>CM066033.1:362796640-372796640 GCA_033557465.1 Ichthyophis bannanicus | reverse complement strand
GAGGTGGAGACGGAACAACTCGTCATGACCAGGCTCTCCAGGAAGACTGCTGACCCTTCCCATTGGAAGGCTTCGGGGAAAAAGTCCTTCTACCCAAAGAAGAAGAAGGCCTGCGGTGCCTATTCCCTGTATGACTCCTACCAGGCGCCTCCGCAGGGACAGCAGGCCAACGGCCAAGGCCAAAGACAGCAGTGTAGGCCTAAGACCCCCAAAACCCCCAACCGGCTCCTCAGCTGCAGTCTGGAGGGGGGATTTTGACTCCCAGACCATGGCCTTTCCTCCCCTTTAATGCCCAGTTTTACAGCACATTGGGGGGGTGTCTCTAGTTATTTATTTTTATTTATTTAACATTTCTTATATACCGCCTTTCCTGTTATCAAGGCGGTTTACATTGAACAAACTTAAATTACATTGAACAGGGCATTATAACTTGGAGATAACTATTTTACAGGGAACATGGGCTCTGGAGGGTTAAGTGGCTTGCCCAAGACCACAAGGAGCACCTATGGGACTAGAAACCCCAGTCCTTCCGGCCCAAGGTTGCTGTCCTCTAGTGGGATTTGAACCCCTGACCTTCCGGCCTGAAGTACCTTGCCCCAGCCACTAGGCCACTCCTCCACTCCACTAGTTCTGAAGTTCCTTGCCCCAACCACTAGGCCACTCCTCCACTCCACTAGTTCTTTGTCTACCGTTGGCTCAGCATCTCCACCAACACCTGGACATTGCAAATAGTGAAGAAGGGTTGCCTCCTACACTTCCAGCAGATCCCTTCTCCCCCCCCCCCCTCATCGAGAACTTCTCCAACTGTAAGCAGCCAACCTTTTGGAAACCAGGGCAGTGGAACTGGTTCTGCCGTCTCAGACAGGAAGAGGGTTCTACTCCCAATACTTCCTGATCCCCAAAAAGGCAGGCGGCTTCCGACCCATTCTGGATCTTCACAATCTAACTCACTTCCTTGTCCAAGAGAAGTTCAAAATGGTATCCCTTGGAACATTGCTGCCCTACTCCCAGCAGGGAGATTGGCTGTGCTCCTTAGATCTAAAAGATGCCTACTGTCGCCAACCTCCCCCTGGTGGCCAGTGGCTGAACGGGAAGGTTGGGCATATAGTTAATTTTTAGGAGAGGAGGGTTTTTTAAGGCCAGGTGCAGCTTGGTCTATGTAGTCCTGCTCCTGGTGCAAATAAGTCATGTAAGCCAAATGGAGGGAGAATAAGGCTTTTATTTTCCTTTTCACAAAAAAGGTTCTTTTGGCTACAAAAATTAAAGAAAGTCCTTCTTTTCAGGCATAAACCAAACTCAAGGTACAAAGTAAACTGTTATAATCTTCACAGTTGTAGAAAGGAAATTAACCAAGGATTCTTTCAACATTGGAGTAAATTACATGTCTGAACATTCTTCTTTCATTCAGCTCAAATATGAAAACTACTTAAGGTAATATTTGTATGGCTCACAGTTTCGGCAGTGATTCCAAATCACCCCCAACACACATGGAACAATCCATCAATTCCTCCTGAGATGAGGAAATAGGGTCTATAAGCTCCACTTGCATCGGTTCTAAATCACTATTATCTTCTTCTGGGCTGGGGCTTTCTCTGGCTGTTATCAGTGGCCAGTCCCTATTTCTGTTCCCTTGTTTTCCATACAATTGTTCTAAGGTTCTTAAATGAGCGTGGCCTGTTTTATTGCCTCTATATCTTGGCTGGTGAAACTCTGGCCTGATTTCTCTTCTTTTAAACTGGGCATCTGTTTTATAAGGGCTTCTAGCAGCTGAGCCTTTCTTCATGAATAAAGAATCATCATACGTTGGTTTCCTGTAATAGGCATAGCTGGAAGTGTCCTCCTCAGGTATTTCCCTTAGGACCCAGTCTCTCTGGCAATCTTTCTCTTGAAAGCTTCTGGTACCTTTCAATCTGGTCTCCGGGCTTTCTGGCAAGCGTAGGCCTTTCTCCAAGCCTGGCTTCCTGCTTCTTAGCTCTTTACCTCTGGAGTTTCTGGCTACCACGACTTCCAGAGGACTGACTCTTCTCCGTCTGTCTTTCTCTGGGAACTCTCTGGTTCTCCAGGACCAAGCAGGAAGTCAGTCCTCACATATGGGTGACGTCGGCGCCGACGGAGCCCTCGCGGAGCAATTTTCCCCAGCTTTCAAAGAAAGCCTTTGGGAATTGCAGCGCGCATGCGCGGTCCCCTTCCCGCCCAAGGGTGCCATCTTAGCCTGTCTTCTTTTTTCCGCGGAGCCCTACAGACGTGGTCTTCCAGTCCCCGCAGAAAAAGTTGATTTCTTCATTTCTTTTCTATTTTTTCTTCGGTTCGACGCCGGTCTCTTTCCTGCCCGGACTCGCGACGCCGTTGCGAGTCCTTTTCTTATTTTTCGGTTTTTCTGATTTTTCTTGTCAGTTTCGTTTTCGGTTTTTCACTGGCAGCCCGGTCCTTTGACCTTACAGGGGCCCTTTTTCCCCCGATGGCTGCCAGTGGCTTCAAAAGGTGTGTTCAGTGTGACAGAAATATGTCTCTCACTGACACACACGATCATTGCCTCCGCTGCCTCGGCCCAGATCACGAGGAACTGATCTGTGGGGCCTGCAGCAAAATGTCCTCCAAAGCTTTACGGAGTCGGCGGCATCAGCGGGAAAGAATCTTCGCAGATCCCACCCGTACCCGGACCTCGTCGGAGGCCTCGGCGTCCAGAGGTTCCAGCTCTGAGCATCGCCGGAGTTCCTCCGACAGAGGTTCTCCCTCGGGGGATCATCATCGGAAGACGAAACCCGCGAGGGCGGCGTCGGTGGACGCTCCTGGTTCCGCGAGGGCCAGGTCGCATAGCCCCGATAGCCGTCCCGGGTCTTTGGAGCAGGATCGTCTCACGAAGCGACCTCGTCTGGAATCGGAATCGCCTGCTCGGGTAAGTCCTGTAGTCCTCCTGGACTCGCCTCCGAGGGGTCCGACGTCGGGCCCGACGCTGTCAGGGCCCGAGTCGGGGGCTGCTGGGTCACCTGAGGTCGGTCTCAGGTTGACTGCCTTGGAGAGCAGCCTGGCTGCCTTCATGGACCAGCAGCGGGCACTGATCGCTAGCCTCGCTGGCGCCTCTGCCCTGGCCGCCGGGACGTCGACGTCTAAGTCGACCCCGGAGACCGAGCCGATCCTCGAGTCCATGCGGGCTCGAGTCGATCCTCGGTCGAGGTCTCCCTCGGCCTCCCGTTCGGGACCGAGGTCGTCGACGCCGACTCCCTCGGCGTCGGGGCGGCTGACGCCTACGCCCGCCCGAACCGACCCCACCGATTCCTCCTCGGAGTCGGCCTGGGAATCTGAAGTGGAAGAGTCACCTGATTCCTTTCGGACTCGGTGTGTCCCCTCGGACTCCCCTGAGTCCGAACCTCGGAAGCAGTCCCCCCCGGAGGATGCCCGGTTCTCGGACTTCGTCAGGGATATTGCCAAGGCTTTGGCCTTCCCTGCGGATCCCGAGGAGGAGCCTCGAGCCGAAGAACTCGACGCCCTCCAGTATGACTCTCCAGCGAAGGAGCACTTTACTGTACCGGTTCCTCCCATGCTGGAACGACTACTCTTCCGCATGTGGGAGAGTCCGGCATCGTCGCCGGTATTAAGCAAGCGGGTCGATTCCATCTATCGAGTCCGCAAGAGCCCAGGCTTCCAGAAAGCACAGCTACCGCACCATTCCATGGTGGTGGAATCAGCCATGCATAGGCTCAAGAGCCAGAAGATGCACTCCTCGGTGCCTCCCGGCAGGGAGGCCCGCAACCTGGATGGCCTCGGTAAAAAGTGTTTCCAAGGCTCTATGCTTGCTTGTCGGGTCCAGACCTACCAGCTCTACATGGGCATGTACCTTAGAGACCTGGCTAAGGAGATAGCCGGATTCTCTGCTGGACTTTCCGAGGAACCTTTGCGGAGGTTCCTAGCCTTGTCCACTGGAATTCGAGAATGCTCCAAATTCATTTCTCGAGCAGCCTATGATGCCTTTGAAGCATCGGCTCGAGTGGCCGCAGCCGGCATCGGTGCCCGCCGACAGGCTTGGCTTCAGTCGTCTGACCTTGAACCCTGGGTGCAGGACAAGTTGGTCGATGTCCCCTGCCGAGATGAGAACCTATTTGGCAAGCCCATGGCTGAGAAGGCTGCGCAAATCGAGACGGAGACTCTCACCAGAACAAGGCTCTCTAGAAAGACCTCTGCCCCTTCCCAAAAGAAGAAGGGCTCGGGAAAAAAGTCCTTTTACCCGAGGAAGGCGGCTGCCTATAAACACTACCCTCAGTATCAGGCCTCCTCAGCTCCCCAACAGGGTCAGCAGGCCAAGGGACGGGGTAACGGGTCCCGTAGGCAGCAAGCCCCCAAGCCTGCACCACCGGCCCCTGCTCAGCAGGGTGGGGGTTTTTGACTTCATCGACATAGCCTCTCCCCCTCAGCTGGTTTCTTCCAGCACAGGAGGCCGGCTGGTCCACTTTGCCCACAGGTGGTCCAACATCACATCAGATGCCTGGGTGCTTCATGTTGTGCGAGAAGGCTATCTTCTCCACTTCCACCAGGTCCCTCCCTCCTATTTTCCGGGAGAGCCTCCACGACTCCCTCTGCACAGGGACTTACTCCTTCAGGAGTTAGCAAGTCTTCTTCAGGAACAGGCTGTGGAACCGGTGCCCCACCACCTGAGAGGTCAAGGCTTTTATTCCAGGTATTTCCTAATACCAAAAAGAACAGGAGGCCTCAGACCCATCCTGGACTTGCGCAACCTCAACAAGTTCCTCGTGAGGGAGAAGTTCAAGATGCTTACCCTTGGAATCCTTCTGCCCTACCTCCAGCAGGGAGATTGGCTATGCTCCTTGGATCTAAAGGATGCCTACACGCACATCCTCATCCACCCAAGCCACCGCCAATACCTAAGGTTTGTGGTGGCAGGAAATCATTACCAGTACAGAGTACTGCCCTTTGGCCTATCCTCCGCACCACGAGTCTTCACAAAATGTCTCGCAGTGGTGGCGGCTTATCTCCGGCTTCAGGGCCTCTATGTCTTTCCTTACCTAGACGACTGGCTCATCAGAGCATCGTCCTCTCAAGAGGTCACACAAGCCACGCACCGCACTGTGACTCTTCTCCAGTACTTGGGCTTTGTCGTAAACTTCGCAAAGTCCACTTTGCTCCCCTCGCAAGATCTCGAGTTCATCGGCGCAAGATTGCACACTCTTCAGGCGCGAGCTTTCCTGCCTCTCGACAGAGCTCAGCGGCTCATGGACCTAGCCAGCCGTTTTCGCAGCCAGTCCCTGGTCTCGGCCAGGCGCTTTCTGAGACTACTCGGCCATATGGCTTCCACCGTCCACGTGACCCCCAACGCCCGCCTGAATATGCGGCCTGCTCAGTGGTGCCTTCGCAAGCAGTGGCAACAAGCCACGGGCGGCCTCGCCGACTTAGTGCAGATCTCCGGCCCGCTGGCCTCTTCTCTGCAGTGGTGGCTTCATCAGCCGAACCTGGTACTCGGAATGCCTTTTTAATCTCCTCCGCCTGCTCAAGTACTGACGACCGATGCTTCTCTCCTGGGATGGGGAGCGCATTGCCAAGGGGCATGTACTCAAGGTCTCTGGACCTCGTGGGAATCTGCGCAGCAGATCAACTTCCTGGAGCTCAGAGCAATCCGTCTGGCTCTCAAAGCTTTCTCCCACCTGACTTCTCGCCGGTCCGTCCTTATCCAGACGGACAATCAATTTGCCATGTTCTACGTGAACAAACAAGGGGGCACGGGCTCCTTCCTTCTCTGTAGGGGAAGCGCAGAGGCTCTGCTCTTGGGCCGTCAGCCGCGGCATTCTTCTCAAGGCAGTTTATCTCCCAGGCCAAGAAAATTGCCTGGCGGACAAACTCAGCAGACTCCTCCAGCCGCACGAGTGGCGACTGGATCCCTTGGTAGTTCAAAAATTTTTCTGAAGTGGGGCCTCCCCACGCTGGATCTTTTTGCCAGTCCTCTCAACCGGCAACTTCCTCGTTTCTGCTCTCGGCAGCTGCATCCCCTCCGAGTAGCGTCGGATGCTTTTCTGCTCTCATGGTCGAAAAGCCTTCTGTATGCCTTTCCTCCCATACCGCTAATCTCTCGAATTCTTTTCAAGGTTTTCCGAGACAAAGCTTCCATGATCCTGATAGCTCCTCGGTGGCCCAGACAGCCGTGGTTTCCACTCCTGCTGCAACTGGCGGTGGAGGCTCCGTTCCCTCTGGGTTTTCAACCAGATCTCCTAACACAGGATCAGGGGTCCTTGCTACACCCCAACCTCAGATCTCTACATCTGATGGCCTGGCTGCTGAAAGGGTAGTCCTTGCTCCCCTTCTACTGCCGGCAGAGGTGGAAGAGGTCGTCCTAGCTTCCCGGCGACCTTCTACCCGCAAATGATATGCCCTTAAATGGCGTCGTTTTTCCGTTTGGTGTACCCAGCAGTCTCTGGATCCCTTCTCCTGCTCGGTGTCGGTGGTCTTGCAGTACTTGCTCTACCTCTCTAATCTTGGACTTAAGTCCAACTCCGTCAAGGTTCACCTCAGTGCTCTTTCAGCACATCATGTGCCAGTGGACGGCAGACCTCTTTCCAACGACCCTCTCGTGGCAAGGTTTCTCCGAGGTCTCCTTCTCCTTAAACCACATCTGCGCCCGCCAGCGCCTGACTGGGATCTGAATGTGGTTTTGCAGCGGATCACCTGTCCGCCTTTTGAACCTATGGCTACCTGTCCTCTCCGTTTTCTTTCTTGGAAAACCTTATTCTTGATAGCCCTCACTTCCGCTAGACGTGTAAGTGAACTACAGGCCCTCGTGTCTGATCCCCCTTACACTCGGTTCTACAAAAATAGGGTAGTCCTACGGACTCACCCTAAATTTCTTCCAAAAGTGGTCTCCCCTTTTCACATCAATCAGGAGGTGGTACTTCCGACCTTCTTTCCCAGGCCACACTCCAGCCGAGCTGAAATGGTCCTGCATACCCTGGACTGTAGAAGGGCATTGAACTTCTACCTTGACCGTACGCGGGAGCACCACAAAGCTGCTCAGCTCTTCGTGTCTTTTGACCCCAATAAATTGGGTCTCCCTGTCTCCAAGCGTACTCTGTCCATCTGGGTCGCTGACTGTATCGCTTGGGCTTATGGAGCAGCCGGACTCTCGTTAGAAAGTCGGGTCACGGCTCATTGTGTTCGGGCGAAGGCTACGTCAGTGGCTTACCTCCGCTCTGTTCCATTGGCAGACATCTGCCGGGCCGCTACTTGGTCTTCGAGCCACACTTTTGCGGTCCATTACTGCCTCGAGAGGGAGTCCCGCAGGGACAGTGCTTTCGGACAGGCAGTACTCCGAAATCTCTTCGAGGTTTGAGCAACTCCTACCCTCCATCCCGGATGTTGGGCTACCGGTGGGTAATAATTCTGTGAAGATTCCTTCCTTCTGTGCTGCTGAGCTAGAGGGAGCTCATTTTTGTGCTTAGGGTCTCCGGTAGCCTTAAGCTTGGGAGTCCCATATGTGAGGACTGACTTCCTGCTTGGTCCTGGAGAAAGCGTAGTTACTCACCTGTAACAGGTGTTCTCCAGGAGCAGCAGGAATCAGTCCTCACAACCCTCCCTCCTCCCCTTGGAGTTGCAATCATCTGCTTTACTTTTTGCAAATTTTTATGCTGTCTTTTAGCTATGTCATCTGACTGGCTAAGATGGCACCCTTGGGCGGGAAGGGGACCGCGCATGCGCGCTGCAATTCCCAAAGGCTTTCTTTGAAAGCTGGGGAAAATTGCTCCGCGAGGGCTCCGTCGGCGCCGACGTCACCCATATGTGAGGACTGATTCCTGCTGCTCCTGGAGAACACCTGTTACAGGTGAGTAACTACGCTTTCTCTTCCAGTTCCTGCAGCCGTGCCACTAGTCCTGGTTCCACTGCTCCTTTTCTCAGCAGTGCTCTCCTTTCCGGTGCTGCTCTGCCCTCCGGTGCTGCTCTGCCTTCTGTCTCCAGCCTCTCGCTTATTTTTATTATTTATTTATTTATTATATTCTCTTATATACCGCGCTATTCTGCATCAGTGCGGTTTACATTGAACAAACTGAAATTACATTGAACAGGGCATTATAACTTGGAGATAACTATTTTACAGGGAACATGGGCTATGGAGGGTTAAGTGGCTTGCCCAAGACCACAAGGAGCACCTGTGGGACTAGAAACCCCATTCTTTCCGGCCCAAGGTTGCTGTCCTCTAGTGGGATTTGAACCCCCGACTTTCCGGCCTGAAGTACCTTGCCCCAACCACTAGGCCACTCCTCCACTCCACTTATAAATGTCTTCTGCCTTTGAGCTTCCCGGGCTAGTTCTCAGGTGCTGCTGATTAGCTAGGTGTGTCCACTCAGCCTCTGTAAGTGCACGCCTGCTCCCTCTAGCCATAGGTGTCAAACCTGTCCTGGAGGGCCACAATCCTGCCAGGTTTTGGGATAGCCCTAATGAATATGCATGAGATATATATGCATTAGAGATATCCTGCCAACCTGACTGGTTTGTGGCCCTCCAGGACTGGATTTGGAGACCACTGCTTTACACCTCTGTCATTTAAGATGGTGAGTGGGCAAGGTACAGATGTCCTAGACATCAAAAGGGTAGCTAGAATGTGTCACATTCATCCTCGATTCTCACCATCACCAAAAAGATGTCTAATGGACAATATTTTGGTGGTGGTGAGAAGTGAGGAGGAATGTGACAAATTCTATCTAACCTTTTTGATGTCTTAGACATCTGCACCTTGCCCACTCACAATCTTAAATGACAGAGGTGTAAAGCAGTGGTCTCCAAATCCAGTCCTGGAGGGCCACAAACCAGTCAGGTTGGCAGGATATCTCTAATGCATATATATCTCATGCATATTCATTAGGGCTATCCCAAAACCTGGCAGGATTGTGGCCCTCCAGGACAGGTTTGACACCTATGCTCTAGCTGTTTTGCTAGGCCATTGCATTCTCTGCACCTCATTTGTTTTGGGACAGACAGCTTCTTTTCCTATGTCCTCATTTTTATTAGCTCCTGCTCTATGACATATCCCCCTTCTTAAAATATTACGGGCTGAGTTATCATTTTCCCTACAGCACGTAATTCGCGACATGGCATCAGCATTATAATGCAGCTTCCCTGCTCTATGCTCTACCTTATAGTCATATGGTTGCAACGCCATATACCATCTGGTTAGGCGACTGTTGTTGTTCCTCATGTGGCGTAACCATTTTAGCGGGGCATGATCAGTAATAAGAACGAATTTTCTCCCGGTTAGATAGAATTTTAAGGACCCAACTGCCCACTTGATCGCCAAGCATTCTCTTTCAATTGTTGAATATTTTCTTTCGGCTTGTGACAACTTCCTACTCAAGAACATGAGGGGATGCTCAGCGCCTTCCTGCATCTGGGAGAGAACGGTCCCCAGGCCAGTTTCAGAAGCATCCGTCTTCAGCAAAAACGGTTGGCGAAAGTCTACCCCTCGTAGTATTGGTGCTCTGTATAACTTCTCTTTCAGGTTTTCAAAGGCCTCATCAGCATCCGAGGACCATTGTAAGATATTCGGGGCATATTTTTAACATATCAGTAAACAGTGCGCTTTCCTCTGCAAAGTGAGAGATAAAGCGTCTGTAATAGCCAATGAGTCCGAGAAAACTCCGCAACTGCTTTTTATTTTGAGGGACGGGAAAATTTCTAACGCTCTCTACCTTGTTCATTAAGGGACGCACCGTAACCTGGCCTACAAGGTGACCCAAATATCGGACCTCTTTGGCTGCAAACATGCATTTATCAGGATTTAGCGTTAGACCCACTTGTCTCATTGCCTTTAATTCTGCTCTTAAGTGAAGTAGGTGTTGATCCCAAGTAGTGCTATGAATGACTACATCGTCCATATAGGCTGTGGCATAGCTTTGGTGGGGACGCAAAACTATGTCCATTAACCGCTGGCAGGTTGCAGCCGCTCTGTGCAACCCGAAGGGCATCCTCCTGAATTGAAACAGCCCGAGGGGCGTACTAAAAGCTGTTTTGGGGCGTGCGTCTCTTGTCAGGGGTACCTGCCAATACCCCTTAGTCATATCCAGGGTCGTGAGGAACTTTGCTTGACCTAACCTGTCTAGCAGTTCTTCGATGCGGGGCATCGGGTATGCATCAAAGGTGGACACTTCATTGACCTGGCGGAAATCGATACAAAAGCGCATGGTACCGTCTGGTTTAGGTACCAAAATAATCAGGCTACACCAAGGACTTCGTGATTCCTCGATAATGCGCATTTGTAACATCTCTTGTACCTGGGTTATTACCTCCTGCCTCTTTGCCTCCGGTAAACGGTAGGGCCTTTGTCTTATGACTTTTCCTGGAGGTGTAATTATCTCATGGGCGACTAAAGCTGTCTCTCCTGGAATAGGCGTCAACACATCATTGAATTCTTCTAGCACTTTGGCTAATTCTTGCCTCTGGGTCATGGAGAGTTCATCACCGACCCGTGATTTGGGACAGGTTTTGCAGTCATCTAACCAAGGGCCCAGATCTTCGTCCGACTGGTCTTTACCCACCGCTACAAAACCTTCCATATCGCTCCGTCCCATCGAGCCAAAACCTCCGGTTCCCCGGCTCTTGGGAGTCACCATCGCCACCTCTTCCAGGATTGGGAATCCAAATCGTTCGCATATCAACTGGGCAATGCGATCTCCTATTTTGACATTAAAGTCCTCCTCTGCAAAATTGAATAAAAGGACCTTAAGGGCGCCCCTGTAGTCTGGATCTACTACTCCAGCCCCTGCATCGATGAAATGTTTGTAAGCCAGGCCAGACCAAGGGGCAATACGACCATAGCATCCTTGTGGTAACTCTATTTGTATGTCTGTGTCAATTAAGGCTCGGCCCTGCTTGGGTACCACTTGATTTTCGTCAGTATATAAGTCGTAGCCTGCGGCCTGGGCGGATGCTCATTGGGGACTACAAGCTTGCCTAGAGGTTTTACAGAATTTTAATATAAATTTCTTCAGGGGCTTTTCCTGTATTTTCTGCTCGGGCCTTTTAGCCTTCCCCAAGAGGGGACTGGGAACTGCCATTATCTTATAGGGAGTGCAAGTGGACACAAAACCTTCCTGGGGAGACAAGCCTTTTTCCAAACCTCTTTTAAATTGAGGCCAGTCTCTGCCTAGCACTAGCTCTTGGGGTAGTTTGGGTACAACTGCAACCAACATTTCTCTTTCAATACCAAAGCCTTTCACAATCAGTTTAAACACCGGATAATATGTTGCAGCCCCATGAATACACTTTATCTTTACCCTCCCTTCTGGCCGATCTGGTGCGGATTCACCTTGCTCCTTGATCAAAGACCATAGTTTTTGGGAGATCATGGTTTGATCTGCGCCAGAGTCTAGGAGAGCCTTGGCATCAATGCCTTGTACCGTTACGTCCAATACAAATCCCTCCCATAATGCTTTCATGTTCTCTCCAATGAGAGCAGTACGGGCCTGACATTCGCTCTTTATGTGGCCCGTTTTCCCACATGAAAAACATCTTTTAGAGCGGTCCCTCAACATAGAACTAACATTTGTCATTCTTTGAGTTTTATAGCGTGAGAGACTTTATGATGTTTGCTTTACCGCACCAGCTGCCATCTTTGGACTTTCCCGACTTTGCTGGGTGGCCAATTCCACCTCCAAATAACGCTCGGTTAGGGTAATGGCTTCTGCAGTGGTGTGACAGTTCTGCAAAATGAGGAAGCTCTGCACGCTTTTAGGTACTACAGACATATATTGTTCCAACACTATCATATCCATTAAAGTGTCTACAGTTTTTTTTCCTCCGGTTTTAACCATTTCACTGCTAAGCTCCTTAGCCTATGGCCTAGAGCCTTAGTTGTCTCGCCTATCTTAAGGTGAGCGGCTCGTAGCATACGATTATACACAAGTGGTGTGAGGCCCAGGTGATCCCTGATGGCCTTGGTTACCTCATTGTAATCTTTTACTAAAGTAGGAGGCATCGCCCTGTAAGCTGACAGCGCCTCCCCTGTAAGAGAAGCTGCCAGGCGAATTGCCCATTGTTCCTTCGGCCAAGCCGCCAAATGTGCAATCCTATCAAAAGAATCAAGGAAGTCATCAATATCATCTGTAGCACTTAACTTCCCTACAGTTAAAACGTCAAAAGACCATTGTCCACCTGGACAGCTACCCAGTCCAGGATTCTGTCCCTGATGACTTGTGGCTGTTTCTTGTGACTTCTGCTGATGGGTTATCCATGTCTCCATCATCTGTAAGATGGGCTTCTGCTGCTCGTGCATGGCCAGTACTGCCTGCTGCTGAGTTTGGCAAGCCAGTTCTCTTTGCTTTTCGAATTGGAGGGCCATCCATGCACATAGCTCTTTCTGATCCATAGCGAGGGTATGCCTAAAAGAAAAAAAATCAGAGAGAAAACCAAGTGCGGCCTGATAACCAAAAATCAGTTCAATCTCTCCCTCTCTCTCTCTCTTTTTTTTTTTTTTTAATCTTACACGCACATCCAGCACAGGTCATGCTCATCTACATGTTACCTGAGGCTGGTGTTGAGTCAACTTTTGGGAAAAGAGACTGCTGCTCCGCCTTGTAGGACTCTGCCCCCACTGCCAGCAGCTCCGACTTTCCCCTTCCGGGTTTTTCTTTTTCCACTCCGGGTTTTTCTTTTTCCACTCCGGGTTTTCCTTTTCCACTCCAGGTTTTCCTTTTCTACCTTTTTTTTTTTAACCTTGGTGGTGGTTTTTTTCTTTTTTTCTTTTTGTAGTTCTTAGGCCCAAAATCCTGCCAACTATGCCATTTATGTCGCCATCCTCCCCCTGGTGGCCGGTGGCTGAACGGGAAGGTTGGGCATATAGTTAATTTTTAGGAGAGGAGGGTTTTTTAAGGCCAGGTGCACCCTGGTCTATGTAGTCCTGCTCCTGGTGCAAATAAGTCATGTAAGCCAAATGGAGGGAGAATAAGGCTTTTATTTCCCTTTTCACAAAAAAGGTTCGTTGGGCTACAAAAATTAAAGAAAGTCCTTCTTTTCAGGCATAAACCAAACTCAAGGTACAAAGTAAACTGTTATAATCTTCACAGTTGTAGAAAGCAAATTAACCAAGGATTCTTTCAACATTGGAGTAAATTACATGTCTGAACATTCTTCTTTCATTCAGCTCAAATATGAAAACTTCTTAAGGTAATATTTGTATGGCTCACAATTCCGGCAGTGATTCCAAATCACCCCAACACACATGGAACAATCCATCAATTCCTCCTGAGATGAGGAAATAGGGTCTATAAGCTCCACTTGCATCGGTTCTAAATCACTATTATCTTCTTCTGGGCTGGGGCTTTCTCTGGCTGTTATCAGTGGCCAGTCCCTATTTCTGTTCCCTTGTTTTCCATACAATTGTTCTAAGGTTCTTAAATGAGTGTGGCCTGTTGTATTGCCTCTATATCTTGGCTGGTGAAACTCTGGCCTGCTTTCTCTTCTTTTAAACTGGGCATCTGTTTTATAAGGGCTTCTAGCAGCTGAGCCTTTCTTCATGAATAAAGAATCATCATACCTTGGTTTCCTGTAATAGGCATAGCTGGAAGTGTCCTCCTCAGGTATTTCCCTTAGGACCCAGTCTCTATGGCAATCTTTCTCTTGAAAGCTTGTGGTAGCTTTCAATCTGGTCTCTGGGCTTTCTGGCAAGCGTAGGCCTCTCTCCAAGCCTGGCTTCCTGCTTCTTAGCTCTTTACCTCTAGAGTTTCTGGCTACCACGTCTTCCACAGGACTGACTCTCCTCCGTCTGTCTTTCTCTGGGAACTCTGGTTCTCTTCCAGTTCCTACAGCCGTGCCACTAGTCCTGGTTCCACTGCTCCTTTTCTCAGCAGTGCTCTCCTTTCCGGTGCTACTCGGCTCTCCGGTGCTGCTCTGCCCTCCTGTGCTGCTCTACCCTCCGGTGCTGCTCAGCCTTCTGTATCCAGCCTCTCGCTTATAAAGGTCTTCTGCCTGTGAGCTTCCCGGGCTAGTTCTCAGGGGCTGCTGATTAGGTAGGTGTGTCCACTGAGCCTCTGTAAGTGCATGCCTGCTCCCTCTAGCTGTTTTGCTAGGCCATTGCATTCTCTGCACCTCATTTGTTTTGGGACAGACGGCTTCTTTTCCTATGTCCTCATTTTTATTAGCTCCTGCTCTATGACACTACATCCACTTACTCATTCACCTCCTGTACCGACAATACCTCTGCTTCATCATCATCAGTAGCAGGCACTGAAAATATGGGTTCTTACCTTCGGATTAGCAACCGCTCCCAGGATTTTCACAAAGTGCCTAGTGGTCATAGCCGCTTTTCTCCATGTGCAGGGGATTTTTGTCTTCCCTTACCTGGATGACTGGTTGGTAAGGAGCGACTCTCTGGATGAAGTTTTCCAGGCCACACAGCAGACCATCCGAGTCCTGGAGCAGCTGAGCTTCATTATCATTTAACCAAAGTCCCACCTGCAATCTGCTCAGCGCCTGGAGTTCATTGGGGCTCTCCTTGATACTTTGGTAGCCAGGGCATAGCTTCCGACAGACTGGGCCCACTGACTCGTCTCGCTGGCGCACCAGGTTCAGTGCTGCTCGATGGTGTCCGCTCGTCAGATGCTTTTCCTACTGGGCCACATGGCTTCCACGGTCCATGTCACTCTGTTTGCCTGCCTGCATATGCGGCAAACACAGTGGACCATCTGTACTCAGTGGCATCAAGCGTTGGGCCGCCTCTCGACAGGGTACGCGTAACTCTACTGCTTCTCGACTCCCTCCTATAGTGGCAGTAGGCGGTGCATCATCTAGCGGGACTGCCCTTCCAGATGCCTCCATGTTTGGCTGGAGAGCTCATCTCGGTGGCCTCTGCACCCAGGTCCTCTGGTCAGAGAGCAAGAGCCTCTACCAGATAAATCTTCTCAAAATCCGAGCCATTGTAAATGCACTGTGGGCCTTCCAGACACAGCTGGCCGGTCAGGTCACTCTCATACAAACAGACAACCAGGTAGTGATATTCTACATCAACAAGCAAGTGGGGCATGAGCTCATACTTCCTCTGTTGGGAGACAGTCTGGCTCTGGAAGTTCTCCATGAAGCACCAGATGGTTCTCCTGGCAGTGTATCTCCTGGGAGAGGACAATACCTTAGTGGACAAGCTCAGCAGAGACCTGCAACTGCATGAATGTGCTCTCAACCCCCAGGTGATCCGCAAGATCTTTCAGATGTGCGGCACCCCCACCATGGATCTCTTTGCATCTCCTCTCAATGCCCATTTGCTTTGCTCCGGGATTCCCTGTCCCAGTCGGGTGACATCTGATGCCTTCCTCCTGGATTGGAGCGAGGACCTACTCTATGCTTACCCACCGACTCCCCTGATTTCCAAGACACTCTTCAAGGTCCAAGCGGATACTCATTGCCCCACGGTAGCCCTGGCAACCGTGGTATCCCTTGTTATTACAGCTGTCTCGAGCACCACCCCTTCGCCTGGGCTCTGCCCCAGATCTCCTCTCACAGGAGGAGGGCACCGTACTTCATTTTAACCTCTGCTCTCTATTGCTCATGGCTTTGTATTAAACATAACTTTTTTACACAATAACAGACTCCTCAGTGAAGCAAAGGGTTACTTTAATTACATTACATTCTTGCAAGACGGGTGAATGCTTGACTGAGCAGACACACCTATCCTCTGTTTCACAGTTCTTTTATAGTACACTGTCCTCTCCCTCTTCCAGCATCTCTATAACTCATTGGTTAATACCGTCTCACTCCACCTCTTTGTACTTTCGCACCTGTGACAGGCTATGTGTTCCTAGCCACACAGTCTCTCTTCCCAGGATGCAGGCATGCAGCAAAGGGAGTCAGAAAGTCTTTACATACTACACTATGTCCTCTCCCTCTTCCAGCATGTCTATAACTCATTGGTTAATACTATCTCACTCCACTTCTTTGCACTTCCGCACCTGTGGCAGGCTACGTGTTACTAGCCACATAGTCTCTCCTTCCAGGATGCAGGCATACAACAAAGGGAGTCAGAAAGTCATTACATACAAAATTATATTATAGAGTGGTAAATGAATGGAATACAAGAATTATATTACATTGTAAAAATAACATAGCACATTTGTTTATATCAAGCCCCTCCCTCTTTCTTTTTAGAGTTTTCTTGTTACTTTTTACATTTACTCTACAGTTCCATAGGAAGCTTCTAATTTAGATAACATCCTTCCTGACTCTATCTCTTCCCCTTTATTGTCCATTAATAACATTGCATCATTGTGCACTGGAGGTGATACAATCATTTGTTTAGTGCTTGCCGTTTCTATCAAACTTTGAGTTAACCCTCCTATACACGGTATTATGCAACATCCCACCGTAATTAATATTCCAGTTACAACAAGTACAGAGGTAAATATAGATACTATCACCCCTTTCCACTTCCCAAATCATGCCTCCAACCATCCAGTGAGAGAGGTATCCGTACCTGAATTTTCTGCCAATTCCTCTGCCAAGGTAGTTAGTCCTCGCAGGGCTTTAGTGATAGTGCCATCAGGGGCCGTGTTATTGGGGATGAACATGCAACATTTCCCCCACCCCAACATCACACACGCCCCCTTTTTCAGCTGCCATCATATCTATAATCATTCGGTTCTCCCAGGCTGTTCTGCAATCCCCTTTATTGCAACCCGGGTATAATTGATAAACCGCTGTTGGTTATAATATATAGTAACATAGTAACATAGTAAGTGACGGCAGATAAAGACCAGCATGGTCCATCTAGTCTGCCCAGCAAGATGGCAAGAGTAGGTGCACCTGTCGCTCTGTGCAGGCCACCCCTCCCCATGTTTTTGTTTCTGTTTAGGGGTGAACCCACCACTCCATGTAGGACACCCTTATTTGTTCAGATGCTAGATAGTTCAGAAGTTAGATGGTACTGTTTGGTTTTCTTTCATCCTGTTGCTGTAAAGGGATCCACTGTGTTTGTCCCATGCCGTTTTGAATTCCATCACCGTGTTTGCCCTCACCACTTCCATCGGGAGGGCATTCCAAGCATCCACCACCCTTTCAGTGAAGAAATATTTCCTGACATTGCCTTTCAATTTACCACCTTGCAGCTTCATGTTATGCCCTCTAGTTTTACAGCTTCCCCGTCTTTGGAAGAGGTTTGTTTGTTCATCATTTCTCTTTAAGTATTTAAAGGTCTGAATCATATCTCCCCTGTCCCTCCTCTCCTCCAAAGTGTACATATTTAGGTCTTCAAGTCTCTTCTCATAAGGCTTCTGACGCAGGCTCCAAATCATTTTGGTCGCCTTTCTCTGAACAGTTTCCAGTCTTTTTACATCTTTTGCAAGATATGGCCTCCAAAACTGAACACAGTATTCCAAGTGAGGCCTCACCAGTGACTTGTACAGTGGCATAAGTACCTCTTCCTTTCTGCTGGTAATCCCTCTTTGAATGCAGCCCAACATCCTCCTGGCTTTTGCCACCGCCTTGTCGCACTGTTTTGCCACCTTGAGATCATCAGAGATAATCACACCAAGGTCTTTCTCCTGAACCGTGCATACCAACCTCTCACCCCCTATTGTGTAATTTTCCCTTGGATTTCTGCTACCCAAGTGCATGACACTGCACTTTTTCACATTAAATCGTAGTTGCCAAGCATTAGACCAGTCTTCCAGCTTTTGTAGATCTTTCCTCATGTTATCCACTCCCTCTGGGGAGTCCACTCTGTTGCAAATTTTTGTGTCATCTGCAAAAAGACAGACTTTTCCATTCAGTCCTTCAGCAATATCACTCACAAATACATTGAACAGTGCCGGGCCCAGGACCAAACCCTGAGGCACCCCGCTAATCACCTTCCTCTCATCCGAGTGAGCTCCATGTACCATCACCCTCTGTTGTCTGTCAGTCAACCAATTTCTAATCCAGTTTACTATCTTGGGACCCATCCCCAAGCTACTGAGTTTATTGACAAGCCTCCTATGAGGAACAGTATCAAAGGCTTTGCTGAAATCCAGATAGATGACATCCATTGCATGCCCCAGATCTAGTTCCTTGGTCACCCAATCAAAGAACTCAATCAGATTTGTTTGGCAAGACCGTCCTTCGGTAAAACCATGTTGCCTGGGATCTTGCAACCTGTTGGTTTTGAGAAAGTTCACTATTCGCTCTTTCAGGAGCGCCTCCATTACTTTTCCTTCCACCGAGGTAAGGCTCACGGGCCTGTAATTTGACACTTCTTCCCTGTCACCACTTTTGTGTAGAGGTACAACATTAGCCATTCTCCAGTCCTGAGGAACCACTCCTGTTTCCAAGGATCTGTTGAAGATATCCTTTAACGGTCCTGCAAGAACCTCTCTGAGCTCTTTCAGTATCCTGGGATGTATCCCATCCGGTCCCATGGCTTTGTCCACTTTCAGTTTAGCAAGTTGTTCTAACACCTCATCTTCTGTGAATGGTGTGGTATCTACTTCAGTCCTATTTTTATATTTGGGAGTCACAGCTGGTCCATCTCCAGGATCTTCTTTAGTAAAAACAGAGCAGAAGTATTTGTTTAGCAATTTCGCTTTTTCAGTGTCACTTTCCACGAGTCCTTTCCCAGCACTTCTGAGTCCTGCAATTCCAACTCTGATCTTCTTCCTTTCCTGAATATACCTGAAGAAAGTTTTGTTGCCACCCTTAACATCTTTAGCCATTTTTTCTTCTGCCTTTGATTTTGCTATCCTTATTACTCTTTTAGACTCTTTGAGTTGGATCCTGTATTCATTTCTGTATATAATTTATCCAATCTACATTTTTGTTTATCGTGATTACCGCTAACAGGGATTCAAATCCAGCTGCAATCTGGTTTCGTGCGTTATACTCATCTGGAACGCTCCGAGGGATTCCTATTGCGTCTATATATATATATATCCTGTCATCAAATGAGGCTCCCAAAGTACTCCTCCTTTTCCTTTGTATTTGCCCCTTGTCCTGTCCTGTGAACACCAAGGTGAAAGGAACTGCCATTTGAACTATTGCACATGTTCCCGACCATCGATAGGCAATATTGGTCTCAATGTCTGCCCTCCACAGTACCACCACAGGTCTGCCCTAGGGATTGCCAGGTTGGAGTAGTTTTTCTCTTCTCCTTCCATCCCTGTCAGTTTTAAGCTTAGAATAAAGATGTTCAGTTCCCCCACTTCCCTTGTGTAGTTCTTCCTCCGCCTGATGAGACAGGAGGAGTGATTTCCAAACACTGCTGAAAATGTGTGTGTGTGTGTGTGTGTGGGGGGGGACGACGACTGTTACCTCCTTCAAGTCTGTAGGGGGAAAGAGCAAATTTGATGACTTGTAACTTTCATTTCCCCAAGCTGTTTTTTCCTGATACAGAGATATGAGGCATCTTACTCCATCTGGATCTGTATCCCACCTCAAGGGTAAGGGCACAACCTGTACAATGGGCCTCCTGGAGGCACATGCGTAGCAATTGCTATGGTTGAGACTTCCTACGGTATATTTAACCCATTCCACCCAGGCGTTCACATCCCCATAACCCATTTCCACCTCTAGAGTGTCCCTCAAATCTTTAATCTTCAATATCTTGACTGCCTTAGGGTCCTTATTAGATTCAAAGGATATGCTGGGGAATGGTGTGGAGATCTGAGTCTGATTCTTGAGGGGTATTTTTATCCTCAGTCTTCCCAGGGGATCTTGCCCACTAACGTCTATTCTTTATCGTCCCTCCAGTCCAGTCCCGCACCTCTGGGTAGTGCACCTCCTCCAGCAGCTTGGAGACTGAGCATGTCATCTTTTTGATGACATTAGAGTACATATGCAGCTGGCACCGCCCACCAGCCCCAGTAAGCTCAGTCTCTAAGCAGCTGGAGGAGGTTGTGAGCCAGGGTGCTGGACTCGCTGAAGAGACAACTAAGGAGATAGGTTTAGTTAGAGTTTGCTTTTATTTCCCCTGTTAAGGTGCAGGTTTCTTTGTTTTTAAAGGCAGAAGTAAAAAAAAAAAAAAAACAGGGGACAACAGGGCTGAGGGGAGGATATT
Source organism: Ichthyophis bannanicus (assembly GCA_033557465.1). NCBI lineage: Eukaryota > Metazoa > Chordata > Amphibia > Gymnophiona > Ichthyophiidae > Ichthyophis > Ichthyophis bannanicus. The sequence goes on along the minus strand of CM066033.1, from coordinate 372,776,641 downwards.
CCTTCTTCCCCCTCTCCCCCCAGGATTTCAGGGGTGGGGGAGTTCTGTGGGGGCCTTCCTCAGTCTGATTCTTCCGGCTGCTCCCGAACCTATTATCGAGTGAGGAGCCGCTGCAGGGTCTGCAGTTGCTTGACAGGAGTGAAAGCTGGCAGCTCAGAGTCACCCCCCTCAGCGCCGAAACCGGGAAGGAAGGCTGAGCGCGAGGGGTAGAAAAGTCATGCGGCAAAGAGGCTCCAAGGTAAGAGTGGCCGGGGGGGGGGGGGGGCGGGGGGGACAGCAGGAACCCCAAGCAACTGCCAGAACACGAGGAGACGGAGAGAAGCCTGCAGCGGTGTGGGAAACTCCCCCTGCTGCATTTAGGCACGATTTCTTCTTATTCAGGCCCCATGTGTTTAACCCCCTGCTGTGTTTTGGGTGCCTGGGAGAGGCAGCCACTGGAGAATAAAGCAGGACAGAGCAGCCTCTTCCTAGGGGGCCATGTGAAGTTTCTTTTTGATTTCAGTTTCAGTTAATTAGATTTTGGTTTAGTTTTATTTTATTTTACTTCAAGTACTCTAGTGCTCTGTGCCTGAGCCTGTGGAGGTGCACTGTGCTGGGGATCCTTTTACCTTCCTGGGTATAGATTGAGGGCGTTCCTGGGGAGTGCCCCCAGCGCTTCCCACCATGCCGGCCAAACCGCAGTGCCTGGTATAGGATGGTATCAAGGGGCGTGAACCCCACTTAATCCTTAAGCATTCCTTGTGTTATACAGCTCAAAACTGATTCAGTGCACAATGACTTGATGCAGACATGTGGGAAAGGCCTAATCAGATAGGCCATTGTTTGTTGCTGGGCGGATTTTCAGAGGGTTGTGGTGCCTGGTCAGGTGATGTAAAGTGGCAGTTGGTTGAAACATTGTTGCTTTCTCCTGAGAAAGGTTAGATAAAAAGTAAGAGACAGAAATAAAGATGAGTGTAAACAACAAAAAAAAGAGCTGCTGCATATAGGTTTGTAGCAGTTACAGCTCTGTGGAAAACAGCAAGTGTCCTGCATACAAGAAATGTATGTAATTTGAAAGATAGTCAGTCAGTGGATTGGACGCAAATGAAATCCTTCCATCTGTCTATGGTCAGTGAGTAACCTGACATGAACATCTCTTGTTGCTTAGCCCAAATTATGTACCTATTAAATCTGTAATATTGCTTGTAAGGGAAGCTGTACTCCCTTATAGCCATTTGTAGTATTAGAAGAAAAACGTAAACTTTATTTGGAGAACATGTCAGTTTGATTGGATCAGGGTAAGGTCCATTTCATATCTTTAAGATACAACACTGCAGCGCAATCTAAAAATCCTCAAGATATGCAGTCCCCGATGTGGTGTGGTCTTGGAGACAGGTGTCTGTCTAAACTGCACGCAAGAGACTATCATGGGAGCAGGACCTGCAGGATGAGATGAGGCAGGAGAGTCCCTCCCAGTTGCAAGAGACCCTGGGGGCGGGGGGTGCCATGTTATCTTCAACAGATCCTGCCCCTGGTCCCTGCACGATGCCCGGGCCATCCACCCCTTAAACCCAGGGAGCAGTAGGGCTCTTGGGGGAGTTCTCACCGGAGTTTTTCTTTTGCAGAAGGCGTTTTGTTTACCAATTGGCTCCTTGGCCCCAGAACACAGGGCTAAGAGGATGTCATATGCAAAAGAGCACAAGCCAGGAACAGTGGTGTCTAAGCAGGATAGAGACTTAGAGGAGTGGCAGCATTCACCGTTGTTGGAGAGGCTGGATGGGGAAGACCTTGACACAGAGCTAGATCTGCAGGAGGAGTTAGAAGAAGGAGAGAGCCTAGAACAGGAGGATCAGGCCCAGATTGTTCGAGTTTTCCGCCGTGAGGAGCTACTAGCGCACATCTTTATGTTTATGTTTATGCAATTTCTCGATATACTGCCCAGCTGAAGGCCATTAGGGTGGTTTACAGTCACTACAAGCGGGTACTGATACCATTCCTTGTCCCCAAAGGGCTCACATTCTATGTGTACCTTGGAGACCCTGAAAGCCATGAATATGCCTGCTAACCTCCCAGCAGAGGAAGAGGCGCTGTAGGATCCGCTGTTACAGGCGGTGCGGAAATCGCAGAAAGTCTTACCAGTACATGGAGTAGTAGGAGAGATGATCCAGGATGAGTGGGATCTGCCGGAGGTTGGCCTTAAAGGGGTGCAATCCATGATGTGCCTATACCCGCTGCCGGAGCAAGAACGAGCTCCTTTGATCACCCAAAGTGGGTGCAGCGGTGTTGACAGCAGTCAAAGAGATCTTGACTTGTCTCCTGCAGCTGAGAGCCATTGAACTGGTTCTGCGAGACCAGTATGTCTGCAGTCGATGCTTCATGTATTTCGTGGTGCCCAAATGGAAGGTTCCTTTCGCCCAATTCTCAACTTCGAGGGTATGAACTACGGTCTCCGGGTACCGCATTTTCACAGTAATAATGGCAGTAGGAAGCGGAGATTTTGGGCTTATCTGCACGTTCCCATCCATCCAGAACATCGGCAGTTCCTGAGCGGTCCTCCAGTTTAGTCCTCCACATCAGGGTAGTGCACCTCCTCCTGCAGCAAGGAGACTGGACCAATCAAATCCTTTCCCTGTGAGGATGTATACCGCTGGAGCTCCCATCAGCCCCCCAGTGTGTCCAGTCTCCTTGCAGCAGGAGGCCTGTGAGCCTACTCAGGGCTCACTTTGGGTTTTAGGACTTTAATAGTTTTTGTTTGTTTTCATCCCTTTTGCACCTTGTAGTGCCTTTTTTGTTTATTGCAGTCTAGGGGGTCTGTGCCTTTAAATGCCTGTAGAGGAGGGAGCCGAGCTTGCACTGCCCGTCTGCCTTCTGCTAGGCAACGGCACGTCGGCTGCAGTTAAGTAGCCTGTGATCTCCCCTCCATGAAAGCTCGGAGGAGGAATCTGGCCACACTCACCAGCTCCTTCTTTGTGGGCAACTTTACCACGTCTCAGAGGACCCCAGATCGCTTACCGCTCCGGTCGGTGTTTCCTCACACTGCGGGGCCATTGCAGCTTGATCATTTTTTTTCTGTCAGCTCCGTTGCTTTACAACTTCGTGGCTGCGGGGTAAGTGACATCGTGGCTGATTTTACAGTGCCCAGAGGAATTAGGTCAGCAAGATCGCTGCGGTTTGTTTTGTTTTAATTAATTTTAATTAATTTTAATTTTTAATTGTTTTGCCATTCTTTACTTTTTTTTCGCGCCTTTTTTTTAGTCTCGTCGAGGTTTCGGCGGCCATTTTAATTTCGGCTCTCGCTTTTTCTTTCAGGGTCCGTGCTGCGGCGTGTCCTGCACTGTGCGGCCTGGCTCAATAGGGCCTTGGTGAATTTGTTTGGTTGGGTCAACAGTACCAAAACCACAAAAAAAAAAAAAAAAAAAAAAAAAGGGGAAACAGTTCATTTCGGGACGGGCTGTGGCTGTTCTGCAGTCCTGTTTGTAGTCTGGCCTGCCTTCTTCTTGTGGCAGCTCTGCCCTGTTGAGGGTTTTTTCTCTCCATGTCCCGGCGGCCGCAGTGTGTGATTTGTGGATCCCGCAAAGGCTCTGTCTCTGACATGGGAGTTTGCAAAGGCTGCGCCTGCCATCCACAGGATCCACTGCAGACAATGGAGGCCAGTGTGCCTTTGGAGGCCGTGGATCCTCCAGTTTCAAGTGCTGAGGAACTGGTTCCAGGGGCTCTCGTACCTTGGCCTTACAAACCTCTATTTGTGGGGCCTGGGTTTCTCGGGCCTGTTTGAGATGGGCTCAGCATTTGCGTCAGGACTCCCGTCTGGACCAACAAGGGTTGTTGGAAGTTACCCGCTTAGAATCGGGGTCCGCGTATTTGGCGGATGTTCACTATGATTTGATCCGGACTTTGGCTAACAGCATGGCTTCCGTAGTAGCGGCGCGCAGGTCCATTTGGCTTCGTAATTGGGCTGCTGACGGATCTTCTAAAGCGCGCCTCAGCAAGCTCCCCTTTAAAGGCAAGCTTATGTTCGGGGACGATCTCAAAAAGTTAGTCAAGGACCTCGGCGAGTCTAAAGGCGGTAGGCTGCCGGAGGACAAGCCGCGACAGAATAGGGCTGTGTCATCAGCTAGAGGTCCATTTCGGGACTTTCGCAGATTCCGCTCTTCCAGGTTTGGGGGGTTTCCAACGCGGAAGGCTGGCAGCTAGATCCTCAGGGTTTCGAGGAGCAGGTAGAGGATTCTCGTCTGCCTCTGCTTCGTCGTCCTCTTCATTTGGTCGCAAGCCACAATGAAATGCAGCGGACCCCGGAAGAGAGTCAGGTGATCGGAGGTCGTCTTCGTCACTTTCTTTCTTCCTGGGTCCAGATAACTTCAGACCAGTGGGTCCTCGAGATCATCCGAGAGGGGTACGCTTTAGAGCTGGCTTGTCCGCTCCCGGATGCCTTCGTGTTGTCGCCTTGCAAGAATCCTCAAAAAGTGTTAGCCGTGCGCCTGACATTGAACCGCCTGCTGGCCTTGGGGGCGGTGGTGTCGGTCACGGAGGCCGATCTCGGTGCGGGCCGGTACTCTATTTATTTCGTGGTGCCAAAAAAGGACGGCTCTCTCCGTCCTATCCTAGATCTCAAGGGAGTGAATCGTTTCCTTCGAGTGCCTCATTTTCGCATGGAGACTCTGAGATCCGTCTTAGTGGCGGTACGTCAGGGAGAGTTCCTGACATCTCTCAATCTTTCAGAGGCCTACTTGCACATTCCTATCAGGGCAGCTCATCAAACGTTCCTGCGGTTCACCCTTCCTTGGGGTCATTACCAGTTTCAAGCGTTGCCGTTCGGCCTGGCCACAGCGCCCCGTGTTTTCACCAAGGTCATGGTGGTGGTTGTGGCGGCGTTGCGGAAGGAAGGTGTTTTGGTTCACCCTTATCTCGACGATTGGTTAATCCGAGCAAAGACCGAGCGGGAGAGTTTGCAAGCCACGGGCAGAGTCGTTACTCTGCTGCGGAGTCTCGGTTGGGTGGTCAATGAGAAGAAGAACCATTTGGTGCCGACTCAGTCCCTCGAATATCTCGGGGTTCGTTTCGATACGGCGCAAGGACTGGTGTTTCTGCCAGACCGCCGAGCTCATGCTTTGCACCTTCTGGTTCGCAAATTTTTAGCGTTCCCGGCACCGTCGGCGTGGTGGTACCTTCGCGTCTTGGGAACGATGGCGGCGACTCTAGATGTAGTTCCCTGGGCCAGGTTTCACATGCGTCCGTTACAACGAGCCCTGTTGCGGCGTTGGTCAAACCAAACGGATTCCCTGAGCCGCCGGCTGCCTTGTCCGAGGCGGGTGCGGCAGTCGTTACGATGGTGGCTGAGCTCGAAGGCGTTGCTAGCGGGAGTTCCTCTAGAGCAGCCGGTCTGGATGCCGGTGATAACGGATGCGAGCCTGGCGGGCTGGGGAGCCCATTGCGACAGTCGTTTCGCACAGGGGAAGTGGTCACCCCTGGAGGCCTCTTGGTCGATCAACCGCCTCGAGTTGTGGGCGGTGAGGTGGGTGCTTCTGGCGTTCGAATCCTCAGTGGTAGGCCGGGCGGTGCGGATTCTCTCAGACAACTCGGCGATGGTGGCATATCTCAATCGTCAGGGCGGCACCGGAAGCAGAGCCATGGAGGAAGATGCCGACATGTTGTTCCAGTGGGTGGAACCTCGACTTCTAGCCATTTCGGCGGTACATATCGCCGGAAAGGAGAATGTGATGGCGGATTTCCTCAGCAGGGTGCAGGTGGATGCCAGGGAGTAGGAGCTCCACCCGCAGGTGTACGCACAAATAGTCCGCAGATGGGGGCCGCCGATCATGGATCTCATGGCGACCTTTCAGTCGGCCAAGACTTCTAGGTTCTTCATCAGGCGGAGAGAACCCATGTCCGAGGGCATAGACGCTCTCATTCACCCGTGGCCGACTTCCGGTCTCCTCTACGTCTTTCCTCCGTGGCGTTGATCGGTCGAGTGGTTCAACGCATAGAGGCGCATCGGGGAAAGGTTCATCTAGTTGCTCCATATTGGCCCAGATGTCCGTGGTATGCGGATCTGATTCGACTCCTCGATGGAGTTCCGTGGCGGTTGCCGCTTTTGCAGGACCTCTTGATTCAGGGGCCGCTACGGATGCCGCAGGTGGATCGATTCTCGCTTACGGTATGGCCATTGAAAGGACTAGGTTGAGGCGGAAAGGTTATTCTTCAGCTGTTATTGCCACTCTTCTTCGGGCGCGCAAAGCATCTACTTCGCTCACGTATGTGCGCGTATGGTGAATTTTTGAAGATTGGTGTTCGCGGCACGATCTCCGGGCCGCGACGGCTTCAGTTCCGGCCATTCTCAGTTTTTTGCAAGACGGTTTTGACAAGGGTCTTGCTGCAAGTTCTCTGAAAGTGCAATTGGCGGCCCTAGCGTGTTACAGGGGTAAGGTCTTGGGGGTTCCCCTGGGAACTCACGCGGATGTGCAACGTTTTCTGAGGGCCGTGCTTCGGCTGCGTCCTTCTCGCAGGGTTACGATTCCTCCATGGGATTTGAATTTGGTGTTACAAGCTTTGGTTCATAAGCCCTTTGAGCCTCTTCGCCTTGCGTCCCTCAAGGATCTCACGTTGAAGACTGTGTTCTTGGTGGCCATCTGTTTGGCTCGACGTATCTCAGAGTTGCAGGCGCTTTCGTGTCGGGAGCCATTCTTATCGTTTTCTAAAGACAGAGTAGTCTTGCGTCCTGTTCCTTCCTTTCTTCCTAAGGTGGTTTCTCCCTTTCATTTGAATCAAGCCGTTTTTCTCCCGGTCTTTGACTCCCCAGAGTCGGACACGTCTGACGGGTTCCATCGTCTGGACGTTCGGCGGGTGCTCCGCCGATACCTCAGAGCTACCAAGTCGGTTCGTAAGACGGACCGCCTGTTCGTCCTGTTTGGTGGTAAGCGAAAGGGAGAGGCTGCGGCAAAGTCTTCCATTACTAGATGGATTAAGGAGGCAATTGCGTCGGCATATATTTTACATGGCCGTGCGGTTCCGTTGGGCTTGCGGGCCCATTCCACTCGGGTGCAGGTGACGTCGTGGGCGGAGCACTGTTTGGTTCCGCCGGTGGACATTTGCAGAGCAGCTACTTGGTCGTCGCTCCATGCCTTTAGTAAGCTCTACTGGCTGGATGTGCTGGCATCCAGAGATTCTAGCTTTGGTTCGGCGGTTCTGCGCGCCGGTTGGGTTGGTCCCTCCCGTTAGATACTGCTCTTTTACATCTCTGATGTGGAGGACTAAACTGGAGGACTGCTCAGGAAATAGAAATTACACTTACCTGGTAATTGTAGTTCCTGGAGGGTCCATTTTAGTCCTCAATCCCTCCCGAGAGATTCTTCCTTTCCATTTGGCGCGCTAAGATACGGTGTGAGAGAGAGCTGGTTAAGCGCTTTATCTGGGGTCCCTCGAGTTCGGGGTCTTCCGCTCTCCTTTCCTCGTTAATTCTTTTTCTTTCATGGTGTGGCAGTGCCTTTCTTTCAGTGGTCCAGGTGGACGCGATGTGCACAGTTACGGCTCCCTCGTTTGGGGAAGGAGTCGAGTTATTTTGGGGAGGGGTCTTCTTTCTGTTATATCTACATATTATTCGTTTAGGTTTGCTTGTTAACAGTTCACTGGGGGGCTGATGGGAGCTCCAGCGGTATACATCCTCACAGGGAAAGGATTTGATTGGTCCAGTCTCCTTGCTGCAGGAGGTGCACTACCCTGATGTGGAGGACTAAACTGGACCCTCCAGGAACTACAATTACCAGGTAAGTGTAATTTCTATTTTCTCCGCTTTGAGGTGCCAAGGGGCCATTTCAAGTTTCGAGCGTTTCCCTTCGATCTGGCGACCACCCCCCATACCTTCACCAAGGTCATGGTGGTGATGGTGGCGGCAACTCTCCACAAGAAAGGGGTTCTCGTCCACCTGTACCTAGACGATTGGCTGGTCCAAGTGAAGTACAGGGACGATAGCGAAAAGAGCAACAGCGCGGGTAGAAGAGTTCCTTCAAAGTCTTGGTTGGGGTCAACCTGACCAAGAGTCAGTTATGGCTGGCCCAGGAGCTAGAGAGTGTGCTTTGATACCTGCGTGGGCAGGATTTTCCTGCAGGTTCGCTGGGCGCAGGAGCTACAACAGTGGATACGGCAGGTCTTGAAGATGGCAAGACCATCAGAGTGGCGGCATCTGCAGGTTATGGGGACCATGGTGGCCACTCTCGAGCTAGTCCCATGGCCAATGGCGCACATGCAACTGCTGCAGAGGGCTCTGCTCAATTGATGGTCCCATCAGAGTCAACTCCTGTCCCAAGTACTCCCCTGCCTGCGGAGTGCCAGGAGAGCCCTCAGTTGAGGGCTGCATTTGGGGAACCTGAAAGCAGTCCCCGGTGTGGGTTCCTCTAATGACCGATGCCAGCCTGTCAGGTTGGAGAGCCTTTGCGAAGGACGCTTTGTTCAGGGACAAGAGTCCGCAGGAGGCCCTGTGGTTGATCAACAGGCTCGAGATGCGAGTAGTGACCTTGGTGCTAGAAAGTTTTGAGCCATGGTTGCAGGGGAAGGTTGTCCAAATCCTCTCGGACAATGTGACCATGGTGGCTTACATCAACCGGCAAGGAGGCACAGGCAGTGCAGCCCTGGAGGAGGAGGCCGAAAAGCTGTTCAGATGGGCAGCGATTTGTCTCCAGGTGTTATCGGTGGCGCACTTAGCAGGAGTTGATAGTGTGTCGGCAGCCTACCTCAGCCGAGTGTGCATGGACCCCGGAGAGTGGCAGCTCAATCAGGAGGTGTTCGAGCAGGTGGTCCGCCGATGGGGCACACCGGTCATGGACCCAATGGCAATGTTCGAGTCGGCTAAGGCCTGCTGGTTTTTCAGCAGAAGAAGAGAGGAAGTCCAAGGGCCTGGATGCTCTAATTCAGCAGTGGCTCGAAGAGGGTCTTCTCTGTTTTTCCCCTTGGGTGCTCATAGGCCGGTTAGTGCAATGGCTAGAGCTGCACTGGTGATTTGTAATTCTGGTGGCACCAGATTGGCCGAGGTGCCCATGGTATGCTGATCTGATTCGGATATTGGCAGATTGACTGTGGTGGCTTCTGGTTGGAAGGACCTTTTGACACAGGAGCCACTTCGTATGCCCCAGGTGGATCAATTATGCTTACAGCATGGCTCTTGAAAGGGCGAAGTTGAAGAAAGGATAATCAGGCTCGGGGATAGTGACCTTGCTACAGCTCCAGAGGTGGTCTGCGAACTTGGCGTGCATCTGTGTAGGGCGCATCTTTGAATCATGGTGTGGAGAGAGGCTGACGCACCATTCCACTGCCTCCGTCCCGGACATCTTGGTGTTCTTGCAATCAAGTTTTGATAAGGGTCTATCTGCCAGTTCCTTGAGGGTGCAACTGATGGCGATTTCTGGTTATCGTGGGAAAGTCCACAGGGTGCCATTGGGTACATACTCAGACGGGCCAAGCTTTCTAGGGGCGGTGACCCACCTCCATCTATCAAAGAGGGCAGTGGTACCGCCTTGGAATCTCAATCTGGTGCTGATGGTGCTGTCTGGGGAACCCTTTGAGCCATTGAGTCGAGCTTTCCTGAAGGATTTGACTCTGAAAATGGTATTCCTGGTGGCAATTTCCTCGGCACGCAGGATTTCGGAGCTTCGGACCCTGTCATGCCAGGAGCCATTCCTTTCCTTCTCCAAAGAGAAAGTGGCCCTGTGCCCAGTACTTTCATTTTTGCCCAAGGTGGTGTGAGCGTTTCATGTAAATCAGGCCGTTTCCTTACCGGCTCTGGCGAGCTCAGATGTGGGCGAGAGCGGATATGGGCTCTGCCACTCCACAGCTGTGCCATTTGGATGCGAAGGTATGTGAAAAGGGCTTCGTCCTTTTGGAGATCAGACCTTCTGTTGGTTCTGTTTGGCGGGTCGCGCAAAAGTGAGGCGGCAGCTAAGCCTCCATTTCCAGATGGATCAGTGAGGCAATCACGCCTGCATACATCTTGAAGGGTAGAGCAGTGCCGGCGGGGTTTCAGACGCATTCCACAAGGGCTCAGGCAGCCTCATGAGTAGAGTATAGTTTGGTTCCGCCAGTGGAGATCTGTAGGGTGGCATGCTTTATCTGAACATTATCGTCTGGATGTCCAGGCAGCAGGGGATGCTTGTTTCGGATCGGCAGTGCTTCATGCTGGTTGTGTGGGTCCCTCCCATTAGTTTAACTGCTCTGATACATCCCAGAGGTGTGGGACTGGACTGGAGGGGCGATAAGGAAAGAAAAATTAGACTTACCTGCTAATTGTTGTTCCTTGAGGAACTCCAGTCCAGTCCCGGAACCCTCCCTGAATGCTTTCTGTGATAATGCACACCCTGGTCCTGAAGCTGGTTCCCTTGGTGGAAGAAGTAGCCAGGGGGAGCCGGGGAGGGGTGTGTAATCAGTGTTTGGGGGAGGGGCGGACCAGAAGAGTTGTCGGTTGCTCGCTTCCCGCTGGTTGGAGTTGCTCAAGCACTCAACAGGTAGGCCTCCCCATTCCGGAGGGGGGGGCGGGGTATCCTTTCCAGGGGATGGAGGGGATACTAGTTTATTTAGACATAGAAGTGTTGTTGCATGTTTAACTACTTATTTGTTGCTCCTCTGAGTCTGCTTTGTCAATAGGTACTGGGGCTGGTGGGTGGTGCCAGCTTCATATATACTCTAGTGTCATCAAAAAGATGACATGCTCAGTCTCCAAGCTGCTGGAGGAGGTGCACAATCCAGAGGTGTGGGACTGGACTGGAGTTCCTCAAGGAACAACAATTAGCAGGTAAGTCTAATTTCTCTTTCCTAGTCCATAGGTCCCATCCAGTAAGTCATCCCTTCCAGAGAGGGTGACCATGATGGGGTAATGGGGTTGCAACTTCCTGGGTTACATTGCTGAATGCTGTGCTTCTTTATCATTGTTATTTTCTTTTGAACTAGGTGCTTCTTCCCCTCTGGGGAGACCCAGCCTCTATCCTCGGTGGTCCACCAAACTTGTGACCACCTGTAACAGGGCATCCCATATACAAGTGTCTGGGCAGTGTCTGGACACATATACTTATGACTATTTCCCCACATCTTTTCGTAGTATCCCCCTTCACAACTTATCACTTGGCAGGCATCAAATTCTAGGCTCACTGGTCCCTCTCCCTCTGGTACAGTCACAGTAAATATGTTAGGGTACACACTTCCCCATCATGTCTGTGTTTGTACTTGTTACTCCATCCATCCCTTTCCCTGTCCTAAATCCCATGTCATTCCCCTTAACAGAGAAAGTGACCTCCCCCCCACCATAGCAACACCATCAACTTTTCTTTGTTCATGTTATAATTTTTATTAGTCCTTCTTAACCAACTCCTATCCTTTTCTTCTGTTTTTCCTTGTTATTTTCAGGCGCAGGTCATTAGTTCCCTGGACCTTCCTTTGTTCGTCCGAAGGAGCTTCGACCAGACCTTTAATTAATGTATAATGAGTCCAACCTTTTCCTTATCGTTCCTCCAGTTCAGTCCTCTACCTCTGAGTTGTGCTCCTCCTCCTGCAGCTTGGAGACTGGGCATGTCAAATTCATGATATCACTGGATGTAGTCTGCTAGTATCTCCCATCAACCCCAGTGTGTCCAGTCTCCATGCAGCAGGAGGATGTAGTGAGCCTAGGTACTGGGCTCACTTGAGGAACAGATAAGGAGCATTGGGTAGCTTAGTGTAGAGTAGTCTAAATTTGCATTCTAGTTTGGCTATTTGCCTTTACGTTTTAGTTGACTCTGTCTCTTTAAAAAAAAACAAAAAACAACACATTAATAGTAAGGTTTGCCTCCGGTGCCGATTCCTGTCTGCCTCATTTCTGCGGGGCTGTGGTCTCCGGCGTTCAGATCTCTCCTCCTGGACAGGATGGAGGAGAGCCCTGTAGCAGGAACGCAGGACGGTTATCCGGCTTCGCTGACAGCTGCGATCTGCCCTGCAGCAGCGCCACGCTGACGGAAGGCTCATCCAGCGGTTTCCTGCTTGGCACAGAGAGCAGCGGAATCGCGTGGGCTGGAGCCCCGTTGGAGATCAGTGAGTGTTAAGCTGGCTAGTTTATTTCTAGTTTATTTCTATCTCTTCAAGCTATTCTCCCTCCGGCAGGCCAAGATTGTTCGGCAAAACCATTGGCTTCTCTCCCTCTACTTTCACGCCTCTTTTTCTGTCAGCAGTAGTGGTGGCCATTTTGTCAGCATGGCCACCGCGTGGCAGGGCTCCAGTGAGGCCTCTACAGCGTGCATTTGTTCCGGTGATCACCCCGTGGCTAGTGGACTCCTTCACTTGCTTTCAAGAGGCCTCAGGGCACTGCGGCGTCCTGGATACCCTCGGACCCTTTGAGATGCTGGCGGGGTAATGGGAGAGAGTCCTGGGGGAGCAAGTAATTAAATAGTTATATAATTAAATAATTAACTAATGAACGTGGCAGATAAGTTGACACCGTTGGTTCAGTACTCTCCTTTATATTTCTAGGTGCTTGTTCCTTTCCTGTCAAAAAAAAAAAAAGAGAAAAAAAATGAAAAAAGAAAAGAAAAGTGCAACATTAGGTGCAGGCACTCCTTGTATCCCAGGGGGTAAGGAGGCCTACGGATGACGTCCCGACCTCAGTGTGTGGTCTGCGGCATACGCAGGGGGACGGTAGCGGATTCTGGAATTTGCAGAGGGTGCGCTGCGGTGTCCACTGATGTGGAGCAGCAGATGGAGGCTAAGGCTAGCCCTGATCTGCAGCTGGCGCCTGATGGGAGGCCCTAGGGGCCTCTGCCTCAGGGAGTGGCCAGGAGGTCAACGTTGGGCTACCGGCGGCGATGACAGGCCTGGGGGTCGGTCCACAACTGGAAGATTTTTGTCCAGACTTCATGCTACTCATGCATCAGGCATTCTGCATGAGGCGTCAGGGGAAGTTGCCAGAGACCCCGTCGCAGGCGGCAACCATGCAGCAACCTAAGCTGGCCGAGAAGGATAGTATTTCCTCGAGATCATTAAAGAGGCCTCGGACTCGTGAGCTGTCCTCCTCCGAGCTGGAAGGGAATGAGATGGACGAGGCTGACCCTGACTTTGAGGCGGAGAGCGCCGACTTGGAAGAAGGGGAGATTCTGGAGCCGGAGGGTCAGGCAAAGATCATTCGGGTGTTCCGAAGGGAAGAGCTGACAGCTCTTATTATGGAGTCCCTCCAGACGTTGAATTTGGCGGCTGCACAGTCAACGGAGGAGGAAAGCGTGGGAGAGTCTATATACAAGCGGTGCGGCAAACGCAGATAGTATACCCCGTCCACCGCGTGGTGCACAAGATGATTCAGGATGAGTGGGATCAACCGGAGTTAGGACTCAGAGGAATTAGAGCTATGAACAGGCTTTATCCCTTAGCGGATAAGGACAAAGAGAGGTTTCGTTCTCCCCGTGTTGACGCAGTGGTGGCGGCGGTAACCAAAAAGACCACTATCCTGGTAGAAGGAAGCGTGGCATTAATGGATGCACAGGATAGAAAGATGGATGGCTTGAGGAAGCAGGCCTTTGAGGCGGATGCGTTGTCCTTGCAGGCTTCCATTTGTGGAGCTTGGGTGGCAAGAGCATGCCTCAGATTGTCCCAACGTTTGCGGTCCTCTCCGTTAGATCAGGAGAGTGGAGCAGAACTGGATAGGTTAGAGTCTGGCACTGCCTATCTGGTGGACATACATTATTACTTGATTAGGGCACTAGCTAACAGCATGGCGTCCTTGGTGGCCGTGCGTAGATCCCTCTTGTTGCAAAATTGGGTGGCCGATGGCTCGTCTAAATCGCGTCTCAGCAAGCTTCCCTTTAAAGGCAAATTGTTGTTTGGGGATGATCTTGACAAGTTGGTCAAGGATCTAGGGGAGTCTAAAGGTGGTAGGCTCCCGGAGGATAAGCCTAAGCCAGGAAGGCCCTCGCCGGCCTTTCGAGGGCAGTTTAGGGATTTTAGAAAATTCCGTGCCTCCCGGCTGGGCGGATTCCAGAGGGGAAGGTTTGTGGCTAGAGCCCAGGGGTTTCGTGGGTTTCGGGGAGCGGGTAGAGGTTTCTCTGCGCCGCCCGCCCCGACCTTTCGCAAACCCCAATGAAGGCTGGCGGGTCCTAGTGGAAATTCAACCGATAGGCAGGAGGCTGCGACGGTTTCTTTCTGCTTGGACCCAAATAACAACCGACCAGTGGGTCTTGGAAATAGTACGAGAGGGATATGCGCTGGAATTGGCCAGACCGGTCCGGGATTCCTTTGTATGTCACCCTGCAGAAGCCCGCAAAAAGCGCTGGCGATTCGCAATACGCTCGATCGGCTCTTGCTCTTGGGGGCGATCGCGCCTGTCCCGTTATCAGATTACGGTATGGGTCGATACGCAATTTATTTCATAGTGCCAAAGAAGGACGGTTCTCTGCGCCCTATCTTAGACCTCAAGGGGTGAATCGGTGTCTGTGCGTTCCGCATTTCCGGACGGAAACACTGAGGTCGGTGATTGTGGCAGTGCGCAAAGGGGAGTATTTGACCTCCCTAGATCTTACGGAAGCGTATCTGCATGTCCCAATTAGAGCCACCCATCAGATGTGGCTGCGGTTCGCCCTTCCATGGGGCCATTATCAATTCCAAGCATTGCCCTTCGGACTCGCGACGGCGCCGCGAATCTTCACCAAGGTAATGGTGGTGGTGGCAGCGGCGCTGCAGAAAGAAGGAGTGCTGGTGCATCCCTATCTCGACGACTGGCTGATTCTGGCGAAGTCAGAGGCCAAAAGCCTCCAAGCTACAGACAAGGTGGTGAAGTTTCTGCAGCGGCTTGGCTGGGTAATCAATCCGGCCAAGAGCCGCTTGGTGCCCTCCCAGAATCTCGAGTATCTGGGAGTGCAGTTTGACACGCGGAGCGGTCTCCCACATCGCCGTGCACTAGGGCTACGACACCTGGTTCGCAAGTTCAGGTCTGCTCCCGCACCATCCGCGTGGGAGTACCTTCGAGTGTTGGGCACGATGGCGGCGACATTGGAGGCTGTTCCCTGGGCCAGATTCCATATGCGGCCCCTACAGCAAGCGCTCCTTCGTCGCTGGTCACATCAGAATGACTCGTTGAGCAAGCATCTCTCTGGGTCCGGCAATCCCTGCGGTGGTGGCTCTGTCCCGGAACCTTACAGGCGGGGATGCCCCTGGAGCAGCTGGAATGGCTCCCCCTATTGACGGATGCGAGTCTAGCGGGATGGGGGGCCCATTGCGGAACCTCTTCGCGCAAGGCATGTGGTCACTCCAAGAGAGCGGCTGGTCGATTAACCGATTGGACTTGAGAGCGGTGTTGCTGGCGCTTCAGACCTTCGAAACGGCGGTAACAGGTCGGGCAGTGAGAGTGCTGTCCGACAATTCCACAATGGTGGCCTACATAAATCGGCAGGGCGGCACTGGAAGTGCGGCCATGGAGGACAAGGCAGAGCTGCTGTTCGCTTGGGTGGAGGTACATCTGCCGGCGTTATCGGCGGCGCACATTGCAGGGAAGGACAATGTGACGGCGGATTTCCTCAGCAGGGTGCAGGTAGATGCCAGGGAATGGGAACTGCATCCGGACGTGTTCGCTCTAATAGTCCGCAGATGGGGACCGCTGATCATGGATCTCATGGCGACCTTTCATGCCGCGAAGGTGAGTCATTTTTACAGCAGACAATGGGAAAGGATGTCGGAAGGTCTCGACGCCCTGATGCAGCCATGGCCGGCGTACGGTCTTCTCTACATCTTCCCTCCATGGGTGCTGATAGGCCGTGTGGTGCAGCGAATTGAAGCTCATCGCGGCAGAGTGCTCTTGGTAGCCCCAGATTGGCCGAGATGACCGTGGTATGCCAATCTCGTCTGACTTCTGGACGGAGAGCCGTGGCGGTTGCCGGTCTCGGAAGATCTTCTCCGCCAAGGTCTGCTCCACATGCCTCAAGTGAATCAGTTCTCGCTTACAGTTTGACCATTGAAAGGGCGCGGCTGAAGAAGAGGATACTCGGGGCTGGTAATCGCGACTCTGCTTCTAGTTAGGAAAAGGTCAACCTCGCTGGCATATGTTTGGGTCTGGCGTATTTTTGAGGCTTGGTGTTCAAGGCGGCAAATCCGCGCGTCCACAGCCTCCATTCCTGTGGTGTTGTTTCCTGCTAGAGGGTTTTGATAAGGGTCTTGCAGCCAGTTCTTTGAGAGTGCAGTTGGCGGCTCTGGCCTGTTATGGGGCAAAGTACAGGATAGTCCCTTAGGGTCACACGCGGATGTATTGTGATTCTAGAAAGCGGTGACCCATCTTAGGCTCTCTCGTGTCGTGGTACCTTCGGTGGACCTTAATTTGGTCTTAGGGGCGTTGGTGAAGGAACCTTTCGAACCCTTACTTCAGGCTTCGGTGAAGGATTTGACTTTAAAGGCGGTGTTTTTAGTGGCCATTTGTTCGGCGAGACGAATTTTGGAGCTGCAGGCGTTGTCTTGTAGAGAGCCCTTTCTGCAGTTTTCAAAAGAAAAGGTGGTTTTGCGACCAGTGCCGTCCTTTTTGCCAAAGGTCATCTCCCCTTTTCACCTGAACCAGATGGTGTCGCTTCCAATTCTTCCTTCAGGGGAGGTCTCCGCGTCCGATAGCACTTTGCGCCTATTGGATGTCAAACGGGTACTGCGGAGGTATTTAAAAGTTTCTGAACCCTTCCGCAAATCTGACCGGCTTTTCGTGTTGTTCGGGGGCTCTCGGAAGGGTGAGGCGGCTGCGAAAGCATCTATTTCCCGATGGATCAGAGAAGCGATTGCCTCAGCGTACCTGGTACAAGGGCGTTCAGTTCTGTCCGGGTTGCGGGCGCACTCTACCAAAGTGCAGGCGGCCTCTTGGGCGGAACACAGCTTGGTTCCGCCTGGAGACATCTGCAGAGCGGCTACCTGGTTGTCGCTCCATACCTTCAGTAAGCACTATCGCCTGTATGTGCTAGCAGCGAATCATGCCTGTTTCAGTTCGGCAGTCTTGCGAGCCGGTTATAAGGGTCCCTTCCAATGAACACTGCTCTGTTACATCCCAGAGGTAGAGGACTGAACTGGAGGAATGATAAGGAAATGATAATTACACTTACCTGGTAATTGTAGTTCCTTGAGTGACAACAGTTCAGTCCTCAATCCCGCCCGGGGTGGTATCATTGTCAGTGGAATTTCAGTTGAGGGATCTATGTGGTTACAGGTAGGCATTAATTTTAAGGCATCCTGTCTGTTGATTCTGCTCTGGCTATTTCTCTCTTGGTTCTTCACTCTCTCTTTGTTCTGAAGAAGGCAAGAAGAAACGGTCCGGGGCAAAGTTTACTGTTTTGATACTAAAGTTTAGTAAGGTTGGATTTTATATGTTAGCTACTTATTTGTTGCTCTGTTGAGTATGCTTTGTCAATAGTTCACTGGGGCTGATGGGAAATACCAGCAGACTACATCCAGTGATGTCATGAATTTGACATGCCCAGTCTCCAAGCTGCAGGAGGAGGAGCACAACCCAGAGGTAGAGGACTGAACTGTCGTCACTCAAGGAACTACAATTACCAGGTAAGTGTAATTATCATTTTCCGCAGTTCTTACAGCAGTCTCAGTATTCAGTAAAACCTGGAACGGGCATCTGGTTGCAATTTGGACTACTTCCAGGATTTTATCAAGAACCACTGTCCTGGTTTGGGACTGTGAACTGTAAACTCCAATGGGGGTGTTTATGCTAAAGTCCTTTATTCCTGAGAACAGATAAAGAAGAGGACAGCCCAAGTAGATATTCTTTAAGAAACGTATCTTTAGTTTCAAACTGAGGAGGTTCCTTTAATTGTCCCATATAGGTTAATCCGAATAACATTTTGTAGGGGGACATTCCTAAATCTTTCCGAGGGGCTGTTCGGATTCTTAATGCTAAGGGCAAACACTTAGTCTAGAGTAATTTTGTTTCTAACATCAATTTGGCTAGCTGCTTCTTTATAGTCTGATTCATGCGTTCCACTCTTCCTGAGGAGGGTGGATGCCATGGAGTATGGAAATCCCTGGATACTCCCAGAGTTTCCATTATGTTTTGCAATACCTTGGCTGTGAAGTGACTTCCCTAGTCCGAGTCAATATGACCTATCATTCCATATCTTGGAATGATTTGTTCCAAGACTATTTTTGCTACTCCTATTGCCGTGGCAGCTACCATGGGATTCTTTTTAACATCTTTGTTAGTGATATAGCAGAAGGGCTGTCGGGTAAGGTTTGCCATTTTGCGGATAATACCAAAATCTGCAATAGAGTAGACACCCAGGAAGGTGTAGATAACATGAGGATGGATCTAGCTAAGCTTAAAGAATGGTCTAGAATCTGGCAGTTGGGATTTAATGTTAAAAAATGTAAGGTCATGCATATGGGCTGCAGCAATCCAAGGGATAAATATAATATAGGGGGTGAAGTACTTTTGTCCACTAAAGAAGAACGGGACCTGGGCGTGGTTGTGTCTGATGATCTTAAAGTAGCTAAACAGGTAGAAAAGGCGATGGCAAAAGCTAGAAGGATGCTTGGGTGCATATGGAGAGGAATGGCTAGCAGAACAAAGGAGGTGATAGTGCCTCTGTATAAGTCTTTGGTGTGACCTCATTTGGATTAATGTGTGCAATTCTGGAGACCGCACCTTCAAAAGGATGTGAACAGGATGGAGTCGGTGCAGAGGGTGGCTACTAAAATGGTTAGTGGTCTTCATTATAAAACAAATGAGGACAGACTTAAGGATCTTAATATGTACACCTTAGAGGAAAAGCGGGATAGAGGTGATATGATTCAGATGTTTAAATACCTCCATGGCATAAATGTTCAGGGGGAGAGCCTCTTTCAATTGAAAGCAAGTTCTGCTACGAGGGGACATGGGAGGAGGGTGAAGGGGGATAGATTCAGGAGTGATTTGCGGAAATATTTCTCTACGGAAAGAGTGGTGGATCCATGGAATAGTCTCCCAGTGGAGGTGGTAGAGATGAGGACAGTAACTGAATTCAAAAATCATGGGACAAACATAGAGGATCTCTAAAGGAAAAAAGGGGACTGTTGTAGTTGTTGATATGGAAGGACAGACTAGATAGGCCATATGGTCTTTTTCTGTCGTCATATTTCTATGTTTCTATATGCCTCCACCCATCCCGTCAAATGGTCCACTATTACCAAAAGTTACTTCACCAGCCCAACCAGGGGCAACTCAGTGAAATCAACCTGTATATTTTGGAATGGACGAAGATCAGGGTCTCTGCCTTCCTGCGGTTGTTTTCCGAAAGACCTTTTTGTTTATTTTCTTACAGGTTATACACATCTCACACACACTTGCATGGCTACTGTGTATATTCCCATACACTCATAGTGCCTTAGAATCAGATCACACATTGCCTGTACACTCCAATGACTCCCTTGATGTAGAATGGCCATAATTTCTCTCATTATTTGTTTATTTACCATCTGCCTGCCATCGGGTAAAACTCATTTTCCCCCTTTCAGTTTCTACTGTCCCTATATCTTCAAGTTTTCATTTTTCCCTTTCAGTAAATAAGAACATAAGATATGCCATACTGGGTCAGACCAAGGTCCATCAAGCCTAGTATCCTGTTTCCAACAATGGCCAATCTAGGTCATAAGTACCTAGCAGTCTCCCCAAAAGACACAGGTTCCTCAATGCTTGTATTGGGTCAAGCAGTGATATCCTGGGTCCCTTTTAATAATGGTTTATGGACCTTTTCTCCAGGAACTTGCCCAAACCTTTTTTTTAAGCCCAGCTATACTAAGAGCTTTTACTTCATCCTCCGGTAACAAATTCTGGAGTTTGATTATACGTTGAGTGAAAAAATATTTTCTCTTGTTAGTCTTATATAGGTTACCCTGTAGCTTCATTTCATGTCCCCTATTCTTTTTATATTCTGATGACGTAAACAATCGATCTACGTTTACTCATGCCACTCCATTCATTGATTTATAGACCTCTATCATATCTCCCCTCAGCCGTCTCTTTTCCAGGTTGAAGAGCCCTAACCTTTTTAGCCTCTCTTCATAGGAGTATCCTTCCATCCCCTTTACCATTTTGGTAGCTCTTCTCTGTTCCTTTTCTAATAACGCTATATCCTTTTTAAGATAGGGGATTTGCTGCCTGGCTCCCTATTTCTGGGGTTAAATTGTATATAGGGGTTAAGTCTTCCTCTAAGGCAGCTTCATCTGCTAATCTATTTCCTTTGATTTCAAAAGAATTCCCTGCTTAATGACCGTTTACATGCACCACTGCTATTTCTTTTTTGGCAGCAGCAAACACTTGCTGAATTAATCTTTTCACTGCTTACATATAAGTTAAGGATTTGACATAACCACCCTTCATCTGTGCCGAATTTCAGCCAGAAGACTGCAGCTGACTTTGTTTTATTTTATTCATGTAAAACAGTAATTCTTAAAACAGTTCTTTGCTTTATCTTTATTCTTAGTGTGTTCATTACTTTGACATTTACTTCAACACGCTCCCTAATAGACTGTCTGGAGGAATGTCCCCAGGGTCTGTTTACCAGCCCCGTCCTTACTCGAGTTTCCTTTAGAATTCCTAATCCCATCGAGACCTGTTTTGCCAATGTGCTTTTTCACTTTGTCTCCCTCCGGCCGCACTCCTTGCGGATGTGTCACGACCGCAGATTGAGACTCCGCACTCACTTCATGACTAGACACGTCTCATACACTCAACAATCTGTCTCGATACCCAGCTACCAAGGCAATGCTTTACCATCATGTTTCTTACCTTTGTCCGTACATGGAGTTATCTGGTTGATGCGTTTATGCCTGCTTAATATCTGGTCTGCTTCACTGAGTCTATATTGATTTTTCCTTCATGGTCTCAGGATTTTGCTGACAGTATGCAGTCGGAGCCATCCGTCGTTGATACAAGAGATCGTTGAACTCAAAGGGACGCGTCTCCCTGTCCTCGGCAGCGGTGGTCTTCTCCAGCAATGACACAGTCCTGGACGAGAGCCCCCAAACTGTAATAAACGTTTTTACACAATAACAGACTCCTCAGTGAAGCAAAGGGTTACTTTAATTACATTACATTCTTGCAAGAAGGGTGAATGCTTGACTGAGCAGACACATCTATCCTCTGTTTTACAGTTCTTTTATAGTACACTATGTCCTCTCCCTCTTCCAGCATGTCTATAACTCATTGGTTAATACTGTCTCACTCCACCTCTTTGCACTTCCGCACCTGAGGCAGGCTACGTGTTACTAGCCCCGTGGTCTCTCCTTCCAGGATGCAGACATACAACAAAGGGAGTCAGAAAGTCGTTACATACAAAATTATATTATAGAGTGGTAAATAAAGAATACAAGAATTATATTACATTGTAAAAATAACATATCACATTTGTTTATATCAGCTTGGCTGCTGAGTGGGTAGCTCTGGCAGAGTTCCACCTGCCCATAGTTGTCAAGAACATCCTCCTGGCATTTCGGGAGGATTCTATCAGGAGAGCATGTGCCGTCTGGTGTGCAGATCAGGCCCTTGGTGGAGATGGTGCTGACTTACTTGCTTCAGTTCTCTAACTCTGGAATGAAGTCTAACTCTGTCAGTGTGCACCTGAGTGCTCTTGCAGCATATTACCACAACGTTGATGATCAGCCCCTTTCTGCTCATCCACTCCTAGGAGCTTTATGTGGGGCCTTTTGCTTTCTCGTCTCCCTATTCAGCCACTGCCGGTGGTATGGGATCTCAGTGTTGTCCTGGGACAGCTGCTTTCTGCACTCTTTGAGCTGCTGGCTACTTGTCCGCTCAAGTCACCTGGAAAGTCATCTTTATAGTGATACTTACTTCAGCTGCACAATCAGTTAGCTGCAGGCAGTCGTAGCGCACCCGCCTTATACCAGGTTCTTCAAAAATAGAGTGGTGCTGTTCTCTCATCTCAAGTTTCTCCCTAAGGTGTTTTCAGAATTCCACCTAAACCAATCTGTGGTAATGCCCTCTTTTTTCCCATGGCCTCATGCCTCCAGGGCAGAGGCCTCTCTACATACTTTGTACTGTAAGAGAGCATTCACTTTTTATCTTGAACAGATGTAGCCCCATCGCTGTTTCACTCAGCTCTTTGTTTATCACGACCCCAATAGGTTGGGGGTAGCTGTTTCTCAGCACACCTTCTTGATCTGTGTGGTGGACTGCATCTCTTTTGCTTATTCCCATCTGAGCTTATCTTGGAGTACCACGTCATGGCACATAATGTTCGTGCTATGGCAGCATCGGTGGCTCACATGCTCTATCTCCATAGTGGAGATTTGTAGGGCTGCTTCATGGTCATCCATCCACACTTTCCTGAATCAGGATTCCTGGTGTGACAGCACCTTTGGCCAAGCCATACTATGGCACCTCTTTGGGAATTAATGCAACTGCTTCCCTCCTGCCCTTCTGTCTGTCCAGGCTACCAAAAAGTTGACTATTGGTTGATACCCGAGGCTGGTGTTGACTCTTGGAACCTCAGTGTTTCCCACTGTTTTCTTGGTTCATTTTTTTCTGGTTGCCCCCTTGGGCTATCTACTGGGTTTTTCAGTAGCCTTTATCTAGGAAGTCCCTTATGTGAGGACTGACTTCCTGCTTGGACCCGGAGAAAGTGCAGTTACTCACCTATAGCAGGTGTTCTCTGGGAACAGCAGGAATCAGTCCTCACTACCCTCCCTCCTCCCTGTGGAGTTGTTTTCTTTTTGGGCTTGATTAAGCTATGTCATCATACTGGTAAGATGGCTCCTTCGGGTGGGAAGATTGGCAGGAAAGCGTGGAGTACCTTCCAAAAACCTGCTTTGGAAGCTGGGAAATATTCCTGCAAGGGCTCTGTCAGTAATGATACCCATATATGAGAACTGATTCCTGCAGTTCCCGGAGAACACCTGCTACAGGTAGTAACTATACTTTTCTACCTGTTGTCCATTTTTTGGTCTTGAAATATAGATGTACATCCTCAGGAGCAGAAACATTCTTTTGCTAGCTGGAATGCTGCTCATCTGCTCTCTGCATTTAGCGTATAAGAGAGAACACTATGGGACTATGAATTCATCAGTATTCTTTAGTCAAGTTTGCTGTTTTTGCTCTCATTGGAAAATTGCTTTTCATCTTGGAAAAGAGATGGCTGAGGGGAGATATGATAGAGGTCTATAAATTAATGAATGGCGTGGAACGGGTAAACATAGATCGGTTGTTTACTCCGTCAAAAAGTAGAAAGACTAGGGGACACACAATGAAGTTACAATGTAACCCATTTATTTATTTATCTTTTATTTTTAATCAAAAGTTTCAATTTGTTACATTAAGCAACCAATAAGAAAGCAGGTCTTCAATTAACCAAAAAACATTAAAGAAAAAAACATAGAAGAATTGCAGAAGTTCACATTAAGCGGATGTCACTAGAATGGACTGGGGCAACCAAAGGAATTTATTAACCCCTTTTTACATTCCCAACCGAAAAATATCAAATGAAGAAAATTACAGTGGTCTGCTTATCCACAAGAAACTTTTCAAGATGTGATACCTCTGTAAAGATAAATCTAATCTCCAGGAACAAGCAGGAATGCAGTCTTATGGGTAGCATCGGCACTGATGGAGTCTGCGCGGGAACGCTCCCCGACATCCAATAACAAAGCCTTTGAGAGCAGTCCACTGTGCCTGCCTTCCCGCCTTCCCAATTCCTTTCCTCAGTTCTTCATTTCCCGCAGAGCCAAAAGGACGTGCAATCCTGTCACTGCTGAAAAACTTTCCTTTTTTGGTGAAATTCCTTTTTTGTTCAATACCGGTTCTGTCAAATCTGACACCGGTCCCAATACATTTTTTTTTTGGCTTTAAATTTTCTGTTTCTTTTTTCTTTTATTTGCCCACAGTTTTCACTGCCAACTGGGCTTTTCTGCCTCCATAACCTTATGTTCAATCTGAAGAACATTTTTGAATCACGGAGAAGCCAACTGGTAGTTTTAAAAAATGTACCAGGTGTTCTGGTACTGATAAGCATGACTAGTGTTTAAAATGTTTGGGCCCTGACCATCTACCGATTTCTTGTCCTTTGCGCCAACAAATGACAGAGAGGCCTAAAAACCAGAGCCAGACAGTATGAATAGCTGTTCGCCCCAGACTTGATTTTTAGTGGCTTCCACTTCATTGAGGACATCAATTTCCTGTCATAGGTCTCTTCAAAGTCCAGATATAAAAGTAAGTCTAAATCTCTGGTTTCTACTAAGTCATCGGCATCAAAGACCGATACCGAGACTAGAGACAAATCCCAGCATAAGCATAACGACTCCCCTAGAGGTGCTTCTGATGTAGACCATCCAGCCAAACAGGCCCCGCAGGAGGACCTGTCCTCCAAAGCACAGGAAGGGCTCCAGGATGCTCCCGAGGAATCGACCTTTGGAGAGCTACTGTTTCCATGCTCTGGGATGGTGGCTCATAGCCCCGTGGGTGGTTACACCCAGACATCAGCGATCTCCCTGGAGCCGTGCAGGCTGGCTCTCAAGAGGAGTTTGGCCGCACTCCTGGCAGCCTCGGTATCAACAGTATTGACAGCTCCAGCAGTGCAGGCTTTGGCACCCGGCCTACACCCAAGTGTATCGGCCCAGATGCCGGCCCTCGAACCAATATCGTCAGAACTCCCAAGGTTGATGCCTCCATTGGAACCATCCGATACCCCAATAACCCAACAGGTTCCAGCTGCCATGGCTTCAGATTCTGATGCCTCTGAGCATTGGCGTCGGCATTGACCCTCAACATCAATGATTATTTGCCAGATTCTGATTCCAGTTCTTCAGATTCTGACGAGGGATCACTGGATTCTCAGGAACTTCCAAACATTCCTTCGGTCCCTTCGCTTCCTCAAGAATGGCATAGGACCTAACCAGAAGATATGTCTTTCCAAGACTTCATACGTCACATGGCAGCAGGACTGGCTGCCACAGTGACCTTAGAAAAGGAACTGAGGGCAGAGGAATTTGAGATACTCCAATATACTCCCACGCCCAAAGAAGTGGCTACATTACTGTTGTATCACATCTTACAAGATCTTATGCTCAGTATGTGGGAGGCCCCTTTTACAGTTCCGCCTGTTAGCAAGAGGCTCAATACCATGTACCAAGTACCAGAGTGCCGAGGCTTTTAAAAACCTCAGCTTCCCTACCACTCAACCGTGGTGGAATTGATGATGCGCCAAATAAAGAGTTCAAAAAATCACTCATCCATGCCTCCAGGTAGAGACTCAAGGACACTCAATGCCTTTGGGCATCGATGCTTTCAGCCATGCATGCTGGCCTCCAGAATAAACTCATATATGCTGTACATGGGCGTGTTTTTAATGGACGTCACCAGGGATCTGGAGACTTTTGCCCCCATGCTTCCTAATAATAAACACCAGACACTAATCAAGCAAGACTAAAATACTTCAAAATTTATTACTAGGGCCTCTTTTGATGTCTTCGAATCAACAAGCAGAGCTTCAGCAGTCTGCATTGGAGCTCGCAGGATGGCCTGGTTGCAGGCATCGGGTCTTGAACAGTATGTCCAGGACAAACTGGCTAATATCCCATATACTGGAGAAAACCTCTTTGGGAAAGATTGGAGAGAAAAAGCCGGTGAGCTTGAGACAGATGATCTCACCCTCAAATGCCTTTCCAGAAAAATGTCTGATCCCTCCAAAAGGAAGGCTCTTCCCAAGAAACCTTTCTATTCAAAAGAGGAAGAGATACTATCCTTCCTACCCACTTTCAGCTGCCTACCAGCCTCAGCATCCTCAATAATGGCAGCAGGGCCCTCGTCAACCCAAAAAGTCCAAGACTCCTAAGCATCAACCAACTGCACAGGCACAACCTGTGCCTGGTTTTTGACTCCTTCCTAGAGAGCATAGCCACTCTGCCACTGGAGGGTCCCCAGCCCCTCCACATAGCAGGCAGACTCTGTTCTTATGTCCACAGGTGGCACAGGTGCCATAGAAAGAATTCTTCCTCCTTAAGAGCAAATGGGCTTCTACTCACCGTATTTTCTCATCCCAAAGAAAACAGGAGGCTTCAGGTTCATCTTAGATCTCAGAGACCTAAACAAGTTTCTGGTCCAAGAAAAATTCAAAATGATTTCCCTGGGAACTCTTCTTCCATACTCCCAGAGACACAAATGGTTATGTTCTCTAGACCTAAAGGAGGCGTACACGCATTTACTGATCCATCCCTTGCACAGATAATATCTGCGCTTCACGATTCAAGGAAACCATTATCAATACCGGGTGCTGCCCTTTGGCTTAGCCTCTGCACTGCATGTCTTTACAAAATGTGTGGCAGAAATTGCTATCTGTCTACTCATTTTGGGGGTATTAGTCTTCTCTTAGATCACTTGCTGATCAAGGGAGACTCCCCTCGGGAGGTAAAGCTCTCCCTTCATCGCACCATCACGGTGCTCCAACATTTCGATTTTGTCTTAAACTTCCCAGTCTCACCTCAGGCCAACCCAATGTCTGGCATTCATAGGAGCGCTCTTAGACACTCAGCAGACCCGAGTCTTCTTTCCACAGGATCACTGTGCCTGCCTCATCGAGTTGGCAAGGAGGATACAGCAGCAAAGTCATGTAACAGCTCAAGAGATGCTACGTCTATTGGGACACATAGCCTCCAGCTGATGGGAGAGCTCCCTAAGCCTCTGAACTGTGCTTTAGGGATCTTCGGAGCCTGTTTCGGCCTGGAGCATTTAGTTGAGTTGAGCCTTTAGAATTTTTACTACAGTTTGGTTTTTGGAAGGCAGCAAACAAAAACAAACAAACCCAAAAACAGAATCCATTGACAAACTGGGCAATAGAGGAGAGGGGTCTCCTATCCTGTGCCAACTGCCTTCTTGGCGGAGAGTGCCACGAGGAGCTTACGCTGGATGATTCTCTGCTGCAGGGACTCTGTTCCCCCCAGAATTTTTCCCCGATACACAGAGCAATCAAGCAAATGATTGACACCGAATGGGAGTTACCAAAATCTGGTCTGTGGGGCGTCCGCACCTGACTCGTCTATACCCTTTCACTCCTCAGGAGAGGGAGCTGCTGAAGTTGCTGAAGGTGGACACCTTGGTAATGGTGGTGACCAAAAAGACCACCATTCCACTGGAAGGCTGTGTGGCGCTTAGGGGCACACAAGATTGCAGGCTGGAGACCATGCTCATACAGGCTTTGATGCGAATGCGCTCATTCTGCAGACCTCGATTTGTGGCATCTATGTGGCCAAGACTTGCCTTTGCTGGGGACAGGGCCTGTTGATCCTGGGCCTGGGGTCAGAGGTGGCTTTGTTGGAGTCGGGAACCGCTTATTTGGCGGATGCCTTCTACGACTGGTTTGTGTGTCATCTAAAAGTAGGGCCTCAGTAGTAGCCACTCAACAACTCTTCTGATTCCACAATTGGTCCACAGACATATCTTCCAAGGTCCGACTCATCAAACGGCCGTTTAAGGGCAAGCTTCTCTTTGGAGAAGCTCTGGAGAAGTTGGTCAAGGACGTGGGGGACTCCAAGGGCAGTCAGCTGCTGGAGGATAAGCCTAGGGGAGCTAAGGCAGGTTGAACTACCAGAGGGCAGTCTAGGAACTTCCAGATGTTCTGGATGACTCGCTTTGCTCCATTTCAGAAGAGGTGGTATCTCGCTTGGGGCAACTCAGCCTTTTGGGGCAAAGGAGCTGGCAGAGGGTTCTACCTGCCCTCTGCCAGTTTGGCCAAGAAGCTCCAATGAAACGAGGGGGGACCCAAGAGGAGGAGCAGATTGGGGGAAGACTTTGACTCTTCTACTCCGCTTGGGTCCGCGTCACTCAGGACCAGTGGGTGTTGGAGATCCTTTGGGAGGGTTATGCACTGGAGTTGGCATGACCCATCCCCGATGCCTTTCTGGTTTCGCCTTGCAAGTTCCCAGTCAAGCAGACGGTCATTCAGGAGACCCTGGACAGGCTGCTTTGCTTGGGAGCCATCTGCCCTGTGCTGGCAGACCAGCACAGTTCAGGTCAGTACACCATCTGCTTTGTCATCCCCAAGAAGGAAGGGTCATTTCATCCCATCCTGGACCTCAAGTTTGTTAACAGGGCATTGTGGGTGCTATGCTTTCACATGGAAATGCTGCGATCAGTAATTGTAGCGGTGCAATAGGGAGAGTTCCTCATGCTCTTGGATCTTATGGAGGCGTATCTCTATATCCCGATCTGCTTTAAGCACCAGCGTTTTTTGAGGTTTGCTGTGCCCATGGCACATTTTCACTTTTGCGGCCTGCCTTTCGGGTTGGCCACCGCACCCCGCACGTTCACAAAGGTCATGGTGGTCAGGGCTGTGGCCCTGCGACGGGAAGACATCCTGGTCTCATCCGTACCTAGGTGTACACACTGACCCCAGAAATGTTTGACTAGTATAAGTTCAGCTGTACTCATTCCTCCCAGCCACAGCAGCAGGCGACGCTTAAGTGTTTTCACTCCCAGATACATGGAATGCACCCAGAACTGAAATTGTAATAAAAGCTCTAGGTGCTACGACATGGAGAAGGAGCACAGCTGAACCTACATTGAACAAGAATTGCTGGGGCTGGTATGGTCACGTATCCTATCCACTGCCACTGCTTGTGCCGGCTCCAAACACATTTCCTGGATGTTGGCCGAATCTCCTACCCCTTCAAGTGCCAGATCCATGACACACTGCACAAGTGTTTGCGACACACTAGTTGAGAACTGCTGGTGCACTTTTTTGAATAATAGTACACACTATGGGCATATATTGGTTCTACTGAGCCATAATGTGCAGGCACTAATAGCAGACACTGTTGCATAATAGGGTACACTATTTACCCGTAATGTGCACTATTAAGGAAAAATGGCACGTGATGAGATTTCAATGTTTCTCATGTTTTCATTTGAAAAAGATACAAAATAAAGTGGGAAATATCATTGACATTTTCTATATCTTTTCAAATGAATGAACATTCCCAGGCTGAGGTCACCAGTTTTTAAGGACTTGTATTGTACTGTTCATGGAGAATGCTTGCTACAGATAAGCTTGGTTTTCTTGAGGCTTTCACAGAAAGAGAGAATCCTGTTCTTGTTTGCTGAATTGCTTCAACAAAATAATTGGAGAAGTTCAAAAGGTGTTAAAAACAATTAAGAAAATATTTAGACAGCACACAGCACAAAGACCTTTGATATAAACAGAGAAAAGTATACTTGCTTTCCAAGTTTATTAGAGTTGCTGGATATTTGAAGCAAAGAGCATGTATTTTCTTCCAACTGGGAGATCAGTGTAGTAACAGGGAAGGACACTGGTAGATGGGGCTAGTGAGTGGCACATATCTTTGTTAAAGCAGAGAAAATGTGCTTGCTGTCTGACAGGCTGATGCAGAAAGCTGGCGCTGAAGTCGTGCACTATCAGCTCTGTACATCTCTTTGCAGTGCACCGATAGGGCGTGATTTCAGAGCTGGCATGCAGAAAGGGGTGCATATGCAAATTAGCCACGGGTTAAACTTGGCGCAAATGGCAACATTAAACTGGGAGAGCAAGCCAAACACATGTGTATAGAAGTTGGCGCAAGTTTGGCATGCTCTCCCAGAGAAACAGAGGCACCGTGTGGCTAATTTGCATATGCACCCCGACAGTAGTTTGATGGCACAGGGGACTTTCCCCGATGCCTGGATCATCTGAGAGGACGTTTGACCCTTCCCCTCAGATGATTCAGGCATCGGGGAAAGCCCCCATTGCCATCAAACTACTGTCGAGGAGCCAGTGCCCCTGATAGCAAGCAAATCCCTGGTGGCCCAATGACCCCGATCCCCTCCAACCCATCCAACTAAAAAAAAACCCTAGTGGCCCAGCGGCCCGATTTCCCTCCACCTTCTACCCAACTAATGATAAGCCTGGTGGCCCAGCGGCCCCAATCCCCCACCCACCCAACTAAAGCAATCCTGGTAGCCCAGTGGCCCTGATCCCCTCCATCCTCCTCACGGTACCTTCACAAAGGAGTGAGAGTGCTGCCCACAAGCTCCCGCTCCTGTGCCACCATCATGAAAAATGCATCCCAGGCTCAAGACTAGACATAGTGATATTGGCACTAAGGCTGGTTATGAAGGTCCTCTTTGCGTTTCTCTGCATCGGGCGCAGACAATATTATCATGCCATTTTAATACGTGCAGCTCATTTGCCTGTAATTTAAATACTATTGGCATTAATTGTGCACTAGCTTTTCCTTTACTGTTTACCTACGCGTTAGTCTCTTTTCTGCATTTGGCTGTGGTGCTAATTGTGCTTAAAAGTGGCGTTATCTGTGCTTAAAGGCTGCGCTAGTTTTCTGCATCGGCCCGCAAGTTTTTATGTTGCTAGCTGGTGTAGGGAAGTGTACCATTATATGAGACAGAGAGGGATGAGTGACAGTTTAGTATAGCTGTCTCACAAACAAAGACAGAGAAGTGATTTGTAAGACTCTCCCACTGAGAAAAAGCATCTAGTATAAAAATAGTATATTATAAAATGATTAGGCTCCCTATTTTTCCCCATTTTTCAAGCTAATCTTGCCTTGAGAAACAACTCCATCTTGCAGGCTGCTGAAAGGCTTCTCCCAGCTGACTAGAACAGCAGCAGGAGGGCATTAGTGACTGAAGAGTACCTGCCAGGCTCAAAGAGACCTTGGTCTAAACATGGGAGAAAAATAATAGATGTGATAATATCACTACTACTACTTATTTCCAGAGTACTACTAGGCTACTCAGTACTGTAAATACACATAAAAGAGAGCTGTCCCTGTTTCATAAAACTTACAATCTTGTCTAATCATATCATGCAATGTTTGGGAAGAGTAGGTATGGAAATGAAATGAACTTACAATGAAAGAAGAGAAGGGGGAGGTAAGACATCTAGGGCTGAAAAATAACAGGATGTTTTCACCATTATGTGAAGGGTGGGCGCAAACTATATGAAAGGCACAAAGCAGCAGGGCCACCTGCACAACAGCTCATTCAGGATTGTGGAATTCTACTTATCTGATGAAAGGGAGATTAGTGGAGAAATGGGAAGCCCTCTATCAGATGTTATTGGAGACCAAGATTGGTATTAAAGCCCTGGAATGTCATGTTTGGACAAAATATGAGTCAGGTCATAGAAGTCCTGAAATCCTGTAAGGATGCAAAGAGGAACTGAATTCCGGAAGGGCTGCTGCATATCAAATTTTAATAAACACAAACATACCCTCAGTGTTGTCATCCTAGTGGTTAGTATTCTTTAGTCAATGCTAGATGATTTTGTCAGTGATGGGGATCTGCAGTGGAGGTTTTGGTGCTGCTGGACTTCTTGCATGTTGAAGTGGAAAAAATCTGAAACCACTCAGGAGATTAAGGGGATCAGGCTGCTTTTTGGCTCCTGATTCTTTGTCTCCTTTTTGCCTTCTATGTTTTTCCTTACTGTTCCCCTAGATTTGTCCTAATACCCAGTTGTTGTGCTATCTATCTTGACTAGACTGTAAGCCCTTGTGAACAGGGACTGTCTTTTACATGTCTTTATACAGTGCTGCACACGCCTTGTCACGCTATACCAATGATTAGTAGTAGTGGTAGAGGATGCTCTATGATGGATGTGTGAAAGGAACTATCCCTCTGAAGTGCTACACACTGACTTTCTGGAAGGAAAAGCTGTTGATTTTCAGATGGAGGAAATGGAGTAGCAGAGGGCTGTTGGAGATGCATTTGGGGAAAATGTAGGCACACCAATAAGCAGTAGTGTTAGTAAGAATAGTATCCTTTCAGTTGCCACTCCCCCAACACCCAATCCCCAGTGAACCCCGGCCTTAGAAAATATTCGGTGACAGAAGTGTTTGTCACATTGATAAACGGCAGAGACCAGTCTGTCAGAAGTGAGACCTCTGCATACATTTTAGTGACCATTTGAGAGCCAGCCCATTGAGGCCATGGTTATAGATCTCTTAACATTTCCTGTCCTGTCCATGAACCAGTGTGCGCAGTGAATGTATGTTCTCTGTCTTATGCCTGGAAAAAAAACTTCCTGAATCTATACGTCATGTCTCATCTCTCCCCCTTTTCAAATCCATGCTAAAAGCTCACCTCTTTGAGGCTGCTTTTGTATCCTAATCCCTTGTTCTCCTTTCCCTATTTAAACTCTTGATTCTCTTGTACTGTATGTCTTGATTAGATTATAAGCTCTAACGAGCAGGGACCATCTTCTATATGTACTTGCACAGCGCTGCATACACCTTGTAGCGCTATATATAAATGATTAGTAGTAGTATGTCAATTGATATTGTGAATCTCTGTGTTCATTGCTAGCACTGGAATTTATAGAAAAGCTAGTGTTTATAAAAACATACCCTCCCTTTGCTTATTTTCCCTTAATTTCCATGCATCTGGAAGGAGGAATGAGTGTAGAGCTCCGCTATAGCCTGGTTGCCCAAACTCTATGCCTTCATTGTCTTGCTGTGTGTTTTGCCAGTTTCTACTGCAGTATCTCCATCCTGCTGTTGTTTTCCCAGTGGTGGTACACACAAAATTTAAAAGAAAAAAAAAGAAGTTATAAAAAAAGAAAAACCTCCTTTTATGTTTGTTAAAATTTGATATATTGCCAATCATAATGAGTATCACTGCGGTTTATAATTGCTTCTCTTTTCTGTCGCTGCCTGTGTTGCTAATGGTGCTTGTGTCACTGCTTGCCATCTTGCACTAACTAGGTTGTTAGTCTGACATTTGCAGCTTTACCTCACTCTTAGGTAATTGGTTTTCATTGTATTTTTAAAAGTGCTTTTCAAACAGATTCCAAGGTTTGTTTGTTTGTTTTTACTGATGACAGAAGTCCTCAATATCTTCAGATATTTCTCTTAAGGTGGTAGGGCTTTCCAGCTTGTCTAGGTGGTGTTGGCATTCTTCAGGTGTTTTAGGGTCTTCCAGTCTGTCTTTCTGCTGTAGTGACACTTTGCACTTTTTAAGTGTTTTACTATGTGTCATGGGCTGTATTCCTAAATAAACTGCAAGAAAAATTGAAACCGATGTAGCAAAGGGTTGCTACCGGGTAACACCATCAATGAGCCTTGAATTCTTTCTTCAAAGTTCTTTTCAAATTTTCATTACCATATTTTTTGACTTTGCCTCTCTCCTGAAACATTAATCATTTTGGTCCTTGAAAAGGGCTTTTGGAAGAGATACCTGGTTCTCCTTAATGATTGAAGTCCACTCCTCAGAGCCTTGAGTTGCAAGATTTTTAAAATGTTAAAATCTGTTTTCTTTCTTAGATAATACATACGTGTCCGGTTCAGATAATGATGAAGATGTGCTAGTTACCACAGAACCAATTCCAGTCATTTTCCACAGAATTGCAACAGGTACCGTTTTTATGATTTTTATTGCTACAGATGAGAAACAGAGGATATTGGTTGATAAGGGAAAGAGAAGTATTAGCAATTTGACTTGTATTTCTATAAGAAAAGATAATTTTGTAGATTACAGATTTTTGCTGTTGTTTAAGATTAAAGTGTTCGGAAAAATGTAAAAAGCATTGTATATGGTAGATTGGTGTATGGTTTATTTACAAGACAAAATATTTGTTATTTTCAATTTATGCATTTGTTATAAAGCAATCTAAGGAGAACTAGATTCGTACGATTCCAATACATTTAAAGCCCGATTTTTCATAGGGTGTCTAGGAAGGAAAAGGGCCACCCACATCTGGAAGTTCATAATTTGCAGATTACTTTACAAAAGACTTGTGTTTTGTAAAATAGGCATAAGATCACAGGAAATCTACATGTATTTGGTGGCATGTATAGTGGGATCAGCTATTTTTCAAAGAAACATTCAGAAAAAGAGTGACATTACTCATGGCTCTGCATATGTAAATGCTTATCTTTAAAATGTGTGGGTATTAGATTTTGTAATCAATGCATTTAAGTGCTGATTTCACGAAAGTGCTCTTTGCATGTTAAATGGGCAGTTCCTTATCGTGCCTCCAGCTTAGTCCTCCACTTCTGGGTAGTGCACCTCCTCCTGCAGCCTGGAGACTGGACCAATCAGAATTCTGCCATCACTGGATGTATCCTGCAGGCATTACCCATCAGCCCCAGTGTGTCCAGTCTCCAGGCAGCAGGGAGACGTAGTGAGCCTAGCTCTAGGCTCACTTTAGCATAGGAAGGCCAATTTAGGCAAGGTTTAGGAGTTTTTCTCTTAAATCAACTAGTTTTCTTTTATTTTCAGTTGCTTTCATTGATTTGTTTTATTTCTTTTCATGCCTGTTGGCTACAGATTTTGTATTATCTATGTGCCTTTTGGAAGAGCTGTTCCTTTTGGGGGAACTAAACAGTTCTGCCCCGGGGGTTGTGTGAAGCTGACTTCTCCCATTTTTTGTTTGAATCAGTGGTGTGAGAAGTTGCCAGTTTGGATCTCTCCCCCTGGACAGTACGGGGGAGAGCTCCGCAGGTCGTACCAGCGCTCTGTGTGGGTGCATCGGACGACGGCTTGCCGTGGCTGCAGGATAAGGCCCTCAGCCTTTCAGTTGGCAAAGCGATTCTCTCCACGACAGCCGCTCACGCCAGAGTTGAGTGGCATCGTGAGGTGAGCGCCTATCTCCTTGTGCCTTAGCCGGGCCAATTCCTCCCAGATGTCAGCACCGCTGGTAAGGTCTGCGGACATGGTACTTACTTCAGTCAGTTTTAAACAAGCGGAGCTTTGGGCGGGCCGGCTCTAGCTGGCGCCATTTCCTCCCTTGCGGGGGCCGCATGGCAGCGTTTCGCAGTGCTCCGCGCTCGGGGAAGGGGTCCTATTCTATAGAGAGGGCATTTTCTTTTCTTTTACTTTGATTATTTTATTTCATCTATTTGGTTAAGTTACTTACTTAATTATTTACTTAATTACTTTACTTATTTTGTTTTTGGGTCCCTCCCTATTTCGCAGAAGGTCCCTTCGAATAAGTACACTAACCTGTTTCTAACAGGGCCGTCCTTCGGTCTGTTTCTTACAGTTGGGCACAGCTCTCACAGGGTTAAACGTCCAGGCCTCGCCTTTTGGTAATGGCGGGCCGGCGCGGCTATTGTGGAGACCAGTTTTTTCTTCCCGCGCTTTTTGCCTCGACGCAGGTAGGCAGCACGGGCGGGCAGTATTTTTTATTTTCTTGCTTTTAAATTTTGTTGGCAAATATGACAACGTTTGTTTTCTCTCCTGGGTGAGATAGTTACTGTTTGTGGGCTAAAGTTCCATGATTAAAAAAAAAAAAAAACCAACCCCGACCTAAGGTGTTTATTTCCACCGGCAGGTTTCCGGTACATACTAGTAACTCTGCGGTAGGTACATTTCTTACAGGGAATTTCTAGCAGGGGCGACCCGGCACTACCTGGTTTGTGCGTGGGGGGATCCCTTCGCAGAGCTAGCATGGGGCAGCAGCAGCTAGCCCATTGAGAGCCACCCTTATCTGAGTGGCCTCCATTTTCAGCCAATTGTATAGGCCGCCTGAAACGCAGGCCTACGGTGCTATGAGGAGGAGGCTATCGATAATTTGGATTTTCGGCAGCAGCGGGTGTCTGGACACTGCTGCTGACTGTTCAGGTTATGTTACGTGCCAGACCTGTACTTCAAGTTTATATTAAAACAAAAAAACAAAGAGGACTTTGGCCTCAGTTAATTTTAGCCGATGCTGGCTGGACTGCCTCGAGAGAGCAGTCGTCGGAGGATGTCTCGCGACGCTCCTTGGGGGGGGGGGCAATTACTGTATGGTGGCAAGTTTTGCCTTTAGGTTAATTCTTCGCTGCTGGCTACCTGTCTGATGGTACGGCTGCACGTCGGGAGGTTCGGCAGCAGCTCCGGGTCCAGGTTTACCAGGTTCCCCCTCTCCAGTCCCTTTCTGGACTCGGGGTTGAAGAGAGGGTCTTCGACAGTGGATTTTTGAATACGACTTCGCCGTTCTTCGGCTTCTGCAGTTCCAGGCACAGACAGTGCTCCTTGACTTCAGGCCGCCCAGTGGGGCCTTGTTTACCATTCCCGTGACCCACACACGAGGCTCAGAGATTGGTGTTTCTGGGGATTTTCTCTACTCATTGGGTTCTTCGTTTGTATCTTTAGGTAACGCGTACACTACTTTGAGAATGCATCCGTTGGACTGTGTTCGCGTTTGGTTTTGTTGAGGTGTTGGTAGAGTTAAAAAAAATAAATAAATAAAAAACCACCCCGAATTGAAAAATACATTTATAAGAATATACTTAGACGACTACGGAGGGTAGCTCGATGCCCGTATCGTTGGGTCCCAAGTCAGTAGCCCCTGATAGGTCTGGCAGGTTTTGCTGTTATCCAGCAGGTTTTCAACCTCACGGGGGGGTTTTCAGAGTTGCCTCGGGGTGTTAATGTGTCTCTATGCGATTAGCACCTCGAGGTGTTAATGTCTCTGTATGCGGACAGCGGCTTGTCCGGAGAGGGCTTCGGCGGCTGGTAGCATCCCTTCTCCCTGTTCGGGGGGACTGATTGGCATAATTGTTAGACATTTCCTTCCTTGCGTGGCGTGTGGTATCTTCCCCAGCAGGGTCTTTCTGCAAGGTCTGCCATCCTCGGGGTGCCAGTAAGGGCTTGAGCACAGGGATTCCGGGGTTCTTGTCCTCGTTATAGCCCCTTAGGTCTACTGTTCGTCCCAGTTTCTTCCTGGGGCTCATCTGCATCGGTAGTAGGCCTACGCGTCGGGCGCGGTGTACTCATCGGCACCTTTGTGGAGGTGCGTCAAACACTTCTGTGTCCTCGCCGTTAGCTACAGGGCCCCGCTGCTTCAGTGACGTCTTTGCGAGATCTCTTGGAGGGAGAAAATAAACAGCAGTTACTGTGGCCCATCCTACGTTGATTTTCATTTCATTCCGTTCTGTTGGTCGATTGATCCTCTGGAGCAGTTTTCCTTCGGTGATTGTTGGCTTACTCTTAGTTTTATAGCGCGGCAGTTTTCAAATTGATCGGATGTTACATGTCTTCTCCTGCCTGCTCGTGTCCCTGGGAAGCATCGCTTAGGGCCTGGGGTTTCAGGAAAGTAGCCAGCTAAGCTTGGACCTATGTGGCAGAAGCAGCCTGCCTCCTTGCTCTCAACAAGGCGGCGAAGCCTGCCACCGCATCAGGCCCGGAATATTAGGCACATTGCCAGCTTTTAGGTTCCAGGGCAGAGCTCTAGCTTGTGGTTGGCGGGGTAGGCATGCTCAAAGGGTGCTTCGATCAGTGGCTCTGATTTGTATTCATCTCAGCCTGTCGTTTCCTGAAAACAGGTTTCCGAGGCTTTCAAAAAAAAAAAAAAAAAAAACACGATAACTAAATAAATAGATAGAACAATGTGTATTCATTTATCTATATAATTATACTGACATTTCAACAGTCTCCCAGGAGGGGCCTGTCCTACAGGCTATGTTCCCCAGGGGGCAGCTGGGGCATCCATTAGTGCCTTTCTGCGACCAGGTGGATCTCTGCAAGTCAGGGGAGTTCTACCCACATTGCCGCCTCATGGGCGCTCTGGGCTTAGGGGCGGCATATGCATCTGTAACGTTCTGTAACTCCAGATTTATGCCCAAGATTTGTTGCTGGGGGTCTAAAGGCCATTGAGTGACTTCGCTCCTCATAATTTCCCTATGGTATCCAGTATCCTCTTCCCTGTGGGGTTTTTTTTGGGGTAGCATACTGCATAATTGTTTGCGCCTGGTCCGCACAGGCATCTATCCTTAGGACCTCCTCTTACTAGGGTGTCGGTGTGTTCCACTGATATTTCTCTGGCTCCCAGATGGTCGGGGGACGTGTTTCACGGGTCTGTTCCAGGGCAATCCCCTCTATTTGTAGAGCCTGTACTGGCAGCGCACGGCTTCGTTGTTGGGCAGTGACGCTGACCCGTCTGTGTCCTTTTGGTTAAAGGGTCCGTATTGATGCGGCGGAGAAGGTCGTCTCTGTAGCACGGTCTTGGGTCTAGTGCTCCGAGCCGCTGGAACGCTTTTGTAGAGGGAGTCCCTCCTCTGTGTAGGTTCACGCATTCAACCCTTGCTCAAGTGGGTTCTCGGCGCGGTGTTTGGAGGCCGGGTGCTGAGTCTCCCATAGTTGTCTATGTCCCTTGCATTTGTGCTTACCTGGTACCTCCGGGAGGTCGGTTGCTTGTGGAGGCGCGCTCACATGTCAACAGTGCCTGTTGACTGTGGTGGTTGCGGTGTTCTTCTTGTCGATGTTCACGATTGTTTAGGATGGCTGTTGGGGCACTCTAGGCAGACTGAGACTGCCTTCTTGCTTGGACCGTATTTTCAGACTCAGGTAATTTCGCCAGTTTTGGGGGTAGGTCTGTTGTAATGGAGTGAAGGTGGTCCTCATGGGGGTACATGACCTTGGAGCCGTGGTCGGTTAGTCTGCTGTGGGGTAAGCAGAACAGAGGATTTTCTTTTCTGGGGGCCTTGCACCCAGTACCTCTGCGTGTGGCAGCAGGCGTCCCCGCTGGTCCTCATCCATGGTTAGTGCATCTTGATGTCTGGGGCTCCAGACACAGATCCGCGCTGCCACGGTGTCAGTCTCGGTGGTATTGGATTTCTAGCGGGATGGATTGATAACCGGTTAGCTTCCAGTTCTTTGAGGGGGCGGCTGGCAGCCGTTACCTGTTTCAGTGGTACCGTGCGAGGCGCAGCGCTTGAGTCGCACACTGATAGTGTATGTTTTTTCTTAAGCTGATCTAATTACACCCGACACGCCGGATTCCGTTCCGCCGTCTGCGTCAGGGCTTCAGTTTCGGTCACAGTCTTGGCCTCCAAAGCGGTGTTGTTGAAACAGTTTGTTTGTCTTGGCGCATCTGCGGCCGCTATCGTATACGGGTTTTTTTCCTTGTCTTTCTTTGGTTCTTCGGCTCAGTAATCCGGTTCTGGTCAACGGCTTGCTTCTGTCTCGCTTGTCTACGTTTTTTCCTTGTGAATCAAGCGTGGTCTCTCCCAGTCTCTCCGGCGGGCGGAGGCTTCCTTTCTGATCGGGGTCTGCGGTGCTGGGACGTGTGGGGAGCTCGGAGTCGTTCTGTGGCGGTCGCAGGCTCCGTCCCTTCCTCGCAGCGTTTTGTTTGACTCTTTGGGGGTCCCCGGCAGATAGAAGCTGGGACGTCGGTCTCCATTTCCAGTGGGCTCCAGGATTCGGTTTTCTCAGCTTGCTTGTTGCACGGGAGGCCAGCGCCTGGGGGGTTGCGGGATCGCCTTTTCTGGACTGCAGGCAGCTTCCTGGGCGGAGCATGGTTTCGTTGGGCGTGCCCGTTGGCAAAGTCCCTCCCTTTAGTACTGCTCTGTTACATCCCAGAAGTGGAGGACTAAGCTGGAGGCACGATAAGGAAATTGAAATTACACTTACCTGCTAATTGTAGTTCCTTGAGTGCGACAGCTTAGTCCTCATCCCTGCCCTCGCTTC
Organism: Ichthyophis bannanicus; assembly: GCA_033557465.1. Lineage (NCBI taxonomy): Eukaryota > Metazoa > Chordata > Amphibia > Gymnophiona > Ichthyophiidae > Ichthyophis > Ichthyophis bannanicus. The sequence continues at coordinate 372,737,313 of CM066033.1, read as the reverse complement.
TTTGACTTTCCCCGGCACGCAGTCGGTCCTGAAGGGTGCTTATACAGTTGAGTGTCTTTTCGAGGACTCCAGTTCTCTGGTTAATTCTAACTTTCCTTTTCCTTCAATGGCCCTTTCGATTAGTACAACAGAAAGGGGGAAGTGAATGGGGAGAATCTTGTTTGGTTTGCACTTTTCATAGTTTGACCGGTTAACTATCTATTTCTTGCTCTTTTGAGTCTGCTTTGTCAATAGTTCACTGGGGCTGATGGGTAATGCCTGCAGGATACATCCAGTGATGGCAGAATTCTGATTGGTCCAGTCTCCAGGCTGCAGGAGGAGGTGCACTACCCAGAAGTGGAGGACTAAGCTGTCGCACTCAAGGAACTACAATTACCAGGTAAGTGTAATTTCAATTTTTAACATCAAATAGCCATCAATGTCATAAGTAGCAATTTTAGGAAAACCACTGCTTATATGTGGTTATTCATAGCATGCATGAATTTGAAGGCGTGTGGATTGGGCATACTTTAGAAGTATGTTTATTTCCTTTTTTTTTAGAGGAGAAACGTGTCTACTTCAGAAAATTTCAACTTTGGCACTTACATGCATTTACCAACACACGTGTCAGCTAACTGCTCATTTGGGCATAGGCTGTAGAAGAGTAATCGAGGGGGCAATTATGCATCTCTTTCTGGTGTTTAAAACCTCAAAAATCGAAAGATTTGAATTCTGGAACTCCGCTCCTTAATTGGCAAATAACCCTTCTAAAAAAAGAGGCAATTTTTATCGTCCACATTGAGGCGAACACTGTGTGTAGATTTAGCCTGCAGGCTTGGCATCAGTTTTCAAAGAAAGTATTTGTATACTTCTGCTTTGTAAATTTCTGTGGGGACAAAATATCCATGGTCACTTGCACCTGCTTTTTCGGTTGGTAGACTTTTGCTGGAAAGTTATGTGCCCAAACTTGAAAATGTTATTATGTATATACTTTTCTTCTCTGATCTTGGCACTCTTATCTCATTGTGGCTAAATTGAGGTGGCCTTAGATAAGAAGGATGAAACCACAGTATATCAGAAAAGCCCCGGGTGGTGTCAAAAATTTTTCAAAACAGAAAACTGTCAATACTGGGTGATTCCATTATCAGAGACATTAACTTGGGAACTCGGTTCTAGGGTCTGAAGATGGTCAAATGCCTTCTAGGATCTTCAGCCAGCAAGAATACAAACTAGATTGTTAATAAAGTCACAGGAAAGTAAGGGTTCTAAAACCATTGTTATCCACTTGGGAACAAATAATTTGGCTTGAAACAGTACCTCTGCAGTGCAAAGAGACTTCCAAATTTTGGGAAAAATCATTAAACCCATTGTTAACACTATAGTATTTTCAGAAGTTCTACCTGCTCATGGTAAGAGGGAAGAGAAGCTGCATTGCACAATCAACTTTAATATATTGCTCCAAACCCAGTGTGAATATGAAGGCTTTAGATATATAAGGGCTGGGACAATAGATGGAACAAACAAGAGACTGTATAGTAATGATGGTTTATGTCTTTTCTGTAGCAGGAAAAAAGATCCTAGGTGAAAAATTCAAGCAATGGGAAAGAGGGTGAGGAAAGGAAAACAAGTTCAGGATGTCACCCCCAGCAAAAGTATTACAGTAATGGTAAAAATAGAAAGAGTCATATTATTAACTTATGTAACAACAACAAAGGAGATGAGGAGTCAGGAATAAAATATATTCAAAATAGAAGCAAGCTTAGCAAAACCTGCTGGAAGGTAGTGAGCACAAATGCTCACAGTCTAGATAATAAAGTTCCTGACCTGAAAGCCCTGATGGTGGAAATGAACTTGGATATTGTGGCCATTGCAGAAACGTGGTTTAATGAGTGTTATGAATGGGATATTACCATTCCTGAATATAATGGGCCCAATATTCAGTGGTGGCAGCTAGCTCTGCTAAAGCAGCTGGAACCCCTGAACAAAACTTCTGGATATTCAATGCCATGGCTATATCTGGCTCGATAGCAAAGAAACTAACCAGGCAGCGGCAATACTTAGTCACTGCCCAGTTAGTTTTTTTGGTGCAAGTCAGGCCAGCCTTTCAAGTGCCTGTTTGCTGCTTTGCGATAACCGGGCAGCAGCTTAATATCATTGGTGCCTGGTAATTGCCGGATGCTGCCTCCACTCCAATGCCGGAACTGCCCAATGATAGCAATGGCACCTGCAGATATTCAGCAGCACCAATAATGTTAGTGCTGCTGAATATCCCAATCAGCGCGACTAATGCAACATCAGGAAATACTTTTTCACAGAAGGGGTAGTGGAAGCCTGGAATGCCCTCCAGAAGAAGGTGGTGGGAGCCAATACAGTGAGAGAATTCAAAACGGCATAAGACAGACACAGAGGATCACAGCATAGCAAGAGGATGGAATTAAAGCAAACATAAATAACTTCATACAGTAAATAGGGAGGGGTATCCTGCCTGGAGCGGCAGGTACAACCTTAAGCAAAGGCATAGAGGGGGTCTAACCTGCACAGAGCGACAAATGCAGCTCCATAACTCTAGCCACCTTACTGGGCAGACTAGATACATCATGCTGGTTTTTATCGGCCGTCATTTACTATGTTATTTTGTACAAGCCTTTACATTGCAGGACAATTTACATACTTTTAGTCACATTAAGGGACCCTATACTAAACGTTTTAAAGTGCCCACAGCCTTTTATTTCTGTGGGTGTAATGTCACTTAACCTTTAGTAAAAGGGCACCTAAGAGTGGGCACCTTTCAGTCAATTACCACAGGTTAAATGCTTTTTTTCTCCCATAAATCACTTTGGAAATTGCACAATGAGCTAATTTGCATGTTTGCTCATATTTGGTGACCAAAGAATCTGGCATAGAGCAAAGTATTATAGTTTCATAGTGGTTATTGAAGTTGACTTAAGGATTGACAATGAATATGATACATCTGTTCATGTAGCATGGTCAAGTAAAAAAAAACATATGGGGCATATTTACTACAGAGTGTGCCAGTTGGGTCATGAATCAAACATGAAGTTCTGTGTCAATTTTAGGAGGCACGTGCGCTTCTAAAGTGTGGCACTCTGCCATTTGGTGAGTGCACTTAACACCACTCATTGAGGTGGTATTAGGTCCCCCTGTGCTAAATGGCAACATTTGTGGATAGCGTGCATCCAAAATGCCTGTGCTAACAGCAGTGTGCTATCAATACCCACTTCACCTCAACCTGCCCTGACTCAGCCCAATTGCATACTACGTAGTTAGCATGAAATTTTTGGTGCGGAGCCCTATACTAATTTTTATTTCAGCACACTTAACATGCGCTAAACCCCACAATAATGGTTAGCGAGGTGTAGTGAACATGCCCCATAGTGATAAAAATATGTACCATGCTGTTTAGTGTAGAAAGATTTAAGAACAAAATATAGAAAGATGATGGAGTGGGAATGATATAAGAAAGGAGAAATACCAGATGCTCCATTAATAATGAGCCAGAACAATGTTGCCAAAAAAGAATGTTATTTACTTACCCTAACAATATTATCACTTGGTGAAATTTTAAGAGTTGATCTTTTTAATGCTATCTTTAGAACTGAGAAAAACCAATGATGTTACCAACTGCTTATCCATAAAATCTAAACTACAGAAGGAAAATGGGGAGGTAGGCATTTTCATTTATATAATTCACTATTGAATACATTGTACAGTAAGCTGTAGACATGGTTACTGTGAACCTGTGAAGCTCCATTTCAAGGCAAAATGAACCTCTACTAAGCTTTGAGGTGAGATTTGGATGGGGTTTGGTAGGAGGGAAGGGGAGGTTAATCAGTTTGTTGGTTGCTTCATATTTGCCACATGGGCTGGAGGGGGAGATGAAATCCCCTCTGCTAACTGTTTCTTTTACTTTAGGTCAGTTTGCAGGGGGCATTGTGGGTCATAGGTAATTTCTGTCAGAAATCCACCAATCATACATTCTATATTCTTGTAGGTGAATATGCAACTGTCGTGGTTGGTGTTTTTTAAATGTTAGCTGTGGTGGTTAAAATAAAAAAAAGGAAATCTGAATATTCAATACCAGTATCTAGATAGTTGCCAGTGCTGAATATACGGATAATGGGATGTCCGGTGGTATTATTCAGATCAGTGGCGTTATTCAGTCCATTATCTGGATAAAATTAGGGCAGCCTTTTTGCTGTCCTAACTTTATGCAGATAGCTGGATAGCAGACTGAATATCTCTGCTATCTGGATAATTTGCCACTCAACTTACTGCTCTAGTACTATCCAGAAAGCCAAGACAGGTACTGCTTGTCTGGATAAGTGCTCCTGAATATTGATGCGTATATTTTTTGTTATATTCATTTTAGTATTGTAGTCACACTGTGAGGGGGTGGATAGCTTGTGGGAAGGCAAATTTTACCATGTCCTCGATAAACAGGATAATAAAGCCTGTTTTAACATGGGTTGTATGCATGTCATGGGGTGATATGAGGGGAATGTGCAGCTTTGAAATTGTCTTTGACACCGTCTTTTACCAGCTGCTATGGTTATTTTTCTGTCTTTTATCTAAAGTTGTGGTCAACATTATTCAAATCCTTGCAGTTCAACCCCTTAATGTCCAATATAGAAACAAAGAAACATGATGGCAGAAAAAGACCACATGGCCTATCTAGTCTGCTCTTCCATATGCGTCTGTCCTTGGTCCGATTCTTTTTAACATCTTTGTTAGTGATATAGCGGAAGGACTGTCAGGTAAGGTTTACCTTTTTGTGGCTGATATCAAAATCTGCAATAGAGTAGACACTCAGGAAGGTGTAGATAACATGAGGAGGGATCAGGCTAAGCTTGAAGAATGGTCTAGAATTTGGCAGCTGGGATTTAATGTAAAAAATGTAAGGTCATGCATTTGGGCTGCAGCAATCCAAGAGAGCAATATAGTATAGGGAGTGAAGTACTTTTGTCCACTAAAGAAGAATGGGACCTAGGCGTGGTTGTGTCTGATGATCTTAAAATAGCTAAACAGGTAGAAAAGGTGACGGCAAAAGCTAGAAGGATGCTTGGGTGCATACAGAGATGAATGGCTAGCAGAAAAAAGGAGGTGATAGTGCCTTTGTATAAGTCTTTGGTGCGACCTCATTTGGAGTATAGTGTGCAATTCTGGAGACCGTACCTTCTAAAGGATATAAACAGGATCTGGAGGCAGTACAGAGGGTGGCTACTAAAATGGTTAGTGGTCTTCATCATAAAGCATATGAGGACAGACTTAAGGATCTTAATATGTACACCTTAGAGGAAAGGCAGGATAGAGGTGATATGATTGAGATGTTTAAATACCTCAGTGGCATAAATGTACAGGGGAAGAGCCTCTTTCAATTGAAAGCAAGTTCTGCTATGAGGGGACATGGGATGAGGGTGAAGGGAGATAGATTCAGGAGTGATATGCGGAAATATTTCTTTATGGAAAGAGTGGTGGATCCATGGAATAGTCTCCCAGTGGAGGTGGTAGAGATGAGGACAGTATCTGAATTTAAAAAAGCATGGGACAAACACAGAGGATCTCTAAAGAAAAACAGGGGACTGTTGTAGTGGTTGATATGGAAGGACAGACTAGATAGGACATGTGGTCTTTTTCTGTCATCATATTTCTATGTTTCTATGTTTCTATATCAACTACTTTAATAGTCCTCTTTTTACCTTTAGAGATCCTCTGTGTTTGTCTCATGCTTTTTGAATTCAGATACTGTCCTCATCTCGACCATCTCCACTGGGAGACTATTCCACGCATCTACCACTCTTTCCATAAAAAAATATTTCCACAAATTACTCCTGAGTCTATCCTCTTGCACCCTCATTCTATGTCCCCTCGTAACAGAGCTTGCTTTCAATTCAAAGAGGCTCTCCTCCTGTGTGTATTATGCCATGGAGGTATTTAAACATCTCTATCATATCTCCTCTATCCCGCCTTTCCTCAAAAGTATACATATTAAGATCCTTAAGTCTATCCTCATATGCTTTATAACGAAGACCCCTAACCATTTTAGTAGCTACCCTCTGCACCAACTCTAAGATATTTATATCCTTTTGAAGGTGTGGTCTCCAGAATTGCACACAATTCTCCAAATGAGGTTGCACCAAAGACTTATGCAGAGGCACTATCATCTCTTTTTTTCTGGTGACCATTCTCTACCTATGCACCCAAGCATCCTTCTAGCTTTCACTGTCGCCTTTTCTTCTTGTTTAGCTACTTTAAGATCGTCAGACACAGTCATGCCCAGGTCCCGCTCTTCTTTGGTGGACAGAAGTACTTCACCCCCTACACTGTACTGCTCCCTTGAATTTTTGCAGCTAAATGCATGACCCTACATTTTTTAGTATAAAATCTCGGTTGCCAAATTCTCAACCATTCTTCAAGCTTAGCTAGATTCCTCCACATGTTATCTACTCCTTCCTGGGTGTCTACTGTATTGCAGATCTTGGTATCATCCTCAAAGAGGCAAAACTTACCCGACAGCCCTTCTGCAATATCACTAACAAAGATGTTAAAAAGAATCAGACCAAGTACAGATCCCTGCGGCACACCATTGGTAACGACCTCCTCCTCAGAGTGAGCTCCATTTACCTGTACCCTTTGTCACCTCCCACTCAACCAATTTCTAACCCAATCATTAATTAAGGTTTAGGGTATATCCCTAGGGTGCTCAGTTTGTTTCTAAGTTGCCTGTGTGGAATGGTGTCAATGACTTTACTGAAATCCAAGTACACCACATCTAGGGCTCTCCCTCGGTCCAATTCACTGGTCACTCAAAGAAATCAATCAGATTTGTCTGACAAGACCTGCCTCTGGTGAATCCATTCTGCCTCTGGTCCTGTAATTCATTGGACTCCAGAATCCAAACTATTTTCTCTTTCAGCAGCGTTTCCAATAATGTACTTACCACGGAGGTTAGACTAACCGGCCTGTAGTTTTTAACCATATCCTTACTTCCGCTTTTGTGTAAAGGGATCACATGTGTGTCTCTCCAGTCCTCTGGCACCACTCGAGTCTCTAAAGAGGCATTGAAAAGGCCAGTCAGTGGAGCTGCTAGTATGTCTTCAAGTTCCTTCAGTATTCTTGGATGTATGCCATCTGGTCCCATCACTTTGTCTACTTTTAGTTTAGCTAGTTCCTTACAAACACAGTCTTCTGAAAATCATTTGAGATCCCCGTTGCTTCTTTTCCTATTTGTGGGTATTTTCTGAGGTTCTGTTCCTGGCCCTTTATCTGTGAAGACAGAACAGAAATATTTGTTAAGCAATTCTGCTTTATCCTCCTCAGCTTCTACGTATTTCTCTCCTTCACCCTTGAGTCTGACAATACCACTTTTGCCCTTCCTCCTCTCACTAACATATCTGAAAAATGTCTTATCTCCCCATTTTATTGCATTGGCTATTTCTTCTTATTTTCATATCTTTGCTAGCTTCTCTTTCCAAATATAGATGGGAGGAGTGGCTTAGTGGTTAGGACAAGGTACTTCAGGCCGGAGGGCCGGGGGTTCAAGTCCCACCTGGGGACAGCAATCTCAGGCCGGAGGGACTGGGATTTCTAGTCCTATAGGTACTCCTTGTGGTCTTGGGCAAGCCACTTAACCCTCCATTGCCCATGTTCCCTATAAGTATTAGTGTATGTGTGTCATATCCCCTCGTGTTAAATGTATCTCCCAATTGACCGCTTTGACCCGGTGAAAAGCGGGATATAAATACAGCTAAATAAATAAATAAATAAATCTTCTGCTCTCTATGATCTTTTGTATTCCATGAAGGCCTCCCGCTTTTTCTTCATCTTCTTTTGAGACCCATAGCAGCTTCCTTTTCCTTTTAGCTTTATTTACCTTTTTTTGCCCTTTGCGCCTCATCCCATGGTCCTGGAAAACAAAATGCTCTCAGTGACACCATCCATGCAACAATGCATTTATCTCCAGGATACAAGCTTCGCTGTCTCGGCCTTTTGCCTCAACAGGGAGGATTGAAGAAAGCAAAACCTGCGCACCTATCTGCTTTATCCTCTGTCACAGAGCCATTAAGTCACTTTTGATACGCTCAGAGGGATATCTGGCAGTGTCATTTGTGCTGACATGGATGAGCAACATCGGGTAATAGTCTGTAGATTTGATGTCTCGGCAAACTCTCCGTAATATCTCGGATTTTGGCACCTGGTAGACAGCAGACCTCTCTGGACATCAAGTCTGGTCGGCAGGTGGACGCCTCGGTACCTCTCAGAAGAGAGTCACAACCACCATTACCCTTCACTTTCTTATGGTCACTGATTCTACAACTTTGGGGTTCTTGAGCTCTGGGTTTTCCCTTTTCTGGGATGCTTTCACCTCCTCCACCTTCAGGGCTGTGTAATGGTTCTTCAATTCAAGGGCTACAGGAGTTGGATTGGTGATTCTGCAGGCCCTAGTGACTTGTGTCCAACTTTCATTTTTGTAGGCTCCCACCTTCACATCTGTTATAGAACTTAGATGTTTGAAGAAGCATCTCATCAATATACTTCTCACTGCCTTGAATGCTACTCAGCCTCACCGCCTCTTCTCTGAGCTCCTCAACTTGTTTCCTGAAAGAACAGCATGCGGACATCCTGCACATGGAACCGGACCTTCAACCAGTATTGGGACCTCTGTCTGGACAGAGGCAGATCACAAATCAAAAAAACAGCTCTACTAACTAACCTTAAATTAGCACTAGAATCTTAGCACAATGAAAATAGAGAGCACAGACTTCAGAACGCCACAAAAAACCTTAAGCCATAAATCGGCATTAGGTATTCAAACCAAGGCTAATTACATCAACGGTCTGTTGGTAGCACCTCCATCCTCCTAAACTTCCATAGGCCTGAGAGCACGACATATAATAAGACTCTTAATAGCACATCCCATCGATAGTATTATACAATATTTTAACAACATAAACACTTTGATATCGGCTACAAAGAGTCCATCAATTCATGTCTTCAATCTTCAGCCAAGCTTCCAGATTAATAATTCCAATATCAACCCCATCATTTCATGTCTTCAATCTTCAACCAAGCTTCCAGATTAATAATTCCAATATCAGCCCCATCATTTCATGTCTTCAATCTTCAACCAAGCTCCCAGACTAATAATTCCGATATCAACCCCTGCTTTCTTTCAAAAGTTTTACTATATGTGCCTCTGAAAAACTCAGAGTGTCCACCCATAAATTAGGACCTTCCATTGTAAACGAACAAACACACCCAGGTCAATGCCAGAGCTTAGTAATCGTACTCCACAAATAAAAAAAACAGCTCTACTAACAAACCTTAAAGTAGCACTATGGAAGTTTAGGAGGATGGAGGTGCTACCAACAGACCGTTGATGTAATTAGCCTTGGTTTGAATACCTAATGCCGATTTATGGCTTAAGGTTTTCTGTGGCGTTCTGAGGTCTGTGCTCTCCATTTTCATTGTGCTAAGATTCTAGTGCTACTTTAAGGTTAGTTAGTAGAGCTGTTTTTTTGATTTGTGGAGTACCATTACTAAGCTCTGGCATTGACCTGGGTGTGTTTGGACAGAGGCAGAAGCTGCACAGGGGCAGCATCTTTGGCATTATCATTTTTTCCCAGCTATTGTTCAGTTGGAGAAGCTTTGGAATCTGTTGAAGTAAAAGAGGGAGACCTACCAAAGTCCTTGCCTGTTCCTCAGCTGTCCTTGAAGAGAAAAATAGTTAACCTCTTAACCTGTTCTAAATACCTGTGTGTAGCTAATTGGGGAGTTGCACTAAAAAGGAAGAATGCTCACATTGGGGGATGGGTGGGAGTTGGGGAGTGTAGGGAGGAATCGAACACCTGAGGTTCGTGGTTTCAAACAGCTAGCTGTGAAGAGGTAACTGGAACAAAAGCAATGAACTCTAACTGACAGAGCTTTGCCCAATACCACAAAAAATTCCCCCTTTGCAGTATAGAAAAAAAGAATTAGCTTTTACAAATGAAAACCAAAACCCCTTCAAGAGCTTTCAGGCAGAGAAATTGTAGTTAAAAGCCACACAGTATTCCCTTGCTTGCAATCAAGTCCCTAAAAAAAATCAAATAAAACAAAACCAATTAAAAAAGGAAATAGTAGGAAATACTATAAAAACTGGGACATTGCCAGGACATGATTATTAATACAATAAACCCAGAAGATCGGTACTCAACCAATAAGAGGTCCAAACATAATAGAATACCGTGAATCCCCTTATCACAATATGTTTCTGTCGGGCATAGACAGCCTGAAGAAGAGAATGTCACTCTCCCCCATACGTAGTACATGCCCCTTTTTATTTAATACAAATGGATAATTAAATAAAAAGGGGCATGTACTGCGTATGGGGGAGAGTGACATTCTCTTCTTCAGGCGGTTTATGCCTGACAGAAACATATTGTGATAAGGGGATTCATGGTATTCTATTATGTTAGGACATAATTATTGGCACCCTTATAAACAATTCAAATCAGTTTGAACAGAAGAAACACTTTCCCTCTTCTGTAAAATTAGACGCACCTGTGATCAATTGTCAGTACTTGAATCAACCAATGAGTGATGGCTCTAATGTTTAAAATGGCCATATTCACTCCCTGTTACATTTTCACAATGGTGCAGACCAGACAGCTGCCCGAGACCATAAGAAAAGGGATGTTACCGGAGGATGTAGTAAAGGCTGTTAGTGTAGCTGGGTTTAAAAAAGGTTTGGACAAGTTCCTGGAGGAAAGGTCCATAAACCATTATTAAGAAGGGGCCCAGGATATCAATGCTTGACCTAGTACAAGCATTGCAGAACCTGTGTCTTTTGGGGAAACTGCTAGGTACGTATGACCTAGATTGGCCACTGTTGGAAACAGGATACTGGGCTTGATGGACCTTGGTCTGACCCAGTATGGCATATCTTATGGAAGGCCATCACCAAAGACCTTGGGATTCCTTTGTCTACAGTTTATTTATTTATTTATTTATTTTCTCTTATATACCGCGCTATTCTGCATCAGTGCAGTTTACATTGAACAAACTGAAATTACATTGAACAGGGCATTATAAACTTGGAGATAACTATTTTACAGGGAATATGGGCTATGGAGGGTTAGGTGGCTTGCCCAAGACCACAAGGAGCACCTGTGGGACTAGAAACCCCAGTCCTTCCGGCCCAAGGTTGCTGTCCTCTAGTGGGATTTGAACTTCCGGCCTGAAGTACCTTGCCCCAACCACTAGGCCACTCCTCCACAGTTTGCAAGGTATTAAGAGGTTTTCTGCTCATGGAACTGTCAGGAACTTCCCTGGATGTGGTCTTTGAAGATTTCTCTGAACTGTTGGAAAATGACCACATAAAACATCCAAAGAGTTTAAGGCTAACCTGGAGCAATCTGGATTGGTGGTTTCAACCTGCACCATGCACCGTGCACTAAACAAAGAAGGATTTCATTGACAAGGCCAAGGAAGACCCCACTGCTCAAAGACAGATATAAACATAGCAAGGCAGGCCTGATATTTGCCCAAAGCCACCTTGAGAAACTACAGTCCTTCTGGGAAAATGTTCTGCGGAGAGTTGTAACCAAAGCTGAGTTCTTTGGCAATGCAGACCAGCGGTACATTTACAGGCGAAGAAAGGAAGCTTATAAGGAAAAAACACCCTTCCTACGGTTAAATATGGTGGAAGTTCCATAATGTTGTGGGGCTGTTTTGCTGCCTAATAAACTGGAGTCCTGGAATATATTAAAGGAATCATGAAGTCAGAGGATTACCAAGGTATTTTGGAGCGAAATGTGCTACCTAGTGTCAGATAGCTAGGTCTGGGTTGAAGATCATTGGTCCTCCAGCAGGAGGATGACCCAAAACATATATCTAAAAGTACAAAAAAATGGTTAAAAAGGAACCAATGGACTGTTTTAAACAGGCCAGCAGTGATCCTGTTTGCAATCCAATCGAGAACCTTTGGAAAGCACTGAAATCTGCCATTAGTATAAGGAATCCTAGAAACATTCATGAGCTGGAGAAATCACAGTTGAAGAATGGGAGAAACTACCAGCAGAAAGATATACGAAATTTATAGATGGCTACAAAAAATGTTTGGAGGCTGTCATCACTGCCTAGGTTGTGCAACCAAATATTAATGAAGGGTGCCATTAATACTGTCCAGGTCATAGTTTATTTTTTTTCTCAGAAATTACTATATCTAAATTGCACAGACATCTTTTTTATTGTATACCTTTGAACTTATTATTAAAATATTATGATGACATTCAGTTGGAATATTTCCAATTATTTCTCAAGATATTGTACACAACATACCTAAAATGCAAGGGTGTCAATTATGTTGACCACAGTAGAACGTGTGTTGCTGGTAGAGGGGAGAATTTTGGTATGGAGCACTGGCAAACATTCTAATAATTCACAGCTTCTTAAGTTTCCCATAGAAAGCAAAAAGATTTTTTTTTTGCAGGGGGGGGGGGGAGAGTGGGGAGGGGTGTCATTGTTCCTTGCAAACACTGATCCAGTGTTGCAGGTTTTGAACACATCCAAGATATTAATATTTTCTTTTTGCATGTCATATTTGGTGAATTTTTGTTCTTTTTTTGTAAATATACTATGTCTACAGATGGAAGAATGGAAACTGATGCCTTTCACATAATTCTTTGTTGGAAAGCATAAAAAAGAACATTTTAAAAATTGGGTTATTTGGTAAAATATAAGAAGCTTATTTGCTATATGTTAATCTTTTTTAATACTTTTTTTGATAAGGAATCAAGACACGATAGTGCACCAGAAGAAGATTCCGAAGGTGATAATGACTCGGAAGAATTTTATTATGGAGGGCAGGTAAATTTGCTAATAAAGCTTGTGTATTTAAAGGTAAATATCATTGCATTCCTTCCATTTCTGATATAGTAAAGACATAGGGAATTATTTGGGATATCTGAAAAAGAGCAGAGACTCATCCAAAGCACAGAGCCATTTTATAAAGCAGTTTTAAAGATGTTCCCAACGCAAGAATGTCCAAGGTGAAATGAGGACGTGGTGTAAGTATATCTGGGGTGTTCCCAAGAAATTGGACATCCTTGCCCAATTTCAAAAACTCCCGGACATCCCAAGCTACAAAAAAGTTTATACCTGCTTCAGCCTGAATAGGCGATTGGAAAAATTATTGATTATCAGCCAGACATCCGGAGGGTATGGAGAAGGAAGTGCACTCATATCCCCTATATTTTTCATGTTAACAACAAACAGTGCTGGGGACTGAGGGCTCATGCTTTTGTGTTGCCACGCTGATGAATGTCCATGTATGCAATCTCGTAGGAGATGGAAATCCCGGCCCTACGGTTTCGTAGTGGAGACATCTAGATGCTGGCATGGGCATCCATGTTGGGGGCATCTACGTTTCTAAAACCAGGCTGAAACAAAGGTTTCTCTAGTGTTTTTCTGCACATTTCGCTCTGGATGTTCCAGATTGCACTTGGATGTCCTTTCTAAAATGCCACTGGAAAACTGTAGCATAGTAAAAGTTATCACTCATAGTTAAGGCAGTTGTTGAAAGCAATATCTGCAACAACATACAACTTCTATGTTTTAAAAGTACATGTGTTTTTTACTTGAAAAAAATTACCCACAGAAAAAGGAGGTGCAAGCATCTGCAGGTACTGTAGGTAGTTTTCAAAGTAAAAGTATATGCATAGTTTCATTTTGAAAATTAGTGTAAAGTCTGCAAGTCAAAAGTGCCTGTGTACTTTGCAGCTATGTGAATAGTTTGAAAATTGCTGCTGATAAAAATATTGCAATTTTTTTTCTTCCCATAACTGCTAAATATCAGAATGTTAGGTTGCATTCACTAATGCATATCCTTACTATGTCAAGGATTAGGGTATCTTAATGCTGTACTTCTCAAACTTTTTATTTTGTGGCACACTTTTGAGTTCATTTAGTCCTCATGGCACATCAATTTTCATGGAAAATTGTTGAATTTACTCTCAAACTATACTTTAAGTTCTGTTGGTACTTCTGAGCCTAGTGCAAAAGACCAAACTGGTGGATACACCCTGCCAGGCTGCCTACAAGATAAGCAAGTATGCACCAGGAAAATAATAAAATTGCCAACCCAATCCAGCCATTTCCAATATGTAAATTCTGTGTGGGGGTTACTTCCAGGTTATTTATTTATTTAGCTGCATTTATATCCCGCTTTTCACTGGGTCAAAGCGGTCAATTGGGGGATACATTTAACACAAGGGGATATGAGACATATACGCTAATACTTACAGGGAACATAGGCAATGGAGGGTTAAGTGGCTTGCCCAAGACCACAAGGAGTGCCTATAGGACTAGAAATCCCAGTCCCTCCGGCCTGAGATTGCTGTCCCCAGGTGGGACTAGAACCCCCGGCCCTCCGGCCTGAAGTACCAGTCCTAACCACTAGACCATGCCTCCCTTAAGGTGTGGTCTAGTGGTTAGGACAAGGTACTTCAGGCCGGAGGGCCTGGGGTTCTAGTCCCACCTGGGGAGGTTAGAGATTTTCTTTTCTTTTTATATTTTTTATTTATTGCAAATTTTCCAATTTAGACACAAGATCAACACTTGTTCTTGAAAAGAATATACAAAGAAACAAAGAACAAATGAATGACTAAAAAAAGAGTGTAAGAAATACACAAGATTATTCACAAGGAGGGCCAAAGTCATACTTACAAGAAAATTTCTAAAGAAATAAGACATGCAAACAGATGCAGCATTAATCTATGCATTGGTCTAACTGCTCCAATTCTCTCTGAAGCAGATCTCAGTGGCTCGATGTTCTAAACTCTTACCAATAATAAACTGTGTCAAATGGCTAGGAACCAGCAGGAAGCAAATCCTGTCACCGCAGAAAAAAATCTCTTTTTGTGGATAGCACCTCTGCCTTTGATTCAACACTGGCACCATCTAGGATATCACTGGTTCCCTTATTTCCTTTTTCTTCCTTCTTTCCTTCTTTTCTTAAAAAAAAACCCAAAAAACTACTTGGGCATCGACGCCCTGTTTAGGCCTAAAGCCTACCATACTTTTCATACTGGAAAGTATAGAGAAACCAACTAGTGGTTTCAAAAAATGTTCTAATTCTGCCAGCACCATTTTGGCGACTGACACACATGACTGGTGTTTAAAAGGTCCAGACCACCAGCCAAAAGACTGTTCTCTCTGTCAGAAAATGACATGGAGAGGCCTGCAAAACTGGGCTTCTAAATTTGGAGCACTCTTCGCTTCAGATGTGTTATTGATGGCATCCACTTTGTTGAGGGCCTCATCATCCTCTCATGGATCTCAGGTATCTTCGAAGTCCAAGCACAAGGCCACATCGAAGTCTGATGGCACCAACAGGGGAAGATCTCGCTCAAAACGCTGAGACCCCTCAGGGGTTGCATCAGAGGCGGATTGGCCTGCTAAACAGCTCTGGCGGGAGACCTTGTCCTCCAAAGCCACCAAGGAGCCCCAGGATGCTCCCGAAGCCTTGACATCCAGAGAGCTACTGGTGCCATGCTCCGGGATGGTAGCGCAGATACTCATTACTGATACCCAGGCATCGGCAACCTTGATAGACCAGCATACTGGCCATCAAGGGCAGTTTGGCAGCTCTCCTCATAGCCTTGATACTTATAAAGTCCTTGGCTACGGGCACTATCCCGTCGATACCGCTTATGGAACCGACCTTGATACCAGCTCTGGCCACAGCATCAGGGTTGCTTCAGATGGCATCGACATCGCTCACACCCATGCCCTCCCTTGAAACTCTTACCGATATCGGTGCCAAGCCCAAGCGGCTTACCGAAGTTGATACCTCAGAGTATCAGGACCGGTGTCTAGCTTCAGGACACCGAGACTGTTGGTACTTCGAGTCCTCTGATTCCGACTCCCCAGTTTTGGATGCGGAATCGCTCAATTCCCGGGGGCCTCGAGACCTATCTTCGGACCCTTCCCTGCCTCAACAACGATGCATGTCGCCTCCAGAAGACATGTCCTTCCAGGAATTTATTTGAAACCTAGCCAAGGATCTCTCTATCACGGCAACATCGGAGAAGGAGTGAAGAGCAGAGAAACTAGAGATCCTCCAATACCAACAACACCCAAGGAGGCAGCCACCTTACCGGTGCACTACATCCTTCATGACCTTATGCTCCGAATGTCAGAGACGCCTCTCACAGTCTCACCTCAGAGTCGACGTCTCGATACTATGTATCATGTACTGGAGTGTCCTGGCTTCCAAAAGCCATAGCTTCCCTACCACTCCATGGCGGTGTAATTAGCAATGCACCAAATCAAAAGCTCGAAGACTCACTCCTCTAATCCTCTAAGTAGAGAATCTCCTGACGCCTTTAGGCGTCGATGCTTCCAAGCATCAGTGCTCTTTGCAAGGATTAACTCCTATATCCTCTATGGGAATATTCTTGAAGGAGGTCTCCAGGGATCTCGAAGCCTTTGCACCTCTCCTTCCAGATGACAAGAGGGCAGATTATTTCACCTTAGTTAAGCATAGCCAAAATGTATTGATGTTTGTCAATAGAGTTACCTTTGATGCTTTTGAATGCACAAGCAGGGCCTTAGCAATATGCATTGGTGCACTTCGAATTGTATGGCTACAGGCCTCAAATCTTGAACAGTGGGTTCAAGATAAGTTGGACAACATATGTTGCACAGGTGAAAACCTCTTTGGCAAAGACTGGCAAGATAAAGCCTCTCAATTAGAATCAGAAAATACTACTCTAAAAAGACTGTCCAGAGTAACAGCTGACCCTGCTAGGAAAAAGACTCCTGCGAAGAAGTCTTTCTACAATAATAAGAATAAATTATTCTCTTCCTATCTTCCTGCTTCTCAATATCAGGGTCAGGCCCCACAGAATAAGCATCTTCCTCTTAAACAACTCCTAAGTCACAGCCACCTCAGCAGATCCAGACGACTCAGGGTCTTTGACTCCTTTCAAGAGAACATAGCTGTCCTGTCTCTGGAGACTCCAGATCCCGTCCACATTCCTGGCAGACTCTGTCACTTTGCCCAAAGGTGGCATCTCATCACATCAGAGCAGTGGACATTGTCCATAGTACGGGAGAGGTACAAGCTTCATCTATGAAGTCTGCCAACTCAGACTTCTCCAAGAGAGTTCTGCTCTCTACTCCCTCTCACTGCTCTTTTGGTACAAGAGGTCATCTCCCTTCGATTGCAGGGTGCAATAGAAGAGGTTCTATCATCCCAGAAGGGAATGGGCTTTTATTCTCCATACTTTCTCATTCCAAAGAAAACAGGGGGATACAGGTCCATTCTGGGCCTCAGAGAACTGAACAAGTACCTACTATGGGAGAAATTCAAAATTATCTTACTAGGGACCCTTCTCCCCTATCTCCAGAGTCAGAATTGGCTCTGTTCTCTAGATCTAAAGGAAACGTACACTCATATACTTATTCATCCACAGCACAGAAAGTACTTGCGCTTCATGTTCCAAGGAAGACATTATCAATGAGTCCTGCCTTTTGGCCTTGCCTCTGCCCCAAGAGTCTTCACAAAATGCATGGTGGTAGTGGCCGCATTCCTAAGGACTCTAGGGATATTTGTCTTCCCTTAGTTAGACAACTGGCTCATTCGAGCAAGCACTTCTCTAGAGGCCAGCCTATCCCTCTCACATACTATGCAGGTGCTACAACACTTGGGATTTGTAATAAATCTCCCAAAGTCCCAACTCTTCCCCTCTCAAACTCTACAGTTCAGAGGGGCTCTTCTGGACACGCAACAATCAAGGGCATTTCTGCCCCAGCTCCGCTCGACTCATCAGTTAGCATCTCAAGCATGCCTCAAGAACTTTCTCACTGCTCGAGAAATGTTACAGCTTCTGGGCCATCTGGCATCAACAGTGCATGTTGTTCCATATGCTTGCTTACATATGCGCACAGCCCAATGGGCACTGGCATCACAGTGGTCTCAGGCATCGGGTCACCTGGGAGACAAGATAATGGTCTCTACTCTCCTAATCTTGTCTCTCCAGTGGTGGCAATCCCCAGAAAACCTCCTTATAGAGTCATCTTTTCAGATGTCAGCACATTAATGTATCCTGATGACAGATGTGTCCGGATTAGGCTGGGGAGCTTGTCTAGATACTCTCTCCACTCAGGAACTCTGGTCTTATCAGGAATCACAGCTCCACATCAATCTGCTGGAACTTAGAGCCATTCTCAATGCTCTCAAAGTGTTCCAGGACCATCTTGGTTGCCGCAGAGTCCTAGTCCAGATGGACAAAAGTAGCCATGTTCTACATGAACAAGCAGGGCAGAATAGGCTCTTGGACCCTCTGCAGCGAGACTCTACATCTCTGGTCCTTTGCCATACATCATTGCATTCACCTACATGCAGAGTATCTTCCAGGCAAGCACAATGTCTTATTAGGCAGACTGAGTCGAATCTTTCTTCCCCACGAGTGGTCTCTTCATGTAGACAAAGTCTCTCACAGTTTTTAAATCCAGGGGACTCCAGAGATAGACCTTTTCGCAAGTCCTCAGAATGCCAAGCTTCCCCACTTCTTCACCAGGACTCCTACACCGGACAGCCAGCAGGTGGATGCTTTTCACCTACACTGGGGTCAGGACTTCCTATATAGTAACATAGTAACATAGTAAATGATGGCAGATAAAGACCAGTATGGTCCATCTAGTCTGCCCAGTTTATTTTGCTTTTATCCTGTTGTTGTAAAGGGATCCACTGTGTTTGTCCCATGCCATTTTGAATTCCGTCACTGTGTTTGCCCCCACCACTTCCATTGGGAGGGCATTCCAAGCATCCACCACCCTTTCAGTGAAGAAGTATTTCCTGACATTTCCTTTCAGTTTACCCCCTTGCATCTTCATGTTATGCCCTCTAGTTTTGCAGTTTCCCCGTCTTTGGAAGAGGTTTGTTTGTTCATTATTTCTCTTTAAGTATTTAAAGTCTGAATCATATCTCCCCTATCCCTCCTCTCCTCCAAAGTGTATATATTTAGGTCTTCAAGTCTCTTCTCATAAGGCTTCTGACGCAGGCTCCAAATCATTTTGGTCGCTTTCCTTTGAACAGTTTCTATTCTTTTTACATCCTTTGCAAGATACGGTCTCCAAAACTGAACACAGTATTCCAAGTGGGGCCTCACCAGTGACTTATACAGTGGCATAAGTACCTCTTCCTTTCTGCTGGTAATTCCTCTTCGTATTCAGCCCAACATCCTCCTGGCTTTTGCCACCGCCTTGTCGCACTGTTTTGCCACCTTGAGATCTACAGAAATAATCACACCAAGGTCTTTCTCCTGATTTATACACTCCAACCTCTCTCCCCCTATCGCATACATTTCCCTTGTATTTCTGCTACCCAAGTGCATAACACTGCATTTCTTTGCATTAAATCTTAATTGCCAAGCATTAGACCATTCTTCCAGCTTTTTTAGATCTTTCCTCATGTTCATCACTCCCTCAGGAGAGTCCACTCTGTTGCAAATTTTTGTGTCATCTGCAAAAAGACAGACCTTTCCATTCAGTCTTTCAGCAATATCACTCACAAATGCAATGAACAGTGCCGGGCCCAGGACCGAACCGTGGGGCACCCTGCTAATCACCTTCCTTTCATCCGAGTGAGCTCCATTTACCATCACCTTCTATCAACCAATTTCTGATCCAGTTTACCACCTTGGGACCCATCCCCAAGCTACTGAGTTTATTGATGAGCCTCCTATGAGGGACAGTATCAAAGGCTTTGCTGAAATCCAGGTAGATGACATCCATCGCATGCCCCTGATCTAGTTCTTTGGTCACCCAGTCAAAGAACTCAATCAGATTTGTTTGGCAAGATCATCCTTCAGTAAAACTATGTTGCCTCGGATCTTGCAACCTGTTGGTTTTGAGAAAGTTCACTATTCGCTCTTTCACTAGTGCCTACATTAGTTTTCCCACCACCAAGGTAAAGCTCACGGGCCTGTAGTTTGACACTTCTTCCCTGTCACTACTTTTGTGTAGAGGTATGACATCAGCCATTCTCCATGCCTTCACTCCCATACCCCTGATTCCCAAAACTCTCTTCAAACTCCAGAGAGATTTGGGCTCCATGATACTCATAGCCCCATGCAGGTCACACCAACTGTGGTACCCTCTCCTTCTATGTCTGTCTCAGGCTAGACCCATAGATCTCGGGTCTACTCCAGATCTCCTCTCTCAAGAGGAAGGGACACTGTTCCATCCCAATCCGTAGTCTCTCCATCTCACAGAAAGCATAGCCTTCCAAGACATTAACCTTCCTCAGGAGGTTAAGGACATCTTCTTAGCTTCTTGGAAGCCATCTACCAGAAGGTCCTATGCTTTCAAGTGGCGAAGGTTTTCTTTCTGGTGCTCTCAGAAGAATCTCAAGCCCTTCTCAGCTCCGGTGGAGGCACTGGTAGAGTACCTCCTTCACCTATCATCTTCTGGACTCATAACCAATTCAGTGAGAGTACACTTAAATGAGAGTCAGAAGCTGTAAAGATGTCTTACACATTGGAACATGGAATGTATGGAGCATGAACCAAGGGAAGTTGGAGGTGGTCAAGAATGAAATGGAACGTGTACAACTTGATCTGTTGGGTGTCAGCGAACTGAAATGGACTGACATCGGGCACTTTGCATCAGATGATCACATGGTCTACTATGCTGGAAATGAAAGACAAAGAAGAAATGGTGTTGCATTTATAATAATTGTAATGAAATACAATGCAGTCAGCGAACGCTTAATCTCTGCTCGTCTACGAGGAATGCCTATCAACACAACTATAATTCAAGTATATGCCCCAACAACAGCTGCAGAAGAGAATGAAATTGAAGAGTTCTATGAACAAGTACAAGCTGAAATTGACAGAACATGCAAACAGGATATCCTGATAGTCATAGGTGACTGGAACGCAAAGGTTGGCAACAAAAAAGAAGGCAAAGTAGTTGGAAAATATGGACTTGGCAACAGAAATGAAGCTGGAGAAAGACTCATAGAATTCTGTAAGACCAACGATCTATTCATCTCAAACATCTTCTTCCAGCAACACAAGCAGCGACTGTACACATGGACTTCACCCAATGGATTGTATAAAAATCAAATTGACTACATCTGTGGAAGTCAACGATGGAAATGCTCTATAACATCAACAAAGACAAAACCTGGAGCTGACTGTGGTACAGATCATCAACTACTAGTATGCAAACTCAAGCTAAAGTTGAAAAAGAGCAAACCACTTATGAATACAGCAAAATATGACCTTGAGAATATACCACTGGAATTGAAAGACTGCCTGCAAAATCAATTTTCTGCTTTAGATACAAATGACAGAGCTCCAGACAAGTTATGGAATGACATCAAGAAGGTTGTGTTGGAAGAAAGCGAGAAGTCTCTCTAGAAAAGGTGAAAAAGAAAAAACGGCCAAAATGGATGATGGAAGAAACTCTGAAAATTACCCAGAAACGCAGAGAAGCTAAAGCCAGAGGAGAAAGAAAGACAATCACAGAACTCAACAGAGATTTCCAACGTGCAAGGACAAGGAAAAGTACTACAACGACGCATGCAAGGAAATAGAAGCAGAAACTATTAGAGGAAGAACAAGATCGGCTTTCCTAAAGCTATGAGAGTTAAAGAAAAAGTTCCAGCCTCGAATTGGAATGTTACAAGATGCTCAAGGTTCTATGTTGAATGATGCTGAGAAAATCAAGAAAAGGTGGAAGGAATATACAGAGTTTTTATATGATAAAGATCAAGTGGACCAACAGCCGTTTCAACCTGTACCTTATGATCGGGAACCACTGGGGATGAAAAAAGAAGTTGAAGCAGCATTGAAAGCCTTATCAAAGAACAAAGCACCAAGCATTGATAGCATTCTCATAGAAGTATTACAGCAATCTGATGCAGCTGTTACCGTACTTACAAGGCTCTGCCAAGAAATATGGAAGACAACATCATGGCTAACTGACTGGAAAAGATCTGTGTTTATACCAATACTAAAGAAAGGTGATCCAACTGACTGTGTAAATTATCGCACAATCGTTCTGATCCCACATGCCAGCAAGATTCTACTGAAGATTATTCAAAAGAGACTACAACCATACCTGGAACAAGAACTACCTGAAGTGCAAGCAGGGTTCAGGAAAGGGCGAGGAATGAGAGACATCATTGCGGATGTGAGATGGATCCTTGAAAAGACTAAAGAATACCAAAAGGATATCTATTTGTTCTTTATCGACTATAGCAAGGCTTTTGACTGTGTAAACCATGAGAAACTCTGGGCCACATTAAGAAGCATGGGTATACCAGAACACCTGATCGTACTCTTGCACAATCTGTACATTGATCAAGAAGCAACAGTTTGAACGGAACAAGGAGAAACAATGGTGTAAGACAAGGCTGCATACTTTCCCCCTTCCTGTTTAATTTATATGCAGAACAAATCATCAGAGAAGCAGGATTGTATGAAGACAACAGAGGTGTGAAGATTGGTGGAAGACTCATCAACAACCTTCGCTATGCTGATGATACCACATTACTGGCTGAAAGTGAAGATGATCTGAAACATTTGCTTCTCACAATCAAAAAACATAGTCTCAAAATGGGCCTGCACCTTAATGTAAAGAAGACAAAGATCATGAGAACTGGCATAATCAACAGGTTCATTGTTGAAGGAGAAGAAATTGAAATTGTGAACAACTTTAACCTACTTGGATCAACTATCAATAAAGAAGCAACAAGCAGTCAAGAAATAAGACGACGTATTGCTCTTGGCAGAATGGCTATGAAAGACCTAGATAAGATTCTCAAGAGCAGAGATGTCTCTCTCCATACAGAGATTTGACTTGTTCAAGCCATGGTATTTTCAATAACATAATATGGATGTGAAAGCTGGACAGTGAAAAAGATAGACAGGAAGAAAACTGATGCCTTTGAATTATGGTGCTGGCGGTGAATACTGTGTATACCATGGACTGCCCGAAGAACAAACCAGTCAGTACTAGAGAAGATCAAACTTAAGCTTTCTTTAGAAGCTCAGATGAAAAGACTTTGACTTTCATACTTTGGACACATCATGCGAAGAGAGAGATCATTAGAGAAAGACATCATGCTTGGCAAGATAGAAGGTCAACGCAAAAGAGGAAGGCCAGCAATGAGATGGATCGATACAATAACAGCAGCTACGGGTACCAGTCTGTCAACAATGAGCCGCCTGACTGAAGACCGAACACAATTTAGGATAGATATCCAGAGGGTCGCCATGAGTCGACTCCGATTCGACGTCACTTAACAACAAAACTTAAGTGCAATTGCAGCCTCTCTCCTGCCCTTAGATGGCCAGTCCATCTCTTATCAGCTGCTTGTGGGATGCTTCATGAGGGGTCTTCTATTAACCAAACCTCCCATTAAGCCGCCTCCAGTGGCATGGGACCTTAATGTTATCCTAGGACAGCTTCACAAGTCGCCTTTTCAACCTCTAGACACTACTCCACTTAAGTTTCTCATATGGAAGGTCATCTTCCTTATTGCCCTCACCTCAGCAAGACGCATTAGTGAGCTCCAAACTTTGGTGGCTGACCCTCCTTATACACGGTTTCACCATGATAAGGTTGTTTTTAGGACTCAACCTCACTTCATGCCGTAGGTGGTCTCACCCTTCCATTTAAACCGTCAGTCTACCTTCCTGTCTTCTTCCCTAGACCTCAGTCCTCTAGGGCAGAGGCAACCCTCCACACTCTGGATTGCAAACATGCCTTAACTTTTTATCTTCAGAGAACTTGAGAGCACCGAAAAACTTCCCAGCTTTTCATTTTCCTTGACTCGAGTCACCTTGGCTTGCCAGTATCCAAACAAACTCTCTCCAGGTGGATAGCTGACTGCATCACTTTTGTCTATGAGAAGGCAGGACTTTCTCTTGAGGTTCTCATCATTGCCCATAATGTTTGAGCCATGGCTGCCTCTATGGCAAATCTGTGCTCTGTAGCTATTGATAAGATATGCAAAGCAGCAACTTGGTCTTCGATCCACACTTTTGCTGTTCACTATTGTCTGGACAAGGACTCCCGCCGGGATGCCTTGTTTGGCCAAGCTGTTCTCCAGCATCTCTTTCAGACTTAGTGCAACTCCTACCCTCTGTCCTGGGTTTCGATACCAGACATCCATGGACGATACATGACCTCTCTAGGCATACCGGAGTGCAGAAGTGGCCTAGTGGTTGGGACAAGGTACTTCAGGCTGGAAGGTCGGGGGTTCAAATCCCACTAGAGGACAGCAACCTTGGGCCGGAAGGACTGGGGTTTCTAGTCCCACAGGTACTCCTTGTGGTCTTGGGCAAGCCACTTAACCCTCCATAGTCCATGTTCCCTGTAAAATAGTTATCTCCAAGTTATAATGCCCTGTTCAATGTAATATCAGTTTGTTCAATGTAAACCGCACTGATGCAGAATAGCGCGGTATATAAGAGAATGTAAATAAATAAAATAAAAATAAAAAATACCTGTGTGATCTACAGGTGACTCTGAGGTCATCTCTCTGACATCTCCTAGCTACAGAGTCCCATATGTGGAGACTACATTCCTGCTTGTTCCTGGAGATAGCGTAGTTACTCACCTGTAACAGGTGATCTCCAGGAACAGCAGGAATTTAGTCTTCACAACCCACCAGCCTCCCCTAGGAGTTGTAGATCTTCTTCTCTTTTTCTCCTTTTATCTCAGCTGCGAACTCAACTGGGGAGGGAGAGCTGGAAAGGTGGGAAGACAGTTACGCAGGCACAGTGGGATGCTCCCAAAAGCTTTCCTATTGGACGCTGGGGAGTGTTCCCGCACGGGCTCCGTTGGTACCGATGTCACCCATATGTAAAGACTAATTTCCTGCTGTTCTTGGAGATCTCCTGTTACAGGTGAGTAACTACGCTTTCCAAGCCACCAATCAAACCACGGCTGGTGGCTTGGGACCTCACTGTTGTCTTAGCACAGCTTCCAAAAGCGCCATTTGAGCCTCTGGCTACCACTTCTCTGAAACTCATCTTGATAGGTCATATTCCTCACCTCAGCTTGTTGCATTAACGGACTACAGGCTTTGGTGGCGGAGCCTCCCTAAACTACTTTCCAGCATGATAGGTGGTTCTCCGTACTCATCCGTACTTCCTTCTAAAATACTCTCACCTTTTCACTCAACCAATCTGTCATGCTGCTGATCTTCTTTCCTCGGCCACATGCCTCAGAGCTGAAGCAGAAACAGAGTTGCATACTTTGGATTCTCCAGGACCAAGCAGGAAGTCAGTCCTCACTTATGGGTGACGTCGGCGCCGACGGAGCCCTCGCGGAGCAATTTTCCCCAGCTTTCAAAGAAAGCCTTTGGGAATTGCAGCGCGCATGTGCGGTCCCCTTCCCGCCCAAGGGTGCCATCTTAGCCAGTCTTCTTTTTTCCGCGGAGCCCTACAGACGTACCCGTCGTGTCCCCGCGAAAAAGTTGATTTTTCTTCATAATTACTCTTTTTTCCATTCGGTTCGACGCCGGTCTTTTTCCCGCCCGGACTCGCGACGCCGGTCACGAGTCCTCTTCTTATTTTTCGGTTTTTCTGACTTAGTCAGTTTTCGTTTCGGTTTTTCCCTGGCAGCCCGGTCCTTTGACCTCGCCGGGGCCCTTTTTCCCCCGATGGCTGCCAGTGGTTTCAAGCGGTGTGGTCAGTGTGACCGAAATATGTCACTAACTGACACACACGACAATTGCCTCCGCTGCCTGGGCCCGGATCATGAAGAAATGATCTGTGGGCCTTGTGGCAAACTATCCTCCAAAGCGTTGAGAAGTCGGCGGCATCAGCGGGATAGAATCTTCGCTGACCCCAGCCGTACCCGGACCTCGTCGGAGGCCTCCGCGTCCAGGGGTTCCAGCTCGGACCGTCGCCGGAGTTCCTCCGACAGGGGTTCTCCCTCCGGGGACCATCGACGGAAGGTGAAACCCGCGAGGGCGGCGTCGGTGGACGCTCCTGGCTCCGCGAGGGCCAGGTCGCATAGCCCCGATAGCCGCCCCGGGTCCTTGGAGAAGGAGCACCTCACGAAGCGACCTCGCCTGGAGTCGGAGCTGCCTGCTCGGGTAAGTCCTGTGGTCCTTCTGGACTCGCCTCCGCGACAGCCGATGTCGGGCC
Source organism: Ichthyophis bannanicus (assembly GCA_033557465.1). Taxonomy (NCBI): domain Eukaryota; kingdom Metazoa; phylum Chordata; class Amphibia; order Gymnophiona; family Ichthyophiidae; genus Ichthyophis; species Ichthyophis bannanicus. Next base: position 372,711,157 of record CM066033.1, on the reverse strand, counting down.
CGACGCCGTCGGGGCCCGAGTCGGGGGCTGCTGGGTCACCTGAGCTCGGACTCAGGTTGACGGCCTTGGAGAGCAGACTGTCTGCCTTCATGGACCAGCAGCGGGCACTGCTCGCTGGCTTCGCTGGCGCCGCTGCCCCGACTGCCGGGACGTCGACGTCTAAGTCGACCCCGGAGACCGAGCCGATCCTCGAGTCGATGCGAACTCGAGTCGATCCTCGGTCGAGGTCGCCCTCGGCCTCCCGTTCGGGACCGAGGTCGCCGACGCCGACTCCCTCGGCGTCGGGGCGGCAGGCGCCGCGCCCTGCCCGGGCCGACCCCACCGAGTCCTCGTCGGAGTCGGTCTGGGAGTCGGAAGAGGAAGAGTCGCCTGATTCTTTTCGGACTCGGTGTGTCCCCTCGGACTCACCTGAGTCCGAACCTCGGAAGCAGTCCCCCCCGGAGGATGCCCGGTTCTCGGACTTCGTCAGGGATATGGCCAAGGCTTTGGCCTTCCCTGCGGACCCGAGGAGGAGCCTCGAGCCGAAGAGCTCGACGCCCTCCAGTATGACTCTCCCGCCAGGGAACACTTTACTGTACCGGTTCCTCCCATGCTGGAACGTCTACTCTTCCGCATGTGGGAGAGTCCGGCCACCTCGCCGGTCCTGAGCAAGCGGGTCGATTCTATCTATCGAGTCCGCAAGAGCCCTGGCTTCCAAAAAGCACAGCTACCACACCATTCCATGGTAGTGGAATCGGCCATGCATCGTCTTAAGAGCCAGAAGATGCACTCCTCGGTGCCTCCTGGCAGGGAAGCCCGTAACCTGGATGGCCTTGGTAAGAAGTGTTTCCAGGGCTCTATGCTCGCATGTCGTGTCCAGACCTACCAGCTATACATGGGCATGTATCTCCGAGACCTGGCTAAAGAGCTAGCCGGCTTCTCCGCTGGTTTGTCCGAGGAACCCTTGCGGAGGTTCCTGGCCTTGTCCACTGGCATTCGGGAATGCTCAAAATTCATGTCCCGAGCAGCCTATGATGGCTTTGAAGCATCGGCTCGAGTGGCCGCAGCCGGCATCGGTGCCCGCCGACAGGCTTGGCTTCAGTCGTCTGACCTTGAGCCCTGGGTGCAGGACAAGTTGGTCGATGTCCCTTGCCGAGGTGAAAACCTCTTTGGCAAGCCCATGGCTGATAAGGCTGCACAAATTGAGACGGAGACTCTCACCAGGACTAGGCTTTCTAGGAAGACCTCCGCCCCTTCCCAGAAAAAGAAGGGCTCGGGAAAGAAGTCCTTTTACCCGAGGAAGGCGGCTGCCTACAAACAATACCCCCAATATCAGGCCCCTGCAGCTCCCCAACAGGGCCAGCAGGCCAAGGGACGGGGTAACGGGTCCCGTAGGCAGCAAGCCCCCAAGCCTGCACCACCAGCCCCTGCTCCGCAGGGTGGGGGTTTTTGACTCCTTAAGCATAGCCTCTCCCCCCCCGCTGGTTCCTCCCAGCACCGGAGGCCGGCTGGTTCACTTCGCCCACAGGTGGTCCAGCATCACCTCAGATGCCTGGGTGCTTCAAGTCGTGCGAGAAGGCTATCTTCTCCACTTCCACCAGGTCCCTCCCTCCTATTTTCCGGGAGAACCTCCACGACCCCCTCTGCACAGGGAATTACTCCTTCAGGAGTTAGCAGTTCTTCTACAGGATCAGGCGGTGGAACCGGTGCCCCACCACCTGAAAGGTCAAGGCTTTTATTCCAGGTATTTTCTAATACCAAAAAGAACAGGAGGCCTCAGACCCATCCTGGACTTGCGTAACCTCAACAAGTTCCTCGTGCGGGAGAAGTTCAAGATGCTTACCCTTGGAATCCTTCTGCCCTACCTCCAACAGGGAGATTGGCTATGCTCCTTGGATCTAAAGGATGCCTACACGCACATCCTCATCCACCCAAGCCACCGCCAATACCTAAGGTTTGTGGTGGCAGGAAATCATTACCAGTACAGAGTACTACCCTTTGGCCTGTCCTCCGCACCGCGAGTCTTCACAAAATGTCTCGCAGTGGTGGCGGCCCATCTCCGGCTTCACGGCCTCTATGTCTTTCTGTACCTCGACGACTGGCTCATCAGAGCAGTGTCCGCTCTGGAGGTCACCAACGCCACGCGCCGCACGGTGACTCTTCTGCAGTACTTGGGCTTTGTTATAAACTTCGCAAAGTCCACTTTGCTCCCCTCACAGGATCTCGAGTTCATTGGCGCAAGGCTGCACACTCCTCAGGCACGAGCGTTCCTACCGCTCGACAGGGCTCAACGGCTCATGGACCTAGCCGACCATTTTCGCAGCCAGCCCCTGGTCTCCGCCAGGCGCTTCCTGAGACTACTCGGCCATATGGCTTCCACCGTCCATGTGACCCCCAATGCCCGCCTGAATATGCGGCCTGCTCAATGGTGTCTCCGCCAGCAGTGGCGACAAGCCACAGGCGGCCTAGCAGACCTAGTGCGCGTCTCTGAGCCGCTGATCTCGTCTCTCCGGTGGTGGCTTCAGCGGCCGAACCTGATACTCGGCATGCCTTTCCAGTCACCTCAACCGGCCCGGGTGCTGACAACAGATGCATCCCTCCTGGGCTGGGGAGCGCATTGCCAAGGGGCACGTACTCAGGGCCTCTGGACCACGTGGGAGTCTGCTCAGCAGATCAACTTCCTGGAGCTCAGGGCGATCCGCCTGGCTCTCAAGGCCTTCTCCCACCTGACTTCTCACCAGTCCGTCCTTGTCCAGACGGACAATCAAGTTGCCATGTTCTACGTGAACAAGCAGGGGGGCACGGGCTCCTTCCTCCTCTGCCGGGAGGCACAGAAGCTCTGCTCTTGGGCCGTCAGTCACGGCGTTCTCCTCAAGGCAGTTTATCTCCCAGGCCAAGAGAATTGCCTGGCGGACAAACTCAGCAGGATCCTCCAGCCGCACGAGTGGCGTCTGGATCCCTTGATAGTTCAGAAGCTCTTTCTAAAGTGGGGCCTCCCCACGGTGGATCTCTTTGCCAGTCCTCACAACAGGCAACTTCCTCGCTTCTGCTCTCGTCAGCCTCACCCCCTTCGGGTTGCGGCGGACGCTTTTCTACTCTCATGGTCGGGGAGCCTTCTGTACGCTTTCCCTCCCATCCCGCTAGTCTCTCGGACTCTTTTCAAGGTTCTCCGAGACAAAGCCTTCCTGATCCTGGTGGCCCCTCGCTGGCCCAGACAGCCGTGGTTTCCGCTCCTGCTGCAATTAGCGGTGGAGGATCCATTCCCTCTGGGGTTACAACCGGATCTCCTCACTCAGGATCAGGGGTCTCTGCTACACCCCAACCTCGGGTCTCTCAACCTAATGGCCTGGCTGCTGAGAGGGTAGTCCTCGCTCCCCTTCTCCTGCCGGCAGAGGTGGAGGAGGTCGTCCTAGCTTCGCGACGACCTTCTACCCGCAAATGCTACGCCCTTAAATGGCGTCGTTTTTCCGTTTGGTGTACCCGACAGTCTCAGGATCCCTTCTCCTGCCCGGTGTCGGTGGTCTTGCAGTACTTGCTATACCTCTCTAATCTGGGACTTAAGTCCAACTCCATCAAAGTTCACCTTAGTGCTCTTTCAGCACATCATGTGCCGGTGGACGGCAGACCTCTCTCCAACGACCCTCTCGTAGCGAGGTTTCTCCGAGGTCTCCTTCTACTTAAACCACCTCTGCGCCCGCCAGCGCCTGACTGGGACCTGAATGTGGTTTTGCAGCGGATCACCTGTCCGCCTTTTGAACCTATGGCTACCTGTTCTCTCCGTTTTCTCTCTTGGAAAACACTGTTCTTGATAGCCCTCACTTCCGCTAGACGCGTAAGTGAACTGCAGGCCCTCGTGTCTGATCCCCCTTACACTCGGTTCTACAAAAATAGGGTAGTCCTACGGACTCACCCAAAATTTCTTCCAAAAGTGGTCTCCCCTTTTCACATCAATCAGGAGGTGGTACTTCCAACCTTCTTTCCCAGACCACACTCCAGCCAAGCTGAAACGGTCCTCCATACCCTGGACTGTAGAAGGGCTTTGAACTTCTACCTTGACCGTACGCGGGAGCACCGTAAAGCTGCTCAGCTTTTTGTGTCTTTTGACCCCAATAAATTGGGGCTCCCGGTCTCCAAGCGTACTCTGTCCATCTGGGTTGCGGACTGTATCTCTTGGGCTTATGGGGCAGCCGGACTCTCCTTGGAAGGTCGAGTCACGGCTCATTGCGTTCGGGCAAAGGCTACGTCAGTGGCTTACCTCCGCTCTGTTCCGCTGGCAGACATCTGCCGGGCCGCTACTTGGTCTTCGAGCCAGACTTTTGCGGTCCATTACTGTCTCGAGAGGGAGTCCCGCAGGGACAGTGCTTTCGGACAGGCAGTCCTCCGTAATCTCTTCGAGGTCTGAGCAACTCCTACCCTCCATCCCGGATGTGGGCTACCGGTGGGTAATAATTCAGCGAAGATTCTTTCCTTCTGTGCTGCTGAGCTAGAGGGAGCTCAATTTTGTGCTTAGGGTCTCCGGTAGCCTTGAGCTTGGGAGTCCCATAAGTGAGGACTGACTTCCTGCTTGGTCCTGGAGAAAGCGTAGTTACTCACCTGTAACAGGTGTTCTCCAGGAGCAGCAGGAATCAGTCCTCACAACCCTCCCTCCTCCCCGTGGAGTTGCAATCATCTGCTTTAGTTTTTTTGCAAATTTTTATGCTGTCTTTTTAGCTATGTCATCTGACTGGCTAAGATGGCACCCTTGGGCGGGAAGGGGACCGCGCATGCGCGCTGCAATTCCCAAAGGCTTTCTTTGAAAGCTGGGGAAAATTGCTCCGCGAGGGCTCCGTCGGCGCCGACGTCACCCATAAGTGAGGACTGATTCCTGCTGCTCCTGGAGAACACCTGTTACAGGTGAGTAACTACGCTTTACAAGCATGCTCTTGCTTACTACTTGGTTAGAACCAAGGATTTTAGGAAATCCTCTCAATTATTTGTTTCCTTTGACCCAAGCCATTTAGGTTTTCCCGTGTTGAAACACACCCTATCCATTTGGATTGCCAACTGCATTTCCTTTGCCTATGCTCAAGCTGGACACTCTCTTGAAGGTCATGTTACCTTTGCAATGTGAGGGCTATGGCAACCTCAGTCACCAACCTCCATTCTGTCTCCATACAGGAGATCTGCCGGGCAGCTACCTGGTCCTCTCTTCACACCTTGCTCCTGCTTGCTGCACTCCAGTCCACTGTGGCCACCTTGTGTCCATACCTTCTTGGATCCATTCCTTAGCCTCAAAGATGTCTTTTCAGTCTGATGCCTGGGAGCTAATGAGTCCCATATGTGAAGACTGCATTCCTACTTGTTTCTGGAGATAGTGTAGGTACTCACCTGTTACCCTTACCCCCACACTTTCTCCAGCAATCATCTGACACCCGCACCTTTACCTTGTACAAACGCTCTGGTGTTAAATACCATCTCTACCATTCCAAATGACTTCTTATAATTCATCTCATACAGCTCATCCAAATTTCCCCCCCAGCTGTACTCTCAAATAGCGAATAGAACGTTTTACCCACCGAATATGGAATCCTGTATGCTGGCGCTGGAACGCAGCATTTTTGCGTTCATTGCTTCCCAGCAGGCGCTCACGGCCAGGAGACCGTGAGTCCCTCGCGTGGGACACACAAATCTGTCCAGAAAACCCCCGAGAACCACAGGCCTGGTGAGGATCCTCGACGTCAGTCTTGCTCGCTCTCCCGTTCTTCGGGGGCGAGATTGTCCAGGGCCTCCGGCTCCAGGCCGCTGGCCATCTGACAGGGTGAACCACTCAGCTCGGATCTCTCGACCGATTTCTCAGATTGGGAATCCGATGGGGACACATCCCCGGAGACCCGCACTCACCGGGATCTTCCTTCGGACCCCTCGCCACCTGGTCTCCAGCAGTGTTCGCCGCCTGAGGACACCTCCTTTTTGGTGTTTATTCGGGACATGGCTTGGGCCCTCAGCCTGGTCACCCAGGCCGAGGAGGACCCTCGTGCTGAAGAACTTGAGATTCTTCAGTATGAGGCCCCGCCCAGGGAATCCCTCACCGTCCCGGTGCCGCCAATCCTCTCCCGGCTATTGCTACGCATGTGGAAGACTCCGGCCTCGGTTCCCATTGTGAGCAAGCGCCTTGACACAATGTACAAGGTACAGCGAGGGCCAGGCTTCCGAAAGACCCAACTTCCACACACTTCGATGGTGGTGCAATCGGCCATGAAGAAGCAGAAGAGCCTGAAGTCCCATTCATCGGTCCCACCAGGCCAAGACTCGAGAGCCCTTAATGCCCTGGGCCGCAAGGCCTATCAAGGTTTCATGCTCTCTTGTCACATCCAGGCATACCAACTACGGTGCATACGGAGAGGAATGGCTAGCAGAAAAAAGGAGGTGATAATGCCTCTGTATAAGTCTGTATAAGTCTTTGGTGCGACCTCATTTGGAGTATAGTTTGCAATTCTGGAGACCGCACCTTCAAAAGGATGTGAACAGGATGGAGTCGGTGCAGAGGGTGGCTACTAAAATGATTAGTGGTCTTCATTATAAAGCATATGAGGACAGACTTAAGGATCTTAATATGTACACCTTAGAGGAAAGGCGGGATAGAGGTGATATGATTGAGATGTTTAAATACCTCCGTGGTATAAATGTTCAGGGAGAAAGCCTCTTTCAATTGAAAGCAAGTTCTGCTAGGAGGGGACATGGGATGAGGGTGAAGGGAGATAGATTCAGGAGTGATATGCGGAAATATTTCTTTACGGAAAAAGTAGTGAATCCGTGGAATAGTCTCCCAGTGGAGTTGGTAGAGATGAAGACAGTAACTGAATTCAAAAAAGCATGGTACAAACACAGAGGATCTCTAAAGGTAAAAAGGGGACTGTTGTAGTTGTTGATATGGAAGGACAGACTAGATAGGCCATGTGGTCTTTTTCTTTCATCATATTTCTATGTTTCTAAGAAAGGCCTGGCAATCTACTTCTGGTGACACTGCCAAGAAAACCCAGGAGCTTCTGGGTCACCAGGAGTCAGGACTGACTCGAAGGCACACATTGCATTTTTGCATGTAACTATATATCGGTATGTTCCTCCGCGACTTGGCAAGAGAACTGGGAGGTTTCTCCGCGAGCCTCGAGGGCGAGCCCCTCGACAGGTCTGCACCCTGTTGAAATCAGTGGCCGATTGCTCTAAGTATATCTCTCGAGTCTCCTATGATGGCTTCGAGATATCAGCTTGGGTGGGGGCTGTGGGCATCGGAGCCTTCCGCCAGGCTTGGTTCCAGTCTTCTGATTTGGAGCAGTGGGTGCAGGGGAAGCTCCTAGACGTGCTCTGCCTCGGTGAACAACTTTTTGGTAAGCCGATGGAGGAGAAGGCAGCGGAGATCGAGATGGAGTATGTCACATGGACCGTCTCTCCTGCAAGACCTCGTCCCTGCCTCGGAAGAAGCAGCCAACCAAGAAGCCCTTCTTTCCCAGGAAAGGTCTCCAGTATCGTGGCTACTCACCGTACCCGGCTACTCCAACGCCGAACACTCATAGTAACATAGTAACATTGTAAGTGACAGCAGATAAAGACCAGCATGGTCCATCTAGTCTGCCCAGCAAGATGGTAAGAGTAGGTGCACCTGTCCCTCTGTGCAGGCCACCCCTCCCCATGTTTTTGTTTTTGTTTAGGGGTGAACCCACCACTCCATGTAGGACACCCTTATTTGTTGAGATGCTAGATAGTTCAGAAGTTAGATGGTACCGTTTATTTTGCTTTTATCCTGTTGCTGTAAAGGGATCCACTGTGTTTGTCCCATGCCGTTTTGAATTCCATCACCGTGTTTGCCCCCACCACTTCCACTCCTGCGCAGGGAAAGCCCAGCCAAAGTCATCGTAAGCCGAAGGCCCAAAGGCCCAAACGCTGGCCCCCCCCCAAACCCTCAGGGGTTTTGACGCCAGTGGCATAGCCCCTCGCCCTCAGGCGATACGGCAGCTCCGTCGTGGGCACTGATCACCTCGGACACCTGGGTCCTCCAGGTCATCCAGGAGGGCTATCGCCTCCACTTCGACAGGCTTCCACCCCCCCCCCCTTCTCCCTGGCGGAGCCTCCTCGACTCCCTGCGCACCAGGTTTTGCTACAGTGGGAATTGCACTCCCTCCTTGCCCAACGGGCAGTCGAGAGTGTCCCTTCCCACCTTCGAGGTTAAGGCTTTTATTCCCGGTACGTCCTTGTCCCCAAAAAGACGGGGAGTCTGCGGCTCATCCTCGACCTCCGCAGACTAAACAAGTTCCTGGTGCTGGAGAAATTCATGATGTTATCTCTTGGTGTGCTGCTGCCCTTCTTCCAGCAGGGTGACTGGCTATGCTCCTTGGATCTAAAGGATGCTTACTCCCATATCTTGATCCATCCCCAACACAGGCAGTACCTGCGTTTCAGGGTGCAGGGAAAGCACTTCCAGTACAGGGTGCTCCCCTTCTGTCTTGCATCTGCCCCTCTGGTCTTCACGAAGTGCCTCGTCGTGGCCGCCGCTCACTTTCGGCGTCAAGGCGTGCCGGTGTTCTCTTACCTCGACGACTGGCTCCCTATCCATTTCCGCATCCAGTTCAAACTTCTCCTACTGACCTACAGGTTGATGGAACCAGGCTGCTAGCATTAACATTTAAAAAGGAGATAGAGCATCTTTTAAACTAGATAATAGGGGAAAGCCGACAGTCGCCCAAGAGCAGAAGGTTCGGAAGAATGTATCCTTGAAGGATACTACCAAAAGCAGAGAGGTTCCAAAAAAGAGTAAAGTAGCCCAAATGCCCTCGAGTATGGAGCAGACAGAGCTTAAAGATCCCAAATTACCCATGTCTACCAATAGCCAAATTAATATGAATAAAATACAGTCTCTAAAATGCTTGTATGCAAATGCTAGAAGTCTAAAAAATAAGATGAGAGAGTTAGAATATATAGCACTAAATGAGAGGTTAGATGTGATTGGAATATCAGAGACATGGTGGAAGGAGGACATCCAGTGGGACACTGTGATACCTGGGTACAAACTATATCGTAATGATAGAGCTGATCAAATTGGTGGAGGGGTTGCACTCTATGTTAGAGAGGGCATTGAGTCAGAAAGAATTAAAGTTTTGCAGGAAACAAAATTTGCTGTAGAATCTCTATGGATTGAAATTCCATGTAAAAAGGGGAAGGTGATGGCGTTGGGGGTGTACTATCGATCGCCTGCCCAGAATGAACAAATGGATGATGAAATGCTCAAAGAAATCAAGGAAGCTAACAAAAGTTACAGCGCGGTAATAATAATGGGCGATTTCAATTACCCCGGTATCGACTGGGTCAGTGTCACGGCAGTACATGCTAGGGAGATAAAGTTCCTAGATGACATAAATGACTGCTTCTTGGAGCAGCTGGTTCATGAACCGACCAGAGGGGAAGCCATATTAGACCTAGTCCTTAGTGGAACACCAGATCTAGTGCAAGAGATAAGGGTGTTGGGGCCACTTGGCAATAGTGATGATAGCATGATCGCCTTTGATTTAATTAGTGGAGGAGGGATAGTAAGGAAATCCACAGTACTACCTTTTAACTTTCGAAAGGGAGACTATGATAAAATGCGGAAAATAGTTAAGAAAAAACTAAAAGGAGCAGTTGCAAAGGTTAAAGACTTACATCAAGCTTGGGTGTTGTTGAAAAATACTATCTTGGAAGCCCAGACCAGCTGTATTCCAAGCTTTAAGAAAAGTGGAAGGAAGTCCAAAAAACTGCCAGCATGGTTTAAAGGTGAGGTCAGAGAGGCTGTTGTTGCCAAGAAAGCATCTTTCAGGAAATGGAAAAAAGAGCCAAACGATGAAACCTGGAAACAGCACAAGCACTGGCAGGTCAAATGCAAGGCATTGATAAAGAAGGCAAAGAGAGAATTTGAGAAGAAGCTTGCTGCGGAAGCAAAAACGCGAAAAAAAGATTTTTTTCAAGTACATTTGTAGCAAAAAACCTGTGAGAGAGTCAGTTGGACCATTATTTGATAGAGGAGTTAAAGGGGCACTAAGAGGCGACAAGGCGATAGCGGAGAGACTGAATGAATTCTTTGCTTCGGTCTTTACTGAGGAAGATGTAGGGATGTTACCCATGACTGAAGTGGTATTTAAAGGTGCGGAAGAATTGAAGGAAATATCGATACATTGGGAAGATGTATTACAACTATTAGATAAGCTGAAGAGTAGAAAATCACCTGGGCCAGATGGTATACATCCAAGGGTGTTGAAAGAACTGAAATATGAGATTGCAGACCTGCTATGAGTAATCTGTGAACGATCATTAAAATCATCTCTAATACCTGAAGATTGGCGGATCGCCAATGTAACACCAATTTTTAAAAAGGGTTCGAGGGGTGATCCGGGAAACTACAGACTGGTGAGCCTCACGTCAGTACCGGGAAAAATGGTAGAAACCATCATAAAGAATAAAATTATTCAGCATGTAGATAGTCATGGCCTAATGGGAGACAGCCAACATGGCTTTAGACGAGGAAGATCTTGTCTTACTAATCTGTTATGTTTTTTTGAAAGTGTGAATAAACAGGTGGACAAAGGTGAGTCGGTTGATATAGTGTATCTGGACTTTCAGAAAGCCTTTGACAAGGTCCCTCATCAGAGACTTTTGGCAAAACTAAAGAGTCATGGGATAGGAGGCAGTGTACTACTGTGGATCAGGAACTGGTTAAAAGATAGAAAGCAGAGGGTTGGGCTAAATGGCCAATTTTCCCAATGGAGAAAGGTGAATAGTGGTGTACCTCAGGGATCTGTGCTGGGTCCGCTGCTTTTTGACATATTCATAAATGACCTGGAAAGTGGAATAACGAGTGAGGTTATCAAATTTGCAGATGACACAAAACTATTTAAAGTTGTTAAAACCCAAGAGGATTGTGGAAAATTGCAAGAGGATCTTGATAAATTGGAAGACTGGACATCAAAATGGCAGATGAAATTTAATGTGGACAAGTGCAAAGTTATGCACCTAGGGAAGAACAACCCAAACTATGGTTACACGATGCAAGGTTCCACATTAAGAACCACCACCCAGGAAAAAGATTTAGGCGTCATTGTGGATAACATGTTAAAACCCTCGGCCCAGTGTGCAGCGGCAGCCAAGAGAGCAAATAGAATGCTAGGTATCATAAGGAAAGGAATGGAAAATAAAACAAAAGATATTATAATGCCTCTATACCGTTCCATGGTGAGACCGCACCTTGAATATTGTGTGCAATTCTTGTCGCCGTATCTTAAAAAGGATATAGCGTTATTAGAAAAGGTTCAGAGAAGAGCCACCAAAATGGTAAAGGAGATGGAAGGATACTCCTATGAAGAAAGGCTAAGAAGGTTAGGGCTCTTTAACCTGGAAAAGAGACGACTGAGGGGAGATATGATAGAAGTCTATAAATTAATGAACGGAGTGGAACGGGTAAACGTAGATCGACTGTTTACGTTTTCAGAATATAGGAAGGCTAGGGGACATGCAATGAAGCTACAGGGTAAACTATTTAAGACTAATAAAAGAAAATATTTTTTCACTCAACGTGTAATCAAACTCTGGAATTTGTTACCGGAGGATGTAGTAAAGGCTGTTAGTGTAGCTGGGTTTAAAAAAGGTTTGGACAAGTTCCTGGAGGAAAGGTCCATAAACTATTATTAAGAAGGGACCCAGGATATCAATGCTTGACCTAGTACAAGCATTGCAGAACCTGTGTCTTTTGAGGAAACTGCTAGGAACGTATGACCTAGATTGGCCACTGTTGGAAACAGGATACTGGGCTTGATGGACCTTGGTCTGACCCAGTATGGCATATCTTATGTTCTTATGTTCTATAAATGCATTCACTCTGCAGCTCCTCACTACCTTTCTTCTCTTATCTCTCCTTACAACCCCCCTCTGGAACTCCGCTCTTCTGGCAAGTTCCTTCTATTTGTGCCCTTCTCTTCTATTGCTAACTCCTGACTTCGCTCCTTTCACCTTGCTGCACCTTACGCCTGAAACAAACTACCTTTGTCTGTACGCCAGGCACCTTCTCTGACCCTCTTCAAATCCAGGCTGAAAACTCACCTCTTCACTGCTGTTTTTGGATCTTGACTCACCTGATCTCCTTTTTCTTTTCCCTTCCTTCTTATTTTATGCTAGCCTACACCTTCTGTGTTGTCTGTCTTGACTAGATTGTAAGTTCTATGAGCAGGGACTGTCTCTTACATGTCTGTGCAGCACTGCATATGACTTGTAGTGCTATAGAAATGCTCGGTAGCAGTAGTAGTTACGGGCTCCTCCGTCGAGGAGGTCCGGCAGGCGATGTCGCGCACTGTCCTCCTCTTGGAGAGCTTGGGGTTCTTAGTCAGCTACCCAAAGTTTCACCTCGCGCCGACACAGGCTCTCGAGTTCATCGGGGCATGCCTCGATACTCGGCAGGCCATGGCCTTCTTGCCGGTGGATCGCTCCACTCGCCTCCGTTCTCTGGCTGCTTGCATCCAAAGCGCCTGGCAGGTCACCTCTCGGTCCATGCTATGTCTCTTGGGCCACATGGACTCGACTGTGCATGTGATTCCTCACTCCCGCCTGCACATGTGGATGGCCCAGTGGTGTTTCGGCTCTCAATGGAGCCAATCCCTTGGACAACTCAGGGACTTTGTCAGGGTTTTTCCCGACCTCCGCTTGTCCCTAAACTGGTGGCAGAACCACTGCAACCTCCTGCGAGGATAGCTCTTCCAGGCCACACAGCACAATGTGGTTATGACCACAGATGCCTCCCTACTAGGGTGGGCGGCCCATTGCGGCTTTCTCTGCACGCAGTGGCAGTGGTTGCCTGTGGAGGCTCAACAGCAGATAAACCTGCTCGAGCTTCAGGCCATCTGATGGGCCTTGAGGGCCTTCAAGGATGTCCTCAACGGGATGTTGGTCCTGGTGCAGACCCACCACCGAGTAGCGATGTTTTACATCAACAAGGAGGGGGGTACGGGGTTGTGCTCCCTCTGCAGGGAAGCAGTCCTCTTCTGCTCTTTTGCCGCCTGGCAGAGGATGTCCCTCAAGGCGACGTACCTCCCGGGTCAGGAGAACGGCCTGGCAGACAGGCTCAGCAGAATTCTTCACCCTCACGAGTGGCGCCTGGATCCCAGAGTGGCTGGCTGGCTGTTCCAGCGCTGGGGAACTCCGGTGATGGACCTCTTCGCCAGTCCCCAGAACACTCAGCTTCCTCGCTTCTGTGGCCCGGTACCACACCCGGGCAGGGAAGGCTCTGATGCATTTCTCCTGGACTGGTCGTCCAGCCTCCTATATGCATTCCCTCCTTTCCCCCTCATTGTGAGGACTCTGTTCAAAGCTCAACGGGACAGGGCATCGCTGATTCTCGTGGCCTCCCTCAGCCTTGGTTCCCACTCCTGCTCCGACTGTTAGAGGAGCCTCCGATTCCCCTGGGCTCTGCACCTGAACTTACCCTCCCTATCCCTCACAGCCTGGTGGCTGAACGGGTCTCTCTAGCCTTTTTGGCCCTTCTGGAGGAGGTCGAGGAAATCCTCCTTGCCTCGAGGAAAGACTCCACTAGGTGGGTTTACGCCTTTAAATGGAAACGCTTCTCTGTCTGGTGCTTGGAGCACTAGATCGACCCCTTCTCATGCCCGGTTCGGTGGGTTCTACAGTACCTTCCCCACCTCTTGATAGAAGGGCTGAAGTCGAACTCCATTAGAGTTCATTTGAGTGCCTTATCGGCTAATCATCTCCCCATCGAAGGAAAACCTCTCTCGGGGCAGCTGCTAGTCTCCCACTTCATGCGGGGCCTTCTGTTATCCAAGCCGCCTGTCCATCCCCCTCCGGCGGAATGGGACTTGAACGTGGTGCTCTCACAGCTCACTTGTCCACCCTTCGAGCCGATGGTGACGTGTTCGCTCCAGCACTTGTCCTGGAAGGTGGCCTTCCTAGTGGCGCTGACTTCGGCTCGCCGAGTTATTGAGCTTCAGGCGCTGATGGCTGGTGCCTCTTACACCAGGTTTTATCGGAACAGGGTGGTCCTCCGGACCCATCCTAAATTCTTGCCTAAGGTCGTGTCGGCTTTTCATCTCAATCAGGAGATAGTGCTCCTGACCTTCTTCCTGAGGCCCCACGCCGATCAGGCATTGTCAGCTATCCACACCCTCGACTACAAGCGGGCCCTCGCCTTCTACTTGCAGCATACCCAGACTCATCGCAAGTCTGACAGACTCTTCATGACCTATGATCCTAATAGGCAGGGGCAAGCAGTCACCAAATGCTCCCTCTCTATTTGGGTGGCGGACTGCATTGCATTTGCCCATGCTAAGGCAGGTATCCCTCTGGATCGTCGAGTCATTGCACATGGGGTCCAAGCCAAAGCGTCCTCTGTGGCTTCGCTGTGCTCCATGCACATGATGGATATCTGCCGGGCGGCAACCTGGTCTTCTACAAATACCTTCACCGCCCACTATTTTTTTATTTAGACAGTTTTGTATACCACCTTATCCTTCAATCAAAGTGGTCACAACACAATTGGGGGATACATTTAACACAAAGGGATATGAGACACATACACTAATACTTACAGGGAACATAGGCAATGGAGGGTTAAGTGGCTTGCCCAAGACCACAAGGAGCACCTGTGGGACTAGAAACCCCAGTCCTTCCAGCTCAAGGTTGCTGTCCTCTAGTGGGATTTGAACCCCCTACCTTCCAGCCTGAGGTAACTTGCCCCAACCACTAGGCCACTCCTCCCTTTGCCTTGAGAGGGAGTCCCACCGGGACAGCGCCTTCGGCCAGGCTGTACTCCATAATTTGTTCGGGGTATAAGCAACTCCTGCCCTCCGACCCTTCTTCATGGCTTCCGAGGGCTTCGCCCCGAGGACCTGAGGACTCGGGTTCCTTCGGGCTTCGGCTTCTGCTTACAGCCTCGCGGAGGCATTCTTTCTTTTGGTTACAGGTTCGGTAGCCTGTAGCTTGGGAGTCCCATAAGTGAGGACTGACTTCCTGCTTGTTCCTGGAGAAAGCGTAGTTACTCACCTGTAACAGGTGTTCTCCAGGGACAGCAGGAATCAGTCCTTACTACCCTCCTGCCTCCCTGATGAGTTGCTGAATTTTTGTCCTTCCCTTGCCATCTGCTTGGTAGGGCTCGAGCTAAGGGACCTGACTGAGCAAGATGGCACTCACCCCTATACTAGCTCCCTATATTTTCCACCTACTTCCCTGGCATCAACTTCCTCCAATTTCAGCAATTGCTGTAGCAATTGCAACTCCCTTACCTCCCTTTCCCTTTTTATTTTTGCTCCCCACTTAATCAATACTCCTCTCAGAACCACATTAAAGGCATCCCATATCACCCCCCCTCCCACCTCACCATTATCATTTCTCTCAAAATGTTCCGGAATCATTTGCTGTAACTTCTGCACTACCCAATTGTCTCCTAGTAGCGCCTCATTCAATTTCCAAAACTGTACTCCTCTGTCTTCCTCCTTCCTCCATATAGTCACTATCACTGGCGCGTGATCAGCCCAGGTAATGGACTCCATTTCACCTTCCTTAATCCTCCCCGCTATATCTTTCCCCACCCAGATCACGTCCAGCCTGGAGTAAGTACCATGCACAGCAGAGTAAAATGAAAATTAATGTCTACCAGGATTATGAAGATGCCATGCATCTATCAAACCACGATCTTTCATAAATCTATGGTATCTGCATCTATCAGCCCTGTGTCCCTCATGCCTACTAGAGGTGTCTCTCCCAGGGTCCTAGGGCATGTTAAAATCCCCTCCACAAATCAAAACTCCTTCACCTAACTGGGCTGTTTCCTTAGCCAGTTCATCCCAAAAAGCCCTTTGCGTCCCCGTGGGTGCATACACATTAACCACACAATACCATTCATCCCCTACCTTCATCCATACCAACAAATACCGTCCCCCCCCTTGTCTCGAATTATCGTATGAAGCTCTACGTTTAAAGCCGCTGTCACCATAATGGCCACTCCACCTTTTTTCCTCTCCCTTGTATTTGATGCAAACAATCTTACACTGTACCTCTTGGGCGCCACCAAAGCCTCATGACCTCTTAACAAATGGGTTTCTTGTATCAGGAAAATCAAGGCTTTCTGTCGTATCATCTCTTTATACAATTTTTGTCTCTTAAAGGGTGAATTCAGACCTTTCACAGTTTTTAACTCACCTATTATCTATCCCCCTCTCTCCACCCCTTTTCTCTACCTGTACCCACTTACCCTTCCCCCAACCCTCCTCACCTTCCTCTCCCATTCTAGTTGACCATCCACTCATCTTCTCGAATGGCCAAGGTCCTGCCAGCGGGCACAGATTGCCGAGCTGAACACAGTGTTCTATACCTATGGTCCCTCCCCTTATCTAAGCCCATAAGCAACCTTTTTCCCTCCCCCAAGCCTTCCTACCCCCTCCTCCCCACCCCCTATTGCCCACCTCCTCTTATACCTCCCCCTCCTCCCCATCCTGACCTCCAATCACCTCTCCTCCCAACTACATTATCATTACCTCCCCCACTTCAACAATGATGCTAAATACTTAATTCCTACTTCCCCCAGTTAAACCAATTAACATTACACTACATCTCAAAGCTCCAAACAGGCCTTGCACAATACATTTTAGCCTCCACTCTTCTTCAGTCTTTCAAGGCGGTGCACTATCTTTTCATCACTGCTCCGGTGTCAGTGTTGCTGTTCTGTGCAATCTACGGCGGCCTTGTGAAGCCCTTTGCCATCGTGGCACCGTCTTTCGCACAGGACTAGACTTGTGGGCCTGCTTCCAAACCAGTCATGCCTGCCTCAGTAAGGGCACGCTCTACTTCTTCCCTGGATCACACTCTTAATTTGTGGCCATTGTAATCCACACTTAGTCTAAAAGGCAATGTCCAACCATAATGCACACCTTCCTCCTGCAGCTTGAGCAAAACATCCCTCATTTGTCTCCTCTTGTACAGCGTGCTCCGCGCTAAGTCAGCATACACCTCCACTTGGCAGGAGCCCCACTACAATGATCCTGTGGCCCTCGCTCTACTAAGGACCCGCTCCTTTATGTTAAAATCATGATAGCAAGTTATGATGTCCCTGGGTGCGTTATTGTCTTTTCCCTTCGGGCCCATTACCTGGTGCACCCTGTCAATACGAAGATCTAGGCTTTATCCAGGACCAAGCAGGAAGTCAGTCCTCACATATGGGTGACATCGACGTCGATGGAGCCCCCGTGTGGAGCATTTCCCCAGCTTTCTAAGATAGCCTTTGGGAATACTGCACGCATGTGCGGTCCCCTTCCCGCCTAAAGGTGCCATCTTGCTCAGTCTTTCTTTTTCCGTGGAGCCCACCGGACGTCTGTCCGTGTCACCCGGGAAAATTGACATTTTTTCTTGCGATTTCATCGTGTTTTTTCTCCGGTTCGACGCCGGTTCCCCTTCCCGCGGGTTCGGTACACCGGTATCGAGCCTGTCTTCGATTTTTCATTTTTTGCCCTTCGTGGCTGGCGTTCGCGCCCTTTTTGTTTTTTCCCTGGAAGGCCGGTCCTTTGACCTCGCGGGGGCCCTTTTTTCCCCGATGGCTTCCAGTGGTTTCAAAAAGTGTGATCGGTGCAAGAAACTGATGTCTCTCACCGACACACATGACTGCTGCCTTCGTTGCCTCGGACCGGATCATGATCCTAAGGTCTGTGTCCCTTGTGGCAAAATGTCCAACAAGGCATTACGAAGCCGCCAGCATCAGAAAGAACGGATTTTTTCTGACTCTGCCTCTGGCCGGGCCCGGACTTCGTCTGAGGCCTCGACGTCTCGCGTGTCTGATCCCGAGCATCACCGGGGTTCCTCGGACAGGGGGGTCCCCCGACCGGGAACGTAAGAGGAAGAAACGGCTCATGAGGGTGGCGTCGGAGGAGGTCCCTGGTTCCTCGAGGGCCAGGTCGCGGACCACCGACCGCCATCCTGGGCCTTTGGAGCAGGAAAAGCCATCCAAAATGCCTCATGTGGAGACGGAGCCCGCCGGACACGTAAGTCCTGTTGTCCTCATGGACTCTCCTCCTAGGGAGCCGACGTCGGGCCCGGCGCCGCCAGGGCCTGAGTCAGTGGCTGCTGAGTTTCCTGAGCTTGGACTCAGGCTGACAGCCTTGGAGTGCAGATTGTCTGCCTTCATGGATCAGCAGCGGGTACTGATGGCCAGCCTCGCTGGTGCATCTGCCCCGACCACTGGGACATCGATGTCTGAGTCGACCCCGGAGACCGAGCCGATACTCGAGACCATGAAGGTTCGAGGTCATCCTCGGTCACGGTCACCCTCGGGCCCCGACCACTGGGACATCGACGTCTGAGTCGACCCCGGAGACCGAGCCGATACTCGAGATCATGAAGGTTCGAGGTCATCCTCGGTCACGGTCACCCTCGACCTCCCGCTCTGAATCGAGGGCGTCGGGGCGGGTGCCACCGAGGCCCGCTCGGTCGGAGCCCCCCCGACTCCTCTTCAGATGAGTCTGCGTGTGAGACGGAGGACGAGGAGTCCCCCGATACCTTTCAGACTCGGTGCGTCCCGTTGGACTCACTGCAGTCCGAGCCCCGGAGTAGGTCCCCTCCGGAGGACACCAGGTTCTCGGTGTTCGTCAGGGATATGGCCAAGGCTTTGGCGATTCCCGCAGACCCCGAGGAGGAGCCTCGAGCCAAAGAGTTCGAAGCCCTCCAGTATGACTCTCCTCCGAAGGAGTCCTTTACTGTGCCTGTTCCTCCGATGCTGGAACGGCTCCTCTTCCAGATGTGGGAGGCACCAGCCTCGGCGCCGGTTTTCAGCAAGCGGGTTGATTCCATCTATCGACTCCGTAAGAGCCCTGGTTTCCAGAAGGCGCAGCTGCCGCACCATTCCATGGTGGTGGAATCGGCCATGCATCATCTGAAAAGCCAGAAGATGCACTCTCTGGTGCCTCCCGGCAGGGAAGCCCGGAACCTGGATGCTTTCGGCAGAAAGTGCTCCCAGGGCTCGATGCTTGCTTGCCGTGTCCAGTCTTACCAGCTGTACATGGGCATGTACTTACGAGACCTGACAAAGGAACTTGCCGGGTTCTCTGCTGGCCTCTCCGGGGAACCTTGTCCTCGGGAATCTGGGAATGCTCAAAGTTCATGTCCCGAACGGCCTACGATGGCTTCGAGGCTTCGGCCCGTGTTGCAGCAGCCGGCATTGGGGCCCGACACCAGGCATGGTTACAGTCATCGGACCTCGAGCCATGGGTGCAGGACAAGTTGGTCGATGTCCCTTGCTGAGGTGAAAACCTTTTTGGCAAGCCCATGGCTGAGAAGGCTGCTGAGTTCGAAACCGAGCACCTCACTAGGACAAGGCTGTCCAGAAAAACTTCTGCCCTGCCTCAGAAGAAGAAGGGCTCGGGTAAGAAGTCCTTTTACCCAAGGAAGGCGGCTGCCTACAAACCTTTCCCTCAGTACCAGGCCTCCCCAGCTCCCCAGCAGGGTCAGCAGGCCAAGGGGCAGGGACACGGGCCCCGTAGGCAGAAGGCCCCCAAGCCTCCGGCTCCTGCTTCTGCTCAGCAGGGAGGGGGTTTTTGACTCCCACAGCATAGCCTTACCACCTCTGATGCCCCCTCTCTGCACAGGAGGTCGTCTAGTCCTGTTTGCCCACAGGTGGTCTTACATTACAGAGGATGCTTGGGTATTAAGCATAGTCCACAAGGGCTATATGCTCCATTTCCAGCAGTTGCCTCCTACCTACTTCCCAGGAGAGCCTCCCATGCCTCCTCTCCACACAGACCTCCTCCTTCAGGAACTTCAGGGTCTGCTGCTGGACCAGGCGGTGGAGCCTGTACATCCCCACCTGCAAGGTCACGGGTTCTACTCCAGGTACTTTCTTGTACCAAAAAGAACCGGGGACCTCAGGCCTATTCTCGACCTCAGGAATCTCAACAAGTTTCTGGAGAAAGAAAGGTTCAAGATGCTTACTCTTGGAACACTTCTGCCCTATCTCCAGCAGGGAGATTGGCTATGCTCCTTGGATCTAAAGGATGCGTACACTCACATCCTCATTCATCCAGACCACAGAAAGTACCTCAGGTTCATTGTGGGAGGAAACCATTGCCAGTACAGAGTACTGCCCTTTGGCATAATCTCCGCCCCAAGGGTCTTTACAAAGTGCCTTGCAGTGGTTGCGGCCTACTTGAGGAATCAAGGTGTTTTTGTCTTCCCCTACCTGGACGACTGGCTCATCAGGGGTCAGACTTCCCAGGAGGCCAGGCAAGCCACCCTCAGAACTGTCTCTCTTCTTCAACACCTAGGATTCGTCATAAACTTCGCAAAGTCCACTTTGCTCCCCTCCCAGAGCCTAGAGTTCATAGGGGCGAGGCTGGACACACTGCAAGCAAAGGCTTATCTGCCAAAGGACCGGGCTCAAAGGCTCATAGACTTGGCAAACCAGTTTCTGAGCAGGCCACGGGTATCCGCCAGACTCTGCCTCAGGCTCTTGGGCCACATGGCATCGACAGTGCATGTGACCCCCAATGCCCGCCTCCACATGAGGCCTGCACAGTGGTGTCTCCGAGCTCAGTGGAGTCAAGCCACAGGCAGCCTCACAGACAAAGTACGGGTGTCCATACCATTCCTGAACTCCCTACAGTGGTGGCTACACCCCCCCAACTTACTACAGGGGGTGCCTTTTCAGGTGCCTGTTCCCACGGTGGAGTTAACGACCGATGCCTCCTTGCAGGGCTGGGGTGCACATTGTTTGAACAGGTGCGCCCAGGGCCTGTGGTCTCCATGGGAGGCCACTCAACAGATCAACCTACTGGAACTCCGGGCTATTCGTTTAGCCCTCAAAACCTTCTCTCACACCTTGGCTCACCAGTCTGTTCTGATACAGACGGACAATCAGGTGGCCATGTTCTATGTGAACAAACAGGGAGGCACGGGGTCCAGGCTTCTGTGTCGAGAGAGGCAGGCCCTTTGCTCTTTTGCTCTCAAGCACAACATGTTTCTCAAGGCTGTCTATCCCCCAGGCCAAGAGAACTTCTTAGTGGACAGGCTAAGCAGGGTTCTGCAGCCCCACGAGTGGCAACTGCACCCGGCAGTGGTTCAGCAAATTTTCCTGAAATGGGGACTGCCATCCATAGACCTCTTTGCCAGTCCCCTAAACCGGCAACTGCCCAGGTTCTGTTCCAGGCAACTGCATCTCCTGAGGTTAGCAGCGGATGCCTTCCTGATTTCTTGGTCCCAGGGCCTCCTATATGTGTTTCCTACCACACCTCTGGTGGCCTGAACCTTGTTCAAGATTCTAAGGGACAGGGCCTCGGTACTTCTGGTAGCTCCCAGGTGACAGAGGCAGCCCTGGTTCCCACTTCTGCTTCAACTGGCAGTGGACACACCACTACCTCTGGGGTTGCAACCCGATCTTCTCTCTCAAGATCAGGGTTCCCTTCTACACCCCAATCTCAAATCTCTCCATTTGATGGCATGGAGGCTGCAAGGGTAGTATTGGCTCCCTGGGGCCTGCCTCAGGAAGTGGAAGAGGTGGTCTTGGCCTCTAGGAAGCAATCCACCAGGAAAACATATGCCCTGAAGTGGAGAAGGTTCTCCTTGTGGTGTCAGCAGCGACAGGAAGATCCTTTTGCCTGCACTGTGCCTGTAGTTATTCATTACCTACTGCATTTGTCCAATCAGGGCCTTAAGTCCAATTTGGTTCGGGTCCACCTCTCTGCTTTAGCAGCTCACCACTCACTGGTGGAGGGGCACTCTTTGTCGGTTCACCCCTTGGTGTCCAGGTTTCTCAGGGTCTTGCTGTTGCTTAAGTCTCCTCTCCGTCCACCAGCCCCTGAGTGGGAATTGAATGTGGTCTTGCACCAACTGACTCGCCCACCTTTTGAGCCGATGGCTACATGTCCTCTCCGCTTCCTTTCTTGGAAGACTCTATTCCTTGTGGCCCTTACCTCAGCCAGGTGAGTGAGTGAGCTTCAAGCCCTGGTCTGTGACAGGCCTTACACTCGCTTCTATAGGAACAGGGTAGTCCTTAGGACTCATCCTAAGTTCCTCCCAAAAGTTGTCTCCTCTTTCCATCTCAACCAGGAGGTGGTTCTTCCAATGTTCTTCCCTAGGCCCCATGCCAACAGGGCTGAGACAGTCCTGCATACCCTGGACTGTAGGAGGGCCTTGTCCTTCTACATTGAACGTACGCAGGGGCATAGGAGGGCTACTCAGCTCTTCGTAACTTTTGACCCCAATAACTTGGGGTTAGCTGTCTCCAAGCGTATCTTGTCCATCTGGGTGGCTGACTGTATCACCTGGGCTTACAGGGCGGCTGACCTTCCCTTGCAGGGTCGGGTCATGGCCCTCCATGTCAGGACAATGGCTGCCTCAGTAGCTCATCTCCGCTCTGTACTGTTGGCAGACATCTGCAGGGCTGCAACTTGGTCCTCAAGCCAGACTTTTGCGGCCCATTACTGCCTGGAGAGGGAGTCCCATAGGGACAGTGCTTTTGGTCAGGCAGTGCTCCGGAATCTCTTCGAGGTTTAGGCAACTCCTACCCTCCAGCCCTCTGGTTGGGCTACCGGTGGGGGTATGTTTTCAGTGAAATCCTTTCTCTGATGCTGCGGCTAGAGGGAGCTCATTTTTCAGCTCTGGGTCCCCGGTAGCCTGGAGCTGGGGAGTCCCATATGTGAGGACTGACTTCCTGCTTGGTCCTGGAGAAAGAGTAGTTACTCACCTGTAACAGGTGTTCTCCAGGAGCAGCAAGAATCAGTCCTCACAACCCTTCCCCCTCCCCTGGGAGTTGCAGTTGTATATAGTTCATTTTACATTTTTGCCTGTTGTTTTTTAGCTATGTCATTTGACTGAGCAAGATGGCACCTTTAGGCGGGAAGGGGACCGCGCATGCGTGCAGTATTCCCAAAGGCTTTCTTAGAAAGCTGGGGAAATGCTCCGCATGGGGGCTCCATCGACGTTGATGTCACCCATATGTGAGGACTGATTCCTGCTGCTCCTGGAGAACACCTGTTACAGGTGAGTAGCTGCTCTTTCTCCTCCATCTTCTGTGACCTGTAACAATGCCTTTGTTACATCCCGGACCACTGCAGCACAATCAGTATATGGGACGCCCTCTAAACCGCAAATTACTTCTGCGCGAGCGATTCGCAAGGTCCTCGAGCTTGTCCTCCAAGTTCTTGCACTGCTGCTCCACGGCCTGCATCTTATCTTCCAATATGCTTGCCTCCTCCGCGTGCTCATCCAACTTCTCCTCAATTGCCTCTACCCGAGATCCGAGCTCTGTCAGCTCCGACCGCAGGTTCTCAATACTAGCAACTACATCTGCTGTTATTTGTGAAATGTCTGCCTTTAGATCTTTAAACCACATTCGTACTTCCTCATTGAATAGCGCTTGTTGATCAGTGTCCAGTGCTGGCCTTCCAATCGGGGAGCGTGATTCACCACTCAGCTAATTGCTCTTGCTCGCCTGCCACTGCTGCTTTTTCTGTCGTGCCTCTCAACCTCTGTGCTGCTCCCGTGGCTGCCATGGTAAAGTCTTCTATAGTGACTTTTTTTCCCCTTCGAAGTCATCTCTGCTTCTTCCCAATTTTCTTTTGCCTCTGCCACACTCACTTAGTTCTGGAGGGTGCACTTACAACTTGCGTTTTCCCCACCGGGTTAGCCCGAGCAAAATCTTAGGCGGCCATCTTTCAGGCTGGCATCACGTGGACCTCCAGGGGAATTTTCAAGATAGAGGTGGCATATGATTTAAACAATTCCTTTGGGGATATTGTAGGTACACGAGGAAAGTTCAGGAAGCACAAATTCCTTTTTCTCACAGAATTCTCCAAAGACTCAATTTTAGCATGAACACTGGAAAGATCTTTAACCATAGTACCTGTAAGTCCAGTTAAATCCACACAATTAGTTTCTACCTGGGCCACTCATGATTCTAACTGAGTCACCTCCTGCTTCTGCTGATCCAGGGCCTGTAAAGAGCCCGCTAAGGTTGCTTGAAAGGAAAATAATTGAAAAGACAAAGATTCCAAAGCACACAGTCCGTCCCAAAGAATCTCTAAACTGAATTGAGAAGGTCTCACCAAAGAAGACTACTGCAGTTGATAGCGGTAGGGGGGAAAACACCTTCCCCACCCTGCTGACGAGGACCGACCTCAGCTCCAGCTTCTTTTGCCGCCATCATTCGTGCCACATCTAGCACTACGACGGTATGCCTCTTCACTGCAAGTGCTTTCGCAAGAACAGTCTGCATCACTCGTGTTCCCGCATCAGAAGACCCAACACTCCATTCTCAGGGCTGTGCCGGGGCCGACTGTTCCTCCAAACTCAGAGTAACATTTGGCTCAGAGAGACATGGAGAGTCTCCTTCCGCTCCCGTAGGCTCTAGCGAGCTCAGTGGAGGAGTCTGAACTGCACCGGCAGGCCGCAGAAACACACTGAGCTGCCCTTGCACCAGCTGCATTTTCTTTACTGGCTGCATTTGCTTCACTTTTCTTTTATGTGGCATGAGGAAGTAAAGGTCTTGAAGGACTACAAAAGGGGACTGCTACTTCAAAATTGTAAGTATTTACTTCTGGGAATTTTTCTAAATCTTGGGGAAAAGGAATACTTTAGATTAAAGCTGTTAAATCTGTGAACCCATTGTATTTGTTAAATCAGTCAGGGCCTAGTAGCAGCAAAGAGTTTTCAGTTTAAATATAAAACACAGAAGAGAGCTTTCTGGTTAAATTTAGAACCCAAGACTCCCTCTATCCAAGCAAGGGCTGTGGGACTCCCCCTGGAGATTGGTCACATTACCTTAGAAGCACAGGACAGGGTACTGTGTAGCAGCCAGCTTTTAATAAGCCTTCTTTCCCTCTCTCCCTCCCTGACACCCACCCACCCCTGGGATAATCGTAGCTTTATAGGCATTTAACCCTCTTAAAGGAAAGGAGGTGCCATATTCACTCTCAGGTGCAGCTGTTTTTTCTCATCAGCATAAATTAAGGACCTGAGATTAATTAAACTTCAGGTGAACAAAAGTACATTAAACGCATTAGGTATAGTTTTATTAGTATAAGTATCTCCAGCAACCTTTAGTAAGTAAAGAACTTAAATATCTAAACACAACCTAAACTAAAATGCAGACAGCAGCCCAGCAGTGAGATGGGGGCTTTCCAGTCTTTTGCATTGAGTGTCACATGTATGATTTTCTCCCAGTTGATGAGAGGGGTCTTACGTGTGCACAAGGTGCAAGGAGCTCTTTGCTCTCAGGGAACGAGTCCGAGCTCTGGAGGCAAGAGTAGCAGACTTGGAAGACATAAAGAAGACAGAGAGGTACATAGAAGGGATATAGTCCAGAAGTCCCAACTCCAGTCTGGCAGCATCCCTGTTGCCATGGAGGAGAGAGGTCACCTGACAGGAGAACATCACCCTGGTGTGCCAGGAAGTGATCCTATAGCTAGGACCTGTCCTCCAGGTGATGTAAAACCCTCTCGCACCGAGGGCGTTTCTCCAGGGCCATGTGCCCATGAGGGAAGGGTTAGGACAACTGTTATAGTTGGTGATTTGATCATTAGGCATGTAGATAGCTGGGTGACTGGTGGACGTGAGGATCGCCTGATAACATGCCTGCCTGGTGCGAAGGTAGCGGAACTCACGTGCCACCTAGAAGAGGTCTTAGATAGTGCTGGGGAGGAGTCTGTTGTCTTGGTACATGTCGGTACCAATGACTTAGGAAAATGTGGTAG
This sequence comes from Ichthyophis bannanicus, assembly GCA_033557465.1. Classification (NCBI taxonomy): domain Eukaryota; kingdom Metazoa; phylum Chordata; class Amphibia; order Gymnophiona; family Ichthyophiidae; genus Ichthyophis; species Ichthyophis bannanicus. The sequence goes on along the minus strand of CM066033.1, from coordinate 372,685,451 downwards.
GGAGGTTCTGGAGGCTAAATTTAGGCTTTTAGGTAGGAAGTTGAAATCCAGAACTTCCAGAGTAGCGTTCTCCGAAATGTTTCCTGTTCCACGCTCAGGACCCAAAAGGCAGGCAGAGCCCCGTAGTCTCAATGCGTGGATGAGACGATGGTGCAAGGATGAGTGGTTTGGATTTATTAGGAACTGGGGAACATTCTGGGGAAAGGAGGGGCTCTTCCGAAGGGATGGGCTTCACCTTACCCGGGATGGAACCAGGCTGCTGGCATTAACCTATAAAAAGGAGATAGAGCAGCTTTTAAACTAGATAATAGGGGATAGCCGACGGTTGCCCAAGAGCCCATGGTACAGAACAATGTATTCTTGAAGGATACTACCAAAAAAATGAAGTTAGGGCACATCAGCAGAGAGGTTCCAATAAAGACAAAGGTAGCCCAAATGCCCTTCAGTACAGAGCAGACAAAGCTTAAAGATTCCAAATTACCCCTGCCTTCCGATAGCCAGATTAATATGAATAAAATACAGTCTCTAAAATGCTTGTATGCAAATGCTAGAAGTCTAAAAATAAGATGGGAGAGTTAGAATATATAGCACTAAATGAGAAGTTAGATATGATTAGTATCTCAAACATGGTGGAAGGAGGACAACCAGTGGGACACTGTGATAACTGGGTACAAACTATATCGTAATGATAGAGCTGATCAAATTAGTGGAGGGGTTGTGCTCTGTGTTAGAGAGGACGTTGAGTCACAAAGGATTAAAGTTTTGCAGAAACAAAATTTGCTGTAAAATCTCTATGGATTGAAATTCTATGTAAAAAGGGGGAAGGCAATGGCAGTAGGGTTGTACTATCGATCGCCTGGCCACAATGAACAAATGGATGATGAAATGCTCAAAGAAATCAGGGAAGCTAACAAAAGTTACAGAACAGTAATAATAATGGGTGATTTCAATTACCCCGGTATTGACTGGGTCAGTGTCATGGCAGGACATGCTAGGGAGATAAAGTTTCTAGTTGAAATAAATGACTGCTTCTTGGAGCAGCTGGTTCATGAACGGACCAGAGGGGAAGCCATTTTGGACTTAGTCCTTAGTTGAACACCAGATCTGGTGCAAGAGATAAGGGTGTTGGGGCCACTTGGCAATAGTGATCATAACATGATCACGTTTGATTTAATTAATTGAGGAAGGATGGTAAGGAAATCCACAATACGATCTTTTAACTTTCAAAAGGGAGACTATGATAAAATGAGGAAAATAGATAAGAAAAAACTAAAAGGAGCAGTTGCAAAGGTTAAAGACTTACATCAAGCTTGGGTGTTGTTTAAAAATACTATCTTGGAAGCCCAGACCAGCTGTATTCCCGCTTTAAGAAAAGTAGAAGGAAGTCCAAAAAACTGCCAGCATGGTTTAAAGGTGAGGTCAGAGAGGCTGTTGTTGCCAAAAAGCATCTTTCAGGAAATGGAAAAAAGAGCCAAAAGCGGGAAACAGCACAAGCACTGGCAAGTTAAATGCAAAGCATTGATAAGGCAGGCAAAGAGAAAAGTCTTTTTCAAGTACAGTCAAACCTCGGTTTTCGTATGCCCTGGTTTTCGTACGATTCGGTTTTCGTTGATTTTTTTCATCAAGATTGTGTTTCGGTTTTCGTACGTTGTCTCGGTTTTCGTACAGCATTTTACCCCCCCCCCCCGTACCTGCCATGGATTAGCGTGAGCCAGCGATCTCCCACGGAGCTTGAGCCAGCGATTCTGCGGGACCTCTGGGGAGCCGAGGAGTTCAACGCTCCAGCGTGGCCTGCCCGAAACTGCTTCCTGCCCCGGACTCTCCCCCGATTGACGTCTGCCTGCTGCCTCTTCCCCTGCACATCCCTTGAACCGGGACAGGAGCTGGTGACCGAATCTGCTTCTCCTTGGCGGCCCAGTCTCCCGCCGGGGCCCCTGCCCTCCCGATTGGATTCTGGGTGTCCTGCAGGCCTGCACACGCGGCCTCTCCTTGAAACCTTGCAGTCTGCAGCTGCAGGCTCCTGCTGGCACAGCCCCACGCTGTTCTCTGACTCTCACCTGTGTCAGGCTGCTACCTTAGGGGGGCCGGAGGCAGCCTAAGACTCTCTGTCCCACTGTTTCTCAACTGCCTGCTGCTTGGCTGACACTGCCTCTCCACCTCTCCCGACACTGTGTATGCCAACAAAAGTCTTCAATAAAGGTAAAAGTGATGTTACATGCTCATTTATCCATTTCATTAGTCATTTATATGTATTTCTCATTGTTTTCTGTATGTAAAAAGATAGTTATTCTCTATAAAATGTATTTTTTGTCAATATTTTTGGGTGTCTGTAACGGATTAATTGAATTTACATTATTTCTTATGGGAAATCTTGCTTCGGTTTTAGTCCGTTTCGGTTATAGTCAGACTTTTTTGAACGGATTAATCATGAAAACCGAGGTTTGACTGTACATTCGTAGCAAAAAACCTGTGAGAGAGTCAGTTGGACCATTAGATGATAGAGGGGTAAAAGGAGCAGTAAGAGGGGACAAGGCTATAGCGGAGGGACTGAATAAATTCTTTGCTTCGGTCTTTACTGAGGAAGATGTAGGGATGTTACCCAAGACTGAAGTGGTATTTAAAGGTGATACGGCAGAGGAATTGAGAGAAATATCGCTACATCGGGCAGATGTATTACAACTTTTTGATAAACTGAATAGTAGCAAATCACCTGGACCAGATGGTATACATTCAAGGGTGTTGAAAGAACTGAAATATGAGATTGCAGACCTGCTATTAGTAATCTGTGAGCTATCATTAAAATCATCTGTAATACCTGAAGATTGGAGGATGGCCAATGTAACGCCAATTTTTAAAAAGGGTTCCAGGGGTGATCCGGGAAGCTACAGACCAGTGAGCCTGACATCAGTACCGTAAAAAATGGTAGAAACCATCATAAAGAACAAAATTTCTCAACATGTAGATAATCATGGCTTAATGGAGAACAGCCAACATGACTTTAGACCAGGATGGTGTTGTCTTACTAATCTGTTATGGTTTTTTGAAGGTGTGAATAAACAGGTAGTCAAAGTGGAATCGGTTGATATAGTGTATCTGGACTTTTAGAAAGCCTTTGACAAGGTTCCTCATCAGAGACTTTTGGCAAAACTAAAAAGTCATGGGATAGGAGGCAGTGTACTATTGTGGATCAGGAACTGGTTAAAAGATAGAAAGCAGATGGTAGGGCTAAATGGCCAATTTTCCCAATGGAAAAAGGTGAATAGTGGAGTACCCCAGGGATCTGTGCTGGGTCCGCTGCTTTTTGACATTTCATAAATGACCTGGAAAAGGTGATAACGAGTGAGGTTATCAAATTTGCAGATGACACAAAACTATTTAAAGTTGTTAAAACCCAAGAGGATTGTGGAAAATTGCAAGAGGATCTTGATAAATTGGAAGACTGGCATCCAATTGGCATATGAAATTTAATGTGGACAAGTGCAAAGTTATGCATCTAGGAAAGAACAACTCAAACTATGGTTATACGATGCAAGGTTCCACATTGGGAACCACCATCCAGGAAAAAGATTTAGGGGTCATCGTGGATAACATGTTAAAACCCTCGGCCCAGTGTGCAGCAGCGGCCAAGAGAGCAAATAGAATGCTAGGTATCATAAGGAAAGGAATGGAAAATAAAACAAAGGATATTATAATGCCTCTGTATCGTTCTATGGTGCGACCACACCTTGAATATTGTGTGCAATTCTTGTCGCCGTATCTTAAAAAGTATTTAACGTTATTAGAAAAGGTACAGAGAAGAGCCACCAAAATGGTAAAGGGGATGGAAGGATACTCCTATGAAGAGAGGCTAAAAAGGTTAGGGCTCTTCAATCTGGAAAAGAGATGGCTGAGGGGAGATATGATAGAGGTCTATAAATTAATGAATGGAATGGAACGGGTAAATGTAGATCGATTGGTTACGTCATCAGGATATAAAAAGACTAGGGGAATGCAATGAAGCTACAGGGTAACCTATTTAAGACTAATAAGAGAAAATATTTTTTCACTCAACGTGTAATCAAATTCTGGAATTTGTTACCGGAGGATGTAGTAAAAGCTGTTAGTGTAGCTGGGTTTAAAAATGTTTTTTTGGCAAGTTCCTGGAGGAAAGGTCCATAAACCATTGTTAAATGGGACCCAGGATATCACTGCTTGACCCGATACAAGCATTGAGGAACCTGTGTCTTTTAGGGAAACTGCTAGGTACTTATGACCTGGATTGGCCACTGTTGGAAACAGGATACTGGGCTTGATGGACCTTGGTCTAACCCAGTATTGCATATCTTATGTTCTTATAAAGGTAGGAAAAGTTTATAAGGGAACAACGGAGTGGTGCACAGCACGGCTAGCGTGCTTCCGCCATTTTGGCCCCCATCTTCCATGTTAGAGGTTTTCAACTGGGTTATAGTACATCCAGTTTAACTCAGAAAACATAATACTTTTTTGATCAATGTGTTACATATTCTAATCATTATACTGGAAATAAAATGTTTTTCCCTTTCTTTGTTGTCTGTATAGATTATTTCTCCAGGACCAAGCAGGAAGTCAGTCCTCACATATGGGTGACGTCGGCGCCGATGGAGCCCTCGCGGAGCAATTATCCCCAGCTTTCAAAGAAAGCCTTTGGGAATTGCAGCGCGCATGCGCGGTCCCCTTCCCGCCCAAGGGTGCCATCTTGCTCAGTCTTCTTTTTTCCGCGGAGCCCTACAGACGTTGTTTGTACTTCACCGCTAGAAAAGTTGATTTTATTTGTCTTTTTTTCTCGGTTCGACGCCGGTTCTTTTCCCGCCCGGACCCGCGATGCCGGTTGCGAGTCCGTTCTTTATTTTTCGTTTTTTTGTCCTTCGTGACAGATTTCGCGCCTTTTTTTCTTTTTCACTGGCAGCCCTGTCTTTTGACCTCGCAGGGGCCCTTTTTCCCCCGATGGCTGCCAGCGGGTTTAAGAAGTGTGATCGGTGTAAGAAGCTCATGTCTCTTACTGACACCCACGACTGCTGCCTCCGCTGCCTCGGACCCGATCATGACCCGATGATCTGTGGTCCGTGTGGCAAGATGTCCTCAAAAGCGTTGAGGAGTCGGCAGCATCAGCGGGAACGTATCTTCTCTGACTCCGGCCGGGCCTGGACCTCGTCAGAGGCTTCGACGTCTCGGGACTCTGGTCCTGAGCATCGTCGAAGTTCCTCTGAGCGGGGGTCTCCTACCCGGGAACATCATCGGAAGAAGAAACCCGCGAGGGCGGCGTCAGTGGACGCTCCTGGTTCCTCGAGGGCCAGGTCGCATAGCCCCGATAGCCGTCCCGGGTCCTCGGAGATGGAGAGGCCTTCCAAACATCCTCATCTCGAGATGGACTCGCCTGCTCACGTAAGTGCTGTAGTCCTCCTGGACTCGCCTCCGAAGGAGCCGACGTTGAGCCCGACGCCGTCGGGGCCCGAGTCGGGGGCTGCTGGGTCTCCTGAGCTTGGACTCAGGTTGACGGCCTTGGAGAGCAGTCTGACTGCCTTCATGGACCAGTAGCGGGCATTGATCGCTTGCCTCGCCGGTGCTTCTGCCCTGACCACCGGGACGTCGACGTCCAAGTCGACCCCGGAGACCGAGCCGATCCTCGAGTCCATGAGGTCTCGAGTCGATCCTCGGTCACGGTCTCCTTCGGCCTCCCGTTCGGGACCGAGGTCGTCGTCACCGACTCCCTCGGCGACGGGGCGGACGGCATCGATGCCCGCCTGACCGGAGCCGCTCGACTCCTCCTCTGAGGAGTCAGCCTGGGAATCCGAGGACAAAGAGTCACCTGGTTCTTTTCAGACTCGGTGTGTCCCATCGGACTCCCCCGAGTCCGAACCTCGGAGACGGTCCCCCCCGGAGGATACCCGGTTCTCGGACTTCGTGCGGGATATGGCCAAGGCCTTGGCCTTCCCCGCGGATCCCGAGGAGGAGCCTCGAGCCGAAGAGCTCGATGCCCTCCAGTATGACTCTCCCCCAAAGGAGGCCTTTACTGTACCGGTTCCTCCGATGCTGGAACGACTTCTCTTCCGCATGTGGGAGAGCCCGGCGTCGTCGCCGGTGTTAAGCAAGCGGGTCGATTCCATTTATCGAGTCCGCAAGAGCCCCGGGTTCCAAAAGGCACAACTACCACACCATTCCATGGTGGTGGAATCGGCCATGCATAGACTTAAGAGTCAGAAGATGCACTCCTCGGTGCCTCCCGGTCGGGAGGCTCGAAGCCTTAATGCCCTCGGTAGGAAGTATTTCCAGGGCTCTATGCTTGCTTGTCGAGTCCAGACCTACCAGCTCTATATGGGCATGTATCTCCGAGACCTGGCTAAAGAAATAGCCGGGTTCTCTGCTGGTCTCTCCGAAGAACCTTTGCAGAGGTTCCAAGCCTTGTCAACTGGTATTCGGGAGTGCTCAAAGTTTATCTCTCGAGCAGCCTACGATGGCTTTGAAGCATCGGCTCGAGTAGCCGCAGCCGGCATCGGTGGCCGCAGACAGGCTTGGCTTCAGTCATCCGACCTCGAGCCATGGGTGCAGGACAAGAGGTGAAAACCTCTTTGGCAAACCCATGGATGAGAAGGCTGCAGAGATCGAGACCGAGACTCTCACCAGGACTCGGCTCTCAAGGAAGACCTCTGCCCCTTCTCAGAAGAAGAAGGGCTCGGGGAAAAAGCCCTTTTACCCGAGGAAGGCGGCTGCCTATAAACACTACCCTCATTATCAGGCCTCAGCAGCTCCCCAACAGGGTCAGCAGGCCAAGGGACGGGGTAATGGGTCCCGTAGGCAGCAAGCCCCCAAGCCTGCACCACCGGTCCCTGCTCAGCAGGGTGGGGGTTTTTGACTTCATCACATAGCCTCTCCCCCTCAGCTGGTTTCTCTCAGCACAGGAGGCCGGCTGGTCCACTTTGCCCACAGGTGGTCCAACATCACTACAGATACCTGGGTGCTTCACATAGTCCAAGAAGGCTATCTTCTGCACTTCCACCAGGTACCTCCCTCCTACTTTCCAGGGGAGCCTCTCAGACTCCCTCTGCACAGGGACTTACTCCTTCAGGAGTTAGCAAGTCTTCTTCAGGAACAGGCTGTGGAACCGGTGCCCCACCACCTGAGAGGTCAAGGCTTTTACTCCAGGTACTTTCTGATACCAAAAAGAACAGGAGGCCTCAGACTCATCCTGGACTTGCGGAACCTCAACAAGTTCCTCGCAAAGGAAAAGTTCAAGATGCTTACCCTTGGAATCCTGCTGCCCTACCTCCAGCAGGGAGACTGGCTATGCTCCTTGGATCTAAAGGATGCCTACACTCACATACTCATCCACCCCAGCCACAGACAATATCTCAGGTTTGTTGTGGGGGGCAATCATTACCAGTACAGAGTACTACCCTTTGGCCTATCCTCCGCACCAAGGGTGTTCACCAAATGTCTAGCAGTGGTGGCGGCTTATCTAAGACTTCAGGGCCTCTTTGTATTTCCATACCTGGACGACTGGCTCATCAGAGCACAGTCTTCCCAAGAGGCCACTCACGCCACGCACTGCACTGTGGCTCTGCTCCAGCACTTGGGCTTTGTCATAAAGTTCGCAAAGTCCACTTTGCTCCCCTCTCAGGATCTCGAGTTCATCGGCGCAAGATTAAACACGCTTCAGGCGTGAGCCTTTCTGCCTCTCGACAGAGCAAACAGGCTCATGGATCTTGCCAGCCACTTTCACAGCAATTCCCTGGTCTCTGCCAGGCAATTTCTGAGACTGCTCGGCCATATGGCTTCCACAGTCCATGTGACCCCCAATGCCCGCCTGAACATGCGGCCTGCTCAATGGTGCCTTCGCACACAATGGCATCAGGCCACTGGGAGCCTAGCGGACTCCGTAGAGATGTCCGACCCGCTGGTCTCTTCTCTGCAATGGTGGCTTCATCTGCCAAACCTAGTGCTAGGAATGGCTTTTCAGTCTCCTCCGCCTTCTCAGGTCCTGACGACCGATGCTTCTCTCCTGGGTTGGGGAGCACATTGCCAAGGGACATGTACTCAAGGCCTCTGGACTCCTTGGGAGTCTGCCCAGCAGATCAACTTCCTGGAGCTCAGAGCTATCCGCCTAGCTCTGAGGGCCTTCTCCCACCTCACTTCTCATCAGTCTGTGCTGGTCCAGACGGACAATCCAGTTGCGATGTTCTACGTGAACAAACAAGGGGGCACAGGCTCCTTCCTTCTCTGTCGGGAAGCACAAAAGCTGTGCTCTTGGGCCGTCAGCCGCGGCATCCTCCTCAAAGCTGTTTATCTCCCGGGTCAAGAAAATTGCCTGGCAGACAAACTGAACAGAATCCTCCAGCCACACGAGTGGAGATTGGATCTGTTAGTGGTTCAGCGGATCTTTCTCAAATGGGGCCTACCCACCATGGATCTCTTTGCCAGTCCTCTCAACCGGCAACTTCCCCGATTCTGCTCTCGACAACCGCATCCTCTCAGAGTAGCGGCGGATACTTTTCTTCTCTCCTGGTCCACAGGCCTTCTGTATGCCTTTCCTCCCATGCCACTGGTGTCTCGGACGCTCTTCAAGGTTCTCCGGGACAAAGCCTCAATGATCCTCGTGGCTCCCCGGTGGCTGAGACAGCCCTGGTTCCCGCTTCTGATGCAGCTGGCGGTGGACACTCCTCTCCCTCTGGGGTTTCAGCCCGATCTCCTGACCCAGGATCACGGGACTCTCCTACACCCCAACCTCCGGTCCCTTCATCTGATGGCCTGGCTGCTGAAAGGGTAGTCCTTGCTCCCCTCCTGCTGCCTCCAGATGTGGAGGAAGTCGTCTTGGCCTCCAGGCGACCCTCCACCCGGAAGTCCTACGCTCTTAAGTGGTGTCGGTTCTCCGTCTGGTGTGCTCAGCAGTCTCAAGATCCCTTCTCCTGTTCGGTATCAGTGGTCTTGCAGTACTTGCTTTGCCTCTCCGATCTTGGCTTAAGTCCAACTCGGTCAGGGTCCACCTCAGTGCTCTTTCTGCGCATCACATGCCGGTGGATGGCAGACCTCTTTCCAGCCACCCTCTAGTGGCTCGTTTTCTCAGAGGCCTCCTTCTCCTTAAACCACCTTTGTGCCCACCAGCCCCTGACTGGGATCTGAATGTGGTTTTACAGCGGATTACCTGTCTGCCTTTTGAACCTATGGCTACCTGTCATCTTCGTTTTCTTTCTTGGAAAACCTTATTCTTGGTAGCCCTCACTTCTGCTAGACGCGTTAGTGAGCTACATGCCCTAGTATCTGATCCTCCTTACACTAGGTTCTACAAGAATAGGGTAGTCCTACGGACTCACCCTAAGTTTCTTCCTAAAGTGGTTTCTCCTTTTCACATCAACCAGGAGGTGGTACTTCCGACCTTCTTTCCCAGGCCACACTCCAGCCGAGCTGAAATGGTCCTGCATACCCTGGACTGTAGGAGGGCGTTAACCTTCTACCTTGACCGTACGCGGGAGCACCGAAGGGCTGTTCAGCTCTTCGTGTCTTATGACCCCAATAAGTTGGGGCTCACTGTTTCCAAGCGTACTCTGTCCATCTGGATTGCTGACTGTATCGCTTGGGCTTATGGGGCAGCCGGCCTCTCGTTGGAAAGTCGAGTCACGGCTCATCGTGTTAGGGCGAAGGCTGCGTCAGTGGCTTACCTCCGCTCTGTTCCATTGGCAGACATCTGCCGGGCTGCTACTTGGTCTTCAAGCCAGACTTTTGCAGCCCATTACTGCCTGAAGAGGGAGTCCCGCAGGGACAGTGCTTTCGGACAGGCAGTCCTCCGTAATCTCTTTGAGGTATAGGCAACTCCTGCCCTCCGTCCCGGATGTTGGGCTACCGGTTGGAGGCGTACTCAGAGAAGATTCCTTCCTTCTGTGCTACTGAGCTTGAGGGAGCTCCTTTTTTGTGCTTAGGGTCTCCGGTAGCCTTAAGCTTGGGAGTCCCATATGTGAGGACTGACTTCCTGCTTGGTCCTGGAGAAAGAGTAGTTACTCACCTGTAACAGGTGTTCTCCAGGAGCAGCAGGAATCAGTCCTCACAACCCTCCCTCCTCCCCTTGGAGTTGCAGTCCTATGATTTCGTTTTTGCTAATTTTTTGCTGTCTTTTAGCTATGTCATCAAGATGGCACCCTTGGGCGGGAAGGGGACCGCGCATGCGCGCTGCAATTCCCAAAGGCTTTCTTTGAAAGCTGGGGAAAATTGCTCCGCGAGGGCTCCGTCGGCGCCGACGTCACCCATATGTGAGGACTGATTCCTGCTGCTCCTGGAGAACACCTGTTACAGGTGAGTAACTACTCTTTTTCCTAATAATGTTGTTCCAGACTTTTCTTTTTTTGGTTTTGTTTTCCCTCTTCTCTGTTTTCTCCTAACTCCTTCTCCAGGCTGTCCTTTTAATTTTGCCTTTCTTCTCTTGACTGTCTTCATGACTTCGTCCCTTTTCCTTCTCTTTGAAATCAGTCTTTTCCTTTTAGCTCATTTTCCTCGTCCCTTCTTCTGCATTTTTTAAATCTCTCTCTCTCTTACTGCATTGCCTCTTCAAACTATGCAGTCACAACTGGGTCTCACTTCTCTTCTTTCCTTTGCCGTCTTTCACTTTCCAGTTTTCCTGTCACAGCACTTCATGCTCTGAACTCTCCACTTCCCACTGACTAGTTTGCATCTCCATCAATCTCATACCTTTTGGCTCCTTTCTCCCCTGGTAGCCATCCCAATCTGCTGTATTTTGACTCTAGAACAGAAGAGAAAGGGGTTTGAGCAGCTAATTTAGCTGCTTGTCTTTGCTCTGCAGTGTCTGCTCCAGTCACACCCATTCACTCCTATTCTTGAGGGAGGGGCGCATTAGGGAGTAGAGTTATTCTTTGCTTCAAGCTCTCCTTTTCTTTGTTCCAAGCTTGCCTTTTCTCTTCCTCTTCCTACATATTGCCTGACAGGGAAGGACATAGTAACATAGTATATGACGGAAGATAAAGACCAGTATGGTCCATCTAGTCTGCCCAGCAAGGCGGCAAGAGTAGGTGCACCTGCCTCTGCGTGCGGTCACTCCTCCCCATGCCTTTGTTTAGGGGTGTACCCTAAACAAGGACTGCAGTGGGAAGCAGAGGGCTCTTCTCCAGGCTACTTCCAGTAAAGATGGGGCAAAAGCTTCATGAGACTATACAAAATCCTGGTCCTGGCTGTCCTCTCCAAGGCACAACAAGGATTTTCCAAAGGTCCATCAGTGTGCTGCGGCATACTAGTTGCTCAGCATTATATTAATGAATATTATAGCATGAAATAGGCTTTGTGGGGGTATTTTTATATAAGGATTGTTCACATGTATATGCTAGTATACATGTGTAAACTGCCTCTTATAAAGTTATCCCAATGTACAAATACGTGTTGTAACAAATAGGCACCAGCTTTATGCAACTCAGGTGTAGGTGTGTTGAGAGATGTGTATTTAGAGTCACAAAGTATATGTGTAGGTTATAAAATATGCACCTACGTGTGTATGTCAACCACATATATTTACACCAGCTCCTGAGATGGTATAAATGTACACTGCCAGGTAGTCACAATTTTGACTGATTTTGTGCTGGTATTTTATATGTGGCTTTTAAAACAGACAAAATCATATTGATTCTGACCTTCACTCCGATATTCCCTGAGGTAGGGTACTTAACTCAAAACATAACATCGTGTTGGGAAGCTGAAAACAGATTGGAAGAGATACAATAAGTAGTGATAAATTGTTGAAGTTTTATGAAGTTGAAGAAAAAAAATTAAAAATGTTGACAACTAAAAAAAAAAAAAAAAGGACTGATGATTATAATTACAGAAGACTGTTTTTAAGCATTCTTCCGAGTATGATGGTCCAATAAAAATTGTTTGTAGAGTGAAAACCAGAAAAGAGTGAAATTTATTGTTAGCGAAGGTCTGAACAATTGGGATTTCTAGTCTTTGCATTCTTAATTGGGTTAAATTGTTGTTCAGGTTTATAAAAATAGATGCCTGCTTAGCATCCCATCCTAAGTGACCTATTATAAAAGTATCCTATTTATGTACATTGATCATGTAATCTTACAAAGGTATGTTCCTTATCGTCCCTCTGGTCCAGTCCCGAACCTCTGGGTAGTGCACCTCTTCTAGCAGCTTGGAGACTGAGCATGTCATCTTTTGATGAAAGTAGTACTATTAGAGCAGGCACCGGACCTTCTATCCAGTACACTCAGTCTCCATGCAGCTGGAGGTGGTGAGCCAGGGTCACCTTAGCTTTCCTTAACTTCTCTGAGGAGGTGGAGGAAATTCTTCTAGCCTCTTGTAACGACTCCACGAGACGGGCTTACGCCTTCAAGTGGTGCTGGTTCTCCATGTGGTACACAGAGCACCAATTGGACCCATTTTTGTTGCCCGGTGAATTCATTCCTACAATATTTCCTCCACCTCTCACGGTCTGGACATAAGTCCAACTCCGTCTGGGTGCATCTGAGTGCACTCTCTGGCAACCACCATCCTGTAGAGAGTAAGCCTCTGTCGGTGCAACCCCTCTTTACCAGATTCATACAGGGCTTATTGCTCTCCATACCTTGTGATAAGGAAGCTTATCATAGCTCAGGAAGGAGCTATAGAAAAGGTGAAGTGACTCTGAACAAGCAACCTGTCAGTTCTGGTAGAAATAAGAAAACAGAATTTTCCCATAAAAGACTACCAGTCCCAGAATGCACCAGGTTTCTAACAGCCATTAGAGGAGCTGAAGTGGGGAAACGTGTGTTCAATCAGGAGGGCTATGAGGTAATCCCTAAGCACTCATCTCAAAGGGCAGGGCCTGATTCAGCACAGCTGCGCTGTATTAGGGAGGAGCACTCATCTAAGCAGAATAAGAGTAGAGTTTATTCTACAGATGACCATCTTCATGATCACCTTGGATATCCAGAGAATTGTCCTCTGTATCCTGAGAATCAGCTTGAGTTTGATCATCAGTTTCATCTGAAGGATCATCAGAAGCAGAAGCCAAACCGGACGGACAGAGAGGGAAAGAGACCCTTTGGAAGAAGGAAGAGAAAAGCCTTTGAGAGGTCTAGAAGAGTCCAAAGCAGTACGTATACTGGGAGGTATTCCAAGGGCCAGCATACACCATTGGACTGGGGAAAGCCAGAGGAATGGTGCTGCAAAGCTAGGAATCACCAGAGGCTACCTGTGAGGGAGACGGCTGCACGTGGAAGGGACCCTAAGACCTGTGCCAGAAGGTATGTGAAGAGAGATCCAGTGTCCAGGGATCTGGATTGGAAGGCTGGACATAAGAACTGGACTACATACTGGCCAGGCTATATAGAGAGGAACTCTAGCAGCAATGGAAGCTCAGGTATGAACACTGATCTATGCCCTAGCTATAACCTTGAAAGACAGCAGGGAAACAAGTATTCTCCTGAAAATGCTCCATTGAGAGATTCATCTGTGCCAATCCATGATATTGAACCCATGCTTGTTGAACAAGGGGGAATAATAGCAGATGAGGATCCTGTTTATATGGACTGCTCTCTATCTAAACTCTGTTGGTAACTTTCTGTTATAAAGTACAGCAACCATCACAAAGAAATACAAATTTGTTCTTTAATCTACTCAGAAAAGCTCCTGAAGCAGGATTTGACCCACACAGTAGAAAGCAAGCCAGCTAAGGGGTTTCAGCTGGATAACTGCTAGCAATTAAGCCTTACCTAATTGCTTGTGAGCTAGGAGAGAATCACTTCTGTATCTATGTGGGAAGTAATCAGAAGTTAACCTGAAAAGAACAGTTTGTTTCTTGCTTTGTGGCTTTTCATTTGTTGTTTTCCTGATTTTGACTTTGTTTTTCCAAGTTAACACTGAAAGCAAATAACCTAATTTATGTGCTACCAAGCATATCTGTGTTGGGAGAAATAACCCCATAAATAAATATCTTATTGGCTTTACCCAAGAGCACAACTAAATTATTGTCAGCAGCTGTGTCTGGTGTGAATGAACTACATTGCCCACAATACCTTGCAAATCATATAGATATATGCACTTGTCAAGACTGTGAAGATTCTCACCCAGGCAGCCGTCTGACAACCTTCCATTTGGCCACCCCCGGCGGAATGGGATCTCAATGTGGTTCTGGTGCAGCTTACTAAGCTGCCCTTTGAGCTCTTGGCTACGTGTTCCTTATGCTACCTTTCCTGGAAAGTGGCTTTCTTAGTGGCACTCACCTCTGCCACTTCAGGCCAAGCCACCCTACACCAGATTATATAAGAACAGGGTTGTGCTTCGCACTCACTTGAAGTTTCTCCCGAAAGTGGTCTCCGACTTCCACCTGAATCAAGAGGTAGTGCTGCCTACCTTCTTCCCACGGCCCCATGCTGACTTGGCATCAGCCGTCCTCCATACCCTGTCCTTCTATCTGCAGCAGACCCAGGGCCACCATAAGGTCTCACAGCTTTTTGTATCCTTCGACTCCAGCCATCTGGAGCTGGCTGTCATGAAGCGGACCATATCCGTCTAGATGGCGGACTGCATCGTCTTTGCTCACAGTCAAGCTGGTGTCCCTCAGGAGCGTCAAGTCACAGCACACAATGGGCAATGGCGACCTCGGTTGCCAGTCTCCACTCAGTGCCCATGGCAGATATCTGCCAGGCTGCCACCTGGTCCTTCGCTTACACTTTTGCAGGCCACTACTGCCTGGAGAGGGAGTTCCGATAGGACAGCACCTTTGGCCAGGCCGTGGCTCTCCCTGGACACTGCAGTCACTCGAGTCTGTCATCAAGATTCGCCTGCGGCTGCCCACAGCCAGGCCGTTCCCCTGTTTCATGCTGATCCTCAGTAGCCTGGAACTAGGGAGTCCCATATGTGAGGACTGACTTCCTGTTTGTTCCTGAAGAAAGTGTAGTTACTCACCTGTAACAGGTGTAATCCAGGGACAGCAGGAATCAGGCCTCACAACCATCCCTCCTCCCCTTGGAGTTACTGTTCATTTTTGGCCATCTTCTTGGTTGGGCTCTAGCTATGGCACCTAACTGAGCAAGATAGCACCCTTGGGCAGGAGGGGGACCATGCATGTGTAGTGGCATTTCCCAGGGACTTTCTTTGAAAAGATGCTCCGCGCAGAGCTCCGTCGGCTTCGATGTTGCCCATATGTGAGGATTGATTCCTGCTGTCCCTGGAGAACACCTGTTACAGGTGAGTAACTATGTTTTCCTGGTAGCCTGTAGCTGGGGAGTCCCATATGTGAGGACTGACTTCCTGCTTGTTCCCGGAGGAAGCATAGTTACTCAACTGTAACAAGTGTCTCCGGGGACAGTAAGAATCGGTCCTCACAACCCTCCCTCCTCCCATTGGAGTTGCTTCTTTACCATATTTTAATTTTTGCCATCTGAGCTATGTCAGACTGAGGCAAGATGGCACCCTTGGGCAGGAAGGGAACCCGCATGCATGGTGCATCTCCCAAAGGCTTTCTTTGAAAGATAGGGAGATGCTTCGGTGTGAGCTTTGTCAGTGCCAACATCATCCATATGTGAGGACAGATTCCTGCTGTCCCCAGAGAACACCTGTTACAGGTGAGTAACTATGTTTTATGGGTGGCCAGTGTAGCTGTTTGAGCAATGGAGTTATGAGTTCTGTTCTGTGCATGTTGCAGAGGGTGCGGGCTGGTGTGTTTAGAGCAAGTTGGAGCAGTTTGATTGCTGAATTTGGTAGGCCTTGGAAGATAATATTGCAGTAGTCAATGTGTGGGAAGATATGTGCTTCGAGAACTGTCTGAAAGTTGTAGTGGGGTTTTGCCACTCCACAAAACACACAGCTTACACTCTTCTGCTCCAGGGTTCCGTCGCTGCACTGGCAGGCCTTGGACATCTTCCTTCTCCACTGAGGACAGGGACTACTCTACGCATTCCTTCCCATTCCCTTGGTACCCAAGACGCTTTTTAAACTACAGGCCGACAGGGGCTCGATGATTCTGGTAGCCCCCTTCTAGCCCCGCCAACCATGGTTTCTTCTGCTTCTTCGCCTTGCGCAGACTCAGCCACTCAACCTGGGATGTGCACCTGACCTCCTCTCTCAGGACCATGGGACGCTCCTATATCCCAGTCTTAACTCACTACACCTGACAGCATAGCTGCTGAAAGGCTAGTGTTCGCTGACCCGACCTACCACAGGCGGTCAAGGATGTCCTCCTTGCATCTCGTAAAGTTTCAACCAGGCAATCTTATGCCTTCAAATAATGTAGGGAGCCCTCTGGCGCTCCCCAAGAAACATTGATCCTTTTTCTTGTCCGGTGGAGTTGCTTCTACAATATCTCCTCCACTTATCCTGGACAAGTCTTAAAACTAACTCAGTGGGAGTTCACCTTAGTGCCATTGTGGCCTCTCACAGGCCCGTGGATGGACAGCCTATCTCCTCACATCCCTTAGTAGCACACTTCATGTGGGGTTTCCTGCTGTCCAAACCACCCATTAAGCCGCCTCATGTGGTTCGGTGCAACTTCTAAAGCCACCTTTCGAACCTTTAGCTACCACTTCACTGAAGTTTCTTTCTTGGAAGGGGATCTTCCTTATTGCCCTCACTTCAGCTGGCCGCATCAGTGATCTGAAAACTCTAGTAGCGTATCCCTCCTATACTCTGTTCCACCATGACAAGGTAGTTCTCCATACCCATCCACACTTCCTCCCAAAGGTGGTTTTCTCTTTTTATGTAAACCAGTCATTAATCATCCTGATTTTCTTCCCTAGACCACATGCATCTCAGGCTGAAGCAGCTCTACACACCTTGGAGGAGAGGAGGGATAGGGGTGATATGATTCAGACCTTTAAATACTTAGAGAAATAATGATCAAATAAACTTCTTCCAAAGACAGGGAAGCTGTAAAACTAGAGGGCATAACATGAAGCTGCAAGGTGGTAAATTGAAAGGCAATGTCAGGAAATACTTTTTCACTGAAAGGGTGGTGGATGCTTGGAATGCCGTCCCGATGGAAGTGGTGGGGGCAAACACAGTGACGGAGTTCAAAGCGGCATGGGACAGACACAGTGGGTCCCTTTACAGCAACAGGATAAAATTAAAATAAACTGAACCATCTAATTTCTCAACAGTGGGGGTGTCCTACACGGAGCGGCGGGTTCACCCCTAAACAAAGACATGGGGAGGGGTGGCCTGCACAGAGTGGCAGGTGCACCTACTCCTGCCATCTTACTGGGCAGACTAGATGGGACCATACTGGCGTCATTTACTATGTTACTATGTTACCTTAGATTCTCCAGGACCAAGGAGGAAGTCAGTCCTCACATATGGGTGATGTCGGCGCCGACGGAGCCCCCATGCGGAGCATTTCCCCAGCTTTCAAAGAAAGCCTTTGGGAATTGTAGCGCGCATGCGCAGTCCCCTTCCCGCCCAAGGGTGCCATCTTGCTCAGTCTTCTTTTTTCCGCGGAGCCCAACGGACGTAGTTAGTTTTTCGCCGAGGAAAAAGTTGATTTCCCTGTTTTTTGTTCTTCTTCTTTGGTTCGACACCGGATCCTTTTCCTGCCTGGGCCAGATACGCCGGTATCGAGCCCACACTCTATTTTTCGGTTTTTGTCCTTCGAGACTAGCGTTCGCGCCATTTTTCTCTTTTCACTGGCAGCCCTGTCTTTTGACCTCGCAGGGGCCCTTTTTCCCCCGATGGCTGCCAGCGGGTTTAAAAAGTGTGATCGCTGTAAGAAACTTATGTCTCTTACCGACACACACGACTGCTGCCTCGGACCCGATCATGACCCGATGATCTGTGGTCCGTGTGGCAAAATGTCCTCGAAGGCGTTGAGGAGTTGGCAGCACCAAAAGGATAGAATCTTCTCTGACTCCGCGTCCGCACGGGCCCGGACCTCGTCAGAGGCCTCGACGTCTCGGGACTCCGGCCCCGAGCAGCGTCGAGTTTCCTCTGAGCGGGGGTCTCCTTCGTGGGAGCAGCGCAGGAAGAAGAAACCCGCGAGGGCGGCATCGGTGGACGCTCCTGGTTCCTCGAGGGCCAGGTCGCATAGCCCCGATAGCCGTCCCGGGTCTTCGGAGTCGGAGAGGCCTGCCAAACAACCTCGTCTCGAGATGGAGTCTCCTGGGCACGTGAGTACTGTAGTCCTCGTGGACTCTCCTGCAGGGGAGCCGACGTCGGGCCCGACACCATCGGGGCCCGGGTCGGGGGCTGCTGGACTCCTGAGCTCGGACTCAGGTTGACGGCCTTGGAGAGCAGCGTCGCTGCCTTCATGGAACAGCAGCGGGCATTGATCGCCGGTCTCACCGGTGCATCTGCCCCGACCACCGGGACATCGACGTCCAAGTCGACCCCAGAGGCCGAGCCGATCCTCGAGTCCATGCGGGCTCGAGTCGATCCTCAGCCATGGTCTCCCTCGGCCTACCGTTCGGGACCGAGGTCTTCAATGCCGGTACCCTCGGCATCGGGGCAGAGGGCATCGGTGCCCGCCCGACCGGAGCCGCTAGATTCCTCCTCCGAAGAGTCGGGCTGGGAGACGGAGGACGAAGAGTCACCTGACACCTATCGGACTCGGTGTGTCCCATCGGACTCGCCGGAGTCCGAACCTCGGAGACGATCCCCACCGGAGGATACCCGGTTCTTGGACTTCGTGCAGGATATGGCCAAGGCCTAGGCATTCCCCGCGGATCCCGAGGAGGAGCCTCGAGCCGAGGAGCTCGAAGCCCTCCAGTATGACTCTCCTCCGAAGGAGGCCTTTACTGTACCGGTTCCTCCGATGCTGGAGCGGCTGCTCTTCCGCATGTGGGAGACCCCGGCCTCGACGCCGGTGTTAAGCAAGCGGGTCAATTCTATCTATCGAGTCCGCAAGAGCCCCGGGTTCCAAAAGGCACAATTACCGCACCACTCCATGGTTGTGGAATCGGCCATGCATCGACTGAAAAGTCAGAAGATGCACTCCTCGGTGCCTCCCGGCCTGGAGGCCCGGAACCTGGATGCCCTCGGTAAGAAGTGCTTCCAGGGCTCTATGCTTGCTTGCCGTGTCCAGACATGCCAGCTCTACATGGGCATGTACCTCCGAGACCTGGCAAAGGAGATTGCCGGGTTCTCTGCTGGTCTCGCCGAGGAACCTTTGCAGAGGTTCCAGGCCTTGTCCACTGGTATTCGAGAGTGCTCGAAGTTTATCTCTCGAGCAGCCTACGATGGCTTCGAGGCTTTGGCCCGATTAGCCGGGGCCGGCGTTGGTGCCCGCCGACAGGCTTGGCTACAGTCATGCGACCTCGAGCCGTGGATACAGGACAAGTTGGTCGATGTCCCCTGCCGAGGTGAAAACCTCTTTGGCAAACCCATGGCTGAAAAGGCTGCAGAACTCGAGACCGAGACTCTGACCCGGACTAGGCTGTCCAGATAAACCTCTGCCCCTTCTCAGAAAAAGAAGGGCTCGGGAAAAAATACCTTTTACCCGAGGAAGTCATCTGCCTATAAACAATACCCTCATTATCAGGCCTCTGCAGCTCCCCAACAGGGTCAGCATGCCAAGGGGCAGGGTCATAGGACCCATAGGCAGAAGGCCCCCAAGCCACCAACACCGGCCCCTGCTCAGCAGGGTGGGGGTTTTTGACTCAGAAGGCATAGCCTCTTCTCCTCAGCTGGCTCACATCAGCACAGGAGGCCGGCTGGCCCACTTTGCCCACAGGTGGTCAGCCGTCACATCAGATACCTGGGTGCTCCATATAGTCCAAAAGGGCTATCTTCTCCATTTTCACCAGGTACCTCCCTCCTATTTTCCAGGGGAGCCTTCAAGACTCCCTCTGCACAGGGACCTACTCCTTCAGGAGTTAGCAAGTCTGCTAAAGGAACAGGTGTGGAACTGGTGCCCCACCACCTGAGAGGTCACGGCTTTTATTCCAGGTACTTTCTGGTACCAAAAAGAACAGGAGGCCTCAGACCCATCCTAGACTTGCGCAACCTCAACAAGTTCCTGGAGAGGGAAAAGTTCAAGATGCTTACCCTTGGAATCCTGCTGCCCTACCTCCAGCAGGGAGATTGGCTATGCTCCTTAGATCTAAAGGATGCTTATACTCACATCCTCATTCATCCGGACCACAGGCAATATCTCAGATTTGTTGTGGGAGGAAACCACTATCAGTACAGAGTACTACACCTAACCTCCGCCCCCAGGGTGTTCACAAAGTGCCTGGCGGTGGTGGCGGCCTACCTAAGGCTTCAAGGTCTTTTTGTGTTCCCATACCTGGACGACTGGCTCATAAGGGGTCAGTCTTCCCAGGAGGCCAGTCAAGCCACCCTTCGCACTGTGGCTCTGCTTCAGCACTTGGAGTTTGTCATAAACTTCGCAAAGTCCACTTTGCTCCCGTCCCAGAACTTGGAATTCATAGGAGCAAGGCTGGACACTCTTCAGGCGAAGGCTTTTCTGCCAGGGGACAGAGCCCACAGGTTGATGGATCTAGCCGGGCAGTTTCACAGCAATTCCCTGGTCTCCGCCAGGCAATTCCTGAGACTTCTCGGCCATATGGCTTCCACGGTTCATGTAACCCCCAATGCCCGCCTGCACATGCGGCCTGTTCAGTGGAGCCTTCGCACTCAGTGGCATCAAGCCACAGGGAGCCTTGCAGACTCAGTAAGAATATCCACCCTGCTTGTCTCCTCTCTACAATGGTGGCTTCATCTTCCGAATCTGGTACTCGGAGTGCTTTTTCAATCCCCTCCGCATTCTCAAGTGCTGACGACAGATGCTTCTCTTCTAGGTTGGGGAGCACATTGCCAAGGGGCATGTACTCAGGGTCTCTGGACCCCTTGGGAGGCTGCTCAGCAGATAAACTTCCTGGAGCTACGGGCGATACGCCTAGCTCTGAGAGCCTTCTCCCACCTCACATCTCACCAGTCTGTACTGGTCCAGATGGACAATCAAGTTGCCATGTTCTACGTGAACAAACAAGGAGGCACAGGCTCCTTCCTTCTCTGTCAGGAGGCACAACGGCTGTGCTCTTGGGCTGTCAATCACGGAATCCTCCTCAAGGCGGTCTACCTTCCAGGTCAAGAAAATTACCTGACGGATAGACTGAGCAGGATCCTGCAACCACACGAGTGGAGATTGAATCCGTTGGTGGTTCAGCAGATCTTTCTCAGGTGGGGCCTACCCACCATGGATCTTTTCGCCAGTCCTCTGAACCGGCAACTCCCGAGATTCTGTTCCAGGCAACCGCATCCTCTCAGAGTAGCAGCGGATGCGTTTCTGATTCCGTGGTCCCAAGGCCTACTGTATGCGTTTCCTCCCACGCCACTAGTGTCCCGAACACTGTTCAAGGTCCTAAAGGACGGGGCCTCAATGATTCTGATAGCCCCCAGTGGCCGAGGCAACCGTGGTTCCCGCTTCTGCTGCAACTGGCGGTGGACACTCCTCTTCCTCTGGGGATTCAACACGATCTCCTGTCTCAGGGATAGGGATCTCTCTTGCACCCCAACCTCCAGTCCCTTCATCTGATGGCCTGGCTGCTGAAAGGGTAGTCCTGGCTCCCCTACTACTAGCTAGAGAGGTGGAAGGCGTAGTCTTAGCCTCTAGGCTGCAATCCACCAGGAAATCCTACGCTCTTAAGTGGCGTAGATTCTCCGCATGGTGTGCTCAGCACAGCGAGAATCCCTTCTCGTGCTTGGTAGCGATAGTATTGCAATATTTGCTTTACCTCTCCAATCTAGGCCTTATGTCCAACTCTGTCAGGGTTCACCTCAGTGCTCTCTCAGCGCACCACTCGCCGGTGGACGGCAGGCCTCTTTCCAACCACCCTTTGTTGGCTCGTTTTCTCAGAGGCCTCCTCCTGCTTAAGCCTCCTTTACGTCCACCAGCCCCTGAGTGGGATCTGAATGTGGTCTTACAGCGGATTACTTGTCTGCCATTTGAACCTATGGCTACCTGCCCTCTCCGTTTTCTCTCCTGGAAAACCTTGTTTCTGGTAGCTCTTACCTCTGCTAGGCGAGTAAGTGTCTCAGGAGCAGGGATCTCTCTTGCACCCCAATCTCCAGTCCCTCAATTTGATGGCCTGGCTACTGAAAGGGTAGTCCTAGAGCCTTTACTACTGCCTAGGGAAGTGGAGGACGTAGTCTTGGCCTCTAGGAGGCAGTCCACCAGAAAGTCTTATGCCCTTAAGTGGTGTAGATTCTCTTCCTGGTGTACTCAACACAACGAGAATCCCTTCTTATGCCTGGTACCAGTGGTGCTGCAGTATTTGCTTCACCTGTCCAACCTAGGCCTTAAGTCCAATTCTGTTAGAGTTCATCTTAGTGCTCTTTCAGCACACCACTCACAGGTGGAGGGTCAGTCTCTCTCCAGTCATCCTTTGGTGGCTCGCTTCTTCAGAGGCCTGCTTTTGCTTAAACCTCCAGTGCGTCCACCTGCCCCTGACTGGGATTTAAATGTGGTCTTGCAACGGCTTACTTGCCCACCATTTGAACCTATGGCTACTTGCCCTCTGCGTTTTCTGTCCTCGAAAACACTATTTCTGGTAGCCCTTACCTCAGCTAGGCGAGTGAGTGAGCTTCAGGCCCTATTCTCAGAAGCACCTTATACTAGGTTCTATAGGAACAGGATAGTCTTACGGACTCACCCTAAGTTCCTCCCAAAGGTTGTCTCCTCCTTCCACCTCAATCAGGAGGTGGTTCTTCCAACTTTCTTTCCCAGGCCTCATGCTAGCCGGGCTGAGATGGTCTTGCATACCCTGGACTGTAGAAGGGCGTTGTCCTTCTACCTTGACCGTACGCGAGAGCACCAGAGGGCGGTTCAGCTCTTCGTCTCTTATGACCCCAATAAGTTGGGGTTGGCTGTCTCCAAGCGTACTTTGTCCATATGGGTAGCTGACTGCATTGCCTGGGCTTACAGGGCGGCCGGCCTCTTGTTGCAGGGTCGAGTTACGGCTCACCATGTCAGGGCGAAGGCTGCGTCAGTGGCTCATCTCCGCTCTGTTCCGTTGGCAGACATCTGCCGGGCCGCTACTTGGTCTTCAAGCCTGACTTTTGCGGCCCACTACTGCCTTGAGAGGGAGTCCCGCAGGGACAGTGCTTTCGGGCAAGTGGTACTCCATAATCTCTTTGGGGTCTAGGCAACTCGTATCCTCCGGCCCTGGTGTTGGGCTACCTGTCGGGGGCGTTATCAGAGAAGATTCTGTTCTTGCATGCTGAGGCTCTAGAGGGAGCTCATTTTTCAGTTTGGGGCCTCTTGTAGCCCTAAGCTAGGGAGTCCCATATGTGAGGACTGACTTCCTGCTTGGTCCTGGAGAAAGAGTATTAACTCACCTGTAACAGGTGTTCTCCGGGAGCAGCAGAAATCAGTCCTCACAACCCTCCCTCCTCCCCTTGGATTTGCAGTCATGTGATTTATTTTTGCTATTTTTGCTGTCTTTTAGCTATGTCATCAGACTGAGCAAGATGGCACCCTTGGGCGGGAAGGGGAACGCGCATGCGCGCTGCATTCCCAAAGGCTTTCTATGAAAGCTGGGGAAATGCTCTGCACGGGTGCTCCATTGGTGCCGACGTCACCCATATTTGAGGAGTGATTCCTGCTGCTCCTGGAGAACACCTGTTACAGGTGAGTAACTACTCTTTCCGTCACCAACACCCATGATTGGTGTCTAAAATGTTTAGGTCCTGAACATTGTCCAACGGAGTATCTCTCCTGCACAAGGATGACCAAAAGAGGCCTGCAGAATAGAGCTGCAAAACTCGGTACCCTTTTTGCCGCGGATACTATGTCACTTGCATCGACGTCTTCCAGGGCTTCATCTTCCTCTCATGGATCTCGGGTAACTAAACTTAAGTCTTCTAAGACTGCCCAGTCCTCGAAGGGTAAAACTCCTTCAAAGTATCGAGATGCCACTGGCGTTGCCCTCGAGGATAGTTCACCGGCAAAACAGCCCCGGCGGGAGTTTTTGGGCTCCAAAGCATTAACAGGGCTCCAGGATGTTCCAGAGGCTTCCACCTCTGCAGAACTAGTGGTGCCATGTTCTGGGGTCATAGCCGCTTCCACTGGTACCGACACCCAGGCATCGGCAGGAGCGATGGACAAGAGAATCCTCGCTATCGAACACAGTCTAGCGTCCCTCTTGGCAGCTTCGGTACCGCTAAGACTGCTATAGACGGTTCAACAGGTAACAGTACCGACATCAGTACTGGTACCGACAGTACCTGCTTCGACAGGACTGCTTCCCCCCATGCTGAGCCTTGAGTCTATCTCGGGTATCGGGGATCAGGAACCGAGACATTTTGGTACTGACTTCGAGCGGTACTGTTACCATGCGTTACAGGAGCACCCAGTACAAAATGCCTTTGAGTCTTCCGATTCCGATGACTCTGATGATTCTACTGGTACCAGAGCGAACCTACTAGAGGATTCAACTCCTTCTCCTCAACGCAGGATGTCTCCTCCAGAAGATGTGTCCTTCCAGGATTCCAGGATTTCATACATGAGTTAGCAAAGGGTCTTGCAATCACTGTGGTTCCAGAAAAGGAACCTAGGGCGGAAGAATTAAGAATTCTACAATACCCTATGGCTCCCAAGGAGGCAGCTATGCTTCCCATTCACAAGATCTTACATGATCTGATGTTGAAAATGTGGGAAACTCCTTTAACAATATCTTCACATTCCTGACGCCTTGACATTATGTACCGAGTGCCATGTTGTCCTGGTTTTCAAAAAACTCAGTTACCACACCATTCAATGGTAGTGGAATCAGCCATGCGAAGAATCAAGAGTGCTAAAACACATTCTTCTAATCCTCCAGGCCGGGAATCCAGGACACCCGATGCCTTTGGGTGTCGATGCTTTCAATCGTCCATGCTTTCAGCCAGGATCAGTTCCTACATTCTTTATATAAGAATGTTCCTGGAAGAAGTCACAAAACACTTAGAGCTCATTAGCCCTTGTGTCTCTGAGGAGAAAAGAGCAGACTACCTTATTCTGGTCAAGCATGCCCAGAATGTCTCTAAATTCATGAACCATGCTACCTTTGATTGTTTTGAATGTATTAGCAGAACCTCTGCTATATCCATAGGAGCACGTCGTATTGCTTGGCTTCAAGCATCAGACTTAGAACAGTGGGTGCAAGAAAAGCTGGGAAACATTCCTTGTACAGTAGAAAATCTCTTTGGCAGTGACTGGCAAGACAAGGCTAATCAGCTTGAATCTGAAAATACTACCTTAAACAGACTATCAAAATCTACAGCCAACCCAGCAAAGAAGAAAACATTCAAAAAACCCTTTTTCAGTAAGAAAAAAAAGCCTTACCCATTTACACCCATCAAAGGCACTATCCGCTTCATGTTCCCCAGAAGGGGCAACAACAGAACAGACAGCAAAGAAAGCCGCAAGCTCAAAGAGCTCAACTGGCCCAACAGACCCAGCCCCCTCAGGGTCTTTGACTTCTACCTAGAGAACTTAGTTAGTCTGACCCTGAGAGGTCCAGAACCCTTAACCATTCCAGGAAGACTATGCTATTTTGCCAAAAGATGGCAACAAATAACATCAGAAAACTGGACTCTGTCCATTGTACGACTGGGGTACCAGCTTCATTTTCTCAAGTTGCCCCCACCTACAATAATAAAACAGTTCAATTCTCAGGTCCCTGCCACCAGTCTCTTGTGGCAGGAAGTCACATCACTTCTAGCTCAAGGAGCAATCGAAGAAGTACCCATACCCCAACAGGGGAAGAGGTTTTACTCGCCCTATTTTCTTATTCCAAAGGAGACAGGGGGACACAGGCCTATACTAGACCTCAGAGAATTAAACAAATATTTGTTCCAAGAAAGGTTCACTCCTACCATACCTTCAAAGTCAGGACTGGCTATGTTCTCTAGATCTAAAAGATAGAGCAGCTTTTAAACTAGATAATAGGGGAAAGCCGACAGTCACCCAGGAGTGGATGGTTCGGAAGAATGTATCCTTGAAGGATACTACCAAAAGCAGAGAGGTTCCAAAAAAGAGTAAAGTAGCCCAAATGCCCTCGAGTATGGAGCAGACAGAGCTTAAAGATCCCAAATTACCCATGTCTACCAATAGCCAAATTAATATGAATAAAATATAGTCTCTAAAATGCTTGTATGCAAATGCTAGACGTCTAAAAAATAAGATGGGAGAGTTAGAATATATAACACTAAATGAGAGGTTAGATATGATTGGAATATCAGAGACATGGTGGAAGGAGGACAACCAGTTGGACACTGGGATACCTGGGTACAAACTATATCGTAATGATAGAGCTGATCAAATTTGTGGAGGAGTTGCGCTTTATGTTAGAGAGGGCATTGAGTCAGAAAGGATTAAAGTTTTGCAGGAAACAAAATTTGCTGTAGAATCTCTATGGATTGAAATTCCATGTAAAAAGGGGAAGACGATGGCAGTGGGGGTATACTGTCGACCACCTGGCCAGAATGAACAAATGGATGATGAAATGCTCAAAGAAATCAAGGAAGCTAACAAGAGTTACAGCGCAGTAATAATAATGGGTGATTTCAATTACCCCGGTATCAACTGGGTCAGTGTCACGGCAGGACATGCTAGGGAGATAAAGTTCCTAGATGACATAAATGACTGCTTCTTGGAGCAGCTGGTTCATGAACCGACCAGAGGGGAAGCCATATTAGACCTAGTCCTTAGGGAACACCAGATCTAGTGCAAGAGATAAGGGTGTTGGGGCCACTTGGCAATAGTGATTATAGCATGATCGCCTTTGATTTAATTAGTGGAGGAGGGATAGTAAGGAAATCCACAGTACTACCTTTTAACTTTCGAAAGGGAGACTGTGATAAAATGAGGAAAATAGTTAAGAAAAAACTAAAAGGAGCAGTTGCAAAGGTTAAAGACTTACATCAAGCTTGGGTGTTGTTGAAAAATACTATTTTGGTAGCCCAGACCAGCTGTATTCCACGCTTTAAGAAAAGTGGAAGGAAATCAAAAAAACTGCCAGCATGGTTTAAAGGTGAGGTCAGAGAGGCTGTTTTTGCCAAAAAAGCATCTTTCAGGAAATGGAAAAAAGAGCCAAACGACGAAACCTGGAAACAGCACAAGCACTGGCAAGTCAAATGCAAGGCATTGATAAAGCAGGCAAAGGGAGAATTTGAGAAGAAGCTTGCTGTGGAAGCAAAAACGCGAAATAAAGATTTTTTCAAGTACATTCGTAGCAAAAAAACCTGTGAGAGAGTCAGTTGGTCCATTAGATGATAGAGGAGTTAAAGGGGCACTAAGAGGCGACAAGGCGATAGCGGAGAGACTGAATGAATTCTTTGCTTCGGTCTTTACTGAGGAAGATGTAGGGATGTTACCCATGACTGAAGTGGTATTTAAAGGTGCGGAAGAATTGAAGGAAATATCGATACATCGGGAAGATGTATTACAACTATTAGATAAACTGAAGAGTAGCAAATCACCTGGGCCGGATGGTATACATCCAAGTGTGTTGAAAGAACTGAAATATGAGATTGCAGACCTGCTATTAGTAATCTGTGAGCTATCATTAAAATCATCTCTAATACCTGAAGATTGGAGGATCGCCAATGCAACACCAATTTTTAAAAAGGGTTCCAGGGGTGATCCGGGAAACTACAGACCAGTGAGCCTCACGTCAGTACCGTGAAAAATGGTAGAAACCATCATAAATAAAATTACTCAGCATGTAGATAGTCATGGCCTAATGGGATTACTAAATAAAGAAAAGGGGTCGTTCTCTGTGAATGACTACTGTATCGTAACTAAAAGTAACCTCATCCAACAATTCCTACTAGTTCAGTTTTTTTTGTGTCTGTCACAACTTCAGCCTCAGAACAACCATTAGCACTAAAAAGTCCTGGGATTTAGTATCCTCCCAGACATGTGCTGGTTTAACATCAATGGCTGAAGTTGATTAGAACTATGTCGTATCCCCTGTCATGTGTTAAATCCCAAAGACTAAGAAAGTACGTGGCTTGTTCACTAATAGAATACTTCACAATTCATTCATTTTTCTATTTTTTCAACTTAAAACGAAGAAAGTACTTAGCTTATTTGCTGATGGGATACTTCACAGTTCATTGATTTTTCTTTTAAAATAATAAAAGAACAGAAAAATCAACAAACTGTGAAGTATCCCATCAGCAAATAAGCTAAGTACTTTTTTTGTTTTAAGTAGAAAAAATAGAAAAACAAATGAATTGAGAAGTATTCTATTAGTGAACAAGCCACGTACTTTCTTATTCTTTGGGATTTAACACATGATAGGGGATACGACATAGTTCTAATCAACTTCTGCCATTGATTTTAAACCAGCACATGTCTGGGAGGATACTAAATCCCAGGACCTTTTAGTGCTAATGGTTGTTTCCTTATTGCTTCTCCGGGCCAGTCCAGGAAACGTTAGGGTTGTCAATCCCGTTCAGCAGCTGAGGACTGACAAACTTGAAGTTTTTGCGGACAGCCTAAGCCACTCCCCCTGATGTCAGTGCTCCAGTCTTTCAGTTCTCAGCAGCTGAACAGGACGTCGGTGCTGACAGCCTCCCTGACAGAGAGCATAAGTTTGTTGTTTTTTATTTTTTTTAATATTTTATTTTGCATTTTCCTGAGATACAGATTAACAACCGAAGAAAAAAAAAAAAACACATACCACAATAAATTCACTCTACAAGAATATCACCATCACATAGCTGAATACACATTAACGGAAGGAGAATTTATCTCAATAAAGGGAAAAATATATAAGGTAATAAGAGATCAAAAGATCCCACATAAGGGAGCAGTGAAAAAAAACAGCATCCCACCTAATCCTTTCCAACAGCTTCTTTACTGACTAAGAAATTTTTTAACTGGATAACCTCTGTAAAGACATAATTCTGCTCCTCAAAGGTAATAAGACAACGACAGGGAAATTTAAGAAACTAAGAAGCCCCCAATGCGAGCACTCTAGGTTTTAAATCTAGGAATTGCTTACAACGAGACTGAATAGTCCGTCCTATATCTGGAAAAACCTGGATTTTGAAACCACAAAACAATTGATCCTTATGCTTAAAATATGCACGTAATACCTTCAATTTAACAGACTCTAAGGAAAAAGTTACAACCAATGTACATCGTTTAGGAATAACATCCAGAGAGTCCTCCAGAAACGCTGTCAGATTTTGGGCAACCGAATCCTGAGGGGGAGGTAACTCTCCCTCAGGATTTGGTACCAACCTAAGAGCGGTCGAAAAGGAAGACATCTGGAGGACATCAACAGTTTCTTTAATTTGAAGAACCTCAGTAAAATACTTTTTTAACAACAGATCAAAAGAAAGAAGGTGAGTAATAGGAAAATTGAGGAAACGTAGGTTCCGGGCCCGAGATTGATTCTCAACGAGCTCCAAGCGGTAGGAAACCGCTGAGAGCTCTTTAAGTAAAGCCACATTATTGGTAACACAGACTTGAAGTTGAGAGTCAGCACGGGTTATGGAGCCTGTCAAAGAAGTCAAATGGTGATCAACCATTTTCACCTTGTTTACAACATCTTGAGAAAAAGAACAGAGAGAAGAAACAGTACCAGATAGACGTACATCCATTTTCTTAATGGCAGTCCAAATATCTAAAAGGGTAACATCTCCCGAAGGAGAAGCAGAGGGATCTTCAGACACAATTGGCTCAACAGGGCGAAGAGCAGGAAGTGTATCTAATACAGGGGTGTCCATGAGTGTAGATGAAAGCGGGAACTGTGAAAGTAAAGGTGGTAACCGGGTGTCTGGGCTCAAATAAACCCCTTCCGGTTACTGGCATAGCTGGTTGTAAAGGAGTAACATGCTTGTCCATGGGGCCCACCTTACCTCCATGTGCTCCGCTCACAGGTGTTGAAGATGCGGCTGGTTTAGCTTTCCGTTTCCCCATGTTCAAGTCGTGTATACCTCCAGTGCCTCAGAAGCGTCGAAGGGGCGTCAAAGGGGCGTGTCCTGCCCCTTGTACCACGCCCCTTAGGACGCGACCACGCAGGCCGCGAACACGCGGCCACGTATAGCTCTCGTCGGGCTTTGCAGAGAGCAGGGGGTCCTCCAAAGCAGTGTCGTCCATCACCACGCCTGCAGTTGGTTTAACTGTTCCTAGCCCCGAGCTGCAACACAGCGTCTGCTCCCAGGCAACGAAGCTCTCCTCCACTGAAGCCCCGCTCTCGTCGGGCTTTGTAGAGAGCAGGGGGGCCCTCCAAAGCAGTGTCGTCCACCACCACGCCTGCAGTTGGTTCAGCTGTTCCTAGCCCCGAACTGCAACACAGCGTCTGCTCCCAGGCAACGAAGCTCTCCTCCACTGAAGCCCCGCTCTCGTCGGGCTTTGTAGAGAGCAGGGGGGTCCTCCAAAGCAGTGTCGTCCACCACCACGCCTGCAGTTGGTTCAGCTGTTCCTATCCCTGAGCTGCAACACAGTGTCTGCTCCCAGGCAACGAAGCTCTCCTCCCAAGTTTGTTGTTTTTGTTTTGACCAGGTCATTTATAGCGGAGTAGCTCTAGCAGGGCTAATGCTGCTATATTCCCCTTTGTTTTCCTAAAGTTGTTGGATATACTGAAAGAAAAAAAAAAAAAAAGAGGTCAAGACGTACACGGCCCGTTGCTGCTAGCTTGGTAGCAGGGGTTAGCAGAGCCTGCTTTCCCTCGGGCGTCTGACTATCTTGAAGGAGGTTTGGTCCTGGGAGCCCCAGTCACCACCCTCCTTACTGCATCGCCGCGTTTTTCTCTCGACCTCCGCTAGCAGCGGGGAAGCGGGACAATAACGCTGAGCTGCTTTCTTCGGTTCAGGTGAGACGTCGGGCAGGCAGAGCCCTTCTGTTGGTTTGCCGCACGATTTTATAGTGGGGGGGGGGGGTCTCCCGCGGGGAGTGCTGCTCCGGCGTTCAGGTCCTTGCCGCAGAATTTTTAGCAGCGCTACAAAACCGTCCCTTTAGCTGCACGGGTGTTTTTCTTTCCGTCCGATTAAGGGGGAAATGGAGGACAAGCCTGCTACAGAAGCAGAGAAGCCTGTGCTTACCTCAGAAAAGGCGGGAACGGCGGCCATTTTAGGGCAGCCGTCCGTTTCTCCCACGGACCATCACAAACAGGGTAAGAGAAAGTCAAAAACTTGTAAAGAAGCTCCGGCAGTGTTGCCGGCACAGCACCAGTTTCCTGAAGCTCAGGGAAGTCTTGCTGCTTTGTTTTCCCCCGAGTTTATTTTGGCGCTCCATAGGGCTTTTTTATTGAAATCCTCTCAGACAGGCTCTTCTGCCTCCAGTTCTCTTAGTCCACAGCGACTGCAGCTTGCGGGAGCTACGTTAGACCCGGGGGAGGGCACTTCCCAAAAGGGTTTGAAAGCGGAGGCTAGTGTAGATCCAGTTATGTTGCCGAGCTCAGAGCCTCTGGGGTTAGAGGATGGGGAGGTCCTCTCAGAGGCAGGCTTTGATCTTTGGCCGGGAGAGCTTGAAGAGGGGGAGCTTGCGCCGGGCGAGGATCCTAATGTGTTTAGGGTCTTTCGCAAGGAGGAGTTGGGAGCGCTTATCTCTCAGTCTTTAGCAGCTCTAAACATTCTGACGCCCTCAGTAGCTCAGGAGCCGCTTGAGGATCCGTTGCTAAAAGGCCTGTTCACCGCGTTATAAAGCAGATGATTGAGTCTGAATGGGAGTGTCCTGAGGCCACTCTGAGAGGAAGCCGCACCTTGAGTCGCCTAGGACAGGGTACCTTGTAACTGCCCTCTTTAATAGGACTTATCTCCCTCCCTCCCTCCCCAGCACCCACCCACCCCTGGGGTAATTATAGTTTTATAGGTACTTGCACATCTTAGAGGAAAGGGGCTGCTCTCAGGTGCAGCTCTTAATCCAAATCAGTCATACACAGAGGACCTGAGATTAATTAAGCTTCAGGTACACAGGGTGTATTAGGGGTATTAGATACACTTTTATTAGTATAAGCATAAGCATCTACACCAATCCTTATTATATACCGAATTTAAAAGACCTAAACACAAGCTTTAAACTAAGATGCAGACAGAGGTCCAGCAACGAGATGGGGGTTCTCCGGTCTTTTGCATTGAGTGTCACATGTATGATTTTCTCCCAGTTGGTGAGAGGTCCTACATATGCACTAAGTGCAGGGAGCTCTTTGCTCTCAGGGAACGAGTCCGTTCTCTAGAGGCTAGAGTAGCAGACCTGGAAGACATAAGAAAGACAGAGAAGTACATGGACGAGACCTACAGGGATATAGTCCTGAAGTCCCACCTCCAGTCTGGCAGCATCCCTGTTGCCATGGAGGAGAGAGGTCACGTGACAGGAGAGCATCACCCTGGTGTGGCAGGAAGTGATCCTGTAACTAGGACCTGTCCTCCAGGTGATGTAAAACCCTCTCGCACCGAGGACGTTTCTCCAGGGCCATGTCCCCATGAGGGGAGGGTCAGGACAGCTGTTATAGTTGGTGATTCAATCATTAGGAATGTAGATAGCTGGGTGGCTGGTGGACGTGAGGATCGCCTGGTAACATGCCTGCCTGGTGCGAAGGTAGCAGATCTCACGCACCGCCTAGATAGGATCATAGATAGTGCTGGGGGGGAGTCTGCTGTCTTGGTACATGTTGGTACCAATGACATAGGAAAATGTGGTAGGGAAGTTCTGGAGGCTAAATTTAAGCTTTTAGGTAGGAAGTTGAAATCCAGAACTTCGAGGATAGCGTTCTCCGAAATGCTTCCTGTTCCACGTGCAGGACCCAAAAGACAGGCAGAGCTCCGGAGTCTCAATGCGTGGATGAGACAATGGTGCAAGGATGAGGGTTTTGGATTTGTTAGGAACTGGGGAACATTCTGGGGAAAGGGGGGGCTCTTCCGAAGGGATGGGCTTCACCTTAATCAGGATGGGACCAGACTGCTGGCATTAACCTTTAAAAAAGAGATAGAGAAGCTTTTAAACTAGAAAATAGGGGAAAGCCGACAGTCACCCAAGAGCGCATGGTTCGGACAAAGGTATCCTTGAAGGATACTACCAAAAGCAGTGAGGTTCCAAAAGGGAGTATAGTAGCCCAAATGCCCTTGAGTAAGGAGCAGACAGAGCATAAAGATTCCCAATTACCCATGCCTACCAATAGCCAGATTAATATTAATAAAATACAGTCTCTAAAATGCTTGTATGCCAATGCTAGAAGTCTAAACAATAAGATGGGAGAATTAGAATATATAGCACTAAATGAGAGGTTAGATATGATTGCACTCTCAGAGACATGGTGGAAGGAGGTTAACCAGTGGGACACTGTGATACCTGGATACAAACTATATCGTAATGATAGAGCTGAACAAATTGGTGGAGGGGTTGCGCTCTATGTTAGAGAGGGCATTGAGTCAGAAAGGATTAAAGTTTTGCAGGGAACAAAATTTGCTGTAGAATCTCTATGGATTGAAATTCCATTTATGAAGGGGAAGGTGATGGCAGTGGGAGTATACTATCGACCGCCTGGCCAGAATGAACAAATGGATGATGAAATGCTCAAAGAAATCAAGGAAGCTAACAAAAGCCACAACAGAGTAGTAATAATGGGTGATTTCAATTACCCCGGTATCGACTGGGACAGTGTCACAGCAGGACAAGCTAAAGAGATAAAGTTTCTAGATGAAATAAATGACTGCTTCTTGGAGCAGCTGATTCATGAACCGACCAGAGGGGAAGCCATACTGGACCTAGTCCTTAGTGGAACGCCAGATCTGGTGCAAGAAATAAGGGTGTTGGGACCACTTGGCAATAGTGATCATAGTATGATCATGTTTGATTTAATCAGTGGAGGACAGATAGTAAAGGAATCCACAGTACTACCTTTTAACTTTCAAAAGGGAGACTATGATAGAATGAGGAATATAGTTCGGAAAAAACTAAAAGGAGCGGTTCCAAAGGTTAAAGACTTACAGCAAGCTTGGGTGTTATTTAAAAATACTATCCTCGAAGCCCAGACCAGCTGTATTCCACGCATTAAGAAAAGTGGAAGAAAGTCCAAAAAACTGCCAGCATGGTTTAACGGTGAGGTCAGAGAGGCTGTTGCTGCCAAAAGAGCAACCTTCAGGAAATGGAAAAAAGAGCCAAATGATGAAAACTGGAAACAGCACAAGCACTGGCAAGTTAAATGCAAAGCATTGATAAGGCAGGCAAAGCAGGAATTTGAGAAGAAATTTGCTACGGAAGCAAAAACACGAAATAAAGACTTTTTCAAGTACATTCGTAGCAAAAGGCCTGTGAGAGAGTCAATTGGACCATTAGATGATAGAGGGGTAAAAGGGGCAGTAAGAGGAGACAAGGCTATAGCAGAGAGACTGAATGAATTCTTTGCTTCGGTCTTTACTGAGGAAGATGTAGGGATGTTACCCAAGACTGAAGTGGTATTTAAAGGTGATACTGCAGAGGAATTGAGAGAAATATCGCTACACCGGGAAGATATATTACAACTATTTGATAAACTGAATAGTAGCAAATCACCTGGACCGGATGGTATACATCCCAGAGTGTTGAAAGAACTGAAATATGAGATTGCAGACCTGCTATTGGTAATCTGTGAACTTTCATTAAAATCATCTGTAATACCTGAAGATTGGAGGGTCGCCAACGTAACACC
The DNA here is from genome assembly GCA_033557465.1 of Ichthyophis bannanicus. Taxonomy (NCBI): domain Eukaryota; kingdom Metazoa; phylum Chordata; class Amphibia; order Gymnophiona; family Ichthyophiidae; genus Ichthyophis; species Ichthyophis bannanicus. The sequence continues at coordinate 372,650,901 of CM066033.1, read as the reverse complement.
AATTTTTAAAAAGGGTTCCAGGGGTGACCCTGGAAATTACAGACCGGTGAGCCTGACGTCAGTACCAGGGAAAATGGTAGAAACCATCATAAAGAACAAAATTACACAGCATGTAGATAGTCATGGCCTAATGGGAGACAGCCAACATGGCTTTAGACAAGGAAGATCTTGTCTTACTAATCTGATCTAATTTTTTGAAGGTGTGCATAAACAGGTAGACAAAGGTGAGTCGGTTGATATAGTGTATCTGGACTTTCAGAAAGCTTTTGACAAGGTCCCCCATCAGAGACTTTTGGCAAAGCTAAAAAGTCATGGGATAGGAGGCAGTGTACTATTGTGGATCGGGAACTGGTTAAAAGATAGAAAGCAGAGGGTAGGGCTAAATGGCCAATATTCCCAATGGAAAAAGGTGAATAGTGGAGTACCCCAGGGATCTGTACTGGGTCCGCTACTTTTTGACATATTCATAAATGACCTGGAAAAGGGAATAACTAATGAGGTTATCAAATTTGCAGATGACACAAAACTGTTTAAAGTTGTTAAAACCCAAGAGGATTGTGGGAAAACTGCAGGAGGATCTGGATAATTTGGAAGACTGGGCATCCAAATGGCAGATGAAATTTAATGTGGACAAGTGCAAAGTTATGCACCTAGGAAAGAACAACCCACACTATAGTTACACGATGCAAGGCTCCACATTAGAAACCACCACCCAGGAAAAAGATTTAGGAGTCATCGTGGATAACATGTTAAAACCCTCCGCCCAGTGTGCAGCGGCGGCCAAGAAAGCAAATAGAATGCTAGGTATCATAAGGAAAGGGATGGAGAATAAAACAAAGGATATTATAATGCCTCTGTATCGCTCCATGGTACGACCGCACCTTGAATATTGTGTGCAATTCTGGTCACCGTATCTTAAAAAGGACATAGAGTTATTAGAAAAAGTACAGAGAAGAGCCACCAAATTGGTGAAGGGGATGGAAGGCTACTCCTATGAAGAGAGGCTAAAAAGGTTAGGGCTCTTTAACCTGGAAAAGAGACGGCTGAGGGGAGATATGATAGAGGTCTATAAATTAATGAATGGAGTGGAACGGATAAACGTGGATCAATTGTTTACGCTATCAGAATATAGAAGGACTAGGGGACATGTAATGAAGCTACGGGGTAAACTATTTAAGACAAATAAGAGAAAATATTTCTTCACTCAACGTGTAATCAAACTCTGGAATCTGTTACCGGAGGATGTAGTAAGGGCTGTTAGTATAGCTGGGTTTAAAAAAGGTTTGGACAAGTTCCTGGAGGAAAGGTCCATAAACCACTATTAAAAAGGGACCCAGGATATCAATGCTTGACCTAGTACAAGCACTGCAGAACCTGTGTCTTTTGGGGAAACTGCTAGGTACGTATGACCTAGATTGGCCACTGTTGGAAACAGGATACTGGGCTTGATGGACCTCGGTCTGACCCAGTATGGCATTTCTTATGTTCTTATGTTCTTATACCCGGTGCCTCAGGAGGAGAGAGAGTTGTTAAAGATGCCTAAGGTAGATGCCTTAGTATCAGCAGTGACTAAGAAGACAACCATTCCAGTGGAAGGCGCAGCGGCACTTAAGGATCTGCAGGATCGTAAGCTGGAGGTTCTCTTGAAGCAAGCTTTTGATTCTAGTGCTCTAGCGCTGCAAGCTTCCATTTGTGGGGCTTATGTATCCAGAGCTTCCATTAGGTGGCTCCAAGGAGAGGTCATTGCTGATTCGGCAGAGGCTTCGTCTGCGGAGGGGGCGAAGTTGGAGTCAGTGGCGGCTTACCTGGCGGATGCCTTCTATGATTTGGTCAGAATTGCCGCAAAGTCCATGGCCTCGTTAATTGCTGCTCGGCGCTTTCTTTGGTTAAGAAACTGGGCAGCGGACGTCTCTTCTAAGTTGCGGCTCAGTAAGCTTCCCTATAAGGGTAAGTTGCTTTTTGGGGAGGCATTGGAAAAGATTGTTAAGGATCTGGGAGACTCCAAGGGGGGTCGTTTGCCAGAGGATCAGCCAAAGGCTCCTAGAGGGGGAGCGGTGCAGCGGGGACAAGGTAGAGACTCTCGTAGGTTCCGAGGTGCTCGGTTTGCTCCCTATCCCAAAGGACGTTTCGGAACTCGGGGACAGTCCTTTCGTGGAGCTAGAGGTTTTGGTAGGAGCTACTTCAATGCTCAGCCGAACACGGCTAAGAAGTCGCAATGAAGGTCTGCCGGTCCAGGCAGAGGTCCCTATAGGGGGATGCTTGCAGAGTTGTCTCTCGGCCTGGACCAGCATTACAACAGACAACTGGGGTGCTAGAGATCATTCGAGACGGGTATGCGCTGGATTTCGCTTGCCCTTTGGCAGAGGCCTTCGTGATGTCTCCTTCGCTTCGGGTCCGAAGGCGCAGGCTATTGGCGACACGCTAGTGCGTCTGCTACAGCTGCAAGCGGTGGTACCGGTGCCTCGCGACCAGTACGGCTTAGGTCGGTACTCGATTTATTTTGTAGTTCCTAAAAAAGAGGGATCCTTTCGTCCGATTCTCAATCTCAGGCATGTCAATCGAGCCTTACGAGTTCCGCATTTTCGAATGGAGACGTTGAAATACGTTATTCGGGCAGTGCGGCCGGGGGAGTTCCTCTTGGCCATAGAGCTCACGGAGGCTTATCTGCACATTCCCATCAGGGCGGAGCATCAGCGGTTTCTGAGGTTTGCCGTACCTATGGGTCACTTCCAATTTCGCGCGCTGCCTTTCGGTCTAGCAGTGGTCCCGCGTACTTTCACGAAGGTGATGGTGGTAGTGGCGGCAGCTCTATGGAACGAAGGCATCCGGGTGCATCCTTATCTAGATGATTGGCTGATAGGGCGATACCCAGGCGGACTCAGTCGTGGCTACGGCTCGGGTGGTTCAGGTCCTGGAACAGATCGGTTGGGTCATCAACCAAGCGAAGAGTCAGTTGCGGCCAATAAGACAGCTTGTGCTAAGGAAGCTTATCATAGCTCAGGAAGGAGCTATAGAAAAGATGATGTGACTCTGAACAAGCAACCTGTCAGTTCTGGTAGAAATAAGAAAACAGAATTTTCTCACAAAAGACTACCAGTCCCAGAATGCACCAGGTTTCCAGCAGCCATTAGAGGAGCTGAAGTGGGGAAACGTGTGTTCAATCAGGAGGGCTATGAGGTAATCCCTAAGCACTCATCTCAAAGGGCAGGGCCTGATTCAGCACAGCTGCGCTGTATTAGGGAGGAGCACTCATCAAGGGAGAATAAGAATAGAGTTCATTCTACAGATGACAAGCATAAGCATCAGCTCCATGATCATGAGCTTCATGATCACCTTGGATATCCAGAGAATTGTCCTCAGTATCCTGAGAATCAGCTTGAGTTTGATCATCAGTTTCATCTGAAGGATCAGCAGAAGCAGAAGCCAAACCGGACGGATAGAGAAGGAAAGAAACCCTCTGGAAGGAAGAGGAGAAAAGCCTTTGAGAGGTCTGGAAGAGTCCAAGGCAGTACGTATACTGGGAGGTATTCCAAGGGCCAGCATAGACCATTGGACTGGGGAAAGCCAGAGGAATGGTGCTGCAGAACAAGGAATCACCAGAGGCTACCTGTGAGGGAGACAGCTGCACGTGGAAGGGACTCTAAGACCTATGCCAGAAGGTATGTGAAGAGAGATCCAGTGTCCAGGGATCAGGACTGGAAGGCTGGACATAGGAACTGGACTACATACTGGCCAGGCTATATAGAGAGGAACTATAGCAACAATGGAAGCTCAGGTATGAACATTGATCTATGCCCTAGCTATAACCTTGAAAGACAGCAGGGAAATAAGTGTTCTCCTGAAAGTGCTCCATTGAAAGATTCATCTGTGCCAATTCATGATAGTGACCCTATGCTTGTTGATGAAGGGGAAATAATAGCAGATCAAGATATTGTTTATATGGACTGCTCTCTATCCAAACTCCGTTGGTAACTTTCTGTGATAAAGCACAGCAGCCATCACAAAGAAAATATAAATTTGTTCTTTATTCCACTAAGAAAAGCTCCTGAAGCAGGATTTGACTCACACAGTAGAAAGCCAGCCTGCTAAAGGGTTTCAGCTGGATAACTGATAGCAATTGAGCTGCACCTAATTGCTTGTGAGCTAGGAGAGAATTACTTCTGGATCTGTGTGGAAAGTAATCAGAAGTTAACCTTACAAGAACAGTTTATTTATTTCTTTGTGGCTTTTCGTTTGTTAGAGATATGCTAAGAAAACATTAGCTAATTGCCTGACAAGTTTGAAGGTTGTTTTCCTGATTTTGATTTTTGACTTTGTTTTACCAAGTTAAACACTGCAAGCAAGTAACCTAATTTATGTGCTACCAAGCATATCTGTGCTGGGAGAAATAACCCCATAAATAAAGAAGTATCTTATTGGCTTTAACACTTGTGCACAACTAAATTATTGTCAGCAGCTGTGTCTGGTGTGAATGAACTACATTACCCACAATACCTTGCAAAAATCATATAAATATATGCATTGTCAAGACTGTGAAGATTCTCACCCAGGCAGCCGTCTGACAAGCTCACCTATCTCGGAGCCTTCTTCGACACGGAGCGGGGTTCGGTCTTCCTACCCAAGAGCAGAGTCTTAAAGCTGATGAAACAAGTTCGATTTTTTTTGCGGATTTCGGCTCTGTCGGCGTGGACCTACTTGCAGCTGTTGGGGTCCATGGCGGCAGCCCTGGACCTGGTTCCGTGGGCCAGAGCACATATGTGCTCGCTTCAGTAGGCTCTGCTTTCCAGGTGGTCTCCGCAGCTCCATCCTCTCTCACAGAAACTAGTCTGTCCGGAACGGGTACGCCAGAGCCTGCGGTGGTGGCTGGATCCCAGTCACCTGCGCGCAGGGGTGCCCCTGCAGGACCCGGCGTGGGTGTTATTAACTACAGATGCCAGCCTCTCAGGCTGGGGTGCTCACTGTCAAGCTCAGATGACTCAAGGCTTCTGGTCCGAGGAGGAGCGCTCGTGGTCGATCAATCGGTTAGAGCTTCGGGTGGTCCGGCTCGCTCTTTTGCATTTCGGACCCCGTCTCCAGGGGACGGCGGTCCGGGTTTTTTCCGACAATGCGGTGACGGTATCTTATATCAATTGTCAAGGAGGGACCGGGAGTGCCCTTTTGTTGGAAGAAAGCCAGGACCTGATGTTCTGGGCGGAGCGTCACCTAGTGGCCTTATCGGCGGCGCACGTAGCGGGCAAGGACAATGTGCAGGCCGATTACCTCAGTCGGAATGTTCTTGATCCCGGGGAGTGGGAGCTGAACGCGGCTGTGTTTCATGACATCACAGTTCGCTGGGGGCAGCCGGTGATGGACCTGATGGCTACTCTAGACAATGCCAAAATGTCTCGGTTTTTCAGCAGACGCAGAGAACGCATGTCGGAGGGCCTGGATGCTCTGGCGCAGCCCTGGCCACAGAATGCGCTTCTGTATGTGTTCCCGCTGTGGCCGATGCTCGGCCGGCTCATTCAATGCATAGCCGGTCACAGAGGTACGGTGATTCTGATTGCTCCGGATTGGCCTCGTCGTCCTTGGTATGCGGACCTGATGCGGTTGCTGATAGATTTGCCATGGCGGCTACCAGTCAGACTCAATCTGTTAAGTCAGGGGCCGGTGTTGATGCCGCATGTGGATCGCTTCTTGCTTAGGGCTTGGCTCTTGAGGGGTAGCGATTGAAGCGCATGGGTTACTCGGAGTCGGTGGTGTCCACCTTGTTGCGCTCTAAGAGACCTTCGACTTCATTAGCGAAGGTGCGAGTCTGGCGCGTCTTCGAAGTTTGGTGTGCGCAGCGGGGCTTTAAGGCTATGTCGACGTCGTTGTCAGAATTGCTCTTGTTTCTTCAAGACGGTTTGGATAAAGGTTTGGCTTTCAGCACCCTGAAGGTGCATCTGGCGGCCCTAACTTGTTTTAGAGGTTTGGTGCAGAGTCGGCGCCTCGTGTCGCATGCTGATGTGCAGCGGTTTTTTCGGGCGGCCAGGATCATCAGGCCCCCGTTGCATAATGTGGTGCCTCCTTGGGATTTGAATGTGGTCTTGGCGGTGTTAACGCTGCCTCCGTTTGAGTCCGCATCCGCAGTGTGTTTGCGAGAGTTTTCCTGGAAGACAGCCTTCTTAGTAGTGCTATGTTCTGCACGAAGGATTTCGGATTTACAAGCCTTGTCGTGTCGGGAACCCTATCTTCAATTCTTACCGGAGAAAGTGTTATTAAGGCCTGTGCCTTCCTTTCTGCCTAAAGTGGTATCCTCTTTTCATGTGAATCAGTCGGTGGCGTTGCCGTTTTTTTCCAATCTTTCGGCGTCTCCTATGGATCGCGCTCTCCGAAAGTTGGACCTCGGTCGGGTGTTGAGAAAGTATCTTAAGGTCACTAAGTCTTTTCGCAAGTCAGATAAGTTGTTTGTGCTGTTTGCGGGCCAACGTAAAGGTAAAGCGGCTACGAAAGCCTCCATTGCTCGATGGGTGAAGCATGCTATAGTGGCGGCTTATGAAGCCGGGGGGAAAGTGCCGCCAGCGGGACTCAAGGCGCACTCCACGCGTTCTCAAGCGGCGTCTTGGGCGGAATACGCTTTGGTTCCGCCGGTGGATATCTGTAGGGCGGCTACGTGGTCCTCTCTACATACTTTCTCATGGCATTACAGGTTAGATGTTCACGCCAGGGGGGATGCGAGTGTCGGGGCCTCGGCCATTGTAGCAGGTCTCGCGGGTCCCTCCCGAGTTTAGGTACTGCTTTGGTACTGCCCTAACGTTTCCTGGACTGGCCCGGAGAAGCGATAAGGAAGGAGAAATTAGGTCTTACCTGCTAATTGTCTTTCCTTGAGCTTTCTCCGGGCCAGTGCATGGCCCACCCAGTATTTCAGTTTTTGCACATCTCAGAGTGCTGGCCTCGGCCTTTGAATCTATCTGAGCGCAAGAGCGGTTGCAGAACTATTTAGTCTAGATAGGCGTGGCTCTGGGGCTCCCGCGGACTTCTCCGGAGGGAGTTGTATTCAATTGGCATAATCATAATATAAGAAAAAAAGGAAAAAGAGGGAAATGGAAAGATGAGATATGATGTTGAACGGAATCAGAATCTTATATGGGCGGCTCACGATGTGTTTGCACGTGCAGGCCGTTTCGGGGGAATATATACAGTGTTGCTTTGGTTTTATTACTTTCATTTGTTTGTATGTTTGCTTTTGTTTTTCCCATGTTGGGGTTACGCTGCTTTGTCAACAGAAGACTGGAGCACTGACATCAGGGGGAGTGGCTTAGGCTGTCAGCAAAAACTTCAAGTTTGTCAGTCCTCAGCTGCTGAATGGGATTGACAACCCTAACGTTTCCTGGACTGGCCCGGAGAGAGCTCAAGGAAAGACAATTAGCAGGTAAGACCTAATTTCTCCTTCTGAGGCTGAAGTTGTGACAGACATAAAAAAAACTGAACTAGGAATTGTTGGATGAGGTTACTTTTAGTTATGATGGCCTAATGGGAGACAGCCAACATGGCTTTAGACAAGGAAGATCTTGTCTTACTAATCTGTTATGTTTTTTTGGAAGTGTGAATAAACAGGTGGACAAAGGTGAGTCGGTTGATATAGTGTATCTGAACTTTCAGAAAGCCTTTGACAAGGTCCCTCATCAGAGACTTTTGGCAAAACTAAAGAGTCATGGGATAGGAGGCAGTGTACTACTGTGGATCAAGAACTGGTTAAAAGATAGAAAGCAGAGGGTTGGGCTAAATGGCCAATTTTCCCAATGGAGAAAGGTGAATAGTGGTGTACCCCAGGAATCTGTACTGGGTCCGCTGCTTTTTGACATATTCATAAATGACCTGGAAAGTGGAATAGCGAGTGAGGTTATCAGATTTGCAGATGACACAAAACTATTTAAAGTTGTTAAAACCCAAGAGGATTGTGGAAAATTGCAAGAAGATCTTGATAAATTAGAAGACTGGGCATCAAAGTGGCAGATGAAATTTAATGTGGACAAGTGCAAAGTTATGCACCTAGGGAAGAACAACACAAACTATGGTTACACAATGCAAGGTTCCACATTAGGAACCACCACCCAGGAAAAATATTTAGGCGTCATTGTGGATAACATGTTAAAACCCTCGGCCCAGTGTGCAGCGGCAGCCAAGAGAGCAACTAGAATGCTAGGTATCATAAGGAAAGGAATGGAAAATAAAACAAAAGATATTATAATTCCTCTAAATCGTTCCATGGTGAGACCGCACCTTGAATATTGTGTGCAATTCTGGTCGCCGTATCTTAAAAAGGATATAGAGTTATTAGAAAAGGTTCAGAGAAGAGCCACCAAAATGGTAAAGGGGATAGAAGGATACTCCTATGAAGAAAGGCTAAAAAGGTTAGGGCTCTTTAACCTGGAAAAGAGATGGCTGAGGGGAGATATGATAGAAGTCTATAAATTAATGAACGGAGTGGAACGGATAAACGTAGATCAGTTGTTTATGTTATCAGAATATAGAAAGACTAGGGGACATGCAATGAAGCTACAGGGTAAACTATTTAAGACTAATAAAAGAAAATATTTTTTCACTCAACGTGTAATCAAACTCTGGAATTTGTTACCGGAGGATGTAGTAAAGGCTGTTAATGTAGCTGGGTTTAAAGAAGGTTTGGACAAGTTCCTGGGGAAAGGTCCTTAAACCATTATTAAGAAGGGACCCAGGATATCAATGCTTGACCCAGTACAAGCATTGTGGAACCTGTGTCTTTTGGGGAAACTGCTAGGAACGTATGACCTACATTGGCCACTGTTGGAAACAGGATGCTAGGCTTGATGGACCTTGGTCTGACCCAGTATGGCATATCTTATGTTCTTATGTCTACACACATATTCTCATCCACTCAGATCACAGGAAGTTCCTTCGATTCCTAGTCCAAGGAAGACACTTCCAGTACAGAGTTCTTCCTTTCGGACTTGCCTCTGCTCCAAGAGTTTTCACAAAATGCATGGCAGTGGTAGCAGCATTTATGAGGACTCTGGGAATATTCGTCTTCCCTTTCTTAGACGATTGGCTCATTTGAGCATCGACAGCTCCAGAGGCCAGCTTAGCTCTTTCTCGAGCAATGAGAATTCTTTAATACTTGTGACTGGTCATAAACCTCCCAAAATCTTATATCACCCCCTCTCAATCTCTCGAATTCGTAGGGGCTCGTCTAGACACAGGGCAGTCAAGGGCTTTCCTGCCACAGCCACGCTGTCTACGAATAATATAACTGGCATCTCAAGCATCTATGAAGGTGTCCCTTACTGCTCGAGAGATGCTTCAACTTCTGGGACACATGGCATCCACTGTCCATGTGGTTCCCTATGCTCGCCTCCATATGCGAGCAGCCCAGTGGACCCTATCCTCTCAATGGTCACAGGCCTTGAGTCTGCTAATGCACAAGATCAGAAACACCACACGTCCAATTTCTTCCCTGCAATGGTTACAATCTCTAGAAAACCTCCTCGTAGGCTCTCCTTTCCAGCAGTCTCTGTATCAGGCCACCCTAACAACAGATGCGTCCGAGATGGGTTGGGAGCCCACTTGCACGACCTCTCCACTCAGGGGTTTTGGACCTCACAGGAGGTTTCCCTTCACATAAACCTCCTAGAGCTGAGAGCCATTTTCAATGCTATTCAAGTCTTTCAGACCTATCTCAGCAACAAAACAGTTCTGGTCCAAACCGACAATCAGGTAGCTATGTTCTATGTGAACAAGCAAGGCGGAACAGGCTCTCTGTCGCTGTGCAACAAAGCTTTGCGACTATGGGCCCTCACCAGAGAGTTGCAAGCTCACCTGTTTGTGGTATACCTTCCGGGCATTCAAAACATATGGGCAGACAGACTCAATGGAATACTGCTGCCTCACGAGTGGTCCCTCCACTCATACCAACTTGCTCGAGTATTTCAAATCTGGGGAACACCAGATATAGACCTCTTTGCAAATCCACAGAATGCCAAACTTCCCCGATGCTCTTCCAGAATCCCGGCTCAAAATTGTCAGGCAAGAGATGCTTTCTTACTCCACTGGGGTCGGCACTTCCTCTATGCCTTCCCACCCGTTCCCTTCATTCCAAAACTTTATTCAAACTTCAGAGAGACAGAGGTCATATGATACTCATAGCTCCACATTAGCCACGACAAACGTGGTATCCTCTTCTTCTGCGTCTCTCTTAAACCACTCCTCTGGAGTTGGGGAATGCTCCAGATCTCTCTCAGCAGGACGGATGCTTACTGCATCCCAATCCCCAGTCCCTACATCTCAGGACCTTGTTACTGAAAGCCTAGAATTCCAGGATATTAACCTTTCTCAACAAGTGAAGGATATCCTTCTGGCTTCCAGAAAACCTTCCACAAGACGTTCCAACGCTTTTAAGTAGAAAAGGTTCTCTGTCTGGTGTTCACAAAAGGAACTTAACCCCCTTTTGGTACCTGTAGAGTTGCTACTAGAGTATCAACTTCTAGTCTAAAGACCAATTAAGTGAGAGTCCATCTTAGTGCTATTGCTGCTTTTCATAAACCTTTCAATGGACAACTTATTTCCTCTCATCCACTTGTGTCAAGATTTATGAGAGGCCTACTCTTAACAAAACCACCGGTGGCATGGGATCTGAATCTTGTTCTTGATCAGCTTATGAAACTGCCCTTTGAACCTTTAGCCACTTCAGACCTAAAGTTTCTTTCATGGAAAGTTATTTTCCTAATTGCCATCACTTTTGCAAGATGCATTATTGAACTACAGGCATTAGTAGCTGACCCTCCTTATATAAGGTTCCACCATGATAAAGTAGTCCTCAGGACTCACCCTCACTTTATGCCAAAGGTGGTTTCGTCTTTCCATTTAAATCAGTCGGTGTATCTTCCTATATTCTTCCCTAGGCCTCATGCCTCTAGTGCAGAAAGGAATCTTCACACATTGGATTGTAAAAGAGCCTTAGCCTTTTATCTCCAAAGAACTAAGCCACATAGGAAATCTTCACAGCTTTTTGTGGCTTTTGACTCTAGTCATTTGGGACTTCCAGTTTCTAAAAAGAACTCTGTCAAATTGGATTGCAGATTGCATATCCTATACTTATCAGAGTAAAGGACTTTCTCTCGAGGGCCATGTCACAGCTCACAATGTTAGAGCAATGGCAGCCTCAACGGCTAACCTTCATTCTGTGTCCATTGATGACATCTGTAGAGCAGTCACTTGGGCTTCGATACATACCTTCACAGCCCACTACTGTTTAGACAAGGACTCCCGTCGGGATGCCTCGTTTGGCCAGGCTGTTCTTCAGCATCTCTTCCATACTTAATACAACTCCTACCCACCATCCACGGTTTGGATGCCAGAGGTCCATGGGAAGAAGCATGACCCATCTCACCTAGGTTCACAGCTTGCTGGGGTCACCCCTTGGCATCTTTCAGCTGGGGAGTCCCCATATGTGAAGACTACATTCCTGCTTGTTCCTGGAGATAGTGTAGTTACTCACCTGTAACAGGTGATCTCTGGGAACAGCAGGAATTTAGTCTTCACAACCCACCCACCTCCCCTAAGAGTTGTCTCTATCTTTCTCTTTCTCTACTTCTCTCCTTTGGTCTCCGCTATAAACTCAACTGAAGTGAGAGAGGCACAGAGGCGGGAAGGCAGCACGCATGCGCTGTGGGATGCTCTCAAAAGCGTTCCTATTGGACGCTGGGGAGCGTTCCTGCGTGGGCTCTGTCGGTACCAACGATACCCATATGTGAAGACTAAATTCCTGCTGTTCCCGGAGATCACCTGTTACAGGTGAATAACTACGCTTTCTCTCTGATCCTATACTTGTCAGGGAGAAAACTCCAGAACTGGACACTTGGGGTTCTATGATCATGTCTCAGCTGTTCCCTCAACTCCAGTGTTATCAGGATCAGTCCTTCAAGCCCCTGTCTTGCTCCCTGGTGGAGGGGGTGAGGAGTCTCATTTTGTACAGTCGAGGGCCTTAGGAAGGACTTGGCATTTAGCTGCCATGGATTCTAAGGCAGTGCTAAATGCACGCCTGAAGGCTAGCTCGGTGAGGATCCTGTCTCCTGCTGGCGGCTTGTGGCTCTAGCCATATGGCTGTGATTCCTTGTTTCCCAAGGCTGCAGAGTGTTCCCTGGAGCACCTAGCATTTGTTGAGCCAAATGGTCGTTAAGCCCTTTCTTCTGCCAGATACTGTATAGAAAATATTGAGCTTGAAAATCTACCAATAAGCTAGTAGATTGGCCTTCGTGGTTTAATTGATTTACCTAGTCAGGATATGACATATAAGACGCTGAGTTGCTTCCCAATGTGAGAACATTGAATAGATGTGCCATGAAAAAGTGGTTATATATAGGCATGTCTGCTGAACTTAGGAAGAAAAATCTGAATTAGGTTTTTATCGGTGCTGGAATTTTGGCACAATACTGGCTTTGGTGTCACTAACTCCTTTTTCCTGATGCAAATGGCTTAATTCTGTTATTAATACGTGGGCACATGCAATGGACTATAGCAGGAATTAGGGATTGGAGCAAGAGCTGAAGTAACTCTGATCCTGACAACGCACAAGTTATTAATATGTTCATTTATCTGTTTTTTGAAATGAATTGAATATTTTGAATGATATTTGAGTTTGTGGAGATTTAGAAAATAAAGTAAAAGGACTCTAGCAAGGGGTATATAGGAAATCTCCAGGAACAAGCAGGAATGTAGTCTTCAGATATGGGTATCGTCGGTATCAACGGAGCCTGCGCGGGAACGCTCCTCATCTTCCAATAGGAAAGCTTTTGGGAGCATCCCACAGTGCCTGCGTGCTGCCTTCCCGCCTTTCCCAACTGTCCCTCTCCAGTTCTTCGTTTTCCGCGGAGCCGACAGGTCGCACATCCTGTCACTGCAGAAAAAAATTCCCTTCTTATTCTTCTTTTTTGTGGTCGCGTCTGCCTTCCCTCGACGCTACACCGGTACCGCCGGTTCTTCTTTCTTTTTTTCAAAAAAAACAAAAAAACCCCCTTTCTTTCTGGAGTCTTTTCCAGTAATTTTCTCCTCAGGTGCCATGTGCCATTTTGGGCACTAGGCCCAACTTTTTCCCTCAAAATGGAAAAACCCGCTTCGGGTTTTAAAAAGTGTTCTAAGTGTGGCTGTACCATCTCCGGCACCGACACCCATGAGTGGTGCCTCAAATGTTTAGGTCCTGAACACTCTATTTCAGAGTGTGTTGCCTGTGGGATGATGTCGAAAAGGGGCCAGCAAAACCGAGCTGCTAAACTTAGCACCCTTTTTCCCTCCGATGCAGCCTCCGTGGCATCGATGTCTTCGAGGGCTTCGTCTTCCTCCCATGGATCTCAGGTAACTAAACATAAATCTAGCCAGTCCTCAAAGGGTAGATCTCCTTCTAAACATCGAGATGCCTCTGGCGTTGCCCTTGAGGGACTTTCACCGGCAAAATTGCCCTGGCGAGAGGCTTCGGCTTCCAAAGCACTAACAGGGCTCCAGGATGTTCTCGAGACTTCAATCTCGGCAGAACTACTGGTGCCATGCTCTGGGGTTCCGGCCGCTTCATCCGGCACCGATACCCAAGCATCGGCAGCGTCGATAGACCAGAGATTCTTGGCTATTGAACGCAGTCTGGCGGCTCTTCTCACGGCCTCGATGCCCCTGAAACCGCTTCAGACAATTCAACCGGTACCGGCACCGACTGCATAGACATCGGCGGGTATTCTACCGGGACCGAGTCATGCATCTTTATCCGGCATCGACAAGTCGGTACCGGACCACTCCAATGCCGACTTCGATCGGTACCGGTACCGGTACCGTGCCTTGCACGATCACCCGGATCGGAGATACTTCAAATCCTCGGATGAGTCTGAAGTCTCTGAAAGCTCTGCCGATACCAGAGTACTTCTTCCTGAGGATTCCTCTTTTCTTCAGCGTAGGATGTCTCCACCAGAGGATATGTCCTTTCAGGATTTTATCCGAGATGTGTCCTGAGGTCTTTCCATCACAGTGGCTCCTGAAAAAGAGCTTAGGGCAAAGGAATTAGAAATCCTACAATACCCTAAAGCTCCCAAGGAGGCAGCTACCTTACCTATTCATGAGATCTTGCATGATCTTATGTTAAGGATGTGGGAAACACCTCTAACCACATCTCCTCGCTCTCAAAGACTCGACACCATGTATCAAATTCCTCCTTGTCCTGGGTTTCAGAAGACTCAATTACCACACCATTCCATGGTGGTGGAATCAGCCATGAGACGGATAAAGAGTGCAAAAAGGCATGCATCTAATCCTCCAGGACGTGAGTGTAGGACTCTTGACGCCTTTGGACGTTGATCCTTCCAGGCTTCCATGCTTTCTGCTAGGATCATTTCCTATATCTTGTATATGGGAATGTTCCTTAAAGAGGTCACAGCAGATTTAGAGCTTATGAGCCCTCTCCTTCCTGATGATAAAAGGCAAGATTATCTTGCTCTTGTCAAACATGCTCAGGATGTTTCCAAGTTTGTGAATCGTGCAGCCTTTGACTGCTTTGAATGCATAAGCAGAACCTCTGCCATTGCCATATGTGCACGTAGGATTGCCTGGCTCCAGGCATCTGACTTGGAAATTTGGGTACAGGACAAACTAGGGAATATACCTTGCACAGGAGAGAATCTCTTTGGCAAGAATTGGCACGAAAAAGCTAATGAGATAGATGCTGACAATATCACTTTGGATAGATTGTCTAAATCTACAGCTGATCCTGCGAGGAAAAGATCCTCTAAGAAACCATTCTTCAGCAAGAAGAAAAGGATTTTTATCCCTCCTGTACCCAGCAGGGACATCGTCTGCCCAAAAGGGACAACAGCAACAACCTAGGCAAAGGAAGTCAAAAGCAGCTAAGGCTTAACCGGCTCAGCAGACTCAGCCTCCACAGGGGCTTTGACTCCTATCTAGAGAACTTTGCCTTCCTGGCCCTGAACGGCCCAGAAACCTCCACCATCCCAGGAAGGTTATGTCATTTTGCCCCCAGATGGGGTCAGATAACAGCAGAAAATTGTACTCTGTCTATTGTAAGAGAGGGGTACAAGCTTCATTTCCTCAGCATGCCCCCTCCTACAAAGGTCAGACAGTTCAATTCTCAGACCTCTCTCAACGACCGGTTAGGTCAAGAGATCACTGTGCTCCTTGCATAAGGGGCAATAGAAGAGGTACCCATTCCCCAACAGGGTACAGGGTTTTACTCCCCCTATTTCCTTATTCCAAAGAAAACAGGAGGACACAGACCCATTTTAGACCTCGGAGAATTGAACAAATTCCTTTTCAAAGAGAAGTTCAAAATGATTTCTCTAGGAACTCTGCTGCCATATCTTCAGAGTCAGGATTGGCTTTGTTTTCTAGATCTCAAGGATGCGTACACTCATGTTCTCATTTATCCAACTCACCTAAAGTTCCTTTGCTTTCTGTTTCAAGGGAAGCACTACCAATACAGGGTTCTTCCTTTTGGCCTGGCCTCTGCACCAAGGGTGTTCACAAAATGCATGGCTGTGGTAGCAGCATTTCTCCGCACCCTGGGAATATTCGTCTTCCCTTACTTAGACGACTGGCTCATTCGAGCCCCTTCAGAGCCAGAGGCCAGGGTTGCTCTCTCTCGCACAATGCACATCCTTCAGTATTTGGGACTTGTCATAAACTTCCCAAAGTCCAACCTTGCTCCCACTCAATCCCTAGAGTTTATAGGAACTCTACTGGAGACCAGACAGACAAGGACTTTCCTTCCACAGCCCCGCTGCCTTTGCATTGTGCAGTTAGCTTCCCAAGCAGTGCTAAAGCCTCACCTCACTGCTCAGGAAGTGTTACAGTTGCTAGGCCACATGGCATCCACCGTGCATGTGGTTCCTTATGCTCGCCTCCATATGAGGGCAGCCCAGTGGACTTTATCCACTCAGTGGACTCAGGCGTCAGGTTGCCTGTCAGACAAAATAGCAAACTCAGATCGCCTTATTTTGTCCCTCCAATGGTGGCAATCACCCCAAAACCTTCTGGTCGGGTCTCCTTTACAGAAATACCCACCCCAAGCCACTGTAACAACAGATGCTTCACAGGTGGGTTGGGGAGCCCACCTGCAAGGCCTCTCTACCCAGGGTACCTGGACTCGACAGGAGGCCTATCTCCATATCAATCTCCTGGAACTCAGAGCAATCTTCCTTGCTCTTCGAGTATTCCATACCGAGCTCAGCTACAAGACAGTCCTAGTTCAAACGGACAATCAAGTAGCCATGTTCTATGTGAACAAGGAGGGCGGAACGGGCTCTCTGTCGCTCTGCAACGAAGCTTTGCAATTATGGGCCCTCGCCCAAGAGCATCAGATCCATCTCCTTGCAGTGTATCTTCCAGGCATTCAGAACTCTTGGGCAGACAGACTCAGTCGAGTTCTGCTTCCACACGAATGGTCTCTCCATGCAGACCAGGTGGCCAAAAGTTTTCAAATTTGGGGAACCCCTGACATAAACCTCTTTGCAAGTCTGCTGAATGCCAAACTTCCCTGGTTCTGTTCCAGAATTCCGGCTCAGGGTTGTCAGGCCAGGGATGCTTTCCTCCTCCATTGGGGTCAGGACTTCCTGTATGCCTTTCCACCCATTCCCCTAATTCCCAAAACCCTGTTCAAGCTTCAGAGAGACAGAGGTCATATGATCCTCATAGCTCCACATTGGCCACGGCAAATGTGGTACCCTCTGCTCCTACATCTCTCTCAAGCACTGCCTCTGGAGTTAGGATCTGCTCCAGATCTACTTTCTCAAGAGGACGGGATGCTGTGGCATCCCAATCCCCAGTCTCTGCATCTCAGGGCCTGGTTGCTGAAAGCCTAGAACTTCACAGTCTTTATCTTTCCCAGCAGGTAAAGCATATCCTTTATGCTTCCAAGAAGCCTTCCACAAGACGCTCTTATGCATTTAAGTGGAAAAGGTTTACCATATGGTGCTCGCAGAAGGGTCTTAACCCTCTTGCGATACCTCTGGAATCATTACTGGAGTATCTCCTTCAATTATCAAATGCAGGGCTTAAGACCAATTCAGTAAGAGTCCATTTGAGTGCTATTGCAGCTTCTTTCAAGCCTCTAAATGGACAAGCTATTTCCTCTCATCCTCTCATAGCGAGATTTATGAGAGGCCTTCTTTTAACTAAGCCTCCCATTAAGCCAGCACCGGTGGCATGGGACTTAAATCTGGTTCTTGGGCAGCTAATGAAACCACCCTTTGAATCATTAGCCACTACCTCTTTGAAATTCCTTTCCTGGAAAGTCATCTTTCTTATTGCAATCACATCAGCACGTCGCATCAGTGAATTGCAAGCGTTGGCGGCTGGTCCTCCTTATACAATGTTCCATCATAAGGTAGTCCTTAGGACTCATCCACACTTTATGCCAAAGGTGGTGTCGCCTTTTCATTTCAACCAAGCGGTTTACCTTCCTGCATTTTTTTCAAGGCCTCACGCCTCAAATGCAGAAAGGAATCTTCATACTTTGGACTGTAAAAGAGCTTTGGCCTTTTACTTGCAAAGGACACAGCAACATAGAAAGTCCTCTCAACTCTTTGTTGCTTTTGATCCTAGTCATTTGGGACTTCCAGTCTCCAAAAGAACACTGTCCAGCTGGATTGCACAGTGTATATCTTTTGCCTATGAGAGTAAAAACCTTCCTCTTGAAGGCCATGTCACAGCTAACAATGTAAGAGCCATGGCAGCCTCTATGGCTCATCTTCACTCTATGTCTTTCGACGACATCTGTCAAGCAGCTACTTGGGCTTCGGTTCATACCTTCACAGCCCATTACTGCTTAGACAAGGACTCCCGCTTGGATGCCTTGTTCTCCAGGACCAAGCAGGAAGTCAGTCCTCACATAATGGGTGTCATCGGCGCCGATGAAGCCCCAGCGGAGCATTTCCCCAGCTTTCTGTGAAAGCCTTTGGGAATGCAGGCACGCATGCGTGGTTCCCTTCCCACCTAAAGGTGCCATCTTACCTCAGTCTCTTTTTTTCCATGATGCCCACCGGATGTGTGTCCAGGTTTCCCGGTTAAAATTAGATTTTTCAGCGTTTTTTGCTATTTTTTCTCCCAGTTCGACGCCGGTTCCCCTCCTGCCGGGTTCGGTACACCGGTATCGAGCCCTATTCTTCTTTTTCGGTTTTTGCCCTTCGTGGCTGGCGTTCGCACCCTTTTTTCCATTTTTCCCTGATGGCCCCGCGGGGACTCTTTTTTCCCTGATGGCTTCCAGCGGTTTTAAGAAGTGTGATCAGTGTAAGAAACTAATGTCTCTCACCGACACACACGACTGTTGCCTTCGGTGCCTCGGCCCCGACCACGATCCTAAGTCGTGTGGGGCCTGTGGAAAGATGTCTTCCAAGGCACTACGAAGTCGCCAGCAGCAAAACGAAAGGCTTTTCTCGGACTCAGCCTCCGGCTGGGCCCGGACCTCATCTGAGGCCTCGACATCTCGGGATTCCGATCCCGAGCACCGTCGAAGCTCCTCAGACAGGGGGTCCCCAGACCGGGAACGCAAGAGGAAGAAACTGCTCGCGAGGGTGTCGTCGGAGGAGGTCCCTGGCTCCTCGAGGGCCAGGTCTAAGACCCCCGACCGTCGCCCCGGGCCCGTGGAACCGGAGAAGCCTGCCAAAGTTCCTTGTGTGGAGCCGGAGTCTGCTGGACACGTAAGCCCCGTAGTCCTCGTGGACTCTCCTCCCAGGTAGCCGACGTTGGCCCTGGTGCTGCCGGGGCCCGAGTCGGTGGCTGCTGCGTCTCCCGAGCTGGGTCTCAGGATGACAGCCTTGGAGAGCAGATTGTCTGCCTTCATGGAGCAGCAGCAGGCACTGATGGCCGGCCTGTCTGGCGCATCTGCCCCGACCACCGGGACATCGACGTCGAAGTCGACAACGGAGACCGAGCCGATACTCGAGTCCATCGTGGCTTTGAGTAGACCTCGGTCGCGGTCTCCCTCGACCTCCCATTCGGGACCGAGGGCATCGACGCCGGTGCTTCCGGCGTCGGAGGGGTGCTCCAGGGCCCCGCAGGGTCGGACCCCGACTCCTCCTGGACGAGTCGGCATGGGATATGGAGGACGAGGAGTCTCCTGATACCTTCAAGACTCGGTGCGTCCCTTTGGACTCACCGCAGTCTGAGCCCCGGAGTAGGTCCCCCCCCCCCCCGGAGGACACCCGGTTCTCGGAGTTCATCCGGGATATGGCCACTGCCTTGGCTATTCCGGCGGACCCCGAGGAAGAGCCTCAGCTGAAGAGCTCGAGGCGCTACAGTATGACTCTCCTCCGAAGGAGGCCTTTACTGTCCCGGTTCCTCCGATGCTGGAACGGCTCCTCTTCCGTATGTGGGAGGCACCGGCCTCGGCGCCGGTTCTTAGCAAGCGAGTCGATTCGATCTATCGACTCTGGAAGAGCCCTGGTTTTCAGAAGGCACAGCTACCACACCATTCCATGGTTGTGGAATTGGCCATGCATCATCTGAAAAGCCAGAAGTTGCACTCCGCGGTGCCTCCTGGTAGGGAGGCCCGAAACCTCGATGGTGTCGGTAGAAAGTGCTTCCAGGGCTCCATGCTTGCTTGCCGTGTCCAGTCCTACCAGCTGTACATGGGCATGTACTTGCGGGATCTGGCCAAGGAGTTGGCTGGGTTCTCTGCTGGTCTCTCCGGGGAACCCTTGCAAAGATTTAAGTCCTTGTCCTCGGGGATTCAGGACTACTCGAAGTTCATGTCCCGCGCCACCTACGATGGCTCGAGGCTTCGGCCCGAGTTGCGGAAGCCGGCATCGCGGCTCGACGCCAGGCATGGCTGCAGTCATCTGACCTTGAGCCATGGGTTCAAGACAAGTTGGTCGATGTCCCTTGCCGAGGTGAAAACCTTTTTGGCAAGCCCATGACCGAGAAGGCCGCTCAGCTCGAGACCGAGCACCTCACCCGGACAAGGCTGTCGAGGAAGACCTCTGCCCCTTCTCATAAAAAGAAGGGCTCGGGTAAAAAGCCCTTTTACCCGAGGAAGGGCACTGCCTACAAACAGTACCCGCAATATCAGGCTGCCCAAGCTGCCCCCCAGGGTCAGCAAGCCAAGGGCCAGGGTAATGGGCCCCGTAGGCAGAGGACCCCCAAGCCTCAGGCCCCTGCTACCACTCGGCAGGGTGGGGGCTTTTGACTCCTTGAGCGTAGCCTCTCCTCCACTGCTCTCCCAACCCTGCACAGGAGGTTGTCTCGCCCTCTTTGCCCACCAGTGACCCCTTATCACCGGGGACAGTTGGGTGCTGGAGATAGTCCACAAGGGCTATGCCCTCCATTTTCACCAACTGCCTCCTCCATACTTTCCCGGGGAGCCTCCCAGGCCTCCCCTGCACACAGACCTTCTCCTTCAGGAGCTTCAGGGTCTGTTGGTGGACAGGGCGGTTGAGCCTGTGCCTCCCCACTCGCAAGGTCACGGATTCTACTCCAGGTATTTCCTGGTGCCCAAAAGAACCGGTGGCCTTCGACCCATTCTGGACCTCAGGAACCTCAACAAGTTCCTAGTGAAGGAAAAGTTCAAGATGCTTACTCTTGGAACCCTTCTGCCCTACCTCCAGCAGGGAGATTGGCTATGCTCCTTAGATCTAAAGGATGCGTACACTACCATCCTCATTCATCCAGACCACAGAAAGTACCTCAGGTTCATTGTGGGAGGAAACCATTATCAGTACAGAGTGCTGCCTTTCGGCCTCACCTCCGCCCCCAGAGTCTTTACAAAGTTCTTAGCGGTGGTGGCGGCCTACCTGAGAAATCAGGGAATCTTTGTCTTCCCCTATCTAGAAGACTGGCTCATCAGGGGTCAGACATGTCAGGAGGCCAATCAAGCCACCCTCAGGACTATTGCTCTTCTACAACGCCTGGGGTTTGTCATAAACTTCGCAAAGTCCACTTTGCTCCCCTCCCAGAACTTGGAGTTCATTGGGGCAAGGTTGGACTCTCTCCTGACAAAGGCATTCTTGCCAGAAGACAGAGCCCAAAGGTTGATGGCCTTGGCAAATCAGTTTCTCTGCAGGTCCCTGGTCTCCGCCAGACTCTGCCTGAGGCTTCTAGGCCACATGGCTTCGACAGTGCATGTGACCCCCAATGCCAGGCTCCATATGAGGCCTTCACAGTGGTGTCTTCGAGCTCAGTGGTCACAGGCCACAGGCAGCCTCAGCGACAGAATAAGGGTGTCCAGACCATTTCTGCACTCCCTCAACTGGTGGCTACACCCTCCCAATCTGCTGAAAGGGGTGCCTTTTCAGATTCCATGGTACACAGTAGTGTTAACAACAGATGCCTCCCTGCAAGGCTGGGGAGCTCATTGTCTGGGCAAGTGCACCCAGGGCCTTTGGTCTCCCTGGGAAGCTGCACAGCAGATCAATCTCCTCGAACTCAGAGCTATTCGATTAGCACTCAAAGCTTTCACTCATACTCTGACTCACCAGTCTGTCCTGATCCAGACAGACAACCAAGTTGCCATATTTTATGTGAACAAACAGGGCGGAACCGGGTCCAGGATCCTTTGTTGGGAGGCCCAGGACCTTTGTTCTTTTGCCCTCAAGCACAACATGCTCCTCAAGGCTGTGTACCTTCCAGGCCAGGACAACTACCTGGCAGACAGATTAAGCAGAATACTGCAGCCCCACGAGTGGCAGCTGCATCCTTCAGTAGTTCAGATCTTCCTAAAATGGGATTTCCCTTTGATAGATCTCTTTGCCAGCCCAATGAACAAGCAACTGCCAAAGTTCTGCTCCAGGCAACCGCATCCTCTACGGATAGCAGCGGATGCTTTTCTGATATCCTGGTCTCAGGGCCTCCTGTATGTGTTTCTTCCCACGCCCTTGTTGGCCCGGACTCTCTTCAAGATTCTTCAGGACAAGGCCTCGGTCCTGCTAGTGGCTCCCAGATGGCCGAGACAGCCTTGGTTTCCTCTTCTGCTTCAACTGGCGGTGGATCCTCCACTACCTCTGGCGTTGCAACCCGACCTTCTCTCACAGGAGTAGGGTTCCCTTTTGCACCCCAATCTCAAAACTCTCAATTTGATGGCCTGGAGGCTGGAAGGGTAGTTTTGGCTCCCTGGGGCCTACCTCAGGAAGTTGAGGAGGTTGTCCTAGCCTCTAGGAAACAGTCCACTAGGAAAACCTATGCTCTCAAATGGAAATGGTTTTCTGTGTGGTGTCAGCTACGTACAGAGGACCCTTTCTCTTGTACTGTGCCAGTAGTGCTTCAGTACCTACTGCACTTATCAAATCAGGGACTTAAGTCCATTTCTGTTCGGGTACACCTCTCAGCTCTAGCAGCTCACCACTCTCTGGTGGAGGGACATTCTCTGTCTGGTCACCCCTTGGTGTCCCGCTTTCTCAGAGGCTTGCTTTTGCTCAAGCCTCCCATCCGTCCTCCTGCCCCTGAGTGGGAGATGAATGTGGTCTTGCAGCAGATGACTCGCCCACCTTTTGAGCCGATGGCTACTTGTCCACTACGCTTCCTCTCCTGGAAGACACTCTTCCTGATAGCCCTTACTTCGGCTAGGCGAGTAAGTGAGCTTCAGGCCCAGGTCTGTGATACGCCTTACACCAGGATTTATAGGAACAGGGTAGTCCTCAGGACTCATCCAAAGTTCCTCCCAAAGGTTGTCTCCTCTTTCCACCTCACTCAGGAGGTGGTCCTTCCAACCTTCTTTCCTAGGCCTCATGCAAGCCAGGCTGAAGCAGTTCTGTATACCCTGGACTGTCGGAGGGCCTTATCCTTCTACCTTGACCGTACGCAAGGGCATAGAAGGGCTACTCAGTTCTTCGTATCCTTTGACCCCAATAAGTTGGGGTGGCTGTGTCCAAGCGTACCTTGTCCATCTGGGTGGCTGACTATATCACCTGGGCTTACAAGGCGGCTGACCTTCCTTTGCAGGGTAGGGTCACGGCCCATCGTGTCAGGGCAGTGGCTGCCTCAGTGGCTCATCTCTGCTCTGTGCCCTTGGTAGACATCTGCAGGGCTGCAACTTGGTCTTCAAGCCAGACTTTTGCGGCCCATTACTGCCTGGAGAGGGAGTCCCGTAGGGACAGTGCTTTTGGCCAGGCAGTACTCCTGGATCTCTTTGAGGTTTATTCAACTTCTGCCCTCCTGCCCTTTGTTGGGCTACCGGTGGAGGTTGTGTCCTTGAAAAGCCTTTCTTTGCTGCTGAGACTAGAGGGAGTTCTCTTGTTCAGCCTGGGTTCCTCGGTAGCCCAAATCTTTGGAGTCACCCATATGTGAGGACTGACTTCCTGCTTGGTCCTGGAGAAAGAGTAGTTACTCACCTGTAACAGATGTTCTCCAGGAGCAGCAGGAATCAGTCCTCACAACCCTCCCTCCTCCCCTTGGAGTTGCAGTTGTACATAGTTTATGTTTCATTTTTGTGTGCTGTTCTTAGTTATGTCATTTGACTGAGGTAAGATGGCACCTTTAGGCGGGAAGGGAACTGCGCATGCTTGCCTGCATTCCCAAAGGCTTTCATAGAAAGCTGGGGAAATGGTCCGCTGGGGCTTCATCGGCACCGATGACACCCATATGTGAGGACTGATTCCTGCTGCTCCTGGAGAACACCTGTTACAGGTGAGTAACTTGGCAAATCAAATCTTTTGGTCAGGCTGTTCTTCAACACCTCTTCCACACTTAATGAACTGCTACCCACCATCCCTGGTAGGATGCCAGAGATCCATGGGGGGAAGTGGAGCCCTTTTACAAGGGCACTCATCTTTTTGGGGCCATCTCCCTGGCATCTGCAGCTAGGGAGTTCCCCATATGTGAAGACTACATTCCTGCTTGTTCCTGGAGATAGCATAGTTACTCACCTGTAACAGGTGAAATGCGGGAAGGCAGCATGCAGGCGCTGTGGGATGCTCCCAAAAGCTTTCCTATTGGACTCTGGGGAGTGTTCCTGCGCAGGCTTTGTTGGTACCGACGATACCCATATGTGAAGACTAAATTCCTGCTGTTCCTGGAGATCACCTGTTACAGGTGAGTAACTATGCTTTCCCGATGCACCTTTGGCGTGATATGAATCTGACAAAAAAAACCCTTTCCTCATTGGACGTTTGAAATAGATACCAGGATTTTTTGCTGATTGACTTTCTATATGGTAGTTGGTGGAAATGATTTGATTACTAACTCTTAATATAGCAATGTGTTTAAAAAGATGTTTTACCCTGATTCTAATACTTTGTGAAAATTGATAAAAAGTATTTTACTCCAAAGAGAAGTGTGTTCCCTCCTAAAATTCCTCATGAATCATGATTGATGTGAGGCTCAGTAAGGATTCAGAATCTTCCATCTTTCATTTATCAGACCATTTGTCATGATACTTTATTATAATCTTGTTGATAGCATGTCTCTTTTGTGAAGCAGAATTTTGACATTTGCCCTAAACTCAGAGGGTGATATGAATTGATACACTTAGAATGGGAGAACCCTGTATGAAAATATTTTACACCTCTTAGTTTTAAGAATCTTGAATTCTCAGTGGACAAGCAGGAATGAAGCCCTCATGTATGGGTGACGTCACCGATGGAGCCCTGTGTGTCACCGATGGAGCCCTGTGTGGGAACGCTCCACAGCTTCTATCAGAAGCTTTTGGGTGGTTCCACTGTGCCTGCATACCTGTCTTCCTGCCTGCTGTGGCACCATCTTCTTCAGTCTTCGTTTTCCATAGAGCCTCACCGACGGGAATTTGTCATCAGCCGTGTTTTCATTTTTCCCCCTTTGGGGGATTTTTTTGTGCTAGTTTTGCTTTCTACCTGCCATCGGTAGCATCGAGTTTCGCCTTTGATTCTAGTGCTTTTTTGATAACTTTTATTATCTGGTGTTTTTTCCTGTGGCCCGACTTGGCCTCTGATCACCATTGAGTTGTTTGATTTAGCCATGGCCATCTTCCCAGAAACCGGCCATTGGGTTCAAGAAATGCACCAAATGTGTCAGGACCATCTCAGTCACTGACAGGCACAATTGGTGCCTCCGGTGTCTGGATCCCGATCACCAGCCCTCTTCTTGCAATTTGTGCTTGCAGATGACAGTTAGACGCTTGAAGGGCCAAGAGAAGCAGTGAGAATCTCTCTTTGGCCAGAGGTCTGATTTGGTGTCTTTGGCACTGTCCTCGGTGGCTTCCCAAGGATCTGTTGAAGGTGCATCGACATCGAGAGGTTTCTGGGCTCAATTGGAACCGAGTGCCTGTAGTTTCCTAGAGCATTGGCCTTTGGTCAGTGTCCACCTGGAATTGAAGAAGGACTCTACCTCGACTCCATTGGCATCAAACGGGGACCCTTCCGAGCACCGGGCGAAGTCCCGTGTACATCGATATTGGAACCCTTCCCGATACAATGTTAAGAGCGATGGCTTCGAATGGTCCAGGTTTTGGAGGGGCACTGATTGTCTCCCTACAACCAAGGCCATGCCGATACCCCTGCAGGGATGTCAGAGACATTGATTGAAGCTGCTCAGGCCTCAAGGCCTTCGGAACTAGCAGCTATGGAGGAATACCTTCAGATGCTTGAAGCCCACTTCACATCGATACTGGAGAAACAGCTGGCTGGTACTTCAGTGCCCCTGGCATTGTCATCGAGCATTGTGCAGCTTATCCTTGAGTCACATGTTCTGCCTACAGAGGCATCAACATCGGGGCATTGAAGAGATTTGATGCTGGTTCCCGGCAGGGCCATCTTTCTCTCAAATGTATTGGGTTCCAATGTCCCGATGAAACCACAGAAGCCCTTGATGCATCATCGATCCTGTTGATGCTTCCATTTCCCTCAATGCCAGAGGGAGCTCTGGGCAGTCTCTCAGAGTTACTTTGACTTCCTTTCAAAGTCTGACTCTGATTGTGTGACCAATGTGGAATCATAGATCTTGTCGGAGGGCAGGTCTCTCTGAGCTCCCATCAGACCCCTCCCCTCTGCACAAAAGGCAGAAGTTTCCTTTGAAGGACATGTCCTTCCAGGATTTTGTGAGGGATATGGCAAAGGCCATCCCATTTTCACTAGACACAGAGGATGAGCCCAGGGAGGAGGAGTTGGAGATCCTCCAGTACTCCTCAGCTCCTAAGGAAGCAGTGCCAATGCCCTGAATCCTATGGAGGCTGCAAATGAGAATTATGGGAGAACCCTCACACTGTGCCGTTGGTCAGTAGAAGACTGGACTCGATGTACCCGGTACAAAGGCCGCTGGATTTGAGAAGCCTCAGCTTCTGCACTACTCCTTAGTGGTGGGGTCTGCCCTGAAAAGGATTAAAGGCAGCAAAACTGATTCCTCGGTTCCCCTGGGTAGGGAGGCTCAGACATTGTACTCTTTTGGCAGAAGGTGGTAGCAGCCTATCTCTAGGTACCCTGCTCCTTTATCTTCAGAAAGACAATTTGCTATGCTTCCTTTATCTAAAGTATGCGTACACCCATGTACCGATCCATCCTGTCACAGGAAATATCTCAGATTCGTCCTGGGAAAACAGCACTTTCAGTACTGAGTGTTACCCTTCAGACTGGCCTCAGTGCCCTGAGTCTATACAAAGTGCCTCACAGTGATAGTGGCCTATCTCAGAATTCTAGGGGATTTTGTGTTCCTTATCTGGATGACTGGCTCATAAAAAGCACCACTCAAGACCGAGTCCAACTGACCATCCAGGTGTTAGAGCTGTTTGGTTTCTTAGTCAATTACCCAAAGTCCCACCTTCAGTCCACCCAACAACTGGAGTTCATAAGGATTGTCCTTGACATGACTCAAGCAATAGCCTTACTCTTGCTGGACCGACTCCAGAGATTGATGGCTTTGGTTCGTGATATCCAGTGCAGTCGTCAGATACCGGCTTGCGAGATGTTGACCGTGCTCGGTCACTTGATCTCTATGGTGCACATCACTCCCATGGCTCATCTGTCGATGAGATAAACTAAATGGACACTGAGTACTCAGTGGAAAAATGCCATGGCTGCCTTCGGGACTGGATAGTGGTCACTGTACCTCTTGTCCGGTCTCTGCACTGGTGGTTGGATCATCATAACCTGCTCAGGGGTCTCCCTTTTCAGAAGGCACCACCCCAGAAGATACTGACAACAGATGTATCCAAACCTGGTTGGGGCGCGCATCTGGATGATCTCCACACTCAAGGTGTCTGGTCCAAACAGGAGAGCCTGCACCAGATCAATTTCCTGGAATTATGAGCCATAGTGAATGACCTCAGGGCTTTCTCAGATCACCTAACTGGATTATACTGATTCAGACTGACAATCCTGTTGCAATGTACTACATAAACAAGCAGGTTTATGTAGCACACAGGTTTGTATCTCCTGTGCTGGGAGGCCGTCCAGTTATGGAAGTTTGCCATCACTCACAGTATGAAGTTAAGGGCCACATATCTGCCAAGGGAGCAGAATAACTTGGTGGACCAGCTGAGCCATGTCCTTCAGCCACATGAGTGGACTCTGGACAGGGAGGTCACGGGCCGGATCTTTCAGAAGTGGGGTACCGCCTCGATAGATCTGTTCGCCACTCAATGCATTGCCCAAGTGGATCAGTTCTGCTCCAGAGTCTCCTTGCACAGCAGGCTGGCTCCAGATGCTTTCCTCCCGCACCGAGGGAAGTGCCTGCTATATGCATATCCTCCCATACCTATCATAGTGAAGACTCTGCTGAAACTCCAGATAGATAGGGGTACAGTGATCCTTATTGTGCCGTATTGGCCCAGACAGCTGTGGTTTCCTCTTCTGCTTCAGCTCTCCCTGTGAGAACCTCTGCGGTTGGGCTGTGCCACAGACTTTATATCACAGGAGGATGGGAGGATGCTGCACCCCAACACCAGATCCTTGGCCCTCACTGTTTGTATGTTGAGAAGCTAGTCCTGTCGGATCTTAACCTGCTCGATGGAGTAATAGATGTTCATTTGGTGTCTAGGAAGGCCTTGACGAGAAGGTCTTATGCTTTCAAATGGAAGAAATTTGCTTCCTGGTGCACAGAACGTGCACTGGATTCTTTTAATTGTTTCATTGACAGACTACTCCAGTCCCTCCTGCACCTCTCAGAGTTGGGTCTCAAGTCCAACTCTGTTAGGGTTCACTTTTGCATGATTGGGACTTACCTTTGCAGTTTGGAGGAAAATCCATATTGGTTCAGCCTTTAGTGGTTTGCTTCATGTGAGACTTGCTCCTCTCGAAACCTCCCTTCAAGCCTCTGGCGGTGGCTTGGGACTTCAATGTGGTTCTGGTGCAGCTTTTGTTAACACCTCTTGATTCCTACCCTTTGAAGTTCTTGTCTCGTAAGGTCTTGTTCCTGGTGGTAGTTACCTCAGCACGCCAAGTTAGTGAGCTCCAGGCTCTTGTGGCTCATACACTGTACACCAGGTTCCATCATAATAGAGTGGACCTGTGCACTCATCGTCGATTCCTTCCAAAGGTGGTGTGGGCTTTCCATCTTAATCAGTCAGCCATTCTGCCAACTTTATTTGAGTCCTCACACCCAAAGAGGGGAGGTGGCGCTGCACATGCTGGACTGCAAGTGATCCTTGGCCTTCTCCCTAGAATGGATAAAGATCCACTGAAGGTCCACCCAGCTGTTTGTCTCTTTTCACCCTAACAAGCTAGGGGCTGTCATTTCCAAATGCACTCTTTCGATTTGGCTGATTGGTGTCTAAAATGTTTAGGACCTGATCATTCTCCAACTGAATGTCTCTCCTGCATAGGGATGACTAAAAGAGGAAGACAGAACTGGGCCGTAAAGCTCGGTACCCTCTTTTCTTCAGATACCAGATCCATTGCATTATTCGTGTTATCGTTCAACTTTCTTTCTTGGGGGGGAAAAATCAACTACCCTTATCGCTGGCAGGAAAGGTCTCAGTTAAAAATAACACCTCTATAGCCGGGTGAACCCCGAGTTTTAATAATGGTGTTGTATCACATCAATGACCCACTGCCAGCTTGGTGTGATTTTTTTAAAATTCTTAATAAAGATTTTAGGCTGTTCTATTATAAGCTTTCTTGAATGATTTGTTTTAAAAAATCAATACTCAGCTTCTATGTGGAATCAGCTCTAATTCTTCTCAAGCTTTCGGTATCCCAACGTTCAATCCCGGTACCGACTGACGTTTCAGATTTTTCGTCAGGGGACCTAAACATAACTATAAAAGACAACAATAAATCTACTAACCACCTTATCTCCATTTTAATTATTAATTCACTCCCACCTTATCCATATTTTAGTAATGTGCATATA
Source organism: Ichthyophis bannanicus (assembly GCA_033557465.1). Classification (NCBI taxonomy): domain Eukaryota; kingdom Metazoa; phylum Chordata; class Amphibia; order Gymnophiona; family Ichthyophiidae; genus Ichthyophis; species Ichthyophis bannanicus. Next base: position 372,621,669 of record CM066033.1, on the reverse strand, counting down.
ATAGGATCATAAAAAGGACCAAAACTTAAAACATACCAATGATGCTGCCCGCGTTCTCTCCCTTACTGCAACAGCCGCACAAATTTCGGTTCGCCAGTAAAAAACGCCGCGCATGCGTAACACATGCCCTGACTTCCTTTTAAAGTCTAAAGAATATTCTCATTGGCGCCCTCCTTTTGGACCCGTGTTTACTTGCAAGCTAACCATTCGATCTGATTATTTAGCCCAGCAGGGGCCAAAGTATTTAATTTAAAAATTAATCGCTGCTCTTTTAAATGAAGTGTTTGAGCTAATGTTTTGCCTCGATGAGTTTTTAAAACTTGAGCTAGACAGAGGCAGCGTAGCTGCTCGAACTCGTGCTCTCTTTGCTTACAATGTTCAACTATGGGAGCTTCCATATAACTACACCGAAGGCGACTACGATGTTCACGCATACGAGTGCGAAACATGCGAATCGTCTGTCCTATGTAGCAAAGGCCACATGGGCAAACGATCGCATAGACTACACCTTCAGACTCACATGTTGTACTACTTTTTATAGGCAATACAATCCCATTATACACAAATACATCAAGGCTTAAGGTAATAGCACAAATATCACACGTGCCACATGGTGCATGCCCTGCTGGGTTATTATGTGTTTCCTGAATATTGTTTGATACCCGAGCTGGACTTAGCATGTCTTTTAAATTTGGTGCTCTTTGCCAAACACAACGGATCATGTGATTTTCTAACCCCGAGATAGTGTTAACTATAGGGCTGTGCTTACGTAAAATTTTTTGCAATTCTCCACTCAAAGGGGAATATGTTGTAATTAGATTGACCGAGGTGTCTGGTTTCACACTCTCTTTTGCAGGTCTACCCAATCCCAATAGTGTGGACCGATGATTGTATAAAAGAGCACCAAATTTAAAAGACATGCTAAGTCCAGCTCGGGTATCAAACAATATTCAGGAAACACATAATAACCCAGCAGGGCATGCACCATGTGGCACGTGTGATATTTGTGCTATTACCTTAAGCCTTGATGTATTTGTGTATAATGGGATTGTATTGCCTATAAAAAGTAGTACAACATGTGAGTCCAAAGGTGTAGTCTATGCGATCGTTTGCCCATGTGGCCTTTGCTACATAGGACAGACGATTCGCATGTTTCGCACTCGTATGCGTGAACATCGTAGTCGCCTTCGGTGTAGTTATATGGAAGCTCCCATAGTTGAACATTGTAAGCAAAGAGAGCACGAGTTCGAGCAGCTACGCTGCCTCTGTCTAGCTCAAGTTTTAAAAACTCATCGAGGCAAAACATTAGCTCAAACACTTCATTTAAAAGAGCAGCGATTAATTTTTAAATTAAATACTTTGGCCCCTGCTGGGCTAAATAATCAGATTGAATGGTTAGCTTGCAAGTAAACACGGGTCCAAAAGGAGGGTGCCAATGAGAATATTCTTTAGACTTTAAAAGGAAGTCAGGGCATGTGTTACGCATGCGTGGCGTTTTTTACTGGCGAACCGAAATTTGTGCGGCTGTTGCAGTAAGGGAGAGAACGCGGGCAGCATCATTGGTATGTTTTAAGTATTGGTCCTTTTTATGATCCTATTATATGCACATCACTAAAATATGGATAAGGTGGGAGTGGATTAATAATTAAAATGGAGATAAGGTGGTTAGTAGATTTATTGTTGTCTTTTATAGTTATGTTTAGGTCCCCTGACGAAAAATCTGAAACGTCAGTCGGTACCGGGATTGAACGTTGGGATACCGAAAGCTTGAGAAGAATTAGAGCTGATTCCACATAGAAGCTGAGTATTGATTTTTTAAAACAAATCATTCAAGAAAGCTTATAATAGAACAGCCTAAAATCTTTATTAAGAATTTTAAAAAAATCACACCAAGCTGGCAGTGGGTCATTGATGTGATACAACACCATTATTAAAACTCGGCTTTCACCCGGCTATAGAGGTGTTATTTTTAACTGAGACCTTTCCTGCCAGCGATAAGGGTGGTTGATTTTTCCCCCCCAAGAAAGAAAGTTGAACGATAACACGAATAGTTACAGAATAACTTATCGTTCGGTGGCCAACAGAAGTTTTGTGAGATCCATTGCATTGACATCATCAAGGGCCTCTTCTTCCTCCCATGGATCTCAGGTAACTAAACACAAAAGCCGGTCCTCAAAGGGTAGCTCTCCTGCTAAGCATCGAGAGGCCATTGGCATTGCCCTTGAGGGAACCACACCGGCAAAACAGCCCCGGCGGGAGGCTTCGGCTTCCAAAGCATCGATGGGGCTTCAGGATGTTCTCGAGGCCTCAACCTCGCAAGAACTACCTGTGCCATGCTCAGGGGTTCCGGCCATTCTTACCGGTACCGACACCCAGGCATCGGCAGCGTCGATAGACCAGAGATTTCTTGCTATCGAACGCAGTATCGCAGCTCTTCTCTCAGCTGCGGTACCGGTGGTCCCAAGGGCACCGGTGCCGACATCGACACCGATGCTGGTACCGACACCAGTACAGACACTGGTACCGACACCGATGCCAGTACCGACGATACCGGCCCCGATGGTAACCCTTCCCATTCCACCTCCGGCTGGAGTGGATAAAGTGGTACCGGGTCACCTCGGTACCGACTTCGATCGGTACCAGCATTGTGCTTTGCAAGAGCATCGGGGTCAGGAATACTTTGATTCCTACGATTCCAAAGACTCTGACAATTCTGCTGGCACTAGAAGGTTTCTCTTAGAAGATCCCTCTTCTCCCCAACGCAGAATGTCACCTCCAGAGGACATGTCATTTCAGGATTTCATCCATGATATGGCTAAAGGTCTTTCAATCACAGTAGCTCCTGAAGAGGAACCCAGAGCAAAGGAATTGGAAATCCTCCAATATCCTAAAGTTCCTAAGGAGGCAGCTACTCTGCCTATCCATGAAATTCTGCATAACTTGATGCTCAGAATGTGGGAGACACCTCTGACTACTTCTCCTCACTCTAGGAGACTTGATACTACGTATCGAGTCCCACCATGTCCTGGATTTCAGAAAACTCAGCTGCCACACCATTCAATGGTAGTGGAGTCAGCCATGCGTAGGATGAAAAGTGCAAAAAGACATGCATCCAATCCTCCAGGTCGTGAATGCAGGACTCTGGATGCTTTTAGACGCAGAACTTTTCAAGCTTCCATGCTTTCAGCTAGGATCAGCTCATATATCCTATATATGGGAATGTTCCTCAAAGAAATCACAGGAGACTTGGAACTTATGAGCCCATTTCTCCCAGATGATAAGAGACAAGACTTTCTTACTCTGGTTAAGCATGCTCAAGATGTCTCCAAGTTTGTCAATCGTGCAGCCTTTGACTGCTTCGAATGCATCAGCAGAACTTCTGCTATTGCCATTGGCGCACGACGGATTGCCTGGCTACAGGCATCAGACTTGGAGACTTGGATACAGGACAGGTTAGGCAACATTCCTTGCACGGGAGAGAATCTCTTAGGCAAGAACTGGCAGGAGAAGGCTAACGAGTTAGATGCTGACAATTTTACCTTAGATAGATTGTCAAAGTCTACAGCCACTCCAGCCAAACGAAAGCCTTATAAAAAACCCTCTTTTACCAAAAAGAGGAAGTTTTATCCTTCCTATACCCATCAGACTCCAGGTCAGATTGCCCAAAAGGGACAAACTAGACAACAAAAGAAACCAAAAGGCCCGAGAGCCCAACCAGCTCTCCAGGTTCACCCCCTTCAAGGGCTTTGACTCCTTCCTAGAGTGCTTTGCCTTCCTGCCTCTGAGGGGTCCTCAACCCCCCAATATTCCTGGCAGGTTATGCCACTTTGTCAACAGAAGGCATCAGATAACAACAGAAGATTGGACTTTGTCCATTGTAGGGGAGGGGTACAAACTTCATTTTCACAGTTTACCCCCTCCTACAATTCTAAAGCAGTTCAATTCAGAAACCTCTGCAGACAATCTGCTAGATCACGAGGTCTCCGCACTTCTTGCCCAAGGGGCAATAGAGGAAGTACTCATTCTTCAACAGGGTACAGGGTTCTATTCCCCCTATTTTCTTATTCCAAAGAAAACAGGGGGACACAGACCCATTCTAGACCTCAGAGAATTGAACAAATATCTGTTTTGAGAGAAATTCAAGATGATTTCTCTGGGAACTCTTCTGCCATACCTTCAAAGCCAGGACTGGCTTTGCTCTCTAGACTTAAAGGATGCATACACTCACATTCTTATCCATCCAGATCACAGGAAATTTTTACGTTTCCTTTTCAGGGGAAGACATTTCCAATACAGGGTTCTTCCTTTTGGTCTGGCTTCAGCATCAAGGGTATTCACGAAATGCATGGCAGTAGTAGCAGCATTTCTACGAACCCTGAGGATTTTTGTCTTCCCTAACTTAGACGACTGGCTCATCCGAGCCTCCACAGTGACAGAGGCCAGCACCGCACTGTCTCGTACAATGTGAATCCTCCAATACTTGGGATTGGTAATAAACTTCCCGAAATCTCAACTAGTTCCTTCCCAATGCCTAGAATTCATAGGAGCCTGTCTGGATACCAGATAGGCAAGGGCTTTCCTTTCACAAGCCCGGTGTCTTCGCATAATGCAGTTAGCTTCCCAAGCTGCAGGCAAATCCTCCCTCACTGCTCGGGAGCTACTGCAGTTACTGGAACACATGGCATCCACAGTTCATGTAGTCCCATATGCTCGCCTCCACATGTGAGCAGCTCAGTGGACCCTCTGCACACAGTGGACACAGGCCACTGATTATTTGTCGGACAAAATAACAATCTCTCAACGACTAATTTTGTCCCTCCAATGGTGGCAATCATTAGAAAATCTGACAGTAGGGTCTCCTTTCCATCGACCCCTCTTTCAGGCCACCCTAACAACAGATGCATCACAGGTGGGTTGGGGAGCACACCTGAATCATCTCTCTACCCAGGGCACCTGGACTCCACAGGAGGTTGGTTTAAACATAAACCTCCTGGAGTTAAGAGCAATTTATTTAGCTCTTCAAGTGTTCCACGCCCAGCTCAGCTACAAGACAGTCCTAGTCCAGACGGACAATCAGGTAGCCATGTTCTATGTGAACAAGCAGGGCGGGACAGGCTCTCTGTCGTTATGCAACGAAGCTTTACGACTATGGGCCCTCGCCAGAGAGCATCAAATTCACCTTCTAGTGGTATATCTTCCAGGCATTCAAAACCTTTTGGCAGACAAACTCAGTTGAGTACTGCTACCTCACGAGTGGTCACTCCACCTAGACCAGGTAGCAGAGATATTTCATCTCTGGGGCACTCCAGACATAGGCCTCTTTGCAAGTCCACTGAATGCCAAACTTCCCCGGTTCTGTTCCAGGATTCCGGCACACAACTGTCAGGCAAGGGATGCCTTCCTCCTTCACTGGGGTCAGGACTTCCTTTATGCCCTCCCACCCATTCCCCTCATCCCCAAGACACTCTTCAACCTTCAGAGAGACAGGGGTCACATGATTCTCATAGCACCACGATGGCCACGCCAAACATGGTATTCCCTGCTTCTGCATCTCTCTCAAGCGCCACCTCTGGAGTTAGGGCATGCTCCAGATCTCCTTTCCCAGGAGAACGGGTGCTATGGCACCCGAATCCCCAGTCCCTGCACCTCACGGCCTGGTTGTTGAAGGCTTAGACGTCCAGGATTTCAACCTGTCCCAGCAGGTAAAAGATATCCTTCAGGCTTCTAGGAAACTTTCCACAAGAAGATTTTATGCCTTCAAGTGGAAACGTTTTACTATATGGTGCTTCAAGAAGGGATTAAACCCCCTGGTCATACCCTTAGAATCGATACTAGAGTATCTCCTTCACTTATCGAATTCTGGGTTAAAGACCAATTCAGTAAGAGTCCATCTTAGTGCAATTGCAGCTTCTTATAAGCCTCTAAATGGACAACCAATTTCCTCTCATCCACTCCTATCGAGATTTATAAGAGGCCTTTGATTAACTAAACCTTCCATCAAGCCACCACCGGTAGCATGGGATCTAAATCTAGTTCTCGGGCAGCTCATGAAGCCGCCTTTTGAGCCTTTAGCCACTACAGCCCTTAGGTTTTTGACTTGGAAGGTCATCTTCCTGATTGCAATCACCTCTGCCCGTCGCATTAGTGAATTGCAAGCTTTAGTGGCTGATCCTCCTTATACTAGATTTCATCATCATAAGGTTGTTCTTCGAACTCACCCACACTTTATGCCAAAGGTGGTTTTGCCTTTTCATTTAAACCAATCAATTTATCTTCCTGTATTTTTTCTGAGGCCTCACGCCTCTAATGCAGAAAGAAACCTTCATACTTTGGATTGTAAAAGTGCCTTAGCCTTTTACATTCAAAGAACACAACAACATAGAAAGTCCTCGCAACCTTTTGTAGCTTTTGACCCTAGTCATGTGGGACTTCCAGTCTCCAAAAGAACTTTATCTAAATGGATTGCCCATTGCATATCCTTTACTTATGAGAGTAAGGGTCTTCCTCTTCAGGACCATGTCACAGCTCACAATGTGAGAGCCATGGCAGCTTCTATGGCTAATCTCCACTCTGTGTTTATCGATGACATTTGTTGAGCAGCCACCTGGGCTTCGGTACACACCGTCACAGCCCACTACTGCCTAGATAAAGCCTCCTGTCAGGATGCCTTCTTTGGCCAAGCTGTTCTTCAAAATCTCTTTCAAACCTAAACCAACTCCTACCCACCAACCCTTGGGATGCCAGAGATCCATGGGAGGAAGGATTCTCACCTTCGACGGTGCCACCTTCCTAGGGATATCTCCCTGGCATCTTCAGCTAGGGAGTCCCCATATGTGAGGACTACATTCCTGCTTGTTCCTGGAGATAGCGTAGTTACTCACCTGTAACAGGTGATCTCCGGGAACAGCAGGAATTTAGTCCTCACAACCCACCCACCTCCCCTAGGAGTTGTCTCTCTCTCTCTCTCTCTCTTTGTCTCTTTCCTCTCTCCCTCTATCCTTTCACTCAGCTGCAAACTTAACTGAAGAGAGACAGTTGGAAAGGAGGGAAGGCAGCGCGCATGTGCTGAGGGATGCGCCCAAAAGCGTTCCTATTGGACGCTGGGGAGCGTTCCCACGCAGGCTCCGTCGGTACCGACGATACCCATATGTGAGGACTAAATTCCTGCTGTTCCGGGAGATCACCTGTTACAGGTGAGTAACTACGCTTTACACTCCATTGTCTCGGAAGAAAAGGCCTGGCAATCTACTTCCAATCATACCTTGCCAAGAAAACCCAGGAGATGCTAGGTCACCAGGAGTCTGCATTGACTTGACGACACTTAAAAAAAATAGTATTTAACAGAGTCCCAAAAATCTTCTTTATGGGCTGAATTATGCCTGTGGACAAATCAAAGCCTCAGCACTGTGGCACACTCTTGACCAAGTGCTGTTTATCCTGGCAGTTGTGCCTGTGTTCTGTTAGAGAAATTCATTGGAGTTTATTCCAATGACTTTCTGGTTGAATAGATCTGGGTAACTGGCCAATTCTGAATCTGAAGACATTGAACGAGTCTGTGAGAGCAAAACACTTTAGGATTTAATCCCATTATTCTCCAATTCAAGCTATTGAAGCAGTTAATTTTATGTGTTCCTTAGATCTACATTAATGCTTACATTTATATTTCATTTGCCGAAAGACAGTCTTTTCTGGCCTTTTCAAGCTAAGGCAAATCTGCATTAACCAGAGTATTTTGTGATACTCCCGCTTTTGCAGAGCAGGCAGTGTAGGCAGGAAGATAAATAACAGAGCCAAAAGAAGAGCAAACAAAGCACTAAAACTCTCCTAGATGCTGGAAGAACTAAAAAGAAGAGGATGAGGAGAGAAAAGTGGAGAGGTGGTGTGTGCTGTCTGTGCCCTGCCTGCTGCACATTATTTCCAGGACTCATATTTTACCTCGGAAAGTAATGCATGCATAAGTACATACGTTCTCACAAGGAAGTTTTTACATGTTTAAGAACCACACTACTGGTGTGTCTGATTGGGAAAAACTGCCCTGTGACACTAGAGGGCAGTAGCCTTATGCAGCTATCATGATGTGATAGCTGCAAAAGGCCCAGGGTTAAGACCAAAACCTCTGTGGTATCTGCAGGGTGCATTCCCAGCTTTCCGCCTGCAGATACCATGGACATTTTGGATTAACTGTGGAGACTCATGATACCTTCATTGGCAGGTAGCGTGGGAAGTTTTGCAGTGCCTGCCGATGTAGGTAGCATGAGTCTCTGTGGTAAATCCAAGGGGAGAACGCCCCCGCCACCCCCAGACAGCTCCTGAATTGTCTGGGGGATTGGTATACCGCCAGACAAAATAAACTGGAAGTAGTGGTATACAAATGTATACTAAATAAATAAAATAAATAAACTATACCGTCTAGTCAGGTGGCCAAAGCTCCTTCTCTTCAGATCCTTAAAACTAACTTGGCTAGCCAGTTGGGTCCTGAGCCCCCCTACCTCTTCCCATTAAAAACTAGCAATCCTGGCTAGTTATTCGGCCTATGGCCCCCCTCCCCAGGCACCCATACCCGCTGATTCTCCCCCAGGTCATATCTGAATCCACGGTGGTCCAGTGGTCATTGGAGTCAGGAGCGGTCCTCTCTGCTCCTACCCCCATTATAGGCCTGGCTCATAATGGCCATGATCACTTGTTACTGCCCCCTGGCGACCTCATGGAGATAAATCTGCAGTAGCCCCGCAGTAGCAGCTAACGCCCTTTAGTAAACATTCCCTAGATGTAACTCTGATTTACAAACCAATACTGGATAATTGCCCTTTAGTCAAATAGTTGATTATAAATATTCAGGGCTTGTTTACTTTTCTGAATGTATCCAAAATACACTTAGGCAAGAATATAACTGGATCATAACAAAATAGGTACTGATAAATCTATATAAAAATGGCTTGTGAATCTTCCAACTGTCAACTCTAAGGAGTACGTAGCAGCTCATAAACATAAACTCATAATCTCCTTCGTTGAATGATCTTTTCATATCTTTAGCATTGTTAAGTGTGGTAAAGCAGCCAGTGCTTCTTGCTGAAAACAGCTGAAAGCTGTAATTTATAAGTGCAATCACAGTCATTTTAACAAATAGTGAAAATGTTTGCTGATATATCTTTAAGTAAACCTTATGAAATGGATACTTTTTTTGCAACATTTTTGCTCCACCTATTGGCATAAGAAATGAATTACCCGAGCATCTGCACTGGTGGGTGTAAGAAAACAGGGAGTACATTAAGGTAATTAGCAAAAAAAAGAAGAAAAACAGACATTTTGGATATTTTAGTGACAAGTTATGAAGCCCATCAATATCTGTTATAAAATAGCTTCTGTAGCACTCAGTTTTCTCCAGGACCAAGCAGGAAGTCAGTCCTCACATATGGGTGTCATCGACGCCGATGAAGCCCCAGCGGAGCATTTCCCCAGCTTTCTAAGAAAGCCTTTGGGAATGCAGGCACGCATGCGCGGTTCCCTTCCCGCCTAAAGGTGCCATCTTACCTCAGTCTCTCTTTTTCCGAGAAGCCCACCGGACGTGTGTCCTGTCATCCCGGATAAAAGTTTGATTTTTCGGCGATTTTCGCTGGGTTCGGTACACCGGTATCGAGCCCGATTCTTCTTTTTTGGTTTTTGCCCTTCGTGTCTGGCGTTCGCGCCCTTTTTTAATTTTTCCCTGGAAGGCCAGTCCTTTGACCTCGCAGGGACTCTTTTTTCCCCGATGGCTTCCAGCGGTTTCAAGAAGTGTGATCGGTATAAGAAGTTAATGTCTCTCACCGACACACACGACTGCTGCCTTCGGTGCCTCGGTCCTAATCACGACCCTAAGGCACTCCGAAGTCGCCAGCAGCAGAAAGAAAGGCTTTTCTCCGACTCAGCCTCTGGCCGGGCCCGGACCTCGTCTGAGGCCTCGACATCTCGGGATTCAGATCCCGAGCGCCGTCGAAGTTCCTCAGACAGGGGGTCCCCCGACCGGGAACGCAAGAGGAAGAAACGGCTCGTGAGGGCGTCGTCATCGGAGGTCCCTGGCTCCTCGAGGGCCAGGACTAAGACCCCCGACCATCGCCCCGGGCCCTTGGAACAAGAGAAGCCTGCAAACGTTCCTCACGTGGAGCCGGAGTCTGCTGGACACGTAAGCCCTGTGATCCTCGAGGACTCTCCTCCAAGAGAGCCGACGTCGAGTCGATCATGGCTCAAAGTCGACCTCGGTCGCGGTCCCCCTCGACCTCCCGTTCGGGACCGAGGGCATCGACGCCAGTACCTCCGGCATCGGGGCGGGTGCTCCAGGGCTCCGCGGGGTCGGATCCTGACTCCTCGTCGGACGAGTCCGCCTGGGAGACGGAGGATGAGGAGTCACCCGACACATTCAAGACTCGGTGCGTCCCGTCGGACTCACCGCAGTCTGAGCCCCGGAGTAGATCCCCTCCGGAGGATACCCGGTTCTCGGAGTTTGTCCGGGATATGGCCACCGCGTTGGCTATCCCGGCGGACCCCAAGGAAGAGCCTCGAGCCGAGGAGCTCGAGGCCCTGCAGTACGACTCTCCTCCGAAGGAGGCCTTTACTGTCCCGGTTCCTCCGATGCTGGAACGACTCCTCTCCTGGATGTGGGAGGCACCGGCCTCAGCGCCGGTTCTAAGCAAGCGAGTCGATTCGATTTATCGACTCCGGAAGAGCCCTGGTTTTCAGAAGGCGCAGCTACCACACCATGCAATGGTTGTGGAATCGGCCATGCATCGCCTGAAGAGTCAGAAGATGCACTCCGTGGTGCCCCCCGGCAGGGAGGCCCGGAACCTTGATGGTGTTGGTAGAAAGTGCTTCCAGGGCTCGATGCTTGCTTGCCGTGTCCAGTCTTACCAGCTGTACATGGGCATGTACTTGTGGGACCTGGCCAAGGAGTTGACCGGGTTCTCTGCTGGTCTCTCCGGGGAACCCTTGCAGAGCTTCAAGTCCTTGTCCTCGTGGATTCGGGACTGCTCCCGCGCCGCCTATGATGGCTTCGAGGCTTTGGCCCGAGTTGAGGCAGCCGGCATCGCGGCTCGACGCCAGGCATGGCTGAAGTCATCGGACCTCGAGCCGTGGGTTCAGGACAAGTTGGTCGATGTCCCTTGCCGAGGTGAAAACCTTTTTGGCAAGCCCATGACCGAGAAGGCCGCACAGCTCGAGACTGAGCAGCTTACAAGGACAAGGCTGTCTAGGAAGACCTTTGCCCCTTCTCACAAAAAAAAGGTCTCGGGTAAGAAGCCCTTTTATCCGAGGAAGGGCACTGCCTACAAACAGTACCCTCAGTATCAGGCTGCCCAAGCTGCCCCCCAGGGTCAGCAAGCCAAGGGGCAGGGTAATGGGCCCCGTAGGCAGAAGACCCCCAAGCCTCCCGCCCCTGCTCCCACTCAACAGGGTGGGGTTTTTTGACTCCTTGAGCGTAGCTCTCCATCCCTGCTCTCCCAACCCTGCACAGGAGGTCGCCTCGCCCTCTTTGCCCACCAGTGGCCTCACATCACTGGGGACAGTTGGGTGTTGAACATAGTCCACAGGGGCTATGCACTGCATTTTCACCAACTGCCTCTGCCATATTTTCCAGGGGAACCTCCAAGGCCTCCCCTGCACACAGACCTTCTCCTTCAAGAGCTTCAAGGTCTGTTGGTGGACAGGGCGGTGGAGCCTGTGCCTCCCCACTTGCAAGGTCACGGATTCTACTCCAGGTATTTCCTGGTGCCCAAAAGAACCTCAAGTTCCTAGAGAAGGAAAAGTTCAAGATGCTTACTCTTGGAACACTTCTGCCCTACCTCCAGCAGGGAGATTGGCTATGCTCCTTAGATCTAAAGGATGTGTACACTCACATCCTCATTCATCCAGACCACAGAAAGTACCTCAGGTTCATTGTGGGAGGAAACCATTATCAGTACAGAGTACTGCCTTTTGGCCTCACCTCCGCTCCCAGGGTCTTTACCAAATGCCTGGCAGTGGTGGCGGCCTACCTGAGAAATCAGGGTATCTTTGTCTTCCCCTATCTGGATGACTGGCTCATCAGGGGTCAGACGTGCCAGGAGGCCAGACAAGCCACCCTTACAACTATTGCTCTTCTTCAAAGCCTGGGGTTTGTAATAAACTTTGCAGAGTCCACTTTGCTCCCCTCCCAGAACCTGGAGTTCATTGGAGCAAGGCTCGACTCTCTACTGGCAAAAGCTTTCTTGCCAGAAGACAGAGCACAAAGATTAATAGCCTTGGCAAACCAGTTTTTCAGCAGGTCACTAGTCTCCGCCAGACTCTGCCTGAGGCTTCTAGGCCACATGGCTTCGACAGTACATGTGACCCCCAATGCCAGGCTCCATATGAGGCCTGCACAGTGGTGCCTTTAGACTCAGTGGTCACAGGCCACAGGCAGCCTCAGGGACAGGATAAGAGTGTCCAGACAATTTCTGAACTCCCTCAGCTGGTGGGTGCACCCACCCAATCTACTAAAAGGGGTGCCCTTTCAAATTCCTGGGTACACAGTGGTACTGACCACAGACGCCTCCCTGCAGGGCTGGGGAGCTCATTGTCTGAACAAGTGCACCCAGGGCCTGTGGTCTCCTTGGGAGGCTGCACAGCAGATCAATCTCCTAGAACTCAGAGCTATTCGATTAGCACTCAAAGCTTTCTCTCCTACCCTGGCTCATCAATTTGTCCTGGTTCAGACAGACAACCAAGTAGCCATGTTTTATGTGAACAAACAGGGCGGGAATGGGTCCAGACTCCTCTGTCGGGAGGCTCAGGACCTTTGTTCATTTGCCCTCAAGCACAACATGCTCCTCAAGGCTGTGTACCTCCCAGGCCAGGACAAGTACTTGGCCGACAGGTTGAGCAGGATTCTGCAGCCCCACGAGTGGCAGCTGCATCCTTTAGTAGTTCAGAAGATCTTCCTAAAATGGGGTCTCCCTTTGATAGATCTCTTTGCCTGCCCACTGAACAAGCAACTGCCAAAGTTCTGCTCCAGGCAACCGCATCCTCTGAGAATAGCAGCGGATGCTTTTCTGATTCCCTGGTCTCAGGGCCTCCTGTATGCGTTTCCTCCCACGTCCTTGGTGGCCCGAACTCTCTTCAAGATTCTTCAGGACAAGGCCTCGGTCCTGCTGGTGGCTCCCAGGTGGCCGAGACAGCCTTGGTTTCCACTTCTGCTTCAACTGGCGGTGGATCCCCCACTGCCTCTGGGGTTGCAACCCGACCTTCTCTCACAGGAGCAGGGTTCCCTTCTGCACCCCAATCTCAAAGCTCTCAATTTGATGTCCTGGAGGCTGCAAGGGTAGTTTTGGCTCCCTGGGGCCTACCTCAGGAAGTTGAGGAGGTTGTCCTAGCCTCTAGGAAACAGTCCACTAGGAAAACCTATGCTTTCAAATGGAAAAGGTTTTCTGTGTGGTGTCAGCTGCGTACAGAAGATCCTTTCTCCTGTACTGTGCCAGTAGTGCTTCAGTACTTACTGCACTTGTCCAATCAGGGACTTAAGTCCAATTCTGTTCAGGTCCACCTCTCAGCTCTAGCAGCTCACCACTCACTGGTGGAAGGACATTCTCTGTCGGTTCACCCCTTGGTGTCCCGCTTTCCCAGGGTCTTGCTTTTGCTCAAGCCTCCAATCTGTCCTCCTGCTCCTGAGTGGGAGCTGAATGTGGTCTTGCAGCAGCTGACTCGCCCACCCTTTGAGCCGATGGCTACTTGCTCTCTACGCTTCCTATCCTGGAAGACACTCTTCTTAATAGCCCTTACCTTGGCTAGGCGAGTGAGTGAGCTTCAGGCCCTGGTCTGTGATAGGCCTTACACTCGCTTCTATAGGAACAGGGTAGTCCTTAGGACTCATCCAAAGTTCCTCCCCAAAGTTGTCTCCTCCTTCCACCTTAACCAAGAGGTGGTTCTTCCAACATTCTTCCCTAGGCCTCATGCAAGCCAGGCTGAAGCTGTTCTGCATACTCTGGACTGTAGGAGGGCCTTATCCTTCTACCTTGACCGTACGCAGGGGCATAGAAGGGCTACTCAGCTCTTCGTGTCTTTTGACCCTAATAAGTTGGGGTTGGCTGTGTCCAAGCGTACCTTGTCCATCTGGGTTGCTGACTGTATCATCTGGGCTTATAGGGTGGCTGACCTTCCTTTGCAGGGTCGGGTCATGGCCCACCATGTCAGGGCAATGGCTGCCTCAGTGGCTCATCTCCGCTCTATGCCCTTAGTAGACATCTGCAGGGCTGCAACTTGGTCTTCAAGCCAGACTTTTGCGGCCCATTACTTTCTGGAGAGGGAGTCCCGTAGGGACAGTGCTTTTGGCCAAGCAGTACTCCGGAATCTTTTTGAGGTTTAGGCAACTCTTGCCCTCCTGCCCTCTGTTGGGCTACCGGTGGAGGTTGTGTCCGTGAAAAGCCTTTCTTTGCAGCTGGGACTAGAGGGAGTCCTCTTGTTCAGCCTGGGTTCCTTGGTAGCCCAGAGCTAGGGAGTCACCCATATGTGAGGACTGACTTCCTGCTTGGTCCTGGAGAAAGAGTAGTTACTCACCTGTAACAGGTGTTCTCCAGGAGTAGCAGAAATCAGTCCTCACAACCCTCCCTCCTCACCTTGGAGTTGCAGTTGTACATAGTTTATTTTTCATTTTTGTGTGCTGTTCTTAGCTATGTCATTTGACTGAGGTAAGATGGCACCTTTAGGCGGGAAGGGAACCGCGCATGCGTGCCTGCATTCCCAAAGGCTTTCTTAGAAAGCTGGGGAAATGCTCCGCTGGGGCTTCATCGGCGTTGATGACACCCATATGTGAGGACTGATTCCTGTTGCTCCTGGAAAACACCTGTTACAGGTGAGTAACTACTCTTTATTTACAATTGGATAGAATGTTTACTAAATTTCTGTGGAACAACAAAGTGCCGCATATTGCTCTGATTACGTTTAAGTGACCTAGAGGAAAGGGTGGTGTAGGGTTTACGGATTTTTACTTGTACCAGGCTGCTGCATTGCTTCAACATGGAACAGTTTGCTTGTCAGATGATCCGGTGGAGGCCATGATTCCCCTTTGGCTGGAGGTGAAGAGAGCAATAGTACATCCATTCCCCTTGAGATCTCTTCCTTCCATGAATTTTCCTTAGGCTACTTTAATTCTGTTTATTGAAATTTTCAAAAACTATACAATGTTCACAAGTATAGAGAAACACAATAAGTCAACAATAGAAATAATTCAAAAGAGAAATAATACAAACAAGTACATTAGCCCACATCTCGTTGAGAAAACCATAAGAAATCAATAACAAGAAAAAACAAGGCAAGGAACACCAAACCAAAGAAAGGTGTCCCAGCCACACAGAGCAGTCATTTAATTATACCCATCCACCGCCTGACAATTTCTAAACTACAACATAATGACATAAAGGAAAAGCAAAAGTCACTGCACCTTTTCCTTATCTACCTCATGGACCTCATCCTCACCACCCCCCCACACAGAGCCAGACGGTCAGCCGCTGCCAACACTCTGAACATCCCAAGCAAGATTACAAAGTGCTCGCAAGCAACACGAAACAGGGCCTTCATGTTCTATGCACCCACATGCTGGAATGCCCTCCCGCCCAACATCTGCTCCATAACCGATCTCACCCAGTTGAGAAAGGCTCTGAAACACCACCTCTTTCTCCAGCACTACTCCCACAACGAAGACACACAGCGTGCATCCTCATGCACCCACCATTACAGCACCCTTGACCCAACAGAAACAAGCAGTCCCAGCCCCGCCCATTAATGCTTCCAGACACCCGTTACACAACTGTATATGGCACACAATTTGTAAATAATCCACAATCTTGTATATAGCACACAATTTGTTGTAAATAGCCACCAAGCAGCCATATCGCCGCCCCCCCCCCCACCCCGGCCCGACTGTCGTGCCTGTATATAGTTACTTAACTGAATAACCTGTTACTGAGTAGTCTGTACATAGTTTCCCCAGTTAGCCAAGTTGTAATCCATGCTTTTTGTAAGTACAGTGCGGACGCCGCCACACCGTACCGCACAAATCTATTTTAACTGTAAACCGAGCTGATTTTAAAGAACGCGGTATAAAAAAAACCTCAAATAAATAAATAAATAAGAATCCACCTTTCCAAAGCCAAAAATGACAAAAAGACAAACCTGTCATATCCAAGAGATATACTAAGCATTTACAAGGGTAGCGCAAGAAAAAAGTAGCGCCTAAGGCAAGAGTTCTAGACTTGAGAACAAGAAAGGACTTCCTTTGTGCTTGTGTTGAGCAAGATACTGTCATAGAGCAGGGGCTAATAAAAATGAGGACATAGGCAAAGAAGCTGTCTGTCCCAAAACAAATGAGGTGCAGAGAATGCAATTGCCTAGCAAAACAGCTAGAGGGAGCAGGCGTGCACTTACAGAGGCTGAGTGGACACACCTAGCTAATCAGCAGCACCTGAGAACTAGCCCAGGAAGCTCAAAGGCAGAAGACCTTTATAAGCGAGAGGCTGGAGACAGAAGGCAGAACAGCACCGGAGAGCAGAGTAGCACCGGAAAGGAGAGCACTGCTGAGAAAAGGAGCAGTGGAACCAGGACTAGTGGCACGGCTGCAGGAACTGGAAGAGAACCAGAGTTCCCAGAGAAAGACAGACGGAGGAGAGTCAGTCCTGTGGAAGTCGTGGTAGCCAGAAACTCCAGAGGTAAAGAGCTAAGAAGCAGGAAGCCAGTCTTGGAGAGAGGCCTACGCTTGCCAGAAAGCCCGGAGACCAGATTGAAAGGTACCAGAAGCTTTCAAGAGAAAGATTGCCAGAGAGACTGGGTCCTAAGGGAAATACCTGAGGAAGACACTTCCAGCTATGCCTATTACAGGAAACCAAGGTATGATGATTCTTTATTCATGAAGAAAGGCTCAGCTGCTAGAAGCCCTTATAAAACAGATGCCCAGTTTAAAGGAAGAGAAAGCAGGCCAGAGTTTCATCAGCCAAGATATAGAGGCTATGCTCATTTAAGAACCTTAGAACAATTGTATGGAAAACAAGGGAACAGAAATAGGGACTGGCCAGTGATAACAGCCAGAGAAAGCCCCAGCCCAGAAGGAGATAATAGTGACTTAGAACCGATGCAAGTGGAGCTTATAGACCCTATTTCCTCATCTCAGGAGGAATTGATGGATTGTTCTATGTGTGTTGTGTGTAGTTTGGAATCACTGCCGGAACTGTGAGCCTTACAGATATTGCCTTAAGAAGGTTTTTCATATTTGTGCTGAATGAAAGAAGAATGTTCAGACATGTAATTTACTCCAATGTTGAAAGAATCCTTGGTTAAATTCCTTTCCACAACTGTGAAGATTGCAACAGTTTGCTTTGTACCTTGAGTTTGGTTTATACCTGAAAAGAAGGACTTTCTTTAATTTTTGTAGCCCAACGAATCTTTTTGTGAAAAGGGAAATAAAAGCCTTATTCTCCCTCCATTTGGCTTACATGACTTATTTGCACCAGGAGCAGGACTACATAGACCAGGCTGCACCTGGCCTTAAAAAACCCTCCTCTCCTAAAATTAACTATATGCCCAACCTCCCCGTTCAGCCACCGGCCACCAGGGGGAGGTTGGCGACAATACATCAGGAAAAATAGAGACCTTATCACCATAATAAAGATTGTCCCTTTTCCAAAAATAAGCTTTAAGAATAGAGACTTTATCTTCTTCAGAAACCAAAGTTACCAATAATGTGGCTCTAGTGGAAATAATATCTTGAGTGTCTTCCAAGAGGGCAGTCAAGTTAAACCCATTTTTATCTTCAAGAACAGCTACTTTCCCTTCCCCAACACCTGGAGAAACAATTTTTAAGGAAATATAATAACATTTAGCAAACACTATAGCATCGGCGGTGGGGAGGAGAAGAACATCTTTTAAATATTTCCTAAACAGTATTGATGGAGATAATAAACTACTAGAAGGCTAGCCATATTCTCTAAATTTTCAAGTTTTTGACACATAATAGAACTTTCTTTCATTGTAGCAGACTGGAATAAAGAAAACGATTTAACCTGCATATCTATACTCAAAATAGACAAATGCAAAGTTCCAATCTATCCAGATTCTGAAATTTAATAACAGTGTCCCTAGTAAATTGACATAAAGAGGGAACAGTCTCAGCAAAAATCCGTTCAGTACGATTAACTACTTGCCAAATATCCAGAAGAGAATTGGAGAAGACTTGTGAGTCACCAGGAGGAATGGAGGGCTCCGACCAAGAAACCATTTTGGGGAGCACAACTTCCTTCTGTGAACTCAAAACACCGGACTGAGGCACAGCAGATAATTCCAAAAAACCAGGAGGAAGAGGAGGGGTACGCTCAGGAGAGCAAAGACTCGGCCCCTCCAGTGAGGGATCAAAAGGAACAGTACCTGGTGGTGTTAAGACCGGTGTAGATATTACATGCTTGTCCATAAGGCCACCAGCAGACACAGCCACAAGAGTTTTCTTTTTCCTTTTACCGCCGGGCATCGCCACTTCACAAATCTATAAATGCTCCCAATATGCTCCTAAGGGGCTCAAAAGGGACATACGTCCCCCTTGGAAAATACCCCAACAAGCGCCGACGGCTAAGCACTGTAAAGCACTCTAGATATATTAAGGAGCTTCAAAATGATGTTAGCAGTGACTGCCCCGCATGGGCCGGCTCTCTCTAGCACCAGCTGTTCTTACTCTCCACTCTCCACTTTCCACAGCGTGTGAAACTGCAGGCAACACTCCCAAGAAACAGCTCCATGCACAGATTCTTTATGGAGCCTCAAAATGACGTCAGCAGTGACTGCCCAGCACGCAGGGCCGGCCCATCCATTGAGCGAGAATGTTTTTTGCACAGGGCCCCACGTTTCAGGGGGCCCGCGCAAAGAACATTTTGATTTAAAAGTAAATTTTTAAATTTAAAAAAAAAAAGCTGTTTGCTGCCGCGGCTGCGGGCGCCGCGGCAGAATCGAGTGTCCCATGGGACCCCCCCTGCCCAGCAAAGCCTGCCCTCCCTCAATCAGCTCCCTCTCCGCAGGGAGACTAGTTTCCCTTTTGCGGCTCTGTTAAGCCCGCGGGGGCTGATGGGAACTTTCCCATCAACACCCGCGGGCTTAACAGAGCCATGAGGGAGAAACTCTCCCTTCGCGCTCTGAAAGCCGGTGCCACTGTGGAGAGGGAGCTGATGCAGGGAGGGCAGGCTTTGCTGGGCAGGGGGGCCCCGTGGGACACTCAATTCTGCCGCGGCCGCAGCAGCAGACAGTTTTTTTTTATTTTAAATTTTCCCTGGGCTGGGGGGGGGGGGGGGCTTAGGACTGGAAATGGTCTAATGGGGTTAGGACTGGAAGTGGGCTGATGGGGGGTTAGGACTGGTAATGGGTTATGGGGGGCTAGGACTGGTAATGGGGTGATGGGGTTAGGACTGGAAGTGGGCTGATGGAGGGGGTTAGGACTGGTAATGGGCTATGGGGGGGCGAAGACTGGAAATGGGCTGATGGGGTTAGGACTGGAAGTGGGCTGATGGGGGGGTTAGGACTGGTAATGGGCTATGGGGGGCTTAAACTGAAAATTGGGTGAGGGGGGTTAGGACTGGAAGTGGGCTGATGGGATTAGGACTGGGAGTGGGCTGATGGGGGCTTAGGACTGGTAATAGACTATGGGGGGCTAGGACTGGTAATGGGTTGGGGGTGTTGCTAGGACTGAAAATGGGCTGAGTGGGGGAGATTTGAACTGCAAATAGCTGATAGGGATGGGGGCTTGGAATGGAAATGGGCTGAGGGGAAGGGGGCTTGAACTGCAAATAGCTGATGGGGAGGGGGACTTGGAATAGAAATGGGTTGAGTGGAAGGGGGACTTGAACTGCAAATAGCTGATGGGGAGGGGGGCTTGGAATGGAAATGGGCTGTGAGGGGAGGGAGCTAGGACAGGAAATGGGCTAATGGAGGGTCTAGGATAGGACTGGGAATTGGGTGTTGGGGGAGCTAAGATTGGAAATGGTCTGTGGTGGGGGCTTGGATTGAAATGGACACATGGAGGGGCTAGAACTGGAAGTAGGCTTATGGGGGGCTTGGATTGGAAATGGGCTGAGTGGAGGGGAGCTAGGATTTGACATGAGGTGATGGTGGGGCTAGGAAAGGACTAGAAGTGGGCTGATGGGAGGCTGGTATTGGAAATGAGCTGATGAAGGCACTCGGATAGGACTGGAAATGGATGGGGGGCTAGGACTGGAAATGGGCTGATGGGGGGGCTAGGACTGGAAATGGGCTGCTGCGGGGACTAGAAGGGAGCGGATACTGGGTGGGGCTGGAACTAGAAGGGAGCTGATGTTGGGGGAGATTAGAATGGGATCAGGATGGGAGAGTGAAATGGAGAGGGGAAAATTATTTTGTGTGGGAGGGAAGAAAAATCTACAATTGGCCGGGTATTGGGAGAGTAAGTGGGGATTGAGGATGGAGTGGTAAAATTTGAGTGGATAAAATAGGAATGAGGAAAGAGCAAAAGGAGAAAGATTAATATGTTAAAGCAGATGTAGAGAGAGAATGGAAAAAAACTAGAAGAGAAAAGAAAGGACATATGGACAGCAGACGATGGAGAGTTAGCAGAAGACACAAAGAAACCAGAAGAAAGTGGCTGGAACAATTGCAACTGAAAAAAATGCACAAAAGGTACAAAGATATCTCTTTATTTTGAATTTATTAACTGGAATATGTCAGCTCTGGGAAATGTGCATCATTAACGTCTGCGCTTTGTTTAGTACAAGAGGAAATTAATTTATAGTTTTATTTCTACATTGTTGTTGTATATTCCAAGTTTGGCTTTTAGGGTTCCCAGTTTAATAATTGTCTTCCTGTTTCTAAATTGTGATTCCTTGTTTGGTGATGGTCTATGTTCTGCATGTGTAACTAAGCTGAGGTATTCTGTTTATGTAATTCCTATTTGACATTGCCACTTGTTCTCTTTCCCCAGTAGGTCATGTATTGTTATTCTCTGAAATGTATTGGTTTAATATTTGCAGTGTTGCCTTTTGATAGGTAGGGTATGGTGCTTTGTGAGTCCTGGTAGTGCTGTTATGATACGGCGGGTTTGCTATGGGTTCTAAATGGGCAGTGTTTGTAGTAGTTCCTAATGTGCCTGGCGGTTGGCACTGGATTATAGTAATGTAGAAATCTTTTAATCTTTCTTTATCCATACACTCATGAAGAGGCATGTTTACTAAAAGCTAGCGTATGGTAACATTATGCAAATATTTATGCAAATGAGTCCCTTATGCAAATGAGGTCCACATCGAGTCTCCGCACATGGCCCCGCACCCCCCTTGGGCTGCCCCTGCCAGCACGGGCCGGCTCTCTCCAGCACCAGCTGTTCTCACTCTCCACAGCGTGTGAAACTGCAGGCAGCACTCCCAAGAAACAGCTCCATGCACAGATCCTTTATGGAGCCTCAAAATGACGTCAGCAGTGACTGCCCCGCACAGGCCAGCTCTCTCCAGCACCATCTGTTCACACTCTCCACTCTCCACAGCGTGTGCAACTGCAGGCAACACTCCCAAGAAACAGCTCCATGCACAGATCCTTTATGGAGCCTCAAAATGACGTCAGCAGTGACTGCCCCGCACAGGCCAGCTCTCTCCAGCACCATCTGTTCACACTCTCCACTCTCCACAGCGTGTGCAACTGCAGGCAACACTCCCAAGAAACAGCTCCATGCACAGATCCTTTGTGGAGCCTCAAAATGACGTCAGCAGTGACTGCCCCGCACGGGCCAGCTCTCTCCAGCACCAGCTATTCTTACTCTCCACTCTCCACAGCATGTAAAACTGCAGGCAACACTCCCTGAATTTTCCTTAAGCTAAACTTAATGCTCCTACGATTATTATTTTAAGATTTTAAGATAATTAGATAAAGGATGCCATAACTCTTATCTGACCTCTTTTGGTGCTTCTCTTTGGTATAACCCTTTAATTCTAATAAGCATAAACCATAATGGAAGGGATGGCAGGCCAAGGGGATCTGGTGTGTTGGCCAGTTATTTTAGAATGCTAATATTATTTTCTCCAGGACCAAGCAGGAAGTCAGTCCTCACTTATGGGTGACATTGGCGCCGATGGAGCCCCTGTGCGGAGCATTTCCCCAGCTTTCTAAGAAAGCCTTTGGGAATACTGCACGCATGCGCGGTCCCCTTCCCGCCAAAGGTGCCATCTTGCTCAGTCTCTCTTTTTCCGTGGAGCCCATCGGACGTCTGTCCAAGTCACCCGGAAAAGTTGACGTTTTTTCGAAGATTTCTTCGTCTTTTTCTCCGAGTTAGACGCCGGTTCCCCTTCCCGCCAGGTTCGGTACACCATTATCGAGCCCGTTTTCTATTTTTCGGTTTTTGCCCTTCATGGCTAGCGTTCGCGCCCTTTTTTCTGTTTTTCCCTGGAAGGCCGGTCCTTTGACCTCGCGGGGTCCCTTTTTTCCCCGATGGCTTCTAGTGGTTTCAAGAGGTGTGATCGGTGCAAGAAACTAATGTCTCTCACCGACACACACGACTGCTGTCTTCGGTGCCTCGGCCCAGATCATGATCCCATGATCTGTGGCCCGTGTGGCAAAATGTCCACCAAGGCACTTCAAAGCCGTCAGCACCAGAAGGAAAGGATTATCTCCAGGAACAAGCAGGAATGAGTCTTCACATATGGGTATCGTCGGTACCGACAGATCCTGCGCGGGAACGCTCCCCAGCGTCCAAAAGGAAAGCTTTTGGGAGCATCCCACAGTGCCTGTGTGCTGCCTTCCCGCCTTTCCTAACCGCCTCTCTCCAGTTCTTCTTTTCCGCGGAGCCAGCAGGTCGTGTTCCTGTCACCGCTGAAGAATTTCTTTATTTTATTTTATTTCTTTGGTCGCGCATCTGCCTTCCTAACGCTGGACCGGTACTGCCGGTCTTTTATTTCTTTATTCTAAAAAAAAAAAAAAAAAAACTACTATTTTCTCACTTCAGTGCATTTTCTTCTTGGCCTTAGGCCTAGGACATTTTTCCTCATGGAAAAGCCCGCCTCTGGGTTTAAAAAATGCACGAAGTGCAGTGGCACTATTTCTGTCACTGACACCCATGAATGGTGTCTAAAATGTTTAGGTACTGACCACTCCATTGCGGATTGTGAGTCCTGCTCCATGATGTCTAAAAGAGGTCTACAGAATCGAGCAGCTAAGCTCAGTACCCTGTTTCCCTCGGATGCAGCTTCGGTTGCATCGACGTCTTCCAGGGCTGCTTCTTCCTCACATGGATCTCAGGTAACCAAACTTAAATCCAGCCAGTCCTCGAAGGGTAGATCTCCCTCTAAGTATCGAGATGCCTTCGGGCTTGCCCTCGAGGAATCCGCACCGGCAATATTACCCCGGCGGGAGGCTCCGGCTTCCAAAGCTTTATCTATGGGGTCACAGGTTGACATCGATGGCTCGGCCTCGACCGATCACCTGTTGCCATGTTCTGGGGTACCGGTGGTTCCCACTGGTACCGACATCCAGACATTGGTTGCGTCAATGGATCAGAATATCCTGACCATGCAGCGTGCCATCACGGCATTCATACAAGCTGCGACGCCTTCGGTACCGCAACAAACTCCGTTGCCGGTACCGACATTGGTTCCGGTGCCGGTACCGATTGCATCGACATCCGCTTCGGTGTCACTGCAGCGGTACACTGTTCTGTGATGCCCATCGGTACCGAACCGGTACCGATCACTCCCGATGTCGATACCACCCGGTACGCGTATCGGGCTCTGCAGGAGCATCCAGACAGGCGATACTTCGATTCCTCTGAAGACTCTGATGAATCAGAGGTCTCTGTCGAAGCATCGGTGATTCATCCTCAGGAGCCCTCTTCTCCAAAAAGGAGAATGTCTCCCCCAGAAGACTTGTCTTTTCAAGACTTCATTAGGGAAGTGGCCAGGGGCCTTTCCATCTCAGTGGCCCCTGAGACAGAGCCTAGAACCAAAAAATTAGATATTTTACAATATCCTAAGGCTCCTAAAGAGGCAGCCACTTTACCAATACATGAGATTCTTTATGATCACATGTTGGGCATATGGGAGACTCCTCTCACCACTTCCCCTCATTCTCGCAGGTTGGACACCATGTATCGTGTTCCTCCTTGTCCTGGCTTTCATAAGACTCAGCTTCCTCACCACTCCATTGTGGTGGAGTCTGCTATGAAGAAGATAAAGAGTACAAAAAGGCACTCTTCTGCTCCTCCAGGAAGAGAATGCAGAACCTTAGATGCCTTTGGCAGGAGAATTTTCCAGGCCACTATGCTTGTTGCCAGAATCAACTCCTATAGTCTCTATATGGGGATGTTTCTAAAAGAAGTTACAGATCACCTGCAAACTTTATCTCCTTTTATTTCAGAAGATAAAAGGGAAGAGTTCCTCACCTGGCTCAAACATGCCCAGGATATTTCCAAGTTTTCCAACCGTGCAGCCTTTGACTCTTTTGAAGGTGCCAGCAGAGCCTCGGCCATTGCCATAGGTGCACACAGATTTGCTTCGTTACAAGCTTCTGATTTGGAACCTTGGGTTCAAGATGGACTAGGAAACCTTCCTTGTACAGGTGAAAACCTTTTTGGCAAAGATTGGCAAGCAAAGGCCACCCAAATGGATGCTGAAAATTCTGCTTTAGATAGACTGTCAAAGTCTACTTCTGCTCCTTTTAAGAAAAGGTTGTTCTAAAAGGGTTTTTTTCCCAAAAAAGGGAAATATTATTCTGCTTATGGTCAGCAGTCATCTACTGCAGTTCGTTTTGCTACAAAGAGACAGCAACAACCGAAACAGGCCAAGCCTAAGGCTGCTAGGACTGCTACGGCCCAACAGCCTCAGCCTCCTCAGGGCCTTTGACTTACAACTAGAGAGCTTAGCCTTTCTGGCTCTAGAACATCCAGAGCCTCTCACCATTCCAGGAAGGTTAGCTTACTTTGCTCCCAGATGGGAACAAATCACAGCAGAGCAATGGACCCTCTCCATCATAAGGGAGGGGTACAAGCTTCATTTCTTAAACCTTCCTCCTCACACCATGGTGAGACAGTTCAATTCTCAGACATCTCTCCTCGACCTTTTGGGTCAGGAGATTACTACCCTTCTTGCCCAAGGGGCAATAGAAGAAGTACCCCTTCTTCAACAGGGCTCAGGGTTCTACTCCCCCTACTTTCTTATCCCAAAGAAAACAGGGGGTTACAGACCCATATTAGATCTCAGAGAATTGAACAAGTTTCTATGCAAGGAGAAATTCAAGATGATTTCTCTCGGTACTCTCCTTCCATACCTTCAGTCAGGATTGGCTTTGCTCTCTAGACCTCAAGGATGCGTACACCCATGTCCTCATCCATCCAACACACAGAAGGTTTCTTCGGTTCCTTTATCAAGGGAAGCACTATCAATACAGAGTGCTTCCTTTTGGTCTGGCTTCTGCACCAAGGGTGTTCACAAAATGCATGGCAGTAGTAGCTGCATTTCTACGCACTCTAGGGATATTTGTATTCCCATATCTGGACGACTGGCTCATCCAAGCTCCATCCCAGTCAGAGGCCCAGACTTCTCTAACCTGCACAAGCCATATCCTTCAGTATCTGGGACTTGTAATAAACTTTCCAAAATCCCATCTCACCCCTACTCAGTCTCTAGAGTTCATAGGGGCCTTGCTGGATACCACAACTGCAAGGGCCTATCTCCCCCAGGCCCGTTGCCTACGCTTGGTGCAGTTAGCCTCACAAATTCAGTTAAAATCCCATTTAACTGCTCGAGAGATGTTACAACTGTTAGGCCACATGGCATCCACTGTGCATGTGGTTCCTTACGCTCGCCTTCACATGAGGGCAGCTCAGTGGACTCTGTCCACCCAATGGACCCAGGCATCAGGTTGCCTGTCAGACAAAATAGCAACCTCCAGTCGCCTCTTTTGGTCCCTCCACTGGTGGAAGTCCACTCAAAATCTGTTGCTGGGGTCCCCCTTTCAAGAGGTGTTACCCCAAGCAACCCTTACAACAGATGCCTCTCCAAGAGGTTGGGGAGCTCATCTTCAAGATCTCTCCACTCAAGGCATCTGGTCCCTAGAAGAGACATCTCTACATATCAACCTCTTAGAGCTCAGAGCAATTTTTCTAGCTCTCAGAGTCTTCCACACCCTGCTCAGCTACAAGACAGTCCTCATCCACACGGACAACCAAGTAGCCATGTTCTACGTGAACAAGCAGGGCGGGACTGGCTCTCTGTCGCTTTGCAACGAAGCTCTGAGATTGTGGGCCTTCGCCAGAGAGCATCAAATTCATCTTATGGCAGTGTATCTTCCAGGGGTTCAAAACTCTTGGGCAGACAGACTCAGTCGAGTTCTGCTTCCACACGAATGGTCCCTCCATGGGGACCAGATAACCAGGATCTTCCGAATTTGGGGAACCCCGGACATAGACCTCTTTGCAAGTCCAAGGAATGCCAAACTTCCCCGGTTCTGTTCCAGGATTCCGTGTCAGGGAGTTCAGGCCAGGGATGCCTTCCTCCTTCATTGGGGGCAAGACTTCCTCTATGCCTTTCCACCCATTCCCCTAATTCCCAAGACACTCTTCAAACTTCAGAGAGACAAGTGGTCTATGATCCTCATAGCACCACATTGGCCACGCCAAGTGTGGTACCCTCTACTTCTGAATCTCTCTCAAGCTCCCTCCCTGGACTTGGGATCTGCTCCAGACCTCCTGTCCCAGGAGGAGGGAACGTTGTGGCACCCAAATCCCCAGTCTCTTCACCTCAGAGCCTGGTTGCTGAAGGCCTAGACCTTCAAGATTTGCATCTTTCTCAGCAAGTGAAGGATATCCTTCATGCTTCCAGAAAGCCTTCCACTAGACGTTCCTATGCTTTTAAATGGAAAAGGTTTACCATTTGGTGTGCAGAGAAGGGTCTTAACCCTCTTGCAATACCTCTGAATTCTTTACTAGAGTATTTGCTGCATTTATCCCATGCAGGCCTTAAAACAAATTCAGTAAGAGTCCATTTGAGTGCTATTGCAGCATCCCTTAAACCTCTCAATGGACAGCCTATTTCCTCTCATCCTCTTATAGCAAGATTCATGAGAGGCCTTCTTTTGACTAAACCTCCCATCAGACCACCTCCAGTGTCATGGGACTTGAATCTGGTTCTTGGCCAGCTTATGCAGCCACCTTTTGAACCCTTAGCCACTACCTCCTTGAAATTTCTTTCCTGGAAGGTTATTTTTCTCATTGCAGTCACTTCAACTTGCCGCATCAGTGAGCTGCAAGCCTTGGTGGCTAATCCTCCTTATACAAGGTTCCATCATGACAAGGTAGTCCTCAGGACTAATCCACACTTTATGCCTAAAGTGGTCTCACCTTTTCATCTGAACCAGGTTTATTTACCTGTCTTTTTTCCAGGAACTCATGCTTCAAGTGCAGAGAGGAATCTTCATACCCTGGATTGTAAAAGAGCTCTTGCTTTTTACTTGCAAAGGACACAGCAACATAGAAAATCCTCTCAACTCTTTGTTGCTTTTGATCCCTCTCATTTAGGACTTCCAGTCTCTAAGAGAACTCTGTCCAATTGGATTGCTCAGTGTATTTTTCTGGAGGGCCATGTCACAGCTCACAATGTGAGGGCCATGGCAGCCTCTATGGCTCATCTAAATTCTGTGTCCATCGACCAAATCTGTCGAGCGGCCACCTGGGCCTCGGTTCATACCTTCACAGCCCATTACTGCTTGGACAAGGACTCCCGCCGGGATGCCTTGTTTAGTCAGGCTGTTCTCAAACTCCTGTTCCATACCTAACCAACTCCTACCCTCCATTCCTGCCTGGATGCCTGAGATTCATGGGTGGAGGTAGAGCCCTTCCCAGGGACTCACAACCTGGGTGATCTCCCAGGCATCTCTAGCTGGGGAGTCCCCATATGTGAAGACTCATTCCTGCTTGTTCCTGGAGATAGCACAGTTACTTACCTGTAACAGGTGATCTCTGGGAACAGCAGGAATAAGTCTTCACAACCCGCCCACCTCCCCTAGGAGTTGTATCTCTCTATCTTTCTTTCCTTTCCTTACTCTCTCTTTGTCTCAGCTTTAAAACTCGAACTGGAGAGAGGCGGTTAGGAAAGGCGGGAAGGCAGCGCGCAGGCACTGTGGGATGCTCCCAAAAGCTTTCCTTTTGAACGCTGGGGAGCGTTCCCGCGCAGGCTCCTTCGGTACCGACGATACCCATATGTAAAGACTTATTCCTGCTGTTCCCAGAGATCACCTGTTACAGGTAAGTAACTGTGCTTTCTCAGATTCTGCCTCCGGCCGGGCCCGGACTTCGTCTGAGGCCTCGACGTCTCGGGAGTCTGATCCCGAGCATCACCGGGGTTCCTCGGACAGGGGGTCCCCCGACCGGGAACGCAAGAGGAAGAAGCGGCTCGTGAGGGTGGTGTCGGAAGAGGTCCCTGGTCCCTCGAGGGCCAGGTCTAAGACCCCTGACTGCCGTCCTGGGCCTTTGGAACAGGAGAAGACGTCCAAAGTACCTCGTGTGGAGCCAGAGACCGTCGGCTACGTAAGTCCTGTAGTCCTCGTGGACTCTCCTCAGAGGGAGCCGACGTTGGGCCCGGTACCACCAGGGCCCGAGTCGGTGGCTGCTGAGTCTCCTGAGCTTGGACTCAGGCTGACAGCCTTGGAGTGCAGATTGTCTGTCTGCCTTCATGGATCAGCAGCGGGTACTGATGGCCAGCCTCGCTGGTGCATCTGCACCGACCACCGGGACATCGACGTCGAAGTCGACCCTGGAGACCAAGCCGATACTCAAGACCATGAAGGCTCGAAGTCGTCCTCGGTCATGGTCCCCCTTGACCTCCCGCTCGGAGCCGAGGGCATCGACGCTGGTGCCTTCGGCATCGGGGCGGGTGCCACCTCGACCCACGTGGTCGGAGCCCCTCGACTCCTCTTCCGAAGAGTCAGCGTGGGAGATGGAGGACGAGGAGTCCCCCGACACCTTCTGGACTCGGTGCGTCCCTTCGGACTCACCGCAGTCCGAGCCCCGGAGTAGGTCCCCTCTGGAGGACACCCGGTTCTCGGAGTTCGTGCGGGACATGGCCAAGGCATTGGCGATCCCCGTGGACCCCAAGGAGGAGCCGAAGAGCTCGAGGCCCAGCAGTATGACTCTCCTCCGAAGGAGGCCTTTACTGTTCCGGTTCCTTCAATGCTGGAACGGCTCCTCTTCCGGATGTGGAGGGCACCGGCCTCAGCGCCGGTCTTGAGCAAGTGGGTCGATTCCATCTATTGACTCCGTAAGAGTCCTGGCTTCCAAAAGGCACAGCTGCCACACCATTCCATGGTGGTGGAATCGGCCATGCATCGTCTGAAGAGCCAGAAGATGCACTCCGCGGTGCCCTCCGGCAGGGAGGCCTGGAACCTGGATGCTTTCGGCAGAAAGTGCTTCCAGGGCTTGATGCTTGCTTGCCGTGTCCAGTCATACCAGCTGTACATGGGCATGTACTTACGAGACCTGGCGAAAGAGCTTGCCGGGTTTTCTGCTGGCCTCTCCGGGGAACCTTTGCAGAGGTTCCAATCTTTGTCCTCAGGAATCAGGGACTGTTCCAAGTTCATGTCCCGAGCGGCCTACAGGCTTCGGCTCGTGTGGCGGCCGCCGGTATCGGAGCCCGACGCCAGGCATAGCTGCAGTCATCGGACCTCGAGCCCTGGGTGCAGGACAAGTTGGTCGATGTCCCTTGCCGGGGTGAAAACCTTTTTGGCAAGCCCATGGCCGAGAAGGCGGCTGAGCTCGAAACCGAGCACCTGACTAGGGCAAGGCTGTCCAGAAAGACTTCTGCCCCTTCTCACAAAAAGAAGGGCCCGGGTAAAAAGCCCTTTTACCCGAGAAAGGTGGCTGCCTACAAACCTTTCCCTCAGTACCAGGCCTCCCCAGCTCCCCAGCAGGGTCAGCAGGCCAAGGGGCAGGGACATGGGCCCTGTAGGCAGAAGACCCCCAAGCCTCTGGCTCCTGCACATACCCAGCAGGGAGGGGGTTTTTGACTCCCATAGCATAGCCTATCCGCCTCTGCTGCCCCATTCCTGCACAGGAGGTCACTTAGCCCTGTTTGCCCACAGGTGGCCACCCATTACAGGGGATGCTTGGGTATTAAGCATAGTCCACCAGGGCTATATGCTTCATTTCCAGCAGTTACCTCCTGTCTACTTCCCAGGAGAGCCTCTGAGGCCTCTCCTGCACACAAACCTCCTCCTCCAAGAACTTCAGGGTCTGCTTCTGGACAAGGCGGTGGAGCCTGTACCTCCTTGCCTACAGGGGCACGGTTTATACTCCAGGTATTTTCTGGTGCCAAAGAGAACCGGAGGCCTAAGGCCTATCCTAGACCTCAGGAACCTCAACAAGTTCTTGGAGAAAGAGAAGTTCAAGATGCTTACTCTTGGAACACTTCTGCCCTACCTCCAGCAGGGAGATTGGCTATGCTCTTAGATCTAAAGGATGCGTACACTCACATCCTCATTAATCCAGACCACAGAAAGTACCTCAGGTTCATGGTGGGAGGAAACCATTACCAGTACAGAGTGCTGCCTTTTGGCCTAACTTTCGCCCCACGAGTCTTTACAAAGTGCCTAGCTTTGGTGGCTGCCTACTTGAGGACTTGTCTTCCCCTATCTTGACGACTGGCTCATCCGAGGTCAGACTTACCAGGAGGCCAGGCAGGCCACCTTCAGGACTGTAACACTCCTTCAAGACCTAGGCTTTGTCATAAACTTCGCAAAGTCCACTTTGCTCCCCTCCCAGAACCTAGAGTTCATAGGAACACGGCTGGACTCTCTGCAAGCAAGGGCTTACTT
Organism: Ichthyophis bannanicus; assembly: GCA_033557465.1. NCBI lineage: Eukaryota > Metazoa > Chordata > Amphibia > Gymnophiona > Ichthyophiidae > Ichthyophis > Ichthyophis bannanicus. The sequence continues at coordinate 372,590,847 of CM066033.1, read as the reverse complement.
GCCAGAGGACAGAGCTCAAAGGCTCATGGAGTTGGCATCCCGGTTTCTCAGCTTGCCAAGGATTCCTGCCAGGCTCTGTCTGCAGCTCCTAGGACACATGGCATTGACTGTACATGTGATCCCCAATGCCCGCCTCCACATGAGACCTTCACAGTGGTGCCTCAGAACTCAGTGGAAGCAAGCCACTGGGAATCTAGCAGACAAAGTCAGGGTGTCCAAGCCATTCCTGGCTTCCCTTCAGTGGTGGCTACACCTCCCCAACTTGCTTCAGGGGGTGCCATTTCAAGTGCCTGTCCCCACAGTGCTGTTGACGACAGATGCCTCCTTACAGGGCTTGGGTGTACACTGTCAAGAGAGCTGCACTCAAGGCCTCTGGTCCCCATGGGATGCCACGCAACAGATCAACCTTCTAGAACTGCGGGCTATTCGCTTAGCCCTCAAGGCTTTTTCTCACACTTTGGCTCACCAGTCTGTTCTAGTTCAGACGGACAACCAAGTAACCATGTTCTATGTGAACAAACAGGGCAGCACTGGCTCCAGGCCTCTATGCCTGGAAGCACAGGCCCTTTGCTCTTTTGCACTCAGGCACCAGATGTTGCTGAGGGCTGTTTATCTTCCTGGCCAGGAGAACTTTCTGGCAGACAGATTAAGCAGAATTCTGCAGCCCCACGAGTGGCAGCTGCACCCATTAGTGGTTCAAAAGATTTTCCTGAAATGGGGACTTCCATCCATGGATCTCTTTGCCAGTCCCCTGAATCACCAACTGCCCAGGTTTTGTTCCACTGATAGTTGGTCAGTTACTGAACGATGCACAATCTGCTCTAAATCAAAACAGTCGCTCACGTATGAAATAGGCATAAATATTTCATCCAATCTTCTCTAAATTAATCTCAAACATTTAAAGAGGTCTCAGACTTAATCGGTTCTGCCACCGGGACTGACGTCCGTTATCACGGCAGAAACACTATTAGCATCAATGACCTCTGGAGCTGGTTGAACAACGCTTTTGTAATACAGAAAGTCCAATAATCAAGAAAGAAAAGCTGTAAGCAATCCTTATCTGCGTCTTCAACAACACCCCATGGATTGGGTTGGGGATCTTCGACCTCGCGGGAGTCCTTTTTGTCCCAATGGCCATCGGTTTTAAAAAATGTGATCGGTGTTCTAAAAATATATCCATCATGGACATACATGGTTGTTGCCTCTGGTGTTGGCGCGGACCACGATCCAGAGGAATGCTCCGTGTGCAAGAAAATGTCCGTGAAGGCCATCCAGAGCCGCCTTCTTAAGCAGGATGACATTTTCTATAAGGCAGATTCTACTGCGGTATCCCTGATAGCCTCATGCTCAAAGGTCCTGTATGGTTCCTCCAAGCTGTGCAAGGCTCCCGCGGTCCCTTAGCAGACCCAAGATACTCTGAATAAGGTACTCCGGAGAGAGCGCATAAGAAGAAGACCTCAAGAGCCTCTTCTGGAGAGGTGGACAAGCACGGGAAGTCCCGTGCTCGGTCCCTCAGTCCCTGGTGAGATCTCGAGGAGTCGGAGCGGGAGCATCACCAGATGGTGCCCAGAACGAATGTCGTGGCCTCCGGCGATGGACCTCGGTCTCCTGAGAGCTGTCTCGTCGAGGATTCCCTCTCCTCCAGTCATTCCAGAGTCGATGTCAGTGGCTGCTACACCTGAATGGGAAGCCTGTATGTTGGCCTTGGAACGCAGTGTTTCTGTGTTCATTGCCTCCCAGCGGGTGCCGTCTGGCTCCACAGAGACTACAGGGACCTCGACCTCAAGGACTCCCTGGGCTGCCGAAGCGATTCCCAAGAGCTAGATGCCTCGGTCAGATCCTCGGCGAGGGTCTCACACTTGCTCCCGTTCCTCAGGAGCAAGTTCTTCAAAGGTGATTACCTCTGGCTCCGGCCATGCCTTGGCCTCAAAGCACTCCAGACCGGAGCTGTCAGCACTCCTGCAGCTGGTGGGCTTCGAGCCCTCCTCGGAGTACTCCGATTTGGAGTCCAACATCGAGACATCCCCAGAGATTTGAGCCCACCGAGACCTCCCCTTGGACCCGTCTCCACCGGCTGCCAAGCACCAATCCCCACCTGAGGACACCTCCTTCCTCAAGTTCATCAGAGTCATGGCTCGGGTGTTCTCCCTCACGACGGAGTTGGAGGAGGATCCTCGTACGGAGGAACTTGATATCCTCCAGTATGAGGCACCACTGAAGAAGACCTTGACGGTCCCCATCCCCTCCATCCTTACCCAACTCCTCCTAAGGATGTGGGAGGCTCCTGCGTTAATACCCATTTTCAGCCATTGGCTGGATACGATATACCAGGTCTAGCGTAACCCAGGCTCCTGTAAGGCACAACTCCCCCACACCTCCATGTTGGTGGAATCAGCCATGAGTTAGCAAAACAGCCCGAAACTGCACTCTTTGGTGCCCCCGGGCAGGGAGTCTCATGCCGTCGACGCCCTCAGGCGGAAATGTTACCGGGGTTCGATGCTGACTTAACATATCCAGACTTACCAGCCCTATATTAGCGTGTTTCTCTGGGACCTGGCCAAGGAGCTGGGGGGCTTCACGGCTGGCCTCGATGGAGATCACCTCTGGTATTTCCAGACTCTTTCGAAGTCTGTCTCGGAGTGCTCCAAGTACTTGTCTCGAGCCGCCTATGACGGCTTCGAGTTCAGTGCAAGGGTGGTGGCTGTGGACATAGGCGATCAGTGCCAGGCCTGGCTCCAATTATCAGACCTCAAGCAGTGGGTACAAGAGAAGTTTCTTGATGTCCCCTGCCTCGGTGAACAGCTTTTCGGTAAGCCTATGGAGGACAAAGCAGTTGAAATCGAGACTGAGCATGTCACTCTTACCCAGCTCTCAAAGAAAACCTCCACCTTGCCTCAGAAGAAGCCGCAGAGTAAGAACCCCCCTTCCTCTGGAACGGCCACCCCCACCAGGGCCATGTGCTATACATGACAAGGGTCCTCATGGCAAGGGAGCAGGCCAGGCCCCACAGAAACCCAAGGGCCCCAAACCCCAGCCATCAGCCCTGCCTCAACCAGGGTCGAGTTTTTAATACCATCATCATAGCCTCTCTTCCGCTGGAGGGCCAACTTCTGATAGGGGGCACCTGGTTCACTTCGCCCACCAATGGGCTTCCATCTCCTGGGCTCTTCAGGTAGTCAAGGAGGGCCACCGACTCCACCTTGACCATGTCCCTCCACCCTTCTTTCCCAGGGAGCCCACTCGGACTCCCCTGTACCAGCTCATGGTCCTTCTCTAAGACGGAGTTGTGGAGCCCGTTCCGCACCATGTGAGGGGTAGAGGGTTTTACTCCAGGTACCTCCTGGTCCCCAAGAGAACAAGTGACTGAGGTCCATTTTGGATCTGAGAAACCTCAACAAAGTTCTGGTGCGGGAGAAGTTCAAAATGTTCTCCCTTGGAACACTGCTGCCCTACCTGGCTATGATCCTTGGATCTGAAGGATGCTTATACCCACATCCTGATCCCCCCAAGTCACAGGCAGTACCTCAAGGGGGATACAGCCTCAGGGGCTAGATAGGCAACTGGCCACACCATTCAGGTGTTATAGTACCTGGGCATCATGATAAATCATCCAAAGTCCAATGTCATTCCAATGCAGGCTCTAGAGTTCATCAGGGCCCGCCTGGACTCTGTGCAGGCCAGGGCTTTCCTTCCTCTCAATAGGGTGGACTGCCTCATGCCCCTCATGACTGAGGTGAAGAGGCACTGTGCAATGTCAGCTCAAGTGCTCCAACGCCTCCTGGGCCACATGACCTCCACAGTCCATGTAGTCCCCAATGCACACTTCCACATGCAGGCGGCTCATTGGTGCCTCTGATCCCAGTGGATCCAGGCCACGGGCAGGCTTCAGGACAGGGTCACAGTCTTGCGCCAGCTCGCGGTGTCTCTCACCTGATGGCAGGACATCCGGACATGCGGGTGAGCATGCTCTTCCAACTCCTGAACCCCTGCAGTATCCTCACGACGGATGCTTCCCGGACAGGTTGGGGTGCCCACTGCGAGGAGCTGTGCACCCAAGGGCTTGGTCCTTCTGGAGCAGCAGATCAATCTGCTCATGCTTAGAGCCATCTTCCTCGCCCTGAAGATCTTCAAACACCACCTATGGCACCAGTCTGTGCTCATCCAGATGGACAACCAGGTCATGATGTACTATGTGAAGAAGCAGGGGGGCATGGGTTCCTATACCCTCTGCCAGGAAACCATGACACTCTGCTCCTTCTCAGCCAGCCAGGGGATGCTCCTCAGAGCTATCTATCTCCTGGTCCAGGACAGTGCCCTGGCGGTCAGGCTGAGCAGGGTCCTTCAACCGCATGAGTGGTGTCTGGACCCCCAGGTAGCGCTCATACTCTTCCGGCGATAGGGAACCCCCAGCACAAACCTCTTCACCAGCCTGTTCAGTGCTCAGCTGCCCTGGTTCTGCAGCCCTCAACCCCACCCCTCCCAGGTGGCCGCTGACGCCTTCCTCCTCTCGTGGACAGGGGGCCTCTTTTTTTTTTTTTAAACTTTATTTATTAACCATCATAAACATAACAATCAGTACAGTGAAAAAAAAACAATACGCTACAGCAGAGTGGACTCTGATCTCCGCTGAAGCCACAGCTCTATACAGTTATGTATCTAGATCAATACTCAATTCACAGTGTTATACAGCCATGGTTAAATAGTTTTTTCCCCGTTTTCGACGGTATCCCTACCCCCCTACCCCTTCCCCCCTCATGCCTTTCTACACCCCCTCCCTCCCCCCCCCCCGGTCCCCGCACCCCGATTTCACATACAATGCAACAGTACCCTCTCTGAGATCCCTTTTCCCCCCTCCGCTCCCAGTATCCCCAGACCCTAATGACCCACATTTACTATTTCACTCCGGCACCGGGCGCTTAAACTCTGAATATAGGGTTCCCATATCAACATAAAGGTGGACCACCTCTTCACTGAACCCCGAGCCCTCCATCGCTCTGTCAGTAGCAACTGATGAAAACTATTGCGCCACTCCAAGAATGTAGGTGGGTCCCGATCCCTCCATCTACATAGAATCGGACCCTTCCCCACCAAACATGCCTTACGCACCAATAACCGCTCCCACCGCCCTGTGGGTAAGGTTCGATGCAACTGATCAAGGGCGACCAATGCTCCCGTCCAAGGAAACCGCCGCTGTATTAGTCTCATAATATATCTATGAATATGGGCCCAGTAAGGGAGGATGCGCCTGCACTGCCACCACATATGGGTTAAAGTGGCCATTGGAACAGAACATCGAGGACAAGACCCATCTTGCGTAATATGACTCCTCAAGGCTAGTCGCCCCGAGTTAGGGCTTTATATTGTACCTCCCTCCATTTCGCTCCCTCCACCAGTTCCACAATCCGCCCCACCGCCTTACAAATCGTGCCAGGCGGTACTTCCCTTCCCAATTCTCCTCCCCAGGCCGTCTCCACCCTCCCATAGTCTGGTAAACCCCCAAAGCACTCCAGCCGAGCCTTCAATCCAGCTATGGTCGGGTGGGCGTCTTCCCCGAGCTCGAAGAATTCGATAATCTGTGCCGACCTGTCCCCCCCCAATTCCTCCCTAGGTAACGTCGCCACATAATGGGCAAGTTGAAGATACGCAAAATAGTGGGTGGGAGGTAGCTGGAATTCCTCCCGTAATGCCAAAAACGGTTTGCATTTACCCGTAAGGTCTACCACATGCCCTATATGCCTTAGCCCCTGTCGGTGCCATAGCTGAAACATTCGAGTATCAGAACCCGGTAAAAATTTTACATTGCCTCGGATGGGCAGCCAACTTGACACTTGCCAGTTGCGTTGCCAGTAACTATTTAAGTGTCGCCATGTGCGTCTCAGCGCATTTAACATAGTATTGCGCGTGAGTCGAGTTGGCAATTGTGCACTATCCACATGTAGAGCCCCCACCAGTGAGAAAGGGGCCACCAATGCCGCCTCTAAGGCCCGTGGTGTGAATACCTCCGTGTCCCCCAAGTAGTCGCCAACATGCCTCGCTTGACACGCCAAGGCATAGAGTCTCAAATCTGGAAGCCCCAGGCCCCCCCTGCACCATTTACCTATCATACGGGACATCGGGATTCGCGCTCTGGCCCCCTTCCACAGAAACCTTTGAATCTCCCTTTCCAATCTAAGCAAATCCCGGCGTAATAACCAGACGGGTAGTGTTTGTAACCAGTAAAGGATGCGGGGTAAAATTACCATTTTAACTGCTGCGATTCTCCCCAGTAGTGATAGCGGCAGCGGGTTCCAAGCTCTCAGTTGACGCCTCATCCCAGACAAGACTTTTTCCAAATTAATGTGGTATAGATCCTGCGGTAATCTCGTCAAAACAATACCCAAGTATTTGAACCGATGATCCGACCATTTCAAGGGAAAGTCCGCCCCCCAACCCTCCCTCAGCCGTCCCGAAACATCCAAAGCCTCCGATTTATCGGCATTTATCGTAAGACCAGCAAAACTACCAAACCTCCGAAATTCGGCCATTAATCTCGGCAAAGATTACCGCGGCGCCAGCAAGTGTACTAACATGTCATCAGCGAAGGCCGACGTCTTAAATCCCTGTTTGCCCACCTCAATCCCACGAATCTGTCGGTCCAATTCGATACTCCGTATTAATGGATCCAAAGATAAGACAAACAGTAAGGGGGACAACGGGCAGCCCTGTCTAGTGCCCCTGTGCAAGGGAAAGGGAGCCGATAAGACCCCATTGCAAAGTACTCTAGCTGTCGGCGTATCATACAGACTCTTGACCATATCACAAAATGCCTGTCCGAGACCGTATAATGGTAATAAATACTCTAGATATGTCCAATCGACCTTGTCAAAGGCTTTTTCGGCGTCGAAACTCACTAGGAGTGACTGCAACCGGTGGCAGTGCACCCACTCCAAAGATGTTAATATTCGGCGTATATTATGCACTGCATAACGGCCTCGTACGAAACCCACCTGTGATTCATGGACGACGTCACCTAATATTCCCGCTAGTCTCTCGGCCAGAATTTTATGCTTTCCCCCATGCCACTTATTGCTCAGATTGTCTTCAAGGTCCAGTGTGACAAAGCGTCTATCATCCTGGTAGCCTCGCGGTGGCCCAGGCAACCATGGTTCCCTTTGCTATTCCGTCTCTCACGGGAGCCCCTGGTTCCCCTTGGGAGTTCTCTGGGACTCATGGCTCAGGAGGAGGACATAATCCTCCACCCCAACCAGGGAACCCTATCACTCACAGCATGACGGCTAAGCAGGTTGCCCTAGTGTCACTCCAACTTCCCAGGGAGAGGGAAGAAATCATCCTGGCCTCTCGCAAGGATTTCATGAGATGGGTTTATGCCTTCAAGAGGCGGTGGTTTGCCGTGTGGTGCACGGAGTACCACCTCGACCCGTTCTCTTGCCCAGTGCATTCCGTCCTTCAGTACCTTCTCCACCTGTCATAGTCTGGACTTAAGTCCAACTCTGTCAGAGTGTATCTCAGCGCTCTCTTGGCTAATCATCACTCTATTGAGGGCAAGCCCTTTTCCATGCAGCCTCTCATCACTAGGTTTATGCGGGGCCTCTTGCTCTCCAGATCTCCCTTACAGCCACCGGCGGCAGAATGAATCTCAGTGTTGTCCTGGCGCAGCTCACCAAGCCGCCATTCGAGCCTTTGGCTACCTGTTCCCTATGCTACCTGTCCTGGAAGGTCATCTTCCTCTTGGTACTCTCCTCAGCTCGCAGGGTCAGTGAACTCCAGGTGCTCGTGGTCGAGCCTCTCTACATTAGGTTCTATAGGAATAGGGTGGTGCTCTACACACCTACCCCCCCCCCCCTTCCCGACACACTGTATCCCACTCTCATAAGCCCGGTTAACATATATTTACAGTTATATGTATATAGTTTCTCTGGTTTAGTTAAATCTATGACTAATATTGTTATAATGTAAAAAGTTCAAACCCTGTTATATGTAACATGTTGGTTCCTTGTAAACCGCCCCTGATCTCTGGAAGGGGCGGTATAGAAATGTGTAATAAATAAAGTTCCTACTGAAGGTAGTCTCCGACTTCCACCTCAATCAGGAGGTGATTCTTCCGACCTTCTTCCCATGACCTCATGCCGACACGGCTTCGGCTGTCCTCTATAACTTGGACTGCAAATGAGCCCTGTCTTTTTTACTTACAACGGACCCAGGGCCACCGCAAAGTCTCACAACTTTTCATCTCCTTTGATTCAGTCACATGGGGCAGGAAGTCACTAAACGGGCCATATCTGTGTGGGTGGTGGATTGCATTGCCTTCTCTTATAGCCGTGCCGGAGTCCCCCTGGAGTGCCATGTCATGGCGCACAATGTCAGGGCAGTCGTGAATCTCCGGTCGGTGCCAATGGCCGACATCTTCTGGGCTGCCACCTGGTCCTCTGTCCACACCTTTGCAACCCACTACTGCCTGGAGAGGGCATCCCAACAGGATAGCACCTTCAGCCAGGCCATACTCTGTAACCTCTTTGGGATTTAGGCAACTCCTACCCTTTGACCCTTCTTGTTCAGGCTACTGGAGCCATGGTTCTTCCTGGACACTGGGGTCTCACAGTCTGTCTTCATATTCACTTGTGGTTGCTCATGGCTGAGCCGTGTTTTTTCTACCCGTCCTTGGTAGCCTGTAGCTATGTAGTCCCATATGTGAGGACTGACTTCCTGCTTGTTCCTGGAGAAAGCATAATTAGTCACCTGTAACAGGTGTTCTCCAGGGACAGCAGGAATCAGTCCTCACAACCCTCCCTCCTCCTCTAGGCGTTGCAGTTCATTTTTGGCCATCTTCTTGGTTGGGCTCTAGCTATGGCACCCGACTGATCAAGATGGCACCCTTGAGTGGGAAGGGCACCATGGATGCATGGTGGCATCTCCTAAAGGCTTTCTTTGAAAGCTAGGGAGATGCTTCCTTGAGGGCTCCATCGGCACCGACATCACCCATATGTGAGGACTGATTCCTGCTGTCCCCGGAGAACACCTGTTGCAGGTGAGTAATTACACTTTTTATGGATAGCGCCTCTGCCTTCCCGTCGACACTGGCACCATTGAAAAATCGCTGGTTCCCTTATTCTTTTCTTTTCTTTATCTTCTTTTTAAAAAAAAAAGACTTGGGTGTCAACACCCTCTTAGGCCTTAATCTCGAAGGCATGGAGAAACCAACTAGTAATTTCAAAAAATGTTCAAATTGTGTCATCACCATTTCGGCAGCTGAAACACATGACTGGTGTTTAAAATGCCTCGGCCTGGACCACCAGCCAAAAGACTGTCCCTTCTGTCAGAAAATGACACAGAGAGGCCTACAGACCAGGCTTCTAAATTTAGAGCACTCTTCGCTTCAGATGCAGTATCGATGTTGTCCACTTCGTCGAGGGCCTCATCATCCTCCCATGGATGTCAGATGTCTTCGAAGTCCAAGTACAAGGCTGCATCAAAGTCCGACAATACCTCCTGGGGAAGATCTCACTCAAGGCATCAAGACCCCTTGGGTGTTGCCTTGGAGGTGGATCGGCCTGCTAAGCAGCCTTGATGGGAGGCCTGGTCCTCCAAAGTCATCGAGGGGGTCCAAGAATGCTCCCCTCGACCTCCGGAGAGCTACTGGTGCCATGCTCTGGGACGGTGGCACAAATACTCATCACTGACACTCAAGCATCAGCAACCTCGATAGATCAACACATACTGGTCATTGAGGGGAGCTTGGCAGCCCTCCTTGCAGCCTCGGTACCCATAAAACCCTTGGCTACAGTCATTGCCCTGTTGATGCTGGTTACAGTACCATCATCGACACCACTTCCAGACACGATATCTGGGCTGTTGCAAATTATATCAACATTGATCCCTCCCATGCCCTCCCTTGAAACTCTTATCGCTACTGATGCCAAACCCAAGTGACTCACCAAAATAGATACCTTGGAGCATCGGTACCGGCATGTAGCTTCCTGCAAACACTGTGCCAGTCAGTACTTTGAGTCCTCTGATGCTGATTCCCTTCTTTTGGATGTGGAGTCACTCTATTCATGGGGGCCCTGGGACCTTCCTTCGGACCCTTTTCCGCCTCAACAGTGATGCATGTCGCTTCCGGAAGAGATGTCCTTCCAGGAATTCATTTGACACCTTGCCAAAGGCGTCTCTATCACAGTAAAATTGGAGAAGGAGCCAAGGGCGAAGGAATTAGAGATCCTCCAATACCCAACAGCACTCAAAGAGGCAGCCACCTTACTGGTGCACTGCATCCTTAATGAGCTTATGTTCCGTATGTGGGAGACACCTCACACGGTCTCACCTCAAAGGTGACACCTCGATACCATGTATCATGTACCAGAGTATCCTGGCTTCCAAAAGCCGCAGCTTCCCCACCACTCCATGGTGGTTGAATCGGCAATGTGCCACATCAAAAGCTCGAAGACTCAGTCCTCTAATCCTCCAGGTAGAGAATTGAGTACTTGATGCCTTTGGCCGATGATGCTTCCAAGCATCCATGCTCCCGGCTAGGATTAACTCCTATATCCTCTACATGGGAATGTTCTAAAGAGAGGTCTCCAGGGATCTCAAGGCCTTTGCCCCTCTCCTCCCAGATAACAAAAGGGCAGATTACCTTGCCCTAGTTAAGCATAGCCAAAATATTTCAAAGTTTGTCAATAGGGTCACCTTCAATACCTTTGAATGCACAAGCAGGGCCTCAGCAATATGCATTGGTACACGTCGAATTGCATGGCTTCAGGCCTCAGATATTGAACAATGGGTTTAAGATAAGCTGGGCAACATACTTTGCACAGGGGAAAACCTCTTTGGCAAAATCTGGCAAGATAAGGCTTCTCAATTAGAGTCATAAAATACTACTCTGAAGAGACTGTCCATAGTAACAGCTGACCCTGCTAGGAAAAATACACCTGCAGAGAAGTCTTTCTACAATAATAAGAAGAAATTCTTCTCTTCTTATCCTCATGCTTCTCAGTCCCAGAGTCAGGCCCCGCAGAAGAGGCAACAGCCTCCTAAGCAACAAAATAAGCCACAGGTGGTTAAATCTCAACCATCTCTGCAGGCACAGTCTGCACCTGTTTTTTGACTTTCCTAGAGAACATTGCCACCCTGCCTCTGGAGGACCCCACCTCCTCCACATAGCAGGCAGACTGTGGCACTATGCCCACAGATGGCACCTCGTCTCCTCAGATCAGTGGACCCTCACCATAGTCCAGGAAGGGTACAGACTTCATCTACAAACGCTGCCCCCCTTCGCTTTCACGGGGGAATATCAAACACAATCCCCACTCACTGCTCTCGTACAGGACGAGGTGTCCTCTCTTCTGTCTCAGGGCGCCATAGAAGATGTCCCAACATCCCAACAGGAAATGGGCTTCTACTCTCCGTACTTTCTCATTCCAAAGAAAACTGGTAGGTACAGGCCCATTCTGGACCTCAGAAACCTCAACAAGTTTCTAGTCCACGAAAAGTTCATGATGATCTCTCTCGGGACTCTTCTTCCCTACCTCCAGAGTCTAGATCTAAAAAAATGTACACACACATCCTCATCAATCCAGGACCCATGAAATATCTACGCTTCACCTTTCAAGGAAAACATTATCAATATAGAGTCCTTCCCTTTGGTCTTGCCTCTGCCCCAAGAGTCTTCACAAAGTGCATGGTGGTCATAGCCGCTTATTTAATAACTCTGGGGATATTAGTCTTCCCTTACTTAAATGACTGGCTAATAAAAGCAGACACTTCCCTAGAAGTACTGATTTTCTTGCATCGTACCATCACTGTACTACAACACTTGGGATTTGTGCTAAACTTCCAAAATCCTAGCTCACTGCAACTCAAAAACTAGAGTTTATCGGAGCCCTACTAGATACCCAACAGTCCAGTGCGTTTCTGCCCCAGCTCTGTTGTGCCCGTCTAGTCGAATTAGCAGCCCAGATGCTCCTACAAGTCCATCTGATCGTCCGAGAGATTCTGCAGCTCCTGGGGCACATGGCCTCTACAGTACATATCATTCCATATGCTCAACTACATACATGGACAGCCCAGTGGACTCATGCCTCCCAGTGGAAGCAGGCCTTGGGCTGTCTCAGGGACAGGATCCAAGTTACTGCCTTTCTGACCACATCCCCAAACCGTTAAAGTGGTTTGAGTCATACCTAACAAATAGAATGCAACAAGTACGATTCAATAGCGAGCAAGCAAAGCCTTTCCCCCAAACCCAAGGAATACCTCAGGGCTCAGCTATCTCCTCCCTGCTATTCAACGTTTACATCCAGCCAGTCTGTACGATTTTCCAAAAGCATAGCATCAGATACCACTTATACGCAGATGATATCATGTTGTACACACAACTTGATATAAACAATCCTAATTTCAACCAAATAGAAGAATGCCTAGATGAAATGCAAAATTGGCTCCAAGACAACAATATGTCGATAAACCACAAAAAAACTGAAATGATGTTCATATCAGGAAAACAAGACTTCAAACCTCCTGCTTCAATCACCCTTAACAACAACACCTATCAATCTAAGAATGAGATCAAATATCTAGGAGTACTAATTGATGATAACCTAAAAATGGACAAACATCTCCGGATAACCAACAGAGCAATTTTTCACAAGCTGAGAGTCCTTCAACCCCTACGCAGCATAATTGACCACACAGACTTCAGAACAGTAGCTCAAGCGCTCATCATTCCCCACTTTGACTACTGTAATGCCATCTTGCAAGGTCTACCGAAAAAAACCTTAAACATCTTACAATTGGCACAAAATGTATCAGCCAGGATTATCATGAATAAGAAGCTGATAGATCACATTACACCAGTCCTGATTGAGCTTCACTGGCTCCCCATCTCTGCACGAGTAGTTTACAAATTACTGGTAACAACATTCAAAATCATTCACAAAATATCCCCTTCATTCATCGATAACCTCATCATCTCACAGCCCCCCAACAGATGCCGACGGACTGCGAACCTGAACACACTCTGCGTTCCAAGCAGTATAAGAACTGTCAAAGAGCGAACGAGCAACCGGGCATTTACGTACGCTGCACCCAAGCTTTGGAACCAACTGCCTCATGAGATACACCTGATCAACGACCTACAGGCCTTCAGAAAAAAGCTTAATCCCACCTGTTCCAATCACATTACGGCATCACCTAGACAGATGCAACCATTATCATTGCCCAAGTTGCCTACCTCCCTCCGAAGCACATGAGTCTTAAAATCTATTGCACCGACAGCTCACATCTATGACGATTTAAAATGTATATATGTATATATCCACTGTTAATAAAATTGGATAGTTTGCGTTGTATAACTGTAATTTATATTGTTGATCAAACTGTAATTTATCTGGTTGCTCAAACTGGGTGATCAAACTGTAATTTATCTGGTTAATCAAATGTATAATTGTAATTCATGTATGTGTGGTGCACCCCTCCCTCAAATCAAACTGTATTCTTAAATTGTTATGTACATACTCCCTTGTTTTCTCCACCATTGGACCGCTGCTGATCGCTGGAAGTGGCGGCATACAAATGTATACCAAATAAATAAATAAATAAAAATCCCTTCAGTGGTGGTGTTCTCAAGAAAATCTGGTCGTAGGGTCACCTTTTCAGATGCCATAACTTCAATGCACCCTAATGACAGATGCCTCTAAACTGGGTTGGGGAGCCCATCTGGGCAACCTGAATACACAGAGGCTCTAGGCAACGCAAGAGTCACAACTCCAGATCAATCTCTTGGAACTTCGTGCTATCTCGAATGCCCTCCAGATTTTTCAGCACCACATCAGAGCATAACAATTCCTAGTCAGGACAAACAATCAGGTGGCCATATTTTATGTGAACAAGCAGGGAGGAACAGGCTCTTGGGCCCTCTGCAAGGAAGCACTACACCTGTGGTCCTTCCCTTTTGCTCATCAAATACACCTCCAGGTTGTTTACCTCTCGTGGGAGTTCAGTGTCTTGGCAAACAGACTGAGTCGTGTTCATTTTCCCCACAAATGGTCTCTCCATCCGAATATAGCATCCTACATCATCCAGACCTGGGGAACTCCAGACATGCCAACTAGATTTTCTTTATTTTTGCTATGAGAGATACGGCTTCACCATCCTGAATGAGCCTGATCTTGGCTGATCAAGAAACTTCTGGCCCAGAAATACTAAGAGTAACAATACCTTACCCCAATGGACATAAAAATCCTAGGACAAACGGCATTTAAAATAAATTTACAGTTTTGGCTAGGGAGTTTGGGGGAAATAACACTCAACGTAGATCTATTTGCGTCTCCCCAAAATGCCAAGTTTCCTCGCTTCTGCACAAGAGCTCTGACATCCACCAACCAACAAGTGGATGCCTTCCGCCTACACTGGGGCCAGGGTCTGCTTTATGCTTTCTCTCCTATACCTCCATTCTCAAGACACTTTTCAAGCTTCAGTCCGACAAGGGCTCCATGATACTCATAGCCCCTCACTGGCCAAGGCAAATGTGGTTTCTGCTGCTACTGCGTCTGACTCAGACTCATCTTCTACAATTGGGATCTGCACCTGCTCTTCTCTCCCAGGAAGACGGCTCACTAATCCATCCCAATCCACCATCTCTCTGCCTGACAGCTTGGCTGCTGAGAGCATAGCTTTGCAAGGCTTTGACCTTATTCAAGAAGTTAATGATTTCCTTTTGGCTTCTAGAAAGCCCTCCACCAGATGTTCAAGTGGCATAGATTCTCTGTCTGGTGTTCCTAAAAAGATCTCAATCCCTTTTCTGCTCCAATGCAGTCGCTCCTCCATTTATTTATTTATTTTTATTTGGTTACATTTTTATACTGCTTCTTCCAGTGTTCAGTCGCGGTTTACATTATAACTTTTAACACATCAAAAACAACAATAGTTACATATAACAGATTTAAAACTATATACATACTGTGACACCGAAGATCTGCCCTACGCCTTTAAAACACAGAAATCTGCTGAGTTTAGCACAGATTCTGACAGGCAGGGAGATCAAAAGCTTCCCAGTTACCATGGGCAACCAAAGCAGGCTGAGACACGAGGTCTGAAGGCACGCCTAGCTAACAAACACTCCCCAAGTAATCAGGAGAACAGTTTGCACATGGGTAGGAAAACGCCCCTAAACCTGTATAAAAAACGTGTGAAGCAAACAGGGTTAGGTTCTGAAGGTTTGGAGGGTTTTGAAGAGTTGGAGGATTAGAGAGACCGAGGCAAGCAGGAAGTTCACGAGGAACAGGAAGCTTGGCAAGTAAGGGAAGACTTGCAGGTCTCAGACGGAGGTTCAGAATACTCCCATGCTGACTCTGTTTTGTTTGAGCCTTGGAGCAGAAAGCCCAGGAGGGATTTGAAAAGGGAAAGAAAGCTATCTGCCAGCAGAGGGATTAACTACAGGAAACCCTCACCTCTGACGCAGGAAGATTTTCCCAGACACAGAGCTCAGTGGAAGGGATGGAAGGCAG
Source organism: Ichthyophis bannanicus (assembly GCA_033557465.1). Classification (NCBI taxonomy): domain Eukaryota; kingdom Metazoa; phylum Chordata; class Amphibia; order Gymnophiona; family Ichthyophiidae; genus Ichthyophis; species Ichthyophis bannanicus. The sequence continues at coordinate 372,575,350 of CM066033.1, read as the reverse complement.
CTGGTAAGGAACCATGTATGAGTGAAAGGCAGAACTGCCTGAAATACTTGCAACCTTGGGAAAAGGAAAGTAATGCAATTGAAGATATTTGTATGAGTGAAGAAGATGAATGTGTGTCTTTAAAGCCCTGCAGGAGACTGCAAACATAGAAACATAGAAACATGATGACAGAAAAAGACCACAAGGCCCATCTAGTCTGTCCTTCCATAACAACAACTACAACAGTCCACCTTCTACCTTTAGAGATCCTCTGTGTTGGTCCCATGCTTTTTTGAATTCAGTTACTGTCCTCATCTCTACCACCTCCACTGGGAGACTATTCCACGGATCCACTACTCTTTCCGTAAAGAAATATTTCCGCATATCACTCCTGAATCTATCTCCCTTCACCCTCATCCCATGTCCCCTCGTAGCAGAACTTGCTTTCAATTGAAAGAGGCTCTCTCCCTGAACATTTATGCCACGGAGGTATTTAAACATCTCAATCATATCACCTCTATCCCGCCTTTCCTCTAAGGTGTACATATTAAGATCCTTAAGTCTGTCCTCATATGCTTTATAATGAAGCCCATTAATCATTTTAGTAGCAACCCTCTGCACCGACTCCATCCTGTTCACATCTTTTTGAAGGTGCGGTCTCCAGAATTGCACACCATACTCCAAATGAGGTCGCACCAAAGACTTATACAGAGGTATTATCACCTCCTTTTTTCTGCTAGCCATTCCTCTCTGTATGCACCCAAGCATCCTTCTAGCTTTTGCCGTCGCCTTTTCTACCTGTTTAGCTACTTTAAGATCATCAGACACAACCACGCCTAGGTCCCGCTCTTCTTTAGTGGACAAAAGTACTTCACCTCCTATACTGTATTGCTCCCTTGGATTGCTGCAGCCCAAATGCATGACCTTACATTTTTTAACATTAAATCCCAGCTGCCAAATTCTAGACCATTCTTCAAGCTTAGCTAGATCCCTCCTCATGTTATCTACACCTTCCTGGGTGTCTACTCTATTACAGATTTTGGTATCATCCGCAAAGAGGCAAACCTTACCCGACAGCCCTTCCGCTATATCACTAACAAAGATGTTAAAAAGAATCGGACCAAGGACAGATCCCTGGGGCACACCACTGGTAACATCCTTCTCCTCAGAGTGAGCTCCATTTACTTGTACTCTTTGTCGCCTCCCACCCAACCAATTTCTAACCCAAGCAGTAACTTTAGGGTCCATCCCTAGGGTGCTCAGTTTGTTTATAAGTCGCCTGTGAGGAACAGTGTCAAAGGCTTTACTGAAATCTAAATACACCACATCTAGAGCTCTCCCTCGGTCCAACTCCCTGGTCACCCAGTCAAAGAAATCGATCAGATTTGTCTGACAAGACCTGCCTCTGGTGAATCCATGCTGCCTCGGATCCTGTAATCCGCCGGACTCCAGAAACCTCACTATTTTCTCTTTCAGCAGCGTTTCCAATAATTTACTCACCACTGAAGTTAAACTAACCGGCCTGTAGTTTTCAACCACATCCTTACTTCCGCTTTTGTGTAAAGGCACCACATGAGCCTCTCTCCAGTCCTTTGGCACCACTCCCGACTCCAACGAGGCATTGAAAAGGTCAGTCAGTGGAGTTGCTAGAACGTCCCCAAGTTCCCTCAGTATTCTAGGGTGTATCCCATCCGGTCCCATCGCTTTGTCTACTTTAAGTTGAACTAGTTTCTCACTAACACAGTCTTCTGAAAATTGTTCAAGATGTCCCTCTCTTCTGTTCTTATTTGTGGGTGTTTTTTGAGGTCCTGCTCCTGGTTCTTCATCTGTGAACACAGAACAAAAATATTTGTTAAGCAATTCCGCTTTATCCTTATCAGCTTCTACATATTCCCCCCCTGCACCCTTGAGTCTGACAATACCACTTTTGCCCTTCCTCTTCTCACTAATATATCTGAAAAATGTCTTATCCCCCCATTTTATTGCATTGGCTATTTCCTCCTCCTTTTGAATCTTTGCCTTCTTGACTACTTTGCTAGCTTCTCTAAGTTTTTCTAAATACAGATGCCTGTCTTCCTCTCTCTGTGATCTCTTGTATTTCATGAAGGCCTCCCTCTTTTTCTTCACTTTTTCAGCTACTTCCTTCGAAAACCATAGCGGTCTCCTGTTCCTTTTGCCTTTATTTACCATTTTAACAAAAAGGTTGGTTGCCTTTAAAATACCCCCTTTCAGTTTTGCCCACTGTTTTTCTACATCCCCCAGCTGTTCCCATCCCACTAACGACTCCCTGAGGTATTGGCCCATCTTCGCAAAGTTAGTCTTCCTAAAGTCTAAGATCTTCACCTTGGAATGGATTCTAACAGCCCTAGTCCTAATACTGAACCACACCATCTGGTGGTCACTGGATGCAAAATGATCTCCCACTACAACATCAGAAACACTCTCACCATTGGTAAGCACCAAGTCCAGTATGGCCCCTTCACGTGTGGGGTCTGTTACCAATTGCCTGAATAGTTCTCCCTGTAGAGAATCCAGGATCTCCTTACTTCTAGATGATACTGCAGCAGGAATGTGCCAATCAACATCTGGCATATTGAAATCTCCTAGCAGTAGCACTTCCCCTTTCCTAGCAATGCTGCGTATGTCTTCAATTAACTCTCTGTCCACCTCTTCCTCTTGTGAGGGAGGTCTGTATATCACACCAATGCAAATAGATTTCTCTTTCCCTCTTTCTAGTTTAACCCACAATGCCTCCTCTCTCCCTTTTAAGCTCTGTAATTCCAAAGCTTTAATAGTAGTTTATACATATAGTGCCACTCCTCCTCCCCTTCTTCCTACCCTGTCCTTTCTGAATAAAGTATAGCCAGGTATAGTTACATCCCAGTCATGGTTTTCTGTGAACCATGTTTCTGTAACTGCCACTAAATCCGAGTCAGCCACTCCCACCAAAGCTTCAATTTCAGGGATCTTATTTCCCATGCTACGGGCATTAATACACACTGCTTTCCATGTGTTACCCCTGTTACCCATTTCCATAAAGGTATTTAATGTATCACCTACCTGGGGGCTTTCACTTACCTGGGGGCTTTCTTCACCCATCCCCAACGAATCTAGTTTAAAGCCCTCTTCAGTAGATTAGCCAGTCTACTACCAAAGATGCGTTGACCTTTCTTGGACAGATGGATGCCATCTCTGCTCTGCAACCCTTGGAACAGCATCCCATGGTCTAGGAAACCAAAACGCTCTCGAAGACACCATCCACGCAGCCATGCATTCATCTCCAGGATGCGAGCCTCTCTGCCTTGGCCTTTACCCTCAACAGGGAGGATTGAAGAGAACACCACCTGTGCACCTACCTGCTTCACCCTCTGTCCCAGAGCCATGAAGTCACTTTTGATACGTTCCGAGGTATACCTGGCAGTATCATTTGTTCCAACATGGATTAGCAACATTGGGTAATAGTCAGTGGGCTTGATGAGTCTCAGCAAACTCTCCGTAACATCTTGGATCTTGGCACAGAGGAAAGTCCGTTAGGAACAGAACAGGGCAGTTTTACAAGCTATCTGGTAACTACCTGCCATATTGTGGAGAGAGCTGTGAGGAAAGTTCAGGGACTGATTTAAGGAAGTTCCAAACTCTCTGCCCTAGGGAAAGTAAGGCGGTTGAAGAGCCCATGATCACGGAGCCAAGTAGTGTAACTCCTTATATTGAAGACATGGACTGCTCATTGGTAATGACTGATGTAAATTCTCTGCGTTAGCCGAAGACAAGAGTGCCTTGTAGAGAGCTGAATGTGCACAGAGAAAACCGTCAGCATTTTTACCTGGTTTCTGTTTTGTTATAATCCCTGTTTTCTGTTCAAGCGAGAAGCTGTGTTTCTTTTCACCCTCAGTTTTGCCAGAAGTATGGCTTCCTCTTAAGTTCTTGTGTTTGTACTGTTTTGAAAATCCAAAACCCCGGGAGGGGAATAAAAATCCTTTTTCAACCTGACCACTCCGTTGCAACTACTCCTTTTCATATAAAAGGGTCAGGCCCAGCAGTGTGTCTGGCTGTCTATGCCCAGTCCAGCCACTGCTGGTGACAATACATATAACCTTATCTTCTCCATTATTTTCTCCACCTGTCCTCAACAGATCTAAAGATAAACTCGGTGATAGTCCACCTCGGTGCCATTGTGGCCTCTCACCATCTACTGGATGGACAGCCCAGCTCCATGCCACTGCTCATAGCGCGTTTCATGAGAGGTCTCCTGCTGTCCAAACTGCCCATTAAGCCACCTCCGGTAGCTTGGGACCTCAGTGTCATTCTAGTGCAGCTTCTCAAGCTGCCCTTTGAACCATTAGCCATGACCTCACTTAACTTCTTCTTTTCGAAAGTAATCTTCTTAATTGCTCTCACTTCAGTTAGACACATTAGTGAGCTTCAGGCTTTGGAAGCGGATCCTCCCTATACCCGCTTCCACCATGACAAAGCAGTCCTTCAGACTTCAGGTGGTGTCTCCCTTCCATTTAAATCAGTCAATTTACTTTCCAGTATTCTTTCATAAACCGCATGCATCTAGAGCGGAAGTAACTCTGCACACTCTTGCCTGCAAAGGTGCCTTGGCTTTCTATCTCCAAGGGACTCGAGATCACCATAAAGTCTCACAGTTGTTTATCTCATTTGACCCCAGTCTCCTGGGATTATCTGTTTCAAAGTGTACGCTCTCCAGATGGATAGCAGACTGCATTTCATTTGCCTATGACAAAGCAGAACACTCCCTGGAAGGGCATATCACTGCTCACAACGTTTGCACTATGGCTACCTCTATGGCAAACCTACGCTCAGTAGCCATCGATGAAATTTGCAAAGCCCCAATGGTCTTCCATCCATACCTTTGCTGCCCTTTATTGTCTCGACAAGGACTTCAATTGGGATGCCATGTTTGGTCAGGCTGTACTTCAACACCTATTTTAGACTTAGACGCAACTCCTAGCCTGCATCCTGATCTTTGAAGATACCAGAAATCCATGTGGGATCCATGACCTCATCATGCCTACTACGAGGTGAAACTCTCCTGGTTCTGACATCTGGGATCTATGTGACGACCACATTCCTGCTTGTTTCCGGAGATAGCATAGTTACTCACCTGTAACAGGTGATCTCTGGGAACAGCAAAACTTTAGTCTTCACAACCTGCCTTCCTTCCATAAGAGTTATAGGGTTTCATTTGCCTTCTTTTCTCAGCTACAAACTCAACTGAAGAGAGAGGGTGTGACGGTAGGAAGGCAGTCACGCAGGTGTAGTACAGTGCTCCAAAAAAACTTTCCAATTGGATGTTGGAAGCGTTCCCACATGAACTCCATCAGTAACAACGTCACCGATATATGAAGACTAAATTCCTGCTGTTCCTGGAGATCATCTGTTACAGGTGAATAACTACACTATTTGATTTCTGGTGCTCGGAAAAAGTCCTCAATCCGTTCACCGCACCAATAGCTTCGCTTCTGCAAAACCTACTTCACCTGTCCTCCTGAGGACTCAAAAGCGATTCAGTGTAAGTTCACTTCAGTGCAATCGCAGCTTTTCACAAGACAGTCGACAATCAACCTATCTCCTCGCATCCACTGGTTGCACGTTTCATGAGAGGTCTCCTACTCCCTAAGCCATCCCTCAAACCTCCTCCGGTGGCTTGAGACCTTAATGTGGTCTTGGCACAACTTCTCAAACCACCATTTGAACCTCTAGCCACCACTCACCTCTAGTTCTTGTCTTGGAAGGTCATCTTCCTCATTGTTCTGACCTCAGGCGCATCAGTGTACTTCAGGCTTTGGTGGCGCATCCACCATCCACCATATTCTATCATGATAAGGTCGTCCTTTGCATGCATCCCCACTTTCTAGCAAAAGTGGTATTGTCTTTTCATATCAGACAATCAGTAATCCTTCCGGTCTTCTTTCCAAGACCGCACACTTCCTGTGCATAGGCAACACTGCATACCCTTGACTGTAATTCAGCCTTGGTCTTCTATCTCCAGAGAACCCAGGAGCTCCGTAAATCCTAACAATTGTTTGTTTCCTTTGACTCCAATCACTTGGGCCTTTGTGTCGAAATTCACGCTCTCCAGATGGATAGCGGATTTTTAAAATATATTTATTCTTTATATTTGATATACCTCTCAAGCCTAAGCATCAGAGTGGTTTACAATAATATAATAATGTCACAGAAAATATGAAAGGAACGCCAGTTATATGATAGGACAGAATAAAAGATACAGAGACAGTTAAAGAAAAGAAAGAAGATACAGGAAGGGAGGAAATAGCACGTTTCATCCACAAGATACCAGCAAAACAATTATGCTCATGACTTTTAGCTATTGATCATTCGCCACGGTCTCACGCCTAAGGGCCACGCCAAAGGGCCCTCTGGCGAGGCCCTCAGGTGCAGGCCTGCAGGGCGCAGGTGTGCCTTAGAAGCGGCGGTTTTAAAGCCGTTGTGCTGGCCTGGTGATTGGCAGCTTGTGGAAGTAAGGAGGAGCTCCTGCCCACATCCTCCGATCGTGGCTGCTGCTCTCCCCGTTCTGCTAGGTGCCTCAGAAGAGGCGGATTGTATCTCCTTTGCTTACAACTGAGCAAGCCTCACCCTGACAGGACACATCACTGCTCACAATGTCTGAACCATGGCGACCTCCATTGCCAACCTCCATTCTGTAGCCATTGATGAAATCTGTCGGGCAGCAACCTGGTCCTCTAACCATTCCTTTGCTGCCCACTATTGCTTGGACAAGGACTCTTGCTGGGATGCTGCTTTTGGTCAGGCAGTCCTCCAACATCTATTTGACACATAGCCACAACTCCTACTGTCCGCCCAGACTTCTTGTTACTAGACCATCATGGCGGGGATGGCAATGAATCTGTGAAGCCTGTCCGAATTCTCTATTCTGGTCTGGTTTCTGAGTCTCCTGTGATCTGGTAGCTGGGGAGTCCCATATGTGAAGACTACATTCCTGTTTGTTCCTGGAGATAGCGTATTTGCTCACCTGTAACAGGTGATGTCTGGGAACAGGAGGAATTTAGTCTTCACAACCCACCCAATGACCATGGAGTGTTGGGATAGCTGGAGCTTCTCAAGTGGATTTGGAGAGAAGTTCCAGTTCCACTGTGACACTGCCATGGCGACTATACTGGCTGAGGTTTTGTGGAATGCCATCAAAGGGGTTGGTTCCTGGATTTCAGAAGCTCCAGCTATCACAACACTCCATGGTCATTGAATCCGTTTGGAAAAGGGCCAAGAGCTCCAATTCACACTCTTTGGTGCCCCAAAGAGAGAGGCTTGGACTTCAGAATCTTTTGGGAGAAAGGTATTTCAGAATGTTATGTTCACTTCCTGCAGAGGCATGCATGGTATGCAGGAGTTTGATGCCGTTCTGCTTCCAGAAAAGATCACTGGTTTTGCTGGGACATTGCATGTTGTTGTAATTTTTTTTTCCCTGTCTTACACTGATGAACAACTTGCACAATTAAGACAAAGAGCTTCTTTGTTTGAAGATTCTATTGCCAATTCGAGCCAATTGCCTCCCACTATTTTGGAACTAAAGGATTTGCACAAATGTTTAATAAGAGCTCAGTTATATGGTTCAGCAATGACTCAGTATTTAAAATCTATGATTATTCCTCGAGACTTACGAATGCCAAGGGCACCTAATTGCTCTACACTACAAGGGGTTTTACAAGCATGCATCAGATTTGCGGACATGTTTATTATCTCTTGGATACTCTTTGAAGATAGTTGTCACTGCTTTTCAACGTGCTCATATTACACATCGTGAGTGGCTTCTGTCTCATACTACTAGGACCACAAGAGTTTCTTCTGCTGAGGGCAATGTTGTGGGGATACTTCCCTATGTTGTCGGCATTCATGAAGTGACTAAAACTCTACATAAATTTTGGCCTATTCTTGGTCTTCATCTGTGTTTCAGTGACAAAAAACGTTTACTTGCATATTCCAGAGGGGCTAACCTACGTAATTGAATTTGTGCATTCTGTCTCCACCAAGGATCGTCCTGTCTCCTCTCATGAGGATCCAGGGCACTTTGCATGCAGGAATTGCTGTTTCTGTGCTCTTACCTTTGTTGGCACCACCTGGTATGATTCTCGGGCAACCAGTTTGGTGGTATCAAGATGGCATACCACATGTCAATTTTCTTATGTGGTTTATTTAATCATTTGCCCCTGTACTTTGTATTATGTGGGGCACACAACACGGCTGATTAAAACCCATCTTACAGAACATGCATCTCGTTTGCGCACAAAGACTCTAACAGCCCCTATGGTGGAGCATTGTCGTCAGTCGGGACATAGTTTTGAGAAATTACGATGGCAAGTCTTGGATTTTATTCCCCAGGACCCACGAGGTGGAAATTGTGTTTACCAGCTGCAAAAGAGAGAGCAACGTTGGATTTTCCGACTACGAACGGTAGCCCCTCTTGGTTTAAATGCTGCGCTGGAATGGACAAGTTTACTGTAAGCAATTTTTATGCCGCACTTTTCCACCAAGATTTGTGTACATAGGCAATTGATATCCTTACCATCTGGCTCTTTTCAACCTATAAGGTGTGGAGGCTCCCTCTTTGATAATGGATTTCCCCTTCTTATTGGTTGTTGGCATTTGAAGGTGATGCATTGATTGGCCGGTTTAGTTCTCATGACTGGCACTGACGTCAGACGCCATTTTTTAAGCATAGCGGACTGACAGCATTTTGGATTTTCAGCCTGTTCTTGTAAGACTGTTGGACTTAATCTTCCCTTCAACCTGAAGCAGGGTCAAGATTATTGGCCCGTAACATGGCACGTTGTTGCTGTTGGGCGGCGGTAAGCACATTTTGGAGAAAAAAGCACATTTTTGAGATAGGTGGTTGAAATGTTTTTTTCATTTTAAAATATAATTAAAAGGGAGCTGCTACAGTGAGAAGGTGGATGTTGTTCTCTATCTTCTTTTTTTTGAAGCTCCAATAAATAATTGATAGCTGTCTTTGACTGGAACCTTGTTGGATGATATTTGTTCTTTTGGTCACTGGTTTTGCTGGGACATTGCATGCTGTAAGTTTTTTTTTCCCCTGTCTGCTAAAAATGGCTTCTCAGTTATTTGCTTACACCGATGAACAACTTACACAATTAAGACAAAGAGCTTCTTTGTTTGAAGATTCTATTGCCAATTCGAGCCAATTGCCTCCCACTATTTTGGAACAAAAGGATTTACACAAACGTTTAATAAGAGCTCAGTTACATGGTTCAGCAATAACTCAGTATTTAAAATCTATGATTATTCCTCGAGGCTTACGAATACCAAGGGCACCTAATTGCTCTACACTACCAGAGTTTTATAAGCATGCTTCAGATTTGTGGACACATTTATTCTCCAGGACCAAGCAGGAAGTCAGTCCTCACATAAGGGTGACGTCGGCGCCGACGGAGCCCTCGTGCGGAGCATTACCCCAGCTTTCAAGGAAAGCCTTTGGGAATGCAGCGCACATGTGCGGTCCCCTTCCCGCCCAAGGGTGCCATCTTGCTCAGTCTTTCTTTTTCCGCGGAGCCCAACCGACGTGAGTTCGTGTCACCCGGGAAAAGTAGATTTTTCTCTGCGATGTTTGTTTTATTTATTTATTTATTTTTTTTATATACCGCGCTATTCAGCATCAGCGCGGTTTACATGTAACAGTAACTGTTCAGTGAAGACAATGTACAATTTTAACTTACAATATAACAGAAATGTACAATTTTAACAGCATAGCTACATTACACATAACTTATGTTGAGGAGTAGCTAACTATTTACATGTTAGCTTATCTGAGAAATGCAGACGATTCGGGTGGGGGTAAATGCTGTTTGTCAGGTGGGGCAGGGTCTGGTGTGTTCGGTTTCAATCCTGTATGGTTATTGCTTGGGTTTTGTCTCTATGTACTACTGGGCGTGTCAAGGTGTGGAAGGTGATCTTGGTCCACGTAGTGCTGCAGGAAAAGGTGATGTTTAATTGCTTTCCTAAATTGGTAGAGGTCCTTGATAGCCCTAATGGCAGGAGGAAGGGTGTTCCAGCACGTGGGTGCATACAGCGCAAATGCTCTGCTCCTGGCTGTTTGTGAGCATTTCGTGATCTGCCTTGGGAGTATCAAGGTGTTCATAGCTACTGATCTTCTTGCCCTGTTAGGGGGAGTAGGCTGGATGAGGTCAGTTAGTGAAGTAGAGGAGCATTTGTTAATGGCTTTATGGATCATCGTCAATACTTTAAAGGCAATCCTACTTTGGATTGGGAGCCAATGTAGGTTTTTTAGGATGGGGGTTATATGGTCCCTCCTATGTGCTCCAAGTAGAATTCTAGCAGCTGAGTTCTTGGCTAGTTGCAGAGGGTTTATTGTGTTCTTTGGGAGGCCATGTAGTATGGCATTCGCGTAATCAAAATGAGGGGTGACAAGAGCTTGATACTGTGATAAGGAAGCTTATCATAGCTCAGGAAGGGGCTATAGAAAAGGTGAAGTGTCTCTGAACAAGCAGCCTGTCAGTGCTGGTAGAAATGAGAAAACAGAATTTTGCCATAAAAGACTACCAGTCCCAGAATGCACCAGGTTTCCAACAGCCATGAGAGGAGCTGAAGTGAGAAAACGTGTGTTCAATCAAAAGGGCTATGAGGTAATCCCCAAGCACTCATTGCAAAGGGCAGGGCTTGATTCAGCACAGTTGCGCTGTGCTGTGCTAGGATGGAACACTCATCTCAAAGGGCAAGGCCTGATTCAGCCCAGCTGCGCTGTGTTAGGGAGGAGCACTCATCTAAGCAGAATAAGAGTAGAGTTTATTCTACAGATGACCATCTTCATGATCACCTTGGATATCCAGAGAAGGATCATCAGTTTCATCTGAAGGATTATCAGAAGCAGAAGCCAAACTGGACGGACAGAGAGGGAAAGAAACCCTCTGGAAGAAAGAGGAGAAAAGCCTTTGAGAGGTCTAGAAGAATCCAAAGCAGTACGTATACTGGGAGGTATTCCAAGGGCCAGCATACACCATTGGACTGGGGAAAGCCAGAGGAATGGTGCTGCAGAGCTAGGAATCACCAGAGGCTACCTGTGAGGGAGACGGCTGCACGTGGAAGGGACCCTAAGACCCGTGCCAGAAGCTATATGAAGAGAGATCCAGTGTCCAGGGATCTGCATTGGAAGGCTGGACATAAGAACTGGACTACATACTAGCCAGGCTATATAGAGAGGAACTCTAGCAGCAATGGAAGCTCAGGTATGAACACTGATCTATGCCCTAGCTATAACCTTGAAAGACAGCAGGGAAACAAGTATTCTCCTGAAAATGTTCCATTGAGAGATTCATCTGTGCCAATCCATGATATTGAACCCATGCTTGTTGAACAAGGGGGAATAATAGCAGATGAGGATCCTGTTTATATGGACTGCTCTCTATCTAAACTCCGTTGGTAACTTTCTGTTATAAAGTACAGCAACCATCACAAAGAAATACAAATTTGTTCTTTAATCTACCCAGGAAAGCTCCTGAAGCAGGATTTGACCCACACAGTAGAAAGCAAGCCAGCTAAGGGGTTTCAGCTGGATAACTGCTAGCAATTAAGCCTTACCTAATTGCTTGTGAGCTAGGAGAGAATCACTTCTGTATCTATGTGGGAAGTAATCAGAAGTTAACCTGAAAAGAACAGTTTGTTTCTTGCTTTGTGGCTTTTCATTTGTTGTTTTCCTGATTTTGACTTTGTTTTTCCAAGTTAACACTGAAAGCAAGTAACCTAATTTATGTGCTACCAAGCATATCTGTGTTGGGAGAAATAACCCCATAAATAAAAATCTTATTGGCTTTACCCAAGAGCACAACTAAATTATTGTCAGCAGCTGTGTCTGGTGTGAATGAACTACATTGCCCACAATACCTTGCAAATCATATAGAGATATGCACTTGCAAAGACTGTGAAGATTCTCACCCAGGCAGCCGTCTGACAATACACAGTGCAAAAATCTTTAGGTTCAAGTAGCTGTCTCAAGTGACGAAGCGACCTTATTTTATTGTATACAGACTTGACCATAGTGCTTATTTGGGCCTTCATATTGAGCTGTCGGTCAAGTATTACTCCAAGGTACCGAATTGTAGGCTTGCTTAGGAGTTCAGCGTCCCTGACCTTGATGGAGCTGGGTGGTATGAAAGTTGAATCTCTTGTGAGGAAGAGGACCTCCGTTTTATTAAAGTTTATCTTCAGTTTCTGTGAATGTAACCAATCTGCAACTGCATCGAAACAGGTGGTTAGGGGTGATAGGTCTGGTTTGTCTAGCAGGAAAGGCGTGTAGAGCAGAACATCGTCGGCATAAATTAGGCAGTTTACGTTGAATGAGCGGATGAGATTACATAAAGGCTGCATGTAGATATTGAACAGCAGGGCCGACAATGATGATCCCTGTGGAACGCCTTTTTCTTGTAGGAAAGGTGTGGAGGTAGAGGGACCGGCACGGACATGTTGCCATCGATCAGTTAAGTAGGACTGACACCATGAGAGGGCATTTCCTTGTACTCCCTTCTCGCTGAGACTGGAGAGGAGCACTTCATGACAAACAGTGTCAAAGGCTGCAGCGATGTCCAGGAAAATCAGTGCAAAACCTTGTTTGATATTATCCATCCCGATGGTTAGGGTGCTAATTAGAGTAGTTAGCAACGTTTCAACCCCGTGAGATTCTCGAAAGCCATGTTGGCAGGGGTTGAGGGGTGCACTGATCTCAATATGCTGTTGAAGTTGATGTTGTACAACCTTCTCGATGATCTTAGCCAGTAGCGGGATACTTGATATTGGCCTGTACGACTCCATCTTTGCTGGGTCCAGCTTACTGTTTTTTAACAGCGGTCTTATTGCTGTCTGCTTCAGACTTTTGGGAAATGACCCGGTTGCGAAAGATAGCCCAATGAGTTTGGAGAAGAAGGGACTAAGTTCTATCCGTAGGGCTTTTATCCAGAATGCTGGAAAGGGTCGTTGGGTGCTGTAGTGGCGTTTATGGAAGAAATGATATCTTGAAGGTTTCTATCTGATGGAGCAGAAAACATGGAGATTGTATGTTTAAAGACATTTGTAGTTACTGATGTGGTATGCAATTGAGTTGTTGGGGGAGAGCTAGCAATAGTAGATGTGTAAGACTGGCTTACCTTAGCCTGTAGGTTTTTTTGCTTATCCGGTTTGACGGCGGTTCCCTTTCCCACCTGGGCTTGGTACACAAGTATCGAGTACGGAATTTCTTTTTTCGGTTTTTGTCCTTTGTGACTAGCGTTCGCGCCTTTTTTGTTATTTTCACTGGCAGCCCGGTCTTTTGACCTTGCATGGGCCCTTTTCCCCCTGATGGCTGCCAGTGGGTTCAAAAAGTGTGATCAGTGCAAGAAACCTATGTCTCTCACCGACACACATGACTGCTGCCTCCGATGCCTCGGGCCCAACCATGACCCGCAGGTCTGTGGCCCCTGTGGCAAAATGTTGTCAAAGGCACTTTGGAGCCGTCAGCATCAACATGAGAGAATTTTCCCCGAGTCCGCGTCCGGCCGGGCACATCTCGGGAGTCTTACCTCAAACGCCGTCGTGGTTCCTCTGAGAGGGGGTCTCCCACCCAGCAGCACAAGAGGAAAGAATCCACGAACATTGAAAGGGGTTCGAGATCCGTGCCTCTCGTCCTAAACAGCTGTTCACCTTAACCCCTGTTGAGAGAAAGGCTCTTGCTGAACTTAGAGCCAATCATTATTTAGTAATATGCAATGCTGACAAGGGGGGTGCAGTTGTGGTTTGGGGGAGGGAGGACTATCTGCAGGAAGTTCATCGACAGCTGTCTGACCCTGCCACCTATGAAATTTTGTTAATTGACCCTACTGGGGATTTGCAGAAAACCATTTTAGATTTGACCACCTCTGCTCTTCTGTCTAAATTAATTTCTAAAAAGGAGCATGCTTTTTTGAATATTCGTAGCCCCTCATTGGCGAAGTTTTATCTGTTGCCTAAGGTGCATAAAAACTTGCAGCGGCCACCGGGGCGGCCCATTGTGTCCACTAGGGGCACGGTTCTTGAACCCCTTTCAGTGTTCGTGGATTCTTTTTTAAGGCCTATGTTATTGAAGATTCCTGCTTATATTCGTGATACCATGCATTTTTTAAACATTTTGCAGGAGCACTCTGAGTTGGCTGGTTCTGCTGACATTCTGCTTGCCACATTGGATGTTGTTACGCTATACACCTCGATCCCCCAGGCTGCGGCGGTGGATGTTGTTGAGGAATGTCTCTTGCGGCGGGGGGATGTGGGCTCTGATATGGTGAAGTTTGTTACGCAGCTAGCTCGGGTGGCTATTTTTGAAAACTATTTTCAATTTGAAGGGTCTCTTTATCATCAGTTAGCTGGGGTTGCGATGGGGGCGACATGCGCCCCCTCGGTGGCCAATCTGTACATGGCTCGGTTTGAGGCTGAGTGGCTGGGCCGGTCTCCTTTTTTTGCTCATGTTCGATTATGGCACAGGTTTATAGATGACATCTTTCTGCTGTGGGGGGGCACGTTGGAGGAGTTTCAGTTGTTTGTACAGTGGCTAAATGGTTGTGATGGGAACATCCGCTTTACCAGTGCTTGCAGTTTTCAGAAAATTGTGTTTTTGGATGTTGAAGTATGCAAGAGCAGTCAGGGTTGGATCACTTCAGTTTACAGAAAGCCTACGGATAGGAACACCTTACTTCATTATTCGAGCGCGCATCCAGTTGCCCTTAGAAATAGTCTGCCTTTTTCTCAGTTTATCTGGTATAGGCGGACTTGTTCGAATGTGGGGGATTTTAAATGTAAGTCTAAGTTTTTGGCGTAAGGTTTTTTGGCTCGGGGCTACCCGAAACGGGTGGTTGGGGATGCTTATAAGAGGGCCTTGTTTAACCATCGGTCCTTGCTGCTGACTCCCAAGGATAAACCGGTTGGAATGGATACTGAATCTGTAAATTTTGTTTCTAAATACTCACCTTTGAGTTTTAGCATCCAACATATTGTTCGTAAGCATCTGGTTGTGGTGCACACGGTCCCCGGGTTGGAAAATCAGGCTGTTAGGTGTGTGTGGCAGCGTCAGCGCAATTTGCGTGAGCTGCTGAAACCCTCAGGTGAGCGGACTGTCAGTGTTGGAGGTCATACTATTTGTGGGCATTGTTCAGCTTGTGAGTTGTCATGTACAACTTCCTCTTTTGAGTATCATGGTACTCAGTACAAGCTAAAAGATTGCACGTCTTGTGATTCCTCTTTTGTTGTGTATGGAATCCGTTGTCCTTGTCAGCTGATGTATGTAGGGAGTACGTGCCGGCCCTTTCGTAAAAGGATTTTGGAGCATAAGAGCAGGCTCTGTTGTGGGATCTGGGAGACACCCTTGGTGCCGCATTTTTTGGAGTTTCAACACTCTTTTCATGACATGGGATGTTTTTGTTTGGAGCAGGTTTTATCTGGACGCGATGGTAAGAGTAGGGAACAAACCCTTTTGCTGCGTGAGCAAAATTGGATCTATCGGCTTAATACTGTGGCCCCGGAGGGTTTAAATCTTCGAATTGACTGGGCGGTGTGTTTGTAATTTGGAGGTGGAGCTTTGGTGTTCCGTAGGGGGGGTTTTCTTCCCTTTAAAATGAGATAGTGGGTTTGAGTGCGCATGGGCGGCATTTTTCTGCACAGCGTTGTTTAAGTGTAGCTGGCAGGTAAGAGCATGTCGGTCGAGTTGTGCTTTTTAATTTTTTAAAGTTGGTTTTAGGTGTGTTTCTTGTAGTAAAATAAAACGATGTAAAATAGGGATGTTTGTGTCTGTTTGTCTTTTTAGATTCCCCTGAGGCAGCGGGTTTGTCCTGCGAAACGTTTGAGGGCTCTTCTGTGGTAACGTCGGGGAAGGTGGCTGGCATCTGTTGCATTCCCATGCTCCTTTTTTCAAAGCTAAGTGTTTGCTATTTTTCCATTCAAATGCAGGGTGTGGGTATTGCTAGCTGCTACTTACCGGGTCACTGATGTTAATGGGCTTTCTGTTGGTGTATGTAGCACAGATTGATCTCTGGCCGCGCTTTCACCGTATGCCCGTGTTTGCTGAGACCCTGGTGTAAATTTTGTTCTTGAAACATCAAATATATGTTTATTAGAAGCACATATGGTTTTGATGGAGTGAGTTCTTCTTTTTCATATCACCACCTGAAAGGGCAAGGCTTCTACTCCAGGTACTTCCTGGTACCAAAAAGGACAGGAGGCCTCAGGCCTATCCTAGACTTGTGAAACCTAAACAAGTTTGTGGAGAGGGAAAAGTTCAAGATGCTTACCCTTTGGATGCTGCTGCCCTACCTCCAGCAGAGAGACTGGCTATGCTCCTTAGACCTCAAGGATGCTTATACTCACATCCTCATTCATCCAGACCACAGACAATATCTCAGATTTGTGGTGGGAGGAAACCATTTTCAGTACAGGGTACTTCCCTTTGGCCTAACCTCTGCTCCCAGAGTTTTCACCAAATGCCTGGCAGTGGTGGCGACGGCTTATCTCAGGAATCAGGGAATTTTTGTCTTCCCATACCTGGACGACTGGCTCTTCAGGGGCCAGTCTCTCCAGGAGGCTGGACAAGCCACTCTTCGCACTGTCTCTCTTCTTCAGCATCTGGGCTTTGTCATAAACTACGCAAAGTCCACTTTGCTCCCCTCACAAAACCTAGAGTTTATAGGGGCAAGATTAGACACCCTGCAGGCACTTCCTGCGGCTTCTGGGCCACATGGCATCCACGGTACATGTGACTCCGAATGCCCGTCTGCACATATGGGCTGCTCATTGGTGCCTCAGAGCTCAGTGGGCGCAGGCCACAGGCGACCTCCGAGAGAGAGTAAAGGTGTCCATCTCGGTAAGGCTACACCTCAGTGATATTGGTGCTTATCATCATCATGTAGAAGGTAAATCCATTTCTTTACACCCTTTATTTGTTCGTTTCATGTGGGGCTTGCATCTTTCAAAGCCTCCCTTCAATCTTCCCGCTATGTCTTGAGACCTCAGTGTGGTTTAACTCAGCTGAAGGAAAGCTCCATTTGGGCCATTTTGGACCTGTGGACTCATGTTCCTGACCTGGAAGGTCTTCTTTTTGGTGTCAGTAACTTTAGCACACAGAATTAGTGAGCTGCAGGCTCTAATAACTGATTCACCCTATAACAAGTTTTACAACAATAGGATGGATTTGCTTGCTCATTCTAAGTTCCTTCCTAAGGTGTGACAGAGTTCTACCTTAATCAGTCAATTGTCCTTAAAACATTTTTCCCAAGATCTCATGCTCACAAAGGGGAAAGCACATTGTACACATTAGACTGCAAAAGAGCTTTGGTCTTCTATTTGGAGCAGATGAAAGCCCTTAGAAAGTCTATCTAACTTTTTAGTTCCAAAGCAATTCTCAGGTCTCCGCCAGGCACTTCCTGCGGCTTCTGGGCCACATGGCATACATGGTACATGTGACTCCGAATGCCTGTCTGCACATGTGGGCTGCTCAGTGGTGCCTCAGAGTTCAGTGGGCGCAGGCCACAGGTGACCTCCGAGAGAGAGTAAAGGTATCCAACTCGGTAAGGCTACACCTTAGTGATATTGGTGCTTATCATCATCATGTAGAAGATAAATCCATCTCTTTACAGCCTTTATTTGTTTGTTTCATGTGGAGCTTGCATCTTTCGAAGCCTCCCTTCAATCTTCCCGCTATGTCTTGAGACCTCAGTGTGGTTTAACTCAGCTGAAGGAAAGCTCCATTTGGGCCATTTTGGACCTGGGGACTCATTTTCCTGACCTGGAAGGTCTTCTTTTTGGTGTTGGTAACTTTAGCATATGAGAGTTAGTGAGCTGCAGGCTCTAATAACTGATTCACCCTATAACAAGTTTTACAACAATAGGAACAAAATTTGCTGTAGAATCTCTATGGATTGAAATTCCATTTATGAAGGGGAAGGTGATGGCAGTGGGAGTATACTATCGACCGCCTGGCCAGAATGAACAAATGGATGATGAAATGCTCAAAGAAATCAAGGAAGCTAACAAAAGCCACAACAGAGTAGTAATAATGGGTGATTTCAATTACCCCGGTATCGACTGGGACAGTGTCACAGCAGGACAAGCTAACGAGATAAAGTTTCTAGATGAAATAAATGACTGCTTCTTGGAGCAGCTGATTCATGAACCAACCAGAGGGGAAGCCATACTGGACCTAGTCCTTAGTGGAACGCCAGATCTGGTGCAAGAAATAAGGGTGTTGGGACCACTTGGCAATAGTGATCATAGTATGTTCATGTTTGATTTAATCAGTGGAGGACAGATAGTAAAGGAATCCACAGTACTACCTTTTAACTTTCAAAAGGGAGACTATGATAGAATGAGGAATATAGTTCGGAAAAAACTAAAAGGAGCGGTTCCAAAGGTTAAAGACTTACAGCAAGCTTGGGTGTTATTTAAAAATACTATCCTCGAAGCCCAGACCAGCTGTATTCCACGCATTAAGAAAAGTGGAACAAAGTCCAAAAAACTGCCAGCATGGTTTAAAGGTGAGGTCAGAGAGGCTGTTGCTGCCAAAAGAGCAACCTTCAGGAAATGGAAAAAAGAGCCAAATGATGAAAACTGGAAACAGCACAAGCACTGGCAAGTTAAATGCAAAGCATTGATAAGGCAGGCAAAGCGGGAATTTGAGAAGAAACTTGCTACGGAAGCAAAAACACGAAATAAAGACTTTTTCAAGTACATTCGTAGCAAAAGGCCTGTGAGAGAGTCAATTGGACTGTTAGATGATAGAGGGGTAAAAGGGGCAGTAAGAGGAGACAAGGCTATAGCAGAGAGACTGAATGAATTCTTTGCTTCGGTCTTTACTGAGGAAGATGTAGGGATGTTACCCAAGACTGAAGTGGTATTTAAAGGTGATACTGCAGAGGAATTGAGAGAAATATCGCTACACCGGGAAGATATATTACAACTATTTGATAAACTGAATAATAGCAAATCACCTGGACCGGATGGTATACATCCCAGAGTGTTGAAAGAACTGAAATATGAGATTGCAGACCTGCTATTGGTAATCTGTGAACTTTCATTAAAATCATCTGTAATACCTGAAGATTGGAGGGTCGCCAACATAACACCAATTTTTAAAAAGGGTTCCAGGGGTGACCCGGGAAATTACAGACCGGTGAGCCTGACGTCAGTACCAGGGAAAATGGTAGAAACCATCATAAAGAACAAAATTACACAGCATGTAGATAGTCATAGCCTAATGGGAGACAGCCAACATGGCTTTAGACAAGGAAGATCTTGTCTTACTAATCTGATCTGTTTTTTTGAAGGTGTGCATAAACAGGTAGACAAAGGTGAGTCGGTTGATATAGTGTATCTGGACTTTCAGAAAGCTTTTGACAAGGTCCCCCATCAGAGACTTTTGGCAAAGCTAAAAAGTCATGGGATAGGAGGCAGTGTACTATTGTGGATCGGGAACTGGTTTAAAAGATAGAAAGCAGAGGGTAGGGCTAAATGGCCAATATTCCCAATGGAAAAAGGTGAATAGTGGAGTACCCCAGGGATCTGTACTGGGTCCGCTACTTTTTGACATATTCATAAATGACCTGGAAAAGGGAATAACTAGTGAGGTTATCAAATTTGCAGATGACACAAAACTGTTTAAAGTTGTTAAAACCCAAGAGGATTGTGGAAAACTGCAGGAGGATCTGGATAAATTGGAAGACTGGGCATCCAAATGGCAGATGAAATTTAATGTGGACAAGTGCAAAGTTATGCACCTAGGAAAGAACAACCCACACTATAGTTACACGATGCAAGGCTCCACATTAGAAACCACCACCCAGGAAAAAGATTTAGGAGTCATCGTGGATAACATGTTAAAACCCTCCGCCCAGTGTGCAGCGGCGGCCAAGAAAGCAAATAGAATGCTAGGTATCATAAGGAAAGGGATGGAGAATAAAACAAAGGATATTATAATGCCTCTGTATCGCTCCATGGTACGACCGCACCTTGAATATTGTGTGCAATTCTGGTCACCGTATCTTAAAAAGGACATAGAGTTATTAGAAAAAGTACAGAGAAGAGCCACCAAATTGGTGAAGGGGATGGAAGGCTACTCCTATGAAGAGAGGCTAAAAAGGTTAGGGCTCTTTAACCTGGAAAAGAGACGGCTGAGGGGAGATATGATAGAGGTCTATAAATTAATGAATGGAGTGGAACGGATAAACGTGGATCAATTGTTTACGCTATCAGAATATAGAAGGACTAGGGGACATGTAATGAAGCTACGGGGTAAACTATTTAAGACAAATAAGAGAAAATATTTCTTCACTCAACGTGTAATCAAACTCTGGAATCTGTTACTGGAGGATGTAGTAAGGGCTGTTAGTATAGCTGGGTTTAAAAAAGGTTTGGACAAGTTCCTGGAGGAAAGGTCCATAAACCACTATTAAAAAGGGACCCAGGATATCAATGCTTGACCTAGTACAAGCACTGCAGAACCTGTGTCTTTTGGGGAAACTGCTAGGTACGTATGACCTAGATTGGCCACTGTTGGAAACAGGATACTGGGCTTGATGGACCTCGGTCTGACCCAGTATGGCATTTCTTATGTTCTTATGTTCTTATAGGATGGATTTGCTTGCTCATTCTAAGTTCCTTCCTAAGGTGGTGGCAGAGTTCTTCCTTAATCAGTCAATTGTCCTTAAAACATTTTTCCCAAGATCTCACGCTCACAAAGGGGAAAGCACATTGTACACATTAGACTGCAAAAGAGCTTTGGTCTTCTATTTGGAGCAGATGAAAGCCCTTAGAAAGTCTATCCAACTTTTTATTTCTTTTGACCCAGCAAGTTGGGGGCTGCTGTTGACAAACATACACTATCCAGTTTCGTCTTCTTTGCTTATGCCCAATCTGGCTTGACTTTTGAGAGGTCATGTCATAGCTCATAATATCAGAACCATGGCAGTATCAGGCATCAGTAACCCACTTAAGGTCTGCCTTCATAGTGGAGATATGCAAGGCTGTGATGTGGATTTCTTTTCACACATTGATATCTCGCTACTGATTGGGAAGGGATTCCTGATGCAACAGTAGATTTGTCAGTCTCTTCTTTAGGATCTGTTAAGGAAATAGAATCCAACTCCACCTTCCTTGGCCCAATTCTTTCTGTTCAGGCTGCATCTTCCAAAACAAAACCCCAAAAAAACGAGAGAGAAAAAAATTATAAAAGGCCTGTTGCCAACAAAAACAGAGATTGATTGTTCGCTCTTTGCAACACTGTTTCCTTTTCCCCTTTTTCTTTTGAGGCAGCCTACAGCTAGGGCTTCCCATATGTGAGGACATAGTTCTGCTTGTCCATGAAGAAAACAATTACTCACCTGTAGCGGGTGTTGTCCTTGACAGCAGATAAGTCCTCATAACCTTCCCACTTCTCCTTGGAATTGTATATATGCTTCAGCTTGTAAGTAGACTGAGGGATTCCCACATGGCTGCGGTAGGCTAGAAGTGGCATGCATGGGCACAGGGCCAGCTCCAAAAGCTTCTTGAAGAAGCTGGGAACCGGTTCCCGTGCAGGGCTTGTTCGATGATATCACCGATATGTGAAGACTTATCCTGCTGTCCATGGAGAACTACTTTAGGTGAGTAACTTTATCAACTGTATAATTAAAGTTTGACTCAGTGAATATATAATAAAATCAGATAGTGAAAATGAAATTACTGTTTTTTTTCCCATGGACGTGATTCAGCAGTATTTTTAAAGCAGATGCTCCTATTCTACAGGATATAGTTCTGCTTTCTAATTACCATGATGTAGTTTGATTATTGATATATATTTGCAGTTGCCTAGTAACTTGGTTATATGCTATGGCAGCTGCTGTATGGTTCTTTTATTCTTCTGTGGTTGCTCTAGAAGTATTAAGTTCATTTTATAATGGTGTACAAATACCTCTAAATCATTGAATATCAGGTATAAATTATTTTTCTACATTTGTCAATCTGTTTAATTTGCTAGAGCATTCCAGTCTTTCCAAAAGTGTAGAATATGTGTTTTCTGTCCTTTTATAGGTTAGCTATGATGGCGAACTTCACAAACACCCACAGTTGGAAGCTGATTTGGCAGCTGTGAGAGAGATCTATGGGCCTAATACTGTATCTCTCAGGTAAAGGCTTCCTGACACATCTTCATACTAGTTTTTATTTTATTTTCCTACTGCAATAGAATAGCCTTCTTCCATGTATAAAAATGCTATATAGAGGAGTAGGTAAGAAAACTGAACAATGTATGTATTTATTTATTTATTTAACAGGGTTGGGTTTTTTTTATACCACCCTATCATAAATTCAGAGCGGTTTACATACAATATGGTGCTAAACCTGGATGATTATAAGGGATTCCAAACAATTCACATCTTTAAGAGCAGTGAATAACATTAATGTAGCAAGTTAAGCAATTAGTTATTCTGTGGTGTGAAGGATATTGAGCTAGAGGAGGATCTATATCAATGAAACCATATATGCTAGGGAGTATCTTGAGAGGAGCAAGTACTTGTAATGGGTAATCTGTGGGAGAGAGATGCAAAATCAGGTTTTAAGTTGCATTTCATCGAAATAATTAGAAAGTGATATGTGGAGGATGTTCCATACCACTCCCCCCACCTCTCAAAATTTTGCTCAAGGAATAATGCCAGCCCTCCTCCTCCTCACACACACACCTTTCACAGTTTCAGAGTATAATAGTCATCATGCAACTATGAAAACATGGTAGAGGAAGTGTGGCTCCTCTCTTCTTCCCATTTCCTCAATGTTTTCTATACCTCTGTTTCTTTTCATATGTGCATGTACAGTGCCTTGTGAAAACTTTCACTCCTTGTATGTTTTTCACATTCTGCTGACTAAAAAAACACGATGAAAAATGCATTAATGTAGGTATTTGTTTCACTGATCTACACAACAGACTGTACTTTCAACATGAAGGGGCAATTAGAGAAAGATTCAGAAGGTAAATAAGAAACAATTGCGGAAAGCATGCAGAGCATGGCTCATGGAATTCTTTCTAATCTCTGTGTGTATGTTTATATATGTGAGTGTGTTGTGTGTGTGTACATGAATGCTTGCATGTACTGTATGTGTCTGTGCATATATGAATATGTTAGTGTGTGTGTGTGTGTGTCTGTTGCTCCTCTGTATATCTACAATTAGGAGAGGAGATGAGATGGGAGGGCTTTTTGACAGGTGCATATTCTGTAACTGTTAATCGATGTTTGATGGCTGCAGCTGATGGAACAGCTTTTTCTATAGAAATTTTTTTAGGGGGTGGAAGCTAAATTTCTCTCCCATCTCCCACTACACATAGAAACTTATCTTATACAACACAGGAACTTCCCCCAGCTCCTTTCCTGTGACTAGAAGAGCATTCCAGTGCCCTGCTCCCATAGTCTTCCCATTGGCTGGATCTAGTGGCATAAATTCCACCCAAGGCAGAAAGGAGGCCCATACAGTGGCAATAAGGTAGCGTGGCAAACGCTATCATCTCCGCTCTTGGTAAGTTTGCCTTATGCCCGGTGGCTGTTCCCCACTGGGCTGAAGTCTTACAAGAGCAGGGACAGTGTGGTAAAGATGATACTATAAATTCGCCAACGCATGGGGAGGGGGCTGCCACACGAGGGGGGGCCCATACCGAGGGAGGAGGGGAGGGCGCCACCACTGTAACAATGAGGGGCCCTCAGCAAAATTCTGCTTGGGGGCCCCTGCATTGGAACGTACACCACTGGCTGGATCCTACCAACAGTCTCTGTTGCAGTTACATTAGAAGCAAAAGGGCAGCTCACTCGCATGGGGAGGATTAGAGACCTGCGGATAGAGGTTTTAAATTCTGAAAAATCTCCAGACATGATTGCTATCCTTCTAGCTTCCAGAAATTAATATAAAAATCAGTAGAATCCTGAAAAGAGCCTGACAGTAGTGCTCTGGACTCAGGAGAGCAGGATTGACATCTGACAGCACCTCTTCCCCCCCCCCAGTACTTTAGACCCTAGGTATGTTGCTAGCTTGCCAGTGCCTTAATGTAGCCCTGCCAAAATGGCAACAGAAAACGGTATGATTCAGTCAGTAGATTTCAGAGTACAAATAACAGCAAAGAAAATGAAACATACAGTATATACAAATAAGTTAAAATGTATTCTCCAGGACCAAGCAGGAAGTCAGTTCTCACATGTGGATGACATCGGCGCCGACTGACCCCCCGTTCGGAGCATTTCCCAAGCTTTCAAAGAAAGCCTTTGGGAATGCAGCACGCCTGCACGGTCCCCTTCCCGCTCAAGGGTGCCATCTTGCTCAGTCTTTCTTTTTCCGCGGAGCCCAATGGATGTGAATTTGTGTCACCCGGGAAAAGTTGATTTTTTTCTGCGATTGTCTTATCCGGTTCGATGCCAGTTCCCCTTCCCGCCTGGGCTCGGTACACCGGTATCGAGTCCAAAGTTTTGATTTTCGGTTTTTGTCCTTCGTGACTAGCTTTCATGCTCTTTTTGTGTTTTCACTAGCAGCCCGGTCTTTTGACCTTGCAAGGGCCCTTTTTCCCCCGTGGCTGCCAGCGGGTTCAAAAAGTGTGATCGGTGCAAGAAACTTATGTCTCTCACTGACACACATGACTGCTGCCTCCGTTGCCTCGGGCCCGACCATGACCCGCTGGCCTGTGGCCCGTGCGGCAAGATGTCGTCGAAGGCACTTTGGAGCCGCCAGCATCAATGTGAGAGAATTTTCTCTGACTCCGCATCTGGCTGGGCCCGGACTTCGTCAGAGGCCTCGACATCTCAGGAGTCTGACCCCGAGTGCTGTCGGTGTTCCTCTGAGAGGGAGTCTCCCACCTGGGAGCACAGAAGGAAGAAGAAGCTCGTGAGGGCGGCGTCGGTGGAGGCTCCTGGTTCCTCGGGGGCCAGGTCGCTTAGACCTGACCGCCGCCCTGGGCTCTTGGAGTCGGAGAGGCCATCCAAGTTACCTCGTGTGGAGCCGGAGTTCCCGAGTCACGTAAGTGCAGTTGTCCTTGTGGACTCTCCTCCGGGGGAGCCGAGTCGGGGGCTGCTGAGTCTCCTGAGCTTGGACTAAGGTTGATGGCCTTGGAGAGCAGCTTCGCTGCCTTGATGGAACAGCAGCGGGTGCTGATCGCCGGTCTGACTGGTGCATCTGTCCCGACCACCGGGACCTTGACGTCCAAGTCGATCCTGGAGACTGAGCTGTTCCTCGAGTCAATGAAGTCTTGAATCGATCCTCGGTCAAGGTCCCCCATGACCTCCCATGCGGGGCCGAGGTCATCAACACTGATGCCCTCGGCATTGGGGTGGGTGGCACTGAGGCCCACACGGCCGGAGCCCCTCGATTCCTCCTCGGAGGAGTCGGCGTGGGAGACGGAGGACGAGGAGTCCCCGGACACCTTCCGGACCTGGTATGTCCCTTTGGACTCACTGGAGTCCGAGCCTCGGAGACGGTCCCCCCCCCCCAGAGGATACCCAGTTCTCGGACTTTGTAAGGGACATTGCCAAAGCCTTGGCCTTCCCTGCGGACAATGAGGAGGAGCCTCGAGCCGAAGAGCTCAATGCCCTCCAGTATGACTTTCCTCCGAAGGAAGCCTTTACTGTACCGGTTCCTCCGATGCTGGAACGGCTGCTCTTCCGTATGTGGGAGGCACCGGCCTCGACGCCGGTTCTTAGCAAACGGGTCGATTCCATTTATCGAGTCCGCAAGAGTCCTGGGTTCCAAAAGGCACAGCTACCGCACAATTTCATGGTTGTGGAATCAGCCATGCACTGTCTGAAGAGTCAGAAGATGCACTCCTTGGTGCCCCCCGGCTGGGAGGTCCGGAACCTGGATGCCCTCGGTAGAAA
This sequence comes from Ichthyophis bannanicus, assembly GCA_033557465.1. Classification (NCBI taxonomy): domain Eukaryota; kingdom Metazoa; phylum Chordata; class Amphibia; order Gymnophiona; family Ichthyophiidae; genus Ichthyophis; species Ichthyophis bannanicus. The sequence goes on along the minus strand of CM066033.1, from coordinate 372,549,476 downwards.
GTGCTTCCAGGGCTCTATGCTATCTTGCCGTGTCCAGACCTATGAGCTGTACATGGGCATGTACCTACGAGACTTGGCAGAGGAGATTGGCGGGTTCTCAGCTGGCCTCTCCGAGGAACCTTTGCAGAGGTTCAAGGCTTTGTCAACAGGGATTCGAGAGTGCTTGAAGTTTATCTCTCGAGCAGCCTATGATGGCTTCGGTCTGGGTAGCTGCGGCCGGCATAGGTGCACGCCGGCAGGCTTGGCTACAGTCATCAGACCTGGAGTCGTGGGTGCAGGACAAGTTGGTCGATGTCCCCTGCCGAGGTGAAAACCTTTTCGGTAAGCCCATGGCTGAAAAGGCTGCAGAAATTGAGACAGAGACTCTCACCAGGACAAGGCTGTCCAGGAAGACTTCTGCCCCTTCTCAGAAAAAGAAGGGCTCGGGAAAGAAGCCCTTTTTCCTGAGGAAGGGTGCTGCCTAGAAAGCCTACCCTCAGTATCAGGCCTCTCCAGCTCCCCAACAGGGCGAGCAGGCCAAGGGGCAGGGGCATGGGCCCCGTAGGCAGAAGACCCCCAAGCCGCCAGCTCCGGCTTCTGCACAGCAGGGTGCAGGGTTTTGACTCCCACAGCATAGCCTCTCCTCCACCGCTGGCTCCACTCAGCACAGGAGGTCGGCTGACCCTGTCCTCCTACAGGTGGCCAGCCATCACAGGGGATACCTGGGTTCTAAGCACAGTCCAGAAGGGCTGCATGCTCCACTTCCACCAGCTACCCCCTCCTACTTTCCAGGGGAGCCTCCAAGACTCCCTCTGCACAGGAACCTCCTCCTTCAGGAGTTGGCAAGTCTACTAAAGGAACAGGCGGTGGAACCGGTGCCCCACCACCTGGAAGGGCAAGGCTTCTACTCCAGGTACTTCCTGGTACCAAAAAGGACAGGAGGCCTCTGGCCTATCCTAGAGTTGCTAAACCTAAACAAGCTTCTGGAGAGGGAAAAGTTCAAGATGCTTACCCTTGGGATGCTACTGCCCTACCTCCAGCAGGGAGATTGGCTATGCTCCTTAGACCTAAAGGATGCTTATGCTCACATCCTCATCCATCCAGACCACAGACAATATCTCATATTTGTGGTGGAGGGAAACCAGTTTCAGTACAGAGTACTTCCCTTTGGCCTAACTTCCACCCCCAGAGTTTTCACCAAATGCCTGGCGGTGGTGGCGACGGCCTATCTCAGAAATCAAGGAATTTTTGTCTTCCCATACCTGGACGACTGACTCATCAGGGGGCAGTCTCCCCAGGAGGCCAGACAAGCCACTCTTCGCACTATCTCTCTTCTTCAGCATCTGGGCTTTGTCATAAACTACACAAAGTCCACTTTGCTCCCCTCGCAAAACCTAGAGTTTATAGGGGCAAGATTAGAAATCCTGCAGGCAAGAGCATACTTGCTCGAGGACAGGGCCCACACACTGGTGGACTTGGCCAACCAGTTCCAAAGCAATTCTCAGGTCTCTGCCAGTCATGTCCTGCGGCTTCTGGGCCACATGGCATCCACGGTACATGTGACTCCGAATGCCTGACTGCACATGTGGGCTGCTCAGTGGTGCCTCAGAGTTCAGTGGGCGCAGGCCACAGGTGACCTCCGAGACAGAGTAAAGGTGTCCAAACCACTTTGGGACTCCTTGCAGTGGTGGCTACATCTCCCAAACCTTGTCAGGGGATACCTTTTCAGGCCCCAGCACACACAAGGGTGCTGACGACCGATGCTTCCCTGAAGGGCTGGGGTGCACATTGCCAGGGCACGTGTATTCAAGGCCTCTGGTCTCCTCAGGAGGCCACACAGTAGATCATTCTTCTGGAGCTGCGAGCAATCCGCTTGGCTCTACAGACTTTTTCTCATGCCCTCTCTCACCAGTCTGTCTTAGTTCAGACAGACAATCAGGTAGCAATGTTCTGTGTGAACAAGCAAGGGGGCACAGGGTCCAGACTCCTCTGTCAGGAAGCGCAGGCCCTTTGCGCCTTTGCAGTCAAACAAGGTATGTTTCTCAAAGCAGTTTATCTACCTGGACAGGAGAACTTCTTGGCAGACAAACTAAGCAGGATTCTCCAGCTTCACGAATGGCAGTTGCATCCACTGGTGGTCCAGCAGATCTTTCTACGATGGGGACTTCCCTCCATCGATCTCTTTGCAAGTCCGCTGAACCGTCAGCTGCCCAGGTTTTGCTCCAGACAGCCGCATCCCCTGAGAATGGCAGCAGATACTTTTCTGATCTCTTGGTCTACGGGCCTCCAGTATGCGTTTCCTCCCACGCCCCTGGTGGCCCGAACTCTGTTCAGGATTCTCCGGGACAAGGCCTCGGTAATTCTGGTAGCCGAGGCAACCGTGGTTTCCACTTCTGGTGTAGTTGGCAGTGGAAACTCCATTCCCTCTGGGGTTGCAACTGATCTCCTGTCTCAGGATCAGGGTGCCCTTCTGCACCCCAATCTAAGATCCCTAAATCTGATGGCCTGGCTGCTGAAAGGATAGTGCTAGCTCCCTTACTTCTTCCTAGGGAAGTTGAGGAGGTGGTCTTGGCCTCTAGGAGGCAGTCCACCAGAAAGTCCTATGCCAGCGATGGCGAACCTATGGCACGCGTGCCAGCTGTGGCACGCGAAGGCCTTGCAGCTGGCACGCGGGAAGGTCCGCCATCGAAAAAAAAAACAACAACCCTGTCTGCTGCCGTTGTCGGGGCCGCCGCGGCAGAATCGAGCGTGCCGCGGGGCCCCCCTGTACCCACCGGCAGAGCCTGTCCTCCCCGTAGCAGCTCTCTCTTTGGAGCTGGTCAGACTCGCCGGCTTGCAGAGCGCGAAGGGAAGAGTTTCCCTTTCGCGACTCTGTTAAGCCCGCGGGGGCTGATGGGAACTTCCCATCAGCCCCCGCGGGCTTAACAGAGCAGCGAGGGAACTCTTCCCTCGCGCTCTGCAAGCCGGCGCGTCTGACTGCAGCTCCAAAGAGAGAGCTGCTACGGGGAGGAAAGGCTCTGCCGGTGGGTACCGGGGGGCCCCGCGGCACGCTCGATTCTGCCGCGGCGGCCCCGACAGCGGCAGCAAACAGGTTTTCTTTTTTTTTTTTAATTTTCCCTGGGCTGGGCTGGGCTGGGCTGGGGGTGGGGGGTGGGGGTTAGGAGTGGTGCTGGGCTGGGCTGGGGGGCTTAGGAGTGGTGATGGGCTGGGCTGGGCTGGGGGGGGGTTAGGAGTGGTGATGGGCTGGGCTGGGCTGGGGGGGGGTTAGGAGTGGTGATGGGCTGGGCTGGGCTGGGCTGGGGGGGGGTTAGGAGTGGTGATGGGCTGGGCTGGGCTGGGGGGGGGGGGTTAGGAGTGGTGATTGGCTGGGCTGGGCTGGGGGGGGTTAGGAGTAGTGATGGGCTGGGCTGGGGGGTGTTAGGAGTAGTGATGGGCTGGGGTGGGGGGGTTAGGAGTGGTGATGGGCACTGGGCTGGGGGGTTAGGAGTGGTGATGGACACTGGGCTGGCTGGGGGGGGTTAGGGGTGGTGATGGGCACTGGGCTGGCTGGGGGGGTTAGGAGTGGTGATGGGCGCTGGGCTGGGGGGGTAGGAGTGGTGATGGGCACTGGGGGGGGGTTAGGAGTGGTGATAGGCGCTGGGGGGGCTTAAACTAAAAATTGAGTGATGGGGGATTAGGACTGGGAGTGGGCTGATGGGGAGGTTAGGACTGGAAATGGGCTGGTGGGATTAGGACTGGGAGTGAGCTATGGGGGGCTAGGACTGGTAATGGGTTGGGGGGTTGCTAGGACTGGAAATGGGCTGAGTGGAAGGGGGCTTGAACTGCAAATAGCTGTTGGGGATGGGGCTTGGAATGGAAATGGGCTGAGGGGAAGTGGGGGGCTTGAACTGCAAATAGCTGATGGGGACGGGGCTTGGAATGGAAATGGGCTGAGGGGAAGTGGGGGGCTTGAAGAAGGGAATGGATGCTGGGTGAGACTGGAACTAGAAGGGAGCTGATGTTGGGGGAGGATTAGAATGGGATGGGGCTGGGAGAGTAAAATGGAGAGGGGAAAAATATTTTGTGTAGGAGGGATGAAAAATCTACAATTGGCCAGGTATTGGGAGAGTAATTGGGGATTGAGGATGGAGGGGTAAAATTTGTGTGGATGAAATAGAAATGAGGAAAGAGCAAAAGGAGAAAGATTAGTATGTTAAAGCAGATGTAGAGAGAGAGAGAATGGAAAAAAAAACTAGAAGAGAGAAGAAAGGACAAATGGACAGCAGACGATGGAGAGTTAGCAGAAAACATGAAGAAACCAGAAGAAAATGGCTGGACCAATTGCAACTGAAAAAAATGCACAAAAGGTAGAACGATATCTCTTTATTTTGAATTTATTAACTGGAATATGTCAGCTCTGGGAAATGTGCATCATTAACATCTGCGCTTTGTTTGGTACAAGAGGAAATTCCTATTTGACGTTGCCACTTGTTCTCTTTCCCCAGTATTCACTGAAATGTATTGGTTTAATATTTGCAGTGTTGCCTTTTGATAGGTAGGGTATGGTGCTTTGTGAGTCCTGGTAATGCTGTCAGGATACGGCGGGTTTGCTATGGGTTCTAAATGGGCAGCGTTTGTAGTAGTTCCTAATGTGCCTGGCGGTTGGCACTGGATTATAGTAATGTAGAAATCTTTTAGTCTTTCTTTATCCATACACTCATTAAGAGACATGTTTACTAAAAGTTAGTGTATGGTAACATTATGCAAATATTTATGCAAATAAGACCACTTATGCAAATGACGTGCTGGCACTTTGAGGAAATTCTTTGGTTTTGTGCGGCAGTTTGGGCACTCGGGCTCAAAAAGGTTAGCCATCACTGTCCTATGCCCTCAAGTGGGGTATGTTCACAATATGATGTGCTCAGCGCAATGAAGATCCTTTCTCCTGCCTTGTGCCAGTAGTTCTGCAGTATCTACTTCACCTGTCAGACCTAGGCCTTAAGTTCAATTCTGTTCGGGTCCACCTCAGTGCTCTATCTGCACACCACTCACCGGTGGAGGGACAGTCTCTGTCGGTTCACCCCTTGGTGTCCCGCTTCCTCAGAGGTCTGCTTCTGCTCAAGCCTCCCGTTCGTCCACCAGCCACTGAGTGGGATTTGAATGTGGTCTTGCAGCAACTTACTCGCCCACCGTTTGAGCCGATGGCTACTTGCCATTTACGCTTCCTTTCTTGAAAAGCACTCTTCATGGTAGTTCTTACCTCGGCCAGGTGTGTGAGTGAACTACAAGCTCTGGTTTCTGATAGACCGTACACAAGGTTCTATAGGAACAGGGTGGTCCTACGGACCCATCCGAAGTTCTTACCAAAAGTTGTCTCCTCTTTCCACCTCAACCAGTAGGTGATTCTTCCGACATTTTTTCCAAGGCCGCATACCAGCCAAGCTGAAACAGTCTTGCATACCCTGGACTGTAAGAGGGCGTTGTCCTTTGACATAGAACGTACGCGGGGGCATCAAAGGACTACTCAGCTCTTCGTCTCCTTTGTCCCTAATAAACTTGGATTACCTGTCTCCAAGCATACGTTGTCCACTTGGGTAGCAGATTGTATCGCCTGGACGTACAAGGCAGCCGGCCTCCCCTTGCAGGGTCGAGTCAAGGCCCACCGTGTCAGGGCGAAAGCCGCATCAGTAGCTCATCTCCGCTCTGTTCCATTGGCAGACATCTGCTGGGCCGCTACTTGGTCTTCCAGCCAGACGTTTGCGGCCCACTACTGCCTCGAGAGAGAGTCCCGAAGGGACAGTGCTTTTGGACAGGCGGTACTCCATAATCTCTTTGAGGTTTAGGCAACTCCTACCCTCCGGCCCTTGTGTTGGGCTACCGTACGGGAGCGTTCTCAGAGGATATTCTTATCACGGATGCTGTGGCTCTTCACAGGGAGCCTTTTTTTTCAGCTTTGGTTCCCAGTAGCCTAGAGCTGGGGAGTCCCATATGTGAGGACTGACTTCCTGCTTGGTCCTGGACAAAGAGTAGTTACTCACCTGTAACAGGTGTTCTCCAGGAGCAGCAGGAATCAGTCCTCATGACCCTCCCTCCTCCCCTGGAGTTGCAGTCCTATACTTTATTTTGATTTATTTTGCTGTCTTTTAGCTATGTCATCAGACTGAGCAAGATGGCACCCTTGGGCGGGAAGGGGACCTCGCAGGCGCGCTGCATTCCCAAAGGCTTTCTTTGAGAGCTGGGGAAATGCTCCGCATGGGGGCTCGGTCGGCGCTGACGTCACCCATATGTAAGGACTGATTCCTGCTGCTCCTGGAGAACACCTGTTACAGGTGAGTAACTACTCTTTACATCACAATTAGGGAATTATTTGTGATCCCTGTGTCTGGGAGTGTGGTGTTCATGTGTTAGTGTGCATGTGTGGATCTGTGTTGTGTGTGCTGTGCATGTGTTGTCTGTGGAGGGATGATTGGAGGTGATGGGCCATTTCAAGGGGGGGGAACTTATGTGGGAAGATAGTTTCAACGGTGAGGTAGTTTTCACGGTGGTGGAGAAGTTGAAGTGAGGAGATTTTGGTTGTGGAACAGTTATGGGGGAATTATTTTCTGGGGATTGGGTATTTTGCAGGGTGGAGGGGTTTTTGTGGGAGCAGTAGGTGTTTGGGGCAGGGCAAGTGTGGGGGCAGTTGGCAAGGTGGAGGGGCAATTAAGGTGGGTATTTTTGGGGGTGATGCAGTTTGTGGAGTGCTATGGCAATTGTAAGTGAGTTGTTAGAGGCAGGGCTATTGAGAAGGATGGTGGAACAGTTGTGTGGGGATAGATTTTTGGAGTAGGGTGGGAGGGAAAGTTTGTGTGGTGGTTTGGCAGTTGCAAGAGTATTTTTTAGTGGTAGGGACAGTGTGCGGGATAGTGGAGCCAGAGGTATGAGGTAGTTTTGAGGAATGGAATTTTTGTGGTGGGGTAGCTTTTTGGGTGGAATAGTTGACTGGATGGTGAGACAGTTGCAGGGATGATTAGGTTTTGGAGTGGGGCAGGTTTGCGGGATGGAGAGGCAATTGTTGGTGTAGTTCTGGGGGATGAGACAGTTTGCAGTGTGCTGAAGCAATTGCAGATGGTTGCTTTTTGGAGTGAGGTAAATTTGTGCTGTCATGGGGCAGTTGTGGAGTGCTTCTTTTAGGGTGGCGAGGCAATTGTGCATGGGTATTTTTGTTCGACTGGGGTATTTTGCAGGTTGGTAGGGCAGGTGCGAGTGAGTGTTTTTGAGGGTGAGGACAGTGTGTGGGATGATGATGCAGTTGTGGGGGGACATTTTTTGGTGGTGGGGCAGTTTGGGTAATTGAGAGAGAACAGGGAGAGAGTTTGAAAGGAGGAATTGAGTAATTGCTGTGTTTTCTGTATGTACATAAAAAATGCCATACTGGGTCAGACCAAGGTCAATCAAACCCAGTATCCTGTTTCCAACAGTGGCCAATCCAGGTCACAAGTACCTTTCTGTTACCAAAAAGGTTCACAGATTCCATAATGCATATCCTGGGGTAATCAGTGGATTTTTTGGGTCCTCTTTAATAATGTTTTATGGACTTTTCCTCCAGGAACTTGTCCAAACCTTGTTTAAACCCTGCTATATTTACAACTTTTACTACATCCTCCGGTAACGAATTCCGGGGTTTGATTACGCGTTGAATGAAAAATAATTTTCTCCAATTAGTCTTAACTGTGCCTCATTAATTTACAGACCTCTATCATTTCTTCCCTCAGTCATCTCTTATCCAAGTTGAAAAGCCCTAACCTTTTAAGCCTTTCCTCTTAGAGGTATCCTTCCATCCCCTTTATCATTGTGGTGGCTCTTCTTTGTACCTTTTCTAAGTCTGCTATATCCTTTTTAAGATACGGTGATCAGAATTACACACAATAGTCAAGGTCCGGTTGTACCATGGAACAATACAGAGGCACTATAATATCCTTGGTTTTATTCTCCGATCTTTTCCTTATGATTCCTAGCATTCTATTTGCTTTCTTGGCCACTGCTGCACGCTGAGTAGAGGGTTTCAATGTATTCTCTGGGAATAAGCAGGAAGTCAGTCCTCACATATGGGTGATGTCGGCGCCAACGGAGTCCACGCAGAAGCTTCTCCCCAGTTTTCAAAGAAAGCCTTTGGGAAATACACTGAGTCTTCTCAACTGGCGTGGTTCAAACCCTTTTTCCCTGGCTGGGCCTAAGGTCTTTGACCTTGCAGGGGCCCTTTTCCCCATGGCCTCTGCCAGTGGTTTTAAGCGGTGTGATTGGTGCGTTCGTACTATGTCCCTCACTGATCCCCATGACTGATGCCTCCATTGCCTTGGGCTGGACCACAACCCCTTAGACTGTGTCTTCTGTAAGAAGATGTCCTCCAAGGCCATCAAGAGTCATCATCAGCAGCAGCAGGAATAAAATTTTCAGAAGTCTGACTCTAACCCGGAGTCGCCAGTGACACCGTGCTCCAAGGCCCCATCCAGAATCCCTGGGTGACCCCAACGCCTCAGGATCCCAAGGCCGCTGGTCCTCTAAACGGAGCACCCTGGAGGTGGAACTTAAGAAGAAGAAATCCTCGAGGACCATATCAGTGGAGGTGTCGAGGAAGGCGGGTAAGTCCCACTTCCAGCCCTGCAGCCCTCGACCTCGAGGACCTCCCTGGTAGTCGAGCGGTCCTTAAGCGCTACCAGCTTCGAGATGTTCCTTGGCGTCGGTCCTGATCCTCGTGGCCGAGGTCCTCCCCGATGAGCAGCCGCAGTTCCAACCACAGGATCTCCGGAAGACACAGGCTCTCAGTCTTTGGACCCAACCCCGAGGCCCAGACCACCCTCAATACCTCCACCAACTATGAGTTTGTCTCTGTCCCGGTACACCCGATGCCACCGTCTTGTGCCTTTGGATTCATGTCCTATCAAGACCCTGCGCCGGTCTCTGCCCGAAGATATGGCCTTCCTTCCATGGCGAAGGCACTGGCATTCAACACCGAGTCGGAGGAGGATTCTTGCACGGAGGAACTGGAAATCCTCCAGTACAAGGCCCCTCTGAAGGAAGCACTCACAGTGGCAATCCTCCAAATTCTGGAACGGCTACTTCTCTACATGTGGGAGACACCCGCATCAGTACCCATTGTGAGCCCGCGGCTGGAGTCAATGTACCGAGTCTGATGGAGCCCTGGATTCCAGGAGGCACAGCTGCCACATAATTCCATGGTGGTGGAGTCAGACATGCGTCAGCTCAAGAGCCAAAAGACACATTCCTCGGTGCCTCTTGGAGGGAGTCCCGTGCTATGGATGCCATGGGCATAAAGTGCTACCATGGCTTAATGCTTATCGGCTGGATCTAGACATACTAGCTGTACATGGGCACATACCTGAGAGACCTGGTGAAAGAGCTTGCTGGGTTCTCAGCTGGTCTTTCCAAGGAACCCCCCCTCCAGCAGTTCCAGACTCTGGCCTTTGCTGTCAGAGAATGCTCCAAATTCATGATTCGGGCAGACTATGATGGCTTCGAGTCGGCGATTAGAGTAGCTGGAGCGAGCATCAGTGCCCGGTGCCAGGACTGGCTACAATCTTCTGACCTGGAGCAATGGGTTCAGAACAAATTGGTCAATGTCCCCTGCCAAGGAGAAAATCTCTAGGAGAAACCCATGACTGATAAGGTTGCAGATTTAGAGACCGAGTTCCTCATGAGGACCAGGCTCTCCAATAAGACTGCTACCCTTCCCCGACGAACATCCTCGGGTAAAAAATCCCCTTATTCAAGGAAGGGCAAAGCTTATGGTAACTACCGTCAGTCTCAGGCCTTGCCTGCTGACCCTATTGGGGAGCTGGGAAAGAGCATGGTTCTCGTAAGCCGAAGATTCCCAAAACCTAGGCACCGGCTCCGGCCCAGCCTGGTGGGAACTTTTGACTGCTTGGGCATACCCTCTCCTCCCCTAAGAGACCCACCCCAGCTGCTACAGGGGGACATCTAGTTCTGTTTGCCCACAGGTGGCTATCTATCACCACCGACACCTAGGCACTAAAGGTGGTCAGGGAGGGTTACCTTCTCCACTTGCTGCAGAAACCCTCTCCTTTCTTCCTAGGAGAGCCCCCAGGATTCCCCTCCACCAGACCTTCCTCCTGCAGGAACTTAGTCTTCTAGAGGACAGGGCAGTGAAACCAGTGCCTCCACATCTTTGGGGCAAAGGGTTCTACTTCCGGTACGTCCTTGTACACAAAAGAACAGGGAGCCTATGGCCCATCCTAGACCTATGGGACTGAAACAGGTTCCTGATGAAGGAGAAGTTCACGATGCTCTCCCTTGGAACACTGCTGCTATACCTCCAGCAAGGAGGCTGGCTATGCTCCTTGGACTTAAAGGATGCGTACACTCACATCCTCATCCATCCCAGCCACAGGCAATACTTCAGTTTCATGGTGGGGGGTGGCCACTATCAGTAAAGGGTACTACCCTTCAGCCTAGCTTCCACCCCAGAGTCTTCACCAAGTGCTTAGCGGTAGTCGCGGCCTACCTTCGCCTCCCAGGGGCCTTCGTCTTCTCCAATCTGGACGACTGACTCATAAGAGGGGGCCCATGGCCCATACCATCCACATCCTTCAGTATCTGGGGTTTGTGATAAGCACCCCAAATCCCATCTCCTTCTGTCACAGTGTCTTGAGTTCATAGGAGCATGGCTGGACATTGTCCATGCCAGAGCCTTTCTCCCTCTGGACAGGGCCGATGGCCTCAGGGCGCTGGCCACAGAAGTGCAGCACCGACGCTCGGTGTCTGCTCGACTTCTGCTCCAATTGATGGGCCACATGGCATCCAGATCCATGTTACCCCAGATGCTCCGTCTTCACATGAGGGCAGCCCAGTGGTGCCTCCGCTCCTAGTGGACTCAGGCCATGGGCCGGCTGCGAGACAGGGTGACCATGTTCCGCTGGCTGGCAGACTCCCTCGGCAGGTGGCAAATGCCACAGCATCTCCAGGCTGAGTTGTCCTTTCAGGCCCCCGCCCCCCAGAGGGTTCTCACCACAGATTCCTCTCTTCTGGGTTGGAGGGCTCATTGTGAGGACCTTTGCACTCAAGGCAGTTGGTGACAGACAGAAAACCAACAGCAGATCAACCTCCTAGAGCTTCGGGCCATATTCCTGGCTCTCTGAGCCTTCCGCCACCATCTGCAGCACCATTCAGTGCTGATTCAAACGGACTATGAGGTTGCATTGTTCTACATTATCAAAAAGGGGGGGCACAGGTGGCACACCCTCTGCCAGGAAGCAATATCCCTCTGCTTGTATGTGAACTGCAATTGGATGCTCCTGCGAGAGGTATATCTGTTGGGCCAGGACAATGCTCTGGCAGACAGGTTGAGCAGGGTCCTTCAGTCATATGAGTGGCAGCTAATCCCCAGAGTGGACTATTGGCTCTTTCAGCTCTGGAGAACTCCACAGCTGGACCCCGCTTCTGCTCCTGATAGCCTCAACCCATTCTGGGTGGCGGCTATCAGGAGGGCAGAGGGCCGCCTTTATGCCTTCCCACCCACTCAGCTGATAGCCAAGACTCTGTTCAAGGCTCAGTGGCATGGGAAGTCACTGATACTAGTAGCCCTTCAGTGGCCCAAGCAGCCATGATTCCCACTGCTCCTTTGCATGTCTGTAGCGCCCACGGTCCCCCTGGGGAGCGGCTCGGGACTGCTGTCACAGGAGGTAGGCTCCCTCCTACACCCCAATCTGATGTCTCTGATGCTAATGTCTTGGCGGCTGAAAGGATGGCCTTGACCCCTTTCAACCTTTTAGGGGAGGTTGAGGAGATCCTCCTGGCCTCCCGCAAGACCTCCACAAGACAGGCTTATGCCTTCAAATGGCGCAGACTCTCTGTGTGATGTACGGAGAGACGTGTCAACCCGTTCTCATGCTCTGTGCAGCTTGTGCTGCAATATTTGCTTCATCTGTCTCGGGTAGGACTGAAGTCCATTTTGGTCAGGATTTACCTGAGTGCTCTTGCGGTGCACCACCACCTCATCAAAGGCAAGCCTCTCTTGGTCCAGCCCCTTATAACCCGCTTCCTGTGGGTCCTCCTGTTATCCAAACTCTCTGTCTGCCCACCAGCAGCGGAGTAGGAGCTTAATGTGGTGCTCTCATTTATTTATTTATTTATTTTAATTTCTTATATACCGCACTCTTTGACATCAGCGCGGTTCACAGACCCACCATTCGAGGCTCTGTCTACCTGCCACCTGTGTTACCTCTCATGGAAGGTTGTCTTCCTGGTGGTGCTCATGTCTTCTCGCAGGGTCAGCGAGCTGCAGGCATTGGTGGTGGATCCGCCTGACACAAGGTTCTGTAAGAACAGGGTCATTCTCCGCATGCACCCCAAATTTCTTCCCAAGGTGGTGTCCCCATTCCACCTCATTCAGGAGGTGGTGCTCGCCACCTTCTTTCCACAGTCTCATGCCAGCAGAGCGGAGACCGTCCTTCATACACTGGACTGTAAGAGGCTCTGTCCTTCTATCCCCAACGTACCCAGTGCCACCGCAAAGCCTCACAGCTTTTCGTCTTCTGTGATCCCAGTCAGCTGGAGGAGGCGGTGACCAAGCATACTTTGTCCACTTGGGTGGCAGACTGCATTGCCCTCGCCTCTGAGTAGGCTGGGCTTTCGCTGTAGTGCCAGGTCATGGCGCGCAGAGTCAGGGCCATGGTGGCCTCTGTGGCAAACCTGAATTCCATCCCTGTGACGGAAATCTGCCAGGCAGCCACCTGGTCCTCTGTCCATACCTTTGCAGCCTGGAGAGGGAGTCCCGACAGGACAGCTCCTTTGACTACGCTATACTAGCCATCTGTTCGGAGTGTAGGCAACTTCTACCCTCTGACACTTCTGTGTTCAGGCTACCGGAGTGTTTGTTCCTCACTGGACACTTGGGTTACTTGAGAGTCTGTTAGCTTAGGACTCCATTGCCGCTGCTCACGGCTCACCTTTCTGGTCACCCGTGGCTTTTTACAGGTTTTTGGTAGCCTGTAGCTAGGGAGTCCCATTTGTGAGGACTGATTTCCTGCTTGTTCCTGGAGAAAGCATAGTTACTTCCCTGTAACAGGTGTTCTCCGGGGACAGCAGGAATAAGTCCTCACAACCCTTCCTGCTCTCTGTGGTTGCATTTTTGTCATTTTTTGCCGTCTTTAGCCATGTCATTTGAATGAGGCAAAATGACACTATTGGGCGGGAAGGGGACCACACATGTGTGGTGCATCTCCCAAAGGCTTTCTCTGAAAGCTGGGGATAAGCTTCCACATGGGCTCTGTCGGTGCTGTCGTCACTCATATGTGAGAACTGATTCCTGCTGTCCCCGGAGAACACCTGTTACGGTGTTCTACTAGGCTTTATCTAGGATAACGCCTAAATCCTTGTCCTGGCTGGTGGTTCCTAAGGTGGAACCTTGTGTTGTGTAACCATAGTTTGGGTTGTTCATCTCTAAGTGCACTTGTCTACATAAAATTTCATCTGCTGTTTGGATGGCCAGTCTTTCAGTTTATCGAGGTGCTCTTGCACTTTTTCACAATCCTCTTGAGTTTTAATAACTTTGAATAATTTTGTGCCATCTGCAGATTTGATCACCTCACTTGTTCCCATTTCCTCGTCATTTTTAAAAGGCAGTGGGCACAGCACAGATCTCTTGGGTATTCACTGTTCTCCATTGAGAAAATTGGCTATTTAGCCCTACTCTCTGCTTTCTATCTTTTAACCAGTTTCTGATCCATAATAATACACCGCCTTCTATCCCATGACTTTTTCATTTTGCCAAGAGTCCCTCATGAGGGACCTTGTCAAAGGCTTTCTGAAAATCCAGGTAGACTATATCAACCAGCTCACTCACCTTTGTCTACCTGTTTATTCACACCTTCAAAAAATATAAGAGTAGTAAGACAAGACTTTCCTTGGCTAAATCCATGTGATTTTAATGATAGTTCACAGATTACTAATTGTAGTTCTGCAATCTCATTTTTCCATTCATTCAATACCCTCAGATGTATACCATCCTGTCCAGGTGATTTGATGCTCTTCAGTTTATCAAACAATTGTAATACATCTTCCTGGTTTATCGATATTTCTTTCAATTCTTGCAATGCACCACCTTTAAATACCATTTCAGGCATAGGTAACTTTCCTAGATCATCTTCAGTAAAGACTGAAGCAAATAATTAATTTCAGTCTCTCCTCTATGGCCTTGTTCTCCCTTAGCGCCACTTTTACCCCTCTATCATCTAATAGTCCAACTGACTCTTTCACAGGTTTTTTGGTACGAATAGACTTGAAGAATTTTTTATTAAGTAGTTTTGCTTCCATGGCAAGCGTTTTTACAAATTCTCTCTTTGCCTGTCTTTTCAGTGCCTTACATCTAACTTGCCAGTGCTTATGTTGATCCTCATTTTTGTCATTTGGCTCCTTTTTAAGTTTCCTATGTAAGTTTCCATGCAATAGAAGCTGGATCTCCTTCCATAGAACTGTATTGAACTATATTTTTTGATGGGAAGGGAGTAGAAGATGATGAACATAAGAACATAACATATAAACATAAGATATGCCATACTGTGTCTGACCAAGGTCCATCACGCCCAGTATTCTGTTTCCAACAGTGGCCAATCTAGGTCACAAGTACCTAGCAGTTTCCCCAAAAGACACAGGTTCCAAAATGCTTGTATTGGGGCATGCAATGGATATTCTGGGTCCCCTTTAATAATGGTTTATGGACCGTTCCTCCAGGAACTTGTCCAAATCTTTTTTAAACCTGGCTGCACTAACAGCTTTTACTACATCCTCCGGTAGCTAATTCCAGAGTTTGATTACACGCTGAGTGAAAAAATATTTTCTCTTATTAGTCTTAAATAGTTTGCCCTTATTTATTTATTATTTATTTATTTATTATTTAACATTTCTTATATACCGCCTTTCATGATATCAAGGCGGTTTACATTGAACAAACTGAAATTACATTGAACAGGGCATTATAACTTGGAGATAACTATTTTACAGGAAACACCCTTTAGCGTCATTGCATGCTCTCTGTTTACGCCATCAAAATATAGAAATACTAATTGATCTATGTTTACCCTTTCCACTCTATTCATTAATTTATGGACCTCTTTCATATCTCCCCTCAGCCGTCTCTTTTCCAAGTTGAACAGCCCTAATCTTTTAAGTCTTTCCTCATAGGGGTATCCTTCCATACCCTTTAGCACTTTGGTGGATCTTCTATGTACCTTTTCTAATTCTGCTTTATCCTTTTTAAGATACGGAGAAAAGAATTGCACACAACATTCAAAGTGCAGTTGCACCATGGAACGATACAGAGACATTATAATATCCTTTGTTTTATTCTCCATTCTTTTCCTTATGTTACCTAGCGTTCTATTTGCTCTCTTGGCTGCTGCTGCACACTGGGCAGATGATTATAACATGTTATCCACGATGATGCCTAAATCTTTTTCCTAGGTGATGGTTCCTAATGTGGAACATTGCATCGTGTAACCATAGTTTGGGTTTTTCTTTCCTACGTGCATAACTTTGCACTTGTCCACATTAAATTTCATTTGCCATTTGGATGCCCAGTCTTCTAGGTTATTAAGATCCTCTTGAAATTTTCCACAATCCTCATGGGTTTTAACAATTTTGAATAGTTTTGTGTCATCTGCAAATTTGATAACCTCACTTGTTATTTCCATTTCCAGGTCATTTATGAATATGTCAAAAGGCAGCGGACTCAGCACAGATCCCTGGGGTACTCCACTATTCACCTTTCTTCATTGGGAAAATTGGCCATTTAGCCCTACCCTCTGCTTTCTATCTTTTAACCAGTTCCTGATCCACAATAGTACACTGCCTCCTATCCCATGACTTTTTAATTTTGCCAAAAGTCTCTTATGAGGGACTATGTCAAAGGCTTTCTGAAAGTCTAGATACACTATATCAACTGACTCAACTTTGTCTACCTTGTCTTGAAGGACTAGAAAGGGGGGCTGTTACTTCTGGAGAGAAATCTGAAATTGTGAGTATATACTTCTGGGAATTTTTCTGAAAGGAATTTTTTTTCTTTTAAAGCTAATTAATCTGTGAACCCACTATTTTTTGTTAAATCAGTCAGGGCCTAGTAGCAACAGTTTAAGATTCAATTTAAAGCACAGAAGAGAACTTTCTGGTTACCTTTCATACCCAGTAGGGAGCTGTAGTTTAAATTTCATAGTCACTCAGGGCCTAGCATCAGCAAAGTACTTTTAGTTTCAAATTAAAACACAGAAGAGAGCTTTCTGGTTAAATTTAGAATCCAGCAGAGAGCTTGTAGTTTAAATTTCATAATAGGTTAGAGCCTAGCAGCAGCAAAGAGCTATAATTTAAATCAAATCAGAATATAGCTTACCTCAGCAGCACAGGACAGGGTACTGTGTAGCAGCCCTTTTTTAATAAGTGTTATATCCCTCCCTCCCTCCCCACACCCACCCTCCCCTGGGATAATCACAGCTTTATAGGTACTTGCACAACTTAAAAGACAGGAGGTGCTCTCAGGTGAAGCTCATTACCCAAATCAGTCATACACTAAGGACCTGAGATTAATTAAGCTTCAGGAGAGCAAGGTATATTAAACTTCTTAGGTACAGTTTTAGTGGTATAAATATCCATAGCACCCTTTAGTACATAAAGAACTTAAAGATCTAAACACAAACTTAAAACTAAGATGCAGACAGCAGTCCAGCAGCGGGATGTGGGCTTTCCAGTCTTTTGCATTGAGTGTCACATGTATGATTTTCTCCCAGCTGGTGAGAGGTCTTACGTGTGCACTAGGTGCAAGGAGCTCTCTGCTCTCAGGGAACGAGTCCGTTCTCTAGAGGCTAGAGTAGCAGACTTGGAAAACATAAGACAGACAAAGAGGTACATAGACGAGACCTACAGGGATATAGTCCTGAAGTCCCACCTCCAGTCTGGCAGCATCCCTGTTGCCATGGAGGAGAGAGGTCACGTGACAGGAGAGCATCACCCTGGTGTGGCAGGAAATGATCCTGTAACTAGGACCTGTCCTCCAGGTGATGTAAACCCCTCTCGCACCGAGGAGGTTTCTCCAGGGCCAAGTGCCCATGAGGGAAAGGTTAGGACAGCAGTTATAGTTGGTGATTCGATCATTAGGCATGTAGATAGCTGGGTGGCTGGTGGACGTGAGGATCGCTTGGTAACATGCCTGCATGGTGCGAAGGTAGCGGACCTCACACGCCACCTAGATAAGGTCTTAGATAGTGCTGGGGAGGAGTCTGCTGTCTTGGTACATGTCGGTACCAATGACATAGGAAAATGTGGTAGGGAGGTTCTGGAAGCTAAATTTAGGCTTTTAGGTAGGAAGTTGAAATCCAGAACTTCCAGGGTAGCGTTCTCCGAAATGCTTCCCGTTCCACGTGCAGGACCCAAAAGGCAGGCAGAGCTCCGGAGTCTCAATGCGTGGATTAGACAATGGTGCAGAGATGAGGGGTTCGGATTTGTTAGGAACTGGGGAACATTCTGGGGAAAGGAGGGGCTCTTCCGAAGGGATGGGCTTCACCTTAACCGGGATGGAACCAGGCTGCTGGCATTAACCTTTAAAAAGGAGATAGAGCAGCTTTTAAACTAGATAATAGGGGAAAGCCGACAGTCGCCCAAGAGCGCATGGTTCGGAAGAATGTATCCTTGAAGGATACTACAAAAAGCAGAGAGGTTCCAAAAAAGAGTAAAGTAGCCCAAATGCCCTCGAGTATGGAGCAGACAGAGCTTAAAGATCCCAAATTACCCATGTCTACCAATAGCCAAATTAATATGAATAAAATACAGTCTCTAAAATGCTTGTATGCAAATGCTAGAAGTCTACAAAACAAGATGGGAGAGTTAGAATATATAGCACTAAACGAGAGGTTAGATATGATTGGAATATCAGAGACATGGTGGAAGGAGGACAACCAGTGGGACACTGTGATACCTGGGTACAAACTATATCGTAATGATAGAGCTGATCAAATTGGTGGAGGGGTTGCGCTCTATGTTAGAGAGGGCATTGAGTCAGAAAGGATTAAAGTTTTGCAAGAAACAAAATTTGCTGTAGAATCTCTATGGATTGAAATTTCATGTAAAAAGGGGAAGGCGATGGCAGTGGGGGTGTACTATCGTCCGCCTGGCCAGAATGAACAAATGGATGATGAAATGCTCAAAGAAATCAAGGAAGCTAGCAAAAGTTACAGTGCAGTAATAATAATGGGTGATTTCAATTACCCCGGCATCGACTGGGTCAGTGTCACAACAGGACATGCTAGGGAGATAAAGTTCCTAGATGAAATAAATGACTGCTTCTTGGAGCAGCTGGTTCATGAACCGACCAGAGGGGAAGCAATATTAGACCTAGGGGCTTATTTACAAAGCCGCGGTAGTGGTTCGCAATCGCGATCGCAGCCGCGGCCCCATTGAAATCAATGGGGCCGCAGCTCCGATTACGATCGCAAACCGCTACCGCGGCTTTGTAAACAAGCCCCCTAGTCCTTAGTGGAACACCAGATGTAGTGCAAGAGATAAGGGTGTTGGGGCCACTTGGCAATAGTGATCATAGCATGATCACCTTTGATTTAATTAGTGGAGGAGGGATAGTAAGGAAATCCACAGTACTACCCTTTAACTTTCGAAAGGGAGACTGATAAAATGAGGAAAACAGTTAAGAAAAAACTAAAAGGAGCAGTTGCAAAGGTTAAAGACGTACATCAAGCTTGGGTGTTGTTGAAAAATACTATCTTGAAAGCCCAGACCAGCTGTATTCCACGCTTTAAGAAAAGTGGAAGGAAGTCCAAAAAACTGCCAGCATGGTTTAAAGGTGAGGTCAGAGAGGCTGTTGTTGCCAAAAAAGCATCTTTCAGGAAATGGAAAAAAGAGCCAAACGATGAAACCTGGAAACAGCACAAGCACTGGCAAGTCAAATGCAAGGCATTGATGATAAGGCAGGCAAAGAGAGAATTTGAGAAGAAGCTTGCTGCGGAAGCAAAAACGCAAAATAAAGACCTTTTCAAGTACATTCGTAGCAAAAAACCTGTGAGAGAGTCAGTTGGTCCATTAGATGATAAAGGGGTTAAAGGAGCACTAAGAGGCGACAAGGCGATAGCGGAGAGACTGAATGACTTCTTTGCTTCGGTCTTTACTGAGGAAGATGTAGGGATGTTACCCATGACTGAAGTGGTATTTAAAGGTGTGGAAGAATTGAAGGAAATATCGATACATCGGGAAGATGTCTTACAACTATTAGATAAACTGAAGAGTAGCAAATCACCTGGGCCGGATGGTATACATCCAAGGGTGTTGAAAGAACTGAAATTTGAGATTGCAGACCTGCTATCAGTAATCTGTGAACTATCATTAAAATCATCTCTAATACCTGAGGATTGGAGGATCGCCAATGTAACACCAATTTTTAAAAAGGGTTCGAGGGGTGATCCGAGAAACTACAGACCGGTAAGTCTGACATCAGTACAGGGAAAAATGGTAGAAACCATCATAAAGAATAAAATTACTCAGCATGTAGATAGTCACGACCTAATGGGAGACAGCCAACATGGCTTTAGACAAGGAAGATCTTGTCTTACTAATCTGTTATGTTTTTTTGAAGGAGTGAATAAACAGGTGGACAAAGGTGAGTCGGTTGATATTGTGTATCTGGACTTTCAGAAAGCCTTTGACAAGGTCCCTCATCAGAGACTTTTGGCAAAACTAAAGAGTCATGGGATAGGAGGCAGTGTACTATTGTGGATCAGGAACTGGTTAAAAGATAGAAAGCAGAGGGTAGGGCTAAATGGCCAATTTTCCCAATGGAGAAAGGTGAATAGTGGTGTACCCCAGGGATCTGTGCTGGGTCCGCTGCTTTTTGACATATTCATAAATGACCTGGAAAGTGGAATAACGAGTGAGGTTATCAAATTTGCAGATGACACAAAACTATTTAAAGTTGTTAAAACCCAGGAGGATTGTGGAAAATTGCAAGAGGATCTTGATAAATTGGAAGACTGGGCATCAAAATGGCAGAAGAAATTTAATGTGGAGAAGTGCAAGGTTATGCACCTAGGGAAGAACAACCCAAACTATGGTTACACAATGCAAGGTTCCACATTAGGAACCACCACCCAGGAAAAAGATTTAGGCGTCATTGTGGATAACATGTTAAAACCCTCGGCCCAGTGTGCAGCGGCGGCCAAGAGAGCAAATAGAATGCTAGGTATGATAAGGAAAGGAATGGAAAATAAAACAAAAGATATTATAATGCCTCTATATCGTTCCAAGGTGAGACCGCACCTTGAATATTGTGTGCAATTCTGGTCGCCGTATCTTAAAAAGGATACAGCGATTTTAGAAAAGGTTCAGAGAAGAGCCACCAAAATGGTAAAGGGGATGGAAGGCTACTCCTATGAAGAAAGGCTAAAAAGGTTGGGGCTCTTTAACCTGGAAAAGAGACGGCTGAGGGGAGATATGATAGAAGTCTATAAATTAATGAACGGAGTGGAACGGGTAAACGTAGATCGATTGTTTACCTTATCAGAATATAGAAAGACTAGGGGACATGCAATGAAGCTACAGGGTAAACTATTTAAGACTAATAAAAGAAAATATTTTTTCACTCAACGTGTAATCAAACTCTGGAATTTGTTACCGGAGGATGTAGTAAAGGCTGTTAGTGTAGCTGGGTTTAAAAAAGGTTTGGACAAGTTCCTGGAGGAAAGGTCCATAAACCATTATTAAGAAGGGACCCAGGATATCAATGCTTGAACCAATACAAGCTTTGTGGAACCTGTGTCCCTTGGGGAAACTGCTAGGTACGTATGACCTAGATTGGCCACTGTTGGAAACAGAATACTGGGCTTGATGGACCTTGGTCTGACCCAGTATGGCATATCTTATGTTCTTATGTTCTTATGTACCTGTTTGTTCACACCTCAAAAAAAACATAACAGATTAGTAAGACAAGACATTCCTTGACTAAAGCCATGTTGGCTCTCTCCCATTAAGCCATGACTATCTACATGTTCAGTAATTTTGTTCTTTATGATGGTTTCTATCAATTTTTCCCATTACTGATGTCAGGCTCACCTGTCTGTAGTTTCATAGATCACCCCGGAACCCTTTTTAAAAATTGGCATTACATTGGCCATCCTCCAGTCTTCAAGTATTACAGATGATTTTAATGATAGTTCACAAATTACTAACAGTAGGTCTGCAATCTCATATTTAAGTTATTTCAACACCCTGGATGTATACCATCCGGTCCATGTGATTTTCTACTCTTCAGTTTATCTAATAGTTGTAATACATCTTCCCGATGTATCAATATTTTTTTCAGTTCTTCCGCAGCAACTCCTTTAAATACCATTTCAGTCATGGGTAACATTCCTACATCTTCCTCAGTAAAGACTGAAGCAAAGAATTCATTCATTCTCTCCGCTATAGCCTTGTCCCCTCTTAGTGTCCCTTTTACCCCTCTATCATCTAATTGTCCAACTGACTCTCTTACAGGTTTTTTGCTACAGATGTTCTTGAAAAAGTCTTTATTATGCGTTTTTTGCTTGCACAGCAAGCATCTTCTCAAATTCTCTCTTTGTCTGCTTTTTCAATGCTTTGCATCTAACTTGCCAGTGCTTGTGTTGTTTCCAGCTTATGTCATTTGGCTTCTTTTTCCATTTCCTGAAAGATACGTTTTTGCAACAACAGCCTCTAACCTCACCTTTAAACCTTGCTGGCATTTTTTTTGGACTTCCTTCCACGTTTCTTAAAGAGTGGAATACATCTGGTCTGGGCTTCCAAGATAGTATTTTTAAACAACACCCAAGCTTGATGTAAATCTTTAACCTTTGCAACTGCTCCTTTTAGTTTTTTTCTTAACTGTTTTCCTCATTTTATCATAGTCGCCCTTTTGAAAGTCAAAAGGTAGTACTGTGGATTTCCTTACCCTCTCTCCTCCATTTATTAAATCAAATGTGATCATGCTATGATCACTATTGCAAGTGGCCCCAACACCCTTATCTCTTGCACCAGATCTTGTGTTCCACTAAAGACTAGGTCTAAAATGGCTCTTGTTTCTCTGTAACTTGATGTCCCATTTTGGACTATTTTCGAACTCTGTGTCCTTTTACCAGTTTTCCAACATGTTAAGTTTCATTGCATTTCGTTAATTTTTTGAAATGTTATTTTGCCCCTGGATAGACAAACAAACATTTCCATATTGTCCTGCTAGACTAGTCCAGAGAAGTGAGTTGTATCCCCCTACCAGAAGATGTGGAGACAGGCTTCTTTATGGCATCATCATGCCATGCCAGTTAGAACCATCAGAGGAAGCCTTCAGTAATTTTCTCTCTTCAGCTCTGTAAAAATCTGAAAAGATTTAAGGAAGATTGAGAGGCAAGATTGATTTCGCTCATAAGCAATCATCCTTGTTGGTGAATTTGTCACTAGAGCACAATGTGAAAGGCTCCACTAGGGTCACCCTTAAAACAGGTGCTCTATTCAGATGCCAAAGAAGAATGGAAATTGGTTCCACTCCCTGACCTTATCAGGTTAAGGACATATTGAGCATCCTGAAGACTGGGAATGGAATTTTAGAAGGATTCTGCATGCTTCACTGAACCTCAGTGCCCTCTCCTTTCTCCTCCCCGCTCTCCCCCGAAGATTAGAAGAAGAATCTTCGGAGATATGTGACTGTCTGGCGACATGAGGATAGCACGTCACCCGGCATGACTTATCTCCAGGAACAAGCAGGAATACAATCTTCACATATGGGTGGACATCACCAACGGAGCCTGTGAAGGAACGCTCCCCAATGTCTACTAGAAAAGACTTTGGAAGCACGCCACTGCGAAAACATGCCCGCCTTCCCAACTCTTCTCCTCAGTTCTTAATTTTCCATGGAGCTCGCAGGATGCATCATCCCACAGGATGCATCATCCAAAAAACGTCTCTTTTTTGTGGGAAATCGTGCTTCTGCCTTCCCGTCGATACCGGTTCCGTTGAATCCGTTACCGGTCCTGATAATTCTCTTTTTATGTTTTCAAATTTTCTGTTTCTTTTTTATTGATTTCCATTGCAGTTTTCACTGCTAAATTAGGCCTCTAGATCTCCATAGCCTTATCTTCAATCTCTAAGACAAGTATTTTAAGGCATGGAAAAGTCGGCCAGTGGTTTTTAAATATGTACCAAGTGTGCCGGTGCCATATCAGTCACTGACAAACATGACTTGTTTCTATAATGTTTGGGCCCTGAATGTCAACCCATTTCTTGTCCTCTGTGCCAGCAAATGACAAAGAGAGGCCTCAAGAACAGAGCTAGACAATATGGATTGTTATTTGCCTCAGACTCTCTTTCAGTGGCTTCCACTTCATCGAGGGCATCAACGTCCTCTCATTGGTCTCAGGTTTCTTCAAAGTCCAAACCCAAAAGTAAGTCAGAGTCTCTGGCTGTTTCCAAATCTTCGGTATCGATATCAAAGACCGATACCAAGGCCAACATTAGCATCTCGATGCCCCTAGATATACTTCAGATGCAGACCTGCCAGCCAAACAGCCCCGGCAGGAGGAAATGTCCTCCAAAGCACAAGTGTGACTTTGGGATACTCCCGAGGCATCGACCTCCAGAGAGCTACCGGTTCCATGTTCTGGGACGGTGGCTCAGAGCACCATAGTTGATTCTACCCAGACAATGGCCATCTCCCTAGACCAGCCTCTCGAGAGGAGTTTGGCAGCACTCTTGGCAGCCTCGGTACCGATAACATCGATAGATTCAGAAGTGCAGGCTTCGGCACCCAGCCTACAGCCAGGCAAATCAGGTCCGTTGCTGGCCCTCCATCTGGCATCATCGGAATACCCGAGGTCGTTACCATTGTTGGAACCGATTAATACTCCCGGTATCCAGAAGATTCAGACCGCCATGGCTCTCGATTCCGATACCTTTGAGCATCGGCATCAACCTTCAATGTCCATGAAGCATCAAGGTCGAACCCAAAACTGCCAATACTTTGATTTCTTACCAGACTCTGATTCTAGTTCTTCAGAATCTGACGGAGTGTCCCGAAACCTTTCAGATATCCCTTTGGACCCTTCGCCACCTCAAGAGTGGCGTTGGAACCCCACCAGAAGATATGTCTTTTGAGGACTTAATACGTGATATGTCAGCGGGGCTCGCTATCACAGGGCAGAGAAATTGGCGATACTCTAATATCCTCCCATGCCCAAGGAGGTGGGTACATTACCGATGCATTGTATCCCGCAGAATCTCATGCTCTGCATGTGGGAGGCCCTGCTCATGGTTCTGCCTGTCAGTAAGAGACTCAATACCATGTTCCGAGTATCAGAGTTCCTAGGCTTCCAAAAATCTCAGCTCCCCCACCACTCAATGGGGTGGAGGGGGGGGGGGAGGGGAATCGTCGATGTGCCGTATAAAAAGCTTTGACAACCATTCATCCAAGCCATCTGGCAGAGACTCAAGGACACTCGATGCCGTTGGGCGTTAAGGCTTTCAACAGGCATGTTGGTCTCCAGAATTAACTCTTTCATGCTGTACATGTTCATGTTTCTGAAGGATATCACCAGATATCTGGAAACGTTCACCTCCCTGCTTCCTGAGGATAAGCGGAGTGCATTCCAGACACTCATCAAGCAAGGCCAGAATATTTCTAAGTTTCTTACCAGGGCCTCATTTGATGCCTTCGAATCAACAAGCAGAGCTTCATCAGTCTGCATTGGGGCTCACAGATTGGTCTGTTTATAGGCATTAGATCTCGAGCAATGGGTCCAGGATAAACTAGCCAATATTCCTCCCATGTACTTGAAAAAACTTTTTGGCAGAGGTTGGAGGGAAAAAGTAGAAGAGATTGAAACAGAAGATCTCACCTTAAAATGCATTTACAGAAAAACAGCTGACCCATCCAAGAGGAAGGCTCTTCCCAAGAAATCTTCCTATTCTCAAAAGAAGAGATACTATCTTTCTTTCCTGCCTTCTGCTACCTATCAACCTCGGCATCCTCGCCAGCCCAAGAAGCCCAAGGCTCCTAAGCCTCAACCAGTTGCACCTGGTTTTTGACTCCTTCCTAGAAAGTATTGTGGCTTTTTATTTTTTGGTGTAGTGCTGCTTGGCACCCCAATATTTGACCATTCCTGCTCTGTATAAATTTGTAAGACAGGACAACTTATAAGTAAAAACCAATCTAATTTATTGAACCAGAATACACAGGTCTGCAAAAACCTGTTAGAATAGTCTGCAGCAAATATAAATCTATCACCGTATTGTTATCCTGTGAGACAGAGGTGACATCACTCAACAATGAGCTTCAGTCACTGTCTGCCCAACTTACATTCTACAAAGCACTATTTTTATATCCTTGCTTCACAGCCTTTCAGCCTATTTGACACTTTTCCTTTATATGGTTATTCCATACAACAACTTTTGATATAGATTCTTTTCTTTGTTCTCTTGTTTTATGGTCCTTTGCAGGGTCTTATCTCTGTGTCCCATCTCACTTAGCCGCCTCCAATTCCTGTCTTTCTCTGGTTTATGTATAGTCATGGATGGAACATTCTGTCTGCAATTTGTTTTATCAGCAGTTTCGAAGATTATAGTATTTCACAGCACATATTCACACACACAGACACTGTTTTTATTTGCTCATTTCAAGATGGAGTCTTCAGAGAGGATTCTAGGAGAGCAAACAGAATCATTCAGCCCTATCTTCTTCTCAAGAGCTTTGCCAAACTGCCCCTGGAGGGCCCCCAACCCCCTCCACATAGCAAGCAGACTTTGTCCACAGATGGCACCTCATAACATCAGAGCAGTGGACACTCCAGATTGTCCAAAGGGGTTACCAGCTTCACAGGGGATTATCAAACACAATCCCTTCAAAGCGCTATTTTAAAAGAAGAGGTAACCACCCTGTTGTCCCAGGTTGTCATAGAAGGAGTTCCTCTTCCTCAAGAAAGGATGGGCTTGTACTCCATATTTTCTCATTCCAAAGAAAACAGGAGGATTCAGGCCCATCTTGGATTTCAAAGACCTAAACAAGTTCATGGTCCGAGAGATATTCAAAATTTTTTCCCTAGGAACTCTTCTACCATACCTCCAGAGACATGATTGGCTGTGTTCTTTAGGCGTACACTCATTTACTGATCCATCCCTTGCACAGACAGTGTCTGTGCTTCATGTTTCAAGGAAACCATTATCAGTACCGGTTCTTCCCATTGGTGTAGCCTCTGCCCCAGGGATTTTCACCAAATGCATGGCAGTTATCGCTATCGACTTATGCCCCTTGGGGGTATTCGACTTCCTTTACTTAGACAATTGGCTGATCAGGGGAGACTCCCCTCAAGAGGTAAAACTCTTCCTTCTTCGCACCATCACGGTGCTCCTACAGCTTTGTCATAAACTTCCCAAAGTCTCATCTCGCTCAAACCTAAAGACTGGTGTTCATTGGAGGGCTCTTAGACACTCAACAGGCCTAAGCTTTCCTTCCACAGGATCGTTGTGCTTGCATCATCAGCCTGGCAAAGGGGGTACAAAAGCAAACCTGAGTAACAGCTCAAGAGATGCTATGACTATTAGGACACATGGCCTCCACGGTTCATGTCGTCCCTTATGCCTGATTACACATGCAACAAATACAATGGACTCTGTCTTCTCAATGGACGCAAGCAAAGGGACGTCTCAGAGACAAGATCCATATCACTCATCATATTACCAACCAATCTCAAGCATCCCACTTCTAGCCAAGATTATTGAGAGGGTAGTTCAATGGCAAATCCAAGAACACATCGACTCCACTGCCCCTCCTTGATCCATGCCAACATGGCTTCAGGAAATCACAGGGAATCAAAACACTTCTTGCCACGCTTTTTAACACATTAATCACAGATATTAACAACAACAGACAAGGATATGCCCTGATTTTCCTGGACATCTTCGCGGCCTTCGACTCTGTCAACCATGAGCAGCTCCTGACACGTCTCCAGGAAAAAGGAATCCAGGGTTCAGCCTGGAGCTGGTGCAAATCGTACCTAACAGATAGATGGCAGCAGGTATGCACAGGCTCCATGACCTCCAAGTCTTTCCAACAAAAACATGGAGTTCCCCAGGGTTCTTCACTATCTGCCCTATTATTCAACATATATATGCAGCCCATATGTGCCATCATCTGCTCCTTCAACATCTCCTGCCTGATTTACGTGGATGACCCCCTTCACCCCCTTCACCGTTAATCAACCAGACTTCTCCTCACTGGTAAAATGCTTTGATGCCGTCACTGACTGGCTTAACTCACAGAGTCTCAAAATAAATTTCAGCAAGACAGAAGTGCTGTTCATCATGAGAAATCAAACCTTCATCCCCCCGGCAACATTAAAGATAAGAGATGCCGAGCTCCCGAGCCGCCCCACCATCCGCTACCTGGGAGTCACACTTGACCAACACCTCGACCTCAAAGCCCACATAAGCAACACTGTCAAGAAACTCTACCACAAGATGAGGACAATTCGACATCTCCAACCCTTATTGCACCCAGAGGACTTCCGGACAGTCTTTGAGGTGCTAGTAACCCCCCACTTCGACTACGCCAATGTGATCCTTCATGGGCTCCCTAAAAACACACTTAACCCCCTACAGTTAGCTATGAATGCCGCTGCCCGATTCCTACACGGGGCCTCTAGAAGAGAGCACATCACTCCAATCCTAAAGGACCTCCACTGGCTACCAATCTACTGCTGACTCATCTACAAAGTTGCTCTCTTAACTTTCAAAGCCATTAACAAAAAAACCTCCGGCTCCTTGACAAACCTTATCCACCCCACACCCTCTTCCAGAGCAAGAAGGTCCTTCGCCACCAACACACTAATAACCCCCAGTGAAGTAATAAAATGCACTCAGGCAACAAAAAACAGAGCGTTCATGTTCTATGCACCTACCTGCTGGAACGAGCTCCCAGTGTCCATCCGCATGATCACTGACCTTGCACAATTTAGAAAAGCACTAAAGTACCAACTTTTTCTCCTGCACTATGCCCAGGCTAACAACACATCCCTACCTGAAACAACCTTACGACCCAATTCACATCCCTGTACATAGCTCGCAAGGAAATCTTTGTTACCATAGCCGCGCAGCGACTTCCTGCCCACACTGTATATAGCCTGTATTTACCTCCCCATGGTTATTAACCCAAGTTGTATTTTCTGTTCAATGTAAGTACGAAGCAGGCTCTTCCTGCTCTGCACAAAATGTTATCTGTAAACCGCACTGATTTTAAAGAGCGCGGTATATAAAAGCATTAAATAAATAAATAAATAAATATAAATAAAATAAATCACTCCTGAACTGATCAAGTACCTTCAGTGGTAATGTTTCGCACAAAACCTACTCATTGGATCACCTTTTCAGAAATTTCCACCTCGATGCACTCTGACGACGGATGCTTCCAAACTGGTTTGGGGGGGGGGGGTGCATCTAAACGACCTGACCACACAGGAGCTTGGACACCACAGGAATCTACTCTGAAGATCAACCTGCTAGAACTACGAGCACTGACAAATGTTCTTTGGGTTTTTCAACCCTAACTTTTGGGGCAACCTGTTCTTGTCAGGACGGACAACCAAGTTGCCATGTTCTACGTGAACAAACTGGGTGGAACAGGGTCCCTTCCTCTCTGCGAGGAAACAATTCGTCTATAGTCTTTTGCTATTTCTCACTGCATTCACCTGAGAATGGTATACCTCCAGGGAGAACTCAATGTCCTAGCAAACAGGCTAAGCCATTTTCTTCGTCCACACGAATGGACCTTGCATCATAAAACAGCTGCTCAGATCTTCCAAATGTGGGGAACTCCACTTATAAATCTTTTTGCCACTCTGCAAAACATGCAGCTTCCACTCTTCTATTCCAAGGTTCTGTTGCTGCACCGACCGGCCTCTGATGCCTTCCTTCTCCATTGGGAGCAAGGACTGCTCTACGCATTTCCTCCTATCTCTTTGATACCCAAGACACTGTTCAAGCTACAGGCCGATAGGAGCTCGATGATTCTCATAGTCCCCTTCTTACCCATCAACCATGCTTTCCTCTGCTGCTTCACCTTGCGCAGACTCAGCAACTCAACCTGGATATGCACCCGACCTTATCTCTCAGGACCACGGGAAGCTGCTACATCTCAGTCTTCACTTCCTATGCCTAACAGCATGGCTTCTGAAGGGCTAGTGCTTGCCGACCTTTGACCTACCACAGGCAGTCAAGGATGTCTTCCTTGCATCTACCGGGCACTCGTATGGCTTCAAATGGCATAGGCTTGCCCTCTAATGCTCCCCACAGTTTATTGACCCCTTTTCTTGCCTGCTGGAGTGCTTCTACAATATCTCCTCCACTTATTCTTGATAGGTCTGAAAACTAACTCAATGAGAGTTCACTTTAGTGCCATTGTGACCTCTCACAGAAGAGTGGATGGACAGCATATCTCCTCACAACCCTTAGTGTCATGCTTCATGTGGGGTCTCCTGCTGCCTGAGCCACCCATTAAGCCACCTCTGGTGGCCTGGGATCTGAATGTGGTTCTGGTGCAAATTCTAAAGCCACCTTTCGAACCTTTAGCTACCACTTCACTGAAGCTTCTATCTTGGAAGGTCATCTTCCATATTTCCCTCTCTTCAGCTCGCTACATCAGTGAGCTGCAAGCTCTAGTAGCAGATCCTATACTTTGTTCCACCTTGACAAGGTGATTCTCTGTACCCATCTCTTCCCATCTAAACCAGTCGGTAATTCTTCCGATTTTCTTCCCTAGACCACATGCGTCTGGGCTGAAGTAGCACTTCACACTTTAGATTGCAAGCAAGCGCTGGCCTACTACTTGGATAGAACTAAAGATCACAGAAGATCCTCTCAATTATTCGCTTCTTTTGATCCTAATCATCTGGGTCTACCGGTGACGAAACATACTCTATCTAGATGATGGATAGCAGATTGCATTTCTTTTGCTTATGTACAAGCAGGTCACTCTTTGGAAGGTCATGCCACTGCTCATAATGTG
Organism: Ichthyophis bannanicus; assembly: GCA_033557465.1. Taxonomy (NCBI): domain Eukaryota; kingdom Metazoa; phylum Chordata; class Amphibia; order Gymnophiona; family Ichthyophiidae; genus Ichthyophis; species Ichthyophis bannanicus. The sequence goes on along the minus strand of CM066033.1, from coordinate 372,519,457 downwards.
CAGGCTATGGCAAACTCCATGGCCATTTTTCATTCAGTAGTCATTGAGGACATCTGCCGAGCAACTACCTTGTTCTCTATTCATACTTTTGTGTACACTGCTGTCTGGACAGAGACTCCTGTTGGGATGCTGTCTTTGGCCACACTGTACTCCAGCACCTCTTTGGGACTTAAACTGCACTCTTACCCTCCATCCCGAACTTCTACAAGAGACCAGACTATCATTGGAGGAGTATCACTCCTGGAATCGAGTCCAATAGCCCACAACTCTTCCAGACTCTTTGGATACAAGCTTTTTGCCTCAGGAATCGCACTGCTCTCCCCTCATACTGTTCTGGTACCTGGGAGCTAGTGAGTCCCATATGTAAAGATTGCATTCCTGCTTGTTCCTGGAGCTAGCATAATTACTCACCTGTAACAGAAGATCTCCGGGAAGAGCAGGAATAAATCTTCACATGCCGCCCTCCTCTCCTAGGTAGGAGTTATAGGGTTTTTTTTATTTTATTCTTCTTCTCAGCTACAAACTCAACTGAGGAGAAGAGTTGGGAAGATGGGAAGGCAGGCACGCATGCACAGTGGAGTGCTCCCAAAGGCTTATTGGACACTGGGGAGCATTCCTGTGCGGAATCCATCGGTGACGTTCACCCATATGTAAAGACTGATTCCTGCTGTTCCTGGAGATCACATATTACAGGTGAGTAACTACCCTTTACCTGTCCAGGATTCCTTGGGGGTGCGTACCAAAGATTAAACCTGTTTCTTTATTTGATCTGTGGGGGTTACTGACTTCATCCATTGCTGGGGCGCTAACTCAGGTTTGGGGTCACACAGAGTGTCCCTTGCTTAGGCACCGGTACATACTATCTTCCCTAACTGCCAGTGTGTGTTTGCTTTTCCCATGGTTTGTGCTATGCCCTTTCCACACCTTCCCTGGTGTGCACTAGTGATACGTGATGTCTTTATGTGGACCCTTTGCATGTGGCTATCCTCACACTGTGCTCATGGCTCTTGTCTGCACAGTCTTAAGCATGCACAGTCCTGTCCTTATATTAGCATGCAACATGACGTGCCATCTTAGTGTCTCTTCCGACTATGTTACCTGATTGCTGATGAGCAGAGTGCTTATGTCATCTTCGAAGAAGTAATGCCTCATCTGCAGAAAGTGGAAAGTCTCATCTCTGGTTTCTGGTGTCTGCTCAGTGTGAATGGAGGTTTCAGATGCATCCTTAGAAGGCCCATCTCCCCCTTTCCAACAAGGGGAAATGAGAACTCCAGAATTAACTTTTTCGCTGCAGTATGTAGCAGAAGTTACCTTCAAGAAAGATAATCATCAGATCCACTGTCTCTGTTCTTTCTTTTCTGGATGTTCTCCCTTTAGGAAGAGGTTGCCATCTGTTGCCCCCTCCCCCCAGTGGTGGGGGCTATCTGGCCAGTGGAGAGCTCCCGGGTCCTGAGTTTTCCTCCCCAGAGTTTTCTCCTTTCTACAGCAAACTTGGTCCGTCTGTCATGGCACCGCAGACCCTGGAGCCTCTAGGTCCTCGCAATCTCTTTCTGCCGTCTCAGAGGATTGACAGCAGCTGAGTTGAAGTTTGGCTTGGTCCCCGCCTTCTAAGCACTCTTGTTGACATTTGGAGTCTGAAGATTCAGGTCAGCTGTCCTTTGACAAGGATCAGAAGTTCAGTCCTAGTGCATCGGACATTAATTTTGACTTGGAGGACAAGTAGTTCTCCCATTCTGAAGATCACGAGTCTAGTGTTTTTTGCTTGTTCAGGAAGGATGAATTGGTGGCCCTGATTGCACAGGTGTCTTCTGTTATAAATTTGGCCTATCCTTCGACGACTGAACAAAAGCTGAAGATCCACCCTGTTTTGCAGGGGTTCAGAAGTCCAAGACAGACTTTCCTTTTCCAGAGGTTATCAAGAGCATGATCCACTCAGAGTGAGCCTTGCTCAACTCCCCAGTGAAGGGACTGAAAGTTTGCAGAAGGCTTTACGCCATGCCTCAAGACAAGCATGTTGAGTGGTTTCACATGCCGAAAGAGAATATTCAGGTTACGCCTTACAAAGTGGGCCACCATTCAGATGGAGGGCGGAATGGCCCTGAAGGACCCCCAGGATGAAAAGGTGTGACTCTATCTTGAGATATCACTTTACAGTTTCTGCTATTATCCTTCACTTGGTGATGTGTACAGGTCTAACGACTCAGATTCTGCTCCAGTCCCTTGTGCCAGAGAATATAGAAACATAGAAACTTTGAAATATGATGACAGAAAAAGACCACATGGCCTATCTAGTCTGTCCTTCCATATCAACAACTACAACAGTCCCCTTTTTTCCTTTAGAGATCCTCAGTGTTTGTCCCATGCTTTTTTGAATTCAGTTACTGTCCTCATCTCTACCACCTCCACTGGGAGACTATTCCATGGATCCACCACTCTTTCCGTAAAGAAATATTTCCGCAAATCACTCCTGAATCTATCCCCCTTAACCCTGATCCCATGTCCCCTCGTAGCAGAATTTGCTTTCAATTGATAGAGGCTCTCCCCCTGAACATTTATGCCATGGAGGTATTTAAACATCTCAATCGTATCACTTCTATCCCGCCTTTCCTCTAAGGTGTACATATTAAGATCCTTAAGTCTGTCCTCATATGCTTTATAATGAAGACCACTAACCATTTTAGAAGCCACCCTTTGCACCGACTCAATCCTGTTCACATCCTTTTGAAGGTGCGGTCTCCAGAATTGCACACTATACTCCAAATGAGGTTGCACCAAAGATTTATACAGAGGCACTATCACCTCCTTTTTTCTGCTAGCCATTCCTCTGCGTATGCACCCAAGCATCCTTCTAGCTTTTGCTGTTGCCTTTTCTACCTGTTTAGCTATTTTAAGATCATCAGACACAACCACGCCCATTCCCGCTCTTCTTTAGTGGACAAAAGTACGTCACCCCCTATACTATATTGCTCCCTTGGATTGCTGCAGCCGAAATGCACGACCTTGCATTTTTTAACATTAAATCCCAGCTGCCAAATTCTAGACCATTCTTCAAGCTTAGCTAGATCCCTCCTCATGTTATCTACACCTTCCTGGGTGTCTGCTCTATTGCAGATTTTGGTATCATCCGCAAAAAGGCAAATCTTACCTGACAGCCCTTCCGCTATATCACTAACAAAGATGTTAAAAAGAATCGGACCAAGGACAGATCCCTGGGGCTTTCCTGACTACTTTGCTAGCTTCTCTAAGTTTTTCCAAATATAGATGCCTGTCTTCCTCTCTCTGTGATCTCTTGTATTTCATGAAGGCCTCCCTCTTTTTCGTCACTTTTTCAGCTACCTCTTTCGAAAGCCATAGCGGTCTCCTTTTACCTTAATTTACCATTTTAACAAAAAGGTTGGTTGCCCTTAAAATATCTCCTTTCAGTTTTGCCCACTGTTTTTCTACATCCCCTAGCTGTTCCCATCCCGCTATCGACTCCCTGAGGTATTGGCCCATCTTGGCAAAGTTAGTCTTCCTAAAGTCTAAGACCCTCACCTTTGAATGGATTCTAACAGCCCTAGTCCTAATACTGAACCACACCATCTGGTGATCACTGGATTCAAAATGATCTCCTACTATAACATTAGAAACACTTTCATCATTGGTAAGCACCAAGTCCAGTATGGCCCCTTCACGTGTGGGGTCTTTACCAATTGCTTGAATAGTTCTCCCTGTAGAGAATCCAGGATCTCTTTACTTCTAGATGATACTGCAGCAGGAATGTGCCAATCAACATCAGGCATATTGAAATCTCCTATCAGTAGCACTTCCCCTTTCCTAGCAATGCTGTGTATGTCTTCAATTAACTGTCTGTCCACGTCTTCCTCTTGTGAGGAAGGTCTGTATATCACGCCAATGAAAAAGGATTTCTCTTTCCCTCTTTCTAGTTTTACCCACAATTTATTTATTTTATTTTATTATTTATTACAATTTCTTATATACCGCACTATTGTCAGCGCGGTTTACATACAACAAAATGACCATAACAACTGTTTGGCTTCATATAGAACAGGAGTAACAACTTGGATAACATGTTTTGCTTTACAGAGAACAGGAGTAACAACTTGGATAACGCGGGGGATGCAAACTGAACTACTTACATATGTACAATGAGATTGATTGCTGAGAATTTAGGGTGTTACATGTGTACAGTAGGGTTGAGATGTTATCTTGAGGAGGTAAGAGGAGAGGCAATTAGGTAGGGGTTAGGTTAATCTGGTAGTACTGTGTAAATAAATGGAATTTGAGAGCCTTTCTGAATTGTGTTAGGTCAGTAATTGCACGGATGCCTGGTGGTAATGCGTTCCAACATTTTGGGGCATAGATACTGAATGCCCTGTTAGATGTTGCGGTTGTGTACTTTGTTGAAGCCTTTGGGATTAGTAGTGCATTTGTAGATAGGGATCTCCTTGTTCTGTTGGGAGGAATGGGTTGGATGATATCGGTTAATGAAGGGGAGGTGATGCCATGGATGGATTTGAAAGTGAGTAACAAAGATTTGAATATAAGCCTTCCTTGAATGGGGAGCCAATGCAGCTGTATTAGGATAGGCGTTATATGGTTGCATCTTGCTGCTCCCACTAAGACTCTGGCTGCGGCATTCATGGCAAGTTGCAACGGGTTGAGTGTTGATTGAGGGAGACCTTGAAGAATAGCGTTGGCGAAGTCAAAGTGTGGTAAGATCAGGGATTGGTATATTGTCCGGAAGTCTTCAGGGTTTAGAAGGGATTGCAGGTGTCTAAGGGACCGGATTTTGAAGTAAATGGCTCTGACTATGTTGGATATATGGGTTTTCATATCTAAATGTTGATCGAGGGTGACTCCTAAGTACCGAATTGTTGATTTGGTTTGGAGCTCAGCCTCATTGACCTTTATATGAGGTGGAGGGCCTCCTCTCTCCCTTTTAAGCTCTGTAATTCCAAAGCTTTAATGGTATTTTTTACATATGGTGCCACTCCTTCTCCCCTTCTTCCTACCCTGTCCTTTCTGAATCAAGTATAGCCGGGTATAGCTAAATCCCAGTCATAGTTTTCTGTGAACCATGTTTCTGTAACTGCCACTAAATCCAAGTCGGCCACTCCCACCAAAGCTTCAACATCAGGGATCTTATTCCCCATGCTACGGGCATTTATACACATTGCTTTCCATATATACAGTAATGTCCCTTTTGAAGTTTGCTATGGCTTTTTTGTCAGACACTATGTATGATGTCATCCGCTTAATGCCTAAAGACAGTGCTTTGTCGACTGGTGCACGACGTTGTATGTGGCTCCGCCATTGGACGTCAGATTTGTCCTCCAAATCCCGGTTAGCTTAGTTCACCTTGCAAGAGTGACTTGTTTGGGGCGGACTTGGAGATGCCGGTTATGACTTGGGCGAGTCCATATCTCATCACCTCCCAGAGGATAGACCTAAAAGAAATTAAAACTAGAGGAAGAGGGCTTGGGAGATGTATGCGCATGTTCCAGTTAGTATACACCCATGTTCCTTGCCTGTGCTATTCAAACTCCAGTTGTTACCACTTCTGCAAGTCCACCTTCCTACCCTTCTGGGTTTTAGTATTGGAATAGGCCCTTTTGTGAACCTCCAGGGTCCCAAGACTCTAATAGATCCTGAGGGTACATCCTCCCAGCCAGTGCAGTTATTGCCAGAGAACCCATTCTGGGAGTGGATCCTGGTTGCCAAGGATTGCTGAACGCTAGTCACCATTCCATGTGGCCGTGTTTTGAAATGCAAAAGCCGGTTCTGGGATTCTTCATCTTTTCTTGCAGTTCTGCAGCCAACAGAACAGCAGTTCAATGTACTTTGGGCAGACTTCTCAGTCTGTGGGCAGTGTTACTTGTTTCCACTTCTCCCCTCCCGGCCGATCAGGGCCAGGGTATATTTTCCATTTCTTTGTGTTGCCAAAGAAAGAAGGCTCTTTTGGCAGGTTTTCAAGCTCAAGGGATTCAATGCTCACCTGCGCACTTTCTCACTTCTCTGGAGAGTCCCTTTGGTCAATTATTCAGGTGGTACATGCGGAGAGTCCCTTACGCCTCTAGTCTTGGAACGAGGCTTACCTCCACATCTCTGACTTGAGAGGATCGACTGCGCTGGCTTTGGTTCGCTGTTCCTGGCTCATTTGAGTTTGCTGCCATCCTCTTTGGCTTTCCACCACCTCAAGAGCGTTTTTGAGAGAATGGTGTTGGTCTCTGCACTTAGGCACCGGGGGGATCTGTGCACACCCATATCCATACAATTGACTAATCTGGATCAAGTCGCAGCCCAAAGCGACTTTGGTGTTGGCCTGAGTGGTGCTGTTCCTAGAGAGTTGGGTAATTGATTGAGGAAGTGTCGTGTGGGTCTTCCTATTCTCTAGAATGCCTGGGAGCATCTTCAACACTAAGTTAGGCAGAGTCTTCCTGCCATAAGAAAGACTGAACAAGTTGCTGGCCCAGTGGGCAGCCTCACGGTCTCAGCAGGCTCCCAGAGTTTGGCTCTCTTCAGCTTCTTAGCGTGATGACAGCAGTGATGGACCTGCAATCTTTGGCACATGCTCAAATGAGGCTTTTTCAGAAGTCCCTGCTTTCTCAGTGTTCTCCCATCTCTTTGGAGTTTCAGGTCAAATAACCCTTCTGTCGGGGGTCGTCTCCAGCCTGCAGGGGTGGCAGCAGCCGAAAGCATCCAGAGGGAATGGTATGTCATTAAATGATCACATGTGGCTTCCTCTGCCATTATATATCAGCCGGTTTGGCTGGGGAGTTTGTTGTGAGACCTGAACAGTGCAGGGCCATTGGCATGGCTGTGAGCCAGCATGGCCTGTCAACCGCATTGAGGCGAAGGCCATTGTTTGGCCCTCCTACACTGCTGGACCCTGTTCAAGGGCAAAGTGGTCTGGGTTTTCTTGGATGAGGCTACGACAGTGGCATACATCAGTCTTCGAGTGGGCACAAAGAATGCCGGAGTGGCCCAAGAGATGACTCTTCTCTTCTCCTCTCCTGGATGGAAAGATGCCTGTTAGTTTCTATTAAAACAGTAAAAGGTCACTTTCAGAGTGAAAAGTATATCCAAAAATTAAGAAAAATCACTCCATACCATAACGAATACTGCAGTAGATACTTGGAGCCACAAAAAAGCAAAACACAAGGTCTCAGAATCAGCAGGCTGAAAATCGGCATTCAGGAAAAACCAGTATGCCGCTGCCCTTAAACATCAACTACACTTTCAAAGCATATCAATGTATTCTAAACATCATCATTTTCTAAGAGACAGAACAGCAAACCAAATCTTTTCAAACTTAACTTCAAGCACAACTTCGTAGATAAGATCTGCTTGCCCCAATGCCTATCTTTGGCACCCATAAAGTGTTTCGCTAAACAGCTGCTTCAGGGGGAAGTTCAATCACTGTCAGAAAAAAGAACAGCTTATTAGCCCCCAGTGCTACCCACAGACTCATTCAACTTTCAAAAGAGAAGAACCCCCCCCCCCCCACTTACCATATAGTAGCGCATACACGCCCATTCATGCAACAACAGCCAACCTTCACCATGGCCCTGGCAACACAGAAAAACTCCGCGCATGCGCTCACATTCCAACATCACCCCTTAAATACTCTCAAAAGAATTAAAGAACCACAAGCTTCTGCTGCCTAAAAACATGCACCCCAATCAATCTGTGAGTTTAAACCCCCAGGGATCACAGTCTGCAGCCGAAAAATCCACTGTTGCTCTCGAACGACCAGACCTTGCTCCCTGGTTTATCTTCTAATGCCTACCAATATGGCATCTATACAGAAACAACGTAAATCATTAAAGATACGCCCTTCTTTAAGTCAATGCTGCACGATTGGAGCTTCCTGAACTTTACAATTCAACCTGCTTCTGTGTTCACATATCCTTGTACGAAAAGGCCGTGTAGTCTTCCCTATATAGAGCAAACCACAGGGACAGAGGATGCTATATACCACATAGGATGATCCACATGAAGTCTCCCTTCTCAGTGCATAGCTCTTACCATGATAAACAAAAGATGAAATATCACAGGACACTGAACATTCAGAACAGGGTTTTCCTGAATGCTGATTTTCAGCCTGCTGATTCTGAGACCTCCTCTCCTTGTGTTTTGCTTTTTTGTGACTCCAAGTATCTACTGCAGTATATGTTATGGTATGGAGTGATTTTTCTTAATTGTTAGTTTCTATTGGCACAAATCATTGCTGGAGTTGACGACATGGTGGTGTTCTTCTCAGTCAACATTCTCTTGATTCAGGGAAGGAGGAACTGAGTTAAATGGTCTATCAGCAAATTTTGCACAGCTGGGGGTTGTACTGAGATGGATCTGAAGGCAACTCGGTCCAATGCCAAAGTCGACCGCTTCTTAAATCACAGCAAAGATATAAACTCCGAAGATGTTGATGCTCTAGTTCAGTTTGGGCCGATGTGCGGCCTGATGTGCATATTTTCTCTGTGGTCGCTGGTGGATCATATGTTTCAACACATAGAGCAACATCCCAGCTGGGTGTTCTGGTGGCACCGAATTGGCCACAAAGACCATGGTTTAGGGTCACGATTAGAGTTCTGCAAAGTCCTCCTCTGTGACTAGCCCCAGCTTGGGGGCCATTATGTCACGGAAAGGTTCTTCTGACGATCCAACTCAGTTCTCACTTTCGGCTTGGCCCTTAGCGCATACAGCATACTCTCCTGCTGTGGTTCTACACTCCTTAAGGCTAGGAGAAGATTTTACAGCTTTGTGTATGTGTGCTATCAGGTATCTTGAGAGTTGGTGCTGTCAGTATCAGACTAGACCTGAGATGGCGGACTTACTGTCCTTGCTTGCCTTTCTTCAGGAGAGTCTGAACAGAGGTCTTTCTCTTTATTCTCTGAAGGTTCAGATGGCAGCCTTCCTGCTTCAGGAGGCCAGTGGTGGGGCGGTCCATTGCCTCACATCCTGATTTTTCCAATTTTCTCTAGGGGGTATGAAATCTGTGTCCTTCCCTGTGTTCACTTGTTGCTCCATGGGGTCTCTGCCTGGTGCTCTGGGCCTTGATGCCAGAGCCTTTTGAGCCCATGAAGTGGGATACATTCGGAGTTCTGACTCTCAAGACTATCTTTCTGGTCAATATATGTTCAGCAAGACGTGACTCCGAGTTGCAAGCCTTATCATGCAAGGATCCTTACTTATCATTCTCGAAGGAGGCCGTGTGCATTCGGCCTGTTCCTTTCTTGTTCCCCAGAGTGGTATCTGCCTTCCCTAGGAATCAGGTAGTCTATTGCTTTCCTTTTCGAAGCCCGTGTGCACTTTTCTATATAGGTAAGACTAGCCGAGCCTTCAGAACACGACTCTTTGAGCATAAAAGCCGGTTAAAATGTCAAGTGACACAAGCACCATTAGTTGCACATTGTTTGGACTTGGGCCACACGTTCGAAATGCTACAATGTTTTTGCATTGATCAAGTTTCCGTCCCTATACAAGGGAGATCGCTGTTACAATCTCTGCTACTTCGTGAACAGAGCTGGATTTTTCGGTTACAAACTTTAGCCCCTAAGGGGCTCAATCTAGAGATTGAATGGGGTGCATTGCAAGCTATTAACTAATTAACAACAGGAAATGAAGGGAGAAAGGACATTATAAAACCGTCCAGTTCCGCTGTTTCTACACATGCGCAATGCTTATTGGCACTCTGGACTGTAAGAAGAATACTAGACAAAAGTGAAAATTAAAGGAGTCACAGTTCGAGTTGTCTGTAGTTGCAGCTACTATTCTGGGTAGGATTTGAACAGTAGCATTAAACTTCATGTTTTTAATGAAAGGAAAATAGTTTTAAACTGGTGTAGATTCACAGAATATTTTAAAAGATCTTTTTCACTCACTAATGATGTTTTTTTCAGTTAAAGCCTGGCGTTATGTTCCATCTCCTGAAGAACCTCTAAAATTAGAGTGAAACGCGGTAATAACGTTTAGTGTGAAGCGTTGGGAACAACAAACACGCTGTTTACAACTGAAGTCAAGGCTTTGAGAAGAGAAAAGGTTTTCTGAGAAGCACAAAACCTATAAGATAAGTGTCTACTAATGCATCATTAGAGACTGTTAATTTGTCTTAAAACACTAAAAGGAAAAAAAGGGGGTCACCAATTAGAAATCATCTATTGGAACTAGTCATTGATGTCATAGGCGCCGCTGGTGGATTTGAATTTTCACACCCCAGCTCAAAGGCAGCCGCTTGATCTGAGACAGTTCCAGGATAAATAAATAAATATTTTCATTTAAGTGATTACCCCCCTATACAGATCTATATCAGAAAGTTGCAGTGGAGAAATTTTTCTATTAGAGAGCTATTACATTTCTCCGTAAGAGAAGACCAACAATACTCTTTGTTTCCTTTTCGAAGGAGCAATACAAGGGAAAGGATGAGGTCCTTCAACTGGTGGATATCCAGATTGTGCTTCTCCGATGCTTGGAGGTTGCTAACTCCTCTTGCAAGTCAGGTCATCTATTTGTGCTGGTTGAGGGACTACGTGAAGTGCCACGGTTGCTTAATCTACCTTGGAATGTTGGGTCAAGGAGGAGATTGTCTGTCTCTGCGTATCTGTTGCGGAACCAGTTTTGTTTTGGAGGTTTTGTATGTGCATTCCACTTGGGCACAAGCGTCCTCATAGATGGAGCACAGCTCAGTATTTCACTGAGACATTTGTCAAGTGGCGATGGGGCATCACTTTTCACTTTTGTCAAGTACTACTGCTTGGATGTCCATGCTTGGGCTGGCATGGTTTTTGGCTCAGAGGTCTTGAAAGCTGTCTTGTCTTCTTCCCACCCAGTGGTGCAGTGGTGGTGTAGCTTTGGTACATCCCCACTTGTCTGTAATAGTCTAGCAGGGTGATATGGAAGGTGACATTTTACTTATCAGATAATGTCCTTTCCTTAAATCAGGGGATCCCAAACCTGTCCTGGGGCCTCCCCAGCCAGTTGGGTTTTCCGGATATCCACAATGAATATGGTAAGTAAAATGTCATCTTCTCAACTTCTTTTGTATAATTCTTTATAACTTCTGTTGGGTTAGAAAGAATAACCAAAGTTCAAAAACATGCAGATCATGGCTCTTGGAATTCTTTCCAACCCCAGTGGGTTTGTGTGTGTTCATACACACACCCATCTGTTTGTATCTGCATTGTTTCTGTGTATATGTGCGTGTACGAATCTGTGCATATCTCTGTTTTGTATATTAGTGTATTTCTGTTTTTGTGTGTGTAGGTATGTATGTTTGTGGGCTGATATATCTGTGCATGTTTGTGTGTCACTGCATGTGTTCTTAATATGTGTGAATGCATGCATGTGTGCGTCTGTACATATGTTTGTATGTATTTATATCTGTTTGCTCTGTGTGTGTCAGTGATTGGAAAAGGAAATTGAGATAGAAGGGCTCTTTGACAGTTGCAGTTCCATAATTGCTTTGTTACTGTGAATCAGTGGTAGTATGCTACAGCTGTTGGAAAAAACTTTCCTATAGAAATGCATTGAGACTTTTTTTTTGGAAGGGGGGAGAGTGAGCGCTTCATTGCTCTTCCATAACAGGCAGAAACTAAACTTGTACAGCACAGCTCACCTTCTCCCGTTTTTAGTTGCTGCATATGTCTGAGAGGCTGTGGTGGCAGGCAGACAGAGAGGGAGGCCCTGCTGGATAATGAGAAGGGGGGGGGGGGCTGGTGCAGAGGCAGTTGACGCATGCTAAACACAAGGACAGGGGGCATAGAAGGGGATGGAGGATAATAGTCATGGGATGGGATTGGGGATGGATACTTGTCATCGAGAGGGCCACAGAGAGGTGGAGGACAATTGCAAGCCATGAAAAGAGGGGTGCAGGGGGGACAGATGATGGCCAAAGGAAAGTGGAGGACAGATGAAGGCCATGGAGAGAGGGGGGCAGGGCAACAGATGGTGGCTATAGGAAGGCAGAAGGCAGAGGACAGATGCTGGCCATTGGATGAGGGGGTCAGAACCTTTTGGCCACAGGGAGGCAGAGAGCAGATGCTGACAATGGAGAGAGATAGGAGAGAGAGAGACAGAGAGAACAGATGGTGGCTACAGGGATGTGGAAGGCAGTTGGCCATGGGGTGAGGAGGCAGATGGTGGCCACCGAGGGGATGGAGGGAACATGCTGGGTATGGGGGAAAGATGGGGGAGAGAAGGCAGATGTTGAATATGGGGGTAGGGAGGGCAGTTGCTGGGCATGGGGAGGAAGAGTGAGAGGAGAGATGCTGGACATTGGGAGTAGAATGAAGAGAGAAGAGATGCTGGACATGGGGAGGAAGAAGAGGATAGATGCTGGACACAGAGAAGGAAAGAGGATAGGTGCTGAACACAGGGAGAGGAAGAGGGGAAGGGAGGGAGCAGAGATGCTGGACATAATATGAAGGGCTAGGAAAAATACTAGATGGGGAGGGAGAAGGAGAGGGATATGTGAAATGCTGGCTATGGGGAGAAGCAGAGGGGGAGATGCTTGACACAGAGGAAGGAAAAGAAAGGGATATATTGGAGGAAAAAGAGAGGGGGGAGACACTGGATGGGGGAGGAGAACAGAGGAATGCTAGATGCAGGGTGAGGAAGACTGAAAGGGGAGAGTTAGTTAAAGACTGGGGAAGGAGAGAGAGATGGGGAATGAAAAGACTGTGTTAAGGGCTGAAAAGTGATAGACAGAGTAACCGGGGGGGGGGGGGGGGAGATTGAGTACCAGGTGCTAAGGAACAGGAGCAAAATCTTTGCTGATATATAGAGAGAAATAAATGGAAGAATACTAAAAGGAAACGTTAAAATATCAGAGGTGTAAGGAGGTGAAGACAGGAGAGGAGAGACATGACAGATGGGCCAGGGTCTCTATTAAATGAGTTAAGAGAAGACAGAAGAAAACAGAAACCAAAGACTGAGATCATCATGATTGGGGAATAAAACAGCCAGTCAACAAAGGTAGAAGAATACATGTTATTTTTTAGTGATTAGACTATGCCAGTCTTTGGAATTTACATGTTTTTTCTTTATATTTTGCACAGTACAGAGACATATGCATCTCTTTCTATTTCCTTGGTGTTGTACTGTACGAAGAGGGGGAGGGGTAAACAAGTGTTGGCCTGGGTGGTCATGGTCCCTTCACTTTGGCATCAGGCCTACCCAGTCAATGGCAGCAAAACAGTTAAACGAGTGAATACAGTTGTGGTCAACATTATTGGCACCCTTGCATTTTAGGTATGTTGTGTACAATATCTTGAGAAATAATTCAAACTGTGTATCATCATTATATTTTAACAGTATGTTCAAAGGTGTACAAAACAAAGTCTGTGCAATATAAACATAGTAATTTCTGAGAAAATAAAACAAAATATGACCTGGGCAGGATTAATGGCATCCTTCACTAATATTTGGGTGAGCGAGAAGCCTTCTCAACATGTCTGAAGCAGAGCTCTTTAAAAGGATCAAAGCTTGAAACACGGTGCTGTGTCCGCAAAAAAAGAAAAGCTTCTGGCAGCCCATGCCTTTCTCTCAGAAAAAGAAAAACTTCTGTCGGTCTACACCTCTGTCGGCAATTACAAGTAGCTTCAGCTTTTGATATTCTTGTTGACTATACCTGCTCTTTTCAATTGAAGTTAAGCAAATCGATTTTAATTTGCACTTCCTTATTGTCCCTCCAGTCCAGTCCCGCACCTCTGGGTAGTGTACCTCCTCTCGCAGCTTGGAGACTGGGCATGTCAGAATTCGAAGTCACTTATACATATACTTCTGGCACCTCCCACCAGCTCCCAGTGTGCTCAGTCTCCAAGCAGCTGGAGGTGGTAGTGAGCCTAGGTGCTGGGCTCACTGTAGGAACAGATGAGGAGCATTTATTTAGAGTAGCTAGGGTTTTTGGCTTTATTTCCCCTCCTATACTTTATTTGTTTTGGGTTGCAGTTTCTTTAAAGTTTCTTAAAAAAAAAAGAAGAAAAAGTTCTGAGGGCAGTTGGGAGAGACTTTGTGAAGAGGATCTCTTCTCCTGTTGCCGTTTGGCATTTGTGTTGCCCTTCTTCACTCCCCTCCTTGTTTGTACGGATGGGAGCTGAGGTGCTGACAGCTCCCGATCTTGTTAGCAAGTGAGGAGCCATCGACTGGTTTGCTCGCTCACTCTTTCTGCCGGTTTTCATTCTCCCTCTGGAATTTGTTCAGTGCAGCGGTGTCCGGCTTCAGAGCCGTTGGAAAAGATCCCCTCAGAGTCCATTTCACTAAGGTGAGTCCTGCGATCGGGGAGATCTCAGCCGGCCTGTCAATCGCGATCTGCTACCTCATGGGGAGCGCGGTTAGGCCTCTTTCGGCTCTGTCTGCTCAGCGGCCCGTTTTTCTTTTTTTCCCGCGTTTTTCTCAGAGCACTGTCTTAGTCGGTTTTATGTTCTGAACAGAGTTCTGGGACGTTGTAAAGGGGCACTATGTAGCCTTATAAGGCTTCAAGAACTGTAAGGGGCTAATAATAAGAGCAAAATAAAAAAAAAATAGTTGTGTTGCGGTATCTTTTCTGGCAACTTTAGCTCCGCTAAGGGGTCTGTCTAGTTTTGGCAGGAATTCGGGTCTAACGCCTATGCACCTGCAGTGTCTCGTCTGTGGTACCCGATGAGGGATGGTCTTGGATGCAGGAGTGTGCCGCGGCTGTGCAACAGAAGCACTCAACATGGAGCAGGAGCTCCAGGACAAATCTAAGGAGGTGGCACCTTCAGCTGGACAAGTTTCTCAGGCCTCTATGGTGGTTAGTCCTCTTCTGGAGGCTCCTGTCTCAACGTGGGGTATGGCCCTGCTGATTTCAGGTCCTTCTAACCCTCCAGTTTTGGGGGGGGCAGTGCTGGGGTTTTTTCCCCGGAGTTTGTTCTTTTATTGTATCAGACCTTCTGTTTGCACCAACAGGGTGCTGTTGCGGACCTCTCTGTTCTCGGAGCCCGGGCAGGCCGGGTGTCTGTGGAGAAGTTTGGCAACTCAGAAGCGGGACCGGCTAAGAGGGCTCGGTCTGTTGAGGAGCAACCTCTTTTGTCTGATTGGCTAGAAGGGGACGACTTCGAGCTAGACCCAGAGATCGGCATGGAAGAGCTCGAGGAAGGTGAGATTCCGAAGCCTGAAGACCAGGAGAGGATTATCTGAGATTTTTGGAGAGAGGAGCTGCCAGCTTTGATTACAGAGTCACTTCAGGCTCTCAATCTATCAGTCGTTTCACCGGCGGAGGATGAGGGGTTGGAGGATCCTCTCATTCAGGCGGTACGGAAGACCCAGGCAGTTTTTCCAGTTCATCCTGTGGTCAAACAGATGATCCAGGATGAGTGGGACCTGCCGGAGGCAGGACTAAGAGGCGTGAGGTCCATGACTCGCCTCTATCCCTCGTTGGACCGAGAGCGTGAGATGTTTCATTCCCCACGTGTAGATGCAACCGTTTCGGCGATCACGAAGAAGACAACCATTCCAATAGAAGGCAGAGCTGCTCTGAAGGATGGGCAAGACCAGAAGGTGGACTCATTATTGAAGCCAGCCTTTGAGGTCAATGTGTTATCCTTACAAGTTTCTATTTGTGGGGCTTGGGTAGCGAGAGCCTGTCTTCACTGGTCGCAGCGCCTGCAACATCCAGGGGAACAGGCGCAGGACCATTTGGCGGATGTAACTAGGCTGGAGTCTGGAGCGGCTTATCTGGCCGATGTCTACTATGACCTCATTAGAGGATTGGCTAATAGCATGGCGTTGCTGGTAGCGGCGCGGCGTTACCTTTGGCTGCAGAATTGGGCAGCGGACAGTTCCTCCAAGTCCCGGCTTAGCAAACTCCCCTTTAATGGGAAGCTGTTGTTCGGGGAGGACCTCAACAAGCTGGTCAAGGACTAGGGGGAGTCAAAAGGAGGTTGCTTGCCGGAGGATAAGCCAAAGCCTGGGCGGACCACGACAGCTTTGTGTGGCCAGTCCCGGGATTTCAGGCATTTTCGTACCTCCTGCTTGGGAAGTTTCCAAAAAAGGGAGGTTTCCCTCTCGAGGTCAAGGTTTCAGGGGATTCAGGGGAGCGGGCAGAGGTTTCACTAGTCCCTCTTCCTCGGGCTTTAGAAAATGAAGCGAGGAGGACCCAGGCTGGGGTTCAGCACGTGGGAGGTTGGCTTCGGGAATTTTTTCCCAGCCTGGGTCCAGATAACATTAGATCGATGGGTGCTGGAGGTCATTCGTGAGGGGTATTCCCTCAGGTTCGCTGAACCGGTGGCCGACTCCTTTGTTCTGTCTCCTTGCAGGGCGCAGAACAAGGCGTTGGCGGTAGAGGAGACTGTCTCGCCTTCTGCAGCTGGGAGCAGTGGTTCCGGTTCCTCGAGAGCAGTGCGGTTGCGGTCGATACTCCATTTATTTCATGGTGCCCAAGAAAGATGGGACCTTTCGCCCAATCCTAGACCTCAAGTGGGTAAACCTCTGTCTTTGAGGACTGCATATTTGCATGGAAACTTTGCGCTCCGTAATTGTGGCGGTGCGAAAGGGGGGGATTTTTGACATCTCTCGATCTCATTGAAGCGTATCTGCACATTCCAATCAGGCCACATCATCAACGTTTTCTAAGGTTTGCGGTGCCGCGGGGGCATTTTCAGTTCTAGGCATTACCGTTCGGCCTGGCGACGGTGCCACGGACCTTCACTATGGTGATGGTGGCAGCAGCTCTTCACAAAGAGGGAGTGTTAGTTCACCCTTATCTCGACGACTGGCTGATCCGGGCAAAGTCCAGAGCCGAGAGTATATGGGCTACAGCCAGGGTGGTGCAGCTCCTACAAAGCCTCGATTGGGTGGTCAATGTGGCCAAGAGCTGATTGGTGCCCTTGCAGGTTCTGGAATATTTGGGAGTCCAGTTCGACACTTGAGTGGGAGCAGTTTTTCTACCAGAACTCCGGGTCCAAGGACTTCAGCTCTTAGTGCGCAGTTTTTTGAGGCGCCCAGCACCTTCAGCCTGGTAGTATCTTCTTATTCTTGGAACAATGGCAGCTACTCTGGAATTAGTACCATGGGCGAGAGCGCACATGCATCCTTTGCAGAGGTCCTTACTCCGTCGCTGGTCTCACCAGAGGGACTCTCTGATGAAAAGTCTGCCCTGTCCGCTGGGAGTCAGGGAGTCTCTCCTTTGGTGGCTTCATCCAGAAAATTTGGCGGTGGGCATGCCCCTCGAGCAGCTGCAGTGGGTTCCTGTTTTGACCGATGCCAGTCTGGCGAGTTGGGGGGCTCATTGCGTGGAGCTCTTCGCACAAGGGAGCTGGGGCAGACAGGAAGTCCAGTGGTCGATTAACCGTCTGGAGTTGTGAGATGTAGCTCTGGCGCTCTGCGCCTTCAAGTCCAACTTACTAGGTCGAGCGGTCCGAGTTCTGTTGGACAATGCCTCCGTGGTCGCATACCTCAGCCGACAAGGGAGCACGGGTAGCGCGGCTCTGGAGGAGGAGGCGGTAGTCTTGTTCAACTGGGCGGAGCCTTGGCTTCAGGCACTGTCAGCAGCGCATATTGCGGGAACAGATAATGTGACGGCGGACTATCTCAGTCGAGTTCGCGTGGATCCTGGGGAGTGGGAGCTTCACTCAGAGGTCTTTGCTCAGTTAGTCTGCAGGTGGGGGACTCCCATTATTGATTTGATGGTGACGTTCCGGTCCGCCAAAGCGAGCCACTTCTTCAGCAGGAGATGAGAAAGGATGTCTGAGGGTCTGGATGCATTGCTGCAACAATGGCCCTCGCAGGGTCTCCTCTATGTCTTTCCCCCTTGGGCTCTCATAGGCTGTGTGGTTCAACGCCTCGAAGCCCATCAAGGGCAGGTAATTTTAGTCGCTCCAGATTGGCCGCGTCGTCCATGTTATGCCGACTTAGTGCGTCTTCTCGATGGTCGGCTATGGCGGCTTCTGATACGAGAGGATCTCCTACAGCAGGGTCCTCTTTGAATTCCATAAGTGGATCGGTTCTCGCTTATGGCTGGCCATTGAAAGGGCGAGGCTAAGAAAGAAGAGTTATTCTGGTCCGGTAATCTCTACCTTGCTCTTGGCCAGAAAATGGTCGACCTCGCTAGCCTACATCCACGTTTGGCGTATTTATGAGGATTGGTGTGCGGCGAGGCAGGTGCAACCTGCCTCTGTGTCAGTTCCGGTGGTATTGAGCTTCTTGCAGGATGGTTTTGATAAGGGTCTAGCGGCCAGCTCATTAAAGGTGCAGCTGGCAGCTATTTCTTGCTATCGTGGAAAGGTTCAGAGCATCACCTTGGGCTCCCATCCAGATATCTTACGTTTCTTGAGGGCAGTATCTCGTTTGCGTCCTGCGCGGAGAGTGGTGATTCCTCCGTGGGATCTCAATTTGGTCTTGGGGGCATTAATGAGAGAGCCCTTTGAGCCATTGAACCAGGCCTCGTTAAAGGATTTGACTTTGAAGACTGTCTTTTTAGAAGCAATCTGCTCTGCGCACCGGATTTTGGAGTTACAAGCCTTGTCTTGCCAGGAGCCGTTCCTGACCTTCTCTCGGGAGAAGGTGGTTTTGCATCCCGTTCCCTCTTTCCTGCCAAAGGTGGTTTTGGCATTTCATGTGAATCAGTCGGTGTCCTTGCCAGTGTTGTGGCTTCGGGGGAGAGCGTCTCTGACCGTAATTTGCATTTGGACGTGAAGAGGGTTCTCCGTCGTTATCTGAAGGCGTCGGAGCCTTTTTGCAAGTCTGAGCATTTGTTCGTTCTATTTGGGGGACCGCGTAAGGGCAAAGCGGCGGCCAAGGCTTCCATTTCCAGATGGGTCTGTGATGCAATAGCATCAGCTTATATCTTGCAAGGTCATTAGGTTCCCTTGGGGTTGCGGGCTCAGACGGCTTCGTGGGCGGAGTATAGTTTGGTTCCTGCAATTGAAATTTGCAAAGTAACTATGTGTTCCTCTTTGCATACCTTCAGTAGACATTATTGGCTGGATGTTGAGGCGGCGGGGGATGCCTGTTTCGGGTCTGCGGTTTTGCGTTCCGGTTGGGCAGGTCCCTCCTATTAAGTTACTGCTCTGTTACATCCCAGAGGTGCAGGACTGGACTGGAGGTATGATAAGGAAAGAGAAATTAGAATTAGAACTCCCAGTCCAGTCCCGGATCTCACCTGGGGTTCTGTCGGCTAATGTGGAGCTTGTTTGCTGTGGTTGGTGCAACCGGGGCGACAGGTAGCCGCAAGCCTTTCTTTTCTCAGGCGATTTGTTGTCACTATTCTTGTTTTCCTCTCTTTTGCGCCTTTTTGCGCTCTCTCTCTCTCTCTTTGTCTATCCAAGATTCCTTCGGCGGAGTGGGGAGGAGTTATCCTCTTCTTGCGGGGGGACAGTTATGTTTTAAGAGGTTAGTTGTTGTATTCACTTGATATTTTAGCTACTTATTTATTGTTCCTCTGAGTCTGCTTTGTCATTAGGCCACTGGCAGCTGGTGGGAGGTGCCAGCAGTATATGTACAAGTGACTTCAGAATTCTGACATGCCCAATCTCCAAGCTGTGGGAGGAGGTGCACTACCCAGAGGAGCGGGACTGGAGAGTTCCTCAAGGAACAACAATTAGCAAGTAAGTCTAATTTCTATTTTATATAAAAGGATTAAAAAGGAAGGTTTGTCTCTTGAGAGTTGTTTTTCTCTTAACAAACAGTCCAGCATTTAAAAATTTTTGCACATTGCTATTTTTGTGAGTCTAACCTTTATTTGGTGATTTCTGAGCAATTTTGGCCTTGGGGGGGGGGGGGGGTTTCTTAGTGTTTAATAATAAATATCCTGGCAATGTCCCTGTTTTTATACTTTTTTCTACTATTTCCTTTTTTAATTGGTCTTGTTTTATTTGATTATTTTATGTGTCAAATATGTGTGCATATATAGTCTAAAGCCATTTTACTGGCTACCTTTTTTTTAGGAGATATTGGACATGAAATTTAAACTACAAGCTCTCTGCTGGGTTCTAAATTTAACCAGAAAGCTCTCTTCTGTGTATTAAATTTAAACTAAAAGTACTTTGCTGATACTAGGCCCTGAGTAACTATTAAATTTTAACTACAAGTTCTCTGCTGGGTATGGAATGTAACCAGAAAGTTTTCTTCTGTCTTTTAAATTTAAACTTAAACTGCTGCTACTAGGCCCTGACTGATTTAACAAAAAACACTGGGTTCACAGATTAATTAGCTTTACAAAGAAGTCCTTTCAGAAAATTCCCAGAAGTAAATACTCACAATTGCAGATCTCTCTCCAGAAGTAGTAGTCCCTTTTTCTAGTCCTTCAAGACTGAGGATCACAGAGCTCTGGTTGAGCTATTTATGCCTGGCCCTTTTCTCCTTTGCAGTTAAACAAGGCATGTTTCTCAAAGCGGTTTATCTACCTGGTCAGGAGAATTTCTTAGCAGACAAGCTAAGCAGGATTCTCCAGCC
This sequence comes from Ichthyophis bannanicus, assembly GCA_033557465.1. NCBI lineage: Eukaryota > Metazoa > Chordata > Amphibia > Gymnophiona > Ichthyophiidae > Ichthyophis > Ichthyophis bannanicus. The sequence continues at coordinate 372,499,045 of CM066033.1, read as the reverse complement.
CCAAGAATGGCAGTTGAATCCATTGGTGGTCCAGCAGATCTTTCTACGATGGGGACTTCCATCCATCGATCTCTTTGGAAGTCCTCTGAACCATCAGCTGCCCAGGTTTTGCTCCAGACAGCTGCATCCCCTGAGAGTGGCAGCAGATGCTTTTCTGATCTCTTGGTCTACGGGCCTCTTGTATGCGTTTCCTCCCACGCCCCTGGTGGCCTGAACTCTGTTCAAGATTCTCCGGGGCAAGGTCTCGGTGATTCTGGTAGCCCCCAGATGGCCGAGGGAACCGTGGTTTCCACTTCTGCTGTAGTTGGTGGTGGAAACTCCTTTCCCTCTGGAGTTACAACACAATCTTCTGTCTCATAAGAACATAAGAACATAAGAAATGCCATACTGGGTCAGACCGAGGTCCATCAAGCCCAGTATCCTGTTTCCAACAGTGGCCAATCTAGGTCATACGTACCTAGCAGTTTCCCCAAAAGACACAGGTTCTGCAGTGCTTGTACTAGGCCAAGCATTGATATCCTGGGTCCCTTTTTAATAGTGGTTTATGGACCTTTCCTCCAGGAACTTGTCCAAACCTTTTTTAAACCCAGCTATACTAACAGCCCTTACTACATCCTCCGGTAACAGATTCCAGAGTTTGATTACACGTTGAGAGAAGAAATATTTTCTCCTATTTGTCTTAAATAGTTTACCCTGTAGCTTCATTACATGCCCCCTAGTCCTTCTATATTCTGATAGCGTAAACAATTTATCCACGTTTATCCGTTCCACTCCATTCATTAATTTATACACCTCTATCATATCTCCCCTCAGCCGCCTCTTTTCTAGGTTAAAGAGCCCTAACCTTTTTAGCCTCTCTTCATAGGAGTAGCCTTCCATCCCCTTCACCAATTTGGTGGCTCTTCTCTGTACTTTTTCTAATAACTCTATGTCCTTTTTAAGATACGGTGACCAGAATTGCACACAATATTCAAGGTGCGGTCGTACCATGGAGCGATACAGAGGCATTATAATATCCTTTGTTTTATTCTCCATCCCTTTCCTTAGGATACCTAGCATTCTATTTGCTTTCTTGGCCGCCGCTGCACACTGGGCGGAGGGTTTTAACATGTTATCCACGATGACTCCTAAATCTTTTTCCTGGGTGGTGGTTTCTAATGTGGAGCCTTGCATCTTGTAACTATAGTGTGGGTTGTTCTTTCCTAGGTGCATAACTTTGCACTTGTCCACATTAAATTTCATCTGCCATTTGGATGCCCAGTCTTCCAATTTATCCAGATCCTCCTGCAGTTTTCCACAATCCTCTTGGGTTTTAACAACTTTAAACAGTTTTGTGTCATCTGCAAATTTGATTACCTCACTAGTTATTCCCTTTTCCAGGTCATTTATGAATATGTCAAAAAGTAGCGGACCCAGTACAGATCCCTGGGGTACTCCACTATTCACCTTTTTCCATTGGGAATATTGGCCATTTAGCCCTACCCTCTGCTTTCTATCTTTTAACCAGTTCCCGATCCACAATAGTACACTGCCTCCTATCCCATGACTTTTTAGCTTCGCCAAAAGTCTCTGATGGGGGACCTTGTCAAAAGCTTTCTGAAAGTCCAGATACACTATATCAACCGACTCACCTTTGTCTACCTGTTTATGCACACCTTCAAAAAAACAGATCAGATTAGTAAGACAAGATCTGCCTTGTCTAAAGCCATGTTGGCTGTCTCCCATTAGGCCATGACTATCTACATGCTGTGTAATTTTGTTCTTTATGATGGCTTCTACCATTTTCCCTGGTACTGACGTCAGGCTCACCGGTCTGTAATTTCCTGGGTCACCCCTGGAACCCTTTTTAAAAATTGGTGTTACGTTGGCGACCCTCCAATCATCAGGTATTACAGATGATTTTAATGAAAGTTCACAGATTACCAATAACAGGTCTGCAATCTCATATTTCAGTTCTTTCAACACTCTGGGATGTATACCATCCGGTCCAGGTGATTTGCTACTATTCAGTTTATCAAATAGTTGTAATATATCTTCCCGGTGTAGCGATATTTCTCTCAATTCCTCTGCAGTATCACCTTTAAATACCACTTCAGTCTTGGGTAACACCCCTACATCTTCCTCAGTAAAGACCGAAGCAAAGAATTCATTCAGTCTCTCTGCTATAGCCTTGTCTCCTCTTACTGCCCCTTTTACCCCTCTATCATCTAATGGTCCAATTGACTCTCTCACAGGCCTTTTGCTACGAATGTACTTGAAAAAGTCTTTATTTCGTGTTTTTGCTTCCGTAGCAAGTTTCTTCTCAAATTCCCGCTTTGCCTGCCTTATCAATGCTTTGCATTTAACTTGCCAGTGCTTGTGCTGTTTCCAGTTTTCATCATTTGGCTCTTTTTTCCATTTTCTGAAGGTTGCTCTTTTGGCAGCAACAGCCTCTCTGACCTCACCTTTAAACCATGCTGGCAGTTTTTTGGACTTTCTTCCACTTTTCTTAATGCGTGGAATACAGCTGGTCTGGGCTTCGAGGATAGTATTTTTAAATAACACCCAAGCTTGCTGTAAGTCTTTAACCTTTGGAACCGCTCCTTTTAGTTTTTTCCGAACTATATTCCTCATTCTATCATAGTCACCCTTTTGAAAGTTAAAAGGTAGTACTGTGGATTCCTTTACTATCTGTCCTCCACTGATTAAATCAAACATGATCATACTATGATCACTATTGCCAAGTGGTCCCAACACCCTTATTTCTTGCACCAGATCTGGCGTTCCACTAAGGACTAGGTCCAGTATGGCTTCCCCTCTGGTCGGTTCATGAACCAGCTGCTCCAAGAAGCAGTCATTTATTTCATCTAGAAACTTTATCTCTTTAGCTTGTCCTGCTGTGACACTGTCCCAGTCGATACCGGGGTAATTGAAATCACCCATTATTACTACTCTGTTGTGGCTTTTGTTAGCTTCCTTGATTTCTTTGAGCATTTCATCATCCATTTGTTCATTCTGGCCACGTGGTCGATAGTATACTCCCACTGCCATCACCTTCCCCTTCATAAATGGAATTTCAATCCATAGAGATTCTACAGCATATTTTGTTCCCTGCAAAACTTTAATCCTTTCTGACTCAATGCCCTCTCTAACATAGAGCGCAACCCCTCCACCAATTTGTTCAGCTCTATCATTACGATATAGTTTGTATCCAGGTATCACAGTGTCCCACTGGTTATCCTCCTTCCACCATGTCTCTGAGAGTGCAATCATATCTAACCTCTCATTTAATGCTATATATTCTAATTCTCCCATCTTATTGTTTAGACTTCTAGCATTGGCATACAAGCATTTTAGAGACTGCATTTTATTAATATTAATCTGGCTATTGGTAGGCATGGGTAATTGGGAATCTTTATGCTCTGTCTGCTCCTTACTCAAGGGCATTTGGGCTACTATACTCCCTTTTGGAACCTCACTGCTTTTGGTAGTATCCTTCAAGGATACCTTTGTCCGAACCGTGCGCTCCTGGGTGACTGTCGGCTTTCCCCTATTTTCTAGTTTAAAAGCTTCTCTATCTCTTTTTTAAAGGTTAATGCCAGCAGTCTGGTCCCATCCTGATTAAGGTGAAGCCCATCCCTTCGGAAGAGCCCCCCCTTTCCCCAGAATGTTCCCCAGTTCCTAACAAATCCAAAACCCTCATCCTTGCACCATTGTCTCATCCACGCATTGAGACTCCGGAGCTCTGCCTGTCTTTTGGGTCCTGCACGTGGAACAGGAAGCATTTCGGAGAACGCTATCCTGGAAGTTCTGGATTTCAACTTCCTACCTAAAAGCTTAAATTTAGCCTCCAGAACTTCCCTACCACATTTTCCTATGTCATTGGTACCAACATGTACCAAGACAGCAGACTCCCCCCCAGCACTATCTATGATCCTATCTAGGCGGTGCGTGAGATCTGCTACCTTCGCACCAGGCAGGCATGTTACCAGGCGATCCTCACGTCCACCAGCCACCCAGCTATCTACATTCCTAATGATTGAATCACCAACTATAACAGCTGTCCTGATCCTCCCCTCATGGGGACATGGCCCTGGAGAAACGTCCTCGGTGCGAGAGGGTTTTACATCACCTGGAGGACAGGTCCTAGTTACAGGATCACTTCCTGCCACACCAGGGTGATGCTCTCCTGTCACGTGACCTCTCTCCTCCATGGCAACAGGGATGCTGCCAGACTGGAGGTGGGACTTCAGGACTATATCCCTGTAGGTCTCGTCCATGTACTTCTCTGTCTTTCTTATGTCTTCCAGGTCTGCTACTCTAGCCTCTAGAGAACGGACTCGTTCCCTGAGAGCAAAGAGCTCCCTGCACTTAGTGCATATGTAGGACCTCTCACCAACTGGGAGATAATCATACATGTGACACTCGATGCAAAAGACTGGAGAACCCCCATCTCGTTGCTGGACCTCTGACTGCATCTTAGTTTAAAGCTTGTGTTTAGGTCTTTTAAATCGGTATATAATAAGGATTGGTGTAGATGCTTATACTAATAAAAGTGTATCTAATACCCCTAATACACCCTGTGTACCTGAAGCTAATTAATCACAGGTCCTCTGTGTATGACTGATTTGGATTAAGAGCTGCACCTGAGAGCAGCCCCTTTCCTCTAAGATGTCCAAGTACCTATAAAACTACAATTTCCCCAGGGGTGGGTGGGTGCTGGGGAGGGAGGGGGGGAGATAAGTCCTATTAAAGAGGGCAGTTACAAGGTACCCTGTCCTGAACCCTCAGCAGGGGGATGGGGGTACCACACAAGGCCCAGTTAATTGAGAGAGGCAAGGTAAGTACAGCTGAGAAGGCTGAAACTTGCACACCACTAAGACAAACACTAAATAATTAAACAAACAACAGTTAGACAAACAGTAAATAATTAAATAAACAGCTAGAACTCACAGTAAGATGTCCCAGGAGGCAAAAATCCACTCACTAGCAGAGCTCTGTAAAAGTTCAGCCTTTCTCTGATCAGAGAAAAGCAAACTAAAACAGCCTATGCACACGTGGAGAAAACAGGAACAAGGTTACAGGATACCTCAGGGGGAGGGGGTCAGGGGGAGGAGTCACTCAGGCAGGCAAGGACAGGAAAAAGCTTAACAAGAGCAGGCTCTGGGGAGAGAGATTAATTCAAAATGGCTACCACACACACAGGGGGAGGAGTCACTCAGGCAGGCAAGGACAGGAAAAGCTTAACAACAGCAGGCTCTGGGGAGAGAGATTAATTCAAAATGGCTACCACACAAGGCCCAGTTAATTGAGAGAGGCAAGGTAAGTACAGCTGAGAAGGCTGAAACTTGCACACCACTAAGACAAACACTAAATAATTAAACAAACAACAGTTAGACAAACAGTAAATAATTAAATAAACAGCTAGAACTCACAGTAAGATGTCCCAGGAGGCAAAAATCCACTCACTAGCAGAGCTCTGTAAAAGTTCAGCCTTTCTCTGATCAGAGAAAAGCAAACTAAAACAGCCTATGCACACGTGGAGAAAACAGGAACAAGGTTACAGGATACCTCAGGGGGAGGGGGTCAGGGGGAGGAGTCACTCAGGCAGGCAAGGACAGGAAAAAGCTTAACAAGAGCAGGCTCTGGGGAGAGAGATTAATTCAAAATGGCTACCACACACACAGGGGGAGGAGTCACTCAGGCAGGCAAGGACAGGAAAAGCTTAACAACAGCAGGCTCTGGGGAGAGAGATTAATTCAAAATGGCTACCACACAAGGCCCAGTTAATTGAGAGAGGCAAGGTAAGTACAGCTGAGAAGGCTGAAACTTGCACACCACTAAGACAAACACTAAATAATTAAACAAACAACAGTTAGACAAACAGTAAATAATTAAATAAACAGCTAGAACTCACAGTAAGATGTCCCAGGAGGCAAAAATCCACTCACTAGCAGAGCTCTGTAAAAGTTCAGCCTTTCTCTGATCAGAGAAAAGCAAGATCAGGGTTCCCTTCTGCACCCCAATCTCCGGTCCCTCAATCTGATGGCCTGGCTGCTGAAAGGATAGTGCTAGCTCCCTTGCTTCTACCTATGGAGGTTGAAGAGGTGGTTTTGGCCTCTAGAAGGCAGTCCACCAGAAAGTCCTATGCCCTCAAGTGGCATAGGTTCACAATATGATGTGCTCAGCGCAATGAATATCCTTTCTTCTGCCTTGTGCTAGTAGTACTGCAGTATCTATTTCACCTGTCAGACCTGGGCCTTAAGTCTAACTCTGTTCGGGTCCACCTCAGTGCTCTATCAGCGCACCACTCACCGGTGGAGGGACAGTCTGTCGCTTCATCTCTTGGTGTCCCGCTTTCTCAGAGGTCTGTTTCTTCTCAAGCCTCCGGTTCTTCCACCGGCGACTGAGTGGGATTTGAACGTGGTCTTGCAGTAACTTACTCGCCCACCGATTGAGCCGATGGCTATTTGCCATTTGCGCTTCCTTTCTTGAAAAGCGCTCTTCCTAGTAGCTCTTACCTCGACCAGACATGTCAGTGAACTACAAGCTCTAGTTTCTGATAGACTGTACACACGGTTCTATAAGAACAGGATGGTCCTACGGACACACCCATAGTTCCTTCAAAAGTGGTCTTCTCTTTCCACCTCAACCAGTAGGTGGTTCTTCCGACCTTCTTTCCCAGGCCGTATACCAGCCGGGCTGAAACAGTCTTGCATACCCTGGACTGTAAAAGGGTGTTGTCTTTTTACATAGAACGTACGCGGGGGCATCGAAGGGCTACTCAGCTCTTCGTCTCCTTTGACCCTAATAAACTAGGGTTACCAGTCTCCAAGTGTACGTTGCCCCAGGGATCTGTCCTTGGTCCGATTCTTTTTAACATCTTTGTTAGTGATATAGCGGAAGGGCTGTCGGGTAAGGTTTGCCTCTTTGCAGATGATACCAAAATCTGCAATAGAGTAGACACCCAGGAAGGTGTAGATAACATGAGGAGGGATCTAGCTAAGCTTGAAGAATGGTCTAGAATTTGGCAGCTGGGATTTAATGTTAAAAAATGTAAGGTCATGCATTTGGGCTGCAGCAATCCAAGGGAGCAATACAGTATAGGAGGTGGAGTACTTTTGTCCACTAAAGAAGAGCGGGAATGGGCGTGGTTGTGTCTGATGATCTTAAAGTAGCTAAACAGGTAGAAAAGGCGATGGCAAAAGCTAGAAGGATGCTTGGGTGCATACAGAGAGGAATGGCTAGCAGAAAAAAGGAGGTGATAATGCCTCTGTATAAGTCTTTGGTGCGACCTCATTTGGAGTATAGTGTGCAATTCTGGAGACCGCACCTTCAAAAGGATGTGAACAGGATGGAGTCGGTGCAGAGGGTGGCTACTAAAATGATTAGTGGGCTTCATTATAAAGCATATGAGGACAGACTTAAGGATCTAAATATGTACACCTTAGAGGAAAGGCGGGATAGAGGTGATATGATTGAGATGTTTAAATACCTCCGTGGCATAAATGTTCAGGGAGAGAGCCTCTTTCAATTGAAAGCAAGTTCTGCTACGAGGGGACATGGGATGAGGGTGAAGGGAGATAGATTCAGGAGTGATATGCAGAAATATTTCTTTACGGAAAGAGTAGTGGATCTATGGAATAGTCTCCCAATGGAGGTGGTAGAGATGAGGACAGTAACTGAATTCAAAAAAGCATGGGACCAACACAGAGGATCTCTAAAGGTAAAAAGTGGACTGTTGTAGTTGTTGATATGGAAGGGCAGACTAGATAGGCCATGTGGTCTTTTTCTGTCATCATGTTTCTATGTTGTCCAATTGGGTAGCAGATTGTATCGCCTGGGCGTACAAGGCAGCCGACCTCCCCTTTTAGGGTCGAGTCATGGTCCACCGTGTCATGGCGATAGCCGCGTCAGTAGCTCATCTCCGCTCTGTTCCGTTGGCAGACATCTGCCGGGCCGCTACTTGGTCTTCAAGCCAGACTTTTGCAGCCCAGTACTGCCTCGAGAGAGAGTTCCGAAGGGACAGTGCTTTCGGACAGGCGGTACTCCGTAATCTCATTGAGGTTTAGGCAATTCCTACCCTCCAGCCCTTGTGATGGGCTACCGTACGGTGGCGTTCTCAGAGGATATTCTTCTCAGAAATGCTGAGGCTCTTCAGAGGGAGACATTTTTCAGCTTAGGGTTCCTGGTAGCCTATTGCTGGGGAGTTCCATATGTGAGGACTGACTTCCTGCTTGGTACTGGAGAAAGAGTAGTTACTCACCTGTAACAGGTGTTCTCTAGGAGCAACAGGAATCAGTCCTCACAACCCTCCCTCCTCCCCTGGAGTTGCAGTCATATACTTCATTTTGTTTTTTGCTGTTTTTTAGCTATGTGATCAGACTGAGCAAGATGGCACCCTTGGGCGGGAAGGGGACCGTGCATGCGTGCTGCATTTCCAAAGGCTTTCTTTGAAAGCTGGGGAAATGCTCCACATGGGGGCTCGGTCGGTGCCGACGTCACCCATATGTGAGGACTGATTCCTGCTGCTCCTGGAGAACACCTCTTACAGGTGAGTAACTACTCTTTCTAGAGCTCACTGCAATATTCATGGTGCTATTTTTTCTGGGTATGCTCCTTGTGTGATTTTTTGAAGTTGATGCTGTTTTGGCATGGTAGATTTTCTCTAAGGTCCTGAGTAATTTTTGTAAGGCTTTGTATTCACAATGTGCCCGATTTCATTCAAGATGTAGATCTCAAGGAGATCGTGATTCTGATCCCACTGGGCACGTCTAACCCTGCGGGATTAGAATCGTGAACAGCACTGCACGTGTAGGCCGGGACTGGGATTCAGTCTTGGCCTGTACATACAGAGCTAGGCCGGCTAACTCAGCCAGGGCTTTTAAATGGAGCCATGGCTCCATGGGGTCCTGTTGCTATGGCACCGCACTCCATTTAAAAGCTGCGATGCAGGCCGCTTCCCACAAAGTTAATTCCCTGAAGCCCAACCCCTGATCTGGCCTCCTAAGGCCAGGGTCGGGCTGTGGAGGATTAACTTTGTTCCCCCCCCCCAGCCCCTTCTGCACCTCGACTCCATGAAAAAAAAACCATCCAGGGAATATTCCACCCTGGGGGTGGAATAACTTCCCCGGACATTTCGCCGGCCCTGGACGTACAGAGCTGACATTAGAATCAGCGCTGTATGTCCATGGCTGGCGACTGCCCACTTCCCGCCCACTCTCCGCCTCCAGGCCGCCTCTTCCCTACCCCCAACTAACTTCCCCGCAAAACCGGCGGAGAAGTTATTCTGGGGTTGCAGCCGCACGAATATCCGGGATGGATGTCCCATTGGGATGAATATCCGGGATGGATATCCCATTGGGACGTCCATCCCCACTATTCGTGGTTCGGAATAACCCGCAATATGCCTAGTTCTGGTAAGGATTTATGTTGCTGTTACTGAGAAGATACCAAAATCAGAAATTATTTTTGACATATTGAGTTCTGTGGGAAATATCCTAGTGTTCTTCTCTGCACCGATTATTGGAAGAGGGGTTTCTTTGATTTCAGAATATTTGTTCAAAAAGAAAAAACAAAAACAGCACAGTTCAAAACACCAAAATATTATTAATTACAATAATTTTATTTTGGTGTTATAAACTGTGCTGTGGTTCTCGCTTTTTGTTTTTTCTCTTTGGTATGTTCATTGTCTTTGTCTTTTGCATAATATATATTTCTTCGTGGACGAGCAGGAATCATGTATGGGTGACGTCCCCAGACAGAGTCCCGTGTGGGAATCATTTATCGTTTATTAGGTTTTGATTGACCACCATTTGTCAGGCAGACAGAGCGGTTTACAATAACAAGTGTTGAAAGTCAGAATAAAAAGATAGGAAAGGTAGAGAGCTTCTGTTGGAAACATTTGGGAGGCTCCACCATGCATGCGTGCCCCTTTCCTGCCTGCCACTTGTGGCGCTCTTAGATCAGTCTCTGTTTTCCGCTGAGCCCTACAGACATGTTCCAGACCCCTCCGTTGGTAAACTTCAATTTTTTCCCCTCTAGGGTTTTTTTTCTCTCAGGTTCTCAGTCATTTGCCTGCCATCGTCATTCTTTCCTCCCTTTCACGGTTTTTTCACCTCCAATCACTGATTTTTCTTTGCTGTGGCACTTCGGCACTCCCAGTGCTGGTGCTCTGTCAGGCTTTGGTCCTCATCATTGAGCCATTCAACTTTGCTGCAGTTATTTTTCCAGATGACATGTCCCAGAAAACCCACCAGCGGATTCAAGAAGTGTTTCAAGTGCTCTAGGACCATATTGGTCACAGATGCTCATAATTGGTGCCTACAATGCTTGGGGTCTAATCATCAGCCCTTTTCTTGTAATTTGTGTTCACAGATGACAAAAAGAGGACATAAGGGTCGTGAGAGGCAGTGCAAATCACTTTTTGGAGCTCAATAGTTCAATCCATCGCTATCAGCATCGACACCATTGGCCTTTGTTGATTCCAAGGCTTCATCGGACACTGGCATTGCATCGACACAGAGAGACTCTCAAGCTCAGTCGGAGATGAGCACCCGTAGTGCCCTGGAGCATCTGCCATTGTTCGATCTCCACCTAAAGATGAGGAAGGATTTGACCGTGTTATCTTCGACGTCGAGGGGTGACCATGCCAACATTGAGTGAAAACTCTAGTGTATCAGCATCAGAGTCTATTGAGAGTTATGGGGGTCCATATGAGTGCCCCTCGAAGGTGCCCTGAAAGGAGGAGAGCTCATCCTCCAGTGTATCAGAGGAGCACCGACAGCCAAGATCCAACCGCCAATATCCCTGTACACCTACCGGGTACATCAATCAAAGTTGCTCAGGCCCCAAAGCCTTCGTAGTTGGCAGCCATAGAGAAGCGCCTTCTGTAAGTGCTTGAATAATGCATTGTGGTGCTGCTGGCAGCGCAGCATGCCATGGCCTGCTATACAGCCAATCCTCGAGACGTGTAGGGTATATTAGTAGCACAAAAATAAGTTAGACTCTGTTGTTGTCCAGGGGAAATAGCTACTATTACCCAGCCCAAAGTTCGGTGAGTTATTCTGGCAATGAGCCACGAAAGAAGTCTGGTCTGCAGATATATATTAGACTTTATTATAGGCAACCAGGTAGAAAAATATACACACACATATAGCTAATTAGAAACATGAGGTAGAAATTTGTTATAGTACAGATGTACACTTGGACAACGTAATAAATCACTGATTAGTAACCAGACGTCACTGATTCGCTCTGCACTGAGGAAAAGTAAGAAATATATTGCTAACCCCTTGCCCATCCGGAGGAGGAGAGATAAGTCAGTACCTTAGTTCCGTCGGGCTCTCAGGAACAATGCAGTCCAAGGAGGCAGCTCCTAGCTAATGCGGGCTCTAGCCTCGTCAGGCGAGCCGCAGTAAGTCCGAACCGGAGGTATCTGTGAAAGTCTTATCTCAGACCTGTGAAGGACGGCCTAGCCCACACTTAGTGGCCGTCTTGCGGAAGGGCCAGGTCGCAGGAATCAGGTACGCAGTGCACAGCAGAGAGGAACCGGTGCAGAAGTCTGTATGAACAGGTGGGAAAAGCCCCAACTCTCTCTACTAAAGTTTCAGTGCAGATTGCATTATTCTGTGTAAGAATCCTCCGTCATAGGTCCGATGATTGGTTGGCACCAGGCAGTCTGAGGTGTTCTCAGCGAATCAGGAGGTAGACGATGAGCAGCTTCTTGCAAACAAAGGAGCCATGGTAAGAAATCAGACAGAAGCAACAGTATGTAACTTCTGGGCGTATACAAGTGTCCAAGGCCAGCCACGGACAATAGCTTCTGTAAGTATGCTTAGAAACGCTGCGCCAGCAGTTGCTTGGAGGTCGTTTGTAGCTGAACACAGCAAAAGTGAAGTGAAGAATCCATCTTGTCTGTGCAGGTTGGTTCAGGCCTGAGTTGCTGAGCAGGCCGGAGATTTGCATGTAGAATTGCAGGGGTACCAGCCCTACAGACGCATGCACTGCCTGCAGGAGAGGCATTGATATCGGCCATTTGAAGGATTCTGACACCAGTGCCTGCCTGGCCGATATTCCTATCTAGCATCTTGGGGTCTGATGCACCCTCGAGATCTTAGAAAGGATGCAACATCGCTCCCAATCACCTCAAAGCAGGAGAGTTAGCCAGGCAGTGACTCAGAGGTACTTTGACTTTCTCTCTGAGTCTGACTCAGAAGGCTGGGTCACTAATGTGGAATTGGAGTATTTGTTGGCGGCAGGTCCCCTGAGCTCCCATTGGACAATTCTCCACTTCATGAGCAGCGAAAGTCCCCTCCTGAGGACATGACCTTCCAAGAGTTTGTGAGGGATATGGCCAAAGCCATTCCATTCTTCGGAGACTGAGGATGAGCCCAGGGCATTTGAAGATGCTACAGTACTCCTCGACCCCTAAGGAGGCAGTGACAGTGCCCGTACACTGTATCCTGTAAGAGGGTTCAGATAAGAATGTCAGAGTGCCTCCTCACTGCATCTTTGGTTAGTAGAAGGCTTGAATGCATGTACAGAGTTCAGAAAGCTCCCAAATTTGAGAAGCCTCAACTTCCGCACCATTCTGTGGAGATTGAATCCACCCTAAAGAGAATCAAGAGTACCAAGACTCATTTCTTGGCACCCCCAGGAGGGAGGCTAAGACATTGGACTCTTTAGGGAGAAGATGTTTCCAGAATTCCACGCTTGTTGCCCGCGTGGCCTCTTACCAGCTCTACATGGGCATGTTCTTGAAGGACATCATGCGTGACTTGGATCACTTTCGCTCCCTAGTGGACCACGGCAAGGACTGCTCAAAGTTCATGGTTCGAGAGACCTATGATATCTTTGAGACGGCATCCAGGAATGCTGCTATCGGTATTGGCGCCCGGAGACTCGCTTGGCTCCAGTCATCAGATTTGCAGTGCTGTCTTCTGATAGTTAGGGTTTGGTGCTGTGTGAGTCTTGGTAGTGCTGTTAAGGTATAGGTGGGTTTGCTGTGAGTTCTAAACAGTGCATTTTTCCTAGAAATAAGGTGCCAATATTCATATGCAGTACTCTTTCATTCTCCAGGACCAAGCAGGAAGTCAGTCCTCACATATGGGTGATGTCGGCGCCGACGGAGCCCCCATGCGTAGCATTTCCCCAGCTTTCAAAGAAAGCCTATGGGAATGCAGGCATGCATGCGCGGTCCCCTTCCCGCCCAAAGGTGCCATCTTGCTCAGTCTTCTTTTTTCCGCGGAGCCCTACGGACGCCTGTCCTTGTCACCCGTGAAAAAAGTTGATTTTTCTGCGTTGGGCCGAGTTTTTTCTTCGGTTCGACGTCGGTTCCTTTCCCTCCTGGACTCAGTACGCCGGTGCTGAACCCGGATCTCTTTTTTCGGTTTTTGTCCTTAGAGACTGCGTTTGCGCCTTTTTTCTTTCCCTGGCAACCCAATTTTTTGATCTTGCAGGGGCCCTTTTTCCCCCGATGGCTGCCAGTGGCTTTAGGAAGTGTGATCGGTGCAAGAAACTGATGTCTCTCACCGACACACAAGACTGCTGCCTCCGGTGCCTGGGGCCAGACCATGATTCTACGGTCTGTAGTCCCTGTGGCAAAATGTCTTCCAAGGCATTATGGAGCCGTCAGCACCAGCGTGAGAGGATCTTCTCCGAATCTGCCTCCTAATGGGTCCGGACTTCGTCAAAGGCCTTGACGTCTCGGGAGTCTGACCCCGAGCATCGTCGGGGCTCCTCTGAAAGGGAGTCCCCCTCGAGGGAGCACCGAAGGAAGAAGAAACCCGCGAGGGTGGCATCGGTGGACGCTCTTGGCTCCTCAAGGGCCAGGTCGCATAGCCCCGATCGCCGTCCCGGGTCTTCGGAGTCGGAGAGGCCTGCAAAGCATCCTCGTGTAGAGTCGGAGGCCCCGAGTCACGTGAGTACTGTAGTCCTCGTGGACTCTCCTCCGGGGGAGCCGGCGTCGGGCCCGACGCCATTGGGACCCAATTCGGAGGCTGCAGGGTCTCCTGAGCTCGGACTCAGGTTGATGGCCTTGGAGAGCAGATTGTCTGCCTTCATGGAGTAGCAGCGGGTGCTGATCACCGATCTCACCGGTGCATCTGCCCCGACCACCAGGACATCGACGTCCAAGTCGACCCCGGAGGCCGAGCCGATCCTCGAAACCATGCGAACTTGAGTCGATCCTCGGCCGAGGTCACCCTCGGCCTCCCGTTCGGGACTGAGGTCGTCGACGCCGGTTCCCTCGGCGTCGGGACGAATGGCGTCGGTGCCCGCCAACTCGGAGCCGCTCGATTCCTCCTTGGAGGAATCGGCGTGGGAAACGTAGGAGGAGGAGTCCCCTGACATCTTCCAGACTTGGTGCGTCCCTTCAGACTCACCGGGTTCCGAGCCTCGGACAAAGTCCCCCCAGGAGGATACCAGGTTCTCGGATTTCGTAAGGGACGTGGCCAAAGCACTGGTATTCCCTGCGGACCCCGTGGAGGAGCCTCGAGCCGAGGAGCTCGAGGCTCTGCAGTATGACTCTCTTCCCAAGGAGGCCTTTACTATCCCAGTTCCTCCGATGCTGGAGCGGTTGCTCTTCCGCATGTGGGAGGCGCCGGCCTCGATGCCGGTTCTAAGCAAGCGGGTCGATTCCATCTATCGAGTCCGCAAGAGCCTCGGGTTTCAAAAGGCACAGCTACCGCACCACTCCATGGTTGTGGAATCGGCCATGCATCACCTGAAGAGTCAGAAGATGCACTCCTCGGTGCTTCCCGGCAGGAAAGCCCGGAACCTGAATGCCCTTGGTAGAAAGTGCTTCCAGGGCTCTATGCTTGCTTGTCGTGTCCAGACCTACCAGCTGTACATGGGCATGTACCTTCGAGACCTGGCAAAGGAGATTGACGGGTTCTTTGCTGGTCTGTCCGAGGAACCTTTGCAGAGGTTCAAGCCCTTGTCTTCTGGTATTCAAGAGTGCTCGAAGTTTATATCTTGAGCAACCTATGATGGATTTGAGGCTTCGGCCAGGGTAGCAGGGGCCGGCATCGGTGCACGCCGCCAGGCCTGGCTACAATCCTTGGACCTTGAGCCATGGGTACAGGACAAGTTGGTCGATGTCCCTTGCAGAGGTGAAAACCTCTTTGGCAAGCCCATGGCCGAAAAGGCTGCAGAACTCGAGACCAAGACTCTTACCCGGGCAAGGCTGTCCAGGAAAACTTCTACCCCTTCTCAGAAGAAGAAGGGCTCGGGGAAAAAGACCTTTTACCCGAGGAAGACTGCTGCCTACAAAACCTACCCTCACTACCAGGCCTCTGCAGCTCCCCAAGAGGGCCAGCAGGCCAAGGGGCAGGGTCATGGGCCCCGTAGGCAGAAGGCTCCCAAGCCTCCTACTCCGGCTTCTGCTCAGAAGGGAGGGGGTTTTTGACTATGCCAGCATAGCTTCTCCTCCTCTCCAGGGCACAGGAGGTCGGCTGACCCTGTACGCAGACAGGTGGCCAGCCATCACAGGGGATACTTGGGTGTTAAGTATCATCGAAAGGGGCTATCTGCTCCACTTCACCCAGATACCCCCTCCTACTTTCCAGGGGAGCATCCAAGACCCCTCTGCACAGAAACTTACTCCTTCAGGAGTTGGAAGGTCTATTAAGGGACCAGGCGGTGGAACCGGTGCCTCACCACCTGGAAGGGCAAGGCTTCTACTCCAGGTACTTCCTGGTACCAAAAGGAACAGGAGGCCTCAGACCCATCCTCGACCTGAGAAATCTGAACAAGTTTCTGGAGAGGGAAAAGTTCAAGATGCTTACCCTTAGAATCTTACTGCCCTACCTCCAGCAGGGAGATTGGCTATGCTCCTTAGACCTGAAGGATGCTTATACTCACATCCTCATCCATCCAAGTCACAGAGAATTCCTCAGATTTGTGGTGGGAGGAAAGCACTTCCAGTACAGAGTGCTTCCTTTTGGCCTCACCTCCGCCCTCAGGGTCTTTACAAAATGCCTGGCGGTGGTTGCGGCCTACCTCAAGAACCAGGGGATCTTTATGTTCCCTTACCTGGACGACTTGCTGTTCAGGGGCCAGTCTCCACAAGAGGCCAGGCAGGCCACCTTCAGAACCATATCCCTGCTTCAGCACCTGGGGTTCGTCATAAACTTCCCCATGTCCATTTTAGTCCCCTCACAGGACATGGAGTTCATAGGGGCAAGATTGGATACCATCCATGCAAAGGCCTACTTAGCTGTGGACAGAGCTCACAGGCTGATAAAGTTGGCCGGCCAGTTTCGGGCGAACTCTCTGGTCTTGGCCAGACACTTCCTCTGGCTCTTAGGTCACATGGCTTCCACAGTGCATGTCACCCCACATGTCCGGCTGCATATGAGGCCGGCTCAGTGGCACCTCAGGGCGCAGTGGCTGCAGGCCACAGGGAAATTGTCAGACAGAATAACGGTGTCCAAACTCTTGGTGGACGCCTTACGCTGGTGGAGGCATCTCCCATAATCTGGTCGGGGTGTTCCTTTTCAGGCCTCCCCACATACTCAGGTACTAACAACCGATGCTTCCCTGCAGGGCTGGGGGGCACACTGCCAGGGGGTCTGCACCCAAGGCCTGTGGTCTCCGTGGGAGGCTGCCCAGCAGATCAACCTGTTGGAATTGAGGGCCATTCGACTAGCCTTACGGACTTTCTCTCAGATCCTGTCTCACCAGTCTGTCCTAGTTCAGGCGGACAACCAGGTGGCTATGTTCTACGTCAACAAGCAGGGAGGCACAGGATCCAGAATTCTGTGCCTGGAAGCACAGGCTCTCTGCTCCTGGGCTGTCACTCAGGGCATGACCCTCAGGGCGGTCTACCTCCCAGGCCAGGAAAACTACCTGGCGGACAGGCTAAGCAGACTCCTGCAGCCTCACGAGTGGCAGTTGGATCCTCTGGTAGTTCAGCAGGTCTTTCTGAAGTGGGGTCTTCCGACCATGGATCTTTTTGCCAGTCCGCTGAACATGCAACTCCCCGGGTTCTGTTCCAGGCAACCGCATCCCTTGCGAACAGCGTCAGATGCATTCCTGATCCCCTGGTCAGAGAGCCTGCTGTATGCCTTTCCTCCCACACCTCTGGTGGCCTGGACACTATTCAAAATCCAGCAGGACCGAGCCACAGTGATCCTGATAGCCCCCAGGTGGCCCAGGCAGCCGCGGTTCCTCTTCTTCTGTAGTTGGCAGTGGATACTCCACTTTCTCTGGGGTTGCAACCTGACCTTCTGACTCAGGATCAGGGGTCCCTCTTGCATCCCAACCTCAAATCCCTCAATTTGATGGCCTGGCTGCTGAAAGGCTAGTCCTTGCTCCCTTGCTCCTATCAAGGGAGATTGAAGAGGTGGTGTTGGCCTCCAGGAAACATTTCACTAGGAAGGCCTATGCTCTGAAATGGCGTAGGTTCTCTACTTGGTGTTCTCAACAGCAAGAGGACCCATTCTCCTGCTCTGTCCAGGTGGTGCTACAATACCTGCTCCACCTTTCCAACCTAGGACTTCAGTCCAACTCTGTCCAGGTTCACCTTAGTGCCTTCTCAGCTCACCACTCGCCGGTGGATGGACAATCTCTCTAAGGCCAGCCTCTGGTGTCTCGCTTTCTCAGAGGTCTGCTTCTGCTTAACCCTCCTATTCGTCCACCGGCCACTGAGTGGGATCTCAATGTGGTCTTGCAGCAACTGACTCGCCCACCTTTTGAGCCAATGGCAACCTGCCATTTACGTTTCCTCTCCTGGAAGGTGTTGTTCCTTGTGGCTCTCACCTCGGCTAGGCAGGTGAGTGAGCTTCAGGCCCTGGTCTCGGATAGGCCGTATACCAGGTTCTATAGGAACAGGGTAGTCTTGCGGACTCATCCTAAGTTCCTTCCAAAGGTAGTGTCCTCCTTCCACCTCAACCAGGAGGTGGTTCTTCCGACGTTGTTTCCCAGGCCGCACGCCAGTAGGGCCGAAACTGTTTTGCATACCCTGGATTGTAGAAGGGCACTGTCCTTTTACCTAGAACGTACGCAGGGGCATAGAAGGGCTTCTCAGCTCTTCATTTCCTTTGAGCCTAATAGATTGGAGTTGCCTGTCACTAAGCATACGTTGTCCATCTGGGTGGCAGATTGTATCGCCTGGGCGTACAGGGCAGCCAGCCTCTCCCTGGAGGGTCGAGTCACAGCCCACCGGGTCAGGGCGAAGGCCGCATCAGTAGCTCACTTCCTTTCTGTTCCGTTGGCAGATATCTGCTGGGCCGCTACTTGGTCTTCAAGCCAGACTTTTGCGGACCACTACTGCCTCGAGAGGGAGTCCCGTAGGGACAGTGCTTTCGGGCAAGCGGTACTCCGTAATCTCTTTGAGGTTTAGGCAACTCCTACCCTCCGGACCTGGTGTTGGGCTACCGTTAAGGTGTGGTCTCAGAGAAGATTCTCTCACTGTTACTGAGGCTCTAGAGGGAGCTCTATTTTTCAGCCTGGGTTCCGGGTAGCCCAGAGCTAGGGAGTCACCCATATGTGAGGACTGACTTCCTGCTTGGTCCTAGAGAAAGAGTAGTTACTCACCTGTAACAGGTGTTCTCCAGGAGCAGCAGGAATCACTCCTCATGACCCTCCCTCCTCCCCTTGGAGTTGCAGTTGTATATAGTTCATTTTCTTTTTGTGCTGTCTTTTAGCTATGTCATTAGACTTAGCAAGATGGCACCTTTGGGCGGGAAGGGGACCGCGCATGCGTGCCTGCATTCCCAAAGGCTTTCTTTGAAAGCTGGGGAAATGCTGCACATGGGGGCTCTGTCGACGCCGATGTCACCCATATGTGAGGACTGATTCCTGCTGCTCCTGGAAAACACCTGTTACAGGTGAGTAACTACTCTTTTCAGTCGTTCTTACCATGCACCTTGGAATATTGAAATCCATTAAATTTTTCCTGTAGCTTTTGAATAAATTTATCTTGGAATTCTTTTGGCATCTCCTTTTTTGGCATGTTTAGACTGCTTTCTAAAATTCACTTTATAAACAGAAGAATCTTGATTTTTCGTCCAGGAGTATTCAGATAAGCTGAACCACTGCAAATGATCATAGGAGGGCTTTACTGAGCTTACTATTGTTTTATTTGTCTTTATTAAAACACAATCACATCATCCCTAGAACTGATGTAAATGACTTTACCTAAATTTTGCAAGTGCTTCTTTACATTACAGTATTTTATGATCTATGCACTAGTTGTTTGCACTTCCCATACTAGCCCGCCTAGTAGATGGGCCGGCCCTAACTTATCAGTGCATGATGTCAACAACATTGAGGTTTGAAGATCACTGGTGTTCTTGAAGCATCCCCACCAAAAGCACTACTTGTTATCTCCAGGAACAAGCAGGAATGTAGTCATCACATATGGGTATCGGTACCGACGGAGCCCGCGCGGGAACGCTCCCCAGCGTCCAATCAGAACGCTTTTGGGAACATCCCACAGCGCCTGCGTGCTGCCTTCCCGCCTTTCCCAACTGCCTCTCTCCAGTTCTTCTTTTTCCGCGGAGTCAGCAGGTCGTGTTCCTGTCACCGCAGAAGAATTTCTTTTTTCTTTCTTTCTTTTTGTGGTCGCGTCTGCCTTCTTCGACGCTCTACCGGTACCGCCGGTCTTTCTTTTCTTATTTCTGTAAAAAAAAAAATATATATATCTTTTTTTCTTTTCTTCAGGTGCACGCGCCTTTTTTTTGGGCCTTAGGCCCAAAATCTTTTTCCTTAACATGGAAAAACCTGCCTCAGGTTTTAAAAAGTGCACCAAGTATGGCGGTGCCATTTCCGTCACCGACACCCATGAATGGTGTTTAAAATGTTTAGGTCCTGACCACTCCATCACGGATTGTGTGTCCTGTGCCATGATGTCTAAAAGAGGTCGGCAGAACCGAGCTGCCAACCTCAGTACCCTGTTTCCCTCTGATGCGGCTTCGGTGGCATTGACGTCTTCCAGGGCTGCTTCTTCCTCCCGTGGATCTCAGGTAACTAAACATAAATCCAGCCTGTCCTCGAAGGGTAGATCTCCTTCTAAGCATCGAGATGCCTCTGACGTTGCCCTCAAGGATTCTGCACCGACAAAATTACCCCGGCGGGAGGCTTCAGCTTCGAAAGCATTATCGAGGTTCCAGGATGTTCTAGATGGCTCGGCCTCGACAGATCTCCTGGTGCCATGCTCTGGGGTACCGGTGGTCTCCACCGGTACCGACATCCAGGCATTGGCGGTGTCCATGGACCAGAGAATTCTGACTATGGAACGCAGTCTGGCGGCTTTCCTTGCGGCATCGATGCCCTTGGTACCGCGACAGACAATTCCACTGGTACTGGCACCGGCATCGGCATCGGTATCGGTACCAGTACTGATAGTATCGACATCGGCATTGGTGTCTGCTCTGCCGGTACCCTGTCCTCCGATGCCCTCTGGTACCGATTCTCCGGTACCGGTTATTCACGGTACCGACCTCTACAGGAGCATCCGGACAGACGATACTTCGAGTCCTCAGAAGAATATGAGGATTCTGAAAGTTCTGTCGATGCAGCGATGCTTCTTCCAGAGGAGTCCTCCTCCCCTAAACGCAGGATGTCTCTTCCAGAGGACATGTCCTTCCAAGACTTCATCAGGGAGGTGGCTTGGGGCCTGTCCATTACTGTGGCCCCTGAAACAGAGCCAAGGGCCAAGGAGTTGGAAATTTTACAATATCCGAAAACTCCTAAGGAGGCGGCTACCTTACCCATTCATGAGATTCTATATGATCTCATGTTGAGGATGTGGGAAACACCTCTTACCACCTCTCCTCATTCTCGTAGATTGGATACTATGTATCGAGTCCCTCCTTGTCCTGGGTTCCATAAGACTCAGCTTCCTCACCACTCTATTGTGGTGCAGTCAGCTATGAGAAGGATCAGAAGTGCAAAAAGACATGCCTCTAATCCTCCAGGACGTGAGTGCAGAACCCTGGATGTTTTTGGACGTAGAGTCTTCCAAACTTCCATGCTTGCTGCAAGAATCAATTCCTATAGTCTCTACATGGGAATGTTCCTAAAGGAGGTCACAGATAATTTACAGACTTTAAGTCCTTTCATTTCTGAGGATAAAAGACAGGACTTTCTCACTTGAGTCAAACATGCCCAAGATGTTTCTAAATTCTCCAACCGTGCAGCCTTTGACTGCTTTGAGTGTATAAGCAGAATCTCGGCTATAGCCATAGGTGCACGTAGAATTGCTTGGCTCCAGTCATCTGATTTAGAGCTCTGGGTACAAGATAAATTGGGAAATATCCCTTGTACTGGTGAGAACCTGTTTGGTAAAGATTGGCAGGAAAAAGCCAATGAAATGGATGCTGAAAATCCCACCTTGGATAGACTATCCAAGTCCACTGCTGATCCTGTTAGAAAGAAGTTGTTCAAGAAAACATCTTTTTCTAAAAAGAAAAGATTTTATCCTGCTTATGGTCCGTTTTCAAGCAAACGTCAGCAACCACCCAAATAGAAGAAAGCAAAGGCTGCTAGGCCTCCAGCAGCCTCAGCCTCCTCAGGGCCTTTGACTTTCAGTTAGAGAACTTAGCCTTTCTGGTTCTGGAGGGACCAGAACCCTCCACCATTCCAGGAAGGTTATGTCATTTTGCCCCCAGATGGGGGCAAATAACAGCAGAGTATTGGACACTCTCCATCATAAAGGAGGGGTACAAACTTCATTTTTCAAGCATGCCCCCTCACACAATAGTGAAGCAGTTCAATTCTCCGACCTCTCTCATCAACCTGTTAGGTCAGGAGGTTGCCATCCTTCTTTCCCAAGGGGCAATAGAAGAAGTACCTCTTCATCAACAGGGCATAGGGTTCTATTCCCCTTATTTTCTTATTCCAAAGAAAACAGGGGGTTACAGACCTATCTTAGATCTCAGAGAATTGAACAAATTCCTTGTCAAGGAGAAATTCAAAATGATTTCTCTCGGAGCTCTGCGACCATACCTTCAGAGTCAGGATGGGCTTTGTTCTCTAGATCTCAAGGATGCGTACACCCATTGTCCTCATCCATCCATCCCACAGAAGGTTCCTTCGGTTCCTTTTTCAAGGAAAGCACTACCAATACAGGGTACTTCCTTTTGGTCTGGCCTCAGCACCAAGGGTGTTCATGAAATGCATGGCTGTGGTAGCAGCATTTCTCCGCACTCTAGGAATATTCGTCTTCCCTTACTTGGACGACTGGCTCATTTGAGCTCCAACACAGTCAGAGGCCAAGACTTCTCTATCCTGCACAATGCGTATCCTTCAGTATTTAGGGCTGGTAATAAACATCCCAAAATCCAGTCTAACTCCCACTCAGTCTTTAGAGTTCATAGGAGCTTTCCTGGATACCACAAGGGCAAGGGCCTATCTTCCCCAGGCCCGTTGCCTTCGCTTGGTGCAGTTAGCTTCTCAAGCAGTGTTAAAGCCCCATCTAACTGCTCGAGAAATGTTGCAATTACTAGGCCACATGGCATCCACCGTGCATGTGGTTCCATATGCTCGTCTCCACATGAGGGCAGCTCAGTGGACTTTATCCAACCAATGGACCCAGGCATCAGGGTGCCTGTCAGACAAAATAGCAAACACAAGTCGCCTCATTTTGTACCTCCAATGGTGGATGTCCACTCAAAACCTGTTGCTGGGGTGCCCCTTTCAACAACCCTTACCCCAAGCAACTCTCACAAAAGATGCTTTTCAAAAGGGTTGGGGAGCTCATCTGCAAGGCTTCTCCACCCAGGGCACCTGGTCTCCGCAAGAGAGTTGTCTACATATCAATCTCTTGGAACTCAGAGCAATTTTCCTGGCTCTTCGAGTGTTCCACTCCCTGCTCAGCTACAAGACAATCCTCATTCATACGGACAATCAAGTAGCCATGTTCTATGTGAACAAGCAGGGGGAATGGGCTCTCTGTCGCTTTGCAACGAAGCTTTGCGACTATGGGCCTTCGACAGAGAGCATCAGATTCATCTACTGGCAGTATATCTTCCAGGCATTCAAAACTCTTGGGCGGACAGACTCAGTCGAGTTCTGCTTCCACACGAGTGGTCTCTGCATGCAGACCAGGTGACCAGGATATTTCAACTTTGGGGAACCCCGGACATAGACCTCTTTGCAAGCCCATGGAATGCCAAACTTCCCCGGTTCTGTTCCAGGATTCTGGCTTAGGGGGCTCAGGCCAGGGATGCTTTCCTCCTTTACTGGGGTCAAGACTTCCTGTATGCCTTTCCACCCATTCCCCTAATTCCCAAAACCCTCTTCAAGCTTCAGAGAGATAGAGGCCACATGATTCTCATAGCACCACATTGGCCACGGCAAGTGTGGTACCCTCTGCTTCTACATCTCTCTCAAGCTCCCTCCCTGGAGTTATGGTCTGCTCCAGATCTCCTATCTCAGGAGAACGGAATGTTATGGCATCCCAATCCCCAGTCTCTGCATCTCAGGGCTTGGTTGCTGAAGGCCTAGATCTCCAAGATCTTAATCTTTCTCAGCAAGTGAAAGATGTTCTTTATGCTTCCAGAAAACCTTCCACTAGACGCTTTCATGAGGCTGGTGCCAATAAAGATGCAGAGTTGAAAAGAAACTCTGTTTTTCACAGAGCTCTAGATGTGCAATTACCTCAAAGCACAGCTAGAGGGGGCAGGAGTGATTCTACAGAGGCTAATGAGGCTAGGAGAGCTAACCAGTTGCACCTGGAAATGAGCCCGGAAGATTCAAAGGGAAGGTCCCTTTATAAACGGAAGCTTAATGTTAGCAAGGCAGAAGGAGAAAGGGAAGGAGCAGGAGGAGCAGCAGAAGCTGGAGCAGCAGGAAGAGAAGGAACAAAGATTATGGCTGAAGAAGGAGGGAGAGACCTGAAGGAAGGAATCCTCCCTGAGCAAGCCCAAAAGGACAGAATTCACAGAGGTAGAGTTCAGAGGGGCCAAGCTACGAGAGCCGCTGTTCAGAGGGAGTCTGCCAAGGAAAGCAGTCAGGCTGGAGGGTATGCCACTCCCTGCTTAAGCAACGATCCTGAGTCCAAAGCTGAATGACATATACAGAGAGCCAGAGAACCAGGCTTGGAGGAAAGCCTGCAGGCACTGGAGTATGCTGAACAAGCTTTACCAGGTACCCGAGGGAAAGGAGTTTCTAACAAAGCTACTCTGTCACTGAAGCATAGAGCTGGAGAATCCGCACCAGGTTTTTCTCCAGGACCAAGCAGGAAGTCAGTCCTCACATATGGGTGACGTCAGCGCCGACGGAGCCCTCGTGCGAAGCATTTCCCCAGCTTTCAAAGAAAGCCTTTGGGAATTGCAACGCGCATGCGCGGTCCCCTTCCCGCCCAAGGGTGCCATCTTGCTCAGTCTTCTTTTTTCCGCGGAGCCCGACGGACGTAGTTCGTTTTTCCCCGAGGAAAAAGTTGATTTTCCCTGTTTTTTCTTTTTCTACTTCGGTTCGACGCCGGATCCTTTTCCCACCTTGGTCCGATACGCCGGTATCGAGTCCACTCTCTCTTTTTTGTTTTTTGTCCTTTGTGACTAGCGTTCGCACCATTTTTCTTTTTTCACTGGCAGCCCGGTCTTTTGACCTCGCAGGGGCCCTTTCTCCCCCGATGGCTACCAGCGGGTTTAAAAAGTGTGATCGGTGTAAGAAACTTATGTCTCTTACCGACACACACGACTGCTGCCTCCGCTGCCTCGGACCCGATCATGACCCGATGATCTGTGGTCCGTGTGGCAAAATATCCTCGAAGGCGTTGAGGAGTCGGCAGCACCAGAAGGATAGGATCTTCTCTGACTCCGCGTCCGGACGGGCCCGGATCTCGTCAGAGGCCTCGACGTCTCGGGACACCGGCCCCAAGCAGCGTCGGGGTTCCTCTGAGCGGGGTCTCCTTCGCAGGAACATCGCAGGAAGAAGAAACCCGTGAGGGCGGCATCGGTGGACGCTCCTGGTTCCTCGAGGGCCAGGTCGCATAGCCCCGATAGCCGTCCCGGGTCTTCGGAGTCGGAGAGGCCTGCCAAGCATCCTCGTATCGAGATGGAGTCTCCTGGACACGTGAGTGCTGTAGTCCTCGTGGACTCTCCTCCAGGGGAGCCGACGTTGGGCCCGACGCCGTCGGGGCCCGAGTTGGGGGCTGCTGGGTCTCCTGAGGTCAGATTCAGGTTGACGACCTTGGAGAGCAGCCTCGCTGCCTTCATGGAACAGCAGCGGGAATTGATCGCCGGTCTCACCGGTGCATCTGCCCCGACCACCGGGACCTCGACGTCCAAGTCGACCCCGGAGGCCGAGCCGATCCTCGAGTCCATGCGGGCTCGAGTCGATCCTCGGCCACGGTCTCCCTCGGCCTCCCGTTCGGGACCGAGCTCGTCGAAGCCAGTACCCTCGGCGTCGGGGCGGATGGCATCGGTGCCCGCCCGACCGGAGCCACTCGATTCCACCTCCAAGGAGTCGGGCTGGGAGACGGAGGACGAAGAGTCACCCGACACTTATCGGACTCGGTGTGTCCCATCGGACTTGCCGGAGTCCGAACCTCGGAGACGATCCCCACCGGAGGATACCCGGTTCTCGGACTTCGTGCGGGATATGGCCAAGGCCTTGGCCTTCCCCCCGGATCCCGAGGAGGAGCCTCGAGCCGAGGACCTCGAGGCCCTCCAGTATGACTCTCTCCCGAAGGAGGCCTTTACTGTTCCAGTTCCTCCGATGCTGGAGCGGCTGCTCTTCCGCATGTGGGAGACCCCGGGCTCGACACCGGTGTTAAGCAAGCAGGTCGATTCCATCTATCGAGTCTGCAAGAGCCCCGGGTTCCAAAAGGCACAATTACCGCACCACTCCATGGTTGTGGAATCGGCCATGCATCGGCTGAAAAGTCAGAAGATGCACTCCTCGGTGCCTCCCGGCCGGGAGGCCTGGAACCTGGATGCCCTCGGTAAGAAGTGCTTCCAGGGCTCTATGCTTGCTTACCGTGTCCTGACTTACCAGCTCTACATGGGCATGTATCTCCGAGACCTGGCAAAGGAGATTGCCGGGTTCTCTGCTGGTCTCTCCGAGGAACCTTTGCAGCGGTTCCAAGCCTTGTCCACTGGTATTCGAGAGTGCTCGAAGTTTATCTCTCAAGCAGCCTACGATGGCTTTGAGGCTTCGGCCAGAGTAGTCGGGGCCGGCATCGGTGCCCGCCGACAGGCTTGGCTACAGTCATCCGACCTCGAGCCATAGGTGCAGAACAAGTTGGTCGATGTCCCCTGCCGAGGTGAAAACCTCTTTGGCAAGCCCATGGCTGAAAAGGCTGCAGAACTCGAGACCGAGAATCTGACCAGGACTAGGCTGTCCAGAAAAACCTCTGCCCCTTCTCAGAAGAAGAAGGGCTCGGGAAAAAAGACCTTTTACCCGAGGAAGTCATCTGCCTATAAACAATACCATCATTATCAGGCCTCTGCAGCTCCCCAACAGGGTCAGCAGGCCAAGGGGCAGGGTCATGGGCCCCGTAGGCAGAAGGCCCCCAAGCCACCAACACCGGCCCCTGCTCAGCAGGGTGGGGGGTTTTGACTCAGCAAGCATAGCTTCTTCTCCTCAGCTGGCTCACATCAGCACAGGAGGCCAGCTGGCCCACTTTGCCCACAGGTGTCAGCCGTCACATCAGATACCTGGGTGCTCCATATAGTCCAAAAGAGCTATCTTCTCCATTTTCACCAGATACCTCCCTCCTATTTTCCAGGGGAGCCTCCAAGACTCCCTCTGCACAGGGACCTACTCCTTCAGGAGTTGGCAAGTCTGCTAAAGGAACAGGCTGTGGAACCGTTGCCCCACCACCTGAGAGATCACTGCTTTTATTCCAGGTACTTTCTGGTACCAAAAAGAACAGGAGGCCTCCGACCCATCCTAAACTTGCGCAACCTCAACAGGTTCCTGGAGAGGGAAAAGTTCAGGATGCTTACCTTTGGAATCCTGCTGCCCTACCTCCAGCAGGGAGATTGGCTATGCTCCTTAGATCTAAATGATGCTTATACTCACATTCTTATTCATCCAGACCACAGACAATATCTCAGATTTGTTGTGGGGGGAAACCACTACCAGTACAGAGTACTTCCCTTTGGCCTATCCTCCGCTCCCAGGGTGTTCACCAAGTGCCTGGCGTGGTGGCGGCCTACCTGTGGCTTCATGGTCTTTTTGTGTTTCCATACCTGGACGACTGGCTCATAAGGGGCCAGTCTTCGCAGGAGGCCAGTCAAGCCACCCTTTGCACTGTGACTCTGCTTCAGCACTTGGGGTTTGTCGTCAACTTCGCAAAGTCCACTTTGCTCCCGTCCCAGAACTTGGCATTCATAGGAGCAAGGCTAGACACTCTTCAGGCGAGGGCTTTTCTGCCAGTGGACAGGGCCCTCCAGTTGATGGATGTAGCCAGGCAGTTTCGCAGCAGTTCCCTGGTCTCCGCCAGGCAATTCCTGAGACTTCTCGGCCATATGGCTTCCACGGTTCATGTAACCCCCAATGCCCGCCTGCACATGCGGCCTGCTCAGTGGAGCCTTCGAACTCAGTGGCATCAGGCCACAGGGAGCCTTGCAGACTCGGTGAAAATATCCACCCTGCTCGTCTCCTCTCTACAATGGTGGCTTCATCTTCCGAATCTGGTACTCGGAGTGGATTTTCAATCCCCTCCGCATTCTCGAGTGCTGACGACAGATGCTTCTCTTCTAGGTTGGGGAGCACATTGCCAGGGGGCATGTACTCAGGGTCTCTGGACTCCTTGGGAGGCTGCTCAGCAGATAAGCTTCCTGGAGCTACGGGCAATACGCCTAGCTCTGAGAGCCTTCTCCCACCTCACATCTCACCAGTCTGTACTGGTCCAGACAGGCAATCAAGTTGCCATGTTCTACGTGAACAAACAAGGAGGCACAGGCTCCTTCCTTCTCTGTCAGGAGGCACAACGGCTGTGCTCTTGGGCCATCAATCACGGAATCCTCCTCAAGGCTGTCTACCTCCCCGGTCAAGAAAATTACCTGGCAGACAGACTGAGCAGGATCCTGCAACCACACGAATGGAGATTGAATCCATTGGTGGTTCAGCAGATCTTTCTCAGGTGGGGCCTCCCCACCATGGATCTTTATGCCAGCCCTCTGAACCGGCAACTCCCGAGATTCTATTCCAGACAACCGCATCCTCTCAGAGTAGCAGCAGATGTCTTTCTGATTCCGTGGTCCCAGGGCCTACTATATGCGTTTCCTCCCACGCCACTAGTGTCTCGAACACTGTTCAAGGCCCTCACGGACAGGGCCTCAATGATTCTGATAGCCTCCAGGTGGCCGAGGCAACCATGGTTCCCACTCCTGCTGCAACTGGCGGTGGACACTCCCCTGCCTCTGGGAATTCAACACGATCTCCTGTCTCAGGACCAGGGGTCTCTCTTGCACCCCAACCTCCAGTTCCTTCATCTGATGGCCTGGCTGCTGAAAGGGTAGTCCTGGCTCCCCTACTCCTGCCTAGAGAGGTGGAAGACGTGGTCTTAGCCTCTAGGCGGCAATCCACCAGGAAATCCTACGCTCTTAAGTGGCGTAGATTCTCCACATGGTGTGCTCAGCGCAGCGAGAATCCCTTCTCATGCTTGGTAGCGGTAGTATTGCAATATTTGCTTTACCTCTCCAATCTAGGACTTAAGTCCAACTCTGTCAGGGTTCACCTCAGTGCTCTCTCAGCGCACCACTCGCCGGTGGACGGGTGGCCTCTTTCCAACCCCCCTTTTGGTGGCACATTTTCTCAGAGGCCTCCTCCTGCTTAAGCCTCCTTTGCGTCCACCAGCCCCTGAGTGGGATCTGAATGTGGTCCTACAGCGTATTACTTGTCCACCATTTGAACCTATGGCTACCTGCCCTCTCCGTTTTCTCTCCTGGAAAACCTTGTTTCTGGTAGCTCTTTCCTCTGCTAGGCGAGTGAGTGAACTTCAGGCACTAGTGTCTGATCCTCCTTACACTAGGTTCTTCAGAAATATGGTAGTCTTACGGACTCACCCGAAGATTTTCCCTAAGGTTGTCTCCCCTTTTCACCTCAATCAGGAGGTGGTTCTTCCCACCTTCTTTCCCAGGCCGCATGCCAACCGGGCTGAGATGGTCCTGCATACCCTGGACTGTAGGAGGGCATTGTCCTTCTATCTTGACCGTACGCGGGAGCATCGAAGGGCTGTTCAGCTCTTCCTTTCTTTTGACCCCAATAAATTGGGGTTACCTCTTTCCAAGCGTACTTTGTCCATATGGGTCGCTGACTTTATCGCCTGGGCTTATGGGGCAGCCGGCCTCTCGTTGGAGGGTCGAGTCACGGCTCATCGTGTCAGGGCGAAGGCTGTGTCAGTGGCTCATCTCCGCTCTGTTCCGTTGGCAGACATCTGCCGGGCCGCTACTTGGTCTTCAAGCCAGACTTTTGCGGCCCATTACTGCCTTGAGAGGGAGTCCTGCAGGGACAGTGCTTTTGGACAGGCAGTACTCCATAATCTCTTTGGGGTTTAGGCAACTCCTACCCTCCGGCCCTGGTGTTGGGCTACCGGTCGGGGGCGTTCTCAGAGAAGATTCCTTCCTTACGTACTGATGAGCTAGAGAGAGCTAATTTTTTCGGCTTGAGGTCTCCGGTAGCCTTAAGCTGGGGAGTCCCATATGTGAGGACTGACTTCCTGCTTGGTCCTGGAGAAAGAGTAGTTACTCACCTGTAACAGGTGTTCTCCAGGAGCAGCAGGAATCAGTCCTCACAACCCTCCCTCCTCCACTTGGAGTTGAAGTCATTTGATTTATTTTTGCTGTCTTTTAGCTATGTCATCAGACTTAGCAAGATGGCACCCTTGGGCGGGAAGGGGACCGCGCATGCGCCCTGCAATTCCCAAAGGCTTTCTTTGAAAGCTGGGGAAATGCTCCGCACGAGGGCTCCATCGGCACCGACGTCACCCATAGGTGAGGACTGATTCCTGCTGCTCCTGGAGAACACCTGTTACAGGTGAGTAACTACTCTTACTAAGCTTTCAGGAAGTCCAGCACTGCCCAGAAGCTACCGACAGAAAACCTGTTGTCACAGAGCCGTGTATGAGAGAGAAGGCTCCAGAGCTTCAAGCTACAGAAACTCAAGGTATGGAAGTTTTATTGCTCCTAAAGAAAGCTTAACTCCTAAAAGCACTGCTAAAGCTAAAACTCAGTTTGTGAGAAGAGGAAAGAAACCAGAGTGGTTTGAAGAACTACCATAAGACTTTAAAGCACAGTCTTATTGGAGGCAAGATACCAGAGACAGTCCATATAAACCTGTACCTCCCAGGGATAGCGTGTGCTCTGAGGGGGAAAGTAGTGAAGCAGAATGTATGGAAATAGAAGATGCAAACACTATTCCCATTCCTCAGGAAGAAGCTATGGATTGTAGTTTGTGTATGGCTTCTAGCCTAGAATCCATAGCGACCTTGTAAATAAGAAGAAGTCTTGTTTAAATTGCTTTGTCCTGGAATGAATTGAATTCCTCCCTTTAACCCTTACAACTAATTGTGAAGATATTAACAATTGGTTTTACCTGCTTATTACTGGAACCTTTATGAACAAAGGACATTCTTTGATTTCTAGTGTCTTAATGAACCCTTGCACAGAGGGGAAATAAAAGCCTTGTTTCCCTACACTCGTGGCTTAATTATTGAGTTCTCACAAGGAGCTGTAATACCTAAGACCAATCTCCATTTTGGCCTTAAAATACCCCACGCTCCTTGAAAATAAATATGTTGTACAGCATGCCCTCACCGCCATTGGCCACTAGGGGATGCCGTCACGACAACGCTCTTATGCTTTCAAGTGGAAAAGGTTTACTATTTGGTGTTCGGAAAAGGGTCTTAACCCCCTTGCGATACCTCTGCAATCTTTCCTGGAGTATCTCCTCCATTTATCTAATGCAGGCCTTAAGACAAATTAAGTAAGAGTCAATTTGAGTGCTATTGCAGCTTCTCTTAAACCTCTAAATGGACAGCCTATTTCCTCTCATCCTCTTATAGCAAGATTTATGAGAGGCCTCCTTCTAACTAAGCCTCCCATTAGACTACCTCCGGTGGCATGGGACTTAAACCTGGTTCTTGGGCAACTCATGAAGCCACCTTTCAAACCTTTAGCTACCACCTCCTTAAAATTCCTTTCTTGGAAGGTTATCTTTCTCATTGCAATCACATCAGCACGCCGCATTAGTGAGTTGCAAGCGCTAGTAGCTAATCCACCTTATACAAGGTTCCATTATGACATGGTAGTCCTTAGGACTCATCCACACTTTATGCCTAAGGTGGTCTCGCCTTTTCTTCTAAACCAAGAGGTCTACCTACCTGTCTTTTTTCCAGGACCTCATGCATCAAATGCAGAAAGGAATCTTCATACCTTGGACTGTAAAAGAGCTCTAGCTTTTTACTTACAAAGAACACAGCAACATAGAAAATTCTCTCAACACTTTGTTGCTTTTGATCCTTCTCATTTGGGACTTCCAGTCTCCAAGAGAACACTATCTAACTGGATTGCTCAGTGTATTTCCTTTGCCTATCAGAGTAAGAACCTTTCTCTGGAGGGCCATGTCACAGCTCACAATGTGAGAGCCATGGCAGCCTCAATAGCTCATCTGCACTCTGTGTCTATTGACGACATCTGTCGAGCAGCCACTTGGGCTTCGGTTCATACCTTCACAGCCCATTACTGCTTGGACAAGGACTCCCTCCGGGATGCCTTGTTTGGTCAGGCTGTTCTCAAACACCTGTTCCATACCTAATCAACTCCTGCCCACCATCCCTGGTAGGATGCCAGAGATCCATGGGGGGAAGTGGAGCCCTTTTACAACTTCTGGGTTCTCTCCCTGGCACCTAAAGCTAGGGAGTCCCCATATGTGATGACTACATTCCTGCTTGTTCCTGGAGATAGCATAGTTGCTCACCTGTAACAGGTGATCTCCGGGAACAGCAGGAATTTAGTCCTCACAACCCGCCCACCTCCCCTAGGAGTTGTATCTCTCTATCTCTTTCCTTTCCCTCTTTCTCTCTTTGTCTCAGCTTTAAAACTCAACTGGAGAGAGGCAGTTGGGAAAGGCGGGAAGGCAGCACGCAGGCGCTGTGGGATGCTCCCAAAAGTGTTGGATGCTGATTGGACGCTGGGGAGCGTTCCCGCGCGGGCTCCATCGGTACCGACGATACCCATATGTGAGGACTAAATTCCTGCTGTTCCCAGAGATCACCTGTTACAGGTGAATAACTATGCTTCTCTGGACGAGCAAGAGAAAAATCCTCACTTTTTGGTGACATCTAGTAGCTTTTGGATGTCCACCATGCATGTAAGCATTTTCCCACCTGCCACTACATGTGATTGTGATTGTTCCGTTAGCATGGTCATGGAATGTCTCATCCTCAGTATTTTATTTTTCCGCAGAGCCCCTTGGACACTATTTCAGTGCTCAATAATTATCTCTGTGAAGAACCTTTTTGTCAGTTATTCCATCATTTTTTTCTCACCGCTATTTTGCCAGCCATCGTGGTAATAGCACTTTCCCTCTTTAGTTTCCCTAGCTAGCATTTTGGATGTTTAAAGTATCCTTTAATTTCCAGAAACACGCAGGAATGCAGTCTTCACATATGGGTGACATGGGCATCAGTGGAGCCCTGCGTGGAAATACTCCCTAGCATTCAATAGGAATGCTTTTGGGAGTATCCCTCCACGCATATGCGCCTGCCTTCCCGCCTTCCTAGCAATTCTCTTCAGTCGTCTTTTTTTCCATGGAACCATCAGGACCTTGTCCTAATCTTGTTGATAAAATTTGTCTAAGTACCTTCGGGTACATCGTGCTTGCTTTCCTGTTGGTCCAGAGCAGTATCAGCTGCCCCAGTCTCTCATTTTTCATTGATATTTCTTTTTTTGTTTATTTTTACTTTATTCGTGTTGCTATTTTCTCTGGTGGCCTAGGCCGCCATTGTTCTTTTTGATTTTGCTTCGGTGGTCTTCTCAGACATGGAGAAACCACATAGTATTTTGGCACTTGGTACATTTTTTGAATCCACTATCTCGGCTACAGATAAGCACGACTGGTGCTTAAAGTGTTTGGACCCAGACCATAACTCTTTGGCTTGCCCCCTGTGTCAACAGATGACCCAGAGGGGACTCAAAAGCCATGAAAAACAATGGGGAAAGCTGTTTCCATCAGACTCAGCCACTTCAGCACTTTCTTCAGTGACCTCCACACCATCACAGTCGTTGCATGATTCCCATACCTTCGCGAAATCCAACATGGCAGCGTACACAAGTCCTCCACGGACAGGAAAGGTATCGAAGACCTTGGGATCGGTATCCGCAGAAAAGGTATCAAGGTACTTAGCATCGGCATCTTACTCAGATACCCGGCATCGACACAGACACTCGCCAACAAGGAAACTGGACATTGTCCGTCCAGCAAAACAGCTCTGGAGGGAGGATACTTCCTCCAATGCATCAGAGGGGCTATGGGATGCTCCCGAGGTATTGTCCTCCATGGAGCTCCTGGTACTGTGTTCCGGAATGGTGACACAGGGCTCCAAGCAAAAATTGACCCAGTCACCTCTAGACTCTCTCAATCAGTGTGTGCAAGCTATTGAGTGGAGTCTATCCTGGCAGCAGTAGTGCCAGGGCTGTCGAGGCTCTCGAAATTCATGGACCTCATGCCCGACCTTGATGTCTGTGCAATGAGACATTCCATGAAAAAGCTAACGGAACCATCACTGTCACGTTAGAACCATAGCTGCACCAGGCTCTGGACACCTCGGTTCCCATACTTTGGAGCATCAGCACCGAGCCTCAATGTCTACATCGAACCAACATCGAAGCCATGGTACCAACCATCACTATTTCGACTTTCTGCCAAGTTCGGGTTCCACTTCCTCTGAAATGGACATAGAGTCTGTCGATTCCATGCCTCTCCTGGACATTCCCTCAGACCCTTCTCCACCGCATGAGGGTGCCGATCACTGCCCGAAGATATGTCCTTTCAGGATTTCATCAGGGGCATGGCAGCTGCACTTTCATTGACAGTAACCACAGAGACTGAACCGAGGGCTGAAGAGCTTGAAATTCTTCAATACCCCTTGAGTCCTAAAGAGGCTGCTATGCTTCCCATACATCATATCCTCCAGGGCTTTTGGTTTGCATATGGAAAGCTGCCTTGATGGTTCCATCGATCAGCAAGAGAGTCGACACTCTATATAGAGTTCTTCCTTCCCCAGTTTTTCAGAAGCCTTAGTTACCACATCATTCTATGGTTGTGGAATCAGCAATGCGTCGGATTAAGAGTTTGAAAAATCACTCCTCTATTCCCCCAGGCAGAGAGTTGAGGACTCTCGATGCATTTGGACGTCTGTGCTTCCAGGCAGGTATGTTAGCATTCAGGACAAATTCTTATATGCTTTACATGGGGAAGTTCTTTAGAGATGTCACAAAAGATTTGTCTGAGTTTACCACCCTATTGTCACCAGACAAACAAGGTCTGCATCAGGCCTTGATCACTCATGGTCAGAATATTTCCAAATGCCTCACTAGGGCTGCCTTTGATGTTTTTGAGTATACCAGTAGGGCAGCAGCAGTTTCCATAGGTGCCAGAAGAATGACATGGCTGCAAGCCTCCAACCTTGAACAGTGGTTCAGGATAAGCTTGCTGGCCACTGTTCTGTACAAGTGAAAACCACCTTAGCAAAGTGTGGCGCGAAAAGGCAGGTGAGATAGAGACAGATAATCTCAACATGAAATGTCTGGCTCAAAAGACGGCTGATCCAATTAAAAAGAAGGCTCCTACCAAGAAGCCTTTCTATCCCAGGAAGAAGTATTACCCTACCCACTTTACTGTTCTTATCAGCCTCAACAGTCGCATCAAAAACAGCAGGAGTCACATCAGCCCAGAAAGCCTAATTCTCTGGGAACAAGCAGGAAGTCGGTCCTCACATATGGGTGACACTGACAGAGCCCTCATGTAGAGCAAATCCCCCAGCTTTCAAAGAAAGCCTTTGGGAATTGCATCACACATGCGCGGTCCTCTTCCCGCCCAAGGGTGCCATCCTGCTCAGTCTCCTTTTTTCTTCAGAGCCCTCCGGACATTGTCCCAATGTCCCCGTGGGAAAAGTTTAAAAAGTTGAGAATTCTTTCTTTCCTTACCGGATCGACATCGGTTCCTCTTCCCGCCTTCGGCTCGGACACCGGTATTGAGTCTGGCTTGATTTTTTTTGGTTTTGTCATTCATGACTGGTATTCGCGCCCTTTTTCTTTTTCACTGGCAGCCCGAGTCTTCGACCTCGCAGGGGCCCTTTTTCCCCAGATGGCTGCCAGCAGGTTTAAGAAATGCGATCGGTGTACAAAGTTAATGTCCCTCACCGATACGCATGACTGCTGTCTCCAGTGCCTTGGGCCCAACCACGACCTGGCGGTCTGCGGTCCATGTAGGAAGATGTCCTCTAAGACCTTGAGGAGCCGCCAGCAGCAGCATTATAGGATTATCCCCGAGTCGGTGCCTTCGCGAGCCCAGACCTCGTCTGAGGCCTCTACGTCTCGGGGGGAACACTCCGAGCCCGAACGTTGTAGAGGTTCCTCGGAGAGGGAGTCTCCCTCGCGGGAACACCGAAGGAAGGAGAAATCCTCTAAGGCGGCGGCGTTGGATGGCTCAGAGTGACCCGGCCCCTCCCAGGGTCTGGTACGGAGCCCCGAGCGCCAGCCAGGATCCTCAGAGAAGGAGTGCCCGGCAAAGATTCCTTGCAAGGAGACGGATCAGTCGACGCAGGTAACAACTGTCCTCATTGAAGACTCCCCTCCAGAGGAACCGGCATCGGGACCCAACCCGGTGGCTGAGGATCCTTCTGGACTCGAGTTCAGAATGGTGGCCTTGGAGCGCAGTATGTCTGCCTTCATGGAGCAGCAGTGGGCGCTGATTGCCGGTCTTCCAGTTCTTCCGCCCCGACCACCGGGCCACTGACGTTTGAAGTAGACATCGGAGGCTGAGCCGATCCTCGAGGCCATTCGGACTTGAGTCAGTCCTCGGCCGAGGTCCCTCTTAGCCTCTCATTCGGTTCCGAGGTTGTCGCCGCCAGACCTCCTGGCGTCAGGGCGGTCGGTGCTGGGGCCCTTGATGCTGGAGCCCGTCGATTCCTTCTCGGAGGCACTGGGATGGGAAACAGAGGAGGAGGAGTCTCTGGACACCTGTCGGCACAGGGACATCCCATCCGATTCCCGGGTGTCCGAGCCTCGGAGAAGGTCTGCTCTGGAGGACACGAGGTTCTTGGACTTCGTGAGGGATATGTCCAAGGCTTTGGCGTTCCCCACGGAGTCTGAGGAGGATCCTCGAGCCAATGAGCTCGAGATCCTGCAGTATGAGGCCCCCCCTCGGGAGGCCCTTACTGTACCCGTGCCTCCGATCCTGGAACGACTGATGCTCCGCATGTGGAATACACTAGCGTTGTCGCCGGTGATCAGCAAACGGATTGACTCGATGTATTGAGTCCGCCGGAGTCCTGGCTTTCAAAAGTCACAATTGCTGCACAATTCCATGGTTGTGGAATTGGCCATGCGCAGGCTGAAGAGCCAGAAGATACATTCCTCGGTGCCTCCCGGCAGGGAGGCCCTCAACTTGGATGCCCTCGGCAAAAAGTGCTTCCAGGGTTCAATGCTGACTTGTCGAATCCAGGCCTACCAGCTGTACATGGGCATGTACCCGAGGGACCTGGCGAAGGAACTTGCTGGGTTCTCGGCTGGTCTCTCCGAGGGGCCTTTGCAGCACTTCAGGGGCCTGTCCACCACCATCCTGGAGTGCTCGAAGTTTATGACTTGAGCGGTCTATGACTGGTTTGAGTCGGCGGCCCGAGTAGCTGCAGCTGGCATTGGTACACGCCGCCAAGACAAGTTGGTCGATATCCCATGCCAAGGAGAGAACCTCTTTGGCAAACCCATGACCGAGAAGGCCGCGGAATTGGAGTCCGTGTACATGATGAGGACACGGCTCTCAAAAAGATCTCTGCCCCTTCCCGCAAGAAGGGCTCGGGTAAAAAGCCCTTTTACCCAAGGAAGGGTGCTGCTTACCGAAGCTGCCCCCATTTTCAGGCCTCCCCAGCTCCCCAACAGTGGCAGCAGGCCAAGGGACAGGGGCATGGCCCGCGTAAGCAGAAAGCCCCCAAACCCCTGGCTTTGGCCCAGCCTGGCAGTGGCTTTTGACTCTCACAGCATGGCCTCTCTCCCCGTATGGGACAAGCAGTGTACAGGAGGCAGGTTGACCCTGTATGCCTGGCAGTGGTGGCAGCCTACCTGAGGAATCAGGGAATCTTTGTCTTCCCCTATCTGGACGACTGGCTCATCAGGGGTCAGACATGCCAGGAGGCCAGACAAGCCACCCTCAGAACTATTGCTCTTCTTCAAAGTCTGGGGTTTGTAATAAACTTCGCAAAGTCCACTTTGCTCCCCTCCCAGAACTTGGAGTTCATAGGAGCAAGGTTGGACTCGCTGCTGTCAAAGGCCTTCTTGCCAAAAGACCGAGCCCAGAGACTGATAGATTTAGCAAACCAGTTTCTCATCAGGTCTCTGGTCTCCGCCAGACTCTGCCTGAGGCTTCTTGGCCACATGGCTTCGACAGTACATGTGACCCCCAATGCCAGGCTCCATATGAGGCCTGCACAGTGGTGGCTGCGGACTCAGTGGTCACAGGCCTCAGGCCACCTCACAGACAGGATAAGGGTGTCCAGACACTTGCTGCACTCCCTCAGATGGTGGCTACACCCACCCAATCTGTTGAAAGGAGTACCTTTTCAAAGTCCTGCATTCACAGTGGTCTTGACCACGGATGCCTCCCTCCAAGGCTGGGGAACTCATTGTCTAAACAAGTGCACCCAGGGCCTGTGGTCTCCATGGGAATCTGCTCAGCAAATCAATCTCCTGGAACTCAGAGCTATTCGCATAGCCCTCAAGGCTTTTTCTCAAACCCTGGCTCATTTATTTATTTATTTAACAATTCTTCTATACCGCGCTATTTCAATCAGTGCGGTGTACATTGAAACAAGAACATACTACAATGCATACAAGTAACATTGAGTTTTACATTGAACAGGAAGATTCAACATAGGACAACCGGGGGAACTATGTACAGATTGACTTAAATAATATATACAGTGATATAAAACATGATTTAGATGTTGCAATGTGGTTGACTAATAGGACTAGAGAGAAGATTGACCAACTAGCCCTTTTCTGGTTGTATTGAGGTGCTAGTATTGTTAATGGCTAGGTTGACTTCTGGGTAGCATTTTGTGAATAAGTGGTATTTCAATGCTTTTCTGAATAGGATTAGGTTTTTGATAGCACGGATTTCGTGCGGTAGTGCATTCCAGTTTAGATGTGCAAATAAGGAGAAAGCCCTGTTGGAGGTGGCCTTAGTGCACTTCGTTATTATTTTTGGGACTATTAAGGTGTTCAATGATGTAGTTCTCCTTTTTCTGTTTTCCAGGGTGCCATGGATAAGTTTGCTGATTGGCGTAGGGGGGTAGTTATTTAGGGCCTTGAAAGTAAGAACTAAAGACTTATACTGGATTCTGGCATGTAATGGTAACCAGTGCAGTTCTTTCATGATGGGTGTTATATGTTCAGATCTTGATGAGCCGGAGAGGACTCTGGCGGCTGTATTCATGGCTAGGCGGAGCGGATTTAAAGTTGATTTAGGGAGGCCATGGAGGATGATGTTGGCAAAATCCAGGTGTGGGAGGACTAATGCCTGGAAGGTTGTTCGGAAGTCTGTAGGATCTAGTAGGGGGCGGAGGTGACGTAACGATTTGATCTTATAATATATAGTTTTTGTGATGTTCTTGACATGTGTTGTCATGTCCAGGTGTTGATCCAATGTGATGCCAAGGTAACGGATTGTAGATTTTGCTTTCAACTCCACGTTGTTGACGAGTAGTGATGGAGGAGGTATGAACTTACGGTTCCTTGTGACAAAAAGAACGTCAGTTTTGTTGTGGTTAATCCTAAGGTTTTGTGATAGCAACCATTCGGCTACAGCTTCAAAACAGTTGATTATTGGGGAGAATACTGGATGTTCAATTGAGAACGGCAAATAAAGGAGGATGTCATCTGCGTAAGCAAGACATTGTACATTAAAGGATCTGATCAAGTCACATATCGGCTGCATGTAGATATTAAACATTAGTGCCGATAAGGACGATCCTTGGGGTACTCCCTGTGATTGTATGAATGGTTCTGAGGATGCGTGGCCTGTTTTTACTTGTTGCCACCTGTTAGATAGGTAGGATTTACACCATTTGAGTGCTGTGCTTTGAATCCCCTTATCTTCCAAGCGTTGTAGGAGTATGTTATGATTCACAGAGTCGAACGCGGCGGAGATGTCCAGGAAGATGAGGACGAATCCCTGTTGTATGTTATTTATTCCTGTTACCAGAACATTGAATAGGGTTGTAAGGACTGTGTCGACTCCATGTGCTTCCCTGAAGCCATGTTGAGATGGATCTAGTGGTGCTTCAGTGTCGATATGATGTTGGATTTGTTGTTGGGCAGCCTTCTCAATGATCTTTGCAAGCTGTGGGATGCTCGAGATAGGCCTGAAGGATTCAACCTTGGATGGGTCAAGTCTATTATTCTTCAGTAGGGGCTTGATGGAGGTGTGTTTCAGACTCTGCGGGAATGAACCTGTAGAAAAGGACTGGTTCAGTATTTTGCTCAGTATTTGACTGAGGTCATGTCGCATGTCCTTGATCCAGCTGGCTGGACATGGGTCATTGGGAGCTGTGCTGGGATTAATTGAGGCAATAATGTTCACAACCTCTCTATTTGATACTGTGGAGAAGTTGTGTAGCGGCATTCCATGGAATGCCTTAGGTGAAGTGGAGGCGTTATTGACATTTGTGTCTGTGTTGGTTTTAATCATCTTTGATTGCAGGTAGTTTGCGTAGTCCTGCGGCTGAGGCATAGGGGGTTGTGCTGATACCGGTTCTCCTGTTATGGATTTTACTATGTTGAACAATGCATGTGGTTTATTGATGGAGCATTTTAATAAGCCTGTGTGGTAAGTTTTCCTGCTCTGTGTTATCTTTGCTCGGTGGGTAGTTAGGTATGAGCTATATGTAGCCAGCGCCTCAGGGGAGTGAGTTCGTCGCCATTGTCGCTCCAGTTTGCGTAGATGGTGGAGAGATGTACGAAGGTCTGTGGAGAACCATGGAGTATGTTCACGTTTTCGAATTCTCTTTTCGGTGAGTGAAGGACAGGAGGCAGCTCTCAGGTTTTCATCCCATTTGGATATGAGATCATCTAAGTCCAAGGTTATGTTGGCCATGAGTGGTCTGAGATTCTCTAGGACTACGCTCTGATTGAGTGGTCTAAAGCGGGTTGTGTGGATTCCAGATGTGTTAGAAGACTTTCGGCTTTTGTAAGATGTATTAATGGGTATATTGAAACTGAGGAGACTGTGGTCCGACCAGGGTACTGGTGTTACAGACAGTGCAAGAGTTAGGGGTATTGTAGCGTTGGAGAGAGGTGCGAAAATGAGGTCTAGTTTGCCACCCTTAGTGTGGGTGGGGGAATCAACAAGTTGTTTGTAACCTAGGTCCTCCAGGGCGTCAAGGAATGCTGCCGAGTGGCTGTCTTGAAGAGATGGGAGATTGAAGTCACCGATTAGCCAACTTGGTGAGCGTGAGGTGGAAGTGGTACATGCCTGTTCAATTATAGTTGGAAGATCATCTGGTGAGGGGGAGGGTGCCCGATAGAAAAGGTTGATTGTGCATAGCTCATTAGCTATAGTGAGGGAGTCAAGGTGAGTTGAGCTAGAGGAGTTGCACATCTTGAAGTGTAAATCAGCTTTGGCCAGGATGAGGGTTCCTCCTCCTTTCTGACTGGATCTGTGGGATGTGTATATCACAAATCCTGGTGGCAGCATCTGATTCAGTAATACGTTGTCACAGTCAGATAGCCATGTTTCCGTGATCATCAAGATGTCGAGATTATGTTGGGGTATCAGGTCGATGGCTGCGGGCCATTTAGATCGTACTGATCTGGCATTTATCAGTGCACATTTTAGTATGCGTTGGTGATGTTGCTTCTCGTCTTGTATCCTTTTGATGGTTTGGAGAGGAATGTTGAGTAGATGGGAGTGGGATGTAAAGTTATTTTTTGCAGTAGTATGGTGGGGGAATTCGGACCATCTCCTTCCGTATGTGCGTAGGATTGGTATATGATATGTATTATGGTTGAATGCATTTGAGGTGAGAGGGAGACCAAGGGTAAGGAGGGTCAAGAATAAGAGCAGAGTTTTGTACATTCTCTTGGTTGTTAGTAATGAGAAGGATAATTGTGGAGATGTTGGCTACAGTGCAGTGTGATGCAGTATTAGCATTCAGGAAAGATTACTTGCAGTAGTACTGTAAATGAAGGTGGTAATAGCAATAGTGGTAACAGTAAGATAGTTGCATGAAAAGCAGTACAGAATATGCAAAAACGTTATCAATAGAGACAATGGTACAAGGGTATTGTTGCTAGTAGAGTTTAAACAACAAAACAAAACAGCTACCTGTTGGTTAATGATCAAGGCGAAGGCTGCTTTCTCAAAAACGACAACAGTTAGCTGAGAAGGACTCGCTTTTTCTTGGTATTGGTGGCTGGCTCTGGTCCAGGTGAGTTGTGGTTTCGTATGTGGCTTTCTGGAGTGCCACCGCCTAAGGGCCACGCCAAAGGGCCCTCTGGCGAGTATTGCTGAACTCATCAGTCTGTCCTAGTTCAAACAGACAACCAGGTAGCCATGTTCTATGTGAACAAGCAGGGCGGAACTGGGTCCAGGCTCCTCTGTCAGGAAGCACAGGACCTTTGCTTGTTTGCTCTCAGAAAACTGCACAAATTCACTCACTAACGACTTAAATATAATCTATAAATTAGTTTATAACAACTAGTCGCCGGTCTCAGATAAACGTTTTTCACTTTGACACTTAAATATGGGTAATGAACTTATCCCAACGAGTGTTGTCAGACGGCTGCCTAGGGTGAGAACTTACACAATCTTGACGATGCATATATTCATATGATTCTTGCAAGGTATTGTGGGTAATGTAGTTCTTTCACTCCCAAACACAGCTGAAGACAATAATTGAGTTGTGATACCAGTGGTAAGGCCAATAAAATACTTCTTTTATTGATGGGGTTTAATTCACCCAGCACAAATATGCTTGGTAGCAATACAAATGAGGTTACTTGCTTGCAGTGTTTAAATGGATAACATAAAGTCACAAAGCAAATCAGAAAACAACCTTCAACTTGTCAGGCAATTAGCTAATGTTTTCTTAGCAAATAATTACCAAATAAAAAGGCACAAAGAAATGAATAAACGTTGCTTGTTAGGTTAACTTCTGCTTATTTTCCACGCAGATCCCAGCAGTGATTCTCTCTTGCTCACACACACAATCAGGTGCAGCTTTAATTACTATCAATTGACCAGCTGAAACCCTTTAGCTGGCTGGCTGCTACTGTGTGAACCCAAATCCTGCTTTAAGAGCTGTTTGCAGTGGAAATAAAGAACAAAGTTAGGTTTCTTTGTGATGGCTGATGTGTTTGCTCACAGAAAGCTAGCAATAGCATTTAGGCTTTTTTAACCAGGGCTCCACACATCAAACAGTAAGTGAGGTTTTGAGGGTTTCTTTGGTGTTTTTTGTTACATTGCTAGCTCTCTGACTGGGAGCTCTTAAAAGGGATTTGTGTATATTTTTTTAAAGCAAGGTTAAATTCATTTTTGCTGTTTTAGGGGAATCTGTACTTGAGCACAGTAGTATTGCTGAACTCTGTAACCCCCTCAGGTTCAGGAACTGCTAACACCTAATCAGGGGTTAGTGGGCCTGTTTCCTGAGTGCAATTGAAGCCTGCATAATAAGGCTGCTTTGCCCTGCCCTTTTGAGGCTTTCTTAACCAGGGCTCCACACATCAAACAGTAAGTGAGGTTTTGAGGGTTTCTTTGGTGTTTTTTGTTACATTGCTAGCTCTCTGACTGGGAGCTCTTAAAAGGGTTTTGTGTATTTTTTTAAAGCAAGGTTAAATTCATTTTTGCTGTTTTAGGGGAATCTGTACTTGAGCACAGTAGTATTGCTGAACTCTGTAACCCCCTCAGGTTCAGGAACTGCTAACACCTAATCAGGGGTTAGTGGGCCTGTTTCCTGAGTGCAATTGAAGCCTGCATAATAAGGCTGCTTTGCCCTGCCCTTTTGAGGCTTTCTTAACCAGGGCTCCACACATCAAACAGTAAGTGAGGTTTTGAGGGGTTTTTTTGTTACATTGCTAGCTCTCTGACTGGGAGCTCTTAAAAGGGTTTTGTGTATATTTTTTTAAAGCAAGGTTAAATTCATTTTTGCTGTTTTAGGGGAATCTATACTTGAGCACAGTAGTATTGCTGAACTCTGTAACCCCCTCAGGTTCAGGAACTGCTAACACCTAATCAGGGGTTAGTGGGCCTGTTTCCTGAGTGCAATTGAAGCCTGCATAATAAGGCTGCTTTGCCCTGCCCTTTTGAGGCTTTCTTAACCAGGGCTCCACACATCAAACAGTAAGTGAGGTTTTGAGGGTTTCTTTGGTGTTTTTTGTTACATTGCAAGCTCTCTGACTGGGAGCTCTTAAAAGGGTTTTGTGTATATTTTTTTAAAGCAAGGTTAAATTCATTTTTGCTGTTTTAGGGGAATCTGTACTTGAGCACAGTAGTATTGCTGAACTCTGTAACCCCCTCAGGTTCAGGAACTGCTAACACCTAATCA
The DNA here is from genome assembly GCA_033557465.1 of Ichthyophis bannanicus. Classification (NCBI taxonomy): domain Eukaryota; kingdom Metazoa; phylum Chordata; class Amphibia; order Gymnophiona; family Ichthyophiidae; genus Ichthyophis; species Ichthyophis bannanicus. The sequence continues at coordinate 372,455,346 of CM066033.1, read as the reverse complement.
GGGGTTAGTGGGCCTGTTTCCTGAGTGCAATTGAAGCCTGCATAATAAGGCTGCTTTGCCCTGCCCTTTTGAGGCTTTCTTAACCAGGGCTCCACACATCAAACAGTAAGTGAGGTTTTGAGGGTTTCTTTGGTGTTTTTTGTTACATTGCTAGCTCTCTGACTGGGAGCTCTTAAAAGGGTTTTGTGTATATTTTTTTAAAGCAAGGTTAAATTCATTTTTGCTGTTTTAGGGGAATCTGTACTTGAGCACAGTAGTATTGCTGAACTCTGTAACCCCCTCAGGTTCAGGAACTGCTAACACCTAATCAGGGGTTAGTGGGCCTGTTTCCTGAGTGCAATTGAAGCCTGCATAATAAGGCTGCTTTGCCCTGCCCTTTTGAGGCTTTCTTAACCAGGGCTCCACACATCAAACAGTAAGTGAGGTTTTGAGGGTTTCTTTGGTGTTTTTTGTTACATTGCTAGCTCTCTGACTGGGAGCTCTTAAAAGGGTTTTGTGTATATTTTTTTAAAGCAAGGTTAAATTCATTTTTGCTGTTTTAGGGGAATCTGTACTTGAGCACAGTAGTATTGCTGAACTCTGTAACCCCCTCAGGTTCAGGAACTGCTAACACCTAATCAGGGGTTAGTGGGCCTGTTTCCTGAGTGCAATTGAAGCCTGCATAATAAGGCTGCTTTGCCCTGCCCTTTTGAGGCTTTCTTAACCAGGGCTCCACACATCAAACAGTAAGTGAGGTTTTGAGGGTTTCTTTGGTGTTTTTTGTTACATTGCTAGCTCTCTGACTGGGAGCTCTTAAAAGGGTTTTGTGTATATTTTTTTAAAGCAAGGTTAAATTCATTTTTGCTGTTTTAGGGGAATCTATACTTGAGCACAGTAGTATTGCTGAACTCTGTAACCCCCTCAGGTTCAGGAACTGCTAACACCTAATCAGGGGTTAGTGGGCCTGTTTCCTGAGTGCAATTGAAGCCTGCATAATAAGGCTGCTTTGCCCTGCCCTTTTGAGGCTTTCTTAACCAGGGCTCCACACATCAAACAGTAAGTGAGGTTTTGAGGGTTTCTTTGGTGTTTTTTGTTACATTGCTAGCTCTCTGACTGGGAGCTCTTAAAAGGGTTTTGTGTATATTTTTTTAAAGCAAGGTTAAATTCATTTTTGCTGTTTTAGGGGAATCTGTACTTGAGCACAGTAGTATTGCTGAACTCTGTAACCCCCTCAGGTTCAGGAACTGCTAACACCTAATCAGGGGTTAGTGGGCCTGTTTCCTGAGTGCAATTGAAGCCTGCATAATAAGGCTGCTTTGCCCTGCCCTTTTGAGGCTTTCTTAACCAGGGCTCCACACATCAAACAGTAAGTGAGGTTTTGAGGGTTTCTTTGGTGTTTTTTGTTACATTGCTAGCTCTCTGACTGGGAGCTCTTAAAAGGGTTTTGTGTATATTTTTAAAGCAAGGTTAAATTCATTTTTGCTGTTTTAGGGGAATCTATACTTGAGCACAGTAGTATTGCTGAACTCTGTAACCCCCTCAGGTTCAGGAACTGCTAACACCTAATCAGGGGTTAGTGGGCCTGTTTCCTGAGTGCAATTGAAGCCTGCATAATAAGGCTGCTTTGCCCTGCCCTTTTGAGGCTTTCTTAACCAGGGCTCCACACATCAAACAGTAAGTGAGGTTTTGAGGGTTTCTTTGGTGTTTTTTGTTACATTGCTAGCTCTCTGACTGGGAGCTCTTAAAAGGGTTTTGTGTATATTTTTTTAAAGCAAGGTTAAATTCATTTTTGCTGTTTTAGGGGAATCTGTACTTGAGCACAGTAGTATTGCTGAACTCTGTAACCCCCTCAGGTTCAGGAACTGCTAACACCTAATCAGGGGTTAGTGGGCCTGTTTCCTGAGTGCAATTGAAGCCTGCATAATAAGGCTGCTTTGCCCTGCCCTTTTGAGGCTTTCTTAACCAGGGCTCCACACATCAAACAGTAAGTGAGGTTTTGAGGGTTTCTTTGGTGTTTTTTGTTACATTGCTAGCTCTCTGACTGGGAGCTCTTAAAAGGGTTTTGTGTATATTTTTTTAAAGCAGGGTTAAATTCATTTTTGCTGTTTTAGGGGAATCTGTACTTGAGCACAGTAGTATTGCTGAACTCTGTAACCCCCTCAAGTTCAGGAACTGCTAACACCTAATCAGGTGTTAGTTCCCTCCCTACCCACCCCGACTCCCACCCACCCCTAGTGAGCAGTCTTGCTTTATAGGGCACCTCCCCCTTTATCAAATCACAGTGAATTGGACCAGCACATTTTGAATATAATTAAAGAGCTTTAACTGCTTTTTCTCTGAAAGGACTGCTGCGAAACCAGCTGGTACTTCGTAGATCTCTCTCTTTTGCTTTAACAGATACCTAAGCTCCACAAACAGAACAATGGCTGGGAAAAATCGTATTGCTAAAGCTGTTGCCCCCGTTACAGCTTCTGCCTCGGTCCAGACAGAGGCCCTATTGCCAGTTGAAGAACCAGTTCCATGTGCAGGGTGCCTGCATGCTGAAGCTCTGAGGAAACAAGTGGAGGAACTCAGAGAGGAGGTGGCGAGGCTGAGGAGCATTCAAGACAGTGAGAAGTACATTGATGAGATGCTGCTTGCAGCAACCAGGCTCTCCAGCACAGGAGAAGATGGGTGTCAACAGAATGTCGATGGTTGGACAAAAGTCACCAGAGCCTGCAAAATCACCAATCCAACTTCTCCAGCCCTTGAATTGAAGAACCATTATGCAGCCCTGGAAGTGGAGGAGGTGAAAGCATCCCTGGAAAGGGAAGAACCAGAGTTCAAGTACCCCATAGTTGCAGAATCAGTGACCAGAAGGAAACGAAGGGTAGTGGTGGTTGGAGACTCTCTTCTGAGGGGTACTGAGGCGTCCATCTGCCGACCAGACTTGATGTCCAGAGAGGTATGCTGTCTGCCTGGTGCCAAGATCCAAAATGTTACGGAGAATTTGCCGAGACTCATCAAGCCCACTGACTATTACCCAATGTTGCTAATCCATGTTGGAACAAATGATACTGCCAGGTATACCTCGGAACGTATCAAAAGTGACTTCATGGCTCTGGGACAGAGGGTGAAGCAGGTAGGTGCACAGGTGGTGTTCTCTTCAATCCTCCCTGTTGAGGGTAAAGGCCAAGGCAGAGAGGCTCGCATCCTGGAGATGAATGCATGGCTGCGTGGATGGTGTCTTCGAGAGCGTTTTGGTTTCCTAGACCATGGGATGCTGTTCCAAGGGTTGCAGAGCAGAGATGGCATCCATCTGTCCAAGAAAGGTCAACACATCTTTGGTAGTAGACTGGCTAATCTACTGAAGAGGGCTTTAAACTAGATTCGTTGGGGATGGGTGAAGAAAGCCCCAAGGTAAGTGAAAGCCCCCAGGTAAGTGATACATTAAATACCTTTATGGAAATGGGTAACAGGGGTAACATATGGAAAGCAGTGTGTATTAATGCCCGTAGCATGGGAAATAAGATCTCTGAAGTTGAAGCTTTGGTGGGAGTGGCTGACTTAGATTTAGTGGCAGTTACAGAAACATGGTTCACAGAAAACCATGACTGGGATGTAACTATACCTGGCTATACTTTATTCAGAAAGGACAGGGTAGGAAGAAGGGGAGGAGGAGTAGCACTATATGTAAAAACTACTATTAAAGCTTTGGAATTACAGAGCTTAAAAGGGAGAGAGGAGGCATTGTGGGTTAAACTAGAAAGAGGGAAAGAGAAATCTATTTGCATTGGTGTGATATACAGACCTCCCTCACAAGAGGAAGAGGTGGACAGAGAGTTAATTGAAGACATACGCAGCATTGCTAGGAAAGGGGAAGTGCTACTGCTAGGAGATTTCAATATGCCAGATGTTGATTGGCACATTCCTGCTGCAGTATCATCTAGGAGTAAGGAGATCCTGGATTCTCTACAGGGAGAACTATTCAGGCAATTGGTAACAGACCCCACACGTGAAGGGGCCATACTGGACTTGGTTCTTACCAATGGTGAAAGTGTTTCTGATGTTGTAGTGGGAGATCATTTTGCATCCAGTGATCACCAGATGGTGTGGTTCAGTATTAGGACTAGGGCTGTTAGAATCCATTCCAAGGTAAAGATCTTAGACTTTAGGAAGACTAACTTTGCGAAGATGGGCCAATACCTCAGGGAGTCATTAGTGGGATGGGAACAGCTGGGGGATGTAGAACAACAGTGGGCAAAACTGAAATGGGGTATTTTACAGGCAACCAACCTGTTTGTTAAAATGGTAAATGAAGGCAAAAGGAACAGGAGACCGCTATGGTTTTCGAAGGAAGTAGCTGAAAAAGTGAAGAAAAAGAGGGAGGCCTTCATGAAATACAAGAGATCACAGAGAAAGGAAGACAGGCATCTGTATTTGGAAAAACTTAGAGAAGCTAGCAAAGTAGTCAAGAAGGCAAAGATTCAAAAGGAGGAGGAAATAGCCAATGCAATAAAATGGGGAGATAAGACATTTTTCAGATATATTAGTGAGAAGAGGAAGGGCAAAAGTGGTATTGTCAGACTCAAGGGTACAGGGGGGGAATATGTAGAAGCTGATAAGGATAAAGCGGAATTGCTTAACAAATATTTTTGTTCTGTGTTCACAGATGAAGAACCAGGAGCAGGACCTCAGAAAACACCCACAAATAAGAACAGAAGCGAGGGACATCTTGAACAATTTTCAGAAGACTGTGTTCGTGAGAAACTAGCTCAACTTAAAGTAGACAAAGCGATGGGACCGGATGGGATACACCCTAGAATACTGAGGGAACTTGGGGACGTTCTAGCAACTCCACTGACTGACCTTTTCAATGCCTCGTTGGAGTCGGGAGTGGTGCCAAAGGACTGGAGAGAGGCTCATGTGGTGCCTTTACACAAAAGCGGAAGTAAGGATGTGGTTGAAAACTACAGGCCGGTTAGTTTAACTTCAGTGGTGAGTAAATTAATGGAAACGCTGTTGAAAGAGAAAATAGTGAGGTTTCTGGAGTCCAGCGGATTACAGGATCCGAGGCAGCATGGATTCACCAGAGGCAGGTCTTGTCAGACAAATCTGATTGATTTCTTTGACTGGGTGACCAGGGAGTTGGACCGAGGGAGAGCTCTAGATGTGGTGTATTTAGATTTCAGTAAAGCCTTTGACACTGTTCCTCACAGGCGACTTATAAACAAGCTGAGCACCCTAGGGATGGACCCTAAAGTTACTGCTTGGGTTAGAAATTGGTTGGGTGGGAGGCGACAAAGAGTACAAGTAAATGGAGCTCACTCTGAGGAGAAGGATGTTACCAGTGGTGTGCCCCAGGGATCTGTCCTTGGTCCGATTCTTTTTAACATCTTTGTTAGTGATATAGCGGAAGGGCTGTCGGGTAAGGTTTGCCTCTTTGCGGATGATACCAAAATCTGCAATAAAGTAGACACCCAGGAAGGTGTAGATAACATGAGGAGGGATCTAGCTAAGCTTGAAGAATGGTCTAGAATTTGGCAGCTGGGATTTAATGTTAAAAAATGTAAGGTCATGCATTTTGGCTGCAGCAATCCAAGGGAGCAATACAGCATAGGAGGTGAAGTACTTTTGTCCACTAAAGAAGAGCGGGACCTAGGCTGTGGTGTGTCCGAGGATCTTAAAGTAGCTAAACAGGTAGAAAAGGCGACGGCAAAAGCTAGAAGGATGCTTGGGTGCATACGGAGAGGAATGGCTAGCAGAAAAAAGGAGGTGATAATGCCTCTGTATAAGTCTTTGGTGCGACCTCATTTGGAGTATGGTGTGCAATTCTGGAGACCGCACCTTCAAAAGGATGTGAACAGGATGGAGTCAGTGCAGAGGGTTGCTACTAAGATGATTAGTAGTCTTCATTATAAAGCATATGAGGACAGACTTAAGGATCTTAATATGTACACCTTAGAGGAAAGGCGGGATAGAGGTGATATGATTGAGATGTTTAAATACCTCCGTGGCATAAATGTTCAGGGAGAGAGCCTCTTTCAATTGAAAGCAAGTTCTGCGACGAGGGGACATGGGATGAGGGTGAAGGGAGATAGATTCAGGAGTGATATGCGGAAATATTTCTTTACGGAAAGAGTAGTGGATCCATGGAATAGTCTCCCAGTTGAGGTGGTAGAGATGAGGACAGTAACTGAATTCAAAAAAGCATGGGACCAACACAGAGGATCTCTAAAGGTAAAAAGTGGACTGTTGTAGTTGTTGTTATGGAAGGACAGACTAGATGGGCCTTGTGGTCTTTTTCTGTCATCATGTTTCTATGTTTCTATGTTTCTAGATAGAGAACAGTCCATGTAATTAATAGTTTCATCTGCTGTATCTCCCCCTTCATCAATCAGCATAGGGTCACTATCATACATTGGCACAGACGAGTCTTTCATTAAGGCACTATCATGAGAATGCTTATTCCCTTGCTGCCATTCTCTATTATAGATAGGGTCTGGATCAGTGTTCATGCCTGAGCCTCTCCTGCTATCATAATTCCTCTCTGTATAGCCTGGCCAGTATGTAATCCAGTTCTGATGTCCAGCCTTCCAATCTTGGTCCCTGGACACTGGATCTTCCCTCACATACCTTCTGGCATAGGTCTGAAAGTCCTTTCCACGTGCAGTCTTCTCTCTTCCAGGTAGCCACTGGTGATTCCTATCTCTGCCATTCCATTCCTCTGGCTGACTCCAGTCCAATGGACTCTGCTGGCATTTGGAATACCTCCCAGTATGGGTACTGCCTTGGACTCTCCCAGACCTTCCAATGGCCCTTCTTCTCTTCCTTCCAGAGAGTTTCCTTCTCTCTCTATCCGCTTGGCTTGGCTTCTGCTTCTCGAGATGATGTTGGTGCTTGAGCTTGAAGCTGTTGCTGTATCTGTTGCTGAAGCTGTCTCTGAAGCCCTTCCTGAAGCTATCATCTGTAGAATAAGCTCTATTCTTATTCTGTCCTAATGTGTGCTCCTCCCTAACACAGCGCAGCTGTGTTGAATCAGGCCCTGCCCTTTGAGATGAGTGCTTAGGGATTACCTCATAGCTCTCTTGATTGCACACACGTTTTCTCACTTCAGCCCCTCTCATGGCTGCTGGAAACCTGGTGCATTCTGGGACTGGTAGTCTTTTATGTGAAAACTCTGTTTTCTTACTTCTACCAGAACTGACAGGTTGCTTGTTCAGAGTCACATCATCTTTTCTATAGCTCCTACCTGAGCTATGATATGCTTCCTTATCACAGTGTCCGTTTACATCAATGACCATGGACTAGTGTGGCTTTAATTTTCTTTTTCATCTTCAATTTTCAATTTTCTATTTTTTCATAAAAAGGAATAAATGCCATTCCAACTTATCTTAATGGTGGATGGCTTTTAAATAAAGCCCCTTTGCGTTTGCATACAGGGAGACCCATATTTTATTACAAGTTCATTACCCATATTTAAGTGTCAAAGTGAAAAAAGTTTATCTGAGACCGGCGACTAGTTGTTATAAACTAATTTATAGATTATATTTAAGTCGTTAGTGAGTGAATTTGTGCAGTTTTTTGATATTCAATTTGATTCTCTTGGATAAGAGACCTTTTAAAAGGTTTTTTTGTTTGCTCTCAGACACAACATGCTCCTCAAAGCAGTATATCTACCCGGCCAGGAGAACTACCTGGCGGACAGGTTGAGCAGGATTCTGCAGCCCCACGAGTGGCAGCTTCAGTCAGTTGCTCTTCAGCTGTCGTAGGGAGAGGACCTATTCTGGAGAGCTCCTGCTTGGGGGGTGGAGTCTTGCTTACAGACTGAGCCTGGATGTCGGGTCCTGGGCCGCCTCCGGCGGGAGAGGCCCAGGCCCAGGGGCCTACCAGGCCTGGTAGGACTCCTTCGCTGCAGGAAGATGTGGAATATGGAACATGTTTACAGCCGGTGCCCCGGGACGGGGGCTCCCCAGGTAGGACTGCACATGGCCAGGGAGGAGGGACCCACATGCCCGGGGGATTGGGCCAGCTACCCCCTGGAGGTGGCTCGCTTCTTCGTCCTGGGCAGGGTGTGGAGGCCGGGTGGAGGCAGGGAGAGGCCCTGGGGAGGCCCTGGAGTATTGTGCCGAGCTCCCCACACCAGTGCAGGGGGCGGCGGGGTCCACCCTCCGCCTTGGGTCCTGGAGGAGGCCTCTACCTCCTCCAGTGAGGATGAGGACGGAGGGTCGGGCCTGCCGTCCTTCCAGGAGCCGGTTAGGGCCCCGGAAGAGATTATAGCGGCGGTACGGAAGCTCAAGGGTCTCCAGGAGGTGGCGGCCCTGCTGCAAGCCCGGCTCTCCCACCTGGAAAGCCTGCAGGCCACCGTCCCTGGTGAGGAGTGGGTGGCCTATAAAAGCTATGTGAAGGAGGTGAAGCGGGCCTTGAAGGCCACGTACCGGTGGATTGAGTACTTGAAGAACCAGGGTTGTGGGTCCCTCGCTGAGGTGTATCAAAATCATGACCGTTGGGCCGCCATTGCGACTGCAGTCCAGGGGGGGCCCCCTGGGACGGGTAGGCCGGTCGGACAACAACGGTCCCGCTATCTGCCCTTGCAATTCCAGGCTGCAGTGAGGGGAGAAGCGCGATCTCTGAAACTACCGTCTACTGCACTATCTTGGTCAGGAGACCCTTACCTGAAGATGGCTGGAGATGGTGGGAGTGTGGATGTCGAGTCCAAGGGTGCTGGGGATGCGGTGCCTGGTCTGCTGGACCCTGTGGTGAAAGATGGCGCTTGGGCGTTCGAGGGCGGGGTCTTGGCCCACCAGGGTTTGCTGGAAACTGGAATGGCATCTGATCTTTCCACCCGTGTGCAGATGTCGCTTCCGTACAGCACAGACCAGGGAACGGAGAGGGGGCTCAGCGGAGTCGATCCCTCCCATCAGCGGGCACTTTCAGCTTTTTTTCCTGCCCTCCCGAAATCATCGAGCGCTGCTGGTATTCCCCAAGATGGCCGCCGGAGAGTTGGCAGTGACATCAGTCTGACGCACGTCAGTGTAGCTACCGGGGTTGCCCCGCTGGAGGGGGTGTCTGCGGGGCTTTCCCCAGTCCGATTGCCTGCACAAGATGGCCGCCAGAGGCTGTGTGAGGTCACTTCCGGGTCCGCCCGGATGTGCAGAGGTGGCAGCGATATTGCTTTTGCCCGGCCGCAGGAAGAGAGACGGAGGTCTGCAGCGGCTCTGCTTCAACTTCCTTGCACTTCTTCAGTCGCAGGTTTCCCTCGGATTCCGGATTCTTTACCGGAGGTACTGAAGCAGCGTCGGGGATCGGCGGATTCCGTGCCGGCTGTCCGCTGTGTTCCTGGTATCCCCTTTGCCGCATCCCGAGAAGGAGCTCCGGTTGGGACTTGGAGTGGGGGGATGCTGCGGGGGGGGGGGGGGCACCCCTGTCTTGGCTGCTCTTCCGGCTCCTAGACAGCTGCAGGATGGCCGTCCGATGTTTCCAGAGGTGGCTGTCTGGCATCGGAGGGGCACCAGGAAGGGGAAGGACCAGGGTCGGAGCTGCCTTCCGTTGGCTGCGGCCTCGTGGGGGGGCCGGCAGATTGCTACACAACGGTCTTTTGGGGTTGTGGCACCGGAGCGGGATGCACGGGCTCCTGCGAATGTTTTGTCTCTCCAGAAGCCCCTGCAGTTGGGGCAACCTGCTTCCACTGCAGGTAGAGAAGGAGGGGTTGAGGGGGGCCTGGCTCGCGGGGGGGGGGGGCAGCACCTCCCCTCCGCTGGAGTCCTGGCTGACGGCCTGCATATCCCTGGCTTCTGTGCTGCTTCTGGCACCGGCAATAAGGTAGGAACTGGGATTGGCGGGGGGCAGCCGGGAGGGGGATCGGGGGGGCCCTGCCTTGTCATCCGCAGGCCCTGTCGTGTTGTTACAGGGCCCTGTTGTGTTGGAGGGAGGCCCTGCCTTGTTGCCGGGAGCCCTGCAGGAGGGAGCGGTTGGTGGGATGATTGAGGATTCTGCACATGAGGTGTTCACTGTACAGGAGCAGGGGACCCCCATGGTTGCAGGGGAGAGGGAGGGGGAGTGGAAGGCTTGCTCTCCAGTGGTAGGGGGGGCAGTGGCCATCTCGGATGGGGAAAGGGGGCCGTCGTCCGCGGGGATGGGGGATAGGATAGCACCCGAGAGCCCAAGGCAAGGGTGGGGGCCGTATGGCTCCCCAGTCCTGGTAGCAGATACTCAGGAAGGGGTGGAGGGTGTGGGAATGCAGGGCAGGGGTATAGGGGGGTTCGCTGGTATACCTGGCATCACAGAGGAGCAATTACATGATGCCCTTCTGTTAGCCCTGGAGACCCCGGAGGGCCCTAAAGGGGCCTTTGCGGCACTTCGGGGGGGACAGGTTGTGGAGGTAACGTCAGATAGGGTGGAGGGAGGGGAACCGGAGTTGACAGGGGGCACCTCGGAAGGAGGCAGGGGGAGTATCCCCGATTCTCTATTGGCGGAGATGGTACTCCCCAGTCCCACTGCCGCTCCATTGGTGGTGGCTGGGGATCCTGAGCCGCAGCAGCGGCCTCTCTCGCAGGTTGTCGAGGGGGAGGGGAGAGGAGCTGCGGGGCTGGTGGCAGGGGGGTTGGTTCCGCCCCGTACTTTTGCAGAGGCCCTGAGGGGGTCTGGTACTGTTATAGGGACCTCTGGTGGGGCTGGGGGGAGGGGGGTTCCCCAAGGGAGGGGTCCTGTGGGCGGGGGAGGAAGTGGGGGGGTTCCGAGGGGTAGGGGGTGAGGTCTGACGGCGCAACGTGGCGCAGATCCGGTGGGCCGGGGAGGGGCCCCCTCCAGCCAGGGAAAATGTCTTGAGGATGGTCCTTGGGCTGGGGTTTCTCCCGGGAGATCTGTATGCCTTCATCCACATGAACAACACCATCGAGTATGATGTTAGTTTCATGCTGAGATGGGGGCTGGAGATCTTCTGGGACTGATACCAGCAGCAGAAGGGGCAAGGTGGGTGGGCCAACATTCGTGTTGTGCCTGTCTCTCACCAGGGGGCGGTACCTGTGACCATCCTCGTAAGGAATGAGTCGCTCCCAGGGCAGGACATCCAGTTTTGGTTGTCGCATCACGCGGTGCTTCTCGCAACTCTGGTTAAGGGCGCCGGGCCCCTAGGGTGTGGGATGGGTCGTGGAAGGGTAAGATCCGTCTGCGTGAGGTGGGAAATGTTGTGCAGCACGTGCCCTCGGCCGGTTTCCTCGGTTGGGATCGCATCTTGTGCTACTACCCTGGGCAACCCCGCGAGTGTCACCGCTGTGGCTCATTCCGGCATCTGAGCATGACCTGTCCCGAGCAGGTCTGCACCCGTTGTGGTGGACGGGGTCATGCCTCAGCCGGGTGTTTGCTCATCCGGTGCAACCTTTGCGGGGAGTTGGGCCACCCCTTTGCCCGCTGCCCCTCCGCGTCACACCTCGGGCTCCTGTGAGGGAGGAGGTTGTGGAGGACCCTCTCCCTCAGGAGGAGTCCGGGGGCCCTAGGGTGGAGGAGGTCATTGAGCCGAGGGAGCCACCCAGGGGAGGGGATACGGGTAGGATGGAGGAGAGGGTTAATGTGGTGGAGGTAGATGTTTCACGGCAGGATAGTGGGTTGCGGGTGGTGCCGCCTCAGGAGTGGACTACTGTCCCTCCTAGGGGCGGCAAGGGCAAGAGGAAGAAACGGGCGACATCCCCATTGTTGGGTGCAGGGACCGTGTTGGACTTCAACCGTTTCGTCTTCTTGGCTGACGATGCGGCTGAGGCTGACGAGGGCTTGCCGTTGGAGGCAGGGCCCCCTGTGCGGTGCCCGGTGCAGTTTGCGGCGGAGCCGGCCCCTCTTCCTCAGCAGCGGCCTCCAGTACAGAAGGCGCGTCGCAGTCAGGGTCCTCCAAAAAGTGTGGCTCCTGGCGCCCGGCTCCCGGTGGTAGCCCTGGAGCGGCTGCCGGGACGGGTGAGGGAGGACGGGCTGTTGCCTCCGCAGTTGGGTGCTGGGCCTCCGCAGGAGCCCCTTGCTGACCCGGCCATCCTGGCCTCCCCCGAGGGGGTGGGCACTGTTGTGTTGTCTAAGTCTGTGTCCGGGGAGGGGGGGGCACCGGTGGTGGACCCCACAGAGGAGATCATTTCTCCGACCCCTGACCTGTTTGTGCCCCCTCGCCCCGTGGGGGCTGGGTTAGCCCTTGCGACAGCTTTGCCTGGTGGTCCCGGGGGCACCAGCACCCCCTGGGGTGACAGGGTCGAGCAGGAGGAGGAGGAGATCCTCGAGGTGGTCAGCGTGGACCCCGTGGAGTTGCTCCAGCTTGCAGGCTTGTCCTGCAAGCGGGATTCTGGGGATCCAGGGGTCGGCGAGAAGAGGAGGAAGGGGAAACTACACACGAAATAGGCATGGCGTGCACTCCTGCGTTCTCGTGCGCCACCATCAACGTGGCCAGCATTTTGACGGACCAGGCGCGGGCTACGGCCTATGATTTTCTTTCCACGAGTGGGCTGGATGTCATCTTTTTGCAGGAGACCAGGCTCACCTCGCTCGCTAGCCTTCATCGGGCGAAGCGGGAGTGGAGGTGGGGTCCTTCGTACTGGTCACTTGCGGCCCAGCCCTACGCAGGAGTTGCGGTTTTGTTCACGTCCCACCTATTCCAGGTGCAGTATGTGTGGGAACTGGAGCAGGGCCGGTGTTTGCTCTTAGACGGCTGCTGCGGGCCCCATCGGTTTCGTTTCGTGGTGGACTACGGCCCCCAGTCTAAGTTGGCACGGAAGACCCTGTTTCGGGTCATCCGACCCTACTTACACACCTCCCGTTTGGTGGTCCTGGCAGGGGATTTTAACACCACCACCCTGTTGCAGGACCGAGGGGGGGGAGAGTCGCTCACCCAGTTACGAGGGCCTCTTTTTGGCCGAGATGACCCGGACGGCTGACCTAGTGGACGTATACCACCGGGCCTTTCCACGGTCGCCGGGATTCACCTACTACCATGCGACCTGCAGGAGTCGTATCGATCGGATATATGTGAGTGCCCAGGTGGAGTGTTCCCCACCACAGTTGCAGGCGGTTGGCTTTTCGGACAACTGCGTCCTCTCCGTGTCCTTCTTGGCTAACCACGAGGAGCTCAGCAGGGGTCCTGGTCTGTGGCGACTGAATGTGCAGTTGTTGGCGACATCAGAGGTGGTCCAGGATTTCTTGGCCTTTCTCGCAGACCAGGAGACCCTGTTGGGCATTTTTCCTTCCCGTGGCGCTTGGTGGGATGAGGTGAAGACGCGTGCCCGCAAACTCTTCCATTCCCGCGGTGCCTCCATTGCTCGGTCCCGCTACCTTACCTATACTGTCCTCTGGAGGTCGCTGGACCGTTTGGTATCCCGAGGGGCAGCGCGGGAGGAGGTGGAAGAGGTGCGAGTCCAGCTTCGTGGCCTGCTTTATGATCGCCACGCCTCCCTTTGCTTCGAGGGGGTGGCTGGTAGGGTCGCCACCCCAGATCCTTTCCTGACTTGCAGGGAGAGGGTTCGGCGTCGGGAGGTGATGGCCCTGCGGGGCGAGGACGGTACCCTTCATACCTCTCAGGAGGACCTTTTGCGGATGGTGGGGGAATACTTCTCGGACCTGTTTGGGGATCGTCCTGTGGACCTCACCCATATCCGAGAGTACCTGGGCCTTCCCCCGGTGTATCCGGCTGTGGTTCAGGCGCAGGTTGATGCACTCGCTGCTCCGATTCAGCAGGTGGAGGTGGAGAGGGCGATTCATGCCATGCCGTTGGGGAAGGTACCTGGGCGTGATGGGCTCCCGGTGGAGTTCTATCGCACTTTCATCGCCCAGCTGGCCCCCTTCCTGACCTCCCTGTTTCAGGAGATCATGGACACGGGGTTTCTCCCGCGGTCATTTCGCGAGTCTGTCCTGCTGCTGCTCTCCAAGGGAAAGGATGATAGCTCCTTGGACTTTTGGCAGCCGCTCTCTCTTCTGAACGCGGACCAGAAGATCCTGGCCAAGTGTTTGGCCAACCGACTGGTGGAGGTGTCGGGCGTTTTGCTGTCACCTTCCCAGTATTGTTCCGTTCGGGGGAGAGGGGTTCTGGACGCTGCCGCCACTTTCCGGGAGATGGTGGAGAGAGGCCGGTCGATCCAACGGGACCACTGGTTGGTCTCCTTGGACCAATCCAAGGCTTTTGATCGAGTTAGTCACCGGTACCTGTGGGTGGTGCTCCAGCATTTCAGCCTCCCCGCAGGTTTCCTCTTCGTCTTGCAGGTGCTGTACCGACGGGGGGTGAGCTTCCCGTTTGTTAACGGGTGGCTCGGACGGCCTTTTTGTGTCGCCTCGGGGGTGCGGCAGAGGTGCCCTTTGAGCCCCCTGCTGTATGTTTTCTCCCTCGACCCCTTCCTCCGGAGATTGTCCTCGGGTGAGTTACGGGGCCTGGAGGCGCCTGGTGCGCCCCCGGTGACCGTCGTTGCCTACGCTGACGACATCTCAGTTTACGTGGATGGCACCGAAGGGGTGGAGGCCCTGCGGGAGGCCGTGGAGGAGTACTCGGAGGTGGCCCATTCTGTTGTCAACCACAGCAAGTGCCAGACGCTGTGGTTGGGGCCCTTGGAGGCCTCCCCGCCTTCCTGCGCCCCCTTTCCTCCTCCCGTGGGGGAGGTCTGCGTTTTGGGCCTCGTCTTCGGCTCGGAGGACTGTGCGGTGTCTAATTGGGATCATTGTATTGAGGCTGCACGGTGTTGGGTGCTGCGGTGGAGGGGGTGGAGGTGTACGTTCGAGGAGAAGATCAAACTCCTCGGGACGTTTTTGCTTCCCCTCTTTCTGCACGTGGCCACGGTCTTCGTTCTTCCGTCGTCCTGTCAGGCGTCTCTTAGTGCTGTCTTTTTCTGTTTTCTGTGGGGTAACCGCCTGAACCCTGTCCAGCGCAACATCGTTTGCCTGGATCAGGCACAGGGCGGTTTGGGTATGTTGCACCCCCTTGTCTTCCTGTCAGTATTGTCTATGGCGTTTCACTTGGGCAGGATGCGGGAGGGGGGTGGGGTTTGGTGGCACTGTTCCCTCTAAGCTGTGCGTGTGTGCGCGCGCACACACCTCGCCGAGTGAGCGCACATACTTTACAACAGAGCGCACATAAATTACAGTTCTGATTCTGATAGAAAACAACACAGACATCTTAAAATTTAAAAGTTGCTATGTATTTACGGTTTTCACAAGTTCTACAATGTTTTCTAGTGCAATCAATGTGGTGTACATACTGTATTCTGTTGTATAGTCAAATTTTAAAGTATATAACTCCGAGTGTCGTTATGTGGCGCACAAAAATTTAACCTTCCTTCAAAAGCTGCACAGCTGATATTTTATGCGCACACAGCCTACAGAAAATTAGAGGGAACATTGTTTGGTGGGTGGCCTCCTATCGAGGGTGGTTCTCCCACTTCTGGGAGCAGTGGGAGGGGGCGTCCTTGGTCCCACGTGTGCGTCGGAGTGGGGAACAGGCCCCATCGTACGTTTTTGCGATTGTGGGGCTCATTCGGTGGTGGGGGGTGACCGACCCGCTCGCCCAGTCCTTGGGGCGGAAAGGATTGTACCGGATGGTACTCACCTCCCACTTTCAACCACGGTGGGCCCTGCGGGACTGTCCGGCGGATGTGATGCAGCGGGGCCTTCGGCAGTTGAACTCCCCTTGGCTGCCAAGGAAGGTTCGGGATGTGGCCTGGTTGTCTTTCCACGGGCGTTTGTACGTGAGGGACAACCTCAAGTACAGGTCACAGGCTGAGCGGGGCTATCCAAGGGCAGGGTGTGAAGGGCAGACGGAGACCATGGACCATTTCCTCCGGCAGTGCCCCTTTAATGTGGCAGCCTGCCGGTTGGTGTTCGCTGCTCTTCACCTGCGTGATCTTTCCCTCCTTACGTATGCGGAGTGGGTGTACGGGGCCTGGTCCTTTCCCCCAAGGCAGGACTCCTGGACCCTCTACCTCGTCACGGCTGTAGTGCGCTACCACCTGTGGCAAGCGCGCTGTCATGTCTCCGCCCGGGGGTTGATCCTGCCCCTTGACGAGGTTGTGCGGGACATTCTGGAGGAAGTGGCCAGCATGGCGCAACGCGAATGGGGGGTGGTAGCGGCCCATCGTTGTTAGCGTCTGTGGCGTCACCTCACCCTCCGCCCCCCGTGAAGTCGGGGGGAGGGTTGACCTGCAGTTTTAGTTAGGGATTTGGGGGTTTCTCCCTATGGCCAGGGAGGGGGGGGTGACTGGTGATGAAGATTTAGAAGGAAGTTTGGCCACTCTTTCTCTCTCCCTCTCTCCTTTTGGGCTGCTGTGGTCAGTTCTGGTCTGCAGTCGGGGGATGGGGTTTTTCTCACTCTGTCTCTCATTCCAGGAGTGCTGAATTTTCATCGTCTTTTTGTGCATCCTGCTCCGTTGTCTTGCATTGCAGGGCATCGCTGTGTTTTGTTCTGTTTGGTTTTGTATTGTTTCTGTGGTTTCCTTTGGTGGGACTTTGTTGGGGAAGGGCCAGATGTTGCCTTTATTTTAGTTTGTGGGGGTGGTTGGTTTTCGTATTGGTAAGGGGATGTGGGGTTTTCGCTGTTTTTCTTTGTGGGGTGGTTGGGGATGGTGTGGGGGTGGGGGTGGGGGATCTGCTGTTCCTTATTGGGGGTGGGGATGGAGGACTATGTATATTAGGATGTACTTGTAGTGCGGGATTGTTGGGTGTGGTTGGGGGGGTTGTCATGTGGCGTTGGCGGTCTCAAACAGCTGGGTACCATGGACATGGACTTGGACATTGCTTGAACTGTTCTGAGCTGTTGTCGGGCGGGGGGTTGGGCACGAGGGATGTTTGCTGTGTATGGTGGTGGGTTGGGGTGGGTCACGGGTGGGGGGTCGGGTTGCTTGTTTTTGCTTTGTCGGGGTGGGTGGGGGTTTGGGGGGTGTGGGTCTTGTTTGGGTTTGCTGTTTTGCTTTTTGTGTGTATTTTGCTGCTTGTTTCTAATAAATCAAAATTTCCATCCTTTGGTAGTTCAAAATATTTTCCTGAAATGGGGACTTCCATCCATAGACCTCTTTGCCAGTCCTCTGAACAAACAGCTGCCAAACGTCTGCTCCAGGCAACCACATCCTCTGCGGGTAGCAGCAGATGCTTTTCTGATTCTCTGGTCTCAGGGCCTCCTGTATGCGTTTCCTCCCACGCCCTTGGTGGCCCGAACTCTGTTCAAGATTGTTCAGGACAAGGCCTCAGTCCTGCTGGTGGCTCCCAGGTGGCCCAGACAGCCCTGGTTTCCACTTCTACTTCAATTGGCAGTGGATCCCCCTCTGCCTCTGGGATTTCAACCCGACCTTCTCTCTCAGGATCAGGGTACCCTTTTGCACCCCAACCTCAAGGCTCTAAATTTGATGGCCTGGAGGCTGCAAGGGTAGTTTTGGCTCCCTGGGGCCTACCTCAGGAGATTGAGGAGGTTCTCCTAGCCTCTAGGAAACAGTCCACTAGGAAAACCTATGCTCTTAAATGGAAGAGGTTTTCAGTGTGGTGTCAGTTACGTACAGAGGATCCTTTCTCCTGTACAGTACCAGTAGTGCTTCAATACTTACTGCACTTATCCAATCAAGGTCTTAAGTCCAATTCTGTTCGGGTCCACCTCTCAGCTCTAGCAGCTCACCACTCTCTGGTGGAAGGACACTCTCTATCGGTTCACCCTTTGGTGTCCCGGTTTCTCAGGGGCTTGCTCTTGCTCAAGCCTCCAATCCGTCCTCCTGCCCCTGAGTGGGAGTTGAATGTGGTCTTGCAACAACTGACTCGCCCACCTTTTGAGCCGAAGGCTACTTGTCCACTACGCTTCCTGTCCTGGAAGACACTCTTCCTGATAGCCCTTACCTTGGCTAGGCGAGTGAGTGAGCTTCAGGCTCTGGTCTGTGATAGGCCTTACACCAGAATTTATAGGAACAGGGTAGTCCTCAGGACTCATCCAAAGTTCCTCCCAAAGGTTGTCTCCTCCTTCCACCTCAACCAGGAGGTGGTTCTTCCAACATTCTTCCCTAGGCCTCATGCAAGCCAGGCTGAAGCAGTTCTGCATACCCTGGACTGTAGGAGGGCCTTATCCTTCTACCTTGACTGTACGCAAGGGCACAGAAGGGCTACTCAGCTCTTCATATCTTTTGACCCTAATAATTTAGGGTTAGCTGTGTCCAAGCGTACCTTGTCCATCTGGGTGGCTGACTGTATCACCTGGGCTTACAAAGCGGCTGACCTTCCTTTGCAGGGTCAGGTCACGGCCCACCGTGTCAGGGCAATGGCTGCCTCAGTGGCTCATCTCCGCTCTTTACCGTTGGTAGACATCTGCAGGGCTGCAACTTGGTCTTCAAGCCAGACTTTTGCAGCCCATTACTGTCTGGAGAGGGAGTCCCGTGGGGACAGTGCTTTTGGCCAGGCAATACTCCGGAATCTCTTTGAGGTTTAGGCAACTTCTGCCCTCCTGCCCTCTGTTGGGCTACCGGTGGAGGTTGTGTCAGTGTAAAGCCTTTCTTTGCTGCTGAGAATAGAGGGAGTTCTCTTGTTCAGCCTGGGTTCCTCGGTAGCCCAGAGCTAGGGAGTCACCCATATGTGAGGGCTGACGTCCTGCTTGGTCCTGGAGAAAGAGTAGTTACTCACCTGTAACAGGTGTTCTCCAGGAGCAGCAGGAATCAGTCCTCACAACCCTCCCTCCTCCCCTGGGAGTTGCAGTTGTACATAGTTTATTTTTTCTTTTTTGTTTGCTGTTCTTAGCTATGTCATTTGACTGAGGTAAGATGGCACCTTTAGGTGGGAAGGGAACCGCGCATGCGTGCCTGCATTCCCAAAGGCTTTCATGGAAAGCTGGGGAAATGCTCCGCTGGGGCTTCATCGGCGTCGATGACACCCATATGTGAGGACTGATTCCTGCTGCTCCTGGAGAACACCTGTTACAGGTGAGTAACTACTCTCTCTGCTTCTACTTCAGCTAGCGTTGGAGGTCCCCATTCCCCTGTGATCCTTTGCAAGCCTCCTGTCCCAGGAGGGGGGCACTCTCCTGCACCCCAACCTCCGCTCCCTCAATCTAATGACATGGCTGTTGAAAGGGTAATACTTGCACCACTCCTCCTTCCAAAGAATGTTGAAGAGGTCTTGCTGGCCTCAAGGAGACTGTCGACTAAACGGACCTATGTCTTGAAATGGTGTAGGTTTATGACTTGGTGCGAGGAGCAGGATATAGATCCTTTCTCCTGCCAAGATGGGGTGGTTTTGCAGTATCTTCTCCACCTCTCGGATTTGGGCCTCAAGTCCAACTCCATCAGAGTTCACCTCAGTGCCCTTACAGCAAACCACTTCTTGGTGGAGGGCAACCTCTCTCCGCCCATCCCTTGGTGTCTCAGTTCTTGAGAGGCCTGATTCTGTTGAAGCCTCTGGTTCGCCCTCCGGCAACCGAGTGGGACTTGAATGTGCTTTTAGGGCAGCTTGCTCGGCTGCCCTTTGAGCCGATGGTGACCTGCCATCTACGCTACCTTTCTTGGAAGGTGGTTTTCTTGGTGGCGCTCATGTCAGCTTGGCGGGTGAGTGAGCTTCAGGCCTTATATTAGGTTCTATAGGAACCGAGTGGTGCTTCGCACGCACCCCAAGTTCCTTCCGGAAGTGGTCTCCTCGTTCCACCTCAACTAGGAGGTGTGCTGCCTACCTTTTTTCCCAGGCTGCATGCCAGTCGGGCAGAGACAGTACTGCATACCCTGGACTGTAAGGGGGCATTGGCCTTCTATATTCAGCGTACGCAGGACCATAGAAGGGCTTCTCAGCTCTTCGTATCCTATGACCCCAGTAAGCAGGGGATGGCTGTTTTCAAGTGTACGCTGTCCGCCTGGGTGGCGGACTGTATCTCCTGGGCCTACAGGGCAGCCGAGCTTCCGTTGGAAGGTCGTGTCACAGCCCATCAGGTCAGGGCCATGGCGGCATCAGTGGCTCATTTCCGCTCTGTTCCGCTGGAAGATATCTGCCGGTCCACCACCTGGTCTTTGGGTCAGACTTTCACAACCCATTACTCTCCTGGATAGAGAGTCCCATCGGGACAGTGCTTTCGGCCAGGCTGTATTCCGTAACCTTTTCGAGGTCTAGGCAACTCCTGCCCTCTGACCCTTCTGTGTCAGGTTACCGGAGTACTACTCTCTCAGTTACATTTCTATTCTGGCTGCTTGTGGCTCTCATAGAGGGAGCCTATTTTTCAGCTGTTGGTTCTCGGTAGCCTATAGCTGGGGAGTCCCATATGTGAGGACTGACTTCCTGCTTGTTCCCGGAGAAAGCATAGTTACTCAACTGTAACAGGTGTTCTCCGGGGACAGCAGGAATCAGTCCTCATGACCCTCCCTCCTCCCCTTGGATTTGCAGTCCTATTATTACATTTTGGGTTTTTTTGCCATCTTTTTAGCTATGTCATTTGACTGAGCAAGACGGCAACCTTGGATAGGAAGGGGACCGCGCATACGTGATGCAATTACCAAAGGCTTTCTTTGACAGCTGGGGATTTGCTCCTCACGAGGGCTCCATTGGCACTGACGTCACCCATATGTGAGGACAGATTCCTGCTGTCCCCGGAGAACACCTGTTCTCCAGGACCAAGCAGGAAGTCAGTCCTCACATATGGGTGTCATCGGCGCCGATGAAGCCCCAGCGGAGCATTTCCCCAGCTTTCTATGAAAGCCTTTGGGAATGCAGGCACGCATGCGTGGTTCCCTTCCCGCCTAAAGGTGCCATCTTACCTCAGTCTCTTTTTTTCCGAGAAGCCCACCGGACGTGTGTCCTGTCATCCCGGATAAAAGTTGATTTTTTTCGGCGATTCTCGCTGTTTTTTCTCCCGGTTCGACGCCGGTTCCCCTCCCACCGGGTTCGGTACACCGGTATCGAGCCCGATTCTTCTTTTTCGGTTTTTGCCCTTTGTGGCTGGAGTTCGCGCCCTTTTTTGTTTTTTCCCTGTAAGGCCGGTCCTTTGACCTCGCGGGGACTCTTTTTTTTTCCCTGATGGCTTCCAGCAGTTTCAAGAAGTGTGATTGGTGTAAGAAATTAATGTCTCTCACCGATACACACGACTGCTGCCTTCGGTGCCTCGGTCCTGATCACGACCCTAAGTCATGTGGACCATGTGGGAAGATGTCTTCCAAGGCACTCCGAAGTCGCCAGCAGCAGAAAGAAAGGCTTTTCTCTGACTCAGCCTCCGGCCGGGCCCGGACCTCGTCTGAGGCCTCGTCATCTCAGGATTCGGATCCCGAGCGCTGTCGAAGTTCCTCGGACAGGGGGTCCCCCGACCGGGAACGCAAGAGGAAGAAGCAGCTCGCGAGGGCGTCATCGGAGGAGGTCCCTGGCTCCTCGAGGGCCAGATCTAAGATCCCCGACCGTCGCCCTCGGCCCCTGGAACAAGAGAAGCCTGCTAAAGTTCCTCGCGTGGAGCCGGAGTCTGCTGGACACATAAGCCCCGTAGTCCTCGAGGACTCTCCTCCCAGAGAGCCGACGTCGGGCCTGGCGTCGCCGGGACCAGAGTCGGTAGCTGCTGCGTCTCCCGAGCTGAGTCTCAGGATGACAGCCTTGGAGAGCAGACTGTCTGCCTTCATGGAGCAGCAGCGGGCACTGATGGCCAGCCCATCTGGCGCATCTGCCCTGACCACCGTGACATCGACTTCGACGTCAACCCCGGAGACCGAGCCGATACTCGAGTCCATCATGGCTCGAAGTCGACCTCGGTCGAGGTCTCCTTCGACCTCCCGCTCGGTACCAAGGGCGTTGGGGCAGGTGCTCCAGGGCTCCGTGGGGTCGGAACCTGACTCCTCGTCGGACGAGTCCGCCTGGGAGACGGAGGATGAGGAGTCCCCCGATACGTTCAAGACTCGGTGCGTCCTGTCGGACTCATCGCAGTCTGAGCCCCGGAGGAAGATACTCGGTTCTCGGAGTTCGTCCGGGATATGGCCACTGCCTAGGCTATTCCGGCGGACCCTGAGGAAGAGCTGAAGAGCTCGAAGCCCTGCAGTATGACTTTCCTCCGAAGGAGGCCTTTACTGTCCCGGTTCCTCCGATGCTGGAACGGCTCCTCTTTAGGATGTGGGAGGCACCGGCCTCGGTGCCGGTTTTAAGCAAGCGAGTCAACTCGATGTATTGACTCAGAAAGAGCCCTGGCTTCAAAAAGGCACAGCTACCACACCATTCCATGGTTGTGGAATCGGCCATGCATCGTCTGAAGAGCCAGAAGATGCACTCCACGGTGCTTCCCGGCGTCGGTAGAAAGTGCTTCCAGGGCTCGATGCTTGCTTGTCGTGTCCAGTCTTACCAGCTGTACATGGGCATGTACTTGCGGGACCTGGCCAAGGAGTTGGCCGGGTTCTCTGCTGGACTCTCCGGGGAACCCTTGCAGAGATTCAAGTCCTTGTCTTTGGGGATTCGGGACTGCTCGAAGTTCATGTCCCGCGCCGCCTACGATGGCTTCGAGGCTTCGGCCCGAGTTGCGCCGGCCGGCATCGCGGCTCGACGCCAGGCATGGCTGCAGTCATCGGACCTCAAGCCATGGGTTCAGGACAAGTTGGACGATGTCCCTTGCCGAGGTGAAAACCTTTTTGGCAAGCCCATGACCGAGAAGGCCTCCCAGCTCGAAACAGAGCACCTTACACGGACAAGGCTGTCTAGAAAGACCTCTGCCCCTTCTCATAAAAAGAAGGGCTCAGGTAAAAAGCCCTTTTACCCGAGGAAGGGCACTGCCTACAAACAGTACCCTCAATATCAGGCTGCCCAAGCTGCACCCCAGGGCCAGCAAGCCAAGGGGCAGGGTAATGGGCCCCATAGGCAGAGGACCCCCAAGCCTCCGGCCCCTGCCCCCACTCATCAGGGTGGGGGTTTTGACTCCTTGAGCGTAGCCTCTCCATCCCTGCTCTCCCAACCCTGCACAGGAGGTCGCCTCGCCCTCTTTGCCCACCAGTGACCCCTCATCACTGGGGACAGTTGGGTGTTGGACCTAGTCCACAGGGGCTATGCCCTGAATTTTCACCAACTGCCTCCTCCATGCTTTCCAGGGGAGCCTCCGAGGCCTCCTCTGCACACAGTCGTTCTCCTTCAAGAGCTTCAGGGTCTGTTGGTGGACAGGGCGGTGGAGCCTGTGCCTCCCCACTTACAGGTGAGTAACTACGCTTTCTCTTATGTTAATTGTAAACCGCCCTTGATCTCTGGAAGGGGCGGTATATAAAAAACTTCAAATAAATAAATTAAAATTGTTTATTGTTTACTATTGTTTATTGTTTACACCCCTTCTAAAACAGCTACACTGGCTCCCCATTCAAGCAAGGATCAGTTTCAAGACCTTACTGCTAACATTCAAAGCGGCTAAGGGGCTCACCTCTTCCTCTCTCTCCAACCTCATACAACCACTTGCACCAAACAGGCCACGAAGAACAGCAGAATTAAACACACTAGCTATCCCAAATGATACCACAAAATGCACCAGATCAACAGCCAACAGAGCCTTCCAATTCTGCGCCCCAACTCTATGGAACACCTTACCAGCACAAATCAGAGCAATACCCAATCTGAGTCAGTTCAGAAAGGCACTAAAACATTTCCTCTTCCTTAAATATCTCAATGACAGCTCCGAACATAACCCCCAGGCGAATAGCAGGAGTGGTCAAACAGACAGACCCCCGCAACAGGCCAACTTCACAATGTAAATAACAAGCAGTTCCATGTACTATTGTACCACCTTTGTATATAGTTAACCATGATATCCTTTATCAGATAATCCTTCATTGTATTTAGTTTCCCCTATTTCGCCAAGTTATACTTCCTGTTAAATGTAATGACCAGACATATGTAAACTGTCGGATGTTTTCTGTTCAATGTAAACCGCGCTGATGTCTAATAGTGCGGTATATAAGAGTTGTTAATAAATAAATTGTTAATAAATTTGATATACCGCCCCCCATTACATCGGGGCGGTTTACAATAGGAATAAAACATTAGTAGGAAAAAGAAAAGAAATTACAACAAATCAGAGGAAAGGAGAGATGGAGGGAAGGTATAAAGATGGAAAGGAGAGTAAGGATTAGAGATGTCATAGAGGGTCATGAAAGGCGGAGGAGAAAAAATGGGTTTTGAATAAAATAAAACAAAAGCCTTAAATATCAGACCAGGTTGGACAATTGGCATCTTTTTGGACTGCATTGTCCAAATAGAGCCAATCCCATTAAACAGCAGCAGTATGTCTTGCCTGTGAGGGTGTTTAACACCATACTACAAAGAGATTAGCCGTAAGCAGTGTTCTGTGACCATATGGAGTGGACAGGCACCCTCCTAGTAGCATTGTTGGAGTGCCATCACCATGTTGGTAATTGGAGGCTTAGCCTGTACTGGTGTTCTCTTTCTACAGCCTGTTATTGGTGCAAGACTGGACTCTGCAGTGCCTAGCCTGGGGATGACCTGGCTAGGCTGTGCCCGTATGTTTGTGGAGCTTCAGATTTGCCTTGCAGTGTTTAATGGCATTCTCTGTAGTGGCAGGTCCTGACTCCGAGAGCCCAGATGTCCGGTGGCATATGTATGCACCTTTGGCTGTTCAAAGTTGAGATAAACATTAATCAGGATACGAAATGGGCTGGCCCAGGGTGTAGGCACTTTGGGCTTCCCGAGTTCACCACTCTGGCGCAGTGGGTCCAAGTAAGAGGTCCAGATACCTGGCTGAGGGTGAGCAGAATGGTCTCACTAGGGCATCTTTCCAGGATTGGTGAGTTGAGTCAAAAAGGATTTGGTGTGGATCCCAAGGGGTGCAATTCAAGAGATCACTCATGGGGGACTGGTTGCCAGGAACCCCAGAATAGGAGTTTGTCTAGGTAACCCAGAGCAGTGCAGGTCATTTTGCATGGATGATTGTCTAATGGATTGGATCAGAAATGTGGCCTTGTGGTCTTAGGGGGGAGAGGTCTGCAGTTTTTCACAGCTTGCACAGTTCTCGTAAATAGGCAGTCAAGACTTTCCTGGTGCTGGTGGCAGCACTGACATAGCTTTAGTTTTTCATTCAGTTGTCCTTTTCTAGAAAAGGCTTTAGCATGGGTCCCCTCTGATCCATGTGGAGCTGCTATCATGGAATCTTCCGTTGAGCTTTTTTGTGGAAGGCTTTCTGTAGGATCTGGTGCTGAAAGTGGTGTGCCTAGTGACAGTCTCTTTCCACGTGTAGAAGTTCAAAGTTCTGAACATGTTAACGCCAGCCACCTCTTCAAGGCTGCTTTTGGATCCTAACCCCCTTCTTCTTTTTAACACCCTTATGTGTTTTATCATTTCCCTTGAATTAGCCTAGCCCCTTGTTTGTTCTGCTTGTCTGTCTTGGAATAGATATTCCCTGCTCGAGAGAGCTAACAATCTCTTATGGTTTGTTTAGAGTGCTGCATATGCCTTATAGTGCTATACAAATGATTAATAGAAGTAGTAGAAGTAGTGCACTTGGATTCTTATGGACACCCAGGTACTGAGTATAATAAAACATGGATATTTTTAAATATTGTGTGTCCTTCTTCGAGATACATCTTATACTGTTTTCCCACCTCCAGGACTTGCAAATAAAACCATCTTTGAGAGGAAACATAGTCCCTTCTCAAAACTAGAGCAATAGAGAGAGAGAGAGAGTTCTTCCTTCCCAAACAAAGAGTTTTCTATTGGAGGTATTTTCTTATTCTAAAAAATCAGGAAACTTGCCTCAAAGACTGAACAAGCTGTTCCTGAAAGAGAAATTCAGAACATGCCCTCTAGCAACTATTCTGCCCTTTCTAAATGACATAGATTAGCTAAACTTGTTTGTTTATACTTGTTGGATCTACAGGACGATTACATACTTTTACTCTATCATTAGGTCATAGGAAGTTTCTGCACATCACATAAATACAGTACATTATTAATATAAGAATGTTGCCATTTGACCTTTCAGCAACTCCAAGGGTCTTAATGAAGTGCTTAGGAGTAGCAATATCACTTCTTCAGGAACAAGCAGGAAGTCAGTCCTCACTTATGGGTGACGTCGGCACCGATGGAGCCTACGTGGAGCATTTCCCCAGCTTTCAAAGAAAGCTTTTGGGATTGCTGCCATGCATGCGTGGTCCTCTTCCTTCCCAAAGGTGCCATCTTGCTCAGTCTCCCTTTTTCTGCGGAGCTCTTCGGACACACGTCCTCGTCCCTCGGAAAAAGTGTTTTTGTTTTTGGCCTCTGGCCCTCTCTTTTTTGGTAGTACCGGTCCTCTCCAGTCCTCCCCTTCGCCCTTGTTCCCTCTGGACAAAGGGATTCCTCTTTTGTAGTCTTTTTAGGATTTTTTCTCTTCGGGCTCTTTTCGCACCCTTCTTTTCACAACATCTGGCCTCGAGGGTCTTCGACCTTGCAGGGGCCCTTTTTGCCCCAATGGCCACCGGCTTCAAAAAATGTGACAGATGCTCCAAAAATATGTCACTCACAAACACTCATGACTGCTATCTACGGTGTTTGGGGGCTGACCATACCCCGGAGCTCTGCTCTCTCTGTAAGAAAATGTCTGCCAAGGCCCCGCTAAGTCGTAAGCAGAAATCTGACGACATTTTCCGCAAGGCAGCCCTCGGATCCCCGGTGGCATCCTCACCTGACCCACCAGTTATGGGGTCCCCCGCAGTGGTCCCTCGCCCAAGGCGGCACTCCGATCAGGGTTTCCCTGAAGTGGTATGGCATAAGAAGAAGACAACCTCAAAGTCATTGTCGGGGGCTCTTGTCAAGCATGAATGGTCTCATGCTCGGTCTCTCAGCCCTCCCCGGCGTTTCCGAGAGTCAGACAAGGAGCGGCCTCGAAAAGTACCTCATACAGACACGGAGGCCTCTGGCGATGGTGCCCGGTCTCCTGAGGGTCGTCCCAGTGAGGACCTCCTCTCCTCCCCCACGCCAAACCCGGTAACCCCATCGTCAGCATCGCAGGGACCCACTCCCGTGTGGGAATCACAGATTCTGGCACTAGAATGCAGCGTTTCTGCCTTCTTAGCTGTCCAGCAGGCACTTCTGCCCAGCACAGCTGACTCGCACCTCGAGACCAAGAGCCCCCCGAGGGGGGTACCTCAACCTGCCCTGGAAACCCCCAAGAGCTGTGGGCCTCGTGAGGGTTCTTGGCACCGGTCTCGCTCGCTGTCCTGTTCCTCGGGGGCAAGGTCCTCCAAAGCCAGTGCCTCTGGCTCCAAGCGGGCCTCGGCCTCTGGACAGGGCGACCAGCTTGACTCTGAGTTCTTCTCGGACCTCTTGGGCTGGGAATCAGACAGGGATACCTCCCCGGAGACCCGCGCCCACAGGGATCTTCCTTCAAACCGGTTCCCACCCACCTCCCAGAGGCGTTTGCCTTCCGAGGACACCTCCTTCCTGGTGTTTGCGTGGGATATGGCGCGGGCCCTCAATCCGAGGGCGGAGGAACTTGACATCTTACAGCATGAGTCTCCACTTCAGGAGTCTTTTACGGTCTCAGTGCCTTCCATTCTGTCCTGGCTGCTTCTCCGCATGTGGGAGGCACCTGCCTTGGTTCCCATTGTGAGCAAAAGGCTCGATGCCATGTATAGGGTCCAGCGCAGCCCGGGGTTCCGGAAGACCCAGCTTCCGCACAATTCCATGGAAGTGGAATCGGCGATGCGGAAGCAAAAGAGCCTGAAGTCACACTCTTTGGTTCAGCCGGGCAGGGAATCCAGAGCCCTCGATTTCCTTGGGCACAAGGCCTATCGGGTCCATGCTGGGGTGCTACATCCAGGCCTATCAATTGTTTATGGGCCTGTTTCTGTGTGACCTTGCCAAAGAGCTTGGCGTTTTTTTCCGCAGGCCTTGGGGGCAAACACCTCTCAGGTTACAGACCCTCCCGAGGTCGGTCGCAGACTGCTCGAAGTATCTCTCCCGCGCCGCATATGACGGGTTTGAGTCCTCCACCCGGGTGGCAGCGGTCAGCATCGGAGCCCGGCGCCAGGCATATCTCCAGTCTTTGGACCTGGAACAGTGGGTCCAGGAGAAGCTCTTGGATGTCCCCTGCCTCGGCGAACAATTGTTTGGAAGCCCATGCTGGATAAGGCAGCCAAGATCGAGACGAACTTCGTAACTCGAACCCGTCTCTCACGTAAGACCTCTTCTCTCCCATGGAAGAAACAGCACACGAAGAAACTGTTCTTCCAGAGGAAGGGATGCCCCTACTGGAGATACCCACCCTACCCCTGCACGACTACCGGTGCACGGGACAAAGGGGAAGTGCAAGGTCACCACAAGCCAAAAGAGCCCAAGGCCCAACCGCCGGCGCCACCCCAGCCAGCACAGGGGTTTTGACACCGAATGCATAGCCTCTCGCCCTCCAATGGCACTTCCACCGGTGGGGGACGCCTGTCCCTTTTGACCCCCAATGATCATCTATCACATCAGATACCTGGGTCCTCCGGGTGGTCTGGGATGGTTATCGCCTCCATCTGGACAGGCTCCCTCCTCCGTTCTCCCCAGTGGAGCCTTCTTGGCTTCCATCGCACCAGGCTTGCTTGCCACAAGAGCTGAACAACCTTCTCGGTCAGCAGGCAGTCAAAAAGGTACTGCCGCACCTCTGAGGCCGAGGGTTCTACTCCCGATACTTCCTTGTTCCGAAGAGGGCGGGTGGCCTACGCCCCATCCTCAATCTCAGGAACCTGAACAAGTTTCTGGTGCGGAAGAAGTTCAAAATGCTATCGCTTGGTGTCCTGCTGCCTTTCTCCAGCAGGGCAATTGGCTATGCTCCTTGGACCTCAGAGACACTTACACTCACATCCTGGTCCACCCCAGGCACAGACAGTACCTGCACTTCAGAGTACAGGGGGAGCACTACCAATACAGAGTGCTCCCCTTCGGGCTCGCGTCTACCCCGTGAGTCTTCACCAAGTGCCTATCCACAGTCGCTGCCTACCTCCGGCAGCAGGGCATACCCATCTTCCCCTACCTAGATGACTGGCTCATCACAGGGGCCTCGGCCAAAGAAGCTGGCCTTTTGGCATCGTGCATGGTCCTCCTCCTCGAACGCCTTGGCTTCATGGTCAATTATTCCAAGTCCCACCTCGAACCGGTGCAGACCCTGGAGTTCATCAACGCCCTCCTCAACACAGTGTGGGCGACCGCCTTCCTACCCGGGACCGTGTTGGCCGTCTCAGTGCCCTGGCGGCCAAGGTCCAAGGCAGGGCTCGGATTCCGGCGTGAGCCATGTTGCGCCTCCTGGGGCACATGGCCTCAGTTGTTCATGTTGTTTCCCACGCCCCATGCACATGCGGGCGGCTCAGTGGTGTCTCTGATCACAATGGACCCATGCCTCCGGCCGCCCGTCCGGGTCTCCCGCGGCCTATGCAGCTCCTTGGATTGGTGGAAAGATCCCGGAAGCCTCCCTTGGGGTATGCCCTTCCAGCTCCACAAAGCAAGCTCGTCTTGACGACGGATGCCTCCCTACTGGGCTGGGAGCCCACTGCGGCGACCTACACACCCAAGGACAATGGTCGCCCAAAGAATCCCAGCAGCAGATCAACCTGCTCGAGCTTCGGGTGGTCCGGTTGGCCCTGAAGGCATTTGAGTACCATCTGAGGGGAAAGTCGGTAATCATGCAGACCGACAACAGGATAGCGATGTTCTATGTAAACACGGAGGGGGGAATGGGTTCTCGCCTGCTCTGCTGGGAAGCAGTCCTTCTCTGCTCCTTCACCGTATGCCGGGGCATGACCCTCAGAGCAGTCATCTCCCGGGCCAGGAGAATGTCCTCATGGACAGACTCAGCAGGATCCTCTGCCCACACAAGTGGTGCCTTGATCCGGTGGTGGTCGGCCTCTTGTTTCATCGGTGGGGGATTCCGTCCATGGACCTCTTCGCCAGCTCGGTGAAGGTACAGCTGCCCTGCTTCTGCGGACCAGTTCCACACCCGAGCAGGGTGGCCCCAGATGTGTTCCTCCTGAACTGGACCCCTGGGCTTCTGTACGCTTTCCCTCCCATTCTTTTCATTGTGAGGACCCTCCATAAGATTTGGCGGGAACGAGCTTCGGTGATTCTCGTGACTCCTTCGTGGCCTTGCAGCCTTGGTTCTTGCTCCTGCTCCGGCTCTCGTCTGAGCCTCCAGTCCTCCTGGGCTATGCCCCAGGCCTGCTAACGCAGAAGGAGGGACAGGTGCTTCACCCAAACCTGGCCTCATTGTCTCTCACTGCCTGCCGGCTGAACGGGTCTCCTTAGCCTAGCTGCACCTCCCGGGGGAGGTCGAGGAGATCCTCCTCGCATCGAGGAAGGACTCGACAAGATGGGCCTATGCCTTTAAGTGGCAGCGCTTCTCGATCTGGTGCACCGAGCTCCAGATCGACCTGTTCTCCTGCTCCACCCGGTGGGTTCTCCAGTACCTCCTCCACCTCTCGCAGGAGGGTCTGAAATCCAACTCAGTCAGGGTGCACCTGAGCGCCATCTCAGCTAACCACCTCCCCATCAAAGGTAAACCCCTCTTGGTGCTGCCTCTGGTCTCCTGCTTCATGCAGGGCCTCTTACTTTCCAAGCCTCCCATCTGGCCTCTCCTGGAAGGTGGTCTTTCTAGTGACTCTGACCTCGGCTCGACCAGTCAGCAAACTCCAAGCCCTCATGGCTGAGGCCCCCTACACCAGGTTCTATGGGAACAGGGTTGTCCTCCGTACCCACCCCAAGTTCCTACCGAAGGTTGTCTCGGATTTCCATCTCAATCAGGAGATATTCTTGCCGACCTTCTTCCTGAGACCTCATGCCGACTGGGCATCTGCAGTCCTACATATACTCGACTGCAAGAGGGCTCTCGCCTTCTACCTGCAGCACACCCAGGGTCATCACAAGTCTGATCTGCTCTTCGTTGCCTACGATCCCAACTGCCTTGGGTAGGCAGTCACCAAGCGCACCCTCTCCATCGGGGTGGCGGACTGCTTCGCTTTTACCCAGGCAAAGACTGGGGCCCCACTCGATCGGCAAGTCACCACACATGGTGTCCGGGCCAAGGCTGCTTCGGTGGCTTCGCTACGCTCTGTGCCTCTGCCGGACATCTGCCGGCCTGCGACCTGGTCTTCAGTGAATACTTTTGCCTCGCACTACTGCCTGGAGAGGGAGTTCCGCCAGGACAGCGCCTTTGGCCAGGCTGTTGTCCATAATCTGTTTGAGGTATTAGCAACTTCTGCCCTTCAACCCTTCTTCTGCGGCTACTGAGAGTGTACCCTGAGGACCCGAGGACTCAGGCTCCTTTGGGAGTTTGTTTCTGCTCATGGCCTCGTGGAGGCATTTTTGAACTACAGTTCGGTAGCCTGTAGCTGGGGAGTCCCATAAGTGAGGACTGACTTCCTGCTTGTTCCTGGAGAAAGTGTTCTCCAGGGACAGCAGGAATCAGTCCTCACTACCCTCCCACCTCCCTTTAAGACTGTGGTTCTTAACCTTGTTGGAGGTACTGAACCCCACCAGTTTCATATGCACATTCACCGAGCCCTTCCTTATTGAAAAATAAAATATGATTTTTTTTCAAATTCAAGACATAGGTATATGTTTTACTGGTTCACAAAATGAATCGTGCATTAACATCACTTCAACTCAGCTGGTTTTATGAGTGTTTCACCAATGGTGTGTGGTTTGCCCTGCTTTGCGATCAGGTAAGCAACTTTGTACGATGCTGTGAGGATCGGTTTGTTGATGGGTACAAAGCCGAGAGCAGGCAGAGTAGCCTTTTCATCGAATCTGGTTCTCTTCACCTTGAATTCAGCAAGCGTTGTGTTCTTGTATTCCCCATCTCCATTCAGGTTAAGGAAGTGTTCCTTTAGTTTTGCCGGTACTAGACTAGAATTGCTTAACTTGGCATTGCAAATCATACAGATAGGACGCTGACTCCCATCACGTTCTGTTATATATACAAATCCATGTTGTACATATTCGTCCAACCACTTTCTTTTTTTGCTCGACATAGTTAGTATGGATTAAAATATTAAGAAAGAAATCACACGACATACCATCACGACAGTCACAAGTCGACTACTGAGTGCACCAAATTTCCTGCAGCACAGATTGGCCAAGCAATGTAGCGTGATCACCTGGAGCCAATGATGGCCAAGCGGGGCGTGTCATCACGAATCATATGAGTCGGGTGCGTGTCTTGTGTCTTGACCTCCGCCGAACCCCTGAGACTGACTCACCGAACCTCTAGGGTTCGATCGAACCCAGGTTAAGAACCACTGCCTTAAGAGTTGCCAAATTTTCTTTTCTTCCCTTGCCATCTGCTTAGTAGGGCTCTAGCTATGGGACCTGACTGAGCAAGATGGCACCCTTGGGCGGGAATAGGACCACACATGCGTGGCAGCAATCCCAAAGGCTTTCTTTGAAAGCTGGGGAATTGCTCCACGTGGGTTCCGTCGGTGCCGACGTCATCCATAAGTGAGGACTGATTCCTGCTGTCCCTGGAGAACACCTTTTACAGGTGAGTAACTACGTACACTATCTCTGGAAACAGGGAATACAAATACTCCTCTGTGTTGATGACTTCTGATATCTGTTGATACCAACACCCAAGCAATACAACATACTCAAGCTTTTCTTGATGCACTGCATATATTGGAATTCTTAAAATTATCCACATCTAATCTTACTCCAGACCAAACCTTATTCTTTATAAGAATGCAATTGGTTTATAGAGACGATAAAGACATTTTTATCACAAGACAGGATGTTTGATCTACTTAGCATAGTCCATCTGATCAGAAGTTCAAAGATGGTATCTGCATGATGATACAGACGACGTTTGGGTACATAGTCTCTGTGATCCATTTTGTGCCCTTTGACTGGCTTCATATGAGAAGACCTAAGTGTGGGGTCCCACAGGTCTCCATACTCTCTCCCCTACTCTTTAATCTTATTCTGAGCCCTCTCACTCTACTGATCCAATCTTTTGGAATCAACAGCTTCCTTTATATAGATGATATTCAGCTCATGTTTTGCACCAGCTTCTGTTCACCTGATGTGCTTGTCTTAATGCTATTGCTTCCTGGATCTCTACCAACAAACCTGTCCTTTAACACTTCTTAATTCCAGGTAATGTGGTGTCTCCAGGAACAAGCAGGAATGAGTCTTCACATATGGGTACGTCGGTACCGACGGAGCCTGCACGGGAATGCTCCCCAGCATCCAATCAGAAAGCTTTTGGGAGCATCCCTCGCGCCTGCGCACTGACTTCCCGCCTTTTCCACTGTTTCTCCTCAGTTTTCGTTTTTCCGCGGAGCCGGCAGGACGTCCTCCTGTCACCGCAGAAACTTTTTTCTTTAAATACTTCATTTCTTGTTTTCTTGTGGTCGCGGCTGTTTTTCCCGCCGACACCAGTACCGCCGGTGTTTTTTTCTTTTCTTTTTTCTTAAACTCAGAGAGATTTTTCCCTCTGTTTCTGTCTTAACTTTTTTGGGCCTACAAGGCCTCTCCATCATGGAGCCTTCTTCACTGTGGAAACACAGTTTTCTTTTTAGACTCCAATCTCTGGTGTCTAACCTGTTTGGGTCCTGACCCTTTTTCCCCTGAACTATCAGGCTGCAGTACTGAGAGAAGACCTTCCCTCTTTCGAGTTTCCCTCGATACCGTTTTCCCTCCTGCAGTGAGGGCACCAGGTTTTTCTTCTCTACAGGATCAGGTAACCCACAAACAGTCTGTTAAGACTTGCCAATCCTTGAGTGGTAGGTCTCATGCCACGCATGATGACGGCTCCGGCCTTGCCCTCAAGACCCTATTGGCATTAAAACCCCAGCGGGAGTCTTCGGGCTCCAAAGCATTTCAGGGGTTTCAGGTTGTTCCTGGGGCTTACCCCTCACAGAACATACCTGAGCCGTGCTCGGGGGTGGTATCCGCTTCGAGCGGTACCGATATCCCGGCATCAGCACCGGTGTCGAGTGTTCCACTCTTCACCAGGGATCGTCATCTGGCGTCCTCGGTACCTTCGGGACCAATCGATACGTTCCAGATTGACTTTCCTGTTTCTAAGCCATGCTTGGTGGTGGTATCCGCTTCGAGCGGTACCAATACCCCAGCATCGGCACTGGTGTGTCGAGTGTTCCACTCTTCACCAGGGATCATCATCTGGCGTCCTCGGTACCTTCGGGACCGATCGATACGACCCAGAGTGACTTCCCTGAATCAGCATCACCGGTACCACCACCGACGTCGGTGCACTCTAGACATGCATCGATAGACTCGCTCCCTTCGATGCTGAGTCTGGAATCGATATCTAGTCTAGATGACTGGGTACCAACGCGTCTTGGAACCGATCCTTATCGTTTCCGGATACGCAGTACCGAGGATACTCACCAAGACTCTCTGGTTACCTCGGTACCGCTTGAGCAGCCTCCGATGATGGCCTCGATGCCATTACTGGTATCGGTATCGATGTCGATTCCTGCAGTTACATCGGTACCATCGATCCTTTCTATGCCTAGTTTGGAATCGATACCTGGCATAGACGATGCAGTACTGACTGCCTCAAATCGTGACTGCCAGTATCATTATCCATCTAGTAAGGTTCTTTTTCTGCACCAGACCAGTACATCCTCTGGAGCTCAGGCTGCATCTTCAACCTTAGCCTTCCCAGGGATGGTTCCCATTGGAGATCCTTCTTTTCAGAAATTTCTCCTTGACATGGCAACCTTTCTTGCTATTCCTATCCCTGGCTGTAATCTTAACCAAGGCTCTCTTGCAGAAAAGGGAAATATAATGCTTCCTTTACATCATTCTTTGCAGGATCTTCTTCTGAGAATATGGGAATCACCTTTAAGGGTTCCCTCACCTTCTACAGCAACTAATGTTCTGTATCAGGTGCCCCCCTCTCCAGGGTTTCAAAAGAATCAACTTCCCCATCATTCCATTGTAGTGGAATCAGCAATGAGGAAGGTAAAAAGCAAGAAGAAGCATTCTTCTTATCCGCCAGGTCGTGCTTCTAGAGCACTTGATGCCTTTGGACGTCAAACCTTCCAAACATCTATGCTGGCATCAAGAATTATTTCTTATATATTTTATATGAGTCTAACACTCCAGGAGGTCACAAAGAAATTATCTCTTTTGACTCCTTTTTTGTCAGAGCCTAAGGCTGCTGACTATTCCTTGCTTCTTAGTCATAGCTGGAATATGTCTTGGTTTCTTTCTCGTGCTTCTCTAGACTCTTTTGAGTCTGTTAGCAGATCCTCTGCTATTGCCATTGGAGCACGTCGTAGAGCCTGGCTCCAAGCTTCAGACTTGAGCAGATGGGCACAACATACACTGGGTAATTCTCCTTGTACTGGAGAAAATCTCTTC
Source organism: Ichthyophis bannanicus (assembly GCA_033557465.1). NCBI lineage: Eukaryota > Metazoa > Chordata > Amphibia > Gymnophiona > Ichthyophiidae > Ichthyophis > Ichthyophis bannanicus. Next base: position 372,420,141 of record CM066033.1, on the reverse strand, counting down.
AATAAGGAGGCTTTACGTCAGGTTGCTCATTGCTCCACTGACTTCCCTGGTTCTGGAGACCATTCTAAGCCTTCTTCTTCCCCAGGAGGTAGGAAATGTCCTACCAAGCCTTCTTTCCCTAAGAAAAGAAGGTTTCACTCTTCTCCTGCCCATCATCCAGAGGTGCCCAAGCAAGGGACACCTCGTCCTAGTCTGAAGTTTCCAAACTCTAGCCATTCTCAACATACCCAGCAACCATAGGTTCTGAAGGTTACAATCTACAGTTAACTTCTTCTTAACAGAAGTTTGTTCACTGTTTTTTCTTAAAGCTACACTGGTTTTTCCTTTTTCAGTATGCTAAGCTGTCAGGATATTCTTGTCCATGGGTTACAGAATTCTCCTCTTCTTACTATTAAGAAGGGAGGTTACAACTATCCCATGATAGTTTCTGGCCCAACATGAACATTTTTTCCCTCAGCTGACTCGCCATATGGGTAAGTCACCCTCCAATTACCTGTTTTCTCTACCCTCTCATCCAGGATTTTCCCTGACTGAGTGGTACCATACTGAAAAGCTTCTCTAGCCTTTCATTTCAGTGTAGACCTTTTTAGTTTTCTTGAATACATTCTCAAGATAACTCATCAGACAGGGACAGGAATATCTCCTCTCCCTTTGTCTGTTCCTCTCTGTTTTGCACAGGAAGATCCTCTCTGCTGTCTTTTCAGCTTCTGTGCATGCAGGAGTTCCAGTGTTTGAACCACTGGTACTTTTCAACAAGTGCCAGTCCATCTTCCACAATTTTTGTCTAGCCTCAGTAGTGATTCCAAGCTAATCCTCATCTATCTTGGATATTCCTACTCACTTTAGGCTTCTCACATCATCTTCTTTTTGGTCATCTCCTTTTCCTAGGATGTGGCAGCACACCTGACTTCAGTCAGTTTTATCTCATAATTCTCCTGCACAATGCTCTCTGCAATCTTCAGAGGAGCTTTCTACTATGGGCCTTTGCTACAGAGCATTGAACTTGTCTCTGAGGGCTATTCTATACAGTAGAAAAAAGCTTATAAATCATTCCCATGACTGTGAGAGTTCTCCACACCCTCTTGTCTCCTGTTATAATATAGAATATACGCTTTTCTGCGTGAATATCCAAGGCTACTAGTACCGCATGATACCCCTATGTCCCTCCAGTGGGTCCTCCTGGTATCTTCTCTATGCGTTTCTGTACATCTGCCATGTCAGAGTTCTAAAGGACTCCCGCCTTGCTCTTTACAGACTGATATTCTCCTCTGTTTTTCACGCAACCATCCTGGTTATTTTTGCTGGATTGCATTCCTGCATCCTTTTAGCCCATGGAAATAGATTCTCTATATATCTGTCAAGTGGGTTTCACCCTCTTGTTGTTAGGTGAATTTTTTCCCTTCATATTCCCCATGTGAATGTTCTTATGGGGCTTAGTGTATCTTCAGACTTATTGTCATGTATGTAAATATCTCTATATATGCCTCTACATACATATGTCTGTAAGCTGTGTGTGCATAATTTATGCCCCCATGCACTGTTCCCTCTAAGCTGTGCGCGTGTGCGCGCGCACACACCTCGCTGAGCGAGCGCACATACTTTACAACAGAGCGCACAAAATTTACGGCTCTGATTCTGATAGAAAACAACACAGACGTCTTAAAATTTAAAAGTTATGATTGTAATTACTAGAAATTTCCCGCTTCATTTAGTAATCGTCTATTTTCATTTAATTTGATTAAAATCAATGTGGTGTACATACTGTATTCTGATGTTTAGTCAAATTTTAAAGTATATAACTCCAAGTGTCGTTATGTGGCGCACAAAAATTTAACCTTCCTTCAAAAGCTGCACACAGCTGATATTTTATGCGCACACAGCCTACAGAAAATTAGAGGGAACATTGCCCCCATATATATATATATATATCCACCTATATATATATGTTGATACATATTTCTGCATATCTAGATATACACATATATATAGGTATATATATCTCCCTATATATATCTATATATATGTATCTGTTGGGAGACTTTTTATAGATCGATATGTATTACATACTATCTCCTCACTGTCTATGCTATAACAATTTGTACCTTCTTAGAGGTTACAGACAGTGAGCTCCCTTTTTTCATACTGTTCCTTAGTATGTGGAGACTGTTATGCACACAACCACTACTGTGGTGATAACAGCTTCCGCTTTGCTCTAGGTCTCCCTATCCTTGCAGATTCAAGCTTCAATATCTTTCCTATCTCTCATCAGCTAGGAAAGACAGTGTACATCTTCATTATTTTGAGTACACATTGTTCTCCTTGGGAATATGGGCTTTTTTCCATACCCCTTCTTCCCTCCAGGACTGGGCTAGTTGTCCAAATCGGACAGTCTTCTTCTTTCAGTCCTCAATGTTAATGACTCTGTACCTAAAAGAGTTTTCAGCTTTTTCCCATGAAGCTTTCCATTGAAGACCTGCCGTTCTAATCCTACCCCAGTTGACACCTGGATCACCTGCTAATTCCAGGTCTGGACCTTCACCCTCACTGCTGTGAGGTCACCTTGAGGATTCCGCTACTGCATATCCAGTAGACTCCATCACGCTTTCTACTTCCTACAATCCAGTAGGTAAGCTCCATATTATAACTGTTCATTAAATAATTTTAATGGTACTTATCATACATGCCATGGACTCCTCTTCTGTAGTCCTTGGGTTTGCTGTTTTCCTTACAGCTCTTCTATTCTCAACTCCTACCCTCCATTCCCTCATGGGATGCCGGAGATTCCTGTGTGGGAAATGCACTCCTGATCCAGGAACATGCATTTTATGGGATCTCCCCCTGGCATCTATAGCTAGGGAGTCCTCATATGTGAAGACTCATTCCTGCTTGTTCCTGGAGATAGCACAGTTACTTACCTGTAACAGGTGATCTCTGGGAACAGCAGGAGTAAGTCTTCACAACCCACCCACCTCCCCTAGGAGTTGTATCTATCTATCTATCTTCCTTTCCTCTTTCTCTCCTTTTGTCTCAGCCATGAAACTCAACTGAGGAGAGACAGTGGAAAAGGCGGGAAGTCAGTGCGCAGGCGCGAGGGATGCTCCCAAAAGCTTTCTGATTGGATGTTGGGGAGCATTCCCGTGCAGGCTCCGTCAGTACCGACGTACCCATATGTGAAGACTTATTCCTGCTGTTCCCAGAGATCACCTGTTACAGGTAAGTAACTGTGCTTTATTAACCGTTCTAGTACAGTTATTCTTTCCCCCTTATTAGCAGGCTTCCGATTATCTTTTTTTTATATATTTTATTGTCAAGCACGCAACAACTTCGATATACATCGCTACCACAGTATTCACCCCAATTCAAACAAAAAGAACCATAAACACATTTCGTATCATCCCCACATGTTCCGCTGTGCCTGTTTTCCAGTATACATAACCCAACCCTCTCTATCCCCTCCCCTCCCCCCCGGGCCCCCCCCCTCTCCTCCCCCCCGGGCCCCCCCCCTCTCCTCCGGGCCCCCCCCCTCTCCTCCTTCAGATCCATCCTCTTTAAACAATCACCAACTCTCCCCCGATTATCTTGATATCTTAATTAAAAAGCTTGGGTTGTTATTTCAAGGGTGCCATCTTACTCAGTCTTCTTTTTTCCGCGGAGCCCGACGGACATGTTGCGTTTTCACCCAAGGAACAAAATGATTTTTCTACGTGGATCTGTGTTTTCTTCGGTTCGACGCCGGTTTCCCTTTCCCGCCTGGGCCCGATACGTCGGTATCGAGCCCTGACTTCATTTTTCGGTTTTTGTCCTTAGTGACTAGTGTACGTGCCATTTTTCTATTTTTCACTGGCAGCCCTGTCTTTTGACCTTGCAGGGGCCCTTTTTCCCCCGATGGCTGCCAGCGGGTTTAAAAAGTGTGATCGGTGTAAGAAACTTATGTCTCTCACCGACACACATGACTGCTGCCTCGGGCCCGATCATGACCCGATGATCTGTGGCTCGTGTGGGAAGATGTCCTCTAAGGCGTTAAGGAGTTGGCAGCACCAAAAGGAAAGAATCTTCTCTGACTGCGCGTCCGGTAGGGTCCAGACCTCATCAGAGGCCTCGATATCTCGGGACTCCGGCCCCGAGCAGCGTTGAGGCTCCTCTGAAAGGGGGTCTCCATCGCGGGAGCATCGTAAGAAGAAACCTGCGAGGGCTGCATCAGTGGACGCACTTGGCTCCTCGAGGGCCAGGTCGCATAGCCCCGAAAGCCGTCCCAGGTCTTCAGAGTTGGAGAGGCCTGCTAAACAACCTCATGTGGAGACGGAGTCTCTGGGTCACGTGAATACTGTAGTACTCGTTGACTCTCCTCTGGGGGAGCCGCCGTCGGGGCCCGCTGAGTCTCCTGAGCTCGGACTCAGGTTGACGCCCTTGGAGAGCAGCTTGGCTGCCTTCATGGAACAGCAGCAGGCACTGATCGCCGGTCTCACCGGTGCATCGGCCCCAACCACCGGGACATCGACGTCCAAGTCGACCCCGGAGGCCAAGCCGATCCTCGAGTCCATGCGCTCTCGAGTCGATCCTCGGCCAAGGTCTCCCTCGGCCTCCCGTTCGGGACCGAGGTCGTTGATGCCGGTACCCTCGGTGTCGGGGCGGATGGCATCGGTGCCTGCCCGACCGGAGCCGCTCGATTCCTCCTCCGAGGGGTCGGGCTGGGAAACAGAAGACGAGAAGTAACCGAACACTTTTCGGACCCAGTGTGTCCCATCAGACTCGACGGAGTCCGAGCCTCGGAGACGGTCCCCTCCGGAGGACACCTGGTTCTCGGACTTCGTGTGGGATATGGCCAAGGCCTTGGCCTTCCTCGCAGATCCTGAGGAGGAGCCTCGAGCCGAGGAGCTCGAGGCCCTGCAGTATGACTCTCCCCCCAAGGAGGTATTTACTGTACTGGTTCCTCCGATGCTGGAACGGTTGCTCTTCCGCATGTGGGAGGCGCCGGCCTCAACGCCGGTTTTGAGCAAGCGGGTCGATTCCATCTATCAAGTCCGCAAGAGCCCCGGGTTCCAGAAGGCACAGCTACTGCACCACTCCATGGTTGTGAAATCGGCCATGCATCGTCTGAAGAGTCAGATGATGCACTCCTTGGGCATGTACCTTCGAGACCTGGCAAAGAAGATTGCTGGGTTCTCTGCTGGACTCTCCGAGGAACCTTTGCAGAGGTTCAAGGCCCTGTCATCGGGTATCCGAGAGTGCTCGAAGTTTATATCTCGAGCAGCCTATGATGGCTTCAAGGCTTCGGCCCGGGTAGCTGCGGCCGGTATCGGTGCACGCCGTCAGGCCTGGCTACAGTCATCGGACCTCGAGCCGTGGGTTCAGGACAAGTTGGTCGATGTCCCCTGCCGAGGTGAAAACCTATTTGGCAAGCCCATGGCTGAAAAGGCTGCAGAACTAGAGTCCGAGACTCTCACCCGGACAAGGCTGTCCAGGAAAACCTCTGCCCCTTCTCAGAAGAAGAAGGGCTCGGGAAAAAAGACCTTTTACCTGAGGAAGTCATCTGCCTACAAATCATACCCTCACTTTCAGGCCTCCCTAGCTCCCCAACAGGGTCAGCAGGCCAAGGGGCAGGGACGTGGGCCCCGTAGGCAGAAAACCCCCAAGCCACCAGTTCTCCAGGACCAAGCAGGAAATCAGTCCTCACATATGGGTGTCATCGGCGCCGATGAAGCCCCAGCGGAGCATTTCCCCAGCTTTCTATGAAAGCCTTTGGGAATGCAGGCATGCATGCGTGGTTCCCTTCCCGCCTAAAGGTGCCATCTTACCTCAGTCTCTTTTTTTCCGTGAAGCCCGTCAGACGTATGTCCCGTTTTTAAAATCAGTTTTTTAGCAATTTTTTGCTCTTTTTTTCTACCGGTTCGATGCCGGTTCCTCTCCCGCCGGGTTCAGGACACCGGTATCAAGCCCGATTCTTCTTTTTCGGTTTTTGCCCTTCGTGGCTGGCGTTCGCGCCCTTTTTTCTCTTTTTCCCTTTTTCCCTGGAAGGCCGGTCCTTTGACCTCGTGGGGACTCTTTTTTCCCCGATGGCTTCCAGTGGCTTTAAGAAGTGTGATCGGTGTAAGAAACTTAAGTCTCTCACCAACACACACGACTGCTGCCTTCGGTGCCTCGGCCCCGACCACGATCCTAAGTCGTGCGGGGCCTGTCGAAAAATGTCTTCCAAGGCACTACGGAGTCGACAGCAGCAAAAGGAAAGGCTTTTCTCGGACTCAGCCTCCGGCCGGGCCCAGACCTTGTCTGAGGCCTTGACATCTCGGGATTCAGATCCCGAGCGCCGTCGAAGATCCTCGGACAGGGGGTCCCCTGACCGTGAACACAAGAGGAAGAAGCGGCTCGCGAGGGCGTCGTCGGAAGAGGTCCCTGGCTCCTCAAGGGCCAAGTCTAAGACCCCCGACCATCACCCCAGGCCTGTGGAACCGGAGAAGCCTGCCAAAGTTCCTCATGTGGAGCCGGAGTCTGCTGGACACGTAAGCCCCGTAGTCCTCGTGGACTCTTCTCCCAGGGAGCCGACGTCGGGGGCCCGAGTCGGTGGCTGCTGCGTCTCCCGAGCTGAGTCTCAGGATGACAGCCTTGGAGAGCAGAATGTCTGCCTTCATGGAGCAGCAGCGGGCACTGATGGCCAGCTGTCTGGCGCATCTGCCCTGACCACCGGGACATCGATGTCGAAGTCGACCCCGGAGGCCGAGCCGATACTCGAGTCCATCGTGGCTCGGAGTCGACCTCGGTCGCGGTCTCCCTCGACCTCCCGTTCGGGACCGAGGGCATCGACGACCGTGCTCCAGGGCCCCGCGGGGTCAGACCCCGACTCTTCCTCGGACGAGTCAGCTTGGGAGACGGAGGACGAGGAGTCTCCCGATACCTTTAAGACTCGGTGCGTCCCTTCGGACTCACCGCAGTCTGAACCCCGGAGTAGGTCCCCTCCGGAGGACACCCAGTTCTCGGAGTTCATCCGGGATATGGCCACTGCCTTGGCTATTCCAGCGGAACCCGAGGAAGAGCCTCGAGCTGAAGAGCTCGAGGCCCTACAGTATGACTCTCCTCCGAAGGAGGCCTTTACTGTCCCGGTCCCTCCAATGCTGGAACAGCTCCTCTTCCGTATGTGGGAGGCACCGTCCTCGACGCCGGTTCTTAGCAAACGGGTCAATTCCATCTATCGACTCCGGAAGAGCCCTGGGTTTCAAAAGGCACAGCTACCACACCATTCCATGGTTGTGGAATCGGCCATGCATCGTCTGAAGAGTCAGAAGATGCACTCCACGGCCCGAAACCTAGATGGCGTCCGTAGAAAGTGTTTTCAGGGCTCGATGCTTGAACATAAGAACATAAGATATGCCATACTGGGTCAGACCAAGGTCCATCAAGCCCATTATTCTGTTTCCAACAGTGGCCAATCTAGGTCATATGTACCTAGCAGTTTCCCCAAGGGACACAGGTTCCACAATGCTTGTATTGGTTCAAGCATTGATATCCTGGGTCCCTTCTTAATAATGGTTTATGGACCTTTCCTCCAGGAACTTGTCCAAACCTTTTTTAAACCCAGCTACACTAACAGTCTTTACTACATCCTCTGGTAACAAATTCCAGAGTTTGATTACACGTTGAGTGAAAAAATATTTTCTTTTATTAGTCTTAAATAGTTTACCCTGTAGCTTCATTGCATGTCCCCTAGTCTTTCTATATTCTGATAAGGTAAACAATCGATCTACGTTTACCCGTTCCACTCCATTCATTAATTTATAGACTTCTATCATATCTCCCCTCAGCCTTCTCTTTTCTAGGTTAAAGAGCCCTAACCTTTTTAGCCTTTCTTCATAGGAGTATCCTTCCATCCCCTTTACCATTTTGGTGGCTCTTCTCTGTACCTTTTCTAAAATCGCTATATCCTTTTTAAGATACGGCGACCAGAATTGCACACACTATTCAAGATGCAATCTCACCATGGAACGATATAGAGGCATTATAATATCTTGCTTGCCGTGTCCAGTCTTACCAGCTGTACATGGGCATGTACTTGCAGGATCTGGCCAAGGAGTTGGCTGGATTCTCTGCTGGTCTCTCCGGGGAACCCTTGCAGAGATTTAAGTCCTTGTCCTCGGGGATTCAGGACTGCTCGAAGTTCATGTCCCGCGCTGCCTACGATGGCTTCGGCCCGATTTGCGGCAGCCGGCATCGCGGCTCGACTCCAGGCATGGCTGCAGTCATCGGACCTCGAGCCATGGATTCAGGACAAGTTGGTTGATGTCCCTTGCTGAGGTGGAAACCTTTTTGGCAAGCCCATGACCGAGAAGGCCGCACAGCTCGAGACCGAGCACCTTACCTGGACAAGGCTGTTGAGGAAGACCTCTGCCCCTTCTCATAAAAAGAAGGGCTCGGGTAAAAAGCCCTTTTACCCGAGGAAGGGCACTGCCTACAAACAGTACCCAAATTATCAGGCTGCCCAAGCTGCCCCCCAGGGTCAGCAAGCCAAGGGCCAGGGTAATGGGCCCCGTAGGCAGAGGACCCCCAAGCCTCAGGCCCCTGCTACCACTCAGCAGGGTGGTGGCTTTTGACTCCTTGTGCATAGCCTCTCCTCCACTGCTCTCCCAACCCTGCACAGGAGGTCGTCTCGCCCTCTTGGCCCACCAGTGGCCCCTTATCACCGGGCACCCAGTCAATAACACGTGGTGATTAAAACAAAAGGATACTTTTTTTCTCTACTTCAAAAACCTGAGAGCCCGACACAGGCCGTGTTTTGTTTTTTCTTCCTCAGGGGATTCAGGTATGCTGCAGATAAATAACCATAAATACTATAATACATACAAAAAAACCATAAAAACATGCATATAGTATTATAAAAACATATTAAAACCAATAAGACCTTAAAATATAATTATAAATAATATCAAACGATATATGTACACTTAAACATCACACACGTTAAAAAGATCAATAAAATAACCATTCAACATTATCAATTAATAGTATCAAGAGGGTGTATGGAATCACAATTGCATCAAATCATTGTGCTATGTGTAAACTACCATATATACGAATGACTACTAGGAGCCAGGAGTAAGTGAGCAGAACAAAATTAAAATAAATATATTAAACCACTAAGACCGTATGTAAGTAAAACGTAAAAGTCTGGGATTGACTAAAATTCTAAACACTGATTGTTATCAATGTCCCGTAGTATATGCTGACCATCCATTGATTAAATATGTGAATGCAAACTGGGAGTGTGTTAAAAGTAACTCTCTTCGCTTTCTATGTATAATAAAAACAAACTTAGCTAACTAATTATACATAATAAAACCATAAATATATTTATCTAAAATCCTCGAAATATGTTGTTGCAAATGTATGTATTTTAAAAAACAAATGTATATATTTAAAAAACAAAAAATACCATACCCGTTTGTTGGTTCAATGTACACAGCTTAAAAAACTGATTCTCTCTGAGAGTTGAATAATCGCCTTCTCTATAAAAAACATAAGACATTCAGATTTCATACTATTTGTTATTCAGTCGGAACTGCAATGCATGTGATGACTAAGGTAATATTTCGGCGACATGAAGCTCTACTCATATCACAATACCTGCTTACCTGCGCTTCAGATGAAACCGCTCATTTATAACTGAATGTTCTTATCTACACTATAAACAAATCTACTTGGTATGAAGAAACTCGTGAAAAATGCCCGCATGTGAAATACTCCAAAACTACTTCCCTCGTACGAGGCTACATGCTAAAATAAGAAATTCATCCAAAGCACACCATTATCTATACCAAAAACTGTATATTGTTATTCACAATGTAATAACATTCTATAACATATTAGAATAGTAAAAGACTAAAAAAACTAAAAAAAACTAAAAAGAATTTTTTAAGAATTTTTTAAAAACCTGCCCATTTCGGATCCCATGTGTTGGGACCACCAAGAGTGCCACTATTCTAAAAAGAAAACTGCCATGTGGATTTAAATAAAGACATCGGGATCTTATATCTCCAGACTTCGATATCTTAAAGGACTCAAATATTCGGTCGGCACTTATTAACCTTGTTTGCAGAAAATCTTGAACTAAAGAGAATTGTTTAAGCGTATTCACAAATTAATCTACTTATATTGAATGGTCCTTACTCATAGGCAACATATTATCTGCTTAGTAAGCTCATCGGAGTATCCTTATAAGGAGCTGCTTACATATCGCCGAAATGAAACTGCATATCACTTACACAAATGCCTACTTGTCCTTATTTAAAGACGATTGCGTTCTATATCTCAAAAATAGCTTATTTTGAATCACATATTATAACTCTACCAAAAGTATCATTACTGTAATTGAAGAATTTCCATTAGGTTGACTAAAACATCGAAAAATTTGTGTAAGTGATATGCAGTTTCATTTCGGCGATATGTAAGCAGCTCCTTATAAGGATACTCCCATGAGCTTACTAAGCAGATAATATGTTGCTTACAAGTAAGGACCATTCAATACAAGTAGTGTGACACCCCTCCCTCGTCTACCCCAGTATGGTGGCAGTAAAGAGAGGGGGCACAGCATAAGTTACTCTGATATCGCTGTTATCTGGATGAGCTAATGTAGTTGCAGCCCAGTGATCACAGCCAAAGTAGGTTGAGGGTAAACAATAGGTTTATTGTTCCCAGCAGGTTTTCTTCCCCCCAAAACAGAGGTCAAAGGATATCAAAAACATAACAAATAAAGTCCTGTACAACAGCTTTCCTGATACTTCTCAGGGTATAGTAGATACATCAAAGGTCAGCTTCTCTCAGTGTATCCCACTTTCCAAAACAACTGTATTCTTCTTAACAGCGATACTTTTTCTCACATAAGACATTCAATAAAGAACTTCCAAAGTTGTGGTTTTTTTCTCTGGTCCACATCTACATAAGAAATTCTCTTCTAGCCTCCAAGTAAAACTGAAGCTTCTTCCATGAGCTTAATCCTTTCTTCTGTATAAAACTTCTCCCAGAAGAAATCTAGGTTTCCTGAAGCTATCTCTTGGAATTAGGCAATTAAATAGGATTGGCAGTCAGACAAGCTTCCTGTCTGCGATTAAACTCCAATCTCTAAAATACTTTTATAACAGCCTTAAAATATTGCATATGTTTACGCTGTACATTAAAAGTCTTTTTGGCAGATACCACATTCCATTTCAGAGCCACTACTATAAGATAATGGAATATCAGTTTGCATCGGTTCCTCTTCACTAACTGGAGCTTCTTGAATATAAGGCTTACTCGAGTCTAGTGCTCTTAGGTGTTTGAGGAGACTTTGTAACTGCTTATCTCCCTTCTCTCTAACTGTCCTGCGCTCTTGCAGGGATATCTGTTTATTAACCTTCTTAAAGAGCTGAGCATAAGGATTTCTTTCTTCCTTGTCTTGCCCGGGTCTTATTCTCTGGTGAGGAGGTACGTATCTCTTCTGACTAGGCTTTACAGGCACTCTTAATATCTCCTGTTCATCAGAATCTGTATCTAGGCTTGTGTCACGCTGCTGCCAATTAAGAGCATGCTGAGGTGCACCTGTGCTAGCCTCTAGCTTGCAGGTTCTGACACGTTCTCTGCTGTGAGGCAACGTTTGTCTTTCATACACTGGGATTTCCCTTCCACCCAGTTTCTCTCTTGTCTGTCTATTCCCAGGGAAACTATCAGCAGAAATGCTTCTGTCCCTTTCAGACAAAGACTCTATACTTTGTTTAAAAGACTTATAGGCTTTTCTGACCTGCTTTGGCTTTGCTTGAGGGCTATTCCTTCCTGGGAGGACTTTCAGCTGTTTTCCCCGAGACGTGGCTTCCTCTGTGCAAGGTGGCTGGCAACCGTCCAAGTAATTGGTTCCCACCTGGTCCCTCTTGCTACGAGCTCTGCCTCTTTGGGAAATCACGGCTCTCTCTGTCTCTCTGAGAAGAATGCCTGACTCCAAGGCTGTATCTGCTCCTTTGGAGTCCCTTTCTCCTGGCTGTGCCAAAGGTGAGTGTCTCCTTTGCTTTCTCCGTTCCTGCAGCTTCTGTTGCCTGTGTAGCTCCTCGTTCTCCTCCTCCTCCTCCTCCTGTGCCTTCATTGAAACTACCACTTCCTGGTTATGAGGACTGGTTTGTCCAATCAGGCGAGAGTCCACCCCTTTCCCTGATAGGCTAGCTCTCCCTGTCAGCCTAGAGCTAGGGTGTGGCTCCCTTTCACGTCTCTCCTGCCCTGCAACTTTGTGTGCTGAGGTTTTAACCCTCTCTTGCCCTGTATCTATGGCAGGTTCAGAGTAAAAAGTGTGTTTAAAACCCTTTTTCTTGTGCTCTGACAGCTCTGCCTTGTCACAGTAGATTCATTTGTGAATACGCTTAAACAATTCTCTTTAGTTCAAGATTTTCTGCAAACAGGGTTAATAAGTGCCGACCGAATATTTGAGTCCTTTAAGATATCGAAGTCTGGAGATACAAGATCTCGATGTCTTTATTTAAATCCACATGGCAGTTTTCTTTTTAGAATAGTGGCACTCTTGGTGGTCCCAACACATGGGCTCCGAAATGGGCAGGATTTTAAAAAATTCTTTTTAGTTTTTTTAGTCTTTTACTATTCTAATATGTTATAGAATGTTATTACATTGTGAATAACAATATACATTTTTTGGTATAAATAATGGTGTGCTTTGGATGAATTTCTTATTTTAGCATGTAGCCTCGTACGGGGGAAGTAGTTTTGGAGTATTTCACTTGCTGGCATTTTTCATGAGTTTCTTCATACCAAGTAGATTTGTTTATAGTGTAGATAAGAACATTCAGTTATAAATGAGCGGTTTCATCTGACGCTCAGGCAAGCAGGTATTGTGATATGAGTAGAGTTTCATGTCGCCGAAATATTACCTTACTCATCACATGCATTGCAGTTCCGAATGAATAACAAATAGTATGAAATCTGAATGTCTTATGTTTTTTATAGAGAAGGCGATTATTCAACTCTCAGAGAGAATCAGTTTTTTAAGCTGTGTACATTGAACCAACAAACGGGTATGGTATTTTTTGTTTTTTAAATATATACATTTGTTTTTTTTAAATACATACATTTGCAACAACATATTTCGAGGATTTTAGATAAATATATTTATGGTTTTATTATGTATAAGTTAGTTAGCTAAGTTTGTTTTTATTATACAAAGAAAGCAAAGAGAGTTACTTTTAACACACTCCCGGTTTGCATTCACATATTTAATCAATGGATGGTCAGCATATACTACGGGACATTGATAACAATCAGTGTTTAGAATTTTAGTCAATCCCAGACTTTTACGTTTTTCTTACATACGGTCTTAGTGGTTTAATATATTTATTTTAATTTTATTCTGCTCACTTACTCCTGGCTCCTAGTAGTCATTTGTATATATGGTAGTTTACGCATAGCACAATGATTTGATGCAATTGTGATTCCATACACCCTCTTGATACTATTAATTGATAATGTTGAATGGTTATTTTATTGATCTTCTTAATGTGTGTGATGTTTAAGTGTACATATATCGTTTGATATTATTTATAATTATATTTTAAGGTCTTATTGGTTTTAATATGTTTTTATAATACTATATGCATGTTTTTATAGTTTTTTGTATGTATTATAGTATTTATGGTTATTTATCTGCAGCATACCTGAATCCCCTGAGGAAGAAAAAACGAAACACGGCCTATGTCGGGCTCTCAGGTTTTTGAAGTAGAGAATAAAAGTATCCTTTTGTTTTAATCACCACGTGTTATTGACTGGGTGTCTTTTGCGCAACCTGGTGAGGTGCTCCTCTTGTTGGCCCTTATCACCGGGGACAGTTGGGTGCTGGAGATAATCCACAAGGGATATGCCCTCCATTTCCACCAACTGCCACCCCCATATTTTCCAGGGGAGCCTCCAAGGCCTCCTCTGCACACAGACCTTCTCCGTCAGGAGCTTCAGGGTCTGTTGGTGGACAGGGCGGTGGAGCCTGTGCCTCCCCACTTGCAAGGTCACGGATTCTACTCCAGGTATTTCCTGGTGCCCAAAAGGACCGGTGGCCTTCGTCCCATTCTGGACCTCAGGAACCTCAACAAATTCCTAGTGAAAGAAAAGTTCAAGATGCTTACTCTTGGAACCCTTCTGCCCTACCTCCAGCAGGGAGATTGGCTATGCTCCTTAGATCTAAAGGATGCGTACACTCACATCCTCATTCATCCAGACCACAGAAAGTACCTAAGGTTCATCGTGGGAGGAAACCATTATCAGTACAGAGTGCTGCCTTTCGGCCTCACCTCCACCCCCCAGAGTCTTTACAAAGTGCTTAGCAGTGGTGGCGGCCTACCTCAGAAATCAGGGCATCTTTGTCTTCCCCTATCTGGACGACTGGCTCATCAGGGGTCACAATCAAAATGGTCTGTATTTTTTTAGAGTAATAACACAGTTAAGCCATAAATAATCTAATTACTCCATCCATATGAGAATACATAACAATAAGTTTATAACTTCCCATGCGATTTTGTTAAAACTCTTAACGTATTTTTCTATGTAGAAACTGGGTCTCAGACTGACAGGAGCTATGGCATTAACTTTTTAACCACAACGCTCCGATTTGCATCAACGACCCTTTTTTTGTTATTTTGTTAATTTACTTAATTCAATTTAAAATCAAAATCGTTCAAAAAACCAAGCAAGTCAGGCTTATCTTAAATGAAAAATCCCAACGCCAGTTTCAGCGCTGCTGCGTTTCACGAATATATCGTTTCTTCAGGGGTTGTGCACTGACTTTCACAGTTGTCAATATCAACTAGGAAAATAAACAGAACATTCTCCAGTTAGTAACCCACAATTCAACTAGTTTTATGAAGAAATATATATGTATAACATCCGCATTGAAAAAGATAACTCAGATGCCAAACTGCTCACCACAGACGGCCCCTGCTGACTAATTTCTCTGGCAATGTGAAAAGACACCGCGCATGCGGCTTAGACAGGAGGAGAACCAGTAGATATTGAATGATGAATAAAAATCCTTATTAACTTAATTGGATTAGATACACAAATTCCAGTCAATTTGCGAGTTGAGACCCCCTGGAGAGATGGTTTGCAAAATGAAAATCCAGCGTTGTTCTTTATAAATCAACATTTGGTCTAAGGTTTTACCTCCGCTGCTTTTGAGAACTTGATCTACACAGAAACACCGAAGATCAGTGAATGCATGATTATAGGTCAAACAATGTTCTACAGTTGGTGCTGTCAAAGGTTTGCAGCGAATTCTACTCCGATGTTCAGCCAATCTCACTCTGAAAGGACGCAGTGTTTTACCTATATATATCAATTGGCAAGGGCATTGTATAGCATATATGACCTGTGAAGAAGAACAGTTAGTTGAATGCCGTAGAGGGTAATCTTTTCCATGATAATTAAAAGAAGAAATCTCCCAATTCACCTCACATAGGGAACATTGACCACATTGTATATGACCCATTGATGCAGTTGAAATGAGATCAGTTGTAGAAGGAACTACCGCAGGACAAAGAATTTCTTTTAAATTGCGATGATGTGTCCACACACAACGAATGGATTTATCTTGCAGGGCCGGAATGCTATGGATCACATTCATATGTTGTTTGATGATTTTCGCAATGTCTTTACTGTATGGCCATACTGTATTCGCCATACAGTAAAGACATTGCGAAAATCATCAAACAACATATGAATGTGATCCATAGCATTCCGGCCCTGCGAGATAAATCCATTCGTTGTGTGTGGACACGTCATCGCAATTTAAAAGAAATTCTTTGTCCTGCGGTAGTTCCTTCTACAACTGATCTCATTTCAACTGCATCAATGGGTCATATACAATGTGGTCAATGTTCCCTATGTGAGGTGAATTGGGAGATTTCTTCTTTTAATTATCATGGAAAAGATTACCCTCTACGGCATTCAACTAACTGTTCTTCTTCACAGGTCATATATGCTATACAATGCCCTTGCCAATTGATATATATAGGTAAAACACTGCGCCTTTCAGAGTGAGATTGGCTGAACATCGGAGTAGAATTCGCTGCAAAATTTTGACAGCACCAATTGTAGAACATTGTTTGACCTATAATCATGCATTCACTGATCTTCGGTGTTTCTGTGTAGATCAAGTTCTCAAAAGCAGCGGAGGTAAAACCTTAGACCAAACGTTGATTTATAAAGAACAACGCTGGATTTTCATTTTGCAAACCATCTCTCCAGGGGGTCTCAACTCGCAAATTGACTGGAATTTGTGTATCTAATCCAATTAAGATAATAAGGATTTTTATTCATCATTCAATATCTACCGGTTCTCCTCCTGTCTAAGCTGCATGCGCGGCGTCTTTTCACATTGCCAGAGAAATTAGTCAGCAGGGGCCGTCTGTGGTGAGCAGTTTGGCATCTGAGTTAACTTTTTCAATGCGGATGTTATACATATATATTTCTTCATAAAACAACTAGTTGAATTGTGGGTTACTAACTGGAGAATGTTCTGTTTATTTTCCTAGTTGATATTGACAACTGTGAAAGTCAGTGCACAACCCCTGAAGAAACGATATATTCGTGAAACGCAGCAGCGCTGAAACTGGCGTTGGGATTTTTCATTTAAGATAAGCCTGACTTGCTTGGTTTTTTGAACGATTTTGATTTTAAATTGAATTAAGTAAATTAACAAAATATCAAAAAAAGGGTCGTTGATGCAAATCGGAGCGTTGTGGTTAAAAAGTTAATGCCATAGCTCCTGTCAGTCTGAGACCCAGTTTCTACATAGAAAAATACGTTAAGAGTTTTAACAAAATCGCATGGGAAGTTATAAACTTATTGTTATGTATTCTCATATGGATGGAGTAATTAGATTATTTATGGCTCATCAGGGGTCAGACAGGTCAGGAGGCCAATCAAGCCACCCTCAGAACCATTGCTCTTCTACAACGCCTGGGGTTTGTCATAAACATCGCAAAGTCTACTTTGCTCCCTTCCCAGAAGTTGGAGTTCATAGGGGCAAGGTTGGACTCTCTCCTGGCAAAGGCATTCTTGCCAGAAAACAGATCCCGAAGATTAATGGCCTTGGCAAGTCAGTTTCTTAGCAGGTCCCTGGTCTCCGCCAGACTCTGCCTGTGGCTTCTAGGCCACATGGCTTCGACAGTACATGTGACCCCCAATGCGAGGCTCCATATGAGGCCTGCACAGTGGTGCCTTCGGTCTCAGTGGTCACAGGCCACAGGCTGCCTCCGAGACAGGATAAGGGTGTCCAGACCATTTCTGCACTCCCTCAACTGGTGGCTACACCCACCCAATCTGCTGAAAGGGGTGCTCTTTCAGATTCCAGATTACACAGTGATGCTAACAACAGATGCCTCCCTGCAAGGCTGGGGAGCGCATTGTCTGGGCAAGTGCACCCAGGGCCTCTGGTCTCCCTGGGAAGCTGCACAGCAGATCAATCTCCTCGAACTCAGGGCTATTCGATTAGCACTCAAAGCTTTCACTCCTACCCTGGCTCAATAGTTTGTCCTGATTCAGACAGACAACCAAGTTGCCATGTTTTATGTGAACAAACAGGGCGGAACTGGGTCCAGGATCCTTTGTCGGGAAGCTCAGGACCTTTGTTCTTTTGCCCTCCAGCACAACGTGCTCCTCAGGGCTGAGTACCTTCCTGGCCAGGACAACTACCTGGCAGACAGTTTGAGCAGGATACTGCAGCCCCACGAGTGGCAGCTGCATCCTTCAGTGGTTCAGAAGATCTTCCTGAGATGGGGTCTCCCTTTGATGGATCTCTTTGCCAGCCCCATCAAAAAGCAACTGCCACAGTTCTGCTCCAGGCAACCACATCCTCTGCGGACAGCAGTGGATGCTTTTCTGATATCTTGGTCTCAGGGCCTCCTCTATGCGTTTCCTCCCACGCCCTTGGTGGCCCGAACCCTAGTCAAGATTCTCCAGGACAAAGCCTCGGTCCTGCTGGTAGCTCCCAGGTGGCCGAGACAGCCTTGGTTTCCTCTTCTGCTTCAACTGGCGGTGGATCCTCCACTCCCTCTGGGGTTGCAACCCGACCTTCTCACACAGGACCAGGGTTCCCTTCTGCACCCCAATCTCAAGTCTCTCAATTTGATGGCCTGGAGGCTGCAAGGGTAGTTTTGGCTCCCTGGGGCCTACCTCAGGAAGTTGAAGAGGTTGTCCTAGCCTCCAGGAAACAATCCACTAGGAAAACCTATGCTCTCAAGTGGAAGAGGTTTTCTGTGTGGTGTCACCTATGTACAGAGGATCCTTTCTCCTGTACTGTGCCAGTAGTTCTTCAGTACTTACTGCACTTATCCAATCAGGGACTTAAGTCCAATTCTGTTCGGGTCCACCTCTCAGCTCTAGCAGCTCACCACTCATTGGTAGAGGGACAGTCTCTATCTGGTCACCCCTTGGTGTCCCACTTTCTCAGGGGCTTGCTTTTGCTCAAGCCTCCCATCCGTCCTCCTGCTCCTGAGTGGGAGCTGAATGTGGTCTTGCAGCAACTGACTCGCCCACCCTTTGAGCCAATGGCTACTTGTCCACTACGCTTCCTCTCCTGGAAGACGCTCTTCCTGATAGCCCTTACCTCGGCTAGGCGAGTAAATGAGCTTCAGGCCCTGGTCTGTGACAGGCCTTACACCAGGATTTACAGGAACAGGGTAGTCCTCAGGACTCATCCAAAGTTCCTCCCTAAGGTTGTTTCCTATTTCCACCTCACTCAGGAGGTGGTTCTTCCAACATTCTTCCCTAGGCCTCATGCTAGCCAGGCTGAAGCAGTCCTGCATACCCTGGACTGTAGGAGGGCCTTATCCTTCTACTTTGACCGTACGTAGGGGCATAGAAGGGCTACTCAGCTCTTCGTATCTTTTGACCCCAATAAGTTGGGGTTGGCTGTGTCCAAGCGTACCTTGTCCATCTGGGTGGCTGACTGTATCACCTGGGCTTATAAGGCGGCTGACCTTCCTTTGCAGGGTAGGGTCACAGCCCATCATGTCAGGGCAATGGCTGCCTCAGTGGCTCATCTCTGCTCTGTGCCCTTGGTAGACATCTGCAAGGCTGCAACTTGGTCTTCAAGCCAGACTTTTACAGCCCATTACTGCCTGGAGAGGGAGTTCCGTAGGGACAGTGCTTTTGGCCAGGCAGTACTCTGGAATCTCTTTGAGGTTTAGGCAACTCCTGCCCTCCTGCCCTCTGTTGGGCTACCGGTGGGGGTTGTGTCCTTGAAAAGCCTTTCTTTGCTGCTGAGACTAGAGGGAGTTCTCTTGTTCAGCCTGGGTTCCTCGGTAGCCCAGAGCTGGGGAGTCACCCATATGTGAGGACTGACTTCCTGCTTGGTCCTGGAGAAAGAGTAGTTACTCACCTGTAACAGGTGTTCTCCAGGAGCAGCAGGAATCAGTCCTCACAACCCTCCCTCCTCCCCTTGGAGTTGCAGTTGTACATAGTTTATTTTTCATTTTTGTGTGCTGTTCTTAGCTATGTCATTTGACTGAGGTAAGATGGCACCTTTAGGCGGGAAGGGAACCGCGCATGCGTGCCTGCATTCCCAAAGGCTTTCATAGAAAGCTGGGGAAATGCTCCGCTGGGGCTTCATCGGCGCCGATGACACCCATATGTGAGGACTGATTCCTGCTGCTCCTGGAGAACACCTGTTACAGGTGAGTAACTACTCTCTCCTGCTCCTGCACAGCAGGGAGCGGGGTTTTGACTCCAATGGCATAGCCTCTCCTCCTCAGCTGACCCCTCTCAGCACAGGAGGCCGGCTGACCCTGTATGCCCACAGGTGGTCAGCCGTGACACGGGATACCTGGGTGCTAAGCATAGTCCAGAGTGGCTATCTCCTTCACTTCCACCATTTACCTCCCTCCTTCTTTCCAGGGGAGCCTCCAAGACTCCCTCTGCACAGGAACCTACTCCTTCAGGAGTTAGCTGGTCTTTTAAGGGAGTAGGCGGTGGAACTGGTGCCCCACCACCTGAGAGGTCAAGGCTTCTATTCCAGGTATTTTCTGGTACCAAAAAAAACAGGAGGCCTCAGGCCCATCCTAGACTTGCAGAATCTCAACAAGTTCCTGCAGAGGGAAAAGTTCAAGATGCTTACCCTTGGAATCCTGCTTCCCTACCTCCAGCAGGGAGATTGGCTATGCTCCTTAAACCTAAAGGATGCTTATACTCACATCCTTATTCATCCAGACCACAGACAATATCTCTGATTTGTAGTGGGAGGAAACCATTACCAGTACAGGGTACTCCCTTTTGGCCTAACCTCCACCCCCAGGGTTTTTTACCAAGTGCCTGGTGGTGGTGACGGCCTATCTCAGAGTTCAAGGACTCTTTGTCTTTCCATACCTGGACGACTGGCTCATCAAGGGTCAGTCTCCACAGGAGACCAACCAAGCCACCCTCCACACTGTCTCTCTTCTCCAGCATCTGGGGTTTGTCATAAACTTCGCAAAGTCCGTTTTGTGCTCCTCGCAAAACATGGAGTTCATAGGAGCAAGACTAGACACCCTTCAAGCGAAGGCCTTTTTACCCGTGGACAGGGCCCACAGACTGTTGGATCTGGCCAGACAATTCCACAGCAATTCTCTATTCTCCGCCAGATCATTCCTAAGGCTATTGGGCCACATGGCATCCACGGTCCATGTTTATTTTATTTATTTATTTAACTTTCTTATATACCGCACTATTTAGCATCAGCGCGGTTTACAGAGAACATAAAAGACCAGAACAGGCTGTTTGGTATTACATATAACAGGAGCATCAACTTGGAAAACATGGGAGAACTATATACATAGAATATATAATCTGTTAAATCGATAACATGCTAGAACTATTTACATAAATTAGCAGGAGTGCTAGGATCAGGAGAAAACTAGTTAAATTTGTGGTGTGACTATTATATAGCACTTCATACAGGGTAGTACCTGATAAATAGGTTAAATTTAAGGGCCTTTCTGAACTGGGCTAGGTCGGTTATTGCACGGATGTCAGGTGGTAGGGAGTTCCAGCATTTTGGAGCGCAAAACATGAAAGCTCTGTTCGCTGTTGATCGGCTGCATGTTGTTATGGCCTTTGGTGTTATTAGAGAGTTTAGTGCTACTTGTCTTCTCGATCTGTTTGGTGGTATAGTTTGTATGAGCTCGGTAAGTGAGTTGGCTGACAGACCATAGATGGCCTTGTATGTGAGAATCAAGGTTTTGAACATAAGCCTGCCTTGTATAGGGAGCCAATGGAGCTGCTTGAGGATAGGTGTAACATGTTCACTCCTGGGCGCTCCTTGTAGAACCCTTGCAGCAGTGTTCATCGCAAGCTGTAAAGAACTCAGGGTGGATTGTGGGAGTCCTTGCAGAATAGAATTGGCGAAATCGAAATGCGGTAAGATGAGTGCTTGGTAGATGGTTCTGAAGTCCTCTGGGTCCAGTAAGGAACGTAAGTGCCTGAGTGTGCGAATCTTGAAGTATACAGCCTTTACAATATTATTTACGTGTGATTTCATATCGAGACGGTGGTCCAGGGTGACTCTGAGGTATCTTATTGTTTCTTTAGTGCATAGATCAGCTCCCTTAACACTTATATGTGATGGTGGAGTGAAGTTGGGGTCTCTTGTGACAAAGAGAACCTCAGTTTTCTTGTGCTGAATGCGGAGGTTCTGTGAGAGGAGCCACTCTGAGACTGCGTTGAAGCAATTTATTATGTGCAATAAGTCCGTTTGTATTGTGGAAAATGGCATGTAAAGTAGGATATCATCTGCATATATCATACATTTCACATTGTATGATCTGATGATATTGCAGATAGGCTGCATGTATATGTTAAACCTGAGAGATGAAAGAGAGGATCCTTGCGGTACGCCTTGTTTTTGATGGAAGAGATTTGATTCTCCCGTTGCAGATTTTACATATTGCATTCTAGTATCCAGGTAAGATTTACACCACTCAAGTGCTAAGCCACAGATGCCTTTTTCCTTCAGTCGTCCAAGGAGTATCTCATGATTTACCGAGTCAAACGCTGCTGCTATATCCAAGAAGATTAGCACAACGCCTTGTCGGATGTTGTCTATGCTAGTGAGTATATTATTGAAGAGGGTGGTGATGAGTGTTTCAACGCCATGATATTCTCTGAAGCCATGTTGAAAATGGTCTAGGGGGGCTGCGGAATCTATGTGGTCTTGAATTTGACGTTGCACCACTTTCTCAAAAATCTTTGCTAGGAAGGGGATACTAGCAATAGGCCTGTATGAATCAGACCTTTTTGGGTCTAGTTTGGGTTTTTTTAGCAGTGGTCTAATGGATGTGAGCTTTAGAGCAGAGGGGAAGGAGCCGGTTGTAAATGACAGGTTCATGATTCTTGCAATGAAAGGGCTAAATGCATTTCAAAGATCCTTTATCCAAAAGGCTGGGCAAGGGTCGGTTTGAGCGGTGGTAGTATTGAGTGAGGTGATTGTGTCTTCAATGTGTTTAGCAGAGGGTGTGGTAAGTGCAGACAGGGAAATTCGGCAGGTTGTTTCTTGTACATTGGTTTTTGATAGCTCATCCGTCTGTAGAAGTTTTGATTGCAAGTAATCAGCAAATTCTTGTGGGTGAATATCTTCCTTTTGTTCGGATGATGGTTCCTTTGATAGTGATTTTACTAAGTTGAAAAGATCACGGGGTTTGTTCAATGATCTTTTGAGCGTATCAGTGTGATATTGCTTCTTTTTGGTTGTGATTGTTTCGCGGTGAGTTGCTAAGTGGAGATTGTAAGCTGTTTGATCATCAATGGACCGTGATCGGCGCCAGCGTTTTTCGAGTCTTCTTAGGTGCGTAAGAGAAGACCGCAGATTGTGAGAGAACCATGGAGCAGAGGTTCTTTTCCTTGATATGTTCTTTTTGTGTGGTAGATGAGCAATGGCGTTTAAGCTGTTGTTCCAGGCTTCAATTGACTCATCAAGGTTGAGTGTTGTGTTGTTGAGGAGTGGTTGGGTACTTGTCAGTATAAATTCCTTGTTGAAAGGTCGAAAGCCTCTTGTTGGGGCTCTTGATGTGTTGTCCAGTTTTCTGTTGTTTAGAGGATGATTGTTGCTCAAGGGAATTTGTAGGTTTATGAGTTTGTGGTCTGACTATGGTACATCGGTGATAGATTTTACAATGTTGCTATTTTGTGCAGACACAGATTGTGGAGCGAAGACCATGTCAAGGATGTTTCCTTTGATATGTGTGGGCTGCATGATTAGTTGTTGATATCCGAGATTTTCAATGGCATTAAGGAGTGAAGAAGACTGGTGTTGCTGCAGTGATGGGAGATTGAGATCTCCCATTATCCAGTTTGGAGTGTTGAGGTTGCTGGTATTGGCAGCTAGGTCTAATATGGTGGGAAGGTCGTCCGGGGAGCTTGAGGGGGCTCTGTATACCAGGTTGATGGAGCATTGCTTGTTTACTATGGTGATTGTATCCAGATTGTTTGAGCTGTAGGAGTTGGTCGTGTTGAAAAGGAGTTCCGACTTGGTGAGTATGAGTGCTCCTCCTCCCTTCTTGTTTTCTCTGTGGGTTGTGTGTATAGAGAAGTTTGTTGGAATGAGTTGGTTAATGAGGACATTATCTTCTTTTGATAACCACTTTTCATTGATCATGAGTACATCCAGATTGTGATGGGTAACTATGTCTTGGATTACAGGCCATTTTTTCCGAATCGAGCGAGCGTTTATGATGGCACATTTTAGGCTTTGGGAACCTTGTTGCTTAGGGTTACTGGTTTGATGTATCGCAATGTGAATCAAGTGGGAATGCCGGATGCGAACTTCCTTACCCGGATAATGGTAAGAGTTGCTTGACCATTTTTTTCCGTGGTTTTTAAGGATAGGGATAAGATTGGTGGAGGGAGAGTAGGCAAGGGAGGTCCCGAGCCAATCTGTGAGAAGGTAAAAACTAAGAAGAGTGATGAGGTGGGGAGACATTTTGGTTCCTTGGTTGAGGATGTATTGGGTATCTCGGAGGCTTGCGCGGCAGATTACAAGTTACAGTGTGATTGATACAGGCTGCACAGTAGTCACAAAGGCTAAATGGATTTGCGTTACTGCTGGTAGTATATAATATCAAGTGGAAACAGTACTGACTACAGGATAGATAATAGAAGTCATAGTACAAAACAGGCAACTGTAACAAGGCGGGTAACTGCTATACAAACAACTGTAAAAGGCAGGCAGGATAATAGAAGTCATAGATTTGAGCTACTGTTGGTAGTATACAATATCAGGTGGAAACAGTACTGACTACAGTATAGATAACAGAGGTCATAGTTTAAATAGGCAACTGTAACAAGGCAGGTGACTGCTATATAGGCAACTGAAGAGAGGCAGGCTAATGATGACAGTAGGCGTTTGTATAGAGAGTCGTTGGATATAGGTGACGTAAGTGATCAGGTGAGAATGATTACTGACAACAGTATAGATAGAGAATATAGGCGGATATTTGGTGACCGATAGTGGCAAATTGAAACTTATGAGTGCCTACTCAACGGGAATGTTAAAGAGCAGGCTACGAACAACAATATATGAGATTATATTGAAACTAGATCAGAGCTTAGTCTGGTCCTACAGTTGGTGTATACTTGCTGTGCGTTACGACAGTGGACGTGCTGGTGAAGGTAGATGTTCACGTTGCAGGATTGGAGTGGAGCTGCGGATTGATGGAATGGACGTTTCTTGGGTTCTTTTGAGAGGGCCTCTGCCTAAGGGCCGTGCCAAAGGGCCCTCAGGCCCGGGCCCACCAGGCGCGGGCCCGCCTGACGGCGGCTTGCTTTTCTTTGTTGGGCTCCACCTCCCACAGCCCTGGTTGGGCTGGAGGCTCCTGAGCGGGAGAAGATGGCTGCACCCCGCTCAGGTGTGCTCTACCCCGATCGGGGAGCACGGAGCCAGAGGGAAGGAGGAGAGAGGTTGCTGCTGGACGGCGGCTTGCTTTTCTTTGTTGGGCTCCGCCTCCCACAGCCCCAATTGGGCTGGAGGCTCCTGAGCGGGAGAAGATGGCTGCACCCCGCTCAGGTGTGTTCTACCCCGATCGGGGAGCACGGAGCTGGAGGGAAGGAGGAGAGAGGTTGCTGCTGGACGGCGGCTTGCTTTTCTTGTTGGGCTCCGCCTCCCACAGCGCCGATTGGGCTGGAGGCTCCTGAGCATGTAACTCCAAATGCCCATCTACACATGAGGCCAGCTCAGTGGGGCCTCAGGACTCAGTGGCTGCAGGCCACAGGAAACCTGCAGGACAAAGTAAGGGTGTCCAAGTTCCTGGCAGCTTCTCTGCAGTGGTGGCTTCATCTTCCGAATCTGCTGCAAGGGGTGCCTTTTCAAGCACCTCCACACATAAGAACATAAGATATGCCATACTGGGTCAGACCGAGGTCCATCAAGCCCAGTATCCTGTTTCCAACAGTGGCCAATCTAGGTCATACGTACCTAGCAGTATCCCCAAAAGACACAGGTTCCACAATGCTTGTACTGGGTCAAGCATTGATTATCCTGGGTCCCTTTTTAATAGTGGTTTATGGACCTTTCCTCCAGGAACTTGTCCAAACCTTTTTTAAACCCAGCTACACTAACAGCCCTTACCACATCCTGCGGCAACAAATTCCAGAGTTTGATTACACGTTGAGTGAAAAAATATTTTCTCTTATTTGTCTTAAATAGTTTACCCTGTAGCTTCATTGCATGTCCCCTAGTCTTTCTATATTCTGATAGCGTAAACAATTGATCCACGTTTACCTGCTCCACTCCATTCATTAATTTATAGACCTCTATCGTATCTCCCCTCAGCCGTCTCTTTTCCAGGTTGAAGAGCCCCAACCTTTGTAGCCTCTCTTCATAGGAGTAGCCTTCCATCCCCTTCACCATTTTGGTGGCTCTTCTCTGTACTTTTTCTAATAATGCTATGTCCTTTTTAAGATATGGTGACCAGAACTGCACACAATATTCAAGGTGCGGTCGTACCATGGAACGATACAGAGGCATTATAATATCCTTTGTTTTATTTTCCATCCCTTTCTTTATGATACCTAGCATTCTATTTGCTTTCTTGGCCGTCGCTGCACACTGGGCAGAGAGTTTTAACGTGTTATCCACGATGACTCCTAAATCTTTTTCCTGGGTGGTGGTTCCCAATGTGGATCCTTGCATTGTGTAACTATAGTGTGGGTTGTTCTTTCCTAGGTGCATAACTTTGCACTTGTCCACATTAAATTTCATCTGCCATTTGGATGCCCAGTCTTCCAATTTATCCAGATCCTCCTGCAGTTTTCCACAATCCTCTTGGGTTTTAACAACTTTAAACAGTTTTGTATCATCTGCAAATTTGATAACCTCACTCATTATTCCCTTTTCCAGGTCATTTATGAATATGTCAAAAAGTAGCGGACCCAGTACAGATTCCTGGGGTACTCCACTATTCACCTTTTTCCATTGGGAATATTGGCCATTTAGCCCTACCCTCTGCTTTCTATCTTTTAACCAGTTCCCGATCCACAATAGTACACTGCCTCCTATCCCATGACTTTTTAGTTTCACCAAAAGTCTCTGATGAGGGACCTTATCAAAAGCTTTCTGAAAGTTCAGATACACTATATCAACCGACACTCAAGTGCTGACAGCCGATGCTTCTCTTCAAGGTTGGGGTGCACATTGCCAGGGAGCATGCACTCAAGGCCTGTGGTCTCCTTCTGAGGTCACACAGCCAATCAATTTCCTAGAGCTCACAGCGATCCGCTTAGCCCTGCGGACTTTCTCTCATGTCCTCTCTCACCAGTCCGTCTTAGTTCAGACGGACAATCAAGTTGCTATGTACTATGTGAACAAGCAAGGGGGCACAGGGTCCCGACCTCTTTGTCAGGAAGCACAGCACCTGTGCTCCTGGGCAGTCAATCATGGAATACTTCTCAAGGCGGTCTATCTCCCTGGACGGGAGAATTACTTGGCAGACAAGTTGAGCAGGATCCTACAGCCACACGAATGGCAGTTGAATCCTCTGGTGGTTCAACAGATCTTCCTAAGCTGGGGTCTTCCCACCATGGATCTGTTTGCCAATCCACTGAACCGTCAACTGCCCAGGTTCTGCTCCAGACAACTGCATCCTCTCAGAGTAGCAGCGGATGTTTTTCTCATACCATGATCTACAGGCCTCCTATATGTGTTTCCTCCCACACCTCTAGTGCCCAAAACACTGTTCAAAGTGATCCGGGACAAGGCCTCGGTGATCCTGGTGGCCCCCAGATGGCCAAGACAACCATGGTTCCCACTTCTTTTACAACTAGCGGTGGACGCTCCTCTTCCTCTGGGGATGCAACCCAATCTCCTGTCTCAGGAACAGGGATCCCTCTTACACCCCAATCTCCAGTCCCTCCATCTGATGGCCTGGCTGCTGAAAGGGTAGTTCTAGCACCCTTACTGCTGCCTAGGGAAGTGGAGGATGTGGTCTTGGCCTCTAGAAGGCAGTCCACTCGAAAGTCATATGCTCTTAAGTGGCATAGATTCTCCACCTGGTGTGACCAGCACAAGGAGGATCCTTTCTCATGCCTGGTTCCGGTGGTGCTGCAGTATTTGCTGCACCTGTCCAATCTAAGTCTTAAATCCAGCTCTGTTAGGGTCCACCTCAGTGCTCTCTCAGCGCACCACTTACCAGTGGACGGTCAGTCTCTCTCGAGCCACCCTTTGGTAGCTCGCTTCCTCAGAGGCCTGCTGTTGCTTAAGCTTCCAGTTCGTCCACCTGCCCCTGAGTGGGATTTCAATGTGGTCTTGCAACAACTTACTTGCCCACCATTTGAGCCTATGGCTACTTGTCCTTTGCGCATTCTTTCCTGGAAAGCGTTGTTTTTGGTAGCTCTTACATCAGCAAGGCGAGTAAGTGAGCTTCAAGCCCTGGTGTCAGAGGCACCATACACTAGGTTTTATAGGAACAGAGTAGTCTCACGGACTCACCCTAAGTTCCTTCCAAAGGTTGTCTCCTCCTTCCACCTCAGTCAGGAGGTGGTTCTTCCAACTTTCTTTCCCAGGCCGCATGACGGCCGGGCTGAGATGGTATTGCATACCCTGGACTCTAGAAGAGCGTTGTCCTTCTACCTTGACCGTACGCAGGGACACCGGAGGGCTGTTCAGCTCTTTGTCTCTTTTGACCCTAATAAGTAGGGGTTACCTGTCTCCATGCGTACCTTGTCCATTTGGGAAGCAGACTGTATCGCCTGGGCATTTAGGGCAGCCGGCCTCTCGTTGCAGGGTCGAGTTACGGCTCACCGTGTCAGGGCGAAGGCTGCGTCAGTGGCTCATCTCCGCTCTGTTCCGTTGGCAGACATCTGCCGGGCCGCTATTTGGTCTTCAAGCCAGACTTTTGCGGCCCATTACTGCATCGAGAGGGAGCCCCGCAGGGACAGTGCTTTCGGACAGGCGGTACTCCGTAATCTCTTTGAGATATAGGCAACTCCTACCCTCCGGCCCTGGTGTTGGGCTACCTTTCGGGGGCATTCTCAGAGAAGATTCCTTTCACACATACTGAGGCTTTAAAGGGAGCTCATTTTTGCAGCTTTGGGTCTCCGGTAGCCTTAAGCTGGGGAGTCCCATATGTGAGGACTGACTTCCTGCTTGGTCCTGGAGAAAGAGTAGTTACTCACCTGTATCAGGTGTTCTCCAGGAGCAGCAGGAATCAGTCCTCACAACCCTCCCTCCTCCCCTTGGAGTTGCAGTCATATGATTTGTTTTGTTTTTTTTGCTGTCTTTTAGCTATATCATCAGACTGAGCAAGATGGCACCCTTGGGCGGGAAGGGGACCGTGCAGGCGCGCTGCATTCCCAAAGGCTTTCTTTGAAAGCTGGGGAAATGCTCCGTATGGGGCTCCGTTGGCGCAGACGTCACCCATATGTGAGGACTGATTCCGGCTGCTCCTGGAGAACACCTGTTACAGGTGAGTAACTACGCTCTATGACAGCAGATAAAAACCAGTATGGTCCATCTAGTCTGCCCAGCAAGGCGGCAAGAGTAGGTGCACCTACCACTCCATGCAGTTCACCCCTCCCCATGCCTTTGTGTAGGGGTGTACCCACTACTCCGTGCAGGTCACCCCTATTTGTTGAGATATAAGAGATAGTTATACCTTACCACTGGTCTCTCGTGCTCATTTTCAATCAATGTGACAATCAGCATTTTTCTTTGTAGCTCATCCCTTCTGGGGCTCCCTGCCTTCTACTCTGTGCTTGGAATCTTAACTACACTTGATTTAAAACTAACCTGAAAACTATCGTCTTTTTTTAAGCCTATGGCATTGCATTACTTAATAAGGCTTATATCTGATTTCTTAGGGCACATTTGGCAGTAGAGCTGAGGCTAGTACCTGTACTCATAGTATTTTCTGCCTTCCAGTTTACTCTCTTCCCTTCTCTTCCCAACTGCCTACTTTATACTACTCTTTTCTAATAATTTTATGATATGTAACCAATATTCTCCAGGACCAAGCAGGAAGTCAGTCCTCACATATGGGTGACATCGACGTCGATGGAGCCCTTGCGGAGCATTTCCCCAGCTTTCCATGAAAGCCTTTGGGAAGGCAGGCACGCATGCGCGGTTCCCTTCCCGCCTAAAGGTGCCATCTTACCTCAGTCTCTCGTTTTCCGTGAAGCCCACCGGACGTGTGTCCTAGTCATCCCGGAAAATTGTTTGATTTTTTGCGATTCTTCACTATTTTTCTTCTTCGGTTCGACGCCAGTTCCCCTCCCGCCGGGTTCGGTACACCGGTATCGAGCCCAATCTTCTTTTTTCGGTTTTTGCCATTAGTGGCTGGCGTTCACGCCCTTTTTCATTTTCCCTGGAAGGCCGGTCCTTTGACCTCGTGAGGACTCTTTTTTCCCCGATGGCTTCCAGCGGTTTTAAGAAGTGTGATCGGTGCAAGAAACTGATGTCTCTCACCGACACACACGACTGCTGCGTTCGGTGCCTCGTTCCTGATCACGACCCTAAGACGTGTGGACCATGTGGGAAAATGTCTTCCAAGGCACTGCGAAGTCGTCAGCACCAAAAGGAAAGGCTTTTTTCTGACTCGGCCTCCGGCCGGGCCCGAACCTTGTCTGAGGCCTCGACATCTCGGGAGTCGGATCCCGAGCACCGTCGTGGCTCCTCGGACAGGGGGTCCCCCGAACGGGAACGCAAGAGGAAGAAGCAGCTCGTGAGGGCATCATTGGAAGAGGTACCTGGCTCCTCGAGAGCTAGGTCTCAGACCCTTCGACCGTCGCCCCGGGCCTGTGGAACAGGAGAAGCCTTCCAAAGTCCCTCGACTGGAGCCGGAGTCTGCTGGACACGTAAGCCCTGTAGTCCTCGTGGACTCTCCTCTCAGGGAGCCGACGTCGGGCCCGGCGCTGCCGGGGCCCGAGTCGGGAGCTGCTGAGTCTCCTGAGCTGAGTCTCAGGTTGACAGCCTTGGAGAACAGACTGTCTGCCTTCATGGAACAGCAGCGGGCACTGATGGCCAGCCTATCTGGCGCATCTGCCCCGACCACCGGGACATCGACATCGAAGTCGACCCCGGAGACCGAGCCGATACTCGAGACCATAAAGGCTCGAGGTCGACTTCGGTCGCGGTCTCCCTCGCCCTCCCGTTCAAGACCGAGGCGTCGACACCGGTGACTTGGGTGTCGGGGCGGGTGCTCGCAGGTCCAGCGAGTTCGGACCCCGATTCCTCATCGGACGAGTCCGCATGGGAGACGGAGGACGAGAAGTCCCACGACACCTTCAAGACTCAGTGCGTCCCATCGGACTCATCGCAGTCTGAACCCCGGAGTAGATCCCCTCCGGAGGATACCCGGTTCTCGGAGTTCGTTCGGGATATGGCCTCTGCGTTGGCTATCCCTGCGGACCCCGAGGAGGAACCTCGAGCCGAGGAGCTTGAGGCCCTGCAGTACGACTCTCCTCCGAAGGAGGCCTTTACTGTCCCGGTTCCTCCGATGCTGGAATGACTGCTCTTCTGGATGTGGGAGGCACCGGCCTCGGTGCCGGTTTTAAGCAAGCGGGTTGATTCGATCTATCGACTCCGGAAGAGTCCTGGCTTTCAGAAGGCGCAGCTACCACACCATTCCATGGTGGTGGAATCGGCCATGCATCGCCTGAAAAGTCAGAAATTAGGGGAAAGCCGACAGTCACCCAGGAGTGCATGGTTCGGACAAAGGTATCCTTGAAGGATACTACCAAAAGCAGTGAGGTTCCAAAAGGGAGTATAGTAGCCCAAATGCCCTTGAGTAAGGAGCAGACAGAGCATAAAGATTCCAAATTACCCCTGCCTACCAATAGCCAGATTAATATTAATAAAATACAGTCTCTAAAATGCTAGAAGTCTAAACAATAAGATGGGAGAGTTAGAATATATAGCACTAAATGAGAGGTTAGATATGATTGCACTCTCAGAGACATGGTGGAAGGAGGATAACCAGTGGGACACTGTGATACCTGGATACACACTATATCGTAATGATAGAGCTGATCAAATTGGTGGAGGGGTTGCGCTCTATGTTAGAGAGGGCATTGAGTCAAAAAGGATTAAAGTTTTGCAGGGAACAAAATTTGCTGTAGAATCTCTATGGATTGAAATTCCATTTATGAAGGGGAAGGTGATGGCAGTTGGAGTATACTATCGACCGCCTGGCCAGAATGAACAAATGGATGATGAAATGCTCAGAGAAATCAAGGAAGCTAACAAAAGTCACAACAGAGTAGTAATAATGGGTGATTTCAATTACCCCAGTATCGACTGGGTCAGTGTCACAGCAGGACAAGCTAAAGAGATAAAGTTTCTAGATGGAATAAATGACTGCTTCTTGGAGCAGCTGGTTCATGAACCGACCAGAGGGGAAGCCATACTGGACCTAGTCCTTAGTGGAACGCCAGATCTGGTGCAAGAAATAAGGGTGTTGGGACCACTTGGCAATAGTGATCATAGTATGATCATGTTTGATTTAATTAGTGGAGGACAGATAGTAAAGGCATCCACAGTACTACCTTTTAACTTTCAAAAGGGAGACTATGATAGAATGAGGAATATAGTTAGGAAAAAACTAAAAGGAGCGGTTCCAAAGGTTAAAGACTTACAGCAAGCTTGGGTGTTATTTAAAAATACTATCCTCGAAGCCCAGACCAGCTGTATTCCACGCATAAAGAAAAGTGAAAGAAAGTCCAAAAAACTGCCAGCATGGTTTAAAGGTGAGGTCAGAGAGGCTGTTGCTGCCAAAAAAGCAACCTTCAGGAAATGGAAAAAATAGCCAAATGATGAAAACTGGAAACAGCACAAGCACTGGCAAGTTAAATGCAAAGCATTGATAAGGCAGGCAAAGCGGGAATTTGAGAAGAAACTTGCTACGGAAGCAAAAATACGAAATAAAGACTTTTTCAAGTACATTCGTAGCAAAAGGCCTGTGAGAGAGTCAATTGGACCATTAGATGATAGAGGGGTAAAAGGGGCAGTAAGAGGAAACAAGGCTATAGCAGAGAGACTGAATGAATTCTTTGCTTCGGTCTTTACTGAGGAAGATGTAGGGATGTTACCCAAGACTGAAGTGGTATTTAAAGGTGATACTGCAGAGGAATTGAGAGAAATATCGCTACACCGGGAAGATATATTACAACTATTTGGTAAACTGAATAGTAGCAAATCACCTGGACCGGATGGTATACATCCCAGAGTGTTGAAAGAACTGAAATATGAGATTGCAGACCTGCTATTGGTAATCTGTGAACTTTCATTAAAATCATCTGTAATACCTGAAGATTGGAGGGTCGCCAACGTAACACCAATTGTTAAAAAGGGTTCCAGGGGTGACCCAGGAAATTACAGACCGGTGAGCCTGACGTCAGTACCAGGGAAAATGGTAGAAACCATCATAAAGAACAAAATTACACAGCATGTAGATAGTCATGGCCGAATGGGAGACAGCCAACATGGCTTTAGACAAGGAAGATCTTGTCTTACTAATCTGATATGTTTTTTGAAGGTGTGCATAAACAGGTAGACAAAGGTGAGTCGGTTGATATAGTGTATCTGGACTTTCAGAAAGCTTTTGACAAAGTCCCCCATCAGAGTCTTTTGGCGAAGCTAAAAAGTCATGGGATAGGAGGCAGTGTACTATTGTGGATCGGGAACTGGTTAAAAGATAGAAAGCAGAGGGTAGGGCTAAATGGCCAATATTCCCAATGGAAAAAGGTGAATAGTGGAGTACCCCAGGGATCTGTACTGGGTACGCTGCTTTTTGACATATTCATAAATGACCTGGAAAAGGGAATAACTCGTGAGGTTATCAAATTTGCAGATGACACAAAACTGTTTAAAGTTGTTAAAACCCAAGAGGATTGTGGAAAACTGCAGGAGGATCTGGATAAATTGGAAGACTGGGCATCCAAATGGCAGATGAAATTTAATGTGGACAAGTGCAAAGTTATGCACCTAGGAAAGAACAACCCACACTATAGTTACACGATGCAAGGCTCCACATTAGAAACCACCACCCAGAAAAAAGATTTAGGAGTCATCGTGGATAACATGTTAAAACCCTCCGCCCAGTGTGCAGCGGCGGTCAAGAAAGCAAATAGAATGCTAGGTATCATAAGGAAAGGGATGGAGAATAAAACAAAGGATGTTATAATGCCTCTGTATCGCTCCATGGTACGACCGCACCTTGAATATTGTGTGCAATTCTGGTCACCGTATCTTAAAAAGGACATAGCGTTATTAGAAAAAGTACAGAGAAGAGCCACCAAATTGGTGAAGGGGATGGAAGGCTAATCCTATGAAGAGAGGCTAAGAAGGTTAGGGCTCTTTAGCCTGGAGAAGAGACGGCTGAGGGGAAATATGATAGAAGTCTATAAATTAATGAATGGAGTGGAACGGATAAACGTGGATCAATTGTTTACGCTATCAGAGTATAGAAAGACTAGGGGACATGTAATGAAGCTACAGGGTAAACTATTTAAGACAAATAAGAGAAAATATTTTTTCACTCAACGTGTAATCAAACCCTGGAATCTGTTTCCGGAGGATGTAGTAAGGGCTGTTAGTATAGCTGGGTTTAAAAAATGTTTGGACAAGTTCCTGGAGGAAAGGTCCATAAACCACTATTAAAAAGGGACCCAGGATATCAATGCTTGACCCAGTACAAGCATTGTGGAACCTTTGTCTTTTGGGGATATTGCTAGGTACGTATGACCTAAATTGGCCACTGTTGGAAACAGGATACTGGGCTTGATGGACCTCGTTCTGACCCAGTATGGCATGTCTTATGTTCTTATGTCCCCTAGCAGGGAGGCCCGAAACCTCAATGGTTTTGGTAGAAAGTGCTTCCAGGGCTCGATGGTTGCTTGACGTGTCCAGTCTTACCAGCTGTACATGGGCATGTACTTAGGAGTCCTGGCCAAGGAGCTGGCCGGGTTCTCTGCTGGTCTCTCCGGGGAACCGTTGCAGAGGTTCAAGTCCTTGTCCTCGGGGATCCGGGAATGCTCCAAGTCTATGTCCCGCGCTGCCTACGATGGCTTCGAGGCTTCGGCCCGCGTTGCGGCAGCCGGCATCGGAGCTCGACGCCAGGCATGGCTGCAGTCATCGGACCTCGAGCCATGGGTTCAGGACAAGTTGGTCGATGTTCCTTGCTGAGGTGAGAACCTTTTTGGCAAGCCCATGACCGAGAAGGCCGCACAGCTCGAGACCGAGCACCTCACAAGGACAAGGCTGTCTAGAAAGACGTCTGCCCCGTCTCAGAAGAAGAAGGGCTCAGGTAAAAAGCCCTTTTACCCGAGGAAGGGCACTGCCTACAAACAGTACCCACAATATCAGGCTGCCCAAGCTGCCCCTCAGGGTCAGCAAGCCAAGGGTAGGGTAATGGGCCCCGTAGGCAGAGGACCCCCAAGCCTCTGGCCCCTGCTCCCACTCAGCAGGGTGGGGGTTTATGACTCCTTAGGCATAGCCTCTCCGTCCCTGCTCTCCCAACCCTGCACAGGAGGTCGCCTCGCTCTGTTTGCCCACCAGTGGCCACTCATCACCGGAGACAGTTGGGTGTTAAGAATAGTCCACAAGGGCTATGCACTACACTTCCAGCAACTGCCTCCTCCATACTTTCCAGGGGAGCCTCCAAGGCCTCCCCTGCACACAGATCTTCTCCTTCAGGAGCTACAAGGTCTGTTGGTGGACAGGGCAGTGGAGCCTGTGCCTCCCCACTTACAAGGTCGAGGGTTCTACTCCAGGTATTTCCTGGTACCCAAAAGAACCGGTGTCCTTCGACCTATTCTAGATCTCCAAAACCTCCTGGAGGAGGAAAAGTACAAGATGCTTACTCTTGGAACCCTTCTGCCCTACCTCCAGCAGGGAGATTGGCTATGCTCCTTGGATCTAAAGGATGCGTATACTCACACCCTCATTCATCCAGACCACAGAAAGTACCTCAGGTTCATTGTGGGAGGAAACCATTATCAGTACAGAGTACTACCTTTTGGCCTCACCTCCGCTCCCAGGGTCTTTTTTCCAAATGTCTGGCAGTGGTGGCGGCCTACCTGAGAAATCAGGGTATCTTTGTCTTCCCCTATCTGGATGACTAGCTCATCAGGGGTCAGACGTGCCAGGAGGCCAGACAAGCCACCCTCAGAACTATTGCTCTTCTTCAAAGCCTGGGGTTTGTCATAAACTTCGCAAAGTCCAGTTTGCTGCCCTCCCAGAACTTGAAGTTTATAGGGGCAAGGTTGGACTCTCAGCTGGAAAAGGCATTCTTGCCAGAGGACAGAGCCCAAAGACTGATAAACCTGGCAAGCCAGTTTCTCAGCAGGTCACTGGTCTCCGCCAGACTCTGCCTGAAGCTTCTAGGCCACATGGCTTCGACAGTACATGTGACCCCCAATGCCAGGCTCCATATGAGGCCTGCACAGTGGTGCCTTCGGACTCAGTGGTCACAAGCCACAGGCAGCCTCCGAGACAGGATAAGGGTGTCCAGACAATTCCTGAACTCCCTCAACTGGTAGCGGCACCGACCCAATCTGCTGCAAGGGGTACCCTTTCAGATGCCTGCGTTCACAGTGGTGTTGACTACGGATGCCTCCCTGCAGGGCTGGGGTGCTCATTGTCTAGGCAAGTGCACCCAGGGCCTGTGGTCTCCCTGGGAAGCCGCATAGCAAATCAATCTACTGAAACTCAGGGCTATTCGGTTAGCCCTGAAGACTTTCTCTCCAACCCTGGCTCATCAGTCTGTCCTAGTTCAGACAAACAACCAGGTAGCCATGTTTTATGTGAACAAGCAGGGCGGAACTGGGTCCAGGCTCCTTTGTCAGGAAGCACAGGACCTTTGCTTGTTCGCTCTCAGGCACAACATGCTCCTCAAGGCTGTGTATCTACCTGGCCAGGAAAACTACCTAGCCAACAAGTTGAGCAGGATTCTGTAGCCCCACGAGTGGCAGCTCCATCCTTTGGTGTTCAGAAGATTTTCCTGAAATGGGGACTTCCATCCATAGATCTGGTTGCCAGTCCTCTGAACAAACAGCTGCCAAAGTTCTTCTCCAGGCAACCGCATCCTCTGCGGATAGCAGCAGATGCTTTTCTGAATCCCTGGTCTCAGGGCCTCCTGTATGCATTTCCTCCCACGCCCTTGGTGGCCCGAACCCTGTTCAAGATTCTCCAGGACAAGGCCTCGGTCCTGCTGGTGGCTCCCAGGTGGCCGAGACAGCCTTGGTTTCCACTTCTGCTTCAGCTGGCAGTGGATCCCCCACTGCCTCTGGGGTTGCAACCCGACCTTCTCTCGCAGGATCAGGGTTCCCTTCTGCACCCCAATCTCAAAGCTCTCAATTTGATGGCCTGGAGGCTGCAAGGGTAGTTTTGGCTCCCTGGGGCCTCCCTCCTGAAGTTGAGGAGGTTGTTCTAGCCTCTAGGAAACAGTCCACTAGGAAAACCTATGCTCTCAAATGTAAAAGGTTTTCTGTGTGGTGTCAGCTACGTACACAGGATCCTTTCTCCTGTACTGTACCAGTAGTGCTTCAGTACTTACTGCACTTATCAAATCAGGGACTTAAGTCCAATTCTGTTCGGTCCACCTCTCAGCTCTAGCAGCTCACCACTCACTGGTGGAAGGACATTCTCTGCCGGTTCTACCCTTGGTGTCCCGGTTTCTCAGAGGCTTGCTTTTGCTCAAGCCTCCAATCCATCCTCCTGCTCCTGAGTGGGAGTTGAATGTGGTCTTGCAGCAACTGACTCGCCCACCCTTTGAGCCGATGGCTAGTTGTCCTCTATGCTTCCTATCCTGGAAGACACTCTTCTTGATAGCCCTCACCTCGGCTAGGCGAGTGAATGAGCTTCAGGCCCTGGTCTGTGACAGGCCTTACACCAGATTCTATAAGAACAGGGTAGTCCTCAGGACTCATCCCAAGTTCCTCCCAAAGGTTGTCTCCTCTTTCCACCTCAACCAGGAGGTGGTTCTTCCAACATTCTTCCCTAGGCCTCATGCAAGCCAGGCTGAAGCAGTTCTGCATACCCTGGACTGTAGGAGGGCCTTATCCTTCTACCTTGACTGTACGCAGGGGCACAGAAGGGCTACTCAGCTCTTCATATCTTTTGACCCTAATAATTTGGGGTTGGCTGTGTCCAAGCGTACCTTGTCCATCTGGGTGGCTGACTGTATCACCTGGGCTTACAGGGCGGCTGACCTTCCTTTGCAGGGTCGGGTCACAGCCCACCGTGTCAGGGCAATGGCTGCCTCAGTGGCTCATCTCCGCTCTGTACCGTTGGTAGACATCTGCAGGGCTGCTACTTGGTCTTCAAGCCAGACGTTTGCGGCCCATTACTGTCTGGAAAGGGAGTCCCGTAGGGACAGTGCTTTTGGCCAGGCAGTACTCCTGAATCTCTTTGAGGTTTAGGCAACTCCTGCCCTCTGTTAGGCTACCGGTGGAGGTTCTGTCAGTGGAAAGCCTTTCTTTGATGCTGAGACTAGAGGGAGTAATCTTGTTCAGCCTGGGTTCCTGGTAGCCCAGAGCTAGGGATTCACCCATATGTGAGGACTGACTTCCTGCTTGGTCCTGAAGAAAGAGTAGTTACTCACCTGTAACAGGTGTTCTCCAGGAGCAGCAGGAATCAGTCCTCACAACCCTCCCTCCTCCCCTGGGAGTTGCAGTTGTACATAATTTATTTTTACATTTTTGTGTGCTTTTTTTAGCTATGTCATTTGACTGAGGTAAGATGGCACCTTTAGGTGGGAAGGGAACCGTGCATGCGTGCCTGCATTCCCAAAGGCTTTCATGGAAAGCTGGGGAAATGCTCTGCAAGGGCTCCATCGACATCGATGTCACCCATATGTGAGGACTGATTCCTGCTGCTCCTGGAGAACACCTGTTACAGGTGACTAACTACTCTTTTTCCCTCTAATTTTCTGTAGGCTGTGTGCGCATAAAATATCAGCTGTGTGCAGCTGTTGAAGGAAGGTTAAATTTTTGTGCACCACATAACAACACTCGGAGTTATATACTTTAAAATTTGACTACACGTCAGAATACAGTATGTACACCACATTGGTTTTAATCAAATTAAATGAAAATAGACGATTACTAAATGAAGCGGGAAATTTCTAGTAATTACTAACATAACTTTTAAATTTTAAGATGTCTTTGTTGTTTTCTATCAGAATCAGAGCCGTAATTTTTGTGCACTCTGTTGTAAAGTATGTGCGCTCGCTCGGCGAGGTGTGTGCGCGCGCACACGCGCACAGCTTAGAGGGAACAGTGTACGTAACTATTATTTCTCCAGGACCAAGCAGGAAGTCAGTCCTCACATATGGGTGACGTCAGCGCCGATGGAGCCCCCGTGCGGAGCATTTCCCCAGCTTTCATAGAAAGCCTTTGGGAATACAGCGCGCATGCGCGGTCCCCTTCCCAACCAAGGGTGCCATCTTGCTCAGTCTTCTTTTTTCCGCGGAGCCCGACGGATGTATATTCATTTCACCCGAGGAAGAAGTTGATTTTTCTCTGCGTTAACCTGTTTTTCTTCGGTTCGACGCCGGTTTCTCTTTCCCGCCTTGGCCCGATACGTCGGTATCGAGCCCGGATCTCTTTTTCGGTTTTTGTCCTTAGTGACTAGCGTTCGCACCATTTTTTCTTTTTTCACTGGCAGCCCTGTCTTTTGACCTTGCAGGGGCCCTTTTTCCCCCGATGGCTGCCAGCGGGTTTAAAAAGTGTGATCGGTGTAAGAATCCTTTGTCTCTCACTGACACACATGACTGCTGCCTCCGGTGCTTCGGACCCGATCATGACCCGATGATCAGTGGTCCATGTGGGAAGATGTCCTCTAAGGCGTTAAGGAGTCGGCAGCACCAAAAGGAAAGAATCTTCTCGGACTCCGCATCCGGTAGGGTCCGGACCTCGTCAGAGGCCTCGACATCTCGGGACTCCGGCCCCGAGCAGCGTCGAGGCTCCTCTGAAAGGGGGGTCTCCATCGCGGGAGCATCGTAAGAAGAAAAAACCCGCGAGGACGTCGTCGGTGGATGCACTTGGCTCCTCAAGGGCCAAGTCGCATAGCTCTGAGCGCCGTCTCGGGTCTTCGGAGTCGGAGAGGCCTGCAAAATAACCACGTGTGGAGATGGAGTCCCCGGGTCACGTGAGTACTGTAGTCCTCGTGGACTCACCTCCAGGGGAGCTGACTTCACGCCCGGCGCTGCCGGGGCCCGAGTCAGGGGCTGCTCACTCAGGGGCTGCTGATGGCCCTGAGTCAGGGGCTGCTGACGGCCTTGGAGAGCAACTTGGCTGCCTTCATGGAACAGCAGCAGGCACTGATCGCCGGTCTCACCGGTGCATCTGCCCCGACCAGAGGGACATCGACGTCCAAGTCCACCCCGGAGGCCGAGCCGATCCTCGAGTCCATGCGAGCTCGAGTCCATCCTCGGCCAAGGTCCCCCTCGGCCTCCCATTCGGGACTGAGGTCGTCCACGCCGGTACCCTCGGCGTCAGGGCGGATGGCATCGATGCCTGTCCGACCAGAGCCGCTCGATTCCTGCTCCGAGGAGTCCGGCTGGGAGACAGAGGATGAGGAGTCGCCCGACACCTTTCGGACTCGGTGCGTTCCTTCGGACTCGCCCGAGTCCAAGCCTCGGAGAAGGTCCCCCCCCCCCCCCCGGAGGATACCCGGTTCTCGGAATTCGTGCGGGACATGGCCAAGGCTTTGGCATTCCCCGCGGATCCCGAGGAGCAGCCTCGAGCCGAGGAGCTCGAGGCCCTACAGTATGACTCTCCTCCGAAGGAGGCCTTTACTGTTCCGGTTCCTCCGATGCTGGAACGGTTTCTCTTCCGCATGTGGGAGGTGCCGGCATCAACGCCGGTTATAAACAAGCGGGTCGATTCCATCTATCGAGTCTGCAAGAGCCCCGGGTTCCAAAAGGCACAATTACCACACCACTCCATGGTTGTGGAATCGGCCATGCATCGTCTGAAGAGTCAGAAGATGCACTCCTTGGTGCCTCCCGGCCAGGAGGCCCGCAACCTGGATAGTGCTTCCAGGGCTCTATGCTTGCTTGCCGTGTCCAGACCTACCAGCTGTACATGGGCATGTACCTTCGAGACCTGTCAAAGGAGATTGCCGGGTTCTCTGCTGGTCTCTCCGAGGAACCTTTTGCAGAGGTTCAATGCTCTGTCCTCGGGTATTCGTGAGTGCTCAAAGTTTATATCTCGAGCAGCCTATGATGGCTTTGAGGCTTCGGTCCGAGTAGCCGCATACGGCATCAGTGCACGCCGTCAGGCTTGGCTACAGTCATCGGACCTCGAGCCATGGGTGCAGGACAAGTTGGTCGATGTCCCCTGCCGAGGTGAAAACCTCTTTGGTAAGCCCATGGCTGACAAGGCTGCCGAACTCGAGACCGAGACTCTTGCCCGGACAAGGTTGTCCAGAAAAACCTCTGCCCCTTCTCAGAAGAAGAAGGGCTCTGGAAAAAAGACCTTTTACCCGAGGAAGTCATCTGCCTATAAACAGTACCCTCATTATCAGGCCTCTGTAGCTCCCCAACAGGGTCAGCAGGCCAAGGGGCAGGGTCATGGGCCCCGTAGGCAGAAAGCCCCCAAGCCTCCTACTCTGGCTCCTGCTCAACAGGGAGGGGTTTTTTGACTGCATTAGCGTAGCCTCTCCTCCTCAGCTGGCCCCCATCAGCACTGGAGGCAGGCTGTCCCTGTTCGCCCACAGGTGGTCAGCCGTCACAAGGGATACCTGGGTTCTAAGTATATTCCTGACGGGCTATCTCCTCCACTTCCACCGAGTACCCCCCTCCTATTTTCCAGGAGAGCCTCCCAGACTCCCTCTGCACAGGGACTTACTCCTGCAGGAGTTGGCAGGTCTTCTAAAGGAACAGGCAGTGGAACCGGTGCCCCACTACCTGAGAGGTCACGGCTTCTATTCCAGGTACTTCCTGGTACCAAAGAGAACAGGAGGCCTCAGACCCATCCTAGACTTGCGAAACCTGAACAAGTTCCTGGAGAGGGAAAAGTTCAAGATGCTTACCCTTGGAATCCTGCTGCCCTACCTCCAGCAGGGAGATTGGCTATGCTCCTTAGATCTAAAGGATGCTTATACTCACATCCTTATTCATCCAGACCACAGACAATATCTCAGATTTGTAGTGGGAGGAAACCATTATCATTTCAGAGTACTGCCTTTTGGCCTTACATCCGTTCCCAGGGTATTCATCAAGTGCCTGGCGGCAGGGGCGGCCCAAGGGGGGTGCGGGGCCATGTGCGGAGACTCGGTGCGGGGCCTCATTTGCATAAGGGGCCTCATTTGCATAAATATTTGCATAATGTTACCATACACTAACTTTTAGTAAACATGCCTCTTCATGAGTGTATGGATAAAGAAAGACAAAGATTTCTACATTACTATAATCCAGTGCCAACCGCCAGGCACATTAGGAACTACTACAAACACTGCCCATTTAGAACCCATAGCAAACCCACCGTATCCTAACAGCACTACCAAGACTCATAAAGCACCATACCCTACCTATCAAAAGGCAACACTGCAAATATTAAACCAATACATTTCAGAGAATAACAACACATGACCTACTGGGGAAAGAGAACAAGTGGCAATGTCAAATAGGAATTATATAAACAGAACACCTCAGCTCAGTTACACATGCAGAACATAGACCATCACCAAACAAGTAATCACAATTTAGAAACAGGAAGACAATAATTAAACTGGGAACCCTAAAAGCCAAACTTGGAATGTACAACAATGTTGAAATAAAACTATAAATTAATTTCCTCTTGTACTAAACAAAGCACCGACATTAATGATGCACATTTCCCAGAGCTGACATATTCCAGTTAATAAATTCAAAATAAAGAGATATCTTTGTACCTTTTGTGCATTTTTTTTTTCAGTTGCAATTGTTCCAGTCACTTTCTTCTGGTTTATTTGTGTCTTCTGCTAACTCTCCATCGTCTGCTGTCCATTTGTCCTTTCTTCTCTCCTCTAGTTTTTTTCCATTCTCTCTCTACATCTGCTTTAACATAATAATCTTTCTCCTTTTGCTCTTTCCTCATTCCTATTTCATCCACTCAAATTTTACCCCTCCATCCTCAATCCCCACTTAGGGGCTTGTTTACAAAGCCGCGGTAGCGGTTTGCGATCGTAATCGGAGCAGCGGCCCCATTGATTTCAATGGGGCCGCGGCTGCGATCGCGAACCACTACCGCGGCTTTGTAAACAAGCCCCTTAGTCTCCCAATACCCGGCCAATTGTAGATTTTTCTTCCCTCCCACACAAAATATTCTTCCCCTCTCCATTTCACTCTCCCAGCCCCATCCCCTTCTAATCTCCCCCAACATCAGCTCCCTTTTAGTTGCAGCCCCACCCAGTATCCGCTCCCTTCTAGTCCCCACATCAGCCCATTTCCAGTCCTAGCTCCCCCATCCATTTCCAGTCCTATCCGAGTCCCTTCATCATCTCATTTCCAATACCAGCCTCCCATCAGCCCATTTCTAGTCCTTTCCTAGCCCCACCATCAGCCCATGTTAAATCCTAGCTTCCCTCCACTCAGCCCATTTCTAATCCAAGCCCCCCATGAACCTACTTCCAGTTCTAGCCCCTCCATGAGTCCATTTCAATCCAAGCCCCCACCACAGCCCATTTCCAATCTTAGCTCCCCCAACACCCAATTCCCAGTCCTATCCTAGCCCCTCCATCAGCCCATTTCCTGTCCTAGCTCCTTCCCCTAAGAGCCCATTCCAAGCCCCCCTCCCCATCAGCTATTTGCAGTTCAAGCCCCCTTCCACTCAGCCCATTTCCAGTCCTAGCAACCCCCCCCCCAACCCATTACCAGTCCTAACCTCCCCATCAGCCCACTCCCAGTCCTAATCCCACCAGCCCATTTCCAGTCCTAATCCCCCATCACCCAATTTTTAGTTTAAGCCCCCCATAGCCCATTACCAGTCCTAACCCCCCATCAACCCACTTTCAGTCCTAATCCCATCAGCCCATATACAGATTTAGCTCCCCCATAGCCCATCACCACTCCTAAAACCCCCCCCAAGCCCATCACCACTCCTACCCCCCCAGCCCATCACCACTCCTAACCCCCCCCCAGCCCATCAACACTCCTAACCCCCCCCCCAGCCCAGCCCAGCCCATCAACACTCCTAACCCCCCCCCCAGCCCAGCCCAGCCAGCAACACTCCTAAACCCCCCCCCCAGCCCAGCCCACCAACACTCCTAAACCCCCCCCCCAGCCCAG
Source organism: Ichthyophis bannanicus (assembly GCA_033557465.1). Taxonomy (NCBI): domain Eukaryota; kingdom Metazoa; phylum Chordata; class Amphibia; order Gymnophiona; family Ichthyophiidae; genus Ichthyophis; species Ichthyophis bannanicus. The sequence goes on along the minus strand of CM066033.1, from coordinate 372,376,411 downwards.
CCCAGCCCAGCCCAGCGAAAATTAAAAGAAAAACAAACCTGTCTGCTGCCGCGGTCAGGGCCGCCGCGGCAGAATCGAGCGTGCCGCGGGGCCCCCCTGTGCACGGCAGAGCCTGCCCTCCTTGTAGCAGCTCTCTTTGGAGCTGAAAAGTCAGACGCGCCGGCTTGCAGAGCATAGCGCGAGGGAAGAGTTTTTCTCCCTCGCTGCTCTGTTTAAGCCCGCGGGGGCTGATGGGAACTTCCCATCAGCCCCCGCGGCTTAACAGAGCAGCGAGGGAGAAACTCTTCCCTCGCGCTCTGCAAGCCGGCGCGCCTGACTTCAGCTCCAAAGAGAGAGCTGCTACAAGGAGGGCAGGCTCTGCCGTGCACAGGGGGGCCCCGCGGCACGCTCGATTCTGCCGCGGCGGCCCCGACCGCGGCAGCAGACAGGTTTTTTTTTTTACTTTTCAAAAAGAATGTTTTTTGCGCGGGGCCCCCTGAAACGCGGGGCCCTGTGCAAAAAACATTCTCGCTCAATGGACGGGCCGGCCCTGCCTGGCGGTGGTAGCGGCCTACCTCAGGATTCAAGGCCTCTTTGTCTTTCCATATCTGGACGATTGGCTCGTCAGGGGTCAATCCCTGCAAGAGGCCAATCAAGCCACCCTTCGCACTGTCGCTCTGCTTCAGCACCTGGGGTTTGTCATAAACTTCGCAAAGTCCAGTTTACAACCCTCCCAGAACATGGAGTTCATAGGAGCTCGACTGGACACCTTTCAGGCAAAGGACTTTCTACCAGTGGACAGGGCCCACAGATTGATGGCTCTAGCCAGGCTATTCCACAGCAATTCTCTGGTTTCCGCCAGACAATTCCTGACGCTCTTAGGCCACATGGCATCTACAGTCCATGTTACTCCAAATGCCCATCTACACATGAGGCCAGCTCAATGGGGCCTCAGGACTCAGTGGCACCAGGCCATAGGAAGCCTCACGGACAAAGTGAGGGTGTCCAGCCTACTACAGTCTTCTCTGCAATGGTGGCTTCATCTTCCAAATCTAGTGCAAGGGGTGCCTTTTCAGGCACTTCCAAACCCTCCAGTGCTGACAACCGATGCTTCTCTTCAAGGTTGGGGTGCACATTGCCAAGGGGCATGTACTCAAGGCCTGTGGACTCCTTGGGAGGCCGCACAGCAGATCAATCTATTAGAACTGAGAGCTATCCGCTTAGCCCTGAGAACTTTCTCTCATCTCATCTCTCACCAGTCCGTCTTGGTTCAGACGAACAATCAAGTGGCTATGTTCTATGTGAACAAACAAGGGGGCACAGGGTCCCGCCTTCTCTGTCAGGAAGCGCGGAAACTGTGCTCCTGGGCAGTCAATCATGGCATTCTTCTCAAAGCAGTCTACCTCCCAGGTCAGGAGAATTACCTGGCGGACAGATTGAGTAGGATCCTGCAGCCGCACGAATGACAGTTGAACCCTTTAGTGGTTCAACAGATCTTCCTGAGATGGGGTCTTCCAAACCATAGATCTCTTTTCCAGTCCTCTGAACCGTCAACTACCCAGGTTCTGTTCCAGACAACCGCATCCTCTCAGAGTAGCAGCGGATGCGTTTCTCATTCCATGGTCTACAGGCCTCCTATATGCGTTTCCTTTCACTCCTCTGGTGTCCAAGACACTATTCAAGGTGACCCGGGACAAGGCCTCGGTGATTCTGGTGGCCCCCAGATGGCCAAGGCAACCCTGGTTCCCACTACTGTTGCAACTGGCGGTGGACACTCCTCTTCCTCTGGGGATGCAACCCGATCTCCTGTCTCAGGAGCAGGGATCCCTCTTGCACCCCATTCTGCGTTCCCTCAATTGATGGCCTGGCTGCTGAAAGGGTAGTCCTAGCACCTTTACTACTGCCTAGGGAAGTGGAGGATGTAGTTTTGGCCTCTAGGAGGCAGTCCACCAGAAAGTCTTATGCCCTTAAGTGGCGTAGATTTTCTACCTGGTGTACTCAACACAACGAGAATCCCTTCTCATGCTTGGTACCCGTGGTGCTGCAATAATGCTTCACCTCTCCAACCTAGGCCTTAAGTCCAATTCTGTTAGAGTTTATCTTAGTGCTCTTTCAGCACACCACTCACAGGTGGAGGGTCAGTCTCTCTCCACTCATCCTTTGGTGGCTCGCTTCCTCAGAGGCCTGCTTTTGCTTAAGCCTCCAGTGCATCCACCTGCCACTGAATGGGATTTAAATGTGGTCTTGCAACGGCTTACTTGCCCACCATTTGAACCTATGGCTACTTGCCCTCTGCGTTTCCTGTCCTGGAAAACGCTATTTCTGGTAGTCCTTACCTCAGCAAGGCGAGTGAGTGAGCTTCAGGCCCTGGTATCAGAAGCACCTTATACTAGGTTCTATAGGAACAGGGTAGTCTTACGGACTCACCCGAAGTTCCTTCCAAAGGTTGTCTCCTCCTTCCACCTCAATCAGGAGGTGGTTCTTCCGACTTTCTTTCCCTGGCCTCATGCTAGCCGGGTTGAGATGGTCTTGCATACCCTGGACTGTAGGAGGGCGTTGTCCTTCTATCTTGACCGTACGTGGGATCACCGGAGGGCGGTTCAGCTCTTCGTCTCTTATGACCCCAATAAGTTGGGGTTGGCTGTCTCCAAGCGTACTTTGTCCATATGGGTGGCTGACTGCATCGCCTGGGCTTACAGGGCAGCCGGCCTCTCATTGCAGGGTCGAGTTACGGCTCACCGTGTCAGGGCGAAGGCTGCGTCAGTGGCTCATCTCTGCTCTGTTCCGTTGGCAGACATCTGCCGGGCCGCTACTTGGTCTTCAAGCCAGACTTTTGCGGCCCACTACTGCCTTGAGAGGGAGTCTCGCAGGGACAGTGCTTTCGGGCAAGCGGTACTCCATAATCTCTTTGGGGTCTAGGCAACTCCTACCCTCCGGCCCTGGTGTTGGGCTACCTGTCGGGGGCGTTATCAGAGAAGATTCTGTTCTTGCATGCTGGTGCTCTAGAGGGAGCTCATTTTTTTTCAGTTTGGGGCCTCTGGTAGCCCTAAGCTATGGAGTCCCATATGTGAGGACTGACTTCCTGCTTGGTCCTGGAGAAAGAGTAGTTACTCACCTGTATCAGGTGTTCTCCAGGAGCAGCAGGAATCAGTCCTCACAACCCTCCCTCCTCCCCTTGGAGTTGCAGTCATATGATTTATTTTTGCTATTTTTGCTGTCTTTTAGCTATGTCATCAGACTGAGCAAGATGGCACCCTTGGGCGGGAAGGGGATCGCGCATGCGCGCTGCATTCCCAAAGGCTTTCTATGAAAGCTGGGGAAATGCTCCGTACAGGGGCTCCGTCGGCGCCGATGTCACCCATATGTGAGGACTGATTCCTGCTGCTCCTGGAGAACACCTGTTGCAGGTGAGTAACTACTCTATCTCTTCTGGCTCTCCTTATGTTTTTCTCTTTCCTCAGGCATTTTATAAAACAATATCTTATTGCATTTTGTAAACCGCCATGATATATTCTATTCAAGGCGATACAGAAAATATCAGATTAAATTAGATTGAAATTCCAGTGGAACCAGTTTGTAGAGCTTGTTATGCACAAGATCAAAGCTTCTGCATCCCCTAGAAACCTATAGAGCGGTCCTCATTTCCAACAATCTCGACCACTGCATCCTGGCGAACAATACATCCAGCATCTGATAGGGGGTCCATCATGAGGGTGCTGGTTAAGGAAAGAAAACCTTCTCTACATCAATCAGCTGGATTTAAAAGCAAAATATAATATAATACTCTTACATTATATTTTGCTTTTAAACACGGTTGGTTTTTTGCCAATTTCAAAACAAGGTTGTTCTAGAGCAGATAATCAAGTTGTCATATGCTATGTAAACATGTTGGGAAATGACCAGAATTTGGGATTGAGAGATAACAGTAGGGGCATATTTATTTATTTTATATATTTATTTAACAAATTTTTTATACCATTTTCTTCTAGTAAAAACGGTTTAGTAAGAACTGGGTGTAAAACAGAGAACTTTAGGTGAATCAAGATTACATATACTTGAAAGCTTCCTACCTACTATGGGAATAATCAGTCGGTGTACAAACTCAGTCAAGTTCTGTAACTGCACAAATGATCGTTAGACACGTGGAGGCCAATTCAGATCTGGGCACCTGTGGCCCATCCGCACATCCAGAATCTGGACAGGCTGAATTGTACCTGATTTTGATCCCGCGGGGGCTACACGTCCCCGCAGGATCAGAATCGGGTGCACCTGGACTGGACGGGCCGGCCATGCCCCGATTCTGGGCCCTCAGACGTCCAGTCACTTACCTGGCTAGCTCAGCCAGGCTCCTGCATGGAGCCGCAGTGTCATGGTGTCTTGTTGCCTTGGCACCGCAGCACCATGCAGGAGCCACGATCCCCAGCAGATCCGAAAATGATCTTTTCCCTGCCACCCAGTCCCCGATCGAGCCTGCCATGGCCAGGGTTGGGCTGTGGGGAATCTCCTGCACCCCCTTACCTCCTTTTCCTTGCCCAGAGCGAGTGTTGGCTGCCATCTAAGGGGACTTATTCCAACTCCTTGCCTCCAAGGTGGGATAAGCACCCCGTACAGATCTTTTGGAATCGGCCCTGTATGTCCAGGGAAGGGATCATACCTCCGGCCCGCCCTCGCTTTTCCCTCGACCTGCTCCTCCCACCCCCATACAGAGCACCCCACACATCTTTGCTGTACATGTGGGCAGCTCTTTGGGTGGACTTGGCACCCTGGTGTTTAGCGTGGATATACATGCAACCCGGGTCAGAATCTAATCCTAAAGTAGTAAATGTCCTGTATCAAAAATAGGGAATGCCGTAAGTATACCACTTTACCTCCAGCAAAAACAAAATACTCCCACAGTTCTCTTTTAGAAGTCCAGTTAACAGGGGGGCGGAGCCTGATGTCCAGCGGGTAGGACGCTTTGCGTTGAAGCTCCCGAGAGGCCTACTTAGAATCCTGACTTAATACCTATACAAATTTACTATTTCGCTCCGAGCTGACCGGGGCACCTCGGGGGGGATGGCGGCCCATAAACCAGCGCGCTTGGACTTCGGGTCTCCTTCTTCTTCTCACGGAAAACGCTCCAAAACAGAGGTGTCCTCCCCACAGAAGATGGTTCCATTTCGTGAAAACCCTGCAATGCACCTGGAGATTTTGGAGGAAATACGCGGCGTGAAGGAATTGGTGCAGTCCAATGGAGAAGCGCTTCGAGCCATGCGAGAAGACTTTGGAGTGCTCCAGGACCGACTTGAAGGTCTTTCATTACGGCAGGACAATATGGCGGGGGTCCTCGACTCGCACGAGGTGCGCTTGGGCAAACTGGACAAGGCTGAGCGCCAGATACAGAATCTTCAAAAGGAGTTGGAGGATAGCAATAATCGAGCCCGTCGCAACAATGTGAGGCTCCTCGGAATGCCGGAGGGGGTGGAAGCAGGAGATATAAGAGAATTCTTGCTCAAAACTCTTCCCTCCTTGCTGAAGATCACTTTTCACAGAGAACTGGAAATCGATCGAGCACACCGTGTTCCTGCCCACATGGCGCTCAACCGTACGACCCCCCGGCCTATTATCTTTAGCTTGCTACGATATCAACAAGTGGAACAAATTTTACATGCTGCCCGAGCGAATCATCATTTGGAATTTGAAGGTCGTAAGGTCTCCTTCTTTCCTGATTTGGCAAAGCCTACCGTTGACCGTCGGAAGAAACTCCTTGCTTTTCGCCCTCGACTTCAACAGCTACAGGCTCGCTTTGGCCTGTTGTATCCAGCGAAGCTCCGAGTGACTCTCCACAACCAGACTAGGACGTTCGAGGATCCTGATCTACTATCAACATTTTTGGACTCCAAAGAAGCAGAGCAGATGCGCTAATCCCAAATCTTGGACTCTTATCTACCGGCTCTATCCGCCATTTTGAAGGGCCCGATGCGGCGGTCATAGCCAAGCACAGCAATAGCCTGGACTTTCTTTCTTTCTCTGTATGACTTTTGTTTTTTGGTCTCCTATCCCTTCATGATGTGTGCCTCGGTCGGATTCGGAGCACGCACAGTCCTACAGGTTATGTGTTTTTTCAATTTCGGCCTTCTCTGGGGTTTCTCCCCGCAGACACATGGTCGCCAGTAATTTTGGGGTTTTGCTTCTCCTCTACCGTACTGCGGTTTTCTTTGTTAATGTGGGGCGCTTCATTGTATTATATTAGCTTATTTTTCTTATGTCATGTGTACAGCCAGATACAGTCAGTTTGAGGGACATAGTGAAATTATGTGTGCTATCATGCTCAGAATTTTTAACTTTTCTGAATGGCCTTATGTAAAATCTTATTATTCATCGTCAAAGGCATTAATGGTCCACTCAAAGGAAAGAAAATCCTTAGCTATCTTAGCCATGAGCATGTTGATTTGGTGTTTCTTCAGGAAACGCATTTAAACTCTGCTGAAACACTGAAACTCAATGCTAGGCCTCACATGGTAGCTGCCTATTCTCCCACCGTTTCCAAATGGTACGGGATAGCCATTCTGGTTAAGAAGTCTTTGCACGCTACTGTACCTGATATTAGCGCTGACAAGGAGGGTAGATGGGCCCGTGTACACCTTGAGGTTGGAGATAGTGAATTCACGTGTATTTGCATTATGCCCCGAATGTGGACAACCCTGCTTACTATGCAAGTATTGCGCAGTTGGCCTTGGCCTCTGCCAATGCTCCATTAATACTTGGTGGCGATTTTACTCAAGTGTTCCCTCAATCTTTTCTTCTCAAACCAGGTGCTCGTTGGTTGGAAGATCCAGTACCGAGTAGACCTGTGTGGCTAGATATAGAAGCGGGCCTTTGCTAACCGATTCCTCTTACCTTTCTCCCTGGTATGACTCTCCCATCAGACTCCCACTATCCACCAATGCTTTTAGACACTTTAGGTGCCTTTAATACTCTTATGCAATCTTTAGACTCCCGACTCTGGTCAGTGCAACTTCAGCATCGTATTTGGAGCACTAGAGTACTCCCGCCATCGGCATTCTCTCCATAAGGTTGATTGGAGACTTTCCGATCTCTCGGTAGTTCACCGGGTGTAGCATTCCATTTTACTACACCTTATGTAATGCTATCACTAGAGATACCTCTATAGCGCAGAAAGTATGGGAGAGAGAATTGCATGTGACTTTGACCTCGGAGCAATGGAGCCTTATCTGGAGTAGAGGGACACGGGTTCCCGACCCGCCTCACTCACTCAGACCCTCTTCTTTCTAGCCCACCGGTGTTTTTACACTCCTCACAGATTGGACAAATGGAACACTACTCAGGGCAATGGTTGCTGGACACGTCCTGCGGCCATTGGTTCATTGCCTCATGTTCTGCATGAATATCCCGCACTACAGTATACTGGCGTCGGGTCTGGGGTCGTATTTAGTCTATCTCGCACTCTCAGGAGTCCCTTTCTTGGAGGATAGTGGGACTTCGCCCAGTTGCGGGGATCCCCTCTCTCCCAAAAATGGCTTATCTCCTTTCGAACTTTATGCTTGGCATTGCTATTTCCCTAATTAAGTAATACTGGAGAATTAGCTCTCATCTGAGCCCCAATGAACGGTGGAATCATGCCTGTCTTTATAGTAAATATGAACAAATACCTCGTCTGTTCGCTTCCTCCGTTCAGACTCCTTTTCATTGGTCTCAATGGAAGATGCTCAATGACTATGTACATTTTGCTAAATGCTCTCATCTGACTGTCTAACTTTGTATACATCTCTGTCCCATGATCATGCTGTATTGTAGATACTCTTTTGATCGTTTGATGTATAATCACTGTTAATTGGAAGCGCTCACATGCTGATATAATCGGGTAGAGAAGAAGCATCGGGGTGGGGGGTAATGGGTTTACTTTTCCTTATTGTATACTTGTTTTGTCTCTTTTGGTGTGTTGTTCTTTTGTTTGTTGCAAAATGAAAATAAAAGTTTAAAAAAAAAAAAAAAGAAGTCCAGTTAACAGGAGAAAAGCTCACAATGTTTTCAAAATAACCTAGAAACATAGAAACAAGATGGCAGTCTGTCCTTCCATACTAACTACTAATCTCTATAGTTCCTTTTTTGCATTTAGAGATCTTCTGTTTGTCCCCATACTTTCTTGAATTCAGATAGTCTTTGTCTCCGCCACCTCCACTGGGAGACTATTTCACACATTTACCACTCTTTCTGCAAATTACTCCTGAGCTATCTCCTTTCACCTTCATCCTATGCGCCCTCGTTGCAGAGCTTTCTTTCTGTTGAAAGAGGCTCTCCTTCTGCTTACTCATGCCATGGAGGTATTTAGACGTCTCTTTTATATCTGGCCTCTCCTGTCTTTCTTCAAAAGTATACATATTGAGATCTTCGTCTCCGTGCCTTATAATGAAGCCCAATGACCATTTTGGTATCCACCCTCTGCACCGACTCCATCCTGTTTATTTGAAGGTATGGTCTCCATAATTGCACACAGTACTCATATAGAGGCATTATCACCTCTTTCTTCCTGCTGGCCATTCCTCTCCCTGTGCACACAAACAACCTTCTGGCTTTCACTGTTGCTTTTTTTTTTACCTGTTTACGATCATCAGAAACAATCACTCCTAGGTCCATGTATTGGAATCTCATGTATGCATACCTTCCAATTCCTCTTGGAGTCAAAATGATATGCAGACTGAAAGAAGACAAAGATAGCATGATAAACCGCTTCGGCTACTAGATGAAGTGGTATAAAAGAACTGTTAAATAATTATTCATCGTGTTTTGGCCAAGAAAGATTTGATTCCTGCTATTACTGGAACTGTCGGTAGATGAACCCATAAGGCCAACTGTCTCCATATCTGATCACCCAGGATCAGGGAACATTTTTACATCCTCATGTGCAAATCCTAGCCTTAGCAGAATGTGAACCCGGTCATTCAAAGTAACCGATAGAACAAAGCAAATATATTTTTTTTGTTGGAGAGGCCAACAAAGTGAAGGTAAAACTTCCTCTCACCACCGTGGCCCATCCATTTTAATTAAAAAATCTCTTGTTGTGCAGATATCCCTCTCAAGAAATCCCTCTCAAGAAATCACCCCTCTAGAGATGCCCCCTTACTTATGATCTGATTTTACCTATCCTGCAGTGTAAACAGCTTATGTACATAGTTAACCTGTTATCCAAGGTTTTTTTTTCCCTGTTCAATGTAAAACCAGACACCTTGTCGTCATGGTAGTTATGTTATGATGTAAACCGCGCTGATGCCGAATAGCGCGGTATATAAGAAACTGTAATAAAATAATAAATAAATAAATAAATAAAGCAGCGTTTTTACTTAGCTGTATGTGATTTCCTGTAGGCTACTCAAACAATACCGCAAACAGCAATTTTTTCAGACAACGTGTCACATTTCGGGGGTCTAAACATTAATCCCCCTGTTTCAGGTCAAACTGCTGTCCGGTGAAAAATCAGCCATTAGGAACCTCTCTGAAAAAGACGGTTTTATACCCCAGCAATACCAACGTTAATACAGCTGTTACACATCACACCAATCAGGTGAATCGAAATTAGAGGAGCCAATCGACTCAACCGGAGGAGGGACCACTGAACAGAGACCTCCTCCCGAGTTGAAAGATCAATCGGTGCCTGAGGCTTTCATGATATCGTGTTCCAATCTAGTTGCATATTCAAACACAAAGGATGAACTGAGTTAAGTGTAAAAATCCATTTTTGCTCCAAATTCTGTAAAGTCTGAATGCGATCTCCTCCCCGAGAATTAGGTGGCACAAAATCAAGTGCCTGCCATTTGAGTGCTTCAAAGGTATGTGACATACCAAGGCAATGATCCACCATCGGGGCTGTCAAAGTTTTTGTACGGAGCCGGGAGGCATGTTCACCTAATTGTGTCTTAAGGGGTCTTGATGTCCGACCCACATAGTACAAACCACATGGGCAAATTATCAAATATACAACAAAACTCGATGTGCAACTAGTGCGCCAACGGGCCAGGTATAACTTCTGAGTGTGGCAATCAAACCAATTTGAGCCCAAGATCGTGGTCGGACAGAAACTACAAGACCCACAAGGAAAATGTCCTGCATGTTCATGAGAAGTGAGGGGACGGTCAATATAAGCCATAGTTTTTACTATTAAATCCCTTAGATTAGCCTTCTGGGAGTAGGCCACCCGTAGTTGTTTTCTGAAAGAAGCATGTAACCCCAAAATCGGCCAAAATTTATGAACCTTATAACCTTCTGGAGGAGGTTTCTCAATGATGTTTTCTTTTTGTGGACTGGTACGAAAGATGATCTTGAGTCCTTTATACAGTCTTTAAATTCTTTTAAAGAAAACATACGGTTCACAGCGCAAGTGGAGAGTCATCAAATTCAATTTTTGGATATAACAATTGAACTTTCTCCAACTGGCCTTTTAACATCTTTATATCGTAAACCGGTTCAAAGAAACACTTTGTTACGCTATGATAGTTTCCATCCTCCAGCACTTAAAGGTCTACCTTTTGGTCAGTTTCTACGTTTACGTCGAAACTGCACCCGGTTGTCTGATTTTAAAATACATGCAAGAGATTTGAGCCTTCGTTTGTTTTCTAGGGGATACCCTGAAAAAGTGATTAAGATCGCATATAAACGAGCCCGATACACCCTTAGGGAATGGCTCATAGATCCTGTTACTTCGGAGTCCCCTCAGGATAAAATCACGGGTACATTCCCCTATATGAAAGGAACATCTGTGGTTATAAGGCTTATTCATAAATTTTGGCTGATTTTGGGGTTACATGCTTGTTTCAGAAACAACTATGGGTGGCCTACTCCCAGAAGGCTAATCTAAGGGATTTAATAGTAAAAACTACGGCTTATATTGACCGTCCTCTCACTTCTCATGAACATGCAGGACATTTTCCTTGTGGGTCTTGTAGTTTCTGTCCGACCACGATCTCGGGCTCAAATTGGCTTGATTGCCACACTCACAAGTTATATCTGGCCCTTTGGTGCACTAGTTGCACATCGAGTTTTGTTGTATATTTGATAATTTGCCCATGTGGTTTGTACTACGTGGGTCGGACATCAAGACCCCTTAAGACACGATTAGGTGAATATGCCTCCCGGCTCCGTACAAAAACTTTGACAGCCCCGATGGTGGATCATTGCCTTGGTATGTCACATACCTTTGAAGCACTCAAATGGCGGGCACTTGATTTTGTGCCACCTAATCCTCGGGGAGGAGATCACAGTCCGACTTTAAAGAATTTGGAGCAAAAATGGATTTTTACACTTAACTCAGTTCATCCTTTGGGTTTGAATATGCAACTAGATTGGAACACAAAATCATGAAAGCCTCAGGCACCGATTGATCTTTCAACTCGGGAGGAGGTCTCTGTTCAGTGGTCCCTCCTCCGGTTGAGTCGATTGGCTCCTCTAATTTCGATTCACCTGATTGGTGTGATGTGTAACAGCTGTATTAACGTTGGTATTGCTGGGGTATAAAACCGTCTTTTTCAGAGGGGTTCCTAATGGCTGATTTTTCACCGGACAGCGGTTTGACCTGAAGCAGGGGGATTAATGTTTAGACCCCCAAAACGTGACACGTTGTCTGAAAAAATTGCTGTTTGCAGTATTGTTTGGGTGGCCTACAGGAAATCACATACAGCTAAGTAAAAACGCTGCTTTGCACAACAAGAGATTTTTTAATTAAAATGGATGGGCCACGGTGGTGAGAGGAAGTTTTCCCTTTACTTTGTTGGCCTCTCCGACAAAAAAATATATTTGCTTTGTTCTATCGGTTACTTTGAATGACCGGGTTCACATTCTGCTATGGTTATGTTTTGACATGGTTTTAGGTATCTTGTGTTGTCAAATCCTAGCCTTGACAGCTTAGCTGCTGAACACTGACTAGTGTCATTCTTAGACTTTCCTCTTCATATAGAACAAGTATGAGTTTTGTCTAGAAAATCTTCCATAAACAGATCCTGTGTGTTTAAGTGACTAAGGTTCTCCATCTGATGTAAGTAAACAATAAGTATCTTTCAAGTGTCCTCCCATGATCCTGTTGGAGTACCTTTTTCCACCTGTCTTACTAATAAATGTGCATCTTACCATCATATCAGCTTATCACAATATAATTAATGATTCATCTGTGTTTGAAAGAACATCTACCACACAAAACCACTGACACAAAAACCACCAATGCCATGGGACCTAATGTAGACCTTGCACAACTGATGAGATTGCCATTTGATCCAGTGATAGTCAAGGTTTGAACACCTCTCCTGGAAAGGTTTTGCCTCATATCAGTAAGCTCTGCTAGAAGAGTCAGTGAATTGCAAGCACTGGTATCCTATCCTATCTCCAGGAACAAGCAGGAATGTAGCCTTCACATATGGGTGACGTCGGTACCGAGCCTTTGGAAGCATCTTCTTCTGTTTCTGTTAACCTGTTTTTATTGTACACCACCCTGACATGTACACCTGGGCGGTATATTGAGCAACAAAATAAAGATAAAGATCCCACTGCACCTGCGTAGCTGCCTTCCCATCTTTCCCTCTCTCCCACCTCAGTTCTTAATTTTCCACGGAGCTGGCAGGAAGCAAATTCCTGTTTTTCATATTTTTATGGTTTGCTCCTGCCTTCCCATCGATGCTGGTACCGACCACCTGTCGGTTCGTTCTTTCTTTCTTTTTCTAAAAATAAAAAAGGAGAAAGTTTTATTTTCTTCAGGTGCATCAATGCCATTTTAGGCCCAGGCCTTCCATTTTGTCACAGACACAATGGAAAAACCCACTAGTGGTTTTAAGAAATGTTCTAAGTGTGGCAGTATGATCTCGGCCACCGACACCCATGACTGGTGTCTAAGAACATAAGATATGCCATACTGGGTCAGACCAAGGTCCATCAAGCCCAGTATCCTGTTTCCAACAGTGGCCAATCTAGGTCATACGTACCTAGCAGTATCCCCAAAAGACAAAGGTTCCACAATGCTTGTATTGGGTCAAGCATTGATATCCTGGGTCCCTTTTTAATAATGGTTTATGGATCTTTCCTCCAGGAACTTGTCCAATCCTTTTTTAAACCCAGCTACACTAACAGCTCTTACTACATCCTCCGGTAACAAATTCCAGAGTTTGATTACACGTTGAGTGAAAAAATATTTTCTCTTTGTCTTAAATAGTTTACCCTGTAGCTTCATTGCATGTCCCCTAGTCTTTCTATATTCTGATAGGGTAAACAATTGATCTACGTTTACCCATTCCACTCCATTCATTAATTTATAGACCTCTATCATATCTCCCCTCAGCCGTCTCTTTTCCAGGTTGAAGAGCCCTAACCTTTGTAGCCTCTCTTCATAGGAATAGCCTTCCATCCCCTTTACCATTTTGGTGGCTCTTCTCTGTACCTTTTCTAATAATGCTATATCCTTTTTAAGATACGGCGACCAGAATTGCACACAATATTCAAGGTGCGGTCGTAGGTCCAGGAACGTGCGGTCTAAAATGCCTATGTCCTGACCGCCAACCATCAGAATGTCCTCTCTGTAGGAATATGAAGAGAGGCCTACAGAATCGGGCTGTGAAGCTAGGCACCCTCTTTGCCTCTGATGCCATCGATGCTGATGCCGTCTCTCTTAGCATCGACGTCATCAAGAGCATTGTCTTCTTCCCATGGATCTCAGGTATCGAAACATAAGTCTTCATCGAAGACTGGCCGTCCCCCGAAGGATTGATCTCCTTCTAAGCTTCGAGATGCCTTGAGTGTTGCCCTGGAGGGGGATACACCGGCCAAACAACCCCGGTGGGCGGATCCTTCCTCCAAAGCTATTGAAGAGGTCCCAGGATGCTCCCGAGGCCTCCACCTCCAGAGAGCTCCTGATGCCGTGTTCAGGGATCGTGGCCCACAATTCCGGTACCGATATCCAAGCATCGGCAAGCTCCATAGATCAGCACATTCTGGCCATCGAGCAGAGCTTAGTAGCCTTACTGGCAGCCTCGGTTCCAGTAAAACCTTTACAGTCGGTTCTGCAAACCCCAGCACCGTCTTCGGTACAGATGCAAACCACATCGGGTTACATGCCACTCACTCCGCTACCGCCCATACCTGCCCTCGAGTCCAATTCTGGTACCGATGTTACAGCTAAGCAGATTCCAAGCACCGACTTCGATTGTTACCGAGTTCTAGCAAAGTGCGAACAACCCACCCGTTGATACTTCGAGTCTTCGGAATCGGATTCGTCGGATGATGAATCAACTGATACTCGAGGCCTACAAAGTCTACCGGAGGACTCGTCTCCATCTCTGCAATGTCTCATGACCTCTTTGCCACCCCACAGAATGCCAAGCTCCCACTCTTCTGCACCAGGACTCTCACATCAGACAGTCAGCAGGTGGATGCTTTTCACCTCCACTATGGGCAAAGCCTACTTTATGCCTTTCCCCTCATTCCCCTGATTCCCAAAACTCTGTTCAAACTCCAGGTGGACAGGGGCTCCATGATACTCATAGCCCCACGCTGGCAACGTCAACCATGGTTTCCTCTCCTGCTATGTTTCTCTCAGACTCAGCTGACAGATCTCAGATTTGCTCCAGACCTAGTCTCTCAGAGGGAAGGGACGCTGCTTCATCCCAATCCGCAGTCTCTCCACCTCACAGCATGGCTGCTGAAGGCATAGCTGTTCAGCACCTTAACCTCACTCAGGAGGTTAAGGACATCTTTTTAGCTTCCAGAAAGCCATCCACCAGATGTTCTTTAACATAACATAATAACATAGTAAATGATGGCAGATAAAGACCAGTATGGTCCATCTAGTCTGCCCATTAGATAGTTAAGTTTATATTGATTTTATCCTGTTGCTGTAAAGGGATCCACTGTGTCTGTCCCATGCCATTTTGAATTCTGTCACTGTATTTGCCTCCACTACTTCCATCGGGAGGGCGTTCCAAGCATCCACCACCCTTTCAGTGAAAAAGTATTTCCTGACATTGCCTTTCAATTTACCCCCTTGCAGCTTCATGTTATGCCCTCTAGTTTTACAGCTTCCCCGTCTTTGGAAGAGGTTTGTTTGTTCATTATTTCTCTTTAAGTATTTAAAGGTCTGAATCATATCTCCCCTATCCCCCTCTCCTCCAGAGTGTACATATTTAGGTCTTCAAGTCTCTTCTCATAAGGCTTCTGATGCAGGCTCCACATAATTTTTGTCGCCTTCCTCTGAACAGTTTCCAGTCTTTTTACATTCTTTGCAAGATATGGTCTCCAAAACTGAACACAGCATTCCAAGTGAGGCCTCACCAGTGACTTATACAGTGGCATTAGTACCTCTTCCTTTCTGCTGGTAATTCCTCTTTGTATGCAACCCAACATCCTCCTGGCTTTTGCCACTGCCCTGTCACACTGTTTTGCCACCTTGAGATCCTCAGAAATAATCACACCAAGGTCCTTCTCCTGGTCCATGCACACCAACCTCTCACCCCCTGTCGCGTACATTTCCCTCGGATTGCTGCTTCCCAAGTGCATGACACTGCACTTCTTCGCATTAAATCTTAACAGCCAAGCATTAGACCATTCTTCCAGCTTTTGTAGATCTTTCCTCATGTTATCCACTCCCTCAGGGGAGTCCACTCTGTTGCAAATTTTTGTGATCTCCAGGAACAAGCAGGAATGTAGTCCTCACAAATGGGTATCGTCGGTACCGACGGAGCCTGCGCGGGAACGCTCCCCAGCGTCCAATAAGAATGCTTTTGGGAGCATCCCTCAGCACATGCGCGCTGCCTTCCCGCCTTTCCAACTGTCCCTCTTCAGTTCTTCGTTTTCCGCGGAGCTAACAGGACCTACTCCCTGTCACCGCAGAAAATTACATCTTTAAACTTCTTTCTGTGGTCACGTTTGCCTACCGGTACCGCCGGTTCTTTTCTTTTCTTTAAAGAAAAAAAAACAACTTTGAGTGTTTCTTTCAGAAACTTTCCTTTCCTTATCATTCCTCCAGTTTAGTCCTCTACTCCTGGGTAGTGCACCTCCTCCTGCAGCTTGGAGACTGGACCAATCAGAATCTTCACCTCACTGGATATAGCATGCTGGAACTCCCATCAGCCCCCAGTGTGTCCAGTCTCCATGCAGCAGGAGGACGTAGTGAGCCTAGGTGCTGGGCTCACTGAGGAACGTATTAGGAGCAGGCTAGTTAGCTGATTTCATTTGGGGGTTTTTCTTTGGTTTTTGTTATTGGGGTTTAGTTTCTTTAAAAAAAAAAAAAAAAGATATCTATATATAACACATTAACATCAAATAAAAAGGGGTGCAGTGAGGAATCTTTTTAAAGGTCCTTCCTTTCTGCCTCGACACCCTAAGAGCCCCTCTATCTTTCCTGGTCTGGGATCTCTAACCCCTAGACTGGACGGGGTAGAGCTACCCATTGGACCCACGGGCGGCCCGCTTGCTGCACGGCTGCGGGAGGCAGCTTATTTGGCGGCTCGGAGCTGATAGCTTTTGCTGTATCGGAGCCAGGAGTGATGACACTAGAAGTATAGCGCTTCCAAATGGTGTCTCCTTGGTCAAGGGCTGCCCGAGGCTCCCCAAGGAATAGCCGCAAAAGTGCGACTTCTTTCCAGGACCGGCTTTGCTGACCAAATATTATAACGGCAAGCTGTGTGGAAACCGCGGCCATTTTAAGCACACGGTCTCGCCCGCGCAGGATAGTGTCTCGGCGGCAAGCTCACACTACAGGTGTGTACTCCTCCCGGTCTGGGTTCTACTCTCTAAGCCGCCAAGGGGTTCCGTTTTCAGGAAGTTTATTTTACCTTTCTTTTACTTTTCTTAGATCGCTATCTCGGGCGCAGCGTTCGTTAATTGACGGGCGTTCTGGGCGGGAAGTGGGTCGTGCGGTGACTTACCTCTCCAAAGCAGCGTCAACTCTCAGTGCTCTTTAAGCCTGTGGCAAAGTTAGTCAGGTGGACTGCGGAGGCTTTAAGGCCGATAGGGAGCAGTGCAGGAGTGGGGCTTGTTGCGCTGGCTGCATTCATGCTGATCCGCATTGAGAGGTCTCGTTTCGGGGATCCTCAAGCAGCGGCCTGCTTTCCCTTTCCCTCCGTTTCTCTCCACCGGTTGCGGTGGGGAGTCGCTTAAGGAGTGGTTAGGCAGTTTGAGCTTTCTGTATTTTTGATGGGCTATCCGAGCTTCTTGAAGGACCAGCGCTTCGTGCAGGGCGGTGGTATTATGTGTGTGCTATGCTCTGCCTTATAGATTTCTCCACAGTAGTCTCCACATGAGCTGTTATAGTGGCCTTCCCTGCCCTACAGTACAGAACGGGGTTTGGAAGGCTGCTGGACTCTCCGCAGGAGTCCAGTTGGTTCTCCATTAGTTGCTCGTGCTCCCTCTCAATCAATTGTTTTTCAAGTGCTTTCAAAAGCATTTATAGAATGCTCACCTTGTTTGGGGCTGGTCATATATGGCTCTCACATATCATGTTTCCATGTTTGGTCCTTCCTCTCCTCATTTAGCAGGACTGTTGGCAGGTGACATTCAGAGGAGCGCCTTCATCCCAGTATTTTAAGAGAAGCGATGCTCTGCCTCTAAGGGCTAAGTCGCTGTGGCGTGATTTCTCTGATAGCAACTTGCCGAGTATCCTCGCATAAGCTGTGCTATTTACTTGGCCCCTGCGCCGTGCCTGGTCATGGCGGTGTGCCAGAGAAATTTTGGGTACATGCCTCCTTGTGGATTTTCCAATTTCTCAGAACATGTCTCTTCGGCCAGGCCTTCGACCTGTCCGCTCCCTCCAGCCATACTCTGTTCGCTAGGCCCTCTGCCACGCCTCATCCATTGTAAACTCCCCCCTCCCCCATTTCTCCCCCTCCGTGTCACTTCCCTTTCTTTTCTGTCACTTTCCTTTTCCTTCTCTACTTGCCCGCCGACCAAATTATCTATTGTGCTCTGCTTTCATATTCCGGTGATGGGCGGTATGTCAGATGTGCCAATACCGATAACGATATAAACTTGCCAGGCACTACCCTTCCGGCTCGAAGGGGCTGAGAGGTCAGTCAGCTCCTCATTCACCCAGCTTCGTCTCGGTTCCTTCCATATTTATGGGGCAGACGGCTCCTGGAGGGTCCGCTTGGCGGCCTGGGGCGGTTTTGGGGGGCAAGGCTTAGCACCTGTGGCTAGTTGCTTACGGTGGTTTCTCAGGAGCTGGTTCAGCATGCCTTAGGAGTTACAGACAGATGTCGGATACTGCTGGCTGTTGACATGTCGGCCATGGGCTGTCTGTGTTAGGGTCTCTGGCCACCAAGGTCATTGCTATATTGATTTCCAAGAATCTCCTGCCGATATCCCTAGAAGATCCTGTCACGCGTTGCAGTCGGTTTCTCTGGCAGGGTAATATTTTTGCGTAGCTGCTGGGATATAGCGCTATGATCCGCTGTACACATGTTCAAGTCAAAAGGGATTATGATGCTAACTCTCTTGGACGGTTGTAACAGGTGCTTGGGTGAGCGCCATGGCCAGTCCACAGATGTGGAATGCTCTGCCATCCGCATTGTATCCTGAGAGGGGTTTTTATAGTTGTGTGGTTTCTTATTGGACATTTTTCCCGTTAGTTTGGCTTTGCCCACATTATAGGGTTTTACGGTAGATTTGTAATGTCTTACTTTGGAATATATGTGGTTTCTTTTTACATATGGTATAGGCTGCTCAGCGGTGAGGGTGGCAAATTGGAACTCTGGCCTTTGAAGCTCTCTATGCTCCCATTCCATTTCTCAGAGGTTCTCCAGTATGGAGAGTATCTGCTAGTGTTCAGCGAATGCCTTACTGGGGGCCAGATGCACGCTGCCAGGCTAGTTCTCTAGCAGCAGTATCCGCAGCTCAGATTCTAGCAGGCCTACATCATATGCTAGGCTTACAAGATGGCTTCCATGTTGATCGGCATCAGCCAAGTTGACTGCCGGTTTCAACTGTGCATGTGGAGGCAGCCTGGATGGGGTACCTTGCATTCTCTGGAAAATGCCCTGCACGCACTGATTCATTTCCTGAACACAATGCACTCTCACATGCTTTTTTGCTTCAGTGGTCTGAAAGTGGAGTCTTTACCAGGTGGTATGATGGCAACTTGTCTGCACTTTCTCGGCTTCTTCATTGCTGAATCAATTGCCACTGCAGACTGAGAAAGCTGTATTTCCTGACACATGCTGCAGGTAAATAACATAATACACCCCCACAGACTGCCTACACCAGTGCTCCTCAGCTAGCTTTTCCCCTCTTTCTCTCTGAGGGCCGGGATGACTGGTCTCCGGGACACTGGGTAAGATATTCTCGGCCTTTTCTCTCGGCTGGCAGATGGACTGGCGGAGCGAGAAAGGACGGCTAGGACCAACCCAAGCTCTGCTGTCTCTCCTTTGCCAGTGATCGCTACGGTCACCTATTCTTACTCAGTAGGTTCTTTCTTTGAGTATGCTGATCGCCTACAGGTCCCGGGGGCATACCGTCGATTGCGGTTTTTTTCTGGTTCCCTGCTTCCTGTAGAGGCTCACAATTTGTTTTTCTGTACTCGAAATAGTCGGTTAAGTCGCCTTCCGAAAGCCTGAAGGACCACCGGGGGGGGGCCAGTCACCCCAGTTTTGGCCTTCGGTTGGGGGTCTCCATTGCTATTTCAACCCTTGGTTCCCTGGCGACTTGCCTCATCCGCTGGGGCCGCACGGCTCCGTGGCGGCAGGCCATCAGGTCATAGGGTCGGGCTCAGCCGGTTACTTCTCAGCCAATGACCTTGTGCAGGTTCCATTCATAAGGATATGAGAGATGCCGGGTTGGGGCACATCGTGCGATTTGTTCTCCGGTGTCCTGTTTCCTATGGTAGCCCATCCTGACCTCAAGAACTTAGCTGGTTTCCAAAACGACGTATAGACTACTCGCGGCGTGTTTTGGGTCCAGCGGTGGATGCTGGTATCCGCGTCTTTTACGGATTCCGTTGCAGGTCTTCGGATGTCACGTTCTTTTGGGGTGTTTTGACGAAAGTGGATATTCCGCGTTACAAAAGAAAAAAAAAAGAAAAAGAATACATAAAAAAAAAAAAATTCCTTAGCAATCCCGATTCTTTTTGGAGTGTATTTGTTCGCTTTTCTCTCATGGAAGGTTCTAGACCTTTTCTCCGGGAACTTGTCCACCAACGTTGTTTCTTACGCTCCCTTCGAGGGTTGTTTCACACCAGGCTCTTGGAGGTCGCAGGAGACCCGGGACTCACTCCATGTCTGGGAATGCGTGCCGTACGCAGGGCGTTGCACGCGTCCTTAGCTAGGGGGGTCGGGTCGAGCGATACAGTGAGGGGCTGTGTTTTCTCTAAGCACTTCTGGTCTGCATCCAGCGTGACAGATTTTGTTCCCTCGTGGGTTTTCAACTTGGTATTACGGGTCGTCGGGAGGGCGCTGTTGTTGCCCTATGTTCATGGTTCCTTTTTGTCTTTGGACAGGGGGTCCTTCGCCCGGTCCCCTTGCGCTGGCCGGAGGTG
The DNA here is from genome assembly GCA_033557465.1 of Ichthyophis bannanicus. Lineage (NCBI taxonomy): Eukaryota > Metazoa > Chordata > Amphibia > Gymnophiona > Ichthyophiidae > Ichthyophis > Ichthyophis bannanicus. The sequence continues at coordinate 372,355,938 of CM066033.1, read as the reverse complement.
TTCTTCCCTTTCATACGTGGCAAACGGGGTTGCTTACAGTTTTGCAAGCGACCGACAGACTGGCTTCAGGTGGGCGCTGACGTCGTCTGGACAAGCAATAGGGGGTTGTGTTGTTCTTCAATTGGGTTTGATTCTTTTCGCAAATCGAATCGTATGCGCTGAACATGTCCGTTTCCAAGTCGTTGTTTCGGCTTCCGGGGGCAGAAGCGTCTGCTTCCTGAGCGACATCGGGAGCTTACTCTACAGGGGCACAAGCAGCGTTCTGAGGGGTGCTCAACCCTGTTTTCCCCACTGTTGTTTGGTGCGGCGGCGTCTTGTGCGTCGCTGCATATTTTCAGTAAACCCTCTTGTCTGGAGGTGTTAGGGGCGAGGGGTGTCTGTGTTCGGTCGCCAGTGATGTGTGACGGCTGGTAGAATCCCTCCCGTTAGTACTGCTCTGATACATCCCAGGAGTAGAGGACTAAACTGGAGGAACGATAAGGAAATCGAAATTACACTTACCTGGTAATTGTAGTTCCTTGAGTGACGACAGTTTAGTCCTCCTTCCCGCCCTACATTTCTAGGTCAGCTCGGCACGGGTTCGGAAATGCGTGGCGAAGTGGTGGGGGAGTGTTCCCTCGGTAAGCTCAGCTACCTTCCCTGTTGGCTTGCTCCCTTTGGCCTATGTCCATATTTTCGGATTCGGCAGGGGGGGACGCCTTTATAAAGGTGCTCTTGGTTGTCGGTTTAGCAGCATGTTCCTTTCTTGCACAGGTCGTTTTTACTGAGGTTTAAAACAAAAAAATTAAAAATAAAAAAAAAATCGAAAACTTTTGCTCTGTCCCTTAACATGTTTGTGGTAGACCGCACCTGATCCATGGGAAAGTGCGGTATATACGTGATTGTTAGTTAGATGGGGGTGCTGGTTTAAATGATAAACTGTCATGAATAAATACTATAATAACACAGGTACACTACCAAAAAACTGCCTCCAGTTTTGCAACTGATTCCTATAGATTTTGGGGTGCTGAATCCAGGAAAAATAGCCAAAATGTTCCATCACGTCACGTTTTCTTGCAAAATTAGATTTCTTACCCATATAAGGAATGTTCACATAATTTCTTTTTAGCCGACTGCAGTTTATTTTCTTGGCCCAAAATAGAGGTTGTCATGGTTAACTAACTAGAAACACTCCCTCATGATATTTTAGAGTGTTTTGTATTCATTTTATACATTAACAGGACAATTGGGAGGCGGGGGGCTAAATCCAGTACTCGCGCTGGCGCATGTTCTTTCCTGTTCGCCTTGCCTCGTTCACTCGCTCAAACACGGTGGTTGCGACATGAACGTTCCTGTCAAATTTCAGTTTCTTGCAAGTTCATTATTACCTTTTGTTTGCTCAGTCGTAATCCAGCTTTATTCCGAAGTGGTTCACTACAGTTGTAGTTTGCAGTGCTGTGTATTTGTGATGGCTCACAGAGCCAGAGGTTGCGTCAACTCTCCGGACAGTTTTTGTTTTATTTGTGGGGAATATACCGTGAAAAAGCGGCAGAGGAACATTTCTGCATTTATTAAAAAAGTATATTTCGCCTATTTCGGTTTGAAGTTAGGCGATCAAGACAAACCGTGGGCTCCTCACAAAGTGTGCAAGACATGTGAGGAAGATCTACGCTTATGGATGAAAGGTAAAAAACAAGCATTTCGTTTCGGAATACCTATGATGTGGCGTGAACAAAGAGACCACAGCAGTGACTGCTATTTTTGCTCTTGCATTGTGAAGGGATACAACTTAAAAAATAAGAACGTAATAAGTTACCCCAACCTTCCCTCAGCAATTAGGCCTATGCCTCATAGCAACGAAGTACCTGTGCCTGAACCACCAAAATCTTTGGATCATATTTGTGTGGACGGTTCTGATCATGATGAGACTCATCAAATGGCTTTTCCCGATGAGTCCAGTACTTCCGAGTTTGAAACTGAACCAGATCCGAAACCTGAACTTTTCTCTCAAGCTGAATTGAATGAATTAGTCCGGGATTTAGGACTCCCAAAAGATGCTGCCCAACTGCTAGGTTCTCGGCTTAAACAGAAAAATCTATTGTCACCAGGAACAACTTTTTATTGGTACCGCAACCGCGAGACACAATTTTTGAAGTATTTCAGCAAAGAGGAAGATTTGGTATTTTGCAACGATATATACGGAGTGATGGAAAAGTTTAAACTCAAGTATGATCCTGCTGAATGGCGGCTGTTCATTGATTCGTCAAAAGACAGCGTAAAAGGTGTTCTTCTTCATAATGGCAACACATTCGCTTCAGTTCCTATTGCTCACTCTGTTATTCTCCAAGAAAAATACGAGAATTTGGCCCTGATTCTTCAGAAGATTCATTATGATGAGCATAAGTGGATGATTTGTGGAGACTTTAAAATTCTATCCATGCTATTAGGGCAGCAATCCGGTTTCACCAAATATCCCTGCTTCCTTTGCTTGTTGGATAGCCGGGCCCGCGACCTACACTGGGGGAAAAAAGACTGGCCAATTCGGGAGTATTTGAGACCTGGTGAGAAAAATGTTCTTCATGAGAGCTTGGTACCTCGTGATAAAATTCTATTACCACCTCTCCACATTAAGTTGGGTCTCATTAAGCAATTCATCAAGTCCCTTCCAAAAGATGGTGAGTGCTTTCGGTACCTTTGCTCAAAGTTCCCCCGACTTTCTGAAGCAAAGCTAAAGGAAGGAGTGTTTGTTGGCCCTGATATAAGGAAACTCATTTCAGATGGAGCATTCGCTGAAACGATGTCTGAGAAGGAAAAAGAAGCCTGGGATTCCTTCAAGGATGTTGTTCTCAAATTCTTGGGGAACAGGCGGGATGAGAACTATAAGGATATTGTTGCCAGGATGCTCAGTGCCTTCAAAGAACAAGGCTGTAACATGAGCCTGAAAGTCCATTTCTTGCACTCCCATGTGAACTACTTTCCCGAAAACCTGGGGGCGTACAGTGAAGAACAAGGTGAAAGGTTTCACCAGGACATCAAGGACGCAGAGAGAAGGTACCAAGGAAGATGGAACACCACTATGATGGCTGATTTCTGCTGGTTGCTGCTGCGGGAAACCCCAGATGAAAAATACGCCAAGCAGCGCACCAAGAGAAGCATTCGGGGGAAGAAGAAACGGGCCCACCAGGAGATTGATTGACCCAAGAATGACTTTAAAATCTAAACTGTGTTGACAAATATCGTGTTTTTACTAAACTTTGAAATAAAAATTTGCTAGTTATTACCACAGTGTCGGATCTCATTTATTAGAATTTTATTTTCACACCATCGGGTGTTTGTCTTCATGTATTGCAATGGTGCGGTTTGCGTTTTCTATTCTTACATACATACCTGTACAACATTTTTTGCACATTTCTTTGCTTTGCTTTGTGTCTAACCTCGCTCTTATATGCTCAATGTTTGTGCACATGTATGTGGCTGTTTTAAGTGCAGACAATTTTGCTACCATCACAGTGTGTTTTGTTGACATTACTCTATTCTTATGTGCTGCCTTGTTACAATTTTCTTTATTCTTATTTGAATAACTACTAAACAATTAGTATAAAGAATTCATCCAAGAAACTTTTATCTCGATCGCACTCAATCTGAAACGTTCACCTCAAACTGCTAACCCAATTTGCATTGGAGTGATATACAGACCTCCCTCACAAGAGGAAGAGGTGGACAGAGAGTTAATTGAAGACATACGCAGCATTGCTAGGAAAGGGGAAGTGCTACTGATAGGAGATTTCAATATGCCAGATGTTGATTGGCACATTCCTGCTGCAGTATCATCTAGAAGTAAGGAGATCCTGGATTCTCTACAGGGAGAACTATTCAGGCAATTGGTAACAGACCCCACACGTGAAGGGGCCATACTGGACTTGGTGCTTACCAATGGTGAAAGTGTTTCTGATGTTGTAGTGGGAGATCATTTTGCATCCAGTGATCACCAGATGGTGTGGTTCAGTATTAGGACTAGGGCTGTTAGAATCCATTCCAAGGTGAGGATCTTAGACTTTAGGAAGACTAACTTTGCGAAGATGGGCCAATACCTCAGGGAGTCGTTAGTGGGATGGGAACAGCTGGGGGATGTAGAAAAACAATGGGCAAAACTGAAAGGGGGTATTTTAAGGGCAACCAACCTTTTTGTTAAAATGGTAAATAAAGGCAAAAGGAACAGGAGACCGTTATGGTTTTCGAAGGAAGTAGCTGAAAAAGTGAAGAAAAAGAGGGAGGCCTTCATGAAATACAAGAGATCACAGAGAGCGGAAGACAGGCATCTGTATTTGGAAAAACTTAGAGAAGCTAGCAAAGTAGTCAAGAAGGCAAAGATTCAAAAGGAGGAGGAAATAGCCAATGCAATAAAATGGGGGGAAAAGACATTTTTCAGATATATTAGTGAGAAGAGGAAGAGCAAAAGTGGTATTGTCAGACTCAAGGGTGCAGGGGGGGAATATGTAGAAGCTGATAAGGATAAAGCGGAATTGCTTAACAAATATTTTTGTTCTGTGTTCACAGATGAAGAACCAGGAGCAGGACCTCAGAAAACACCCACAAATAAGAACAGAAGCGAGGGACATCTTGAACTATTTTCAGAAGACTGTGTTCGTGAGAAACTAGCTCAACTTAAAGTAGACAAAGCGATGGGACCGGATGGGATACACCCTAGAATACTGAGGGAACTTGGGGACGTTCTAGCAGCTCCACTGACTGACCTTTTCAATGCCTCGTTGGAGTCGGGAGTGGTGCCAAAGGACTGGAGAGAGGCTCATGTGGTGCCTTTACACAAAAGCGGAAGTAAGGATGTGGTTGAAAACTACAGGCCGGTTAGTTTAACTTCGGTGGTGAGTAAATTATTGGAAACGCTGCTGAAAGAGAAAATAGTGAGGTTTCTGGAGTCCAGCGGATTACAGGATCCGAGGCAGCATGGATTCACCAGAGGCAGGTCTTGTCAGACAAATCTGATTGATTTTTTTGACTGGGTGACCAGGGAGTTGGACCGAGGGAGAGCTCTAGATGTGGTGTATTTAGATTTCCGTAAAGCCTTTGACACTGTTCCTCACAGGCGACTTATAAACAAACTGAGCACCCTAGGGATGGACCCTAAAGTTACTGCTTGGGTTAGAAATTGGTTGGGTGGGAGGCGACAAAGAGTACAAGTAAATGGAGCTCACTCTGAGGAGAAGGATGTTACCAGTGGTGTGCCCCAGGGATCTGTCCTTGGTCCGATTCTTTTTAACATCTTTGTTAGTGATATAGCGGAAGGGCTGTCGGGTAAGGTTTGCCTCTTTGCGGATGATACCAAAATCTGCAATAGAGTAGACACCCAGGAAGGGGTAGATAACATGAGGAGGGATCTAGCTAAGCTTGAAGAATGGTCTAGAATTTGGCAGCTGGGATTTAATGTTAAAAAATGTAAGGACATGCATTTGGGCTGCAGCAATCCAAGGGAGCAGTACAGTATAGGAGGTGAAGTACTTTTGTCCACTAAAGAAGAACGGGACCTAGGCGTGGTTGTGTCTGATGATCTTAAAGTAGCTAAACAGGTGGAAAAGGCGACGGCAAAAGCTAGAAGGATGCTTGGGTGCATACGGAGAGGAATGGCTAGCAGAAAAAAGGAGGTGATAATGCCTCTGTATAAGTCTTTGGTGCGACCTCATTTGGAGTATGGTGTGCAATTCTGGAGACCGCACCTTCAAAAGGATGTGAACAGGATGGAGTCGGTGCAGAGGGTTGCTACCAAAATGATTAATGGGCTTCATTATAAAGCATATGAGGACAGACTTAAGGATCTTAATATGTACACCTTAGAGGAAAGGCGGGATAGAGGTGATATGATCGAGATGTTTAAATACCTCCATGGCATAAATGTTCAGGGAGAGAGCCTCTTTCAATTGAAAGCAAGTTCTGCTACGAGGGGACATGGGATGAGGGTGAAGGGAGATAGATTCAGGAGTGATATGCGGAAATATTTCTTTACGGAAAGAGTAGTGGATCCGTGGAATAGTCTCCCAGTGGAGGTGGTAGAGATGAGGACAGTAACTGAATTCAAGAAAGCATGGGACCAACACAGAGGATCTCTAAAGGCAAAAAGTGGACTGTTGTAGTTGTTATGGAAGGACAGACTAGATAGGCCATGTGGTCTTTTTCTGTCGTCATATTTCTATGTTTCTATGTTTCTAATGTAGCAAAAAATCTGTACGTGATGGAGCAAATTGGTTACCAGATTTGGATTCAGCGCACCAAAAAACGTAAAAATCAATCGAAACATTAGAGGCAGTTTAAAAAAAAATTTTTTTAGTGTACCTGTGTAATTATAATAATACTGATTCCATAAATTGCAGTATAAATAAACGGCTGAATTGCACAAGAAGTTAGCTAAGTATTTGTTGTTCTGTTGAGTCTGCTTTGTCAATAGGTCACTGGGGGCTGATGGGAGTTCCAGCATGCTATATCCAGTGAGGTGAAGATTCTGATTGGTCCAGTCTCCAAGCTGCAGGAGGAGGTGCACTACCCAGGAGTAGAGGACTAAACTGTCGTCACTCAAGGAACTACAATTACCAGGTAAGTGTAATTTTGATTTTTGGTGCTAGGCGCCATTTTGGACACTAGGCCCACGTTTTCCTAAATCATGGAAAAACCAGCTAGTGGTTTTAAAAAATGTACTAAGTGTGGCAGTACCATTTCCGTCACTGACACCCATGATTGGTGTCTAAAATGTTTAGGACCTGATCATTCTCCAACTGAATATGTCTCCTGCATGGGGATGACCAAAAGAGGAAGACAGAACCGGTCCGCAAAGCTTGGTACCCTTTTTTCTTCAGATGCCAGATCCATTGCATTGACATTGTCGAGGGCCTCTTCTTCCTCCAATGGATCTCAGGTAACTAAATATAAGAGCCGGTCCTCAAAGGATAGCTCTCCTGCTAAGCATCGAGAGGCAGTTGGCATTGCCCTTGAGGGAACCACACCGGCAAAACAGCCCCGGCGGGAGGCTTCGGCTTCCAAAGCATCGATGGGGCTTCAGGATGTTCTCGAGGCCTCAACCTCGCAAGAACTACCTGTGCCATGCTCAGGGGTTCCGGCCGTCCTTACTGGTACCGACACCCAGGCATCGGCAGCATCGATACACCAGAGGTTCGTCACTATCAAGCGCAGCATCTCAGCCCTTCTCTCGGCTGCAGTACCGGTGGTCCCAAGAGCACCGGTGCCGACATTGACACCGATGCCGGTACAGACACCAGTGCCGATACCGGTGATGCCGGTACCGATGGTGCCGGCTCCGGTGGGAACTCTTCCTATGCCGTCTCTGGCTGGAGGGGACAAAGCGGTACCAGGTCACCTCGGTACCGGATTCGATCGGTACCGGGATCGTGCTTTGCAAGAGCATTGGAGTCAGGAATACTTTGATTCCTCCGATTCCGAAGACTCTGACAATTCTGCTGGCACTAGAGGGTTTCTCCTAGAAGATCCCTCTTCTCCCCAACACAGAATGTCACCTCCAGAGGACATGTTTTTTCAGGATTTCATCCGTGATATGGCCAAAGGTCTTTCAATCACAGTAGCTCCTGAAGAAGAACCCCGAGCAAAGGAATTGGAAATCCTCCAATATCCTAAAGCTCCCAAGGAGGCAGCTATTCTGCCTATCCATGAAATTCTGCATAGCTTGATGCTCAGAATGTGGGAGACACCTCTGACCACTTCTCCTCACCCTAGGAGGCTTGATACTATGTATCGAGTTCCACTGTGTCCTGGATTTCAGAAAACTCAGCTGCCACACCATTCAATGGTAGTAGAATCAGCCATGCGCAGGATGAAAAGTGCAAAGAGGCATGCATCCAATCCTCCAGGTCGTGAATGCAGGACTCTGGATGCTTTTGGACGCAGAACTTTTCAAGCTTCCATGTTTTCAGCTAGGATCAGTTCATACATCCTATATATGGGAATGTTCCTTAAGGAAGTCACAGGAGACTTGGAACTTATGAGCCCTTTTCTCCCAGATGACAAGAGACAAGATTTTCTTGCTGTGGTTAAGCATGCTCAAGATGTCTCCAAGTTTGTCAGTCGTGCAGCTTTTGACTGCTTTGAATGCATCAGCAGAACTTCTGCTATTGCCATTGGTGCACGACGGATTGCCCGGCTGCAGGCATCAGACTTGGAGACTTGGGTACAGGACAAATTAGGCAACATTCCTTGCACGGGGGAGAATCTCTTCGGCAAGAACTGGCAGGAAAAGGCTAACGAGTTAGATGCTGACAATTCTACCTTAAATAGATTGTCAAAGTCTACAGCCACTCCAGCCAAAAGGAAGCCTTATAAAAAACCCTCTTTTAGCAAAAAGAGGAAGTTTTATCCTTCCTATACCCAGCAGAGTCAGACTTCAGGTCAGGTTGCCCAAAAGGGACAACCTAGACAGCAAAAGAAACCAAAAGGACCGAGAGCCCAACCAGCTCCCCAGGTTCAGCCCCCTTAAGGGCTTTGACTCCTTCCTAGAGAGCTTTGCCTTCCTGCCTCTGAGGGGTCCCCAACCCCCCAATATTCCGGGCAGGTTATGCCACTTTATCAACAGATGGCATCAAATAACAGCAGAAGATTGGACTTTGTCCATTGTAGGAGAGGGGTACAAACTTCATTTTCACAGCATACCCCCTCCTACAATTCTAAAGCAATTCAATTCACAAACCTCTGCAGACAATCTGCTAGATTTACGAGGTCTCCACACTTCTTGCCCAAGGGGCAATAGAGGAAGTACCCATTTTTCAACAGGGAACAGGGTTCTACTCCCCCTATTTTCTTATCCCAAAGAAAACAGGGGGCCACAGACCCATTCTAGACCTCAGAGAATTGAACAAATATCTGTTTCGAGAGAAATTCAAAATGATTTCTCTAGGAACTCTTCTGCCATACCTTCAAGGCCAGGACTGGTTTTGCTCTCTAGACTTAAGGGATGCATACACACACATTCTCATCCATCCAGATCACAGGAAATTCTTACGTTTCCTTTTCAGGGGAAGACATTTCCAGTACAGGGTTCTTCCTTTTGGTGTGGCTTCAGCACCAAGGGTGTTCACGAAATGCATGGCAGTAGTAGCAGCATTTCTACGAACCCTGGGGATTTTTGTCTTCCCTAACTGAGACGACTGGCTCATTCGAGGCTCCACAGTTGCAGAGGCCAGCACTGCACTGTCTCGTACAATGCAAATCCTCCAATACTTGGGATTGGAAATAAACTTCCCGAAGTCTCAACTAGTTCCTTCCCAGTGCCTAGAATTCATAGGAGCCTGTCTGGATACCAGGCAGGCAAGGGCTTTCCTTCCACAGGCCCGGTGTCTTCACATTATGCAGCTAGTTTCCCAAGCAGCAGGAAAATCCTCCCTTACAGCTCGGGAACTACTGCAGTTACTGGGACATATGGCATCCACAGTTCATGTAGTCCCGTATGCTTGCCTCCACATGCAAGCAGCTCAGTGGACCCTCTCCTCACAGTGGACACAGGCCACGGGCAATTTGTCGGACAAAATAACAGTCTCTCAAAGACTAATTTTGTCCCTCCAATGGTGGCAATCACTAGAAAATCTGACAGTGGGGTATCCTTTCCATCCACCCCTCTTTCAGGCCACTCTAACAACAGATGCATCACCGGTGGGTTGGGGAACACACCTGGATCATCTCTCTACCCAGGGCACCTGGACTCCACAGGAGGTAGATTTACACATAAACCTCCTGGAATTAAGAGCAATTTATTTAGCTCTTTGAGTGTTCCATGCCCAGCTCAGCTACAAGACAGTCCTGGTCCAGACGGACAATCAGGTAGCCATGTTCTATGTGAATAAGCAGGGTGGAACGGGCTCTCTGTCGTTATGCAACGAAGCTTTACGACTATGGGCCCTTGCCAGAGAGCACCAAATTCACCTTCTAGTGGTATATCTTCCAGGCATTCAAAACCTTTGGGCAGACAAACTCAGTCGAGTACTGCTACCTTACGAGTGGTCACTCCACCTAGACCAGGTGGCAAAGATATTTCATCTTTGTAAACTGCTCTGCCCTTTTTTAAGGGCGGTATATCAAATAAAATAAACATAAACATCTCTGGGGCACTCCAGACATAGACCTCTTTGCAAGTCCACTGAATGCCAAACTTCCCCGTTTCTGTTCCAGGATACCGGCACACCACTGTCAGACAAGGGATGCCTTCCTCCTTCACTGGGGTCAGGACTTCCTTTATGCTTTCCCACCCATTCCCCTCATTCCCAAAACACTCTTAAAGCTTCAGAGAGACAGGGATCGTATGATTCTCATCGCACCACGTTGACCACGCCAAACGTGGTATTCCCTGCTCCTGCATCTCTCTCAAGTGGCACCTCTGGAGTTAGGGCACGTGTCAGATCTCCTTTCTCAGAAGAACGGGATGCTATGGCACCCGAATCCCCAGTCCCTGCACCTCACGGCCTGGTTGCTGAAGGCTTAGACCTCCAGGATCTCAACCTGTTTCAGCAGGTAAAAGATATCCTTCGAGCTTCTAGGAAACTTTCCACAAGAAGATCTTATGCCTTCAAATGGAAACGTTTTACTATATGGTGCTCCAGGAGGGGATTGAACCCCCTGGTCGTACCCTTAGGATCGATACTAGAGTATCTCCTTCACTTATCGAATTCTGGGTTAAAGACCAATTCGGTAAGAGTCCATCTTAGTGCAATTGCAGCTTCTTATAAGCCTCTGAATGGACAACCAATTTCCTTTCATCCACTCAAATCAAGATTTATGAGAGGCCTTCTATTAACCAAACCTCCCATCAAGCCACCACCGGTGGCATGGGATCTAAATCTAGTTCTCGGGCTCATGAAGCCGCCTTTTGAGCCTGTAGCCACTGCAGCCCTTAAGGTTTTGACCTGGTTGGTCATCTTCCTAATTGCAATCACCTCTGCCCGTCGCATCAGTGAATTGCAAGCTTTAGTAGCTGATCCTCCTTATACTAGGTTTCATCATGATAAGGTTGTTCTTCGAACTCACCCACATTTTATGCCAAAGGTGGTTTCACCTTTTCATTTAAATCAATCAATTTACCTTCCTGTATTTTTTCCCAGGCCTCATGCCTCTAATGCAGAAAGGAACCTTCATACTTTGGATTACAAAAGGGCCTTGGCCTTTTACATACAGAGAACACAGCAACATAGAAAGTCTTCACGACTTTTTATAGCTTTTGACCCTAGTCATTTGGGACTTCCAGTCTCCAAAAGAACTTTATCTAAATGGATTGCCCAATGCATATCCTTTACTTATGAGAGTAAGGGTCTTCCTCTTCAGGACCATGTCACACCTCACCCTTGACGGTGGCGCCTTCCTGGGGCTATCTTCCTGGCATCTTCAGCTAGGGAGTCCCCATATGTGAGGACTACATTCCTGCTTGTTACTGGAGATAGCGTAGTTACTCACCTGTAACAGGTGTTCTCCAGTAAGAGCTGGAATTTAGTCCTCACAACCCACCCACCTCTCCTAGGAGTTGTCTCTCTCTCTCTTTGTCTCTTTCCTCTCTCCCTCTATCCTTTCACTCAGCTGCAAACTTAACTGAAGAGGGACAGTTGGAAAGGCAGGAAGGCAGCGCGCATGTGCTGAGGGATGCTCCCAAAAGTGTTCTTATTGGACGCTGGGGAGCGTTTCCGCGCAGGCTCCGTTGGTACCGATGATATCCATTTGTGAGGACTAAATTCCTGCTGTTCCCGGAGATCACCTGTTGCAGGTGAGTAACTATGCTTTATCTGCAAAAAAGACAGACTTTTCCATTCAGTCCTTCAGTGTATTTGTGAGTGATATTGCTGAACAGTGCGGGGCCCAGGACCGAACCCTGGGCACCCTGCTAATCACCCTCATTCATCTGAGTGAGCTCCATTTACCATCACCTTCTGTCATCTGTCAGTCAACCAATTTCTGATCCAGTTCACCACCTTGGGACCCATCCCCAAACTACTGTATTTATTGATAAACCTCCTATGAGGAACAGTATCAAAGGCTTTGCTGAAATCCAGGTAGATGACATCCATCGCATGCCCCTGATCTAGTTCTCTGGTCAACCAGTCAAAGAACTCAATCAGATTTGTTTGGCAAGATCGTCCTTCGATAAAACCATGTTGCCTTGGATCATGCAACCTGTTGGTTTTGAGAAAGTCCACTATTTGCTCTTTCAGGAGCGTCTCCATTACTTTTCCCACCACCGAGGTAAGGCTCACAGGCCTGTAGTTTGTCATTCTTCCCTGTCACCACTTTTCTGAAGAGGTACCACATCAGCCATTCTCCAGTCCTGAGGAACCTCTCCTGTTTCCAAGGATCTGTTGAAAACATCCTTTACCGGCCCTGCAAGAACCTCTCTGAGATCTTTCAGTATCCTTGGATTATCCCATCCAGTCCCATGGCCTTTTCCATTTTCAGTTAAGTGGCATGGATTCTCACTCTGGTGTTCACAGAGGGATCTTAATTCCTTCTTGACTCCAGTGGATACACTTCTCTAATATCTCCTCCACCTTTCCTCCTCTGGTCTCAAAACCAACTCGGCAAGAGTGCACTTAAGTGCAATTGCAGCCTCTCATCATCCCTTGGATGGGCAGCCCATCTCCTCACACCCACTTTTCTCATGCTTTATGAGAGGGTTTCTGTTAACCAAGCTTCCCATCAGACCACCACCATTGGCATGGGACCTTAATGTTGTTCTGTGCAATTTCTCAAACCGTCCTTTGAACCTTTAGCCACAAGCTCGCTTAAGTTTCTAACCTGGAAGTTCATCTTCCTGATTACCCTCAATTCAGCAAAACTCATTAGTGAGCTTCAGGCCTTGGTGGTTGATCCACCTTACACTCTGTTCCACCATGGTGAAGTTGTCCATAGGACTCATCCTGAATTCATGTCGAAAGTGGTTTCGCCCTTTCATCTGAATCAGGCAGTTTACCTTTCTATCTTTTTCCCCAGACCACATGCATGTAGGGCAGAAGCAACCCTCCACACTCTGGATTGTAATGATGCTTTAGCATTCTACCTTCAGAGGACTCAAAAACACTGAAAAGCTTCTCAAATTTGTCTCCTTTGACCCTAGTCATTTGGGGTTGCCAGTATCCAAGCATACCCTCTCCAAGCTACAGGGTAAACTATTTAAGACAAATAAGAGAAAATATTTTTTCACTCAACGTGTAATCAAACTCTGGAATCTGTTACCGGAGGATGTAGTAAGGGCTGTTAGTATAGCTGGGTTTAAAAAAGGTTTGGACAAGTTCCTGGAGGAAAGGTCCATAAACCACTATTAAAAAGGGACCCAGGATATCAGTGCTTGACCCAGTACAAGCATTGTGGAACCTGTGTCTTTTGGGGATATTGCTAGGTACGTAGGACCTAGATTGGCCACTGTTGGAAACAGGATACTGGGCTTGATGGACCTTGGTCTGACCCAGTATGGCATGTCTTATGTTCTTATGTTCTTAAATGGATAGCAGATTGCATCACTTTCCTTATGATGTGGCAGACCTATTCCTTGAAGGTCATGTCACTGCCCATAATGTTTAGGCCATGGCCACTGCAATGGCAAACCTACGCTCTATGGCTATTGACGAAATCTACAAAGCAGCAACATTATCTTCGGTCCATACCTTTGCTGCTCACTACTGTCTGGACAAGGACTCACGCTGGGATGGCATGTTTGGCTAGGCTGTTCTCCAGCATCTCTTTCAGACTTAGAGCAACTCCTACCCTCCTTCCTGAAATTTTGATATCAGACATCCATGGAGGATCCGTGACCTCTTTTAGCCTCTCCTGAGACAAACCACTATTGGTTCCGAGGTCTTTCTGTGGTATCTTCCAGGAAGGGAGTCCCATATGTGAAGACTACATTCCTGCTTGTTCCTGGAGATAGCGTAGTTACTCACCTGTGATCTTTGAGAGCAGGAGGAATTTAGTCTTCACAACCCACCCTCCTCCCCTAGGAATTGTAGGATTTCTTTTTCTCCTCTCCTTTTATCTCAGCTGCAAACTCAATGGAGGAGGGAGAGTGGGAAAGGTGGGAAGGCACAGTGGGATGCTCCCAAAGGCTTTCCTATTGGACGCTGGGGAGTGTTCCCATGTGGAATTCATTGGTACCGACATCACCCATATGTGAAGACTAAATTCCTGCTGTTCCCAGAGATCACCTGTTACAGGTGAGTAACTACGCTGTGTATATCCAGTTCTTTCCAATTAGAAAATTACTTGGAACATATTTTAAGCTTCTGACACTGCCAAGAAAACCCAGGAGCTTCTGGGTCGCCAGGAGTCAGGACTGACTCGAAGGCACACATTGCATTGCATTTTTACCAAAAGCGATTTCAGCTTTCCATATCAACCAGCTAGGACTCATACTCTTCCAGGAGAAAAGCTCTCCATGCCCTGGACTCTAAAATAATACTCACATTCTACCTAGGTAAAATGAAGGATCATTGTGAACCAACCCAACATTTTGTATCTTTTATCCCCAGACATGTAGAATAGCCATTTCAAACAGAACAATAACTGACAAGTTGTTGTTGTTAAGTGCCGTCGAGTCGGAGTCGACTCATGGCGACCCTCTGGATAGCTATCCTAAATTGGGTTCGGTCTTCATTCAGGCGGCTCATTGTTGACAGACTGGTACCCTTAGCTGCTGTTATTGTATCGATCCATCTCATTGCTGGCCTTCCTCTTTTGAGCTGACCTTCTATCTTGCCAAGCATGATGTCTTTCTCTAATGATCTCTCTCTTCGCATGATGTGTCCAAAGTATGAAAGTCAAAGTCTTGTCATCTGAGCTTCTAAAGAAAGCTTAGATTTGATCTCCTCTAGTATCGACTGGTTTGTTCTTCGGGCAGTCCATGGTATACACAGTAGTCGCCGCCAGCATCATAATTCAAAGGCATCAATTTTCTTCCTGTCTATCTTTTTCACTGTCCATCTTTCACATCCATTTATTTATTTATTTATTACAGTTTCTTATATACCGCGCTATTTAGAATCAGCGCGGTTTACATCATAACAACAACGACCATAATGACAAATTGTCAAGTTTTACATTGAACAGGAGTACAAACTTGGATAACTGGGTTAACTATATACATAATCTATCTACACTGCAGTGTGAGGGCATTTCTAGATTGGGTCATTTCTTGGAGGGGATATCTAGTTCAGTTGCCGTCTGGGAAGTATTGGCAGAAAAGGTATGTTTTGAGAGCCTTCCTGAACTGATATAGATTGGTAATGGCTCTAATGTCGGGGGGTAGGGTGTTCCAGCATATGATGTTATTGAAAATACCATGGCTTGATCAAGTCGAATCTTTCTATGGAGAGAGACATCTCTGCTCTTGAGAATCTTATCTAGATCTTTCATAGCCATTCTGCCAAAAGCAATGCGTCTGATTTCTTGACTGCTTGTTGCTTCTTTATTGATAGTTGATCCAAGTAGGTTAAAGTTGTTTATGATTTCAATTTCTTCTCCTTCAACGATGAACCTGTTGATTATGCCAGTTGTCATGATCTTTGTCTTCTTTACATTAAGGTGCAGGCCCATTTTGAGACTATGTTCTTTGATTGTGAGAAGCAAATGTTTCAGATCATCTTCACTTTCAGCCAGTAATGTGGTATCATCAGCATAGCGCAGGTTGTTGATGAGTCTTCCACCAATCTTCACACCTCTGTTGTCTTCATACAATCCTGCTTCTCTGATGATTTGTTCTGCATATAAATTAAACAGGTTGGGGGAAAATATGCAGCCTTGTCTTACACCTTTGCTTATTTTAAACCATTCTGTTTCTCCTTGTTCCGTTCAAACTGTTGCTTCTTGATCAATGTACAGATTGTGCAAGAGTATGATCAGGTGTTCTGGTATACCCATGCTTCTTAATGTGGCCCAGAGTTTCTCATGGTTTACACAGTCAAACGCCTTGCTATGGTCGATAAAGCAAAAATAGATATCCTTTTGGTATTCTCTAGTCTTTTCAAGGATCCATCTCACATCTTCAATGATGTCTCTCGTTCTTCGCCCTTTCCTGAACCCTGCTTACACTTCAGGTAGTTCTTGTTCCAGGTATGGTTGTAGTCTCTTTTGAATAATCTTCAGTAGAATCTTGCTGGCATGTGGCATCAGAGCGATTGTGCGATAATTTCCACAGTCAGTTGGATCACCTTTCTTTAGTATTGGTATAAACACAGATATTTTCCAGTCAGTTGGCCATGATGTTGTCTTCCATATTTCTTGGCAGAGCCTTGTAAGTACGGTAACAGCTGCATCAGATTGCTGTAATACTTCTATGGGAATGCTATCAATGCCTGGTGCTTTGTTCTTTGATAAGGCTTTCAATGCTGCTTCAACTTCTTCTTTCATCACCAATGGTTCCCGATCATAAAGTACAGGTTGAAATGGCTGTTGGTCCACTTGATCCTTATCATATAAAAACTCTATATATTCCTTCCACCTTTTCTTGATCTTCTCAGCATCATTCAACATAGAACCTTGAGCATCTTGTAACATTCCAATTCGAGGCTGGAACTTTTTCTTTAACTCTCGTAGCTTTAGGAAAGCCATTCTTGTTCTTCCTCTAATAGTTTCTGCTTCTATTTCCTTCCATGCGTCATTGTAGTCCTTTTCCTTGTCCTGTTTTGCTGCACGTTGGAAATCTCTGTTGAGTTCTGTTATTTTCTTTCTTTCTCCTCTGGCTTTAGCTTCTCTGCGTTTCTGGGCAGTTTTCAGAGTTTCTTCCGTCATCCATTTTGGCCGTTTTTGCTTTTTCACCTTTTGTAGAGACTTCTCACTTTCTTCCAACACAACCTTCTTGATGTCATCTTATAACTCTTCTAGAGCTCTGTCATTTGTATCTAAAGCAGCAAATCAATTTTGCAGGCAGTATTTAAATTCCAGTGATATATTCTCAAGGTATTCTCCAGGACCAAGCAGGAAGTCAGTCGTCACATATGGGTGACGTCGGCGCTGACGGAGCCCCCATGCGGAGCATTTCCCCAGCTTTCATAGAAAGCCTTTGGGAATGCAGCGCGCATGCGCGGTCCCCTTCCCGCCCAAGGGTGCCATCTTGCTCAGTCTTCTTTTTTCCGCGGAGCCCGACAGATGTATATTTGTTTCACCCGAGGAAGAAGTTTATTTTCTCTGCGTTAACCTGTTTTTCTTCGGTTCGACACAGTTTCCCTTTCCCGCCTGGGCCCGATACGTCGGTATCAAGCCCAGATCTCTTTTTCGGTTTTTGTCCTTAGTGACTAGCGTTCGTACTATTTTTTCTTTTTTCACTGGCAGCCCTGTCTTTTGACCTTGCAGGGGCCCTTTTTCCCCTGATGGCTGCCAGTGGGTTTAAAAAGTGTGATCGATGTAAGAAACTTATGTCTCTCACCGACGCACATGACTGCTGCCTCCGGTGCCTCGGACCCGATCATGACCCGATGATCTGTGGTCCATGTGGGAAGATGTCCTCTAAGGCGTTAAGGAGTCGGCAGCAACAAAAGGAAAGAATCTTCTCTGACTCCGTGTCCGGTAGGGCCCGGACCTCGTCAGAGGCCTCGACATCTCGGGCCTCCGGCCCCGAGCAGCGTTGAGGCTCCTCTGAAAGGGGCTCTCCCTCGCGGGAGCATCATAAGAAGAAAAAACCCGCGAGGGTGGCATCGGTGGATGCACTTGGCTCCTCGAGGGCCAAGTCGCATAGCCCCGAGCGCCGTCCCGGGTCTTCGGAGTCGGAGAGGCCTGCAAAACAATCTCATGTGGAGATGGAGTCCCCGGGTCACCTGAGTACTGTAGTCTTCGTGGACTCACGTCCAGGGGAGCCGACGTCGGGCCCGGCACCACCGGCGCCCGAGTCAGGGGCTGCTGAGTCTCCTGAGCTCGGACTCAGGTTGACAGCCTTGGAGAGCAGCTTGGCTGCTTTCATGGAACAGCAGCGGGCACTGATCACTGGTCTCACCGGTGCATCTGCCCCGACCACCGGGACATCGACATCCAAGTCGACCCCGGAGGCCGAGCCGATCCTCGAGTCCATGCGAGCTCGAGTCGATCCTCGGCCTCCCATTCGGGACCGAGGTCGTCGACGCCGATACCCTCGGCGTCGGGGTGGATGGCATCGATGCTTGCCCGACTGGAGCCGCTCGATTCTTCCTCCGAGGAGTCTGGCTGTGAGACGGAGGATGAGGAGTCATCTGACACCTTTTGGACTCGGTGCGTTCCTTCGGACTCGCCTGAGTCCGAGCCTCGGAAAAGGTCCCCCTCAGAGGATACCCGGTTCTTGGACTTCGTGCGGGACATGGCCAAGGCTTTGGCATTCACCGTGGATCACGAGGAGGAGCCTCGAGCCGAGGAGGAGCCTCGAGCCAAGGAGCTCGAGGCCCTACAGTATGACTCTCCTCCGAAGGAGGCCTTTACTGTTCCGGTTCCTCCGATGCTGGAACGGTTGCTCTTCCGCATGTGGGAGGCGCCGGCATCGATGCTGGTTTTAAGCAAGCGGGTCGATTCCATCTATCGAGTCCGCAAGAGCCCCGGGTTCCAAAGGGCACAATTACCGCACCACTCCATGGTTGTGGAATCAGCCATGCATCGTCTAAAGAGTCAGAAGATGCACTGCTCGGTGCCTCCCGGCCGGGAGACCCAGTACCTGGATGCCCTCGGTAAGAAGTGCTTCCAGGGCTCTATGCTTGTTTGCCGTGTGCAGACCTACCAGTTGTACATGGGCATGTACTTTCGAGACCTGGCAAAGGAGATTGCCGGGTTCTCTGCTGGTCTCTCCGAGGAACCTTTGCAGAGGTTCAGTGCTCTGTCCTCGGGTATTCGTGAGTGCTCGAAGTTTATTTCTCGAGCAGCCTATGATGACTTCGAGGCTTTGGCCCGTGTAGCTGCGGCCGGCATCGGTGCACATCGTCAGGCTTGGCTACAGTCATCGGACCTCAAGCCATGGGTGCAGGACAAGTTGGTCGATGTCGCCTGCCGAGCTGAAAACCTCTTTGGTAAGCCCATGGCTGACAAGGCTGCCGAACTCGAGACCGAGACAGAGACTCTTACCCGGACAAGGCTGTCCAGAAAAACCTCTGCCCCTTCTCAGAAGAAGAAGGGCTCTGGAAAAAAGACCTTTTACCCGAGGAAGTCATCTGCCTATAAACAGTACCGTCATTATCAGGCCTCTGTAGCTCCCCAACAGGGTCAGCAGGCCAAGGGGCAGGGTTATGAGTCCCATAGGCAGAAGGCCCCCAAGCCTCCTACTCCGGCTCCTGCTCAGAAGGGAGGGGGCTTTTGACTGCAATGGCATAGCCTCTCCTCCTCAGCTGGCCCCCATCAGCACTGGAGGCAGGCTGGCCCTGTTCGCCCACAGGTGGTCAGCCGTCACAAGGGATACCTGGGTTCTAAGTATAGTCCAGAAGGGCTATCTCCTCCACTTCCACCAGGTACCCCCCTCCTATTTTCTAGGGGAGCCTCCCAGACTCCCTCTGCACAGGGACTTACTCCTGCAGGAGTTGGCAGATCTTCTGAAGGAACAGGCAGTGGAACCGGTGCCCCACCACCTGAGAGGTCACGGCTTCTATTCCAGGTACTTCCTTGTACCAAAGAGAACAGGAGTCCTCAGACCCATCCTAGACTTGCGAAACCTGAACAAGTTCCTGAAGAGGGAAAAGTTCAAGATGCTTACCCTTGGAATTCTGCTGCCCTACCTCCAGCAGGGAGATTGGCTATGCTCCTTAGATCTAAAGGATGCTTATACTCCCATCCTTATTCATCCAGACCACAGACAATATCTCAGATTTGTAGTGGGAGGAAACCATTTCGCCTTACAACCGCCCCCAAAGGAAACCTTTTAGCCTTACATCCACCCACAATGCGTTTCTCATTCCATGGTCTACAGGCCTCCTATATGCGTTTCCTCCAAAGCCTCTGGTGTCCAAGACACTATTCAAGGTGACCCGGTACAAGGCCTCAGTGATTCTGGTGGCCCCCAGGTGGCCAAGGCAACCCTGGTTCCCACTACTGTTGTAAATGGCGGTGGACACTCCTCTTCCTCTGGGGATGCAACCCGATCTCCTGTCTCAGGAGCAGGGATCCCTCTTGCACCCCAATCTCCAGTCCGTCAATTTGATGGCCTGGATGCTGAAAGGGTAGTCCTAGCGCCTTTACTACTGCCTAGGGAAGTGGAGGACGTAGTCTTGGCCTCTAGGAGGCAGTCCACCAGAAAGTCTTATTCCCTTAAGTGGCGTAGATTCTCTACCTGGTGTACTCAACACAACGAGAATCCCTTCTCATGCCTGGTACCAGTGGTGCTGCAGTATTTGCTTCACCTGTCCAACCTAGGCCTTAAGTCCAATTCTGTTAGAGTTCATCTTAGTGCTCTTTCAGCACACCACTCACAGGTGGAGGGTCAGCCTTTCTCCAGCCATCCTTTGGTGGCTCGCTTCCTCAGAGGCCTGCTTTTGCTTAAGCCTCCAGTGCGTCCACCTGCTACTGAATGGGATTTAAATGTGGTCCTGCAACAGCTTACTTGCCCACCGTTTGAACCTATGGCTACTTGCCCTCTGTGTTTTCTGTCCTGGAAAACGCTATTTCTGGTAGCCCTTACCTCAGCAAGGCGAGTGAGTGAGCTTCAGGCCCTAGTATCGGAAGCACCTTATACTAGGTTCTGTAGGAACAGGGTAGTCTTACGGACTCACCCTAAGTTCCTTCCAAAGGTTGTCTCCTCCTTCCACCTCAATCAGGAGGTGGTTCTTCCGACTTTCTTTCCCAGGCCTCATGCTAGCCGGGCTGAGATGGTCTTGCATACCCTGGACTTCTACCTTGACCGTTTGCGGGAGCACCGAAGGGCGGTTCAGCTCTTCGTCTCTTATGACCCCAATAAGTTGGGGTTGGCTGTCTCCAAGCGTACTTTGTCTATATGGGTAGCTGACTGCATCGCCTGGGCTTACAGGGCAGCCGGCCTTTCGTTGCAGGGTCGAGTTACGGCTCACCGTGTCAGGGCGAAGGCTGCGTCAGTGGCTCATCTCCGCTCTGTTCCGTTGGCAGACATCTGCCAGGCCGCTACGTGGTCTTCAAGCCAGAATTTTGCGGCCCACTACTGTCTTGAGAGGGAGTCCCGCAGGGACAGTGCTTTAGGGCAAGCAGTACTCCATAATCTCTTTGGGGTCTAGGCAACTCCTACCCTCCGGTCCTGGTGTTGGGCTACCTTTTGGGGGCGTTATCAGAGAAGATTCTGTTCTTGCATGCTGAGGCTCTAGAGGGAGCTCAATTTTTCAGTTTGGGGCCTCTGGTAGCCCTGAGCTAGGGAGTCCCATATGTGAAGACTGACTTCCTGCTTGGTCCTGGAGAAAGAGTAGTTACTCACCTGTAACAGGTGTTCTCCAGGAGCAGCAGGAATCAGTCCTCACAACCCTCCCTCCTCCCCTTGGAGTTGCAGTCATATGATTATTTTTGCTATTTTTGCTGTCTTTTAGCTATGTCATCAGACTGAGCAAATTGGCACCCTTGGGCGGGAAGGGGACCGCGCATGCGCGCTGCATTCCCAAAGGCTTTCTATGAAAGCTGGGGAAATGCTCCACATGGGGGCTCCGTCGGCGCCAACATCACCCATATGTGAGGACTGATTCCTGCTGCTCCTGGAGAACACCTGCTACAGGTGAGTAACTACTCTAACTAGATAGTACAGTATATGTATTTATTTATTTAATACGTTTTGATACACCGTTTTTCTCCAAGTTAAAATGGTTTACATGGAACCCAATGAACACATTAAATTAAATAGAACATTATGAACATTTACAATGAACTATTTGAACATTTTGGAGATAACAGAGAACAGTGAACATCTTTTAGAAGCTCAATAAGTTAGTGTGTAAGCATTCATACAACTATATACAGTGTGGAGTAGGGGCTGGGGAACGTGGGAGGTGTAGGGTTACAGGAGTCCTTATGGGGGTGGGGATATTTATTTTTGCTACTAGCAATCAGCAGAGCTGGCCCAAGAACTGGTTCAAGGGGATAGCATCCTAGACAGATCTTAATGCTTATGCCCCCTCCTGGCTGTCATTATACTGTTTAGCTTTGAATCCCTTGTTCTTTGCTGCCCTCCAGAAGCTGCCACCTTAGGTGATTACCTAGTTTGCCTAGTGGTTGGGCCAACCCTGGCAAGCAGACTTCCATGTATGATAGGGTGAAAGCCTACCATAAAAGAGCTGTAGCAAATTTGGTAGCTCATTTAAAATCAGCATCATTAGAAGACCAGTCTGCAAAGCAGCAATGTGATCCTATGATCCTCTGTACACACTTTTACATTTCATTGTTGCCTAGATCATATATCCAGGAGAGTGCTTTAGGTCAAGCAGGCTGAAGAAACCTGTTTGCATAATTGTTTCAACTCTTGCATAAAAAAAAAGGGAAATTTGGATTGCTTGAAAGAGTCTCTTCCAATGTAGCTCTGAGTTATCCAGAGTTATCTTATATGATCCACAACAACCCTTTGCTACAGAAATCCTTGCTTTGGTGGTTTATTCATTCTGATTGTCGATGGAGAAAGCAAAATTGCTTGCTGATAATGTGTTCTCTTTAGATATCAAGATAAATAGTAGAGACACAATATCACCTGCCTTGATTCTAAGCTACATATGAGCTAAGGGGCAGTAATCTACACAGAACCCCTAAGATAACTAAGCAGCTTTGCTTTATTCAAGTTCATTTTTGAGGTGGTAGAGCAGTCAGTCAGCTTTAGTAAGCTGATATTACCTAGTTTGGAATATTTTACCAGTAAACTGATTTTCTGTTTTAGAACTGTAATATTTACATTATAATTCAATTAGTTTATGCAGACTGACATTTTTTTTTCTTTCAGGGAATATGGAGCAATTGATGATGTTGATATTGATCTGCATATTGATGTTAGCTTTCTTGATGTAAGTAATTTGATTATTAATACCTTTCAGCTTTGTATAAACTGTTTAAAGCAAAGTATTTACGTGTGCTATTTGTACAGTGTTCCAGTTTTACCCTATTGAGGTCTTAACTCAGCTGGCGTACATTTTCACCTTTCTGAGGCTTGCCAAAATTCCCATAAATTCATGTTTACTGTTACATTATAGTAGAACTGCAATTATCATGAGATCGAATTTCAGAAAGAATAAAGTAGTTCTCCAGGACCAAGCAGGAAGTCAGTCCTCACATATGGGTGACGTCGGCGCCGACGGAGCCCTCGCGGAGCAATTTTCCCCAGCTTTCAAAGAAAGCCTTTGGGAATTGCAGCGCGCATGCGCGGTCCTCTTCCCGCCCAAGGATGCCATCTTGCTCAGTCTTCTTTTTTCCGCGGAGCCCTACAGACGTTGCCTGTGAATCCCCGCAGAAAAGTTGATTTTCCTCTATTTTTATCTATTTTTTCTTCGGTTCGACGCCGGTTCTTTTCCCGCCCGGACTCGCGACGCCGGTTACGAGTCTGTCCTTTATTTTTCGTTTTTTTGTCCTTCGTGACAGATTTCGCGCTTTTTTCCTTTTTTCCCTGCCTGCTCGGTCGTTCGACCTCGCAGGGGCCCTTTTTCCCCCGATGGCGGCCAGTGGTTTCAAAAAGTGTGACCTCTGTAAGAAACTTATGTCTCTTACAGACACTCATGACTTCTGCCTCCGCTGCCTCGGCCCAGATCATGACCCCATGATCTGCACGCCATGCGGCAAAATGTCCTCAAAAGCATTGAGGAGTCGGCAGCACCAGCGGGAACGTATCTTCTCTGACTCCGGCCGGGCTCGGACCTCGTCAGAGGCTTCGACGTCTCGGGACTCTGGTCCTGAGCATCGTCGGAGTTCCTCTGAAAGGGGGTCTCCTACCCGGGCGCATCATCGGAAGAAGAAACCCGCGAGGGCGGGATCGGTGGACGCTCCTGGTTCCTCGAGGGCCAGGTCGCATAGCCCCGATTCCCGTCCCGGGTCCTTGGAGTCGGAAAGGCCGTCAAAACATCCTCGACTCGAGATGGACTTGCCCGCTCACGTGAGTACGGTTGTCCTCGTGGACTCGCCTCAAAAGGACCCGACGTCGGGCCCGACGCCGTCGGGGCCCGAGTCGGGGGCTGCTGGGTCTCCTGAGCTCGGACTCAGGTTGACGGCCTTGGAGTGCAGTTTGTCGGCCTTCTTGGACCAGCAGCGGGCATTGATCGCTGGCCTCGCTGGTGCTTCTGCCCTGAGCACCGGGACGTCGACCTCCAAGTCGACCCCGGAGACTGAGCCGATCCTCGAGTCCATAAGGGTTCGAGTCGATCCTCGGTCGAGGTCTCCTTCGGCCTCCTGTTCGGGACTGAGGTCGTCGACGCCGACTCCCTCGGCGTTGGGGCGGATGGCATCAGTGCCCGCCCGACCAGAGCCGGTCGACTCCTCCTCCGAGGAGTCGGCCTGGGAATCTGAGGACGAAGAGTCACCTGGTTCCTTTCGGACTCGGTGTGTCCCTTCGGACTCCCCCGAGTCTGAACCTCGGAGACGGTCCCCCCCGGAGGATACCCGGTTCTCGGACTTCGTGAGGGATATGGCCAAAGCCTTGGCCTTCCCTGCGGATCCCGAGGAGGAGCCTCGAGTCGAATAACTCGATGCCCTCCAATATGACTCTCCCCCGAAGGAGGCCTTTATTGTACCGGTTCCTCCAATGCTGGAAC
This sequence comes from Ichthyophis bannanicus, assembly GCA_033557465.1. NCBI lineage: Eukaryota > Metazoa > Chordata > Amphibia > Gymnophiona > Ichthyophiidae > Ichthyophis > Ichthyophis bannanicus. The sequence goes on along the minus strand of CM066033.1, from coordinate 372,331,291 downwards.
GGCTTCTCTTCCGCATGTGGGAGAGCCCGGCGTCGTTGCCGGTGTTAAGCAAGCGGGTCGATTCCATTTATCGAGTCCGCAAGAGCCCCGGGTTCCAAAAGGCACAACTACCGCACCATTCCATGGTGGTGGAATCAGCCATGCATAGACTGAAGAGTCAAAAAATGCACTCCTCGGTGCCCCCTGGTAGGGAAGCCCGAAGCCTGGATGCCCTCGGTAGGAAGTGTTTCCAGGGTTCTATGCTTGCTTGTCGAGTCCAGACATACCAGCTCTACATGGGCATGTATCTCCGAGACCTGGCTAAAGAAATAGCCGGATTCTCTGCTGGTCTCTCCGACGAACCTTTGCAGAGGTTCCAATCCTTCTCTACTGGCATTCGAGAGTGCTCCAAGTTTATCTCTCGAGCAGCCTATGATGGTTTTGAGGCTTCGGCTCGAGTAGCCGCGGCCGGCATCGGTGGACGCCGCCAGGCTTGGCTTCAGACGTCCGACCTCGAGCCCTGGGTGCAGGACAAGTTGGTCGATGTCCCCTGCCGAGGTGATAACCTCTTTGGCAAGCCCATGGATGAGAAGGCTGCACAAATCGAGACGGAGACTCTCACCAGGACTCGTCTCTCAAGGAAGACCTCTGCTCCTTCTCAAAAGAAGGAGCCCTCGGGGAAAAAGCCCTTTTACCCGAGGAAGGGTGCTGCCTATAAATACTACCCTCAGTGTCAGGCCTCCCCAGCTCCCCCACAGGGAAAGCAGGCCAAGGGTCGAGGTAATGGGCCCCGTGGGCAGCCAGCCCCCAAGCCTGCACCACCGGCCCCTGCTCAGCAGGGTGGGGGGTTTTGACTTTCTCAGCATAGCCTCTCCCCCTCAGCTGGTTCCTCTCAGCACAGGAGGCCGGCTGGTCCACTTTGCCCACAGATGGTCCAACATCACCACAGATACCTGGGTGCTTCAGATAGTTCAAAAGGGCTATCTTCTTCATTTTCACCAGGTACCTCCCTCCTACTTTCCAGGGGAGCCTTCCAGACTCCCTCTGCACAGGGACTTACTCCTTCAGGAGTTAGCAAGTCTTGTTCAGGAACAAGCCGTGGAACCTGTGCCCCACCACCTGAAGGGTCAAGGGTTTTATTCCAGATACTTCCTGATTCCGAAAAGAACAGGAGGCCTCAGACCCATCCTAGACTTGCGCAACCTCAACAAGTTCCTTGCAAAGGAAAAGTTCAAAATGCTTACCCTTGGAATCCTGCTGCCCTACCTCCAGCAGGGAGACTGGCTATGCTCCTTAGATCTGAAGGATGCGTATACTCATATCCTTATTCATCCAGACCACAGACAATACCTCAGGTTTGTGGTGGACGGATGCCATTACCAGTACAGAGTACTGCTTTTCGGCCTATCCTCCGCCCCCAGAGTGTTCACCAAATGCCTAGCAGTGGTGACGGCCTATCTGAGACTTCAGGGTCTCTTTGTGTTCCCATACCTGGACGACTGGCTCATCAGAGCCCAGTCTGCCCAAGAAGCCACTCAGGCTACTCATCGCACGGTGGCTCTGCTCCAGCACTTTGGATTTGTCATAAACTTCGCAAAGTCCACTTTGCTCCCCTCTCAGGATCTAGAATTCATCGGCGCCAGGTTGGACACTCTTCAGGCGCGGGCCTTCCTGCCTCTGGACAGGGCCCAAAGGCTCATGGATCTCGCCAGCCATTTTCACAGCAATTCCCTGGTCTCGGCCAGGCAATTTCTGAGACTGCTCGGCCATATGGCTTCCACGGTCCATGTAACCCCCTATGCCCGCCTGAACATGCGACCTGCTCAATGGTGCCTTCGCAAACAATGGCATCAGGCCACTGGGAGCCTAGCGGACTCCGTACAGATCTCCGACCAGCTGGTCTCCTCTCTGCGATGGTGGCTTCACCTGCCAAACCTAGTGCTCGGGGTGACTTTTCAGCCCCCTGCACATTCTCAGGTCCTGACGACCGATGCTTCTCTCCAGGGCTGGGGAGCACATTGCCAAGGGACTTGTACTCAGGGTCTCTGGACTCCTTGGGAGTCCGCTCAGCAGATCAACTTCCTGGAGCTCAGAGCCATCTGCCTAGCGCTCAAAGCCTTCTCTCACCTGATTTCTCACCAATCAGTACTTGTCCAGACAGACAATCAGGTTGCCATGTTCTACGTGAACAAGCAAGGCGGAACCGGCTCCTTCCTTCTCTGTCAGGAAGCACAGAAGCTCTGCTCTTGGGCCGTCCATCGCAACATCGTTCTCAAAGCTGTCTATCTCCCAGGTCAAGAAAACTATCTGGCAGACAAACTGAGCAGGATCCTCCAACCGCACGAGTGGAGATTGGATCCGCTTGTGGTTCAGCGGATCTTTCTACGGTGGGGCCTCCCCACCATGGATCTGTTCACCAGTCCTCTGAACTGACAGCTTCCCAGATTCTGCTCTCGACAGCTGCATCCTCTCCGGGTAGCGGCGGATGCTTTTCTGATTCCATGGTCCACAGGCCTCTTGTATGCCTTTCCACCCATGCCTCTGGTGTCTCGGACGCTCTTCAAAGTTCTCAGAGACAATGCATCGATGATCCTAGTGGCTCCCCGGTGGCCGAGGCAACCTTGGTTCCCGCTTCTGATGCAGCTGGCGGTGGACACCCCTCTTCCTCTGGGGTTTCAGCCCGACCTCCTCTCGCAGGATCAGGGGACGCTCCTGCACCCCAACCTCCGGTCCCTTCATCTGATGGCCTGGCTGCTGAAAGGGTAGTCCTTGCTCCTCTCCAGCTGCCTCCAGATGTGGAAGAGGTCATCTTGGCCTCCAGGAGGCCTTCCACCCGGAGGTCCTACGCTCTTAAGTGGCGTCGGTTCTCCGTCTGGTGTACTCAGCAGTCTCAAGACCCCTTCTCCTGTTCGGCATCAGTGGTCTTGCAGTACTTACTTTCTCTTTCCAATCTTGGCCTTAAGTCCAACTCGGTCAAGGTCCACCTCAGTGCTCTTTCTGCGCATCACGTGCCGGTGGATGGTAGACCTCTTTCCAGCCACCCTCTGGTGGCTCGTTTTCTCAGAGGCCTCCTTCTCCTTAAACCACCTTTGCGCCCGCCAGCCCCGAACTGGGATCTCAATGTGGTTTTACAGCGGCTTACCTGTCTGCCTTTTGAGCCTATGGCTACCTGTCCTCTTCGTTTTCTTTCCTGGAAAACCTTGTTCTTGGTGGCCCTCACTTCTGCTAGATGCGTTAGTGAGCTGGCCCTGGTATCTGATCCTCCTTACACTAGGTTCTACAAGAACCGGGTAGTCCTACGGACTCACCCTAAGTTTCTTCCTAAAGTGGTTTCCCCTTTTCACATCAACCAGGAGGTGGTACTTCCGACCTACTTTCCCAGGCCACACTCCAGCCGAGCTGAAGTGGTCCTGCATACCCTAGACCAGCGATGGCGAACCTATGGCACGCGTGCCAGCTGTGGCACGCGAAGGCCTTGCAGCTGGCACGCGGGAAGGTCGCACATTAAAAAAAAAAAAAAGCTGCCCGCTGCCGCCGCGGCGGCATGGAGTGTCCCGCGGGGCTCCCTCTGCCCGGCGGGACTCTCCCGGCGCTGCTCAGCCCCTCTCTGCCGGCTTGCAGAGACGCGAAGGGAGAGTCTCCCTCGGGTCTCTGTTAAGCCCGCAGGGGCTGATGGGAAATTCCCATCTGCCCCTGCGGGCTTAAGAGAGACGCAAGGGAGACTCTCTCTCCCTTCGCGTCTCTGCAAGCCGGCAGAGAGGGGCTGAGCAGCGCCGGGAGAGTCCCGCCGGGCAGTGGGAGCCCCGCGGGACACTCCATGCCGCCGTGGCGGCAGCGGGCAGCTTTTTTTTTTTTTATTGCCATGAGCCGAGGGAGGGGGGTTAAGACTGGCAATGGGCTAGGGAGGGAGAGAGGGGGGTTAAGACTGGCAATGGGCTAGGGAGGGAGGGAGGGAGGGGGGTTAAGACTGGCAATGGGCTAGGGAGGGAGGGAGGTTAAGACTGGCAATGGGCTAGGGAGGGAGGGGGTTGAGACTGGCAATGGGCTAGGGAGGGAGGGGGTTGAGACTGGCAATGGGCTAGGGAGGGAGGGAGGGGGTTGAGACTGGCAATGGGCTAGGGAGGGAGGGAGGTTAAGACTGGCAATGGGCTAGGGAGGGAGGGAGGTTGAGACTGGCAATGGGCTAGGGAGGGAGGGGGGTTGAGACTGGCAATGGGCTAGGGAGGGAGGGAGGGGGGTTGAGACTGGCAATGGGCTAGGGAGGGGGGGTTAAGACTGGCAGTGGGCTGGGGAGGGGGGTTAAGACGCAGTGGGCTATGGGGGGGAGTTAAGACTAGCAATGGGCTGTGGGCTGATGAGGGCTGGCAATGGGCTATGAGCTGATGAGGGCTGTCTGGAAATGGGGTGATGGGGGGGTTAGGACTGGTAATGGGCTATGGGGGGGTTAAGACTGGTAGTGGGCTGATGGGGGGGTAGGACTGGTAATGGGCTATGGGGGGGTTAAGACTGGTAGTGGGCTGATGGGGGTGTAGGACTGATAATGGGTTATGGGGGGGCTAGGACAGGAAATGGGCTGATGGGGAGGGGTTAGGACTTGAGGTGGGCTGATGTGGTTAGGACTGGTAATGGGCTGTGGGCTGATGGGGGGGTTTAGGACTGGCAATGGGCTATGGGGGGCTGACTGGAAATGGGCTGATGGGGGGTTAGGACTGGTAAAGGGTTATAGGGGGGGGCTTAAACTGAAAATGGGGTGATGGGGGTTAGGACTGGAAGTTGATTGACGGGGGGCTAGGACTGGTAATGGGTTGGGGTGTTGCTAGGACTGGAAATGGGCTGAGTGGAAGGGGAGGCTTGAACTGCAAATAGCTGATGGGGAGGGGGCTTGGAATGGAAATGGGCTGTGAGGGAAGGGAGCTAGGACTGAAAATGGGCTGATGGAACAGCTAGGATAGGACTGGAAATGGGCTGTGGGGGGGAGCTAAGATTGGAAATGGGCTGTGGTGGGGGCTTAAATTGAAATGGACTCATGGAGGGGCTAGAACTGGAAGTAGGCTCATGGGGGGGCTTGGACTGGAATTGGGCTGAGTGGAGGGGAGCTATGATTTGACATGGGCTGATGGTGGGGCTAGGAAATGAGTAGAAATGGGCTGATGGGGGGGCTAGGATTGAAAATGAGCTGATGAAGGGACTTGGACTGGAAATGGGCTGATGCAGGGACTAGAAGGGAATGGATGCTGGGTGAGACTGGAACTAGAAGGGAGCTGATGTTGGGGGAGGATTAGAATGGGATGGGGCTGGGAGAGTAAAATGGAGAGGGGAAAAATATTTTGTGTAGGAGGGATGAAAAATCTACAATTGGCCAGGTATTGGGAGAGTAATTGGGGATTGAGGATGGAGGGGTAAAATTTGTGTGGATGAAATAGGAATGAGGAAAGAGCAAAAGGAGAAAGATTAGTATGTTAAAGCAGATGTAGAGAGAGAGAGAGAATGGAAAAAAATCTAGAAGAGAGAAGAAAGGACAAATGGACAGCAGACGATGGAGAGTTAGCAGAAAACATGAAGAAACCAGAAGAAGGTGGCTGGACCAATTGCAACTGAAAAAAAAATGCACAAAAGGTAGAAAGATATCTCTTTATTTTGAATTTATTAACTGGAATATGTCAGCTCTGGGAAATGTGCATCATTAACATCTGCGCTTTGTTTGGTACAAGAGGAAATTCCTATTTGACGTTGCCACTTGTTCTCTTTCCCCAGTATTCTCTGAAATGTATTGGTTTAATATTTGCAGTGTTGCCTTTTGATAGGTAGGGTATGGTGCTTTGTGAGTCCTGGTAATGCTGTCAGGATACGGCGGGTTTGCTATGGGTTCTAAATGGGCAGCGTTTGTAGTAGTTCCTAATGTGCCTGGCGGTTGGCACTGGATTATAGTAATGTAGAAATCTTTTAGTCTTTCTTTATCCATACACTCATTAAGAGACATGTTTACTAAAAGTTAGTGTATGGTAACATTATGCAAATATTTATGCAAATAAGACCACTTATGCAAATGACGTGCTGGCACTTTGAGGAAATTCTTTGGTTTTGTGCGGCAGTTTGGGCACTCGGGCTCAAAAAGGTTAGCCATCACTGCCCTAGACTGTAGAAGGGCGCTGAACTTCTACCTGGACCGTACGCGGGAGCACCGAAGGGCGGTTCAGTTCTTCGTGTCATATGACCCCAACAAGTTGGGGCTCCCTGTCTCCAAGCGTACTCTGTCCATCTGGATTGCGGACTGCATCGCTTGGGCTTACGAGGCTGCGGGCCTCGTGCTGGAAGGTAGAGTCACCGCTCATCGTGTTCGGGCGAAGGCTACATCAGTGGCTTACCTCCGCTCTGTTCCGTTGGCAGACATCTGCCGGGCCGCTACTTGGTCTTCAAGCCAGACTTTTGCAGCCCATTACTGCCTGGAGAGGGAGTCCCGCAGGGACAGTGCTTTCGGACAGGCAGTCCTCCGTAACCTCTTCGAGGTATAGGCAACTCCTACCCTCCATCCCGGATGTTGGGCTACCGGTTGGAGACGTATTCAGAGAAGATTCCTTCCTTCTGTGCTGCTGAGCTAGAGGGAGCTCATTTTTGTGCTTAGGGTCTCCGGTAGCCTTAAGCTTGGGAGTCCCATATGTGAGGACTGACTTCCTGCTTGGTCCTGGAGAAAGCGTAGTTACTCACCTGTAACAGGTGTTCTCCAGGAGCAGCAGGAATCAGTCCTCACAACCCTCCCTCCTCCCCTTGGAGTTGCAGTTATATGCTTTCGATTTTGCTAATTTTTGCTGTCTTTTAGCTATGTTATCTGACTGAGCAAGATGGCACCCTTGGGCGGGAAGAGGACTGCGCATGCGCGCTGCAATTCCCAAAGGCTTTCTTTGAAAGCTGGGGAAAATTGCTCCGCGAGGGCTCCGTCGGCGCCGACGTCACCCATATGTGAGGACTGATTCCTGCTGCTCCTGGAGAACACCTGTTACAGGTGAGTAACTACGCTTTATTTATTTTAATTATTTTAAAGGATTTCTATACTGCCTTTTCCTTAAAGCAGTTTACAATACAACTAAATGTGTTACATCAAACAAGGGCGGGGGGCATGCATGGAGTTAGCAGTGAGGATTCATACAATGTGGTCGAGTGGAGAATATAGTAACATAGCTATTTACAATGTGCGCTATATACAACGAGCTATTTACAGGTAGAAAAACTGATTCATGAAGGGAGCTGGGTGGGTTATTGAAAAAGGAATGGGGGGTGGAAGGAGGAAGGAGGAGCAGGTGGACGTGGGCCATTAAGAAGCTAGTATATTGTGTCCTGTGGTCGAGGTTATATAATGTCACCAAAGTGTTCTATATAGAGTGTAGTTCTGAGAATTTTTTGAAATTCTTTGATATATTCAGTGATTCTTAGGTGATCCGGGAGGGGGTTCCATAGGGCAGGAGCAGCCAGAGATAATGTTCTTCCAGATGTTGTTTGCTTCACTTTTGTGTAGGCACTGGGGGTTAAGATGGTGTCCGTGGTGCATCGCCTCCTGGCTCTGGTGCTTGAATCGGTAAAGATGAGAGTTTGCAGGATGTTTGCCGAGAGATTATGTTTGATTTTAAAGATGTTTAATATTGTTTTAAATTTGATGCGTGAATTAATGGGGAGCCAGTGGAGGTGTGCCAATATGATGGTGATGTGTGTGTGCTTATAGGAACCAGTTATAATTCGAGTGGCAGTGTTTTGTGACATCTGTAAGGGGCGTAGTGCCTGTTTTGACAGCCCAAGGTATAATGGGTTGCAGAAGTCAAGGATGGGGGTGATTAAAGCTTGGCAAGCAGTGTGGAAGTGGTCTTGGAAGAGTAGTGATTTGAGGCGTCTGATGACTCGCATCTTGAGATATGCGTTCCTGGTAGTTTTGCTGATGTGTGACTGGAGGTTTAGATTTTTGTCTAGGATTATTTCTAGGTATTTCATCTCAGGTTTAATAGGTATTGTGATGTTGTTCAGATAGATTGTGGGCGGGGGGGGGGGGGGAGCTGAATCCAGAGTTACATGTAATGATGAGTGCTTCCATCTTGTTGTAGTTTATCCTTAGGTTGTTTTGGAGTAGCCAATATGTCATCTGTTGAAGGCAGTTGGCTATTTTTGTGTAGTCCAGGTTCTCAAGGTTGATTGGAGTTTAGGTCATTGTCATCTGTGTAAATTGTGTACTTAATCTTGTGGCTATTAATGATGGAGTAGATGGGTTGTATGTATATGTTAAACAAAAGCGCAGAAAGGGAGGAACATTGAAGGACGCCCTGCTTGGCTATGAATGGTAGGGAGGTGTAGGAGCCACATTTAACCTGAAGTTGTCTGTTTGTTAAGCAGGAGGTGAACCATTTCATAGTGGTGCTGTAGAGTCCAATCTCTCTCTAGTCTTCTCAGTAGTATGCTGTGCAAGACTGTCAAATGTTGAGGTGATATCGATGAAAGTCATTAGTAATCCCATCTTGGCATTATCAATGACTGATCAGTTTGTCGAAAAGGAAGATCAGGAGGGTTTTGATGCTATGATTAGGTCGAAAGCCATGTTGGTGTGGGTCTAATGGTGCATGGAAGTCAATATGGTCCTGGAGTTGATGTTATACAATTTTTTCAAAGATCTTCATCAGGAACAGGAGGCCAGAGATAGGCCGGTAGGCAGCTGGATCCGATTTGCTTAATATAGAGTTCTTTAGTAATGGTCGGATGGTGGTTACCTTTAGAGCATTTGGCATGAACCCTTGAGTAAGGGATTGGTGAACAATATTATTTATGATGTGGCTGAGATCATCCTTTGCTGATTTAATCCAGGCCACCGGGCATGGATCTGTAGGGGCAGTGCTAGTGTTGAGCATGGAGATGATTTGAACAATCTGTTCAGCAGATGGGATGCTAAATCTGTCCCATATTTGATTGAATTCTGAGGGTTTCAGAGTGTTAATCAGAGTATGTTGTAGGGAGGTTGTGAATTTAGCTTGAAGGAAGTCTGCGAAGGTCTGTAGGCTTATCATTTCCTCATCACTGTGATTGGGATCCTTGGTAAATGTACGCACTATTTCGAATAGTTCTTTGGGTCTATTGGCAGATTTGAGTACAAGGTTTGTGTGGTATTCTCTTTTTCGTTGGTTAATGAGGCTGTTGTATTCTCTTTGCTTTGTTTGGTAGAGCCCTGGGTTGTTTTAGATTTAGTCCGTCACCAGCGTCATTCTAATCTTCTCTTTGCGTTGCGGATCTCTTCTGTGTATCAGGGAGCGGATTTGGGTTTAGAACATTGAGGTTCAGAGTCCCTGGATTCCGGTTCTTTAGCTGCTGTAGATATGATCATGTTCCAATTTTAAGTTAGGTTATTTAGATCTTTGGCATCTGTGTTCAGGTTAGTAAGTATTTCCTGGAGAAATTGATCCTTGTTAAAGCACTTGAATCATCTTCTTGATTGGAGTTGATCTTTACGAGCTGTTATGCTTGGGTATTGTAGCTAAATTCTTATTCTGTGGTAATTCGACCATGGCACTGGTGTTATTGAGGAGGTTGTAATGCACTTGTGTTCTATAAGTTGGGTACAAAGATGAGATCTGGTGAGGATCCATGTATGTGTGTGGGGGGCATTGATAATTTGGATGTACTGGAGTGAGTCCATTGCAGTCAGGAAGGTTTCAGAATCATTGTTGGTGGCAGATTTGAGGTTGAAGTCCCCAAGAACTACTAGAGGTTTGTGAGACGTATTGACTACACAGATGGATTCCAGAGTAGAGGTTAGTTCATTCGGGGAAGCATTTAAAAACATTTAAAAGCATGTAAAAACTCAATTGTCGTGTGACATTGCAGTATGTTTTTTGTTCAATTGTAAACCGCACTGATTTTAATAGCGCGGTATATAAGAGAAGTAAATAAATAAAATAAATAAATAAATTTGGAGCTCTGTATGTGAGGCTAAGAGCTAAATGTATGCTCTCAATGATAATCGTGTTACAGTGAGTAGTACTTGAGGCGGAACAAATCTTGAATCTTAGGTTGCTTCTTGCAATAATAAGGACACCTCCTCCTTTCTTGTGAGTGCGTAGGCAGTTGAATGCCGTGTGTGAGGGAGGTGTGAGTTGGTTAAGGAGAACATTGTCAGAGGGTGTGAGTGAAGTTATTGTCTGTCACTAGGCGCGAACGACTCTCTGAGCTCAGAACTTAGTGTATAGTGTGCAGCCCTTTCCACACACAGCAGTCTCCTCAGCTCTTCAGTTTTATTTTTTCTTCATGGACAAGCAGAAAATAAGTCCTCACAAATGGGTGACATTATCCGAAAGAACCTGTGCGGGAGTATTCCCAGCTCCTTCTGGAATCTTTTGGAACTCTCCTCTGCTCATGGATGTCATCTTCCTGCCTGCTGCAATGGCGCTGTGTTTCTTCAGTCTAAGGCCTATTCACAATAGGACGTCCAGCCCCCTGTACGGCTGGGCAGAATTGGGCCATGCAAAGTTAGACCAGATTCTGATCCTGCGGCCCCTGTGGGGTCAGAATCGAGTCTAGCGCCTGGACGTGCAGGCTGGGAGATAATTCTGCCTGGCTGTACATCCCAGCGACTACCTGTCTAACTCAGCCAAACTCATGAATGGAGCCACAATGCCATGGCGTCCCATCGCTATGGCACCACGGCTCCATTCACGAGTCGCGATTGGCTGCCGCCCTGGAGGGAATCCTGTTCGCTGCAGCCCAACCCCTGATCTGGCCTTCCAAGGCCTGGGTTGGGCTGCAGGGAACCCCCTGAGCACCCTCACCTGCCTGCCTGTATCCCGTGCCATGGTTCCTCTCTCTCCGAGGGACTTATTCCTCCTTTGAGGTGGAATAAGTCCGCCATCTAGCCTGAAGGCCTTGGATGTCCAGGGCCGATCTTGGAATCGGCCCTGTATGTCCAGGATCAAGGGCTGTCCATGTCACACCCTCGCTCCACCTCCAGAACGTCCCCTCCTGCCCCCATCTAGGCCTCCACATACAAACACACTGTTTGTATGGGGAGGTTAGCAATGGGGACAACAGGGGGACAAATAGCATGGATGGACATCCCCCTGCTATTCATGGGACAGAATGACTGTCTCTTCATTTTTCCACGGAGCCCAACAGACATATCTGACCCAACTGTTCATTGGGTATCAATCTGCTTAAACAAATTTGCTATTTCTTAGGTATTTTTGGCCTCTCTGCTTTTTTCACACCTTCTGTTATAGTTTTTTCCACCCTGGTAGTTTCCTTAGAGTTTTCGGTCATTTAAAGTTTCCTTTATTTACCTCAGCGTCATTGCCCTCTTAGGTGGTAATGCTCCAGCCGCATGTATAAAACTACTTTTTTCTCTTCTCATAATCGAGCCTTTGATTTCTCTGCAGCTATCTTACTGGCAGATATGTTTCAAAAACTTGCTAATGGGTTTAAGAAGTGTTTCAGGTGTTCAAAGACCATATACATCATAGATACAGTTGGTGTCTCCAGTGTCTGGTAACCGATCATTAGCCCTCTTCTTGTAATTTGTGTTTAGAGATGACAAAAAGAGGGCTCAAGAGTCTGTGAGAAGCAGTGCAAATCCATTTTTGGTGCTCAAATGTCCCATGCATCAGCATCAACTGCACCAATCTCATTGGCATCGAAGGCTGTATCGGACGCTGGCGGTGCATCAACATTAAGGAGCCCTTAAGCCCACTCAGAGCCGAGCACCCATAGTACCCCAAAGCATTGCCTGAAGGTGAAAAAGGATTTGTCTTCATCTTCATTGATGTCAGAGGGTGAACGCACTAAGTATCGTGTGGAGGCTTTGGTGCATCAGTGTCGAAGCCCTCCGAGGCATGATGTTGAGAGCAAAGAGGGTTCGCAGGCATGCCCCTCTAAGCAGCGATGGAGAAACGCCTTCTGAGAGCTCTCGAATGCATCAGAATGCTATTTGCCATGCAACATGTCCATGCCTTGATGTCTGCTGCATTGACATCTAGCTGATCCTTGAAAAGCATAGAGTGTCTGCAGGAGAGAGGTATTGACATCAGCATCTAAGGACCCTGACACCAGAGCCTGCCTGGCCGATTTCTCTTTCTAGTATATCGGAGTACTATGTTCCCTTGAAGCCAAAAAAAGTCATTGTTGCATCATTGCCACTGAAAGAGTGCCCGATTTCCCAAAGGACAGGAGAATGATCCAGGCCGAGATTCAGAAATATTTTGATTTCCTTTCTGAGTCAGACTTAGAAGACCGGGTCACCAATGTAGAATCTGAGGGCTTGTTAGAAGCTCTGGTGACCTATCCTCTATCAGACCCTTTTCCTCTCATGAGAGACGTAAATCACCTCCTGAGGATATGACATTCGAGGATTTTATAAAGGATATGACTAATGCTATACTATTTTCTTTGAAGACTGAGGATGAGCCCAGGGCAGATGAAATGGAGATCCTTCAGTACTCCTCTGCCACTAAGGAGGCGGTGACAGTACCTGTGCACCACATCCTTAAGAGAGTGAACATGAGAATGTGGGAGAACCCCCTCATTGTACCTCCTGTTAATAGAAAACTTGATTCGTGTATAGAGTTCAAAAGGCTTCTGGATTTGAAATGCCCCAGCTTCCTCACCATTCGTTGATGGTTGAATCTGCCCATAAGAAATCTAAAAATTCTAATACTCACTCTTTGGCACCCCCCAGGGAGGGAAGCTTTGACATTAGACTTTTTTGGGAGAAAGGTTTTCCAGAGTTCCATGCTTGCAGCCATATGGCCTCTTACCAGCTCTACATGGGTATGTTTTTGAAGGACATCATGAGCAGCATAGCTGATCTATCCCAGTATCTCTCTCTCTCCCACATTGAAATACTATCATTCCTTTGTGAGACATGGTAAGGCTTGCTCGAAGTTCATGGTCCGAGCGACCTATGATATCTTTGAAATGGTATTGAGAGCTTCTGCAATGGGTATTGGTGCCTGGAGACTCCCCTGGCTCAGGGCCTCAGACCTCGAACAATCGGTGCAGGACAAGCCTGCCAACAATACCATGCCATTGAGAGAATCTCTTCAGAGAAAAAGTCGAATGCTGTCTTCATTGAAAAGCAGCACATTACCCTTCGTAAACTATCAAAGTGCATGTCCAAGCTGGCCTACCATCACAGGAGGTTTCAGAGTAGGCATAGGTACTTTCCTGGGCTCCCAATATTCCTAATCAAACCAGGCTTCTTGATCCTCAGCAGGCCCAGCCTGCTCCTCAGCCAAAACCAGGGATGGGATTTTGACAGGTTCCTACAGAGCATAGCCACTCTACCCATAAGCGCAGTGGAAAACTCTCCTGTCAGAGGGAGGCTCACTCTTTTTGCCCTAAGGCGTGACCCCTTGTAACCTCAGACATATGGGTTTTGCAAATTATCCAAAGCGGTTACAAATTGCATCTATTTGACATGCCTCCAAATTGTTCGCCAAGAGATCATTTCATGGACTCTCAGCATCAGGAAATACTTCAGAGAGAAATCACTGCCCTCTTGTCAGATCTCATGATTGAGCTTGTGTCACCAGAGCAAAGAGGTTGAGAGTTTTACTCAAGGTATTTCCATCCCATCCTAGACCTAAGAGATCTGAACAAGCATCTGGTCAGAGAAAAGTTCAGGATGATTTTTCTAGGCAGCCTACTCCCTTACCTTCAAAAAGGGGATTGGCTATGCTTTCTGGATGAAAAGAATGCATATACCCACATACAGATACATCCATCCCAAAGGAAGTATCTCATATTCGTTCTAGGTGAACATCACTTCCAGTACCGAGTTCTGCCTTTTGGCCTAGCCTCAATACCTGAATCTTTACAAAATGCCTTGCAGTAATAGCAGCTTTCCTTCAAATGCTGGGAGCGTTTGTCTTTCCCTTTTTGAACGATTGGCTGGTCAGGAAGGAATGTGAGAATCTACATGGTTGACCATTTAGGTGCTGGAACTACTAGAGTTCATGATAAATTACCCAAAATCTCACCTGCAAACCTCCCAACAATTGGAATTCATAGGAGCCCTGCTCAACATGATTCAAGCGAGAACCTTTCTCCCACATGACAGACTGCACAGGTTGACAACCATAATTCAAGAGACTCAATTGAGTCAGCAGATTACAGCTCACAAGATGTTAGCTGTTCTGGGACACATGGCTTCCACAGTGCATAAAGCACCCTTGGCATGTCTCCATATGAGACAGGTTCAGTGAACTCTGAGAACTCAGTGGATCTAGGCTACAGGATGACTCAGAGATCATTGACCCTCTCGTTTGGCCTTTGGACTGGTGGACTATCCAACACAATTTGCACAAAGGTCTCCCCTTTCAAATTGCTCCATCACAAAAGATATTGATGATAGATGCATCCAAACTGGGTTGGGGAGCTCATCTTGAATGGTTTCACACTCTGAGCAATTGGTCCATCTAAGAAAATCTCCATCAGATCAAGTTCTTAGAACTAAGAGCTGTAGCAAATGCTCTAAAGGCTTTCAAAGATTGGTTGGTCAATCAAGAAGCAGGGAGGAACAGGCTCGTATCTTCTGTGTTGGAGAAACAGGTTGTGGAAATTTTCCATTGCCCACGGGATAGAATTAAGAGCCACATACCTGCCAGGTGAATAAAACACTCTGACGGACAGACTGAGTTGAAACAGAAACATGACGACAGAAAATGACCACATGGCCTGTCCTTCCTTATCAACCACTACAACATTCCCCTTTTTTCCTTTAGAGAGCCTCTGTGTTTCTCCCATGCTTCTTTGAATTCAGATACTGTCCCCCATCTCTACTACCTACATTGGAAGACTATTCCAAGGATCCACCATTCTTTCCATAAAGAAGTGTTTCCGCATATCACTCCTGAATCTATCCTCTTTCATCCCATCCCATGTCCCCTCGAAGCAGAGCTTGCTTTCAATCAAAAGAGGCTCTCCTCCTGTGCATTTATGCCATGGAGGTATTTAAACGTCTCAATCATATCACCTCTATCCCGCCTTTCCTGTAAGGTGTACATATTAAGATCCTTAAATCTGTCCTCATATGCTTTATAATGAAGACTACTAACCATTTTAGTAGCCACCCTCTGTACGGATTCCAACCTATTTATATCCTTTTGAAGGTGTGGTCTCCAGAATTGCACACAATATTCCAAATGAGGTCGCACCAAAGACTTATACAGAGGCACTATCATCTCCTTTCTTCTGCTGGCCATTCCTCTCTCTGTGCACCCAAGCATCCTTCTAGCTTTTGCTGTCGCCTTTTCTACCTGCTTAGGTACTTTAAGTTCATCAGACACAATCACGCCTAGGTCCCGCTTTTCTTTAGTGGACAAAATTACTTCACCCCCTATACAATATTGCTCCCTTAGATTGCTGCAGCCCAAATGTGTGACCTTGCATTTTTTAACATTAAATCTCAGCTGCCAAATTCTAGACCATTCCTCAAGCTTAGCTAGATCCCTCATCATGTTATCTATGCCTTCCTGGGTGTCTACTTTATTGCAGATTTTGGTGTCATCTGCAAACAGGCAAACCTAACCCAACAGCCCTTCCGCTATATCCCTAACAAAGATGTTAAAAAGAATCGGACCAAGGACAGATCCCTGCGGCACATCACTGGTAACCTCCTTCTCCTCAGAGTGAGCTCGATTTACCTGTACCCTTTGTCGCCTCCCACTCAACCAATTTCTAACCCAAACAGTAACTTTATGGTCCATCCATAGGGTGCGCAGTTTGTTTATAAGTCCCCTGTGAGGAACGGTGTCAAAGGCTTTACTGAAATCTAAATATATCACATCTAGGGTTCTCCCTTGGTCCAACTCCCTGGTCACCCAGTCAAAGAAATCAATCAGATTTGACTGACAAAACCTGCCTCTGGTGAATCCATGCTGCCTCTGATCCTGTAATCCGCTGGACTCCAGAAACTTCACTATTTTCTCTTTCAGCAGCGCTTCCAATAATTTACTCACCGCTGAAGTTAAACTAACCAGCCTGTAGTATTCAACCACATCCTTACTTCTGCTTTTGTGTAAAGGAATCACATGTGCCTCTTTCCAATCCTTTGGCACCACTCCCGACTCCAAAGAGGCATTGAAAAGGTCAGTCAGTGGAGCTGCTAGAACGTATCCAAGTTCCCTCAGTATTCTAGGGTGTATCCCATCCGGTCCCATCGCTTTGTCTACTTTAAGTTGGGCTAGTTTCTCACAAACACAGTCTTCTGAAAATTGTTGAAGATGCCTCTCACTTCTGTTCCTGTTTGTTGGTGTTTTCTGAGGTCCTGCTCCTGGTTCTTTATCTGTGAACACAACAGAAATATTTGCTAAGCAATTCCGCTTTATCTTCATCAGCTTCTACATATTCCTCCCCTTCACACTTGAGTCTGACAATACCACTTTTGCCCTTCCTCTTCTCACTACATGTCTGAGTAATGTCTTATCCCCCCATTTAACTGCATTGGCTATTTCCTCCTCTTTTTGAGTCTTTGCTTTCCTAACTACTTTGCTAGCTTCTCTAACTTTTTCCAAATATAGATGCCTGTCTTCCTCTCTCTGTAATCTCTTGTATGTTATGAAGGCCGCCCTCTTTTTCTTCACTTTTTCAGCTACTTCTTTTGAAAACCATAGTGGTCTCCTTTTCCTTTTACCTTTATTTACCATGGACCCTGGACAAGGGGGTTATCATCCTCATTTTTCAAGAATGTGGCACCCCCTCGACAGCTCTCTTTTCGACTTCTCAGAATGCCCAGTTGGATCATTTGTGCACTAGAGTAAGGTCACACAACAAACTAGCCTCAAATGCCTTCATCCTCAATTTGGGGGAAGGTCTTTTTTATGTGCATCCTCCAATTTCATTACAGAGACCCTCCTGAAGCTCAAAACAGACAGAGGCTCAATGATTCACATTGCTCCCTACTGGCCCAGACAACCTTGGTTTCCTCTCCTTCTGCAGCTCTCTAGTTGGGAACCAATTTGATAGGGCCGTGCACCAAATCTGATATTACAGGAGAATTTTATTTATTTATTTATTTATTTATTACAGTTGCTTATATACTGCACTATTCGGTATCAGCGCGGTTTACAGTATAACAAAAACAACCTAAACACAAACTGTTTGGTTTTACATAGAACAGGAATATCAACTTGGATAATGGGGTTAAACTATATACATGAGGGGTCAATTAAATAACAGGGTTGGATTATATACATGAAATTTTAGTTGCACTGAGTTATATGCAACACAATGATGTTTCATCCCAATATCAAGTCCTTGGCCCTTACACCTTGGATGTTGAGATGCTGACGTTGTCTGAGCTCAGTCTGCCGGCCGGTGTCACCAGTGTTCTTTTGGACTCCAGGAGAGACTCAGCGAGAAAGTCCTATTTATGCAAATGGAAGAGGTTTGCTGTCTGGTGTGAGGAACATTCCCTAGATCCCTTTGCTTTTTCTTCACAAAAACTACTTAAGTATCTTCTATACCTCTCCAAATCTGGACTCAAATCTAACTCAGCGTTCATCTCAGCATAATTGGAGATTACCATTGAATGTGGAAGGTAAACCCATCTCTGTACAGCTTTTAGTTGTTTGCTTTATGCGGGGGTTTGTTTCTGTCGAATCCTCCCTATAAATCACCCACAGTGTCTTGGGATCTCAATGTGGTTCTTATGCAGCTGATGAAAGCTGCTTTTGAACTGCTCAATTCTCCAGGACCAAGCAGGAAGTCAGTCCTCACATGTGGGTGACGTCGGCGCCGACGGAGCCCTCGCGGAAAAATTTCCCCAGCTTTCAAAGAAAGCCTTTGGGAATTGCAGCGCGCATGCGCGGTCCCCTTCCCGCCCAAGAGTGCCATCTTGCTCAGTCTTCTTTTTTCCGCGGAGCCCTACAGATGCTGTTTGTGATCGCCGCTGAAAAAGTTGATTTTATTTACTATTCTTTTCTCGGTTCGACGCCGGATCCTTTTCCCGCCCGGACCCGATATGCCGTATCGAGTCCGTTCTTTATTTTTTCGTTTTTTGTCCTTCGTGACTGGCGTTCCCGCCATTTTTTCTTTTTTCACTGGCAGCCCTGTCTTTTGACCTCGCAGGGGCCCTTTTTCCCCCGATGGCTGCCAGCAGGTTTAAGAAGTGTGATCGGTGTAAGAAACCTATGTCTCTTACTGACACACACGACTGCTGCCTCCGCTGCCTCGGACCCGATCATGACCCGATGATCTGTGGTCCGTGTGGCAAAATGTCCTCAAAAGCGTTGAGGAGTCGGCAGCATCAAAGAGAACGAATCTTCTCTGACTCCGTGTCCGGCCGGGCCCGGACCTCGTCAGAGGCTTCGACGTCCCGGGACTCCGGTCCTGAGCATCGTCGGAGTTCCTCTGAGCGGGGGTCTCCTGCCCGGGAACATCATAGGAAGAAGAAACCCGTGAGGGCGGCGTCGGACACTTCTGGTTCCTCGAGGGCCAGATCGCATAGCCCCGATAGCCGTCCCGGGTCCTCGGAGTCTGAGAGGCCTTCGAAACATCCTCGTCTCGAGATGGATTCTCCTGGACACGTGAGTACTGTAGTCCTCATGGACTCGCCTCCGAAGGAGCCGAGGTTGGGCCCGACGCCATCGGGGCCCGAGTCGGGGGCTGCTGAGTCTCCTGAGCTCGGACTCAGGTTGACGGCCTTGGAGAGCAGTTTCGCTGCCTTCATGGACCAGCAGCGGACATTGATCGCTGGCCTCGCCGGTGCATCTGCCCCGACCACCGGGACGTCGACGTCTAAGTCACACCCCGGAGACCGAGCCGATCCTCGAGTCCATGCGAGCTCGAGTCGATCCTCGGTCGCGGTCTCCCTCGGCCTCCCGTTCGGGACCGAGGTCGTCGACGCCGGCCTCGGCGTCGGGGCAGAGGGCATCGGTGCCTACCCGACCGGAGCCGCTCGATTCCTCCACCGAGGAGTCGGGCTGGGAGACGGAGGACGAAGAGTCCCCAGGTACTTTTCGGACTCGGTGCGTCCCATCGGACTCGCCAGAGTCCGAACCTCGGAGACGGTCCCCCCCGGAGGACACCCGGTTCTTGGACTTCATGCGGGATATGGCCAAGGCCTTGGCATTCCCCACGGATCCCGAGGAGGAGCCTCGAGCCAAAGAGCTCGATGCCCTCCAGTCTGACTCTCCCCCGAAGGAGGCCTTTACTGTACTGGTTCCTCCGATGCTGGAGCGACTTCTCTTCTGCATGTGGGAGAGCCCGGCGTCGGCGCCGGTGTTAAGCAAGCGGGTCGATTCCATTTATCGAGTCCGCAAGAGCCCCGGGTTCCAAAAGGCACAACTACCGCACCATTCCATGGTGGTGGAATCGGCCATGCATCGACTCAAGAGTCAGAAGATGCACTCCTCGGTGCCTCCCGGCCGGGAGGCCCGGAACCTGGATGCCCTCGGTAGGAAGTGCTTCCAGGGCTCTATGCTTGCTTGTCGAGTCCAGACCTACCAGCTCTACATGGGCATGTATCTCAGAGACCTGGCAAAGGAAATTGCCGGGTTCTCTGCTGGTCTCTCCGAGGAACCTTTGCAGAAGTTCCAGGCCTTGTCCACTGGTATTCGGGAGTGCTCGAAGTTTATCTCTCGAGCAGCCTACGATGGCTTCGAAGCATCGGCTCGAGTAGCCGGAGCTGGAATCGGTGCCCGCCGACAGGCTTGGCTTCAGTCATCCGACCTCGAGCCATGGGTACAGGACAAGTTGTTCGATGTCCCCTGCAGAGGTGAAAACCTCTTTGGCAAGCCCATGACTGAAAAGGCTGCACAGATCGAGACCGAGACTCTGACCAGGACTCGGCTGTCCAGAAAGACCTCTGCCCCTTCTCAGAAGAAGAAGGGCTCGGGGAAAAAGCCCTTTTACCCGAGGAAGGCGGCTGTCTATAAACACTACCCTCATTATCACAGCAGGCCAAGGGAAGGGGTAATGGGTCCCGTAGGCAGCAGGCCCCCAAGCCCACAACACCGGCCCCTGCTCAGCAGAGTGGGTTTTTTTGACTGTCAGCATAGCCTCTTCCCCTCCGCTGGTTTCTCTCAGCACAGGAGGCTGGCTGGTCCACTTTGCCCACAGGTGGTCAGCCATTACATCAGATACCTGGGTGCTTCATATAGTTCGGAAAGGCTATCTTCTACACTTTCACCAGGCACCTCCCTCCTACTTTCCAGGGGAGCCTCCAAGACTCCCTCTGCACAGGGACTTACTCCTTCAGGAGTTAGCAGGTCTTCTTCAGGAACAGGCTGTGGAACCGGTGCCCCACAACCTGAGAGGTCACGGCTTTTATTCCAGGTACTTTCTGATACCAAAAAGAACAGGAGGCCTCAGACCCATCCTGGACTTGCGAAACCTCAACAAGTTCCTGGCAAAGGAAAGGTTCAAGATGCTTACCCTTGGAATCCTGCTGCCCTACCTCCAGAAAGGAGACTGGCTATGCTCCTTAGATCTCAAGGATGCCTATACTCACATCCTTATTCATCCAGACCACAGACAATATCTCAAGTTTGTTGTGGGAGGAAATCATTACCAGTACAGAGTACTGCCCTTTGGCCTATCCTCCGCCCCCAGGGTGTTCACCAAATGCCTTGCAGTGGTGGCGGCCTATCTAAGACTTCAAGGCCTTTTTGTATTTCCATACCTGGACGACTGGCTCATCAGAGCCCAGTCTTCCCAAGAGGCCACTCAGGCCACCCTTCGCACTGTGACTCTGCTCCAGCACTTGGGATTTGTGGTAAACTTCGCAAAGTCCACTTTGCTCCCCTCTCAAAATCTCGAATTCATAGGCGCAAGATTAAACACACTTCAGGCACGGGCCTTCCTGCCTCTAGACAGGGCACACAGGCTCATGGATCTCGCCAGCCACTTTCACAGCAATTCCCTGGTCTCTGCCAGGCAATTTCTGAGACTGCTCGGCCATATGGCTTCCACGGTTCATGTGACCCCCAATGCCCGCCTGAACATGCGACCTGCTCAGTGGTGCCTTCGCACCCAATGGCATCAAGCCTTGGGGAGCCTGGCGGACTCAATTCAGGTATCTGACCTGCTGGTCTCTTCTCTGCGGTGGTGGCTTCATCTCCCAAACCTGGTGCTGGTAGTGGATTTTCAATCTCCTCCGCCTTCTCAGGTGCTGACGACCGATGCTTCTCTCCTGGGTTGGGGAGCACATTGCCAAGGGACATGTACTCAAGGCCTCTGGACTCCTTGGGAGTCGGCTCAGCAGATAAACTTCCTGGAGCTCAGAGCCATCCGCCTAGCTCTGCGAGCCTTCTCCCACCTCACTTCTCACCAGTCTGTGCTGGTCCAGATGGACAATCAAGTCGCAATGTTCTACGTGAACAAACAAGAAGGCACAGGCTCCTCCCTTCTCTGTCAGGAGGCACAAAGACTGTGCTCTTGGGCCGTCCTTCACGGCATCCTCCTCAAAGCTGTCTATCTCCCAGGTCAGGAAAATCACCTGGCGGAGAAGCTGAGCAGGATCCTCCAACCACACGAGTGGAGATTGGATCCGTTGGTGTGGTTCAGCAGATCTTTCTCAAGTGGGGCCTACGTTGGTGTGGTTCAGCAGATCTTTCTCAAGTGGGGCCTCCCCATCATGGATCTATTTGCCAGTCCCCTGAACTGGCAGCTTCCCAGATTCTGATCTCGACAACCGCATCCTCTCAGAGTAGCGGCGGATGCTTTTCTGATTCCATGGTCCACAGGCCTCTTGTATGCCTTTCCTCCCATGCCACTGGTGTCTCGAACGCTCTTCAAAGTTCTCAGAGACAGGGCCTCGATGATCCTAGTGGCTCCCCGGTGGTCGAGACAACCCTGGTTCCCGCTTCTAATGCAGCTGGCGGTGGACACTCCTCTTCCTCTGGGGTTTCAACCCGATCTCCTGTCACAGGAACAGGGGACTGTCTTACACCCCAACCTCCAGTCCCTTCATTTGATGGCCTGGCTGCTGAAAGGGTAGTCCTTGCTCCCCTCCTGCTGCCTCGAGAGGTGGAAGAGGTCGTCTTGGCCTCCAGGCGGCCCTCCACCCGGAAGTCCTACGCTCTTAAGTGGCGTCGGTTCTCCGTGTGGTGTGCTCAGCAGTCTGAGAATCCCTTCTCCTGCTTGTTGGCGGTGGTCTTGCAATATTTGCTTTACCTCTCCAATCTGGGCCTTAAGTCCAACTCTGTCAGGGTCCACCTCAGTGCTCTCTCTGCGCATCATGCACCGGTGGATGGCAGGCCTCTTTCCAACCACCCTTTGGTGGCTTGTTTTCTATGAGGCCTCCTTCTCCTTAAGCCTCCTTTACGCCCACCAGCCCCTGAATGGGATCTGAATGTGGTCTTGCAGCAGATTACCTGTCCGCCCTTTGAACCTATGGCTACCTGCTCTCTTCGTTTTCTTTCCTGGAAAACCTTGTTTTTGGTAGCCCTTTCCTCTGCTAGGCGCGTTAGTGAACTGCAGGCCCTAGTGTCTGATCCTCCTTACGCTAGGTTCTACAGGAATAGGGTAGTCTTACGGACTCACTCTAAGTTTCTGCCAAAAGTGGTTTCTCCTTTTCATCTCAACCAGGAGGTGGTTCTTCCGGCCTTCTTTCCCAGGCCGCACACCAGCCGGGCTGAAATGGTCCTGCATACCCTGGACTGTAGGAGGGCCTTGTCCTTCTACCTTGACCGTATGCGGGAGCATCGGAGGGCTGTTCAGCTCTTCATTTCTTTTGACCCCAATAAGTTGGGGCTCCCTGTCTCCAAGCGTACTTTGTCCATATGGGTTGCTGACTGTATCGCTTGGGCTTATGGGGCGGCCGGCCTCTCGTTGGAGGGTCGAGTTATGGCTCATCGTGTTAGGGCAAAGGCTGCGTCAGTGGCTCATCTCTGCTCTGTTCCGTTGGCAGACATCTGCCGGGCCGCTACTTGGTCTTCAAGCCAGACTTTTGCGGCCCATTACTGCCTGGAGAGGGAGTCCCACAGGGACAGTGCTTTCGGACAGGCAGTCCTCCATAATCTCTTTGAGGTTTAGGCAACTCCTACCCTCCGGCCCTGGTGTTGGGCTACCGGTCGGGGGCGTTTTCAGAGAAGATTCCTTCCTTCTGTGCTACTGAGCTAGAGGGAGCTCATTTTTCCGCTTGAGGTCTCCAGTAGCCTTAAGCTAGGGAGTCCCATATGTGAGGACTGACTTCCTGCTTGGTCCTGGAGAAAGAGTAGTTACTCACCTGTAACAGGTGTTCTCCAGGAGCAGCAGGAATCAGTCCTCACAACCCTCCCTCCTCCCCTTGGAGTTGCAGTCCTATCATTTCGTTTTTGCTAATTTTTTGCTGTCTTTTAGCTATGTCATCAGACTGAGCAAGATGGCACCCTTGGGCGGGAAGGGGACCGCGCATGCGCGCTGCAATTCCCAAAGGCTTTCTTTGAAGCCTATTCCGTGAACACCTTTGGTCAGAATTGCCACCCTATCCACACGATCTAATACCTAGATTCAGCAGAAGTGTACATGTCTATGTCCACCCAAATCATTAAGTGTTGTCCCTGGTGATGGCCCCACCCTGTAAAATTCTACCCCCCCCCCCCTCATGTTATATGTTACACCGCTTTGACCCGGTGAAAAGCGGTATATAAATGCAGTTAAATAAATAAATAAATAAATAAATTGTTCCGCGAGAGCTCCGTCGGCGCCGACGTCACCCATATGTGAGGACTGATTCCTGCTGCTCCTGGAGAACACCTGTTACGGGTGAGTAACTACTTTTTCCTGTCCTTTGAAGTTCTTGAAGAATGGTCGAGAATTTGGCAGCTGAGATTTAATGCTAAAAAATGCAGGATCTTGCATTTAGGCTGCAAAAATCCAAGGGAGCAGAACAATGTAGGGGGTGAAGTACTTCTGTCCACAAAAGAAGAGTTGGACCTGGACGTGATTGCATTTGATGATTTTAAAGTAGCTAAACAGGTTATCTACTCCTTCCTGGGTGTCTACTCCTTAGCTAGATGTCCACATTGGCAAAGAGGAAAAGCTTACCGACAGCCCTTCTGCAATATTATTAACAAAGATGTTAAAAGGAATTGGAATAAGTACAGATCCCTTAAGCACACAACTGGTAACCGCCTCCTCTTCAGAATGATCTCCATTTACCTGTGCCCTTTGCCACCTCTCACTCAACCAATTTCTTACCCAATCAGTAACTTTTAGGGTCCATCCCTAGGGTGCTCAGCTTGTTTATAAGACGCCTGTGCAGATCGGTGTCAAAGGTTTTACTGAAATTCAAGCACACCACATCTAGGGCTCTCCCTCGGTCCAATTCCCTGATCCCCCAGTCCAAGAAATCAATCAGATTTGTCTGACAAAACCTACCTCTGGTGAATCCATGCTGCCTCATAAGAACATAGGAACATAAGATATGCCATACTGGGTCAGACCAAGGTCCATCAAGCCCAGTATTCTGTTTCCAACAGTGGCCAATCTAGGTCATATGTACCTAGCAGTTTCCCCAAGGGACACAGGTTCCACAATGCTTGTATTGGTTCAAGCATTGCTATCCTGGGTCCCTTCTTAATAATGGTTTATGGACCTTTCCTCCAGGAACTTGTCCAAACCTTTTTTAAACCCAGCTACACTAACAGTCTTTACTACATCCTCCGGTAACAAATTCCAGAGTTTGATTACACGTTGAGTGAAAAAATATTTTCTTTTATTAGTCTTAAATAGTTTACCCTGTAGCTTCATTGCATGTCCCCTAGTCTTTCTATATTCTGATAAGGTAAACAATCGATCTACGTTTACCCGTTCCACTCCGCTCATTAATTTATAGACTTCTATCATATCTCCCCTCAGCCGTCTCTTTTCCAGGTTAAAGAGCCCTAACCTTTTTAGCCTTTCTTCATAGGAGTATCCTTCCATCCCCTTTACCATTTTGGTGGCTCTTCTCTGAACCTTTTCTAATAACTCTATATCCTTTTTAAGATACGGCGACCAGAATTGCACACAATATTCAAGGTGCGGTCTCACCATGGAATGATATAGAGGCATTATAATATCCTTTGTTTTATTTTCCATTCCTTTCCTTATCATACCTAGCATTCTATTTGCTCTCTTGGCCGCCGCTGCACACTGGGCTGAGGGTTTTAACATGGTATCCACAATGACGCCTAAATCTTTTTCCTGGGTGGTGGTTCCTAATGTGGAACCTTGCATCGTGTAACCATAGTTTGGGTTGTTCTTCCCTAGGTGCATAACCTTGCACTTGTCCACATTAAATTTCATCTGCCATTTTGATGCCCAGTCTTCCAATTTATCAAGATCCTCTTGCAATTTTCCACAATCCTCTTGGGTTTTAACAACTTTAAATAGTTTTGTGTCATCTGCAAATTTGATAACCTCACTCGTTATTCCACTTTCCAGGTCATTTATGAATATGTCAAAAAGCAGCGGACCCAGCACAGATCCCTGGGGTACACCACTATTCACCTTTCTCCATTGGGAAAATTGGCCATTTAGCCCTACCCTCTGCTTTCTATCTTTTAACCAGTTCCTGATCCACAATAGTACACTGCCTCCTATCCCATGACTCTTTAGTTTTGCCAAAAGTCTCTCATGAGGGACCTTGTCAAAGGCTTTCTGAAAGTCCAGATACACAATATCAACCGACTCACCTTTGTCCACCTGATTATTCACTCCTTCAAAAAACATAACAGATTAGTAAGACAAGATCTTCCTTGTCTAAAGCCATGTTGGCTGTCTCTCATTAGTTCATGACTATCTACATGCTGAGTAATTTTATTCTTTATGATGGTTTCTATCATTTTTCCCAGTATTGACGTCAGGCTCACCGGTCTGTAGTTTCCCGGATCACCCCTGGAACCCTTTTTAAAAATTGGTGTTACATTGGCGATCCTCCAGTCTTCAGGTATTAGAGATGATTTTAATGATAGTTCACAGATTACTAATAGCAGGTCTGCAATCTCATATTTCAGTTCTTTCAATACCCTTGGATGTATACCATCCGGCCCAGGTGATTTGCTACTCTTCAGCTTATCTAATAGTTGTAATACATCTTCTCGATGTATCGATATTTCCTTCAATTCTTCTGCACCTTTAAATACCACTTCAGTCATGGGTAACATCCCTACATCTTCCTCAGTAAATACTGAAGCAAAGAATTTGTTCAGTCTCTCCGCTATCGCCTTGTCGCCTCTTAGTGCTCCTTTAACCCCTTTATCATCTAATGGACCAACTGACTCTCTCACAGGTTTTTTGCTACGAATGTACTTGAAAAGGTCTTTACTTCGCGTTTTTGCTTCTGCAGCAAGCTTCTTCTCAAATTCTCCCTTTGCCTGCCTTATCAATGCCTTGCATTTGACTTGCCAGTGCTTGTGCTGTTTCCAGGTTTCGTCGTTTGGCTCTTTTTTCCATTTCCTGAAAGATGCTTTTTTGGCAACAACAGCCTTTCTGACCTCACCTTTAAACCATGCTGGCAGTTTTTTTGGACTTCCTTCCACTTTTCTTAAAGCGTGGAATACAGCTGGTCTGGGCTTCCAAGATAGTATTTTTCAACAACAGCCAAGCCTGATGTACGTCTTTAACCTTTGCAACTGCTCCTTTTAGTTTTTTCTTGACTGTTTTCCTCATTTTATCATAGTCTCCCTTTCGAAAGTTAAAAGGTAGTACTGTGGATTTCCTTACTATCTCTCCTCCACTAATTAAATCAAAGGCGATCATGCTATGATCACTATTGCCAAGTGGCCCCAACAACCTTATCTCTTGCACTAGATCTGGTGTTCCACTAAGGATTAGGTCTAATATGGCTTCCCCTCTGGTCGGTTCATGAACCAGCTGCTCCAAGAAGCAGTCATTTATTTCATCTAGGAACTTTATCTCCCTAGCATGTCCTGACGTGACACTGACCCAGTCGATACCGGGGTAGTTGAAATCACCCATTATTATTACTGTGCTGTAACTTTTCTTAGCTTCCTTGATTTCTTTGAGCATTTCATCATCCATTTGGTCATTCTGGCCAGGCGCTCGATAGTACACCCCTACTGCCATTGCCTTCCCCCTTTTACATGGAATTTCAATCCATATAGATTCTACAGCAGATTTGTTTCCTGCAAAACTTTAATCCTTTCTGACTCAATGCCCTCTCTAACATAGAGAGCAACCCCTCCACCAATTTGATCAGCTCTATCATTACGATATAGTTTGTACCCAGGTATCACAGTGTCCCACTGGTTGTCGTCCTTCCACCATGTCTCTGATATTCCAATCATATCTAACCTTTCATTTAGTGCTATATATTCTAACTCTCCCATCTTATTTTTTAGACTTCTAGCATTTGCATACAAGCATTTTAGAGAATGTATTTTATCCATATTAATTTGTCTGTTAGACATGAGTAATTTGGGATCTTTAAGCTCTGTCTGCTCCATACTTGAGGGCATTTGGGCTACTTTACTCTTTTGTGGAACCTCTCTGCTTTTGGTAGTATCCTTCAAAGATACATTCTTCCGAACCATCTGCTCTTGGGCGACTGTCGGCTTTCCCCTAATATCTAGTTTAAAAGCTGCTCTATCTCCTTTTTAAAGGTTAATGCCAGCAGCCTGGTTCCATCCCGGTTAAGGTGAAGCCCATCCCTTCGGAAGAGCCCCTCCTTTCCCCAGAATGTTCCCCAGTTCCTAACAAATCCAAACCCCTCATCTCTGCACCATTGTCTCATTCACGCATTGAGACTCCGGAGCTCTGTCTGCCTTTTGGGTCCTGCGCGTGGAACAGGAAGCATTTCGGAGAATGCTACCCTGGAAGTTCTGGATTTCAACTTCCTACCTAAAAGCCTAAATTTAGCCTCCAGAACTTCCCTACCACATTTTCCTATGTCATTGGTACCAACATGTACCAAGACAGCAGAGTCCTCCCCAGCACTATCTAAGACCTTATCTAGGTGGCGCGTGAGGTCCGCTACCTTCGCACCAGGCAGGCATGTTACCAGGCGATCCTCACGTCCACCAGCCACCCAGCTATCTACATGCCTAATGATCGAATCACCAACTATAACGGCTGTCCTAACCCTTCCCTCATGGGCACATGGCCCTGGAGAAACTTCCTCGGTGCGAGAGGGTTTTACATCACCTGGAGGACAGGTCCTAGTTACAGGATCACTTCCTGCCACGTGACCTCTCTCCTCCATGGCAACAGGGATGCTGCCAGACTGGAGGTGGGACTTCAGGACTATATCCCTGTAGGTCTCGTCTATGTACCTCTCTGTCTGTCTTATGCTTTCCAAGTCTGCTACTTTAGCCTCTAGAGAACGGACTCGTTCCCTGAGAGCAAAGAGCTCCTTGCACCTAGTGCACACGTAAGACCTCTCACCAACTGGGAGAAAATCATACATGTGACACTCAATGCAAAAGACTGGAAAGCCCCCATCCCGCTGCTGGACTGCTGTCTGCATCTTAGTTTTAAGTTTGTGTTTAGATCTAAGTTCTGGGTATGAAATGTAACCAGAGAATTCTCCTCTGTGTTTTAAATGTAAACTTAAACTGCTGCTACTAGGCCCTGACTGATTTAACAAAAATAGTGGATCACAGATTAATTAGCTTTAATACAAAGAATTCCTTTTAGAAAATTACCAGAAGTAAATACTCACAGTTGCAGATCTCCCTCCAGAAGCAACAGTCCCCCTTACCAGTCTTTCATGTTATCCATTGGACTCCAGAAACCTCACTATTTTCTCTTTCAGCAGTGTTTCCAACAATTTACTCACCACAGAGGTTAGACTAACAGGCCTATAGTATTCAACCACATTCTTACTTCCGTTTTTGTGTAAAGGAACCACATATGCCTCTCACCAGTCCTCTGGCACACTTCCGACTCCAAAGAGGCATTGAAAAAGTCAGTCAATGGAACTGCTAGAATTGTCCCCAAGTTCCTTCAGTAATCTCCAGGAACAAGCAGGAAGTCAGTCTTCACATTTGGGTGACGTCGGCACTGATGGAACTTGGCACGGGAACACTCCTCAGCATCCAATAGGAATGCTTTTGGGAGCGTTCCTCCACGCATGCGTGGCTGCCTTGCTGCCTTCCCTCCTGGTTTCCTCGGTCATCTTTTTTCTGCGGAGCCATTGGGACCTTGTTCCTGTCAGCCACGTCTAGAGACTTAAAAAAATTCTTCCAAAGTACCATCGAAAGTACTCTGGTTGCCTCCCCGTCGATTCTGGTTCCCTTTTTTTAAAATTTTTCTTAAAGTTTCTTTTACTTCAATTTTTTCAATAATTCTTCTTTGAGGCCTATGGCCTCCTCGGGCACCATCGCCTAATTCGATTTTGCTTCCATATTATTTTTAAATATGGAGAAACCCCATAGTGAGTTTAAGAAATGCTCCAAGTGTTCCAGCACAATTTCCATCACTGAGGAGCATTCTTGGCTCCTGAAATGTTTAGGCCCAGATCATGACATCGAGTCCTGTCTTTCCTGTTGCCATATGACTTCCAGGGGTCGAAAGAACCGAGACAGACAGAAGGCTGAGCTGTTTCCTACAGACTCAGCTCCTTCGGTGCACTCCTCAGGGGCGTCAGCTCCATCAAAGTTGTCCCATGCATCTAAGTCCTCACCAGCAAAGGAGAAGCATTGCTCAGAGTCACCATTGCTTAGGAAGAAGACATAGACTTCGGCATCAAGCTCATCGACTTCCAGGTCGGCGACGGCTTCTGACACAGAGTGTTGGCATCGGCATCGCCATTCATTGAATTCCGATGCAGACCCTCCATTTAAACAATGCTGGCAGGAAGTGTAACCCTTCAAAGCCATACACGAGTTTGGTGATGCCCCCAAGCTCCAATCCCCGGTGGAGCCCCCAATACTGGCATCAGAAGTTGTGGCCCACACATCTGTGTCTGGAGCCACTCCTCCTCCGGTACCATCATTGGATGACTGTGTCATCGCCATTGAGTGCAGCATTGCTAAACTCTTAATGGTTGTAATGCTGATAGCATCGACTGCTCTGCAGTTGGCACCAGTACCAGTTCCACCGATACCATCAGTGGCCACAGATATCGGCACAGGCATTTCCTGCTTCACATAACTCAGAGCAACAAATACCGAGGCCTTCGTTGCCATCTGTTCCAATACCCTCGACATCCAAACAACGAACATCTGAACATCAAATGTATCGAACATCTCATAGAGATTATTTTGATTTCTTTCTGGACTCTGATTCTGAGGAGGCATCCGAGGTGGAATCCATACACCCAAAGATGTACCATCGGATCCGTCGACTCCTTATGAATGGCTACATTCGCCACCCAAGGACATGTCTTTTCAAGAATTTATTAAGGAAATGGCGGCAACTCTCAATGTTTCAGTGGCTACAGAAATGGAGCCAAGGGCTGAAGAGCTCGATATACTTCAGTATCTATCAGCACTGAAGGAGGCTTCCACCCTCCTGGTTCACAACATCTTAAAGAATTTTATGGTTAGAATGTGGGAAGCCCCCATGTCAACCCCTGCGGTAAGCAAGAGGCTTGATACCCTATATAGGGTTCCTCCCCCTCCAGGTTTCCAAAAGCCACAGCTTCCCCACCATTCCATAGCTGTGGAGTTCGCCATGAGGAGGATCAAGAGTCAAAAAAATCACTCCTCAGTGCCTTCTGGCAGGGAGGCCATGACCCTCGATGCATTTGGAAGGAAAGCATTCCAAGCTACCATGCTAGCCTCGAGAATAGACTCATATATACTATATATGGGTATGTTTCTTAAGGCTGTATCAAGGGATTTATCAGAATTCATCTCCTTGTTGCCCTCTGATAAGCAGGCGGCTCATCAGGTCTTGGTGACACATGCCCAGAATACATCCAAATTCTTAACAAGAGCAGCATTTGATGCTTTTGAGGCTAACAACAGATCTGCTGCAGCTTGCATAGGGGCTAGAAGGACAGCATGGCTCCAAGCATCTGACCTGGAACAGTGGGTCCAGGACAAATTAATCAGCATACCCTGTAATGGAGGGAAAAGGCTGGGGAGATAGAGACTGATGACCTCACCATGAAGAGGCTGTCAAGGAAAATGGCAGATCCTTCTTTTTTATTTTATTTTATATTTATTAGCATTTATAGCATTACATTTTCAGAAACCAAGAATAAAGGCAAAATCTGGAAAAACAACAAATACAGGAAAAACAACTCCTGCAAGAAATACAAAACAATGATACATAAGCCCACCAAACCCATATACAGGGAGAAAGTTTAGGAAAAAATCAAAATTAACAAAGGAAAATAACTAAGGATATGGCAGTAAACAGCCAGTGTAATCAGGAAAGCCACTAACCCTCAGGCACCCCTTCCCTACTCATCAAAAAACTGAGAAGCTGCTTAGGGTCAAAAAACAGAAATCTCTTTGAATCCAGGAAAACAAAACATTGACAGGGAAACTTTAGCAAAAATGTAGCACCCAAGGCAAGAAACCTTGGTTTTAACACCAAGAATTCTTTATGTCTTAATTGGGTAGCCCTAGAAAAATTAGGAAAAATTTGAATCCTGGCTCCCAAAAACAGCTCCTATATATATTGAAAATATAACTTTAACACCATATGATGGTCAACCTGAATGGCAAAATTAACAAGCAGAATAGTCTGCTCAATCACAACAGCCAGGGAACTCTCTAAAAAACCAGCGAGATCCAAGGAGTCCGTTTGGTTCTGAGATTGTACCAATCCAGTGGCAGTGACACTGGAACCCATAAACACATATTGCACCTGCATAATCGGGGACAAATTGTCTGCCGGCAACTTCATTATTTTCTGGAGATATTTCCTAGCCATCTCAATAGGTGTCACCAATGGTGACTTAGGAAAGTTAATAAACCTTAAGTTATTTCTCCTCACAGAGTTCTCCAGATAGTCCATCTTCCGAAATAACACTGAAGAGTCCTTAACCATTGCATTCTGGATTGCCTGTAGTTCCCCAAATCTAGCTTCCATAACAGACAACCTAGATGTCTGCTGTTTGTTCCTGAGAGATTATTGATAAAGAGTCCTTCACAGAAATTAAATCCGAAGAACTAGTACCTGCTAGGGTTTGCAGAGAAGAATTCACCAGGGCTAATGCTTCCCACAACGCTTCCATAGTCACTACTGTATGTTTCTTCAACCCTCCAGGGCCCGAGAGATAAGGTTTTCCTTCCTCAGACACTGTCTACCCCTCCGAAGCCTCTCCATTAGATGACAACAACCCCCCACCAATATGGGAAGACGCCATGGCTGGGGATCCTCCAGAGCACACGCTGGCTCCTCCACTCGGGTCCGAAGCTGGCAACGGCCACACAGGTGGGCTGGCAATACTTCCAGGTCGTGAAAGTACAGTTCCCTCCATGGCCGACTGATGATACCACCGGCCCCGCTAACGTGCTACTGCTGTGTCCCAGGCTACTCCATACTCAACGAGCATCCTCTGAACCCCTGGGCCAGATGCCATCGAGCCGGAGGACTAGCTCTTCGGCTTCCTCTTTCTCCCCTCATCTGGGACCAGCGCAAGTCGAGAGGTAGGAGCCGCGGCTAACAGCCAGATGCCATCTTGCTTCCCAGCCAGACCCCAGACCCTTCTAAGAAGAAGGCTACCACCAAGAAGCCATTCTTCCCTGAGAAAAAAAGGTTTTATCCTCCATATCAGGCCTATGCTGGCTACGCTGCCCTACAACAGCAACAGAGGCAACTAGGCCAGAAACATCAGAAAACCCAGGATTACCAAACCATAGCCTGCGCCATCTACTCAACAACCTCAGAGTTTTTGACTACTTCAAGAAGTCTCAGACTTAAGGGTGAAGGGGAGGAATATGTAGAAGCTGATGAGGATAAAGCAGAGTTGCATAACAAGTATTTCTGTTCTGTGTTCACAGATGAAGGGCCAGGAGCTGGACTTCAGAAAACACCCACAAATAGGAACAGAAGTGAAGGGGATCTCAAACAATTTTCAGAAGACTGTGTTCGTGAGCAACTAGCTAAACTAAAAGTAGACAAAGCAATGGGACCACATGGAATAGATCTGAGAATACTGAAGGAACTTTGGGACATTTTAGCAGCTCCACTGACTGGACTTCTCTTTGGAGTCAGGAGTGGGGCCAGAGGACTGGAGAGAGGCACACGTGGTCCATTTACACAAAAGCAGAAGGAAGGATGTGGTTGAAAACTTCAGGCCAGTTAGTCTAACCTCTCTGGTGAGTAAATTATTGGAAGCGCTGCTGAAAGAGAAAATAATAAGGTTTCTAGAGTCCAATGGATTACAGGATCGGAGGCAGCATGGATTCACCAGAGGCAGGTCTTGTCAGACAAATCTGATCGATTTCTTTGACTGGGTGACCAGGGAGTTGGACCGAGGGAGAGCCCTGGATGTGGTGTACTTGGATTTCAGTAAAGCTTTTAACACTGTTCCGTTTTGAGCACCCTAGGGATGGAACCTAAAGTTGCTGATTGGGTTAGAAATTGGTTGAATGGGAGGCAACAAAGAGTATAGGTAGATGGAGCTCACTCTGAGAAGAAGGAAATTACCAGTGGTGTGCCCCAGGGATCTGTCCTTGGTCCGATTCTTTTTAACATCTTTGTTAGTGATATAGCGGAAGGGCTGTCGGGTAAGGGTTGCCTCTTTGCAGATGATATCAAAATCTGCAATAGAGTAGATACCCAGGAAGGAGTAGATAATATGAGGAGGGATCTAGCTAAGCTTGAAGAATGGTTGAGAATTTGGCAGCTGAATTTAATGCTAAAAAATGCATGGTCATGCATTTGGGCTGCAGTAATCCAAGGGAGTGGTACAGTATAGGGGCTGAGGTACTTCTGTCCACAAATGAAGAGTGGGACCTGGGTGTGATTGTGTCTGACAATCTTAAAGTAGCTAAACAGGTAGAAAAGGCGATGGTGAAAGCTAGAAGGATGCTTGGGTGCATAAGGAGAGGAATGACTAGCAGAAGAAAGGAGGTGATAATGTCTCTGTATAAGTCTTTGGTGTGACCTCATTTGGAGTATTATATGCAGTAATGGAGACCACACCTTCAAGGGATATAAGCAGGTTGGAGTTGGTGCAGAGGGTGGCTACTAAAATAGTTAGTGGTCTTCGTTATAAAACATATGGAGATAGACTTTAGGAGCTTAATATGTATACATTAGAGCAGCGTTTTTCAACCACTGTGCCGCGGCACACTAGTGTGCCGTGAGATATTGTCTGGTGTGCCGTGGGAAAAATTCCAATTTCATCCGTAACATGTGGCCTCGGCTCACAAATTAGGGTTTTCAGCCGGCCTGGCCGGTTTTTCCATGGCCAGGCCGGCTGCCGGCACAGTTGTAAAACCGGCCATTGAAAAGCCGGTTTTTTGCTCTGGCCGCAAGATCGGGAGCGGCCAGAGCAAAAAACCGGCTTTTGTGCCGAAGTCCGCGGCGCGAACGCGATTCCCTATAGCAGTGCAGCCGCTGGTTCTGCTTTGTACAGAGCAGCGGCTGCACTACACTTACATTGAAAAGTAAAGAGAAACTGTGTCAGGAGCCCTCCGATCATGCAGAGCCCGAGGAAGTGATGTCATGGGGGCGGGCTCCTCACAGGCTGTCTTTCCTTTTCAAATTAACTTTAGCTGCAATAAAGTTAATTTGAAAAGGAAAGACAGCCTGTGAGGAGCCCGCCCCCATGACATCACTTCCTCGGGCTCTGCGATGACCGGAGGGCTCCTGACACAGTTTCTCTTTACTTTTCAATGTAAGTGTAGTGCAGCCACTGCTCTGTACAAAGCAGAAGCAGCGGCTTGGGCAGAGGGGGGTGTATGTGTGTGTGAGTGAACCAGCAAGGGGGGGGAGTGTGAGTGAACCAGCAAGGGGGGGGGAGTGTGAGTGAACCAGCAAGGGGGGGGAGTGTGAGTGAACCAGCAAGGGGGGGGGCGATGGTGTGAGTGAACGAGCAGGGGAGGGGGGGTAAGTGAGTGAGTGACCCAGCAGGAGGGGTGAGTAAGTGACAGGGGGGTGGGTGAGTGAACCAGCAGTGGAGGGGGGGGTGTGAGTGTTTGATTCCTATTCAAGAGAATTACTTTATATATAGTCAATATAGGCACAGAGGTAAATTATTTTAACATTTTCTAATGGTGGTGTGCCTCGTGATTTTTTTCATGAAAAAAGTGTGCCTTTGCACAAAAAAGGTTGAAAAACACTGCATTAGAGGAAAGGCAGGATAGAGGAGATATGATAGAGATGCACAGGACGAGATCCTTTTTCGATTGAAAGCAAGCTCTGCTATGAGGGGACATAGAATGAGGGTGAAAGGGGATAGACTCAGGAGTAATATGCAGAAATATTTCTTTACGGAAAGAGTGGTAGATGCGTGGAATAGTCTCCCAGTGGAGGTAGTAGAGATGAGGACAGTATCTGAATTCAAAAAAGCATGAACAAACAGAGGATCTCAAAAGGAAAAAAGGAGACTATTGTAGTAGTTGACATGGAAGGGCAGACTAGATAGGCCATGTGGTCTTTTTCTGTTGTCATGTTTCTGTGTTTACCCTCAGCAGGGAGGACTGAAGAGAACACCATCTGAGCACCTATCTGCTTCACCCTCTTTCCTAGAGCCATGAAGTCACTTTTGATATGCCCAGAGAGATACCTAGCAGTATCATTTGTGCCAACATGGTGAGCAACATTGGGTAATAATCATTAGGCTTGATGAATCTTGGTAAACTCTCCATAACATCTCAGATTTTGAGACCTGCCAGACAGCACTCCTCTCTGGACATTAAGTCTGGTCAGCAGATAGACACCTCAGTACCCCTCAGAAGAGAGTCACCAATCACCACTACTCTTCAATTCCTTTTTGTCACCTATTCTGCAACTTTGGGGTGCTTGAGCTCTGGTTGTTCTCTTTCCTGGGATGCTTTCACCTTCTCCACTTCCAGGGCTGTATAATTGTTCTTCATTTCAAGGGCTGGAGGAATTGGATTGGTGATTCTGCAGGCTCTGGTGACTCATGTCGAACTTTCGTTATTTTGTAGGCTCCCATTTTCACCTCTGTTGGAGAGCTTGGATGTTTGAAGAAGCATCTCATCAATGTACTTCTCACTGGCTTGAATGGTCCTCAGCCTCACCACTCTTCTCTGAGCTCCTCCACTTGTTTTCTGAGAGCTTCAGCATGTAGGCATCCTGCACATGGAACCGGACCTTCAACTGGCATTAGGATCTCTGTCTGGACAAAGGCGGTATAGAAAAACTGTTAAATAAATAAAATAAAGGCAGAAGCTGTAACGGGGCAAGAGCTTTGGCTCTTTTTCAGTTGGGCATTGTTCAGTTGGAGGAGTTTCTGTACCTGTTAAAGTAAAAGAGAGAGACCTACCAAAGTCCCTGCCTGTTCCTCTGCTGTCCTTTAAGAGAAAAAGCAGTTAACCTCTTTTAAGTGTGTTCTAACAGGGCTGTTCTGAGTGTAGTTAATTGGGGAGTTGCCCTATAAAGCAAGAATACTCACATGGGGTGGGTGGGAGCTGGTGTAGATAGTGAGGGAACTCAGTTGCTTCAAAGAGCTGGCTGTGATTGGTTGGCTGGATCAAAAAAGAATGAACTCTTAACTGACAGAGTTTTGCCCATTACCTCAAAAGTTTCCCCTTTGCAATATAGAAAAAAAAAAGAATTAGCTTTTACAAATGAAAACCAAAACCCCTTCAAGAGCCATCAGGCAAAGAGATTGTAGTTAAAAGCCATACAGTGTTACCATGCTTGCAACCGAGTCCCTGTTAGGTTTTGGTTGCAAGCAGCAGGATCAAATGAGGGTCTCTTCTGCACAAACGTCTGTAGGCTGTGCACATACAAGTCAAATCTTTCATAGAACCACTCTCAGTCTCCTGGTACAGTCGCTTCAAAAGTTGGCTCACCCAAGAAGACTACCAGATAACACTTAAACTGGCAAGTGCTTTCTCGGGGGTTTCTAGACCCAGAGTGACCGCTTCATGATTGCTTGTACATCCCTGAATGGAAGGAAGCATTCTCAATCATTTTAATGTGTTTGAAGTATGAAAGCATATCAGTGCTGTAACTCTTCAGTCCAGGCATCAACAATTGGACTCTTCCCGTGCAGCTGTTACTGCACACATCCAGTGCAGATTACATAAATGTCACAGACACAGGACAGATAGTGCTATCTGAATGCTGACCTTGCCTGTTTCTTAGCATATCTTTACACAACTGCCTATGGCATGAACAGTGCTCGAGACAGTAGTGGATGAATCCTTACCGCCCTGAAATATCTGCATTCATTCCTGGAAAAGATGTGTAATGAATTTGTAAATCGATATTACAAGGACTTACCAACAACCCTTAAAAACTGCCATACTGTGTCATAACAAAGGTCCATCAAACCTAGTGTCCTGTTTCCTAATGGTGGCCAATCCAGGACACAAGTACCTGACATATCCCCAAAGTAGTCGGTACCATACTGTTTATCTCCAGGGATAAGCAGGGGTTTTCTCTTGGACTACCTTAATAATGCTTTTTCAACTTTTCCTTCAGCAGTTTATTCAAACTTTATTTTAAATCCAGCTACAATACTTGCTTTTACCATATCCACCAGTGGGGCACCATCTCATTCAGCAGGTGTTACTCCGGCACAGAGGTACATGTGTTCTTCTCAGGACCCTTTAGTATCCTTGCTATCTACTGTGGAATCAGAGTTGGAGCTATTACATTGATTTCCACTCTCCTCTTCAAGATCCAGTCTTTCTCAAAACGAGGAGCTCTTGGGATTAGCATGTTTCTCCTCTGGACTCTATCAAAGATGCAGAGGAATATTTCACAGGAATCCTTTCTGATCCCTCTGTTCCTCCCACGAGAAACAAATCTCTGTACGACTACATCTCACCCCAGATTCATCTAGTGAATGGTAAAAGAGATGCGCTTTCCACTGAAGCAAGATGCAGACGTTTTGGGCCTCTTAAATTACATAGAGATCCTAAAGACTACAGTTGCAGTTCCTGTTCATGGCATTCTGCAGGATCAGTAATTCCGTTTGCCCACTGTGTAAGGAATCATAACCATGCCATACACTCATGCAAGTAGCCACTTATGCTGTGTATATTTTATTTATTTATTTATCGCTTTTATATACTGCGCTCTTTAAAATCAGTGTGGTTTACAGATAACACTTTTGTACAGAACAGGAGGCCTGTTATGTACTTACATTGAACGGGTAATACAACTTGGATTTCAAACTGGGGAAACTATCTACAACTATCTACCACTGTCTACAATATACACATGAGTTGCTTGTTATTTACAGATGGCTAGCTGACTACAACTATCTACCATTATCTGCAATAATAAATGAGTTGTTTGTTATTTACAGATGGCTAGCTGGGTGTATGGCGGGTGAGGTTGAATTACTGGGCTGTGAGTAGTGCAGGAGAAAAAGGTGGTGTTTTAATGCTTTTCTGAATTGAGCAAGGTCAGTGATCGCTCGGACGGTAGTTGGGAGCGCATTCCAGCAGCTGGGAGCATAGAACTTAAAGGCTCGGTTCCTTGTTGCCTGGGTGCATTTTGTTATTTCCTTGGGGGTCTGTAGTGTGTTGGTGGTGAATGTCCTCCTTGCTCTGTTAGCTGGAGTGGGGTAGAGAAGGTCTGTCAGGGAGGTGGGTGATATTTTGTTGATGGCCTTGAAGGTCATCAGGACTACTTTATACATGAGCCGGCAGGAGATTGGTAGCCAGTGCAAATCCTTTAGGATTGGGGTAATGTGGTCTCTTCTAGAGGCCCCGTGTAGGAAGCGTGCAGTTGCGTTCATTGCCAGCTGTAGTGGGTTTAGTGGGTTTTTGGGTAAACCGTGCAGGATCACATTGGCGTAGTCAAAGTGGGGGATCACCAGTGCCTGAAAAACTGTTCTGAAGTCATCTGGTTGCAGCAGGGGTCGGAGATGTCGCACTGTTTGTATTTTGTGGTAAATTTGCTTGATGATGTTGCTGATGTACGCTTTAAGTTCGAGGTGTTGGTCTAGCGTAACGCCTAGGTAGCGGATAGTAGGTCTACTTGGGAACTCAGCGTCTCTCGTCTTTAATGTCGCTGGTGGTGAGAAGGATTGATTTTTTGTAATGAACAGTATGTCCGTCTTGCTGAGGTTTATCTTGAGGCTCTGTGAATGGAGCCAGTCAGTTACGGCCTCAAAGCATTTTACTAGTGGGGAGAAATCCGGATGGTTGATCATGAATGGGGTGAAGAGTAGTATGTCATCCGCATAGATAAAGCATGAGATGTTATGGGAGCGGATTATTTCACATATGGGTTGCATGTATATATTGAATTAGAGGGCAGAGAGCGAGGAGCCCTGAGGCACACCATATTTTTGTTGGAATGGCTTAGAGGTCGGGAAGCCTGCATGTACCTGCTGCCATCTGTCCATTAGATAGGATTTGCACCATCTCCATGCTGAGCCATTAATTCCCTTTTCCTGACTAAAATACCTAGATTTGCATGCATTATTTGCATATAAATCTCAGCATTTTTTTAAATAAAAATGATTCTCTTATTGTGCAGCCTGCCTCAAAAAGATGGATGTGAAATATAAAGTCCAACTGGCCGAAGTTTCAATAAGGTCCAGCTCTCATATTCTGCCCGGTCAAAGCAATTGTGAGGGCAGCCAAAAGGAATTTGTGTTATTGTTTCTGCAACAGCACTGAGTCCATAGGAGTTGACAACCCAGTCAATTGCACTAACAGTTGTATCCCTTCAACTGACTCTCCTTTTTCCACACTCTACTTAGCTGCTGGTGGAGTTAAGTCCTCTACCGGTCTGTTCTGTAGAAGACCCTTATAGAGTTGTGTCAACTTGTGAGTCCTGTCTTGAGCATGCCAGGCCTGGAGGTAGGCAAATAATTCCATGTTAGATAAACCATATTTCAACTACTACTACTGATCATTTGTATAGCACTACAAGGCATATGCAGCGCTGTATAGACATATG
Organism: Ichthyophis bannanicus; assembly: GCA_033557465.1. Taxonomy (NCBI): domain Eukaryota; kingdom Metazoa; phylum Chordata; class Amphibia; order Gymnophiona; family Ichthyophiidae; genus Ichthyophis; species Ichthyophis bannanicus. The sequence continues at coordinate 372,291,406 of CM066033.1, read as the reverse complement.
TAAAAGAGGGTCCCTGCTCATTAGAGTTTACAATCTAGTCAAGACAGACAACACAATAGCTTTAAAAAGGAGATAGAGCAGCTTTTAAACTAGATAATAGGGGAAAGCCGACAGTCGCACAAGAGCGCATGGTTCGGAAGAATGTGTCCTAGAAGGATACTACCAAAAGCAGAGAGGTTCCAAAAAAAGAGTTAAGTAGCCCAAATGCCTTCGAGTATGGAGCAGACAGAGCTTAAAGATCCCAAATTACCCATGCCTACCAATAGCCAGATTAATATGAATAAAATACAGTCTCTAAAATGCTTGTATGCAAATGCTAGAATTCTAAAAAATAAGATGGGAGAGTTAGAATATATAGCACTAAATGAGAAGTTAGATATGATTGGAATCTCAGAGACATGGTGGAAGGAGGACAACCAGTGGGACACTATGATACCTGGGTACAAGCTATATCATAATGACAGAGCTGATCAAATTGGCGGAGGGGTTGCGCTCTATGTTAGAGAGGGTATTGAGTCAGAAAGGATTAAAGTTTTGCAAGAAACAAAATTTGCTGTAAAATCTCTATGGATTGAAATTCCATGTAAAAAGGGGAAGGTGATGGCAGTGGGGGTGTACTATCGACCGCCTAGCCAGAATGAACAAATGGATGATGAAATGCTCAAAGAAATCAAGAAAGCTAACAAATGTTACAGTACAGTAATAATAATGGGTGATTTCAATTACCCCGGTATCGACTGGGTCAGTGTCACGGCAGGACATGCTAGGGAGATAAAGTTCCTAGATGAAATAAATGACTGCTTCTTGGAGCAGCTGGTTCATGAACTGGCCAGAGGGGAAGCCATATTGGACCTAGTCCTTAGTGGAATACCAGATCTGGTAAGAGATAAGGGTGTTGGGGCCACTTGCCAATAGTGATCATAGCATGATCATGTTTGATTTAATTAGTGGAGGAGGGATGGTAAGGAAATCCACAGTACTACCTTTTAACTTTCGAAAGGGAGACTATGATAAAATGAGGAAAATAGTTAAGAAAAAACTAAAAGGAGCAGTTGCAAAGGTTAAAGACTTACATCAAGCTTGGGTGTTGTTGAAAACTGCTATCTTGGAAGTCCAGACCAGCTGTATTCTCCAGGACCAAGCAGGAAGTCAGTCCTCACTTATGGGTGACATCGGCGCCGATGGAGCCCCCGTGCGGAGCATTTCCCCAGCTTTCTATGAAAGCCTTTGGGAATACTACATGCATGCGCGGTCCCCTTCCTGCCTAAAGGTGCCATCTTGCTCAGTCTCTCTTTTTCCGTGGAGCCCTTCGGACGTTCGTCCTAGTCACCCGGGAAAAGTTGACTTTTTTTAAAGATTTCTTCGTTTTTTCTTCGAGTTCAACACCGGTTCCCCTTCCCGCCGGGTTCGGTACACCGGTATCAAGCCTGTTCTCTAATTTTCGGTTTTTGCCCTTCGTGGCTGGCGTTCGCACCCTTTTTCTGTTTTCCCTGGAAGGCCGGACTTTTGACCTCGCGGGGGCCCTTTTTTCCCCGATGGCTTCCAGTGTTTTCAAGAAATGTGATCGGTGCAAGAAACTAATGTCTCTCACCGACACACACGACTGCTGCCTTCGGTGCCTCGGCTCAGATCATGACCCCATGATCTGTGGCCCGTGTGGTAAAATGTCTACCAAGGCACTTCGAAGCCGTCAGCACCAGAAGGAAAGGATTTTTTCGGATTCTGCCTCCGGCTGGGCCCGGACCTCGTCTGAGGTCTCGACATTTTGGGAATATGATCCCGAGCATCGCCGGGGTTCCTCGGACAGGGGGTCTCCCGACCGGGAACACAGGAGGAAGAAACGGCTCGCGAGGATGGTGTCGGAAGAGGTCCCTGGTTCCTCGAGAGCCAGGTCTAAGACCCCCGACCGCCGTCCCGAGCCTTTGGAGCAGGAGAAGCTGTCCAAAGTACCTCGTGTAGAGCCGGAGACCGTCGGACATGTAAGTCCTGTAGTCCTTGTGGACTCTCCTCTGAGGGAGCTGACGTCGGGCCCGGTGCTGCCGGGGCCCGAGTTGGTAGCTGCTGAGTCTCCTGAGCTTGGACTCAGGCTGACAGCCTTGGAGTGCAGATTGTCTGCCTTCATGGAGCAGCAGTGGGTACTGATGGCCAGCCTCGCTGGTGCATCTGCCCCGACCACCGGGACATCGACGTCAAAGTCGACCCCGGAGACCGAGCTGATACTCGAGACCATGAAGGCTCGAGGTCGTCCTCGGTCAAGGTCTCCCTCGACCTCTCGCTCGGAACCAAGGGCGTCGACGCTGGTGCCTTCGGCATCGGGGCGGGTGCCACCTCGACCCGCGTGGTCGGAGCCCCTCGACTCCTCTTCCGATGAGTCAGCCTGGGAGACGGAGGATGAGGAGTCCCCCGATACCTTCCGGACTCGGTGCGTCCCTTCGGACTCACTGCAGTCCGAGCCCCGGAGTAGGTCCCCTCCGGAGGACACCCGGTTATCGGAGTTTGTGCGGGACAGGGCCAAGGCCTTGGCGATTCCCGCCGACCCCGAGGAGGAGCCTCGAGCCGAGGAGCTCGAGGCCCTCCAGTATGACTCTCCTCCGAAGGAGGCCTTTACTGTGCCGGTTCCTCCGATGCTGGAAGGGCTCCTGTTCCGGATGTGGGAGGCACCGGCCTCGGCGCCAGTCTTGAGCAAGCGAGTCGATTCCATTTATCGACTCCGTAAGAGCCCTGGCTTCCAAAAGGCGCAGCTGCCGCACCATTCCATGGTGGTGGAATCGGCCATGCATCGACTGAAGAGCCAGAAGATGCACTCTGCGGTGCCCCCCGGTAAGGAGGCCCGGAACCTGGATGCTTTCGGCAGAAAGTGCTTCCAGGGCTCGATGCTTGCTGGCCGTGTCCTGTCATACCAGCTGTACATGGGTATGTTTCTCCGAGACCTGGCAAAGGAGCTTGCTGGGTTCTCTGCTGGTCTCTCCGGGGAACCTTTGCAGAGGTTCCAGTCTTTGTCTTCAGGGATCCGGGACTGTTCCAAATTCATGTCCCGAGAGGCCTACGATGGCTTCGAGGCTTCGGCTCGTGTGGCGGCCGCCGGCATCGCAGCCCGACACCAGGCATGGCTGCAGTCATTGGACCTCAAGCCTTGGGTTCAGGACAAGTTGGTCGATGTCCCTTGCCGAGGTGAGAACCTTTTTTGGCAAACCCATGGCCGAGAAGGCCGCTGAGCTCGAGAACGAGCACCTGACCAGGACTAGGCTGTCCAGAAAGACTTCTGCCCCTTCTCACAAAAAGAAGGGCTCGGGTAAAAAGTCCTTCTACCCGAGAAAGGTGTCTGCCTACAAACCTTTCCCTCAATACCAGGCCTCCCCAGCTCCCCCTCAGGGGCAGCAGGCCAAGGGGCAGGGACATGGGCCCGTAGGCAGAAGACCCCCAAGCCTACGGCTCCGGCTCCTGCTCCTACCCAGCAGGGAGGGGGTTTTTGACTCCCAAGGCATAGCCTCTCCATCCCTGCTATCCCATCCCTGCACAGGAGGTCGCTTAGCCCTGTTTGCCCACTGGTGGCCACCCATTACAGGGGATGCTTGGGTTTTAAGCATCATTCACCGAGGCTATATGCTTCATTTCCAACAACTACCTCCTGTCTGTTTTCCAAGAGAACCTCTGAGGCCTCTCCTGCACACCGCCCTCCTCCTACAAGAAGTTCAGGGTCTGCTTATGGACAAGGCGGTGGAGCCAGTACCTCCTCGCCTACAGGGGCACGGGTTATAATACAGGTATTTTCTGGTGCCAAAGAAGACAGGAGGCCTAAGGCCTATCCTAGACCTCAGAAACCTCAACAAGTTCTTGGAGAAAGAGAAGTTCAAGATGCTTACTCTTGGAACACTTCTGCCCTACCTCCAACAGGGAGATTGGCTATGCTCCTTAGATCTAAAGGATGCGTACACTCACATCCTCATTCATCCAGACCACAGAAAGTACCTCAGGTTCGTGGTGGGAGGAAACCAGTACCAGTACAGAGTACTGCCTTTTGGCCTAACTTCCGCCCCACGGGTCTTTACAAAGTGCCTAGCTGTGGTGGCAGCTTACTTGAGGACTCAAGGGATATTTGTCTTCCCCTATCTGGACGACTGGCTCATCTGGGTCCAAACCTACCAGGAGGCCAGGCAGGCCACCTTCAGGACTGTCACACTCCTTCAAGACCTGGGCTTTGTCATAAACTTCGCAAAGTCCACTTTTCTCCCCTCCCAGAACCTCGAGTTCATAGGAGCACGGCTGGAATCTCTGCAAGCAAGGGCTTACTTGCCAGAGGACCGAGCTCAGAGGCTCATGGAGTTGGCATCCCGGTTTCTCAGTCTGCCATCGGTTCCTGCCAGGCTCTGTCTGCAGCTCCTGGGACACATTGCATCGACTGTGCATGTGACCCCCAATGCCGCCTCCACATGAGGCCTGCACAGTGGTGCCTCAGAACTCAATGGAAGCAGGCCACAGGAAGCCTAGCAGACAAAGTAAGGGTATCAAAACCTCTCCTGAAGTCTCTTCAGTGGTGGCTACACCCCCCCCCCCCAACTTGCTGCAGGGAGAGCCTTTTCAGGTGCCTGCCCCCATGGTGGTGTTGACAACCGATGCCTCTTTACAGGACTGGGGTGCACACTGTCAAGAGAGCTGCACCCAAGGCCACTGGTCCCCATGGGAAGCCACGCAACAGATCAACCTACTGGTGCTGCGGGCTATTCGCTTAGCCCTCAAGGCTTTTTCTCACACCTTGGCCCACCAGTCTGTTCTAGTTCAGACAGACAACCAAGTGGCCATGTTCTATGTGAACAAACAGGGCGGCACTGGGTCCAGGCCTCTATGCCTGGAAGCACAAGCCCTTTGCTCTTTTGCCCTCAGGCACCAGATGTTGCTGAGGGCTGTTTATCTTCCTGGCCAGGAGAACGTTTTGGCAGACCGCTTAAGCAGAATTCTGCAGCCCCACGAATGGCAGCTGTACCCTTTGGTGGTTCAACAGATTTTCCTGAAATGGGGACTTCCATCCATGGATCTCTTTGCCAGTCCCCTGAATCACCAACTGCCCAGGTTTTGTTCCTGGAAACCGCATCCCCTAAGGGTGGCGGCAGATGCCTTCCTGATTTCTTGGTCCCAGGGCCTGCTCTATGCGATAACTCCCACGCCTCTGGTGGCCCGAACCTTGTTCAAGATTCTCAGGGACAAGGCCTCAGTACTTCTGGTTGCTCCCAGGTGGCCGAGGCAGCCCTGGTTCCCCCTGCTACTTCAACTGGCAGTGGAGACACCCATGCCTCTGTGATTCCAACCCGACCTTCTCTCTCAGGATCAGGGTTCTCTTCTGCATCCCAATCTCAAATCTCTCCATCTCATGGCATGGAGGCTGCAAGGGTAGTCTTGGCTCCCTGGGGCCTACCTCAGGAAGTGGAAGAGGTGGTCTTGGCCTCTAGAAAGCAATCCACCAGGAAATCATATTCCCTAAAGTGGAGGAGGTTCTCCTTGTGGTGTCAGCAACGCAAGGAAGATCCTTTCACCTGCACTGTGACAGAAGTGCTCCAGTACCTACTGCACTTGTCCAATCAGGGCCTTAAGTCCAATTCTGTTCGGGTCCACCTCTCTGCTCTGGCAGCTCACCACTCTCTGGTGGAGGGACACTCTTTGTCAGTTCACTCCTTGGTGTCCAGATTTATCAGAGGCTTACTATTGCTCAAGCCTCCTCTCTGTCCACCGGCCCCTGAGTGGGAGTTGAATGTGGTCTTGCAGCAACTTACTCGCCCACCTTTTGAAGCAATGGCTACATGTCCTCTATGCTTCCTATCCTGGAAGACTCTATTCTTAGTGGCCTTGACCTCGGCCAGGTGAGTGAGTGAACTTCAAGCCCTAGTCTCTGACAGGCCATATACTCGCTTCTATAGGAACATGGTAGTCCCGAGGACTCATCCTAAGTTCCTCCCCAAGGTTATCTCCTCTTTCCAACTCAACCAGGAGGTGGTTCTTCCAACATTCTTCCCTAGGCCCCATGCCAGCCGGGCTGAGACAGTCCTGCATACCCTGGACTGTAGGAGGGCCTTATCCTTCTACCTTGAGCATACGCAGGGGCATAGGAGGGCTACTCAGCTCTTCGTATCTTTTGACCCCAATAAATTGGGGGTTCCTGTGTCCAAGTGTACCTTGTCCATTTGGGTGGCTGACTGTATCACCTGGGCTTACAGGGCAGCTGACCTTCCTTTGCAGGGTCGGGTCACGGCCCACCGTGTCAGGGCAATGGCTGCCTCAGTAGCTCATCTCCGCTCTGTACCGTTGGCAGACATCTGCAGGGCTGCAACTTGGTCTTCAAGCCAGACTTTTGCGGCCCATTACTGCCTGGAGAGGGAGTCCTGCAGGGACAATGCTTTCGGTCAGGCAGTGCTCTGGAATCTCTTTGAGGTTTAGGCAACTCCTACCCTCCAGCCCTCTGGATGGGCTACCAGTGGAGGTATGTTTTCAGTGAAATCCTTTCTTTGATGCTGAGGCTGGAGGGAGCTCATTTTTCAGCTCTGGGTCCCCGGTAGCCTGAAGCTGGGGAGTCCCATAAGTGAGGACTGACTTCCTGCTTGGTCCTGGAGAAAGAGTAGTTACTTACCTGTAACAGGTGTTCTCCAGGAGCAGCAGGAATCAGTCCTCACAACCCTCCCTTCTCCCCTGGGAGTTGCAGTTGTACATAATACTCTGGAACAATTTACCTGACAACATTCGCCTACTGTCTGACATAAAAGAATTTAAAAAAAAATTAAAAACTCACTTATTTACATTACACTATAATACACTCCCAAAACAGAATTCTCAAAGGGATACAGGCTAACATTTATTTTTAATATTATATACCCTATTTTCAAAAATAAACGACACTAATACACTAATTTAACCATACTACACACTCATTTACATGATGATTAATAATTTAACTAGCAATGTATATATGTTCTAATATGTTATACTTGTAATGTTACAATTTTCCTTGTAATTTATAATTATCTGTTCTATGTAAAATGTCCTGGTATATCTCATACCAATTAACCTACTGTTACATGTAAACCGCACTTGAAACAAGGGAAAGAGCGGTATATAAATAACTGTTAAATAAATAAATAAATAAATAGTTCATTTTTACGTTTTTGTGTGCTTTTTTTAGCTATGTCATTTGACTGAGCATGATGGCACCTTTAGGCGGGAAGGGGACCGCGCATGCGTGTAGTATTCCCAAAGGCTTTCATAGAAAGCTGGGGAAATGCTCTGCACGGGGGCTCCATCAGCACCGATGTCACCCATAAGTGAGGACTGATTCCTGCTGCTCCTGGAGAACACCTGTTACAGGTGAGTAACTACTCTTTCCATGCTTTAAGAAAAGTGTTTATTGTTTATTGTTTATTTCACATTTACTATACCGCCTCCCATAACATCGAGGCGGTTTACAAATAAAATCAATAGTTAAAAAGAAAAGAAATTACAATAATTGATAGCAGAGAGGAAGGTAAAGGCAGAAGAAATACAGACAGAAAACAGAAAAATTGTGTGCAATTCTGGTCGCCATATCTTAAAAAGGATATAGCAATTTTAGAAAAGGTTCAGAGAATAGCCACCAAAATGGTAAAGGGGATGGAAGGCTACTCCTATGAAGAAAGGCTAAAAAGGTTGGGGCTCTTTAACCTGGAAAAGAGACGGCTGAGGGGAGATATGATAGAAGTCTATAAATTAATGAACGGAGTGGAACGGGTAAACGTAGATCGATTGTTTACCTTATCAGAATATAGAAAGACTAGGGGACATGCAATGAAGCTACAGGGTAAACTATTTAAGACTAATAAAAGAAAATATTTTTTCACTCAACGTGTAATCAAACTCTGGAATTTGTTACCGGAGGATGTAGTAAAGGCTGTTAGTTTAGCTGGGTTTAAAAAGGTTTGGACAAGTTCCTGGAGGAAAGGTCCATAAACCATTATTAAGAAGGGACCCAGGATATCAATGCTTGAACCAATACAAGCATTGTGGAACCTGTGTCCCTTGGGGAAACTGCTAGGTACGTATGACCTAGATTGGCCACTGTTGGAAACAGAATACTGGGCTTGATGGACCTTGGTCTGACCCAGTATGGCATATCTTATGTTCTTATGTTCTTATGTTCTAAAAAGAAGTCTTCAGGGGGGAAAAGCTAGCGAGAAAAGGTGAGTTTTGAGAAGGGAACGGAATTTGGGATAGGATTCTTCTGTACGGAGGTGGGTAGGGAGGGAATTCCAAAGAGAGGGTCCTAAATAGTAAAATGCCGATTTTCTGGTGGATTGCAAATGAGCTTTGGAAGGTGCTGGAAGGTGAAGACGGTTAATGTGGATGGACCGAAGACTACGGGAGGGGTTATGGTAAGTCAATAAATCCGAAAGGTAAGCAGGTGTTGAGTGATAAATGGCTTTGTGAGTTAGTGAGAATTTTGAATGATATCCGGTAGTCAAGTGGCAACCAGTGGAGGTGATAAAGCAGAGGGGTGACATGGTCATGTGAGGAAGCGTGGAGAATCATGCGAGCAGCTGTGTTTTGGATCAATTGAAGACTGTGTTTTTGAGATTGAGGGAGACCGGCGAAAATAGTATTACAAAAGTCTAATCTAGTGATAACCAAGGAAAGGAGAAGAGTAGTGAGGGCCTGAGTGGACAGAAAGGGACGAACAGCACGAATTTGCCGAAGACATAGGAAAGAGCACCGAGAGACATGAGAGATATGATCGTGAAAACTGAGAGCGCTATCAAGAAACACCCCAAGGTAGCGAAGCTTAGGTACTACAGTGATGGTGGAACCTGCAAGGGATGGATTAAGAGACGGGGCAGGAGAGGTGTGTGGGAACCAGATTGCAGCAGTCTTACTAACATTGAGCACCAGACAATTAGAGGAAAGCCAAGAGGAAATAGTGGACAAACAATCTTCTAGAGGTGATATATCGGGGTGGGATGAAGAAGTATGATGCAACAGAAAAATATCATCAGCATAGAAATAGCTAGAAATCCCGGCTTGTTGAATGATTAGTGCCAAAGGGGCAAGGAAGATGTTAAACAATAAAGGAGCCAAAATGGAACCCTGAGGGACACCACACGGAAGTGGGAAATGGTTGGAAAGTGAGCGAGATGAGGAGACAGCAAAAGACCGATGACAGAGAAACGAGTGAAACCAGTGATAGACTGATCCACGAATACCCGCATCCCGGAGACGAGAGAGAAGGAAGGCGTGATCCACCAGGTCAAAAGCTGCCGAGAGATCGAGTGATACCGCTAAAGTGATGTTACCCTGGTCGTGAGAGGTATGAATTTCATTTAGTACAGCAGTGATTGTGGACTCGACACTAAAACCAGGTCTGAAGCCAGATTGTCTGGGATGCAGAAACAGAGTAGAGGCAAGATAGTGAGGAAAGTTGTGAAAAGACCACTTTTTCCAAGAGTTTAGAAGAGAAGGGAAGGTTGGATACAGGGCGATAGTGAGCAGGGACAGAGGGATCAAGGGTAGGTTGTTTTAGAAGAGGACGAACTGTGGCATGTTTCCAGGGAGTAGGGAAGAAACCTGAGGATAAGCTAGAATTAATGATGGTCAGCAGAGGTTGAAGTAGTGAGGCAGGGGGTTCAGAGAACCATGAAGAAGGAATGGGATCCAAGTCACAGGTTGTTTTCCGAGTAGTAGACAGTAAGTGAAGCAATTCTGATGAGGAAATAGGTGAGAAGGTAGACCAGGTGTGGGAAAGGCATGGGGAGAATGGGGGAGAGACAGGAGGGGGAGAAGGCAGAGCTTGTGGGCAGTGAGGGAGAGAGGAACGAAGATTCTGGATTTTATCAGAAAAGAAGGTTGCCAGAGTGGTAGGGCTAGGGGCCGTGTTGGGATGCGAAGAGCCCGGAGCAGTGGAGGACTGTAAGCGAGAAAGAGTGTTCAAGGTGGCAAAAAGCTGACGAGATCTGTTAGGGGCAGCTAGGATTGTGGAGGAGTAAAAAGAGCATTTTGCCTGATGAATCGCGGAACGATAGTGAGCATGACAGGATTTAAATTTGTGATACGAGGAGGCAGAGGGGGCCTTGGAAGTGGAAGGAAGTCCAAAAAACTGTCAGCATGGTTTAAAGGTGAGGTCAAAGAGGCTGTTGCCAAAAAAGCATCTTTCAGGAAATGGAAAAAAGAGCCAAACGACGAAATCTGGAAACAGCACAAGCACTGGCAAGTTAAATGCAAGGCACTGATAAGGAAGGCAAAGGGAGAATTTGAGGAGAAGCTTGCAGCGGAAGCAAAAACGCGTAATAAAGACTTTTTCAAGTACATTTGTAGCAAAAAACCTGTGAGAGTCAGTTGGTCCATTAGATGATAGAGGGGTTAAAGGGGCACTAAGAGGCGACAAGGCGATAGAGGAGAGACTGAATGAATTGTTTGCTTCAGTCTTTACTGAGGAAGATGTAGGGATGTTACCCATGACTGAAGTGGTATTTGAAGGTGTGGAAGAATTGAAGGAAATATCGATACATCGGGAAGATGTATTACAACTCTTAGATAAACTGAAGAGTAGCAAATCACCTGGGGCGGATGATATTCATCCAAGGGTGTTGAAAGAACTGAAATATGAGATTGCAGACCTGCTATTAGTAATCTGTGAACTACCATTAAAATCATCTGTAATACCTGAAGATTGAAGGATGGCGAACGTAACGCCAATTTTTAAAAAGGGTTCCTTGGGTGATCCGGGAAACTACAGACCGGTGAGCCTGATGTCAGTACTGGGAAAAATGGTAGAAACCATCATAAAGAACAAAATTACTCAGCATGTAGATAGTCATGGCCTAATGGGAGACAGCCAACATGGCTTTAGACAAGGAAGCTCTTGTCTTACTAATACTAATACCTTTATGGAAATGGGTAACAGGGGTAACATATGGAAAGCAGTGTGTATAAATGCCCGTAGCATGGGAAATAAGATCCCTGATGTTGAAGCTCTGGTGGGAGTGGCTGACTTGAATTTAGTGGCAGTTACAGAAACATGGTTCACAGAAAACCATGACTGGGATGTAACTATACCTGGCTATACTTTATTCAGAAAAGACAGGGTAGGAAGAAGGGGAGGAGGAGTGGCACTATATGTAAAAACTACTATTAAAGCTTTGGAATTACAGAGCTTAAAAGGGAGAGAGGAGGCATTGTGGGTTAAACTAGAAAGAGGGAAAGAGAAATCTATTTGCATTGGTGTGATATACAGACCTCCCTCACAAGTGGAAGAGGTGGACAGAGAGTTAACTGAAGACATACGCAGCATTGCTAGGAAAGGGGAAGTGCTACTGATAGGAGATTTCAATATGCCAGATGTTGATTGGCATATTCCTGCTGCAGTATCATCTAGAAGTAAGGAGATCCTGGATTCTCTACAGGGAGAACTATTCAGGCAATTGGTAACAGACCCCACACGTGAAGGGACCATACTGGACTTGGTGCTTACCAATGGTGAAAGTGTTTCTGATGTTGTAGTGGGAGATCATTTGCATCCAGTGATCACCAGATGGTGTGGTTCAGTATTAGGACTAGGGCTGTTAGAATCCATTCCAAGGTGAGGATCTTAGACTTTAGGAAGACTAACTTTGCAAAGATGGGCCAATACCTCAGGGAGTCGTTAATGGGATGGGAACAGCTGGGGGATGTAGAGAAACAGTGGGCAAAACTGAAAGGGGGTATTTTAAGGGCAACCAAACTTTTTGTTAAAATGGTAAATAAAGGCAAAAGGAAAAGGAGACCGCTATGGTTTTCGAAGGAAGTAGCTGAAAAAGTGAAGAAAAATAGGGAGGCCTTCATGAAATACAAGAGATCACAGAGAGGAAGACAGGCATCTGTATTTGGAAAAACTTAGAGAAGCTAGCAAAGTAGTCAAGAAGGCAAAGATTCAAAAGGAGGAGGAAATAGCCAATGCAATAAAATGGGGGGATAAGACATTTTTCAGATATATTAGTGAGAAGAGGAAGGGCAAAAGTGGTATTGTAAGACTCAAGGGTGCAGGGGGGGAATATGTAGAAGCTGATAAGGATAAAGCGGAATTGCTTAAGAAATATTTTTGTTCTGTGTTCACCGATGAAGAACCAGGAGCAGGACCTCAGAAAACACCCACAAATAGGAACAAAAGCGAGGGACATCTTGAACAATTTTCAGAAGACTGTGTTCGTGAGAAACTAGCTCAACTTAAAGTAGACAAAGCGATGGGACCGGATGGGATACACCCTAGAATACTGAGGGAACTTGGGGACGTTCTAGCAACTCCACTGACCGACCTTTTCAATGCCTCGTTGGAGTCGGGAGTGGTGCCAAAGGACTGGAGAGAGAGGCTCATGTGGTGCCTTTACACAAAAGCGGAAGTAAGGATGTGGTTGAAAACTACAGGCCGGTTAGTTTACCTTCCGTGGTGAGTAAATTATTGGAAACGCTGCTGAAAGAGAAAATAGTGAGGTTTCTGGAGTCCAGCGGATTGCAGGATCCGAGGCAGCATGGATTCACTAGAGGCAGGTCTTGTCAGACAAATCTGATTTCTTTGACTGGGTGACCAGTGAGTTGGACCGAGGGAGAGCTATAGATGTGGTGTATTTAGATTTCAGTAAAGCCTTTGACACTGTTCCTCACAGGCGACTTATAAACAAATTGAGCACCATAGGGATGGACCCTAAAGTTACTGCTTGGGTTAGAAATTGGTTGGGTGGGAGGCTACAAAGAGTACAAATAAATGGAGCTCACTCTGAGGAGAAGGATGTTACCAGTGGTGTGCCCCAGGGATCTGTCCTTGGTCCGATTCTTTTTAACATCTTTGTTAGTGATATAGCGGAAGGGCTGTCGGGTAAGGATTGCCTCTTTGCAGATGATACCAAAATCTGCAATTGAGTAGACACCCAGGAAGGTGTAGATAACATGAGGAGGGATCTAGCTAAGCTTGAAGAATGGTCTAGAATTTGGCAGCTGGGATTTAATGTTAAAAAATGTAAGGTCATGCATTTGGGCTGCAGCAATCCAAGGGAGCAATACAGTATAGGAGGTGAAGTACTTTTGTCCAGTAAAGAAGAGCGGGACCTAGGCGTGGTTGTGTCTGATGATCTTAAAGTAGCTAAACAGGTAGAAAAGGTGACGGCAAAAGCTAGAAGGATGCTTGGGTGCATACGGAGAGGAATGGCTAGCAGAAAAAAGGAGGTGATAATACCTCTGTATAAGTCTTTGGTGCGACCTCATTTGGAGTATAGTGTGCAATTCTGGAGACCGCACCTTCAAAAGGATGTGAACAGGATGGAGTCGGTGCAGAGGGTGGCTACTAAAATGATTAGTGGGCTTCATTATAAAGCATATGAGGACAGACTTAAGGATCTTAATATGTACACCTTAGAGGAAAGGCAGGATAGAGGTGATATGATTGAGATGTTTAAATACCTCCGTGGCATAAATGTTCAGGGAGAGAGCCTCTTTCAATTGAAAGCAAGTTCTGCTACGAGGGGACATGGGATGAGGGTGAAGGGAGACAGATTCAGGAGTGATATGCGGAAACATTTCTTTACGGAAAGAGTAGTGGATCCATGGAATAGTCTCCCAGTGGAGGTGGTAGAGATGAGGACAGTAACTGAATTCAAAAAAGCATGGGACCAACACAGAGGATTTCTAAAGGTAAAAAGTGGACTGTTGTAGTTGTTGATATGGAAGGACAGACTAGATAGGCCATATGGTCTTTTCCTGTCATCATGTTTCTATGTTATGTTTTTTTGAAGGTGTGAATAAACAGGTAGACAAGGGTGAGTCGGTTGATATAGTGTATTTGGACTTTCAGAAAGCCTTTGACAAGGTCCCTCATCAGAGACTTTTGGCAAAACTAAAGAGTCATGGGATAGGAGGCAGTGTACTATTGTGGATCAAGAGCTTGTTAAAAGATGGAAAGCAGAGGGTAGGGCTAAATGGCCAATTTTCCCAATGGAGAAAGGTGAATAATGGTGTACCCCAGGGATCTGTGCTGGGTCCTTTGCTTTTTGACATATTCATAAATGACCTGGAAAAGGGAATAACGAGTGAGGTTATCAAATTTGCAGATGACACAAAACTATTTAAAGTTGTTAAAACCCGATAGTATTGATGAAAATTGCAAGAGGATCTTGATAAATTGGAAGACTGGGCATCAAAATGGCAGATGAAATTTAACGTGGATAAGTGCAAAGTTATGCACCCAGGGAAGGACAACCTAAACTATGGTTACACGATGCAAGGTTCCACATTAGGAACCACCACCCAAGAAAAAGATTTAGGCGTCATTGTGGATAACATGTTAAAACCCTCCGCTCAGTGTGCAGCGGCGGCCAAGAGAGCAAATAGAATGCTAGGTATCATAAGGTAAGGAATTGAAAATAAAACAAAGGATATTATAATGCCTCTGTATCGTTCCATGGTGCGACTGCACCTTGAATATTGTGTGCAATTCTGGTCGCTGTATCTTAAAACGTATATAGCGTTATTAGAAACGAGCCACCAAAATGGTAAAGGGGATGGAAGGATACCCCTATGAAGAAAGGCTAAAAAGGTTAGGGCTCTTTAACCTGGAAAAGAGACGGCTGAGGGGAGATTTGATAGAAGTCTATAAATTAATGAACGGAGTGGAATGGGTAAACGTAGATTGATTGTTTACTTTATCAGAATATAGAAAGACTAGGGGACATGCAATGAAGCTACAGGGTAAACTATTTAAGACTAATAAAAGAAAATATTTTTTCACTCAACGTGTAATCAAACTCTGGAATTTGTTACCGGAGGATGTAGTAAAGGCTGTTAGTGTAGCTGGGTTTAAAAAAGGTTTGGACAAGTTCCTGGAGGAAAGGTCCATAAACCATTATTAAGAAGGGACCCAGGATAGCAATGCTTGACCCAATACAAGCATTGTGGAACCTGTGTCTTTTGAGGAAACTGCTAGGTATGTATGACCTAGATTGGCCATTGTTGGAAACAGTATACTGGGCTTCATGGACCTTGTTATGACCCAGTATGGCATATCTTATGTTCTTATGAGGACAAGGATACATTTAGGGGAAAGGTAAAGGAAACACATACATTAGGAGACTAAGCAGATCACAATCCAAAGGTGGCCTCAAAGAAGTGCGTTTTCAGTCTGGATTTGAAAAGGGCCAGACATGAATCCTGATGTTCAGACTCAAGTAGTTTGTTTCAGGCATGAGGAGCAGCAAAGTGAAAGGATTAAAGTCTGGAGTTGGCAGTAGAAAAAAAGGGCACAGATAAAAACGATCTGCCAGAAGAGCAGATGGGTGTAGGAAGAGTTAAGAGAGGAAAGGTAGTGAGGAGCAGCAGAATAAGTGCACGTATAGGTCAGTAAGAGAAATTTAAACGGGATATGGAAATGGTTAGGGAGCCAATGAAGCAACTTGAGAAGAGGGGTTATATAAGCATATTGAGGCTGGCGGAAGATTAGCTGTGCAGCTGAGTTTTGAAGAGATTGAAGGGGAGAGAGATGATTCAGAAGGAGACCAGCAAGAAGGAGGTTGCAGTAGTCTAGACAGAAGGTAACTAAAGAGTAGATGTGTCTTAGTAGTGTGTTAGGGGCAAATTTTGCTGATATTATAGATTAAGAAATGACATGTTTTAGATATCAGTTGGATGTGTGTGGAGAAGGAGAGGGAAGAGTCAAAGATGACCCAAGGTTATGAGCCGAGAAAACAGGTAGTAGTAGAGCGTTATCCACAGAGATTGAGAAAGGAGGAAGGGGGAATTTGGGTTTGTTGTTGTTGTTAAGTGCCATCGAGTCGGAGTCGACTCATGGCGACCCTCTGGATAGCTATCCTAAATTGGGTTCGGTCTTCAATCAGGCGGCTCATTGTTGACAGACTGGTACCCGTAGCTGCTGTTATTGTATCGATCCATCTCATTGCTGGCCTTCCTCTTTTGCGTTGACCTTCTATCTTGCCAAGCATGATGTCTTTCTCTAATGATCTCTCTCTTCGCATGATGTGTCCAAAGTATGAAAGTTGAAGTCTTGTCATCTGAGCTTCTAAAGAAAGCTTAGGTTTGATCTCCTCTAGTACCGACTGGTTCTTCGGGCAGTCCATGGTATACACAGTATTCGCCGCCAGCACCATAATTCAAAGGCATCAATTTTCTTCCTGTCTGTCTTTTTCACTGTCCAACTTTCACATCCATATGATGTTATTGAAAATACCATGGCTTGAACAAGTCGAATCTTTGTATGGAGAGAGACATCTCTGCTCATGAGAATCTTATCTAGGTCTTTCATAGCCATTCTGCCAAGATCAATGCGTCATTTGATTTCTTGACTGCTTGTTGCTTCTTTATTGATAGTTGATCCAAGTAGGTTAAAGTTGTTCACAATTTCAATTTCTTCTCCTTCAACAATGAACCTGTTGATTATGCCAGTTGTCATGATCTTTGTCTTCTTCACATTGAGGTGCAGGCCCTTTTTGAGACTATGATTTTTGATTGTGAGAAGCAAATGTTTCAGATCATCTTCACTTTCAGCCAGTAATGTAGTATCTTCAGCATAGCGAAGGTTGTTGATGAGTCTTCCACCAATCTTCACACCTCTGTTGTCTTCAGACAGTCCTGCTTCTCTGATGTTTTGTTCTGCATATAAATTAAACAAGTAGGGTGAAAGTATGCAGCCTTGTCTTACACCTTTGCTTATTTTAAACCATTCTGTTTCTCCTTGTTCCGTTCGAACTATTGCTTCTTGATTAATGTACAGATTGTGCAAGAGTATGATCAGGTGTTCTGGTATACCCATGTTTCTTAATGTGGCCCAGAGTTTCTCATGGTTTACACAGTCAAAAGTCTTGCTATAGTCGATAAAGCACAAATAGATATCCTTTTTGTATTCTTTAGTCTTTTCAAGGATCCATCTCACATCCGCAATGATGTCTCTCGTTCCTCGCCCTTTCCTGAACCCTGCTTGCATTTCAGGTAGTTCTTGTTCCAGGTATGGTTGTAGTCTCTTTTGAATAATCTTCAGTAAAATCTTGCTGGCATGTGGGATCAGAGCAATTGTTCAATAATTTCCACAGTCAGTTGGATCACCTTTCTTTAGTATTGGTATAAACACAGATCTTTTCCAGTCAGTTGGCCATGATGTTGTCTTCCATATTTCTTGGCAGAGCCTTGTAAGTATGGTAACAGCTGCATCAGATTGCTTCAATACTTCTATAGGAATGCTATCAATGCAATTTGGGTTTAGGGGGGAAAATAAGAAGCTCAGTTTTAGCCATGTTCAATTTCAAACAGCGGTGAGACATCCAGGCAGCAATGATATTCTCAACTAACTTTTTAAGCCTCTTCGCACCATTTAGGTGGCTTTTCTCTGTACTTTTTCAAATTCTGCTATATCCTTCTGGTTGTCTTATCTTAAAAAGGATATAGCGGAATTAGATAAAGTACAGAGAAGAGCTATCAAAATAGTAAAGGGGATGCAAGGATACCCCTATGAGGACAGGCTTAAAAGGTTAGGGCTCTTAAACCTGGAAAAGAGACGGTTGAGGGGAGATATGATAGAGTTCTATAAATTAATGACTGGAGTGGAACAGGTAAACGTAGATCGATTGTTTATGCCATCAAAATATAGAAAGACTAGGGGACATGCAGTGAAGCTATAGTGTAACCCATTTAAGACTGTGGGGTATGTTTACTAAACCGTTCTAATGTTACCGGCTCTAGTTGCAGCGTTAATGTGAGGAATGCCATATAAGGTAGTGGGCGTTCCAGCAGTAAGGTAGCAATGAATCTGTATCGCATGATAGAGGGCGCCTTGGCTCGTTAACGCGCGTTAACTATAAGTCCATGCCAGTGCTGTGTTAGAAGCTATAGAGATGCAGCCCACTGGTTATTACAATGACTGTGGAGGCAGAGGTCATGAGTTCAATCCCGCCGTGGTGTTATTTAATAAGGCTGTCTGAGGGATTTCCTTTTAATTTAAATCAGTGCTGCCGCAAAAACACCCTCAGAGTGCCGTAACCTAAGGTGCCTCATAAGGCGCCCCATAGGGCACATTATAAAGTGCCATGTCCGCCAAGGCACCTTATAATGTGCCCTACAGGAGGGCGTTTTATAGGGCGCCTTATGAGGCACCTTAGGTTACGGCACTGTGAGGGTGTTTTTGCTGGCAGCACTGATTTAAATTAAAAGGAAATCCCTCAGACAGCCTTTTATATAACACCACTGTGGGATTGAACTCATGACCTCTGCCTCCACAGTCATTGTAGTAACCAGTGGGCTACACATCTATAGCTTCTAACACAGCGCTGGCTGGCTACAGAAAGACTGCAGGTCACCGCACAAACTCTCTGCTGTGTTTACCATGATAGGGTAAACCCACCCGTACCCATGATGCACTGCACATGCAGATCAGCAGTCTACATCTGATCACAAGATGGGGTATGCGCCTCCTCAGCACCCCGGCCTGGTAGGGGGAACTGACCGTGTGTGTTACTGGCACAGAGTAGCTACAGACCATGACATTGTGCTGGTCCTGTGCTCACCATGAGGGTGAGGTGGGGCGCCCAGCACCAGGTCCGCAGCACCTGGCTTGGCTGAGATAGGCTGTGCAGCAGGTCCCCATCAGTGCCAGTGTGTGACAGGTAGTCCCTGCAGACACACCTAGAATACACCTGTGTCCATCTGTATTTCCCAGTCATGTCTAGCCCTTGTGGACTATGATGCACCCAGAATAGTGCATATCCTGTGTGATTGCCATGGTCACTTGTTATAGGAGAAGGGTTGTGTTTGGACCCAAAAGCAGATTATGTAGCAACACCCAACCTGCCCTCACTGGGTCAGGGTGGGGGACAGGATCTCCCACCAACAGATCCACACTCTACATTGGAGGCAGTAGAGGGGACCACCACCTCAGTCCTGCTGGGGAATAGGCACCCTCCAGAGCAGTCATTGCGGATCTGTATTTATCACATAGGGCACTGGTAGACAGGCAGTAGGCCTGGAAAAGCTCAGCTGTCCCCCCCCCCCCCCACACCACAATCTGACATTCACCAGCAGAGGGCACATTCAGTCTTCACCCACTGCACCCTGCAAGGTGTTCCAGCCATACACATGCTAACTGCAGACAGACTGCTAGCTAGTACATAGTGCATGTTCCTGGAGGAACTGTGTGCACCCAAAAGTGGGATGTAAGCACACACACCAATCAAGTATGTCAGTGATTGGGCCCCAGAAAAGGGAACCCATAGATATCACTTGAGAGAAACATGGTATAGCACTATGGGGGAACCTAGCCATGCCATGGTCACTGCTCAGTCAGGGTGAGAGTGACCTCCCAGCATGACATGCTGTGGCCACCCTATCTGTGCAGGTGGTGGTCAGCCACTACAATATTCCAGCCAATGCCCTGTGCAGATGCATCCTGCCCAGACTGCCCTGTCTGGGCCATACCCGCAGTACCTTGCTCCTCATTATGCACATTGGCAGGCTAATGCTGGAAGCAGTATAAGCATTGTGGGCTCAGTAAGGTGTAGGCAGCCACAAGACACTGGATAGACATACACATACACACACTTCCTCACCTATTTCAGCATTGTGCAAAGATAGAGGTGGTTGGCAGCCCTGGCTGCTACACCATTCCTGGGCACAGTGCAGTCATTGCTAAGGTACTCAATACTGTTATGTTCACTCTCCGGGGTGGTAAACACTATCAGAAAACAGACAAAAAGGAAACACACTCCACATATATCAGAAAGGTTGCTATGATGAATCTCTGTTAACAATTTGTGTTTAATGTTGGATCTGTTATCTTACATTCATCATAGCAACCTTTTGATATATATGGAGCGTGTTTCCATGTTTATGATGGCATTGCTAAGGTATGCAGGTGGTAGTAGTGGTAGCTGCTGCTCCGCGCAGGGCCCAAAAGCCTGACTCTCCATGAGGATATGGATAGTGGGGCCTGTGGGTGTGGGTGTTTGTGCCCCTTTTGGCCGCTGCTCTACGGTGTGCACATGTTTATGGTGTATGTGTTCTGTAAGGTAAAATATAGGGACAATGTCTGCAGAAGCCACAGCTGGGACTTGAACCTGTGACTTTCTGCCCCTGAACACACTGGCTGTGTGTACTGCACCAAACTGTTGCCACAGAGGCAGGTCATTTCCTGGAGATACCATGACTGTTCTTCAGACAGACCTTGTCTGTTGCACTGCACGCCACCCACCTAAACAGGGCTTGGCCTTGGTCTGCTGTGGGCAGCTGCCACTGCCCCCTCCACCCCTAGCACCCCTAGTGGGGATCTGGGGTAGGGGGCCTACATAGACATCCGCGCTTCCCCCCGGCACCACCTGTCAATGTTATGTGCCCCTTTGGGGTATCTGCTGGATACTGTCCCCTGTGACACTGTGGGATACACACTCGTGGGCATGTTTGACTTTGGTCAGTTGCTGGCTTGCTGATTTGCAGTTTCTGCATTCCTATGTGCCACCTAGGCATCTGCCTAGTCCACCCTGTTCCCCAGATGCCCCACTGCATGTCCCGCCCGCATCCTCTTGTACCACATTTGCAGCCTCACCGTAGTGCCCTTTCGTACTTGGGCACTATGTTGTTGCTGCACATGTAGCACTACTATCACTTTTATTGGTCTCCCTGCCTTTGCTGTACATTGCTGACTGAAATGGTTTCTCTTTCCTGCAATTGTGCCTCTATTGCCAGGTTTTCAAGCACGTTAATGTTCTGGTCTTAAAATCCCAGTGTTAGTGTACTTGGAGCCTCTCCCCACCCACTCACCCCTTCTCTCCGCCCTCTGAAGACACTTATTCCACCCTCTGTGTGTCTTAACGCCGCCGGAGACGTTGTCGCGCGATACGCAACGTTGTCGCGCGATAACGTTACATATCGTGCGATAACGTCGCCGCTGCGACATTAGCACTGTTTAATAAACATACCCCTAAGAGAAAATATTTTTCACTCAACACATAATCAAACTCTGGAATTCGTTATTGGAGGATGTAGTAAAAGCTGTTAGTGTAGCTGGGTTTAAAAAAGGTTTGGACAAGTTCCTGGAGGAAAGGTCCATAAACCATTTTTAAAGAGGACCCTGAAAATCCACTGCTTGCCCCAATACAAGCATTCTGGAACCTGTGTACCTGTTCAATAATCTGCTAGGTACTTGTGACCTGGATTGGCCACTGTTGGAAACAGGATACTGGGCTTAATGCACCTTGGTCTGATCCAGTATGGCATATCTTATGTTCTTAACTTTTGAAATTGGACCACTGTACCCTCTTCATCTACCATATCCCCTATCTTCATTAACCTCTGGCCACCCAATTGCAAAAGACTACATAGAAACATAGAAACATGATGACATTTTAACCAAGCCAACCAGAAAGGTTTCTAATTGCATTGAATCATAAAAAATATAAGATTTACCTTGATACTTAACAAGACATTTACACGGATATTTTAATACCAATGAAGCTCCTGCAGCCAAAACTCGAGATCGAAGCAAAAGAAAAGCTTTACGCTTCAATTGGGTACTACGACAGACGTCAGGAAATATCTGGATCGATTGACCGAAAAACTTCTCTTGACGATATTTAAAGTAAGAACGTAAGACTAAATCTTTATCTCTTTCTAATGAGAAGGTTACTAATAATGTAGCACGTGAGGGTATTTCCTCAACTGAGGTTTCTAAAAAAGCAGAAAGATCCAAACTGGGTGGATTTAAACAATCCATTCCATCACGATTACACTCACTTCCACCTGTACCAACTTCTAAAGCTTGAGATTCCCTGACCCCGACGGGCAAGTAGTACAATTTCGATAGAACTATAGCATCGGGATCAGACAATCTCAACACTTCCTTCAGGTATTTAAAAAACAATATACTAGGTGAAAGGTAGTGCGTCCGAGGAAAATTTAATAAACGTAAATTCTTTGCACGTAAAGCATTTTCAAACATTTCTTATATTTTTTATGATTCAATGCAATTAGAAACCTTTCTGGTTGGCTTGGTTAAAGTATAATTTGTTTAGTTGGAGTCTCTGCTAAGGAAAGGGAGGCTGTTTTTTTTTTTTTCTCTTGCTCCATCTCAGGTTATTTCTTTTACTTTTTTAAATGTTTCTTTTCACACTTCAAATTGTGGGCTAGAAGTTAATTAATTTAGTTATTGCCATTTCGTAATGTATATTGTTTTCAATGTATACTATTCATTACTTTGTATTGCCTTTATTTTACCTTTAATAAAGAGGTTGAAACTTAAAAAAAAAGAAAAGAAAAAAAAAAAGAAACATGATGACAGAAAAAGACCACATGGCCTATCTAGTCTGTCCTTTCATATCAACAACTACAACACTTTTTACCTTTAGAGATCCTCTGTGTTGGTCCCATGCTTTTTTGAATTCAGTTACTGTCCTCATCTCTACCACCTCCACTGGGAGACTATTCCATGGATCCACTGCTCTTTCCGTAAAGAAATATTTCCGCATATCACTCCTGAATCTATCTCCCTTCACCCTCATCCCATGTCCCCTCGTAGCAGAACTTGCTTTCAATTGAAAGAGGCTCTCTCCCTTAACATTTATGCCACGGAGGTATTTAAACATCTCAATCATATCCCCTCTATCCCGCCTTTCTTCTAAGGTGTACATATTAAGATCCTTAAGTCTGTCCTCATATGCTTTATAATGAAGCCCACTAATCATTTTAGTAGCCACCCTCTGCACCGACTCCATCCTGTTCACATCCTTTTGAAGGTGTGGTCTCCAGAATTGCACACTATACTCCAAATGAGGTCGCACCAAAGACTTATACAGAGGCATTATCACCTCCTTTTTTCTGCTAGCCATTCCTCTCCATATGCACCCAAGCATCCTTCTAGCTTTTGCTGTCGCCTTTTCTACTTATTTAGCTACTTTAAGATCATCAGACACAACCACGCCTAGGTCCCGCTCTTCTTTACTGGACAAAAGTACTTCACCTCCTATACTGTATTGCTCCCTTGGATTGCTGCAGCCCAAATGCATGACTTTACATTTTTTAACATTAAATCCCAGCTGCCAATTTCTAGACCATTCTTCAAGCTTAGCTAGATCCCTCCTCATGATATCTACACCTTCCTGGGTGTCTACTCTATTGCAGATTTTGGTATCATCCACAAAGAGGCAAACCTTACCCGACAGCCCTTCTGCCATATCACTAACAAAGATGTTAAAAAGAATCGGACCAAGGACAGATCCCTGGGGCACACCAATGGTAACATCCTTCTCCTCAGAGTGAGCTCCATTTACTTTACACTTTGTCGCCTCCCACCCAACCAATTTCTCACCCAAGCAGTAACTTTAGGGTCCATCCCTAGGGTGCTCAGTTTGTTTATAAGTCGCCTGTGAGGAACAGTGTCAAAGGCTTTACTGAAATCTAAATACACCACATCTAGAGCTCTCCCTCGGTCCAACTCCCTGGTCACTGCACATTGTTTAAATCAGACTGAAAAACCCTGTTGTCCTGAAGCATCAGCCACTAGGTAATCTGTGGATTAAATCTCTTCTGCTTGCATAGCCAATACCAAGTCTGGTGAAGTGACTTAACCAGCACACTGTTTTTTTAAGGATTTGGATAATTGACTAGCTTTCACCATGGATCCATTGTGCACAGACAACCACATTACCACTGCCTTCTAATTGGCATGAGATACTGTGAAGTGTCTCAGTAAACCAATCACCAAAATGTGATAAGGAGTTATCACAAGGTATAATACGGTATGCATAGAGGAATTTGAACTTGTATGGACGTTTTTTGCCATCCCAAGGGTATTCTACTGACCCTGTGAGACAATCTAAGACTCCCAAGGACACTTGCAGTGTTCTGTGTTCTCAACGCGGCTTGCCTCCTCCAATTAGAGCCACCTTACCTTTCTTAGCTGCCTCCTTGGATCTTGTGTTGTTTCGGAGACTGCCTCAGACCCCAGCTGCATTTATCCATTTGGCAGGGTAAAGATATCAATCTTCACTCAGGATATTGGAATTAAATAGCTCTTTCCTGTACTTTTTCTAAGTGCAGAGTGAGCCTGTGTCCTCTTGTTGCTAATCAGTTATTTATTGCTACTATGTAACCATGATGCCATATTGCCCTTCTAGACCAGGAAACTAAGGATCGCTGGGTGCTAGAATACCATTCAGTATGGCTATGTTCTGGAAGGCAGAGAGCCTATTCCGGATGCCTTTGATGTCTCCCCATTTTATTCCACGGCCAAGAGAACCACCATTCAGATAACGCTGGAAAGTTTTCTCCATCTGCAGGTGGTGGTTCCAGTTCCCCCTATCGAGTGGAGCAAGGGCCGGTATTCCATCTTGTTTGTGGTGCCAAAGAGAGACGGTTCCTTTCGACCAATCCTTGATCTCAACTCTCACCTGCACACCCTACGCTTACGAATGGAGACCTTGCAGTCCATGATACAAATGCGGGGAGTTTCTTGCCTCTCTAGATTTAGCTGAGGCTTTTTTCCACATCACTATTTGAGAGGATCGACAGCGCCTTCTCTGTTTCGCAGTGCTTGGTGCTTATTTTCCATTTTCTGCTCTTCTCTTTTAAACTCTCCACCATCGCAAGTGATGGTGGTGGCTGCCACTGTGCCGAGGAGCCAGGGGATCTGTGTTCACCCATATATGGACGATTGGCTCATCCAAGCTAGGTTAAAGATAGGTTATCTACTCCATCAAAAAGTAGAAAGACTAGGGGACACGTAATGAAGATACGGTGTAACACATTTAAGAGTAGTAAGAGAGAATATTTTTTCACTCCATGTGTAATCAAACTCTGGAATTCGTTACTAGAGGATGTAGTAAAAGCTGTTAGGGTTGCTGGTTTTAAAAAATGTTTGGGGCAAGTTCCTGGAGGAAAGGTCTATAAACCATTATTAAAGAGGACTTAGGAAATCCAGTACTTACATGGGGACAACCATTGTGAATTTTAAGTACCTTATTGGGAACCTACCAGGTACTTGTGACCTGGATTAGCCACTGTTGGAAACAGGATACTGGGCTTGATGGACCTTAGTTTGACCCAGTATGGGAGTTCTTATGTTCTAAGTAATCAACACAAACCAGAGATATATAGCTATCACCACTTTGAAAAAAGCTCTGGATAATCAAATCATCCACTCCTTCATAAAACTCAATCCAATTTCAAACATTAATATAAAATTTAAAAAGAGGAGAAAAGATCTCAGAAATCAACTTATCCCTCTAACAGGTGGTTGCCCACCAACAGGGACCTGGTCTTTGACACCATCAGTGATCTAAAAACTCCTCTATACAAATCTTTTACCAAATTTCAAACTACTGCCGAGTAGCTAAGCTTAGCTTCTCCAGCCTCATATACTAACCATGCACTTCATATGATGTTCTAATCTTTTACCTACATAATAACACTGTACATAGTTTTCCTCCCATGTTCATCCAAGTTTGTATCCCTTGTTTATTGTAAACTCAATGTAACTTGTTACATTGTTGTATATTTTGTTCAAATGTAAACCGCACTGATTGTAATAGCACGGTATATAAGAAATGCCAATAAATAAATAAATAAATAATTGAATAAATTTATATAATATTCCAATCCGATTTTATAATAAGCCAACCAGCTTTAGACACACCAGGCGGCTTTTCACAATAACACCTAGAACAAGAGAATATGAATATCAGAATTCCATTAACGGAAAACAGCTTCAAACACTATCAGACACTTAGCTTTAGACGGTGCTTGAGTCCCTCAAAGAACTTTTGAAGATCTTACCCAATAAGGGCTTTGTTTCACCAAACAGCTTTATTGGGGGCAACCGACATTGCTGTCCTTGAAGGGACTAACCAAATATTCCAGTCAAGCTTTAAAAGGAGTCACCTGACCAATCAAAGAGACGCATAGATCCAATCCCACCTACAACTCTAACAAACAGTCATATTGACATAATGATAAAATGTCACTCCCACTTTTTATTACCCCAAGGGTTCAAAGACCAGTCCCCTGTTGGTGGGCAACCACCTGTCAGAGGGATAAGTTGATTTCTGAGATCTTTTCTCCTCTTTTTAAATTGTATATTAATGTTTTGGAAGTGCATTGAGTTTTATGGTGTGTAGACCTTAGAAGGAGTTCTTGTTCTATTTTGTAAATTATATTTTATGCATTACAATATACCTACTACTACTACTAATCATTTGTATAGTGCATGTTAATGGCTTAATTTAGCATTAAAAATTTAATGATTACTGTTAAATTTGAAAACCAAACATTAATAAACAACATATCTTATGTTATATTCCAGTGGACTTCACTCATGTAGTCTGGCTACCCCACTTTTTTCATTGCCATTTCATGGGCAACTCCATTGTTTCGCCCTCACTCTGACACTGACAGCGTTTCACTGAAAGCTGCTTCAGGAAGTTATCTTATAACATCAATTTTGATACCTTGCAGCTTCCACAACACCCAGTACTTGCCGTTTATACATTGCTGTCAACAGTCAGCCTAACCGGCAGATGCCTCGCCTGCACATTAAAATCTCTTATTGAGTTCCTCAAGGACAGCAGAATATTAGTCCAAATGAAATCCTTACACCTCCCTGGGAGTTAATTTTTTCTAATATTAAAATTGTATGAATTGAGGAAGCCCTATATATACACACTTCAAGGCTCAAAGCTGTGAAAAGTCATAGCAGCTTCGAGAGCTTTTACTTTTCATGCTACTCAAGTTCTGTTGGATGACTGATATCTAGATCTAGGGGCATGTTTACTGAAGTGCATTAGCCAGTAGCACAGGGTTTCCGTGTGTTTGGGCCGCACAGTAGCAGGGAGCATGACCCTAAGCTTAGACACCTACATTGGCTCCCCATTGTCAACCATCTCAAGTATAAAGCTCTCATCATAACATTTAAAATATCACATATCCTCTCTGCTTATGCTCTTAACGATATTCTACAATGGACACCTGACAACAGAGTAAGAAGATCTACCATGCTAAATACTCTGTCCCTTCTATGACAAAAAAAAGTTCCCAGTTCACAAATAGCCAAGTATTCAAATTATATGCTTCACCTCTCTAGAACTCCATCTCTGACCTAGCTACCTTCAGAAAACGTCTAAAGACACACCTGTTCCAACTATATTATGAACATGTAACATAGTACACTGCACTTCAAATCCCACAGCCACACCCTCAAGCCATCCCACTAAGCTCAAGGTATACAAAGTTCCCAACACTATAATATATATAGTTTTCCTATTCAACCCAAATTACTCCCCACCTACTATATAAATTGTTATATTATTAACCTCTGATGTTGTTGTTGTTCGTTAAACCTGTTAAACTTGTTCCTTGTAAATTTCTTTCATGTTTCTTGTAAACCGCACTGAATCCTAAATAGCACGGTATATAAAACCAAATAAATAAATACATAAAGCTGACTGTACTAAAAATCCCATGCTAGCAGCATAGTGCACAAATAGGGGGAGTCAAGACGGAGATAGTTCCAGAGAGAGGATGGAGTCAGGGTGCATGGCTGGGGTGGGTGTGCCAGTCGTGTTTTAGCTACACAATCACACCGCTTGCATGAGTGCAGCTAACGCCATTCTCTGCCAGGCACTAGCTATGCTTGCTATGCTGCCATGTGCCAACTGCGTGGTTCGGACATGAGTGTTAAGAAATATGAAGTGCAGAACAAGCACAAACACATAAGAATAATATTGGGGTGACTGGAGATTTGAGCTGCATAGCAAGGTGCCTGCCTAGTCCACCTGTTTGGAAGAGCTGCATGGTGCAACTGACATGGCAATGGACCTCAACAGCCTGACTACCACAAAAACAGAGCTTGTAAGTCAGGTGTGACCCTGCCTGGACCATGGGCAAACATCCACAAACACATCAAAAGCTGTCCTGACAGACTGCTGGTAATGTCAACATATGCAGTAGTTAGCTGTCAGAGGGCTGCAGGTGTTGTGTGCTGTTTAGGTGTCAAGACAAAGGGCCTGTGCTCTGTGCTGCAGTCAGTATTAGCCTCATAGTCAGAGTTTGAACCAGCAGAGTACAAGGAGAGGACGATGCAAATTAGGTGATGCACTTACTGGCAAAATGGCAGTGTGGCAGCCCAAGAGTCATCTGAACCCTGCCCCCTTCCCCACCTGCCTGGGGGGGGGGGGGGCATATAGCAATGCATATATGCATCTGGAAGTCCATGCTGCTGCCATGAGCCATGTTCTTGTGGGTAGATGGCCCCTCACCCTGACCAAGGGAGGGTGTGGTGAGGCCTACCACTCTGAGTAGCTGTATATTTATTCTGTCATGGAACATGGGCCTTCACTGATTGCTGTCCCTTGCCTGGCCCCCTTACCAAGGGGGTGAGATAATCCATGGACCTGGGGAGTTCTTTTGATCTTCTCTGGTCTAGTGGGCTGTTGGTTCTATGACAGCTGGGGTGCTTAATTTGGGGGCTATTTAGGATATACCTCCTCCGTGTGGTGGTCCCCCAGAGGTCTTACTGGTAGGAGGGAGCATGCGGTGCCCCCCCCCTGCTATAGAGGCCGGAGCACAGGGTAGTTGTTCCATTCCCCCAACACCAAAAGGTCTTGCACTGTGTTCACTGCAGTCTAAGTGAACAGGCACCCTTGCCGTCTCAGGATAAGGGGGGTTCATATTCCTGTCCCCCATATTGGACACTGTGGACATCCTGCCTGATCACATACAAGGTCCCCTGCATCTCCAGATGTCATATTTGCATTTTGTCACCTACAGTTAGAGATGCAGTAAATATTCTCTGCATGTGTTTGCTTTGCTGATTTGCATGCCCCACCTTCTTAGCCCTTATGCTCTGAGCTGTGCAAGCAGTTAAGCCCATTCCTAGTCATCCCTCTCTATCCTGAACTGACCAGTTGATACCATCCCATATGTGTGCTTGGGACACATTCCTTACTTTCCATTGTGAAACTGCAATGCATGCACTATGCACATATGTTATGACCACTAGTTTGCTACTACCACACCAGTGACACAACTAGCATGGGGGTAGTAGCGTACCGTGGTCACCCCTTCCTCCCTGTGTGCACTGTGGTCACCATACCCTGGTACGGTAAAAGCACACGCCATTCGCGCATTAGCCCCACTCTACTCATGGCACTTTTGTAAGCCTGCTCCCTAGATAGATATATAAATGTATGTGTGTGTACATAACATAAGAACATATGATATGCCATACTGGGTCAGAGCAAGGGTTCATCAAGCCCAATATCCTATTTCCAACAGTGGCCATTCCAGGTCCCAAGTACCTGTCGGGTTCCCAAAGGTATACAGATTCCATGCTGCTTCTGTCTCCTAGTCTTTCTACTTTTTAAAGGAGTAAACAACTAATCTACGTTTTATTCAGTATTTTATAGACCTCTATTATATCTCCCCTCAGCCGTCTCTTTTCCAAATTGAAGAGCCCTAACCTTTTAAGCCTTTCCTTATAGGGATATCTTTTCATCCCCTTTACCATTTTGGTCACTCTTCTTGGTGCCCTTTCCAATTCTGCTATATTCTTTATAAGATATGGTGACCAGAATTGCACACAATATTCAAGGTGTGGTTGCAGCATGGAGTGATACAGAGGTATTATAATTTCTCTGGGACCAAGCAGGAAGTCAGTCCTCACATATGGGTGATGTCACCAACGGAGCCCGTGTGGGAAATGCTCCCCAGCTTTCAGAGAAAGCCTTTGGGAGGTCAGCCATGCAGGAGCCATCTTACCTCAGTGTTCTTTTTTCTGTGGAGCCCCCGAGACGTCAGTCTGTGTCCCAGAATCTAGTTGATTTTTCCTAGCTGGTTTCCAGTCTTTTTTCTTTCCTTTTCGGATTGTGTTTTTTTTTGGTGTCTTCCTGCCCGACTCCGAAGCGCTGGTGTTTCGGTGTTGTACTTTTTCAGGGTTTTCTTTTTTTCTTCTTTGGCGGGCAGGTTTTTCCTCTTGTGCCCCCCAGTCATTGAGGACATTGCAGTCCTTTGACTTGACGGAAACCGTCTTTCTGATCATGTCAAAGCCACCTGGTGGCTTTAAGAAGTGTGTCCGGTGTTGTCTGATTATCTCCATGACAGACCACCACAACTGGTACCTTCAGTGCTTCGGACCCGACCACAAGCCCTCGACCTGTGCTCTCTGTTTACATATTTATTTACTTAACAGGTTTTTTTTATACCGCCTTATCTTGTAATCAAGGCGGTTTACATTATAACTTCAGTTTTACAGAGAACTTGTAATAGTTACAGATAACAATTTAAACATAACTGCAGAACTTTATAGCATGCAAAGGGAGGGGGAAACTGGGAGTTTTAACACATAAATTATGATGCGCAAAGGGCTGAAGAACAAGGAATGGCAGCAGGAATCGTTATTTGGTTTTGAGGCATTGACATCAGCCCTGGCTTTGATGCTCTCGATGGCCTCCACCGAGGCTTTGGCTTTGTGCGGGGATCGGGCTCACTTAGAGTCAAGAGGTCGCAGGGCACCAGAACTGTATCTCTCCTTCGAAGAGGAGCAGTCCCAGAAGGAATGGTCTTTGGCCCCTTTGGCGTCGTAGGACAATGCAGAATCCAAGGCTAAATCCCATGGACATCATCATCGCAGCCCTCGACATGATGCTGAGTGCAAGAGCCGGGAGTCTCCTTCCAAGCTGCCTCGGCAGAAGGAGTTGCCTCTTGACACCCAGGAGGGCCAACATTGGACTCCCAAGGCTTTTACCATTAAGGAATACCTGCCAAGGGAGCCGGCATTGGTGCTGATGGCTGTTCCGCTGGCATGAGACCTCGCTCCTTGTGGAGAGGATAAAGGCCTTGGAGTATAGCCTCACTGCCTTCATGACTCAGCAGGCTCTCAAGGAACTGGTCACCTCCGGTTCTTCGGTACCTGTGACAGTCTTGGTATCGGGTGCCTCACCTGCTGAGGTGCAGCCCATTTTGGAGACTTTGCTATCTCGGGCAGTTCCCATGAACACTCTCCCTCCCACGCGATACTGAGGGTATCATCACTGAACCCATCGGGATTAAGGGTTCCTGAGCTACATCGCTGGGGGTGTCGGTCAGGGAGGTACTTCGAGTTCCTCTCCGACACTGACACTGAATAGATGGGCAAGGAGGAGTTGCTGGAGACAGTTTGACATTGTGACCTTCCTTCCAAGGACAACTCTTTCCTCGAGTTTGTTCGAGACATGAAAGGCTCTGCCATTCACCATAGAGGCAGAGGAGGAGCCTTGGGTGGAGGAACTGGAGATCCTCCAGTACCTGACTCCCCCAAGGAGGTATCACAATGCTGGTGCACCCCATTCTAGAAAGGCTTCTCTTTTAAATGTTGGAGACTTTGCTTACAGTGCCGATAGCCAGCAGGTGCCTTGACTCCGTCTACTGGATGCACAAGAGCCCTGGATTTGAAAAGGCACAACTGCCTCACAATTTCATGGTAGTGGAATCAGCCATGCACTGGATTAAAAGTTTCAAGATGCACTCCTCGGTGCCCTTGCATCAGGAGGCACCCACCATGGACAGTTTTGCCAGAAATACTACCAGGGCTTGATTCTTATGGCCAGAATCCAGGCATACCAACTGTACATGGGTATGTACCTTCGGGACCTAGCAGAGGAGCTGGCAGGATTCTCAGCAGGTCTTTCTGTAGAACACCTTGAGCACTTCAGGAGCCTAATGGGGAAAACTAAGGAGTACTCAAAATACATCACCAGGGACGCCTATGATGGCTTTGAGTCCATGGCCAGGGTGGCTGTGGTTGGGCATGGGTGCCTGCTCGTGGATAGTATTATCAGTACAGGGTTCTTCTCTTTGGCCTTGCCTCTGCCCCATGGTTTTTGTAAAATGCTTGGCAGTCATCGCTGCCTTCGGACCAAGGGCATCTTTGTCTTCCCCTACCTGCATGAGTGGTTCATCCGGGACACAACTCTGGAAGAGTTATGGCAGTCCATGACCAGCATCATTACAGAGCAGGAGCAGCTGGGATTTTGGGTCATCAACTACCCAAAATCCCACCTTCAGCTCTCTCAACATCTCGAGTTCATTGGAGCTCTCTTCAACACTTTTCTAGCTCAAGCCTTTCTCCCTTCAGCCCCAACTCCTAGCTGCCCTGGCGCTTGAGGTCTAACATTGCTTATCAGTCACAGCGTGATGAATGCTGCACCTCCTGAGTCACATGGCCTCCACTGTCAATGTCATCCCCTTTGCCCAACTTCACATGCGCCAGGCGCAGTGGACATTCTGCAAGCATTTTGCATCAGGTGACCGGCCGTGTCCTGGACAGCATCACAGTAACTCTGCCGCTCAAGAAATACCTCTCCTGGTGGCAGGACCAACAACACCTACTTGCAGGCCTTCCCTCCAAGCCTGCCGCATCAGAGAGTGCTGACAATGGATGCTTCCAAACTGGGTTGGGGTGCACAGTTAGATGGCCTGCTCACACAAGGTCTGTGGACAATGGTGGAGAGCCTCCATCAAATCAATTTCCTCCCACTCTGGGTTATTGCCAGTGCTCTACGAGTGTTTCGGCAACAACTCTCCAATCAGGTTATCATTATACAAACAGACAACCAGGTGACCATGTTCTACATCAACAAACAAGATGGCATGGACTCATATCCTCTGCTGGGAAGCAGTCCATCTGCAAATGTTTTCCTCCATGCACAACATGCTGCAGTCCCTTGGTTCTCTCATCTCCTCCCATGGTTTTGACTCTCAGATCTGTCTATCTACATCTGAAACTGTATTTCTCATACATCTGAAGCCCTTATATCTGCCTTCCTAACTGACATCACTGCCTGGATGTCTCACTGCCGTTTGAAATTGAACATGGCCAAAACCGAACCTTATTTTTCCTCCTAAACCCTCTTCCCCCCTTCCTCCCTTCTCTATCTCAGTTGATAACACTCTTCTGCTTCCTGTTTCCTCGGCCCACAACCTGAGAGTCATCTTCGACTCCTCCCTCACCTCCTCCACACATATCCAACCAAATAAAAGCATGTCATTTGTTTCTCTACAACATTAACAAAATTTGCCCCTTCCTTTCTGAACACACTAAAACACTTATCGCTCTTTAGTCACTTTTCGCCTTGACTATTGCAACCCCCTTCTTGCTGAGGACCTCCTCTCCCTCTGAGTCATCTTTCTCCCCTTCAATCTGTTCAAAACTCTGCTGCATGACTAATTTTCCACCAGCCCTAATTAGTTCATATAACCCCTCGTCTCAAATCACTTAATTGTCTTCCCTTCTGTTTCTGTATTCAATACAAACTTCTCCTTCTGACCTATAAGTGCATTCATTCTATTGCTCCTCACTACCTTTCCTCTTTCCTCTCTTCCTACACCCCTCCTCATGAACTCCGCTCTTCCTCTGGCTTGCTTCTCTCTATGCTCTTCTCTTCAACAGCTAATTCCAGACTTCGATCTTTTCACCTTGCTGCCTGGAATAGACTACCTGTCTCTTTACATCAGGTTTCATCTTTCCCCCTTTTTAAATCCATGCTAAAAGTTCACCTCTTTCTGGCCGCTTTTGGATCTTAATCCTTTGTTCTTCTTTTTCATTACCTTTCCCTACTGTACTCTTGTTCTCATCTATTGTACTGTCCGTCTTGATTAGATTGCAAGCTGTGATGAGCAGAGATAGTCTCTATGTGTGTCTGTACAGCGCAGTGTACGCCTTGTAGCGTTATATAAATGATTAATAATAATAGTAGTAGATTTATCTACCAGGGGAGCTCAATGCACTGGCAGATTGACTGAGTAGAGTTCTCCAACTGCACAAGTGGTCTCTCGGCACCCGGGTAGCCGACTGCAACTTTCGGTTGTGGGGTACCTTGTCCATGGACCTTTTCGTCACTCTTCACAATGCCAAGCTCCCACAGTTTTGCTCCAGGGTCTCCTGCAGCAATCGGATAGCCTCTGATGCCTTCCTTCTCTATGCCTACCCACAGACTCCATTAGTGGCTAAGACCCTCTTCAAACTGCAGGCAGACAAAGCCACCATGATACTCATAGCACCCAAAAAGCCCTGGTTTCCTCTGCTGCTTCAACTCTCCTGGAGGCCACCGATTCTTCTCGGCTATGCCCCAGATCTGCTATGGGAAGAGGGGACTCTCCTCCATCCCAACCTCAAATCCCTATTGCTCAGAGCTTGGATGCTGAGCAGATAGCTCTTGCAAACTTTAGATGTTGAGGATATTCTTCTTGAATCCCACAAGGACTTCACCAGATTTGCCTATGCATTTAATTGATGTAGATTTTCACTCTGGTGTGAAGACAGTGCTTTAGACCCCTTCTCTTGCTCTGTGGAGATGGTAATCTTATTTGCTCCATCTCTCTAACCCTAGATTGAAATCTAACTCAGACAGAGTGCACTTCAGTGCCCTGGAAGCTTACCACCATCCAGTAGCTAGTAAGTTTCTTTCCGCCCATTCTCTCATCGGACGGTTCATGAGGGATCTTTAGTTGTCTTGTCCCCTGATCCGGCCGGCAGTTACTGCAGCTGCTCACTCCACCCTTCAAGCCGTTTGCCTCCTGCCCTCTCAGATTTCTTATCTGAAAGATTATCTTTTTGGTAGTGCTCACTTCAGTGTGCAGAGTCAGTGAGTTACAAGCGCTGGTAGCGCATCCACCATATACCAGGTTTCAGAAGAATAGAATGGTTCTCCACACTCATCCCAAGTTTCTTCCCAAGGTGGTTTCCATTTTTCACCTCAAGCAGTTGGTGGTCTTGCCCACCTTTCTTCCCAAACCTCATGCTAACAGGGCTGAGGCCTCCTTACACACTTTAGATTGTAGGAGACTACAGACCGGTGAGCCTGATGTCAGTACCGGGAAAAACGGTACAAACCATCATAAAGAATAAAATTACTCAGCATGTAGATAGTCATGGCCTAATGGGAGACAGCCAACATGGCTTTAGACAAGGAAGATCTTGTCTTACTAATCTGTTATGTTTTTTTGAAGGTGTTAATAAACAGATGGTCAAAGGTGAGTCGGTTGATATAGTGTATCTGGACTTTCAGAAAGCCTTTGACAAGGTTCCTCATCAGAGACTTTTAGCAAAACTAAAGAGTCATGGGATAGGAGGCAGTGTACTACTGTGGATCAGGAACTGGTTAAAAGATAGAAAGCAGAGGTTAGGGCTAAATAGCCAATTTTCCCAATGGAGAAAGGTGAATAGTGGTGTACCCCAGGGATCTGTGCTGGGTTCTTTGCTTTTTGACATATTCATAAATGACCTGGAAAGTGGAATAATGAGTGAGGTTATCAAATTTGCAGATGACACAAAACTGTTTAAAGTTGTTAAAACCCAAGAGGATTGTGGAAAATTACAAGACTGAGCATCAAAATGGCAGATGAAATTTAATGTGGACAGGTGCAAAGTTATGCACCTAGGGAAGAACAACCCAAACTATGGTTACACGATGCAAGGTTCCACATTAGGAACCACCAACCAGGAAAAAGATTTAGGCGTCATTGTGGATAACATGTTAAAAACCTCGGCCCAGTGTGCAGCGGCGGCCAAGAGAGCAAATAGAATGCTAGGTATCATAAGGAAAGGAATGGAAAATAAAACAAAAGATATTATAATGCCTCTATATCGTTCCATGGTGAGACCGCACCTTGAATATTGTGTGCAATTCTGGTAGCCGCATCTTAAAAAGGATAAAGCGATATTAGAGAAGGTTCAGAGAAGAGCCACCAAAATGGTTAAGGAGATGGAAGGATACTCCTATGAAGAAAGGCTAAAAAGGTTAGGGCTCTTTAACCTGGAAAAGAGACGGCTGAGGGAGATATAATAGAAGTCTATAAATTAATGAACGGAGTGGAAAGGGTAAACGTAGATCGATTGTTTACGTTATCAGAATATAGAAAGTCTAGGGGACATGCAATGAAGCTACAGGGTAAACTATTTAAGACTAATAAAAGAAAATATTTTTTCACTCAACGTGTAATCAAACTCTGGAATTTGTTACCGAAGGATGTAGTAAAGGCTGTTAGTGTAGCTGGGTTTAAAAAAGGTTTGGACAAGTTCCTGGAGGAAAGGTCCATAAATCATTATTAAGAAGGGACCCAGGATATCAATGCTTGACCCAGTACAAGCATTGTGGAACCTGTGTCTTTTGGGGAAACTGCTAGGTATGCATGACCGAGATTGGCCACTGTTGGAAACAGGATACTGGGCTTGATGGACCTTGTCTGACCCAGTATGGCATATCTTATGTTCTTATGTTCTAGAGCCATGGCATTCTATCTGGAATGCACTAAAGCCCATCGCCGGTCCCCCCAACTCTTTGTCTTTTTGACCCCAACCGACTGGGTGTTGCCCTCGCCAAACACACCCTCTGCATTTGGATGGCGGACTACATTTCCTTTGCTTATGCCCAGGCTGGGTCAACTTGGACTGCCATGTCAGAGTGCACAATGTCCGAGCTATGGCAGCTTCTGTAGCTAATCTCTGCTCATTCTCTGCA
Organism: Ichthyophis bannanicus; assembly: GCA_033557465.1. Classification (NCBI taxonomy): domain Eukaryota; kingdom Metazoa; phylum Chordata; class Amphibia; order Gymnophiona; family Ichthyophiidae; genus Ichthyophis; species Ichthyophis bannanicus. The sequence continues at coordinate 372,254,903 of CM066033.1, read as the reverse complement.
GTAGAGTTTGTAGGGCTGCTACATGGTCGTCTGTCCATACTTTCACAGCACACTAATGCCTGGATGCAGATTCCTGGTGTGACAGCACCTTCAGCCAAGCCGTACTCCGGCATCTCTTTGGGAATTGATGCAACTCCTTCCCACCGGCCCTTCTGTCCGTCTAGGCTACTTTAGAGTTGAAATGATGTTGATACCTCTTCTCGATGCTGACTCTCTGAACCATTCAGCGTTTTTCCGCTGTTCTTCCTGGTTCAGTTTTTCTGATTGCCCTGTTGAGCTGTTTACAGGTTTTTTCGGTAGCCTGTAGCTTGAGAGTCCCATATGTGAGCACTTACTTTCTGCTTGGTTCTGAAGAAAGCGTAGTTACTTACCTATAGCAGGTGTTCTCTGGGAACAGCGGAATCAGTCCTCACTACCCTCCCTCCTCCCCATGGAGCTGTTTTCTGTTTTAAGCTTTATTAGGCTGTCATCATACTGAGATAAGATGGCTCCTTTGGGTGGAAAGATGGGCATGCATGCGTGGTTGACCTCTGAAAGCTGGGGGTGTTTCCCATGCGGGCTCTGTCGGTGACGTCCCCATATGTGAGGACTGATTCCTGCTGTTCTTGGAGAACACTGCTACAGGTGAGTAACTAGTGCAATCCTTGGTTTGATTTTCTATTCCTTTCCATATAATTCCTAGCATTCTATTTGCTTTCTTGGCCATGGCTGCACACTGGGCAGCAGGTTTGTACTATCCACGATGATGCCCAGACCCTTTTCCTGAGTGGTGATTCCTAAAGTGGAACCTTGCATTGTGTAACTGTAGTTCGGGTCGGGTTGTTCTTCCCTAAGTGCATAATTTTGCACTTGTTCACGTTAAATTTAATCTGCCATTTGGATGCCCAGTCTACCAGTTTTTCAAGGTCCTCTTGCAATATTTCATAATCTACTTGTGTTATAACAACTTTGAATAATTTTGTATCATCTGAAAATTTGATCACCTCACTGGTTATTCCCATTTCCAGGTCATTTATAAATATGTTAAAAAGCAGCAGGCCCAGTACGGATTCCTGACTTACTCCACTATTCACCTGTGTCCATTGAGAAAACTGGCTATTTAGCCCTACTTTTTGTTTTCTATCTTTTAACCAGTTCCTAATCCATAATAGTACACTGCCTCCTCTCCCCATGACTTTTTAATTTCTACAGGAGTTTGTCATGAGGGACTTTGTCAAAGGCTTTCTGAAAATCCAGATACACTATATCAACAGGCTCACCTTTAACTACCTGTAGGGTTGCCAACCGGCTGGTTTTCAGCCGGCCTGGCCGGTTTTTCCATGGCCAGGCCGGCTGCCGGCGCAGAGGTAAAACCGGCCCTTGAAAAGCCGTTTTTTTGCTCTGGCCGCAAGATCGGAAGCAGCCAGAGCAAAAAGCCGGCTTTTCTTCCGATCCGAAGAAGTCCGCGGAGTTAAAAAAAAAAAAAACCAGCCCGCACACCGGAAGGCTTCAGAGGGAGCCGAGGAAGCCCGCGCGAGGCCCCGGCTCCCTCTGTACATCTGCCAGCATGAAGATCCTTTTCCTTCACGCTGGCGGCTGTTTCTGTGAAGCCGCAATTGCTGGGAAAGGTTAAAGGCAATGCCCTTTAACCTTTCCCAGCATTCGCGGCTTCACAGAAACAACCGCCAGCGTGAAGGACAAGGATCTTCACGCTGGCAGTTGTACAGAGGGAGCCGGGGCCTCGCGCGGGCTTCTCTGGCTCCCTCTGAAGCCCCTCAGACAGCCGCGGTGCTGGTCGGGGGGGGGGGGAAGGCCAAGGACTGCAAGGGCTGTGATGGGGGGGGCTAGGACTACAAATGGGCTGGGAGGGGGGGAGACCTGGACTGGAAAAGGGCTATGGGGGGGGGGGGGAACCTGGACGGAAAAAGGGCTATGGGGGGGGGGGGGACTAGGAAATGAAATGTTGAGGTGTTGGGTGGGGGGGACCTGGACTGGAAAAGGGCTATTGGGGGGGGGGACCTGGACTGGAAATGGGCTATGAAGGGGGGAACCTGGACTGGAAAAGGGCTGTGGGGGGAGGGGAACTTGGACTGGAAAAGGGCTATGGGGGGGGGGGACTTGGACTGGAAATGTTGTTGTGATGGGGGGGACCTGGACTGGAAATGGGCTATGGTGGAGGGAGGGGGAACTTGGACTGGAAATAGGCTGTGATTAGGGGGGCTAGGACTTCAAATGGGCTGTGATGGTGCGGGGGGGGACTAGGACTGCAAATGGGCTGTGATGGTGGGGGGGGGGGGCTAGGACTGGAAATAGGCTGTGATGGGGGGTGCTAGGGCTAGAAAGAGGCTGTGATGGGGGACTTGGACTGGAAATGGGCTGTGATTGGGGAGGGCTAGGACTGGAAATGGCCTGTGATGTGAGGGCTAGCACTGGAAATGGGCTGATGAAGAGCTGGAATAGGACTGGAAATGGGCTGATGGGGGCTACAATAGGACTGGAAATGGGCTGATGTGGGGCATGGGAGAATGGGACTAGAAGGGAGTGGATGCTGGGTGGGTCTAGAACTATAAGGGAACTGATTTTGGGGAGGACTAGAATGGATGGGGAATGAGAATGGAAGGGGAAAAGATATTTTGTGTGGAAGAAAAGTCTATGATGGGCCGGGTATTGGGAGAGTAAGAGGGGCTTGAGAATGGAAGGGTGAAATTTAAATGGATGATAAAGGAGTAAGGAAAGAATTGGGGGAAAGAGCAAAAGGGAAACAATCAGTATGTTAAAGCAGAAATAGAGAGAGAATGGAAAACATCTAAAAGAGAAGAAAGGACAAATGGATAGCTCGCAGAAGACACGAAGAAACCAGAAGAAAGTGACTGAAGCAATTGCAACTGAAAAAATAAAATGCCCAAACAGAAGGTAGAAAAATACTTTTTATTTTGAATTTATTAACTGGAATATGTCTGGTCTGGGAAGTGTGTATTGCTAACATCTTTGCGTTTTTGTTTAGTGCAAGAGGAAATTACTTTATAGTTTTATTTCTCCAGTGTTGTACATTTCATGTTTGGCTTTTGGGGTTCCCAGTTTAATTATTATCTGACCAAGGAAGTTAGCCTACACGTATCCTCGGTAATTTTTGTGGGTGGGGCTGGGGGTGGGGCGGGGCAGGGGTGGGACTAGGGGCGGAGAATGGGTGGAGCATGGCGAGCCACAGGTGTCGGGTTTTTCTCGGTGAAAAAGTTGGCAACCCTAACTACCTGTCAGCAGATGGGAGACAGAAAAAAGAAAGTAAAACTATGCTGTGACATCACCACTGGCATAAAACCTAGCACAGCTAGAGGAAGCTCTCAGTATTTTCTCTGTCTTAGCAGATGGTGCATTCTTTCAGAGAGGCCTACAGAGGCCTATAGCTCCTGCCCAGTCTGCTTCTGAGTGCAGTGTAGCTTGGCCACTTTAGATCCTAAGGGCTGTATGAGATACCTTTTTCTGGCTGATCTGTTATTTTGGGGCTAGCTCCTGCCTAGGAGAGCCAGTCTAGCTTGATAGGAGCATTGGATCACGAGGATCCTTCTGAGGGACTCTTAACTGTATTTTGGCTTTTTTTCTTTTCTTTCTTTCTTTACTTCTCTTTCTTTAAACAAACAAAAAAAAGTATAAAATGTCTGAGAGTCTTCTGCAAGGCTCCATGTAGCTCCTTAGCATGTGGCTGGGGTTTCCTCCCTGCGCCCCCCCTACCACTGTCCCCGCTCCCCTGTGCTCCCAGGGGACTGCAGCACTGAGACTGCAGTAGATCGCTGCCTTTTCCAGCGAGCAGCTGCAGAGGAACTTCACCAGCAGCAATAAGGGGCTGCTGCACCTAATCGTGAGTGTTTGCCGTGATCCCGCCTGACATCCCTGGCCTGTGCAGATTGCGCACCAGCAGCAAAAAGGGCCACTGCAGCTAACCGTGAGAGTTTCTTGCAATCCCGTCTACCCCGCCAGACATCCCTGGCCTGTGCAGATCGCACAGCAGGGGCAAAAAGAGGCCACTACACCTAACCGTGAGTGTTTGCTGTGATCTGCCTTTCCTGCCTGATGTCCACGCGCACCAGTTTTCCTTCCTTAAGACCTACATCTCCTGGTTAGTTTGAGACTGGTTTCAGTGCAGTTTGGCCAGCTGAGACCCCAGGAAGTATATGAGATACCCCTCTGGTGTTTCTCTCATTCCTAGGGTGAGTTCCTGTCTATGAAAGCCAGTGTAACTCTGTGGTGCATTAGGATCAGTGCCTACCTCATTGCTCTGATGCCTCGACTGCAGGAAGTGGCGACGGTTCCCTTGTTGATTGTCTCTGCGCCACTTGCAGAGCCAATCCGGGGGAGACTTCTGCCAATTCAGCGTCCTTGTTGGCGGTTCTTTCTCCCAATGCAATTGAGGCTTCAGTGCCACCTTCCACATCAGGGATTATCAGTGCTCTTCTCCAAGTGGACCTGCTGTTTCCACGATGCTGAATTTCACCATGGGACTGGCTCCTGTGGCTGACAGAGAGTCTTCTGTTCCTCTGTTTCCACAGTCGCAATGCTCCCAGCCACAGCAGTCACAAGTGTCCGTCACAGCAGCTGTCTGACCCACAATGGCTGTCGGACTCTGCAGCGGCAGATTTTTCACCCATCTTCCAATATGTTTATGGACTATGGATGGGGGTCAAGGCCTTGTTCCCTCTCGGCCGGGCCCATCTTCCACCGCTCCTCCAATAGTTCTTGCAGGCGGTTCCTGCAAATGATCGAGAGGGCAGGACTCTGTCCGGAAGGGTCCACAGTCCCCTCCAAAGTCCCTTATTGGGGACAGAGGCAGAATTTTCAGCGATGGGGTTTCCCACGATGACCCCGTTTGAGCTGCCTCCAATGCGGAGAAGGGGGAACTCTTTCAGGTGGAGGACCATAGCGACTCTCACGTGGTGCGTCTGTGTCACCGAGTGGAGATCCCCCACCCCCTTAGTTGTCTAGATTGCCACTGAAATGCACATTCTGGAGCTCTCTGGACTGGCCCCGACCCCCTCCACTTCTGATTCTAGCATCATGGGGCCTTCCAAAGACTTTCCTTTCCTGCTGGAGCTTCTCCTGATGTACCCCTCAAGAAGGCCCAGCAATTGGGTTGCATTTATGCCTGGTCACCGACAGTCTTGGAAAGTGGTTGCATTTTCCCAGGTCGACGTCTTGATCATGATGGACACCAGTATACCACCATTCCCATAGAGGTGGCGCTGCCCTTCAGGACCTGCAGGGCCGGAAGGTGGAAGGACTCCTTCAGATAGCGTTTTCTTCCTCCTCCTTAGCTCTTCAGGTGACAATGTGGGGTGGCATCTGTGCACATGTCCTCTTCCACTGGGTTCAGCTCCTTTCTGAGGATGAGTATTCAGCCTGTCTCGAATATCTGGCAGCCTTCTTGGTGAATGCCTTTTGTGATAAAGATAAAAGATAAAGATCTCTTATGATTTTCTGCGTGGGGAATCGCAGCAGTGACTGGCTCGCCAAGGGATATGGCTCAGAAATTGTTGGCGGATGTTGCATCTAAGGGGCGCTTCCTGTTCCTGTTTGTCGAGCTCTTGGGAAGGTTCCTGTTTGTCGAGCTCTTGGGAAAGTTAGTCAAGGACCTTAGAGAGATCAAGCCCCAGTGGCTGCCGGAGGATAAACCCAACGATTCCTCCAAGCACTTTTCTTCTTCGTTATCAGGGGAGTCATTTTCGTTGCCGAAGTTCCATGATTCTCGTCAATATCAACAGGATAAGCAGACCTCCTCCTCTTCTGGAACAGGATCCAAGTCCCAGTCATTTCAAGGAGGACGCTGGGCCTTTTCGCAGACTTCCGTGGCGGGAAATCCCTCTTCCTCTCACCTCTCTCGCTCTTCTGGAGCCCATTCCTACCTCCCACAAGTGGGAGGCCGTCTGCAACAATTTTATTGTGAATGGGCCCATCTGACCAATGATCACTGGGTGCTCAACATTATAAGACAGGGATATGTTTTAGAGTGTGCTCAGAAGGGTCAACTACAGTTTGGGAGTTTCATGGTTCCGCATGAAAATGCTGTGGTCTGTTATCCAGATGTCCAGAAGGATGAGTCCTTACCTCCTTGGATTTGGTAGAGGCCTGTGTTCACATTCACATACGGTAGGATCAGCAGCGCTTTCTCTAGTTTGCGATTTTGGTCTCTCACTACCAGTTTTGTGCGATGCTCTTCAGCCTGGCCACTGCCCTTTGGATATTCTCCAAGGTGATGATGGTAGTTGTGGCAAGACTGAGGCATGAGGGCATCTGCATACACCCCTACCTGGATGATTGTCTTATCCGGGCCATGTCTCAGCCGGAAGCCATTCAGGCACTGCATTATGTGATCTAACTCCTCTAGTGGCTTGGCTGGGTCATCAACAGCAGCGAGAGCTGCCTGATGCCATCTCAGAACCTGAACTTTCTTGAGGCTCATTTCAACACCTATGTAGGCAAAGTTTTCCTTATAGGGAGCATGGGGCCAAGTTCCACAACCAACCTTGGGACTTTTTTGGGAACTCCACTCCTATGACTTGGAGCTACCTTCTGCTTTTGGGAACTATGGCTGCCACTCTGGAGCTGGTATCCTCGGCCCAAGCACACATGCGTCCTCTACAGCGGGCTTTGCTGACTTTCTGGTTCCTGTGCTTGCAGGACTATAGAATCCAACTACTGCTTCCTCTCTCATATCGACATAGCCTCCACTGGTGGGCCTCCCCTGACAACATGTTGAGGGAGATGCCCCTCGAAACTCCAGCCCGGTGCTCCTCACCACCGTTGTCAGTCTTTCTAGTTATGGAGTTCATTGTCTTGATCAGACTGCATAGGGTCAGTGGTCTCCAGTGGAAACAAAATGAGCCATCCATCGCTTAGAGGCCAGGACAATCTGTCTGTTACTGCTGCACTTAAGCAAGCTGCTCCACAGGAGCACTGTGCGAGGCCTCTTCAGCAAAGCAGCCGCGGTGGGTTATGTCAATAGCCAAGGCAGAACAAAGTGCCTGGGATTAGCTCAGGAAATGTCTCTACTGTACTCCTGCACCTCCAAGTGCTTAAGTGGTGGTAGTAGTAGTACAGCCCAGCACATCATGGGCGAGGACAGTCAGGGAGTGGATTTCCTGAGTAGTCACCTCCTCGATCACAGTGATTGGGAACTTGCCTCATGGGCATTCAACTGGATAGTAATCGGTGGGGCCTCCCAGGGGTGGACTGAATTGCGATGGCAGCCAATGCCAAGTTCTCCTCTTTCTTCAGACATTGTTCAGAGCCCAAGTCCAAGAGGATGGATGTACTGTTCCAGCCCTGACCCTCGGATCACCTGCTCTGTGTGTCCCGCCCCATGGGCCATGATACCCAGAGTCCTTTGGAGCATTGAGGGTCACCTGAGTCTGGTGATCCTGGTCCAGCAGACTGGCCTCATCGGCCATAGTACGCGGACATTGTCTGTCTCCTCGCCTCCCAGCTCCCGTGCCTCAGGGACAGGATGGACTTACTACAGCAAGGTTGCCTAAAGCGTAAGGGCTATTCCCTGTTGAGGACCAGGTGGCTGTCCATCTCATTGTCTTATGCCTGGTTTGGTGTCTCTTCGAGAAATGGTGTCGTCGATGTCGCCTTTCCCCATGGGGGGTCTTGATCCCCTCAATTCTATCCTTCAAGAGGGAGTTGAGAAGGGTTTGTCAAGCTTGATCAGGGTACAGGTAGCAGCACTTTTCTGTTTTCATGGTCCATTGGCAGGCCATGTGCTGGCGGTGCACCGGGATGTTAGCCACTTTCTCCACTGGGTTCGGACTCTTTGTCCACTAGTAGACCCCATAATTCCATCGTGGGACTTGACACTCGTTCTCAGAGCGCTCATGTGTCCGCCCCTTGAACTGCTCAGGCAGGCTACTGTCAAGGATCTGTCCCTAAAAATGGTGTTCTTGGTAGCTATCACTTTGATGCAGTGGATTTCGGACTTGAAAGTGCTTTCCAGCTGCAACCCCTTATTGACATTCTCGGCTGAAGGGGTGACCTTTTGCCCAGTTTTCCCCTTTTGCCCAAAGTGCTCTCTCCCTTTCACGTCAATTGGGTGCTGTTCTTGCCGGCCTTTTTGCAAGTTCAATGCATCAAACCAGACAAGGGCTTGCGTTTTGTGGACTTCCGTCATGCACTCTTGTGGCACTTGAAAGTGATTAATCACTTTTGTCTTTCTAATCACTTCTTTGTCCTTTTCGCCAGACACCAGAAGGGACAAGCGGCATCCATGGTGACTCTAGGTCGCTGTATCAAGGACACTATCACCTCAGCCCACCTGGTGCAGGATAGGCCTGTTTTCTCAGTGTAGGCCTGTTTCCCCATGCTTCAAGGCTCATTTGACTCGGGCCCAGGCAGCTTCCTGGGTAGCGTCATCTCTTGCATCACCCTTGAACAGTTGCAGGGTGGCTACTTGGTCCTCCTTGGGTCCTTCTTTTGGCACTATTGGCTAGAAGTGCATGTTCAAGCGGCCACACAGTTTGACTTGAGTGTTCTTCCACTGCACTTTCTTTCAGCCCTGGGATGGAGTAGCTTTGGTACATCCCACTAGTCTTGTCTAGTAGAAAGATCTGGAAGGAGAAATTTTACTTACCTTTAATTTCCTTTCCTGGTATCCTGCTAGACCAGTCCAGGACCCACCCCGTTCAGCCTTGTGCCTTGGACTGCAACCTTCTATATATTTTTCCTTTCGGACTATGCAGAGATTGTATATAATTGTCCTCGTTGAGGGGTTCCTTCGGCGGATTTGACTACCTTCCATTGCTTGTTACGAAAATACTGAGGACTCCCTCTAGCTGTGCTAGGTTTTATGCCAGTGGTGATGTCACAGCATAGTTTTACTTTCTTTTCTCTGTCTCCCATCTGCTGGCAGGGGGAAATAACCCACTAGTCTGGACTGGTCTAGCAGGATTCTAGGAAAGGAAATTAATGGTAAGTAAAATTTCTCCGTGTGTGTGAGTGTTTGTGTATATATATATATATATGTATATATAGTGTTGGACAAGCAGATTGCTAGTAATATGTAATATAATCATTTAAACACAAGATTTACAATAGTCACTCCAGATTACTGCAGAGTTTTCTTTTTTGTTTTTCACTAGGAAGAGATTGCTGTTGCTTGGGATGTAATCCGCACAGAGCCCATAATTGTGCGCCTGCACTGTTCCCTAACACAATATCTGAACGGCCCAGGTAAGTCTGTAATTGTTTTTAATTTCTCTGATTGCACCAACTTCATTTTGTTGTAAATATGTAGTCCCAGTAACTGCATCCTTACTTGTTGTTTGGTTCCATGATTATTTGTTGCTAGATTGCTACCGAGAGACAGTTGTGTGAGGGAGAGATTTAAGGCCTTCTGGCACAATGTGCTGATTTACTGATTTTGATACTATCCAGGTTGATATGGTGATAAAGATAAAGGAGGAGCTATTCAGTGTCAGTGGTTAATGCTGTTAAAGCAGCTAGTCGTGGCTGCTGTAAATTGAACCCATATGTCCATTTCTGGAGTCAAACATGGCCACTGGCATTGAATATCTGGTTTGGCCGGATAGTATTTTATCTAACTAGTCAGCGGCAATATTCAGTCACTGGCCAGTTAGCTGAACTGGCTAAAGTTAGGCCCGTGCTTAACTTTAGCCAGTTTAGGATAACTGGCTAGCGGCAGCCTTCAGAACCGCCCCAACACTAGCTGGCTAGCGTCGGGATACTTAATAGCATTTGTAACTGCGTTAGTGCCGTTGAATATCCCAGTGAGAGGCATTTAGGTGGTTTGCAGTTCTGCAAAGCGCCTAAATGACTTTGAATATCGCCCTCCCCCCACAAAGAACTTATGTTTGATTCAAATGATTTTGGTTTATTTTTATTTATTTGAGGGAGTTGGAGCTTATATGTGTTAGATTATAGAGACTGATATTTGTTTATATTTATAGATTGTTAATACTGCTGGAGATGTACAAGTTGAAGAGACAGAAAATGGTTATCCTTACTGTTGTAGGGAGGAGGAAGATGAAGGTTAACAAGTTTAGGGGAGAGATCTGATCACTGAAAAGGCTTTGAATTCCAAATGTAATTAAATTCCTAGTCACATTAGATTACATTATATAAGGAGAACATGAATATAATGTGATGTTCCTCTGCTTGTGTTTCTTGCTTTACTTTTCTTCTGTGGTTCTTTTGCAAAGATATAGAAATTTAAAGCAGCAGGGTTGGACCATGCTACTTTTCTGTAGCACAGCTGGCTTTTTGAGTTGGTGGTCTCTGGTTTCTCAATTTTCCTCTTTCTTCCATCTCAGTTGGAATCAGTGCTGGGATTCTGGTCCTGTAAATCTTTATTGAGTTGGAGTGTTTGGCAGAGGCCTATTTAGGTTGAAGAAGAAATGTATGCATGTAGATTTGAAAACACGAAGAAAATTATATTTATGCAGAGGTGACATTTTACTTACCGGTTAATGTCCTTTCCTTGAGTCCTGCTAGACCAGTCCAGACAAATGGGTTGTGTTCCCTACCAGCAGATTGGTGGAGACAAAGAACCAATGAAAATCCCAGGTTTCAGTGACATCACGCCCATACATCTATTCGCTTCAGCCACAAGAGATCTCTTCAGTATTTGTCCCAAAGCATATGGGAGAAACATGGCAAGCTTCACACAACCTCAATCAGAAGGCTGGCTGTAAAAGATGAACCTGCAGAGCCAAGTATAAAGCTCATGGCGGACCCAAGGGCACTGCAGCAGCAAAACAGAGCAAATACAGTTTCAGGGGTGTGCCCTGGACTAATCTAGCAAGATTCAAGGAAGGGACATTAACTGGTAAGTAAGATCTCACCTTCCATATCATCTTGCTAGACCAGTCCAGACAAGTGGGACGTACTAAAGCTGCGACTCCACTGAGTTTGCAAAACTCTATTTTCTCAGCTACAAACTCGTGAAGAGAGGGTGTTGGGAAGGCGGAAAGGCAGTCGCGCAGGTGCAGTGGAGTGCTCCCAAAAGCTTTCCAATTGGACACTAGGAAGCGTTCCCATGTAGGCTCCATCGGAACTGATGTCACCCATATGTGAAGACTAAATTTCTGCTGTTCCCGGAGCTCACCTGTTACAGGTGAGTAACTACGCTTTCCCCGACCCTGCTCCTTAGAGAAGAAGGGCAGGTATACTTGGTTCACTTGAAATGGAGCATTCACTTCAGGGAAGAAGGAAGGCACAGGCTGAATGGAAACATCCTCCTCAGAAAAAGTTAGATAAGAATCACAGCAAGACAGAGCTAACAGATGAGAATCCTCCTTGCGGAACAAATCGCAACCAAGAAGACTATCTTGAGTGTCAAATCCTTCCAAGTAGCGTGCTTCAACGGCTCAAAGGAAATCCAACATCAGGGCCCTGAGCACCAGACACAGATCCCAGCCAACAGAAACAGTACCTTGGCCACTTCAGGAGCCAGCTGGCGTGCGCCAAACCAGCATTCAAGGCACTAGACCTGCACTTATGTCAGGTTGGTAGATCTCCTGGCTCTGAGCAGAGTGGAAAGCCACTGCCAGAGAATAGCCCATATATGCTAACAGTCTTCTTATAGGAGCCAAGCCGTAAGCAATAAGGGGGCTGGGTCCTTCAGGACAAGGAGCCCTGAGACAGAGGCAGCAAAGAGGTGACACTTGCAGGAGCTCTCATCGGCCAATCTGGCGACACCAAAATAATCCTTCTCAAGTGGTACTCCATACACCAAATCACATGCTCACCAGGAGCCACGGAGGAAACCAATACAGCAAGTGTTGACTTGCTGAAGATTGAGCCAGGGCACTGATGCCCTCAGACTCTGTCTCTGTACGGTGACTGAAGAAGCAGCACCTTTTGGCATTGGAGTGGGTCTCCATCAGATCCTTTTTGGGGCGACCCCAGTGGTGCAGAAACAAAGGAACCACCTCCTGACTGAACTCACACTCTCCTGGAACCAGAGAGTACCACATTAACCACCCCAGCAATGTGCAAAACTGACAAAGTGGGAGGTTCTTCGTCATCTAGGCAAACAGGAGAGCCATCTTCAGGACTACCTCAGCACTCCTTGTGCCGCCTTGCTGATTGACATAAGCCGCCCCCCATGTGGCATTTTCCATTGACACTCAAACTGCCTGGCCCTCATCTGGGGGCCGGAAACACAGAAGAGCCAGCCTAATGGCCCTCGCCTCAAGGCAGTTGATGGACCACACCTCTTCCTTGCAGTTCCAGTGATCTTGGGCCATTCAGCTTTGGCAGTGAGCTGCCCAGCCTGAGAGACTGACATCTTTTGACAGAAGGGTCCATGAGCAAATGGTCAGTGGTATGCCCTTTCTTAGAAGACTGGGCTGCTGCCACCATCACAGACTGGCCATCATCATCATTAGAAGCGGGAGCTTGAACTGGAACCACTGAGAATTGGGGATCACTGAGTCAGCAAGGATTGTTGGAGCGGCCGCACAAGAGCATGCACCCACGGCACGATCTTGATTGTCGCCACCATCAGTCTGAAGAGTTGAAGATGATCCCGGACTCTTGGAGCCTGCTGCAAAGAGAACAGCACTAGGAAATCTAACAGCCTTTGACTTTTTTCTCTGGCAGGAAGGCACTGCACACTTGAGTATCGAAACATGCTCCCAGGAACTCCAGGGACTGGGAATGCAACAACTGGCTTTTTCCCCAGTTGATCACCCAGCCAAGGCTTATCAGAAAGATAGAACTCGGAAAGTTACCCGAGACACCTCTGAAAGAGAATGGGCTTATATGAGCCTGTAGTGCAGATATGGGTGCACACAAATCCATTGGCGCCGTAGCGCCGCAGCCACTACCACCAGACCTTGGAGGACATCCTTGGAGCAATGGAGAGTCTGAATGGGAGGGTATAACTGCAGGTGAGAGCCAATCATGGCAAAACACAGATAATTTGCTGATCCCCCAGATCGGGATATGAAAATTTGCATCGGCCAAATCCAGAGATGCCAGGAGCTCCCTTCTGTGCACCGCTTTAATCATGGATATCAAAAGTTCTATACAGAAGCTCAGATGCTCAAGCACTCATTGACACACTTGAGGTTCAGAAAAGGCCGGAATGTTCTTTTCATTTCTGCACCACAAAACAGATGGAATACCTGTCCTTGCCCCAATCATCCAGGGGAATGAGTACCACTGCCTTCAGGAGAAGCAACTTGTCGAAGGGGATCAGCACAGCGGCTCTGCTGTTCGCAGACCCACAAGGGGAGAAGACAGAAGTGGCCAGGATCGGCTCTTGCATTCTAGGACAGGTAGACAAAGGTGAGCCAGTTGATATAGAGCATCATGAGGGACCTTGTCGAAGGTTTTCTGAAAATCCAGATACACTATATCAACCAGCTCATCTTTGTCTACCTGTTTATTCACACCTTCAAAAAAATATAACAGATTAGTAAAACAAGACTTTCCTTGACTTAAATCCATATTGGCTTTCTCCCATTAAACTGTGACAAGCTCAAGGAGAATAAAACCCTGTGAATCAGTGCCTCCAGTTCCTGTTTCTGTAACAGATGGATAACATTGGCCTCCTCACAATCCTCTGAAGGTGAGAGTACTTCTTCATCCACATTAGACTTCTGAATTCAAGCCAATGTCCAAATCTCTGTCAGATCCCAGTTAATCCACATCTCCAGGGGGCACCCTTTGCCAGGGATCTTAGCCAAAGGCAATTGAACAGGGCCTCCACTCTCAGCCTGTTCTTCCCAAGAATGCACTTGGGGGAGCCCAGAGGCTGCAGGGTCTGAATTTCTATGCCAGAATGACCAGGCCTGTTAAAAAAAAAAGAAAAAGAATTCCGGGAAGGACAGTCCAGACTCTGGAAGTTCTCCTCACGGAAATGACCCCCGACACCAAAGGACATAGCTGCCATCAATCCCCTAGAGGTCAGGGAGCAGCGCATAACATGGTCACTGGAACATCCGACTGGCTGGTTATCCTTATCCTGCCCCTAAGCAGGCAAAGCTGAACTAACCGCATTCCCCAGCATAGAGAGAGAGAGCAGTTCCTCCAAGGACAACTCAGGAACTGCCATGATAGAAGAGCAGAGTCCAGAAGTTGGAGAGGAGGCACCACTTTTGCCACAGGCCAAACAATGATTCCTAAAAGAAGACATAAGATAGTTAAGGCAAGTTATCACAACAGTGTGTGCTAAGGCCGGGCAGCCTGAAGGCACCCCTTAACTGCACTTTTATTGTGGTGAGCGTTAACTGCTCTTTTACTGCAATGCACATTAGAGGCATTAGGGTAGGAGCACGGATTGGAGCTGCTTGGGCAGAACGCATGTACAGACCAAGCGACTTCCAGGTGCGCAATAGGAGAAAATGCTACTAGCATATGCAGAAAATGGCGGGAAACTCCCACAATACGCCAACGGTCGCCAGATTTGCGTCCCACACAGATGGAGTTGGGAATCCCCAACAAGGACACTGCAAAGTCAAACCTTGATACTCAGCCCCTGAGAACCCCAAGGAGAGGATCCGTTAAGGGCTCAGCTCTACTCCTCTGATAATGTTTCACTGTTGCAGCACTGTATTTAAGGTGGCTAGCAGGCAGATCCCTCAGAAGGTATATTCGGGTGAGGAGGAAAATCAGAGGTGGAATTGCAGCACTCAAAAGTGCTGGGAAAGGATTTGTGGAAAGTGACATTGAAAAAGCGAAAATGCTAAACAAATACTTCTGCTCTGTTTTCACTAGAGAAGATCCTGGAGAAGGACCACCTATGATTGACAAATATACAAATGGGAATGGAGTAGATATCACACCATTCACAAAAGATGATGTGTTAGAACAGCTTGCAAAACTGAAAGTGGACAAGTCTATGGGACTAGATGGGATACATCCCAGGATACTGAAGAGCTCAGAGAGGTTCTTGTAGGGTCTTTAAAGGATGTTTTTAATAGATCCTTGGAGACATCCACAGGACTGGAGAAGGGCTGATGTGGTACCTCTCCACAAAAGTGGTAATAGGGAAGAAGTGACAAACTACAGGCCAGAAAGTCTTACCTCAGTGGCAGGAAACGTAATGGAGGCACTCCTGAAAGAGCGAATAGTGGACTTACTCAAAACCAACAGGTTGCATGATCTGAGGCAACATGGTTTTACCAAAGGACAATCTTGCCAAACAAATCTGATTGAGTTCTTTGACTGGGTGACCAGAGAACTAGATCAAGAGCATACGATGGATGTGATCTACCTAGATTTCAGCAAAGCCTTTGATACTGTTCCTCATAGGAGGCTTAGCAATAAACTCAACAGCTTGGGGATGGGTCCCAAGATGGTGAACTGGATCAGAAATTGATTGACTGACAGACGACAGAAGGTAATGGTAAATGGAACTCACTCAAATAAAAGGAAGGTGATTAGCGGTGTGCCCCAGGGTTCGGTCCTGGGGCCGGTACTGTTCAATATATTTGTGAGTGATATTGCCGAAGGGCTGAGTGGAAAAGTCTATCTTTTTGCAGATGACACCAAAATTTGCAAGAGAGTAAACTCCCCTGAGGGAGTGGATAACATGAGGAAAGATCTACAAAAGCTGGAAGAATGGTCTAATGCTTGGCAGTTATGATTTAATGAGAAGAAATGCACTGGCATGCACTTTGGAAGCAGAAATCCAAGAAATTGTATGCAATAGGGGTGAGAGATTGGTGTGCACGGACCAGGAGCAGGACCTCAGAGTGATTGTTTCTGACAATCTCAAGGTGGTGAAACAGTGTGACAAGGCGGTGGCAAAAGCCAGAAGGATGCTGGGTTACATACAGAGAGGAATTACCAGCAGAAAGGAAGAGGTACTAATGCCACTGTACAAGTCTCTGGTGAGGCCTCACTTGGAATATTGTGTTCAGTTTTGGAGACTGTATCTTGCAAAAGATATAAAAAGGCTGGAAATAGTTCAGAGGAAGGCGACCAAACTGATTTGGAGCCTGCGTCAGAAGTCTTATGAGAAGAGACTTGAAGACCTAAATATGTACGCTCTGGAGGAGAGACAGGGGAGATATGATTCAGACCTTTAAATACTTAAAGAGCATTAATGGAGAAACAAACCTCTTCCAAAGACGGGGAAGCTGTAAAACTAGAGGGCATAGCATGAAACTGCAAGGGGGTAAACTGAAAGGCAATGTCAGGAAATACCTTTTTACTGAAAGGGTGGTGGATGCTTGGAATGCCCTCCTGATGTAAGTGGTGGGGGCAAACACAGTGTTAGAATTCAAAATGGCATGGGACAGACACAGTGGAACCCTTTATAGCAACAGGATAAAATCAAAATAAACATAACTATCTCTTATATCTGAACAAATAAGGATGACCTACATGGAGCGATGGGTACACCCCTAAACAAAGGCATGGGGAGGGGTGACCTGCATGGAGTGGCAAGTGCACCTACTCTTGCCGCATTGCTGGGTAGACTAGATGGACCATACTGGTCTTTATCTGTCATCATATACTATGTTACTATGAAGGGGGGACAGAGGAGGAGGGATGGGTCATTGAGGTTGGATGAGTCTGCTGCACTCTTCCAGATCTTTCCAATTTCTGGCTGCTCAACAGGCTCTTATCATTATAAGCGCATGGAGCTGAACTGATTTTCCCTCCGCCAATGGCTACCAAAAAGACCGCAGTCTAGTGGAGCCTCCCACATCATTCTCAAGTGAGAGAGTCACCCTCAAGGTGGTGGTTAACGAGCGTTTAATTAATCTTTTCCTCTCAGTCTTCAGAATTTTTTTCAGAGAGGAGAAAATCCATCCAGCATCTGCTAGAGACAAAGAAATACTGAAGAAACCTCTGGTTCCTTAGGTGAATAGAGGCATGGGAGTGATATCATTGAAACCTGGGCTTTTCATTGGTTCTTTGTCTCCACCAGTCTGCTGGTAATGTAGCACAAACCACTTGTTTGGACTGGTCTAACAGGATGATATGGAATAGGCAGTTAACAAAGAGAAAGTATGCACATACTTCAGTTTTGGAAACTGGTACAGAGTTTTTGGATACATATGGTCTTTCTTTGAATACAGACTATTTAAAAATTGCTTCTATATGTGTACCTTTCTCTACTTTATGCTAATCAGTATAACTTTTGCTAGTCAGTGAGCTTTAACTGTATCACTTCTCACCATTCAGTTGGTTGGGGACATAGCCAGGAGTCAGCAGTTTCCTTGCAGCTCTGACTCCCAGGGATTTTTAGGGTTCTTGGGGCAGGACTAGCATAAGCTGGGAGGCCTGTTGCACTTGATCTCCACTTGTCTGAACTAGTTTAGCAGGACTCAAAGAAAGGACATTATCTAGTAAGTATAATGTCACCTTCTCCCTCTCTCTTCTCAACAAGCAATTAGAATTTTTAAGGCATGGAAAAGCCGGTCAGTGGTTTCAAAAAATGTACCAAGAGTGCAGTTACCATCTCGGCCACTCGTAAACATGACTGGTGTCTAGAATATTTGGGTTCTGAACATCAACTCAATTCTTCTCCTTTGTTACTAACAAATGAAAAAGAAAGGCCTCAAGGACAGAGCCAGACAATTTGGATCATTGTTCGCCTCAGACTCGGTTTCAGTGTCTTTCACTTCATCAAAGGCATCGACTTCCTCTCATGAGTCTCATGTTTCTTCAAAGTCCAAACACAAAAGTAAGTCAAAGTGTCCGGCCGTTCCCAAATCCTTAGCATCGGTATCAAAGACTGATACCAGGACCAGGGAGAAGTCCCATCATAAGCATCACATCTCTCCTGGAGGTGCTTCTGATGCAGACCAGTCAGCCAAAAAACCCTGACGGGAGGATCTGTCCTCCAAAGCAGAAGTGGGGTTCCGGGACGCTCCCGAGGCATCAACCTCTGGAGAGCTACTGGTTCCATGTTCTGGAACGGTGGCTCAGAGCCCCATAGGTGATTACATTTCCCTAGACCAGTGCATGCTTGCTCTCGAGAGGAATTTGTCAGCACTCTTGGCAGTCTCAGTACCAATAACATCAAGAGCTTCAGGAGTTCAGGCTTTTGAACATTACCAGTAGCCAGGTGTATTGGGCCTGATGCCAGCCCTTGAACCAGCATCATCGGCTCCTCCAAGGTTGATATCTTTATTGGAACTGATCAAAACCCTCAGTATCCAACAGATGCAAACTGCCATGGCTCTCGGTTGTGATACCTCTGAGTATTGGTATCGGCATCAATCTTCGACTTCCATGAAACCCAAGACTGCCAATAATTTGATTCTCCAGGGCCAAGCAGGAAGTCAGTCCTCACATATGGGCGACATCGACGTTGATGGAGCCCCCATGCAGAGCATTTCCCCAGCTTTCTAAGAAAGCCTTTGGGAATACACCCACGCATGCGTGGTCCCCTTCCTGCCCAAAGGTGCCATCTTGCTCAGTCTTTCTTTTTCCGTGGAGCCCAATGGACGTGAGTCCGTGTCACCCAGAAAAGTTTGATTTTTTCCTGCGATTTTCGCTCTCTTTTGTCCAGTTCGATGCTGGTTCCCCTTCCCGCCTGGGTTCGGTACACTGGTATCGACCCGATTCCTATTTTTCGGTTTTTGCCCTTCGTGGCACGCATTCGCGCTCTTTTTCTTTTTCCCCAATGGCCTCCAATGGTTTTAAAAAATGTGATCGTTGTAAGAAGCTCATGTCTCTTACCGACACACACGACTGCTGACTGCGTTGCCTCAGGCCAGACCATGATCCCAAGGTTTGTGGCCCGTGTGGAAAGATGTCCACCAAGGCACTCAGAAGCCGGCAGCATCAGAAGGAGAGAATTTTTTCTGACTCTGCCTCCGGCTGAGCCTGGACCTCGTCAGAGGCCTCGACGTCTCGGGAGTCTGACCCTGAGCTTCGTCGGGGTTCCTCTGAAAGGGGGTCCCCCAGTCGGGAGCATAAGAGAAAAAGGAAGCTCGTGAGGGCGGCGTCGGAGGATACCCCTGGTTCCTCGAGGGCCAGGTCCCAGACCCCTGACTGCCGCCCCGGGCCTGTGGAGCTGGAGAAGCCGCCTAAAGTGCCTCGTATAGAGCCGGAGTCCGTCGAGCATGTAAGTACTGTTGTCCTCAAGGACTCTCCTCCCAGGGAGCCGATGTCGCCGGGGCCCAAGTCGGTGGCTGCTGAGTCTCCTGAGATTGGACTCAGGCTGACAGCCTTGGAGTGCAGACTGTCTGCCTTCATCTGCCCCGACCACTGGGACGTCGACATTCAAGTCGACCCCGGAGACCGAGCCGGTTCTCGAAGCCATCAAGGCCCGAGTCTGGACTCGGTCACGGCCCCCCTCGACCTCCCGTTTGGGACCGAGGGCATCGATGCCGATGCCCCTGGCGTCGGGGCGGGTGCTACCGGATCCCGCACGGTCGGAGCCCCTTGACTCTTCCTCAGATGAGTCTGCGTGGGAGCCGGAGGACGAGGAGTCCCCCGATACCTTTCAGACTCGGTGTGTCCCTTCAGACTCACCGCAGTCCGAGCCCCGGAGTAGGTCCCCACCGGAGGACACCCGGTTCTCGGAGTTTGTGAGGGACATGGCCAAGGCTTTGGCTGTTCCTGCGGATCCCAAGGAGGAGCCTCGAGCCGAAGAGCTTGATGCCCTGCAGTATGACTCTCCCCCGAGGGAGGCCTTTACTGTGCTGGTTCCTCCGATGCTGGAGTGGCTCCTCTTCCGAATGTGGGAGGCACCGGCCTCGGCGCCGGTTTTGAGCAAGTGTATCGATTCCATGTATCGAGTCCGGAAGAGCCCTGGATTCCAGAAGGCGCAGCTGCTGCACCATTCTATGGTTGTGGAATCGGCCATGCATTTTCTGAGGAGCCAGAAGATGCACTCTGCAGTGCCCCCCGGTAGGGAGGCCCGGAACCTGGATGCCATCGGCAGAAAGTGCTTCCAGGGCTCGATGCTTGCTTGCTGTGTCCAGTCCTACCAGCTGTACATGGGCATGTACTTGCGGGACCTGGCTAAGGAAATAGCCGGGTTCTCTGCTGGCCTCTCCGGGGAACCTTTGCAGAGGTTCAAGACCTTGTCCTCGGGGATCCGGGAGTGCTCCAAATTCATCTCCCGGGTGGCCTACGATGACTTCGAGGCTTCGGCCCGAGTAGCAGCAGCCGGCATCGGTGCTCGACGCCAGGCATGGCTACAGTCATCGGACCTCGAGCCATGGGTTCAGGACAAGTTGGTCGATGTCCCCTGCCGAGGTGAAAACCTCTTCGGCAAGCCCATGGCCGAAAAGGCTGCTGAGCTCGAGACCGAGACTCTGACAAGGAGAGGTTGTCCAGGAAAACTTCTGCCCCTTCTCATAAGAAGAAGGGCTCGGGGGAAAAGGCCTTTTACCCGAGGAAGTCATCTGCCTACAAACCTTTCCCTCACTATCAGGCCTCCCCAGCTCCCCAGCAGGGTCAGCAGGCCAAGGGGCAGGGACATGGGCCCCGTAGGCAGAAAGCCCCCAATCCTCCAGCTCCTGCTCCTACTCAGCAGGGAGGGGGTTTTGACTCCCACTGCATAGCCGCTCCACCTCTGCTGGCCCATCTCAGCACAGGAGGTCGGTTGGTTCTGTTTGCCCACCAGTGGCCGCTCATCACAACAGATGCTTGGGTACTAAGCATAGTCCGGAAGGGCTACCTGCTCCATTTCCATCAAGTACCCCCCTCCTACTTTCCAGGGGAGCCTCCAAGGCCTACTCTGCATCGAGAACTCCTCCAGGAACTGCAAAGTCTCCTTCAAGACAGGGCGGTGGAGCCTGTACCTCCCCACCTGCTGGGTCAGGGCTTCTACTCCAGGTACTTTCTTGTGCCAAAGAGAACTGGAGGTCTCCGGCCCATTCTGGACTTGAGAAATCTCAACAAGTTTTTGGAAAAGGAAAAGTTCAAGATGCTTACTCTTGGAACACTGCTGCCCTACCTCCAGCAGGGAGATTGGCTATGCTCCTTAGATCTGAAGGATGCGTACACTCACATCCTCATTCATCCAGACCACCGAAAATACCTAAGGTTCGTGGTGGGGGGAAGCCATTTTCAGTACAGGGTACTGCCCTTTGGCCTAACCTCTGCCCCGCGAGTCTTCACAAAGTGCCTGGCGGTGGTGGCGGCCTACTTGAGAAACCAGGGTATTTTTGTCTTCCCCTACCTGGACGACTGGCTCATCAGGGGTCAGACTCTCCAGGAGGCCAGGCAAGCCACCCTCCGTACTGTCTCTCTCCTTCAGCAACTAGGCTTTGTCATAAACTTTTCAAAGTCCACTTTGCTCCCCTCCCAGAACCTGGAGTTCATAGGAGCATGGTTAGACTCCCTGCAAGCAAAAGCTTACTTGCCAGAAGACAGAGCGGGAAGGCTGATGGACATGGCCAGCCAGTTTCTAGACAACCCGCTGGTTTCCGCCAGACTCTGTCTAAGACTCCTGGGCCACATTTATTTATTTATTTATTTAATTAACACTTTTTATATACCGTCTTTCTGCAATTCAAGACGGTTTACATAGAACTTCACATGGCAGTATATTTCAACTGTTTACATAGAACAATTAACAAGGATACAAGTGTAAAAAATGTAGAAAAATGAAACTATTTATAATGATCAACTATTTACATAGTTACATACAGGAATACCACATGGTAGCATGATATAAATTGAAAAGGCAGGGGTGAGGAGGTGGAGGCAGAGGGCTAAGTACTAAGGTGGTAGGGAAAAAATGTTCGAGGAAGAGATGAGTTTTTAACTTCTTTCGGAATTTGGAGTGGTCTGAACAGTTTCGCAGCTCATGAGGAAGGGCATTCCATAAGGATGGGGCATAGAGGGAGAAGGCCCTGTTACTAGTAGATTGTTTGCTATATCTTTTATTTGTTGGGATGGTCAGTAAGTTTTTGGTAATGGAGTGGCGTGATCTTGTGTTATTGAAGGAGGGAAGGAGTGGGGAGAGGCATGGTGCTGACTCATTGGAGATGATTTTATGTGTAAGGGTAAGTACCTTGAATTTAACTCTGTATTGAATGGGGAGCCAGTGGAGATCATAGAGGACTGGTGTGATGTGGGATCGTCTGGAGTTGTTGGTTATAAGCCGAGCTATCGTGTTCTGGTCTAGTTGGAGCGGTTGCATGCTGTTCTTGGGAAGGCCATGGTAGATAAGGTTACAGTAATCAAGAGAGGGGATTGTAAGGGCCTGACAGTATGAAAAGAGCCAGGGCTTAAGAGAGGTTTGAGGTTCTGAAGGATACGTAACTTTGTGTATATTGTATTAGAGGTTCTCTTTATTTGATCAGTGAAGGAGAGGTTCTGATCAAGGATAATACCAAGATATTTCACTTGTTTTTTTATAGTGAATGAGAGATCGCCAAAAGTAAGGGTTGGAGGTGGGGTGTATGTGGCATTGGAAAATACTTGAAGGACCTCAGTTTTGGATTGATTAATTAGGAGGTTGTGCTGGGAGAGCCAAGATTTTAGGCTAGCTAGGCATTCACTTAGCTTAGTAAAATTGGGGTTTATAAGGTTAAATGGGGCAAAGTACATCATATCATCCGCATATAATTGGTACTGAATTCCATAGCTTTGGAAACTCTTGCAGACAGGTTGAAGGAAGATGTTAAATAGTAGAGCTGATAGACTAGATCCTTGGGGAACCCCTTGTTTTAGGATAAATGGAAGGGAGGTATCATTTCCAATACGGACTTGTTGTGTTCTGTTATCTAAGTAGGAGCGGAACCAGCTTAGGGTTGTGCCCCTCAGTCCTATATCATTGCGTCTATTTAGGAGTTGATGGTGGGGAAGGGAGTCGAAAGCAGCGGATAAGTCAAGGAATTTAAGTAGGCATCCTTGGGTAGGATTCTGGGTGTGAAGGTACAAGGAATCTAGTAGGGGAGGTAAGGAGGGTTTCAACTCCATGGTTCTTTTTGAAAACATGTTTGAATAAATCGAGGGGAGAGTGATCATCAATATAGTTCTGAAGTTGGGTTTGGACTAGCTTCTCGGTTATCTTTGCAAGGAAGGGGATACTAGAGATGGGTCTGTAGGAAGTAGGGGAAGTGGGGTCAAGTTTGGATCCTTTTAGGATTGGATGGATCGTGGCACACTTAAGAGGAGGTGGTACAGAACCTGTCAGGAGGGAGGATTGTACAATATGTAGAATGTAGGGGCTGATGGAACTTCTAGTAGATTTGATCCAGGGGACAGGGCAAGGGTCAAGGGCAGAGGTAGAGGCATTTAGATCTTTGATAACATTAGTTACATTATCTAGTGTGAGGGGATCAAATTCATTCCATGTGTTTAAGTGGGTAGGCTCATGCAGTTGGGTGCTGCAGTCAGCAATAGGTTGGGGGTTATTGTTTGAGGTGGGCTGGAGGAATTTAGAGATAAGGTGGTTAGCTATAGTTTGTGCAGATATTTTAGGTGGCTGGTCCTGATGTAGGGGTTCATTTATTAAGGATCTGGCAATGGAGAATAGCTCTCTGGGTTTATTAAGTGACCGTTGGATGATATTTTCATTATATTCTCTTTTATGGTTGAGGGTTTCGGAGCAGTAGGCTTGGAGTTTATTTGTGTAGGCGATATTGCGTTAGGGTCTTGAGAGTGTCTTCATTTACATTCAAGACATCTAAGCTCTTTTTTGAGATTTCTCAGGTTTGTAGAGAACTAGGGGGCTCTCCTGCGGTGCTTTTGAGGAAATTGTTTAGGTGGGAGTAGAGAGGCTGTAGATAGGATTTCATTCCATTTAGAGATGTGGGACTCTTAGTTCAGGCTCATACTATTTAGTAGATCAAGAGATGGGATTCTTTGCTCTAGAAAGTTGGCTGCATTGAATTGTTTAAATTTACGGGTATGTTGAGGATGGGTAGGTAGTTGTCTTCTGTGAGTGGAGTAGGGGACGGAGAAGAGGATGAGAGCGTGATCCGACCAGGGTATGGGTTGAATAGTGTGTAGGACCTGATTGGAGGATAATGAGTGTTGTGGGATAAATATTAGAACAAGGATATTTCCTTTGGAGTGTGTAGGTTGTTCAAGTATTTAGGTGAAGTGGAGAGCGTTCATTGCTTGGAGAAATGTAGAAGATTGTTTTGGAGTTGTAGAGTGTAAGTTTAGGTCACCTAAGATTATAAGAGGGCATGAGGCAGGTTGGGGGGAGCAGGCTGTATCTAGGATCGTGGAGAGATCAGTTGAGTCATCAGATGGCATCGACAGTGCATGTGACCCCCAATGCCCGCCTGAATATGAGGCCTGCACAGTGGTGTCTCAGAACTCAGTGGAGGCAAGCCACAGGAAGCCTCCGAGACAAAGTAAGGGTGTCCAAACCATTCCTGAACTCCCTGCAGTGGTGGCTACACCTCCCCAACCTTCTACAGGGAATTCCTTTTCAGGTACCTGTTTCCACTGTGGTACTCACCACCGATGCCTCCTTGCAGGGCTGGAGTGCACATTGCCTGGACAATTGTACACAGGGCCTGTGGTCTCCCTAGGAGGCCAAGCAACAAATCAACCTGCTGGAATTCCGTGCGATATGCTTAGCCCTCAAAACCTTCTCTCACACCCTGGCCCACCAATCTGTCTTGCTGCAGACAGACAACCAGGTAGCGATGTTCTATGTGAACAAACAGGGGGGCACGGGGTCCAGGCTTCTGTGTCAGGAGGCACAGTCCCTTTGCTCTTTTGCACTTCGACACAATATGTTGCTCAGAGCAGTCTCTCTTCCTGGCCAGGACAATTTCCTGGCAGACAGATTAAGCAGGGTTCTACAACCTCACGAATGGCAACTGCACCCTTTGGTGGTTCAGAACATTTTCCTGAAATGGGGACTTCCATCCATCGACCTCTTTGCCAGTCCCCTGAACGGGCAGCTGCCCCAGTTCTGCTCCAGGCAACCGCATCCCTCGAGATTCGCAGCGGATGCCTTCCTGATCTCATGGTCCAGGGGCCTTCTGTATGCGTTTCCTCCCACGCCCCTGGTGGCCCGAACCTTGTTCAAGATTCTAAGGGACAGGGCCTCAGTAATCTTGGTAGCCCCCAGATGGCCGAGGCAGCCCTGGTTCCCGCTTCTGTTACAGCTGGCAGTGGACACCCCACTCTCTCTGGGGTTGCAACCCGATCTTCTTTCTCAGGATCAGGGTTCCCTTCTGTACCCCAATCTCAAAGCTCTCAATTTGATGGCCTGGAGGCTGCAAGGGTAGTGCTGGCTCCCTGGGGCCTGCCTCAGGAAGTTGAAGAGGTGGTCTTGGCCTCTAGGAAGCAATCCACCAGAAAGACCTATGCCCTGAAGTGGAAACGGTTCTCCTTGTGGTGTGGCCAACGCCAGGAGAACCCTTTCTCCTGCTTTGTGCCAGTGGTGCTTCAGTACCTGCTGCACTTGTCTAATCAGGGTCTTAAGTCCAATTCTGTTCGAGTACACCTTTCTGCACTGGCAGCCCACCACTCACTGGTGGAAGGGCACTCTTTATCGGTTCACCCCTTGGTGTCCCGGTTCCTCAGAGGCTTGCTCTTGCTAAAGCCTCCTCTCCGTCCACCAGCCCCTGAGTGGGAGTTGAATGTGGTCTTGCAGCAGCTCACTCGCCCTCCCTTTGAGCCGATGGCTACGTGTCCTCTCCGCTTCCTTTCTTGGAAGGCTCTCTTCCTAGTGGCACTGACCTCGGCCAGACGAGTGAGTGAACTTCAAGCCCTGGTCTGTGACAGGCCATACACTCGTTTCTATAGGAACAGGGTAGATCTTAGGACTCATCCTAAGTTCCTCCTGAAGGTAGTCTCCTCTTTCCACCACAATCAGGAGGTGGTTCTTCCGACATTCTTTCCTAGGCCCCATGCCAACCGGGCTGAGGAGGTCCTGCATACCCTGGACTGTAGAAGGGCCTTGTCTTTCTACCTTGATCGTACTAAGGGTCATCGAAGGGCTATTCAGCTCTTCGTCTCCTTCGACCCAAACTTGGGGTTTCCTATCTCCAAGCGTACCTTGTCCATATTTATTTATTTATTTATTTATTTAGTGTTCTTTTATACCGCACTCTTTTTCATCAGCACGGTTTACGTTAAACAGAAATACTCATTGCAAGCAACAAACTGTGATGAGTTTACATATAACAGGAGAATTCAACTGGGAATTTAACTTTGGGAAACTTTGTACATATTTGTAAATTTTTTGTAAAAACTTAGTACATATTTGTAATGAACCTGTATACTTATTGAGACTTTATACATATTTGTAAAAAACCTATATACAGAGGATATAATTTCTTAGTTACATCTTGAGTAAATAAGGTATTTACAATTTTACATATGGGTGGCGGACTGTATCGCCTGGGCTTACAGGGCAGCAGACCTTCCCTTGCAGGGTCGAGTCACAGCCCACCGTGTCCAGGCAATGGCTGCATCAGTAGCTCATCTCCGTTCTGTACCGTTGGCAGACATCTGTGGGGCTGCAACTTGGTCCTCAAGCCAGACCTTTGCAGCCCATTACTGCCTGGAGAGGCAGTCCCGTAGGGACAGTGCTTTTGGTCAGGCAGTACTCCAGAATCTCTTTGAGGTTTAGGCAACTCCTGCCCTCCAGCCCTCTTGTTGGGTTACCGGTGGGATCTTTTCTCAGTAAAACAAATTTCCTGATGCTGGGGCTTCACAGAGGGAGCTCTATTTTTTCAGCCTGGGTTCCTGGTAGCCCAGAGCTAGGGAATCACCTATATGTGAGGACTGACTTCCTGCTTGGTCCTGGAGAAAGAGTAGTTACTCACCTGTAACAGGTGTTCTCCAGGAGCAGCAGGAATCAGTCCTCACAACCCTCCCTCCTCCCCTGGGAGTTGCAGTTGTATATAGTTCATTTGTTTTTGTGCTGTCTTTAGGCAATGTCATCTGACTGAGCAAGATGGCACCTTTGGGCGGGAAGGGGACCGCGCATGCATGGGTGTATTCCCAAAGGCTTTCTTAGAAAGCTGGGGAAATGCTCCGCATGGGGGCTCCATCGACGTCGATGTCACCCATATGTGAGGACTGATTCCTGCTGCTCCTGGAGAACACCTGTTACAGGTGAGTAGCTACTCTTTTCTTACCAGACTCTGATTCCAGTTCTTCAGAATATGATGGGGGGGGGGGGAGGGGGTCATTCGATTCTGGAGAACTTCCAAACATCCCTTCAGACCCTTCTTCACCTCAAGAATGGCGTTGGTCCCCACCTGAAGATATGTCCTTTCAGGATTTCATACGTGACATGGCAGCAGGGCTCACCATCATAGCCTCAGAAAAGGAACCGAGGGCAGTGGAATTGGAGATACTCCAATACCCTCCCACGCCCAAGGAAGCGACTATATTACCGGTGCATCATATCCTGCAGGATCTTATGCTCCGCATGTGGGAGGTCCCGCTCACTGTTCCGTCAGTCAGCAAGAGACTCCATTGCATGTACGGAGAACTAGAGTGCCCAGGCTTCCATAAACCTCAGCTCTCCCACCATTCAATTGTAGTGGAATTGGCGATGCGCTGAATAAAGAGGTCTAAGAACCATTCATCCATGCCACCTGGTAAAGACTCGAGGACACTCAATGCCTTTGGGTGTCGATGCTTCCAAGCATGCATGTTGGCCTCCAGAATCAGCTCTTACAATGCTGTACATGGATATATTTCTGAAGGATGTTACCAGGGATCTGGAGACTTTCACCCCCCTGCTTCCTGACAATAAGCAAAGCAAGTCCAAAATACTTTTACATTTCTTACCAGAGCCTCTTTTGATGCCTTTGAATCAACAAGCAGAACTTCAGCAGTCTGCATTGTGGCTCGCAGAATGACCTGGTTGCAGGCATCAGATCTTGAGTAATGGATCCAGGATAAACTGGCCAATAGCCCATGTATTGGAGAAAACCTTTTTGGCAAAGATTGGAGGGAAAAAGTAGGGGAGATAGAATCAGATGATCTCACCCCAAAATGTCTTTCCAGGAAAACAGCTGACCCATCCAAGAGAAAGGCTCTTCCCAAGAAATATTTCTATTCTAAAAAGAAGATATACTATCCTTCTTATTTATTAACCGATAAAAAAAATAAAAAAAAAAATTTCCTGTCATGATTTGACAATTTCCAATATGTAATCAAACCGCTGCTGATTGCTGGAAGTAACGGTATACAAATGTATACTAAATAAATAAATAAATAAAATTTCTTATTTATTTACATTTCTTATATACCGCGCTATTAAAATCAGTGCGGTGCACAATGAACAGAACAATGCTACAATGCATCAAAGGCGCAATGCGCCTACAAAGAACAGGGTAATAGCTTGGGGGAGAACCGGGGAAACTATTTACAGGACATTTTACAGAGCTACAGAGTATTCATAGTTGAACAAGGTAGATGGCACCGGGAAATTTGTACCAGGGGGTGAGCTGATTATCCATTCTCCCGTTGGGTTAGAGTGTTGGAGCAGTTAGGGTCAGAGGGCACATCATGTGTTTTCCAGAGCTAGTTTCTGGGTAGTGTTTTTGGAACAGATGGTATTTTAGCGCTTTTCTGAATAAGGTAAGACTCGTGATGGTTCGAATTCTATTGGGGAGGGCATTCCAGGCTATGGGTGCATAAATCGAAAAGGCCCTACTGGCTGTTGCCTTTGTGCATTTTGTCATTATCTTAGGGACTTCTAAAGCGTTCAGCATTGCAGATCTTCTGTTTCTGTTGTCAGGCATGTTATTGATCAGCTTGCTGATGGGTGTGGGAGGATGGTTACCCACCTTCTTACCCACCTTCTTCTGCCTATCAACCTCAACAGAGTCAGGAGGACCCTCAACAACGCAAGAATCCAAAGACTCTTAAGCCTCAACCAGCTGCACAGGCACAACCTGCACCTGGTTTTTGATTCCTTCCTAGCAGGCAAAAGAGAAAACATCTCCCTGGCTGAAAGCTGTGTCTCCAGAATTGCACACAATACTCCAAATGAGGTCGCACCAAAGACATACAGAAACACTATCACCTCCTTTCTTCTGCTGGCCATTCCTCTCCCTATGCACCCAAGCATACTTCTAGCTTTCGCCATTGCCTTTTCTACCTCTTTAGCTACTTTAAGATCATCAGACACAATCACGCCTAGATCCCACTCTTCTTTTGTGGAAAGAAGTACTTCACCCCTTATACTATATAGCTCCCTTGGATGGTTGCAGCCCAAATGCATGACCTTTCATTTTTTAACATTAAATCTCAGCTGCCAAATTGTAGACTATTCCTGGGTGTCTACTTTATTGCAACTTTTGGTATCATCCGCAAAGAGGCAAACCTTACTCGACTCCCCTTCCGCATCATTACTAACAAAGATATTAAAAAGAATCAGACCAAGGACAGATCCCTGGGGCACACCACTGGTAACGTCCTTCACCTCAGAGTGAGCTTTATATACCTTTCTACCCTTTGTTGCCTCCCACGCAACCAATCTCTAACTCAAGCAGTAACTTTAGGGTCCATCCCTAAGGTGTTCAGTTTTGTTTATAAGTCGCCTGTGCGGAATGGTGTCAAAGGCTTTACTGAAATCTAAATACACCACATCTAAGGCTCTCTCTCGGTCCAACTCACTGGTCACCCAGTCAAAGAAATCAATCACATTTGTCTGACAAGACTTGCTTCTGGTGAATCCATGCTGCCTCGGATCTGGTAATCCATTGGACTCCAGAAACCTCACTATTTTCTCTTTCAGCTGCGCTTCCAATAATTTACTCACCACTGAGGTTGCTCTAACCAGCCTGTAGTTTCCAGCCACATCCTTTCTTCCACTTTTGTGTAAAGGGACCACATGTGCCTCTCTCCAGTCCTTTGACACCATTCCTGACTCCAACGATGCATTGAAAAGTTCAGTCAGTGGAGCTGCTAGAATGTCCCCAAGTTCCCTCTTTTCTCGTGTATATCCCATCCAGTCCCATCGCTTTGTCTACTTCAAATTTAGCTAGTCCTTATGAACACAATCTTCTGAAAATTGTTCAAAATGCCCCTCACTTCTGTTCCTGCTTGTGGGTGTTTTCTGAGGTCCTGCTCCTTTTTCTTCATCTGTGAACACAGAACAGAAATATTTGTTAAGCAATTCCTCTTTATCCTCATCAGCTTTTACATATCCCTTTCCTTCACCCTTGAGTCTGACAGTACCACTTTTGCCCTTCCTCTTCTCACTAACATATCTGGAAAGTGACTTAGCCCCCCTATTTTATTGCATTGACTATTTCTTCCTCTTTTTGAATCTTTGCTTTCCTGACTACTTCGCTAGCTTCTCAAAGTTTTTCCAAATATAGATGCCTGTCTTCCTCTCTCTGTGATCTCTTCTTGTATTTCATAAAGGCCTCCATATTTTTCTTCACCTTTTCAGCTACTTCTTTCGAAAACCATAGTGGTCTCCTTTTCCTTTTACCTTTATTTACCATATCAACAAAAAGGTTGGTTGCCCTTAAATTTCCCCTTTCAGTTTTGCCCACGGTTTTTCTACATCCCCCAGCTGTTCCCATCTCGCTAATGACTCTCTGAGATATTGGGCCATCTTGTCAAAGTTAGTTTTCCTAAAGTCTAAGACCCTCGCTTTTGAATGGATGTTATCAACCCTAGATCTAATACTGAACCACATCATCTGGTGATCACTAGATGCAAAATGATCTCCCACTATATCATCAGAGACACTGTCACCATTGGTAAGCACCAAGTCCAGTATGGCCCCTTCACGTGTGAGTTCTTTTACCAGTTGCCTGAATAGTTCTCCTTATAGAGAATCCAGGATTTCCTTACTTCTAGATGATACTGCAGCAGGGATGTGCCATTCAACACTTGGCATATTGAAATTCCTTATCAATAGCATTTCCCCTTTCCTGGCAATGTTGCATATATCTTCAATTAACTCTCCGTCCACCTCTTCTCCCTGTGATGGAGGTCTGTATATCATGCCACTGCAAATGGATTTCTGTTTCCCTTTTTCTAGTTTAACCCACAATGCCTCCTCTCTCCCTTTTAAGCCCTATATTTCCATAGTGTTAATATTATTTTTTTACATATAGTGTCACTCCTCCTCCTCTTCTTTCTACCCTGTCCTTTATGAATAAAGTATAGCCTGGTATAGTTATATCCCAGTCATGGTTGTCTGTGAACCATATCTCTATTAGTACCCTAAGTCCAAGGTAGCCTCTCCCATTAAAGCCTCAACATCTGGTATCTTATTTCCCATGCTACGGGCATGTATACACATTGCTTTCTATATGTTGCCCCTTTTACCCATTTCCATAAAGGTATTTAATGTTTCTCCAGGACCAAGCAGGAAGTCAGTCCTCACATATGGGTGACGTCGGCGCCGACGGAGCCCTCGCAGAGCAATTTTCCCCAGCTTTCAAAGAAAGCCTTTGGGAATTGCAGCGCGCATGCGCGGTCCCCTTCCCGCCCAAGGGTGCCATCTTAGCCAGTCTTCTTTTTTCCGCGGAGCCCTACAGACGTACCCGTCGTGTCCCCGCGAAAAAGTTGATTTTTACTAATAATTCTCTCTTTTTTCCTTCGGTTCGACGCCGGTCTTTTTCCCGCCCGGACACGCGACGCCGGTCGCGAGTCCTCTTCCTCTTTTTCGGTTTTTCTGACTTAGTCAGTTTCGTTTTCGGTTTTTCCCTGGCAGCCCGGTCCTTTGACCTCGCCGGGGCCCTTTTTCCCCCGATGGCTGCCAGTGGTTTCAAACGGTGTGGTCAGTGTGACCGAAATATGTCACTAACTGACACACACGACAGTTGCCTCCGCTGCCTGGGCCCGGATCATGAAGAAATGATCTGTGGGCCCTGTGGCAAAATGTCTTCCAAAGCGTTGAGAAGTCGGCGGCATCAGCGGGATAGGATCTTCGCTGACCCCAGCCGTACCCGGACCTCGTCGGAGGCCTCCGTGTCCAGAGGTTCCAGCTCGGACCTTCGCCGGAGTTCCTCCGACAGGGGTTCTCCCTCCGGGGACCATCGACGGAAGGTGAAACCCGCGAGGGCGGCGTCGGTGGACGCTCCTGGCTCCGCGAGGGCCAGGTCGCATAGCCCCGATAGCCGTCCCGGGTCCTTGGAGAAGGAGCACCTCTCGAAGCGACCTCGCCTGGAGTCGGAGCTGCCTGCTCGGGTAAGTCCTGTGGTCCTCCTGGACTCGCCTCCGAGACCGCCGACGTCGGGCCCGATGCCGTCGGGGCCCGAGTCGGGGGCTGCTGGGTCACCTGAGCTCGGACTCAGGTTGACGGCCTTGGAGAGCAGACTGTCTGCCTTCATGGACCAGCAGCGGGCACTGCTCGCTGGCTTCGCTGGCGCCGCTGCCCCGACCGCCGGGACTTCGACGTCTAAGTCGACCCCGGAGACCGAGCCGATCCTCGAGTCCATGCGAACTCGAGTCGATCCTCGGTCGAGGTCACCCTCGGCCTCCCGTTCGGGACCGAGGTCGCCGACTCCCTCGGCGTCGGGGCGGCAGGCGCCGCGCCCTGCCCGGGCCGACCCCACCGATTCCTCGTCGGAGTCGGTCTGGGAGTCTGAAGAGGAAGAGTCACCTGATTCTTTCCGGACTCGGTGTGTCCCCTCGGACTCACCTGAGTCCGAACCTCGGAAGCAGTCCCCCCCGGAGGATGCCCGGTTCTCGGACTTCGTCAGGGATATGGCCAAGGCTTTGGCCTTCCCTGCGGATCCCGAGGAGGAGCCTCGAGCCGAAGAGCTCGACGCCCTCCAGTATGACTCTCCCGCCAGGGAACACTTTACTGTACCGGTTCCTCCCATGCTGGAACGACTACTCTTCCGCATGTGGGAGAGTCCGGCCTCCTCGCCGGTCCTGAGCAAGCGGGTCGATTCTATCTATCGAGTCCGCAAGAGCCCTGGCTTCCAAAAAGCACAGCTACCTCACCATTCCATGGTAGTGGAATCGGCCATGCATCGTCTTAAGAGCCAGAAGATGCACTCCTCGGTGCCTCCTGGCAGGGAGGCCCGTAACCTGGATGGCCTTGGTAAGAAGTGTTTCCAGGGCTCTATGCTTGCGTGTCGTGTCCAGACCTACCAGCTATACATGGGCATGTATCTCCGAGACCTGGCTAAAGAGCTAGCCGGATTCTCCGCTGGTTTGTCCGAGGAACCCTTGCGGAGGTTCCTGGCCTTGTCCTCTGGCATTCGGGAATGCTCAAAATTCATATCCCGAGCAGCTATGATGGCTTTGAAGCATCGGCTCGAGTGGCCGCAGCCGGCATCGGTGCCCGCCGACAGGCTTGGCTTCAGTCGTCTGACCTTGAGCCCTGGGTGCAGGACAAGTTGGTCGATGTCCCCTGCCGAGGCGAAAACCTCTTTGGCAAGCCCATGGCTGAAAAGGCTGCACAGATTGAGACGGAGACTCTCACCAGGACTAGGCTTTCTAGGAAGACCTCCGCCCCTTCCCAGAAAAAGAAGGGCTCGGGAAATAAGTCCTTTTACCCGAGAAAGGCGGCTGCCTACAAACAATACCCCCACTATCAGGCCCCTGCAGCTCCCCAACAGGGCCAGCAGGCCAAGGGACGGGGTAACGGGTCCCGTAGGCAGCAAGCCCCCAAGCCTGCGCCACCAGCCCCTGCTCAGCAGGGTGGGGGCTTTTGACTCCTTAAGCATAGCCTCTCCCCCTCTGCTGGTTCCTCCCAGCACCGGAGGCTGGCTGGTTCACTTCGCCCACAGGTGGTCCAGCATCACCTCAGATGCCTGGGTGCTTCAAGTCGTGAGAGAAGGCTATCTTCTCCACTTCCACCAGGTCCCTCCCTCCTATTTTCCGGGAGAACCTCCACGACCCCCTCTGCACAGGGAATTACTCCTACAGGAGTTAGCAGGTCTTCTGCAGGAACAGGCGGTGGAACCGGTGCCCCACCACCTGAGAGGTCCAGGCTTTTATTCCAGATACTTTCTAGTACCAAAGCGGACAGGAGGCCTCAGACCCATCCTGGACTTGCGCAACCTCAACAAGTTCCTCGTGCGGGAGACGTTCAAGATGCTTACCCTTGGAATCCTTCTGCCCTACCTCCAGCAGGGAGATTGGCTATGCTCCTTGGATCTAAAGGATGCCTACACGCACATCCTCATCCACCCAAGCCACCGCCAATACCTAAGGTTTGTGGTGGCAGGAAATCATTACCAGTACAGAGTACTGCCCTTTGGCCTGTCCTCCGCACCGCGAGTCTTCACAAAATGTCTCGCGGTGGTGGCGGCCCATCTCCGGCTTCACGGCCTCTATGTCTTTCCGTACCTCGACGACTGGCTCATCAGAGCAGCGTCCGCTCCGGAGGTCACCAACGCCACACGCCGCACGGTGACTCTTCTGCAGTACTTGGGCTTTGTTATAAACTTCGCAAAGTCCACTTTGCTCCCCTCACAGGATCTCGAGTTCATCGGCGCAAGGCTGCACACTCCTCAGGCACGAGCGTTTCTGCCGCTCGGCAGGGCTCAACGGCTCATGGACCTAGCCGACCGTTTTCGCAGCCAGCCCCTGGTCTCCGCCAGACGCTTCCTGAGACTACTCGGCCATATGGCTTCCACCGTCCATGTGACCCCCAATGCCCGCCTGAATATGCGGCCTGCTCAATGGTGTCTCCGCAAGCAGTGGCAACAAGCCACAGGCGGCCTAGCAGACCTAGTGCGCGTCTCCGAGCCGCTGATCTCGTCTCTCCAGTGGTGGCTTCATCGGCCGAACCTGGTACTCGGCATGCCTTTCCAGTCACCTCAGCCGGCCCGGGTGCTGATGACAGATGCATCCCTCCTGGGCTGGGGAGCACATTGCCAAGGGGCACGTACTCAGGGCCTCTGGACCACGTGGGAGTCTGCTCAGCAGATCAACTTCCTGGAGCTCAGAGCGATCCGCCTGGCTCTCAAGGCCTTCTCCCACCTGACCTCTCACCAGTCCGTCCTTGTCCAGACGGACAATCAGGTTGCCATGTTCTACGTGAACAAGCAGGGGGGCACGGGCTCCTTCCTTCTCTGTCGAGAAGCACAGAAGCTCTGCTCTTGGGCCGTCAGTCACGGCGTTCTTCTCAAGGCAGTTTATCTCCCAGGCCAAGAAAATTGCCTGGCGGACAAACTCAGCAGGATCCTCCAGCCGCACGAGTGGCGCCTGGATCCCTTGGTAGTTCAGAAGCTCTTTCTAAAGTGGGGCCTCCCCACGATGGATCTCTTTGCCAGCCCTCTCAACCGGCAACTTCCTCGCTTCTGCTCTCGTCAGCCACATCCCCTTTGAGTTGCGGCAGACGCTTTTCTACTCTCATGGTCGGAGAGCCTTCTGTACGCTTTCCCTCCCATTCCGCTAGTCTCTCGGACTCTTTTCAAGGTTCTCCGAGACAAAGCCTTCATGATCCTGGTGGCCCCTCGCTGGCCCAGACAGCCGTGGTTTCCACTCCTGCTGCAATTAGCGGTAGAGGATCCATTCCCTCTGGGGTTACAACCGGATCTCCTCACTCAGGATCAGGGGTCTCTGCTACACCCCAACCTCAGATCTCTCAATCTAATGGCCTGGCTGCTGAGAGGGTAGTCCTTGCTCCCCTTCTTCTGCCGGCAGAGGTGGAAGAGGTCGTCCTAGCTTCTCGGCGACCTTCTACCCGCAAATGCTACGCCCTTAAATGGCGTCGCTTTTCCGTTTGGTGTACCCAACAGTCTCAGGATCCCTTCTCCTGCCCGGTGTCGGTGATCCTGCAGTACTTGCTATACCTCTCTAATCTGGGACTTAAGTCCAACTCCGTCAAAGTTCACCTCAGTGCTCTTTCAGCACATCATGTGCCGGTGGACAGCAGACCTCTTTCCAGCGACCCTCTTGTAGCGAGGTTTCTCCGAGGTCTCCTTCTGCTTAAACCACCTCTGCGCCCACCAGCGCCTGACTGGGATCTGAATGTGGTTTTACAGCGGATCACCTGTCCGCCTTTTGAACCTATGGCTACCTGTTCTCTCCGTTTTCTTTCTTGGAAAACATTGTTCTTGATAGCCCTCACTTCCGCTAGACGCGTAAGTGAATTGCAGGCCCTCGTGTCTGATCCCCCTTACACTCGGTTCTACAAAAATAGGGTAGTCCTACGGACTCACCCAAAGTTTCTTCCAAAAGTGGTTTCCCCTTTTCACATCATTCAGGAGGTGGTACTTCCGACCTTCTTTCCCAGACCACACTCCAGCCGAGCTGAAACGGTCCTCCATACCCTGGACTGTAGAAGGGCATTGAACTTCTACCTTGACCGTACGCGGGAGCACCGTAAAGCTGCTCAGCTTTTTGTGTCCTTTGACCCCAATAAATTGGGGCTCCCGGTCTCCAAGCGTACTCTGTCCATCTGGGTTGCGGACTGTATCACTTGGGCTTATGGGGCAGCCGGACTCTCCTTGGAAGGTCGAGTCACGGCTCATTGCGTTCGGGCAAAGGCTACGTCAGTGGCTTACCTCCGCTCTGTTCCGCTGGCAGACATCTGCCGGGCCGCTACTTGGTCTTCGAGCCAGACTTTTGCGGTCCATTACTGTCTCGAGAGGGAGTCCCGCAGGGACAGTGCTTTCGGACAGGCAGTCCTCCGTAATCTCTTTGAGGTCTGAGCAACTCCTACCCTCCATCCCGGATGTGGGCTACCGGTGGGTAATAATTCAGCGAAGATTCCTTCCTTCTGTGCTGCTGAGCTAGAGGGAGCTCATTTTTGTGCTTAGGGTCTCCGGTAGCCTTGAGCTTGGGAGTCCCATATGTGAGGACTGACTTCCTGCTTGGTCCTGGAGAAAGCGTAGTTACTCACCTGTAACAGGTGTTCTCCAGGAGCAGCAGGAATCAGTCCTCACAACCCTCCCTCCTCCCCTTGGAGTTGCAATCATCTGCTTTAGTTTTTTTGCAAATTTTTATGCTGTCTTTTTTAGCTATGTCATCTGACTGGCTAAGATGGCACCCTTGGGCGGGAAGGGGACCGCGCATGCGCGCTGCAATTCCCAAAGGCTTTCTTTGAAAGCTGGGGAAAATTGCTCCGCGAGGGCTCCGTCGGCGCCGACGTCACCCATATGTGAGGACTGATTCCTGCTGCTCCTGGAGAACACCTGTTACAGGTGAGTAACTACGCTTTCACTTACCTTGGGGCTTTCACTTACCTTGGGACTTTCTTCACCCATCCCCAATGAATCTAGTTTAAAGCCCTCTTTGGTAGGTTAACTAGTCTGTTACTGAAGACTCGCCAATCCTTCTTGGACAGATGGACGCCATCTCTGCTCTGCAACCCTTGGAAAAGCATCCCATGGTCCAGGAAACCAAAATGTTCTTGCTGACACCATCCACGCAGCCATGCATTTATTTCCAGGATGCAAGCTTCTCTGCCTTGGCCTTTACCCTCAACAGGGAAGATTGAAGACAACACCACCTGTGCCCCTGTCTGCTTCACCCTCTGTCCCAGAGCCATGAAGTCATTTTTGACTTGCTCAGAGGGATACTACTACTACTACTACTACTCAGCATTTATAAAGTGCTACCAGTCGTATGCAGCGCTGTACAATATAGACATGCAAGAGGTCACTTCTTCTGGCATCTGGGAGTCACATATGTGAAGACTACATTCCTGCTTGTTCCTGGAGATAGTGTAGCTACTCACCTGTAACAGGTGATCTCCGGGAACAGCAGGATTCAGTCTTCATAACCCATCCTCCTCCCCTAGGAGTTGTAAGGTTCTTTTATTTTTTTCTTCCTCTCAGCTACAAACTCAACTGAAGAGAGGGATTTGGGAAGATGGGAGGGCAGTCACACAGACACAGTGGCGTGCTCTCAAAAGCTTTCCAGTTGGATGCTGGGGAGCGTTCCCACGCGGGCTCCGTCGGTACTGATGTCACTCATATGTGAAGACTAAATTCCTACTGTTCCCGGAGATCACCTGTTAGAGGTGAGTATCTATGCTTTACTCACCTGTAACAGGTGATCTCCAGGAACATCAGGATTCAATCTTCACAACCCTTCCTCTTCCCTTAGGAGTTGTAGGGTTATTTTATTTTATTCTTCCTCTCAGCTACAAACTGAACTGAGGAGAGGAATTGGGAAGGAGGGAAGGCAGGCATGCAGGTGAGTGGAGTGCTCTCAAAGGCTTTCCTGTTGGACGCAGGGGAGCATTCCTCGCAGGCTCTGTCGGTGACGTTCACAGATATGTGAAGACTAATTCCGCTGTTCCCGGAGATCACTTGTTACAGGTGAGTAACTACGCTTTCTCCAAAGACTAGCAGGATGGCAGTCCCGACAAGTGGATGACTTTGTCTGATGGAACTCAAGATGGATTTCCCCTAGAAGTTTCTATTCATGATCTTGCTGAGCACGTATGGGATGACCTGCAACATTTCTGTTGCATGGGGCTCCCATCAGATTATGTGCAGAGCAATCATTTTCAAGAAATCAGATGGAGTCTTGAGCTGAATTTATAGTTGCCAAACTTTATTGTAGAACTTAAAACAAGAAGGGATATTATAGGAGTGCTACATATATTACATCTTGTTAGTTGTATATACCATACCTTATAAACTCCAAGAGACTACTTTTGGCACAGAGCATTAGGAGTAAATCTGAGAGATTGAGCTCAAGTCCAATGTTCCCTCATTATGTGTGATGTTTATCCTTGTGATAGTGTGCAGAAATGTAACCCTTTTGGAAGCATTAAGAACTAAAGGGACTGAATCAGCGCTAAGGAAAGGAATACTATGATTACAGGTCACATGCACAAAAAATTGATTAACATGTTCCAAATTGCTAGGAAGCTCCCCCTTCTCCCCTCTTCTGCTGATAAAATGCAAAGATGGTAGTTAATCCTTCACTGTCTGGGTTGAAATAATCTGCTGCAGTATTCCACCAATGCATTTCTGTTCATCTTGTGATTTGCTTTTGCCTATTTTCTGCTTTATTTCAGTATATTTTATTGCCTCAGTTGCGTTATTTAAATTGTTCATGGATCTGTTAGATTCTTCCTTCAGGATTTTTGAAGCTTTTCAAGTTTTCTTTCTTTTTCATGGCCTCAACCTTGGGCTGGGGGTGAGTTTGTTTAGGCATCATTTTGAATCATAGTATGAACCGGGTTTCTGACAGACTTCTGTCACTTGATTTTGTATTGTTCCCTGCTTTTCTCTGGTGTCAGAGGAATATGGCAATGGTTTCAATAAATTTGCATGCTGGAGTCACATGTTTATTATAGACATTCATGATCACCATGTGCATTGCCTTCAGATTAAACACAATTCCTTGGGTTCAGCTGCCTATTATACTCTGGTAAGGTGGGTCGAAAGCATTCGGTGAGGTTGACTTATGATGCTCTCCATACAGTATCAAAAGCCTCTACTGATGTTGTTAATGCATGTGGGCTCTCTCTGACTGATGCATCAGACCTATGAACAGATGTGGAGGATAGGCTTGTGGATGTCCCTTGCAGTGGAGAAAAGCTCTTCCTTATCATCCTGCTAGACCAGTCCTGATGAGTGGGTTATGCTTCCATGTCAGTAGGTGGAGGCAGATTTGAACAACTTTCAGTGATCATCAGTTGCTACATCCTCTAGTACAGAATTGAGAGAAGTCAGTAGTGTCTTGCCTCCAGCAGGAGGCAAGGTGTATGGACTGGTACAACAGTGAAAGATAGGTCTGACTCTTCTCGCCCCCTCACTATGGTGCAGAGGCCTTGGATTAAGTTATGAAAGGCCCAAGAACTTGGAGCATGGGTACGCCATATCCCCTGAAGCAGACAGGTGCCCTGTGTCCATGCTATTTCCTACAGTTACTAGTGCTGGTGGGCTGAAAGAGGAGCAGTAGAGCCCCACGGGCACCTGAGGAGGTTGGGGGGGGGGGGGGTGTCAGTAAATTGGGCCCAGGCCTTCTTTCTCTCTTGCTGTCCTAATCTGCTTTCTGCTGTTTTTTCGTGATTTTTATAGTTGTCTCTTTTTTTCCTCATTGATTTCAATGGAGAAGTTTTCCCATTGATTTCAAGGGGAAACATTTAGCTCTCTGCTGCTTTGAATTAAAGCAGCTTCAATTTAAAAAAAAAAAAATCTTCCTCAGCCAGGCCTCTTCAAGCTTGTGTAGGCATCTGGGGCATCCCTAACAGTGTTTCCTCAGTCAGCCTGACAGGCCTTGGTATTCCCTTTACAGGACTTTTGTTTTACTGTAGCTCTGTGACTCTTTTCCAACATGTTTTTTTTTCTTTTTTTTTGCAGTTTTTTTCTTTTTGCTGCGGTTCTCAGCCATGTGGTCTGATGCAGCCTGCGGCCTCTAGCAGTTTTTTTGCTGTGGCTACCATTCTTTGTCCCCGTTAAGGTTGCCTTACCTAGGGCACTTCTTGGCCAGTCTTTTGAGACCCCCTGCTGGAATCCTGGGGCCTGATTCTGAGCCTGTGGCCCCCCCTACTCATTTTTTTTCCACCAGTGAGTTCCACAGCCACTTCAGGTGGCGACTTAGGCCTGGCGAGAGTAGAGAATAGCGGGGTACAAATAGCCATGTGCCTGGTGGCCCCCAGTAGGATGCCTTTGGGGCCTTAGATTGGCTTGCGTTGCAACTTCTGAAACAGCTCTCCGGCTGAATTTGGTTGGCCAGCTCCTTGGCAGCCCCCTTTGGGAGGGTGATTTGGTGCCCGGGCATACCCCTTGGGGATCTGGGAACTCTGAGTGCATTTCTTATGAGCAGCTCGAGAGATCTTGGCCCCTTCTTTACTCTTGCACTCCTCTCTGATACCAGCCTTCCCCTGCAGGGCTGTTGAAGGGCTTGAGGATAGTTTAGATTATTGGAAGGTAGGTCTGAGGATGACGGAGTGGTGATTCCCCTAGGGCCAGCCAGGATCTCTGTATGAACTGCTTTTTTTCTCTGCTAGGCCTGCACAAGATGCTACAGGGGCTCTGCAGGCTGCAAAGCTGTCTTTTGAGTGCTTTTAGCATGCAGTTCCCTTTACACCAGGCAGGCCCGCTGCTCTGCTATGTTATCATTTCTCTATGGCCCTGTGCAGTAGCACATTACTTTTAAGGAGAAAAACACCCAAACTGGGACGCTGGAATCTTGAGGTCCCGTCTCGGCTTTCCCTTCAACCAAGGTGGGCTGGATTAGCCCTTTAGTCCCATGGGGGTGAAAGTCCGCTTCACAGCAGTGATGAAACACATGACTGTCCTGGAAGAAGATGGTGCTTTTTGTGTGGAAATTCAGTTTTAAGGTCTTACAGAAGCCTTGGCAGTGGCCTCATTTGGTTTTTCGGCAGTAATATGTGCATGTCTGGACCCTTGAATGAGGGCTCCACCTTCTGTAGGTAAATAAGCTGATGGCTTCGGCCATAGGGCTATGACCCCTTGCTCCCAAAGATGCAGATCTGTTCATGAGAACATTTAGCTTGGATGGGGTCAAATAGCCATTTAGTCTAGTCTACTTCCAGGGGCTAGGAGACTTGTAGTGCCCCCGCCTAGGTGGCTGCTACTGTTTAATGCTGATGCAAAGTCTTTCCCAGCTCCATAGAAGTACTGGCTTTATTCTGATGATATCTCTGGTCTGTGGTGGAACAGTGCTCCTTTAAGGGTCGTTTTTTCTCTGATTGAAGAAGTTCTCCCATAGAGACTCCTGGAAGATAGACAGAGAAGGGGCAATAGACCTTCTAAGGCTGTAAGTAAAGCCCAGAGCTGCCCTTTGGAGAGGATGAATCCTTCAGGACTTCTGTTGCAGTAGGGACAGTTCTGGCAGAGCATCTGATGGACTCGAATTGCCTTCCCAGGGCCTTTGGAACCTGGAATCTTTCTCACTGGATGCCGGTAGTTTCTACCGAGGTCTGTCCGGTTGGGGCATAACATAGGTTTTTTTCCTTATGAGCACACCTGTACCATGTTTAAACTAGTGGGGTTCAGGATCTTTAGGCAAGAGCTGAGTTTGTCAGCTCCTTTGCCAGGCCTCCTGTCCTTGGTCCTTCGAATGCTGGTCCAGGCCAGTCTGGGGCTTCTGATATCCACTAGGTAAATTACAAAGTCTCCCTGAAGCTATCCACTTAGGTAGAGGATGTTGGAGGATACTCCAGCAGTGGACAGGTTGTTTCTTCATGGGCATTTG
The DNA here is from genome assembly GCA_033557465.1 of Ichthyophis bannanicus. Taxonomy (NCBI): domain Eukaryota; kingdom Metazoa; phylum Chordata; class Amphibia; order Gymnophiona; family Ichthyophiidae; genus Ichthyophis; species Ichthyophis bannanicus. Next base: position 372,212,999 of record CM066033.1, on the reverse strand, counting down.
ATTGATGTCACTGTCAGAGCCTGGGTGGAAACTCTCAGCTACTATCCTAGAAACGTTTAGAAAGCTCAACTGCACATGCACGCCTCTTCCTACCTGAGGAACTCGGTCTCATGCTTTCCACGGAGCCTGACAGGCATCCATCTCTCTGTGGGAGATTTTTTCAATTATGTTTGATGATTTCCTACTGAATTGCTACAGTCTGGTAACCTCAAGATCGTCTTATTACCACTATTTTTTCCTTATAGTATTCCCTTAGTCTTTTTTATTTTTGTCATTTTACAGCTTTTCTTCTTTTTCTTTGGTGCCGCTAGGTCCCCTAAGCCTCAGATGTGTTTGGCCACGTTTAACTTTAATTTTATACTTCCACTATTAAATCATTTGATTTTGCACTGCTATTTTTTCATCCGTTATGTTGCAGAAACATGCCGGCGGTTTCAAGAAGTTGCCCTGTGCTTTAGGCTTATGTCATCATGGACAACATAAAATGTGTTCTATAGGACCAAACAGGAAGTCAGTCCTCACATATGGGTGATGTCACTGATGGAGGCTGTGCAGGAACACTTCCCAGCTTCCATAGGAAGCTTTTGAGAGGTACTCCACGCATGCGTGCCAGCCTTCCCATCCTAAGGAGCCATCTTACCTCAGTCTTCTTTTTTCCATGGAGCCCTCCAGATGTCGTCTGTGTCCAGGTATTTAGCTGGCCTTTTTTTGTTTTTTTGCTTCTCGGTGCATGGGACTTTCCTCTCGCACTCCCCTAGTTGGTGAGGACGTTGGAGTCCTTTGACTTGGCAGAAGCTGTCTTCCCTACCATATCAAAATCAGATAGTGGCATCAAGAAGTGCACCCAGTGTGTCCGGACCATCTTCATCACGGACCACTACAGCTGATGTCTTCAATGTATCGGGCCAGATGACATGCAAGGGGCTTAAGAACTGGGAATGGCAGCAGAAATCGTTGTTTGGTTCCATTGGTTCCAGCATTGACACCTTCTAAGGCCCCCACTGAGGCTTCGGCTTTGCGTGGAGGCCGGGCCCATTTGGAGCCGAGGGGTTGCGGGGCACCAGAACGGTGGTTCTCCTTTGATAAGGAGCATGGACCAGACTTTGACTTCGTCGACGTTGAAGGGTGATGCCAAGCCCAGGATGAAGTCCCATGGGCATCTATATCGGAGCCCTCGGCGTGACTCTGAAAGCGAGAGCTGGGAATGACCCTCTAAGCTGCTCCGGCAGGAGGAGTTGCCTCCTGAGGCCCCAGAGGGCTGGTGTGGGACTCCCAAGGCCATGACCATCGAGGAATTCCTGCCAAGGGAGCCAGCATCGACACTGAAGGCTGCGGCACCAACTCCGGTGACAGTGTGGACCTCTGTCCTCACAGAGAGGATGCAGGCCCTCGAGCATAGCCTCACTATGTTCATGGCCCAGGAAGCTGCCAGGGACCTAGTGAAGGCCCCATTCACAGCGGGTGCCTTACCTGCAGAGGTGCAGCCCATCCTTGGGGTCCATGCATGAGATTAAAAGATCCAAGACACACTCCTCAGTGCTCCCGGGTAGGGAGGCACACACCATGGATGGCTATGGTATAAAGTGCTACCAGGGCTTGATAGTGTTGGCTCCGATCCAAGCATACCAGTTATACATGGGCAAATACCTGCGTGATCTGGTGGGGGATCTTGCCGGGTTCTCGGCTGTCTGTCAGGAGAGCACCTTGAGTGCTTCCGGAGCCTGGTGAGCAAAACGAAGTAGTGCTCCAAATACATCACCCAGGCAGCCTATGACAGGTTCTAGTCTATAGCCAGGGTGGCTGCGGTGGGCATCAGTGCCCACCGCCTGCAATGACTACAATCGTCAGACTTAGAACATTGGGTTCAGGCAAATTGGCTGATGTTTCATGCCAGGGAGAGAACCTCTTCAGCAAACCCATGGCAGAGAAGGCTGCAGAGATTTCGAGAAAGACCACTAACCCTTTCAGGAGAAAGGCTTCAGGGAAGAAGTCCTTTTACCCTAAAAAGAAAAAGGCCTATGGTACTTACACCCTGTATTATTTATACCAGCCACCAAAACGGGCAACAGGGTAAGAGTCAAAACCCGAGGCAGCAGTGTAAGCCGAAAGCCCCTAAGCCTCAACCAGTGCCGCAGCCCCAGCCAGGCGGGAGTTTTCGACTCCTGACTTTGGACTATGGCCTGTCTTCCCTTCCCTGCCTCTGTTCCGACATAGGGGAGGGGGCGGCTGATACACTTTGCTCACAGGTAGCTGAGCATAATAGCTGATGCCTGGGCACTGCAGGTGGTCCACGAGGGCTACCTGCTGTGCTCTGAAGAGATGCCACCCTCCTTCTTTCCAGGGGAGTACCCTCTCCAGCATCGCCATTGCAAACTATGATGGAAGTCCAGGCCCTCCTTGCAGAACTTGTTCCACCATCCCAGACAGGATAGGGTTTCTATTCCTGCAACTTCCTCTTTCCGACCCATCCTAGATCTCTGCAATTTCAATCACTTTCTAGTAAAGGTAAAGTTCAAGATGGTATCCCTTGGAACCTTGCTGCTCTACTTCAATGGGAAGACTGTCTGTGCTCCTTGGATCTCAGAAACACCTATGCACACATCCTCATCCACCCCCTGCATCATCAGTTCCTCCACTTTATGCTCATTGTGCAGCACTGTCAGTACAGGGTTCTGCCCTTTGGCCTTGCCTCTGCCCCAAGGGTCTTCAGCAAATCTCTAGCGGTCATTGCCGCCTTCTTCCTGATCCTGGGAATCTTTGTTTTCTCTTACCTAGACTACTGGTTGGTCAGGGGCAAGGCACCGGATAATATCCAGCAGTCCGTACAGCACACCATTCAGGTACTGGAACAGCTTGGCTTGGTCATCAACTACCCAAAGTCCCATCTGCAGGCCTCTCAGCACTTCGAGTTCACTGGAGCTCTCCTCAATATCACACTGGCTTGAGCTTTTTTTCCAGCGGACAGGGCCCAGTGCCTAGTCACCTTGGCAAGGGACGTCCAGCATTGCCCGGATGTCATGGCTCGGCAGATCCTGTGCCACCTGAGCCACATGGCCTCTACAGTCCATGTTACCACCTTAGCCCGATTTCAGATGCGTCAGACGCAGTGAACTGTCTGCACACAGTGGCATCAGGTAACGGAACGTCTTTCGGACAGGGTCACAGTGACTCCGCCTCTCCTTGTCCTGGTGGCAGCACCCTGCTCACCTACTTGTGGGGCTTCCCTTCCATGCCCCTTTGCACCAGCAAGTCCTCACGATCAGTGTCTCCAAACTTGGCTGGGGAGCACATCTGAATTACCTGTCCACATAGGGCCTCTGAACTGCGGGGGAAAGCCACCATCAGATCAACTTCCTGGAGCTTTGGGCTATTGCCAAAGCCTTCCAAGTGTTTCAGCAACAGTTCTCCCATCAGATCATTCTCATACAGACAACCAGGTGGCTATGTCCCACCCCAACAAACAGGATGGCACGGGTCTGTACCTCCTCTGCTGGGAGGCAGTCCACCTCCAGAAGTTTGCAGTCTCATATGGTATGCTCTTTAGAATGGTATACCTGCCAGGGGAGCTCAGCATCCTGGCAGTTTGCCTCCGCAGGGTCCGTCAGTCACACGAGTGGACTCTGAACAGGTGGATTGCCAACTGCAGTTTCCAAATGTGAGGTGTGCCGTCTATAGACCTCTTTGCCACTCCCCAGAGCACCCAACTCCCTCTGTTTTGCTCCAGAGTACCATGCAAGGATCACATAGCTCCAAATACTTTTCTCCTTGACTGGAATTGAGGGTCTTCTCTATGCCTAGCCACAGACTCCTCTGGTGGCCAAGACCCTTTTCATTGTGCTGCACTAGCCCAGGCAACCCTGCTTTCTAATTCTGCTCCGATTGTCTCAACGGCAAATGCTGTGCCCTGGATGTAATCTCGCAGCACGACCGGACTCTGCTTCATCCCAACCTGTTGTCCCTAGAGATAACGGCTTGGATGCTGAGCGAGTAGTACTCTCGGAGCTCTGCTTACCGCAGGATGTGGAGAACAGCCTCCTCGCCTTGCATAAGGACTCGATGAGATGTGCTTAGGCCTTCAAGTGGCATAGGTTCTCCGTATGGTGTGAGGAGAAGTCTCTGGACTCCTTCTCCTGCCCTGTGGAGTCAGTTTTGTCTTATCTTATGCACCTGCCAGACTCTGGTCTGAAATCCAACTTGGTCAGAGTGCACCTCAGTTCTGTAGCTGCTTATCATCAGCCCATAGCTGATCAACTGATTTATTTATTTATTTTATTTTTTATTTATCACACATTTATATACCGCTCTTTCCCAAGTATCAAGTGCGGTTTACAATGAACAGAGAAAATTGAAGGTACATGAGTAATCATGTCCTAGTCATTTACAGGGAACAGGTTTTACATATAACAGTATAAATAAGCATGCAAACATTGTTTACATCCTGAGATATAGTGAGGATGTAATGAAAACTTTTTACATATTTACATTAGTTTTATACAGTTTGAATTACGTGAAAGCAACATTGTATTAACAGTTTTTACATTTTTTATTATCAGATAGGTGTGTGTCTAGTAGTTTATTAACCTGTATCTCTTTGTTTGGTTTGGTTAACCAGAGGTGTGTAATGTGAGGTAAATAGGTGTGTTTTAGTTTTTTTCTAAATTCTTTAATTTCGGTCAGGAGGCGAACGTTGTCTGGTAGATTATTCCAGAGAGTCGGTGCACAGTGAGAGAAGGCCCTATTATTGGTTAGTTTTCTAGCTTTTTTAAAGTCTTTAGGTAATGATATTGTGTTTGTATTTCCACTCCTTTGAGATTGCTTATTTGGTTCCATGTTGATTAGGTTGTTAAGCGCGGATGGTGCTAGTTTGTTTATCATTTTGAAGGTGATAACTAGTATTTTGTATTGTATTCTATTATGAATTGGTAGCCAATGGAGTTTAGCAAGTATTGGTGTAATGTGTTCTTTTGAATTTACATTCATAATGATTCTTGCCGCAATATTTTGAGTTAGTTGGATCTTTTTAATGTTTTGCCGCGTGATTCCCTGGAAAATTGTGTTCGCGAAATCGAAGTGTGGGGTTATGATTGCTTGTATTATCGATATGAAGTCTTGTAAGTGAATTAAAGGACGTATTTGTTTCAAAGTCTTGATTTTGAAATGTATGGTTTTTTTAAGGTTTTTTATGTGTGAGTCCATATTAAGTTTATCATCGAGTATTACTCCTAAGTATTTTATTTCTTTTTTTGTTTTAATTTCATGGTTACTTAGGATGATGGAGTTTGGGGGTGTATATGTTTGGCTTTTTGTGACATAGAGGATATCAGTTTTTGTAAAATTGATATGCAGGTTATGATTAGAGAGCCATGATGTTAGGTCATTGAAACATTCTTGTATTTGTTGTAGGGGTGGGTGAGGGATTTTAAATGGTAGATAAAACATCATATCATCAGCATAAATGTGATATTGTACACCGTGACGTTTAAAGATGTTGCAGACTGGTTGGAGATAAATATTAAATAGCAGTGCTGATAGGGCGGATCCTTGTGGGAGGCCTTGGGTTTGGTTGAAAAGTTTTGATGTTTGGTTGTCAATCCTCACTGTTTGTGTTCTGTTTGTTAGATAGGACCTAAACCAATTAAATACGGTGGATGTTATTCCGATTTGTTGGAGTCTGCTTAACATTGTTATGTGGTTAATACTGTCAAATGCAGCGGAGATGTCTAGAAAGATTAGTATAAATGCTTGTTTTGGATCGTCAATTCCTCTTATTAATGTGTCAGAGTACTGTCAGTAGGGTTTCTACTCCATGATGTGGGCGGAAGCCATATTGATGTTCATCAAGGAGATCTATTGAATCGATGAAGTCTTGTAATTGAGTTTGGATTATTTTTTCGATGAGTTTGGCCATGAAAGGGATACTTGATATGGGTCTATATGAGGTTGGGGATGTCTTGTCAAGGGTATTATTTTTGAGGATTGGTCTTATTTGGACGTGTTTTAGGGAAGGAGGTAGATAGCCGTTTTCTAATGAGCTGTTGACTATGGGGAGGATGAATGAAGAGAGTGTTGGGAGTGTCTTTTTTATCCATTTTACTGGACAAGGATCAAGGTGAGAGGTTGTAGTATTAATATTAGATATAATGGTTTTGAGAGTGGTTTTTGTTATTGGGTTGAAGTTTGACCAGGTATCAGATATGTTAGGGGTCGTCTCTGTATATATTTTTGGGGGCGTCATTTGTGGTTTATTTTTGTTTATGTAGTATTGGGCTAATTCTTGTGGGGAAATGTCAATAGATGTTTCATATGTGTTATGGGTTTTGTTGGTCAAGTTCTGAACTATACTAAACAGTTCTCTTGGTCGGTTCATAGAATTAGCTAGTATGTTAGAGTAATGGTTTCTCTTAGCTGTATCAGTTGCTTGTCTAATCATTGAGAGTGTTTAAGTATTTTTCATGGTTAGGTAACGTTTTAGATTGTCTCCATTCACGTTCGTACTTTCTCAGTTTTCTTTTAATTTGTTTGATTGTTTTATTATACCATGGTGCATCTCTATGTTTGGTCTTATTGTTTTTATTATGTTGTGCTAAGGATGGTATGCATTCTGCTGCCTTGGAGATTATATTGTTCCAGTTGTCAATTGATTCTTCAAGGTTTGTTGGTGCTGGGGATAGTTGAGGGATTATGTTATCTAGAAACTCCTCTTCATTAAATTTTCTAAATCTGTTTTTTAGTGAGGGTTGTGGACTTTTTGTTTGGTTACTGTCAGTGTACTTTATGTCAAATTTTAGGAGGTAATGGTCTGACCAAGGGACAGGTATGTATTTAAGTGTTGCATAGTCGAATAAGTTGTGGAGGGAGGTTGGTAGGAAAACAAGATCTAGTGTTTTACCTTTGGTATGTGTATGTTCAGATATTATTTGGTGGAAGTCCATGTCCATAGTAGTTTCTAAAAAGTGAGATGAGTATGTATTATGTGTAGAGGGAAGATTAAAGTCACCCATTAGAATCACAGGGTTTGTGTCTGTGTCTGTGGAAGATGACATAATTTCTATTAATGTGTCAGTGATGTCTATGTTATGTTCTGGTGGTTTGTATATTAGGCATATCCTCAGATTTTTAATTTTTATTGTAAGAGCGTGAACATGGTTAGTGTTACTAGATGATATAAGTTTTGCATTGAATTTTTTCTTTATGATCATGAGGACACCACTGCCTTTTTTATATGTTCTGTGTGTATGGAAGATCTCATATTCCTGAGTTTTTAGTTGGTTAATGTAAACTGAGTCTGTTTCTGTAAGCCAGGTTTCAGTTACACAGATTAAATCTGACTTCTGGTCATTGAGGATGTCAGTGAAGATAGGGAGTTTGTTTCTCATTGATCTTGCATTGATGAGTTGACAGGAGAGAGTAGTGAATTTGGGTATATTAAGTATCTGAGGTTTGCAGCTTGGTTTGCAGCTTGTCGTGCTGTGAGGGCTTGCGTGCATCAGTGATGCTGAGAGCTAAACTATCGGTAGTTTAACTACTGGCAGGGTCTCCCAAGATGGACAGGTCTCAGCTGAGGTGCTGAGGTGCCAGACGAAGACAAACCACCCATCTGGGCAGCAGCAGAATGGGATAGTGTTGACGGCGGAGGATCACATTTCTGTGACAACGGCAACAACACCAAACTTAAACTGCGCGGAAGGAAGGCCCGGCAATCTACTTCTGTATCTTGCCATGAAAACCCAATGGATAGTTACAACAAAACAAATTGTGCTATGGTGCTGGAAGATGAGACTCCCAGGTCGGAAGGCACTCAACTAGCTACTGGGGAAGAGCTGAAGACTTTTCAGAGTAAAGCCAGCATTTATGATGTGGTTGGATCAAAGCCCTCGGGAAGTCTGACTGCTGATGTAGCTGCGCATGAAATGAGAGTCAGAAGCTGTAAAGATGTCTTACACATTGGAACATGGAACGTACGAAGCATGAACCAAGGGAAGTTGGAGGTGGTCAAGAATGAAATGGAACGTGTACAACTTGATCTGTTGGGTGTCAGCGAACTGAAATGGACTGGCATCGGGCACTTTGCATCAGATGATCACATGGTCTACTATGCTGGAAATGAAAGACAAAGAAGAAATGGTGTTGCATTTATAATAAAGAAGAAACTTGCAAGAACTGTAATGAAATACAATGCAGTCAGCGAACGCTTAATCTCTATTCGTCTACGAGGATTGCCTATCAACACAACTATAATTCAAGTATATGCCCCAACAACAGCTGCAGAAGAGAATGAAATTGAAGAGTTCTATGAACAAGTACAAGCTGAAATTGACAGAACATGCAAACAGGATATCCTGATAGTCATGGGTGACTGGAACGCAAAGGTTGGCAACAAAGAAGAAGGCAAAGTAGTTGGAAAATATGGACTTGGCAACAGAAATGAAGCTGGAGAAAGATTGATAGAATTCTGCAAGACCAATGATCTATTCATCTCAAACACCTTCTTCCAGCAACACACTTACTATGTTACTATGTTACTATGTTACAAGCGGCGACTGTACACATGGACTTCACCCAATGGATTGTATAAAAATCAAATTGACTACATCTGTGGAAGTCAACGATGGAAAAGCTCTGTAACATCAACAAAGACAAAACCTGGAGCTGACTGTGGTACAGATCATCAACTACTAGTATGCAAACTCAAGCTAAAGTTGAAAAAGAGCAAACCACTCATGAATGCAGCAAAATTTGACCTTGAGAATATACCACTGGAATTTAAAGACTGCCTGCAAAATCGATTTGCTGCTTTTGATACAAATGACAGAGCTCCGGAAGAGTTATGGAATGACATCAAGAAGGTTGTGCTAGAAGAAAGCGAGAAGTCTCTACAAAAGGTGAAAAAGCAAAAACGGCCAAAATGGATGACGGAAGAAACTCTGAAAATTGCCCAGAAACGCAGAGAAGCTAAAGCCAAAGGAGAAAGAAAGACAATCGCAGAACTCAACAGAGATTTCCAACGTGCAGCAAGACAGGACAAGGAAAAGTACTACAATGACACTTGCAAGGAAATAGAAGCAGAAACTATTAGAGGAAGAACAAGATCGGCTTTCCTAAAGCTGCGAGAGTTAAAGAAAAAGTTCCAGCCTCGAATTGGAATGTTACAAGATGCTCAAGGTTCTATGTTGAATGATGCTGAGAAGATCAAGAAAAGGTGGAAGGAATATACAGAGTTTTTATATGATAAAGATCAAGTGGACCAACAGCCGTTTCAACCTATACCTTATGATCAGGAACCATTGGTGATGAAAGAAGAAGTTGAAGCAGCATTGAAAGCCTTATCAAAGAACAAAGCACCAGGCATTGATAGCATTCCCATAGAAGTATTGCAGCAATCTGATGCAGCTGTTACCGTACTTACAAGGCTCTGCCAAGAAATATGGAAGACAACATCATGGCCAACTGACTGGAAAAGATCTGTGTTTATACCAATACTAAAGAAAGGTGATCCAACTGACTGTGGAAATTATCGCACAATCGCTCTGATCCCACATGCCAGCAAGATTCTACTGAAGATTATTCAAAAGAGACTACAGCCATACCTAGAACAAGAACTACCTGAAGTGCAAGCAGGGTTCAGGAAAGGGCGAGGAACGAGAGACATCATTGCGGATGTGAGATGGATCCTTGAAAAGACTAAAGAATACCAAAAGGATATCTATTTGTGCTTTATCGACTATAGCAAGGCTTTTGACTGTGTAAACCATGAGAAACTCTGGGCCACATTAAGAAGCATGGGTATACCAGAACACCTGATAGTTCTCTTGCGCAATCTGTACATTGATCAAGAAGCAACAGTTCGAACGGAACAAGGAGAAACAGAATGGTTTAAAATAAGCAAAGGTGTAAGACAAGGCTGCATACTTTCCCCCTACCTGTTTAATTTATATGCAGAACAAATCATCAGAGAAGCAGGACTGTATGAAGACAACAGAGGTGTGAAGATTGGTGGAAGACTCATCAACAACCTTCGCTATGCTGATGATACCACATTACTAGCTGAAAGTGAAGATGATCTGAAACATTTGCTTCTCACAATCAAAAAACATAGTCTCAAAATGGGCCTGCACCTTAATGTAAAGAAGACAAAGATCATGACAACTGGCATAATCAACAGGTTCATCGTTGAAGGAGAAGAAATTGAAATCGTGAACAACTTTAACCTACTTGGATCAACTATCAATAAAGAAGCAACAAGCAGTCAAGAAATCAGACGACGCATTGCTCTTGGCAGAATGGCTATGAAAGACCTAGATAAGATTCTCAAGAGCAGAGATGTCTCTCTCCATACAAAGATTCGACTTGTTCAAGCCATGGTATTTTCAATAACATCATATGGATGTGAAAGCTGGACAGTGAAAAAGACAGACAGGAAGAAAATTGATGCCTTTGAATTATGGTGCTGGCGGCGAATACTGTGTATACCATGGACTGCCCGAAGAACAAACCAGTCGGTACTAGAGGAGATCAAACCTAAGCTTTCTTTAGAAGCTCAGATGACAAGACTTCGACTTTCATACTTTGGACACATCATGCGAAGAGAGAGATCATTAGAGAAAGACATCATGCTTGGCAAGATAGAAGGTCAACGCAAAAGAGGAAGGCCAGCAATGAGATGGATCGCTACAATAACAGCAGCTACGGGTACCAGTCTGTCAACAATGAGCCGCCTGACTGAAGACCGAACACAATTTAGGATAGCTATCCAGAGGGTCGCCATGAGTCGACTCCGACTCGACGGCACTTAACAACAACAACAAGTATCTGAGGAGCATCATATTCAGAGGTTACATTTATGGTAATGAGTCTAGAGTGTTTAAGTTTATGGTAAGGTCCTATTTTGTATGGTACGATTAATTTTTCATTACGTATTGTACCTTGGATTATTGGGATTGGTTTAGCATTTTTGTTCCTTAGGCATTTTGTAAGGTCTATTATAGCAGTGATTGTAATGCAAATGCATAGGATTTTGAAGACAGATGGTATTGGTGGAGACATTGTTGTGCAAAAGTTTTATATAGTGTGATAATTTATCTTTATGATTGAATTTTGGTTATTGGGATGGCCTGACAGGAAACCAGATGACAATGTATCCTAGTGTATCTTAGTGGTGTGTGAGACAATGTATCTCTTATAGCATAACAGTATGGAATAACAGTAAACCAGATAGCTAAGACAATGAATCCTAGATAAGTTGTAAATAATTGTAAATAATTGTAAATAATTGCCCCGGTTATCCAAGTTTTTGTTCCTTGTTCTATGTAAAAAACAGATAACATGTACCTTATCTGATGTTTTCTTGTTCTATGTAAACCGTGCTGATTGTAAATAGAGCGGTATATAAAAGATGTTAAATAAATAAATAAATAAAGTTACAAGGTAATGAGGCATGTAATGGAGAAACAGCAGTCTAAAGTAGTGCAGTAGAAGTTAGTATAGTCATAGGGGATCTAAGGGAATGTATAGATCTATATGCATTCTATGATATAATTTAACTTTGACTGGAGTATAATAGTGGTATAAAGATGAGGTCTTACATATAGAGTAGCAATAATAATAATACCGTATATCCCTTAATATAAGAATTTAACAGATAAGCGAGGTCAAGGCTGATAGAGTTTGGTAATACTTGCAGTTCGGATTATATGCAGGTTTGTGGATAAGTTTCTTGTTACTTCTGTGATGCTGTAAACTGTGGTTTTAACGATGTGCCACCGCCTAAGGGCCACGCCAAAGGGCCCTCTGGCGAGGCCCTCAGGCGCGGGCCCGCCGGCGCGGGTGCGCCTAAAATCGCGCCCTTTTTAAAGGATCCCGGGACTGCCCCGATTGGGTAGCTAAACTCAGCTGTGCGGTGCGGTCCTTTTGATGTGCTCAATCCCTCCTGGGAGAGCCTCGGGGTTGAAGAGATGGCTCCCGATGAAATCGCGCCCTTTTTAAAGGAGCCCGGGACTGCCCCGATTGGGTAGCTAAACTCAGCTGTGCGGTGCGGTCCTTTTGATGTGCTCAATCCCTCCTGGGAGAGCCTCGGGGTTGAAGAGATTTCTGTTCACCCCTTAGTGGGTTGCTTTATGCGAGGCCTTCTACTGTCTCGCCACCCCATTAAACCATCCTTGGTGGCATGAGACCTTAATGTGGTGCTCAGACAGCTCCTTGCACCAGGAAGGAATTTGGGCAAGCAGAGGCTAAGTGGCTCAAAGGGGGGGGCCCTTTGAGCCACTTAGCCTCTGCTTGCCCAAATTCCTTCCTGGAAGGTCATTCTCTGGTGACACTTCTGCATACAGAGTCGGTGAATTGCAAGCACTAGGGCGCACCTGCCAAATACCAGGTTTCATTAGAACAGGGTAGTTCTCCAAACTCATCCAAAATTCCTACCTGTGGTAGTTTCTGCTTTTCATCTCAACTGCTGGTGTTGCATACCTTCTTCTGAAGACCTCATGCCAGCAGAGGTCCCTGCTGGACACTGACTCTCAGAATCTCTCAGTGATTGTTCATGCTGTTTGTTCTCAGTTTGCCCCATTAGGCCTTTCACAGGTTTTTTTGGTAGCCTGTAGCTAGGGAGGCCCATATGTGAGGAATGACTTCCTGTTTGGTCCTGGAGAAAACATAGTTACTCACCTGTAGCAGGTGTTCTCCGGGATCAGCAGGAATTAGTCCTCTATCCTCCCTCCTTCCTGTGGAGTTGTTTTCTTTTTTGGCTTAATTAAGCTATCTCATCATTCTGAGGTAAGATGGCTCCTTTGGGAGGGAATACCAGCACACATGCATGGATCACCTTTCAAAAGCTTCTTATGGAAGCTGGGAAGTATTCCCACGTGATTTCCGTCAGTGACGTCACCCATATGTGAGGATTGATTCCTGATGGTCACTAAGAACACCGCTCTAATGTGTCTGGCGCCCTACCTTAATACCTGTGTTTGTTCATTGTGCTTACAGATGGCAAAGAATATGAAGACAAGCACACACAAAATTTTGGCACTCAAAAATCTGACCCATCGGCATCGATGGCATGGATTACCATGGTCCAAGGAGCTGCTTGAGATGCTGGTGGTGCATTAGCTAAAAATATAAGAACATAAGATATGCCACACTAGGTCAGAGCAAGGGTCCATCAAGGCCAGTATCTTGTTTCAATCCAGATCAGAAGTACTTGTCAGGGTACTTTTGACCTGTCAGCAAGGGTCCATCAAGCCCAGTATCTTGTTTCAATCCAGGCCAGGTTGTCAGGTTCCCAAAAGGTACACAGATTTCATGCTGCTTGTCCAATGGGTAAGCAGTGAATTTCCCTGGTCTCTTTAATAATTACTAATGGACTTTTCCTCCAGAAACTTGTCCAAACCTCTTTTAAATCCAGCTACACTAACAGCTTTTACTACATCTTCTGGTAACAAATTCCAGATTTTGATTATGCTTTGAGTGAAAAAATATTTTCTACGATTAGTCTTAAATGTGCTACATTGTAACTTCATTGCACGCCCCCCACTCGTTATACTTTTTGAAGGGTTAAACAACCTATTTACATTTACCCGTTCTCTTAGTTTCATTATGTTATAGACCTCTATCATATCTCCCCTTAGCCGTCTCTTTTCCAAGTTGGAGAGTCCCAACCTTATAAGCCTTTCCTCGTAGGGATATTCTTCCATCCCCTTTACCGTTTTGGTGGCTTTTCTCTATACCATTTCTGCTATATCCTTTTTAAGATGTGGTGACCAGAATTGCACACAATATTCAAGATATGGTTGCACCATGGAGCGATACAGAAGTATTATAATATCCTTTGATTTATTCTCCATTCTTTTCTTAATGATTGTTAGCATTATATTGATTCTATTCTATTTGATTTCTTGACTGCCACTGCACACTGGTCAGAGGGTTTCAAAGTATTATCCATGATAACACCTAAATCTTTTTCCTGGGTGGTGGTTCCTAATGTGGAACCTTGCATCATGTAACTGTAATTTGGGTTATTCTTCTCTAGGGGTATGACTTTGCACCACTGTTCCCTCTAAGCTGTGCGCGTGTGTGCGCGCACACACCTCGCAGAGTGAGTGCACATACTTTACAACAGAGAGCACAAAAATTACGTTCTGATTCTGATAGAAAACAACACAGACGTTCTTAAAATTGAAAAGTTGTTGTGTATTTATGGTTTTCACAAGTTCTACAATATTTTCTAGTGCAATCAATGTGGTGTACGTACTGTATTCTGACGTGTAGTCAAATTTTAAAGTATATAACTCCGAGTGTCGTTATGTGGCGCACAAAAATTTAACCTTCCTTCAAAAGCTGCACAACTGATATTTTATGCGCACACAGCCTACAGAAAATTAAAGGGAACATTGCTTTGCACTTGTCTACATTAAATTTCTTCTTTCATTTGGATGCCCAGTCTCCTAATTTATCAAGGTCCTCTTGCAGTTTTTTTACAATCCTCCTGTGTTTTAACAACTTTGAATAATTTGGTGTCATCTCCAAATTTGATCACCTCACTCGCTATTCCCATTTCCAGGTCATTTATAAATATGTTAAAAAGCAGCAGGCCCAGCACAGATCCCTGGGTACTCAATTATTCATCTTTCTCCATTGGTGGAATGGATCGCTATGGTCCAAGGAGCTGCATTGGATGCTGGTGGTGAATCAGCATCAGGCAGTGCTCAAGCTCACTTGCAATCGAAAACTAATAGGGTGACCAGGATTGGTTTTATAATAGTTCCATCCCCCAAAAAAGGAAGGATTTGTCCACGACTTCATTGGCATCAAGGACTACTGATGACAAGCATTGGTTGGAGGCTGAGGTGCATTGGCATCAGAGTTAATTGGAGCACGATGTCAAGAATACAGGGGATTTGAGTGATACCCAACCCCTGGAGCTGCCCTGAAGGAATTGTAGCTGAATGACTATGACAATGAAGAAGCTGTGCTAGACTCCAATGACCCGATATTGAGCTAGGCTCATTTTCAAAGGGCTATGCGCATAGCTCTCCCCGCCGACCTCTAACCTGGATAGTCAATGCTGTGGTGACGGTATTGAATATCAGGAATCGCCACACACACTGGAAGGCACTGAAGCTAACTGGGCAGCAGCGATATTGCATGCTGCCTGGTTACCTCCTGTGCCTTAAAAATAGGCGAGGGTTTTCTTTGTCTATCTTTTTGGCACAGATCTCTAACCAGGCAGCATGTAGTATCGCTAGTGCCCGGTTATCGCTTGTCGCTGCCTCCACTGCGCCCCATAACACCCGGACATACCCCAGTGCTAACCAGATAGCATCAGAGTGCATAGGAGAGTTAGAAAGGATATTCATGTAGACCCTCTGCTTCTGAGAGTTCTTTGCTAAGGGTAGCAGTATTGAGCCATCAAGCTGATTCTCAAAATTGTTTGTATGAGATGGATTGAGATCTCCAAAGGCCTTGACATTGGTCAGTTTCAATATCTAAGGCATGGGGGGAGGCATTGCCCAGGAAGCCTCTCAGCTGAGTGGTGCACTCTGACTCCCAAAGGAGCTCTGACCCCTTGAGGGCTCAGATGCCAGTCCAGGCAAAAATTGAGATGTCTATAGATTACCTCTCTGGGTCTGTTTCTGTGTGCTCCTGGCAAACAGACTATGACTCTGAGTATTTTTCAGAAGAGAGGTACCCAGAGCTACCATCGGACCCCTCTCAAACTCTTGAGCATCACAGGTCATCTCCTGAGGATATATCCATCCACTATTTTGTCATGGATATAGCCATTTAAGTTTGATATGGAAGAGGGACCCAGGGCCAAAGAAATTCTCTAATATCCTGATCCCCCAAGGAAGCAGTGATAGTGCTTGTGCACCGTATCTGTCATAGGTGTCTTACTACAACAAAGGCTAACACCTTGTAATGAAGACGTGCAGTTTATTTACAAACAAAGCAAGGATACTTAATCAGAAAGGCAAGTAATTCTCTTAGTTACATATGAGTAGTTAGAAAAGATAACTAGAAAGCAATTAGAATAATGATAACTAAAAGCACTTAATTGTAGAAGAAAAAGATAACTAGAAAGCTAATTACAGAAGAACAATACTTCACTGAAAGAGTTCTGAACTTCATCTCCTGTGACACTTTGATTGAATGGATCCCTGATTCAACCAGACAAGAGAGACTTCTCAATCAGGAGTTTCTCTAGGCGATGCGTCCATCCCTAGATGAGATCCGTCTGTTTCTCTGTCTAGCTGAAAACAGGTATCCATTTTATCAAGTTGCAAGGACAACCAGTTATTTCCTATCATGTGACATACACGTAGTATAGGGTCAGTTATCCATTAAGCACATTCAAGACACTGGCCAGGTGTTTGACAATGTTCAAGGGACACCCTCCCCCATGGTTTTAGAAGCTCAAAACTTCTACATTATAATTGATGAATTCTTATCCTGTCTACATTGGCTAGGAGAATTGTTTCCAAGGCTAGGTGAATTGTCCTTTTTGTCCTCTTTAATGGGTCTCCATTTGTTTGCTAGAAGGACTCCTAGGTGAATTGTTGTTTTGTCCTCTCTAATGGATCTCCATTCATTTGCTAGAAGAAGAACTCCTCCCTGATCTCCCAGTATCTTTCTGTAGTTATGTAAATTGTTTCAACAGTTTCAAGTACCCCTGTTTCAATGGTTTCTTTTACCCCTTACTTACTGTTGAGGCATATTCACTGCTGAGGCATAATCAATAGTCAAAATTCATCTGTACCACAATAGGCTACAAATGAGAATGTGGGAGACCCCTCCCCCCTTCTGTACCTCCTGTTAGCAAGAGGCTTCAGGATTTGAGAAGTTCTCCGTGGGCAAGCAGGAAATAAGTTCTCATGTATGGATGATGTCATCCGACAGAGCCTGTGCAGAAATGCTTGCCAGCTACAAAAGGAAACGTTTGGGAGCTTCCTCTGCATGGCTTGCCATCTTCCTGCCTGCCACTGTGGTACCATTTTAGATCAGTCTTTGTCTTTCCGTGAAGCCCAACAAACACATCTTCACTAGCTCTCACCAGCTGGTAATTTCTGCCTCTTCTTGGGGACTCTGCTGTCTCCTAGCGGTATCCGGAACATTTTCCTGCCTGTCCATCACATTTTTTCTTTTCTTTTTTCACTTTAGTCAGTTTTATCGTCCATTTCAAGTTTCCTTTGTTTTTTGCAGCACCTCTGCCCTGTTAGGTACCGGTGGTCCGGCCCTGGGTACCTTCATTTTTTCACAGTCGGGTCGTTTGATTTTGCTGCTTCTGTTTTTCCAGCCGATATGTCCCAGAAACTTGCCAGTGAGTTTAAAAAAGTGTTCTCAGTGCTCAAAGACCACATCTATCACGGATGTTCATAAATGGTGCCTTCAGTACCTGGAACCCAATCATCAGTTCTCTTCTTGTAATTTGTGCTTACAGATGACAAAAAGAGGACTCAACGGTTGAGAGAAGCAGCGCGAATCACTTTTTGGCCCTCATAAGTCCGATCCATCGACATTGGCCTCAGCAGCAGCAGTGTATATGGCATCAAAGACTGCATCGAATGCTGACAGTGCATCGACATTGAGGAGTTCTCAAGCCTACTTGCTGCCCCAGAACATCAAGATGTTCAGCCAAAGATGAGGAAGGATTTGGCTTTGTCTTCATCTGTGCTGCAGAGTCATTGCTCTGAGCAGTGAGTGGAGACTCTGGTGCTTTGACGTTGAAACCCCTCAAGACACAATATAGAGAGCAATGAGGGTGCACGAGAGCATGCCCCTCTAAGCTGCCCCAAAGAGAGGAGAGCTCATCCTACAAGTCATCAAAGGGGCAGCGATGGCCTATTGTATGCCGAGACCAAGCTGCTGATACCCCTTGCAGGTTCTGGGAACATTGGCTGAGGTTGCTGAGGCCCCGCAGCCTTCAGTGATGGTGGCCATGGAGAAGCGCTTTCTGAGGGCTCTTGAGGAATGGATCATGATGCTGTTTCCCATGCAGCATGTCCGTTGCATCGACATCGGCACCCATCCAGCCAGTGCTTGAGACACTTGGCTTGCCTGCGAGAGAGGCATAGATATCAGGACATCGAAGGGCCCTAGCAACAGAGCCTGCCGGCTAATGTTGCTCTCTAGTATATTGGGGTCTAATGTTCTCTTGAAAACTAGAAGAGCATTGGTGCATCATCT
This sequence comes from Ichthyophis bannanicus, assembly GCA_033557465.1. Classification (NCBI taxonomy): domain Eukaryota; kingdom Metazoa; phylum Chordata; class Amphibia; order Gymnophiona; family Ichthyophiidae; genus Ichthyophis; species Ichthyophis bannanicus. Next base: position 372,194,825 of record CM066033.1, on the reverse strand, counting down.
CTCCCAATCCCAAAGGTTCAGGAGAGAGATCCCAGGCAGAGACTTGGAAGTACTCCGACTTCCTCTCTGAGTCTGATTCAGAAGGCTGGGTCACCGATATCTAATCTGGGGACATGTCAGAGGATAGGTCTCCAGGGCTTCCATCAGAGCCTTCTCCTCTTCCTGAACAACCTAAGTCACCTCCTGACATTATGACCTTCCAGGATTTTGTAAGGATATGGCTAAGGCCATATCCCATCCCTTATTTTTTGAGACCGAGGATGAGCCCAGAGCAGATGAATTGGAGATCCTTCAGTACTCCTCTGCCCCTAAGGAAGTGGTGACAGTGCTCATGCACTGCATCCTTCAGAGTGTGCAGATGAGAATGTGGGAGTATCCCCTCACTGTACCTCCAATTAGCAGAAGGCTTGACTCCATAGAGTTCAATAGGCTCCTGGTTTTGAGAAGCCCCAGCTTCCTCACGATTCCTTGGTGGTCGAATCCGTCCTTAAGAGGTCAGAAAGTTCCAAGACTCACTTCTCAGCACCCCTAGGGAGGGTAGCTTGGACATTGGACTCTTTTGGGAGATTTTTTCAGAGTTCCATGCTTATGGCCTGCATAGCCTCTTACCAACATCCAATGGGCATGTTTATAAAGGACATCATGTATGTCATAGCTGATCTGTCCCAATATCTCCCTCCAGAGAAGCTAGAACAGTATTGTTTCCTAGTGGTTCACGGCAAGGACTGTTCGAAGTTCATGTGCGACCTATAATATCTTCAGAACTGTATTGAGTGCTTCCACCATTGGTATTGGTGCCCGGAGACTTGCCTGGATCTCCGGTCCTCAGACCTAGAACATCAGTGCAGGATAAGCTTGCTGAGGTGCAGTGCCATGGGGATAATCTCTTTGGAGAACAGGTCGAAGAGAAGGTTGGCTTCATTGAAAGCATCATGTCGCCCTTCGAAATCTCTCAAGGCATGTGTCCAAGCTGTCCTCCTACCGCAGGTGCTACTAAGGTGGCTCCCAGAAAAAGACCTATTACTCTCACAGGCATAGGTACATTCCTGGGCCTCAAACTTACCAACCAAAATGGTCTCCTTGACCACAATCACAGTGTGAGAAACCTCGGAAGCCCCAGCTTGCTCTCTGGCCAAAGCCGGTGGTGGGATTTTGACTGATTCCTGCAGAGCATAGCCACTCCACCAGTAACTGCAATGCAAAATTCTCTTGTCATAGGGGAGCTTATTCTTTTGCCCAAAGTTGGCCCCTCATAACCTCAGCCATTTGAGTTTTGCAAATTGTCCATAGCGGTTACAAATTACATCTGTTCAACATTCCTCCAAATTGCATCCAAGGGCTCATTCCATCCACCGTCTGCATCAGGAATTGCTTCAGAGAGAAATCACCATCCTCTTGACAGATCTTGCGATCAAGCTCATGCTACCAAAGCAAAGAAGGCAAGGAATCTCCAGGAACAAGCAGGAATGAGTCTTCACATATGGGAGACGTCGCCGACGGAGCCCGCACGGGAATGCTCCCCAGCATCCAATCAGAAAGCCTTTGGGAGCATCCCCCGCACCTGTGCGGTGGCTTCCCGCCCTTCCTACTGCCTCTCCCCAGTTTTTCGTTTTCCGCGGAGCAGGCAGGACGTCCCTCCTGCCACCGCAGAACTTTTCACCTTTTCTTTTCTTGTTTCTGTAGTCGCGGCTTTTCCCACCGATAGCGGCACCTCTGTGCCCCTTTTGTTTTCTTTTCTCACTTATTTTTCGTCGCCTAGCGGGACATTTTTTCCCTCTGGGCGCCGAGGCCTACCGGGCTTACAGCATGGAGCCCCAGAAGTGCCCTCGCTGCGGGGACTTAGTTTTCCACATGGACTCCAATGCCTGGTGCCTCTCTTGTTTGGGGCCTGACCCTTTCCCCCCGGGTCCTCCGGGCTACAGTGTCGGGAGAAGACCTTCCCTTTTTCGGGTATCCCTCGATGACGTTTTCACGCCCAAGGCGCGGTCATCGGGTTTTTCTTCTCTCCAGGATCAGGTAACCACGCAACAGTCTGTTAAGACTAGCCAAGTCTTGAGGGGCGAGTCTCATGCGCGGCATGGCGACGGCTCTGGCCAACCCCTCAAGTCCCCCTTGGCTACTATACCCCGGTGGGAGTCCTCGGGCTCCAAAGCATCTACAGGGTTTCGGGATGTTCCTGGGGTTCGCTCTTCACAGAACATTCCCGAGCCGTGCTCGAGGGAGGTACCCGCTTCGAGCGGTGCCAATTCCCCGGCATCGGCGCCGGCGTTGAGTGTTCCACTCTTCACCAGGGATCGTCAGCTGGTGTCCTCAGCGCCTCCGGGGCCAATCGACTCGACCGAGTCTGACCTCCCTATATCCAAGCCGTGCTCGAGGGAGGTACCCGCTTCGAGCGGTGCAGACCCCCCGGCATCGGTGTCGGTGTCGAGCGTCCCGCTCCTCACCGAGGATCGTCCGGGGCCGATCGAATCGGTCCGGTCTGGCGTTCCTTCATCCCTGCCATGCGCGGGGGTGGTATCTGCTACAGGCGGTGCCGACCCCTCGGCGTCGGTGTCGAGCGTTCCGCTCCTCACCGGGGGCTGTCAGCCACGGTCCTCGGCGCCTCCGGGGCCGACCGACTCCTGCCGGTATGGCGCTCCTACGGGGGTGGTATCCGCTTCCGGCGGTGCTGACCCGTCGGTGTCGAGTGACCCGCTCCCCACCGGGGATCACCTGCCGCTGCCCTCGGCAGCTCTAGGGCCGACCGGCTCGACACAGTCTGGCAGCCCTACGTTCAGGCCATGCGCGGGGGTGGTACCTGCTTTGGGCGCGTTGGCGTCGATGGTTCCACTCTTCGCCGGGGATGGTCATCTGGCCTCGCTCCCTTCGGGGCCGGTCGCTTCGACCTGCGCTGGGTTGACGGTATCCCAGCCCTGCGCGAGGGTGGTACCAGGTTTGCGCGGCACCGCTCTGCCGGAGACGGCAGGGGCGTCGAGCGCCAGGGACCACCGTCGGCTTTCCCCGGGAGCCTCGGGGTATGTCGATCAGCCCCAGACGGGCGACCCCCCGGCATCGTCGCGGCCGTCGAGGGCCCCGCCCTTTCCGAGAAAGGGGGCCCCTGGGTCTTCGGTCGCTTCGATCCAGCCTGGATCCGCGCCATCCCGCAGCGGTACCCCGGCGTCGGTGCAGGAGTTTTGCACTTCCCTCCCCGCAGGGGCTCGTCGTCGGGCGACCTGAGTACCCTCGGGGACGGGTCGTATGCTCCGGAAGGATTTCCCTCCGGGTCAGGCGGGCTCGAGAGGGGGCCCGGCATCTGGCAGTGCCCACCGTCAGACATCGGCGTCGGCGTCGGATGACCCCCTCTCCACCGAGCTTCGTCCTCGGGGGCCCTTGATGCTCGCGATGCCGATCGACGCGGTTCCGATCCGCTCCCCGGGATCAGCACCGCCGGCGCGGCCGCCCCCGCCGGGGCCCTCTAGAAGGGAGTCTATCTCATCGCTCGGTTCGATGCCCAGCCTGGAATCGGTATCCAGCCTCGAAGACTTGGCCACGACACGTCTTGGGATCGGCCCCTGTCCCCTCCCGCGACGTGGAGCGGAGATCATTGGCTACTGCCCTCCGGCTGCCACGGAACCGCTTCAGTTGCCGGGGGCAGCGCCGCCCCCGGCGGCTCCGTCGGTGCCATCAACCCCTTCGATGCCTAGCTTGGAATCAATTCCAGGAGCCGACCACACCTTGTTGACTACCCCGGTCCGGGGCTGTTGGTTCCCTCCTCTGCCCAGCGGGCATCAGCCCGAGAGGCTTCTCGGTGCCCTGGCGGCCTCTCCCGCCTCCGCCTCCCACGGCATAGCCCCTCCGGGAGAGCCGTCTTTTCAGAATTTCCTCCTTGACATGGCGGACTTGCTGGCCATCCCTATCCCAGACCTAACTCCAGGCCCTGCGGAACGGGCCGCCGTGATGCTTCCTCTGCATCCCTCCCTGCAGGATCTCCTGCTGGGGGCTTGGCGGTTGCCTTTGAGGGTTCCGGCACCGTAGACTGCGATGCATGCTCTGTATCGGGTGCCCCCCTCCCCGGGTTTTCGGCAGCACCAGCTTCCGCATCGTTCCATTGTGGTGGAATCGGCGCTGAGGGAGGCCGGAAGCAAGGAAAAGCATTCTTCTCGCCCTCCAGGCCGCGCCTCGAAGACGCTAGATACCCTAGGACGTCAAACCTTCCAAACGTCTATGCTGGCGTCCAGGATTATTTCATATATTTTTTATATGAGTCTGTCGCTCCGGGAGGTCACCGAGAGATTATCTCTGTTGTCTCCCTTCTTGTCTGCAACCAAGGCCTTTGAATATTCCTTGCTTCTTTATCACTGCAGGAATATCTCTGGGTTCCTTTCTCGTGCTTCTCTAGACTCCTTCCTGTCGGTCAGCAGATGCTCTGCTGTTGCCATTAGAGCACGCCGTACAGCATGGTTGCAGGCGTACGAGTTGTGTAGACGGGCACAGCATAACCTGGGTAATTCTCCCTGTGACGGAGATCACCTCTTCAATAGCGAAGCCTTACGTCAGGTCGCGCAGTGCTTCGCTAACCTTCCCAGCGTTAGAAGCCATCCTAGGGCCCGGCTTCCCACCGGCGGTGGTGCGCGCCTCACCAGGCCCTCCTTCCCTAGGAAGAGGAAATGTCACCCCTCCGCCCACCCGCCAGGTGCGCCCCAGCAAGGGACCCCTCACCCTGGGTTGAAGTCCCCGGGCCCGCGCCAGAACTCTCATACCAAGTAGTTTTAGGCTCCGGTGGGCGGCTGCCTGCACTTTACCTTCTTACCAGAAGTTTACAATTGAGCTCTACTCTGGAGCTCGTTCAGTAGGGAAAATGGTTCGGGGGCTTATCCAGGGGTTCAGGTATTCTCCTTCCGTTGGTAGAGGGAGACCACCTCTACTCCATGATAGCTCTGGCCCACGGTCAACTGGCTTACCCTCAGGTACGTCCCCAAACCCTTCTCGGCCAGTATTCCCCTGCTGATTGCTTCCGTACCGGAATTTTCCTTCCAGCCACTATAGTCCCCCAATGCTTACCAAGGACTATGCCCTCATGTCCCCCGATTAGTGCGGGGGGCGAGTTTCTGCGTGCAGGTCCTGGGGACACCTATAGGGCCTCAAGCCCCTGGTGTGTTCTTCCGGACTGATGCTATCCTCTGTCCTTCACGCTATCGTGCTGTTCGTTCGCCGATCTGCCCTTGTTCCACCGGATTAGATCCCTCTCCCGGACGGTTCTTGACGCCACCTCCCCAGGTGGACGTTCTGTGGATCACTGGTAGGTCCGCCTTACCAGTGTTATGCTCATGGAGGTAGGTTCCTCGACGTACCTGCGTTGGTGCCGGGGTGGGGCATTCTCCATGCCCAACGGCCTAGATATACCAGATATCGCCTGCTCGATAGGCGCATTTTGGGGGATGCCCACAGTGCCTGTGTTCTGCCGCCTATTTTTTTCCCAATGGCTGGTACTCACACCCCCCCCTTCCCCCCGGGGTCCGGCCAGTCCGCCTGCCTATTCCTTAGATCGGCCCTCGGACTGGTTGTACTCTACTGCTGTGAAGTCAACAGCTTCTATTTTCAGTTATGCCCTCCTCCCGGAGGTTCAGACCCTTGTCTCCCTATCTCTTCGCTAGGGCAGGCTGTGTACTCCTTCTGCTCCGGGGTACACCCCTACTCTTCTCCGGAATAGGCTATCCAGATCGGCCAGACTTCTACTGTTAGTCCTCTGAGTTATGGACTCTGCTCCTAAGGGAGTGCTCAGCTTTGCATAAAGCTTCCTTGAAGACCTGCCGTCCTTCTCCTGACCCAGCTGACTCCTGGATCTCCTGGCCTTCCGGATTTGGAACTTCCTCCTCGCTGCGGTGAAGTTCCCTTGAAGACCTCGCTACTGCGTTTACAGTACCTCCATCACAGTCCTACTTCCTACAACTCAGTAGGTAAGCTCTACACGGTACTAAGTCATTAATTCATTAAAAACTTAACGATGCTTTCATGCATTCTAATGACTACTCTCCCTGTAGTCTTTGGGTTTTGCTGTTCCTCTCTTCTCAACTCCTACCCTCCATCCCTCGGGGGATGCCGGGGATTCAGGTTGGGCAAATGCCATCCCATCCTGGGCCGGGCTTACGGGATCTCCCCTGGGCATCCTCAGCTAGGGAGTCCCCATATGTGAAGACTCATTCCTGCTTGTTCCTGGAGATAGCACAGTTACTTACCTGTAACAGGTGATCTCCGGAACAGCAGGAATTAGTCTTCACAACCCGCTCACCTCCCCTAGGAGTTGTATCTCTTTCTCTCTATTCCTTCCTCTCCTCTCCTTCTGGCTCAGCTATGAAACTCAACTGGGGAGAGGCAGTAGGAAGGGCGGGAAGCCACTGCGCAGGCGCGGGGGATGCTCCCAAAGGCTTTCTGATTGGATGCTGCGGAGCATTCCCGTGTGGGCTCCGTTGGCGACGTCTCCCATATGTGAAGACTAATTCCTGCTGTTCCGGAGATCACCTGTTACAGGTAAGTAACTGTGCTTTTTATCCCAAGTATTTCCTGATTCCTAAGAAAACGTGAAGATACTGTCCTATCCTAGACCTAAGAGATCTGAACACATCCTAGTCAAAGAAAAGTTCAGAATTTCTCTAGGCACCCTACTCCCTTATCTGCAAAAAGGAGATTGGCTATGCTCCCTGGATCTGAAGGATGCTTATATCCACATAGAGATACATCCCACTCACAGGAAGTATCTCAGATTCCTCCTGGGGGGACAGCACTTCCAATACCAAGTTCTGCCCATTTGCCTAGCCTCAGCCCCTCCTCCCCCCCCACACACATCTTCACAAGATGCCTTTCAGTAGTAGCAGCCTACCTTTGGATGCTGGGAGTGTTTGTCTTCCTTACTTGGACAATTGGCTGATAAATAGTGCTACTCCTGAAGGAGTTTGAGAATTAGCAAGGTTGACCATTCGGGTGCTGGAGCTACTAGAGTTCATCATAAATTACATGAAATCCCATCTTCAGCCCTCCAAACAATTGGAATTCATTGGACCCCTGCTCGACAAGACTCAGACGAGAGCCTTCCTCCTGTATGACAGACTTTAGAGATTGACATTGCCAGTGCGGGAAACTCAAATGAGTCAGCAGGTAACAGTTCACTGGATGTTGAATGTACTAAGCTGCATAGCCTATACAGTGTATGTAACACTCTTGTCATGTCTCCACATGAGATAGGCTTAATGGACTCTAAGGACTCAGTGGACCCAGGCCACAGGACAAATTAGGGATCATCTGTATGTCACCAGTCCACTCATTCAGTCATTGCAATGGTGGACAGTCCACCACAATTTGCTCAAAGGTCGCCCCTTCCAAACCACTCCACCACAAAATATTTTGATGACTGATGCATCCATACTGGGTTGGGGAGCTCACCTCAATGGGTTTCATACCCGGGGCTCTTCTAAGAAAGTCTCCACCAGATCAATTTCTTGGAACTACGAGCCGTGGAGAATGCTCTAAGAGTTTTCCGAGATTGGTTAGCCAAGGAAATTATCCTCATTCAGATCAACAATCAACTCGCCATGTTCTACGTCAATAAACAGGGAGAAATGGTCTCATACCTCCTGTGTTGGGAAACAGTTAGGTTTTGGTAAATTTGCCATTGCTCATGGGATAGAACTGAGAACCACATACCAGGCAAACAAAACACTCGGGCAGACAGACTGAGTTGAGTCCTCCAACCACATGAATGGACACTGGACAGGGAGGTTGCTACTTGCATCTTTCCAGAGTGGGACGCCTCCTTGATAGATCTGTTTGCAACTCCTCAGAATGCCCAAGTGGATCAGTTCTGCTCCAGAGTAAGATCGCACAGCAGATTAGCCTTGGATGCTTTCCTTCTAAATTGGGGTGAGGGTCTTCTGTATGCATATCCTCCCATCCCTCTCATTGCAAAGACCCTCCTGAAGCTCAAAACAGACATAGGCATGATGATTCTTTATCTCTCCCTACTGGCCCAGACAAACTTGATTTCCTCTCCTGCTGCAGCTCTTCAGTCAGGAACCACTCCGGTTAGGCCATGTAGCAGACTTGATATTGCAGGAGAATGGAATGATATTACATCCCAACATCAAGTCCTTGGCCCTCATGGCATGGATGTTGAGAAGTTACCACTATCAGAACTCAACCTGCCAGTCGGTATGACCAATGTCCTTTTGGCCTCCAGGAGGGCTTCAACGAGAAAATCCTATTCATGCAAGTGGAAGAGGTTTGCTGTCTGGTTTGAGGATCATTCCTTAGATTTCTTTGCCAGTCCCACACATAAACTGCTTGAATATCTTCTACGCCGCTCTAAGTCTGTACTTAAGTCCAATTCCATTAGAGTTCACCTCAGTGCAGTTGGAGCTTACCACAGAGATGTAAAGGGAAAGCCCATCTCTGCACAGCCTTTAGTTGTTCGCTTTAAGCAGGGATTGCTTCTCCTCAAGCCTCCCTACAAACCTCCTACAGTGTCTTGGGACCTCAATGTAGTTCTTGCACAGCTGTTGAAAGCTCTTTTGAGCAACTCAATTCCTGCCATCTGAGGTTTTTGACATGGAAGGTCTTTTTTTGTTTTGGTGGCAGTCACTTCAGCACGCAGGGTGAGCAAGCTTCAGGCTCTCGTAGATCATCCACCTTATATCAAATTCCACAATAATAGAGGGGTCCTTTGTACTCATCCTAAATTCCTTCCAAAAGTGGTATTAGATAGCCATCTTAATCATTCAATTGTCCTGCCAGTATTTTTCCCAAAACCACATGCTCACAAAGGGGAAACTGCACTACTCATATTGGACTGCAAGCAAACCTTAGCCTTCTACTTGAAATGGATTGAAGCCCATAGAAAGTCCATCCAGCATTTTTTTTTTTACCCCAATAAGCCATCTCCAAATGCTCTCTTTCAGTTTGGCTAGCATAATTCATCTCTTTCACTTATGCCTAGACAGGCCTCAGCCTCTATGATCATGTCACGGCTCACAATGTCAGAGCCATGGTAGTATTGGTGGCCAACTTGTGCTTGGTCTCCAAAGAAGAGATTTGCAAAACTGCAACGTGGCCTTCAAGCCACACATTCACATCTCGCTACTGTCTGGAAGGGGATTCCCGACATGAGAGCAACTTTGGCCAATCAGTACTATGGAATCTGTTTTTTAATTTTTTTTATATATAAGAGTTTTGAAATACATTCCAGAAATACATTCCAGAAAATTCCTCACTACCTTTCCTCTCTTATCTCTCCCTACACCCTTCTTCGGGAACTCCGCTCTTGTGGCAAATCTCTTCTATCTGTGCCCTTCTCTTCTATTGCCAACTCCAGACTTTGCTCCTTTCACCTTGCTGCTCCTTATTCCTGGAACAAACTATCTGAGTCTGTATATCAAGTGCCTTCTCTGATCCTTTTCAAATCCAGGTTGAAAACTGCTTGCTGCTGCTTTCAGATCTTTACTCACCTAATGTCCTTTATGTTTCCTTACCATTCCTCCTAGCTGTATCCCTTGTCTACAGCTACTGTGTTGTCTATCTGTATTAGATTGTAAGCTCTGATGAGTAGGGACTGTCTTTTACATGTGACTGTGCAGCATTGTGTATATCTTATAGCTCTATACAAATGTTCAGTAGTAGTAGTAGTAAAATAAAGGAAAACCATCCATACAAATGAAAAGAAAAATTAGCAGAAAAAAAGTACAATCTCCAGGAACAAGCAGGAAGTCAGTCTTCACATATGGGTGACGTCAGCACTGACGGAACCCAGCACGGGAACACACTCCAGCATCCAATAGGAATGCTTTTGGGGGCGTTCCTCCACACATGCATGGCTGCCTTCCTGCCTTCCCCACAGGTCTCCTCGGTCATCTTTTTTCCACGGAGCTGTTGGGACCTTGTCCCTGTTTCACTGCATTAAGAGACCTCTATCTTTTTTGAGGTATCACCTGGTACCCATTTTTTGGCCTTCTGTTTGACCGACTCGACTCCCCATTGATTCTGGTTCCCTTTTTGTTAATTTTCTTTATTTTCCCTTCATTGCTTTGTACTAAATTGTTAGTTTTCTTTTTTAGGCCTAAGGGGACAACATTGCCCAATTCGATATTGCTTCCCTGCTTTTCCACAGGATAGATAAGCCCAGGAGCGGATTTAAAAAATGCTCTAACTGTACAATCTCCATAACAGATGAGCATTACTAGTGCCTAAACCTTTTGGGCTCTGACAATTATGTCAAGTCCTGCACTTCCTGCTCTCACATGACAGTCTGAGATAGGAAGAACTGTGAAAAACAGAAGGCTAAGCTGTTTCCAACAGGCTCAGCTACTGTGGTGCACTCCTCGGCGGTGTCGACTCCTTTCAAGTCATCCCATGCTTCCAAATCATCATCTTCGTTGAAGACAAAAAAGCATAGACTGGAGTCCTTGGAGTGCAAAACCAAAAGGACATCAGAATACCACACCAAAATCCTGATGTGCTCCTTCAATAGGCCCCGTCAGCTCTTTCGTCTAATCCAGTATCCCACTAAAGAGACGCCAATCTTTCAAACAGAAAACTTGTTTCACCCACAAGACCTTGCTATACACTTTCACAATGCAACCAAAGTGACCATCAATCATCCTGGAGTTCCTTGCACAGACAGAAAACACCAATTTCCCTGCACTGACCTCTTTCTACCCTTTCCACCAAACAAATTGAAAATATAATAAAAGGACTTAACTCCACTACCTCACCTACTGACCCATGCCCATCCCACTGGATCAAGTCTGCTTGTGGTGAATTAAGTCCTCACATCTCCAAAATCGTTCATCAAGGGTATTGTACCAACATCTCTGAAAACTGCCACCATCAAACCACTTCTAAAAAATCTCAAGTTAGATCCTAGTGACCTGAATTCCTACCGTCCCATATATTGTCACAAGCACAACGCCCAAAGCCTCTTGCCTCTAGTGGTCGAGGGGCGTGGTGATTGAGGATTCCTTCTTCTGTCAGCTCCTAGCAGCCTATTTCTTCGTGTTGGCCTCTGGGAAGTGTAGTACTGCTAAAAATATGTTGGTGCTTTAAGTAGAAGGTTTGTAGTTGAGGTAACCGAGGGTAAGGCTTGTAACAGAAAGTTTATTTCCATAACACAAAACACAGCAGGTTCAAGGTATCATTTACAGGATTATAACTGTAGGATTTGCTTAAGGTACAGCAAATAATGGCAAACAAGCCAAAATAACTCAGAAATGGCTTTTTAAAGTCCTCTTACTTGCAGAAGCAATTGCCTTTAGAAACTAGGCTGCTACTTTCCTTTTTAGTCCTTGTTAATCAGAGCATAAAGAAAAATTCAGGCTTAATTCTTCTACAGCAGTTTGGTTTCTGCCAGCCTCAAAAACCTCTCTAGGCTGCATTTCTACGTGAAACCAAACTTAGAACAAAACAAACATTCCAAGCTGTTATCAAAACTCTTAGCAGGCTTTTCATATAGGAGAGGAGCAAGCAAAAACTCTTCTAGCAGCTAACTTGGCTTTTCTTGCCATTGCACAGTTCAAACACAGGTGACAAACGAGCATGAATCAGAGCTTCCTGATCAGGCTTACGTTGCAGTAAATTTCCCTTTTAAAACAGACAGGAATTTACCTCCACACTGCTTCTGCCATATGGTTAACTTCCAAGGAGAATTACTTCTTTCAGGGCTATCTTTTCCTCAAGACCTCCTGTCTAGAGCTTGGCATAGAGAGCAATCCATAAAAGCAATCTTCTTCCCCCAACTCTGACACTGGTTCTCCAAACTTCATGGGTTCTGACTCAGCGACCTGGTCAGATGCTCAGCTAACAACTTCTCTGGTGGTCTGAAAGCTTCTCCACTTCCTGGTCCCCACCTCTGTTGCCAACCTGTTGCAGGGAATTCAGCTCTCTCAGCTCTGGGTAGCTCAGCTCTTCTCCAAGAATCCACTCCTTCTCTCTGCTTCTGACTCAGCTGCTCTCCTGGCTGCTCTCTTTCTAGTCTCTCCCTCTCTGCATAATCTAACCCAGGCTTATACCTCCAGGGTCTTAACCCCACCTCTTTCTTTCCCAGGTGTTGGTAATCCCCCTGCCTCCTGATATTAGAATAATCAGTGCACTTGTTAAAGTAAAGGCTTTGGTCCTTGTGCTTGCAGTCCCCCTTTCTTACTTTATCAGTCATTGACTGAAACCTGTTCCAGCTGGGAGTTTTCTGTCTTTGAAACCTGGCTGTGACTTTCTCTCCCTGCACTCCTAGAAGGGGGCCCTTAACTAGGGTGAATTCGTTATGCTTCTCACCTTCCCCACTCTCAGGATAGCTGACTTTGCCACAATATAGTCTTCCCTTCTTGACCAAAATAATCGAGAAAATAGCACAACAACAAATCCAAGACCACATTGATGCTTATGCTCCCCTGGATCCTCAACAGCATGGCTTCCGTCAACATCATGGTGTCAAGATCTTGCTCACCTCCCTATCTGATAACCTGATTAAAGGCATGAATAAACCAAAACAAGGCTTCATCCTTATTTTCTTAGACATTGCCTCAGATTTCGATACAGTCTCTCACAGCCTCTTGCTTATCCAACTTCAACTTAAAGGCATTCAGAGCTCAGCACTAGATTGGTGTCATACTTATCTATCTGATCGCCAACAACAGGTTCGCATTGGTACACAAACATCAACTATGTTCCAACAAACCCAAGGAGTACCACAGGGCTCTTTCCTTTTAACCCTTCTATTCAATATACAAGGTGGCCCAAAAAAAGTGAGAACATCTCGTAAATTAAAAGCTTAAATAGTTTACTTATTTACCTTTTTTAGCTATATAACTTCTTTATTTTGACAATTTCCGGTCGTCATCTTTGTTTTTTTAATTTGTCAATCATTTACATCTGTCTTTTTGAATTTTTAAATAACTTATATGCTACGAGAGGTTCTCACTTTTTTTGGGTCACCCTGTATATATTCAGCCATTATGCACAATCATTCAATCCTTTGGTATTCTTTACCATATCTATGCAGATGATGTACTACTTTATGTCCCTTTCTTATTGTATAACCCGAACATCACTGGAATCACAGACTGCTTTAATGTAGTATCCGACTGGTTAGGAGCACGCAACCTGAAAGTAAACTATAAGAAAATGGAAGTTCTGTACATCATGAAGGACCCGACATTCATACCTCCATCTAACCTACATGTTAAGAATGCTGAATTGAAAACTAATCAGGAGGTTAGATATCTAGGTGTCACTCTGGACAAACACCTAAATATGGAATCCCATATAAGCAATATCACGAAGGCTGTCTACTTCAAAATACGTTCCCTCCACCAGCTCAGATCCTTATTGGATCCTTCTGACTTCTGCACTATCTTCCAGGCCCTTGTCACTCCCCTCTTCGATTATGCTAACATCATCCTACATGGCCTAGCTGCATATTCTATCCACCTTTATAAATGGCTTTAAATATGGCTGCCTGAACCATTTACAGGGCCTCCAGATATGATCATCTATCACCTCTCCTAGAACAGTTACATTGGCTACCAATAAAGAATCAACTCAATTACAAAGCCCTTCTATTGCCATTCAAAATCCTTCACCATCTCTCTGCATTCACCCTGGAAAACCTCTTGCACTGGATGCCTGAAACCAGAACCAGGAGATCAATTATGGCAAACACTCTTACCATTCCAGCTATGGCTAGTAAAAGCTCCCAGTTTGCCAGACACAGAGCCTTCTCCATTTTTGCCCCTCTGCTCTGGAATTCTCTCCCTACTCCTATCCTCATCACTGACCTGTCAACTTTCCGTAAGGCTATTAAGACACATCTGTTCCAGCTTTAATTCGACCATATACCATAGTTTAATTTGATCTCCCCTCTAATGTAAAGCTACCTTTCAGCTTGTATATAGTATACCTTCTCCAGGACCAAGCAGGAAGTCAGTCCTTACATATGGGTGACATCGACGTCGATGGAGCCCTTGCGGAGCATTTCCCCAGCTTTCCAAGAAAGCCTTTGGGAATGCAGGCACGCATGCGCAGTTCCCTTCCCGCCTAAAGGTGCCATCTTGCTCAGTCTCTCTTTTTCCGTGAAGCCCATCGGACGTGTGTCCTAGTCCTCCCGGAAAATAGTTGTATTTTTTCGCAATTCCTTCGCTATTTTTTCTCCGGTTCGACGCCGGTTCCCCTCCCGCCGGGTTCGGTACACCGGTATCGAGCCCGTTCTTCTTTTTTCAGTTTTTGCCCTTCGTGGCTGGCGTTCGTGCCCTTTTTTCTTTTTCCCTGGAAGGCCGGTCCTTTGACCTCGTGGGGACTCTTTTTTCCCCGATGGCTTCCAGTGGTTTCAAAAAGTGTGATCGGTGCAAGAAGCTAATGTCTCTCACCGACACACACGACTGCTGCCTTCGGTGCCTGGGTCCTGACCACGATCCTAAGATCTGTGGACCATGTGGAAAGATGTCTTCCAAGGCGTTTCGAAGTCGTCAGCACCAAAAGGAAAGGCTTTTCTCCGACTCGGCCTCCGGCCGGGCCCAGACCTCATCTGAGGCCTCGACATCTTGGGAATCAGATCCCGAGCACCGTCGGGGCTCCTCGGACAGGGGTCCCCCAACCGGGAATGAAAGAGGAAGAAGCGGCTTGCGAGGGTGTCATTGGAAGAGGTCCCTGGCTCCTCGAGAGCTAGGTCTCAGACCCCCGACGGTCGCCCCGGGCCCGTGGAACAGGAGAAGCCGCCAAAGGTACCTCGTGTGGAGCCAGAGTCTGCTGGGCACGTAAGTCCTGTAGTCCTCGTGGACTCTCCTCCCAGAGAGCCGATGTCAGGCCTGGCGCCGCCGGGGCCCGAGTCGGTGGCTGCTGAGTCTCCTGAGCTGGGTCTCAGGCTGACAGCCTTGGAGTGCAGATTGCCTTCATGGAACAGCAGCGGGCATTGATGGCCAGCCTGTCTGGCGCATCTGCCCCAACCACCGGGACATCGACATCGAAGTCGACCCCAGAGACCGAGCCGATACTCGAGACCATGAAGGCGTCGGGGTGGGTGCTCACAGGCCCCGCGTGGTCAGACCCCGTTTCCTCATCGGACGAGTCCGCCTGGGAGACGGAGGACAAGGAGTCCCCCAACACCTTCAGGACTCGGTGCGTCCCGTTGGACTCACCGCAGTCTGAGCCACGGAGTAGATCACCTCCAGAGGATACCCGGTTCTCGAAGTTCGTCCGGGATATGGCCACTGCGTTGGCTATCCCTGCGGACGCCGAGGAGGAGCTTCGAGCCGAGGAGCTCGAGGCCCTACAGTATGACTCTCCTCCAAAGGAGGCCTTTACTGTTCCTGTTCCTCTGATGCTGGAACGGCTCCTCTTCCGGATGTGGGAGGCACCGGCCTCGGTGCCGGTTCTAAGCAAACGTGTCGATTCCATCTATCGACTCCGAAAGAGCCCTGGTTTTCAGAAAGTGCAGCTACCATGCATCGCCTGAAAAGTCAGAAGATGCACTCCGCGGTGCCCCCTGGCAGGGAGGCCCGGAACCTGGATGGTTTTGGTAGAAAATGCTTTCAGGGCTCAATGCTTGCTTGCCGTGTCCAGTCTTACCAGCTGTACATGGGCATGTACTTGTGGGACCTGGCCAAGGAGCTGGCCGGGTTCTCTGCTGGTCTCTCCGGGGAACCCTTGCAGAGGTTCAAGTCCTTGTCCTCGGGGATCCAGGAATGCTCCAAGTTTATGTCCCGCGCTGCCTATGATGGCTTCGAGGCTTCAGCCCGTGTTGCGGCAGCCGGCATCGCAGCTCGACGCCAGGCATGGCTGCAGTCATCGGACCTCGAGCCATGGGTTCAGGACAAGTTGGTCGATGTCCCTTGCCGAGGTGAGAACCTTTTTTGGCAAGCCCATGACCGAGAAGGCCGCACAGCTCGAAACCGAGCCCCTCACGAGGACAAGGCTGTCTAGAAAGGCTTCTGCCCCTTCTCACAAAAAGAAGGGCTCGGGTAAAAAGCCCTTTTACGCGAGGAAGGGCACTACCTACAAACAGTACCCACAGTACCAGGCCTCCCAAGCTTCCCCTCAGGGTCAGCAGGCCAAGGGGCAGGGTAATGGACCCCGTAGGCAGAGGACTCCCAAGCCTCCGGCCCCTGTTCCCACTCAGCAGGGTGGGGTTTTTTCACTCCTTAGGCATAGCCTCTCCGTCCCTGCTCTCCCAACCCTGCACAGGAGGTCGCCTCTCCCTGTTTGACCACAAGTGGCCACTCATCACTGGAGACAGTTGGGTGCTCAGCATAGTCCACAAGGGCTATCTGCTACACTTCCAACAGCTGCCTCCTCCTTACTTTCCAGGGGAGCCTCCAAGGCCTCCCCTGCACACAGACCTTCTCCTTCAGGAGCTCCAAGGTCTGTTGGTGGACAGGGCAGTGGAGCCTGTGCCTCCCCACCTACAAGGTCAAGGGTTCTACTCCAGGTATTTCCTTGTACCCAAAAGAACCGGTGGCCTTCGGCCTATTCTAGACCTCAGAAATCTCAACAAATTCCTAGAGAAGGAAAAGTTCAAGATGCTTACTCTTGGAACACCTCTGCCCTACCTCCAGCAGGGAGATTGGCTATGCTCCTTAGATCTAAAGGATGCGTACACTCACATCCTCATTCATCCAGACCACAGAAAGTACCTCAGGTTCATTGTGGGAGGAAACCATTATCAGTACAGAGTACTGCCCTTTGGCCTCACCTCCGCTCCCAGGGTCTTTACCAATTGCCTGGCAGTGGTGCCGGCCTATCTGAGAGATCAGGGAATCTTTGTCTTCCCATATCTGGACGACTGGCTCATCAGGGGTCAGACGTGCCAGGAGGCCAGACAAGCCACCCTCAGAACTATTGCTCTTCTTCAAAACCTGGGGTTTGTAATAAACTTCGCAAAGTCCACTTTGCTCCCCTCCCAGAACTTGGAGTTCATAGGGGCAAGGTTGGACTCTCTGCTGGCAAAGGCATTCTTGCCAGAAGACAGAGCCCGAAGACTGATAAACTTAGCAAACCAGTTTCTCAGCAGATCACTGGTCTCCGCCAGGCTCTGCCTGAGGCTTCTTGGCCACATGGCTTCAACAGTACATGTGACCACCAATGCCAGGCTCCATATGAGGCCGGCCCAGTGGTGCCTTCAGACTCAGTGGTCACAGGCCACAGTCAGCCTCAGAGACATGATAAGGGTGTCCAGACAATTTCTGAACTCCCTCCGCTGGTGGCTGCACCCACCCAATCTACTGCAAGGGGTGCCTTTTCAGATTCCTGGGTTCACCGTGGTGTTGACCACGGATGCCTCCCTGCAGTGTTGGGGGGCTCATTGTCTAGGCAAGTGCACCCAGGGCCTGTGGTCTCCCTGCGAGGCCGCACAGCAAATCAATCTACTGGAACTCAGGGCTATTCAGTTGGCCCTCAAGACTTTCTCTCCAACCCTGGCTCATCAGTCTGACCTAGTTCAAACAGACAACCAGGTAGCCATGTTTTATGTGAACAAGCAGGGCGGAACTGGGTCCAGGCTCCTTTGTCAGGAAGCACAGGACCTTTTCTTGTTTGCTCTCAGGCACAACATGCTCCTCAACGCTGTGTATCTACCTGGCCAGGAAAACTACCTGGGCAGAGACGTGGAGGCAAGGAAGGAACTATTTATTTACCACTTTATTTCATAAAGCCAGGCCCGACATAGGCCGTGTTTCGTTCATGCCTTCATCAGGGGCTTAGGCTATAATAACATATAAAAACACCATTAAAAACATTCATAAATCGTAAACCAAATTATGAACGTGAATATAATCGTAAATACAGCACCTATGAACGTATTGATATCTCAATAAATAACTAAAACATCAATAAATAATTGAATATTACAGTACAGCGAACTATCTATATACTAAAAACAAATAAATAAATAAATAAATATATAACTATACTTCATGACACATATAATTATAAAATCATACATGTATAAAAACCAAACTAAAATGTGACAAATTATACCTAAAACATGAAATAATCATATGAGTAAAAACAACATAACCTACAACTTGTGATAAGGAAGCTTATCATAGCTCAGGAAGGAGCTATAGGAAAGGTGAAGTGACTCTGAACAAGCAACCTGTCAGTTCTGGTAGAAATAAGAAAACATAATTTTCCCATAAAAGACTACCAGTCCCAGAATGCACCAGGTTTCCAGCAGCCATTAGAGGAGCTGAAGTGGGGAAACGTGTGTTCAATCAGGAGGGCTATGAGGTAATCCCTAAGCACTCATCTCAAAGGGCAGGGCCTGATTCAGCAAAGCTGCGCTGTGTTAGGGAGGAGCACTCATCTAAGCAGAATAAAGGTAGAGTTTATTCTACAGAGAATTATCCTCAGGATCATCATCATCTTCATGATCAGCTTGGATATCCTCAGTTTCATCTGAAGGATCATCAGAAGCAGAAGCCAAACCGGACGGACAGAGAGGGCAAGAAACCCTTTGGAAGAAGGAAGAGAAAAGCCTTTCAGAGGTCTAGAAGAGTCCAGAGCAGTACGTATACTGGGAGGCATTCCAAGGGCCAGCATACACCATTGAACTGGGGAAAGCCAGAGGAATGGTGCTGCAGAGCTAGGAATCTCCAGACGGTACCTGTGAGGGAGACGGCTGCACGTGGAAGGGACCCTAAGACCCATGCCAGAAGGTATGTGAAGAGAGATCCAGTGTCCAGGGATCTGGATTGGAAGGCTGGACATAAGAACTGGACTACATACTGGCCAGGCTATATAGAGAGGAACTCTAACAGCAATGGAAGCTCAGGAATGAACACTGATCTATGCCCTAGCTATAACCTTGAAAGACAGCAGGGAAACAAGTATTCTCCTGAAAGTGCTCCATTGGGAGATTCATCTGTGCCAATCCATGATATTGAACCCATGCTTGTTGAAGAAGAGGGGGTGATAGCAGATGAAGAATCTGTTTACATGGACTGCTCTCTGTCTAAACTCCTTTGGTGATTTTCTGTTATAAAATACAGCAACCATCACAAAGAAATACAAACTTGTTCTTTAATATACTCAGAAAAGCTCCTGGGTAGGATTTTTAGCCACGCAGTAGAAAGCAAGCCAGCTAAGGGGTTTCAGCTGGATAACTGCTAGCAATTGAGCCTTACCTAATTGCTTGTGAGCTCTGAGAGAATCACTTCTGAATCTATGTGGGAAGATATAAGAAGTTAACCTGAAAAGAACAGTTTTTCTCTTCTTTGTGGCTTTTGGTTTGTTTGATATATGCTAAGAAAACATTAGCTAATGCCTACAGAAAAGACCAGTTTGTACCAACCAGGTCTTATTTCTTTTGCTTTGCTTGCCTGACCAGTTTAAATGTTGTTTCCCTGATTTTGTTTTTGTTTTTCAAGTTTAACACTGAAAGCAAAGTAACCTGATTTATGTGCTACCAAGCATATCTGTGTTGGGAGAAATAACCCCATAAATAAATATCTTATTGGCTTTTCCCCAAAAGCACAACTAATTATTGTGAGCAGCTGTGTCTGGTGTGAATGAACTGCATTGCCCACAATCCCTTGCAAATCATATAGATATATGCACTTGCCAAGACTGTGAAGATTCTCACCCAGGCAGCCGTCTGACAAACTCCATCTAATAAAAGATACTGTGTTAACTCTTACCTGTATGAATCTGTCCTGCCACACTGTAATTACTGAAGGAAAAAAGAAGAAAGAAGAAGAATTGCCATTCTAGATGGCTACATCCCATAAAATCCATTGTTTGTGCAATAAGTAATTATTAAAATTATTAAATAAAATTCTTTTATCAAATACGTTTAAAATTTGAATAGACAAAAGCTGATTGGAGGAAAACACTAAGACCCAAAAAAAGCGCAACAGGATCAAACCAAGCACCCTATCTTCCATCCAACTCTGATTTTTGACACATACTTTTATCTCTGCAACTGATACTCCCATAAATAGAGTCAATGTACCACTCCGTTACAGTTATGATACTTTTAAACAACATACTTTTGTTAAATACACCATAACGCTCTTTATTTACACTTATGGAAAATATTTTTGGAAAAAATTTTTGAAGACCATAATTATTAGTTATAACATATAGGTGTCTCATTAATCCCTTTACCAAAACCAACAACGGTTGAACCCCATTTGTTTAAAAAGCTATTCTATTGTATAGTCAGCAATCTTATGAAATGCTGTAAGCAATATTTTAATGCTGTGCCTTTTACCGTTTTCTGGCAATTCCTTCATCAGGCATAGTTCATAATAAATGATCTCTCTTTTAGTTATATCATATATTACATGCACTAGAATTAACCCCAAAACCAAGGGTATTATAACCAATGTCAACCATTTGGGCTAAATATGGAGGAAGATTTGTCAGTATTTCTTTAAGTTTATGGTACTGACGATCACATAGAATTATGGGTGAAGGAATGGGCGTTTCTCTGAATAGAGTGCAGTTAGTTGAGTGAGATTGATTAACTTCATGTTTTAGGTATAATGCTTTATGTATAATGTTTTTAGGTATAATTTGTCACATTTTAGTTTGGTTCTTATACATGTATGATTTTATATGTATATGTGTTACGAAAGGTACGTAAATCATTTTTTTCCCTCCCCTCCCCCCTTCCCCTCCTCCCCCTTCCCTCCCCTTCCCCTTCCCCCCTCCCCCCCTCCATCCTTTCCCCCCCATCCTTCCCCCCCTTCCACCTCCCCCTCCCCCCTTTTTTCCCCTTCCCCTTCCCCCCTCTCTCCCCCTTCCCCCCCTTTTTCCTTTTCCCTTCCCTTCCCCTCTTCCTCCCTTCCCCCCCTTTTCCTTCCCCTTCCCTCCTCCCCCTCCATTCCACCTCCCCTCCCCCTCCTCTCCCTTCCCTCTCCCCCCCCATTTTTCCTGTCATACCCCAGGGTTCCCCCCTTCCCCTTTTCCCCCCTTCCCCCTTCCCCCCCTTGCTTCTTGGTTAAATACAGTGTATATAGCATGAAGGTTTAATATTAGGTGTATTGTATACAATCTTGAGTATTGAATGTTAATTGATGATGTCACTTATGGTTCCCGCGCTTCTGTAGACTTTAAATTCACCACGCAGCCACGGGCGTTTTTAGTCGTTTTTGTAAGAAAGAGAGGAGCGGCTGGAAAGTGCTCTGTTGTTAATACCTGCATGAGTTTTGGAACAAAATATTTTGGTGAGTAACAGAGGTTCGTTAATACGGTGCGAATGTTATAATGATGTAAAAGTTTTGAACGTGCCGTGATATAATGAACTATGGAAGGAGAGGTGTGCACAGCGATTCCTTTGCCTCCGATACTTAAGGATTGTTTGCCGTGGTTTACATTAGTTTTAGCAAGTTGTTCAGGAGGTGTATGGCATTACAGTTATGAATATGACATGATGGTGTGAGTGATTATAGATTATGGACAACGCTGGGTGTTTCATAAGAAATTGTAGAAGGCTTTTTATTAAAGTATAATGTTTGCCCGGTGGGGCAGTCAGTAATCACGGGCTGTGTAAGGACTGCAGTGGAAGGGACATCAGTTGTTAGATAAGGAGATTTGGATTTTAAATTCCAAAAATAGAAGGTTTAAAATTTACAGCATAAAATGATGTAGATGGTGAGTAATGAATGCTTACTGGTTATGTCATTTTTCCCACGCATCTTTAGACCTTAACTTACTACGCAGCCGCGGGTGGAGTTAGATGCTTGTGCATTAAAGCAACGACGAGTAGAAGCTCTGCTAGTTTTGGCAAGAAAGATTTGGTAAGTTACAAAGGTCTGAAGGTTTCGGAAAAATGCTTAAATGATATTAAAGCTCCAATAATGAAAGCAATGAGACGTATGGTGGGAGGGGATTATGGTTGGTTCCCTTGGTTCTAAAGAATTACGATTTTTAGTCACGGCTAATGGTTGACATTGGTTATAATACCCTTGGTTTTGGGGTTAATTCTAGTGCATGTGATATATGATATAACTAAAAGAGGGATCATTTATTATGAACTATGCCTGATGAAGGAATTGCCAGAAAACGGTAAAAGGCACAGCATTAAAATATTGCTTATAGCATTTCATAAGACTGCTGACTATACAATAGAATAGCTTTTTTAACAAATGGGGTTCAACCGTTGTTGGTTTTGGTAAAGGGATTAATGAGACACCTATATGTTATAACTAATAATTATGGTCTTCAAAATTTTTTTCCAAACATTTTTTCCATAAGTGTAAATAAAGAGCGTTATGGTGTATTTAACAAAAGTATGTTGTTTAAAAGTATCATAACTGTAACGGAGTGGTACATTGACTCTATTTATGGGAGTATCAGTTGCAGAGATAAAAGTATGTGTCAAAAATCAGAGTTGGATGGAAGATAGGGTCCTTGGTTTGATCCTGTTGCGCTTTTTTTGGGTCTTAGTGTTTTCCTCCAATCGGCTTTTGTCTATTCAAATTTTAAACGTATTTTATAAAAGAATTTTATTTAATAATTTTAATAATTACTTATTGCACAAACAATGGATTTTATGGGATGTAGCCATCTAGAATGGCAATTCTTCTTTCTTCTTTTTTCCTTCAGTAATTACAGTGTGGCAGGACAGATTCATACAGGTAAGAGTTAATACAGTATCTTTTATTAGATGGAGTTGTAGGTTTTGTTTTTACTCAAATGATTATTTCATGTTTTAGGTATAATTTGTCACATTTTAGTTTGGTTTTTATACATGTATGATTTTATAATTATATGTGTCATGAAGTATAGTTATATATTTATTTATTTATTTGTTTTTAGTATATAGATAGTTCGCTGTACTGTAGTATTCAATTATTTATTTATTGATGTTTTAGTTATTTATTGAGATATCAATACGTTCATAGGTGCTGTATTTATGATTATATTCACGTTCATAATTTGGTTTTATGATTTATGAATGTTTTTAATGGTGTTTTTATATGTTATTATAGCCTAAGCCCCTGATGAAGGCATGAATGAAACACGGCCTGTGTCGGGCCTGGCTTTATGAAATAAAGTGGTAAATAAATAGTTCCTTCCTTGCCTCCACGTCTCTGACTGGGTCTGTTGTTTGGCACGTGGATTGTGCTTATCTGTTGGACAGGAAAACTACCTGGCCAACAAGTTGAGCAGGATTCTGCAGCCCCACGAGTGGCATCTCCATCCTTTGATGGTTCAGAAGATTTTCCTGAAATGGGGACTTCCATCCATAGATCTGTTGAACAAGCAGCTGCCAAAGTTGTGCTCCAGGCAACCGCATCCTCTGCAGGTAGCAGCAGATGCTTTTCTGATTCCCTGGTCTCAGGGCCTCCTGTATGCGTTTCCTCCCACACCCTTGGTGGCCTGAACTCTGTTCAAGATTCTTCAGGACAAGGCCTCGGTCCTGCTGGTGGCTCCCAGGTGGCCGAGACAGCCTTGGTTTCCACTTCTGCTTCAGCTGGCAGTGGATCCCCCACTGCCTCTGGGGTTGCAACCCGACCTTCTCTCTCAGGATCAGGGTTCCCTTCTGCACCCCAATCTCAAAGCTCTCAATTTGATGGCCTGGAGGCTGCAAGGGTAGTTTTGGCTCCCTGGGGCCTACCTCAGGAAGTTGAAGAGGTTGTCCTAGCCTCTAGGAAACAGTCCATTAGGAAAACCTATGCTCTCAAATGGAAAAGCTTTTCTGTGTGGTGTCAGCTACGTACAGAGGATCCTTTCTCCTGTACTGTACCAGTAGTGCTTCAGTACTTGCTGCACTTATCAAATCAGGGACTTAAGTCCAATTCTGTTCGGGTCCACCTCTCAGCTCTAGCAGCTCACCACTCACTGGTGGAAGGACATTCTCTGTCGGTTCATCCCTTGGTGTCCCGGTTTCTCAGAGGCTTGCTTTTGTTCAAGCCTCCAATCCGTCCTCCTGCTCCTGAGTGGGAGTTGAATGTGGTCTTGCAACAGCTGACTCGCCCACCTTTTGAGCCGATGGCTATTTGCCCTCTACGCTTCCTGTCCTGGAAGACACTCTTCTTGATAGCCCTAACCTCGGCCAGGCGAGTGATTGAGCTTCAGGCCCTGGTCTGTGACAGGCCTTACACCCGCTTCTATAGGAACAGGGTAGTCCTTAGGACTCATCCAAAGTTCCTACCAAAAGTTGTCTCCTCCTTCCACCTTAACCAAGAGGTGGTTCTTCCAACATTCTTCCCTAGGCCTCATGCAAGCCAGGCTGAAGCAGTTTTGCATGCCCTGGACTGTAGGAGGGCCTTATCCTTCTACCTTGACCGTACGCAGGGGCATAGAAGGGCTACTCAGCTCTTCATATCTTTTGACCTCAATAAGTTGGGGTTAGCTGTGTCCAAGCGTACCTTGTCCACCTGGGTGGCTGACTGTAGCACCTGGGCTTACAAGGGTGGCTGACCTTCCTTTGCAGGGTCGGGTCATGGCCCATCGTGTCAGGGCAATGGCTGCCTCAGTGGCTCACCTCCGCTCTGTACCGTTGGTGGACATCTGCAGGGCTGCAACTTGGTCCTCCAGCCAGACCTTTGCGGCCCATTACTGTCTGGAAAGGGAGTCCCGTAGGGACAGTGCTTTTGGCCAGGCAGTACTCCGGAATCTCTTTGAGGTTTAGGCAACTCCTGCCCTCCAGCCCTCCGTTTGGCTACTGGTGGAGGTTCTGTCAGTGAAAAGCCTTTCTTTGATGCTGGGACTAGAGGGATTTCTCTTGTTCAGCCTGGGTTCCTTGGTAGCCCAGAGCTAGGGAGTCACCCATATGTGAGGACTGACTTTCTGCTTGGTCCTGGAGAAAGAGTAGTTACTCACCTGTAACAGGTGTTCTCCAGGAGCAGCAGGAATCAGTCCTCACAACCCTCCCTCCTCCCCTGGGAGTTGCAGTTGTACATAGTTTATTTTTACATTTTTGTGTGCTATTTTTAGCTATGTCATTTGACTGAGCAAGATGGCACCTTTAGGCGGGAAGGGAACCACGCATGCATGCCTGCATTTCCAAAGGCTTTCTTGGAAAGCTGGGGAAATGCTCCGCAAGGGCTCCATCGATGTCGATGTCACCCATATGTGAGGACTGATTCCTGCTGCTCCTGGAGAACACCTGTTACAGGTGAGTAACTACTCTTTCCAGCTTGTATATAGTTTACAGACTTATGTTCTATTTATTGGAATAATGTATGGCGTTAACTCTTGTTACTTGTTCTTTATAACTGTTCAATGTATTTAACTTGTCCTGTTCAATGTAATGAGTTGTTCTAATGTAAACTGCGCTGATTACAAAAGTGCGGTATATAAAACGAAATAAATAAATAAACATCAACATCGAGGGCATCCTTCAAGGTTAGTATCAGACTCTGATCGGCATTCTCTGCATTGGCATTGTTCCCTCTCCGATGCAGACCGGCCAGCAAAACAACCCTGGCGAAAGGATACACCCTCCAAATCCTCAAAGGGGTTCGGGTTTGCCACCAAGATTCAATCGTGGGCGGAATCTCTGATACCGTCAAGAGCTTCAGAAGGTTCCCAATGATGAACCGGTTTAGGAACTGCTACTGAAGAAACAACCTCTTGACCAAAATCAGGTGAAACACCATCTAGAACAGTAGAAGACAAGAGAAGGAGTGGGTGCAATGGTGGCATACGACCTCCAGAGCTAAGCGTTGCTCCTTCTGGTGATGACTGTGCTTCTGGACAAGGTGTTTATCCATAGGGCCAATCACCTTCCCCTTTGGGCTGCGACATAAAAACATAAGATATGCCATACTGGGTCAGACCAAGGTCCATCAAGCACAGTATCCTGTTTCCAATAGTGGTCGATCTAGTTCATACTGTCACAACCCCAGCCCCCGAGCCATGTGCTTAAAGGGTCAGGGTGGACATTATTGTTTTCATCCAAGGGTGAAACTTTTCTTAGCCCAGATGCATGCTGGTACTAGTAGTCCCTTTCTTGAAATAATTAGTTGTGAAAGCCATGTGTAAGGTAAAGGGTGAGGTTTATTCCCATAATGCACAAACAAAGGTTCAACGAAGGAAAACAGGATTTTCACCTCATTCAGGATTTTCAAAAAGGTATTTACAGAATTCAAAAGTTAGACGTGCTTCACAGTCTTATTAGCTATGCAGGTGTTAGAACAAACCAGTTCATGGAAACAAAAGCAAGCTTCTTCTTTTAGCTTATCAAAACTGTATTTTAACATATACCCTGAGATCTATACTTCTGCCAAGGATTCCAAACTCCCGGCTAGACAAAGTGTACAATACATGAGACAGTCAGGTAGCAATGAATCGGGTTCAGCAGGGTCTATTTGCATCTCCTCCTGTTCTGACGATATATCTGCTGGCCCTGAGCTTTCCTCATGTAATTCTGGCTTCACTTCAGAGTTTCTGGAACTCATTGCCACTCTCGCTACGGTTGGAACCTTCTTTTCACACTTTCCAAGCTAATCTTAAGACTCACCTCTTCTGCACAGCCGTTGATCTTCCTCTTCCCCCTCCCCCTGCAATTACCTGACCGTTCACCTGCCCTTTGCCCTTTTTATTTCTAATATTATTGTTGTACTGTTTCTTTGCTGTCCCTTTATCTTAAAAGAATTGGCGTTCCTTTTCCGTTTCTTTTTTTTTTATCAGTAGTTCCGTTTTTGATTTTATTGTAAACCGCTGCATGCCTAATTGTTTTAGGCGGTATAATAAATTTTAAATAAAGATAAATAAAGATAAAAACTCTCCAGCCTTGCTCTACCTGGTCTGGAAAACAGGTAACAGGACTTTTAGTTAGCACTTTTTGTACAGGTTCCCAAACCTCTCTCCAGCTGTGTTTACTGCACCTACGGCTCTCTGGCTTCCATGCCTTTCTAGGGCTTGGCCACAGTTCCTGGTTCAGTGTTGTGTTTCTCAGACTCCTGGGCTGAGTCTTGTGCACCCACCTCTGAACTCCTTGTAGCTCACGGTCAGGAAAGGAAGTATGCAGGTACCTCTGCTCTCTGAGCTGTGCTTCTCTGGTACTTTCTTTACCAGGCACTTTCCAGGTCCCTCTCCTTTCTCTGTCTTCCTTGAAGACTTATCCCTGGAGCTTTCCACAGTGGAACTGTTTCTCTTGGAACTTGTTCCTTCTCTGTAAGGACCGCAAATCCAACTGCCTCTCCTTCTCTCCCTGGAGCCGTCTCCTTCCTCTCTCTTCTGCGTCTGCTGCTGCTGCCCTTTCTGTCCTGTCTAAGCCATGCTTATAAAGCTGCTTCTCAGTTAGGGTTTCTCTCACCCTGACCAGGTGTGTCTGATTATCCCTTGAGTTAGTTATTGCATCATCCAAGCTTGGGTGTGTCAGCCTACCCTCTGATTCTTCGTGCTTGCTCCCACTGGCTGCGCTTTGCAGTAACTGCACTTTAGGTCTGTCACTTTCTTTAAAGGGATCAGTGATTTTTCCTATCTCCATAGGTTCACTGGCCTCTGCTTCATCACAATACGTACCTAGCACTGATATCCTGGGTCCCTTCTTAATAATGCGGCCATGTGTAGCAGCAGCAGCTCTTATATTCCAGAGAAGAGGTCCCTTGGCAGAGCAGTAGGTTGTCCCTCTCAGTGCCTGCCTGAATCAGCAGACTGATCCCAAGGAAAATCACACAGTGATAATAGCCGCAGACCAGTCAAAGGAGGCTGGCGGAAACTCCTCTCTCCCACACTTCAAAACATGAGCCCCATTATGGAATCTGTTTGAAGATTATAATCCAACTTCATCCCACTTAGGCCCATTCCTTTCTGTTCAGGCTACCGAAAAAAACACTAACCGCTTTTACTAAATCTTCCGGTAACAAATTCCAGAGTTTGATTACGCGTTAAGAGAAAAAAAAATTCTCTTCTTAGTCTTAAATGGGTTACATTGTAGCTTCATTGCGTGTCCCCTAGTCTTTATACTTTTTGATGATGTAAACAACTGATATACGTTTACCTGTTCTCCATTCAATAATTTATAGACCTCTATCATCTCTCCCCTTAGCCATCTGTTTTCTAAGTTGAAGATCCCTAAACATTTAAGTCTCTCCTCATAGGGGTATCCTTTCATCCCCTTTGCCATTTTTTTGGCTCTTCTCTGTACCTTTTCTAATTCTGCTATATTCCAGCTGTGGTCATACAATGGAATGATACAGAGGCATTATAATATCCTTTGTTTTATTCTCCATTCCTTTCCTTATGATTCCTAGCATTCTATTTGCTTTCAGCCATCGCTGCACACTGGGTGGAGGGTTTCAACGTATTATCCACGATGACGCCTAAATCTGTTTCCTGGGTGGTGGTTCCTAATGTGGAATCTTGCATCGTGTAACTGTAGTTTGGGTTGTTCTTTCCTAGGTGCACAACTTTGCACTTGTCCACATTAAATTTCCATCTGGCATTTGGATGTTCAGTCTTCCAATTTATCAAAATCTTCTTGCAATTTTTTACAATCCTCCAGTAGACCCAGCATAGATCCCTGGGGTACTCCACTATTCACCTTTCTCCATTGAGAAAATTGGCCATTTAGCCCTACTCTCTGCTTTCTGTCTCTTAACCACTTCCAGATCCACAGTAGTACACTGCCTCCTATCCCATGACTTTTTAATTTCTCCAAGAGTCCCTTATGAGGGACCTTGTCAAAGGCTTTCTGAAAATCTAGATACTGTATACTATATCAACCGGCTCACCCTTATCTACCTGTTTATTCACACCCTCCAAAAAATATAACAGATTAGTAAAACAAGACTTTCCTTGGCTAAATCCATGTTGGCTTTCTCCCATTAAACCATGATTATCTACATGTTAAGTAATTTTATTCTTTATAATGGTTTCTACCATTTTGCCCAGTACTGATGTCAGGCTGCCTGGTCTATAGTTTCCCAGATCACCCCGGAACCCTTTTTAAAAATTGGCGTTACATTGGCCATTCTCCAATCTTCAGATACTACAGATGAGTTTAATAATAGTTCACAGATTACTAATAGTAGGTCTGCAATCTCACCCTTAGTTCATACTATCCGGTCCAGTTGATTTGCTACTTTTCAGTTTATCAGATAGTTGTAATACATCTTCCTAGTTTATTGAAATTTCTTTCAGTTCTTCTGATACATCACCTTTAAATACTATTTCAGACATGTGTAACTTCCCTACATCTCTTTCAGTAAAGACCGAAACACAGAATTCATTCAGTCTTTCTGCTATGGCCTTGTCCTTGCTTAGTGTCTCTTTTACCTCTCTATCATCTAATGGTCCAACTGACTCACAGGTTTTTTGCTACAAATGTACTTGAAAAAGTCTTTATTATGCATTTTTGCTTTCAAAGCAAGCTTCTTCTCAAATTCTCTCTTTGCCTACCTTATCAATGCCTTGCATCTAACTTGTCAGTGCTTATTTGTTTTCCAGTTTTGTCGTTTGGCTTCTTTTTCCATTTCCTGAAAGATGCTTTTTTGGCTACAATAGCCTTTCTGACCTCACTTTTAGATCATGCTGGCAGTTCTTTGGCCCTCCTTCCACTTTTCTTTTTTTTTGTTTTAATTTTATATTTATACTTTCAAATCTTACACTTCAAAAAGTGAATACAGAAAAACAGAAATTCAGAGATTGGAAATAAACTGATACATCAGCATCTCAATAGAACCCAAAAGGATAAAGCATAAACAAAGGATAAATGGATCCAAGTAAAGGAAAATAAAATTATGAATAAACAAAATAAAGACAGAGAAAGGTCCACCCTACTGATACACTTTCAAAAGGGTCTTACAGTGGTGCCTCAGAGACTCAAAGCTGGACCCTAATCTCTTCCCTAGCCAGAATAAACTCAGATAGCTTTCTAAGTTCAAAAAACAAAAAGCTGTTCCCCATACAAACAACCACACATACTCAAGGTTGCAAGGCCAGAAATTCCTGGCATCGTTTTTGTGTGAATCTGGAAAACTGCAAACTTTAGAGCCTAGAAATAATTTATTGAGCAGAAATACATTTTAGAAACAATATTGCGATTGAACTCTAAAGCAAATCTGACCATTAAGGTGGACCTCTGAGCAACCACTTCCAAAGAGGACTCCAGAAACTCTGTGAGGTTTAACCCCCCACAGTCCCCCTGTTCATCTGAGGGATGGACCCCACAGGGGCCAGGTATTGAGCCCTAATTAATGGAGGAAGGAACTCAGAATCTATGCCTAAAATCTCAGTCAGGTATTTTTTAACCATGTCAACAGAAGACCTAGGGGAGACCTAGGAAAGTTAAAAAATCTTGTTGTTCCTGCGCACTTTGTTCTTCAAATGTTCCATCCGACATTGTATAAGATTCTTGTCTTTAACTAGGGCTTCCCCCAAAGATTGAGCAGCATTTACCCTAGACTCCAGCACATCACACCTAACAGCATGTTCCAGTGCTTGGGAATGATCGACCACAGACTATGAAACAATTCTTAAGTAACCCACAAGTCTAGTATGTGGAACCTCATTGAGGAGTTAAGCCTCTGAATTTTTTATTATGTATTATTTATTTATTAAACATTTTTATACTGAGCTTTCCAAAGGATCAGACGCGGTTTACAAATAACAAAGGTATGAATAGTACAGATAAGACAGGTACATAGGGAGGAGTGGCCTAGTGGTTAGGACAAGGTACTTTGGGCCGGAGGGCTGGGGGTTCAAGTCCCACCTGGGGACAGCAATCTCAGGCCGGAGGGACTGGGATTTCTAGTCCTATAGGCACTCCTTGTGGTCTTGGGCAAGCCACTTAACCCTCCATTGCCCATGTTCCCTGTAAGTATTAGCGTATGTGTGTCATATCCCCTCGTGTTAAATGTATCTCCCAATTGACTGCTTTGACCCGGTGAAAAGCGGGATATAAATACAGCTAAATAAATAAATAAATAAAAAATAAATTCAGTTACATGGAACTTTGTAGAACTATATACAGTGATGATTCAAATATTAAACAGTAAACATAACAGAATGAACTATATACAGTAGTAGAACATGTAGTAGGTGTTAAGGGTTGCACTAACTAGACAGAACGATCATGTTGTTATGAGCTATTTGTTGCTCTGTTTTCACTGATGTGTGTGTGTGATGTATTATTGTCTGCTTGTGTGCCAGAGTTTGGTTGTGAACCATAGTGTAAAGTAAAAAGGTATGTTTTTAGTTTTTTGCGAAATATCCTAAGGTCATTCTGTTCTCTGAGGTTTTTAGGTAGTTCGTTCCAGAGGATAGGGGCAAAGTGGGAAAAAGCTTTATTGCTTGTTAATTTTTTGAATTTTCTGAAATCCGTCGGGGTTACAAGTTTGTGTTTGTTTTTGCTCCTTTGATTTCGATTGGATGTTTCTTTAGTGATTAGGGTGGTAAGGAAGGATGGAGCTATATTACTGATTATTTTGAATGTTGATACGAGTATTTTGTAGCTTATGCGGCTTTGACTTGGTAGCCAGTGTAGTTCGGATAGAATGGGAGTAATATGTTCAAGGGAGCTGACGTTAAAGATTGGCTGCCACATTTGTGCTAGTTGAAGCCTTCTTAGATTCAGTTTTGAAATGCCCTGAAGTATGGTGTTAGCAAAGTCGAAATGAGGTGTGATGATTGCCTGGATTACCGATATAAAGTCATGTAGGTGGAGCAGTGGATGGAACTATTTTAGCAATTTAGGTTTATAATGTATCTTTTTTACTTTGTTCTTAATATGTGATTCCATACTGAGAGTCTGATCACTCCCTCAGGGGGACCCCTAGGTATTTCACCTCCTTTTTTACTGCAATGTTGGAATCAAGGAGCAAAATTGATGTTGGGGTACAAAACTTTGATTTCTGGTGACATATAATACATCGGTTTTTGAGAAGCTGATGTAGAGGTTTTGGTTTGTGAGCCATTGAAAAATTCCAGTAAAGCAATCTGAAAGCAATTGGGATGATGGGTTTGGAATTGTAAACAGTAGGTATAACATTGTCATCCACGTAAATGTGATAATTTACGCAGAATCGTTTAAAGATAGAACAGATTGGTTGCAGATAAATATTAAAAAGGAGGGCTGAGAGGGCGAAGCCCTGGGGGAGACCTTGCTCTTGCTTGAATGTTGTTGAAGTTTGCTGGTTAATTCTTACTGTTTATGTTCTGTCATGTAGGTACGAGGTAAACCAGTTAAGGACTCTTGCATGTACCCCTATCTGCTGAAGTCTGCTTAGCATTGATAGGTGATTCTCGCTGTCAAATGCTGCAGTGATATCCAAGAATAAGAGTATAAAGGCTTGCTTTGAATCTATACCTCGTGTCAAGGTGTCAATTAATACTGTGAGTAGCGTTTCTACTCCGTGAAATGGACAGAAACCATATTGGTATTCATAAACGGGGGCTGATAAGTTGATGTATTCGTGGAGGTGGAGTTGGATTTGGATGATTTTTTTTGGTTAGTTTAGCCTGGAATGGTAGGCTTGAAATGGGTCTGTATGAGTTAGGGGAGCTTTTGTCCAGATTGTTATTTTTTAAGATTGGGCGGATATGAGCATGTTTGAGGGAGGGTGGTAGGTACCCATTCTTGAGTGATAAGTTAATCATAGGGAGGATGAAAGTTGAGAGTTCGGGTAACGTTGCTTTTAACCAGTAAACCGGACAGGGATCAAGGTAAGCCGTAGTGGTATTTAGTTTGGCAATGATGTTCTTGAGGGTGTCTTTCGATGTAGTGGAAAGTTGGTTTGGGTGGTCTACCTTGTGTATCGTAGTTGGCGATGAATGCAGCTTTATTTTATTCATGTAATGGATGGCTAAGGTTTGTGGGGATATATCATATTCAGTTAAGTTTGTGTTATAGTCATTGTTTGTCAGGTTTTGGACAATGCTGAATAGTTCTCTGGGTCGGTTTAGGGATTTTGCTAGGATACAGGAGTAGTATGATTTTTTGCATTGTCAGTGGTCTTCTTGTATGCATTGAGGGTGTTTATATAGTTCGATTGATGGGTTATAAATTTTGTGCGGCGCCATTTGCACTCTGCTTTCTCAGATCAGCTTTCATTGTTTTCAGTATCGTATGGAACCAGGGAGCATTTTTATTTTTTCTTGTTGGGTGGCTATAAGGTATCTTATGTGTAGCAGCATTAGATATTATTTTATTCCAGTTAGATATTGTTTCAGTGAGGTTAGTTGGGTCTAGGGATAGATGAGGTATAATTTGATCCAGGAACTCATCTTTATTTAATTTTTTGAATCTGTAAGAGTAGGGCTGGTGTGTAGTTCTGTTTTGGTGGTTAACTGCATAAGGGAGCCTGAACCTGATAAGATGGTGGTCAGACCATGGGACAGGGAGAATCTCCAGTGATGATGGGTTGAAAACATCATGGAGGGAGCTGGGTAGGAAGACTAGATCGAGAGTTGCCTTTAATATGTGTGTGGCTATTGATAATTTGGTGGAAGTCCATATCTTCAATAGAATTCAAGAATGATGTTAGGTGTGAATTAGATAGGGAGGGCAAATTTAGGTTACCAAAGAGAATCACTGGTTTCGTATCAGTAGAAGAGCCCAGTAATTCAGTTAGTATGTCCATGTTCTCGGATTTTGGGTCAGGTGGTCTATATGCTAAGCATATACGGAGTTGCTTTATTTTTCTCCAGGACCAAGCAGGAAGTCAGTCCTCACATATGGGTGACATCGACGTCGATGGAGCCCCTGCGGAGCATTTCCCCAGCTTTCTATGAAAGCCTTTGGGAATACTGCACGCATGCGCGGTCCCCTTCCCGCCTAAAGGTGCCATCTTGCTCAGTTCCTAGAGAAAGAAAAGTTCAAGATGCTTACTCTTGGAACACTTCTGCCCTACCTCCAGCAGGGAGATTGGCTATGCTCCTTAGATCTAAAGGATGCGTACACTCACATCCTCATTCATCCAGACCACAGAAAGTACCTCAGGTTCATTGTGGGAGGAAACCATTATCAGTACAGAGTGCTGCCTTTCGGCCTCACCTCCGCCCCCAGGGTCTTTACCAAATGCCTGGCGGTGGTGGCAGCCTACCTGAGAAATCAGGGTATCTTTGTCGTTTCCTACCTGGACGACTGGCTCATCAGGGGTCAGATGTGCCAGGAGGCCAGGCAAGCCACCCTCCGCACTATTTCTCTACTTCAACACCTGGGGTTTGTCATAAACTTTGCAAAGTCCACTTTGCTCCCCTCCCAAAACTTGGAGTTCATAGGGGCAAGGCTGGACTCTCTGCAGGCAAAGGCTTTCTTGCCAGAGGACAGAGCCCAAAGACTGATAGACTTGGCAAACCAGTTTCTAAGCAGGTCTCTGGCTGAGGCTTCTCGGTCACATGGCTTCGACAGTACATGTGACTCCCAATGCCCGGCTCTATATGAGGCCTGCACAGTGGTGCCTCCGAACTCAGTGGACACAGGCCACAGGGAGCCTCAGAGACAGAGTAAGGGTGTCCAGACCATTCCTGAACTCCCTACGCTGGTGGCTGCACCCCCGCAACTTACTGCAAGGGGTGCCTTTTCAGATACCTGGATTCACGGTGGTGTGATGCCTCCCTGCAGGGCTGGGGAGCACATTGTCTGGGCAAGTGCACCCAGGGCCTGTGGTCTCCCTGGGAGGCCACGCAACAGATCAACCTGCTGGAACTCTGGGCTATTTGCTTAGCCCTCAAGACTTTCTCTCAAAACCTGGCTCATCAGTCTGTCTTAGTACAGACGGACAACCAAGTAGCCATGTTTTATGTGAACAAGCAGGGGGGCACTGGGTCCAGGCTCCTTTGTCAGGAAGCACAGGACCTTTGCTTGTTTGCGCTCAAGCACAACATGTTTCTCAAAGCTGTTTACCTCCCTGGCCAGGAGAACTGCCTGGCAGACCGGTTGAGCAGCATTCTGCAGCCCCACGAATGGCAACTCCACCCATTAGTGGTTCAGAAGATTTTCCTGAAATGGGGACTTCCATCCATAGATCTCTTTGCCAGTCCCCTGAACAGGCAACTGCCCAAGTTCTGCTCCAGGCACCCGCATCCCATGAGGTGGGCAGCTGATGCTTTTCTGTTTTCCTGGTCTCAGGGCCTCCTCTATGCGTTTCCTCCCACGCCTCTGGTGGCCCAAACCCTGTTCAAGGTTCTAAAGGACAAGGCTTCAGTACTACTTGTAGCTCCTAGGTGGCCGAGGCAACCTTGGTTTCCACTTCTGCTTCAACTGGCAGTGGACCCCCCACTGCCTCTAAGGTTGCAGCCCGACCTTCTCTCTCAGGATCAAGGCTCTCTTCTGCACCCAAATCTCAAATCTCTCAATTTGATGGCCTGGAGGCTGCAAGGGTAGTTTTGGCTCCTTGGGGCCTACCTCCAGAAGTTGAAGAGGTCGTCCTGGCCTTTAGAAAGCAGTCCACTAGAAAAACCTATGCCCTGAAATGGAAAAGATTTTCTGTGTGGTGTCAGCTGCGTACAGAAGATCCTTTCTCCTGTGCTGTACCAGTAGTGCTTCAGTACCTGCTGCACTTGTCCAATCAGGGCCTTAAGTCCAATTCTGTTCGGGTCCACCTCTCAGCTCTGGCAGATCACCACTCTCTGGTGGAGGGACACTCTGTCGGTTCACCCCTTGGTGTCCCGGTTCCTCAGGGGTTTGCTCTTGCTCAAGCCTCCTGTCGGTCCTCCAGCCCCTGAGTGGGAGTTGAATGTGGTCTTGCAACAACTGACTCGCCCACCTTTTGAGCCCATGGCTACTTGTCCTCTACGCTTCCTTTCCTGGAAGACACTCTTCCTGGTAGCCTTAACCTCGGCCAGAAGAGTAAGTGAGCTTCAGGCCCTGGTCTGTGACAGGCATTACACCAGATTCTATAGGAACAGGGTAGTCCTTAGGACTCATCCAAAGTTCCTCCCAAATGTTGCCTCCTCTTTCCACCTCAACCAGGAGGTGGTTCTTCCAACATTCTTCCCTAGGCCTCATGCAAGCCAGGCAGAAGCGGTCCTGCATACCCTGGACTGTAGGAGGGCCTTATCCTTCTACCTTGACCGTACGCAGGGACATAGAAGGGCTACTCAGCTCTTCATATCTTTTGACCCTAATAATTTGGGGTTGGCTGTGTCCAAGCGTACCTTGTCCATATGGGTGGCTGACTGTATCACCTGGGCTTCCAGGGCAGCTGACCTTCCCTTGCAGGGTCGGGTCACGGCCCACCGTGTCAGGGCAATGGCTGCCTCAGTAGCTCATCTCCGCTCTGTACCGTTGGCAGTCATCTGCAGGACTGCAACTTGGTCCTCAAGCCAGACTTTTGCGGCCCATTACTGCTTGGAGAGGGAGTCCCGTAGGGACAGTGCTTTTGGCCAGGCAGTACTCCGGAATCTCTTTGAGGTTTAGGCAACTCCTGCCCTCCAGCCCTCCGTTGGGCTACCGGTGGAGGTTCGTTCAATGAAAAGCCTTTCTTTGACGCTGGGACTAGAGGGAGTTCTCTTGTTCAGCCTGGGTTCCTGGTAGCCCAGAGCTAGGGAGTCACCCATATGTGAGGACTGACTTCCTGCTTGGTCCTGGAGAAAGAGTAGTTACTCACCTGTAACAGGTGTTCTCCAGGAGCAGCAGGAATCAGTCCTCACAACCCTCCCTCCTCCCCTGGGAGTTGCAGTTGTACATAGTTTATTTTTACATTTTGTGTGCCGTTTTTTAGCTATGTCATTTGACTGAGCAAGATGGCACCTTTAGGCGGAAAGGGGACCGCGCATGCGTGCAGTATTCCCAAAGGCTTTCATAGAAAGCTGGGGAAATGCTCCACAGGGGCTCCATCGACGTCGATGTCACCCATATGTGAGGACTGATTCCTGCTGCTCCTGGAGAACACCTGTTACAGGTGAGTAACTACTCTTTCTCCAGGACCAAGCAGGGAGACGGAGGATGAGGAGTCCCCCGATACATTCAAGACTCGGTGCGTCCCGTCGGAATCACCGCAGTCTGATCCCCGGAGTAGATCTCCTCCGGAGGATACCCGGTTCTCGGAGTTTGTCCGAGATATGGCCGCACGTTGGCTATCCTTGCGGACCCCGAGGAAGAGCCTCGAGCTGAAGAGCTCTAGGCCCTGCAGTACTACTCTCCTCCGAAGGAGGCCTTTACTGTCCCGGTTCCTCCGATGCTGGAACGGCTACTCTTCCGGATGTGGGAGGCACCGGCCTCGGCGCCGGTTTTAAGCAAGCGGGTCGACTCGATCTATCGACTCAGGAAGAGCCCTGGCTTCCAGAAGGCACAGCTACCACACCATTCCATGGTGGTGGAATCGGCCATGCATCGCCTGAAAAGTCAGAAGATGCACTCCGCGGTGCCTCCTGGCAGGGAGGCCCGAAACCTCGATGGTTTTTGTAGAAAGTGCTTCCAGGGCTCGATGCTTGCTTGCCGTGTCCAGTCTTACCAGCTGTACATGGGCATGTACTTGCGAGACCTGGCCAAGGAGTTGGGTGGGTTCTTTGCTGGTCTCTCCGGGGAACCCTTGCAGAGATTCAAGTCCTTGTCCTCGGGGATCCGGGAATGCTCCAAGTTCATGTCCCGCGCCGCATACGATGGCTTCGAGGCTTCGGCCCGAGTTGCGGCTGCCGGCATCGCGGCTCGACGCCAGGCATGGCTGCAGTCATCGTACCTCGACCAACAAGAGAACAGCACCTGCCACACCAGGCAGACAAACACCACCAGTCAGAAGACGTGGCAGAAAAAACCTTTATTGTCCAGGGGTTAAGTGGTGCCAACACCCGACACTGGCCGTGTTTCGTAAGAAACTTCTTCAGGGGTATGGCTCAACACTAAAACCATGCGTGGTCTAACTCGTATAGAGAACAAGGGAGGGAATTAGGGAAGAGGCTGGTTACTAATATATCTATATATAGAGATATATCTAAGATTACGTTCTTCTGGGTTTTAAAACTAGTATATAAAGATACTCCGCGGAAAAGCTTTAAGATCCCTATATGCAACAAAGATACTTCTGGACAAAAGGAAACTCTTCGTTAAATTATGTGATTCCATCATTTAGCCAACCCTCTGGAGGAATAGCCAAATTTGGAAAAGCGATTGCTTCACCACATAGATGTATCCGTTACAACATCTATGTGGTATCCTGACCCCTGATGAAGGCTTCGGCCGAAACTTGTTAAGTTGGGTCCTCAATAAAGGATTTTAATTATCATCTGAAAAACTCACAAATGAAGCTACCATGCTATCTCAGTACCAGAAAAAAATGCTAGAGCATGATATAGTCCTAATCCAGTTAACCAAAAGTTTTGATTAGGTACATGAGTCTTAGGATTCCATCCTTAAAAGGGTTCATTGAGACCACGCATGGTTTTAGTGTTGAGCCATACCCCTGAAGATGTTTCTTACGAAACACGGCCAGTGTCGGGTGTTGGCACCACTTAACCCCTGGACAATAAAGGTTTTTTCTGCCACGTCTTCTGACTGGTGTTGTTGGTCATCGGACCTCAAGCCATGGGTTCAAGACAAGTTGGTCGATGTCCCTTGCCGAGGTGAAAACCTTTTTGGCAAGCCCATGGCCGAGAAGGTCGCTCAGCTCGAGACCGAGCACCTTACAAGGACAAGGCTGTCTAGGAAGACCGCTGCCCCTTCTCACAAGAAGAAGGGCTCGGGTAAAAAGCACTTTTACCCGAGGAAGGACACTACCTACAAACAGTACCCTCAGTATCAGGCTGCCCAAGCTGTACCCCAGGGTCAGCAAGCCAAGGGGCAGGGTAATGGGCCCCGTAGGCAGAGAAGCCCCAAGCCTCCGGCCCCTACTCCCACTCAGCAGGGTGGGGGGTTTTGACTCCTCAAGCATAGCCTCTCCGTACCTGCTCCCTCAACCCTGCACAGGAGGTCGCCTCGCCCTCTTTGCCCACCGGTGGCCCGGCATCATGGGGGACAGTTGGGTATTAAACATAGTCCACAGGGGCTATGCACTACACGTTCACCAACTGCCTCCTCCATATTTTCCTGGAGAGCCTTCAAGGCCTCCTCTGCACACAGATCTTCTCCTCCAGGAGCTCCAAGGTCTGTTGATGGACAGGGCGGTGGAGCCTGTGCCTTTTCGAATGTACGGTCAAGGGTTCTACTCCAGGTATTTCCTGGTACCCAAAAGAACCGGTGGCCTTCGACCTATCCTGGACCTCAGGAATCTCAACAAGTTCCTTGGGAAAGAAAAGTTCAAGATGCTTACTCTTGGAACACGTCTGCCCTACCTCCAGCAGGAGATTGGCTATGCTCCTAAGATCTAAAGGATGCGTACACTCACATCCTCATTCATCCAGACCACAGAAAGTACCTCAGGTTCATTGTGGGAGGAAACCATTATCAGTACAGAGTACTGCCTTTTGGCCTAACCTCCGCTCCCAGGGTCTTTACCAAATGCCTGGCAGTGGTGGCGGCCTACCTGAGAACTCAAGGCATCTTTGTCTTCTCCAGGACCAAGCAGGAAGTCAGTCCTCACATATGGGTGTCATCGGTGCCGATGAAGCCCCAGCTGAGCATTTCCCCAGCTTTCTATGAAAGCCTTTGGGAATGCAGGCACGCATGCGCGGTTCCCTTCCCGCCTAAAGGTGCCATCTTACCTCAGTCTCTTTTTTTCCGTGAAGCCCACTGGACGTGTGTCCCGTTTTTCCCGGTTAAAATTAGATTTTTCAGCGATTTTTTGCTCTTTTTCTTCCGGTTCAATGCCGGTTCCCCTCCCGCCGGGTTCGGTACACCGGTATCAAGCCCAATTCCCCTTTTTCGGTTTTGCCCTTCGTGGCTGGCGTTCGCACCCTTTTATCTCTTTTGCCCTGGAAGGCCGGTCTTTTGACCTCTCGGGGACCCGATGGCTTCCAGTGGTTTTAAGAAGTGTAATCGGTGTAAGAAACTAATGTCTCTCACCGACACACACGACTGCTGCTTTCGGTGCCTCAGCCCCGACCACGATCCTAAGTCGTGCGGGGCCTGTGGAAAAATGTCTTCCATGGCATTATGAAGTCGCCAGCAGCAAAAGGAAAGGCTTTTCTCGGACTCAGCCTCTGGCCGGGCCTGGACCTCGTCTGAGGCCTCGACATCTCGGGATTCCGATCCCGAGCGCCGTCGAAGCTCCTCGGACAGGGGGTCCCCCGACCGGGAATGCAAGAGGAAAAAACTGCTCGCGAGGGCGTCGTCGGAAGAGGTCCCTGGCTCCTAAGACCCCCGACCGTCACCCCGGGCCTGTGGAACCGGAGAAGCCTGCTAAAGGTCCTCGTGTGGAGCCGGAGTCTGCTGGACACGTAAGCCCCATAGTCCTCGTGGACTCTCCTCCCAGGGAGCCTACGTCGGGCTCAGCGCCGCCGGTGCCCAAGTCGGTGGCTGCTGCGTCTCCCGAGCTGAGTCTCAGGATGACAGCCTTGGAGAGCAGAATGTCTGCCTTCATGGAGCAGCGGGCACTGATGGCCAGCCTGTCTGGCGCATCTGCCCGGACCACCGGGACATCGACGTCAAAGTCGACCCCGGAGACCGAGCCGGTACTCGAGTCCATCGTGGCTCGGAGTCGACCTCGGTCGCGGTCCCCCTCGACCTCCCGTTCGGGACCGAGGGCATCGATGCCGGTGCTTCCGGCGTCGGGGCAGGTGCTCCAAGACCCCGCGGGGTCGGACCCAGACTCTTCCTCGGATGAGTCGGCTTGGGAGACGGAGGACGAAGAGTCTCCTGACACCTTTAAGACTCGGTGCGTCCCTTCGGACTCACCGCAGTCTGAGCCCCGGAGCAGGTTCCCTCCGGAGGACACCCGGTTCTCGGAGTTTGTCCGGGATATGGCCACTGCCTTGGCTATTCCGGAGGATCCCGAGGAAGAGCCTCGAGCTGAAGAGCTCGAGGCGGTGCAGTATGACTCTCCTCCGAGGGAGGCCTTTACTGTCCCGGTTCCTCGATGCTGGAACGGCTCCTCTTCCGTATGTGGGAGGCACCGGCCTCGGCGCCACTTCTTGGCAAGCGAGTCGATTCGATCTATCGGCTCCGTTAGAGCCCTGGTTTTCAGAAAGCACAGCTACCACACCATTCCATGGTTGTGGAATCGGCTATGCATCGTCTGAAAAGTCAGAAGATGCACTCCGCGGTGCCTCCTGGCAGGGAGGCCCGAAACCTAGATGGCGTCGGT
Organism: Ichthyophis bannanicus; assembly: GCA_033557465.1. Classification (NCBI taxonomy): domain Eukaryota; kingdom Metazoa; phylum Chordata; class Amphibia; order Gymnophiona; family Ichthyophiidae; genus Ichthyophis; species Ichthyophis bannanicus. Next base: position 372,153,798 of record CM066033.1, on the reverse strand, counting down.
AGAAAGTGTTTTCAGGGCTCGATGCTTGCTTGCCGTGTCTATTCTTACCAGCTGTACATGGGCATGTACTTGCGGGATCTGGCCAAGGAGTTGGCTGGATTCTCTGCTGGTCTCTCCGGGGAACCCTTGCAGAGATTTAAGTCCTTGTCCTCGGGGATTCGGGACTGCTCGAAGTTCATGTCCCGCGCCGCCTACGATGGCTTCGAGGCTTCGATCCGAGTTGCGGCAGCCGGCATCGCGGCTCGACGGCAGGCATGGCTGCAGTCATCGGACCTCGAGCCATGGGTTCAGGACAAGTTGGTCGATGTCCCTTGCCGAGGTGAAAACCTGTTTGGCAAGCCCATGACCGAGAAGGCCGCTCAGCTTGAGACCGAGCACCTCACCCGGACAAGGCTGTCGAGGAAGACCTCTGCCCCTTCTCATAAAAAGAAGGGCTTGGGTAAAAAGACCTTTTACCCGAGGAAGGGCACTGCCTACATACAGTTCCCACAATATCAGGCTGCCCAAGCTGCCCCCCAGGGTCAGCAAGCCAAGGGCCAGGGTAATGGGCCCCGTAGGCAGAGGGTCCCCAAGCCTCCGGCCCCTGCTACTACTCAGCAGGGTGGGGGCTTTTGACTCCTTGAGCATAGCCTCTCCTCCACTGCTCTCCAAACCCTGCACAGGAGGTCGTCTCGCCCTCTTTGCCAACCAGTGGCCCCTTTTCACCGGGGACAGTTGGGTGCTGGACATCATCCACAGGGGATATGCCCTCCATTTCCACCAACTGCCACCCCCATATTTTCCAGGGGAGCCTCCAAGGCCTCCTCTGCACACAGACCTTCTCCGTCAGGAGCTTCAGGGTCTGTTGGTGGACAGGGCGGTGGAGCCTGTGCCTCCCCACTTGCAAGGTCACGGATTCTACTCCAGGTATTTCCTGGTGCCCAAAAGGACCAGTGGTCTTCGCCCCATTCTGGACCTCAGGAACCTCAACAAGTTCCTAGTGAAAGAAAAGTTCAAGATGCTTACTCTTGGAACCCTTCTGCCCTACCTCCAGCAGGGAGATTGGCTATGCTCCTTAGATCTAAAGGATGCGTACACTCACATCCTCATTCATCCAGACCACAGAAAGTACCTAAGGTTCATTGTGGGAGGAAACCATTATCAGTACAGAGTGCTGCCTTTCGGCCTCACCTCCCCCCCCCAGAGTCTTTACAAAGTTCTTAGCAGTGGTGGCGGCCTACTTGAGAAATCAGGGCATCTTTGTCTTCCCCTATCTGGACGACTGGCTCATCAGGGGTCAGACAGGTCAGGAGGCCAATCAAGCCACCCTCAGGACCATTGCTCTTCTGCAACGCCTGGGGTTTGTCAGAAACTTCGCAAAGTCCACTTTGCTTCCGTCCCAGAACTTGAAGTTCTTAGGGGCAAGGTTGGATTCTCTCCTGGCAAAGGCATTCTTGCCAGAAAACAGAGCCCTAAGGTTGATGGCCTTGGCAAGTCAGTTTCTCAGCAGGTCCCTGGTCTCCGCCAGACTCTGCCTGCGGCTTCTAGGCCACATGGCTTCGACAGTACATGTGACCCCCAATGCCAGGCTCCATATGAGGCCTGCACAGTGGTGTCTTCGGACTCAGTGATCACAGGCCACAGGCAGCCTCCGAGACAGGATAAGGGTGTCCAGACCATTTATGCACTCCCTCAACTGGTGGCTACACCCACCCAATCTGCTGAAAGGGGTGCCCTTTCAGATTCCAGGTTACACAGTGATACTAACAGATGCCTCCCTGCAAGGCTGGGGAGCGCATTGTCTGGGCTAGTGCACCCAGGGCCTCTGGTCTCCCTGGGAAGCTGCACAGCAGATCAATCTCCTCAAACTCAGAGCTATTCGATTAGCACTCAAAGCTTTCACTCCTACCCTGGCTCAACAGTCTGTCCTGATTCAGACAGACAACCAGGTTGCCATGTTTTATGTGAAGAGGGCGGAACTGGGTCCAGGATCCTTTGTCGGGAAGCTCAGGACCTTTGTTCTTTTGCCCTCAAGCAGAACATGCTCCTTAGGGCTGTGTACCTTCCAGGCCAGGACAACTACCTGGCAGACAGGTTGAGCAGAATACTGCAGCCCCACGAGTGGCTGCTGCATCCTTCAGTGGTTCAGAAGATCTTCCTGAAATGGGGTCTCCCTTTGATGGATCTCTTTGCCAGCCCCATGAATAAGCAACTGCCAAAGTTCTGCTCCAGGCAACCACATCCTCTGCGGATAGCAACGGATGCTTTTCTGATATCCTGGTCTCAGGGCCTCCTCTATGCGTTTCCTCCCACGCCCTTGGTGGCCCGAACCCTATTCAAGATTCTCCAGGACAAGGCCTCGGTCCTGCTGATAGCTCCCAGGTGGCCGAGACAGACTTGGTTTCCTCTTCTGCTTCAACTGGCGGTAGATCCTCCACTGCCTCTGGGGTTGCAACCACTGTTCCCTCTAAGCTGTGCGGGGGTGTGCGCGCACACACCTCGCCGAGCGAGCGCACATACTTTACAACAGAGCACACAAAAATTACAGCTCTGATTCTGATAGAAACCACCACAGACGTCTTAAAATTTAAAAGTTATGATTGTAATTACTAGAAATTTCCTGCTTCATTTAGTAATCGTCTATTTTCATTTAATTTGATTAAAATCAATGTGGTGTACATACTGTATTCTGACTTGTAGTCAAATTTTAAAGTATATAACTCTGAGTGTCGTTATGTGGCACACAAAAATTTAACCTTCCTTCAAAAGCTGCACACAGCTGATATTTTATGTGCACACAGCCTACAGAAAATTAGAGGGAACATTGGTTGCAACCCGACCTTCTCAGACAGAACCAGGGTTCCCTTCTGCACCCCAATCTCAAATCTCTCAATTTGATGGCCTGGAGGCTGCAAGGGTAGTTTTAGCTCCCTGGGGCCTACCTCAGGAAGTTGAGGAGGTTGTCCTAGCCTCTAGGAAACAGTCTATTAGGAAAACCTATGCTCTCAAGTGGAAGAGGTTTTCTCTGTGGTGTCACCTACGTACAGAGGATCCTTTCTCCTGTACTGTGCCAGTAGTTCTTCAGTACTTACTGCACTTATCCAATCAAAGACTTAAGTCCAATTCTGTTCGGGTCCACCTCTCAGCTCTAGCAGCTCACCACTCATTGGTAGAGGGGCAATCTCTATCTGGTCACCCCTTGGTGTCCCGCTTTCTCAGTGGCTTGCTTTTACTCAAGCCTCCCATCCGTCCTCCTGCCCCTGAGTGGGAGCTGAATGTGGTCTTGCAGCAACTGGCTCGCCCACCTTTTGAGCCGATGGCTACTTGTCCACTATGCTTCCTCTCCTGGAAGACACTCTTCCTGATAGCCCTTACCTCGGCTAGGCGAGTAAGTGAGCTTCAGGCCCTGGTCTGTGATAGGCTTTACACCAGGATTTATAGGAACAGGGTAGTCCTCAGGACTCATCCCAAGTTCCTCCCTAAGTTTGTCTCCTCTTTCCACCTCAATCAGGAGGTTGTTCTTCCAACATACTTCCCTAGGCCTCATGCTAGCCAGGCAGTACTCCGGAATCTCTTTGAGGTTTAGGCAACTCCTGCCCTCCTGCCCTCTGTTGGGCTACCGGTGGAGGTTGTGTCCTTGAAAAGCCTTTCTTTGCTGCTGAGACTAGAGGGAGTTCTCTTGTTCAGCCTGGGTTCCTCGGTAGCCCAGAGCTTGGGAGTCACCCATATGTGAGGACTTACTTCCTGCTTGGTCCTGGAGAAAGAGTAGTTACTCACCTGTATCAGGTGTTCTCCAGGAGCAGCAGGAATCAGTCCTCACAACCCTCCCTCCTCCCCTGGGAGTTGCAGTTGTACATAGTTTATTTTTCATTTTTGTGTGCTGTTCTTAGCTATGTCATTTGACTGAGGTAAGATGGCACCTTTAGGCGGGAAGGGAACCGCGCTTGCATGCCTGCATTCCCAAAGGCTTTCATAGAAAGCTGGGAAAATGCTCCGCTGGGGCTTCATCGGCGCCGATGACACCAATATATGAGGACTGATTCCTGCTGCTCCTGGAGAACACCTGTTACAGGTGAGTAACTACTCTTTTCCTTATTTGGACGACTGGCTCATCAGAGGTCAGACGTGCCAGGAGGCCCGACAGGCCACCCTCAGGACCATTGCTCTTCTTCAAAGCTTGGGGTTTGTGATAAACTTCTCAAAGTCCACTTTGCTCCCCTCCCAGAACTTGGAGTTCATACGGGAGAGGCTAGACTCTGTCCTGGCAAAGGCATTCTTGCCAGAAGACAGAGCTCAAAGACTTATAAACTTAGCAAACCAGTTTCTCAGCCGGTCACTGTTCTTCGCCAGGCTCTGCCTGAGGCTTCTGGGCCACATGGCTTCGACAGTACATGTCACCCCCAATGCCCGGCTCCATATTTATTTATTTATTTATTTATAGCTTTTCTATACCGCGCTCTTTTTCATCAGCGCGGTTTACAATGAACAAGGCCTGCAAGGTGGTGCCTTCGGAGTCAGTGGTCACAGGCCACAGGCAGCCTCAAAGACAGGATAAGGGTGTCCAGACCTTTTCTGGACGCCCTCAATTGGTGGTTGCACCCACCCAATCTACTGAAAGGGGTCTCTTTTCAAATTCCTGGGTACACAGTGGTACTGACCACAGATGCCTCCCTGCAAGGCTGGGAGGCTCATTGTCTGAAGAAGTGCACCCAGGGCCTGTGGTCTCCTTGGGAGGCCGCACAGCAGATCAGTCTCCTAGAACTCAGGGCTATTCGATTGGCACTCAGAGCTTTCTCTCCTGCCCTGGCTCATCAATCTGTCCTGGTTCAGACAGACAACCAGGTAGCCATGTTTTATGTGAACAAGCAAGGCGGAACTGGGTCCAGGCTCCTTTGTCAGGAGGCACAGGACCTTAGCTCATTTGCCCTCAAACACAACATGCTCCTCAAGGCGGTATACCTTCCAGGCCAGGAAAATTCCCTGGCCGACAGGTTGAGCAGAATTCTGCAGCCCCACGAGTGGCAGCTGTATCCTTTATTAGTTCAGAAGATCTTCCTGAAAAGGGGTCTTCCTTTGATAGATCTGTTTGCCAGTCCACTGAACAAACAGCTGCCTCGGTTCTGCTCCAGACAACCGCATCCTCTGAGGGTAGCAGCAGATGCTTTTCTGATACCATGGTCTCAGGGCCTCCTGTATGCGTTTCCTCCCACACTTTTGGTGGCCCGAACTCTGTTCAAAATTCTTCAGGACAAGGCCTCGGTCCTGCTGGTGGCTCACAGGTGGCCGAGACAGCCTTGGTTTCCACTTCTGCTTCAGCTGGCAGTGGATCTCCCACTGCCTCTGGGGTTGCAGCCCGACCTTCTCTCTCAGGATCAGGGTTCCCTTCTGCACCCCAATCTCAAAGCTCTCAATTTGATGGCCTGGAGGCTGCAAGGGTAGTTTTGGCTCCTTGGGGCCTGCCTCAGGAAGTTGAGGAGGTTGTCCTAGCCTCTAGGAAACAGTCCACTAGGAAAACCTATGCTCTCAAATGGAAGAGGTTTTCTGTGTGGTGTCAGCTACGTACAGAGGACCCTTTCTCTTGTACTGTACTAGTAGTGCTTCAGTACTTACTGCACTTATCAAATCAGGGACTTAAGTCCAATTCTGTTCTGGTCCACCTCTCAGCTCTAGCAGCTCACCACTCACTGGTGGACGGACATCCTCTGTCGGTTCACTCCTTGGTGTCCCGCTTTCTCAGAGGCTTGCTTTTGCTCAAGCCTCCAATCCGTCCTCCTCTTGAGTGGGAGTTGAATGTGGTCTTGCAGCAGCTGACTCGCCCACCTTTTGAGCCGATGGCTACTTGCCCTCTACGCTTCCTGTCCTGGAAGACACTCTTCTTGATAGCCCTAACCTCGGCCAGGCGAGTCAGTGAGCTTCAGGCCCTGGTCTGTGACAGGCCTTACACTCGTTTCTATAGGAACAGGGTAGTCCTTCGGACTCATCCAAAGTTCCTCCCTAAAGTTGTCTCCTCTTTTCACCTCAACCAGGAGGTGGTTCTTCCAACATTTTTCCCTAGGCCCCATGCAAGCCAGGCTGAAGCAGTTCTGCATACCCTGGACTGTAGGAGGGCCTTATCCTTCTACCTTGACAGTACGCAGGGGCATAGAAGGGCTACTCAGCTCTTCGTATCTTTTGACCCTAATAAGTTGGGGTTGGCTGTGTCCAAGCGTACCTTGTCCATCTGGGTTGCTGACTGTATCACCTGGGCTTACAGGGCGGCTGACCTTCCTTTGCAGGGTCGGGTCACGGCCCACCGTGTCAGGGCAATGGCTGCCTCAGTGGCTCATCTCCTCTCTGTGCCCATGGTAGACATCTGCAGGGCTGCAACTTGGTCTTCAAGCCAGACTTTTGCAGCCCATTACTGTCTGGAGAGGGAGTCCCGTAGGGACAGTGCTTTGGGCCAAGCAGTACTCCGGAATCTCTTTGAGGTTTAGGCAACTCCTGCCCTCTGTTGGGCTGCCGGTGGAGGTTGTGTCAGTGAAAAGCCTTTCTTTGCAGCTGGGACTAGAGGGAGTCCTCTTGTTGAGCCTGGGTTTCTTGGTAGCCCAGAGCTAGGGAGTCACCCATATGTGAGGACTGACTTCCTGCTTGGTCCTGGAGAAAGTGTAGTTACTCACCTGTAACAGGTGTTCTCCAGGAGCAGCAGGAATCAGTCCTCACAACCCTCCCTCCTCCCCTTGGAGTTGCAGTTGTACATAGTTTGTTTTACATTTTTGTGTGCTGTTCTTAGCTATGTCATTTGACTGAGGTAAGATGGCACCTTTAGGCGGAAAGGGAACCGCGCATGCGTGCCTGCATTCCCAAAGGCTTTCATGGAAAGCTGGGGAAATGCTCTGCTAGGGCTTCATCGGCGTCGATGACACCCATATGTGAGGACTGATTCCTGCTGCTCCTGGATAACACCTGTTACAGGTGAGTAATTACTCTTTATGATGAGGGTATCTATATTATCTACGTTGTCCGATGCTATTAGCGTTGCTTTAAGAGATTCCTTTAAGATGATGAGGATACCACCTCCTCTTTTGGATGTTCTATGTGTGTGAAATATTTCATATGCAGGTGTCTGAAATTGGTTGATTAGGATTGTGTCTGTGTTATGTTTAAATCTTTTTATTAATTTTAAACATATTAAAACATTAAAAGCAGCTTACATATAGAAACATTGTAAATAACAAACATATTGAAACATTGTAAGCAGCATACATATTAAGGCATAATAGACAACAATATTATATCCCACTACAGGGAATAACTATTACTTTTTATCCCCCTCCCTCTTTTGCCCACTACCTCCCTTCCCTTCTCCCCCCCACTTCCCACCTCTCCCTCCCCCCCACTCCCACCCTTACCTTGAACCCCCCCCCCTTCTCTTTAGCACTCTAGTCCTAATTATGCCAACTTAAATTACTAAGATAAAGTTTATACCAAATTACACTGTTAAAATATCATTTCTTGCCCTGGCCGACAACATTTCAAGATATGGAGACCAAGTCATCAAAAAATATGCTCTTCTACGAACATGTTTTCTAGAAGCCTCTCTCTCCCATAATACCAGTTGATGTAAAACATTCCTCCATTCCCAATATTCTGGACCTTCAGATTCTCTCCATTTCCGAAGAATACAATGCTTTGCAAGCAGACAACATTTTCTTATTAATAATCTATTCCCTGATGAAAAAAGTCTCTGAAAAGGAGCATCTAAAACAGCAAACCCCGAGGTTAATTTCAATGTCTGCCCTAATATGCTCATTAGAAATTTTTGAATCCCATTCCAAAATTTCCTTACTCGTTTACATGTCCAGAACATATGCCCCAAATGTGCCCGTTCCATTCCACACCACGGACAATCACCGTGTTGAGCAAAACCCGCCTTCCATGCTCTATAAGGTGAGATATAAGCACGCTGTATTATTTTGAATTGCATATCACGTAATTTTGCTCCTATAACTATTTTTGGGATTCGCCCAATGGTTTTTTCCCATTCAAACGCTTCAAGATTAATTCCAAGATCCCTCTCCCATTTTAAACTCAAGTGTCTATAGCTCTTGACTTGTGTTAGGTTATTCAAGGCTTTACTATAATCAGCGACCGATATTCTTTCTTTATCCTTTATTACAAGCCATTTTTCCAATTTTTCAAAATTTTCCTGTCTCAATCCTCGTCTCCCATCTTTCATTGAAATCAAATAATACTTTAATTGTAAATAAACATGAAAATGCCCCTGTGGCAATCCATAGTGTTTTTTTAATTCCAAGAAAGGTTTAAGTGCGCCTTCTCCATTTATTACTTGCCACAATTGTTGTAGACCTTTTTTCTCCCAACCCTTTAAAAAAATAGACGTTGTACTTGGTTGAAAGGCTAAATTAACTTGCAATGGCAAATATCCTGACACATCACTTGGAATGCCCAATCTTGCACAGAGCAACTTCCAACTCCAGCGGACCCCTTGCCATAAAATATTATTTCTAAAATCCTTCGGCAATTTTACATTTGACACATGTAACACAGATAGAAGTGAATAAGGGGCTACTAATGCGGACTCAAAATCATATGGTGTATATACTGATGTCCCTACTATCCAATCTCTAACATGTCGAAGCAGACATCCTAGATTATATTGTTCTATTCTAGGCAACCCTATACCACCCTGTTCCCACGGCCCATATAATTGATCAATTCTTAGTCTTAGTTTTTTCCCTCTCCAAAAAAAATTCTGTAATAATCTTTCCATTTTTTGAACATCTTGCCTCAATAGCCGCAACGGAATAAGTTGTAAAACATATAAAATTTTAGGAAAGACTATCATTTTATAAGCAGCCACTCTACCGCCTAAAGATAGAGGCAATGGTGTCCAATCTTGCAATTTATTTTGCATGTCTTGTAGTAGCATCCTAAAATTTTGCCTATACAGATGACGTGGATCTTTAGGTAACCAAATTCCTAAATACTTAAATTTATTTTTTGCCCAGCGTAAAGGAAACTCTACACCCCAATCATTTTGTAACTCCCCATTAACATCTAATGCTTCTGATTTAGCCATATTCAACTTAAAACCGGCTATCCATCCATATCGTCCAATCACATTCATTAATTTTGAAAAAGATTTGCGAGGTTCCGTCAACATAACTAATAAATCATCCGCAAAAGCAGACACCTTAAATATGCAAGACCCAACCTTCACACCTCGTATATCATCACAAGCATAAATCATTCTTAGCAAAGGGTCTAATGAGAGCACAAATAACGGAGACAATGGGCAACCTTGTCTAGTTCCTCGAGCTATATTAAAACTATTTGTTACCAGCCCATTAATTCCCACTACAGCTTCTGGTTTTTGGTATAATCCTCTGATCCCTTGAATAAAACCTTCTCCTAGTCCATAAGCTTTTAAAGTCTCGAACAAATATGTCCACCCCACCCTGTCAAAGGCTTTTTCAGCATCAAAACTGATTAATACGGAAGGGACAGCAAGTTTCCTAACCCAGCTTAAGGCTCCTAATATTTTCCTAACATTTTTAGTGGGATATCGACCCTTCACAAATCCCGTCTGACAATCAAGCAGTAAATAAGGGAGATATTCAGCCAAACGATTTGCTAAAATCTTAGCAAACAACTTAAGATCATAGTTAATTAAGGAAATAGGTTGATAAGACCCAACCTCTGCTACATCTTTACCAGGTTTTGGTAAAACCACTATATGGGCTGTATTACTATTATATTTAAACATCCCTGTTTCCATCCACCTATTAAACAATTTCTCCAACACAGGTGTTACTTGTGTCTGTAACATCTTATAATATTCAACTCTAAAACCATCTATTCCTGGTGCCTTACAACTTTTTGCATTATCAATACCTCTTTTTACTTCATCCAATGTTATGGGGGATGCCAATTTGCTCTGCTGTTCCTGAGTTAGATGGGGTAAATGCACCTCTGACAGAAAATTCCTAATGTTCATATTGGAAACGTCTTCCCTCATGTATAGCTTATGATAATAGTTTACAAAAATATTTCCTATTTCCTATTACACCTTTCTCATCTTTCAATAATGGCACAAATCGCGATCTCTGATTGCGTGCCAGACAACGAGCTAAGAGCTTCCCCGCCTTATCCCCATATTGGTACAAGTGATATTTGTAATAAAATAGTGATTTTTTTGTTTTCTGATGTATCAATGTATTCAAAGTTGCCTGGGTAGTAAGCAATTGTTCTTTATTGGCAATATTAGGCCTATTAGCTAGGAGTTTACGTTCTCTACAAATTTGTTTTTCCAATCTCAGGATCCTTGCAGCCAGCATTCTTCTCTATCGAGCAGTATAAGCAATTATATCCCCCCTCAAAACAGCTTTTGAGGCCTCCCAAAATAGCTCTGGATCACATTTATGTGCCCGATTGTGATATTCATAATCTTTCCATTTGGCCAATAAAAACTCTTGGAACTTAATATCATGGCATATGTCAAGTGACAAACGCCAGAGGCCTTTTTTACCCCCCAACTGCCCTTCTTCCCAATCTACCCATATAAGAGCATGATCCGAAATTTCATAAGGTCCGTTTGCCGCATCCATCATCATTGGAAAAAATTCCTCTGAAACAAATAGAGCATCAAGTCGTGAGCTTGTGCCATGAGCTCTAGACAAGTGAGTGTAATCTCGTTCCATTGGATGAAGAGCTCTCCAGACATCTAAAAGTCTACACCTTTGACTAAACCTCCGTAAGAGTCTTGCGATATTGTGACGACTACTCCCACATCCCCCCGATACATCCATTTGTGGATCTATGACACCATTCCAGTCACCTCCCAATATCATTATAGACTCCGGCAGTGCATCAATTTCTGCCATTAATCTTGCAAAAAAATTTGGATCAGGCACATTTGGGGCATATACACTCCCCACTAAGAGCTTCCGCCCTTTTAGATTTCCCTGTACTAATACAAACCTTCCCTCAGGGTCTGCTATTGTCCGCTCTCCATCTGAAAACCTACCCCTGATGAAATTAAGATTGCCACCCCTCCTTTCCTCCCCTGTGCAGAAGCCCCATAAATTTGGTCTATTCCTTTCTTTTGTAATCTAGACAGGTCTCCTATAGCTTGATGTGTCTCCTGTAGCAATACTATATCCCCTTTATGTCGTCTCACAGCTTGCTAATTTTTTTCTTTTTAAAAGGGCTTGTAAGGCCACATACATTCCATGAGAGTATTCTTATCCCCATGATAAGATAAATAATATGGTTTTAAAACATGACTTTATCATATATAAACTAGGAGAGCCCCCCCCCCCCCAGTCTAGGACCCTCCTGTCTCCAACTATTGTTACTTTTACTTTTATCTTTTTCCACTTAGCATTAAGTTGGCTTTGTGTATATATTAACTTAGTATTTCCCTTATTATCCCCTCCCCATCCTCTTTCCCCCAATCCCTCACCAAACCCACACCTACCCCTTAACCCAGAAATCTCTTCCTCCCTTCCCATGACCTTATTAGTGTTAATCCTACTCCAATCCCTCTCTGCTGGTCCTATGTTTTATTTAATGTATCTAACCCTTTGATATATATTCTTTCCATCACTATATAATAAAATATAATAACCACAACATAATTAATCTATTAGCTTTAAACTTATAGTTTTCAATTATGATACTGTCCACCTGCTCATTAAATGAGAATTGTGAAGCTATGTTATGGTATGTAGATATTATTCTTCATACTGGTGATAATATTCTGAATCCAATTTTGTGCTTCTTTCAAGGATGTGTTGTGGTATTTAGTTATTAGCCTTCATGTTGGCAATATTCTTCTGAATCCAATTTTGTGCTTCTTCCGATGTCTCCATTATCTCTGTCTTCCCATTATAAAAATTCCGCAGCCTCGCCGGATATTGCAACATAAATTTCACATGTGATGCCACTAATTTTTGGCAGACTTTAGCATATGCCTTCCGCTTTAAGCTTAACTGAGCTGAATAATCTTGGAAAACTTGAATGCGGACCCCTTCATATAGCATAGTCCCTTTAGCTCGCACTGCCCTCAAGATTTCATCTTTTTGGAGAGGATTCATGAATCGAGCCAATACTATCCTAGGCCGTGTGTCATCTGAGCGAGGTCTGCCCAATCTATGAATCCGTTCAATGACAATGTGAATAGTATCTTCTCCTAAATTTAAGGTATTCAGCATTTCCAAAAAATAAGAGCAGAGATCCTTGTCTTTTATGGTTTCTGGAATACCAATTATTCTAAGATTTTTCCTACGATCACGATTTTCTAGATCATCTATCTTATCACCTTGCTTACTGATTGTAATTTGCAAGGAGGAGATTTCTCTGTTTGCATTAAGCAGCTCATCTTCCAGCGTTGAGATACGATTCTCAGCTGCATGAATTTTTGTACTCATTGTCTCCAATTGTTTACTAATCCCCTCTAATTGGCCCATGATACCATCTAAACGACCACTCAGAGCACTAACCACTGCATTGGAAACATCTTCAGTGGTCATTGATAACACAGGTACACTACCAAAAAACTGCCTCCAGTTTTGCAACTGATTCCTATAGATTTTGGGGTGCTGAATCCAGGAAAAATAGCCAAAATGTTCCATCACATCACGTTTTCTTGCAAAATTAGATTTCTTACCCATATAAGGAATGTTCACATAATTTCTTTTAGCCGACTGCAGTTTATTTTCTTGGCCCAAAATAGAGGTTGTAATGGTTAACTAACTAGAAACACTCCCTCATGATATTTTAGAGTGTTTTGTATTCATTTTATACATTAACAGGACAATTGGGAGGTGGGGGGCTAAATCCAGTATTCGCGCTGGCGCATGTTCTTTCCTGTTCGCCTCGCCTCGCCTCGTTCGCTCGCTCAAACACGGTGGTTGCGACATGAACGTTCCTGTCAAATTTCAGTTTCTTGCAAGTTCATTATTACCTTTTGTTTCCTCAGTCGTAATCCAGCTTTATTCCGAAGTGGTTCACTACAGTTGTAGTTTGCAGTGCTGTGTATTTGTGATGGCTCACAGAGCCAGAGGTTGCGTCAACTCTCCGGACAGTTTTTGTTTTATTTGTGGGGAATATACCGTGAAAAAACGGCAGAGGAACATTTCTGCATTTATTAAAAAAGTATATTTCGCCTATTTCGGTTTGAAGTTAGGCGATCAAGACAAACCGTGGGCTCCTCACAAAGTGTGCAAGACATGTGAGGAAGATCTACGCTTATGGATGAAAGGTAAAAAACAAGCATTTTGTTTCAGAATACCTATGATGTGGCGTGAACAAAGAGACCACAGCAGTGACTGCTATTTTTGCTCTTGCATTGTGAAGGGATACAACTTAAAAAATAAGAACGTAATAAGTTACCCCAACCTTCCCTCAGCAATTAGGCCTATGCCTCATAGCAACGAAGTACCTGTGCCTGAACCACCAAAATCTTTGGATCATATTTGTGTGGACGGTTCTGATCATGATGAGACTCATCAGATGGCTTTTCCCGATGAGTCCAGTACTTCCGAGTTTGAAACTGAACCAGATCCGAAACCTGAACTTTTCTCTCAAGCTGAATTGAATGATTTAGTCCGGGATTTAGGACTCCCAAAAGATGCTGCTCAACTGCTAGGTTCTCGGCTTAAACAGAAAAATCTATTGTCACCAGGAACAACTTTTTATTGGTACCGCAACCGCGAGACACAATTTTTGAAGTATTTCAGCAAAGAGGAAGATTTGGTATTTTGCAACGATATATACGGAGTGATGGAAAAGTTTAAACTCAAGTATGATCCTGCTGAATGGCGGCTGTTCATTGATTCGTCAAAAGACAGCATAAAAGGTGTTCTTCTTCATAATGGCAACACATTCGCTTCAGTTCCTATTGCTCACTCTGTTATTCTGCAAGAAAAATACGAGAATTTGGCCCTGATTCTTCAGAAGATTCGTTATGATGAGCATAAGTGGATGATTTGTGGAGACTTTAAAATTCTATCCATGCTATTAGGGCAGCAATCCGGTTTCACCAAATATCCCTGCTTCCTTTGCTTGTGGGATAGCCGGGCCCGCGACCTACACTGGGGGAAAAAAGACTCGCCAATTCGGGAGTATTTGAGACCTGGTGAGAAAAATGTTCTTCATGAGAGCTTGGTACCTCGTGATAAAATTCTATTACCACCTCTCCACATTAAGTTGGGTCTCATTAAGCAATTCATCAAGTCCCTTCCAAAAGATGGTGAGTGCTTTCGGTACCTTTGCTCAAAGTTCCCCCGACTTTCTGAAGCAAAGCTAAAGGAAGGAGTGTTTGTTGGCCCTGATATAAGGAAACTCATTTCAGATGGAGCATTCGCTGAAACGATGTCTGAGAAGGAAAAAGAAACCTGGGATTCCTTCAAGGATGTTGTTCTCAAATTCTTGGGGAACAGGCGGGATGAGAACTATAAGGATATTGTTGCCAGGATGCTCAATGCCTTCAAAGAACAAGGCTGTAACATGAGCCTGAAAGTCCATTTCTTGCACTCCCATGTGAACTACTTTCCCGAAAACTTGGGGGCGTACAGTGAAGAACAAGGTGAAAGGTTTCACCAGGACATCAAGGACGTAGAGAGAAGGTACCAAGGAAGAAAAAAAAAAAATACAATGAAGAAGAATTCCTTGACCTAATAATCCCCAATTTATCAACCCCACCACTAAACCTAGATGCAGCAGTAATGAACTGGCACAAAACTATCACCAACGCTGCAGTTAAAAAACAAATAACTAAGAAAAACACACACGCTAAAGACAGTCAAACCCCCTGGTACAATAAAGATCTAAATCTAATGAAAAAGAATTTAAGAAAAGCTGAATATAAATGGAGGAAAAATAAAAACACAATTACAAAGGAATCATACCTCACGCTACTTAACAAGTATAAAGACGCTATAAACAATGCCAAGAAAAATTACCACACCTCCATCATAAACAACGCAATAAATAGACCTAGAGAACTTTTCTCAATAGTCCAAAAGTTGACTAATAATAATCACAATTCCAGCAATGAAATCACAGACATAACCCCACAGACACTGGCAAATTACTACATGAACAAGACAAAGCACCATCCCCTACTACCTAAACCGGTAGACAATTCTCAAATACCTAACTCAGACGAATGGTCTGTATTTCAACCCTTAACCAAGGTAGAGCTCAAATCCATCATCACAAACATAAATACTACAACCTCACTACTTGACCCGTGTCCAGTAACCTGGATAAAGAACTCTCTATCTGTATTATCTCAGTTTATCCTCCCAATAATAAACCTCTCCCTAAAAAACGGATACCTACCCCCTACACTAAAACACGCACAGATCCGCCCAATCCTAAAAAACACTACCCTTGACAAATCATCACCTAACTCTTACAGACCCATATCGAGTATTCCGTTCATGGCCAAATTAATTGAAAAAACCGTACAAATTCAAACACAAGAATTCATAGATAGCTCAGCCCCACTTGATGACCAGCAATACGGGTTTCGCCCCAGACACGGAGTAGATTCACTCCTAACCGTGCTAATCGACACACTTGTGAGGGGAATAGACAAACCCAAACAAGCATTCTTACTCATATTCATTGATGTTTCTGCAGCCTTCGACAGCGTTCACCATTCAACAATGATTAATAAACTTAAACAAATAGGTATAAAATCCACTGTTCTAAAATGGTTTACTTCTTATCTAACAGACCGATCTCAAACGGTACAAATCGGAAATCTCACATCAAATACATACAAACAAGAACTAGGCCTTCCACAAGGCTCAGCACTATCCGCGTTACTTTTTAACATATATTTAAAACACATATGCAAAATATTTAAAAAATTCAATGTCCTCTATCATCTGTACGCGGATGACATAATGATGTATGTCCCATTCAAAATCCCAAATATCCCTATACAACTCATTAACGACTGCCTCACTGAAATCAACACCTGGCTAAATGAAAACAATCTGTACATCAATCACTCAAAAACAGAAGCCCTAATAGTAACTAAATGCACAACATTCATTCCCCCTTCTCATATTACGTTGCAAAATAATAATATCACACTAAAATCTGAAATACGCTACCTAGGTGTTATTCTGGACAAACATCTCAGCATGGACACCCATGTAAGAAACATAAAAAAAAAAGTTTACTTTAAACTAAAAATATTAAAGCAACTCCGCCCACTAATGCACCTACAGGATTTTCAACGCGTCATACAAGCAATCATAACCCCACATTTTGATTTCGCAAATCAAATCCTACTTGGCGTAACTAAGGAAGCCATAAAAAAAACTTCAATTAGCACAAAATGCCGCAGCAAGGACCATTACGAAGGCCCCACCTTTCCAACACATAACCCCAATATTAGAATATCTACACTGGCTCCCGATTCAAAGCCGTATTGAATACAAAACTATCTTAACTACCTACAAAGCTATAACAAAAACAGCACCCCTGTCCATAAATAACCTCATCAAAATAGAACCTACACATAATCTCCAAAGGAGAGACCAATTAAATAAATTAACACCACCAAAAGAATACATTAGAGCCAATAAATCCACAAACAAGAAAGCCTTCTCACATGCAGCCCCCATCCTGTGGAACACAATCCCAATAGAATTAAGACAACTACCTGATATAATGGAGTTCCGAAAAAAACTCAAAACACACTTATTTACAAAGCATTATGGTTCTATGACCAGCTCTTCTCTCACCCCCCAGCTAGATAAAGGATAATCCGACACCGGGTAATACACTATTTCAACAAAAGAATGAAGCGCTGTAACCTAAGACGAAGTGATTAAGAAAATGTAAAACAAAAAATATGTATATAGTTAATTGTACATAGGGGTCTGTTTACTAAACGGCGCACTTGTACGGGGCGCACATGAGCGCTCTAAAAGATGTATTTAAGTGCTCTTAAGCGCCCCGTACGAGTGCGCGGCACATTAACGGGTCCCGCAAGCGTGCGCCGACAACGCGCACATTTGCGGGGCGGTAATGTGCGAAAGAGGCGTGCCAAGGCGAAATGAGGGCGGAGGAAGGCCCCCTAGGGGCGGAGAGACGGGGTCAGTGGGCGGAATGTGGGAGGGGAGAGACTCGCCGCACAGGAGCGTGCCCGAATCTGCAAAGAAATTTACCGCCAGTGAAACACTCGCGTTAGAGGTGCTGTGCCGGGAAAAGAAACCGTTTCCGTCAGCAATGTGCAGCACAATAGTGGAAGCCCAAAAACCGTGAGCAGTGTGATCTATGTGCACAGATCAAACGCCGTAATGTCACAGGGCACTAACCACACGGGCGCCGCGCACCTTAGCGCATCTGTCAATCACAGCTTCTGTTCTTCACGACGGAACGCCCACTCCTTATACGGCACCCGCTCGGTACCGCGGACCGCACAACACCGGCCTTTAGTAAACAGACCCCATAGTTCACTATTGTTAATTGCTATTTGTTAACTGTAATTACCTAACTTTAAACTTGTTATATGTAAAAACAGATCACCCTGTTTAATGTTGTTATATGGAAACCGCACCTGATCAAATGGAAGGAGCGGTATATAAATAACCTGTTAATTAAATTAAATTAAAGATGGAACACCACTATGATGGCTGATTTCTGCTGGTTGCTGCTGCGGGAAACCCCAGATGAAAAATACGCCAAGCAGCGCACCAAGAGAAGCATTCGGGGGAAGAAGAAACGGGCCCACCAGGAGATTGATTGACCCAAGAATGACTTTAAAATCTAAACTGTGTTGACAAATATCGTGTTTTTACTAAACTTTGAAATAAAAATTTGCTAGTTATTACCACAGTGTCGGATCTCATTTATTAGAATTTTATTTTCACACCATCTGGTGTTTGTCTTCATGTATTGTAATGGTGCGGTTTGCGTTTTCTATTCTTACATACATACCTGTACAACATTTTTTGCACATTTCTTTGCTTTGCTTTGTGTCTAACCTCGCTCTTATATGCTCAATGTTTGTGCACATGTATGTGGCTGTTTTAAGTGCAGACAATTTTGCTACCATCACAGTGTGTTTTGTTGACATTACTCTATTCTTATGTGCTGCCTTGTTACAATTTTCTTTATTCTTATTTGAATAACTACTAAACAATTAGTATAAAGAATTCATCCAAGAAACTTTTATCTCGATCGCACTCAATCTGAAACATTCACCTCAAACTGATAACCCAATGTAGCAAAAAATCTGTACGTGATGGAGCAAATTGGTTACCAGATTTGGATTCAGCGCACCAAAAAACGTAAAAATCAATCGAAACATTAGAGGCAGTTTAAAAAAAAAATTTTTTAGTGTACCTGTGTAATTGTCCTGAGGAGGGAATTTCATCTGGCACCTTTGTCATTACAGATTTTATTGCACTTTTCTCACGCTCTCTACGAGCAGTCTTCATTATAAACAGATATAATATTTAGTTTATATTTTATTTTATAATTCCAAATGAAAGACTATAGGATGCAAACTTAATTTCAGCCACTAGATGGAGCTAAGATTAAAGAATACTGTTGATTTTTAGCTTTAAAAGTAAAGTATCCAGAGATATTGAAGCCTACCACTAAGATTTAACTCTTGCCATTCCAAACCCTTTACTCCATCTTCCCTACAAAGTGATGTCACAAACTTTCTGAACCTCTGTATTGGATGAAAATAACACTGTTTAAAATTCCAAGATCTCAAGTGAGAAACTATGGTATTTTCATTCCCATTGTTTAACTTGATGTTACTTTATACTTTCTGGTGACATTGATCATTTTTTGCAGGGCATTTCTTACAGCTCATGACATTTCTCACTTTGATTAAACCAGCATATCACTGGGAGTTCATCTCTGTTTCGTTATTCTTTAGCCTTGCATTAACCTCTCACCCGGCACTTCTCACAGTCTTCAAGGCATCTCTCACATGGCACTTCTCACAAAACAGATTAGAATCAATCATATGTAAAATATTTTATCTCCAGATCTTAAACTGTGAAGCTTTCAATCTCCCTGCTTAATTTGGTGTTTATTTGTTTTCCTTCAATTTTCTTGCTGCTGATCGTTTCTCTCACGACACCTCTCACAGCTGACACGGCACTTCTCACTTTGATTAAGCAAGTATTTCACTGTGAGCTGATCTCAGTATCCCTGCATTAATGTTTCTCTTCTCTCTGAGCACTTCTCACAAGACACTTCTCTTTTTGACTAAACCAGTGTGTCTCATTGAGCTGATCTCTGTATCCCTGCATTAACTTCTCACCGGGCACTTCTCACAGCCGTTAATCGTTGAAACACATATGCATTCCAACACCAACTGACAATGGCCTCATCACCCTCAGATCAAACTGCTTAACAGGGGCACCACTTTTTGATTAAGCCAGCGTATCACTGCGAGTTGATTTCTATTTCACTTTACTTCAGCCCTGCGAGTTGATTTCTATTTCACTTTACTTCAGCCCTCGCTAAACATCTCACAGTTTTTCTCACAGCTCACAGGGCACTTCTCACACGGCACTTCTCACAGTGTACCTCTCACACGGCACCTCTTACGCAGATCAATCTCGAGCAGGATACTTTTTCTCCAGATCATGAATTACAGCAAATCACTTCACTTTAATCAACTTAATTTCCGGATCACCTCAAAGCCGCTTTCTCTTCTGACCACAAAACACAGCGGAACCTCCGAAGTGAGTGCAATTGCCTCAGAGCCATTTCAACAGCAAATCTCACATAAAAAAAAAGATCTCTGGTGAAAAACTGTGGCACTTTCCTTCCTCTTGCTCTTTTAATCTTTTGTTGTATTTTAAATCATTTTTTCACGCTATTGATCATACAGCAGAGGGAATTGAAGCCGGAGCAACACTAATCTGCTGCCATTTCCTCTGAGCTCTAGAACGCTCCTATCGATTGTGTCTGTGTTAATTAATCATGTTTCTGTTACACAGATAATATCCGGTTTTTGGTCAATGAGTAGGTTATGGAATGAAGTTACTATTTGCGTTCCAAAGCGACTCCATGGTCACGACATCTGGTTTCTGCACCTCCTGAGAAAAGAACCTAGAAGCAGTCTCTCTCCTCCCCTGTGCGATTGCACTCAGTTTGTTGAGGGAGTTCTGAGGAAACCTCCTTAGTCCTTTCCAAAAGAGGGGAGGAAGCAGCTACAGGGGAGCTTCCTGGCAGGGGAATGCCAGAAACCCCTCCGGTCTGGGCATCTTCCAGGAGCCTTCAGTTTCAGCACTTCCAGGTCTCAGAGACGACATCTACACAATAGGGCTTAACGAAGCCCCTTCCTCACTGCTGTCCACTGCTTGCCTGATGGGCTGACCCTGGGAAGAAACTGCTGAGGAGCCTTCGGTAACGCAAAATGCGTCACAGGTAATCTGGCGAAGATACTGGGGAATGGCGCCCTCCAGAAGTCCAGCCTTTCCCTTCTCCTTCCTGTTGCCAATGTCGTCAGCAGGAGCATCTAATGCCTGCATACTACAAGCGCATCCCACAGGTGTGTCTACTCGCAGCGCCATCTTGTATCTGCCCCTTACAGTTTGCTTAAAGCGTGGAATATATCTGGTCTGGCTTCCAAGATAGTATTTTTAAACAATACCCATAGCTATAAGGGAGGAGTGGTCTAGTGGTTAGGACATGGTACTTCAGACCGGAAGGCCAGGGGTTCAAGTCTGACCTGGGGACAGCAATCTCAGGCCGGAGGGACTGGGATTTCTAGTCCTATAGGCACTCCTTGTGGTCTTGGGCAAGCCACTTAACCCTCCATTGCCCATGTTCCCTGTAAGTATTAGCGTATGTCTCTCATATCCCCTTGTGTTAAATGTATCACCCAATTGAACGCTTTGACCCGGTGAAAAGCGGGATATAAATACAGCTAAATAAATAAATAAATGATGTAAATCTTTAACCTTTGCAGCTTCTCCTTTTTAGGTGATTTTTTAAAACTATTTTCATCATTTTATCATAATCTCTCTTTTGAAAGTTAAAAGATAGTACTGTGTCTTTCCTTGCCATCCTTCCCCTATTTACTAAATCAAATGGTGATTATGCTTTGATCATTATTGCCAAGTTGCCCCAACACCCTTATGTCTTGCACTAGTTCCTGTGTTCCACTAAGGACTAGGTCCAAAATAGCTTCCCCTCTTGTTTCCCAAATGCTCCAAGAAGTAGTTATTTATTTCATTTAGAAACTTTATCTCCCTAGCATGTCTTGCTGTGACACTAACTCAGTCGATACCAGGGCAATTGAAATCACCCATTATTATTGTGTTGTAACTTTTTGTTAGCTTCCCTGATTTCTTTTAGCATTTCATCATCCATCTGTTCAGTCTGGCCAGGCAGTTGGTAGTACATCCCCACTGCCATCGCCTTCCCTTTTTTACGTGGAATTTCTATCTATAGAGATTCTACAGTGTGTGTGTGTGTGTGTGTACAGTATATAGAAGTCCTTACAATCCTTCTACTTCCCCTGGGAGTTGTATTCTACTATAACTATAATATCAGACTGATCTAAATTGACGCCACGGTAACAGGTGGGGAGATGGCACGCTTGCACAGAAGAAGCTCCTAAAATCTTCGATTAGTAGCTGGGGAGCATTTTCGCATGGGCTCCAACGGATGACATCATCCATACATTAAGACTTTTTCCTTCTGTCCACGTAGAACACTTGTTACCATTGAGTAACTACTTTCTCCAGCTTCCTCACCATTCTTTAGTGATGAAATCCACTCTGAAATGAGCTAGGAATTCTAAATCACACTCCTCGGCACTTCCAGAGAAAGAGGCTTGGCATCTGAATTCTTTTGGGAGAAAGTTTTATCAGAACTCCATGCTCACCTCTCACATGATGTCCTATGAATTCTACATGGGCATACACTTGCAGAATACCATGCATGGCACAGACGAGTATGCCAGCTTTCTTCTTCCTGAGAAAGTAGCAGATTTTCATTCCCTAGTGGATCAAGGGAAAGACTCTGGAAAATACATGGTCTAAGCGTCTTGTGATGATATCGATATGGAGATGAGGGCAGGGAGAGCCCAAGGATTTCTTTCACTCAAGGCAGAATACCCGGATAGGTCCCTCCTTGCCATGCCGAGCTGCCACTCCTGCACGGACCTGCGCATCTCCCCCCCCCCCCCCCCCACTGCTGCTATTGCAGTCACTAATTCTGTCTTTTGGGGATCGGCGGCTGTGGCAGTTTAAATGTAGTGGTTTTGTGCTACCACTTTGGTGCCCACGGCAGGCCATTTGATTTAGCACACATGACCTGCTGTTTCTGACTATCCTCCGACAGAAAGTTCCATTGGTGGGGGGTCAGAAGTAGCAGGTCCTGTATGCCGAACTACATGGCTTGCTGTGGACACCCCAAAGCGGTGGCACAGAACCGCCATACTTTCCATCAAGGGCTACTGTCTTAGGTACCCGCCTAGCCCACCTAGTGGACGGGCCAGCTCTGGTTGAGGGTTTCTGCTCGGAGACTCAATCTTACAAGTCAGCATGCAGGAACAGTTTTCCAAAGTATCATGTTGTGGGGAGAATCTCTTCAGAGATAGGATTCAGGAAGGCTGGTACCTTAATCATGCAGCAGAGTGACACCTGCAAAACCCTCCAGCCCCATTTCCAACCTGGTCTCCTCTTCCAGGTTTCACAGCAGAAACCACAGAAGGGTCTACTATTCTCAACAGGCCTAGATATCCTCCTCTGCTTCACTCTTCCTAAAACAAGCAGTACTCTTGCGCCCTCCAAGGCAACAGAGGGCTCTCCAGTCAAAGCCTGGGACGTGGTTTTGACTGACCTCAAGTGAACATAGCCGATCTACCAGTGCCCCAGGTGGATACCCTTTCAGTAGGAGGGGCTCATTCACTTTGCAGATCAGTGATCCCTAATCACATCTGATAGCTGGATTCTCAGAATAATCTATCATGAGTACAGATTACATCTATTTGAACTTTCTATTACATCTATTTGAACTCAAATTGCCTTTTGGAACCGAGTATCTAGGTCTCCCAGCAGCAGGAGCTACTTTTGAAGGAAATTTCTGCCATTCACGTGGCCAACACTACCATGCCACCTATCTGGCAAGAGACGATAGTGTTCTGGCAAACAGACTGAGCCAGCAGGGGAAGAAGGGCTGGGATTTTACTCTTACTATTTCCTGGTGCCAAAGGAAATAGGATGCTACCATTCCATCCTAGATCTCAGAGACCTAAACACTTTCCTCCTAAAAGAAAAGTTCAAGATGTTTTCTTTTGGCTTCCTTCTACCCTACCTCCAAAAAGGAGATTAACTATGTTCTCTGGATCTACAGGATGCCTGTACTCCTATCCAGTTACATCCAAGTCATAAGAAGTATCTCAGATTCATTGTAGGGAAACACAATTTCCAGTATTGCATTCTGCCCTTTTGCCTCACTTCTGTTCCTTGGGTATTTACCAAATGTCTCATAGTCTGTGTAGTGTTTCTGTGTATCTTCAGGAAGAAGCAGGAATGAGTCTTCACATATGGTATCGTCGGTACCGACGGAGCCTGCGCGGGAACGCTCCCCAGCGTCCAATCAGAAAGCCTTTGGGAGCATCCCACAGTGCCTGCGTGCTGCCTTCCCGCCTTTCCCAACTGTCTCTCCTCAGCTCTTCTTTTTCCGCGGAGCCAGCAGGTCATGTTCCTGTCACCGCAGAAGAATTTCTTTATTTTTCTTTATTTCTGTGTGTCGCGTCTGCCTTCTTCGACGCTCTACCGGTACCGCCGGTCTTTCTTTTCTTCTTTTAAAAAAAAAAAAAAGACTTTTTCCTTTTTCTTTTTTCTTTTTTCTTCAGGTGCACTTGCGTTTTGGGCCTTAGGCCCAAAACCTTTTTTCCTTAACATGGAAAAGCATGCCTCAGGGTTTAAGAAGTGCACAAAATGTGGCAGTACCATTTCCATCATCGACACCCAAGACTGGTGTCTAAAATGTTTAGGCCCTGACCATTCCATCACAGATTGTATGTCCTGTGTTATGATGTCTAAAAGAGGTCGGCAGAACCGAGCTGCCAAGCTCAGTACCCTGTTTCCCTCTGATGCGGCTTCGGTGGCACCGACGTCTTCCAGGGCTGCTTCTTCCTCACATGGATCTCAGGTAACTAAACATAAATCCAGCCGGTCCTCGAAGGGTAGATCTCCTTCTAAGCATCGAGATGCCTCTGGCGTTGCCCTCGAGGATTCTGCACCGGCAAAATTACCCCAGCGGGAGGCTTCAGCCTCTAAAGCATCATCATCGGGGTTCCAGGATGATCTTGATGGCGTGGCCTCGACAGATCACCTGGTGCCATGCTCTGGGATACCGGTGGCTTCCCCTGGTACCGACTTCCAAGCATAGGCGTCGTCGATGGATCAGAGAATTCTGTCCATGGAATGCAGTCTGGCGGCTTTCCTTGTGGCATCGATGCCCCTGGTACCGCAACAGACTACTTCACCGGTACCGGCTCTAGCACCACCATCGGTACCGAGCCCGGGTCCGGTGGCATCGACATCGGCTTTGGTGTCCGCTATGCCGGTACTCTCCTCTGAAGCCCTCTGGTACCGATACCCCGGTACCGGTTATTCCCGATACCGATCCCGGTCGGTACGGGTATCGGGCTTTGCAAGAGCATCCGGACAGACGATACTTCGATTCCTCTGAAGACTCTGAGGATTCTGAAGAGTCTGTCGATGCAGTGATGCTTCTTCCACAGGAGGAGTCCTTTCCTAAACGAAGGATGTCTCCTCCAGAGGACTTGTCTTTTCAAGACTTCATCAGGGAGGTGGCTCAGAGCCTATCCATCACGGTGGTCCCTGAGACAGAACCCAGAGCCAAGGAGTTAGATATTTTACAATATCCTAAAACTCCTAAGGAGGCAGCTACCTTGCCTGTTCATGAGATTTTGTATGATCTCATGTTGAGGATGTGGGAAGCACCTCTTACCACCTCTCCTCATTCTCGCAGGTTAGATACCATGTATCGTGTCCCTCCTTGTCCTGGTTTCCATAAAACTCAGCTTCCTCACCACTCTATTGTGGTTGAGTCTGCTATGAGAAAGATTAGAAGTGCCAAAAGACATGCCTCTAATCCTCCAGGACGTGAATGTAGAACCCTGGATGCTTTTGGACGTAGAGTCTTCCAAGCTTCCATGCTTGCTGCGAGAATTAATTCCTATAGTCTTTACATGGGAATGTTCCTAAAAGAAGTCACTGATCATTTGCAGACTTTAAGTCCTTTCATTTCTGAAGATAAGAGACAGGACTTTCTCACTTGGCTCAAACATGCCCAAGATATCTCCAAATTCTCCAACCGTGCAGCTTTCGACTCCTTTGAATGTGTAAGCAGAGCCTCAGCTATTGCCATAGGTGCACGTAGAATTGCTTGGCTTCAAGCATCTGATTTGGAGATCTGGGTACAAGATGAATTGGGAAATATCCCTTGTACAGGTGAAAACCTGTTTGGTAAAGATTGGCAAGCAAAGGCCAATCAGATGGATGTTGAAAATTCTGCCTTGGATAGACTATCCAAGTCTACAGCTGCTTCTGTTAAGAAAAGGTTGTTCAAGAAAGCACCTTTTTCTAAAAAGGGAAGATTTTATCCTGCTTATGGTCAGCGGGCATATTCTGCAGCTCAGTTCCCTACCAAACGTCAGCAATCATCCAAACAGAACAAAGCAAAGGCTGCTAGGCCTCCTCCAGCCCAGCAACCTCAGCCCCCTCAGGGCCTTTGTCTTTCCACTAGAGAACTTAGCCTTCCTGGCTCTGGAAGGATCAGAGCCCTCTACCATTCCAGGAGGGTTATGTCATTTTGCTCCCAGGTGGGGACAAATTACAGCAGAGCATTGGACACTCTCCATCATAAAAGAGGGGTACAAACTTCATTTTTCAAGCTTGCCCCCTCACACAAGAGTGCACCAGTTCAATTCTCCAACCTCCCTCCTCAACCTGTTGGGGCAGGAGATTGCCACCCTTCTCGCCCAGTGGGCAATAGAGGAAGTGCCTCTTCAACAACAGGGCCCAGGTTTCTACTCCCCCTATTTTCTTATTCAAAAGAAAACAGGGGGCTACAGACCCATCTTAGATCTCAGAGAATTGAACAGATTCCTAGTCAAGGAAAAATTCAAAATGATTTCTCTGGGAACTCTGCTGCCATACCTTCAGAGTCAGGATTGGCTTTGTTCTTTAGATCTCAAGGATGCGTACACCCATGTTCTCATTCATCCAACTCACAGAAGGTTCCTTCGGTTCCTTTTTCAAGAGAAGCACTATCAATACAGAGTGTTCCCTTTTGGTCTGGCCTCTGCACCAAGGGTGTTCACAAAATGCATGGCAGTGGTAGCTGCATTTCTGCGCACTCTGGGAATATTGTAAATGCCTTAAGATGATAATAAGAATTTCTATACTGTGTATATAGGTTCTTTTCAAGTTACAAATATGTACAAAGTTCCCCAAAGTTATAATCCCAGTTGAATTATCCTGTTATATGTAAACTCAACAGTCTGTTGATTGCAATGAGTATTCCTGTTATAATGTAAACCGCGCTGATGAAAAAGAGTGCGGTATAAAAGAACTATAAATAAAATAAATAAATATTTGTATTCCCTTATTTGGACGACTGGCTCATTCAAGCTCCCACTCAGTCACAGGCCAAGAGTTCTCTAGCCTGCACAATGCGTATCCTTCAGTATTTAGGGCTGATAATAAACATCCCAAAATCCAATTTAACCCCTACTCAGTCCCTGGAGTTTATAGGGGCGTTGCTGGATACCACAAGGGCAAGGGCTTATCTCCCCCAGGCCCTTTGCCTTCGCTTGGTGCAGTTAGCTTCTCAAGCAGAGTTGAAGCCCCACTTAACTGCTTGAGAGATGTTACAGTTACTAGGCCACATGGCATCCACCGTGCATGTGATACCATATGCTCGCCTTCACATGAGGGCAGCTCAGTGGACTTTATCCACCCAATGGACCCAGGCATTAGACTGCCTATCAGACAAAATAGCAAACACAAGTCGCCTCATTTTGTCCCTCCAGTGGTGGAAGTCCCCTCAAAACCTGTTGCTGGGGTCCCACTTTCAGCAGTCTCTACCCCAAGCAACTCTCACAACAGATGCTTCTCCAATGGGGTGGGGAGCTCATCTGCAAGACCTCTCCACCCAGGGCATCTGGTCCCCACAGGAGAGTTGTCTACATATCAATCTCTTGGAACTCAGAGCAATCTTCCTTGCTCTGCGGGTGTTCCACACCCTGCTCAGCTACAAGACAGTCCTTATCCACACGGACAATCAGGTAGCCATGTTCTATGTGAACAAGCAGGGCGGAACTGACTCTCTGTCGCTTTGCAACAAAGCTTTGCGACTGTGGGCCCTCGCCAGAGAGCATCAGATTCATCTTCTGGCAGTTTATCTTCCAGGCGTTCAAAACTCTTGGGCAGACAGGCTCAGTCGAGTTCTGCTTCCACACGAGTGATCCCTGCATGTGGACCAGGTGGCCAGGATTTTTCAGATTTGGGGAACCCCGGACATAGACCTCTTTGCAAGTCCGTGGAATGGCAAACTTCCCCGGTTCTGTTCCAGAACTCCGGCTCAAGGAGCTCAGGCAAGGGATGTTGTCCTCCTTTACTGGGGTGAAGACTTCCTGTATGCCTTTCCACCCATTCCCCTAATTCCCAAAACCCTGTTCAAGCTTCAGAGAGACAGAGGCCACATGATTCTCATAGCTCCACATTGGCCACGGCAAGTGTGGTACCCTCTGCTTCTACATCTCTCTCAAGCTCCCTCCCTGGAGTAAGGGTCTGCTCCAGATCTCCTATCTCAAGAGGACAGAAAGTTATGGCATCCCAATCCCCAGTCTCTGCATCTCAGGGCTTGGTTGCTGAAGGCCTAGATCTCCAAGATCTTCATCTTTCTCAACAGGTGAAAGATGTTCTTTATGCTTCCAGAAAACCTTCCACTAGACGTTCTTATGCTTTCAAGTGGAAGAGGTTTACCATCTGGTGCTCCGAGAAGGGTCTTAACCCCCTTGCCATACCTCTGGAATCTTTGCTGGAGTACCTCCTCCATCTGTCTAATGCAATCAGGTGGCCATGTTCTATGTGAACAAACAGGGAGGCACGGGGTCCAGGCTTCTGTGTCGAGAGGCGCAGGCCCTTTTCTCTTTTGCTCTCAAGCACAACATGTTTCTCAAGGCTGTCTATCTCCCAGGCCAAGAGAACCTCTTGACAGACAGGCTAAGCAGGGTTCTGCAGCCCCACGAGTGGCAACTGCACCCGGATGTGGTTCAGCAAATTTTCCTGAAATGGGGACTGCCATCCATAAATCTCTTTGCCAGTCCCCTAAACGGGCAACTGCCCAGGTTCTGTTCCAGGCAACCGCATCCCCTGAGGTTAGCAGCGGATGCCTTCCTGATTTCTTGGTCCCAGGGCCTCCTATATGCGTTTCCTCCCACACCTCTGGTGGCCCAAACCTTGTTCAAGATTCTAAGGGACAAGGCCTCGGTACTTCTGGTAGCTCCCAGGTGGCCGAGGCAGCCCTGGTTTCCACTTCTGCTTCAACTGGCAGTGGACACACCACTATCTCTGGGGTTGCAACCGGATCTTCTCTCTCAAGATCAGGGTTCCCTTCTACACCCCAATCTCAAATCTCTCAATTTGATGGCATGGAGGCTGCAAGGGTAGTATTGGCTCCCTGGGGCCTGCCTCAGGAATTGGAAGAGGTGGTCTTGGCCTCTAGGAAGCAATCCACCAGGAAAACATATGCCCTGAAGTGGAGAAGGTTCTCCTTGTGGTGTCAGCAGCGACAGGAAGATCCTTTTGCCTGCACTGTGCCTGTAGTTCTTCAGTTTTTACTGCATTTGTCCAATCAGGGCCTTAAGTCCAATTCTGTTCGGATCCACCTCTCTGCTCTAGCAGCTCACCACTCACTGGTGGAGGGGCACTCTTTGTCGGTTCACCCCTTGGTGTCCAGGTTTCTCAGGGGCTTGCTATTGCTTAAGCCTCCTCTCCGTCCACCGGCCCCTGAGTGCGAATTGAATGTGGTCTTGCACCAACTGACTCGCCCACCTTTTGAGCCGATAGCTACATGTCCTCTCCGCTTCCTTTCTTGGAAGACTCTATTCAATGTGGCCCTTACCTTGGCCAGGCGAGTGAGTGAGCTTTAAGCCCTGGTCTGTGACAGGTCTTACACTCGCTTCTATAAGAACAGGGTAGTCCTTAGGACTCATCCTAAGTTCCTCCCAAAAGTTGTCTCCTCTTTCCATCTCAACCAGGAGGTGGTTCTTCCAACGTTCTTCCCTAGGCCCCATGCCAACAGGGCTGAGACAGTCCTGCATACCCTGGACTGTAGGAGGGCCTTATCCGGCTAGAAGGAGCTAATTTTTCAGCTCTGGGTCCCCGGTAGCCTGAAGCTGGGGAGTCCCATATGTGAGGACTGACTTCCTACTTGTTCATGGAGAAAGAGTAGTTACTCACCTGTAACAGGTGTTCTCCAGGAGCAGCAGGAATCAGTCCTCACAACACTCCCTCCTCCCCTGGGAGTTGCAGTTGTATATAGTTCATTTTTACATTTTTGTGTGCTGTTTTTTAGCTATGTCATTTGACTGAGAAAGATGGTACCTTTAGGCGGGAAGGGGACCGCGCATGCATGCAGTATTCCCAAAGGCTTTCTTAGAAAGCTGGGGAAATGCTCCGCACGGGGGCTCCGTCGATGTCACCCATATGTGAGGACTGATTCCTGCTGCTCCTGGAGAACACCTGTTACAGGTGAGTAACTACTCTTACTCACCTGTAACAGGTAATCTCCGGGAACAGCAGGAATTGAGTCTTCACAACCCACTCACCTCCCCTAGGAGTTGTATCTCTATCTCTCTCTCTATCTTTCCTTCTCTCCTTTTGACTTAGCTACAAACCCAACTGAAGAGGGAGAGTTAGAAAGGCGGAAAGGCAGCAGCGCAGGCACAGTGGGAAGCTCCCAAAAGCTTTCCTATAAGATGCTGGGGAGTGTTCCCACGCAGGCTCCATCGGTGCCGATGATATCCATATGTGAAGACTCAATTCCTGCTGTTCCCGGAGATCACCTGTTACAGGTGAGTAACTACGCTCTCTCTAGAAACAAAATTATTTCAGTAACTATTTACTTTATTTTACTTTCTATGCTAAGCTATACTCTGATTTGATTTAAATGAAAAGCTCTCTGGTTGTGCTAAGACCTGACTGACTCAGCAAACACATGAATTCTAAAATTCACATATTTATCTGTTTTAACTCAAAGATTACCCTTTTCCCCCAAGATTTAGAGTATTCTCCAGGCTCAAGCAGGAAGTCAGTTCTCACATATGGGTGACGTCGGCGCCGACGGAGCCCTCGTGCGGAGCATTTCCCCAGCTTTCAAAGAAAACCTTTGGGAACTGCAGCGCACATGCGCGGTCCTCTTCCCGCCCAAGGGTGCCATTTTGCTCAGTCTTCTTTTTTCCGCGGAGCCCGACGGACGTAGTTCGTTTTTCCTCGAGGAAAAAGTTGATTTTCTCTGTTTTTCTCTTTTTTTCTCCGGTTCGACGCCAGATCCTTTCCCCACTTGGACCGATACGCCGGTATCGAGTCCTTTTCTCTCTTTTTCGGTTTTTGTCCTTTGTGACTGGCATTCGCGCCTTTTTTCTTTTTTCCCTGGCAGACCGGTCTTTTGACCTAGCAGGGTCCCTTTTTCCCCCGATGGCTGCCAGCGGGTTTAAGAAATGTGATCGGTGTAAGAAACTTATGACTCTTACCGACACCCATGACTGCTGCCTCCATTGCCTCGGACCCGATCATGACCCGATGATCTGTGGTCCGTGTGGCAAAATGTCCTCGAAGGCGTTGAGGAGTCGGCAGCACCAGAGGGATCGAATTTTTTCTGACTCCGCGTCCGGCCGGGCCCGGACCTCATCAGAGGCCTCGACGTCTCGGGACTCCGGCCCCAAGCAGCGTCGGGGTTCCTCTGAGCGGGGGTCTCCTTCGCGGGAACATCGCAGGAAGAAGAAACCCACGAGGGCGGCGTCAGTGGACGCTCCTGGTTCCTCGAGGGCCGGGTCGCATAGCCCCGATAGCCATCCCGGGTCTTCGGAGTCGGAGAGGCCTGCCAAGCATCCTCGTGTCGAGATGGAGTCTCCTGGACATGTAAGTGCTGTTGTCCTCGTTGACTCTCCTTCGAGGGAGCCGACGTCGGGCCCGACACCGTCGGGGCCCGAGTCGGCGGCTGCTGGGTCTCCTGAGCTTGGACTCAGGTTGACGGCCTTGGAGAGCAGCTGCGCTGCCTTCATGGAACAGCAGCGGGCATTGATCGCCGGTCTCACTGGTGCATCTGTCCCGACCACCAGGACCTCGACGTCCAAGTTGACCCCGGAGGCCGAGCCGATCCTCGAGTCCATGCGAGCTCGAGTCGATCCTCGGCCACGGTCTCCCTCGACCTCCCATTCGGGGCCGAGGTCGTCGACGCCGATACCCTCGGCATCGGGGCGGAGGGCATCAGTGCCCGCCCAACCAGAGCCGCTTGATTCCTCCTCCGAGGAATCGGGCTGGGAGACGGAGGACGAAGAGTCACCCGACACTCATCAGACTCGGTGTGTCCCATCGGACTCACCCGAGTCCGAACCTCGGAGACGGTCCCCACCGGAGGATACCCGGTTCTCGGACTTCGTGCGGGATATGGCCAAGGCCGTGGCCTTCCCCGCGGATCCCGAGGAGGAGCCTCGAGCCGAGGAGCTCGAGGCCCTCCAGTATGACTCTCCCCCGAAGGAGGCCTTTACTGTTTCGGTTCTTCCGCATGTGGGAGACCCCGGCCTCAACGCCGGTATTAAGCAAGCAGGTCGATTCCATTTATCGAGTCCGCAAGAGCCCCGGGTTCCAAAAGGCACAATTACCGCACCACTCCATGGTTGTGGAATTGGCCATGCATCGACTGAAAAGTCAGAAGATGCACTCCTCGGTGCCTCACGGCCGGGAGGCCCGGAACCTGGATGCCCTCGGTAAGAAGTGCTTCCAGGGCTCTATGCTTGCTTGCCGTGTCCAGACATACCAGCTCTACATGGGCATGTACCTTCGAGACCTGGCAAAGGAGATTGCCGGGTTCTCTGCTGGTCTCTCCGAGGAACCTTTGCAGCGGTTCCAGGCCTTGTCCACCTGTATTCGAGAGTGCTCGAAGTTTATCTCTCGAGCAGCCTACGATGGCTTCGAGGCTTCGGCCCGAGTAGCCGGGGCCGGCATCGGTGCCCGCCAACAGGCTTGGCTACAGTCATCCGACCTCGAGCCATGGGTCCAGGACAAGTTGGTTGATGTCCCCTGCCGAGGTGAAAACCTCTTTGGCAAGCCCATGGCTGAAAAGGCTGCAGAACTCGAGACCGAGACTCTGACCAGGACTAGGCTTTCCAGGAAAACCTCTGCCCCTTCTCAGAAAAAGAAGGGCTCGGGAAAAAAGACCTTTTACCAGAGGAAGTCATCTGCCTACAAAAAATACCCTCATTATCAGACCTCTGCAGTTCCCCAACAGGGTCAGCAGGCCAAGGGGCAGGGTCAAGGGCCCCGTAGGCAGAAGGCCCCCAAGCCACCAACACCGGCCCCTGCTCAGCAGGGTGGGGGTTTTTGACTCAAAGAGCATAGCCTCTTCTCCTCAGCTGGCTTCTCTCAGCACAGGAGGACGGCTGGTCCACTTTCCCCACAGGTGGTCAGCCGTCACATCCTGGGTTCTTCACATAGTCCAAAAGGGCTATCTTCTCCACTTTCACCGGGTACGTCCCTCCTACTTTCCAGGGGAGCCTCCAAGACCTCCTCTGCACAGGGACTTACTCCTTCAGGAGTTGACAGGTCTGCTAAAGGATCAGGTTGTGGAACCGGTGCCCCACCACCTGGGAGGTCAAGGCTTTTATTCCAGGTACTCTCTGGTACCAAAAAGAACAGGAGGCCTCAGACCCATCCTAGACTTGCGAAACCTCAACAAGTTCCTGGAGAGGGAAAAGTTCAAGATGCTTACCCTTGGAATCCTGCTGCCCTACCTCCAGCAGGGAGACTGGCTATGCTCCTTAGATCTAAAGGATGCGTATACTCACATCTTTATTCATCCAGACCACAGACAATATCTCAGGTTTGTTGTGGGAGGAAACCACTATCAGTACAGAGTACTACCCTTTGGCCTGTCATCCGCTCCCAGGGTGTTCACCAAGTGCCTGGCAGTAGTGGCGGCCTACCTGAGGCTTCAGGGTCTTTTTGTGTTTCTGTATCTGGACGACTGGCTCATAAGGGGCCACTCTTCCCAGGAGACCAACCAGGCCACCCTTCGCACTGTGGCTCTGCTTCAGCACTTGGGGTTTGTCATAAACTTCGCAAAGTCCACTTTGCTCCCGTCCCAAAACCTGGAGTTCATAGGGGCCAGACTCGACACTCTTCAAGCGAAGGCTTTTCTGCCTCTGGACAGGGCCCACAGGCTAATGGATCTGGCCAGCCAGTTTCGCAGCAATTCCCTGGTCTCTGCCAGGCAATTCCTGAGGCTACTCGGCCATATGGCTTCCACGGTTCATGTCACCCCCAATGCCCGCCTGCACATGCGGCCTACTCAGTGGTGCCTTCGAACTCAATGGCTTCAGGCTACAGGGAGCCTGGCGGACTCCATCACGATATCCGTCCTACTGGTCTCCTCTCTGCATTGGTGGCTTCATCTTCCGAATCTGGTGCTCGGAGTGCATTTTCAATCCCCTCCGCCTTCTCAAGTGCTCACAACAGATGCTTCTCTTCTCGGTTGGGGAGCACATTTCCAAGGGACATGTACTCAGGGTCTCTAGACCCGTTGGGAGGCTTCTCAACAGATAAACGTCCTG
Source organism: Ichthyophis bannanicus (assembly GCA_033557465.1). Taxonomy (NCBI): domain Eukaryota; kingdom Metazoa; phylum Chordata; class Amphibia; order Gymnophiona; family Ichthyophiidae; genus Ichthyophis; species Ichthyophis bannanicus. The sequence continues at coordinate 372,119,936 of CM066033.1, read as the reverse complement.
GAGCTACGGGCGATTCGCCTAGCTCTGAGAGCCTTCTCCCACCTCGCCTCTCACCAGTCTGTACTGGTTCAGACGGACAATCAAGTTGCCATGTTCTATGTGAACAAACAAGGAGGCACAGGCTCCTTCCTTCTTTGTCAGGAGGCTCAGCGGCTGTGCTCTTGGGCTGTCAATCACGGGATCCTTCTCAAGGCTGTCTACCTCCCAGGTCAGGAAAATTACCTGGCAGACAAACTGAGCAGGATCCTGCAACCATACGAATGGAGATTGGACCCATTGGTGGTTCAGCAGATCTTTCTCAGGTGGGGATTCCCCACCATGGATCTTTTCGCCAGTCCTCTGAACCGGCAACTCCCGAGATTTTGCTCAAGGCAACCGCATCCCCTCCGAGTAGCAGCGGATGCGTTTCTAATCTCGTGGTCCACAGGCCTCTTGTATGCGTTTCCTCCCACTCCACTAGTGTCCAGAACGCTGTTCAAAGTCCTTAGGGACGGGGCTTCATTGATTCTCATTGCCCCCAAGTGGCCGAGGCAACCGTGGTTCCCGCTTCTGCTACAGCTAGCGGTGGACACCCCTCTGCCTCTGGGGTTTCAACACGATCTCCTGTCTCAGGATCAGGGGACTCTCTTGCACCCCAACCTCCAGTCCCTACATCTGATGGCCTGGCTGCTGAAAGGGTAGTCCTGGCTCCCCTACTGCTACCTCGAGAGGTGGAAGATGTCGTCTTAGCTTCTCGACGGCAATCCACCAGGAAATCCTACGCTCTTAAGTGGCATAGATTCTCCACATGGTGTGCTCAGCACAACGAGAATCCTTTCTTGTGCTTGGTAGCGGTGGTGTTGCAATATTTGCTTTACCTCTCCAATCTGGGCCTTAAGTCTAACACTGTCAGAGTTCACATGAGTGCTCTCTCTGCTCACCACTCACCGGTGGACGGCAGGCCTCTTTCCAACCACCCTTTGGTGGCTCGTTTCCTCAGAGGCCTCCTTCTGCTTAAGCCTCCTTTACGTCCACCGGCCCCTGAGTGGGATCTGAATGTGGTCTTACAGCGGCTTACTTGTCCGCCTTTTGAACCTATGGCTACCTGCTCTCTCCGTTTTCTCTCCTGGAAAACTTTATTTCTGGTAGCTCTCACCTCTGCTAGGCGAGTGAGTGAACTTCAGGCGCTAGTGTCTGATCCTCCTTACACTAGGTTCTACAGGAATAGGGTAGTCTTACGGACTCACCCGAAGTTTCTTCCTAAGGTTGTTTCACCCTTTCACCTTAATCAGGAGGTGGTTCTTCCGACCTTTCCCAGGCCGCATGCCAACCGGGCTGAGATGGTCTTGCATACCCTGGACTGTAGGAGGGCGTTATCCTTCTACCTTGACCGTACGCGGGAGCATCGGAAGGCTGTTCAGCTTTTTGTTTCTTTTGACCCCAATAAGTTGGGGCTCCCTGTCTCCAAGCGTACGCTGTCCATTTGGGTCGCTGACTGTATCGCCTGGGCTTATGCGGCAGCCAGCCTTTCGTTGGAGGGTCGAGTCACGGCTCATCGTGTCAGGGCGAAGGCTGCGTCAGTGGCTCATCTCTGCTCTGTTCCATTGGCAGACATCTGCCGGGCCGCTACTTGGTCTTCAAGCCAGACTTTTGCGGCCCATTACTGCCTTGAGAGGGAGTCCCGCAGGGACAGTGCTTTCGGACAGGCAGTACTCCATAATCTCTTTGGGGTTTAGGCAACTCCTACCCTCCGGCCCTTTTGTTGGGCTACCAGTCGGAGGCATTCTCAGAGAAGATTCCTTCCTTCTGTGCTGACGAGCTAGAGGGAGCTCATTTTTCCGCTTGAGGTCTCCGGTAGCCTTAAGCTAGGGAGTCCCATATGTGAGGACTGACTTCCTGCTTGGTCCTGGAGAAAGAGTAGTTACTCACCTGTAACAGGTGTTCTCCAGGAGCAGCAGGAATCAGTCCTCACAACCCTCCCTCCTCCCCTTGGAGTTGCAGTCATATGATTTATTTTTTTGCTGTCTTTTAGCTATGTCATCAGACTGAGCAAGATGGCACCCTTGGGCGGGAAGAGGACCGCGCATGCGCGCTGCAATTCCCAAAGGCTTTCTTTGAAAGCTGGGGAAATGCTCCGCACGAGGGCTCCGTCGGCGCCGACGTCACCCATATGTGAGGACTGATTCCTGCTGCTCCTGGAGAACACCTTACGGTGAGTAACTACTCTTATTCAGAAGATAAATACTTACTAGTGCAGATCTATTTCCAGTTGTAGCAGGCCCTCTGGGTATTCCTTCAAGACTCTACTGAAAACAAACCTTCTGCTTGTAAATGGTGTCTCACACAGTATGTGGAGTTGCTGAATAGTTGACCTGCAGCATGTTGCATGCAGAGCAATAATGCCTGGGCATCACATGCATGCACAGTGCATTGCTGCTGCTCACAGTTCTCTGGTGACATACACACAGACAGACACAGACACACACACACACACACACACTCTCTCTCTCTCTCTCTTGACCCCACTGTCCAAAAGTGGTGCAAGCTGGCATTCTTACCTGCCCCTTAGGCCTTTAATGTTCCACCATTGTCAACGCCTGCTCATATATCCCCGAAAGATATATGAGAAATCTCTCTTTCCATTAGCCATGTTTCTCTAAGGCTTAGAAAATTAACACTCAAGTCAGAAATCAAATCATACATTAGAATTCAGTTGCTATTAACAGAACACATATTAAGACCCTTTTTTAAACTGATGTAATATGTTCAGGACTGGGAAGAAAGCAACACAGATGCTGCTTGGGAAGTTGTAGTATCATTGTGCTTCAGATGTCTTAACCAAGGTCTGCAGTTGTTGCCCCTCAACACTGGAATCACAGCCTGAGACATAAAAATTAACAATTAAAAATAAAAATGTAAAATAAAACAAAGAAGAAATCCATCTATAGAAGTTGCAAAGAAGCTCCCGATCTTTCCTTGAAAAAATCTAAAATGGGGAAGCACTGAAAATAGGACTACTAAAGAAATACATAGTTAAAATGAAGGGAGTGTGTATGTGTGTGTGGAGAGTAGTGCAAGGGAATGAAAATGTGAATGTGGTGATACCTGGTGGGTTATATTTTAGGGGATGTGTAGATATATGTGGTAGGCAGATATTTGTGTGAGGGTATAGGTGAGAGTTATATATATTTTGAAGGTGAATGTAAAAATGTGTGTCTCAGAAGTGAAAGGTTTAATGTTTGTGTGTGGTTGTATATATGTCTGAGGGTGTGGTATTGCAGGCAGGTGGCCGAGTGAGTATTTGCTTGTGGGTGTTGGTGGCTTGCGTATGCGTGGAGGGGGGTTTTGAGTGTGTAGGAGTAATAAGGTTGTATGTGGGGTGTATATAGGTGTGGAGAAGAGGATTGCATGGGGCTGACAAGTCTTGAGTGTTTGTGTGTACAGGTGTTGATCTGGGATATAGGTGATCTGAAGATATGTGTGTGAATGTTCATGGAGTAAATATGAGGGTTTGCATAGTTAAGTGGCTGTGTTGGAGTGACTGTCCATTTATTCTCTGTTGATGGGCAGAATGATGTTTTTGTTTTTTTATATGATTTTCTTTTTAGTTCTGTATTTCATAATTATTGTAGCTTGCCTTAAACTTTGATTCCATATTGTCCTGCTAAACCAGTCCAGACAAGGGGGTAGTGTTCCCCTACCAGCAGATTGGTGGAGGTAAAGAACCAATGAAAAGCCCAGGTTTCAATGACATCACTCCAATGCGTCTATTTGCCTCAGCCACCAAATGGTGTCTTCAGTATTTCTTTGTCTCCAGCAGTTGGTGGATGGATTTTTCCCTTTTTGAAGAAAATCTGAAGAATTGAGAGACAAGATTAATTTAAACGCTCATGAATGACCACCTAGAGGGTGACTTTCTCACTTGAGTGTAATGTGGTAGGCTCCACTAGGCTGCAGTCTTTTCAGTAGCCATAGGAGGGAAAATTGATTCAGATCCATGCTCTTACCCTGGCAAGGACCTGTTGAGCAGCCAGAAAAATGGAAGGATTTGGAAGAGTTCAGCAGCCTCACTTAGCTTCAACACCTCATCCCTCCTCTATCCCCTCTGCTCTCTTCCGAAGATTGCAGAAGGCTCTCAGTGAAATCTGCCTGCCAGGCACTTTAAACGCAATGCCTGCAAAGCAAAGAAACAGTTTCAGGGGAGTAGAGCTGAGCCCATCACGGACTTCTGCCTGGGACTCTCAGGGGGTTAGTACCAAGGCTTGACCTAGTCATTGTCCTTGTTGGGGGCTCCCAATTCCGTTCATCTGGGGCACAATTCGGGGAAGACCGCTGGCGGCTGTTGGCATGGTGTGGGGTTTCCCGCCATTTTCTGCATACGTCACTATTGCTTTTTACTATTGTGTGCCTGGAGGTCATGCTGTCCTAGTACGTGTTCTGCCCGAGCGGCTGCAATGCACATTCTTATCCAAGCACCCATTTTGCGCATTGCTGTACAAGTGCTGGTAATGTGCGCTATACGGATGCCATGGGCTTAGCATGTGCTGCTATTGCATTTGCCTTAACTCTTTGTGTCTTATTCCAGGAAACGTTTGACCTGTGACAAGCGAGGTACGCCTTCTGTACTCTGCTCTTCTTGCATGGCAACTTCTGAATTGTCCCTGGAGAGCCCGTTTTCTCCCTTTTCAGCAGGGGAATGCAGTTAGTCCAGCCTTTCCTGTCCCAAGGCAGGAGGTGGCGGTTGGTGCTATGGGTAAGGTTGAACAGTCAGCCAGAGGTTTTGGCAATCCTGCTGTGGGCTGCTCCCCATCCTCTAGGGGTTGGGCAGTGGCTATGTCTCCTGTTGTTGGGGGGTCATTTCCGAGAGGAGAACTTCTGGAGTCTTGATTCTGTCTGCAATTCTTTTCCTTTTTATAACAAGCCTGGTCATTCTGGTGTGGAAATTCAGCCTTGTGGCCTCTGGGTTCCCCTGAGTGCAGTCTCGTAAGGGGCAGGCTGAGAGTGGAAGCTCTGTTTGATTGCCTATAGCTAAGCATTCCTGGCGATGGGCACCCCTTGGGAGTTAGGGATCAACTGTGACTTGGATTCTGATATCTCGATTCAGTTAAAGAAGTACTTTTTCTTTTGGAAGATTGTGAAGAGACCAGTGTTATCCACCTGTTCTGGAAGGAGGAACTGGTGGCGTTGGTTACCAGGGTCTCATTCATCTTAAACTTAGTAGATGCTCCAGGCACAGAGCATGAGCCAAAAGTGCATCCACTCCTGCAAGGGGTATGGAAATCCACTAATTCTTCCCATTCCCAGAGGTGTTCAAGGGCATGTTCCGATCGGAATGGGATTCTCCAGATTCTCCGCCCAAGGGGCTAAGAGTGTATAACAAGATATGCGCTCTCCCAGAGGAGTGCGTTGTGTGGTTTGATATTGCCAAGGTGGTTTTGCAGGTCACAGCGGTTACCAGATGGATCGGCCATAAAGGATATTCTGGACCGAAAGGTGGATTCATTCTTGAAGAACCAGTTTGCCGTGGCGGCTGCTATTCTTCAGATGATGGTAAGTGCAGGCCTGATGTCTCGAGCCCTGCTCCAGTGAATGCAGTCTCTTTTGCTGGGTGATACTACCCTTCTTTTGGAGTCTGCTACAACCTTTGCTGCTGATGCCATGTGAAACCTGGTGTGTTTAGCAGCCAGGGATAGTTCCCTGTCAGTGGTGACACTGCATTGGATTTGGTTCCTGAACTGGGCGGCAGAGACATTTCCAAAGCCTGGTTGACCCAACTGGCTTTTAAAGGGAAGCTTCTTTTTGGAACCGATTTGGAGAAGCTGGTGAAGGACCTGGCGAAAGGAAATCTTACCGCCTTCCAGAGGACAGGTCCAACAGGCCTGTGAAGTAGGCGGGAGCCCCTTCATGCAGCCTCTGCCTGCTCCCCATGCGCACACTGGCCAGACTTCTGGGAGTCTCGAGACTCCCATCACTGCTGGCCGGGAAAGCCTTTCTCCTCCTCTACTTCTGGACTTTGGACTCATTCTCAGTCTCTCTGGAGTGCGTGTGCTCAGGGACTCAGTCCCCTCCAGAGAAGGATCCTCCTTTGGTGCACATTATAATTTTGGGGGTCCATTCCCTACTTCCTCCGGTTGGGGGAGGCTTTGATGTCACCAAGGATTGCTGGGTGCTAGACACCATTTAGTTATGGCTATGTTCTGGAATGCAGAACCGATCCTGGATGCTTTTGTCATCTCCCCTTTTTGGCCTGATCAAAAGGGCTGCTATGCAGACCACCTTGGAACAGTTGTTGCTCCTGAAAGGCAGTGGTGCTCATTCCCTCGGACGATTGGGGAAAGGATAGGTCTTCCATTTATTTTGTCGTGCCAAAAGAGGACGGATTGTTCCGGCCTGTTATGGACCTCAAGGGTGTCAACGAGCACTTGCGCATCCTGCACTTCTGGATAGAAATGTGATTCAAGCTGTGCATTGAGGGGAGTTCCTGGCATCTCTGTATGTGGCCGAAACATATTTTCATATCTTGATCTGGGAGGATCAGCAAGCTATCTGCATTTTTGCCTTGGTTGGCTCTCACTTCCAGATTGCCACCCTCCCATTCAGACACTCCACCGCACCACGGACATTCTCCAAGGTCATGGTGGTGGTAGCTGCGGTATTATGGTGCCAAGGGATTTGTGTCACCCATATACACCTCATTTAAGCCCATTCTCTTTCAGAGACATTTCTGGTAGCAATCCGAGTGGTGACCCTTTTGGAAAGCCTCGGTTGGATGACCAATTGTTGCCTTCCTAGTCCCTGGAGTTCCTGGAAGCGCATTTTAATAGTCAGGTGGGCAGAGTCTTCCTGCTAGAGAAGGTCAAAAGGCTGTTGGATTGCCTGATACTGTTCTGTTTTCAGCAGGCTCGCAGAGTCTGGGATTATCTTCAACTCCTCGGATTGATGGTTGCGATAATCAAATGGTGCTGTGGGCATTCATATGCGGCTGCTTCAATGGTCCTTGTTGACTTGGTAATCTCTAAGTTTTCAGGAGTTTGAGCTTAGGCTCCTCTTCCCAATGATGGTGAAGGCCTGTCTGTGGTGGAGGCAGCAGCCCTGCCTTCTGAGGAAGAGCGTGCCACAGGACAATTTCTCATGGATCCTTCTGACGACAGATGCCAGTGTCTCAGGCTGGGGAGCCCATTTCCCAGACTGGATGGCTCAAAGCTGTTGAAACTGCAAAGAAGCGGTGTGGTCCATCAACCGCTTTCAGGTTGGCTCTTTTGCATTTCTGGTTACTCGTCAAGGGCTGGGCAGTTCGAGTGTTTTCAGACAATGTTGCCATATGTTATTTGGCAAGCAGCACGAGGAGTGCTAGGGTAGCCACAGAGATGACTGTTCTGTTTGGCTGAGTGGAAAAGAACTTCCTAGCTTTGTTGGCTCAGCACATTGCCGGGGTGGACAGTGTGGCAGTGGACTTCCTCTGCCGACACATTTTGGATCCAGGAGAGTGGTAGTTGAGTTAGAAGACATTTCAGTTGATTCTGTGCCACTGGGGTCGCCCTGGGATGGATCTTATTGCAGCCCGCTCCATTATCAAAGCTTGGTCAGTCTCTGCTCAGTCTGTGGTTCAGCCCTGACCAAGTCAACTCCTGCTGTATGTGTTTCCTCTGCGACCCATGATGGGGCACATGTTTCGGCATATGAAGCGCCTCCTGGGAAGGATTATTCTGGTGGCACCAGATTGCTGAGGAGAGAGCATGGTTCTGAGATCTGATGCGGCTCCTGTAAGCGCCACCTCTTTGTTTGACTCTGTTTCGGGGCCTATTTCATCAGTGACTGATTATCCTGGAGGACCCTGTTTCCTTCTCACTTATGGCATGGCTTTTGAGAGAGGACAGCTAGTGCATAAGGACTAATTTCCAGCGGTAGTTTCCCCTCTACTCATAGCCCAGAGGAGGTCTACAATACTGACATACATGTGGGTCTGGTGCCTCTTTGAGCGATGGTGTGGCGCACCTGAGGCGGCCAAGGTGCTGTCTCTGTTGGCCTTTGTGTAGACTGGTCTGGAGATGGTCTGTTAGCTCCCTGAAGGTTCAGGTGTCAGCTTTGGCCTATTTCAGAGATCTGGTGGCTTGTAAGTCTAGCCTTACACCCAGTTCTTTCATGCTTTCTTCAGACGGGTCAGTGTTTATATCCTTCCCTCTGATCTGTGGTCTCTTCCTGGGATCTGTATCTGCTGCTCAGGACCCTGACGTCGGGGTTCTCCTGAGGGATCCAATATGGCTGCTGGTTAGATGCTGTTTGCTTGAGCTTTCCTCTTCTCTTAGATTAAAATGTCTAAAAGGAAAGTTGTATCTCCAAATTCATCAGGAGAACTGTGTCGGTTATCTGTTCTCCCTGGATAAGCAGGGGGAAGAGTTTGGGAATACAGCTGGTAAGGACGGGGATGGTAGCTTTTTAGCACATTCCTAGTCTGGTAATCCAGCTCCCAGCTCTGATGTTGCGCGAGTGACAAAAGCCTCTTGACAGTTGTCGCTGGTACTCTCAGAACCCTCAAAGGGAACTTACTTGAGGCCTTGACAAATTTTGTGTGGATTTTGGAGCCAGGCCAAAATCTTAGGAGCCGGTGCTTGTGACATCCTTGTCCCTTCCCTCTGGTTCTTTTGCGCTGGTCTCATGTTCTCATGAGCCCAGAGCCAGAGTTCCTACACCATGCATCATCTATAGATAACAATAATTAGCTTCAGATAGCAACGGTCTCTGTGGGTGTGTGGTGCCAACGGTGTGTGGTGCCTGACTGTGTGTGGAATGTGGTGGTGGGTACAGGGCTGGAGAGCCTCTTTGTGTGGCACAGAGGTGGGTGGCCTGTTTGTGCGTGTGGTGCAGAAGTGAGATGTATGTGTGTGCAAATGTGTGTGTGTGTGGTGCTTCTGTGTGTGTCTGTCATGCAGAGATGGAGTGAGTGTGTGTATGTAGTGTAGGGTGTGTGTAGTGTCGGGGCATAAGAACATAACATAAGAAAATAAGATATGCCATACTGGGTCAGACCAAGGTCCATCAAGCCCAGTATCCTGTTTCCAACAGTGGCCAATCTAGGTCATACGTACCTAGCAGTTTCCCCAAAAGACACAGGTTCCACAATGCTTGTACTGGGTCAAGCATTGATATCCTGGGTCCCTTCTTAATAATGGTTTATGGACCTTTCCTCCAGGAACTTGTCTAAACCTTTTTTAAACCCAGCTACACTAACAGCCTTTACTATATCCTCCGGTAACAAATTCCAGAGTTTGATTACACGTTGAGTGAAAAAATATTTTCTTTTATTAGTCTTAAATAGTTTACCCTGTAGCTTCATTGCATGTCCCCTAGTCTTTCTATATTCTGATAACGTAAACAATCAATCTACGTTTACCAGTTCCACTCTGTTCATTAATTAATAGACTTCTATCATATCTCCCCTCAGCCGTCTCTTTTCCAGGTTAAAGAGCCCTATCCTTTTTAGCCTTTCTTCATAGGAGTATCCTTCCATCCCCTTTACTATTTTGGTGGCTCTTCTCTGAACCTTTTCAGGTATTGTAAACCACTCTGGTCCCCCTAAAGGGCGGTATATCAAGCTGAATAAAAACATAAACATAATAACGTTATATCCTTTTAAAGATACGACGACCAGAATTGCACACAATATTCAAGGTGCGGTCTCACCATGGAACGATATAGAGGCATTATAATATCTTTTGTTTTATTTTCCATTCCTTTCCTTATGATACCTAGCATTCTATTTGCTCTCTTGGCCGCCGCTGCACACTGGGCCGATGGTTTTAACATGTTATCCACAATGACATCTAAATCTTTTTCCTGGGTGGTGGTTCCTAAGGTGGAACCTTGCATTGTGTAACCATAGTTTGTGTTGTTCTTCCCTAGGTGCATAAATTTGCACTTGTCCACATTAAATTTCATCTGCCATTTTGATGCCCAGTCTTCCAATTTATCAAGATCCTCTTGCAATTTTCCACAATCCTCTTGGGTTTTAACAACTTTAAATAGTTTTTTGTCATCTGCAGATTTGATATCCTCACTCGTTATTCCCCTTTCCAGGTCATTTATGAATATATCAAAAAGCAGCGGACCCAGCACAGATCCCTGGGGTACACCACTATTCACCTTTCTCCATTGGGAAAATTGGCCATTAAGCCCTACCCTCTGCTTTCTATCTTTTAACCAGTTCCTGATCCACAATAGTACACTGCCTCCTATCCCATGACTCTTTAGTTTTGCCAAAAGTCTCTGATGAGGGACCTTGTCAAAGGCTTTCTGAAAGTCCAGATACACTGTATCAACTGACTCACCTTTGTCCGCCTGTTTATTCACACCTTCAAAAAAACATAACAGATTAGTAAGACAAGATCTTCCTTGTCTAAAGCCATGTTGGCAGTCTCCCATTAGGCCATGACATGCTGAGTAATTTTGTTCTTTATGATGATTTCTACCATTTTTCCCGGTACTGACGTCAGGCTCACCGGTCTGTAATTTCCCGGATCACCCCGGAACCCTTTTTAAAAATTGGCATTACATTGGCAATCCTCCAATGTTCAGGTATTACAGATGATTTTAATGAGAAGTCACAGATTACTAATAGCAGGCCTGCAATCTCATATTTCAGTTCTTTCAACACCCTTGGATGTATATCATCTGGCCCAGGTGATTTGCTACTCTTCAGTTTATCTAATAGTTGTAATACATCTTCCTGATGTATCGATATTTCCTTCAATTCTTCCACACCTTTAAATACCACTTCAGTCATGGGTAACATCCCTACATCTTCCTCAGTAAAGACCGAAGCAAAGAATTCATTCAGTCTCTCCGCTATCGCCTTGTCGCCTCTTAGTGCCCCCTTAACCCCTCTATCATCTAATGGACCAACTGACTCTCACAGGTTTTTTGTTACGAATGTATTTGAAAAAGTCTTTATTTCACGTTTTTGCTTCTGCAGCAAGCTTCTTCTCAAATTCTCCCTTTTTCTTGCCTTATCAATGCCTTGCATTTCACTTGCCAGTGCTTGTGCTGTTTCCAGGTTTTGTGATTTGGCTCTTTTTTCCATTTCCTGAAAGATGCTTTTTTGGCAACAACAGCCTCTCTTACCTCACCTTTAAACCATGCTAGCAGTTTTTTGGACTTCCTTCCACTTTTCTTAAAGCGTGGAATACAGCTGGTCTGGGCTTCCAAGATAGTATTTTTCAACAACATCCAAGCTTGATGTAAGTCTTTAACCTTTGCAAATGCTCCTTTTAGTTTTTTCTTAATTATTTTCCTCATTTTATCAGTCTCCCTTTTGAAAGTTAAAAGGTAGTACTGTGGATTTCCTTACTATCCCTCCTCCACTAATTAAATAAAACGCGATCATGCTATGATCACTATTGCCAAGTGGCCCTAACACCCTTATTTCTTGCACTAGATCTGGTGGTCCACTAAGGACTAGGTCCAATATGGCTTCCCCTCTGGTTGGTTCATGAACCAGCTGCGCCAAGAAGCAGTCATTTATTTCATCTAGGAACTTTATCTCCTTAGCATGTCCTTCCGTGACACTGACCCAGTCGATACCGGGATAGTTGAAATCACCCATTATTATTACTGCGCTGTAACTTTTGTTAGCTTCCTTGATTTCTTTGAGCATTTCATCATCCATTTGTTCATTCTGGCCAGGTGGTCGATAGTACACCCCCACTGCCATCGCCTTCCCCTTTTACATGGAATTTCAATCCATAGAGATTCTACAGCAAATTTTGTTTCCTGCAACACTTTAATCCTTTCTGACTCAATGCCCTCTCTAACATAGAGCGCAACCCCTCCACCTATTTGATCAGCTCTATCATTACGATATAGTTTGTGCCCAGGTATCACAGTGTCCCACTGGTTGTCCTCCTTCCACCATGTCTCTGATATTCCAATCATATCTAACCTTTCATTTCGTGCTATATATTCCAACTCTCCCATCTTATTTTTTAGACTTCTAGCATTTGCATACAAGTATTTTAGAGACTGTATTTTATTCATATTAATCTGGCTATTGGTAGACATGGGTAATTTGGGATCTTTAAGCTCTATCTGCTCCATACTCGAGGGCATTTGTGCTACTTTACTCTTTTTTGGAACCTCTCTGCTTTTGGGCGAGGTGCTTGCATGTCTGTTCTGGGCGATGCACCCTTTGGCATATACAGATTTGTCATTTTTGTCCTCAAGCATTCATCCCTTTAACCTCCACCTTGCACCCTTCCCTCCCTTCAACCCCTTCCCATTCTCTGCTCACCTTTCGGACTCTTCCCCCCCTCCCCCCCCCCCCAGCACTCCCATCCCCTGCCTTTCATGCCCGTATTCTTTGTACTTTGTTTGTTTATTTATTTATTTTATTTGAGTGATTTTTATACCTCCATTTCAGGTAATCATAGCGGTTTACATACAGAACAACAGAGATACATTGAACATATTAACAATATAACAGGTGCATGTGTACAAACAATCAAGAATATTTATATGGTTTTTAGGGAATTAACTTTTGAAGATACTGCTCCTTTAATTGTGTTCTGCCTCTCTAATGGTCTTTTTTTTTTTTTTTGAAAGCTCTGATCCCCACGGCTCTTGGTTGCCCTGGACTTCCCCTCTTGTTCTGCCTGCGGGAATCCAATCTCACGCAGGCAGAACAGGAGAGATCTGTGCTGTGATCAGGGGTTAGTTAACATTCAAACAGCCATCAGATCGGATCACTGCGGGCTGTCTGTTACATCTAAGCTCCAATTGTGGTGAAGATCACTCCTGTTCTGCTTGCGGGATATTGAATGCCCTGCAGGCAGACAGAAGGGATTTTTGGCCCATGATCTGGGGGAGGGGGAACAAATCTCAGGCGCCAGGTAAAGATTTATGGTCACCATGGTTAACTGGCGATTGGACTTTGTCAAGCCCTGGCTTACTCGATGGAGGGTCTTTCTGACGCAGTGGCCTAACCCCTTTCCGACTCAGTTGGGGAGTTGCGAGCGTCATTGGAAAAGTACTCTTCAGTATCGGCTCCATCAAGTCTCTGCTTGAATTGGTCAGCGATCTACTGAATACAGACATGGCTCAGTGTTGTTTGTGTATTCTTTCATCTGCTCACCACATGAATAAGATGTTAGTGACTAGGAAAACTGAGGTTGGTGCCTTCCATAATTCTATCTCTGGCACTTCGGCCATTTTCCTGATTTTCTTTGAGGTGCTTCAATTTTCTCTAAGGTGCTATTATCCCCAGACCTTTGCAAAACACAGCAAAGTATGCTTGATTTCTAGCTTTAAAGATACAGTTTCAGCGACTCAAACGGTGTATTGCAGCTATGAGTAATTTGTCAGTTGAAAGAATATTGAGTGCTTTTTCTTGACTGGAGAAGCTGGTGCTAAGTTGGAATTACAGCACAATGTTGTCATCATATTTGAGAATAGGTTAACAGAATGTGAAACTAGAATACAGTGTTATGTACAAGATTCTTTTAAACTTTCTGAAGAAATCAAATGTGTGGACTCAGTTTCGCTTGAGGCTTTGAAATCATCTATGATTAATATCCGTAAGCTGGAAAATATGGAGAACACTTTTCGACGAAGGAATAATTGATTGATTACTTTTCCTAATTGGATAAAATGTCTCCAGTAAATTTATTTAAAAGTTATATGCATAAAATTTTGCAAATCCCAGAGACTTCTTTGCCTCCAGTGTTGTCCGCATATTATTTACCGACTAAAACCTTGTCACCAACTAAAGTTTCTGTATCTAATACTATATCTACTCCTGTTGAAATGAATAAGGTGTCTAATAGAAACATAGAAATATGATGACAGAAAAAGACCACATGGCCTATCTAGTCTGTTCTTCCATAACAACTACAACAGTCACCTTTTTACCTTTAGAGATCCTCTGTGTTTGTCCCATGCTTTTTTAAATTCAGTTACTGTCCTCATCTCTGCCACCTCCACTGGGAGACTATTCCATGGATCCACCACTCTTTCCGTAAAGAAATATTTCCGCATATCACTCCTGAATCTATCCCCCTTCACCCTTATCCCATGTCCCCTCGTAGCAGAACTTGCTTTCATTTGAAAGAGGCTCTCCCCCTGAACTTTTATGCCACGGAGGTATTTAAACATCTCAATCATCTCAATCATATCACCTCTATCCCACCTTTCCTCTAAGGTGTACATATTAAGATCCCTAAGTCTGTCCTCATATGCTTTATAATGAAGACCACTAACCATTTTAGTAGCCACCCTCTGCACCGACTCCATGCTGTTCACATCCTTTTGAGGGTGCGGTCTCCAGAATTGCCCACTATACTCCAAATGAGGTCACACCAAAGACTTATACAGAGGCACTATCACCTCCTTTTTTCTGCTAGCCATTCCTCTCCGTATGCACCCAAGCATTCTTCTAGCTTTTGCCGTTGCCTTTTCTACCTGATTTCTCTTTGTATAATATTTCTGCTCAGTTAGTTCTGGATTCTCTTGTTAAAGCTACTTTGTTAGTAACCATGTTGCTTGAGTCTGATAAGGATTGTTTTTTTCAAGATGTTCTTTCCATTTCGTAATAAACAATTTCTTGGCTGTTCTATAAGAATGTATCCTGATGTGTCTTATCCTTCTCAAATACGATGTCGTCAGTTTCTTGCTATGTGGTCCCAAGTCCTAGGTTCTAGTGTTATTTTGAATTATCCTTGTAAATGTAAGATAAAATACCATTGAAATAATTGTGTTTTTGGAACAAGACCACCTGAAAAATTTCCTACAAGCTACGTTTGATGAGCATAGCTCTGCTCCAGAGGACTGAAGTTTCTGTTTTTTTGTTTGTTTTTATTTTTTCTTTCAGATACAGTAGCTGTTAATTTCAGCTTAGGTGGTTTTTTTTCCTTTTCTTTTCATCCATATTGGATCGTTCTTTAGGGTATTTTTGGGCGCATTCATAAGTTTATACATTCTATAAAGACAAGTGTGATTACTGTGTAATTCTTATGTTTATGCATTCTTTAATGATATTGTATAGGCATATATAATCAATAAAATATATGAACAAGGACCCTGATGTCGGAACTCTTTGAGCCATTGAAGCACACTACTCTGAAAGATTTGACGCTCAAGATGGTTGTCTTGGTTGTGATTTGTTCCACAAGTTGGTTTTCTGAGCTGCGGGCTCTGTTTTGCTGAGATACTTGCCTATCTTTTCTGAGAAAACCATTTCCATTTTGGCCTGTGCCTTCCTACCAGGTAGTTTTCCTGCCCTCCTTCTCTAAGGAGCAGTGTCGAGGAAGGATAAGGATCTTCACCTTGTGGATGTCCGGAGGGGCTTCTCCAGTACTGGGAGGTTACAAATTCTTTTCATAAGTAAGGCCATTTTTTGTGCTCTTTGCTGGCCCACATAAAGGTGGCACAACGGTTAAGTCTACCTTGGGGTGCTAGATTAAGGAGGCTATTTTCTCAGCATGTCTGTTGAGGAACCATCTGGTTCCAGAGGGTTTGCATCCTCATGGGTGAAGTGGAGCTTGGTAGTTCCTGCAAACATTTGTTGGGTGGCAGTATGGGCATCCCTTTCCACTTTTGTAAAGCGTTACCGCTTGAATGTCCAAGCATGGGCAGACATGGCCTTTGGCTCTAAGGTTTTGGGAGCTGCTATGTTTTCTTCTCACCTAGTTGAGTTGTAGCTTTGGTATGTCCCACTTGTCTGGACTGCTCTAGCAGGCCGATATGGAAGGTGACATTTTACTTACCAGATAATGCCCTTTTTTTTAGTCCTGCTAGACCAGTACAGGGTATGCACCTGAAGCTATGTTTGCTCTGTTCCTCTATGGTGGTTCCCTTGGGTCCGCTGTGATTTCTGTGCTTTGCTCTGCAGATTCATCTTCTACTAACAGCCTTCTGTTTCTGCTTTCCTGTACATAGTTCTCTACTGTTGATTACTTACTGTGGCTCACAGTGAGGTTGTGTGAGGCTTGCCATGTTCTTCAATATGCTTTTGAGATGGTTACTGAAGAGACCTTTGGTGACTGAGGCGGATAAAGGCATGGGAGTGATATCATTGAAACCGAAGCTTTTCATTGGTTCTTTGTCTCCACCAGTCTGCTAGTAGGGAAACACAACCCACTTGTCTGGACTGGTCTAGCAGAACACAATGAAAGGACATTATCTGGTAAATAGAATGTCACCTTAATGTAGTACTGTGAATGTTGATTATATTGTTCATGGCAGTTTTATTTTTAAGATTGATATATTGTAATAAACTTTAATTATTTATTTATAGAATTTTAAATAAACCAGCAAGAAAAGATTAATACAATCTTGCAAGAAAATAAGAGTAATACATACAGAAAAAATTGAACAAGATGCAATCAGTAGAAATTTATCCAGTAACTCCCATATAGCCCACATGTGCGGAGGGGGGAGAGAGGAAAATAATAAACCAGGGAAAGAGTACCTGGTCTACACAAAAAGATTACTCTTTAAGAAACCAGCAACAGGAATATCAAGTGGCCGTGAGATACCCCAAATCAACAACAAAATATGCAGAGTATATACTATTCTAGCACATCATTTGTAGATATCATGGCATTACTAAAGGTAGCAAGATCGAGAGGATTAGTGAAAAAATATATAATTTATATATGACCAGGCATCTACACGGAAAACGTAAGAAGGACCCTCCAAGTTGTAACACTCCAGCTTTCAATAACAAAAACTGTTTCCGCCGCTTTTGAGTTTCCCGAGTAAGATCGGGAAACATAGAAATGGATAGACCAAAAAAAGTCTCCAGCTGCTTCTTGAAAAACATCTTCAGGAGCCATTCCTTGTCCGAGACTAGGGCACATTGAATTATCAGAGTAGCTGGTACACAAACTCCTCCGCCAGTATCCTCAAGAAGATTTGAGACATTCAGGATATCAAAATACACATTAGACACATCAGGTGGAACCACAGAGTCCTTTTTTCCGTGAGGAAGATAATATACCTTAGTCAGTGGTAGAAACAAATCTACAGGGACCTTCAAAATCTCTTGTAAGTATTTTTTAAACATATCAAGCGCTGTTACCCCCTGAGTTTGTGGAAAATTTAGGATCCGCATGTTAGCAACCCTAGCAGCATTTTCCAGTACTTCTAACTTGTAACGAAGAATCCCATTGTCTTTAGACAAAGCAGAGGACAAATCTGAAAGAGTCATTAACTGGGTTCCATGATCATTTGGAGTGGAGGAGTGGCCTAGTGGTTGGGGCAAGGTACTTCAGGCCGGAAGGTCAGGGGTTCAAATCCCACTAGAGGACAGCAACCTTGGGCCGGAAGGACTGGGGTTTCTAGTCCCACAGGTGCTCCTTGTGGTCTTGGGCAAGCCACTTAACCCTCCATAGCCCATGTTCCCTGTAAAATAGTTATCTCCAAGTTATAATGCCCTGTTCAATGTAATTTCAGTTTGTTCAATGTAAACCGCACTGATGCAGAATAGCGCGGTATATAAGAGAATGTAAATAAATAAATAAAATAAATAAATTTACCAACGTTTTCAAAGACTCACATACAGACACAACTGTCTCAATCTTACCAACATTCTCCTGAATGTTGTCACCACCCCCCCCCCCCTGGTGGCCGGTGGCTGCAGGGGCAGGTTGTGCATTTAAATCAATTGTAGAAGTAAAAGACTCTTTTGGGCCAGAGGCACCTTGGTCCTTGTAGTCCTTTCTCCTTATAGAAATGAGTTGTGGATGCCAAGTAGAGGGTAAACAAAAAGCTTTTATTTCCCTTTTAGCACTGAGGTTCGCTAAGTAACAAAAGTAAAGTTTTCCTTATTTTCAGGTTTGTGCCAAAGTGTTATTAAACAAGTAAAACTGTTACAGGCTTCACAGTTCCTTGTAGAATATAAAGGGTTTTCTAAACTTCAGAGTGAAACAAATAAACCAGCTCTCCTTTAGCTCAATGTAAGCAAAATCATTGTTAGTGCATGTTCTGGTAAACTATAGCTCTGGGAGTGACTCAAGGCTTCCCGCAACACAAATAGAGCAGTCCATTAATTCCTCCTGTGACAATGCTTCTAAATTCTCAGGCTCCACTTTCATGGGTTCCAGCTCATATGTGCTGTCTCCTGTATTTGAGCTCTCCCTGGCTGCTATAGTGTGCAAATGAGTATTTCCTTCACCTATCCTCCAGCTGGGCTGTTCAAGGTTTTTCAAGTAGGAAGAATGGCTTGTTTTTAGGCCTCTATGGCGTGGCTTCCAGAAATCCTGCCTTCTTTCATTCCTCTCAGAATGGCTAGCTGATTCAAAAGCCCTTCTAGGAGCTAAGTCTCTTTTTAGAATTAAAGTACCACTGTACCTTGGCTTCCTGAAGTCGGTGCTGCTGGTATTTTCCTTACCAGGTACCCTTCCTTGGATACGGTCTCCTTTACAGACTGTTTCTGTGAGTCTCCTGGGCACTGCTTGTCGTCCCTGAAGCTTGGGACGGCCAGGTAACGAAGCCAGGCCTCTCTGCTTCTCAGTATGGGGGATTCCACTGTCAGGAACTTTCCTTCCAGTACCTTTAAGTTCCTTTCTCAATCCTTCTGGTGAGCTCAGGCCTCCCTCTAGGCATGGAGTCTCTCTCCCTTGGATCCTGGCTTCTCCTGCAGTCTCTCTCTCTTGGATCCTGGCTTCTTCTCCTCTTTCTCCCCTCTCTAGTCTGGCTCCAGCTCTCTGCTTATAAAGCCGTTCTCCAGGACCAAGCAGGAAGTCCGTCCTCACATATGGGTGACGTAGGCACCGACGGAGCCCTCGCGGAGCAATTTTCCCCAGCTTTCAAAGAAAGCCTTTGGGAATTGCAGCGCGCATGCGCGGTCCTCTTCCCGCCCAAGGGTGCCATCTTGCTCAGTCTTCTTTTTTCCGCGGAGCCCTACAGACGTTGCCTGTGAATCCCCGCAGAAAAGTTGATTTTTCTCTATTTTTTCTCTGTTTTTTCTTCGGTTCGACGCCGGTTCTTTTCCCGCCCGGACTTGCGATGCCGGTTGCGAGTCCGTCCTTTATTTTTCGGTTTTTTTGTCCTTCGTGACAGATTTCGCGCTTTTTTTTTTTTTTTTTTCCTTTTTCCCTGGCTGCCCGGTCGTTCGACCTCGCGGGGCCCTTTTTCCCCCGATGGTGGCCAGTGGTTTCAAAAAGTGTGACCTCTGTAAGAAACATGTCTCTTACAAACACTCATGACTTCTGCCTCCGCTGCCTCGGCCCAGATCATGACCCCATGATCTGCACGCCATGCGGCAAAATGTCCTCAAAAGCATTGAGGAGTCGGCAGCACCAGCGGGAGCGTATCTTCTCTGACTCTGGCCGGGCTCGGACCTCGTCAGAGGCTTCGACGTCTCGGGACTCTGGTCCTGAGCATCGTCGGAGTTCCTCTGAAAGGGGGTCTCCTACCCGGGAGCATCATCAGAAGAAGAAACCCGCGAGGGCGGGATCGGTGGACACTCCTGGTTCCTCGAGGGCCAGGTCGCATAGCCCCGATTCCCGTCCCGGGTCCTTGGAGTCGGAGAGGCCGTCAAAACATCCTCGACTCGAGGTGGACTTGCCCACTCATGTAAGTACTGTTGTCCTCGTGGACTCGCCTCCGAAGGACCCGACGTCGGGGCCCGAGTCGGGGGCTGCTGGGTCTCCTGAGCTCGGACTCAGGTTGACGGCCTTGGAGTGCAGTTTGTCTGCCTTCTTGGACCAGCAGCGGGCATTGATCGCTGGCCTCGCTGGCGCTTCTGCCCTGACCGCCGGGACGTCGACCTCCAAATCGACCCCGGAGACCGAGCCGATCCTCGAGTCCATGAGGGCTCGAGTTGATCCTCGGTCGAGGTCTCCTTCGGCCTCCCGTTCGGGACCGAGGTCGTCGACGCCGACTCCCTCGGCGTCGAGGCGGATGGCATCAGTGCCTGCCCGACCGGAGCCGGTCGACTCCTCCGAGGAGTCGGCCTGGGAATCTGAGGACGAAGAGTCACCTGGTTCCTTTCGGACTCGGTGTGTCCCTTCGGACTCCCCCGAGTCCGAACCTCGGAGACGGTCCCCCCCGGAGGATACCCGGTTCTCGGACTTCGTGAGGGATATGGCCAAAGCCTTGGCCTTCCCTGTGGATCCCGAGGAGGAGCCTCGAGTCAAAGAACTCGATGCCCTCCAATATGACTCTCCCCCGAAGGAGGCCTTTATTGTAC
Organism: Ichthyophis bannanicus; assembly: GCA_033557465.1. Lineage (NCBI taxonomy): Eukaryota > Metazoa > Chordata > Amphibia > Gymnophiona > Ichthyophiidae > Ichthyophis > Ichthyophis bannanicus. The sequence goes on along the minus strand of CM066033.1, from coordinate 372,099,775 downwards.
CGGTTCCTCCCATGCTGGAACGGCTTCTCTTCCGCATGTGGGAGAGCCCGGCGTCGTCGCCGGTGTTAAGCAAGCGGGTCGATTCCATTTATCGAGTCCGCAAGAGCCCCGGGTTCCAAAAGGCACAACTACCACACCATTCCATGGTGGTGGAATCGGCCATGCATAGACTGAAGAGTCAAAAAATGCACTCCTCCGTGCCCCCTGGTAGGGAAGCCCGAAGCCTGGATGCCCTCGGTAGGAAGTGCTTCCAGGTCTCTATGCTTGCTTGTCGAGTCCAGACATACCAGCTCTACATGGGCATGTATCTCCGAGACCTGGCTAAGGAAATAGTCGGGTTCTCTGCTGGTCTCTCCGACGAACCTTTGCAGAGGTTCCAATCCTTGTCTACTGGTATTCGGGAGTGCTCCAAGTTTATCTCTCGAGCAGCCTATGATGGTTTTGAGGCTTCGGCTCGAGTAGCCGCGGCCGGCATCGGTGGACGCCGCCAGGCTTGGCTTCAGACGTCCGACCTCGAGCCCTGGGTACAGGACAAGTTGGTCGATGTCCCCTGCCGAGGTGATAACCTCTTTGGCAAGCCCATGGATGAGAAGGCTGCACAAATCGAGACGGAGACTCTCACCAGGACTCGTCTCTCAAGGAAGACCTCTGCCCCTTCTCAAAAGAAGAAGGCCTCAGGGAAAAAGCCCTTTTACCCGAGGAAAGGTGCTGCCTATTAATACTACCCTCAGTATCAGGCCTCACCAGCTCCCCCACAGGCAAAGCAGGCCAAGGGACGGGGTAATGGGTCCCGTAGGCAGCAAGCCCTCAAGCCTGCACCACCGGCCCCTGCTCAGCAGGGTGGGGGTTTTTGACTTTCTCAGCATAGCCTCTCCCCCTCAGCTGGTTTCTCTCAGCACAGGAGGCCGGCTGGTCCACTTTGCCCACAGGTGGTCCAACATCACCACAGATACCTGGGTGCTTCAGATAGTTCAAAAGGACTATCTTCTTCATTTTCACCAGGTACCTCCCTCCTACTTTCCAGGGGAGCCTTCCAGACTCCCTCTGCACAGGGACTTACTCCTTCAGGAGTTAGAAAGTCTTGTTCAGGAACAAGCCGTGGAACCGGTGCCCCACCACCTGAAGGATCAAGGGTTTTATTCCCGATACTTCCTGATTCCGAAAAGAACAGGAGGCCTCAGACCCATCCTAGACTTGCGAAACTTCAACAAGTTCCTTGCAAAGGAAAAGTTCAAAATGCTTACCCTTGGAATCCTGCTGCCCTACCTCCAGCAGGGAGACTGGCTATGCTCCTTAGATCTAAAGGATGCGTATACTCATATCCTTATTCATCCAGACCACAGACAATACCTCAGGTTTGTTGTGGGCGGACACCATTACCAGTACAGAGTACTGCCTTTCCGCCTATCCTCCACCCCCAGAGTGTTCACCAAATGCCTAGCAGTGGTGGCAGCCTATCTGAGACTTCAGGGTCTCTTTGTGTTCCCATACCTGGACGACTGGCTCATCAGGGCCCAGTCTGCCCAAGAAGCCACTCAGGCTACTCATCGCACTGTGGCTCTGCTCCAGCACTTGGGTTTTGTCATAAACTTCGCAAAGTCCGCTTTGCTCCCCTCTCAAGATCTAGAATTCATCGGCGCCAGGTTGGACACTCTTCAGGCGCGGGCCTTCCTGCCTCTGGACAGGGCCCAAAGGCTCATGGATCTCGCCAGCCGCTTTCACAGCAATTCCCTGGTCTCGGCCAGGCAATTTCTGAGACTGCTCGTCCATATGGCTTCCACGGTCCATGTAACCCCCAATGTCCGCCTGAACATGCGACCTGCTCAATGGTGCCTTCGCAAACAATGGCTTCAGGCCACTGGGAGCCTAGCGGACTCCGTACAGATCTCCGACCAGCTGGTCTCATCTCTGCGATGGTGGCTTCATCTACCAAACCTAGTGCTGGGGGTGTCTTTTCAGCCCCCTACACATTCTCGGGTCCTGACGACCGATGCTTCCCTCCAGGGTTGGGGAGCACATTGCCAGGGGACTTGTACTCAGGGTCTCTGGACTCCTTGGGAGTCCACTCAGCAGATCAACTTCCTGGAGCTCAGAGCCATCCGCCTAGCGCTCAAAGCCTTCTCTCACCTGATTTCTCACCAGTCGGTACTTGTCCAGACAGACAATCAGGTTGCTATGTTCTACGTGAACAAACAAGGCGGAACCGGCTCCTTCCTTCTCTGTCAGGAAGCACAGAAGCTCTGCTCTTGGGCCGTTCATCGCAACATCGTCCTCAAAGCTGTCTATCTCCTAGGTCAAAAAAACTACCTGGCAGACAAACTGAGCAGGATCCTCCAACCGCACGAGTGGAGATTGGATCCGCTCGTGGTTCAGCGGATCTTTCTCCGGTGGGGCCTCCCCACCATGGATCTGTTCGCCAGTCCTCTGAACCGGCAGCTTCCCAGATTCTGCTCTCGACAGCCGCATCCTCTCCGGGTAGCGGCGGATGCTTTTCTGATTCCATGGTCCACAGGCCTCTTGTATGCCTTTCCACCCATGCCTCTGGTGTCTCGGACGCTCTTCAAGGTTCTCAGAGACAAGGCGTCGGTGATCCTAGTGGCTCCCCGGTGGCTGAGACAACCTTGGTTCCCGCTTCTGCTGCAGCTGGCGGTGGACACCCTCTTCCTCTGGGGTTTCAGCCCGACCTCCTCTCGCAGGATCAGGGGACGCTCCTGCACCCCAACCTTCGGTCCCTTCATCTGATGGCCTGGCTGCTGAAAGGGTAGTCCTTGCTCCTCTCCAGCTACCTCCAGATGTGGAAGAGGTCGTCTTGGCCTCCAGGAGGCCTTCCACCCGGAAGTCCTACGCTCTCAAGTGGCGTCGGTTCTCCGTCTGGTGTACTCAGCAGTCGCAAGACCACTTCTCCTGTTCAGCATCAGTGGTCTTGCAGTACTTGCTTTCCCTTTCCAATCTTGGACTTAAGTCCAACTCGGTCAAGGTCCACCTCAGTGCTATTTCTGCGCACCACCTACTGGTGGAGGGTAGACCTCTTTCCAGCCACCCTCTGGTGGCTCGTTTTCTCCGGGGCCTCCTACTCCTTAAACCACCTTTGCGCCCGCCAGCCCCGAACTGGGATCTCAATGTGGTTTTACAGCGGCTTACCTGTCCGCCTTTTGAGCCTATGGCTACCTGTCCTCTTCGTTTTCTTTCCTGGAAAACCTTGTTCATGGTGGCCCTCACTTCTGCTAGACACGTTAGTGAGCTGCAGGCCCTGGTATCTGATCCTCCTTACACTAGGTTCTACAAGAACCGGGTAGTCATACGGACTCACCCTAAGTTTCTTCCTAAAGTGGTTTCCCCTTTTCAAATCAACCAGGGGGTGGTACTTCCGACCTACTTTCCCAGGCCACACTCCAGCCGAGCTGAAATGGTCCTGCATACCCTGGACTGTAGAAGGGCGCTGAACTTCTACCTGGACCGTACGCGGGAGCACCGAAGGGCTGTTCAGCTCTTCGTGTCTTATGACCCCAACAAGTTGGGGCTCCCTGTCTCCAAGCGTACTCTGTCCATCTGGATTGTGGACTGCATCGCTTGGGCTTACGAGGCTGCGGGCCTCGTGCTGAAAGGTAGAGTCACCACTCATCGTGTTCGGGCGAAGGCTACGTCAGTGGCTTACCTCCGCTCTGTTCCGTTGGCAGACATCTGCCGGGCCGCTACTTGGTCTTCAAGCCAGACTTTTGCAGCCCATTACTTCCTGGAGAGGGAGTCCCGCAGGGACAGTGCTTTCGGACAGGCAGTCCTCCGTAACCTCTTCGAGGTATAGGCAACTCCTACCCTCCATCCCGGATGTTGGGCTACCGGTTGGAGACGTATTCAGAGAAGATTCCTTCCTTCTGTGCTGCTGAGCTAGAGGGAGCTCCTTTTTGTGCTTAGGGTCTCCGGTAGCCTTAAGCTTGGGAGTCCCATATGTGAGGACTGACTTCCTGCTTGGTCCTGGAGAAAGCGTAGTTACTCACCTGTAACAGGTGTTCTCCAGGAGCAGCAGGAATCAGTCCTCACAACCCTCCCTCCTCCCCTTGGAGTTGCAGTTTTATGCTTTCGTTTTTGCTAATTTTTGCTGTCTTTTCGCTATGTCATCTGACTGAGCAAGATGGCACCCTTGGGCGGGAAGAGGACCGCGCATGCGCGCTGCAATTCCCAAAGGCTTTCTTTGAAAGCTGGGGAAAATTGCTCCGCGAGGGCTCCGTCGGCGCCGACATCACCCATATTTGAGGACTGATTCCTGCTGCTCCTGGAGAACACCTGTTACAGGTGAGTAACTACGCTTTCTCCTCTTGAGTTTCCTGGCCTGCTCTTCAGGTGCATCTGATTAGTCCCTGCTTAATCAGTATTTGGGTGTGTTCGCTCAGCCTCTGCAGGTTCGTGCCTGCTCCCTCTAGCTGCGTTGCTATGCAATTGCATCTCCTGCAAGTCAGCTGCTTTGTGAAAGACAGCGTTTTTTTCCAAATTCACAGCTTCACTAGCTTCAGCCCTATCACAATGTGCAATTCATTTTCTTGGACACACATTGTAAAAGCCGTGGACTGGGAATGAACGTCTCCGGAGAGAGTAGCTATAGCATCCCAAATTGATTCCAGCGTGAAGACATTTGCTCTATGCAAAGAAAGAGTCAGAGCAGACAACGGAGAGGAAGCAAGCTATGAAGGACGCCGTTCTGCCGGTAATGGTAAGGCTAGAAGTTCCGCTGTTGCTGATACGCCAGACACCTCCCTGAAGCCATCAGCGGTCAGCAAGACTGCACCATCAGCAGGCTCCCCTCGACCGACACCCTCAGCCCCCACCTCGGGAGGTATCGGCATCGAAGCAGTAGAGGCAGGGCTTGCAGCAGCGGGGCGTTCCGGCGGCATCCTCTGTACGGGGGAGAGAGATGTCTCAACATCTGACGGCGGTGCTAAGGACTCCTCACCCATCGCCGCAAGCCGGCTTGAACCTCCCTTCTCTGGTCCGGAGTAAGTGACACAAATCGATCCATAGGACCGGTAGATGGTAGTTAGGGCACTGAGGGGAAAGCTCTCAACTTCCCCTTTTGTTTAGGCATTCGTTCAGGAAGAAATCTCAGCGGCCATCTTGGAAGACTCCACCCCCCCAACTCATAAGCTTTAAACCCCAATATTGGGCACCGATAGAGTATAAATATCTGTTTAAACTAAATTAATTATTTAAAGGGATATTGTATCCCTGGACGGATAGATACAAATCCTTTTTATATGATTCCTTTCAACTTTCTGTATATTGGATACTGCTGCTGAATATCCTGCCAATATTTAAGCAGGCCAATATCGGCCTTTTTGAATATCAGGCACAGAATATTTATTTTCAAGCCATCTTCAATGCAAATTAGCATAAATTTCTATCCTTTTAAACTTAGAATTCAGGTAGTGCCATGTGTAAGCATCATATTCTTTCAAAAATTGTATGTGAATTTTGAAGTATATGCACATTTATCTCCAATATGTTATCTTCCACAGTGCCCACCATTGATGTGTTTCAGATCTCTACAAAGGAACGATTTGGGTTGGGACATCAACTGAAAAGGTAAGCTGAAAAATAAGTTAGATATGTTATTAAGTAATATTGGGAGCTAGTTAATAAGTCACACCAACATTAACATGCATTAATTGAATGTTTGTGCACGTTATTAGTAAATGGGACCTCCACTAAAATAAATTTGTTATCCTTAGCACACCTTAGTTACTAGCCCCATAATGTGATGATATGGTTTAAATTCTGTGACATTATTTCATAATTCTAGCGAAGTGCCATATTTGGAATAAAATACTTAATATGTAGGGAAGAGATTAGGTTCTATTTTTAGGCATGTTAGGCAACAAGCAAAGAATGCCTCTTGTGGGTTTGTCTGTCATTTGTTCATTTGTGTATGTAAGCATTAGAGGATATGTGCCTGCATCATGGCCATGTAGCTTTGCTGAGGTGGCAGCAGAAGCCAACATCAGAAAGAAAGAGCAACATTGTGGTACATGGAGGCATAAAGTGCTGGTGTGTTTCCCAACACTCACTGGCAGAAGAGTATCGTGAGAGAAGAGAATTGGTAAAGAGGGGATGGATGAGGGAGGGTTTCCTGGTGAGGGAGAAGTTCAAGATGTTCTCTTGGAACACTGCTGCCATACCTCCAGCAGGGAGACTGGCTATGCTTCTTGGACCTAAAGGATGTGTAAACGTACATCCTCATACACCCCCTTCACAGGCAGTACCTTCACTTTGTGGTAGGAGGAGAATACTATCAGTAGAGGGTGCTTCTCTTCAGGCTGGCCACGGGGGCGGAGGCCAGCCCAAAGAGAAGCACCCTCTACTGATAGTGTTTTCCTCCTACCACAAAGTGAAGGTACTGCCTGCAAAGGGGGGGGGGGGGGTGTATGAGGATGTGCGTTTACACATCCTTTAGGTCCAAGGCGCATAGACATTCTCCCTGCTGGAGGTATGGCAGCAGTGTTCCAAGAGAGAACATCTTGAACTTCTCCCTCACCAGGAACCCCTCCCTCATCCATCCTCTCTTTACTAATTCCACTTGGTGAAGTGCCTGGTGGTAGTCGCAGTCTACCTCAGGCTCCAAGGGGTCTTCTCCTATCTGGTTGACTGGCTCATACAGGGCAGCACCACTATCGAGGCACGTCAGGCGGCGGACTGCACCATCCTCGTCCTGGAGAACTTGGGGTTTGTCATCAACTATCCAAAGTCTCATCTCCAGCCGACCCAAAGTCTAGAGTTTATAGGCATGCAGCTGGACACCGTCCAGGCCAAGGCCTTCCTTGCCCAGGATAGGGTGCAGTGCCTCCAGGCACTTGCGGCAAACACCAAGCAGGTATAAGGCAACTCTTTAACAACTTGCAGCCATCTTTGGAAGCTCCCCGGTCGGGATTGAGCACAGCGTGGGAAGCGATTTCCCGCTCCTGCACTCCAGCCCAATCGGGGCTGTGGGAGGACACAGCGGATAGCATAAAAAGCGCCGCCGGCAGGAGATAGCCCCTTTAGCAACTTGCAGCCATCTTTGGAAGCTCCCCGGTCGGGGTTGAGCACAGCGTGGGAAGCGATTTCCCGCTCCTGCACTCCAGCCCAATCGGGGCTGTGGGAGGACACAGCGGATTGCATAAAAAGCGCTGCCGGCAAGCGGTGCCCGCGCCTTGCGGGCCCGCGCCTGAGGGCCTCCCAAGAGGGCCCTTTCGCGTGGCCCTTAGGCGGGGCACGACAAGTGGGAAAAACTGTAAACTAAGAAATTCATCGGAAGAAACCCCCCTCCCCGCCTGGTGACAAGCAACCGAACCAGCAGAGACTCTGAAAACCTGCATTCACAAAAGAGCTCTTCGAATGTGAATCCCTCACCCTGTACCAACCATTGAAACATCAGACGCCGACGCAGCAGACGCGGAGGACACATCCATTCACAAAGGAGCTCCTGTCTAGCCACGACTATCATCATTCGCCCTTGTTCAATCAGCACACGGCCCCCAGGCTAAGTCGCCTAAGACGCTGGACTCAGATTCAACGAAGAAACAATCAACGAGGAGTCCAGCATCCACTCCCAAGTACAGCTGAGCTCCCCTAGAGGGTCGAGATCGTGTACTTCATCCTCTCCACAGAACCTCCATCGCAGCAAGTATACCCTTTACAAACTCTATCCAGCTGTGAATCGATTTACAATATACACCAGAACCCACTATCCACTCTGCTCAACCATCTAGTTAGACTAGGCATTCAATGTTAGCAGTTATACGCCACACAGAATATACCAATTAATGATGTCAGTAACTTTCCTTCATTACTGTGGTCAGTAGCATTTTCAAATTACTGTTGCCAGTAGCAATCACATTTGTAATACTGTTCCTTCATTACTGTTGTCAGTAGCATTTTTAAATTACTGTTTCCAGTAGCAATCACATTTGTAATACTGTTGCTAGTAGTAGTTCCTCAAGTATTACTGTTGCCAGTAAATGTCACACGTGTAATTCTGTTGCTAGTAGCAATTTCTCAATTTGTTACTGTTGTCAGTAACTAACACATATTTAATACTGTCGTCATTACCCTGCCTAAGCTAAAAATCTCCTCAAAACCGCACAATTCTGCTATATCTTAATCCATACTCTATCTTATTAGAACATATAGCTATCACCAATAGTTTCATTTATAACCTCGCACTTTCTAAGGTCACTGTCTTGTCAGAGTAAAACCCCACTGACATCAATCACTTTATCTAAGGTCTCCCATGACCAAATATAATACTATTTGATTCCATATACTGTTGTCAGTAGCTAATTTATACTACTTAAATCCATATTGTTTTCAATAATTAATTAATACTATTTTGATTCTTATATTTGTCAGTAACCTGCATTTTTTACAGCCATCAGAGGTTCTAACATGAACTATAAAAAAATGCTATTGTTTACCTTGAATCTCACCTTATACATTGTCAGCCTACTATCTCTCCACCCCCTCCCTACTAATGCCTTCACCCCACCTATGAACCTCCCAGAGTTTTCTTACATTCATGTTATCCCTCATCGTCAGAGACATAACAATCACCAACTATTTTTAGGAAATTCTAAGATAAATCACCACAGACTGATTCAGATAAAGACTTACTCTAAAACCAACCACATAAATGCAGGCATTGCTTTCACACACTTATCCTTCATCCTCATCAATGCTAGGTCAGTTAGAAATAAAACACCTATCATAACAGATCTAATTAATACAGAAAACCCTGACCTACTATGCATTACTGAGACATGGTTAACAGAATCCGACTCAGTCCTGCTAAATCAATTAAAAGTGCAAGGATACTCCATCTTCACCTGCAATAGGAAACATATAAGAGGAGGAAGTATTCTTATATTAGCTAAATCTAATCTCGGGTTATCCCCTACTTTATGTGAAAACCCTGATGACACAAATATACTCAAAATTGAAAATAAGGACATATCCTTTGTTACAATTACCCCTGTTTTCCAAGTTTTTCTTCCTGTTCCATGTAAAAACAGATATATGTATCTTATCTTATCTGATGTTTTGTAGTTCTATGTAAACCGCGCTGATAATAAATAGTGCGGTATATAAAAATGTTAAATAAATAAATAAATAAAATAGCAATCTGCTTGATATACAGACCTCCAACTGCAAGTAATCAAAATGTTGACACCATACTAGAATCGGCTTGCAATTCTACAATAAGGAAACCCCTTATCTTGCTAGGTGATTTCAATCTGCCATCTCTCTCTAACAATCAAGAAACATCTTTCTTAGAAGCGATGGAAGAGATGGGCTTCAAGCAAACAGTTAACCAACCAACTCATACCAAAGGAAACACTCTCGACCTAATATTCATCCCTACATATTACACAACCACATCTCATTATGTCTCTCACCTTCCACATCTCAAGTCCCTTGGTCTGACCACTATCTGATTAGGTTCTCTTTCCACCTCCCACAACACACCAAAGCACCTCTTGTCGATCTACAACAAGGTCAAAGATTTCGACCATTCAACAGAGAAGAGTTTCTTGAATCAGTACTTCCTAGATTAGATCCTTCTATCTATAACCTTGACGACGCGATATCAAGCTGGAACTCCACTATTGGATCCGCATCAGAACCATATTCAGTGAAGTTTCATCATAAAATGAGAAAAAATGAAAAATGGTACACTAATGAACTTGCAACTCTGAAGAAAACTCTTAGAAAAACGGAATCTACTTGGAGAAGGAAAAAAACTCACGAACTCAGAATACAATATTTCTCACTACTCAAAGATTACAAGGATGTGATTAATAACGCTAAAAAACAATATCACTCTAAAACTTTATCTAAAGCTATTAATCGTCCTAGAGAACTATTTGAGATTGTCAAATCGTTAACCAAATCCCCATCCAACAATACTCACAAAATTTGTATTAACCCACAAATACTTGCTGATCATTTTGCAAATAAACTCAAACTTAACAGCCATTTCACCCCACCTAACCTATCTCTTTCAGATAATAACCAACTGGAATGGAAAGCCTTTCATCCTATTACCAACAAGCTCCTCCTTCAGACAATCTCCAACCTAAATACTACAACCTCTCTTCTCGATCCTTGTCCAGTGAATTGGATAAAATCAACAAAAACAGAACTTGCCTCAGACTTACTGAACATAGTAAACCAATCTCTACAACAAGGACGTATACCAGACGTCCTCAAAAGGTCAGCAATCCGACCGCTGTTAAAAAACAAAGCTCTAGACAGCAATGACCCAACTTCATATCGTCCCATTGCAAGTATTCCATTCCTTGCCAAGATTATTGAAAAAATTGTGCAAACACAGCTGCAAGATTATATAGACTCAACAGCTCCTTTAGATGATCATCAATATGGATTTCGCCCATATCATGGTGTAGAAACGCTCCTAACAGCATTATTTGATACAATCATCAGAGGTATCGATAATACCAAGCGAGCCTTCATTCTCATATTCATTGATATCTCCTCGACCTTTGATACTGTAAACCATATCACACTCATTTCAAGACTTTCTCAAATAGGCATCAAAGATAAAACCCTTGAATGGTTCATATCTTATTTTACTAACCGGACCCAATATGTGCAAATAGATCGAAATGCCTCATCCCCATTTCCACAAGAACAGGGCATCCCTCAAGGTTCTGCCCTTTCGGCTCTTTTGTTTAATCTCTATCTTCAACCCATCTGTTCCATATTTAAACGTTTCAAAATCAACTACCACATCTACGCGGATGACATCATGTTATACTCGCCATTTGATGTGTCCAACCCGGATTATAGCAACATCTGTCATTGCCTCACTGAAGCTGAGCTATGGCTGAAATCAATGAATATGAATATTAATTTAAAAAAAACTGAAGCTTTATTTATAACAAGAAACACAAGCTTCACTCCCCCACTTGAAATCAACATTGGAAAAACCTCTCTCCCAGTCAAAGATGAGATCAAATATTTGGGAGTCACTCTGGATAAGACCCTTAGCCTCACCAAACATATAAAACAATCTGTAAAAGCAATATATTTCAAATTAAGGACAATCCAACAACTTAGACCATTGCTAGATAACACTGATTTCAGAACCATAGTACAAACACTTATTACACCACATTTAGACTACTGTAACGGTATTCTTCAAGGGACCTCTAAGAAAAATATTCACACACTTCAATTAGCCCAAAATGTCACCGCAAGGATTATCTATAAAGCAAAACTTTCAGATCATATATCTCCAATTCTCTACACCCTCCATTGGTTACCAGTCTCATGTAGAATCATCTACAAGTCATTAATCAGTACATTTAAGATCTTTAATAATATAGCTCCTTCCTTCTTATCTACGCTCATCAACATCCCACATGAAAATAGATCAAGACGAAGAATAAACCTTCACATGCTACAAGTCCCTGATTCTATTCGAAAGACAAGTAAGAAGACAAGCAACACAGCCTTCTCATACTTTGCCCCTACGTTATGGAACAACCTCCCGGCTGAAATCAGAGCAATCAAGGACCTTCAATTATTTTAAAAAAATCTAAAAATCATCTGTTTACTCTACACTACAATAACCTCCACATTGAAGATAATCCTAACACAGAGACAACCACTGATCAGCAGTCACTCACTGACCCTACCTAGACAGGGCATAAAATCTTTCACACACATTCACATTGCTCACCTAGTAAAGCTTACTCTTTGAAAGCAATTACTTGTCGCTAATGTGAATAACTGTAATTTAATGTAAATATATCCCATTACTGTTGATATACTGTTGGTAGCCTGTTATCTCATTGTATTTTTTGAGTTACATTTAATAGTTGAATGTAAATTGTTCTAAATATGTTCTATGTAAAATAATAGTACTCTATTATTAAAGTTTATGTTACCTGTAAACCGCTACTGATCGCTGGAAGTGGCGGTATAGAAAAGATGTATAAATAAATAAATAAATAAACTCCTGCTCTCCAGCCCATCTATGTGTTCAGTCTACCGGAGTTTTGGTTCCTCGCTGGATACCTGGGTTGCTTGGGGGTCTGTTCTAGACTTAGTTTCTGCTTCTTATGGCTCACTTATTTTCTGGTCACCCATGATTTTCACAGGTTTTTCGGTAACCTGTAGCTGGGGAGTCCCATATGTGAGGACTGACTTCCTACTTGTTCCCAGAGAATGCCTTGACCGCATCTTCTAGCAAACATATTCTACAGAATAATTAATGCACTGTGTGAAAAATATATTTTATTCAGTTTTGAAGTATTGGAAACAAAAATAAAGTAACTTCTGAGGAGGCCCAGCACAGTATTAATGTGTTTCAGTTGTCCCAAACTTCTTTCAAATTGGGTTGTTTCTTTGGACCAGTATTACTTGTTGAGTGGTTTTTTTTGGAAGAGGGCAATGTTGTTTTTGGGACCTAATCCCTCTGTTTTTCCAGATGTGCCTTGCAATATGCATGTGCAAAAGGGAAATCATTTTTAACCTTGTGTTTCTAGGCTTTATTAGTAGAGGCTCAGTTTTTAATTAATTTCCCTTGTAAATGTCTGCTCATGTACCAGGCGGCTAGATAGGTTTTTTGGGAACCCGATCAGCTGAAAGTTTTTCTATCAAGTAAACTAGCTGAGACACTAGTCTTTTTCTTTTGATTCCTATGTATAGTTTCACTAGTTAACTGCTGTAATGCAAAATTGTTCTGACCTTCAGGATTTTCTTTCTTTTACTTTTTTGACAAGGAGTTAGTCTCCTAATCTCCAGGAACAAGCAGGAATGTAGTCTTCACATATGGGTGACGTCGGTACTGAAGGAGCCTGTGTAGGAACGCTCCCCAGTGTCCAATAGGAAGGCTTTTGGGAGCATCCCACTGCGCCTGCGTTGCCTTCCCGCCTTCCCATCTCTCCCTCTTCCGTTCTTTGTTTTTCATGGAGCCAGCAGGAAGCAAATCCTGTGACCACAGAAAATTTGTTTCTTCTATTTCTGTTATTTTTTTGTAGTTTGCGTCTGCCTTTCCGTGGACGCCGGAACCAACTACCATCGGTACTTTTCTTTCTTCTTTCTTATTCCTGTAAAAAAAAAAAGGGAAAAGTAGAACTTTCTTGGGTGCATCAACGCCATTTTAGGCCTTAATCCTACCATTGAGTCAGAAAGGATTAAAGTTTCACAGGAAACAAAATTTGCTGTAGAATCTCTATGGATTGAAATTCCATGTAAAAAGGGGAAGGCGATGGCAGTGGCGGTGTACTATCGACCGCCTGGCCAGAATGAACAAATGGATGATGAAATGCTCAAAGAAATCAAGGAAGCTAAAAAAGGTTACACCGCAGTAATAATGGGTGATTTCAATTACCCCGGTATCGACTGGGTCAGTGTCACGGCAGGGCATGCTAGGGAGATAAATTTCCTAGATGAAATAAATGACTGCTTCTTGGAGCAGCTGGTTCATGAACCGACCAGAGGGGAAGTCATATTAGACCTAGTCCTTAGTGGAACACCAGATCTAGTGCAAGAGATAAGGGTGTTGGGGCCACTTGGCAATAGTGATCATAGCATGATCGCATTTGATTTAATTAGTGGAGGAGGTATAGTAAGGAAATCCACAATACTACCTTTTAACTTTCGAATGGGAGACTATGATAAAATGAGGAAAATAGTTAAGAAAAAACTAAAAGGAGCAGTTGCAAAGGTTAAAGACTTACATCAAGCTTGGGTGTTGTTGAAAAATACTATCTTGGAAGCCCATGCCAGCTGTATTCCATGCTTTAAGAAAAGTGGAAGGAAGTCCAAAAAACTGCCAGCATGGTTTAAAGGTGAGGTCAGAGAGGCTGTTGTTGCCAAAAAAGCATCTTTCAGGAAATGGAAAAAAGAGCCAAACGACGAAACCAGGAAACAGCACAATTTAATTTAATTTAATTAACAGTCGCTTATATACCGCACCTTCCAAAGATCAAGTGCGGTTTACATTTAACAACAAAATAACAGTCAGTTGTCTGTTTTACAATGAACGTCTAAGAACTGGCAAGCACTGGCAAGTCAAATTGAAGGCATTGATAAGGCAGGAAAATGGAGAATTTGAGAAGAAGCTTACTGCGAAAGCAAAAACACAAAATAAAGACTTTTTCAAGTACATTCGTAGCAAAAAAACTGTGAGAGAGTCAGTTGGTCCATTAGATGAGAGAGGGGTTAAAGGGACACTAAAAGGCGACAAGGCGATAGCGGAGAGTCTGAATGAATTCTTTGCTTCAGTCTTTACTAAGGAAGATGTAGGGATTTTACCCATGACTGAAGTGGTATTTAAAGGTGCGGAAGAATTGAAGGAAATATCGATACATCGGAAAGATGTATTACAACTATTAGATAAACTGAAGAGTAGAAAATCACCTGGGCCGGATGGTATACATCCAAGGGTGTTGAAAGAACTGAAATATGAGATTGCAGACCTGCTATTAGTAATCTGTGAACTTTCATTAAAATCATATGTAATACCTGAAGACTGGAGGATCGCCAATGTAACGCCAATTTTTAAAAAGGGTGATCCGGGAAACTACAGACCGGTGAGCCTGACGTCAGTACCGGGAAAAATGGTAGAAACCATCATAAAGAACAAAATTACTCAGCATGTAGGTAGTCATGGCCTAATGGGAGACAGCTAACATGGCTTTAGACATGGAAGATCTTGTCTTACTAATCTGTTATGTTTTTTTGAAGGTGTGAATAAACAGGTGGACAAAGGTGAGTCGGTTGATATAATGTACCTGGACTTTCAGAAAGCCTTTGACAAGGTCCCTCATCAGAGACTTTTGGCAAAACTAAAGAGTCATGGGATAGGAGGCAATGTACTATTGTGGAACAGGAACTGGTTAAAAGATAGAAAGCAGAGGGTAGGGCTAAAAGGCCAATTTTTCCAATGGAGAAAGGTGAATAGAGGTGTACCCCAGGGATCTGTGCTGGGTCCGCTGCTTTTTGACATATTCATAAATGACCTGGATAGGGGAATAACGAGTGAGGTTATCAAATTTGCAGATGACACAAAACTATTTAAAGTTGTTAAAACCCAAGAGGATTGTGGAAAATTGCAAGAGGATCTTGATAAATTGGAAGACTGGGCATCAAAATGGCATATGAAATTTAATGTAGACAAGTGCAAAGTTATGCACCTAGGGAAGAACAACCCAAACTGTGGTTACATGATGCAAGGTTCCACATTAGGAACCACCACCCAGGAAAAAGATTTAGACATCATTGTGGATAACATGTTAAAACCCTCGGCCTAGTGTGCAGCGGCGGCCAAGTGAGCAAATAGAATGCTAGGTATCATAAGGAAAGGAATGGAAAATAAAACAAAAGATATTATAATGCTTCTATATCGTTCCATGGTGAGACCGCACCTTGAATATCGTATGCAATTCTCCAGGACCAAGCAGGAAGTCAGTCCTCACATATGGGTGACGTCGGCGCCGACGGAGCCCTCGTGCGGAGCATTTCCCCAGCTTTCAAAGAAAGCCTTTGGGAATGCAGCGCACATGCGCGGTCCCTTTCCCACCCAAGGGTGCCATCTTGCTCAGTGTTCTTTTTTCCGCGGAGCCCGACGGACGTGTGTCATTGTCACCCGCTAAAGGTTGATTTTTTCCTGCATTGGACTCATGGTTTTTGCCCGGTTCGACGTCAGTTCCCCTTCCCACCTGGGCCCAGTACACCGGTATCGAGCCCGGAGCTAGTTTTTAGTTTTTTGTCCTTTGTGACTAGCGTTCCAGCTTTTTTTCTCTTTTTCACTTGCAGCCCGGTCTTTCGAACTTGCAGGGTCCTTTTTCCCCCCGATGGCTGCCAGCGGGTTCACGAAGTGTGATCGGTGTATGAAGCGAATGTCTTTCACCGACACACATGAATGCTGCCTCCGGTGCCTCAGGCCCGACCATGACTCGGTGGTCTGTGTCCTGTGCAGCAAAATGTCCTCTAAGGTGCTGAGGAGCTGTCAGCATCAGCGTGAAAGGCTTTTTTCTGACTCCGCATCCGGCCGGGCCCGGACCTCTTCAGAGGCCTTGACATCTCGGGAGTCTGACCCCGAGCACCATCGAGGCTCCTCCGAAAGGGGGTCTCCTTCGAAGGAACACAGAAGGAAGAAGAAACCCACAAGGGCGGCGTCGGTGGACGTTCTTGGCCCCTCAAGGGACAGGTCGCATAGCCCCGACCGCCGTCCCGGGTCCTCAGAGTCAGAGAGGCCTGCCAAGTTGCCTCGACTGGAGCCGGAGTCCCCGAGTCACGTGAGTGCTGTTGTCCTCGTAGACTCCCCTCCAGGGGAGCCGACGTCGGGCCCGAGTGGGGGGCTGCTGAGTCTCCTGAGCTGAGTCTCAGGTTGACAACCTTGGAGAGCAGCTTGGCTGCCTTCATGGAGCAGCAGCGGGTACTGATCACCGGTTTCACCGGTGCATCTGCCCCGACCGCCGGGACCTCGACGTCCAAGTCGACCCCGGAGGCCGAGCCGATCCTCGAGTCGATGCGGTCTCGAGTCGATCCTCGGCCAAGGTCCCCCTCGGCCTCCCACTCGGGGCCGAGGTCGTCGACGCTGGTGCCCTCGGCGTCGGGGCTGATGGCATCGGTGCCCGCCCAGCTGGAGCCGCTCGATTCCTCCTCGGAGAGGTCCGAGTGGGAGATGGAGGACGAGGAGTCCCCGGACACTTTCCGGACACGGTGCGTCCCATCAGACTCACCGGAGTCCGAGCCTCGGAGACGGTCCCCACCGGAGGATACCCGGTTCTCGGACTTCGTGAGGGACATGGTCAAACCCTTGGCCTTACCCGCGGATCCCGAGGAGGAGCGTCGAGCCTAGGAACTCGAGGCCCTCCAGTATGACTCTCTGCCTAAGGAGGCCTTTACTGTACCGGTTGTGAGGGGCATAGCCACAGAAGGGAAGTAATGCTGTGCTTGGCACAGCAGTCGTGCATTAGCAACCACCATGCGTTGGGTGCACATGCATGCTATGAAGGCATGTGCTATTTGCCCTCCTCACATGTGTGCTATCACCAGTGTGCCCCCCCTCCTAGAGAGCTGTATGTCACTTGGGCCACAGCACGGTGCTGTGTGGAGGGCTGAGGGAAGCAGAGGGGCATGGCAGGGGACCCCTGGGGATTGCTACCATACAAGTGTTTGCCTACACAAATAGAATCTGTGCCATATAATGTCTGAGAGAGGAGGAAGAGTGATGCAGTGGGTGGACACATCTTGCCACACCTTAGTAGAGGGAGCAGACAACAATATATGGTCTCCAATCCCACCAACAGAGTAGTGCAAGTGGCCAGTGAAAAACAGAGAATGCTGACTGGGAAATATGTGCACCCTACTCTCAGCACAGAGATATGGGCCAAAGTACAAGGGGCTGAACTTGCCAATCAGTGGAACAAACCCCTGCATAGAGACTGTGCTGTATCTATGATTATGGAAGTTAGGGGACAAATGCCCTGTTCCTGTGAAGGTAGAGTGTCAGCAGTGCTCATTGGAGTATGAAACCTTCTCACCCTGAGTCACCCAAGGGGGTCTGACAACCTAGGATGCATTAGACAGGTGGCTAGGTCTCTGGTAGAGGAGGTGTGTGTGTGTGTGGGGGGTTGAGACCCATCAGTGTCATGCTCCTCATATGCCTGGCACTGAATCCTTGCTAGAGAGGAGTGTGAATCCACCCTTCATGTGACTGAAGGGGTGGGGGCCTGCAATGGACTGGTATACAGATCTGCTGGTTCAGCATAGAGACCACACAGATATGGTGTGCATTTGGCAGGAGTTCTTTGCCATCTACCTCCTCTCCCCAGCTAAACCACTGCCTAGGGGTGGGAGTATCCACAGAAGCCACCCAATCATTCCCCAGCTCAAGGCCACCTGCTTTTAGGTGACTGAGGGACCCCAAGCACTGGAAAGCCCACAGATGCTCCCCAGGTGGAGGGAAGAGCTCATTACCTAAGTAATATGTCTGGGGGGGGGGGGGGGGAGGACATTGACCAGGAACTCCAACTGATCTAGCCCTCCTTCAATGGTTTAAATGTCATAAATGTCAGCAAGTGCTGTGAGTCAGTGGCCCACTGATGTGTCCTCCTATGATCAGAGTGAGACCCATGAGCCCCAAGAAACAAAGCCTGTGGCTGTGGCATAGCCTCTCTGATGCATGTATGCACTGATACATGAACCCGGGGCAGTTTCTCCAAATAGGTTAGTTTTTCACTTCCCATGACAGTTGTGAACTTCACTTCTAAGTTAGAGCATAGGGAGTATGATCTCAGTCACTCAAATTTACTGTTAAAGCTCGGCATAGTACTTGCATCGTGCCAAAGAGAGCTTCCTGCTGGAGTTTGTAAGATGTAACATGTATGGGTAGTTCCTTATCATCCCTCCCGTCCAGTCCCGCACTTCTGGGTAGTGTACCTCTTCTAGCAGCTTGGCGACCGAGCATGTTATCTTTTGATGACACCAACATACGTATGCAGCTGGTACCGCCTAGCAGCCCCAGTATGCTCAGTCTCCATGCAACTGGAGGAGGTAGTGAGTCAAGGTGTTGGACTCACTGAAGGGGCAACTAAGGAGCATAGGATTGAGATAGTTACCTGTAATTGGCAGTAGGGCTGCTCTTTTTGGTAGGATTCTCCGAAAAAAAATAAAACCAAGCAAAGAAATAGAAAGGAAGAGATTCTAGTAGCTATAAGCAACAAAGGAAGAAGACATCCTTCCACCTCCTCCTCCCACCCTCTCTGCTCTGTGGGGGAGTTTGTGGAGTGGCAGAGACATCTCGGGACTAGAGACGGCTCCTGAACCTGTCACCAGGTGAGGAGCCACCATGAGCATGGAGACCTGCAGACAAATGGCTCCCCGGGCAACCCCTCAGCGCCGAAGCCTACATTAACGGCTGAGCATGAAGGGAAGAGCAGTGCTGTTGGCCGCGGTCCAGAAGTTGCAGAGAAAACAAAGGTAAACGCTGCAATGTGGGACCGAGATCAGAAATTGGTGTCATTTGAGCCAGTGCATAGCAGAAACATGCAGGCTGCCTGCATGCCTATGGCATAGACAGAGAGGAAAAGTCCTGATTTCTTTTAGCTTTTGTGTATTTTACTTTATTTTGCTTTAATTTCCTTTATTTAATTTTAGTTTTGCTTAGGCTGTCTTATTTTGATATACTTTGCCTTGGGCAGCAGTGTTTTTTCTGTCAGACTTCAGTGCTGAATCCCCTTTGTGTTTGGTACTTTTTGGGGTCTCTGAACTTCTGGGTGTGCATTAAGGCACAGCAGGGTGCAGTCTGGTCTATCCCAAGATGCTGGCCAGACCGCAGTGTTTGGGATGCGGGGCCTGGGGGGGGGGGGGCAGCCTCTAAAACAGGCATTTGCCTAGGCTGCATGCAAGAAGCCACATTTTTGGAACAGGACCTGCAAGACAAGACAGGGCAGGTGAGTCCCTCGTGTTATTGGGCAGTCCAGGGAGCGGAAGGGGCCACGTTGGAGTCAGTGGAGCCAGTTGCTGGCCCTTCAGCCCTCCTGTTCCCTCCACTCCATGAGCCCAGGAAGAGGTGGGGCTTTCGGATAGATTGTCACCGGAGTTGGTCCTTCTTCTACACAAGGCGTTTTTCCTGCGCCAGCAGGGGGCATCAAGCTCTGTCACAGTGCCAGAACATTGTACTTAAGAGGCTGCATTCTCTAGAGTTAGTGAGATGGGGACAGTAGCTGCATAAAGGACTAGGACCTCAGAGGATTGGCAGCATTCTCCATTGTCTGAGGGGACAGAAGGTGAAGATCTAGGTACAGAGCTAGATTTACAGGGAGAAGAGTTATTAGAAGGAGAGATCCTGGAGCAGGAAGATCAGTTGCGGATTATATGGGTGTTCCGCCAGGAGGAGTTGCCGGTGATAATCGGGGAATCCTTGAAGGCAATGAACATGCCTCTGGGCCATGGCCAAGGATGAGACACTGGATGATCCTCTACTCCAGGCAGGGCGAAAGTCGCTAAAGATATTCCTGGTGCACAGCGTGGTCAGGAAGATGATCCAGGATGAGTGGGATCTACCGGAGCCTGGCCTCAGAGGGGTGCTGTAGGGATTATTAGTAGCAAACAAAGGTAAGTAATGCTCTCAGTTATGTCCAGGGGAAATTAGCTGCTAATACCCAGCCCGAAGTTCTATGAGTGTGCTGGTAATAAGCCACAAAAGAAGTCTCGTCTGTCTATATATTATGTTTATTATGGACAGTGAGGTAGAAAAATATACAGACATATAGCTAAAGATATACAATTAGAAATTTGAGGTAGGAAATTGTAGCAGCATAAGATTACAGTTAGACAAAGTGATAAATCACTGATTAGTAACCAGAAGTCACTGAGTCGCTCTGCACTGAGAAGAGTTATGGAATACGTTTCTAGCTAGCCATCGCCCATCCAAAGGAGGAGAAATAAGATGGTACCTTAGCTCCTGCTGGCACTCTGGTGGCTGAGGTCCGATAAGTCTGTGGAGCAGCACAGGTCCAAAGAGGCAGCTAGGCTAGATAACGCAGGCTACACCACTTTCGGAGGCGAGCTGCGGGAGAATACAGAAGCGAAGGTATCTGAAAGTCTTATCTCAGTCCTTAGGAGAACGGCCTTGCACACACATAGTGTGTGTCTGTCTTGCAGACAGCTCAGGTAGCAGACACAAAGTAAACCAGGCACAAACGGCAAAAAGGCGCAAAGGTTCTTCTGTGCAGACTGTATTATTCTTTTTGATGAATCCTTATCACCTTTTGGTAATTGGTTGGCATGAGACAATCCGAAGAGTTTTCAGCGAATCAGGAGGTAGTCTACAGGCATCTTTCTTGCAGACAAAGGATCCATCGTAAATGTCATGTGGAGGAAACGGTGTGTAGTTTCTGCGCATAGGTACAAGTGTCCAAGGCCAGTAGAACCATCTATAGATGATAAGAACCGGAGAAGCAGATGTTCTTTCATGTGGGCAGTAAATCAGCCAGGAACAATGGGCTTTAGTATGCACACATATAAACGCTTAGCAAGCAGTTGCTTGCCGGTCAAGTCTGAGATTGGAAACACAGCAAAAGTTTCTTATACAGGAAACCATCTTGTTTGGTCAACTTTGGTTCAGGCTTCAACTTCTGAGCAGGCCGGAGATCTGCAGGCGCAGAATTGCAGAGGTACCAGCCCTACAGTGCACGCCATGGCATGCCTGTACCTGCTACCAGAACTAAAGTGGGAACTCCTTCAGTCGCCTAAGGTGGTCGCGGAGGTGTCAGTAGTTACAAAGAAGACGATGATCCTGGTGGAAGGGAGTGCGGCTCTCAAGGATTTCCTACCAATTGTCTTACTTCAACAAAGGCTAACACCTTGTAATGAAGACGTGCAGTTTATTTACAAACAAAGTAAGGAGACATTCAGAAAGACAAGTAATCCTCTTAGTTACACATGAGTAGTTAGAAAAGATAACTAGAATGCAATTAGAATAATAACTAATGCACAAGATAACTAGAATGCAATTAGAATAATAACTAATGCACTTAATTACAGCACTGAAAGAGTTATGAGAGAATGCAGCTATACAAAGAATATACTTCACCAAACTTGTCATAAGCCCTTTACACATCAGCTGGGAGCGCTCAGCGAGAGGAACTGATGACAGTCTAGGATCCTTTATGCCTGGCCAAGCAGATCTACACTCTGTCTGTTATGGATTTTCTCTGTACTTATATAGGCACAAATGTGTTGCAGCCAGCTCTCACCCATGAGCTTCTCCCCACCCCAGCAGCCAGCTCTCACCCATGAGCTTCTCCCCACCCCATCCACCTTTTTTGCTTTGGTTTCCGGGCAGGCTTCTGATCACCCCACTTACACAATCAGACATGGTCAAACATCTGAGAATGCTCAAAGGACACATCCCCCATGGCCTACATTCCAAGGCTAGATGAAGTGTTCTTTTGTTATCATTAATGGGTCTCTGTCAAGGGAGACACCCCCCATGGTTTTAGAAGCAGCTCAAAGCTTCTACATTATAATTGATGAATTCTTATCCTGTCTACATTGGCTAGGCAAATGTTTCTATATTGGCCAAGGGAAGAATTCTGTCTCCCTCTCTGGCCTTTCAACACTCCCCAGGCTAGATGTGTAAAGATCTCTCACTAGACTGTAAATACATGGTCTCTGAGCTAGTAAATTGGCTCAGCATGAGTCCTCACAGGCAGAATGGCTCATGAGTTAGAATGGCTCATGAGTTCAATTTCTTGTAATTTCTTTGCAAAGTAAAGTACAATATCTTTGCTGATCCAAAAATTCAAATAAATCTTTAATTAGTAATACAGGCTCTCAAGGATTTCCAGGATAGGATGTTGGATACTTTGTTGAAGCAGGCCGTTGATATCAATGCCCTGGCACTGCAGACCTCCATATGCAGGGCCTGGGGGGCTAGAACCTGCTTACACTGGTCGCAGTGAGTTCAGCAGCTGGGGAGCCAGCAGAGGATCTGTCAGGAGAGGCGGCCAAATTGGATCTGGGGGCCACCTACCTCGCAGATACCCACTACGATCTCATTAGGGGACTCTCTTTGAGTATGGCCTCACTGGTGGCGGCCCACTGTTATCTGGGGCTTCAAGACCTGAATGCAGACAGTTCTTCCAAGTCCCACCTCAGCTAGTCTCCTTTAAGGGTAAACTTCACTTCGGAGGGAGCGGGAGAAGCTGGTCAAAGACTTGAGTGAGTCCAAGGGAGGTCATCTGCCGGAGTATAAGCAGAAACAGGCCCGCAATCTTCCTTCTACTTGGGGACAGCCGAGAAACTTTAAGTGTTTTCACACATCCCGGTTTGGCCCTTACCAGAGGGGAGAATTTCTTCTAGGGGGCAAGGGTTTCGGGGTTTTCGAGGAGCGGGCTGTGGTAATGGTGCCGCCTTGACCTCAGACCCAAGAGACCAGGTAGGGATGCAGCCCATGGGAGGTTGGCTGTGGGAGTTTTTTTGCCTGCCTGGGTCCAGCTCACTTCAGACCAATGGGTCCTGGAGGTCATCTGGGTATGCTCTCTAATGGGCCCGGCCAAGGACCCACTCCTTCGTTCAGTCTCCCTGTAAGGCATGGGACAAAGTGGGGACTGGGTAAGACACCCTGACATGGCTCCGGCAGCAAAAGACTGTGCAGCTGGTTTCCCGATGACCAATATGGCTGCACTCGGTACTCCATTTATTGCGTGGTGCCCAAAAAAGATGGTTCTTTCGCTCGATTCTCGCTCTCAAGGGCGTAAATTGCGGTAGGCAGGTACCGCACTTTCTCATGGAAGCAGGTAAGCAGCAGGGAATTCTTGACGTCTCTCGGAAGCATATCTGCACATTCCCATTCGACGAGAGCATCAGCAGTTTCTCTGCTTCGCAGTACCGATAAGTCATTTTCAGTTTCGAGCATTGCTGTTCGCTCTGGCAACGGCTCCTCGTACCCTCACCAAGGTGATGGTGGTGGTAGCGGCAATACTCTGCAAGGGAGGAGTCCTGGTGCACACGTACCTCGACAACTGGCTCATCTGGGCAGAGTCCAGGAAAGAAAGCGAGAGAGCAACAATGCGGGTGGTGCAGTTCCTACAAAGTCTCGGTTTGGTGCTCACAGAGGCCGAGAGTCACTTGATTCTGTCTCAAGAGCTGGAGTATTTGTGAGCGTGTTTTTGACACCTGTGCAGGGAAAGTCTTCTTGCCGGTGCAGGTACATCAGTTTTCTGCAGATGGCAAAGCCATTGGCCTGACACTAGCTGCAAGTTCAAGGGACCATGGTGGCCATTCTCAAACTGGTCTCATGGGCAAGAGCGCACATGAGACCTTTACAGAGAGCTCTACTTCATCAGTGGTTTCGCCAGAGTCAGCCCTAGGCCAAAATACACTCCTGCCCGAGAGCGCAAAGAAGGCCTCAGGTGGTGGCTACCCCAAGGGAGTCTGGAAGGGGGCATGCCCCTAGATTCATCAGTATGGATCCTGTTGATGACCAAGGCCAGTCTTTCCGGGTGAGGGACCCATTGCGAAGCACTCTTTTGCTCAGGGACAATGGACCCAGCAAGAGTCCCTATAGACCATCAACTGGCTGGAGATGCGAGCGGTGCTCCTGGCACTCCATAGACTCAAGCCATGGTTGTGGGGGTAGGCAGTCTGGGTTTCTAGGATAACGCAACCACGGTAGCCTACACAAACCACCAGGGAGGTGCAGGCAGTCAATCCTGGGGGAAGAGGCGGAGAATTTATTCAGCTGGGCGAAGAATCATCTCCAGGCATTGTTGGCGGCACATGTGGCAGTTGTTGACAACGTGACAGATGGCTACTTCGGTTGGGTCATGGGGACTCCAGCAAATGGAAGTTAAACCAGGAAGCATTTGAACAGGTGGTCCTGGGCCTGGTGG
The DNA here is from genome assembly GCA_033557465.1 of Ichthyophis bannanicus. NCBI lineage: Eukaryota > Metazoa > Chordata > Amphibia > Gymnophiona > Ichthyophiidae > Ichthyophis > Ichthyophis bannanicus. The sequence continues at coordinate 372,075,371 of CM066033.1, read as the reverse complement.
CGATGTTTGAGTTGGCCAAAGCCAGCCGCTTCTACAGCAGGAGAATGAATATCAGATGGCCTAGTTGCCCTAGTGCAGAGGTGGCCTGTGGAAGGTCTTATCTTTATCTTTGCTTCCGGTGGGTGGAGCACTCATAGGTTGAGTCCTGCAAAGGATAGAAGCTCACTGGGGGGTTGGTAATTTGATCACCCCGGATTGTCCAAGGTGCCCGTAGTAGGCTGATCTTGTGTGGATTTTGGTGGATCGGCCGTGGCGGCTTTCAGTGCAAGAGGATCTCTTGACACGGGCCGATTCACATCCAGTTTTTCAAGATCTTTAAGAGGCTAGTCCACAATCCCAACGTGTATGAGCTGTATGATTGATAGCTTGTATCTTATTCCGTGATATTAAAATGCTTTTCGATAACAATTTTAATCTCCTTTAATATTGTTTACTGATCTTCTCTCTCAATAGTTTCTGCTCGAGTGTCATTCCTTCCTCTATTCAGAGATACTTACATACTCCTTCTTGTTCAAGGTCCTTGATGTCACAGCCCTCAGCAACAGAAATGTTTTTAGTTTTGCTCAATTTTCCTCTGAAAAAGGTTACCTTAGCGTACTTGTCAAGGCCAAAGGTCATCCAGATGTCATCAGAAAAGCTTTTTATCACACGATATTGCTCTACTAATTGTTGGTAGCTGGAACTGTAGAGCTTCAGATCATCTATAAATAGTAGATGGGAAGTTGCTTCTGTGTTACCTTCTTTAGGATTCAGGCTAAATCCATATCCCAAAGAGTTGATGAGAGCACTCATTGGATTATGCGTGAAACAAAATAGAACTCGGGGTAGTTTCTCCAAATGGGTTAGTTTTGCGCACACTATGGCAGTCGTGAACCTCACGTCTAAGCCAGGGTATGTGGAATATGTATTATCTTAATCTATCAAATTTACTGCTAATGCTCGGCATAATACTTGCATCGTGCCAAAGAGAACCTCCTGCTGGAGTTCGTAAGATGTAACATGTATGGATCATTTGTCAAAATGTGCTTGGAAATTCTTCTTTATCAGGCCTGTGGATCCCAGTACAATGGGAAATATTTCTGTATCTTTCTGCCACATTTTCTTGGTCTCTGCATTTCTTGATACTTCAAGATCTTCTCCCTCTCCACGCAATTCACAGAATAATCACTCTGTGCCGACACTACTATTATTAATGCCGTTCCGGTGTACTTCTCCTTTACTACTATGTCAGGTTTCCTGGCATTCAGTTTCTTATCTGTTGGAATGGGAATGTCCCAGGTGATCATATGCTACATGTGGGTCCCGCAAGCTTCTCATGGCAGAAGGCTACTGTTGCGGCTGTGGGGCCGAGTCCACCACTCTGGAGGCAGAAGGTTAGATGGCAGAGAGCGCACCGGAGAAGAGGGTGACTGTGGACATTCCCGCTCAGTCCATGGGAGCGGGGATGGGATCCTCGGGCCCACAGCCTCCTTTAGCTGGTGGTAGAGCATTTAGTAGAGACAGGCGGGTCATAAAGGCTGGTAAGGATAAGGCAAAGATGGCACCAAGGCCATGGTAGCTAAGGAGAGGCACAAGCCCTTGGCGCCACAGGGCTTTATGCTGGAGTTTGTCCTCCTCATGCATAGGGCCTTTTGTATGAGGCTGCAGGGGATTTTGGTTTGGAACAACTTAAGGGCAAGGTGAGGAAGAGGCCCATTTCTGAGCTTTCCGGGCAAGAGCAGCAGGAGGAAGGACCAAGACCAAGTAAGCGAGGTTTTGAAGGGGACCCTTGGGAGGAGCCAGGGTCATGGCATCCGGAGGAGTGTGAGGACCTGGCGGATGACTGGCAACCAGATTGGACCTGGAGGAAGGAGAGATCCCTCGGGCAGGAGAGGTCCGAATTGTGCCGGTCTTTCAGAGAGAGGAATTAGCAGCGCTCATCACTCATGCGGCCAAAGCCCTTAATTTGAGAACGGAGGCACCAGGAGAGGAGGAACCGTTGGAGGATCCGCTCCTACAGGCAGTCAGGACTAGACAGACGGCCTTTCCGCTGCACAGAGTGGTCTGACAGATGATGCAGACGAATGGGATCTCCCTGAGGCTGCGGTAAAGGGCACAAGGACTATGTCCCACCTTTATCCATTGCAGGAAAAGGATAAGGCCATTTAGCGCACACCATAGGTGGATGCCGCGGTTTCAGCAGCCACAAAGAAGACTACAATCCCAGTGGAAGGAGTTTCGGCACTCAAGGACATGCAAGATAGAAAGCTAGAGATGCTTTTCAAGCAGGCCTTTGAGATTAATGCCCTGCCCTACAAGCGGCCATCTGCAGAGCCTTTGTAGCGCGAGCATGCCTGCGATGGACACAGGGTTTTATGCAAGGCGAGGTGGGCACAGTGTCCCAGCCGCCAGAAGCAGCAAAGGCGTACATAGCAGACGTCTTCTATGATCTGATCCGCTGTTTGTCAAAAGGTATGGCCTTAGTGGTAGCCGCGCAGCACTACTTGTGGCTGTGCAATTGTGCAGCAGATGTTTCCTCCAAGTCTCATCTCAGTAAGACTCTCTTTAGGGGTACGGTCCTCTTTCGAGAGGATCTGGAGAAGTTGGTGAAAGACTTGGGGGAGATGAAAGGGAGCAAATTACCTGAGGATAAGCAGAAGTCATTTCACTCCAGGCAACTGGGGCGAGGAGAATTTAGAGATTTCTGGTGCTTCCGTGTGGCCCTGTTGGCCCCATATCAGAGAGGATGCTATCTCCAGGAACAAGCAGGAATGTAGTCTTCACATATGGGTATCGTCGGTACCGACGGAGCCTACGCGGGAACGCTCTCCAGCGTCCAATAGGAAAGCTTTTGGGAGAATCCCACAGTGCCTGTGTGCTGCCTTCCCGCCTTTCCCAACTGGCCCTCTCCAGTTCTTCGTTTTCCGCGGAGCCGACAGGTCACACATCCTGTCACCGCAGAAAAAATTCCCTTCTATTCTTCTTTTTTGTGATCGCATCTACCTTCCCTCAACGCTACATTGGTACCGCTGGTTCTAGTATTTTTCTCTTCAGGTGCCGCGCACCATTTTGGGCACTAGGCCCAACTTTTTCCTTCAAAATGGAAAAATCCACTTCAGGTTTTAAAAAGTGTTCTAAGTGTGGCGGTACCATCTCCGTCACCGACACCCATGAGTGGTTCCTCAAATGTTTAGGTCCTGACCACTCTATTTCAGAGTGTGTTGCCTGTGGAATGAGGTCAAAAAGGTGCCGGAAAAACTGAGCTGCTAAACTTAGCACCCTTTTTCCCTCCGATGCAGCCTCCGTGGCATCGATGTCTTCCAGGGCTTCGTCTTCCTCCCTTCAGATAACTAAACATAAATCTGGCCGGTCCTCAAAGGGTAGATCTCCTTCTAGACATCGAGATGCCTCTGGCATTGCCATTGAGGGATTTTCACCGGCAAAATTGCCCCGGCGGGAGGCTTCGGCTTCCAAAGCACTAACGGGGCTCCAGGATGTTCTCGAGGCTTCAATCTCGGCAGAACTACTGGTGCCATGCTCTGGGGTGCCGGCCACTTCATCCGGTACCGATATCCAAGCATCGGCAGCGTCGATAGACCAAAGATTCTTGGCTATTGAACACAGTCTGGCGGCTCTTCTCATGGCCTCGATGCCCCTGAAACCGCTTCAGACAATTCAACCGGTACCGGCACCGACTGCATCGCCATCAGCAGGTATTCTGTCTATCCAGCATCGACAAGTCGGTACCGGACCACTCCGAAGCCAACTTCGATCAGTACCAGTACCGTGCCTTGCACGATCACCCGGATCGGAGATACTTCGAATCCTCGGATGAGTCTGAAGACTCTGAGAGCTCTGCCGATACCAGAGTACTTTTTCCTGAGGATTCTTCTTCTCCTCAGCAGAGGATATGTCCTTTCAGGACTTTATCCGAAATGTGGCCGAGGTCTTTCCATCACAGTGGCTCCTGAAAAAGGGCCTAGGGCAAAGGAATTAGAAATCCTACAATACCCTAAAGCTCCCAAGGAGGCAGCTACCTTACCTATTCATGAGATCTTGCATGATCTCATGTTAAGGATGTGGGAAACACCTCTAACCACATCTTCTCACTCTCGAAGACTCGACACTATGTATCGAGTTCCTCCTTGTCCTGGGTTTCAGAAAACTCAATTACCACACCATTCCATGGTGGTGGAATCAGCTATGAGAAGGATAAAGAGTGCAAAAAGGCATGCATCTAATCCTCCAGGACGTGAGTGTAGGACTCTTGACGCCTTTGGACGTAGAACCTTCCAGGCTTCCATGCTTTCTGCTAGGATCATTTCCTATATCTTGTATATGGGAATGTTCCTTAAGGAGGTCACAGGAGATTTAGAGCTTATGAGCCCTCTCCTTGCTGATGATAAGAGGCAAGATTACCTCACCCTTGTCAAACATGTTCAGGATGTTTCCAAGTTTGTGAATCGTGCAGCCTTTGACTACTTTGAGTGCATAAGCAGAACCTCTGCCATTGCCATAGGTGCATGTAGGATTGCCTGGCTCTAGGCATCTGACTTGGAAATTTGGGTACAGGATAAACTAGGGAATATTCCTTGCACAGGAGAGAATCTCTTTGGCAAGAATTGGCAGGAAAAAGCTAATGAGATAGATGCTGACAATATCATTTGGATAGGTTGTCTAAATCTACAGCTGATCCTGCGAGGAAAAAATCCTCTAAGAAACCATTTTTCAGTAAGAAGAGGAAGTTTTATCCCTCCTATACCCAGCAGGGGCATTCTTTAGGTCAGTCTGCCCAAAAGGGACAGCAGCAACAACCTAGGCAAAGAAAGACAAAAGCAGCTAAGCCTCAACCGGCTCAGCAAACTCAGCCTCCACAGGGGCTTTGACTCCTATCTAGAGAACTTTGCCTTCCTGGCCCTGAACGACCCAGAACCCTCCACCATCCTAGGAAGGTTATGTCATTTTGCCCCCAGATGGGGTCAGATAACAGCAGAAAATTGGACTCTGTCTGTTGTAAGAGAGGGGTACAAGCTTCATTTCCTCAGCATGCCCCCTCCTACAATGGTAAGACAATTCAATTCTCAGACCTCTCTCAACGATCAGTTACATCAAGAGGTCACTGTGCTCCTTGCTCAAGGGGCAGTAGAAGAGGTACACATTCCCCAATGGGGTACAGGGTTTTACTCCCCTTATTTCCTTATTCCAAAGAAAACAGGAGGACACAGACCCATTTTAGACCTCAGAGAATTGAACAAATTCCTGTTCAAAGAGACGTTCAAAATGATTTCTCTAGGAACTCTACTGCCATACCTTCAGAGTCAGGATTAGCTTTGTTCTCTAGATCTCAAGGATGCGTACACTCATGTTCTCGTCCACCCAACTCACCAAAAGTTCCTTCGCTTTCTGTTTCAAGGGAAGTACTACCAATACAGGGTTCTTCCTTTTGGCCTGGCCTCTGCACCAAGGGTGTTCACAAAATGCATGGCTGTGGTGGCAACATTTCTCCACACCCTGGGAATATTTGTCTTCCCTTACTTAGATGACTGGCTCATTCGAGTCCCTTCAGAGCCAGAGGCCATGGTTGCTCTCTCTCGCACAATGCACATCCTTCAGTATTTGGGACTTGTCATAAATTTCCCAAAATCCAACCTTGCTCCCACTCAGTCCCTAGAGTTTATAGGAGCTCTGCTGGATACCAGACAGACAAGTGCCTACCTTCCACAGCCCCGCTGCCTTCGCATTGTGCAGTTATCTTCCCAAGCAGTGCTAAAACCTCACCTCACTGCTCGGGAAATGTTACAGTTGCTAGGCCACATGGCATCCACCGTGCATGTGATTCCTTATGCTCGCCTCCATATGAGGGCAGCCCAGTGGACTTTATCCACTCAGTGGACTCAGGCATCAGGTTGCCTGTCAGACAAAATAGCAAACTCAGATCGCCTTATTTTATCACTCCAATGGTGGCAGTCACCCCAAAACCTTTTGGTGGGGGTCTCCTTTTCAGCAACCCCCACCCCAAGCCACTCTAACAACAGATGCTTCAGAAGTGGGTTGGGGAGCCCACCTACAAGGCCTCTCTGCTCAGGGTACCTGGACTCCACAAGAGGCCTATTTACATATCAATCTCCTGGAACTCAGAGCAATCTTCCTTGCTTTTCGATTATTCCACACCCAGCTCAGCTAGAAGACAGTTCTAGTTCAAACGGACAATCAGGTAGCCATGTTCTATGTGAACAAGCAGGGCGGAACAGGCTCTCTGTCGCTCTGCATCGAAGCTTTGCGACTATGGGCCCTCGCCAGAGAGCATCAGATTCATCTCCTTGCAGTGTATCTTCCAGGCATTCAAAACTCTTGGGCAGACAGACTCAGTCGAGTTCTGCTTCCACACGAATGGTCTCTCCATGCAGGCCAAAAGGCCCAAATTTTTCAAATTTGGGGAACCCCGGACATAGACCTCTTTGCAAGTCCGCTGAATGCCAAACTTCCCTGGTTCAGTTCCAGAATTCCAGCTCAGGGTTGTCAGGCCAGGAATGATTTCCCCCTCCATTGGGGTCAGGACTTCCTGTATGCCTTTCCACCCATTCCCCTAATTCCCAAAACCCTGTTCAAGCTTCAGAGAGACAGAGGTCATATGATTCTCATAGCTCCATGTTGGCCACGGCAAATGTGGTACCCTCTGCTCCTACATCTCTCTCAAACTCCGCCTCTGGAGTTAGGATCTGCTCCAAATCTCCTTTCTCAAGAGGACGGGATGCTGTGGCATCCCAATCCCCAGTCTCAGCATCTCAGGGCCTGGTTGCTGAAAGCCTAGAACTTCACGGTCTTAACTTTCCCAGCAGGTAAAGGATATCCTTTATGCTTCCAGGAAGCCTTCCACAAGATGCTCTTATGCATTTAAGTGGAAAAGGTTTACCATATGGTGCTCGCAGAAGGGTCTTAGCCCTCTTGCGATACCTCTGGAATCATTACTGGAGTATCTCCTTCATTTATCAAATGCAGGGCTTAAGACCAATTCAGTGAGAGTTCATTTGAGTGCTATTGCAGCTTCTTTCAAGCCTCTAAATGGACAAGCTGTTTCCTCTCATCCTCTCATAGCGAGATTTATGAGAGGCCTTCTTTTAACTAAGCCTCCCATTAAGCCACCACCGGTGGCATGGGACTTAAATCTGGTTCTTGGGCAGCTCATGAAACCGCCTTTTGAACCATTAGCCACTACCTCTTTGAAATTCCTTTCCTGGAAGGTCATCTTTCTTATTGCAATCATATCAGCACATCGCATCAGTGAATTGCAAGAGTTGGTTGCTGATCCTCCTTATACAAGGTTCCATCATGATAAGGTAGTCCTTAGGACTCATCCACACTTTATGCCACAGGTGGTGTCACCTTTTCATTTAAACCAAGCGGTTTACTTTCCTGTATTCTTTCCAGGGCCTCACGCCTCAAATGCAGAAAGGAATCTTCCTACTTTGTAATGTAAAAGGGCTTTGGCCTTTTACTTGCAAAGGACACAGCAACATAGAAAGTCCTCTCAACTCTTTGTTGCTTTTGATCCTAGTCATTTGGGACTTCCAGTCTCCAAAAGAACAATGTCCAGCTGGATTGCACAGTGTATATCTGTTGCCTATGAGAGTAAGAACCTTCCTCTTGAAGGCCATGTCACAGCTCACAGTGTGAGAGCCATGGCAGCCTCTATGGTTCATCTTCACTCTGTGTCTATCAACGACATCTGTCGAGCAGCTACTTTGGCTTCGGTTCATACCTTCACAGCCCATTACTGCTTAGACAAGGACTCCTGCCGGGATGCCTTGTTTGGTCAGGCTGTTCTTCAACACCTGTTCCATACTTATTCAACTCCTACCTATCTTCCCTGGTAGGATGCCAGAGATCCATGGGGGGAAGTGGAGCTCTTTCACAGGGGCACACAACTTCTGGGGCCTTCTCCCTGGCATCTGCAGCTAGGGAGTCCCCATATGTGAAGACTACATTCCTGCTTGTTCCTGGAGATAGCATAGTTACTCACCTGTAACAGGTGCTCTCCGGGAACAGCAGGAATTTAGTCTTCAGAACCCACCCACCTCCCCTAGGAGTTGTATCTCTCTATCTCTCTCTCTTTCTCCAGGACCAAGCAGGAAGTCAGTCCTCACATATGGGTGACGTCGGCGTCGACGGAGCCCTCGTGCGGAGCATTTCCCCAGCTTTCAAAGAAAGCCTTTGGGAATGCAGTTCGCATGCGCGGTCCCCTTCCCGCCCAAGGGTGCCATCTTGCTCAGTCTTCTTTTTTCCTCGGAGCCCGACGGACGTGTGTCCTAGTCAGCCGGTTAAAAGTTGATTTTTCCTTCGACGATTCGTGGTTTTTGCCGGTTCGACGCCGGTTCCCCTTCCCGCCTGGACACGGTACACCGGTATCGAGCCCGTAGCTGTTTTTTTGGTTTTCGTTCTTCGAGACTATCGTTCGCACTCTTTTTCTTTTTCACTGGTAGCCCGGTCTTTTGACCTTGCAGGGGCCCTTTTTCCCCCGATGGCTGCCAGCGGGTTCAAGAAGTGTGATCGGTGTAAGAAACTGATGTCTCTCACTGACACACATGACTGCTGCCTCAGGTGCCTCGGGCCCGATTATGACCCGATGATCTGTGCCCCGTGTGGCAAAATGTCCTCAAAGGCGTTGAGGAGCTGTCAGCATCAGCGAGAAAGGATCTTCTCTGACTTCGCGTCCGGCCAGGCCCGGATTTCGTCAGAGGCCTCGACATCTTGGGAGTCCGACCCCGAGCATCGTCGGGGCTCCTCTGAGCAGGGGTCTCCCTCACGGGAACACAAAAGGAAGACGAAACCCATGAGGGCGGCGTCGGTGGACGCTCTTGGTCCCTCGAGGGCCAGGTCGCATAGCCCCGACCGCCGTCCCTGGTCCTCGGAGCCGGAGAGGCCTGCCAAATTGCCTCATGTGGAGCCGGAGTCCCTGAGTCACGTGAGTACTGTAGTCCTCGTGGACGCTCCTCCGGGGGAGCCAACATTGGCCCCGACGCTGTCGGGGGCCGAGTTGTGGGCTGCTTAGTCTCCTGAGCTCGGATTCAGGTTGACGGCCTTGGAGAGCAGCTTGGCTGCCTTCATGGAACAGCAGCGGGTGCTGATCGCCGGTTTGACCGGTGCATCTGCCCCGACCAGCGGGACCTCGACGTCCAAGTCGACCCCGGAGGCCGAGCCGATCCTCGAGTCCATGCGGTCTCGAGTCGATCCTTGGCCAAGGTCTCCCTCGGCCTCCCGTACAGTACCCTCAGCGTCGGGGTGGATGGCATCGGTGCCTGCCCGACCGGAGCCACTCGATTCCTCCTCGGAGGGTTCGGGGTGGGAGACAGAGGACGAGGAGTCCCCAGACACTTTTCGGACCCAGTGCGTCACATCCCACTCACTGGAGTCCGAACCTCCGAGAAGGTCCCCCCCCCCGGAGGATACTCGGTTCTCGGACTTCGTGAGGTTTATGGCCAAGGCCTTGGCCTTTCCCGCAGATCCCGAAGAGGAGCCTCGAGCCGAGGAGCTCAAGGCCCTCCAGTATGACTCTCCCCCGAAGGAGGCTTTTACTGTACCGGTTCCTCCGATGCTGGAATGGCTGCTCTTCCGCATGTGGGAGGCACCGGCCTCGGCACCGGTTCTCAGCAAACGGGTTGATTCCATTTATCGAGTCCGTAAGAGCCCTTGGGTTCCAGAAGGCACAACTACCGCACCACTCCATGGTTGTGGAATCGGCCATGCATCGTCTTAAGAGTCAGAAGATGCACTCCTCGGTGCCCCCCGGCAGGGAGGCCCAGAACCTGGATGCCCTCGGGAGAAAGTGCTTCCAGGGCTCTATGCTGTCTTGCTGTGTCCAGACTTACCAGCTGTACATGGGCATGTACCTCCGAGACCTGTCAAAGAAGATTGCCGGGTTCTCTGCTGGACTCTCCGAGGAACCTTTGCAGAGGTTCAAGGCTTTGTCATCGGGGATTCGAGAGTGTTCGAAGTTTATATCTCGAGCAGCCTATGATGGCTTCGAGACCGGCCCGAGTAGCATCGGCCAGCATCGGTGCACGCCGTCAGGCCTGGCTAGTCATCGGACCTCGAGCCATGGGTCCAGGACAAGTTGGTTGATGTCCCTTGCCAGGGTGAGAACCTCTTTGGCAAATCCATGGCTGAAAAGGCTGCAGAAATCGAGTCCGAGACTCTCACCAGGACAAGGCTGTCCAGCAAGACTTCTGCCCCTTCTCAGAAGAAGAAGGGCTCGGGGGAAAAGCCCTTTTACCCGAGGAAGGCCTCTGCCTACAAATCCTACTCTCAATTCCAGGCCTCTGCAGCTCCCCAACAGGGTCAGCAGGCCAAGGGGCAGGGACATGGGCCCCGTAGGCAGAAAACCTCCAAGCCGCCAGCTCCGACTCCTGCACAGCAGGGAGCGGGGTTTTGACTCCCACTGCATAGCCTTTCCTCCTCAGCTGGCTCCTCTCAGCACAGGAGGCTGGCTGACATTGAACGCCCACAGGTGGTCAGCCTTAACAGGGGATACCTGGGTACTGAGCATAGTCCAAAAGGGCTATTTGCTCCACTTCAACCATTTACTCCCTCCTACTTTCCAGGGGAGCCTCCAAGACTCCCTCTTCACAGGAGCCTCCTCCTTCAGGAGTTGGCAAGTCTTCTACAGGAGCAGGCGGTGGATCTAGTGCCTCACCACCTGATAGGGTGAGGCTTCTATTCCAGGTACTTTCTATTACCAAAAAGGACAGGAGGCCTCAGGCCCATCCTAGACTTGCAAAATCTCAACAAGTTCCTGGAGAGGGAAAAGTTCAAGATGCTTACCCTTGAAATACTGCTGCCCTACCTCCAGCAGGGAGGATGGCTATGCTCCTTAGACCTAAAGGATGCTTTCACTCACATCCTCATTCATCCAGACCACAGACAATATCTCAGATTTGTAGTGGGAGGAAATCATTTTCAGTACCGAGTACTTCCATTTGGCCTGACCTCCGCCCCCAGGGTTTTCACCAAATGCCTGGCGGTGGTGGCAGCCTATCTCAGAAACCAGGGCATCTTTGTCTTTCCATACCTGGACGACTGGCTCATCAGGGGTCAGTCTCCACAGGAGGCCAGACAAGCCACTCTTCACACTGTCTCTCTTCTCCAGCACCTGGGCTTCGTCATAAACTTCGCAAAGTCCACTTTGCTCCCCTCACAGGACAGAGTTCATAGGGGCCAGGTTGGATACCTTACAAGCAATGGCTTATTTGCCCGGGAACAGGGCTCACATACTGATGGCTCTGGCCCAGCAGTTTCACAGTGGATCTCTGGTCTCTGCCAGACATTTCCTGAGGCTTTTAGGCCACATGGCATCCACGGTCCATGTAACTCCAAATGCTCGTCTGCATATGCGGCCTGCTCAATGGTGCCTCAGAGCTCAATGGATACAGGCCACAGGAGACTTAAGAGACAGAGTAAGAGTGTCCAAACTACTAGCGGCCTCCCTGCAGTGTTGGCTGCATCTCCCAAACCTGATAAAAGGGGTGCCTTTCCAGGCACCACCACACACACAGATGCTGACGACCGATGCTTCTCTTCAAGGTTGGGGTGCACATTGCCAGGGGGTTTCACTCAGGGCCTCTGGTCCCCTTGGGAGGCCACACAGCAGATCAATCTGTTGGAGTTGTGAGCTATTTGATTAGCTCTACAAACTTTCTCTCATGTCCTCTCTCACCAGTCTCTCTTGATTCAGACAGACAACCAAGTAGCAATGTTCTATGTGAACAAACAAGGGGGCACAGGGTCCATGCATCTGTGTCAGGAAGCACAGGCCCTGTGCACCTTTGCAGTCAAGCACGGCATGTTTCTCAGGGCAGTTTATCTACCTAGCCAAGAAAATTGCCTGGCAGACAGGTTGAGCAGGATTCTGCAGCCTCATGAATGGCATTTGAATCCCCTAGTGGCCCAGCAGAGCTTCCTAAAATGGGGTCTTCCAATCATCAATCTCTTTGCCAGTCCACTGAACCATCAGCTGCCCAGGTTCTGTTCCACTCAAAAAATGGATACGTTCAATGTTATCGAACTATGGGAACGTTAGGTTTCTAAAGTACATTCAAAACATACAACATTTAACTAGTGAAAAAACAGGTCTCAGAACTTTAGCCACCAAGAGACAAACGTCTACTGATATGGTGTCTTGGAACATCAATGACCTTCTCTTAGACTTTTCGCCGTTAATATGTTGTTTTATTAGTTTAATTAAACAATCACCCTCATCACGAAAGCTAATAAACTGGTAAACACTTCCAGCAATAGCATAGTAGAGTAACAACTTGTCAGACTGCTGCCTGGGTGAGAATCTTCACAGTCTTGGCAAGTGCATATATCTATATGATTTGCAAGGGATTGTGGGCAATGCAGTTCATTCACACCAGACACAGCTGCTCACAATAATTAGTTGTGCTTTTGGGTAAAGCCAATAAGATATTTATTTATGGGGTTATTTCTCCCAACACAGATATGCTTGGTAGCACATAAATTAGGTTACTTGCTTTCAGTGTTAAACTTGGAAAAACAAAATCAGGAAACAACATTTGAACTTGTCAGGCAATCAAAGCAAAAGAAATAAGACCTGGTTGGCAACAAACTGGTCTTTTCTGTAGGCTTTAGCTAATATTCTCTTAGCAAGTATCAAACAACAAACCAAAAGCCACAAAGAAAGAAAAAAACTGTTCTTTTCAGGTTAACTTCTTATATCTTCCCACATAGATTCAGAAGTGATTCTCTCAGAGCTCACAAGCAATTAGGTAAGGCTCAATTGCTAGCAGTTATCCAGCTGAAACCCCTTAGCTGGCTTGCTTTCTACTGCGTGGCTAAAAATCTTACTCAGGAGCTTTTCTGAGTAGATTAAAGAACAAGTTTGTATTTCTTTGTGATGGTTGCTGTACTTTATAACAGAAAATCACCAAAGGAGTTTAGACAGAGAGCAGTCCATGTAAACAGATTCTTCATCTGCTATCACCCCCTCTTCTTCAACAAGCATGGGTTCAATATCATGGATTGGCACAGATGAATCTCCCAATGGAGCACTTTCAGGAGAATACTTGTTTCCCTGCTGTCTTTCAAGGTTATAGCTAGGGCATAGATCAGTGTTCATACCTGAGCTTCCATTGCTGTTAGAGTTCCTCTCTATATAGCCTGGCCAGTATGTAGTCCAGTTCTTATGTCCAGCCTTCCAATCCAGATCCCTGGACACTGGATCTCTCTTCACATACCTTCTGGCACGGGTCTTAGGGTCCCTTCCACGTGCAGCCGTCTCCCTCACAGGTACCGTCTGGAGATTCCTAGCTCTGCAGCACCATTCCTCTGGCTTTCCCCAGTCCAATGGTGTATGCTGGCCCTTGGAATGCCTCCCAGTATATGTACTGCTCTGGACTCTTCTAGACCTCTCAAAGGCTTTTCTCCTCTTTCTTCCAAAGCGTTTCTTTCCCTCTCTGTCCGTCCGGTTTGGCTTCTGCTTCTGATGATCCTCTGAATGAAACTGAGGATATCCAAGCTGATCATGAAGATGTTGATGATCCTGAGGATAATTCTCTGTAGAATAAACTCTACCTTTATTCTGCTTAGATGAGTGCTCCTCCCTAACACAGCGCAGCTGTGCTGAATCAGGCCCTGCCTTTTGAGATGAGTGCTTAGGGATTACCTCATAGCCCTCCTGATTGAACACACGTTTCCCCACTTCAGCTCCTCTAATGGCTGTTGGAAACCTGGTGCATTCTGGGACTGGTAGTCTTTTATGGGAAAATTCTGTTTTCTTATTTCTACCAGAACTGACAGGTTGCTTGTTCAGAGTCACTTCACCTTTTCTATAGCTCCTTCCTGAGCTATGATATGCTTCCTTATCACAAACTTCAACCCTTTACTCCATACTGTGCAGCTAAACCTTTAGAGCTCAAAATCATATGCGTAGAAGATGCTAATCCACCACTTAGCTTTCATGGGGATGAGGACTGATTTTCAATTGAAGCTCAGCTCCGTGAGGATCTCAACGCTCTACCTGGGCACCACTGAGGCGTTTCACAGCCACAGTTTCATCAGGAGATCTCACCCATCAAGTTCTACAATTGAAACAAAAACATAAACATATTACATTACTACCCCCTTCCCAAGCTCACCCAAACTATAAAACTTTAAAAAGCTTTTAAAAAACATCCCTTACTTACTACCAATGCTGCCCACGTCTACACTTTTTCAAACCTGTTTAGACTTTTTTAAACTACGCCGGCTACTTGCTTCGCCCAGCACCAGTAGACATCTTACAAGTCAATTCAGACGCCGCGCATGCGGAATGTCATGCTCCAACCAACCCTTTAAACATCCAGCTGGTCACATCGATTGACGTCACTTGAAATAGACCCCACCCACTTAACCACAAATCCCGAGACACACATCTCAGTTCAGAACCTATAAGACAGCTAGGAGATATCCAAACTATAGAGAAATGTCCACCACTCTATCAGCCATATTCCTTATCAATAACCCACTCAAATTCACAACCACCTCTTACCAAAAACTTCTCTACTACTAACTATACACAAAGCACCCAATCAATAGAGGTGTTGAGCCCGGCCGGACTAACCGTCCCCAACCTATAGATCCATCTTTGCTCCCTTATTAAGAGTGTCTTGTCTAGTGTCTTACCCACACTAGCTTGGTCCACTTTATCAATCGCAAAACACCGGAGTTGCTCAAAGACATGGCCTGCGGTTATGCATTGGGACACGATGGGGGCTTCCACCTTACTGTGTTTCAGCCTACTCCGATGTTCTCGTATCCGCGTTCTAAGCGACCATATGGTTTTCCCCACATATAATAATCCACACGGGCATTGATTCCCGTACACTACTAAATTAGTTATTTCTAAGGTTATCTCACAGACATCACAGTGTCCACATTTCACATGACCGCTAAGCTTCAATTGAAAATCAGTCCTCATCCCCATGAAAGCTAAGTGGTGGATTAGCGTCTTCTGCGCATATGATTTTGAGCTCTAAAGGTTTAGCTGCACAGTATGGAGGAAAGGGTTGAAGTTGTTACTCTACTATGCTATTGCTGGAAGTGTTTACCAGTTTATTAGCTTTCGTGATGAGGGTGATTGTTTAATTAAACTAATAAAACAACATATTAACGGCGAAAAGTCTAAGAGAAGGTCATTGATGTTCCAAGACACCATATCAGTAGACATTTGTCTCTTGGTGGCTAAAGTTCTGAGACCTGTTTTTTCGCTAGTTAATTGTTGTATGTTTTGAATGTACTTTAGAAACCTAACGTTCCCGTAGTTTGATAACATTGAATGTATCCATTTTTTGAGTGATTTATACACGTTCAGAGACAGACCATATTTTGCAGGTTCTGTTCCAGACAACCGCATCCTCTGCGGATAGCAGTGGATGCCTTCCTAATCTCTTGGTCTGCGTGCCTGCTGTACGCGTTTCCTCCAACGCCTCTAGTAGCCCGAACCCTGTTCAAGGTTCTTCAGGACAAGGCCTCGCTGAACCTGGTAGCCCCCAGATGGCCGAGGCAACCGTGGTTTCCACTCCTTCTGCAATTGGCGGTGGACACTCCACTCCCTCTGGGGGTGCAGCCAGATCTCCTATTTCAGGATCACAGATCTCTATTGCACCCCAACCTCCAGTCCCTCCATTTGATAGCCTGGCTGCTGAAAAGGTAGTTCTAGCCCCCTTACTTCTACCTAGGAAAGGTAGAGGAGGTGGTTTTGGCCCCTAGGAGACAATCTACCCGGAAATCTTATGCCCTCAAGTGGCATAGGTTCTCCACCTGGTGTGCTCCGCGCCAAGAGGATCCGTTTTCGTGCCTGGTACCAGTGGTGCTGCAGTATCTACTTCACCTTTCGGACCTAGGCCTTAAATCCAACTCTGTTCGGGTCCACCTCAGTGCTCTCTCTGCGCTCCACTCCCCGGTGGAGGGCCAGTCCCTTTCGGTCCATCCCTTAGTGGCCCGCTTCCTCAGAGGCCTGCTTTTGCTCAAGCCTCCGATTCGTCCACCAGCCCCTGAGTGGGATTTGAATGTGGTCTTGCAACAACTTACTCGCCCACCCTTTGAGCCGATGGCTACCTGTCATTTACGCTTCCTTTCCTGGAAGGCGTTGTTCTTGGTGACTCTTACCTCGGCCAGGCGTGTGAGTGAACTACAGGCCCTGGTTTCTGATAGACCGTACACACGGTTCTATAGGAACAGGGTGGTCTTACGGACTCATCCTAAGTTCCTTCCAAAGGTTGTCTCCTCTTTCCACCTCAATCAGGAGGTGGTTCTTCCGACCTTTTTTCCCAGGCTGCTTGCCAGCCGGGCTGAAATGGTCTTGCATACCCTGGACTGTAGGAGGGCGTTGTCTTTCTACATTGACCGTACGCAGGGGCATCGAAGGGCTGTTCAGCTCTTCGTATCTTTTGACCCTAATAAGCTGGGGTTACCTGTCTCCAAGCGTACCCTGTCCGTTTGGGTTGCAGACTGTATCGCCTGGGCTTACAGGGCAGCCGGCCTCTCCTTGCAGGGTCAAGTCACAGCCCACCGTGTCAGGGCAAAGGCTGCGTCAGTAGCTCATCTCTGCTCTGTTCCGTTGGCAGACATCTGCCTGGCCACTACTTGGTCTTCAAGCCAGACTTTTGCGGCCCATTACTGCCTCGAGCTGGAGTCCCGCAGGTACAGTGCTTTCGGACAGGCGGTACTCCGTAATCTCCTTGAGGTTTAGGCAACTCTTACCCTCCGGCCCTTGTGTTGGGCTACCGTTCGGAGGCGTTCTCAGAGAAGATTCTTATCATGCATGTTGAGGCTCTAGAGGGAGCTTATTTTTCAGCTTTGGGGTTCTCGGTAGCCTAGAGCTGGGGAGTCCCATATGTGAGGACTGACTTCCTGCTTGGTCCTGGAGAAAGCATAGTTACTTACCTGTAACAGGTGTTCTCCAGGAGCAGCAGGAATCAGTCCTCACCACCCTCCCTCCTCCCCTGGAGTTGCAGTTATATATATTTCATTTTTGGTTTTTGCTGTCTTTTAGCTATGTCATCAGACTGAGCAAGATGGCACCCTTGGGCGGTAAGGGGATCGCGCATGCGCGCTGCATTCCCAAAGGCTTTCTTTGAAAGCTGGGGAAATGCTCCGCACGAGGGCTCCATCGACGCCGACGTCACCCATATGTGAGGACTGATTCCTGCTGCTCCTGGAGAACACCTGATACAGGTGAGTAACTACGCTTTCTCTTTTTCCCTCTCTCTTTGTCTCAGCTTTAAATGCAACTGGAGAGGGACAGTTGGGAAAGGTGGGAAGGCAGCACGCAGCTGCTGTGGGATGCTCTCAAAAGCTTTCCTATTGGACGCTGGGGAGCGTTTCGGCACAGGCTCTGTCGGTACCGACGATACCCATATGTGAAGACTAAATTCCTGCTGTTCCCTGAGATCACCTGTTACAGGTGAGTAACTATGCTTTACACCCGGAGGCCAGAATCTTCGTGGCTTCAGAGGAGCAAGAAGGGTTTTTTTCCCCTCTGCATCCTCGGGGCCCAAGAAAGGCCAGTGAGATGAGGCAGGTCCAGGCAGAGGTGAGTCCCATGGGGGATGTTTGTGGGACTTCTGTGAGGCCTGGACCAGACTCCTTTCCTCCCAGTGAGTTCTGCACATCATCAGGGAGGGTTACTCTCTAGAGTTCGCAAGACCTCTGCGAGAAGCCTTTATCATCTCCCCGTGCAAAGCCCCAAAGAAATACTAGGCAGTAAGGCAGACGCTGTTGCAGCTCCTAGAGCTGCGCGCAGTGGTGGAGGTCTCGCCAGACCAATGTGGGTGCAGTCAATACTCCATTTACTTCATCATCCCAAAGAAACATAGAAACATGATGACAGAAAAAGACCACATGGCCTATCTAGTCTGTCCTTCCATAACAACAACTACAACAGTCCACTTTTTACCTTTAGAGATCCTCTGTGTTGGTCTCATGCTTTTTTGAATTCAGTTACTGTCCTCATCTCTACCACCTCCACTGGGAGACTATTCCATGGATCCACTACTCTTTCCGTAAAGAAATGTTCCTGCATATCACTCCTGAATCTATCTCCCTTCACCCTCCTCCCATGTCCCCTCATAGCAGAACTTGCTTTCAATTGAAAGAGGCTCTCTCCCTGAACATTTATGCCACGGAGGTATTTAAACATCTCAATCATATCACCTCTATCCCGCCTTTCCTCTGAGGTGTACATATTAAGATCCTTAGGTCTGTCCTCATATGCTTTATAATGAAGCCCATTAATCAATTTAGTAGCAACCCTCTGCACCGACTCCATCCTGTTCACATCCTTTTGAAGGTGCGGTCTCCAGAATTGCACACCATACTCCAAATGAGGTCGCACCAAAGACTTATACAGAGGCATTATCACCTCCTTTTTTCTGCTAGCCATTCCTCTCCGTATGCACCCAAGCATCCTTCTAGCTTTTGCCGTTGCCTTTTCTACCTGTTTAGCTACTTTAAGATCATCAGACACAACCACGCCTAGGTCCCGCTCTTCTTTAGTGGACAAAAGTACTTCACCTCCTATACTGTATTGCTCCCTTGGATTGCTGCAGCCCAAATGCATGACCTTACATTTTTTAACATTAAATCCCAGCTGCCAAATTCTAGACCATTCTTCAAGTTTAGCTAGATCCCTCCTCATGTTATCTACACCTTCCTGGGTGTCTGCTCTATTGCAGATTTTGGTATCATCTGCAAAGAGGCAAGCCTTACCCGACAGCCCTTCCGCTATATCACTAACAAAGATGTTAAAAAGAATCGGACCAAGGACAGATCCCTGGGGCACACCACTGGTAACATCCTTCTCCTCAGAGTGAGCTCCATTTACTTGTACTCTTTGTCGCCTCCCACCCAACCAATTTCTAACCCAAGCAGTAACTTTAGGTTCCATCCCTAGGGTGTTCAGTTTGTTTATAAGTCGCCTGTGAGGAACAGTGTCAAAGACTTTACTGAAATCTAAATACACCACATCTAGAGCTCTCCCTCGGTCCAACTCCCTGGTCACCCAGTCAAAGAAATCAATCAGATTTGTCTGACAAGACCTGCCTCTGGTGAATCCATGCTGCCTCAGATCCTGTAATCCGCTGGACTCCAGAAACCTCACTATTTTCTCTTTCAGCAGTGTTTCCAATAATTTACTCACCACCGAAGTTAAACTAACCGGCCTGTAGTTTTCAACCACATCCTTACTTCCGCTTTTGTGTAAAGGCACCACATGAGCCTCTCTCCAGTCCTTTGGCACCACTCCCGACTCCAACGAGGCATTGAGAAGGTCAGTCAGTGGAGTTGCTAGAACGTCCCCAAGTTCCCTCAGTATTCTAGGGTGTATCCCATCCGGTCCCATCGCTTTGTCTACTTTAAGTTGAGCTAGTTTCTCACGAACGCAGTCTTCTGAAAATTGTTCAAGATGTCCCTCGCTTCTGTTCTTATTTGTGGGTGTTTTCTGAGGTCCTGCTCCTGGTTCTTCAACTGTGAACACAGAACAAAAATATTTGTTAAGCAATTCCGCTTTATCCTTATCAGCTTCTACATATTCCTCCCCTGCACCCTTGAGTCTGACAATACCACTTTTGCCCTTCCTCTTCTCACTAATATATCTGAAAAACGTCTTATCCCCCCATTTTATTGCATTGGCTATTTCCTCCTCCTTTTGAATCTTTGCCTTCTTGACTACTTTGCTAGCTTCTCTAAGTTTTTCTAAATACAGATGCCTGTCTTCCTCTCTCTGTGATCTCTTGTATTTCATGAAGGCCTCCCTCTTTTTCTTCACTTTTTCAGCTACTTCCTTCGAAAACCATAGCGGTCTCCTTTTGCCTTTATTTACCATTTTAACAAAAAGGTTGGTTGCCTTTAAAATACCCCCTTTCAGTTTTGCCCACTGTTTTTCTACATCCCCCAGCTGTTCCCATCCCACTAACGACTCCCTGAGGTATTGGCCCGTCTTTGCAAAGTTAGTCTTCCTAAAGTCTAAGATCCTCACCTTGGAATGGATTCTAATAGCCCTAGTCCTAATACTGAACCACACCATCTGGTAATCACTGGATGCAAAATGATCTCCCACTACAACATCAGAAACACTTTCACCATTGGTAAGCACCAAGTCCAGTATGGCCCCTTCACGTGTGGGGTCTGTTACCAATTGCCTGAATAGTTCTCCCTGTAGAGAATCCAGGATCTCCTTACTTCTAGATGATACTGCAGCAGGAATGTGCCAATCAACATCTGGCATATTGAAATTTCCTATCAGTAGCACTTCCCCTTTCCTAGCAATGCTGCGTATGTCTTCAATTAACTCTCTGTCCACCTCTTCCTCTTGTGAGGGAGGTCTGTATATCACACCAATGCAAATAGATTTCTCTTTCCCTCTTTCTAGTTTAACCCACAATGCCTCCTCTCTCCCTTTTAAGCTCTGAAATTCTAAAGCTTTAATAGTAGTTTTTACATATAGTGCCACTCCTCCTCCCCTTTTTCCCACCCTGTCTTTTCTGAATAAAGTATAGCCAGGTATAGTTACATCCCAGTCATGGTTTTCTGTGAACCATGTTTCTGTAACTGCCACTAAATCCAAGTCAGCCACTCCCACCAAAGCTTCAACTTCAGGGATCTTATTTCCCATGCTACGGGCATTAATACACACTGCTTTCCATATGTTACCCCTGTTACCCATTTCCATAAAGGTATTTAATGTATCACCTACCTGGGGGTTTTCACTTACCTGGGGGCTTTCTTCACCCATCCCCAACGAATCTAGTTTAAAGCCCTCTTCAGTAGATTAGCCAGTCTACTACCAAAGAAGGGACCTTCTGCCTGATTTTAGACCCCAAAGGTGTAAATTGCTGTCTACGCATTCCGTGTTTCCACATGGAGATGTTGCGCTCTGTGATAGTAGCGGTGCGGTTGGGGGAGTACTTAACTTCTTTCGACCTCATAGAGACTTACTTGCATATTCCAGTTCAAGAAGGACACCAGCAGTTCATGTGGTTTGGGCTACCAATGGGGCACTTCCAGTTTCGGGCGCTACTGTTTGGTCTAGCAATGGCACCACAGATCTTTACCAAGGTCATGGTGGTGCTAGCCAAGGCACTATGACAAGACAGAATCTTGGCACACCGGTACTTAGACGATTGGCTAATCCAGACAAAGTCCAGGGAGGAAAGCCTATGGGCCACAGAAAGAGTAATAGCCTGCTTTCAGGAGCCTAGGCTGGGTGGTCAATGTAGCAAAGAGCCAGTTTCAGTTGTCACAAGACTTGGAGTATCTGGGGGGGCCTGCTTCCAGATCGACCTGGGTCATGTGTCCTTACCACTAGGCAAGGTGCAAAAGTTACAAAGGCAAGTTGGGTGCTTCCTCAGCATGCAGACTCTGACGGCATGGCATTACCTCCAACTCTTGGGATCTATGGCAACCACGATAGAGATGGTACCGTAGGCTCAAGCACACATGCGTCCATTGCAAAGAGCGTCATTACAGAGGTGGTCAGCTCAGTCCCAGCCACTCATGCTACAGTTGAGTTGTCCGGCAGAGGTACAAAGGACTCTCAGGTGGTGGTTGCGTCCCTGAAAAACCTGGCAGCGGGCATGCCACTGGAGATACCTCAGTGGATTACCGTCACCATGGATGCCACTCTTTCTGGGTGGGGGGCGCACTGCGAATCCAACATAGCACAGGGGCTGTTTTCCCTGGTGGAGGTGGAATGGCCCATCAACTGTCTAGAATTGAGAGCGATGTCCCGTGCTCTTGAGAAGTTTCAGAGCTTCAGGCTCGGCAGTGAGAGTATTCTCAGACAATGCCACAGCAGTGGCCTAAATCAATCGGCCAGGAGGCACCAGCAGCGCACAGCTGGAAGAAGAAGTGCAGGCCCTGTTGAAGTGGGTGGAGCTTCATTTGGTGGCGATCTCGGCGGCACATGTGGCCGGCAAGGAGAACATAGCGGCCGACTACCTCAGTAGAGTGACGATCGATCCCGGGGAATGGAGTCTCAATGCAGTGGTGTTTGTCTAGATAGTTCAACGTTGGAGGCAGCCAATCATGGATCTCATGGCAACGTTTGAATCAGCAAAAGCACTTCAGTTTCTCAACAGAAGGTGGAAGCGCATCAGGGTTTGGTGATGCTAATAGCCCCAGATTGGCCTCGAAGACCGTGTTATGCCGATCTGGTGAGGTTGAAGGTGGCTCCCTCCTGGTGGCTGCTGGAGTGAGTAGATCTGCTAATGCAGGGCCTGATAAGGATGCTTCAAATGAAGAGGTTCTCGCTTATGGCATGGCTATTGAGAGAGCTAAGTTAATGCAGAGGTGCTTCTCTGAACCAGTTAATTGCAATGTTGTTGCGGTCACACAGATGGTCCACCGCTTTGGCGTATATAGAATTTGGAGAATCTTTGAACACTGGTGTGAAAGGACAGGCTATCGCCCGCTGCAGGCGGTGGTACCAGACATACTCGCTTTTCTGCAGGATGGATTTGACAAGGGCCTAGCCTGTAGTTCTCTGTGGGTGCAGGTGGCAACCATCTCCTGCTACAGGGAGAGACTTTGGGGTCTCTCCTTGGGGGCACACCCAGATGTTCAACTTTTTCTGAGAGTGGTGAAGCAGGTTCGTCCCCCCGATGAGTCCTATAGTTCCTCCGTGGGACCTGAACCTCGTGCTGATGATGCTTACCGAATCTCCTTTTGAGCCACTGGTCGCTTGTTTTTTGAAAGATCTCACCTTAAAGACTATTTTTCTATTGGCTATATGCTTGGCGAGGAGGATCTCAGAGCTTCAAGCTTTATTGTGTCGAGCGCCCTTCCTCGTTATGTATAAAGAAAGGGTGATTTTGAGACCGATGCCTTCCTTTCTGCTTAAGATGGTTTCATCATTTTATTTCAGTCTCTTTTGCTACCGTTTTTTTCAGGGGCAGGTAAGACAGTAAGTCAGCCATTGCTGCAGCATCTTGATGTTTGTCGAACGTTATGGCACTATCTCAAGAAGATGAGTCACTCGACTGGTGGCAGGTCACACTGCACCTGAAGGAGGGCATGCCCTTCCAGTCCCCAAATCCCCAGAGGGTCCTCGCCATAGATGCCTCCTTAATGGACTGTGGTGCTCCTTGCAAGGAACTCCGCACTCAGGGCAACTGGTCCCTGGCAGAGAGCCAACAGCTGATCAACCTGCTGGAAATCAGGGCCATATTTCTAGCGATCAAGGTCTTCCACCACTGCTTGTGGAACCAGCCAGTGCTAGTCCAGGTGGACAACCAGGTCGCGATATTCTACCTGTACAAGCAGGGGGGCATGGGGTCTCACCGCCTCTGTCAGGAGGCAGTAGCCCTCTGCTCATACTCAGTGGTTCAGGGAATGCACTCAGGGTGGTATACCTCCCAAACTAGGACAATGCCCTAGCAGACAGACTGAACAGGGTCCTCCAGCTGCACAAATGGTGACTAGACCCCAGGGTGGCACAGCGGCTTTTCTGACTCTGGGGCGTCCCAAGTCTGGACCTCTTCATCAGCATGAGCAGTGCTCAGTTGCCCCACTTCTGCTGTCCCCAGCTGCATCTGTCCTGGGTAGCGGCAGATGCATTCCTCATCTCGTAGTCAGAGGGCCTACTGTACGCCTTCCCTCCCACACCACTAATGGCCCAAACCCTCTTAAAGGTCCTGCGGGACAAGGCTTCCATGATCCTGGTGGCCCCGTGGTGGCCCAGATAGCCTTGGTTTCCCCTGTTACTCCGCCTCACGACGGAGCTTCTGGTCTCTCTGGGGAACGCCCCAGGGCTTCTGACCCAGGAGGGCTCCCTTCTCCACCCCAACCTGGGATCCCTGACAATAACAGCATGGCTGCTTAATGAGTAGCCTTGGCACCCTTCAAATTCCCAAGGGAGGTGGGGGAAGCCCTCCTGGCCTCTCGTAAGAACTCCACGAGATGGGCCTATGCCTTCAAGTGGCACAAATTCTCAGTGTAGTGTGTAGAGCAACAGGTTGACCCATTCTCTTGCCAGGTGCACATGTTGCTGCGGTACTTGCTTCACCTCTCACAAACCGGACTCAAGTCCATCTCCATCAGAGTGCACCTGAGCATGCTCTCGGTGCACCACATATTCCATAGAGGGCAACCCTTTTTCTGCTTAGCCACTCATTAATCGAATTATGTGGGGCCTTCTACTCTCTAAGACTTCATCCATCCACCCCCCTGCGGAATGGGACCTCATTGTGGTTTTGATGCAGCTCACCAAGCCGCCTTTTGAACCACTTGCTAGCTGCTATTTGCGTTAACCTTCCTGGACGGTCATAAGAACATAAGATGTGCCATGCTGGGTCAGACCAAGATCCATCAAGCCCAGTATCCCAGGGGGTGATCCAGGTCATAAGTACCTAGCAGTTTCCCCAAAAGACACAGGTTCCACAATGCTTGTATTGGGTCAGGAAGTGATATCCTGGATCCCTTTTAATAATGGTTTATGGACCTTTCCTCCAGGAATCTTTTTGTTTTTGTCCTAACCTTTTTTAAACCCAGCTATACAAAAAGCTTTTACTATATCCTCCGGTTACAAATTCCAGAGTTTGATTACACGTTGAGGGAAAAAAATATTTTCTCTTATTAGTCTTAAATAGGTTACCCGGTAGCTTCATTGCATGTCCCTTGTCTTTCTATATTCTGATGACGTAAACAATCAATCTATGTTTACCCGTTCCACTCCATTCATTAATTTATAGACCTCTATCATTTATTTATTTTATTTATTACAAATTTCTATACTGCATTTTCCTAAAGATCAAATGCGGTTTACAATGAACAACAATTTGAATAGTACAGTGAAAAGTACATCTTCAATTACATCTCCCCTCAGCCGTCTCTTTTCCAGGTTGAAGAACACTAACCTCTTTAGCCTCTCTTCATAGGGGTATCCTTCCATCCCTCTTTTAGCATTTTGGTGGCTCTTCTCTGTACATTTTCGAATAACGCTATATCCTTTTAAAGATACGGCAACCAGAATTGCATACAATATTCAAGATGCAGTCGCACCATGGAACGATACAGAGGCATTATAATATCCTTTGTTTAATTTTCCTTTCCTTTCCTTATGATACCTAGCATTCTGTTTGCTCTCTTGGCCACCTCTGCACACGGGGCGGAGGGTTTTAACATATTATCCACGATGACGCCTAAATCTTTTTCCTGGTGGTGGTTCCTAATGCGGAACCTTGCGTCATGTAACCATAATTTGGGTTGTTCTTTCCTAGGTGCATAACTTTGCACTTGTCCACATTAAATTCAATCTGCCATTTTGACTCCCAGTCTTCGAATTTATGAAGATCCTCTTGCAATTTTCCACAATCCTCATGGGTTTTAACAACTTTAAATAGTTTTGTGTCATCTGCAAATTTGATAACCTCACTCATTATTCCCTTTTCCAGGTCATTTATGAATATGTCAAAAAGCAGCGGACCCAGCACAGATCCCTGGGGTACTCCACTTTTCACCTTTCTCCATTGGGAAAATTGGCCATTTAGACATACCCTCTGCTTTCTATCTTTTAACCAGTTCCTTATCCACAATAATATACTGCCTTCTATCCCATGACTTTTGAATTTTGCCAAAAGTCTTAGATGAGGTACCTTGTCAGAGGCTTTCTGAAAGTCCAGATACACTATATCAACCAACTCACTTTGTCTACCTGTTTATTCACACCTTCAGAAAAAACATAACAGATTAGTAAGACAATATCTTACTTGTCTAAAGCCATGTGGGCTGTCTCCCATTAAGCCATGACTATATATATGTTCAGTAATTTTGTCTTTATAATGGTTTATACCATTTTTCCTGATACTGATGTCAGGCTCATGGGTCTGTAGTTTCCCGGATCACCCCTGGAACCCTGTCTAAAAATTGGTGTTACATTGGCTATCCTCCAATCTTCAGGTATTACAGATGATTTTAATGAAAGTTCACAGATTACTAATAGCAGGTCTGCAATCTCATATTTCAGTTCTTTCAACACCCTTGGATGTATACCATCTGGTCCAGGTGATTTGCTACTCTTAATTTTATCAAAGAGTGGTAATACATCTTCCCGGTGTATCGATATTTCTTTCAATTCTTCCGCAGTATCACCTTTAAATACCACTTCAGTCATGGATAACATCTCTACATCTTCCTCAGTAAAGACCAAAGCAAAGAATTCATTCAGTCTCTCCGCTATGGCCTTGTCCCCTCTTAGTGCCCCTTTTGCCCCTCTATCATCTAATGGTCCAACTGACTCATGGGTTTTTTGCTACAAATGTACTTGAAAAAGTCTTTATTGCGCATTTTTGCTTCCACAGTAAGCTTTTTCTCAAATTCTCTCTTTGCCTGCCTTGCCTTGCATTTAATTTGCCAGTGCTTATGCTGTTTCCAGTTTTCACCATTTGGCTCTTTTTTCCATTTCCTGAAAGATGCTTTTTTGGCAACAACAGCCTCTCTGACCTCACCTTTAAACCATGCTGGTAGTTTTTTGAACTCCCACATTTCTTAAAGTGTGGAATACAGCTGGTCTGGGCTTCCAAGATAGTATTTTTAAACAACTCCCATGCTTGATGCAAATATTTAACCTTTACAACTGCTCCTTTTAGTTTTTTCTTAACTATTTTCCTCATTTTATCATAGTCTCCCTTTCAAAAGTTAAAAGGTAGTACTGTGGATTTCCGTCCTTCATTAATTAAATCGAACGCGATCATGCTATGATCACTATTGCCAAGTGACCCCAACACCCTTATCTCTTGCACCATATCTTCTGTCCCACTAAGAGCTAGGTCCAAAATGGCTTCTTCTCTGGTTGGTTCATGAACCAGCTGCTCCAAGAAGCATTCATTTATTTCATCTAGAAACTTTATCTCCCTAGCATGTCCTGCCTTGACACTGACCCAGTCAATACCGGGGTAATTGAAATCATTCATTATTATTACTGTGCTGTAACTTTTGTTAGCTTCTCTGATTTCTTTGAGCATTTCATCATCCATTTGTTCATTCTTACCAGGCAGTCGATAGTACACCCCCACTGACATTGCCTTCCCCTTTTTACATGGAATTTCAATCCATAAAGATTCTACAGCAAATTTTGTTTCCTGCAAATCTTTAATCCGTTGTGACTCAATGCCCTCTCTAACATAGAGTTAAACCTCTCCACCAATTTGATTATCTCTATCGTTACGATATAGTTTGTACCCAGGTATCACAGTGTCCCACTGGTTGTCCTCCTTCCACCATGTCTCTGAGATACCAATCATATGTAACCTCATTTAGTGCTATATATTCTGACTCTCCCATCTTATCTTTTAGACTTCTAGCATTTGCATACAAGCATTTTAGAGACGTATCTTATTCATATTAATCTGGCTGTCAGTAGGCAAGGGTAATTTGGAATCTTTAAACTCTGTCTGCTCTGTACTCAAGGGCATTTGGGCTACTTTTGTCTTTATTGGAACTTCTCTGCTAATATGCCCTAACTTCAAGGATACATTGTTTCAAACCATGCACTCTTGGGTGACTGTCGGCTCTCCCTTATTATCTATTTTAAAAGCTGCTGTATCTCCTTTTTAAAGGTTAATGCCAGCAACCTGGTTCCATCCCTGTTAACGTGAAGCCTATCCCTTCGGAAGAGCCCCTCCTTTCCCCAGAATGTTCCCCAGTTCCTAAAAAATCCAAAACCCTCATCATTGCACCATCGTCTCATCCACGCATTGAGACTCCGGAGCTCTGCCTGCCTTTTGGATCCTGCGCATGGAACGGGAAGCATTTCGGAGAATTCTACCCTGGAAGTTCTGGATTTCAACTTCCTACCTAAAAGCTAAATTTTGCCTCCAGAACCTCCCTATAACATTTTCCTATGTCATTGGTACCGATATGTACCAAGACAGCAGACTCCTCCCCAGCACTTTCTAAGACCTTGTTTAGGTGGCACGTGAGGTCCACTACCTTCGCCCCAGGCAGTCATGTTACCAGGCAGTTCTCACGTCCACCAGCCACCCAGCTATCTACATGCCTAATGATCGAATCACCAACTATAACGGCTGTCCTAACCCTTCCCTCATGTGCATATGGCCCTGGTGAAACTTCCTCGGTGCGAGAGGGTTTTACAACACCTGGAGGACAAGTCCTAGATACAGCATCACTTCCTGCCACACCAGGGTGATGCTCTCCTGACACGTGACCTCTCTGCTCCATGGCAATAGGGATGCTGCCAGACTGGAGGTGGGACTTCAGGTCTATATCCCTGTGGGTCTCATCTATGTACCTTTTTGTCTTCCTTATGTCCTCCAAGTCTTCTACTCTAGCCTCCAGAGATTGGACTCGTTCCCTGAGAGCAAAGAGCTCCTTGCACCTAGTGCACATGTAAGACCCCCTCACCAACTTGGAGAAAATCGTACAAGTGACACTCAGTGCAAAAAACTGGAAAGCCCCCATCTCGCTGCTGGACTGCTGTCTGCATCTTCGTTTTAATGTTGTGATTAGATATTTAAGTTCTTTACTTACTAAGGGTTGCTGGGGATATTTATATTAATAAAAATGTATCTTATACGTTTAATTATCCTTCAGGTGAACAAAGTACATTAATCTCAGATTCTTAATGTATGCCTGATGAGGATAAACAGCTGCACCTGAGAGTGAATATGGCACCTCCTTTCTTTTAAGAGGTTTAAGCACCTATAAAGCTACTATTATCCCAGGGGTGGGTCGGTGTCAGGGAGGGAGGGAGGGAAAGAAGACTTATTAAAAGCTGGCTGCTACAACGTACTCTTTCTTGTGCTTCCAAGGTAATCTGTGACCAATTTCTAGGGGGAGTCCCACAGCCCTTGTTTGGATAGAGGGAGACGGAGGGTCTAAATTTAACCAAAAAGCTCTCTGCTGTGTTTTAAATATAAAATGAATGCTCTTTGCTGCTTTGTCTTCCTGGTGGTGCTCACCTCTGCCCTTCCAGTCAGCGAGCTTCAGGCCTTGGTGGTCGAGCCACCCTTCACCAGATTCTACAAGAACAGGGTCATGCGTCACACCCATCCTAAATTCCTTCCGAAGGTGGTATCTGCGTTCCACCTCAAGGAAGAGGTGGCTCTCCCTACCTTCTTTCCATGTCCCTACGCCAACAAGGCAGTGGCTGTTCTTCATACTCTGGATTGTAAGAGGGCCCTTTCCTTATAACTGCAGGGTACTCAGTGCCACCTCAGAACTTAACAGCTTTGCATTTCCTATGACCCCAGTCACCTGGGGGGAGGCTGTTACCAAGGGGGCTCTATCACCTCCGTCCATGATCAGGCTGGGCTCTCGTTGGAGCGCTGGGTTATGGCACATGTCAGAGCTATGGCAATCTTGGTTGCAAGCTTGCACTCTGTTCCTATGGCAGACATCTGCAGGTCCGCCACCTGGTCCTCGGTCCACACCTTTGCAGCTCACTGCTGCCTGTAGAGGGCATCCCGACGGGTCAGCGCCTTCGGCCAGGCTGTACTCTGTAATCTCTTTGGGGTCTACGCCAATTCCTAAACTCCAATCTTTCTTGTTCAGGCTACCTGAGCGATGGTTCTTCTAGGACACTGGGGTGGGGTCCTTAGAGTCTCTCCTAAGACTCGCTTGCGGCTGCTGACGGCTGGGCCGTGTTTTCTACAGGTTGTCGATAGTCTGTAGCTAGGGAGTCTCGTATGTGAGGACTGACTTCCTGCTTGTTTCTGGAGGAAAGCGTATTTAATCACCTGTAATAGATGTTCTCCAGGGACAACAGGAATCAGTCCTCACAACCCTTCCTCCTCCTCCCCTTGGAGGTGTTGTACAATTTTTTTGCCATCTTCTTTTGTTGGCTCTAGCTGTGTCATTTGTCTGAGTAAGATGGCACCCTTCGTTGGGAAGGGGACTATGCATGTGTGGTGACATCTCCCAAAGGCTTTCTTTGAATGCTGGGGAGATGCTTCTGCGGGGGCTCTGTCAGCGCCAGTGTCACCCATATGTAAGGCCTGATTCCTGTTGTCCCTGGAGAACACCTGTTACAGGTGAGTAACTATGCTTTTCAGATTGTCTTCATTTTCAGCCAGTAATGTGGTATCATCAGCATAGTAAAGGTTGTTGATAAGTCTTCCATGAATCTTCACACCTCGGTTGTCTTCATGCAGTCCTGCTTCTCTCATTGTTTGTCCTACATATAAATTACAAACCAATAAAGCCTTTTTATCGAAGCCTATTAATGATACCTCATAACACTAAAAAGTAGACTTCAACAGATCTAAACATGTTGCAACATTTTAACTAAAGCTAACGAGTGAGAACCTCAGAATCAACTCACTGATAAAACCAAATCAGGAGTAAGAATTACATCAACGGCTCTCACTCGCAACCCACCCACCATCCAAAAACACGAGAATGTAATCACAAATCACATTTCCATTAAACCTATTAAACACATTTATAAAGCTAATTTTAACTATAGCCAATTTTGAATATGTCACCACTTCAAACTCATGAATCTAGATGGAAATGAGTGGCCCCGACGCTTTTTCAA
Organism: Ichthyophis bannanicus; assembly: GCA_033557465.1. Lineage (NCBI taxonomy): Eukaryota > Metazoa > Chordata > Amphibia > Gymnophiona > Ichthyophiidae > Ichthyophis > Ichthyophis bannanicus. Next base: position 372,044,848 of record CM066033.1, on the reverse strand, counting down.
GATATCTAGTGTGAGCGTTTCGCTACCGCTGTGTCAAGGGGATCCAACTCTAAAAGAAAAAAATAAAAATAGCTTAAAATCAATGCCACAAACTCCAACGCACTCCTCATACACACAATAACCAAGATATTAGTCTCTCACCAAAACTAGTTTCACTTATCAGCGAAGCATATCAAACACGGTTCATCATCACTCCTTGGAGCTGAACTACCAAACCGCCATTGCTGTCCATAAACCAACGCTGTTATCAGGGTTACAAGCACTTCCGGACTCAAAATATATACCCGGAACTTCCTAACACCTGTCCACGTTAACCAAATTATCCCCCTATCAAACTAAACAACAAATGACTTCCTAAAAAGCTTAATCCAAGCAGAAAAACCCCAAATAACTCTATCTAAAACATATATCAGGAACAACTACCCCATTCAATACAAGAATTTAAACCTTTAGGAGAAACAGTATTTAGATAAAAAATCCACCATTGTTCCCTATAAAGGAGAAACCGGTCACGTGACATACCCTTTGAACCACGTCGGATATGCTGAATTACAAAACATTGATAATCACTAAACTTATGCTGAAATGCCAAACTATGTTCCACCATTGGTGCTTCCTTACGCTGACAATGAAGCTTACTCTTATGCTCAAGTAATCGCACACGAAAGCACCGAATTGTCTTACCAACATATAAAAGTCCACACGGACAAAAAATACCATAAATCACAAAATCTGAATGGCGGTTTGGTAGTTCAGCTCCAAGGAGTGATGATGAACCGTGTTTGATATGCTTCGCTGATAAGTGGAACTAGTTTTGGTGAGAGACTAATATCTTGGTTATTGTGTGTATGAGGAGTGCGTTGGAGTTTGTGGCATTGATTTTAAGCTATTTTTATTTTTTTCTTTTAGAGTTGGATCCCCTTGACACAGCGGTAGCGAAACGCTCACACTAGATATCTTGAAAAAGCGTCGGGGCCACTCATTTCCATCTAGATTCACGAGTTTGAAGTGGTGACATATTCAAAATTGGCTATAGTTAAAATTAGCTTTATAAATGTGTTTAATAGGTTTAATGGAAATGTGATTTGTGATTACATTCTCGTGTTTTTGGATGGTGGGTGGGTTGCGAGTGAGAGCCGTTGATGTAATTCTTACTCCTGATTTGGTTTTATCAGTGAGTTGATTCTGAGGTTCTCACTCGTTAGCTTTAGTTAAAATGTTGCAACATGTTTAGATCTGTTGAAGTCTACTTTTTAGTGTTACTACATATAAATTAAACAGTTAGGGGGAAAGTATGCAGCCTTGTCATACTCCTTTGCTGATTTTAAACCATTCTTTTCTCCTTGTTCCGTTCGAACTGTTGCTTTTTGATCAATGTAAAGGTAGTGCAAGAGAGCGATCATGTGTTCTGGTATATCCATTCTTCTTAAAGTTGCCCAGAGTTTCTCATGGTTTACACAGTCAAAAGCCTTGCTGTAATCAATAAAACATATATAATTATAATTTTGGTATTCTTTAGTCTTTTCAAGGATCCATCTCACATCCGTGGGCTTGATCTTTGTTTTTTATAATAGTTTCCTCTATTTTGCCCAGCGCCGACATCAGGTAGATTCGTCTGTAGTTCTCGGATCACTGCTGGATCCCGTTTTAAAAACCTTTATTACATTGGCCAACTTTCTAATCTTCAGGTACAGTAGATGATTTTAATTAAAGGTCAAAGATTATTAAGAAGATATCTGCAATTTAAGTTTTGAGTAATTGCAGCACTTTGAGGTGTATATCATCTAGTCCAGTTGATTTGCTTCTCTTTAATTTAGCATATATCTTACTGGTTCACGGAGATTTGTTTGTTCTTACAAATTGCTACCATTTAATGCCAATTCTGGCATTAGTAGTTCCCTTCTATGCTTCAGTCCTTACTGAGGAAGATATAATTTATTTAATCTCTCAGCTCTGATCTTGTCTGGCGGCCTTACAGAAATTCTACATACAATTTTGGCCCTTGGAAATGGTATAAATAGCTGTAGTGCTTTACTCTAAAGATTTCTCTTTGGGCATGTTCTTTAGCCAGATATTCTGGGCATCCATGTTGACGATGAATATCAGAGACTGTAAACATGTCTACAGCTGGCCCGAGTTGTCCAATTTGCATTGAGCAGCCAGGATCAGGAATAGGTTTGGTAATTGTCTGTGATATTTTGTAGACATAGTTTCACAGCATCTCTGGGATAGATACATGGCAACAACTAGATCTTTGGAGTACGAGTCAAAAGCAAGGGTCTATAGAGTCACAAAACAACATATCAGTTTTGCATTTTCCATAGGGCTTCAGACTAAACACATTTGAGGCCTGTCGGAACACAGGAAGGCAGCTCACAAACAATAGCAGAGGCAAGAGCAGTCTGGCTTGGGCCTGCACCTATGGAAATGTGATGGCCTCTCTGCCTGCCCTCCGACCCAAAGATCACAGGTTTGAAGCCAGGCTGTGATGACAGTGGAGGTGGGGGGGGGGGGGAGAACTACATAGTGGATTTGTCAGTGTCGTGTTGGGAATGACATCATTCTGACATGCAGTTGGAAATGGTGTATCTCCATGAACCAAGCAGGAATGCTGTCTTCACATATGGGTGAACTCACCCATGGTGTCTGCATGGGAGCGCTCCCCGGGGTCCAACAGGAAATCCTTTGGGAGCACTCCACTCCCAACTCCTCTCCTCAGTTCTTCATTTTCCGCGGAGCCAAAAGGATGCATCATCCTGTCACCATCAAAAAAACTTCTCTTTTTTGTTGAACATCATGCTTTTGCCGTCCCGTTGATGCTGGTTCTGTTGAATCTGACAGCGGTTCCAATAATTCTTTCATTTTTTATTTTTAAATTTTCTGTTTTCTTTTCTATTGATTTTCATTGCGGTTTTCACCGCTAGACTAAGCCCCTAGGCCTCCAAAGCCTTATCTTCCTTCTCGGAAACAACTTTTTAAGGCATGGACAAACCAGTCAGTGGTTTCAAAAAATGTATGAAGTGTGCTGGTACTATCTCAGCCACTGATAAACATGACTGGTGTCTAAAATGTTTGGGTCCTGAACATCAGCCTAATTCTTGTCCTTTGTGCCAACGAATGACAATGAGAGGCCTCAAGAACCAAGCCAGACAATCTGGATCATTGTTTGCCTCTGACTCAGTTTCAGTGCTTTCCACTTCAGCGACAGCATCAACTTCATCTCGTGGGTCTCAGGTTTTTTCAAAGTCCAAGTAAGTCCAAGTCTCTGGCTGTTCCCAAATCCTCGGCATCAGCATCAAAGACCGATAACGAGGCCAGAGAAGAGTCCCAGCATAAGCATCGCGATTCCCCTAGAAGTGCTTCCAATGCAGACTGATCAGCCAAAGGGAGAATCTGTCCTCCAAAGCACAAGTGGGGTTCCGGGACGCTCCCGAGGCAATGACCTCCAGAGAGCTACCGGTTCCATGTTCTGGGATGGTGGCTGAGAGCCCCATTGGCGATTCCACCAAGATATTGGCCATCTCCCTAGACCTGCGCATGCTGGCTCTCGAAAGGAGTTTGACAGCACTCCTGGCAGCTTCGGTACCAATAACATTGAGAGCTTCAGGAGTGCAGGCTTCGGTACCAAACCTACAGCCAAATGTATCAGGCCTGATGCCAGCCCTCAAACCAGCATCATCAGAACCACCGAGGTCGATGCCTTTGTTGGAACTGATCAATACCCTTGTTATTCAAGAATCTCATACCTCCATGTCTCTCTGTTCCTGATTTCTCTGAGTATCGGTATCGACCTTCGACATTCATGAAGCATCGAGGTCAAACCCAAGACCGCCAATACTTTGATGTTTTACCGGACTCTGAATCCAGTTCTTCAGAATATGACAGGGGTCACTGGATTCCGGATAACTTCCAGCGATCCCTTCAGACCCTTCGCCACCTCAGGAACAGCGATTGTCCCCATCAAAGGATATGTCTTTTCAGAACTTCATACGTGACATGGCAGTGGGTCTCGCTATTACAGTAGCCTCGGGGAAAAGAAACCGAAGGCAGAGGAACTAAAGATACTACAATACCCTCCCACTCTCAAGGAAACGTCTACATTACTGGTGCATCATATCCTACAGGATCTTATGCTCCGCCTGTGGGAGGCCCTGCACACAGTTTCACCTCTCAGCAAGAGAGTCGATACCAGGTACCGAGTACCAGAGTGCCAAGGCTTCCAAAAACCTCAGCTCCCCCACCATTCAGTGGTGGTGGAATCGATGATGTGTTGAAGAAACACTCCAAGAACCATTCATCTATGCCACCTGGCAGAGACTCAAGAACACTCGATGCATTTGGGTGTCGATGCTTCCAAGCATGCATGTTGGCCTCTAGAATCAGCTCTTACATGCTGTACATGGACTTGTTTCTGAAAGATGTCACCAGGGATCTTCAAACATTCAGCCCCCTGCTTCCTGAGGATAAGTGGAGTGCATTCCAGACACTCATCGAGCAAGGCCAAAATAACTCTAAGTTTCTTACCAGGGCCTCTTTTGATGCCTTCAAGTCAGCAAACAGAGCTTCAGCAGTCTGCATTCTGACTCACAGAATGGCCTAGTTACAGGCATCAGATCTCAAGCAATGGGCCCAGGATAAACTGGTTAATATCCCATGTACTGGGGAAAATCTTTTTTGCCAAAGATTGGAGGGAAAAAGTATGGGAGATTGAAACAAATGATCCCACCCTAAAACACCTTTCCAGGAAAACAGCTGACCCATCCATTAAGAAGGCTCTTCCCAAGAAATCTTTCTGTTCTAAAAAGAAGATACCATCCTTCTTACCCACCTTCTGCTGCCTATCAATCTCAGCATTCTCTGCAGAGGCAGCAGGGCTCTCGCCAACGCAAGATGTCCAAGCCTCAACCAGCTGCACAGGCAGAACCTACACCTAGTTTTTGACTCCTTCCTAGAGAACATTGCCAATCTTCCCTTGGAGGGCCCTCAGCCCCTCCACATAGCCAGCAGACTTTGTCACTATGCCCACAGGTGGCACCTCATAATATCAGAGCATTGGACACTCCAGATTCTCCAAAGGGGTTATCAGCTTCACTTCAAAACCTTATTCCACACCTGCTTAACAGGGGAATATCCCACACTACCACTTCAAAGCAGTCTCTTAGAAGAGATGACCACTCTATTGTCCCATGGTGCCATAGAAAAAGTTCCTTCTCCTCAAGAAAGGATGGGCTTCTACTTTGCATATTTTCTCATTACAAAGAAAACAGGAGGATTCAGGCTCATCTTGGATCTCAGAGACCTAAACAAGTTCATGGTTCGAGAGAAATTCAAAATGATTTCCCTAGGAAGTCTTCTACCATACATCCAGAGACAAGATTAACTATGTTCTCTAGACCTAAAAGAGATGTATGTGCATTTAAAGACCCATTCCTTGCACAGACAGTATCAGCGCTTGATGTTTCAAGGAAACCATTATTAATACCGGGTTCTCCCCTTCAGTCTAGCCTCTGCCCCAAGGGTCTTCACAAAATACATGACAGTCATTGCCGCCTACCTACACACCTTGTGTGTATTCGTCTTTCCTTACTTAGATGATTGGCTGATCAAGGTAGACTCCCCTCAAGAGGTAAGACTGTCCCTTCAACGTACCATCACATTGCTCCAACACCTGGGCTTTGTCATAAACTTCCCAAAGTCTCACCTCACTCCATCCCAATGAGTGGAGTTCATTGGAGCACTTTTGGACACTTAATTGGCCCAAGCATTCCTCCTAAAGGATCGCTGTGCTTGCCTCATCAAACTGATAAAGGGGATACAAAAGCAGACCCGAGTAACAGCTCGAGAGATGCTACAACTATTAGGACACATGACCTCCATGGTCCATGTCATCCCCTAATCTCGATTACACATATGACAAGCACAATGGACTCTGTCTACTCAATGGACTCAAGTGAAGGGGTATCTCAGAGACAATTTCCACATCACTCCTCAGCCGATCAAGTCCCTTCAGTGGTGGGTGTTCCCCACAAAACCTACTCATCGGGTTACCTTTTCAGATGCCTCCACCTCGATGCACCCTGACGACTAATGCTTCCAAGCTGTGTTGGGGAGCACGTCTGCATGATCTGACTACACAGGGGCTGTGGACACCACAGGAATCTACCCTGCAGATCAATCTGCTAGAACTACAGGCACTGACAAATGCTCTTAGAGTTTTCCATCCCCAGCTTTCAGGGCTACCTGTCCTAGTCAGAAGGACATCCAAGTTGCCATGTTCTTTTTGAACAAACAGGGGAGAACAGGTCCCTTCCCCTCTGCAAGAAAGCAATTCACCTATTGTCCTTTGCCATCTCTCACCACATTCAACTCAGAGCAGTCTGCCTCCCGGGTGAACTTCTCCACTTGGTACAGGGACTGCTGTATGCATTCCCTCCCATCCCCTTGATGCCCAAGACACTGTTCAAACTACATAGTGACAGGGGCTCGATGATTCTCATAGCTCCCTTCTGGCCCTGTCAACAGTTGTTTCTTCGCCTTGCACTGACCCATCCACCCAACCTGGGATGTGTACCCGACCTCCTTTCTCAGGACCATGGGGTATTCCTCCATCCCAATCTTCACTCCCTACACCTGACAGCATGGCAGCTGAAGGGCTAGTGCTCGCCGACCTCAACCTACCATAGGCAGTCAAGGACGTCCCTCTTGCATCTTGTAAAGATTCTACCAGGTAATCTTATGCTTTCAAATGGTGTAGGTTTGCCCTCTGATGCTCCCCAAAGGTCATTAACCCCTTTTCTTGCCTGGTGGAGTTGCTTCTATAATATCTCCTCCACATTTCCTTGCCATGTCTTAAAACTAATTCAATGATAGTTTACCTTAGTGCCATTGTGGCCTCTCATAGACCAGTGGATGGACAGCCTATCTCCTCACACCCCTTAGTTGCACACTCCATGCGGGGTCTCCTGCTGTCCAAGCCACCTATTAAGCCGCCTCTGGTTGCCTGGGATCTGAATGTCATTCTGGCCCAACTTCTAAAGCCACCTTTCGAACCTTTAGCCACCACTTCATTGAAGATTCTTTCTCCAGGAACAAGCAGGAATGTAGTCCTCATGTATTGGTGAAATCGGATATAGACTGAGCCCGCGCGGGAAGCTCCACAACTACCAATAAGAAAGCCTCTGGGAGCAGTTCACTGCGCCTGTGCTGCTGCCTTCCCACTCTTATAACTGACTTATCTTCAGTGACTCCCTCAATTCTCTTTTTTCCGCAGAGCCAACAGGATCTCTCCTGCACCGCTGAAAAGTGTTTTCTGCCTACCCGTATCTCCGATACCTCTTTTTTCTTATTTTCAATCCCTTCCCATAAGACATAATTTTTTCCCCCAGTTTTTTTCTTTAGTTTTCTGTTTTTCCCCTGAGGCCTACACTCGTGGCCTACCCTCTGGCACAGCATGGAAAAGCCTGCTGGTGGCTTCAAAAAATGCATGAAGTGCTCCGGCACCATATCTGTCATCGACAAGCACGATTGGTGCCTAAAGTGTTTAGGACCTGCCCACCAAATGTCCACTTTGCCAGCAGATGGCTAAACGTGGATTGGGGAATCGAGCAATGCCTCTGTTGCCTCCACCTCTTCCAGGGGGTCTTCAAAGTCAAAACATTCAAAAGAATCGAGACATAGTTCCAAGAAAATGTCAAAGGACAGACTGCCAGACCGCCGGACTGACAGCCCTCTGAGACTCGAGATGACCACAAAACTACAATGGACCCCACTGGTAAAAAGAAATCACCCAGAGACAGGTCCCGGGAAAAGTCCCGTTCCCATTGGGAATCGTCCTGCACATCATCTGAGTCCAACTCTCATTCCAAACATCCCCGGCTGGAGAGACCCTCTCCAAAACCTTTAAGGGGACTCGTGCAGACCCCAGAGACCTCACCTCTGTGGATCTCTCGATGCCAGCCTCGGATCTGGTGGCGGCTGACACCACTTCAACCGATGACTGGGCTGCAGAAGCATTGTTAAACCAACGTATGCTCTCCCTGGAGTGCACTCTGGCAGCCCTACTGGCAGTGTTGGTAACCTTAGCACGAACACCAACGTCTTCCATTCCCGCGGCCTCAGCATCGATGTCACCTGGGCCATCTTTGCAACAGATACAGCAGACCTCGATTCTGATGTCAGCTTCGATACCGATGTCAGCTTCACTCCCGGTGATACATCCTTCTCCAATTCAGGCAGGTCAGTCGAGGACCCAACTACTGATTCCCATTCTGCCCTCGGCGGCCGCATCAACCACGGTTCCTGCACCAAACTCATCTTTGATGCCGGTGACTTCTTCAATGCTGATGTCCACATCCTCCTCAGTACAGATGCATGCTTCGCAACCTTCTAGATCGGATCCTAACACCATCATTCAACCGGAGGAACCAGAGACAATCGTGGGACATTGATAAAAAAAAACATCAGTGTCTCCGATACACCCCAGAATAAAACTCAGACTGCACCGATTCGGACCACATATCTCTTTGCGGATGATACCAAAATCTGCAATAGAGTAGACAGCCAGGAAGGTGTAGATAACATGAGGAAGGATCTAGCTAAGCTTGAAGAATGGTCTAGAATTTGGCAGCTGGGATTTAATGTTAAAAAATGTAAGATCATGCATTTGGGCTGCAGCAATCCAAGGGAGCAATATAGTATAAGGGGTGAAGTACTTTTGTCCACTAAAGAAGAGCGGGACCTAGGCGTGGTTGTGTCTGATGATCTTAAAGTAGCTAAACAGGTAGAAAAGGCGACGGCAAAAACTAGAAGGATGCTTGGGTGCATACGGAGAGGAATGGCTAGCAGGAAAAAGGAGGTGATAATGCCTCTGTAGAAGTCTTTGGTGCGACCTCATTTGGAGTATAGTGTGCAATTCTGGAGACCGCACCTTCAAAAGGATGTGAACAGGATGGAGTCGGTGCAGAGGGTGGCTACTAAAATGATTAGTGGTCTTCATTATAAAGCATATGAGGACAGACTTAAGGATCTTAATATTTACACCCTAGAGGAAAGGCAGGATAGAGGTTATATGATTGAGATATTTAAATACCTCCGTGGCATAAATGTTCAGGGAGAGAGCCTCTTTCAATTGAAAGCAAGTTCTGCTACGAGGGGACATGGGATGAGGGTGAAGGGAGATAGATTCAGGAGTGATATGCGGAAATATTTCTTTACGGAAAGAGTAGTGGATCTGTGCAATAGTCTCCCAGTAGAGGTGGTAGAGATGAGGACAGCAACTGAATTCAAAAAAGCATGGGACAAACACAGAGGATCTCTAAAGCTACTAGGCCATATGGCCTCCACAGTGCACGTAGTCCCCAATGCCAGGCTACACATGTGCCAAACCCAGTGGATGCTATCATCCCAGTGGATTCAGGTCACCGAGGACTTACTAGTTTCGATTTAAGTGACACTACCACTGGTACACTCACTCCAATGGTGGACTACACCTGCAAATCTCCTCAAAGGAGTACCCTTCCAGCCACCCCGTATGCAGCATACCCTCACAACAGATGCTTCAAAATACGGATGTGGAGCCCCATGGACAGTTTTTCCGCGCAAGGTCTCTGGACGGCTTCTGAATCTGAACAACAGATAAATCTCTTGGAACTGTGAGCCATTGGAAGAGCTCTGCAGGCCTTCCAGCATCTACTAGTCAACTCCTCTGTCCTACTCAGGACGGACAACCAAGTCACCATGTTCTGCGTCAGCAAGCAGGGGGGAAATATGGGACATGGTCATTCAGAACCAGACGCAGCTGAGAGGAGTCTACATTCCAGGCCAGGACAACCTACAGGCAGACAGGCTCAGCAGAGTTCTACAGCATCACGAATGGTCTCTCGACCAGTCCATAGCTAATCGCCTGTTAGACAGCTGGGTAATACCATGGATCACATTAGGAACCACCACCCAGGAAAAAGATTTAGTCGTCATTGTGGATACCATGTTAAAACCCTCGGCCCAGTGTGCAGTGGCGGCCAAGAGAGCAAATAGAATGCTAGGTATCATAAGGAAAGGAATGAAAAATAAAACAAAAGATATTATAATGCCTCTATATCGTTCCATGGTGAGATCGCACCTTGAATATTGTGTGCAATTCTGGTCGCCGTATCTTAAAAAGGATATAGCGATATTAGAAAAGGTTCAGAGAAGAGCCACCAAAATGGTAAAGAGGATGGAAGGATACTCCTATAAAGAAAGGCTAAAAAGGTTAGGGCTCTTTAACCTGGAAAAGAGACGGCTGAGGGGAGATATGATAGAAGTCTATAAATTAATGAACGGAGTGGAACGGGTAAACGTAGATCGATTGTTTATGTTATCAGAATATAGAAAGACTAGGGGACATGCAATGAAGCTACAGGGTAAACTATTTAAGACTAATAAAAGAAAATATTTTTTCACTCAACGTGTAATCAAACTCTGGAATTTGTTACCGGAGGATGTAGTAAAGGCTGTTAGTGTAGCTGGGTTTAAAAAAGGTTTGGGCAAGTTCCTGGAGGAAAGGTCCATAAACCATTATTAAGAAGGGACCCAGGATATCAATGCTTGACCCAGTACAAGCATTGTGGAACCTGTGTCTTTTGGGGAAACTGCTAGGTACGTATGACCTAGATTGGCCACTGTTGGAAACAGGATACTGTGCTTCATGGACCTTGGTCTGACCCAGTATGGCAGTTCTTATGTTCTTATGATCGACCTCTTTGCTACTCAACAGAATGCCGAACTTCCCCAATTCTGTTTCTAAATACCGTGAAGCCATAGTCTCACCGATGCCGCCTTCATGATTCCATGGAATAAAGGTCTACTTTGTGTGTTCCCACCAACGCCTCTCATCCTCAAGACACTTCTCAAGCTCCGAGAGGACAATGGACACATGATCCTCATAGCCCCATACTGGGCCCTCCAACCCTGGTTTCCCCTCCTACAGCTTTCCCGGACTCACCCGATTCATTTCGGCTCAACACCGGTGCTCCTCTCACAAGGTGGAGGCTCCTTCACCCCAACCTCAGGTCTCTTCGCCTGACAGCATGGCTCCTGAGAGCGAAGCCTTGTGACACCTCCCAGTCTCTGCAGAAGTCAAACAAATCCTCCTCTCTTCTAGAAAAACAGTCACGAGAAAAACCTACTCACTGAAGTGGAAGAGATGCCATGTGTAGTGCTCGCAGAATACTCACAACCCCTTTGAAGCGCCCATCCCAACGCTACTCAGCTACCTTTGGCATCTGTCCTCGCAGGGCCTTAAATCTCCCTCAGTATGGGTTCACCTTAGTACAATCTCTGCATTCCATATTCTAGTAGATGGGAAATCTATCTCCCAGATCCTCTGGTTGCTCGCTTCAAAAGAGGATTCCTGCTCACTAAAGCACCCATCTGTCCATTGCCAGTATCATGGGATCTAAACAATGTCTTGGCACAACTCCAGAAACCACCGTTTGAGCCCTTAACAACAACTCATCTCCGCTATGTCTCCTGGAAGGTGTTCTTCCTCATAGCACTCACCTCAGCCAGGCGAGTAAGTGAGCTACAGCCCTAGTAGCTCATGAACCTTATACACGTTTTTACCAAGACAGAGTGGTTCTACGAACACCCCCCCACTTCCTCCTGAAAGTAGTCTCAGTTTTCCACATCAACCAATCCGTTATGCTACCGGTGTTCTTTCCAAAGTCACACGCCTCATGAGCGGAAGCGACTCTCGATACCTTGGATTGCAAAAGAGCATTAGCCTTTTACCTGCAACGCACTAAAGACATCAGAAAGTCATCCCAACTTTTTGGCACGTTTGACCAAGCCCATCTGGGACTTCCAGTAACAAAATGCACACTATCTTCCTGGATAGTCGACTGCATATCTCTCTGCTACACCAGTGCAGGCTTATCCCTCAACGAAAGAGTCACTGCACATAATATCTGCGCAATGTCTACCTTGGTAGCACACCTCCATTGCTGACATTTGCCGAACTGCAACCTGGTCCACCATCCATACCTTCGCAGCTCATTACTGTTTGGACAAAAACTCTCGCAAGGACGCAGCCTTCGGACAAGCAGTACTCTAGCATCTCTTCGGAACATAAACCAACTCCCACCCCCCGCCTGAACAACACCAGATCCACATGCTGGAGAAACACAAATAAGGGACCTACGCAGGTTGTCTGCCACCATGAGATCTGGCAGCTGGGGAGTCCCATACATGAGGACTACATTCCTGCTTGTTTCTGGAGATAGCATAGTTACTCACATTTATTTATTTTTTTAACATTTCTTATATACCGCCTTTCATGATATCAAGGCAGTTTACATTGAACAAACTGAAATTACATTGAACAGGGCATTATAACTTGGAGATAACTATTTACAGGGAACATGAGTAATGGAGGGTTAAGTGGCTTGCCCAAGACCACAAGGAGCACCTGTGGGACTAGAAACCCCAGTCCTTCCGGCCCAAGGTTGCTGTCCTCTAGTGGGATTTGAACCCCCGACCTTCCGGCCTGAGATAATGTGCCCCAACCACTAGGCCACTCCTCCACATGTAGCAGATGATCTCCGGGAACAGCAGGAATGTAGTCATCACAACCTGCCCTCATCCACTAGGAGTTATGTGTGTCTCTCTCTTGTCTTCTCTTTGCTACAGCTATACACTCAACTGAGGGAGTCACTGAAGAGAGTCAGTTATAAGAGTGGGAAGGCAGCAGCGCAGGCACAGTGGACTGCTCCAAAAAGCTTTCTTATTGGTAGCTGGGGAGCTTCCCGTGCGGGCTCCGTCTGTACCCAGTGTCACCATATGTGAGGACTACATTCCTGCTGTTCTCAGAGATCACGTGCAACAGGTGAGTAACTATGCTATCTTGGAAGGTCATCTTCCTTATTTCCCTCACTTCAGTTCACCACATCAGTGAACTGCAAGCTCTAGTACTGGATCCTTCCTATACTCAGTTCCACCATGACATGGCGATTCTGTCTAAAACAGTGGGTAATCATCTCAATTTTCTTCCGTAGACTTTCATGCATCTCGGACTGAAGCTGCTCTGAACATTAGACTGCAAGTGAGTGCTGGCCTACTACTTGGATAGAACTAAAGATCACAGAAGATCCTCTCAATTATTCATTTCATTTTATTCTAGTCATCTGGGTCTATCAGTGATGAAATGTACTCTATCTATATGGATATCTATAGTTATTTTTCTGCTTAGTCACAGGCAGGACTCTCTTTGGAAGGTCATGTCACTGCTCATAATGTGTGGGCTATGGCAATCTCCATAGCCAGTCTCTGTAACGTAGCCATTGGAGACATCTGCCAGGCAGCTACCTGATCATCCATTCATACTTTTGCTGCACACTACTGTCTGGACAGAGACTCCTGTCGGGTGCTGTCTTTGGCCAAATGGTACTCCAGCACCACTTTGGGACTTAAACTCAACTCCTACCCTCCTTCCTGGGCTTCTACAAGATACCAGACTATCATTTGGGGAGTATTTCCTTCTTGAAATCGAGTCCAATAGTCCACAACTCTTCCAGACTCTTCGGCTACAGGAGTTTTTAAACTCAGGGGTCACACTGCTCTCCCCTCATACTAGTGTGGTACCTGGGAGCTGGTGAGTCTCATATGTGAAGACTGCATTCCTGCTGGTTCCTGGAGATAGTATAGTTAATCTCCTGTAACAGGTGATCTCCGGGAACAGCACCCTTCTCCCTAGGAGTTGTAGGGTTCTTTTATTTTACTCTTCCTCTCAGCCACAAACTCAACTGAGGAGAGGAGCTGGGAATGCAGGAAAGCAGACATGCAGGTGCAGTGGAGTGTTCCCAAAGGTTTTCTTATTGGATGCTGGGGAGTATGCCCGCGCAGGCTCCGTCGGTGACATTCACCCATATGTGAAGACTGATTCCTGCTGTTCCCAGAGATCATCTGTTACAAGTGAATAACTATGCTAAATTTGTTTCTAGAGCTCTTTTTATTTAAATTAAATCAGAATATAGCTTGGCATACAAAGTAGAATAAATAATCTCTGAGTAGAAAGAGATATTTGTTTCTAGAGACCTTTTCAAAGAGGCCTTCCAGTTAGGAGGCAACAGATCTATGAAGTAGTCTTAAATAGGTATTAAAGCCAAGTGACAGATCAAAGGGGCAATTTGAAAGGCTCCCTCTATTAAAGCAAGGGCTGTGTGAATCAGGAAATTGTTAAGATATTACCTTAGAAGCACAGGTCAGGGTACTGTGTTGCAAGCCAGCTTTTATTAAGTCTTCTTTCCATCCCACCCACCCCAACTCCCACACACCCCAGGGATAATCTTAGTTTTATAGGCTCTTAAACCTATTAAAGGAAAGGAGGTGGTCAAATTCACTTTCAGGTTCAGCTAGTTATCCTCCTCTGGAATAGATCAATTAAGGACCTGAAATTAATTAATCGTATTAGATAGAGTTGTATTAGTGTAAGTATTACCAGCAAACTTAAGTAAGTAACAACTTAAATAGCTAAACAAAATCTTAAAACTAAGATGCAGGCCGCAGTCCAGCATCAATATGGGGGCTATCCAGTCTTTTGCATTGATTGTCACATGTAGGAATTTCTCCATTGATGAAGGTCTTGCGTGCTCTATGTACAAGGAGCTCTTTGCTCTCAAGGAACGAGTCCAATCTCTTGAAGGACATAAGGATGACTGAGAGGTATATAGATGAAACCTGCAAGGACATTGTACTGAAGTCCCACCTCAAGTCTGGCAGCAACGCTGTTGCCATGGAGAAGAGAGGTCACATGACAGGAGAGCATCACTCTGGTGTGGCAGGAAGTGATCCTGTAGCTAGGACTTTTCATCCAGGTGATGTAAAACACATTCACACCAAGGAAGTTTCTCCAAGACCATGTGCCCATGAGGGAAGAGTTAGGACAGTCATTACAGTTGGTAATTTGATCATTATGCATGTAGATAGCTTGGTGGCTAGTGGACGTGAGGATTGCCTGATAACATCCCTGCTGGGTGTGATGGTAGCGGACCTCATCTACCACCTAGACAAGGTTTTAGATCAGGGGTGGTCCAACCTTTTACCTGGAAGGGCCACATGGCCAATTTTTAAAAAAGGTCGCAGGCCAGAGCAGCACTATCACAAGTAAAACACAAAATAAAATTTATTACAGCACTACTGAACTACTCGTGAGCTAATCACTTTAGTGTGAAATCTGACATTGTTTCTGTTTGCATAAATAGTCTATGTCTCCTCCAACAGTAGAAGTCGCAACACGCATTGACGCTATCAAGTGTTTGTCGCTAAGTAGAGACCTTGAGTTTGAAAGCTCTCTTCAAGTCACTGTCATTTCGAATGTCAATAAGTTCCATTTGATATTTATCAGCAGCGCCTGTAGGATCAACTTCAAATGGATTACTCATCAGTCTTATCATGTCAGAATGTTTTCTGAAATCTTCAAATCTGTGTCTGAAGTCATCAGCTAGTTTGGCAACTATTTCAGAGTACTTCTCCTGTTGTACTGTGTCTGCAGATCTAGTAAAAAGGACTGTGAAATGTACAAATTTCTTCTCATCCAAATGAATCTGAATTAGCTCCAACTTCTGAACAAATGTAACAACATATTCATACAGTTTGTGAACCAGCTGATCCTTTCCTTGAAGTCTGACATTTAATTCAGCCATGTTTTTGGTCATCTCCACCAGAAACACCAAGTCATTTAACCATATGTTATCATCCAGAAATCTTGCATCCTTCTCTTTCTTAGTCATGAAGGACTTTATTTCATCGCGTAAACTCCAGAACCTGGATAAGGTGGCTACCCTGCTCAGCCACCGAACCTGGCAGAAGTATACCACATCATTGTGATCGCAGCCCACTTCTTCAAGAAACTCTTTAAACTCCCTGTGATTGAGGCCTCTTGAACGGATGAAGTTAACAGCTGATACAACCTTTTCCATCACATGCTTCATTTCAAGGATCTTGGCGCATACATTTTCTTGATGAATAATACAGTGGTGTGTGATGATTTCCTGAGGCACAGATTTTGCCAATAAGGCTACAGAGCCATTCTTTTTCCCTGTCGTGGCCGGTGCCCCATCAGTTGTTATGCCAACAAGCTTGTTCTTGGGAAGATTGAATTTCTCCATTACTTGGTTGACTCTTTCAAAAATATCCTTTCCAGTTGTTGTGCCTTTCATTGGACAAATATCCAACAGTTCCGCGATGACAGAAAACGCTCCAGTAACTCCTCTCACGAATATCGCAAGTTGGACAGTGTCACTAATGTTGGTGCCCTCATCAAGTGCCAAGCTGTAAAATTCACAATCATCAAGTCTCTTGATCAGAGATTCCTGAATATTTCTTGCCAGATCGTCAACCCTTCTAGCAACTGTCTGATGAGAAAGACTGACATTTTTCACCAGAGACTTCTTATCCAGGCAAACAACATCCGTAAAACTTTCCAAGCAATCCTTCACAAACTCCCCATCTGTGAATGGTTTTCCTCTCTTGGCTATGGATTCTGCTATTAAAAAGCTTACCTTTGTTGCTGCTTTGGAACTGTTATTAGCTTCTTTGAAGAAAGACTGTTGACCAACTATGCTTTGTTTCATTGAAATTATGCGATCAGTTTGTTGCTGGCCAACAAGGCTATTGAATTTACTAGCATGCTTCGTAGTGTAGTGTCGCTTGTCAACGCCCTCACCACTCGCCTCTAGTTTTAGAGGGGCGCAGTTATTGGAGGAACCTTCTCCTATCAGCCTTAGCAGCCTATTTCCTTGTGGTGTCTTCTGGGAAATGTAGTACTGCTAAGATGTGTTTGTGCTTCAGGTAGAAAGTTGTAGTTAAGGCCACCGAGGTAAGGCATATAACAGAAAATTTATTTCGCACAAAAAGATTCAAAGTACCAAATACAGGATTATTTCTGTAGGATTTGCTCAAGGTACAGCAGATGGTTGGCAAAGTAAACAAAAGAACCCAAAAATGGCTGTTTAAAGTCTTCTTACTTTCAGAAGCACAGCCTTTGATAGCAAGGCTGCCACCTTCCTTTTTGTCCTTGCTAATTACAGCATAAAGTCCAAACAGGCTTAATCTTCTGTGGCGGTTTGGCTTCTATCAGCCTCAATTCCTTCTAGGCTGCATTTCAGGTACAACTGAACTCAAAAGAAGAAGTAAACATTCAGACTGCCATCAAAAACTTTCAACAGGCTTTTCACTTAACAGAGGAGCAAAGAAAAACTCTTCTAGCAGGTAAATTGGCTTCTTGCCGTTTCACAGTTCAAACCACAGGTGGATAACAAGCATGAATCACAGCTTCCTGCTTATTCTTATACTTCAGTAAACTTCCCTTTTTAAAAACATATGGGGAATTTACCACCACACTGCCTGTTTCTTATGGTTACCTTTTCAAGGAGGATAATTCTTTCAGGGCTGGCTTTTCCTTAAGACTTCATGTCTAAAGCTTGGCACAGAGAGCAATCCATAAGAATGTCTTCTTCCCCCAACTCTGCCACTGGCTCTCCCAGCTGCATGGGTTCTGGCTCACCCACCCGGTCAGACTGCTCAGCTGACAACCTCTCCGGTGCTCTGAGAGCTTTTCCACTTCCTGGCTCCAAGCTCTGCTGCCAACCTGTTGCAGGGAATTCAGCCCTCTCAGCTCCTGGTAGCTCGGCTCTTCTGCATGAGTCAGCACCTTCTCTACCTCCTTCTCCTTCGGTCTCTGCCTTCTCCTCCCTCTCCTCCTTTCTCTCTTCCCTTCTTTCTGTCTGTATACTCTAGCATAGGCTTATACCTCCAGGGTTCTAGCCCCACCTCCTTCCTTCCCAGGTGTTGGCAATCCCCCTGCCTTCTGGTATTTGAGTAATCAGGGAACTTGTTGAAGTAAGGGTTTTGGACTTCGTGCCCGTAATCTCTCTATCTTACTCTATTAGACACTGCATGAAACCTGTTCCAGCTGGGGTTTTTCTGGTTCTTAGGTGTGGCTATGGCTTTCTCACCCTGCACTCCTAAAAGGGGACCCTTTACTAAGGTGAATTCTTTACATTTCTCACCTCCCCCATACTCAGGATAGATGACCTTGCCACACGCTTTATGTTGTACTGTTTGTGAACAGCGATGGTTTCTTGGCAAATCAAGCACAAAATGCAACCAGAATGTTCCAGCACCAAAAAATCTTCCGTCCACAAACTTCTGAATGCGCGATACTCGACATCAACTTTACATTTTTTCCCCAGCCTACTTTTACTTGCCGACGCCGCCATTCTTTGTTTACACTTTACAAATTTTCCGGTTTAGTACGGTCTGTCTAAAAACCGCAGAAGACCACAGACGACTGCAGATGACCACAAATGACGCACATGCAGCACATCGCAGCAAAACGTTAGTAAAAATTACCGTATTTACTCAAATGTAATGTGCACCTTTTCTGGCCAAAAAGAGGCTCTAAAACACAGGGTGTGCATTACATTCAAGGGCATATTACATTCGGAGGCAAACACTGCTCTCTAGCCCTCTGGAGAATGTAGTGCGCACCCCCCCCCCCCCTTAGTGCTGCCAGCCCAGCCCGATCCAGCCAACCTCCGCTTCCTTCTTGTACTCTGAAGTACTCTTGATCGGTGCCCGGCCCTTGAAAAGCCATTATTTTGCTCTGGCTGCGAGATTGGGAGCTTTTCTCCCTCAGTCCGAGAACGCGATCCCCTGTGCAGCTGCTGCTTCTGCTTTTCACAGAGCAGCCACTGCAATACAGTTAAGTTGAAGAGGTAAAGAAACCTGTTAGAAGCCCTCTGGTCATCCTAGGGAACTTCTTCTGCAGCGCCTCAGAAAGTGATGTCAGAGGGGGCGGTTGCTGCAGAAGGAGTTTCTCGAGGAAGATTGGCTATGCTCCTTAGACCTAAAGGATGCATATACACACATCCTAATTCATCCAGACCACAGACAATATCTGTGCTTTGTGGTGGGAGGAAACCACTATCAGTATAGGGTGCTTCCCTTTGGCCTGTCCTCTGCCCCCAGGGTATTCACAAAGTACCTGGTGGTGGTGGCTGCCTTCTTCAGAATCCAAGGAG
This sequence comes from Ichthyophis bannanicus, assembly GCA_033557465.1. Classification (NCBI taxonomy): domain Eukaryota; kingdom Metazoa; phylum Chordata; class Amphibia; order Gymnophiona; family Ichthyophiidae; genus Ichthyophis; species Ichthyophis bannanicus. The sequence continues at coordinate 372,025,790 of CM066033.1, read as the reverse complement.
TATTTGTCTTCCCCTACCTGGATGACTGGCTCATCAGAGCCACATCAGCCCTGGAGGTCCAACAGGCCATATCTCACACCGTTCAGGTGCTTCAACATCTGGGATTTGTGATCTATTACCCCAAGTCTACTCTACAGTAGTCTCCACTCAGATTAGAGTTCATTGGGGCAAGACTAGATTCCCTTCAGGCAAGGGCTTACCTGCCAGTAAACAGGGCACAGAGACTCCTGGCCCTGTCAAGTGAGTCGCAGGTCCCAAATATCAGCAGGACACTTCCTGTGACTCCTCAGACACATGGCCTCCACAGTACATGTGACACCGAATGCCCATCTCCACATGCGAACAGCTCAGTGGTGTCTCAGAGACCGGTGGACACAGGCCACAGGCAGACTCCGAGACAGAGTTAAGGTATCCAAAAGACTGGTGCAGTCCTTGGCCTGGTGGCTTCAACCAAACAACTTGTAGGCGAGAGTGGATTTTCAGCCTCCTCTACACACGAGGATCCTGACTACAGATGCATCCTTGCTGGGCTGGGGAGCCCATTGCCAGGGACTTTGCACTCAAGGCGTGTGGTCTCCGCAAGAGAGCACACAGCAGATCATTTTCCTGGAATTTCGTGCCATTCGTCTAGCTCTAAGAGCCGTCTGTCAAACTTTGGCTCATCAATCTGTCTTAATACAAACAGACAACCAAGTGGCGATGTTCTATGTGAACAAGCAGGGAGGCACGGGGTCCCACATTCTGTATCAGGAAACCCTGGACCTGTGCTCCTTTGCATCTCAAAGCAGTTTATCTGCCAGGCCAGGAAAATTACTTAGCCAACAAACTAATCAGGATTCTCCAGCCCCACGAATGGCAGCTGGATATGAATATGGCCCAATGGCTATTTCAGACCTGGGGACAACTGACAACAGATCTGTTTGCGAGCCCACACAATCACCAGTTATCCCAGTTTTGCTCCAGACAGCCACACCCAAACAGGGCGGCTGCCGATGCTTTTCTCATCTCATGGTCTGTGGGCCTCCTGTATGCGTTTCCTCCCATGCCTCTGGTGGCCAAGACTCTATTCAAGATCCTCCAGGACAAGGCCTCGGTCATTCTGGTAGCCCCCAGATGGCCTAGGCAACCCTGGTTTCCGTTTCTGCTTCAACTAGCGGTGGAGGCCATAATCCCTCTGGGATCCTATCCCAAACTCCTGTCTCAGGAGGGGCAGCACTCTCCTGCACCCCAACCTCAGGTCCCTCAACCTGATGGCATGGCTGCTGAAAGGGTAGTCCTCGCACCTCTCCTCCTCCCCAAAAATGTTGGAGAGGTGTTGCTAGCCTCAAGGAGGCACTCAACTAGCAGACCTATGCTTTCAAGTGGCATAGGTTTGAGGTGTGGTGCAAAAAGCAGAAAGAAAACCCTTTCTCCTGCCAGGTTGCAGTGGTACTTCAATATCATCTTCATCTTTCAAATTTGGGCCTTAAATCCAACTCCGTCAGAGTTCACCTTAGTGCCTTGGCCCAGTGTGCCACTTAATGCCACAGTGGAAGGAAAGTCTATTTGTGCACATCCTTTGGTGTCCAGGTTTCTGAGAGGCCTACTTCTGCTGAAGCCCCTGGTTCGCCCTCCGGCAAACGAGTGGGATTTGAATGTGGTCTTAGGGCAGTTTACTCGTCCACCATTTGAGCCAATGGCAACCTGCTATCTACACTACCTTTCTTGTAAGGTAGTTTTCTTGGTGGCACTCACGTCGGTTCGACGAGCGAGTGAGCTTCAAGCCCTGAGGTCCGACAGGCCTTATACAAGGTTCTATAGGAACCACGTAGTGCTCCGCACACACCCCAGGTTCCTTCCGAAAGTGGTCTCTTCATTCCACCTCAACCAGGAGGTAGTACTACCTACCTTCTTTCCCAGGCTGCATGCCAGTCGGGCAGAGACAGTTATGCATACCATGGACTGTAAGAGGGCGTTGGCCTGCTAAATTGAGCGTACACAAGGCCATAGAAGAGCTTCTCAGCTCTAAGTATTCTATGACCCCAGTAAGCTGGGGATGGCCATCTCCAAATGTACGCTGTCCACCTGGGTAGCGGACTGTATTGCCTGGGCATAGCAGGTGGCGGAGCTTCCATTACACCTTCGTGTTACGGTAGCTCATTTCCGCTCTGTTCCTCTGGCAGACATCTGCCGGGCCGCCACCTGGTCTTCGGGTCAGACTTTCTTAACCCATTACTGCCTGGATAGGGAGTCCCAACGGGACAGTGCTTTCGGCCAGGCTGTACTCCGTAACCTTTTCAAGGTCTAGGCAACTCCTACCCTCCAACCCATTAGTGTCAGGCTACCAGAGTATTACTCTCTGTTAGATTCCTATTATGGCTGCTTGCGGCTCTCATAGAGGGAGCCTATTTATCAGCTATGGGTTCTCAGTTGCCTATAGCTGGGGAGTCCCATATGTGAGGACTGACTTCCTGCTTGTTCCTGAAGAAAACATAGTTACTCACTTGTAGCAGGTGCTCTCCAGAGACAGCAGGAATCAGTCCTCACAACCCTCCCTCCTCCCCTTGGAGATGCAGTCATAGAAACATAGAAACATAGAAATATGATGACAGAAAAAGACCACATGGCCAAACTAGTCTGTCTTTCCATATCAACAACTACAACAGTCCCCTTTTTTCCTTTAGAGATCCTCTGTGTTTGTGCCATGCTTTTTTGAATTTGGTTACTATCCTCATCTCTACCACCTCCACTGGGAGACTATTCCATGGATCCACCACTCTTTCCATAAAGAAATATTTCCGCATATCACTCCTGAATCTATCCCCCTTCACCCTCATCCCATGTCCCCTCGTAGCAGAACTTGCTTTCAATTGAAAGAGGCTCTCCCCCTGAACATTTATGCCACGGAGGTATTTAAATATTTCAATCATATCGCCTCTATCCCGTCTTTCCTCTAAGGTGTACATATTAAGATCCTTACGTGTGTCCTCATATGCTTTATAATGAAGACCACTAACCATTTTAGTAGCCACCCTCTGCACCGACTCCATCCTGTTCACATCCTTTTGAAGGTGCGGTCTCCAGAATTGCACACTATACTCCAAATGAGGTTGCACCAAAGACTTCTACAGAGGCACTATCACCTCCTTTTTTCTGCTAGCCATTCCTCTCTGCATGCACCCAAGCATCCTCTAGCTTATACCGTTGCCTTTTCTACCTGTTTAGCTACTTTAAGATCATCAGACACAACCACACCTAGGTCCCGCTCTTCTTTAGTGGACAAAAGTACTTCACCCCCTATACTATATTGCTCCCTTGGATTGCTGCAGCCCAAATGCATGACCTTACATTTTTTAACATTAAATCCCAGCTGACAAATTCTAGACCATTCTTCAAGCTTAGCTAGATCCCTCCTCATGTTATCTACACTTTCCTGGGTGTCTACTCTATTGCAGATTTTGATATCATCCGCAAAGAGGCAAACTTTACTTGACAGCCCTTCCGCTATATCACTAACAAAGATGTTAAAAAGAATTGGACCAAGGACAGATCCCTGGGGCACACCACTGGTAACATTCTTCTCCTCAGAGTGAGCTCCATTTACCTGTATTATTTGTCGCCTCCCACCCAACCATTTTCTAACCCAAGAAGTAAATTTAGGGTACATGCCTAGGGTGCTCAGTTTGTTTATAAGTCGCCTGTGAAGAACAGTGTCAAAGGCTTTACTGAAATCTAAATACACCACATCTAGGGCTCTCCCTTGGTCCAACCCCCTGGTCACCCAGTCAAAGAAATCAATCAGATTTGTCTGACAAGACCTGCCTCTGGTGAATCCATGCTGTCTCGGATCCTGTAATCCACTGAACTCCAGAAAACTCACTATTTTCTCTTTCAGCAGCGTTTCCAATAATTTACTCATCACTGAAGTTAAACTAACCGGCCTGTAGTTTTCAACCACATCCTTACTTCTGCTTTTGTGTAAAGGCACCACATGAGCCTCTCTCCAGTCCTTTGGCACCACTCCCGACTCCAATGAGGCATTGAAAAGGTCAGTCAGTGGAGCTGCTAGAACGTCCCCAAGTTCCCTCAGTATTCTAGGGTGTATCCCATCCAGTCCCATCGCTTTGTCTACTTTAAGTTGAGCTAGTTTCTCACGATCAGAGTCTTCTGAAAATTGTTCTAGATGTCCCTCGCTTCTGTTCCTGTTTGTGGGTGTTTTCTGAGGTCCTGCTCCTGGTTCTTCATCTGTGAACACAGAACAGAAATATTTGTTAAGCAATTCCACTTTATCCTCATCAGCTTCTACATCCTTCTACATCCTCTTCATCCTTGAGTCTGACAATACCACTTTTGCCCTTCCTCTTCTAACATATCTGAAAAATGTCTTATCCCCCCATTTTATTGAATTGGCTGTTTCTTCCTCTTTTTGAATCTTTGCTTTCCTGACTACTTTGCTAGCTTCTCTAAGTTTTTTCAAATATAGATTCCTGTCTTCCTCTCTCTGTGATCTCTTGTATTTCATGAAGGCTTCCCTCTTTTTCTTCACTTTTCGGCTACTTCTTTCGAAAGCCATAGCGTTCTCCTTTTCCTTTTATTTTCCATTTTAACAAAAATGTTGGTTGCCCTTAAAATATTCCCTTTCAGTTTTGCCCACTGTTTTTCAACATCCCCCAGCTGTTCCCATCCCGCTAACGACCAGTCCTATTACATTTTCTTGTTTTTGCCGTCTTATAGCTTATGGCACCTTGGATGGGAAGGGGACCGCGCATGCGTGATGCAATTCCCAAAGGCTTTCTTAGAAAGCTGGGGATTTGCTCCACACGAGAGCTCCATCGATGCCGATGTCACCCATATGTGAGGACTGATTCCTGCTGTCCATGGAGAACACCTGCTTCAGGTCAGTAACTACATTTTTTTGCCTGACAGGCTTCTCTGTTTTCCGGTTGCACCGGTCCTCTACCCGTCCTTCCTCTGCTCTACTTTTTTAGAGCTATCGGGGATACTCTTTTCTTCTCAATTTTTCATTTCGGGCTTCGCGCCCTTTTTCTTCCTTTAACTGTTGGCCGCGTAGGTCTTTTTGCCCCCATGTCCACCGGATTCAAAAAATGCGATAGATGTTCTAGGAACATGTCGTTTATGGACACTCATGACTGTTGTCTGTTGTGCCTCGGAGCCGACCATGATCTGGAGCTCTGTTCTCTCTGCAAGAAAATGTCCTTTAAGGCCCTGCTCAGCCATAAGCAGAAGTCCGAAGACATTTTCCGAAAGGCCACCTCCCTGGTGGCACCCTCGGTCGTCTCTCCCTTGGTGGGGTCCCTCCCACAGCCCCGCGCTCTTGGCAGCACTCCGACCAGGTGTCCCTTGAGGAGGAGTGGCGCAAAAAGAAGGGGGCCTCAAAGTCGCTGTCGGGTGCTCCCGACAAGCGTAAGCGCTCCCACACTCGGTCACTTAGCCCCCTTCAGCATTCCCGAGAGTCAGACAGGGAACAGCCCCGCAAGGTACCCCTACACGGAAGCGGAGGCCTCCGGCGAAGTCGCCCTATCTCCTGAGGGTCCTCCCGGTGAGGACCCCCTCTCTTCCTCAACGTCCGATCCGGTGACCCTGGGATTGGCGCCGCAGAACCCCACCCCCGCATGGGAGTCCCGCAAGCTGGTGCTCGAACACAGCATTTCTGTGTTCATTGCTTCCCAACAGGTGCTCACGGCCAGCTTTACTGACTCGTGTCTAGAGACAGTGAGTCCCTCGCGTGGGACACCAAAATCCGTCCAGGAAACCCCCGAGAGCTGCGGACTTCATGACCAGGACCTCCGGCTCCAAGCAGGCACCAGCCATTGGATAGGGTGATCTGCCCGGTTCAGACTCCTCGACCGATTTCTCGGAGTGGGAGTCCAATGGGGACACCTCCCCGGAAACCCGTACCCACTGGGATCTTCCATTGGACCCCTCACCCCTCTACATTCCAGCGGTGCTCGCCACCCGAGGACACCTCCTTCCTGGTGTTCATTTGGGACATGGCATGGGCCCTTAACCTGGCCACCCAGGCTGAGGTGGACCCTCGTGCTGAAGAACTCAACATTCTTCAGTACGAGTCCCCGCCCAAGGAATCCCTCACTGTGCCTGTACCTCCTATTCTATCTTGGCTGCTGCTCCGCATGTGAGAGGCCCCCGCCTCAGTCCCCATCGTAAGCAAGTGCCTTGACACGATGTACCAGGTACAACGTGGGTCAGACTTCCGAAAGACCCAACTCCCACACACCTCAATGGTGTTGGAATCGGTCATGAGGAAGCAAAATAGCCTGAAATCACAGTCGTTGGTACCACCCAGCCGAGAGTTGCGAGCCCTGGATGCCCTGGGTCGCAAAGCCTACCAAGGTTCCATGCTCTCTTGTCACATTCAGGCATACCAATTGTACATCAGTATGTTCTTGCGCAATTTGGCTAAGGAGCTCGGTTTCTCTGCGGGCCTCAAGGGAGAGTCCCTCAATAGGTTCGGCACTCTGTTAAAGTCCGTCACAGACTGCTCTAAGTACCTCTCCCGAGCATCCTATGATGTGTTCATGACATCGGCTCGGGTGGCGGCCGCGGGCATTGGGGCCCGCCGCAAGGCATGGCTCCAGTCCTCAGATTTAGAGCAGTGGGTGCAGGAGAAACTCCTGGATGTACCCTGCCTTGGCGAGCAGCTCTTCGGCAAGCCGATGGAGGATAACCAGGGCTCTACAGATCAACAAACAGTAAGGATTTGAGGGTTTGTTTGTTTGTTTGTTTTTATTGCTAGCTCTCTGACTGGGAGCTCTTAAAAGGGTTTTTTGTATATTTTTGAAAAGCAAGGTTACTTTCTTTTTGGTACTTTAGGGGAACTTTCCTTGAGCACAGTAGGTTGCTGAACTCTAGTAACCTCCTCAGGTTTGGAAACTGCTAACACCTAATTGGGTGTTGGTTCCCTCCCTTCCCACCCACCCCTAGTGAGCAGTCTTGCTTTATAGGGCACCTCCCCCTTTAACAAATCACAGAGAATTGGACCAGCACATTTTGAATATAATTAAAGAGATTTAACTGCTTTTTCTCTGAAAGGACAGCTGAGAAACCGGCTGGTACTTGGTACATCTCTCTCTTTTGCTTTAACAGATACCTAAGCTCCACGAACAGAACAATGGCTGGGAAAAATCGTTTTGCTAAAGCTGTTGCCCCCGTTACAGCTTCTGCCTCGGTCCAGACAGAGGTCCTTATGCCAGTTGAAGGACCAGTTCCATGTGCAGGGTGCCTGCATGCTGAAGCTCTGAGGAAACAAGTGGAGGAACACAGAGAGGAAGTGGCGAGGCTGAGGAGCATTCAAGACAGTGAGAAGTACATTGATGAGATGCTTCTTGCAGCAACCAAGCTCTCCAGCACAGGAGAAGATGGGTGCCACAGAATGTCGATGGTTGGACACAAGTCACCAGGGCCTGCAAAATCACCAATCCAACTTCTCCAGCCCTTGAAATGAAGAACCATTATGCAGCCCTGGAAGTGGAGGAGGTGAAAGCATCCCTGGAAAGGGAAGAACCAGAGTTCAAGTACCCCAAAGTTGCAGAATCAGTGACCAGAAGGAAACGAAGGGTAGTGGTGGTTGGAGACTCTGTTCTGAGGGGTACTGAGGCGTCCATCTGCCGACCAGACTTGATGTCCAGAGAGGTATGCTGTCTGCCTGGTGCTAAAATCCAAGATATTACGGAGAGTTTGCCGAGACTCATCAAGCCCACTGACTATTACCCAAGGTTGCTAATCCATGTTGGAAGAAATGATACTGCCAGGTATACCTCAGAACATATCAAAAGTGACTTCATGGCTCTGGGACAGAGTGAAGCAGTTAGGTGCACAGGTGGTGTTCTCTTCAATCCTCCCTGTTAAGGGTAAAGGCCAAGGCAGAGAGGCTCGCATCCTGGAGATGAATGCATGGCTGCGTGGATGGTGTCATCGAGAGCGTTTTGGTTTCCTAGACCATGGGATGCTGTTCCAAGGGTTGCAGAGCAGAGATGGCATTCATCTGTCCAAGAAAGGTCAACGCATCTTCGGTAGTAGACTGGCTAATCTACTGAAGAGGGCTTTAAACTAGATTCATTGGGGATGGGTGAAGAAAGCCCCCAGGTAAGTGAAAGTCCCCAGGTAGGTGATACATTGAATACCTTTATGGAAATGGGTAACAAGGGTAACATATGGAAAGCAGTGTGTATAAATGCCCGTAGCATGGGAAATAATATCCCTGATGTTGAAGCTTTGGTGGGAGTGGCTGACTTGGATTTAGTGGCAGTTACAGAAACATGGTTCACAGAAAACCATGATTGGGATTTAACTACACCTGGCTATACTTTATTCAGAAAGGACAGGGTAGGAAGAAGGGGAGGAGGAGTGGCACTATATGTAAAAAATAATATTAAAGCTTTGGAATTACAGAGCTTAAAAGGGAGAGAGGAGGCATTGTGGGTTAAACTAGAAAGAGGGAAAGATAAATCTATTTGCAGTGGTGTGATATACAGACCTCCCTCACAAGAGGAAGAGGTGGACAGAGAGTTAATTGAAGACATACGCAGCATTGCTAGGAAAGGGGAAGTGCTACTGATAGGAGATTTCAATATGCCAGATGTTGATTGGCACATTCCTGCTGTAGTATCATCTAGAAGTAAGGAGATCCTGGATTCTCTACAGGGAGAACTATTCAGGCAATTGGTAACAGACCCCACACGTGAAGGGGCCATACTGGACTTGGTGCTTACCAATGGTGAAAGTGTTTCTGATGTTGTAGTGGGAGATCATTTTGCATCCAGTGATCACCAGATGGTGTGGTTCAGTATTAGGACTAGGGCTGTTAGAATCCATTCCAAGGTTGAGGATCTTAGACTTTAGGAAGACTAACTTTGCGAAGATGGGTCAATACCTCAGGGAGTCGTTAATGGGATGGGAACAGCTGGGGGATGTAGAAAAACAGTGGGCAAAACTGAAAGGGGGTATTTTAAGGGCAACCAACCTTTTTGTTAAAATGGTAAATAAAGGCAAAAGGAGACCGCTATGGTTTTCGAAGGAAGTAGCTGAAAAAGTGAAGAAAAAGACGGAGACCTTCATGAAATACAAGCGATCACAGAGAGAGGAAGACAGGCATCTGTATTTGGAAAAACTTAGAGAAGCTAGCAAAATAGTCAAGAAGGCAAAGATTCAAAAGGAGGAGGAAATAGCCAATGCAATAAAATGGGGGGGGATAAGACATTTTTCAGATATATTAGTGAGAAGAGGAAGGGCAAAAGTGGTATTGTCAGACTCAGGGGTGCAGGGGGGGGAATATGTAGAAGCTGATAAGGATAAAGCAGAATTGCTTAACAAATATTTTTGTTCTGTGTTCACAGATGAAGAACCAGGAGCAGGACCTCAGAAAACACCCACAAATAGGAACAGAAGCGAGGTACATCTTGAACAATTTTCAGAAGACTGTGTTCGTGAGAAACTAGCTCAACTTAAAGTAGACAAAGCGATGGGACCGGATGGGATACACCCTAGAATACTGAGGGGGATGTTCTAGCAGCTCCACTGATTGACCTTTTCAATGCCTCATTGGAGTCGGGAGTGGTGCCAAAGGACTGGAGAGAGGCTCATGTGGTGCCTTTACACAAAAGCAGAAGTAAGGATGTGGTTGAAAACTACAGGCCGGTTAGTTTAACTTCGGTGGTGAGTAAATTATTGGAAACGCTGCTGAAAGAGAAAATAGTGAGGTTTCTGGAGTCCAGCGGATTACAGGATCCGAGGCAGCATGGATTCACCAGAAGCAGGTCTTGTCAGACAAATCTGATTGATTTCTTTGACTGGGTGACCAGGGAGTTGGACCGAGGGAGAGCTCTAGATGTGGTGTATTTAGATTTCAGTAAAGCCTTTGACACTGTTCCTCACAGGTGACTTATAAGCAAACTGAGCACCCTAGGGATGGACCCTAAAGTTACTGCTTGGGTTAGAAATTGGTTGGGTGGGAGGCGACAAAGGGTACAGGTAAATGGAGCTCACTCTGAGGAGAAGGATGTTACCAGTGGAGTGCCCCAGGGATCTGTCCTTGGTCCGATTCTTTTTAACATCTTTGTTAGTGATATAGTGGAAGGGCTGTCGGGTAAGGTTTGCCTCTTTGCGGATGATACCAAAATCTTCAATAGAGTAGACACCCAGGAAGGTGTAGATAACATGAGGAGGGATCTAGCTAAGCTTGAAGAATGGTCTAGAATTTGGCAGCTGTGATTTAATGTTAAAAAATGTAAAGTCATGCATTTGGGCTGCAGCAATCCAAGGGAGCAATACAGTATAGGAGGTGAAGTACTTTTGTCCACTAAAGAAGAGCGGGACCTAGGCGTGGTTATGTCTGATGATCTTAAAGTAGCTAAACAGGTAGAAAAGGCGACGGCAAAAGCTAGAAGGATGCTTGGGTGCATACGGAGAGTAATGGCTAGCAGAAAAAAGAGGTGATAATGCCTCTGTATAAGTCTTTGGTGCGACCTCATTTGGAGTATAGTGTGCAATTCTGGAGACCGCACCTTCAAAAGGATGTGAACAGGATGGAGTCGGTGCAGAGGATGGCTACTAAAATGATTAGTGGGCTTCATTATAAAGCATATGAGGACAGACTTAAGGATCTTAATATGTACACCTTAGAGGAAAGGCGGGATAGAGGTGATATGATTGAGATGTTTAAATACCTCCGTGGCATAAATGTTCAGGGAGAGAGCCTCTTTCAATTGAAAGCAAGTTCTGCTACGAGGGGACATGGGATGAGGATGAAGGGAGATAGATTCAGGAGTGATATGCGGAAATATTTCTTTACGGAAAGAGTAGTGGATCCATAGAATAGTCTCCCAGTGGAGGTGGTAGAGATGAGGACAGTAACTGAATTCAAAAAAGCATGGGACCAACACAGAGGATCTCTAAAGGTAAAAAGTGGACTGTTGTAGTTGTTGATATGGAAGGACAGACTAGATAGGCCATGTGGTCTTTTTCTGTCATCATGTTTCTATGTTTCTAAGACCGTGGAGATAGAGATGGAGTTCATCACCAGAACCCGTTTCTCACGCAAAACCTCCACCCTGCTTCAAAAGAAGCAGCCAACCAAGAAGCCCTTCTTCCCTAGAAAGGGCCTCCAGTACTGGGGTTATCTGCCATATCCGGCTACCTCCATGCCGACCACTCTGGCGCAAGGAAATCTGGCCAAAGGCCCATACACCGGCTCCCCTACAACCCACTCAGGGGTTTTGATGCCCTCAGCATAGACGCTCGCCCTCCGGCGACGCAGCATCCAGTGGAGGGATGCCTCTCCCACTTTGCCCCATCGTGGGCTTCCATCACCTTGGAAACATGGGTACTCCAAGTTGTCCGAGACGGCTATCGCCTTCGCTTCGACAGGCTTCCACCTCCTCGACTCCCCGCACACCAGCTTCTGCTGCAGTGGGAATTACACTCTTTCCTTGCCCAATGGGCAGTCGAGAAGGTCCCTCCGCACCTTCAAGGTCGGGGATTCTATTCCCAGTACTTCCTCGTCCCAAAAAAGATGGGGGGTCTACGAACCATCCTCAACCTCCGCTGGTTAAACAAGTTTCTTGTGTGGGAGAAATTCAAGATGTCATCTCTTGGTGTTCTGCTGCCCTTCCTCCGGCAGGGTGACTGGCCATGCTCCTTGGATCTAAAGGACGCTTATGCCCACATCTTAATCCACCCCTAACACAGGCAGTATCTGCGCTTCAGGGTGCAGGGAGAGCACTTCCAGTAGAAGGTGCTTCCCTTCGGCTTTGTGTCTGCCCCGCGAGTCTTCAAAAAGTGCCTCGTGGTCGCCGCTTACCTTCGGCGTCAGGGTGTGCCGGTCTTTCCCTACCTCGATGACTGGCTCATTACGGGCTCCTTGGTCGAGGAGGCTTGGCGAGCAATGCCGTGCACTATCCTCCTCTTGAAGAGCTTGGGGTTCTCGGTCAACTACCCAAAGTCTCACCTCGAGCCATTGCAGGCTCTCAAATTTATTGGGGCGTGTCTTGATACTCAGAAGGCGACCGCCTTGTTACCGGTGGATCGCGCCATCCGCCTCCAAGTTCTGTTGGCTCGCATCCAAAGTGCTCCCCAGGTCACCCCTCGGACCATGCTATGTCTCCTGGGCCACATGGCCTCGACCGTGCATGTGGTCCCCCATGCCCGCTTGCACATGTGGACGGCTCAGTGGTGTCTCAATGCCCAATGGAGCTAGTCCCTCGCACACCTCAGGGACCCCGTCAAGGTCCTTCCTGAGCTCTGCTTGTCCCTTAGCTGGTGGAAAAATCTCTGCAACCTCCTGCGGGGATTGCCCTTCCAGGCCCCACAGCACAATACGGTGCTGACGACAGACGCTTCCCTGTTAGGATGGGGAGCCCATTGCGGACCACTATGCATGCAGAGGCAATGGTCACCTGAGGAGTCTCATCAGCAAATAAACTTGCTCGAACTCCAGGCGATTTGGTGGGCCCTGAGGGCCTTCGAGGAACCTCAGCGGGAGGTCGGTTCTCGTGCAGACCGACAAGCGTGTTGCGATGTTCTACATCAACAAGGAGGGAGGCACAGGATCGCACTCCCTCTGCTGGGAAGCTGTCCTCATCTGCTCTTTCGCTGTACGACGGAGGATGTCCTTCAAGGCGACGTACCTCCTGGGTCAGGAGAATGGCCTGGCTGACAGCAGAATCCTTCGCCCCCACGAATGGAAGCTGGATCCCAGAGTAGCAGACTGGCTGTTTCTCCGCTGGGGGAAGCTGGAGATAGACCTCTTTGCCAGTCCCCAGAAAGCACAGCTCCCCCACTTTTGCAGGCCAGTGCCACATCCGAGCAAGGAGGGCCCCGATGCATTTCTCCTGGACTGGTCATCCAGCCTACTCTATGCATTCCCTCTCTTTCCCCTCATTGTGAGGACCTTTCTCAAGGCTCAGTGGGACAGGGCATTGTTGATTCTCATGGCCCCCTCGTGGCCTCGGCAGCCTTGGTTCCCGCTCGTGCTGTTGATGGAGCCTCCTGTTCCCCTGGGCTCTGCCCTGGGTCTGCTTACACAGTTGGAGGGTCAGGTGCTGCACCCAAACCTAACCTCCCTATCCCTCACGGCCTGGTGGCTGAATGGGTCTCCCTAGCTTCTCTGGCCCTTCCGGAGGAGGTTGAGGATGTCCTATTCACCACAAGGAAGGACTCCACTAGGCGAGCCTATGCCTTAAGTGTAGATGCTTCTCCGTCTGGTGCTTGGAGCGCCAGATCGTCCCCTTCTCATGCCCCGTTCGATGGGTCCTCCAGTACCTCCTCCATCTCTCGAGGGAAAGGCTGAAATCGAACTCTGTCAGGGTGCACTTGAGTGCCATCTCGGCGAATCACCTCCCCATCGAGGGAAAACCCCTCTCGGGGCAGCCGTTAGTCTCCCGCTTCATGTGGAGTCTCCTGCTTTCCAAGCCGCCCATCCGCTCTTCCCCAGCGGAATGTGACCTAAATGTGGTACTTATGCAGCTCACCCATCCATCTTCAAGCCAATGGCGACATATTCACTCCGGCACTTGTCCTGGAAGGTACCCTCCGTTTTGGCACTGACCTCGGCCCGCCGAGTCAGTGAGCTCCAGGCTCTCATGGCCGACACCCCTTACACCAGGTTATGTCCAGGAACAAGCAGGAATGAGTCCTCACATATGGGTACGTCGGTACCGACGGAGCCTGCGTGGGAAAGCTCCCCAGCTTCCCAAAAGGAAAGCTTTTGGGGCTTCCCACAGCGCATGCACGCTGCCTTCCCGCCTTCCTGACCAACTCTCCTCAGTTCTTCTTTTTCCGCGGAGCCAGCAGGTCGTGTTCCTGTCACCGCTGAAGAATTTCTTGTTTTTAAAAGTTGTTCTGACCGCGTATCTGCCTTCCCCTATTCCGAACCGGTACCGCCGGTCTTTACTACTTTATTTCTTTAAAAAAAAAAAAAAATTTTTCTTTTTCCACACTTGGTGTATTTCTTTTTGTAAGGCCTACCGGCCTTTACAAATTCTCCCTCATGGAGAAACCATCTTCTGGTTTTAAAAAATCCACCAAGTGCTCTGGTACTATTTCAGTCACAGACACCCATGAGTGGTGTCTTAAATGTTTGGGCACTGACCATTCGGTTCCGGATTGTCCATCCTGCTCTCTGATGTCCAAACGGGGCTTACAGAACCGAGCAGCTAAATTTCATGTGCTGTTTTCTGCAGATAATCCAGCATCAGCATCATCCAGATCTTCATCTCCGGATGGATCTCAGGTAACCAAACATTCCTCGGGCAAGTCTTCAAGGGGCAAATCTCCCTCAAAGCAGAGAGAGGCCCTTGGGTTCGACCCTGAAGACCCTGCCCCAGCCAAACAACCCCGGCGGGAAGCTCTGGCTTCCAAAGCTCCTCCTATGGGGTTACAGGTTGACATCGATGGCACGGCCTCGACCAATCACCTGTTAGACTGCTCTGGGGTACCGGCTCAAACCGGTACCGACATCCAGGCAGTTGAAGCGTCAATGGGTACTACGGTACAATCCATGCAGCAGGCCATAATGGCTTTTATTAATGCTGCGACGCCCTCGGTACCGCAACCGTCGGTTCCGACCCCGGTTCCGGTACCACAACCGATACCGGTACCCAGAGCATCTACTTCCAGTAGAAGACCGGTACCGGTTTTTGCTTCCCGCGATATTCTCGGTACCGACCCGGCTCCCGGTACGCCCGAGGTCGATACCGGTCGGTACCCGTATCAATCTCTGGAAGCAAGTAGGCGATACTTCGAGTCTTCTGAGGATGCCGATACCTCAGATGATTCTGATGAAGCATCCCTTATTCTTCCTGAGGAGCCTTCTTCCCCAAAGAGAAGAATGTCTCCTCCAGAGGACTTGTCCTTTCAGGACTTCATCTTGGAAGTTGCCAAAGGACTTTCCATTACAGTATCCTCTGAAAAGGAACCTAGAGCTCAAAAATTAGACATTTTAGGATACTCTAAGGTTCCCAAAGAGGCAGTCACCTTACCCATTCATAATATTCTCCAAGAACATATGATGGATTTATGGGAGGCTCCTCTTACACTATCTCCACATTCTCGTCGGTTGGATACCATGTATCGGGTCCCTCCTTCTCCTGGTTTTCAAAAAACCCAGCTTCCTCACCATTCTATTGTGGTGAAGTCTGCTATGAAAAAGATTAAGAGTACCAAAAGGCACTCTTCTACCCCTCCAGGAAGAGAATGTAGAACTTTGGATGCTTTTGGCAGGAAAATCTTTCAAGCTAGTATGCTTATTGCCAGAATCAACTCCTACAGCCTCTATATGGGCATGTTTCTAAAGGAGCTTGCTCTTAAAGTACAAGATTTTCTCCCCTTTATTCCAGAGGATAGAAAAGAGGAGTTCCTGCTTCTGTTAAAGCATATCCAAGATGTGTCAAAGTTCTCCAATAGGGCTGCCTTTGACTCTTTTGAGGGTGCTAGTAGAGCATCTGGCATAGCCATAGCTGCTCGTCGAATTGCTTGGCTCCAGGCCTCTGACCTGGAATCCTGGGTGCAAGATGGCCTAGGCAATTTACCTTGTACAGGTGAAAATCTCTTTGGCAAAGAGTGGCAAGTCAAAGCCATTCAAATGGATGCAGAGAATGCTGCTTTGGATAGACTCTCTAAGTCTACTTCACTCCCTGCCAAAAAGAAGTCTTTTAAGAAGTCTTTCTACAAAAAGCCTAGATTTGGTTCCAATGCTGGCCAGTCATCTGCTCAAGCTCGCTTTGTTCCTAAGCGACAGCAGACTAAACAGGCCAGAACAAAGCCTGCAGAAGCTGCTACGCTTCAACAGTCCCAACCCCCTCAGGGTTTTTGACTTACTTCTAGAGAACATACCTTTTCTGGCTCTGCAGCAACCAGAGCCTCTCACCATTCCAGGAAGGCTAACTCATTTTGCTCCCAGATGGGAACAGATTACATCAGAGCAGTGGACCCTCTCTATCATCAGAGAGGGATACAAACTGCATTTTTCCAGCCTTCCTATCTATCCCAGGGTGAGACATTTCGTCTCTCCCCCATCTCTCCTACACCTGTTGGATCAGGAGGTGAATACCCTGCTTGCCCAAGGGGCCATAGAACAGGTTCCCCTCCTCCAACAGGGCTCAGGGTTCTACTCCCCCTATTTTCTGATACCAAAGAAAACAGGAGGACACAGACCCATCCTAGATCTGAGAGAATTAAACAAATTCCTGTGCAAGGAAAAATTCAAAATGCTCTCTCTGGGTATTCTCCTTCCTTACCTTCAGAGTCAGGACTGGCTTTGTTCCCTAAAGGATGCGTACACACATATACTCATCCATCCATCCCACAGAAAATTCCTTCGATTTCTGTTCCAGGGAAAACATTTCCATTACAGAGTACTCCCCTTCGGTCTAGCCTCTGCTCCAAGAGTGTTCACAAAATGCATGTCAGTAGTGGCTGCATTTCTACGCTCTCAGGGAATCTTTGTCTTCCCATACCTAGACGACTGGCTCATCCGAGCTCCATCTCAGTCTCAGGCTCAGACTTCCCTGGACCACACCATCTGCATTCTGCAGTATCTGGGACTTGTCATCAATCTGCCAAAGTCTCAACTCACCCCTACTCAATCCCTAGAATTCATAGGGGCCTGGTTAGATGCCACCACAGCAAAGGCCTATCTTCCCCAGGCACGTTGCCACCGGCTAGTGCACCTGGCCTCTCAGATTCAGTCCAGAACTCACTTGACTGCCCGAGAGATGTTAAAATTGCTAGGCCACATGGCCTCCACAGTTCATGTGATGCCTTATGCTCGCCTGCATATGAGAGCAGCTCAATGGACTCTGTCCACTCAGTGGACCCAAGCATCAGGAGCTCTCTCCGACCAAATAGAAACCTCCAAACATCTCTTTGGGTCTCTCCAGTGGTGGATGTCCATTCAAAACCTGTTGCTGGGGTCCCCCTTCCAACCGCTACCACCCCAGGCAACCCTCACTACAGATGCCTCCCAGACAGGCTGGGGAGCTCATCTTCAAGACCTCTCCACTCAAGGCCTTTGGTCTCCGCAGGAGACTGCCCTTCATATCAACCTTCTGGAGCTTCGAGCAATTTTTCTTGCTCTCAAGGTCTTTCATACCCTCCTTTACAACATGACAGTGCTTGTTCATACCGACAATCAAGTAGCCATGTTCTACGTAAGCAAACAAGGAGGGACTGGCTCTCTGTCGCTTTGCAACGAAGCTCTCAGACTGTGGGCCTTCGCCAGAGAGCATCAAATCCATCTCCTGGCAGTATATCTCCCAGGAATTCAAAACTCTTGGGCAGACAGACTCAGCCGAGTTCTGCTTCCACACGAGTGGTCCCTGCACATGGATCAGGTACTCAGAATCTTTCAGAAATGGGGAACCCCGGACATAGACCTCTTTGCAAGTCCGTGGAATGCCAAACTTCCCCGGTTCTGTTCCAGAACTCCATGTCAGGGGGTTCAGGCCAGGGATGCCTTCCTCCTTCATTGGGGTCAGGGCCTCCTATATGCCTTTCCACCCATTCCTTTGATTCCCAAGACTCTGTTCAAACTGCAGAGGGATCACGGATCTATGATCCTCATAGCTCCACGCTGGCCACGCCAAGTGTGGTTCCCTCTACTTCTGCATCTCTCCCAGGGTCCCTCCCTAGACCTGGGAGCTGCTCCAGACCTTCTGTCTCAGGAGGAGGGGACTTTGTGGCACCCAAAACCCCAAGTCCCTCCACCTCAGAGCATGGTTACTGAAGGCCTAGACCTTCAAGACTTAAATGTCTCTCAACAAGTGCAAGATATCCTCCATGCTTCCAGAAAACCTTCCACAAGGCGTTCTTATGCTTTTAAATGGAAAAGATTTTCCATTTGGTGTGCTCAAAAGGATCTTGATCCTTTTGCTCTTCCTATCAATTCTCTATTGGAATATCTCCTGCATCTCTCCAATGCAGGCCTTAAAACAAATTCAGTAAGGGTCCATTTGAGTGCTATTGCAGCATCCCTCAAGTCTTTCAATGGACAATCTATTTCCTCTCATCCTCTTATTGCAAGATTCATGAGAGGCCTAACTTTAACTAAACCTCCCATTAGGCCTCCTCCGGTGGCATGGGACTTAAACTTTGGTTCTTGGTCAGCTTATGAAGCAACCTTTTGAACCCTTAGCCACTACCTCCTTGAAATTTCTTTCCTGGAAGGTTATTTTCCTCATTGCAGTCACTTCAGCTCGTCGCATCAGTGAGCTGCAAGCCTTAGTGGCGAATCCACCCTATACAAGGTTCCATCATGATAAGGTAGTCCTTCGGACAAATCCACACTTTATGCCTAAAGTGGTTTCACCTTTTCATCTTAATCAAGAGGTATATCTACCTGTCTTCTTTCCAGCTCCTCATGCATCCAGTGCAGAGCGGAACCTTCATACTCTAGATTGTAAAAGAGCTCTTGCCTTTTACCTCCATAGGACTCAGCCACATCGAAAGTCTTCCCAACTTTTTGTTGCTTTCGATCCTTCTCATTTGGGACTTCCAGTCTCAAAACGAACACTTTCCAATTGGATTGCTCAGTGTATTTCGTTTGCTTACCAGAGTAAAAACATTTCTCTGGAGGGCCATGTCACAGCTCACAATGTGAGAGCCATGGCCACCTCTATGGCTCATCTTCACTCTGTATCCATAGATCAGATCTGTCGAGCAGCCACCTGGGCCTCGGTTCATACCTTCACAGCCCATTACTGCTTGGATAAGGACTCCCGCCGGGATGCCTTATTTGGTCAGGCTGTCCTCAAACACCTGTTCCATTCTTAAACAACTCCTGCCCACCTTCCCTTAATGGATGCCTGAGATCCATCGGAAGATGAAATACCTACGGAGGGGATCTCCCAGGCATCTCAGCTAGGGAGTCCCATATGTGAGGACTCATTCCTGCTTGTTCCTGGAGATAGCACAGTTACTTACCTGTAACAGGTGATCTCTGGGAACAGCAGGAATAGTCCTCACAACCCACCCACCTCCCCTAGGAGTTGTATCTCTTTCTCTTCCTTTCCTCTCTCTATTGTCTCAGCTTTAAACTCGAACTGAGGAGAGTTGGTCAGGAAGGCGGGAAGGCAGCGCACATGCGCTGTGGGAAGCCCCAAAAGCTTTCCTTTTGGGAAGCTGGGGAGCTTTCCTGCGCAGGCTCCGTCGGTACCGACGTACCCATATGTGAGGACTATTCCTGCTGTTCCCAGAGATCACCTGTTACAGGTAAGTAACTGTGCTTTATTGGAACAAGGTGGTCCTCAGCACCCACCCTATATTCCTGCCTAAAGTCATTTCGGACTTCCATCTCAACCAGGAGATAGTTCTGCTGACCTTCTTCCCAAGGCCCCACGCCGACCAGGCGTCGACGGTCTCCACAGACTCGACTGCAGATGGGCCCTCGCCTTCTACTTGCAAGGAAGCCTGTTTTGAGCCTATGAGTATAGAAAAGGCCAGTGACTTTAACTTAGAGAAAGGAGAAATCCCTGCAGGGCATGGATTTCAGGCCCCTCATAGAGGAAAAAACCTGAAGGAGAGAAAGTTCAGGCAGCCACACCCTAACTCCTATGACGTAACTGCAGGCTTGAGAGGTGATTACAATCACCTGGGAGGAGTGGAGGAAGGGCTGGAGCCCTGGAGAGGGAAATATAAACCCCTGCTAAAGCAGAGGAAAGGGGAAGCTCAGAGGAAAGGAGACGCTCAGAGGAAAGGAGACGCTCAGAGGAAAGGAGACGCTCAGAGGAAAGGGGAAGCTCAGAGGAAAGGAGAAGCTCAAAGGAAGGAAGAAGCTCTGGGGAGGCAGAGGTCTCAGGAGGTTCGGAAGACTCAGAGGATTCAGGGGAATCAGGAGTGGAACCAGGAGCACCTGCAGATCTCCAGGAGAGCACCCAGAGAGGAATACAGAGAGCTGTTCCAGAGAGGCTGGAAGGAGACAAGGAACCGTAGCGAGCACAACCAGGGAGAACTGCCCAGTGCTTCAGGTACTGACTTTCTTTATCGGGGAGAGTTGAGCTCAGGAGAGACATTAGAACTCCCAGGGGGGCTGTATTCTGAGCACTGTGTCCAGAGCTCAGAAAAGGACACTGCCCTAACAACACCGGAGGATATGCAGATTGAGTTGGCAGGGGAGGAATTGCAAGATCTAGATATCCCCATGGACTGTACCCTGTGTCAAGCTACAAGCATGGAATCATTATGCTAAAGGCTAGCATTGAATGAGAAAGTCTCCTAGAAGCAGGTAACTGGAATTGAGCCAGGAATTGGGTTTGAAGAAAACTCCACATGTTTGCATTTCTCAGGAAAGTGCTGAGTCATGCTGAAGAGAAAGCTTGTGAATGTTTGCTACTTGTTTTCTTATTTTGAGTTTAAAACCTATCCTATCCTGAAAGGAAGGAGGGAAAGAAGAGGTTGTTCCAGAGGAACTGAGTTATTCTTTTGCTATTAAGTGCTTCACAAACAAATGCAATGTGTGCCTTCGAGTCAGTCCTGACTCAGGGCGACACAGAAGCTCCTGGGTTTTCTTGGCAGTGTGATCGGAAGTAGATTGCCAGGCCTTTCTTCTGAGGCAATGGAGGGTTAAGTGACTTGCCCAAGGCCACAAGGAGTGCTAGTGGGAATTGAACCCTGGTTGCTTCGTTACCAAGCCAGTGTTCTAACCACTAGGCTACTCCTCCACTCCACTGCTTCACAAACACAAGGTTAAAAAGAAGTATTTTTACCTTGCTGAGTAGAGCTGTTTCTCTAAGACTGAGCAATGTTGTTAACCAGCTGCATGTGTTTAAAAGACTGTGAAGCAGTTATACTGATCTTAATGCTCTGTTGCAAACAATCCTGAATGGACAAAATTCCTGTGTACAGTTTACTTGAACCTTTACTTTAAAATAAATTCTATCATTTGCCTTAACATCGGACCATGACTACACTTCTTCTTAAGAGCCAAACTACATGTCCCAGAATCCACCTGAGGAAAAGCTAGTTTATTTGAGTTCACCAAGAGAAGTTCTCCGTTACCTCGCCCCTCTAAGCCAGAGGCCAGGGGCAAGGGCGTGACAGTACCCAGACTCATCGTGTCTGGTCGGCTTTTCATGACCTTTGATCCCAATACATCGGGGCAGGCAGTCACCAAGCGCACCCTATCAGTTTGGGTGACAGACTGCATCGCTTTCGCCCATGCGAAGGCAGGTTCCCCGCTAGATCGTTGAGTCACCGCACATGGGGTTCGGGCCAAAGCGGCCTCGGTGGCCTCGCTGCGCTCCGTACCCCTGATGGACATCTGCCGGGTGGCGACCTGGTCTTCCACGAATACCTTCGCTGCCCACTACTGCCTGGAGAGGGAGTCCCGCCGGGACAGTGCCTTCGGCCAGGCTGTACTCTGTAACCTGTTCAGGGTATAAGCAACTCCTGCCTTCCGACTCTTCTTCATGGCTACTGAGGGCCTCGCCCCAAGGACTCGGGCTCCTTTGGGCTTCGGCTTCTGCTTACAGCCTTGCGGAGGCGTTTTTTGGTTACAGGTTTGTTAGCCTGTAGCTAGGGAGTCCCATGAGTGAGAACTGACTTCCTGGGTTGTTCCTGGAGAAAGCATAGTTATTCACCTGTAACAGGTGTTCTCCAGGGACAGCAGGAATCAGTCCTCACTACCCTCCCGCCTCTCCTGATGGGTTGCTGGATTTTTTTCCTTCCGTTGCCATCTGCTTGGTAGGGCTTGAGCTAAGGGACCTGACTGAGCAAGATGGCACCTTTGGGTGGGAAGAGGACCACGAATGCATGGCAGCAATCCCAAAGGCTTTCTATGAAAGCTGGGAAATTGCTCCACGTGGGCTCTGTCGGTGCCGACATCACCCTATAAGTGAGGACTAATTCCTGCTGTCCCTGGAAAACACCTGTTACAGGTGAGTAACTACGCTATACTTGTGACCTGGATTGGCCAATGTTGGAAACAAGATACTGTGCTTGATGGACTTTGGTGTGACCCAGTATGGCATATCTTATGTTATGTTCATCTCCTCTTCCACCTCTTCCTCCATGATGGCTGCTGAAGCTCGAGGAGCTAATGGTTGCTAGTGGCCTTCTGTTGGCATCCCCACCACCCACTGCTGCTGGCTCCGCTGCCTCATTGTCATCTCCCTCCACTGCTACATTGCACTTCCTGCTTCCAACTGATCTTCTCTCTCTTTCAATTCCAATCTCAGGCCTCTTGTGCCGCTAGTGCTACCTCTGCTGCTTGCTGCTAGTGCAACTGACAAATTTCCAGTCAGCTCTGTGATCTTGGCACCGCACCTGTGCTTGACACATTCTGTTACTCCCTCCACATCAGCATCTCTGTGCTTCCTCACCTCCAGGCCATGGACTGCATGCCCATGGAACTGATCACAGGCTGACATATGCATTAGCCTTTAGTAAACATGCCCCTTTGTGTATGATTTTAATTTTTATGTTGACATTTTATGTATATTTGTTGAAGTGTTTTTACCTGTAGTTATGCTTTACTAAGTTGATTTGTCATTTTGTACTTCTTTAACTCCTTGTATTTTATGTCTGTATGTAATTTGTATATTTTTCTTATTAGGTATATTTTTAGACACCTGACGCAGACAAGTGCCCTAGCATGGCCATGTCTGGTCATCAATAAATATATAGTAACATAGTATATGAGGGCAGATAAAGACCAGTATTGTCCGTCTAGTCTGCCCAGCAAGGCGGCAAGAGTAGGTGCACCTGCTACTCCATGCAGGTCACCCCTCCACATGCCTTTGTTTAGGGGGGTCTACCCAGCGCTCCATGTAGGTCACTCCTGTTTGTTGAGATATAAGAGATAGTTATGTTTATTTTGATTTTATCCTGTTGCTATAAAGGGATCCATTGTGTCTGTCCCATGCCATTTTGAATTCTGTCACTATATTCGCCCCCACCACTTCCATCGGGAGGCATTCCAAGCATCCACACCCTTATAGTGAAAAAGTATTTCCTGACATTGCCTTTCAGTTTACCCCCTTGCAGCTTCATGTTATGGCCTCTAGTTTACAGCTTCCCTGTCTTTGGAAGAGTTTTGCTTGTTCGTTAATACTCTTTAAGTATTTATAGGTCTGAATCATATCTCCCCTGTACCTCCTCTCCTCCAGAGTGTACATATTTACATCTTCAAGTCTCTTCTCATACGTCTTCTGATGCAGGTTCCAAATCATTTTGGTTGCCTTCCTCTGAACTGTTTCCAGTCTTTTTATATCCTTTGTGAGATATGGTCTCCAAAACTGAATACCATATTCCAAGTGAGGCCTCACCAGCGACTTGTACAGTGGCATTAGTACCTCTTCTTTTCTGCTGGTAATTCCTCTCTGTTTGCAACCCAGCATCCTTCTGGCTTTTGCCTCCACCTTGACATACTTTTTCACCACCTTGAGATCCTCAGAAGCAATCACTCCGAGGTCCTTCCCCTGGTCCGTGCACACCAACCTCTCGCTCCCTACTGCATACAATTCCCTTGGATTTCTGCTTCCCAAGTACATGACCGTGCACTTTTTCACATTAAATTTTAACTGCCAAGTATTAGACCATTCTTCCAGCTTTTGTAGATCTTTCCTCATGTTATCCACTCCCTCAGGGGAGTCCACTCTGTTGCAAATTTTCTTTTCATCTGCAAAAAGGCAGACTTTTCATAGTAACATTGTAGCATAGTAAATGACGGCAGATAAAGACCAGCATGGTCCATCTAGTCTGCCCAGCAAGATGGCAAGAGTAGGTGCACCTGTCGCTCTGTGCAGGCCACCCCTCCCCATGTCTTTGTTTAGGGGTGAACCCACCACTCCATGTAGGACACCCCTATTAGCTGAGACGTTAAATGGTTCAGAAGTTAGATGGTACCGTTTATTTTGTTTTTATCCTGTTGCTGTAAAGGGATCCACTGTGTTTGTCCCATACCGTTTTGAATTCCGTCACCGTGTTTGCCCCCACCACTTCCATTGGGAGTGCATTCCAAGCATCCACCACCCTTTCAGTGAAAAAATATTTCCTGACATTGCCTTTCAATTTAACACCTTGCAGCTTCATGTTATACCCTCTAGTTTTACAGCTTCCCCGTCTTTGGAAGAGGTTAGTTTGTTCATCATTTCACTTTAAGTATTTAAAGGTCTGAATCATATCTCCCCTGTCTCTCCTCTCCTCCAAAGTGTACATATTTAGGTCTTCAAGTCATTCAGTCCTTCAGCAATATCGCTCACAAATACATTGAACAGTACCTGTCCCTGGACTGAACCCTGGGGCACACCGCTAATCAGCTTCCTCTCATCCGAGTGATTTCCGTTTATTTATTTATTTATTTTATTTACATTCTCTTATATACTGCGCTATTCTGCATCAGTGCAGTTTACATTGAACAAACTGAAATTACATTGAACAGGGCATTATAACTTGGAGATAACTATTTTACAGGGAACATGGGCTAAGGAGGGTTAAGTGGCTTGCCCAAGACCACAAGGAGCACCTGTGGGACTAGAAACCCCAGTCCTTCCGGCCCAAAGTTGCTGTCCTCTAGTGGGATTTGAACCCCTGACCTTCTGGCCTGAAGTACCTTGCCCCAACCACTAGGCCACTCTTCCACTCCAGTTTACCATCACCTTCTGTCGTCTGTCAGTCCACCAATTTCTGATCCAGTTCACCACCTTGGGACCCATCCCCAAGCTGTTTAGTTTATTGATAAGCCGTATATGAGGAAAAGTATCAAAGGCTTTGCTGAAATTTAGGTAGATCCTTTGCATGCCCTTGATCTAGTTCTCTGGTCACCCAGTCAAAGAACTCAGATTTGGTAGATCCTTTGCATGCCCTTGATCTAGTTCTCTGGTCACCCAGTCAAAGAACTCAATCAGATTTGTTTGGCAAGATTGTCTTTTGGTAAAACCATGGTGCCTCGGATCATGCAACCTGTTAGTTTTGAGAAAGTCCACTATTCGCTCTTTCAGGAGCGCCTCCATTACTTTTCCACCACCGAGTTTGCTGGCCTGTAGTTTGTCACTTCTTCCCTATTACCACTTTTATAAAGAGGTACCACATCAGCCCTTCTCTAATGCTCTGGAACTTTTCCTGTCTCCAAGGATCTACGAGGGTTGCTCAGAAAGTAATGCCCCACTTGTTTTTTCTCAGTCCAGATTAAAGATAGAGGTGTGAAATTGAAAGGGTAGTAACTTGGAACTTCAAAGGACACGTGTGTAATTTTACAGTTGTCCGACAAATAGCAAGACGGTAGTGATCCTTCAAATGGCATCTGTGAGTGACACACGGTACAAACAACGAGCTGTAATAGAATTCTTGGTGGAGGAGAAAGAAAGTGTGAGAAACATTCACAAACGGTTGTGTGCTGTGTATGGAAGTTCTGCGGTAGATTGGAGCACCATTGGACAATGGGTGAAGAGAGTAAAGGCATCAGGAATTGGTAAAACGGAACTGGAAGATGCGCGGTCTGGGCGTCCTGCCTCAGCCACCAGTCCAGACAAGTTGCAGCACCCTGCGATAGCTGCCAGCGGACATTAAAATGCTGTAAGCTGTTGCGGTGTGCCTTGCACACACCTTTGAATATCCCAAAGAGTCAATAATTGCCATTGCACTAACTCTACTGACGGAAAGCTGTACGGACAATTCCCGACTCATGATGCGCCAATCCGCACGAATAATGTCATCAGCACACTGCAACTTGTCTGGACTAGTGTCTGATGCAGGACGCCCAGACCGCGGCTGATCTTCTAGTTCCGTTTTACCACTTCCTGAAGCCTTTACTCTCTTCACCCATTGTCCAATGGTGCTCCTATCTACCACAGAACTTCATGCACAGCACACAACCGTTTGTGAATGTTTCTCACACTTTCTTTCTCCTCCACCAAGAATTCAATTACAGCTTGTTTGTACAGTGTGTCACTCACAGACGCCATTTGAAGGATCACTACCGCCTCGCTATTTGTCGGACGACTGTAAAATTACACACATGTGTCCTTTGAAGTTCCAAGTTACTACTCTTTCAATTTCAGACCTCTGTCTTCATTCTGGACTGAGAAAAAACATGTGGGGCATTATTTTCTGAGCAACCCTCGTATTAAAAACATCCTTTAACGGCCTTGCAAGAACCTCTCTGAACTCTTTCAGTATCCTAGGATGTATCCCATTCAGTCCCATGGCCGTGTCCACTTTCAGTTTTGCAAGCTGTTCTAACACATCATCTTCTGTGAATGATGTGGTATCCAGGGGCGGCCCAAGGGGGGTGCGGGGCCATGTGCGGAGACTCGGTGCGGGGCCTCATTTGCATAAGGTGCCTCATTTGCATAAATATTTGCATAATGTTACCATACACTACTAACTTAGTAAACATGCCTCTTAATGAGTATATGGATAAAGAAAGACTAAAAGGTTTCTACATTACTATAATCCAGTACCAACCGCCAGGCACATTAGGAACTACTACAAACACTGCCCATTTAGAACCCATAGCAAACCTGCCGTATCCTAACAGCACTACCAGGACTCACAAAGCACCATACCCTAACTATCAAAAGACAACACTGCAAATATTAAACCAATACATTTCAGAGAACAATAATACATGACCTACTGGGGAAAGAACAAGTGGCAATGTCAAATAGGAATTACATAAACAGAATACCTCAGCTCAGTTACACATGCAGAACATAGACCATCACCAAACAAGGAATCACAATTTAGAAACAGGAAGACAATAATTAAACTGGGAACCCCAAAAGCCAAACTTGGAATATACAACAACACTGTAGAAATAAAACTATAAATTAATTTCCTCTTGTACTAAACAAAGTGCAAAAATTAATGATGCACATTTCCCAGAGCTGACATATTCCAGTTAATAAATTCAAAATAAAGAGATATTTTTCTACCTTTTGTGCATTTTTTTTTCAGTTGCAATTGTTCCAGCCACTTTCTTCTGGTTTCTTCGTGTCTTCTGCTAACTCTCCATCTGCTGTCCATTTGTCCTTTCTTCTGTCTTCTTGGTTTTTTTTTCCATTCTCTCTCTACATCTGCTTTAACATACTAATCTTTCTCCTTTTGCTCTTTCCTCATTCCTATTTCATCCACTCAAATTTTATCCCTCCATCCTCAATCCCCACTTACTCTCCCAATATCCGGCCAATTGTAGATTTGTCTTCCCTCCCACGCAAAATATTTTTCCCTCTCCATTTCACTCTCCCAGCTCCATCCCATTCTAATCCTCCCCCAACATCAGCTCCTTTCTAGTTCCAGCCCCACCCAGCATCTGCTCCCTTCTTGTCCCTGCATCAGCCCATTTCCAGTCCTAGTCCCCCATCAGCCCATTTCCAATCCTAACGCCCCCACAGCCCATTACCAGTCCTAACGCCCCCCACAGCCCATTACCAGTCCTAAACCCCTATCAGCCTACTTGTAGTCTTAGCCCCCCCATAGCCCATTACCTGTTGTAACCCCCCATCAGCCCATTACCTGTCCTAACCCCCCCATAGCCCATTACCTGTCCTAATCCCCCCATCAGCCCACTTGTAGTCGTACCTCCCCATAGCCCATTACCTGTTGTAACCCCCCATCAGCCCATTACCTGTCCTAACCCCCCCATAGCCCATTACCTGTCCTAATCCCCCCATCAGCCCACTTGTAGTCGTACCTCCCCATAGCCCATTACCTGTTGTAACCCCCCATCAGCCCATTACCTGTCCTAACCCCCCCATAGCCCATTACCTGTCCTAATCCCCCCATCAGCCCACTTGTAGTCGTACCTCCCCATAGCCCATTACCTGTTGTAACCCCCCCCCCATAGCACATTACCAGTCCTAATGCCCCCCACAGCCCATTACCAGTCCTAACACCCCCCACAGCCCATTTCCAGTCTTAGCCCACCGCCCCATAGCCCGTTTCCAGTCCTAATCCCCCCATCAGCCCACTTGTAGTCGTAGCCCCCCATAGCCCATTACCTGTCATAACTTCCCCCATCAGCCCATTTCCAGTCTTAGCCCCTCCATAGTCTATTACCTGTCCTAACCCCCCATAGCCCATTCCCAGTCTTAACCACCCCATCAGCCCACTTCCAGTCCGAATCCCCTATAGCCCATTACCAGTCCTACCCCCCCATCAGCCCACTTGTAGTCGTAGCTCCCCATAGCCCATTACCTGTTGTAACCCCCCCATAGCCCAGTACCAGTTCTAACCCCCCCCAGCCCATTACCAGTCCTAACGCCCCCACAGCCCATTACCAGTCCTAACGCCCCCCACAGCCCATTACCAGTCCTAACCCCCTAACAGCCTACTTGTAGTCCTAGCCCCCCCATAGCCCATTACCTGTTGTAACCCCCCATCAGCCCATTACCTGTCCTAATCCCCCCATCAGCCCACTTGTAGTCGTAGCCCCCCATAGCCCATTACCTGTCATAACTTCCCCCATCAGCCCATTCCCAGTCTTAACCCCCCCATCAGCCCACTTCCAGTCCGAATCCCCTATAGCCCATTACCAGTCCTACCCACCCATCAGCCCACTTGTAGTCGTAGCTCCCCATAGCCCATTACCTGTTGTAACCCCCCCATAGCCCAGTACCAGTTCTAACCCCCCCAGCCCATTACCAGTCCTAACGCCCCCACAGCCCATTACCAGTCCTAACGCCCCCCACAGCCCATTACCCCTCCTAACCCCCTATAAGCCTACTTGTTGTCTTAGCCCTCCCCATAGCCAATTTCCTTTTGTATCCCCCACTTAGCCCATTACCAGTCCTAATGCCCCCCTCAGCCCATTACCAGTCCTAATGCCCCCACAGCCCATTTCCAGTCTTAGCCCACCGCCCCATAGCCCGTTTCCAGTCCTAATCCCCCCATCAGCCCACTTGTAGTCGTAGCCCCCATAGCCCATTACCTGTCATAACTTCCCCCATCAGCCCATTTCCAGTCTTAGCCCCTCCATAGTCTATTACCTGTCCTAACCCCCCATAGCCCATTCCCAGTCTTAACCCCCCCCATCAGCCCACTTCCAGTCCGAATCCCCTATAGCCCATTACCAGTCCTACCCCCCCATCAGCCCATTTACAGTCCTTACCCCCTCCCTCCCTCCCTCCCCATCAGCCCATTTACAGTCCTTACCCCCCCTCCCTCCCTCCCTCCCCATCAGCCCATTTACAGTCCTTACCCCCCCTCCCTCCCTCCCCATTTACAGTCCTTACCCCCCTCCATAACAGCCCATTTACAGACCTTACCCCCCCCCATCAGCCCATTTCCAGTCCTTACCCCCCCCTTCCTCCCTCCCCATCAGCCCATTTACAGTCCTTAGCCCCCCTCCCTATCAGCCCATTTACAGTCCTTACCCCCCTCCCTCCCTCCCCATCAGCCCATTTACAGTCCTTACCCCCCCTCCCTCCCTCCCCATCAGCCCATTTACAGTCCTTACCCCCCTCCCTCCCTCCCCATCAGCCCATTTACAGTCCTTACCACCCCCCCTCCCTCCCTCCCTCCCTCCCCATCAGCCCATTTACAGTCCTTAACCCCCCACCCTCCCTCCCTCCCCATCAGCCCATTTACAGTTCTTACCCCCCCCATCAGCCCATTTACAGTCCTTACCCCCCTCCCTATCAGCCCATTTACAGTCCTTACCCCCATCAGCCCATTTACAGTCCTTACCCCCCCTCCCTCCCCATCAGCCCATTTACAGTCCTTACCCCCCCTCCCTCCCTCCTTCCCCCCCCCCATCAGCCCATTTACAGTCCTTACCCCCCCTCCCTCCCTCCCCATCAGCCCATTTACAGTCCTTACCCCCCCCCCCATCAGCCCATTTACAGTCCTTACCCCTCCCCCCCCTCCCCATCAGCCCAGCTAAGTTTAAAAAAAAAAAACAGGAACCGGCTGCTGCTGCCGCTGCCGCCGTGGCAGCGGCAGAATGGAGAATCCCGCGGGGCCCCCCTGTCCAGCAGTCTTCTAAGCGGCCTCAGCGCGGGCTTTTCAGAGCCGCGCGACGGGAGAGTTTCCCTTTCTCGCGGCTCTGTTAATCCCGCCGCGGGGCTGATGGGATTTCCCATCAGCCCCGCGGCGTGATTAACAGAGCTGCGAGAGGAGAAGCTCTCTCTCTTCGCGCAGCTCTGACAGCCGACGGAGGCCTCATAGAAGACTTCAGGACAGGGGGGCCCCGCGGAATTCTCCATTCTGCCGCTGCCACGGCGGCAGCAGCAGCAACAGCCGGTTTCTGGTTTGTTTTTTTTTAACTTAGCTGGGCTGATGGGGGGGGGTAAGGACTGTAAATGGGCCCTTCTCCATTCTGCCGCTGCCACGGCGGCAGCGGCAGCAGCAGCCGGTTTCTGTTTTTTTTTTTTAAATTTAGCTGGGAATCTGGGATGCAAGATGTTTTTTGCGCGGGGCCCCCTGAAACGCGGGGCCCTGTGCAAAAAACATTCTTGCTCAATGGACGGGCCGGCCCTGGTGGTATCTACTCCATTCCCATATGTATATTTGTCAGTCACAGTTGGTCCTTCTCCAGGATTTTCTTTAGTTGCTTATAAAAAAAGTATTTAAGCATTTTCGCTTTTTTAATGTCACTTTCCACAAATCTTTTCACGGCACTTTAGAGTCCTGCAATTCCACCTCTGATTTTCCTCCCATCCTGAATATGCCTGAAAAAGATTTGTCGCCACACTTCACACTTTAGTCATCTTTCTTCTGATTTTTTTTGCTATCCTTATTTCTATTTTTGTCTTTTCTAGTTTTATCCTGTATTCTTTTCTGTATTTCTGTTTGTGACGTTCTGAATTTTGTGAAAGCTGTGTTTTTTGCCTTTATTTGTGCAGCCACATCTTTGGAGAACCAAATAGGTTTCCTTTTCCTCTTGTTTTTATTTACTTTCCTTGCATACCGTATGTATCGCTTGCCCCTTTTATTACCTCCTTTAGTTTAGCCCACTGAAATTCCACTTCCTTTATCCCCTCCCATCCTGCCAACTCCTCCTTCAAGCACGTGGCCATTTTACTGAAGTCAGTGTTTTTGAAGTCTAGGAAGTTGATCTTGCTGTGATTGGACTCACTTTGGCTTTTATCTCAAACTACACCGTGTGATCGCTGCTGCTGCTGCTGCTCACATGGGCACCCACCCGGATATTCGACACACTATCTCTGTTAGTGAGTACTAAATCCAGCATCGAGCTTACCCTGGTCAGTTCCATCACCATTTGTCTAAGTAATGCATCTTAGAAAATATCCACAATTTACAGATTTGCAGAAGAAATATTCCAGTCCACATCGGGTGGATTAAAGTCACCCAATATGATTATTTCCTCCTTCATGGCTACCTTTGCAATATCAATAATAAATTTGCTATCCATTTCTTTGGTTTGAGTTGGGGCCTGTAGACTACACCAGTATGGATGACACTGCCATCTTTTCTTTCCAACACAATCCACAGTGCTTCCTCTTTTCCCTACATCCCCTGCATTTGAACAGCTTTATTATTGCTTTTGACATATAGGGCTACTCCTCCTTCTTTTCTTCCCTCTCTCTCTCTTCTAAATAGTTTATAGTCAGCTATGGCTATATCCCATTCATGTGACTCATTAAACCATGTTTCTGTAATGGCCACAATGTCCAAGTTCTATTTGAGAGTTCCATTCTCTGTGTGCATATGTATGGTCTATGGCCAATTTTTACTCCTGTTATTGTCTTTAGTGATATTGCAGAGTGATACCTTGTTTTTCTTCTAACCTTAACAGTCTATACATCCAAGACTGTATTAGCCTAGTATTAGTCTCTTACTAATGTAAACTAAATACCTCTTGGTAAAAGTAAAACTTCAAGAGGATGTAAATCAGCATGTAGTGTTCCTATCTTGTTATTTTAATAATCATCTTATTTCTTGGGAAGTGTTAAGTGAGGATAGAGAATCAGTAGAAGAGATATTGGGAGGCAGGAGGCATTATAGCATTTTCCTAAAAAGACTGATATTGATCTGCATAGTGAATATTCTCTACTCTATATAGTCCAGACTGTCAAAAGACTTAACAGAGAATTAACAGTAAGTGTAATTGCTCTTTTCTGTCTCTGCATATGACTGGCCCAAATCACATCTCATTCCCTGCTGAGAGTTTGTATCCTAAGAAGTTCATGAATGCATACGGTAATGCTTAAATCTTTAAAGATACCATATATGATTGCAGGATATTATTTCTTATCCTGACAGAATCCAGGATCTCCTAATGTTGAGAGAGGGAAGCAATATTTAATTCATTTCTTTGCCAATTATTTAAACTCTGATATCTGCTTAAAGTGAAATAATTTGAAAACACAACAGTTACAAAATATAAAAGTGAAATAATATTTCATTCATTTTCAGAATCATGCAGACCTTTGTTGTACAACAGTGGAAAAAGAGCAAAGAAAAAGCTAATTGTTCGCACAAGAAAATATCAGAGAAGAAGGTGAAATCCCCTCTGCACATTTTTTCTACACTGCGCAGGTAACTTCAATTCCATGATCTTTATTGTGCCTTATTTTATCAAGCACAAAATACATGTGCTTTGCCCCCCACCTTTTGGTTTCCTTTATATTTATACTTTCTGTATTCAGGAACTTGATGTGATTTGTTTTCAGTCATTTTCCTACAGAGCTCATTAGAATGTAATGTATCCTAATATTAGACTATAGTCTTAAGATTTTTTGGAGGATAAGTGAGAGATTAAGAATATAAGACATGCCAAATTTTGTAAGGCTTTAGGAGCCAGGCCAAAATCTTAGGAGCTAGTGCTTGTGACCTCCTCTTAACCCCCCACCCCATCCCCTCTGATTCTCTCACTCTGGTCTCATGTTCTCATGAGACCAGCACCAGAGTTCCTATACCATGCTTCATTTTTAGATAACACAAGTGTCTCTGTGGATGTATGGTGCAATGGTGGAGTGCCTGTTTGTGTATGCAATGTGGTGATGGGTGCCTTTGTATGGGGGGGGTGCAGGGCTGCGGTGCATTTGTGTGTGTGCGCGGCAGAATTGGAGAGCCTCAGTGTGTGACGTGGAGATGAATTGCCTGTGTGTGTGAATGTGTGTGTGTTTTTGTGTCATGAGAAGATGGGGGGGGGGGTGTAGTTGGGGGTATGGGATACTTACATGTATGTTTGGAAGGGGATGCACTTTGTTGTCATTTTTGTCCTTCACCTTGCACTCTTCCTTCTCCACTTCAACCCCTTCCCACTCTCTGTTCCCCTTCTGGACTCTCTCCCTTTCTTCTTTCCCCCAGCACTCCCACCTCCTATCCTTCTTCCCCATCCTCCTTACTTTTTTTTTTAAGATTCTGCCCCTTTAAGTTTATGCTGCCTCACTCCTCGTCTTTTCTTTTTTTTTTTTTTTTTTAAGGCTCTGATTCCTTATCCGATCTCCCATGGGCAGAACAGGAGGGATCTTTGCCGCAACTGGGACTTAGATGCAATGGACAGACTGTGGGGATCTGATCCCCCTCGGGCTGTCTGCTGCATATAAGCCTCGATCGCAGCAAAGATCTCTCCTGTTCTGCCCGCAGGAGATGGGATCCCTGCGGGCAGAACAGGAGGGATCTTTGCCGTGATAGTGGCTTAGATACAGCAGACAGATGGATCTCCATGGGCTGTCTGCTTCATCTAAGCTCTGATTGCAGCAAAGATCCCTCCTGTTTTGCCCACGGGGATCCGATCTCCTGCTGGCAGAACAGGAGGGATCTTTGCCACAATCGTATTTAAAAAAAAAAAAAAAAGAAAGAATAATGGGGATGGGGGAGTGGAGCATATCCCAGATGCCATTTGTAAATTTCTGGTCGACCTGGGACCTGGACTTTGTCGAGCCTTGCCTTACTGAATCAGACCAATGATTGAATCCAGCTCCATCTCCAGCCGCAGCCAGTCTGGGTTGCTTGGACATACCTAGTGGATCCTAATGAGGGGATCTTTTCCCTGTTGCCTATTCACAGAAGTGGCAATCCCCAAATCTGCCTGGTAGTATTTGGTAATTAACCTCTTCTTGAGAAACTTGTCCTGACCTTTCTTAAATTCAGCTATTCTGTTAGCCTTGACTGTATTCCCCAACAAATTCCTTCACTTGATTTTGCATTGACTGAAAAAATATATTTACATTTATTATAAAATTACTACAGTTAACTTCATTGAATGCTTCCTAATACTAGTACTATTTTAAAGGGAAAGTAAATGTTCTTTGTGAACTTCTCCACTACTGATTTTGTAAGCTTCAGTCTTATCCTCTCTTCTCCAAATTGAAGAGTCATAACTGTTAAGCTTTTCTTCAAAAGGGAGCCATTCCATACCTTTTATCATTATCGTTGCTTTTCTCTATAACTTTTCTAGTTATAAATATATATATATTTTGGGGGGGGGGGGGGTTATGAAGGGTAGAACTGCACACAGTATTCAGGAGGGTGTAGCTGCAGCATAGATTTATTTAGAGGCATTATAATATTCACAGTTTTGTTTTCTATTCCTTTCCAAATGATTCCTATTGTTCTCCAGGACCAAGCAGGAAGTCAGCCCTCACATATGGGTGTCATCGACGCCGATGAAGCCCCAGCGGAGCATTTCCCCAGCTTTCCATGAAAGCCTTTGGGAATGCAGGCACGCATGCGCGGTTCCCTTCCCGCCTAAAGGTGCCATCTTACCTCAGTCTCTCTTTTTCCGAGAAGCCCACCGGACGTGTGTCCTGTCATCCCGGATAAAAGTTTGATTTTTTTCGTCGATTCTCGCTATTTTTCTTCTTCGGTTCGACACCGGTTCCCCTCCCGCCGGGTTCGGTACACCGGTATCGAGCCCCTTTCTTCTTTTTCGGTTTTTGCCCTTCGTGGCTGGCGTTCGTGCCCTTTTTTGCTTTTTCCCTGGAAGACCTCGCAGGGACTCTTTTTTCCCCGATGCCCTCCAGCGGTTTTAAAAAGTGTGATCGGTGTAAGAAGTTGATGTCTCTCACCGACACACACGACTGCTGCCTTCGGTGCCTCGGTCCTGATCACGACCCTAAGACATGTGGAGCATGTGGGAAGATGTCTTCCAAGGCACTGCGAAGTTGCCAGCAGCAGAAAGAAAGGCTTTTCTCTGATTCAGCCTCTGGCCGTGCCCAGACCTCGTCTGAGGCCTCGACATCTCGAGATTCGGATCCCGAGCACCATCGTTGCTCCTCGGACAGGGGGTCCCCCGACCGGGAATGCAAGAGGAAGAAGCGGCTTGTGAGGGCGGCGTCAGAAGAGATCCCTGGCTCCTCGAGGGCCAGGTCTAAGACCCCCGACCGTCGCCCCGGGCCTGTGGAACAAGAGAAGCCTGCCAAAGTTCCTCGCGTGGAGCCGAAGTCTGCTGGACACGTAAGCCCTGTAGTCCTCGAGGACTCTCTTCCCAGAGAGCCGATGTCGGGCCCGGTGCCGCCGGGGCCCGAGTCGGTGGCTGCTGCGTCTCCCGAGCTGAGTCTCAGGATGACAGCCTTGGAGTACAGACTGTCTGCCTTCGTGGAGCAGCAGCGGGCACTGATGGCCAGCCTGTCTGGCGCATCTGCCCCGACCACCGGGACATCGACATCAAAGTCAACCCCGGAGACCGAGCCAATACTCGAGACCATGATGGCTCGAGGTCGACCTCGGTCGTGGTCTCCCTCGACCTCCCGTTCGGGACCGAGGGCGTCGGGGCGGGTGCTCCCAGGCCCTGCGGGGTCGGATCCTGACTCCTCGTCGGACGAGTCCGCCTGGGAGACGGAGGATGAGGAGTCCCCCGACACCTTCAAGACTCGGTGCGTCCCGTTGGACTCACCGCAGTCTGAACCCCGGAGTAGATCCCCTCCGGAGGATACCCGGTTCTCGGAGTTGTCCGGGATATGGCCACCACGTTGGCTATCCCAGCGGAGCTCGTGGCCCTGCAGAACGACTCTCCTCCGAAGGAGGCCTTTACTGTCCCGGTTCCTCCGATGCTGGAATGGCTCCTCTTCCGGATGTGGGAGGCACCGGCCTCGGCGCCGGTTTTAAGCAAGCGAGTCGATTCGATCCATAGACTCCGGAAGAGCCCTGGCTTTCAGAAGGCGCAGCTGCCACACCATTCCATGGTTGTGGAATCAGCCATGCATCGCCTGAAGAATCAGAAGATGCACTCTGCGGTGCCCCCCGGCAGGGAGGCCCGGAACCTCGATGGTTTTGGTAGAAAGTGCTTCCAGGGCTCGATGCTTGCTTGCCATGTCCAGTCTTACCAGCTGTACATGGGCATGTATTTGCGAAACCTGGCCAAGGAGTTGGCCGGGTTCTCTGCTGGTCTCTCAGGGGAGCCCTTGCAGAGATTCAAGTCCTTGTCCTCAGGGATTCGGGACTGCTCCAAATTTATGTACCGCGCCGCCTACGATGGCTTCGAGGCTTCGGCCCAAGTTGCGGCAGCCAGCATCGCGGCTCGACGCCAGGCATGGCTGCAGTCATCGGACCTCGAGCCATGGGTTCAGGACAAGTTGGTCGATGTCCCTTGCCGAGGTGAGAACCTTTTTGGCAAGCCCATGGCCGAGAAAGACGCACAGCTCGAGACCGAGCACCTTACAAGGACAAGGCTGTCTAGAAAGACCTCTGCCCCTTCTCACAAAAAGAAGGGCTTGGGTAAAAAGCCCTTTTACCCGAGGAAGGGCACTGCCTACAAACAGTACCCACAATATCAGGCTGCCCAAGCTGCCCCTCAGGGTCAGCAAGCCAAGGGGCAGGGTAATGGGCCCCGTAGGCAGAGGACCCCCAAGCCTCCAGCCCCTGCTCCCATTCAGCAGGGTGGGGGGTTTTGACTCCTTCAGCATTTTCTCTCCGTCCCTGCTCTCCCAACCCTGCACAGGAGGTCGCCTCGCTCTGTTTGCCCACCAGTGGCCACTCATTACTGGAGACAGTTGGGTGTTAAGCATAGTCCAGAAGGGCTATGCACTACACTTCCAGCAACTGCCTCCTCCATACTTTCCAGGGGAGCCTCCAAGGCCTCCCCTGCACACAGATCTTCTCCTTCAAGAGCTCCAAGGTCTGTTGGTAGACAGGGCAGTGGAGCCTGTGCCTCCCCACTTGCAAGGTCAAGGGTTCTACTCCAGGTATTTCCTGGTACCCAAAAGAACCGGTGGTCTTCAACCTATTCTGGATCTCAGAAACCTCAACAAGTTCCTGGAGAAGGAAAAGTTCAAGATGCTTACTCTTGGAACTCTTCTGCCCTACCTCCAGCATGGAGATTGGCTATGCTCCTTAGATCTAAAAGATGCGTATACCCACATCCTCATTCATCCAGACCACAGACAGTACCTCAGGTTCATTGTGGGAGGAAACCATTATCAGTACAGAGTACTGCCTTTTGGCCTCACCTCCGCTCCCAGAGTCTTTACCAAATGCTTGGCAGTGGTGGCGGCCTACCT
Source organism: Ichthyophis bannanicus (assembly GCA_033557465.1). Taxonomy (NCBI): domain Eukaryota; kingdom Metazoa; phylum Chordata; class Amphibia; order Gymnophiona; family Ichthyophiidae; genus Ichthyophis; species Ichthyophis bannanicus. The sequence goes on along the minus strand of CM066033.1, from coordinate 371,988,435 downwards.
GAGAAATCAGGGAATCTTTGTCTTCCCCTATCTGGACGACTGGCTCATCAGGGGTCAGACATGCCAGGAGGCCAGACAAGCCACCCTCAGAACTATTGCTCTTCTTCAAAGCTTGGGGTTTGTAATAAACTTCGCAAAGTCCACTTTGCTCCCCTCCCAAAACTTGGAGTTCATAGGAGCAAGGTTGGACTCGTTGCTGGCAAAGGCGTTCTTGCCAAAAGACCGAGCCCAGAGACTGATAAACTTAGCCAACCAATTTCTCCTCAGGTCGATGGTCTCCGCCAGACTCTGCCTCAGGCTTCTTGGCCACAGAGCTTCGACAGTACATGTGACCCCCATTTCCAGGCTCCATATGAGCACATGAAATTGCTCTACTATCTAACTAGCTCAAAGTACTGATTTCATTTCGGGAACAGGTCTCAGACTTTGTCGGGGAGAGTGCTTACGAGGTGCAATACCTCAATGGCTACTCAACCCCTGTATTACATCAAGGACCCGATGTGTTTCCCATCCCTGGTTTGCAATAGTGCTTCAAAACAAGCTATCCATGCATGTGTTTAAATTACAAACAAGCTGTCCAGGTGTTCTCTTAAATCATTGGCGTATATACTGATGAGAATACAAGTCAAAAAACTTAATCATAGCAAAAATTCTTATCTTTGTTTGAAATGTTGTACCTTAGGGAGGTAACTAAGGATCTGGAATTGATGTCTACTCTTCTCCCGGATGATAAGAGGGCAGACTACCTTACATTAGTCAAACATGCTCAAAATGCTTCCAAATTTGTCAACAGGGCAACCTTTGACTTTTTTTGAATGCACTAGCAGAGCAACTTCTATCTGTATAGGTGCATGTAGGATTGCATGGCTCCAGGCATCAGACCTTGAACAATGGGTTCAATATAAGCTTGGTAATATTCCCTGTACTGGTGAGAACCTGTTTGGAAAGGATTGGCAAGATAAGGCTTCTCAGTTAGAGTCTGAGAATACTACCCTCAATAGGCTTTCTAAAGCTACTGCCGCCCCTCCCAAGAAGAAAGCAGCTACAAAGAAGCCTTTCTATGGTAAGAAGAAGAAATTTTACCCTTCTTACCCCCCAGCTTCTCAATACCAACCTCAGAGTACCCAGAGAAAGCAACAGCCTCCTAAGCAACAGAAGAAGCCACAAGCTCCTAAACCCCAACCAGCTGCGCAGATGCAGTCTATGCCTGGTTTTTGACTTCTTCCTAGAGAACATAGCCACCCTGCCTCTGGAGAACCTCCACCCTCTCCACATTAGGCTTCTACTCCCTCCAGTGGAGGAGTAGCTTAATGGTTAAGAGCACTGGCATGGGAACCCAGAGACCAGGGTTCTATTCCCACTAGCACTCCGTGTGGCCTTGGGTAAGTCACTTAACCCTCCATTGCCTCAGAAAAATCCAAGTTATCAATATACCTGTTTAATGTACATTACCAAGCTTAAGTTACAATGTAAACCACTTAGATTGAAATGATAAAGTGGTATATAAAACCTGTTAAATAAAAAATAAATAAAACATAGCAGGAAGACTTTGCCATTATGCCCATAGGTGGCATCTTATCACCTCAGAGCAGTGGACACTAATCATAGTTCGAGAAGGGTACAAGCTTCATCTGCAGAGCACTCCCCCCACACACACTCTCTAGTGGGGGGATATCATTCTCAACCCCCACTCACTGCTCTCCTGCAGCGAGAGATCAACTCTCTTCTGTCAGAGTGTGCCATAGAAGAGGTTCCAACATCCCAACAGGAGATGGGATTCTTTTCTCCTTACTTTCTTATACCAAAGAAAAACGGAGGGTACAGACCCATTACCTTATCTTCAGAGTCAGGGTTGGCTCTGTTCTCTCGATCTAAAAGAAGTGTATACTTGTATCTTCATTCATCCAGAACACAGGAGGTATCTACATTTCATCTTTCAAAGAAATCACTATCAATATGGAGTTCTTCCCTTCGGACTTGCCTCTGCCCCAAGAGTCTTCCCAAATATTCGTCTTCCCTTACTTAGATGACTGGTTAATAAGGGCAGCCACTTCACAGGAGTTCATCTATCCCTCCTTTGTACAATGCAGGTACTGCAGAATCTGGGATTTGTAATAAATCTTTCAAAATCCCATCTAGTTCCTACTCAAACACTAGAATTCATAGGAGTTCTTCTAGACACTCGATGGTCAAGAGCATTTCTGCCCTAGGACCACTGTACTCAACTAATGCAGCTAGCATCTCAAGTAAGGCTCAGAGGCAATCTCTCAACCAGGGAGATGCTCCAACTTATAGGCCAGATGGCCTCCACAATGCATGTAGTTTCATATGCCCATCTACCCATGCGGACAGCTCAGTGGACTTGCCTCCCAGTGGAAGTAGATCTCTGGGACCCTCAAGGACCAGATGCAAGTCACAGATAGTCTCATTGACTCCCTTCTGTGGTGGTCTATGCCAGGAAATCTTCTCGTAGGGTCACTTTTTCAGATGCCTCCACATCAGTGCATCCTGACCATGGATGCCTCCAAACTGGGCTGGAGTGCCCACTTGGAGACTCTCTCCACTCAGGGCCACTGGACGGAGCAGGAGTCACAGCTCCAGATAAATCTACTGGAGCTTTGTGCCATCTTCAATGACCTCAAAGTGTTTCAACAACTATAAGGTCACAGAATTCTCGTCCAGACGGACAATCACGTGGCTATGTTCTTCCTGAACAAGAAGAGGGAATGGGCACTTGGGCTCTTTGCAAGGAGGCTCTCCATCTTTGGTCCTTTGCCATTGCTCATCAAATATACCTCCAAGCAGTGTATCTGCCAGGACAGCAAAATTTCTTAGCAGACAGATTGAGTCAGATCCTCCTTCTGCGCGAATGGTCCCTCCATCAGGAAACAATCTCCTACATCTTTCAGACCTGGGGAACTCCGGAGAACTCCGGAGATAGACCTTTTTACCACTTTGCAAAATGCCAAACTACCTCGTTTTTGCACCAGAACCCCAATGTCCAGCCTCCAACAGGTGGATTCTTTCCACCTTCATTGGAGTCAGGATTTCCTGTATGCCTTTCTTCACATACTCCTGATTTCCAAAATGATTTTCAAGCATCAAGCAGAAAGAGCCACATGATCCTCATACCCCACACTGGCCACGTCAACTGTGGTTTCCTCTCCTACTACATCTTTCCCATACTCGCCCCCTGAGTTTTGGGTCAGCTCCTGATTTCCTCTCACAGGAGGAAGTGATGCTACTCCATCCCAATCTGCAGTCTCTCCATCTCAATCCACAGTCTCAGTCTCTCCATCTCATGGATTAGCTGCTGAGAGCATAGTGTTGCAAGATCTTAATCTTCCTCAAGAAGTAAAGCAGATCTTGCTAGCCTCAAGGAAACCGTCCATCAGACTTTCCTATGACTTCAAATGGCATAGGTTTTCCACTTGGTGTTCCCAGAAGGATCTTAATCCCTTCTCGGCTCTTGTGGAAGCTCTCCTTCAGTATCTCCTTCATCTTTCGTCCTCTGGTCTCAAGATGAACTCTGTGAAGGTTCACCTCAGTGCAATTTCTGCTTCTCACCATCCCTTAGATGGGCAGCCTATCCCCTCACAACCGCTTGTAACGCGTTTCATGAGAGGGCTCTTACTGACCAAGCCTCCCATCAAACCACCACCAGTGGCATGGGATCTTAATGTCATCTTAGGACAGCTCCTTAAGCCGCCTTTTGAACCTTTAGCTACAAGCTCACTAAAGTTTCTCTCTTGGAAGGTCATCTTTCTTGTTGCACTCACTTCAACTAGACGCATCCGTGAACGTCAGGCATTGGTGGAAGACCTGACTTCCACTCACTTCTACCATGATAAGGTGGTCCTTAGGACTCACTCCCATTTCATGCCAAAGGTGGTGTCTCCTTTCCATCTCAATCAATCTATTTACCTTCTGTCTTTTTCCCTAGACCGCATTTCTCTAGGGCAGAGGCAACCCCCTCCATACCCTTGATTGTAAACAGGCCTTAGCATTCTATCTTCAAAAGACAGCTCAGCACCATAAAGGCTCTCAGTTATTCATCTCCTTTAAACCCAGTCACTTGGGGTTGCAAATATCCAAACGTACCCTTTCTAAATGGATAGCAAATTGCATTTTGTTTGCGTATGATAAGGCAGGACTATCCCTTGAAGGTCATGTCACTGCCCATAACGTTCGTGTGATGGCTGCATCCATGGCAAACCTATGTTCTGTTGCCATTGACAAAATTTGCAAAGCAGCCACATGGTCTTTGGTACATACCTTTGTGACTCATTACTGTCTTGACAAGGACTCCCGCTGGGATGCCATGTTTAGTCAGGTTGTACTCCAGCACCTCTTTCAGACTAGGGCAACTCCTACCCTCCATCCTAGATTTTTTCATTGCCAGACATCCATGAAGGATCCATGCCCTCTTGAGGCCTGCTCTGAGGCAAACCTACTGATTCTGGGGGCATTTGGGAGCTAGGGAGTCCCATATGTGATGATTACTTTCCTGCTTGTTCCTGGAGATAGCGTAGTTACTCAGCTGTAATAGTTGATCTCCGGGAACAGCAGGCATTTAGTCTTCACAATCCACCCTCCTCCCCTAGGAGTTGTAGGGTCTCTCTCTCTCTCTCTCTATTCTCTCCTTTTATCTCAGCTACAAACTCAACTGAGGAGGGAGAGTCACAAAGGTGGAATGCAGCAGTGCAGGCGCAGTGGGATGCTCCCAAAAGCTTTCCTATTGGACATTAGGAGCGTTCCCAGGAGGGCTCCGTCAGTACCGATGTCACCCATATGTGAAGACTAAATTACTGCTGTTCCCAGAGATCACCTGTTACAGATGAGTAACTACGCTTTATCTACAATGACGTCAAAGTCCTTTTTTCTGAGTTGTAATTTTGTGTACACATGATTAGAATTATTTTTCACCATGTGCTTCAGCGTGCACTTGTTCAAATTAAATTTCTTATGCCATTTAAATGCCCAGTTCTGCATTCTTCAAGGGTTTCTACAATTCCTCACTGTGTATTCATATTATAACTACTTTGAATAATTTTGTATCGTCTCATCACTTTACCCGTTTCATTGTATTCCAGATCATTAATGCATAAGTTAAATACTGGTCCCAGTACAGATCCTTGTGAAACTCCCTTATTCACCTTGGTCCATTGGGACAACTGACCATTTAATTTTAGTCAGTTGCCTCTGCTTCAACCAGTTAGCAATCCCCGATAGGACATTGCCCCATATCCTATGACTTTTTAACTTCCTTACGAGCCTCTCAAGAAGGACTTCATAAGATTCCTTTTGAAATGTGTGGTGGTGTTGTAACCACCTAGATGTGTCACAATTGGTGCTACATAAATATTTAATAAATGAAATAAAAAGAAAATCCAGTACACCCTTATCCCAAGCTTATTTACACCTTCAGAAACCCTACAGGTTGATAATCAAAAGGACTTACCAGTACACTGGATGCTGCTAGATAGATAATTCTCCAGGACCAAGCAGGAAGTCAGTCCTCACATATGGGTGACGTCGGCACCGATGGAGCCCTCGTGCGGAGCATTTCCCCAGCTTTCAAGGAAAGCCTTTAGGAATGCAGCGCGCATGCGCGGTCCCCTTCCCGCTCAAGGGTGCCATCTTGCTCAGTCTTTTTTTTTTCCGCGGAGCCCAACGGACGTGAGTTCGTGTCACCCGGGAAAAGTAGATTTTTTTCGGCGATTTTCACTTTTTTCTTATACGGTTTGACGCCGGTACCCCTTACCGCCTGGGCTCGGTACACCGGTATCAAGTCCGGAATTTCTTTTTCGGTTTTTGTCCTTTGTGACTAGCGTTCGTGCCTTTTTTGTTATTTTCACTGGCAGCCCGGTCTTTTGACCTTGCAGGGGCCCTTTTTTCCCCCGTGGCTGCTAGCGGGTTCAAAAAATGTGATCGGTGCAAGAAACTTATGTCTCTCACCGACACACATGACTGCTGCCTCTGATACCTCGGGCCCGACCATGACCTGCTGGTCTGTGGCCTGTGCGGCAAAATGTCGTCGAAGGCGCTTCGGAGCCATCAGCATCAACATGAAAGAATTTTCTCAGAGTCCACGTCCAGCTGGGCTCGGACTTCGTCAGAGGCCTCGACATCTCGGGAGTCTGACCCCGAGCGCCGTCGTGGTTCCTCTGAGAGAGGGTCTCCCACCCGGGAGCACAAAAGGAAGAAGAAGCTCATGAGGGCGTCGGTGGATGCCCCTGGGTCCTCGAGGGCCAGGTCGCGTAGCCCTGACCGCCGCCCCGGGCTCTTGGAGTCGGAGAGGCCGTCCAAACTACCTCGCATGGAGCATGAGTCCCCGAGGCACGTAAGTTCTGTTGTCCTCGTGGACTCTCCTCCGGGAGAACCGACATCGGGCCCGAGTCGGGGGCTGCTGAGTCTCCTGAGCTTGGACTCAGGCTGACGGCCTTGGAGAGCAGCTTGGCTGCCTTCATGGAACAGCAGCGGGTGCTGATCGCCAATCTGACCGGTGCATCTGCCCCGACCACCGGGACCTCAACGTCTAAGTCGACCCCGGAGGTCGAGCCAATCCTCTAGTCCATCAAGTCTCGAGTCTATCCTCGGTCAAGGCCCCCTCGACCTCCCGTGCGGGGCCAAGGTCATCGACGCCAGTGCCCTCGGCATTGGGGCAGGTGGCACCGAGGCCCACACGGCCGGAGCCACTCGACGACTCCTTGGAGGAGTCGGCGTGGGAGACGGAGGACGAGGAGTCTCCAGACACCTTCGAGCCTCGGAGAAGGTCCCCCCGGAGGATACCCAGTTCTCGGACTTCGTAAGGGATATGGCCAAGGCTTTGGCATTCCCTGCAAACGCCGAGGAGGAGCCTTGAGCCGAGGAGCTTGATGCCCTCCAGTATGATTTTCCTCCGAAGGAAGCCTTTACTGTACCGGTTCCTCTGATGCTGGAACAGCTGCTCTTCCGTATGTGGGAGGCACTGGCCTCGGCGCCGGTTCTAAGCAAACGGGTCGATTCCATTTATCGAGTCCGTAAGAGCCCTGGGTTCCAAAAGGCATCACTACCGCACAATTCCATGGTTGTGGAATCGGCCATGCACCGCCTGAAGAGTCAGAAGATGCACTCCTCGGTGCCCCACGGCCGGGAAGCCCGGAACCTGGATGCCCTCGGTAGAAAGTGCTTCCAGGGCTCTATGCTATCTTGCCGTGTCCAGACTTACCAGCTGTACATGGGCATGTACCTACAAGACTTGGCAAAGGAGATTGCCGGGTTTTCAGCTGGCCCCTCCGAGGAATCCTTGCAGAGGTTCAAGGCCTTGTCGACAGGGATCCGAGAGTGCTCAAAGTTTATCTCTCGAGCAGCCTATGATGGCTTCGAGGCTTCGACCCATGTAGCCGTGGCTGGCATCGGTGCACGCCGTCAGGCCTGGCTACAGTCATCGGACCTGGAGTCATGGGTGCAGGACAAGTTGGTCGATGTCCCCTTCTGAGGTGAAAACCTATTCGGTAAGCCCATAACTGAAAAGGCTGCAGAAATCGAGACTGAGACTCTCACCAGGACAAGGCTGTCCAGAAAGAATTCTGCCCTTTCTCAAAAAAAGAAGGGCTCGGGAAATAAGCCCTTTTTCCTGAGGAAGGGTGCTGCCTACAAATCCTACTCTCAATATCAGGCCTCTCCAGCTCCCCAACAGGGCCAGCAGACCAAGGGGCAGGGGCATGGGCCCCGTAGGCAGAAGACCCCCAAGCCGCCAGCTCTGGCTCCTGCACAGCAGGGAGCGGGGTTTTGACTCCCACAGCATAGCCTCTTCTCCGCCGGTGGTCCACTCAGCACAGGAGGTCGGCTGACCCTGTACACCTACAGGTGTCCAGCCTTCACAGGGGATACCTGGGTACTGAGCATAGTCCAAAAGGGCTACATGCTCCACTTCCATCAGATACCCCCCCTCCTACTTGCCAGGAGATCCTCCAAGACTCCTTCTACACAGGAACCTCCTCCTTCAGGAGTTGGCAAGTCTTCTAAAGGAACAGGTGGTGGAACCAGTGCCTCACCACCTGAAGGGCAAGGCTTCTACTCCAGGTACTTCCTGGTACCAAAAAAGGACAGGAGGCCTCCGGCCTATCTTAGACTTGCGAAATCTAAACAAGTTTCTGGAGAGGGAAAAGTTCAAGATGCTTACCCTTGGGTTACTGCTGCCCTACCTCCAGCAGGGAGACTGGCTATGCTCCTTAGACCTAAACGATGCTTATACTCACATCCTCATTCATCCAAACCACAGACAATATCTCAGATTTGTGGTGGGAGGAAACCATTTTCAGTACAGGGTACTTCCCTTTGGCTTAACCTCTGCCCCCAGGGTTTTCACCAAATGCCTGGCGGTGGTGGCGGCCTATCTCAGAAATCAGGGAATTTTTGTCTTCCCATACCTGGACGACTAGCTCATCAGGGGCCAGTCTCTCCGGAGGCCTGACAAGCCACTCTTCGCACTGTCTCTCTTCTTCAGCATCTGGGCTTTGTCATAAACTACGCAAAGTCCACTTTGCTTCCCTCTCATAACCTAGAGTATATAGGGGCAAGATTAGACACCCTTCAGGCAAGAGCCTACTTGCCCAAGGACAAGGCCCACAGACTGATGGACTTGGCCAACCAGTTCCAAAGCAGTTCTCATGTTCCCGCCAGGCACTACCTGCGGCTCCTGGGCCACATGGCATCCACTGTACATGTGACTCCCAACGCCCGTCTGCACATGCGGGCTGCTCTATGGTGCCTCAGAGCTCGGTGGACCCAGGCCACAGTCGACCTCCAAGACAGAGTAGAGGTGTTCAAACCACTTTTGGACTCCTTACAGTGGTGGCTACAACTCCCAAACCTTCTCAGGGGGGTACCTTTTCAGACGCCAACACATACAAAGGTGCTGACGACCGATGCTTCCTTAAAGGGCTGGGGTGCACATTGCCAGGGCATGTGCACTCAAGGCCTGTGGTCTTCTCGGGAGGCCTCGCAGCAAATCAATCTTTTGGAGCTGCGAGCAATCCGCTTATCTCTGCAAACATTTTCTCATGCCCTCTCTCACCAGTTTGTCCTAGTTCAGACGGACAATCGAGTAGCAATGTTCTACGTGAACAAACAAGGGGGCATGGGATCCAGGCTCCTATGTCAGGAGGCACTGGATCTCTGCTTCTTTGCCGTCAAACAGGGTATGTTTCTCAAAGCAGTTTACCTACCTGGTCATTAGAATTTCCTGGCAGACAAGCGTCACGCCCTTAGCCCCTTACATCAGTATGGAGGGGCACGCTTCTTATTGGAGTGCTTCACCTTTTAAGGCCTTTTCCTAACTGGTTGCTTTTTTAATGCATTATGGGAAAGGTAGTTCAGTTAGATGTTATGTGGCCTCAGATAAAGAAAAAATACACCTTCTTGTAGTTGGGTTGAGTGGTAGGCAAATGACAGAAATTATCCATTGAAAAGACATGCTAAGGTTCACAAATGTTCACCTTTTTAATGTTTCACCAGGATTCTTGTATTTCAACACAGGATACAACTCAAACAAAACAGCTTTCTTCAGCTTAAATATTCAATACTTCCAACAGCACATGCCTCCAGGCATGGCTTGCCATGCAGTCCAAAACAAACAGGAACAAAACTTTAAACCAGGTATCTTTTCCTTCCGTCCAGAACTATACCTGGCAACTTTGTCTTCTTAAACACAGCAAAACATCTTACAGGCAGTTAAACTCTCACTGGTAGAAAAATCACTTTGCAAGGTTTTCTCAATATTTAGCCAAATAAAACCTTTCTTACTTTCTCTGTTGGTACAGCTTCAGACGGAGGACAGCACTCTTCACAGCTGTTCTCAAGTGTAATTAGGTAGCTTCAGCTTTGCACAGTAAAACACTTCTGCTGAACTGAGAACCTTCACAAGCTGAACACAGTTCTTAGGGCTATCGGACATTGGAGGTTTTTTTCCCTTTAAGGTTAACTCCCTTTTAACCCCTCTGAATTGGCAGACTGGCATACAGAACAATCCATACATGAGTCCTCTTCTACCAAAGGTAAATCTGGGTTACCCAGTTGCATTGGCTCAATCTCTGACTCAGACTCAGATAGCTTATCTGACTGCTTTCCGTTACGGTTAAAGCTGTCTCTAGCAACTCTGTAGTGCTCCTTATTAGATAAGATTCTAGGACTCATACCTTGGTCAAAGCTTGTATCAGCTTCCCCTCTTTCATGCTCTGGCCACCATTCACCTCGTCCTGTTCTCCACCCTGTGTTCCAGGTTCCTGCTGTTCCATTCCTTCTCCAGAAAGCATTCCTACTTCCTTCTCTTTCTCTCTCATCAGCAGCTCTCCTTGTACTGCCCCTCCTCGTGCTGTAGTCCTCTGTGCTGTCACTCTCCGTCCTGCCTCTGCTCTTGCTGCTGCTCCTGCTGCTTCTCCTTGTGCTCTCTCCCCTCTCTGGATAAACGGAGCTAAACTTAAACCTCCCAGGGACCTGCTCCACCCTCTCTCCTCTCAGGTGAGAAAGATCAAATTCCCTCGTGGCAGCTGAATGATTAGGTAATGCAGTGACGTAAGGGTTCCCTACCCTGGGCTTGCATTCCCTCACCTTTTCACCACTAGGGGCATGCTGTAACTTATTGCAGCCAGGAATTACCTGTTTTCTAGGTACAATGGGGGTTTTATGTCCTTGACCTTTTAAAATAGGAGCTTTTGTTAGGGTAAATTCCTTCTTCTGATCCCTATCTCCTAGGTCCTGATAAGCTTCCTTATCACACAAGCTAAGCAGGATTCTCCAGCCTCACGAATGGCAGTTGAATCCACTAGTGGCCCAGCAGATCTTCCTCCGCTGGGGACTTCCATCCTTCGATCTCTTTGCTAGTCCACTGAACCATCAGCTGCCCAGGTTCTGCTCCAGACAGCCTCATCCCCTGCGGATGGCAGCAGATGCTTTTCTTATCTCTTGGTCTACGGGCGTCCTGTATGCATTTCCTCCCACACCCCTGGTGGCCCAAACTCTGTTCAAGATTCTCCAGGACAAGGCCTCTGTGATTCAGGTAGCCCCCAGATAGCCGAGGCAGCCGTGGTTTCCACTTCTGCTGCAGTTGGCGTTGGAAACTCCGTTCCCTCTGGGGTTGCAACACGATCTCCTGTCTCAGGAGCAGGGTTCCCTTCTGCACCCCAATCTCAGGTCCCTCAATTTGATAGCCTGGCTGCTGAAAGGATAGTGCTAGCTCCCTTACGTCTACCTAAGGAGGTTGAAGAGGTGGTCTTGGCCTCTAGGAGGCAGTCCACCAGAAAGTCCTATGCCTTCAAGTGGCGTAGGTTTATGGTATGGTGTGCTCAGCACAATGAAGATCCTTTCTCTTGCCTTGTGTCAATAGTACTGCAGTATCTACTTCACCTGTCAGACTTAGGCCTTAAGTCTAACTCTGTTTAGGTCCACCTCAGTGCTTTGTCAGCGCACCATTCACCGGTGGAAGGACAGCCTTTCTCGGTTCACCCCTTGATGTCCTGATTTCTCAGAGGTCTGCTTCTACTCAAGCCTCCTGTTCGTCCACCGGCGACTGAGTGGGACTTGAACGTGGTCTTGTAGCAACTTACTCGCCCACCGTTTGAGCCGATAGCTACTTGCCATTTGCGCTTCCTCTCTTGGAAAGCGCTCTTCCTGGTGGCTCTTATCTTGGCCAGACGTGTGAGTGAACTACAAGCTCTGGTTTCTGATAGATCGTACACATCCCAAGTTCTTTCCAAAAGTGGTCTCCTCTTTCCACCTCAACCAGGAGGTGGTTCTTCCGACCTTTTTTCCCAGGCCGCATACCAGCCGGGCTGAAACAGTCTTGCATACCCTGGACTGTAAGAGGGCGTTGTCTTTTTACATAGAACGTACGCGGGGGCATCGAAGGGCTACTCAGCTCTTCATCTCCTTTGACCCTAATAAGATGGGGTTACCTGTCTTCAAGTGTACATTGTCCATTTGGGTAGCAGATTGTATCACCTGCGCTTACAAGGCAGCCGACCTCCCCTTGCAGGGTCGAGTCACGGCCCACCGTGTCAGGGCGAAGGCCCCATCAGTAGCTCATCTCCGCTCTGTTCCGTTGGTAGACATTTGCCGGGCCGCAACTTGGTCTTCAAGCCAGACTTTTGCAGCCCATTACTGCCTGGAGAGAGAGTCCTGAAGGGACAGTGCTTTCGGACAGGCGGTACTCCATAATCTCTTTGAGGTTTAGGCAACTCCTACCCTCCGGCCCTTGTGTTGGGCTACCATACGAGGGCGTTCTCAAAGGATATTCTTATCACAAATTCTGAGGCTCTTGAGAGGGAGCCATTTTTTCAGCTTAGGGTTCCCGGTAGCCTAGGGCTGGGGAGTCCCATATGTGAGGACTGACTTCCTGCTTGGTCCTGGAGAAAGAGTAGTTACTCACCTGTAACAGGTGTTCTCCAGGAGCAGCAGGGATCGGTCCTCATGACCCTCCCTCTTCCCCTGGAGTTGCAGTCATACTTCAATTTGATTTTTTGCTGTCTTTTAGCTATGTCATCAGACTGAGCAAGATGGCACCCTTGGGTGGGAAGGGGACCGCGCATGCGCGCTGCATTCCCAAAGGCTTTCCTTGAAACCCATATGTGAGGACTGATTCCTGCTGCTCCTGAAGAACACCTGTTACAGGTGAGTAACTACTCTGTCTCTTACTCACTCATCTGCACTGTCTGGATAGTGCCACTGAAAGTTATTATGCCTACCCTGGCATTATCTGTATGATGCAAGTCTGGAGCATGGTTGTTCCACTGAACTCTACAGATAATTGGTGATTTTCAGCTGCTATCTATAATTGTATGCAGTTTAATTTAGGACAGTAAAATGCCTGTCCCGTCACTTGGATTTCAGCTTGTTGTGCTGTGAGGGCTTGTGTGCATCAGTGATGCTGAGGGCTAAGCTATCGGTAGCTTAACTATTGGCAGGGTCTCCCAAGATGGACAGGTCTCAGCTGAGGTGCCAGACCAAGACAAACACCCATCGGGCAGCAGCAGAATGGGGCGGTGTTGGAGGTGGAGGCTCACATCTCTGCAACAATGACAACACTAGAATTACCTAAGTGGAAAAAGGCCTGGCAATCTACTTCCATATTTGCTATGAAAACCCAATGGATAGTTACAGCAAAACAAATAGTGCTATAGTGCTGGAAGATGAGACCCCCAGGTCGGAAGTCACTCAACTGGCTACTTTGCAGGAGCTGAAGTAAAGCCAGCATTTATGATGTGGTTGGATCAAAGCTCTCGAGAGGTTTGACTGCTGATATAGCTGCACATGAAATGAGAATCAGAAGCTGCAAAGATGTCTTACATATTCGAACATGGAACATATGAAGCATGAAACAAGGGAAGTTGGAGGTGGACAAAAATGAAATGGAACGTGTACACCTCGATCTGTTGGGTGTCAGCAAACAAATGGATTGGCTTTGGGCACTTTGCATCTGATGGTCACATACTCTACTATGCTGGAAATGAAAGACAAAGAAGAAATGGTGTTGCATTTATAATCAAGAAGAAACTTGCAAGAACTGTAATGAAATACAATGAAATCAGTGAATGCTTAATTTCTATTTGTCTGAGGAATGCCCATCAACACAATTATAATTCAAGTATATGCCCCAACCACATCTACAGAAGAGGATGAAGTTGATGAGTTCTATGAACAAGTACAAGCTGAAAGTGACAGAACATGCAAAGAGGGTATCCTGATAGTCATGGGTGACTGGAATGCAAAAGCTGGCAACAAAGAAGTCAAAGTGGTTGGAAAATATGGACTTGGCAACAGAAATGAAGTTGGAGAAAGACCAACGATCTATTCATCTCAATCACCTTCTTCCAGCAACACAAGTGGTGACTATACACATGGACCTCACCCAATAGATTGTACAAAAATCAAATTGACTACATCTGTGGAAGACAATGATGGACAAGCTCTATAACAAAGAGAAAACATGGAGCTGACTGCGGTACAGATCACCAATTACTAGTATGCAAACTCAAGCTAAAATTGAAAAAAAGCAGGCCACTCCTGAATGTAGCAAAATATGACCTTGAGAATATACTATTGCCGGGGATCATCCACCCGCCCCCCGGAGCTCCTGCCCAATCGGGGCAGTGGGAGCCAGCAAACCTCCACCACATAAGCAGCGTCCCTTACCGCCGAAGGGAGCCGCTGCCGGGGATCATCCACCCGCCCCCCCCGGAGCTCCTGCCCAATCGGTGCAGTGGGAGCCAGCAAACCTCCACCACATAAGCGGCGTCCCTTACTGCCGAAGGGAGCCGCTGCCGGGGATCATCCACCCGCCCCCCGGAGCTCCTGCCCAATCGGGGCAGTGGGAGCCAGCAAACCTCCACCACATAAGCGGCGTCCCTTACTGCCAAAGGGAGCCGCTGCCGGGGATCATCCACCCGCCCCCCCCGGAGCTCCTGCCCAATCGGGGCAGTGGGAGCCAGCAAACCTCCACCACATAAGTGGCGTCCCTTACCGCCGAAGGGAGCCGCTGCCGGGGATCATCCACCCGCCCCCCCCAGAGCTCCTGCCCAATCGGGGCAGTGGGAGCCAGCAAACCTCCACCACATAAGCGGCATCCCTTACCGCCGAAGGGAGCCGCTGCCGGGGATCATCCACCCGCCCCCCCGGAGCTCCTGCCCAATCGGGGCAGTGGGAGCCAGCAAACCTCCACCACATAAGCGGCGTCCCTTACTGCCGAAGGGAGCCGCTGCCGGGGATCATCCACCCCCCCCCCCCCCAGAGCTCCTGCCCAATCGGGGCTGTGGGAGCCAGCAAACCTCCACCACATCAGGGGCCTCCCTTACTGCCGAAGGGAGCCGCTGCCGGGGATCATCCACCTGCCCCCCCCCCCAGAGCTCCTGCCCAATCGGGGCAGTGGGAGCCAGCAAACCTCCACCACATAAGCGGCATCCCTTACCGCCGAAGGGAGCCGCTGCCGGGGATCATCCACCCGCCCCCCCGCAGCTCCTGCCCAATCGGGGCAGTGGGAGCCAGCAAACCTCCACCACATAAGCGGCGTCCCTTACCGCCGAAGGGAGCCGCTGCCGGGGATCATCCACCCGCCCCCCCCGGAGCTCCTGCCCAATTGGGGCAGTGGGAGCCAGCAAACCTCCACCACATAAGCGGCGTCCCTTACCGCCGAAGGGAGCCGCTGCCGGGGATCCTCCACCCGCCCCCCCCCGGAGCTCCTGCCCACTCGGGGCTGTGGGAGCCAGCCAACCTCCACCACATAAGCGGCGTCCCTTACCGCCGAAGGGAGCCGCTGCCGGGGATCATCCACCCGCCCCCCCCCCGGAGCTCCTGCCCAATTGGGGCAGTGGGAGCCAGCAAACCTCCACCACATAAGCGGCGTCCCTTACGGGCGCGCCCGCGCCTGGCGGGCCCGCGCCTGAGGGCCTCGCCAGAGGGCCCTTTGGCGTGGCCCTTAGGCGCGGCACTAGGGCGCACAGCAATCACCAGACAAAGAGCAAACTCCAGAAAACCACCGCGGCAAGCAGTTTCAACAAGACAACAACCGCTAAACCGGAAGATCCAAGACTCCAACAGATCTACAGAAAAGAGACCACGCCACTCCAAAAACCCAGTTACCCTGGTACACCATGCCGCCCTTCCTAACCCCCATCTACTTTCTCACTCCTATCCTAACACTATACCCCCACGCAACCGCACTCATCAATCCTCTCTACGCAGACACACTACCCTGCACAACCTCCTCTGCACAGACGCCATACCCTCACCCAACCGCACACATTGACCTCCCATACACAGGCACCACAGCACCGCAACCCACAAACAGCAGCGGCACCACTCACAGCCACACACACACACACACACACCACACTCCACCCCATACCACCAGTCCCAACAGCCACCTGCACCTCTCCATCTCACTCATAAACGCACGCTCTGCCAGGAACAAATACCACATGCTCCACGACCTGATCATATCTGAGAAGATTGATATCCTATGTATAACAGAAACCTGGTTGACAGAAACCGACACGGTAATGATGAACCAACTGACACCAACCGGATACAGCCTTCATCACTGTTCCCGAACGCACGCAAAAGGCGGAGGCGTAGCCATCATTGCAAAGGACATCCTCCACCTATGGACTCACGCCTCTGAAACCTCCAATGAAGCAGACATCCTCACCCTCACTAACAAACACCTCACCATATGCCTGGTCTACAGAACACCCGCCGCAAACTCCGACCTACCAAGGATACTACACCTCATCTCTGAAAGCATTGACCCATCAAAAGAACCAATTATCTTGGGAGACTTCAATCTCCCATCCCTCCAAGGCACACAAACAGAAACATTCCTTAACGCCATGACTGCAATGGACCTGACACAGATCATAAACGAACCAACGCACGAAAAAGGAAACACACTGGACCTCATATTTCTGAACTCACAAACAGCCTCCTCATGCAGCAGTCCAACAATCTCACCAGTATCATGGTCAGACCACTACATCATCCACCTCTCCCACGCATATCAACCAAACACAAACAGAGGAAACACACAACACACATGGAGATTCAAAGCATTCAGCAAAGAAGACTTCCTGACACTAACCCTACCTAACCTACTTATGAATTCCAACAACCTTGACGACCTCATAAACAACTGGAACACCACAATCTCCTCAGCATCCAGCGCAACTATAAACAAAACCAGCAACAAACCCATCTCCTCAAAGGCCCGCTGGTTCACCCCTGACCTCCGGAAACTAAAAACAAAACTTAGAAGAGCAGAAAGAAAATGGAGGAAAACCAAAAATGAAACGGACAAAAAGCAATACCTCTATGAACTCACTAACTACCACTCGGAGACCGACAATGCGAAGAGAAACTACCACACCAAAATCATCACCACAGCTGTAAACAAACCTCGAGAACTCTTCCAAATTGCCAAAAAACTGACAAAGGCACTGACCACTTCCGATCAACTCCCAGATATCCCCTCGGATCTTCTGGCCCGACAATACAAACAATTTCAACAACCTCAACAACCTCACCTCTGTGCTACAACCGCAAAGACAAATCCTTACACCACCATAAACACAGACTGGAATACATTCAATGAAACCTCAAAAGAAGAGATATCTTCCACCATCTCCTGTCTGAACACCACTACCTCCCTGCTAGACCCCTGCCCTACGGAATGGATAAAGAAAACCAAGGAAGACCTGAGTGCTCCATTAACCCACATCATAAACGAATCCTTTAAACAAGGATACATACCAGATGCCCTCAAAACATCAATCATTCAACCAACCATAAAAAAGAACAACCTGGACCCCCTGGACCCCACCTCCTACAGACCAGTTGCAAGCCTCCCCCTCGCCACCAAGATAATAGAAAAGATAGTCCAACGCCAGCTTCAAGATCATCTGGACATCAACGACATACTTGACCCGCAGCAACACGGATTCCGGCCACTACATGGAGTCGAGACCCTCATGACCATTCTAATGAACACCCTCATCATTGGAACCCAAGAGAAACAATCGGGATACATCCTGATCTTTCTAGATATATCAGCGGCCTTTGACACAATCTCCCACGAAATCCTCATAAGCAGACTCCATTCAATTGGAATCAAAGACACTGTACTACAATGGTTCAGATCCTATTTAACCAACAGACAGCAACGGATCCGCACCTTCTCCACAACCTCGCCCCCCTACCAACAACATCAAGGAGTACCCCAAGAATCCACCCTATCAGCCATGTTGTTCAATATATATCTCCGTCCACTATGCTCAATCATACGCACCCACAACATCAACTTCCACATATACGCTGATGACATAATGCTCTACGTACCGATTACAACCACCAACCCAAAAAATGACCAGCTATCAGCCTGCTTCACCGACGTGGCCAACTGGCTACAGGAGAACAATCTATCCATCAACATAAAGAAAACCGAAGCCCTTATAGTGACAAAAGAACCTGACTTCAAACCACCTACCCACCTCAACATGGGAACCACGCAAATCCAAATCCAGCCCCAAATAAGGTATCTAGGCGTTATCATTGACCAGGCTCTCACCTTTAAACAACAAATCAACAAAACCGCTGGGACGATATTCCACAAAGCTAAAACTGTTCAACGCCTCCGACCCCTCCTAGAACCTCACAACTTCAGGACAGTAATGCAAGCTGTAACACTCCCTCATCTGGATTTCTGCAACATAATCTACCATGGACTCCCCGCCTCACACACCAACCCCCTCCGAACTGCCTTAAATACTACAGCAAGGATTATTCAGAATGCAAAAAAACGGGATCACATCACCCCAATCCTAAGAGACCTCCACTTCCTTCCAATTCCAGCAAGGATCAAGTACAAAGCTATCCTACTCATCCACAAGACTATCCACCAAACACGGAACACCTCACTCCACCCCCTACTGCCTTGCCCATCCCACAACAGATCAACCAGATAATCCTCCAATAACTCCATCGTCCCCCACAAAAGAACCAAATCCACACAACGGACCTGCAACAGAGCCTTCGAACTTTATGCTCCATCCCTCTGGAACTCTCTACCAAACCACATCAGGAACAACGCTGACATCACATCATTCAAGAAACAGCTGAAAACAATCCTATTCCGTGAACATCTTTGAACAGAAATACCACCCTATCCGCATGATCTAATACTCAGATGCAGCAGAAATGTACATGTCTATGTCCACCCAAATCATTAATTGTTGCCCCTGGTGATGGCCCCACCCTGTAAAATATTTCCCCCCCTTATGTTATATGTTACACCGCTTTGACCCGGTGAAAAGTGGTATATAAATGCAGTTTAAATAAATAAATAAATAAATAAATTTAAAGACTGCCTGAAAAATCGATTTGCTGCTTTAGATACAAATGACAGCTCCAGAAGAGTTATGGGATGACATCAGAAAGGTTGTGTTGGAAGAAAGTGAGAAGTCTTTACAAAGGTAAAAAAGCAAATTGGCCAAAATGGATGTCCGAAGAAACTCTGAAAATTGCCCACAAAACTCAGAGAAGCTAAAGCCAGAGGAGAAAGAGAGGTAATTATAGAGCTCAGAGATGTCCAACGTGCAGCAAGACAAGACAAGGAGAAGTACTACAATGACACAAACAAGGAAATAGAAGCAGAACTATTAGAGGAAGAACAGGATCAGCTTTCCTAAAGCTACTCGAGTTAAATAAAAAAATTCAGCCTTGAATTGGAATGTTAAAACATGCTCAAGGATTCATGTTGAATGATGCTGAGAAGATCAAGAAAAGGTGAAGATCAAGTTGAACAACAGCTGTTTCAACCTGTACCTTATGATCAGGAACCATTGGTGATGAAAGAAGTCGAAGCAGCATTGAAACCTTATCAAAGAACAAAGCAGCAGGCATTGATGGCATTCCCATTGAAGTATTACAGTTACCTGATGCAGCTGTTACCATACTTATAAGGCTCTGTCAGGAAAATTGGAAGGCAACATCATGGCCAATTGACTGGATAAGATCTGTGTTTTATACCAATACTAAAGAAAGGTGATCCTAACTGACTCTGGAAATTTTCGCACAATACTCTGATCCCACATGCCAGCAAGATTCTACTCAAAATTATTCAGCAGAAACTACAGTCATACCTGGTACAAGAACTGCCTGAAGTGCAAGCAGGGTTCAGGAATGGTCAAGGAATGAGGGAGGAGTGGCCTAGTGGTTGGGGCAAGGTACTACAGGCCGGAAGGTCGGTGGTTCAAATCCCACTAGAGGACAGCAACCTTGGGCCGGAAGGACTGGGGTTTCTAGTCCCGCAGGTGCTCCTTGTGCTCTTGGGCAAGCCACTTAACCCTCCATTGCCCATGTTCCCTGTAAGTATTAGTGTATGTGTCTCATATCCCCTCGTGTTAAATGTATCCCCCAACCGCTTTGGCCCGGTGAAAAGCGGGATATAAATGCAGCTAAATAAATAAATAAATGAGAGACAACATCGTGGATGTGAGATGGCTCCTTGAAAAGACAAAAGAATACCAAAAAGAATATTTGTGTTTTATCGACTTCAGCAAAGCTTTTGACTGTGTAAAACATAAGAAACTCTGTTCCACATTAAGAAGCATGGGTACACCAGAACACCTGATCATTCTCTTGCACAACCTCTACATTGATCAAGATGTAACAGTTTGAATGGAACTAGGAGAAGCAGAATGGTTTAAAATCAGCAGACATATGACATACTTTCCCTCTACCTGTTCAATTTATATGTAGAACAAGTCTTCAGAAATGCAGGATTGTATGAAGACAACCGAAGTGTGAAGAGTGGTGGAAGACTTATCAACAATCTTCGCTATGCTGATGATACCACATTACTGGCTGAAAGTGAAGACGATTTGGAACATTTGCTTCTCAGGATTAAGGGACATTAGGAGTATGTTAACTAAGCAGCAGTAGCAGCTTCCATGCAATATCGGAGCTGTGGGCATATTAAATTCCATAGGGCAGCGGCTCCAATATCGCACAGAAGCCGCTACTGCTGCTTAGTAAACATACCCCATAGTGTTGAAATAGTTCTTCACCTTAATGTAAAGAAGACAAAGATCCTGACAACTGGCAAAATCATTAAGTTCATCATTGATGGAGAAGAATTGGAAATAGTAGACAATTTTGACCTACTTGGATGAACCATCAATAAAGAAACAACAAGCAGTCAAGAAATCCAGTGATGCATTGCTCTTGGCAGAATGACTGTGAAGGACCTTGACAAGATTCTCAAGAGCAGAGATGTTTTTCTCCATACAAAGATTTGATTTGTTCAAGCCATGGTATTTTTAATAACATCATATGGATGCGAATGTTGGACAGTGAAAAAGATAGAGAGGAAGAAAATTGATGCCTTTGAATTAAGGTGCTGGCGATGAATACTGTGTATACCATGGACTGCCCCGAAAAACAAACCAGTTGGTACTAGAGGAGATCAAACCTAATCATTTTTTAGAATCTCAGATGACAAGACTTCGACTTTCATACTTTGGACACATCATGCGAAGAGAGAGTTTGTTAGAGAATGACATCATGCTTGGTAAGATAGAAGGTCAGCACAAAAGAGGAAGGCCAGCAATGAGATAGATCGATACAATAACAGCAGCTATGGGTGCCACTCTGTCAGCAATGATCCGCCTGACTGAAGACTGAACACAGTTTAGGACAACTACTAGAGGGTCGCCATAAGTCAACACAAACTCGACTGCACTTAACAACAACAACAACAAAAGGCCTGCCCAAAATTAAACCACTTAGATAAATTGGATGATGCCAGATATCTGTAGAACGATGGTGGTGACCACTTTCCAGATATATTGTGTGCCACCTACTATCTAGATATACGTGAATAATTCAAATGCTGCAGCCAATGTTTAACAACAACGCTGACTGCAGCATTTGAATATTGACCCACTGATAAGCATGATTTAGCTGTGCTAAATTCATTTTGATTCTTTCCACATTAAATCATGATATATATGCTCAGTAATTCATAGACGAAATCGAACCACAACTTCAGCAGGACTATGAAACCCTTGACCTAGACATAGAGAAATGGAACTCCATAATATCAAATGCAGCATCAGCCCCTACAAATACAGAAGCACAAACACGCAGGAGACCCAACGCCCCCTGGTACTCAATTGATATTAGAGATGCAAAACGCACCCTACGAAGACAGGAGAGAAAATGGAGGAGAAACAAGTCACAAGACTCCCTAATTCAATACAGAGACAAGCAAATAGAACACAACAATCTAATAAATGAACATAAACAGCAACACCATACCAACCTAATCATAAAATCTGTCAACAAACCATTTAGAATTGTACAAACACTAACTAAGAACACTACAAAGCATGATACCCACCATCTTAACCCGCAGAAATATGCAGTCTACATAAAATCGAAAAACAACACCCTGACATGCTCCATCGCACCGCAAACAGATGACCTTGAAACGATAGAGGAGCATCAAACCTTGGAAGACTTCAGCATACCATCAAAACAACAAATTGAGGACATAATGAGTGGCCTCAACACAACAACCTCACCATCAGACCCATGCCCAGTAGCTTGGATCAAAGCCACTAAAACCCAACTCTCCCATCACATTCACAAAATCGTCAAGGATTCACTCCAACAAGGATACATGCCACAAACTCTGAAACACGCCATGATAAGACCGATACTTAAAGGCAACAACCTCTGCCTCTCTGAACCAAAATCATACCGTGCTATCTCGAGTCTACCTTTCCTTGCAAAAATCATTGAAAAAACAGTACAACACCAACTACAAGACCATATTAACATTAATGCTCCACTGGATATCCATCAGCACGATTTTAAACCCCAACACAGAGCTGAAACACTACTTACCTCTCTCTTCGACAATCTCTTAAAAGGCATAGACAACATAAAGAATGGATTCCTGCTTGTATTCATTGACATCTCTGCAGCCTTCGACACCGTGTCACACGCCAGACTACTACAACGCCTGCAGCAAATAGGATTATGCAAAAATACGCTAAAATGGTTTACTTCATACTTGGAAAATAGAACGTAACAAGTCAAATGCACACAAAAGAAATAATCACATTTCCCCGTTACGCAGGGAATACCACAAGGCTCAGCCCTATCATCAATGCTCTTTAATATTTACATTCAGCCCATATGTAACATCATCAAAAGTCACAAGCTCCAATATCACATCTACGCTGATGACATCATGGTGTATGCACCAATCAACCTACTAGCACTCAACATCACAACTATAACCAAATGCCTTGAAGATATGAACACCTGGATCGCAGCCAAAAATATGACGGTCAACTACGATAAAACTGAGGCTATGTTCATCACCAGAAACACTACCTTCATTCCACCACAAACCATCAGCATTTTAGATAAGCTTATAGTAGTTAAAGATGAGGTTAAATATCTGGGCATCACAATGGATAGAGCACTAAACCTGAAATCCCACATCACAAAAACTGCAAACAAGGCTTATCAACGCTTAAGGATCATCAGAAAACTCAAGCCATTACTTCGCCAGGATCACTTCTGCACAGTATGCCAAGCACTCATTACACCTCTGCTTGACTACGGAAACTCGTTATATCAAGGCCTCCCTCAACAAACCCTACATTCACTCCAAATGGTGCAAAACACTGCAGCACGCATCATTACAGACACTCCAAGATCTGAGCACATCACCCCAGTCCTACAGCAACTACACTGGCTACCCATGATGGCCAGAGCAAAATACAAAATAATCCTAATCATCTTTAAAATCATCCACCAGCGCTCTGCAGAGGCATTCCAATACATCATAATGAAAGATATCTGCAACAGACCGAGAAGAACCAATAAAGACAACATGATTGGCACACCTGCAGGATTCCACAAGACTAAACAAACAACTTCAAAAAGAGCTCCCACTTTACTAGCACCCACACTCTGGAATTCCCTCCCAACAAACCTGAGAGTATTAGATGACCTAATGGACTTCAGAAAGGACCTCAAAGCTTATCTCTTTACTGAAACTTATCAGCAGACGGAAAACACTCCCCACCCAAAAGGTAATACATCTACTGCCAAAAATTCTATATTCACTCATCCCAATAGGCATATAAGTTAATGACATAACATCAACTCAATACCCACTCACCCCAAACACTCACCCTAAACAAACATAATATAACGTTGTTAATTACCTCGCGCTGTCTAAATGTTACCCCTGTAATAAATGCAACCCTCCAATTGTACTGTCTAGATGTTGTTAAGTGCCCCTATGTTGTCATGTACCCCTATGTTAAATGTAGCCCTCCCGTTGTGATGTGACCACTTTGATTGTAGGAGGGTGAGCTCCTCTCTGAGACAGGATTAGATCCTTGGCTAGGGGAGCTGGAAGAGGGGGAGATTGCCCCAGGCGAGGATCCTAACGTATTTCGGGTGTTCCGCAAGGAGGAGCTCGGAGTGCTAATCTCACAATCTTTGTCAGCTCTGAATATTCAAATGCCCTCCATGTCTCAGGAACCGCTTGAGGATCCATTGCTGCAAGGCTTCAAAGCGGAGCAACGCTGTTTTCCTGTTCACCGCATCATTAAGCAAATGATAGAGTCTGAGTGGGAATGTCCAGAGGCTACGTTGAGGGGGAGTCGCGCCTTAGGTCGCCTATACCCGGTGCCTCAGGAGGAGAGAGTTGTTAATGATGCCTAAGGTGGATGCCTTAGTTTCAGCGGTGACTAAGAAGACAACAATTCCGGTTGAGGGCGTGGCGGCGCTTAAGGATCTGCAGGATCGTAAATTAGAAGTGCTTTTGAAGCAGGCATTTGATTCTAGTGCACTAGCTCTGCAGGCTTCTATTTGTGGAGCTTATGTGTCTCAAGCTTCCATTCGGTGGCTCCAGGGAGAGGTCGCTGCTGATGCAGCAGAAGCGTCTTCCGCGGAGGGAGCGAAGCTAGAGTCGGCAGCGGCTTACCTGGCGGACGCCTTTTATGATTTGGTTCGCATTGCCGCAAAATCCATGGCTTCCTTGGTGGCGGCTAGACGTTTTCTCTGGTTACGAAATTGGGCGGCTGACGTGTCCTCTAAATCGCGTCTCAGTAAGCTCCCCTATAAAGGGAAGTTACTTTTTGGAGAAGCGTTGGAAAAGATTGTTAAGTATCTTGGAGATTCCAAAGGTGGTCGATTACCAGAGGATCGACCGAGGCCTCTTAGAGGGGGGTCGGCGCAGCGGGGACAAGGTAGGGATTCTCGTAGATTTTGGGGTGCTCAATTTCTTCCCTATCCCAGGGGCCGCTTTGGCTCTCGAGGGCAGTCCTTTCGTGGAGCTAGGGGATTCGCTAGAAGCTACTTCAATTCTCAGCAGTCCGCAGTTAAGAAGTCGCAATGAAGGTCGGCCAGTCCGGGCGCCTGCTTGAAGGGACAGCGGTTCAAGTTTTTTCCGACAATGCGGTGACCGTCTCCTACATCAGTCGACAAGGGGGTACCAGGAGTCTGCCATTACTGGAGGAGAGCCAGGAATTGTTTGCTTGGGTGGAGAATCATCTCTTAGCCTTATCAGCGGTGCACGTGGCTGGCAAGGACCATGTACAGGCGGATTATCTCAGTCGCCATGTTCTCGATCCCAGGGAATGGGAGCTGAATGCGGCTGTGTTTCACGACATCACGTTGCGCTGGGGGCAACCGTCAATGGATCTGATGGCTACTTTCGGCAATGCCAAAGCGTCTCATTTTTTCAGCAGGCGCAGGGAGCGCATGTCGGAAGGACTCGATGCGTTGGTTCAACCTTGGCCACTCGACAGCCTGTTGTATGTCTTTCCGCCGTGGCCGATGCTCAGTCGGCTCATTCACCGCATAGCCGGGCACTGGGGAACGGTGATTCTCATTGCGCCAGATTGGCCTCGGCGGCCGTGGTATGCGGATCTAGTGCGTCTGGTGGTAGATTCTCCTTGGCGGCATCCGGCTCGGAGCAACCTGTTGAGTCAGGGTCCCGTGTTGATGCCACAGGTGGATCGCTTCTTGCTTATGGCCTGGCTCTTGAGAGGGCTCGTTTAAGATGCAAGGGTTACTCGGAGGCCGTTGTCTCCACCTTGTTGCGTTCGAAGAGATCTTCGACTTCCCTGGCGTACATCCGTGTCTGGCGCATTTTTGAGAGATGGTGTGCGCTTCAAGGCTTTGCGCCAATGTCGATGACGTTGCCGCAGCTTCTGTTGTTTCTTCAGGACGGTTTGGATAAGGGCTTGTCGGTCAGCACTCTGAAAGTGCATGTGGCGGCCTTGAGTTGTTTTCGAGGGTTGGTGCGGAATCGCCGTATCTCGGTTCATGCAGATGTGCAGCGCTTCTTTCGGGCGGCTAAGATCCTTAGACCTCTGTTATGGAACTTAGTTCCTCCTTGGGATTTGAATGTGGTGCTAGAGGCGTTGACGCAGGCTCCGTTTGAGTCCGCTTCCAGGGTAAGTGTAAAGGAGTTTTCTTGGAAGATGGCCTTCTTAGTGGCGTTATGTTCGGCTAGAAGAATTTCGGACTTGCAGGCTTTATCTTGTCGGGAACCGTACCTGCAATTTTTACCGGAAAACGTGCTATTGCGACCGGTGCCTTCATTCTTACCTAAAGTGGTGTCTTTTTTTCATGTGAATCAGTCAGTGGCTTTGCCCGTTTTCTCCGATCTTTCAGGTTCTCCTATGGACCGTGCTCTCCGGAAGTTGGATCTCGGACGAGTTCTCAAAAAGTACCTTAAGGTCACTAAAGCTTTTTACCAGTCCGCTAGGTAGTTTGTGCTGTTTGCCGGACAGCGTAAAGATAAGGCGGCTACGAAGGCCTCTATTGCACGATGGGTGAAACAGGCTATAGTGGCAGCTTACAAAGCTGGGGGTAAGGAACCCCCGGAGGGGCTCTGAGCCCATTCCATGCGGTCACAAGCGGCGTCTTGGGCAGAATTCGCGTTAGTGCCTCCAGTGGATATTTGTAGGGCTGCTACGTGGTCTTCTCTACATACTTTCACTAGACATTACAGGCTGGATGTTCTGGCGAGAGGGGATGCAAAAGTCGGAGCGGCGTCTATGGTTGCCGGGCTCGCGGGTCCCTCCCGTGTTTAGGTACTGCTTTGGTACTGCCCTAACGTTCCCTGGACTGGCCCAGAGAAGCGATTAGGAATGAGAAATTAGGCCTTACCTGCTAATTGTCTTTCCTGGAGTTTTCTCCGGGCCAGTCCAGGGCCCCACCCGGGGTTTTGTTTTCATTGTGAAAGGTCGTTCACTCGCGGGGTCTGGTCTGGCTGACCGCAAGAGCTTTAGCGAGGTTTTTTCTCTCTCTAATCTGCAGAATACCGATGGTGTTGATGAAAAAAAAAAAAGGATGCAACAAAAGACACTGTGCACCGACAGAAAGAACACTTCCGGTATATTAAGTCTATGGCTCACATTGCATTTGCATGTGCAGTCCGTATCTGGGGAATATAGAAGTTCTCAGTTCTGGTTATTTGTTGTTCTAGTTTTTCTTGGTTGTGTTTTCTTTTTTCATGCTTCGTTATCTTTGTATCTGTCTGAGTTCGCTGCTTTGTTAGTACAAGACTGGAGTGCTGGCATCAGGAGGAGGAGCTTAGGCCGTCAGCAAAACTTCTAGTCTCTCAGTCCTCAGCTGCTGGACAGGATTGACAACCCTAACATTCCCTGGACTGGCCCGGAGAAGACTCCAGGAAAGACAATTAGCAGGTAAGGCCTAATTTCTCATTTGAAAGACTCCTTCTATCCAAGCAAGGACTGTTAATCATCCAGGAAGTTGGTCACAGCTTGCCTCAGCAGCACAGGCATAAATAGCTCAACCAGAGCTCTGTGATCCTCAGTCTTGAAAGACTAGAAAAGGGAACTGTTACTTCTGGAAAGAGATCTGCAATTGTGAGTATATATTTCTGGGAATTTTCTGAAAGGATTTCTTTCTATTAAAACTATTTAATCTCTGAACCCACTATTTTTTTGTTAAATCAGTCAGGGCCTAGTAGCAGCAGTTTAAATTTAAATTTAAAACACAGAAGAGAACTTTCTGGTTACATTAAATACCCAGCAGAGAGCTTGTACTTTTAATTTAATAGTCACTCAGGGCCTAGTATCAGCAAAGTACTTTTAGTTTAAATTTAAAACACAGAAGAGAGCTTTCTGGTTAAATTTGGAACCCAGCAGAGAGCTGTAGTTTACATTTAATAGTCACTCAGGGCCTAGCATCAGCAAAGTACTTTTAGTTTAAATTTAAAACACAGAAGAGAGCTTTCTGGTTAAATTTAGAACCCAGCAGAGAGCTTGTAGTTTAAATTTCATAATAAGTTAAAGCCTAGCAGCAGCAAAGAGCTATAATTTAAATCAAATAAGAATATAGCTTACCTCAGCAGCACAGGACAGGATACTGTGTAGCAGCCCTCTTTTAATAAGTGTTATTTCCCTCCCTCCCTCCCCACACCCACTGACCCCTGGGATAATCGTAGCTTTATAGGTACTTACACTTCTTAAAAGACAGGAGGTGCTCTCAGGTGCAGCTCATTACCCAAATCAGTCATACACTAAGGACCTGAGATCAATTAAGCTTCAGGTGAACGAAGTATATTAAACGTATTAGGTACAGTTTTATTGGTATAAATATCCATAGCAACCCTTAATAAGTAAAGAACTTAAAGAACTAAACAAAAACTAAAAACTAAGATGCAGACAGCAGTCCAGCAGCGAGATGGGGGCTTTCCAGTCTTTTGCATTGAGTGTCACATGTATGATTTTCTCCCAGTTGGTGAGAGGTCTTACGTGTGCACTAGGTGCAAAGAGCTCTTTGCTCTCAGGGAACGAGTCCGTTCACTAGAGGCTAGAGTAGCAGACTTGGAAAACATAAGACAGACAGAGAGGTACATAGACGAGACCTACAGGGATATAGTCCTGAAGTCCCACCTCCAGTCTGGCATAATCCCTGTTGCCATGGAGGAGAGAGGTCACGTGACAGGAGAGCATCACCCTGGTGTGGCAGGAAGTGATCCTGTAACTAGGACCTGTCCTCCAGGTGATGTAAAACCCTCTCGCACTGAGGAAGTTTCTCCAGGGCCATGTGCCCATGAGGGAAGGGTTAGGACAGCCGTTATAGTTGGTGATTCGATCATTAGGCATGTAGATAGCTGGGTGGCTGGTGGACGTGAGGATCGCCTGGTAACATGCCTGCCTGGTGCGAAGGTAGCGGACCTCACGCACCACCTAGAAAATGTCTTAGATAGTGCAGGGGAGGAGTCTGCTTTCTTGGTACATGTCGGTACCAATGACATAGGAAAATGTGGTAGGGAGGTTCTGGAGGCTAAATTTAGGCTTTTAGGTAGGAAGTTGAAATCCAGAACTTCCAGGGTAGCGTTCTCCGAAATGTTTCCCATACCACGTGCAGGGCCCAAAAGGCAGGCAGAGCTCCGGAGTCTCAATGCGTGGATGAGACAATGGTGCAGAGATGAGGGGTTTGGATTTGTTAGGAACTGGGGAACATTCTGGGGAAAGGAGGGGCTCTTCCGAAGGGATGGGCTTCACCTTAACCAGGATGGAACCAGGCTGATGGCATTAACCTTTAAAAAGGAGATAGAGCAGCTTTTAAACTAGATAATAGGGGAATGCCGACAGTCGCCCAAGAGCAGATGGTCCGGAAGAATGTATCCTTGAAGGATACTACCAAAAGCAGAGGTTCCAAAAAAGAGCAAAGTAGCCCAAATGCCCTCGAGTATGGAGCAGACAGAGCTTAAAGATCCCAAATTACCCATGTCTACCAATAGCCAAATTAATATGAATAAAATACAGCTCTAAAATGCTGGTATGCAAATGCTAGAAGTCTAAAAAATAAGATGGGAGAGTTAGAATATATAGCACTAAATGAGAGGTTAGATATGATTGGAATATCAGAGACATGGTGGAAGGAGGACAACCAGTGGGACACTGATACCTGGGTACAAACTATATCGTAATGATAGAGCTGATCAAATTGGTGGAAGGGTTGTGCTCCAAGTTAGAGAGGGCATTGAGTCAGAAAGGATTAAAGTTTTGCAGGAAACAAAATTTGCTGTAGAATCTCTATGGATTGAAATTCCATGTAAAAAGGGGAAGGCGATGGCAGTGGGGGTGTACTATCAATCGCCTGGCCAGAATGAACAAATGGATGATGAAATGCTCAAAGAAATCAAGGAAGCTAACAAAAGTTACAGCACGGTAATAATAATGGGTGATTTCAATTACCCCGGTATCGACTGGGTCAGTGTCATGGCAGGACATGCTAGGGAGATAAAGTTCCTAGATGAAATAAATGACTGCTTCTTGGAGCAGCTGGTTCATGAACCGACCAGAGGAGAAGCCATATTAGACCTAGTCCTTAGTGGAACACCAGATCTAGTGCAAGAGATAAGGGTGTTGGGACCACTTGGCAATAGTGATCATAGCATGATCGCCTTTGATTTAATTAGTGGAGGAGGGATAGTAAGGAAATCCACAGTACTACCTTTTAACTTTCGAAAGGGAGACTATGATAAAATGAGGAAAATAGTTAAGAAAAAACTAAAAGGAGCAGTTGCAAAGGTTAAAGACTTACATCAAGCTTGGGTGTTGTTGAAAAATACTATCTTGGAAGCCCAGACCAGCTGTATTCCATGCTTTAAGAAAAGTGGAAGGAAGTCCAAAAAACTGCCAGCATGGTTTAAAGGTGAGGTCAGAGAGGCGGCTGTTGCCAAAAAAGCATCTTTCAGGAAATGGAAAAAAGAGCCAAACGACGAAACCTGGAAACAGCACAAGCACTGGCAGGTCAAATGCAAGGCATTGATAAAGCAGGCAAAGGGAGAATTTGAGAAGAAGCTTGCTGCGGAAGCAAAAATGCGAAATAAAGATTTTTTCAAGTACATTCGTAGCAAAAAACCTGTGAGAGAGTCAGTTGGTCCATTAGATGATAGAGGAGTTAGAGGGGCACTAAGAGGTGACAAGGCGATAGCGGAGAGACTGAATGAATTCTTTGCTTCAGTCTTTACTGAGGAAGATGTAGGGATGTTACCCATGACTGAAGTGGTATTTAAAGGTGCGGAAGAATTGAAGGAAATATCGATACATCGGGAAGATGTATTACAACTATTAGATAAACTGAAGAGTAGCAAATCACCTGGGCCAGATGGTATACATCCAAGTGTGTTGAAAGAACTGAAATATGAGATTGCAGACCTGCTATTAGTAATCTGTGAACTATCATTAAATCATCGCTAATACCTGAAGATTGGAGGATCACCAATGTAACACCAATTTTTAAAAAGGGTTCCAGGGGTGATCCGGGAAACTACAGACCGGTGAGCCTTACGTCAGTACCGGGAAAAATGGTAGAAACCATCATAAAGAATACAATTACTCAGCATGTAGATAGTTATGGCCTAATGGGAGACAGCCAACATGGCTTTAGACAAGGAAGATCTTGTCTTACTAATCTGTTATGTTTTTTTGAAAGTGTGAATAAACAGGTGGACAAAGGTGAGTCGGTTGAAATAGTGTATTTGGACTTTCAGAAAGCCTTTGACAAGGTCCCTCATCAGAGACCTTTGGCAAAACTAAAGAGTCATGAGATAGGAGGCAGTGTACTACTGTGGATCAGGAACTGGTTAAAAGATAGAAAGCAGAGGGTTGGGCTAAATGGCCAATTTTTCCAATGGAGAAAGGTGAATAGTGGTGTACCCCAGGGATCTGTGCTGGGTCCGCTGCTTTTTGACATATTCATAAATGACCTGAAAAGAGGAATAACGAGTGAGGTTATCACATTTGCAGGTGACACAAAACTATTTAAAGTTGTTAAAACCCAAGAGGATTGTGGAAAATTGTAAGAGGATCTTGATAAATTGGAAGACTGGGCATCAAAATGGCAGATGAAATTTAATGTGGACAAGTGCAAAGTTATGCACCTAGGGAAGAACAACCCAAAGTAGGGTTACCCAATGCAAGGTTCCACATTAGGAACCACCACCCAGGAAAAAGATTTAGGCGTCATTGTGGATAACATGTTAAAACCCTTGGCCCAGTGTGCAGCGGCAGCCAAGAGAGCAAATAGAATGCTAGGTATCATAAGTAAAGGAATGGAAAATAAAACAAAAGATATTATAATGCCTCTATACCGTTCCATGGTGAGACCGCACCTTGAATATTGTGTGCAATTCTGGTCGCCGTATCTTAAAAAGGATATAGCGTTATTAGAAAAGTTTCAGAGAAGAGCCACCAAAATGGTAAAGGGTATGGAAGGATACTCCTATGAAGAAAGGCTAAAAAGGTTAGGGCTCTTTAACCTGGAAAAGAGACGGCTGAGGGGAGATATGATAGAAGTCTATAAATTAATGAATGGAGTGGAACGGGTAAACGTAGATCGATTGTTTACGTTATCAGAATATAGAAAGACTAGGGGATATGCAATGAAGCTACAGGGTAAACTATTTAAGACTAATAAAAGAAAATATTTTTTCACTCAACGTGTAATCAAACTCTGGAATTTGTTACCGGAGGATGTAGTAAAGGCTGTTAGTGTAGCTGGGTTTTAAAAAGGTTTGGACAAGTTCCTAGAGGAAAAGTTCATAAACCATTATTAAGAAGGGACCCAGGATATCAATTTTTGACCCAGTACAAGCATTGCCGAACGTGTGTCTTTTGGGGAAACTGCTAGTTACGTATGACCTAGATTGGCCACTGTTGGAAACAGGATACTGGGCTTGATGGACCTTGGTCTGACCCAGTATGGCCTATCTTATGTTCTTATGTTCACCTGTAGGCGATATAGCCACCTCAGTAAAACTGTCATTTTATAACGTGCCACCCAACTCAGTAGGGAAAGATGCAAAGCCTTCCAGCGTAGTAGGTGCTCCTGCTCACACTGCAAAACATTATGACGGTATCTTTATCGTTATTCATCACTTTATATACCACCCATGCACAAGCACCAGAGTGGTTCACAATACAAAATTTAAATGCTGCAGAAGAAGGAAACCGGACTCCATTGGTTAGATAGGAAAGGGATAGAATCGAGAAAAGAAACAGACAGGCAGTCCTGAGGCAGGGAAGGACACACTATACGTGAAGCTAGGAGGGGACATGAGGGGGGTAGGATGGTGGAGTCAGATTGAAGGCAGTGCAGGAGATGGGTCTTTAGGCCAGCCTTGAATCTGACAAAGGAGGGCTCGAGATGGAGGGCAGATGGGAGTGAGTTCCAGAGCCTGGTGCCAAGGAAGGAAAAGGCAGAGGAACAGGTAGACTCCAGGTGGGCATGGGAAGGTGAGGGCAGGGCATGGGAAGGTGAGGTGAGAACATGCGATTGGTGTGTATGGATCTGAGTGAATGTTGGGGGGTGTGGAGACAGACAGGTTGGAAAGGTACTGGGGGACACCGGTGTGGATGTCTTTGTGGACAAAGGTGAGAATTATGTACTGAATTCTATAGGACACAGGAAGCCAGAGAAGGTGGATGAGGAGGGGGGTGATGTGATCGGAGTGGGGAGCGTGTGTAATGATCCGGGCTGCTATATTTTGAACAAGTTGAAACCTGTGCAATTGGTACTGGGGGAGCCCGGCAAGTGAGACATTACAATAATCCAGACAGAACATGACAAGGGAGAGGAGCAGAATGGTCAGGAAGGAAACTGGGAGAAAAGGACGGACAGCACAGATTTGCATTAGGGAGTGAAATGAACGCTGAATAATGGATGAGATATGATCCTGAAATGACAAAGCCGAGTCCAGGGTGACACCGAGGAAGCGCAGGGAGGAAACAACAGGAATGGGGGAGGAGGAGAGCAGAGGGGTGATAGAGGGAATGGTACTGCCAAAGGTAAACCAAATGGCCATGGTTTTGGAAAGATTGATGTGGAGGTAGTTAGCAGACATCCAAGTACTAATGGAGGAAAGACAGGAGTTGTGAGGGGTAAGGTCAGGGGTTACAGAGTCAGTGTGGTGATGGCTGCCAGCGGGTTTAAAAAATGCGATCGGTGCGTGAAACTGATGTCCCTCACCAATATGCACGACT
The DNA here is from genome assembly GCA_033557465.1 of Ichthyophis bannanicus. Lineage (NCBI taxonomy): Eukaryota > Metazoa > Chordata > Amphibia > Gymnophiona > Ichthyophiidae > Ichthyophis > Ichthyophis bannanicus. The sequence continues at coordinate 371,954,842 of CM066033.1, read as the reverse complement.
GCTGCCTCCGGTGCCTTGGGCCCGACCATGACCCGACGGTCTGTGGCCCGTGTAGGAAAATGTCCTCCAAGGCCCTGAAGAGCCGCCAGCAGCAGCATGATAGGATTTTTTTCTGAGTCCCCCATGCTTCTGAGAACCCGGACCTCGTCTGAGGTCTCCACGTCTCGGGAGGGAACATTCCGAGCCCGAGCAGTGTCGAGGTTTGAAAGTGGGTCCCCCTCGAAGGAACACAAGAGGAAGAAGAAACCCTCGAAGGCGGCGTCTCTGGATGGCTCTGAGCGACCCGACTCCTCCCGGTCTTCGGTGAAGGAGTGCCCAGCAAAGGTTCCTCGTCAGGAGATGGATCAGCCGAGGCAAGTACCAACTGTCCTCATCGAGGACTCCCCTCCCGGGGAACACCCGAGCCAGGGGCTGCGGAGCCTTCCAAACTCGAATCCAGAATAGTGGCCTTGGAGCGCAGTTTCACTACCTTCATGGAACAGCAGCGGGCGCTGTTGGCCGGCCTGTCTGGTTCCTCCGCCCCGACCACCTGGCTCTCGACGTCAAAGTCGACCCCGGAGGCCGAGCCAATCCTCGGCCAAGGTCTCACTCAACTTCCCGTTCGGGACCGAGGTCATCGCCGCCGAGCCTGCCGTCGTCAGTCGGTCGGTGCTGGGGCCCTCAATGCCTGACAAGCCCCTCAATTCCTCCTCAGAGGAATCAGCATGGGAAACTGAAGACGAGGAGTCCCTGGATACTTGCCAACATAGGGATGTCTCTTCCGATTCCCCGGTATCTGAACCTTGGAGAAGGTCCTCTCTGGAGGACATGAGGTTCTTTGGCGTTCCCCACGGAGTCCGAGGAGGATCCTTGAGCCAACGAGCTCGAGATCCTCCAATATGAAGCTCCCCCTCGGGAGGACCTTACTATACCCGTGCCTCCGATCCTGGAATGACTAATGCTCCGTATGTGGGAAACACCGGCGTCGGCACCGGAGATCAGCAAACGGCTCAACTCAATGTATCGAGTCTGCCGTAGCCCTGGATTCCAGAAGTCACAACTCCATGATTGTGGAATCGGCCATGCGTCAGCTGAAGAGTCCGAAGACGCACTCCTCGGTGCCCCCGGCAGGGAAGCCCGTAACAATTGTACATAGCACACAATCTTGTATATAGCACACAATTTTGTTGTAAATAGCCACCAAGCAGTCATGTCGCCACCCGCTCCCACTGGCCCGACTGCCTCGCCTGTATATAGTTACCTAACTGAGTAGCCTGTTACTGTTTAGCCTGTACATAGTTTCCCCAGTTAGCCAAGTTGTAAACCCTGTTCCTTGTAAGTACAGTGCAGACGCCTGCACTGTACAAAGTTGTTTGAACTGTAAACCGAGCTGATTTTAAAGAGCGCGTTATAAAAAAAACTCAAATAAATAAAAATAAATGAATAAATAAATGTGGATGCCCTCGGCAGGAAATGTTTCCAGGATGCAATGCTGAACTGTCGAATCCAGGCATACCAGCTGTACATGGGCATGTACCTGAGGGACCTGGCGAAGGAACTCACCGGGTACTCGGCTGCTCTCTCTGAGGAACCCTTGCAGTGCTACAAAGGCCTGTCCAAAGCCGTCCGTGAGTGCTCCAATTTTATGTCTCGGGAGGCCTATGATGGTTTCGAGTTGGCGGCTCGAGTAGCCATGGCGGGCATCGGTACACGCCGCCAATCATGGCTGCAGTGGTCCGATTTCGAACAATGGTTTCAGGACAAGTTGGTCGCTGTCCCATGCCAAGGGGAGAACCTCTTCGGCAAACCCATGTCCAACAAGGCCGCAGAGCTGGAGACCGAGTACATAATGAGAACACGGCTTTCCAAGAAGACCTCTGCCCCTTCTTGTAAGAAGGACTCGAATAAAAAGCTCGCTTACCCGAGTAAGGGAGCTGTTTACCGAAATTACCCCCCCTTATCAGGCCTCCCCAGCTCCCCAACAGGGGCAGCAGGACAAGGGACAGGGGCATGGCCCGCGTAAGCAGAAAGCCCCCAAACCCCAGGCACTGGTTGCGTCCCAGCCTGGGAGTGGCTTTTGACTCCTGCAGCATGGCCCCTCTTCCAACAGGAGCCAGGCAGACCACAGGAGGCTGGCCATTACCACCAATGCCTGGGCCTTACAGGTGGTCCTGGAGGGCTATATTCTTCACCTAGCCCATGTGCCTCCTCATTATTTCCCAGGAGAGCCCCTCAGATCTCCCCTTCACTGGGACCTTCTTCTGAAGGAGTTAGCAGGCCTTCTCAAGGATCAGGCGGTAGAATCGGTGCCCCACCACCTGCAGGGCAGGGGCTTCTACTCCAGGTACTTTCTGGTGCCAAAGAGGACAGGAGGCCTCAGACCCATCCTCGACCTGCGCAACCTCAACAAATTCCTGTTGAGGGAGAAATTCAAGGTGCTCTCCCTTGGAATATTGCTGCCTTACCTCCACCAGGGAGACTGGCTGTGCTCCTTAGACCTAAAAGATACATATACACACATCCTAATACACCTAAGCCACAGGCAATATCTGCGCTTTGTGGTGGGGGGCAATCACTACCAGTACAGGGTACTTCCCTTTGGCCTTGCCTCAGCTCCCAGGGTGTTCACAAAGTGCCTGGCAGTGGTTGCCGCCTTTCTCAGGCTTCAAGGGGTCTTTGTCTTTCCCTATCTCGACAACTGGCTCATCAGAGGCACTTCAGCCATCGAGGTCTACCAGGCCACAACTCGCATCATCCAGGTGCTGCAACTCCTAGGGTTCGTAATCAACTACCCCAAGTCCAGCCTTACTCCGACTCAGCAGCTGGAGTTCATTGGGGCCAGAATCAACACCCTTCAGGCGAAGGCCTATCTGCCTGCAGACAGGGTAAGCAGGCTTATGGCTCTGGCAGAACAAGTGAGTCGCAGGTCTGAAGTGTCAGCAAGACAATTCCTGCGCCTCCTCGGGCACATGGCTTTCACAGTCTCCATACATCAACCAAGTCAAAAAGGTTCCAACACTGCAAAACCCCATGATTCAAACAAGACACCGCAAAGCCCCCCAAGGGTGCTTGGTTCATGTCCAAGTCCAGGATGCAGTTAAATTCTCCCCCCCCCCCCCCCAGGATTAGGGAGGAGGTGCTGTAGCCATTCAGCTGTCTCCCCAATCTAGCAAAAAAACTCAGCATCCGGGGTGTTGGGGCTATAGACATTGCAAAACGTTATGAGGGTCCCAGATAGTCTGCCTCCCACAATCGGGTTTCGTCCCTGTGGGTCTGCCACTTGAGTATCGAGCAGAAAGTCCAACCCTTTGCGAATCAGTATGACAAACGTTACTTTATGAGCCGCCGAGGAGGCTCTATAGGCCTGCTCCTCCCACCTATGCTGTAACCTATTATGTTTTTTTGCCTCCATATGGGTCTCCTGCAGCATAGCCACATCAACCTTCAGGTCCCGTAGTAGCTTAAGAACTTTACAGCATTTAATAGGGAGGCCTAGCCCACAGACATTCCACATTATACATCGTATAGTCGAATCACCCATGCTCTTTCCAACCAGTACCTAATACAAACCCGATCATAGATAAGAGCCACTGAGGGGCGCTCCCCAGTCTGAGTGCCCCACCTCTGTAGAAGGCTGGCCACTTCCACCCCTGTACGATACCCCAATTCCTGCTTGTCTCCGTCCCCTGACCTCCAGCAAACTCCCTCAATCCTCCCCTTCCCCTCCCCTGTGACTTAATTATCCTCAAACTACCCCCATCCGCATCCAGAAAGTCATTTCGGATGCATTGGGAATTCACTTTCTCTTCCACACCTACCACAAATATTTAAACATTCCCTTCCCAAATTCCAGGTGACCATTATTCCCAGTCACCCTCACTCTCTCCCCTAATACATATTGCTATGCCATCATACCCCACCTCCTCCCGCTACCACTCCCATCTCCCACACATCTACCCCATACATTCTAACCCTGAAATACCCCCCACTTTCACCCTATCAAACCAGCCACTCATATCCCCTCCCTCTTAAGGGGAATAGCAAAGTCCAGGGAGCTGTTCATAATACTGTGGCAGGCCTCGTAGTGCCCTATGGGATTATAGTGGGTTCCAACCAGGCTTCCAGCAGCTCAGCCCTGCCAAACTGGGCACCACAGAACCCTCCAGTACCAATAGTGCATAGCCAAGTGCAAGAACAAGAGTGCCCTTGGGCAGGAGAGGCGCCCACACTAAGTGGTAAACCTCTTGGGCAAAAGGTCCCTGACATCTTCAGTCCTGCTCTCCCAAGGGCTATGACATGATGTCCTGCACAGAAGCTTGCACCGTGACCACTGTGTCAAACACCCTGACCATCCTGTTGTGAATAATCCAAATAATCCAGAGGCATGCGAGATGTTGCAGCACATATTTAATTTTTGCAGCTATCAGTCCTGAGTATGCTTTATGATGCTGACTCAGTTACAGGGAGTAGTCCTGAAAAGCCAGTATTTTGTGTCCCTCATGTTGCAAAGGGCCATGACCCCGTGCTGCTCAGAGCACTTTATCCTTATGCACGAAGTTTAGAAAGCAGACCAAGACCACTCGTGGCCGCCGATCAGCCTCTCTCCATGGTCCATCCTATGGGCCTGCTCGATGGTCTGTGGGCCACAGTCAGTCCCCAGCGTGACCGCCAACAGCAGTAGGGTCTCCAAAAAGCCTTGGAGCTGTACCGCAAGGACCGATTTGGGTATCCCACAAACCAGAGGTTCTGGCGGCTACGATTTTCTAAGTTGTCTAAGATTTCTGCCTGCAGTGTCACCAAATCTTTAGGGGAGCGAGTTCCTTGGCTGCCCCCTGTACCACATCCTCTATCTGGGCTATGCAACTTTCCTCCTCTTGAATCCAGCCTCCCAAACCTTTTAGGGCCCAGATTACATTGTCCAGTTTGCTGTTCACATCATCAAAACACCCAGCCAACACTCCAGCCATTGCCGCTGTGACATCTTCTACCAGTGCAGCCTGCATCAGGGACGGCAGGGAGAGAGACCCATCTGCCATCTTGACGCTTCCTGGGAGGGCCTTCTCTTTCTCCTTGTGCGCTGCCTTCATTGCTATTCAGGCCTGAACCCCCAGCAAAGGACTCAAAACTGAGGCAGAGGTAGTCACCATGGAAATTTGCAGGGTTTGAGGCTTAGGATGTCACACAAAGTGAGTGTTTCAGAGGAAGGGAGTCCTGTAGAGCAAGCGGCATGCACCTGCCAACTCTCAGTACATCATGTGACCCCTTTGATTTGTTTTAAATTCAGTGTCCAGTAAAACAACCATTTACCCATTGCAGTCCACTCATTATTTTATACACTTCTACCCCTCAGCCATCTCTTCTCCAAGCTGAAAAACCTTAATCTCTTTATCCTTTCCAAATAGGCGAGTTGTTTCATCCCCTTTATCATTATTGTCACTCTTCTACCTTTTCTAATTCCTCTATATCTTTTTTGAGATTCGTTAAACAGTATTGCACACAATACTCAAGATGTAGTTATGCCATAGACTGATACTGAGGCATTACAAAATTCTCACGTTTATTCTCCATTCCTTTCCTAATAATTTGGAACATTCTGTTTGATTTCTTGGCTGCCACCTGCAACTGAGCAGAGGATTTCAAAATACTGTCCACGATGACTGCTAGATCCTTTTCTTGAGATGGAACCTTGCATCATGTAGCTGTACTTTGGGTTGCTCAGCCATCACTTTGTTCTTGTCCACATTAAATTTCACCTGCCAATTCAGTACCTAGTCTCCCGGCCTCACAATTTTCTCTTGCAATTTCTCAATATCCTATTGATGATTTAACAACTGAATAATTTTGTGTCAGCTGAAAATTTAATCATCGTACTTGTTCCCATTTCCAGATCATTTATAAATAGGTTAAAAAGCAATGGGCCCAGTACAGTTCCCTGGGGCGCTTTACTGCTCACCTTTCATCATTTTGCAAATTGACAATTTAGTTCTACTCTTCGTTTCTTTTTTTTTCTTATTTAAAGGCTTTTATACAAGTGCAAAAGAAAACGTTCTGTACAAACCGCACATGAAATACTTGCACATATATCAACATAAAGTCTTCAAACAGAACAATTGCTACATCACAGCCTTATATTTTTTTATCTTTATTCACAATACCTCGTTATCACCCATTTTCCTCCTTACAGCCCCTCCCCTCTCCCTTCCCCCTCATCCCCTCCTCTTTCCTTCCCGTCCCCACCACCCCTCCCCCACCCATCTTCCCTTTACTACCAAAGCTATATATTAAGGGGTTTCCTAACAGGCTAACAACACTAAGAAAAAGGGGAGATACCAAACCCGCACACCAAAGGAGACTCCCATTTTACACCTCCATCTAGATTAGAGACGGTGCCAGTCATGAGCCATATTTCAAGTTAAAGGCCTCCCATACCTGCTCAAATTGAGGTAGGCACATTCTCCCGGCTGCTATCCCTCGTTCCATTGTGTATAGGTCCCACATCCGGTACAACCAGTATGAGTGTGCTGGAGGCGATGCCTGTTTCCAGGCGGCCGCCAGGGTCAGTCGAGCTGCATTCAGACTATGGCGAATCAGTGCCAACTGAGGAAGCTGTCCACCAGGGACCTTCTGCCCAAAAAAGAAAAATACCCGGGTCCAAAGGGATATCCAAACCCACCATTTGTTTCAGGCGATACTGTATCCCCCTCCAAAAAACCTGGACACAAGAGCAAAACCACCACACAGGTGCCAAGGTGCCTTTCTTGCCACAATTCCGCCAACACAAATCAAATACCCCCAGGAATGCTCGAGCCTCTCGCACTGGTGTCATGTACCACCCATAAATTAGTTTATAGTTAGTCTCTCGGGCATTAACAGCCACTGAATTTCTCCAGAGCCGGCTCTCAATCCATTCCCACTGCTGCTCAGTATATGAGAGGTGCAACTCCTGTGTCCACTGGGCCCTATGTTTGCCTACTCCAAAATGTTGTTTCTGTAAGTGTGCATACAGGGCTGTAATGAGGCCCTTAGTGTTTGTGCGTTCCTCACATAAGCTTTCAACATCTGTCAAATCCCAAGAAACTTGTTGCTTAACATCTCGATTCCCCACACAATGTGCCACCTGTGCATACTGGTAGACATGCTGTTCCGGGATATCAAATTCCTCCTGCAGCTCACAAAAAGAACGGAGCACACCATCCTCAAATAGTTGGCCCATACGACTAAGTCCCTTATGCCCCCACTGTCGAAAAGCCAAATCACTCATACCTGGAGGGAAGGAGTTATTATTAACTATGGGCGCTAATGGGGACAAAATTCCCCCTCGTGACCAAAAGAACCGATCCCAGCAGTGAAGGGTATGAGTGATAAACGGATTAGTAGCACACTGTCCCTCCCGCATTTTAGAGCATAACCACAACTGGTCCCCCAACCCAGCCCCTCCTGCTAAATCCATTTCCATTTGAACCCAGCATTTAGAGCTAGTAGAGTTCATCCATTCCACCCCTGCACAACACTGCTCTGTTGCATAGTACAAATGAAGGTTAGGGGCCCCCATGACTCGACTGGGCATATAGGATCTTGCAAGCTATTCGAGGGCATCTGAACTTCCATATGAACTTCATAATCAGCGCCTGCCAGGAGTCCAAAGCCCCACGAGGCAGGGGTACAGGGAGTACCTGAAAAAGGTACAAAAACCGCGGAACTACCACCATTTTCGTTACAGCAGTACACCCAAACCAGGACAGCATCAGCTCCGACCAAGATTTCAAATCCCATTTAACTTGTTGGATTAAGGGTCCATAGTTCGCCCAATACAACGAAGCCCTATCTACCGTAAGATTCATACCGAAATAACAAAGAGCTTTATCTACCCATCTAAAAGGAAAATAGGCCTTCAAGTGCGCACATGGTATCTCCGGAACCCCCACATTTAAGATCTCTGACTTAGCATAGTTAATTTTAAACCCTGAGACCTGTGAAAAGGCCACAAAAAGCTGCATTGCAGTAGGAAGGGAGGTTTCAGGGTTAGCTAACAATAATATAATATCATCTGCAAAGAGTGCTATTTTGTATTCACGGATGTCCACCCTCACTCCAGCGACATCTGGGCACTCACGAAAGCTTTGCACCAAAGTCTCCATCACCAACGCAAACAGTAGCGGGGACAATGGGCACCCCTGCCGAGTTCCCCTCTCCAAGTCAAAACTCTTCGATTGACCCCCATTAACTTGAATACTAGCTCTGAGCCTTTGATACAGACTGTGCACCCATCGAGTAAAATTAGGTCCAAATCCCATCTTGTCCAATACCTACCATAAAAAACCCAGCTAACTCGATCAAACGCCTTCTTGGCATCAACTCCCACCAATAGTGCCGATTGAGATCCCTGTCTTGCAGCGTGTATCACTTGCAACATCCGTCGGACATTGTCCGCGGCCTGCCGGCCAGGTACAAAGCCAACCTGATCAGGATGCACCAGAGCTTGGAAGGGCCTGGTTTAGTCAGGCAGCCAGCACAGAAGCCAATATTTTAAAATTAGTATTTAACAAAGAAATAGGGCGATAAGAGGCCGCCTCTTGAGCTGGTTTACCCAGCTTAGGTATCACCGCAATGACAGCCTCCCGTTGTGTAACAGGCAGTGGCAACCCCTGCAACACTTCATTAAAAAGCACCGCCAGGGTGGGTGATAACTGGGCGCTATATTTTTTGTAATACTCCGAGGGGAACCCATCACTACCCGGTGCTCTCCCAGCCTTCATATGCCGAATAGCCTCATCCACTTCCTGTGCGGTAATCTCTGCCTCCAGCTGCTCCCTATCCAGATCAGCCAAGTGTGGCAGAGAGATATCACGTAGATATTCATCCACTTGAGCTGAGTCAAAGGGTTCAGCCTTATACAGTTGTGCTAAATAGTCTGCTAACACTGCGCATATCTCTTGGGACACCACTCGCAAGCCTCCCAACAAATACCGAAGCTCACGTACTACCTGTGAGGTGTGTTGTTGTCTAAGTCGAAGTGCAAGGTAACGCCCCACTTTATTCCCCTGTTCATAAAATGTTTGTCACAGTCTACGACGCATATTATCCAAATCCCTTTGCACATATGCATCCAAATGGGCCCGCGTTTCCTGCCACTGGCGCCAAACATGTTTAGAGCCAGTCTGTGCATATTCTAACTGGAGGTGCCTGGCTTCCTCTTCTAACTGTTGAGATTCCCGTGCCCAAGCTTTCTTAGTTTGGGCCTCCTTAGCCAACAAACTGCCACGAGTTGTAGCTTTAAAAGCGTCCCACACCACCGGTAAGGTAACTTCCCTAGTATCATTCAGCTCGAAAAATCTTGTATAAATCGTTGGTGATCTTGAACAGCAGAGCTCTGACAAAAACAATGCTCATCTAGCCTCCGCTCCCCACCCAGATCACCAGGAAGAAGAATCCAACACGGTGCATGGTCCGATCATGTCAAGACCCCATGCCCTGCCTCCGCTCCATCCATCAGACGCTGATCCAGCAGAAAATACACATGTGTGTCTGATGGACTGGTGAATAATATGTATAACCCCTTTCCCCTCAATGTGTATCCCTCCAAACATCCCGCAGGCCCAGGTCAGTCATGAATGTCCATAACGCTCGGCTAATCCCATTTCCCTCCCTCGCATTCTTCCCCGTGGAGTCCAAATGTGGTGTCATATGAGCATTGCAGTCCCCTCCCAAAATGATAGGCCGCTTTGCAACTCTGCCAAAAGAACCTTGAGCCGTGCAAAAAAATTTCACCTGTCCCTCATTAGGTGTGTATATATTAGCCAAAGTGATTAGATACCCATCCAAGCGAGCATTCATAAGTAGTCAATGCCCTAACTTATCCTTCTGAACCTCCTCTGCTCGTAAGGACAACGCTTGGTGAAACAGCATGGCCACTCCAGATTTCTTCTGGCCTCTCATCTGATGCTACCCAGACTTCAGAGTAGGGCTTACATTTTAGCCAGCCTTGGTTATTACTATGGAGGTGCGTCTCTTGTAAGAACACTATTTCCCCTTCAAGGACCTCAGTTCCTTAAATAACAACAAACGTTTTTGAGGAGAATTGAGGCCCTTTACATTAAAGGAGACAATCTTCAGCATAATAGATCGCCCTCCCCCTCCCCTCCTCTGAATGGCTCCAGCCCCATCATGTAGTTTGTCAGGACTTCAAACCCTGTCATCCATTCCTCCCTACCTTGCATCAACTGCTCCCTTCCCAACTTCCTCTTGAGAAAAAACAAAAAATAGTTCTCCATCCCCCACTTTCCTCATTCTATTGTTCTCAAACCCCTTCCCAAACCCTCTCCCTCCCCCACCCTCCTCCAGCCCTCTCCCTCCCCCAACCCATCCAACCCTCTTCCGGTCACTCATTCCCCCCCCCCCCCCCGTACAACTCCACCATCCCTCCTTGTCATCACCACTTGCCTGTCAACCTGACAGGTCATGGAATGGATGACCTGAAATCTAATCCACCCAGGTACCTTTCTTTCACCTCAACCCTTACAACAGTAGTCAGCAGCCCCCAACAGCGTCACCAATTACCATAATATCATAACAAGAAAAAGAAAAAAACAATTAAGAACAAAGGCAAGATAGCTAGCCAATACATTTAGTCCAGGTATTTACCCCCTAGTAGGGTTTATCCATTTATAGCTCCATATCTTCAGCAGCTTTAGCCATCTGCTCACATGTAGCCACCATGTCTCCTGCGACCAATTCGATCTTCCTCCAAAATGTCAGTCACACAGGATCAGTCCATCCCTGAAATCATTGAGTGCTTCTTCCTACTCACTTCCATTTCACATACTGCGACTTGGGAGCTGCGGTCACTGGTGGTGCATTATCCTCCACGAGGCCAGCTTGGCGGAGCGATCTCCACACCTCAGTGTGTTCCTTTGCAGATATTTTTTTATTCCCTAGCATAAAGTTCATTTGGAAAGGGAAGGATCATGAATAGTGGATCTTCTCTCTATTCAACACCTCTATGATTGGCTTCATCTCCCGCCGACGCACCAGCGTGAATGTCAAGAGGTCCTGATACAGAGAGACAGCCGCATCCTGATACTTAACCGTTTTCTTTTCACACCCTCTCCGCAGCAAAAGCTCCACATCAGTGTATCACAAAAAGCGAGCTATGACACCTCTCGGCTGATTAGGGAGGCTTTCCCAGCACCCGGTGCACCCTTTCAATCTCCATGCTTGACCCATGAGACGCAAATTCCTCTGCTGTTGAGAGGTTGCTGGTCAGCACTCGTATCACCTCCACCAAGTTCTCTGCTCCACCTGCAGCCTCCGGTATGTCTCTGAAATGCACATTGTTTCTACGTGCCTGATTTTCTATATCATCAATCTTATAGGTAAGTTCCAGCACCTGAGAGCGCTGCCTGTCTGCTGTGCACTGCAAGCTCATCAAAGTTTCAGTGTGATCTTCCATTTTAGTTTCCACCTCCTCCACCCGGTGACCCAGCTCTTTAATATCTCCGCGAAGCTCCGCAATCGTTGTCATCACCTCCTCCCGCATAGATGGAAATTCTTCAGCCAGTTCCTCAAAACCACTCCGGAGTTCTTTCTACAGAAGAGATTGCGTAGATTTCATTACAGGTCCCTGCTCTAGTTCACTGAGTATTTCCTCCCCCGACTTCTCTGATGCCTGCCTCCGCGGGGAACTGCCATGCGGTCCAATTTTGTCCATCAACTGCTGTGAAATGCACGGCTTCTCCTTTGGCTCTGGTCCCTTAATTTTTGTAGCCATTTATTACCAGCTCCACTCAGTACCGTATCTTACAATTTTTAGTGACTCTCCAACTCTGACAAGCACTCTTTAAAGTTTTTTTTTTTTTTTTAACCTCCTCTAGGTGGCAGGGTTAAAGGCTCAAGCCGCCGTTTATCTCAATTACAGCGTCCGAGCGCTATCGGAGCTTCTTGCAGTTTGTAGATAATCCACTAGTAATTGAGTCAGGGCAAATGAAGAACATTCAAAATCTGATAGGAAGAGTCCCACTTTCTGCCACCAGATGGCATTCCAAGCCTTCTGATTACACAGAGTTCCCCTGGGCCGTTGAGAGCAGTAAAAATTACAGCATCGGCACAGGTATATTTGCCCTTATTCAAGTCCTCAGGCAGCAGAGAGACGAAAAGGATACTGCAACTGTGAGGGATCTTCTGTCCACAAAACTCTGCAAAGATATTGCATTCAGGGCACCAACCGGAAGGGAGCCTCAGCCGCTGGAAACCCGTTCTTCCCGCTCAAGAAAAGCATCTCTGCATGTCAAGAATGCGTTCCAGGACCTTGTGTTAATGGCCACAGTAGCATAGGACCTTTAAAGTTCAGTGAGTCAACCAGACATCATCGGATCATCGTTTCGGCATTCACAGGTATTTTCGGCGAAACTCCGGTTCCCCTCTTCACCCCACGGCAGCTATTTAAGCTGGTTACAAACTTTCAGATGCCTCACAACAAGATAGGCATTAAGGGAGCCAGTTTAATTCTATGTATGCAATGGCACAGGGCATTGAGGATCTGCGGGGGACTCAGTAGGGATACAAAGCTCACCGGACTTCCAGCGGGGACAGCAATCGGGCATTCAACTCTGCTGGCATTTTCAGTTAGATCAAGGTTAATAGCGTGTGGCTGCCGATCAACACTGCATTGGGGCTAAGGCTCACAGCCACGTTACTGGAATCACGGCTTAGAAGACATAGCAATAAAGAAAACATTTCTGTCACTTCGCTTGTTGTTTTATTAGGACCTGGGTGCAGAGCTATTCTATCTTGCTGCCATCTTTCCGCGGTCTCACGAGCACCCCCCTACTCTTTGTTTCTTTTAACAAGTGCCCAGTTCTCAATTGGACATCATCTTTTGTCTCATGACTTTTTAATTTTCTCAGGAATTTCTTATGGGGGATTTTGTCAACTGTTTTCTTAAAATCCAGATACATTATATTAAAAGGCTGACCTTTATTCACATGTTTATTTACACCTCCAAAAAATAGGTAGCAAAATGGTGAGGCAAGCCATAATGGCTTTTCCCATTAATCATGCCTATTTATATAAGAGGTATGTTTACTAAGCCGGACTAATGGTTAATCTGGGCTATTTGCAGCTACATCCCATGTTATTCAATGGGACCTAGTTGCAGATAGGCTAGGTTAACTGTTAGCCTGGCTGAATAAACATACCCTTAAATGTAGATAACATAAGCTTTCAGAAAGCTTTAATATACTTCAGATATTGTAAAAAAAAATAATAAAAGAAACAACTATACATTGGTATATTAAAGCCAGATATGCTGAGAGATCAGTATTTGGTTGGACCATGTCCAGTTAAAAAAAAACAAACAGATAAGACATCTGATTAACATTAACCATTTATTAGAAGTATAGCTGGTTTAGTCAATGTTGCTGAATGGTGAAAGTTAATTGGATATCTTTTCCGATGAGCTGTATATCTATTTATGCAAGCCTACTTACCTTGTTAACTTTAACCAGATACTGATTTAATTGTTTCAGGCATGTCTTTGAATACTCTTCACTTTAACTGGTTAACTTTTGACTAAACAGAATTTAACCAGTCAGCACATTTTTGGAACTGAGGATTTATCTGGTTAAATCCCACAGTTAACTAGATAAATACATTTGAATATTAATCCTTAAGAATATAGGTAGTGTATTGTGTACATAAATTCCAATGCAACTTTCCCCAAGCAGGGTTGCTGAAGATTTGTTGGCTAATGTACATCAATTAATGATATTCCTAATAATTAATCTTTGTTAAAGGTCGCCAAGCTATCCTCCACCAGGATGTGGTAAAAGCAAATCAAAATTGAAATCCGAACAAGATGGCATCTCTAAAACTCACAAGCTTTTGAGAAGGACTTGTTCTAGCACAGTCAAGACTGAAGATGTGTGTGCCACAAAGTCTCGCAGGAACTTTGGTCGCTCATTGTCTAGTGATCCTAGGGCTGAACAGACAATGATGCTAAAACCACACAAACTACTGAACCGTCCCTGCTTGGCAGCTGTTAAGCAAGATGAATGCTCTGCACTGAAGTCAAATAAACTGCTAGCTAGATCATGTTCTGGAGTTCCTCGATGTGAGCACAATGGTACCTTGAAGTCCCAAAAGCTATTGAGCAGATCGTATTCCAGTAACATTAGAGTGGAGGATTTAGATGGAATCAAGAACCATGTGTTACTCAACAAGTCTTACTCTAGTGCACCTAAGTCATCAAAAAATGAGCTTTTCAAGGACCCTATTGCAGAGGACAGGAGGCTTTCTCTTACCTCAGGGCTGATTGGTATCTTAACACCATCATCTTCACCAGCTACTGTGCGTAACCAGTAACTTTGTTTACTTGCTTTGATAATAATCTTAAACTTAAGGATCATAAATGCTTTATAAAAATGACAGAGTGTAATTTATAGTAAGGTGGTCATTTGCCAACCATTTAATATTTACTAAGGCTGTTACAGCACATTATCCACCACAAGTCCCTTTGAATAAAATGGGCCTTGCAGTTCATTGCATGATAGTGGCCATAGTGCATGCCATTAGTAAGTATCCCCTTGAATGAAGTAGCCAAAAGTATATTCAGTAATAGTATGGGCTATAAAAATCAATCTCCAGGAACAAACAGGAATCTAGTCATCACATATGGGTATCGTCGGTACCGACGGAGCCTGCGCGGGAACGCTTCCCAGCGTCCAATCAGAAAGCTTTTGGGAGCATCCCACAGCGCCTGCGTGCTGCCTTCCCGCCTTTCCCAACTGCCTCTCTCCAGTTCTTCTTTTTCCGCGGAGCCAGCAGGTCGTGTTCCTGTCACCGCAGAAGAATTTCCTTATTTCTTTATTTCTTTTTGTGGTCGCGTCTGCCTTCCCCGATGCTCTACCGGTACCGCCGATATTTCTTTTCTTTTAAAAAAAATTAATTTAATCCATTCTTTTACTTTCTTCAGGTGCACTTGTCTTTTTGGGCCTTAAGGCCCAGAAATTTCCTTAATATGGAAAAACCTGCTTCAGGTTTTAAAAAGTGCACAAAATGTGGCGGTACCATTTCCGTCACCGACACCCATGAATGGTGTTTAAAATGTTTAGGTCCTGACCACTCCATCACAGATTGTGTGTCCTGTGCTATGATGTCTAAAAGGGGTCGACAGAACCGAACTGTTAAGCTCAGTACCCTGTTTCCCTCTGATGCGGCTTCGGTGGCATTGACATCCTCCAGGGCTTCTTCTTCTTCTCAGGTAACTAAACATAAGTCTAGTCGGTCCTCAAAGGATAGATCTCTTTCTAAGCATTGAGATGCCTCTGGCGTTGTCCTTGAGGATTCTGCACCGGCAAAATTACCCCAGTGGGAGGCTTCGGCTTCCAAAGCACCATCATCGGGGTTCCAGGATGTTCTCGATGGCTCGGCCTCGACAGATCTCCTGGTGCCATGCTCTGGGGTACCGGCAGTTTCCACCGGTACCGATTTCCAGGCATTGGCAGCGTCTATGGACCAGAGAATTCTGTCCATAGAACGCAGTCTAGCGGCTTTCCTTGTGGCATCGACGCCCTTGGTACCACGACAGACAACTCCACCGGTACCGGCATCGGTATCGCAACCGGTACCAATAGCATCGACATCAGCATCGATGCCTGCTATGCTGGTACCCTGTCCTTCGATGCCCGCCGGTACCGATTCCCTGGTACTGGTTATTCCCAATACCGATTTTGCTCAGTACTGGTATTGGGCTCTGCAAGAGCATCCAGACAGGCGATACTTTGATTCCTCAGAAGAATCTGAGGATTCTGAAAGTTCTGTCGATGCAGCGATGATGCTTCCACAGGAGTCCTCCTCCCCTAAACGCAGGATGTCTCCTCCAGAGGACATGTCTTTCCAAGACTTCATCCGAGAGGTGGCTCGGGGCCTGTCCATCACTGTGACCCCTGAAACAGAGCCAAGGGCCAAGGAGTTGGATATTTTACAATATCCCAAAACTCCTAAGGAGGCAGCTACCCTACCCATTCATGAGATTCTATATGATCTTATGTTGAGGATGTGGGAAACACCGCTTACCACCTCTCCTCATTCTCATAGGTTAGATACTATGTATCGTGTTCCTCCTTGTCCTGGTTTCCATAAAACTCAGCTTCCTCACCACTCCATTGTGGTGGAATCTGCTATGAGAAGGATTAGAAGTGCAAAAAGACATGCCTCTTATCCTCCAGGACGTGAATGCAGAACTCTGGATGCTTTTGGACGTAGAGTCTTTCAAGCTTCCATGCTTGCTGCAAGAATCAGTTCCTATATTCTCTACATGGGAATGTTCCTAAAGGAAGTTACTGATCATCTACAGACTTTAAGTCCTTTCATCTCTGAGGATAAAAGGCAGGAGTTTCTCACTTGGCTCAAACATGCCCAAGATGTCTCTAAATTCTCCAACCGTGCAGCCTTCGACTGCTTTGAATGTATAAGCAGGGCCTCGGCTATTGCCATAGGTGCACATAGAATTGCTTGGCTCCAAGCATCTGATTTAGAGCTCTGGGTACAAGATAAATTGGGAAATATCCCTTGTACTGGTGAGAACCTGTTTGGTAAAGATTGGCAAGAAAAAGCCAATGAGATGGATGCTGAAAATTCCACTTTGGATAGACTATCCAAGTCTACTGCTGATCCTGTTAGGAAAAGGTTGTTCAAGAAAACACCTTTTTCTAAGAAGAAGAGATTTATCCTGCTTATGGTCAGCAGGCATCTTCTGCAGGTCAGTTTTCAACCAAACGTCAGCAACCACCCAAACAGAAGAAAGCAAAGGCTGCTAGGCCTCAACCGGCTCAGCAGCCTCAGCCTCCTCAGGGCCTTTGACTTTCAGCTAGAGAACTTAGCCTTTCTGGCTCTGGAAGGACCAGAACCGTCCACCATTCTAGGAAGGTTATGCCATTTTGCTCCCAGATGGGGGCAAATAACAGCAGAGCGTTGGACACTCTCCATCATAAGAGAGGGGTACAAACTTCATGTTTCAAGCATGCCCCCTCCCACAATAGTGAAGCAGTTCAATTCTCCGACCTCTCTCATCGACCTGTTAGGTCAGGAGGTTACCATCCTTCTTGCCCAAGGGGCAATAGAAGAAGTGCCTCTTCATCAACAGGTGTGATAAGGAGAGCTGTGTGGATCGAATGGAATGGGGGAAAAGTGAGGAATACACCTTTAAAAGCAGAGGTAAACAAGGTTCCCATAGAAACCACAAGCTACCGAAGCATGCAGTAGCTAGAGCTAAGCCCTGCCCTAGCAGTGATGTAAGAGCTAGTTTGAGCCCTAACAAATCTCACATGTGCAGCAAGGAGGGTGTGGCTGGAGAGAAGCACCATTTTAAAGCTGCTTCAGAGTTTTGTAGGGGGGAGCCCGGCAGAGAAACAGGTACAGTCTCTGAGCGTACTAGAGACATAGTGGAGAGAGAAGGAGAAGTGGAGACTGCTGATTCTTATTCTCAGAGAGCACTGGAACCAAAGCTGAAGCTTCTGCCAAAGCACCCCAGAGAGGAGAAACTGGAAAGGTTTGACTCCAGGTGGGGAAACAGCTCTGATAGCAAGGGAAGCAATATACGTTGGGAAGGTACGTTTGCTTCAGTTCCTAGCAGGGGCTGTGCTGAGGACGTTGTCAGGGAGCTGAGGTTAAGCGCTGAACAGAGTGCTGGCAGAAACGCAGTGAAAGCAGCTCCAAGCAGAAGTAAAAGGAATTCAAGTAAGTCCAATGAGAGCACTAGAGGATGTGGAAAAGCTGTTGCAAGAGAGAAAGGCTCATTCCCTAAGTAATGTGGGTGCTGACCAGAAAGAACAGTTTTTAGGAAAACTTCAGAAGCTTCTGCACAATATTAAGTTTAAACCCTGTGATAAAGGCTCCCAGGAAGACAACCCAATTGAACCTTGTGAAGACATGCAAATAGATGTTTATGAGACACCTCTTGATAATGACGTAATTGAAATGGATTTCTCGTTTTGTAAAACAAACAGCTTGAACATGTGCTAGGCTCATGCTGTGAGAAGAAGTTTGCATAGCCTGTGTGTTAAGTTGAAAGGGAAAGAATTGCTGCTGAAAACTTTAAGTTTACCTGATGTAATAACTAGCCGTAGCTGTGAAGGGCATTTATCTAGGAGGAGCCTGAGAACAGCTGCTGTGTAAAGAATACTTCTGAGTTTGATGTGTCAGCCTAATTTGTTCCTGATATCCTTTACTTTGGAGAAAGAATCCTTGTCTTGTGTTGCGCTATGAATTTGATGCAAGGGGGAAATCCAGAATAAATATCTTTGTTTGCCTTGAACACACCGTGTGGTCAAACTACTTTGTCTGAAGAGTGATAGAAACTATAAGTCCCAGCATCCATTACTGGAAACCAAGTCTTGGGACATTACTTAAAGGCAAATAAGGCAGCCCTTTTGCCTACCAGCCCTTGGCCTAGGCAGGGGGTCACGACACAGGGCACAGGGTTCTATTCCCCTTATTTTCTTATCCCAAAGAAAACAGGGGGATACAGACCTATCTTAGATCTCAGAGAACTGAACAAATTCCTGGTCAAGGAGAAATTCAAAATGATTTCTCTCGGAGCTCTGCTTCCATACCTTCAGAGTCAGGATTGGCTTTGTTCTCTAGATCTCAAGGATGCGTACACCCATGTTCTCATCCATCCAACCCACAGAAGGTTCCTTCGGTTCCTGTTTCAAGGAAAGCACTACCAGTACAGGGTGCTCCCTTTTGGTCTGGCCTCTGCACCAAGGGTGTTCACGAAATGCATGGCTGTGGTAGCAGCATTTCTACGCACTCTGGGAATATTTGTCTTCCCTTACTTGGACGACTGGCTCATTCGCGCTCCAACACAGTCAGAGGCCAGGACTTCTCTATCCTGCACAATGCGTATCCTTCAGTACTTAGGGCTGGTCATAAACATCCCAAAATCCAGTCTAACTCCTACTCAGTCTCTAGAGTTCATAGGAGCCCTACTGGATACCACAAAGGCAAGGGCCTACCTTCCCCAAGCCCGTTGCCTTCGCTTGGTGCAGTTAGCTTCTCAAGCAGCCCTAAAGCCCTTTTTAACTGCTCAAGAAATGTTGCAGTTGCTAGGCCACATGGCATCCACCGTGCATGTGGTACCATATGCTCGCCTTCACATGAGGGCAGCTCAGTGGACTTTATCCACCCAATGGGCCCAGGCATCAGGTTGCCTGTCAGACAGAATAGCAAACACAAGTCGTCTCATTTTGTCTCTCCAAAGGTGGAAGTCCACTCAGAACCTGTTGCTGGGGTCCCCCTTTCAGCAACCTCTGCCCCAAGCAACTCTTACAACAGATGCTTCTCCAATGGGTTGGGGAGCTCATCTGCAAGACCTCTCCACCCAGGGCACTTGGACTCCACAAGAGTTGTCTACATATCAATCTCTTGGAGCTCAGAGCAATCTTCCTTGCTCTGCAAGTGTTCCACACCCTGCTCAGCTACAAAACAGTCCTTATTCATACGGACAATCAAGTAGCCATGTTCTATGTGAACAAGCAGGGGGGAACAGGCTCTCTGTCACTTTGCAACGAAGCTCTGCGACTGTGGGCCCTCGCCAGAGAGCATCACATCCATCTTCTGGCAGTGTATCTTCCAGGCGTTCAAAACTCTTGGGCAGACAGACTCAGTTGAGTTCTCCTTCCACACGAGTGGTCTCTGCATGCAGACCAGGTGGCCAAGATTTTTCAACTTTGGGGAACCCCGGACATAGACCTCTTTGCAAGTCCGTGGAATGCCAAACTTCCCCGGTTCTGTTCCAGAACTCCGGCTCAGGGAGCTCAGGCAAAGGATGCTTTCCTCCTTCACTGGGGTCAAGACTTCCTGTATGCCTTTCCACCCATTCCCCAAACCCTCTTCAAGCTTCAGAGAGACAGAGGCCACATGATTCTCATAGCACCACATTGGCCACGGCAAGTGTGGTACCCTCTGCTTCTACATCTCTCTCAAGCTCCCTCCCTGGAGTTAGGGTCTGCTCCAGATCTCCTATCTCAGGAGAACGGAATGTTATGGCATCCCAATCCCCAGTCCCTGCATCTCAGGGCTTGGTTGCTGAAGGCCTAGATCTCCAAGATCTTCATCTTTCTCAGCAAGTGAAAGATGTTCTTTATGCTTCTAGGAAACCTTCCACTAGACGTTCTTATGCTTTCAAGTGGAAAAGGTTCACTATTTGGTGTTCAGAAAAGGGTCTTAACCCCCTTGCTATACCTCTAGAATCTTTACTGGAGTATCTCCTCCCTTTGTCTAATGCAGGCCTTAAGACAAATTCAGTAAGAGTCCATTTGAGTGCTATTGCAGCTTCTCTTAAACCTCTAAATGGACAACCTATTTCCTCTCATCCTCTTATAGCAAGATTCATGAGAGGCCTCCTTCTAACTAAACCTCCCATTAGACCACCTCCGGTGGCATGGGACTTGAATCTGGTTCTTGGGCAGCTCATGAAGCCACCTTTCGAACCCTTAGCTACCACCTCCTTGAAATTTCTTTCTTGGAAGGTTATCTTTCTCATTGCAATCACATCAGCACGCCACATTAGTGAATTGCAAGCACTAGTAGCTAATCCACCTTTTACAAGGTTTCATCATGACAAGGTAGTCCTTAGGACTCATCCACACTTTATGCCTAAGGTGGTCTCGCCTTTTCACCTCAACCAGGAGGTCTACCTACCTGTCTTTTTTCCAGGACCTCATGCATCACGTGCAGAGAGGAATCTTCATACCCTGGACTGTAAAAGAGCTCTGGCTTTTTATTTACAGAGGACACAGCAAAATAGAAAGTCTTCTCAGCTCTTTGTTGCTTTTGACCCTTCTCATTTGGGACTGCCAGTCTCCAAGAGAACACTATCCAACTGGATTGCTCAGTGTATTTCTTTCGCCTATCAGAGTAAGAACCTTTCTCTGGAGGGCCATGTCACAGCTTACAATGTGAGAGCCATGGCAGCCTCAATGGCTTATCTGAACTCTGTGTCTATTGACAACATCTGTCGAGCAGCCACTTCGGCCTCTGTTCATACCTTCACAGCCCATTACTGCTTGGACAAGGACTCCCGCCAGGATGCCTTGTTTGGTCAGGCTGTTCTCAAACACCTGTTCCATACTTAATCAACTCCTACCCACCATCCCTGATAAGATGCCAGAGATCGATGGGGGGAAGTGGAGCCCTTCTCAGGGACACACAACTTCTGGGGTTTCTCCCTGGCACCCAAAGCTAGGGAGTCCCCATATGTGATGACTAGATTCCTGCTTGTTCCTGGAGATAGCATAGTTACTCACCTGTAACAGGTGATCTCCGGGAACAGCAGGAATTTAGTCCTCACAACCCACCCACCTCCCCTAGGAGTTGTATCTCTCTATCTCTCTCTCTTTCCTTTCCCTCTCTCTCTCTTTGTCTCAGCTTTAAAACTCAACTGGAGAGAGGCAGTTGGGAAAGGCGGGAAGGCAGCACACAGGTGCTGTGGGATGCTCCCAAAAGCTTTCTGATTGGACGCTGGGGAGCGTTACCACGCAGGCTCCTTCGGTACCAACGATACCCATATGTGAGGACTAAATTCCTGCTATTCCCGGAGATCACCTGTTACAGGTGAGTAACTATGCTTTTCTGGTGTGAATAGTGGAAATTTCTAAGAGTTATTTTAGCACTATTTTTCTTTTATAGAGATTCCTGTTTTAATGAAAAAAAAAACATTGCTGCTTTAATTTTAGAGTAATTTTGGTCAGTAATGCCTTTTCAAATATGTAAAGAAGAAAAGAGAAATAGTGATGGACAAATGTAGACTTATATGTTTCAAAGTGTGTTAATTACAGTACGGCCATTGATATATTTAATTAGTGTTAGTGAGCTTGCATTCATGATGCTGCTATATTTTATGTTGAGATACTGAGCTGCAAAACTGTGCCGATTTTGTCATACATTACCATGCGTAAACCAGATGTATATTAGTGAAAATGTTAATGTAGATGTCTTAGCACCCTTTAGTAAAAGTGCCCCTATGGTGTTGTTCCTAATGCAGCTGAAATGACGGTGCGTTAGGTACAACACTGCTGCGTTAACTGTCAGGTGCATAGAAAGCAATAGAAAGTTAAAGTGAAGCCCTGTCCCATAGTGTGCGGTGTTAGCATGGGTGCACGTACCACCTCCTATTGAGGTGGCGTTAGGTGATCCCGTGTTAATGCAGTTAGTGCATGGTGTGAACCCCCATGCTAACTTCACAAAGCACACCACACCCACTCTGCTCCAACTCTACCCACTCGCATCCTTAATGTACATTCATTGCACACCAGAACACACGTTGTCAGCTACCACCCTTTAGTAAAAGTGCCCCTTAATATCAAACATTTAACTATTGCTGAAGAAGTGTAAATAAAACTTTTGTATTAATGACTGGATTATTACCATGCTCCAGCACATTTTGCGTATAATTATTTTCTGCAGTCTTCATTAATATGTATATTAAAGCTGAGCGTATTTCAACACGTGATATAGAAATATAGCAGAGAGCATTCCCTCAAATAAAACATTGGTAATATTATTACATTTCAGCAGAGAAGAATAAAAATGCATTGTTTTAAGCAAACTAATCCCCCATGAAGATGAACAAAAATGAAGAAAGGATGTGTGAATTAAAACCTGATAAGTTTTCTGCAGGGAAACAGTCTCTCTTCTTCCTTGTATTAAATACACTTAAAGGATATTAATATGATTACAGCTATGCCTCTCTTTTACTTATCATATAGAACAAAATAGCAGTGAGGCATGGAAAGGTCGTTTGTTATTTCAACAATTTTATTGAAAGTCAAAACCAAGAATGACAACTAATATTTTCTATTTTATGAATTATTATGTGATATATCTGAATAAGAAATAAAAGTAACTTGACATGGCCATCTTTCAACTAACTGCTCGTATAGGGAAACGCTTGAGTGGTGGAGATTCTATCTTGGCACCTGATTGGACTACGGCTACTCCTTCCTAAGCGTTGGAGAATTTAAATAAAAGTGTGCAACGCACATCGTGGCTGTGGATTTGTGGCCGCAGGCATGTGCCTGAAGGGGCACCTCTTGCCCTTTAGGAGCCCCTTTGAAGCCCCAGAGGAGCACCATAGGATTACAGCAGTCCTCTTTCACTGTCAGTCATGGGTAAGAGGAAAACAAAGAGGAAAGGGCTGGATCTGCAGTTAGTGGTTAAGGGGCCTATGGGTCAACATCTTGTGAGTATGTCCATGCCTGGAGTATCATCTGTGTGAGATGACAGTACTCATTGTCATCTAATGTTTCTTTAAGCTCGGGCGTTTGTACCCCTCCAACAGTCTAATTTGACTGTCTCTGTGCAGTCCCTGGCAGACTTTTTGAGTGGGCATGGAGGTGTGTTGTTTAACTCCACCCCCACACCTGGTATTGTTCTGCAGATGGGCGGTATGTCGGGGAGGCTGTAATGCCTTATCTGACACCAGTATCTTTGCCGCCATATGCTTTTTTGTCGGCAGGCTCTGATACCAGGTCATCTGATATTTCTTTGCAAAATGTTTTGGCAGCAGTTCATCGGGTGGAAAGAGTACTTTTGGGTCCTCTCTTGCAGTTGTGTGATTTCACTCGTGATACTGCTGCAGTTTTGCGCGGCCATGGGGATTTCATTGCAGCTGCAGGGGAGAAGATACAAAAGTTGGAAGGGTTATGTGGGTGTTGCTCAGGCAATGAGTTCCTCGTTTGTTAAAGATAATCTTTTGCTATATAACAGACTAGAAGTTTTGGAAAACATTTTCACGCTTGCAGAACCTTAGGGTTTTGAATTTTCAGGTTGTTTGGCTCCTGTCTCGCCTTGAGTTATTTAAAAACATACATGAACGAGATTTAGTTAAGTAATTCCTTGGATGAATCTTGTATTTCTCTGGGAACAAGCAGGAAGTCAGTCCTCACACAGGGGCGGCCCAAGGGGGGTGCGGGGCCATGTGCGGAGACTCGGTGCGGGGCCTCATTTGCATAAGGGGCCTCATTTGCATAAATATTTGCATAATGTTACCATACACGAACTTTTAGTAAACATGCCTCTTAATGAGTGTATGAATAAAGAAAGACTAAAAGACTTCTACATTACTATAATCCAATACCAACCGCCAGGCACATTAGGAACTACTACAAACACTGCCCATTTAGAACCCATAGCAAACCCGCCGTATCCTAACAGCACTACCAGGACTCATAAAGCACCATACCCTAACTATCAAAAGGAAACGCTGCAAATATTAAACCAATACATTTCAGAGAACAACAATACATGACCTACTGGGGAAAGAGAACAAGTGGCAATGTCAAATAGGAATTACATAAACAGAATACCTCAGCTCAGTTACACATGCAGAACATAGACCATCACCAAACAAGGAATCACAATTTAGAAACAGGAAGACAATAATTAAACTGGGAATCCCAAAAGCCAAACTTGGAATGTACAACACTGTAGAAATAAAACTATACATTAATTTGCTCTTGTACTAAACAAAGCGCAGACGTTAATGATGCACATTTCCCAGAGCTGACATATTCCAATTAATAAATTCAAAATAAAGAGATATTTTTCTACCTTTTGTGCATTTTTTTTCAGCTGCAATTGCTCCAGCCACTTTCTTCTGGTTTCTTCGTGTCTTCCGCTAATTCTTCATCGTCTGCTGTCCATTTGTCTTTTCTTCTCTCTTCTAGTTTTTTTCCATTCTCTCTCTACATCTGCTTTAACATACTAATCTTTCTCCTTTTTGCTCTTTCCTCATTCCTATTTCATCCACTCAAATTTTACCCCTCCATCCTCAATCCCCACCTACTCTCCCAATATCCGGACAATTGTAGATTTGTCTTCCCTCCCACACAAAATATTTTTCCCTCTCCATTTCACTCTCCCAGCTCCATCCCATTCTAATCCTCCCCCAACATCAGCTCCATTCTAGTTCCAGTCCCACCCAGCATCCGCTCCCTTCTAGTCCCCGCATCAGCCCATTTCCAGTCCTAGCCCCCCATAAGCCCATTTCCAGTCCTAGCTCCCCCATCTATTTGCAGTCCCATCCAAGTCCCTCCATCAGCTCATTTCCAATCCCAGCCCCCCATGAGCCCATTTCTAGTCCTTTCCTAGCCCCACCATCAGCCCATGTCAATTCCTAGCTCCCCTCCACTCAGCCCATTTCCAATCCAAGCCCCCCATGAGCCTACTTCCAGTTCTAGCCCCTTCATGAGTCCATTTCAATCCAAACCCCCACCACAGCCCATTTCCAATCTTAGCACCCCCAACAGCCAATTTCCAGTCCTATTCTAGCCCATCAGCCCATTTCCTGTCCTAGCCCCCCCCCCTCACCCATTTCCAGTCCTAGCTCCCTCCCCCTCACAACCCATTTCCATTCCAAGCCCCCGTCCCCATCAGCTATTTGCAGTTCAAGCCCTCCTTCCACTCAGCCCATTTCCAGTCCTAGCCTCCTCATAGCCCATTACTAGTCCTAACCCCCCATCAGCCCATTACGTCCTAACCCCCCATCACCCTATTGCCAGTCCTAGCCCCCCATCAGCCTATTTCCAGTCTTAGCCCCCCTCCCATAGCCAATTACCAGTCCTACCCCCCCATCAGCCCATTTCCAGTCTTAGCCCCCCATAGCCCATTACCAGTCCCAACCCCCCCATCACCCTATTTCCTGTCCTAGCCCCCCCTCAGCCCATTTCCAGTCTTAGCCCCCCATAGCCCATTACCAGTCCTAACCCCCCCATCACCCTATTTCCAGTCCTAGCCCCCCCATCAGCCTATTTCCAGTCTTAGCCCCCCCCATAGCCAATTACCAGTCATACCCCCCCAATCAGCCCACTTCCATTCTTTGCCGAGCGATCCCCATGGCCAATGACAAGTCCTATCCCTCCCCCCCCCATCAGCCCATTACCAGTCCTAGCCTCCCCCCCCATGGCCCATTACCAGTCCTAACACCCCCCCATGGCCCATTACCAGTCCTAACCCCCCCCCCATGGCCCATTACCAGTCCTAACCCCCCCCCCCGGCCCATTACCAGTCCTAACACCCCCCCCATCAGCCCACTTCCAGTCTTAGCCCCCCCATAGCCCATTACCAGTCCTAACCCCCCCATCAGCCCATTTCCAGTCCTACCCCCCCACTTCCACCATTAGCCCCCTCCCCCTAGACAATTACCTGTCCTAACCCCCCCGCCATCAGCCCATTTCCAGTCCTTCCACCCGACTTCCTCCCTTAGCCCCCTCCCCATAGCCCATTACCAGTCCTACCCCCCCCATCAGCCCACTTAGCCCCCCCATAGCCCATTACCAGTCCTAACCCCCCCATCACCCCACTTAGCCCCCCCCCATCGCCCATTACCATTCCTAACCCCCCCCCCCCCATCAGCCCACTTCCAGTATTAGCCTCCCCCCCATGGCCCATTACCAGTCCTAACCACCCCCCCCCCCGGCCCATTACCAGTCCTAACCACCCCACCCCCCTGGCCCATTACCAGTCCTCACCACCCCCCCCCCCATCAGCCCACTTCCAGTTTAGCCTCCCCCTCCCATCAGCCTACTTCCAGTTTAGCCTCCCCCCCTCCCATAGCCCATTACCAGTCCTAACCACCCCCCCCCTATCATTCCAAATTAAAATAAAAAAAAAACCCAAACCGGCTGCTTCTGCCGCGGCAGCTTCAAGAGCTCTGCCGCGGCAGCATCAAGAGCTCTGCCGCGGGGCCCCCCCCTGCCCGGCAGAGCCTCCGTGCATCTTCAGCTCTTCACGTCCAAACCGCGGGCTTTTTTCAGAGCCGCGAGTTTTTCTTTTCTCGC
Organism: Ichthyophis bannanicus; assembly: GCA_033557465.1. Lineage (NCBI taxonomy): Eukaryota > Metazoa > Chordata > Amphibia > Gymnophiona > Ichthyophiidae > Ichthyophis > Ichthyophis bannanicus. Next base: position 371,928,026 of record CM066033.1, on the reverse strand, counting down.
GGCTCTGTAAATCCCGCCGAGGGTGATGGGAAATCCCATCAGCCCCGCGGGATTAAGAGAGCCGCGAGAAAAGAAACTCTCGCGGCTCTGAAAGAAGCCCGCGTTTTGGACGTGAAGAGCTGAAGATGCACGGAGGCTCTGCCGGGCAGGGGGGGGCCCCGCGGCAGAGCTCTTGAAGCTGCCGCGGCAGAGCTCTTGAAGCTGCCGCGGCAGAAGCAGCCGGTTTGTTGTTTTTTTTTTTTTAACTTGGGATGCTTAAGAATGTTTTTTGCGCGGGGCCCCCTGAAACGCGGGGCCCTGTGCAAAAAACATTCTTGCTCAATGGACGGGCCGGCCCTGTCCTCACATATGGGTGATGTTGATGCCGATGGAGCCCACATGGAGAAAATCCCCAGCTTTCAAAGAAAGCCTTTGGGAGTTGCCACCATGCATGCATGGGTCCCCTTCCTGCCTAAAGGTGCCATCTTGCTCAGTCTGTAGTAGTCTGTTCCTGTCCCGAAAAAAGTTGTTTTTTATGCCTTTTTTGGCTATCTCCAGACTCGCGCCCTTTTTTCCTCAATGGCCCGAAGGGTCTTCAACCTGGCTGGGGTTCTTTTTCCCCCGTGGCTGCCAGTGGGTTTAAAAAGTGTGATCGGTGCGGGAAGATCATGTCCCTCAACGATACGCATGATTGCTGCCTCCTGTGCCTCGGCCCGGACCACGACCCTGTGGTCTGTGGCCTGTGTAAAAGGATGTCCTCGAAGGCCTTGAGGAGCCAACAGCAGCAGCATGAAAAAAAATTTCCCTGATTCCCCCATGCCTCTGAGAGCCAAGATCTCGTCTGAGGCCTCCGCGCCTTGGGAGGAGCATTCCGAACACGAGTGTCGTCGGGGGACCAGTTGGAGAGTGGGTCTCCCTCGAGGGAACCGAAAAGAAGGAAGAAACCCTCAAAGGCGGTGTCTCTGGACAGCTCTGAATGGCTGGGATCCTCGCAGAGCCGGTCGCGGAGCTCCAAGCGCCCGCCCAAGGTGTGGGAGAAGGAGTGCCCAGCCAAGGTTCCTCGAAAGGACTCGGTCATGGATCGGCCTTGGCATAGAAACAGAAATATGATGACAGAAAAAGACCACATGGCCTATCTAGTCTGTCCTTCCATATCAACAACTACAACAGTCCCCTTTTTACCTTTAGACATCCTCTGTGTTTGTCCCATGCTTTTTTGAATTCAGTTACTGTTTTCATCTCTACCACCTCCACTGGGAGACTATTCCACGGATCCACTACACTTTCCGTAAAGAAATATTTCTGCATATCACTCCTGAATCTATCTCCCTTCACCCTCATCCCATGTCCCCTCATAGCAGAACTTGCTTTCAATTGAAAGAGGCTCTCTCCCTGAACATTTATGCCATGGAGGTATTTAAACATCTCAATCATATCACCTCTATCCCGCCTTTCCTCTAGGGTGTACATATTAAGATCCTTCAGTCTGTCCTCATATGCTTTATAATGAAGACCACTAATCATTTTAGTAGCCACCTTCTGCACCGACTCCATCCTGTTCACATCCTTTTGAAGGTGCGGTCTCCAGAATTGCAAACTATACTCCAAATGAGGTTGCACCAAAGACTTATACAGAGGCATTATCACCTCCTTTTTTCTGCTAGCCATTCCTCTCCATATGCACCCAAGCATCCTTTTAGCTTTTGCTGGTCGCCTTTTCTACCTGTTCAGCTACTTTAAGATCATCAAACACAACCACGCCTAGGTCCCGCTCTTCCTTAGTGGACAAAAGTACTTCACCCCCTATACTATATTGCTCCCTTGGATTGCTGCAGCCCAAATGCATGACCTTACATTTTTTAACATTAAATCCCAGCTTCCAAATTCTAGACCATTCTTCAAGCTTAGCTAGATCCCTCCTCATGTTTTCTACACCTTCCTGGGTGTCTACTCTATTGCAGTTTTTGGTATCATCTGCAAAGAGGCAAACCTTACCCGACAGCCCTTCCGCTATATCACTAACAAAGATGTTAAAAAGAATCAGACCAAGGACAGATCCCTGGGGCACACCACTGGTAACATCCTTCTCCTCAGAGTGAGCTCAATTTTCTTGTACTGTTTGTCGCCTCCCACCCAACCAATTTCTAACCCAAGCAGTAACTTTAGGGTCCATCCCTAGGGTGCTCAGTTTGTTTATAAGTCACCTGTGAGGAACAGTTTCAAAGGCTTTACTGAAATCTAAATACACCACATCTAGGGCTCTCCCTCGGTCCAACTCCCTGGTCACCCAGTCAAAGAAATCAGATTTGTCTGACAAGACCTGCCTCTGGCGAATCCATGCTGCCTCGGATCCTGTAATCTGCTGGACTCCAGAAACCTCACTATTTTCTCTTTCAGCAGCGTTTACAATACAGTTTACAGTATTTGGAAAAAGAAAAAAAGGGCGCGAACGCCAGCCACGAAGGGCAAAAACCGAAAAAATGAGAACGGGCTCGATACCAGTGTACCGAACCCGGCGGGAAGGGGAACCGGCGTCGAACCGGGCAAAAAACCGAGATGAAATCGCAGGAATAGCAAGAAAAAATCTATTTTTCGGGTGAACTAGGACAGACGTCTGACGGGCTTCATGGAAAAAGAGAGACTGAGCAAGATGGCACCTATAGGCGGGAAGGGGACCGCGCATGCGTGCAGTATTCCCAAAGGCTTTCATAGAAAGTTGGGGAAATGCTCCGCCGGGGCTCCATCGACGTCGATGTCACCCATATGTGAGGACTGATTCCTGCTGCTCCTGGAGAACACCTGTTACAGGTGAGTAACTACTCTTCCTGGATGGCGTCCTTGGAGCACAGTGTCACTGCCTTCTTGAAGCAGCAACGGACGTTGATATCCAGCACGTCCGGTTCCTCTGCCCCAACCACTGGATGTTCAACGTCCAAGTGGACCCCGGAGGCCGAGATGATCCTTGAGGCTTTGCGGGCCTGAATTTATCCTCGACCGGGTCCCACTCGGCCTCCCACTCGTCGGGAGCGAGGTCGTCACCGCTGCACCTGCGGGCATCGGAGCAGTGGGCGCCAGGCCCTTCAAGGCCCAAAGAGCTCCACGAGTCTTCCTCAGAGGCCTCCGCTTGGGAGACCGAGGACAAGGAGTTCCCTGACACTCTTAGTCATCAAGATATCCCGTCCAATTCCCCGGTATCTGAACCTCAGAGAAGGTCCCCACCGGAGGACATACGGTTTCGGGACTTCATTCGGGATATGTCCAAGGCCTTGGCTTTCCCAACGGAGTCTGAGAAGGATCTTTGAGCCGACGAACTCGAGATCCTCCAGTACGAGGCTCCCCCTCGGGAGACCCCCATGGTACCCATTCCTCCTATCCTGGAATGACTTATGCTCCGCATGTGGGAGACACTGGTATCAACTCTGGTGATCAGCAAGTGGCTTGACTCGACGTATCTGGTCCGCCGGAGCCCTGGGTTTCAAAAATCACAACTGCTGCACAACTCCATGGTTGTGGAGTCGGCCATGCATTGACTGAAGAGTCAGAAGACGCACTCCTCGTTGCCCCCCAACAGGGAGGCCCGCATCTTGGATGCCCTCGGCAGGAAGTGTTACCAGGGCGTGATGCTGAATTGTCTGATCCAGGCCTACCAGCTGTACATGGGCATATACCTGAGAGACCTGGCGAAAGAAGTTGCAGGGTTCTCGGCTGGTCTCTCCGAGGAGCCTTTGCAGCACTTCAAGGGCCTGTCCAAAGCTGTCGGTGAATGCTCCAAGTTCATATCTCGGGTAGCATATGATGGGTTCAAGTCAGTGACCAGGGTAGCTGTGGCATGCATCGGTGCATGCCACCAAGCTTGGCTACAGTCGTCGGACCACGAACAATGGGTGCAGGACAAGTTGGTCGATGTCCCATGTCGGGGGGAGAACCTTTTTGGCAAACCATTGACCGACAAGGCCGCAGAGCTGGAGACTGAGTTCATGATGAGGGCTAGGTTCTCCAAGAATACCACTGCCCCTTCCGAAAGAAGGGCTCGTGTAAAAAGTTCTTTTACACAAAGAAGTCTATGGCTTACCAAAACTGCCCCCCTTACTAGGCCTCCCCGGCTCCCTAGCAGGGGCAGTAGGCCAAGGGACAGGGGCATGGCCCACATAAGCAGAAGGCTCCTAAGCCCCAGGCTCCAGCTTCGGCCCAGCCCAGAGGAAGCTTTTGACTCCCACTCCCAACCGGAGCTTGGCAGCCCACAGGAGGTCGGCTCACCCTGTATGCCCACAGGTGGGGAGCTATCACCACTGACTCTTGGGCATTACAGGTGATCAGGGAGGGTTACCTCCTCTATCTAACCGAAGTGCCTCCATACTATTATCCCAGAGAGCCCATCAGGTCTCCCCTTCACCGGGACCTTCTTCTGAAGGAGTTGGCAGGTTTTCTCAAGGACCAAGAGGTGGAACTGGTACCCCACCTCCTGAAAGGCAAGGGGTTCTACTCCAGGTACTTCCTCATACCAAAGAGGACAGGGGGCCTAAGGCCCATCCTCGACCTGCGCAACCTCAACAAATTCCGGGTGGGAAAGAAGTTCAAGATGTTCTCCCTTGAAACATTGCTGCCTTACCTCCGCCAGGGAGACTGGCTATGCTCTTAGATTTAAAGGATGCCTATACACACATCCTAATCCACTCAAGCCACAGGCAATACCTTCGCCTTGTGGTAGGGGGCAAGCATTTCCAATACAGGGTGCTTCCCTTCGGCCTTGCCTCGGCCCCCAGGGTATTTACAAAGTGCCTGGCAGTGGTCGCCGCCTTTCTCAGGCTTCAGGGGATCTTTGTCTTCCCCTGTCTCGATGACTAGCTCATCAGCGGCACTATGGCCCCCGAGGTGTAGCAGGCCATGGCACGCACCACCCAGCTTCTTCAGCGCTTGGGTTTCGTTATCAACTACCTCAAGTCCAGCCTTTGTCCAGCACAAGAGCTGGAATTCATTGGGGCAAGGATCAATACCCTTCAGTTGAAGGCCTTCCTGTCTGCAGACAGGACATGCAGGCTCATGGCATTAGCCAAAGACATACACTGTCCCTCAGTGCCAGCAAGGCATCTGCTGCGCCTCCTTGGCCACATGACCTCCACGGTTCATGTCACTCCAGATGCCCGCCTCCACATGCCACGGGACATCTCCAGGACAGAGTCAGAGTGACCAGGTGCCTAGTGCAGTCCCTGACCTGGTGGCTCTCACCCCATCACTTGGAGGCGGGGATGCCCTTCCAGACCCTCACCACTCGAGGGTTCTTACCACAGATGCTTCCCTGCTGGGCTGGGGAGCCCATTGCCAGGGATACCGCACCCAGGGCGTTTGGTCCCCGGATGAGAGTGCTCAGCAGATCACTCTGTTGGAACTGCGTGCAGTCCATCTCGCCCTGAAGGCATTCCAACAGTGCCTGGGCCACAGGTCCGTCCTGGTTCAGACGGACAACCAGGTTGCCATGTTCTATGTGAACAAACAGGGGGGCACAGGGTCCCATGCCCTCTGTCAGGAAGCCCTGGATCTGTGCTCTTAAGCGGTCAGGCAGGGCATTCTCCTCAAGGCAGTATACCCGACGGGCCAGGACAACTGGCTAGCCGACAGACTCAGCAGGATGCTCCAGCCGCACGAGTGGCAGCTGGACCCGGAAGTAGCCCGTGGGCTTTTCCAGACCTGGGGGGAACCGGTGATGGACCTGTTTGCCAGCCCGGACAATCACCAGCTGCCCCGCTTCTGTTCAAGGCAGGGCTTTTCTACTCTCATGGTTGGTGGGTCTTCTGTATGCCTTCCCTCCGACACCTCTGATCGTCAAACTCTGTTCAAGATTCTTCACGACAAAGCTTCAGTCATCCTAATAGCCCAACAGTGGCCCTGGCAACCGAGGTTTCCACTACTCCTGCAGCTAGCGGTGGAGGCCCCCATCCCCTTGGGGTCAGCTCCGCAGCTTCTTTCCCAGGAAGGGGGCTCCCTTCTCCATCCCAACCTCGGCTCCCTCTCACTGACAGCATGACTGCTGAGAGGGTTACACTAGCCCTGCTCCTCCTTCCGAGGGACGTGGAGGATGTTTTGCTGGCTTCACGCAAAGCATCTACCAGACGAGCATATGCGTTTAAGTGGCATAGGTTTGCACTTTGGTGCACTGAGCGGGGGGTCAATCCTTTCTCTTGCCCGGTGGTTATGGTGTTACAATACCTTCTCCACCTCTCCAGGACGAGGCTCAAGTCCAACTCTGTCAGAGTGCATCTCTGTGCCCTAGCGGCGAACCACCACCAGGTGGACGGGAAACACCTCTCAGCTCATCCAGTGGAGTCCTGGTTCCTAAAGGGCCTACTCCTGTCTAAGCTCCCGGTCTGTCCCCTGGCGACCGAATGGGATCTCAATGTGGTGCTGGGGTAGCTCACCCTGCCGCCCTTCGAACCGATAGCTACGTGTCACCTTCATTATCTCTCCTGGAAGGTTGTTTTCCTGGTTGCGCTCACTTCCGCCCAAAGGGTGAGTGAGCTTGAGGCCCTGGTGGTGGAGAAGCCTTATACCAAGTTCTACAAGAATAGGGTGGTGCTTCGCACACATCCCAAGTTCCTTCCAAAGGTGGTGTCCTCGTTCCACCTCAACAAGGAGGTGGTCCTCCCTACCTTCTTTCCTAGGCCGCATACCAGTCAGGCTGAGGCGGTCCTCCATACTCTTGACTGTAAGAGGGCCCTGGCCTTCTACATGCAATGTACTCAAGGCCGGAAAGCCTCTCAGATTTTCGTTTCCTATGACACCAGTAAGTGGGGGAGGCGGTGACCAAGCGTACGCTGTCCACATGGGTGGCAGACTGTATTGCCTGGACTTATGAGGAAGTGAAGCTTTCGTTGGAGGGTCATGTCACGATTCACAGGGTCAGGGCCATGGTGGCATCAGTGGCTCATCTGTGCTCTGTTCCTCTGGTAGACATCTGCCAGGCCGCTACCTGGTCTTCGGTTCATACCTTTGCAGCTCATTACTGCCTAGATAGGGAGTCCCGATGGGACAGTGCCTTCGGCCAGGCTGTACTCTGTAACCTTTTCGGGGTCTAGGCAACTCCTGCCCTCTGACCCTTCTGTGTTCAGGCTACCGGAGTGCTACTTTCCTTGTATGCAGGTCCTATTTCATTGTGGCTGCTTGCGACTCTCGTAGAGGGAGCCGTTTTTGGGCTATTGGTTCACGGTAGCCTGTAGCTGGAGAGTCCCATATGTGAGGACTGACTTATTGCTTGTTCCTGGAGAAAACGTAGTTCCTCACTTGTAACAGGTGTTCTCTGGGGACAGCAGGAATCAGTCCTCCCTCCTCCCCTTGGAGTTGCAGTCCTATTATCTTTTTTATTTTGCAGTCCTTAGCTATGTCATTTGACAGAGCAAGATGGCACCTTTAGGAGGGAAGGGGACCACGCATGTGTGATGGCAACTTCCAAAGGCTTTCTTTGAAAGCTGGGGATTTGCTCCACGCGGGCTATGTCGGCGTCAACGTCACCCATATGTGAGGACTGATTCCTGCTGTCCCTGGAGAACTCCTGTTACAGGTGAGTAACTACGCTTTCTTCAAGTTTTTACATACCTCGTTCTGTCACTATTACAACTTCTGAGGAAGGGGCCGACCAGCCGGTGAGTTTAGACAGAGTAGATATAACACAATTTTTGGAGATCTCCTTAGGGATGGTCCTGAAGCAATCAACTTTATTGATAACGTTTAACTCTGAGAGAGAGAAGATTTTGATTATGCTACTGTATTTTTCAAAAAAAGATGCCCTTTTTGGTGGTCAATCTTTTACTATGTTTCCTGATGTTTCTACAATTAAAACCTAAGGTTCTAGCATGTGGTGGAACATTTTACTTTGTTTCTTTCTTATACTGGCAACAGATAAGTCTTTACTGAGGTGTCCCAGCTGGAACAGTTTCTGATGGATAAGTCCCCCCTTTAATTGAGGTGTGGTTTTATGGGCATGTTGGGATGTACACTTGGGTTAAGATTTTCTTTGAGATGGAATCTCTCTCACTGTGTGACCTCCCTTAATGTGGATTTTGTGGCTGCAATATTATTTGAATTTGAGATTGTTTTTTCTTTGATGGAGTTTATAGTTGTCACTTTTTTGGTTATTTGAGTGTTAATCATGATTGAAATTCTAATTTAAAAAAAAAGGAGTTGAAAAGAACATTTTCAAAAAGCATACAAAAAAATAGACAGTAACAAGGAGTAAGTATGCTGACAAGTAATATGAAATAATAAGCAAACTGTAGCTACATCAGCAAAATAGTAAATATCCAAGTTCATTTGATCTTTGTTTCTTATTTCTATTTATCAGTACTTAATAATTTATATTGTTACATACAATACCCACCAACCTAATCTCCCACTGAAAGCCCAACCCAACCCCATACATATTGTGAACTAATTATTTTTGAAACTATTTATGACATGCCAAATTGGTGAAGTTCTTGGTGGGTTACAATAAAGATTAATATTCAAACTTCATAAACACAACATATGTAAACATAAAATGCAAACCAAAGCTTATAACAATACTAAAATAAATCATACATTATATGCTTGCTGAAAGAGATATGTGTTTAAATATTTTCTAAACTCCTGCATATCCTCCTTCAGTCGTAATGAATATGGAAGCACATTCTACATTTTGATGCTTAGAATATAAATGTTCATGCATAAGCAGAGTTTTTCAAAAATTCAAAGATGAAAAAAACATAAATATTTTGCGACCATTTGTGTAAAGAACATTCTGACACAACTGACATAGTAAAGGAACGAAACAACCAATGGACAACCCAAGGGATATCTTGTATATCAGCATAATAATTTATATTTAAAACAATGTTCAACTGTGAGCCAGTGTAGTTAGATTAGTGCTGGAGTAACACCTGATAAATAAAATAAATAAATCATATTTAGTCTTACTCAATATCAACCATGCTGCTAGATTTTGAACCATCTGTAAAGACTTCAAAGTTGATGCTGGTATACCCTGATAAACTAGGTTGCAATAATAAAGAGATTGATTTTCCCACTGTTTTTCAGACTTTAATAAAGCCTTCTCAGCTAACAAAGAACCCAAGTGTCTCAACACCTGCATTTTAGAAAATGCAGATCTAATAGTTCTATTAATATGAGACTGCAATGATAAATTTTGATCCAATAATATACCTATTGTGGAGGAGTAGCATAATGGTTAGAGCACTGGCTTGGGAACCAGGAAACCAGGGTTCAATTCCCACTAGGACTCCTTGTGGTCTTGGGCAAATCACTTAACCCTCCATTGTCTCATAAAAATCCAAATTATCAATGTCCCTGTTTAATGTCCATTACCAAGTTTAAGTTACAATATAAACCACTTTGACTGAAATGAAAAAGCAATATAAAAATAACCTGTTAAATAAAATAAAACCTAAATATAAAATTTATTTTTTAACGCTTATCCTTTCCAAACTTCAGTGTAGTGTAGGAGGTGCCATATTCACTCTCAGGTGCAGCTGTTTATCCTCATCAGGCATACATTAAGGACCTGAAATTAATTAAGCTTCAGGTGAACAAAGTACATTAAACATATTAGGTATAGTTGTATTAATATAAGTATCCCTAGCAACCCTTAGTAAGTAAAGAACTTAAATACCTAAACACAACCTTAAAACTAAGATGCTGACAGCAGTCCAGCAGCGAGATAGGGGTTTTCCAGTCTTTTGCATTGAGTGTCACATGTATGATTTTCTCCCAGTTCGTGAGGGGTCTTATGTGTGCACTAGGTGCAAGGAGCTCTTTGCTCTCAGGGAATGAGTCCGATCTCTGGAGGCTAGAGTAGCAGACTTGGAAGACATAAAGAAGACAGAGAGGTACATAGAAGGGATATAGTCCAGAAGTCCCAACTCCAGTCTGGCAGCATCCCTGTTGCCATGGAGGAGAGAGGTCACGTGACAAGAGAGCATCACCCTGGTGCGGCAGGAAGTGATCCTATAGCTAGGACCAGGTGATGTAAAACCCTCTCGCACCAAGGAAAATTCTCCAGGACCATGTACCCAAGAGGAAAGGGTTAGGACAGCTGTTATAGTTGGTGATTCAATCATTAGGCATGTAGATAGCTGGGTGGCTGGTGGACGTGAGGATCATCTGGTAACATGCCTGCCTGGTGCGAAGGTAGCGGACCTCATGCGCCACCTAGAAAAAGTCTTAGATAGTGCATGGGAGGAGTCTGCTTTCTTGGTACATGTCGGTACCAGTGTGACATAGGAAAATATGGTAGGGAGGTTCTGGAGGCTAAATTTAGGCTTTTAGGTAGGAAGCTGAAATCCAGAACTTCCAAGGTAGTGTTCTCCGAAATGCTTCCCATTCCACGTGCAGGACCAAAAGGCAGGCAGAGCTCCGGAGTCTCAATGCGTGGATGAGACAATGGTGCAAGGATGAGGGTTTGGGATTTGTTTTGGAACTAGGGAACATTCTGGGGAAAGGTGGGGCTCTTCCGAAGGGATGGGCTTCACCTTAACCGGGATGGAACCAGGCTGCTGGCATTAATCTTTAAAAAGGAGATAGAGCAGCTTTTAAACTAGATAATAGGGGAGAGCTGACCGTCACCCAAGCGCGCATGGTTCGCAACAATGTATCCTTGAAGGATACTACCAAAAAAATGAAGGTAGGGCACATCAACAGACAGGTTCCAATAAAGACAAAGGTAGCCCAAATGCCCCTGAGTACGGAGCAGACAGAGCTTAAAGAATCCAAATTACCCCTGCCTACCGATAACCAGATTAATATGAATAAAACACAGTCTCTAAAATGCTTGTATGCAAATGCTAGAAGTCTAAAAGTAAGTTTGGAGAGTTAGAATATATAGCACTAAATGAGAAGTTAGATATGATTGGTATCTCAAAGACATTTATTTATTTTATTTATTTAAAGTCTCTTCTATACCGCGCTATTCAGCATCAGTGCGGTTTACAATAAACAACGAACATATACATTTCCAATAGTACTTTGTGTTTACATATGAACAGGAAATTCAACTTGGCTAACAGGGTAACTATATACAATAACAATATGTACAATTTACAGGCTGGTCATGTGTTCGTATGGTTTCAGACAGAGGAGATTTGTGTGGTTTCGGTAATTGGTACTGAGCTTTCATTGGTTTCCGGGTAATGTAGGAGGAAGAGGTAGTGTTTCACAGCCTTCCTGAATTGGAATATGTCTGGGATTGTTCGGATGTTGTGAGGGAGGTTATTCCAGATCACTGGTGCATAAAGTTTGAAGGCCCTGCTAGATGTTGACTTGGTGCATTGAGTTATTGATCTTGGGACTATCAAGGTGTTTTGTGCTGCTGACCTTCTGTCTCTATTGAGGGGCGTCATCTGGATTATCTCTGTTAGTGATGTTGACGAGAGACCTTTGGTGGCTTTGAAGGTGAGTAGCAAGGTCTTGAATGTAATTCTACCTTGAATCGGGAGCCAGTGGAGTTGTTTCATAATGGGTGTGACGTGATCTTTCCTGGATGCTCCGTGTAGTACTCTTGCTGCGGTGTTCATTGCCATTTGCAGTGGGTTCAGAGTGGTTTGGGGGAGTCCTTGCAGTATTGCATTCACATAATCGAAATGCGGAATGATTAGTGCCTGATAGATGGTCTTGAAATCATCAGGCTCCAGCAGAGATCGCAGGTATCTAAGGGATCTAATTTTGTGGTATACTGCCCTTACAGTGTTACTTATATGGGCCTGCATATTTAGGTTCTGGTCTAGTGTGACGCCAAGGTATCTGATCGCGGATTTGATCTGGAGGTCCGCGTCCTTCACTTTTAGTACTGTAGGCGCAGTGAAGTTACGATTCCTTGTAATGAACATCACCTCCGTCTTCTTGTGTTGAATCCGGAGGTTTTGGGATTGTAGCCAGTTGGATGTTTCATTTATGCAGCATGTTATTGGTAAGAGGTCGGGGTTTTCTGTTGCAAAAGGCATGTATAATAGCACATCATCTGTGTATATCATGCAGTTCACGTTGAAAGACCGGATCAGGTTGCAGAGAGGTTGCATGTATATATTGAACAGCAAGGCGGAGAGGGAGGATCCTTGTGGGACACCTTGGCTTTGGTGGAATGGTTCTGATGATGTGTCTTTGGATCGAACCTGCTGCCATCTGTCCGAGAGGTAGGACCTGCACCACTCCAGTGCTTTACCGGAGATTCCTTTTTCTTTGAGGCGTTCAAGGAGGCGTTCAAGGAGGCGTTCATGGCTCACGGAATTAAACGCTGCCGCGATGTCAAGGAAGACAAGGACAAAGCCTTGGCGGGTATTGTCGATGCCTGATATTATGCTGCTGAAGAGTGTGGTAAGAAGGGTCTCCACCCCGTGGGCTTCTCTAAATCCGTGTTGGCATGGATCCAGTGGTGCATTGGAGTCAATTTGATCTTGTATTTGTCTCTGAACTTCCTTTTCCATTATTTTTGCTAGCATTGGTATGCTTGCTATGGGTCTGTAGGATTCCGGTTTCTGTTGGTCGAGTTTGTTGTTTTTTAGTAGAGGTCTTATTGATGTGTGTTTGAGGGTGCGTGGGAAATCACCTGTTGTGAACGATTGTTGCATGAGTCTGGATATGATGGGACTGAGGTCAGCTCGTAGTTCTTTGACCCAGAATGCTGGGCATGGATCAGATTGTGCTGTAGTCGTGTTGATAGTTGCTATGGTGTTTTCGATGCATTGTTTGGATGGAGTCGTGAAGGTAGTGAGTGGTGTTTGATTGTAAGGCTGAAGGATAGTGCTGGACGCAGAGTTGTTGTTTATCTGACATAGTTTGGTTTGTAGATAATCCGCATATGTTTGAGGATGGATTCCATTTGCTTGTTCTGATGCAGGTTCTGTTGTAAGTCGCTTAACGAGGGCAAACAGGTCACGAGGTTTGTTGAGGGATCTCTTTAAAGTGTCAGCGTGGTAACGTTTCATGGCTTCAGATACTGCGGTACGGTGCGCTGTGAGTTGTAGGTTGTATGCACTTTGGTCTACTTCTGAGCGTGAGCGGCGCCATCGTCTCTCAAGTTTTCTTAGTGTCGCGAGTGAGGCTTTCAACTCAGTAGAGTACCATGTTGCTGTGTGTCGTTTCCCTTGAGGTCTGTTTATTGCTGGGCGAACAGCTATTGAGCTGAGTATCTCATTCCAGTTGGAGACTAGCTCGTCTGGGTTGTGTGCTGTTGAGGTTATTAGTGGGATTGCTGATTCCAGGATTAGTTCTTTGTTGAATGGTTGGAATCTTCTCGGTGGATTGTTGGACTGACCAACTGTTGAGTTATCTTTCTTTTGGCCTTGGCTTGGTTGAGGAATTTGGAATAGGATTAATGAGTGATCAGACCATGGGACAGCAGTGATTGATAGTTCAGGGATGGTTGTTCCTCTGATGGTTGGGTCCGTGGTGAATATTAGATCGAGCATGCCTCCTTTTATGTGGGTAGGTTCCTTGATTAATTGGCTATATCCTAGATCTTTCAGGGCTTTGAGAAACGCCCTTGAGTGAGAGTCTTGCAGGGAGGGGAGGTTGAAATCTCCTAGTACCCAGCTTGTTGTATGCGGGCTCTGGGAGTTTGCGGCCGTGTCGATTATCGTTGTTAGTGCATCTGGATCGGATGATGGAGCTCTGTAAAGTAGATTGATGGAGAAACACTTATTCGCTATCGAGATTGTGTCTAGGAGCGGTGAGCTGGTTGCATCTTTTATGTTGAAATGAAGGTCAGATCTGGTGATGGCGAGGACGCCGCCTCCCCTTTTGCCTGATCTGTGGCATGTGTGGACAGAGAAGTTAGCGGGCAGGAGCTGGTTGAGTATCACGTTGTCATCACAGGAAAGCCATGTCTCGGTGATCAGTAGCAGGTCAAGGTTGTGTAGTGTTAATGTATCTGAGATAATTGGCCATTTTTTACGTACAGATCGGGCATTTACAAGGGCACATTTCAAGAGTCGAGGGAGTCCCTGTTTCTTCTTTTTGCTATGCTGTACTGATACATGCAGGAGGTGGTGGTGGTGTGTTTGAGTGGTTTCTCTTGATTCATAGAATGGGGCATCTGGCCACCTCTTTCTATAACTGTGGATAGTTGGTATGTGATTGTTGTTAGCGTATAGACCAGTGACATTGCTTAATCCTGTAGCAAGGAGGTAGAGGGCAATTGAGATGATGCAGGATAGGGCCATTTTGTGATCTATGTTGAGGTGTGGATATGGGCTGGGATGTTGGTTGGTGGTGGTGGGTCAGGTATGCTGCCTGGTTGTGATAGTTTTGCTCTAGCTTTGGATCAGTTGTATGGGGGCTGTGTTTTGTAGTGGGGCTCCCAATTTATCGGGGGTTACTGGAGCTTACATATTGCATTTTACACATAAGACAAAGATTCTTCAGGATTTTAAGTTGTGTCTATACAGTCTGTTAGTGTTGGTTACAGTGGTTATTAGATAGAGGTTATTAACATTAGAGATCTGCAGATTACACGGGAATTAGATAACTGCAGAATAACAGATAACTGTTAATATTAGCTAACTGCAGGTTACACAGGTATATTGAGTCAAAGCTAACTGGGACTGGCTGGTTCATATATTATACAACATATCTTTGAGGTAATTGTAAATAGAAGGTTAAGCTGATAAAATCTGATCATACAACAGTAAGACTAGTAGCAGGTTAAGCAAGTATCACTTATTTGAGCAAACTAGGTCTAGTGGGTTAAACAGTTATGCTACATACATCATAGATCAAGTGTAGATAATACGTTAATCTGGTAGTATCAGGACGTATGTATGAGCAATATTTCTTAGAGTTTACAGTAAAGTTCGCATATGAACTACTTTGGTTGGGTTATCATGTACATCTAATTCTGGGATGGCTACCGTGTAGGGTAGGTGCTATGCTGAGAGTGCAGAGACTTTACTTGCGTTTTCGCGGTTTGATGTTCTGGTAGTAGGTAGACTTGTTTCTTTGGGTGAGAGAGTTCTGGTTTCGGGTGAGGGTTCCGATTTCGCTGGTGTAGTTGCTGACAAGGTGGAAGGAGGACAACCACTGGGACACTGTGATATCTACTACTACTACTGAGCATTTATAAAGCGCTACCAAACGCACGCAGCGCTATACAGAAAAAAAGACAAAAAAATAGACAGTTCCTGCCCAAAAGAGCTTACAATCTAAAAAGACAAAACAAAGAAGGCGAAGGACGAGGAAAGAACAAAGGCAAAGGAAGGATAACAGGAGAAACAAGACAAGGGAACAAGGTGAGAACAAGGGAAAAGAAAAGGAACGGGTGAAAACAAGACAATGGAAGAGAAGGAGAACAGGTAAGTCATGAACCAAAGGCAGAAGCAAAGAGGTGAGCTTTCAACCTGGATTTGAAGACGGTCAGAGAAGATGCTGACGTATAGACAGAGGAAGTCTATTCCAGGTGTAGGGTGCTGAAAGGTGAAAAGAGCGAAGCCTGGAGTTAGGAACAGAGGAGAAAGGCATAGCAAGAAGCAGTTGGCTAGAAGAGCAGAGTTCACAAGGGGGGCTCTGAGGAGAAATGAGAGAAGAAAGATAAAGAGGAGCTGCAGAATGAATGCATTTATAGGTCAGTAGGAGAAGTTTGAACTGGATGCGGAAACGTATAGGGAGCCAGTGAAGAGACCTGAGGAGAGGAGTGATATGGCAAAACGAGGTTGGCTGAAGATCAAACGAGCAGCAGAATGCTGAATAGACTGACGAGGTGAAAGATGACTCAGTGGAAGACCAGCAAGGAGCAGGTTACAGTAATCAAGGTACTGGGTACAAACTATATCGTAATGATAGAGCTAATCAAATTGGTGGAGGAGTTGCGCTTTGTTAGAGAGGACGTTGAGTCACAAAGAATTAAAGTTTTGCAGGAAACAAAATTTGCTGTAGAATCTCTATGGATTGAAATTCCATGTAAAAAGGGGAAGGCGATGGCAGTGGGGGTGTACTATCGATCACCTGGCCAGAATGAACAAATGGATGATGAAATGCTCAAAGAAATAAGGGAAGCTAGCAAAAGTTACAGGTCAGTGTCACGGCAGGACATGCTAGGAAGATAAGGTTTCCAGATGAAATAAATGACTGCTTCTTGGAGCAGTTGGTTCATTAACCGACCAGAGAGGAAGCCATTTTGGACTTAGTCCTTAGTCCTTAGTGGAACATCAGATCTGGTGCAAGAGATAAGGGTGTTGGGGCCACTTGGTAATAGTAATCTTAACATGATCGCGTTTGATTTAATTAATGGAGGCGGGATGGTAAGGAAATCCACAGTACTACCTTTTAACTTTTAAAAGGGAGACTATGATAAAATGAGGAAAATAGTAAAAAAAAAATAAAAAGAGCAGTTGCAAAGGTTAAAGACTTACATCAAGCATGGGTGTTGTGTAAAAATACTATCTTGGAAGCCCAGACCAGCTGTATTCCAAGCTTTAAGAAAAGTGGAAGAAAGCCCAAAAAACTGCCAGCATGGTTTAAAGGTGAGGTCAGAGAAGCTGACCTCACCTTGCCAAAAAAGCATCTTTCAGGAAATGGAAAAAAGAGCCAAATGACAAAAACAGGAAACAGCACAAGCACTGGCAAGTTAAATGCAAGGCATTGATAAGGCAGGCAAAGAGAATTTGAGAAGAAACTTGCTGTGGAAGCAAAAACGCGTAATAAAGACTTTTTCAAGTACATTCATAGCAAAAAACCTGTGAGAGAGTCAGTTGGACCATTAGATGATAGAGGGGTAAAAGGGGCAGTAAGAGGGGACAAGGCTATAGCGGAGAGACTGAATGAATTATTTGCTTTGGTCTATACTGAGGAAGATGTAAGGATGTTACCCATGACTGAAGTGGTATTTAAAGGTGATACTGTGGAAGAATTGAAAGAAATATCGATACACCGGGAAGATGTATTACAACTATTTGATAAACTGAAGAGTAGCAAATCACCTGGACCGGATGTTATACATCCAAGGGTGCTGAAAGAACTGAAATATGAGATAGTAGACCTGCTATTAGTAATCTGTGAACTATCATTACAATCATCTGTAATACCTGAAGATTGGAGGATCGCCAATGTAACCACAATTTTCAAAAAGGGTTCCAGCGGTGATCGGGAAACTACAGACCAGTGAGCCTGACGTCAGTACCGGGGAAAAATGGTAGAAACCATCCTAAAGAACAAAATGACTCAACATGTAGTTAATCATGGCTTAATGGGAAACAGCCAACATGGCTTTAGACAAAGAAGATCTTGTCTTACTAATGTTATGTTTTTTTGAAAGTGTGAATAAACAGGTAGACAAAGGTGAGTCAGTTGATATAGTGTATCTGGACTCTCAGAAAGCCTTTGACAAGGTCCCTCATGAGAGACTTTTGGCAAAACTAAAAAGTCATGGGATAGGAGGCACTGTACTATTGTGGATCAGGAACTTGTTAAATGATAGAAAGTATAGGGTAGGGCTAAATGGCCAATTTTCCGAATGGAAAAAGGTGAATAGTAGAGTACCGCAGGGATCTGTGCTGGGTCCGCTGCTTTTTGACATATTCATAAATGACCTGGAAAAGGGAATAACGAGTGAGGTTATCAAATTTGCAGATGAAACAAAACTATTTAAAGTTGTTAAAAGCCAAGAGGATTGTGGAAAATTGCAAGAGGATCTTTATAAGTTGGAAGAGTGGGCATCCAAATGGCAGATGAAATGTAATGTGGACAAGTGCAAAGTTATGCACATAGGATAGAACAACCCAAACTATGGTTACACGATGCAATGTTCCACATTGGAACCACCACCCAGTAAAAAGATTTAGGCGTCATCGTGGATAACATGTTAAAGCCCTCCGTCCAGTGTGCAGTGGCGGCCAAGAGAGCAAATAGAATGCTAGGTATCATAAAGAAAGGAATTGAAAATAAAGGATATTATAATGCCTCTGTATCGTTCCATGGTGCAACTACACCTTGAATATAGTGTGCAATTCTCCAGGACCAAGCAGGAAGTCAGTCCTCACATATGGGTGACGTCGGCACCGATGGAGCCCTCGCGGAGCAATTTTCCCCAGCTTTCAAAGAAAGCCTTTGGGAATTGCAGCGCGCATGCGCGGTCCTCTTCCCGCCCAAGGGTATCATCTTGCTCAGTCTTCTTTTTTCCGCGGAGCCCTACAGACGTTGCCTGTGAATCCCCGCAGAAAAGTTGATTTTTCTCTATTTTTTCTCTGTTTTTTCTTCGGTTCGATGCCGGTTCTTTTCCCGCCCGGACTCGCGACGCCGGTTGCGAGTCCGTCCTTTATTTTTCGTTTTTTTGTCCTTCGTGACAGATTTCGCGCTTTTTTTTTGTTTTTTCCTTTTTCCCTGGCTGCCCGGTCGTTCGACCTCGCAGGGGCCCTTTTTCCCCCGATGGAGGCCAGTGGTTTCAAAAAGTGTGACCTCTGTAAGAAACTTATGTCTCTTACAGACACTCATGACTTCTGCCTCCGCTGCCTCGGCCCAGATCATGACCCCATGATCTGCGGGCCATGCGGCAAAATGTCCTCAAAAGCATTGAGGAGTTGGCAGCACCAGCGGGAGCGTATCTTCTCTGACTCCGGCCGGGCTCGGACCTGGTCAGAGGCTTCGACGTCTCGGGACTCTGGTCCTGAGCATCGTCGGAGTTCCTCTGAAAGGGGGTCTCCTACCCGGGAGCATCATCGGAAGAAGAAACCCGCGAGGGCGGGATCGGTGGACGCTCCTGGTTCCTCGAGGGCCAGGTCGCATAGCCCCGATTCCCGTCCCGGGTCCTTGGAGTCGGAGAGGCCGTCAAAACATCCTCGACTCGAGGTGGACTTCCCGCTCACGTAAGTACTGTTGTCCTCGTGGACTCGCCTCCGAAGGACCCGACGTCGGGCCCGACGCTGTCGGGGCCCGAGTCGGGGGCTGCTGTGTCTCCTGAGCTCGGACTCAGGTTGACGGCCTTAAAGTGCAGTTTGTCTGCCTTCTTGGACCAGCAGCGGGCATTGATCGCTGGCCTCGCTGGCGCTTCTGCCCTGACCGCCGGGACGTCGACCTCCAAATCGACCCCGGAGACCGAGCCGATCCTCGAGTCCATGAGGGCTCGAGTCGATCCTCGGTTGAGGTCTCCTTCGGCCTCCCGTTCGGGACCGAGGTCGTCGACGCCGACTCCCTCGGCGTCGGGGCGGATGGCATCAGTGCCCGCCCGACCGGAGCCGGTCGACTCCTCCTCCGAGGAGTTGGCCTGGGAATCTGAGGACGAAGAGTCACCTGGTTCCTTTCAGACTCGGTGTGTCCCTTCGGACTCCCCCGAGTCCGAACCTCGGAGACGGTCCCCCCCGGAGGATACCCGGTTCTCAGACTTCGTGAGGGATATGGCCAAAGCCTTGGCCTTCCCTGCGGATCCCGAGGAGGAGCCTCGAGTCGAAGAACTCGATGCCCTCCAATATGACTCTACACCTAAGGAGGCCTTTATTGTACCGGTTCCTCCCATGCTGGAACGGCTTCTCTTCCGCATGTGGGAGAGCCCGGCGTCGTCGCCGGTGTTAAGCAAGCGGGTCGATTCCATTTATCGAGTCCGCAAGAGCCCCGGGTTCCAAAAGGCACAACTACCACACCATTCCATGGTGGTGGAATCGGCCATGCATAGACTGAAGAGTCAAAAAATGCACTCCTCGGTGCCCCCTGGTAGGGAAGCCCGAAGCCTGGATGCCCTCGGTAGGAAGTGCTTCCAGGGCTCTATGCTTGCTTGTCGAGTCCAGACATACCAGCTCTACATGGGCATGTATCTCTGAGACCTGGCTAAGGAAATAGCCGGGTTCTCTGCTGGTCTCTCCGACGAACCTTTGCAGAGGTTCCAATCCTTGTCTACTGGTATTCGGGAGTGCTCCAATTTTATCTCTCGAGCAGCCTATGATGGTTTTGAGGCTTCGGCTCGAGTAGCCGCGGCCGGCATCGGTGGACGCCGCCAGGCTTGGCTTCAGACGTCCAACCTCGAGCCCTGGGTACAGGACAAGTTGGTCGATGTCCCCTGCCGAGGTGATAACCTCTTTGGCAAGCCCATGGATGAGAAGGCTGCACAAATCGAGACGGAGACTCTCACCAGGACTCGTCTCTCAAGGAAGACCTCTGCCCCTTCTCAAAAGAAGAAGGCCTCGGGGAAAAAGCCCTTTTACCCGAGGAAAGGTGCTGCCTATAAATACTACCCTCAGTATCAGGCCTCACCAGCTCCCCCACAGGGAAAGCAGGCCAAGGGACGGGGTAATGGGTCCCGTAGGCAGCAAGCCCCCAAGCCTGCACCACCGGCCCCTGCTCAGCAGGGTGGGGGTTTTTGACTTTCTCAGCATAGCCTCTCCCCCTCAGCTGGTTTCTCTCAGCACAGGAGGCCGGCTGGTCCACTTTGCCCACAGGTGGTCCAACATCACCACAGATACCTGGGTGCTTCAGATAGTTCAAAAGGGCTATCTTCTTCATTTTCACCAGGTACCTCCCTCTTACTTTCCAGGGGAGCCTTCCAGACTCCCTCTGCACAGGGACTTACTCCTTCAGGAGTTAGCAAGTCTTGTTCAGGAACAAGCCGTGGAACCGGTGCCCCACCACCTGAAGGGTCAAGGGTTTTATTCCCGATACTTCCTGATTCCGAAAAGAACAGGAGGCCTCAGACCCATCCTAGACTTGCGAAACCTCAACAAGTTCCTTGCAAAGGAAAAGTTCAAAATGCTTACCCTTGGAATCCTGCTGCCCTACCTCCAGCAGGGAGACTGGCTATGCTCCTTAGATCTAAAGGATGCGTATACTCATATCCTTATTCATCCAGACCACAGACAATACCTCAGGTTTGTTGTGGGCGGACACCATTACCAGTACAGAGTACTGCCTTTCGGCCTATCCTCCGCCCCCAGAGTGTTCACCAAATGCCTAGCAGTGGTGGCGGCCTATCTGAGACTTCAGGGTCTCTTTGTGTTCCCATACCTGGACGACTGGCTCATCAGGGCCCAGTCTGCCGAAGAAGCCACTCAGGCTACTCATCGCACTGTGGCTCTGCTCCAGCACTTGGGTTTTGTCATAAACTTCGCAAAGTCCGCTTTGCTCCCCTCTCAAGATCTAGAATTCATCGGCGCCAGGTTGGACACTCTTCAGGCGCGGGCCTTCCTGCCTCTGGACAGGGCCCAAAGGCTCATGGATCTCGCCAGCCGCTTTCACAGCAATTCCCTGGTCTCGGCCAGGCAATTTCTGAGACTGCTCGGCCATATGGCTTCCACGGTCCATGTAACCCCCAATGCCCGCCTGAACATGCGACCTGCTCAATGGTGCCTTCACAAACAATGGCTTCAGGCCACTGGGAGCCTAGCGGACTCCGTACAGATCTCCGACCAGCTGGTCTCCTCTCTGCGATGGTGGCTTCATCTACCAAACCTAGTGCTGGGGGTGTCTTTTCAGCCCCCTACACATTCTCGGGTCCTGACGACCGATGCTTCCCTCCAGGGTTGGGGAGCACATTGCCAGGGGACTTGTACTCAGGGTCTCTGGACTCCTTGGGAGTCCGCTCAGCAGATCAACTTCCTGGAGCTCAGAGCCATCCGCCTAGCGCTCAAAGCCTTCTCTCACCTGATTTCTCACCAGTCGGTACTTGTCCAGACAGACAATCAGGTTGCCATGTTCTACGTGAACAAACAAGGCGGAACCGGCTCCTTCCTTCTCTGTCAGGAAGCACAGAAGCTCTGCTCTTGGGCCGTTCATCGCAACATCGTCCTCAAAGCTGTCTATCTCCCAGGTCAAGAAAACTACCTGGCAGACAAACTGAGCAGGATCCTCCAACCGCACGAGTGGAGATTGGATCCGCTCGTGGTTCAGCGGATCTTTCTCCGGTGGGGCCTCCCCACCATGGATCTGTTCGCCAGTCCTCTGAACCGGCAGCTTCCCAGATTCTGCTCTCGACAGCCGCATCCTCTCCGGGTAGCGGCGGATGCTTTTCTGATTCCATGGTCCACAGGCCTCTTGTATGCCTTTCCACCCATGCCTCTGGTGTCTCGGACGCTCTTCAAGGTTCTCAGAGACAAGGCGTCGGTGATCCTAGTGGCTCCCCGGTGGCCGAGACAACCTTGCTTCCCGCTTCTGCTGCAGCTGGCGGTGGACACCCCTCTTCCTCTGGGGTTTCAGCCCGACCTCCTCTCGCAGGATCAGGGGACGCTCCTGCACCCCAACCTTCGGTCCCTTCATCTGATGGCCTGGCTGCTGAAAGGGTAGTCGTTGCTCCTCTCCAGCTACCTCCAGATGTGGAAGAGGTCGTCTTGGCCTCCAGGAGGCCTTCCACCCGGAAGTCCTACGCTCTCAAGTGGCGTCGGTTCTCCATTTGGTGTACTCAGCAGTCGCAAGACCCCTTCTCCTGTTCAGCATCAGTGGTCTTGCAGTACTTGCTTTCCCTTTCCAATCTTGGACTTAAGTCCAACTCGGTCAAGGTCCACCTCAGTGCTATTTCTGCGCACCACCTACCGGTGGAGGGTAGACCTCTTTCCAGCCACCCTCTGGTGGCTCGTTTTCTCCGGGGCCTCCTACTCCTTAAAACACCTTTGCGCCCGCCAGCCCCGAACTGGGATCTCAATGTGGTTTTACAGCGGCTTACCTGTCCGCCTTTTGAGCCTATGGCTACCTGTCCTCTTCGTTTTCTTTCCTGGAAAACCTTGTTCTTGGTGGCCCTCACTTCTGCTAGACGCGTTAGTGAGCTGCAGGCCCTGGTATCTGATCCTCCTTACACTAGGTTCTACAAGAACCGGGTAGTCATACGGACTCACCCTAAGTTTCTTCCTAAAGTGGTTTCCCCTTTTCACATCAACCAGGAGGTGGTACTTCCGACCTACTTTCCCAGGCCACACTCCAGCCGAGCTGAAATGGTCCTGCATACCCTGGACTGTAGAAGGGCGCTGAACTTCTACCTGGACCGTACGCGGGAGCACCGAAGGGCTGTTCAGCTCTTCGTGTCTTATGACCCCAACAAGTTGGGGCTCCCTGTCTCCAAGCGTACTCTGTCCATCTGGATTGCGGACTGCATCTCTTGGGCTTACGAGGCTGCGGGCCTCGTGCTGAAAGGTAGAGTCACCGCTCATCGTGTTCGGGCGAAGGCTACGTCAGTGGCTTACCTCCGCTCTGTTCCGTTGGCAGACATCTGCCGGGCCGCTACTTGGTCTTCAAGCCAGACTTTTGCAGCCCATTACTGCCTGGAGAGGGAGTCCCGCAGGGACAGTGCTTTCGGACAGGCAGTCCTCCGTAATCTCTTCGAGGTATAGGCAACTCCTACCCTCCATCCCGGATGTTGGGCTACCGGTTGGAGACGTATTCAGAGAAGATTCCTTCCTTCTGTGCTGCTGAGCTAGAGGGAGCTCCTTTTTGTGCTTAGGGTCTCCGGTAGCCTTAAGCTTGGGAGTCCCATATGTGAGGACTGACTTCCTGCTTGGTCCTGGAGAAAGCGTAGTTACTCACCTGTAACAGGTGTTCTCCAGGAGCAGCAGGAATCAGTCCTCACAACCCTCCCTCCTCCCCTTGGAGTTGCAGTTTTATGCTTTCGTTTTTCCTAATTTTTGCTGTCTTTTCGCTATGTCATCTGACTGAGCAAGATGGCACCCTTGGGCGGGAAGAGGACCGCGCATGCGCGCTGCAATTCCCAAAGGCTTTCTTTGAAAGCTGGGGAAAATTGCTCCGCGAGGGCTCCGTCGGCGCCGACGTCACCCATATGTGAGGACTGATTCCTGCTGCTCCTGGAGAACACCTGTTACAGGTGAGTAACTACGCTTTCTTGTCGCCGTATCTTAAAAAGGATATAACGTTATTAGTAAAGGTACAGAGAAGAGCCACCAAAATGGTATAGGGGATGAAAGGATACTCCTGTGCAGAGAGGCTAAAAAGGTTAGGGCTCTTTAACCTGGAAAAGAGAAGGCTGAGGGGAGATATGATAGAGGTCTATAAATTAATGAATGGAGTGGATAGGTAAATGTAGATCGATTGTTTACGTCATCAGAATATAAAAAGACTAGGGGACATGCAATGAAGCAATAGGGTAACCTATTTAAGACTAATATGAGAAAATATTTTTTCACTCATCGTGTAATCAAACTCTGGAATTTATTACCGGAGGATGTAGTAAAAGCTGTTATTGTAGCTGGGTTTAAAAAAGGTTGGACAAGTTCCTTGAGGAAAGGTCCATAAATCATTATTAAAAGAGACCCAGGATATCACCGCATGTCCCAATACAAGCATTGAGGAACCTGTGTCTGTTGGGGAGACTGTTAGGTACTTATGACCTAGGTTGGCCACTGTTGGAAACAAGATACTGGGCTTGATGGACCTTGGTCTGACCCAGTATGGCATATCTTATGTTTCTTTGGAGGCAATGGAGGGTTAAGTGACTTGTCCAAGGCCACAAGTAGTGCTAGTGGGAATCGAACACTGGTCTTTTTGTTCCTAAGCCAGTTCTCTAACCATTAGGCTACTCCTACACTACTTTTGCATCAGAGATGTTGTACCTTTACATATTCATTTCTGCTTCTTTTAGGGTTACCAACTTTTTCACCGAGAAAAACCCGACACCTGTGGCTCGCCATGCTCCACCCATTCTCGGCCCCTAGTCCCACCCCAGCCCCGCCCCCAGCCCCACCCACAAAAATTACCGAGGATACGTGTAGGCTAACTTCCTTGGTCAGATAATAATTAAACTGGGAACCCCAAAATTCAAACATGAAATGTACAACACTGGAGAAATAAAACTATAAATCATTTCCTCTTGCACCAAACAAAAACGCAAAGATGTTAGCAATACACACTTCCCAGACCAGACATATTCCAGTTAATAAATTCAAAATAAAAAGTATTTTTCTACCTTCTGTTTGGGCATTTTATTTTTCAGTTGCAATTGCTCCAGTCACTTTCTTCTGGTTTCTTTGTGTCTTCTGCGAGCTATCCATTTGTCCTTCCTTCTCTTTTCCATTCTCTCTCTATTTCTGCTTTAACATACTGATTGTTTCCCTTTTGCTCTTTCCCCCAATTCTTTCCTTATTCCTTTATCATCCATTTAAATTTCACCCTTCCTTTCTCAAGCCCCTCTTACTCTCCCAATACCCAGCCCATCATAGACTTTTCTTCCACACAAAATATTTTTCCCCTCTCCATTCTCATTCCCCATCTATTCTAGTACACCCCCAAAATCAGTTCCCTTATAGTTCTAGACCCACCCAGCATCCACTCCCTTCTAGTCCCATTCTCCCATGCCCCACATCAGCACATTTCCAGTCCTATTCCAGCTCTTCATCAGCCCATTTCCAGTGCTAGCCCTCACATCACAGACCATTTCCAGTCCTAGCCCCCCCCATCACAGCCCATTTCCAGTCCAAGTCCCCCATCACAGCCTATTTCCAGTCCTAGGCCCCCCCACCATCACATCCCATTTGCAGTCCGAGTCCCCCCGCACCATCACAGCCCATTTGCAGTCCTAGCCCCCCCCCACCATCACAGTCCATTTGCAGTCCTAGCCCCCCTAATCACAGCCTATTTCCAGTCCAAGTTCCCCCTCCCTCCACCATAGCCCATTTCCAGTCCAAGTTCCCCCCCTGTGATACCGCAAGCCCTCTGATGCAAGAAAGGAAACTTTTAAATCTTGAAAAAAACAGGATTTGCCTGCAATTACGAGAAGGGACACATAGAGGGAGCAGGAGAACAAACCTGAAAGTGGAAGAACCACACCTCTATGGGCAGGACTCAGAAGCAGCTGCTCTGGATTTAAGTAGGAACAGAGCACTGCAAGAGAGAGAGCCAAGAGAGAGAGAGCCGAGAGAGCCAAGAGAGGCAAAGGTGCCAGGAAGGCAGTCAAGAGAGCCAGAAAGGCAACAGAGAAACCCCGAAGGGAAGAACCCAGAGGAGAAGCACAGGAGGAGGCAAGGAGCGTGGCAGAGACCTTCATGTGGAGAACAGGAGGCAGTGCCAAGGGAAGCTCCAGAGGCCAGACTCAGAGACCGAGGTGAGGTCACTGACAAACCCAGCAGAGCTAAAGGAAAGGAAGCTACTGGGAGAGCAGGCCTAGAGAAAGGCCATACACAACTTCAAGGGGCAGTATCACGGACTGCAGCCAAGGAAGGAAGTGCTTATCCCTCCGGTTGGAGAAGAAACCTTCAAGAGAAAAAAGGTACTTTTAAAAGCTTTTACAAAAGTAACTTGAAAGATAAAGGAAAAGTTCATAGCCTTGAGAGAAAGGATATACCTGGAGCACAAAACTCTCAGACTAGGCCTCAAGCCTTTTTCAAGAAGCCTAGAGAGGAACAAAGGGCTAGTTTTTATCTGGACAATAAGGACTGTTTTAAACCAGATATAACTGATAAGTTTTACAGGAAAAAGTTTAATGTTGCCAGAGAATGGAAGGAGCAAACTTTTAGTCCTGAAACGACAGCAAGCCCAGGGAGATATACTAGACCTAAAAGCCGACGCCCCAAACTCCCAAGCCAGCACTGGGATACAGTATGGCATGCTTTTAGGAAACCAGGTTTTAATATCCAAGAGATCTCAGAGACCTCAGTTTCAGATCCCATAGACATGGAATGGCTGCCAGGGGAATCTGAGAGCACTGAAGATATAGAACCAATGGAATGTGACTTTTGCACAAGAAGATATCTTTGAGTAAAAGGCAAACAAATCTAAAGTGTGCAAACTGTACTGGAAAGTTTATGCTTTAAGTTGGTGAAGGAACCATGTTATTTTGAGTGTTTTGCTGACTCACGTTTTGATGCAACTGAATTTATGTTCTGTTACTCATTACCTCATATTTTGAATTTCTTCATGCGAAAAGGGGAAATAAAAGCCTTTTTGTACCCTACACTTGGCAAGAGTTACTTTTTTAGGTTGTTGACCCTGAGGCTGACAATGTGACCTGCTATCCCATTGACCCTCACAACAGATCAACCCTGAACCTTTTAATTCTTATGCGCTCCCCAGCCCCTGTGGAACCACTACGCCGCCACTAGAGGGGGCTGCGGGGGACACCCCCCATAGCCCTTTTCCAGTCCAGGTCCCCCTCCCTATCACAACCCATTTCCAGTCCATGCCCCCCCCCCCTAGCCCTTTTCCAGTCTAGGTCCCCCTCCCCATCAAAACCCATTTCCAGTCCATGTCCCCCCCCCCCCCCACATAGCCCTTTTACAGTCCAGGTCCCCCTCGCCATCACAGCCCATTTCTTTCCAGTCCAATGCCCCCCCCATAGCCCTTTTCCAGTCCAGGTCCCCCCCCCTTCACA
Source organism: Ichthyophis bannanicus (assembly GCA_033557465.1). Lineage (NCBI taxonomy): Eukaryota > Metazoa > Chordata > Amphibia > Gymnophiona > Ichthyophiidae > Ichthyophis > Ichthyophis bannanicus. The sequence goes on along the minus strand of CM066033.1, from coordinate 371,900,794 downwards.
ACCCATTTCCAGTCCAAGTCCCCCTAATCACAGCCTATTTCCAGTCCAAGTTCCCCCTCCCTCCACCATAGCCCATTTCCAGTCCAGGTCCCCCTCCCCATCACAATCCATTTCCAGTCCATGTCCCCTCCCCCCCCCATAGCCCTTTTACAGTCCAGGTCCCCCCCCCCATCACAGCCCATTTCTTTCCAGTCCAAGTCCCCCCCCCCCCATAGCCCTGTTCCGGTTCCGGTTCCGGTCCAGGTCCCCCCTCCCCATCACAACCCATTTCCAGTCAAGTCCCCCCCCCCCAGCCCTTTTCCAGTCCAGGTCCCCTTCCCCCATGACAGCCCATGCAGTCCTTGGCCTCCCCCCCCCAAACCGCTGCTGTCTGAGGCTTTAGAGGGAGCCGGGGAAGCCCACGCGAGGCCCCGGCTCCCTCTGTACAGCCGCCAGCGTGAAGAGCCTTTTCCTACACGCTGGCGGCTGTTTCTGCGAAGCCGCGAATGCTGGGAAAGGTTAAAGGGCATTGCCTTTAACCTTTCCCACCAATCGCGGCTTTACAGAAACAGCCGCCAGCGTGAAGGAAAAGGCTTTTCACGCTGGCGGCTGTACAGAGGGAGCCGGGGCCTCGCGCGGGCTTCCCCGGCTCCCACTGAAGCCCTCCGGTGTGTGGGCCGCCCCGGGGAAGGTTTTTTTTTTTTGGACGGGTTGGGAGAAAAGCTGGTTTTTTGCTCTGGCCGCTCCCGATCTTGCGGCCAGAGCAAAAAAACGGCTTTTCAAGGGCCGGTTTTACCTCTGCGCCGGCAGCCGGCCTGGCCATGGAAAATCCGGCCAGGCCGGCTGAAAACCGGCCAGTTGGCAACCCTAGCTTCTTTCCATAAATTCAAGAGATTTTTATTGTTTGGAGCATCACTAGGAATGGTTTTGTCCCTTTATATTTTTTTTCTATTTTACCAACTGGCACACAGTAACTGCACTCTATTTATTATTTCATATTACAATTACTTGTGGGCATATGTGCTTTGTTAGGCATGTTTGGCCTAAGCAAAAGTGTCTATTAGGAAGGGCCCTTCTGTGTATGAATAGGCATTGCAATAAGTGAAGTCTCTACCATCAGCAGAAATGCTAACCCATGCAGTGGCACTCTCTTCATTGTGTCCGGGGAGGGGGACTCCTGTCTCCTTCCTGGCAGTTGAAAACAAAATGGCCTAACGACAGTGAAGAGGAGAAGGGCATGCTGGCAGAGGAAAGGAAGACTGCAGTGCAGGAGAGAAATAGTATTGCCAGCAGAGACCCCCAAAGCCTCATGGGCAGAGAGAAGGGAAAAAGACTGCAGCATCAAAAAGGAGAGGGAGATGCTAGTGGGGACCCCATCCCCTGCTGGCAGAAGAACTCTGGCCATAGCACTGAAAACCACAGCAGCTGCTGGCAGGGGCCCTCAGTACTGCAGGCTGAAGAAAGAAATAAGGTTGCTGAAATGGTGAATAGGGGGCATTGATAGTGGGGGCCGCTTCCCCATCTGGCAAAATAATTGAGCATTGCTGTGGCAACAACAAAGAGGACTGCCAATGGGAATGAACACACAGGAAAGAATCAATGGTCTTGCTGATACAGGAGGTTGCTTAGGTTAATAGCTGGGAGTGGAAGATGAAATGAAGCAAGGACAGAGTACAAATTGGAGGAGAAGGGGAATGGAGTGCAGGAGGCAGAATGAAAGAGCAGGGAATAGGGCTGGGGCTGGGGCTGGAGGAGAGAGGAAGAGAGGGAATGTGGGAGTTAGGATGAGGACTTGAGGAAAAAAGGAGAGAAATTGAGGGTGAGGGAAGAGTGCCAGAGAGTAGGATGTTGATTATTTGAGTGAATGGAAGGAAGGAGGCCAGAATGACTGTAGGCCAAGAGGCACACACCCTAGACCCCCCCCCCCACACACACACACACATCTTAGACTCATCCCTACATCCCCCACCCATACATGCACACACAGATACCCTACCACACCCCACCACATACACATCCTCTCACATCCCTTTCCACGCATATACCCCCACACCCACATATACCCTAAAAATAGAGACAAATATGCACACAAAACCATTCACAGAGGAGCTCTACAGCACCTATTACCCATAACAAGACACACTTAACCATGTCTTCACACCCAGTTCCCCCACAGACATATTTGATTTTGCAAATGGAGGAAAAAGGAAATAGGTAATTTTCTCACACAATAAGAATGCACTGAAGCATACTGCATAAACAGAAGAAGAACTGAAATTTATATGTTCCAACAATAAATTAAAAAATGCAGAAGCACAAAAACTGTGATGATATGAAGAAAACAAAAACAAAAGATATCAAAATAAATCCTGGTTTGATAGAGTACATTAAGTTCACCATGACAGTGCAGCAAACTACACTGTTTTTGAAATATGAATATGGTCAGTACATCATTCCTATCATTAAGATCCAGCAAGAAATATTTCAGAGAGATTCCCTGTCGCCCCTTCTGTTTTGTGTTGCGTCTAATCCAATGAATACTCTCATCAACTCTTTGGGATACGGATTTATCCTGAATCTTAAGGAAAGTAACAACCCCGAAACAACAATCCCATTCATTATTTGCAGACAATCTGAAATGCTACATTTCCAGCGACCAACAATTAGCAGAGCAACTCCATGTGGTGAAAAGCTTTTCTGATGACATCAGGATGACCTTTTGCCTTCACAAATGCACTAAGGCGACTTTTTTTTTTTTAGAAGAAAATTAAGCAAAATGGAAAACATCTTGCTGGATGAGGGCTGTGACATCTAGGATCTTGAACAGGAAGGCTATGGAAAAGTGTTTTAATATGAGATAAGATACAAGCTATCAATCAGCTAGCAATTCCTGTACTCTCATACTGTAGCAGCGAAGTGCACGCAATGAATAAAACCAGGAGTCAGTTGCAGGTTCCAAGCCAATTTATTGTGCACAAGGCTCAGACAGGAAAGCATCCAAAAGTGACTGAGCAATGGAGAACAGAAACAAATTCCTTATATACAATTTTCACAGTTTGATACAGGCAAACTTTCTATTGGTCCCAACGCCCCCTGTACCCATCCAATCGGGGACCCTCTCTGGGCCTAGCACCCTGTTCCCCCTTCTTAGGCCATTCTAACAAAGGCACAATTTTTAGACATAGATACATTTCTACTGCAAGGTCATTTCTAGCTCAGAGAATGTGAGAATGCAGAACACTGGAACTTATCTATCATCAGCATGAAAGAATTTAATAAAGGATTCATACAAACTTATCAAAAGCAGTTTAAAGCTGTTTAAGGCAGATGCTCAGACTTTCACTGACTTTGGTCTTTCTCAGCACTACTAGTCTCAGGTGGGGGTAGGGACTCAGGCCTAGCTTACAGGCCTCCCATACGTTCACAGGCTATTGTAGGCCTTAGCCTGCCACATTCCCCCCTTTGATTATTCTCACCCGCAAGTGAGAAAGGGTGAGAATTAAATCACATATTATACTCGTGTAAAAGCATCATTTTGGGGTATAGGGTGATATTGCCACATAGCTAATATTTTTGTAGCTGTCTTCCGTTCTACAGTGCTATCAATAATTGAGGTTATCATGCGTTAGCAAAGGGGTAAGAGACATGGGAGAAACAAGCATGTAGCCAATATTAATAATACAATGAATACAAGTGTTTTCAGGCCGCCCAATCCTGAAAACATAGAACCAAACCATCCATCAAGTTTCAAGCCATGCCAGGTCTGGACTGGTACATAGGCTTGCTTCCTCATTTGACTAGCTATATCTTCTACAACTTGACCTTCATTATCAATTTGTAAACAACAGTTAAATTCAATCCATCTTCAGCTGCTAGTAAATAATCCAGTGCTAAACGATTCTGGTAAATAGCTGTACACATTTGTGTACTCTGTTTAGCTAAAAGGGTTAGAGCTTTACTAGTTTCATTTGTTATTATTTCAACAACAGCTTGTAAGCGTATAATACGATTTATCATGTACACAGGTGTGCGGTATCCCCAGGTCCCATCTTGTGTCCAAGTGGCGGGTCCATAGTATGAAATGATTCTCTCAGGTGGCCATTCCTCATCATCCCATTTATCCCATTGGCCTATTTTTAAAGCCTCTCGCTTCTGTCGACTTTTATATACTGGAAAACCTAATTGTTCCCCGTGGGAGATAGGCAAGAGAAAGAAAGAAGGCCGTATAGTCCCCAATACACATGCACCTCCCCAGTTATTAGGGAGCTTGGCATATGCTCGGGTTCCACAAATCCAATATAGTCCAGGTGGGGCTTGCCAGGTATTGTAAGAAACCAAATTAGTCCATAGCTTAGCAAGATTAGGAAAGATGACTAGGGGGTTGGAAGGTTCTGGAGTGTTTACACCTGACCACCAGGACGTCTTCTTAGTGGTGGCATTATAAAACTTCTGGTTTAGACAGACCAGCTGTCCAACTAGCATAGTAAATTGTGGTCCTATGCGAGCAAAACATAAATTACCAACAATAGGGTTAGCTAATACCCATTCACTGGTGGCTTTATGCAGATCAGTTTGGTTATATGGGATAGAATAGTTCAATTCTTGTGCCTCCCAAGGCCATTGGTCTCCCATCTCAGTTCCACCACAGAAGAAACAATCAGAAATGTGAAGACTGGACGCTACAGCTCCAGCTAGCTCAATGAACAAGTTCTGGGAGGTGTGGGGAATTGCAAACTCTGCCTTCATGGCCTCATAAAAGGTGTAATGTATTTGATAAGGTGAAGAAATATGGGTCTTAGTGTTAAGCTGTATATATAAAAAGGTTCCAGGGTCGATTCCTCCTCCTGCTATACGTAAACCAAATCTGAACCCCTGCTTCCACTGGCTAGGGTCAAGTATGAGGAGCCGTAGGGGATTACAAGCACCTGTCTTACACTTCTGAGGCTCAAGCAAGGGTAGTCTTTCTAAATTGGCTTTACGATTATCCCCATCTTGTCCAGTAGGGCTACCCGACCAAGTAGCATAATACACACATTCCCACTATGGACAGAAATATGCATCTTTAGATGGCTTACTGTAGGTGGATGGGGAATATTTCCCAGTACATTTTCTCCATCCGTATGCTCCTTCAGGACACATATTTATCATCATAATAGTAGGCTTGCTCCCAAGACCCACATTTGTAATAATCATTTCTATTTATAAGATCACACGCATCAAAATATAGGAGTACGGGTCTTGTGGGATCAGAAAGTTGACGTGTGGCATTTATGAGGGCCCCATCCTCATCATTCCATAGCAACTCTAAAACATAATAAGAAGGGTTCTGATGAGGACTAAAACAAGTTTTGCTCTTTCCTTTTGTACAGATATTTAACTCTGTACCATTATACACACACCGGCTAACTATACCAGTACAAGTGTAGTAAGAATGATAAAGTTTGGGTAACATTTATCCCAGTTCGGGTAGTAGTTATACAGGCTGCACAATGGGGTAGGGCAAAAGTTGTCCCAAGGAACCCCAGGGCTACCGCAAAAATGAAACAATAAGAGGAAATCATCATTATCACAGTCTCTGATAGATGGATTGAAATGTTGAGAACTCTGAACTTGAAGGCTTCTTTTCCCAGCTTCCACCGTACGTAGACCTGTCAGCTTCCGCGCCGTGTGACAGGAGTAGGGTTGTAAATCCTCAAGCTTCTGCCGTACGTAGACCTGTCAGCTTCCACGCCGTGTGACAGGAGTAGGGCTTCAGATTCTGAAGACTTTTACAGTGGTGGCTGCTGTCGCAGCGTGAGTCGCAATGGGGTTACAGGGTCATTTACTGAAGTCCAGTGACCAGTCCAGACGCGGCTGCTGGCTTTACTCGACTGTGATGGATCCAGGGTTCGAGTTCGGCAACTTTGACTGCTGTTGGAGTTGATAAGATAACGACATAAGGTCCCTTCCAATGCGGTACCAATGGTGCCTTTCTCCACTCTTTGATCCACACCGAGACTCCAGGCTTGAAAGAATGCAGTGGTTCTGTTAGATTGATGGGTAGTTGATCCTGTTCCCACGTATGAAGATTCTGCAAAACAGAACTTAAAGCCAATAGTTCTTGTCTAGTAATTTCAGATCCAATCTGTTGCATATCTCCTTTTATTCCTTGTACAATAGGCGGGGTCGCCCATACAGAATCTCAAAAGGGGAAACTCCTAATGACTTAGTAGGGGCTGAGCATATCCTAAGAAGGGCTATAGGAAGAACCTGGGGCCACTTCAGGTGAACTTCTTGACAAAGCTTAGATAACTGAGATTTCAGGGTTCTATTCATATGCTGTACTTTTCCTGAACTCTGAGGTCTGTAAGCAGTATGCAACTTCCACTGCACCTGTAGAGCTTGTGCTAACTGCTGAGTCACCTGAGATACAAATGAGGGCCCATTATCTGACCCTATAGTGAACGGTATCCCAAATCGGGGAATGATCTCATGAAGCAGAATTTTGGTGACTTCTCTAGCTTTCTCAGTTCTGGTGGGGAAAGCTTCTACCCACCCAGAAAAGGTACAGACTAAGACCAACAGGTAATGATATCCATTTGTTCGTGGCATTTCAGTAAAATCCACCTGGATATTACTCATGGGGGTAACTCCTACTGACTGAACTCTTGGGGGTGGACCAGGACCCTGCTTGGCATTATTCTTAGCACATGTTACACATTGTTGAGCCACTGAGGCAGACAGGGGTCCTAATAATGGAATATAGAAATGAGGTTTGAGAGCTTTTTCCATCGCAGTCTTCCCATAATGTGTGGCCTGATGAAAAGCATGAACAAAGGCTGGACCTAATGCTTTGGGAATTACTGTGGGCCCTGGAGGTGGCAACACTATCCAGCCCTTTTCTGTTAGGACACCCCCTTCCTTCTCTCAGAAATAGTCTCTCGTGGTGTATCAGGGGGCCCATGAGCTAAGGGACACAGGGAATAAGGCTGCCTGAACTGAGGTATCTTGGGTCAGAACTTGTCCAATTGTGGCTGCTTTTCGAGCAGTGGCATTGGCAAACCTATTCCCTTGGGTAATTTCTCCTTCTCCTGCCTGATGACCTCGGCAGTGCATGACTGCAACTTGCTTAGGGGCCCACACAGTGTCTAAAAATGTCAATATCTCTGGGCCATATTTAATGGACTTGCCTCCTGAAGTTATCAACCCTCGTTCTTTGTACAGTGCCCCATGTGCATGCAAAGTTGTAAAAGCATACTTGGAATCTGTTTACACATTTAAAGGGAGCCCTTTTTCTAGTATCAGTGCCCTAGTGAGGGCTATCAGTTCAGCTTTCTGTGCTGAAGTCCCCGGGGCCAAAGCCGAGGACTCAACCACCAGATCAAGGGTCACCACTGCAAACCCGGCACAACGATGTCCATTGATGACGAGACTACTTCCATCCACAAAGAACGTCCGTTCAGGGTTCTCCAAAGGGACATCAGCCAGATACGGGCGACTTGAGAAGACAGTGTCCATAATTTCCAGACAGTCATGATCAGGGGGGCCAGGACCAACTGGTAACAACGTAGCAGGATTCAATGCCTGACTGACCATCAGTTGTAATCGAGGGTTCTCACACAGCATGCTTTGATACTTCAACATTCGCGAATTTGTGAGCCAAAAGTTTCCTTTATGCTCCATAAGGGTCAAGACAGAGTGTGGTACGATGACTTGAAGATTCTGTCCCAAAGTGAGCTTGTCAGCCTCGCTTACTAAGAGGGCTGTGGCTGCAACAGCTCTCAAACAAGGGGGCCAGCCTTTTGCAACCGTATCCAATTGTTTTGATAAATAGGCCACTGGTTGCTGCCAAGATCCAAGAGATTGAGTCAACACTCCCAAAGCATTTCCTTGTGACTCATGAACATAGAGGCGAAAAGGTTTCTGGACATCTCGCAGACCCAGGGCTGGTGATGACATCAAGGCGGCCTTCAAAGATCGAAATGCTGCATCCTGTTCAGGTCCCCATTCCAATGGAGACCTCTCCATTCCTTTGGTGGCTTGATACAATGGCTTTGCCAACAGAGCGAAGTTGGGTATCCATATTCGACAATAACCTTCAGCCCCTAGAAAAGCACTCACTTGCCTCCTGGTGGTTGGAGTAGGAATACTGCATACAGCCTCCTTGCGTTCTGGTCCCAGGCGTCGGCTTCTGCTAGACAATTGGAATCCTAGATATTTAACTTCAGTTTGGCACAGCTGAGCCTTGGCCCTTGAGACCTTGTATCCGGCTTCATTCAGAAGATGCAAGAGATCTCTGGTGGCTTGTAAGCATTCACTTTCCGAATTGGTGGCTATTAGTAGGTCATCCACATACTGGAGTAGAACCCTTTTCCCTGGGTTCACAGGGTAGCTTGAGAGATCTTGATTTAGAGCAGCACTGAAGAGGGTAGGTGAATTCTTGAATCCTTGGGGTAATCGAGTCCAGGTGAGTTGGCCCCGCCTTCCTGTTGTAGAATCTTGCCATTCAAAGGCGAACAAAAGCTGACTGGTGGGGGCTAGGCGTATGCAAAAGAAAGCATCTTTTAAATCTAAAACGGTGAAGTATGTAGCCTCAGCAGGGATCAGTCCCAAGAGAGTATAAGGATTTGGTACCACTGGATGTATAGTTACAACTGCATCATTCACTCACCTCAGATCTTGTACTGGGCGGTAATCTCCTGTCCCTGGTTTCTTAACTGGGAGAAGGGGGGTGTTCCAAGGTGACTGGCACTCTTTAAGAAGTCCATACTTCAGCAGTTTTATCAGATGGCAGTGGATACCTTCAATAGCTGGTCGAGGAAGAGGATACTGCTTCACATGCACTGGTTCCGCTCCTGACTTGAGGGTGACAATGATGGGGGCTATGTTCTTTGCTAGGCCAGGTGGATTATCCTCCGCCCATACTTCAGGCGGAGCTGAAAGGTTGGTGGGTATACAGGAACTAATTGTCTTGGTCGGAGATACACTATAAAACCGCCACTCTAATTCTCGGGGGACAGTCAGCACCATCAATCCAGCAGGTTTTGAGTTTACAGTCATTTGCATTTCTCCCCCTTCAGCAAAGGAGATCTGCGCCTGAAGCTTGGCAAGCATATCTCGGCCCAAAAGTGGAATAGGGCATTCAGACATATACAGGAACTGGTGCGTTATTTTCTGTCCCCCTAGTTCACACATGCGGTTCTGCAGAAAAGGCTTGGTGGCCCTAGCCCCAGTGGCCCCAACAATGGTGACAGATCGCGAGGACAAAGGGGCCACTGGCTTTGCCACAACTGAATGTTCTGCTCCTGTTTCCACCTTAAAGTCCATATATTGGTCCCCTATTTTCAGACTGACCATAGGCTCCTGGGGACCCAGGATAAACTTGGAGCCCGGTCTGGCCTAGTCTTCAGCCATATCATAGCTCAGTTTTGCCTTGCCCGCATTGACGATGTAGTGCTGATCTATTTCTGGAAGAGCAACGTTTGGTTGGGGCAGTGTCAATGAAGGACTTGAGATAAGTGCAGAGATTTCTAATTATGAAAGAAAAATTTTTATTGGTGAAGGGTTACTAATAAAATAAAAGAAGCTAGCAGTCTGGTGGGGGACTGGATCCACCTAGTCCCTCCTACGGCTCAGCTCCGACAAAAAATATTTAGAATTAAGGTTGTTTTCCCTGGAGAGGTTTATTTTAAGTGATTCTTTTTTTGCTACTATTTGATTTGTTTCACTTTTTGGGAGCGATTGTTCTTGGATATCATAGCCCTCGGCAACTGCCACTCCCTCAATAGCTTCTTCTCTCTCTTGCCGGAACTGTGCTCGGTTTATTCCTCCTCGACTCTGAAATCGACCTCCTGCTCTCCAAGTGCTCCCTCCTCCCCTCTGGGGGGTGGAGTCAAGATGCGGGCATTCATTTTTCCAATGTCCTTCTTCTTTACAATGGGCGCACTGATTCACACCCAATGGAGGCCAGCTATTTCCACGGCCTCTTCCACGTTCTCTGGTCCTTCAGTTAGGAAAACCTCCTCCACGTCGTTCAACTAAAGCGGCAGCAAGAAGATCTGCTTTCTTCTTCATTTTCCGTTCACTTTCCCTATAACGCTCATTTTCACGATTCACAAACACTTTCTGAGCAACTTCCATTAACTGTGCTGTATTCATGCCCGCAAATCCATCCATTTTCTGTAATTTTCGCTTTATATCTCCCTGGGACTGACTGACAAAGGCTGCGTTCACCATACGCAGATTCTCCTTGGCTGCTGGATCGTATGGATTATATAATCTATAAGCTTCAGACAACCGCTCATGAAAGGCCGCTGGGCTCTCATTCGGACCCTGGATGTCTTCTGACACCTTCCCAATATTCATAGCTTTCTGGCCTCCCCTCCTCAGGCCCTGCAACAAGGCCTGGCGAAATCGAGTTAGGGCCGCTGCCCCCCTTTCATCATTTGGATCCCATCCGGGGTCCTCATTTGGGAAAGCTGCGGCGGCTGCTTGCAGATGATTCACATCTGCTCCTTCTACAGGGTTTTCTTCTAGCCAGCGGATAGCCACTTGCCCGATTCGCACTCGCTCCTCAGTAGTAAAGAGAGTGGACAGGAGCTGGCGGCAATCAGACCAGGTAGGCTGATGAGTTTGCATTATACTAGACATTAATTCAGTTAAATCTTGGGGCTTTTCAGTATAAGATGCATAATGCGTTTTCCAGTTCAATAAATCAGTGGTGGAGAAAGGTACATAGATTAGACTGGCTGGTCCTGGCGTCATCTGGCCCTGCTCATTCAGGACAGGTAGACCAGGTACCTGACGCAATGGCATTAGGCATCCCTCTCCTTTCTTCTTCTCCTTTGTAGTGGCACTTTTTAAATCATATGATTGCCGGGTATAGGCATCCTCAACAGGTGACCCTGATCTGGCGAGAGAGTCTCCGCTCTCGGTACCCTCAGGAGACGCTGGCCCTCCTGAAGTACTTGGGCTAGACTCGGGGCCATCAATCGGGGGAGGGGACTCTCTTTGCCGTTGCGATGGTAATCGCTGGGCTTCTGCCTCAGGCTCCGCCGGGAGTGCCGGAGCCGTAGGAACTAGCCTATATAGATACTGAGGTAAACGGGTCGGGATATCTGGGGACTCTGAGGCGGAATACACAGGTAGCTTACCTTCCTCAAGCGTCCGAGTCTCCCTTGTGGTTGCAACTAATATTCTCCAGGACCAAGCAGGAAGTCAGTCCACACTTATGGGTGTCATCGACGCCGATGAAGCCCCCAGCGGAGCATTTCCCCAGCTTTCCATGAAAGCCTTTGGGAATGCTGGCACGCATGCGCGGTTCCCTTCCCGCCTAAAGGTGCCATCTTACCTCAGTCTCTTTTTTTCCGTGAAGCCCATCGGACGTGTGTCCTGTTTTTCCCGGAAAAGAGTAGTTTTTTCTTGGCGTTATCTCGCTTTTTTCCTTGGATTCGACGTCGGTTCCCCTCCCGCCGGGTTCGGTACGCCGGTATCGAATCCCTTTTTTCTTTTTTCGTTTTTTGCCCTTAGTGACTCGGCGCTTGCCCCAAATCTTTTTTCTTTTCCCTGGAAGGCTGGTCCTTTGACCTCGCGGGGACCCTTTTCCCCCCGATGGCTTCCAGTGGTTTTAAAAAGTGTGATCGGTGTAAGAAGATAATGTCTCTCACCGACACACACGACTGCTGCCTTCGGTGCCTTGGCCCGGACCACGATTCCAAAACGTGCGGGCCATGTGGAAAAATGTCTTCCAAGGCCCTCCGAAGTCGTCAGCAGCAAAGTGAACGGCTTTTCTCGGACTCGGCCTCTGCCCGGGCCTGGACCTCATCTGAGGCCTCGACATCTCGGGATTCTGATCCCGAGAGGCATCGGAGCTCCTCGGACAGGGAGTCCCCCAACCGGGAACGTAAGAGGAAGAAGCGGCTCGCGAGGGCAGCATCGGAGGAGGTCCCTGAGCCCTCAAGGGCCAGGTCTAAGACCCCCGACCGTCGTCCCGGGCCCGTGGACCAGGAGAAGCCAACTAAAGTTCCTCGCATGGAGCCAGAGTCTGCTGGACACGTAAGTCCTGATGTCCTCGTGGACTCGCCTCCTCGAATACCGACGTCGGGCCCTGTGCCGCCGGGGCCCGAGTCGGGGGCTGCTGCGTCACCCGAGCTGAGTCTCAGGTTGACAGCCTTGGAGAGCAGAATGTCTGCCTTCATGGATCAGCAGCGGGCACTGATGGCCAGCCTGTCTGGCACATCTGCCCCGACTACCGGGACATCGACTTCGAAGTCGACCCCGGAGACCAAGCCGATACTCGAGTCCCTTGCGGCTCGAGGTCGTCCTTGGTCGAGGTCTCCCTCGACCTCCCGTTTGGGACCGAGGGTCTCGGCGCCGGTCCCCCTGGCGTCGGGGCGGGTGCCTAGAGGCCCCGCGGGGTCCGAGCTCGACTCGACTCGACATCGGACGAGTCGGCTTGGGAAACCGAAGACGAGGAGTCTCCTGACACCTTCAAGACTCGGTGTGTCCCTTCGAACTCACCTGAGTCTGAGCCCCGGAGTAGATCCCCTCTGGAGGACACTAGGTTCTCGGAGTTTGTCCGCGATATGGCCGCTGCTCTGGCTATCTCAGCTGACCCCGAGGAGGAGCCTCGAGCCGAAGAGCTCGATGCTCTGCAGTATGACTCTCCTCCGAAGGAGGCCTTTACTGTCCCGGTTCCTCCGATGCTGGAACGGCTCCTCTTCCGGATGTGGGAGGCACCGGCCTCGGCGCCGGTTTTGAGCAAGTGGGTCGATTCCATCTATCGGCTCCATAAGAGTCCTGGCTTCCAGAAAGCACAGCTACCGCACCATTCCATGGTTGTGGAATCGGCCATGCATCGACTGAAGAGTCAGAAGATGCATTCCGCGGTGCCCCCCAGCAGGGAGGCACGGAACCTCGATGACGTCGGTAGAAAGTGCTTCCAGGGCTCAATGCTTGCTTGCCGTGTCCAGACTTACCAGCTCTACATGGGCATGTATTTACGAGACCTGGCCAAGGAGTTGGCCGGATTCTCTGCTGGTCTCTCCAGGGAACCCTTGCAGAGTTTTAAGTCCTTGTCCTCGAGGATCCGGGAATGCTCTAAGTTCATGTCCTGCGCCACCTACGATGGTTTCGAGGCTTCGGCTCGAGTAGCGGCAGCCGGCATCATGGCTCGACGCCAGGCGTGGCTGCAGTCATCAGACCTCGAGCCATGGGTTCAGGACAAGTTGGTCGATGTCCCTTGCCGAGGTGAAAACCTTTTTGGCAAGCCTGTGGCCGAGAAGGCCGCTCAGCTCGAGACAGAGCACCTCACGAGGACAAGGCTGTCGAGGTAGACCTCTGCCCCTTCATCTAAGAGGAAGGGCCCGGGTAAGAAGCCCTTTTACCCGAGGAAGGGCACTGCCTACAAACAGTATCCCCAGTATCAGGCTGCCCCAGCTGCCCCCCAGGGTCAGCAAGCCAAGGGCCGGGGTAATGGGCCCCGTAGGCAGAGTTCCCCCAAGCCTCCGGCCCCTGCTCCCGCTCAGCAGGGTGGGTTTTTTTGACTCCTTGAGTATAGCCATTCCTCCCTTGCAGACCCAGTCCTGCACAGGAGGCCGCCTAGCCTTGTTCGCTCACCAGTGGCCCTTGATAACCCAAGACAGTTGGGTGCTGGACATAGTCCATCGAGGCTATGCCCTGCATTTTCACCAACTGCCTCCACCACACTTCCCAGGGGAACCTTTCTGGCCTCCCCTGCATACAGCCCTTCTCCTCCAGGAGCTAAAGGGTCTGTTGCTGAACAAGGCGGTGGAGCCTGTGCCTCCCCACGTCCAAGGTCACGGGTTTTACTCCAGGTATTTCGTGGTGCCAAAAAGAACCGGTGGTCTTCGACCCATTTTGGATCTCAGAAACCTAAACAAGTTTCTAGTGAAAGAGAAGTTCAAGATGCTTACTCTTGGAACACTTCTGCCCTATCTCCAGCAGGGAGATTGGCTTTGCTCTTTAGATCTCAAGGATGCTTACACCCACATCCTTATTCATCCAGACCACAGAAAGTACCTCAGGTTCATTGTGGGAGGAAACCATTATCAGTACAGAGTACTGCCTTTTGGACTGACCTCTGCTCCCAGGGTGTTTACCAAGTGCTTGGCAGTGGTGACAGCCTACCTGAGAAATCAGGACATCTTTGTGTTTCCTTACCTAGACGACTGGCTCATCAGAGGCCAGACTTCCCTGGAAGTTCAACAGGCCACCAACAGGACCATAGAACTGCTCCAAAAGGTGGGCTTTGTCATCAACTTCGCAAAGTCCACTTTGCTCCCCTCCCAGAACTTGGAGTTCATAGGAGCAAGGTTGGATTCTCAGCTGGCAAGAGCATTCTTACCAGTGGACCTAGCACAAAAGCTCATGGACCTCGCCAGCAAGTTTCTGCACACGTCCCTGGTCTCCGCCAGACTCTGTCTCAGGCTTCTGTGCCACATGGCGTCGACAGTACAGGTGACCCCCAATGCCAGGCTCAATATGAGACCTGCCCTGTGGTGCCTTCGGACTCAGTGGTCACAAGCCTCAGGCAGGCTCAGAGACAGGATCAGAGTGTCCCACCGTTTCCTGGCCTCCCTCAACTGGTGGTTACACCCCCCCAATCTGCTGGTAGGGGTGCCCTTTCAGTCCCACCTCATACAGTGGTCCTAACCACCGATGCCTCTCTACAGGGTTGGGGAGCACATTGCCTAGACAAGTGCACCCAGGGCCTGTGGTCTTCTTGGGAGGCGTCCCAGCAGATCAATCTGCTGGAACTCAGAGCTATCAGTTTGGCCCTCAAGGCCTTTACTGCTTCCCTGGCACAACAGTCTGTCTTGATCCAGACCGACAACCAGGTAGCCATGTTCTATGTTAACAAACAGGGCGGAACTGGTTCCCAGCCCCTTTGCAAGGAGGCCCGGGACCTCTGTTCCTTTGCCCTGAAACACAACATGCTCCTCAAGGCAGTCTATCTTCCAGGCCAGGAGAATTCCCTGGCAGACAGATTGAGCAGGATTCTGCAACCACACGAGTGGCAACTACATCCTTTAGTGGTTCAAAAGATTTTCTTGAGATGGGGGCTTCCCTCCATAGACCTGTTTGCCAGTCCACTGAACAACCAGCTCCCAAGGTTCTGCTCCAGGCAACCGCATCCTCTGAGAGTAGCAGCAGATGCTTTTCTGATTCCCTGGACTCAGGGCCTACTCTGAGTTTCCTCCCACCCCTCTGGTGGCCCGAACACTGTTCAAGATTCTCCGAGACAGGGCCTCAGTCCTCCTGGTAGCTCCCAGGTGGCCAAGGCAGCCTTGGTTCCCCCTCCTGCTTCAGCTGGCAGTGGATCTGCCTCTGCCTCTGGGATTGCAACCCGGCCTTCTCTCTCAGAATCAGGGCTCCTTGCTGCATCCCAATCTCAAAGCTCTCAATCTGATGGCATGGAGGCTGCAAGGGTAGTGTTGGCTCCCTGGGGCCTGCCTCCCGAGGTTGAGGAAGTTCTCCTAGCCTCCAGGAAACAATCCACTAGGAAGACCTATGCTCTCAAGTGGAAAAGGTTCTCTGTGTGGTGTCAGCTGCGTGCTGAGGATCCTTTCTCCTGTACTGTGTCAGTAGTGCTTCAGTACCTGCTGCACTTGTCCAATCAGGGTCTCAAGTCCAACTCTGTTCGGGTCCACCTCTCTGCTTTAGCAGCTCACCACTCCCTAGTTGAGGGCCATTCCTTGTCTGTGCACCCTTTGGGGTCTCGGTTTCTCAGTGGCTTGCTTCTACTCAAACCTCCCATACGTCCTCCTGCTCCTGAGTGGGAGCTTAATGTGGTCTTGCAGCAGCTGACTCGCCCACCTTTTGAGCCTATGGCTACTTGCCCTCTACGCTTCCTTTCCTGGAAGACTCTCTTTCTGATAGCCCTTACTTCGGCTAGGAGAGTGAGTGAGCTTCAGGCCTTGGTCTGTGATAGACCTTACACCAGGTTCTATAAAAACAGGGTGGTCCTCAGGACTCACCCTAAGTTCCTTCCTAAGGTTGTCTCCTCTTTCCACCTCAACCAGGAGGTGGTTCTTCCTACTTTCTTCCCTAGGCCTCATGCAAGTCAGGCTGAAACAGTTCTCCATACCTTGGACTGTAGGAGGGCCTTATCCTTCTACCTTTGAATGTACGCAAGGTCACAGGAAGGCTTCTCAACTCTTCCTTTCCTTTGACCCCAATAATTTGGGGATGCTTGTGTCCAAGCGTACCTTGTCCATCTGGGTAGCTGACTGTATCACCTGGGCTTACAAGGCAGCTGACCTTCCTTTGCAGGGTAGAGTCACGGCCCACCGTGTGAGGGCCATGGCTGCATCAGTGGCTCATCTCCGCTCTGTTCCATTGCAAGACATCTGCAGGGCTGCTACTTGGTCTTCAAGCCAGACTTTTGCAGCCCACTACTGTCTGGAGAGGGAGTCCCATAGGGACAGTGCTTTTGGCCAAGCAGTACTCCGGAATCTCTTTGAGGTCTAGGCAACTCCTGCCCTCTGGTTGGGCTACCTGTGGAGGTTGTGTCCTTGAAAAGCCTTTCTTTGCTGCTGAGACTAGAGGGAGTTCTCTTGTTCAGCCTGGGTTCCTGGTAGCCCAGAGCTGGGGAGTCACCCATAAGTGAGGACTGACTTCCTGCTTGGTTCTGGAGAAAGAGTAGTTACTCACCTGTAACAGGTGTTCTCCAGGAGCAGCAGGAATCAGTCCTCACTACCCTCCCTCCTCCCCTTGGAGTTGCAGTTGTACATAGTTTAATTTTTACATTTTTGTGTGCTCTTCTTAGCTATGTCATTTGACTGAGGTAAGATGGCACCTTTAGGCGGGAAGGGAACCGCGAATGCGTGCCAGCATTCCCAAAGGCTTTCATGGAAAGCTGGGGAAATGCTCCGCTGGGGGCTTCATTGGCGTCGATGACACCCATATGTGAGGACTGATTCCTGCTGCTCCTGGAGAACACCTGTTACAGGTGAGTAACTACTCTTTCTACACTGTTCCTCATAGCAACGCCTTATCCAAGGGGGCTGTTTCTACAAATACTTAACCAGGAATCTATATACAGGAACTGATCAGGGAACATTTTTCGTACACTCTGATGGACACAGGAAACTATGCTAATATCAAAGGAGCCCTCACGGGGCCATGAAGTGATTGACACAGGCCACTCCCTTTCACAGAGCATTCCTAATCGGGACAGAGACATTTTAATCCCATAGTCTCCGGTAAATCCCTTGCTGAAATTCTTGATCATACATTGCAACGGAGTTTGCGTGGACTCCGTCCCTCCCATGATTACAATGACGTACACGACAATCAGACAATAGGGGCGGGTAGTATGGCTGCAGGTAAGGGGTCCGTGCAGCCCAAAGAACAATGAAGGAGACAAACACCAAAGGCTTCCTCCTTTTCGCGACCTGGGCGCGGTCGCCCGGCCAGGAACTGCGCTACTCAGGAGTCCGCTCTCATGTGGTCCGTATTTCAAGACCTCTCATTCATACAAACACACAAAAAGCATGCTAGCAACGTTTCCCAAATTTTCCCAAGGCCTAACTGACTAACCATACCATAGGGTCGGTGGCTTCTGCTTCGCTAACCCTTATGCGAGGCTTACTAGGACCGCCCTGGAGAGGTGATCAGGCTCTCTTTTTTACCATACCATATTCCCAAAACTGACTATCTGAGTAGTAAAGAAAACTTCTACTCACCGGATCCGGTTCCTGATACCAAACCAGTTCATGGGTTGGATCCTGGACTCCCCTCGGGTTCGGAGGTGTTGGCCAGCTGGACCCAGTAGTCTGCCGAGGCCAGGCGGAACCCTCTCCAATACAAGAGGACCGGTGGCGCCTGAGGCTTTCCCAGCGGTCGGACAGACACGGTTCCAACCGGACCAAACCTGGAGGCGAAATTACGTGGAATATTCACTTGAATACCATCTACTACTCGCACATTCCCGGCCAATGCACCCAAGAATATGTAGCAGCGAAGTGCACGCAATGAATAAAACCAGGAGTCAGTTGCAGGTTCCAAGCCAATTTATTGTGCACAAGGCTCAGACAGGAAAGCATCCAAAAGTGACTGAGCAATGGAGAACAGAAACAAATTCCTTATATACAATTTTCACAGTTTGATACAGGCAAATTTTCTATTGGTCCCAACGCCCCCTGCACCCATCCAATTGGGGACCCACTCTGGGCCTAGCACCCTGTTCCCCCTTCTTAGGCCATTCTAACAAAGGCACAATTTCTAGATATAGATACATTTCTACTGCAAGGTCATTTCTAGCTCAGAGAATGTGAGAATGCAGAACACTGGAACATATCTATCATCAGCATGAAAGAATTTAATAAAGGACTCATACTAACTTATCAAAAGCAGTTTAAAGCTGTTTAAGGCAGATGCTCAGACTTTCACTGACTTTGGTCTTTCTCAGCACTACTAGTCTCAGGTGGGGGTAGGGACTCAGGCCTAGGTTACAGGCCTCCCATACGTTCACAGGCTATTGTAGGCCTTAGCTTGCCACAATACAGCTTTGGGATTGTGGACTGGCCTATTAAAGATCATGAAAAACTGGATGTGCGAACAAGAAAACTCCTCTATCCCATGAAGTAATTTATAAGAATCAGTGTATGCCAAGACTGTACGTGTACATCCCTAGAGCTGAAGGAGGGCTAGGCCTTATAGAGAGTGATTATACATACAGAACTACTATCATAGGCCTCCAGACCTATTTAACTGCATCATCAGATCCAAATACGCAAAAAGTGCTGACATATGAAAGTAAACATCCAGAGTCTGTCTCCATCATGAAATTTGGACAAGCGTTCCGATGACTAGAAGGAATGATTGAGAATCCACAAGCTTACACAGGGAAGGAACTAATTTAAATTCCACCACCTCCCCTCTTGACCCATGCCCAGCGGCTTGGATAAAAGCAACTAAGAAAGTAATCGCACAACCTATCTCCTACATTGTAAACCAGTCCCTCCAACAAGGTACAATGCCGACCCATCTCAAGAGATCACTTATAAGACCCATCTTAAAGAACAAAACACTCAACAAAAGTGATCCTGCATCATATCGCCCGATCTCGAGCATATCATTCTTAGCTAAAACAATCGAAAAAGTGGTTCAGCAGCAGCTGCAGGACCACATCGACGATAGGAAAGCCTTAGATATGCATCAATATGGGTTTCGTCAGCATCACGGAGTAGAAACCCTACTGCTGGCACTCCTTGACAACCTCCTCAGGGGTCTTGAAAACAAAAATGTTATGTTCATACTAATATTTATTGACATTTCAGCTGCATTTGATACAGTACACCACGGCACCCTCTTAAACCGCCTTGCATCCATAGGTATAACAGGGACCCCCTTAAAGTGGTTTGCATCATGCATATCCAATAGGATGCAACAGGTGCAATTCAACGACGATAAAGCCGATGCCTTCCCCCAAACCCAGAGGATTCCTCAAGGGTCCGCACTATCATCTCTCCTATTCAATTTGTATATAAAACCGGTCTGCGAGATCTTTCAGAAGCGCAACATCAATTACCACATCTATGCTGACGATGTGATGCTGTATACGCACCTTGACATAACACAACCGGATTTCACTCCACTGGAAGAATGCCTAGACATGCTCCAAACATGGCTTCAACAAAACAACATGTCAATAAACCACAAGAAAACAGAAGTCATGTTTATCTCCAAGAAAACCAATTTCATCCCGCCCACCACAGTCACCCTTAACAAAAACATATATCATACGAAGCCTGCAATAAAATACCTAGGGGTCCTACTGGACAGCAACCTTAGGATGGATAAACACCTCCGAACAATTAACCGAGCCATTTTTCACAAATTGAAAGTTCTTCAACCACTTCGCAATATCCTCGAGAAATCTGACTTCAGGTCTGTTGCGCAAGCTCTCATCATTCCCCACCTAGACTACTGCAACGCCATTCTGCAAGGGCTTCCGAAGAACACCCTAAATATCTTGCAAATGGCTCAAAATGTTGCCGCAAGAATCATCATGGAAAAAAGCGTCACCGATCACATAACCCCAGTGCTAATAGAACTGCATTTGCTCCCGGTGGCCGCCCGCATCATTTTCAAACTTCTCATAACAACTTTTAAACTCATTCACAACATTGCACCATCCTACCTCGATAACCTAATCACTATCCAACCACACAACAGGAACAGAAGAACCATAAATCTCAACACTCTCTGTGTTCCGATCAGCATAAGAACTGTCAAAGCAGAGACAAGCAATAGAGCATTCTCATATACAGCACCAATCCACTGGAACCAACTCCCTCACGAGTTGCGATTGACAAATAATTTGAGTGAATTTAGAAGGAAACTCAAAACCCACTTATTTCAGGCTCACTACAACCTGACCTAAGTTGTGACACCTTCACTTCAACTAGATGGTTTCTGCCTGCCACGACGGCATTTAGAGTACCGGTATGTAATCTTGTATATTTGTACAATTTTGGCCCCACCCACGCGCCTACAATCAAATGTATATTTCGATTTGTTAGCCCCAATCCAATGTATAATGAATCTAATTGCTAATTCCTGTTTATGTAAATCATTGCCCAATCGAAATGTGTATCTTAAAAATTCACTGTATTGTACGATACATTATGATTCTGTAAAGTAAACCGCTACTGATCGTAGGAAGTAGCGGTATACAAATGTTTACTAAATAAATAACAGAATTTGCAAAACAAGAGAAAAAAACACTTCAAAGAATTAGATCGACAAGGAAAAACAAGTAGAAAATGCACAGATAATAGTGGGAGATACAGAGCGTTACTCCAGGAACCCTTTGTTGATTAAGAACGGACACATGAGTGGTTAAGGAGAGGTGAATTGAAACTGAAGGATGAGAGATTGATAGAAGCAGCCAAATACAGTGGATTATGGACAACGTGGTTTACAGCAAGCATTGAGAAAACTGACAACACAAACATATGTTGATTCTGCAAGAAAGACCTGGAAACAGTGACTCATCTCATAACTGGCTGTGAAGTTCTGATGGCAGAAAATTCCCATACAGAAAGACATATTAAAGTAGTGTGCCTCATCCATTGGAAACTTTGTAAGCACTATAACATCACTGTGCCTGAAAAGCATTGGGATCATGACCCTAAGAGAATTACAGAGAATGAAGAGGTCATGATCACCTGGGATACTCCCATTCTGACTGATAAAAAACTGGATGTGTGTTTAAGGAGAAAAACACCAGAATGGCATTGATAATAGAGGTATCAGTTCCAAGCAACTACTCTGTGAATCGTGTGGAGAGGCAGAAGATCCTGAAATACCAAGAAATGCAGCTAGAGACCAAGAAAATATTGCGGAAAGATACCAAAATATTTACCATCGTGTTGAGTGCCAGAGGCTTGATAAAGAAGAATTTCCAAGCACATTTTGACAAACCATCCATACATGTTATATCTTACGAACTCCAGAAGGAAGCTCTCTTTGTCACAATGGAAATACTATGCCGAGCGTTAGCAGTAAATTTGAGAGACTGAGATCATTGTCCACATACCCTGGCTTACAAGTAAGGTTCATGACTGTCATGGTATGCGCAAAACTAACCTCCACCAAAAAAATTTTTCTGGAGACATGATAACATAGATAAATTGAATCAAAAAACAAAAATATCTGATTAGATTTATGTTATTTTGTCTCCAGAAGTTTTTTGTTGGATGTTTATTTACTTCTGCTGTTGTTAGATCACTTTTTGTGAGTGCATTTTTATAATGCACAAAATTATCCATTTGGAGAAACTGTCCCAATGAGCTCTACAGCCCGAGCCCCAGTCCCTGTTACTCTAAAAAGATACAGTTAACCATGTCTTCACACCCAGTTCCCCCACAGACATTTGATTTTGCAAATGGAGGAAAGAGGAAATAGGTCATTTTCTCACACAATAAGAGTGCACTTTGCAATTTGTTAGTTATTTTTCTTTCTTTATTTTTAGATTTTATATTAAGACCAATTTGAATATGGAAACAGCTTAATCTATGTTATGTAAATCATCTGTTTTTAGCAAAGAACGGTATATCAAGAGAAATGATCCTCTGCCATCATCTTACAGGGCCTTCCCATGTTCTGGTGTGGCTTTTGACAACTTTCTTTTAAGGGCAACATAGGCACACCTGCTCCTTGTTTGCTGTTTTTATTTTCTTGTATTTTATATTAAGGAGTATACTGTTTTCTAGGACCTGTTAGAATACATATTGACTTGTAATGACTCCTTTAATTTATTTAATGTTTTTTTAATGCATTATTTTACAGTTCTAATTATTCTTTATTTCTTACTTTTATGTCTTTTGTATCTTACATTTTCATTCTCTTCTAGCTTCTGTTTTCTTAACCTGTTATCTTTTTGACCTTTGTGTAGATGCCAGGTTTGTCATTTCCTGTAGACTTTCTCATGGGTCTATGATTACACCATCCGATAATATCATCTAGTTAGGCAAGGTTTCCTTCCTGCAAAAGATTTTTTTCAAACATATTTTTTACAGGCATTAGATTGGGAAAGCTGTTAGCTATAGTTTATTCTTACTATGCCCTGCTCTGGTAATGCGGGTTTGAGCTGTGTTTCTAGTGCGGGCCTTTGCATTAACTGAAGGGGCAGTTACAGCCATTCTACTGGAGTTAACGCAGGTTGTCATGGTAAAGCTGCCGCTGGAGCAACTAATGCCACCCACTGAAGTGACATTAGTTGCACCTGCTCTACCTTCATCAAGTGCAAGTAGGATGAGCTGTGGCAGAAATGCCCTGTCCTACAGTTGCCGCAGAGATATGCTCTGCTTGGATAGTGTGGGGCTTTTAGTATGGGGTCTCATGCTACTTTTTAACATGATGCTGATACAGTACAAGTAGACATAGGTGAGTCAGTTGATACAGTATATCTGAATTTTCAGAAAGCCTTTGACAAGGTCCCTCATGAGAGACTCTTGGGGAAATTAAAAAGTCATGGGATAGGAGGCAGTGTACTATTGTGGATCAAGAGCTAGTTAAACGATAGAAAGCAGAGGGTAGGGCTAAATGGCCAATTTTCCCAATGGCGAAAGGTGAATAGTGGAGTACCCTGGGGATCTGTGCTGGGTCCGCTGATTTTTAACATATAAATGTTCTGGAAATGAGAATAACGAGTGAGGTAATCAAATTTGCAGATGACACAAAATTATTCAGAGTTGTTAAAAACCCATGAGGATTGTGAAAAATTGCAAAAGGGCCTTGATAAATTGGAAGATTGGGCATCTAAATGGCAGATGAAATGTAATGTGGACAAGTGCAGTTATGCACCCAGGAAAGAACAACCCAAACTATGGTTACACGATGTAAGGTTCCATATTAGGAACCACCACCCAGGAAAACGATTTAGGCATCATTGTGGATAACATGTTGAAACCCTCCGCCCCGTGTGCAACGGCGGCCAAGAAAGCAAATAGAATGCTAGGTATCATAAAGAAAGGAATGGAGATTGAAACAAAGGATAATATAATGCCTCTGTATCATTCCATGGTGTAACCGCACCTTTTATATTGTGTGCAATTCTGGTCGCCGTATTTAAACATAGAAACATAATGTCAGAAAAAGACCACATGGCCTATCTAGTCTGTCCTTAAAAAGGATATAGTGTTAATCGAAAAGGTATAGAGAAGAGCCACCAAAATGGTAAAGAGGATGGAAGGATACCTCTATGAAAAGAGGCTAAAAAGGTTAGGGCTCTTCAACCTGGAAAAGAGACAGCTGAGAGGAGATATGATAGAGGTCTGTAAATAATGAAGTGGAACGGGTAAACATAGATCGATTGTTTATGCCATTAAAATATAGAAAGACTAGGGGACATGCAATGAAGCTACAGGGTAACCTATTTAAGACTAATAAGAGAAAATATTTTTTCACTCAACATGTAATCAAACTTCAATTCTTTACCGGAGGATGTAGTAAAAGCTGTTAGTGTAGCTGGGATTAAAAAAGCTTTGGACAAGTTTCCATTATTAAAGCAGACCCAGGATATCCACTGCTTGCCCTAATACAAGCATTGTGGAACCTATGTCTTTTGGGGAAACTGCTAGGTACTGGTGGCCTAGATTGGCCACTGTTGGAAACAGGATATTGGGTTTGATGGACTTTGGTCTGACCCAGTATGGCATGTCTTATGTTCTTACGTTCTAACCCCATGCTACCTCGGTAGTGCATGTTAGTAAACATGCCCCTACGTATTTTCTTTATCTCTGATAGATAGCAAAATCAAAGGCAGAGGAAAAAATGGCTAAAGATGTTAATTGTGGTGACAAAACGTTCTTCAGGTATATTCGGGAAAGGAAGAAGATCAGAGGTGGAATTGCAGGACTCAGAAGTGCTGGGAACGGACTCGTGGAAAGTGACATTGATAAAGCGAAATTGCTAAACAAATACTTCTGCTGTTTTTACTAAAGAAAGTGCTGGAGAAGGACTACCTGTGACTCCCAAATATAAAAATTGGAATGAAGTAGATACCACACCATTCACAGAAGATGAAGTGTTAGAACAACTTGCAAAACTGAAAGTGGACAAGGCCATGTGACCGGATGGGATACATCCCAGGATACTGAAAGAGCTCAGAGAGGTTCTTGCAGGGCATTTAAAGGATGTTTTCAACAGATCTTTGGAAACAGGAGAGGTTCCTCAGGACTGGAGAATGGCTGATGTTGTACCTCTACACAAAAGTGGTGACAGGGAAAAAGTGTCAAACTACAGGCCTGTGAGCCTTATCTCAGTGAATAGTGAACTTTGTCAAAACCAACAGGTTGCAAGATCCGAGGCAACATGGTTTTACCGAAGGACGATCTTGCCAAACAAATCTGATTGAGTTCTTTGACTGGGTGACCAGGGAACTAGATCAGGGGCATGCGATGGATGTCATCTACCTGGATTTCAACAAAGCCTTTGATACTGTTCCTCATAGGAGGCTTATCAATAAACTCAGTAGCTTGGGGATGGATCCCAAGATGGTAAATTGGATCAGAAATTGACTGACTGACAGAAGACAGAAGGTGATGGTAAATGGGGCTCACTCGGATGAAGGGAAAGTGATTAGCGGGGTGCCCCAGGGGTCGGTCCTAGGCCCAGCACTGTTCAATGTATTTGTGAGTGCTATTGCTGAAGGACTGAATGGAAAAGTCTATCTTTTTGCAGATGACACAAAAATTTGCAACAGAGTGGACTCCCCCCGAGGGAGTGGTTAACATGAGGAAAGATCTACAAAAGCTGGAAGAATGGTCTAATGCTTGGCAATTAAGATTTAATGCAAAGAAGTGCAGAGTCATGCACTTGGATAGCAGAAATCCAAGAGAAATGTACGCAATAGGGGGCGAGAGGTTGGTGTGCACGGATCATGAGAAAGACCTTGCGGTGATTATTTCTGAAAATCTCAAGGTGGCAAAACAGTGTGACAAGGCAGTGGCAAAAGCCAGGAGGATGTTGGGCTGCATACAAAGAGGAATTACAAGCAGAAAGGAAGAGGTACTTATGCCACTGTACAAGTCACTGGTGAGGCCTCACTTGGAATACTGTTTTCAGTTTTGGAGAACATATCTTGCAAAGGATATAAAAAGACTGGAAACTGTTCAGAGGAAGGCGACCAAAATGATTTGGAGCCTGCGTCAGAAGCCTTATGAGAAGAGATTTGAAGACCTAAATATGTACACTTTGGAGGAGAGGAGGGACAGGGGAGATATGATTCAGACCTTTAAATACTTAAAGGGAAATAATGAACAAACAAACCTCTTCCAAAGACGGGGAAGTTGTAAAACTAGAGGGCACAACAGGAAGCTGCAAGGTGGTAAATTGAAAGGCAATGTCAGGAAATACTTTTTCACAGAAAGGGTGGTGGATGCTTGGAATGCCCTACCAATGGAAATGGTGGGGGCAAACACAGTGACGGAATTCAAAATGGCATGGGACAGACACAGTGGATCCCTTTACAGCAACAGGATAAAATCAAAATAAACTGAACCATCTAATTTCTCAACAAATAGGGGTATCCTACATGGAGTGGTGGGTTCACCCCTAAACAAAGACATGGGGAGGGGTGGCCTGCACAGAGCGGCAGGTGCACCTACTCTTGCCATCGTACTGGGCAGACTATATGGACCATACTGGTCTTTATCTGCCGTCATTTACTATGTTACTATATGATAATCACCTTTTTGTAGCTGAAGTGAATATTTCTCTCTGTCGCTGAACATACTATTTTGGAGAGCTGTTAATCCCAGTGCTATTTACTACTTATGTACAGAAAGTGCCATTTTACAGTGATTTCCCTTTTTTACCATTACACATTAAAGACTTTAGTTGATTCTAAATCATTTTAATATCAGTGTTGTATTTTTGTATATATTTTACATTTTTTCAATACTTTTTTGATATTTTCTTACATTTGAAGGATAATTTTATCAAAGCATTTTCACTCATATATATGTACATAAAATGTATTTATTTATTTACATTCTCTTATATACCGCGCTATTCTGCATCAGTGCGGTTTACATTGAACAAACTGAAATTACATTGAACAGGGCATTATAACTTGGAGATAACTATTTTTTATAGGGAACATGGGCTATGGAGGGTTAAGTGGCTTGCCCAAGACCACAAGGAGCACCTGTGGTCTTGCCACCTTCACAGGTCTGTAGGCGTATTCTGGGGACGTCGTGATTGATGCACATAATTTATAAAATGCACACAAACGTTTATTTTATGGGTGTACATTTTACTCACAATTTATGTAGGATTTTTGCTAGTATTTTACAAAGACACATGGGGCCTGTGTGCCTTTATAAATTAGGCTAGCACAATTTCTATATAAATTGTGAGTGCCTTCTTGCCTTCACTAGATAATGTTATGTAAAATTAGCTTCCTATTTTATTAAACTATATTCTTTATTATAGATTCTTCTTTTTCAGGCATAAAACAGAAACATGACCTTGTCGAGTTACTTTTATTTCTTGCTTTGATAGACATTATATTTTTTACTTGTTTATTATCATCGTGCTAAACAAGCCCAAATGAGAAGGTGATGCTTCTAAATCTGCAGATGAAGGCAGAGAACCACAAGCTTTGTCAGTATAGGCATCCACAAACAACAAATTTTATGTCTTACAAAGAAGTTTGTTATTCTTTAAATAATCACAAGCCAACTTCAGACTTTCAAGTCTCAAAACACCACAGATCAGAAAAAAAATTCCAATTCCCTTCTTTTTATATCAATTTGTTATGCTGTTTTCTATTTTTTACATAAATAATCTATCCATATGCTCTATTGGGTGACCTGCATATAGCGGTGGGTACACCCCTCAACAAAGGCATGCGGGGAGAGGTGACCTGCACGGAGCGGCAGGTGCACCTACTCTTGTCACCTTGCTGGGCAGACTAGATGGACCATGCTGGTCTTTATCTGCCATCATATACTATGTTGCTGTGTTACTATATTGAATTTGTCACACCCCAGCCCCCTGGCAACGTGCCTAAAGAGCTAGGGTGGAAATTATGTCCTTCATAAACGGGTTGAAAACTATCTTCAGCACTGAAGCATGTTGGGAGTTGTAGTTTCCCTTTTAAAAGTATAGCCGTGACAAACCAGTATGAAGGTAAATGATAAAGATTTTATTTCCCCAAAGTCACAAGGTTCAACATAAAGCATCAGGATATTCTCTGCAGTTAGTACTTCCAAAGATATTTACAAAACTCAGGTTGAATGTGTTTCACAGTCACTACTTCTGTTCAGGGGTTTTAATCCAAAAATATAGCAGATGAAACAAAACACAAGCTTCTTCATTCATCTTAGTAAAAATGTTCTCTTTTATTTTCTTTCCTTCTTTAGTAACACCAAGCACAGGTGCTAGGCAATATTCCTTTGGTTGAACAAGCTCTTACCTTCAACAAGGTCAGACTTCTTTACTCTGTTACCCAAAAGCGCACATCCTGAAAGCTATTCTTCAGTTAAGGACTCCATGCTTCCAGCCAAACATAATGTGCAATCCATGGGAAACTCAGGCAGTAAGGAATCCTGTTCGCTAGGATCTATCTGCATTTCTTCCTGCTCTGAAGAAACATCAATTTGCTCTGAGCTTTCCCCGTATCTCCCAGGATATACTTTCTCGGGGGATCTCTGTAATTCCCTCCAGCAGTGGTCTACCTGGTATGGAAGATAGGTATCTGGGGTTTGAGCTATCTCTTTCTGGCTAGGTTCACAAACCTCTCTCCAGCTGCGGTTAAACAGTCCCTGGCCTCCTTGCTTAAATTCCTCTCTGGTGTTAATCGCTGGCTCCCTGTTCCAGGCTGGGTTCTTCTGCCTCCTAGCTTGAGCCCTGGGCACCCACCTCTGAACACCTTGAGGCTTCCAGTC
This sequence comes from Ichthyophis bannanicus, assembly GCA_033557465.1. NCBI lineage: Eukaryota > Metazoa > Chordata > Amphibia > Gymnophiona > Ichthyophiidae > Ichthyophis > Ichthyophis bannanicus. Next base: position 371,872,409 of record CM066033.1, on the reverse strand, counting down.
CGGCATAGACGTGGGAAGACTCTTATGCTCTCTCTCCCTGAGCAGTGCCTTCCTGGTACCTCTCCTGTCGGCTTCTCCTTGGAGCTCTCCACCTTGGAACTGCTGGACTCTTTGGAACTTCCTCTTATCCTGCAACAACAGCCCCTCCGGCTGCCTTTCTTGGTGTTGCTTCGTCACCTTCTCCCTCTTCTTCTTTCCCCTCTCTCCTTCTAAGCAAGGCTTATATAGCTGCTTCTCAGTCAGGGTCTCTCTCACTCCCTTCAGGTGTGTGTGATCATCCCCTAAGTTTGTAACTACCTCAGGATAGCTTGGGTGTGGCAACCTAACTTCAGACTCTCTGTGCTTACTCCCTCTAGCTGCACTCTGCAGTGTGTGTATTGCAGACCTGTCACATTCTTTAAAGGTACATTCAGCAGTTTTTCCTATCTCCATAGGCTCACTAGCATCTTCTTCATCACAAATTCCAACATTCACATTCACGCTTTAAAATGTGCAGCTCCCTTTAGAACAGCACCATATTGGAATACTTCTCTTTCACACAGAGTCCTAATCGAATTCCACTCTGTGATGCTCCGATGCTGTCAGTGTTTCGCCATTTGCTGGATCAGGGAGATATCTATCTTCAAGCGCATATACTCTCATCACTGGGGCTCTCCTACAGCCATACTTATAGAAGTGTCGGTACCGAGTGATTATTCTGATCTCCAGGAACAAGCAGGAATGAGTCCTCACATATGGGTACGTTGGTACCGACGGAGCCTGCGCGGGAATGCTCCCCAGCTTCCCAGGATGAAAGCTTTTGGGGCATCCCACAGCGCATGCGCGCTGCCTTCCCGCCTTTCCTAACCAACTCTCCTCAGTTCTTCTTTTCCGCGGAGCCAGCAGGTCATGTTCCTGTCACCGCTGAAGAAGTTCTTTATTTTAATTTATTTCTTTGGTCGCGTGTCTGCCTTCCCCGACGCCGGACCGGTACCGCCGGTCTTTTCTTTTCTTTTCTTTAAAAAAAAAAAAAAAACTATCTTTTTTCCTCACTTGGTGTATTTTCTTCTTAGGCCTCCAGGCCCACAAGAAAATTTTCCCTTATGGAAAAACCAGCCTCCGGGTTCAAAAAATGCACTAAGTGTAGCGGTACAATTTCTGTCACAGATACCCATGAATGGTGTCTGAAATGTTTGGGGCCTCAACACTCCATCCCGGATTGCCAGTCCTGTTCTCTAATGTCTAAACGAGGGTTACAGAACCGGGCAGCCAAGCTCCATGTGCTGTTTCCCACGGATGCACCAGCGGTGGCATCAACATCTTCCAGGTCTTCCTCTCCTGATGAGTCTCAGGTAACCAAACATACTTTTAGCAGGTCCTCGAAGGGCAAATCTCCCTCTAAGCATCGAGATGCCTCCGGGCTTGCCCTCGAGGATCCTGCCCCAGCCAAACAACCCCGGCGGGAAGCTCCGGCTTCCAAAGCTCCTCCTATGGGGTTACAGGTTGACATCGATGGCACGGCCTCGACCGATCACCTGTTAGACTGCTCTGGGGTACCGGCACAATCTCCCGGTACCGACATCCAGGCAGTCGTGGCGTCCATGGATCACACTGTGCAATCCATGCAGCAGGCTATACTGGCTTTCATTAAGGCTGCGACGCCGACGGTACCGCAACAAGCTCCGTTGTCGTTACCGGCACCGGTACCGGTACCAACTTCGATACCGGTACCGGCTGCATCGACATCGGCCAGGATACCGATTCCGGCTCCCTATCCTGGGCTCTTTCTCGGTACCGATCCGGTACCGGGAACACCCGATGTCCGTACCGATCGATACGCCTATCGATCTTTGGAATCGAGCAGACGATACTTCGATTCTTCTGATGATTCTGATTCATCGGATGAGTCCCCTGAAGTATCTGTCACCCTTCCTGAGGAGCCCTCTTCTCCAAAAAGGAGAATGTCTCCTCCAGAGGATTTGTCCTTTCAAGACTTCATAATAGAAGTAGCTAAAGGACTCTCTATTTCAGTAACCTCTGAAAAAGAACCTAGAGCAAAAACATTAGATATTTTGGGATACTCTAAGGTTCCCAGAGAGGCAGTCACCTTGCCAATTCATGAAATTCTTCAAGAACATTTGATTGAATTGTGGGAGACTCCTCTCACCCTTTCTCCTCATTCTCGTAGATTGGACACTATGTACCGTGTCCCTCCTTCTCCTGGATTTCAAAAAACTCAGCTTCCTCACCACTCCATTGTGGTGCAGTCAGCTATGAAGAGGATAAAGAGTACCAAAAGACACTCTTCTACTCCTCCAGGAAGAGAATGCAGGACCTTGGATGCTTTTGGTAGGAAAATCTTCCAAGCCAGCATGCTTATTGCCAGAATCAATTCATATAGCATTTATATGGGTATGTTTCTGAAGGAGGTTGCAGAAAAGCTGCACAACTTTCTCCCTTTTATTCCAGAGGATAAAAGGGATGAGTTCCTTCTTTGGCTTAAGCATACTCAAGACATTTCAAAGTTTTCCAACAGGGCAGCCTTTGATTCTTTTGAAGGTGCCAGCAGAACCTCAGGCATTGCTATAGCTGCTCGTAGAATTGCTTGGCTCCAGGCTTCTGATCTAGAACCCTGGGTTCAAGATGGTTTAGGAAATCTGCCCTGTACAGGTGAAAATCTATTTGGCAAAGAGTGGCAAATTAAAGCCACTCAAATGGATGCAGAAAATGCTGCTCTGGATAGACTTTCTAAGTCTACCTCCACTCCGGCCAAGAAAAAATCTTTTAAAAAGTCTTTTTACAAAAAGGGCAGATTTCCTTCCACTTCTGGTCAACAGTCTTCTACAGGTCGCTTTGCTACTAAGCATCAGCAACCTAAACAGGCCAGGCCTAAACCTGCAGGGGCTGCTGCAACCCAGCAGTCCCAACCCCCTCAGGGTTTTTGACTTGATACTAGAGAACTTAACCTTTCTGGCTCTACAACAACCAGAGCCTCTCACCATTCCAGGAAGGTTAGCTCATTTTGCTCCCAGATGGGAGCAAATCACATCAGAGCAGTGGACCCTCTCTATCATAAGAGAGGGCTACAAACTTCATTTCTCAGACCTTCCTCCCTACACCAGGGTGAGACACTTCAATTCTCCCACATCCCTCGACCTTCTGGATCAGGAGGTGACTACCCTTCTGGCCCAGAGGGCCATAGAAGCAGTTCCGCTTCTTCAACAAGGGTCAGGGTTTTACTCCCCCTATTTTCTCATCCCAAAGAAAACAGGGGGATTCAGACCCATTCTAGATCTCAGAGAATTGAACAAATTCCTATGCAAGGAGAAGTTCAAGATGCTTTCTTTAGGCACTCTCCTTCCATACCTACAGAGTCAGGATTGGCTTTGTTTTCTAGATCTCAAGGATGCGTACACTCATATACTCATCCATCCATCCCACAGAAAATTCCTACGTTTTCTGTTCCAGGGAAAACATTACCAATACAGAGTGCTTCCTTTCGGTCTAGCCTCTGCTCCAAAAGTGTTCACCAAATGCATGGCAATAGTTCTTGCATTTCTACGCACTCTGGGAATATTTGTCTTCCCATACCTGGATGACTGGCTCATCCGAACTCCATCTCAGTCAGAAGCCCAAATTTCCCTGGACCGCACCAGGCGCATTCTGCAGTATCTGGGACGTGGTAAACCTCCCAAAGTCTCAGCTCACCCCTACTCAGTCCCTAGAATTCATAGGGGCCTGGTTGGACACCAGTATTGCAAGAGCCTATCTTCCTCAGGCTCGTTGCCAACGTCTAGTGCAGTTAGCCTCCCAGATTCAGTCAAAGAGCCACTTAACTGCCCGGGAGATGCTACAACTACTAGGCCACATGGCTTCCACAATGCATGTGGTGCCCTATGCTCGCCTACACATGAGAGCAGCTCAATGGACTTTGTCCACACAATGGACTCAAGCATCAGGAGCTCTCTCAGACCAAATAGCAACCTCCAAACGTCTCTTTTGGTGTCTCCAATGGTGGATGTCAACTCAAAATCTGTTGCTGGGGTCCCCCTTCCAACCTGTGTTACCCCAAGCAACCCTCACAACAGATGCCTCCCAAACAGGTTGGGGAGCTCATCTACAATACCTCTCCACCCAAGGCACTTGGTCCCCACAGGAGACCTCTCTTCATATCAACCACTTGGAACTGCGAGCAGTGTTCCTAGCTCTCAAGGTCTTTCATACCCTCCTCAGCTACAAGACCGTCCTCATTCATACGGACAATCAAGTAGCCATGTTTTACATAAACAAGCAAGGAGGAACTGGCTCTCTGTCGCTTTGCAACGAAGCTCTAAAATTATGGGCCTTCGCCAGAGAGCATCAAATCCATCTCCTGGCAGTATACCTCCCAGGAATCCAAAACTCTTGGGCAGACAGACTCAGTCGAGTTCTGCTTCCACATGAATGGTCCCTGCACATGGATCAGGTACTCAGAATCTTCCAGGAATGGGGAACCCCGGACATAGACCTCTTTGCAAGTCCGTGGAATGCCAAACTTCCCCGGTTCTGTTCCAGAATTCCGTGTCAGGGAGCTCTGGCCAAGGATGCCTTCCTCCTTCATTGGGGCCAGTGCTTCCTGTACGCCTTTCCACCCATTCCTTTGATTCCCAAGACTGTTCAAACTTCAGAGGGATCAAGGATCTATGATCCTCATAGCTCCACGTTGGCCACGCCAAGTGTGGTACCCTCTACTTCTGCATCTCTCCCAAGCCCCCTACCTGGACTTGGGAGCTGCTCCAGACCTTCTGTCTCAGGAGGAGGGGACTTTGTGGCACCCAAACCCCAAGTCCCTTCTCCTCAGAGCTTGGTTACTGAAGGCCTAGACCTTCAAGACTTCAATCTTTCTCAGCAAGTGAAGGATATCCTCCATGCTTCCAGGATACCTTCCCCTAGGCGTTCCTATGCTTTTAAGTGGAAAAGATTTTCCATTTGGTGTGCTCAAAAGGGTCTTGACCCTCTGGCACTTCCTGTGAATTCTCTATTGGAATATCTCCTGCATCTTTCCAATGCAGGCCTTAAGACAAATTCAGTAAGGGTCCATTTAAGTGCTATTGCAGCATCCCTTAAGCCTATCAATGGACAACCTGTTTCCTCCCATCCTCTTATTGCAAGATTCATGAGAGGCCTAACTTTAACTAAACCTCCCATTCGACCTCCTCCGGTGGCATGGGACTTAAACTTGGTTCTTGGTCAGCTTATGAAGCCACCTTTTGAACCCTTAGCCACTACCTCCTTGAAATTTCTTTCCTGGAAGGTTATTTTCCTTATTGCAATCACTTCTGCTCGCCGCATCAGTGAACTGCAGGCTTTAGTGGCTAATCCACCTTATACAAGGTTCCATCATGATAAGGTAGTCCTTAGGACAAATCCTCACTTTATGCCTAAAGTGGTCTCACCTTTTCATCTTAATCAAGAGGTATATTTACCTGTCTTTTTTCCAACTCCTCATGCATCCAGTGCTGAGAGGAACCTTCATACTCTAGATTGTAAAAGAGCTCTTGCTTTTTACTTACACAGGACACAGCAACATAGAAAGTCTTCCCAGCTTTTTGTTGCTTTTGATCCTTCTCATTTAGGACTTCCAGTCTCTAAAAGAACACTGTCCAATTGGATTGCTCAGTGTATTTCTTTTGTTTACAAGAGTAAGAACCTTTCTCTGGAGGGCCATGTAACAGCTCACAATGTGAGGGCCATGGCCACCTCTATGGCTCATCTTCATTCTGTCTCCATTGACCAGATCTGTCGAGCAGCCACCTGGGACTCGGTTCATACCTTCACAGCCCATTACTGTTTGGACAAGGACTCCCGCCGGGATGCCTTGTTTGGTCAGGCTGTCCTCAGACACCTGTTCCATTCTTGAACAACTCCTGCCCTCCTTCCCTGAATGGATGCCTGAGATCCATAGGAAGACGAGGAACCCTCCAGGGTCTCATACCCTTGGGGATCTCCCAGGCATCTCAGCTAGGGCGTCCCCATATGTGAGGACTCATTCCTGCTTGTTCCTGGAGATAGCACAGTTACTTACCTGTAACAGGTGAGCTCTGGGAACAACAGGAATTAGTCCTCACAACCCTCCCACCTCCCCTAGGAGTTGTATCTCTCTCTCTGTCTTTCCTTTCCTATCTCTCTCTATTGTCTCAGCTTTAAACTTGAACTGAGGAGAGTTGGTTAGGAAAGGCGGGAAGGCAGCGCGCATGCGCTGTGGGATGCCCCAAAAGCTTTCATCCTGGGAAGCTGGGGAGCATTCCCGCGCAGGCTCCATCGGTACCGACGTACCCATATGTGAGGACTAATTCCTGCTGTTCCCAGAGATCACCTGTTACAGGTAAGTAACTGTGCTTGACTCGCATGGAGGGAGAAGATCTCGAAGTATCAAGAAATGCAATCAGAGACCAAGAAAATGTGGCAGAAAGATACAGAAATATTTCCCATTACACTGGGAGCCACAGGCCTGATAAAGAAGAATTTCCAAGCACATCTTGACAAACTACCCATACATGTTACATCTTATGAACTCCAGCAGGAGGCTGTCTTTGGCATGCTGCAAGTATTACGCCGAACATTAGCAGTAAATTTGAGAGATTAAGATCATATTCCACATACTCTGGCTTAGAAGTGAGGTTCACGACTGCCATAGTATGCACAAAACTAAGCCATTTGGAGAAACTACCCGATTAAAACCATACTGTTGCTCAGTAGCTGATTTCCTGGCCTAAGAGTACTCTCAGAGCTTGCCTTCAGACACTTCCCTGATATAGCAGAGGAACAGCTCTCAGAGATCAGTCTACAGACCTTTGCCCTGATTGAGCAGGAGGAAGGCTCTCGGGGATCAGCCTATGAACCTTTGCCCTAATTGAGCAGGGGGATGTTACTCCAGGATCCCCATCTACGGACCTTGGTGTATTGCAGTATGTGCTGGTGTTGATCCTGTGGGACCATTGCCAGCAGGAATGATAGCTGTGTTGGGGCCGTTTCCCCCATGCTACTCCCTTGTTCCCCAATTGTGGGTTTTATTCTGAGGTTTGCTTTTTTGGAGCCTGATGTGGAAAACAAGTTAATTTTTTTATAAAAAGACAGATTTCTTTTCAATGGGATGCCAAGACTGAGCCAAGGGAAATTGGTCCCCCTTGGGGTGCCTTCATTTGGAGTATTGTGTGCAATTCTGGAGACCATACCATCAAAAGGATGTAAACAGGATGGAGTTGGTGCAGAGTATGGTTACCGAAATGGTGAGTGGGCTTGATCATAAGGCATATGGAGACAGACTTAAAGATCTCAATATGTATACTTTGGAGGAAAGGCGAGAGAAGAGATATAACAAGGACTCTCAAATCTATCTATCTTCACCTGTCCTTTCTCCTACTCTTCAAGTCTGTATCTCTGCCTGTTTATCTAACATCACTACCTGGATTTATTTATGAATGGGATATAGCCATAGCTGGTTACAATCTATTTAGAAGAGATAGAGAGGGTAGAAAAGGAGGAGTAGTCCTATATGTCAAAAGCAATATTAAAGCTGTTGAATTGCAGGGGACATGGGGAAAAGAAGCAGCAATGTGGATTGTATTGGAAAGAGGAAATGCCACCGTCATCCATGCTGGTGTAGTCTACAGGCCTCCAACTCAAATCAAAGAAATAAATAGAGAATTGATTATTGATATTGCAAAGATAGCCATGAAGGGAAAAGTGATCATATTGGGCGACTTTAATTTACCTGATGTGGACTGGTGTATTCCTTCGGCAAATCTGGGATGAAGCAAAAAATTTGTGGATGTCTTCCAAGATGCATTACTTAGATAAATGGTGATGGAACCGACCAGGAATGACTAAAAGTGATATTGGATTTAGTACTCACCAACAGAGATAGCGTGTTGAATATCCGGGTGGGTGCCCATGTGAGCAGCAGTGACCATCACACGGTGTGGTTTAAGATTAAAGCCAAGGCAGAGTCCAATCACAGCAAGCTCAAAGTCCTAGACTTCAAAACACTGACTTCAGTAAAATGGCTAAGTATCTGAGGGAGGAGCTGGCAGGATGGGAGACGATAAAGGAAGTGAAATTGCAATGGGCTAAACTAAAGGAGGCAATAAAAGGGGCAACAGATGCATATGTAAGGAAAGTAAAGAAAAACAAGAGGAAAAGGAAACCTATCTGGTTCTCCAAAGAAGTGGCTGCACATATCGTAAACGCAAAAAACACAGCTTTCACAAAATTCAGAAGTTTGCAAACAGAGGAACACAGAAAAGAATACAAGATAAAGCTAAAAGAGACAAAAAGATAAATAAGGATAGCAAAATCAAAGGCAGAAGAAAAGATAGCAAAGATGTGAAGTGTGGCAACAAAATCTTTTTCAGGTATATTCGGAAGAAGAGGAAAATCAGAGGTGGAATTGCAGGACTCAAAAGTGATAAGAACGGATTTGTGGAAAGTGAACATAAGATATGCCATACTGGGTCAGACCAAGGTCCATCAAGCCCAGTATCCTGTTTCCAACAGTGGCCAATCTAGGTCATACGTACCTAGCAGTTTCCCCAAAAGACACAGGTTCCGCAATGCTTGTACTGGGTCAAGCATTGATATCCTGGGTCCCTTCTTAATAATGGTTTATGGACCTTTCCTCCAGGAACTTGTCCAAACCTTTTTTAAACCCAGCTACACTAACAGCCTTTACTACATCCTCCGGTAACAAATTCCAGAGTTTGATTACACGTTGAGTGAAAAGATATTTTCTTTTATTAGTCTTAAATAGTTTACCCTGTGGCTTCATTGCATATCCCCTAGTCTTTCTATATTCTGATAACGTAAACAATTGATCTACGTTTACCCGTTCCACTCCGTTCATTAATTTATAGACTTCTATCATATCTCCCCTCAGCCGTCTCTTTTCCGGGTTAAAGAGCCCTAACCTTTTTAGCCTTTCTTCATAGGAGTATCCTTCCATCCCCTTTACCATTTTGGTGGCTCTTCTCTGAACCTTTTCTAATAACTCTATATCTTTTTTAAGATACGGCGACTAGAATTGCACACAATATTCAAGGTGCGGTCTCACCATGGACCAATATAGAGGCATTATAATATCTTTTGTTTTATTTTCCATTCCTTTCCTTATGATACCTAGCATTCTATTTGCTGTCTTGGCTGCCGCTGCACACTGGGCCGAGGGTTTTAACATGTTATCCACAATGGCGCCTAAATCTTTTTCCTGGGTGGTGGTTCCTAATGTGGAACCTTGCATTGTGTAACCATAGATTGGGTTGTTCTTCCCTAGGTGCACAACTTTGCACTTGTCCACATTAAATTTCATCTGCCATTTTGATGCACAGTCTTCTAATTTATCAAGATCCTCTTGCAATTTTCCACAATTCTCTTGGGTTTTAACAACTTTAAATAGTTTTGTGTCATCTGTAAATTTGATAACATCACTCGTTATTCCACTTTCCAGGTCATTTATGAATATGTCAAAAAGCAGCGGACCCAGCACAGATCCCTGGGGTACACCACTGTTCACCTTTCTCCATTGGGAAAATTGGCCATTTAGCCCAACCCTCTGCTTTCTATCTTTTAACCAGTTCTTGATCCACAGTAGTACACTGCCTCCTATCCCATGACTCTTTAGTTTTGCCAAAGGTCTCTGATGAGGGACCTTGTCAAAGGCTTTCTGAAAGTCCAGATACACTATATCAACCGACTCACCTTTGTCCACCTGTTTATTCACACTTTCAAAAAAACACAACAGATTAGTAAGACAAGATCTTCCTTGTCTAAAGCCATGTTGGCTGTCTCCCATTAGGCCATGACTATCTACATGTTGAGTAATTTTATTCTTTATGATGGTTTCTACCATTTTTCCCGGTACTGACGTGAGGCTCACTGGTCTGTAGTTTCCCGGATCACCCCTGGAACCCTTTTTAAAAATTGGTGTTACATTGGCGATCCTCCAATCTTCAGGAATTAGAGATGTTTTTAATGATAGTTCACAGATTACTAATAGCAGGTCTGCAATCTCATATTTCAGTTCTTTCAACACTCTTGGATGTATACCATCCAGCCCAAGTGATTTGCTACTCTTCAGTTTATCTACTAGTTGTAATACATCTTCTCAATGTATTGATATTTCCTTCAATTCTTCCGCACCTTTAAATACCACTTCAGTCATGGGTAACATCCCTACATCTTCCTCAGTAAAGATCGAAGCAAAGAATTCATTCAGTCTCTCCGCTATCGCCTTGTTGCCTCTTAGTGCCCCTTTAACTCCTCTATCATTAGTGCCCCTTTAACTCCTCTATCATCTAATGGACCAACTGACTCTCTCACAGGTTTTTTGCTACGAATGTACTTGAAAAAATCTTTATTTCGCGTTTTTGCTTCCACAGCAAGCTTCTTCTCAAATTCTTCCTTTGCCTGCTTTATCAATGCTTGCATTTGACTTGCCATGCTTGTGCTGTTTCCAGGTTTCGTCATTTGGCTCTTTTTTCCATTTCCTGAAAGATGCTTTTTTAGCGACAACAGCCTCTCTGACCTCACCTTTAAACCATGCTGGCAGTTTTTTGGACTTTCTTCCACTTTTCTTAAGCGTGGGATACAGCTGGTCTGGGCTGCCAAGATAGTATTTTTCAACAACACCCAAGCTTGATGTAGGTCGTTAACCTTTGCAACTGCTCCTTTTAGTTTTTCTTAACTATTTTCCTCATTTTATCATAGTCTCCCTTTCGAAAGTTAAAAGGTAGTACTGCGGATTTCCGTACAATCCCTCCTTCACTAATTAAATCAAAGGCGATCATGCTATGATTACTATTGCCAAGTGGCCTCCAACACCCTTATCTCTTGCACTAGATCTGGTGTTCCACTAAGGACTAGGTTTAATATGGCTTCCCCTCTGGTCGGTTCATGAACCAGCTGCTCCAAGAAGTGATATTGAAAAAGTGAACATACTAAACAAATACTTCTACTCTGTTTTTACTAAAGAAAGTCCCGGAGAAGTACCACCTATGATTGACAAATATACAAATGGGAAATTGACAAATATATATCCCAGGATACTGAATGAGCTCAGAGAGGTTCTTGCAGGGCCTTTAAGGCATGTTTTTAATAGATCCTTGGAGACCAAAGTTCCAGAGGACTGAAGAAGGGTTGATGTACCTCTTCACAAAAGTGGTAATAGGGAAGAGGTGACAAACTACAGGCCAGTATGCCTTACCTTGGTGGTGGGAAAAGTAATTGAGGTACTCTTGAAAGAGCGAATAATGGACTGTCACGAAACCAACAGATTGCATGACTCAAGACAACATGGTCTTACCAAAGGACGATCTTGCCAAACAAATCTGATTGAGTTCTTTGACTGAATGACCAGAGAACTAGATCAAGGGCAGGTGATGGATGTGATCTACCTCAGCAAAGCCTTTGATACTGTTCCTCATACTAAGCTTATCAATAAACTCAGTAGCTTGAGGATGGATCCCAAGGTGGTGAACGGAATCAGAAATTAGTTGACTGACAGATGACAGAAGGTGATGGTAAACGGAACTCACTCGGATGAAAGAAAGGTAATTGGTGGTGTGCTCTAGGGTTCGGTCCTGGGGCCGGTACTGTTCAATGTATTTTTGAGCGATATTGCGGAAGGACTGGATGGAAAAGTCTGTCTTTTTGCAGATGACATGAAAATTTGCAACAGAGTGGACTCCCCTGAGGGAGTGGAGAACATGAGGAAAGATCTACAAAAGCTGGAAGAATGCTTGGCAGTTAAGATTTAATATGAAGAAGTTCAGTGTCATGCACTTGGGAAGCAGATATCCAAGGTATGCGATAGGGGGCGAGGGGTTGGTGTGCAAGGACCAGGAGAAGGACCATGGAGTGATGGTTTCTGAGGATCTCAAGGTGGCGAAACAGTGTGACAAGGCTGTAGCAAAATCCAGAAGGATGCTGGGTTGCATACAAGGAGGAATTATCAGCAGAAAGGAAGAGGTACTAATGCCACTGTATAGGTGGCTGGTGAGACCTCACTTGGAATATTGTGTTCAGTTTTGGAGACCGTATCTTGCAAAGGATATAAAAAGACTGGAAAGAGTTCAGAGGACGGCGACCAAAATGATTTGGAGCCTGCATCAGGAGACATATGAGAAGAGACTTGAAGATCTAAATATGTACACTCTGGAGGAGAGGAGGGACAGAGGAGATATGATTCAGACCTTTAAATACTTAAAAGAGTATTAATGAATAAACCTCTTCCAAAGACGGGGAAGCTGTAAAACTAGAGGGCATGACATGAAGCTGCAAAGGGAAAAATTGAGAGGCAATATCAGGAAATACGTTTTTCATGAAAGGGTGGTGGGTGTTTGGAATGCCCTCCCAATGGAAGTGGTGGGGGCAAAGACAGTGTTGGAATTCAATGTGGCATGGGACAGGCACTGTGGATCCCTTTATGGTAACAGGATACAATCTAAATAAACATAACTATATCAACAAATAAGGGATGACCTACACAGAGCGGTTGGTACACCCCTAAACAAAGGCATGCAGAGAGGTGACCTGCACTGAGCGGCAGGTGCACCTGCTCTTGCCGCCATGCTGGGCAGACTAGATGGATCATACTGGATTTTATTTGCCATCATATACTATATTACTATGTTACTATGAAGTCTACACCCCTGGACTCCTCCAAGAGGGTTCTGAGTTCTGTTCTCAACCCCCTCTCACCGCTCTGTTGTTGCAAGAGGTCATCTCCCTTCTCTCACAGGGGGCAATAGAGGAGGTACCACTCTCCCAGCAGGGACTGGGCTTTTATTCTCCATACTTCCTCATTACAAAGAAAACAGGAGGATACAGGCCCATTCTGGACCTCAGAGAACTGAACAAGTATCTACTATGGGAGAAATTCAAAATGATCTCCCTAGGTACTCTTCTCCTCTATCTCCAGAGTCAGGAATGGCTCTGTCCTTTAGATCTAGAGGAGGCATATACTCACATACTTATTCACGCACAGCACAGAAGGTTCCTGTGCTTCCTGTTCCAAGGGGGAGATATCAATACAGAGTCCTGCCCCAAGAGTCTTTACAAAGTGCATTGCCACATTCGTAAGGACTCTAGGGATATTTGTTTTCCCTTACTTAGATGACTGGCTCATTTGAGCAAGCACCTGTCTAGAGGCCAATCTTTCCCTCTCGTGCACCATGCAAGTGCTGCAACACTTGGGATTTGTAATAAATCTTCCAAAGTCCCAATTCATTCCCTCTTAAATCTCTAGAGTTCACAAGGGCTCTCCTAGACACTCAACAATCAAAGGCTTTTCTGCCCCAAGCCCGCTGCGCTCAACTCAGTCAGCTTGCATCTCAAGCATGTCTCAAGAACTTTCTCACTGCTCGAGAAATGCTGCAGCTTCTAGGTCATATGGCATCAACAGTACATGTTGTTCCATATGCTCGTCTACATGTGCACACAGCTCAATGGACCCTGGCTTCCCAGTGGTCTCAGGCATCGAGTTGCCTGGGAGACAGAATAATGGTCTCTACTCGCCTAATCTCATCTCTCCAGTGGTTGCAATCCCCAGAAAACCTTCTAGTAGGGTCACCTTTTTAGATGCCTCCACATCAATGTACCCTGACGACGGATGCATTCAAATTGGGCTGGGGAGCTCTTCTGGACAATCTCTCCACTCAGGGTCTTTGGTCTCATCAGGAGTCACAACTCCACATAAATTTGCTGGAACTCAGAGCCATCCACAATGCTCTCAAGGTGTCCCAGGATCATTTTCGCTTCCGTAAAATTCTAGTCCAGACAGACAATCAAGTAGCCCTGTTCTACTTGAACAAGCAGGGTGGCACAGTCTCTTGGTCCCTTTGCAGCGAAACCCTGCACCTGTGGTCTTTTGCCATACAGCTTCACATTCACCTACTTACAGTGTATCTTCCAAGCAAGCAGAATGTCTTGGCGGACAAACTGAGTCGACTCCTGCTACCCCACGAGTGGTCTCTCCATGCAGACAAGGTCACTCACATTTTTCAGACCTGGGGAACCCCAGATATAGACCTGTTCACAAGTCATCAGAATGCCAAGCTGCCCCGATTCTGCTCCAGGATGCCTGCACAGAACAACTAGCAGGTAGATACCTTTCACCTTCACTGAGGTCAAGGCTTCCTATATGCCTTCCCTCCCATTCCCCTCATTCCCAAAACTCTTTTCAAACTCCAGAGAAACAGCGGCTACATGATACTTATAGCCTCATTTTGGCCACGACAACCATGGTATCCTCTCTTTCTACATCTGTCTCAAGCTCAGCCAGTAGATTTGGGGTCTGCTCCAGATCTCCTCTCGCAGGAGGATGGGATGCTACTGCATCCCAATCCACAATCCCTACATCTTGCAGCATGGCTGCTGAAGGCATAGCCTTCCAGGACATCAACCTCTCTCAACAAGTAAAAGATATCCTTTTAACTTCTGGGAAGCCTTCCACCAGGTGCACCTATGCCTTCAAGTGGTGTAGATTCTCTCTCTGGTGTTCTGAAAGGAATCTTAACCCCTTCTCAACTCCGGTGGATGCATTACTTGAATATCTTCTCCACCTATCTTCTGGACTCAAAACCAATTTGGTAAGAGTACACCTAAGTGCAATTGCGACCTCTCACATACCCTTAGATGGTCAGCCCTTCTCAGCTACTTGTAGCACGCTTCATGCGGTGTTTTCTGTTAACTAAACCTTCCATTAAGCCCCCTTCAGTAGCATGGGATCTTAATGTTGTTTTAGGACAGCTTCTCAAGTCGCCCTTTGAACCTCTAGCCACTGCTTCTCTGAAGTTTTTCACCTGGAAGGTCACCTTCCTTATTGCCCTCACTTCAGCAAGACGTACTAATGAGCTCCAGGCTTTGGTGGCTGACCCTCCTTATACACAATTCCACCATAAGATAGTCCTTAGGACTCATCCCCACTTTATGCCAATGGTGGTCTTGCCCTTCCATTTAAACCAGTCGGTTTACCTCCCTGTCTTTTTCCCTGGACCTCATTGCTCTAGGGCAGAAGCAACCCTTCACACTCTGGATTGCAAATATGCTTTGGTTTTTATCTCCAGAGAACTCGAGAGCACAGAAAGGCTTCCCAGCTTTTCATCGCCTTTGACTCGAGTCACCTGGGATTGCCAGTATCCAAGCAACTGCATATTACATCTCCTTTGCTTACGAACATGCAGGACTCTCTCTCGAGTGTCATGTCACTGCACATAATGTTCGGGCCATGACTACCTCTATGGCAAACCTATGCTCTGTAGCGATTGATGATATGCAAAGCAGCAACCGGTCTTCTGTCCACACCTTTGCTGCTCACTATTGCCTAGACAAGGACTCCCGCCAGGATGCCTTGTTTGGCCAAGCTGTTCTCCAGCATCTCTTTCAGACTTAGATCAACTCCTGCCCTCTGTCCCGGGTTTTGATACCAGACATCCTTGGAGGATATATGATCTACTTATTTATGGCTGCAATCCACAGCTCACTCTGAGGTCATCTCTCTGGCCTTTCCAAGCTATGGAATCCCATATGTGAAGACTACATTCCTGCTTGTTCCTGGAGATAGCGTAGTTACTCACCTGTAACAGGTGATCTCTGGGAACAGCAGGAATTGAGTCTTAACAACCCACTCTTCTCCCCTAGGAGTTATACTTTTCCTCCTCTTCTCCTTCTCTCCTTTTATCTCAACTACAAACTCAACTGAGAAGGGAAAGCTGGAAAGGCGGGCAGGCAGCTATGCAGGTGCAGTGGGATGCTCCCAAAAGCTTTCCTGTTGGACGCTGTGGAGTGTTCCCACATGGGCTAGGTTGGTACCGATGTTACCCATATGTGAAAACTAAATTCCTGCTATTCTCGGAGATCACCTGTTACAGGTGAGTAACTACAATTTCTGTCCCCACTTTACTGGCTTGGCTATATTTTCTTCCATTTTTATCTTTCTTTTCCTGATTACCAAATATTGATGCTCATCTTCTCTTTCTGTGATCTCTTGTATTTTATAAAGACCACCTTTTCTTTCTTCATTTTTTCAGGTACTTCTTTCAAGAATAGTAGAAACATAGAAACATGATGACAGAAAAAGACCACAAGGCCCATCTAGTCTGTCCTTCCATAACAACAACTACAACAGTCCACTTTTTACCTTTAGAGATCCTCTGTGTTGGTCCCATGCTTTTTTGAATTCAGTTACTGTCCTCATCTCTACCACCTCCACTGGGAGACTATTCCACGGATCCACTACTCTTTCCGTAAAGAAATATTTCCGCATATCACTCCTGAATCTATCTCCCTTCACCCTCATCCCATGTCCCCTCGTCGCAGAACTTGCTTTCAATTGAAAGAGGCTCTCTCCCTGAACATTTATGCCACGGAGGTATTTAAACATCTCAATCATATCACCTCTATCCCGCCTTTCCTCTAAGGTGTACATATTAAGATCCTTAAGTCTGTCCTCATATGCTTTATAATGAAGACCACTAATCATCTTAGTAGCAACCCTCTGCACCGACTCCATCCTGTTCACATCCTTTTGAAGGTGCGGTCTCCAGAATTGCACACCATACTCCAAATGAGGTCGCACCAAAGACTTATACAGAGGCATTATCACCTCCTTTTTTCTGCTAGCCATTCCTCTCCGTATGCACCCAAGCATCCTTCTAGCTTTTGTCGTCGCCTTTTCTACCTGTTTAGCTACTTTAAGATCATCGGACACAACTACGCCTAGGTCCCGCTCTTCTTTTGTGGACAAAAGTACTTCACCTCCTATACTGTATTGCTCCCTTGGATTGCTGCAGCCCAAATGCATGACCTTACATTTTTTAACATTAAATCCCAGTTGCCAAATTCTAGACCATTCTTCAAGCTTAGCCAGATCCCTCCTCATGTTATCTACACCTTCCTGGGTGTCTACTTTATTGCAGATTTTGGTATCATCCGCAAAGAGGCAAACCTTACCCGACAGCCCTTCTGCTATATCACTAACAAAGATGTTAAAAAGAATCGGACCAAAGACAGATCCCTGGGGCACACCACTGGTAACATCCTTCTCCTCAGAGTGAGCTCCATTTACTTGTACTCTTTGTCGCCTCCCACCCAACCAATTTCTAACCCAAGCAGTAACTTTAGGGTCCATCCCTAGGGTGCTCAGTTTGTTTATAAGTCGCCTGTGAGGAACAGTGTCAAAGGCTTTACTGAAATCTAAATACACCACATCTAGAGCTCTCCCTCGGTCCAACTCCCTGGTCACCCAGTCAAAGAAATCAATCAGATTTGTCTGACAAGACCTGCCTCTGGTGAATCCATGCTGCCTCGGATCCTGTAATCCGCTGGACTCCAGAAACCTCACTATTTTCTCTTTCAACAGCGTTTCCATTAATTTACTCACCACTGAAGTTAAACTAACCGGCCTGTAGTTTTCAACCACATCCTTACTTCCGCTTTTGTGTAAAGGCACCACATGAGCCTCTCTCCAGTCCTTTGGCACCACTCCCGACTCCAACGAGGCATTGAAAAGGTCAGTCAGTGGAGTTGCTAGAATGTCCCCAAGTTCCCTCAGTATTCTAGGGTGTATCCCATCCGGTCCCATCGCTTTGTCTACTTTAAGTTGAGCTAGTTTCTCCTTTCCTTTTTCATTTATTTATTTTCCTAACTCAAACATTTGTTGCCCTTAAGATATCTCCTTTCAATTTTGCCACTGCAATTCTACATCCTCTACCTCAATCTCATGACGACTCAAAACAAACAACTACAGGCTTTCCAACTGACGCATGACGCATGCAACATTATCCTCATCAATGCCAGATCCATAAGGAACAAAACGCACATCATCCACAACATCGTTACCGATGAACAACCCAACATCCTCTGTATCACGGAAACATGGATCACTGACGCTGACTCCGCAATAATAAACCAAATTAACAAACCCGGAAACAAAATATACAACTGCCCACGCGCCAACAAAAGAGGGGAGGAGGAGTTCTAATAATGGCCAAATCCAACTTACAACTAACGAGCACCTCCCTGAACTCAACTGTGGACATCGACATAATTAAAGTAGAAAACACAGCATTATCCATCTGTCTTATCTACAGATCCCCTTCGTCACACCACGAAACACTTGCTACAGCGCTAGAAAGCATCTCCACCACCCCAATCAAAAAATTCCAAATCATAATGGGAGACTTAAATTTAGCATCAATTCCACTTATCCAAGCAAACACCTTCCTGGAAGCCATGACCCAACTTGGGTACCAGCAAATAATAAGTGACGCCACCCACGACAAGGGAAATACCCTAGACATGGTATTCATACCCACCAAACAGCAGCAAAACGAAAAAAAACCCGTCATAAGGATAACCCAAGTACCATGGTCAGACCACCACCAAATTGATCTCAAAATGCAACTGCCCTCCCTACCCAAAAACCTGAAACCTGGGAGATCAATACCCCCTCAAAGAAGATTCAATAAATTCAACAAAGAAGATCTCATAAGCTCCATTGCATCCCACATAGATTTGGAACGCACGGACCTCGATGATCTAATAAACAGGTGGAATTCAGGAATACAAGCTGCATCAAACCCAACATGGAAAGCCCCATCGAACCCAACAAAATCCAGAACAGAACCATGGTATAATGAAACGCTGACCAGATTGAAGAGGGAACTCCGTAAACTAGAGAGAAAATGGAGGCAAACCAAAACCATCGAACGCAAATCGGAATACATGACTCTCCTCTCAAAAGTACAAAAATGAGGTCAACTTGGCAAAAAGAACGCATCACACTATCCTACTAAATAAGGCCATCAATAAACCCAGAGAATTAGTCGAACTGGTCAAATCACTAACCAAAGCACCCCAGGAAGACCACCACAACAACAAAATCAAGGCCCAAACCCTGGCAAATCACTACGCAAACAAGCTTACGGCCAATAAACCCACTCAATCCCTGGACACAGCCCACCCAGCGCCACAACTCAACATGGCGACCAGCGCAAACCAGGACCAGGGATGGAGCAATTTTCGCAAAACTGAAGACCATCAAATTTTTAACATAATCACAAGCATCAATACCACCACCTCCCCACTGGACCCTGCCCAACCGCATGGATCAAGGCAGCGAATCGCCCTACACATCTCGTATATAGTAAACCTATCACTGCAACAAGGAATCATGCCTACACAACTTAAGAAATCCATCATAAGACCTATACTGAAAAACAAAACACTCAACAAGGACGACCCAGCTTCCTACCGCCCAATATCCAGCATATCTTTCCTAGCAAAGATCATTGAAAAGGCAGTCCTACAACAACTGCAAGACCACCTTGACGACAATGAAACCCTGGATGATCAGCAATACGGTTTCAGGCAACATCATGGGGTTGAAACCCTACTGCTCGCATTACTTGACAACCTCCTCAAAGGCCTAGAAGACAAAAATAAAATGTTTTTACTCATATTTATAGACATCTCAGCAGCTTTTGATACAGTACACCACGGAACCCTCATGAACAGAATCAAATCGATTGGAATATTAGGAACCCCCCTAAAATGGTTCTCATCATATATAACAAACAGAATGCAACAGGTACAGTTCAACGACGAAAAAGCAGAGGCCTTCCCACAAACCCAAGGCATACCTCAAGGCTCTGCTGTCTCCTCACTCCTTTTCAACGTATATATGCAACCAATTTGCGAAACCTTCCAAAAGCACAAAATCAACTACCACATCTATGCAGACGATATCATGCTGTACACACAATTTGATGCAGACAACCCAAATTACATCCAATTAGAAGAATGCTTAAACGAAATGCAAACCTGGTTACAACAAAACAACACAGAAACATAGAAACATGATGACAGAAAAAGACCACAAGGCCCATCTAGTCTGTCCTTCCATAACAACTACAACAGTCCACTTTTTATAGAAACATAGAAACATGATGACAGAAAAAGACCACAAGGCCCATCTAGTCTGTCCTTCCATAACAACTACAACAGTCCACTTTTTATAGAAACATAGAAACATGATGACAGAAAAAGACCACAAGGCCCATCTAGTCTGTCCTTCCATAACAACTACAACAGTCCACTTTTTATAGAAACATGGCGATCAACCATAAAAAAACAGAGGTGATGTACATCTCCAGAAAACCAAATTTCAACCCCCCTGCAACGATCACCCTATGCAACAATACCTACCAAACAAAGAAAGAAATAAAATATCTGGGGGTAACGTTCGATAGCGACCTAAAGATGGAAAAACACCTCCGCATAACAAACAGGGCCATCTTCCACAAACTAAGAGTCCTGCGACCTCTACGGAGCATTATTGAGCCTCATGATTTCAGGTCTGTGGCACAAGCACTCATCATGCCACATCTCGACTACTGCAATGCCATTTTACAGGGTCTACCAAAGAAAACCCTAAACATACTACAAATGGCGCAGAATGTGGCGGCTAGAATCATTATGAAGAAAAGATTTTCTGAACACATCACACCTGTTTTGATGGAGCTACACTGGCTCCCCATTACAGCTTGTATAAAATATAAAACACTAATAACCACTTTCAAACTCATGCATAACATTGCGCCATCCTTCCTCTCCAACCTAATCTGCACACAACCACCCAACAGAAGCAGAAGAACCACCAACTCAAACACCCTCTGCGTACCGGTAGATATAAGATCTGTCAAATCCGGTACTAGTAACAGAGCATACTCTTACACAGCACCGACATTCTGGAACCAACTGCCGCCGGAGCTACGTGCTAGCAAAGACCTGACAGACTTTAGAAAAAAACTCAAGACCCACCTATTTCAGATTCAGTACAACTTGATTTAGTCCACGTGGCCCAAACAGTACCACCCAAAGAACCAATGAATGTATGTGAATATGTAAACAATTACTGTGTGTTGTGCTTACCTTTCAAATCACCTTGTATATACTACAAATTTTTCTGTCCTGATTTGTCAGTTTCCAATATGTAATCCAATCCGCTACTGATCGCTGGAAGTAGCGGTATACAAATGTACGCTAAATAATAATAATAATAAAATACCTGTTACCATTCTGCTAATGACTTCTTGAGGGATTGTCCTATCTCGACAAAGTTTTTCTGAAAACTAGGACCCTTACTTTGAATGGACTTTATCAGCTCTTTTCCTTCCTTAGCTCTATTTCTTCCTGTGGGATGCTCCCCTTTCAGGTGGGGCAGCACACTTGGAGGGGTATATTATGTCCAGCTAGTTGGGTGATTCCGTGTCTTGTTCTGCTCTTGTACACCTCCCCCCCCCCCCCAGCCCGGGTCTCTAGGAGTTGCACACCTTCTGGTCTCCATTTCATATCCTGGTCTTATATCTTTAACTGCCCCATTTTAGTCAGGGATCACTTTCAGGATGCTCTGGACAGAGTGAGAGCATTGTGCTGGGCTCCCACCTTATTGGATGTTCAAAGGCTTGTTAGTTTATGTGGTCCAGTCATTGTCTTGAAGGGACATGTTGGCTTGCTGGCACAGATATCGGCCCATTGGATATCCCCCATGTATTACTTGGAGGTTATATGGGTGGGCTCTGCTGTTAGGGGATTTTCAAAATTTTGGTCTGGCCTGGTCACTCTTAGACACTCAGGTTTATGCTAACATTGATGCGATTTGATTTCCCCAGATACTTTTGAAGCTGTGTGAGGGGACCCAATGCAGCCCCCATGTTGTATCTTTCATTAAGCCTTGCAAGTGGTTGTTTGGGAGTCTGTGTGTTTCGTCTTACCTTTTTATTCTTGCTTCTGAGGTTGTATGTGTTGGGCCTTCCTTGGTTTATAAAGGAGCTACGCCGGAGAGGAAATGCCCTTGGAATTGTTCTGGTGTTTTGTATGTTTGGTGTGATCCACCTCTTGTGATATGAGTGGGCATGCAGAGTACTTTATGCATTCTGCTTGGGAGTCTGTATGCACTAGAGGCTCTATGGCTTAAGATGCAGTAACCCACTCAAGGTGCTCTCTGTCTTGTTGTAAGGGGCCATCTGTTTGGTGTGCTCCATGTCTTGTTTTATAGGCTGCATGTTCTGTGAGCTCCATTTTTAGCTTGTTGGCTGCACATTCTGTGCACTGAATGTCTTGCTCTAGAGGATACATGCTCCATATCTTCCACATCTGGCTTTGGAGGTCACATACTCTGTGTACTGCACATCTGACTCTGGAGGGCCATATTCTTTGTGTGCTTCACATCTTGCTCTGGAGGACACATGCTCTGGATGTTTCATGTTTGAGTTTGGAGCCACGCCTTGCCCTGGTTGACACATGTTCTAGGCCTTGCATCTTCATCTATCAAATCACCTGGGCCAGATGGTATACATCCAAGGGTGTTGAAAGAACTGAAATATGAGATTGCAGACCTGCTATTAGTAATCTTTGAATTTTCATTAAAATCATCTGTAATACCTGAAGATTGGAGGATCGCCAATGTAACGCCAATTTTTAAAAAGGGTTCCAGGGGTGATCCGGGAAACTACAGACCGGTGAGCCTGACGTCAGTACCGGGAAAAATGGTAGAAACCATCATAAAGAACAAAATTACACAGCATGTAGATAGTCATGGCCTAATGGGAGACAGCCAACATGACTTTAGAAAAGGAAGATCTTATCTTACTAATCTGTTATGTTTTTTTGAAGGTGTGAATAAACAGGTGGACAAAGGTGAGTCGGTTGATATAGTGTATCTGGACTTTCAGAAAGCCTTTGACAAGGTCCCTCATCAGAGACTTTTGGCAAAACTAAAGAGTCGTGGGATAGGAGGCAGTGTACTATTGTGGATCAGGAACTGGTTAAAAGATAGAAAGCAGAGGGTTGGGCTAAATGGCCAATTTTCCCAATGGAGAAAGGTGAATAGTGGTGTACCCCAGGGATCTGTGCTGGGTCCGCTGCTTTTTGACATATTCATAAATGAACCGGAAAAGGGAATAACGAGTGAGGTTATCAAATTTGCAGATGACACAAAACTGTTTAAAGTTGTTAAAACCCAAGAGGATTGTGAAAAATTGCAAGAGGATCTTGATAAATTGGAAGAATGGGCATCAAAATGGCAGATGAAATTTAATGTGGACAAGTGCAAAGTTATGCACCTAGGGAAGAACAACCCAAACTATGGTTACATGATGCAAGGTTCCACATTAGGAACCACCACCCAGGAAAAAGATTTAGGTGTCATTGTGGATAACATGTTAAAACCCTCGGCCCAGTGTGCAGCGGCAGCCAAGAGAGCAAATAGAATGCTTGGTATCATAAGGAAAGGAATGGAAAATAAAACAAAAGATATTATAATGCCTCTATATCATTCCATGGTGAGACCACACCTTGAATATTGTGTGCAATTCTGGTTGCCGTATCTTAAAAAGGATATAGCGTTATTAGAAAAGGTTCAGAGAAGAGCCACCAAAATGGTAAAGGGGATGGAAGGATACTCCTATGAAGAAGGGCTAAAAAGGTTAGGGCTCTTTAATTTGGAAAAGAGACGACTGAGGGGAGATATGATAGAAGTCTATAAATTATTGAACGGAGTGGAACGGGTAAGCGTAGATCAATTGTTTATGTTATCAGAATATAGAAAGACTAGGGGACATTCAATGAAGCGACAGGGTAAACTATTTAAGACTAATAAAAGAAAATATTTTTTCACTCAACGTGTAATCAAACTCTGGAATTTGTTACCGGAGGATGTAGTAAAGGCTGTTAGTGTAGCTGGATTTACAAAAGGTTTGGATAAGTTCCTGGATGAAAGGTCCATACACCATTATTAAGAAGGGACCCAGGATATCAATGCTTGACCCAGTACAAGCATTGTGGAACCTGTGTCTTTTGGGGAAACTGCTAGGTACGTATGACCTAGATTGGCCACTGTTGGAAACAGGATACTGGGCTTGATGGACCTTGGTCTGACCCAGTATGGCATATCTTATGTTCTTATGTTCTTAGTACAAAAGGAGAAGGATAAAAGGGGCAATAAGGACCTGAAACATAAGGATGGGGATTATGAGTCAAAGGCAGTCTCAAAGAGGTGTGTCTTGAACCTAGACCTGAAGAGGGTGAGGGAAGGGATTTGACGCAGGGAAAGGGGTAGGTTATTCCAAGCAAAAGGGGACAGCAAGATCAAAGGAGTGAAGCCGAGAGTTAGCAGAAGTAGAATGTGGCTTGGAGAGAAGAAAAGCAGAAGATGAATGAAGATTGACTTCACGGGTCCTTCTTCATTGGGTGTAGTTGTTCCCATAGTAAAATGTTTTTGCTTGGTTGGAGTCTGTTTCTGCTTATCTGGCTGATACCATGTATGATCTTGTCCAGCTAGCGCCCAAGGACATTGCTGTGTTCTTAGTAGTGAGATGGTTGCTCTGGCTGTGGAACTGGGTGGCAGACATGGCCTCTAACTCCTGTCTGGACAAGCTCGTCTTTAAGGGAAAGCTCCTATTCGGGAAGACCTCAAGAAGCTCATAAAAGACCTGACAGATTCCAAGCCTCTGTGCCTCCCGGAAGATAGGCCTGGAGGATCATGGAGTGTCCTTTTTGTCATCCTCTTCTTCCTCACATTTTCCTCAGTTTTGCTTTTGGGACGCCCAAGATTCTCAGAACTCTTGGTGCTACTGGCCAGGAAAACTGGCCTTAGGTTTCTCTGGTACTGGGCCAGGACTCGCCCTTTCATGTAGCAGGAAAGTCAAGTGACTCTTCCTCCTTGAAGACCAACTCCTCCCATCCAGTGCAATGACAGATGGGGGCCTCAATCCAAGGTGCTTCCAGTGGGCAGTCATCTATGTCTTTTTCACCAGGAACGGGCTCGGGTCACTGCTGGTCATTGGGTGCTTGATGTTATTCAGCATAGTTATGTCCTGGAATGCAGGGGGCCTATTTTTTATGACTTCATTGTCTCTTCCTGTGTTTCTGAAACCAAGAAGGCTGTGGTTTGGGCCATCCTGGAAAGGTCGGTGTGCCTCCAGAGGGCTACCCATACCCCCCCTCCCAACAGGGCTGTGGAAGGTACTCCATATACTTCATCATACCGAAAGAGGATAGTACCTTCAGGCCCATCCTTGATCTAAAAAAGGGGGTAAGTGCCTCCCTGAAGGTTCCTTGCTTCTGGTCTATCATTCAAGCAGCTTGCAGTGTGCAGTGTCTCTCCTTTCTGGCTTTTATGGAGGCATACTTCCACATTTCCATTTGTGAGGACCAGAAAAGGTTTCTATGCTTTGCCATTCTGGGCAATTACTTTCAGTTCTATGCTCTGCCCTTCAACATCACCACAGCCCTGAGCATCTTCTCCAAAGTTATGGTAGTTGCAGCGGTGGCTCAGCGATACAAAGACATCTGTGTAAATGTTTTATTCAACGACTGATTTATTCATGCCATTTCATATCTGGAAACAGTTGAGGTGACAATGTGCGTGGTCCAGTTCCTGGGCAACCTTGGATGGTTGGTGAATCAAAGCTAGAGTCACCTGGATCCCTCTCAGTTGTTGGAGTACCTTGGAGCCCTATTCAATACTCATGCCACAGATTATTCACCTCTGAGATAATTTCCAAGTTTCTGGTGCAGTTGGCAACCTTCTGGTGATGATGAGCTCCCATAGTTTGGGAATACTTTCAGCTCTTGGGCTCCATAGTGGCCATCTTAGAATTTATACCTTGGCTCATATGAAGCTATTATAGAGGGTTCTTCTGTCAGATTGGTCACCTTGCTTGCAGGACTTCAAGATCATGCTTCCCTTTCTGCCATTACCAGTGTTGAGCCTGAATTGGTGGTCTTGTTCCACCAATACAAACAAGGGCATGCCCATGGAAGATCCTCAGTGGCTCATCCTGGCTTCAAATGCTAGTCTGTTTGGCTTGGGGACTCATTGCAAGGACAGTTGGCTCAGAGAAGCTGCACCATCCATGAATCGTCTTGGCCCATCAATTGCCTTGAAGCACATGCTGTTTGCTTGGCCCTTTGACACTTTTGCTACCTTGTCCAGGGCCAAGTGGCCTGGGTTTTCTTGGATAGTACCACTGCAGTGGCATATATCAACAACCAGGATAGAACCAGGTGTGTCTGAGTAGCTCAGGAAATATCCTCTTGCTTCCTTTGGCAGAACAGTGCAGCACATTGTTGGTGCAGCAAATTGCAGGCACAGACAATGTGGATGTGGATTTCCTCAGTCTCTACACCCTTGATCCTGGGAAGTGGGAAATAGCCTCGTTGGTGTTTCAGCAGATTTTGGATTGGTGGGACAGTCCATGGATGGACCAGATGGCAACCCAATTCAACGCCATAATAGAAAGATTCTTCAGTCGACACATGGAACCGGTGCCAGAAGGGGTGATGCTATGGTCCAACACTCACCTCTGAAGCCCCTTCTGTGCATGTTTCTGCTATGGCCTATTGTATGGCTAGTGATTCGCTGGATAGAGCTTTACCCAGGTCTATTGATTCTGGTGGCACTAGATTGGCTATGAAGGTTTTAGTTTGAGGATTTGATACAGCTCCTGAAGGGGCCACCTCTGCATCTTCTGCAGAGTCTGGGTCTGTTATGCCTGGGGTCTGTTCTGATGGGTGACCCTGCTCCCTTCTCACTTATGGTGTGACCCATGAGAAGCGGCACTTAGCACACAAAGGTGGTTCACTGTTGGTGGTGTCAACACTCTTAAAGGCAAAATGACGTTCCACCTGCCTTGTCTATGTGCATGTATGCTGTGATTTGAGGGCTGATGTAGGGAGCACCACTTGCTTCCTCAAAAGGTGGAATTGCCATCCTTTTTGGCCTTTCTGCAGAATGGGATTGAAAAAGGTCTGTCCCTCGGTTCCTCGAGAGTACAGGTCGCTGCCTTGTCTTGCTTTTGAGGACTGGTAGCTGATAGCACCATAGCCTCATGCCTGGATGCAGTCCATTTCTTTAAGGAGATGCATCACTTCTGTCCTCCTTTGTGGTCACTTATTCTGCCATGGGATTTTGGTCTCGTTTCTCAGGCCCTGTTTTCCCCTTTTGAATCCTTAAAGTGGGCCACTCTTAAGGATTGTGTTTTTGGTTACCATTTGTTTGGCACGTTGCATTTCAGAGTTGCAGGCCGTCTCGTGCCAGAGACCTTGTCTATCTGGCTGGTCCTCTCCTTCCTGCCTAAGGTAGTTTCAGCAAGTTAATCAGGTGGTCTGCCTTCCATCCTTTTCGGCTTAGTATCAGGGGAAAGACAAAGTTCATAATGTGATGTTCATAGGGTATTGCTCCCCTACTTGAAGGACACTAATTCTTTCCAAAAGTCTGATAGGCTGTGCTTTTTGCAGGTCTGCATAGGGGTGAGGTGGCTTCCAAGGCCACATTGGCCTGTTGGATAAAGGAGGCTGTATCCTCAGCTTATCTTTCGCGGAATTGAACAGTCCTAGAGGGATTACAGGCACACACTACTCGGGCTCAGGCCTCTTTCTGGGCAGAGTGCAGTGTGGTTGCCTCTTTTGACATTTGTGGGGCATAGACTTGGTCATACCTCTCGATCTTTGTCAAGCACTACCACTTGGATTTCCAATCTTTAGCGGCTATGGCTTTAGGTGCAGAGAAGTAGTAGCTTTTGTAATTCCCACTTGTCTGAACTGATCTAACAGGGCGATCTTAAAGGTGGCATTTTACTTAACAGATAATGTTCTTTCCTAGAGTCCTGCTAGACCAGTCCAGGACATACCTCTTGTGCTCCGTTATCTCTGCAATTAGCCTTCCAGGCTTTGTGCTTCTGACAGTTGCTCTGTGTACAGAGTTAAACATAGTTTTGTCTTGTTATTCTCAGTGTGGTTGTATGTGGTTAGTTTCTTGATCACTAGGTTGGGTACGAATACTGAAGTATTTCACTAGCTGCACTGGCTCAAGTAGTAGGATGATGTCACTATAAGTTTCTAGTTCTCTCTCTCAACCTCTGGTGGCAGGGGGACACAACCTACTTGTCTGGACTGGTCCAGCAGGACTCCAGGAAAGGACATTATCTGTTAAGTATGTCACTTTTTAATGGGCCTTCTCAAATTCCTTATTTGTGGGCAAAACGTAAGCATTCTTTTTTTTTTTTTAAATTATAGTCGCTGTGCCCCAAAGAATTTTTCCTCTCAATGGTGATGCATTTTCATATTTTTTTTCACCATGGAAGCAAGCCAGTAGTTTCAAGTGGTGAAATCAGATGATGATGTGCAATCATGTGGAACCTGATTCCGGAAGTTAGTCTTCCTAAAGTCTAAGACTCTCACCTTTGAATGGATTCTAACAGCCCTAGTCCTAATACTGAACCACACCATCTGGTGATCACTGGATGCAAAATGATCTCCCACTACAACATCAAAAATACTTTCACCATTGGTAAGCACCAAGTACAGTATGGCCCCCTCATGTGTGGGGTCTTTTACCAATTGCCTGAATAGTTCTCCCTGTAGAGAATCCAGGATCTCCTTACTTCTAGATGATACTGCAGCAGGAATGTGCCAGTCAACATCTGGCATATTGAAATCTCCTATCAGTAGCACTTCCCCTTTCCTAGCACTGCTGCGTATGTCGTCAATTAACTCTCTCTCCACCTCTTCCTCTTGTGAGGGAGGTCTGTATATCACACCAATGCAAATAGATTTCTCTTTCCCTCTTTCTAGTTTAACCCACAATGCCTCCTCTCTCCCTTTTAAGCTCTGTAATTCCAAAGCTTTAATAGTAGTTCTTACATATAGTGCCACTCCTCCTCCCCTTCTTCCTACCCTGTCCTTTCTGAATAAAGTATAGCCAGGTATAGTTACATCCCAATCATGGTTTTCTGTGAACCATGTTTTTGTAACTGCCACTAAATCCAAGTCAGCCACTCCCACCAAAGCTTCAACATCAGGGATCTTATTTCCCATGCTATGGGCATTTATACACACTGCTTTCTATATGTTACCCCTGTTACCCATTTCCATAAAGGTATTTAATGTATCACCTACCTGGGGCTTTCTTCACACATCCCCAACAAATCTAGTTTAAAGTCCTCTTCAGTAGATTAGCCAGTCTACTACCGAAGACGCGTTGACCTTTCTTGAACAAATGGATGCCATCTCTGCTCTGCAACCCTTGGAACAGCATCCCATGGTCTAGGAAACCAAAATGCTCTCGATGACACCATCCACACAGCCATGCATTCATTTCCAGGATGCGAGCCTCTCTGCCTTGGCTTTTACCCTCAACAGGGAGGACTGAAGAGAACACCACCTATGCACCTAACTGCTTCACCCTCTGTCTCAGAGCCATGAGGTCACTTTTGATACGTTTCGAGGGATACCTAGCAGTATCATTTGTTCCAACATGGATTAGCAACATTGGGTAATAGTCAGTGGGCTTGATGAGTCTCGGCAAACTCTCCGTAACATCTTGGATTTTGGCACCAGGCAGACAGCATACCTCTCTGGACATCAAGTCTGGTCGGCAGATGGACGCCTCAATACCCCTCAGAAGAGAGTCTCCAACCACCACTACCCTTCGCTTCCTTGTGGTCACTGATTCTGCAACTTTGGGGTACTTGAGCTCTGGTACTTCCCTTTCCAGGGATGCTTTCACCTCCTCCACTTCCAGGGCTGCATAATGGTTCTTCAATTCAAGGGCTGGAGAAGTTGGATTGGTGATTTTGCAGGCCCTGGTGACTTGTGTCCAATCATCGACATTCTGTTGGCACCCATCTCCTCTGCTGGAGAGCTTGGTTGCTGCAAGAAGCATCTCATCAATATACTTCTCACTGTCTTGAATGCTCCTTAGCCTCGCCACCTCCTCTCTGAGTGCCTCCACTTGTTTCCTCAGAGCTTCAGCATGGAGGCACCCTGCACATGTAACCGGTCCTTCAACTGGCATTAGGACCTCTGTCTGGACAGAGGCAGAAGCTGTAATGGGGGCAACAGCTTTAGCGATATGATTTTTCCCAACCATTGCTCTGTTCGTGGAGCTTAGGTATCTGTTAAAGCAAAAGAGAGAGATCTACCAAGTACCAGCCGGTTTCCCATCTGTCCTTTCAGAGAAAAAGCAGTTAAATCTCTTTAATTATATTCAAAATGTGCTGCTCCAAGTCTCTGTGCTTTGTTAAATGGGGAGGTGCCCTATAAGGCAAGACTGCTCATTAGGAGTGGGTGGGAGTCGGGGTGGTTAGGGAGGGAACTAACTCCTGATTAGGTGTCAGCAGTTCCCAAAGCTGAGAAGGTTACTAGACTTCAACAACCAACTCTGCTAAAGGAAATTTCTACTAAAGCACCAAAAGAAAGTAACTTTGCTTTAAAAATATACAAAACCCTTTAAAGAGCTCCCAGTCAGAGAGCTAGCAATTTAATAAAAATAAACCCTCAAATCCTTACCGTTGTTTGACCTGTAGAGTCCCTGTTAGGAATGCCTCAACAGGGCAGGGCTATGGAACCTTTTATGCAGGCCTCAGCTGCTCTCAGGTAATCAGGCCCACTAACTCCTGATTAGGTGTCAGCAGTTCCTAGGGTTGCCAACTTTTTCACTGAGAAAAACCCGACACCTGTGGCTCACCATGCCCCACCCATTCTCCACCCCTAGCCCCATCCCTGCCCCTCCCCACCCCCAGTCCCACCCATGTTGCACCCCAGCCCCACCCACAAAAATTATCGAGTATAAGTGTAGGCTAACGCCCTTGGTCAGATAATAATTAAACTGGGAACCCCAAAAGCCAAACATGAAATGTACAACACTGGAGAAATAAAACTATAAAGTAATTTCCTCTTGCACTAAACAAAAACATAAAGATGTTAGCAATACACACTTCCCAGACCAGACATGTTCCAGTTAATAAATTCAAAATAAAAAATATTTTTCTTCCTTGTTTGGGAATTTTATTTTTCTGTTGCAATTGCTCCAGTCACTTTCTTCTGGTTTCTTCGTGTCTTCTGTGAGCTATCCATTTGTCCTTTCTTCTCTTTTAGATGTTTTCCATTCTCTATATCTGCTTTAACATACTGATCGTTTTCCCTTTTGCTCTTTCCCCCATTTCTTTCCTTATTCCTTTATCATCCACTCAAATTTCACCCTTCCATTCTCAATCCCCTTTTACTCTCCCAGTACCCGGCCCATTGTAGACTTTTCTTCCACACAAAATATCTTTTCCCCTCTCCATTCTCATTCCCCATCCCCTTCTAGTCCTCCCCCCAAATCAGCTCACTTATAGTTCTAGACCCAACCAGCATCCACTCCCTTCTAGTCCCATTCTCCCATGCCGCCACATCAGCCCATTTCCAGTCCTATTCTAGCCCATCACCCATTTGCAGTCCAAGCTCCCCCATCAGCCCATTTCTAGTCCTATTCCAGTTCCTCATCAGCCCATTTCCAGTCCTAGCCCCACATATGCTCTTTTCCAGTTCCATTCCAGCCCCCATCAGCCAATTTCCACTCCAAGCTCCCCCATCAGCCAATTTCCAATCCTAGCCCCCTCGTCAGCCCACTTCCAGTCCTATTCCAGCCCCCATCAGCCCATTTCCAGTCCTATTCCAGCTCTTCATCAGCCCATTTCCAGTGCTAGCCTTCCCATCACAGGCCATTTCCAGTGCTAGCCCCCCCCATCACAGCCTCTTTCCAGTCCTAGCCCCCCACCATCACAGCCTATTTCCAGTCCTAGGCCCCCCCACCATCACAGCCCATTTGCAGTCCTAGTCCCCCCCACCATCACAGCCCATTTGCAGTCCTAGTCCCCCCCCACCATCACAGCCCATTTGCAATTCTAGCCCCCCCATCACAGTCCATTTCCAGTCCAAGTCCCCCCCAACCATCACAGCCCATTTGCAGTCCTAGCCCCCCCTAATCACAGCCTCTTTCCAGTCCAAGTTCCCCCTCCCTCCACCATAGCCCAATTCCAGTCCAGGCCCCCCCCCCATAGCCCAATTCCATTGCAGCCCCCCCCCATAGCCCAATTCCAGTCCAAGCCCCCCTCATAGCCCATTTCCAGTCCAGGTTTCCCCCCCCCAATAGCCTATTTCCAGTCCATGTCCCCCAACATAGCCCATTTCCAGTCCAGGTACACCCCCCCCCCATAGCCCAATTCCAGTCCAGATCCCCCCATAGCCTATTTCCAGTCCAGGTTCCTCCCCCCCCTAGCCCAATTCCTGTCTATGCCCCCCCATAGCCCATTTCCAGTCCAGGTACACCCCTCCATAGCCCAATTCCAGTCCATTCCCCCCCAATAGCCTATTTCCAGTCCATGTCGTCCCCCCCCCCCCCAGCCCATTTCCAGTCCAGGTACACCCCATCACAGTCCATCCAGTCCTTGGCCTCCCCTCCCCCCCATCAAAGTCCATTGTAGTCCTAGCCTCCCCCCCCCCCCACCCAGCCCCACAGCTGTCTGAGGTGCTTCAGAGGGAGCCGGGGAAGCCCGCGCAAGGCCCCGGCTCCCTCTGTACAACCACCAGCGTGAAGATCTTTTTCCTTCATGCTGGCGGTTGTTTCTGTGAAGCCGCGAATGCTGGGAAAGGTTAAAGGGCATTGCCTTTAACCTTTCCCAGCAATCGCGGCTTCACATAAACAGCCACCAGCGTGAAGGAAAAAGATCTTCACGCTGGCGGTTGTACAGAGGGAGCCGGGGCCTCGCGTGGGCTTCCCTGGCTCCCTCCCCCGCGGACTTTGAGAGAAAAGCTGGTTTTTTGCTCTGGCTGCTCCCGATCTTGCGGCCAGAGCAAAAAAACGGCTTTTCAAGGGCCGGTTTTACATCTCCGCCGGCAGCTGGCCTGGCCATGGAAAAACCATCCAGGCCGGCTGAATACCGGCCGGTTGGCAACCCTAGCAGTTCCCAAAGCTGAAAAGGTTACTAGAGTTCAACAACCTACTCTGCTCAAGGAAATTTCTACTAAAGCACCAAAAGAAAGTAACTTTGATTTAAAAATATACAAAACCCCTTTTAAGAGCTCCCAGTCAGAGAGCTAGCAATTTAATAAAAATAAACCCTCAAATCCTTACCGTTGTTTGACCTGTAGAGTCCCTGTTAGGAATGCCTCAACAGGGCAGGGCTCTGGAGCCTTTTATGCAGGCCTCAGCTGCTCTCAGGTAATCAGGCCCACTAACTCCTGATTAGGTGTCAACAGTTCCCAAAGCTGAGAAGGTTACTAGAGTTCAACAACCTACTCTGCTCAAGGAAATTTCTACTAAAGCACCAAAAAGAAAGTAACTTTGCTTTAAAAATATACAAAACCCCTTTTAAGAGCTCCCAGTCAGAGAGCTAGCAATTTAATAAAAATAAACCCTCAAATCCTTACCGTTGTTTGACCTGTAGAGTCCCTGTTAGGAATACCTGTTAGGAATTTAAGCAACTGAAATCATTGGCAAAACAATGCCATTATGAAGCAAAACAGTTTTAAGACTCGTCTTCGATGAATTGATGAACAGTCTCCACTCATTTGTATGATGAATTATGTTGAGGGCTGCCATCAGACCATGGATGTTGTATAGGACCACAAACCTCAATTTGCGTTCCACTAGTCATTGGCAAACCGTCACATATGCTCTACGTCGTCGGCTCAGCTCCGCAGAGTAATCTTGGAATATCTGTATATAGGTGTCTCCATGCTTTATTGGGCCCTTGGTCTTTGCTGCCTGCAAAATCAAGTCTTTCTGGGTGTAGTTTAAGAACTGGGCTATAACCAGACATTTTCGGCGATCCTCCAGTCTTATCGGGCCTTCTCTATGTGCTTGTTCAATTGTTGGTGTCCTGAAGTCAGCTCCCAGTGGAAGGAGCAGGGGTAGTAGCGTTTCGAGGTGCCCTTTCAGTTCACTATCAGCTACTGAGGGTGGTATTTCTGCAAACCTCAAATTGTTTCTACAGCTTCTATTCTCCAAGTCATCAATCTTAGCTGCCTTTAACTCTGCCTGCGTCTGCAGCCTGTGGATCTCCTGCGCTTGGGCCTCCGACACCTCC
This sequence comes from Ichthyophis bannanicus, assembly GCA_033557465.1. NCBI lineage: Eukaryota > Metazoa > Chordata > Amphibia > Gymnophiona > Ichthyophiidae > Ichthyophis > Ichthyophis bannanicus. Next base: position 371,838,483 of record CM066033.1, on the reverse strand, counting down.
TCCATCTTCCCCACTCGGTGTTCCGCTTCCTGCAAGTGACTCCGAACGACTCGAAAGTTTTGTTAATGGATTCAATTTTGCCCACAGTATCCCCCAACTGCTGTGACAGGGTGCCTACCATTGCTGTCATTACCTCCTCCACAAGAGTCGTCTGGTTTGGGGATTTCGGAGATGACGGCTGCTCCGCCATTTTGGCACTATTCGGGCCCGGCTTCTCCCGTTCCTGATGGGATGATTTCATGTCCTGGTTCCCTCTCTTTCCACCCAGGTCCGTGCCCTCTGCAATCCTCTCTGCTTTATAGTATTAATCATGTAATTTCACCGTTCTGGAGGAGGCTTCTGGGTTATATTGGGGAGGGCCCCTCCAGAGCGAGAGCTCTACTCGTCTACTCTTCCTCAGCACATCACGTGATCTGCCCAATATTTCAAATTTTAAAGGAGAAAAGAATCTCAGCATACTATCAGTGCACTACCATGGGCATATCATATCTTAGCCCTTGGTTCGCACCTCAAAAACTCCTTAAATTATTATTGATAAATCACCCATGAAATCAACTGAAAAATTTAAGCAACTGGAATCATTGGCAAAACAATGCCATTATGAAGCAAAACAGTTTTAAGACTCGTCTTCGATGAATTGATGAACAGTCTCCACTCATCTGTATGATGAATGATGTTGAGGGCTGCCATCAGGCCATGGATGTTGTTGCAGGCTACAAGATCACCTTCCATGAAGAAGAATGTAGCAAGGTCCTTTTGACGTTCATAGAACATGGGAAACCTAATATCACCTGACAGGAGATTCTACTGCTGCAGTCTGGAGCCCAACAGCTCTGCCTTATTCTTAGGTAGTTCCAAATCCCTGACATGGTCTTTCAGTTCACCTTGTGTTATGAGGTGTGGTTCAGAGGAGGAGGATGGGAGAAAATCTGGGTCATGACATTGATGGTTTGGGACCAGAAGTTTCAGCCCCCTTCCTCTTCCTCATCTGACTCAAGTGAGAATGATTCTGGAACAAAAGAAACCGGCAGTCCTTCTCCATGGGGTACTGGGCATATAGCTGATGGACTGTTTGGATACTGCACAGTCCACTTTTTCTTCTTCTTCTACAAACCTTTCCCAACAGGAGGCACAGTGCAGAAGTAACAATTGCTGATATGATCTGTCAGCTGTCTTCAAATCATTGGCATTTCTAAAGGCATGGATCTCCTTTTTCTATTCAACCACTGGCGAAGATTTGCTGCACAAGTGTTGCAGCACCCAGACTTACAGGGCTGATTCGGGTCACGGCCCTGTACGTCCAGCAGGTAGATGCTGGACGTTCTACTTATTCCACCTTGGAGGTGGAATAAGCAATAGTGATGTCACGATCGGGCCCAGCAGCCCCCCACCAGCAAAGGTGCTATGGCAGGGGAGACCCTTCCACCTGATCCCAGCCCTGGCAGGCCCCGCTGAGGGTAGGGGGTGGGGAAAAGAGGTTTGTTGCTGTGACGAGCTTTCGGGACTCCTGCTGGGAGTCCCGGTGCCTTGGCGACAGGACTTCACTGCACCGGCACACCAGCAGGAGCATACGGCGGGCTGGATGGGCAGGGCAATGGACGTCCCATGCTGCTGATTCGGGTCCAGCCCGGGCCGTCTAAGTGCCCGATTCTGCAACCTGCGGGAACGTCTGGCTCATGAGGTTACAGAATCAGGTCCAATTTGGGTCCGTCCATTCTTTGGACGGCCCGATGGCTTGGACGTGCCCCGACTGGAATTGGCCTCCATAAACTGAAGTATGGCAATTAATCCATACTTCAGTACAAGTTCAACATATTTCCCATGAATGTTTCAATTCTCAAAGGATCTTTATTCAAGGTTTTGCAAAAACTGAAATACTGATAACTATGTGTTGGGTTAATGTCATTTGCAGTGTCTGGCTTTGTTTTACATTGTGTTAATTTTTGACAAATGTTGCTGTGGTGGTCTTTTTTAATAAGAACACTAATCCCTTGAGATTGTAAGTTATCAAGAATTGTGAATGAAACTTCTATGCTACCAGCGATGTTTCTATTTGATTATTGTAAATATGATGTAAAACAGGTAAAGAGTGCTATGTACAAATCACAAACTGATTCTCCGTTGTGTGCAAGCAATTAAAGTATGTCCTATTTTATTTCCAGCCAAGTTATGATGCAAAATGCATTCCCATACGAGACCATGGCTTTCTTGTTCAGGTAGGAGTTAATGTATATTTTAAATGAAAAGGATATTAACTAGCTCTTATTCTGTTTGAGGCCAGATTTGCAGCATTTCTTTTTATTCTTAGACTATTGAGTTTGCTGAGCAGCGGATACCTGTGCTGAATGAATACTGTGTGGTATGTGATGAACCCCATGTGTTCCAAAATGGCCCTATGCTAAGGGTAAGTTTATAATAGCTGTAATAACAGATTTTATGGTGCATAGTTGATTTCACAGCTAGATAATTCAGTTTATTTTAGTACAGTTTAAACATGGAACAGAAATGATATGAAAGTATCCTAGTCTCTTCCATCTCATACAGCCTATGCCTCAACATGTCCTTTTGAAGGTTAAAGGTGATAGACTGAGGTTCTGATGGTGGATATCCTTAAAATTTTGCAGGAGTCTTACATTAACCTAGGCATAAAAAGAGTCCCTTGATCCATACAGATTTTATGAGGGATCCCCAACTTCAGAAGACCTGTACTAGTTCTCAGACAATGTTTTTTGTCTCCATGCTGCAAAGAGAAATGCCCCTGGATGTAATGGGTTGTGTAGTCCAGACTGGCAAGACTATATTGATGCAGACCGGACCTTTCCATTGGCCCCCCAACATCCAAGGCAGTCCTCTTAAAGGCTCCTCAGTGATAGGGAAGGCTAGCAGGGATGTCTTGCATGGTTGAGAGATAGTTAGCTGACACTATTGTTCTAGTTCTTCATAGACCTTGAGCCCAAAACATAGGTGTAGGATTGATAGTTAGCTGACACTATTGTCCTAGTTCTTCATAGACCTTGAGCCCAAAACATAGGTGTAGGATTCTTTTTCAGGTCTTTTCGTAACTAAGATTCCTCCCCAGTAAATGATTGTGCGCTAAGTCTGTGACTGCTATTCTTTTTACACATGGTACCAACAATTGATGAGCTTCTTCCTTCATTTCAACTATTTAGTGTAGGTAACCATTTTTCAGGATGAAATGTGGTAGTTGGCATAGTGGACCCATATACCTCAACCATATTGGACCCCTCATTCTATATGGTAGGGACTTCTACTTGTTCAGGACCAACTGTAACCTGTTTTACTCCGTGGACAAGCAGAAATGAAGCCCTCACGTATGGATGATGTCATTCAACGGAGCCCACACAGGAATGCTCCCCAGCTACTAGTCAAAGCTTTTAGGAGCTTCCTCTGCGCATGCATGCCATCTTCCCACCTGCCATCATAGCACCATTTTAGGTTAGTCTTTATTCCACAGAGCCCTACAGATGCATCTTCAACGTTCTCCTTCAGTTGGTAATTTCTTTCCTCTCCTCAGGAACTCTGCCACATCTGGCAGTGTTCTTTTCATTTTCTTGCCTGCTTGTCACTGTTTTCTCTTTGTTCTTAGATAAAATCTTTCAGTCGATTTAAGTTTCATTGTTTTCTGAAGCATCTCTGCTCCCTTACGCGCCGGTTCTCTGGCCGTGGAAACCTTTTGATTTTTAACAATCAAGTTGTTTGATTTCGCTGCAGCTGTTTTTCTGGCTGATATGCCGAAAACCTTGCCAGTGAGTTTAGGAAGTGTCCCCAGTGCTCAAGGACCATATCCGCCATGGATACCCATAGCTGCTGTCTTCAGTGCCTGAGAACAGATCATCGGTCCTCTTGTAATTTGCTTGCAGATGACAAAAACAGGACTGAAAGGTCGAGAGAAGCAGCACAAATCACTTTTAGGCACTCATACGTCCGATCCAGAGTAAGATCCTACAGCAGACTAGCCTCATTGGGGGGAAAGGTCTTCTGTATGCGTATCCCCCATTCCCTCTCATTGCAATGACTGTCTTGAAGCTCAAAATAGATGGAGGCACAATGATTATCATCGCTTCCTACTAGCCCAGACAATCTTGGTTTCCTCTCCTTCTGCAACTCAGCAGTCAGGAACCATTCCATTTAGGCCTTCAAGGAGAATGAGATGATGTTTCACCCCAACATCAAGTCCTTGGTACTCATGACCATAATCTGCTAGCCATTGTGACTGATGTCCTTTTGGCCTCCAGGAGGGCTTCAATGAGAAAATCCTATTCATACAAATGGAAGAGGTTAACTGTCTCGTGTGAGGACCATGCCCTTGCGTGTCCAACACAAAAACTGCACCTCTCCGAGTATCTACTGCACCTCTCCGAGTCAGCCTTAAGTTGAATACTGTTAGGGTTTACCTCAGTGCTATTGGAGCTTACCATAGAGGTGATGAGGGAAAGTCCACCTCTGTACAATCTTTAGTTCATTTTATGCAAAGCTTGCTTCTCTTGAAGCCTTCCTACCAACCTCCTGCAGTGACTTGGAATCTCAGTGTGGTTCTTACGTAGTTGATGAAAGCTCCTTTTGAGCCACTCAGTTCCTGCCCTCTGAAGTTTAGTATAGATGCCGTGTGGTGGTGAGTAAAAAGTATAATCTCTCCTGTGATTTATCCACCGCCGCTTATCAGTCACTTTCAAGTAGCCCATCATAGAAACATAGAAACATGATGACAGAAAAAGACCACATGGCCTATCTAGTATGTCCTTCCATATCAACAACTACAACAGCCCCCTTTTTACCTTTAGAGATCCTCTGTGTTTGTCCCATGCTTTTTTGAATTCAGTTACTGTCCTCATCTCTGTCACTGCCACTGGGAGACTATTCCACGGATCCATCACTCTTCCCGTAAAGAAATATTTCCTCATATCACTCCTCACCCTCATCCCATGTCTCCTTGTAGCAGAACTTGCTTTCAATTGAAAGAGGTGCTCTCCCTGAATATTTATGCCACGGAGGTATTTAAACATCTCAATCATATCACCTCTATCCCGCCTTTCCTCTAAGGTGTACATATTAAGATCCCTAAGTCTGTCCTCATATGCTTTATAATGAAGACCACTAATCATCTTAGTAGCCACCATCTGCACCGACTCCAGGCTGTTCACATCCTTTTGAGGGTGCATTCTCCAGAATTGCACACTATACTCCAAATGAGGTCGCACCAAAGACTTATACAGAGGCACTATCACCTCCTTTTTTCTGCTAGCCATTCCTCTCCGTATGCACCCAAGCATTCTTCTAGCTTTTGCCGTTGGCTTTTCTACCTGATTTCTCTTTGTGTAATATTTCTGCTCAGTTAGTTCTGGATTCTCTTGTTAAAGCTACTTTGTTAGTAACCATGTTGCTTGAGTCTGATAAGGATTGTTTTTTTCAAGATGTTCTTTCCATTTCGTAATAAACAATTTCTTGGCTGTTCTATAAGACTTATACAGAGGCTCTATCACCTCCTTTTTTTCTGCTAGCCATTCCTCTCCATATGCACCCAAGCATCCTTCTAGCTCTTGCCGTCGCCTTTTCTACCTGTTTAGCTACTTTAAGATCATCAGACACAACCACGCCTAGGTCCCGCTCTTCTTTAGTGGACAAAAGTACTTCACCCCCTATACTATATTGCTCCCTTGGATTGCTGCAGCCCAAATGCATGATCTTACATTTTTTAACATTAAACCCAAGCTGCCAAATTCTAGACCATTCTTCAAGCTTAGCTAGATCCCTCCTCATGTTATTTAAACCTTCCTGGGTGTCTACTCTATTGCAGATTTTGGTATCATCCGCAAAGAGGCAAACCTTACCCGACAGCCCTTCCGCTATATCACTAACAAAGATGTTAAAAAGAATCGGACCAAGGACAGATCCCTGGGGCACACCACTTGTAACATCCTTCTCCTCACAGTGAGCTCCATTTACCTGTACACTTTGTCGCCTCCCACCCAACCAATTTCTAACCCAAGCAGTAACTTTAGGGTCCATCCCTAGGGTGCTCAGTTTGTTTATAAGTCGCCTGTGAGGAACAGTGTCAAAGGCTTTACTGAAATCCAAATACACCACATCTAGGGCTCTCCCTCGGTCCAACTCCCTGGTCACCCAGTCAAATAAATCAATCATATTTGTCTGACAAGACCTGTATCTGGGAAATCCATGCTGCCTTGGATCCTGTAACCTGCTGGACTCCAGAAACCTCACTATTTTCTCTTTCAGCAGCGTTTCCAATAATTTACTCACCACCGAAGTTAAACTAACTGGCCTGCAGTTTTCAATCACATCCTTACTTCCGCTTTTGTGTTAAGGCACCACATGAGCTTCTCTCCAGTCCTTTAGCACCACTCCCGACTCCAATGAGGCATTGAAAAGGTCAGTCAGTGGAGCTGCTAGAACGTCCCCAAGTTCCCTCAGTATTTTAGGGTGTATCCCATCCAGTCCCATCGCTTTGTCTACTTTAAGTTGAGCTAGTTTCTCATGAACAGTCTTCTGAAAATTGTTCAAGATGTCCCTCGCTTCTGTTCCCATTTCTGTGTGTTTTCTGAGGTCCTGCTCCTGGTTCTTCATCTGTGAACACAGAACAGAAATATTTGTTAAGCAATTCCGCTTTATCCTCATCAGCTTCTACATATTCCTCCCCTTCACTCTTGAGTCTGACAATACCACTTCTGCCTTTCCTCTTCTCACTAACATATCTGAAAAATGTCTTATCCCCCCATTTTATTGCATTGGCTATTTTCTCCTCTTTTTGAATCTTTGCTTTCCTGACTACTTTGCTAGCTTCTCTAACCTTTTCCAAATATAGATACCTGTCTTCCTCTCTCTTTGATCTCTTGTATTTCATGAAGGCCTCCCTCTTTTTCTTCACTTTTTCAGCTACTTCTTTCGAAAGCCATAGCGGTCTCCTTTTCCTTTTACCTTTATTTACCATTTTCACAAAAAGGTTGGTTGCCCTTAAAATATCCCCTTACAGTTTTGCCCACTGTTTTTCCACATCCCCCACCTGTTCCCATCCCACTAACGACTCCCTGAGTTATTGGCCCATCTTCGCAAAGTTAGTCGTCCTAGTCTAAGACCCTCTCCTTTGAATGGATTCTAACAGCCCTAGTCCTAATACTGAACCACACCATCTGGTGATCACTGGATGCAAAATGATCTCCCACTACAACATCAGAAACTCTTTCACCATTGGTAAGCACCAAGTCCAGTATGGCCCCTTCACGTGTGGGGTCTGTTACCAATTGCCTGACTAGTTCTCCCTGTAGAGAATCCAGGATCGTTTTATTTCTAGATGATATTGCAGCAGGAATGTGCCAGTCAACATCTGTCATATTGAAATCCCCTATCAGTACCACTTCCCCTTTCCTAAGAATGCTGTGTATATCTTCAATTAACTCTCTGTCCACCTCTTCCTCTTGTGCGGTAGGTCTGTATATCACACCAATGCAGATAGATTTCTCTTTCTCTCTTTCTAGTTTAACCCACAATGCCTCCTCTCTCCCTTTTAAGCTCTGTAATTCCAAAGCTTTAATAGTAGTTTTTACATAAAGTGCCACTCCTCCTCCCCTTCTTCCTACCCTGTCCTTTCTGAATAAAGTATAGCCAGATATAGTTACATCCCAGTCATGGTTTTCTGTGAACCATGTTTCTGTAACTGCCACTAAATCCAAGTCAGCCACTCCCACCAAAGCTTCAACCTTAGGGATCTTATTTCCCATGCTATGGGCATTTATACACACTGCTTTCCATATGTTACCCCTGTTACCCATTTCCATAAAGGTATTTAATGTATTACTTACCTGGAGGCTTTCACTTACCTGGGGGCTTTCTACACCCATCCCCAACGAATGTAGTTTAAAGCCCTCTTCAGTAGATTAACCAGTCTACTACCGAAGACGTGTTGACCTTTCTTGGACAGATGGATGCCATCTCTGCTCTGCAACCCTTGGAACAGCATCCCATGGTCTAGGAAACCAAATGCTCTCGATGACACCATCCACACAGCCATGCATTCATCTCCAGGATGCGAGCCTCTCTGCCTTGGCCTTTACCCTCAACAGGAAGGATTGAAGAGAACACCACCTGTGCACCTAACTGCTTCACCCTCTGTCCCAGAGCCATGAAGTCACTTTTGATACGCTCCGCGGTATACCTGGAAGTGTCATTTGTTCCAACATGGATTAGCAACATTGGGTAATAATCAGTGGGCTTGATGATTTTCGGCAAACTCTCCGTAACATCTTGGATTTTGGCACTAGGCAGACAGCATACCTCTCTGGACATCAGGTCTGGTTGGCAGATGGACGCCTCCGTACCCCTCAGAAGAGAGTCACCAACCACCACTACCCTTCGCTTCCTTGTGGCCGCTTATTCTGCAACTTTGTGGTACTTGAGCTCTGGTTCTTCCCTTTACTGGGATGCTTTCATCAAAGATCCTAAAGTCCTCCTCGCTACTTTGCCACCTCCTTTTTGCCTAGAACTATCTAAGTCCCTGACAGCTGAGTATTAAAGTCCCCCCTATCATCCATAGTCCCGGGCTAACCAGTGCCAACTTTACATCCACATCCCGAAAGAACTGAGCTTGCTCTCACTACCAGAAAGCATCCCCCGGGGTCCGCAATAGTTTCTAAAATCTGCACGGCCAGATTAATAGAGAATAAGATTCTCAACCTCTCCCTTTCTTTCTTTGTTGCATATTAGAAGTTAAAAGACATGTGACCATTTTAGGATTTTTCATTAACTTCTTCTCCTTCCTCACCATATGTGTTTCCTGTACAAAACAGATCGAGGCCACAAGACGCGTAGCTTCTTTGATCAGTGATTTGCATTTATAAGGGGAGTTCAACCCCCTTGCATTAATAGAAGCTACCTTCAAAAGCCCCCCATGGCCACTGAATCCCCCCTAACAGTCCTCCAGAACCATGACCTCCTGTAGTCTACGGAACTTGGCACCCCCAGCCCTCCCTAGTCAAATCCCACCTCCCCCATTTAGCCCCTCCCTATCCTCCTAACCACTGCACCCATCATTCTCCTCCAGGCAGGTGCCTCAACAACAGAGGAAGTGACCTCACCAAGTCCCACCACCTGCAACTTGTATAACACAGCTTTCCTCATTCAAAACAGTACCACACACCCCCACACTCATCTTTCTCATTCTCTATTGTCCATCCATCCCACTCCCACCTTCCCACAGTCTCCTCACATTATGCCCATGACCACCACTCAAACATACCTCTTAAACACAAACTAAGTTAACCATCTTTAAAACACTCCCCCATTGTCCTTCTGCACTCCCCAAAGTCAAAGTTCATCAACAGTCCTTAACAGTTTTCTTCTGAGAGCTCTTGCCACAACCAACAACTGTCGCTTCAGGAGGCCTCTTCTGCTGGCCACTCTCTGCCATCTCTTTGTATCTCAACCCGCAAGCAGTCTCTGTGAATTCTCCTCCACTCTTAACCCAGGCCCAGTTCCCGACAGAGCCAACTCGTCTCTGCTCTCCTTTGCAAAGGATATGTCTTGCCACTATAGGAGAAGTTCGGTGCAAAAGGATGAAGTCATCGATAACTTATTTTCTCCTCTCTCAGCTTGAGCACCAGAGGCCTAAAATCCAATCACCTCTGAAGGGTTATTTGTGCCAAGTCTTGGTACCTCAACCTTATAGCCTCCCACTTAAAGGGGGAGAGCTTCCGTACTGAAGCTGATACACGCTCCTTATCCATGTAAAGCTGAAAACAGGCAATGATATCCTTGGGCAGATTGGACTGCTGCCCCCCCACCCCCCCGGAGTCGGTGCAGTCTGTCAATTTGCAGCCCACAGTCTGCCCTTGTGCTCAACACCTCTCCATCCCAGCGCAGTTGTGCACAAAATTCCTGGACTACCTTCACACAATCTAAAATTTGAGCTGTTCAGGGACATCCCTGAACCTTAAAGTTGCCTGCCTGCTGCGGTCTTCTAAGTCCTTGATCTTGTTTTCAAGTAGCTTTTGCGACTGCTGCATTGCTGCCATCTGCTTATTTAATTCTCTCACAACCCTCCACCTGTTCCTCCACCTCCTCAGCTCTGCCCCCCAGTTTAGCTGTCAACCTGCAGATCTGCTTCTATTGCTACAATCTCAGCTCTTACTACTGTGTTGTCCTTATGCAGGATCTTAAACTAGCTCTTCAGCTTGGCAAATGTTATGCAAGTATGATTGCTGCCTCTTCCAAGTCAGAGTCCACATGCGGAGGAGAGCAATGTTGTCCTGCCACTGTGGCCTTCTTGGCTTGCTGCTGAGAGCTTGGAGCTGCATTTTTAAATGAAAACTCCTGCAGATCGACCACTTTTTTTCTTTGCAGCCATCACACCCACAGACTAACAGGGGTAAGCCAACTCTCTCTTCAATTGATTGCTGCAGTAAGGGACCCAAAATGCTCCGAAAGGGCAGCAGGTGGTGCGGAGCTCCAGGCTCAAGCGGCCATCTAATCTGGTGACATCACTTCCTCTCTTCTGTTCTTTTTCAATGAATTCACTCAGTCTCCTCCTCTGGGGTCAGTTTACTTCTTCAGGCTTCCCTTCTCCTGTTTCTCAGAGGATAAATTCCTTAATAAAATTTGGCTAACATGCTTGCCACTCAAGCAATCTGCTATAGTTTGTAAAAAGCATTGTTACTGTGTATAAACTAGGTGTTGATTTGATTTATTATATTTAATATACCAACTTTCACAACAAAAATTACAGCAAAGTAGTTTACAGTATAAAAATTAAAAAACAAAGTTTATAAAGGTCATTAGAAAAAACAATACAAAAAAATTAATTAGTTTTATAGGGACGAGTGGAACTGAGATGGAACCGATTGGAGTGGGGAAGAGGCTATATGTAGAAGCTTGCTTCACCTGAGAGGCTCCTGTGGAGTTTTGATAATAGCTTGACACCTAGCAGTGATTGTCATCTAGTAGTTGCCGTGGTCTCTATAAGAACTGTGCTGCAGTGGTGTGAGGTGGAACGAGTGGACCTTATGTGGGACTGATTGCAACCAGTAAATACTTAGTTGCTCTCTGTAGAAGCTTGCCTCACCTGAGAGATGCCTTTGGAGTGTTCATAACAGCTTTGTGAGAGGCACTCAGCAATGCTGACATCATCTAGTGGTGCCTGCAGTTTCTATCAGGACAGTGTTCTGATGCACAGCCAAAGGAGCATGGACTAAGAGGCACACTCCTTCAAAGTTCCTTCAGAGCACCATGGAGCTTTAAGAACATAAGATATGCCATACTGGGTCAGACCAAAGGTCTACAAAGCTCAATATTCTGTTTCCAACAGTGGCCAATCCATGTAAGAAATACCTGTCAGGTTGCCAAAAGGTAGACAAATTCCATGCTGCTTATCCCAGAGGTAAGCAGTAGATTTCCCCAGTCCACTTTAATAATGGGTTATGGATTTTTCCTCCAGGAACTTGTCCAAACTTCTTTTAAACCCATCTACACTAACAGCTTTTACTACATCCTCTCGCAACAACTTCCAGGGTTTGATTACGTGCTAAGTGAAAAATATGTTCTCTGATTAGTCTTAAATGTGCTAAATTCTAGATTTCATTGTGTTTCCTAGACTTTCTACTTTTTGAAGGAGTAAACAACCAATCTCTGTTTACACTTTCCACTTCACCCATTATTATCTCCAGGAACAAGCAGGAATGTAGTCTTTGCATATGGGTGACATCAGTACCAACATAGCCCATGTGGGAACGCTCCCCAACATCCAATAAGAAAGCCTTTGGGAGCATCCCACTGTGCCTGCATCGCTGCCTTCCCGCCTTTCCAACTCTCCTGCCTCAGTTCTTTGTTTTTCACGGAGCCAGCAGGAAGCAAATCCTGTCGCCACAAAAAATGTGTTTATTTCATTTCTTTTGTTTTTATGTGGTCGTATCTGCCTTCCCGTTGATGCCGGAACCAACTACTGTTGATTCTTTTCTATTCTCTTCTTTCTTTTCTTTTTTCTAAAAAGTGAATTAGAACTTTCTTGGGAGCATCTACACCATTTTAGGCCTTAAACCTACCATTTGCTTTGGCATAATGGAAAAAAACAACTAGTGTTTTTAAGAAATGTTCTAAGTGTGGCAGTACCATCTCGGCTACCGACACCCACAACTGGTATCTCAAATGCCTTGGGTCTGACCACCAGCCTTCAGAGTGTCCTTTATGTAGGAAGATGACAAAGAGAGGCCTGCAGAATCAAGCTACAAAGTTAGGCATACTCAGATGCAGTGTCTTTAGCATCAATGTCAACAAGGGCATTGTCTTCCTGTCATGGATCTCAGATATCAAAACATAAGACTTTGAAGACACACAGATCCCCCAAGGGTAGATCTCTTTCTAAGAATCAAGATACCTTGAGCGTTGCCCTAGAGGTGGATTGGCCAGCCAAACTACCCCGGTGGGAGGACCTTTCCTCCAAAGCCATTGGGAGGTCCCAGGATGCTCCCGAGGCCTCCACCTCTGGAGAGCTGCTGGTGCCAAGCTCTGGGACGTTAGCCTGCATTTTTGGTGCCGATACCCAAGCATCGGTGGGCTCTATGGATCAGCATATCCTCGCCATCAAATGCAGCTCGGCGGCCCTACTAGCTGCATCACTTCCGATCAAACCCATACCGATGGTACCGCCGACACCGGACATTGCTCTCGTCGATACTTTGAATCTTCCTGTATGCTTTCCCTCCCATTCCCCCAATTCCCAAGATACTTTTCAAGCAACTTAGAAATTGATCCATGGTCTCTCAATATGTGTATGTAGTTAGTTTTTTGATGATGTAAGGTCCGTCATACATCTGAACATCTTGCTGCAGTTTGGAATTTTATTTGGACAGCATAACCCTCAGGCAAACAAGGCTGCTGCCTAGGGCAGAAGCTTCTGAGGGGCTTTAAATAGCAGATTATTCAAAGCTAAACAATAGATTCTAACAGCTGGGGGTGGGGGGAGGCTCAAGGGGAAATGTAAAACCAAAGTCAAAGATACAGTAGAAGTAGAAGCAGGGAAGATGGTGCAACCCAGGAATATGTTGGTCCAGAAGTTCTCTAGTGAAGCTTCTTTGGTTCATCTGGAAGTGGGCAGTTTAGGGGACTTGGAGACATCTTATTCTTTTACCCCACTCACCACCTCTTCCTCCTGGAGGACCACAGATCTTCTTGTGCTCAGGGACAGTTGATCAAGAAACGACATGCTCTGGAGGCATTAGTCAGAAGCCTAATGCAAATTTCATCACTGGTTGGGTATTCTGTAAGAGATAGTTCCCCTCTTATTTCCTCTAAGTTAAAGTGTTTAAGAATACTGTTTCCAACAAAGCAGAGCCATTTCAAATAGAAATGCTTCCTAGTCCCTCTTGCCAAACCAGTGTGTTTTTCTGGACAGGCAGAAGGTGTGGGTGGTTTATCATCTTTTCTCCCAAGGAGTGTTTCCAGTTTTGAACTGTAGAAGTTGATTTATCATATGGAATATAGTTTAACTAGTTGTTCTTTGCAACCGTGCAGCTTTCTGGAAAGACTGCAGATTGATTGACTTCGCAAGAAAGTGAAGTTAGGTCCTGTACTGCTGAGATTCATGAAGAGGAAAAGAAGATTGAGGTGCTGGAGAAAACTAATTTGGCACTGATGAAAAATAATACTTTATTGCAGAGCAAACTAGAAAATATTGAGCATGTACTTCGAGCACTAATCTATATGTTCTTAATTTTTCTGATAATAGTTTGGTATCCCCAGTGGAGATGTTTAAAATGTGTATGTTTCAAGTATTGTATTTCTTTCCAGACTCCGTCCCTAGTGTTTTCTACAATTACTGTGTTTCTGGGACAGTGAAGAAGATGGGAGTGTCAGAAGGGAATAATAATTTAGATGTTATTGCAAGTCTGGAATTCATTACCGGAGAATGTAGTAAAAGCTGTTAGTATGGCTGGGTTTAAGAAAGGTTTGGACAAGTTCCTAGAAGAAAAGTCCATAAACCATTATTAAAGAGGACCAGGGAAATCCACTGTTTAGCCCTGGGATAAGCAACATGGAATCTGTGTACCTTTTTGGGAACTTGACAAGTACTTGTGAACTGGACTGGCTGCTGTTGAAAACAGAATTCTAGGCTTGATGGATCCTTGGTCTGAACCTGTTCCAAACAGCAGGTACAAACCTTGCCACCTCACTGGGCAGACTGGATGGACCGTGCAGATTTTTATCTGCCATCTTTTACTACGTTAGTATGTTGTTTCCTATTCTCTGAAGGCTTACAATCTTAAATTTGTACCTGAGATAATGGATGGTTAAGTGGCCTGCCCAAGGCTGCAGGAAACATCACTGGGCAGCTTGCATGCGCTGACGATCTTCCGGCTCCTCCACAAAAGGGACTGCTCCAAGGTGCCCCCGTGCCAGATGGGCCCGCACCTAAGGGCCTCGCCAAAGGGCCCTTTGGCATGGCCTTTAGGCAGAGACCTTGAATTGAACACCACCAGGTATCTCTTGTAAAACCATGCTGCAGATCCTCTGCTCCACAACCAAAGACAGCTCAACCACCAGGACGCTCTTCAACCCAGCTCAAGGCACTTCTACCTCTGTGCATGCCGACTATTTCTGAACCTGTTTGTACGCAAAACATGCTCTTCACCCACCCACACTATGCGCCCAAACAGCCTGGCATATGGTACATAGATGAACCCACAAACGGATCCCCGTTCTATACAGGTCAAAACTAACCAGCACACACACAACTATCCTGCCTACTGCCCCTCTAACACTACTACTAGCACTGAACTCCTCAACGCCATTTCAGTTAGAAACAAAACAAACACAATCCTTGACCACTTACACCTCCACCAAATCGACATCCTCTGCATTACAGAGACCTGGTTAACTAACACTGACTGAGTCACCCTAAACCAAATAACCCCCGTACTCGCACAGCATTCAACTGCCCCATAACACAAAAAAGGGGAGGGGGGTATTAATCCTCACCAGAACACAACTCAGATTCAAGACAACCACAACACAAAACACAAAGCACTGCAGCACTATCGTAATACAGAATAAGCACCTAGCCATCTGCCTCACATACAGAGCCCCCCCAATGGCCCTTCTGATGAACTCTCCACCATTTTAGAAGCAGTATGTGCCAGAAGCTCCCCCCACGAGCCTCTGATTGTGCTGGAAGACTTCAATCTCAAATCAATATCTGAAAAAGAGGCAGATTCTTTTCTCAGAGCCAGGGAGGCACTACAGCACATTCAACTACTCACCACACCCACTCACCACCTGAGCTCCACTCCTGACTTGGTTTTCATTCCAAATAGAACCCTCCTAAGCAACATGGTAACTGCACCCCAGACCACACCAATAACCTGGTCTGACCACAACTCCATACGGTTCACCATGTCCCATCCCGACACAATCAAAAATAGATATCCTCAGGGAGCCACAGAATCAAAAATCCAAGGAAAAACTCCCAACTATACTCTCAACGAAAAGCAAAAAAGCAAAAATGTGAGAATAACTCAACAAACAAACAAAACTGACAAGGCGTCGATAACAGCACACAACACTGTGTTAGAGGAAAAAAAACCTCAGCCACCCCTTCTATTAATACCAGCTCAACTCTCTTTAGTACTAGAGGGGTTTTTTTGACCATTGATGTCATTCCAAGTACAGTTCATTGACAGCGCCCTACTGTGGCAGGATTTCTGTCTTGGTCTTACCATATAACTGACTCGTCCCCTCTACTGGTATTAATAGAAGGGGTGGCTGAGGTCTTTTTTCTTCTAACGCAGTGTTGTGTGCTGTTATCGGCTCCTTGTCAGTTTTGTTTGTTTGTTGAGTTATTCTCACATTTTTGCTTTTTTGATTTTCGTTGAGAATATAGTTGGGAGTTTTTCCTTTGTTTTTTTGTTTCCATCCTGACACAGCCATCCCGCAGAGCCCACAGCACCCAGGAAGGAGATTCAAATTATTTGATAAGGACCAATTCCTCCAGGAAATCATCCTAACCCTAGAACAAGACACAACTGATATAGACTCCGCCATCAATCTCTGGAATGACACCATTTCAGCAGCAGCAAGAGCACCAGCAAAAAACCTCAGCAGACATACAGAGCAAAGAAGACAATTGGCACCATGGTACTCAAACAAAATAAGGGAAGCTAAAAGGACTCTTAGAAAAACTGAATGAAACTGGAGAAGGAACAAGACACAAGCCTTACAGCTCTACCAAGAAAAGCAGGAGGACTACAATAATTTAATCAATCAGCATAAACAGGAACACCACACCAATCTCACCCTTAAAGTAACCAACAAACTCAGAAAACTTTTCAATATAGCCCGCATTCTCACAAAGGAACCCAGCCACATTGAAGATGCCACAATCAACCCCCAGACATTTGCTCACTACCTAATCACTAAATGTACCCCTTACAGACAGATAACCTGCAAGAGATGAACCCTACCCACGCACCCACACCCCCAAAACACACTTGGGACAACTTCCACATATCCTCCATAGAACAAATCACATGCACTATATCAGCCCTCAACACTAGCACTGCTCTCACAGACCCCTGCCCTGTGCCATGGATAAAATCTACAAAGGAGCTCAGCAGATTCATACACAAGATCATACACTCCTCACTAGTATAGGGATACATGCCCCTACCCCTCAAAATAGCCA
Organism: Ichthyophis bannanicus; assembly: GCA_033557465.1. NCBI lineage: Eukaryota > Metazoa > Chordata > Amphibia > Gymnophiona > Ichthyophiidae > Ichthyophis > Ichthyophis bannanicus. Next base: position 371,821,784 of record CM066033.1, on the reverse strand, counting down.
CTATACGCCCCGTCCCTAAACTCCTCATGCCTTCCCCCACTGATCCAGCGACTTATCACCCAATATCCAGCCTCCCATTTCTAACCATGATACTTGAAAAAATAGTATATCAGCAATTCCAGGACCATGTAGACTCCCTAGCACCCATAGACCCCCACCAGCATGGGTTCTGACCCGTTCATATTGTAGAAACCTTATTTATGATGCTCCTTGACAACCTCACCAAGGGAATCGACAACCTCAAAATGGGCTTCCTCCTCATCTTCGTTGATATAACAGCAGCATTTGACACTATCTCCTACCCCATACGCCTCTGAAGACTCAGGGATATTGGACTACGCAACACCACCCAACACACTAACACAAGACCCAGATGACGCAGCACACTGGACACCATCCAGACACCCAGCAATTACCTTAAAACCATGCAATCCATGTCAAGCAGGACACTGTCCCTATCAGCATCTACCCTCTGGAATTCCCTTCCAAATGACCTAAGAGCCACCCTCGATGCCATGGACATCAGGAAGAAACTGAAAACCCATCTCTTCACAGAACATTATGGAGCCATCACTTAATGCACCCCCCTCCTCATTATCACCCCCCTCACTGCAAATCAGCTCCCATAAAGTAAAACATTGCCCGGTATTAATGTATATATGTATATATACCTCTCTGTAAATAGTTACCTCCAGAACTCCTATACAGTCTCGCCCCACTACATCCCCCCTTATTGATCTAGTAACATACCAAACCTAATATGTAATTTGTTAGTTCCAATGTAAACCTTTTTGATTGTAGGATAAGGCGGTATATAAAACTTGTTAAATAAATAAATAATAAAATACACACACACTCTTATCAAAATTCCCCTACATGCACACACTCCCTCAACACACACACAACACACGCACACACCGACATCCCTAAAACATACACAATACACAGACACCTCCAATATACACTGTCAGGCAGTGGCCAGTCCGCCGCCTAGGGGGAGCGGGTCTGTCCGCCTGATGACCCTTTCGATGAAGGAGTAGTTGTGGACACGAATGGGTCAGGTACAAGATAGGATTTTATTTCCCCTCCCGGGGTTGGATTTTCAAATATACAACGCAACAAACTTAGGACAATAAAAGCCATACACTCTGGCATGTGATAAAGGAAAAATGAAAGACAGCTTCTTCTTGCTTCTTACTCAAATTATATCCACAGGAAACAATATTCTCAGCATACAGTTCCTTTGCAAATGAACAGCAAATCTTGTGATCTTTACAGCTAGCCTTAAGTAATGCACAAACGCTGGCTTAACACAAAGAAGTAATCTTGTCTGAAATGGTTAGCGTACAATCCATTGGATCACCAAATGAATCTTCACTAGCAGAATCAATTATCATAGGCTCCTGCTGACTTTCAGCTGGACAAACGTTTTCTTTATTGTAAACCTCCTTCTAATGTATCTTCACGGGGCTTATCCAGCCAGCCCTCTCTAAGGTAAGAATTACTGTTACCATATATATCAGAGTGTGAGAGAGGAGAGACCCACCTTCCAGGATTTTCAGCATATAACTTTTTATAAGAACTTTTCCCTTTAAAGTATTTGCTTGTCCTACCTTCAGGTTTTGGCTGAGGATAATGGAACTTCTCTACCCTGTTAGCAAAGGGTTTTGCCCTTGGAAGCTTTCTCTGAGGTTTAGGCTTTTCCAACTCTTCTTCTGACATGCAGATATCTTCTACACAATACCTCTCCCTCTCAAGGGCTTGTAAATGCTCCCACGCTAGCTCTCCTGTTAAATCCTTCTGGTGGCCTTCCCAGCACGGCACCTGCCTTGGACTTTTCCCACGAGGCTTCTGAGCATTAACTCTCAAGGTATTTCTGCTGCCAGTAAGTTTCCTTAAGTCTGGTTCAGAATCACTTCCAGGGTCATAATTCTCAGATACATACGGTTCCACTCTCAGGCTTCCATTCACTCTGCAAAGCACGTTGCCTCTGAGCTCCAAACTGCGTCACAGCAAACTGACTCTCACAGCTGTTTCTCGCTCTCTCTCTGGGTCTGTCGCTGGATCTCTCTCTAAGTTCCTTCCTTCTCCCCTTTCTACCTCTACCGAGTGTTTCTTATAGTGCTGATTAGCACTTCCCCCACTCAGGTGAAAACTATTTGCTTCAGGAGCTAAGAATTGCTTGCTAGTTGGGCGGGGTTGCAGACCTCGTGGCTGGGTCTGTTTACGTTGCTCCTGACAACTATTGATCATGTGGTTTGCCTGCCTGTCAGATTCTGACCTAATTCTCACAGAATCCTGTGTTTTTAAGGCCCAGGATGGATCTTCCCCATTACAACACACACACACACATACACACCCAACATACACAGAAAAGAACCAATACCCCCAGCATACACACACCCACACACCCATCCTCAACATACTCACACAGCACACAGACATCCCCAACATGCATGCACACACATACACACATGTCCCCAACATACATACACAACACACCTCACACTACCACCAGCATGCACACTCAATACACACACACACACACCTCCAACACATACAGAACATACCCAGACACCCCTAACACACACATATACACTCAGTATATGCACATCCCCCAAAACACATGTGCAAGCATACATATCTCCCAACATGCGCACACTCCACCCAAAACATGAAAGCACACACACCCTACTACTACTGCTATTGAGCATTTATATAGCGATACCAGTCGTACGCAGTGCTGTACAGACATGTAAGAGAGAGTCCCTGCTCGTCAGAGCTTACAATCTAATCAAGACAAACACAGAGCTAACAATCTAGTCAAGACAAAAACACGGCACTTACAATCTAGTCACGACACAGAAGTCAAGATCTGAAAGCAACGGTGAAGAGGTGAGAGTTCAACCTGGATTTAAAGAGGGCTAGAGAGGGTGCCTGGCGTACAGACACCGGTAGCTTGTTCCAGGCGTAAGGTGCAGCAAGGTGAAAGGAGCGAAGTCTGGATTTAGCAGTAGAAGTGAAGGGCATAGACAGAAGTAGTTTGTTAAAAGAGCGGAGTTCCCGAGAGGGGTTGTAAGGAGAGATAAGAGATGAAAGGTACTGAGGAGCCGCAGAGTGAATGCACATAAAGGTCAGAAGGAGAAGTTTGAATTGGATGTGAAAGCGGACAGGGAGCCAGTGAAGTGACTTGAGAAGAGGAGTAATGTGGGTATAGCGAGGCTGGCGGAAGATTAGTCGCGCAGCAGAATGTTGAATAGATTGAAGGGGAAAGAGATGACTCAGAGGGAGACCAGCAAGGAGCAGGTTGCAGTAGTAAAGACGAGAGGTGACTAAGGAGTGGATAAGGGTTTTAGTAGTATGCTCAGAAAGGAAGGGGCGGATTTTGCTGATATTGTAGAGAAAGAAACGGCAGGTCTTAGCTACAAGCTGGATTTGTGTAGAGAAAGAGAAGAGTCAAAGAAACCCCCCAGATTGCGGGCCGAGGAAACAGGAAGGATTATCGAGTTTTCCACAGAGACTGAGAAAGGAGGAAGAAGAGGGGAGGTTTTGGGGGGAAAGATAAGGAGTTCAGTCTTGGCCATGTTCAGCTTCAAGTGGTGGTGAGACATCCAGGCAGCAATGTCAGAAAGGTAGGCAGAGATCCTGGTCAGGATAACCGGAGAGATTTCAGGCGTAGAGAGGTAGATTTGGGAGTCATTGGCATAGAGATGGTACTGAAAGCCATAGGAGGAGATAAGCGCACCAAGGGACTGGGTATAGAGAGAGAAAAGGAGCGGACCCAGGACGGATCCCTGGGGGACACCAACTGGGAGTGGGGTAGCAGAGGAGGAGGAGCCACTAGAACACACACTGAAAGATCGATGGGAGAGGTAGGAGGAGAACCAGGATAGTACAGAGCCGCTAAAGCCAAGCGAAGACAGGGTAACAAGGAGAAGGTTGTGGTCAACAGTGTCAAAAGCAGCAGAGAGGTCAAGAAGGATGAGAACAGAATAGAGGCCCTTGGATTTTGCCAGGAACAAGTCACTGGAGACTCTGGTAAGAGCCATTTCAGTAGAGTGTAAGGGATGAAAGCCAGACTGTAAAGGATCCAGGAGGGCATGAGAGGAGAGGAAGTCAAGGCAGCGGCGGTGGACAGCACGTTCAAGTAGTTTAGATTTTAAGGGAAGGAGAGAGATGGGTCGATAGTTAGAAGGACAGGTGGGATCAAGTGAGGGTTTCTTGAGGAGGGGAGTGACCACAGCATGCTTGAAATCTGCAGGGAAAATTGCAGTGGAGAGCGATAGGTTGAGAATATAAGAGATGGAAGGAACAACGGCGGAAGAGATGGGGCTTAGGAGGTGGGTGGGGATAGGATCAGAGGAGCAGGTGGTGAGTTTGGAGAAAGAAAGAAGGAGTGTGGTTTCCTCATCAGAGATCATAGGGAAGGAAGAGGAGGTAGCAGAGGTAGGGGGGAGGGTTGAGAGTGAAGAAGGGAAGTAGATGAAGTAGTTGGAATAGTGGGGAATTGGAGGGTGATCCTGTGGATTTTATCATGGAAGTAGTCAGCCAGGGTTTGGACAGGAAGGGAGGGGGAGGGACTGGAGGCGGAGGCACCTTGAGGAGAGAACTGAGAGTAGTAAAGAGACGGCGAGGATCAGAGGCAAGGGAGTTAGTCAAATGGATGTAGTAGTCTTGTTTAGCAAGAGCTATGGCTGACTGGAAAGAGACAAGCATGAATTTGAAGTGTAGAAGGTCAGCACGGGAACGGGATTTGAGCCACACACGCTCAGCTGAGCGGGCACAGGAACGAAGATAGCGGGTAGTGGATGTGAGCCAGGGCTGGGGTGTAGAACGCCTCACAGGACGTGGGATGAGCGGGGCGAGAGCATCCAGGGCCGAGGAAAGTGCAGCATTATAGGAGGTTACTGCCTCGTCAACGGAATTAGATAACATGTGCGTCCTCCCAATATGCACATACCCAACACACCTGCATGCACTCCTCTCAAGACATATATTTATACCCCCAACACAGACACATACATAAACCCTAACACACATGCACTTATACCCTCACTACACACACATATGCGCACACCCCCCCACACACATGCACACATACTCCCAACACACACTCACTGACACACCCTCAACACACACATGTGCATGCACATGCTTTCACATGACACATACACAAACACATCTAGCATTTGCATACACATACACGCAGGCCTCCAAAACATACACACACTCATGCCTTCAATACATACCCATACACATTGCTAACACACACATGTGCACATCACCAACACCCCCAGTACACACACCCTGCAACATGCATGCATTCTCCTGAACACACACATGCACATATCCCCCAGTACATGCACACCCCCAACACACACATGCACACACTACCCAATGCATACAGACACAGATCACACAGGCCCTCAACACACTCACATGCATGCCCGCAACCTGCATGTGTACCCCCACACACATATACATTTCCTTAAAACACTCACCTCCAGCAAATGCACATACCCCCAACATATGCTCACACACATCCAATATCCCAAACATGCATGAAGTCCCCCAACAGATGCACTCACACACACAGCCCCAACACACACACACACACACACACACACACACACACACACACACACACACAGTGACATCCCAAAATAACACACACAGCCCTCACACATGCATCCCAAACACACACCTAGACACCCTCAACATGCACACACAAAGCCAACAATCACACATCACATTCCCCAGATAGTCCCTAAAACACACAAAGCCTAGCACATATGAATACACTCATCATGCATGCACTCCTCCCAACACACACACAGACCACAACACACATGTATATACCCAACACATACACAGTCATGCACACCCTGATGCACTAACACTCACACCTCCCAACATGCACACATTCCACCTAACATACATAAACACGCACACACCCCAACACATGCATTTCTCCAACATGCATACTTATGTAATCCCCTCAACATAGGCATGCACAACCCCCAACACAGGCATGCACATTCCTCCAACACATATACATACCTCCCCAACACTCAGGCACATCCCCTAAAACATAAAAACACCTCCCTGACATGCATGCATTTCCCTCAAAATACACATGCATGTTCACCCCAAAGACACACACACACGCACTATCAACATACACACAGACACTCCCCAACACATAAATACCCCCTACAAGCACACCCCACCAACACACACACAAGCACTCATACCAATATGCACATGCACTCTGAACGGAAACATGTGCACACCTTCACATGCACACATAGTATGGATTGCACACAAACAATCCAAAATATGCACACACACACATACATGCAGACCTCCAACACATGCACACACACACATACACACAGGCTTCCAACACACACATGCCCCCAACACATACACCACCAACACCCCCAGCACACATATACACACACACATATCCCGTAACATGCATGCACTCACCATAACACACACATACACACCTCCCAACATGCACAGGCACCACCCAACACATACAAATGCACACACTCTGTAACACATGTGCATCTGCAGCATGTGCATACCCAGCACACGTATACATTCACTCCCCTCAAAATATGCATATGCATCCCCAACATACATGCAGAAAATGCCCCACTACACACACAAACACACAGGCACACCCCCAACATACACAGACATCTCCCTCAACACGCACACTCCCACAACATATACCTGCACACCCCCACAATAAACGCATGCCCCTCAACACAGACACACGAAGGGATACACCCTTAATGCATACACCCTCCCCCAACACATATGTGCAATCCCCAACTCATAAATACCCCCCCAGCAAATGCACGTTCTCGGCATGCATGCAGCCACTCTCATCAATGTGCACATGCACGCACTCCGAACACATACATACACATATCCAGCATATGCATATGCATACATTCAGGTCCCCAACACAGACATAGACATGCACATCCCCCAGTACACACACACATGAACATACCCCCAGCAAACTCATGCATGCATGCCTCAACATACATACACACACAAAAACAGACATTCCCCCAACAGACATCTGCAGCCTCCAACACATAAACAGCCCTCCCAACAAATAACCTGTCTTGAATAAAATGATAAAGTGGTATTAAAAAAAACGTTAAATAAAATAAATAAGCATACCCCAACACATAGACCCTTGTGCACTCCCCCAACATGAATACATTTCCATACACACAAACACTCCCCTCCACACATGTACACCCCCAACATGAATACCTTCACATATGCACACCTCCAACATGCATGCACTGACCCCAGTGCACACATGCAGAAGCACAGCACACATACACACGTGCACAATATACATATGTGCACATGCCTCCAACACATGTATGCATGCCTCCAGTACACACATGCAAACAAATTCCCCCAACATAAACATACATGTGCCCAGCACACATGCACATATGTATCCCCAAAACACACACATGCAGAGCCCCAACACATATAAACGTTTGTACCCCTCAACACACACACATATACTCCCCCAATACACATGCATTCTTCAACTCAACATACACACATACACACACACTCCCCCAACACACATACACAACACACATATGCTCATATGCCTAACACATACATGCATGCACACATGCCTCCAGCATGCACATGCGTGCCTCCAACATACACATACACCTGCTGTCCACACATGCACATATGCATGTACAACCCCAACATATATACAAGCACACAATCCAGCACACAAGGGCATTCCTCAGCACAAACACATGCTCCCTTCTTACATACCCACCCCTCAGTATACATGTGTACTCTTTCTCAACACACATACACAACCACCAACACACATGAAATGTCACCCCCCAACAAACATGCACACAAGTAGTATAATGGGAACACTAATCATCAAACCGATAGGTGAGATAAGGATGACATCAACCAATAGGTCTCTGAAAAATTTATTAAAACAAAGAGCAGTTCATCATTTTGTGACCAATAATGATGTTAAAGCAGCAGTGGTAGAAAGGTTTAACAGGACATTGAAATCCAAAATGTGGCATTATTTTTCAGCGCAGAACACTTTTAGGTATCAAGACAAGCTGCAGGCATTTGTACACAGCTATAACTGTAAACTGCCCTTGATCTCTGGAAGAGGCGGTATAGAAGAAGTATATAAATAAATAAATAATCATAGTTTTCACAGAGTGATACAGGCAAATCCTGTAGCTGTGACATTCACATACTCTCTGCAGATCTGGAAAAAAAGTCAGTGGTGATAGCATCAAACGTAAACATGCCAAGGACCCCTTAAAGGAAGAAGATCATGTAAGACTATCAAAAACTAAAGGAACATTTGAAAAAGGTTACGAGCAAATGTGGACAGATGAGATATTTATAATAACAGACGTTTTAAACAAGGGTTAGAAAATGACATACAAGATACATGATTATGATGGCGAAGCTGTACAAGGTTCTTCTTATCTTAAAGAATTACTAAAAGTCACCCCACAACAGGACAGAATATATTGTATCGATAAAGTTCTAAAGGTAAAAGTGCGGAATAGGAACAAACTGTACCTCGTAAAAAGTAGAGGATGGCCTGATAAATTTAACAGTTGGGTGAAGGCATCAGAGATTCAAGACATTTGATGTTTTTCTTTTGAAGCAGCATAACAAAAAAAAGATGAATGATGGGGCTTTTATATCACACTACCTAGCAATGCCTCAGCAGGTGTGGGTTCTCAAAATACCAGCTCTATTTTTACCAAACAACTAGCAAGACCATTGGACTTACAAGGACCTTGAGAAGTAGGGCTAGTAGAAATACAATATTCCAATACTTGGAGAATATTAAGGAAGACCAAAAGTATGTTGTCACCTCCGGAGTAGGAAATGTACAACATCACATTACACAATTCCGGACCTTGAAGCCCTAATGGTGGAAACGGATTTGGGCATTGTGGCCATTACAGAAACATGGTTTAATGAATCAAATGATTGGGATATAGCCATAGCTGGCTATAATCTATTCAGAAGAGACAGAGAAAATGGAAAAGGAGGAGGAGTAGCCTTGTATGCCAAAAGCAATATTAAAACTACTTAAATGCAGGGGACATGGGGAAAAGAAGAAGCGCTCTGGATTGCGTTGGAAAGAGGAGATGGCACTGTCATCCGTATTGCTGTAGTCTACAGATCTCAGACTCAAATTGAAGAGAGAGATAACGAATTGATTATAGATATTGCCAAGATAGCAACAAAGGGGGAAGCGATCATATTGGGTGACTTTAATCTACCTGATGTGGATTGGATTACTCCTTCTGCACATCTGGAAAGAAGCACAAAAATTGTGGATGCTCTCCAAGATGCGTTACTTAGACAAATGGTGATGGAACCAACCAGGGAAAGCTCAATGCTGGATGTAGTGCTCACCAACGGTGATAGCGTGTCGAATGTCTGCGTGAGTACCCCTGTGAGCAACAGCGATCATCACACAGTATGGTTTGAGATAAAAGCCATGGTACAGGCCAATCGTAGCAAGCTCAAAGTCCTAAACTTCAAAAACACTGACTTCAATAAAATGGCCAAGTACTTAAAGGAGGAGATGACGGGGTGGAAGGAGATAAGGGAAGTGGAATTGCAATGGGCTAAACTAAAGGTGGCAATAAAAGGGGCAACAGATAAATATGTAAGAAAAGTAAATAAAAACAAGAGGAGAAGGCAACCTATTTGGTTTTCCAAAGAAGTGGCTGCTCAAATAAAGGCAAAAAGCACAGCTTTCGCAAAATTCAAAAGCTTGCAAACAGAAGAACACAAAAATGAATACAGGATCAAGCTCAAAGTGTCTAAAAGAGAAATAAGGATAGCAAAATCAAAGGCAGAGGAAAAGATGGCTAAAGATGTTAAGGGTGGCGACAAAACTTTCTTCGGGTATATTCAGGAAAGGAAGAAGATCAGAGTTGGAATTGCAGGACTCAGAAGTGCTGGGAAAGGATTCGTGGAAAGTGACATTGAAAAAGCAAAATTGGTAAACAAATACTTCTGCTCTGTTTTTACTAAAGAAAATCCTGGAGATGGACCAGCTTTGACTCCCAAATATAAAAATGGGAATGAAGTAGATACCATACCATTCACAGAAGATGAGGTGTTAGAACAACTTGCTAAACTGAAAGTGGACAAAGCCATGGGACCAGATGGAATACATCCCAGGATACTGAAAGAGCTCAGAGAGGTTCTTGCAGGACCGTTAAAGGATGTCTTCAACAGATCCTTGGAAACAGGAGAGGTTCCTCAGGACTGGAGAATGACTGATGTCGTACCTCTACACAAAAGTGTTGACAGGGAAGAAGTGTCAAACTACAGGCCCGTGAGTCTTACCTCGGTGGCGGGAAACGTAATGGAGGCGCTCCTGAAAGAGCAAATAGTGAACGTTCTCAAAATCAACAGGTTGCAAGATCCGTGGCAACATGGTTTTACCGAAGGATGGTCTTGCCAAACAAATCTGATTGAGTTCTTTGACTGGGTGACCAGGGAACTAGATCAGGGGCATGCAATGGATGTCATCTACCTGGATTTCAGCAAAGCCTTTGATACTGTTCCTCATAGGAGGCTTCTCAATAAACTCTGTAGCTTGGGGATGGGTCCCAAGATGGTAAACTGTATTAGAAATTGGTTGACTGACAGACAACAGAAGGTGATGGTACATGGAGCTCACTCGGATGAAAGGAAGGTGATTAGCGGGGTGCCCCAGGGTTCGGTCCTTTGCCCGACACTGTTCAATGTATTTGTGAGTGATACTGCTGAAGGACTGAATGGAAAAGTCTGTCTTTTTGCAGATGACACAAAACTTTGCAACAGAGTGGACTCCCCCGAGGGAGTGGTTAACATGAGGAAAGACCTACAAAAGCTGGAAGAATGGTCTAATGCTTGGCAATTACGATTTAATGTGAAAAAGTGCAGTGTCATGCACTTGAGTAGCAGAAATCCAAGGGAAATGTACGCGATAGGGGGCGAGAGGTTGGTATGCACGGTTCAGGAGAAAGACCTTGGTGTGATTATCTCTGATGATCTTAAGGTGGCAAAACAGTGTGACAAGTCGGTGGCAAAAGCCAGGAGGATGTTGGGCTGCATACAAAAAGGGATTACCAGCAGAAAAGAAGAGGTACTTATGCCACTGTACAAGTCACTGGTGAGACCTCACTTGGAATACTGTGTTCAGTTTTGGAGACCATATCTTGCAAAAGATGTAAAAAGACTGGAAACTGTTCAGAGGAAGGCGACCAAAATGATTTGGAGCCTGCATCAGAAGCCTTAAGGGAAGAGACTTGAAGACCTAAATATGTACACTATGGAGGAGAGGAGGGACAGAGGAGATATGATTCAGACCTTTAAATACTTAAAGAGAAATGCTGAACAAACCAACCTCTTCCAAAGACGGGGAAGCTGTAAAACTAGAGGGCATAACATGAAGCTGCAAGGTGGTAAATTGAAAGGCAATGTCAGGAAATATTTTTTCACTGAAAGTGTGGTGGATGCTTGGAATGCTGTCTTGATGGAAGTGGTGGGGGCAAACACGGTGACGGAATTCAAAACGGCTTGGGACAAACACAGTGGATCCCTTTACAGCAACAGGATAAAAACAAAATAAATGGTACCATCTAACTTCTGAACCATCTAACATATCAACAAATAGGGGTGTCCTACATGGAGTGGTGGGTTCACCCTTAAACAAAGACATGGGGAGGGGTGGCCTGCACAGAGCGACAGGTGCACCTACTCTTGCCATCTTGCTGGGCAGACTAGATGGACCATGCTGGTCTTTATCTGCTGTCATTTACTATGTTACGATGTAAACAGGAGAGGGCACTATGTGACCATGCAGAGTTTAGTGGAATCCATGAATTAGGACATTAGCAGTGTCTATAAACCTGCATCACCATAAATCGTTTATGACCCCAATGCATGAAGAATCTGAATAAAATCAGAAGATAAGGCTGTTATTTCTGCAGAGGGTGATTTGGCAACCATTTTGGGGGGTAGAAGCTAACGTTAATACTCAGCGTTCCCATTTTCCAGTGGATATTACGAGCAGTTTTAATATCCTCTACCTGTACACAGTTAGTAGGTGACCATTCTGTACCACTGCTGCGCTGTGTTCCAAGGGGTTTAGGGATGAGTTTATCACCCTCACTTTTGTTAAGCCACACTATGTCCCTGTAAACAAACAGCACATTGACACCATCACATTTGAAATAAAAATGAAACGGAACAGATATGTATCATTTCATTGCAGAAAGGTGATCCTTAAGCTTCATTTGTGCCCCCGGAGGGCTGTTTGTTTTTTAAAATAGTGGTGGCTAAAAACTACTGAGACCCCAAGCATACAAGCATTATTATACTACAGTACACAAGCCGGCTATGGACTTTCAGGATATCATGGACCCGTCATTTACGGTGCTGGTGTCAGTGGTGTGTTTCATAGTCTCTTTAGAAAAGCTAGTCTGCTTTTGAGAAGGAGTTTTGAAATGATTAAGCCACACATGAAAGGCTCCACAAAAACATTTATGTAGATCACAAATCACTCCGTCGGTCCACTTCTCACAGAGTATATATTGAAGAATATCAGTTAGGCTCTGTATCACAACTAGAAAGTAGAATACGTTCTAAATAGGACTGTAGAAACTCATAGATGCAAGACTATCCAAACAAAACTTTTTGTAGGTGGCTACGTGGTCTCAGTATTTCGGACAAGAGTCAGAAACTCCGATTCACTGTCCACTCTTTCACATCAATGACCACTAAAATGTAGCAACCTCTATTTCATATTATTCTTAAAGTCTCCATCAGGAGAAGGAAATAACCAAAAAATTGCTTAGCTTTTATTCAACTTGGCTTCAACTTCAGTCAGCTTTCAATGATAATTCACTTCTTTCCCGACGCTAACAAGCGCTAAGCGTTTCACCAATCAAGGGTTCTTCAGGGGAAGTGCTAAGCTCTAAAACACAAAACACAGTGCATGTAGACAATACTTTCTTCTTACAATGTCGTCTAAACTTTCAACCTCATTATACAGTGTAAGGAATATCTTCTACTCACTTTCTCACAAATGCGCCGGCGTTCTATCCACATAAATATGCTGAACTGCTGTGCGGGTGTAAAGGACGCCGAACATGCGCTTCTTAAATAGAGGGAAACTCTTCACGAATGGAGCCTGCAAGCCGTGACGTCACACACACAGCTCCCATTCCACACGAACATTCAACCCCAAGGGAGCGACAGTTTGTAATAAGTGTATCCAACGTTGTTCTGTGTATAGCAATGTTCCTTCCCTAGTGTGACCTTGCTGCGGCCGCTGTATTTGAGTTATATAGAAACAGCGTAAATCTTCAAACGCATGTTGTAGAGCCAGACAATGCTCTACTATAGGAGCCTCAAGTCGTTTGCATTTCAGTTTACTTTTGTGTTCATTCATCCGAATCCTGAATGGACGATTGGTCTTCCCGATATACAGCAGGGCGCAGGGGCAGCGTATACAATACACAACGTGCGTGGATCCACACGAAGTGCTAGCTCGTAGCTTATACAGATGTCCATTATGAACAAAACTGTCGCACTCTTGAGTAACAGAACAGATTGTGCAATTGCCACAGGGCTTATGGCCATAACTATCCAAACTAGATGGGCTAGATGGTCGTAGAACTGTCGGGCTCAATAAATCCTTAAAGTTCTTCTGCCGTTGCCATACGCAACGTGTATGGTACTGTTGTAAACCTGGTATGGCAGATAAGATATTCTTGTGTCTGTTTAAACTAGACTGCAACTGTTTACTTAGAGGAGAGTAAACTGTTATCAAATTAATGCTATCCCCCATTGGCAATTCCGGACGCTTAGGATGCAAAAGTAAGTCTCTGTTAAGAAACCGTGCCCTAGTGTACACCTCCCGAATGATTTTACGTGGGTAGCCCCGTTGGGAAAACTTCTGTCGCAAGTGGGCTGCCTGCTGTTGAAATTCATTTATGGTACTGCAGTTGCATCTATATCTAACAAATTGAGAAAAAGGTAGACTATTACGCAACTGCCTCGGATGGGCACTTGAATAATGAAGCAGTGTATTCTTATCAGTGGTCTTCCGATAAATAGAGGTTTGCCACCCCATCGATGTCTTCTTTAACTGTATGTCCAAAAACGAAATCTGTGTTTCATGACATGTCATGGTAAAATTAAGATTCGGCTCACATGAATTTAACCAGGCCAAAAACCCTTGTAGGGAAGCGCTATCTCCTTGCCACACGACGATTTTTAGTGATTCCTGATAAGGACAGTGTTGAATCCACGACGCTCAAATTGTTGCATATACAAATTAGCCACTGATGGAGCGCAGGTGGCTCCCATGGCTACTCCGGAAATTTGATGATATAGTTGTTGCTCAAACATAAAAAAGTTATTAAACAGTGTTATTTCTGCTATTGTAGATAAAAGAGTGAGTAATGAGGTGGACAAGTCCCCCCGTCCTCTAAGTGCCTCCATAACCACCGCATGAGCTTCAATTTGCGGAATCACTGTGTATAGTGAAGTCACATCGAAAGTCACTAAAAACACCCCCACCGTCACTGCTAGCTGATCATGTTCATGTAATATATTCAGAAAATGGGTTGAGTCCTTAATATAAGATGGAATTGCAGACATCAATGGTCGAAGATAGGAGTCCAAAACCATTGATAGGGGCTCTAACAAAGATCCACGAGTGGACACTATAGGTCGGCCAGGAGGCCGTTTCAGATCTTTATGTATCTTAGGGACTAGATAAAATTTTGAAAATGACGGTTCAACAACATTAAGAAAGGCATGCTCTTTTTTAGAGATCAGCTTATCCTCTAAAGCTGTCTTCGTAAGATGACAAATTCGATCTTGAAGCAAACCAGTAGGATCAATTGCTAGCCTAACATACACCTGTACATCCCCTAATTGACGGGATGCTTCCTCCAAATATTGTTGCCTACTCCAGATCACAACGGCACCTCCTTTATCCGCCCTCCTTATTACTACGTCGGAACGGGATTGTAGTTCTTGCAATGCAAACCTTTCTCTTGATGACAGAGAAGTGTAAAAAAGTTTTTGCGACTCTGCCGCTTGTAGCATATCTCGTATAATCAAATCCCGATAAAGTGATAATGAAGGGTGCAATGGACCTGGGGGAGTCCATTTAGATTTTAGAGGCAACGCCACTCTCGCAGATGTTGAGCTAGCTAATACTTCCCCTGGACCAATCTGTGGTGTGATATTCTGGGCAAAAAATAACTTCAAATGTAATTTTCGAATGTATTTCTCCAAATCCACTCTAAAGTGGAAGAAATCAAATTTAATATATGGGACAAACGATAAGCCTTTTTCTAACACAGCACACAACTCCTTAGAAACTTCCAATCCTGAGACATTAATTACTAGCGAGATTCCGTCTTGCGACGAGGACGGTCTGCCAATGTGACCTTGCTCCGAGTATTGTTGGTTTTCTTTTTCTTTTCTTTGTTGGTGTCCTCCAAAAAATCCTTTTGACGGGATGCTCCTTCCGAATCCGTAGAGGCAGTATCCTCGGAGGTATTCTCAAACGTGACTTGCTTCCTCTTTGTGAATGACTTGCGTTTAATGTTCATCCAGGGATAAACATATCCCTTGGTATAGTCCGTATAGTCACGATGTAGCTTCTTTTCTTTAGTTTGTTTAACTTCATTATGCAGTGTAGATAATTGAGTTTGTATCATTTTCATCTTGTCCTCATAAATCTCCGTTTTCTCCTCCGTCTTAAGTGAAGTAAGCAATGCTTCAATTTCTGCAGTCAAAGTCAGAAGATGTTGTTGAGTGGTCTCTACTATATGTACCATCAAATCCATTGAACACTTGTTCAAAATGAGATTCCATTTAGTAACAAATCCTGTATCTGACACGAACATCCTCGGCTCCTTATAGATCCTTAATCCTCTTGGTATGTGACGCCTCCGTAGATATTCAATGAGTGACAACCTATGCAGCTCCATACGAACTTTTTTCTTTTGAAGCTTCAACAGGTCTTCCCAGCTGGGTAAAGCAAGTGAAGCGTCTCCATCTTGACCCAATGAAAAAGGAGTAGAATCCTGACACAATTTGGAAATAAATTCCTCAGAAAAACTAAAGATGTCTTCTTTTAATTGACCTTCCATTTATGTAGATCACAAATCTCTCCGTCGGTCCACTTCTCACAGAGTATATATTGAAGAATATCAGTTAGGCTCTGTATCACAACTAGAAAGTAGAATACGTTCTAAATAGGACTGTAGAAACTCATAGATGCAAGACTATCCAAACAAAACTTTTTGTAGGTGGCTACGTGGCCTCAGTATTTCGGACAAGAGTCAGAAACTCTGATTCACTGTCCACTCTTTCACATCAATGACCACTAAAATGTAGCAACCTCTATTTCATATTATTCTTAAAAAAAGTCTCCATCAGGAGAAGGAAATAACCAAAAAATTGCTTAGCTTTTATTCAACTTGGCTTCAACTTCAGTCAGCTTTCAATGATAATTCACTTCTTTCCCGACGCTAACAAGCGCTAAGCGTTTCACCAATCAAGGGTTCTTCAGGGGAAGTGCTAAGCTCTAAAACCCTCCACTCAACTTAGATAAAGGCTAAACAAGAACCTGCCTAAAATCAAGATTATACTCCCTATTACAATAAATACGTACAACTTAAATGAATAATCATTCCATTCCAATGCATTGATACCCCACTTGTATATAGTTACAACTGAGTTAGAGACAGTACCTCAGTTTAAATTGTTACACAATCTGTGTTAGTTGATTTATTGAACTATTCCGCATAGTTTTTACATACACTTTGTTTCAAGTTAAGATGTTCATTGTAAAAAGTTATAACTGTTCTATGTAAAACAAGCTCTGCATTGTTAATTGTTGTTAAATGTACACCGCAACTGATCGCTGGAAGATGCGGTATATAAATAAGTGTTAAATAAATAAATAAAACACAAAACACAGTGCATGTAGACAATACTTTCTTCTTACAATGTCGTCTAAACTTTCAACCTCATTATACAGTGTAAGGAATATCTTCTACTCACTTTCTCACAAATGCGCCGGCGTTCTATCCACATAAATATGCTGAACTGCTGTGCGGGTGTAAAGGACGCCGCGCATGCGCTTCTTAAATAGAGGGAAACTCTTCACGAATGGAGCCTGCAAGCCGTGACGTCACACACACAGCTCCCATTCCACACGAACATTCAACCCCAAGGGAGCGACAGTTTGTTATAAGTGTATCCAACGTTGTTCTGTGTATAGCAATGTTCCTTCCCTAGTGCGACCTTGCTGCGGCCGCTGTATTTGAGTTATACAGAAACAGCGTAAATCTTCAAACGCATGTTGTAGAGCCAGACAATGCTCTACTATAGGAGCCTCAAGTCGTTTGCATTTCAGTTTACTTTTGTGTTCATTCATCCGAATCCTGAATGGACGATTGGTCTTCCCGATATACAGCAGGGCGCAGGGGCAGCGTATACAATACACAACGTGCGTGGATCCACACGAAGTGCTAGCTCGTAGCTTATACAGATGTCCATTATGAACAAAACTGTCGCACTCTTGAGTAACAGAACAGATTGTGCAATTGCCACAGGGCTTATGGCCATAACTTTCCAAACTAGATGGGCTAGATGGTCGTAGAACTGTCGGGCTCAATAAATCCTTAAAGTTCTTCTGCCGTTGCCATACGCAACGTGTATGGTACTATTGTAAACCTGGTATGGCAGATAAGATATTCTTGTGTCTGTTTAAACTAGACTGCAACTGTTTACTTAGAGGAGAGTAAACTGTTATCAAATTAATTCTATCCCCCATTGGCAATTCCGGACGCTTAGGATGCAAAAGTAAGTCTCTGTTAAGAAACTGTGCCCTAGTGTACGCCTCCCGAATGATTTTACGTGGGTAGCCCCGTTGGGAAAAATTCTGTCGCAAGTGGGCTGCCTGCTGTTGAAATTCATTTATGGTACTGCAGTTGCGTCTATATCTAACAAATTGAGAAAAAGGTAGACTATTACGCAACTGCCTCAGATGGGCACTTGAATAATGAAGCAGAGTATTCTTATCAGTGGTCTTCCGATAAATAGAGGTTTGCCACCCCATCGATGTCTTCTTTACCTGTATGTCCAAAAACGAAATCTGTGTTTCATGACATGTCATGGTAAAATTAAGATTCGGCTCACATGAATTTAACCAGGCCAAAAACCCTTGTAGGGAAGCGCTATCTCCTTGCCACACGACGAATATATCGTCTATGTAGCGCTTCCATATTTTTAGTGATTCCTGATAAGGACAGTGTTGAATCCATCGACGCTCAAATTGTTGCATATACAAATTAGCCACTGATGGAGCGCAGGTGGCTCCCATGGCTACTCCGGAAATTTGATGATATAGTTGTTGCTCAAACATAAAAAAGTTATTAAACAGTGTTATTTCTGCTATTGTAGATAAAAGAGTGAGTAATGAGGTGGACAAGTCCCCCCGTCCTCTAAGCGCCTCCATAACCACCGCATGAGCTTCAATTTGCGGAATCACTGTGCATAGTGAAGTCACATCGAAAGTCACTAAAAACACCCCCACCGTCACTGCTAGCTGATCATGTTCATGTAATATATTCAGAAAATGGGTTGCTATACACAGAACAACGTTGGATACACTTATTACAAACTGTCGCTCCCTTGGGGTTGAATGTTCGTGTGGAATGGGAGCTGTGTGTGTGACGTCACAGCTTGCAGGCTCCATTCATGAAGAGTTTCCCTCTATTTAAGAAGCGCATGCGTGGCGTCCTTTACACCCGCACAGCAGTTCAGCATATTTATGTGGATAGAACGCCGGCGCATTTGTGAGAAAGTGAGTAGAAGATATTCCTTACACTGTATAATGAGGTTGAAAGTTTAGACGACATTGTAAGAAGAAAGTATTGTCTACATGCACTGTGTTTTTTGTTTTAGAGCTTAGCACTTCCCCTGAGGAACCCTGGATTGGTGAAACGCTTAGCACTTGTTAGCGTCGGGAAAGAAGTGAATTATCATTGAAAGCTGACTGAAGTTGAAGCCAAGTTGAATAAAAGCTAAGCAATTTTTTGGTTATTTCCTTCTCCTGATGGAGACTTTTTTAAGAATAATATGAAATAGAGGTTGCTACATTTTAGTGGTCATTGATGTGAAAGAGTGGACAGTGAATCAGAGTTTCTGACTCTTGTCCGAAATACTGAGACCACGTAGCCACCTACAAAATGTTTTGTTTGGATAGTCTTGCATCTATGAGTTTCTACAGTCCTATTTAGAACGTATTCTACTTTCTAGTTGTGATACAGAGCCTAACTGATATGCCACAAAAACATTGCCAAGGATGTCATAAGTCATGTCACATGTCATGTCACAACATCGTTCTAAATAAAATGAACCATTCTACAGAGCAGGTAGTGTCAGGACTGGCTGTGATTAGAAGAGCTGTTAAAAGAAAGAGAACCAAGCCTCGAGATTTACTGCAAGGACCTCCCAAGCCTTTTAAAAGAAAGAAATCCAAGGGTGACAAGTCTCAGAAGCTTAACCACTGGTCTAAGAAGAGAAGCACCTGCTCTAGGAAACGAAATACATTCTAAAAAGCACGAGCTTTTGTACACTACGGCTCTGAAGAGTGTGTTAAATAGGAATTGGACCTGTTTCAATTAGCCCTGATCAAAACCATTATCCAAAAAAGCATTTATGTGGAAATTCCATCATTAGCCTTGTCGTAAACAGCCCCTTTGGATTTCTACATTGCATGTCATGGTGAAGACTACATTAAATAGTACTCTCTGTTGCACCTAACCTGTAAAATTGTAGAAGATGATGGCTCAAACATCGATCCGGCAGCCAAAGTAGTGCTGGTGAACTACTCGGTCGCATCTATTTTTAGCCAGCTGGATGTCACCCTGGGAGACCAACTTATTAGCCAGAGCAACAACTGCTATTCCTACAGAGCCCTCGTAGAGCTGCTTCTCAATAATGGTGAAGGACCCCTCAAATTGGAGTTTACAAGCGGTCTGTTTTACAAAGACACAGCCAGTTAGCATGAAGTGAGAGAGAGAGGATCTCGCAATGTGTTTTTTACTGAAAGGGCCCAATTTACCGCCTCTAGCCACAAGTTGGAGCTATTGGGGCAATGCTTTCTGTTTATTGAGTGGCAATGCCAGTGAAAGTTATAAACCATTTATCCTAAACGCTTCCCTCTTTGTAAAGAGAGTTAGTTTCCCCTGGAGTGCGCTTGGGATATGCGGATGCTCTGCTGAAAACTAATGTCAAGTATGCTATTGACCATGTGGAGCTGAAAGTGTTTAGCATACCAGCTGGAACTCATGTGGCTAACCAGGAAAATACCTTTTTGGGACAGTTATCAAAGCTCCTGACAACTGGCAAAATCAATAAGTTCATCACTGATGGAGAAGAAATTGAAATAGTTGACAACTTTAACTACATGGATCAACAATCAATAAAGAAAGGACAAGCAGTCAAGAAATCCAACGACGCATTGCTCTTGGAAGAATAGCTATGAAGGACCTAGACAAGATTTTCGAGTAGAGCTGTCTCTTTCCATATAAAGATTTGACTTGTCCAAGCCATGGTATTTTCAATAACATCATATGGATATGAAAGTTGGACAGTGAAGGAGGAAGAAAATTGATGCCTTTGAATTATGGTGCTGGCAACGAATACTGTGTACATCATGGACTGCCCGAAGAACAAACCAGTCAATACTAGAGGAGATCAAACCTAAGCTTTCTTTAGAAGCTCAGATGACAAGACTTTGACTTTCATACTTAGGTCAACTATCCAGAGGGTCGCCTTGAGTCGACACCGACTCAACAGCACTTAACAACAACAACCAAAGCTCATTGTGCTGAGATTTGTGGATAATGATGTTTTCAGTGGTAATGATGCTAAAAAACCCTTCAGTTTTAAACATTATAACATTAGTTTTGCCGCTCTGTTTGTGGATGGTGAACAAGTACCTGGGAAACCTCTTCAACCTGACTTTGAAAATGGAAGTTGTGTGAGAGAATATATGCAGCTGGTGCAAGCAACTGGCAAACATCTGAAAGACAATGTGTTTCAGATTGACTGTCATGAGTTTTACAAAGATTATACCTTGCTGGCCTTTGACCGTTCGCCTGATCAGGAGTGTGCAGACCACTACTCGCTGATTAAAACCGGTAACCTGCAGGCTGAAATACTTTTTTCCAGAGCTTTACCCCACACAGGGCCCGATTCTGTGCCACGAATAGCAGGGTTGTGTGGGGAAGTTAGATGGGGGTGGGGAGGGGACGGAGTCTGGGCGATCGCCGGCCCTGGACGTACAGGGCTTATTCTAATGTCGGCCTTGTATATCCAGGGCCGGCGACATGTGCAGGGAACTTATTCCACCTCTGAGGTGGAATAACTTCCCTGGATGTGGTTTTTTTTGCAAAGCAGGGGTGCGGATGGGGACAGGGGGGGGGGGGGCCAGAGGACATTCCCCACAGCCCGACCCTGGCTTTAGGAGGCCATATTGGGGGTCAGGCTGCGGGGAATAAGCTTTTTTCTCCGGTGGCCGGCATCGTGGCTCCACAATGGAGCCATGGCACCGTGGCTCCATTGAAACGTTTTGACTGAGTTAGCCAGGTACAGTCCTGTACTTGCAGGTCGGACTGAATCGCAGTTCCGGCCTGCACTTATAGGACTGTTCACGATTCTGATCCCGCGGGGCTAGACGTGCCCCATGGGATCAGAATCACGATCCTCTCTGTACATCCGGTTCAGACCGGATGTACAGAGGGGATCTACATCCAGAACAGAATGAGCCTACGGTGAACATGATTGGTTTTGACAATGCGATAGAAATTAATCATAGAAGGAATGTTCTTTTTGATCATTTGTGAAAATGAACACCATACAGATTTTTCGTATTTTAAAGATCTGTATGGTGCTGCAGATTCCATTTTAGATGTGCTGCTCAGCGACTAGCTAGCTAATGTACAAATACCAAGGAAGCCCATGTGTTTGGTGGTAAATACATACCCTCACAACCTTCCTGGAGAACACTGGTTAGCCCTCTATGTGGATGAAGATGGAACAGGGGAATTTTTTGATTCTTATGGACACCCCCCAGATAGCTTATTCTTTCCTACCAGCATTATGAGCTTTTTCAATAAACATTGTAAAGCTGTTTTATACCACAACAGGCAATTGCAGCACTGTGTGTTTTTCTTGCAGCACCTTTGTAAAGTGTTGCCTTTTGAAAATATTTTAGAAATGTATTCTGAAGATTTAATGCAAAATGATGATATGGTGTTAAATTTTGTAAAAAGCAACAAAGAAAATAAACTTTGTATAGATCTTTTAGAAATCCATTTCATAAACATCAGGGTTGTGTTTTCTACCATGAATGTTATGCTGTTTCTAAATAAAAAGTATCCCTCTAAGGGTTTTTTTGAAAAGAAACCGATATCTACAGTCTTTTTTTTTTAAATTTTATAGAAAATAATTTTTTTATACACTCAACCACCGGTAGCTGTGAGATAATATATGTTTTTTTTTATGAGGAAGGGTTTCTTTGTTCTTTGTAGGTTTCATGTACATTTTAGTAACCTTCACAGAGGTACCTTTTATCCTTAGGCCCAAAATTTCCTCTATCATGGAGAAACCTGTGTCAGGTTTTAAAAAGTGCACCAAGTGTGGCGGTACCATCTCCGTCACCGACATCCATGAGTGGTGTCTCAAATGTTTAGGTCCTGACCACTCCATCTCCGAGTGTATGGCTTGTACCATGATGTCCAAGAGGGGTCGACAAAACCGAGCTGCCAAGCTCAGTGTCCTTTTTCCCTCTGATGCAGCCTCGGTGGCATCGACATCTTCCAGGGCTTTGTCTTCCTCCCATGGATCTCAGGTAACTAAACATAAGTCCAGCCGGTCCTCAAAGGGTAGATCTCCTTCTAAGCATCGAGATGCCCCTGGCATTGCCCTTGAGGGTTCTGTACCAGCAAAATTGCCCCGGCAGGAGGCTTCGGCTTCCAAAGCATTATAGGGGCTCCAGGACGTTCTCGAGGCCTTGACCTCGGCAGAATTACTGGTGCCATGCTCTGGGGTACCGGCTACTTCCGGTACCGACATCCAGGCATCGGCAGCGTCGATAGACCAGAGGTTCCTGGCTATTGAACACAGTCTGGCGGCTCTCCTTGCGGCATCGACGCCCTCTGAACCGCGTCAGACAGTTCAACCGGTACTGGCACCGATAGTATCGACATTGACATCGGTGTCGGCTTTGCCGGCACCCAGTCATGCAATGCCTTCCGGTACCAATACCCCGGTACCGATTCCCCCCGGTACCGACTTCGGTCGGTACGGGTATCAGGCTCTTCAAGAGCATCCGGACAGAAGGTACTTCGAATCCTCAGAGGACTCTGAGGATTCTGACAGATCTGTCGGTACCGGAATACTTCTCCCGGAGGAGCCTTCCTCTCCTAAACGTAGGATGTCTCCTCCAGAAGATATCTCCTTTCAGGACTTCATCAGGGAGGTGGCTCGTGGTTTGTCCATTACTGTAACTCCTGAAACAGAGCCCAGAGCTAAGGAGTTGGAGATTTTACAATATCCCAAAGCTCCTAAGGAGGCAGCTACCTTGCCTATCCATGAGATCTTACATGATCTCATGTTGAGAATGTGGGAGACACCTCTCACCGCCTCTCCTCACACTCACAGACTGGATACCATGTATCGAGTCCCTCCTTGTCCTGGATTCCAAAAAACTCAGCTTCCTCACCACTCTATTGTAGTGGAATCAGCTATGAGAAGGATCAGGAGTGCAAAGAGGCATGCCTCTAATCCTCCAGGACGTGAGTGTAGAACTTTGGATGCCTTTGGACGTCGTACTTTCCAGGCTTCCATGCTCTCTGCCAAGATCAGTTCCTATATTTTATATATGGGAATGTTCCTTAAAGAAGTCACAGGTGATTTAGAGGTTTTGAGCCCTCTTCTTCCTGAGGATAGAAGGCAGGATTTTCTCACACTGGTCAAACATGCCCAGGATGTTTCTAAGTTTGTCAACCGTACAGCTTTTGACTGTTTTGAGTGCATAAGCAGAACCTCTGCCATTGCCATAGGTGCACGTAGAATTGCCTGGCTCCAGGCATCCAATTTGGAGCTCTGGGTGCAGGACAAACTGGGCAATATCCTTTGTACAGGTGAGAATCTATTTGGCAAAAATTGGCAAAAATAAGGCAATGAATTAGATGCTGACAACTCCACTTTGGATAGGCTATCCAAAGCCACAGCTGATCCTGCGAGAAAGAAATCTTTCAAGAAGCCTTTCTTCTCAAAAAAGAAATGGTTTTATCCCTCTTATTCCCAGCAGGGATGTTCTGCAGGTCAGCCTTCCCGGAAAGGTCAGCAACCACCTAAACAAAAGAAAGCAAAGACTGCTAAGCCTCAACCGTCTCAGCAGTCTCAGCCTCTACAAGGCCTTTGACTTTCATCTAGAGAACTTAGTCTTCCTGGCCCTCAATGGACCAGAGCCTTCCACCATTCCAGGAAGGTTATGTCACTTTGCCCCCAGATGGGAGCAGATAACAGCAGAGCATTGGACACTCTCCATTATAAGAGAGGGGTACAGGCTGCACTTTCTGTGCATGCCCCCTCCCACAATGGTAGGACAGTTCAATTCTCAAACCTCTCTCATCAACCTGTTAGATCAAGAGGTCACTATGCTTCTTGCCCAAGGGGCAATAGAAGAAGTACCCATTCATCAACACTGTACAGGGTTTTACTCCCCCTATGTCCTTATCCCAAAGAAAACGGGGATACAGACCTATTTTGGACCTCAGAGAATTGAACAAATTCCTGTTCAAAGAGAAATTCAAGATGATTTCTCTAGGAACTCTGCTGCCATACCTTCAGAGTCAGGATTGGCTTTGTTCTCTAGATCTCAAGGATGCGTACACCCATGTTCTCATCCATCCAACTCACAGAAAGTTCCTTCGGTTCCTTTTTCAAGGAAAGCACTACCAATACAGGGTGCTTCCTTTTGGCCTGGCCTCATCACCAAGAGTGTTCACGAAATGCATGGCTGTGGTAGCAGCATTTCTCCGCACTCTAGGAATATTTGTCTTCCCCTACTTAGATGACAAGCTCATTCGAGCCCCCAACAGATTCAGAGGCCAGGACTTCTCTATCCTGCACAATGCGTATCCTTCAGTATTTGGGTCTGGTCATAAACATCCCAAAATCCAGTCTAACTCCCACTC
This sequence comes from Ichthyophis bannanicus, assembly GCA_033557465.1. Classification (NCBI taxonomy): domain Eukaryota; kingdom Metazoa; phylum Chordata; class Amphibia; order Gymnophiona; family Ichthyophiidae; genus Ichthyophis; species Ichthyophis bannanicus. The sequence continues at coordinate 371,796,411 of CM066033.1, read as the reverse complement.
AGTCTTTAGTGTTCATAGGAGCTTTGCTGGATACCAGAAAAGCAAGGGCCTATCTCCCCCAGGCCCGTTGCCTTCGCATGGTGCAGTTAGCTTCTCAAGCAGTGCTAAAGCCTCATCTCACTGCCCGAGAAATGCTACAACTACTAGGCCACATGGAATCTACCGTGCATGTGGTTCCTTATGCTCGCCTCCATATGAGAACAGCCCAGTGGACTTTATCCACTCAATGGACCCAGGCATCAGGATGCCTGTCAGACAAAATAGCAAACACAAATCACCTTATTTTGTCCCTCCAGTGGTGGCAGTCCACTCAAAACCTGTTGCTGGGGTCCCCATTTCAACAACCCTTACCCCAGGCAACTCTCACAACAGATGCTTCTCCGATGGGTTGGGGAGCTCATCTGCAAGACCTCTCCACCCAGGGCACCTGGACTCCACAGGAGACTCATCTACATATCAATCTTTTGGAGCTCAGAGCAATCTTCCTTGCTCTTCGAGTGTTCCACACCCTGCTCAGCTACAAGACAGTCCTCATTCATACGGACAATCAAGTAGCCATGTTCTACGTGAACAAGCAGGGGGGAACAGGCTCTCTGTTGCTTTGCAACGAAGCTTTGCGACTATGGGCCCTCGCCAGAGAGCATCAGATTCATCTCCTGGCAGTGTATCTTCCAGGCATACAAAACTCTTGGGCAGGCAGACTCATTCGAGTTCTGCTTCCACACGAGTGGTCTCTGCATGCAGACCAGGTGGCCAAGATTTTTCAGATTTGGGGAACCCCGGACATAGACCTCTTTGCAAGTCTGTGGAATGCCAAACTTCCCCGGTTCTGTTCCAGAATTCAAGCTCAGGGCTCTCAGGCCTGGGATGCTTTCCTCCTTTACTGGGGTCAAGACTTCCTGAATGCCTTTCCACCCATTCCCCTAATTCCCAAAATCCTGTTCAAGCTTCAGAGAGACAGAGGCAGTATGATTCTCATAGCTCCACATGGGCCACGGCAAGTGTGGTACCCTCTGCGTCTACATCTCTCTCAAGCTCCCTCCCTGGATTTAGGGTCTGCTCCAGATCTCCTGTCTCAGGAGGACGGAATGTTATGGCATCCCAATACCCACTCTCTGCATCTCAGGGCTTGGTTGCTGAAGACCTAGATCTTCATGATCTTAACCTCTCTCAGCAAGTAAAGGATATCCTTTATGCTTCCAGGAAGCCTTCCACAAGATGCTCTTATGCTTTCACGTGGAAAAGGTTTACCATCTGGTGCTCGCAGAAGGGTCTTAAACCCCCTTGCGATACCTTTGGAATCATTACTGGAGTATCTCCTTCATTTATCCAAAGCAGGACTTAAGACTAACTCAGTAAGAGTCCATTTGAGTGCTATTGCAGCTTCTTTCAAGCCTCTAAATGGACAGCCTATTTCCTCCCATCCTCTTGTAGCAAGATTTATGAGAGGCCTTCTTCTTACTAAGCATCCCATTAGGCCACCGCCTGTGGCATGGGACTTAAACCTGGTTCTTGGTCAGCTTATGAAGCCACCTTTCGAACCCTTAGCTACTACCTCATTGAAATTTCTTTCTTGGAAAGTTATCTTTCTCATTGCAATCACATCAGCACGTCGCATCAGTGAGTTGCAGGTACTAGTAGCTGATCCACCTTATACAAGGTTCCATCATGACAAGGTAGTCCTTAGGACTCATCTACACTTTATGCCAAAGGTGGTCTCGCCTTTTCATCTAAACCAGGCAGTCTACCTGCCTGTGTTTTTTCCAAGGCCTCATGCATCTAATGCAGAAAGAAATCTTCATACTTTGGACTGTAAAAGAGCTATAGCCTTTTACTTACAAAGAACACAGCAACATAGAAAGTCCTCTCAACTCTTTGTTGCTTTTGATCCTTCTCATTTGGGACTTCCAGTCTCCAAGAGAACACTGTCCAACTGGATTGCTCAGTGTATTTCCTTTGCCTATCAGAGTAAGAATCTTCCTCTGGAGGGCCATGTCACAGCTCACAATGTGAGAGCCATGGCAGCTTCAATGGCTCATCTGCACTCTGTGTCTATCGACGACATCTGTCGAGCAGCCACCTGGGCCTCGGTTCATACCTTTACAGCCCATTACTGCTTGGACAAGGACTCCCGTTGGGATGCCTTGTTTGGTCAGGCTGTTCTCCAACACCTGTTCCATACCTAATCAACTCCTACCCACCATCCCTGGTTGGTTGCCAGAGATCCATGGGGGGAAGTGGAGCCCTTTCACAGGGACACACAACTTCTGGGGTCTCTCCCTGGCATCTAAAGCTAGGGAGTCCCCATATGTGAGGACTACATTCCTGCTTGTTCCTGGAGGTAGCATAGTTACTCACCTGTAACAGGTGATCTCCGGGAACAGTAGGAATTTAGTCCTCACAACCCACCCACCTCCCCTAGGAGATGTATCTCTCTATCTCTTTTTCTCTTTCTCTCTCTCTCTCTCTCTCTCTCTCTTTGTCTCAGCTTTAAACTCAACTGGAGAGAGGCAGTTGGGAAAGGCGGGAAGGCAGCACGCAGGCACTGTGGGATGCTCCCAAAAGCTTCCTAATTGGACGCTGGGGAGCATTCCCGTGCAGGCTCTGTCGGTACCGATGATACCCATATGTGAGGACTAAATTCCTGATGTTCCCGGAGATCACCTGTTACAGGTGAGTAACTATGCTTTCTCCAGGAACAAGCAGGAAGTCAGTCCTCACATATGGGTGATGCTTATATGGAGCAAATCCCCAGCTTTCAAAGAAAGCCTTTGGGAATTGTGACATGTATGTGTGGTCCCCTTCCCGCCCAAGGGTGCCATCTTGCTCAGTCTCCTTTTTTCTGCGGAGCCCTTCGGATGTGGTCCAGTTGTCACCACAAAAAAGGTGTTTAAAAATACTTAAAAAGTTTCTTTTTTCCTTCGGTTTGACACCAGTTCCCCTTCCCGCCTTCGGCTCGGTACGCCAGTATCGAGACCGCTTCATTTTCAGTTTTTGTCCTTCATGACTAGCGTTTGTGCTCTTTTTCTTTTTCACTGTCAGCCCGGGTCTTCGACCTCGCAGGGGCCCTTTTCCCCCTGATGGCTACCAGCAGGTTTAAAAAGTGTGATCGGTGTACAAAGTTAATGTCCCTCACCGACACACATGACTGCTGCCTCGGGCCCGACCATGACCCGCAGGTCTGTGGCCCATACAGGAAAATGTACTCAAAGGCCTTGAGGAGCCGTCAGCAGCAGTACGATAGGATTTTTGCTTAGGTCTTACCCTCCCGGGCCCAGACCTCATCTGAGGCCTCGACGTCTTGGGAACTGTCTGAGCCCAAGCAGTGTCAGGTGTCCTCAGGAGGGGGTCTCCCTCACGGGAACATCGAAGGAAGAAAAAATCCTTGAAGGCGGCATTGTTGAATGGTTCCGAACGACTTGGTTCCTCGTGGGATCGTCGGCTCAGATCCTCGGAGTTGGAGCGCCCAGCAAAACTTCCTCGAAGTGACCCGGAGCAACCGAGGCAGGTAACCATTGTCCTCGTTGAGGACTCTCCTCCGGGAGAACCTGCATCAGGACCCGACCCGGGGGCTGCAGAGCCTTCTGAGCTCGGTCTCAGAATGGTGGCCTTGGAGCGCAGCATGTCTGCCTTCATGGACCAGCACCAAGCGCTGATAGCTGGTCTCACCGGTCCTTCCGCCCTGACCACCGGGCACCCGACGTCCAAGTCAACCCCGGAGGCCGAGCCGATCCTCGAGACCATGCAGACTCGAGCCGATCCTCGACCGAGGTCCCCCTCGACCTCCCGTTCGGGACTGAGGTTGTCGATGCTGGTGCCACTGGCGTCGGAGCGGTCGAAGCCGAAGCCCTCGAGGCTGGAGCCACTCGATTCCTCTTCGGAGGCATCGGACTGGGAGACGGAGGACAAAAAGCTCCCGGACACTTGCAGGACCAAGTACATTTCATCTGATTCCCCGGTGTCCGAACCTCGGAGAAGGTCCCCCCTGGAGGACACTCGGTTCTTGGACTTCGTTAGGGATAGGTCATAGGCTTTGGCATTCCCTACGGAGTCGGAGGAGGAGCCTCGAGCTGAGGAGCTCGAGATCCTCCAGTATGACTTTCCCCCTCGGGAAGCCCTTACTGTACTGGTGCCTCCAATCCTGGAACGACTGATGTTCCTGATGTGGGAGACGCTGGCATCAGTGCCAGTGATCAGCAGGCAGCTCGATTCGATGTATCGGGTCCGCAAGAACCCTGGGTTCCAAAAAGCACAACTACCTCACAACTCCATGGTTGTGGAATTGGCCATGCGCCGGCTCAAGAGCCAGAAGACACACTCCTCAGTGCCTCCTGGCAGGGAGGCCCGCAACTTGGACGCCCTCGGCAGGAAGTGCTACCAGGGTTCTATGCTGGCATGTTGGATCCAGGCCTACCAGCTGTACATGGGCGTGTACTTGTGAGACCTGGCGAAGAAGATCACTGGGTTCTTGGCTGGTCTCTCCGAGGGACCCTTGCACTGCTTCAAGACCCTGTCCACCGGAGTCCGTGAGTGCTCGAAGTTCATGACTCGAGCAACCTATGACGGATTCGAGGCATCGGCCCGAGTAGCTGCATTTGGCATCGGTTCACGCCGCCATGTATGGCTACAGTCGTCAGACCTGGATCAATGGGTTCAGGACAAGTTGGTCGATGTCCCATGCCGTGGTGAGAACCTCTTCAGCAAACCCATGACCGAAAAGGCTGCTGAACTCGAGTCTAAGTACCTGACCAGGACACGGCTCTCAAAGAAGACTTCTTCCCCTTCTAAAAAGAAGGGCTCGGGTATAAAGCTCTTTTTCCCGAGGAAGGGTGCTGCTTACTGAAGCTACCCCTCATTTCAGGCCTCCCCAGCTCCCCAACAGGGGCAGCAAGCCAAGGGACAGGGGCATGGCCCACGTAAGCAGAAAGCCCCCAAACCCCAGGCACTGGCTCCAGCCCAGCCTGGTAGTGGCTTTTGACTCTCATGGCATAGTCCCTCTCAACAGGAGAAAAGCAATGCACAGGGGGAGGCTTGCCCTGTATGCCCACAGGTGGCCGGCCATCACCACAGACACTTGGATTCTACAGATAGTCCATCAGAGCTATCTACTTCACTTGGCCCAAGTGCTCCCCCATACTTTCCAGGAGAACCTTTCAGGTCTCCCCTTCACTGGGACCTTCTTCTGAAGGAGTTAGCAGGTCTTCTCGAGGATCAGGCGGTAGAACCGGTGCCCCACCACCTGCAGGGCAAAGGCTTCTATTCCAGATACTTCCAATACCAAAAAGGACAGGAGGCCTAAGACCCATCCTCGACCAGCGCAACCTAAACAAATTCCTGGTGAGGAAGAAGTTCAAAATGCTTTCCCTTGGAATATTGCTGTCTTACCTCCGCCAGGGAGACTGGCTGTGCTCCTTAGACCTAAAGGATGCGTATACACACATCCTAATTCATCCAGACCACAAACAATATCTACGCTTTGTGGTGGGGGGAAGATACTATCAGTACAGAGTGCTTCCCTTTGGCCTGGCCTCCGCCTCCAGGGTGTTCACAGAGTACCTGGTGGTGGTGGCGGCCGCCTTCCTCAGAATACAAGGAGTTTTTGTCTTCCCCTACTTAGACGATTGGCTCATCAGAGCCTCGTCAGCCAGGGAGGTCCAACAGGCCACATCTCACACCATTCAGGTGCTCCAACACCTAGGATTTGTAATCAATTATCAAAGTCTACCCTAATCCCCACTCAACAACTAGAATTCATTGGGGCCAAACTAGATACCACTCTAGGCCTACCTACCAGTGGACACGGTACAGAGACTCCGGTCCCTGGCACATCAAGTGAGCCGCAGATCTCAGATATCAGCAAGACATTTCCTGTGCCTCCTAGACTACATGGCCTCCACGGTGCATGTTTTTTTTAATTTTTATTTATTTAACATTTCTTATATACCGCCTTTCATGATATCAAGGCGGTTTACATTGAACAAGCTGAAATTACATTGGACAGGGCATTATAACTTGGAGATAACTATTTTACAGGGAACATGGGCAATGGAGGGTTAAGTGGCTTGCCCATGGAGCACCTGTGGGACTAGAAACCCAAGTTCTTCTGGCCCAGGGTTGCTGTCCTCTAGTGGGATTTGAACCCCCAACCTTCCAGCCTGAGGTAACTTGCCCCAACCACTAGACTACTCCTCCCTCATGTGACACAGAATATCCGCCTCCACATGAGAACAGCTCAGTGGTGTCTCAGGGACCAGTGGACACAAGCCACCGGCAGACTCCGAGACAGAGTCAAAGTGTCCAAACAACTGGTACAGGCCTTTGCCTGGTGGCTTCAACCAAAACAGTTGGAGGCGGGGGTCACCTTCCAAGCTCCTCAACATACGAGAATCCTAACTACAGATGCATCCCTGCTGGGCTGGGGAGCCCATTGTCAGGGACTGTGCACTCAAGTAGTGTGGTCTCCGCATGGGTCCCATATTCTGTGTCAGGAAACTCTGGACCTGTGCTCCTTTGCAGTCCAGCACAGCATGCATCTAAAAGCAGTTTATCTGCCGGGCAAGGAAAACTGCTTAGCCGACAGGCTCAGCAGGATTCTCCAGCCCCACAAGTGGCAGCTGGATACGAATATGGCCCAATGTCTCTTTCACATCTGGGGACAGCTGACACTGGACTTGTTTGCAAGCCCACACAACTACCAGTTGTCCAGGTTTTGCTCCAGACAGCCAAATCCAAGCAGAGTGGCTGCCGATGCCTTTCTCATCTCATGGTCTGTGGGACTCCTGTACGCGTTTCCGCCGACACCTCTGGTGGCCAAAACCCTTTTCAAAATTCTTCAGGACAGGGCCTCGGTCATTCTGGTAGCCCCCAGATGGCCGAGGCAACCCTGGTTTCCGCTTCTTCTTCAATTAGCGGTCAACGCATCTTCGGTAGTAGACTGGCTAATCTACTGAAGAGGGCTTTAAACTAGATTCGTTGGGGATGAGTGAAGAAAGCCCCAGGTAAGTGAAAGCCCCCAGGTAGGTGATACATTAAATACCTATATGGAAATGGGTAACAGGGGTAACATATGGAAAGCAGTGTGTATAAATGCCCGTAACATGGGAAATAAGATCCCTGATGTTGAAGCTTTGGTGGGAGTGGCTGACTTGGATTTAGTGGCAGTTACAGAAACATGGTTCAAAGAAAACCATGATTGGGATGTAACTATACCTGGCTATACTTTATTCAGAAAGGACAGGGTAGGAAGAAGGGGAGGAGGAGTGCACTATATGTAAAAACTACTATTAAAGCTTTGGAATTACAGAGCTTAAAAGGGAGAGAGGAGGCATTGTGGGTTAAACTAGAAAGAGGGAAAGAGAAATCTATTTGCATTGGTGTGATATACAGACCTCCCTCACAAGAGGAAGAGGTGGACAGAGAATTAATTGAAGACATATGCAGCATTGCTAGGAAAGGGGAAGTGCTACTGATAGGAGATTTCAATATGCCAGATGTTGATTGGCATATTCCTGCTGCAGTATCATCTAGAAGTAAGGAGATCCTGGATTCTCTACAGGGAGAACTATTCGGGCAATTGGTAACAGACTCCACACGTGAAGGGGCCATACTGGACTTGGTGCTTACCAATGGTGAAAGTGTTTCTGATGTTGTAGTGGGAGATCATTTTGCATCCAGTGATCACCAGATGGTGTGGTTCAGTATTAGGACTAGGGCTGTTCGAATCCATTCAAAGGTGAGGATCTTAGACTTTAGGAAGACTAACTTTGCCAAGATGGGCCAATACCTCAGGGAGTCGTTAGTGGGATGGGAACAGCTGGGGGATGTAGAAAAACAGTGGGCAAAACTAAAAGGGGATATTTTAAGGGCAACCAACCTTTTTGTTAAAATGGTAAATAAAGGTAAAAGGAAAAGGAGACCGCTATGGTTTTCGAAAGAAGTAGCTGAAAAAGTGAAGAAAAAGAGGGAAGCCTTCATGAAATACAAGAGATCACAGAGAGAGGAAGACAGGTATCTGTATTTGGAAAAACTTAGAGAAGCTAGCAAAGTAGTCAAGAAGGCAAAGATTCAAAAGGAGGAGGAAATAGCCAATGCAATAAAATGGGGGGATAAGACATTTTTCAGATATATTAGTGAGAAGAGGAAGGGCAAAAGTGGTATTGTCAGACTCAAGGGTGCAGGGGAGGAATATGTAGAAGCTGATAAGGATAAAGCGGAATTGCTTAACAAATATTTCTGCTCTGTGTTCACAGATGAAGAACCAGGAGCAGATCCTCAGAAAACACCCACAAATAGGAACAGAAGCGAGGGACATCTTGAACAATTTTCAGAAGACTGTGTTCGTGAGAAACTAGCTCAACTTAAAGTAGACAAAGCGATGGGACCGGATGGGATACACCCTAGACTACTGAGGGAACTTGGGGACGTTCTAGCAGCTCCACTGACTGACCTTTTCAGTGCCTCGTTGGAGTCGGGAGTGGTGCCAAAGGACTGGAGAGAGGCTCATGTGGTGCCTTTACACAAAAACGGAAGGAAGGATGTGGTTGAAAACTACTGGCCGGTTAGTTTAACTTCGGTGGTGAGTAAATTATTGGAAACGCTGCTGAAAGATAAAATAGTGAGGTTTCTGGAGTCCAGCGGATTACAGGATCCGAGGCAGCATGGATTCACCAGAGGCAGGTCTTGTTAGACAAATCAGATTGATTTCTTTGACTGGGTGACCAGGGAGTTGGACCGAGGAAGAGCCCTAGATGTGGTGTATTTAGATTTCAGTAAAGCCTTTGACACTGTTCCTCACAGGCGACTTATCAACAAACTGAGCACCCTAGGGATGGACCCTAAAGTTACTGCTTAGGTTAGAAATTGGTTGGGTGGGAGGCGACAAAGAGTACAAGTAAATGGAGCTCACTCTGAGGAGAAGGATGTTATCAGTGGTGTACCCCAAGGATCTGTCCTTGGTCCGATTCTTTTTAACATCTTTGTTAGTGATATAGCGGAAGGGCTGTCGGGTAAGGTTGGCCTCTTTGCGGATGATACCAAAATCTGCAATAGAGTAGACACCCAGGAAGGTGTATATAACATGAGGAGGGATCTAGCTAAGCTTGAAAAATGGTCTAGAATTTGGCAGCTGGGATTTAATGTTAAAAAATGTAAGGTCATGCATTTGGGCTGCAGCAATCCAAGGGAGCAATATAGTATAGGGGGTGAAGTACTTTTGTCCACTAAAGAAGAGCGGGACCTAGGCGTGGTTGTGTCTGATAACACAGGTACACTACCAAAAAACTGCCTCCAGTTTTGCAACTGATTCCTATAGATTTTGGGGTGCTGAATCCAGGAAAAATAGCCAAAATGTTCCATCACGTCACGTTTTCTTGCAAAATTAGATTTCTTACCCATATAAGGAATGTTCACATAATTTCTTTTTAGCCGACTGCAGTTTATTTTCTTGGCCCAAAATAGAGGTTGTAATGGTTAACTAACTAGAAACACTCCCTCATGATATTTTAGAGTGTTTTGTATTCATTTTATACATTAACAGGACAATTGGGAGGCGGGGGGCTAAATCCAGTACTTGCGCTGGCGCATGTTCTTTCCTGTTCGCCTCGCCTCGTTCACTCGCTCAAACACGGTGGTTGCGACATGAACGTTCCTGTCAAATTTCAGTTTCTTGCAAGTTCATTATTACCTTTTGTTTGCTCAGTCGTAATCCAGCTTTATTCCGAAGTGGTTCACTACAGTTGTAGTTTGCAGTGCTGTGTATTTGTGATGGCTCACAGAGCCAGAGGTTGCGTCAACTCTCCGGACAGTTTTTGTTTTATTTGTGGGGAATATACCGTGAAAAAGCGGCAGAGGAACATTTCTGCATTTATTAAAAAAGTATATTTTGCCTATTTCGGTTTGAAGTTAGGCGATCAAGACAAACCGTGGGCTCCTCACAAAGTGTGCAAGACATGTGAGGAAGATCTACGCTTATGGATGAAAGGTAAAAACAAGCATTTCGTTTCGGAATACCTATGATGTGGCGTGAACAGAGAGACCACAGCAGTGACTGCTATTTTTGCTCTTGCATTGTGAAGGGATATAACTTAAAAAATAAGAACGTAATAAGTTACCCCAACCTTCCCTAAGCAATTAGGCCTATGCCTCATAGCAACGAAGTACCTGTGCCTGAACCACCAAAATCTTTGGATCATATTTGTGTGGACGGTTCTGATCATGATGAGACTCATCAGATGGCTTTTCCCGATGAGTCCAGTACTTCCGAGTTTGAAACTGAACCAGATCCGAAACCTGAACTTTTCTCTCAAGCTGAATTGAATGATTTAGTCCGGGATTTAGGACTCCCAAAAGATGCTGCCCAACTGCTAGGTTCTCGGCTTAAACAGAAAAATCTATTGTCACCAGGAACAACTTTTTATTGGTACCGCAACCGCGAGACACAATTTTTGAAGTATTTCAGCAAAGAGGAAGATTTGGTATTTTGCAACGATATATACGGAGTGATGGAAAAGTTTAAACTCAAGTATGATCCTGCTGAATGGCTGCTGTTCATTGATTCGTCAAAAGACAGCATAAAAGGTGTTCTTCATAATGGCAACACATTTCGCTTCAGTTCCTATTGCTCACTCTGTTATTCTCCAAGAAAAATACGAGAATTTGGCCCTGATTCTTCAGAAGATTCGTTATGATGAGCATAAGTGGATGATTTGTGGAGACTTTAAAATTCTATCCATGCTATTAGGGCAGCAATCCGGTTTCACCAAATATCCCTGCTTCCTTTGCTTGTGGGATAGCTGGGCCCGCGACCTACACTGGGGGAAAAAAGACTGGCCAATTCGGGAGTATTTGAGACCCGGTGAGAAAAATGTTCTTCATGAGAGCTTGGTACCTCGTGATAAAATTCTATTACCAGCTCTCCACATTAAGTTGGGTCTCATTAAGCAATTCATCAAGTCCCTTCCAAAAGATGGTGAGTGCTTTCAGTACCTTTGCTCAAAGTTCCCCCGACTTTCTGAAGCACAGCTAAAGGAAGGATTGTTTGTTGGCCCTGATATAAGGAAACTCATTTCAGATGGAGCATTCGCTGAAACGATATCTGAGAAGGAAAAAGAAGCCTGGGATTCCTTCAAGGATGTTGTTCTCAAATTCTTGGGGAACAGGCGGGATGAGAACTATAAGGATATTGTTGCCAGGATGCTCAATGCCTTCAAAGAACAAGGCTGTAACATGAGCCTGAAAGTCCATTTCTTGCACTCCCATGTGAACTACTTTCCCGAAAACTTGGGGGCGTACAGTGAAGAACAAGGTGAAAGGTTTCACCAGGACATCAAGGACGCAGAGAGAAGGTACCAAGGAAGATGGAACACCACTATGATGGCTGATTTCTGCTGGTTGCTGCTGCGGGAAACCCCAGATGAAAAATATGCCAAGCAGCGCACCAAGAGAAGCATTCGGGGGAAGAAGAAACGGGCCCACCAGGAGATTGATTGACCCAAGAATGACTTTAAAATCTAAACTGTGTTGACAAATATCGTGTTTTTACTAAACTTTGAAATAAAAATTTGCTAGTTATTACCACAGTGTCGGATCTCATTTATTAGAATTTTATTTTCACACCATCGGGTGTTTGTCTTCATGTATTGCAATGGTGCGGTTTGCGTTTTCTATTCTTACATACATACCTGTACAACATTTTTTGCACATTTCTTTACTTTGCTTTGTGTCTAACCTCGCTCTTATATGCTCAATGTTTCTGCACATGTATGTGGCTGTTTTAAGTGCAGACAATTTTGCTACCATCACAGTGTGTTTTGTTGAGTTTATTCTTATGTGCTGCCTTGTTACAATTTTCTTTATTCTTATTTGAATAACTACTAAACAATTAGTATAAAGAATTCATCCAAGAAACTTTTATCTCGATCGCACTCAATCTGAAACGTTCACCTCAAACTGCTAACCCAATGGAGCAAAAAATCTGTACGTGATGGAGCAAATTGGTTACCAGATTTGGATTCAGCGCACCAAAAAACGTAAAAATCAATCGAAACATTAGAGGCAGTTTAAAAAAAAATTTTTTTTAGTGTACCTGTGTAATCTTAAAGTAGCTAAACAGGTAGAAAAGGCAACGGCAAAAGCTAAAAGGATGCTTGGGTGCATACGGAGAGGAATGGATAGCAGAAAAAAGGAGGTGATAATGCCTCTGTATAAGTCTTTGGTGCGACCTCATTTGGAGTATAGTGTGCAATTCTGGAGACCGCACCTTCAAAAGGATGTGAACAGGATGGAGTCAGTGCAGAGGGTGGCTACCAAAATGATTAGTGGTCTTCATTATAAAGCACATGAGGACAGACTGAAGGATCTTAATATGTACACCTTAGAGGAAAGGCGGGACAGAGGTGATATGATTGAGATGTTTAAATACCTCCGTGGCATAAATGTTCAGGGAGAGAGCCTCTTTCAGTTGAAAGCAAGTTCTGCTACGAGGGGACATGGGATGAGGGTGAAGGGAGATAGATTCAGAAGTGATATGCGGAAATATTTCTTTACGGAAAGAGTAGTGGATCCTTGGAATAGTCTCCCAGTGGAGGTGGTAGAGATGAGGACAGTAACTGAATTCAAAAAAGCATGGGACAAACACAGAGGATCTCTAAAGGTAAAAAGGGGACTGTTGTAGTTGTTGATATGGAAGGACAGACTAGATAGGCGATGTGGTCTTTTTCTGTCATCATATTTCTATGTTTCTATGGAGGCCCCAATCCCTCTGGGATCCTATCCCAACCTCCTGTCTCAGGAGGAGGGCACTCACCTGCACCCCAACCTCAGATCACTCAACCTGATTGCTTGGCTGCTGAAAGGGTAGTTCTCGCACCATTTCTCCTTTCCAAAAATGTGGAAGAAGTTCTCCTGGCCTCAAGGAGGCAATCGACTAGACAGACCTATGCTTTTAAGTGGCATAGGTTTGGGGTGTGGTGCGAAAAGCAGAAAAAAAATCCTTTCTCTTGCCAGGTTGCATTGGTCCTGCAGTATCTTCTTCATCTTTCGGACTTGGGCCTTAAGTCCAACTCCCGTCAGGGTTCACCTCAGTGCCTTGACGGCACACCACTTCCTAGTGGAAGGAAAGCCTCTTTCTGCACATCCTTTGGTGTCCAGGTTCCTGAGAGGTCTACTTCTGCTGAAGCCCCCGGTTTGCCCTCCGGCAACCGAATGGGATTTGAATGTGGTCTTAGGGCAGCTTACTCGACCGCCATTTGAGCCAATGGCAACTTGCCATCTACGCTACCTTTCTTGGAAAGTGGTGTTCTTGGTGGCACTCACGTCTGCTCAGCGAGTGAGTGAGCTTCAGGCTCTGGTGTCTGACAGGCCTTATACAAGATTCTATAGGAACCAGGTAGTGCTTCGCACTCGCCCCAAGTTCCTTCCTAAAATGGTCTCTTCGTTCCACCTCAATCAGTAGGTAATACTACCTACCTTCTTTCCCAGGCCACATGCCAGTTGGGCAGAGACAGTTCTGCATACCCTGGACTGCAAGAGGGCGTTGGCCTTCTACATTCAGCATACTCAAAGCCATAGAAGGGCTTCACAGCTCTTCGTATCCTATGACCCCAGTAAGCTGGGGATGGCCGTGCCAAAACGTTCGCTGTCTACCTTGGTGGCGGACTGTATTGCCTGGGCATACAGAGCGGCCAACCTTCCATTGCAGGGTCGTGTTACGGCTCACCGGGTCAGGGCTGTGGCGGCATCAATGGCTCACTTCCGCTCTTTTCTGCTGGCAGACATCTGCCGAGCCGCCACCTGGTCTTCGGGTCAGATTTTCGCAACCCATTACTGCCTGGATAGGGAGTCCCAACGGGACAGTGCTATTGGCCAGGCTGTACTCCGTAACCTTTTTGAGGTCTAGGCAACTCCTACCCTTTGATGTCAGGCTACCGGAGTGTTACTATCTCGGTAGATTCTTATTGTTGCTGCTTCCTGCTCTCATAGAGGGAGCCTATTTTTCAGCTATGGATTCTCGGTAGCCTATAGCTGGGGAGTCCCATATGTGAGGACTGACTTCCTGCTTGTTCGTGGAGAAAGCATAGTTACTCACCTGTAACAGGTGTTCTCCAGGGACAGCAGGAATCAGTCCTCACGACCCTCCCTCCTCTCCTTGGAGTTGTAGTCCTATTATTATTATTTTTTATTCTTTTGCCGTCTTTTTAGCTATGTCATTTGACTGAGCAAGATGGCACCCTTGGCGGGAAGGGGACCGCACATGCGTGTCGCAATCCCCAAAGGCTTTCTTTGAAAGCTGGGGATTTGCTCTTCACGAGGGCTCTGTCGGCATCGACGTCACCCATATGTGAGGACTGATTCATGCTGTCCCTGGAGAACACCTTTTACAGGTGAGTAACTATGTTAACACCTCTGAGTAACATTTAGCCTTTTCATGTTCAGACACCAACACTTTGAAAGATGTTTTTCATTTCTTCATCTAACCTATGAATGGTTGCATTTCTAATATTTTCTTCATGATCTGAAGGGTTTCTCCAGCGCTCAAGTTGTTGACTAGGTACTAGGTACATTTTTTCAGTATGCTGCATTAACAGTTTGTTGAAAGCCCCGTTATCAATGGTAAAGCAAAACTTAACAAGGGGCCAAAAAACCACCCGATTGTCTCATCGGTTGCTTCTCTTTTTTAATGGATAGTCTTTTATTGCACAGACTCTTTATGGTATGACGCTTCCCTTTTAAAACCTTTATCTGGTGTGAAAGTGGAATGCTACCTTTTAGGGTGTTGAGAGCGATTTCAGCAATAGCAGCCACCAATCATTAGGTGTATTCAGGGTGGCTTTTCTGTGCTGCGGAGAGGATTGAACCAAAGGTAAGAACATAAGATATGCCATACTGGGTCAGACCAAGGTCCATCAAGCACAGTATCCTGTTTCCAACAGTGGCCAATCTAGGTCATAACGTACCTAGCAGTTTCCCCAAAAGACACAGGTTCCACAATGTACTGGGTCAAGCATTGATATCCTGGGTCCCTTCTTAATAATGGTATATGGACCTTTCCTCCAGGAACTTATCCAAACCTTTTTTAAACCCAGCTATACTAATAGCCTTTACTACATCCTCCGGTAACAAATTCCAGAGTTTAATTACACGTTGAGTGAAAAAATATTTTCTTTTATTAGTCTTAAATAGTTTACCCTGTAGCTTCATTGCATGTCCCCTAGTCTTTCTATATTCTGATAACGTAAACAATCGATCTACATTTACCCGTTCCACTCCGTTCATTAATTTATAGACTTCTACCAAAGGTTTTAAAAGGTGCAGGTTTCTCTTTACACGGTGAGACGTTGTCTGAGACACACAAGCATTTATGAAGGATTGGTTATGTATTCACTTCTTTTTATGGGAGGTTTGTGTTTTTTCACAGTATATCTTAGTTCAATCTGACGGGAAGGTATCCGTCCTCAGTTTGTAAGCCTCAGGCGTTGTGGTGTTTGAATCTACAACGAGATAACCATACGGCTTTCTGATGGCATCCTCGAAGACTTCTAAAAAGAATTTTGATTTCCCAGGGTACATCTGCCTGGCTAGAATGGCAATCTGTAACTTATCTCTAGGATTCTTAAAGAGCACCATGTATTTGGTATTTAAAGTTATACGGTAGTTCGGCTTGTTTTGCCTTAGCAGAAAACATTCTGAATAATATTTATGATCAGGTTTCTGTGTTGCACACACTTTGTAAAGGCTTTCTTTATTTCACCACTTGTACAGGCAGAATCCATTAGATCATCTACAATAATCAAGTTTACTTTATTGATTGGAAACATTCGGTCATTGTTAAAACTATCAGGCAAAGTGTCCATAAATGTAATAAAAGGATATTTATTTAACATTTCTTTATACAAAAGTTGCCAACAACTGTAACACCATACAGTATTGTCAGGCATGACAGTCAATACATGACTAGCATGTTCTAGCAGCTTTTTAACAAAGAAGCTCTTGCCTGAATTGGATGGCGATTCTAAAATACAAGAAAAAAGGTGTGACCAGCGCATATCCACCATGCTAGTATCTGTAAGATAGTGTGCTAAAGACTTCCTCCACCTTAATCCTTTTGTCATATGCAACCTTTTGTGTTTGTTTAATCACACTAGTCTCTATTGTCCAACTCTTTTTGTATCTTGTCATTCCAGGTTGTACTCCTATCTTTTTCTGGGGTAAATCTGCTGCCCTGGCTTGTAGTCAAAAACTAGATCTTTCAAACTAGTGACATTGATTTTCTGACAGTTTTCTATGTTTAGCATAATCCCTTTCACTTTCATACAATTTTTCCGCTTGACAGCTTGTAACCATATGTTTTAGGCCCTGTTGATACAAACTCTGTGATATGTTCATCTGCGGGTATCTCGCTTGTGAGCTTGCCTAAATAATCACCCAAAAGATGGGTTCCGATCACCTTCTTGACTTAGAAATATCACAAAATCTGTATCATGGTACAGGCAGCACTCTTGCAAACTGTCTAGAAGAATGAACAACTCTAGACGTGCATATGCCGTTGTAAAACAGGCAATGAAAACATTGCTGCTACCCGACAATATGCAATGGTCTTTTGAGTGCCTCAAAGACATACAGGCTGTTTCATCAACGATAAAGTCACATGATGAAACTTTAAGTTTAGGAAAAAACAGGTATTTAAAGAGATCATCAGGTTCTCTCACAATACAGGTTTGTTCTTTGACCAAATGTACTCCACAGAAAATTTAAGAAAAGTTTTGTTATTTGACGCTTGGTGGGGTTTACATTAATCTGTTCTGCACACAAACACACTCCCTCTTGCTTTTGACAGAGGTGCATTTTGATGTATTCAGAAAAGAGATTATAGATTTTTGCTCGAAATGCCAGATTTCAAAGATTTCAACAAGCAAATACCCTGTTGCAATGGCTACATTCATTTCCACCGTGCACCAAGTCCCCACAAAAGCTCTCTCCTCATCCGTGTTAGCACACATTTCCTGTTGCCATGTGTCAGCACAGGTATGACACAGAGAAAACATAAGCTTACCTCCCACCTGTACGTAACACCGGAAAAATGAGCTTTCATGGAGGGTATACTTTTGCTTTTATAGATCAAATAATTTATGGGAGGTCCAAATTTGTCATAAATAATTTGTGGATGGCCTATTGGATATTCCTTTGTTTTATTGACAAAAGGGTATAGACTAGTAAAATCATTGTAGTGTATTTTTCCCCCAGGTTTTGTTTTGTAGTACAGACAAAGACATTTGTTCTACCCATTTTGACTGGTAGAAAAATGGTATACCAAATATTTCTCCAGGACCAAGCAGGAAGTCAGTCCTCACATAAGGGTGACGTTGGCGCCGACGGAGCCCTTGTGCGGAGCATTTCCCCAGCTTTCAAAGAAAGCCTTTGGGAATGCAGTGCGCATGCGCGGTCCCCTTCCCGCCCAAGGGTGCCATCTTGCTCAGTCTTCTTTTTTCCGCGGAGCCCGACGGACGTGTGTGTGTCACCCGGTAAAAAGTTAATTTTCCTGTGTGGATTCGTGTTTTTGCCCATTCAACGCCGGTTCCCCTTCCCGCCTCGGCCCGGTACACCGGTATCGAGCCCGGAGTTAAGTTTTTCGGTTTTTGTCCTTCGTGACTAGCATTCCTGCTTTTTTTCTCTTTTTCACTGGCAGTCCGGTCTTTTGACCTTGCAGGGGTCCTTTTTCCCCCGATGGCTGCCAGCGGGTTCAAGAAGTGTGATCGGTGTAAGAAGCTGATGTCTCTCACCAACACACATGACTGCTGCCTCTGGTGCTTCGGGCCTGACCATGACCCAGTGGTCTGTGTCCTGTGCGGCAAAATGTCCTCTAAGGTGCTGAGGAGCCGTCAACATCAGCATGAAAGACGTTTTTCTGACTCCACGTCCGGCCGGGCCCAGACTTCATCAGAGGCCTCGACATCTCGGGAGTCCGACCCCGAGCACCGTTGAGGCTCCTCTGAAAGGGGGTCTCCTTCGAGGGAACACAGAAGGAAGAAGAAACCTGTGAGGGCGGCGTCGGTGGACGCTCTTGGCTCCTCGAGGGCCAGGTCGCATAGCCCCGACCGCCGTCCCGGGTCCTCGGAGTCAGAGAGGTCTGCCAAGTTGCCTCGAGTAGAGCCGGAGTCCCCGAGTCACGTGAGTGCTGATGTCCTCGTAGACTCCCCTCCGGGGGAGCCGACGTCGGGCCCGACGCCGTTGAGGCCCGAGTTGGGAGCTGCTGAGTCTCCTGAGCTGTCTCAGGTTGACGGCCTTGGAGAACAGCTTGGCTGCCTTCATGGAGCAGCAGCAGGTACTGATCGCCGGTTTGACTGGTGCATCTGCCCCGACCACTGGGATCTCGACGTCCAAGTCAACCCCGGAGGCCGAGCCAATCCTCGAGTCGATGCGGTCTGTGGCAAGGAGGCCTATCCAGAGCATGAGGGAGGACAAAGAGACAGGGAATTCACCCTAGTAAAGGGCCCTCTTTTACCAAGGCAGGATAGCAAAGACACAAACACAGCTAGGAATCAGGAAGCTTCCACATGGCCCACATTCCATGCTCCCCCTAGTGGAAGGAAGGGGAGAAGATACAGAGCCCAGATCCCCTTAGGCAGGGAGTGTTCCAAGTATGCAGGTGCACGAAGTCAGGCTGATTACCATCACCAGGCTAGAGAGGGGTGGAAGAGAGAGCCCTGGAAGTATAAACTGAAGCCAGAGTGTGAGAGTAGAAGGAAGGAACAAGAGGAACAGGAGGAGAGCGTCGTCATCGTGAGCAGCAGGGGAGAAGGAGAAGCAGGAAGCCAAACTGCCACGAGCCGAGGCACAGCTGCAAGCTGGAAAAGCTTGACCGGTGCAGAGCTGAGCAGAGCCCCTGAGCTGCCAAGAGAGGAGAGTGCTAAGTGGAATATAGCACATCTGCCAGAGGGTTTTAAGCCAGGAAAAGGAGAGACTCCAGGATTCCCCGGAAGGCTGGTAGCTGAGGATTGCACAAGGAGAGTCTGAGCCTATGCAGCTGGGAGAGCCTGAGGTAAAGCTAAATGGGGAAGAGATTCCTATGGACTGTTCCGTATGCAAGGCTTTAAACCTGAGGAACAGGGAGAAAACAAGCCAACCCTGAGAGAGAGTTTACCAGGGAAGGGAACCTATAGTCCACAAGCCGGTGGCCCTGATTCCCTCTTGTTGGTAAGGGAAAAGGTCACAAGGACTAAGGAGTAGCCCTGGAAGCTGCGGAAAAGCTTCTTAAGCACCTGCTGCAGGAACAAGGAACACTGGGGTAAGAAAGTAGCTTTTGTAACAGAGCTTTTCTGGGGCCCTGAATTGTATTTGGTGCTTGAAGGTTTATGCAGGTGAAAAGAAGCTATACTATCACGGACAGTGAATGTGATTTTTGTTTGTGCTTTTGGCCAGCAAGGCTACAAAGAAAGTGAATTATCCATTCTGTTAAAAAGGACTGTATATCCTGCAATATGGAAAACCTTTAAACAGACATTTTCAGTTTGTGTTTGTTTTTGGGAGAATACTCTGTTTCACAGAGACCTGAACCAATATCCTGTACGTGGTGAGAACGAACCATTGTGTAAAATAAATTCTGTCATTTGCCTTAACCCCTTGGAGCCTAACTACAGCTTTTTGTCTGATGCACACATACAGCGAAGCAAAGACTACCTTTCCCAGAAGGCACTATGGGACATAGTTGAAAAGGGCTAAAAAAGCAAACAGCAAAAATTTCCTATAAAATAACCACGCCCCTCTTAGCTTGAGGCGAGCGGTACCGGCATGACAGGTCTCGAGTCGATCCTCAGCCAAGGTCCCCCTCAGCCTCCCGTTTGGGGCTGAGGTCGTCGACACCAGTGTCCTCGGCGTCGGGGCGTATGGCATCGGTGCCCGCCCGGCCGGAGCCACTCAATTCCTCCTCGGAGGGGTCAGAGTGGGAGACTGAGGACAAGGAGTCCCTGGATACTTTCCGGACCCGGTGCGTCCCATCGGACTCACCGGAGTCCAAGTATCGGAGACGGTCCCCACTGGAGGAAACCTGGTTCTCGGACTTCGTGCGGGACATGGCCAAGGCCTTGGCCTTCCCCACGGATCCCGAGGAGGAGCCTCGAGCCAAAGAGCTCGAGGCCCTCCAGTATGACTCTCTGCCTAAGGAGGCCTTTACTGTACCGGTTCCTCCGATACTGGAACGGCTGCTCTTCCGCATGTGGGAGGCACCGGCCTCGGCGCCAGTTCTCAGCAGACGGGTCGATTCCATTTATCGAGTCCATAAGAGCCCTGGGTTCTAGAAGGCACAGCTACCGCACCACTCCATGGTTGTGGAATCGGACATGCATCGTCTGAAGAGTCAGAAGATGCACTCCTCGGTGCCCCCCAGCCGGGAGGCCTAGAACCTGGATGCCCTCAGTAGAAAGTGCTTCCAGGGCTCTATGCTGGCGTGCCGTGTCCAGACTTACCAGCTGTACATGGGCATGTACCTTCGGGACCTGGCAAAGGAGATTGCCGGGTTCTCAGCTGGCCTCTCCGAGGAACCTTTGCAGAGGTTTAAGTCTTTATCATCGTGGATTCGAGAGTGCTCAAAGTTTATCTCTCGAGCAGCCTATGATGGCTTCGAGGCTTCGGCCCGAGTAGCCACGGCCGGCATCGGTGCACGCCGTCAGGCCTGGCTACAGTCATCGGACCTCGAGCCATGGGTACAGGACAAGTTGGTCGATGTCCCCTGCCGAGGTGAGAACCTTTTTGGCAAACCCATGGCTGAAAAGGCTGCAGAACTCGAGTCTGAGACTCTCACCAGGACAAGGCTGTCCAGAAAAACTTCTGCCCCTTCTCAGAAGAAGAAGGGCTCGAGGAAAAAGCCCTTTTACCCGAGGAAGGCTACTGCCTACAAATCCTACCCTCAGTTGGTTGATATTGTGTATCTGGACTTTCAGAAAGCCTTTGACAAGGTCCCTCATGAGAGACTTTTGGCAAAACTAAAGAGTCATGGGATAGGAGGCAGTGTACTATTGTGGATCAGGAACTGGTTAAAAGATAGAAAGCAGAGGGTAGGGCTAAATGGCCAATTTTCCCAATGGAGAAAGGTGAATAGTGGTGTACCCCAGGGATCTGTGCTGGGTCCACTGCTTTTTGACATATTCATAAATGACCTGGAAAGTGGAATAACGAGTGAGGTTATCAAATTTGCAGATGACACAAAACTATTTAAAGTTGTTAAAACCCAAGAGGATTGTGGAAAATTGCAAGAGGATCTTGATAAATTGGAAGACTGGGCATCAAAATGGCAGATGAAATTTAATGTGGACAAGTGCAAGGTTATGCACCTAGGGAAGAACAAGCCAAACTATGGTTACACGATGCAAGGTTCCACATTAGGAACCACCACCCAGGAAAAAGATTTAGGCATCATTGTGGATACCATGTTAAAACCCTCGGCCCAGTGTGCAGCGGTGGCCAAGAGAGCAAATAGAATGCTAGGTATGATAAGGAGAGGAATGGAAAATAAAACAAAAGATATTATAATGCCTCTATATTGTTCAATGGTGAGACCGCACCTTGAATATTGTGTGCAATTCTGGTCGCCGTATCTTAAAAAGGATATAGCGATTTTAGAAAAGGTTCAGAGAAGAGCCACCAAAATGGTAAAGGGGTTGGAAGGATACTCCTATGAAGAAAGGTTAAAAAGGTTAGGGCTCTTTAACCTGGAAAAGAGACCGCTGAGGGGAGATATGATAGAAGTCTATAAATTAATGAACGGAGTGGAACGGGTAAACGTAGATCGCTTGTTTACCTTATCAGAAAATAGAAAGACTAGGGGACATGCAATGAAGCTACAGGGTAAACTATTTAAGACTAATAAAAGAAAATATTTTTTCACTCAATGTGTAATCAAACTCTGGAATTTGTTACCAGAGGATGTAGTAAAGGCTGTTAATGTAGCTGGGTTTAAAAATGGTTTGGACAAGTTCCTGGAGGAAAGGTCCATAAACCATTATTAAGAAGGGACCCAGGATATCAATGCTTGAACCAATACAAGCATTGTGGAACCTGTGTCCCTTGGGGAAACTGCTAGGTACATATGACCTAGATTGGCCACTGTTGGAAACAGAATACTGGGCTTGATGGACCTTGGTCTGACCAAGTATGGCATATCTTATGGTCTTAGCTTCAGGCCTCTGCAGCTCCCCATCAGGGTCAGCAGGCCAAGGGGCAGGGACATGGGCCCCATAGGCAGAAAACCCCCTAGCCATCAGCTCCGGCTCCTGCACAGCAGGGAGTGGGGTTTTGACTCCCATTGCATAGCCTCTCCTCATCAGCTGGCTCCTCTCAGCACAGGAGGCCGGCTGACACTGTATGTCCACAGATGGTCAACCAAAAGAGGGGATACCTGGGTGCTGAGCATAGTCCAAAATGGCTATTTGCTCCACTTCAAGCAGTTACCCCCCTCCTAATTTCCAGGGGAACCTCCAAGATTCCCTCTTCACAGGAACCTCCTCCTTCAGGAGTTGGCAAGTCTTCTAAAGGAGCAGGTGGTGGAACCGGTGCCTCACCACCTGAGAGGCCAAGGTTCTATTCCAGGTACTTTCTGGTACCAAAAAGGACAGGAGGCCTCAGGCCCATCCTAGACTTGCGGAATCTCAACAAGTTCCTGGAGAGGGAAAAGTTCAAGATGCTTACCCTTGGGATACTGCTGCCCTACCTCCAGCAGGGAGATTGGCTATGCTCCTTAGACCTGAAGGATATGTATACTCACATCCTCATTCATCCAGACCACAGACAATATCTCAGATTCCTAGTGGGAGGAAATCATTTTCAGTACAGGGTACTTCCCTTTGGCCTAACCTCCGCTCCCAGGGTTTTCACCAAGTGCCTGGCGGTGGTGGCGGCCTATCTCAGAAACCAGGGCAACTTTGTCTTCCCATACCTGGACGACTGGCTCATCAGGGGTCAGTCTCCACAGGAGACCACACAAGCCACCCTTCGCACTGTATCTCTTCTCCAGCATCTAGGCTTTGTCATAAACTTCACAAAGTCCACTTTGCTCCCCTCACAGAACATAGAGTTCATAGGGGCAAGACTAGATACCCTTCAGGCAAAGGCTTATTTGCCCAAGGACAGGGCCCACAGACTGATAGCATTGGCCAATCAGTTCCAGTGCGGTTATCTGGTCTCCGCCAGAAACTTCCTAAAGCTCTTGGGCCACATGGCATCCACGGTCCATGTAACTCCGAATGCCCGCCTGCACATGCGACCTGCTCAGTGCTGCCTCAGAGCTCAGTGGGTGCAAGCCACAGGTGACTTGAAAGACAAGATAAGGTTGTCCAAACTGCTGGCAGCCTCCCTACGGTGGTGGCTGCATCTCCCGAACCTGGTCCAGGGGGTGCCTTTTCAGGCCCCTCCACACACACAGGTACTGACAACTGATGCTTCCCTTCAGGGCTGGGATGCACATTTCCAGGGGGCTTGCACTCAGGGCCTCTGGTCTCCTTGGGAGTCCACACAGCAGATCAATCTGTTGGAGTTGTGAGCTATCCGCTTAGCCCTACAGACTTTCTCCCATGTCCTCTCTCACCAGTCTGTCTTAGTTCAGACAGACAATCAAGTGGCAATGTTCTACGTGAACAAGCAAGGGGGCACAGGCTCTAAACTTCTGTGTCAGAAGGCACAGACCCTGTACTCCTTGGCAATTAAACACAACATGTTTCTCAAGGCAGTTTATCTGCCTGACCAGGAAAATTGCCTGGCAGACAGATTGAGCAGGATTCTACAGCCTCATGAATGGCAGTTGAATCCTCTGGTGGTCCAAGGGGTCTTTCTAAGATGGGGGTCTTCCAACCATCAATCTCTTTGCGAGTCCACTGAACTATCAGCTACCCAGGTTCTGTTCCAGACAACTGCATCCTCTGCGAATAGCAGCAGATGCATTTCTAATCTTGGTCTAATCTTGGTATGCATTTCCTCCCACGCCTCTAGTGGCCCGAACCTTGTTCAAGGTTCTTCAGGACAAGGCCTCGGTGATTCTGATAGCCCCCAGATGGCCGAGGCAACCGTGGTTTCCACTCCTACAGTTGGCAGTGGACACTCCACTCCCTCTGGGGATGCAACCCGATCTCCTGTCTCAGGATCAGGGATCTCTTCTGCACCCCAACCTCAAATCCCTCAATCTGATGGCCTGGCTGCTGAAAGGGTAGTTCTAGTCCCCTTACTTCTTCCTAAGGAAGTGGAAGAGGTGGTTTTGGCCTCTAGGAGGCAATCCACCCAGAAATCATATGCCCTCAAGTGGCGTAGGTTCTCCACCTGGTGTGCTCAGAGCCAGGAGGATCCTTTTTCATGCCTGGTTCCAGTGGTGCTGCAGTACCTGCTCCACCTCTCGGACCTAGGCCTTAAATCCAACTCTGTCCGGGTCCACCTCAGTGCTCTATCGGCACACCACTCACAGGTAGAGGGCCAATCTCTGTCGGGCCACCCCTTGGTGTCCCGCTTCCTCAGAGGCCTGCTTCTGCTCAAGCCTCCGATCCTTCCACCAGCTTCTAAGTGGAATTTAAATGTGGTCTTGCAGCAACTTACTTGCCCACCGTTTGAGCCGATGGCTACCTGTCATTTACGCTTCCTTTCCTGGAAGGCGTTGTTCTTGGTGGCTCTTACCTCGGCCAGGCATGTGAGTGAACTACAAGCTCTTGTTTCTGATAGACCGTACACACAGTTCTGTAAGAACAGGGTGGTCTTGCGGACTCACCCTAAGTTCCTTCCGAAGGTTGTCTCCTCCTTCCACCTCAATCAGGATGTGGTTCTTCCAACATTCTTCCCCAAACCGCATGCCAGCCGGGCTGAAACAGTCCTGCATACCCTGGACTGTAGAAGGGCGTTGTCCTTTTACATAGATCGTACGCATGGGCATCGAAGAGCTGCTCATCTCTTCGTATCTTTTGACCCTAATAAACTGGGGTTGCTTGTCTCCAAGCATATGTTGTCTCCTTGGGTGGCGGATTGTATCGCCTGGGCGTACAGGGCAGCCGGCCTCTCCTTGCAGGGTCGAGTCACGGCCCACCGTGTCAGGGCGAAGGCTGCCTCAGTAGCCCACCTCTGCTCTGTTCCGTTGGCAGACATCTGCCGGGCCACTACTTGGTCTTCAAGCCAGACTTTTGCGGCTCACTACTGCCTCGAGAGGGAGTCCTGTAGGGACAGTGCTTTCAGACAGGCGGTACTCCATAATCTCTTTGAGGTTTAGGCAACTCCTACCCTCCGGCCCTTGTGTTGGGCTACCGTACAGGGGCGTTCTCAGAAAGGATTCTTTCACGGATGCTGACGCTTTAGAGGGAGCTTATTTTTTCAGCTTGGGTTCCTGGTAGCCTGAAGCTGGGGAGTCCCATATGTGAGGACTGACTTCCTGCTTGGTCCTGGAGAAAGAGTAGTTACTCACCTGTAACAGGTGTTCTCCAGGAGCAGCAGGAATCAGTCCTCACCACCCTCCCTCCTTCCCTGGAGTTGCAGTCATATGGTTCATTTTTGTTATTTTTGCTGTCTTTTAGCTATGTCATCAGACTGAGCAAGGTGGCACCCTTGGGTGGGAAGGGGACCGCGCATGTGCGCTGCATTCCCTAAGGCTTTCTTTGAAAGCTGGGGATATGCTCCGCATGAGGGCTCCGTCGGTGCCGACGTCACCCATATATGAGGACTGATTCCTGCTGCTCCTGGAGAATACCTGTTACAGGTGAGTAACTACTCTATTTAGACAGTTTTGTATATCACCTTATCCTTCAATCAAAGTGGTCACAACACAATTGGGGATACATTTAACACAAGGGGATATGAGACAGATACACTAATACTTACAGGGAACATGGGCATTGGAGGGTTAAGTGGCTTGCTCAAGACCACAAGGAGCACCTGTGGGACTAGAAACCCCAGTCCTTCCGGCCCAAGGTTGCTGTCCTCTAGTGGGATTTGAACCCCTGACCCTCTGGCCTGAGGTAACTTGTCCCAACCACTAGGCCACTCCTCCCTGCCTCCAGTTAAATAAATAAATACCCCCCAAAATGGGCATCTCGAGGTATCAGAGGTTTGGTAATGTTGAGCCAGCCAGGAAATCTGAACATCTGCTTCCACTCATGCTCCCATAGACTTAAGTCCTTGAATCCCCGACTTTCCAGGAATACTGACTTTAGCTGTGTTTTGTAATAAAGAAAACAATAGGTTGTGGCTGTTACAGGATTCTGGTGTTTATCATTATAACAACTCGGACAGCCATGATGGAAAGAAACATTAAATTCAAAAACTGGAAAAGAAAATAAGAACCTACCTTTTTTTCACCCCCTTTCAGAGCATATGTTCAGGAGGGGAGGAGTAGCCTAGTGGTTAGAACACTGGCTTGGTAACCAAGCAACCTGGGTTTGATTCCCACTAGCACTCCTTGTGGCCTTTGGCAAGTCACTTAAACCTCCACTGCCTCGGAAGAAAGGCCTGGCAATCTACTTCCGGTGACTCTGCCAAGAAAACCCAGGAGCTTCTGGGTCGCCAGGAGTCAGGACTGACTCGAAGGCACACATTGCATTGCATTGCATTGTGATCTGTATATTTTCTTTGGTCTCTACATACATCAGCCATTGAATAGAGGGGCATGAACATCTCTTTGTTTGCCTGTGATAGTTATCCGATGGGATGAGTACCAAGTCTTGGGTTCTAAAAGCTTTAATCAGAATATAGCCAGACATATAGATTGTGATAAGGTGAGCTGTGAAGATGAAATGGAATGGGAGAGAAATGAAGAATGTGCCTTTAAAAACAAATGTAAACAGGGTTCCTATAGAAACCACAAGCCACCCGAGCATGCAGTAGCTAGAGCTAAACCCTGCCCAAGCAGTGACGTATGAGATAGGTTGAGCCCTAACAGCTCTCACATGTGCAGAGAGGAGGGTGTGGCTGAAAAGAAGCACCATTTTAAAATGGCTTCAGAGTTTGGTAAAAGTAGACAGGAGGAAAGCATTCACGAGGAAGGAAGCCACGAGAGAAGGGAGCTTAAGGAGCAAAGGAGAGGAGGAGGAAAGACAGCTGATTCTTGCCCTCAGAAAGCAGTGGAACCAAGGTTGGAACCTGTCCTAAAACACCCCAGAGAAGGAAAGCTGGAAAGGTTTGTTTCCACGTGGGGAAGCAGCTCAGAGAGCCAGCCAAGTAAGAGAGGTGGGGCAGACAAATTTGCTACAGTTCCTAACGGAAGCTTTTCTGAAGAAGTGGTCAGAGAGCTGAGGAAAAGCTCTGAAAGCTGTGCTAGCCAAAAGACAAGGAAAGTAGTTCCAGCCAGGAACAGGAACCGTGCAAGTAAGTGCCATGAGTCAGCTTTAAAAGCCGTTGAGAAGCTTTTCTATGAGAGAGAAACTCCTTCTTTAAGCTGTGCTGATATAGAGCAGAAAGAATACTTTTTAGGGAAGCTAAAAGAGTTTCTGCAGAGTGAGAAGTTTAAACCTTCTGATATAAGCTCCCTAGAAGAGGATTCATACGAAGCCGTGAAAGATGTGCAGATAGAAATGTTTGAAAACCCTTGTGTTGATGACGTAGTAGAAATGGAATGCTCATTTTGTAAGTCAAACATGTGCTAGGCTCAGGCCAGGTGAAGAAGCTTATTTATCCTGGTTTATTAAGCTGAGTGAGAAAGAAAACCCTGACTGAGAAGTTTTAAAGTCTGCCTGCTGTAATTAACAGCCATAGCAAAGAAAGGCATTTGTCTGAAGGAAGCTGAGTGCCGCTGCTGTGGAAAGAATATTTCTGACTTTGATGTTAAGCCTGTTTTGTTCACCTTCATTATTTAAGTTGGAGAGATGATCCTTGCCTTGTTTATGCGCTATGAATTTTGATGCGAGGGAGAAACCCCGGAATAAATTTCTTTGTTTTGCCTGACAAACTGTGTGGTCACACTACTTTGCTTGGAGAGTATACAAAACTACAAGTCCCAGCATTCAGTGCTGGCAGCCAAAGCCTGGGACAATATTCAAAGGGCAAATAAGGCAGCCCTTTTGCCTACCGGCCATCGGCCTAGGCAGGGGGTCATGACAAGATGCAAGGGTTATGTACTGGAAAGGGTCTAAACAACGTGTTAGAATTTTTGATCCATCATCCTGCTCTACAACCACATCTTTCTCTATCATTTTCATAGTATAGTAAAATAGTATAGGACTGCAGATAGAGACCAGCATGGTCCATCTAGTCTGCCCAGCAAGATGGCAGTCCGCCACTCCGTGTGCATTTGTTTAGGGGTATGCCCACTGCTCCATACAGGTCATCTCTACTTGTTGAGATATCATAGACAGTTAAGTTTATTTTGATTTTATCCTGTTTCTATAAAGGGATCCACTGTGTCTGTCCCTTGCCATTTTGAATTCTGTCACTGTATTTGCCCCCACCACTTCAATCGAGAGGGCATTCCAAGCATCCACTACCCTTTCAGTGAAAAAGTATTTCCTGATGTTGCCTTTCAGTTTACCCCTTTCCAGCTTCATGTTATGCCCTCTAGAATTACAGCTTCTCCATCTTTGAAAAGGGTTGTTTATTCATTAATACTGCTTAAGTATTTAAATGTCTGTATCATATCTCCCCTATTCCTTTTCTCCTCTTGAGTATACATATTTAGGTCTTGGAATCTCTTTTTCATACGTTTTCTGGTGCAGGCTCCAAATCATTTTGGTCGCCTTCCTCTGAACCATTTCCAGTCTTTTTATATCCTTTGCGAGTTATGGTCTCCAAAACTGACACAATTTTCCAAGTGAGGCCTCACCAGTGACTTGTACAGTGGCATTAGTACTTCTTCCTTTCTGCTGGTGATTCCTCTCTGTATGCAACCCAGCATCCTTCTGGCTTTTGCCACTGCCTTGTCACACTGTTTCGCCACTTTGAGATCCTCAGAAACAATCTTTCCAAGGTCCTCCTTCTGGTCTGTGCAAACCAACCTATTGCCCCCTGTCTCATACAATTCCTTGGATTTCTGCATCCCAAGTGCATGACACTGCACTTCTTCACTAA
The DNA here is from genome assembly GCA_033557465.1 of Ichthyophis bannanicus. Lineage (NCBI taxonomy): Eukaryota > Metazoa > Chordata > Amphibia > Gymnophiona > Ichthyophiidae > Ichthyophis > Ichthyophis bannanicus. Next base: position 371,767,404 of record CM066033.1, on the reverse strand, counting down.
ATCTTAACTGCCAAGCATTAGACCATTCTTCCAGCTTTTGCAGATCTTTCCTCATGTTATCCATTCCCTCAGGGGAGTCTATTTTGTTGCAAATTTCCGTGTCATCTGCAAAAAGACAGACTTTTCCATTCATTGCTTCAGCAATATCACTCACAAATACATTGAACAGTAATGGCTCCAGGACTGATCCCTGGGGCATGACACTAATCACCTTCTTTTCATCCAAGTGAGTTCCGTTTACATCACCTTCTGTTGTCTGTCAGTCAAGCAATTTCTGATCCAGTTCACCACCTTGGGACCCAACCCCAGGCTGGTCAGTTTATTGATAAACCTCCTATAAGGAAAAGTATCAAAGGCTTTGCTGAAATCTAGGTAGATAACATCCACTGAATGCCCTTGATCTAGTTCTCTACTCACCGAGTCAAAGAACGCAATCAGATTTGTTTGGCATGAATCATCCTTTGGTAAAACCATGTTGCCTCAGATCATGCAACCTATTGGTTTTGAGAAAGTCCACTATTCTCTCTTTCAGGAGTGCCTCCATTACTTCCCGCCTCCGAGGTCAGGCTTATTGGCTTGTAGTTTGTCACTTCTTCCCTATTACCACTTTTGTGAAGAGGTACCACATAGGCCCTTTTCCAGTCCTGTGGAACTTCTCTTGTCTCCAAGGATCTATTAAAAACATCCTTTAAAGGCCCTGCAAGAACCTTTCTGAGCTCATTCAGTATCCTGGGATGTATCCCATATGGTCCCATGGCATGTAGTATGTACTTCATTTCCATTTGTATATTTGTCAATCACAGGTGGTCCTTCTCCAGGATTTTCTTTAGTAAAAACAGAACATAAACATTTGTTTAGGGCCCAATTCTGTCCTGCACGTCCATCCCCTTTGTGCATCCAGTCTGAACTGAATGCACAGAGAGGATCACGATTCTGATCCCGCAGGGCACGTCTAGCCCCGTGGGATCAGAATCGCGAACACTCCTGCACGTCCAGCCAGAACAGCGATTCTGTCTGGCCTGCACGTGCAGGACTGCACCCGGCTAACTCAGTCAGGGCATTTAAATGGAGCCATGGTGTCATGTTGCCATGGCACCTCGGCTCCAGTTAAAAGCCACAATGCCGGCTGCCGACCAAAACTGCAAATTCTCTGCATCCCGACCCCTGATTCGGCCTCCAAATGCCAGGGTCCGGCTGCGGGGAACGTCCCCTGCCCCCCCAGCCCCATCTGCACCCCGAATTTTAAATAAAAATGTCCAGGGGAGTGGAATAACTTCCCCGGCCATTTCGCCAGCCCTGGATGTACAGGGCCAACATTAGGATCAGCTCTGTACGTCCAGGTCCAGCGACCGCCCATTGCCTGCCCACTCTCTACCCCCGGGCTGCCATCCCCCCCCCCCCCCCGACTAACTTCCCTGCACAATCGGTGGGGAAGTTAGTTGGGGGCTGAAGCTGGTTCAGAATGACCCCCTTAGCATTTTCGCTGTTTCAACGTCACTTTCCACGAATCCGTTCTCGGCACTTTTGAGTCTTGGAATTTCACTTCTGATCTTCCTCTTCTCCTAAATATACATGGAAAATGTTATCTCCAGGAACAAGCAGGAATGTAGTCTTCACATATGGGTATCGTCGGTACCGACGGAGCCTGCGCAGGAACGCTCCCCAGCGTCCAATAGGAAAGCTTTTGGGAGCATCCCACAGCGCCTGCGTGCTGCCTTCCCGCCTTTCCCAAATGTCCCTCTCCAGTTCTTCATTTTCCGCGGAGCCGACAGGTCGCAAATCCTGTCACCACAGAAAATTTCCCTTCTTATTCTTCTTTTTTGTGGTCGCGTCTGCCTTCCCTCGACGCTATACTGGTACCGCCGGTGGTTCTTTTCTTTTTTCTAAAAAAACAAACAAACAAAAAAACCCCCCCTTTGTTTCTGGAGTCTTTCTCCAGTGAATTACTTCTCGGGTGCCAAGCACCATTTTGGGCACTAGGCCCAATTTTTTTCCTCAAAATGGAAAAAAACGCTTCGGGTTTTAAAAAGTGTTCTAAGTGTGGCGGTACCATTTCCGTCACCGACACCCTTGAGTGGTGCCTCAAATGTTTAGGTCCTGACCACTCTATCTCAGAGTGTGTTGCCTGTGGGATGATGTCGAAAAGGGGCCGGCAAAACTGAGCTGCTAAACTTAGCACCCTTTTTCCCTCCGATGCAGCCTCCATGGCATCGATGTCTTCCAGGGCTTCATCTTCCTCCCATGGATCTTAGGTAACTAAACATAAATCTAGCTGGTCCTCAAAGGGTAGATCTCCTTCTAAACATCGAGATGCCTCTGGCGTTGCCCTTGAGGGACTTTCACAGGCAAAATTGCCCGGGCGGGAGGCTTCGGCTTCCAAAGCACTAACGAGGCTCCAGGATGTTCTCGAGGCCAGGGGCGGCCCAAGGGGGGTGCGGGGCCATGTGCGGAGATTCGGTGCGGGGCCTCATTTGCATAAGTGGCCTTATTTGCATACATATTTGCATAATGTTACCAAACACTAACTTTTAGTAAACATGTCTCTTAATGAGTGTATGGATAAAGAAAGACTAAAAGATTTCTACATTACTATAATCCAGTGCCAACCGCCAGGCACATTAGGAACTACTACAAACGCTGCCCATTTAGAACCTATAGCAAACCCGCTGTATCCTGACAGCATTACCAGGACTCACAAAGCACCAGACCCTACCTATCAAAAGGAAACACTGCAAATATTAAACCAGTACATTTCAGAGAATACTGGGGAAAGAGAACAAGTGGCAATGTCAAATAGGAATTACATAAACAGAATACCTCAGCTCAGTTACACATGCAGAACATAGACCATCACCAAACAAGGAATCGCAATTTAGAAACAGGAAGGCAATAATTAAACTGGGAACCCCAAAAGCCAAACTTGGAATGTACAACAACACTGTAGAAATAAAACTATAAATCAATTTCCTCTTGTACCAAACAAAGCGCAGACGTTAATGATGCACATTTCCCAGAGCTTTCATATTCCAGTTAATAAATTCAAAATAAAGAGATATTTCTACCTTTTGTGCATTTTTTTTCAGTTGCAATTGCTCCAGCCACTTTCTTCTGGTGTCTTTCTTCATGTTTTCTGCTAACTCTCCATCATCTGCTGTCCATTTGTCCTTTCTTCTCTCTTCTAGTTTTCTTTCCATCCTCTCTCTCTACATCTGCTTTAACATGCTAATCTTTCTCCTTTTGCTCTTTCCTCATTCTTCTTTCATCCACACAAATTTTACCCCTCCATCCTCAATCCCCACTTACTCTCCCAATACCCGGCCAATTGTAGATTTTTCATCCCTCCCACACAAAATATTTTTCCCCTCTCCATTTTACTCTCCCAGCCCCATCCCATTCTAATCCTCCCCCAACATCAGCTCCCTTCTAGTTCCAGTCTCACCCAGCATCCATTCCCTTCTAGTCCCTGCATCAGCCCATTTCCAGTCCTAGCCCCCCATCAACCCATTTCCAGTCCTAGCTCCCCCATCCATTTTCAGTCTGAGTCCCTTCATCAGCTCATTTCCAATCCTAGCCCCCCATCAGCCCATGTCAAATCCTAGCTCCCCTCCACTCAGCCCAATTCCAGTCCAAGCCCCCCCATGAGCCTACTTCCAGTTCTAGCCCCTCCATGAGTCCATTTCAATTCAAGCCCCCACCACAGCCCATTTCCAATCTTAGCTCCCCCCAACAGCCCATTTCCAGTCCTATCCTAGCTGCTCCATCAGCCCATTTTCAGTCCTAGCTCCCTTCCCTCACAGCCCATTTCCATTCCAAGCTCCCTCCCCATCAGCTATTTGCAGTTCAAGCCTCCCCGTCCACTCAGTCCATTTCCAGTCATAGCAATCCCCCAGCCCAGTACCAGTCGGAGCCCCCCATCAACCCATTTTCAGTTTAAGCCCCCCCTATAACCCATTACCAGTCCTAACCCCCCCATCAGCCCACTTCCAATCTTAACCCATCAGCCCATTTCCAGTCAGCCCCCCATAGCCCATTGCCAGTCCTAACCCCCCCCATCAGCCCACAGCCCATTACCAGTCCTAACCACATCAGCCCACCTCAAGTCCTAACCCCTCCCCATCAGCCCATTTCCTGTCCTAGCGCCCCCATAGCCCATTAGCAGTCCTAACCCCCCCATAGCCCATTAGCAATCCTAACCCCCCATCACCCTATTTCCAGACAGCCCCCATCAGCCCACAGCCCATTACCAGTCTTAACCACCCCCCCCCAGCCCATTTCCAGTCCTAACCCCCCATCACCCCATTTCCAGTCAGCCTCCATCAACCCCCAGCCCATTACCAATCTTAACCCCCCCCAGCCCATTTCCAGTCCTACCCCCCCAGCCCATTTCCAGCCCTAACCCCCCCCACCCCCTTTCCGGACAGCCTCCATCAGCCCCCCAGCCCATTACCAGTCTTAACCCCCCCTCCCCTTCCCTTCCCTTCCCTTCTGGCAAATTTAAAAAAAAAAACCTGGCTCTAGCTGCTACCGCTGCCGCGTCCGTCGCAGCAGCGGCAGAATGGAGTGTCCCGCGGGGCCCCCTCTCCTCGTTGAGCCCTCTGCAAGGGCTTTCAGATTCGCGAAGGGAGAGTGCTCCCTCGCGTCTCTGTAAAGCCCGCAGGGGCAAATGGGAAATTTCCCATCAGCCCCTCGCGTCTAATTTAAAAAAAAAAAGCAGAATGTTCTTTGCGCGGGGCCCCCTGAAACGCGGGGCCCTGTGCAAAAAACATTCTTGCTCAATGGACGGGCCGGCCCTGCTCGAGGCTTCAACCTCAACAGAACTACTGGTGCCATGCTCTGGGGTTCCGGCTGCTTCATCCGGCACCGATACCCAAGCATCAGCAGCATTGATAGACCAGAGGTTCTTGGCTATTGAACGCAATCTGGCGGCTCTTCTCATGGCCTCGATGCCCCTGAAACCGCTTCAGACAATTCAACTGGTACCGGCACTGACCCCGGTACCGGCACCGACTGCATCAACATCAGCAGGTATTTTACCAGGACCGAGTCATGTGTCTCTATCCAGCATCGATAAGTCGGTACCAGACTACTTCGATGCTGACTTTGATCGGTACCGGTACCATGCCTTGCACGATCACCAGGATCAGAGATATTTCGAATCCTCGAATGAGTCTGAAGACTCTGAAAGCTCTGCCGATACCAGAGTACTTCTTCCTGAGGATTCCTCTTCTCCTCAGCATAGGATGTCTCCACCAGAGGATATGTCCTTTCAGTATTTTATCCGAGATATGTCCCGAGGTCTTTCCATCACAGTGGCTCCTGAAAAAGAGCCTAGGGCAAAGGAATTAGAAATCCTACAATACCCTAAAGCTCCCAAGGAGGCAGCTACCTTACCTATTCATGAGATCTTGCATGATCTTATGTTAAGGATGTGGGAAACACTCTGACCACATCTCCTCACTCTCAAAGACTCAACACCATGTATCGAGTTCCTCCGTGTCCTGGGTTTCAGAAGACTCAATTACCACACCATTCCATGGTGGTGGAATCAGCCATGAGACGGATAAAGAGTGCAAAAAGGCATGCATCTAATCCTCCAGGATGAGAGTGTAGGACTCTTGATGCTTTTAGACGTCGATCCTTCCAGGCTTCCATGCTTTCTGCTAGGATCAGTTCCTATATCTTGTATATGGGAATGTTCCTTAAAGAGGTCACAGGAGATTTAGAGCTTATGAGTCCTTTCCTTCCTGATGATAAAAGGCAAGATTATCTCGCTCTTGTCAAACATGCTCAGGATGTTTCCAAGTTTGTGAATCGTGCAGCCTTTGACTGCTTTGAATGCATAAGCAGAACCTCTGCCATTGCCATAGGTGCACATAGGATTGCCTGGCTCGAGGCATCTGACTTGGAAATCTGGGTACAGGACAAACTAGGTAATTACCTTGCACAGGGGAGAATCTCTTTGGCAAGAATTGGCGGGAAAAGGCTAATGAGATAGATGCTGACAATATCACTTTGGATAGTTTGTCTAAATCTACAGCTGATCCTGCGAGGAAAAGATCCTCTAAGAAACCATTCTTCAGCAAGAAGAAAAGGTTTTATCCCTCCTATACCCATCAGGGACACCGTTTAGGTCAGTCTGCCCAAAAGGGACAGCAGCAACAACCTAGGCAATAAAGGAAGCCAAAAGCAGCTAAGCTTCAACCGGCTCAGCAGACTCATCCTCCACAGGGGCTTTGACTCCTATCTAGAGAACTTTGCCTTCCTGGCCCTGAACGGCCCAGAACCCTCCACCATCCCAGGAAGGTTATGTCATTTTGCCCCCAGATGGGGTCAGATAACAGCAGAAAAGAGGGGTACAAGCTATTGTAAGAGAGGGGTACAAGCTTCATTTCCTCAGCATGCCCCCTTCTACAATGGTAAGACAGTTCAATCTCAGACTTCTCTCAACTACCGGTTAGGTCAAGAAGTCGCTATGCTCCTTGCTCAAGTGGCAATAGGAGAGGTACCCATTCCCCAACGGGGTACAGGGTTTTACTCCCCCTATTTCCTTATTCCAAAGAAAACAGGAGGACACAGACTCATTCTAGACCTCAGAGAATTGAACAAATTCCTGTTCAGAGAGAAGTTCAAAATGATTTCTCTAGGAACTCTGCTGCCATACCTTCAGAGTCAGGATTGGCTTTGTTCTCTAGATCTCAAGGATGCGTACACTCATGTTTTCATCCATCCAACTCACCGAAAATTCCTTTGATTCCTGTTTCAAGGGAAGTACTACCAATACAGGGTTCTTTCTTTTGGCCTGGCCTCTTTATCTTTATCTTTATTATCACATTTAATATACCGCTCTTCACCGGTGGCACCAGAGCGGTGTACAATAACAAAATAGAAAGGCTGCTGAAAAGGAAAAGGAACGCCAAAAAAAAAAGAAAAGATTAAGAGACAGGATAGGGTGGATAGATAGAGTGAAGCAATAGGTAATGCAATGGGGTAGACAAAACAGAGAAATAAGTACACCCAAGTTCAGCGGGGTGGGGGAGAAAGGGGAGCAGAAGGAAGAGAAGAAGCGGTGCAGAAAAGGTGGGTCTTCAGCCTAGCCTTAAAGGTTTTATAAGAGGGTTCTAAACGGAGAGCGACGGGAAGCGAGTTCCAGAGTCGAGGGCCCAAAAAGAAAAATGCTGAGGAGCGAGTGGTCTCAAGATGAGCCTGTGATGGGGAGGGAAGAGACATGCGAGGGTGTTCACAAAATGCATGGCTGTGGTAGCAGCATTTCTTCGCACCCTGGGAATATTTGTCTTCCCTTACTTAGACAACTGGCTCATTCGAGCCCCTTCAGATCCAGAGGCCAGGGTTGCTCTGTCTCGCACAATGTGCATCCTTCAGTATTTGGGACTTGTCATAAACTTCCCAAAGTCCATCCTTGTTCCTACTCAATCCCTAGAGTTTATAGGAGCTCTTCTGGATACCAGACAGACAAGGGCCTACCTTCCACAACCCCGCTGCCTTCGCATTGTGCAGTTAGCTTCCCAAGCAGTGCTAAAACCTCACTTCACTGCTCGGGAAATATTACAGTTGCTAGGCCACATGGCATCCACCGTGCATGTGGTTCCTTATGCTCGCCTCCAAATGAGGGCAGCCCAATGAACCTTATCCACTCAGTGGACTCAGGCGTCAGGTTGCTGTCAGACAAAATAGCAAACTCAGATCGCCTTATTTTGTCCCTCCAATGGTGGCACTCACCCCAAAACCTTTTGGTGGGGTCTCATTTTCAGGAACCCCCACCCCAAGCCACTCTAACAACAGATGCTTCACAGGTGGGTTGGGGAGCCCACCTGGAAGGCCTCTCTACCCAGGGTCCCTGGACTCCACAGGAGACCTATCTCCATATCAATCTCCTGGAGCTCAGAGCAATCTTCCTTGCTCTTCGAGTATTTCACACCCAGCTCAGCTACAAGACAGTCGTAGTTCAAATGGACAAATCAAGTAGCCATGTTCTATGTGAACAAGCAGGGTGGAACAGGCTCTCTGTCGCTCTGCAACAAAGCTTTGCGACTATGGGCCCTCGCCCGAGAGCATCATATTCATTTCCTTGTGGTGTATCTTCCAGGCATTCAAAACTCTTGGGCAGACAGACTCAGTTGAGTTCTGCTTCCACACGAATGGTCTCTCCATGCAGACCAGGTGGCCAAAGCTTTTCAAATTTGGGGAACCCCGGACATAGACCTCTTGGCAAGTCCGCTGAATGCCAAACTTCCCTGGTTCTGTTCCAGTATTCCGGCTCAGGGTTGTCAGGCCAGGGATGCTTTCCTCATCCACTGGGATCAGGACTTCCTGTATGCCTTTCCACCCATTCCCCTAATTCCCAAAACCCTGTTCAAGCTTCATAGAGACAGAGGTCATATGATCTTCATAGCTCCACGTTGGCCACGGCAAATGTGGTACCCTCTGCTCCTACATCTCTCTCAAGCTCCGCCTCTGGAGTTAGGATCTGCTCCAGATCTCCTTTCTCAAGAGGACGGGATGCTGTGGCATCCCAATCCCCAGTCTCTGCATCTCAGGGCCTGGTTGCTGAAAGCCTAGAACTTCACGGTCTTAACCTTTCCCAGCAGGCGAAGGGAGGAGTGGCCTAGTGGTTAGGACAAGGTACTTCAGGCCGGAGGGCCGGGGGTTCAAGTCCCACCTGGGGACAGCAATCTCAGGCCGGAGGGACTGGGATTTCTAGTCCTATAGGCACTCCTTGTGGTCTTGGGCAAGCCACTTAACCCTCCATTGCCCATGTTCCCTGTAAGTATTAGCGTATGTGTGTCATATCCCCTCGTGTTAAATGTATCTCCCAATTGACCGCTTTGACCCGGTGAAAAGCGGGATATAAATACAGCTAAATACAGCTAAATAAATATTCTTCATGCTTCCAGGAAACCTTCCACAAGACGCTCTTATGCATTTAAGTGGAAAAGGTTTACCGTATGGTGCTCGCAGAAGGGTCTTAACCCTCTTGCGTTACCTCTGGAATCATTACTGGAGTACCTCCTTCATTTATCTAATGCAGGGCTTAAGACTAATACAGTGAGAGTCCATTTGAGTGCTATTGCAGCTTCTTTCAAGCCTCTCAATGGACAACCTATTTCCTCTCATCCTCTCATAGCGAGGTTTATGAGAGGCCTTCTTTTAACGAAGCCTCCCATTAAGCCACCACCGGTGGCATGGGACTTGAATCTGGTACTTGGGCAGCTCATGAAACCGCCCTTTGAACCATTAGCCACTACTTCTTTGAAATTCCTTTCCTGGAAAGTTATCTTTCTCATTGCAATCACATCAGCACGTCGCATCAGTGAATTGCAAGCCTTGTTGGCGGATCCTCCTTATACAAGGTTCCATCATGATAAGGTAGTCCTTAGGACTCATCTACACTTTATGCCAAAGGTGGTCTTGCCCTTTCATTTGAACCAAGCGGTTTACCTTCCTGTATTCTTTCCAAGGCCTCATGCCTCAAATGCAGAAAGGAACCTTCATACTTTGGACTGTAAAAGAGTTTTGGCCTTTTACTTACAAAGGACACAGCAACATAGAAAATCCTCTCAACTCTTTGTTGCTTTTGATCCTAGTCATTTGGGACTTCCAGTCTTCAAAAGGACACTGTCCAGCTGGATTGCACAGTGTATATCTTTTGCCTATGAGAGTAAGAACCTTCCTCTTGAAGTCCATGTCACAGCTCAGAATGTGAGAGCCATGGCAGCCTCAATGGCTCATCTTCACTCTGTGTCTATCGACGACATCTGTCGAGCAGCTACTTGGGCTTCCGTTCATACCTTCACAGCCCATTACTGCTTAGACAAGGACTCCTGCCGGGATGCCTTGTTTGGTCAGGCTGTTCTTCAACACCTGTTCCACACTTAATCAACTCCTACCCACCATCCCTGGTAGGATGCCAGAGATCCATGGGGGGAAGTGGAGCCCTTTCACAAGGGCACACAACTTTCTGGGGCCATCTCCCTGGCATTTGCAGCTAGGGAGTCCCCATATGTGAAGACTACATTCCTGCTTGTTCCTGGAGATAGCATAGTTACTCACCTGTAACAGGTGATCTCCAGGAACAGCAGGAATTTAGTCTTCACAACCCACCCACCTCCCTAGGAGTTGTATCTCTCTATCTCTTTCTCTTTCTCACTTTCCCTCTCTCTTTTGTCTCAGCTATAAACTCAACTGGAGAGGGACAGTTGGGAAAGGTGGGAAGGCAGCACTCAGGCGCTGTGGGATGCTCCCAAAAGCTTTCCTATTGGACGCTGGTGAGCATTCCCGCGCAGGCTCCGTCAGTACCGACGATACCCATATGTGAAGACTAAATTCCTGCTGTTCCCGGAGATCACCTGTTACAGGTGAGTAACTATGCTTTATCACCACGCTTTAGATCTTTAGCTATATTTTCTTCTGCCTTTGATTTTGCTGTCCTTATTTCTCTTTTTGACTCTATTAACTTTATCCTGTATTATTTTTAGTGTTCCTGTGAATTTTGTGAAAGCTGTGTTTTTTGCCTTTATTTGTGCAGCCACTCCTTCAGAAAACTAAATAGGTTTCCTGTTGCTAAATAGATACATCCTGTTGGCAGTAATAAGCCAACCCTTTTTGCAAATTAAAAGTTTTATGCTGATTGTCCTTGTACCATTGTAAAAATTCCTCTTTTTCTTCAAACAGCATGTTTCCAACACCATAATGTACAACATCCGGCATAGGTGCCACATAATTTTGTTTTTTCCAGGTATTAAAAAATGTGGAAAGTACCCTTTACAGTCTGTAAATCCCATGACTTGTGGAAATTTGCTAAGTTTCATAAGAAGGAAATTTAGAGAGTCTATAAAAAGAATAGTCAAAGGTTCAATGGTAATTTGTAAAGGTTTACTGCCTGGAACCAGCAGAACTGTACTCATCTTTTCCTTTCACAGTTATTTAAGAACAAAATATCCATCATAACCTTTGGAATTATGAGCTATGAAAGTTTAGAAACAAGATGGCAGAAAAAGAACACATGGCCTATCTGGCTGTCCTTCCATATCAACTACAATAGTCCCCTTTTTGCCTTTAGAGATTCTCTTTGTTTGTCCCATGCTTTTTTGAATTCAGATACTATTCTCGTGTCCACCACCTCCAATGAGAGACTATTCCACGAATGTACCACTCTTTCTGTAAGAAATATTTCTGCATATTACTCCTGAATCTATCCCCTTTCACTCCCATGCTATGTCCCCTCGTAGCAGAGCTTGCCTTCAATTGAAAGAGACCCTCCTGTTCATTTATGCCACAGAGGTATTTAAATGTCTCTATAATATTGCCCCTATTCGGCCTTTCCTCTAAAGTATACATATTAAGATCTTTAAGTCTGTCCTCATATGCTTCATATTGAAGACTGCTAAGTATTTTAGTAGCCACCCTCTGCACCGATTCCAACCTGCTTATATCCTTTTGAAGATGTGATCTCCAGAATTGCACACAATACTCCAAATGAGGCCGCACCAGAGGCATTATCACCTCCTTTTTTTCTGATGGCCATTCCTTTCCCTATACACCCAAGCATCCTTCTAGCTTTTGCCATTACCTTTTCTACCTCTTTAGCTACTTTAAGATTGCCAGACACAATTATGCCCAGGTCCCGCTCTTCTTTTGTGAAGAGAAGTACCCCCTACACTGTACTACTCCTTTGGATTTTTGCAGCCCAAATGCATAACCCTGCATTTTTTAGCATTAAATTTCCATTGCCAAATTCTAGACCATTCTTCAAGCTTAGCTAGATCTCTCCTCATATTATATATTCTTTCCTGGGTGTCTATGCTATTGCAGATTTTGGTATCATCCGCAAACGAGCAAACCTTACCCGACAGCCCTTTTGCAATATCACTAACAAAGATGTTAAAAAGAATCGGACCAAGTGCAGATCCCTGAAGCACACCACTGGTAAACACCTCCTCCTCAGAGTGAGCTCTGTTTACCGTTTGTCACCTCCCACTTCTAACCCAATCAGTAACTTTAGGGTCTATCCCTAGGGTGATCAGTTTGTTTATAAGTCACCTGTGCAAAACGGTGTCAAGGCATTCAATGAAATCTAAATACACCACATCTAGGGCTCTCCCTTGGTCCAACTCCCTGGTCATCCAGTCAAAGAAATCAATCATATTTGTCTGCCAAGACCTACCTCTGGTGAATCCGTGCTGCCTCAGATCCTGCAATCCATTGGACTCCAGGAACCTCACTATTCTCTCCTTTAGTATCCTTTCTCCTAGTTTACTAACCACAGAGGTTAGACTAACTGTCCTGTAGTTCTCAATGTCATCCTTATGTCTGCTTTTGTGTAAAGGGACCACATGTGCCTTTCTCCAGTTCTCTGGCACCACTCCCAACTCCAAAGAGGCATTGAAAAGATCAGACAGTGAGGCTAGAATGTCCCCAAGAACCCAACTGGACCCATGGCTTTGCCTACTTTTGGTTTAGCTAGTTCCTCACGAATACAGAGTTCTGAAAATCATTCGAGATCCACGTAATTTCTGTTCTTCTTTGTGGGTGTTTTCTGATGTCCTGCTCTTGGCCCTTCATCTGTGAACACAGAACAGAAATATTTGTTAAGCAATTCTGCTTTATCCTCCCCTCCACCCTTGAGTCTGACAATGCCACTTTTGTTCTTCCTCCTCTTACTAACATATCCCCACATTTTATTGCATTAGCTGTTTATTCTTCTCTTTGTACCTTTGCTTTCCTGACTACTTTACTGGCTTCTCTAAGTTTTTCCAAATATAGATACCTGTCTAACTCTCTCTCTGATCACTTGTATTTCATGAAGGCCTCCCTCTTTTTCTTCACCTTTTCAGCTACTTCTTTTGAGAACCATAGTGGCTTCCTTTTCCTTTTACACATATTTACCTTTCTAAAAAAAGGTTTGTTGCCCTTAAAATATCTCCTTTCAGTTTTGCCCACTGTTTTTCTACATCCCCCAGCTGTTCCCATTCCACTAATGACTCTTTGAGGTATTGTCCCATCTTGGCAAAGTTAGTTTTCCTAAAGTCTAAGTCCCTCACTTTTGAATGGATTTTATCAGCCCTAGGCCCAATACTGAACCATACCATCTGGTGATCACTGGATGCAAGATGATGTCCCACTGTAACATCAGAAACACTTTCCCCATTGGTAAGCACTAAGTCCAGTATGGCCCCATCACGTGTGGGTTCTGTTACTAGTTGCCTGAATAGTTTTCCCTGTAGAGAATCCAAGATCTCCTTACTTCTAGATGACACCACATCAGGGACATGCCAATCCACATCTGGCATATTGAAATTACCTATCGGTAGCACTTCTCCTTTCATGGCAATACTGTGTATGTCTTCTATTAAATCTTCATCCGCTTCTACTCCCTGTGAAGGGGATATGTATATAACTCCAATGCAAATGGATTCCCCTTTCCCTCTTTCTAGTTTAACCCACAGTGCCTTCTCTCTTCCTTTTAAGCCCTGCAATCCTAAGGCTTTAATATTATTTTATACATATAATGTCACTCCACCTCCCCTTCTTCCTACTCTGTGTTTCCTGAATAAAGTATAGCTCAGTATAATTACATCCCGGTTATGGTTGTCCGTGAACCATATCTCCGTAATCACCACTAAATCCAAGACAGCCTCCTCCATTAAAGCCTCAACTTCTGGGATCTTATTTCCCATGCTATGGACATTTATACACACTGCTTTCCAGATGTTACCACTATTAACCATTTCTACAGAGGTATTTAATATTTCACTTACTTGGAAGCTCTCTTCACCCATCCCCAATGAATCTAGTTTAAAGCCCTCCTTGGTAGGATAGCCAGTCTGCTGCTGAAGACACTTTGACACTTCTTGGATAGATGGGCACTGCCTTAAAAATTTTTGTCACAAAAAATCTGTATAAAGGCAGAAATACATTCAAGGCCCTTGAATTCACAGTTTCTTTCATCATTTAAATCCGTCGCATATATGTAATTAGGGACATGCCAGCCCGTTTCTTGCATACATACACAGTGGTCACCATCTCCTGTTAAGGATTCATTGCATAGTTTAAAGTGCTTACTGTTGAAGTGATGATTCTTGTCCACATAAGACTCACATTTCTGGCACAGTATCTTAGATTAACTCTCCACTTCTTTTTTCAGTGCCAAATGCATGTGTCTATCTAAACACTCTTTAGAACGACAACACAGTTTGTATTTAGGTCAAACAAAGACAACACCAAATTGTACAATTTTGATCATGACTGTATGATTTCTGGCAAAAACTATAGAGGTTACGCTCCCCGTAGAATTTTTTTTATTTCGGTTATACCACAGAAATAGTCATCATGTAGCAACAAGAAAACAGTTTTAGGGAACACTGCTCTGTCTGATGTTTTAAAAGAACCCCATGAGTTTGTGTAAAGCACAACGCGTATGTTTATCTTTAAATGCTGTTCAAATATTGCTACATCATCGAGCATGACTTTTATCTCCAGGAACAAGCAGGAATGTTGTCTTCCCATAAAGAGTATCGTCGGTACCGACGGAGCCTGCGCGGGAACGCTCCCCAGCATCCAATAGGAATGCTTTTGGGAGCATCCCTCAGCACATGCGCGCTACCTTCCCGCCTTTCCAACTGTCCCTCTTCAGTTCTTCGTTTTCCACGGAGCCGACAGGATCTATTCCCTGTCACCGCAGAAAATTCCGTCTTTAAATTTCTTTTCTTGTGGTCGCGTTTGCCTACCGCACGACGTTTACCGGTACCGCCGGTTCTTTTCTTTCTTTTAGAAAAAAAATAATAACTTAGACTGTTTCTCTTCAGAAACTTTTCTCTTTGGTGCCAGGCGCCATTTTGGGCACTAGGCCCCATATTCCTAAAACATGGAAAAGCCAACTAGTGGTTTTAAAAAATGTACTAAGTGTGGCGGTACCATCTCCGTCACTGATACCCATGATTGGTGTCTTAAATGTTTAGGACCTGAACATTCCCCAACTGAATGTCTCTCCTGTATGGGGATGACTAAAAGAGGAAGGCAGAACCGGGCTGCAAAGCTGGGTACCCTCTTTTCTTTGGATGCCAGATCCATTGCATCAACATCGTCAAGGGCCTCTTCTTCCTCCCATGGATCTCAGGTAACTAAACATAAAAGCCGGTCCTCAAAGGGTAGCTCTCCTGCTGAGCATCGAGAGGCCATTGGCGTTGCCCTTGAGGGAACCACACCGGCAAAACAGCCCCAGCGGGAGGCTTCGGCTTCCAAAGCATCGATGGGGCTTCAGGATGTTCTCGAGGCCTCAACCTCGCAAGAACTACCTGTGCCATGCTCAGGGGTTCCGGCCGCTTTTACCGGTACCGACACCCAGGCATCGGCAGCGTCGATAGACCAGAGGTTCCTTGCTATCGAGCGCAGCATCGCAGCTCTTCTTTCAGCTGCGGTACCGGTGGTCCATTGGGCACCGGTACCGACATCGACACCAATGCCGGTACCAACACCGGTACAGACACCGGTACCGACAACGACGATACCGGTACCGACGATACCAGCCCCGGTGGGAACTCTCCCCATGCCATCTCTGGCTGGAATTGACAGATCGTTATTGGGTCAGCTGGATACCGACTTTGATCGGTACCGGGACTGTGCCTTGCAGGAGCATCGGGGTCAGGAATACTTTGATTCCTCCGATTCCGAAGACTCTGACAATTCTGCTGGCACTAGAGGGTTTCTCTCAGAAGATCCCTCTTCCCCCCCAGCGCAGAATGTCACCTCCAGAAGACATGTCCTTTCAGGATTTTATCTGTGATATGGCCAAAAGTCTTTCAATCACAGTAGCTCCTGAAGAGGAACCCAGAGCAAAGGAGTTGGAAATTCTCCAATATCCTAAAGCTTCTAAGGAGGCAGCCACTCTGCCTATCCATGAGATTCTGCATAACTTGATGCTCAGAATGTGGGAGACACCTCTGACTACTTCTCCTCACTCTAGGAGACTTGATACTATGTATCAAGTTCCGCCATGTCCTGGATTTCAGAAAACTCAGCTGCCACACCATTCAATGGTAGTGGAGTCAGCCATGCGTAGAATGAAAAGTACAAAGAGGCATGCATCCAATCCTCCAGGTCGTGAATGCAGGACTCTGGATGCTTTTGGGCACCGCACTTTTCAAGCTTCCATGCTTTCAGCTAGGATCAGTTCATATATTCTATATATGGGAATGTTCCTTAAGGAAGTCACAGGAGACTTGGAACTTATGAGCCCATTTCTCCCAGATGACAAGTGACAAGATTTTCTTGCTCTAGTTAAGCATTTTCAAGATGTCTCCAAGTTTGTAAATCGTGCAGCCTTTGACTGCTTTGAATGCATCAGCAGAACCTCTGCTATTGCCATTGGTGCACGACGGATTGCCTGGCTGCAGGCATCAGACTCGGAGACTTGGGTACAGGACAAATGAGGCAATATTCCTTGCATGGGGGAGAATCTCTTCGGCAAGAACTGGCAGGAAAAGGCTAATGAGTTAGAGGCTGACAATACTACTCTAGATTGTCAAAATCTACAGCCACTCCAGCCAAAAGGAAGCCTTATAAAAAACCCTCTTTTAGCAAAAAGAGGAAATTTTATCCTTCCTATACCCAGCAGAGTCAGACTCAGGGTCAGGTTACCCAAAAAGGACAAACTAGACAGCAAAAGAAGCCAAAAGGCCCGAGAGCCCAACCAGCTCTCCAGGTTCAGCCCCCTCAAGGGCTTTGACTCCTTCCTAGAGAGCTTTGCCTTCCTGCCTCTGAGGGGTCCCCAACCCCCCAATATCCCAGGCAGGTTATGCCACTTTGCCAACAGATGGCATCAGATAACAGCAGAAGCTTGGACTTTGTCCATTGTAGGAGAACGGTACAAGCTTCATTTTCACAGCATGCCCCCTCCTACAATTCTAAAGCAAGTCAATTCTCAAACAGACAGTCTGTTAGATCACGAGGTCTCCACACTTCTTGCCCAAGGGACAATAGAGGAGGTGCCCATTCTTCAACGGGGTGCAGGGTTCTACTCCCCCTATTTTCTTATTCCAAAGAAAACAGGGGGACACAGACCCATTTTGGACCTCAGAGAATTGAACAAATACCTATTTCGAGAGAAGTTCAAAATGATTTCTCTAGGAGCTCTTCTGTCATACCTTCAAAGCCAGGATTGGCTTTGCTCTCTAGACTTAAAGGATTTATTCATTATTTATTACAGGCTCTTATATACTGCTCTATTTAGCATCAGCGCGGTTTACAATATAACAAAAGACCAGAGCAACAAGCTGTTTGGTTTTACATAGAACAGGCTTTACATAGAACAGGTACGAGAACTTGGATAAACATGGGGGACATTGTTAACAGAAACTATATACATGCTGAATGTACATGTATGTACAGCAGGAATTATTCTAAGTTTGATATGAGTCTTGTAGAACAGGAGGTCAAAAAGGGGATGGTCGGTCAGGTTGGTGGTTGGCTAGTATGGTAATATTGTGGGAACAGGTGAGATTTGAGTGCTTTTCTGAATAGAGTCAGATCGGTGACAGCCCGAATCTCAGGTGGTAAGGAGTTCCAGCACTTAGGGGCATAGAAGCTGAAAGCCCTGTTAGACGTCGCTAGTGTGCATTTTGTTGCTGTCTTAGGGATTACTAGCGCGTTTGTAGATGTCGTTCTCCTAGATCTGTTAGGTGGGACGGTCTGAATGATGAGGAGGTGATGCCCTTGATGGCCTTGAAAGTGAGTACTAAGGTCTTGAATAACAGTCTTCCATGGATGGGGAGCCAGTGAAGCTGTTTTAGAATCGGTGTTACATGGTCCCTTCTTGATGCTCCGTAGAGGACTCTGGCGGCGGTGTTCATGGCAAGTTGTAAAGGGTTTAAGGTGGACTGAGGGAGGCCTTGAAGAATGGAGTTCGCATAGTCTAAGTGCGGTAAGGTTAAAGCTTGGAATATAGTCCGGAAGTCGTCTGGATCAAGTAGGGAGCGAAGGTGTCGGAGTGTCCGGATCTTGAAGTAGATCGCTCTGACTACGTTGGTTATGTGTAATTTCATATCAAGGCGTTGGTCCAAAGTAACCCCAAGGTATCGAATTGAAGGTTTTGTTTGGAGCTCGGCTTCTTTCACCTTTATCTGGGGTGGGGGGATGAAGAGTGGGTCCCTAGTGATGAAGAGAACCTCAGTTTTCTTGTGTTGAATACGGAGGTTCTGGGATTGAAGCCATTCAGACACAGCATCAAAACACTTGGTTAGCGGGGACAGGTCCATATGAACTGTGGAGAAAGGCATGTACAGAAGGATGTCGTCTGCGTATATCAAGCATTCGACCTTGAAAGACCTGATGATGTTGCAGACGGGCTGTATGTATATGTTGAATAAGAGCGATGATAGGGAGGACCCTTGTGGTACGCCTTGACTTTGATGGAAAGGTGTAGATGTTGCCGCTCCTGAAGTTACATACTGCCATCTCTGCTCTAGGTATGACCTGCACCAATCGAGGGCAGTGCCATTGATGCCCTTTACTTTTAACCGCCCTATTAAAAGATCGTGATGTACAGAGTCAAAGGCCGCGGCAATGTCTAGGAAGATAAGAACAAAGCCTTGGCGGATGTTGTCGATGCCTGTGATAATGTTGTTGCAGAGGGTGGTAAGGAGGGTTTCTACCCCGTGAAACTCCCTGAAACCATGCTGGCATTGGTCTAGAGGGGAGGCGGTGTCTATGTGGTCCTGTATTTGTCTTTGAGCTTCCTTTTCAATTATTTTGGCTAGAAGTGGTATACTAGCTATGGGTCTATAAGATTCAACCTTTTGTGGGTCGAGTTTAGGGTTTTTCAAAAGGGGTCTATGGAGGTTCTCTTGAGGGCTGATGGGAAGGAACCAGACGTAAAGGATAAATTCATAATTTTAGTGATGAGAGGGCTGAGATCACAGCGTAGCTCCTTAATCCAATAGGCTGGGCAGGGGTCGGTTTGTGCAGTAGTTGTGTTGAGGGCAGCGATGGTGTTCTCAACATGTTTTTTAGATAGTGTGAAGAACATAGATAGGTTAGATAGGCAGATGGTGTCTTGAGCAGGGATTGTTGCGATGCTGTCAGTTTGCAGCAGCTTGGATTGTAAATAATCGGCGAAAGCTTGTGGGTGAATGAGTTCAGGTTGTTCAAACGAAGGTTCCTTCGAAAAGGTCTTGACTAGATTGAAGAGATCACGTGGTTTATTTAGTGATCTTTTAAGTGTATCAGTATGGTATTGTTTCATTTTAGCCATGACTGACTGTGTGTAGACAGATGTAATTTGTAAGCTGTCTGGTCCTCAGTAGAGCGTGATCGATGCCACCGTTTTTCCAGTCTTCTTAGGTGTATGAGGGAAGCTCGTATTTCCGGGGAGAACCAAGGAGAGGGTTTTCTTTTCTTTGGGTTGTTACTCTGATTTGGTTGCAGTGCAATGGTGCTGAGATTGCTATTCCAGGTGGCGATCAGGTTTTCCAGGTTGAGGGATGTGTCATTGAAGAGAGGATGGGTTTCAGCAAGAATATGTTCTTTGTTGAAAGCTATGAACCTCCGAGAAGTTACTTTTGTTGATGTGATTGAGTTTTTACTATTATGTGATGGAGTTTTGCTCTTGATGGGAATGTGGAAGGTGATTAACTCACATTCTCATCCATCCAGATCACAGGAAATTCTTACGATTCCTTTTCAGGGGAAGACATTTCCAGTACAGGGCTCTTCCTTTTGGTCTGGCTTCAGCACCAAGGGTATTCACGAAATGCATGGCAGTAGTAGCCACATTTCTACGAACCCTGGGGATATTTGTCTTCCCTTACTTAGACGACTGGCTCATTCGAGCCCCTACAGTTGTAGAGGCCAGCACTGCACTGTCCCATACAATGCGAATTATCCAATACTTGGGATTGGTAATAAACTTCCCAAAATCACAACTTGTTCCTTCCCAATGCCTGGAATTCATAGGAGCCTGTCTAGATACCAGACAAGCAAAGGCTTTCCTTCCACAGGCCCGGTGTCTTCGCATCATAGAAATAGCTTCTCAAGCAGCAGACAAATCCTCCCTCACTGCTCGAGAGCTACTACAGTTACTAGAACATATGGCTTCCACAGTTCATGTAGTCCCATATGCTCGCCTCCACATGAGAGCAGCTCAGTGGACCCTATCCACACAGTGGACACAAGCCACAGGTCATTTGTTGGACAAAATAATAAACTCTCAACGACTAGTTTTGTCCCTCCAATGGTGGCAGTCTCTAGAAAACCTGACAGTGGGGTCTCCTTTTCATCAACCCTCTTTTCAGGCCACCCTAACAACAGATGCATCACAGGTGGGTTGGGGAGCACACCTGAATCATCTCTCTACCCAGGGATCCTGGACTCCACAGGAGACCGGTTTACACATAAACCTCCTGGAATTAAGAGCAATCTATTTAGCTCTTCGAGTATTCCACGCCCAGCTCAGCTACAAGACAGTCCTAGTCCAGATGGACAATCAAGTAGCCATGTTCTGTGTGAACAAGCAGGGCGGAACAGGCTGTCTGTTGTTATCCAATGAAGCTTTGCGACTGTGGGTCCTCACCAGAGAGTATCAAATTCACCTTCTAGTGGTATATCTTCCAGGCATTCAAAACCTTTGGGCAGACAAACTCAGTCGAGTACTGTTGCCTCACAAGTGGTTCCACCACCTAGATCAGGTGGCAAAGATATTTAATCTCTGGGGCACTCCAGACATAGACCTCTTTGCAAGTCCCTTGAATGCCAAACTTCCCCGGTACTGTTCTAGGATTCTGGCTCACAATTGTCAGGCAAGGGATGCCTTCCTCCTTCACTGGGGTCAGGACTTCCTTTATGCCTTCCCACCCATTCCTCTCATCCCCAAAATATTCTTCAAGCTTCAGAGAGACAGGGGTCGCATGATCCTCATAGCACCACGATGGCCACGCCAATCGTGGTATCCCCTGCTTCTACATCTCTCTCAAGCAGCACTTCTGGAAATGGGCATTCTCCAGATCTCCTTTCCCAGGAGAACGGGATGCTATGGCACCCGAATCCCCAGTCCCTGCACCTCATGGCCTGGTTGCTGAAGGCTTAGACCTCCAGGATCTCAACCTGTCCGAACAGGTAAAAGATATCCTTCAGGCTTCTAGGAAACTTTCCACAAGAAGATCTTATGCCTTCAAGTGGAAACGTTTTACTATATGGTGCTCCAAGAAGGGATTAAACCCCCTTGTCATACCCTCAGAATCGATACTAGAGTATCTCCTTCACTTATCGAATTCTGGTCTTAAGACAAATTCAGTAAGAGTCCATCTTAGTGCAATTGCAGCTTCTTATAAGCCTCTGAATGGACAACCAATTTCCTCTCATCCACTCATATCAGGATTTATGAGAGGCCTTTAATTAACTAAACCTTCCATCAAGCCACCACCGGTGGCATGGGATCTAAATGTTTATAAATAAATATGCATATACAGATCACTTATAAAGTTTTAACAGTTTAGTCAATTGTAAATATGTATATAACAATCAATTGTGAATATGTATATAACAATCAACTATAAGCCTGTAACCTGTATTTTGCTGTGCCCCCCCCCCCTAATCAGAGTGTATTCAACCTAAATTCTGGCCAGTACAGCCAACCTCACCATGTGTTACAACCGCTGCTGATCACTGGAAGCAGCGGGATATAAATGTGCGCTAAATAAAAAAATAAATAAATAAATCTAGTTCTCGGGCAGCTCATGAAGCCACCTTTTGAACCTTTGGCCACTACAGCCCTTAGGTTTTTGACCTGGAAGGTCATCTTCCTAATTGCAGTCACCTCTGCCCGTCGCATTAGTGAATTGCAAGCTTTAGTGCCTGATCCTCCTTATACTAGGTTTAGTCATGATAAGGTTGTTCTTAGAACTCACCCACACTTTCTGCCAAAAGTGGTTTCGCCTTTTCATTTAAATCAATCAATTTATCTTCCTGTATTTTTTCCGAGGCCTCACGCCTCTAATGCAGAAAGAAACCTTCATACTTTGGATTGTAAAATGGCCTTACCTTTTACATACAAAGAACACAGCAACATAGAAAGTCCTCGGAACTTTTTATAGCTTTTGACCCTAGTCATTTGGGACTTCCAGTCTCCAAAAGAACTTTATCTAAATGGATTTCCCAATCATATCCATTGCATATGAGAGTAAGGGTCTTCCTCTTCAGGACCATGTCACAGCTCATAATGTGAGAGCCAAGGCAGCTTCTATGGCTAATCTCCACTCTGTGTCTATCGATGACATTTGTCGAGCAGCCACCTGGGCTTCGGTGCACACCTTTACAACCCACTACTGCTTAGATAAAGCCTCCCATCAGGATGCCTTCTTTGGCCAGGCTGTTCTTCAAAATCTCTTTCAGACCTAAATCAACTCCAACCCACCAACCCTGGTGGAATGCCAGAGATCCATGGGAGGAAGGATTCCCACCTTCTAGGGTGGCACCTTCTTGGGGCTATCTCCCTGGCATCTTCAGCTAGGGAGTCCCCATATGTGAAGACTACATTCCTGCTTGTTCCTGGAGATAGCGTAGTTACTCACCTGTAATAGCAGGAATTTAGTCTTCACAACCCATCCACCTCCCCTAGGAGTTGTCTGTCTATCTCTTTGTCTCTTTCCTCTTTCCCTCTATCCTTTCACTCAGCTACAAACTTAACTGAAAAGGGACAGTTGGAAAGGCGGGAAGGCAGCGCGCATGTGCTGAGGGATGCTCCCAAAAGCGCTCCTATTGGACGCTGGGGAGCATTCCCGCACAGGCTCCGTTGGTACCGACGATACCCTATATGTGAAGACTAAATTCCTGCTGTTCCCGGAGATCATCTGTTACAGGTGAGTAACTACGCTTAATGTACCAACCACCTCAACTCAGTATGTAGTTTTTAGCACCTTCTATCAGTATCTGCTTGGTATCTGTCAATTTTACCAGAGAAATCAGCGCTGCAAAACACAGGTTAATCTCCAGGAACAAGCAGGAATGTTGTCTTCACATATGGGTACCGTCGGCACCGACAGAGCCTGTGCGGGAACGCTCCCCAGCGTCCCAAAAAGAAAGCTTTTGGGAGCATCCACCACGCATGAATGCTGCCTTCCCGCCCAACTACCTCTCTCACTTCAGGTCTTCATTTTCTGCGGAGCCGACAGGACGTGTCCCCTGTCACCGCAGAAAATCTTCTCTTAAATCTATATTTTTTGTGGTCGCGTCTGCCTTCCTTCAACGCCTACCGGTCCCACCTGTGCTTTTCTTTCTTTTCTTCTAAAATAACTTAATTTTAGTGCTTTCCCAGGGGTTTTTTTTCCCCTGCTCTGGTGCTTGGTGCCATTTTGGGCTTTAGGCCCTCTGTTCCCTTATCATGGAAAAACCAGCCACTGGTTTTAAAAAGTGTTCAAGATGTGGCGGTACAATTTCTATTACCGACACCCATGACTGGTGTCTTAAATGTTTAGGTCCTGACCATTGCCCTACAGAGTGTCTCTCCTGCAGGAAGTTGACTACAAGAAGTCTTCAGAATCGAGCAAATCAACTTGGTGCCCTGTTTGCTTCAGACATGATGTCTGTTGCATCGATGTCTTCCAGGGCTTCTACTTCTTCCCAGGGATCTCAGGTAACTAAACACAAGTCTTCCAAGACTAGCCGGTCCTCGAAGGGTAGATCTCCCTCTAAATATCGAGATGCCACAGGCGTTGCCCTCGAGGACACTTCACCGGCTAAACAGCCCCGGTGGGAGTCTTTGGGCTCCAAAGCTTTATCGGGGCTCCAGGATGTTCCCGAGGCCTCGACCTCAATGGAACTACTGGTGCCATGCTCGGGGATCTTGGCCTCTTCCTCCGGTACCAACGCCCCGGCATTGGCAGTAGCGATGGACAAAAAAGACTCCTCGCTATCGAACGCAGTCTAGCGACTCTTTTAGCTACTTCGGTACCGCTAAAGTCGCTGCAGACGGTTCCGCAGGCACCGGTACCGATGCTGGTACCGGTGCAAGTGCCCTCGGTACCTGTTTCAACAGGCATGCTTCCCCCGATGCCGAGCCTGGAATCTCTCTCCAGTATGGGGGATCAGGTACCGACTCGTTTCGGTACCGACATCGAGCGGTACCGATGCCTTCTGCTTCGGGAGAACCCGGTACTTCCTCCTTTTGAGTCTTCCGATGACTCAGATGATTCCACCGGTACCAGAGCTGAACTTTTGCAAGATTCATCTCTTTCTCTTCAATGCAGAATGTCCCCTCCTGAGGATATGTCTTTTCATGATTTTGTACGTGATATGGCAAAGGGTCTTGCCATTACAGTAGTACCAGAAAAGGAGCCTAGAGCAGAAGAATTGAGAATTCTTCAATATCCTTTGGCTCGAAAGGAGGCAGCTATGCTTCCTATACACCAGATCTTACACGATCTAATGTTAAGAATGTGGGAAGCTCCTTTAACAGTATCTCCACATTCTAGACGTCTTGACACTATGTATCGAGTACCACCCTGCCCAGGGTTTCAGAAGACTCAGTTACTACATCATTCTATGGTGGTAGAGTCCGCCATGAGGCGGATTAAGAGTGCTAAACGACACTCTTCCAATCCACCAGGTCGTGAGTCTAGAACACTGGATGCCTTTGGTCGTCGATGCTTTCAGTCCTCCATGCTATCAGCAAGAATCAATTCCTATATATTATACATGGGAATGTTTCTTGAGCAGGTTACAAAAGACTTGGAGCTTTTTAACCCTTTTCTTCAAGAGGATAAACGGACAGATTTGGCTTTGGTCAAACATGCTCAAAATGTCTCTAAGTTTATGACTACCTTTGACTGTTTTGAATGTATTAGCAGAACGTCTGCTATATCCATAGGAGCACATCGTATTGCCTGGCTCCAAGCTTCAGACTTGGAGGAATGGGGTGCAAGATAAGCTGGGTAACATTCCTTGCACAGGAGAAAATCTCTTTGGCAAGGATTGGCAGCTTAAAGCTAATGAAATTGACACTGATAATACAACTTTAGACAGGTTGTCAAAATCTACAGCTAACCCAGCTAAGAAACGTTTTTCAAAAAACCTTTTTTCTCTAAGAACAAGAAATTCTATCCATCTTCCACCCAGCAAACACATGTTCTCCAGAAGGGGCAACAACAAACTAGACAAAGAAAGACACAAGCTCAGAAGGCTCAGCAGACCCAGCCTCCTCAGGGTCTTTGACTGTTGTCTAGAGAACTTAGCCATTCTTCCTACCACCGGTCTCAGACCTGTTGTGGCAAGAAGTTACCACTCTTTTGGCTTAAGGGGCTATAGAAGAGGTTCCAAAGTCCCAGCAGGGCACAGGATTCTATTCCCCCTATTTTCTCATTCCAAAGAAGTCAGGAGGACTAAGACCAATCCTGGACCTCAGAGAACTGAACAAATATTTAGTCCGAGAAAGGTTCAAGATGATCTCCCTCGGCACTCTTCTTCCATACCTTCACGAGCAAGATTGGCTATGTTCTCTGGATTTAAGGGATGCTTACATGCATATCCTTATTCATGCAGATCACAGAAAATTCCGTTGATTCCTAGTCAAGGGAAGACATTTTCAATACAGGGTCCTTCCTTTCGGGCTGGCCTCTGCTCCCAGGGTCTTCACAAAATGCATGGCAGTAGTAGCAGCATTTATGAGGACTCTAGGAATTTTTGTCTTCCCTTACTTAGACGATTGGCTCATTCGAGCACCGTCAGCTCCAGAGGCAAGTCATGCTCTTTCCCGAGCAATGCAAATACTGCAGTACTTAGGATGGATCATAAACCTTCCAAAGTCCCAGCTCACCCCATCTCAATCCCTCAAGTTTATAGGGGCTCGCTTGGACACACAGCAGTCAAAGGCTTTCCTTCCTCAGCCTCGCTGTCTGCGCATCATCGAACTAGCATCTCAAGCAGTGCTACAAACCTTCCTCACTGCTCGACAGATGCTTTGACTTCTAGGACACATGGCATCTACAGTCCATGTGATTCCTTATGCACGCCTTCATATGCGAGCGGCCCAGTGGACCTTGACTTCCCAATGGTCCCAGGCCTCAGGATGCCTGTCAGGCAAGATCAGAGTTACCTCACGCCTGATTGTGTCTCTGCATTGGTGGCAATCTCTGGAAAACCTTACAGTAGGCTCTCCTTTTCAGCAACCCCTACCTCAGGCTGTCTTGACGACAGATGCATCCAAGTTAGGTTGGGGAGCCCACTTGGGCGATCTGTCCACCCAGGGTCTCTGGACCCCACAGGAGGCTTCTCTTCAAATAAACCTCCTAGAACTAAGGGCCATTTCCAATGCTATTCGAGTCTTTTGCTTTCATCTCGTAAGCAAAACAGTTCTGGTGCACACCGACAATCAAGTGGCCATGTTTTACCTAAACAAACAAGGCGGAACAGGCTCTCTGCAATTATGCAACAAAGCTTTGCAACTGTGGGCCTTTGCCAGAGAGCATCACATTCATTTGTTGGCAGTATACCTTCCAGGCATTCAAAACGTTTGGGCGGACAGGCTCAGTCGAGTCCTGTTGCCACATGAGTGGTCTCTTCACTCATATCAACTTACCCGAGTGTTTCAAGTCTGGGGAACACCAAACATAGACCTCTTTGCAAGTCCACAGAATGCCAAACTTCCCCGGTACTGTTCCAGACTGCCAGCTCAGAATTGTCATGCGAGGGATGCATTCCTGCTCCATTGGGGCCAGGATTTTCTCTATGCCTTAACACCAATTCCCCTAATTCCCAAAACCTTATTCAAACTCCAGAGAGACAGAGGTCACATGATACTCATAGCTCCCTGCTGGCCAAGGCAAACATGGTATCCTCTTCTCTTAGGTCTCTCTCGAGCCACTCCTCTGGAGTTGGGGAGTGCTCCGGATCTTCTGTCCCAGAACAACGGATCACTACTGCACCCCAATCCCCAGTCCCTTCATCTCAAGGACTGGCTTCTCAAAGCATAGAACTTCAAGATCTAGGCCTTTCACAAGTGAAGGATATTCTTCTAGCTTCCAGAAAACCTTCCACAAGGCGTTCTTACGCTTTCAAGTGGAAGAGGTTCTCAATCTGGTGTTCCCAGAGGGGACTTAATCCCCTCTTGGTACCGGTAGAGTCCCTTCTGGACTGTCTCCTTCACTTATCAGCTTCTGGTCTCAAGACCAATTCTGTTAGGGTCCATCTTAGTGCTATTGCTGCATCTCATAAACCCTTTGATGGACAACCAATTTCTTCTCATCCTTTTGTTTCAAGATTTATGAGGGGTCTCCTTTTAACTAAACCTCCCATCAAACCACCTCCGGTGGCATGGGATCTTAATATTGTTCTGGGTCAACTTATGAAGCCACCCTTTGAACCTTTAGCTACTTCGGAGCTAAAGTTTCTTTCATGGAAAGTCATTTTCCTAATTGCTATCACTTCTGCAAGACGCATTAGTGAACTGCAGGCTTTAGTGGCTGACCCGCCTTATACGAGATTTCATCATGACAAAGTAGTCTTGAGGACTCATCCTCATTTTATGCCAAAGGTGGTATCACCTTTTCATTTAAACCAATCGGTTTATCTTCCAGTCTTCTTTCCTAGGCCTCATGCCTCCAGTGCGGAAAGAAATCTTCATACCTTAGATTGTAAATGAGCTCTGGCTTTTTATCTTCACAGAACTCAGCCATTTAGAAAGTCTTCTCAGCTTTTTCTGGCTGACTCTAGTCATTTAGGACTCCCAGTCACTAAAAGAACTCTCTCTAAGTGGACTGCAGACTGTATTTCCTTTACCTATCAGAGTAAAGGAATCCCTCTTGAAGGCCATGTCATGGCTCACAATGTTACCGCCTCAACTCTAGCCTCAACAGCTAATCTTCCGTCAGTTGCTATTGATGAGATCTGCAAAGCAGCAACTTGGACTTCTGTTCATACTTTCACTGCCCACTGTTGTTTGGACAAGGACTCCCGTCGGGATGCCTTGTCCGGTCAGGCTGTTCTACAACATCTCTTCCATTCCTAGATGAACTCCTTCCCACCATCCACTCTTGGATGCCTGAGGTCCCTGGGAGGAAGCATGGCCCATCTTACTTAGATCCGCAACATGCTGGGGTCATCCCTAGGCATTTTAGCTGGGGAGTCCCCATATGTGAAGACTACATTCCTGCTTGTTCCTGGAGATAGCGTAGTTACTCACCTGTAACAGGTGATCTCCGGGAACAGCAGGAATAAGTCTTCAAAACCCACCCACCTCCCCTAGGAGTTGTCTTTCTCTATCCTCTATTTCTCTTCTACTTCTCTCCTTTGGTCTCAGCTTTCAACTCAACTGAAGTGAGAGAGGTAGTTGGGTGGGAAGGCAGCACGCATGCATGGTGGATGCTCCCAAAAACTTTCTTTTTGGGACACTGGGGAGCGTTCCCGCGCAGGCTCCGTTGGTGCCGACAGTACCCATATGTGAAGACTTATTCCTGCTGTTCCCGGAGATCACCTGTTACAGGTGAGTAACTATGCTTTATCTGTGTTA
Organism: Ichthyophis bannanicus; assembly: GCA_033557465.1. Lineage (NCBI taxonomy): Eukaryota > Metazoa > Chordata > Amphibia > Gymnophiona > Ichthyophiidae > Ichthyophis > Ichthyophis bannanicus. The sequence continues at coordinate 371,738,897 of CM066033.1, read as the reverse complement.
TTCAAGTCTGTCAAATACATCCTTTTCTTTTGAATGATTTGGCTAAATGGTATAGTCTTTAATACCCTACAGGCCCCACCACCCTGATTTCTTATTACAAGTACAACAACACAGAATATATCACCAACCTGGATTTCTCTATGACTCTGAAGGAGTTTAGCACTCCAGTCTAAGAAATCGTCAGCATCCACTGCTTTTGGGTTTAACTTTCCAGAATACAAGGAATTGTGACTAAAAGATGAATGCAAATGCACCTGCACATAATCACCAGGTGAAACTCTGCTGCTAACCTCACCAGAATATGTTGAATGCCTTGTCGAATGGAATTTTGAAGTTACCCTGTCTAAATTAATAACCCAAAATTCTTCTGAATAAATGACACCATTAAACTTGTCCAATTTATAATCCCACCTTTTCACAAACTGAATATAGCTAACTGGTTCTGATTCTTCAGAGGAGTCGAATGCAAGATCATTTGTTCTGTCCTCTGATGGTGATGAGATCAAAATAGGGTCTACCACTGTACACCCCGATTCTGCCTGGCCGCACAAGGGGCTGGACGTCCAGGAGGGTATAGGCCTCTACTTATCCAAGCAAACTGAAGTTTTTATTTTATTTATTTAGCATTTTTTATATACCTCATTTCCAAAGGTCAATGCAGTTTACATGGAACAATTTAAAGTTAATGTTACATAGAACAAGGAATATTAACATGTAATGATACATTTTAACATTGAATGGGGAATATTAAAATGAAATGAGCTATTTCCAAGTGCTTTAATAATGGTTGTGGGTATAATGTACGGTGATGTTTGAGGGAGGAAGTTGCAGGTCATTGAAAATAGATGATTACAGATTTGTATAATAGAAGTTGTCTACTATTTCTGTGTCTTCTCCATCATGGATGAAATTCCTGACTTTGCTGGTTGTCAGGATCTTTGCCTTCTTCCTGTTAAGGTACAGGCCCATTTTTAGACTGTGTCAGATGTTTCAGATAGACTTCAGTTTCAGCCAGTAATGTGGTATCATAAGTATAGTGAAGATTGATGGAAGATTCATCAGATTAATCGGGCTCCACCTCCTTAACCTCTTTCCCTCTACACTGCGGTGTACCTCAAGGCTCCATTCTTCCACTGCTTCTTTTCAATGTCTTTCTTGCCCCCCTTGCCCTACTCATACAACAAACTGGTCTATCTGCCTATTTTTTTGCGGATGATATCCTTCTGATTCACCACACATTTCCTTCAGCCCCAGACCTTTCTCTCCTCAATAACGGTCTCACTTCCATCTCCGATTGGTTTCGTAGCAATTTCCTTATCGCCAATCCTTCTAAGTCAGCGGCTATTTGGTTCACCTTTAGTGTCCCCTCCCCCACCTTGACGCCACTTTTGTCCGGCTCACCAATCCCTTTGGCTTCAACTCTCCGTTATCTTGGCGTTACCTTAGACTCTTCACTCATTTCACCAGCACATCTCTGGAGTGGTGCGTAGTTCCTTTTTTCATCTTCGCAGGATCAGGGCTGTTCGGTCCCTCCTTCCACTTCCATCCCTCACCACTCTTGTCCTTTCTTTGGTAATCACTCGGCTTGACTATTGCAATTTGCTATTCACTGGCCTTCCCCAATATCAACTTCGTAGACTGCAACTAATCCAAAACACAGCTGCCCGTCTTCTTACCTTTTCCTCCCCCAGAGATCATGTCACCCCCCTGCCTTCTCTCCCTCCACTGGCTCCCTATCAAGGTCCGATATCTTTACAAGCTCCTTACGATTACCCACAAGGCTCTCCACACCAACACTCCCCAGTATCTAGCTGATCTTATCTATCTTCAACATACTCCCCGTCTGCTCCGTTCTGCACATGGCAATCGCCTCTTCCTGCCATCCTCCACCCAGGCCCACCTTGAATCCACCTGCCACGCTGCCTTTTTTTTTTGCAAGTCCCGCCCTATGGAACTCTCTCCCGCACTCCCTCCGTACAGAAGCATCTTTTTCTTAGTTTAAGGCTCTTCTCAAGACCTAACTTTTCTGTCAGGCTTTCGACCCCCCCCCCCCCAATCCATTCATAATCTGTCAAATACACTGTCTGCCAACAACCCGTAGCGGCCCAGGTATCCTATCCTTCATCATAACCCCGCCCTCCCTCATTGGCCCACCCACTCCCTTCATATATTCTTTACCCCGGTGTCTTTGTTTTTGTTGTCACCTGTCCTTTGCTGTCTTTCTTCCTTTTCTTTCTAATTCTTTCCTGTCAACTCAGTGGCGTTCCCTTCTCTCTATATTTTTCCTGCAGCCAAACTTTTGTTGTACACTGCCTTAACACCTCGGTAATAGGCGGTATATCAAATGTTGTTAATAAAGATAAAGATAAAGATCAGAAATCTTCGTACTTCTGTTTTTTTCAAAGTCCTGTATCTCTGGATTTGTTCTGCATATAAATTGAACAGGTATAGGGAAAGTATGCAGCCTTGTCAGACTCCTTTGACAATTTTATACCATTCTGTTTCTCTTTGTTCTGTCCAAACTGTTGCTTCTGTAAAAGTTGTGCATGAAAACTATCAGGTGTTCTGGTATACCCATGCTTCTTAATGTAGCCCAGTTTTTTCATGATGTATGCAATCAAAGGCTTTCCTGAAACACTAGGCTACTCCTCCACTCTGCAACTAGAACTGGAAAGACCACGGTTCAAATCCTACCGATACTCCTTGTAGCCTTGGGCAAGCCACTTATTCTCCATTGCCTCAAGTACAAACGTAGATTGCAAGCCTTCCGTGGACAGAGAAATAACTGCTGTATCTGAATGTAACTCGCCTTGAAGTACTACTGGAAAGGTGTGAGCTAAATACAAATAAATAAATAAATGCATACATCTTATCTCCAGGAACAAGCAGGAAGTCAGTCTTCACATAGGGGTGATGTCGGCACCGACGGAGCCTGGTGCGGGAACACTCCCAGCATCCAATAGGAATGCTTTTGGGAATGTTCCTCCACGCATGCGTGGCTGCCTTTCCACCTTCCCTACAGATCTCCTCAGTCGTCTTTTTTCCGTGGAACCACTGGGACCTCGTCCCTATTTCACCGCTTTAAGAGACTTCTATCTTTTTTCAGGTACCAGTCAGTACCCCTTGTTTTGCTTCCCATCGACCGACTTGACTCCCTGTTGATTCCAGTTCCCGTTTTGATAACTTTCTTTATTTTCCCTTGCATTAATTTTTAATAAATTTCATTTGTTTGGTTTTTTTTAGGCCAAAGGCCTAAGTGGGCATCATTGCCCAATTTGATTTTGCTTCCCTCCTTTTCCATAAGATGGCTATGCCCAAAGGCAGGTTTAAAAAATGCTCTAACTGTTCCAGTACAATCTCCATAACAGATGAACATGACTGGTGCCTAAAATGTTTGGGTCCAGACTACGATGTCAAGTACTGTGTTTTATGTTCGCACATGACAGCCAGAGATAAAAAGAACCGTGACAAGCAGAAGCTAAGCCATTTCCAACAGATTCAGCTCCTTCGGTGCACTCCTTGGGGGCATCGACTCCTTCCAAGTTATCCCATGCTTCCAAATCATCATCTTTGTTGAAGACTAAAAAGCATTGACTGGAGACCTTGGAGCGTGAGACTAAAAGGACATCGACATCGAGGGCATCCCATTCTTTGATGTCGGCATTGGACTCTGATCGACATACTCAGCATAGGCAGTCTTCCCACTCAGATGCAGACCAGCTAGCAAAGCAACCCTGGTGGGAAGATTCACCCTCCAAAGCTTCAAAGGGGTTCGGGGGTGCCCCCGAGGTTCAATCCTCGGCTGAGCCCCTGTTACCAGCATTGGCAGTTGTAGCCCATTCTATAGTGTCTGGAGCAGCTACTCCTACGGTACCAACACTCGATCACCGAGTCATCGCTATTGAGTAGAGCATTCATTGCAGCTATCTTGGTAGGAGTGGCACCAGTGGCTGCCACTGTACCCTGCCCGGCATCGACATTGGCAACTCCCATGCCTTCTTTGATGCACCTCCGGGCCCTTCGACACTGGCAGCTTTGCATCACTATCTGAACCCCGATACATTAGACTCTGGTGTAATTGCTCCTCTGCAGTCCTCATAGTGGGTGCAGTCTGTACACTTAGGTTATCGAGGCCGGGACAGAGATTACTTTGATTTTTTACCAGACTCTGATACAGATTCCGAGATCTTGGAACCAGAGTTGACCAAGTCCAGTGCACATCGAGATGTGCCGTCGGATCCATTGCCTCCATACGAGTGTAGATGGTCACCACCTGAAGACATGTCTTTTCAGGAATTTATTAAAGACATGGCAGCAGCACTCGATGTATCGGTAATTACCGAAACAGAACCAAGGGCGGAGGAACTCGATATCCTTCAGTACCCCTTGGTGCCCAAGGAAGCTGCAACTCTCCCGGTGCACAATATTCTCAAAATCTTGCTGACTAGAATGTGGGAAGCCCCCATCTCAACACCAGAGTCTAGATACCCTATATAGGATTTCACCATCTCCTGGATTCCAGAAGCCACAACTTCCTCACCATTCCATGGTAGTGGAGTCTGCCATAAGGTGCATTAAGAGTCAAAAGAATCATTCTTCTGTTCCCCCAGGCAAAGAGGCCAGAACCCTCTATGCCTTTGGGAGGAAAGCATTTCAGGTGACTATGCTATCCTCTAGATTAGATTCATACATGCTTTATATGGGCATGTTTCTAAGATACATCTCTAGGGATCTGGCAGAGTTCACATCCCTACTGCCCACTGATAAGCAACGAGCTTATCAAGTACTAGTGGCCCATTCACAGAATACTTCCAAATTCCTAACAAGAGCTGCATTTGATGCTTTTGAAGCCAATAGCAGGGCAGCTGCTGCCTGCATTGGAGCCAGAAGAACAGCTTGGCTCCAGGTTACTGACATGGAACAGTGGGTCCAGGACAAACTCATAAACATCCCTTGTAATGGAGAGAACTTGTTTGGATATCGCTGGAGAGAGAAAGCAGGAGAGATTGAGACAGATAATCTCAACAATGAAGCAACTCTCAAAGAAGACAGCAGATCCTACAAGGAAGAAATCTGCACCTAAAAAACCCTTCTATCCAAAAAAGAAGAGGTTCTACACCCCCCTCCCCCCCACCATTCATACTCCTGTTCTGCTCCTCAAACACAGCAGAAGCAACACGGAGGGAAAAAAAAAAAAAAAACCCTGGCTTCTACTGCTGCCGCTTCAGCCGTGGCAGCAGCAGAATCAATTGTCAATTTAAAAAAAAAACAACTGGCTTCTGCTGCTGCAGCCGTGGCAGTGGCAGAACCAGCTGTCCCGCAGCCCCTTCCCCTCTGCCCGGAAAAGCCCTGAGTCTGCTCCATCAGCGGCGGGCTTTTCAAGCCACGAAGAGAGTATTTCCCTCTCGCGCGGCTTAGAGGGAAATACTCTCTTCGCGGCTTGAAAAGCCCGCCGCTGATGGAGCAGACTCAGGGCTCTTCCGGGCAGAGGGGAAGGGGCCGCGGGACAGCTGATTCTGCCCCTGCCATGGCTGCAGCAGCAGAAGCCTGTTGTTTTTTTAATTGACAGTTGATTCTACCGCTGCCACGGTGGCAGCGGCAGCAGCAGAAGCCAGGGTTTTTTTTTTTAAATTTTATTTACTTGGGCTGATGGGGGGGGTTAGGACTGGAAATGGGCTGATGGGGGTTAGGAAGGACTGGAGGTGGCGGTGGGGGGTTAGGACTGGAAATGGGCTGATGGGGGTTAGGAAGGACTGGAGGTGGGCTGATGGGGGGGGAGTTAGGACTGGAAATGGGCTGATGGGGGTTAGGAAGGACTGGAGGTGGGCTGATGGGGGGGGAGTTAGGACTGGGAATGGGCTGATGGGGGTTAGGAAGGACTGGAGGTAGGCTGATGGGGGGGAGTTAGGACTGGAAATGGGCTGATGGGGGTTAGGAAGGACTAGAGGTGGGCTGATGGGGGGGAGTTAGGACTGGAAATGGGCTGATGGGGGTTAGGAAGGGCTGGAGGTGGGCTGATGGGGGGGAGTTAGGACTGGAAATGGGCTGATGGGGGTTAGGAAGGGCTGGAGGTGGGCTGATGGGGGGGAGGTAGGACTGTAAAAGGGCTGAAGGGGGTAAGGAAGGACTGGAGGTGGGCTGATGGGGGAGTTAGGACTGGTAATGAGCTATGGAGGGGCTAAGACTGAAATGGGGTAATGGGAGGTTAGGACTGGAAGTGGGCTAATGGCAGCAGGGGGGGTAGGACTGGTAATGGGCTATGGTGGGGGCTAGGACTGGAAATGGGCAGATGGGGGTTAGGGATGGAGGTGGGCTGATTGGTGGGTTAGGACTGGTAATGGGCTATGGGGGGCTAAGAATAAAAATGGGGTGATGGGAGGGTTAGGACTGGAAGTGGGCTGTTGGGGGGCTTAGGACTGGTAATGGGCTATGGGGGGGCTAGAAATGGTAATAGACTGGGGGGTTGCTAGGACTGGAAATGGGCTTAGTGGGGGGGGAGCTAGGACAGGAAATGGGCTGATGGTGGGGCTAGGATAGGACTGGAAATGGGCTGATGCAGGGACTAGAAGGGAGCGGATGCTGGGTGGGGCTGGAACTAGAAGGGAGCTGATGTTGGGGAGGATTAGAATGGGATGGGGCTGGGAGAGTGAAATGGAGAGGGGAAAAATATTTTGTGTGCGAGGGAAGAAAAATTTACAATTGACCGGGTATTGGGAGAGTAAGTGGTGATTGAGGATGGAGGGGTAAAATTTGAGTGGATGAAATAGGAATGAGGAAGGAGCAAAAGGAGAAAGATTAGTATGTTAAAGCAGATGTAGAGAGAGAATGGAAAAAAAACTAGAAGAGAGAAGAAAGGACAAATGGACAGCAGACAATGGAGAGTTAGCAGAAGACACGAAGAAACCAGAAGAAAGTGGCTGGAACAATTGCAACTGAAAAAAATGCACAAAAGGTAGAAAAATATCTTTTTTGAATTTATTAACTGGAATATGTCAGCTCTGGGAAATGTGCATCATTAACGTCTGCGCTTTGTATGGTAACATTCTGCAAATATTTATGCAAATGAGGCCCCGCATCTTATGCGGCCCGCGGGTTACTTTACAAGTCCTCATTTGGCCTTCAAAGCAATTTGAGTTTGAGACCCCTGTACTACAGGAAGTAGGATTTGTGATCAACTATCCAAAGTCACACCTAGCTCCTTTTCAAACCTTAGAGTTCATAAGAGCTCGACTAGACACTATTCAAGCCCAAGCTTTTCTCCCGGAAGACAGATGTATCAAACTACTTACCCTAGTTTCTCAAATCCAGCAGTAGTCAACAATGACAACCAGGACGTGCCTGCGATTGTTAGGCCATATGGCCTCAACAATGCATGTAGTCCCTCATGCTCGGCTACATATGTGAGAGACTCATTGGAACCTCTCATACCAGTGGACACAATTCAGAGATCATCTCTACGATCTCATCAGTATCCCCGGATGAGGACCTCTCTTCTCTGGTGGAACATACCACAGAACCTTAACATAGGGTTACCTTTTCAAAAATCTATGCCACATTGTACTCTGACAACAGATGTGTCAAAGCAAGACTGTGGGGACTCACCTCAACAGTCTGACAACCCAAGGCCTCTGGTCTCATCCAGAGACTCGCCTGCATATCAATCAACTGGAACTCAGGGCCCTAGCCAATGGCATTCTCATACAAACAGACAATCAAGTAGCCATGTTCTACATAAACAAACAGGGGGGAACAGGCTCTCGTCCATTATGCAGGGAGGCCACTGCACTATGGACTTGGGCAATAGCTCACAACATGCATTTACATGAAGTATATCTGCCAGGAGAGGAGAACAAACTAGCAGACAGACTGAGCCAAGTTCTCCACCCACACAAGTGGAGGTTGAAACCATTAATAGTGCAGCAGTTATTCCATCACTGGGGATTCACAATACTCAACCTCTTTGCTTCTCCAGACAATACTCAGTTGCCCCAGTATTTCTCCAGAATTCCATCTCCCCACAGGGATGCTTTTCTCCTAAATTGGAGACAGGGCCTTCTCTATGCCTTTCCCCCTTTTCCTCTCATTGCAAAGCTGCTTTTCGAGTTGTGGAATGACCAGCATGAAATAATTCTCATTGTGCCTCACAGGCCCAGACAGTCATGGTTTCCTCTTCTGCTTCAGCTAGCTCGGTTTCCTCATCATCATCTAGGGTATTCTCCCGATCTTCTGACTCAGGAATGGAGAACTCTTCTACAACCCAACCGCCACTCCCTCCATTTAACGGCTTGGCTTTGGAGTGAACTTTACAGCAATTATCATAGATTTAAAAAGCACTCTTGTGTGTCAATTCCATATTGGTCATTTTCCCCTGAGAAAGCCGAAACACATGTTGGGCTGACCACTAGACACGAATAAAGCTCTCGTTCCTACCAGTGCCGTGGTGCTTTCCTGTTCTCCTTGTGCCATAGAAGGGTGGCATATACATACAAGCAACAAATCTTTGACCCAAGGGGTATGTCATAGAATATAATCAACAGTCCACAGGAGTGCAGGGGAGGGGAGAGAGTACTCTGCAGTATTCTGTTTTATGGAAAGTAAAGTGTAAACTTCAATCCAAAGGAAGTAAGCAAAACATCTATTATATGACTATTGGATGCATACTGGATAAAGAATACAGAATTAACAGATCTGAATATTCTTCTTTTTTTTGTAGCCTACTGTATGTGAACGGGAGCTCTGTGTATTTGCGTTTCAGACGCTAGGAGTAATGAATGAAGCTGCTGATGACATTGCTACTGGGGCACAGGTACAGTTAAGATATTTATTGAGAATTATTCAACACTTATTATTGTGGTCATAATCCTAGATTTCCTTTCTTCTCTCTTAACTCCCCTCACCCGGCCAGTCCCTTCCACTAGATGGACTAGGCAGCTGCCTAGGATGGCAGACCCTGGTGGGTGACCCAGCTCTGTTTTAAAAGCAGTGGCGGGTGTCGTCCCCCCCCCCCCCCCCACGAATCCATCTTCCTCATCTTGCGGCAGCTCAAAACAGAGTCAGGCCACCACAAGACGAGAAGATGGATTTGGGGGTGGCAGCAAGAACGGGGGATGCCAGCGGGGACAGAAGGGGGGGGGACGGCATGGCGGGGGTTCTGCCTGGAGCAGCAGAAACCCTTGAGTCGTCCCTATCCTACTTTCAATATGCATATTCATATTTATATAGCTAGATATAGATAGGGAAAGTTTAAATCTGGGGTATCCAAGTCCAGTCCTCAAGGGCAGTAAACCGATCTAGTTTGCGAGAACAAATGCACGGTGGTGCTACTCTCTTCTTCCCCCTCTTTAAAGCCTTGTCTTAAGTTATCTCCCTCTTCTTCCTTCTCCTCTCCCACTTCCTGCTGAGCCTCATTGTAGGAGGTTACAATGAACATTTATAGAAAGGTACTGGCTCAAAGGTGAAAAGAAGAATGCTATCAGGTGTTACCTGCATTGTTAGATAGTGGATCCCATGCACCCCAACCCATTCCCTGCTGTTGTGACTACAGTCTCTTTTTTTAAGAAGCTCTTTTCCTGAGTCCTTTCTGTACTGTTTAGATTATAATATGTCTGGATAGCTATCCAAATAAATTTAGAAAAGCAAAAATATAATCCATTATAATCAGCCAGATAGCGGACTAAATATCACCACTATTCAGATAGCTCTACCACTAACCACTATCCACATATATTCAGCACTGCTGGCTGTGCAGATGATGGTGCTAAATTTACATATTTTGTTTAAATGCTGCAGTTGGTGTTAAAAAAAAAACACTGACAGGATCAATATTTAAATACCCCGATCTATCAAAAGCTTGCCAAGAGTTTGGATGGAGGTCTATAGAGAGCCTCCTAAAGTAGGTTCATAATGATGGGAGAGGCTAAGTAGAGGAGGTTTTTTCAAAAATTGTAAACACTAAAATCATCTGAAATATGAATATGGGAATCTTACATTTTTGCTCATTTTATCTGCAAGTTGAATCTTCTAAAGAGAAACAGCTGCTGCAGTAGAATGAATGTAAAACAAAAAGCACAATACAAACACCAACAATCTGGATGTCTCTTGTGATAAATTGATGGGAAAAATAAGTATATGGTAACAACTGAATCCCGTTCTATATGAGTATAAAAAATAGATTGGCTTGGACTGAGTCTATTGTTTAAAGATTTTAATTGCATATAAAAACATATATGTAATTAAATTATTGTAGTATCTAAAAGGTTTGCATTCTGGGGCTACTAATTAACATCAATACATTGTGGAGTGGTTTTGAACAATTTTTCTGCATATAGAGTCTGTTTTATATATAGGAAACAACTTCTATAAAATTACATGACTGCATACAAGTGTAAAAAGTAGGCATATGGAAAGAATGTGGTTACTTTTATGCAAACTGGGTACAAGTATTCTTGAAGGTGTAGTTTGGACAGGGTGGATGTAGAGTTTCAATGTACAGATATATTTTATAAAATTCAATGTATACGCATAAAGTATTCATGGAGGTTTCTTTACTAAATGGCGTTAACGTCACCGGCGGTAAGCGCAACGCTAATGTTACCTACGCCATATAAGGATGTGGGCAGGCTGGTGTAAAGGTAGCTATGGGCCATTTACCATGCGGTACAGGGCGCCCTAGCCACCGCGCAGTAACGCAACAGCCGACACCAAGGTGACAAGCAGCAAGGCGCCAAAGGGGTATAAGGCGCCTCAACCTAAGGCGCCCTGAGAGTTTAATGCGCCCTGAGGAGCTAAGGTGTATGAAGTTAAGGTGCCCCAAGATTGATGGATGGATAGGTGGTAGTTGATAGACCTTTGCCAGCTGATATTGTAGTCGGTAAGTGGGATGTGAGCCACAGCTAAGGTCACACACTCTGCCCATTAGATAGCCTGGATTGAAACGAGCATTCATAAAATAGCTTACACTGAATATATGCAAGAGTGCCCGGGGCTGGGCTGAATCTGCACCCTTTTGGATGGTATGTGCACCAGCCCAGAAAAAGTTACAGAAAAAAAAGAACCTGTGGGAATCGAATCAGCCCTCTGGGGTGTCCAAACACAGTGCATGAACATCTATGCTAGCACTGCAAGGCATCTGCTGTGGCAGGAATTATCAAGAAAGGGTTTGTATTTATCTGCCAACAATGTAGTAGCAGGTTGATAGATCCACATCACCCCTGTAGGGTGTGGCTGCGTGTCCAGTATATATGCGATGGAGGCCCAGACTGACACCCACAATTAGGGTGCAGTCCCCCAAGCATGCCCACTGTGCGGTTATGCATCTGCTGCGTTCACATTACCAACACTCTCCAATGGGCCACAGCTGAAGCTGCACTCTATGCCTGTCGGGTAGCCTGGATGGAATGCATAATGTAGTGCACACTGAATAGATGCAAGGGTGTTTGGGGCAATGCTGAAGCTGCACCCCTTTGCATGGTATTTGCAGCAGCCCAAAACAAAATAAACTGAAAATAATTTGTGGGAATTGAACTGGCTCCCTAGTGTGTCTAAACACAGTGCTCTAACCACTATGCTAACCTTGCACAGCAACTTCAATGGAAATACTTTCCAGTAAAGGGAACATATGTATGTATATTTGAATCTGCCTGTAATGTTTCAGCAGGTTTGCAACTCATCCTGCTGATACATTTCAGGGAGGGGTGGCAAAGAGGTACGGTCAACATGATTATGCCGGAGCATACGTTGGGGAGTGTGGAGATGCAGCAGGTTAGAGAGAGATGTTTCCAACAGGTCCCATGTACATTCATTGCTATGTCCACAGCTCATCTGCAAGACAGATCCCGTCTAGGAGCTGGATTGTATGCATTGTGCAGTATGTCCCTCATTGCAGTCCTATGGTCTGCAGGCCTGATTCTCATAAGCGTGTGTGTAGACAGTATGTGGTGTATTATGAGCCAACCAACACTCAATATCCATGCCTGCCTGTTAGTGTAAGCCTGACAATCCAGCACATGCATACCCTACAACAACAGTGGAGGTGTATGGAGAGCCTCGGATGCAGTTCAGATGGGTTGTGTACACGGAGGCATGAGTAGGGACTGTCTGTCGCACCTCAACCTGGATGTCCAGTGCTGAATATGTCATAGGCCATCTATGTCCCTGATAGGCCTCCCAGATGGGGATGTAATGCTACCAGCACATTGCCCCAGATGATCCTGGCTATGGCATTCTATTTGTGGACAACATGAAAACAAGCCAGGAAGGGATGCAGGAGCTGACATGCAGCTGAACCTGGCCTATGAGCCGCTATAATGTGGCTTTGGCAGCACGGCAATAACAGTGTTGTTTTCTGTGCTGGGATCTGTGGCCCATAATGGAGCTGCACAGAGATGGAGACACCACCCCATGCAATAGCCTTTGACATTATGGGGCCCTGCTACATTAGCTGTGAATCTGCGTGATGTGGACCTCTTGAAAATTGTGCCATTGGAATGCATTTTGCATCTGTAAGGCCCATTCTCCAGGAACAAGCAGGAAGTCAGTCCTCACATATGGGTGACGTCGGTGCCGACAGAGCCCTCGTGAAGAGCAAATCCCCAGCTTTCAGAGAAAGCCTTTGGGAGTTGCATCATGCAGGAGCGGTCCCCTTCCCGCCCAAGGGTGCCATCTTGCTCAGTCTCCTTTCTTCCGCGGAGCCCTTCGGACATAGTCCCCGTGTCCATGTGAAAAAAGTCAAAAAAGTTAAGAATTCTCTTTTCTTCTACTGGTGGACACGGTTCCTCTTCCCGCCTTCGGCTCGATACACCGGAATCAAGTCTGGCTTTAATTTTTAGGTTTTTGTCCCTCGAGACTGGCATTCGCACCCTTTTTCCTTTTCACTGGCAGCCCGGATCTTTGACCTCGCAGGGGCCCTTTTTCCCCCAATGGCTGCCAGTGGGTTTAAAAAACTGCAATCGGTGTGTAAAACGTATGTCCCTCACCGATATGCATGACTGCTGTCTCCGGTGGCTCAGGCCCAACCACGACCCGACGGTCTGCGGTCCGTGTAGGAAGATGTCCTCTAAGGCCCTGAGGAGCTGCCAGCAGCAGCATGATAGGAATTTTCCTGAGTCAGTGCCTTCGCAAGCCCGGACCTCATCTAAGGCCTCTACGTCTCAGGGGGAGCATTCCAAGCCCGAGCGGCGTCGAGGTTCCTCGGAGAGGGGGTCTCCCTCGAAAGAACACAGGAGGATGAAGAAATTCTCGAAGGCGGCATCGTTGGATGGCTCCGAGCTACCCGACCCGGCCCCTCCCAGGGCCTGTTGCGGAGCCCCGAGTGCCAGCTGGGATCTTCGGAGATGGAGCATCCGGCGAAGATTCCTCGTTGGGAGAAGGATCAGCCGAGGCAGGTAACAACGGTCCTCATTGAGGACTTCGCTCCGGGGGAACCTGCGTTGGGCCCGACTGTGTCAGGACCCGACCCGGTGGCTTTGGAGCCTTCTGGACTCGAGTCCAGAATGGTGGCCTTGGAGCGTAGTTTTACTGCCTTCATGGAGCAGCAACGGGCGCTGATTACTGGTCTGTCTGGTTCTTCCACCCCGACCACTGGGCTATCGACGTTGAAGTCGACCCCGGAGGCTGAGCCGATCCTCGAGACCTTTCAAGCTCGAGTCAATCCTCGGCTGAGGTCCCACTCGGCCTCCTGTTTGGGACCGAGGTCGTCACCGCCAAGCCTCCCGGCATTGGGGCGGTCGGCGTCGGGGCCCTCGATGCTGGAGCCCATCGATTCCTCTTCGGAGGCATCGGAGTGGGAAACGGAGGAAGAGTCGTCATCGGACATCTGTCGGCACAGGGATGTCCCATCCGATTCCCCAGTGTCTGAACCTCAGAGAAGGTCCCCTCCAGAGGACACGAGGTTCTTGGACTTTGTGAGGGATATGTCCAAGGATTTGGCATTCCCCACGGAGTCTGAGGAGGATCCTCGAGCCGACGAGCTTGAGATCCTGCAGTATGAGGCCTCCCCTCGGGAGGCCCTTACTGTACCCGTGCCTCCGATCCTGGAACGACTGATGCTCCGCATGTGGGAGACACTGGCATCGAAGCTGGCTATCAGCAAACGGATCGACTCGATGTATTGAGTTCTCCGGAGGCCTGGGTTTCAAAAGTCGCAGCTGCCGCACAACTCCATGGTTGTGGAATCGGCCATGCGCAGGCTAAAGAGACAGAAGACGCACTGCTCGGTGCCTCCTGGCAGGGAGGCCCGCAACTTGGATGCCCTTGGCAGAAAGTGCTTCCAGGGTTCAGTGCTGACTTGTCGAATCCAGGCCTACCAGCTGTACATGGGCATGTACCTGAGAGACCGTGACTGCTCGAAGTTTATGTCTTGAGCGGCCTATGACGGGTTCGAGTCGGCAGCCCGGGTAGCCGCGGCTTGCATTGGTGCACTCCACCAGGCATGGCTACAGTTGTTGGACCTTGAGCAATGGGTTCAGGACAAGTTGGTCGATGTCCAATGCCAAGGGGAGAACCTTTTTGGCAAACCCATGACCGACAAGGCCCAGAACTGGAGACCGAGTGCATGACGAGGACACGGCTCTCCAAGAAGACCTCTGCCCCTTCTCACAAGAAGGGCTTGGGTAAAAAGCCCTTTTACCCGAGGAAGGGTGCTACTTACCGAAGTTACTCCCATTTTCAGGCCTCCCCAGCTCCCCAACAGTGAAAGCAGGCCAAGGGACAGGGCATTGCCCGCATAAGCAGAAAGCCTCCAAACCCCAAGCACCGGCTAAGGCCCAGCCTGGCAGTGGCTTTTGATTCTTACAGCATGGCCCCTCTTCCCACAGAGGACAGGCAGTGCACAGGAGGGAGGCTTGCCCTGTATGCCCACAGGTGGACAGCCATTACCACCGATGCCTGGGTCTTACAGAGAGTCCAAGAGGGCTACTTCCTTCACCTAGCCCAGGTACCTCCCCCTTACTTTCCAGGAGAGCCCCTCAGGTCTCCCCTTCACCAGGACCTTCTTTTAAAGGAGTTGGCAGGTCTACTCGAGGATCAGGCGGTAGAACTGGTGCCCCACCACCTGCAGGGCAAGGGCTTCTACTCCAGGTACTTTCTGGTACCAAAGAGAACAGGAGGCCTCAGACCCATCCTCGACCTGTGCAATCTAAACAAGTTCCTGGTGAGGGAGAAGTTCAAGATGCTCTCCCTGGGAATATTGCTGCCTTACCTCTGCCTGGGAGACTGGCTATGCTCCTTAGACCTAAAAGATACATATACACACATCCTAATACATCCAGACCACAGGCAGCATCTATGCTTTGTGGTGGGAGGCAATCACTACCAGTAGAGAGTAACTCCCCTTTGGCTTGGCCTCAGCCCCCAGGGTATTCACAAAGTGCCTAGCAGTCGTGGCCGACTTTCTCAGACTCCAAGGGGTCTTTGTCTTCCCCTACCTAGATGACTAGCTCATCAAAGGCTATTCAGCCAGCGAGGTCCACCAGGCCACATCCCGCACCATCCAGGTGCTTCAGCATCTGGGGTTTGTAATCAACTACCCCAAGTCCAGCCTTGCTCCAACTCAGCAGCTGGAGTTCATTGGGGCCAGACGTGTCACCCTTCAGGCAAGAACCTATCTGCCCGCAGACAGGGCAAGCAGGCTATTGGCTCTGGCACATCAGGTGAGTTGCAGGTCCGTAGTGTCAGCAAGACACTTTCTGCACCTCCTCGGGCACATGGCTTCTCCAGGACCAAGCAGGAAGTCAGTCCTCACATATGGGTGACGTCGGCGCCGACGGAGCCCTCGCGGAGCAATTTTCCCCAGCTTTCAAAGAAAGCCTTTGGGAATTGCAGCGCGCATGCGCGGTCCCTTTCCCGCCCAAGGGTGCCATCTTAGCCAGTCTTCTTTTTTCCGCGGAGCCCTACAGACGTGCCCGTCTTGTCCCCGCTGAAAAGTTGATTTTTTCGTGATTTATCTCTTTTTTCTCGGTCGGTTCGACGCCGGTCCTTTTCCTGCCCGGACTCGCGACGCCGTTGCGAGTCCTTCTGTTATTTTTCGGTTTTTTCTGATTTTCTGTCAGTTTCGTTTTCGGTTTTTCGCTGGCAGCCCGGTCCTTTGACCTTGCAGGGGCCCTTTTTCCCCCGATGGCTGCCAGTGGTTTCAAGCGGTGTGTTCAGTGCGACAGAAATATGTCACTCACTGACACACATGATAATTGCCTCCGCTGCCTCGGCCCGGATCACGAAGAACTGATCTGTGGGGCCTGCAGCAAGATGTCCTCCAAAGCGTTAAGGAGTCGGCGGCATCAGCGGGAACGAATCTTCGCTGATCCCGCCCGTACCCGGACCTCGTCGGAGGCCTCGGCGTCCAGAGGTTCCAGCTCGGACCGTCGCCGGAGTTCCTCCGACAGGGGTTCTCCCTCCGGGGACCGTCATCGGAAGGTGAAACCCGCGAGGGCGGCGTCGGTGGACGCTCCTGGTTCCGCGAGGGCCAGGTCGCATAGCCCCGATAGCCGTCCCGGGTCTTTGGAGAAGGAGCATCTGCCGAAGCGACCTCGTCTGGAGTCGGAGTTGCCTGCTCGGGTAAGTCCTGTAGTCCTCCTGGACTCGCCTCCGAGGGGTCCGACGTCGGGCCCGACGCCGTCGGGGCCCAAGTCGGGGGCTGCTGGGTCACCTGAGGTCGGACTCAGGTTGACGGCCTTGGAGAGCAGACTCTCTGCCTTCATGGACCAGCAGCGGGCACTGATCGCTAGCCTCGCTGGCGCCTCTGCCCCGACCGCCGGGACGTTGACATCTAAGTCGACCCCGGAGACCGAGCCGATCCTCGAGTCCATGCGGGCTCGAGTCGATCCTCGGTCGAGGTCACCCTCGGCCTCCCGTTCGGGACCGAGGTCGTCGACGCCGACTCCCTCGGCGTCGGGGCGGCCGACGCCTCCGCCCGCCCGGGCCGACCCCACCGATTCCTCCTCGGAGTCGGCCTGGGAGTCTGAAGAGGAAGAGTCACCTGATTCATTTCGGACTCGGTGTGTCCCCTCGGACTCGCCCGAGTCCGAACCTCGGAAACAGTCCCCTCTGGAGGACGCCCGGTTCTCGGACTTCGTCAGGGATATGGCCAAGGCTTTGGCCTTCCCTGCGGATCCCGAGGAGGAGCCCCGAGC
Organism: Ichthyophis bannanicus; assembly: GCA_033557465.1. Classification (NCBI taxonomy): domain Eukaryota; kingdom Metazoa; phylum Chordata; class Amphibia; order Gymnophiona; family Ichthyophiidae; genus Ichthyophis; species Ichthyophis bannanicus. The sequence continues at coordinate 371,721,774 of CM066033.1, read as the reverse complement.
CGAAGAGCTCGATGCCCTCCAGTACGACTCTCCCGCCAGGGAGCACTTTACTGTACCGGTTCCTCCCATGCTGGAACGACTACTCTTCCGCATGTGGGAGAGTCCGGCATCGTCGCCGGTATTAAGCAAGCGGGTCGATTCCATTTATCGAGTCCGCAAGAGCCCTGGCTTTCAAAAAGCACAGCTACCGCACCATTCCATGGTGGTGGAATCGGCCATGCATAGGCTTAAGAGCCAGAAGATGCACTCCTCGGTGCCTCCTGGCAGGGAGGCCCGCAACCTGGATGGCCTAGGTAAGAAGTGTTTCCAGGGCTCTATGCTTGCTTGTCGTGTCCAGACCTACCAGCTCTACATGGGCATGTATCTCAGAGACCTGGCTAAAGAGATAGCCGGATTCTCCGCTGGGCTGTCCGAGGAACCTTTGCGGAGGTTCCTAGCCTTGACAACTGGTATTCGGGAATGCTCCAAATTCATGTCTCGAGCAGCCTATGATGGCTTTGAAGCATCGGCCCGGGTGGCCACAGCCGGCATCGGTGCCCGCCGACAGGCTTGGCTTCAGTCGTCTGACCTGGAACCCTGGGTGCAGGACAAGTTGGTCGATGTCCCCTGCCGAGGTGAGAACCTCTTTGGCAAGCCCATGGCTGAAAAGGCTGCACAAATCGAGACGGAGACTCTCACCAGAACTAGGCTTTCTAGGAAGACCTTCGCCCCTTCCCAGAAGAAGAAGGACTCGGGAAAGAAGACCTTTTACCCGAGAAAGGCGGCTGCCTATAAACACTACCCTCAATATCAGGCCTCCGCAGCTCCCCAACAGGGTCAGCAGGCCAAGGGACGAGGTAACGGGTCCCGTAGGCAGCAAACCCCCAAGCCTGCACCACCGGCCCCTGCTCAGCAGGGTGGGGGTTTTTGACTTCATCAGCATAGCCTCTCCCCCTCAGCAGGTTCCTCCCAGCACAGGAGGCCGGCTGGTTCACTTTGCCCACAGGTGGTCCAACGTCACCTCAGATGCCTGGGTGCTTCAGGTGGTGAGAGAAGGCTATCTTCTCCACTTCCACCAGGTCCCTCCCTCCTATTTCCCGGGAGAACCTCCACAACTCCCTCTGCACAGGGACTTACTCCTTCAGGAGTTAGCAAGTCTTCTTCAGGAACAGGCTGTGGAACCGGTGCCCCACCACCTGAGGGGTCAAGACTTCTATTCCAGGTATTTCCTAATACCAAAAAGAACAGGAGGCCTCAGACCCATCCTGGACTTGCGCAACCTCAACAAGTTCCTCGTCAGGGAGAAGTTCAAGATGCTTACCCTTGGAATCCTTCTGCCCTACCTCCAGCAGGGAGATTGGCTATGCTCCTTGGATCTAAAGGATGCCTACACACACATCCTCATCCACCCAAGCCACCGCCAATACCTAAGGTTTGTGGTGGCAGGAAATCATTACCAGTACAGAGTACTGCCCTTTGGCCTATCCTCCGCACCACGAGTCTTCACAAAATGTCTCGCGGTGGTGGCGGCTTATCTACGGCTTCACGGCCTCTATGTCTTTCCGTACCTAGACGACTGGCTCATCAGAGCATCGTCCTCTCCAGAAGTCACAAAAGCCACACACCGCACTGTGACTCTTCTGCAGTACTTGGGCTTTGTCATAAACTTCGCAAAGTCCACTTTGCTCCCCTCGCAAGATCTCGAGTTCATCGGCGCAAGATTGCACACTCTTCAGGCGCGAGCTTTCCTGCCTCTCGACAGGGCTCAACGGCTCATGGACCTAGCCGGCCGCTTTCGCAGCCAGTCCCTGGTCTCCGCCAGGCGCTTCCTGCGACTACTCGGCCATATGGCTTCCACCGTCCACGTGACCCCCAATGCCCGCCTGAATATACGGCCTGCTCAGTGGTGCCTTCGCAAGCAGTGGCAACAGGCCACGGGCGGCCTAGCCGACTTAGTGCGCATCTCCGACCCGCTGACCTCTTCCCTACAGTGGTGGCTTCATCGGCCGAACCTGGTGCTCGGAATGCCTTTTCAGTCTCCTCCGCCGGCTCAAGTGCTGACGACCGATGCTTCTCTCCTGGGATGGGGAGCGCATTGCCAAGGGGCATGTACTCAAGGTCTCTGGATCACGTGGGAGTCTGCGCAGCAGATCAACTTCCTGGAGCTCAGAGCAATCCGTCTGGCTCTCAAGGCTTTCTCCCACCTGACTTCTCACCAGTCCGTCCTTGTCCAGACGGACAATCAAGTTGCCATGTTCTACGTGAACAAACAGGGAGGCACGGGCTCCTTCCTTCTCTGTCGAGAAGCACAGAGGCTCTGCTCTTGGGCCGTCAGCCACGGCATTCTTCTCAAGGCCGTTTATCTCCCAGGCCAAGAAAATTGCCTGGCGGACAAACTCAGCAGAATCCTCCAGCCGCACGAGTGGCGCCTGGATCCCTTGGTGGTTCAGAAACTTTTTCTGAAGTGGGGTCTCCCCACGATGGATCTCTTTGCCAGTCCTCTCAACCGGCAACTTCCTCGCTTCTGCTCTCGGCAGCCGCATCCCCTTCGAGTAGCGGCGGATGCTTTTCTGCTCTCATGGTCTAAAGGCCTTCTGTATGCTTTTCCTCCCATACCGCTAGTCTCCCAAACTCTTTTAAAGGTTCTCCGAGACAAAGCTTCCATGATCCTGATAGCTCCACGCTGGCCCAGACAGCCGTGGTTTCCACTCCTGCTGCAATTAGCGGTGGAGGATCCGTTCCCTCTGGGGTTTCCACCAGATCTCCTAACACAGGATCAGGGGTTCCTGCTACACCCCAACCTCAGATCTCTACATCTGATGGCCTGGCTGCTGAAAGGGTAGTCCTTGCTCCCCTTCTATTGCCGGCAGAGGTGGAAGAGGTCGTCCTAGCTTCCCGGCGACCTTCTACCCGCAAATGCTACGCCCTTAAATGGCGTCGCTTTTCCGCTTGGTGTGCCCAGCAGTCTCAGGATCCCTTCTCCTGCTCGGTGTCGGTGATCTTGCAGTACTTGCTCTACCTCTCTAATCTGGGACTTAAGTCCAACTCCGTCAAAGTTCACCTCAGTGCTCTCTCAGCACATCATGTGCCGGTGGATGGCAGACCTCTTTCCAGCGACCCTCTCGTGGCGAGGTTTCTCCGAGGTCTCCTTCTACTTAAACCACCTCTGCGCCCGCCAGCACCTGACTGGGATCTGAATGTGGTTTTACAGCGGATCACCTGTCCGCCTTTTGAACCTATGGCTACCTGTTCCCTACGTTTTCTTTCTTGGAAAACCTTATTCCTGATAGCCCTCACTTCCGCTAGACGCGTAAGTGAATTGCAGGCCCTCGTGTCTGATCCCCCTTACACTCGGTTCTACAAAAATAGGGTAGTCCTACGGACTCACCCAAAATTTCTTCCAAAAGTGGTCCCCCCTTTTCACATCAATCAGGAGGTGGTACTTCCGACCTTCTTTCCCAGGCCACACTCCAGCCGAGCTGAAATGGTCCTGCATACCCTGGACTGTAGAAGGGCATTGAACTTCTACCTTGACCGTACGCGGGAGCACCGTAAAGCTGCTCAGCTTTTTGTATCTTTTGACCCCAATAAATTGGGGCTCCCGGTCTCCAAGCGTACTCTGTCCATCTGGGTTGCTGACTGTATCGCTTGGGCTTATGGGGCAGCCGGACTCTCCTTAGAAAGTCGAGTCACGGCTCATTGTGTTCGGGCGAAGGCTACGTCAGTGGCTTACCTCCGCTCTGTTCCATTGGCAGACATCTGCCGGGCCGCTACTTGGTCTTCGAGCCAGACTTTTGCGGTCCATTACTGCCTCGAGAGGGAGTCCCGCAGGGACAGTGCTTTCGGACAGGCAGTCCTCCGAATTCTCTTCGAGGTTTGAGCAACTCCTACCCTCCATCCCGGATGGGGGCTACCGGTGGGTAATAATTCAGCGAAGATTCCTTCCTTCTGTACTGCTGAGCTAGAGGGAGCTCATTTTGTGCTTAGGGTCTCCGGTAGCCTTAAGCTTGGGAGTCCCATATGTGAGGACTGACTTCCTGCTTGGTCCTGGAGAAAGCGTAGTTACTCACCTGTAACAGGTGTTCTCCAGGAGCAGCAGGAATCAGTCCTCACAACCCTCCCTCCTCCCCTGGGAGTTGCAATTATCTGCTTTAGTTTTTTTGCAAATTTTTATGCTGTCTTTTAGCTATGTCATCTGACTGGCTAAGATGGCACCCTTGGGCGGGAAGGGGACCGCGCATGCGTGCTGCAATTCCCAAAGGCTTTCTTTGAAAGCTGGGGAAAATTGCTCCGCGAGGGCTCCGTCAGCGCCGACGTCACTCATATGTGAGGACTGATTCCTGCTGCTCCTGGAGAACACCTGTTACAGGTGACTAACTACGCTTTCCACGGTTCATGTGACCCTCGACACCTGCCTCCACATGCGGACTGCTCAGTGGTGCCTCAGAGACCAGTGGTCGCAGGCCACAGGTTGCCTCAGGGACAAAGTCACAGTGTCCAAGCGGCTAGTACGGTCACTGGACTGATGGCTTCTGCCACACCACTTGGAGGCGAGGATGCCTTTCCAGGCTCCTCTACACATGAGGACCCTGACCATGGATGCGTCCCTGCTGAGCTGGTGGTCCCATTGCCAGGGGTTCTGTACTCAGGGAGTGTGGTCCCCCAATGATAGAGCACAGCAGATCAATTTCTTGGAGCTCCGTGCCATCCGCCTGGCTCTCGGAGTTTTCTGGCAGATCCTGGCCCACGAATCTTTCTTAGTACAGACAGACAACCAGGTGGCCATGTTCTATGTGAACAAGCAAGGTGGCACAGGGTCCTGTCTCCTATGTCAGGAAACCCTGGCTCTGTACTCGTTTGCAGCCTGGCATGGCATTTATCTGCGGGCTGTCTACCTGCTGAGCCAGGACAACTGGTTAGCCGATAGGCTAACAGGATTCTCCAGCCTCACGAGTGGCAGCTGGATCATGGGGTAGCCAATTGGCTTTTCCAGACCTGGGGGCAGCCAGTCTTAGATTTGTTTGCGAGTCCAGTCAATCACCAGTTGCCCCGATTCTGCTCCAGGCAGCCGCACAGGGTGTCTGCCAATGCCTTTCTGATATCATGGTCCGTGGGCCTCCTGCATGCGTTTCCCCCTACATCTCTGGTGACCAAGACTCTATTCAAGATCCTCCAGGACAAGGCCTCGGTCATCCTGGTAGCCCCGAGGTGGCCAAGGCAACCCTGGTTTTCACTTCTACTTCAGCTAGTGGTGGAGGCCCCCATTCCCCTGGGGTCCTCCCCAGGCCTCCTGTCCAAGGAGGAGGGCACTCTCCTGAACCCAAACCTCAGCTCCTTCAACCTAATGGCATGGCTGCTGAAAGTGTAATGCTCGCTTCGCTCCTCCTTCCAAAGGATGTTGAAGAGGTCTTGCTGGCCTCAAGAAGGCCGTCGACTAGACGGTCCTATGCCTTGAAGTGGCGTAGGTTTGTGACTTGGTGTAAGGGGCAGGATGTGGCTCTTTCTCCTGCCAGGTTGGGGTGGTTTTACAGTATCTTCTCCACTTTTCGGATTTGGGCCTCAAGTCCAACTCCATCAGAGTACACTTCGGTGCCCTTGCAGCAAACCACTTCCCGGTGGAGGAGAAGCCTCTCTCTGCTCATCCCTCAGTTTTTGAGAGGCCTGCTTCTTTTGAAGCCTCTGGTTCACCCTCCGGCAACCGAGTGGGATCTGAATGTGGTTTTAGGGCAGCTTACTCGGCCACCCTTTGAGCCGATGGTGACCTGCCATCTCTGCTTCCTTTCTTGGAAGGTGGTTTTCTTGGTGGCACTCACGTCGGCTCGGCGGGTGAGTGAGCTTCAGGCCCTTGTGTCAGAGAGGCCTTACACCAGGTTCTATAGGAACTGGGTGGTGCTTCGCACGCACCCCAAGTTCCTTCCAAAAGTGGTCTCCTCGTTCCACCTCAACCAGGAGGTGGTGCTGCCTACCTTCTTTCCAAGGCCGCATGCCTGTCGGGCAGAGACAATACTGCACACCCTGGACTTTAAGAGGGTGTTGGCTTTCTATATCCAGCGTACACAAGCGCATAGAATGGCTTCTCAGCTCTTCGTATCCTATGACCCCAGTAAGCTGGGGATGGCTGTTTCCAAGCATACGCTGTCCACCTGGGTAGCAGACTGTATTGCCTGGGCATACAGGGCAGCCGAGCTTCCGATACAGGGTCGTGTTACGGCCCATCGGGTCAGGACCATGGCAGCATCAGTGGCTCATTTCCGCTCTGTTCCACTAGCAGACATCTGCCGGGCCGCCACCTGGTCTTCGGGCCAGACTTTCGTAACCCATTACTGCCTGGATAGGGAGTCCCGACGGGACAGTGCTTTTGGCCAGGCTGTACTCTGTAACCTTTTTGAGGTCTAGGCAACTCTTGCCCTCTGACCCTTCTGTGTCAGGCTACTGGAGTGCTACTCTCTTAGTTAGATTCCTATTGTGGCTGCTTGCAGCTCTCATAGGGGGAGCCTATTTTTCAGCTGTGGGTTCTCGGTAGCCTATAGCTGGGGAGTCCCATATGTGAGGACTAACTTCCTGCTTGTTCCTGGAGAAAGCGTAGTTACTCACCTGTAACAGGTGTTCTCCAGGGACAGCAGGAATCAGTCCTCATGACCCTCTCTCCTCCCCTTGTAGTTGCAGTCCTATTATTATTTTAATTTTTTGCCATCTTTTTAGCTATGTCATTTGACTGAACAAGATGGCACCCTTGGGTGGGAAGGGGGCCGCGCATGCATGATGCAACTCCCAAAGGCTTTCTCTGAAAGCTGGGGATTTGCACTGCATGAGGGCTCCATTGGCGCTGACATCACCCATATGTGAGGACTGATTCCTGCTGTCCCCGGATAACACCTGTTACAGATGAGTAACTACGCTTTCTGTATATGTGCACACAATGTACACCTGCTGTGTCACTATTGCCTCTTTTGCAGTATTTTATGAAGAAGAGCAGCTGTACACGGTCTGGATGAGTAGCATGCACCAAGTCGCTTTGTGTGATTCATAGACAATGTGAGGGCAGTATGAACAACAAATCTTTGCAGTGATGTCGTTAAGCAAACATGCAGAATATGTCTCCATTGCCCCTTTATGACATCTGGCATATTACTCAAGAGTCAATTGTATTGGTAAAGCTAAAGAACACCCCAGCCATCTTGAGCTCCCCGATCAGGGTAGAGCCCCTGAGCGGGCCGGCCAGCCTTCCCGCTCAGGCCTCCAGCCCAAACGCCGCTAAGAGCAGCCGCCGCCGGCGGGAACCCCGGAGAACACCCCAGCCATCTTGAGCTCCTGATCAGGGTAGAGCCCCTGAGCGGGCCGGCCAGCCTTCCCGCTCAGGCCTCCAGCCCAATCAGGGCTGTGGGAGGAGGAGCCAACGCCGCTAAGAGCAGCCGCCGCCGGCGGGAACCCCGGAGAACACCCCAGCCATCTTGAGCTCCCCGATCAGGGTAGAGCCCCTGAGCGGGCCGGCCAGCCTTCCCGCTCAGGCCTCCAGCCCAATCGGAGCTGTGGGAGGAGGAGCCAATGCCGCTAAGAGCAGCCGCCGCCGGCGGGAACCCCGGAGAACACCCCAGCCATCTTGAGCTCCCCGATCAGGGTAGAGCCCCTGAGCAGGCCGGCCAGCCTTCCTGCTCAGGCCTCCACCCCAATCGGGGCTGTGGGAGGAGGAGCCAACGCCGCTAAGAGCAGCCTCCGCCGGCGGGAATCCCGGAGAACACCCCAGCCATCTTGAGCTCCCCGATCAGGGTAGAGCCCCTGAGCGGGCCGGCCAGCCTTCCCGCTCAGGCCTCCAGCCCAATCGGGGCTGTGGGAGGCGGAGCCAACGCCGCTAAGAGCAGCCGCCGCTGGCGGGAACCTCGGAGAACACCCCAGCCATCTTGAGCTCCCCGATCAGGGTAGAGTCCATGAGTGGGCCGGCCAGCCTTCCCGCTCAGGCCTCCAGCCCAATCAGGGCTGTGGGAGGAGGAGCCAATGCCGCTAAGAGCAGCCGCTGCCAGGCGGGCTCGCACCTGAGGGCCTCGCCAGAGGGCCCTTTGGCACGGCCCTTAGGCAACGGTCCACTTTGGGATACATAAGAAATTTCTCCAGACCCAACGAAGCTGTGTACCACAGAGGGCCCATCCCCTACTCAACAACAGACCTGCAGCCTGAGCTCCCCAGGCTGAGACCGCTCTAAACAACTACTCAGCTACCTCTCTATGTACTCTACAATGACCTGCAAGTATATATACTTTAGCTAACTGTACACAAGTAACCACAGCAGTAGTCCGCTTTTCTGTGGCAAATTTTACCCTGCCTAGGTTGCCTTACCCTAACACTGAGGTCAGATTACTGGAACATTGATTCCCCTCTAAGCGTAATAACGGCAGTCCATTACATACATTTGTATTTATTGTAGGCAGGATATTGCAACATTGTTTCCAGTTTAAATGGACATCTGCAGCTACTGAATATTTCTCTCTTACTTATTTGTATATATGATGCTGTAATATTATTGTACTGTAACCTCAGTTACTTATCGTAGATAGGATATTGCAACATTGGCTCCATTTCAAACTTGATATCCACAAGTGCACATACTAACAAACTTCCACCTGTACTTTCTCAATCTCATTATTATCCCTGTTGCGCATCTAATTTGCCCAGAGTCAGTGGTTACAGCCTACCCTGTCTCCAGCGCAATATCTTGATTCAAAGCATCCCCCAGCTACCCACACCCATACACAAAAGTCATCCCTACAACAAAATGGCTCGCACCTTCCCAGCAATAATTTGCGGATACCTCCTCTTAGAGCTGATTAGCAGCACTCTGGCTCTGACTAACACTCACAAACACATACCTATCCTACACAGTGGCGTGAGGAGATGGTCAAGATGCCCTCCACTCAAGGCACCAGATGATATGCTACCATCCTATCAACACCTGCTTCACGTCGCAATCAAACATGGCACAATTGCACAAACAGACGCCCCACAGCCCACAAATTTAAAGGCTGCCCTCATAAACGCACGCTCAATACGCAAGAAATGGCCCATTATCACGGACCTGATAACCAGACACAACCTAGACATGCTTCTGGTCACAGAGACATGGCTAACAAATGAAGACTCCGTACTCATCAACCACCTTTTACCTCCCAACTTTACAATCCATAGCTGCCATAGAAGCAACAAAAGAGGAGGAGGAGTTTCTCATAATCTCCAAAACAGACCACAAGTTCCAGCTCCACAACAGCATCAACTCAACGAATCTTGACTTAGTAGTTATAACTAATAATCTCTGCTCCATCAATCTAATTTACAGAGCCCCAACATCATCCTCTGACGACCTAGCCACGATAATTGAGCTAGCCTGCAATACACCACACCTGCGCACCCCAAACTGGATACTAAGAGACCTCAACCTGGCAACACTACAAGACTCCCATGCCTCTGCATTCCTAGAAGCACTCAAAGACCTAGGTTATCAGCAATTAATCAACGAACCAACCCACTCAAAGGAAACATATTAGATTTGATCTTTGCCCCACTATCTTCCTGCAACACTGCCAACTTCTCTTCACCAACCTACACCGAAGTACCATGGTCAGACCATAAGTTAATCCTGTTCCAAATTCCTATGGTTAACAAACCAATGAAAACCCCCTGAGAGTAAGACAACCACCACAAGACCGCCATCACGATGCTTCCAACCATTCAAAAAGAAATTCATCATAAACCACACACAACCCCTACTAGCCTTGTCAACAACTGACCCCGACAGACTGGTCTCCAACTGGAACGACAGTCTCAATACTATAGCGCAACGTTCAGCACATAACAAAAACCCAAGGAAAAGACCCACGGCATCCTGGTTCTCCAATGACCTTCAGACCTCGCTTCTCAAACTTAGGAAACTCGAAAGACGATGGAGACGCTCACGCTCAGCCGAAGATCTGGATGCTTATAACCTACAGCTCGCAACTCACCAAATCGCGATATCCGAGAAAATGAAACAAGCTCACACCAACACGCTAATGCGATCGCTAAATAAGTCACACGACCTCTTTGCCCTCGTCAAGAACCTAACGAAGGAACCAGGTCCCGAGCAAACAACAGAGATTCTCGCTCAAGACTATGCAGACTTCCTCCAATCAAAATTACACCAAACCACCAAGACTGATATTACCAACTCCAAGGGACCAGCATGCATAACGATGCTGACAACCTTCGATACCCCCTCCCCCAAGCAAATCGCAGACTTAATCTCTACAATCAACATGACCACGGCCCAGACTGACCCCTGTCCAGCTTTTTGGATAAAAGAACTAAGGACAGAGTTTAGCCCCTTCATAGCTAAACTCATTAACGCATCATTCTCGTCAGGTTTATTCCCCCTAAGCCTCAAACACACATCCATTAGACCGCTGCTAAAAAACCCCAAACTAGACTCACGGAAAGTAGAATCATACAGACCAATTGCCAGCATTCCACTGCTGGCCAAGATAATCGAAAAGGAGGTCCAAACTCAGCTCCAGCAGCACATAGAGAACCCTGCACCTCTTGACCACAGCCAACATGGCTTTAGAGAGGCTCATGGTGTGGAGACACTACTTACCACCCTCTTTAACAGCATACTCACCACAATTGATAACATCCATCGTGGTGTGGCCCTTATATTCCTAGACATAGCTGCAGCATTTGACTCAGTTTGTCACCAAACCCTCCTGAAACGGCTCGAAGAGAAGGGCATCTGCGGCTTAGCACTAAATTGGTGCAAGTCATACCTAACCGATAGATGGCAGCATGTGCGAACCGAAACCTCTACATCCAAACCATTCCATCAGAAACAAGGTGTCCCACAAGGATCCTTCCTTTCAGCTCTTATGTTTAATATCTACATGTAGCCAGTCTGCGACATCATTCGCTCATTCAACACCGAATGCATGATATACGCAGATGACGTCCTGCTCTATATGCCGTTCTAGACTAGCCAAATTGACCTCTCACCCCTTACAGATTGTTTCTGCGCAGTAGAAAGATGGCTCCAGAATCAAAATCTCCGCATACAACATAAAAAGATTGAAGTGCTGTTCATCACCAGAAACTCGAACTTCTCTCCACCAACCCACATAAAAGTCGGCGAAGTAGAGCTTCAAACCAAGCCCACAATCCGTTACTTGGGTGTTACCCTAGACCAGAGCCTTAACATGAAGACACACATTGGCAACATGGTCAAATCAACATATCAACTGCTATTTTGTTGCCAAAAACCCATTTCCATGCATCAGTGCTAATCCTACTACTGACAACTGTGCCATACCTCATTACTGTCGCCAGTAATTCATCCTTACCCAAAAGTGTGAACTTATTATTACTGTTGGCAGTATATTACTCTGTTTTGTTCTCTGCTGAGTGTCACATTGTCTCATTATCCGCTGACGGACACAGTGCTTCATTGCTTGCTCGATGCTGTACTATTCCTGTCTTATACGCTGCCACATTGTTCCAAATACCTACTCATCGCCAGACAGTAAGTTTATACTCTGCGGATAGCTAGCACAATAGTCAATACCGGTCCCACTAATTACCCAGCAACAAACATCTCACATACTAGTTCACAAAAACATCACAAAATGCACCCATTTATGTTTCTAGCCTTGGCATGTCTACACCTAGCCTCCTGGATCCCCCTTACAGCCCAAGCTTTTCACACATACACTAACCACATCCCGATACTCCACAGTGACGGGAAAAGATGGACGGAGAATCACCAACACCTCCCAAGAGAACCCAACGACACGCCTTACTCACATTTATTACACATCCCACTTCAACATCTCAAGAAGTCACATTTGGACCGTCAGCAACACCATCAAGCCCTGAAGTGTGCACTCATCAACGCAAGGTCAATACGTACAAAATGGCCAATAATTACCGATCTGGTCACAACCCATAATCTTGATATCATCATGATCACAGAAACTTGGCTATCAGAATCTGACAACGCAATCATCAACCAGATGTTACCCACAGGTTTTTCAGTCCACACATGCCATAGAACCAATCAGAGAGGAGGAGGAACACTCATTCTTGTCAAAACCTGCCTAGGCTTCCAGATGTGCAACTCAACCAGCACAGCCCACCTGGACTCCCTCACCATAACAAATAACACCTGCACGATCAACCTACTGTACCGAGCACCAACACCATCCTCAGAGGATCTTGCAACGATAATGGGCCTCGCCTGCAACTCAAACAGACCACGATCCCAGAACTGGATCCTAGGTGATTTCAACCTGCCTACGCTACATGAATCTCAAGCCTCTGCTTTCCTAGAAGCGTTACAAGATCTAGGATATGAGCAACTAGTCATTAATCCCACCCACGTCAAGGGAAACAAACTTGACCTGATCTTTGCCCCGCAGACGGATAAGGATACCACCCCACTAATACCACCTACCATAACTCCTGTGCCATGGTCCGACCACAGCCTGATCCAATTCCAGATACCTATTAACACACACAATAAAAACTCCAACAAAACCAACACTGCCCACGAACCCTCCTTGAAGCGCTTCCGTCCCTTTAATAAAGAAGAGCTTAGAGAGAAGATCCTCCCACTCCTCAACAACATACCACACGACCTAGATGCATTGGTGTCCACCTGGGACGAGAGCCTCAAGACCATTGCATGCATACCAGCCACAAATAAAACAACAACAAAGAAACGAGAGCATGCACCATGGTATACCAAAGACCTCCGAGACTCACTCAAGTGCCTGCGCAGGCTAGAGAGAAGATGGCGTCGGTCTCACTCTACGGTTGCACAAGATACTTACATCGCTCATCTAAGAGTACACCGTGATGAATTAACAAAAAAGCGGAAACAATATCATTCCGACATCTTGAAGCGGTCACTAAACAAGCCCCACGACCTCTTCAATATAGTGAAATCTCTCATAAGAGAACCTCCTGCAGACCAGTCACAGATGCCACACCCCCAGGCATACTCCAACTATTTACAGTCAAAAATGGTCCAGACTACTACATCTGCAACCAACTACCTTCAACCTGAAGTGACCCAGGCTGGTACAACCTCGAACTCCGCGGGGAAAACAGCTCTCAGCATACCTTGCCCCAACCATCACCACTATACAAATTTGAAAAAATATCACGCAGAGAGATTGAAGACACTATCGCTGCAATCAACCCTACTACCGCACCCAATGACCCATGCCCTGCATTATGGATAAAGGAGTTACGATGTGACTTAAGCCAATATCTGAGTGAATTAATAAACCAATCTCTTACAACCGGATCGTTTCCACCAAGTCTGAAACAAACATCCATCAGACCACTACTAAAAAATAACAAGCTGGACCCATCGAAAGTGGAATCATACAGACCAATTTCAAGTATCCCCATGCTTGCCAAAATAATCGAAAAGTTAGTACAGCGCCAAATCCAACAGCATATTGATACTGAAGCCCCACTGGATCCCTCCCAGCATGGGTTCAGAGAAGCACATGGGGTTGAAACCCTCCTCACCAACCTATTTGACCATCTAGTCTCTGGAACCGACAAAATTCATCAAGGATTCGCCCTCATATTCCTAGACATTGCGGCGGCTTTCGACTCGGTGAGTCACAAGATACTCATACAACGCCTCAGCGAGAAAGGAATTCAGGGAACAGCCCTAAAGTGGTGCAAGTCATACCTGACTAATAGATGGCAACATGTAAGGTCAGGCTCCACAACCTCCGAACCATTTTTACAAAACCAAGGCGTGCCACAGGGCTCGTCACTATCTGCATTGATGTTTAACATCTACATGCAGCCCATATGTGCCCTAGCACGTTCATTCAAGGTCAACTGTTTAGCCTACGCAGATGACATCCTCCTATACATCCCATTCAGGACTAACCAACCGGACCTCTCCCCTCTAACAAGATGTTTTGAGGCAGTAGCAGAATGGTTCAGCACACAAAACATGAGAATCAACTACAGTAAAACAGATGTCCTTTTCATCTCAAGGAACCAGGACTTCACCCCTCCACTCTCTTTAAAAATCGGCAACACAGAACTGAAAACCAAACCCACAATCCGCTACCTTAGCGTTACACTGGATCAACACCTGGATCTGAAAACTCACATAAAAAACACAGTAAAAACAGTATACATGAAAATAAAGACCTTAAAACATCTCCGACCGCTACTCGACTTCAGCGACTACCGATCGATCTATCAGGCATTAATATTACCTCATTTCGACTATGCCAACGTAATTCTACACGGTCTCCCTCAAGCAACGTTAGCTCCTCTCCAGCTTGCAATGAACACTGCTGCAAGAGTACTAACAGGGGCTTCACGGAGAGAGCACATAACGCCAGTACTGATGAACCTCCATTGGTTACCGGTTCAAGCAAGAACCCTCCACAAAGTTCTAACCTTAACTTTCAAAGCCTCAAACACTCTGACCCCCACAGCCCTCAGCAAGATGATACATAAAGTACCACAGAACAGAAACAGAAGAACCATGATGCAAAACACCCTAGAGGTCCCAAAAGTAATGACAAAATGCACAAGAACAACAACAAATAGGGCCTTTACGATTTACGCTCCCAGAGCATGGAATGCTCTCCCTACCTATATTCGAAATATCACTTACCTAACCCACTTCAGGAAGGCAATAAAGCAGCACCTGTTCACTACATACTACCCTGAATCTAGCCTTAGTAACCATACATATGGCCCCCCAGACAATCTCTCATTACAAGTAAACAATCAGACTCAGCATGAAAAAGGATAATCAACTGATCGCTCAGAATGTACCCCAGTGTAAATAAGATGTAGATATGTTCTGCCTGAAATCAGGTACCAGTGTGATACAATGTATAGAGTTAAGAATTGTACATAGTTTCCCCCAGTTACTTCCAAGTTGATCTCCCTGTTTATTGTAAATACAACTCAAAGTTCCTTGTGTTGTATAGTTGATGTTAAATGTAAACCGCTCTGATCTAAAATAGAGCGGTATAGAAGAACTGTTAAATAAATAAAATAAATAAATAAATATCACAAAATTAGGACGCTCAAACATCTACGTCCCCTTTTACAACCAGATGACTTCAGAACCATATTCCAGGCTCTAACCATTCCACATCTGGACTATGCCAACGCGATCCTCCAAGGGCTCCCAAAATCTACGTTGATCCCGCTCCAGCTTGCCATGAACACTGCAGCCATAGTTCTGAACGGGGCCTCGAGGCGAGACCATATAACACCCATCCTCAGATGTCTCCACTGGCTCCCTATGCACTGTAGGATCGTCTTCAAAACATTACTACTAACATGCAAGGCCATAAATGGGCTCTCCCCCACGTCCCACGACCCTTCCAATAGAGCCAGAAGAACCACTGCAATAAACACCTTGGCAATTCCCAAAACACTGACCCAGTGCACTCAGGCTACAGCATGTAGGGCCTTTAGCATCAGTGCTCCCAGACTCTGGAATGCCCTACCTCCCAATATACGAGCAATCCCAGAACTAACTAATTTCAAAAGGGCATTGAAACACCACCTTTTCTGCGAATGTTACCCAAATGAAGATGCACCATCCTGTCCTTCCTGCAAATAAGCTCCATGTCCAATATAATTTTCTCTCACAGGATGTATATTTGTAAATACTAACATGTTTAAATATGTGTAAATAGTTAATATTTGACTATCCAAGTTGAGCTACCTGTTATCTGTATTTTTACGGTTAATCCCACCGTAAATCATAAATTTTCCATGTAAACCGCACTGATGTTGAAGAGCGTGGTATATAAGAGAAATAAATAAATAAATAATGTATGAATATATGTGGTGCCCATGTGCACCAGGGGTGTTGCTGACAATCCCACATATGTCACAGGGCTACGGATCATATGCAACAAATAGGGTGGGACAGCTAAATTTCAACATAACATACACATGTCATTTATGCCTCAGACACCGTGTTACCTAGCTGGCAACATTTACATTTTAGCAAGGGATCTCTGAGTGAACCACAGGTCAGAAAACAGTATTTAAGGCTATGTAGGTGTATGATGTGTGTCTATATATGCACCTTACAGCTACCTCTGAGAAAGGACCAGCTGAAAGACAAATAGTGTACCTCCCCAATGGCCGGGACTCCGTGAACAAACACATTGTTCACACGTCTGGACATCAGTGGTATGCACCTTTATATACATGTGCTGTCTCACAGATGACTGAACTATGCAGAACATATTTGGTCAACCCTGCTGCTCACAATAATGCCTGTTAGAAATATCTCCACACTGCCATTGACATTGGTGATCTTGGGATGTCAATGCGGAAACTGAATTGGAGGGCATGCAATGAAGTGTCCTGCATCATCACTAGAATTCTTGTATCACAGATGGGACATGGCTGATGTTCCAATATACCTCCAGTGAATGTGTGCACATTCTATGTGCAGAAATGTTTGGTTCCCAGATTTTAATCTAGGTGGTGCAAAGTGATGTGTTGGTGCATTGCATGAATGCCAACTGTCTAACCCTGATATGAATGCTGTGGTCATATGTGGGCCACCCCTACAAATCTTGGTCTGCACACACAAACGAGAGGGAGCAGGAGCTAGCCAGGTAGGCCAAGATTAACTTGCTAACTGCCCAGATCTAATGCCAGAAAGACAGCTCGGGAAAATTAGTGCCAAGCTGCCATGCACAGATGGCTATGTGTATTGCATAGAAAAATGTTGACACCCACCAACCATGTTTATCTGCCCATGAACTACCATAGAACACCCCTAACACATCCTGATGGCAAGCACATAGCATATGAGCGTATTATGGAGGTACACAGCATTGTAGAGGGCCAGCACCTGAGTAGGTGGTGTGCAAAAATCGCCAAGAAGCCATTTACATAGGTAACTAGGCCAGTTTCCTGTATAAATGGGCTCCAAAATCAGGGACACAATCTACAGTGATGAAATGGAGGTAGTTATGAGAAGCACGTGTTGGCACAGTAACTCAAAACAAATGTCTCTCACAGGTGCAGAGTCAGCAGAATACAACAGCTCTGGGGTGACATAGTAGGCCGTACGTCCATGTGGTGTACAGGTATGAGAATGTACATGCAATGCACAATCCAAGCTGTGTGTGAAAATACAGATAGCCATATCAGAAAATGGCCCTTGTCATGTGTGTGGCACATTGTCATGAGAGACATGGGATGGAGCACACATGCGACTGCAAGCTGTAAGCAAATCAATAATTACACATCTTTATTGGAAAACAACAGGTCAATATGTTCTGTGAAGTGGCAAAACATGAAAACTGTGGTACAGTAAACATCATAAAATGCACATCATCACATGTCATTGTGTCACAACATACTCATGCACATGCATATGCACACTGTAATTAACCAAATGACACAGTGACTCCCTATATGCAGAGTATCACTCCTGGATATGGCCAAACAGAGATCAAACGTTGTTGTGGTCCACCTTGTGAGGATGTGCAACAGCTTGTCATGGTCAAAATGGCCAGTGCAAGGGTGACAAGGTAAGAACACACCACATATACAATGTCCCTCTGCTTCTACACAACCAGCTTGATCCTTTTTTGGGCCCAAACATTTGATGTCATCCATAGAGCCATGGCAGTGATATGGTAAAACACGCAAAACGTAAATGACAGTCAGGAGTGGCAGGCCCCAGTTGACAGTGTTGGTGCTGCTGGACTGTTAGCTGCTACTAGTCCGTCTCCCCAGCTCAGTGGTGTGTGGAGCATCACAGCTCTCTCAAAGTCGTTTTCTGCAGTGATGGATGTCTACATTGAGGTATGAGGTTTGCTGATGATGATGTGAGAATCCATAGTAAGGGAATGGGAAAACCTGGCTGTGCCAAGAAGTCACGCCACCCAGGCAGTGGATCGTATCACCAGGCCAGTGTGCACCCTCTGCATGCACCGATCTGCCACGTGAATATCAATGTCCAGCATTGGCATGTGCTCCTCAACCTAAGTTCCATTACTGTATGCCACCCCTTCTCAGGGATCATCTCATGTTGTTGCTGTCTCCTCCAACATGCGGGTGATAGTGACCGCAGATGCGTTGTAGGTCCCTTCGGCTGTGCGTGGGACATGCTCTGTGGAAAAAATAATAGAAAGGTAGGTATACCATTCATCACACATCAGGAGGTGTCAACCCATTGCCTGCAAGTTTAATATGTCAAGTAGGAAACATCTAACATTCAACCATTACATTCCCATAACACAGCTGCCATTGAAGGTGTAGGAAATTCAAAATGATCAGTATAGAGTATGTTCACATCTGCACAAACACATAGACATGTTCATGGCCACGTGTTACAGGTCCCCATCATCTCTATCACTGCTGCCAGACAATGACCTCTCAATGAACTCTGAGTACCAAACAAGCAAATCACATACAAGATGTTGATGATGTTAGTCAAACATGATCCAATGTGGAGGCCATCTGCTGTGTGGTGCATGTGGTGGACAGGGACTGGCTGCAGATGTCATTGTGTCCAAGCTGTCATTCCACACCCAGAGGTGGTGTTTGAAAAGTGTGACATTAGTCTGTGTGCATGTTAAAACATCATTGTCTGTTGTCAAAATTATCCCATCATGTGACAAATGTGAATGCTGAAGTATTCCGATTTGCCATCAAATAAAACGTGTGACATTTTCCACACAGAACACAATACATGACATGATCACATCAGTCACAAGGCAGCATCTGAAATGTAGCATCACTACTGTGGTGATGTATAAAGGGCCAATCAGACCTCACTCCAGGAACAAATACTGAACATATGCCTGCACTGTGTATCTCACAATATACACACACTGCAATCTAAAACACATGTTCACCTGGTACCATTTCCCCTGTCTGGTACAAAGATGAGGCTAGTAGGAGCAATGTCATGAGCCTATCCAAGGCTACATTTATGTTGGCTGCTTCAACAATGTTAAGAAAAAGATAAATTCAATGTTTAACATTCCAACTCTTATCATCTGTGTACACCAACATCTTAGTTGGGAATGTCAGCAAAACTATGGTGTGCAATCACCAACTGCTGAAATCAAGATAGCCATATAGATGGTAAATCATAGACATGGGGTATATGTATCCATGCAAGATAGGTTTTTAGAGCAATATAGTTAGGAATACAAGGGAACAATCACACATGTCAAATGTTGTCCTGTGCCCTCAGTGTATGCAGGGCGATTGACACAACACCATCAACACAGAAGACAGTTATGTTTATGTGACATATACAGGTATGTGATATAAAATGCATACTTCTGATGCCACTGTGTATGATGCACCAGTCACACATCACTGCCATGTTGTCATCTGCATGGAGCTGTAACACAGTCGGCTGCGTGTAGATCCTCTTGCCCCAAGTAGTTACCTCACCACACCAGCAGGAGTGACAGCCTGCCAAACGGATTCTGTATAGTCACAAATACAGCAGACACACATATGTTAGGATGTAGACCTGAAGCACACAGGATAGCATGCACATTTGTACACATATGCATCTCCTCACATACACAGTACTTACATGAGAAGAGCTGCTCAGTCAGATGTTGCCGGATTTCTGTGCTCACATGTGTGTTTCCACGGTTATGTACAGGAGGGCACACAGAATCATCTTCCAGATCCGGATTAATGTCGACTGGGATATTGTACCTGAGAGCAATGTTGTGTAGGATGCAACAGGCCAGAATTATCTGTGCCACAGTCATGGGTCAGTATTGTAAGGCCCCACTGGTGTTATCCAGATACCTGAAGCGATTTTTTAACACACCAAAGGTGCGCTCGATGACAGAGCGGGTGGAGCCATGGGCCTCATTGTACCTCATCTCTGCAGGTGACCGTGGAAAACACACAGGGGTATGCAACCAGGCCCGACACCCATATCCAGCATCACCTGCAGAAAGGAAATGAGACAGTTGACCAAGTAACATATGTGCACACACAATCGATGTACATGCCGGTACCTCTCCATTGCAGCCTGCCCTTTCCCATCACACACACACACAAATTATGTTGCTGTAACATCAAGCATATACAATATTGAAATAAACACACAGCAGCTTTTGAGGACATGTGTCCCTTAGCCTACAGATCTCAGACTAATGTGAGACATACGAGTGATAACACCAGTTATGGAGGACTGAACCCTACCTAGCACAACATATCTCTGCCAATATTAAAGCTACACATCTCTGAAAAAAAACCCACCTACTGGTGAAAGAGATGTCACATTAACATGACGAGCCCACTTCTTGTCTGCTAAACATGCTAATCATAGTCCATCAGCAAACCAATAAGCAAGGATCTGAATGTGCAAACTGAAAGACAACAATGAAAGTGGTTACCCAAAAATAAGTTCTGAAATGTACAACAACACAGGGGTGAGAACAGTGTTATGTAAATGACCCAGCCAGTAGACAAAATGTCGAGAGGTGAATGACGCACATATACCAAACCAGGCAAACTGAAGCCAAAGACCATTTAGACAACAAGTATCCTTTAAACTTTGTGTTTTGGAAATGTGAGGGGTCATGGGAACTGGCCAAGTGACCTTAATCTGGTGTCAGCATGTCCTCTGCTAGCTTACCATAGTCTGCTGTCTGTTTGTCCTGTCCTCTCACGTCTACTTTCCCGCCATTCTGCCTCTACATCTGCTACAATATATGCTACCATCACCTTTGGTCTTTCCTGCATAATGTCCTATAATCCCTATGTTGTCCACTCAGATGTCACCCTACCGTCCACAGTCTGCACCTTCACGTCCAATGCACGGGGAATCATAGAGGCCGACGTGACCCCACCCCACCCAAGTAATACTTGCTTCTCCAGGACCAAGCAGGAAGTCAGTCCTCACATATGGGTGATGTCGGCGCCGACGGAGCCCCCGTGAGGAGCATTTCCCCAGCTTTGAAAGAAAGCCTTTGGGAAGGCAGCGCGTATGCGCGGTCCCCTTCCCGCCCAAGGGTGCCATCTTGCTCAGTCTTTCTTTTTCCGCAGAGCCCTACGGACGTGAGTTCATGTCACCCAGGAAAAGTTGATTTTTTTCTGCGATTTTCGCTTTGTCTTATCCGGTTCGACGCTGGTTCCCCTTCCCGCCTGGGCTCGGTACACCGGTATCGAGTCCGGAGGGTTTTTTCGTTTTTTGTCTTTCGTGACTAGCGTTCGTGCCTTTTTTGTTATTTTCACTGGCAGCCCTGTCTTTTGACCTTGCAGGGGCCCTTTTTCCCCCGATGGCTGCCAGCGGGTTCAAAAAATGTGATCGGTGCAAGAAACTTATGTCTCTCACCGACACACATGATTGCTGCCTCCGATGCCTCGGGTCTGACCATGACCCGCTGTTCTGTGGCCCGTGCGGCAAAATGTCGTCGAAGGCACTTCAGAGCCGTCAGCATCAGCGAGAGAGAATTTTTTCAGAGTCCGCGTCTGGCCGGGCCCGGACTTCGTCAGAGGCTTCGAAATCTCGGGAGTCTGACCTCGAGCACCGTCGTGGTTCCTCTGAGAGGGGGTCTCCCACCCGGGAGCACAAAAGGAAGAAGAAGCTCATGAGGGCGGCATCGGTGGAGGCCCCTGGGTCCTTGAGGGCCAGGTCGCATAGCCCTGACCGCTGCCCCGGGCTCTCAGAGTCGGAGAGGCCGTCCAAACTACCTCGCATGGAGCCGGAATCCCCAAGTCGCGTAAGTTCTGTTGTCCTCGTGGACTCTCCTCTGGGAGAACCGACGTCGGGCCCGACACCTTCGGGGCCTGAGTTGGGGGCTGCTGGTTCTCCTGAGCTTGGACTCAGGCTGACTGCCTTGGAGAGCATCTTGGCTGCCTTCATGGAACAGCAGCGGGTGCTGATCGCCGGTCTGACTGGTGCATCTGCCCTGACTACCGGGACCTCGACATCCAAATCGACCCTGGAGACCGAGCCGATCCTCAAGTCCATGAAATCTCGAGTCGATCCTTGGTCAAGGTCCCCCCTCGACCTCCCGTGCAGGGCCGAGGTCGTCGACGCCGGTGCCCTTGGCGTCGGGGCGGGTGGCACTGAGGCCCACACAGCCGGAGCCGCTCGACTCCTCCTCGGGGGAGTCGGCATGGGAGACGGAGGATGAGGAGTCTCCTGACACCTTCCAGACCCGGTGTGTCCCATCGGACTCACTGGAGTCCGAGCCTCGGAGAAGTTCCCCCCCGCGGAGGATACCCGGTTCTCAGACTTCGTGAGGGACATGGCCAATGCTTTGGCATTCCCTGCAGATGCCGAGGAGGAGCCTCGGGTCGAGGAGCTCGATGCCCTCCAGTATGATTTTCCTCCAAAGGAAGCCTTTACTGTACCAGTTCTTCCGATGCTGGAACGGCTGCTCTTCCGTATGTGGGAGGCATCGGCCTCGGCACCTGTTCTGAGCAAACGGGTCGATTCCATTTATCGAGTCCATAAGAGCCCTGGATTCCAAAAGGCGCAGCTTCCGGACAGTTCTATGGTTGTGGAATCGGCCATGCACCGCCTGAAGAGTCAGAAGATGCACTCCTCAGTGCCACCCGGCCAGGAGGCCCGGAACCTAGATGCCCTCAGTAGAAAGTGCTTCCAGGGCTCAATGCTATCTTGCCATGTCCAGACTTACCAGCTGTACATGGGCATGTACTTACGGGACCTGGCAAAGGAGATTGCCGGGTTCTCAGCTGGCCTCTCCGAGGAACCTTTGCAGAGGTTCAAGGCCTTGTCTACAGGGATCCGGGAGTGCTCGAAGTTCATCTCTTGAGCAGCCTATGATGGCTTCGAGGCTTCGGCCCGAGTAGCCGCGGCCGGCATTGGTGCACGCCGTCAGGCCTGGCTACAGTCATTGGAACTGGAGTCATGGGTGCAGGACAAGTTGGTCGATGTCCCGTGCCGAGGTGACAACCTCTTCGGTAAGCCCATGACTGAAAAGGCTGCAGAAATCGAGACTGAGACTCTCACCAGGACAAGGTTGTCCAGGAAGACTTCTGCCCCTTCTCAAAAGAAGAAGGGCTCGGGAAAGAAGCCCTTTTTCCTGAGGAAGGGTGATGCCTACAAAACCTACCCTCAGTATCAGGCCTCTCCAGCTCCCCAACAGGGCCAGCAGGCCAAGGGGCAGGGGCATGGGCCCCGTAGGCAGAAGACCCCCAAGCCGCCAGCTCCAGCTCCTGCACCTGCACAGCAGGGAGCGGGGTTTTGACTCCCATAGCATAGCCTTTCCTCCGCCGGTGGCTCCACTCAGCACAGGAGGTCGGCTGACCCTGTATGCCTACAAGTGGCCAGCCATCACAGGGGATACCTGGGTACTGAGCATAGTCCAAAAGGGTTACATGCTCCACTTCCACCAGCTACCCCCCTCCTATTTTCCAGGGGAGCCTCCCAGACCCCCTCTACACACAAACCTCCTCCTTCAGAAGCTGGGAAGTCCTCTAAGGAAACAGGCGGTAGAACCGGTGCCTCGCTACCTCACAGGGCAAGGCTTCTATTCCAGGTACTTCCTGGTACCAAAAAGGACAGGAGGCCTCCGGCCTATCCTAGACTTGTGAAACCTAAACAAGTTTCTGGAGGGGGAAAAGGTCAAGATGCTTACCCTTGGTCTACTGCTGCCCGACCTCCAGCAGGGAGACTGGCTATGCTCCTTAGACCTAAAGGATGCTTATATTCACATCCTCATTCATCCAAACCACAGACAATATCTCAGATTTGTGGTTGGAGGAAACCATTTTCAGTACAGGGTACTTCCCTTTGGCCTAACCTCTGCCCCCAGGGTTTTCACCAAATGCCTGGCGGTGGTGGCGGCTTATCTCAGGAATCAGGGAATTTTTGTCTTTCCATACCTGGACGACTGGCTCATCAGAGGCCAGTCTCTCCAGGAGGCCTGACAAGCCACTCTTCGTACTGTCTCTCTTCTTCAGCATCTGGGCTTTGTCATAAACTACGCAAAGTCCACTTTGCTCCCCTCTCAAAACCTAGGTTTTATAGGGGCAAGATTGGACACCCTTCAGGCAAGGGCTTACCTGCCTGAAGACAGGGCCCACAGACTGATGGACTTGACCAACCAGTTCCAAAACAGTTCTCATGTTTCCGCCAGGCACTACCTGTGGCTCCTGGGCCACATGGCATCCACTGTACATGTGACTCCAAATGCCCATCTGCATATGCGGGCTGCTCAGTGGACACAAGCCACAGGCGACCTCCGAGACAGAGTAAAGGTGTCCAAACCACTTTTGGACTCCTTACAGTGGTGGCTACATCTCCCAAACCTTCTCAGGGGGGTACCTTTTCAGGCTCAAGCACACACAAGGGTTCTGATGACCGATGCTTCCTTGAAGGGCTGGGGTGCACATTGCCAGGGCATGTGCACTCAAGGCCTGTGGTCTCTTTGAGAGGCCACGCAGCAGATCAGTCTTCTGGAGCTGCGAGCAATTTGCTTAGCTCTGCAAAACTTTTCTCATGCCCTCTCTCACCAGTCTGTCCTAGTTCAGATGGACAATCAAGTGGCAATGTTCTTCGTGAACAAACAAGGGGGCACGGGATCCAGGCTCCTATGTCAGGAAGCACTGGCCCTCTGCTCCTTTGCGGTCAAACAGGGTATGTTTCTCAAAGTAGTTTACCTACCTGGTCAGGAGAATTTCCTGGCAGACAAGCTAAGCAGGATTCTCCAGCCTCACGAATGGCAGTTGAATCCATTGGTGGTCCAGCAGATCTTCCTTCGCTGGGGACTTCCATCCAACGATCTCTTTGCAAGTCCACTAAACCGTCAGTTGCCCAGGTTCTGCTCCAGACAGCCGCATCCCCTGAGGATAGCAGCAGATGCTTTTCTGATCTCATGGTCTATGGGCCTCCTGTATGTGTTTCCTCCCACGCCCCTGGTGGCCCGAACTCTGTTCAAGATTCTCCGGGACAAGGCCTCGGTGATTTTGGTAGCCCCCAGATGGCCGAGACAGCTGTGGTTTCCACTTCTGCTGCAGTTGGCGGTGGAAACTCCGTTCCCTCTGGGGTTGCAACACGATCTCCTGTCTCAAGAGCAGGGTTCCCTTCTGCATCCCAATCTCAGGTCCCTCAACCTGATGGCCTGGCTGCTGAAAGGGTAGTGTTAGCTCCCTTACTTCTGTCTAAAGAAGTTGAAGAGGTGATATTGGCCTCTAGGAGGCAGTCCACAAGAAAGTCCTATGCCCTCAAGTGGCGTAGGTTTACAGTGTGGTGTGCTCATCACAATGAAGATCCTTTCTCTTGCCTTGTGCCTGTAGTACTGCAGTATTTACTTCACCTTTCAGACTTAGGTCTTAAGTCTAACTCTGTTCGGGTCCACCTCAGTGCTTTGTCAGCGCACCATTCACTGGTGGAGGGACAGTCTCTGTTGGTACACCCCTTGGTGTCCAGATTTCTCAGAGGTCTGCCTCTACTCATGCCTCCGGTTCATCCACCAGCGACTGAGTGGGATTTGAACGTGGTCTTGCAACAACTTACTCGCCCACCGTTTGAGCCGATGGCTACTTGCCATTTGCGCTTCCTCTCTTGGAAAGCGCTCTTCCTGGTGGCTCTTACATTGGCCAGATGTGTGAGTGAGCTACAAGCTCTGGTTTCTGATAGACCGTACACATGGTTCTATAGGAACAGGGTGGTCCTACGGACCCATCCCAAGTTCCTCCCTAAAGTGGTCTCCTCTTTCCACCTCAATCAGGAGGTGGTTCTTCTGACCTTTTTTCCCAGGCCGCATGTTAGCTGGGCTGAGACAGTCTTGCATACCTTGGACTGTAAGAGGACCTTGTCCTTTTACATAGAACATACGCGAGAGCATCGAAGGACTGCTCAGCTCTTTGTCTCCTTTGATCCTAATAAGATGGGGTTACTTATCTCCAAGCATACGTTGTCGAGTTGGGTAGCAGATTGTATTGCCTGGGCGTATAGGGCAGCCAACCTCTCCTTGCAGGGTCGAGTCACGGCCCAACGTGTCAGGGCGAAAGCCGCATCAGTAGCTCATCTCCGCTCTGTTCCATTGGCAGACATCTACCGGGCCACAATTTGGTCTTCAAGCCAGACTTTTGCAGCCCATTACTGCCCGGAGAGAGAGTCCCGGAGGGACAGTGCTTTTGGACAGGTGGTACTCCGTAATCTCTTTGAAGTTTAGGCAACTCCTACCTTCCGGCCCTTGTGTTGGGCTATTGTACGGGGGCGTTCTCAGAGAAAATTCTTCTCACGGATGCTGAGGCTCTTGAGAGGGAGCCATTTTTGTCAGCTTGGGTTCCTGGTAGCCTAGAGCTGTGGAGTCCCATATGTGAGGAGTGACTTCCTGCTTGGTCCTGGAGAAAGAGTAGTTACTCACTTGTAACAGGTGTTCTCCAGGAGCAGCAGGAATCAGTCCTCACGACCCTCCCTCCTCCCCTGAAGTTGCAGTGATATACTTCATTTTGATTTTTTGCTGTCTTTTAGCTATGTCATCAGACTGAGCAAGATGGCACCCTTGGACGGGAAGGTGACCGCGCATGCGTGCTGCATTTCCAAAGGCTTTCTTTGAAAGCTGGGGAAATGCTCCACACAGGTGCTCCGTCGGCGCCGATGTCACCCATATGTGAGGACTGATTCCTGCTGCTCCTGGAGAACACCTGTTACAGGTGAGTAACTACTCTCTCTGCATGTTCCCACCCCAACCCCATCACAATCTAGGCCTCCCCCAGCATCATTTTCCAACACCTTTGGGGTCTACCTACAACCTGCCACCTACAACACCTATCCTGGAAGTCTCCACCAAGAGACCATCCCCAGGCCTGGCCTCCCTCATCTACCCCACAGGGGAGCTGTGCATGTCAGAATGGATGTAAAGGAAGCCTACCAGGCCACACCTCACCTGTGCACAGCTGCTGTGGTGAAGAGTATTGTTGTTCAGGACTGCAGTAGCACAGTTTCAATGTGAGGCGCAGGTTAACTGGCTATTGGGAAGCACAAAATGGCCATAAAACTATCATGCCAGTGGCCTACAGATGAACATATCTACCTGATGAATGAAAAATGGTTGAACATCATCTGGGCAGCTGTACACAGATGAGACGGGGCCTGAGTGTATCCCTGTAAGGTTGCCACCGATTGGAGAGAAACTGCAGTTGTGTGATGTTGATAGTGTAAACCCCTCAAAGCGCAGGGCCTTGTGCAAACAGCATTCCTGCATACTGGACATGCCCCCTCAGTTCCCCCCAGAAGGTGTTTTGTGGGACATCTGCTGTTGCTCTGTCATTGCTGACAGAAGAACCCAACACAGCCTCCCTGACCACAGGGGAACATTGTGCATTGTGCTGCAGGTGTCAGCAAGCACAGGTCAACTGCTCATCAAGGGCAACAAACACCTATTAACTGGAGTTCAAGCTCAGCAAGAGACAGAAATAGGTATACCCACTAAGGCTGGCAGATGGGAATGTGGGTATCCAGGTCATGAGAGGTGTAACCAGCAGATCTGCTGCCCAGAACATGCTGTAGAATATCACATGATGACCACATCACATGTACAGATACCTGCAGAGGCTCAAATAACTTTCAAATAGAGCAGGAGTCTGGAATTCTTATCTAAACCTCATGGCTGCATGGTCCCACAAATCACATAGTCAAAAGAAATCGCATACACATGTCATTGTGAGAACACAAACAGGGACATGAACATCAGTCTGGAGACAGTGACATGCTGAGATTGCAGCCACAGGTACCAGACTTTGCAGATTCCCATAACCCAAAATAAAAAAGGAAACAAGGGAGTACCATGTGCAGTTTGAACGCAGCTACAAAAAGGCATGAATGCTATGACTGTGCTGTGATATGGCATAGCAGAAACACCAGTGTTGAGAATGTCAGACAAAAAAAACAGTGCTCTGCAGTGGCCCAAGTGTGTATTTGCAGCATGAGATACCCAGACATAAAGGTGCCACCCAAAAGCACCTGTGACCCTGGCCCATCTGTGATAGTGGTCATGCACCCCAGATCTCCTTAACAGTATGCACATAGTAGACAGAAAAAATACCCACCCAGCAGGACACAGTCCTCATACTGTCCATTCTCAAACTGTTGGAATAGTGCTGAGTGATGCAGGATATAGTAGTCATAGGTGGACCCTGGAAACCTAGGAACCACATTCAGAATATGCATATTTGCATCACATACAACCTGCACATTCAGGGAATGGCAGTGCCTGTGGTTGCAGAACACTGCCTCCCTGTCTCTGGGTGGGACCAGGGCAATATGTGTGCAGTCAGTAGCTCCCGTCATGTATGGTATCCTTGCAATCTGCTCAAATGCCTGGTTCAGGGCCCCCACTGTTGCCTACTGTTAGGAAATACAATGTAATTCCTTACCCAGCTTATCATGGCTTGCAGTACCAGGTAGAGACAGTGTGAGAAGGTGGGCCGGCTCATTCCACCTACTGCAGCCACTGATGTCTGGAAGCAGCCAGAGGCAAAGAAATGTAGGACACTCAGGAGCTTGATCAACCCTGGTATGGCATGAGACCGGCCAGTCTGAGGCTCGAGGTCAGATCGAGCCTCAGACTGGTGCAAATCTTACCTGTCCGGTAGATGGCAGCATGTCCGAGCCGACGGGGCTACATCTGAACCATTCCAACAAAGTCAAGGCGTACCTCAAGGATCCTCCCTATCTGCATTGATGTTTAATATATACATCCAACCCATCTGCGACATCATCAGATCCTTCAATGTCAGTTACATGATATATGCAGACAATGTGCTATTATATATGCCAATATCATTGGATTGCCTAGAACTCACCCCTCTGACTAACTGCTTCGACACCATATCAGAGTGGCTACTATCACAAAACCTGCGAATACAACACAAAAAGACGGAAGTCCTTTTCGTCTCGAGGAACACCAACTTCACCCCACCTAGTTGTATTAACGTAAAGGATGCCCAACTCCAAGTGAAACTGCAATACGTTACCTTGGAGTAACGCTAGACCAAAACCTTGACATGAAGAACCACATAGCCAATACAGTCAAGGCAATCTACTTTAAAATCAGATCCCTCAGACACCTATGCACGCTACTTGAACTGGATGATTTCCGCACCATTTATCAAGCCCTTATACTTCCCCACTTCGACTTCTCAAACTCCATACTACAAGGACTCCCCCGGTCCACCCTGAACCCCCTGCAGCTAGCTATGAACAGTGCAGCGTGGGTACTCTTCGGGGCATCCAGGAGAGACCACGTGACACCCCTTCTAAAACAGCTACACTGGCTCCCCATTCAAGCAAGGATCAGCTTCAAGACTTTACTGCTAACATTCAAAGCGGCTAAGGGGCTCACCTCTTCCTCTCTCTCTAACCTCATACAACCACTTGCACCAAACAGGCCACGAAGAACAGCAGAATTGAACATGCTAGTTATCCCAAATGAAACCACAAGATGCACCAGATCAACAGCTAACAGAGCCTTCTGACTCTGCGCCCCAACTTTATGGAACACCTTACCATCACAAATCAGAGCAATCCCCAATTTGAGTCAGTTCAGAAAGGCGATAAAACATTTCCTCTTCATTAAATATCTCAATGACAGCTCCGAACATAATCCCCAGGTGAATAGCAGAAGTGATCAAACAGGCAGACCCTCGCAACAGGCCAACTCCACAATGTAAATAACAAGCAGTTTCATGTACTGTTGTACCACCTATGTATATAGTTAACCATGATATACCTTATAAGATAAACCACCATTGTATTTAGTTACCCTGTTTCTCCAAGTTATACTTCCTGTTAAATGTAATGACCAGACATATGTAAATTGTCGGATGTTTTCTGTTCAATGTAAACCGCGCTGATGTCTAAGAGTGCGGTATATAAGAATTGTTAATAAAATAAATAAATAAATCTTAGATCCTCATAGAGCTTTCTAATAGCTCCTGTGCTCAGACAATAGAGGGAGATGACCTGGTCCTCAAACATGCCCTGGAGCATGGCCCTGACCTGTAGAGGTGAGGCTGTCTGGGGTGGACCTTTGCAAGACTATGGCACCGTGGTGCCTCATTCCCGGCCTGTGGATCCTTCACAGCTGCAGGTCTGTGTTGCTGCGGGACTGGACCCTGCCCATTACCACTCTCCCTTGGACACCATCTTCCTCATCAGGCAACTGCAGTTCTACCTCATCATTCAACCACTGGACAGCATTCGCAGCAAAGCCAAAGTGAGCCATCATGGACGACAGATTCAGCAAATGCACACTGCCTCAAATAGGGAGGGGATGGGCAAATGATGAGAACAAACACCACACACCTGAGTATTGCGCACCACACACGAGAAGCAGCACTAATTGGATGCTGTGATGGCACCCCCTCTGCCCTGCGCATACGTAAGGTACAGAACACACACATAAGGCGCCCTGTGCATGCGTAAGGTGCGAAATGCATGCGCAAGGTGCCCTATGTATGCGGAACTCATGGTAGGCATGCGCAAGGTGCCCTTCATATGCGGAAGGTGCGGTACACACGCACAAGACATCCTGTGTATGCCTACTGTGAGTTCCGCATACGCAGGGCGCTTTGCGATTGCTCAGGGGCTTGCTGTTCATGTGTTCACTTTGTTGCCTGCTTTTTCCTCTCCCAGCATCTTTGCAGTACTTAACAGCACAAGTACGTCTCCAGACATAAATAGGGTTTGCACCGGGTGTCACACCTAAAACACGCCTAACCCCGTTTGCAGATGCACAGTGCACCGCGCCCACATGCAGTGTGCCCTGCACCTGCGCAAGGTGCCCTGCACATGCGTGAAGCACCCTGCATGTGGGTGAGGCACCCTGCACATGCAAGAGGCGCCCTACACGTGGACCGCGCCCTCCGCACGTGCAGGGCACCTTGCGACTGATCAGGGGCCTGCTGTTCATGTGTTCCTGTTGCATTGTATCTCCTCTTGCAGCATCTTAGGAGTTCTTAAGAGCACTGGCACATGTCCGGACATGCATATGGTTTGCACCGTGTGTCACAACTACAGTACAACACGCCTAATTGCGTATGCACATGCGCATAGCACCTCGTGCATGAGGCATGGTGCTGTGAACATACACAGGGCGCATATTGCACATGCAGGGCACCCTGCACATGTGCAGGGCACTTTCCACGTGCATGAGGCAGGGCACCTTGCACATGCATTATGTGCCCTGCGCATGGTGCCCTATACATGCACTAGGTGCCCTGCTCGTGCGCAAACTTTGTTAGGCATACTGTAGGTGTGACACGCAGTGCAAGTCATTGTTCTGTCCGGAGATGTGCTAGTGCTGTTAACTACTGAAAAAATGCAGCGAGAGGAGATACCAAGAGACAAAGGTACTGAAACACATGAAGAGCAGGCCCCTGAGCAGTCTGGTGTCCAGGCCCCAGAAGAGAAACAAGTTGGCCCATCTTGGGTGGTTCAGCATCCACAACAGCAGCCTGCCAAGCCCCTACCTGGCAAAAGAAAAAGGAAGCGTATACCTATAGAGGTGTGCAAGAGGGTGATGCATTTCTCACAGCAGGAAAATGACATCCTCCTCGCTAATGTGCTGGAAAACTATGAGGTGCTCTCTGGGTACCTCAGTACTCAGACACCTCTCAGCATAAGAAATATGATCTGGGAGGATATCCGGGAAGCTGTTGCTGAGGCTGGTGGACCACCCTATGACATTGAGAGCCTCAGAAAGAGGTACAGTGAGATTAAACGTGCTGTCAGAGCACACCTCACGGCGGAATGGCAGCATGCAATGGGCATAGGTGGTGGCGGACCCAGAGGGGTCCATCTTTATACCCTGGAGCAACAGTTGGCGGAGAGACTGCCCCCATCTATATCCATGGACTGCCCCCAGAGTTGGACATGGCCCATCCACGTGCCGGTAAGTACGGAAACGTGAATGCCCACCTTGTACCTAACAGTTATATACACATGTCTTTCCCCCTCATTACATTTTTCCTGTAGCCTATTCTGCTGCTTCCCTATCAGATATTGGATTACATTTCCTTTCTTGGTCTTTGTCCATTCACCATTATATAGTGTTCTTTGTAAACTGCCCTGGTGTAATGATGACACAGTATAGCAATAGCCCCAATAAACATTAAAACAAAGATAATCATACACATGTGACTCATCTGGCCAATCAACCCTGTTAATCACACACACACGCTGTTCTCTGCAAGCAACTGACATATCCTGTAGATATGGATGGCCATATGGCCACACATATGCTGTGTATGGATGTAGTTACATGTGTGACCCTATGGCCTGTGTGGCTGTTGCATGCATGGACCTGTGCTGCTCCCTCAATGTTATCCAAAGTGTCTTTCTACCATCTCTCATCATTGACGTCCTTGGCTGATCCCAGAATTTGGGTGGCCAGCCTCTCCTGTCATGCTCATAGGGGTGCCACATTATCTCCGTGCTGTCACAATGTCTGTGAGGGTGCTTAGTGGTCTCATCACCAAATGGGGAGATCGGTTGCAGGGCCACTGTGGTCTAGATATCCCATCAACCTTGTTTCTGACATGTCCTGAGTGGCCCTTGGGACAGCATGGCACATGACATTGTTGAACTGTCTTGAGATAGGCATGTATCAAGATGTGACCTGTAATGACTGTTGTCTTTCCACAGGTGACACACAGCAGTTGGAGGTGTCCGATCAAGATGATGGTGCCATGGTGGAGGGGTGGCACAGTGACATCCCAACAAGGGGTGAAGGCGCCCTGCTTGAAGCATCACCAGCTGCTGACACAGGGGCTGAGGTGCCTGCAGCTGCTGCAGAGGAACTACCAGAGGGTGAGGATGTGGGCAAGGAGGAGGAATATAATATCCACCTACTCCTCATAGGCAGCAGCAGCAGCACTGACGAGGGGGCAAGCACCCAGACAACTGAAACTGAGCCAGGATCTGAGGCCAGCACATCTCGAGGCCTGATGAGGGTGATGATGCAGGAGCTTCACCATTACACGGAGACAACTCACGCAGACCTTGCAGGTGGATGACAACCAATATGTGGCATGTTGTGGCATATGGTATGATAGGGTACAGTTACTGGTTGGGGGGGGGTTGGGTTTAGTATGCACATGCTACTGTTCCACCATGAGCAGAGATGTGACCTGTGGTTACTACAGTCAATGTATGTTGTTCAGTTGTCATGTCTCTGTCATCCCTGAGCCCCCATTTGCATGTGTTATGGTAGCTGTGTGAAGATTGCCTCACTATTCCCAACCATCATTCCACAGGTATCATCCAGGAGCTGCGGGGCCTCCGATAAGACATGGCCCAGGAGCGGGAGCAGAACCGTGCAAGGGCCCACGGGATGGAATCGCTGGCTGAGGCTGTCTGGGCCATGGTGGCAGCAATTAACTGCCAGACAGACGTCATGGCAGTCATGTCTGCAGGGTGGCCGCAGCAGCGTCTGCAAGGGGTGCTAGGGGGGCAGGATGGCATGGCTGTGGGTGGCCACGCAGGCATTAGTCATGGGTAGAGGTGTGATTGGTCACACGTTAATGCAATATAAATAAACATACCCTCATTCAGTACCTATCGCAGCCCAGTGTCGATTGTTGCCCGGTGTAAAAGTGTATTCCTGTTTCTGCCCTATTTCTACCTGAGAGCCTAACCTCTCCCCCCTGCTGAGGTACACTATAGCCCCTTTTCCTGTGTTCTACGTGTGCCTTGCTCTGTTTGCCTCTCTGTTCTTTGGGAAGAGAAGTGCCCCCTCACACAAGCTGTGCCAGAAGGGTGAATGTCACCTGCTTCCTGTGAGTGAATATGCTGGCTTTCTGTGAGTTGTGTCTGTCTCACATCACATATGTATTTTCTGGGCATTGTAACGGTGCTCACCTACATCATTGCCTTCTTTTGTGCATATTTTTATTCAGCACTTCTCGGCAGATTAATGTATACCCACCCTGGGACTCACCGTCTTTTATAGCTGTCATCTGCTCATTACCTCACCTACTCACAGGTGCACCTACTCTCTTTGCCCACTCTCCAGCCGTCTGTTTCATCTGGCCTCTGTTACCCTCTCTATCACTCTTCTATGGCTTTGCATCAGATTGTCTGCCTTTTCTTCTTACATCCTAATTGTCCCCCCACCTACCAGCACCTTCACACCTCTCCTCTATCTCCCCTTTACCATTCTCACTTCCCCCACCATTCTGTCTTCTAACCTATCATCAGCCCCTGAGCCTAACCACTTTCTCTCTCTCATTCAGCCATCACTTCTCTCTCTCTCCAAGGCACCCTCACCCTCTTTTCCATTGTACTGTCTCCTCTCTGCCCCGTAATCTGCTACTCCTTCTCTGGCTCTCATCTGGAGATAGCAAACCCAACCAGTGGAGTGGAGGAGTAGCCTAGTGGTTAGAGCACTGGCTTGGGAACCAAGAGACCAGGGTTTGATTCCCACTAGCACTCCTTGTGGCCTTGGACAAGTCACTTAACCCTCCATTGCTTAGAAAAATCCAAGTTATCAATGTCCCTGTTTAATGTACGCTGTCACGCAGCGAGGGCTGATGAGAGCCCAGTTGAGAGAAAAGAAGGTGTTTTTCACAGAGAAAAAGACTTGCAATATTTCCAGGAACCAGCTAGAGGGAGCAAGAGTGTCTTCAGGGAGACTGAAGAGCCACGCCCAGTTGGTCACAAGGAAAGGCCAACCAGCTTCCAATCCTCAAAAGCAGGAGGGCTTCATAAGGGGAGTGTGGAAGACTGGAAGGGAGGAAGGAGAAGAGGCAGAAGGAGTACCGGCAGCCTCGGAGATAGAAGCACCAGCAGAAGCAGCAGCCCAAGCAGAAGCAAGGGGAGAATCACTGGCAGCACCGAGAGAGAGGTGGAAGTGGAAACCTGACTACTCTAGTGCTAGAGGATTCCCAGGAGGGAGAAGTGATTTCCCAGGAGCTGAGGACGGACCTAAGGAGGTGTCAGCTCAAGCCAAACCGAGAGCTGTTTGCCCTCAGAGGCAAAATCCCTGCTGTAACTGCAACCATAAGCCAAACAAAAATCAGCTGGAGAAGCCACGCCACACTGAGTCAGAAAGCCAGAAGCTGGGCTTGTACAGAGGCAGGCCTTCACCAGGAGAAGGAAGTCAAAGGCTACAGGGTAAGCCTAACCGTCATAGAAAAGAATTTCACCAAGCTGCTGTCTGGGAAAGGCAGGCAGTGGAAGATAGCCGGTTACTGGAGGATTGCTGCCATACAAGGTATGAGAAATGTATGCCTAATAAGAAAGTTGTGAATGGTAAAAGCTATGATAAAGCTGCTATAAAGCCTCTAAGGAAAGAGGGTACTTTAAAGCCTAACACAGCAAGTAGCCGACACCCTAGGCTAGGCCAAGGACATTGGGAACTGCTACAGAAAATATACAAAACCCCTGAAAGTGTTTTACAAGAAACCAGGGATATAGAATCAGAGCTTTCTGATACCTTGCCAATGCAAGTGGAACTGGCAGGAGATTTGTCTGACCAAGAGATGGACTGTACACTTTGCATTTCGGAAAGTTTAGAGTCACTGCCAGACTTGTGATTGGGTGAATTGCCAGCAGAGCATTCTTTATTTGTTTGAGCACCTCCAGTCCTGTGACGTATAACAGTTTTTGCTTTGAACCCTGAGTTTGTTTTCTACCTGCATTAAGGACATTTGCTTTAAAGTTGTAACCCACTATTTAGAACCACTGTGAAAAGGGAAATAAAAGCCTTATTAATTCCCACCACTCAGCTTGATTGTTTCATTGAAGATGGGAGCTAAAGCAACTACAAGGACCAAGAGCCATTTGGGCCTTTAGAGGACTCTCCAATCTTAACCTTATATTTTTGTGTCCCACCTGCCCTGGCGTCCACTGGCCACCAGGGAAGTGTTGCTGACAACGCTTACCAAGTTTAAGTTACAATGTAAACCACTTTGATTGAAATGATAAAGCAGTATAAAAAAAACTGTTAAATAAATAAAATAAATAAACCATGACTTCTGTCGCATTCCGAGAGGGGATCGTCACACAACACCTCCAATCCTAGTCATAGTCCCTCTTTCCCCTTCCACTCTCCCTCTCCAATGTGCCTTGTGGACCGCACAAGCCATCTCTAATACATGTTTCTTTACACATGATCTCATTATCTCTAATGGCCTCCATCATCATGATATAACTGAGGCCTGGCTCCTCCCAGAGGACACGTCAACTGTCACTTCTCTCTGTCATGGTGGCTATCAGTTCTCCAACATACCCTGTACCTATGTTACCCATCTACTTTCTCCCTCCTGCCAATTACAACACCTCCTGCTATGTCAGTCTCATTCCCTTCCCGCTTTTTATGTCCACACCATCTGCCTTTTCACTCCACTCCCTCCCCAGATAGCTGTGATTTGCTCACCTCCTGACAAGTCAAGTTCTAACCTTTCCACTGACTTTGATTTGTGGCCATCCATCTTTCTGGATTCCTCTACCTCACTCTTATTCACGGGGATGTTAAGATTCATGTTGATTGGCCCTCTGCTCCTAATGCTTAATGCTACTTTCCCTTACCCCCTCATTTGACCTCTAGCTGTTTCCTACTGCCCCCACTCACCATCATGGCCACTGCCGTGACCTGGTATGTTTCACCAGTTGCCTAGCTTTAAACCTCTGTAACTCAGTCCCACCTGTATCCAACCATCACCTGCCAGACCTGACTGTTCATCACTGGCCACCTCAACCTCGCACTGTCTCCAACAACCTATGTAGACATCTTCATGCTACTGATCCTTTCATTCTCTCCCCCACTGTTGCCTCAACTCATTCATCCACTATGTCATCTAGATCTGTTGCCATGGCAGTAGCTTTCTGTGGCACTGCACTCCCCTCTGGCCTGGATGCTCCTTCTCCTCCCATGACATGTCCAGTGAGGCAGACTACACCGCAGCCCTGCCTTCCAGCCATTACCTGTTCCCTGCGTTCCTGTGCCCGTTCAGCTGAGCATGCCTGGCTCTGATCCCGCTCCCCTGCAGACATTCTACACTTCCAGTTCATGCATGTCTTTGTCCACTCAGCCATAGCTCCTGCCAAACAAGACTATTATGTCCATCAGACTAACTCTCTTGCCTCTGACCCTCACCATCGCCTTACTACTCTCAATTCTCTCATCAAAGTGCCTCGGCCTCTGACCCCATCCTCCCTTTGTGGCCAGACTCTGGCTGACAGAGATCAAAGGATCACCCTCCAGTTCCCCACAAGGTCAGCTCTCTCCCCACCTTCACCTCCTCTTCATATGCAACCTTCCCCTTCGACCT
Organism: Ichthyophis bannanicus; assembly: GCA_033557465.1. Lineage (NCBI taxonomy): Eukaryota > Metazoa > Chordata > Amphibia > Gymnophiona > Ichthyophiidae > Ichthyophis > Ichthyophis bannanicus. Next base: position 371,684,508 of record CM066033.1, on the reverse strand, counting down.
CCGATACCCTCCCATCCTTTTTGGTGATCCCCAAAGAGGATACTGCACACCTTCTTTACTCCTCCTGGGTCACCACCTATTCCTCAGATCCTATCCACACTCATCACCAGGGCCACATTACCTCCAATGTTCTCCCTTACATCTCTCATATCCACAACCTATCGCTCTCCATTGCAACTGTCTCTGCAGCCTTCAAGCATGCTGTAGGTACACATCTCCTCAGGATACCCTCACCTGGACCCACCTGTCCCTTATCGATCCCTCTCCCTCATCCCCCTTGTTTTTAAATGACAGGAATGCACAGTGTACTGCTGCTGCCTTGCCCTCCGCTCCTGCAGACCTGCTATTAGTAATCTGTGAACTATTATTAAAATCACTCTTAATACCTGAAGATTGGAGGATTGCCAATGTAACACCAATTTTTAAAAAGGGTTCCAGGGGTGATCCGGGAAACTACAGACCGGTGAGCCTGACATCAGTACCGGGAAAAATGGTAGAAACCATCATAAAGAATAAAATTACTCAGCATGTAGATAGTCATGACCTAATGGGAGACAGCCAACATGGCTTTAGACAAGGAAGATCTTGTCTTACTAATCTGTTATGTTTTTTTGAAGGAGTGAATAATCAGGTGGACAAAGGTGAGTCGGTTGATATTGTGTATCTGGACTTTCAGAAAGCCTTTAACAAGGTCCCTCATCAGAGACTTTTGGCAAAACTAAACAGTCATGGGATAGGAGGCAGTGTACTATTGTGGATCAGGAACTGGTTAAAAGATAGAAAGCAGAGGGTAGGGCTAAATGGCCAATTTTCCCAATGGAGAAAGGTGAATAGTGGTGTACCCCAGGGATCTGTGCTGGGTCCGCTGCTTTTGACATATTCATAAATGACCTGGAAAGTGGAATAACGAGTGAGGTTATCAAATTTGCAGATGACACAAAACTATTTAAAGTTGTTAAAACCCAAGAGGATTGTAGAAAATTGCAAGAGGATCTTGATAAATTGGAAGACTGGGCATCAAAATTGCAGATGAAATTTAATGTGGACAAGTGTAAGGTTATGCACCTAGGGAAGAACAACCCAAACTATGGTTACACGATGCAAGGTTCCACATTAGGAACCACCACCCAGGAAAAAGATTTAGGCGTCATTGTGGATAACATGTTAAAACCCTCGGCCCAGTGTGCAGCGGCGGCCAAGAGAGCAAATAGAATGCTAGGTATCATAAGGAAAGGAATGGAAAATAAAACAAAAGATATTATAATGCCTCTATATCGTTCCATGGTGAGACTGCACCTTGAATATTGTGTGCAATTCTGGTCACCGTATCTTAAAAAGTATATAGCGATTTTAGAAAAGGTTCAGAGAAGAGCCACCAAAATGGTAAAGGGGATGGAAGGATACTCCTATGAAGAAAGGCTAAAAAGGGTAGGGCTCTTTAACCTGGAAAAGAGACGGCTGAGGGGTGATATGATAGAAGTCTATAAATTAATGAACGGAGTGGAACGGGTAAACGTAGATCGATTGTTTACCTTATCAGAATATAGAAAGACTAGGGGACATGCAATGAAGCTACAGGGTAAACTATTTAAGACTAATAAAAGAAAATATTTTTTCACTCAACGTGTAATCAAACTCTGGAATTTGATACCGGAGGATGTAATAAAGGCTGTTAGTGTAGCTGGGTTTAAAAAAGCTTTGGACAAGTTCCTGGAGGAAAGGTCCATAAACCATTATTAAGAAGGGACCCAGGATATCAATGCTTGAACCAATACAAGCATTGTGGAACCTGTGTCTCTAGGGGAAACTGCTAGGTACGTATGACCTAAATTGGCCACTGTTGGAAACAGAATACTGGGCTTGATGGACCTTGGTCTGACCCAGTATGGCATATCTTATGTTCTTATGTAACCAACAGGTCCCTTGCTGTGCTAGTGAGGGATACACCACCTGGGTGGACCCAGGAGGTTGCATATAGCACTGCACATACCCACCCCACACTGCATGCTGTTTGGACTGCACCATATATGAGTTGTGACACGTGTCGAAAACAGAGGGAAATGGTGCTATGTATTTATGAATATGCAAGTTGATGCCATAAAAAAACACACATGACCAGTCCATAGTTCCAAAATATTTACAAAAGATTTACTTAGAAAAAATATATTTGTATTTACATATATATAAAATATGTTCTCCAGGAACAAGCAGGAAGTCAGTCCTCACTTATGGGTGACGTCGGCTCCGTCGTAGCCCCATGTGGAGCAAATCCCCAGCTTTCAAAGAAAGCCTTTGGGAATTGCTACTACGCATGCGCGGTCCCCTTCCCGCCCAAGGGTGACATCTTGCTCAGTCTCCTTTTTATGCGGAGCCCTTCGGACGTAGTTCCTCCATGTCCCAGAAAAAGTGATTTTTTTTTCTCTGTTTCTTCACCGGTCGACACCGGTATCCTTCCCGCCTCCGGCTTCGGGACTCAGGTATCGAGTCAGGTTATTTTTTTCCACTTCTTGATCTTTTGTCCCTGCGGCGCTTTCACACCCTTGTTGTCCCTCTTTTCCTCACTGGCAGCCCACAGGTTCTTTGACCTCGCCGGAATCATTTTTGCCCCGATGGCTACCAGCAGTTTTAAGAAGTGCGATCATGGTGCGGTGTGGTGTCCCTCACCGATACTCACGACTGCTGCCTCCATTGCCTCAGGCCGGATCACGCCCTGACGGCCTGTGGCCTGTGTAAAAGGATGTCCTCTAAGGCCCTGAGGAGCCACCAGCAGCAACACGATAAAAGTTTCACCTAGTCCCCCTTGTCTCCGAGAGCCAGGACGTTGTCCGAGGCCTCAACGTCTCGGGGGGAACACTCCGAGCCCAAGCATCGTCGAGGTTCTTCGGAAAGGGGGTCCCCTTCTGGGAGCACAAGAGGAAGAAGAAGTCCTCGAAGGGGGCGTCTCTGGATGACTCCGGCGTCAGGCCTTCTAGGGGCCAGTCGCAGAGCCCTGAATGCCTGCCCGGGTCATCGGAGAGGGAGCGGCCTGCTAAGATTCCTCGGCGAGACCTGGACCCATCTAGGCAAGTACAAACCATCCTTGTTGAGTACTCCCCTCCGGGGGAGCTGGCTTCGGGGCCGATTGAGTTGGCACCGAGCCGGAGGCTGCAGAGCCTCCCGGACTCATGTCCAGGATGGTGGCTTTGGAGCGCAGTTTCACTGCCTTCATCACAGAGCAGCGGGCGCTGATGTCCGGCATGTCTGCTTCCTCCACCCCAATCACCGGGCCCTCGACGTCCAAGTCAACACAGGAGGCCAAGCCAATCCTTGAAGCCTTCCAGGCTCGAGTCAATCCTCGGCCGAGGTCACCCTCGGCCTCCCGATCAGGACCGAGGTCACCGCCACTGAGCCTGCCGGTGTCGGGACGGAAGGCATTGAGGCCCTCGATGCCTGAGGAGCCCCTCGAGTCCTCCTCGGAGGCCTAGGCTTGGGAGACAAAGTATGAGGAGTCCCCAGATACCCGCAGGCATTGGGGCATCCCATCTGATTCCCCGGTATCCGAACCTTGGAGAAAGTCCCCACTGGAGCATATGTAGTTCCTGGACTTCGTGCGGGATATGTCCAAGGCTTTGGTTTTCCCCACGGAGTCTGACGAGCAGCCTCGAGCCGACGAGCTCTCCAATATGAGGCTCCTCCTCGGGAGACTCTCACGGTACCCGTTCTTCTGATCCTGGAATGACTTATGCTCTGCATGTGGGAGACACCGGCATTGACGCCGGTGATCAGCAAGCAGCTCGATTCGATGTATCGGGTCTGTTGAAGCCCTAGATTCCAGAAATCACAGCTGCCGCACAACTCCATGGTTGCTGAGACTCTCCAGCTTCCTGATGAGAGCCCGGCGGCCTTCTACGCGCGCCTGTTTGAGGCATATCGACTGTACACCCCTTACGATCCAGCAGCTCCTGAGAACCTTTGTATGGTGAATACTGCTTTTGTGGCACAGGCCCAGGGTGATCTACGATGGAAGCTGCAGAGATTGGACGGGTTTGCGGGCATGAACGCTGCACAGCTGATGGAAGTGGCACAAAAGGTGTTTGTGAATCGTGACCAGGAGCAAAAGCGAGAATCCGAACGTCGCATGAAGGAAAAGGCGGACTTCCTAGCGGCTGCCCTAGCCGAGCGACCACCGGTTCCAGCCTGGGCCATGGAAGGGAGCAGGGGACGTGGACGAGGTCGAGGGCATGGAGGGCCGAGGTATCCCCTGGGCCCCAATCAGTGCGCCTACTGTAAAGAGGAGGGACACTGGAAGAATGAGTGTCTGAATCGTAACGCAAGAAGGGGGCTATTTCCGTCCATACGGGGTGCGAGGGCAAGGCTTGTGCATGCGACACGAGGGCAAGACCAACCTATGGTATACCAGCATGACACCTTCCCGCCTCCTCCACCAGACCTTGAAGGCCTTGCAGCGGTGGAACATTATGTCTCGGATGAATACTAGGCCAGACCGGGCTCCAAGTTTCTGTTAGGTCCCCAGGAGCCTATGGTCAAGATGAACTAATGCAATTCATGGTCGATACCGGAGCAACACACTCAGTGGTTACCCAGCAGGTGGCCCCGGTCTCCTCCCGATCAGTAACTGTCGTGGGAGCCACGGGGGAAAGAGCCCAAAGATCCTTTCTGCAAAACCACATGTGCCAATTGGGGAGACGGACTATCACCCACCAGTTCCTGTATATGCCTGAATGCCCTATACCCCTGTTGGGGAGGGATGTCTTGACTAAACTTCAGGCCCAGATATCCTTCGGGCCTGAGGGCCAGGCTGAACTTGAAATACCCAGCCTGGGCCCAGCAGTTTTGGTATTGTCCGTCCCCCGGGAAGAAGAATGGCGGCTGTACGAGGATAAACCCAAGTCTGATGTGACTGCCTTGGATAAATGGGATTCAGTACCCCCCGGAGTATGGGCTAAAGGTAACCCCCCCCCCGAAATGGCCATCAATATCCCTCCTGTTTGTATTGAATTAAAACCAGGAACCTTCCCTGTACACGTGCGGCAGTATCCGCTGCCGCGGGCAGCTGTAGAAGGAATCCATCATCATCTGGTACGGCTTTTACAGTACGGTATCCTGCGGCCCTGCCAATCAGCATGGAACACTCCTTTGCTGCCAGTTCGTAAACCAGGTACTACCGACTACCGACCTGTGCAGGATCTCCGTTGTGTCAATGAGGCTGCTGTGACTTTGCATCCAGTGGTGCCAAATCCTTATACACTATTGGGTCTCATTCTGGCGGCAGCCTCCCATTTCTCAGTGCTGGATCTGAAGGATGCCTTCTTTTGTATACGTTTGTCCACTGAGAGCCAACACCTATTCGCCTTTGAGAAAGAGGACCCTGCCACAGGCAGGAAGACCCAAGTGACTTGGACTCGCTTGCCATAGGGGTTCAAGAACTCCCCCACCATTTTCAGCACTTCTCTGGCCCAGGATCTTGCTGGTTTCCCCCCAGGGGAGCCCAGCAGGCGAGCACTCCTGCAGTATGTTGATGATCTGTTAATCGCAGCTGATTCTGAGGCTGAGTGTATACTGGCAACTACAGAGCTTCTACAATTGTTGTATGATGCAGGCTACCACGCTTCAAAGAAGAAGGCCCAGTTATGCCAGCTGGAAGTGAAATACCTGGGATTCCATCTCTCCAAAGAAGTCGACAGTTGGGAGAGAATGGAAGGAGGCAGTATGCCGGATCCTTGTGCCAACAACTTGCAAGCAGGTACGCACTTTTCTCGGGGCTGCAGGGTACTGTCGCATCTGGATTCCCAACTTCGCCAGAATTGCAAAGCCCCTCTATGAATCTACAAGAGGCCCAGAGACGAGTCCCCTTGAATGGGGACCAGACCAACAGAGGGCCTTCGCACAGTTGAAGAGGGCGTTATTATCTTCACCAGCCCTAGGCCTCCCGGATGTCACTAAGCCCTTTACTCTCTATGTGCACGAAGCAGCAGGAACCAGCGCTGGGAGTCTTGACTCAACAACTGGGATCTTGGCCACGTCCAGTCGCCTACCTGTCTAAACAGCTGGATCCGGTGGCCAAGGGATGGCCACCCTGTTTAAGGGCAATAGCAGCAACAGCCTTATTGGTGGAAGAATCTGATAAATTGTCTATGGGCCAAGACCTCTTAGTTACTGTCCCACATTCAGTCCAAACCTTACTGGAACATAAAGGAAATCACTGGTTTACTGGTTCCCGAATGTTAAAATACCAGAGCATGTTATTGGGAAATCCCAGAGTGCGAGTAACAACTAGCCAAACCCTAAATCCTGCTACATTCCTGCCTATCGGCCCAGGACCACCTGATCACGACTGTCTGAAAGTAATGGATTTGGTGTTCTCCAGTCGCCCTGATCTAATAGACGTACCCTTAAGCAACCCGGATGAGACCTACTTCGTGGACGGTAGCAGTCTGGTGCTGGAGGGCCATAGGTGTGCAGGGTACGCGGTGGTGATGATGGAAGTAATAGTCGAAGCTCAACCTTTGCCCTCTGGCACATCCGCACAAAAGGCAGAACTCATTGCCCTTACCCGAGCCCTGACCCTTGGGACTAACCTTCACGTGAATATATACACAGACTCCCAGTACGCCTTCACCGCTCTCCATGCCCATGGTGCTCTATACAGAGAAAGGGGGTTAATCACTGCAGCTGGCTCCAAGATAAAGAACAGCCCCCAGATATTGGCCTTGCTGGACGCAGTCTGGTATCCCAAAGTTGTAGCCGTCATGCACTGTAGAGGCCACCAGAAGGGAAATAGTGAGCTGGCCAAGGGTAATAGACGGGCTGATGCAGAAACCCGGCAAGCTGCAATTGCATCCTTGTCCCAGCCTTTCCCAGAGGGCTCCCAAGACCTACAAGCCCCCCTGTTCCCGGTCCCGCTAAGCCAATGGGCCCCGAGATACACCACAAGGGAAATGGATTTCTTCTGTCAGGAGGGTGGAGTATTACACGCCGATGGCTGGATAAGGCTACCTGGAAAGGGGACAGTTCCAGTGATAGTCATCCCGGACAGCCTTGCCCCAGCCTTCCTGTCATCTTTTCATCAAGCTACTCACTTTGGCAAGACAGCTATGGAAACCGCCCTCCGCCCACATTTCTTTGTTTCCTGCTTATCCTCCATAGCTGCCGCAACTGTTAGGCAATGCACCATATGTGCTAAGAATAATGCCCGTCAGGGTCCCTGCCAACCCCCAGGGCTTCAGTCTTATGGAGTCATGCTCATGGGGAATATCCAAGTTGATTTTTCAGAAATGCCTCGATCAAATGGATACCGGTATCTGTTAGTTTTGGTTTGTACCTTTACGGGGTGGGTGGAGGCATTCCCTGTCCGTACAGAAAAAGCCAGGGAGGTAACTAAGGTACTATTACATGAAATCATTCCCAGTTTTGGACTTCCAGTAGTAATGGGATTTGATAATGGACCTGCATTTGTGGCCCAAATAGTACAGCAGGTAGCCAAAGCCTTGCAGATTGATTGGAAGCTACATACAGCTTACCGCCCGCAGAGCTCAGGGAAGGTAGAACGTATGAACCGTACCATAAAATTGCATTTAGCAAAACTGTGTCAGGAGACCTCATTGAAGTGGCCCCAATTGCTCCCTGTAACCCTGCTTCGTATACGATCAGCCCCACGTAAGGGTATCGGTGTTTCTCCCTTTGAAGCTGTGTATGGCCGCCCTGCACCCCTTATACAGGGTGTCCATGGAGACTTGCATCATATAGGCTCAGAAATAACCCGACAGGAACTGTTGGCTCTTAGTTCTGTTTTGCAGGAATTGCACCAGTGGGTTCAGGAGTGACTCCCCATCAACCTGACAGAAGCACTCCATACACATCAACCTGGTTCGCGAGTGTGGGTCAAGGAGTGGAAGAAGGATCCGCTGACTCCTCAGTGGTGGAGCCCGTATACTGTTCTGCTGGCCACCCCTACGGCTATCAAGGTGGCCGAAATTGCTCCGTGGATCCATCATACCCGTGTCAAGGCCGTTGCACCAGAATCTGTTCTAGCCTGGACCTCTATCCCGATTCCGAACCAGCCCCTGCGTTTGAAACTTAGAAAGAACACTTCTGCCCAAAGATTGATATCATCGGACAACTGACGGACTCTATACTGCCTGGGAGACTAACCACCTCATACTCCAGAATGAATAAAGGTGCCTTGGCTTTTCTCCTACCCTTGTTTTGGACCTGTTCCCAGCCAAGCACGAAGACCACTAACACAGCAATATTACTCGCCCGGACTGCCTTAAATATAACAGACTTTTGCATACGTAATTCCTTGCAAGCTGGGGTTTATCTGTCAACCTGTCTCATTGCTGTGTCCTCTAGTTTATGTGATATGCAGAATCTTTCTATACTCAATAATCTGAACTGTAAACAGCCTGGAGTTTATTTCTCTACCTTTTTCTACTTTCTTGGGGTCACTCGACCTACCTCAGCTCATTTTTGTTTAAATATATTTATATCTTTTATTAACTTTTCAAAGGCAAGTACATCCAAATGACAGTACATCAAGTACCAAACCAACCATACAACATTTCCAGAACCCAGCACCCACCCCTCGAAACTCTTCCCTGCATCCAACCCCCCCTACCCCCCCCTCTTAAACACATCTAGAGAAAATACATGAATAAACACCAAAACATAGATTATGGCTACAGTCCCGCCCAACAACAACTTTCCCCACAGCCCTCCCCCCCTTTACCCTGCTTATGGCAAAAAAACCCCCACTTCACTCATCACCCCTCTAGCATTGCCCCGCCAGAACCCCCCCCCCCCCCATAAGGACGGATGCTTTGTATCTTCCAGGGGTAATATTATACCAAGCTGCTAGCCCCGTGCCCCGATCGTATAACCTCAGCTCATTTTAACCAGATTCCTTTCTCCTTGCAGGTAGTTTCCACTCTAAATGCTACTGATTGTTTCCTTTTTGTACATGGCAAAGAAAGAGGATTTAACATGTCTAACGCTGAATTATCATGTAGCTCTATTACAAAAGTATACAATGCTTACTCAGAAATGTATCTTCCCTTAGGCTGGTTTTTGATATGTGGAAGAATGACTTACACCTATGTTCCCATAAATGCTACTGGTGGTCCATGCACATTTGGCAGGCTTACGACTGCCGCTTTCCTCCATACGCCCAGCGTAGCCAGGGTCGGTCCCAGACGTCCCCGCTCTGTCTCTTTGCCCCCGACTTGTGACTCAAATGTAGAACCCTACAGTGATGAGACAGCCCTGGGGCTGTCGCTATCAATCGTCGGGACACCCGGTTTAGCCCTACACAACTCTATGGAGATAAGCCGGCTCGCTTGTTCGCTAGCCAAATCCCTTAATCTGACCTCAACCATACTGGCCACCATGAATCATGAAATGTCCGGCATACGCACAGCAGTTCTACAGAATAGGATGACCATTGATTTCCTGTTATTACGCCTTAATCATGGGTGTGAAGACTTCGAGGGGATGTGTTGTTTTTACCTCACTGACAATAGTGTATCCATTGAACGTTCAATCCAAGACCTACGGGACTTAGCAAAACATATTGCGGACCCGTCCATGGGACTGGGGATGGGATGGTTTGTAAAATTGTTTGGTTGGATAGGGGGCCTTAAAACCCTAGCTATAGGGGTTCTCCTCCTTTTCCTGGTATGTGCCCTCTTACCATGCTGCATCCCTGTTCTTTACCGTTTTCTCACCACCACCCTTGACGCCTTAGTAGAGCGCAAGGCAGCTACCTCTGTCATGGCCCTGACCCAATATACCCCTCTACAGCCTGCTCCTGGTAGTACTGCCCTCTACTGCCCATAGCGGTTGAGGTCTCACAATAAAAGGGAGGAGTGAGGCAGCCAGGAAGGTAGCAGTGAAAACACCCCTCCCTCCGCCACAGTGCAACGAAACGTAAGCACAAACCTTTCCCCTTGAAACCAGCAGACCAGAGCATACCAGTTTAGACAGACTACACAGGAAAGTTTTGTGAAAGCCCCCCCAAGAGCTGCTGATTGGCGAGGAGGAGATATCTGAGACAAATGAGAAGGTGACATGTTTTAGGGAAACTGTTCTGTATATAAGACAGAGTTGGACGCCATTTTGGGGCTCAGATATTTTGTCCAGGGTGCCGGCTCTGTCTGAGACTGTGTACACAATAAAAGATCTTGTTTGCATACTAGCTTGTTTACTAGCTTGTCTCTGTGTGTTCCTTCCGAGGGTGTGAGGGACTACCTCCTGTTGATTCCTGCTTCAAAACCACTATCAGTAGAGAGTACTTCCCTTTGGCCTTGCCTCGGCCCCCAGGGTATTCACAAAGTGCCTGGCGGTGGTCACTGCCTTCATCAGCCTTCAAGGAGTTTTTGTCTTCCCCTATCTCGATGATTGGCTCATCGGGGGCACTTCAGTCAATGAAGTGCGACAGGCCACAGCCTGTACCATTCAAATCCTGCAGCACTTGAGGTTCGTAATCAACTACCCCAAGTCTCATCTGGAACTGGCCCAGAAGCTCAAATTCATTAGGGCAAGGCTCGACACTATCCAGTCAAAGGCCTTTTTGCCCGCAGACAGGGCAGAGCGACTCATGGCCCTGGCAGGCCAGGTAAGTCGCAGTCTTTCAGTGTCAGCAAGACAATTGCTGCATTTTCTGGGCCACATGGCCTCCACGGTTCATGTAACCCCAAATGCCCGCCTCCACATATGAACTGCGCAGTGGTGCCTCAGAGACACGTGGTCCCAGGCCTCGGGACACCTAAGGGACAGGATCAAGATCACTGGGACCCTGGTGCGATCCCTGACCTGGTGGCTCTTCCCCCATCATCTGGGAGTGGGCATGACCTTTCAGACCCCTCCCCACTCAAGGACCCTCACCACAGATGTCTTCTTACTTGGTTGGGAAGCTCATTGTCAGGGGTACCGTACTGAGGGAGTGTGGTCCTGAGAGGAGAGCACACAGCAGATCAACTTGTTGGAGCTGCGCACCATTCGCCTCGGCCTCGCACTCTTCAAACCCTACCTGAGCCACAGAGCTGTCCTAGTCCAAACGAACAACCAGATGGCCATGTTCTACATGAACAAACAAGGGGGCACGGGGTCCTGCATCCTATGTCAGTAAGCCCTAAGCTTGTGCTCCTTTGCAATTCATCAGGGGATTCGTCTGAAAGCGGTGTACCTGCCCGGCCAGGACAACTGGCTGGCTGACAGGCTCAGCAGGATCCTCCAACCGCATGAGTGGCAACTCGATCAGGAGGTGGCCCACCAGATCTTATAGACCTGGGGGAGGCCAGTGTTGGACTTGTTTGCCAGTCCAGACAACCACCAGTTACCCCGGTTTTGTTCAAGGCAACCACATCCGGCCAGAGTGGCCGCTGATGCCTTTCTAGTCTCATGGTCGGCGGGGCTTCTGTACGCATTTCCAATGACCCCTCTGGTCGCCCGGACTCTGTTCAAGATTCTTCGCGACAGAGCTCTTGTCATCCTCATAGCGCCACAGTGGCCCAGGCAACCGCGGTTCCTGCTTCTCCTGCAGCTGTCAGTGGAGGCCCTTGGGCTCATCCCCACGGCTCCTATCCTAGGAGGGGGGCTCTCTCCTACATCCCAACCTTTGTTCTCTGTCGCTGACAGCGTGGCTGCTGAGAGGATGACTTTTGCCCCACTACTCCTCCCAAAGGAAGTCAAGGAGGTCTTACTGGCTACGTATGCCTTCAAGTGGCACAAATTTGCTATTTGGTGTACTGGGCGGAGGGTGGATCCCTTATCCTGTCCAGTTGTTGTGGTCCTGCAATACCTGCTCCATCTCTCTGAGCAGGGCCTTAAGTCTAACTCCGTCAGGGTGTATCTCAGTAGCCTGGCGGCAAACCACTTTCTCATAAACGACAGGCCTCTCTCTGCTCACCCAGTGGTGTCCAGGTTCTTGAAAGGCTTGCTTCTGTTAAAGCCTCCGGTACGTCCCCCAGCGGCCGAGTGGGATCTTAATGTTGTTTTGGGACAGCTCGCCCGGCCGCCCTTTGAGCCGATGGCCATGTGCCATCTTCGTTACCTCTCCTGGAAAGTGGTGTTCTTGGTGGTGCTCACCTCTGCCCGCAGGGTCAGTGAGCTCCAGGCCCTCATAATCGAGAGGCCTTATACCAGATTTTACCAGAATAGGGTGGTGCTCCGGACGCATCCCAAGTTCCTTCTGAAGGTGGTTTCTCCGTGTCACCTCAATCAAGAGGTGGTGCTTCCCACTTTCTTCCAAAGACCGCATGCCAGTCGGGCGGAGGTTGTACTCCATACCACTGTTCCCTCTAAGCTGTGCGCGTGTGCGCGCGCACACACCTCACCGAACGAGCGCACATACTTTACAACAGAGCGCACAAAAATTACGGTTCCGATTCTGATAGAAAACAACACAGGCGTCTTAAAATTTAAAAGTTGTTAAGTATTTACGGTTTTCACAAGTTCTACAATGTTTTCTAGTGCAATCAATGTGGTATACATACAGTATTCTGATGTGTAGTCAAATTTTGAAGTATATAACTCCGAGTGTCTTTATGTGGCGCACAAAAATGTAACCTTCCTTCAAAAGCTGCACAGCTGATATTTTATGCACACACAGCCTACAGAAAATTAGAGGGAACATTGCTCCATACCCTGGATTGTAAGAGGGCCCTGTCCTTCTACATTCAGTGTACGCAAGGTCACAGGAGAGCTTCTCAGCTGTTTGTTTCCTATGACTTCAGTAAGCTCGGGGCGGCTGTGACGAAGCGTACGCTGTCCACCTGGGTGGCGGACTGCATTGCCCGGGCTTATGAGGCAGCGGGACTCCCGCTGGAGGGCCGGATTACGGCTCATAGGATCAGGGCCATGGCGGCTTCAGTGGCTCACCTCCACTCTGTTCCATTGGCGGACATCTGCCGGGCCGCCACCTGGTCTTCGTGGCAGACCTTCGCAGCTCATTATTGCCTGGTTAGGGAGTCCTGACGGGACAGTGCCTTTGGTCAGGCGGTACTCCGGAATTTATTTGAGGTCTAGGCAACTCCTGCCCTCCGACCCTCTCTGTGTTCAGGCTACGAGAGTGTCACTCCCTTGTCAGACAGTCAGTTCTCCACCGGGTGATGTAGTCCTTACCAGTATGTTTATCAGTCCAGGAAACCCCAACCAGTGTGTTGGGACAATAAATGCATAGTCCACCAGAAAAATGTCCGGCGGAATCATGAAATTTAGATGGACGATCTTCAAAAGGAACAGTATGTACAATTAAATCCCTCAAGTTCGCACAGCGGGTATAAGCAATACGTAAACTCTTACGAAAACATGGGTGAACCGCCAACACCGGCTTTTTCCTTTCACAACAACAACAAGAGATCCTTGAGTTAGGTCTATCGTTTGTTCCTTCTTCACGTTATGATGGTTTTGAGACCCGTCATGCCCTTTATCGCTTTTTTCGAAAGCTGAAAGTCATCCATCATTTTTCGCTCCAACCTGCGACTGCTGATGTCTCCTTGATTAAGAACAGGTCACATTGGACACCGCCTTCTCTAACTGATGCGGCTATTTCCACCTTTCAACATTTAGTCTTACAAGATTTGGAACAGTTTGAAGCTGGGGTAATTCCCAAGTTCAGTAATTTGTCCAAGATGCATGTTCAGGCTGTACAACAGCTTTCCTCTTTCCCTGTGGTGATTCGTCAGGCCGATAAAGGAGGGGCGACTGTACTCCTTTCTGAGGACCAATATGCCGGAGAAATTGATAAACATTTGAGTAATCGTCAACATTACTCTTTAATATCGGATCCTACCCTTGACCTTCAGGAGATTATACATACTTTAGTGTCATCAGCCTTTTTAAAAAATTGGATAACTAAGAGGGAATCTGAATTTTTGATTAACACTCATCCTACGCTTCCGGTTTTCTACCTGGTTCCGAAAGTTCACAAATCTCTCGAAAATCCTCCCGGTCGGCCTATTATCTCATGTAGGAATTCTGTCCTGGAGCCCTTGTCCAAGTTTTGTGACTTATTTCTACAGCCTGCAGCAGCTCAGGTCGCATCCTACATTAGAGATACGAGTGATTTTTTACAGCAACTATCCTCCTGTACGGCCTTTCCTTCTTATACCTACATGGTAACACTTGATGTCCAGTCCCTCTATACAAACATCAATCAGGCTGAAGTTCTGGAGGGTTTACGTTCTTATCCCTTAGATTTGCCTAACCGCATTCCTCGACAGTTTATACTAGATTTGCTTACTCTGGTGCTCCAAAAAAATCATTTTCTTTATCGTCAACAATGCTATCTTCAAATTTTTGGGATTGCTATGGGGGCCACGGTAGCCCCTTCGGTGGCCACTATCTATATGAGTTGGTTTGAAGAGTCTTATGTTTATTCCCACTCTTTATTTGTACATATCCCATTCTGGTGACGTTTTTTGGATGACGTCTTTTTCCTCTGGACGGAGTCGTTGGCTGATTTACATATTTTTTTGACATCTTTGAACTCTTTCAAACACAATATCCAGTTCACTGCTCAGATGGACGCGGTTAGCATTCAATTTTTGGATGTCCAGATTGTATTGTCTGCTACTGGGTTCTGCACTTCCCTATATCGAAAGTCGGTTCAGAGGAATACCCTTTTGAGATATAACAGCTTCCATCCACCAGCACTTCGGAGGGGTTTACCTTTTGGTCAATTCCTCCGGATTCGTCGGATTTGTTCCGATAATGCTGATTATAAACGGGCGGCAGGAGATTTAACTGCGCGTTTATTAGCTAGGGGTTACCCAGCCAACGTGGTTCGCCTTGCCAGAAAACGGGCTAGTAATGTCCATCATGAGTGGCTGCTTACTCCTTCTCCCCCTGGGCAGGACAAATCTATACAAGTCACTGGGATCCTCCCGTATTTTTGTGGCTCAGCTAATGTTGTGGGCATTTTACACAAGTTCTGGCCGGTGTTGGCGGTTCACCCATGTTTTCGTAAGAGTTTACGTATTGCTTATACCCGCTGTGCGAACTTGAGGGATTTAATTGTACATACTGTTCCTTTTGAAGATCGTCCATCTAAATTTCATGATTCCGCCGGACATTTTTCTTGTGGACTATGCATTTATTGTCCCAACACACTGGTTGGGGTTTCCTGGACTGATAAACATACTGGTAAGGACTACATCACCCGGTGGAGATCTGAGGGTCTGACATCTTTTGTAGTCTACTTGATAGTTTGTCCTTGTGATTTTTACTATGTGGGCCGTACTTCAAGATCCCTTAAAAAACGATTGGGAGAACATGCGTCCCGTTTGCAAACAAGTACTGTATCTGCTCCGTTGGTGGACCATTGTATGAAGACTGCTCATAGTTTCACAGATCTACACTGGCGTGTCTTGGATTTTGTTCCAGAGAACCCGCGAGGGGGTGATCGCCTTCGTGCTTTACAGCTGCTGGAACAGCGGTGGATTTACCGTTTACGAACTGTCACCCCTTTGGGATTGAATCAACAAGTAGACTGGCATACCATTTTGTGATTGTTTTCTTAAAATTGACTTTTAATACAGGCTGCTTTTGGCGGGCCGATCAGTTTTGATCAGCTGTGAGAGGGCGGCGCTGTGTGGTGTTCCTCCCCTCCCTTCTGATTGGCCTGCCGGCAGTTGTGGGTGGACCTTCATCCGTGCACTAATCACCTGTTCATGATATAAACCGTCTGGGTGAAGACGCTTTTCAAGGCTGCTCTGGCTAGAATAGGCTGGGACCTGATGCAGGGGCTCTGTTTTTTGACCCCGAAACGTGCCACGTCGTTCCTGATGCTGTTCGACTAGTCTTCATAGCCTGTTCCTGTGATACAATTTTGTGGCGTGTGATGGACACCGCCAACGTTTTCAGCTAAGTGTACTTTTTAAACACTTATACAATGCAATTTTAAATATTAGTTTGATTAAAAAGGACTGGCTACAGTGGTTTGGGGTAATCTCTTTCCCCTCACTGTGGCAGCTGCTCCGACAAAAAAATAATTTCATTGCTTCACTATATGGTCAAGTTTGTATCTCGGCATATGATTTTGTGATTAATTTACCGGGATTGGGTATATTTTGTCTTTTGTCTTTTTAGCTAGGTCATCTGACTGGCGTGGTAGAAATTCCCAAAGTCTTTCTTTGAAAGCTGGGGATTTGCTCTGCATGGGGCTCTGTCGGCGCAGATGTCACCCATAAGTGAGGACTGATTCCTGCTGTCCTTGGAGAAAACATGTCGCCCATTCCCCTGGTCTCAACCCTCCGCTATCTTGGTGTTACCCTAGACTCTTCACTCTCATTTCATCAGCACATCTCGGGAGTGGTGCGTAGTTCCTTTTTCCATCTCCACAGGATCAGGTCTGTTCGCTCTCTTCTCCCACCCACGTCCCTTACTACTCTTGTTCTCTCTTTGGTGATTACTCGGCTCGATTATTGTAATTCCTTATTCTCAGGTCTCCCCCAATACCAAATTCGAAGACTGCAATTAATTCAAAATACAGCCACACGTCTCCTTACCTTCTCCTCACACCGGGACCCCATCACCCCACGTCTTCTCTCCCTTCACTGGCTTCCTGTTAATGTACGATTTGTGTATAAGTTACTCACTATCACCCATAAGGTTCTTTATACTAACACGCCCCAGTATTTAGCTGATCTCATCTTTCTTCAACCCACTCCTCGCATGCTCCGCTCGGCGTATGGCAACCGCCTCTTCCTGCCTTCACCCACCCAGGCCCACCTCGAATCCACCCGACACGCTGCCTTCTTTTTTATAAGTCCCGCCCTTTGGAAATCCCTTCCGTGTTCTATTCATACTGAAGCATCTTTCCCGCAGTTTAAAGCTCTCCTCAAAACCCACCTTTTCTGTCAAGCTTTTGATCTTCCCACTCCCTAGCCATTCTTGACTCGCTCATTTCTATCATTCAACATCATGGGTTCCCCCACTCACCCACTCCCTTCCTTGTGTCTCTCCCCGTAGTGTTTTGTCTGATTATCTTCCTCTGTCCTTCACTATTTTTCTCTCTCCCTTTTCTATCACTTTCCTATTAATTTAATGGCGTTTCTTTTCTCCCTGTATTTTCCTGCAGCCTGTAGTTTTTTGTTGTACACCGCTTTAATGCCCCACGCCTAAGCGGTATATCAAATGTTGTAAATAAAGATAAAGATAAAGAAATAAAGGTGAGTAACTATGCTTTAATAGCCCCTTGGGCACGCACATAAAATAAAAATGTAAATAATAGGCATATGGGCACACCGTGCCATCATTGGTGGCAGTGGGTTTTCCCCCGCCAACCCTCCTGTGCCTTGCAGTTGTGGCATCACCTGGGACACAGGAATGCAGAGGGCTGGGGTGCACCCACCTCACCATGTCTACTACCCCCCTGGGGACAACAATGCCTGATGGCTCGTGGTCTGTGGAGGTCTCTACCACCTCCCTTAGACTCTGAAGCTCATGAGCCATCTGGACCACATCATCTACCATCTGCGCCATGGTCCTTGTCTGGGCCTGCTGGGCCAGTGAGATGGCAACCAGTGCAGCAGACAAGGTGTGTTCATGGTTGCTCTCCCCAGGCCCCATGTGTATGGGGTCTGTGTTGAGGCATCCATCCGCTCCCTGTCTGCAGCACTGCCTCAGGACCATGGTGCGGGTGGCAGGGACCCCCAGGGCCCTCTGCATTCCTGGGTCCCAGGTGTGTGCCCAAAACCTGGTCTGTTGGGCAGGATGGCCCCATGGTGGTGTGGCAATGCAGCCCCTCATCCAACTGCACCTCCCCTCCCTGCTCCACATCCCACACCTCCAGGGGGTCATCCTGCCTCACACCTACCCCTCCCACCTCCCCCCCCCACAACTCCACCTCCCCCTTCTTCCCCTCTCCCTCCACCTCCTCCCTCTCCTCCTCCCACACCTCCTCCCACTCCCCCTCCCTCACCCACTCCCCCTCCTCCCCTTCCCCCTCCTCTGCCTCTTCCACCTCCACCCCCTCCTGCATCTCTACCCCCTCCTCCTCCTCCCCCTCCTCAAGGTGGTGGGAGATGCCAGGCCCGCTACTGGTGGTGGCTACGTGTTCTGCAGCCTCCCCCACTGCTTCATTCTCATCATCTCTGGGGAGGGGAAAACTTCCTCTATTTGCGGGCTCTGTGAATTGAAACAGAGAATTTAGCATCAGCCATGTGTTCATTGCTCACAGGGCAGCTATCAACAGCCACATTGCCTGCAGGCTTGGTACATAGCTGGTGGCCCACCGACCAGACAGCAGATGAGCCATGCACACCAGGGCATGCAGTCCCCCTGGAACAAACTGGATATAAACTGCAAACGCAGATGCATCCAAGGGGTGTGCATATGAAAGACAAGGGGCTGAGAGTGGAGCAGCCGGTGTTGGCAGATGCATGGGGGTCTGGGCCCTGCTGGTGTGTTAGTGGCTAGATGCCTACCCTGCCCTCCCACTCTAGATGTCAGCCCCCCAAAGTGGCACCTCAAGGGGTCCCTTGTGGTGCCTGCACAGAACAGTGGGGGTGGGGGGAGAGCCCAGACAGTGTTTGCACACTAGCACTGTGGGGTTCCAAGATGCATGTGTATGGTATGTCCAGGGAGGCTGGGTGTATTACCTTCAGTGTGCGTGTTTCTATTCATCAGAAGGTAAGCTCTGGCAGCCTCTGCTCTGGTCTGTGGGGACTGTGAGGTGACCTGGCCAAGGGGTACTACCAGCATTCTGGGGACAGCAGAGGTGACTGACACATATGGGGTATGGGCAAACCATTGAGGTGACTGCTGGACCACAGGTGGTGTACAGCACTGAGGAGGTGGAAGCATATTTTCACTTGTTTGGGTGGCCAGAGTATAGATAAGCACCCTAATGGTGTGTTTGTGGTGTTATGTGTGGCAGCTCTGTATGTCAGTGCGACATGATAGGCAGGTCATGGGTGACAGTTGGATGTATGTTCCACTGCAGAGGGTCAGGCAGTGATATGGACATGTTGGCATATTGGACAGATGAGGAGGGATGGAGACACTGTGATGGGTGGTGTGGGGATACAGTATGAGACCACAGCTATGTTCTGTTTCATGCAACATGTATGCATCCCAGCAGCAATGGGAGGTGCCAGACAAGGTGCATAGGATGGGGCAGGATGAATGCACTTACACAGCGATATAGAACATGGAGCCAGCAGCACAGTGCAAAGACCCAGAGCCCTATAAAGGGGTGTGTGCACATGAGATATGCATGCATTGGGGGCTGTCCTGGACAAATGGTACCCATGCGACACATAAGTTAGGCATGTGCATACAGCAGAAGTTGACCAACACACACATGCCTGATGGGTCCATGGGTGGGTGCAGATGAGGTACATGTGGGCCCTACACCCTCATGGCCCACACGGTCCCTGTCTGCCATCCCACATTACAGCTAGGGATGTGACAGGGACTGTTGGGTAGCTGGTGTTTCCACAGAACAGGGGTTGGCACCGTTGGTAAAAGCCTGTGCTACGAGGCACCTGCTGTCTAAACGTGGCCTCTATATGCATGATCCATTGTCATTCAGATGTGTGTGTAATGTGAACCCTGGGAATGGTGTGATGCCATACAGTACATGTCTGCTGTGCCCTCACCATCTCTGGGGTGTGCATTTGATGCATGGCCACAACAGGTATGCACATGTAGCATGACCACATAGCTTTGTGTATGGGTCTGTGTGATTTCCAACAGGTCCATAAAGAATCTGAGACAGGATGTCAGTCCCTGTATGTTATTGTGTACCCCAATATGATTTGCACAGTGCCCCATTCACCCATGCCAGGCGTGCCAGCACAGACATGAAATAAATGTACAGAAGGAGAGCCTCTTTCAATTGAAGCAAGCTCTGCTACGAGGGAACATGGGATGAGGGTGAAAGGGGATAGATTCAAGAGTGATATGTGGAAAAAGAGTGGTGGATCCGTGGAATAGTCTTCCACTGGAGGTGGTAGAGATAAGGACAGTATCTGAATTCAAAGAAGCATGGGACAATCACAGAGGATCTCTAAAGGGAAAAAGGGGAATGTTGTAGTGGTTGATAAAGAAGGACAGACGAGATATGCCATGTGGTCTTTTTCTGTCATTATGTTTATGTTTCTATGGCTAAATGTACAAGTAATATCCTGTTTGTTGCACAGTGCATGGTCATATTCCTGCTGGTGCAGTGCAACAGGATCATTTGGCCATGCCCTCTGCATCATACATGCTGTTGTGTGACACACATGCTGCATCACTCACCATCCTCAGTGGCCATCATGTCCTCCTGTAGCCTCCTGAGGAATTCGGGCTGCCTACTCCTCATCTCTCAACCCTTTTCCCACAGATTCTCCACCTGGGAGAACAGGGATATATGCCATCTGTGATGTTCCAAACATACCTGTGGCAACTCTACAGCACACCACTCATGGTTAGGTGTTGTGTCATGATACTCTTGTTACACGCTGCAGCTAGCCGGCCCCTTTATGCGTTCACATTACCACCCCCTTCGCAGCCACAGAACTGTGACAGTTGGACAGAGTCTCCATGTCATCAAACAGGCATGTGATGGAGATGCCCATGTTGCCACATTTGTGCACCAGCTGTGGGTCCTACCTTTGTACTGCATGCTGTCCTGTCACTGATCACTGTGAGGCTGTCACATGGCACATGATGTGGGCCATGTAGCCACTCTGAGCTGGTATGTGCCATATATGACCCACACCAGGGCTCTTACACCTCAGCCATGTCCCACAGAACCTTTCCAACACATCATGTGCACTTGTGCGCTGTTTACACAGAGTGACCTTACATGTTCTGTGACAGACATTGATGGCCACTACCTGTATCAATCCTATGTTTGTGTTCTGATGAGGTGTGGGACTGCTCTCCATGTGATGAGATTAGCTAGATGGATGGTTTGTGGTATTTCACAGCGATGTGTGTCATTCTGGCAGAACATACCAACAAATGTGGGTACATGTGTGCACTGCTAGCATATGCATGTGGATACAGGATGCCATGCCAGACATGATATGGCTGATAGCTACATGTGGCAGATATTGGTGCCTTGGGGTACAGGGCTAGTGATCATAGGTGGTGACTTCCAGCCTGTGGCTACACCTGGTCAGCGTTCTTGCAGTGTGGTGTGGGTCACTATCTGCACATGCAGTCAGTCATCTTCTAGTCGAGGTCTGTGGTTGTCTGAGAGGGAGGCCGATACAGTGCCTGTCAGGCTCGTCCTCCTTCCTGGATTTGTCCTCTGGTGCTAGTGCACATCCAATCTGTGTTGTGATTGCAGGATCATTTCAATATCCCTGAGTGGGCCCAATGAGATTGTACAGAAATCAGCCAGGCCTATGCTACAATATCTCATGGGGGGCTTATAATGGCATACACATCCTGGGGATGGGTCCCAGGATGATGGACAGAATCACAAATTGGTGGACTGACAGATGACAGAGGAGTAAATGGGGCACTAAGAGGGGACAAGGCCATTGTGGGTAGATCTAATGACTTCTTTGCTTGGGTCTTTACTGAGGAAGATGTAGGGATATTACCCACAAATGATGTGATATGAAAAGGTGATACTGCGGAGGAATTGAAATAAATATCAATACACCAGGACGAAGTATTACAACTATTTGATATAGTGAAGAGTAGCAAATCACCTGAACCGGATGGTATACATCCAAGGTTGTTGATGGAACCAAAATATGAGATTGCAGGCCTGCTCTTGGTAATCTGTGAACTATGATGGCTATCATCTGTGATACCTGAAGATTGGAGGATGGCCAATGTAACACCAATGTTAAAAAAGGGTTCCAGGGGTGATCTGGGAAACTACACATTGGAGAGCCTGACGTCAGTACCGGGAATAATGGTAGAGGGCATCATAAAGAAATACATAACCTAACATGTAGATAGTGTCACGCAGCAGACCCTCTGGGAACAGAAGAAAATGTTTTAAACACAGAAAAAGTCAGGCATAAGCTGCAATATTTCGAGGAACCAGATAGAGGGAGCAAGAGGGACCTCCGAGAGACTGAGGAACCACGCCCCATAGGTCGTGAGGTAATGCCAGCCAGCCTCCAATCAAGGAAGAGAGGAGTACCTCTTAAAGAGAGTCTGGAAGAGGCAGGATCAGCAGAAGAGGCAGGACCAGCAGAAGAGGCAGAATCGGAAGAACGGACAGATCCAGGAGAAAGGGTTCTCCTCAGAGATAAGGAGAGAGGAGAAGGTGTGCTCTTAAGGAAGAGAGGTGCAGGAAGAAGGCCAGTTCTGGAAAAGGAAGGGCTGAAGCAATAGCCCCTGGACAGGAGTTTGGCAGAAGGCAGCAGCAGCCGCTGTGGCATGAAGAGAGGAGCAACCGAGGAGAAGGAGAGACAGCTCCATCAAGAGTGAGTGCTCTTCATCCAGAGAGGCGAAAGCATTGCTGTGACTGCAGTATAAAGTCAACTGAAGGACGGCTGGAGAACCTAAGGCCTATTGCTCAGGCAAGTCAGAATCCCAGCCGAGGCAGGCTTCAACCCTCACCTGGGGTAGAAAAGCCAAAGATAAAAGGTAACCCATATTTTACTCGAAGCAGGTTTCAGAGTGCTGGTATATGGGGAGGACAGGGAGCAGAGGAATACTGTCCATATAAAACTGCCTATGATACAAGGTACAAGAAACGTTTACCAAATAAGAGACTTTTTAATGAGAAAGGTTTGCATGAAGCTAATGTAAAACCCTTGCAGAAGGAGGAGTGTTCTCAGTATAGGAGAGCCCAGGACCGACGCCCTACACTTAACCCTGAGCATTGGGAGGTCATACAAAAGTTATATAAGAAGCCTGACTATAATTTGCCAGAAACTACTGACTCAGTTTCAGAGGCTTCCGAAGTGGAACCGATGCAAGTGGAATTTGCTAAAGAGCTTTCAGATACAGAAATGGACTGTAATTACTGCATGACAGGAAGCCTGGAGTCCTTGCCTAGCGTATAAGCTATAACTTGTGGAATAGAAAATGTTTGTTTTTGTACACCACTCTGTGAAGATAACAGTTTTGCTTTAAACTCATGTTTTACTTTTTCTTCTAACCTGAAGTAAGGATACTTGTGTTGATGTTATTGCCCAACCATTTGAACCTTTGCAAGAAGGGGAAATAAATGCCTTTGTTTTCCCTCCACTCTGACCTTTGTGTTCTTTGAGATTTGGTAACAAGGAGGCTACCAGGCTAAAAGTCCCTGGGCCCTGTGAAACACTTGCCAAACTCAACCTTATATATTTTTGTGTCCAACCTACCTTGGTCTATTACCCTGCCAAGGTGGTGCACGTGACAATAGTCATGGCTTAATGGGAGACAGGCAACATGGCTTTAGACAAGGAAGATCTTGTCTTACTAATCTATTATGTTTTTATGAAGGTCTGAGTAAACAGCTAGACAAAGGTAAGTTAGTTGCTATAGTTGAAAGCCTTTGATAGGGTCCCTCATGAGAAACCTCTGGTCAAACTAACACATCATGGGATAGGAGGTAGTCTACTATTGTGGATCAGGAACTGGTTACAGGATAGAAAGCAGAGGGTAGGGCTAAATGGGCAATATTGCCAATGGAGAGAGGTGAATAGAGAAGTACCCCAGGAATCTGTGCTTGATCCACTGCTTTTTGATGGATTCCTACATGACCAGGAAATGGGAATAACGAGTGAGGTTCTCAAATGTGTAGATGACACATAACTATTTAAAGCTGTTAAAAGCCATGAGAATTGTTGAAAATGGCCAGAGGATCCTGCTAACTCTGAGGACTGGGCATTCAAATGGCAGATGAGATTTGATGTGGACAAATGCAAAGTTATATACCTAGGACAGAAAACCCCCAACTATGGTTACACAATGCAAGGTTCCACATTAGGAGCCACCACCCAGGAAAAGGATTTAGGTGCCATCGTAGATAACATGTTATAACTCTCCACCCCCAGTGTGCAGCAGCGGCCAAGAGAGCAAATAGAATGCTAGGTATCCTAAGGAAAGGAATGGAACATAACACAAAGGATATTTCACTGCCTCTGTATTGCTCCATGGTGCGATCGCACCTTGGATATTGTGTGAGATTCTGGTCACCGTATCTTAAAAAGGATATAGCATTATTAGAATAGATACAGAGAAAAGCCACCAAAATGGTAAAGGGGATGGAGGGATCCCCCTATGAAGAGAATCGAAAAAGAATAGGGCTCCTCAACCCGGAAAAGAGATGACTGAGGGGAGATATGATGGAGGTCTATAAATTAATGAATGGAGCAGAATATAGTGAGACTAGGGAACATGCAATGAAACTACAGGGTGATCCATTTAAGACTAATTGAAGCATATATTTCAACACTCAACGTGTACTCACACTCTGGATTTTGTTACCAGAAGATATAGTAAAAGCTGATAGTGGGAGCAGCTACATTTTCTTATTGTACCTTTTGCTGGACTGATTGGCTCTGGTGCCTGCTTGCTGGCTCCCTATTGGGTGGCTGGATTGAAGGAGGGCCATTTAATACCAGCTCCACCGTGGGACGCCGAGCAGCTACATTTTCTTATTGTACCTTTTGCTGGACTGATTGGCTCTGGTGCCTGCTTGCTGGCACCCTATTGGGTAGCTGGATTGAAGGAGGGCCATTTAACACCGGCTCCACCGCGGGACGCGGTAGCGGGCACGTGCCTGAAGGGGCATGTCCAAAGGGGCAGGCCATGCCCTTTTGGTGCCCCCTCGGTGCACTAGGTGCAGAGGTGTGCCCCTGTAATGGGGAAGAGGAGGAAGCAATACTCGCAAGCCGTGCAGCCGAAGGCAGTTAAAGTGATTGGACCGATGGATACCCATGTTAGAGTGGGGAATCCTTTGGCCTCTGCTGTGCCGTCATCTCCTGAGTCGGTGAATGAATCAACTGTGAGTAATGCTTCACCGTTAACCTCTGCTTGTGATAAGGGTGTAACTCAGCCCAGCCAAGAGTTGATTACTATTGTTGGGCCTGGTAGTCTTTCCTCCCTTGACGAAGTCGGGATGGAAGGTGCCGGCTCAGTTTTGCCTCATTCCTTTCTGAAAATTGATTCATCTTTAGAAGGTTTGCCTCCCCCCCCTCCCTTCAGTGGTTTCTTTCGCCTCCTCTAAGGGAACTTTGACGCCTCCGGCTGAAGTTTCCTTAAAGGATATTTGGGCAATTGTCTCTCGTATGGAGTCGACGCTTGAGGATTCCCTGCAGAAAATGGCAGATGAAATTTAATGTGGACAAGTGCAAAGTTATGCACCTAGGGAAGAACAACCCAAACTATGGTTACACAATGCAAGGTTCCACATTAGGAACCACCACCCAGGAAAAAGATTTAGGCGTCATTGTGGATAACATGTTAAAACCCTCGGCCCAGTGTGCAGTGGCAGCCAAGAGAGCAAATAGAATGCTAGGTATCATAAGGAAAGGAATGGAAAATAAAACAAAAGATATTATAATGCCTCTATATCGGTCCATGGTGAGACCGCACCTTGAATATTGTGTGCAATTCTAGTCGCCGTATCTTAAAAAGGATATAGAGTTATTAGAAAAGGTTCAGAGAAGAGCCACCAAAATGGTAAAGGGGATGGAAGGATACTCCTATGAAGAAAGGCTAAAAAGGTTAGGGCTCTTTAACCTGGAAAAGAGACGGCTGAGGGGAGATATGATAGAAGTCTATAAATTAATGAACGGAGTGGAACGGGTAAACGTAGATCGATTGTTTACGTTATCAGAATATAGGAAGACTAGGGGACATGCAATGAAGCTACAGGGTAAACTATTTAAGACTAATAAAAGAAAATATTTTTTCACTCAACGTATAATCAAACTCTGGAATTTGTTACCGGAGGATGTAGTAAAGGCTGTTAGTATAGCTGGGTTTAAAAAAGGTTTGGACAAGTTCCTGGAGGAAAGGTCCATAAACCATTATTAAGAAGGGACCCAGGATATCAGTGCTTGACCTAGTACAAGCATTGCAGAACCTGTGTCTTTTGGGGAAACTGCTAGGTACGTATGACCTAGATTGGCCACTGTTGGAAACAGGATACTGGGCTTGATGGACCTTGGTCTGACCCAGAATGGCTTATCTTATGTTCGTATGTTATGTTCTTATGTGGCGACTTTTTCGGCGGAAACAGTTACAAAGCTATCTGATCATGAGGTCCGTTTGTCCGCTGTGGAGAAAGTAACTGAGAAATATGAGAATTTGTCTTCATCTCAGCAAGCTATGCTGGCTTCGGTTACTCAGGATCTTTGCTCCTTGCACCGACAGGATGAACTTTTGGAAAACCGTATGAGATCTAAGAACTTGCGTCTATTAAATTTTCCCCGGACACATTATCTTTCCCCCTTAATTCTTTTTCAAAAGTATCTTAACCCTTTCCAGGCCGAGCCCAAAACTCTCGGGATCCAATATTCTGACTAAATATTCCTATCAAATGGTATATAATACATGACCATAGCAGAAGGAAAATCACTATTAGAACATATTGAATAAGACGGGTACAATTTTCCTGAAATATGCAAAAATTAACTGGCTGCAAAATGTGGATTAAAAATTTAAAGTAGGCCTTCAAAGGGTTAAAGAAATTTTGTTATTTAATGATGTGGAAAAGATTGTTATATCTCGGATATATTATGTCTCTAAGGGGAAAGTGGTTAAAGATTCAGAGTTGGTGGGGGGGGGGGAGGGTACAGTATGATCAGTTAATATCCTCTACGTTAGATATATCTGGATTTTTGGAATCCTCTACTGATGATATTACCTCAAGAGATACGTTACTGGTCACATTTGCCTCGGAGATGGATAAAGATAGAATATTAAGGGTATATTTTCAAAAGAAAAGTGAGAAAATTTGAGGTCAATTAATTCAAGTATTTCCAGATGTTTCTAAAGTTACACAGGAGCAGCGTAAGGCCTTTTTGGAGGTCCGCCCTCGGGTGTTAGTTTTGGGTGCTTTATTCTAAGTTCCCTTGTAAATGTCATATAGTTTTACAGGGTAAACGTTATGTGTTTTTTGAAGTGGATCAGTTGTTAAATTTTCTTAAAGAAAAGAATTAATATGTTTTCAATTATGTTCTCCACTTGACTATGTATAATTGAGTTTAATGTCTTATTTTACTAGAGCTTAATCTAGTCAAATGCCTTTTCTTTCTTGTTATGCAGCTGCTTCTTGATGTGGACTTTTGATTATGTATACTATATAAGTTAGTGTAATTTCTGTTTATATTTTTGCTTCATAAATGTATTGAAATTTTTTATAAAAAAAAAAGCTGATAGTGTAGCTGGTTCTAAAAAGAGTTTGGACAAGTTCCTGGAGGAAAGGTCCCTAAACCATTATTCAAGGGGATCCAGGATATCACTGCTTGACCCAGTAAAACATTGTGGAACCTGTGCCCTTTCTGGAAACTGCTAGGTACTTATGACCTACATTTGCCACTGTTGGAAACAGGATACTATGCTTGATGGACCTTGGTCTGACCCAGTGTGGTATATCTTATATTCTTATAATGGTACACGGAACTCACTTGGATGACTGGGTGGTGATTTGTGGTGTGCCCCAGAGTCAGGTCCTGTGACCTGTATCATTCTATGTATGTGTGAGTGATATTGCTCAGGGTCGAATGGACACATCTGTCCTCGTGCATAGGACACATAGATGTCAGACAGAGTGAACCCCTCTGAGGGTATGGGTAGTATGAGGTGAGCTAAGCAAAAGCTGACGGAATGTGTACTGCTTGGCAATTCCACTTTAATGTAGAGATGGCAGTCATGCACTGTGAGGCAAAACCACAAGGGGAATCTATGCGATGGGGGTGGGAGATTGGTGGGCAAGAACCAGGGGACATACCTTGTGTAGATAGGTGTTGAGGAACTGTGTTTGGCATAATAGCATGACACAGCTATGGCAAAAGCCTGTATCATGCGTGGCTGCATACAGGGAGTTGATGCTAGCAGGAAGGGAAAGGTCATAATGGCACCGTACAATTCGCTAGCAAGGCATCACTTGGAATACTGTGTTCATGTTTACAGACTATCTCTCACGCAGTTCATAGGATGGGTGGACACTTGATTTGGGGCCTGCATCTGGGAATCTATGAGAGGGGTCCTCCAGACCCATATATGCACACTCCAGAGATGAGGAGGGACAGGGGAGATATGAATCAGATGTTCCAACACTAGAGGAGTATTGATGTGGATTCAAACCCCTTCCCAGGACATTGGAGCTGTAAAAGTGTGGCATATGACATGTAGCTGCATGGGGGTAAACCACAGCCAATGTATGGAAATACCTTCTCAGAAAAGAGGTGGTGAATGACTGGACTGGCTTCACAATGGAGGTTGTGGGTGTACCTCATTGAACGAACCAACAATGGCATGTGAGCAACCCAGTGCATCCCTGTCTGGCAACAGCATGTTATCAAACATTTCCATCTCTTCTAGCTGTGTAAGTTGGAGTAACCTACAAGGACCACTGGGTACAGCCCTGAGGCAGGGCATGGGTAGGGCTGACATGCACAGATCAGCAGGCGCACCTACATTTGTCACCTTGCTGGGCCACGGAGCTGTGAGTACACCCCTGAGGCAGGGCATGGGTAGGGCTAACCTGCACAGATCAGCAGGTATGCCTACATTTGTCACCTTGCTGAGAAATGGAGCAGTGGCTAAAGCCCTGAGGCCGGACATGGGTAGGGCTGACCTGAACAAATCAGCAGGCGCACCTACATTTGTCACCTTGCTGGGCCATGGAGCAGTAGGTCCACCCCTGAAGCCGAACATAGGAAGGGCTGACATGCACAGATCAGCAGGCACACCTACATTTGCCAACTTGCTGGGCAGACTAGATGGTCCAGACAGGTCCATATCTGCCATCAGCTGCTATGTTACCATTGCTATAGACACCTTGTATGGCACATTCACAGATTGCATTGGGGAACAGTGGCACAACCAAAGGTCATCATCCCTTTCACTTTGTCACCCCTATGTACAGTCAGGTCCATACAGTTGGCCACAAAATAAACATATTGCTATTCTTACACTCCCCCTAGGTGTGGTGTGTGTCACTTGCTCAGTCCCATGTAACCTATATGTGGTTCCAGTTAATGACAGGCCCCTTAACTTGACCCTACATATACAGGTATAGCTACACTGGGGTTGTTTACAAGCTAAGAGGTATATGTCTTGGAGTGGCCTAGTTAAAGCACTGCACTCAATCCAATAGATAATGTGTCGCATTAGCTGTCAATTGCTGTATACCAAGGCACCACATCACACCTGAGGGTGCTTGGTCAGTTTGACCCGGGAATGACTGGCGCTCACAGTGGCTACATGTGGTGGGCTAATGGTCACAACCCCCAGGAGACATGCAGCTGAAAATGCAGCAACAGGTGGCTCTACAATCCCCAGACGTCATTGTGCACATATATAAGTATTGTTAGTGTCACAATAAGGGATGTTTTGCACCCTCTGATTGGTAGGCATGTAGTGTGTATCACATGGTGCTAAGCCCCCAGAGCCCCGTTTGATTTCAAATGTTGTACGGAGACACAACAGGACAGAGACAGCAGGGATGCATACATTTTCATTGCACTGTGTATGTCACTAACCTGTCTCACCCTGCCTGAGGCTTGGGAGTGGGCTAGAAGTTCACCTTCCATTGGTACAGTGCTGCTACACATACATTTCATAACACTTCAATATGACATCGTCCATAACCTCTGATGGCCTGGGCCAGGCCACAGCTGTCCTCCACATACAACACACTGCCATGGGCTGCAGATTTATGTGACCCACTGAAAGTTACATTTTCCAGAGTCAGTCTTAAAAATCCAGAGGCTGGATGTGGTGGCCTGATGGGGACATACATCATCAGATTTGCATCTGGCAGCACATCAGTGGTTGCCGCACCAACCTCATGACCCTAGATGGTATATATGCATGCACACACTTTTTTTTTTTTGGCTAAGGTACACATACATGTAGCTACAATACTTAACAAAGCTATCGGAACCTCGCACCTCCTAGGTCATGGCAATGTGGGGTACTAAATGTGCAACTCTCCCCTTTGCTATTGCAAGCCCATGTAGATGTAGCAATTACCCCTCACCTGAGGTCACACCACACTGTCATGCGCAGATGCTCACCTCACAGACCTAAGACTGGACCCTATTTGTATATGGTGTGCCCAGTAGATGATGTGTGTTGCCTACGACCTGCTATGTTGAGCTTCTTTGTTTGTGGTACCTGTCCCCATATACTTACCTCTCGTGGGTAGTCAGGCTGCTCATTGAAGTGCCTCTGGACGTGGTGCCAGGCGCGCTTGACCCGAAAAAGGTCCTGCCTGACACTGGAGGATGGGAAGAGGTGACATTGACGGCAGCAGATAAGACTGCCCAGAAGCTCAACGTCTCCCTCGGTGAAGGGTGGCATCCTAGAATGGGCAGCCATTTTGTCTGGTGGTTTTCTTGAACGACATCATGACACCCTGGTCTCAAGGTGGCGCCATAACATGCTCTACGGCGAGTTCGCATCAGTGTGCACTACTAGTTTTTCTGTGCACATTACTTTGTCTCATGGTGCCTTGCGGGGCTGAAGTGCAAGGCACGTAGTGAACGACTCCTAATGCCCTGTGCCTTGCGTGCCATGTCCGTGTATGGCAGCACGTATAGAAACATAGAAATATGACCACAGAAGAAGACCACATGGCCTATATAGTCTGTCCTTCCATATCAACAACTACAACAGTCCCCTTTTTTCCTTTAGAGATCCTCTGTGTTTGTCCCATGCTTTTTTGGATTCAGATACTGTCCTCATCTCTACCACCTCCACTGGGAGACTATTCCACAAATCCACCACTCTTTCCATAAAGAAATATTTCCGCATATCACTCCTGAATCTATCCCCCTTCACCCTCATCCCATGTCCCCTCATAGCAGAACTTGCTTTCAATTGAAAAAGGCTCTCCCCCTGTACATTTATGCCACGGAGGTATTTAAACATCTCAATCATATCATCTCTATCCCGCCTTTCCTCTAAGGTGTACATATTAAGATCCTTAAGTCTGTCCTCATATGCTTTATAATAAAGACCACTAATCATTTTAGTAGCCACCCTCTGTACTGACTCAATCCTGTTTATATCCTTTTGAAGGTGCGGTCTCCAGAATTGCACACTATACTGCAAATGAGGTCGCACCAAAGACTTATACAGAGGCACTATCACCTCCTTTTTTCTGCTAGCCATTCCTCTCCGTATGCACCCAAGCATAGCGCCCAGCACTGATACGGCACAGGGCATATGGTGCCATGCACAAGGTGCATTGCGTGCCGCATCCGTACTATGCATGGGGCATTAGGCGCCATCATGTGATGCACCCGCCTAAGGCAGAATGTAAAGCACCTAGCGCGGACGTGGTGGGCATGGTGCCTAATGCCCCGTGCCCAGCGCAGATGTGGCATGCAATGCGCCTTGCGCATGGTGCCATACACCCCATGCCATGTCAACGCTGAGTGCTATACATGCTGTCTTATGCGCCGCCTTACACGGCAGTGGCACACATGGCGCCTTGCACGGCAGCGCATCCGCACAAGGTGCCTTGCGTGGCTGCACATCCGTGCAAGGCACCGTGCGTGCCGCGGGCCATGTTCACAATAGAAAAAGATCTGCAGGCCTTTTCTGAGGGGACAGTGGAGGACAATGTGATGTGCCTTGCATCAGGTGGCGTAGTAGTGGGGATTGGACACTTGATGTGTTGGATATGTGGTTGCTACCCCTAACCATTGGGTTACACACTGCACAGCCTATCTAGCTGTATTGCTATACATATATGTATATGCCTTCCTAGGTCCACACACGTCTATATGTATGTATCTATATAGGTGTGGGTGGGTGTGGGTGTACCTGTGCATACTGTCATGTAGAAGACCCTTCTGAGCCTATGGAGCTAAACGAAGCAGAGGAATTTGCTTCAGAAACTGACAGGCAGTCAGAGCACATGGCTCAGGGTTTCCAAGGGAAACGTAAACAAAGAGAGTCACGAGATGAACAAACACGCCCATGCTGCAACGTATCCCCAAGCTCAGGAGTTAAGTGAAAACACCTGGTTGGGGGAGGGGCGAAGCTGAGCCCTAAGAAGCAGGGATATAAAAAGGGGTCATTAGATTTGACCAAGGGAGAGGCAGAGGCAGAGAAAGAGAAGAACAAAGAGGAAGCCAGAGAAAGAAGGACCCAGAGAGCCAGTGCCCAAAAGCCAGGTGGGAGCAGCCCAGGACTGGTGCCGTCCCTTGAAGGCAGCCGGAGGGAGAGACTGCCTGAGAGGCTAGTTTGGGAACACTCAGAAGCTCCAGGGAGAGAGAAGTGCTGGCCAGAGGATATTTGCATGTCTAAGGAAAAAGCTGAGAAGCTAAAAGGCAGGAAAATACATCCAGTGTTTGGAACCCTTGCTGGCCCAGCAGTGCTGAGAAGTTCTTCCTTTCTAAAACCAAAAGGTAGGCTTCACAAATTATACAGAGGTGAACCTAGCTATAAAAGTTTTCCTTGTGCTTGCCAAGAAACAGTGGACTCTCCTTTAGGTAACTCCAATATATACGGTACTTTACAACCCTGCTCATTAGAATGCTATAAAGAGAAGCCTCGAGAAGGCAGAGAGGGAGTGTATTCTGAAATGCCGTGTAGCAGTGTGCAAACTCACCCAGCTGATAGTGATTCAGAAGAAATGCAGATAGAGCCTGTTATTGAGGATGTAACAGATGATCAAATGGACTGCACGTTATCACTAGCTGACCACATTAAATCACTTTGCTGACCAGGCTATTAAGAAGGCTGTCCAAGCAGCAGAAGAAAAGCAAAGTGTTTCTTTTTGGTATAAGAAGTGATTGTTACTTTTGTGTTTATATTGAGCACTGCACATTTTGAAGCTGGAAACTAAAGAAGCTATTTGTCCTAAGTTCCTGAATGTTTTCTTTATGCCAGTTGCATATGGCTATTTTGTCCTGAGTTTTCACATGCATTTAATCCACCCGGAAGGGGAAATAAAATCCTTGTCATTTGCCTGAAACCACTCGACTACAAGTACTTCTTTCTTGGAGAGTAAAAAGGAACTACAACTCCCATAAGGCAGTGCAGGAACAAGTACTCTGCCATACTTTCTAAGTTAGAATACCCAGGCAGACCAACCCTACGTGCCCTATGCACTGGGGAGGTTCCCAGGTGACAATACACATGGGGATATATCTTTGTAGAGATATATATGGTGTGGAGGATTGGCCCAATGATTAGGGCAACTACCTAGTACACAGAGGATCATCGTTTCAAATGCAATCACCACATCACATTACACTCCTTTGCCTTCTATGACAGGCTTGTGTGTATAGAATATGTTTTGTGTTTACTGTATGTCTCTTTATATTACAACATATCCACTTAGGGGAAGGTAGTACCTCTGTACCTTACCACATCGGTCGTCAGTGTTTGCCCCTCAGACTGCCTTTGGGCAGCATATGGTCATTCGCTGACCACCCTGAACTTCCATGGAGTACCATGCATGCATCTCCCATCATCCTAGCTAATGTTTCTTTTTTAGGGACAGGCCCCATAGTCCCCTCCTTCCATTCTGCCATTGGTGCTGCTCTGTGTTCTGTTATTCTTTCATCCCACCATACCCCATGATGCATTGCACAGTCAAGCATACTGTATGCATATCCTCCATGACCAGCAGAGGCCCTGTACCTTCACATGAGAGCAGGAGTTTACAGGCCTTCATGACACATACAGCATCGGTGACCATTAGCTAGCAATTGCCAAGGTCATCATGAATGTGAAGTGGGTCAGTACTGCACTACCTGTACAACTCTGGTTCAGCCACAGATCTATATTGCAGCTATTGGGCAGCATGTGTGATCTGTATTGCAGGCTGGTGTGTGCAATGGGACCGTGTTGGCATTTCCTGCCCTTTCTGGCAGGTGGCCCCTTTTTCCCCTGGTTTTTGGACAATGGCAGATATCCCATTATAGACAGCTGGGCTGCAGCAACAGGCTCAGATATGGTGTGGCTTGTTATAAGAGGATGGTCAGCAAAAGGGTGGATGCCCCATGATGGGTGACAGAGGTGGTCCAGTCACTCACAGCAGCAGCAGCCACTCCCATCACAGCCATTGTTGCAGCTAGAGCTATCACCACCCCACAGGGCCAATCAGAGACAGCTGCAACTGTCACCCTGCATGCATCACCATACCCAGGAACATTAGGTACGTGCACACTCCAGCTGTCACAAGGCTGCTGTTGCACACAGAATACTCATGCTCAGTGCAGCCTATGTCTCTGAAACACTCTCACCGACCCGAAACAACAGGTGCATGACGTGAGTTATCAGACAGACAACTGCAGCTTTGATCAATTTATTACACAATGTGGCTGCATAGCCAGTCCAGGGTCACACCACAATCAGGGTGATGGTGGCCTATCAACATTCTCTGCTGTTTGCACCCTAGTCAGACTGATGACTATCACATGTTCAACTATCTGTTCCATGTACATTCCCTCTTGCACATGTGCACCCTGTGGTAATGATGCTGTTTCATGTATTTCCCAGCATCCTCTCCCCTTCATTTGCATCACATTCTACTGTGGGACAGTGCTGTGGGACTGAGGTGCATAGTGGACTGGCTGATGTGCCTCATTCATGATGCAGATGCATGGTGCATCAAGCAAACTGTATCTTCTACATTCCCAGATGCTGCGTGGCCCTACTCTGTCTGTGGAGGTGAGCAAGACACCAGCAACTGTGCCTTTGTTCATTCATCCTGGTTTCTCCCTGCCCCAAGACCGTGTTGCCATGGCATGAGAAGCACATGCAACCAGTCCCACTGCCGGTGTGGGAGCAGGTTGTGTGCTCTGATGTTGACAGCTGCTCACTGTGCCAATGTAGATGTGGATAGTGGAGCTTGTTTGTGTGGGTGTTTGTACCCTTGTTGGCCAAATCTTTGGTGGTTGCACATGCTGGTATTATACCTGCAATGTGGTAAAAAATGTCACCATGGGGACAACATCCACTGCCAGGACACGAACCTGTGACCTTCTCCTTCTCGATACAGCGACTGTATGGGGTGCACCACAGTGCTGCCACATTGCCATAACCATCCATGCTGATTGCATGCTTCCCATCAGACGAACCTTGACAGATATTTTATTGCACATGGCGCACTGGAAATGGCCACAGCTTTAGTCAGCCGAACAGGTTGGTGTTGTACGTGCATTGTGGCTATCATGTTGCCACGGGGACATGGAAAAGCAAAGTCCACTGCCAGGACACAAACCCACAACCTTCTACTTTTCTATGTAGCAACTGTATGGGGTGCACCACAGTGCTGCCATATTGCTACAACCATCCATGCTGATTGCATGCTTCCCATCAGAAGAACCTTGGCAGATATTGTATTGCACATGGCACACTGGAAATGGCCAAAGCTGTTGTCAGCTGCACGCAGTTGACACTCCCTCCCGCCTTACCCCCCATACCATGCTGACATGCCCATGTACCATCAGTGTTTGTGGTGCATGGTCCCAGGCCTGGCAACATGCAGATAGGCGGTAGCTAGGGCATGGGCGCCATGTGGGCCAGAGGCATACTTGGTCAGGCACACATCACTACCCCCGCCAATCTGCCTCTCCAGGGTCCCCATCACCACATGGCAGTGTTATGTCTCCTTAACCTGGGTATGGGACAGCTGTGTAGTGTTGGGTTTGAGGTATTGGGAATCTTGTCTGCACTGGCTGAGGTATTCATTGTTCAATTGTCTATACCATCTTACTGCTGTGGGACTAGGGGACATGCACTGTGGCTGCTGTGTTGGCCATTCTGGACCACTATGTGAACATATGTTGTCCTTCCACCCATCATCACACCACGCACTCCATTACCTGAGTATGTAGTACAGGTTGCCAGTGTCATGGTTTTCATGTATTTTTTGCCAGGTTACTGGGGAAGGTCCTTGGTGAGGGCCACAGCTTTGCACTCCGTTCCCCATTGCAGGCATTGTGTATCAAGTTTATTTTTTGGGGTACCTATGAGGCATCTGTGCCATAGTTCGTACACTGTTGGTCACAGGATACAAGGCATGATGGACCTTGGTCAGACCTAGTCTTGCATATTTACCGGTCTTCTGTTCATATGTGCCAACTAGGCAGCTGCCTGGTCCACCTTGTGCCCCTGCAGCCCCCACTGCATGTTCTACCTGCACCCTCCTATGCACCATTTGCACCATCAACAAAGTGCCCTTTCATACCTGGGCACTGTGCTGTTGGTGCAAATGGTGCACTACTATCACTTTCTTGGGCTCATCTGTCTGTGCAGCACATTGTATACATTTAAATAGGATCTCTCTCCTCACTGTGCACCTTTACCAACAGATTTTCACTAGCGGTAATGTTCCTGGTGTTAAGATGCCGGCGGTAATATAGCAGGACTTGATTCCCGCCCACTCTCCGCCTATTGACCCCTACTCTCCGCCCTCTCTCCGCCTATAGTGCACTTATCGCTGAGTGTAACGTTAGCGCGCCCTGTAGCGTGCGCTAATGTCACCGATGTAATGTTAGCGCACGCTACTTTACACATGCTACATTACCGCCGTTTAGTAAATATATCCCATGGTTTTGCACATTTCTCAGAGCAAATGTAAATTCATGTATGTGGGTTCTATTGTAGCTGGTTCTGGGAGTCTATTTTACAAAGACACATAGACGCTTATGTTGTCTTTATAAAATAGGCTTATAAAGGTGCCTTTTTGGACTTATCACATAGGCAACCTGTTATAAAATTATCTCCTATTGGCACAGAGGGTAATAGGGTACCACTAAATAAAGTACCAACTCATTTTCTCTTGTATCTTTTTGTTTGTTTCCAGGTAGTTGATTTACTAGTTTCCATGTGTCGATCTGCCTTGGAATCTCCTCGGAAAGTAGTCATTTTTGAGCCATATCCTTCCGTTGTGGATCCCAATGACCCTCAGATGTTGGCCTTTAATCCTAGGGTAAAGAGTTTGTTTCTTGTTTGTTTGGGGGGATCAGTTGCTGTGTATAGGGTCTAAGGTTGAGA
Source organism: Ichthyophis bannanicus (assembly GCA_033557465.1). Taxonomy (NCBI): domain Eukaryota; kingdom Metazoa; phylum Chordata; class Amphibia; order Gymnophiona; family Ichthyophiidae; genus Ichthyophis; species Ichthyophis bannanicus. The sequence continues at coordinate 371,647,422 of CM066033.1, read as the reverse complement.
GAAAATCTCCTTTCTTCATCAACAGGCAGACTGGTCAGTTACATATGTGGATAACATTGTCTGATGGTACAAATGCAGAAAAGCTTTCAGAGCCCAGAATAGTTTGGAAATATTTCATGAGTATCTGTGGACATTCCTGTGCAGCATTTGCCACCACCATATGAGCCCCCCTTTTTGTTGTTTGTCCTCTTGTATAACACTTTAAAAAAAAAACAGATGCATCTCTTATTTTTCTGGTATGTTTTCACTTATTTTTGTGAGATTTATTTTTGGAAAAGTGTTTCTTTCAGCACTCACCTTAGTTTTACTTTTTTTCAGTACTTACATGTCTTTATTCATTTTCACTGTAGCTGTTCTAGGCTCCCTTTTTCCATCGCCTTTCAGCATTAGTGTTGGCCCCATGTTGGTCTAATCTTTTCGTAACGATTTTGTTTGATTATGGCTTGACCATTTTTTTTGCTATACTGCAAAAGCAGGCCATTGTCTTCGAAAGATGCTGCATATGCATTTAAAAGCTGGAACTCTGCTTTGGCTAAAGAAATCTTTTTTGAACTAATAATTGACTCATTTAACATTGAGCATCCGTGGTGTAGAAGAGTATATTTTTTCTTACGTTAATATGATCAGTCTGGACATTTTAGTCTCAAATATGATCTGTAAATTTATCTCTGGTTTTCTGATGAATAAACTTGACCACTATTACTCAGTCTTTTCTGGATTGAGTGCTATAAAACTAAGGCACTTACAGCACTTGCAGAACACTGCTGAAAAGCTTTACATTTTGCAAGAAAATATAATCTTGTAACAACACTACTGAAGCAAGAACATTGGCTTCCTGTCATTGCTAGAATTCAGTTCAAAACATTTTCAGGTCTTATACATGAGCATGTTTACAAAAATGTGCTATTTTAGCGTGCATTGAGGCCCATTTTTTGGTGTGGGGGCAGGGCCAAATCTGCGCTGTCTGATTGGAATGTGCCGGGTATGTCCTCATGCAGTTAGCGTGAGTTCGGCTCTGCCCCCTCAGCAAGCCATTGGTTCAAGGTTGAGAGCTTGGACATAGAGGTGGCAATTAATCTTCAGGAACAAGCAGAAAGTCAGTCTTCACATATGTGTGATGTCACTGACAGAGCACTGCACCGGAGCGCTCCCCAGCTTCCAAAGGAAGCTTTTGGGAGGCACACCACACATGCATGAATGCCTTCCCATCTGCCGCAATGCGATCTTCTCCAGTCTTGTTTCCACAGAGTCCCTAGGACATGTTCCTGTATTCCGGAAAAATGTTTTTCTTCTTGGCCCTCATAGGCCGTTTTATTCTAGCTATCCTTGCCACTTGTCATCTGCTCAGTCGGTCTCTACTGACATATTTTTTCTTTTGTTTTTCACGCTTTTGGCATTTATTTTGCCCCCTTGGAGCATTTTCCCATCCACAACACTATTGAGTTTAACTTAGCTGCGTTGGTATTTATCGATATGTCCAAGCCAGCCAGTGGTTTCAAAAAATGCACCAAGTGTGGCAAGCAATACCAAAGGGGAGAGCACTACACCTACACAGGAATAGGAGAAACAACATAAGCAGGTGCACCAAAGAGTAGTTTGTCTAAGCAGCTTTATTACAAAACAAATCCCAACACATTTTGTCTCTTAAGCTTTCTTCAGAGAGCTTAAGCCTCAAAAACAAACATAAAACATTAAAACACGATCAAAGAATAAATACCACAAAGTATCATAACCAAATATAAAAATTAAGATACATAAAAAGTTAAAATATGCATATATATACACTATATATATATATGTACAGTATATATATAAATAATTAAACACAATGGTTTACACTAAAAGTAAGGATGAACTTCTATGTTGAGAAAGAACAATAAATATGCATAAATGTTCTAAAAACAATGTTACTAGTGTAATGTATTAATTTGCTGCTAAAACAGGGGACAGCAACCATATTCAAATCTAAATCCAAAAGGGAAACAGTCTGTATAAAGGATCATTGTCCCACAGAGTGAGTTAAAACCCCAAAGGAAAAGAGGAATGAGGAGGACGTCCAAGCTTATAAGTGGTTGAGTAACTCACTCGAATCGCTGCTCTCACCACTGATACACATAAAAGCCTTTCCACGGCTAACAATCCTGCGAGGAGAAGCAGACATTGAGTAAAAGTTGTGTAAAATAAATAATATCAAACCACCAAGGAGGGCAAACTTAAGTCAGGAATTTAAAGAAGAAAAGAAAAAGTAGTGGGACACAAAAATACTTTAAAAACTTGCCTTGTCAGAGAACCGCGTCATCTTGAGTCGCTAATCAAGTGTGAAGAAACTATAGCAGCAACTTTCGCACTGAAACTAAGGTCAGTGTACAGCTAGCAAGTAAAGGTGGAACGTGTTATATTGTAAAGCTAAAGAAAAAACTTATTAGCCACAATCTCCGAAGAATAGAGAAGCAGGGCGGTGTTTTTTGACATAAGTCTAGACTAAATTGGTCTTAACTAATGCCTGTGAATGAACTGAGAGCAGCTGAGGCCTGCATAAAAGGCTTCAGAGCCCTGCCCTGTTGAGGCATTCCGAACAGGGGCTATATAGTTCAAACAATGATAAGACTTTGAAGGTTTATTTTTGTTTTTAAATTGCTAGCTCTCTGGCTGGGAGCTCTTAAAAGGGTTTTGGTATATTTTTAAAACAAAGTTACATTCTTTTTGGTGTTTTAGTAGACATATTTTCTTTAGTGGGGTAGGTTTCAAACTCTGCTTTGGGAACTTTCTCAGCTCTTGGGAACTGCTGACACCTAATTAGGTGTTAGTTCCCTCCCTAACCCCCCCCCCCCAACTCCCATCCACCCCTAGTGAGCAGTCTTGCTTATAGGGCCCCTCCCCATTTAACAAAACACAGGGACTTGGAACAGCACATTTTGAATGTAATTAAAGAGATTTAACTGCTTTTTCTCTGAAAGGACAGCTGGGAAACCGGCTGGTACTTTGGTAGATTTCTCTCTTTTGCTTTAACACAGGGGTCTCAAACTCAAATTGCTTTGAGGGCCAAATGAGGACTTGTAAAGTAACCCGGGGGCCGCATAAGACGCGGGGCCTCATTTGCATAAGGGGCCTCATTTGCATAAATATTTGCATAATGTTACCATACACTAACTTTTAGTAAACATGCCTCTTTAATGAGTATGGATAAAGAAAGACTAAAAGATTTAGAAACAAGAAGACAATAATTAAACTGGGAACCCCAAAAGCCAAACTTGGAATGTACAACAACACTGTAGAAATAAAATTATAAATTAATTTCCTCTTGTACTAAACAAAGCGCAAACATTAATGATGCACATTTCCCAGAGCTGACATATTCCAGTTAATAAATTCAAAATAAAGAGATATTTTTCTACCTTTTGTGCATTTTTTTCAGTTGCAATTGTTCCAGCCACTTTCTTCTGGTTTCTTCATGTCTTCTGCTAACTCTCCATCGTCTGCTGTCCATTTGCCCTTTCTTCTCTCCTAGTTTTTTTTCCATTCTCTCTCTACATCTGCTTTAACATACTAATCTTTCTCCTTTTTCTCTTTCCTCATTCCTATTTCATCCACTCAAATTTTACCCCTCCATCCTCAATCCCCACTTACTCTCCCAATACCTGGCCAATTGTAGATTTGTCTTCTCTCCCAGCCAAAATATTTTTCCCCTCTCCATTTCACTTTCCCAGCTCCATCCCATTCTAATCCTCCCCCAACATCAGCTCCCTTCTAGTTCCAGCCCCACCCAGCATCCGCTCCCTTCTAGTCCCCCCATTAGTCCATTTCCAGTCCTATCCTAGCCTCACCATCAGCCCATTTCCAATCCTAGCCCCCCATCAGCCCATTTCCAATCCTAGCTCCCTCCCCTCACAGCCCATTTCCATTCCAAGCCCCCCTCCCCATCAGCCATTTGCAGTTCAAGCCCCCCTTCCACTCAGCCCATTTCCAGTCCTAGCAACCCCCCCCCCAGCCCATTACCAGTCCTAGACCCCCCATAGCCCATTACCAGTCCTAACCTCCCCATAGCGCACTTCCAGTTTTACCCCCCATCACCCCATTTTCAGTCTTACCCCCCCCATAGCCCATTACCAGTCATAACCCCCCTGCCAATAGCCCACTTCCAGCCCTAACCCCCATTACCCCATTTCAGTCAGCCCTTCCATAGCTCATTACCAGTCCTAACTCCCCCCAGCAGCCCACCTCCAGTCCTTCCTAACCCCCACCTGCCCATTTCCAGTCCTAGCCCCCACCATCGCCCATTACCAGTCCTAGCCCCCACCATAGCCCATTACCCGTCATAACCCCCCTGCCAATAGCCCATCTCCAGTCATAACCCCCCCCTGCCAATAGCCCATCTCCAGTCATAACCCCCCCCTGCCAATAGCCCATCTCCAGTCATAACCCCCCCTGCCAATAGCCCATTTCCACTCATTCCCCCTCTGCCAATAGCCCATTTCCAGTCATACACCCCCCTGCCAATAGCCAATTTCCAGTCATACCCCCCCCCTGCCAATAGCCCATTTCCAGTCCTACACCCCCCCCCCAGGTAAATTTAAAAAAAACCTGGCTTCTGCTGCTCAAGCAGCAAAATCAGCTGTCCTGCGGCCCCTTCCCCTGTGCCCGGAGATCCGAGTCTGCTATATCAGCGGCGTGCTTTTCAAGCCGCGAGGAGACTATTCCCCTCTCGCGCGGCTTGAAACCGCGCGAGAGGGGAATACTCTCTTCGCGGCTTGAAAAGCACGCCGCTGATAGAGCAGACTCGGATCTCCGGGCACAGGGGAAGGGGCCGCAGGACAGCTGATTTTGCTGCTTGAGCAGCAGAAGTCAGTTTTTTTTAAAATTTGACAATTGATTCTGCCGCTGCCACGGCGGCAACGGCAGAAGCCAGGGTTTTGGGGTTTTTTTGTTTTCCTCCGTCGCGGGCCGCACAAAGTTGTCTTGCGGGCCGCATGCGGCCCGCGGGCCGCGTGTTTGAGACCCCTGCTTTAACAGATACCTAAGCTCCACGAACTGAACTATGGCTGGGAAAAATCGTATTGCTAAAGCTGTTGCCCCTGTTACAGCTTCTGCCTCTGTCCAGACAGCGGTCCCAATGCCAGTTGAAGGACTGGTTCCATGTGCAGGGTGCCTGCATGCTGAAGCTCTGAAGAAACAAGTGGAGGAACTCAGAGAGGAGGTGGCGAGGCTGAGGAACATTCAAGACAGTGAGAAGTACATTGAAGAGATGCTTCTTGCAGCAACCAAGCTCTCCAGCAGAGGAGAAAATGGGTGCAGACAGAATGATGAAGGTTGGACACAAGTCACCAGGGCCTGCAGAATCACCAATCCAACTTCTCCAGCCCTTGAATTAAAGAACCATTATGCAGGCCTGGAAGTGGAGGAGGTGAAAGCATCCCTAGAAAGGGAAGAACCAGAGTTCAAGTACCCCAAAGTTGCAGAATCAGTGACCACAAGGAAGCGAAGGGTAGTGGTGGTTGGTGACTCTCATCGGAGGGGTACTGAGGCATCCATCTTCCAACCAGACTTGATGTCCAGAGAGGTATGCTGTCTGCCTGGTGCCAAAATCCAAGATATTACGGAGAGTTTGCCGAGACTCATCAAGCCAAGTGTCTCTCACTTGGTTTGCAGCTTGTCGTGCTGTGAGGGCTTGCGTGCATCAGTGATGCTGAGAGCTAAACTATCGGTAGTTTAACTACTGGCAGGGTCTCCCAAGATGGACAGGTCTCAGCTGAGGTGCCAGACCAAGACAAATCACCCATCTGGGCAGCAGCAGAATGGGACAGTGTTGACGGCGGAGGATCACATTTTTGTGACAACGGCAACAACACCAAACTAAAACTGCGCGGAAGAAAGGCCCGGCAATCTATTTCTGTATCTTGCCATGAAAACCCAATGGATAGTTACAACAAAACAAATTGTGCTATGGCGCTGGAAGATGAGACCCCCAGGTCAGAAGGCACTCAACTAGCTACTGGGGAAGAGCTGAAGACTTTTCAGAGTAAAGCCAGCATTTATGATGTGGTTGGATCAAAGCCCTCGGGAAGTCTGACTGCTGATGTAGCTGCGCATGAAATGAGAGTCAGAAGCTGTAAAGATGTCTTACACATTGGAACATGGAACGTACGAAGCATGAACCAAGGAGGTGGTCAAGAATGAAATGGAACGTGTACAACTTGATCTGTTGGGTGTCAGCGAACTGAAATGGACTGACATGGGGCACTTTGCATCAGATGATCACATGGTCTACTATGCTGGAAATGAAAGACAAAGAAGAAATGGTGTTGCATTTATAATAAAGAAGAAACTTGCAAGAACTGTAATGAAATACAATACAGTCAGTGAACGCTTAATCTCTATTCGTCTACGAGGATTGCCTATCAACACAACTATAATTAAAGTATATGCCCCAACAACAGCTGCAGAAGAGAATGAAATTGAAGAGTTCTATGAACAAGTACAAGCTGAAATTGACAGAACATGCAAACAGGATATCCTGATAGTCATGGGTGACTGGAACGCAAAAGTTGGCAACAAAGCAGAAGGCAAAGTAGTTGGAAAATATGGACTTGGCAACAGAAATGAAGCTGGAGAAAGACTGATAGAATTCTGCAAGACCAATGATCTATTCATCTCAAACACCTTCTTCCAGCAACACAAGCGGCGACTGTACACATGGACTTCACCGAATGGATTATATAAAAATCAAATTGACTACATATGCGGAAGTCAATGATGGAAAAGCTCTGTAACATCAACAAAGACAAAACCTGGAGCTGACTGTGGTACAGATCATCAACTACTAGTATGCAAACTCAAGCAAAAGTTGAAAAAGAGCAAACCACTCATGAATGCAGCAAAATATGACCTTGAGAATATACCACTGGAATTTAAAGACTGCCTGCAAAATCGATTTGCTGCTTTAGATACAAATGACAGAGCTCCGGAAGAGTTATGGAATGACATCAAGAAGGTTGTGTTGGAAGAAAGAGAGAAGTCTTTACAAAAGGTGAAAAAGCAAAAATGGCCAAAATGGATGACGGAAGAAACTCTGAAAATTGTCCAGAAACGCCGAGAAGCTAAAGCTAAAGCTACAAGGCCTTCCTCAATCCACTATTAACCCTCTACAACTTGCTATGAACACCGCAGCTAGGGTCCTTCAGGGAGTCGCCAGATTCGAGCACGTGACTCCTGTACTAAAACAACTCCACTGGCTCCCCTTACATGGTAGGCTCACTTACAAGACCATACTGCTGACCTTTAAGGCCATCCACGGACTTTCATCCTCTTCACTCTCAAATCTCATCCATGTAACTCCATCTACTAGATCCAGAAGACCGACGGCTATAAACACACTAACACTTCCTAAGGCTGTAACAAAATGCACCCAGATAACGGCAAGCAGATCTTTTATATTCTACGCCCCAAGATGCTGGAACGCCTTACCACCAAGCGTTCGTGCCATTACCGACTTAACCCAATTTAGGAAAGCACTTAAATATCACCTTTTCCTCATATACTACCCACCAAACATTATCCCCAGCAAAAGCCCCCCCAAATAAGAGACACACCTTATCTTCAAATAGCCTCTCCCACTTTCTCAGTAAGATTACTAGGACTTTTGTGTTGTCATGATACCTTTTATATAATCATGTTTGTAATAAGTTAACCTTATGTTACCCAAGTTTATATACCTGTTTGCTGTAAACACGGAATAGCCTGTTATTCTGTTGATGTTGTTGTATGTGAACCGCGCTGATATCAAATAGCACGGTATATAAAAGATTGTAATAAATAAATAAATAAAGCTAGAGGAGAAAGAAAGACAATCGCAGAACTTAACAGAGATTTCCAACGTGCAGCAAGACAGGACAAGGAAAAGTACTACAATGACACTTGCAAGGAAATAGAAGCAGAAACTATTGGAGGAAGAACAAGATCGGCTTTCCTAAAGCTACGAGAGTTAAAGAAAAAGTTCCAGCCTCGAATTGGAATGTTATAAGATGCTCAAGGTTCTATGTTGAATGATGCTGAGAAGATCAAGAAAAGGTGGAAGGAATATACAGAGTTTTTATATGATAAAGATCAAGTGGACCAACAGCCGTTTCAACCTGTACCTTATGATCGGGAACATTGGTGATGAAAGAAGAAGTTGAAGCAGCATTGAAAGCCTTATCAAAGAACAAAGCACCAGGCATTGATAGCATTCCCACAGAAGTATTGCAGCAATCTGATGCATCTGTTACCGTACTTACAAGGCTCTGCCAAGAAATATGGAAGACAACATCATGGCCAACTGACTGGAAAAGATCTGTGTTTATACCGATACTAAAGAAAGGTGATCCAACTGACTGTGGAAATTATCGCACAATCGCTCTGATCCCACATGCCAGCAAGATTCTACTGAAGATTATTCAAAAGAGACTACAACCATACCTGGAACAAGAACTACTTGAAGTGCAAGCAGGGTTCAGGAAAGGGCGAGGAACGAGAGACATCATTGCGGATGTGAGATGGATCCTTGAAAAGACTAAAGAATACCAAAAGGATATCTATTTGTGCTTTATCGACTATGGTAAGGCTTTTGACTGTGTAAACCATGAGAAACTCTGGGCCACATTAAGAAACAGGGGTATACCAGAACACCTGATCGTTCTCTTGCGCAATCTGTACATTGATCAAGAAGCAACAGTTCGAACGAAACAAGGAGAAACAGAATGGTTTAAAATAAGCAAAGGTGTAAGACAAGGCTGCATACTTTCCCCCTACCTGTTTAATTTATATGCAGAACAAATCTTCAGAGAAGCAGGATTGTATGAAGACAACAGAGGTGTGAAGATTGGTGGAAGACTCATCAACAACCTTCGCTATGCTGATGATACCACATTACTGGCTGAAAGTGAAGATGATCTGAAACATTTGCTTCTCACAATCAAGGAACATAGTCTCAAAATGGGCCTGCACCTTAATGTAAAGAAGACAAAGATCATGACAACTGGCATAATCAACAGGTTCCTTGTTGAAGGAGAAGAAATTGAAATTGTGAACAACTTTAACCTACTTGGATCAACTATCAATAAAGAAGCAACAAGCAGTCAAGAAATCAGACGACGCATTGCTCTTGGCAGAATGGCTATGAAAGATCTAGATAAGATTCTCAAGAGCAGAGATGTCTCTCTCCATACAAAGATTTGACTTGTTCAAGCCATGGTATTTTCAATAACATCATATGGATGTGAAAGCTGGACAGCGAAAAAGATAGACAGGAAGAAAATTGATGCCTTTGAATTATGGTGCTGGCGGCGAATACTGTGTATACCATGGACTGCCCGAAGAACAAACCAGTCGGTACTAGAGGAGATCAAACCTAAGCTTTCTTTAGAAGCTCAGATGACAAGACTTCGACTTTCATACTTTGGACACATCATGCGAAGAGAGAGATCATTAGAGAAAGACATTGTGCTTGGCAAGATAGAAGGTCAACGCAAAAGAGGAAGGCCAGCAATGAGATGGATCGATACAATAACAGCAGCTACGGGTACCAGTCTGTCAACAATGAGCCACCTGACTGAAGACCGAACACAATTTAGGATAGCTATCCAGAGGGTCGCCATGAGTCGACTCTGACTCGACGGCACTTAACAACAACAACATCAAGCCCACTGACTATTACCCAATGTTGCTAATCCATGTCAGAACAAATGATACTGCCAGGTATCCCTCTGAGCATATCAAAAGTGAATTCATGGCTCTGGGACAGAGGGTGAAGCAGTTAGGTGCAGAGGTGGTGTTCTCTTCAATCCTCCCTGTTGAGGGTAAAGGCCAAGGCAGAGAGGCTTGCATCCTGGAGATGAATGCATGGCTGCATAGATGGTGTCATCGAGAGAGTTTTGTATTCCTCGACCATGGAATGCTGTTCCAAGGGCTGCAAAGCAGAGATGGCATCCATCTGTCCAAGAAAGGTTGACGCGTCTTCAGTAGTAGACTGGCTAATCTACTGAAGATGGCTTTGAACTTGATTCGTTGGAGATGGGTGAAGAAAGCCCCCAGGTAAGTGATACATTAAATACCTTTATGGAAATGGGTAACAGGGGTAACATATGGAAAGCAGTGTGTATACATGCCCGTAATATGGGAAATAAGATCCCTGATGTTGAAGCTTTGGTGGGAGTGGCCGACTTGGATTTATTGGCAGTTACAGAAACATGGTTCACAGAAAACCATGACTGGGATGTAACTATTCCTGGCTGTACTTTATTCAGAAAGGACAGGTTAGGAAGAAGGGGAGGAGGAGTGGCACTTTATGTAAAAAATAATATTAAAGCTTTGGAATTACAGAGCTTAAAAGGGAGAGAGGAGGCATTGTGGGTTAAACTAGAAAGAGGGAAAGAGAAATCTGTTTGCATTGGCATGATATACAGACCTCCCTCACAAGAGGAACAGGTGGACAGAGAGTTAATTGAAGACATATGCAGCATTGCTAGGAAAGGGAAGTGCTACTGATAGGGGATTTCAATATGCCAGATGTGACTGGCACATTCCTGCTGCAGTATCATCTAGAAGTAAAGAGTTCCTGGATTCTCTACAGGGAGAACTATTTAGGCAATTGATAACAGACCCCACACGTGAAGGGGCCATACTGGACTTGGTGCTTACCAATGGTGAAAGTGTTTCTGATGTTATAGTGGGAGATCATTTTGCATCCAATGATTACCAGATGGTGTGGTTCAGTATTAGGAGTAGGGCTGTTAGAATCCATTCAAAGGTGAGAATCTTAGACTTTAGGAAGACTAACTTTGCCAAGATGGGCCAATACCTCAGGGAGTCGTTAGCGGAAATGGGAACAGCTGGGGGATGTAGAAAATCAGTGGGCAAAACTGAAAGGGGATATTTTAAGGGCAACCAACCTTTTTGTTAAAATGGTAAATAAAGGTAAAAGGAAAAGGAGACTGCTATGGCTTTTGAAAAAAGTACCTGAAAAGGTGAAGAAAAAGAGAGAGGCCTTCATGAAATATAAGAGATCACAGAGAGAGAAAGACAGGCATCTATATTTGGAAAATCTTAGAGAAGCTAATAAAGTAGTCAGGAAAGCAAAGATTCAAAAAGCGGAGGAAATAGCCAATGCAATAAAATGGGGGGATAAGACATTTTTCAGATATGTTAGTGAGAAGAGGAAGGGCAAAAGTGGTATTGTCAGACTCAAGGGTGAAGGGGAGGAATATGTAGAAGCTGATGAGGATAAAGCGGAATTGCTTAACAAATATTTCTGTTCTGTGTTCACAGATGAAGAACCAGGAGCAGGACCTCAGAAAACACCCTCAAAAAGGAACAGAAGTGAGGGATATCTTGAATAATTTTCAGAAGACTTTGTTCGTGAGAAACTAGCTCAACTTAAAGTAGACAAAGCGATGGGACCGGATGGGATTCACCCTAGAATACTCAGGGAACTTGGGGACGTTCTAGCAGTTCCACTGACTGATCTTTTCAATGCCTCAGAGTCGTGAGTGGTGCCAAAGGACTGAAGAGATTCTCATGTGTTGCCTTTACACAAAAGTGGATGTAAGGATGTGGTTGAAAACTACAGGCAGGTTAGTTTAACTTCGGTGGTGAGTAAATTATTGGAAACGCTGCTGAAAGAGAAAATAGTGAGGTTTCTGGAGTCCAGCGGATTACAGGATCCGAGGCAGCATGAATTCACCAGAGACAGGTCTTGTTAGACAAATTTGATTGATTTCTTTGACTGGGTGACCAGAGAGTTGGACCGAGGGAGAGCCCTAGATGTGATGTATTTAGATTTCAGTAAAGCCTTTGACACTGTTCCTCACAGGTGACTTATAAACAAACTGAGCACCCTAGGGATGGACCCTAAAGTTACTGCTTGTGTTAGAAATTGATTGGGTGGGAGTCGTCAAAGAGTACAGGTAAATGGAGCTCACTCTGAGGAGAAGGATGGTATCAGTGGTGTGCCCCAGGGATCTGTCCTTTGTCCGATTCTTTTTAACATCTTTGTTAGTGATATAGCGGAAGCGCTGTCAGGTAAGGTTTGCCTCTTTGTGGATGATACCAAAATCTGCAATAGAGTAGACACCCAGGAAGGTGTAAATAACATGAGGAGGGATCTAGCTAAGCTTGAAGAATGGTCTAGAATTTGGCAGCTGGGATTTAATGTTAAAAAATGTAAGGTCATGCATTTGGGCTGCAGCAATCCAAGGGAGCAATATAGTATAGGGGGTGAAGTACTTTTGTCCATTAAAGAAGGGCGGGACCTAGGCGTGGTTGTGCCTGATGATCTCAAAGCAGCTAAACAGGTAGAAAAGGCGACGGCAAAAGCTAGAAGGATGCTTGGATGCATATGGAGAGGAATGGCTAGCAGAAAAAAGGAGGTGATAGTGCCTCTGTATAGAGGGTGGCTACTAAAATGGTTAGTGGTCTTCATTATAAAGCATATGAGGACAGACTTAAGGATCTTAATTTGTACACTTTAGAGGAAAGGCAGGATAGAAGTGATATGACTGAGATGTTTAAATACCTCCATGGCATAAATGTACAAGGGGAGAGCCTCTTTCAATTGAAAGCAAGTTCTGCTACTAGGGGACATGGAATGAGGGTGAAGGGAGATAGATTCAGAAGTGATATGCGGAAATATTTCTTTACAGAAAGAGTGGTGGATCCGTGGAATAGTCTCCCAGTGGAATTAGTAGAGATGAGGACAGTATCTGAATTCAAAAAAGCATGGGACAAACACAGAGGATCTCTAAAGGGAAAAAGGGGACTGTTGTAGTTGTTGATATAGAAGGACAGACTAGATAGGCCATGTGGTCTTTTTCTGTCGTCATATTTCTGTGTTACCATGTTTATAAAAAAGTAGATCACTCAGTTGTACCTGAAAATCACAGAGAAATAGCAGCAGTATATATATGAAATAGAGGAACTAGTGCAAATAAATGTCATTTTAAGTGATGATCTAAGTATTGCAAAGTGTATTATAGCATGTTTTAATTGCGCCACTTTTGTAAAACATCAACAAGTTATAAATTAAACAACGTCAAAGTTATAATGCCCTGTTCAATGTAATTTCAGTTTGTTCAATGTAAACCGCCTTGATATCATGAAAGGCGGTATAGAAGAAATGTTAAATAAATAAAATAAATAAAACATGTATATATGTAAATAATTCATGGTTTAAACTACATAGTTCCTTGTTCAAAATATACTGTTTCATGTAAAGCAGCTGTGTTACACTGCTATGTTTTGTTCCTTGTAAACCGTCTTGGATTGTAGAAAGACGGTATAGAAAAGTAAATCGTATTTCAAACAAATGCTCGGGGCATTCATTTTGAAGATGTGTTGTCAAAATCTATCAAAAGCTATAATGAGATGAAATTTAAAAACAAGAAGAGCCCTAAAGACTAGCAAGTGTAAAATGACAGAAATTATATTTGAAAGCTAGCAATGAGAATAAAGTGTGTGAATAGTACTAAAAATAATAAATAAATAAATCTTACACAACTTGAAGATAATGAGCCCGATTCCAGTACGGATACGTCCAGGCTGTCCGGATGGCTCCAAGCAAGATGGGCCCATCTTGCCCCAGTTCGGGACCATGGGAACAAAACATTCCTGCGGTGGCCAGAATCGGGCCCCTGCCACCTGCAGGGACGTCCTCCCCTCAGGCATCCCCGACCCATGCATCTCCGGCCCCCCTTTTCACCTCTGCCTGACCCAAGGCTGGCCTGCTATGGGCTGGATCGGGCGGTGTGGACCCCCTCCATACCCGGCCCCGGGGAGTGATCCCTGATCCTGATTGCACCAAAAATACTGCATAGAAACATGGCGGCAGATAAAGACCACATGGCCTACCTTGTCTGCCCTTCCATATCAACCACTACAACAGTCCACTTTTTCCCTTTAGAGATCCTCTGTGTTTGTCCCATGCTTTTTTGAATATAGATACTGTACTCATCTCTACCACCTCCGTTGGGAGACTCTTCCACTTATCTACCACTCTTTCCGTAAAGAAATATTTCCACATATTACTCCTGTCCCTGTTCACCTTCATCCTATGTCCCCTCATAGCAGAGCTTGCTTTCAATCAAAAGAGACTCTCCTCCTATGCATTTATGCCATGGAGGTATTTAAACATCTCATTCATATCACATCTATTCCGCCTTTCCTCTAAAGTACACATATTAACATCCTTAAGTCTGTCCTCATATGCTTTATAACGAAGACCACTAACCATTTTAGTAGCCACCCTCTGTACTGACTCCAACCTTTTTATATCCTTTTGAAGGTGCGGTCTCCAGAATTGCACACAGTACTCCGAATGAGGTCGCACCAAAGACTTATACAGAGGCTCTACCACCTCCTTTCTTCTGCTGGCCATTCCTCTCCCTATGCACCCAACCATCCTTCTAGCTTTCGCCATCACCTTTTCTACCTGTTTAGCTACTTTAAGATCATCAGACACAATCATGCCTAGGTCCCGCTCTTCTTTTGTGGACAGAAGTACTTCACCTCCTATACTGTATCGCTCCCTTGGATTGCTGCAGTCCAAATGCATGATCTTGCATTTTTTAACATTAAATCTCAGCTGCCAAATTCTAGACCATTCTTCAAGCTTAACTAGATCCCTCCTCATGTTATATCTATATCTTCCTGGGTGTCTACTCTATTGCAGATTTTGGTATAATCCACAAAGAGGCAGACCTTACTCGACAGCGCTTCCGCTATATCAATAACAAAGATGTTAAAAAGAATCTGACCAAGGACAGATCCCTGGGGCTCACCACTGGTAACCTTCTTCTCCTCAGAGTGAACTCCATTTACCTGTACCCTTTGTCACCTCCCATTCAACCAATTTCTAACCCAAGCAGTAACTTTAGGGTCCATCCCTAGGGTGAACATAGAACAGAAATATTTGTTAAGCAATTCCGCTTTATCCTCATCAGCTTCTACATATTCCTCCCCTTCACCCTTGAGTCTAACAATACCACTTTTGCCCTTCCTCTGATTTTTAGTTTCATTTTTATCTTTCTACTTTTTAATTGTATTTATTTATTTCTTATGTACTTATTCCTGACAGCTTTTTATGCCCTTTTTATTTTTTGCACTGATGTTTTATTCGGTGTTTTATTTGTTTTTTGGGGCCATTCATTGAATATATGGCTTTACAATATGTCACGTTCCACCTTTAGTTGTTAGCTGCACTCTGACCTTAGTTTCAGCGCAAACGTTCCCCATTTTAAATGGACACCGCTTCCTCTTCAGTTTCTTCACACTTGATTAGCGTCTCAAGCTGATGCGGTTCTCTGGCAAGGCAAGTTTTTAAAGTATTTTTGTGTCCCACTACTTTTTTCTTTTCTTCTTCAAATTCCTGACTTAAGTTTGCCCTTCTGGGTTGTTTGACATTATTTATTTTACAAATCTTTTACTCCGTGTCTGCTTCTCTTTGCAGGATTGTTAGACGTTGAAAGGATTTTATGGGTATCGTTGGCGAGAGCAGGGATTCGAGTGAGTTACACAGCCACTTATAAGCTTGGTTGTCTTCCTCATCCCTCTTTTCCTTTGGGGTTTTAACTCACTCTGTGGGACAATGATCCTTTATTCATTCAACTTTCCTTTTGGATTTAGATTTGATTATGGTTGCTATCCCCTGTTTTATCAGCACATTAAGAGAAATACAATAAGTGAGGGATGGGTGAGGTCACAGGTGCTTGTTTATTAAAAAACCCCAATGCGTTTCGGTGACACGTCTTCTTCAGGGGGTACGCATCTTAAAAACATAAACATATACATAAATAAGCCAAGTAATAATATATATAAACAATGTAAAGAATATATATATAAAAAGTTTGAATTAAAACACAAACAGTGTTAACATTCAAAACTCATGTGTAAAAATATTTCTCCAGGACCAAGCAGGAAGTCAGTCCTCACATATGGGTGTCATCGGCGCCGATGAAGCCCCAGCGGAGCATTTCCCCAGCTTTCTATGAAAGCCTTTGGGAATACAGGCACGCATGCGCGGTTCCCTTCTCGCCTAAAGGTGCCATCTTACCTCAGTCTCTTTTTTTCCGTGAAGCCCACTGGACGTGTGTCCAGTTTCCCGGTTAAAATTAGATTTTTCAGCGATTTTTGCTATTTTTTCTCCCGGTTCGACGCCGGTTCCCCTCCTGCCGGGTTCGGTACACCGGTATCGAGCCCGATTCTTCTTTTTCGGTTTTTGCCATTCGTGGCTGGCGTTCGCGCCCTTTTTCCCTTTTTTCCCTGGAAGGCCAGACCTTTGACCTCGCGGGGACTCTTTTTTCCCCGATGGCTTCCAGCGGTTTTAAGAAGTGTGATCGGTGTAAGAAACTAATGTCTCTCAGCGACACACACGACTGCTGCCTTCAGTGCCTCGGCCCCGACCACGATCCTAAGTCATGCGGGGCCTGTGGAAAGATGTCTTCCAAGGCAGTACAAAGTCGCCAGCAGCAAAAGGAAAGGCTTTTCTCGGACTCAGCCTCCGGCCGGGCCCGGACCTCGTCTGAGGCCTCGACATCTCGGGATTCCGATCCCGAGCGCCGTCGAAGCTCCTCGGACAGCGGGTCCCCCGACCGGGAATGCAAGAGGAAGAAACGGCTCGCGAGGGTGTCGTCAGAGGAGGTCCCTGGCTCCTCGAGGGTCAGGTCTAAGACCCCCGACCGTCGCCCCGAGCCCTTGGAACCGGAGAAACCTGCCAAAGTTCCTCGTGTGGAGCCGGAGTCTGCTGGACACGTAAGCCCCATAGTCCTCGTGGACTCTCCTCCCAGGGAGCCGACGTCGGGCCCGGCGCCGCCGGAACCCGAGTTGGTGGCTGCTGCGTCTCCCGAGCTGGGTCTCAGGATGACAGCCTTGGAGATCAGATTGTCTGCCTTCATGGAGCAGCAGCGGGCACTGATGGCCAGCCTGTCTGGCGCATCTGCCCCGACCACCAGGACCTCGACGTCGAAGTCGACCCCAGAGACCGAGCCGATACTCGAGTCCATCGTGGCTCGGAGTCGACCTCAGTTGCGGTCTCCCTCGACCTCCCGTTCAGGACCGAGGGCGTTGATGCCGGTGCTTCCGGCGTCGGGGCGGGTGCTTCAGGGCCCCGCGGGTCGGACCCCGACTCTTCCTCGGACGAGTCGGCTTGGGAGACGGAGGACGAGGAGTCTCCTGATACCTTTAAGACTCGGTGCGTCCCTTCGGACTCACCGCAGTCTGAGCCCCAGATTAGGTCCCCCCCCCCCGGAGGACACCCAGTTCTCTGAGATCGTCCGGGATATGGCCACTGCCTTGGCTATTCCGGCGGACCCCGAGGAAGAGCCTCGAGCTGAAGAGCTCGAGGCGCTACAGTATGACTCTCCTCCGAAGGAGGCCTTTACTGTCCCGGTTCCTCCGATGCTGGAATGGCTCCTCTTCCGTATGTGGGAGGCACCGGCCTCGGCGCCAGTTCTTAGCAAGCGAGTCGATTCGATCTATCAAATCCGGAAGCACCCTGGTTTTCAGAAGGCACAGCTACCACACCATTCCATGGTTGTGGAATCGGCCATGCATCGTCTGAAGAGCCAGAAGATGCACTCCGCGGTGCCTCCTGGCAGGGAGGCCCGAAAACTCGATGGTGTCGGAAGAAAGTGCTTCCAAGGCTCGTTGCTTGCTTGCCGTGTCCAGTCTTACCAGCTGTACATGGGCATGTCCTCGCGGGATCTGGCCAAGGAGTTGGCCGGGTTCTCTGCTGGTCTCTCCGGGGAACCCTTGCAGAGATTTAAGTCCTTGTCCTCGGGGATTCGGGACTGCTCGAAGTTCATGTCCCGCGCCGCCTACGATGGCTTCGAGGCTTCGTCCCGAGTCGCGGCAGCCGGCATCGCGGCTCGACGCCAGGCATGGCTGCAGTCATCGAACCTCGAGCCATGGGTTCAGGACAAGTTTGTCGATGTCCCTTGCCGAGGTGAAAACCTTTTTGGCAAGCCCATGACCGAGAAGGCCGCTCAGCTCGAGACCAAGCACCTCACATGGACAAGGCTGTCGAGGAAGACCTCTGCCCCTTCTCATAAAAAGAAGGGCTCGGGTAAAAAGCCCTTTTACCCGAGGAAGGGCACTGCCTACAAACAGTACCCGCAATATCAGGCTGCCCAAGCTGCCCCCCAGGGTCAGCAAGCCAAGGGCCAGGGTAATGGGCCCCGTAGGCAGAAGACCCCCAAGCCTCAGGCCCCTGCTACCACTCAGCAGGGTGGGGGCTTTTAACTCCTTGAGCATAGCCTCTCCTCCACTGCTCTCCCAACCCTGCACAGGAGGTCGTCTCGCCCTCTTTGCCCACCAGTGGCCCCTTATCACCGGGGACAGTTGGGTGCTGGAGATAGTCCACAAGGGCTATGCCCTCCATTTTCACCAACTGCCTCCTCCATACTTTCCAGGGGAGCCTCCCAGGCCTCCCCTTCACACAGACCTTCTCCTTCAGGAGCTTCAGGGTCTGTTGGTGGACAGGGCGGTGGAGCCTGTGCCTCCCCACTTGCAAGGTCACGGATTCTACACCAGGTATTTCCTGGTGCCCAAAAGAACCGGTGGCCTTCGACCCATTCTGGACCTCAGGAACCTCACAAGTTCCTAGTGAAGGAAAAGTTCAAGATGCTTACTCTTGGAACACTTCTGCCCTACCTCCAGCAGGGAGATTGGCTATGCTCCTTAGATCTAAAGGATGTGTACACTCACATCCTCATTCATCCAGACCACAGAAAGTACCTCAGGTTTATTGTGGGGGGAAACCATTATCAGTACCGAGTGCTGCCTTTCGGCCTCACCTCCGCCCCCAGAGTCTTCACAAAGTGCCTAGCAGTGGTGGCGGCCTACCTGAGAAATCAGGGAATCTTTGTCTTCCCCTATCTGGACGACTGGCTCATCAGGGGTAAAACATGTCAGGAGGCCATTCAAGCCACCCTCAGGACTATTGCTCTTCTACAACGCCTGGGGTTTGTCATAAACTTCGCAAATTCCACTTTGCTCCCCTCCCAGAACTTGGAGTTCATAGGGGCAAGGTTGGACTCTCTCCTGGCAAAGGCATTCTTGCCAGAAGATAGAGCCCAAAGGTTGATGGCCTTAGCAAATCAGTTTCTCTGCAGGTCCCTGTTCTCCGCCAGACTCTGCCTGAGGCTTCTAGGCCACATGGCTTCGACAGTGCATATGACCCCCAATGCCCAGCTCCATATGAGGCCTGCACAGTGGTGTCTTCGGGCTCAGTGGTCACAGGCCACAGGCAGCCTCAGCGAAAGAATAAGGGTGTCCAGACCTTTTCTGCACTCCCTCAACTGGTGGCTGCACCCACCCAATCTACTGAAAGGGGTGCCTTTTCAGATTCCAGGGTACACAGTAGTGCTAACAACAGATGCCTCCCTGCAAGGCTGGGGAGCTCATTGTCTGGGCAAGTGTACCCAGGGCCTCTGGTCTCCCTGGGAACCTGCACAGCAGATCAATCTCCTCGAACTCAGAGCTATTCGATTAGCACTCAAAGCTTTCCCTCCTACCCTGGCTCACCAGTCTGTCCTGATTCAGACAGACAACCAAGTTGCCATGTTTTATGTGAACAAACAGGGCGGGACTGGGTCCAGGATCCTTTGTCGGGAGGCTCAGGACCTTTGTTCTTTTGCCCTCCAGCACCACATGCTCCTCAAGGCTGTGTACCTTCCAGGCCAGGACAACTACCTGGCAGACATATTAAGCAGAATACTGCAGCCCCACGAGTGGCAGCTGCATCCTTCAGTAGTTCAGAAGATCTTCCTGAAATGGGGTCTCCCTTTGATAGATCTCTTTGCCAGCCCAATGAACAAGCAACTGCCAAAGTTCTGCTCCAGGCAACCGCATCCTCTGCAGATAGCAGCGGATGCTTTTCTGATATCCTGGTCTCAGGGCCTCCTCTTTGCATTTCCTCCCACGCCCTTGGTGGCCCGAACTCTCTTCAAGATTCTTCAGGACAAGGCCTCGGTCCTGCTGGTGGCTCCCAGGTGGCCGAGACAGCCTTGGTTTCCTCTTCTACTTCAACTGGCAGTGGATCCTCCACTACCTCTGGGGTTTCAACCCGACCTTCTCTCACAGGAGCAGGGTTCCCTTCTGCACCCCAATCTCAAGACTCTCAATTTGATGGCCTGGAGGCTGCAAGGGTAGTCTTGGCTCCCTGGGGCCTGCCTCAGGAGGTTGAGGAGGTTGTCCTAGCCTCTAGGGAACAGTCCACTAGGAAAACCTATGCTCTCAAATGGAAGAGGTTTTCTGTGTGGTGTCAGCTACGTACAGAAGATCCTTTCTTCTGTACTGTGCCAGTAGTCCTTCAGTACTTACTGCAATTGTCAAATCAAGATCTTAAATCCAATTCTGTTCGGGTCCACCTCTGAGCTCTAGCAGCTCACCACTCTCTGGTGGAGGGACATTCTCTGTCTGGTCACCCCTTGGTGTCTCGCTTTCTTAGGGGCTTGCTTTTGCTCAAGCCTCCTATCCGTCCTCCTGCTCCTGAGTGGGAGCTGAATGTGGTCTTGCAGCAACTGACTCGCCCACCTTTTGAGCCGATGGCTACTTGTCCACTACGCTTCCTCTCCTGGAAGACACTCTTCCTGATAGCTCTTACCTCGGCTAGGCGAATAAGTGAGCTTCAGGCCCTGGTCTGTGATACGCCTTACACCAGGATTTATAGGAACAGGGTAGTCCTTAGGACTCATCCAAAGTTCCTCCCTAAGGTTGTCTCCTCTTTCCACCTCAACCAGGAGGTGGTTCTTCCAACATTCTTCCCTAGGCCTCATGCAAGCCGGGCTGAAGCAGTCCTGCATACCCTGGACTGTAGGAGGGCCTTATCCTTCTACCTTGACCGTACGCAGGGGCATAGAAGGGCTACCCAGCTCTTCGTCTCCTTTGATCCCAATAAGTTGGGGTTGGCTGTGTCCAAGCGTAGCTTGTCCATCTGGGTGGCTGACTGTATGACCTGGGCTTACAAGGCGGCTGACCTTCCTTTGCAGGGTAGGGTTACGGCCCACCGAATCAGGGCAATGGCTGCCTCAGTGGCTCATCTCCGCTCTGTGCCCTTGGTAGACATCTGCAGGGCTGCAACTTGGTCTTCAAGCCAGACTTTTGCGGCCCGTTACTGCCTGGAGAGGGAGTCCCGTAGGGACAGTGCTTTTGGCCAAGCAGTACTCCGGAATCTCTTTGAGGTTTAGGCAACTCCTGCCCTCCTGCCCTCTGTTGGGCTACCAGTGGAGGTTGTGTCCTTGAAAAGCCTTTCTTTGCTGCTGACACTAGAGGGAGTTCTCTTGTTCAGCCTGGGTTCCTCGGTAGCCCAGAGCTTGGGAGTCACCCATATGTGAGGACTGACTTTCTGCTTGGTCCTGGAGAAAGAGTAGTTACTCACCTGTAACAGGTGTTCTCCAGGAGCAACAGGAATCAGTCCTCACAACCCTCCCTCCTCCCCTTGGAGTTGCAGTTGTACATAGTTTATTTTTCATTTTTGTGTGCTGTTCTTAGCTATGTCATTTGACTGAGGTAAGATGGCACCTTTAGGCGGGAAGGGAACCGCGCATGCGTGCCTGCATTCCCAAAGGCTTTCATAGAAAGCTGGGGAAATGCTCCACTGGGGCTTCATCAGCGCCGATGACACCCATATGTGAGGACTGATTCCTGCTGCTCCTGGAGAACACCTGTTACAGGTGAGTAACTACTCTATATATAATAAATAGTTAAATTAATAGTGAAACATATATGTAATCTTAAAAAAACAAATATATAATGTAATGATAAAAATGGGGACCACAGATAAACCATATAAAAAACACACATAATGAAATGCGTAAAAATAAATTGTATTTAAAAACAAAATGTATTTAAAAAACATTTTTAAAAACATATAGCATTCATGTTAAGGTCCAAGGAGACGAGGAAGATGTACTTATAAAGGCACCTTGTGAGTCAACAGTCTTTAAAAAGACTCCAGTCAGTCTAATGCTTGAGAGCTAAAAGTGTATAGAACATAATTTTATAAATATTACCCCAGAGCCAGAGGAAGGAATAGAAGGGAATGTATTATGAGTTTAATAATGAAGGAGTGGATAAAAATGAACGTACAGCGTGCAGGTCTGACATGTGGAATCTAAAGAGCCGAGAGATTATAAAGTCTGACATAAATCAAAAGACAATGTATCTCCATACAAATTAAAATATGAGTTTTCTCATTATTTAGCACATTTGTAAAGGACGGCAAAGGACCATTCTGTAAAATATGAACTAAACATAGTAGGTGGGCATTCCGGACCATACAGTGAAGGACCTGGCTATTCAAGTTGTCGCTAAGAAACCTATCAATTGTATAGTGAAGTTGTTAAAGAAGACCATATAGAGCAGAGCATATACAATTAAACATTTGAGCCTGTGTAAAGGATTCCAGAGGGAGATTAACTGTTGAAGGTCTAAAAGCAATAGATAAAATGCTGTGAATATGTCGGGACTCAAGATACTGTCATGTAAACCGGAGTAAAGATTGTGCCATTTGTAGTCTATAGAATCCAAAATATGCACTTACCCGATAGATGATGGCAGTATACAACAATCATAAAAACTTTGTAAACCGGAGAAACTCCCGGAGGCTTGGTATGTGCTGAGCGCTTGTGTCGGTGTCTTTTTGTATCTTTTGCTTTTGTGCCGAATTTGGTCTAATTAGCATGAAGCCGCGCATGACAGAGTAAATTAGTGAGATGTATGTCAAAGATTGCTGAAAGTAAAGGGAGGGCAGATAATCTGCTCGAGCAGTGCTAAACACAGAAACCTGTGCTATAGATCGATCAATATGCGTTTATGGGGGAACCGGAGAAGGTTCTATTATTTCTTTCTGGACGAGGTGGAGTGAGCAGCCTTTGATTATAATACAATATCTCCAGGAACAAGCAGGAATGAGTCCTCACATATGGGTAAGTCGGTATCGACGGAGCCTGCACGGGAAAGCTCCCCAGCTTCCCAGAAAGAAAGCTTTTGGGAGCCTCCCACAGCGCATGCGCGCTGCCTTCCCGCCTTTCCTAACCAACTCTCCTCAGTTCTTCTTTTTCCGCGGAGCCAGCAGGTCGTGTTCCTGTCACCGCTGAAGAAGTTCTTTATTTTAATTTATTTCTTTGGTCGCGTGTCTGCCTTCCCCGACGCCGGACCGGTACCGCCGGTCTTTTCTTTTCTTTTCTTTCACTTGGTGTATTTTTCTTCTTAGGCCTACAGGCCCCCAAGAAAATTTTTCCCTCATGGAAAAACCAGCCTCCGGGTTCAAAAAATGCACTAAATGTAGCGGTACAATTTCTGTTACAGATACCCATGAATGGTGTCTTAAATGTTTGGGCCCTGAACACTCCATTCCGGATTGCCAGTCCTGCTCCATAATGTCTAAAAGAGGGTTACAGAACCGAGCAGCCAAGCTCCATGTGCTGTTTCCCACGGATGCACCGGCGGTGGCATCGACATCTTCCAGGTCTTCCTCTCCTGATGGGTCTCAGGTAACCAAACATAAACCTAGCAGTTCCTTGAAGGGCAAATCTCCCTCTCAGCATCGAGATGCCTCCGGGCTTGCCCTCGAGGATCCTGCCCCAGCCAAACAACCCCAGCGGGAAGCTACGGCTTCCAAAGCTCCTCCTATGGGGTTACAGGTTGACATCGATGGCACGGCCTCGACCGATCACCTGTTAGACTGCTCTGGGGTACCGGCACAATCTCCCGGTACCAACATCCAGGCAGTCGTGGCATCCATGGATCACACTGTGCAATCCATGCAGCAGGCTATAATGGCTTTTATTCAAGCTGCGACGCCGTCGGTACCGCAACGAGTCCCGTTGTCGGTACCGGCGCCGGTACCAGTACCAATACCGATACCGGTACCGACTGCATCAACATCGGTCAGGATACCGACTCAGGTTCCTTGTCCAGGGCTATCTCTCGGTACCGATCCGGTACCGGGGACGCCCGATGTCGGTACCGATCGATACGCATATCGATCATTGGAAGGGGACAGACGATACTTCAATTCCTCTGATGATTCTGATTCATCAGATGAGTCTCCCGAAGTATCCATTACCCTTCCTGAGGAGCCTATTTCTCCAAAAAGGAGAATGTCTCCTCCAGAGGATTTGTCCTTTCAAGACTTCATAATAGAAGTGGCTAAAGGACTCTCTATTTCAGTAACCTCTGAAGCAGAGCCTAGAGCAAAAAAATTTGATATTTTAGGATACTCTAAGGCTCCCAGAGAGACAGTCACCTTGCCAATTCATGAAATTCTTCATGAACATATGATTGACTTATGGGAGACTCCTCTCACCCTTTCTCCTCATTCTCGCAGATTGGACACTATGTACCGTGTCCCTCCTTGTCCTGGATTTCAGAAAACTCAGCTTCCTCACCACTCCATTGTGGTGCAGTCAGCTATGAAAAGGATAAAGAGTACCAAAAGACACTCTTCTGCTCCCCCAGGAAGAGAATGCAGGACCTTGGATGCTTTTGGTAGGAAAATCTTCCAAGCCAGTATGCTTATTGCCAGAATCAACTCATATAGCCTTTATATGGGTATGTTTCTAAAGGAAGTTGCACAAAAGCTGCACAAATTTCTCCCTTTTATTCCAGAGGATAGAAGGGATGAATTCCTCCTTTGGCTTAAGCATACTCAAGATTCCTTTGAGGGTGCCAGCAGAGCCTCAGGCATTGCCATAGCTGCTCGCAGAATTGCTTGGCTCCAGGCTTCTGATCTAGAACCCTGGGTTCAGGATGGCTTAGGAAATCTGCCCTGTACGGGTGAAAATCTCTTTGGCAAAGAGTGGCAAATAAAAGCTACTCAAATGGATGCAGAGAATTCTGCTCTGGATAGACTTTCAAAGTCAACTTCCATTCCAGCCAAGAAAAAGTCTTTCAAAAAGCCTTTTTACAAAAGGAGCAGATTTCCTTCCACTTCTGGCCAACAATCTTCTACAGGTCGCTTTGCTACTAAGCGTCAGCAACCTAAACAGGCCAGGCCTAAACCTACAGGGGCTGCTACAACTCAGCAGTCCCAACCCCCTCAGGGTTTTTGACTTGATACTAGAGAACTTAACCTTTCTGGCTCTACAACAGCCAGAACCTCTCACCATTCCAGGAAGGTTAGCTCATTTTGCACCCAGATGGGAGCAAATCACATCAGAGCAGTGGACCCTCTCTATCATAAGAGAGGGCTACAAACTTCATTTCTCAGACCTTCCTCCCTACACCATGGTGAGACACTTCAATTCTCCCACATCTCTCCTCGACCTTCTGGATCAGGAGGTGACTACCCTTCTGGCCCAGGGGGCCATAGAAGAAGTTCCTCTTCTTCAACAGGGGTCAGGGTTTTACTCCCCCTATTTTCTCATTCCAAAGAAAACAGGGGAATACAGACCCACCCTAGATCTCAGAGAATTGAACAAATTCCTGTGCAAGGAGAAGTTCAAGATGCTTTCTCTAGGCACTCTCCTTCCATACCTGCAGAGTCAGGATTGGCTTTGTTCTCTAGATCTCAAGGATGTGTACACTCATGTCCTCATCCATCCATCTCACAGAAAATTCCTACGTTTTCTGTTCCAGGGAAAACATTACCAATACAGAGTGCTTCCTTTCGGTCTAGCCTCTGCTCCAAGAGTGTTCACCAAATGCATGGCAATAGTTGCTGCATTTCTACGCACTCTGGGAATATTTGTCTTCCCATACCTGGACGACTGGCTCATCCGAGCTCCAACCCAGTCAGAGGCTCAGATCTCCCTGAACTGCACCAGGCGCATTCTGCAATACTTGGGACTTGTGATAAACCTCCCAAAGTCCCAGCTCACCTCTACTCAGTCCCTGGAATTCATAGGGGCCTGGTTGGACACCACTTCTGCAAGGGCCTACCTTCCTCAGGCCCGTTGTCAACGTCTAGTGCAGTTAGCCTCCCAGATTCAGTCAAAGAGCCATTTAACTGCCAGGGAGATGCTACAGCTGCTAGGCCATATGGCTTCCACAGTACATGTGGTACCCTATGCTCGCCTACACATGAGAGCAGCTCAATGGACTTTGTCCACCCAGTGGACTCAAGCTTCAGGAGCTCTCTCAGACCAAATAGCAACCTCCAAACGTCTCTTTTGGTCTCTCCAATGGTGGATGTCCACTCAAAATCTGTTGCTGGGGTCCCCCTTCCAACCTTTGTTGCCCCAGGCAACCCTCACAACAGATGCCTCCCAAACAGGTTGGGGAGCTCATCTACAAGACCTCTCCACCCAAGGCATTTGGTCCCCACAGGAGACCTCTCTTCATATCAACCACTTGGAACTTCGAGCAGTATTCCTAACTCTCAAGGTCTTTCATACCCTCCTCAGCTACAAGACAGTCCTCATTCACACGGACAATCAAGTAGCCATGTTTTACATAAACAAGCAAGGAGGAACTGGCTCTCTGTCGCTTTGCAACGAAGCTCTAAGATTATGGGCCTTCGCCAGAGAGCATTAAATCCATCTCCTGGCAGTATATACCTCCCAGGAATCCAAAACTCTTGGGCAGACAGACTCAGTCGAGTTCTGCTTCCACACGAATGGTCCCTGCAGATGGATCAGGTACTCAGAATCTTCCAGGAATCAGAACCCCGGACATAGACCTCTTTGCAAGTCCGTGGAATGCCAAACTTCCCCGGTTCTGTTCCAGAATTCCGTGTCAGGGAGTTCAGGCCAAGGATGCCTTCCTCCTTCATTGGGGTCAGGGCTTCCTGTATGCCTTTCCACCCATTCCTTTGATTCCCAAGACTCTGTTCAAACTCCAGAGGGATCAAGGATCTATGATCCTCATAGCTCCACGCTGGCCACGCCAAGTGTGGTACCCTCTACTTCTGCATCTCTCCCAAACCCCCTCCCTGGACTTGGGAGCTGCACCAGACCTTCTGTCCCAGGAGGAAGGGACTTTGTGGCATCCAAATCCCAAGTCCCTTCACCTCAGAGCTTGGTTACTGAAGGCCTAGACCTTCAAGACTTCAATCTTTCTCAGCAAGTGAAGGATATCCTCCATGCTTCCAGGAAACCTTCCACTAGGCGTTCCTATGCTTTTAAATGGAAAAGATTTTCCATTTGGTGTGCTCAAAAGGGTCTTGACCCTCTGGCACTTCCTGTGAATTCTCTATTGGAATATCTCCTGCATCTCTCCAATGCAGGCCTTAAAACAAATTCAGTAAGGGTCCATTTGAGTGCTATTGCAGCATCCCTTAAGCCTCTCAATGGACAACCTATCTCCTCTCATCCTCTTATTGCAAGATTTATGAGAGGCCTAACTTTAACAAAACCTCCCATTCGACCTCCTCCGGTGGCATGGGACTTAAACTTGGTTCTTGGTCAGCTTGTGAAGCCACCTTTTGAACCCTTAGCCACTACCTCCTTGAAATTTCTTTCATGGAAGGTTATTTTCCTTATTGCAGTCACTTCTGCTCGCCGCATCAGTGAACTGCAGGCCTTAGTGGCTAATCCACCTTATACAAGGTTCCATCATGATAAGGTAGTCCTTAGGACAAATCCTCACTTTATGCCTAAAGTAGTCTCACCTTTTCATCTTAATCAAGAGGTATATTTACCTGTCTTTTTTCCAGCTCCTCATGCATCCAGTGCAGAGAGGAACCTTCATATTCTAGATTGTAAAAGAGCTCTTGCTTTTTACTTGCACAGTACACAGCAACATAGAAAGTCTCTTCCCAGCTTTTTGTTGCTTTTGATCCTTCTCATTTAGGACTTCCAGTCTCTAAGAGAACACTGTCCAATTGGATTGCTCAGTGTATTTCTTTTGCTTACCAGAGTAAGAACCTTTCTCTGGAGGGCCATGTCACAGCTCACAATGTGAGGGCCATGGCCGCCTCTATGGCTCATCTTCATTCTGTGTCCATCGACAGATCTGTCGAGCAGCCACCTCAGCCTCGGTTCATACCTTCACAGCCCATTACTGTTTGGACAAGGACTCCCGCCGGGATGCCTTGTTTGGTCAGGCTGTCCTCAGACACCTGTTCCATTCTTAAACAACTCCTGCCCTCCATCCCTTAATGGATGCCTGAGATCCATAGGAAGACGAGGAACCTTTCAGGGTCTCATACCCTTGGGGATCTCCCAGGCATCTTAGCTAGGGAGTCCCCAAATGTGAGGACTCATTCCTGATTGTTCCTGGAGATAGCACAGTTACTTACCTGTAACAGGTGATCTCTGGGAACAGCAGGAATTAGTCCTCACAACCCTCCCACCTCCCCTAGGAGTTGTATCTCTCTCTATCTTTCCTTTCCTCTCTCTCTCTATTGTCTCAGCTTTAAACTCGAACTGAGGAGAGTTGGTTAGGAAAGGCGGGAAGGCAGCGCGCATGCGCTGTGGGAGGCTCCCAAAAGCTTTCTTTCTGGGAAGCTGGGGAGCTTTCCCGCGCAGGCTCCGTCGGTACCGACGTACCCATATGTGAGGACTAATTCCTGCTGTTCCCAGAGATCACCTGTTACAGGTAAGTAACTGTGCTTTATGCAAAGTACAGAGTTTTACAATAACAATAAAAATTTTTGAACCACAGTAAAAAAAAGTCCATATTCATGTGAAGGAAAAACTATAATATAGGCTGGCAAGAAAACTAAAAGGCAGCAGCTGGATTTAAGGAAGAGGCTGTGCACAGTATCAAAGGAAACACATCTAAGGGGTAAAAAATATATTAAACAAATACATAAAAAGAAGGATAAAATACGGTCATATTAAAGGATGAAGTGAGTCTAATAGTGAACACCACATGAGTAAAAGCAATCGCAAAAACGCAGAAGTGGGCAGTGTAATACAAATCCATAAAAGAAAAATAAATAAATAATAACATCATAGTAAAATCAATGAATGTGGCCGATGTGAGCTAGGCAACCCTGGATTGTAGTGCAATATGAATTCAAGATTATTA
Organism: Ichthyophis bannanicus; assembly: GCA_033557465.1. Lineage (NCBI taxonomy): Eukaryota > Metazoa > Chordata > Amphibia > Gymnophiona > Ichthyophiidae > Ichthyophis > Ichthyophis bannanicus. The sequence goes on along the minus strand of CM066033.1, from coordinate 371,618,484 downwards.
TTTCAATCGCAGTAATCATGGTACGTGCTTATTTGATTGCAGAAAAAATTGTTCTCCAGGACCAAGCAAGAAGTCAGTCCTCACTTATGGGTGTCATCGACGCCGATGAAGCCCCAGCGGAGCATTTCCCCAGCTTTCCATGAAAACCTTTGGGAATGCTGGCACGCATGCGCAGTTCCCTTCCCGCCTAAAGGTGCCATCTTACCTCAGTCTCTTTTTTTCCGTGAAGCCCATCGGACGTGTGTCCTTTTTTTCCCGGATAAGAGAAGTTTTTTCTTGCCGTTATTTCGCTTTTTTTCCTTCGGATTCGATGTCGGTTCCCCTCCCGCCGGGTTCGGTACACCGGTATCGAATCCCTTTTTTACTTTTTCAGTTTTTGCCCTTAGTGGCTAGGCGCTCGAGCCAAAATTTTTTCTTTTTCCCTGGAAGGCCGGTCCTTTGACCTCGCGGGGACCCTTTTCTTCCCGATGGCTTCCAGCGGTTTCAAAAAGTGTGATCAGTGTAAGAAGATTATGTCTCTCACCAACACACACTACTGCTGTCTTCGATGCCTTGGCCCGGACCACGATTCTAAAACGTGCGGGCCATGTGGAAAAATGTCTTCCAAGGCCCTCCGAAGTCGTCAGCAACAAAGTGAAAGGCTTTTCTCGGACTCGGCCTCTGCCCGGGCCCGGACCTCGTCTGAGGCCTCGACACCTCAGGATTCCGATCCCGAGAGGCATCGGAGCTCCTCGGACAGGGGGTCCCCCGACCGGGAACGTAAGAGGAAGAAGCGGCTCGCGAGGGCGGCATCGGAGGAGGTCCCTGAGCCCTCGAGGGCCAGGTCTCTGAGCCCTCAAGGGCCAGGTCTCAGACCCCCGACCGTCGTCCCGGGCCCGTGGACCAGGAGAAGCCAACTAAAGTTCCTCGCATGGAGCCGGAGTCTGCTGGACATGTAAGTCCTGTTGTCCTCGTGGACTCGCCTCCCCGAGTACCGACGTCGGGCCCGGCGCCGCCGGGGCCCGAGTCGGGGGCTGCTGCATCACCCGAGCTGAGTCTCAGGTTGACAGCCTTGGAGAGCAGAATGTCTGCCTTCATGGATCAGCAGCGGACGCTGATGGCCAGCCTGTCTGGCGCATCTGCCCCGACCACCGGGACTTCGAAGTTGACCCCGGAGACCGAGCCGATACTCGAATCCTTTGCGGCTCGAGGTCGTCCTCGGTCGAGGTCTCCCTCGACCTCCCATTCGGGACCGAGGGTCTCGACGCCGGTGCCTAGAGGCCCCGCAGGGTTGGACCTCGACTCGACATCGGACGAGTCTGCTTGGGAGGACGAGGAGTCTCCTGACACCTTCAAGACTCGGTGTGTCCCTTCGGACTCACCTGAGTCTGAGCCCCGGAGTAGATCCCCTCCGGAGGATACTAGGTTCTCGGAGTTTATCCGGGATATGGCCGCTGCCCTGGCTATCCCGGCTGACCCCGAGGAGGAGCCTCGAGCCGAGGAGCTCGATGCTCTGCAGTATGACTCTCTTCCGAAGGAGGCCTTTACTGTCCCTGTTCCTCCGATGCTGGAACGGCTCCTCTTCCGGATGTGGGAGGCACCGGCCTCGGCGCCGGTTTTGAGCAAGCGAGTCGATTCCATCTATCGGCTCCGGAAGAGTCCTGGCTTCCAGAAAGCACAGCTACCACACCATTCCATGGTTGTGGAATCGGCCATGCATCGTCTGAAGAGCCAGAAGATGCACTCCGCAGTGCCTCCTAGTAGGGAAGCCCGAAGCCTTGATGGCGTCGGTAGAAAGTGCTTTCAGGGATCAATGCTTGCTTGCCGTGTCCAGACTTACCAGCTGTACATGGGCATCTTTTACGAGACCTGGCCAAGGAGTTGGCCAGATTCTCTGCTGGTCTCTCCGGGGAAACCTTGCAGGGTTTGAAGTCCTTGTCTTCGAGGATCCGGGAATGCTCTAAGTTCATGTCCCGCGCCGCCTACGATGGCTTCGAGGCATCGGCCCGAGTAACGGCAGCCGGCATCGCGGCCCGACGCCAGGCATGGCTGCAGTCATCGGACCTCGAGCCATGGGTTCAGGACAAGTTGGTCGATGTCCCTTGCCGAGGTGAGAACCTTTTTGGCAAGCCTGTGGCCGAGAAGGCCGCTCAGCTCGAGACAGAGCACCTCACGAGGACAAGGCTGTCGAGGAAGACCTCTGCCCCTTCTCATAAGAAGAAGGGCTCGGGTAAAAAGTCCTTTTACCCGAGGAAGGGCACTGCCTACAAACAGTACCCACAATATCTGGCTACCCAAGCTGCCCCCCAGGGTCAGAAAGCCAAGGGCCAGGGTAATGGGCCCCGTAGGCAGAGGACCCCCAAGCCTGCAGCCCCTGCTTCCACTCCGCAGGGTGGGGGTTTTTGACTCCTTGAGTATAGCCATACCTCCCTTGCAGACCCAGCCCTGCACAGGAGGCCGCCTAGCCTTGTTCGCCCACAAGTGGCCCTTGATAACCCAGGACAGTTGGGTGCTGGACATAGTCCATCGAGGCTATGCCCTGCACTTTCACCAACTGCCTCCGCCACACTTCCCAGGGGAACCTTTCCGGCCTCCCCTGCATACAGCCCTTCTCCTCCAGGAGCTAAAGGGTCTGTTGCTGGACAAGGCAGTGGAGCCTGTGCCTCCCCACTTCCAAGGTCACGGGTTTTACACCAGGTATTTCCTGGTGCCAAAAAGAACCGGTGGTCTTCGACCCATTTTGGATCTCAGAAACCTAAACAAGTTTCTAGTGAAAGAGAAGTTCAAGATGCTTACTCTTGGAACACTTCTGCCCTACCTCCAGCAGGGAGATTGGCTTTGCTCTTTAGATCTAAAGGATGCTTACACTCACATCCTTATTCATCCAGACCACAGAAAGTACCTCAGGTTCATTGTGGGAGGAAACCATTATCAGTACAGAGTACTGCCTTTTGGACTGACCTCCGCTCCCAGGGTGTTTACCAAGTGCCTGGCAATGGTGGCAGCCTACCTGAGAAATCAGGGCATCTTTGTGTTTCCTTAACTAGACGACTGGCTCATCAGAGGCCAGACTTCCCTGGAAGTTCAACAGGCCACCAACAGGACCATAGAACTGCTCCAAAAGGTGGGCTTTGTCATCAACTTCGCAAAGTCCACTTTGCTCCCCTCCCAGAACTTAGGGGTTCATAGGAGCAAGGTTGGATTCTCAGCTGGCAAGAGCATTCTTACCAGTGGACCGAGCACAAAGGCTCATGGACCTCGCCAGCAAGTTTCTGCACAGGTCCCTGGTCTCCGCCAGACTCTGTCTCAGGCTTCTGGGCCACATGGCGTCGACAGTACAGGTGACCCCCAATGCCAGGCTCAATATGAGACCTGCCCAGTGGTGCCTTCGGACTCACTGGTCACAAGCCTCATGCAGTCTCAGAGACAGAATCAGAGTGTCCCACCGTTTCCTGGCCTCCCTCAACTGGTGGTTACACCCCCCCAATCTGCTGGTAGGGGTGCCCTTTCAGATCCCACCTCATACAGTGGTCCTAACCACCGATGCCTCTCTACAGGGTTGGGGAGCACATTGCCTAGACAAGTGCACCTAGGGCCTGTGGTCTCCTGGGGAGGCATCCCAGCAGATCAATCTACTGGAACTCAGAGCTGTCCGCTTGGCCCTCAAGGCCTTTACTGCTTCCCTGGCACAACAGTCTGTCTTGATCCAGACAGACAACCAGGTAGCCATGTTCTATGTCAACAAACAGGGCGGAACTGGTTCCCAGCCCCTTTGCCAGGAGGCCCAGGACCTCTGTCCCTTTACCCTGAAACACAACATGCTCCTCAGAGCAGTCTATCTTCCAGGCCAGGAGAATTCCCTGGCAGACAGATTGAGCAGGATTCTGCAACCACACGAGTGGCAGCTACATCCTTTAGTGGTTCAAAAATTTTTTTTGAGATGGGGGCTTCCCTCCATAGACCTGTTTGCCAGTCCACTGAACAACCAGCTGCCAAGGTTCTGCTTAAGACAACCGCATCCTCTGAGAGTAGCCGCAGATGCTTTTCTGATTCCCTGGACTCGGGGCCTACTCTGTGCGTTTCCTCCCACCCCTCTGGTGGCCCGAACACTGTTCAAGATTCTCCGAGACAGGGCCTCAGTCCTCCTGGTAGCTCCCAGGTGGCCAAGGTAGCCTTGGTTCCCCCTCCTGCTTCAACTGGCAGTGGATCTGCCTCTGCCTCTGGGACTGCAACCCGACCTTCTCTCTCAGAATCAGGGCTCCTTGCTGCATCCCAATCTCAAAGCTCTCAATCTGATGGCATGGAGGCTGCAAGGGTAGTGTTGGCTCCCTGGGGCCTGCCTCCCGAGGTTGAGGAAGTTCTCCTAGCCTCCAGGAAACAATCCACTAGGAAGACCTATGCTCTCAAGTGGAAAAGGTTCTCTGTGTGGTGTCAGCTGCGTGCTGAGGATCCGTTCTCCTGTACTGTGTCAGTAGTGCTTCAGTACCTGCTGCACTTGTCCAATCAGGATCTCAAGTCCAACTCTGTTCGGGTCCACCTCTCTGCTTTGGCAGCTCACCACTCCCTAGTTGAGGGCCATTCCTTGTCTGTGAACCTTTGGTGTCTAGGTTTCTCAGGGGCTTGCTTCTGCTCAAACCTCCCATACGTCCTCCTGCTCCTGAGTGGGAGCTTAATGTGGTCTTGCAGCAACTGACTCGCCCACCTTTTGAGCCTTTGGCTACTTGCCCTCTGCGCTTCCTTTCCTGGAAGACTCTCTTTCTGATAGCCCTTACTTCGGCTAGGAGAGTGAGTGAGCTTCAGGCCTTGATCTGTGATAGACCTTACACCATGTTCTATAAAAACAGGGTGGTCATCAGGACTCACCCTAAGTTCCTTCCTAAGGTTGTCTCCTCTTTCCACCTCAACCAGGAGGTGGTTCTTCCTACTTTCTTCCCTAGGCCTCATGCAAGTCAGGCTGAAACAGTTCTCCATACCTTGGACTGTAGGAGGGCCTTATCCTTCTACCTTGAACGTACGCAAGGTCACAGGAAGGCTTCTCAGCTCTTCCTTTCTTTTGACCCCAATAACTTGGGGAGGCCTGTGTCCAAGCGTAGCTTGTCCATCTGGGTGGCTGACTGTATCACCTGGGCTTACAAGGCGGCTGACCTTCCTTTGCAGGGTAGGGTCACGGCCCACCGTGTGAGGGCAATGGCTGCATCAGTGGCTCACCTCCGCTCTGTTCCATTGCAAGACATCTGCAGGGCTGCTACTTGGTCTTCAAGCCAGACTTTTGCAGCCCACTACTGTCTGGAGAGGGAGTCCCGTAGGGACAGTGCTTTTGGCTAAGCAGTACTCCGGAATCTCTTTGAGGTCTAGGCAACTCCTGCCCTCTGGTTGGGCTACCTGTGGAGGGTGTGTCCTTGCAAAGCCTTTACTGTGTTGCTGAGACTAGAGGGAGTTCTCTTGTTCAGCCTGGGTTCCTGGTAGCCCGGAGCTGGGGAGTCACCCATAAGTGAGGACTGACTTCCTGCTTGGTCCTGGAGAAAGAGTAGTTACTCACCTGTAACAGGTGTTCTCCAGGAGCAGCAGGAATCAGTCCTCACTACCCTCCCTCCTCCCCTTGGAGTTGCAGTTGTACATAGTTTAGTTTTTACATTTTTTGTGTGCTGTTCTTATCTATGTCATTTGACTGAGGTAAGATGGCACCTTTAGGCGGGAAGGGAACCGCGCTTGCGTGCCAGCATTCCCAAAGGCTTTCATGGAAAGCTGGGGAAATGCTCCGCTGGGGCTTCATCGGCGTCGATGACACCCATAAGTGAGGACTGATTCCTGCTGCTCCTGGAGAACACCTGTTACAGGTGAGTAGCTACTCTTACTTGTTAGTTTGCTCGGATGCTCAAGAAAGAGTGATTGAGTTGTGAGGAAGAGACCTGTATATAAAACCAAAGAGGACGCCTAAAGAGAATAACAAACAACAATATAAATGTAATCTGAAAGAAGATAAAAATAGATAATAATAAAAAATAAAATAAATAAACACAATTCATAAAACATGATCATTGGTCATATTAAAAGAGTCATTGGTCATATTAAAAGAATATAATCCGGTATAGTGATGTGCTGATGTAGGTAAAAAACAGTAATAAAACCGATGCGGACCGGGTAGGTAAAAATAATTAATTAAAAATTATTAAAAGACGAAACCAATGAATATAAAAACACTGTGCACTACTCAAAAATAAAGTATTTATAGAGTGACAGTGTAAGTAAAAATCATATAAAACCCGAGTAAGTAAAACAATGAATATGTGTACCACTAAAAATATGGATACAACTTTTTTGCCACTAAAATGTTAATAAATAACTAAAAATAATGTAAACTGTTAGAAAGTAAAATTAAAATAAATAATTATAAAAATACAAACTGGCAGGAAAATAAAAACTGACAGGAAAATAAAATAAAACAAAGGAGTGGCAGGGCAAGACTGAGCAGTGTCTAAAGGAAGACCGTGAGGTCCACCTCTTGCTTGAACCCGTGTGGCGTCAAGGTATGAAGTTCATAAATATAATGTTGTTGAAGTCTGAGTAGAATTCTGTTTAGGTCACCTCCACGCCAATGTGGTTCGACTGCTTTTAGAACTAAAAATTGTACGTCTGAGATGAGGTGTTTTTTTTTTTTTTTTTTTTTTTAGATTTGATTATGGTTGCTATCCCCTGTTTTATAAGCACATAAAAACAATATTGCTAGTGTAATGTATTAATCACATTTATGTACATTTTATTGTTCTTTCTCAACATAGTAGCTCAGCCTTACTATTAGTGTAAATAAATAAATAAAACCATTGTATTTTATTTATTTATATATTTATGCATATTTTAACTTTTTATGTCTCTTAATTTTTATGTTTAGTGGTTATACTTTGTGGTATTTATTCTTTGATATATAAAAAATGTTAAATAAATAAATAAATAAATAAATTTGATCATGCTTTATGTTTGTTTTTGAGGCTTGTAGCCCCTGAAGAAGGATAAACAGCTGAAACGTGTTGGGGTTTGTTTTGGAATAAATCTGCTTAGACCAACTACTGTTTTATGCACCTGCTTTTATCGTTTCTTCAAGTGTGGCAAGACCATCTTGGTCACCGACCGCCACAACTGGTGCTAGCAATGTCTTGGACCCAATCATTAGTCTGCCATCTGTGCCTGCAGATGATGTCACGGGGACTGAAGGGTCGAGAAAACAAAAGGAGTCTCTTTTCGGCTGTTTGGATTCAGCATCCTCAGCCCCAACCCCGTCTTACATGCCTTCCAAGGTTTCTGCTGAGGCCTTTATTTGGAGGGAACTCTGCCCAGTTGGAACCAGGGGACCTGAGCAGCAAGAGGAGACTCTCTGATGAGATCCCACTGATGTCAAAGGGTGAATGTTGGGATAAAGTTGGTGCATCATCATCATCACAGTTCTGCTCGACGCAGTGCAGAGAGCAGGGGCCAGGAATGGCTGACCAAGCTTCCCCGGCAGGAGGAATCGATCCCCATTGCCCAGGAGGGCAGCTGGATGTCTCCCGATAAACAAATCATCATGGAGTCCCCATCTGAGGTGTTGACACTGGTGTCTGCTGCTGCAGCATCAGCCCCCTTGCAGATGATGGTTCTGGAGCAATGCCTTTGTGCCCTTGAAGCTTACTTGGCAGTTCTAGCCTTATGAAACGCAGGTTTTGTGGCGCCAATGGCATAGTCACTGCACTTCATCTAGCCTTTTCTAAAGATCTTCATCTAGCCCTTTCCTGCTGAGGCAGGCACATTGGGTGGGAAAGTCAGAATTGACACTGTTCCAATGGCTATTCTGCCTCTCCAGTGTGTAGGAATATGATGCCCAGGGGCACTGATGCCTGTATGCAGGGCGGCACAGGGGCCACCAACTTCTATCCTTTCCCCTGTCATGGAGCTGGTAGGTGGAAGAGACCCAATACTACTTCAACTTCCTCTCAGAATCAGAATTAAAGACAAAGGAGGAAGCGTCAGATCTCTGGTCCCCCTGACAGAAGCAACCTGTCATCTCGCCCTGAGTGGTATAAGTCATCCCTGGAGGATATGTCCTTCCAGGACTTCATCAGATACATGGCTCACCATCCCCTTCTCCCTGGAATCAGAGGAGGAACCAAGGGTAGAGGAGCTGGAATGTCTCCAGTACCCCTTGGCCCCCAGGGAAGCAGCAATGGTGCTTGTGCACCATGTCCTGCAAAGGTTGCTGCTGCATCTGTGAGGAAACCCCCCTCATGGTTCCCATCATCTGCCAGAGACTCTATTCCCTGTACTGGGTCTAGAAGGCCCCGGGCTTCGAGAAACATCAGTTACTACACAATTCCATTGTGGTGTAATCAGGCTTGAAGCAAGTTAAGAGCACCAAAACTCATTCTTCAATGCCCCAAGGCCATAAGACTCAAACTCTGGACTGTTTCGGGATAAAATGTTTTCAGGGTTCCATGCTGGTTCCCAAGGTCCTGGCCTGCCAGACCCATATGAGCATGTTCCTCAAAGACATCATGATGGACCTGGCAGACTTTGCTGCTCACATCCCCAAGGACTGTCATGAGGCCTTTCAGACCTTGGTGGCCCATGGCAAGGACTGCTCTAAATTCATGGTACATGGCGCCTATGATGCTTTCGAGTCTTCAGGCAGAGTAGTGGTGGTAGGCATTGCTGCCCGCTGGCTGGCATGGCTACAGTCCTCTGACCTAGAACACTGGGTCCAGGACAAGATAGCCAATGCTCCTTTCTGGGGGAGAACCTTCTTTGAAAAGCCCATGGAGAAAAAGATGGAGGAGCTCGAGAAGAAGCATGTGACCTTCTCTAGGCTCTCCAGGAAAACTGCGGATCCCATGCGGAAGAAACACCTAGGCAAGAAGGCCTTCTACCCTTGCCCATGCCAATACTTCCTGGCTCAGCTGCAGGTCTAGCTGAAGATGTATATATGTATATAGTTACCCTGTTTCTCCAAGTTCCACTTCCTGTTAAATGTAATGACCAGACATATGAAAGTTGTCGGATGTTTCTGTTCAATGTAAACCGCGCTGATGGCAAATAGTGCGGTATATAAGAAATGTTAATAAATAAATATAAATAAATAATAAATAAGATGCATGCCCCTCGCCAGCAGCAGAGGGAGAAAGCCCCAAAGGCTCAGCCCGCCCCGCAGCCCAAGCTGGGGGTGGGTTTTTGACAAGTTCCACAGGAGCATAGCCAGCCGACTGTTGTCCATTGGGGTACCTCTCAGGTAGGGGGGCACCTTGTCCACCACCCACAGATGGCCCCCCGGACACTTGTGTGTTGCAGATCGTCCAAAGCGGATATTGGCTGCACTTTGCCCAGTTGCCGCCTGCGTACGCCGCAGTGGAGTACTGGAGTCTGTTGCAGGAAGAAGTCTCAACTCTGTTATCATTCCTTACCATCAAGCCAGTGCCCCCAGCTCAGGTTGGACAGGGCTTCTATTCCAGATATTTCATGGTCCCCAAGAAGACTGAAGAGTACAGGCTGATCCTGAACCTGAGAAACCTAAACCAGTTCTTGGTGCACAAACTGTTCAAATTGGTCTCACTGGGGATGCTGCTCCCGTACCTTCTACAGGACGATTGGCTGTGCTCCTTGGATATGAAGGATGAATACACACACATTCTGATCCACCAAATTACAGACAGTACCTACAGTTTATACTGGGGAGCAAGCTTCCCTTAGGGCTGGCCTCAGCTCCATGGGTCTTCACGAAGTGCCTGGCGATCATGGCCGCCTACCTCTGGACCATGGGGATCTTCTCTTCCCATATCTGGATGACTGGTTCATCAAGGGTCCCATGCCGGACAGCGTCCTGCAGCCTGCTGAGCTCACCATTCAGGTGCTCGAGTGCCTCGGCTTTGTAATCAATTACCCGAAGTCCCATCTTCAGCCCACACAGCAGTTGGAGTTCAACAGGGCCATCCTCAATACCACTCGGGCCCAGACCTTTCTACTGGATGACTGCGTGCAGCGGCTGGTAGCAGTAGCAGGTGATATCCAGCGACACACAACAGCCCGAGGGATACTGAGACTCCTCAGTCACATGACAGCCAAGGTGCATGTCACCCTCAAGCCCGTCTCTTCATGCGGCAGGCCCAATGAACCTTAAGTATGCAATGGAGGCAGGCGACGGGCTGCCTCTGGGACAGGATCACAGTCACTGCACCCACTAGTGTGATCCCTCGACTAGTGGTTCAAGCCGATGAATCTGTTGCAGGGCCTCCCATTCCAGATGGCAGTCCCCTGCAAGATGCTTACGACGGATGTGTCCAAGCTTGACTGGGGAGCCCACATGGATGGCCTGCACCTGCAGAGCCTGTGATCCGAGCAGAAGAGCCTGCACTAAATCAACTTTCTCAAGCTTCGGGTGATAATCATAGCATGGAGGACCATGCTTTCCGAGCACACCTGGCCAGTCAGTTTGTCCTGATCCAAATGGACAACCAGGTGTCAATGTTCTACCTGAACAAGCAGGGGGGCACAGGTTTGAACCGCCTCTGCTGGGAGCCGGGTCGGTTGTGGAAGTTTGCCCTGCTCCATGGCATGGACCTCAGAGTGCCTTATCTGCCTGGTGAGCTCAATGGCCTATCAGACCAGCTCAGCTGAGTCCTCTAGCTACACGAATGGACCCTCAATGGGGTGGTGGTGAACCATATCTTTCAAGAGTGGGACACTCCTGTGGTGGTGAACTATATCTGTGGTGGTGAACCATATCTTTCAAGAGTGGGACACTCCTGTGGTGAATCTCTTTGCCATGGCACACAGTGCCGTGGCACAGTTCAACTCTCGGAAACTGTCCAGCAACCACCTGGCCGCAGATGCATTCCTCCTCCACTGGGGGGAAGGCTTGCTGTATGCATACCCCCGATACCACTCATGGCAAAAACCTTCCTGAATCTCCAGGCCAACAAGGGCTGCATGATCCTCATTGCTCCTTATTGACCTCATCACCTGTGGTTCCCACTGTTGCCGCAGCTTTTGCAGAGGAGCCTGTCTGTTTGGGCTTCAACTCAGACTTCATCTCACAGGAAGGTGGAACCTTGCTGCACCCCATTGTCCGCTCATTAGCCCTCACATCGTGGCTGTTGAGGGGGTAGTCCTCTCAGAGCTCACTCTTCCTGAGGGTGTTACCAATGTCCTGGCATCCCGCCTTGCTGTTCTTCCTAGTTTCTCCAGTTAGTTGCTCCTGTTGGACTGTTGATCTCCTCAGGTTCTGATAGCCTGTAGCTTGGAAGTCCCAAACGTGATGACTTATTTCCTGCTTGTTCAATGAGAAAGCGTATTACTCACCTGTAGCAGATGTTTTCCAGGAACAGCAGGAATAAGTCCTCACAACCCTCCCACCTCCCTAGGGAGTTGCCTTTTTGGCTCCTGGCTGTGTTATTAGACTGGAGATCATAGTGCCGCAGAAGGCGGGAAGGCAGGCATGCATGCACAGTGATTTACGTCATAGTCCTGTTGTGGAGAGGTGATAGGGGTTCATGTCATAATAATATGGAGGTCCATAAAGGTCCAAAAACATTCCTTTTCACTTTGCACTACGGCACCCAACCAACCCATGATACACGAACCATCCCTAATGCGATACACGCACATAACAGAACAAATGGCGACCCAAACACATAAACTGACTCTAACAGCCTTGCTCTGATAGAATTACCTCCAACAGGAAACAGCACAGAATCTGTATATAGTTAAAGTTTGTATAAGCACACTGTTAAATGTATATATTGCTATGTAAATAGTTAAAACTGTTCTATGTAACTGAATAACAATATGTTCTTTGTACTATTCAGAATTTGTTCTTTGTAAACCGCGTTTGATCACGTAAAAATCGCGGTATAAAAATGGCTGTTAAATAAAATAAATAAATAAATAAATATCGCTAACTGGGCAGCATCTCAATTTCACCGCTGCCTGGTTAGTGATCGGCCTATGCGGCGAACATAGATATTCAGTGCCGGGGCTGGATATGACCCCGCCATTGAATTTCTGGGTGTAATGTTCAATGCCAGCGGCTAGCCGTGTTAGCAGCACTAGCTGCTTGCGCCGAATATCAGGCCCAGCATGTCTGTGCATGCCAGATGTGCACGTTTCCCTCAGGGGCAATTTCTCTAAATAGGTTAGTCTTGTACATAAACCAAAAAAAAACCCGGATCACATACACATAAATTATAACTCTAACAATCAACTAAAGTAAGTTATCAAGGTCAAACCTAATACTCCTAAACACTAAACAACTGCATCGGTCTGCCTGAACAGCCATCTTAATTCAAAATAAAGAAGTAACTTTTTTTAAAAAATTGTTTAAATCTTTCTAAATTGTGAGAAAAGGCCTCAGTAGTTCTTCATATTCCCTCTATAAGGCAGGAACCTGCCCGAAGGGGATATGTTTGTTCACCATCACCAGCCAAAAAAACTCTCCGATATAATTTTTATTATTAAATTTGGAGACCAAATCTTTATCAATTATATTTCAATAAATAAGTAAACTTCATCAAAATAAAGTGTTTCCACAAACACTAGTGGAGGAGTGGCCTAGTGGTTGGGGCAAGGTACTTCAGGCCGGAAGGTCGGGGGTTCAAATCCCACTAGAGGACAGCAACCTTGGGCCGGAAGGACCGGGGTTTCTAGTCCCACAGGTGCTCCTTGTGGTCTTGGGCAAGCCACTTAACCCTCCATAGCCCATGTTCCCTGTAAAATAGTTATCTCCAAGTTATAATGCCCTGTTCAATGTAATTTCAGTTTGTTCAATGTAAACCGCACTGATGAAGAATAGCGCGGTATATAAGAGAATGTAAATAAATAAAATAAATAAATAAATAAAAAAGAGTGAACACCATCACTTCACCACTACTTAACAGTACCAATTCTCCTGCAACAAAAATCAGCAAATTTAACTGGAGGGGGCAATAAATGGCCACAAACAATTGCTTAAAAGTACTTAGCTTGCAACATTGAACAAATTTGTTGCAGGAGAATTGGTACCATTAAGTGGTGGTGAAGTGATGCTGTTCACATTTTTTTGTGGAAACGCTTTATTTTAATGAAGTATATTTATTTTATTGAAATATAATTGATAAAGATTTGAGGTCTTTTCTCTCCATTTAAAAAGATTTTAAAAAAATAATTGAAAAAGTTAGTCATATATTTTGAATTAAGGTGGCTGTTCAAGCAGACCGATGAAGTTGCTTAGGGGCTGATTCAGACCTGGACATCCGGCCCTCTGTGCACCCAGTCGGAACCGGACGCACAGAGTTTCCTGGGATTCTGATGCCGTGGGGTGCATCTAGCCCCGTGGGATCAGAATTGCGTCCATGCCTGTATGTGCAGGCCGGGACCCTGATTCAGGTCGGCCTGCACATACATGCCTTGCTTGGATAGCTCAGCCAGGGCTTTGGAATGGAGCCATGGCGCCATGACGTCCGGTTGCCATGGCACTGTGGCTCCATTCAAAAGTCTTGATTCCTGGATGCCGGACCAAAAGGTGCATTTCCCGCAGCCCGACCCCTCATATGGTCTCCGAAGGCCAGGGTCGGGCTGTGGGGAATTTCCTCTTCCCCCTGCCGCCTCTTTTGGGCCCCAGGCCTGCCTGATCCACATAACTAGTGGAACTTATTCCACCTCAGAGGTGGAAGTTTCCCATTCAGGCTGCCAGCCACGGATGTACAGGGCTGACATTGGAATTGACCCTATATGTCTGGGGCCACAGACCTCCCACTGCCTGCCCTAAGATTGACCCCACTCCGCCCCTTTCCCACCCCATCTGACTTCCCTGTCCATCCCTGCTATTCGTGCCTCAGAATGACCCTGTTAGTGTTTAGGAGTATTAGGTTTGACCTTGATAACTTACTTTAGTTGATTGTTAGAGTTATAATTTATGTGTATGTGACCCGGGGTTTTTTTGGTTGGTGGATTTTATTACTACCGGGGTGGGATTTGTTTTGTTTGCATTAGTCTTGCACATACCATGACAGTCATGAACCTCACTCTTAAGCCATCATATGTGGAATATGATCTCTGTTTCTCAAATTTATTGCTAGCATTCGCCGTAGTACTTGCATTGTGCCAAAGAGAGCTTCCTTCTGGAGTTCATAAGATGTAACATCTATGAGTAGTTTGTCAGGATGTGATTGAAAATTTTTCTTTTTTTTTTTGGATGGCAGACTGACGGGAATCGGTGTACAGCGGCGTTTTTCCTCATGGGTAAAAGAAAGGCCAAAGGGGTTAAGAAACCCTCCCTTACCCCGGCAGCCTTGTCTCTGTTGCCTTCACGAGTGGTGGGTCCGCTTGATGCTTTTTTGATGTCGCAGCGGCAATCGGGAGAACCGGCGGTGCAGAGCCCACTTCACTTCCCGGTGGAGTTGAGCAGCTCGGCTGGAGGTTCTGGGCCTGACATCTCACCGCTGGAGCAGTGGCGTCCTCCCAAGGATCCTTTGCTGGGGCATTGTCCAGTGCAGTTGGAGGAGTCAGTCCCCTCCGGTTCGGTAGGGGGGTGCTGAGAGCGGAGGGTCGACTGCAATGTGGAGTAGCGGAGTGGCTGTTTCATCTCTCCCCTGCAGCTCAGGAATTCCTGTATTGAGGAGGTCTTCTGGCAGGTTGGCGGACGCCTTCTCTGCTGCTGGGGCTTCGGCAATGAAGCAGCAGCTCTCGGCGGCCATTAGAGGAGTGGCACAAACCTTGGTAACTTTTACCTTTAAAAGACCAGCTGAATTTACCTTAGAGTCTATATGGTCTGCCATTGTGAAGCTTGGGGAATTGTTTGCTCCTCAGGTGTCTGCTTTGGTGGCTCAGTCTCAATCTCATACTAACTTGCTTCAGCAACATACTTTGGAAGTTTCTGCTTTACAATCTTCAGTGACTGATCTACAGCAGAAAGTTTCCCGGTGTGAAGATGGTAACTTTTCTTATCAGAAGGACTCATTGGCTTTAAAAACAAGGATTGAAATGTTGGAGAATGCATCAAGATATTCAAATCTTTGTTTTGTAAATTTTCCGAAGGCTCCGGGTATTAGTATAAAGGAGATGTTTAAGAAATATCTGGTGGAAGTGTTGGGAGTTCCAAATGAATCCTATCCCCCTATGGTTAAATTGTATTACCTTCCTTTGGGTAAAAAGGTGGTTGGTGGTGGGATAATCTCTGGTGATTCATTAGATGTCTCTGCTATTTTGGAAACTTCATTAACTGAATCTGTTTCTCCTTCTACATTGATTGTAACTTTTGCTCTTTCCTCTGATAGAGATTGGTTTCTACGTATGTTCTTTCGGAAGCGTAATGTGATATTTCAAGGGTTAACTACGTGTTTTTCCAGATTTATCCAAGGAGACCAAGAAACGTAGGAAAGAATTTCTACTGCTTCGCCCAGGTGTTTTGTTGGGGGGTCAATTCTTTCTGAAATTCCCCTGTAAATGTATGGTTAGGTTGAATTCAGCTTCATATATTTTCTTTGAGCCATCACAGTTGCTGGCCTTTTTGAGTGCTCGCCGCCCAGCTGAGGCGGTCCCGGCTTCACTGCAATAGGTTTTGGCCTGACTGTTGGTTACCCGTCAGGTTTTTCTTCTCAGGTTTTGTTTAAATGATAAATGATTGATGGATCTCCCCTCGGTGTAGTGGGCTATAATAGGGGCAGAAATGGCTTAGTGCCCTCTTTATTTATTTTCAATTTTCTTTTTTTTAATAATATTGATGTATCACTGTTGTTGTTTTTTTCCTTTCTGTACGCTAATTTCTATACAGGCGTGTTGATGCTTGGATTTATTGTAAAATGATAAAGATTAAATTTAATTTAATTAAAAAAAATTCTTCTTAATCAGGCCTGTGATTCCCATTATAATGGAAAATATTTCTGTATCTTTCTGCCACATTTTCTTGGTCTCTGACTTCATTTCTTGGTACTTCAAGATCTTCTCTCTCTCTGTGATTCACAGAATAATTGCTTGGAACCGACACCTCTATTATCAATGTTGTTCTGGTGTTTTTCTCCTTTACCACTATGTCTGGTTTCCTTTCATCCAGTTTCTAATCCGTTGGAATGGGAATGTCCCAAGTTATCAGAACATCTGCATTGTCTGTAATTCTCTTAGGGTCATGATCCCAATGCTTTTTCAATACAGTGATGTAGTGCTTACAAAGTTTCCAATAGATGAGACGTGCCACCTTTGTTGTGCCCTTCTGTATACAAATTTTCTGCAATCAGAACTTCATAACCAACTACAAGGTAAGAAAACGTTTCCAACTGTTTCTTACAGAATCTACGTATGTCTGTTTTACTAATCTTCTCTATGCTTGCTGTGAACCTGCTCACCCATAATCCAGTGTCCTGGGTTTCAACTGTCATCCTTACGTTTCAGTTTGCCTGTCTTTAACCACTTATGGGTCCTTGTTTGATGGCTCCTGGAGTAAAGCTTTGTATTTATCCCTGTATTTATGCTCTTGCCACATCTTGTTCCTCGTATGGTGATCTAATTCTTTGAAAAATGTTTTATCTTGCTATGCAAATTCTGTTACCTCCTTCCCCGTGTGTACTGGTAGATTCTCATCCATAACTTGTGCTTGTCAGAATGCCTATCCTAGTTTGATAATGGAAACGGATTCTGGCCGTTTCCTTTCATACTGCAGCACTTCATGCATTCAGATCTGTTGATACTGTTAAGTAGGCCTGGAGGCTTATGATAGAAACATAGAAACATGGTAGCAGAAAAAGACCATAAGGCCTCTCCAGTCTGGCCTTCCATACCAAGTACTATGGTCCCTTTTTTCCTTTAGAGATCGTCATTCTATGTCCCATGCTTTCTTGAATTCAGATACTGTCCTCATCTCTACTAACTCCACTGGGAGACTATTCCATGCATCCACCACTCTTTCCATAAAGAAATTACTCCCGAGTCTATCTCCTTTCACCTTTATCCTATGTCCCCTCATTGCAAAGCTTTCTTTCAATCGCATTTATGCCACAGAGGTATTTAAACATCTCTATTATTTCTTCTCTCTCACGCCTTTCCTCCAAAGTATACATATTGAGATCTTTAAGTCTGTCCCCATATGCCTTATGATGAAGTCCACTGACCATTTTGTTAGCCACCTCTGCACAGAGTCCATCCTGTTTATAACCTTTTGAAGGTATGGTTTTTAGAATTGCACACGGTACTCCAAATGAGGCCTCTCCAGACTTATACAGAGGAACTATCACTTCCTTCTTCCTGCTGGCCATTCCTCTCACTATGCACCCAAGCATCCTTCTGTCTTTCACCATCGACTTTTCTACCTGTTCAGCGCCCTTAAGATCATCAGAAACAATCATGCTCAGGTCCCACTCTTCTTTCATCGACAGAAGTACTTCACCCCCTATACCACACCATTGGATTTTTACAGCCCAAATGCATGACCCTGCATTTCTTAGCATTAAATCTGAACTGACAAATTCTTGATTATTCTTCAAGCTTAGCTGGATCCCTCCTCATGCTATCTACCCCTTCCGGGGTATCATCTGCAAAGAAGTAAACCTTACCCGACAGCCCTTCCACAATATCACTGACAAAGATGTTAAACAGAATTGGACCAAGGACAGATCCCAGCGGCACACCACTGGTAACCTCCTTCTCAGAGTGAGCTCCATTTACCTGTACCCAAGGCCGACCCTACCCAGTAAGTTGAGTAAGCACAGCAAGGGGTCGCCCTTATTCAAGGGTGCCAAAATCGCAGCCAGCAGTTTGCATGTTCCTGTAGGCACAAAAAATACTAGCAGCAATCACAGCCATTTTCACTTCTGCAGCCCACAGGAGGAACCTGTTCCACAGGCCAAAAACTGAACTGCTGGATATATTAATATTTCCCTTCGGTCAGCGGGACAGGCTGCTTTTGCGGACCGAAGAAGTGAAGCCAGCAGCAATGCTGTGAGCAAGGGAGCAGCCTGACTCACGGACCGAAGGAATCTCGTTCAGCAGTTCAGTTTTTGGCCCGCGAGACAAGCTCCTCCCACGGACTGCAGAAGTGAAGGAGACTGCAGTCACTGCTAGCATAGGCATTGGAATGGGGAGGGCCACATGGGCCTTGATCCCATCAAAACTTTCCTGTCTGTACTGGCGTCAATAAGGCCGTCGCAGCAGCTAAAAGGTGAGGTGTCCGCCATTGGTTACATTAAGTTACGTGGGAAGGAAAGAGTACATAGCTGAATGCAAAGAAAGGAGGGAGAGTGCAGATGGAAGGATCTCCAGGAACAAGCAGGAATGTAGTCTTCACATATGGGTATCATCGGTACCGACGGAGCCTGCACGGGAACGCTCCCCAGCGTCCAATAGGAAAGCTTTTGGGAGCATCCCACAGCGCCTGCGTGCTGCCTTCCCGCCTTTCCCAACTGTCCCTCTCCAGTTCTTCATTTTCCGCGGCGCCGACAGGTCGCACATCCTGTCACCGCAGAAAAAAATCCCTTCTATTCTTTTTTGTGGTCGCATCTGCCTTCCCTCGACGCTACACCGGTACCGCCAGTTCTTCTTCTTTCTTTTCTTAAAAAAACAACAAAAAAACCCCTCCTTCTGGAGTCTTTCCAGTAATTTTCTTTCAGGTGCCACGTGCCATTTTGGGCACTAGGCCCAACATTTCCTTCAGAATGGAAAAACCCGCTTCGGGTTTTAAAAAGTGTTCTAAGTGTGACGGTACCATCTCCGTCACCGACACCCATGAGTGGTGCCTCAAATGTTTAGGTCCTGACCACTCTATATCAGAGTGTGTTGCCTTTGGGATGATGTCGAAAAGGGGCCGGCAGAACCGAGCTGCTAAGCTTAGCACCCTTTTTCCCTCCGATGCAGCCTCGTGGCATCGACGTCTTCCAGGGTTTCGTCTTCCTCCCATGCATCTCAGGTAACTAAACATAAATCTAGCTGGATGCAAACTCACCTATTACTAAACAGCCCTACAAAGAATCAGTGGAATCAGAGGTTCAAGGTGCAAGGTGCACCTCTGATTCCACTGATTCTTTGTAGGGCTGTTTAGTAATAGGCGAGTTTGTCTACTATTAGGTCTATTAAGAATAAATATATATATATGGCCTTTTTGCAGTTGGATACACTTATCCATGTGTCTGTCTTTCTCTGTCCTTGATAGTGAATAGAGCGTATTGGATGCACTAATAGTTCAAGAGGTACGTCTGTTTTTTACTGTCATTATTTTCTTTTAATTTCTTTTACTATCTTTTATCATTATCCCTTTTATGTCTATTTATGATATTTATATTTTAATAATATAGGTTTGTTTAATGGTTCTGTGCTGGTATTGGTGGTGTTTATCTATGACTGTTTTTATATGTATTTATAATTATTTATAGTCATTATGTTTACAACATTTTAGTTTTATTGGTTATTATTTATTCATTCTCAGGTGTTTGAAGTAATTATGTTATTTTTTGATGTATTTGCTATTACTTTTTATAATGTTTTATTGTATGATTTGTATAGCCTGCCCCTGAAGAAGGCAACGAAACACGGCCTGTGTCGGGCTTTAGGCTTTTATTTATTAATAAAGGACATCCTTCCTTTGCTGTCCGTGACTTTGACTGGGTGTTTCACAGCACGTGGACGTGTGCTCTCTGTTGGTACCAGTAGCTCTGCTGGATACCAGACAGACAAGGGCCTATCTTCCACAGCCCCGCTGCCTTCGCATTGTGCAGTTAGCTTCCCAAGCAGTGCTAAAATCTCACCTCACTGCTTGGGAAATGTTACAGTTGCTAGGCCACATGGCATCCACCGTGCATGTGGTTCTTTATGCTCGCCTCCATATCAGGGCAACCCAGTGGACTTTATCCACTCAGTGGACTCAGGCGTCAGGTTGCCTGTCAGACAAAATAGCAAACTCAGATCGCCTTATTTTGTCCCTCCAATGGTGGCAGTCACCCCAAAACCTTTTGGTCAATGTTCCCTCTAATTTTCTGTAGGCTGTGTGCGCATAAAATATCAGCTGTGCAGCTTTTGAAGGAAGGTTAAATTTTTGTGCGCCACATAACGACACTCGGAGTTATATACTTTAAAATTTGACTACACGTCAGAATACAGTATGTACACCACATTGATTTTAATCAAATTAAATGAAAATAGACGATTACTAAATGAAGAGGAAAATTTCTAGTAATTACAATTACAACTTTTAAATTTTAAGATGTCTGTGTTGTTTTCTATCAGAATCAGAACTGTAAATTTTGTGTGCTCTGTTGTAAAGTATGTGCGCTTGCTTGGCGAGGTGTGTGCGCGCGCACAGCTTAGAGGGAACAGTGCTTTTGGTGGGGTCTCCTTTTCAGCAACCCCTACCCCAAGCCACTCTAACAATAGATGCCTCACAGGTGTGTTGGGGAGCCCACCTGCAAAGAACCTGGACTCCACAGGAGACCTATCTACATATCAATCTCTTGAAACTCAGAGCAATCTTCCTTGCTCTTCGAGTATTACACACCCAGCTCAGCTACAAGACTGACCTAGTTCAAACGACAATCAAGTAGCCATGTTCTTTGTGAACAAGCAGGGCAGAACAGGCTCTCTGTCGCTCTGCAACGAAGCTTTGTGACTATGGGCCCTCGCCAGAGAGCATCAGATTCATCTCCTTGCGGTGTATCTTCCAGGCATTCAAAACTCTTGGGCAGACAGACTCAGTTGAGTTCTGCTTCCACACGAATGGTCTCTCCATGCAGACCAGGTGGCCAAAGTTTTTCAAATTTGGGGAACCCCAGACATAGACCTCTTTGCAAGTCCGCTGAATGCCAAACTTCCCCGGTTCTGTTCCAGAATTCCGGCTCAGGGTTGTCAGGCCAGGGATGCTTTCCTCCTCCATTGAGGTTAGGACTTCCTGTATGCCTTTCCGCCCATTCCCCTAATTCCCAAAACCCTGTTCAAGCTTCAGAGAGACAGAGGTCATATGATTCTCATAGCTCCACGTTGGCCACGGCAAATGTGGTACCCTCTGCTCTTACATCTCTCTCAAGCTCCACCTCTGGAATTAGGATCAGCTCTAAATCTCCTTTCTCAGGAGGACGGGATGCTGTGGCATCCCAATCCCCAGTCCCTGCATCTCAGGGCATGGTTGCTGAAAGCCTAGAACTTCACGGTCTTAACCTTTCTCAGCAGGTAAAGGATATCCTTTATGCTTCCAGGAAGCCTTCCACAAGACACTCTTATGCTTTCAAGTGGAAAAGTTTACCATATGGTGCTCGCAGAAGGGTCTTGACCCTCTTGCGATACCTCTGGAATCATTACTGGAGTATCTCCTTCATTTGTCTAATGCAGGGCTTAAGACCAATTCAGTGAGAGTTCATTTGAGTGCTATTGCAGCTTCTTTCAAGCCTCTAAATGGACAACCTATTTCCTCTCATAGCGAGATTTATGAGAGGCCTTCTTTTAACTAAGCCTCCCATTAAGCCACCACTGGTGGCATGGGACTTAAATCTGGTTCTTGGTCAGCTCATGAAGCCACCTTTTGAACCATTAGCTACTACCTCTTTGAAATTCCTTGCCTGGAAGGTCATCTTTCTTATTGCAATCACATCAGCATGTCGCATCAGTGACTTGCAAGCGTTAGTGACTGATCCTCCTTATACAAGGTTCCATCATGATAAGGTAGAAACACAGAAATGTGATGACAGAAAAAGACCACATGGCCTATCTAGTCTGTCCTTCCATATCAACGATTACGACAGTCCTCTTTTTACCTTTAGAGATCCTCTGTGTTTGCCCCATGCTTTTTTGAATTCAGTTACTGTCCTCATCTCTACCACCTCCACTGGGAGACTATTCCATGGATCCACTACTCTTTCCGTAAAGAAATATTTCCGCATATCACTCCTGAATCTATCTCCCTTCACCCCCATCCCATGTCCCCTCGTAGAAAAACTTGCATTCAATTGAAAGAGACTCTCTCCATGAACATTTATGCCACGGAGGTATTTAAACATCTCAATCATATCACCTCTATCCCACCTTTCTTCTAAGGTCTACATATTAAGATCCTTAGGTCTGTCCTCATATGCTTTATAATGAAGACCACTAATCATTTTAGTAGCCACCCTCTGCACCGACTCCATCCTGTTCACATCCTTTTGAAGGTGCGGTCTCCAGAATTGAACACTATACTCCAAATGAGGTCACACCAAAGACTTATACAGAGGCATTATCACCTCCTTTTTTCTGTTAGCCATTCCTTTCCGTATGCACCCAAGCATCCTTCTAGCTTTTGCTGTCACCTTTTCTACCTGTTTAGCTACTTTAAGATCATCAGACACAACCACGCCTAGGTCCCGCTCTTCTTTAGTGGACGAAAGTACTTCACCCCCTATATTATATTGCTCCCTTGGATTGCTGTAGCCCAAATGCATGACCTTACATTTTTTAACATTAAATCCCAGCTGCCAGATTCTAGACCATTCTTCAAGCTTATCTAGATCCCACCTGAATAGTTCTCCCTGTAGAGAATCCAGAATCTCTTTACTTCTAGATGATACTGCAGCAGGAATGTGCCAATCAACATCTGGCATATTGAAATCTCCTATCAGTAGCACTTCCCTTTCCTAGCAATGCTGCATATGTCTTCAATGAACTCTCTGTCCACCTCTTCCTCTTGTGAGGGAGGTCTGTATATCACACTAATGCAAATAGATTTCTCTTTCCCTCTTTCTAGTTTAACCCACAATGCCTCCTCTCTCCCTTTTAAGCTCTGTAATTCCAAAGCTTTTATAGTAGTTTTTACATATAGTGCCACTCCTCCTCCCCTTCTTCCTACCCTGTCCTTTCTGAATAAATTATAGCCAGATATAGTTACATCCCAATCATGGTTTTCTGTGAACCAGGTTTCTGTAACTGCTACTAAATCCAAGTCAGCCACTCCCACCAAAGCTTCAAAATCAGGGATCTTATTTCACATGCTACTGTCATTTATACACACTGCTTTCCATATGTTACCCCTGTTACCCATTTCCATAAAGATATTTAATGTATCTAATGTCCTTAGGACCCATTTCCATAAAGATATTTAATGTATTTAATGTCCTTAGGATTCATCCACACTTTATGCCAAAGGTGGTGTCACCATTTCATTTAAACCAAGCGGTTTACCTTCCTGTATTCTTCCCAAGGCCTCCCGCCTCAAATGCAGAAAGGAATCTTCCTACTTTGGACTGTAAAAGAGCTTTGGCCTTTTACTTGCAAAGGACACAGCAACATAGAAAGTACTCCCAACTCTTTGTTGCTTTTGATCCTAGTCATTTGGGACTTCCAGTCTCCAAAAGGACACTGTCCAGCTGGATTGCACAGTGTATATCTTTTGCCTATGAGAGTAAGAACCTTCCTCTGGAAGGCCATGTCACAGCTCACAATGTGGCTCATCTTCACTCTATGGCTCATCTTCACTCTGTGTCTATCGACGACATCTGTCGAGAAGCTACTTGGGCGTCGGTTCATACCTTCACAGCCCATTACTGCTTAGACAAGGACTCCCGCCGGGATGCCTTGTTTGGTCAGGCTGTTCTTCTACACCTGTTCCACACTTAATCAACTCCTACCCACCATCCCTGGTAGGATGCCAGAGATCCGTGGAGGGAATTGGAGCCTTTTCACAAGGGCACACAACTTTCTGGGGCCATCTTCGTGGCATCTGCAGCTAGGGAATCCCCATATGTGACGACTACATTCCTGCTTGTTCCTGGAGATAGCATAGTTGCTCACCTGTAAAAGGTGATCTCCGGGAACAGCAGGAATTTAGTCTTCACAACCCACCCACCTCCCCTAGGAGTTGTATTTCTCTATCTCTCTCTCTTTCTCTCTTTCCCTCTCTCTTTTGTCTCAACTATAAACTCAACTGGAGAGGGACAGTTGGGAAAGGCGGGAAGGCAGCATGCAGGCACTGTGGGATGCTCCCAAAAGCTTTCCTATTGGACGCTGGGGAGCGTTCCCGCCAGGCTCCGTCGGTACCGTCGATACCCATATGTGAAGACTAAAGTCCTGCTGTTCCCGGAGATCACTTGTTACAGGTGAGTAACTATGCTTTACTGAAGGGGAAGAAGAGAAAATAGTGCAAGGAAGAGAGGAACAAACATGCCACAGACACAAACTAGGCACACATACACTTTCCTGACAGATGAAGCTTCCCGACGCAAAGACACAAACATGCACACACATGCAGTCTGACACACACATCCCTCACCCTGTCAATCCCCCGACAAACAAACCCCAAAACTGACAACTACACAAACCCCACCCCCATACATCCACCTTCACTTTCCAAACACATACACACACATCCCCCATTCTCTGACATAACTTCACATCATCATAGATAAACAGCTGAACTCTCCCCATAGAAATAGATACACATCATACCATTGATTCACACAGACATGCGCACCTCAGCTACATATGCCTGCCTCCCTATTGAGTCACACTTTAACTTGACTGTTTCAATCAAATCTCCCATACAGACATGCCCAAGCATGCATATGGAGGAAAGGGGAACATAAAATATGCCATACTGGGTCAGACCATGGTCCATCAAGCCTAGTATCCTGTTTCCAACAGTGGCCAATCTAGGTCGCAAGTACCTAGCAGTTTCCCTAAAAGACACAGGTTCCACAATGCTTGTATTGGGGCAAGTAGTGGATATCCCTTTAATAATGGTTTATGGACCTTTCCTCCAGGAGCTTGTCCAAACCTTTTTTTTTAATCTGGCTATCCTAACAGTTTTTGCTGCATCCTTCGGTAATGAATTCCAGAGTTTGATTACATGTTGAGTGAAAAAATATTTTCTCTTATTAGTCTTAAATAAGTTACCCTGTAGCTTCATTGCATGTCCCCTAGTCTTTCTATATTTTGATGGTGTAATCAATCGGTCTACATTTGCCCGATCCACTCCATTCATTAATTTATAGACTTCTATCATATCTCCACTCAACCGTCTGTTTTCCAGGTTGAAGAGCCCTAACCTTTTTAGCCTCTCTTCATAGGGGTATCCTTCCATCCCCTTTACCAGTTTGGTGGCTCTTCTCTGTACCTTTTCTAATAACACTATATCCTTTTTAAGATGCGGCGACCAGAATTGCACTCAATATTCAATGTGTGGTCGCACAATGGAACAATACAGAGGCATTATAATATCCTTTGTTTTATTCTCCATTCCTTTCCTTATGATACCTAGCATTCTATTTGCTTGCTTGGCCACTGCTGCACACTGGGCCAAGGGTTTCAACATGTTATCCACGATGACGCCTAAATCTTTTTCCTGGTTGGTGGTTCCTAATGTGGAACCTTGCATGCCATTTTGTCACACTATACATATGCACTTTTCAACCTGTTAAAAGTACAGTGGCTGATAATGGATCTCTCCTTGGGGAGCACATGGGGGCCCCTGCTAATCAAGTGGTGCACTGTCTGGGAAGGGCTATAGCAGGTGTTTGCGGCAAGTTGATTAATCATTTGAGTGAATTGTTGTTTGAGCTGTTCTATACCTCTCCCATGCATATATTGTCAAGTGATGTTTTTTCCTCACAGTGCAGTCTGTGAATTAATATTATATTTGCAGTGAGCTGTAAGTGTTTGTAAGTTTGTGAGGTCTGCATGTTGGTATACAACTTCTCTTATAGTATTAGTGGAATCGATTCAGTGTACAGTGAATACTTGGGTTATAATTAGCTGAGAGCAAAATTGAACAATGAAGTAGTGGTAGTAGGGGTATACTTCAGGTGTAGTGAGTTGGTCTGTTGGAGTCAGATACATGTGTGCCATAGCACAGGGCTTGAAGCTTGTGGTTAACATCACTGCCTGACCATTGCAAGGAGCATCACTGCTGGCTCTCATGGGAGGCTAAGGAGTGATCTTTCCACTTTTGGCCAGTCTGGCTGCAATGCCAACAGTGTCTGTGTATGTCTCACAGTTGCAGCTGCTCTAACAGGCAGTAGAAAAGCAGCACTCTCAAAGAAATCTCAACATCCTGCCAAGTGGTGGTTCTCACATTGATGTTGCCAGTGTTGATTGTTGGGACTGCTGACATTAGCTTGGGGATTGAATCCTACCTCTTAATGCTCACCACAGCTTCCATGCTGCTTATACCCAGGGATACAGTGGCTTTCCTCTCGTCTGTCTTAATAACAGTTTTTTGACTTTCTCGAGAAACTTGTCCATCCCTTTTTTTAAACCCAGCTACACTAACTACTTTTATCAACTCATCCTTATTTGTTGGATTTATTAAAGAGCTGTGCAACCGTATATGCAGAGATAGAGTGGCGATAGTATCTGTAGCAGGAGAAGAGGCACGGAAAGGGAAAGCTAAATGTTTGTAATCGTTGTAGACCTTTTTTTTTGTTAAATAAATAAATGCATTGATTTTGTTTGCTTCTATCATATTTATCCTTTGACCATCACAGCTTGTTCATGCAATGTTAAATCTTTACTCCTTAGTACTTGTTTTCATTTCAGCTAGGCATTTGCCGCTTCACTCAATATTCTTGTTATAACATTTGATTTGAAGGAGAAATACTAGCATCACATGAATAGAATTCACACAGGAGTTTTGGAACAGGGGTGTGTGGCACATCATTAATAGTAATGAGGGAGGGGGCACTGATGTATAGGTTTGCAGGGGGGCGCCAGAGACCCTAGCATCAGCCCTGCCTGTACCCTGTGTCATCTAACCTAGTTAGTCACTTTAGGATCCATCCCTAGGGTGCTCAATTTATTTATAAGTCGCCTGTGCAAAATGGTGTCAAAGGCTTTACTGAAATCTAAGTACACCACCTCTAGGCCTCTCCTTAGTTCCAACTCTCTGGTTGCCCAGTCAAAGAGATTAATTAGATGTGTTTCACAAGATCTACCTCTAGTAAAATCATGCTGTCTCAGATCCTGCAATCCATTGAACTCCAGAAACCTCATTCTCCAGGAACAAGCAGGAAGTCAGTCCTCACATATGGGTGACATTGTTGCCAGCAGAGCCCGCACAGTAACCTTTCTTCGGCTTTCAAAGAATGCCTTTGGGAGATATACCACGCATGCGTGGTCCCGTTCCCATCCAAGGGTGCCATTTTGCCTCAGTCTCCTTTTTTCCACAGAGCCCATCGGATGTGTGTCTGTTCCTTCAGAAGAAGTTGGTGATATTTGTCTTCTTTTTTGCTTTCTCCAATAGTGTGCCTTTTCCTGCCCCTGAGCCTGCTTTCCTCGGCATCGCGGCCTTGGGTTCTTTTTTCTTCTTACTTTTTAATTTAGTGCGGGTTCGCACCTTTTTCCTGGCCGGGCCTGGTGAATTTGACCTTGTGAGGGCGTCTTCCCTGCCATGGCCTTGGCAGTGACTTCAAGCCTTGTGACTGTTGCACTCATAATATGTCACGCATGGATCCACACGACTGCTGCCTTTGATGCTTCTGGCCGTACCATGATGCCTTGGTCTGTGGTCTCCGTAAGCAGATGAGCCCTAAGGCCCTCAGGAAACGTCAGCAGCAGCAGGAGTTGATTTTTCAGAAGACTGACTCAGCCCCGGAATCCTCTGCGAGAGCCTGCTCCAAGACTCCTTCCAGGACCCTGAGCACCTGCGGAGACCGTGCAGCCTTGGAGCCCCGGGACAATGGAACCTCCAACCGGAGTGCCCACATTGAGGATCGCACCAAGAAGGGCTGGAAGACCTTAAGGACCTCGTCAGGTGACGAGTCCAGGAAAGTTGGGACATCCCATGAACCTGATCCTGCAGCTCTTGACAGGAGGTCGAGAGTGATGGCAAGGAGCAGCCGTCCAAGTTGCCTCGCCGGGAGCCGTCCATGCCCTGGGACCAGTCTCGGCCCTTGAGACCATTCTGGTCGAGGACTCCTCCTCGCCGGAGCTGGTGCTGGGCCCAAAGTCCTCAATGCCCGCACTGAAGGCTGTGGAGCCATCTGGTCTCGAGACCAGAATGGTGGCCTTATAGCGTAGTTTGTCTGCCTTCATGGCCCAGCAGCAGGCTCTGATGCCCAGTTCCTCCATGTCATCACTCCCAACCACCGAGTCCTCCACCGTGAGGGATTCCCTGGAGATTGAGTCGATCCTTGAGCGACACTGGTCTCGAGAGACGCCTCAGCCGCGGTCCCAGTCTCGGTCCTGGGGGCCAAGTCCTCACCGCTCAGTGCCCTCGGCTCCGAATGCTGGGCTGCCGTGGCCCCGAGGTCCTCTGGATTGGGCCAGCACTCCGATTCCCAGAGGACCCCCGACTCCGCCTCTGAGCTGAACTCAGATTGGGAGACTGAGGATGATGAGTCCCCAGATACCTGCCATCACTGCGGTGCCCTTGGACCCGTCCTATCTGGAGTTGAGGCGCCGGTCCCCTCTCAATGACATGGCCTTCCTTGACTTCATGTGGGACACGGCCAAGGCCTTCGCCACAAAGTCAGAGGAGGACCCTCACACGGAGGACCTCGATATCCTTGAGGCCCCCCCAAAGAGGCACTCACGGTGTCCATCCCCCCATCCTGGAACAGCTGTTCCTCTGCATGTGGGAGACCCCTGCATCGGTGCCCATAATTAGCCCAACTGCCTATCAACTCCATGGTGGTGGTCAACCATGCGGAGGCACAAGAGCCAGAAAACGCATTCCTCAGTGCCTCCGGGCAGGGAGGCCCATGCCATGGACACCATAGGCAGAAAGTACTTCCAGGGCTCAATGCTTGTTGGCCGGATCCAGGCTTATCAGTTGTACATGGGCATGTACCTTTGAGACCTGGTGAAGGAGCTTACCAAGTTTTCGGCTGGTCTCTCGGAGGAACCCCTCCAGCAGTTCCAGACCCTGACCTCTACAGTCAAGGAGTGCCCCAAGTTTATCATTCTAGCAGCCTACGATGGCTTTGAGTCAGCGGCTAGAGTAGCTGCCGCGGGCTTTTGTGCCCTGTGCCAGACTTGGCTACAGTCCTCTGACCTGGAGCAATGGGTCCAGGACAAATTGGTCAATGTCCCTTGCCGTGGAGAGCACTTCTTTGGCAAACCCATCAGAGACAAGGTCGCTGAGTTGGAGTCTGAGTTCCTACCTAGGAATAGGCTCTCCAAGAAGACTGCTGACTCTTCCAGGAGGAAGACTTTGGTTAGAAATCCCACATACCCAAAGAAGAGGAAAGTTTACGGAAACTACCCTCACAGCTCCTCAGAAGGCCAAGGGACAAGGGCACGCCCACTTAAACCTAAGACCCCCAAACCTTAGCCCACATCCCCGGCGCAACCTGGAGGAGGTTTTTGACTCCTTAGGCATAGCCTCTCTTCCCCAGAAGGCACAGCCCCGCAGCACAAAGGGGGGCATCTGGTGCTCTTTTCCCACAGGTGACCCTCCATTACCACCAACACGTGGGTCCTTCGGGTGGTGAGAGAGAGTTACCTCCTCCACCTCCACCATTCTTCCTGGGAAAGCCCCCCAGGAATCCCCTCCAGTGGGACCTGCTCCGGCAGGAACTCACAGGTCTTCTGGAGGACCAGGCAGTGGAACTTGTCCCAGCCCACCTCAGGGGCACAGGTTTCTACTTCTGCTACTTCCTGGTGCCAAAAAGGACCGAGGGGTTCTGCTCCATCCGCGACCTGCAGGACCTTAACAAATACCAGCTGAACGAAAAGTTCAAAATGCTCTCTCTTGGCAAATTGCTCCCATACCTCCAGCAGGGAAACTGACTAGGTTCCTTGGACCTAAAGGATGCGTACACACACATCTTCATCCACCCCCTACACAAGCAATACCTCCGCTTCGTGGTCGGGGGAGAACATTATCAGTACAGAGTGCTCCCCTTCGGCCTGGCCTCCACCCCAAGGGTATTAACCAAGTGCCTGGCGGTGGTCGCAGCCCATCTCAGTCTCCAGGGTGTATTTGTCTTCCCCTATCTGGATGACTGATTCGTAAAGGACAGCATGGCTGTCGAGGCCCATCATGTGACGGCATGCATCATCCTCCTGCTGGAGCGCCTTTGCTTCATCATAAACTACCTGGTCCCATCTCCAGCCAGTCCAGTACCTGGAGTTCATAGGGGCTTGGCTGAACACCATCCAAACCAGGGCCTTTTTTCCTCAGGACGGGGCCCTCTGCCTCCAAGTACTTGTGGCAAGCACACAGTGCTATTGCTCGGTGTCAGCACACCTCATGCTCCGACTGCTGGGATAATATGTCATCCATGGTGCATTTCACTCCAGACGCTCACCTGCAGATTTGGACAGCCCAGATTTATATTCCCCTTCTTTTGTTCAAGTAGCCTGTAGCTAGGGAATCCCACACTAAGGACTTTTTTCCTGCTTGTCCATGGAGGAAAGGTAGTTACTCATCTATAGCAGGTGTTCTTCGTGGATGCAGGAAAAGTCCTCACGACCCTCCCACCTCCCCTAGGAGTTGAATTCTCCTCACTCTTTAATTAGACTGACTGTGTGGCAGGCACAGTGCAACTTTCAAAAGCTTCTAGAAGGATCTAGGAATACTCCCTCATGGAGCTCCGTCGGATAACATCATATAGTTGAGCCGTTTGATTTTGCCTTGGCTGTTTTTTTATTTGCTATGTCACAGAAACATACCAACAGTTTCAAAAAGTGTGCCCAGTGTCCATCATGGACACCTGCAAATTCTGCCTGAAGTGTCTAGGGCCTGACTATAATACCTCGGTTTATTCACTCAATTTATAGATGACAAAGATCACCTCTTTCTGTTCCACCTCCTCCGCTTCTTCTATGGAGGCTTCAGTGTTCAGTCTCTTTTGATAGGGGCAGGAAGACAAAGAGAGCATACAGTCTGGCTTGTCTATGGCTTATATCTACAGTATACGTATGCATGGGCGTTCCTTCAATTTCTACATAAGAACATAAGATATGCCATACTGGGTCAGACCAAGGTCCATCAAGCCCAGCATTCTGTTTCCAACAGTGGCCAATCTAGGTCATACGTACCTAGCAGTTTCCCCAAGGGACACAGGTTCCACAATGCTTGTACTGGTTCAAGCATTGATATCCTGGGTCCCTTCTTAATAATGGTTTATGGACCTTTCCTCCAGGAACTTGTCCAAACCTTTTTTAAACCCAGCTACACTAACAGCCTTTACTACATCCTCCAGTAACAAATTCCAGAGTTTGATTACACGTTGAGTGAAAAATATTTTATTTTATTAGTCTTAAATAGTTTACCCTGTAGCTTCATTGCATGTCCCCTAGTCTTTCCATATTCTGATAAGGTAAACAATCGATCTACGTTTACCCGTTCCACTCCGTTCATTAATTTATAGACTTCTATCATATCTCCCCTCAGCCGTCTCTTCTCCAGGCTAAAGAGCCCCAACCTTTTTAGCCTTTCTTCATAGGAGTAGCCTTCCATCCCCTTTACCATTTTGGTGGCTCTTCTCTGAACCTTTTCTAAAATCGCTATATCCTTTTTAAGATACGGCGACCAGAATTGCACACAATATTCAAGGTGCGGTCTCACCATGGAACGATATAGAGGCATTATAATATCTTTTGTTTTATTTTCCATTCCTTTCCTTATCATACCTAGCATTCTATTTGCTCTCTTGGCCGCCGCTGCACACTGGGCCGAGGGTTTTAACAAGGTATCCACAATGACGCCTAAATCCTGATCTCTGGAGAGGGGGCACGACTACTGGACCAGCATTTCTGACAAAAAAAACATTTCATTGAGGAAATAAGGGGAAATAATTTTGTTGTATAGAAGAGGTAGGTGTTAAAAAAGGATCTGCTGTGGGAGTCAAATACGCTAGATACACCACTGACATCCCCAAATATCTGGTTGGTCTAGGTCTTCTTTTGTTAAAATTGTCAGTTGCAGACAATCTCTCTCTGCCTGGTAGGTACAATTTAAATTATTATAAAACCAATCAGGATTTCTTTGTACTTCTACTTTGCAAATTAATTAACTATATGAAGTCCCCTTACTTTCCTCACTCATATCTACTGAATAAGTTATGAAACTTATATGTAAAGATCCTATCCATTGCGCCTTCTATAGATGGATGTTAATTAATTCTGCACAATTTTTGGTGCTAAGAAGACCCACCCATCGGCATCAGTGGCATTAGTCAAGAAAGACTCAGGATCTGCATTGGATGCTGGAGGCGCATCAGAAGTCTGCGTCAGAAGGGGGTGGAAGCAGCAGGTAGGAGGACATAGAAACTGTGACACGGCGCCAAAGCCTTTAGGTGAGCACTGTGTTATGTTTTTTGAGCCATTATTGCCTCTGCAGGACTCAGAGAGGGATAGCAATGACGCCTCCAGAGAGCCAGCGCTCTAGGCAGACACCTAGATTTCCGCTAATGGTTGTACCGGCCCTGATTGTGATTAAGGAATTCTTGAAAGTATCTCTTTTTAGTTGTAAGATAACTCTTAGTTGGGGATTCCCACATGTATCCCACTTATTTACAGAGAAAACTAAAGTGCTTACTCTTATAGAAACATAGAAACATGACGACAGAAAAAGATCATATGGCCTATCTAGTCTGTCCTTCCATATGAACAACTACAACAGTCCCCTTTTTTTCTTTAGAGATCCTCTGTGTTTGTTCTATGCTTCTTTGAATTCAGATACTGTCCTCATCTCTACCACATAAACTGGGAGATTATTCCATGGATCCACCACTCTTTCCATAAAGAAATTTTTCTGCATATCACTCCTAAATCTATGCCCTTTCACTCCCATCCCATGTCCCCTCATAGCAGAGCTTGCTTTCAATCGAAAGAGGCTCTCCTCCTGTGCATTTATGCCACTGAGGTATTTAAACGTCTCAATCATATCACCTCTATCCCTCTTTTCCTCTAAGGTGTACATATTAAGATCCTTAAGTCTGTCCTCATATGCTTTATAATGAAGACTACTAACTATTTTAGTAGCCACTCTCTGTACCGACTACAGCCTGTTTATATCCTTTTTTTATTTATTTTTTTATTTTACATTCTCTTATATACCGCGCTATTCTGCATCAGTGCGGTTTACATTGAACAAACTGAAATTACATTGAACAGGGCATTATAACTTGGAGATAACTATTTTACAGGGAACATGGGCTATGGAGGGTTAAGTGGCTTGCCCAAGACCACAAGGAGCACCTGTGGGACTAGAAACCCCAGTCCTTCCAGCCCAAGGTTGCTGTCCTCTAGTGGGATTTGAACCCCCGACCTTCCGGCCTGAAGTACCTTGCCCCAACCACTAGGCTACTCCTCCACTCCACTCCACTCCACTCCTTCTCCTTGTGAAGAGGTGGTCTCCAGATTTGCACACAATACTCCAAATGAGGTCGCACCAAATACTTATACAGAGGCACTATCACCTCCTTTCTTCTGCTGGCCATTCCTCTCCCTATGCATCCAAGCATCATTCTAGCTTTTGCCGTCACCTTTTCTATCTGTTTAGCTACTTTAAGATCATCATACACAATCACTCCTAGGTCCTGCTCTTCTTTATTGGACAAAAGTACTTCACCCCCTATACTATATTGCTCCCTTGGATTGCTGCAGCCCAAATGCATGACCTTGCATTTCTTAACATTAAATCTCAACTGCCAAATTCTAGACCATTCTACGAGCTTAGCTAGATCCCTCCTTATGTTATCTACACCTTCCTGGGTGTCTACTCTATTGCAGATCTTGGTTTCATCCGCAAAGAGGCAAACCTTTGCTGACAGTCCTTCCGCTATATCACTAACAAAGATGTTAAAAAGAATCAGACCAAGGACAGATCCCTGGTAACCTCCTTCTCCTCAAAGTGAGCTCCGTTTACCTGTACTCTTTGTCGCCTCCCACTCAACCAATTCATAAACCAAGCAGTAACTTTAGGGTCCATCCCTAGGGTACTCAGTTTGTTTATAAGTTACCTGTGAGTAACGGTGTCAAAGGCTTTACTCAAATCTAAATACACCACATCTAGGGCTCTCCCTCAGTCCAGCTCCCTGGTCACCCAGTCAAAGAAATCAATCAGATTTGTCTGACAAGACCTGCCTCTGGTGAATCCATGCTGCCTCGGATCCTGTAAGCCACTAGACTCCAGAAACCTCACTATTTTCTCTTTCAGCAGCGCTTCCAATAATTTACTCACCACCGAAGTTAAACTAACCGGCCTGTAGTTTTCAACCACATCCGCTGTTGTGTAAAGGGACCACATGTGCCTCTCTCCAGTCCTTTGGCACCACTCCCAACTCCAACGAGGCAATGAAAAGGTCTGTCAGCGGAGCTGCTAGAACGTCCCCAAGTTCTCTCAGTATTCTAGGGTGTATCCCATCCGATCTCATCGCTTTGTCTACTTTAGGTTTAGCTAGTTGCTCACAAATACAGTCTTCTGAAAATTGTTCAAGTTGCTCCTCGCTTCTCTTCCTGTTTGTGGGTGTTTTCTGAGGTCCTGCTCCTGGTTCTTCATCTGTGAACACAGAACAGAAATATTTATTAAGCAATTTCGCTTTATCCTTATCAGCTTCTACATATTCCTCACCTTCACCCTTGAGTCTGACAATACCAATTATGCCCTTCCTTTTCTCACTAACATATCTGAAAAATGTCTTATCCCCCCATTTTATTGCATTGGCTATTTCCTCCTCTTTTTGAATCTTTGCTTTCCTGAATACTTTGCTAGCTTCTCTAAGTTTTTCCAAATATAGATGCCTGTCTTCCTCTCTCTGTGATCTCTTGTAATTCATGAAGGCCTCCCTCTTTTTCTTGACATTTTCAGCTATTTCTTTGTAAAACCTTAGCAGTCTCCTTTTCCTTTTACCCTTATTTACCATTTTAACAAAAAGATGGTTGCCATTAAAATAACCCCTTTCAGTTTTGCCCACTGTTTTTCTACATCCCACAGCTGTTCCCATCCCGCTAACAACTCTCAGAGGTATTGGCCCATCTTGGCAAAGTTAGTTCTCCAGGACCAAGCAGGAAGTCAGTCCTCACATATGGGTGACATCGACGTCGATGGAGCCCCTGCGGAGCATTTCCCCAGCTTTCTATGAAAGCCTTTGGGAATACTGCACGCATGCGCGGTCCCCTTCCCGCCTAAAGGTGCCATCTTGCTCAGTCTCTCTTTTTCTGTGGAGCCCGTCGGACGTCTGTCCTAGTTCACCCGGAAAATAGTTAGATTTTCTCTTGCTATTCCTGCGATTTCATTGCGGTTTTTTGCCCGGTTCGATGCCGGTTCCCCTTCCCGTCGAGTTCGGTACACCGGTATCGAGCCCGTTCTCATTTTTTCGGTTTTTGACCTTCGTGGCTGGCGTTCGCACCCTTTTTTTCTTTTTCCCTGGAAGGCCGGTCCTTTGACCTCGCGGGGGCTCTATTTTCCCCAATGGCTTCCAGTGGTTTTAAAAAGTGTGATCGGTGCAAGAAACTAATGTCTCTCACCGACACACACGACTGCTGCCTTCGGTGCCTCGGTCCTGATCATGATCCTAAGATCTGTGGACTGTGAGGCAGAATGTCCACTAAGGCACTGCGAAGTTGCCAGCATCAAAAGGAAAGGCTTTTCTCTGATTCGGCCTCCGGCCGGGCCCAGACCTCATCTGAGGCCTTGACGTCTCGGGAGTCTGACCCCGAGCATCGTCGGGGTTCCTCGGACAAGGGGTCCCCCGAGCGGGAATGAAAGAGGAAAAAGCGGCTCGCGAGGGCGGAGTCGGAGGAGGTCCCTGGCTCCTCGAGGGCTAGGTCTCGGACCCACGACCGCCGTCCCGGGCCCGTGGAACAGGAAAAGCCGTCAAAAGTGCCTCGTGTGGAGCCGGAGTCTGCTGGACACGTAAGTCCTGTTGTCCTCGAGGACTCTCCTCCCAGGGAGCCGACGTCGGGCCCAGCGCCGCCGGGGCCCGAGTTGGTGGCTGCTGAGTCTCCTGAGCTGGGTCTCAGGCTGACAGCCTTGGAGTGCATACTGTCTGCCTTCATGGATCAGCAGCGGTGCTAATGGCCAGCCTTGCTGGCGCATCTGCCCCGACCACCAGGACATCGACGTCGAAGTCGACCCCAGAGACCGAGCTGATACTCGAGACCATGAAGGCTCGAGGTCGGTCGCGGTCACCCTCAACTTCCTGGTCGGGACCGAGGGTGTCAACGCCAGTGCCTTCGGTGTCGGGGCGGGTGCTGCCGGGCTCCGCGTGGTCGGAGCCCGACTCCTCTTCAGACGAGTCTGTCTGGGAGACGGAGGACGAGGAGTCCCCTGATACCTTCAAGACTCGGTGCATCCCGTCGGACTCACCGCAGTCTGAGCCCTGGAGTAGATCCCCTCCGGAGGATACCCAGTTCTCGGAGTTCATTTGGGATATGGCCACTGCTTTGGCGATCCCCGCGGACCCCGAGGAGGAGCCTCGAGCCGAGGAGCTTGAGGCCCTCCAGTATGACTCTCCTCCGAAGGAGGCCTTTACTGTGCCGGTTTCTCCGATGCTGGAACGGCTCCTCTTCCGGATGTGGGAGGCACCGGCCTCGGCGCCGGTTCTGAGCAAGCGGGTCGATTCCATTTATCGACTCCGTAAGAGCCCTGGTTTTCAAAAGGCGCAGCTACCACTCCATTCCATGGTGGTGGAATCGGCCATGCATCGTCTGAAAAGTCAGAAGATGCACTCCGCGGTGCCCCCTGGCAGGGAGGCCCGGAACCTGGATGCATTTGGTAGAAAGTGCTTCTAGGGCTCGATGCTTGCTTGCCATGTCCAGTCTTACCAGCTGTACATGGGCATGTACTTGCGGGACCTGGCGAAGGAGCTTGCCGGGTTCTCTGCTGGTCTCTCCAGGGAACCTTTGCAGAGGTTCAAGTCCTTGTCCTCGGGGATTCAGGAATGCTCTAAGTTCATGTCCCGCGCAGCCTACGATGGCTTCGAGGCCGCGGTCCGTGTTGCAGCAGCCGGCATCGCGGCTCGACGCCAGGCATGGCTGCAGTCATCGGATCTCGAGCCATGGGTTCAAGACAAGTTGGTCGATGTCCCTTGCTGAGGTGAGAACCTTTTTGGCAAGCCCATGGCCGAGAAGGCTGCATAGCTCGAGACCGAGCACCTCACGAGGACAAGGCTGTCTAGAAAGACTTCTGCCCCTTCTAATAAAAGGAAGGGCTCGGGTAAGAAGTCCTTTTACTCGAGGAAGGTGACTGCCTACAAACAGTTCCCACCTTACCAGGCCTCCCCAGCTCCCCAGCAGGGGCAGCAGGCCAAGGGGCAGGGACATGGGCCCTGTAGGCAGAAGGCCCCCAAGCCTCCGGCTCCTGCTCCCTCTCAGCAGGGTGGGGGTTTTTGACTCCCAAAGCATAGCCTCTCGGTCTCTGCTGTCCCATCCCTGCACAGGAGGTCGACTAACCGTGTTTGCACACAGGTGGCCACCCATTACAGGAGACAATTGGGTCTTAGGCATAGTCCACAAGGGCTATATGCTTTCTTTCCATCAGTTGCCTCCTCCTTACTTCCTTCGAGAGCCTCCAAGGCCTCCTCTCCACACAGACCTCCTCCTTCAAGACCTTCAGGGTCTGTTGCAAGACAAGGCGGTGAAGCCTGTGCCTCCCCACCTCCAAGGTCACGGTTTCTACTCCAGGTACTTCCTCGTACCAAAGAGAACCGGAGGCCTCTGGCCTATTCTCGACCTCAGAAATCTCAACAAGTTCCTAGAGAAGAAAAGTTCAAGATGCTTACTCTTGGAACACTTCTGCCCTACCTCCAGCAGGGAGATTGGCTATGCTCCTTAGATCTAAAGGATGCGTACACTCACATCCTCATTCATCCAGACCACAGAAAGTACCTCAGGTTCATTGTGGGAGGAAACCATTATCAGTACCGAGTGCTATCTTTCGGCCTCACCTCCGCCCCCAGAGTCTTTACCAAATGCCTGGCGGTTGTGGCGGCCTTCCTGAGAAATCAGGGTATCTTTGTCTTCCCCTATCTGGACGACTGGCTCATCAGGGGTTAGACGTGCCAGGAGGCCAGGCAAGCCACCCTACGAACTATTTCTCTTCTTCAGCACCTGGGTTTTGTCATAAACTTCGCAAAGTCCACTTTGCTCCCTCCCAGAACTTGGAGTTCATAGGGGCAAGGCTGGACTCTCTGCAGGCAAAGGCTTTCTTGCCAGAAGACAGATCTCAAAGACTGATAGACTTGGCAAACCAGTTTCTCCAAAAGTCACTGGTTTCCGCCAGACTCTGGCTGCGGCTTCTGGGCCACATGGCTTCGACAGTGCATGTGACTCCCAATGCCCCAATCCATATGAGGCCTGCACAGTGGTGCCTCAGGACTCAGTGGTCACAGTCCACAGGACGCCTCAGAGACAGAGTAAGGGTATCCAGACCATTCCTGAACTCCCTACGCTGGTGGTTGCACCCCCCCAATCTTCTTCAAGGGGTGCCTTTTCAAATTCCTGGGTTCACAGTGGTGTTGACCACAGATGCCTCTCTGCAGGGCTGGGGAGCACATTGTCTAGGCAAGTGCACCCAGGGCCTGTGGTCTCCCTGGGAGGCCGTGCAACAGGTCAACCTACTGGAACTCCGGGCTATTTGCTTAGCCCTCAAAACCTGGCTCACCAGTCTGTCTTAGTACAGACGGACAACCAAGTAGCCATGTTTTATGTGAACAAGCAGGGCGGCACTGGGTCCAGGCTCCTTTGTCAGAAGGCACAAGCCCTTTGCTTGTTTGCGCTCAAGCACAGCATGTTTCTCAAAGCTGTTTATCTCCCTGGCCAGGAGAACTGCCTGACAGACAAGTTGAGCAGAGTTCTGCAGCCCCACGAATGGCAACTCCACCCATTAGTGGTTCAGAAGATGTTCCTGAAATGGGGACTTCCATCCATAGATCTCTTTGCCAGTCCCCTGAACAAGCAGCTGCCCAGGTTCTGCTCCAGGCACCCGCATCCCATGAGGTGGGCAGCGGATGCTTTTCTGATTTCTTGGTCTCAGGGCCTCCTATATGCGTTTCCTCCCATGCCTCTGGTGGCCCGAACCTTGTTCAAGGTTCTAAAGGACAAGGCCTTGGTACTCCTAGTAGCTCCCAGGTGGCCGAGGCAGCCTTGGTTTCCACTTCTGCTTCAACTGGCAGTGGACTCCCCACTACCTCTGAGGTTGCAGCCCGACCTTCTCTCTCAGGATCAAGGTTCTCTTCTGCACCCGAATCTCAAATCTCTCAATTTGATGGCCTGGAGGCTGCAAGGGTAGTTTTGGCTCCCTGGGGCCTATCTCCAGAAGTTGAAGAGGTCGTCCTGGCCTCTAGGAAGCGGTCCACTAGAAAAACCTATGCCCTGAATTGGAAAAGATTTTCTGTGTGGTGTCAGCTGCGTAGAGAAGATCCTTTCTCCTGTGCTGTACCAGTAGTGCTTCAGTACCTGCTGCACTTGTCCAATCAGGGCCTTAAGTCAAATTCTGTTCGGGTCCACCTCTCAGCTCTGGCAGCTCACCACTCTCTGGTGGAAGGTCACTCTCTGTCGGTTCACCCCTTGTTGTCCCGGTTCCTCAGGGGTTTGCTCTTGCTCAAGCCTCCTGTCCGTCCTCCAGCCCCTGAATGGGAGTTGAATGTGGTCTTACAACAACTAACTCGCCCTCCTTTTGAGCCGATGGCTACTTGTCCTCTCCGCTTCCTTTCCTGGAAGACACTCTTCCTGGTAGCCTTAACCTTGGCCAGACGAGTGAGTGAGCTTCAGGCCCTGGTCTGTGACAGGCCTTACACCAGATTCTATAGGAACAGGGCAGTCCTTAGGACTCATCCAAAGTTCCTCCCAAAAGTTGTCTCCTCTTTCCACCTCAACCAGGAGGTGGTTCTTCCAACATTCTTCCCTAGGCCTCATGCAAGCAAAGCTGAAGCGGTCCTGCATACCCTGGACTGTAGGAGGGCCTTATCCTTCTACCTTGACCGTACTCAGGGACATAGAAGGGCTACTCAGCTCTTCATATCTTTTGACCCTAATAATTTGGGGTTGGCTGTGTCCAAGCATACCTTGTCCATATGGGTGGCTGACTGTATCACCTGGGCTTACAGGGCGGCTGACCTTCCCTTGCAGGGTCGGGTCACGGCCCACCATGTCAGGGCTATGGCTGCCTCAGTAGTTCATCTCCGCTCTGTACTGTTGGCAGACATCTGCAGGGCTGCAACTTGGTCCTCAAGCCAGACGTTTGCGGCCCATTACTGCCTGGAGAGGGAGTCCCTTAGGTACAGTGTTTTTGGCCAGGCAGTACTCCGGAATCTCTTTGAGGTTTAGGCAACTCCTGCCCTCCAGCCCTCCGTTGGGCTACCAGTGGAGGTTCTGTTTTCAGTGAAAAGCGTTTCTCTGCTGCTGGGACTAGAGGGAGTTCCCTTGTTCAGCCTGGGTTCCTGGTAGCCCAGAACTAGGGAGTCACCCATATGTGAGGACTGACTTCCTGCTTGGTCCTGGAGAAAGAGTAGTTACTCACCTGTAATAGCTGTTCTCCAGGAGCAGCAGGAATCAGTCCTCACAACCCTCCCTCCTCCCCTGGGAGTTGCAGTTGTACATAGTTTGTTTTTTTCCATTTTTGTGTGCTGTTTTTAGCTATGTCATCAGACTGAGCAAGATGGCACCTTTAGGCGGGAAGGGGACCGCGCATGTGTGCAGTATTCCCAAAGGCTTTCATAGAAAGCTGGGGAAATGCTCCTCAGGGGCTCCATCGACGTCGATGTCACCCATATGTGAGGACTGATTCCTGCTGCTCCTGGAGAACACCTGTTACAGGTGAGTAACTACTCTTTTTCCTAAAGCCTGTAGGCGGGTTCTTACCTACAAAAGCATCCCTAATAGTTACCAAGATTGCCTGGAGCACATGGGACCCGTACACCAGGGGAAAAACCAAAAAATAACTCAGATCACAGTTTCTTGTCAGCAAAAAACCCTCTTTATTTAAACAAGCAAACTCCATAAGCACAGGAACAAGGTCTGTCTTAGGGATCTGAGTGCGAGCAACATTCTCCCTCCCATCGGGGAAAGAGAAGGCCGCTGCAGCAAGCTCTGTAGCTTGCTCTCTTATATATCCTTCTCTGTAGCAACTCCTGCACTGAGTCTTGTTCTGTGTGCACAAATTTGCTATACTTCCTACAAAAAGGTGTAAAGCCGTCTGCACAATTTTGAACCTTCTGCAAAAATTTGCTAGCACTGCTTGTTAAAATTAGAGTACCGCTTGCAGAAGTTTGCAAAAGCTCTCCAGGTAGGACCCCCTCCCTCATGATTATGTCTTAGGGTCTGCAGCTGTATTCCAAGGTCTTCCTTATCTGTGCTGTGGAGCGTATCTCTCCTGCATTCCTTGGGGCCCGCTTATGGTCTTCTATTTCCCGGCACTGATTGCATCCATTCTTCAGGGCTAGAGAATTTTCTGTTCATTATTTTTCTGTTAATTATTTTCTGCCTGGCCTGTATTTGCTTTCTGGGCCTAACACCGCATATTCCTATGCAGAGTAAGGTTTTTCCCAGACTGTACTAGGCCATAGACACCTTCTTGTTCTTGGATAGCCCAAATGCTCTGTCTTCTTGTGCCTTTCATACAGGGTGCTTGTGCAAGCCACAGGCGGCAGGATTATAGTCACAAACAGCACATAAGGCAAAACCTATTCCTAAACCAGAATATCCCAACATTCTCCAATTTTTATTTTTCTTTTCTCTTGTGTACGGGCAAAGGTAGGGAACCCCATAGTATGGGCCATGGACGGCAACCAGTTGCGACAGAGAGGTATAATTCAAGAGGCAGCAACTCATACTGATCCCTAAATACAATATACAGGGTTTGAGCAAAAGACTTAATCAATGTACATACAAATGCAATCAGGAAAGGAAATGTGCAACACGTAATAACAGCACAGGCGATAAACGGTAGCATGGAAATTAAAATGTCCCGTGCTTTGGCAATAGGGGCCTCTTTTTTCCTTAAATATCCTTGCAAGTGTATTCTGATTTATGAACAGACAAAATATGTGTTTATGGAATCTGATCAATTGAATGTGTTTCTAGATAGCAAAGAATGTGGATAGAAGTTTCTTTCTTTACTTTCTTTCTTAGTTATAGGGTCAGTAGTTTTTTTTATTTCAGGCCCGGTTCTGTTAATTATGGTTGTGTGCTAATGTTGTTATTGGTCCTCTCGCTCCCTTGATGTGGACTTGATTGTAATGCCTTTTTCTTGTTTGAAATAAAGAATGTTAAATGGAAAAAAAAATGTCCCGTAACCCACCCAAAGCAGAGAAAAAAGAACCAAACCAACCACCCAAATTAAACCCATCCCAAGTTTGCACAGGAACATGAGCAATCGTTTTCATATAGTCAGTAATTTCAGTAATAACACGGCTATGATCATCTATTTGTAAGCAATAATTGGTCAAATTAAACTTTCCACATACACCACCTTCGCAGCAAGCAAATAATCTAAAGCTAAGCGATTCTGATAAATGGCAGTACGCAGTTGGGTATGTTGTTTGGCAAGCAGGGTAAGCGTTTTGTTAGTTTTATTTGTAATAATCTCAACAACAGCTTGCAATCGAATTAACATTAGAGGACAAGCATTCATAATGAGTGCGGTACAGGAGGGTTTGACCCATAGTGTGACCAGAGCGGTAAGTGACAATACATTGTGAGCAGGGAGCGGGCCCAATCATATGAAAAGAGCAGAGTAGAGCAAAAGAATACAATAACAATAAAGAAAACATGATACTTATCTGACTGGAAGGGACAAAAGCCAAACAGCATAAAAGAATAATATCAATGGAGAACACAAGGATATCAAAAGTTCAGCAAAATGTCCTGATAAGAGTTCAGTTCAAGGCAGAGATTGATTGAGAACTTCTTTGGAGGCGTGGGTTGTATTGTGAACACGCAGAAGTAAAGCTAATTGTCCATCAGGATGAAGGAACTCAATAAGTAGCACAAACATGATGGAGACAGGAAGGAGGAAACAGATGGTGCCCCAAGAAGCAGGTTTGGCAGCATTCATCTTGGTCAACAACAGTTCATACCCGAAGGAAGTAGATCAAACAGAGGTGACAGTTGGAGAAGCCTTCAAATGACTGACATGAGTCCAAGTGTCAGTATCATTTCAAGCGAGCAGCAAACGGGGAAGCACCAGTGACAATCTGAGGTTCTGGGAAAGTAGAGCAGTCTTAGGAAGCACAAACACAGTTTTCTGGGTATAAACAGTAGTCCCTATGGAAGACAAGTTGACAATGATGAGCTGGGGTACAGACTGTGTAGTCACCACACGATCAACAACCTCATGGAAACAGATCCAAAGCCCTGTAAAGTAAATCATAGAGGCTCTGGTCTAACCTTTCTAGTGTAACTAGCCATATTAAATAGACAATGTGGGAATCACTTATTCAAAA
This sequence comes from Ichthyophis bannanicus, assembly GCA_033557465.1. Classification (NCBI taxonomy): domain Eukaryota; kingdom Metazoa; phylum Chordata; class Amphibia; order Gymnophiona; family Ichthyophiidae; genus Ichthyophis; species Ichthyophis bannanicus. The sequence goes on along the minus strand of CM066033.1, from coordinate 371,575,243 downwards.
GCAGCCTTAAAGAGGTAAGCCTTAAGCATGGCTTTAAAAAAGAGCAGAAATAGAGACTGCTGCACTAGCTTCCAGGCATAAAAACAAAATGTATGGAGTTGGAAGGAAGAAAAACGAGAGATAAAAATGCCTAACATCAAAGATAAGGATTAAGTACAACAGCAGTGAAACCCTGATATTCCTGGACACATGATAGCATTAAAACATAATACATCAGCCACTCGCCACTCTCCAGAGAGAGCAGAAGTGGAGAACACACAATACTGTTTGTACTATTCTACATAAATTGCAAACAAGCTTGAACCAGTCCAAAAAGTCACACAAAAGTCCACATGATGCTGTTTCAGTAGGGGTCGCTGTTGTCCACAGGCACAGCCAACATCACTGAAAAGCCAGTTCAATTTTTCGTGCTGCATCGGATCTTAAATAACTTCTTATCAGAATGTCTTTCACTCGCTCCACTAATTCAGCTGCCTGAAGTCTACAAGCACAAACAAAAGAATGTTGTACCCCCCTCTTCTTCTTGGATTGCTGCTTGCACACAACAGCCAATCCTGCTTCTAAAACAATTGTTAAAAGTAGTATTTGAAAGATACTCTGCACCCTCCCCCTCACCTAATAACAGATAGGGCTCTTGGGTCACAGAAATCCACACACAAGGTAAGGGAAGGTTAATTGATCTTCATCTTTAGATAATACACAAATCTGTAAATAATACACAACACACTTGTATTATAAACACAGGACCAAAGCACTTTGGGAGAGCAAACTAGGCGGTTGCCTATGTTTACTCTGAAATCAAAGCTTTAGGCCTCTTTATTTATAGGCAAAGATTCCATTACACAGCATAATTTCACTTTATTATTCTATGTCTCACATCATGTATATTCATAATATACATATTCTATTCTACGTCTAGTGTTACGTATATTCATAATATACTTTTCTATAGGCATGCACGTCATGGACAATCATGAAAAGACATACATATATTCTCAGACATGACTATGTAGGCCTTAATTCTAATTAATTCTAACACTGACAATTTGATATCTCTGACCAGAGACAGCGGGACTGCGAAGCTGGGTAAGCAACTTGCCTTTTACTTATCTTTCTAATAACATAGGCTAATGTTTATGTTATCTCAACCTTTTACCCAATTTCTTCTACAGAGTTGTTCAAGGATGGTATTAAAGAGAGAGCTACAAATGATATTAACTGTTTCTTAGGGCTTATGCCTGACTGTGTATTCAACCCGGTACACTAAAGCTTACTTTCAGTATTGTGGCAAACAAATGGTAGGCAGAAAATATAAATGTAGATTCTTATCAATAAGCATAGATATGTGCTCATTCTAAATAGCAACTGTTTAAACAATTCAGATAAAGTCTTAAACTAAAGACTGTACCCCTGAAACTGAAATTTAAAAGACTCTCAAAACAAAAAATACTTTTTTTTTTTAGACACTGACACATAAAATTCAAATACAGAAAAACAGGTGAATTTACTGAGCAGTGTAGTTAACTCCCATGGTGCCACTGGCCTGTTCACCAGCCCCCAGCACAGAGCTCAACAATGCAAAGTAATTAACTTGAATCTTACAGTTCCGGAAACATGCATTCAGATGACTGATACTTTTTCATGAAAAGGTTAGTGAATATCTTGAATGTAAACACTCCCCTTTTTATATTTTAACTACTGGCTCAGGATACCACATTGTCCTTCAAGGTTCTTAACCTCTACCTTGAAGGTCAAAGGAAAAATGGAAGCAGTTTCCTTAATTTTTCTATCTTTCTTGTTTGTATCAGTCAGCTTTTAGTAAAGAACTCTAAGTAGTTCAATTCCGGGGGCCATAAAAGCTAATTAAGAAAGCATAAATTGTGCAAGTGTTATACAGAGCTAAACCAGGCACTTCCAGAAGGGGAAACGGCAGCACTTGTACATACTGCTTTTAAAGTCAAAGGAACTTTTGAATCACTGCAGTTATCACAACTGTTAATGTTCTTCTATTTCTAATAATTTTATGGAATATATATATATATATATGATATTACCACGAGACAATAATCAAATCTGGTAATATTGTTTTAATTACTTAATTTACTTGTTTGAATGTAGTTGTATCGTTTACTTTCTTCCAAAACTTACTGGACTTAACATGGCAAGCAATTCAATTTGGTTTTGTTTCGTTTTTCTCCAGTTAGGTTACTAACTTCCATCCTTCCTATAAACACTCAATGTTTCTTAACCTTTGTCACGTCACACAAACGACACTGTTTAGCTAAAGACATCAAAGCATGGAAGATCTTCCCATTCATTCATTCATTCTGCATTGCATTGCAATCAGTTAAAAAGATACCTAGCAAGCTAATTGCAGAGGAAGTATACTTCACCGAAAGAGTTCTGAACTTCATCTCCTGTCACACTTTAATTGAATGAATCCCTTATTTTTAAACAAACAAGAGAGACTGCTCAATCTGGAGTTTCTTCTCGGCAATGCGTCCATTCCCAGAAAAAAAAATCCCTTGGCAGCCTCTCTCTCTCTCTAACTGAAACAAGCACCCATCTTATCCTGCTGCAAACAGCCAGCTGTTGCAGACAATTAGCTATCGTTCATCAGGCGACATATAGGGGCAGTTATCCAGTAAACACAGCCAGGACACTGGCCAGGTGGCCGGCAATGTTCAAGGAAAACACCACTCACACTCCCGTGGCTTCAGAAGTCCAGAACTCCAGAATTATAATTGATGTGTACAGTGTTATGTAACAAGACTAGTTCTTTTCAAGTGATCTAATTGTCGCCCTCTCTGGTCTGTGAGCATCCCAGATAAGGAGAATTTTTCCATTTGTTTCTTTATTTTTTCTTCAGAACAATCTATTATTAAGGGCTTCAACAGGGGATTCTTGTCTAATGAGACAATCTATGGGATTAGGGCCGGACGCATCTCCTTTTCTTACTATCTTACTATCTACCTCTCATTACATTTGTTATTTTGTTTTTCTTTCTTAAACATTCTTCTTAACTGTCCCTCTTCCTAAAATCTGTAAACCTGGTGTTTTCACTGTTTGGGGACACTTTAATTACAGGCAAGATCCTGTTAATAACTTTGCTTTTACCGATCTGAAAATCGAACCTCTTTATGTGCAGAGGAGCTGATAAATTCACTGGTAACTCCGCCTATTTTACTTGGTTTTTTTTTGTTTGTTTGTTTTTAAACCTCTTTATGTACAGAGGGACAAAGTTACAAAATCCAGGATTTATACAACCACTCAATCTGTACACTTTGTCCAAACCTGGCCATCCCTCTCGCGAGAGCACGGAAACGCAAATAAGGGCACACAGGCGCTTCGTACTGAAATGTACGTACAGTCTCACGCATACACCAAGCAATCCTGGAGAAAATAAAACGTAATGTGTGGGCAAAACTTCCATTCCCTAATATTTACAACTAGCTACAAAACACTCTAAGATTAACTACATAGTGAAAAGACATATATATAGGTGTAAATTCACTACTCACCCACCGGTTGAAACGGGCAAGTCGTCTGGCCTCGCTGGGTAGACACGAAAGCAATACTTACCACTGAAGTTTTCTTAGGATCCCAAAGCTGTCATTCGCCCTGTTTTCTCTTCGTCCAGGGAGACGGTTCCTGTTTTCTCGTCGTCCAGGTAGACGGGGACCTGTTTTCTCTTCGTCCAGGTAGACGGTACCTGTTTTCTCGTCGTCCAGGTAGACGGGGACCTGTTTTCTCTTCGTCCAGGTAGACGGTACCTGTTTTCTCGTCGTCCAGGTAGATGGTACACTCTCTGACCAAAAAAAAAATGAGCCAGAGAAAATGCTGGGCAATTTAGAATTTAGGAGTTTTTTAAGAAGCAAAAAAAAAACTCGGGAGGCCTGTTCAGGTGCCAATTTGTAGGCGGGTTCTTACCTACAAAAACATCCCTAATAGTTACCAAGATTGCCTGGAGCACATGGGACCCGTACACCAGGGGAAAAACCAAAAAATAACTCAGATTACAGTTTCTTGTCAGCAAAAAACCCTCTTTATTTAAACAAGCAAACTCCATAAGCACAGGAACAAGGTCTGTCTTAGGGATCTGAGGGCGAGCAACATTCTCCCTCCCATCGGGGAAAGAGAAGGCCGCTGCAGCGAGCTCTGTAGCTTGCTCTCTTATATATCCTTCTCTGTAGCAACTCCTGCACTGAGTCTTGTTCCGTGTGCACAAATCTGCTATACTTCCTACAAAAAGTTGTAAAGCCGTCTGCACAATTTTGAACCTTCTGCAAAAATCTGCTAGCACTGCTTGTTAAAATTAGAGTACCGCTTGCAGAAGTTTGCAAAAGCTCTCCAGGTAGGACCCCCTCCCTCATGATTATGTCTTAGGGTCTGCAGCTGTATTCCAAGGTCTTCCTTATCTGTGCTGTGGAGCGTATCTCTCCTGCATTCCTTGGGGCCCGCTTATGGTCTTCTATTTCCCGGCACTGATTGCATCCATTCTTCAGGGCTAGAGAATTTTCTGTTCATTATTTTTCTGTTAATTATTTTCTAGCCTGGCCTGTATTTGCTTTCTGGGCCTAACACCGCATATTCCTATGCAGAGTAAGGTTTCTTCCAGACTGTACTAGGCCACAGACACCTTCTTGTTCTTGGATAGCCCAAATGCTCTGTCTTCTTGTGCCATTCATACAGGGTGCTCGTGCAAGCCACAGACGGCAGGATTATAGTCACAAACAGCACATAAGGCAAAACCTATTCCTAAGCCAGAATATCCCAACAAGTCTGAGACCCTCGCTTTTGAATGGATTTTAATAACCCTAGTCCTAATACTGAACCACACTATCTGGTGATCACTAGATGCAAAATGATCTCCTACTATAACATAAGAACATAAGATATGCCATACTGGGTCAGACCAAGGTCCATCAAGCCCAGTATCCTGTTTCCAACAGTGGCCAATCTAGGTCATACGTACCTAGCAGTTTCCCCAAAAGACACAGGTTCCACAATGCTTGTACTGGGTCAAGCATTGATATCCTGGGTCCCTTCTTAATAATGGTTTATGGACTTTTCCTCCAGGAACTTGTCCAAACCTTTTTTAAACCCAGCTACACTAATAGCCTTAACTACATCCTCCGGTAACAAATTCCAGAGTTTGATTACACATTCAGTGAAAAAATATTTTCTTTTATTAGTCTTAAATAGTTTACCCTGTAGCTTCATTGCATGTCCCCTAGTCTTTCTATATTCTGATAACGTAAATAATCGATCTACGTTTACCCGTTCCACTCCGTTCATTAATTTATAGACTTCTATCATATCTCCCCTCAGCCGTCTCTTTTCCAGGTTAAAGAGCCCTAACCTTTTTAGCCTTTCTTCATAGGAGTATCCTTCCATCCCCTTTACCATTTTGGTGGCTCTTCTCTGAACCTTTTCTAATAACGCTATATCCTTTTTAAGATACGGCGACCAGAATTGCACACAATATTCAAGGTGCGGTCTCACCATGGAACGATATAGAGGCATTATAATATCTTTTGTTTTATTTTCCATTCCTTTCCTTATGATACGTGGCATTCTATTTGCTCTCTTGGCCGCCGCTGCACACCGGGCCGAGTGTTTTAACATGTTATCCACAATGACGCCTAAATCTTTTTCCTGTGTGGTGGTTCCTAAAGTGGAACCTTGCATCGTGTAACCATAGTTTGGGTTGTTCTTCCCTAGGTGCATAACTTTGCACTTGTCCACATTAAATTTCATCTGCCATTTTGATGCCCAGTCTTCCAATTTATCAAGATCCTCTTGCAATTTTCCACAATCCTCTTGGGTTTTAACAACTTTAAATAGTTTTTTGTCATCTGCAAATTTGATAACCTCACTCGTTATTCCACTTTCCAGGTCATTTATGAATATGTCAAAAAGCAGAGGACCCAGCACAGATCCCTGGGGTACACCACTATTCACCTTTCTCCATTGGGAAAATTGGCCATTTAGCCCTACCCTCTGCTTTCTATCTTTTAACCAGTTTCTGATCCACAGTAGTACACTGCCTCCTATCTCATGACTCTTTAGTTTTGCCAAAAGTCTCTGATGAGGGACCTTGTCAAAGGCTTTCTGAAAGTCCAGATACACTATATCAGCCGACTCACCTTTGTCCACCTGTTTATTCACACCTTCAAAAAAACATAACAGATTAGTAAGGCAAGGTCTTCCTTGTCTAAAGCCATGTTGGCTGCCTCCCATTAGGCCATGACTATCTAAATGCTGAATCAGAAACACTTTCACCATTGGTAAGTACCAAGTCCAGTATGGCCCCTTCACGTGTGGGTTCTGTTACCAGTTGCCTGAATAGTTCTCCCTGTAGAGAATCCAGGATCTCCTTACTTCTAGAATATACTGCAGCAGGAATGTGCCAGTGAGCATCTGGCATATTGAAATCCCCTATCAGTAGCACTTCCCCTTTCCTAGCAATGCTGTGTATATGTTTAATTAACTCTCCTTCCACCTCTTCCTCTTGTGGGGAATGTCTGTATATCACGCCAATGTAAGTAGATTTGTTTTTTTCCCTCTTTCTAGTTGAACCCACAGCATCTCCTCTCTCCCCTTTACATTCTGTAGTTCCAAAGCTTTAATATTATTTTTTACATATAGTGCCACTCCTCCTCCCCTTCTTCCTACCCTGTCTTTTCTGAATAAAGTATAGCCTGGTATGGTTACATTCCAGTCATAGTTTTCTATGAACTATGTTTCTGTAACTGCCACTAAATCCAAGTCAGCCTCTTCCATTAAAATTTCAACATCTGGGATCTTATCTGACTGTTCTGCTTAGTCAGTAGGATAATTAGCCTTACACATCTCTCTTTTCCTTTGGAATTAGCTGTTAACTTATAAATGAGACTGAAAAGCACTGCTATGTTGGGAATGTTAATTCCAGATCAGAAGAGTCTTGTAGGCTTTTCTGGGCTCTGAGAGAGCTTTTCTTCATGGACAAGCCAGAAAGTATATCCTACTGTACATGCCATTTATGGTACCACCTCACATATATGTAACTGAGAGCACCCAACAACTTTACTTTGTATTGACACCATCAAATGACCTCACATACATATGTGGCTATTCCTATTTTCTACAAAGAACACTTTACAGATAAGCTACTTAAGGACCTATTTAAAAACCTGCAATAAGGTTTTGCACCTAATACATGTTCACAATCAACGTTAAAATACATTAGGTACAAAATCTCTATGTTAGCTCTAAGGGGCACCCTTGCCACATTGGGAAAGGCAGCCATGCAGAGCGATAATTGTTACCACACATTAATGGCACCCCTGTAGTTAATTGTATCACTTTTTTTGCCCTTTTAGCAGTTAACGTATGGTAAGGACCTCTGCATTACTACAAGATGCGGTCCTTGCCCATGCTGTGCCCTTAATAGGAATTTCACTGTTAGGTGTTTAATACAGCGTTTAATGTATGAAAAACGGTTAATCTGGCACTGAGCTGTTAGTAAACATTTAAAACTGCATTAACTATCTAACACAGCTTAATAAATAGGCCTCTTAGTTTTTAATTTCATGTTCTGATTCTGTGTGTATAATAGCTTGATCTTGCATGTTAGAATGTACTGTGCTGCTAATGCACATTTCAGTTGTTAAGGCCGGTATTTTATCTATAGATTCTTCTAGAAAGAATAGATAATTTTAGAAAACCAAGCTCTCAGAATAGCGTGCTTTCTAACCGGAAGCCTGAAACTGCAGGCCAATTGCCTCATGACCTTTCCTTTTGAAAATCCCACAGCGCCACAGAGATTATTTATCTGCAGCTGTAAAGAATTCATATTTTCTCCAGGACCAAGCAGGAAGTCAGTCCTCACATATGGGTGACGTCAGCGCCGACGGAGCCCCCGTGCGGAGCATTTCCCCAGCTTTCATAGAAAGCCTTTGGGAATGCAGCGCGCATGCGCGGTCCCCTTCCCACCCAAGGGTGCCTTCTTGCTCAGTCTTCTTTTTTCCGCGGAGCCCGACGGATGTATATTCGTTTCATCCGAGGAAGAAGTTGATTTTCTCTGCGTTAACCTGTTTTTCTTCAGTTCGACGCCGGTTTCCCAGGTTCTGCTCCAGACAACCGCATCCTCTCAGAGTAGCAGCGGATGCGTTTCTCATTCCATGGTCTACAGGTCTCCTATATGCGTTTCCTCCCACGCCTCTAGTGTCCAAGACACTATTCAAGGTGATCCGGGACAAGGCCTCAGTGATTCTGGTGGCCCCCAGGTGGCCAAGGCAACCCTGGTTCCCACTACTGTTGCAACTAGTGGTGGACACTCCTCTTCCTCTGGGGATGCAACCCGATCTCCTGTCTCAGGAGCAGGGATCCCTCTTGCACCCCAGTCTCCAGTCCCTCAATTTGATGGCCTGGCTGCTGAAAGGGTAGTCCTAGCGCCTTTACTACTGCCTAGGGAAGTGGAGGACATAGTCTAGGCCTCTAGGAGGCAGTCCACCAGAAAGTCTTATGCCCTTAAGTGGCGTAGACTCTCTACCTGGTGTACTCAACACAATGAGAATCCCTTCTCATGCCTGGTACCAGTGGTGCTGCAGTATTTGCTTCACCTGTCCAACCTGGGCCTTAAATCCAATTCTGTTAGAGTTCATCTTAGTGCTCTTTCCGCATACCACCTACAGGTGGAGGGTCAGTCTCTCTCCAGCCATCCTTTGGTGGCTCGCTTCCTCAGAGGCCTGCTTTTGCTTAAGCCTCCAGTGCGTCCACCTGCCCCTGACTGGGATTTAAATGTGGTCTTGCAACGCCTTACTTGCCCACCATTTGAACCTATGGCTACTTGCCCTCTGCGTTTTCTGTCCTGGAAAACGCTGTTTCTGGTAGCCCTTACCTCAGCTAGGCGAGTGAGTGAGCTTCAGGCCCTAGTATCAGAAGCACCTTATACTAGGTTCTATAGGAACAGGGTAGTCTTACGGACTCACCCTAAGTTCCTCCCAAAGGTTGTCTCCTCCTTCCACCTCAATCAGGAGGTGGTTCTTCCGACTTTCTTTCCCAGGCCTCATGCTAGCCGGGCTGAGATGATCTTGCATACCCTGGACTGTAGGAGGGCGTTGTCCTTCTACCTTGACCGTACGCAGGAGCACCGGAGGGCGGTTCAGCTCTTCGTCTCTTATGACCACAATAAGTTGGGGTTGGCTGTCTTCAAGCGTACTTTGTCCATATGGGTAGCTGACTGCATCGCCTGGGCTTACAGGGCAGCCGGGCTCTCGTTGCAGGATCGAGTTACGGCTCACCGTGTCAGGGCGAAGGCTGCATCAGTGGCTCATCTCCGCTCTGTTCCGTTGGTAGACATCTGCCGGGCCGCTACTTGGTCTTCAAGCCAGACGTTTGCGGCCCACTACTGCCTTGAGAGGGAGTCCCGCAGGGACAGTGCTTTCGGGCAAGCGGTACTCCATAATCTCTTTGGGGTCTAGGCAACTCCTACCCTCCGGCCCTGGTGTTGGGCTACCTGTCGGGGGCGTTATCAGAGAAGATTCTGTTCTTGCATGCTGAGGCTCTAGAGGGAGCTCATTTTTCAGTTTGGGGCCTCTGGTAGCCCTAAGCTAGGGAGTCCCATATGTGAGGACTGACTTCCTGCTTGGTCCTGGAGAAAGAGTAGTTACTCACCTGTAACAGGTGTTCTCCAGGAGCAGCAGGAATCAGTCCTCACAACCCTCCCTCCTCCCCTTGGAGTTGCAGTCATATGATTTATTTTGCTATTTTTGCTGTCTTTTAGCTATGTCATCAGACTGAGCAAGATGGCACCCTTGGGCGGGAAGGGGACCGCTCATGCGCGCTGCATTCCCAAAGGCTTTCTATTAAAGCTGGGGAAATGCTCCACACGGGGGCTCCGTCGGCGCCGATGTCACCCATATGTGAGGACTGATTCCTGCTGCTCCTGGAGAACACCTGTTACAGGTGAGTAACTACTCTTTACCAGTTCTGCGCTATTCCCATCCCTGATGGTACTCCCTTTCTCCACATTGTGAAGGAACTATTTTTAAAGACTGTTTTCCCATGACTTAAAACTCATTTGTCTGCAAAATTCCCTTTGAAAATTGTGCACATTTAGAGGATAATTTTATAAAGGACTTTTTTGTGCATATGTGGCTGTGTACATGCATAGAATGCCTCTTTTATAATTATCCCACTCATATAAGTATGTGCTATGAGAAGTAAGTGCATACATACACAGCCCAGGTATAGGCATGTTTGGGGAGACATTTGGGTGGTGTCACAAAGTACATACATAGGTTATATAATACGTACAATACACACGTTCTTTAGTCACATACATTTACTGCTGCTTCTGAGTTGGTGTATACGCAGGCAGCTTTATTGTAACAATGATTTTGGCAGCTGTTTTTTTACTAGTATTTTATGAAGACACCTAGGCACCTGTGTGTCTTTATAAAGTAATCTCAAAATAGGAACCTATTTGACCTCCTTCTCTAGGTGACCTTTTATAAAATCACCCTCATATAGTTTTCCTCTGTTAATTAATGTTATTTTAATGGATGCAAAATTCTGTAAAGATCTTTGAGGCGGCAACTTCATCAGGAAGAGTGATAGTCCTTTTACTACTACTACTACTATTGATCAATTCCTGAGTTGCTTTCTATTTGCTAGTGTCTATGCTGTTGTATGTTTACTGAATATATTAGCTCTGATTTTTAGCAACTAGTCTGAACAGATATGACATGAAATTTATGGAAAATGACAAATATGTAACATGAAAGATTTATTCTTACAGATTTTTGACATAGCAAATAGTATCTGTAAACATTTTCATACTACGTCTAAATTATTGTTTTTTTATTTCAACAGAAGAAGAATTATGACAGAGTCATGAAAGCGCTAGATGGTATTACATCTATTAGAGAAATGACGCAGGTGTGTATAAAATTCTTAAGAAATATGTTAATTACATTCTTTTTGTAGGACAGCATCATATCTTGAACTACCAAAATTTTTATATCTTATATAAGATTTTTAAGCATGATCCTCACTCACCTAATAATTTCCCAGTATTTCCATTTATTAAAATGGCCTTTTTTGTTATGTCTATATAAAGTTTCATGTTCCCCTGTCCTCAACCTTTGTTCATGCTGTGAGTGAAAGTATGATGTAATTGAAGCTTTCATTGGCTTAATATTCTGGCCTTCTTTTATCTTTTTTTTTCAATAAAAGCTTTACGAGGGAACATAATAAAGGAATTTGTTAAATACATACAGTACTTGGAGCTTGTGCAGTCATGTGCTTAGTCAGAATCTGCAATTGCAATATTTATTTTTTTTTATTATATTTATTTATAAAAATCTATGATCTGCCAATCCAAAAAACATCCTTCCCTTGCTGAGGTACATAAGACCATAAGATATGCTATACTGGGTCAGGCAAGGGTTCATCAAGCCCAGTATCCTGTTTCCAACAGTGGTCAATCCAGTCACAAGTACCTGGCAGAAAAGGTACTGTATACAGATTCCATGCTCCTTGTCCACTGGGTAAGCAGTGGATTTCCCCGGTCCTCTTTAATAATGATTCATGGACTTTTCCTCCAGGAACTTGTCCAAATCTCTTTTAAATTCAGCTACACTGATAGCTTTTACTACATCCTTTGGTAACAAACTCCAGAGTTTGATTACACAATGAGTGAAAAAAATACGTTCTCCAATTATTCTTAAATGTGCTACATTGTATCTTCATTGCATGTCTCCTAGTCTCTTCTTTTTGAAGGAGTAAACAACAGATCTACATTTACTCGTTCTACTCCATTCATTACTTTATAGATGTCTGTCATATCTCCCCTCAGCTGACTCTTTTCCAAGTTGAAGAGTCCTAAAAATTTAAGCCTTTCTTCATAAGGATATCCTTCCATCCCCTTTACCATTTTGGTGGCGCTTCTCTGTACCTTTTTTAATTCTGCTATATCATTTTTAAGATATGGATTGCACTATGGAGCGATACAGAGGCATTATATTATCCTTTGTTTTATTCTCATTTCCTTTCCTTATGATTCCTAGCATTCTATTTGCTTTCACCAGGAACAAGTATATAGGTGACGTCGGCATCGATGGAGACCATGTGGATTCACCCCCCAAATTTCAAAGAAAGCCTTTGGGAGTTAGACCATGCATATGCAGTCACTTACCCACCCTGCTTACGTTCTGTCTGTCATCCCCGGTAAAGTGGATTTTTTCCTTCCTTTTTCCTAGTGTTTTCATGCTCATTTTTCTACCGGTCAGTTCCCGATCACCTTTTCGCTGCAAACGTCTGCCCTCATCTTGGCATTTCATTTTCTTGGGTCTTCTTTCTTTCTTTTTCCAGTGTGAGGGTCTCCTTTCACGCCGTCCTTGACCGAGAGATATGAATTTGATCTCGCGGGTGTAGTTTTCCCTGCTATGTCTTTGCTCAGTGGTTTTAAGCAATGTGGCAAATGCCCCCACATCATGTCCATTACAGACTGCCACAGTTGCTGCATTAAGTGCCTCGGTGCGGATCATGCCAACTCTACTTGCCCGCTCTACCTGCAGATGTGGAGCAAGAGCAAGAGTCAGAGGAATTGTGAAAAGCAGCAAAGTGTGCAATTTCTGCCCTCAGGTGTCCAGGATCTCCCCGGAGGATGTCCACTGGTTCTAGAGCAGTTCACCCATTCGGAGCCACGTTGGTCGGCCTCCCGCTCGAGGCGCAACTTGCCCCAAGTATCTCAGGGGTGGCGCATCAGGGACATCACTCTCCCTCTGCACCGGCGACTCATCGACCTCATGACCACATGGAACTCAAGGTCCTGTCCAGCTTCAAGTCAGGTTGGGAGACTGATGATGAGTTGCTCAACACTGCTACACAGGGATGTCCCCTCTGAACCATCTCCCTCCCAGGAGCGCCGGAGGTCCCCGACTGAGGACCTAACATTCCTTGATTTTGACAGGGTATGTTGCAGTTTCTGGCCTTTGTGGCAGAGCCGGAGGGTGAGCCTCATGACGAGGACTTAGAGATCCTCCAGTACAAGGCCTCTCTGAAGGAGGCACTGACGGTGCCAATTCCCCCCATCATAGAATACTTGCTGTTCAGGATATTCTTAGAGCCCATTAACCATGCCAGTAGTGAGCTGGCAACTCAGTTCCCAGTATCGAGTTGGCAAGAGCCCTGGTTTTAGAAGATATGGCTGCCTCACAGTTCCATGGTGGTGGAATCGGCCATGCATCAGATCAAGAGCCAGAAGACGCACTCCTCGGTGCCCTCTGGTAGGGAGGCCCACACCATGGATGGGTTTGGCACAAAGTGCTTCCAGGATTGGATGCTCGCGGCCCACATCCAGGCTTACCAGCTATACATGGGAATGTACCTGATGGACCTGGTGAAGGAGCTTGCTGGGTTCTCCTCTGGGCTGGTAGGTGAACCTCTTGAGTGCTTCCGGACCTTCATTTCCTCGTTCAAGGAATGCTCCAAATTTCAGACTCGCACGGCCTTTGACAGCTTCGAGTCTGTGGCTCGTGTAGCTGTGGTGGGCATCAGTGCCCACTGCCTGGCTTGGCTACAGTCCTCAGATTTGGAGCAATGGGTGCAGGTAGAAGCTGATAAGGATAAAGCGGAATTGCTTAACAAATATTTTTGTTCTGTGTTCACAGATGAAGAACCAGGAGCAGGACCTCAGAAAACACCCACAAATAAGAACAGAAGCGAGGGACATCTTGAACTATTTTCAGAAGACTGTGTTCGTGAGAAACTAGCTCAACTTAAAGTAGACAAAGCGATGGGACCGGATGGGATACACCCTAGAATACTGAGGGAACTTGGGGACGTTCTAGCAGCTCCACTGACTGACATTTTCAATGCCTCGTTGGAGTCAGGAGTGGTGCCAAAGGACTGGAGAGAGGCTCATGTGGTGCCTTTACACAAAAGCGGAAGTAAGGATGTGGTTGAAAACTACAGGCCGGTTAGTTTAACTTCGGTGGTGAGTAAATTATTGGAAACGCTGCTGAAAGAGAAAATAGTGAGGTTTCTGGAGTCCAGCAGATTACAGGATCCGAGGCAGCATGGATTCACCAGAGGCAGGTCTTGTCAGACAAATCTGATTGATTTTTTTGACTGGGTGACCAGGGAGTTGGACCGAGGGAGAGCTCTAGATGTGGTGTATTTAGATTTCCGTAAAGCCTTTGACACTGTTCCTCACCGGCGACTTATAAACAAACTGAGCACCCTAGGGATGGACCCTAAAGTTACTGCTTGGGTTAGAAATTGGTTGGGTGGGAGGCGACAAAGAGTACAAGTAAATGGAGCTCACTCTGAGGAGAAGGATGTTACCAGTGGTGTGCCCCAGGGATCTGTCCTTGGTCCGATTCTTTTTAACATCTTTGTTAGTGATATAGCGGAAGGGCTGTCGGGTAAGGTTTGCCTCTTTGTGGATGATACCAAAATCTGCAATAGAGTAGACACCCAGGAAGGGGTAGATAACATGAGGAGGGATCTAGCTAAGCTTGAAGAATGGTCTAGAATTTGGCAGCTAGGATTTAATGTTAAAAAATGTAAGGTCATGCATTTGGGCTGCAGCAATCCAAGGGAGCAATACAGTATAGGAGGTGAAGTACTTTTGTCCACTAAAGAAGAGCGGGACCTAGGCGTGGTTGTGTCTGATGATCTTAAAGTAGCTAAACAGGTGGAAAAGGCGACAGCAAAAGCTAGAAGGATGCTTGGGTGCATACGGAGAGGAATGGCTAGCAGAAAAAAGGAGGTGATAATGCCTCTGTATAAGTCTTTGGTGCGACCTCATTTGGAGTATGGTGTGCAATTCTGGAGACCGCACCTTCAAAAGGATGTGAACAGGATGGAGTCGGTGCAGAGGGTTGCTACCAAAATGATTAATGGGCTTCATTATAAAGCATATGAGGACAGACTTAAGGATCTTAATATGTACACTTTAGAGGAAAGGCGGGATAGAGGTGATATGATTGAGATGTTTAAATACCTCCGTGGCATAAATGTTCAGGGAGAGAGCCTCTTTCAATTGAAAGCAAGTTCTGCTACGAGGGGACATGGGATGAGGGTGAAGGGAGATAGATTCAGGAGTGATATGCGGAAATATTTCTTTACGGAAAGAGTAGTGGATCCGTGGAATAGTCTCCCAGTGGAGGTGGTAGAGATGAGGACAGTAACTGAATTCAAGAAAGCATGGGACCAACACAGAGGATCTCTAAAGGCAAAAAGTGGACTGTTGTAGTTGTTATGGAAGGACAGACTAGATAGGCCATGTGGTCTTTTTCTGTCGTCATATTTCTATGTTTCTATGTTTCTATGGACAAGCTGGCCGATGTCCCCTACCGAGATGAGAACCTCTCCGGCAAGCCCATGACCAACAAAGAGACAAAGTTCTTGACTACGACTAGGCTGTGCTGAAAGATGGCTGACCCTTCTTGTTGGAAGGCTTCGGGGGAAAAAGCCCTTCCACCTGAAGGCCAAGAAAGCATAAGGAAAATGTCCCCAATTTCCGGCCTATGAGTACAGTGTACTTCCCTTCGGCCTCTCCTTAGCCCCCAGGGTGTTCACCAAGTGACTGGCGGTATTCGTCGCTCACCTTCGCTTGCTGGGAGTCTTCGACTTCCCTTATCTGGACGACTGACTTCTAAAGGCCAGCTCGCCAGAGAATGCACACTACGTAGCCCAGTGCATCATATGCATGCTACAATATCTGGGGTTCGTGATCAACTTCCCAAAATTTCACCTGCTCCCGATCTAGCGCCTGGAGTTCATAGGAGCTCATCTGGACTCGACTCAGGCCAGAGCCTTCCTCCACCTAGACTGGGTGCAGTGTCTGGCAACCCTAGCAAGAGCAGTAAAGGGTCGATCATCGGTGTCCACCTGTCTCCTGCTGCGCTTCTTGGGGCACATAGCCTCCATGGTTCACGTAACCCTGCAGACCCGTCTCCAGATGTGACAGGCCCAGTGGACCCTCTGCTCTCAATAGACTCAGGCCACAGGCCAGCTGGTCGTGTCTGGATCACCTAGGCCCTGGCAGCCTCTCTCGCATGGTGGCAGACCTGACAGAACCTCTTGACTGTTCTTCCCTTCCAGGGCCCACCGGTCCAATGCATTCTGACCACGGACACCTCCAAACTCGGCTGGGAAGCCAGCTGTGATGGTCTGCATAGACGCAGGAAGAAAGTGCCCTCCAGATCAACCTCCTGGAACTCATAGCTGTGACAAATGCCCTTCTGGTGTTCCAGGCCCACCTGGCAGGCCAGGTTGTGCTCGTACAGAAGGACAACCAAGTAGCAATGTTTACATCAACAAGCAAGGGGGTACAAGCTTGTACTTCCTGTGCTGGGAAACGGTTCATCTGTGGACCGTCATTGCAGAGAGGCATGATCCTCCAGGTGGTCTACCTTCCAGGCCAGAACAATCTGCTCGCAGATTGACTCAGCAGAGTCCTTCAGCCCCACGAATGGTGCATCACCCCAGAGATGACCAACACCCTTTTTTGACGTTGGGGGACTCTGACGTTGGATCTCTTTGCCAGCTCTTAGAATGTGCAGTTGCCATGTTTCTGCTCCGGAACAGGTGGCGGTGGACGCTTTTCTCCTGACTTGGTCTGGGAGTCTGTTGTATGCATACCTGCCTACTTCTCTGGTTCCCAAGACCTTGCTCAAAGTTCAATCAGACAGTGCCCCCGTAATCCTTTTTGCCCCTTAGTGGCCCTGGCAACCGTGGTTCCCTCTGCTACTGCAGCGGTCCTGAGCGGTCTCGATACTTCTGGGCCAGGACCCAGACTTGCCTCACAAGAGTGCAGGACCCTTCTCCATCTCATCCTCCAGTCCCTCGCTCTAATAGTGTGGATGCTGATCAGCTAGCCATAGCACACCTTCACCTCTCCCAGGAAGTGGAGTACGTCCTAGTGGCATCATGTAAAGACTCGGCACAGCGGGTGTATGCCTTTAAATGGCATAGATTCTCTGTTTGGTGTGCCGACAGGAATCTGGACCCTCTTGCTCAGTGCAGAACATACAGCTAAATCTTCTGCACCTGTTCCAGGCTGGCCTAAAGTCCAATTCCGTCAGGGTGCATCTCAGCACCCTAGTGGCACATCACCACCTTGTCGACAGCCATCCCATCTCTATGTTTCCCCATTTGGGCAACTTCATGATGGGGCTTCTCCTTTAGCTACCCTCTGTCCACCAGCCACCACTGGTGGTGTGGGATCTGAACAATGTTCTCGGGAATTTCATGGCTCCCCCCTTTGAGCCTCTGGCTATATGCTATCTCAAGTTCTTGTCATGGAAAGTAGTGTTCCTGGTAGCACTCACTTCTGCCAGGAGAGTTAGTGAGCTGCAGGCGTTGGTGGCCCATGCCCTCTACATCAGGTTCCACAGAAACAGGGTCATTCTCCTGACCCAGCCGAAATTCCTGCCGAAGGTGGTGTCCACTTTTCACATGAACTAGGATATGGTCCTCCCCACCTTCTTTCCTAGGCCTCACACGTCCAGAGCAGAGGCCTCACTTCATACCATGGATTGCAAAAGGGCGCTGTTCTACCTTCAGAGGACACAGCCCCATCACCCTTGTTGCAACTGTTAGTTTCCTATGACAGCAGCAGGCTTGGGGTTGCGGTTTCTAAGCATTTCCCATCTACCTGGGAGGCAGACAGCATCTCCTTCACCTACGAACAGGCTGGACTCTCCCTGGAGCGTCATGTTACCATGCATAATGTGCACGCCATGGCGGCCTTGGAGGCTCACCTGCACGCGGTCTCTCTGCAGGACATCTACTGGGCCACCACTTGGTCTTTGGTCCATACCTTCGCAGCACATTACTGCTTGGAAGAGAGCTCATGGCGTGGTGGTGCCTTCAGCCAGGCAATACTTTATCACCTTTTTGGAAAGTAGTGCAACTCCTTCCCTCCGGCCCTTTTATCCAGGCTATTGTAGAGGTGATTCCATCATCCATATTGAGGCTGCATTACTGGACTTCAAGCCATTCAACGCTCCTTGCAGCCTTTCACTGTTCGCCTTTTGGGTTGCACATGGCTCCTACAGGTTTTTTCAGTAGCCTGTAGCTTGAGAGTCCCATATGTGAAGACTGACTTTCTGCATGTTCCTGGAGAAACAGGTAACAGGTGAGTAACAGGTGTTATCTGGGGCAGCAGAACATAAGATATGCCATACTGGGTCAGACCAAGGTCCATCAAGCCCAGTATTATGTTTCCAACAGTGGCCAATCTAGGTCATACGTACCTAGCAGTTTCCCCAAAAGACAAAGGTTCCACAATGCTTGTACTGGGTCAAGCATTGATATCCTGGGTCCCTTCTTAATAATGGTTTATGGACTTTTCCTCCAGGAACTTGTCCAAACCTTTTTTAAACCCAGCTACACTCTTTACTACATCCTCCGGTAACAAATTCCAGAGTTTGATTACACATTCAGTGAAAAAATATTTTCTTTTATTAGTCTTAAATAGTTTACCCTGTAGCTTCATTGCATGTCCCCTAGTCTTTCTATATTCTGATAACATAAACAATCGATCTACGTTTACCCGTTCCACTCCGTTCATTAATTTATAGACTTTATCATATCTCCCCTCAGCCGTCTCTTTTCCAGGTTAAAGAGCCCTAACCTTTTTAGCCTTTCTTCATAGGAGTATCCTTCCATCCCCTTTACCATTTTGGTGGCTCTTCTCTGAACCTTTTCTAATAACGCTATATCCTTTTTAAGATACGGCAACCGGAATTGCACACAATATTCAAGGTGCAGTCTCACCATGGAACGATATAGAGGCATTATAATATCTTTTGTTTTATTTTCCATTCCTTTCCTTATGATACCAAGCATTCTATTTGCTCTCTTGGCCGCCACTGCACATTGGGCTGAGGGTTTTAACATGTTATCCACAATGACGCCTAAAACTTTTCCTGGGTGGTGGTTCCTAAAGTGGAACCTTGCATCTTGTAACCATAGTTTGGGTTGTTCTTCCCTAGGTGCATAACTTTGCACTTGTCCACATTAAATTTCATCTGCCATTTTGATGCCCAGTCTTCCAATTTATAAAGATCCTCTTGCAATTTTCCACAATCCTCATGGGTTTTAACAACTTTAAATAGTTTTGTGTCATCTGCAAATTTGATAACCTCACTCGTTATTCCACTTTCCAGGTCATTTATGAATATGTCAAAAAGCAGCGGACCCAGCACAGATCCCTGGGGTACACCACTATTCACCTTTCTCCATTGGGAAAATTGGCCATTCAGCCCAACCCTTTGCTTTCTATCTTTTAACCAGTTCCTGATCCACAGTAGTACACTGCCTCCTATCCCATGACTCTTTAGTTTTGCCAAAAGTCTCTGATGAGGAACCTTGTCAAAGGCTTTCTGAAAGTCCAGATACACTATATCAATCGACTCACCTTTGTGCACCTGTTTATTCACACCTTCAAAAAAACATAACAGATTAGTAAGACAAGATCTTCCTTGTCTAAAGCCATGTTGGCTGTCTCCCATTAGGCCATGACTATCTAAATGCTGAGTAATTTTATTCTTTACCATTTTTCCCGTTACTGACGTCAGGCTCACCGGTCTGTAGTTTCCCGGATCACCCCTGGAACCCTTTTTAAAAATTGGTGTTACGGGGGGGGCGCTGGTGAGCCCGACAAACATGGCCACACATTAGAACTTCTCCGCAGCCTCACCCCCCTATCGAATGGCTACCTGAGTCTGCTCCTGATGCTGTATGCCAGAAACCACACCACTCTCTAGCTGCTGATCCACAGAGGCTAAAAATGTGATCGGTGCCATTTGAGGAAGCCCAGCGGAGGTGGAATGTAAAGGATTAGTTTGAACCGGCACGGTGAAGTGAGAGGGTCTGGACTGCTGTGCGCAGGAGGTGGCTGACACCCTGCAATAAGATTATGCAGCGCGGGGCTAATGCGTGACAGGGCAGGAGATTCCCTCCATCTCATCTGTTTCCTGAGAGCCAGCTGCGACCGGCTGGTAATAGGAGCCGAAGACACAGCAAGTATCTACAATAAAACTATCTAACCTAAAACTAATAGCACAGAAGGCGGCCGGCAGATTACTTGCTGCGGGGATTCTAGGAGCGCTAATCGGCACCGCAGACAAGCTTTGGTGCAGCCATCCCATCGGAGAAAGTGCTATGTGTGCAGTGTGAGGTCCAACGGGGAAGTTTTGAGTGCCATGCGGTGGGACACAGCCATCTTGGAACAAACAGTTACTTACTGGAACGCAGGTCTGTGCTGATGCTGTGGCGGGAAAGGCAGGGTGAAACGCAGCCCTGGGCACGCCTTGTCACTGGAACGCAAAAGTGCTGATTTCAAAATGGCTGCTGAAGCAGGGGAACGTCATTGGAACGCATGACACGCCCCCTTAAAGGTCCATAGAGTTTTGATGAGCCTGGAGCCGGGCACAGCTGGAAAGAAGAAGATTTTTTTTTGCTGGCACCAGCAGAAGTTATGGGGTAGTGAAGTCTCCTGAGACATGCTGTTGTGTGCCCTGAGTCTGTCAGGAGAATCGGCAGCTTGCAGGGCTGAATTCACGATTCTGATCGTCTTTCCTCGATGCAGCACACTCAGATAATTAAGCCTGGAGCTCTACCTGCTGGCCGTGAGAAGCGCTACAGGGACTCTAAAGAAGTGTTACTGCTATTCACACTAAGATAATTGAGCTAGGAGCTCCACCTGCTGGCCGTAAGGAGCGCTGCAGAGACTCTAAATCAAAGTTAATGCTCTGTACAGCAGTTTCTACCCTTGAGCAGCTGTGGTTTCCGGGGATGCAGCGCACATTAGGAGAGTCTCAGCTGGATTAGATGAGAAAGGCCCCCTAATCTGATTCCTCTGAGCTTGCATGGTCATACTGAGAATCTAGCAAGTGGGAGGTGGGACTCTGTGTAACATTTGTCTTTTATGATCTACAAGGATGGCTAAAGTTAAGAATTATGCCTCCGCTTTGTCCAAATACTCCAGATCAGGAGAGGATCCTCCGAAAATCACGCCTGATGCGGACCATCAAGGGACACCCAGAGTAATTGACGAGGCGGTGATCTCCACCCTGGCAAAGAAGCAGGACCTGGCAGAGATTTTGCAAGAGCTTAAACTCTTCCGCACCGATTTCTCCAAAGTGATTGCTGGTGTGCGTGCGGATATTAAAGTTCTTGAGGACCGAATTTCGCATGCTGAACTCCAGATTGGAGAGCAAATAGACTCTACGATAGAAGTGCAGTCCAAACTACGGAAGCTAGATCAAATGTCTAGCGAGATGCTGGATCGACAGGAAGATTTCGAGAACCGTCAGCGTCGCTGCAATGTGCGTATTCTCGGAGTCCCGGAAGGCTCGGGAGAAAAGGACAATTCGCCAGACATCGTGCGGGAGATTTTTGCGTTTTGTGTCCCCGCCGCAGAGCGCCCTGTGAAGTTGGAGAGGGCACACCGTACCTTGGGGCCCAGGAAAGCAAATAATACACGTCCGCGCCCTATAGTGGCCTGCTTCTCCTTCTTTGAGGATAAGATGACCCTCCTCCGCAGTACGCGGGGGCAACGGTCCTTTGTCTTCAAAGGGTATGAGGTGCAGATTTTTCAGGACATTGCCCAGCGGACTCTAGAGCGGAGAAAAAGCTTTCGCCCTTTAACGCTAGAGCTACAGAAGCGCTCTATCCAGTATCGTTGGGGATTCCCCTTCTCTTTGTGTTTTGAGTGGGAAGGCACCCAGAAGAGGATTTCGGGACTTGCAGAATGTCTTCGTTTTTTGGACTCTCTGCAAGGCAGGGACCGAGCTCCTTCGCACCGCAAGCCGAATGGGGACTGGGAGGTTTCTGTTTCTAAGAGGAGGAAAGTACCCAGATCTCGTAGCTCTTCCGGGGCAGATGCTGAGGGGAGTGGAAATGCTGGAATGGACACCGCTGCGCCTCCTTGAGCGACAGACTGCACTTATGTGGACATGTTGTTGCTATGTTTAATTTCCTGCTGGGTGGGTATGGGGTAGGCAATGTGTTGAGGGTCCCATGTTGTTAGGCCGGGGCTGTTCTTTAGGCAGGGTGGGTTTTGGATTGTTTTGCTGTCCTCTGTCTGTGGGTTCGCACTCCCTTCTATTTTGAAATGGAGGAGGGGGGGAGGAGCCCTCCGTGTTTGCTGGGGGTACAGTATTACAGTTTGCTGACATGTAGTGGATCGATGTTTTTGTTGAGTTCATGTGTGGGTGTTTGGGGTGGCTAGTGGGAGGAGGGGGGTGGGGTGCACCGGGGTAAAGAACTTAAGTTCTTAGTGCCCCCACCAGGTGGGTAGTTGTTCTGCCCACACGAGGAGGATAAGACGGGGTCTTAACCGAGTTCCTTCTCTGAGTAGCGGATATTGGGATTATGGGATGGGGTTAAGGGAGGGAGGTGCTGGGGGGCAGGGTGGGAGGGGGGAGAAGAGGGGGGGGAAGGGGGGGAGGGTGAGGGGGGGCAAGTTGGCGTATGATAGATGGTGGACACCAAGAGGAGTTTGGAGATGGAGGGGAAGGACTACGTGGGGTGGTTGGGGAGTCTGTTGGATAGCACAGGAGATGGGTCCTTGGTGGAGGAGGGGGATGGAGGCCACTTGTGAATCTCTACAAGCTAGTGAGGCGCTGCAGACCGTACGCTTGAAATTCAGAGGTGATCTCTCAGAGGATGGTTAAGTTGTTATCGTGGAATGTGCGAGGGTTGCATCACCCGATTAAAAGACGCAGGGTGTTAGCAGAGTTAACTAGAGCACATGCAGATGTTGTCTTTCTTCAAGAGACTCATCTGGCTGCGGGAGTTCACGCATGTCTTTTGTCCCGAAAATTTCCTACAGTATACACCTCGGGTTTTTCATCTCACAGGCGAGGGGTTGCGATTCTGTTTGCTCAGAATTGTCAGTTTCAACTGGTTACCCAAATTCAAGACCCATTGGGACGCTTTTTAATAGTCTCCGGCATACTTAACGGGGCAGCCATCACCTTGGTAAATATGTATGCTCCCCCGGCGGATGTGGGTCGGTCACTGGACTGTTTACTAGATATCATAACCGCTAAGGTGACGGGAAATATTATAATGGGAGGAGATTTCAATTGTGTTCTCTCGGCGGCTGATAGGTCCTCTGGACTGTACAAGCCATCTGGAGCGTCTAGAGCACTTTCCAGGGTACTTTCATCGCTGGCTCTGGAGGATGTATGGCGCACTCGTCATCCGGGAGAGAGAGATTACACCTATTTCTCCGCAGTTCATCACACGTACTCACGTATTGATATGTGGCTTACCTCTCAGTCGCTCGCCGGACAGCTTGACCAGGTGCAGATAGGCACGCGAGGCCCATCGGATCATTTTTACATTGTTCTAAGCTGGGAGCCAGCTAGTTCCGAATCGCCACCGCGGGTGTGGTCCTTTCCGCGGCAGATGCTGCAATCTGAGAGCTTTGTAAGGCAGATAGAGAAGGGCTGGACGGAGTACCTGTCTCACAATGACACAGATGGCATTTCGCCATCCTTACTCTGGGAAGCTGGAAAGGCGGTGGTTCGGGGACAGGTCATTTCCTTGGCGGCTTCCTGTAAAAATCAGAGGGAACGAACAAAGGCAGATCTCAGAGCGCAAATTGAGACCTTAGAAAGACAGCACAAGCGAGGGATAGGCCCCGGATCTCTCACCAATTGACAGAGTTGCGTGGTAAGTTAACGGCCCTAGAGACTGCTGACATCTCCACGGTTATGCTTAGGACTCGGAGGCATTTTTTCGAGCATGGTGACAAAGCTCACAAATTGCTCTTGTGGCAATTAAAGAGGCAGCGGGTGCGGCGCAGAGTGGGGCCAATCAAGGATGGAAATCACCGGCCGGTGCTTAGGTCCAGTGAGATAGCGGAGCGGTTTGCTCGATTTTATAAGGAGTTGTATTCAGCGCAGTTATCAGTGGAGGAATCTG
The DNA here is from genome assembly GCA_033557465.1 of Ichthyophis bannanicus. NCBI lineage: Eukaryota > Metazoa > Chordata > Amphibia > Gymnophiona > Ichthyophiidae > Ichthyophis > Ichthyophis bannanicus. The sequence continues at coordinate 371,551,300 of CM066033.1, read as the reverse complement.
TGGTCGATCAATTTCTGTCAGGTCTTCCCCTACCCACTCTGTCGACTGAGGATCAGAATGCCCTGGATAGGGAAATTGGGGTGGCTGAGGTGCGAAGGGCCATACAGCAGTTAAAGTCGGCGAAAGCAGCAGGTCCGGACCTTCTACCAGCTGAATTTTACAAAGCTTTAGGAGATCCTTTGGCACCAGTTCTAACCAGGGTCTTCAATGATATACTGCGGAGTCGGGTGCTTCCCGAATCCCAGCGCTTAGCTTTAATCACCGTAATCCCTAAGGAGGGTAAAGACGCCTCGCAGGTTAGTAATTATAGGCCTATCTCACTGTTGAATATCGATTACAAAATACTTACGAAGATTCTCGCAGAACGCCTTAATTCTAAGATATCTGCGTTGGTACATCCCGACCAGACTGGGTTTATTGCGGGGCGGCAGGGGTCGGATAACGTTCGGCGACTTATTAACATCCTTCACGGAGTGCGGCGGTTGGAAGGCAATTATGGAGTTTTGTCATTGGATGCCGAAAAAGCTTTTGACAAGGTGGAATGGAGGTATCTTTTTGGTGTATTACGGCACATGGGGATTGGGCCCTCGTTTCTCACGTGGATTTCGGCTTTATACGCGGCTCCTTCTAGTCAAGTGCAAGTAAATGGCTTTGTTTCGGCGCCGTTTGACCTGGAAAGGGGGACCAGGCAAGGGTGTCCTCTCTCGCCTCTCCTGTTTGCACTAGCCTTAGAGCCCCTGGCAGTACAACTGCGGTTGCGGGAAGCTCGCTTGGGGATTTCTTTGGCGGATCAGTGTCACGTGGTTTCACTCTATGCTGACGACACTTTAATTTTTCTGCGGGAGCCAACCTCCACTCTACCGGAGGTGGTTGCGATCCTAACGGATTTTTCTAGATTGTCAGGTTATACGGTTAATTTTACGAAGTCGGTTTTTATGCCCTGTGTAGCTCTGCGGGGGGTATGTCAATTGAGGGGAGACACTGTTTTCTCTCTGGGAAAGGGCTTTAAATATCTAGGCATTCAGATTCATCAGCGAGTGGAGGAGCTTTTTGCATGCAATTACGCTCCGCTGCTTACCGCACTATCCGCGGAGACGGCAGCTTGGCAGCGCCTCTCGGTCTCCTGGCTTGGAAGGGTGAATACCATCAAGATGTTGCTGTTGCCAAAAATTCTCTTTCTGTTTCAGCAGCTCCCGATCTCGGTTCCTAGGGGTTTCTTCCTGCATTTGCGTCGGATACTTATGCAATTCATTTGGCAGGGAAAGAGACCAAGATTGAGCTGGGGTAATATGCTGAGACCTAAGATGGGTGGGGGGGTAGGTCTCCCGGATTTTGAGCTTTATTATCTCTGTGCATGTTTAAAGGCTATCCCCGTATGGCGTTTGGAGGGGGCTCCGGGGTGGGTGGGTCTTGAGGCCTCGCAGGTTGCTCCGCTTCCGTTAATTTCGCTGCCTTTTGTAGGAGATGCTCGAGTACTTGGGCTGATTCGTGCGCATCCTTTCTTGGGCCCAGTTTGGACGGCCTGGCGCAAGGTTTGCACCAAAGTGGCCCGGCCCTCGGTGTGGTCCCCTTGCTCTTCCTTAGGTACTTTTGCCTTCGTGCGTAGTTTGTCTCCGAGCCTTCAGCGGGCACTGAGTACCCTGCAACTCAATTCATTGCGTGGACTCTCTCCCAAGTTCTCGAAGGAGGAGTTGGAGTCTTGGCTTCATTGCTCGCTTTCCGAATATCAATTTCTGCAATGCTGTTCGTGTTTTTCGGACCCACAGTTGCGAGGGGCAGCGGCATTAGTCCCGGAGCCTTGGGAGAGACTTCTTTTCCGGGATCGCGTTGGTAAAGGAATGCTAGCTAAGTTATACCGGGCGTTGGGGTTTGCGGTGGCCCAAATTACTCCAGTTCCCCGGAGGTGCTTGAGCTGGGAGGAACTCGTCCAGCCCCCAGAGGAGAATTTCTGGGAGGAGGTTTTTCTTTACGCGCACACATGTTCGATTTCTCTTTCGCTAGTCAATACCCAGTTGCGAATTGTCTGGCGGATGTCAGTGGTCCCAGCTGATCTCCACCGGTGGGGGAGGATGACTGATCCCTTATGTTGGCGGTTATGCGGTGGGGTAGGCACCTTCGCCCATATGTGGTGGGGCTGTCCAGCGATTCAGCTATTTTGGAGTCAGATCTGTGCTCTGATTGCTCAGAAGCTAGAGATTCCCCTCCCCTGTGATGTGGAACACTGTCTCTTGGGGTACTTTTGCAATGAACTGACGTCCAGAGAGCACATCCGGCTGACGCAATGCTTGTTACTGGCCGCTCGTTCGGTGGTTAGTCATTTCTGGAAGCGACAGGCTGTTCCTACGCACGAGGAGTGGTTGATTAAGGTCTGGGATATGTATCGTATGGAGAAGCTTACGTCCGAATTGCGTGGCAAACGGCACCAGCTGACTGCACTCTGGAGCAAATTCCTACCCCTGTGAGATGATTAATGTGGAATGATTACTGTGGGTGCTCCTAAATCATTGGTGGTGTGTGTTAGGTTAGCAGGATAGGTGTCAAGGCCTTGGCTAGGTCCTAGACGCTGGTTTGCGGGTTTAGGGGGCCCAAGCATGGGCTATAGCGCCCGGGTTCGGAGAAAAAGTGTGGGTCAGCTGGGGTTGCGCCTCAGAGTGACTTCGCTCTCTGTGCTTTGTGCCTCTTCCTTTGCACCTCTGACTTCTTACTTCTTCCTTCTCTGCGCGATGTGGGTTGGGATGCTGTGCTACTTTGACGTGCTGGTGGATAGCAGGGCTGGGGGGGAGGGGGGATTGGGTTCCTTGGTTAAGGGTTGGGGTGGGGGTGGAGGGTGGGGGGTTAGTAATGGAAGTCTTTCTTTTTGGGGGGTAGCTTCTACCTTTTTGATCTCTGCCTTTCTTTTTGATCTCTGCCTTTCTTGTTGATCAGTTCTCTCCCTGTATGGTGGGCTTGAGTCTGAAGTTTCATTGGTACTTAGGGATTAGGAGGAACTTCTAGATTGTCCTGTAGGGATGGGGAGTCTTTCTCTCTTCTCCCACTCTTCTTCTTCTCTCTTATGTGTTCTTCCCTTCTGGGTTGGGTGGACAGCTTTGGAATATGTTTTAGAAGTACCAATGTGGGTTTGCAATTCCTTATTGTGCTTGAATAGTATTATCAGTGTTTCTGCTGTGGTTTGATGTATGGGGCACGGGGGAGTTATCCGATGTTTGTTTGTTTATTTGATGTGACTTTCAATAAAAAACTTTATACACAAAAAAAAAAAAAAAATTGGTGTTACATTGGCGATCCTCCAATCTTCAGGTATTAGAGATGATTTTAATGATAGGTCACAGATTACTAATAGCAGTTCTGCAATCTCATATTTCAGTTCTTTCAACACCCTTGGATGTATACCATCCGGCCCAGGTGATTTGCTACTCTTCAGTTTATCTAATAGTTGTAAGACATCTTCCCGATGTATCGATATTTCCTTCAATTCTTCCGCACCATTAAATACCACTTCAGTCATGGGTAACATCCTTATATCTTCCTCAGTAAAGACCGAAGCAAAAAATTCATTTGGTCTCTCTGCTATCGCCTTGTCGCCTCTTTAACTCCTCTATCATCTAATGGACCAACTGACTCTCTCACAGGTTTTTTGCTGCGAATGTACTTGAAAAAATCTTTATTTTGTGTTTTTGCTTCCGCAGCAAGCTTCTTCTCAAATTCTCCTTTTGCCTGCTTTATCAATGCCTTGCATTTGACTTGCCAGTGATTGTGCTGTTTCCAGGTTTCGTCGTTTGCCTCTTTTTTCCATTTCCTGAAAGATGCTTTTTTGGCAACAACCACCTCTCTGACCTCACCTTTAAACCATGCTGGCAGGTTTTTGGACTTCCTTCCACTTTTCTTAAAGTGTGGAATAAAGCTGGCTTGGGCTTCCAAGATAGTATTTTTCAACAACACCCAAGCTTGATGTAAGTCTTTAACCTTTGCAACTGCTCCTTTTAGTTTTTTCTTAACTGTTTTCCTCATTTTATCATAGTCTCCCTTTCGAAAGTTAAAAGGTAGTACTGTGGATTTCCTTACTATCCCTCCTCCACAAATTAAATCAAAGGCAATCATGCTATGATCACTATTGCCAAGTGGCCCCAACAGCCTTATCTCTTGCACTACATCTGGTGTTCCACTAAGGGCTAGGTCTAATATTGCTCCCCTCTGGTCGGTTCATGAACCAGCTGCTCCAAGAAGCAGTCATTTATTTCATCTAGGAACTTTATCTCCCTAGCATGTCCTGCTGTGACATTGACCCAGTCGATACCCAGTCCTCAGAACCCTCCCTCCTCTCTTGGAGTTGTTTTTTTCTTTTTTCAGTTGATTAAGCTATGTCATCTACTGAGGTAAGATGGCAGCTTTGGGTGGGAAGGTGACCACTCATATGCAGTCTAACTCTCAAAGGCTTTCTTTGAAAGCTGGGGAGTGAATTCTTGCAAGCTCCATCGATGCTGATGTCACCCGTATGTGAGGACTGATTCCTGCTGTCCCTGGAGAACACTTGTTACAGATAAGTAACTATGTTTTCTTGGCCACTGCTGCACACTGGGCAGAGGGTTTCAATGTATTCTTTGTGAACAAGCAGGAAGACAGTCTTCACATATGGGTGATGTCTGCACCAACGGAGCCCGCCAGGTGAACATTCCCCAGCTTTCTCAGAAAACATTTGGGAGTTAGACCATGCATGCATGGCCACCTTCCCGCCCAAGGGTGACATCTTACCTCAGTCTTCTTTTTTCCACGGAGCCCATTGAGTGTTTTGTCTGCACCCCGGAAAACATTGCTGTTTTTGCTATCCTTTTTTTCTTTTCTTTTTTTCATTTGATTGCGTTTCAGGAACCTTCTCTGTTCCTGGAACTGCTGCTGCCTCAGCATCAGGTTTTTTTTGGATACCTTTTGTTTTCTGGTGTGCAGTAGTTCCTCATGCCCTCCCTAATCAGGACTTGGAATTTGATCTTGCGGGTACTGTTTTCTCCACTGTGTCCTCGGTTAGTGGATTTAAACATTGTGACCGTTGCGAGCACACCATGTCTCACATGGATCCCCATGACTGCTGCCTGTAGTGCCTCGGAGCCAATCACAATGCCTCTGCCTGCTCGCTCCGTCTTCAGATGATGAGCAAGGGTCATAGGAATCGTGAAGTGCAGCGGGAGATGCTGTTTGGCCACAAGAACTCCTCTTCAGCTCTAACTTTAAGCATGGAATTGATGATCTCAGGGGCTGCCATGGAGGCTTCTGTCTCACCTAGTGGATGTGCCCACTCAGAGCCCTGAGGTCACAGGACATCAGACCAGGGAAGTTCCGCAGATGGCCGTCCTCGGAAGGATCGCACTTTGCCCTTGGTGGCATCGAAGGCCAATGCCAGGACCGGGAGTAAGACCCTCAGTCACTGGTATCGGAGTCCTCTGCGCGATGCCAAGGGTGATGCCCATGAGTGGCCTTCGAAGTTGTCCTGGCAGGAGGAGACCCCATTGGCATCGGGAGATTGACACCGGTCCTCTGAGGCCATCGGCATCGGCCTCTCGACGGAGCTGACATCAGGACTGATACACTCAATATCCACACCAGTGGCTGCAGAGCCTTCTGGCTTTGAGGTCAGAATGGTGGCCTTGAAACGCAGCCTCACTGCTTTCCTGGCCCAGCAGTGAGACCCGATGCCCAGTTTCTCCTGGTCCTCAGGCCTGGCAACTGGCCCCTCCACCACGAGGGCATTGCCCGAGGAGATCTAGCTGTTGCTGAAGTGGCATCGGCTTTGGGCCAATTCCTGGCATTGGTCTCAGACCCGCTCAAGGCCTTGGGTTCAGAGCGCTGGGTCTCTGGGACCCCGTTGAAGCAACTGGCTGGGCATGTGCACAAGGCCTGTTGGGTTCTCAAGGTCTCATCCAATTCCAACTCAGAGTAGAAGATTGATGACAAATCCCTGGAATACCTGGCGACACTGGACATCCCCTCGGACCCATCTCCACCACAGGAGCATTGGTGGTCCCCGCCCTAGTAACTCTCCTTCCTGGATTTTGTCTGGGACATGGCAAAGGCCTTAGCCTTCACCACAGAGTCCGAGGAGGAGCTTCAGATGGAGGATCTCAAGATCCTGCAGTATGATGCCCCTCCCAAGGAGGCACTCATGGTGTCCGTCCCCACTATTTTTGAACACTTGTTTTTCAGGATGTGGGAGTCACCTGTTATGGTTCCCATTGTGAGCAAGTGGCTTGATTTTATGTATCGAGTCTGCATTGGCCTGGATTCCAGTAAACACAGCTACCATACAATTCCGTGGTGGTGGAGTTGGCCATGCATAGGATCAAGAGCCAAAAGATTCACTCCTCAGTGCCCCCTGACAGGGAAGACCACACCATGGATGGCTTTGGTAAGAAGTGTTACCAGGGCTCGATGCTTGTGGCCCATATACAGGCATACCCGCTGTACATGGGCATGTACCTGAGGGACCTGGCCAAGGAAGTTGCCGGGTTCTCAGCTGGTCTGTCTGAGGAACCTCTTCAGCGGTTCCAGACCCTGGTGTCGACAGTCAAGGGGTGCTCCAAATATGTTACTCAATTGGCCTATGATAGCTTCAAGTCCGTGGCTAGAGTAGCTACATTGGGCACTGGTGCCCACCACCTGGTGTGACTACAGTCATTGGACCTGGAGCAGTGGGTTCAGGAAAAGTTGGTTGATGTCCCATGCCAGGGGAGAACCTCTTCAGCAAGCCCATGACAGACAAGGCCACAGAGCTGGAGTCCGAGTATATGATCAGAACCAGGCTCTCCCAGAAAAGCACGGACCCTGCCTGATGGAAGGCTTTGGGGAAAAAGCTATTTTACCCAAAGAAGAGGAAGGCTTATGGAACTTAACCCCAATATCAAGCCTACCTGGCTCTCCCTGCAGGGTCAGCAAGCCGAGGGCCAGGGGAACGACCACTGTCAGTCTAAGGATCCCAAGCCCCAGCTTGCACTGCAGCCGTAACCTAGCGTACAGGAGGGCATCTGACATTCTTCACTGACCAGAGGACCCCCATAATCACCAATGCCTGGGCTTTCCAGGTGATGAGGGAAGGTTAGCGCCTCCACTTCGAGCAGATGGCCCCCTCTTCGAGCAGATGGCCCCCTCTTCCCCAGAGAACTTCCTATGACTCCTCTTCACCGAGAACTCCTGAAGCAGGAACTCAAAGGCCTCCTTGCAGCCAAAACAGTCAAGCCTGTCTCGCCACCTCTAAGGGGCGAGGGGTTTTACTCCCGCTACTTCCTGGTTCAGAAAAAGACTGGAGGTTTTTGGTCTATCTTGGATCTGTGGGATCTCAACTGATTTGGTGAAACAGAAGTTCAAAATGCTCTCCCTTGGAACGTTGCTGCCCTACCTCCAGCGAGGAGATTGGCTGTGCACCTTGGATCTAAAAGATGCTTATACCCACATCCTGATCTATCCTAGCCACTGGCAGTACCTCAGGGGCCACCATTACCAGTACAAGGGGCCACCATTACCAGTACAAGGTCCAACCCTTTGGACTGGTTTCCACTCCAAGAGTGCTCACAAAATGCCTGGCGGTAGTCGACACCTACCTCCTGTTGCAGGGGGTGTTTGACTTCTCCTACGTGGACAACAGGCTCGTCAAAGGCGGCTTCTTCGATGAGGTCCATCAGGCAGGTGGCACATCACACCATTCTGATTCTTGAGCACTTGGGCTTCATCATCAACCATCCCAAGTCTCATCTACAGCCGATGTAGCATCTGGAGTTCATAGGGGCCCTCCTGGACACTGCACTACAAAGGACATCAAGGATTTCCGAAAGGTACTTAAGACCCTGCTCTTCTCCGACCACTATGGCCCCAAATAAAACACACAACCAATTAACAATTCCCATACTTGTACCACCCTATAATAGCATTGAGCCTTCACTTATTCTTCTATAATTGTATTGTTCTTATCCCAACTCCTCATATATATGTCCCCTCCCCCAGCATGTATCCATCCCACTATGTAAACCACTTTGTTTGAAGGAAAAGGTAGTATATAAAACCTGATAAATATCTAAAATAAATAAAGCCTTTCTCCCTCTGGAATGGGCTCAGCACCTAGAGGCCCTTGCCACAGAGGTGCAGGGTTGCTCGGCTTCAGCTCATCTCCTGTTGCACCTCCTGGGGCACATGGCCTCAACATTGCACATCACACCCAATGCTTGCCTCCGCATGCATCAGGCCCAGTGGATTCTCTCACCCAGTGGACTCGGGCAACAGGGCTCCTAGAGGACAGGCTCCACATAACCGCTACTCTCTCTGAATCCCTCATCTAGTGCCAGCAGCTGCTGCATCTTATGGCGGGGATGCCTTTTCAGGCCCCAACGTATCAGAAGGTTCTCACCAAGGATGCCTCCAAACTGGATTGGAGGACCCATTGCAATGGCCTGCAGATCCAGGGCATCTGGTCGATGGGGTAGATTCTCCACCAAACCAGCTTCCTCGCACTTCGAGCAGTTCCGAAAGCCTTGCAGGTGTTCTGACACCACTTGGAGAACGAGGTTTTTCTGGTCCAGACAGACAACCAAGTGGAGATGTCTTATGTCAATAAACAAGAGGGTACTGGGTCGTACCTCCTGTGCTGGGAAGCTGTTCACCTCTGCACCTTCGCCAGCAAGCAGTGTACCTTCCCCATCAGGACAATCTACTGGCGGACCAGCTCAGCAGGGTCCTTCATCTACATGAATGGCGACTGGACCCGCAGGTAGCTAGCTGCATCTTTCGGATGTAGGGCTGTCCTTCAGCGGATCTCTTCGCCGGTCCCGGCAATGCCCAGTTGCCCCGCTTCTGCTCCAAGATGCTGGCCCCTCTCAAGTGGCAGCTAATGCTTTCATCATCTCATGGACGGAGGGCCTCCTTTATACGTGCCTGCCCCCCCCTCCCCCTCTGATTTCCAAAACCATTCTCAAGGTTCAGCTTGACTGGGCCTCTGTAATCCTCATTGCTCCGAGGTGGCTGCGGCAGCCATGGTTCCCCCTGACACTCTGCCTTTCCCAAGTATGCCCAGTTCCTCTGGACTGTGCTCCTGACTTGATCTTGCAGGAGAATGGAGCTCTCCTGCACCCCAACCTCAGAGCACTCGCCCTGTTGGCATTGCTGCTCAGGTACGTTGAGAATGTCTAGTCTGACTGGGAATCGTCCAAAATGGAGTTAACCATCATATAATGTTGTATTTGTTATGCTATCACCATCTTTAAAAACTTAGCTAAAAATGGAAGATTGGGGAGAAGTGAAGATCTTTGGATAGTTCCTATGGCATCCACAGGAGTCGCTGGATCCTATGGCAGTAGGGGTTGCGGTTGGGAAAGGGGGGGTAGGGGTAAGGGAAGTATAGTAGGGGGTGCTACTGTACTATTCAGAGCCCTTTGGGTCTGTTGCTTTGATGAAGGGAGAATTGTGGGTGGTTGATTTTGGTCTTATCATAAGGTGGGGTGGGTTGGGCAAGGGGGGGTTGGGGGTACTTCTAAAAAGAAAATGGAAAACAAAAAAGGAATATGATTTGGCTTTTTGGGGATTTGTTGTTGTTGTTATATTATTTGATTATCTGGCCTGTGCTGTGTCGCTTTCTGTCTTTAATAAACATATAAAAGGTTTAAAAAATGGAAGAATAGGCCTGTAGCTGCTGCACAAGACATCATTGAAGGAGTTACCATTTTTTAAAGGAGTTAACACATTCAATTTTGATATTGACCAAAACAGAATTAACACATTCAATTAATCACACAACAATTTCATCGGAGATACCTTTTAATAAAAAAGACAGCTACAGATCTAAAGAATAAGCCCCATGAGCAAGCTTGACTACCAACTTATGTATCTCCATATGAGACACTAGAGAAGATCCCACCAGGAGGGATCAGTAATTAGTTCCATTTCAGTATCCCTAATATTGTAAATCTCTAAACTTCTTCCATTTACCCCATTTCTCAACTACAGCTAAACCATTGGCAACAGCAACCAACAAAAAAGATGAACCCTCAACTTCTGGTTTTCTACCCTCAATTAGCCTAAATGAGGATTGTCCTAACAGGCCAACTCCCAAATTAAGGGCATAATCCTGAAAAACATTGATTAACTGCTGTGTTGGTAGCTCCTTACCATCAACATATCCTGAAAGAGACGTGCATCCTGTAGCTAAGTTTAGCAAAAGCAAGTACTAAGCCAAAAACATTTTTGCAGGTTAGTACACAAGTTTCTTAGTGACTCAGTTCAGTGACTGGCAGATTATGCTATACATGTTATCTTAACCCTTTGAAATCAGTGCATCCTGTTGAATGGCCTAATTAATTTACACATCACTTTTGGCTCACCAAGCATTTAATAAATATAAGGGCAACAGGTTAACACTTTCTAAAGAACATTTCCATTCTTTTTAGGCACCATATTTGGAAATCAAGAAACAGATGGATAAACAAGATCCCCTCGCCCATCCGCTGCTGCAGTGGTATTAAAACTGTTTACTGTCTTAATCTATTTTGATGGTTGTATTGTACAAATTATTTGGAAAAGGCTTTAGCTGTGTTCCTCCTATTAAACCATCAGAAAATATTCAGTGATTAATACATACTGCTAACTCTAGAGCAGGGCTATCAAACCTCTGGTTCTTGAAGGATACCTACCAGTCTTCCAAGACTTTAGATTGCAAGACTTGCATTGGACTTTGTGCACTGCACAACTCAAAGCTAATGAGAGCCACAACAGATGCAAGGTACTGAATAAGTTCCTGGGAAGAGGTGGGAGATGTAGGGTGACTGGCTGAGGGAGTGCCTGGGAAGTGGGGAAAGGGGTAAGTGATGGTTGGCTAAGGGAGTGGATGGGAGGGGAGGAGGTGAGAGATGTCTGGCTGAGGGAGTATGTGGGAGGTAGGGAAAGGTTAAGGGATGACTGGCTGACGAGGTGCTTGGGAAATGGAGGTCTCAGTTTGGATGGATGAAGGGTGACTGAGGAAGTGTCTGGGAGGGAGTGAGAGGTGGCTAACTTGTTAGGGGTGAGAGGTTAGTATTTCAGGGTGTGGGAGAACAAGAAAGAGATTGGATAAGGCAGAGTACAAGGGTGGTCATGCTGCTGAGAGTATGTGGAGTGGGGGTGGAGAGAGTCAATTAGGTTCTGCTGGCATTGTGCAGTATCAAATTAAGGACCCAACTAATTAAGGTTTCTTTTCCCATAGGCAAAGAGTCCTTGATGCAGTAAGTGCTGCATTTGAATGCTGCAATAAGCTTCAGCACACACCATTCTAATGTGCACACTAAAATTTTGTTTTTACTCCTGATGTAGTAAAATAATGGAATGCAAATTATTGCTATGTTAAAAAGTGTGTGCTGTTAGAAAAAACAGTACATACCATTGCAGTAGCTTGCAACCATTTGCTGCACCACGAGTACGTATCTGTTTTCTGGTCAGTGTGTGAACAAGGATTTGCTCATGCACTGACAGGAAGGAAGATTATAAAAAAAAAGCAAGCCAAACTCCCTGGATCTCTCCCCTAAACTATCCTGCAAAGGCTGCCCGATGACTTAGTGGACCCCAAACACTTTTATATCCCCCGACTCTTCAGTCCCATTCTCATGATGCTCCTAATCCCCTACATGATTTCATGATCCCTTCCTGACACTCCCAAACCCCTGTACTTAGTTCTCTAGGCAACATGGGTGAGGTCACCCTGGCCTAGGAACCCCAGATCCAGGGAAGCCCTTGACCAGAGAACATGGAGCCGATCTGGAGTCTCCGACCTTACTCCTGTGCACTTCCAAAAGTTGGGAGGCAGGAGTGATGCTACTTACTCCTGCTTTTGGTGGTACCCGATCTCTAGTGTGCATCAATCAGATGTATCACTGGGGATCAGCCTCTCATATAAGACAGTGTTTACTTGTATTGCGTTATTTGGTAAACTGACCTCTAGTGGTGTACCCCGATGCACTGCTAGGTTAAGGTGCTGCCATTTTGCAAGATGGCGATGCCAGAGACAGGAGCCAGGTGGGTATTGCTCCTGCCTTCCATCTTTTGGAGGTACTTGGGAGAGGAGGTTGTGAGCTCAAGGAGATACAGAACATAAGATAAGCCATACTGTGTCAGACCAAAGGTCCATCAAGCCCAGTATCCTGTTTCCAACAGTTGGTCAATCCTGGTCATAAGTACCTGTCAGTTTCCCAAAACGTAGACAGATTCCATGCTGCTTATCCCAGGGTTAAGCAGTGGATTTGCCTAGTTACAGTCCAAACCTCTTTTAAACCTTGCTACTCTAACAGCTTTTATTACATCCACTAGCAGAGTTTGATTATGCATTGAATAAAAATATATTTTCTCCGATTAGTCTTAAATGTACTATATTATAGCTTCATTGTGTGTCCTCTAGTTTTTCTACTTTTTGAAGGAGTAAACAACGGATCTACATTTACACATTCCACTCCACTCATTACAAGGAGAGCCTATTTGGCCAAAGGGACAGTTGTGTAGTCAGTAAGTGTGAGGTCCAGGGGCCCACTGGGGCCACAGGAACACTTGTGAGGTCAGGGCCAGAGGGTGCAGTGGGAACCACTTGTGCCTCCAGGGACAGTTTCTATGGGTCAGGGGTGGAGGAATCAGAAGCCTTCTTGGTCCACCAGAGATCTTGGATAATCTGAGGTGAAATGCAGCATTTTATCTCAGATTACGCTCTGCTCCTGCATTGCATCTTCACATCAGTCTGAGCAGATGTAAAGGTTTAGTGCTACCCAAAGAGTAAACATTGCTCTAGTGTAGTTTTTTTATATTAGATGCATTTTTTTGCAGCAATTTGTTTGCGTTTTGCATACTATTTGCGCTATCCTTTAGTGAAGTTATTTTACACTGATTTTCCCATGCAAATCTTTCTTCCTGCCCCGGAATAAGATTAGCGAGATAAAATTAAGAGTGAACCACTGTGCGGAAGGGTACTGCAGCTTACTACATCTGGTCTAGAAAGGGAAACTGTCATAGTAACCCAGGCCCTAAAGGAACTGTGTCAATGACTGGCTTCTAAGTTCAAGTAAAATTTGGCAAAACTTGTACTAAGGTATCTAAATAGTTGAATATGTAGTAAAAGATTACTGAAGTAGAATAACATATAGTAATTGCTGCTAGTGCCTATTTACTGTACATCATTAACTGCTTTAAATGCCTACATTACTGCTTAATGCATTTTAATGTTCTCCAGGACCAAGCAGGAAGTCAGTCCTCACATATGGGTGTCATTGGCGCCGATGAAGCCCCAGTGGAGCATTTCCCCAGCTTTCTATGAAAGCCTTTGGGAATGCTGGCACGCATGCGCGGTTCCCTTCCCACCTAAAGGTGCCATCTTACCTCAGTCTCTTTTTTTCCGAGAAGCCCATCGGACGTGTGTCCTGTTCTCCCGGATAAAAGTGATTTTTTCTTCGGCGATTTTCATTCTTTTTTCTCCGTTTTGACGCCGGTTCCCCTCTCGCCGGGTTCGGTACACCGGTATCGAGCCCGTTTTCTTCATTTTTTGGTTTTTGCCCTTCGTGGCTGGCGTTCGCGCCCTTTTTTCCTTTTTTTCACTGGAAGGCCGGTCTTTTGACCTCGCTGGGGCTCTTTTTTCCCTGATGGCTTCCAGTGGTTTCAAAAAGTGTGATCAGTGTAAGAAAATTATGTCTCTCACTGACACACACGACTGCTGCCTTCGGTGCCTCGGCCCTGACCACGACCCAAAGTCGTGTGGGCCATGTGGGAAGATGTCTTCCAAGGCACTAAAGAGTCGACAGCATCAAAGGGAAAGGTTTTTCTCGGACTCTGCCTCCGGCCGGGCCTGGACCTCATCTGAGGCTTCGACATCTCGGGATTCCGATCCCGAGCGCCGTCGAAGCTCCTCGGACAGGGAGTCCCCCGACCGGGAACGTAAGAGGAAGAAGCGGCTCACGAGGGCGGCGTCGGAAGAGGTCCCTGGTCCCTCGAGGGGCAGGTCTAAGACCCCCGACCGCCGTCCCGGGCCCGTGGACTAAGAGAAGCCTGCCAAAGTTCCTTGCGTGGAACCGGAGTCTGCTGGACACGTAAGCCCCATAGTCCTCGTGGACTCTCCTCCCAGAGAGCCGACGTCGGGCCCGGCGCCACCGGGGCCCGAGTCGGTGGCTGCTGCGTCTCCCGAGCTGAGTCTCAGGATGACAGCCTTGGAGTGCAGACTGTCTGCCTTCATGGAGCAGCAGCGGGCACTGATGGCCAGCCTGTCTGGTGCATCTGTCCCGACCACCGGGACGTCGACTTCGAAGTCAACCCCAGAGACCGAGCCGATACTCGAGACCCTCGCGGCTCGAAGTCGTCCTCGGTCGAGGTCTCCCTCGACCTCCCGTTCAGGACTGAGGGTGTCGACGCCGGTGCCCCCGGCGTCGGGGCGGGTGCCTTGGGGCCCCGCGGGGTCGGACCCTGACTCCTCCTCGGACGAGTCCGCCTGGGAGACGGAGGACAAGGAGTCTCCCGATACCTTTAAGACTCGGTGCGTCCCGTCGGACTCACCACAGTCTGATCCCCGGAGTAGATCCCCTCCGGAGGATACTAGGTTCTCGGAGTTCGTCCAGGATATGGCCGCTGCCTTGGCTATCCTTGCCGATCCCGAGGAAGAGCCTCGAGCCGAGGAGCTCGATATCCTACAGTACAACTCTCCTCCGAAGGAGGCCTTTACTGTCCCGGTTCCTTCGATGCTGGAACGGCTCCTCTTCCATATGTGGGAGGCCCCGGCCTCGGCGCCAGGTCTAAGCAAGCGAGTCGATTCCATTTATCAGCTCCGCAAAAGCCCTGGCTTCCAGAAAGCACAGCTGCCACACCATTCCATGGTTGTGGAATCGGCCATGCATCGTCTGAAGAGCCAGAAGATGCACTCCGCGGTGCCCCCGGCAGGGAGGCCCGCAACCTCGATGGCGTCGGTAGGAAGTGCTTCCAGGGGTCTATGCTTGCTTGCCGTGTCCAGTCTTACCAGCTGTACATGGGCATGTACTTGCGGGACCTGGCCAAGGAGTTGGCCGGATTCTCTGCCGGTCTCTCCGGGGAACCCTTGCAGAGATTTCAGACCTTGTCCTCGGGGATTCGGGAATGCTCCAAGTTCATTTCCCATGCCGCCTACGATGGCTTCAAGGCTTCGGCCCGAGTTGCGGCTGCTGGCATTGCGGCTCGACGCCAAGCGTGGCTGCAGTCATCGGACCTCGAGCTTGGGTTCAGGACAAGTTGGTCGATGTCCCCTGCCGAGGTGAGAACCTTTTTGGCAAACCCGTGACCGAGAAGGCCGCTCAGCTCGAGACCGAGCACCTTACCCGGACAAGGCTGTCGAGGAAGACCTCTGCCCCTTCACATAAGAAGAAGGGCTTGGGTAAAAAGTCCTTTTACCCGAGGAAGGGCACTGCCTACAAACCATACCCTCAGTATCAGGCTGCCCAAGTTGCCCCCCAGGGTCAGCAAGCCAAGGGCCAGAGTAATGGGCCCCGTAGGCAGAGGACCCCCAAGCCTCAGGCCCCTGCTCCCACTCAGCAGGGTGGGGGTTTTTGACTCCTTGGGCATAGCCACTCCGTCCCTGCCTTCCCAACCCTGCACAGGCGGTCGCCTTGTACTCTTTGCCCACCAGTGGCCTCTCATTACCACCGACAGTTGGGTGCTGGACATAGTTCAAAAGGGCTATACCCTGCATTTTCTTTTTTTTTTTTATTGTGATTTTAGTCATTACAACAACCAAAACAAGAAAGGAAAAAGCAGTGTACACTCGCAACCAGCAACAAAATAGTAAGAATCAATACAGCCAATTTATTGGCTGTATACCCTGCATTTTCATCAACTGCCTCCTCCTTACTTCCCAGGGGAGCCCTTCAGGCCTCCCCTGCACACAGACCTCCTTCGAGAGCTCCAAGGTCTGTTGGTGGACAGGGCGGTGGAGCCTGTGCCTCCCCACTTGCAAGGTCACGGATTCTACTCCAGGTATTTCCTGGTACCCAAAAAGACCGGTGGCCTTCGACCCATTCTGGACCTCAGGAACCTCAACAAGTTCCTAGAGAAAGAAAAGTTCAAGATGCTTACTCTTGGAACACTTCTGCCCTACCTCCAGCAGGGAGATTGGCTATGCTCCTTAGATCTAAAGGATGCGTACACTCACATCCTCATACATCCAGACCACAGAAAGTACCTCAGGTTCATTGTGGGGGGAAACCATTATCAGTACAGGGTACTGCCTTTTGGCCTGACCTCCGCTCCCCAAGTCTTTACCAAGTGCCTGGCAGTGGTTGCGGCCTACCTGAGAAATCAAGGCATCTTTGTCTTTCCCTATCTGGACGACTGGCTCATCAGGGGTCAGACGTGCCAGGAGGCCAGACAAGCCACCCTCAGAACCATTGCTCTGCTTCAAAACGTGGGCTTTGTCATAAACTTCGCAAAGTCCACTTTGCTCCCCTCCCAGAACTTGGAGTTCATAGGGGCAAGATTGGATTCTCAACTGGCAAAGGCATTCTTGCCAGAAGACAGGGCTCAAAGACTGATGGACGTGGCCAAACAGTTCCTAAATAGGTCCCTGGTCTCCGCCAGACTCTGCCTCAGACTTCTGGGCCACATGGCTTCGACAGTGCATGTGACTCCCAATGCCAGGCTCCATATGAGGCCTGCACAGTGGTGCCTTCGGACTCAGTGGTCTCAAGCCACAGGCCGCCTAAGAGACAGGATAAAGGTGTCCAGACCCCTTTTGACCTCCCTCAGCTGGTGGCTGCATCCACCCAATCTGCTGGAGGGGATGCCCTTCCAATTGCCAAAATACTCGGTGGTCCTCACCACCGACGCCTCTCTGAAGGGCTGGGGTGCTCATTGTCTAGACAAGTGCACTCAGGGCCTCTGGTCTCCCTGGGAGGCAGCCCAGCAAATCAATCTCCTGGAACTTTGAGCTATCCGCTTGGCTCTCAGGGCTTTTTCTCCGGCCCTGGCTCACCGCTCAGTCTTGATTCAAACAGACAACCAGGTAGCCATGTTTTATGTGAACAAACAGGGCGGCACTGGGTCCAGGCTCCTTTGTCGAGAGACTCAGGACCTTTGTTCCTTTGCCCTGAAGAACAACATGCTTCTCAAGGCGGTGTACCTTCCAGGCCAGGAGAACTGCCTGGCCGACCGGTTGAGCAGAATTCTGCAGCCCCACAAGTGGCAGCTGCATCCCTTGGTCGTTCAGAAGATCTTCCTGAAGTGGGGTCTCCCTTGGATAGATCTCTTTGCCAGTCCTCTAAACAAGCAACTGCCCAATTTCTGCTCCAGGCAACCGCATCCTCTGAGGATAGCACCAGATGCTTTTCTGATGTCCTGGTCTCAGGGCCTCCTGTATGCGTTTCCTCCCACGCCCTTGGTGGCCCGAACTCTTTTCAAGACTCTTCAGAACAGGGCCTCGATCTTGCTGGTAGCTCCCAGGTGGCCGAGGCAGCCTTGGTTTCCACTTCTGCTGCAGCTGGCAGTGGATTCCCCACTACCTCTGGGGTTACAACCCGACCTTCTCTCACAGGAGCAGGGTTCCCTTCTGCACCCCAATCTCAAAGCTCTCAATTTGATGGCCTGAAGGCTGCAAGGGTAGTTTTGGCTCCCTGGGGCCTACCTCAGGAAGTTGAGGAGGTTGTCCTAGCCTCTAGGAAACAGTCCACTAGGAAAACCTATGCCCTTAAATGGAAGAGGTTCTCTGTGTGGTGTCAGCTACGTACAGAGGATCCTTTCTCCTGTAGTGCTTCAGTACTTACTGCACTTGTCCAATCAGGGACTTAAGTCCAATTCTGTTCGGGTCCACCTTTCAGCTCTAGCAGCTCACCATTCTCTGGTGGAGGGACGTTCTCTGTCTAGTCACCCCTTGGTGTCTCGCTTTCTCAGGGGCTTGCTTTTGCTCAAGCCCCCCATCTGTCCTCCTGCTCCTGAGTGGGAGCTGAATGTGGTCTTGCAGCAACTGACTCGCCCACCCTTTGAGCCGATGGCTACTTGTCCACTGCGCTTCCTATCCTGGAAGACACTTTTCCTGATAGCCCTTACCTCGGCTAGGCGAGTGAGTGAGCTTCAGGTCCTGGTCTGTGATAGACCTTACACCAGGATTTATAGGAACAGGGTAGTCCTCAGGACTCATCCCAAGTTCCTCCCTAAGGTTGTCTCCTCTTTCCACCTCAATCAGGAGGTGGTTCTTCCAACATTCTTCCCTAGGCCTCATGCAAGCCAGCTGAAGCAGTCCTGCATACCCTGGACTGTAGGAGGGCCTTATCCTTCTACCTTGACCGTACGCAGGGGCATAGAAGGGCTACTCAGCTCTTCGTATCCTTTGACCCCAATAAGTTGGGGTTGGCTGTGTCCAAGCATACCTTGTCCATCTGGGTGGCTGACTGTATCACCTGGGCTTACAAGGCGACTGACCTTCCTTTGCAGGGTAGGGTCACGGCCCATCGTG
This sequence comes from Ichthyophis bannanicus, assembly GCA_033557465.1. NCBI lineage: Eukaryota > Metazoa > Chordata > Amphibia > Gymnophiona > Ichthyophiidae > Ichthyophis > Ichthyophis bannanicus. The sequence goes on along the minus strand of CM066033.1, from coordinate 371,532,864 downwards.
TCAGGGCAATGGCTGCCTCAGTGGCTCATCTTCGCTCTGTGCCCTTGGTAGACATCTGCAGGGCTGCAACTTGGACTTCAAGCCAGACTTTTGCAGCCCATTACTGTCTGGAGAGGGAGTCCCGTAGGGACAGTGCTTTTGGCCAAGCAGTACTCAGGCATCTCTTTGAGGTTTAGGCAACTCCTGCCCTCCTGCCCTCTGTTGGGCTACCGGTGGTGGTTGTGTCCTTGAAAAGCCTTTCTTTGCTGCTGGGACTAGAGGGAGTTCTCTTGTTCAGCCTGGGTTCCTGGTAGCCCAGAGCTAGGGAGTCACCCATATGTGAGGACTGACTTCCTGCTTGGTCCTGGAGAAAGAGTAGTTACTCACCTGTAACAGGTGTTCTCCAGGAGCAGCAGGAATCAGTCCTCACAACCCTCCCTCCTCCCCTTGGAGTTGCAGTTGTACATAGTTTGTGTTTTTACATTTTTGTGTGCTCTTCTTAGCTATGTCATTTGACTGAGGTAAGATGGCACCTTTAGGCGGGAAGGGAACCGCGCATGCGTGCCAGCATTCCCAAAGGCTTTCATGGAAAGCTGGGGAAATGCTCCGCTGGGGCTTCATCGGCGCCGATGACACCCATATGTGAGGACTGATTCCTGCTGCTCCTGGAGAACACCTGTTATAGGTGAGTAACTACTCTTTGCCTTAATATATATTAACAGAATTAACATTTAAATGCAAATCTGTTTGTTTAAATGTAGTACATCATCTGTATTAGTGCCAATGTTAAAGTAAAACTGTAACTATACTTCTAGAGCCTGATACTGAAAGGCACTTACATGGTTTAAAGACCTGTAAACCATGTAAATGCAAATGAATGTGATATTTAATGACACTGACATGGTTACCGCTGCTGAATATCACCAACTAATGCCACTGTGTGCCCTGATGCTAACTGCTTAGCATTGGGATGTGTTATGAGCTTTCCGGGGCGCGTCATGGACAGCAACAATTGCTAACGAGGTAATGGCAATATTGCATGACTACCCGGTTAGTGACTTGCGGTTAAAACTAGGCGTAGCAAAAGCTGGCCTAGTTTTCCCCACAGGAGTTAACCAGGGAGAAGTGCAATATCACCGCTACCTGGATAGCTTCTGCGACATTAGTGGAGGAGTAGCCTAGTGGTTGGGTCAAGGTACTTCAGGCCGGAAGGTCGGGGGTTCAAATCCCACTAGAGGACAGCAACCTTGGGCCGGAAGGACTGGGGTTTCTAGTCCCACAGGTGCTCCTTGTGGTCTTGGGCAAGCCACTTAACCCTCCATAGCCCATGTTCCCTGTAAAATAGTTCTCTGTGTGCTGTGCTTTCCTGTCTAATCAATGTGTTTATACCTCAAAAATTTCCTGTCATGATTTGACAATATCCAATCTGTAAATCAAAAACCGCTGCTGATCGCTGGAAGTAGCGGTATACAAATGTATACTAAATAAATAAAATAAAATAAATTAGAGGCTGTGCGGTGACTCTGGATATTCAATTCTAGGGCCTCATATGATCCCGGCATTGAATATCTGGGGATAGAGGTCGGCAGTGATGGCTATGCACCGTAGCGGCACATAGCCATCCTAATTCAATATCGGGTCCCTAGTAATTTGTAGTCTTGAAGGACTACAAAAAGGGACTGCTACTTCAGGAGAGAGGGAATTTTTCTAAATCTTGGGGAAATAGGAATTCCTTAGATTAAAGCTGATTAATCTGTGTAAATTAGAATCCAATGTATTTGTTAAATCAGTCAGGACCTAGTATCAGCAAAGAGCTTTTAGTTAAATTAAAAACTCAACAGCTAGCTTTCAGTTTAAGTTTAAAACCCAGCAGAGGGCTTTTAGTTTAAATTTAAAACCCAGCAGAGTGCTTCTAGTTTAAATTTAATACTCAGTCGGGGTCTAGTATCAGCAAAGAGCTTTTAGTTTATATTAAAAATTCAGCATGTAGCTTTCAGTTTAAGTTTAAGACCCAGCAGAGAGCTTTCAGTTTAAAGTCAGGGCCTAGTATCAGCAAAGAGCTTGTGATAAGGAAGCTTATCATAGCTCAGGTAGGAGCTATAGAAAAGATGATGTGACTCTGAACAAGCAACCTGTCAGTTCTGGTAGAAGCAAGAAAACAAAGTTTTCACATAAAAGACTACCAGTCCCAGAATGAACCAGGTTTCCAGCAGCCATGAGAGGGGCTGAAGTGAGAAAACGTGTGTGCAATCAAGAGAGCTATGAGGTAATCCCTAAGCACTCATCTCAAAGGGCAGGGCCTGATTCAACACAGCTGCGCTGTGTTAGGGAGGAGCACACATTAGGACAGAATAAGAATAGAGCTTATTCTTCAGATAACGGCTACAGAAAGAGCTTCAGAGACAGATACAGCAATAGCTTCAAGCTCAAGCACCAACATCATCTCGAGAAGCAGAAGCCAAGCCAAGCGGATAGAGAGAGAAGGAAACTCTCTGGAAGGAAGAGAAGAAAGGCCATTGGAGGGTCTGGGAGAATCCAAGGCAGTACCCATACTGGGAGGTATTCCAAATGCCAGCAGAGTCCATTGGACTGGAGTCAGCCAGAGGAATGGAATGGCAGAGATAGGAATCACCAGTGGCTACCTGGAAAGGACTTTCAGACCTATGCCAGAAGGTATGTGAGGAAAGATCCAGTGTCCAGGGATCAAGATTGGAAGGCTGGACATCAGAACTGGATTACATACTGGCCAGGCTATACAGAGAGGAATTATGATAGCAGGAGAGGCTCAGGTATGAACACTGATCCAGACCCTATCTATAATAGTGAATGGCAGCAAGGGAATAAGCATTCTCATGATAGTGCCTTATGGAAAGACTCGTCTGTGCCAATGTATGATAGTGACCCTATGCTGATTGATGAAGGGGGAGATACAGCAGATGAAACTATTCATTACATGGACTGTTCTCTATCTAAATGCTATTGCTAGCTTTCTGTGAGCAAACACCTCAGCCATCACAAAGAAACCTAACTTTGTTCTTTATTTCCACTGCAAACAGCTCTTAAAGCAGGATTTGGGTTCACACAGTAGCAGCCAGCCAGCTAAAGGCTTTCAGCTGGTCAATTGATAGTAATTAAAGCTGCACCTGATTGTGTGTGTGAGCAAGGGAGAATCACTGCTGGGATCTGCGTGGAAAATAAGCAGAAGTTAACCTAACAAGCAAAGTTCATTTATTTCTTTGTGCCTTTTTCCTTTGGTAATTATTTGCTAAGAAAACATTAGCTAATTGCCTGACAAGCTGAAGGTTGTTTTCTGATTTGCTTTGTGACTTTATGTTATCCATTTAAACACTGCAAGCAAGTAACCTCATTTATATTGCTATCAAGCATATTTGTGCTGGGTGAATTAAACCCCATCAATAAAAGAAGTATTTTATTGGCCTTACCTCTGGTTTCACAACTCAATTATTGTCTTCAGCTGTGTTTGGGAGTGAATGAACTACATTACCCACAATACCTTGCAAGAATCATATGAATATATGCATCGTCAAGATTGTGTAAGTTCTCACCCTAGGCAGCCGTCTGACAAGCTTTAATTTAAATCAAATCAGAGTATAACTTAGTATAAAAGGAAAAACAGGGCCAGTATTCTTTAAGCAATAAATTGTTTCTAGAGACCTTTACAATGGGGCCTTCTAGTTTGGGGGCAAGAGACCTGTGAAATTGTTTTAAATAGATGTTAAAGCCAAATGACAGATCAAAGGGGCATTTCGAAAGACTCCCTCTATCAAACCAAGGGCTATATGAATCACCTTAGACGCCACAGGACAGGGTACTGTGTAGCAGCCAGCTTTTAATAAATCTTCTTTCCCTCCCTCCCTCCCCGACTCCCACCCACCCTAGGGATACTCGTAACTTTATTTTATTTATTTATTTGTAACGTTTCTCTATACTGCCCCTTCCAGAGATCAGGGGTAGTTTACAATGAAACTCAATAAGATACATTGAACAAAAGTTGGGGTTTAACAAACTAACTATTTACAATACACCTATAATACATTTGAACATCATTAAGGGAAGTAATCAGAATAAATGATAACAGCATAATGTATGCGGTAGAATGAACGTTAGTAGCAGGGGGAACCCTATAAGTCAGGGAATCCCCTATTCCTATTGGTTGAACGAGCAGAGGTTAACTAATTATATGGCAAAAAGTGTTAAAATACCGAAGATATTGAATTAAATCATGCTGTCCCATTCCAAAGATGCTCCATTGGCTGTGGTAAGCTTCACCAAATGGAATGAAATGTTTGAATGAGTTCCTTAATGGCAGATATGGGTTCGTCAAGCGCTGACGTCACATGCTGATTCTTTAAAGTCTGAACGCTCTGCTTTCGGACATTGAAGCTTACATGACTGCAGGATTTTTTCAACCTGATGCAGGGTTAGGACTTTTTCTGACCCAAAACGTGCCATGTCATCCATCACAATCTCTGTGGTTTCTTCAAGCTTGTGAAAAAGCTTACAAGTTAAGTATTATAACTATTACACTGTTTTTCAAATAATTAAAAGGAGTGGCCACGGCGAGGGGAGGATTTTAATTCCTCCCTCTTTTGAATGATCACTCCGACAAAAAGGTTATTGTCCAGGGGTTCTCTCTCATTACGCCGGGGTTTAGTTTTGCTTTGTAACATTTTGAGCCATTTGTAATATATTTAAGTTATTTTTAGTTGTTCTTTGTAATATGCTATTGCAGTAGTCAAAGTGTGGTATGATAAGGGCTTGGACTACTGATCTAAAATCATTCAGGTCTATCAGGGGCTAATCCTTAGATTGAAAAATATAGTTCTGGCTGTCTGCCTTCCTTATGTGTGAAGTCATGTTTAGGATTTTATCGAGGATGACTCCTAGATATTTAACTTCTTGCTTTACTGGGCGTGCAGTGTTGTGAAGGATGATAGTTGAGGGGGGGTTTGAAGTTTTTGTTCCTTGATGTAAATAAAACTTCCATTTTACTGAAGTTGATGCATATATTGTTTGAATGGAGGCAGTTTTCTGTTTCTTTAAGACATGATGATAGGTTATCATAGTTGGAGTTTGTTATGTCTAGGGGGGAGTACAACATTTTATCATCTGCATATATATGAAATCCTATATTGTGCTTGTTGAATATAGAGCATATGGGCTGAAGATATAATTAAACAGGAGAGCTAAGAGAGCAGAGCCTTGGGGGATTCCCTGTTCTTGTGGGGAGGTTGCAGATGTTTCCTGTTCAAATTGAACGTACTGTGCACGGTCAGATATGTATGATTGGAATAATATGTAGATTGTACCTTTTATACCTATGCTGTTAAGTCTAGATAGGAGGATATTGTGATCTACCTTGTCAAATGGAGATTTCATGTCTAAGAAGACAAGAGTAGTATAATGGACACACTACTCGTCAAACTGATTGACAGGTGAGATAAGGATGACAGCAGCCAATAAGCGCTCACTTCTGGTGTATGTCCTGCCTCTGGCCACACCCTCTCCCATAGAAATGAATGTGATCTAGCCCCTCCCATCCACATCCCCAGGCGTGGCCACACCTCACTCTGACATGCCCCCACCCTGCCCCCAAGGATGACATCAGCCAATCAGCACCCACTTCTGGGTTTGTGCCACACCCCATCCCACAATGATGGCATTAGCCAATCAACGCCCACTTCCAGGTTTGTGCCACATCCACACCCTCCCCCCTCAACCACGCCCCCAGCCTACATCATTGGAAATGACATCACCGGAAACGGTGTCATCGGAAATGGACAGTGTCACTTTTCGATGACATCACCGGAAACAGGGTGACTGACTCCAGAAATGTGTTTTGCTACTGGTTTATGCTGACATCAGCAAAAACAGGAACCCTGGAAAACAAAGCAAAAATGCTTTCTCTCCCCCCTGCCCGAGTCTTTTTTTCTCACAAAGCAGCGCAATGCTTTTGTGTGTATTGTAGACTATTTAGAACTGATTGTTAAAAATAACCCTTTGGTAGCAACAGAAACACAAACATGTATCTGTAATGTGATGCAGACACACAGCATTTGCTATACAGGCTTTTCTTTCCAAATGTTAAAATGCAATTAACACATCTTTGTTAGAGAAACTAGTGCTGTCCATGTGATAGAATTTTGCTTTTAAGACATCACTGTTAGAAGTATTCTGGCAATAGAGTAGTTCAGGCTGAAACACAGAGAGAGAGACCTGGGTTCAAATCCCACTACAGCTATTTTTTAGTGGCTTTGAAAAAAAAAACAATACAAAGAAACAAGCTTGGGCATGCTTCTAGGAAAGGAAATGTCAACATGTGATTGGTAGAAAGAACAGGCTATACTTTAAAACAGACAGGATTTGTGGAATAAATCCATTCTGAAGATGTTAGCAAAATAAAAAGAATAGTCAAAGCACGGCAATCATGAAGGAAACCTTATTGAAGAGCATTTACTATGACCCAAAAGCAATAGGGCGCTTTGGGGGCATAAATCCTCTACTTCAAGCTGCTAAAAAGCATGATAAAACAGTCAACAGAAAAGATGTAGTTAGATGGGCTACAGGACAAGATGCTTATACTTTACACAGACCTGCTAGGGTCTGTTTTAAAAGAAACAAGACGATCGTGTCAGATGTGGATGCGCAATGGCAGGCTGATTTAGTTAATATGGCAGCCTTGTCCCATTATAACAATGGCTACAAATACATCTTAACAGTGGTAGACATCCTGTCAAAATATGCTTGGGCTGCAATTTTAAAATCGAAAACCGGTCATGAAGTTGCTAAAGCCTTTGAAAAAATATTTAATCTAGGTCGTATACCTGAAAAAATACAGACAGACAAGGGTAAACATTTTTAAAATAGGTCTCTGAAGAATTTATTAAAATAAAGAGGGGTTCATCATTTTGTAACCAATAACGATGTTAAAGCAGCGGTGGTAGAAAGGTTTAACAGGTCTTTGAAATCCAAAATGTGGCTTTTTTTTACAACACACAACACCTTTAGGTACCAAGATATACTGAAGGCTTTTGTACACAGCTATAATCATAGTTTTCACAGAACAATAAAGGCGAGGCCTATAGATGTGACATACACAAATTCTCTGCAGATCTGGAAAAGAGTCTACGGTGATAGCATCAAACGTACGCACACCAAGAACCCTTAAAGAAAGGAGATCATGTAAGACTTTCAAAAACTAAAGGAAAATTTGAAAAAGGTTACGAGCAAACATGGACTGACGAGGTATTTATAATAACGGACATTTTAAACGGGTCAGAAAGCAACATACAAGATACTGTGATGAAGCTGACACTACTGAAGCTATGGAGTTAGGGGAAAACTCTGTTTCTTTTAAAGAAACTGATTTACAGAGAATGCAGTTACCAAGAAGTGTGGCTAGAGGGAGTAGGCATGAGGCTGCAGAAGGTAGGCTGACACACCCAGATTGTAATGATGCAATAGCTAATCAAACACACCTGAGTAGAGTGCCAGAAAGCTCACTAAAGAAATGGCTTTATAAGCAGTGCTCGGTCAGGAGAATAGAGAGAGGACCACGAATAGAGAGACGACCACAGGAGCAGAGAGGACCACAAACACAGAGAGGAACACAAATACAGAGAGCAACAGAAACCCCTGCTACTAAGGAGAGAGAAAGGGGAAAGCTCCAACTACGGAAGGAAAGGCAGTCAAGCTTGCAGTCCTTACAAGGAAGGGACAACTTCCAGGAAGGACAAGCCCATGCTGAAAACCTCTAGAAAGAAGTCTCCAGGGAAGACAGTGTAAGCAGGAGAGTGCCTGGTAGAGGGAATACCAGCAACACACGTCTCAGAGAACAGAGGTACATTCACACCTTCTTTCCTGAATGTGTGCCAGGTCCCAGAAAGGCTTGTAAACCAGAGAGCCACAGATATGAGAAACAAAGCTGGGGAAAGCTTTGGAAACCTGTGCAGAAGGTCCTAGATAAAAGCCATATTAATTGTTTGCCAGACCAGGTCCAGCCAGGTTGGAAAGTCTTGGAGAGAACTACTGAGGTACAACCAGCTTTGCCTAGGGAAAGCTCAGGCTTAGCAGACACCATATCTGAGCAAGAGGATATGCAAACAGACCTTGTAGAATCAGAATCATTGCTACCTGAATATCCTATGGACTGTACTCTCTGTGTAGCTGAGAGTATAGAATCTCTCACAGAGTCATAGCATAAGACATGCTTTAAAAATGTCATTGCTTTGTTGAGCTGAAAAGAAGAAGCTTTTTGTGTTTATTTAACCTGTTGATATTGAAAAATCTTGCTTGAATGGAAAAGACTGTGAAGCTCTTACAACAGTTTTGGATTTTGTAAATACTTTGGTAGAAACCATGAATCAAGGTGAATTCTGTTGTCTTCTTGGAGAACCTTAGTGCATCAAGGGAATAAAACCTTATATTTAACCCAGCACAAGGCTCACACAACTATTCTTTATAAAGAAGGGAACTACAAGGACCATAATGCACCTGGTCTAAGTTTAAAGTTTCCGGCTTCAACAAACAATAAATGTCCGCCCTGACCCTTCAGAACGCTGCCACCAGGAGGTGCTGTGACAATACATGATTATGACGGTGAAGCCATACAAGGTTCCTTTTATCCCGAAGAATTGCTAAAAGTCACCCCACAACAGGACAGAATATACCGTATTGATAGGGTTCTAAAGGTAAAAGGATATGGCAGGAACAGATTCTACCTCGTGAAATGGAGGGGATGGCCTGTTAAATTTAACAGTTGGGTTAAAGCATCAGAGATTCAAGACATCTGATTTCTTTCTTTTGAAGTAACATAAAAAAAATGAATGATGATGGCTTTTATATCACACTGTCTAGCAATGCCTCAGCAGGTGTGTTTCCCCAAAATACCAGCTCTTATTTTACCATACAACTAGCAAGGCTGTTGGACTTACAAGGACCGTGGGAAGTAGGGCTAGTGGAAATACAATATCCCAACACTTGGGAGAATATTAAGGAAGATCAAAAGTATGTTGTCACCTCCGTAACCGGAAATATACAGCACCACATGACAGTCAGGAGAGGACATTATGCGACCATGCAGAGTTTAGTGGAATCCATGAATCAGGACATTAGCAGCATCTATAAATCTGCATCACCATGAATCATTTATGAACCCTATGTGCGAAGAATCCAAATAAAATCGGAAGATAGGTCTGTTATTTCTGCAGATGGTGATTTGGCAACCCTTTTGGGAATAGCAGGTGACGTTAATACACAGCGTTCCCATTTTCCAGTGGATATCACAGGCGGTTTTCATACCCTCTACCTGTACACAGATATTGTAGAGCACCAGTTAGTAGGTGACCATTTTGTGCCACTGCTGCGCTGTGTTCCAACTAAGGGGTTTAGGGATGAGTTTATCACATTAACTTATGATAAGCTGCACTATGTTCCTGTGAACAAACAGCATATTGACACCATCACATTTGAAATAAAGACGGATCAGAACAGATACGTCTTATTTCGTTACGGGAAGGTGATCCTTAAGCTTCATCTGCGCCCCCGGAGGGTGGCTGTTTTTAAAATGGTTGTGGCTAAAGACTACGGAGACCCCAAAGCATACAAGCATTATTATACAGCATAAGCCGGCTATGAACTTTCAGGATATCATGGAGTACCAGTCATGTACGGTGCTGGTGTCGGTGGGGTGTTTCGTAGTCTCTTTAGGAAAGCTATTCCATTTTTGAGAAGGGGTTTTGAAATTATTAAACCACACGTGAAAGACACCGCAAAAAACATAGCCAAGGATGTCATGAGTCATGTCACAACGGCTGTTCTAAATAAAATGAACCACTCTACAGAACAGGCAGGATCAGGCTTGGCAGTGATTAGAAGAGTTAAAAGAAAGAGAACCAAGTCTCAGGAGTTACCGCAAGGACCTCCAAAGCCTTTTAAAAGAAAGAAACCCGAAGGTGACAAGTCTCAGAAGCTTTACCACCGGTCTAAGAAGAGAAGCACTCGCTCTAGGAAGCGAGATATATTCTAAAAAAGCACCATGGCTTTTGTACACCACGGCTCTGAAGAGTGTGTTAAATCATAACTGGACCTGTTTCAACTAGCCCAACCCAAACAAGTATCGAAAAAAGTATTTTTGTGGAAATTCCGCCATTATCGGCTTTGTCGGAAACAGCCCCTTTGGACATCTATATCGCAAGTCATGGTGAAGACTACATTGATTTAAATAGTACTCTTTTGCACCTGACCTGTAAAATTGTGGAAGAAGATGGCTCAAACATCGATCTAGCAGCCAAAGTAGCGCTGGTGAACTACCCAATCACATCACTGTTTAGCCTGCTGAATGTTACCCTGGGAGACCAACTCATTAGCCAGAGCAACAACTGCTACCCCTACAGAGCCCTCGTAGAGCTGCTTCTCAATTATGGTGAAGGACCCCTCAAATCACAGTTTACAAGTGGGTTGTTCTATAAAGACACAGCCGGGCAGCATGAAGTGAGAGAAATAGGATCTCGCAATGTCGGTTTTACTGAAAGGGCCCAATTTACTGCCTCTAGCCACAAGGTTGAGCTATTGGGGCATTTACATAGTGATCTATTTTTTCAAGAAAAGCTATTGATTAATGGTGTGGATCTCAAAATTAAATTGACCCGCAACAAAAATTCTTTCTGTTTAATGAGCGGTGATGCCGAAGAAAGTTATAATCTCCTTATTATAAACGCTGCGCTCTTTGTAAAGAGAGTTTGTTTCCCCCAGAGTGCGCTTGGGACATTCGGAAGCTCTGCTGAAAGCTAATGTCAAGTATGCTATTGACCGTGTGGGTCTGAAGGTATTTAGCATACCAGCCGGAGCCCGGGTGACTAACCAGGAAAATCTCTTTTTGGGACAGCTACCAAAACTCACTGTGCTGGGATTTGTGGATAATGATGCTTTCAGCGGTAATTATGCTAAAAACCCCTTCAATTTTAAACATTATGATATTAATTTTGCCGCTCTGTATGTGGATGGTGAACAAGTACCTGGGAAACCTCTACAACCTGACTTTCAAAATGGATGTTGTGTAACAGAATATATGCAACTGGTGCAAGCAACTGGCAAACATCTGAAAGACACAGCGTTGCTGATTGACCGTCAGGAGTTTTACAAAGGTTATACCCTGTTGGCATTTGACCTTTCACTGGATCAGGAGTGTGCAGACCATTACTCGCTGATTAAAACTGGTAACCTGCGGGCTGAAATACGTTTTGCCAGCGCCTTACCCCATACAGTAAACATGATTGTTTATGGGGTTTTTGACAATGTGATAGAAATTAATCATAAAAGGAATGTTCTTTTTGATCATTCGTGAAAATGAACACCATGCAGATCTTCCGTATTTTTAAGAAGGACCCCTGTGTTGCAGATTTCTTTTTAGATGTGCTACCCAGCGACTGGTTAGCTGATGTACAAATATCAAGGAAGCCCATGTGTTTGGTGGTAAATACACAGCCTCATAACCTACCTGGAGAACACTGGGTAGCCCTCTATATATTTGGAGATGGAACAGGGGAATTTTTTGATTCTTATGGACAACCCCCAGATAGCTTATTCTTTCCTACCAGCATTAGGAGCTTTTTCAACAAGCATTGTCAAGCTGTTTTATACCACAGCAGACAATTACAGCACCCAATGTCCACGGCTTGTGGATATCACTGTGTGTTTTTCTTGCACCATCGCTGTAAAGGGGTGCCTTTTGAAAATATTTTAGAAATGTATTCTGAAGATTTAATGCAAAATGATGATATGGTGTTACATTTTGTAAAAAGCATCAAACAAACTTTGTGTAGATATTTTAGAAATCCGTTTCATAACCAGCAGGTGTGTGTTTCCTATCGTGAATGTTATGCTGTTTCTAAATAAAAAGTACCCCCTCTAAGGAGGTTTTTGAAAAGAAACCACTGTCTAGTCTTTTATTTTTGTTTTAAACATTTTATTGAAAATACATTTTTATACACTCAGCCACCGGTAGCTATGAGATAATTTATGCTTTTTGTGAGGGAATAGCTCTTTGCTTTTTGTCGGCTTCATGTACATTTTAGTAATCTTCACAGATGGGTTCTCCTTGAGGCGTGCCAGTACATCTCTGTTGGCTGCATTATCCATCACCGTGGAGGGCATATTTAATTTGGCTAGGGTTTGCATGAACTCCCCCCAGCCGCTGGGTATTATTCGTTGTGAAAGAGCTTGGGGCTGCGTAGCCCCACGAACGAGGTCATGTAGGTTAGAGCCATTGACGGGGTTTCCCTGGTATACAAATGTTCCATTTCCCTCCCAGGATGCCACATCCTTGTTTTTTAACAGTTTATTAAGCAGCACCTCAGCATTTTTCCTATAGCACATATTGATGCTGTTTAACACTTCTTGTATTACAGGGTCTGGAGGTATAATATTTTCTAGAGATGCTGCCGTTGATGTCTCATCTTGTGCCTGTAGATACAAGTTTATTTTTTCTTTTTCCATATCCCTTTGTCTGTTAAACATGAGATAGCGCTGTAACACTTCTAAGTAACATTTAGCCTTTTCATGTTCAGACATACCAACGCTTTGCAGGATGTTTTTCATTTCTTCATCTAACTTATGAAAGGTCGTGGTTCTAATATTTTCATCCTGATCTGGCGGGTTTCTCAAGCGCTCGAGTTGTTGACTAGGGACTATGTACATTTTTTCAGCATGCTGCATTAGCGGTTTTTCAGAAGCTCCGTTATCAGTGGTAATGCGAAACTTAACAGTGGTCTGATAAATCCACCCAACTGTCTCACCAATTGCTTCCTTTTTTTAATGGGTAGTCTTTTATTGCACAGACTCTTTATGGCGAGACGCTTCCCTTTTAAAACCTTTATCTGGTGTGAAAGTGGAATGCTACCTTTTAGGGTGTTGAGAGCGATTTCAGCTATAGCTGCTACCAGATCATTAGAAGCTGTATTCAGGATGGCTCTTCTGTGCTGCGTAGAGGCTTGAACCAAAAGTTTTAAAGGGGGCAGGTTTTTCTTTACACTGTGAGACATATTGTCAGAGGAACACAAGCATGTATGAAGGGTCGGTTACATATTCATTTCTTTTTATGGTTGATTTGTGGTTTTTCACAGTATACAGTAGTCCAATCTGGCGGGAAGATATCTGTCCTCAGTCTGTAAGCCTCAGGCGTTATGGTGTTTAAATCCACAACGAGATAACCAAACGGCTTTCTGGTGGCATCCTCGAAGACTTCTAAAAAGAATTTTGAATTTCCAGGGTACATCTGCCTGGCTAGAATGGCAATCTGTAACTTATTTCTAGGATTCTTAAAGAGCACCATGTATTTGGTATTCAAAGTTATAGTTCAGCTTGCTTTGCCTTGGCAGAAAACATTTTGAACAATATATATGATGCTCAGCTTTCTGTGATGCACATACTTGGTAAAGGCTTTCTCTATTTCACCACTTTTACAGACAGAATCCATTAGATCATCTGCAATAACCAAGTTTACTTCATTGGTTGGAAACATTCGTTCATCATTAAAAGTATCAGGCAAAGTGTCCATAAATGTAATAAAAGGATATTTATTTAACATTTCTTTATACAGAGGTTGCCAGCAACTGTAACACCATACAATATTGTCAGGCATGACAGTCAATACACGCCCAGCGTGTTCTAACAGCTTTTTAACAAAGAAGCTCTTGCCCGAATTGGATGGCCCAGCTAAAATACAAGAAAAAGGATGTGACCAGTGCACATCCACCATGCTAGTATCCGTAGGGTAGTGTGCTAAAGCCATCCTCCAACTTCACCCTTTTGTCATACACAACCTTTTGTGTTTTTTAATCACACCAGTCTCTATTGTCCAACTCTTTTTGTTTCTTATAATACCAGGTTGTTGTACTCCTATCTTTTTCTGGGGTAAATCTGATGCCCCAAGCTTGTAGTCAAAAACTAGATCTTTCAAACTAGTGAAATTGATTTTCTGGCAGTTTTCTACGTTTAACGTAATCCCTTTCACTTTCATACAGGTCTTTCCGCTTGACAGCTTGTAACCATATGTGTTAGGGCCGGCTGATACAAACTCTGTGATATATTCATCTGCGGGTATCTCACTTGTGAGCTCACCTAAATAATCACCCAAAGATGGGTTCCAATCTCCCGCTCGACTTAAAAATATCACAGAATCTGTATCATGGTAAAGGCAGCGCTCTTGCAAACTATCTAGAAGATTGTACAACTCCAGACGTGCATAAGCCGTTGTAAAACAGGCAATGAAAACATTGGTGCTACCCGACAATATGCAGCGGTCTTTTGAGTGCCTCCAAGACACACAGGCTGTTTCATCATCAATAAAATCGCATGATGAAACCTCGAATTCAGGAGAAAATAGATATTTAAAGAGATCATCAGGTTCTCTTACAATGCTTGTGGTAGGCAGGTTTGTTCTTTGACCAAATTTACCCCGGAGAGAACTTAAGAAACGTTTTACTATTTGACACTTAGCAGGGTTTACATTAATCTGGTCTGCACGCAAACACATTCCCTCTTTTCTAAAGAAATCAGCTATGTACACATTTTGTTTTTCAGTATCATTGCACCACCGCGAGGGTAGTCAGGAAATCTGCACAGCCCTTGTCATTTTCTTTCACCATCCGCTTCCACTCGTGCTCCCATAGACTTATGACCTTGAACCCCCGGCTTTCCAGGAATGCAGCTTTTAGCTGTGTTTTGTAATAAAGAAAACCATAGGTCGTGGCTGTTACAGGATTCTGGTCTTTATCGTTATAACAAATCGGACAGCTGTGATGAAAACAACTATTAAATTCAAAAGCTGTTTCTACCCCTTCGATCACTGCATAACCATCAAGAAAATAAGGCCCCACCTTTTTTCGCCCCCTTTCAGAGCATGTGTGATCTGTATATTTTCTTTGGCCTCTACATACATCAGCCATTGAACAGAGGGGGATGAATATCTTTTTGTCTGCCGGTGATAGTTATCCGGTGGAATGAGTGCCACAGTCTTGGGTTCTAAAAACATTAATCTGAACATAGCCATATATACAGATGCAAGGGTTATATATTGGAAAGGGTCTAAACAACTTGTTAGAATTTTTGATACGTCACTCTACTCTACAACCACTTTTTTCTCTGTCATTTTCATGATTTCAGCTCTGTAGAGAACACAGGCCTGCCGCAAAATAGATACATCCTGCTGGCAGTAATAAGCCAACACCTTTTGCAAATTAAAAGTTTTATGCTGATTGTCCTTATACCATTGTAAAAATTTCTCTTTTTCTTCAGGCAACATGTTTCCCACACCGTAATGTTCAACACCCGGCATGGGGCCCACATAGTTTTGATTTTCCAGAGTATTAAAAAAGTGTGGAAAGTACCCCTTGCAGCCTGTAAAACCCATGGCTTGTGGAAGTTTGCTAAGTTTCATAGGCAGGAAATTTAGAGAGTCTATAAAACGGATAGTCAAAGGTTCAACGGTAATTTGTAAAGGTTTAGCACCTTGAACCAGCAGCCCTGTGCTCATCTTTTCCTTTAGCAGTTGTTTAAGAACAAAATACCCATCATAACCTTTGGAATTAAGGGCTATGAAGGTGTAGCCTTTAAATTTTTTGTCACAAAAAATCTGTATAAAGGCAGAAATACATTCGAGACCCTTGAATTTCCAATTTCTTTCATCATTTAAGTCCGTCGCATATATGTAATTAGGGACATGCCAGCCTGTTTCCTGCATACATTCACAATAATAAAAAATATGCTTTTCAGATGTTTCAGTTTTACCAATAGGGGTCATAAGTGGACACCATCCCCGGTTAAGGGTTCACTGCATAGTTTACAATGCCAACCCTTGCACTTACGTTTCTTGTCCACATAAGACTCACATTTCTGGCACAGTATCTTAGATAAACACGCCACTTCTTTTTTCACTGCCAAATACGTGTGTCTGTCTAAACACTCTTTAGAACGACAAAAGAGTTTGCAATTAGGACATCTCTGTTGTACACTAACATTATTCGCACACGTTAGTGTCAAAGACGACACCGTAATGTGCAATTATGATCGTGACTGTACGGTTTCTGACAGTAACTACAGAAGTTGCGCTCCCCGTAGAATTTTTTGACATAGGTTATACCATAGAAATGGTCATCGTGTAGCAACAAGAAAACAGTTTTAGGGAACACAGGTCTGTCTAATGTCTTAATACAAACCCATGAATTTGTGTAAGCACAACGCGTATGTTTATCTTTAAATGCTGTTCAAATATTGCTACATCATCGAGCATGACTTTTCTATGTACCGGCCATCCCAACTCATTATGTAGTTTATTAGCACCTTCTAACAGTTCGACATCTGTCATTTTTAACAGTGACATGAGGGCTGTGAGGCTACCTGCAAAACAAGGTTGTTATCGGTGTTATTCCAGTCTATCAAAGACATCCTTTTCTTATGAATAATTTGGCTAAATGGTATAGTCTTTAAGACCCTACGAGCCCCCCCCCCCCACCCTGATTTCTTATGACAAGTACAACAACATGGAATATATCACAAACCTGGATTTCTCTGTGACTCGGAAGGAGTTTAGCGATCTGATCTAAGAAATCATCAGCATCCAATGCTTCTGGGTTTAACTTTCCAGAATACAAGGAATTGTGAAAAAGAGATGAATGTAGATGCACCTGTACATAATCACCAGGTGAAACTCTGCTGCTAACCTCATCCAGAATAT
This sequence comes from Ichthyophis bannanicus, assembly GCA_033557465.1. Lineage (NCBI taxonomy): Eukaryota > Metazoa > Chordata > Amphibia > Gymnophiona > Ichthyophiidae > Ichthyophis > Ichthyophis bannanicus. The sequence goes on along the minus strand of CM066033.1, from coordinate 371,516,132 downwards.
GCTGAATACCTTGTTGAATGGCATTTTGAGCCTCAGTTAATGAGGTTACCCTGTCTAAATTAATGAACCGAAATTCTTCTGAATAAATGACACCATTAAACCTGTCCAATTTACAATCCCCTTTTCACAAACTGAACATAGCTAACTGGTTCTGATTCTTCAGTGGGGTCTAATGCAAGATTATTTGTTCTGTCCTCTGAAACACTGTGATCAAAGACAAGGCTTTTTCACCACACGCTCCGTATTCTGTATCAGCGTGTGATCTTTTCCTGTTAGACTTTACTCCTAGATTCGCTGATTTTCTAACATTTTCACGATCTGAAAAAGAAAACGTAGGGTCTAATACTTTTTTCTTTTACAATGGCCTTAAAATTGAGGAGAGGGATAAAACCGGAATACTTACTATTTTGTTTATCTTTTGTCTTTCGGTAAGAAGCTGATTGCTCTTCTGTATCGGCGTGTGTAGATTCACCGTCAGAAAAACTCTCGCTGTATGTTCTTTTCCTGTTAGACTTCTCTCCCAGAGTCGCTGATTTTCTAACATTTTCTCAATCTGAAAAAGAAAACATAGGGGCTAATACTTTTTTTTTATACATTGGCCTTAAAATCTAGGAGCGGAATAAAGCCTGAATACATACTATTTTGCTTGTCTTGTGGTTTTCGGTAATGAACCGGCTGTTGATTAGGTTGGCCATCTTGTTTTGTAGCATCATCTTGGTCTAAAATAAAAAGATTAAAGGTTGAGACCCATTATGAAGAGCATAGCTATGGAAAATAAAAAAAAAACCACATGCCATACCTTTTAACTTTCTTTGCTGTCTTCGTTTTGTAAGAGAAAGTTTATTTGTAAAACCTGGTTTCTGCCCCTGTTTTTAAAGACAACCATAAATTCAGAGACAGAAGCATTACATAACCAGTATTTTTAAAAAGTGAGATTCATATCTACTCACAATTTTGGTGTCTGAAGCACATGGTTCTGATATGGCCTTCTTACCATCCATAGACTGCGTGACCTGCTTTGTAGCAGCTTTCTGGTCTTTAATATTAAAAAAACCCATAAGACACATTATAAAGAGCATGGCTGATGGAAAATTAAAAAACACATGACATACCTTTTAACTTTCTTTGCTGCCTTCGTTTTGTAAGAGAAAGTTTATTTGTAAAACCCGGTTCCTGCTCTTATTATTAAAGACAATCATAAATTCAGAGACAGAAACATTACATAACCAATAGTTTTAAAAAGTAAGACTCATATCTATTCACCATGTTGATGTCTGAAGAGGTACTGATCTTACAATCTATAGAGACTATGTGATCTTTTCTGTCAGCTGAAATGTACTGCAACTTTTTAAATGAAATTCTTTGATGGGATTTACAACCCCAGACTCTTTAACTGAAACAGCTCTGGCTCTCATAATGTTATCATATGGCCTATTGTTTTATGTGTCACCCCGCCCATCTGATTCACACTGCACCATTTTTTTTCGCAGACAGTACATTGTAATAGATGCTATATATTGTGTATGTGGATAATACACATTCCCCATTCCCAGACGCCTTAAGTGACTTTAGTTCTACAATAGAGCTCTGCCCGGATAATTCACACTGTCCCATTTTTCCCAGACAGCACATTGTAGGTTTAATTAACTAGGAATTCCTAAAACACACCACACAAAGCTGTAGTTCAAAATGTTTTATTTCAAATAAAATGTTTTCATCTTGTGAACTGATTCATTTGAGCATTACAAGCTTTTTTTTTAAAATATAAAGGCATACATATAATTTTTGTTCATCTGTATGTTCAGCTAATACATTCTGGAAATACAAACATTTTCATAAAAACTCAATTTTTACAAAACTTTGTGTGTTTTTAAAGAACGATCTATAATCTCTGTCACAGATTAAACCTTCCACTAGCTCCATATCACAGTCTGCCACAGATCTGTCCTGGATTTCTACTGGTATTAAAATCTCTGATGAGTTCAAACAAAAAAATTCAAATTTTCATAAACTAGGTCAATTGCTTTCATTTTATGACCAACAATCATGGCGACATTTACAATAGGTCCTAGGCACAACCTGTTACAAGTTTTATGGATTTTCTGTTGTATTTCCTTGTGCCCCCACCTCAGGCAATCATGATGTCTTTGCCCTGGAGCATGTATTAGACAAGCTGTACAGTCTCTGTGCATAACTTCCTGCAAGCATTTCTTGATAATACAGTACACTGTTGCTTGTATAACAGGTTTAAATGTGTTTATTTCTTCAGGCTTTGAGTTGTCCTTTTGGTTAACTATGACATCAAACGCTTCCCTTTGATATGTACAGAAAAAGCACAAGCAGCGTAGATTGATTGCCTGTATGTCCTCTAGCTCTTGTAGAAGTGAAGATTTGTTAGTTCCCTACGAAAAACAAAACAGTGTCAATGTAAAATGAACTACCTCTTCTATAACACTTTTCTACAAAAAAAGACTTCTCTTACCTCTGCTGATCCTAGTTCTTACAATAAACAGGTTGCTTCTGCATCTGCCGCGGCGTAATATAAATCTATGTCCGTTGGATCCATTGAGTTGTCATCCGGTAAGTCAATATCAGTGCCTGAATCACAAAGTTCTTGAGAATCAAACAATTTTTGTGCATCTGGAAAATCTTCATTCCTCTTCGTCTCTCAAGGCCAGTCCAGGTAACCGTAGGGTAGTCAATCTCGTCCAGTAGCTGAGGACTGTAATTCAAAGTCTTGCTGACAGGCTATCTGGCTCCCTCTAGTGTCCAAGACTCAGTCTTACAGTCCTCAGCAGCTGGATAGGACGTGGCTGACAGGCTCCAGAGTGAATAAAAGAAATAAGGGGCTAAAGTGGTGTTTTTTCTGGCAGTGTAGCCCTAGCTGGGCTGCTGGGGTCAGAACAAAGGGGTATTGACTGAAAAAGTAAATATATTTATATATATATACCGTTACTGGGAGCTAGAGGCAGAGCCTGCCTCACAGACAGCTTCATCGGTCATACCCAGGTGGGGGAGAGTGAGAGGATCTGGGAGCCCCAAATTACAGCCCTCTGCCCTCATTGCCTTGTATTGTGCATCTGCGAGCAGCAGGTGTTAAGGCAGTCGGTACATCTCAAATCTGGATTTCAGCTAGGTAGAGCTCTTAGTGCGCCATCGCGGTTTGGGTCCGGCGGTTCAGGGACACTGTTCTTGAAGTCTGTTATTCTTCCAGCGCATGTTGGCCGTTCCAGCAGTTTGTGCACAGTGCGGGAGTCGGCGGGGACTGTCGGGTCCCGGCATCTGTAGGATTTGTTTTCGCACTGGTAGTTCGGTCGAAAGGCACTTAGGAGGTGCGATGGACATTAAATCAGCGTTGGGGGATACTGCTGAGGTGATCCCGGGTACGGAGGAAAAGGCAGGAGCGGCGGCCATTTTAGCTGCTGCATTCAATCACTCCCACGCTTTCTAGCAAGCCGGCCAAACGCAAAGCGAAATCCAAAAGGCCATCCCCGGAGGTAATTGCGGTGCAAGGCTCTTCACCTGAGGCTCAGGGGAACTTGGCATCTGTTTTTTCGGTGGATTTCATACTCTCCTTGCACAAGGCTTATGTTTTGAAAGTGGAGCAAAGCCTGGGCAGGTCTGCTTCCCCAGGCATGGGAGATATGCCTAAGGGGGATACCTCTTTACCAGATCCGGGGGAAGGGCCGTCTGCTAAGGTTATGAGAACAGACCCCGAGGTATTCGGGGAGCAGAGTACAGTGCCTCAGGAAGCAGAGGAGGGAGAGCTTCTTTCCGAAGAGGCTCTGGATTCCTGGGCACTAGGGGACTTAGAAGAAGGTGAATTGGTACCGGGTGAGGACCCTAATGTTTTTAGGGTTTTTCGTAAGGAAGAGCTCGGGGCTCTGATTGCTCAGTCCCTGGCGGCGCTAAACATTGCTTTGCCTGTGGTAAAGGAGGAGCTACTAGAGGATCCTTTACTTCAAGGCTTTAAGCCAGAGCAACATTGTTTTCCAAGTCATAGGGTTATTAGACAAATGATAGATTCGGAATGGGAGTGTCCAGAAGCTTCTCTGAGGGGGGGCCAGGCTATGGGGCGCCTTTACCCTGTCCCTCAGGAAGACAAGGACTTACTACGTATGCCTAAAGTCGATGCGCTGGTGTCAGCAGTGACGAAGAAGACTACCATTCCAGTGGAAGGCGGTGTGGCCCTAAAAGATTTGCAAGACCGTAAGTTGGAGGCGCTGTTGAAGCAAGCGTTCGATTCAAGTGCCTTATCACTCCAAGCCTGTATTTGTGGAGCTTATGTCTCTCGGGCATCTATTCGGTGGCTGAAGAGTGACTTTGTTGCCGGCAAAGAGGTTGGCGCGTGCGCGGAAGGTGCGAGACTAGAATCGGCTGTGGCGTATTTAGCGGACGCCTTTTATGATTTGGTAATAATTTCAGCAAAGTCCAAGGCATCTGTGATTGTGGCAAGGAGATTCCTCTGGCTGTGCAATTGGGCTGCGGACGCGTCCTCTAAAACGCGACTCAGTAAGCTTCCCTACATGGGTAAGCTGCTCTTTGGGGAGGCGCTCGAAAAGATAGTTAAGGATTTGGGGGATTCCAAGGGGGGACGCCTCCCAGAGGATCGCCCGAAAGGACCTCGGCCTGGGCCCCTAACTAGAGGGCAAGGTAGGGACTTATGCAAGTTCCGGGGTTCTTGGTTTGTGCCTTATCAGAGAGGTTGTTTTCTGACTCATGGGCAGTCCTTTCGAGGAGCGCGGGGGTTCGGCAGAGGGTTTTTTAGTTCTCAGCAGAACGCCCCCAAGATGCCCCAATGAAGGGTGGCTGGCTCAGTCGGAAACCCCTGTGGGGGGACGGTTGCAGAGTTTTCCTTCCATCTGGGCCGACATTATGACAGACCAATGGGTGCTGGAAATCATCCGTGAAGGCTATGCACTAGAGTTTGCACAACCTCTAGGGGAAGCGTTTCTAACATCTCCTTGCGGTTCCATGGTAAAGATGATGGCGGTGAACCATACACTACAGCGTTTGCTTCGGTTACAGGCTACCTGTTTCCAGAGACCAATACGGATTAGGTCGATACTCGATTTATTTCATAGTCCCCAAGAAGGAGGGATCTTTTCGTCCCATTCTGGATCTCAAGCACGTAAACTGATGTTTGAGGGTTCCACACTTTCGTATGGAAACTCTAAGGTCGGTTATTCAGGTGGTGAAGCCCGGGAAATTTCTGTCCTCCATAGACTTAACAGAGGCATACCTTCACATCCCGATCAGACCGGAACATCAGAAATTCCTAAGGTTTGCCGTGCCCATGGGCTATTTTCAGTTCAGGGCGTTGCCGTTTGGTCTGGCCACGGCTCCGCGTACGTTCACCAAAGTGATGGTGGTGGTGGCGGCAGCATTAAGAAAGGAAGGAATTCAGGTTCATCCCTGCCTAGACGATTGGCTGATACAAGCAGGGTCTCAGTCGGAGTCAGCCACGGCAACCAACCGGGTGGTTTAATTTTTGGAACAGCTCGGCTGGGTAATAAATCAGTCCAAGAGCCACCTCATTCCGGGGAGGCAGCTGACATATCTTGGCGCATTGTTTGATACCGAACATGGGTCAGTGTTTCTGCCTGAGGACAGGATACAGAAGCTTTGGAGACAGGTGAAAGTTTTTTTGAGCATGCGGGCACCCACAGCGTGGAGATACCTGCAGCTACTAGGATCTATGGCAGCGGCATTAAATTTGGTACCATGGGCCAGGGCTCATATGCGACCGCTACAGCAATCCCTGCTGTCCAGATGGTCTCCGCAAATTCACTCCCTGGGTCAGCAGCTAGACTGTCCAGAGAGCGTGAGGGTCAGTCTGCAATGGTGGTTGGATCCCCGTTGGGTTCGCGCAAGGGTTTCCCTGGTGGAACCAGAGTGGTTGTTAGTAACAACAGATGCCAGTCTTTTGGGCTGGGGAGCATATTGCTTGGCACACGTGACGCAGAGGATCTGGTCCGAGGAGGAGAGCGCTTGGTCAATCAATCGCCTGGAAATGAGAGCGGTCAGATTAGCACTTCAGGAGTTATTCAGTCTGGTACGAGGAAAAGTGGTTCGCGTTTTCTCTGACAATGCGGTGACAGTCTCTTATATAAACAGACAGGGAGGCACGGGTTGCGCAGCCCTCCTGGAAGAGAGTCAGAGTTTAATGCATTGGGCAGAGGACCATCTTCTGGCCATCTCGGCAGCGCACGTGGCCTGAAGGGACAACGTTCAAGCCGCTTATCTCAGTCGGAATGTCCTAGATCCCGGGGAGTGGGAACTAAATGCGGCAGTTTTCCACAACATCACGCTTCGATGGGGACAGCCGGTCATGGATCTCATGGCTACCCTGGGGAACACCAAAGCGGCTCGGTTTTACAGCAGGTACAGAGTTCATATGTCAGAGGGGCTCAATGGTCTGGTTCAGCCGTGGCCGAAGGGGCAGCTACTGTATGTGTTTCCCCCGTGGCTTTTGATCGGCCGGATAGTACGGAGAATTGCAAAACACGAGGGAGACGTGATTCTCATTGCTCCGGATTGGCCCAGGCAGCCGTGGTATGCGGATCTGGTCAGGTTGCTCATTGCTTCTCCGTGGAGGCTTCCATGTCGAGTCAATTTGTTGAACCAGGGGCCAGTGTTGATGCCGCAGGTGGATCGGTTCTTGCTTACGGATTGGCTGTTGAGAGGGACCGACTCCGGCATCGAGGGTACTCACCGGCGGTAATTGAGACCTTGTTGAAATCTAGGAAGCGGTCCATTTCCCTGGCATATGTTCGCGTCTGGTGGATATTTGAGAACTGGTGTGGGGAACGTAAGGTTAGACCGTTTTCTGCATCCTTACCGGTGATCTTGGCCTTCTTGCAAATGGGACTAGAGAAGGGTTTGGCGTTCAGTATGTTAAAGGTTCAGTTGGCGGCGTTGGCGTGTTATAGAGGAAAGGTGTTCGGCAGCATGTTATCAGCTCACCCAGATGTTTGACGCTTTCTTAGAGCTTCAAAGCTTCTCCGTTCGCCCCTAAGGTCGGTGCTCCCTCCATGGGATTTGAATTTAGTGTTGGATGCTCTAACACAACCACCCTTTGAACCGGCGTCAACAGTGAGTCTGAGGGAGTTTTCTTGGAAGACAGCCTTCCTTGTGGCCTTGTGTTTGGCAAGGAGAGTCTTGGATCTTCAGGCTCTCTCGTGTCGGGCTCCTTATCTTCAGTTTACAAAGGAAAAAGTAGTGCTTCGAAAGGTGCCTTCGTTTCTACCTAAGGTGGTATCCAGTTTTCATATAAATCAGGTCATTTCGCTTCCATCTTTTCCGCATAATGAGGGCAGTGACGTGGGTCAGACTCTGCGAAAGTTGTATCTAGGTAGAATGCTGCGTAAATACCTTCGTAAAACTGAGAGTTTTAGGAGATCAGACAGGTTATTTGTACTCTTTGGGGGGCCTCGGAAGGGGGAAGCTGCGTCAAAAGTGTCAATTGCCCGATGGGTAAAGCGAGCGGTCTGTGCAGCTTATGAGGTGAGCGGTAAATTACCTCCGCAAGGGCTTCAAGCTCATTCTACTAGGGCACAAGCCACTACTTGGGCAAAGCTCGCGTTGATGCCTCCGGTGGATATCTGTCGGGCAGCATCCTGGTGGTCGTCGCATACTTTTACTAAGCACTATTGTTTGGATGTTCAGGCAAGAGCAGATGCAATTGTTGGGGCCTCCGCTTTATTAGGGGGGCTCGCAGGTCCCTCCCCTCTTTAGGAACTGCTTTGGTACTTCCCTACGGTTACCTGGACTGGCCCGGAGAGACGAAGAGGAAGAAGAAATTAGACCTTACCTGCTAATTATCTTTCTTTGAGTTCTCTCCGGGCCAGTCCAGGTCCCACCCTCTGGATCTGCGAGAGTTTCTTCCTTAACAAGAAGTTAGAAGTTCAATTTGGGAGATTCTGGGGGATCTAGAGTTTCCGATAGGGGAGATGGGGGGTAAGCGATTCTTTCAGAGTGGCTGCAGTGGGTCTTCCCTTTTCCTCTGAAGGAGGGGAAGGCTACTAGCATTTTGAAAAAAAGAAAAGAAAAAGGGATAGCGCAGCTAAGAAAAGCCAACACAATATATGCAAGGAGAAAGAAAGAAGTTCATAGATGGCTAGAGCGGTTTGTTGTTTTTCGGTTACGAGCTGCTTGGGCAATAGGAGACTGAGTCTTGGACACTAGAGGGAGCCGGATAGCCTGTCAACAAGACTTTGAATTACAGTCCTCAGCTGCTGGACGAGATTGACTACCTTACGGTTACCTGGACTGGCCCGGAGAGAACTCAAGGAAAGACAATTAGCAGGTAAGGCCTAATTTCTCCATCTCTGTTAATTCATGTTCAGACTTTGCCGGACTCTCCTGTTGTTCAAATGGATTTTCAGTCGGTGGATAACCCTCAGCAGCTGCATCATGATCTTTAAGAAAGTAATTAATGTATGCACCCTGTTGGAAATTCTGCTTGGTGTTCCAAAAAGAGCCATTTTTTCTTTTTGAATCTCTGTGTTAGAATTTTTCCCACACAGGGCACACAGGATTACACACTATTTCCTGGACTCACCAGTAGCATGCTCAGAACTAGTCTCTTTTTACTGCCAATCACATGTTGTCATTTCCTTTCCTAGAAGCATGCCCAGGCTTGTTTCTCTGTATTGTTTTTTTTTTCAAAGCCACTAAAAAATAGCTGTAGTGGGATTTGAACCCAGGCCTCTCTGTGTTTCAGCCTGAACTACTAAATTCTTTACCCTTGTCTGTCTGTATTTTTTCAGGTATACGACCTAGAATAAATATTTTTTCAAAGGCTTTAGCAACTTCATGATCGGTTTTCGATTTTAAACTTGCAGCCCAAGCATATTTTGACAGAATGTCTACCACTGTTAAGATGTATTTGTAGCCATTATTATAATGGGACAAGGCTGCCATATCAGATAAATCAGCCTGCCATTGCGCATCCACATCTGACACGATCATCTTGTTTCTTTTAAAACGGACCCTAGCAGGTCTGTGTAAAGTATAAGCATCTTGTCCTGTAGCCCATCTAACTACATCTTTTCTGTTGACTGTTTTATCATGCTTTTTTAGCAGCTTGAAGTAGAAGATTTATGCCCCCAAAGCTCCCTATTGCTTTTGGGTCATAGTAAATGCTCTTCAATAAGGTTTCCTTCATGATTGCCATGCTTTGACTACTCTTTTTATTTTGCTAACATCTTCAGAATGGATTTATTCCACAAATCCTGTGTGTTTTAACGTATAGCCTGTTTTTTCTATACACACCAGGAGCATGCTCAGAACAAGTCTCTTGTTTCTGCCAATCACATGTTGTCATTTCCTTTCCTAGAAGCATGCCCAGGCTTGTTTCTCTGGTCTCTCTGTGTTTTAGCCTGAACTACTCTGCTGCCAGAATACTTCTCTCTAACAGTGAGGTCTTAAAAGCAAAATGTTATGACATGGACAGCACTGGTTTCTCTAACAAAGATGTGTTAATTGCATTTTAACATTTGGAAAGAAAAGCCTGTATACCAAATGCTGTGTGCCTGCATCACATTACAGATACAGGTTTGTGTTCTGTTGCTACCAAAGGGTTATTTTTAACAATCAGTTCTAAATAGTCTGCAATACACACAAAAGCATTGCATTGCTTTGTGAGAAAAAAAAACTCGGGCAGGGGGAAAGAAAGCATTTTTGTTTTGTTTTCCAGGGTTCCTGCTTTTGCAGATGTCAGCATTAACCAGAAACAAAACACATTTCCAGAGTCAGACACTCTGCTTCCGCTGGTATCAGCATAAACCGGAAGCAAAACACATTTACGTGGGGGGGGGGGGGGGTCAAACACCCTGTTTCCGGTGATGTCATCGAAAAATGACACTGTCCATTTCCAATGACACTCTGTTTCCGGTGATGTCATTTCTGATGATGTAGGCTGGAGGGCATGGTTAAGCATGGGAGGGTGTGGCACAAACCCAGAAGTGGGCACTGATTGGCTAATGTCATCATTGGGGGCAGGGTGTGGGTGTGGCCCAAACCCAGAAGTGGGTGCTGATTGTCTGATGTCATCCTTGGGGGCGGGGTGGGGGACTTGTCAGAGAGGGGTGTGTGGCCACGCCTGGGGGTGTGGATGGGAGGAGATAGCTCACCATTCATTTCTATGTGAGGGGGTGTGGCCAGAGGCGGGATGTACACCGAAAGTGAGCACTGATTGGCTGCTGTCATCCTTATCTTACCTGTCAATCAGTTTGACGAGTAGTGTACCCATTATACTACAGACAAGGATGAATGCTTTTTTAGCAAATTTTAGTACGTGAAGACTGGAATTGAGATGTCAAGGTCAGAACATACACAATTCTGGTGGTATTTTAGGAAAGCCTCTGCTAAATGTGAAGCCTTTTGTAAAATATGTATAAGGACATGCATGAGTGCACATGCTTTTACCAACACAGAGTCAGAGGAGCTATTATGTAATCTACACATCGAAAAAATCAATGGCGGCAACTTGGCAACTTAAACATGTAAATTGGAATTTTGCAAGTCTATATGTGTAATTGCTGCCAGTTAACTACAGAGGCAGTTATCTTTAATTCATTTGAATCTGAAAGGAGACATAAACAATGGGGGATTAAGGAGGATAATCCCTTTAATCCCTCCTGTAAAGGACTAGCCGAAATGAACACTTTTTAAAAACCTTTACATGCCAGGAAGCTGTAAATCATAGCATGGACAATTTTGATCATACTGGTGCATTCCCTACATGAAATGGGGAATACACAGGGCCGGATTTACCTTGAGTGAGGCCCTACGCCAACAAAAATTGTGGGCCCCCAGCAGGGGCGGCCCAAGGGGGGTGCAGGGCCTCATTTGCATAAGGGGCCTCATTTGCATAAATATTTGCATAATGTTACCATATACTAACTTTTAGTAAACGTGCCTCTTAATGAGTGTATGGATAAAGAAAGACTAAAAGATTTCTACATTACTATAATCCAGTGCCAACTGCCAGACACATTAGGAACTACTACAAACACTGCCCATTTAGAACCCATAGCAAACCCGCCGTATCCTAACAGCACTACCAGGACTCACAAAGCACCATACTCTACCAATCAAAAGGCAACACTGCAAATATTAAACCAATACATTTCAGAGAACAACAATACATGTCCTACTGGGGAAAGAGAACAAGTGGCAATGTCAAATAGGAATTATATAAACAGAACACCTCAGCTCAGTTACACATGCAGAACATAGACCATCACCAAACAAGTAATCACAATTTAGAAACAGGAAGACAATAATTAAACTGGGAATCCCAAAAGCCAAACTTGGAATGTACAACACTGTAGAAATAAAACTATACATTAATTTGCTCTTGTACTAAACAAAGCGCAGAGTTAATGATGCACATTTACCAGAGCTGACATATTCCAATTAATAAATTCAAAATAAAGAGATATTTTTCTACCTTTTGTGCATTTTTTTCAGCTGCAATTGCTCCAGCCACTTTCTTCTGGTTTCTTCGTGTCTTCTGCTAACTCTTGTCAGACGGCTGCCTAGGGTGAGAACTTACACAATCTTGACGATGCATATATTCATATGATTCTTGCAAGGTATTGTGGGTATTGTAGTTCATTCACTCCCAAACACAGCTGATGACAATAATTTGAGTTGTGAAACCAAGTGGTAAGATCAATAAAATACTTCTTTTATTGATGGGGTTTAATTCACCCAGCACATGTATGCTTGATAGCACTATAAATGAGGTTACTTGCTTGCAGTGTTTAAAATGGATAACAAAAAGTCACAAAGTAAACCAGAAACAACCTTCAGCTTGTCAGGCAATTAGCTAATGTTTTCTTAGCAAATAATTACCAAATACAAAGGCACAAAGTAAAGAATAAACTTTGCTGGTTAGGTTAACTTCTGCTTATTTTCCACGCCGATCTCAGCAGTGATTCTCCCTTGCTCACACACACAATCAGGTGCAGCCCTAATTACTATCAATGGACCAGCTGTAAGCCTTTAGCTGGCTGGCTGCTACTGTGTGAACCCAAATCCTGCTTTAAGAGCTGTTTGCAGTGGAAATAAAGAACAAAGTTAGGTTTCTTTGTGATGGCTGATGTGTTTGCTCATAGAAAACTAGCAATAGCATTTAGATAAAGAACAGTCCATGTAAATAGTTTCATCTGCTGTATTTCCCCCTGCATCAACAATCATAGGGTCAATATCATACCTTGGCACAGATGAGTCTTTCATTAAGGCACTATCATGAGAATGCTTATTCCCTTGCTGCCATTCTCTATTATAGATAGGGTCTGGATCAGTGTTCATACCTGAGCCTCTCCTGCTATCATTATTCCTCTCTGTATAGCCTGGCCAATATGTAATCCAATTCTGATGTCCAGCCTTCCAATCTTGATCCCTGGACACTGGATCTTCTCTCACATACCTTCTGGCCTTGGTCTGAAAGTCCCTTCCACATGCAGTCTTCTCTCTTCCAGGTAGCCACTGGTGATTCCTATCTCTGCCACTCCATTCCTCTGGCTGAATCCAGTCCAATGGACTCTGCTGGCTTTTGGAATACCTCCCAGTATGAGTACTGCCTTCGAATCTCCCAGACCTTCCAATGGCCTTTCTTCTCTTCCTTCCAGAGAGTTTCCTTCTCTCTCTATCCGCTTGGCTTGGCTTCTGTTTCTCCAGGTGATACTGGTGCTTGTAGCCGTTGCTGTCTCTGTATCTCTTCCTCCCTCTGTAGCTCTTCCTGAAGCTGTTCTTGAAACTGTTGCTGAAACTGTTTCCTGAAGAATAATCTCTATTCTTATTCTTTCCTAATGTGTGCTGCTCCCTAACACAGCGCAGCTGTGTTGAATCAAGCCCTGCCCTTTGAGATGAGTGCTTAGGGATTACCTCATAGCTCTCTTGATTGCACACACATTCTCTCACTTCAGCCCCTCTCATGGCTGCTGGAAAGCTGGTGCATTCTGGGACTGGTAGTCTTTTATGTGAAAACTCTGTTTTCTCAATTCTACCAGAACTGACAGGTTGCTTGTTCAGAGTCACATCATCTTTTCTATAGCTCCTACCTGAGCTATGATAAGCTTCCTTATCACACTCTCCATCGTCTGCTATCCATTTGTCCTTTCTTCTCTCTTCTAGTTTTTTTCCATTCTCTCTCTACATCTGCTTTAACATACTAATCTTTCTCCTTTTGCTCTTTCCTCATTCCTATTTCATCCATTCAAATTTTACCCCTCCATCCTCAATCCCCACTTACTCTCCCAATACCCGGCCAATTGTAGATTCTTTATCCCTCCCACACAAAATATTTTTCCCTTCTCCATTTTACTCTTCCAGCCCCATCCCATTCTAATCCTCCCCCAACATCAGCTCCCTTCTAGTTCCAGCTTCACCCTGCATCCATTCCCTTTTAGTCCCTGCATCAGCCCATTTCCAGTCCTAGCCACCCATCAGCCCATTTCCAGTCCTAGCAACCCCCCAACCCAATACCAGTCCTAGCCCCCCATCAGCCCACAGCCCATTACCAGTCTTAACCCCCCCCAAAGCCCATTACCAGTTCTAACCCCCCCAACAGCCCACAGCCCATTACCAGTCCTAACCCCATCAGCCCACCTCCAGTCTTAACCCCCCTAGCCCATTTCCAGTCCTAGCCCCCCCATAGCCCATTACCAGCCAGCCCCCATCAGCCCACAGCCCATTACCAGTCTTAACCACCCCAAAGCCCATTACCAGTTCTAAACCCCCCCAACAGCCCACAGCCCATTACCAGTCCTAACCCCATCAGCCCACCTCCAGTCTTGACCCCCCCCGCCCCTTTCCAGTCCTAGCGCCCCCCCATAGCCCATTACCAGACATCCCCCATCAGCCCACAGCCCATTACCAGTCTTAACCACCCCAAAGCCCATTACCAGTTCTAAACCCCCCCAACAGCCCACAGCCCATTACCAGTCCTAACCCCATCAGCCCACCTCCAGCCTTAACCCCCCCAGCCCATTTCCAGTCCCAGTCCCAGCCCCCCCAATAGCCCATTACCAGTCCTACCCCCCCCATCGGCCTAAAGTAAAATTTAATTTAAAAAAAAAAATGCTGGCTGCCGCCGCGGGGCCCCCTCTGCTGCCGCAGCAGCATGGACTGACCCGCGGGGCCCCCTCTGCAAGCTGAATCAATCGGTCCGTCCCTCCCTCCCTCCCTCCGTGCAGACTTTGAGAGGCGCGAAGGGAGAGTGTCTCCCTCGCGTCTCTGTTAAGCCCGCAGGGGCTGATGGGAAATTTCAGCTTGCAGCTTGCAGAGGGGGCCCCGCGGGTCAGTCCATGCTGCCGCGGCAGCAGAGGGGGCCCCGCGGCGGCAGCCAGCAGGTTTTTTTTTAAATTTTATTTTTAAAAAAAGCTAATTTGTTTGATTTTTGTGGGCCCTTGCCAGCTGTGGGCCCTACGCCACGGCGTAATGGGCATTGTGATAAGGAAGCTTATCATAGCTCAGGTAGGAGCTATAGAAAAGATGATGTGACTCTGAACAAGCAACCTGTCAGTTCTGGTAGAAGTAAGAAAACAGAGTTTTCACATAAAAGACTACCAGTCCCAGAATGCACCAGGTTTCCAGCAGCCATGAGAGGGGCTGAAGTGAGAAAACGTGGGTGCAATCAAGAGAGCTATGAGGTAATCCCTAAGCACTCATCTCAAAGGGCAGGGCCTGATTCAACACAGCTGCGCTGTGTTAGGGAGGAGCACACATTAGAACAGAATAAGAATAGAGCTTATTCTACAGATAACAGCTACAGAGGGAGATACAGCAACAGCTTCAAGCTCAAGCACCAACATCATCTCGAGAAGCAGAAGCCAAGCCAAGCGGATAGAGAGAGAAGGAAACTCTCTGGAAGGAAGAGAAGAAAGGCCATTGGAAGGTCTGGGAGATTCCAAGGCAGTACCTATACTGGGAGGTATTCTAAATGCCAGCAGAGTCCATTGGACTGGAGTCAGCCAGAGGAATGGAATGGCAGAGATAGGAATCACCAGTGGCTACCTGGAAGAGAGAAGACTGCACGTGGAAAGGACTTTCAGACCTATGCCAGAAGGTATGTGAGGAAAGATCCAGTGTCCAGGGATCAAGATTGGAAGGCTGGACATCATAACTGGATTACATACTGGCCAGGCTATACAGAGAGGAATTATGATAGCAGGAGAGGCTCAGGTATGAACACTGATCCAGACCCTATCTATAATAGTGAATGGCAGCAAGGGAATAAGCATTCTCATGATAGTGCCTTATGGAAAGACTCGTCTGTGCCAATGTATGATAGTGACCCTATGCTGATTGATGAAGGGGGAGATACAGCAGATCAAACTATTGATTACATGGACTGTTCTTTATCCAAGTGCTATTGCTAGCTTTCTGTGAGCAAACACATCAGCCATCACAAAGAAACCTAACTTTGTTCTTATTTCCACTGCAAAACAGCTCTTAAAGCAGGATTTGGGTTCACACAGTAGCAGCCAGCCAGCTAAAGGGTTTCAGCTGGTCAATTGATAGTAATTAAAGCTGCACCTGATTGTGTGTGTGAGCAAGAGAGAATCACTGCAGGATCTGTGTGGAAATTAAGCAGAAGTTAACCTAACCAGCAAAGTTTATTTATTTCTTTGTGCCTTTTTATTTGGTAATTATTTGCTAAGAAAACATTAGCTAATTGCCTGACAAGCTGAAGGTTGTTTTCTGGTTTGCTTTGTGACTTTATGTTATCCATTTAAACACTGCAAGCAAGTAACCTCATTTATATTGCTACCAAGCATATTTGTGCTGGGTGAATAAAACCCCATCAATAAAAGAAGTATTTTATTGGCCTTACCACTGGTTTCACAACTCAATTATTGTCTTCAGCTGTGTTTGGGAGTGAATGAACTACATTACCCACAATACCTTGCAAGAATCATATGAATATATGCATCGTCAAGATTGTGTAAGTTCTCACCCTAGGCAGCCGTCTGACAGCGTATAGGTAAATCCGGCCCTGGGAATACATGTGCAGATTTGTGACATGTCTAGACCACGCCCTAACTGCACAGAGTTGCCAAGTTACACAGTAACAGCAGTGAGATTTTAAACCAGTCCTGGATTTGTTACAAGCTCCTTCTGATGCATTATGGGACCTGCAACATTGATTTCATTGGGTAAAATCAGATACTACAAATACCATACTTCATTGCAATACAAATTTAAAATCCAGAATTGGCAAAAAATCTCACTCCTGGAACTGGGTAACTTGGCAACTCTGCGTGCACCTGACACATCTTTTTGCAACCTATGTATTAGGGACATCCACATGTAAATTTAGTCCTTTCTAAATTCGCCTTTACACATAGATGCCATTTCCATGTGTAAATGCTGAATTTTCACATGGAAATTGACCTCCAAAGGATACTTTGCAAAATTTTCCACCTTAGTAAATAAAATTCCACTTGTAAAATTGTATTATGGAGTAGCGCTGTAGCAGCGAAGTGCACGCAATAAATAATACCAGGAGTCAGTTGCAGGATCCAAGCCAATTTATTGTGCACAGGCTCAGACAGGAGCGTGTCCAAAAGAGACTGAGCAACAAAGTACAGAAGCAAATTCCTTATATACAATTTTTACAGTTTGATAGGGGCAACCTTTCTATTGGTCCCAACGCCCCTGGCAGCCGTCCAATCGGGGATCCTCTCTGGGCCTAGCTCCCTGTTCCCACTTCTCAGACTATTCTAACAAAGGCACAGTTTTTAGGTATAGTTACATTTCTACTTCAAGGCCATTTCTAGCTCAGAGAATGCAGGAACATTTCCATCATCAGCATAAAGGAATTATACAAACTTCTCAAAAGCAGTTTAAAGCAGATTCTCAAACTCTGATTCTTTTCAGCACTAATCCCAGGTGGGGGTTGGGGTCTAGGCCTAGTTTACAGGCCATAGCCTACCACAGCACTGATACAAACATATACTTATCAGCTCATCAACTATTAGTGCATAGGAAGACTGCAAACAAAATTTGCTTCACACATCAAATTTTGCAACAAAAAAAATCAATAAGGTGGTGGTGTTTTTTTCTTTTAATTTCTATAGTCAAACTCTTTCTGTTATTTTTCTCCATGCTCATTTGCATATAAAGCCCAGTGGAAAGATAGCATGCAGTTTTGCAAATATTGCACACAGGTTTTTGAGATTAAACAGATTGGCCTCAATGTCCAGGAACAAGCAAGAATGTAGTCTTCACATATGGGTGACGTCTGTACCGATGGAGCCTGCGTAGGAACGCTCCCCAGCGTCCAATAAGAAAGCCTTTGGGAGTATCCCACAGCACCTGTGCTGCTGCCTTCCTGCCTTTCTGACTCTCCCTCAGTTCTTCATTTTCCACGGAGCCAACAGGAAGCAAATCCTGTCACTGCAGAAATTTCTTCTTTATTATTGTTGTGGTTGCATCTGCCATCCCGTCGATGCCGGAACTGATATCTTCGATTCTATTTCTTTCTTTCTAAAAAAAAAAAAACCTTCACTTTTTTTCAGGTGCATTGATGCCATCTTAGGCCTAGGCCTTCCATCCAGTCTACTGACATGATGGAAAAACCAACCAGTGGTTTTAAGAAATGTTCCAAGCTGGTAGCACAATCTCTGCTACTGATACCCATGACTGGTGTCTTAAATGCCTCGGTTCAGATCACCAGCTATCTGAATGTCCCCTATGCAAGAAGATGACAAAGAGAGGCCTACAGAATCGGGCCGCGAAACTCTGCTCCCTTATTGCCTCATTTGCAGTTTCACTCATTTCGATGTCATCGAGGACATCGTCTTCCTCACATGGATTTCAGGTATCGAAACATAAGACATGCCATCCTCCCAAGGGTAGATCTCTATCTAAACATAGAGATGCCTCGAGTGTTGCCCTGGAGTTGGATCAACAGGCCAAATTACCCCAGTGGGACGAGCCGCAAAAGGGGTCCAGGATGCTTCCAAGGCCTCCACCTCAAGAGAGCTCCTGGTGCCATGCTGTGGAATGGTAGCTCATGCTTCTGGTACCGATACCCAGGCATCGGCAAGCTCTATGGATCAGCATATGCTTGCCATTGAGTGGAATCTAGCGGCTCTGTTAGCAGCGTTGGTACCAGTCAAGACATTACCGGCAGCATCGTTGGTACCGGTACCATCAACAATGCCCATGCAGTCTGCATCGGGCTTCATGCCGCTCGGCACACTTCCGCTCATTCCGGCCCTCAAGTCCATTCCTGCTTCCGGAGCCGATAACGATCTCGATTGGTACCGGACCTTGCAAGAGTCACCAGAACAGTGCAGGGAGGACGCAGCCACACCTCTTAAAAACAAAGAAACCTTTTATTTCATAAAATCTTCAAAGGTACAGACCCGACTTGGCCAAGTTTCGGCTGTCAGCCGATTAAGATTCATTTGCGTATTGTGATAAGGAAACTTATCAGGACCTAGAAGAGAGGGGTAAAAAGAAGGAATTTACCATAATAAAGGGACCCATTTTAAAAGGTTCAGGACTTAAAACTCCATTTGCTCCTAGAAAGCCAGTAATTCCTGGCTACAATGAGGAACAGAGTGCCCCTAGTGGTAGAAAGGATAGGGAATACAGGCTCAGGGTAAGGAGCCCTTATGTCACTGCATCCCCTAATCACACAGCTGCCACGAGGGAGTTTGATCTTTCTCACCTGAGAGGGGAGAGGGTGGAGCAGGACCCTGAGGGGTTTAAGTTTAGCTCAGGTCAGAAGGCAGAGGACCAGAAGCAAGAGGACGAAGAGGGACAAGCAGGACACATGGAGAGGAATTAGAAGGATTCCTGAGACCAGGGAGTGCTGTGACTGCTAACCAGAGGGAAAGAGAGAGCAGAAGTTTTGCCTACTCAAGGAATGGAGCAGTGAGAGCCAGAAGCACTAATTGGAGAACAGGACGTGCTAGATGGTGGCCAGAGCATATAAGGAATGAAGCTACTACAGGCTTTCATCAAGGTATGAGCCCTAGAAGCTTAGCTAATAAGGAGCACTACATATTTGCCAGAGACAGCTTTAACCCTAATAGAAAGCAGTCAAGTAAGCTATCTGAATCTGAGCTAGAGAGTGAACCCATGGAACTGGGGGAGCCAGATTTACCTTGTGAAGAAGGAGTCTCATACATGGACTGCTCTGCATGCCAGTCTGCCAATTAAAGAATGGTTGCTAGTGATGTCAACCGTAAAGAGAAGTCTCCATTGTCCAAAGCCTTGAGAGCTGTGTTTGCTTGTTAAAGTTCTAAGCTCAGGAAAAGTGTTACGCAGTGAAAAGCTGAAGCTTCCTGATTGTCTTTCGAGAAACAGCTGTGAGCAGTGCAGAGCTCAGTTTTGGATGCCGTTTCAACTGAAGAAAGTAAGAAATGCTTTTGGTTTGTCTAAACTACTGAGAAAAACCTGGAAAAGAGTTTTATTGCTTGTATGAATTGGACTATCTATATGAAGTGCTGAGTTTAAGCATACAAGATAGCCAGGTATTTGCTCTGGACTGGAAAGGAAAAGAAACCTGGTTTAAAAGTTTCTTTCTGTTTGTTTTGATCTTCACGGCAAGCTCTGCTGAAGGCAGGTGTTGCTAATTAAGGCTGAGGGAAGCTGTTTTGTTTTAGTTCAAGTTATCCTGTTATAAGTTGCAAGAATTCCTGGATGAAAATATCTTTAAAAGGTGGATCTGTGAACCTAGCGTGTCTTATTTTGTGCTAATGAATAAATTGCACTCACTCAAACCCAACTACAAACAAGGTGTGTTTTTTTTCATCTGAGCCCAAGTGATACCTAACTGAACTACCTTTCCCAGAATGCATGTAAAGGCATCCAGTTAGAAAAAGGCCAGAAGTTGAAGCACCACAGTGACAAAAACAAATCCATGCCCCCCATACCAAGGTAAGGGACTAAGGGCAGGGCCGGATTTAGCTATACGCCATGTACGCCATGGCGTAGGGCCCACAGCTGCAAAGGGCCCACAAAAATTGAACTAGTTAGGCTTTTTTTTTAAAATAAAATAAAAAAAAACCTGCTGGCTGCCGCCGCGGGGCCCCCTCTGCTGCCGCGGCAGCATGGACTGACCCGCGGGGGCCCCCTCTGTAAGCTCGGTCCCTCCCTCCGTGCCTCCGTGTCTCCCTCCGTGCAGGCTGTTAGAGACGCGAAGGCAGACTGTCTCCTTCTGCCTTCCCGTCTCTGTTAAGCCCGCAGGGGCTGATGGGAAATTTCCCATCAGCCCCTGCGGGCTTAACAGAGACGCGAAGGAGACAGTCTGCCTTCGCGTCTCTCACAGCCTGCACGGAGGGAGACATGGAGGCACGGAGGGAGGGACCGAGCTTACCGAAGGGGCCCCCGCGGGTCAGTCCATGCTGCCGCGGCCGCAGAGGGGGCCCCGCGGCGGCAGCCAGCAGGTTTTTTTTTTTAAATTAAATTTTACTTTAGGCCGGGGGAGGGGAAGGGGGTAGGACTGGTAATTGGGGGGGCTGGGACTGGGGCTGGAAATGGGTTGGGACTGGGACTGGAAATGGGCTGGGACTGGGACTGGAAATGGGTTGGGGGGATTAAGGCTGGAGGTGGGCTGATGAGGTTAGGACTGGTAATGGGCTGTGGGCTGTTGGGGGGGGGTTAGAACTGGTAATGGGCTTTGGGGGGGTTAAGACTGGTAATGGGCTGTGGGCTGATGGGGGCTGTCTGGTAATGGGCTATTGGGGGGGGCTAGGACTGGAAATGGGCTGGGGGGGGTTAAGACTGGAGGTGGGCTGATGGGGTTAGGACTGGTAATGGGCTGTTGGGGGGGGTTTAGAACTGGTAATGGGTTTTGGGGGGTTTAGACTGGTAATGGGCTGTGGGCTGATGGGGGCTGTCTGGTAATGGGCTATGGGGGGGCTAGGACTGGAAATGGGCTGGGGGGTTAAGACTGGAGGTGGGCTGATGGGGTTAGGACTGATAATGGGCTGTTGGGGGGGGTTAGAACTGGTAATGGGCTTTGGGGGGGGTTAAGACTGGTAATGGGCTGTGGGCTGATGGGGGCTTTCTGGTAATTGGCTATGGGTGGGGTTAGGACTGGAAATGGGCTGGGGGGGTTAAGACGAGGTGGGCTGATGGGGTTAGGACTGGTAATGGGCTGTGGGCTGATGGGCTGATGGGGGGGGTTAGGACTGGCAATGGGCTATGGGGGGCTGACTGGAAATGGGTTGATGGGGTTAGGACTGGAAGTGGGCTGATGGGGGTTAGGACTGGTAATGGGTTATAGGGGGGGCTTAAACTGAAAATGGGGTGATGGGGGTTAGGACTGGTATTGGGTTGGGGGGTTGCTAGGACTGGAAATGGGCTGATGGGTGGCTAGGACTGGAAATGGGCTGATGCAGGGACTAGAAGGGAATGGATGCTGGGTGAGGCTGGAACTAGAAGGGAGCTGATGTTGGGGAGGATTAGAATGGGATGGGGCTGGAAGAGTAAAATGGAGAAGGGAAAAATATTTTGTGTGGGAGGGATAAAAAATCTACAATTGGCCGGGTATTGGGAGAGTAAGTGGGGATTGAGGATGGAGGGGTAAAATTTGAGTGGATGAAATAGGAATGAGGAAAGAGCAAAAGGAGAAAGATTAGTATGTTAAAGCAGATGTAGAGAGAGAATGGAAAAAAACTAGAAGAGAGAAGAAAGGACAAATGGACAGCAGACGATGGAGAGTTAGCAGAAGACATGAAGAAACCAGAAGAAAGTGGCTGGAGCAATTGCAGCTGAAAAAAATGCACAAAAGGTAGAAAAATATCTCTTTATTTTGAATTTATTAATTGGAATATGTCAGCTCTGGTAAATGTGCATCATTAACGTCTGCGCTTTGTTTAGTACAAGAGCAAATTAATGTATAGTTTTATTTCTACAGTGTTGTACATTCCAAGTTTGGCTTTTGGGATTCCCAGTTTAATTATTGTCTTCCTGTTTCTAAAATGTGATTACTTGTTTGGTGATGGTCTATGTTCTGCATGTGTAACTGAGCTGAGGTGTTCTGTTTATATAATTCCTATTTGACATTGCCGCTTGTTCTCTTTCCCCAGTAGGTCATGTATTGTTGTTCTCTGAAATGTATTGGTTTAATATTTGCAGTGTTGCCTTTTGATTGGTAGAGTATGGTGCTTTGTGAGTCCTGGTAGTGCTGTTAGGATACGGCGGGTTTGCTATGGGTTCTAAATGGGCAGTGTTTGTAGTAGTTCCTAATGTGTCTGGCAGTTGGCACTGGATTATAGTAATGTAGAAATCTTTTAGTCTTTCTTTATCCATACACTCATTAAGAGGCACGTTTACTAAAAGTTAGTATATGGTAACATTATGCAAATATTTATGCAAATGAGGCCCATTATGCAAATGAGGCCCACACCCCCCTTGGGCCGCCCCTGCTGGGGGCCCACAATTTTTGTTGGCATAGGGCCTCACTCAAGGTAAATCCGGCCCTGACTAAGGGCGTGACAATATATACACCAATAGCAATTAGGACATTGTAACAAAAAACAATAACTGAAAGCTCAATAAGCGCTTCTCAGGTATGCCTTCGGCATCAACTGAGAAAGTGAAAGTAGTCAAACCTGCCCAGAATGTTTCCAAATTTGTCAACAGGGCAACCTTTGACTGTTTTTAATGCACTAGCAGAGCAACGTCTATCTGTATAGGTGCACATAGGGTTGCATGGCTCCAGGCATCAGACCTTGAACAATGGGTTCAAGATAAGCTGGGTAATATTCCCTGTACAGGTGAGAACCTGTTTGGAAAGGATTGGCAAGACAAGGCCTCTCAGAGTCTGAGAACACTACCCTTAGTAGGCTTTCCAAAGCCACTGCCAACCCCGCCAAGAAGAAAGCAGCTGCAAAGAAGTCTTTCCATGGTAAGAAGAAGAAATTTTACCCTTCTTACCACCCCCCCCCCCCTCCCAGCTTCTCAATATCAACCTCAGGGTACCCAGAGGAAGCAACTTCCTCCTAAGCAACAGAAGAAGCCACAGGCTCCTAAACTTCAACCAGCTGCACAGACCCAATCCCCCACCCTCTCCACATAGCAAGCAGACTTTGCTATTATGCCCACAGATGGCATTTTATCACCTCAGAGCAGTGGACATTAACCACAGTGCGAGAAGGGTACAAGCTTCATCTACAAAGCACCCCCCCCACACACACACACACTCTAGTGCAAGAATATCATTCTCCCTAACTGTTTTCTTGCAGCAAGAGATCGCCTCTCTTCTGTTAAAGTGTGTCATAGAAGTGGTTCCAGCATCCCAACATGGGATGGGGTTCTATTCTCCTTACTTTCTCATACCAAAGGAAAATGGAAAGTATAGATCCATCTTAGACCTAGTCTGAGAGAAATTCAGAATGGTCTCACTAGGAACTCTTCTACCTTATCTCCAGAGTCGGGACTGGCTCTGTTCTCTGGATATAAAAGACGTGTATTCTCATATCCTCATTCATTCATAACACAGGAGGTATCTATGCTTCATCTTCCAAGGAAATCACTATCAATACAGAGTCCTTCTCTTCGGACTCGCCTCTGCCCTGAGAGTCTTCACAAAGTATATTGCGGTCGTAGCCGCATATCTAAGGGCTCTCGGAATATTCATCTTCCCTTACTTAGACAACTGGTTAATAAGGGCAGCCACTTCACAGGAGGTTCATCTATCCCTCCTTCGTACAATGCAGATACTGCAGAATCTGGGATTTGTGATAAATCTTCCAAAATCCCATCTAGTTTCCACTCAAACACTAGAATTCATAGGAGTTCTTCTAGACACTCGACTGTCAGGGGCATTTCTACCCCAGGACCATTGTATTCAACTAGTGCAGCTAGCATCTCAAGTAAGGCTCAGAGACAATCTCTCGGCCAGGGAGATGCTCCAACTTCTAGGCCATATGGCCTCCACAGTGAATGTAATTCCATATGCCCATATGCACATGCGGACAACTCAATGGACACTTGCCTGCCAGTGGAAGCAGATCTCCAGGGCCCTCACGGACTAGATCCAAGTCACAGACAGTCTTATTGACTCCCCCAGAAAATCTTCTTGTAGGGTCACCTTTTCAGATGCCTCCATATCAATGCATCCTGACAACGGATGCCTCCAAACTGGACTTGGGTGCCCACTTGCACACTCTCTCCATTCAGGGCCGCTGGATGGAGCAGGAGTCACAGCTCCAAACAAATTTACTGGAGCTTTGTGCTATCTTCAATGCCCTCAAAGTATTTCAACAACAACTACAAGCCCACAGAATTCTTGTGCAATAGCTATGTTCTTTGTGAACAAGCGGGGGTGGGGGGGGACGACTGGCTCTTGTGCCCTTTGCAAGGAGCTTCTCCATCTTTGGTCCTTTGCCATTGCTCATCGAATACACCTCCAAGCAGTGTATCTGCCAGGACAGCAAAATGTATTAGCAGACAGATTAAGTTGGATCCTTCTTCCGCATGAATGGTTCCTACATCTTTCAGACCTGGGGAACTCCAGAGATAGACTTTTTTGCCACTCCGCAAAATGCCAGACTACCTTGTTTTTGCACCAGGACCCCGATGTCCAGCCTCCAACAAGTGGATGCTTTCCAGCTTCACTGGGGTTAGGATTTCCTGTATGTCTTTCCTCCCATACCCCTGATTCCCAAAACGTCAAGCAGACAGGGACCACATGATCTTCATAGCTCCACCCTGGCCACATCAACAGTGATTTCCTCTCCTATTACATCTCGCCCCCTGAGTCTCGGGTCAGTTCCCGATCTCCTCTCACAGGAGGAAGGGACGCTACTCCATTCCAATCCGCAGTCTCTCCATCTCATGGCTTGGCTGCTGAGAGAATAGTGTTGCAAGATCTTAACCTTTCTCAAGAAGTAAAACAAATCTTGCTAGCCTCAAGGAAACCGTCCACCAGATGTTCGTATGACTTCAAATGGCATAGGTTATCCACTTGGTGTTTCCAGAAGGATCTTAATCCCTTTTCAGCTCCTGTGGAAGCTCTCCTTCAGTATTTCTTTCATCTTTCATCCTCTAGTCTCAAGACAAACTCGGTGAGGGTTCACCTCAGTGCAACTGCTGCTTCTCACCATCCCTTGGATGGGCAGCCTATCTTCTCACAAACACTTGTGATGTGTTTCATGAGAGGGCTCTTATTGACCAAGCCTCCCATCAGGCCACCACCGGTGGCATGGGATCTTAATGTCGTCTTAGGACAGCTCCTTAAGCCGCCTTTTGAACCTTTAGCCACAACCTTGCTAAAGTTGCTCTCTTGGAAGGTCATCTTCCTTGTTGCACTCACTTCAGCTAGACGCATCAGTGAGCTTCAGGCATTGGTGGCAGACCCACCTTATAACCGGTTCCACAATGATAAGGTGGTCCTTAGAACTCACTCTCATTTCGTGCCAAAGGTGGTGTCTCCTTTCCATCTCAATCAATCTGTTTACCTTCCTGTCTTTTTCCATAGACTGCATTCCTCTAGGGCAGAGGCAACCCTCCATACCCTTGACTGTAAACGTGCCTTAGCATTCTATCTTCAAAGGACAGCTGAGCACCGTAAAGGCTCTCCTTTGATCCCAGTCACCTGGGGTTGCCATTATCCAAACATACCCTTTCTAAATGGATAGCAGATTGCATTTCATTTGCTTATGATAAGGCAGGATTATCCCTTGAAGGTCATGTCACTGCCCATAATGTTCGTACCATGGCTGCATCCACATTCTGTTGCCATTGACAAAATTTGCAAAGCAGCCACATGGTCTTCGATACATACCTTAGCGGCTCATTATTGTCTTGGCAAGGATTCCCGCCGGGATGCCATGCTTGGTCAGGCTGTACTCCAGCACCTCTTTTAGACTTAGGTCAACTCTACCCTCCATCCTGGAATTTTTCAATGCCAGACATCCATGAACGATCCATGCCCTCTTGAGGCTGGCTCTGAGGCAAATCTACCGATTCTGGGGGCCTCTCTCTGGCATCTGGGAGCTAGGGAGTCCCATATGTGAAGACTACATTCCTGCTTATTTCTGGAGATGGCATAGTTACTCACCTGAAGCAGGTGATCTCCGGGAACAGCAGGAATTTAGTCTTCACAACCCACCCTCCTCCCCTAGGAGTTGTAGGGTTTTTCTCTCTGTATTTATTTATTTATTGCTTTTATATACCGCGCTCTTTAAAATCAGTGCGGTTTACAGATAACATTTATGCATATCAGAGTATCTGTTATGCACTTACAGTGAACAGGAGATACAACTTGGATTTCAATCTAGGGGAACTATTTACAGTATCTACAACTATGTACATTATAGCTATGAGTTGTCTTGTGGCTTATCATTGTTTAGCTGGGTGTAAGGTGGCTAAGGTTGGGCTGTGAGTAATGTAGGAGAAAGAGGTGGTGTTTTAGTGCTTTTCTGAATTGAGCAACATTGGTAATTGCTCGAATGGAGGTTGGGAGCGCATTCCAGCAGATGGGAGCATAAAACTTAAAAGCTCTGCTCTTCGATGTTTGGGTGCATTTGGTTATTTCATTGGGGGTCTGAAGGGTATTGATGGCGAATGACCTCCTCGCTCTGTTTGCTGGGGTAGGGTGGAGCAGATCCATTAGGGAGGAGGAGGACATGTTGTTGATGGCCTTAAATGTCATCAAAACTACTTTATATGTGGTCCGACAGTAGATTGGTAGGCAGTGCAAGTCCTTTAAAATCGGGGTGATATGGTCCCCTCTGGAGGCTCCGTGTAGGAAGCGTGCCACGGTATTCATTGCTAGTTGTAATGGGCTTAATGTGTTCTTGGGTAGGCCATGAAGGATCGCATTGGTGTAGTCAAAGTGGGGGGTCACAAGGGCCTGAAAGACTGTCCTGAAGTCACCTGGTTGCAATAGAGGTCAGAGATGTCTCAGTGTTCGTATTTTATGGTGGATCTGCCTGATGATGTTGCTGATGTGCGTTTTGAACTCAAGCTGCTGGTCTAATGTGACACCGAGGTAGCGGATAGTGGGTCTGCTTGTGAGCTCAGCGTCTCTTGTCTTTAGCGTCAGTGGAGGGGAGAAAGATTGATTTCTTGTAATGAAGAGTACATCTGTTTTGCTGAAATTTATCTTGAAGCCCTGTGCGTGGAACCAGTCTGTTACAGCCTCGAAACATTTTATTAGTGGGGAGAAATCCAGATTGTCAGTCGAGAATGAGATGAAGAGTAGTACATCATCGGCATAGATCAGACATGAGATGTTGAAGGAGCGGATTACTTCACATATGGGTTGCATGTTGTCGCAGGGCACCCTCTGTAGAGGGGTAGTAGACCCAGGAGGGACCCGGACACAAGAAAGGTTAGGGTTGAGGTTGGCCTATGCTGCAAGGGTCAAGGGTGGTTATTCCTTGTGGCTTCCTTGTAACCAACGCTCAAAGAACGAATGCACAGAGTGGAGGGAAAGTTAAAGGCTTTATTTCCCTTTCTTGCACAAAACGGTTCAAAAGGATTGGCTATGGTAACAACTGAAATGTCCTTACTTCAGGATAGGAAAAAATAAAAGCAAGCAATAAAGTAAAGGCTGTTATCTTCACAGAACATTTGTACAAAAACAATAAACTTCCTTCACTTAGTTATCTGATACATTGGGGATATATTCAACACTCCCCGAGGCACAATATGTACAATCCATTGCATTATCTGATTCTTCCCCCTCTGATCCTACTTGCATGGACTCAACCTCAGAAGCCTCTGAATCTGTAGCATCAGGGTAAACGTAATCGGGTTTCTTATATACTTGTTGCACTATGTCCCAATGCCTAGCATTTAGTTTTGGGCGTCGGTCTCTAGGAGTTTTGCAGTACAACGGTCCCTCTCTGATTAGAGGTTCAAAAGCAGGTTCATAAAAAGATTTCCCACTCAAACTTCTCTTCTTAGACAAGCTTCTTTCATGCTTTTGCTCACCAGAATGTTTAGGGTAACTAATCCTCTTCCCACTGTCTTCCCCCTACTTTAGGCTTCTGAAGGCAATTATCAGTAATAAGAGTTTTACTTTTGAGGCTTCTCTTCCTTCTCTCTAATAAGGCTTGCGGCCTACCTTGGTTTGTCTTCAGCGCAGCAGTGCTCAGGCTCTCCTGTGGTCTTTCCTTAGCCTTCAGACCATAGTGGTAAGGATCTTTTCTTTTCTCCAAACAAACATTTCCCACCTCTGAAAATAGACGAACCTCTTTATTCCACGGCTGCTGTTGTGACCCTCTGCCAGGTACTCCCTTGCGGTCCCAGTACCTCTCTTGGCTTTTTCTCTGTTCCTTATTCCACTCCAACTCTTGTTGAAATTCCTGCTTTGCTTCCTGCTCAGGACTCTGCTTCTTTCTGCTTTTGCCAGTGCTTTGGCCTTCCTCTTTGCCTTCTGTACTCTGGCTCTGGCTGCTGCTTCTGCTTTGGTCCTTGCTTTTGCTTCGGCCTTGGTCCCTGCTTTTGCTTCGGCCTTGGTCCTTTCTTTTTAAGTCAGACCTGCCTCTGTTCAAAAAGAAGCTGGCTGGGGTTGCGTCCCGCCCAGAGGGGCGTGGTTTCTCGGTCTCTCTCTCGACTCTCCTGCTCCCCCTAGATGGATCCTCCCAATATTGCAGGTTATGCCTGCCTTTTTCTGTTTTTAAAACTTTTTCTCTCCCTTCAAGAGGGTCCGCTGCATCACAATGTATATGTTGAATAATAAGGCAGAGAGTGAAGAGCCTTGAGGTACACCATGTTTTTGTTGGAAAGGTTCAGAGGTTTTTGAACCTGTACGAACCTGCTGCCATCTGTCCGTTAGATACGATTTGCACCAACTCAATGCTGAGCCGCTGATTCCCTTATCTTGAAGCCGTATAAGGAGTTGATCATGGTTTATGGAGTCAAACGCGGCGGCGATGTCCAGGAAAATCAATGCAAATCCTTGTTTGATGTTGTCGGTTCCTGTGATCAGCGTGTTGATTAGTGTGGTGAGCAGAGTTTCCACACCATGTGATTCTCGAAAGCCATGTTGGGATGGGTCTAGGGGAGTCGTGGAGTCAATGTGGTCCTCCTGTATTTGGCGCTGAAAGACCTTCTCAATTAGCTTTGCTAGCAGCGGAATGCTCGATATTGGTCGATATGATTCCACCTTCTGGGGATTTAGTTTGGTGTTCTTCAGAAGGGGCCGGATTGATGGGAGGAGTAGCCTAGTGGTTGGGGCACGGAGTAGCCTAGTGGTTGGGGCACGGTACTTCAGGCCGGAAGGTCGGGGGTTCAAATCCCACTAGAGGACAGCAACCTTGGGCCGGAAGGACTGGGGTTTCTAGTCCCACAGATGCTCCTTGTGGTCTTGGGCAAGCCACTTAACCCTCCATTGCCCATGTTCCCTGTAAGTATTAGTGTATGTGTCTCATATCCCCGCGTGTTAAATGTATCCCCCAATTGTGTTGTGACCGCTTTGATTGAAGGATAAGGCGGTATACAAAACTGTCTAAATAAATAAATAAATGTCTGCTTGAGGCATGATGGGAATAAACCTGTGGAGAAGTATAAGTCTATGATCTTGCATAGTATAGGGATGATTTCCTTACGTAGTGCTCTTATCCAGAATGCTGGACAAGGGTTGTTTGGAGCAGTGGTGGCATTGACGGTAGTGATGATGTCCTCAATTTCTGTAGCTGTTGGTGTCATGATAGTGGTAAGTGGCTTAAGTTGTGCTAGGTTGCTTCTGGGGGTGGACAGTGTGGCTTTGCCGACGTTATTGGTTTTGCATAGTCCTGTGGGTGAATCATGGTCAGTTTGGGGGGCGAGGGTTCCTTCGTTAGGGTTTTTACTATATTGAAAAGCTCGTGGGGTTTATTCAGGGCATGGTTCAGGAGATTGGAGTGATGTTCTCTCATTGTCGCTGATATTGAATCCCGGTGTTTCTTAAGGTGGGGGGTGTATGCTGTCAGGTCTGTTGGGGACCGTGTACGTCCCCATTTTCTTTCTAGTTTCCTTAGCAGAAGTAGTGAGGTTCTTAGTTCAGTGGTGTACCAATGTGCAGGCTTTCTACTTCCTGGACGTTTGCCTGGGGCGAGTGGTTTAGTTTGGGTAGGTTTGCGGGCAAAGGAGCTCAGGCCGTTGTTCCATGAGGCCATCATCTCTTCGAGGTTCGGAGGTGCGGATATGATATTAGGTAGGACCTCCTTGATGATTGTCTCTTTGTAAAAGGATCTGAAGCATCCTGTGGGTGTTGCTGGTTTTTCTCTCCTTTTATCTCAGCTACAAACTCAACTGAGGAGGGAGAGTCACAAAGGCAGGAAGGCAGCAGCGCAGGTGCAGTGGAATGCTCCCAAAGGCTTTCCTGTTGGACACTGGGGAGCGTTCTCGCACAGGCTCTGTTTGTACCGATGTCAAAATTTCTGCTGTTCCCAGAGATCACCTGTTATAGGTGAGTAACTACGCTGTATATGATATCCTGTGTACATTTTTATTACTAATTTCTTTAACTTTAAAAGAGTGAAAACATACTATCAGTTTGTCATATTTGGATAGCTTGGTTGCAAAAATGAGTGGCGGAGTAGCCTAGTGGTTAGAGAAGCTGCCTAATACCCAGAAGATTAAGGGTGCAATTCCTACTAGCACTTCTTGTGACATTGGGTAAGTCACTTTACCCTCCTTTGCCTTGGAAGAAAAGGCCTAGCAATCTACTTCCAGTGATACATTGCCAAGAAAACCCAGAGGCAGCTGGGTCACCAGGAGTCAGCACTGACTTGACAGCACAAAAAAAAAGTTGCAGAAACACTACTGTAGTTAGTAGGTCATGTGCGGTTTCTTTCAGAAAGAAAAACAATGTTATTATGTTGAACAGAAAATATTGAGGCATGTCGGATGTCATAGAATGTTAATTGTCATTTTCTGTATTGAAAAACATTATTATACATGTTTTAACTTCACACCTTATTCTTTGTTTCAGGGTAATTTCCAGTAATAGATCTCATATTGTAAAATTGACTATCAACAGGGTAAGTTTCTCTTTATGATTGTTAAATATTTACCTAATAACTGGGAAATGTAAAAAAATGATTTGAACAGTTAATAAGTATCTTAAATAATACCACAACAAAATAACTTTTGGAAGAAATCCTTCTTTAATCACATCAGTAGGGAAATGGCAGTAAGGTGGGTTTAAATGATACGGTCACACTGAGTCTTTTTTTTTCCAGAAACTCTGTTTATTAATTCACAGCATACACTTATACAACTCAAGTCAAATACATACATAGAACCCCTGACAGGGTTGTCTCTGATCCACTGCCACGGGGTTCAAACAAACATGGCTAACTGTAATGGCATTTATTGACAAATACACAAAGTCATTTTAAGTTTTATTAAACCCCTCACCTCCCCCCTCCCAGCCCCCCCCCTACCCACCCCTCCTTGATGTAGCCTCTGCCCCTTCAGTTTACACTCCTTAGGAACACATAGATATGGAATACCCATTGACAACACTCCCATCTGAGCACCTGCTCCCTAGCTGTCGATCTGCAACATGGCACTACGAGCCTGCTGTCCTAGCTGCTGGATATATGGTTCCCAAATCAGTAAAAAGGAAGTCCATCATTTAACGCTCCCTCGAGCTCCTCTCCGCTCCAACAGCATTAACAGGTGGAAACTATTGCGCCACTCCGAAAAAGTAGGAGCCACCGGCTCTCTCCACTTTTGTAATAATGGACCCTTACCCACCAGACATGCCTTTCGCACCAAATTCCTCTCCCACCTTCCCTTTGGGTGAAGCAGTCAGAGCTGGTCCAACACCACTAGAGACCCCATCCATCGGATTTGTTGGCCAATTAGGCTACTCATATAGTTACCTATCCGCAACCAATAACCACGAACTTTCAAGCACCTCCATCACAGGTGCCCCAAATCTGCCAGAGAGCAAGAACACTTCGGGCAACCTCCATCTAATGGACGCATTGCTCGTCGTGGGGAGAAGTGTGCTAGAATCAGACATTTGAACTGTATCTCACATCATCTAGCCCCGTCCACGAGCCCTGGAATCCAACTTAATGCTCTCCTGATCGACCCTGGGATCACCTCCAGATTCAGCTCCCTCGCCCATAGTGCCTCCTCAGTTGAATAATCAGGCGGGGCGTCATAAGCCCCCAACCTTCTCTTGAAATCTGCAATCTTGGGCGGGCAATCATTCCCCAAAGCAAAAAATGCCAAAATCTTTGAGCGCTCCAGTTTCAATGCCGCCCTCGGCAGCAAAGCCATGTAGTGAGAAATCTCAGCATATGCAAAAAATGTCTAGAAGGTAGTTCATACTCCCTGCAAAGTTTGCCAAAAGACTTACACACCCCCCCCGGTCCACCACATGGCCCACACTCTGAATGCCCACCTTCCCCCATTGCCGAAAAATAGCTGTGTATGTTCCAGGGGAGAACCGAGCATTTCCCCGTAAGGGCAGCCATCGTGACACCTCCGGGCTGCCGCCCCAATTTTTTGTAGCCTCTGCCAAGTACGCCACGCTGGCATCACCAACACGCTACTAGTCGCTCAACGTGGCACCATTGAACTGTTCAAATGCAACACCGCCGTCAAACTGTGGGGAGCCACCAACACCTCCTCTATCTCCATAGGAGTATACACATCTGTATTACCCAACCAATCCCCAATGTGTCGGTCCTAGCAGGCCAGTACATACGCTCCCAAATCCAGTACTCCTAATCCCCCTTGCTTCCAACCTCCCCGCAGCCGGTTCATAGGGATACGCGCCCTCGCCCCTTTCCACAAAAAGCCCCGAATCTCCTGCTCTATACAAATTACTTCCTTCCGTGGCATCCATACCTGGAGAGTCTGCAACCAATAGAGAACTCGTGGTAAAATCACCATCCCCAGCGCCACCGCTCTTCCCAACAAAGACAATGGCAGAGGAGTCCAAGCCTGCAATTGTGCCCGAGTCTTAAGAAGTACCTTTTCAAAGTTATTTTTATACAGATCTTTTGGGTCTCTTGTCAGAAGGATACCCAGATACACGAACGAGTCATGCACCCATCTCAGCAGAAAGGTCCCTCCCCAACTCTCTCGAAGCGTACCTGCTACATCCAAGGCCTCCGACTTCTCCATATTGATACGTAGTCCTTCAAACCTTCAAAATATTGCAAATTTCTCCAGCAAGCACGGCAACGACCACTGCGGGAGCGTCAAATGCACCAACATATCATCCGCGAATGCAGCCATCTTGAACCCTTGTCGCCCCATACGTAATCTCTGAATGTCCTTGGATGCCTCTATCCTCCGCACCAAAGGGTCCACAAACAACAATGGAGATAGCAGGCATCCCTGCCGCGTACCTCTTTCTAAGCAAAATTTCTCAGATAATACTCCGTTGCACAGCACTCCTGCAGTTGGCTGTGTGTAAAGCAAGTCCACCATGCTACAAAACGACCCTCCTACCCCGTAACATGGTAAAAGCAAGTTCAAGTACTCCCAGTTCACTTGGTCAAATGCCTTCTCGGCATCAAAGCTAATCAAAAGGGACTGCTGCTCGGTATCCCGCACCCACTCCAAAGATGCCAACATTTTCCGAAGGTTACGCACCGCATATCTGCCTTTGACAAAACCCACTTGTGAGCCATGTACCAGCTCCCCCATAAATTGGACAAAGCAATCTGCCAATATCTTAGCCAGTATTTTCAAATCAAAGTTTAGCAGAGAGATGGGCCGATATGATGCAGCCTGTGTGTGATCTTTCCCTGGTTTAGGTATAAGTGTAATGTACGCATGATTAGCCCCCCCATGCAAAACCTCCCTGCTCAACTCATTTATGGTACATCGCCACCAGCAACGGAGATGTCAGATCTCTCAGTAGCTTATAGAATTCCGACCCAAAACCATCAGGGCCTGGCACCCAATAACAATCAGCCTTCTGGATAACCTGGTGGACTTCCTCCACTGTTATCAGTGCATCCAGCAGTGCCCTCTGATCATTCGTCAACCTAGGCAGTTGCACATTTTGCAGGTACTGTCTCATGGAGCCCACTGACCCCTCCCTCTTCGAGTATAGTTTTTGATAAAAAGATCAGAACACCTGGGCAATAGCTCGACTTTCTTTATGCAATCTCCCCTGCTCATCTCGCAGGGCCACCACTGCACGAGAGCCTCGACTACCCTGGAGACAGCGTGCCAAAAGCCTCCCAGGCTTATCTCCAAAGCGGTAAAGTTGATATCGATAATACATCAAAGATTTTTTGGCCCTCCTGTGCAATACCTCATTCAGGGCTGCTTGGGTCTCCCACAATTTTCGTTTGTTGGCCGCACATGGATTAAGTCCACATCGCTGCCTATCCTTCACCACCTGTTTTTCAAGGCGGACTATCTGCTCCGTCAGTACTTTCCGCCTTCGTGCCACATACCCAATGATATCCCCCCGCAGAACCACCTTTGCAGTCTCCCAAAACAATTCTGGACTCTCCCGAAGACATTCATTGTGAGAAACAAACTCTGTCCAGCACTTCTTAAGATATGCATGGAACTCAGCATCCTTGAACAATTCCATCGGGAACCTCCATAGTCTGGTTTGCATTACAGTCACGGTCCATTCAAGGTCTACCCAGATCAGGGCATGATCCGAGATCTAAGTAGGGCCGATTTGGGCATCCTCCATTCAGGCGAAAACTCTCTCAGACAACAAAATATAATCGATACGCGCACTCGAACCGTGCGCCCACGGGTGTAAAAGTCACCAAGGATCCACCACCCCCAGCCGTCGCCGTAGGGCCTGTAGGGCTCTCATCATCTGTGCCCGCGCCCCTTCCCCTCCCCTTCCCCTCTGGTCATATCCAACTCAGTATCCAGTACCCCATTTAAGTCACCACTCAAGATCAGGGGCACCTCGGGCAGCTGCTCCTCATGAGAAGCTAAGTGGGCATAAAGCGCCCGATCCAGCACATTAGGACTATAGAGGCTCACCAGTATTATGGGCTGCCCCTCCAGAGTCCCATACAAAAGCACATACCGGCCTTCGGGGTCCATGTAGTTTTGCTCCCAAACAAACTTAATCCTTTTATGCATTAAAATGACCACTCCACATTTTCTCCCTTTCGCCGGGGCCCCCCATACCTGCCCCACCCGTTCCCTCTTCAATTTAAGGTGCTCTTCGGCAGTCTGGTAAGTTTCCTGCAGCATGGCAATATCACATTTTTGTCGGGTCAGGGCTCGCAATACTTTATATCTCTTGATAGGGGTTCCTATCCCACATACATTCCATGAAATGATCTTCAGGGTATCAGTTCCCAAAAAGTTCCAGTTCCTCCAGCTATCCAGTTTAACATGGGAAGGACCTCCCCAGCCTGAGGCCCTCCCAAAAACTCACCCAGGTGTTGTATTCTTATGTCCATATTATCTCTGAGGTTACTCACTATCCACCCCATGCCCAACCCCCCCACCCAGTCCTACTATTCCCCCACCTGCCTGTTCCCATGTCTAGGCTACCTCCCCCCTCTACCCTACCCCCCTCCTCCCCCCACCCCCATCTCTGCACCCTACCCCAACTCCCCCTCCCGCTGATCTCGCTTCTCCTCCCCCTCTCCCTCCGTTAGTCACCCTAATGTGTTTAGGCCCCCCCTCCCCCACTCACACTCTGCTATCCCCAAGTCCCAATCCTTTCCCCCTAGATCACCAGAAGACCTCTCAGTGGGGCTATCCTGACGTGACAGTAACTGACCCCAACCCCTGTGGGACCAGCACAGAGAATCCTAATCTCCCGCTCTCCCGCTTAAACACTTCTACCTGCTCCCGTTGGAGAAACCTACTCACCTAGCCCCTCCATTCCCCATCTTCACATTTATGGCAATCACAAAAATACAGAAAACACACTCACCCCAGCTGGTAGTATGAAATATACACACATCCCGATTCCCCTTGTCAGCCCTACCCCCTGGCCCCCCCCCCCCCCGGACAACCCATAGCCCCACACTTACAAAGATAAAACTATAGTCTTCACCTCCCTCCTTCCACCAAGCTGCAGGGGAAACTGAATTCCCCTCACCCCCCTTCACACATTCCAAACCCAGTACCCCCAAGTCCACTTTTCACTGCCTGGGTTGCTCTCACCAGGCCTCTGGTCTCCTCCGAAAAGCTGCCACAGCCAGCAGGCTCTCCTGGTCCTGCTCACGGCCTGCTGAGTCGCGCCGCCTGCGCCTCTGCCTCCGGCACCTCTGCTGTTCCCGCCGTTTTCTGCACTATGTCCGCGACGTACTGAGCCGCCGCCACCGCCGCAGCGGTCTCAGATGTCCGATGCCCTCCATTGTGGGTGATATGTAGTCGAGCTGGGTACTGGACTGTGAATTTTATATTTGCATCCACCAGCTGTTGGCAAATAGGCGCATAAGCTTGTCTGCATTGGCTCAAAGCCACTGAATAGTCCTGTGCCACTCTGATTTTAGCATTCTCGTGCTCCAGTACCCCCTGCTTCCTAGCTGCCCGCAACACCGCCTCCTTCTGTGGGAAATTCCAGTAACTTGGCCAAGACCACTCTAGGCCGGCGATCCTTGGGCTGCTTTGGTCCTACTCGGTGCACTCTTTCCAACCTAATGGGCCCATAAGTCCTCTCTCTCCTTCAGGAGCAACAAAATCAACTTCTCCAGGTATGCCTGCAACTCCTTGTCCAGGATCCAATCCGGAACGCCCAAAAACCACAGGTAATTCCACCTGGATCGGTTCTCCAGGTCATCTATTTTTGCTGCCTGGGCCTGAAGCACCAGTTGCACGTGCTTCACCTCCTGTGTGACCACCTCTATGCCCTCCTCACTCTGTACTACCCGGGATTCAGATTCTTGCATCCGACTCCCCAGCGTTCGCAGGGTTTCCTGCATAGAATACATCTTGCTGTGCAGGGTATTAAATTGGGCCGCTAACGCTCCAGCTACAGCCGCAGATACCTCGTCTAAAAAGGCTTGTGAGGCAGGCGATTTTGGCACTGGGGGTGAGTCCGCCATCTTGGGCTGGCCAGCCACCCGTTCCTTCTCCTTCCGATTTGCCTTCGCCGCCGCTGCCATGCTTAATTACAGCCGCCTGCACTTGCGCTGCTCTTCGGCTTCTCCGCCGGCGTCTTTGGAGAAGCGCTGTGGGCAGCAGAAACGGCTCGTTTCACCAGTGAGGTCGGGGGCAGCCTAGAGAGCGAGTGTTCAGCATCCACTCGCTTTCACCACATCACGTGACTCTCTCAGACTGAGTCTTAATGGAGAGATGGGGCATTTTCAGCAGTTGCAGCTAGCCCGAGTAAAGAAGCTGGTCATCACCACTTTAAATTAGATCTGGATATTCAATGCCAGGGTCATATTCTGCCACCAGCATTGAATATTTGGTTTGGTCGCATGGAGGCTTAGCTATTAGTCTGCGGTGATATTGAGCCGCTAGCCAGATGGCTGAAGCACTTAAAGTTAGGTCAACCTTTTTTTGGCATAGGGACATACAACCATGTAGCAGGAGATATCAGTGGCACTAAATGGTTTAGTGCCACTGAATATCCTGCTGACCATGTTTTAACCGGTTAACAGGTATGCTAACCATTTAAACCATTCTAAATATACTTCCCTTAGGCTCCTTGTATATGTTATCACAGCTTAGTAAAGAGAAAAGGTGGTGAGGGGATTGATGTGTGGTGAAGACAGTGAAATTTTACAATTTAAAGACCCCGTATCTGATTATATGTGAGAAAACCTGAGTCCTTTTATGTTTATTTTAAATATTTATATATTTTATTTGATAATCTTAATTTAATTTTTTTGTTTTCATGTGCACTTCTAAAGTTTCCTTTAAATACTTTGATTGATCATTAATGAGTGATTTTCCTTTGAAAAATGTTTACCTACCGAGCTGTCATTCCACTTTTCTCTGTAAGGTGTCCTAATTTTTGGCTTGTTTCACTGATGTTAAATCCTTTACATTTTTGCATATGATCATATATACTACATTCATAAAGGAGGTTGAATGATAACTTGAATGTCCTTTCCATGTGCAGTCTTGAGATATGATATTGAGGTTCTTTGCAGGTTTGTGCTTTTATTCTCTTTGCACGTTCCTCCTTATGGGGTTTTGTTTCAGATAAGGTGGTTGTCAAAAGGATAGAGCTGGGGTAGTAGAGCATATTTCTTTCGGGATAAGCAGAATGGCAAGTCCTCACAATTGGGTTACATCTTCCAACAGAGCCCACGAGAAAAAAAATCTTCTCTCAGCTTAGAAGATTTCTAGAAACTTTCATACTATCATACATGTGCATCATTTTCCATATGGAGCCTCCTCAGTTTTTAGTTTTTTTGTGGAGCTAACAGGACATCCTTTCCATTGCAGTAATAAAAGTATTTAAAGTGTAATTTCCTTTGAGCATATGGGCCCCTTTGTCCCTTGTTGTACCCTTTAGTTAAGGTTTTCAATTTTCTGGTCTTTTCTGCATTTACCTCCTCAGCCTCTTTTTTGGTAGTTGTCAATTAGAATGAGTCTTTTCTTTTAAAATCAAGTTATTAATTTTGGTGCAGCTATGTTTTGTGTCAGTATGACCCATGGAAAAGTCTCCAGTGGTTTTAAAAAGGGTGTGTCCTATAGGAAGACTATTTCTGTGCATACTCAAAACTGGTGTCTGCAGTGCCTATGCCTAAATCACGAACCCTCTCATTGCTATCTATATATTCATGGCTGTGAAAATCAGGAAAATAGGCTCGTTGGTTCATCTAAGTCTTATTCACATTTGATCAGCATCAAGCATCAGATCCAAAAGTAAACTTATTTATTTATTTATTTATTTATATTTCTTATATACCGCGCTATTATAATCAGTGCGGTTTACATTTGAAACAGAACATACAAGAATGTAAGCAAGTTACATCAAGTTTTTACATTGAACAGGGAATGTAAAACATGGAGTAAAAACGAGGGAGGAACTATGTACATATTGTAAACAAATATAATGCTCTTACGGTAAATAAAAATATGACCTTTGTCTAGAGGGTTGGCTAGATGGTCGAGGAGGTCAGTGGGAGAGATAGTGGTTAACCATTATCTACAGGAAGATGATCTGAGGGACGGGTTAGGCAGGGAGGTGAGGTGGGGGCATTGTAAATGTCGGGAATGCTGTCAGGGTAATATTGTAGGAACAGGTGATGTTTGAGGGCTTTACGGAATAGTGCCAAATTTGGGATGGCCCGGATTTCTGCTGGGAGGGCGTTCCATGCCATAGGTGCAGCAATGGAGAAGGCTCTACTTGCTGTTGATTTCTTACATTTTACCAACACTTTTGGGACTTCAAGTTTATTCAACGAAGTAGATCTCCTAGTTCTATTATCTGGTGTGCTGTTGAGGAGATCGCTGATGGGTGTATGAGTAAGATTCTTACATGACTTGAACGTCATGACAAGAACCTTGAATTGGACTCTGGCCCGTAGCGGGAGCCAGTGTAGGTTCTTTAGAACTGGCGTTATGTGGTCAGACCTTGAAAGCCCGGACAGTGCCCTTGCAGCTGAGTTCATGGCAAGGCGTAACGGGTTAAGAGTCGATTGTGGAAGTCCCAGTAGGATAATGTTGGCGAAGTCAAGGTGTGGGATGACTAAGGCTTGGAAAATTGAGCGGTAGTCAGGGAAGTCAAGCAGTGGGCGGAGATGGCGTAGTGATCGGATCTTGTGATAGATTGCTTTAGCTGTGTTTGTAACATGTGCTGACATGTCAAGTCGCTGGTCGAGGGTAATGCCCAGGTAGCGAATTGTAGCTTTGGACTTTAGTTCAATGTTATTGACTAGAAGAGAGGGAGGTGGCGTGAACTTCTGGTTCCGTGAGATGAATAGTACATCTGTTTTGCTATGGTTAATGCGGAGATTTTGAGAGAGGAGCCAATCTGCTACAGCTTCAAAACATCTTATAATTGGATTGAAATCTGGTTGATCGATTTTAAATTGAAGGTACATTAAGATGTCATCTGCATATGCAAGGCATTGGACATTGAAGGAGCGGATTAAGGCGCAAATGGGCTGCATGTATATATTAAACATTAATGCCGAGAGGGAGGAACCCTGGGGTACACCTTGCTTTAGTGAGAATGGTTCGGAGGTTTTGGAACCTGCTCTGACTTGTTGTGATCTGTTACATAAATAGGATTCGCACCATGCTAGCGCTGAGCCTTGCAGACCTTTATCTTTGAGGCGATCTAGAAGTGTTTCATGGTTCACTGAATCAAATGCAGCTGCTATGTCTAAAAAAATGAGGACGAATCCATGGTTGGTATTGTCAGTTCCTGTGATTAGGTTGTTGAAAAGGGTTGTGAGGATGGTGTCCACTCCGTGAGCTTCCCTGAAGCCGTGTTGGGATGGGTCCAGTGGTGCGACTGTATCAACATGGTGTTGGATTTGCCGTTGGACTACCTTCTCCATGATTTTGGCAAGCAGTGGGATGCTCGAGATTGGCCGGAATGACTCAACTTTAGATGGGTCAAGTTTACTATTCTTTAGCAGGGGGCGGATTGAAGTGTTTTTTAAGCTTTGAGGGAAGGATCCTGTTATGAATAATTGATTCAAAATTCTGCATATAAATGGACTGAGGTCATGGCGTAATTCTTTAATCCAACTAGCAGGACAGGGATCATTGGGGGCAGTGGTGAGGTTGATAGATGTGATGATATCTGCAATTTCTTTGTTGGATACCTTGGAGAATGATAGTAATGGGGTTGGTTGTGGAAGTCCGTGGGAGGTATGAAATATGGATGTCTTCGTGTTGTCCTTGGTTTGTATCATCTTAGATTGATCTGCATTAGGCACTGGAATGCTTATACACATTCATCAGCATCTAGTGTCAGATCCAAAATACCCTCAATATGCACTGAATGCTGGGATCATCTTTTCTATCGTGCGTCAATAGGACCAATTAGGCTCAGACATTGATTGATACCTGCCAAAGAAGGTGTCAGATTTCACCTCTTCGAAGTCAGCATCGAAGACCTTGATATCAGATATTGAGCAGAGGGGAAGAAGCACTCATATCAGACCTTTTTGAGGTTTTAAAAAGATCTTGCTACTCTGAAAGAAGAAAGTATCTTCCAGCCGGTCCGTTCTGTCAAACTCAACAGCAAAATCTGGGATGAAGATTTGGCTGGTTTCAAGACGTTTCCGATGATATACTCAAAAATGACTACCAATACAACTTCATTTCTTTGAAAAATACATCAGTATATACCAGACATGATTGTAAGGGTTACAGCACTTAATAGGAAAGTCCCAGGAGAGCACAAATAACTTCACGGTATGGACAAAATTATCTCAACTCTGACATATAAATTTATCATTGCTCTAAAAAAAAAACTGCTTTTTTTTCTCTTATGCTCTTATTTATATGAAATTCAAAAATCAATTTACATGTATCTTCCTTCAGCAGATGTATTCTTTCTTTTTCTTTCTTTTTTAAATCACCAAAGTGGCATTCTTATTCACCAGGGGCGGCCCAGGGGGGGTGCGGGGCCATGTGCGGAGACTCGGTGTGGGGCCTCATTTGCATAAGTGGTCTTATTTGCATAAATATTTGCATAATGTTACCATACACTAATTTTTAGTACACATGTCTCTTAATGAGTGTATGGATAAAGAAAAACTAAAAGATTTCTACATTACTATAATCCAGTGCCAACCGCCAGGCACATTAGGAACTACTACAAACGCTGCCCATTTAGAACCCATAGCAAACCAGCCGTATCCTGACAGCATTACCAGGACTCACAAAGCACCATACCCTACCTATCAAAAGGCAACACTGCAAATATTAAACCAATACATTTCAGAGAATACTGGGGAAAGAGAACAAGTGGCAATGTCAAATAGGAATTACATAAACAGAATACCTCAGCTCAGTTACACATGCAGAACATAGACCATCACCAAACAAGGAATCACAATTTAGAAACAGGAAGGCAATAATTAAACTGGGAACCCCAAAAGCCAAACTTGGAATGTACAACGCTGTAGAAATAAAACTAAAAATTAATTTCCTCTTGTACCAAACAAAGTGCAGACGTTAATGATGCACATTCCCCAGAGCTTTCATATTCCAGTTAATAAATTCAAAATAAAGAGATATCTTTCTACCTTTTGTGCATTTTTTTTCAGTTGCAATTGCTCCAGCCACTTTCTTCTGGTTTCTTCATGTTTTCTGCTAACTCTCCATCGTCTGCTGTCCCATTTGTCCTTTCTTCTCTCTTCTAGTTTTTTTTCCATTCTCTCTCTCTACATCTGCTTTAACATACTAATCTTTCTCCTTTTGCTCTATCCTCATTCCTATTTCGTCCAAACAAATTTTACCCCTCCATCCTCAATCCCCACTTACTCTCCCAATACCCGGCCAATTGTAGATTTTTCATCCCTCCCACACAAAATATTTTTCCCCTCTCCATTTTACTCTCCCAGTCCCATCCCATTCTAATCCTCCCCCAACATCAGCTCCCTTCTAGTTCCAGTCTCACCCAGCATCCATTCCCTTCTAGTCCCTGCATCAGCCCATTTCCAGTCCTAGCCCCCCCATCAGCCCATTTCCAGTCCTAGCTCCCCCTTCCATTTCCAGTCCGAGTCCCTTCATCAGCTCATTTCCAATCCTAGCCCCCCATCAGCCCATTTCTAATCCTAGCCCCCCATCAGCCCATTTCTAGTCATTTCCTAGCCCCACCATCAGCCCATGTCAAATCCTAGCTCCCCTCCA
The DNA here is from genome assembly GCA_033557465.1 of Ichthyophis bannanicus. Classification (NCBI taxonomy): domain Eukaryota; kingdom Metazoa; phylum Chordata; class Amphibia; order Gymnophiona; family Ichthyophiidae; genus Ichthyophis; species Ichthyophis bannanicus. The sequence goes on along the minus strand of CM066033.1, from coordinate 371,473,466 downwards.
CTCAGCCCAATTCCAGTCCAAGCCCCCCCATGAGCCTACTTCCAGTTCTAGCCCCTCCATGAGTCCATTTCAATTCAAGCCCCCACCACAGCCCATTTCCAATCTTAGCTCCCCCCCAACAGCCCATTTCCAGTCCTATCCTAGCTGCTCCATCAGCCCATTTTCAGTCCTAGCTCCCTTCCCTCACAGCCCATTTCCATTCCAAGCCCCCTCCCCATCAGCTATTTGCAGTTCAAGCCTCCCCTTCCACTCAGCCCATTTCCAGTCCTAGCAACCTCCCAACCCATTACCAGTCCTAGCCCCCCATCAACCCACTTCCAGTCCTAATCCCCATCACCCCATTTTCAGTTTAAGCCCCCCCTATAACCCATTACCAGTCCTAACCCCCCATCAGCCCATTTCCAGTCAGCCTCCATAGCCCATTGCCAGTCCTAACCCCCCCCCCATCAGCCCACAGCCCATTACCAGTCCTAACCACATCAGCCCACCTCAAGTCCTAACCCCTCCCCATCAGCCCATTTCCTGTCCTAGCCCCCCCATAGCCCATTAACAGTACTTACCCCCCATCACCCCATTTTCACTCATCCCCCATCACCCCCCAGCCCATTACCCGTCGTAACCCCCCCATAGCCCATTTCCAGTCCTACCCCCCCCCCAACAGCCCACAGCCCACCTCAAGTCAAGTCCTAACCCTCTCCATAGCCCATTACCAGTCCTACCCCCCCCCCCCCCATCGGTCATGGAAAATTAAAAAAAAAAAAAAAAAAGCTGGCCGCTGCTGCCGTGGCAGCAGCAGAATGGAGTGTCCCGCAGGGCCCCTTCTGCCCGGCTGAGCTCTCCCTACCCAGCTGAGCCCCTCTGTGCCGGCTTTCAGATACACAGCCAGCTTTTTTTTTTAAATTTAATTTTTAAAAAAGCAGAATGTTCTTTGTGCGGGGCCCCCTGAAACGCGGGGCCCTGTGCAAAAAACATTCTTGCTCAATGGACGGGCCGGCCATGTTATTCACCAATTCCCCACCACTGAAGGCCTCACTTTTAGATACACACTTTTGTGCATAGCCCAGCCTAACAATGAGGTGCTTCTGTGAAGAAGATAAGAGATAAACCATGAAGAAGCCTCTTGTTGGATGTGAAACCACCAGCCAGGTTGGTTATAAATAACCTAATGGCCTACTATAAATCCAGTTCACTTGGTCCTGCAAATTGTCTGGTATGGTTACAAACTGTTTATTCACAATAACACTAAATTATCCATTAAGAATATAATGGCCAAATTCTCAGCATCAAGAAATACTTATCAAAGAGTTTTCCTCCCTCTTGGAGATTGGTGCAGTTGTACCCCTTCCACCAATAGAAAGATGGTGGGTAATCATTCCAGTTAGATTTAACAGCCTTGAATAAATATCTGGTTTGAGAAAAGTTCAAGATGGTTTCTCTGGGCACCCTGATTCCCTTTCTTCACAAAGGAGACTGGATCTGTTCTCTGTACCTAAAGGAACCTACACCCACATAGAGAGACATCTCAGTCACTAGAAATATCACAGATTCATAATAGGGAAACATTATCAGTATTGCACCATGTTGTTAGCCTTGCATCAGATTCACGAGTATTTAAAAAATGTCTAGCTATAGTAGATGCACATTTACGCAAATAGAGAAACATGCGCATCCATTCGGGATGATTGGTTCTTTAAGAGCTGATCTCAGGAAAGGGCCCAATAATCAATACACATAACCATCCAGGTGCTAGAGTCACTGGGGTTTGTCATCAGTTACAGAAAGTCCCAGTTTTGTCCACCACCTCAATTGGAATTCATAAAAGCTCTATTTAGACACAACTCAATCGAAGATCTTCTTTTCAGTGGCAAGAATCACTACTCTGGTGCCAAAGTTCAGATTACAGTGAGTCAGCAAACATCAGCATGAAGCATGTTGAATTAACCTGCTGCCTCAAAATTGCATGTAACTTCCCTGACACCTCTAAAATGAGAGAGGCCCAACAGATTTTGTACTCATAATGGACTCCAGCTATTCAGAACTTTGAGGGCATAGTCTTAGTCACTGAACCTCTCAGAGACTTTCTGTCCTAATTGATGGACCTATTCAATATGGGAAATTGAATTTTCTTTCAAATTTATCTTTGTCAAATTGTCCTCAACACAAACTCATTCAGACTGAGTTGGATAGCTCATTTAGATGGGCCTCACACTCAAGATCTTTAGTCTATTCAGAAAAAAACTTCACCAGACAAATTTAGAGCTAGGAGCTTACCTGAATGCTCTAAAGGCTTTTTGAAATTTGTTAGCCAAAAAAATCATACTAGTCTGTATGGGTAATCAAGTATTGGGTTGTCACTTATCAGAACTAGATGCTATATAGCTCCAAAATAATATAACTAGCTCTACTCTTTTACCATTAACCAACTCTAGTATCATATAACAAGAGTGTATTATTTCTTATATAGCGAACAGATCTCAGAATCGAATCGGCTATAGACTGCTTTCACTTTCGTAATGCAGCCAGGTGCCTTCAATACATCAATGATCTGTAATTTCGCTATTAACTTTTGATTTATTTTTCTTCTTTAAATTAATTTTTTCTTTTTATTTTCAATAAAATTATTTTCAATAAAATTGAACTGCAGTTGAAGCCTTGTATTTCTTCATTGTTTGGAACAACTTTAAATGATGTTGTAAATCAACCTCAAGCGATCGAAAATCTCTCAAATTAACTAATACTATAAGGTTGACATTGAATCTCTCTGGGCTCGTTGTAGGGCGGTGAAAATGCTTCCACTCTAACTATAACGCTTCAATTTTCACCATGCTACACTCAAAAGCCTTATAGCGAGGGATTGTCCAAAAGTGTCCTATAGCTTGTATCTTTATGTCATATGATGGACGCTGTGCTGATCCAAAAGATTTGGAATTGGCCTATACGTCTGGTATGGTTAAAAACTGTTTATTCACAATAACACTAAATTATCCATTAAGAATATAACGGCCAAATTCTCAGCATCAAGAAATACTTATCAAAGAGTTGGCCTATACGCTGTGCTGATCCAAAAGATTTGAGGTTGATTTACAACATCATTTAAAGTTGTTCCAAACAATGAAGAAATACAAGGCTTCAACTGCAGTTCAATTTTATTGAAAATAATTTTATTGAAAATAAAAAGAAAAAATTAATTTAAAGAAGAAAAATAAATCAAAAGTTAATAGCGAAATTACAGATCATTGATGTATTGAAGGCACCTGGCTGCATTATGAAAGTGAAAGCAGTCTATAGCTGATTCGATTCTGAGATCTGTTCGCTATATAAGAAATAATACACTCTTGTTATATGATACTAGAGTTGGTTAATGGTAAAAGAGTAGAGCTAGTTATATTATTTTGGAGCTGTATGGGTAATCAGGCAGGAAGGAAGATTTTTTTCCTCATATGTTGGGAGACTGAATGTGGATCTGGGTCATCTTTCAAGGAATGACTCTCAGAGCCACATGTTTAGCAGGGAAAGGCAATATCCTGAGAAACAGCTGAATCAAGTATTTCAACCACATGAGTAGTCCTTGGATTTGGGAATAGCAGAGATGATATTATGCGAGTGGAGCTTACCTTTGATAGATCTTTTTACATATCTTCAGAAAAGAAAAACTCCAGGTTTTTTCCTGGCTAAGGACTCACAGTAAACTAGACTTAAATGCCTTCCTCCTTGTTTGAGAGATGATCTGCTGTATGCATAACCTCCAATTCTGCTCTTAACAAAGACTCTCTGCTATGAGGGGACATGGGTTGAGGGTGAAAGGGGATAGATTCAGGAGTGATATGCAGAAATGGGAAAGAGTGGTGGATCCATGGAATAATCTCCCAGTGGAGGTGGTAGAGATGAGGACAGTATCTGAATTAAAAGAAGCATGGGACAAACACAGAGGATCTCTAAAGGAAAAAAGGGGACTGTTGTAGTGGTTGATATGGAAGGGCAGATTAGATATGCCATGTGCTCTTTTTCTGTCGTCATGTTTCTAAAACTCAGGTAGGACTGATGAGCCATGGTAAGTTTGGTTTCCTCTCTTCAGGAACTATTCATATGAAGTCAATCAAACTGGGATTTCTTGAGCATTGATCATGTAAGTGCAGGAGACACTGCTGTATCTCAACATGAGGTCCCTCACTGCCTGAATATTTGGAGGGTAATCATAGTGGAGGAGTAGCCTAGTGGTTAAAGCAATTGCCTAGTACCCAGAAGATCAAGGGTTCAATTCCCACTGGCACTCCTTGTGACTTTGGGCAAGTCACTTTGCCCTCCATTGCCTTGGAAGAAAAGGCTTCCAATCTACTTCCGGTGATACATTGCCAAGAAACCTCAGAGGTAGCTGGGTCACCATGAGTCAACACTGACTCGATGGCACTAAAAAAAAAAATCATTGTTACTCTGGACCTGCATGTCTCAGGAACCTCTGACTTCTAGAAGAGACTCCACTGGACAATGTACCAGTTTTAAATTGAGAAGTTCAACAACCAGGATTGAATCAGGCACACAAGTGGGCAATGTCATTCAGTGGCACCAGAATGGAACTGCTTTTTCACAGCTGAGAACTTAGTTTTGAGCATGTGTGGTTCTTTCAGATTCTGAGTTTTTTTTTCTCCTGCTCTACCAAATGGACATACCACAAAGCTCTCCCGAAGATTTTTCTGTGTTGCATGCTCTGACTAAATTTTGATCTTATATTTAAGTTGTTTTGTTAAGTTTTGTTTGAATGCTTTGCTTTGGTTTCTTTGTAATGTTGACTGTCCTTGCCTGCATTGTGCTAGAACATTCCCTACACTGGGGACCTTCACCCACTCTGCCTCAAATGTCTGGGCCCAAGCCATTATCCTAATTATTATGTATTCTGCACAGTCATGTCTTATCACCTACTGCAGGGACCATGTTGCTGAACTATGCTGTCACTGCATGCAAATCTCTCGTGCATGTTCACTGTGAATATTCCAAAAACCTGAGTGGCTGTGGGGTCTATTCTGTACCGCCCCCCCCCCCCTTCCGTTCATGGCAAAAGCCTCCCTGTACGAACAAGGAGTTTGTATGGGGAGGCTTAGACGGGGGCAGGAGGGGGTGTTGCAGAGGCGGAGTGAGGGTGGGCAGTGAGTAGTCCAAGGCCCCAGACGTATAGGCCAATTCTGAAGTCGGCCCTGTACGTCTAGAGCCTCGGATCTAAAAGGGGATGGCAGGCCCAGGCAATGGCAGAGAGGTGAGAGGGGCAGAGGGTTCCCCGCAGTCTGACCCTGGCCATGGAAGGCCAGATTGGGGGTTGGGCTGTGGGGAAAGCAGATTGTGGTTGGTGGCTGGGGATCACGGCTCCTGAATGGAGCTGCGGTGCCATGGCAGTGGGATGCCATGGCACCACCGGCTCCATTCAGGAACCTAACTGAATTAGCCGGGCAGGAGTCTATACGTGCAGGCCTATCTGAATCGGGTCTCGGCCTGCACATACAGGCCCAAGCCTGATTCTTATCCCGCAGGGCATGTCTAGCCCCTGCGAGATCAGAATCGGATCTGCCTCTGCACGTCCCGATTCCGATTGGACGCACAGGGGCCTGCACGCACACAATGAAACGTGCCTCCACATGAACACCAGGACAGGGTTGAGAACCACTGAGGATTTTCTCAGGCATTCCTACAATAATGCTTCAGACTTTTTTTTAAATTTTTATATTTACCTGCTTTTCTTATCATGTCAAGTTGGCAAATTCCGATCTTCCTGACTATCTTGTCTATTTGCTTCCAGCAGCTTCCTCAGAAGTTTGAGCACTGGGCCTATCTATCCAGATAATTTATATTCTTTTACATGAAGTTTACTTGTTAATTTGTCAATAACTTCTTTTCTCTTATGGTGCCATACCAAGAACAATTTTCAGCAAGTGTTTTTTGTGTTACAAGATGGACTGCAGGCCTCATGATAATTTCCAAGCTATTCCTTCACTTTTCAGGGTACCGGCAAATGCCAGCCCTCTGAGGCTTAGAATACAGGACTGCAGCTATTCATGTACCACCCTTCATTCCTTTATAATGACAGTGGCCCTACGGTATCTTCAGGTTCAGTTTAATCATCCTCTTCTTCCTTCCTTGTCCTTCATCTATATAATCATTTGACTACTCATTATGTTGCTGTGATGCACTTCCAAGTTTCCACATTGTGTCACCTCTTTGCACCATGCAGGGCTGGCACAAGAGTATTTGATGCCCTAGGTGAATATTCAGCCTTACGCACCCCGCCCCCTGAGATTCTGATAAATTAATTCAACAATCATGCTTATCCCAATACTACCCCCCGCAACAATCCTGTAAAAATGCCTAACAACATCATACTTTTTTTCTTAATTTATGCATTTAAACAATGAAACATAAACTTGTACTGAAAGGTAAACACTAGCTAACAAAGGAAAAATAGAATAAAATCAAAAAGTTTAAAGTTACTCAGGTCCACAGCATGAAGAGTCTTTCAACATATTCCAAAAGAAAATCTTATTACCGTCCAAGTAGAAAAGCAGGAGAGTCTGCCGGTCTTCAGGATTAACCTAAAGAGAGGTATTTATACTGTGGTTGATGAAGGAACTTCAGATAAACCCAAAAGAGTTTTGGCCAAAATAAAGGACAATGCTATGGGATGAAAAAACATCTACTTAATCTACTTCAGGTCACACTTTGCCAAGAAAACCCAAGAGCTTCTGGGTCGCCCGGAGTCAGTATTGACTTGATGGCACAAAAATAAATAGACTGGTATTTTTTAAACACATTTACATAGGAATTTTAAGAAAAACAAAGCCCCCATTTGAAACACTGCAAGTCTTATTAGCAAAAATTGTTTATGCCTTTTTTTGTGTATCCTTCATTACATTGGGAAAAAATCTAATTTTGCTATTGAGAAACTATTTATCATGTTTTCTGAATTACAGTTTTGTAGCAGCAGATAAGCATGCAATAAATAAAACCAGGAGTCTTTTCAAGGATCCAAGCCAGTTTAATGTGCACAGGCTCAAGCAATAATCAATTTCAAAATGGCTGAGCAATGGTTTCTAGCAAAACAACAACTTTTATACCGTTCTTCTCCATTCTAGACATAGGCAAACTTTTCATTGGTCCCAGTAACCCCTCTCACCCATCTATTGGTCCCGGTACCACTACGTAGCTATCCAATGGGGACCCTTGACTGGGCTCAGCACCTGGTTGCCCCCCTTCCAGTCCCAATTACAATGGTCAGTTCACTAACTTTGATACTTCTCTCCTCCAAGGTCGCTATCCAGCTGGAATATGTGGGAAAGCAGGGCACTGTAACCTTGCTTTCTGCAGAGTTAATTAATTCCATAGAAGCTGTGCTCTCTTATCAGTACCAATTAGAGCTGTTTTCTGTCTTTTCTAAGTTTCGTTTCTGCTTAGCTATGTTCAGTTAAGCTGAGTTAAGTTTCAATTCTATGGTGTCATCATTCAGGGGGGTTTTCATTCCTCTGGGCCTAACTACAGGCTTCAGGTCAAGCTGCTTAGGCCTGTCTGTTTAGTTCAATTAGCATGGATCATAGGCCTTCGCCTACCACATTCCCCCCTTTGATTATTCTCAACCGCAAGTGAGAAAGGGTGAGAATCAAATCACATAATACTAGGTAAAGATATCACTCTGTGGTATAGGGTAGTAAGTTCACATAACTAGTATCTTTGTAGCTGCCTTATGCTCTACAGTGTTATTAATAACTGAAGTTATCATTCGCAAGCAAAGTGGCAAGAAACAAGGGAGCAACAAGCAGATAGTCAAAGTCCATAGTTTGGCAAGAGTGGGAAAAAGAACTAAAGGATTAGAAGGTTCAGGAGCATTTATGCCGGACCACCAAGATGTCTTCTTTGTTGTGCTGTTCTAAATCTTCTGATTTAGACAGTCCAGCTGTCCGATCTTCATAGCAAATTGTGGTCCGGTCCGAACAAAACACAAACTGTCAACAATGGGGTGGGCCAATACCCACTCACTAGTAGTATTATGTAAATCAGTCTGATTGTATAGGATAGAATAGTTCAGTTCTTGGGCCTCCCAAGGCCATTAGTCTCCCATTGTTGTTCCTCCACAAGACAAGCAATCTGAAACATGAAGACCGAATGCCACTGCTCCTGCTAATTCAAGAAATAAGTTCTGGTGGCAGGAGGAATGTCAAAGTCTGATTTCATGGCTTCATAGAAAGAGTGATCTTTTGTCCTGTTCTGGTGGTGGTATGCAAGCTGCACAAGGGGGTAGGGCAAAAGTCATTTCAAAGCACCCCAAAACTGTTGCCAGAATAAAGCAATAATAAGGATTCATAATGAGCACAGTCTCTGGAAAATTGGTGGAACTGTCGACTTCCACAACAGATAACAGATGTAGGGTTGATTGTTGATCCTCAAGCTTCTGCCGTACGTAGACCTACCAGCTTTGTGGCAGAAGTAGGGCTGTAGATTCCAAAGTATCACTGTCCTCTGGGATGTCTCAATTTCTTACAATATCATAGCATAGTCTCTTAGGCTATTATTGCTTCCTTAGAGCAGTTCACTCTTTAGGAGATCAAAACAGTCTTTTCAGAGTATTTAAACACAGTCTCTTAGAAGATTCAATTTCTTAACACAACACAGTCTCTTTCTGATGATTGCAGTTTTTTTTTTCCCTCCAGATGTGAAGCTTACTTTCAGATAAACAGACAGTCTTGAAACAGTGCAGTTTCTGAGGGACCAATAAGTCTTAGGTCCGTGGCTGTTGTCGTAGGGTGAGGTGCAATGGAGTCTCAGGATGCTGTATAGTAGTCCAGTGATCAGGTTCAAGAGCAGCTGCTGGCTTCACTTGATTATGATGGATCCAAGGTTCAAATTCTGCGACTTTTACTGCAGTTGGAGTTGACAGGATGACGACATAGGGTCCCTTCCAATGCGGGGCTAACAGTGTCTTTCTCCACTCTGTGATCCACACCGAGACTCCAGGCTTGAGAGGATGCAGGGGTTCAGACAAATTGATGAGTAATCGATTTTGTACCCAGGTATGAAGACTCTGCAAAACAGAACTTAAAACCAATAGTTCATGTCTAATAATTTCAGATCCTATCTGTCTCATATCTCCTTTTATTTCCTATACAATAGGCAGGGGTTGCCCATACAGAATCTCAAAAAGGGGAAACTCCTAAAGACTTAGCAGGGGCTAAGTATATCCTAAGAAGGGCTATGGGAAGAACCTGGGGCCACTTCAGGTAAACCTCTTGGCAAAGTTTGGACAACTGAGATTTCAGGGTTCTATTCATACATTCTACTTTTCCTAAATTCTGAGATCTATAGGCAGTATGTATCTGTTAATATCAATATCTTGGGGCTATACTTAATGGACTTGCTTCCTAAGGTTATCCACCCTCATTCTTTGTACAGGGCCCCATGTGCATGCAAGGTTGTAAGGGCATACTTGGAATCTGGGTATACATTTAGACAGGGCTCTTTTCCTATTGTTAGTGCTCTAGTGAGGACTATCAGTTCAGCTTTTTGTGGTCAAGTTTCTGGGACTAGAGCTGAGGACTCAACTACCAAATCAGGGGTCAGCACAACAATGTCTATTGATGATGAAACTGCCTTCAGCCACGAAGAAAGTCTGTTCAGGGTTCTCCAGAGGGACATCAGTCAAATCCAGGCGGCTTGAGAATACAGTGTCCATAATTTCTAAACAGTCATGATCAGGGGATCAAGACTAACTGATAACAACATAGCAGGATTGAAAGCTTGACTGACCCTTCAGTTGTATCTGGGGTTTTCACACAACATACTCTAATACTTCAACATTCATAGATTTGTTAGCTAGTAGTTTCCTTTGTATTTCATATTGGTTAGAACAGAGTGTGGTACAGTAACTTGAAGATTCTGTCTCAAAGGGATTTTTCTTTTAGTTTTTGCTTACTAGGAAGGCTGTAGCTGTAACAGCTTCTCAAATAAGGTCCAAGAGATTGAGTCAACACTCCTAGAACATTTCCTTGTGACTCATGAACATAGAGACTGAAAGGTTTTCTGGACATCTGGTAGACCCAGAATTGGTGACAACATCAGAGTGTTTTTTTTTTCCAAAGATCAAAAGGCTGCATCCTGTTCAAGTCCCCATTCCAATGCAGACTTTTCCATTCCTTTGATAGCTTGATACAACGGTTTTGCTAACAGCGCAAAATTGGGGATCCATATACAACATACTCTGTGGCACCCAAGAAGGCTCTCACTTGCCTCCTGGTGGTTGGAGTAGGAATACTGCATACAGCTTCTTTGCATTGTGGTCCCAGGCGTCGAATTCCGCTGGACAACTGGAATCCTAGGTGTTTAACTTGTTGGACATAATTGCACCTTGGCTCTTGAGACTTTGTATCCAGCCTCATTAAGAAGGTGCAAGAGTTCACTGGTGGCTTGTAGACATTCACTTTCTGAAACAGCAGCTATCAGCAGATCGTCCACGTATTGCAGTAGAATTCTTTCTCCTGGAATTACTGGATAACTTGTCAGATCTTTTGCTGAGTGAGGCGAGTTCTTGAATCCTTGAGGTAATCTTGTCCAGGTGAGTTGGCCCCGCCTCCTTGTAGTGGGGTCTTGGGCTAAGCGTATGCAGAAAAAGGCATCTTTTTAAGTCCAGAATGATGAAATGTATAGCTTCAGCAGAGATCAGTTCCAAGAGAATATAAGGATTTTGGTACCACTGGTTGTATAGTTTCAGCTGCATCATTCATTCTTCTTAGATCCTGCACTGGGTGGTAGCCACCTGTCCCAGGCTTCTTGACTGGCTTGAGGGTGACAATGACAGGGGCTATGTTCTTCGCTAGGCCAGGTGGATTATCTTCTACCCATACTCCAGGTGGGGCTATAAGGTTGGTAGGTATACAGGAACTTGTTGACTTGACTGGAGGTGTGCTATAGAACTGCCACTCCTCTTCTCGGGGAACAGTCAGCACCATCAATCCAGCAGGTTTTGGGTTTACAGTCATTTGCATTTCTCCCTCTTCAGCAAAGGATATCTGTGCCTGAAGCTTTGCAAGCAGATCTCGGCCCCAAAAGTGGAATAAGGCACTCAGGCGTATACAGGAACTGGTGCATTATTTTCTGTCCCCCTAGTTCACACATGCGGTTCTGCAGGAAAGGCTTTGCGGACTTAGCCCCAGTAGCTCTGATAGTGGTGATGCATCTGGCCTAGTCTTTATCCATGCTGTAGCCCTCTTTAGCTGCCACTTACTCTATAGCTACTTCCTTCTCCTACTAAAACATTGTGCTTGGTTTATTGTTTTATGACTCTGCAATCAAGTACTCCCTCCTCCCCTCCTGGGGAGGAGTCAAGATACGGGCATTCACTTCTCTAATGTCCTTCTCCTCTGTAATGGGCGCACTCACACCCAGTTTTTCACTTCCTCTGCTCCTTTGATTAGGAAAACCTCCTCCACATCATTCAACTAAAATATCAGCAAAAAGATCTGTTCTCTTTTTCCATCTTACAATTTTTACTTTCTCTGTCCCTCTTCAACAATCCACATATTTTCTGATCAACTTTCATTTAACTATTATGCCCGCAAATTCATCCAGTTTTCTGTAATCTCTGTTCATTAGTTCAATCAAGTCCTAAAACTTCTCAGTGTATAATGTAGTTTTTTTCAGTTCTAAACAAGTCTGGTCAGCTGACTTTCACTTCTGGTCCAGAGGGGGTGCACATCCCCCTGCTGCGGAGGTGGCTGGCAAACTAGGGAATCTGCAGGGAGGAGTCCCCCCCCCCCTTCTCCTGGGCTCTGTTTCTCCTAGCAACGCTCTATCCAGGAGGTTGATTTTTTTTTTAAATGATCTACTTCTCTGCTGTGGGCACATTAGTTCACGCCCACCGGGGGGGGGGGGGTGGCATCATCGGCGGACTGGGCCCCATCCCCCCCTTAAGCACTCTGAACGGAGCTACTTACAGAGAGAGAAACTGATGGGACAGGATATCTAGAGATTCTGGGGCAAAATATGGTGAACAGCAGAAACCACTCCCTTTCACATAGCATTCCTAATAAAACCTTGTTACCGTAAACATAAGCTTAAATTGAGCACAGACATACAATTTAGATACAGTTCTTAAAATATCTTATAGAGAGAACTATAGCTATCTGTTACGTATGACTAAAATAAAAATACTTAGCAACTAGCTGCCAGCCGTAATCAGCATGTCTCTGCAAAAGAAATTATTATTTTTTTAGTTCAGAAAGCAAATATTCAAAAGACATTCCGGATATTTTTCATAAAGTACAGTACACCTTTCCCTTTTTTCAAATACGGAAAAACAGATGAATTTATCTTAAAAGCCAATATTGTAAAGGTCAGTGTAGCTAACTGATTTGTTCATTAGTAATTAGTACAGAGTTTAACAATTCAAAGTAATTACCTTAAATCCTACAGTTTGGGGAAGCATGCATTCAAATGACTTATACTTGTTCATAAAAAGGTTGGTGCAAACACTCCGCAAGATAAACTTTTTTTTTAAAACTTTGATTGAATGAATCCTTTATTTTAAATAAACGGGAGACCTCTCAACCGAGAGTTGCTGTCTCTTAAAACACATTTTTTTCCTTCTCTGCAAGCTACACCCCTCTGCTCGCTGGGAAACAAATGAACTGTGCTCATAAAAAGAGACTTCTCATTCACACGCACAGAGAGATGCCAGAAAAAACAATTTAAATCAGTGTCAAGTCGTGATCTAATAATTACTTTGTAGATCAAAGGAAAAACAAAAACAGTTCTCTATCATTTCCTATTTAAACTATTACAGTGCTTACTGAAAATTTGAACATACAGCCGACAGAAATTCTTCTCACTTGGTCCGCAACCCGTAAGGGATTAATACAAACTTAACCCTTTTCAGGCTAAGCCCAAAAACTATCGGGACCCACAATCCTGACTAAACATTCTTATTAAATGATATATAAATGATATATAATACATAACCATAGCAGAAGGAACATTACTATTAAAAACATATTGAATAAAACAGGTACACTGTTCCTGAGGTAAGCACAAAAGACACTGTACATTCTTTCCTCCAGACACGCCCCCTGTCAGTTTTTCACTGTGCAGTAGGAAAGTGAACTGGGGAGACCAGCTTTTTGATTTCTAAAGTGTCTCTAGATGTTTTGCGTCTTCTTTCTGCTTTATTAATACAATTTCTTAATCAGTGAACTGTCACAAATTACTCAACAGAATAATCTCACATTTATAACAGAAGGGAAACTCGTGGTTTCAACAGAGAACAAAAAAACAGATACACAGTAGGGCAGACAATGCACATCAAACGCTTCACAATCATGCTAGCAACATATCCCAAAAAACCCAGTCCTGTCTGTTCTGACTAGGCTGAATCATGATTTTTTTTTTTAACAGCTGTACCTCGCGAATACTCATGCAAGGATTTTCAAACAAATTTTTCCCCACGCATACTCATGTAGGGACCTCGCGAATACGCATACGAGGTTGACTTAAGTCTTACCAAACAAGAAGGACGATGGCTTCGCCTTGCGCATACTCATGCAAGGGTAATAGGACCGTCCTTGAGAGGGGATCAGTGCTCTCATTACCAAATTCCAAGTTCCAAGTTCTCGAGATTACAAGTTACAAGTTTCAAATTCTTACCAAAGTTTCACAAGTTTCAAACTGCAGTTCTAACTCATCTGTCTAGACAGGTTTTCAAAACTATACTTACCAGATCTGGTTCCCAAAGTTCCCAAGCTTCTGAGTTGGATCCTGGACTCCCCCGGGTCGGAGGTGTTGGCCAGCTGGACCCAGTGCCTGCCGAGGCCAGGCAGAACCCCCTCCGATACAAGAGGATCGGTGGGCCCAGGGAAATTCCCCTGCGTCGGATTGGCATGGTTCCAACTGGACCAAACCTCAAGGCGAATTACGTGGATTTATTCACTTGAACACCATCCACCACTCGCACTTCCAGGCCGAACGCACCAAGAAATGTAGCAGCAGATAAGCATGCAATAAATAAAACCAGGAGTCTTTTCAAGGATCCAAGCCAGTTTAATGTGCACAGGCTCAAGCAATAATCAATTTCAAAATGGCTGAGCAATGGTTTCTAGCAAAACAACAAATTTTATACCGTTCTTCTCCATTCTAGACATAGGCAAACTTTTCATTGGTCCCAGTAACCCCTCTCACCCATCTATTGGTCCCGGTACCACTACATAGCTATCCAATGGGGACCCTTGACTGGGCTCAGCACCTGGTTGCCCCCCTTCCAGTCCCAATTACAATGGTCAGTTCACTAACTTTGATACTTCTCTCCTCCAAGGTCGCTATCCAGCTGGAATATGTGGGAAAGCAGGGCACTGTAACCTTGCTTTCTGCAGAGTTAATTAATTCCATAGAAGCTGTGCTCTCTTATCAGTACCAAGTAGAGCTGTTTTCTGTCTTTTCTAAGTTTCGTTTCTGCTTAGCTATGTTCAGTTAAGCTGAGTTAAGTTTCAATTCTATGGTGTCATCATTCAGGGGGGTTTTCATTCCTCTGGGCCTAACTACAGGCTTCAGGTCAAGCTGCTTAGGCCTGTCTGTTTAGTTCAATTAGCATGGATCATAGGCCTTCGCCTACCACAGTTTAAAAAGCCAATCCCTATCGGAGCTTAATGCAAAAGTCACAACCATAGTGGCAAAAGTTTTGAACAATGCAGTCACCTCCAAATCATTCACTTGTTATAGATTATCTCCATGAGGTTGAGAGCCTTGCTTCTTTGGCAAACAATAAGCCTGAATAATCGGTGATAAATTTACTGCAAGGATCTCAAGCACTTAAATCACATATTTCCTGAAGATATCATAGCATGTGACCATTGGCAAACGTGAAAAGTTTTTAATTCATAATTGAGGTTCCTGAAAACATTTTCTGAACTTTCTACTTTAGCTCTTAAATTTGACAAATCTGTAATCAAAGTAGATTGTACCAATTGTGTACTATCTACTAACTTTTTCAGTGTGTCCGTCCAAATATTAGCTTGGGCAAAATCAATCTTTATTTTTATTTACCTTGTCTTCAATATTTCAAATATTTTGGGTCATCCGATTTATCCGGTAAGCCAAAGCTTTCCCAAGGTCTGTTATGGCCTCCCAAATCCTATCCAGGGTTATCACTGCAGGTTGGGTTTATAAAAGTTGAGGTAAATCCTCCAAGGCCATCCAGAGTCGTAAACAGAAGCTTGATGATCTGTTCCATAAGGCAGCTCCGGTAGCCTCCTCTTCGGCCCCACAACCTCTGGAGTCTCCCAAGGCTCCTCCCTGGGCTCGGCGGTACTATGACAAGGGGTCTCCTGAATGCGAGCAGAAGAAGAAGAAGGCCTCAAGGACTCTCTCGGGGGTGCCAGATAAGCGTGAGAGGTCACACGCCTGGTCTCAACCCCCTTCGGCAGTCTCTGGAGATGGAGAGGGAGCGTCCCAGTAAGGTACCTCGAACCGATACGGAGGCCTCTGGCGAAGGCGCCTGGTCTCCCAAGGGTTGTCCCAGCGAGGACCCCATCTCCTCCCCGACACTCGACCCGGCCAAGCCTTGAGACTGCAGGGACCTCGACCTTGAGGACTCCTTAGGCCGCCGTTGTGACCCCCGAGAGCCAGAAGCCTTGTGAGGATCCTTGGCGCAGGTCTCGATATCCGTCCCGTTCCTTAGGCACGAGATCTTCTCGGGCGAGCTCCTCCAGCTCCGAGCAAGTTTGGCCTCAGAGATCCGGCGCGGGTCACTGACCTGTCTCAAGCCACCCGATCTCGAGTCCTCCACAGACTACTCAGACTGAGAGTCCGACAGAGAGACCACCCCGGAGACTCTGTCCCACCGAGAACTCCCCTCCAATCCTTTCCCACGGACCCAGAGGCGGCGGTCACCTCCCAAGGACACCTCCTTCCTGGTGTTCGTTCAGGACATGGCGTGGGCCCTGGCGCTCACCACTGAGTCGGAGGAGGAGCCCCACACTGAGGAACTTGATATTCTGCAATATGAAGCTCCTCCGAGAGAGTCTGTCTCAATGCCCCTTCCTCCTATTCTGAACTGACTCCTACTCCGCATGTGGGAGACCCCAGCCTCTGTTTTGATTGTGAGCAAGCGCCTGGATGCTATGTATAAGGTCCAGTGAGGTCTGGGATTTCGAAATGCCCAGCTTCCCCATACCTCGATGGTGGTTGAATCGGCCATGCAGAAGCTAAAGAGCCCAAAGACTCATTCGTCAGTTCCCCCTGGCAGACAGTCTCATACACTCGATGCCCTCGGGCGCAAGGCTTATCAGGGCTCAATGTTGTCATGCTGCATACAAGTTTACCAATTATACATTGGAATGTTCTTCCATGATCTTGGTAGGGAACTCAGAGGCTTTGCAGCAGGCGTTGATGGAGACCATCTCCAGCATTTTCAGGCCCTCTCAAAATCCGCCGGAGAATGCTCAAAGTACCTCTCACGAGCAGTGTACGATGGCTTCGAGTCTTCCGCGCGGGTGGCGGTGGCTGGCATTGGAGCCCGCCTGCCGGCAGGCTTGGCTCCAGTCCTTGGACCTAGAACAGTGGGTCCAGGAGAAGCTACTGGATGTCTTTTACCTCGGGGAACAGCTATTTGGCAAGCACATGGAGGATAAGGCTGCAGAGATTGAGACTGAGTACGTGACTCGTACTCGTCTCTCCCGGAAAGCTTCCTTCCTCCCCAGGAAGAAGCAGCAGAGCAAGAAGCCTTTCTTCCATCGTAAGGGGCTACCATACAGGGGCTACCCAGCCTATCTGCTGGCGTCGACCCCTGTTCAGGGCGGCCAGAGCAAGTCCACGGTCCACAGCCCTCGTAAGCCGAAGGGCCCCAAGATCCAAACCCCCAGTGCCGGCTCAACCAGCCTCGTAGTTTTGACGCCATCGGCATAGTCTCTCCCCTTCTGGTAGGGCGACTGTCTGTCGGGGGCACTGTTCCCTCTAAGCTGTGCGCGTGTGCGTGCGCACACACCTTGCCGAGTGAGTGCACATACTTTACAACAGAGCGCACAAAAATTACGGTTCTGATTCTGATAGCAAACAACACAGACGTTCTTAAAATTGAAAAGTTGTTGTGTATATATGGTTTTCACAAGTTCGACAATATTTTCTAGTGCAATCAATCTGGTGTACATACTATATTCTGACGTGTAGTCAAATTTTAAAGTATATAACTTCGAGTGTCGTTATGTGGCACACAAAAATTTAACCTTCCTTCAAAAGCTGCACAGCTGATATTTTATGCGCACACAGCCTACAGAAAATTAGAGGGAACATTGGTCGGGGGCATCTGGTCCATTTCTCCCACAGGTGGGAGTCCATCTCCACCGATGCCTGGGTTCTCCAGATCGTTCGGAAGGGCTATCATCTCCATCTGGACCAGGCCCCTTATCTGTACTTTCCTGGGGAGCCACGTTGGCTTCCCCAGCACCAGACCTTCCTGAATCAGGAGCTCCAGGCCTCCTCGAGGACGGCATGGTAGAGCCAGTCCCACCGTGCTCCTGAAGATGGGTTTTTACTCCCTATACATCCTCATCCTGAAGTGGACAGGGGGCCTTCGGCCCATCTTTGACTTGTGGAGCCTCAACAGGTTCCTGGTGCAGAGAAGTTCAAGATGCTGTCCCTTGGAACGTTAGTACCCTACCTCCACAGGGCAATTGGCTATGATCCTTGGACTTGAAGGATGCTTACACTCACATCCTCGTCCACCCCAAACACAGAAAGTACACCCGCTTCATGGTTCAGGGAAAAGCATTACCAGTACAGGGTACTTTCCTTCAGCCTTGCGTCCGCTCTGTGAGCCTTCACAAAGTGCCTGGCCATGGCTGCGGCCCATTAGTGGCTGCAGGGCACCTTCGTCTATGCATATCTAGACGACTGGCTCGTAACAGGGGGCATGGCCTCTGAAGCCAGGCAGGCCACGGACCGCACCATTTGCCTCCTGGAGCATCTCAGGTTCGTGATCCGTTACCCAAAGTCCCACCTCACTCCATTTCAGTCCCTGGAGTTCATCAGGGTTCACTTGGACACCCTTCCTCAGGACAGGGCGGACTGCCTCGTGTGCCTGACGTCCGAGGTACGTTGCCGTGGCGCCATCCCGGCCTCGATGATGCTTCGCCTTCTCGGCCACATGGCCTCCACAATCCATGTCATGCCCAATGCTCGTCTCAACATGCAGGCAATGCAGTGGTGCCTCCGAGCTCAATGGACGCAGTCGACCGGCCGCCTCAGAGACCCTATTTCTGTCTTTTCCAGTGTGGCGGAGTCTCTGGCTTGGTGTCAGGTGTTTCGGAACCTGCTTTGTGTTATGCTCTTCCAAGCCCCAGCGCATCAGGTGGTCTTGACCACGGATGCCTCCTTGGCAGGCTGGGGAGCCCACTGCGAGGGATGGCGCACTCGGGTCCTGGTCCCTCGAGGAGTCCTGGCAGCAGATCAACCTGCTAGAGCTCCGGATCATTTGCCTCACTCTCAGAGTTTTCAGGGACCTCTTGCAGCTCCGAGCGGTGCTGGTCCAGATGGACAACCAGGTTACGATGTTCTATGTGAATAACAGGGGGGCACCAGCTCCTACAGCCGCTGTTTGAAGGCAACAGCCCTGTGCTCCTTTGTGGTGAGCCAGGGCATGACCTACCGGGCCATTTACCTCCCGAGTCAGGACAATGCATTGGTGGACCTGCTCAGCAGAATCCTCCATCCACATGAGTAGTAGTACCTGTGTCCCTGAATAGTGCAGTGCCTCTTCCAGCATTGGGGGACTCTGGATCTGGACCTCTTTGCCAGCCCGGCGAACTCGCAGATTCCTCGGTTCTGTGGTCCCCTCCCGCACCCGGGCTGGGTGGCCCCGATGTCTTCCTCATCTCGTGGGACACAGGGCTACTATATGCCTTCCCCCTCATGCCCCTCATTGCCCAGACCCTTCTCAAGGTCCAGCAGGATAGGGCCTCGATCATTTTCATAGCCCCAAGGTGGCACAGGCAGCCTTGGTTTCCCTTGCTGCTCTGTCTCTTGATGGAGCCCCTGGTATTGATTGGATTCTCACCGGAGCTGCTGGTGCAGGAAGAGAGTCTGCTTCTTCACCTCAATCTGTGGTCCCTGTTCCTCACAGCTTGGTGGCTGAGCGGGTCGTTCTAGCCTCCTACCACCTCCACGTGGAGATTGAGGATATTCTTTTGGCCTCACAAAAGGACTTGACCAGACGGGCTTATACCTTCATGTGGCATTGGTTCTCATTCTGGTGCTTGGAACTCCGAGCGGACCCATTTTCATGCCCTACCAATTTGGTCTTGCAGTACCTGCTCCACCTCTCGCAATCTGGGCACCCACCAGGAGCAGGTGCACCCCTCCCCATGTCTTCACCCCTCCCCATATCTTTTTTAGGGGTGAACCCACCGCTGCTCCCCACATCGCTTCATGAAGGACACCCCTATTTGTTGAGAAATTAGATGGTTCAGTTTATTTTGATTTAGACTTGTTGCTGTAAATTGATCTACTGTGTCTGTCCCAGGCCACTTTGAATTCCGTCACTGTGTTTGCCCCCACCACCTCTATCGGGAGGGCATTCCAAGCATCCACCACCCTTTCAGTGAAAAAGTATTTCCTGACATTGCCTTTCAATTTACCACCTTGCAGCTTTATGTCATGCCCTCTAGTTTTGCAGCTTCACCGTCTCTGCAAGAGGTTTGTTTGTTCATTATTTTTCTTTAAGTATTTAAAGGTCTGAATCATATCTCCCCTATCCCTCCTCTCTTCCAAAGTGTACATATTTAGGTCTTCAAGTCTCTTCTCATAAGGCTTCCGATGCAGGCTCCAAATCATTTTGGTTTCCTTCCTCTGAACAGCTTCCATTCTTTTTATATCCTTTGCAAGATACGGTCTCCAAAACTGAACACAGTATTCCAAGTGAGGCCTCACCAGAGACTTATACAGTGGCACTATAAACCATTATAAGGAATAAAATTACTGAACATGTAGATAGTCATGGCTGAAATGTCAACTTGCCTGTCATTAATTGCACTTAGCTTGAGTGAAAACATGGGTCGTTGATGCAAATGTATCACACATCCTTTGACATAGTCTGCAGGAGTGTGTTAAATCAAAGTCTGAGACCTGTTTTCTCTTTATAAATTTCACCATAAGTTACTAAAGTGAAGTAGATCATAGCCAAAGTTTTTTGTTTTTGGGGGATTGTATACACATTCTTTATATATGGCTTAATGGGAGACAGCCAACATGGCTTTAGCCAAGGAAGATCTGGTCTTATTAATCTATTATGTTTTTATGAAGGTGTGAATAAACAGGTAGACAAAGGTGAGTCGGCTGGTATAGTGTATCTGGATTTTCAGAAAGCCTTTGACAAGGTCCCTCATCAGAGACTCTTGGCGAAATTAAAAAGTCATGGGATAGGAGGCAGTGTACTATTGTGGATCAGGAACTAGTTATAAGATAGAAAGCAAAGGGTAGGGGTAATTGGCCAATTTTCCCAATGAAGAAAGGTGAATAGTGGAGTACCCCTGAGATCTGTGCTGGGTCCGCTGCTTTTTAACATATTCGTAAATGACCTGGAAATGGGAATAATGAATGAGGTAATCAAATTTACAGATGACACGAAATTATTAAAATGTGTTAAAACCCATGAGGATTGTGGAAATAGGAAGAGGATCTTGATAAATTGGAAGACTGGGCATCCAAATGGCAGATGAAATTTAATGTGGACAAGTGCAAAGTTATTCACCTAGGAAAGAATAACCCAAACTATGGTTACACAATGCAAGGTTCCACATTAGGAACCACCACCCAGGAAAAAGATTTAGGCATCATCGTATTGAAGACCTCCACCCAGTGTGCAGCGGCAGTCAAGAGAGCAAATAGAATGCTAGTTTTCATAAGGAAAGGAGAATAAAACAAAGGATATAATAATGCCTCTCTATTGTTCCATGGTGCGACCACACCTTGAATATTGTGTGCCATTCTGGTCGCCGCATCTTAAAAAGAATATAGTGTTATTAGAAAAGGTACAGAGAAGAGCCACCAAAATGGTAAAGGGGATGGAAGGATACTCCTATGAAGAGAGGCTAAAAAGGTTAGGGCTCTTCAACCTTGAAAAGAGACGGCTGAGGGGAGATATGATAGAGGTCTATAAATTAATGAATGGAGTGGAACGGGTAAACATAGATCAATTGTTTACGTCATCAAAATACAGAAAGACTAGGGGACATGCAATGACGGTACAGGGTAACCTATTTAAGACTAATAAGGTGAAATTAGACTTACCTGCTAATTGTAGTTCCTGTAGTGTAGCCAGGCTAGTCCCGGACCTCTGGGTTCCCTATCTCATCCAGCAGCTTTGGAGACTGAGAAAACTCCTCCTCTTTTTCCGTGATGTCACCGGTATATCCCCTCGGGATCTGCCTCCTGCCATTCAGTAATCTATTGACAAAGCAGACTCACCGGAGATACAAGTAAGCGGTAAATTACCACAGAAAACTATTCAAACATTGACCCAAATGGGAAACTATGTACAATTTGAACGAAAAGCACAGGCAGCACTGTGACTTTAAGCGATGCAGGCTTCTCACAGAACAAGCAAAGAAGAGGAATATGTAAAGAACTCTTACATGTAAAGCAGGGGTGTACTTCAGGCTACTGTCATGCCACAGACAATAGGGGAGGGATACGGGACTAGCCTGGCTACACTACAGGAACTACAATTAGCAGGTAAGTCTAATTTCACCTTCCTGTTCGTGTAACCAGGCTAGTCCCGGACCTCTGGGTAAGTACCAGAGCAGTGAGCTATTTAAGCATGGGAGGGAGTCTAAACACCCGCCTGAAGCACAGCAGCCCCAAACGCAGTATCACCTGCCCATTGAACATCCAGGCGATAATGGCGCACAAAGGTGTTCAAGGAAGACCAAGTAGCTGCTTTACAAATATTGATTGCTGGAACCCAGCGAAGTTCCGCCCAAGAAGAAGCCTGAGCTCTAGTAGAGTGAGCTCAAAGACCGTCCGGCACAGACTTACCAGCCAACATGTAAGCCGAAGCAATAGCTTCTTTAATCCACCGGGCAAGGGACGCTTTGGAGGCCGCCTCGCCCTTCCTAGGCCCCGCAAAAAGAACGAAAAGTCTATCTGACTTGCAAAAACTCGCCGTCCGAGAAAGATACTTCTTTAGGGATCGACGGACATCCAAAGAGTGGAAATTGCCTGTAGAAGACTCCCTTGAGGATCGCGAAAAGACAGGCAAAGAAATCTCCTGATTCATATGAAAAGGTGATACCACCTTCGGAAGGAACGACGGGACAGTGCGGAGAACCACCTTTGAAGGAAAAAATAGCAGATATGGCTCTCTGCACGAGAAAGCTTGTAACTCGGATATCCGACGCGCAGAGCAAATGGCCACAAGAAACACTACCTTCAAAGTAAGATCTTTGAGTGACGCCCGAGACAGCGGCTCGAAGGGTTCACCCTGCAAGGCGTTCAAGACCGTAGGCAAATGCCACTGAGGGACCACGGATCTCGATGGCGGTCGCAACAGCGAGCCAGCTCGGAGAAAACGTTTAACATCACTATGACAAGCAATCGTGCGTCCCCCGACCTTGCCCCTGTAGCAGGAAAGGGCCGCGACTTGTACCCGTAACGATGCAGGGGCCAACCCTTTATCAAAGCCATGCTGCAGAAAATCTAAGATTTGAGCGATGGAGGACTTAAGTGCCACATACCTCCTTTCCGCACACCAGGACTCAAAAATTCGCCAGACCTGCACATAAGCCAAGGACGTAGATCTCTTCCTGGCCTTCAAAAGGGTGGTGATCACGGAAGACGAATAGCCTCTGTGCAGCAACCGTGCCTGCTCAAGAGCCACGTGAGGCATGAAGAGAGGACCCTGCGACAGCAGATCTGGCCGATTCGGGAGCCGGCATGGCCTTGCCACCAGCAGTCTCACGAGATCCGCATACCAAGGCCGGCGGGGCCAATCTGGAGCTATGAGAAGGGCGCGACCGGTGTACAACTGGATCCGCTGCAGGACTCTGCCTATGAGAACCCACGGAGGAAACACATACAGCAGCTGTTCCGGAGGCCAAACCTGACTGAGAGCATCGAGGCCTTCCGACATTCGTTCCCGGCGCCTGCTGAAAAACCGTTCTACCTTTGCTGACGCAAATGTCGCCATGAGGTCCATGACTGGCGTGCCCCACCTGCGGACGAGCATCTGGAAGACGTTGGGATGGAGAACCCATTCTCCTGGATCCACCCGAACGCGACTGAGGAAATCCGCCTGAACATTGTCTACCTCGGCTACATGCGCCACCGACAGCGCCAGTAGGTTTGCTTACGCCCAACTGAAGAGGGCTGCGGCTTCGGCTGCTAGCACAGCGCTGGAGGTACCCCCCTGTCTGTTGACGTACGACACCGCCGTGGCATTGTCGGAAAAAACGCAAACTGCCGCGTGATGAACCAGCGATCGGAATGCTAGAAGCGCTAGAGATATAGCTCGCAGCTCCAGCCGGTTGATGGACCAGAGGCTCTCTCGGGGAGACCAGGTCCCCTGCGCAAACCGGCCTTGACAGTGAGCTCCCCAGCCCAAGAGGCTGGCATCGGTCATCACTGTGACCCAAACAGGCGCTACCAGTGTCTGCCCCACCGCCAGGGACTGGGGACACAACCACCACCGGAGCGAGCGGCGCGCTTCCATCGGACATGGCAACCTCCGAGACAGGGGATCCTCCTGATGTGACCACCTGTGAAGCAGGGCACTTTGTAACGGACGCATGTGCGCTCTTGCCCAGGGCACTGTTTCTATGGACGCAGCCATCATACCCAGTAACTGAAGATAAGTCCAGGCCGAAGGCGCTCGGAAGCGCAGGAACCGGGACACCCAACTGCGGAGACTCTGAACTCTGTCGCGGGTGAGGAACACTCGACCGAACTTGGTGTCGAACCGGGCCCCAAGATGTTCCAGATCCTGCGAAGGAACCAAATGACTCTTTGCCAAGTTGACCACCCAACCGAGCTCCTCTAAAAAGGCTACTACCCAAGCCGTGGCCGACAGGCTTTCGGCACGCGACTTTGCTCGAATCAGCCAGTCGTCGAGGTACGGATGCACGAGAATACCTTCCCGTCTCAACGCCGCTGCCACAACCACCATGACCTTGGTGAATGTCCGTGGCGCCGTCGCTAATCCAAAGGGCAGGGCGCGAAACTGAAAATGTCCGAAGGGAACCGCGAACCGGAGAAATTGATGATGGTCGGGGCGGATGGGAATGTGGAGATACGCCTCTGAAAGGTCGAGAGAGGTAAGAAACTCCCCTTGCTGGACCGCCACTATCACCGACCGGAGCATCTCCATATGGAAATGAGACACCCGGAGGCACCGATTCACTCCCTTGAGGTCCAGGATAGGACGGACCCCGCCATCTTTCTTTGGGACTATGAAATAAATCGAGTATCGACCTTCGCCGCGTTGCTCTCGGGGAACAGGTACGATGGCCTTGAGGTGCAGCAAGCGCTGGACCGTTTCCCTCATTGCAGCGATCTTGGAGGGTGACTTGCCGGGCGAGCGAACAAAGGCGGGACGAACGGGCTTTTGCATTTCTAGCGCGTAACCCTCTCGAATCACCTCCAGGACCAACA
Organism: Ichthyophis bannanicus; assembly: GCA_033557465.1. NCBI lineage: Eukaryota > Metazoa > Chordata > Amphibia > Gymnophiona > Ichthyophiidae > Ichthyophis > Ichthyophis bannanicus. The sequence goes on along the minus strand of CM066033.1, from coordinate 371,448,815 downwards.
TGTCTGATGTTACCCGGGTCCAGGCAGGATAAAAGTCTTGCAACCGGCCCCCTACCGGCACCAAGGTTGCCTGGACCCCCCTTATATCATTGCTGCTTTTTGGCCTGGAAGGCAGAAGACGAGGAAGATCCAAATCCCCGCCCTGCACCGCGAAACCCCCGGAAACCCTGACCCCGTAGAGAGTAACGTCCTTTCTGGCTGGCAGGGTAACGCTGCGATCGAAACCGCCGAAAATCCCGCAACTGGCCTCTACCCGCAGGAAACGGCCGGGTCGGCTTAGCCTTATCTTCAGGCAGTTTATCCCCTTTGGACTCCCCCAAATCCTTGACCAATTTTTCTAAGTCCTCCCCAAACAAAAGCTTCCCTTTAAACGGAAGCTTGCCTAAGCGGGCCTTGGAGGACACATCCGCAGACCAGTTGCGAAGCCACAAATATCTCCGCGCTGCTACGGCGGACGCCATGCTGTTGGCCAGGCTACGCATCAGGTCATACTGTACATCGGCCAGATATGCCGCTCCTGATTCCAATTTGGCCAATTCACCAGGCCCTTCTGCGTCCTGGCTGCTCTGCACCCGCTGAGACCAGCGGAGACAGGCTCTAGCCACCCATGCGCCACACATGGCGGCCTGGAGAGATAACGCATTGACATCAAAAATCTGACGCAAAAGTACATCTAACTTCCGATCCTGTGGGTCCTTGAGAGCCGCACTACCTTCAACCGGAATAGTAGTCTTCTTGGTGACTGCCGAAACAGCGGCATCAACCTTAGGAGACTTAAAAACCTCTTTATCCTGGTCTGACAAAGGATAAAGACGGCTCAGGACTCTCGCGCCTTTCAGCGGGCCTTCAGGGACATTCCACTCCTCCTGAATCAGCTCCCGGAACACGCGGTGCACCGGGAACGCCCGCTGAGTCTTACGGAAAACCTGAAGCAAGGGATCCTCCAGGGTGTCATCTTCCGTAGTACCGGGAACCAGCATATTGAGGACTTTAAGAGACTCCACAATTAAGGCCGGCAGCTCTTCCCGGCGGAAAACTCGAACTACTCTGGCTTGATCCTCCTTCTCAGCCAGTTCGCCTTCCTCCAACTCTTCTTCGGCCTCGAGTTCCCCGACGTCATCCTCTGACAAGGGACCTTCAGAGGCCAGAGCACAATCCGTTGCTAACGCATCCAAACGCGGCCTCTTGGCGGCGACGGACTGCTCCTCGGCCGGGACATCCATGGCGGATCTTTTTTGTCCCGCGAGGGGCTCCTGGCGCTGGCCAGAAAACAAGGCCTGTTGCAGGAGCGTGACAAATTTGGAAGAAAAAATGGCGGACCAGTCCTTGGGCAAGGGGGCTGCCGCCCTAATAGTATCTGGGGCAGAAGATGGCCCTGCCACCGGCTCGTCCCGGGCTGCCTCCACCACCGGCACGGCCGAGGCGGGGGACTCAGGAGCCGGGACCTCTACCTTATCAGTCCTGGCGGAGTCCATGGTAGGAGAATCCCGCACACAGGCTTTACACACGCCTGAAGAGCTTTTCCTCAGGCCACACACCAAACAAAGTGGCTTTGAGGACATTGCCGCCCCTAGGACCAAGAAAAAACAGTCCTGCCTGCAGCTAATAAAAACTGTCCCCTCCTCCGGGCAGCCCGAAGTACCAAAAAACCTCTCGGGAACAATCTAAGGCAAGTTCAATCGAGACCACAGAACCTGCTTAATAGAAATTTTTTTTTTTTTCTGTTGCCCCGTAGACTCAAAACTCCCCCGAGAGGAAAACCGCCGGCAAAAAACGGCAGGAAAAAACCTCCGGGCTAGGCAAAAGGAGGGAGAAGAAGCAGGCCAAGAAGAGTGAAACCCCCTCACTGAGAGCGCGTTCTCCGCCGCGCGCGCCACGCGGCTAGGCCCGACTAACACAAAAGCGTGCCAAACTGAAGCGCCACTCCCAACGGCCCGAGTCGAGCCTGCTTACCTGACGGCACAGAGAGGAAGGAAGTCAGCAAAATTCGGGCAGGCAACAGGAACAGCCGCAGCCGCGGAGGAAGGCTGACCTCACGAGCAGCCCGCTCCGGTATGCAGAGAGAGAGAAAGATCTCCTCGCGCCTGCCAGCACACTTACAGGCAGCCTTCTGTGTGGTGCTGGCTAGGCTGAGCTGAGTGGCTGCTGCTAGGAGAACTGTCAGGGACAAAGCTTCTGAGTCCCCCTCACACAGTGGCGCACTGTCCAGGCACGGCCTTGGGGCAGACCCAAAATAAAAGGGGGGGGGGGGGGAAAGGAAAGAAACCGAATAGGAAGAAATTAGACAAAACGCCTGCAAGTAATCTCTTAAAGGCACACAGCTATCTTTTTTTTTTTTTTTGTACCTGCCCAAACAAAACTGAAAAGCTGAATAAATCTCAAAAGAACCTAAACCAAAAGCACTTAATTGCTTCTCCAGTGAGCCCGACCCTCCGGGCTCCTATCTCCCAAGCCGCTTGGAGACTGAGGTAACTGAATGGCAGGAAGCAGATCCCGAGGGGATATACCGGTGACATCACGAAAAAAGAGGAGGAGTTTTCTCAGTCTCCAAAGCTGCTGGATGAGATAGGGAACCCAGAGGTCCGGGACTAGCCTGGTTACACGAACAGGAAGAGAAAATATTTGTTCACTTAACGTGTAATCAAACTCTGGAATTCACTACCAGAGGATGTTGTAAAAGCTGTTAGTGTAGCCAGGTTTAAAAAAGGTTTGGACACGTTTCTGGAGGAAAGGTCCATAAACCATTATTAAAGGGGACCCGGGATATCCACTGCTTGCCCCAGTACAAGCATTGTGGAACCTGTGTCTTTTGGCCACTGATAGGAAACTTGTGACCTAGGTACAAGGTAGGTACTTGTGACCTAGATTGGAAACAGGATACTGGGCTTGATGGACCTTGGTCTGACCCAGTATAGCATATCTTATGTTCTTATGAACAGTTCACAATGTTCAGAGAGGAATACATTTCAGTAGAGATTTCTAAGCTGATCCAGAGGTTGTGCTAGTTGTATCCTTACCCATTGCTTAGTTTTTTTTAACATAAATGATATAGCTGTGCAGAACTACAGCATAGTATGTGGTGCATTCAAAGCTATTATGAGAGGCTTCATTCCTAACTACTCATCTAGAAAAAATAAATAGAGGCATGCTGAAATGGAACAGTAGAGTAATAATATTTCCTCACTGGAGTGTCACCATAAACGCTAATGCTAAATGATACTAAGGATTTCATGGGGAAGCTCCCTCATCCAGAGTCAGATTGTTAGGATGCTAGGACATATCTTTGAGCTCTCTGAAATACAGTCCTCCATTAAGCAGCTGCATGCTGGAAAGGCCCCTGGATGGGGATAGATTTTGTGCAGAGTTCCACTAAAGGTTTTTAATGGATTTATCATCTAGGTTACTGTATAAGGGGATGGCTGAAGGGACATTCACAGAGGCATCTGTCATTGTTATGCCAAAACCAGGAAGAGACAAAATGCATATCTAAAGCTACTATATAGGCCCATCTCGCTGTTAAACTGTGATTGTAAAATATATGCAAAGCTTCTTGCATAGAGTTTGGAGAATGTCCTCCCTTGGGTGATTCATGTGCAGCAGACTGGTTTTGTTAAGAGTAGACTTACAGTTGTTAACTTTAGACCCTTCTGTCATGTATTGAAATGTGCTAGGAGTTTGGAACAGCCTGCGATTGCTATGGCCTTGGATGCAGAGAAAGTCTTTAACAGGGTGGAGTGGAATTTTATGTTTGAGAGTTTATGGTTGTTTGGGTTTGGTGAAGAGTTTGTGGAAAAGGTTAATATCTTGCATTCAGGCCCTTTTACTAGAATTTGTGTAAATGGGGCCCTGTGGAAGTTTTCTCGCTAGTCAAGGCTGCTCAATCTCCTATGCTGTTTGTTTTTGGCTCTGGAACCACTGGTGATGCCATAAGTGAAAATGCTGCAGTTCATGGGGTGGAGTTGGGAGGTATCTCCAGGAACAAGCAGGAATGTAGTCTTCACATATGGGTGACATCAATACTGATGCTGTGGCAAAGTGCAATAAATGATTAAGTCCAGGAGTCGATTGACAGGGTCCAAGTCAGTTTATTGTGCACAAGGCCCAGTCAGTCAAAGCTTCAAAAGGTACTGAGCAAACGTTTATACAGAGACATAACCATTTATACCTCTTTTCCAGTTTGATACATGAAAACTTTCTATTGGTTCCAACTCGATACATGCAAACCTTTCATTGGTTATACATTCCCTTCATTTGTCCAATTAGAAATCCCTCCGGAGCCTAGCAATCGGCCCCCTCCTTTAGGATTGCTTGAACAATGGTACAGTTCTAAATCTCGTTACTTTTCTACTGCAAGGTTAACTTTGGCTTCTGGAATGCATATACTGTAACATTTCTGTTCTTTCTCACACAAGATAATAATAGAAGACTTATGAATTCATGAAAACTTCTTATTAAGCATTTTAAAACAGCTTTCTTATTTTTCACAGATTTTTTGTTCTTTTCTAGCTATAATGGGAGTTAGGATCCAGGCCTAACTTACAGGCCTTTCATAGTAGCAGGCCATGCTAGGCCATAGCCTACCTCATTCCCCCCTTTGATTATTCTCACCCGCAAGTGAGGAAGGGTGAGAATTAAATCACTCATTAGTCAATTAACACATACTGGTGTAATGGCATCATCATCGTGGGGTATAGGGTAATATCGCCACATAGCTAATACTTTCGCAGCTGCCTTCCGCTCTATAGTGTTATCAATTGATGATGTTATCATGCGTAAGCAAAGGGGTAGGAGACAAGGGAGCAACAAACACATGGCTAATATGAATAGTACAATAAACATAAGGGCTTTCAGACCACCTATCCAAGAAAACAATGAACCAAACCACCCATCCATCTTTAAACTGTGCCAGGTCTGGACAGGCACAAATGTCTGCTCTCTCATCTGGGTGGCCAACTACATGCCCATTATTATCAATCTGTAAACAACAATTACTTAGGTTCAACTTCCCACATACCCCACCTTCAGCTGCTAACAAATAATCTAAAGCTAGACGATTTTGATAAATGGCTGTGCGCATTTGCGTACTTTGCTTTGCCAACAGGGTTAGTGCTTTACTAGTTTCATTGGTTATTATTTCAACAACAGCTTGCAAACGTATTATTCGATTAATCATATAAACAGGAGTACGATATCCCCAAGTCCCATCCTGTTCCCAAGTGGCAGGTCCATAGTATGCAATGATTCTTTCTGGGGGCCATTCTTCACCATCCCATTTGTCCCATTGGCCTATTTTCAAGGCCTCCTTCAGCTGTCGACTTCTGTACACAGGATATCCCAGCTGTTCTCCTTGGGATGTTGGCAAAAGGAAAAAGGAAGGTCGTATGGTTCCCAATACACATGCGCCTCCCCAATGGTGAGGAAGTCTGGCATATGCTCGGGTTCCGCAAATCCAGTACAGTCCAGGTGGTGCTTGCCAAGAATTATATGCTGCTAGGTTAGTCCAGATGCTGGCAAGTCTGGGGAACTGGACTAGAGGATTGGAGGGTTCAGTAGCGTTGGCTCCTGACCACCAAGATGTTTTCTTAGTGGTACTGTTATAAAACCTCTGATTGAGACAGACCAGCTGCCCCACTTCCATATTGAACATTGGTCCATAGCGAGAGAAACATAAATTACCCACAATGGAGTGGGCCAATACCCATTCACTTGTGGTATTGTGTATATTAGTCAGATTATATGGAACAGAATAGTTCAGTTCTTGTGCTTCCCAAGGCCATTGGTCTCCCATTTTTGTTCCTCCACAAAACAAACAGTCTGAAACATGGAGACTAGAAGCAACTGCTCCCGCTAATTCAAGAAATAAGTTTTGGGAGGCAGGAGGGATTTCAAACTCTGATTTCATGGCTTCATAGAAGGAGTGATGTATACGATAGGGTGAGGATACATGGGTTTTGGTGTTTAATTGCAGATATAAAATAGTCCCAGGATCTACTCCTCCTCCTGCAATACGCAACCCAAACTTGTATCCTTGCTTCCAGTGGCTGGGGTTGGCTATGAAGAGTTGTAGAAGATTACAGGCACCTTTCTGGCATTTCTTAGGTTCTGGTATGCTGATCTTCGTTGGGCTGCCTTTGCGATGATCGCCGTCTTGTCCCGTCGGTGCATTCTTCCAGGTAGCAAAATATACACATTCCCATTTTGGGCAAAAGTAATCATGTTTAGATGCGGTGGTGTAAATAGTGGCTGCAGTACTCTTTCCTGTACATCGTCCCCATCCGTAGGCTCCTTCTGGACACATGTATTTATCATCATGGTAGTAGGCTCGCTCCCATGACCCACATCTGTGGTAAGCATTTCTGTTGATGGCATCACAAGCGTCAAAGTTTAAGGTGATAGGTTTTGTCGCATTCAGGATAGCTCCATCTTCATCATTCCATCGTATCTCAAATGTATAGTATGATGGGTTTTGTCGAGGGGTACAACAAATCTTACTTCTTCCCTTTGTGCAAATGTTCAATTCGGTGCCCTTATAAACACACCGGCTGACTGTTCCAGTGCAAGTATAGTAGGAATGAGTCTGAGTAACCTTTTGTCCTGTTCGGGTGGTGATTATGCAGGCTATACAAGGGGGTAGAGCAAAGGTCTTTTCCAGGATTCCCAGGATCACCACTCCCACGAGGCAATAGTGGAAGAGCATTGTGATTACAGTCTCTGGAGGTTAGCTGGAAAATTGAGGATAATAAACTGTACTGAGTTGTCTTCTGTTTTCGCTGCGATGGTCACTCTCGTGTGACGTAAGTGGATTTTGATGATTCTCTATAAAGCTGGCTGTCTCCTCAAGGTGAGTCGCAATGGAGTCTCGGGATCATTCACTGATGTCCATTGGCCAGGATCAGGAGCAGCTGCCGGCTTCACTCGACTATGGTGGATCCAGGGTTCAAATTCTGCAACTTTCACTGCGGTGGGGGTTGATAGGATAACGACGTAGGGTCCCTTCCAATGCGGCGCCAGCGGGGTCTTTCTCCACTCTTTCACCCACACGGACGTTCCTGGCTTGAAGGGATGCAGAGGCTCAGTCAGGTTGATGGGTAGTCAGTCTTGCACCCACGTTTGGAGTTTCTGCAAAACAGAACCTAAAGCTAATAGTTCTTGTCTAGTTATTTCAGATCCTATCTGTCTCATGTCTCCCTTTATTCCCTGCACTATGGGTGGAGGTCGCCCATACAAAATCTCAAAAGGGGAGACACCTAAGGATCTGGTGGGAGCTGAACGTATCCTAAGGAGGGCTATGGGTAGAACTTGGAGCCACTTCAGGTGTGTTTCTTGGCAAAGCTTGGATAACTGTGTTTTCAGGGTTCTATTCATGCGTTCTACTTTCCCTGAGCTCTGGGGTCTGTAAGCAGTGTGCAACTTCCATTTTATTTGCAAAGCTTGAGCTAACGAGTCACTTGGGATACAAATGATGGACCATTGTTTGACCCTATAGTTGATGGTATTCCAAATCGGGGAATGATCTCATGGAGCAATACCCTAGTGACTTCTCGGGCTTTCTCAGTTCGGGTGGGGTAGGCTTCTACCCACCCTGAAAATGTACAGACTAACACTAACATATAGTGATATCCATTTACACCGGGCATTTCAGCAAAGTCTATCTGAATATCACTCATGGGGGTCACCCCTACTGACTGAACTCTTGGGGGTGGAATAGGACCTTGCTTGGCGTTATTTTTGGCACATATCAGGCATTGCTGTGCCACCGAGGCGGCCAGAGATCCTAGCAATGAAATACAGAAGTGTGGTCTCAGGGCTTTCTCCATGGCTGTTTTTCCATAATGTGTGGCTTGGTGGAAAGCTTGGACAAAGGCTGGCCCTAATGCTTCAGGGATAACTGTAGGACCCGGAGGTGGACTATCTTCTGGGGGTGGTAGCACTATCCAACCTTGTTCTGTTAAAACTCCTCCCTCCTTTTCACAATAATAGTCTAACTCTCTTGTAGTATATCAGGGTGCCCAGGAACTAAGGGGCACAGGGAATAGGGCTGCCTGCATTACAGTATCTTGGGTCCTGACATGTACTGTGCTGGCTGCCTTTCGGGCTGTGGCATCTGCAAATCTATTCCCTCGTGCAACTTCTCCTGCTCCTGCCTGATGACCTCGGCAGTGGATGACTGCCACTTGTTTGGGGGCCCATACAGCATCTAATAACATCAATATCTCGGGCCCATACCTAATGTCCTTTCCCCCTGAGGTGATCATCCCTCGCTCTTTATACAAGGCTCCATGTGCATGCAAAGTAGTGAAGGCATATTTGGAATCTGTGTACACATTTATGCAGAGTCCTTCTCCTAATATCAAGGCTCTAGTGAGGGCTATCAATTCAGCTTTCTGTGCAGACGTTCCTGGGGTCAGGGCTGAGGACTCAACTACCAGATCAAGGGTCACCACTGCATATCCAGCACAACGATGTCCATTGATGACCAGACTGCTTCCATCTACAAAGAAAGTCCGTTCTGGGTCCTCTAGAGCAGTGTTTTTCAACCTTTTTTGTGCAAAGGCACACTTTTTTCATGAAAAAAATCACGAGGCACACCACCATTAGAAAATGTTAAAAAAATTTACCTCTGTGCCTATATTGACTATATATAAAGTAATTCTCTTGAATAGGAATCAAACACTCACACCAACCCCCCTCCCCTGCTGGTTCACTCACACCCCCCCCCCCTCCACTGCTGGTTCACTCACCCACCCCACTGTCATTTACTCACCCCTCCTGCTGGGTCACTCACTCACCCCCCCTCTCCTGCTGGTTCACTCACACCATCGCCCCCCCCCCCCTTGCTGGTTCACTCACACCAGCCCCCCCCCCTCCACTGCTGGTTCACTCACACTCCCCCCCCCGTGCTGGTTCACTCACACTCCCCCCCCCTTGCTGGTTCACTCACACACACACACCCCTCTGCCCAAGCCGCTGCTTCTGCTTTGTACAGAGCAGCGGCTGCACTACACTTACATTGAAAAGTAAAGAGAAACTGTGTCAGGAGCCCTCCGGTCATCGCAGAGCCTGAGGAAGTGATGTCATGGGGGCGGGCTCCTCACAGGCTGTCTTTCCTTTTCAAATTAACTTTATTGCAGCTAAAGTTAATTTGAAAAGGAAAGACAGCCTGTGAGGAGCCCGCCCCCATGACATCACTTCCTCGGGCTCTGCATGATCGGAGGGCTCCTGACACAGTTTCTCTTTACTTTTCAATGTAAGTGTAGTGCAGCCGCTGCTCTGTACAAAGCAGAACCAGCGGCTGCACTGCTATAGGGAATCGCGATCGCGTTCGCGCCGCGGACTTCGGCACAAAAGCCGGTTTTTTGCTCTGGCCGCTCCCAATCTTGCGGCCAGAGCAATAAACCGGCTTTTCAATGGCCGGTTTTACAACTGTGCCAGCAGCCGGCCTGGCCATGGAAAAACCGGCCAGGCCGGCTGAAAACCGGCCGGTTGGCAACTCTAATTTGTGAGCCGAGGCCACATGTTACGGATGAAATTGGAATTTTTCCCACGGCACACCAGACAATATCTCACGGCACACTAATGTGCCGCGGCACAGTGGTTGAAAAACGCTGCTCTAGAGGGACATCGGTCAAATCAGGGCGACTTGAAAATACAGTGTCCATGGTTTCTAAGCAATTATGATCAGGTGGCCCAGGACCAATTGGGAACAATGTAGCAGGGTTCAGAGCTTGACTAACTTTCAACTGTATCTGAGGGTTTTCACACAACATGCTCTGATACTTCAACATTCGTGCATTGGTTAGCCAGAAGTTTCCTTTGTGTTCCATAAGGGTCAGAACAGAGTGTGGCACGGTAACTTGAAGAGTTTGTCCTAGTGTGAGTTTGTTTGCTTCGCCCACTAGGAGGGCTGTTGCTGCGACAGCTCTCAGGCAAGGAGGCCATCCTTTTGCAACTACATCCAATTGTTTTGACAGATAAGCTACTGGCCGTTGCCAGGAACCAAGAGATTGGGTCAATACTCCCAATGCATTTCCTTGTGATTCATGGACAAAAAGATGGAAAGGCTTCTGAACATCTGGAAGACCTAAAGCTGGAGATGACATCAGGGCCTTTTTCAAAGTTTGGAATGCTACATCTTGTTCAGGTCCCCAATCTAGTGGGGATTTTTCCAATCCTCTGGTGACTTGGTATAGCGGTTTTGCAATCAGGGCAAAGTTGGGGATCCATATGCGACAATATCCCGCGGCCCCCAGGAAGGCTCTTACTTGCCTCCTAGTGGTTGATGTGGGGATATTACACACAGCTTCTTTGCGTTCTGGTCCTAAACGTCGGATTCCACTGGACAACTGGAATCCTAGATACTTGACTTCAGTTTGGCATAGTTGTGCTTTGTATCCGGCATCTTTGAGAAGGTACAAAAGTTCACTAGTGGCTTGTAGGCATTCACTTTCTGAGTTGGTGGCTATGAGCAAGTCATCTACATACTGGAGAAGAACCCTCTTTGCTGGGTCCACTGGGTAACTTGAGAGATCTTGATTCAGAGCAGCACTGAAGAGAGTAGGTGAATTCTTGAATCCTTGGGGTAACCTGGTCCAGGTGAGCTGACCCCATCTTCCTGTTGTGGGGTCTTGCCATTCAAAAACGAATAAAAGTTGACTGGTGGGTGCTAGGCGCACACAGAAAAAGGCATCTTTCAGGTCCAGAACGGTGAAGTGCGTAGCCTCAGCGGGGATCAGTCCCAAGAGAGTATAAGGGTTTGGTACTACTGGGTGTATAGTTTCAACTGCATCATTTACTCGCCTTAGATCTTGTACTGGGCGGTAGTCCCCTGTCCCAGGCTTCTTTACTGGGAGAAGGGGGGTATTCCAAGGTGACTGGCATTCCTTGAGAAGTCCGTACTTCAGCAGTTTCATTAAATGGCAGTGAATTCCTTCTATGGCTGGTCGAGGGAGAGGATACTGCTTGAGGGTGACAATGACAGGGGCTATGTTCTTCTCTAGGCCAGGTGGACTATCTTCTGCCCATACTTCAGGTGGGGCTATAAGGTTGGTAGGTATACAGGGACTGGTTGACTTTATTGAAGGTGCACTATAGAACCGCCACTCTTCTTCTCGGGGAACAGTAAGCACCATTAATCCAGCAGGCTTTGGGTTCACAGTCATTTTCATTTCTCCCCCTTCAGCGAAGGATATTTGGGCCTGGAGCTTGACAAGCATGTCTCGGCCCAGCAGTGGAATAGGGCACTCAGGCATATACAAGAACTGGTGCGTTATCTTCTGTCCCCCTAGTTCACGCATGCGGTTCTGCAAGAATGGTTTTGTGGCTTTATTTCCAGTGGCTCCCACAATGGTGACAGATCGTGAGGACAGAGGAGCTACTGGCTTGGCTACTACTGAATGTTCTGCTCCTGTATCTACCATGAATTCCATGTATTGGTCCCCTATCTTTAAACTGACCAAAGGCTCCTGGAGACCCAGGGTGAACTTGGAGCCCGGTCTGGCCTAGTCTTCATCTATGTCATCCAGGTCATAGCCCGTTGCTACTGCCACTCCCTCAATAGCTTCTTCCCTCTCCTGCTGGAACTGTGTTCTATTCATTCCTCCTCTCCTTCGAAATCTTCCTCCGGTCCTCCAGGGACTCCCTCCTCCCCTTGCAGGGGCGGAGTCCAGATGCGGGCACTCATTTCTCCAATGTCCTCCTTCCTTGCAGTAGGCGCATTGATTCGCACCTAATGGAGGCCTTTCACTTCCGCGGCCTCCTCCACGTCGTTCGGTTATAGCAGCAGCAAGAAGATCTGCCTTCTTCTTCATCTTTCGTTCACTTTCTCTGTCTCGTTCATTTTCACGATTCACAAATACTTTTTAGGGGAGGAGTGGTCTAGTGGTTAGGACAAGGTACTTCAGGCTGGAGGGCCGGGGGTTCATGTCCCACCTGGGGACAGCAATCTCAGGCCGGAGGGACTGGGATTTCTAATCCTATAGGCACTCCTTGTGGTCTTGGGCAAAGCCACTTAACCCTCCATTTCCCATGTTCCCTGTAAGTATTAGCGTATGCGTCTCATATCCCCTCATGTTAAATATATCCCCCAATTGACCGCTTTGACCCTGTGAAAAGCGGGATATAAATACAGCTAAATAAGTAAATAAACTTTCTGAGCGACTTCCATTAACTGAGCTGTATTCATGCCCGCAAATCCATCCAATTTCTGCAATTTTCGCTTTATGTCTCTCTGGGGCTGACTAACAAAGGCCGCATTTCCCATTCGTAAATTTTCCTGAGCGGCGGGATCATATGGGGTATACAATCTATAAGCTTCAGACAACCGCTCATGAAAGGCCGCTGGGCTCTCATCTGGACCCTGAAGAACTTCCGATACTTTCCCGATATTCATGGCCCTCTGGCCTCCCTTCTTCAGGCCCTGCACTAAGGCCTGGCGAAATCTGGTTAGGGCCGCCGCCCCCCTTTCCTCATTCGGGTCCCACCCGGGATCTTCATTGGGGTATTCTGCAGCTGCTGCTTGCAGGGGATTTATTCCTTCCCTTTCTACAGGGTTCTCTTCTAACCATCGGAGGGCTGCTTGCCCGATTCGGCCTCGCTCCTCAGTAGTGAAGAGGGTGGACAGGAGCTGGCGACAATCGGCCCAGGTAGGCTGATGGGTTTGCATAATGCTTGACATTAATTCTGTTAATTCCTGGGGCTTGGCTGTGTAGGATGCATAATGCATCTTCCAGTTTAATAAATCTGTGGTGGAAAAGGGTACATAAACTAAGCTGGTTGGTCCTGGCGCCATCTGGCCCTGATCATTCAAAACAGGAATTCCAGGCACTTGGCGTAATGGCATTAGGTGCCCTGCTTTCTCCTTCTTCTTGGGAGTTACGCTTCTTAGATCATAAGGCTCCCGGGCACTAGTTTCCTTGGTGGGTGACCCTGAACTGGCAGGAGAGCTTCCGCTTTCTATCTCATCGGAGGACTTGAGTCCCCCTGCTGTGCTTGGGCCTGACTTGGGACTTCCACTCGGGGTAGGGTGCTTCTTAGGCTGTTGCTTCGGTATTTTCTGGGGCTCCCCTTCGGGCTCTACTTCAAGTTGCGGGGCTGTGGGGACTAATTTCTGTGGGTGCCGGGGTAAACTATCCAAAATATCTGAGGACTCTGGGTCAGAATACACAGGCGGCTTCGCTTCCTTAGCCTTTTTGGTTCCCCTAGTAGTAGCTACAAATATTTTACAGTGCTCCTCATAACAGCGCTTCATCCATGAGGGCTGCTGTTCACATATACTTAACCAGGAATCTATATAGGGTAACTGGTCAGGATAAGCTCTCAGTATGAGCTAATGAATTCGTAAAACTGTCTCAAAATCAAAGGTGCCCCCTCGGGGCCATGGAGCAGCTAATGTGGGCCATTCCCTTTCACATAACATTTTTAATCTGGATGGAGTCATTTTTATACCATAATCGCCCGAAAATCCTTTACGGAAATTCTTGATCATACATGCCAACGGAGTGTGCGTGGACTCCGCCCCTCCCATAATCTAAACGTACCTACGTACACTACCTGCGTACTCAACGTACCTGCGTACGTTACGTACCCTACGTCCCTACGTACACGTAATGACGTACAAGACAACAAACAATAGGGATAGGTAGTATGGCTGCAGGTAAGGGGTCCGTACAGCCCACAGAACACTGGGGGGGGACAAACACCACTCGCTTCCTCCCGTTCGCGACCTGGGCGCGGTCGCCCGGCCAGGAACTGCGCTACTTAGGAGTCCGCTCTCGCTCGGTCTGTATTTCAAGACCTCTCACTCACACACGCAAGCATATTTCAACAAGTTATCATATTTCAATATTTCAAGTGCCCAGGTTTTCTGACTAACTGACTATTCCAAACAAGAAGGGTCGATGGCTTCAGCTTCCGCTTTCCTTATGCGGAGCTTACTAGGACCGCCCTTATGGGAGGTGATCAGGCTCCCTTGTCTCGCGTATACTCATGCGAGATTTCCCAGTTAGTCTATACCAAATATACCAAATCAGTCTTGCGCACGCAAGACGCTGTCCCAGGCTGTTCTTTCTGACTATTAAATCACGAAAATGTCTACTCACCGGATCTGGTCCCCGATACCTCACCAGCTTCTGAGTTGGAACCTGGACTCCCCCGGGTCGGAGGTGTTGGCCAGCTGGACCCGATGGCCCGCCGAGGCAGGCAGACCCCTCTCCGGCACAAAGGGGCCGGCGGTGTCTTTGGTTTCCCCCGCAGTCGGACAGACACGGTTCCAACCGGGCCAAACCTCAAGGCGAATTACGTGGATTACTCACTTGAGTACCATTTACCACTCGCACTTCCCGGCCAGCACACCAAGAATATGCTGTGGGAAAGTGCAATCAATGAATAAGTCAAAGAGTCGATTGACAGGGTCCAAGTCAGTTTATTGTGCACAAGGCCCAGTCAGTCAAAGCTTCAAAAGGTACTGAGCAAACGTTTATACAGAGACATAACCATTTATACCTCTTTTCCAGTTTGATACATGAAAACTTTCTATTGGTTCCAACTCGATACATGCAAACTTTCCATTGGTTATACATCCCTTCATTTGTCCAATTAGAAATCCCTCCGGAGCCTAGCAACCGGCCCCCTCCTTTAGGATTGCTTGAACAATGGTACAGTTCTAAATCTCGTTACTTTTCTACTGCAAGGTTAACTTTGGCTTCTGGAATGCATATACTGTAACATTTCTGTTCTTTCTCACACAAGAGAATAATAGAAGACTTATGAATTCATGAAAACTTCTTATTAAGCATTTTAAAACAGCTTTCTTATTTTTCACAGATTTTTGGTTCTTTTCTAGCTATAATGGGAGTTAGGATCCAGGCCTAACTTACAGGCCTTTCATAGTAGCAGGCCATGCTAGGCCATAGCCTACCTCACTGACAGAGCCCATGCGGGAGCGCTCCCTAGGCCTAATAGGAAAGCTTTTGGGAGCTTTTGTCACCGCAGAAAAATATTTTCTTTTTGTGGTTGCGTCTGCCTTCCTGTCGACGCTAGCACCGGCATCGTCGGTGTATCTATCTTTCTTTCTTTTCAAAAAAAAAAAAGGGAGGAAAACTCTGTTTTTCTCCGGGGTCTTTACCCTTCAGGGGTTTAGGCGCCATTTTGGGCCTCAGGCCTTTTCTTTCCTCAAAATGGAAAAAACATCCAGTGGGTTTAAAAAATGTTCCAAATGTGGCAGTACCATTTCTGCTACCGACACCCATGACTGGTGTCTTAAATGTTTGGGACTGGACCATTCACCAGCAGAATGTCTCCTCTGTAGGAAGATGACAAAGAGGGGCCTGCAGAATAGAGCTGCAAAACTCAGCACCTTTTTTGCCACGGATTCCATGTCTGTTGCATCGACGTCCTCCAAGGCTTCATCTTCCTCCCACCGATCTCAGGTAATGAAACCTAAGTCTTCTAAGACTGATTGGTCCTCAAAGGGTAAATCTCCTTCTAAGTATCGAGATGCTTCAAGCTTTGCCCTAGAGGAGAATACACTGGCCAAACAGCCCCAGCGGGAGGTCCTTGCCTCCAAAGCATTAACAGGGTCCCAAGATGTTCCGGAGGCTTCCATCTCAGGAGAACTCTTGGTGCCATGCTCTGGGATCATGGTCCATGCTCCATGCTCCAGTATTAACACCCAAGCATCGACTGGTTCCATGGATCAGCGTATCCTGGCCATCGAGAGGAGTTTAGGGCCCTGTTTGCAGCCTCGGTACCACTAAAACCTCTGCAATCTGTTCCGCAGTCATCGATACGACACCGGTACCAAATGTTCCTGTATCGACCATTGCAACGCTCTCCACACTACCGCCCATGCCGGCCTTGGAGTCAGTGTCCAGCATCGAGGGTCCAGTACCGAGACATCCTGATTCCGATTTCGAGCGGTACCATTGACAGGTCGAGCGGGAGCACCCGGCTCGTTGTTACTTCGAGTCTTCCAATTCGGTACCAGGGATGTCCTTCCCCAAAGATCCTTCTCCACAACGTCGTCTGTCTCCTCCTGAAGACATGTCTTTTCAAGACTTTATACGGAATGTGGCTCGGGGCCTCTCCATTACTGTCACCCCCGAAAAAAAAACAAGAGCTGAAGAGCTTGAAATTCTTCAGTATCTGGCAGCACTTAAGGAGGCTTCTACCTTACCAATTCACCGGATATTGTATGACCTCATGCTTAGGATGTGGGAAGCACCTTTAACGGTGTCTCCACATTCTCGGAGACTTGATACCATGTACCGGGTACCACAGTATCCCGGTTTCCAAAAGTCGCAGTTGCCACACCACTCAATGATAGTGGAATCAGCAATGCGTCAAATCAAAAGTGCCAAGACCCATTCGTCTAATCCTTCCGGCCGTGAGGCCAGAACTCTCAATGCCTTTGGTCGTAGATGTTTCCAGGCCTCCATGTTATCGGCCAGAATAAGTTCTTACATACTTTATATGGATATGTTCCTTCAGGAGGAAGCGAGGGATTTGGAGCTTATGGCTCCTCTCCTCCAAGATGACAAAAGGGCTGATTAGACACTTGTTAAACATGCCCAGAATGTTTCCAAGTTCATGAACAGAGCAACCTTTGATTGCTTTGAGTGTATTAGCAGAACCTCTGCTATCTGCATCGGTGCACGTCGGATTGCTTGGTTACAAGCATCTGATCTTGAACAGTGGGTGCAAAATAAGCTGGGGAATATTCCTTGCACAGGAGAAAACCTTTTTGGCAAGGATTGGCAGGACAAGGCCTTGCAGCTAGAGTCTAAGAACACTACCTTAAACAGGCTTTCTAAGACCGCTGTCAACCCAGCTAAGCAAAAGGCTGTAAAGAAATCCTTTTTCAACAAGAGAAAGAAGTTTTATCCTTCTTATACCCAGACCATGCATTGCCCCATCCATTCCTCCCAGAAGGGACAACATCAGCCAAAAGAACAGAGGAAGAGTCAGGCCCCCAGAGCTCAACCAACTCAACAGACCCAGCCTCCTCAAGGTATTTTACTCTTTCCTAGAGAACTTAGCTGTCCTACCTCTACAGCTAAAACCAGTACAAGGCGTGGATTGCAAAGGAAGAATATATTTTATTTTATTCCGTTAATTGATATCAGCCATTGGAATAAAATAAAATATATTCTTCCTTTGCAATCCACGCCTTGTACTGGTTTTAGTTTCTGCACGTGGATTCGTGCTTTTTCTGTTGAACTTTAGCTACCTCTACAGCTTCCAGAGCCAATTCACATCTCAGGTAGACTATGTTACTTTGCAAAAAGATGGCACCAGATAACATCAGAACATTGGACTCACACCATAGTGACTGATGGGTACAAACATCACTTCCAGAGTTTACCCCCTCCCTCCACTCCAAGAGAGTTCATTTCTCTGGCCCCTCTTACCATTTTCTTGGGCCAGGAGGTTACCTCCCTTCTCACTCAAGGCTCCATAGAGTAGGTACCTCTATCTCAACAAGGCCTGTGCTTCTACTCCCCCTACTTCCTCATTCCAAAGAAAACAGGAGGATACAGGCCCATTCTGGACCTCAGAGAATTAAACAGTTACCTGTTCCGGGAGAAATTCAAAATCATCTCTCTCGGCACACTTCCCCCTTACATCCAGAATCGGGATTGGCTTTGTTCTCTAGATCTAAAGGATGCGTATACACATATCCTTATTCATACAGAACACAGGAAGTTTCTTCAATTCCTTTTTCAGGGAAGACATTACCAGTACAGGGTTCTACCCTTTGGCCTGGCTTCTGCTCCGAGAGTCTTCTCAAAATGCATGGCAGTGGTTGCAGCATTCCTAAGGACTCTAGGGATATTTGTCTTCCCTTACTTAGATGGCTGGCATAAACGAGCGACAAC
The DNA here is from genome assembly GCA_033557465.1 of Ichthyophis bannanicus. Classification (NCBI taxonomy): domain Eukaryota; kingdom Metazoa; phylum Chordata; class Amphibia; order Gymnophiona; family Ichthyophiidae; genus Ichthyophis; species Ichthyophis bannanicus. The sequence goes on along the minus strand of CM066033.1, from coordinate 371,430,942 downwards.
AGCTCTAGAGGCCAGCTCTTTGCTCTCTCGCACAATGCAGGTCCTTCAACACTTGGGATTTGTAATAAATCTACCAAAATCCCAGCTTACCCCTTCTCAAACTCTAGAGTTCATAGGGGCTCTATTGGACACGCAGTAATCAAGGGCATTTCTACCATAGATCCACTGCGCTCGCATTGTTTACCTGGCTTCTTAAGCAGCTATGAAAACCTTCCTAACGGCTTGAGAAATGCTTCATCAGTTGCTGGGCCACATGGCTTCCATGGTTCACATAGTTCCCTATGCTCGTCTACATATGCAAGCAGCTCAATGGACCCTAGCTTCGCAGTGGAACCAGGTGTCAGGTCGTCTGGGGGACAAAATCAGGAACTCTCCATGTCTCATTTTGTCCCTCAGATGGTGGCAGTTACAAGAAAACCTCCTCGTAGGGTCATCTTTTCAGAGGCCACCACACCAATCTACTCTGACGACAGATGCATCTAAATTGGGCTGGGGAGCTCACCTGGACAACTTATCCACTCAGGATCTCTGGACTCAGCAAGAGGCTCGACTCCACATAAACCTATTTGAGTTCAGAGCCATACTCAATGCTCTCAGAGTATTTCAGGACCCAACTGCGCTCCAAGACAGTTCTGGTCCAGATGGACAATCATGTAGCCATGTTCTATGTGAACAAGCAGGGGGGAACAGGTTCTCAGGCATTATGCAACGAAGCCCTGCATCTCTGGTCTTTCGCCATACAACATCAGATTCACCTATTAGCAGTGTATCTCCCTGGCAAACAGAATCTTCTGGCAGACAAGCTCAGCCGAGTACTACTGACTCACGAGCGGTCTCTCCATGTGGACCAGATCACTCGGATCTTTCAACTCTGGGGAACCCCAGATATAGATCTGTTTGTAAGTCCTCAGAATACCAAACTTCCCCGCTTCTGTTCCAGAATACCTGCTCAGAACAGTCAAGCGATGGATGCTTTCCACCTCCACTGGGGTCAGGACTTCCTATATGCCTTCCCATCCATGCCCCTCATTCCCAAAACCTTTTTCAAACTTCAGAGAGACAGGGGCTACATCCTCATAGCCCCGCATTGACCCCGTCAAGCGTGGTATCTACTGCTTCTATGTCTCTCTCAGACCAATCCTCTGGACTTGGGATGTGCTCCAGATCTCCTATCCCAGGAGAACGGAATGATCCTGCACCCTAACCCTCAGCCTCTGTACCTGATGGCGTGGCTGCTGAGAGCTTAGCACTCCAGGATATCAACTTCTCCCAACAGGTTAAAGATATCCTTTTGGCTTCTATGAAACCTTCCACAAGACGTGCTTATGCTTTTATGTGGAGAAGGTTTCCATCTGGTGTTCAGATAGGGAACTTAATCCTTTTTCAGTTCCCGTGGAGGCCTTACTTGAGTATCTCCTCCACCTTTCGTCCTCTGGACTTAAGATTAATTCGGTAAGGGTTCATCTCAGTGCCATTGCAGCTTTCCATACGCCCTTCGAAGGGCAACCTGTCTCTTCTCAGACACTAGTAGCCCGCTTCATGAGAGGTCTACTCTTAACCAAGCCTCCCATTAGGCCACCACCTGTGGCTTGGGATCTTAATCTGGTAGTTGGCCAACTCATGAAGCCGCCCTTCAAACCTCTAGCCACCACATCTCTAAATTATCTTTCTTGGAAAGTCATCTTACTGATTACTCTCCCTTCTGCGAGACGCATTAGTGAGCTACAGGCTTTAGTGGCTGACCCCCCTTACACACGGTTCCACCATGATAAGGTAGTTCTTAGGACTCATCCCCACTTTATGCCAAAGGTGGTCTCGCCTTTTCATTTAAACCAATCAGTTTACATTCCTGTCTTCTTCCCTAGACCTCACGCCTCTAGTGCAGAAAGAAGTCTACATACTCTGGATTGTAAGTGCGCTTTGGCCTTTTATCTTCAGAGAACTAGACAGCACAGAAAGACTTTGCAACTTTTTGTTGCTTTTGACTCCAGTCACCTGGGTCGACCAATTACCAAGAGAACACTCTCCAAGTGGATTGCAGACTGCATATCTTTTACCTATGAGAATAAGGGACTTTCTCTTGAAGGTCATGTCACTGCACACAACGTGCGAACAATGGCTGCCTCCATGGCAAACCTACGCTCAGTGGCGATTGATGAAATATGCAAAGCAACAACCTGGTCCTCTATAGACACCTTTGCGGCCCATTACTGCTTGGACAAGGACACCCGTCGGGATGCCTCATTTGGCCAGGCTGTTCTCCAGCATCTTTTTCATACTTAGATCAACTCCTACCCCCCCGTCCCGGGTTTCGATACCAGATATCCTTGGGAGGATACATGACCCACTTAGGTCTCTGTTTCACTGCTCTATCTGTGGTCATCTCCCTGGCATCTCCAAGCTAGAGAGTCCCATATGTGAAGACTACATTCCTGCTTGTTCTTGGAGATAGCGTAGTTACTCACCTGTAACAGGTGATCTCCGGGAACAGCAGGAATTAAGTCTTCACAACCCACCCTCCTCCCCTAGGATTTGTACCTTCTTCTTTTTCTTCTCTCCTTCTATCTCACCTACAAAATCAACAGAAGAGGGAGAGCTGGAAAGGCGGGAAGGCAGCTACGCAGGCGCAGTGGGATGCTCCCAAAAGCTTTCCTATTGGATGCTGGGGAGTGTTTCCCATATGTGAAGACTTAATTCCTGCTGTTCCCGGAGATCACCTGTTACAGGTGAGTAACTACGCTTTCCCCATTAAGTTATCTGCCTATGCTAATGATATTCTTCTCTACCTCACACAACTAGAAGAATCACTTCTAGTAGTAGTTAGGATTATTTGGGCCATAAGATAAATTTAAATAAAGCAGAACTTTTTCCATAGAGCAAATGGTGTAATAAAGCACAATGTGATATCTTCCAACTTAAATGGTGCCACTTGGGGATTAAATATTTGGGAATCTAGCTTAGGAGCAGTTTGGAAGAAACTATAGATGTCACTCAGTGTTTGCTGTTAAAGAAGTTAAGACAGTGTGTACTGAGTGGTCCTTGTTTAACTTGATATGGTAGGGACGATTAGACACCATAAAGACGATGATTCCACCCCCAAATACATTATCTTCTAAATGTCCTTCCATTGTGATCCCCTATATCTTTCTGTCAGGAGATGAATAAGATATTGTCCAGCTTTTGTGGCAAAGAAAACTCTCCGTATTTCTCTAGCCAAGTTAAAACTGCTAAAAGATATATGAGGGATTGGTTTTCCTGATTTCAAAAATTACCATACAGTTTTTGTTCTCTAAACCATGCTTGCTAGTGGTACAGTCCCAGTGTTGATGCTCCTGCAAACCTGTATGTACCTATGTGGTTACAAATTGAATGGGGCTATGGTGGCCTATTTACTGTTGAGATGGCTGCCTGCCATGAATTATCCTTACTGTAAGAAAGAGTTATACATTGTAAAAGACACTTGGCTGTGTCTATATAAGCACAACAAACAGTTGGATGTGCCATGGACTCAGTTGCTGTTTGCTCCTATATGGTATAATAAAGGGTTAAATATTGGGCATAAACCAGTGTTTGGGGAGCATTGGTTTAAAGCCAGTGTTAATGCTGAAGGCTATTTTGGATAAGGGGAGTTTCATATCTTATGAAGGTACTGTCTTAAAAATTTCATCTTAAAGTATAGAATATCTTCTGATGCAATGCATTGCAATGTGTACATGCAGCTAAAACAAGCTGTCATTAAAGACCTTTGAGAGTCAGAGTTTTAAGGATATATTTCCCTCTTTGATATCATGTTGTCAATCTGCTCATATATCTGGACATATGGTTGCCACCTTCTATAAGATGCTGTGGGCATGATCAGGGGCGGCCCAAGGGGGGTGCGGGGCCATGTGCGGAGACTCGGTGCGGGGGCCTCATTTGCATAAGTGGCCTTATTTGCATAAATATTTGCATAATGTTACCATACACTAACATGTCTCTTAATGAGTGTATGGATAAAGAAAGACTAAAAGATTTCTACATTACTATAATCCAGTGCCAACCGCCAGGCACATTAGGAACTACTACAAACGCTGCCCATTTAGAACCCATAGCAAACCCGCCGTATCCTGACAGCATTACCAGGACTCACAAAGCACCATACCCTACCTATCAAAAGGCAACACTGCAAATATTAAACCAATACATTTCAGAGAATACTGGGGAAAGAGAACAAGTGGCAATGTCAAATAGGAATTACATAAATAGAATACCTCAGCTCAGTTACACATGCAGAACATAGACCATCACCAAACAAGGAATCACAATTTAGAAACAGGAAGGCAATAATTAAACTGGGAACCCCAAAAGCCAAACTTGGAATGTACAACAACACCGTAGAAATAAAACTATAAATTAATTTCCTCTTGTACCAAACAAAGCGCAGACGTTAATGATGCACATTTCCCAGAGCTTTCATATTCCAGTTAATAAATTCAAAATAAAGAGATATCTTTCTACCTTTTGTGCATTTTTTTCAGTTGCAATTGCTCCAGCCACTTTCTTCTGGTTTCTTCATGTTTTCTGCTAACTGTCCATCGTCTGCTGTCCATTTGTTCTTTCTTCTCTCTTCTAGTTTTTTTTTCCATTCTCTCTCTCTACATCTGCTTTAACATACTAATCTTTCTCCTTTTGCTCTTTCCTCATTCCTATTACATCCACACAAATTTTACCCCTCCATCCTCAATCCCCACTTACTCTCCCAATACCCGGCCAATTGTAGATTTTTCATCCCTCCCACACAAAATATTTTTCCCCTCTCCATTCTACTCTCCCAGCCCCATCCCATTCTAATCCTCCACCAAGATCAGCTCCCTTCTAGTTCCAGTCTCACCCAGCATCCATTCCCTTCTAGTCCCTGCATCAGCCCATTTCCAGTCCTAGCCCCCCATCAACCCATTTCCAGTCCTAGCTCCCCCATCCATTTTCAGTCTGAGTCCCTTCATCAGCTCATTTCCAATCCTAGCCCCCATCAGCCCATGTCTAGTCATTTCCTAGCTCCACCATCAGCCCATGTCAAATCCTAGCTCCCCTCCACTCAGCCCAATTCCAGTCCAAGCCCCCCATGAGCCTACTTCCAGTTCTAGCCCCTCCATGAGTCCATTTCAATTCAAGCCCCCACCACAGCCCATTTCCAATCTTAGCTCCCCCCAACAGCCCATTTTCAGTCCTAGCTCCCTTCCCTCACAGCCCATTTCCATTCCAAGCTCCCTCCCCATCAGCTATTTGCAGTTCAAGCATCCCCTTCCACTCAGCCCATTTCCAGTCATAGCAACCCCCCAACCCATTACCAGTCCTAGCCCCCCATCAACCCACTTCCAGTCCTAACCCCCCATCACCCCATTTTCAGTTTAAGCCCCCCTATAACCCATTACCAGTCCTAACCCCCCATCAGCCCACTTCCAGTCTTAACCCCATCAGCCCATTTCCAGTCAGCCCCCCATAGCTCATTGCCAGTCCTAACCCCCCCATCAGCCCACAGCCCATTACCAGTCCTAACCCCCCCATAGCCCATTATCAGTCCTAACCCCCCCCCATAGCACATTACCAGTCCTAACCCCCCCATAGCACATTACCAGTCCTAAACCCCCCCCATAGCACATTACCAGTCCTAACCCCCCGCGTCTAAAGGGGCAGATGGGAAATTTCCCATTAGCCCCTGCGGGCTTAACAGAGACGCGAGGGAGACACTCTCCCTTCGCAAATCTGAAAGCCTTTGCAGAGGGGCTCAACGAGCAGAGGAGGCCCCGCGGGACACTCCATTCTGCCGCTGCTGCAGTGGTAGCGGCAGCGGCAGCAGCCAGAGCCAGCTTTTTTTTTTTTTAATGAAATTTAAAAAAAAGCAGAATGTTCTTTGCGCGGGGCCCCCTGAAACGCGGGGCCCTGTGCAAAAAACATTCTTGCTCAATGGACGGGCCGGCCCTGGGCATGATGGAGGGTGACAGAGGGATTTAAATTGTCAGCTAATGGAGGCCCTGTGGAAGTCTTTCTGGTTGCAAGCCCTGGCCTCTGCACTGGCCACGCAATCTCTATACTTTTTAATACATAATAAGGCAGTATGGACTTGTGCTAAGCTGGATCTTGAAAGAATAGACTTTTCCAGTATTTTCTGATTTTGTAATGCTGATTTAGGAACATTGATGGATATGATATTGTAGCAGCAGAGCGCAGACAAACCAATGATACCAGGAGTCTGTTCAGAAGGTCCAAATCATTTATTTGTGCACAAGTCTCAAGCAGAATCAAATTCAAAATGGCTGAGCAATGGTTTCTAGCAAAACAACAACTTTTATAGACTTCTTCTCCATTCTAGACATAGGCAAACTTTTCATTGGTCCCGGTAACCCCTCGTACACCTTCTATTGGTTCCGGTACCGATATGGCTATCCAATGATGTCCCTCGACTGGGCTCCGCACCTGCTTACCCCCCTTTCAGTCTCAATTACAATGGTCAGTTTACCAATTTTGATACTTCTCTCCTCCAAGGTCACTTAGCTAGCTAGAACATGTGGGAAAGCAGGGCACTGTAACCTTGCTTTCTGCAAAGTTAATTACTTTCATAGAAGCTATGCTCTCTTATCAATACCAATTAGACTTGTTTTTCTATATTTTCTAAGTTTTGATTCTGCTTAGCTATACTAAACTGTGTTCAATTAGGTTTCAGTTCTATGGTAGCAGCATTTTTGGGGGATGTGCAATTCCTCTGGGCCTCTCCACAGGCTTCATTTACAGGTCAAGCTACTTAGGCCTGTCCGCTTATTTCAGACACCATGGATCATAGGCCTTCGCCTACCACATTTCCCCCCTTTGATTAATCTCACCCTATTACTAATAAGGTGTGAGAGTTAAATCACTCAATTATACTATGGTCGGGTTCCGACCAAGTGTAGTAGGATTAGGGTGCCATAAGGCTAAAATCTTAGTTGCGGTCTTCCGCTCCACGGTGTTCTCAATAACACTGTTAATAGATCGCATACAACATGGGATTATACATGGTAACATAAAGAACAAGGCTACAAAGATTAATATTATCATAGCAAAAGTAGTGAATCCTCCTAATCCAGAAAAGATAGATGCAAACCAATTGGGTATCTGAAGACTATGCCAGGTCTGTACTGGCACATAAGTTTGCTTCCGCATGTGTTCAGCAATTTCTTCAACAACCTGACCCTTATCATCTATCTTTAAGCAACAATTGGTGAGGTTCAGCTTACCACAGAGTCCTCCTTCAGCAGCTAACAAATAATCTAGAGCTAAGCGATTTTGATAAATTGCAGTGCGCATTTGTGTGCTTTGTCTAGCTAAAAGTGTAAGTGCTTGGCTAGTTTCATTAGTGATAAGTTCAACTACCGCTTGCAAGCGTATAATTCTATTCAACATATAAATTGGGGTATGATATCCCCACATGCCATCTTGCTCCCAAGTGGCAGGTCCATAATAGGCAATAATTCGCTCTGGTGGCCAATCTTCACCATCCCATTTCTCCCACTTGCCTATCTGTAAGGCTGCTCTTCTCTGTCTTTTTGAATAAACTGGATAGCCTAGTTGTTCACCATGTTCTGTGGGCAACAGAAAGAAAGAGGGTTGAATAGTTCCTAAGACACACGCTCCTTCCCAGTAAATAGGGAGTCGAGCATATGCTCGGGTTCCGCAAATCCAATATAGGCCAGGTGGGGCTTGCCAGTTATGATGTCGGTCAAGGTTAGTCCATAGAGGGGCAAGCTCGGGGAACCGTGCTAAGGGATTGGTGGGCTCTAATTCATTAACTCCTGACCACCAAAATGTCCGTTTTGTGGTATCATTATAGAACTTTTGGCTAAGACAGACAAGCTGCCCTACCTTAGAGGTAAATTGGGGTCCAGTTCGAGCATAACACAAGCGCCCAACTATTGGGTGTGCTAATACCCATTCGCTGGTAGTTTTGTGTAGCTCTGTCTGATTATAGACTACTGAGTAATTCAATTCTTGGGCCTCCCAAGGCCACTGATCACCCATCTTGGTTCCACCACAGAAATAACAGTCTGAAATGCGGAGGCTGGATACCACAGCTCCGGCCAATTCTAGGAATAAATTCTGAGAGGGATGAGGGATATCAAACTTGTTTACATGCATGGTTTCATAAAAAGTGTTATGTATGTGATACTTTGATGATCGATGGGCTTGGGTATTTAGTCTAATATGCACAATGGTTCCGGGATCTGATCCAGTACCTGCAATGCGCAACCCAAATTTATACCCTGGTTTCCATACACTGGGATTGGCTATGGATAATTCTAGTGGATTACAAGCACCTTTTTTGCAATTCTTAGGATCCTTCATAGTTGGCTTAGTTAGGGTAGCTATCTGATGGTCGTTAAAGGTTACCCCCGTGTCAAGTTTCCATGTAGAATAAAGCGCACATTCCCATCTTGGGCAATAATAGTCTTTAACTGGTGCTGTGCTACACGTCTTCTACACCTTTTTTACTTATACATGTCCCCCACCCAATTGCTCCTTCTGGACACATATACTTTCCATCCTTAGTTTTTTCCCAATCGGCACACTTTGAACGACTATCTCTATTGATGGCATCACAGGCATCAAAATATAAAACAGCAGGCTGTGTGGGATCAGTGAGTGGGGATGTGGCATTTAGTAACGCTCCATCTGCATCATTCCATCTTATCTCCAAAGTATAATAGGATGGATTTTGATGCGGGTTAAAACATACCTTGGTATTACCTTGGGTACAAACATTCAGTTCAGTGGTGTTATAAACACACCGGGTTACTTTACCAGTGCAGATTTAGTAAGAATGATAAAGCAAAGTCTGAGTTACTTTCATTCCAGTCCGAGTGGTAGTAATACAAGCAGTACATGGGGGTAAAGCATGTACCAGTTCAAAGCTCCCCAGGCAAGCAGCCAAAGTAAGATAATAACAAAGATGCATGTTGATTGTAGTTCTTCTGGATCTCCGCTGGAAAATCTTGACCACGTCGTCCTCAACGCGATGCCCATTTGCTAATGAAGCAATTCAATGGGTGTCAATGTTGATTGAAGATCCTCAAAAGTCAAAAGTCTGGTTATGATGCCAACTTATTAAATGTAGTTGGTCTAATACTAGTCTATAAAGGCACAGTTAGTCGATGAAGAAAACAAATGTCTTTGCTGTATTGGAAACAGCAATCCTCTTCGAAAGACTTGGCTGCTGTAGGGCACTATAGCACATGAGTGTCTCCAATGAGATCTAGGCTGCTGGCTGCCTCCGTAAGGTGAGACGCAACGGGACGTCAGGATGTGGCTCCGCTGTCCACTGGTCCTGGTCTGGAACTGCTGCCGACTTGACTCTGCTGTGATGAATCCAGGAATCGATCTCTGCTACCTTTACTGCAGTTGGGGTAGACAGGATGACGGTGTACGGTCCCTTCCAATGAGGTTCCAACGGTGTCTTTTTCCAGTCTTTAATCCACACCGAGGTACCAGGCTTGTAGGGATGTAGGGGTTCCGTCAAGTTGATAGGCAACTGGTCCTGAATCCATGCATGAAGAGTCTGTAGAACAAAACTAAGAGCTAGAAGTTCTTGTCTGGTTATTTCTGAACCAATCTGGGCTAAACTACCCTTGATTCCCTGCACTATTGGTGGGGGTTTTCCATATACTACCTCAAAAGGGGAGAATCCTGTTGATTTCACAGGAGCTGAGCGTATTCTGAGCAAAGCTATTGGGAGCACTTGGAGCCACTTCAGGCGAGTCTCCTGGCAAAGCTTAGACATCTGGGCTTTCAAGGTACGATTCATTCGCTCAACTTTCCCTGAACTCTGAGGTCTATATGCAGTGTGTAGCTTCCATTGTATCTGTAGGGCATTTGCTAACTGCTGAGTAATCTGAGACACAAATGAGGGCCCATTGTCTGACCCTATTACTGCTGGAATTCCAAATCTGGGGATAATTTCTCTCAGCAAAACTTTGGTAACTTCTCGGGCCTTTTCAGTCCTGGTGGGGTAAGCCTCCACCCACCCAGAGAAGGTACAAACTAACACTAACAAGTAGCGATATCCATTGGCTTTTGGCATTTCAGTAAAGTCAATTTGCAGGTGGTGCATGGGGGTTACACCTCCTGACTGAACTCGGGGTGGTGGCGTGGGACCCTGTTTGGCATTGTTCTTGGCACAAATTAGACACTGGCGTGCTACTGAGGCTGATAGGGCTCCCAACAAGGCAGTGCAAAAATGTGGCTTGAGTGCTTTTTCCATAGCACCTTTTCCATAATGTGTGGCTTGTTGGAAAGCTTTGACAAAGGCTGGTCCCAATAATTCAGGGATCACTATTCGTCCTGGGGGTTGGCTGCCCTCGGTTGGTGGCAGCTCAGTCCACCCGTCTTTCAGCACTCCCTCTTCCTTATTACAGTAATAATCCAGTTCTTTGGTGGTATATCGTGGTGTCCATGAATTAAGGGGTACTGGAAACAAGGCTGCCTGCATTGGCATAGCTTGCGATGAAATTTGGCCTGTCATGGCTGCCTTTCGCGCTGAGGCATCAGCGAATCTGTTTCCTTGGGCAACATCTCCTTTACCCGCTTGGTGTCCTCGCAGTGCATGACAGCTACACGTGTTGGGGCCCATACTGCATCTAATAACATCAATATTTCTGGGCCATATTTGATCGATTTTCCTCCTGACGTAATGAGCCCTCGTTCTTTGTAGAGAGCTCCATGTGCATGCAAAGTGGTGAAGGCATATTTTGAGTCTGTATACACATTCAACAAAAGTTTTGCACCCAATAATAATGCTCGGGTGAGTGCAATCAATTCTGCTTTCTGGGCTGATGTGCCTGATGCCAGGGCTGATGATTCAATGACTTTCTCCCAGGTGACGACTGCATACCCGGCACAACGTCGTCCATCGATAATGAGACTGCTTCCATCCACAAAATAGGTCTGATCAGGTTTTTCCAGGGGCACATCGGTCAGATCAGGTCGACTTGAGAATACAGTATCCATGACTTCTATACAATCATGCTCTGGGGGTTCTTCACTGACAGGTATCAATGTGGCTGGGTTCAAGGCATGGCTCACTTCCAATTGTATCTGTGGGTTTTCACATAGCATACTCTGGTATTTCAGCATTCAGGAATTGGTGAGCCAATGATTCGCCTTTTGTTCCATGAGGGCAAGTACTGCATGTGGCACAGTGACTCGTAGATTCTGTCCTAAGGTGAGTTTGTCTGCTTCACTCACTAACAATGCTGTAGCTGCCACTGCTCTCAAGCATGGTGGCCATCCTTTGGCCACAGTGTCCAATTGTTTCGATAGATATGCTACAGGTCGCTTCCAATGTCCCAATTTCTGAGTCAACATGCCTAGGGCATTCCCTTGCACCTCATGCACGAATAGATGGAAAGGCTTGTAAACATCTGGTAATCCGAGTGCTGGTGACGACATCAATTCTTCCTTCAATGTCTTAAAGGCTGCATCCTGCTCAGGTCCCCACTCTAGTGGCGACTTTTCTTCTCCTTTGGTGGCATCATACAGTGGTTTAGCAATTTGAGCAAAGTTGGGAATCCAGATTCGGCAATATCCTGCTGCTCCCAGAAAAGCTCTAACTTGCTTTCTGGTAGTTGGGGTTGGGATTCTGCACACAGCTTCTTTTCTCTCTCGTCCTAATTGTCGGCTTCCTTTAGTCAAGCGAAAGCCTAAGTATTTCACTTCTTTTTGGCATAGCTGTGCTTTTGCTCTGGAAACTTTATATCCAGCTTCATCCAGTAGCTGCAAGAGGTCTTTGGTGGCTTGTATACATTCACTTTCCAATACAGCAGCTATCAGCAGATCGTCCACATATTGGAGAAGTACTCTCTTCCCCAGGGCCACTGAATAGCTTGAAAGGTCTTGGTTTAGTGCAGCACTGAAAATGGTAGGTGAATTCTTGAATCCTTGGGGTAATCGTGTCCAAGTGAGTTGGCCCCGTCTTCCGGAGACAGGGTCCTGCCATTCAAAGGCAAACAGCAATTGGCTAATTGGGGCTAATTTTATGCAGAAGAACGCATGTTTCAAATCCAAAACAGTAAAATGGGTAGCTTCCGCTGGAATCAATCCTAAGAGTGTATAGGGATTTGGCACAACTGGATGTATGGTCTCAACTGCTTCATTCACTCTCCTTAGGTCCTGCACTGGACGGTAGTCACCTGTTCCAGGCTTCTTTACTGGCAGGAGTGGTGTGTTCCATGGTGACTGACAAACTTTGAGTAGGCCATATTCCAGTAGCCTTAGCAAGTGGCGGTGAATGCCTTCAATTGCTACTCTTGGGAGGGGGTATTGCTTGACATGCACTGGTTCGGCACCAGGCTTGAGATTCACAATTATTGGAGCTATATGTTTGGCTAGGCCTGGGGGATTGCCTTCTGCCCATACTCCAGGAGGGGCATCAATGCTTTTCAAAGTAGGTTCAAAATAGGTATCAATAATTGGCTCATTACTTGGCTCAGTACTATAATATCTCCATTCTTCTTCTCGAGGAACAGTAAGCACCATTAGTCCAGTAGGTTTTGTCTGGGAATTCACTGTCATTTGCATTTCTCCTTTCTCAGTAAAGGATATCTGGGCCTGCAGCTTAGCTAGCATATCTCGTCCCAGCAATGGCACTGGGCACTCAGGCATGTAAAGGAATTGGTGCGTTATTTGCTGTCCTCCCAGATTGCATACCCGGTTCTGAAGAAAAGGCTTTGTGGCTTTGACACCAGTTGCTCCCACAATGGTGACTGCTCTTGCGGAAAATGGGGCAATTTGTTTATCTACTACAGAATGTTCTGCTCCAGTATCAACCATAAAGTCCATAAATTGGTCTCCTATTTGTATGCTGACCATAGGCTCCTGGAGACCTAAAGCGAATTCGGAGCCCGGTCTGTCCTAATCGGCTTCATCTACATCGTAGGTCGCTGCGGCCACCGCCTGTATGGCCTCTCCTCTTTCTCGTTGAAATTGTTCCCGATTGGCCCCTCCGCGGTTCCGGGGTCGGCCTCTTCCTCCTCCTCTCCAACGGGCATTATTTTCGTCATCCTGGGAGGCGCCTTCGAGTTGCGGGCATGTATCTCTCCAATGTCCTTCTTCCTTGCAATAAGCGCATTGGTTCACGCTTAGTAGGGGCCGGCCATCTCCTCGGCCCCACCCTCTTCCTGTGCTCCTTCGACTAGGGAAACCTCCCCTTTTCTGTTCAACTATGGCCGCAGCCAAAAAATCAGCCGCCTTCTTCATCTTTCGATCACATTCTTTCTGTCTTTCATTATCACGATTCACATACACTTTATGAGCGACTTCCAGTAACTGAGTTGCATTCATGCCCGCAAACCCTTCTAGTTTCTGTAACTTGCGTCTAATGTCTGGTTGTGACTGATTTACAAAAGCAGCATTCACCATGCATAAACTTCCTGGTGCATCTGGATCATAGGGAGTATACATTCTGTATGCTTCAACTAATCTCTCGTAGAATACTGCTGGGCTTTCATCTATTCCCTGATTGACTTCGGTCACTTTAGAAAGATTCATAGCTTTCTGGCCCCCCCTTTTCAGACCTTGCATGAGGCCTTGGCGAAACCGGGATAGGGCTTTGGATCCTCTCTCTGTATTCGGATCCCACCGAGGGTCTTCATTTGGGAATTCTCCTTGGGCTACTTCTCGATTGTCTATCCCTACCTCATCCCCCGGTGCTAAAGGATTATCCGCCAGCCAGTCGACAGCTGCTCGCCTAATTCGTGTCCGCTCCTCAGTAGTAATTAAAGTGGACAAGAGCTGACGGCAATCTGCCCAAGTGGGTTGGTGGGTTTCCATAATGGTATGCATTAATTCTGTTAGTTCTTGGGGCTTGTTGGTATAGGAAGCATAATGCGTCTTCCAGTTTAACAGATCAGTAGTGGAGAAGGGCACATATACTAAACTTAGGGGTCCCGCCACCACCTGATTATCTTCATCTCTTACGGGCACTCCCGGGACTTGCCGTAAAGGCATCATCTTTGCCGTGGAAGTTTTTCTGGATCTGAGGGGCATTTTAGAGACTCTCCTGGCAGGGGCTTTCTTCTTGCTCGTGCACTTAGTCTGGGGCGCTTTACTTTTAACTGATGAGCTCGTACTGACAGTTGTCTTTATACTATCAGTATCGCTCTGGGAAGACCCTTCCTCTTCCTCTGCTGCCTCAGACTCAACTTTTTCCTCAGTCTCGGTCGAGTCATCCTCCTCATCTAGAGTGAGCTTATCTGCCTGCTCTTCTGGTGGTGGGTCTGGGGTTGGGTCCCGCTCCCGCTGTCTCTGTGGTCCCGGGGCGGGATGCGGTGGCACTCTTACTGGACGCTGGGCTCGGGGTTGTCTAATTACCACTTCCGGGGACTCAGGATCTGCAAGGACGGGTTTCTGTCTGGATTTCTCATCTGTCCCTGTCTTTTGAGTCTGATCTGTTTTCTGCGTTTGATCTGTTAATGCTAACATTATTCTGCACTGTTCTTCATAACAGCGCTTCGCCCAAGGGGACGGGCTCTCACAAATACTTAACCAGGAATCTATATAGGGATACTGATCGGGGTGCGCTACTCGCACTTTCTGGTGAACTGACTGAATAATTCCTATAGTAAAAGTTCCCTCTCGGGGCCACATAGAGTCTAGTTCAGGCCACTCCCTAGTACACAAAACTTGCAATCGTGTCGCAGTCATTTTAATCCCATAATCTCCTGAATATCCTTTATTAAAATGCGTGATCATACATTCTAACGGAGTGTGCCTAGTAGACCCCGCCCCTCCCATATCGATGTGTGCGCGCGACAACAAACAGAAGGGAAAAGGAGGGCGGACCGTGGGTAAGGGGTCCTCACGGTCCTAGAAACATATAAGGGAAACAAATAACAAGACAAGACGACGGTCGCTTCCTCCTTTTTACGACCTGGACGCGGTCGCCCGGCCAGGAAATGCGTTACTCAGGAGTCCGCCTTCGCTTGGTCCGTGCTGCCAGACCTCTCATTCATACTTCATTCACACAATCATGCTAGCAACGTATCCCAAAAAACACAGCCCAATCCTGTCTTTTCTGACTAGGCTATGTTCAAATTCCAAAATCAAGAAGACGATAGTTTCGCCCTGCGCATACTCATGCAGGGTTAATCGGACCGTCTTGAGAGGTGATCAAGCTCTCTTTTCCAAGTTCCAAGTTCCAAAATTCAAACAGCAGTACTGCTCTGACTCATCTGTCTAGACATACCAAATCAAAACTATACTCACCGGATCCGGTCCTCAAAGTTCCCAAGCAAGCGCATGAGTTGGACCTCGGACTCCCCTCACTCGGGTTCGAGGTGTTGGTTCCAACCGGGCCCGGTACCCGCCGAGGTCCGGGCAACTCCCTCCGATACAAGGGACCGGAGGCGCCAGAGAGCGAGCCCACGTCGGAAGGGCGCGATCCCGGTAGGACCAAACCTGTTGAGGCGGAAAGTCGTGGTATATTGCCCTATATACCCTCTATTACCACACCTTCCCGGCCAACGCACCAAGAATATGTAGCAGCAGAGCGCAGACAAACCAATGATACCAGGAGTCTGTTCAGAAGGTCCAAATCATTTATTTGTGCACAAGTCTCAAGCAGAATCAAATTCAAAATGGCTGAGCAATGGTTTCTAGCAAAACAACAACTTTTATAGACTTCTTCTCCATTCTAGACATAGGCAAACCTTTCATTGGTCCCGGTAACCCCTCGTACACCTTCTATTGGTTCCGGTACCGATATGGCTATCCAATGATGTCCCTCGACTGGGCTCCGCACCTGCATACCCCCCTTTCAGTCTCAATTACAATGGTCAGTTTACCAATTTTGATACTTCTCTCCTCCAAGGTCACTTAGCTAGCTAGAACATGTGGGAAAGCAGGGCACTGTAACCTTGCTTTCTGCAAAGTTAATTACTTTCATAGAAGCTGTGCTCTCTTATCAATACCAATTAGACTTGTTTTTCTATATTTTCTAAGTTTTGATTCTGCTTAGCTATACTAAACTGTGTTCAATTAGGTTTCAGTTCTATGGTAGCAGCATTTTTGGGGGATGTGCAATTCCTCTGGGCCTCTCCACAGGCTTCATTTACAGGTCAAGCTACTTAGGCCTGTCCGCTTATTTCAGACACCATGGATCATAGGCCTTCGCCTACCACAATATGACTGTCAATACTTCTGGATAGCAGTTTAGGAAAGGATCTCCACTGTTCTGCATTTCCTGATAAATTGTCAGCTGCTGCAGTCTTTTTTTAAAGGTTGGACATCAGCTTTTCACTTGATCCCTTTGCTGATAAATTATATGATATGCCGATTGCCTTAGCCATCTGCACGAAACTACAGAATTCGAAAAATGGGGCTATGATCAATTTCCATTTTTGGTGGAACAGGGTGTACCTCACAGCAAAATATGAGCTTGCAGTGGCTTAATGTTTCAGTCCCTATAAGAAATGCATACAGGAAAGGATTTCAAGCCAGTGACAAACTGGTGTGAGAAGCCTTCATTATGCCTTTAATATTGTCTGTAGTTTCCTTCCCACTATTTAAGGGTTTATTAGCAATGGCTTTATTCCCAGTGCTCATGTTTTTTATCACCCTTCTGTATCCTTAGGTTGGGTGGGGTAGGGGAGGGAGGGTTTCAGGGTTGGGCGATTTCTTTCTTCTCTTTCATTTTATGGGTTTTTGTATTGCTTTGTCCTTTTCCTTTCTGTTTATATTTGTATGATTTAAAATATAAATAAAGCTTTAAAAAAAGATTATTTATTGTTTTTCAGAATTTATTCCTGTGTTTTGGGTTAAAGAAAATATGTGGTATCTTTCAGTGTAGTTCTAATGGTATTTTTTTGTGTGTGAAAGATGGAAACTGAAGCTCTGGATTTACTTGCCTCTGTTAGTTGGTTTTCTGTATATAGTTTATAGGTAACACAGGTACACTACCAAAAAAACTGCCTCCAGTTTTGCAACTGATTCCTATAGATTTTGGGGTGCTGAATCCAGGAAAAATAGCCAAAATGTTCCATCACGTCACGTTTTCTTGCAAAATTAGATTTCTTACCCATATAAGGAATGTTCACATAATTTCTTTTTAGCCGACTGCAGTTTATTTTCTTGGCCCAAAATAGAGGTTGTAATGGTTAACTAACTAGAAACACTCCCTCATGATATTTTAGAGTGTTTTGTATTCATTTTATACATTAACAGGACAATTGGGAGGCGGGGGGCTAAATCCAGTACTCGCGCTGGCGCATGTTCTTTCCTGTTCGCCTCGCCTCGTTCGCCGCTCGCTCGCTCAAACACGATGGTTGCGACATGAACGTTCCTGTCAAATTTCAGTTTCTTGCAAGTTCATTATTACCTTTTGTTTGCTCAGTCGTAATCCAGCTTTATTCCGAAGTGGTTCACTACAGTTGTAGTTTGCAGTGCTGTGTATTTGTGATGGCTCACAGAGCCAGAGGTTGCGTCAACTCTCCGGACAGTTTTTGTTTTATTTGTGGGGAATATACCGTGAAAAAGCGGCAGAGGAACATTTCTGCATTTATTAAAAAAGTATATTTTGCCTATTTCGGTTTGAAGTTAGGCGATCAAGACAAACCGTGGGCTCCTCACAAAGTGTGCAAGACATGTGCGGAAGATCTACGCTTATGGATGAAAGGTAAAAAACAAGCATTTCGTTTCGGAATACCTATGATATGGCGTGAACAAAGAGACCACAGCAGTGACTGCTATTTCTGCTCTTGCATTGTGAAGGGATACAACTTAAAAAATAAGAACGTAATAAGTTACCCCAACCTTCCCTCAGCAATTAGGCCTATGCCTCATAGCAACGAAGTACCTGTGCCTGAACCACCAAAATCTTTGGATCATATTTGTGTGGACGGTTCTGATCATGATGAGACTCATCAGATGGCTTTTCCCGATGAGTCCAGTACTTCCGAGTTTGAAATTGAACCAGATCCGAAACCTGAACTTTTCTCTCAAGCTGAATTGAATGATTTAGTCCGGGATTTAGGACTCCCAAAAGATGCTGCCCAACTGCTAGGTTCTCGGCTTAAACAGAAAAATCTATTGTCACCAGGAACAACTTTCTATTGGTACCGCAACCGCGAGACACAATTTTTGAAGTATTTCTGCAAAGAGGAAGATTTGGTATTTTGCAACGATATATACGGAGTGATGGAAAAGTTTAAACTCAAGTATGATCCTGCTGCTGAATGGCGGCTGTTCATTGATTCGTCAAAAGACAGCATAAAAGGTGTTCTTCTTCATAATGGCAACACATTCGCTTCAGTTCCTATTGCTCACTCAGTTATTCTCCAAGAAAAATACGAGAATTTGGCCCTGATTCTTCAGAAGATTCGTTATGATGAGCATAAGTGGATGATTTGTGGAGACTTTAAAATTCTATCCATGCTATTAGGGCAGCAATCCGGTTTCACCAAATATCCCTGCTTCCTTTGCTTGGGATAGCCGGGCCCGCGACCTACACTGGGGGAAAAAAGACTGGCCAATTCGGGAGTATTTGAGACCCGGTGAGAAAAATGTTCATGAGAGCTTGGTACCTCGTGATAAAATTCTATTACCACCTCTCCACATTAAGTTGGGTCTCATTAAGCAATTCATCAAGTCCCTTCCAAAAGATGGTGAGTGCTTTCGGTACCTTTGCTCAAAGTTCCCCCGACTTTCTGAAGCAAAGCTAAAGGAAGGAGTGTTTGTTGGCCCTGATATAAGGAAACTCATTTCAGATGGAGCATTCGCTGAAACGATGTCTGAGAAGGAAAAAGAAGCCTGGGATTCCTTCAAGGATGTTGTTCTCAAATTCTTGGGGAACAGGCGGGATGAGAACTATAAGGATATTTTGTTGCCAGGATGCTCAATGCCTTCAAAGAACAAGGCTGTAACATGAGCCTGAAAGTCCATTTCTTGCACTCCCATGTGAACTACTTTCCCGAAAACTTGGGGGCGTACAGTGAAGAACAAGGTGAAAGGTTTCACCAGGACATCAAGGACGCAGAGAGAAGGTACCAAGGAAGATGGAACACCACTATGATGGCTGATTTCTGCTGGTTGCTGCTGCGGGAAACCCCAGATGAAAAATACGCCAAGCAGCGCACCAAGAGAAGCATTCGGGGAAGAAGAAACGGGCCCACCAGGAGATTGATTGACCCAAGAATGACTTTAAAATCTAAACTGTGTTGACAAATATCGTGTTTTTACTAAACTTTGAAATAAAAATTTGCTAGTTATTACCACAGTGTCGGATATCATTTATTAGAATTTTATTTTCACACCATCGGGTGTTTTGTCTTCATGTATTGCAATGGTGCGGTTTGCGTTTTCTATTCTTACATACATACCTGTACAACATTTTTTGCACATTTCTTTGCTTTGCTTTGTGTCTAACCTCGCTCTTATATGCTCAATGTTTGTGCACATGTATGTGGCTGTTTTAAGTGCAGACAATTTTGCTACCATCACAGTGTGTTTTGTTGACATTACTCTATTCTTATGTGCTGCCTTGTTACAATTTTCTTTATTCTTATTTGAATAACTACTAAACAATTAGTATAAAGAATTCATCCAAGAAACTTTTATCTCGAACGCACTCAATCTGAAACGTTCACCTCAAACTGCTAACCCAATGTAGCAAAAAATCTGTACGTGATGGAGCAAATTGGTTACCAGATTTGGATTCAGCGCACCAAAAAACGTAAAAATCAATCGAAACATTAGAGGCAGTTTAAAAAAAAATTTTTTTAGTGTACCTATGTAATCATTGTTCCTTGAGTCTGTAGATACTAAAAAGTTAATTATTTCTATGGAGCAGTCAATTTTAAGTCCAGAGTATGAGATGGCATGCATCAAAGGCTCTATCTACTTTCAGTCCATATCATGATGATGTCAATGTGGCTGTAGTATTTGAAAGGTTTGTTGTGCTATCTACTCAGGAATATCTCTTTCATTTCTTTTTCACAAGCTTTGGCATACTATGGTGCCATTCTGGTGTCAGTAACAGTTTCTATAATCTATAACGTAGGTTCTAAACCAGGGTGAATTATAAGAATCTGAGAGGTGTGTCACAGGACCAATAGGAGGCAGCTTTCTCTTCCTCTGCATGATGCTGTGTCAGGGCCAGTGTGACCCACTGTGCAAATTGTTCACTTGCATGGGACAGCAGCCCTAGGAAGACAGCATGGTTAACACAGTGAGCTCGCCAGGCCCAGTTTCAGTGGGGTATTGGGCTAGACTGCAGACTTCATTGGAAAGGAAAAAGCAGCACAGGGCCTTTGAGTCCACGCATGCTGCATGTCTGACATATCTCTACCTGTTGTTGGGGGGAGGATGGAATTTTGTGGATGTAGCGTATGTTTACATTTAACTCATTAGAACTGCTGTCCTGTGTCAGCTTAAAATAATTTGTTGATATTTTGTTTCAAAATCAGGGCCCCTCTTCAAAACTAGTTAGAGAACAGAATATGCCCTGAATGACCTGGACAGTGTCAGAGTGGCAGGACTTGGTTGCTAGGCAGCTACTAAATGCATGTAGTTTAAATAGAACTTTTCTCTGAGAGCAAGCTGTATAATCCTGACACAGAGGCAGGGGCGGCCCAAGGGGGGTGTGGGGCCATGTGTGGAGACTCGGTGCGGGGCCTCATTTGCATAAGTGACCTTATTTGCATAAATATTTGCATGATGTTACCATACACTAACTTTTAGTAAACATGTCTCTTAATGAGTGTATGGATAAAGAAAGACTAAAAGATTTCTACATTACTATAATCCAGTGCCAACCGCCAGGCACATTAGGAACTACTACAAACGCTGCCCATTTAGAACCCATCCCACAAAATATACCCTTAGAAACCAACCCCAATGTATCCAATCCAAACTTGGTTCCTCTATCAAATATCACCATACAAACCCCCACCAAGTGATTTCCTGATATTATTGAACTCAGTTTGTTGGGGTCAGGAAATCACTTGGTGGGGGTTTGTATGGTGATATTTGATAGAGGAACCAAGTTTGGATTGGATACATTTAGAACCCATAGCAAACCCGCCGTATCCTGACAGCATTACCAGGACTCACGAAGCACCATACCCTACCTATCAAAAGGCAACACTGCAAATATTAAACCAATACATTTCAGAGAATACTGGGGAAAGAGAACAAGTGGCAATGTCAAATAGGAATTACATAAACAGAATACCTCAGCTCAGTTACACATGCAGAACATAGACCATCACCAAACAAGGAATCACAATTTAGAAACAGGAAGGCATTAATTAAACTGGGAACCCCAAAAGCCAAACTTGGAATGTACAACAACACTGTAGAAATAAAACTATAAATTAATTTCCTCTTGTACCAAACAAAGCGCAGACGTTAATGATGCACATTTCCCAGAGCTTTCATATTCCAGTTAATAAATTCAAAATAAAGAGATATCTTTCTACCTTTTGTGCATTTTTTTTCAGTTGCAATTGCTCCAGCCACTTTCTTCTGGTTTCTTCATGTTTTCTGCTAACTCTCCATCGTCTGCTGTCCATTTGTCCTTTCTTCTCTCTTCTAGTTTTTTTTTCCATTCTCTCTCTCTACATCTGCTTTAACATACTAATCTTTCTCCTTTTGCTCTTTCCTCATTCCTATTTCATTCCAATTTCATCCACTTAAATTGTACCCCTCCATCCTCAATCCCCACTTACTCTCCCAATACCCGGCCAATTGTAGATTTTTCATCCCTCCCACACAAGATATTTTTCCCCTCTCCATTTTACTCTCCCAGCCCCATCCCATTCTAATCCTCCCCCAACATCAGCTCCCTTCTAGTTCCAGTCTCACCCAGCATCCATTCCCTTCTAGTCCCTGCATCAGCCCATTTCCAGTCCTAGCCCCCCATCAGCCCATTTCCAGTCCTAGCTCCCCCATCCATTTCCAGTCTGAGTCCCTTCATCAGCTCATTTCCAATCCTAGCCCCCCATCAGCCCATTTCTAGTCATTTCCTAGACCCACCATCAGCCCATGTCAAATCCTAGCTCCCCTCCACTCAGCCCAATTCCAGTCCAAGCCCCCCCATGAGCCTACTTCCAGTTCTAGCCCCTCCATGAGTCCATTTCAATTCAAGCCCCCACCACAGCCCATTTCCAATTTTAGCTCCCCCCAACAGCCCATTTCCAGTCCTATCCTAGCTGCTCCATCAGCCCATTTTCAGTCCTAGCTCCCTTCCCTCACAGCCCATTTCCATTCCAAGCCCCCTCCCCATCAGCTATTTGCAGTTCAAGCCTCCCCTTCCACTCAGCCCATTTCCAGTCCTAGCAACCCTCCAACCCATTACCAGTCCTAGCCCCCCATCAACCCACTTCCAGTCCTAACCCCCCATCACCCCATTTTCAGTTTAAGCCCCCTATAACCCATTACCAGTCCTAACCCCCCCATCAGCCCACTTCCAGTCCTAACCCCAGCAGCCCATTAACAGTCAGCCCCCCATAGCCCATTGCCAGTCCTAACCCCCCCATTAGCCCACAGCCCATTACCAGTCCTAACCACATCAGCCCACCTCAAGTCCTAACCCCTCCCCATCAGCCCATTTCCTGTCCTAGCCCCCTATAGCCCATTTTCAGTCCTAACCCCCCCCCCCATAGCCCTTTACCAGTCCTAACCCCCCATCACCCCATTTCCAGAGAGCCCCCATCAGCCCACAGCCCATTACCAGTCTTAACCCCCCAACAGCCCATAGCCCATTACCAGTCCTAACCCCATCAGCCCACCTCAAGTCCTAACCCCTCCCCATCAGCCCATTTCCTGTCCTAGCCCCCCCATAGCCCATTATCAGTCCTAACCCCACCATAGCCCATTACCAGTCCTAACCCCCATCACCCCATTTCCAGACAGCCCCCATCAGCCCACCGCCCATTACCAGTCTTAACCCCCCCAGAGCCCATTACCAGTCCTAACCCCCCCACCGCCCACCTCAATTCAAGTCCTAACCCCCTCCCTAGCCCATTACCAGTCCTACCCCCCCCCCCCCCCTCGGCTCATGGAAAATTTAAAAAAAAAGCTGGCTGCTGCTGCTGCTGCTGCTGCCGCGGCGGTAGCAGCAGAATGGAGTGTCCCGTGAGGCCCCCTCTGCCCGGCTGAGCTCTCCCGGCCCGGCTGAGCCCCTCTGCGCCGGCTTTCAGATATGCAAAGGGAGAGTGTCTCCCTCGCGTTTCTGTTAAGCCCACAGGGGCAGATGGGAAATTTCCCATCAGCCCCTGCTTCCCATCAGCCCCTGTGGGCTTAACAGAGACGCGAGGGAGACACTCTCCCTTTGCGTATCTGAAAGCCGGTGCAGAGGTGCTCAGCCGGGCAGAGGGGGCCCCGCGGGACACTCCATTCTGTTGCTGTCACGGCGGCAGCAGCAGCAGCCAGCTTTTTTTTTTTAATTTAATTTTTAAAAAAGCAGAATGTTCTTTGCACGGGGCCCTGTGCAAAAAACATTCTTGCTCAATGGATGGGCCGGCCCTGCATAGGGGTGATGTCACCCATAGAGCCTGAAATAGAGACAAATAGCTAACAAAGCTTAGATATTTCCAGAATGGTGAACCACATACGTGCAGTGGTTCCTTTGTCAGCAAGGAAACATTCCACAAGAAAATTCTATGCATTTAAACAAAAGGTATTCCCGATTTGGTATAGAGCAAATGACGGAATCTATTTGTGTCCTCCCATGATCTCAAAGAAGTGCCTTTTATCATCTGAAGCAGGTCTTAAAAGTCCATCAGTGAAGATGCAACGTAACACCATACTAGCTTAAAACACATCAGTGCTATGGGACCTAAATGTATTGGTGGTGCAGTTGATGAAACTGCAATTTGAATAAATGGAATCCACAACACTCAAATTCCTTTTCTTTAACCTCCACTAGAAGCATCAGTGAACTACAAGTACTAGTATTACTGTATATGCTCAGTATTCTTTCCAAATAGGGTAATACTTAAAACACATCCTAAGTTTCTACCAGACTGCTTCAGCTTTCAATATTAACCAAAAAGCAGTATTACCTGTGTCCATCCTAAATCTTAGCCTCTGCCAGGGGAAAAGCTGCTTCATACCCTGAATCATTAAAGAGCACGGACATTCTTCCTAGAGCAATAAAATATCATAAATCTGCCCATCCTTTTATATCTTGTGACCCTGACTGTCTAGGCATAATCATGTTAAAGAGAACAATACACAACTTGTTACTGGAATACATTGTTTTGCTATCATCAAGCCAGCCTTTTGACATAAAATTTAGATTGTAAGCTCTCTGAGGTCATACTGTACCTGGATGTAACTCATCTTGAGCTAATACTAAGAAGGTGTGAACTTAATATAACATAAATCAATAAACGGTCACTTAATAAGAGTGATAGCTAACTCTGTCACATGAAAGCAACATCACCAGAAGAAAATCACAAAGCAGCAACGCGATCATCCCTATATAATCTTACTATTATATAGACCATGTATTCATGGAAACAGTGCTTTCAGACAAGGAACATCAAAGAACCTCTTTGCATAATTACCTCAACTGTCACCAGAAAAAAGTTGGATTGCTCAGAGCTACTGTTCTGTGTGCCATTAAGTCAGTGCTGGGACTCATGGTGACCCAGCAGCTCGTAGGTTTTCTTCGGAGTTGACCGGAAGTAGATTGCCAGGCCTTCTCTGCCTAGGAAGTAGATTCCTAGGCAGAGAAGGATAAAATGACATGCCCAAGGCTACAAGGAGTGCCACTGGGAATCGAACCTGGTCTTCAGGCCACTGTTCTAGCCACTAGGCTATTCTTGGAGAGCTATTGTTACTGATCACATATCGGAAACAACCCTGGGGAACTGGATTTAGCTCATCTTTTTCAGAAAGTTCTAGGTGAGTTACAATAGGTATTTTTCTATCACCATAGGGCATACAATCTACATTTTTTAATTGGGTTCGAACCTGGCTTCCCTGGTTGTCAGACCACCTCTCTAACCATTAGTCTACTCCCCACCACTCCAAAGCAGCTTAAACTCTCCATAAAGCTCTCAAGTGATTGACAGCAACCCTCAGATGGGGAGTCCCCCAACCTATGTGGCTGATTCATCCTGCTTATTGACAGAGAAGGCAACATTTTTTACATCTTAACAGGTTCTCTGTAGACAGCAGGATAAATCAACCACACAATCCCACTTAACTCCCCCAGCAACTATTCTGTGAATCACATTGAAAGGAAGATCTTTAAGTGCCGAGAAATGCTGTCAAGAACCAAGACAATGTGACAGAAAGAAAATGTTGAGTACCACAGGCTTGTGTAAGAGGAATTTCCAAGCACACTTTAATAAATTACCCATACATGTTACTTCTTACAAACTCCAGAAGGAGTCTGTCTTTAGCACAATGCAAATACTACACTGAGCATTAGCTGTAAATTTGAGAGACTGAGATCATATTCCACATACCCTGACTTTGGAGTGAGGTTCATGACTTCCATGGTATCCACAGAGCTAACCCATATCGAGAAATTGTCCCTAGAGTTGATATTAAGCTACATATAAACCAAGGAACTAGGTCAGGGGTAGCTACATGTGGGATGCATGTGCTCAATAAGTTTAAAGCTACAGTAAATCTTAGTTCTGAGAGAACTACTCCATCTTGGCAGCCACTTGTTTCTCTGATTTATTCTGCTGTCTGTGGAGAATCCTTGTTGCAAGTAAGCAACTCTATTTTCTCTGAGGACAGCGGGATATTAATCCTCACAAATTCTACCATCTTCCCTAGAAGTTGGCTTTCTCCCAAGTTTAAACTGAACTGAGATGACTCCATATAACAATGCAGATGTGAAAGCCACCACACATGCCCGGTTTACTGCTCTGGAAAGCTATAAGTTTGAGAGTTGTGGTGTTATTTTTCTCCATCCCAGGCTCCATTGGTGATGTCACCATTGTGTGAAGACTAATATCCTACTGCAGGTAAGTAGCTTTTTTTTACCTGCCATCTGTCAATAGCAAAACTGTTTTGAAAACAATATTTATGAGAGTACATGAATCGTGAATTCATTTCTTCCCTGGCAAGTTAATCCCTTTTAGCCTAACCATGACCCCCTATGTAACCCTCTCATACCATTCTGCCCATTCCTACTCGGGTACAGTCATCTCTCCCCTCTCTCCCTCTTCTACACTGTTCTTTCCCTTCCTCCCTCAGTGTGCTCACAGTCCTCTCTCCAAACACCCATTTGCAGTTTTCCACCTTCATCCCTCCAACTCGGCCCTGTCACTTTCCTCCCCTCTACCCTGCCTCAGCTACAGTCTTATTACTTCTTTCCCACTACGTGCCTGATTCTGGCTCTCAGGCCCTGATGGTGGCCAAAGGCATCTTTTCCTATTCTTTTCCATCACCTTCTTTCTTTCAGGCCCATCTGCAGAAGAAGCAAACCCCGGCTTAAATATCTGTCCCGCTCCCCAATATTGCCCCACCCAATTATGAGTGGCATTGGATGCTTGTGTGAGCCTCCTTTCTGCTTCAATCTGCTGCTTTCTCCCTGATACTGCTTCTACTTACTGAAGTGGGGAAAGCATCAAAATGAAGGGGAGGAGTAATAAGAGCCCAGCCTAACATGCTTTCTTAACCTTTGCTGCCATTTCGGCAGATGTGGTTCTACAAATAGGCTGCCTTTACCAGCTACTCTAGCACCTTCTCCTGAGATTTCACAATCCCCATCACGGCATGCATGGCTGACATCAGAACCCTTGCTGTTACTACAGCTGCATTTCCAGATTCCCAATGCTGAATCGATGCTTCTGCTACTGTCTTTCACTGCTATCTTGCTGGATCCAGTTTTTGCTGCAACTGAGTCTAATGCTGACAAAACTATTGACTCTTGTCAAACCAAAATGAAGTTGCAGTGGGGTAGTGGAATTTTTTGCCCCCTTCACTCCAGTGCTATCCTTCCTGGTGCAGTTATGTATTTGGTCAGTGTACCTGCCAGTCCCTATCTTTGACATCACAGATGGAATGACAACAGACCAAATACATACGCACATGTAATTGTATACAACAGGCTAAGATTTCAAATATGTATTTATTTGTAACTATACTACTATAGCATCGCCCTAACAGTAGGCATAACCCCCCCCCCCTCTATTTTTTTTAATTAAATGCTTTCATTATAAATATATCTTACTGTGAAAAATCCATTTGAAGGACAGGTAGGCTTATAGCAACATTGAGATCAATTTTCTAAAGCTCTCATCTGGGAAACCATGGAGGTTATCCAGATAAGGGAACTGAAAGAAAATATATCCACAGACTACTCTGACACCATCTGTAGAGTGCTGGGTCAGTCCATGGCTGAAAGGAGGTCAATGCAGTCACTATCCAGATAATTGCTGCATTTCTCCAGAGAGTGATGATTTTCAGTCACTATCTAGAGAAGTTATGTGGGTAGCTTGGATCACAGAAAAAGCTGGCCTAAGTTGCTATTCAGATACCTATCTGGTTAGCGGTTGAAAATCGCTGCCATCTGGATAAGTGCAATCAGGGGCGGCTCTATAATGAGGCCGAGTGAGACGGTAGCCTCAGGCGGCAACTTTTTGGGGGCGGCAAAAATAGCCCCCCAAAAGACCACCTCTATCGGCCTTCAAATAAAAAAAAAAACAACCCCGGCTGCAGAAGCTGCTGCTGCTGAAGCGGCGTCAGTCAGAATGAAGTGCCACACGGCCACCGCCTCCCCGAAAGAGCCGTGCCAGCGTTCCCCCCACTCCCGCGCCGGCTCAGCTTTGCAGAGCCACGGAAAAGGGAAACACTCTCCCTTTGCACGGCTCTGCAACGCTGCGCCGGTGCGGAGGGGAAACGCTGGCAGGGCTCTTCCAGGGAGGCGGTGGACGCGGGGCACTACTTTCTGCCACTGCCGCCGCTGTAGCAGCAGCGGCAGCAGTTTCTGCAGCTGTTTTTTTGGGGGGGGGGTTCCTTTTTCAATTTCCCTGGGCTGGGGGGGTAGCACAGCCAATATTAATGGGCTGATGGGGGAGGGCTAGGACTGGAAATGGGCTGATCGGAAGGGGGGCTAGGACTGGTAATGGGTTATCGGGGGGGCTAGGACTGGAAATGGGCTGATGAGGTTTGAACTGGAAATGGGCTGATTGGGAAGGGGGGCTAGGACTGGTAATGGGCTATGGGGGGGCTAGGACTGGAAATTGGCTGATGGGGGTTAAGAATGGAAATAGGTTGATCGGGAGGGGAGTTAGAACTGGAAATGGGCTGATGGGGGGTTAGAACTGGAAATGGGCTGATCGGGAGGGGGCTAGGACTAGTAATGGGCTGATTGGTGGGGTTAGGCCTGAAAATGGGCTGATTCGGGGGCTAGGACTGGAAATAGACTTATTGGGGGGGTTAGGACTGGTAATGAGCAGATGGGGGGGCTAGCACTGTAAATGAGCTAGGACTGGTAATGGGCTGATTGGGGGTCCAGGACTGGAGTGGGCTGATAAGGGAGATAGGACTGGAAATGGGCTAATGGGGGAGGGGAGGAGAGTGCTGCTGGCCCTGGAAGAAAACTAGGGGCTAGGGCTGCAAATGGGCTGATGCGGGGGGATGGTAGAATAGGACTGGAAGGGAGCGGATACTGAGAGGGTCTGCCAGGGGAAGGAGGGGGCAGGAAGGGAGCTGACACGGGGGAAGGAGGGGGCTGGAAAGGAGCTGACACCTGGGATGTACTGAAGGAGGACTGGAAGGGAGCTGACACTTGGGGATGGGCATGGTAGGTGGCTGGGTAATGCGGAGAAGGCTGGAAGGGAGCTGACATGTTAATGGCACTGGAAGGGGGATGGACAGAGAGTAGGGCGACTGGAAGGGAGCTGACTGGGGGAGTGGCACTGAGAGTGGACATGAGCTGATGCCTTGGATGGTATTTGTACAAGAAAGGGCTGGACACTGGGGAAAGAGGGGGACTGGAAGGGAATGGACACCAGTGGCAGTCGTGGGAATGCAAGGCAGTTGACATTGGAAGGTATTGGGAGGGGAGGACTGGAAAAGGGGGCTGATACTGGGGAGGATTACTGGACCTGGAAAAGGGCTGATGAAAGGAAGTGAAGAAAACAAAAGAAGAGATAAGAAATGGCAGATGGACCATGGACCATAGACCACAGAAAAAGAGCTAAGAGAAGACAGGAAATCAGAAGCCTCAGATCGGGGGGAGCGTTTCCATCTTGTGTCCAGATCCAGTGCAGGAGAGGAGGCTGGTTCTGTGGCTGGCGGCTCTGCGGGCACTCGGCTGACGTCACCACCGGGTCCTGGTAAAAGCCCTTGCCGACTTGTGCTTCTCGGGAGCGTTTCCATCTTGTGTCCAGATCCAGTGCAGGAGAGGAGGCTGGTTCTGTGGCTGGCGGCTCTGCGGGCACTCGGCTGACGTCACCAACGGGTCCTTCTTATTTTGATCTCACACGGCGCTAGCCGTTGGCGCGTTTTCAAAGGGGCGCGTTTCTAAGGGGGTTGTTTGGCCCCTTGTGAGCCCCTCTGGAGCCATCTTGGAGCCCTGGTGTTAGAGTTGGGGCATGCCAGGTGGTAAGCGCAAGAAGAAGCCGGCGGCCGATGAATCCCAAGCGGGGGCAATTGAGAAGCACTTGGTTTCTACACCACGGCCTGCCATACCAGGTACTGTGCCTCTGGTTCCTGTCACAGAAGGTGCGAGTTTAAGCTCAATCGAGCGTACCCCACCGCTTCCTCCTGGTTTCCTTGAGCTTTCTAAGGAGGCTTCTTTTGTTCCCGATTCACAAATGTGTCCTCAAGAAGTTGTGTGGAGTCATTCCTTTTCTCCCGCACCTTTACCGGCAACTTCCACGGTATCATTATCAGATGTTTGGACTGTAGTTTCTCGCACGGAGCGTATGTTGTCAGAGACTGTTTCCAAATTGTGTTTATTTACAAGGGATTCCATTCAAAAGTTTCATGCTCTAGATTCCCAGATCGGTGCTTGTAACTCGGTTCTGGCGAAACTAGAGCCTCAAATGGGCAAGTTTTCGGATTTTACGGCTTCTCATGCAAAAGAAAGTTTTCTGCTGCATCAGAAGCTGGAAAATCTGGAAAACTTAGCTCGCAAAATGAATATTCGTGTTTTGAATTTTCCCACATGTCCTATGTTGTCTCCTACAGTACTCTTTAGAAAGTATTTAAAGGATATTCTTCTTTTTCCTCAGGCTGAGTCTTGTGTTTTGGTTAAATGTTATTATCTTGCTTCGAGAGTTTCTTCTACTCCTGAGGATAAAGAAGAGATTCCTATTTCAGATAAGGCAGATTTCAATTTAACAGCTTTTCTTGAAGAAACTCAGGATGTGATCATTACTAGAGCCACCTTACTGGTTACCCTGTCCTCTGAAGAGGATAAGATTTCGATACTGAAATCTTATTTTAGGAGGAAGGAGTTCCAGTTTTGTGGCGATAAAGTTTCTCTGTTCCCGGATGTTTCACGGGCTACGCAGCTTCGTAGAAAATCTTTTCTTTTGTTAAAACCTAGAGTATTGGCTTTGGAAGCTACGTTTTTTTTAAAGTACCCTTGCAAATGCTGTATATCTTTACGTTATGATAAATTTGTCTTTTATTCTTCATCTGATTTAGAGAACTGGTTAGTTGAGCGGGAAAAGGTCCATAGTGTATCCTGAATAACAGGCTAGCAGTGAGGAAACTCGCCTGGCTAGGTTGGCTGCAGCCCTTGTGGTTGAGCCTTGATTTTCTTACTACAATTTCATGGTTTGATTAGACTCTCCCCGAGACGTGGTTTGGAAGTTTAATGATGATTACCTGTTTTGGTTCATATTCTTCCTTTATTTTGCTGTATTATTGGTTGTAATTGTTTATCTATTATGACTCTGTAAAAAGTATCTTCATAAATAAAATATATATAAAAAAAAAAAAAAAGAAGCCTCAGATCGGGACCAGCATGATCAGAGAATAAAATGGTCAGACAACAAAGGTAGAAAAAATAATTGTATTTAATTTTAGTGATTGGACTTTGTGCTATTTTTATATTTTATACAGTATTGGGGAACTGCATCTCTTATTTATCTGATGTTGCACTGCATGTGGACTCTGGCTTCTTGGGGTTTCAGTTTAAATTTAGTCTACATATTTTTATTTTTACTTTAGATTGTGGTTACTTATTCTGTACTTGGTGAGGGTTGATGTTGTGAGTGTGTGACTGAGGTCAAGTGTTCTGTTAACATGGAGTTTGTACATAAAGATCTATACCCGGGGTCTCAAACATGCGGCCCGCGAGAGAACTTTGTGCGGCCCGCAACGGAGGGAAACAAAAATAAAAAACCCTGGCTTCTGCTGCTGCCGCCGTGGCAGCGGCAGAATCAACTGTCAATTAAAAAAACCAAAAACCTGGCTTCTGCTGCTGCAGCCATGGCAGCGGCAGAAACAGCTGTCCCGCGGCCCCTTCCCCTCTGCCCGGAAGAGCCCTGAGTCTGCTCCATCAGCGGCGGGCTTTTTAAGCCGCGAAGAGTGTATTTCCCTCTCGCGCGGCTTAAGCCTATTCACTTTTCATGCCGCGCGAGAGGGAAATACTCTCTTCGCGGCTTAAAAAGCCTGCCGCTGATGGAGCAGACTCAGGGCTCTTCCGGGCAGAGGGGAAGGGGCCGCGGGACAGCGGATTCTGCCGCTGCCACGGCTGCAGCAGCAGAAGCCAGGTTTTTCTTTTTTTTAATTGACAGTTGATTCTGCCGCTGGCACGGCGGCAGCAGCAGAATCCAGGGTTTTTTTTTTTTTTTTTAATTTACCTGGGCTGATGGGGGGGGAGGGGGTTAGGACTGGAAATGGGCTGATGTGGGTTAGGAAGGACTGGAGATGGGCTGATGGGGGGGAGTTAGGACTGGTAATGAGCTATGGAGGGGCTAAGACTGAAATGGGGTAATGGGGGGTTAGGACTGGAAGTGGGCTAATGGCAGCGGGGGGGGGGGGGTTAGGACTGGTAATGGGCTATGGTGGGGGCTAGGACTGGAAATGGGCAGATGGGGGTTAGGACTGGAGGTGGGCTGATTGGTGGGTTAGGACTGGTAATGGGCTATGGGGGGGCTAAGAATGAAAATGGGGTGATGGTAGGGTTAGGACTGGAAGTGGGCTGTTGGGGGGCTTAGACTGGTAATGGGCTATGGGGGGGCTAGAAATAGTAATGGACTGGGGGGGTTGCTAGGACTGGAAATGGGCTTAGTGGGGGGGAGCTAGGACTGGAAATGGGCAGATGGGGGTTAGGACTGGAGGTGGGCTGATTGGTGGGTTAGGACTGGTAATGGGCTATGGGGGGGCTAAGAGTGAAAATGGGGTGATGGGAGGGTTAGAACTGGGCTGTTGGGGGGCTTAGGACTGGTAATGGGCTATGGGGGGGGCTAGAAATAGTAATGGACTGGGGGGTTGCTAGGACTGGAAATGGGCTTAGTGGGGGGGAGCTAGGACAGGAAATGGGCTGATGGTGGGGCTAGGATAGGACTGGAAATGGGCTGATGCGGGGACTAGAAGGGAGCAGATGTTCAGTGGGGCTGGAACTAGAAGGGAGCTGATGTTGGGGGAGGATAAGAATGGGATGGGGCTGGGAGAGTGAAATGGAGAGGGGAAAAATATTTTGTGTGGGAGGGAAGAAAAATCTACAATTGGCCGGGTATTGGGAGAGTAAGTGGTGATTGAGGATGGAAGGGTAAAATTTGAGTGGATGAAACAGGAATGAGAAAGGAGCAAAAGGAGAAAGATTAGTATGTTAAAGCAGATGTAGAGAGAGAATGGAAAAAAAACTAGAAGAGAGAAGAAAGGACAAATGGACAGCAGACGATGGAGAGTTAACAGAAGACACGAAGAAACCAGAAGAAAGTGGCTGGAACAATTGCAACTGAAAAAAAATGCACAAAAGGTAGAAAAATATCTTTTTTGAATTTATTGACTGGAATATGTCAGCTCTGGGAAATGTGCATCATTAACGTCTGCGCTTTGTATAGTAACATTATGCAAATATTTATGCAAATGAGGCCCCGCATCTTATGCGGCCCGCAGGTTACTTTACAAGTCCTCATTTGGCCCTCAAAGCAATTTGAGTTTGAGACCCCTGATCTATACTGTACTGTAGTAATTTGACTTGTTCAGCTTTTCAAATAGGTGTATGGATGTTCCAGGGCCCACTATTGTATTTACAGTGATGCTTTTTTTGGATGGGCTCCTTATGTGACTTATGGAAGTTTGTGCTGATATGGTATGGCATGGTAGGTTTGCTCTTTGTTGTAGGGTTTTGTATTAGTTCACAATATGCCTGTACTGGAGAATAGTGTTTTTTTTGTTAATGAGATGATCAGAATCAAATTTTTTTTAAAAATATTGAGTTCTGTGGGTGAATGTCCTAGTTCTGCTCTGCATCTATTGTGGATGCAAAATATATGTTGGAAAAGAAAAAGCAAGAACCATAGCGCAGTTTATAACAACAAAATAAAAATGAGTTATTATTTAGTTTTCTCCAGGACCAAGCAGGAAGTCAGTCCTCACATATGGGTAACATCGGTGCCGACGGAGCCCTCGTGCAGAGCATTTCCCCAGTTTTCAAAGAAAGCCTTTGGGAATGCAGCGCGCATGCGCGGTCCCCTTCCCGCCCAAGGGTGCCATCTTGTTCAGTCTTCTTTTTTCCGTGGAGCCCGATGGACGTGTGTCATTGTCACCTGGTAAAAAGTTGATTTTTCCTGCGTTGGATTTGTGGTTTTTGCCCGGTTCGACGCCGGTTCCCCTTCCCGCCTAGGCCCAGTACGAGCCCGGAGCTAGTTTTTCATTTTTGTCCTTTGTGAAGTAGCGTTCCCGCTTTTTTTCTCTTTTTCAATGGCAGCCCAGTCTTTTGACCTTGCAGGGGTCCTTTTTCCCCCGATGGCTGCCAGCGGGTTCAAGAATTGTGATCGGTGTAAGAAGCTAATGTCTCTAACCGACACACATGACTGCTGCCTCCGGTGCCTCGGGCCCAACCATGACCCGGTGGTCTGTGTCCCATGCGGCAAAATGTCCTCTAAGGCACTGAGGAGCCATCAGCATCAGCATGAAAGACTTTTTTCTGACTCCGCGTCCGGCCGGGCCCGGACCTTGTCAGAGGCCTCGACATCTCGGGAGTCCGACCCCGAGCACCATTGAGGCTCCTCTGAAAGGGGGTCTCCTTCAAGGGAACACAGAAGGAAGAAGAAACCCACGAGGGCGGCGTTGGTGGACGCTCTTGGCCCCTCGAGGGTCAGGTCGCATAGCTCCGACTGCCGTCCCAGGTCCTCGGAGTTGGAGAGGCCTGCCAAGTTGCCTCGAGTGGAGCCGGAGTCCCCGAGTCACGTGAGTGCTGATGTCCTCATAGACTCCCCTCCGGGGGAGCCGACGTCGTGCCCGACACTGTCGGGGCCAGAGTCGGGGGCTGCTGAGTCTCAGGTTGATGGCCTTGGAGAGCAGCAGCGGGTACTGATCACCGGTTTCACTGCTGCATCTGCCCCAAACACCGGGACCTCGATGTCCAAGTCGACCCTGGAGGCCGAGCCGATCCTCGAGTCGATCCTCGGCCAAGGTCCCCCTCGGCCTCCCGCTCGGGGCCGAGGTAGTCGACGCTGGAGCCCTCGGCATCGGGGCAGATGGCAACGATGCCTGCCTGGCCGGAGCCACTTGATTCCTCCTCGGAGGGGTCTGAGTGGGAGACGGAGGACGAGGAGTCCCCAGACACGTTCCGGACCCGGTGCGTCCCATCGGACTCACCGGAGTCCGAGCCTCGGAGACGGTACCCACCGGAGGATACCCGGTTCTAGGACTTCGTGAGGGACATGGCCAAAGCCTTGGCCTTCCCCGCGGATCCCGAGGAGGAGCCTCGAGCCGAGGAGCTCGAGGCCCTCCAGTATGACTCTCCGCCTAAGGATGCCTTTATTGTACCGGTTCCTCCGATGCTGGAATGGCTGCTCTTCCGCATGTGGGAGGCACCGGCCTCTGCGCCGGTTCTCAGCAAACGGGTCGATTCCATTTATTGAGTCCGTAAGAGCCATGGGTTCCAGAAGGCACAGCTACCGCACCACTCCATGGTTGTGGAATCAGCCATGCATCGTCTGAAGAGTCAGAAGATGCACTCCTTGGTGCCCCCCTGGCCGAGAGGCCCGGAACCTGGATGCCCTCGGTAGAAAGTGCTTTCAGGGCTCTATGCTGGCTTGCTGTGTCCAGTCTTACCAGCTGTACATGGGCATGTACCTCCGAGACCTGGCAAAGGAGATTGGCGGGTTCTCAGCTGGCCTCTCCGAGAAACCTTTGCAGAGATTTAAGGCTTTGTCATCAGGGATTCAAGAGTGCTCAAAGTTTATCTCTCGAGCAGCATATGATGGCTTCGAGGCTTCAACCCGAGTAGCCGCGGCCGGCATCGGTGCACACCGTCAGGCCTGGCTACAGTCATCGGACCTCGAGACATGGGTACAGGACAAGTTGGTCGATGTCCCTTGCCAAGGTGAGAACCTTTTTGGCAAACCCATGGCTGAAAAGGCTGCAGAACTCGAGTCTGAGACTCTCACCGGGACAAGGCTGTCCAGGAAAACTTCTGCCCCTTCTCAGAAGAAGAAGGGCTCGGGGAAAAAGCCCTTTTACCCGAGGAAGGCTACTGCCTACAAATCCTCCCCTCAGTTTCATGCCTTTACAGCTCCCCATCAGGGTCAGCAGGCCAAGGGGCAGGGACATGGGCCCTGTAGGCAGAAAACCCCCAAGCCATCAGCTCCGGCTCCTGCACAGCAGGGAGCGGGGTTTTGACTTCCACTGCATAGCCTCTCCTCCTCAGCTGGCTCCTCTCAGCTCAGGAGGCTGGCTGACACTGTACGCCCACAAGTGGTCAGCCATAACAGGGGATACCTGGGTACTGAGCATAGTCCAAACGGGCTATTTGCTCCATTTCAACCAGTTACCCCCCTCCTATTTTCCAGGGGAGCCTCCAAGACTCCCTCTGCACAGGAACCTCCTCTTTCAGGAGTTGGCAAGTCTTCTACAGGAGCAGGCGGAGGAACCGGTGCCCCACCACCTGATAGGGCGAGGCTTCTATTCCAGGTACTTTCTGGTACCAAAAAGGACTGGAGGCCTCAGGCCCATCCTAGATTTGCGAAATCTCAACAAGTTCCTGGAGAGGGAAAAGTTCAAGATGCTTACCCTTGGAATACTGCTGCCCTACCTCCAGCAGGGAGATTGGCTATGCTCCTTAGACTTGAAGGATGCTTATACTCACATCCTCATTCATTCAGACCACAGACAATATCTCAGATTTGTAGTGGGAGGAAGTCATTTTCAATGCAGAGTACTTCCATTTGGCCTCACCTCCGCTCCCAGGGTTTTCACCAAGTGCCTGGCGGTGGTGGCGGCCTATCTCAGAAACCAGGGCATCTTTGTCTTTCCATACCTGGACGACTGGCTCATCAGAGGTCAGTCTCCACAAGAGGCCAGACAGGCCACCCTTTGCACTGTTTCTCTTCTCCAGCATCTAGGCTTCGTAATAAACTTTGCAAAGTCCACTTTTCTCCCCTCACAGGACATGGAGTTCATAGGGGCAAGATTGGATACCCTCCAGGCGAAGGCTTATTTGCCCGAGAACAGGGCCCACAGACTGATGGCTTTGGCAAAACAGTTCCACAGCGGTTCTCTGGTCTCCACCAGAAACTTCCTAAGGCTCTTGGGTCACATGGCATCCACGGTCCATGTAACTCCAAATGCCCGTCCGCACATGCGACCTGCTCAGTGGTGCCTCAGAGCTCAGTGGGTGCAGGCAACTTGAAAGACAAGATAAGAGTGTCCAAACTGCTGGCAGCCTCCTTACGGTGGTGGCTGCATCTCCCGAACCTGGTCCAGGGGGTGCCTTTTCAGGCGCCTCCACACACACAGGTGCTGACAACCGATGCTTTCCTTCAGGGCTGGGGTGCACATTGCCAGGGGGCTTGCACTCAGGGCCTCTGGTCTCCTTGGGAGTCCACACAGCAGATCAATCTGTTGGAGTTGCGAGCTATCCGCTTAGCTCTACAGACTTTCTCTCATGTCCTCTCTCACCAGTCTGTCTTAGTTCAGACAGACAATCAGGTGGCAATGTTCTATGTGAACAAGCAAGGGGGCACAGGCTACAAACTTCTGTGTCAGGAGGCGCAGGCTCTATGCTCCTTGGCAATCAAACACAACATGTTTCTCAAGGCAGTTTATTTGCCTGGCCAGGAAAATTCCCTGGCAGACAGATTGAGCAGGATTCTACAGCCTCACGAATGGCATTTGAATCCCCTGGTGGTCCAAGGGATCTTTCTAAGATGGGGTCTTCCAACCATCGATCTCTTTGCGAGTCCACTGAACCGTCAGCTACCCAAGTTCTGTTCCAGGCAACCGCATCCTCTCCGAATAGCAGCAGATGCGTTTCTAATCTCTTGGTCAACGGGCCTACTGTATGCGTTTCCTCCCACGCCTCTAGTGGCCCGCACTTTGTTGAAGGTTCTTCAGGACAAGGCCTTGGTGATTCTGGTAGCCCCCAGATGGCCGAGGCAACCATGGTTTCCACTCCTTCTGCAGTTGGCGGTGGACACTCCACTCCCTCTGGGGGTGCAGCCCGATTTCCTATCTCAGGATCAGGGATCTCTCCTGCACCCCAACCTCAGTTCCCTCAATCTGATGGCCTGGCTGCTGAAAGGGTAGTTCTAGCCCCCTTACTTCTACCTAAGGAAGTGGAAAAGGTGGTTTTGGCCTCTAGGAGGCAATCCACCCGGAAATCTTATGCCTTCAAGTGGCGTAGGTTCTCCTCCTGGTGTGCTCAGCGCCAGGAGGATCCTTTTTCGTGCCTGGTGCCAGTGGTGCTGCAGTATCTGCTTCACCTGTCGGACCTAGGCCTTAAATCCAACTCTGTTCGAGTCCACCTCAGTGCTCTATCGGCACACCCCTCACAGATAGAGGGCCAATCTCTGTCGGGTCACCCCTTGGTGTCCCGCTCCCTCAGAGGCCTGTTTTTGCTCAAGCCTCCGATCCGTCCACCAGCCACTGAGTGGGATTTGAATGTGGTCTTGCACCAATTTACTTGCCCACTGTTTGAGCCGATGGCTACCTGTCACTTACGCTTCCTTTCCTGGAAGGCGTTGTTCTTAGTGGCTCTTACCTCGGCCAGGCGTATGAGTGAACTACAAGCTCTGGTTTCTGATAGACCGTACACACGGTTCTATAAGAACAGGGTGGTCTTACGGACTCACCCTAAGTTCCTTCCGAAGGTTGTCTCCTCCTTCCACCTCAATCAGGAGGTGGTTCTTCCAACATTCTTCCCCAGGCCGCATGCCACCCGGGCTGAAACAGTCCTGCATACCCTGGACTGTAGAAGGGCGTTGTCCTTTTACATCAACCGTACGCAGGGGCATCGAAGGGCTCCTCAGCTCTTCTTATCTTTTGACCCTAATAAAATGGGGTTGCCTGTCTCCAAGCGTACGTGTCTCTTTGGGTAGCGGATTGTATCGCCTGGGCGTACAGGGCAGCCGGCCTCTCCTTGCAGGGTCGAGTCACGGCCCACCGTGTCAGGGCTAAGGCCGTGTCAGTAGCTCATCTCCGCTCTGTTCCGTTGGCGGACATCTGCCGGGCCGCTACTTGGTCTTCAAGCCAGACGTTTGCAGTCCACTACTGCCTCGAGAGGGAGTCCCGTAGGGACAGTGCTTTCAGACAGGCGGTACTCTGTAATCTCTTTGAGGTTTAGGCAATTCCTATCCTCTGGCCCTTGTGTTGGGCTACCGTACGGGGGCGTTCTCAGAAAGGATTCTTTCACGGATGCTGACGCTCTAGATGGAGCTTATTTTTCAGCTTGGATTCCAGGTATCCTGAAGCTGGGGAGTCCCATATGTGAGGACTGACTTCCTGCTTGGTCCTGGAGAAAGAGTAGTTACTCACCTGTAACAGGTGTTCTCCAGGAGCAGCAGGAATCAGTCCTCATGACCCTCCCTCCTCCCCTTGGAGTTGCAGTCATATGATTCATTTTGTGTTTTTGCTGTCTTTTAGCTATGTCGTCAGACTGAGCAAGATGGCACCCTTGGGTGGGAAGGGGACATGCTGCTCCTGGAGAACACCTGTTACAGGTGAGTAACTACTCTTTATAAACTTTGCTGTTGGTTCTTGCTGTCTTTTAGTTCCTTGGTGTGCAAACAGGACCATACCTAGCCCTGTGCAAGCAGTGCAGCTGCACAGGGCGCAAAGTCTTGGGGGCGCATTTTGGTTGTCTACTGTTGCCCTGCTGCCGCTGGCAGGACAATAGCAGATAGCCAAAATGCGCCCCCAAGCCTTTTTGCAGCACTTTAAGCAGGTCTGTTCCCTCCCTCCTCCGACGCGATGTCAGAACAGGGAGGGACAGATCTGCTTAAAGTGCCGGCGTCTTTCAGATCAGGCACATGTCCCCCCTCCTCCTCCCCATACCTCCGTCCAGCACTACCTGCTCTTTTCCTACTACCAGCACCACCATGAAAAAACAGAGGGCAGCAGCAGTAGGGAAGAGCAGGCAGCGCTGGACGGAGGTATGGGGGGGGGGAGAGGGGGGTGTGCACCCGAGCTGCAAGTTGCACAGGGCACGATTGCAGCTGGCTATGGCCTTGTGTGCAAACATCTTGCATTTTCTCCATATAATCTAATCAACCTTTTGGTATGGTTCAGTCTCTGATTGGATTCCTGAAAAAGCCCCGCCCCCCTCTAAGGTGGGGGGGGGGGGGGCGCCATCTCATTCTTCGCCTCAGGCAGCAGATTGCCTTGAGCCACCCCTGAATGCAGTGATTATCTGGATAGTAGCCGTATAAGCTAGATATTCAGCTGCACTCACTATCCAGATACTGCCACTGAAAACCCAGACGATATTTAAACACCATGGCATTTATATATCTGGAACACTATATATCCACCCTATTATTACTATAAATAATTTCCAATCCATTTCTTACATAATTTTAAGCTAGTCTAATCTCCCTTGTAAGTATAAAAAGTGGTATATAAAGTAAAAAAAAGACATAAACCATTTTCAAAGGAAATATTTCACTTAAAACTTTTTTTTTCATTTATTCATTCTGGGTCTTGGAAAGATACATCTTGTTATGTTGTCTCTTTTTCTGACCATTTCCATCCATTGTTTCTTATTACCTGAGACAAGTACAGGATGTCGGTTTTTCCTTTACTGTAATCATAAGTTTACCGGATGTTGTCTTGCAAAAAGTAATCTCTTCCAATAGCATGTGAATATTATCAGCATTTTGTCTCTTAATACTCTTGTCTTTTTTTATAGCAACTGAAATTTATGCACACTCCTCATCAGTTCCTCCTCCTCAGTAGTCCACCAGCCAAAGAATCCAATTTCAGAACTGCAAAGAAACTCTTTGGGAGCACCTTTGCATTTCAGTGAGTTTGGGCCTGGTAAAATCACTGCAATATATTTTTCTTTTTATGTATATTTGTGTTCTTGCCATTTTTTATTTATTTATTTATTTTATTTATTTAACAATCTCTTATATACCGCAGCTTCCTAAGATCAGCTGCGGTTCACAAATAACAACAGGCAACAAATCATGGATTTGTTTTACATATAACGTCATATAACTATAACCAATGTACAGTAAACAGAAATGTTGAACAGATGTTGAACAGCTTCCTAAGATCAGCTGCGGTTTTCCATAAAGAGAGCCAAATATACGGATTGCATTCAAAATGCACATGGCTTTGTAGTGGCTGAAGTAATCAGATTGTTTTTTCAATGAATTTTTGAGATTGACTCGTGAATTCTGGTTCTTTTTTTTGAATTGAACATAAGTCTTCATTCAAGGATCTTTATTTTGTTTAAAAGAGACATTCAAAATCGTCCTGCTAAACCAGTAAGGACAAGTGGGTTATGTTCCCCCTGCCAGCAAAGGTGGAGATAGAGAACAACCAGAAACTTCTAGTGACATCATCCTGCTGCCTGTGCCAATGTAGCTAAGGGCATATTTCAGTATTTCTCTGTCTCCAGCAGATGGTGGATGCAAGACCAGTGCAGCTCCGTTTCGGAAGTGGTTTAGCTCCTCAGTAGCCATCCTAAGTGGCGTCCTGGACCCAGTAGAGCTCAAATGGATGTCTTCAGAGCGTATCTAAGGGTATCCTGCTGGAATTTCCCATGTGGAGGAGGAAAAGAGCCTTCCTCCTCATCAGTACTCCTAACCAGTTGAGAATCCGAGATTCAGTCAGATCAAGACCCTGTCTTCACATAGACTTCAGTCTTCCTCCCCAGCCCCCCAGAACAGCGTTCAGATGGAGAGAAGATATGTGAAGCGAGAACAGAGCACCTAGGAGTGGACTGAGCCCAGTACCATGTTCTGTCCTCTGCTCCATGGGGATAAATGCAGTCTTTGACCTTGTTTTTATCCCCGCATTTGTCAGCCACAGCCATGGGGAGTGGCCCAAAAATCTGTGTGCATGATCTGTTGTTGGATTTGGCGTTGATGTGTGTTTAAGTGCTGTTTCTTCTTTTCCAGGTCCATGTAGAGCCTGCGGCCACACAGGTTTAACTATTGTGCTGCTGCATGCACATGTAAGTTACCCCCTGCAAAGTAACATGGGTTGGTGAACACTGCTGTACTAAGCAGAAGAGGTGCTGCATGTCAGCACATATGAAACACTGTCTGGGCTGTGGTAATCACTGAACCAGACATACTGAATAGAGCCCCTATGGGAGTACTGCATGAAAGAATAAGACAAGCAGTTAAGAGTGGAACCTGTGGACAAGGATTTTCTTCAAGTGTGAAGGCTAGCACAGAGTTCTCACACAGCCCTTGACATTCTTCTAGTTTTCTTCTGCTTCCACAGGCAGGGTTTGGGAAAGAGAAGCTATCTTCAGTGCACGGAGACGCAGTTAAGACCCTGCTCTCGGGTTCAGGGTCCTCATCATCTGATGACTTCTCCTCTTTCAGCAAACTTACTCCTTCTGGAAAAGCAGTGTGAGGCAA
This sequence comes from Ichthyophis bannanicus, assembly GCA_033557465.1. Classification (NCBI taxonomy): domain Eukaryota; kingdom Metazoa; phylum Chordata; class Amphibia; order Gymnophiona; family Ichthyophiidae; genus Ichthyophis; species Ichthyophis bannanicus. Next base: position 371,388,964 of record CM066033.1, on the reverse strand, counting down.
AGCAAGATCTCTCATTTGCACCATGCATGGTTCCACTCTGGCCTTCATACACTTTGTTGACAGGTTCGCCACTCATAAATAGCATGGCAAAAAGGCAAGACCCCTGAATTGCTAGCCAAATTCAGATCCTGCTATGATCACTGTAAGCTCAGTGTCACCCGGTCAAATAAGAATTACTATTACTCTCTTATCCAAAAAATTGTCCACAGAAGCTCTTTGCTGTGATATCCCAGCTCTCTGATCTGAGAGATCCAAAGCTGGGCCCTCCCTGGAATGTCTGGCTGGCTACTTTACCACCAAAATCTTTGATTTACAACAGGGTTTCGCTTCACCAGATCTATCTGCATTGCTCTTCTCAACAGCTTCAGGGGCTCTCACTCACACTTGGTCCACCTTCAATCCAGTCACAGCTACATCTCTATCTAAAATTGTTGCCCTGTTCGGAAAACCACCTGTTCACTGGACCACATTCCTTCACACTGAATAGGGGAGGCCTCCTGCCAATCCTTCTCTTGATCATCAATAATAGTCTATCTGCTGGTTTGCCTCCTCCCTCCCCACCTTGGAAAGAAGCCATCATTCATTCTCTTCTGAAATACAAATCTCTGGACCCTACAGAACCCACCAACTACCAATCTGTCTCGAACCTTCCTTTCATCTCTAAAATGGTTGAAAAAGCTGTACTCTCTCAACTCTGGAATCATCTAGAAAAAAACAATGCCCTCCATCCTCAACAGTTAGGATTCTACCCAGGGCATAGTATAGAAACTATTTTGACATCTCTACTCACCAAGTACACGGAGCCCTGGATAAGGGAAAGATTGCCCTGACCATTTCCCTCAATCTTTCTGCAGCTTTTGACCTGGTCAATCGCTCTATCCTGCTCTCTCATCTGGTTGTTATTGGTATTCAAGATACTGCCCTTGCCTGGTTCTCCTCTTTTCTGTCCACTTACTCTGTATCAGCTGGGTCCCGTTCATCTCGTTTCCACTCTCTAACTTGTGGAGTTCCCCTGGGTTTAGTATTGGTCCTCTTTCTATTTAATATTCTTCTAGGCCTGCTCACACTCCACATACACGAGTCACTCATTGCACCCTATTATTATGCAGATGACATTCTCCTGGTAGTCTTCACTGATTCCCGGTTCCCTGATCTCTCTGCACTTAACAGTTGCATTGATAGAGTATTCACCTGGTTAAGGAAAAATCAGTTAAGGCTTAACATCTCTAAAGCTTTTGCCACTTGGCTTACTGGTAGTATTTCTACCCCCTCACTCTCCCCGATCCTCGATGGTCATCCCATCTAGCTATCCATGCACTTGTAATATCTTGGTGTTTTTCTAGACTCTGAACTTTCCTTTAAAAGGCAGGTTAGTCATATAATACAGGCCTCACTTCTTGCACTTTGTCAGTTCCGCACCCTCCATCCCTTCCTGGATTCCATGGCCCAACATAGATTTACACTGTTTCAATATCTCTTGTTTAGATTACTGCAACTCCATTTATGCAGGTCTATTTCAATCCAAGCTGAAAAGATTGCAGACTATACAAAACAGGGAGGTATGTATTCTCTGCCACGCTGGTAAATTTGACTATGTTACTCTATTTCTTTTCCAACAACAGTGGCTCCCCATATGATACAGTATCAGTTTCAAAATCCTCACCCTGACTCACAAGGCACCCCGCCTGTCTCTCCTCTTTGATTTCCTTCCATGCTCCAGCCAAGGTCCTGTGCTCAATTCATGACAACAGATTAGATGTTCTCCCTGCCTCCTGTGCCAGGCTGGAAACCACCAGACATACAGCTTTCTTCTTCATAGCCCCTATTCTCTGGAATGCCCTTCGCCCTTGCACTGCATGCTGAATCCTCCTACAAGTCCCTCAAATGTGCATTAGAGACATTCCTGTTTAACGAGGCCTTCCAAGATGGTTCATACACAATGTGACAATGAACCAGCACTTGCAACACACATCCAGTGACTTTCCAGACTGTGCCTTGCAGTCTGTCTGCCAACTATCTAAGCCTGCTTTTCTCTTTCTTTTCTATCCATATTCACTTGATATGTAGTTCCTTTCTAATTTCTAAAGCCAATTGATTTTATTGTAAACTGCCCTGCTGCTGGTGCAAAGGGTGGCATATTAAGCCTAAATAAACCATAAAGTTTCCATCCTCTAGCCCAGCCAGGCTCCTTTGCCTCGACGAGTAACAGCCAGGCCAAGGTATCACCTATGTCCCAGAAACTCCTACATTGATGGGAGGCCTTGGGTGACTCACCTCTTTCTAGAGAGCTCGAGTCAGAGATTGACTCGGATGAAGAGTCTGGACTGGTGGACGAGGGTTCTCCTCAGGAGGAAGAGCTGGGAGGTTCGCGCATTATGCAGCTCTTTAGGAGAGATGACTTGACTGACCTGATGTCTCAGGTGGCCTGCAGATTCCAGATGTTCCTGCAGCTGGTGTGGAGTCGCAGAGTCACCCTTTTCTTCAAGGAGTCTGTTGACCTGCTAAGGCCTTACCCTTTTCAGCAGGTCCTCAAGGACAAGACACCAGGGTTCAATTCCCACTAGCACTCCTTGTGGCCTTGGGCAAGTCACTTAAATCTCCATTGCCTCAGAAAATCCACATTATCAATGTCCCTGTTTAATGTACATTACAACATTAAAGTTAGAATGTATACCACTTTGACAGAAATGATTAAACGGTATAAAAAAAAACCCTGTTAAATAAATAAATAAATAATCTTTCAAGAGTGAGGTTTTCTAGTCACATCGGTGAAAGGCATCAGTGTCCTGAACAAGCTATATGTCCTTCCTCAGCAGGAGTTCAATAAATGGCTATGTTTTCCCAAAATAGTTGCACATGTTGCAGCTGTCACCAGGTGTACCACCATCCCAGTAGAGGGGCTGCTCTTAAAAATCAGTTGGGGCTGCTCTTAAAAATCAGTTGGATCTTAAGGTGCAGGTGTTCCTCAAAACTGGGTTTTTGGCCTTGTCCTTTATCCTTCAAACAGCAACATGTGGAGGTTTGACTGCATGGACCGTTCTTCGATGGGTGCAGTTGCTCTCAGAAGATGATGCATCTGCTCGGTTGGAGTCGGCCATTGCCTTTCTGGCTGATACCATGTATGATCTTGCCCAGATAGTGGCCAGAGACATTGCTGTGACCACAGTGGTGAGAAGGTGGCTCTGGCTATGGAATTGGGTGGTGGACATGGCCTCTAAGCCCGGCCAAGCCAAGCTCATCTTTAAGAGAATGCTCCTATTCAGTGAGAACCTTGAGAAGTTTGTAAAAGACCTGGCAGATTCCAAGCCCCAGCACCTTCCAGAAGATAGGCCTGGAGAGTCATGAAGGCTTGCACCTTTTTCGTCTTCCTCCTCTTCCTCACATTTTCCCTAATCTTGATTTCAGGACTAAGGATTTTCAGGACTCTCGGTGGTACCAGCCAGGAAAGCCGGCCCTAGATTTCTCAGGTCTCGGGCCAAGACTCAGCTCTGCCGTAGAAGACACAGGTCCAGTGGATCTTTCTCCTCGAGGGCCCCCATGGGTGGGGGACTCATTTCATGATGACTCCATTGGGAATCCATCTACATCTTTTTCACCAGGAATGGGCCCAGGACACCCATTGATCATTGGGTGCTCGATGTTATTCAGCACAGTTAAGTTCTGGCATGTAGGGAACCTATTTTCAACACCTTTGTGGCCTCTTCCTGTGCTTCTAAATCCTTAGGAGGCTGCGGATTGGGCTATTTTGAAAATGCTAGTGCAGGCCATGCAGGCTATGATTCACTGGATAGAGTGTCACCCCGAACTGATGATTCAGGTGGTGCCAGAATGACCGTGGAGACTGTGATTTATGGACCTGGTGTGGCTCCTGGTCAGACCACTTCTGTGCCTTCCACAGGTCTGAAGCCTGTTGTGCTGGGGCCCGTGCTAAGAGAAGATCTGTCTCTCTTCTCGCTTATGGCTTGGCTCTTGAGAGATGGTGCTTAGCATGCAAAGACTATTCACAGGCCATGGTTTCTACTTTTTTGAAGGCAAAGCATGGTCCTCCTGCCTTGTTTAAGTGTGACTGTGTTGTATATTTGGGTTCTGGTGTCGGGAGTGCCGTTTGCTCTTCCTCGGAATGTGAATTTTCCATCATTTATGAACTTCCTGTAAGGAAGTTTTGAAAAAGGTCTGTCCCTCAGTTCCTTAGGAATACAAGTTGCAGCCTTGTCTTGTTTTTGAGGACTGATAGCTGGTGGCTCCATAGTCTCATGCCAGATGAAGTCCGCTTCCTTGGGGGAGTGTGTTTCTATTATCCTCTTTTGTGATCGGTTGTTCCACCATGGGATTTGGGTCTCATTCTTTGGGCCCTATTATCTGATTCCTTTAACCATTGAAGCAGGCTTCTCTTAAGGATCTTCCATCATTTCAGTCTTTTATGTTGCCATCTGTTCACTGCATTGCGTTGTGGAATTGCAGACTCTCTCATGAAGAGATCCTTACCTGTCATCCTCACAGAAGGCCGTATCTATCAAGTCAGTCCCCTCCTCCTTGTCTATGGCATTCTCAGTCTTCCATAACAATGAGGTAGTCTGCCTTCTGTCCTTTTTGGTGGAACAGTGTAAGGGGAAGGACAAGGATCTTAATTTTCGTGATATTCGCAGGTTACTTGTCAGGAACCTAGAGGTCACTAATTCTGTTTGAGAGTTAAATAGCTTGTTTGTGCTCCTTGCAGGTCCATGTAAGGGCAAGGTGGCTTCTCAGTCACCTTGACCCATTTGTTAGAAGAGGCTGTGTCCTCAGCCTATCTTTTGCAGTATCATTCTGTCCTGGAGGGATTGCGAGCTCAAGCCTCTTTCTGGGCAGAGCGCAGTTCGAGTGCCTCTATTGACATTTGCAGGGCAGTGACTTAATTGTCTCTCAACCGGGTCAAGCATTACCACTTGGATGTCCAAATTTTGGCAGACATGGCCTTCAGTGCAGAGACTTTGAAGGCAACCGTGTCTTCTTCCTGCCCAGTGGCTTAGTAGCTGGTCTAGCAGGATGATTTGGAAGATGACATTGTACTTACGAGATAATGTCCTTTCCCTATAGTCCTGCTAGACCAGTCCATGATCCGCCCTTGTGCTCTGTTATTGCTGCAATTAGCCTTCCAGGTTTTGCATGTCTGATAGTTGCCCTGTGTGGTGGCTGTTCTGTACATAGTTGTACATAGTTAGGTTTGTTACCCTTAATGACAGTGTGTGCTATCAGGTTCTTGACCATTTGGTTGGGTATAAATACTGAAGTATGCTCCTGTCTGCACTGACTGAAGTAGCAGGATGATGTCACTAGAAGGTTCTAGTTGTTCTCTGTCTCCACCTCTGCTGGCAGAGGGATACAACCCACTTGTCTAGACTGGTTTAGCAAGACTCCAGGAAAGGATATTATCTGGATAGTAAAATGTCACCTTTTTCAAAATATAAATAAATGTTTATCAGTACATTTTTATTTGGAAATGTCTTAATATGTATCATGTTGTTATACATATAAAAATGGGCCTATGTGCTACAGCTTAGTGTGCATCCGAAATAGTGGGTTCTGCATTAAGATCCTACATTGCTTGCTAATACCAGAGAATGTTAGTGGCTAAATACTAAAATAAGAATATATCCACATTTACATGAGAGAACGCTGTATTCAAATTAGGCTTTTGTATGGCACATGGCAAATACTATGGTATGCTGTTCTGTACCCACTATTTACCATACACCAAAAAGACTAAAGCACCTTCTATAGATCATATATTAAATTTTAGTGCACATGCTATTGAAAGGGCTTAGCCTTTGAGTTCTAACTATCTTCCAACACATCTTTTTGAAAAGAAAGTCACCAACATATACTGTTTTTTAAAATGTTCTACACAAATCTATAGTTATTATTGTTCTCCAGGACCAAGCAGGAAGTCAGTCCTCACATATGGGTGACGTCGGCGCCAACGGAGCCCCCATGCGGAGCATTTCCCCAGCTTTCAAAGAAAGTCTTTGGGAATGCAGCCACGCATGCGCGGTCCCCTTCCCGACCAAAGGTGCCATCTTGCTCAGTCTTCTTTTTTCCGCGGAGCCCTACGGACGTGTGTCTTTGTCACCCGTGGAAAAAGTGGATTTTCCTGCGTTGAGACGAGATTTTTTTTTCTTCGGTTCGACGTCGGTTCCCTTTCCCGCCTGGACTCGGTACACCGGTGCCGAGCCCGGATCTCTTTTTTCGGATTTTGTCCTTAGAGACTGCATTCGCGCCAATTTGTCTTTTCCCTGGCAGCCCGATTTTTTTATCTTGCAGGGGCCCTTTTTCCCCCGATGGCTGCCAGTGGCTTTAAGAAGTGTGATCGGTGCAAGAAGCTGATGTCTGTCACCGACACACATGACTGCTGCCTCCGGTGCCTGGGGCCTGACCATGATCCTAAGGTCTGTAGTCCCTGTGGCAAAATGTCCTCGAAGGCATTGAGGAGCCGTCAGCACCTGCGTGAGAGGATCTTCTCTGACTCTGCGTCTGGACGGGTCCGGACTTCGTCAGAGGCCTCGACGTCTCGGGAGTCTGACCCTGAGCATCGTCGGGGTTCCTCTGATAGAGAGTCCCCCTCGAGGGAGCACCGAAGGAAGAAGAAACCTGCAAGGGCGGCATCGGTGGATGCTCTTGGCCCCTTGAGGGCCAGATCGCATAGCCCCGATCGCCGTCCCGGGTCTTCGGAGTCAGAGAGGCCTGCAAAGCATCCTCATGTAGAGTTGGAGGCCCCGAGTCACGTGAGTACTGTAGTCCTCGTGGACTCTCCTCCGGGGAAGCCGACGTCGGGCCCGAAGCCATCAGGGCTTGAGTCGGAGGCTGCTGGGTCTCCTGAGCTTGGACTCACATTGATTGCCTTGGAGAGCAGATTGTCTGCCTTCATGGAGCAGCAGCGGGTGCTGATCGCCGGCCTCACCGGCGCATCTGCCCAGACCACCGGGACCTCAACGTCCAAGTCGACCCCGGAGGCCGAGCCGATCCTCGAGACCATGCGAACTCGAGTCGATCCTTGGCCGAGGTCACCCTCGGCCTCCTGTTCGGGACCGAGGTCGTCGACACCGGTACCCTCGGCGTAGGGGCGGATGGCGTTGGTGCCTGCCCACTTGGAGCCGCTCGATTCCTCCTCCTCGGAATCGGCGTGGGAGATTGAGGAAGAGGAGTCCCCAGACACCTTCCGGACTCAGTGCATCCCTTCGGACTCACCGGGATCCAAGCCTCGGACGAGGTCCCCCCTGGAGGATACCCGGTTCTCGGATTTCGTACGGGACATGGCCAAAGCCTTGGCCTTCCCGGCGGACCCCAAGGAGGAGCCTCGAGCCGAGGAGCTCGAGGCCCTGCAGTATGACTCTCCTCCCAAGGAGGCCTTTACTGTACCGGTTCCTCCGATGCTGGAGCGGTTGCTCTTCCGCATGTGGGAGGCGCTGACCTCGATGCTGGTTCTAAGCAAGCAGGTCGATTCCATCTGTCGAGTCCGCAAGAGCCCTGGGTTCCAAAAGGCACAGCTACCGCACCACTCCATGGTTGTGGAATCGGCCATGCATCACCTGAAGAGTCAGAAGATGCACTCCTCGGTGCCTCCCGACAGGGAAGCCCGGAACCTGGATGCCCTCGGTAGAAAGTGCTTCCAGGGCTCTATGCTTGCTTGCCGCGTCCAGACCTACCAGCTGTACATGGGCATGTACTTCCGAGACCTGGCAAAGGAGATTGCCGGGTTCTCTGCTGGTCTGTCCGAGGAACCCTTGCAGAGGTTCAAGGCCTTGTCTTCTGGTATTCGAGAGTGCTTGAAGTTTATCTCTCGAGCAGCCTGCGATGGATTTGAGGCTTCGGCCCGAGTAGCAGGGGCCGGCATCGGTGCACGCCGCCTGGCCTGGCTACAATCCTCGGACCTCGAGCCATGGGTACAGGACAAGTTAGTTGATGTCCCCTGTCAAGGTGAAACCCTCTTTGGCAAGCCCATGGCTGAAAAGGCTGCAGAACCCGAGACCGAGACTCTTACCCGGACAAGGCTGTCCAGGAAAACCTCTGCCCCTTCTCAGAAGAAGAAGGGCTCGAGGAAAAAGGCCTTTTACCCGAGGAGGACCACTGCCTACAAAACCTACCCTCACTACCAGGCCTCTGCAGCTCCCGAACAGGGCCAGCAGGCCAAGGGGCAGGGTCATGGGCCCCGTCGGCAGAGGGCTCCCAAGCCTCCTACTCCGGCTCCTGCTCAGCAGGGAGGGGGTTTTTGACTTACCCAGCATAGCCTCTCCTCCTCTCCAGGGCACAGGAGGTCGGCTGACCCTGTACGCAGACAGGTGGCCAGCCATCACAGGGGATACTTGGGTGTTAAGCATCATCGAGAGGGGCTATCTGCTCCACTTCACCCAGATACCCCCCTCCTACTTTCCAGGGCAGCCTCCAAGACCCCCTCTGCACAGAAACTTACTCCTTCAGGAGTTGGAAGGTCTGCTGCAGGACCAGGCGGTGGAACCAGTGCCTCACCACCTGGAAGGGCAAGGCTTCTATGCAAGGTACTTCCTGGTACCAAAAAGAACAGGGGGCCTCAGACCCATCCTAGACCTGTGAAATCTGAACAAGTTTCTGGAGAGGGAAAAGTTCAAGATGCTTACCCTTGGAATCTTACTGACCTATCTCCAGCAGGGAGATTGGCTATGCTCCTTAGACCTGAAGGATGCTTATACTCACATCCTCATCCATCCAAGTCACAGGCAATACCTCAGATTTGTGGTGGGAGGGAACCACTTCCAGTACAGAATGCTTCCCTTTGGCCTCACCTCCGCTCCCAGGGTTTTTATAAAGTGCCTGGAGGTGGTTGCAGTCTACCTCAGGAACCAGGGGATCTTTGTGTTCCCTTACTTGGATGACTGGCTTATCAGGGGCCAGTCTCCACAAGAGGCCAGGCAGGCCACCTTCAGAACCATATCCCTGCTTCAGCACCTGGGGTTCATTATAAACTTCCAAAGTCCACTTTAGTTCCCTCACAGGACGTGGAGTTCATAGGGGCGAGGTTGGATACTATCCATGCAAAGGCCTATTTGCCTGTGGACAGAGCTCACAGGCTGATGAAGTTGGCCGGCCAGTTTCAGGCGAACTCTCTGGTCTCTGCCAGACACTTCCTCCGGCTCTTAGGTCACATGGCTTCCACAGTGCATGTCACCCCAAATGCCCGTCTGCACATGAGGCTGGCTCAGTGGTGCCTCAGGACACAGTGGGTACAGGCCACAGGGAAGTTGTCAGACAGGATAAAGGTGTCCAAACCCTTGGTGGACTCCCTATGCTGGTGAAGGCATCTCCCAAACCTGGTCGGGGGAGTTCCTTTTCGAGCCTCCCCACACACTCAGGTACTGACAACCGATGCTTCCCTGCAAGGCTGGGGGGCACATTGCCAGGGGACCTGCACCCAAGGCCTGTGGTCTCCGTGGGAGGCCGCCCAGCAGATCAACCTGTTGGAATTGAGAGCCATTCGACTAGCCTTACGGACTTTCTCTCGGGTCCTCTCTCACCAGTCTGTCCTAGTTCAGACGGACAACCAGGTGGCTATGTTCTACGTGAACAAGCAGGGAGGCACAGGATCCCGACTTCTGTGCCTGGAAGCACAAGCTCTCTGCTCCTGGGCTATCAATCAGGGCGGTCTACCTCCCAGGCCAGGAAAATTACCTGGCGGACAGGCTAAGCAGATTCCTGCAGCCTCACGAGTGGCAGTTGGATCCTCGGGTAGTCCAACAGATCTTTCTGAAGTGGGGACTTCCTACCATGGATCTTTTTGCCAGTCCGCTGAACAGGCAACTACCCAAGTTCTGTTCCAGACAACCGCATCCTCTGAGGGCAGCGGCAGATGCATTCATGATCCCCTGGTCAGAAGGCCTGCTGTATGCGTTTCCTCCCACACCTCTGGTGGCCCGGACTCTATTCAAAACCCAGCAGGACCGAGCCACGGTGATCCTGATAGCCCCCAGGTGGCCCAGGCAGCAGTGGTTCCCTCTTCTTCTGCAGTTGGCGGTGGATGCTCCACTTCCTCTGGGGCTGCAACCCGACCTTCTGACTCAGGATCAGGGGTCCCTCTTGCATCCCAACCTCAAATCCCTCAATTTGATGGCCTGGCTGCTGAAAGGCAAGTCCTTGCTCCCTTGCTCCTACGAAAGGAGGTTGAAGAGGTGGTGTTGGCCTCCAGGAAGCATTCCACTCGGAAGGCCTATGCTCTGAAGTGGCGTAGGTTTTCCATTTGGTGTTCTCAACAGCAGGAGGATCCCTTCTCCTGCTTGGTCCCGGTGGTACTGCAATACCTGCTCCACCTGTCCAACCTGGGACTTCAGTCCAACTCTGTCCTGGTCCACCTCAGTGCCCTTTCAGCTCACCACTCGCCGGTGGATGGACAGTCCCTCTCGGGCCACCCTCTGGTGTCTCGCTTCCTCAGAGGCCTGCTTCTGCTCAAGCCTCCTATTCGTCCACTGGCCACTGAGTGGGATCTCAATGTGGTCTTGCAGCAACTGACTCGCCCACCTTTTGAGCCGATGGCTACCTGCCACTTACGTTTCCTATCCTGGAATGTGTTGTTTCTTGTGGCACTAACCTTGGCTAGGCGTGTGAGTGAGCTTCAGGCCCTGGTCTCAGATAGGCCGTATACCAGGTTCTATAAGAACAGGGTAGTCTTGAGGACTCATCCTAAGTTCCTTCCCAAGGTAGTGTCCTCCTTCCACCTCAACCAGGAGGTGGTACTTCCGACGTTCTTTCCTAGGCCGCACGCCAGTAGGGCCGAAACTGTCTTGCATACCCTGGATTGTAGAAGGGCGCTGTCCTTTTACCTAGAACGTACGCAGGGGCATATAAGGGCTTCTCAGCTCTTCATTTCCTTTGACCCTAAAAAATTGGGGTTGCCTGTCACTAAGTGTACATTGTCCATCTGGGTGGCAGACTGTATTGCTTGGGCATACAGGGCAGCCGGCCTCTCCCTGGAGGATCGAGTCACGGCCCACCGGGTCAGGGCGAAGGCCGCATCAGTAGCTCACTTCCGTTCTGTTCCGTTGGCAGACATCTGCCGGGCCGCTACTTGGTCTTCAAGCCAGACATTTACGGACCACTACTGCCTTGAGAGGGAGTCCCGTAGGGACAGTGCTTTCGGGCAAGCTCCGTAATCTCTTTGAGGTTTAGGCAACTCCTATCCTCCTGTCCTGGTGTTGGGCTACCTTTCAGGTGTGGTCTCTGAGAAGATTCTCTCACTGTTGCTGAGGCTCTAGAGGGAGCTCTATTTTTCAGCCTGGGTTCCTGGTAGCCCAGAGCTAGGGAGTCACCCATATGTGAGGACTGATTTCCTGCTTGGTCCTGGAGAAAGAGTAGTTACTCACCTGTAACAGGTGTTCTCCAGGAGCAGCAGGAATCAGTCCTCACAACCCTCCCTCCTCCCCTTGGAGTTGCAGTTGTATATAGTTCATTTTCTTTTTTCGTGCTGTCTTTTAGCTATGTCATTGGACTGAGCAAGATGGCACCTTTGGGCGGGAAGGGGACCGCGCATGCGTGGCTGCATTCCCAAAGGCTTTCTTTGAAAGCTGGGGAAATGCTCCGCATGGGGTTTCCATCGTCGCCGACGTCACCCATATGTGAGGACTGATTCCTGCTGCTCCTGGAGAACACCTGTTACAGGTGAGTAACTACTCTTACAGAATGGCCTTTCAATCGAAAGGGTTGCACATGAGAACTGGAGGTCAAGCCTAGTTGAACTCTTATTGTAGCCACAAAGGTTTTAACTCAAACATTTCATTCATAGCACAACTTAGTTACATTCAGATGTACTAGGTATTTAACTGTCCCCAGAGAGTTTATAGTTTATGAGGAAGATGTAAAAAAGTATGCTTTTTTTAAATTTTATATTTTTAGTGCTAAAATTACTTCCCATGTAGTAAGGGGTTTTAGTGTACAGAAAATCTGCACTAATTGAGAAGTAATTTACTGGACTAATCTTAGGGGCATGTTTACTAACGTTCGTTACCAGTTAGTGCGGTGTTTAACATGCACCAAGCATGTCATGGTAACCATTACCATACACCAAAAATGCCACCATGCTAAAACCCTTAACATGGGTTGTGATGAAGACTGGGTAGTTCAAGAGTGGGGCGTGCACATTGTTGTTAGCACAGGCATCTTTAACGCACACTAACTGGCAATGTTGCACTTAGCGCGGATGCACTTACTGTCATCTAAATGGGTGGTGGTAAGAGTGTCTGCATTACTCAAAGCAAACTGTTTAGAGCAGGAGTGGCACAGAACCCATGCTTAACTGTATGGGGACATGCAGGGCACAACTCCATTTTCTCAGCATGGATCCAGTGCTACCCCAATGCTAAATTTTGGAACTAAATGCACAATAAGTAAACATGCCCCTTAGTGTGATTGCCATGGAAATGCATGCTGAAGAGCTGCACATGGAATTAATTCCGATGAAGCAAACTCTGTTGAAGTTTAGTGCAGTTTCCTTACTTCCCCAATAGCAGTGACTCTACTTCTGGAGGTGAAATTAAGCTTTAACTTCCCACTGACTTCCATGAAAGTCATAACTGCTGCTCTCCTCCTGCTTGCTATTGCCACTACCTGCCTGTTACCTCTTTTCTTTAGCTTTTAATTTTTCTGTCCTACTCTGATTTTTAAATGGCGTTCTTTTCTATTTCTCTGCAGCTTTTAATTTTGATTGTAAACCACCCAGAAACATTCGTTATGGGTGGTATAATAAGTTTTTAAGTTTTTAAATAAACATAAACATAACAAAGTTAAAAAAAAAAGTCAGCCACCAAAGACTGAAGATAGCCAAGTTAGAGACCCTTGGAGATGGTACTCATAGTTGATGACCCCTGATAAAGAACCTTCACCAAGCCTTCCTTTTTGACCTATCTCCTCTGGAAGATACATCATACCACAGATTTGTCTTGAAAATGGCCAAGGAGAGCCCTATCATTCTCCGAGAAAAAGCAGAGTCCAGAACTGACATATGGCATTGGAAATAAAGGTGTTTCCAGTGCAAAGGCTCATTTAAAAGCTGTAATCCAGAATGTGAAAGGCAGCATTGCTCAGCCTGCCTTGTCAAAGTAAATATATCCTAAATATAGGATTCAAACTACTCCAGGCCATAATGAAGTTCAGCACCTGTATCAAGCAGTGGTTATGGAGTCAGCCCTAAGGCGAGCAGAATATTCAAAAACACATTCTAGTACTCCTTCATGAAGCCCTGTTCATGCTTTGGACATCCAAAAATGAACATGAAAATGTTCAAAGCACAGAGACTGTCTCCAAAGTCATTTTGGAAGCTGGCTCTGGGGATATCCCCAGTGTGAGATGTCCAAATCTGAACAGGGGCATGGAAGAGGCATGTCCGGGACGTTCCCAGGAATCTGGAGGAATAGCTGGGGATTTCTCAGGATCCTGGACGTCCCATCTGATCACAGAAACATCATGGATGTCCGGCATCATGTCTAACTTTAGACCTACTCCGAGGCACGAATAGCAATGAGCAATTATCTGAAAAGTGCTCATTTTAGCTGAAAAGCATCCAGAGAGTATAGAGAAGATAGCACTATCATCCTCAGTATAATTTCAACTATAGTAGCAGCAGGATTTGAACATTGGCTGCCCTGTTCCTAATCCACTACTCTAACCATTATGCTATCTTAGACATCTGGGCTATGATATATGGCTCTGGGGATGTCTAAGAAGACTCCCCTGCAGACGTCCCTATCAGGTATGTCCAGATTTCTCAAATCACGTCTGCACCTGGACGTGCCTGCACTTTTTTCAGATGTTCTGGCTTCGATATATACTCTTATTTAGAGAAGATGGAGGGGCTAACAGGGAATCTACAAAATGACATGAAAAATGTATTCTTAAACTTTCTTTTATTTATTTATTTAAAAGAATTTTAGAACCCACCTTCCTGGTTTCCAAAGAGGCCACCAAGATGGTGTACATCAAAAACGTTCAAGGACCAGGGAGAGCATGCAACATTTACAAACAAACCTTAGCAACAAAGATGTTACCACCAAAAATATAATAAAAAGCATAATAAAGAATAAAACCATTACAAATAACAGCAAGCTAAGAGTTGAAATCTACCATAGACATTTCTCTGTGATCAGTGGATGTGTACAATAGCTTGATAAGAGCATTAAGACCATGCATGAGAAGCTATCTGATGCTTTATATCCAGGTGTCAACCTGTTTGGAGGAAAAGTGAAGGAGACAGTGGATGTGATTAAAGATCATTGAGAGACCTTGTTGACTCTGTCAGAAGGCACTGCTGAACAAAAAACATCCTTCAGGAGATCTAAACTGCCACCATATAAAAGGCATTATTATCCAACACAAGGGTACCAACTTTATTCATGTCCATGCCCAAAGCAGCCATGGAGGCAACAGATCAGAGCCAGGAGAAAGGCAAAGCTACAGCATTAGATATAGGCTAAGTAACCTAAGGGTGTGACCAAAGCAAGACAAAATACCCAGTCCAGTAGGTTACATTCCATCAGGCTTTCCTGTAGGGGAAAGATTGCAGTATCCAAGGGTGTATGGCCTTTGAAAACAACTAGTAAGTATTATGGGCTAACTTAAGTAAGGATGACATTTTTCTTTTGAATGTTATATATATGGAAACTTTTCCTAGATCCTTCCTTTTATTTCATGAAGGCAATTTTTGATGTTGCTGCATATGAGAAATGAATAAAGATTAATTTAAAAAAAAACAAACAAACAGCAAATGGTTGTTGAAGATCATACACAAAGGTCATTTTAAGAGCATAAGAAAAGCCATGCTGAGTCAGTCCAAGGTCCATTGAGCTCAGCATCCTGTCTCTGATAGTGACCAATCTGAATCATAAATACCAAACAGTTCAAAATCCTCCATGAACTTGTCCAAATCTCTTTTAAAAACTGCTATATTAGTCGCTTTGACTACATCCTCCAACAAGATTTCCACAGCTTAATTATGTATGAAAATAAGCTAAGGTTTGTTTTCAATCTGTAGGTCATGAGTTTTGTAGTGTAGCCCCTTGTTTTGGATTATTTGAAATTTTAAACAACCATCCCCGATTTAACCGTTCCACTCCCACTCATGACTTTATAAACTTCTGTTATGTTCCCTCTCATTTGTCGTTTCTCTAAGTTGAAGAGCCCTAACTTGTTTAGCCTTTCTTTATAAGGAAAGTGTTCAATCCCGTTTATCATTTTTGGCATCCTTCTTGCAACCTTTCCTAGTTTGGCTATAGCCTTTTTGGGATGGGGTGACCAGAACTTCACATATTTCTCAATGTGTGATCGCACCAAAGACCTATAGAGAGGCATAATGATATTCTCCGTTTTGTTCCTTATCTCTTTTTGAATAATCTTGGCACACTGGGTTGAACATTTCGACATATTGCCCACAATGGATCTTTTTCTTGAGTGGTGACACTTAAGTCAGAACCCAGCATTTTGTGTCTGCAGTTGGGATTATTTTTTCCTATGTGTATCACTTTGCATTGTCTACATTACATTTTATCTACCATTAGAAGCCCAATCTTCTAGTTTCACAAGATCCTTCTGCAAATCCTCACAATCCTATGCCATTTTAATGGCTGAATAATTTTGTCTCATCTGCAAATTTGATCACCTCGCTCCCTTGGAGGATTCTACCACTGGCTGCTTCATTGTGGATAATGTAATGGGAAATAAGGATATAAATGTCTCCCCTGCTCCCTCGGAAGGAACTCACAGACAGACTAGTATGCAAACAGGATCTTTTAATGTGTACACAGTCTCAGACAGAGCCGGCACCCTGGACAAAAGATCTGAGCCCCAAAGTGGCGTCACACACTGTCTTATATACAGTAAGTTTGCAAACCCATACTACCTTCTCATTTGTCTCAGGTATCCCCTCTCCACCAATCAGTAGCCCCTGGGGGTTGTGGGCTATCATATAGCATGCCTAAATGACCTGTCTAAACTGGTATGTTCCGGTTTGCTGGACTCTGGGCAAAAGGGTATGTGTTTAAGTCTTGTTTCACTGTAACTCAGACTCAGAAGGGGAGGGGTCACCCTCACAGCTAACTTCCTGGCTGCCTCACTCCCCCCTTTTTTAGTGGGACCTCAACCGCTAGGGCGGTAGAGGGCAGCAGTACTAGAGGCAGGCCGCAGGGGGGTATATTGGTTCAGGGCCATGACAGAGGTAGCCGTTTTGCGTTCCACCAGGGCGTCGAGGGTGGAGGTGATAAAACGGTGGAGGATCGGGATACTGCATGGTAAGAGGGCGCATAGTAGGAAAAGAAGGAAAACTCCTATAGCTAAGGTCTTAAGGCCCCCCAACCAACTAAACAACTTCACAAACCATCCCATACCCAGTCCCATGGATGAGTCTGAGATATGTTTCGCTAGCTCACGCAGGTCTTGGATAGAGTGTTCAATAGACACACTTTCGTCAGTGAGGTTAAAACACATACCCTCGAACTCTTTGCAGCCATGGTTAAGGCGTAAGAGCAGGAAATCTATGGTCATTCTATTCTGCAGTACCGCCGTGCATAGGCCGGACATTTCATGATTCATGGTGGCCAGTGTTGTTGAGGTCAGATTGCGGGATTTGGCTAGAGAACAAGCCAGTCGGCTTATCTCCATAGAGTTGTGTAGGGCTAATCCAGGTGTTCCAATGATCAATAACGACAGCCCAAGGGCCGTCCCATCGCTGTAGGGTTCTACGTTTGAGTTACAGGTCGAGGACATAGGGATAGAGCGGGGTGTTCTGGGGCGGGCTTTAGTTGTATTGGGCGTGTGAAAGAAAGCGGCGGTCGTCAGCTGGCCGAAGGTGCATGGGCCACCTGTGGCATTTACAGGGACATAAGTATAGGTCACCCTCCCACATATCAAAAACCAACCTAAGGGAAGATACACTTCAGAGTATGCATATGATGCCCTTGTAACAGAATTGCCTGATAAGACAGTGTTAGACACATTAAACCCTCCCGTTTTGGCATTTACAAAAACAAAACAATCAGTAGCATTAAGGGTGGAAACTACCTGCAAAGAGAAAGGAATTTGGTTAAAGGCTGAGGTGGGCTGAGTGGTCCCAATACTATAGAAAAAGGTAGAAAAGTACACTCCAGGTTGTTTACAGTCCAGACTAGCAAGTATAGTAAAATTCTGCATTTCACATAAACTGGAGGGTACAGCTATAAGACAGGTTGACAGAAAAACCCCAGCTTGTAGAGAGTTACGTATGCAAATGTCTGTCATGTTTAGGGCAGTTTGGGCAAGCAATATTGCTGTATTTGTGGTCCCCATGCTCGGCTGGAAGCAGACACACATCAGGAGTCGCAGTAAAACTAAGGCTCTGCTATGCATCTTGGGGTGGGTTCGTCACTAGACTGATGTATCCCGTTTTAGTGTCAAACGCAGAGGCTGGTTCAGGACCGTGACAGAAGTCCAGGCTGGTACGGGTTCTGGCGCTGCAGCCTTGACACAGGTGTGATGAATCCACGGAGCAATCTCAGCCACCTTGATAGCAGTAGGGGTAGCCAGCAGAAAGGTATATGGGCCTCGCCACTGGGGGGTCAGCGGATCCTTCTTCCACTCCTTAACCCACACTCGTGAGCCAGGTTGATGGGCATGGAGTGGTTCTGCCAGGTTAATGGGGAGCCGCTCCTGAACCCACTGGTGCAATTCATGCAAAACAGAACTGAGAGCCGACAGTTCCTGTTGGGTTATTTTGGAACCTATCTGGATCAAGTTTCCATGGACGCCCTGTATAAGGGGTGCAGGGCGGCCATACACAGCTTCAAAGGGGGAACACCGATACCCTTTCGTGGGGCTGAGCGTATGCGAAGCAGGGTTATGGGGAGTACTTGGGGCCACTTCAATGACGTTTCCTGACACAGTTTTGCTAAATGCATTTTAATGGTATGGTTCATACGTTCCATCTTTCCTGAACTCTGCGGCCGGTAAGCTGTGTGTAGCTTCCAGTCAATCTGCAAAGCTTTGGCTATCTGTTGTACTACTTGGACCAGAAATGCAAGTCCATTATCTGAACCTATTACTACTGGGAGCCCAAAACGGGGAATGATTTCATGCAGTAGCACCTTTGTCACTTCTCTGGCTTTTTCTGTACGGACTGGGAATGCCTCCACCCACCCCGTGAAGGTGCAAACAGATACCGGTATCCATTTGCTCAGGGCATTTCTGAAAAATCAACTTGGATGTTCCCCATAGGGGTGACCCCATAAGACTGCACTCCTGGAGGTTGGCGAGGACCCTGACGGGCATTGTTTTTAGCACATATGGTGCACTGCCTAACAGTTGCGGCTGCCAAGGAGGATAAGCAGGAAATAAAGAAATAGGGGCGGAGGGTAACTTCCAGGGCTGTCTTGCCGAAATGTGTGGTCTGAAGGAAGGAGGACAGGAAAGCTGGGACAAGGCTGTCTGGGATAACTATTACTGGGGCTGTTCCTTTTCCAGGTAATCTTATCCAACCATCGGCGTGTAATACCCCACCCTCCTCCTGACAGAAGAAATCCATCTCTTGTGTAGTGTATCTTTTGGCCCATTGGCTTAATGGGACCGGGAACAAAGGGGCTTGCAACTCTTCGGGGCTCTCAGAGTAAGGCTGGGACAAGGAGATAATCGCAACCTGCTGGGCTTCTGCATCAGCCCGTCTGTTACCCTTGGCTATCTCGCTGTTCCCCTTCTGATGACCTCTACAGTGCATGACTGCTATGGCTTTGGGGTACCAGACGGCTTCTAACAGGGCCACTACCTGGGGCCATTTTTGATTTCGGACCCAGCTGCAGTGATCAACCCCCTTTCTTTGTATAGGGCACCATGGGCATGGAGAGCGGCAAAAGCATATCGGGAATCTGTGTATATATTTACATGAAGGTTTGTCCCGAGGGTTAGGGCACGGGTGAGGGCAATGAGTTCCGCCTTCTGTGTGGAAGTGCCTGGGGGCAGTGGCTGAGCTTTGACTACCACTTCCATCGTCACCACTGCGTACCCCGCACACCTGCGGCCTTCCAATACCAGACTGCTTCCATCCACAAAGTAGGTCTCATCCGGGTTGTTTAGTGGTACATCTGTCAGGTCAGGGCGACTGGAAAAGATGGTGTCCATTACTTCCAGACAATCATGATCTGGTAGTCCTGGGCCGACCAGCAAAAACGTGGCAGGATTTAGAGCTTGACTGGTTCTTATCCGCACTCTGGGATTTCCCCATAACATACTCTGGTATTTCAACATTCAGGAGCTGGTGAACCAGTGGCTTCCTTTGTGTTCCAGTAAAGTTTGAACAGAATGTGGGACGGTAACTAAGAGGTCTTGGCCCATGGACAGTTTATCAGATTCTTCCACCAATAAGGCTGTTGCTGCTATTGCTCTTAAACAGGGTGGCCATCGGATCCAGCTGTTTAGACAAGTAGGCAACTGGACGTGGCCAAGATCCCAGCTGTTGAGTCAAGACCCCTAGAGCTGTACCCGCTGTTTCGTGCACGTAGAGGGTGAAGGGCTTAGTGACATCCGGAAGGCCGAAGGCTGGTGACGATAGCAACACCTTCTTTAACTGTTCGAAGGCTCCCCGTTGATCTGGTCCCCATATAAGGGGACTCATCTCTGGGCCTTTCATGGATTCATAGAGGGGTTTTGCAATCCTGGCGAAGTTGGGAATCCAGATGCGACAGTATCCCGCAGCCCCGAGGAAAGCTCGTATCTGCTTGCGAGTTGTTGGCACAGGGATCCGGCACACTGCCTCCTTCCGTTCTTTCCCCAACCATCGACTTCCCTTAGAAAAATGAAATCCCAGATACTTCACTTCCAACTGGCATAATTGAGCCTTCTTCTTTGATGCGCGGTAGTCTGCATTATACAATAACTGTAGCAGTTCTGTGGTTGCCAGAATACATTCAGCCTCAGAGTCAGCAGCAACTAACAGGTCATCAACATACTGCAGGAGGACTCGTCTACCCGGCACTCCTGGGGGGTAACCAACAAGATCTTGGGCCAGGGCGGTACTGAAAATGGTGGGGGAGTTCTTGAACCCCTGTGGTAAGCGAATCCAGGTTACTTGGGTCTTACTGCCAGTGGCAGGGTCCTCTCTCTCGAAGGCGAAGAGGTGTTGGCTCTCTGCAGACAAGCATATGCAAAAGAAGGCATCCTTCAGATCTAGCATGGAGAAATGGGAAGCCGCCGCTGGGATGAGACCCAACAGTGTATAGGAGTTGGGTACCACTGGATGCAGAGTTACAGCAGCTTCATTAATACGGCGGAGATCCTGGACAGGTCGATAGTCGGTGGTACCCGGCTTTCGGACTGGCAGTAAAGGAGTGTTCCACGCTGATTGACAGGGCCGCAGGATACCATACTGCAGGAGCCGTTCCAGATGATGATGAATTCCCTCCACAGCCGCCCGCGGCAGCGGATACTGCCACACGTGTACTGGGGATACTCCCGGCTTTAATTCGACACAAACAGGAGGGATGTTGATGGCCATTCCGAGGGGGTTGCCTTCAGCCCACACTCCTGGGGGTACTGCATCCCACTTATCCAGGGCTATCACATCAGGCCTGGGTTTATCCTCGAAAAACCGCCACTCTTCTTCCTGGGGGACGGACAGTATCAAAACTGCTGGGCCCAGGCTAAGTATTTCAAGCTCAGCCTGGCCCCTGGGCCCGAATGATATCTGGGCCTGTAGTTTTGCCAGGACATCCCTCCCCAACAGGGGTATAGGACAATCAGGCATATACAGGAACTGGTGGGTGATAGTCCGTCCCCCCAACTGACACATGCGGTTTTGTAGGAAGGATCGTTGCACTCTTTCAGCCACTCTTTCCCCCGTGGCTCCCACTACAGTTACTGTCCGGGAGGAGATCGGGGCCACTTGCTGGGTAACCACTTAGTGTGTTGCTCCAGTATCAACCATGAACTGCATTTCTTGGTCCCCTAAGCACTGTTCCCTCTAAGCTGTGCGTGTGTGCGCGCACACACACCTTGCCGAGTGAGCGCACATACTTTACAACAGAGCGCACAAAAATTACGGTTCTGATTCTGATATAAAACAACACAGACGTTCTTAAAATTGAAAAGTTGCTGTGTATTTATGGTTTTCACAAGTTCTACAATATTTTCTAGTGCAATCAATGTGGTGTACATACTGTATTCTGATGTGTAGTCAAATTTTAAAGTATATAACTCCGAGTGTCATTATGTGGCGCACAAAAATTTAACTTTCCTTCAAAAGCTGCACAGCTGATATTTTATGCGCACACAGCCTACAGAAAATTAGAGGGAACATTGCCCCTAAGTTCATCTTGACCATAGGCTCCTGGGGACCCAAAAGAAATTTGGAGCCCGGTCTGGCCTAGTCTTCATCCGAGTCATAATGTTCCACTGCTGCGAGGCCTTCAAGGTCTGGTGGAGGGGGCGGAAAGGTATTATGCGGATATACCATGGGTTGGCCTCACCCTCATGTAGTGTGCGCAGGTACCCTTGCGCCCCTCATGGACGGATATTGCCCCCTCCGATTAGGGCACTCATTCTTCCAATGTCCCTCCTATTTACAGTATGCACACTGATTGGGGCCTAGGAGAAACCTCGGTCCCCTTTGTCCTCGTCCTCATCCACGTCCCCTGCTCCCATCCTTGGCCCAGGCCGATACCGGTGGCCATTCGGCTAGGGCAGCTGCTAGGAAGTCTGCCTTCTTCTTCTTCATCCTACGCTCAGATTCTCGCCTCTGCTCCTGATCACGATTCACAAAGATCTTCTGTGCCACTTCCATCAATTGTGCAGCGTTCAGGCCCACAAATCCTTCCAATTTCTGCAGCTTCCGCCGTATATCGCCCTGGGCCTGTGCTACAAAAGCGGTATTCACCATACGAAGATTCTTAGAAGCTGCTGGATCGTAAGGGGTGTACAGTCGATATGCTTCAAACAGACGCTCATAAAATTCTGCCGAGCTTTCATCAGGGAGTTGGAGGATTTCTGCAATCTTGCTGATGTTCATAGCCCTCTGCCCTCCCTTCTTGAGTCCTTCAAGGAGCGCGGTTCGGAAACGGGTGAGTGCCCGTGCTCCGTCGGGATCATTCGGATCCCACTGAGGGTCTTCATTCGGGAAATCCACAGTTGCTTGCTGTCGGGGATTTATAACCCCAGCATCAGTAGGATGTGCCTCCAGCCATGCGAGGGTAGCCCGCACAACACGCGCTCGTTCTTCTGTGCTGAATAAGGTGGACAGCAGTTGTCTACAGTCTGACCAAGTAGGCTGGTGCGTTTGCATAATACTAGTCATAAGGTCTGTCAACTCCTGAGGCTTTTCCGTATAGGAGGCGTAATGGGTTTTCCAGTTCAGTAAGTCAGTGGTAGAGAAAGGAACATATATCAGACTGCCACCCGTCCGGCAGCATTAAGGTACGGGAGTCCCTGCACTTGTCGTAAAGGCAGTTGGAAATCTAAATCCCGCTTCGTCTGCTTCTCTGCAGTCGCTGACCGCAGACGGTGGGACAGCGGGGTAGACGATTTAAGCTCAGCCGAAGTGCTCTCAGAGGGTGAGGCTGCGACACTGGAGACAGTACTGGGAGTAGTGGGAGAGGAGGATGATGGGGGGGTCTGCAGGGGTGTATGAAGAAAGGAACCTGATGAGGCACTGGTATCTACAGAATCCTCCCCAAGTCTTGCATCACCCACCTCGGGGGGAGGATCTCCTAACACTTCATCTATCAGGGGCGGAGCCTGTAGTGGCGCGGACGGGACAGTGGGATAAAGCAAATTGAGGGGGCGTGTAGGGACCTCCGGGGATTCCCGCCCCTTGTAGACAGGGGTGGGCGTCTGCACCTTCCGGCGGCTGGCAGCCGCCACCATTATTCTACACTGATCCTCGTGGCAGCGCTGGAACCATTTTGGCTGTTTGGCTGCTCGTTCTTTCTTCAAGATAAGCATAATCTCTTTATTTCATATGAGATAATAATAAGGAAAGTCCTACTAAGAACCCGTTAAGAACTGGTCGTTGATGCAAAACACCGGCAAACGTCTCTTGAAAAACCTTGTTTAGAAACATTGCTGATAAAGTCTGAGACCAGGGGTTCTATCAAATGCTGAATATAACTTAACTAAATACAATTTATATAATAATAAAAAAAGTTTTTATAAATATGTTAAGAAAAGTCCAGCATCAGAGAGGTGGACTTTAGTCCTTTTATTAATTGAGGGTGTTCACCAATTTTTATTGCTTTACTTGGGAAACCAAAACCCTCGTGAAACACGACCTATTTTTGTAGTGTGTTTCTGGCATATGGCCAGCCATGAATCAATATAGGGAAACTGATCTGGGTGCTCCTTCACTACAATCTGATGAACTAAAAACACAGTAGGCAGATCAATGGACCCCTCGGGAGGCCACAGCTTCACTAAGGCTGGCCACTCCCGCTCACATAAAACAGTCAATCGAGAGGCAGAGAATGAAACCCCGTAATCCCCCCCAAACCCAGACCTAAAATTACGGAGCATGCACTGCAGGGGCGTCTGCCCTTTTGAGCCTCCCGACCCCATGCTCTAATCACAATTCCCAATTCAAATCCAAGAAACAGGCAGAACCTGGATGCTCAGAACACACGCAGGACAACAGAGGGAAGGAAGGGAGGAGGGACAGAAACACACTAACAACAGATACACATATACATACCCAGGCACCCTTCCCCCCTTTCTCAGCACAGACTGGAAGAGCGGTGGTTTCAGGAACCCCCGGGGCCCTACTCGGACCACTCGTGCGGGTGATCAAGCCCCAACAGGTTTTCAGAATTACCAGATACAGAATCACAGAACTACCCAAAACCGTAAGGCAGTAGTACTCACCAGGCCTCCGGCCGGAGAAAGTTTGGATGCCAGTCTATCCCACCGGATTTCAAACGGAGTGATCAGCCCGCCGGGACCGACCAGCCAGACACGTCAAGGAATCCTTCCAGAGCACAAAGGGGCCCGGTGGCGCTAAGGATCGTCGACTACTCGGGGGCCAGTCCCCGGCTGGTCGAGCCCCGGTTCTGCAAAACCGCAGGAAGGTTCCCACCGCGGGTGCGAGGAGAAAGGCGGTTTCCCGGCCAATGCACCAAGAAATGTAATGGGAAATAAGGATATAAATGCCTCCCCCCTCCCTCGGAAGGAACTCACAGACAGACTAGTATGCAAACAGGATCTTTTAATGTGTACACAGTCTCGGACAGAGCCGGCACCCTGGACAAAAGATCTGAGCCCCGAAGTAGCGTCACACACTGTCTTATATACAGTAAGTTTTCAAACCCATACTACCTTCTCATTTGTCTCAGGTATCCCCTCTCCACCAATCAGTAGCCCCTGGGGGTTGTGGGCTATCATATAGCATGCCTAAATGACCTGTCTAAACTGGTATGTTCCGGTTTGCTGGACTCTGGACGAAAGGGTATGTGTTTAAGTCTTGTTTCACTGTAACTCAGACTCAGAAGGGGAGGGGTCACCCTCACAGCTACCTTCCTGGCTGCCTCAATAATTGTTCATTTAGTCTTACTTTCTGTTTCCTGTCTTTAACCAGTGCACAATCCACAAAAGGTTTGGCCTCCTTTCTCATGGCTCTTTAATTTCTTAAGGCGTTTCTCATGAGGGACTTTGTCAGATGTCTTCTGAAAATCCAAATACACTATAAGCGGATATTTTAGAAGCTCTAGTTATGAGATGGGCATCTGAAAACGAGCACTTAGATATGCAAATCATGGAGACATCCTTGGAGTCATTTTAGAAAGCCAGGTGTATAGGTATCTGCATTGTGAGAACATCCATGTAGCACATGGGCGTGGTGGAGGCAAGCCTTGGGTGAAACAAGGGAATTGTGCATCACACTGTGATTCCAGAATGGCACAAGTACATCAGGCCCTGGTTGTTGAGACATCGATGCCTATATGTTCTGACCAAGAATAAGATCAGTGCTTGCTTCATGGCTACACATATATCCATGATTACTGTTTCCTGTCTGAAGAAGCCTACCCATAAATTTATATTTGCAAACATATTACTGGCCCACCTTTGCATGTCTGAATATCTGAAATGGCAAGACAGGATTTGCTACTCTCATAACATAGAAGCCTTCCTTCTCACCTACCCAAGCTGGGGCATCCAAGTACCTGGTTCTGTGGGCATGCACTTCGGGGACATTTGCATTTGTAAAATGGCCTGCACCCATCTACTTCATTGGCCTTGCTATCTGCGCTGAGCCTGTCTCCAGAACTGGTTACTGGGACATTCAGTTTTTTGGGGTGGAGACAGAGCAATTTCAGAAGGCACTGCTGCCACTCCCCTGGCTTTTGAGCATTCTGCTTTGAACGTCCCTAATTTTTCCTAAACGTCCCTTCTAAAATGCAATTTCACATCAGCTGGCTAACCTTTATCCACTTGTTCCTGATCGTATCTCCAGTCTAGTCCCGGACCTCTGGGTTGTCCTCCTTAATCAGCAGCTTGGAGACTGAGGAACCTCCTTCTTTTCATGATGTCACCAGTATGTCATCCCGGGAGCCACCTCCATTTTCCAGTTACCTCATTCTCCAAGCAGCTGAAGGGACGGCGAGCCTGGGGGTCCAGGCTCCCTGGAGGAACAATTAAGGATAGTTTTTGGTTAAGTTAGTGGATTAAAAAAAAAGAGAAGGAGTGCTTTTATAATAATAGGGTCTGTGCCTTTAAATTTGCGCTGACGTCTTCCCCCCCCCCTCCCGTTGGGCTTACCGACAGCTGCGGGAGTGGGAGAAGTGTCCTTGAACAGGCAGGAGCGGTTCCGGTGCTGAAACGGGCAGGGCCTAGTTTTCAGACCGGGCACCAGCGGTATTCACAGCCGGCGCTTCACAGAGGCTCTGCCTGTCAGCGCGCTCTGGCTTGTTGCGGCAACGGACGTTCCGGTGAGGCACAGGTCCCATATTTTTGAACCGGGAGAGCCTCAGGGGCTGAATCCACTGCAGCGGACGAAAAGCAGAGCGGTAGCTCGATGAGGGAGAGTCCGTCAAAAGTAAGTAGGCCCAATCTGAGCAACCCTCTCCGTCAGCACGTTTGAGCGCGAAACGGAGAAGAGGCCGACTGCGTGGCAGACACTGCATTGGGACGTGCAGAGAGCTGCTTTTCTTTCTTATTCTGCCGGTTTGAGAGTTTCTCAGGTGGTTGGTGCAGGGGTTTGTAGAATTGAGGGTTGCTGAGCAATTCTTGCGAGAGTCAGTGTTTAAAAAGAAAAAAAGATTAAGAGGCCGGAAAGAGTATTTGGCCTCTCACTCGGGGTAAGCTTGGGTGCTTTATGTAGTGAGGGTGACTGGGGCTAAGTACGTGCCTCCAGCTCTGTTCAGGCTCGATATGCCGTCTAGACCCCAATGTTTTGTGTGTGGGGCTAAAAGAGGCTCTGTAGCCGATTCGGGGGTGTGCAAGAACTGTGCAAAGGAGACCTCTGTTATGGAGCAGGTAAGGGAGGACAAGGAGGGTTCGCTGGAGGCCGAAGCTGAGGTCTCCGTTGCCTCGACGCCCTTTGTGTCCCTGGAGGAACCGGTAGCAGGGCTGTCGTCTGCTCCGGACTTGCCCTCCTCTCCTGTAGTTTGTTCCAAGGGTCTGGCGTCTATCTTTTCCACAGACTTCGTGGCTCTTCTGCAGCAAGCTGTGGGGGGCGGCCCAAGAAGGCAAGGAAAGGGTAACCCAGAAAGGCGCGCAGTGAAGAAACTCACAGCCGCCAGGATTGCGGAGGAGTCCCAGGAGGGGGCCAAGAGACCGCGGCTGGACGAAGACCTTAAGGATCCTTCGGTTACATCAGAGGGCCATCTCTCTGAGGAGGAGTGCCACAGTGTGGATCTGGAGGAGGAATTAGAGGAAGGAGAGCTCACTGAGAAGGAAGATCAAGCGAGAGTGGTGCGGGTTTTCCGCAGAGAGGAGCTCCCAGCACTTATAGTGGAAACGCTAGGGGCATTGAATATGCCGGTCCCGGGGTCGACGGACGAGGAGACCCTGGAAGATCCGTTATTACAGGTCTTTAGGAAGACTCAAAAGGCATTCCCGGCGCACAGAGTTTTTCAAGAGATGATTCAGGAAGAGTGGAATGTACCAGAGGCGTCACTGAAGGGTTCCAGAGTAATGAGGCATCTTTATCCACTGGTGGATCAGGATAAGGAAATTTTTAAGCTGCCTAAGGTTGATGCGGCCATTGCGGTGGTCACAAAGAAGACCACTATTCCAGTGGAGGGGGGTGCAGCCCTCAAGGACACTCAGGACAGAAGGTTGGATGCGCTGTTACGACAAATTTTTGACGTGAATGCCTTAGCACTCCAGGCTGCTATCTGTGGAGCGTGGGTAGCCACGGCTTGTTTGAGATGGTTGCAGCGAGTACAAGGAGATCGGGACAGCGACATGACCGGGGAGGCTTCCAGGCTGGAGTCCGGAGCGGCCTACCTGGCGGATACGCATTATGATCTGATGAGAGGTCTGTCAAAGAGCATGGTGTCGGCCGTAGCGGCGAGGCGCTATCTATGGCTTCATAATTGGGTGGCGGATAATTCATCTAAATCGCGGCTAAGTAAGCTGCCTTTTAAGGGGCGGCTCCTGTTTGGTGAAGAGCTAGATAAGTTAGTCAGGGACCTCGGCGAATCTAAGGGCGGTAGGTTACCAGAGGACAAGCCTAAGCAGGGACGGACGACTCCCGGGGGCAAGGGTTCCCTGCGGGAGTTTCATCAGTTCCGTTTTCAGAGGTTTAATCCCGCTCAGAGAGGTAGATTTCCCAGTAGAAATCAGGGCTTCCGAGGATTTCGTGGAGCAGGGAGAGGGTTTGGAGTCTCCTCCTCCTCCTCGTCCAACCTTAGAAAGTCGCAATGATGCCAGGGGGACCCAGGCGCCCCTAGTTTCCGTAGGAGGGCGACTACAAGAGTTCTATGCTGCCTGGGTCCGTGTCACGTCAGATCAGTGGGTGCTGGAGGTAATTCGAGAGGGGTATGCCTTGGAGTTCCGGGTTTCGGTGCAAGACGCCTTCGTAAGGTCCCCCTGCAAGTCGCCGAGCAAGTGCGAGGCGATAAGGGGGACAGTACGGAGACTCCTAGACCTCTGGGCAATTGTCCCAGTTCCTCGAGACCAACTCGGCTGTGTTCGATACTCCATTTATTTTGTGGTGCCAAAGAAGGACGGAGGTTTTCGACCAATTTTGGATCTCAAAAGAGTAAATCGGTGCCTTTGCGTGTCTCACTTTCACATGGAGACTCTACTGTCGGTCATAGTGGCGGTTCGAAAAGGCGAAGTCCTTGGACCTCTCAGAAGCGTACCTCCACATACCCATCCGACCGGATCATCAGCGCTATCTCTGGTTTGCGGTGCCCTTCGGACAGTTTCAATTCTGAGCTTTGCCGTTTGGTCTGGCAACGGCTCTGTACGTTTTTCCCCCATGGGCCTTGATAGGCAGGGTAGTTCAGCGCATAAAGGGATACAGAGGACAAGTGATTCTGATAGCCCCAGATTGGCCTCGCTGGCCCTGGTACGCAGATCTGATAAGGCTTTTGGTAGCGAAGCCATGGCATCTTCCAGTGCGAGTAGACCTGTTATCGCAGGGTCCTCTATTCATTCCCCATGTGGATCGGTTCTCGCTTACGTTCATGCTTGGCTATTGAAAGGGCGCGGTTGAAGGCGAGAGGTTATTCGGCAGCGGTGATTGCCACTTTGTTGAAGGCCAGGAAGAGGTCTACGTCCTTGGTGTATGTTCGCGTCTGGAGAGTGTTTGAAGCGTGGTGTGCCGACAGGGCTTCCCTGGCGTTAAGGGCCTCCGTCCTGCAGATCTTAAAGTTCCTGCAGGATGGTTTTGACAAGGGGCTGGCGGCCGCCTCGCTTAGGGTGCAGGTCGTAGCCCTGGCCTGTTACAGAGGCAGAATAGATGGACGGATGCTTGGGGACATTGGGATATTAAACGTTTCCTTAGAGCGGTCGCGCTGTTAAGGCCTCCAGTGAGGCAGATAGTACCTAAATGGAGTCTACTATTCGTGCTGGAAGCGTTGGAACAGGATCCTTTTGAACCCTTGAGTCGAGCATTGGTGAAGGACCTTACTTTGAAAGTAGTATTTTTGGTGGCAATTTGTTCAGCGAGAAGAGTCTCGGAGTTGCAAGCCTTGTCTTGTAAAGAAGCTTACCTCTCGTTCTTTGAATCAAAGGTAGTGTTAAGGCCGGTGCCAGCCTTTTTACCCAAAGTGGTGTCGGCGTTTCATTTGAATCAGGAGATCGTCTTACCGGTGTTTACTGGGGATGCTGGTAGTCCAGCCACGAAAGATCAGAGGCTCTTGGATGTCAAACGGGCGTTGAAAAAGTATCTTCACAGGGCGAAGGCTTTCCGTAGATCTGAGAGACTTTTTATTCTATTCGCGGGGCCGCGAAAGGGCAAAGCAGTGTCGAAAGCCTCCATTGCTAGGTGGATTAAGGAGGCGGTTGCGTCTGTCTACATTCTGAAGGGCAGGACTGTGCCAGAAGGTCTGCGAGCCCATTCGGCATCTTGGGCAGAGGCTTGGTTGGTACCGCCATTGGAAATTGGTAAGGCGGCGACTTGGTCATCACTGAATTCATTTGTTAAACATTACCGCCTAGATGTCCAGGCGCAGCAGGACGCGTGTTTTGGAGCGGCAGTTCTTCAGGCGGCTAAGGCGGGTCCCTCCCGTTAAGTTACTGCTCTGGTACATACCCAGAGGTCCGGGACTAGACTGGAGATACGATCAGGAAGGTGAAATTAGACTTACCTGCTAATTGTTGTTCCTGGAGTAGATACAGTCTAGTCCCGTGTCCCTCCCCAGTTATGATATATGCTGAAGTTTGCAGCTTGAAGGTGGTTCCAATTGGCACAGGTAAGAGATTTTGCCATACGACTGGATGAATTTTGGAGGGAGGATGTTTGTCTAGAGGGGTATCCTTCCAAGCACAGAGGGGAGGGGGGATTGTCTTCGCATGTTTAAAGGTTGCATGTTACAGTTTAAGGTTTAATAGATGGTGAGAGTTCTCTTTTTCCTTTATATACTGTATGTTTATGTTTATGTTTATGTTTATTGATTAAGGAGGACAACCCAGAGGTCCGGGACTAGACTGTATCTACTCCAGGAACAACAATTAGCAGGTAAGTCTAATTTCACCTTAGATATACCTTCCAAAAAATCTGAACCCATGCTGACTCATTCCCATGAAACTGCTTCTTTTTATTTGGCACCAGCATCAGGCTCATCTGTTGTTACTCATATTACTCCTGAAGCCTTTTTTAAAAATTGGTGTTACATTGACTACCTTCCCATCTTCAGTATCGAGGCTGTTTTAAATGATAGGTTAAAGATTAATAGTGATAGATTATCAATGTCATGTTTGAATTCTTTCACAACTGGGGTGAATACCATCTGATTCAGGTGATTTGTTACTCTTGAGGTTGTCAATGTTTGATGTATTGCATCTTCTAAACTGACTAGGTTGATTATTGGGGCTAGACTATGGAAGTGTGCTTAAAAAATTACACTGGATACGAGTAGGGAGCAATGTCATTTTAAAGTATTGATGACTTTTAATTTAACTCTTTATTGGCATTTATAATAACACTCAGGTATTCACATAAATGAGAATATAGAAAACATGGGACTTACACATTAAATACATGCATAGCTACTCATACATAATTAAAAAATAAATTGTCCCAAAATTTTAGTCCACAAGAAAAATTAGGGGGCTACAAGAAATATCATTACCAACATTTACACTCCTTCTCAAGAGCAAAATAAGGTTCCCAGAAAAATAATATTTATCGGCAGGATAAGACTTATGCGTCAGCCGTAATGGGCCCAACCTCTACCCCAGTCTCTTCCCTAGCACATATAAATTCTGAGAGCTGCTTAGGATCCAAAAAAAGGAAATTCTTCCCCTGATAGGAAATATAACACCTAGACGAATACTTTAATATGAAATAAGCACCCAGGGAGATGGTCCTGGCACGGTAAGCCAAGAATTCCTTCCTCCTCAATTGGGTTAAATGTGACAAGTCAGGAAATATACGAACATTAGATCCTAAGAACTTCTCATTAATATT
This sequence comes from Ichthyophis bannanicus, assembly GCA_033557465.1. Taxonomy (NCBI): domain Eukaryota; kingdom Metazoa; phylum Chordata; class Amphibia; order Gymnophiona; family Ichthyophiidae; genus Ichthyophis; species Ichthyophis bannanicus. Next base: position 371,357,895 of record CM066033.1, on the reverse strand, counting down.
TTTGAAAAAAGATTGAAGAATTAAAGCTTTGTCAGCCTCTAAAGCCAGAGTCACAAGCATAGTAGTTCTTTCTGTAACCACGTCCAAAGAACTTTCCAGGAAACCTGTTAGGTCCCCCACTCCACTCCCAGAAGCCTCTACATTCCGCCCCCTTGCTTCCAAGATGTTAACCGACAAATATTGTGCCCTAGTGAGTGGAGGTAAGTGCTCCATTGGAATTTTGAACACTTCCATCAGATATTTCCTCACTATCTCCATCGGGGACATAAGAGGAGACCGTGGAAAGTTTAACAGACGGAGATTATTCCGTCGGGCAAGATTTTCAAGATGCTCAGTTTTCCTTGTTAACACAGACCTTTCTTTCATCAGAGCAACATGCTCCTCCTTAAGGCAAGATATTTCCTCCTTGACTTGTAACAAAGAACCAACTTGCAACTACTGATTTTTAGTTGCTTCCATTTTCATATTAGAAATTTCAGTACTTACAGAACCCACAACAGTTGTAAGGGTGGTGGTTAAAGCAGAGATGGCGTCCCACAGCGCTTCTAAAGTAATAACTGCAGGCTTTTCCAACACCAAACTTACTGGCTTCAGCTCTTCTCCAGGCTCCAGCTACCGTGGGAAACCCACATGAACAGACGAATCTTCCACAATCCGTCTTTCTAGCAGCCTCTCCCCTCTGGAATCAAGAGCCAGTCATTGAGAAACTTGCCCCTCTCCATCGGACAGTGGGGAGCTTACCCGAATGCCCGGCAACACAGGGAAACAAGCTCCAAGCGGAGAGATAACACTTCCAGATTGTGTCGGAGGCGCCCACTGATCAGGAGACAAACTTACTCCTGATGCGCCCAGCACCGACTCAAGATCTTCAAGCCGTGCTGTCGAGGACGCTGCTATAGACCCTGCTGCCGCAAAACCATAATGCTCGAGGGTCCTCTGGCTCAGGAAGGAAGCATGCGGTGGAGCAACAGTGAAGCCCACTTGTTTCCTTTTCCTCCGTCCCATACTCAACGAAGCAGGAGTTCACTGCCAGCACGATCACAACGAACAAAACGCAGAACAGCAGTCAGAGGTCAATCACCTGCCGCCATCTTGCACCCCGTAAGGCCACCTTGATGACTTTTAAAATTTTACAGAAACGGGGAAACTGGGCTATTTGAAAAGATTATAGCATTATGTTCCTGAAAGGTCTTTGTGATCATTATAGAGAAATTCATTGGTTATCCTCTCAAATAAGGAGATTCGGCTGAGTACATAGAGAGGGAGGGTGTTTAAAGTAAGCCGCAAAGAGATTGGATAGGCTTCTGGTGGAGCTGCATGATGTGTCTAATGTAGCAACAGAAAACAGTTTAAAGAGTTTTTATTTGTTTGACTTGAGATGAGTTCATTGGGTGGATTTTTGAATATCATGGGTTTTACTATATAACATCTGTGGGTGCAAGTCTGTAAACCATTTTCAATTGATGTATTCAGGAAAATGGTATTGAAAAAATATTATCTATAAATAAATGTGCTTCAGTTGCTCTGAATCATCACCATCAAAGAAGGTTTCTGATGTGGGTGGGACTGCAACATCCTCTTCAATAAAGAACAAAGCAAAGACATTTTGGGGGAGGAATGGCCTAGTGGTTGGGGCAAGTTACCTCAGGCCGGAAGGTCAGGGGTTCAAATTCCACTAGCAGACATCAACCTTGGGCCAGAAGGGCTGGGGTTTCTAGTCCCACAGGTGCTCCTTGTGGTCTTGGGCAAGCCACTTAACCCATGCATGTTCCCTGAAAGTATTAGTGTATGTGTCTCATATCCCCTCATGTTAAATGTATCCCCAAATTGTGTTGTGACCACTTTGATTGAAGGATAAGGGGGTATACAAAACTGTCTAAATAAATAAATAAAATAAATAAATCTCCAGGAACAAGCAGGAATGTAGTCTTCACATATGGGTTACATCAGCGCCAACAGAGCTCGCTTGGGAATGCTCCACAGCATCCAATAGAAAGGTTTTTGGGAGCACTCCATTGTGCCTGCGCGACTGCCTTCCCACCTTCCTAGCTCCCTCTCTTCAGTTCTTCGTTTTCCACGGAGCCAGCAGGAAACAAATCTTGTCACTGCAGAAAACCTTCTCTTTGTGGCTAGCGCTTCTGCCTTCCCATTGATGCCTGAACCATTGAAAACATCGCCAGTTCCCTTATTCTATTGTTTTCTTTTAGTTTACTTTTTTAAAAAATGGGCATGTTGACGCCCCTTCAAGCCTTAAGCCTACCATAGCCTTCCCATCCGTTGATGGCATGGACAAACCAGCTAGTGATTGGAAAAGGTGTTCCAAGTGTGCCAGCACCATCTCAGCAACTGATATACATGACTGGTGTCTAAAATGCTTCGACCCAGAACACCAGCCAACAGACTGCCCCCTCTGTCAAAAGATGACTAAAAGAGGCCAACAGAACCAGGGTTCTAAATTAGCATCCATCAAGAGCTTCATCCTCCTCTCATGGATCCCAGGCATTCCTAACAGGGGCTATACATTTCAAACAAAGATACCTAAGCTCCACGAACAGAACAATGGCTGGGAAAAATCATATCACTAAAGCTGTTGCCCCCGTTACAGCTTCTGCCTCTATCCAAACAGAGGTCCCAATGCCAGTTGAAGGACCGATTCCATGTGCAGGGTGCCTGCATGCTGAAGCTCTCAGGAAACAAGTGCAGGAACTCAGAGAGGAGGTGGCGAGGCTGAGGAGCATTCAAGACAGTGAAAAATACATTGATGAGATGCTTCTTGCAGCAACCAAGCTCTCCAGCACAGGAGAAGATGGGTGCTTACTGTCACAGCCCCTCCCTTTGGCAACGTGCTTGGAGGTCAGGGTGGACATTTCTTTCTTTCTTGAAGTGAGAAACTTCTTTTGCCCAGAGGGATTCTGGGACTAGTAGTTCACCTCTTTGTAATGAATAGTTGTGAATGCCAATATAAGTGGTAAGGTAAAGGGTTTTATTCCCATACAGCACAAAAGGTTTCCAAATGAAAGCAAACAGGTTTCACCTTATTCTGGATTATCATCAAACATTTACCAAGTCCAAACTGTTATACGTGTTTCACAGTTCTTGTTACTTAGGCAGGTTGAAAGCAAACAAACAGGTCAAATAAATCAAAGTCAAAGCTTATTTTCAGCTTAAACAAACAGTGTTTTCAAGTATGTCCTAGCCACTATACTTCAGGTAGGGATTCCACATTCCCTGCAATACATAGTGTGCAGTCCATAGGATATTCAAACTGGGCTAATTCAGGTTCCATAAAGTCCAATTGCATAGCCTCTGGCTCTGCTACGTTAATTGCTAAACCTGGGTTTCCTTTCGGTAGGTCTGGCAATACGTCAGTGGTTCTCTCCAGGCCTTGCCAGCCCTGCTCTGCTTGTTCTGGCAAACAAGTAATGTGCTCTTTGGCTAGTACTTTCTGTACAGGTTTCCACACCTTCTGCCAGTTAGGTTTGCTATAGCCACGGCTCCCTGACTTCCAGGCTTCTCTAAGGACATTGATGTGATATACTTGCTGCTGACCACTCCTATTTTCTATCATATACGAGACTGGACCCAGTTGCTTGATCACCTTATAGGGTCCTCTCCACTGGCTTTCAAATTTGGGGGTAGCTCCCTTTACCATCACTATCACTTTCTCTCCTACAGATAGTTGTCTTAGTTTTGAATCCTTATCGTAATATTTTTTCTATCGCCCTTAACTGGTCCTTAATCTCTCCTCCGCGAACTGGGAAGTCCGACGTAAACGACTCCTTAAGTTTCGCAGGAACTGGGGTACCCCTATTTCTTTTTCATCCGGTTCCACCCATTGTTCCCGGTGTATATCCAAAATCCCTTGGGGGGCACGTCCATACATTAGCTTGTAGGGTGAGGTCCCTAAAGAAGCCTGTGTCCGCTCTCAGCATGCATACAATATAAACGGGAGCATGGTATCCCATTCAGCCATCTCACCATTTAAAGCCCACCTCAGCATTTGTTTTAAGGTCTGGTTTAGTCTCTCTACTAACCCGTTACATTGAGGGTGATAGGCGGCTGTCTTGACGTGTCGTACGCCAAAGGCGTCCCACACCTGGGCCAAATACTTCGACATGAAGTTACTACCTCTATCTGTCAACACCTCCTGCGGAAACCCTATTTTGCAAAATAGTTTTATTATTTCCGAGGCTATGGTCTTGGCCGATATATTTCTTAAAGGAATAGCCCACGGAAAACGCGTGGCTTGATCCACCATAACCAGCATGTATTGGAAACCCCTGGGCGTCTTTAATAGGGGTCCCACTATATCTATGGCTATTCTCCGAATCGGTTCCGATATAATGGGCATCGGGATCAATGGTACCTCGGGCGGACGGGTAGAGGTCACTCTCTGGCAGGACGAACAAGACTTGCAAAACCACGAGGTCTCCTTAAAGACGCCTGGCCAGTAAAATCGGGCTAATATTTGGTCTAGCGTCCCCTGCACCCCTTTATGGCCCCCTACTGGGTGGTCATGAGCTAGCCTCAAAACTAGGGACTTAAAAGTGACGGGTACTACCAATTGCGTCCGAATCGTACCAGTCTGGGGATCTAGACTTTCCCTGTAGAGCACCTCTTTATCTAAAAGGAACCTTGGGAAAGTATGTTTTTCCACCTGGGCATACTCGAATGCCCGAGCAAGCGCGGGATCAGCTCTCTGCTCTTTTGTGAAGGAGGGGAACCTCTCCACTAACTCTGCCTGGACCCAGGGCAATCCTTGTCCTGCTTCCAGCTCAAGTCTCCCTTGAGAGCGGCACCGCCTCTCTCTACGTTTTTCTGCCTTACCCTTCCTACTTCCTCCAGCCAGGGTGGTTATTAGGTCCTCATGTGAGGGTAAGCCTGCCAGGGCTTCATCCTGGGGTTCAGACATTTCACCTAGAGCTCCGGATTGGGATCGTGTAGATACCAGGGCTTCATGGGGAGATATACCCTTTTCCAACCCCTTTCTAAATTGGGGCCAGTCCCTACCTAGCACTAAGTTGTGTGGTAGCTTTGGCACTACCGCTACCAGTATCTCCTTTTCTATCCCTAACCCCTTTACAAGCAAGCTATATACAGGATATAAAGATGAGGCTCCATGAATGCATTTTATCTTTACCTGTCCCTCTGCTCGGTTCGGTACTGAGTCAGCCTGATCTATAATACGCCACAGCTTTTTGGAGATCATGCTCTGATCTGCACCAGAATCAAGTAGAGCACTTGTGGCTATACCTTGCACCTTAACTTCTAATAGAAAACCTTCTCCTATCCCTTTTGCATTTTTGGTTATCAGTGCAGTACGTGCTTTACATTCACTCTGCAAATGCCCTGATCTACCACAATGAAAACATCCTTTCCTTTCCAAGTGATTTCTTAGCAACAACTTGCACGTTTTTAAACCTTCGGGATTAGAGCTTGGCGCCCTTTCTGATAACTGCCTCATGGCTTCTGTCACCACTTTTAAAGCCTCGCCATTTTTACGAGTAGCCAATTCAGCTTCAAAATACCTTTCGGCTAGGAGAATTGCTTCCTCCGTGGTATGGCAGTTCTGCAGTATCAGGAAGTTCTCCAGGACCAAGCAGGAAGTCAGTCCTCACATATGGGTGACGTCGGCGCCGACGGAGCCCTCGCGGAGCAATTTTCCCCAGCTTTCAAAGAAAGCCTTTGGGAATTGCAGCGCGCATGCGCGGTCCTCTTCCCGCCCAAGGGTGCCATCTTGCTCAGTCTTCTTTTGTCCGCGGAGCCCTACAGACGTTGCCTGTGAATCCCCGCAGAAAAGTTGATTTTCCTCTATTCTTATCTATTTTTTCTTCGGTTCGACGCCGGTTCTGTTACCGCCCGGACTCGCGACGCCGATTGCGAGTCCGTCCTTTATTTTTCGGTTTTTTGTCCTTCGTGACAGTTTTCGCACTTTTTTCCTTTTTTCCCTGGCTGCCCGGTCGTTCGACCTCACAGGGGCCCTTTTTCCCCCGATGGCGGCCAGTGGTTTCAAAAAGTGTGACCTCTGTAAGAAACTTATGTCTCTTACAGACACTCACGACTTCTGCCTCCGCTGCCTCGGCCCAGATCATGACCCCATGATCTGCACGCCATGCGGCAAAATGTCCTCAAAAGCATTGAGGAGTCGGCAGCACCAGCGGGAGCGTATCTTCTCTGACTCCGGCCGGGCTCGGACCTCGTCAGAGGCTTCGACGTCTCGGGACTCTGGTCCTGAGCATCGTCGGAGTTCCTCTGAGAGGGGGTCTCCTACCCAGGAACATCGGAAGAAGAAACCCGCGAGGGCGGGATCGGTGGACGCTCCTGGTTCCTCGAGGGCCAGGTCGCATAGCCCCGATTCCCGTCCCGGGTCCTTGGAGTCGGAAAGGCCGTCAAAACATCTTCGACTCGAGGTGGACTTGCCAGCTCACGTAAGTACGGTTGTCCTCGTGGACTCGCCTCCGAAGGACCCGACGTCGGGCCCGACGCCGTCGGGGCCCGAGTCGGGGGCTGCTGGGTCTCCTGAGCTCGGACTCAGGTTGACGGCCTTGGAGTGCAATTTGTCTGCCTTCTTGGACCAGCAGCGGGCATTGATCGCTGGCCTCGCTGGCGCTTCTGCCCTGACCGCCGGGACGTCGACCTCCAAGTCGACCCCGGAGACTGAGCCGATCCTCGAGTCCATGAGGGCTCGAGTCGATCCTCGGTCGAGGTCTCCTTCGGCCTCCCGTTCGGGACCGAGGTCGTCGACGCCGACTCCCTCGGCGTCGGGGCAGATGGCATCAGTGCCCGCCCGCCCGACCGGAGCCGGTCGACTCCTCCTCCGAGGAGTCGGCCTGGGAATCTGAGGACGAAGAGTCACCTGGTTCCTTTCGGACTTGGTGTGTCCCTTCGGACTCCCCCGAGTCCGAACCTCGGAGACGGTCCCCCCCCGGAGGATACCTGATTCTCGGACTTCGTGAGGGATATGGCCAAAGCCTTGTCCTTCCCTGCGGACCCCGAGGAGGAGCCTCGAGTCGAGGAACTCGATGCCCTCCGATATGACTCTCCCCCGAAGGAGGCCTTTATTGTACCGGTTCCTCCGATGCTGGAACAGCTTCTCTTCCGCATGTGGGAGAGCCCGGCGTCGTCGCCGGTGTTAAGCAAGCGGGTCGATTCCATTTATCGAGTCCGCAAGAGCCCCAGGTTCCAAAAGGCACAACTACCGCACCATTCCATGGTGGTGGAATCGGCCATGCATAGACTGAAGAGTCAAAAAATGCACTCCTCGGTGCCCCCCGGTAGGGAGGCCTGAAGCCTGGATGCCCTCGGTAGGAAGTGCTTCCAGGGCTCTATGCTTGCTTGTCGAGTCCAGACATACCAGCTCTACATGGGCATGTATCTCCGAGACTTGGCTAAAGAAATAGCCGGGCTCTCTGCTGGTCTCTCCGATGAACCTTTGCAGAGGTTCCAATCCTTGTCTACTGGCATTCGGGAGTGCTCCAAGTTTATCTCTCGAGCAGCCTATGATGGTTTTGAGGCTTCGGCTCGAGTAGCCGCGGCCGGCATCGGTGGACGCCGCCAGGCTTGGCTTCAGACGTCCGACCTCGAGCCCTGGGTACAGGACAAGTTGGTCGATGTCCCCTGCCGAGGTGATAACCTCTTTGGCAAGCCCATGGATGAGAAGGCTGCACAAATCGAGACGGAGACTCTCACCAGGACTCGTCTCTCAAGGAAGACCTCTGCCCCTTCTCAAAAGAAGAAGGCCTCGGGGAAAAAGCCCTTTTACCCGAGGAAAGGTGCTGCCTATAAATACTACCCTCAGTATCAGGCCTCACCAGCTCCCCCACAGGGAAAGCAGGCCAAGGGACGGGGTAATGGGTCCCGTAGGCAGCAAGCCCCCAAGCCTGCACCACCGGCCCCTGCTCATCAGGGTGGGTTTTTTTTACTTTCTCAGCATAGCCTCTCCCCCTCAGCTGGTTGCTCTCAGCACAGGAGGCCGGCTGGTCCACTTTGCCCACAGGTGGTCCAACATCACCACAGATACCTGGGTGCTTCAGATAGTTCAAAAGGGCTATCTTCTTCATTTTCACCAGGTACCTCCCTCCTACTTTCCAGGGGAGCCTTCCAGACTCCCTCTGCACAGGGACTTACTCCTTCAGGAGTTAGCAAGTCTTGTTCAGGAACAAGCCGTGGAACCGGTGCCCCACCACCTGAAGGGTCAAGGGTTTTACTCCAGGTACTTCCTGATCCCAAAAAGAACAGGAGGCCTCAGACCCATCCTGGACTTGCGAAACCTCAACAAGTTCCTTGCAAAGGAAAAGTTCAAAATGCTTACCCTTGGAATCCTGCTGCCCTACCTCCAGCAGGGAGACTGGCTATGCTCCTTAGATCTGAAGGATGCGTATACTCATATCCTTATTCATCCAGACCACAGACAATACCTCAGGTTTGTGGTGGACGGACGCCATTACCAGTACAGAGTACTGCCTTTCGGCCTATCCTCCGCCCCCAGAGTGTTCACCAAATGCCTAGCAGTGGTGGCGGCCTATCTGAGGCTTCAGGGTCTCTTTGTGTTCCCATACCTGGACGACTGGCTCATCAGGGCCCAGTCTGCCCAAGAAGCCACTCAGGCTACTCATTGCACGGTAGCTCTGCTCCAGCACTTGAGATTTGTCATAAACTTCGCAAAGTCCACTTTGCTCCCCTCTCAAGATCTAGAATTTATCGGCGCCAGGTTGGACACTCTTCAAGCGCGGGCCTTCCTGCTTCTGGACAGGGCCCAAAGGCTCATGGATCTCGCCAGCCGCTTTCACAGCAATTCCCTGGTCTCGGCCAGGCAATTTCTGAGACTGCTCGGCCATATGGCTTCCACGGTCCATGTAACCCCCTATGCCCGCCTGAACATGCGACCTGCTCAATGGTGCATTCGCAAACAATGGCATCAGGCCACTGGGAGCCTAACGGACTCCGTACAGATCTCCGACCAGCTGGTCTCCTCTCTGCGATGGTGGCTTCACCTGCCAAACCTAGTACTCGGGGTGACTTTTCAGCCCCCTACACATTCTCAGGTCCTGACGACCGATGCTTCTCTCCAGGGTTGGGGAGCACATTGCCAAGGGACTTGTACTCAGGGTCTCTGGACTCCTTGGGAGTCCGCTCAGCAGATCAACTTCCTGGAGCTCAGAGCCATCCGCCTAGCGCTCAAAGCCTTCTCTCACCTGATTTCTCACCAGTCAGTACTTGTCCAGACAGACAATCAGGTTGCCATGTTCTACGTGAACAAGCAAGGCGGAACCGGCTCCTTCCTTCTCTGTCAGGAAGCACAGAAGCTCTGCTCTTGGGCCGTCCATCGCAACATCGTCCTCAAAGCTGTCTATCTCCCAGGTCAAGAAAACTACCTGGCAGACAAACTGAGCAGGGTCCTCCAACCGCACGAGTGGAGGTTGGATCCGCTTGTGGTTCAGCGGATCTTTCTCCGGTGGGGCCTCTCCACCATGGATCTGTTCGCCAGTCCTCTGAACCGACAGCTTCCCAGATTCTGCTCTCGACAGCCGCATCCCCTCCGGGTGGCGGCGGATGCTTTTCTGATTCCATGGTCCACAGGCCTCTTGTATGCCTTTCCACCCATGCCCCTGGTGTCTCAGACGCTCTTCAAGGTTCTCAGAGACAAGGCGTCGGTGATCCTAGTGGCTCCCCGGTGGCCGAGACAACCTTGGTTCCCGCTTATGCTGCAGCTGGCGGTGGACACACCTCTTCCTCTGGGGTTTCAGCCCGACCTCCTCTCGCAGGATCAGGGGTCGCTCCTGCACCCCAACCTTCGGTCCCTTCATCTGATGGCCTGGCTGCTGAAAGGGTAGTCCTTGCTCCTCTCCAGCTACCTCCAGATGTGGAAGAGGTCGTCTTGGCCTCCAGGAGGCCTTCCACCCGGAAGTCCTACGCTCTTAAGTGGCGTCGGTTCTCCGTCTGGTGTACTCAGCAGTCACAAGACCCCTTCTCCTGTTCAGCATCAGTGGTATTCAGTACTTGCTTTCCCTTTCCAATCTTGGACTTAAGTCCAACTCGGTCAAGGTCCACCTCAGTGCTTTTTCTGCACACCACCTACCGGTGGACGGTAGACCCCTTTCCAGCCACCCGCTGGTGGCTCGTTTTCTCCGGGGCCTCCTCCTCCTTAAACCACCTTTGCGCCCACCAGCTCCGAACTGGGATCTCAATGTGGTTTTACAGCGGCTTACCTGTCCGCCTTTTGAGCCTATGGCTACCTGTCCTCTTCGTTTTCTTTCCTGGAAAACCTTGTTCTTGGTGGCCCTCACTTCTGCTAGACGCGTTAGTGAGCTGCAGGCCCTGGTATCTGATCCTCCTTACACTAGGTTCTACAAGAACCGGGTAGTCCTACGGACTCACCCTAAGTTTCTTCCTAAAGTGGTTTCCCCTTTTCACATCAACCAGGAGGTGGTACTTCCGACCTACTTTCCCAGGCCACACTCCAGCCGAACTGAGATGGTCCTGCATACCCTGGACTGTAGAAGGGCGCTAAACTTCTACCTTGACCGTACGCGGGAGCACCGAAGGGCGGTTCAGCTCTTCGTGTCTTATGACCCCAACAAGTTGGGGCTCCCTGTCTCCAAGCGTACTCTGTCCATCTGGATTGCGGACTGCATCGCTTGGGCTTACGAGGCTGCGGGCCTCGTGCTGGAAGGTAGAGTCACCGCTCATCGTGTTCGGGCGAAGGCTACGTCAGTGGCTTACCTCCACTCTGTTCCATTGGCAGACATCTGCCGGGCCGCTACTTGGTCTTCAAGCCAGACCTTTGCAGCCCATTACTGCCTGGAGAGGGAGTCCCGCAGGGACAGTGCTTTCGGGCAGGCAGTCCTCCGTAACCTCTTCGAGGTATAGGCAACTCCTACCCTCCATCCCGGATGTTGGGCTACCGGTTGGAGACGTATTCAGAGAAGATTCCTTCCTTCTGTGCTGCTGAGCTAGAGGGAGCTCATTTTTGTGCTTAGGGTCTCCGGTAGCCTTAAGCTTGGGAGTCCCATATGTGAGGACTGACTTCCTGCTTGGTCCTGGAGAAAGCGTAGTTACTCACCTGTAACAGGTGTCCTCCAGGAGCAGCAGGAATCAGTCCTCACAACCCTCCCTCCTCCCTTTGGAGTTGCAGTTTTATGCTTTCGTTTTTGCTAATTTTTGCTGTTTTTTTGCTATGTCATCTGACTGAGCAAGATGGCACCCTTGGGCGGGAAGAGGATCGCGCATGCGCGCTGCAATTCCCAAAGGCTTTCTTTGAAAGCTGGGGAAAATTGCTCCGCGAGGGCTCCGTCGGCGCCGACGTCACCCATATGTGAGGACTGATTCCTGCTGCTCCTGGAGAACACCTGTTACAGGTGAGTAACTACGCTGTCTGCACCTCTTTGGGCACAGCAGCCATAAACTGCTCTAATACAATGGTGTCAACTATGGTGTCTATGGTCCGACCCTCAGGCCTCAACCATTTTATTGACCTGACCCTTTGACCTAGAGCTTTGGGTGTTTCTCCCGCTTTAAGTCGGGTAGCTCTTAACATCCGGTTGTATACCATAGGAGTTAATCTCAGGCGATCCCTTATAGCCTTTGTCACTTCTACGTAATCATTGGCAAGGGCCGCGGGCATGGCCCTATACGCGGACAACGCCTCTCCAGTGAGCGAGGTTGCCAGGCGTATGGCCCACTGCTCCTTCGGCCACTTTATTGTATGAGCTATCCTATCGAATGACTCAAGGAAATCGTCTATATCGTCGCTAGGCGATAATTTCCCCAATGTCAGTGTCTCTGCAGACCACGGTCCTACCATACAGCTGTTAGGTACCACATTTAGTCCTTGGAAAGATGGAGCTGCTTCCTGTGCCATCCTCTGTTGTGCCAACCAAGCCTCCATTAGTTCCATCACTGGTTTTGTTGCGCTTGCATGGCAGTCAGTGCCTGCTCCTGTGCGTGGAAAGACATCTCCCGCTGCTTATCAAATTGCGCCGCCATCCACTGCAGAAGCTCCTTAGGATCCATGGTAGTCATTTTCTGCATCCGTCACAACTTATGCCCATTTACTTATTACCTGCTACGAGGCGTTGACTCATGCTTTGAACAAAAGATGTGTCCGACGTCATCCAGCGCTCCAACAGTGCGGGTAACCACGCTTCCCTGTTTCACACGGTGCTTCCTTGTCTTTTCTTTTTAAACTTGGCAGTTTCTTCCAGAACTGGTGTGGCTTTAATTTGCTTTGCAAAGAAAATCCTGGAAACGACGCCATTAATGTCACAGCCCCTCCCTTTGGCAACGTGCTTGGAGGTCAGGGTGGACATTTCTTTCTTTCTTGAAGTGAGAAACTTCTTTTGCCCAGAGGGATTCTGGGACTAGTAGTTCACCTCTTTGTAATGAATAGTTGTGAATGCCAATAAGTGGTAAGGTAAAGGGTTTTATTCCCATACAGCACAAAAGGTTTCCAAATGAAAGCAAACAGGTTTCACCTTATTCTGGATTATCACCAAACATTTACCAAGTCCAAACTGTTATACGTGTTTCACAGTTTTTGTTACTTAGGCAGGTTGAAAGCAAACAAACAGGTCAAATAAATCAAAGTCAAAGCTTCTTCTTTTCAGCTTAAACAAACAATGTTTTCAAGTATGTCCTAGCCACTATACTTCAGGTAGGGATTCCACACTCCCTGCAATACATAGTGTGCAGTCCATAGGACATTCAAACTGGGCTAATTCAGGTTCCACAAAGTCCAATTGCATAGCCTCTGGCTCTGCTATGTTAATTGCTAAACCTGGGTTTCCTTTCGGTAGGTCTGGCAATACGTCAGTGGTTCTCTCCAGGCCTTGCCAGCCCTGCTCTGCTTGTTCTTTCAAAGAGTACTTTTGGTCTCTCTTACGGAGAAATATAATAACTCTATATTAGGAACATTTCTCCAATACAACTTTCTGATGTAGATCTATATAGGGGTAATATCTTTAGTGAATATAATCAAAAAGAATTATTAACAACTATCCCGGAACTGTCTCAGATCAAGCGGCTGCCTTTGAGCTGGGGTGTGAAGATTCAAATCCACCAGCGGCGCCTATGACATCAATGACTGGTTCCAATGAATAAATTTCCAATTGATAACCCCCTCTTTCCCTAGTGTTTTAAGACAAATTAACAGTCTCTAATGATGTGCTGGTAGACACTTATCTTGTAGGTTTTGTGCTTCTCAGAAAAACCTTTAACTTCTCTGTTCAAAGCCTTGACTTCAGTTATAAACAGCGTGTTAGTTGTTCCCCAACGCTTCACATTAAACGTTATCACCGCGTTTCACTCTAATTTTAGAGGTTCTTCAGGGGATGGAACATAACGCCAGGCTTTAACTGAAAAAAACAAGTAATGTGCTCTTTGGCTAGTACTTTCTGTACAGGTTTCCACACCTTCTGCCAATTAGGTTTGCTATAGCCACGGCTCCCTGACTTCCAGGCTTCTCTAAGACTTGGCTCAGATCTAGGAAAGGAATTGTATCTGTACCTTGGCTCTCTGAGCTGTGGATCTCCAGCGTATCGTCTGCAAGGCACTCTCCTGCTTTCTCTGACTCCTCTGAAGACCTCTCTCTGGGGCTCTCCAATATGAGACTGTCCTTCCTGGAACTTGTATTTTCCCTGTAAGGACTTCCAGTTCCGCTGCCTTTCCTTTTGTAATTGGAGCCTTCTGCTTTCTCTCTCCTCAGTATCAATAGGAGCTCTCCTCCTCTCTACAGCAGCAACGCTTTCTGCTCCTCTCCCTGGAAGACTTCCCTTCTGAAGACTTCTTTCCTGAGGGCTTCTCTCCTGAGGACTTCCCTCCTGAGGACCTCCTTCTCTCCTAATTGGGGACTGCTTATAAGAGCGTTCCTCAGCTAAAGTTCCTGGCATTCTAAACAGGTGTGTTTGATTACTCTTTGAATTAGGCTTTGCCTCCTCAACTCTAGGGCGTGTCAGCTTTCCTCGTGAGAGTCCTTGCTTGCTCCCTCTAGCTGCAGTTCTGTCTAACTGCACTCTACACATATCTGATTCTTTAACAGAATCAGTGTTTTTTTCTAACTCCATAGGCTCAGTGGTGTCAGCTTCATCACACTACAGAATGATGAAGGTTGGACACAAGTCACCAGGGCCTGCAGAATCACCAATTCAACTTCTCCAGCCCTTGAACTGAAGAACCATTATGCAGCCCTGTAAGTGAAGGAAGTGAAAGCATCCCTGGAAAGAGAAGAACCAGAGCTCAAGTACCCCAAAGTTGCAGAATTAGTGACCACAAGGAAGGGAAGGGTAGTGGTGGTTGGTGACTCTCTTCTGAGGGGTACTGAGGCGTCCATCTGCCAACCAGACTTGATGTCCAAAGAGGTATGCTGTCTGCCTGGTGCCAAAATCCAAGATGTTACGGAGAGTTTGCCGAGACTCATCAAGCCCACTGACTATTACCCAATGTTGCTAATCCATGTCAGAACAAATGATACTGCCAGGTATCCCTCTGTGCATATCAAAAGTGACTTCATGGCTCTGGGACAGAGGGTGAAGCAGATAGGTGCACAGGTGGTGTTCTCTTCAATCCTCCCTGCTGAGGGTAAAGGCCAAGGCAGAGAGGCTCGCATCCTGGAGATGAATGCATGGCTGCATGGATGGTGTCATCGAGAGCATTTTGTTTTCCTGGACCATGGGATGCTGTTCCAAGGGTTGCAGAGCAGAGATGGCATCCATCTGTCCAAGTAAGGTTGACGCGTCTTACATAGTAACATAGTAAATGACGGCAGATAAAAACCAGAATGGTCCATCTAGTCTGCCCAGCAAGATGGCAAGAGTAGGTGCACCTGTCGCTCTGTAAAGGCCACCCCTCCCCATGTTTTTGTTTAGGGGGTGAACCCACCACTCCATGTAGGACACCCCTATTTGAGATGTTAGATGGTTCAACATCTTCAGTAGTAGACTGGCTAATCTACTGAAGAGGGCATTAAATTAGATTTGTTGGGGATGAGTGAAGAAAGCCCCCAGGTAAGTGAAAGCCCCTAGGTAAGTGAAACATTAAATACCTTTATGGAATTGGGTAAAAGGGGTAACATATGGAAAGCAGTATGTATACATGCCCATAGCATGGGAAATAAGATCCCTGATGTTGAAGCTTTGATGGAAGTGGCCGACTTGGATTTAGTGGCAGTTACAGAAACATGGTTCACAGAAAACAATGTCTGGGATGTAATTATACCAGGCTATTTATTTTTATTTATTTAATGGTATTTATATACCGCCTTATCATTCAATCAAAGCGGTTTCCACGGCAAACAATCAAGGGGGCAAATGTTTTCATGCGGTGTACAGAGTGGCGTGTATGTGTTGGCGGGGATGTGATTAGATTTGGTTTATCTACATAGTGCGCTATTATACATCATGAGCTATTATACAGTCTTATATACAGTCTTGGGGTGGAGGGGGGGGTTGATGATCTGACTTGTCCATAGTAATCGATGAACAGGGTTGTCTTCAGCTGTCTTCGGAAGTCCTTGATTTCTGTGGTTAGTCTCAGATCATCTGGGAGGGAGTTCCATATGGATGGAGCAGCCAGGGAGATTGCTCGCTGTGCGGTGTCTTTGCGGGTCTTGGTGAAGTCTTTTGGGGTGTTAACCCGATTGGAGGTGCCTCTTCTTCTTGGCCGTGTGCTTGTGTCGGGTTGTATGATTGTGTGTAGGCTTATGGCGGAGGAGTGTTGTTTGATCTTGAATATGTTTATGATAGTCTTGTATTTGATGCGTGAGATGATTGGGAGCCAGTGCAGTTCTTTCAGTATGGGTGTGATGTGATCGTGTCTTGTAGTACCGGCTATTATGCGGGCAGCTGTGTTTTGGGCCAGTTGTAGTGGTCTGAGGGTCTGCTTTGGTAGCCCAGTGAATATTGGATTGCAGAAGTCTAGTAGAGGGGTTATCAGCGCCTGGCAAACGGTGCGAAAGTGCTCTGGGTCGAGGAGGGGCTTGAGTCTTCTGATGAGTCACATTCTTAGGTATGCACTTTTGGTTGCTCTGCCTATGTGTGCTTGGAGGTTAAGTTCTTTGTCCAGGATGACTCCGAGGTACTTAACTTCTGATTTTATGGGTATGAGTGCATCTCTTATCTTGATGTCGGGTGGGGGGATAAAGGCCGGGTTTCGCGTGATGATCAGTGCCTCCGTCTTGCTGTAGTTGATTGATAGGTTGTTTTCCTGAAGCCAGTTTGCCATTTGGGTGAGGCAGTTTGTTATGTTGGTGTAGTCTGGGTTGTCGACTGAGATGGGTGTGTAGATCATGATGTCATCTGCGTAGATTGTATAATGTATGTGGTGCTCTTTCATGATGGCACATATTGGCTGGATGTATAGGATGAATAGGAGAGCTGAAAGGGCCGATCCCTGTGGCACTCCTTGTTTGACCTTTATGGTCGAGATGTGTTGTGTCCTACTTTGACCTGTATTTGTCTGTCGGTTAGGTATGAATGGAACCAATTCAGTGTGGCACCGTGTAGACCGATGTTCTGTAGTCTATCCAATAAGAGTCTTGTGGTTAACTGTGTCAAATGCAGATGAGATGTCAATGAATATCATGAGTATGCCTTTCTTGGTGTTATCTATGATGCGGAAGACGCTGTTGAAGAGGTATATCAGAAGAGTTTCTACCCCGTGGTTGGGGCGGAACCCGTGTTGATTGTTGTCCAGGGGAGCGTGGTTGTCTATGTGTTCTTGTAGTTGGTGCTGTACAGTTTTTTCGATTATTTTTGCTAAAAGTGGTATGCTGGAGATGGGTCTGTATGCTGCTGGATTGTTCCTGTCAAGTGTGGATTTCTTCGGGATAGGTCTTATTGTTGCGAGCTTCAATTGATTTGGCATGTGCCCTTGGGTTAAGGAGGAGTGTACTATCTTGTGGATGGTTTGGATGAAGTTTGATTTGGTGGCCTTGATCCAGGGCACTGGGCAGGGATCCGTGGGGGCAGTGCTTGTCTTGATTGCTGAGATGATGTGGGAGAGTTGCTCCATGGATGGGGTGTTGAATGTTCCCCAGGTGTTCAAGGGTGTGATAGTCTTTGGGGTTGGGCTGGGTCTTGTTTGTTCTGCTGAGTGGAACTTTTCTTGGATGTGGTCCGCAAATTTTTGTGGGTCCAGTTGCACTTTGTCTTTGGTATCCTGGTCTTTGGTGAGGGCTTTTACAATTTCAAATAGTTCTCTGGGTTTGTTGTTGGAGTTGCGTATGAGGTTTGTATGGTATTCCCTTTTTGTTTGGTTGATGTATTTGTTGTATTGTTTTTGCTTTGTTAGGTATAGTTCCTGGTTCTCGGGTGACTTGTTCTGTCTCCATCTCCGTTCTATTTTTCTGAGGCTCCTCTTTTCGTTTCTTATAGTTTTAGAGTACCATGGTTTGTGGTGTTGTTTGTTGCAGTGAGGTGTCCTGTGTCTATATTCTGTTGCTTTGGCAGCGTTGTATATGGTGTTGTTCCAGTTGGTGATTAGTGCATCTAGGTCATCTGTTTCATGGTTTAGGTTTTGTATTGTGTCCTGTAGGAACTGGTCTCTGTCGAAGGCTATACTTTATTCAGAAAGGACAGGGTAGGAAGAAGGGGATGAGGTGTGGCACTATATGTAAAAAATAATATTAAAGCTTTGGAATTACAGAGCTTAAAAGGGAGAGAGGAGGCATTGTGGGTTAAACTAGAAAGAGGGAAAAAGAAATCTATTTGCATTAGTGTGATATACATACCTCCCTCACAAGAGGAAGAGGTGGACGGAGAGTTAATTGAAGACATATGCAGCATTGCTAGGAAAGGGGAAGTGCTACTGATAGGGGATTTCAATATGCCAGATGCTGATTGGCATATTCCTGTTGCAGTATCATCTAGAAGTAAGGAGATCCTGGATTCTCTACAGGGAGAACTATTCAGGCAATTGGTAGCAGACCCCACACGTGAAGGGGCCATACTGGACTTGGTGCTTACCAATGGTGAAAGTGTTTCTGATGTTATAGTGGGAGATCATTTTGTATCCAGTGATCACCAGATGGTGTGGTTCAGTATTAGGACTAGGGCTGTTAGAATCCATTCAAAAGTGAAGGTCTTAGACTTTAGGAAAACTAACTTTGCCAAGATGGGCCAGTACCTCAGGGAGTCAATAGCGGGATGGGAACAGCTGGGGGATGTAGAAAAACAGTGGGCAAATCTGAAAGGGGATATTTTAAGGTCAACCAACTTTTTTGTTAAAATGGTAAATAAAGGTAAAAGGAAAAGGAGACTGCTATGGCTTTCAAAAGAAGTAGCTGAAAAGGTGAAGAAAAAGAGGGAGGCCTTCATGAAATACAAGAGATCACAGAGAGAGGAAGACAGGCATCTGTATTTGGAAAAACTTAGAGAAGCTAGCAAAGTAGTCAGGAAAGCAAAGATTCAAAAGGAGGAGGAAATAGCAAATGCAATAAAATGGGGGGGGGGGGATAAGACATTTTTCAGATATGTTAGTGAGAAGAGGAAGGGCAGAAGTGGTATTGCCAGACTCAAGGGTGAAGGGGAGGAATATGTAGAAGCTGATGAGGATAAAGCGAAATTGCTTAACAAATATTTCTGTTCTGTGTTCACAGATGAATAACCAGGAACAGGACCTCAGAAAACACCCACAAACAGGAACAGAAGCGAGGGACATCTTGAACAACTTTCAGAAGACTGTGTTCTGGAGAAACTAGCTCAACTTAAAGTAGACAAAGCGATGGGACCGGATGGAATACACCCTAGAATACTGAGGGAACTTGGGGACGTTCTAGCAGCTCCACTGACTGACCTTTTCAATGCCTTGTTGGAGTCGGGTGGTGTCAAAGGACTGGAGAGAGGCTCATGTGGTGCCTTTACAGAAAAGTGGAAGTAAGGATGTGGTTGAAAACTACAGGCTGGTTAGTTTAACTTCGGTGGTGAGTAAATTATTGGAAACGCTGTTGAACGAGAAAATAATGGGGTTTCTGGAGTCCAGCAGATTACAGGATCCGAGGCAGCATGAATTCACCAGAGGCGGATCTTGTCAGACAAATCTGATTGATTTCTTTGACTGGGTGACCAGGGAGTTGGACCGAGGGAGAGCCCTAGATGTGGTGTATTTAGATTTCAGTAAAGCCTTTGACGCCGTTCCTCGCGGGCGGCTTATAAACAAACTGAGCACCCTAGGGATGGATCCTAAAGTTATTGCTTGGGCTAGAAATTGGTTTAGTGGGAGGCGACAAAGAGTACAGGTAAAGGGAGCTCACTCTGAGGAGAAGGAAGTTACCAATGGTGTGCCCCAGGGATCTGTCCTTGGTCCTTTTCTTTTTAACATCTTTGTTAGTGATATAGCGGAAGGGCTGTTGGGTAAGGTTTGCTTCTTTGCGGATGATACCAAAATCTGCAATAGAGTAGACACCCAGGAAGGTGTAGATAACATGAGGAGGGATCTAGCTAAGCTTGAAGAATAGTCTACAATTTGGCAACTGGGTTTTAATGTTAAAAAATGTAAGGTCATGCATTTGGACTGCAGTAATCCAAGGAAGCAATATAGTATAGGGGGTGAAGTACTTTTGTCCACTAAAGAAGAGTGGGGCCTAGGCGTGGTTGTGTCTGATGATCTTAAAGTAGCTAAACAGGTAGAAAAGGCGACAGCAAAAGCTAGAAGGATGCTTGGGTGCATACAGAGAGGAATGGCTAGCAGAAAAAAGGAGGTGATAGTGCCTCTGTATAAGTCTGGTGCAACCTCATTTGGAGTATAGTGTGCAGTTCTGGAGAGCGCACCTTCAAAGGGATATAAACAGGATGGAGTCAGTACAGAGGATGGCTACTAAAATGGTTAGTGGTCTTCATTATAAAGCATATGAGGACAGACTTAAGGATCTTAATATATACACCTCAGAGGAAAGGCAGGATAGAGGTGATATGATTGAGATGTTTAAATACCTCCATGGCATAAATGCACAGGGGGAGAGCCTCTTTTGATTGAAAGCAAGTTTTGCTATGAGGGTACATGGGATGAGGGTGAAAGGGGATAGGTTCAGGAGTGATATGCGGAAATATTTCTTTACGGAAAGAGTGGTGGATCCGTGGAATAGTCTCCCAGTGGAGGTGGTAGAGATGAGGACAGTATCTTTTTTTCAAAAAAGCATGGGACAAACACAGAGGATCTCTAAAGGAAAAAAGGGGACTGTTGTAGTTACTGATATGGAAGGGCAGACTAGATAGGCCATGTGGTCTTTTTCTGTTGTAATTTTTCTAAGTTTCTCTGTTTGTATGTTTCTATCCTCAAAGTCAAAGTCCAGGTCTGCATCAAAACCTCCAGAGGTAGACATCGCCGAAGGCACTGAGAGCCCATGGACATTGCATTGGAGGTGGATCGGCCTGCCAAACAGACCCGGCAGGGGGCCCTGTCCTCCAAAGCCACAAAGGGGTTCCAGGATGCTCCTGAGACCTTGACCTCTGGAGAGCTACTGGTGCCATGCTCTGGGACAGTAGCGCAAACACCCATGACAGATACTGTGATAGGGCTGAAGCTAGCGAAGCTGTGAATGTGGAAAAAAACTCTGTCTTTCACAAAGCAGCTGACTTGCAGGAGATGCAATTGCATAGCAACGCAGCTAGAGGGAGCAGGCACGAACCTGCAGAGGCTGAGCGAACACACCCAAGTACTGATTATGCAGGGACTAATCAGATGCACCTGAAGAGCATTCCAGGAAACTCAAGAGGAGAATGGCTTTATAAGCAGAGGGCTGCAGCCAGACTAGAGAGGGGAGAAAGAGGAGAAGAAGCCAGGATCCAAGGGAGAGAGACTCCAGGAGAAGCCAGGATCCAAGGGAGAGAGACTCCATGCCTAGAGGGAGGCCTGAGCTCACCAGAAGGATTGAGAAAGGAACTTAAAGGTCCTGGAAGGAAAGTTCCTGACAGTGGAATCCCCCATACTGAGAAGCAGAGAGGCCTGGATTCATTACCTGGATGTCCCAAGCTTCAGGGATGACAAGCAGTGCCCAGGAGACTCACAGAAACAGTCTGTAAAGGAGACCGTATCCAAGGAAGGGTACCTGGTAAGGAAAATACTAGCAGCACCGACTTCAGGAAGCCAAGGTACAGTGGTACTTTAATTCTAAAAAGAGACATAGCTCCTAGAAGGGCTTTTGAATCAGCTAACTATTCTGAGAGGAATGAAAGAAGGCAGGGGTTCTGGAAGCCACGCCATAGAGACCTAAGAACAAGCCATACTTCCTACTTGAAAAACCTTGAACAGCCCAGCTGGAGGATAGGTGAAGGAAATACTCATTTGCAAACTATAACAGCCAGGGAGAGCTCAAATACAGGAGAAAGCACAGATGAGCTGGAACCCATGCAAGTGGAGCCTGAGGATTTAGAAGCATTGTCACAGGAGGAATTAATGGACTGCTCTATTTGTGTTGTGGGAAGCCTTGAGTCACTCCGAGAGCTATAGTTTACCAGAACATGTACTAACAATGATTTTGCTTACATTGAGCTAAAGGAGAGCTGGTTTATTTGTTTCACTCTGAAGTTTAGAAAACCCTTTATATTCTACTAGGAACTGTGAAGCCTGTAACAGTTTTACTTGTTTAATAACACTTTGGCACAAACCTGAAAATAAGGAAAACTTTATTTTTGTTACTTAGCGAACCTCAGTGCTAAAAGGGAAATAAAAGCTTTTTGTTTACCATCTACTTGGCATCCACAACTCATTTCTATAAGGAGAAAGGACTACAAGGACCAAGGTGCATCTGGCCCAAAAGAGTCTTTTACTTCTACAATTGATTTAAATGCACAACCTGCCCCTGCAGCCACCGGCCACCAGGGGGGTGGTGACATTACCCATGCATTGGCAACCTCAATGGACCAGTGCATACTAGACATTGAGTGAAGCTTAGCAGCTCTGCTGGCAGCCTTGGTAACTGTTAAGCCATTGGCTCCAGGTACTGGCCCTTCGGTATCGGCATTGGTACCGACATCAACACTAGTTGCAGGCATGACATCAGGGCTCTTGCATATAGTGTTGACAACACTGCTATCATGGATATTGGTTTCCAATCCAAATGCCTCAACATGGCCGATACCTCGGAACACCGGTACTGATATCGAGTTTCTGGTGAACACCGCACGCTTCGGTACCTCGAGTCCTCTGATTCCGATTCCAGCATCTCCGATGTGGAACCGCACAATTTCTATGGGCCCCGGGACCTTCCTTCAGAACCATCTGCCCCACAACACTGAAGCATGTCGTTTCCGGAGGACATGTCTTTCCAGGAATTCATTTGAGACCTAGCCAAGGGTCTCTTCATCATGGTAACATCAGAGAAGGAGCCAAGGGCAGAGGAGTTGGAGATCCTCCAATACCCAATAGCACCAAGTGTAGCAGCCACTTTACCGGTGCACCGCATCCTTCATGATCTTATGTTCCATATGTGCAAGACTCCCCTCATGGTCTCCCGTCCCAGTCGACACCTCAATATCATGTATCGGGTACTGGAGTGCCTGGGTTTCCAAAAAACGCAGCTCCCCCTCCATTCTATGGCGGTCATATCAGCGATGTGCAGAATCAAAAGCTTGAAGACCCACTCCTCTAACCCTCCAGGTAGAGAATCGAGAAACCTCGATGTCTTTGGGTGTCAGTACTTCCAGGCTTCCATGCTCTCTGCTAGGATTAGCTCCTATATCCTCTACATGGGAATGTTCCTCAAAGAGGTTTGCAAGGATCTTGAAGTCTTTGCCCCTCTTCTTCCAGATGATAAGAGAGCAGACTACCTTACCCTAGTCAAGCATAGCCAGAACACATTGAAGTTTGTCAATAGGGCCACTTTCAGTGCTTTCAAATGCACAAGCAGAGTCTCAGCAATATGCATCAGTGCACGCAGAATTGCATGGCTTCAAGTTTCAGATCTTGAACAGTGGGTTTAAGGTAAGCTGGGCAACATACCTTGCACAGGTGGAAATCTTTTTTGCAAAGACTGGCAAGATAAAGCCTCTCAATTAGAGTCAGAAAACACTACTCTAAAGAGACTGTCTAGAACAACAGCTGACCCTGTTAGAAAAAAGGCAACTGTAAGGAAGTCTTTCTAAAATAATAAAAAGAAATTCTACTGTTCTTATCCTCCTGCCTCTCAAGTCCAGACTCAAGCACCACAAAAGAGGCAACAAACTCCTAAGCAGCAGCAGAAGAAGCCACAGGGGGCTAAACCTCAGCCAGTTGCGCAGCCACAGTCTGAGCTTGGATTTTGACTCTTTTCTAGAGAACATTGGCACACTGCCTCTGGAGGTCCCCCACCCCCTCCACATAGCAGGCAAATTGTGTCATTATGCCCACAGATGGCACCTCATTACCTCAGAGCAGTGGACACTAAACATAGTCCGGGAGGGGTACAGACTTGATTTTCAAACTCTGCTCCCCTCCACTCTCATGGGGGAATTTCAAACACAGCCCCCTCACTGCTATCCTACAGGACAAGATATTTTCTCTTCTGATCCAAGGTGCCATAGAGAAGGTCCCACTATCCCAACAGGAAATGGGCTTCTACTCTCCGTACTTTCTCATTCCAAAGAAAACTGGAGGATACAGGCCCATTCTGGACCTCAGAAACCTCAAAAAGTTTTTGGTCTGAGAAACGTTCAAGATGATCTCCCTAGGGACTCTTCTTCTCTACCTCCAGAGTCAGGACTGTCTCTGTTCTCTAGATCTAAAAGAAGCATATACACATATCCTCATCCGTCATGAGGCACAGTTAATATCTATGCTTCACTTTTCAGGGAACACATTATCAATACAAAGTACTTCTCTTCAGACTTGTCTGTGCCCCAAGAATCTTCACAAATTGCATGGTGGTCATAGCCGCTTATCTAAGGTCTCTGGGGATATTCGTCTTCCCTTACTTAGGCAACTGGCTCATAAAAGCAGACACCTCAGAGGTGTAACTTTTCTTGCATCATACCATCATGGTACTACGACACTTGGAATTTGTCATAAACTTCCCAAAATCCCAGCTCACTCCAACTCAAAAGCTAGAGTTCATCGGAGCCCTACTGGACATCCAAGGCATTCCTGCCCCAGCTCTGCTGTGCGTGTCTAATCGAGCTAGTGTCTCAGACGCTCCAATGGAACCATCTGACTGCCCGCAAAATGCTGCAGCTCCTGGGGCACATGGCCTCTACAGTACATGTCGTTCCCTATGCCCGCTTACATATGCACATAGCCCAATGGACTCTTGCCTCAAAATGGAGGCAGGCCTTGGGTCCTCTAAAGGACAGGATCAAAGTCACTGACCCTCTATCAACATACCTTTAGTTGTGATGTTTTCCAGAAAATCTGCTCGTAGGGTCATACTTTCAGATGCCTCCACTTCACTGCACCCTGATGACGGATGCCTCCAGGTTGGGTTGGGGAACACACCTGGGCGGCCTGTCTACACAGGGGCTCTGACAATGCACAAGTCACAGCTCCAAATAAATTTGATGGAACTTTGTACCATCTCGAATGCCCTCCAAGTGTTTCAACACCACATCAGGGCACAACAAGTCCTAGTCAGAACAGACAATCAGGTTGCCATGTTCTGTGTAAACAAACAGGGAAGAACAGGCTCATGGCCCCTCTGTGAGGAAACCTTTCACCTGTGGTCCTTTGCCATCTTGCATCAAATACACCTCTGAGCGGTGTATCTCCCGGGAGAGTTCAATGTCTTGGCAAACAAGCTGAGTCGCATCCTTCTTCCCCACGAATGGTCTGTCCATCCAGACACAGTGTCCTACATCTTCCAGACCTGGGGAACTCCAGACATAGATCTGTTTTGCTACTCCTCAGAATTCCAAGCTTCCTCGCTTCTGCACAAAGACTCCATCATCCAGCAACCAACAGATGGATACCTTTCATCTACACTGGGGTCAGGGTCTGCTCTATGCTTTCCCTCCCATACCCCTCATTCCCAAGATGCTTTTCAAGCTTCAGTCTGACAAGGGCTCCATGATTCTTATAGCCCCTTATTGGTCGGGGCAACTATGGTTTCCACAGCTACTATGTCTGACTTAAACTCACCCTTTCCGATTGGGATCTGCACCCGATCTCTTCTCCCAGGACAATGGCTCATTGCTCCATCCCAATCTTCAGTCTCTCTGCCTCACAGCTTGGCTGCTGAGAGCATAGAATTGCAGGGCATTGACCTTCCTCAAGAGGTTAAGGAAATCCTACTTGCTTCCAGAAAGCCCTCCACCAGATGTTCATATGCTTTCAAGTGGCGTAGATTCTCTGTCTGGTGCTCCAGGTAAGATATCAATCCTTTTTCCACTCCAGTGGAGTCACTCCTCCAGCATCTCCTCCACCTGTCCTCGACAGGTCTAAAGACCAACTCAGTGAGAGTCCATCTCAGTGCTATTTCAGCCTCTCACCACTTATTATATGGACAGCCCATCTTCTCACATCCACTAGTAGTATGTTTCATGAGAGGTCTCCTACTGTCCAAGCCACCTCTGGTGGCTTGGGCCATGACCAATGTTCCCTCTAATTTTCTGTAGGCTGTGTGCGCATAAAATATCAGCTGTGCAGCTTTTGAAGGAAGGTAAAATTTTTGTGCGCCACATAATGACACTCGGAGTTATATACTTTAAAATTTGACTCCACGTCAGAATACAGTATGTACACCACATTTATTTTAATCAAATTAAATGAAAATAGACGATTACTAAATAAAGCAGAAAATTTCTAGTAATTACAATCACAACTTTTAAATTTTAAGACGTCTGTGTTGTTTTCTATCAGAATCAGAACTGTAATTTTTGTGCGCTCTGTTGTAAAGTATGTGCGCTTGCTTGGCGAGGTGTGTGCGCACGCACACGCGCACAGCTTAGAGGGAACAGTGGCCATGACCTCCCTAAAGTTCCTGTCTTGGAAGGTACTCGTCTTCATTGCCCTCACTTCAGCTAGATGCATCAGTGAGCTTCCGGCTCTGGTGGGGGACCCCACTCATACCTGGTTCCACCATGACAAGGTTGTCCTTCGGACTCACTCACACTTTATACCAAAGGTGGTGTCTCCTTTCCATTTAAACCAGTTGATTTACCTTCCAGTCTTCTTTCCTATACCGTATGCGTCTGGAGCAGAAAGCAACTCTGCACACTCTTGATTGCAAGTGTGCGATGACTTTTTATCTCCAAAGAACTCAAGGTCATTGTAAAGTCTCGCAATTATTCATCTCCTTTGATCCTAGTCATCAGGGTCTACTTGTATCTAAATGTGCGCTCTCCAGATGGATAGCGCTCTGCATTTCATTTGCCTGTGACAAAGCAGGACGCACCCTGGAAGGGCATGTCACTGCTCACAACGTTCACACCATGGCCACCTCGGTGGCAAACCTACGCTCAGTAGCCATTGATGAAATTTGCAAGGCAGCAACTTGATCTTCCATCTATACCTTCACTGCCCATTATTGTCTGGACAAGGGCTCCCTCTGGGATGCCATGCTTGGTCAAGCTGTACTCCAGCACCTCTTTCAGACTTAGAAGCATCTCCTATCCTCCATCCCAGACTTTGATGATACCAGAAATCCATATAGGATCCATGACCTCTTGAGCCTACTCTGAAGCAAATCTCTACCGGTTCTGAGGTCACTTCATCTGGCATCTTGGAACTAGGGCGTCCCATATGTGAAGACTACATTCCTGCTTCTTCCTGAAGATAGCGTAGTTACTCATTTGTAACAGGTGATCTCCGGGAACAGCAGGAATCTAGTCTTCACAACCCACCCTCCTTCCCTACAAGTTGAAGGGTTTCACTTACTTTGCTTTCTTAGCTACAAACTCAACTGAGGAGAGGGAACTGGGAAGGCAGGAAGGCAGTCGCGCAAGCGCAGAGGAGTGCTCCCAAAAGCTTTCCTATTGGACTCTGGAAAGTGTTCCCATACGGACTCTGTCGGTGCTGACATCACCCATATGTGAAGACTAAATTCCTGCTGTTCCCAGAGATCACCTGTTACAGTGAGTAACTGTGCTTTTTCTACAATTACCTTTTCCTCTCTGAGCTCTCCTTTTGCCTCTTTGTTGTCCAGCAGTTCAACTAATTCCCTCATTAGCTAAATATAAGTCCACTAGACAATCAACCTTTTTCAGCAAAGTTCCCTTGCTATGGAATAGCTTACCCCATATATACACCTGGAACAATCATAAAATTTGCAGATGACACAAAATCATTCAAAGTTGTTAAAACCCAAGAGAATTGTGAAGAATTGCAATAGGACCTTGAAAACTTGGGATAATGTAGGGATAATTTTAAAATAAGGGCCTTAGGATTCTAGGTAGAAAATTGCAATCCAGAACCTCAAGGTTAGCAAAGTTGTTAAAACACAAGAGGTCTGTGAAAAACTGCAACAGGACCTTGATAAATTGGAAGACTTGATGTTCAAATGGCAGATTAAATTTAACGTGGATAAGTGCAAAGTTATGCACTTAGAGAAGACAAACCCAAACTGTGGTTACACAATGCAAAGTTCCACATTAGGAATCACCACTCAAGAAAAGGATCTAGGTGTCATAGTAACAAATAGTAACATAGTATATGACGGCAGATAAAGACCAGTATCATCCATCTAGTCTGCCCAGCAAGGAGGCAAGACCAGGTGCACCTGCCTCTCCTTGCAGGTCACCCCTCCCTATGCCTTTGTTTAGGGATGTACCCACCGCTCCATGCAGGTCACCCCTCCCTATGCCTTTGTTTAGGGGTGTACCCATCACTCCGTGTAGGTCACCCCTGTTTAATGAGATATAAGAGAGAGTTATGTTTATTTTGATTTTATCCTGTTGCTATAAAGGGATCCACTGTGTCTGTCCCATGCCATTTTGAATTCTGTCACTGTATATGCCCCCACCACTTCCATTGGGAGGGCATTCCAAGCATCCATCACCCTTTCAGTGAAAAAGTATTTCCAGACATTGCCTTTCAGTTTGTCCCCTTGCAGCTTCACATTATGCCCTCTAGTTTTACAGCTTCCCCATCTGTGGAAGAGGTTTGTTTGTTGATTAATAATCTTTATTTTATTTATTTAGCGTACATTTGTAACCCGCTGCTTCCAGTGATCAGCAGCGGTGTCTATACATAGGAGGTGTGGCTGTACTGGCCAGGATTAAATTATATACAATGTGATTTGGGGAGGGGGATAGTGCACCGCAAGCATAGGGTTACATGATTTACAGTAGATTGAATGTTGCAGTTACATACAGGTACTTAATACATATTTACAGTTGATGCCTGTTAGGACTTTACAAATGATGACCCTTATATACAAATTTACACATTGCTGAGTTTGCTTCAGGAGGTTAACATATTTCATGCGGTTAAGTTGTAATGTGCTTGGAAAAGATGTGTCTTGAGTAGTTTCTAAAGTCTTTCAAATCACTGACTTCACGTAGTTCGGTTGGCAATCGGTTCCAGAGTGCTGGAGCTGTAAAGGAGAAAGCTCGGTTGCTGGTGCAAGCATTAACCTTTGCGAAGCACTTCGGGATACAGAGGGTGTTGAGGTTCTGTGTCCTTCTACTTCTATTGCTAGGTAGTTTTGCTATCAGGCTGTTGAGGTGTGATGGCGCTATATCATGTATGAGTTTGAACGTAGTGATTAGGACTTTGTATTGTATGCGGGCTGTGATGGGGAGCCAGTGGAGCTCCATTAGTGCGGGTGTGATGTGGTCGGAGAGACTCTTCTGCATAATGATTCGGGCTGCCACATTTTGTGCCATTTGCAAAATATTGATAGTTTTCTTTGGCAGGCCTTGCAGTATGGCATTGCAATAGTCCAGGTGTGGAATGATGAGGGCTTGTGCGACTGATCTGAAGTCAGTATGATCGAGGATGTTACGCAGGGGCTGTATGACTCTTAATTTGTGAAAAATAGCCCGATTGGTAATTCGAAGGTGCTTGTCCATATTCAGGTTGCTGTCAAGCATCACTCCCAAATATTTTATCTCTGCTTTGATGTTGTAGATATTATTGTTCATGGTGACTGTTGTCGGGGGCTCGAATCCTGGTTTCCTGGATATACACATTGCTTCTGTTTTCTTGTGGTTAATGGACATATTATTGCATTGTAGCCAGACTTGAAGCTCGTGTAGGCATTTCTCTAGGTTGCAGAGGTTCGGGTTGTTTACGTCTAGTTGCGTATATAGCATTAGGTCATCTGCGTAGATATGGTAGTTGATGGCATAGTCCTGGAAAATCTTGCATACTGGTTGAAGGTATAAGTTGAATAGGAGGGAGGAGAGGGCAGAGCCCTGTGGAATGCCTTGGGTTTGTGGGAAGGGGGTGGCTTTGACATTGTTGAAATTGACCTGCTGCATTCGGTTTGTGATGTACGAGGTGAACCATTTTAGAGTGGTACCTGCGATGCCTATGGACTCGAGTCGCTTTAGCAGTGTGGGGTGATGCACAGAGTCGAAAGCTGCCAAGATGTCTATGAAAATAAGCATATACATTTTACTCTTATCTTCCAGACCCTTAAGTAGGTTGTCCATTAGGGCTAACAGGAGGGTTTCCACGCCGTGGTGCTGACGAAACCCATATTGATGCACATCCAGGGCGGTTATGTCATCAATGTGGTTTTGTAGCTGCTGCTGCACTGCCTTCTCAATGATCTTGGCGAGGAAGGATATGCTTGAGATGGGTCGGTAAGAGGTGGGGTCGTCCTTGTTGAGCGTTTTGTTTTTCAGGATTGGACGTATAAGTGATCTCTTGAGGGGTGATGGCATGATGCCTTGTTGAAGTGAGAGGTTCACTATGTGGGAGATGTGTTGCGCTACTTCCTCTTTGGTTGCCTTAATCCAGGAGGCTGGACATGGGTCAAGAGGGGAGGTAGTGGATCTCAGGCAGTTGATGATGTCTTTTACCTGCTGGTCATTCACTCCCAGGAATGTTGACCATTTACCACTCTGGTCTGGACTTCTCCGGGTGTAGGTTTCTTGCAGGGGGTTGGTTGTATCCAGTTTTGGATCGAAGTGGTCATGTGTTGTGGGACTAAGTTTGTTGGCATAGTGTTTAAGTATTTAAAGATCTGAATCATATTTCCCCTGTCATAAGAACATAAGATATGCCATACCGGGTCAGACCAAGGTCCATCAAGCCCAGTATCCTGATTCCAACAGTGGCCTTTCTAGGTCACAAGTACCTAGCAGTTTCCCCAAAAGACACAGGTTCCACAGTGCTTGTATTGGGGCAAGCAGTGGATATTCTGAGTCCAGTTCACCACCTTGGGACCCATCCCCAAGCTGTGGAGTTTATTTATAAGCCTCCTATGAGGAACAGTATCAAAGGCTTTGCTGAAATCTAGGTAGATCACATCTATCGCATGCCCTTGATCTAGTTCTCTAGTTACACAGTCAAAGAACTCAATCAGATTTGTTTGGCAAGATCATCCTTTGGTAAAACCATATTGCTTCGGACCTGTTAGTATCAAGGAAGTCCACTATTCGCTCTTTCAGGAGTACCTCCATTACTTTTCCTGCCACTGAGGTAAGGCTTACTAGCCTGCAGTTTGTCACTTCTTCCCTACTGCCACTTTTGTGAAGAGTTACCACATCAGCCCTTCTCCAGTCCTGTGGAACGTCTCCTGTCTCCAAGGATCTATTAAAAACATCCTTTAACGGCCCTACAAGAACCTCTCTGAGCTCTTTCAGTATCCTGGGATGTATCCCATCTGGTCCCATTTTCACTTTTTTAGTGTCGCTTTCCACAAATCCGTTCATGGCACTTTTGAGTCCTGCAATTCTACCTCTGATTTTCCTCCTCTCCCGAATATACCTGAAAAAGTTTTGTCTCCACACTTCACATCTTTAGCCATCTTTTCTTCTGCCTTTGATTTTGCTATGCTTCTTTCTCTTTTTGTCTCTTTTATTTTGATCCTGTATTCTTTTCTGTGTTCTTCTATTTGCGAACTTCTGAATTTTGTGAAAGCTGTGGTTTTTGCCTTTATTTGTGCAGCCACTTTTTTAGAGAACCAATTAGGTTTCCTTTTCCTCTTGTTTTTATTTACTTTCCTTACATACGTTTCTGTTGCCCCTTTTATTGCCTCCTTTAGTTTAGCCCATTGCAATTCAACTTCCCTTATCCCTCCCATCCTCTCAACTCCTTCTTCAGGTACTTGGCCATTTTACTGAAGTCATTGTTTTTGACGTCTAGGACTTTGAGCTTGCTGTGATTGGATTCTACTTTGGCTTTTATCTCAAACCACACCATGTGATGATCGCTGCTGCTCACATGGACACCCACCCAGATATTCGACACGCTGTCTCCATTGGTGAGCACTAAATCCAGCACCGAGCTCTCCCTGATTGGTTCCATCACCATCTGTCTAAGTAATGCATCTTGGAAGGCATCCACAATTTTTGTACTTCTTTCCAGATTCGCAGAAGGAATACTCCAATCCACATTGCGTAAATTTAAGTCATTATCAGCAATCAATTTGCTATTTGCTATCCATTTCTTCAGTTTGAGTTGGAGGCCTGTAGACTACACCAGTATGGATGACAGTGCCATCTCCTCTTTCCAACACAATCCACAGCGCTTCTTCTTTTCCCCACATACCCTGCATTTCAGCAGCTTTAATATTGCTTTTGGCATATAGGACTACTCCTCCTCCTTTTCTACCCTCTCTACTAAATAGATTATAGCCAGCTATGGCTATATCCCATTCATGCGACTTGTTAAACCATGTGTCTGTAATGGCCACAATGTCCAAGTCCATTTCCACAATTAGGACTTCCAGATCAGGAACTTTGTTGGCTAGACTTTGAGCATTTATGCTTATTGTTTTCCAGCAGTCTTTGACTGGCTTGCCTGTGCTTTGCATGGATTTTGTTCTACACGCCCCTTCCCACTTGCCATTGATGTATGGTTTAAAAGTGTAGCTGTTTCCAATGTGATTTTGCTTTTGCTGGGAGTGACGTCCTGAACTTGTCCTTCTCCATCCGTCACCCCCTTTCCCTAGTTTAAATGCCCATCCACATTCTGCCTGAATTTTCCACTTAGGATCCTTTTCCCTGTGACAGAGAAATGTAGTCTATCAGTACAGTATAGTCTCTTGTTGATCCATCTGTTTCCCCAGTTGCCAATATATCTAAATCCTTCTTGTTTGCACCAGGTTTGGTGCCATGTATTAAAGTTGTTTATGCGATGTAGCCTTTCTGCCCCCTTACCATGAACAGGTAGAGCTTCTGAGATTTCTATAGTGTTAACAATGGGCTTGAGTTTCTCTCCTAGAGTCTGGAAATCCCTTTGAACTGCAGAGACACTGTTTCTAGCCAGGTCACGACATCATCAGTTTCGGAGTGCTCACTTTCTGCACTAACTATATTAACAATTTGGTTCATATTCCTGCTGGCTAAAGAGCCTGGTAGGCAAGTTGGTGCCTCTGATGATGTAATCTCCAAGTAGTAGTCCTTTTCTATTTTGTGATTTTTTTCTTCTTATTTGGTGTATTATCAGTAGATTTGGTATTGAGTCTTTCATTTAAGGGCACTTCAGTTTCCACGGATTGGGCACCCTCATTATCCAAGGCAGAGAAGGCATTATGCAGGGATATCTCTTGATGTATAGGGTGTCTCTGCATTACAGGTCGCAACCTACCAGAGCCCACTGTGATCCATTTGTTCCTGGGCTGTTTGATTCTTTGTGGGAGCAGTGGTGGATTTTGTTCAGTTTGTACCCTAGAGGAGGTGTGTTTATTTGCAGCTAATTCTTCCCTTAGTAGAGTCGATTCTTTATGCATAGCAGATAGCTTGAAGCATACAGGGCAAGCTCTTAGGTTCCAAATGATTCTTCTCAGAATGAAAGCACCACAGTTACTGCATTGAATACAAGGTATGCTGATTTAGCTGTTCTAGGAGGAGAAAAGGAAAAAAAGTGGTGTAACACCTAACTAAAGGACAGATGTTAGTGTATATGACGACTATATAAGCAATGCAACCCTGGGGCTGGGTGGGGTGAGGGGTAAGCTGGGCGGGAACTTAAGTACTCCTGGGCAGTAGACCTTCTATGAACTGAGGGCACACTCAGATATCTGATTTAAAGGCTATGCTAGGAATGTAAGGCAGTCTGAATATTCCTAAAAATCTATATCCAACAGTTAAAGTTTATATTAAAAAAGGCAACTGTAAAGTCTGAAAGCCTTAGCTGAGTGTGTAGTCTCTTGAAGCTGTGATGAACAGACTGGTTCTGCTACTTGGTCAGTTGTATTAATTAGCCCCACCCTGTGAAGCAGGCTTGTAACAGACAATGGAAACTGAAATCTTACTACTATGTATCAGCCCACTATGCAAAGGTACCTTAACCTTAAAATGCTTACCTGTGCTGCAAAATTAAGTAGGAGACCTAAGTAGAAGACCAGTTCTCTGCAACCCCAAAAGCAAATTAATATTTCTATTCCAAGTACACCTACTCTTGCCTCCTTGCTGGGCAGACTGGATAGACCATGATGGTCTTTATCTGCCGTCATATACTATGTTACTATGTAAGTAGCTATATATCACAAGTGTCCCTGGCCAGTAGACCTTATATGAACTGAGGGCACACACAGATATCTGATTTAAAAGCTATGCAAGGATGTAGGCAGTCTGAATATTCCTAAAAAAACTCTATCCAACAGTTAAAGTTTATATTAAAAACAGGCAATTGTAAAGTCTGAAAGCCTTAGTTGAGTGTGTAGTCTCTTGAAGCTGTGATGAGCAGACTGTCATTGTGGATAGTAGATTGAAATCCTCTGCCCAGTATTCAGCCATGTCCAAGAAGGCAAATAGAATGCTAGGCATCATAAGAAAAGGAATAGAAAATACAACCAAGGATTTATAATGCCTCTGTATCGCTCCATGGTGCAACCGCATCTTGAATATTGTGTGCAGTTCTGGTCATCATATCTTAAAAAGATTCTAGTAGAATTGCAAAAAGGTACAGAGAACATCGACCAAAATGGTAAAGGGGGTGGAAGGATGCCTATGTGGAAAGGCTTAAAAGATTAAAGCTCAACTTGGAAAAGAGAAGGCTGAAGGGAGATATGATAGAGGTCTATAAAATAATGAATGGAGTGGAATGGGTAAATGTAGATCAATTGTTTAGTCCTTCAGTAAGTAGAAAGACTAGAGGACATGCAATGAAGCTATAATATGGCGCATTTAAGACTAATCAGAGAAAATATTTTTTTCACTCAGTATGTAATCAATCTCTGGAATTCATTACCGGAAGATGTAGTAAAAGCTGTTAGTGTAGCCGGGTTCAAAACAGGTTTGGACGAGTACCTGGAGGAAAAGTCCATAAGCCATTATTAAAAAGGACTGTGGAAATCAACTGCTTACCCCTGGGACAAGCAGCATGGAATGTGTATACCTTTGGGAACCCGACAGGTACTTTGAGATCTGGAATGACCACTGTTGGAATCAGGATACCGGGCTTGATGGACCCTTGGTCTGACCCAATGTGGCATATCATATTTTATTTATTTATTTAATGTTTTTTCCATACCGCAATATTTTCATCAGCGTGGTTCACAGAAGATATGGTCTAAAAACCTACCTATTTTAAGAGGCTTTCAGAATTCTGTGACAAGGATCATGGAAGAGATGGTTATCTCCTGGAAACTCTCTACTCTTTCTTATTCCCTATCTAATAGTTCTCTTGCACAATCTTTACATTGATCAAAAAGCAAGAATTTGAACAGAACAAAGAAAAAAAGAATGGCTTAAAATCAGCAAAGGTGTACGACAAGGCTGCATACTTCCCCCTACCTGTTTAATTTATAAGCAGGACTGTATGAAGACAACCGAGGTTTGAAGATTGGTGTAAGACTTGTAAACGGGGGTGCTGGTCGTGAAAGTCCACAGTCTTGGCAAAGGCAAAATATAATTATGACTTGCAAAGGAGTGTGGGGGTTGTAGTTCATTCATACCAGAATCAGCCGTTCACAAAATAATGAGTTGTGATGCTCGAGTGTAAGCAAAGAAAAACAGATTTTATTCATGGGGTTAATTCTCCCACACAGATTTACTTGGTAACACAAAAGGACACTTGCTTCAAGTATTGTACTCAGGAAAAACAAAACATGTTATAAGGTAACTGAACTTCTTAAGCAATAAATCAATAAAGACCTTGATGGGAAACAGAAAAGGTCTTTTTGATGGCTCCTGCTAATGACCTTCTTAGCAGTGCTCCAAAAGGCAAAAACAAACCCAAAAGTAACAAAAAAACCCTGTTCTTTATCAAGGATAACTTTCTTAATTACAAATAATTAGCCAGCTGCAAACCCCTTTGCTGGTTCACTCTCTCTACGTGGCTCAATCCTACCCTAAAGCTTTCTTGCAGAGACTTTTCTGGGTAGATAAAAGAATAAGTTACAGTTCCTTTTGGTGGTTGTTGTATCAGTGAGAAACTACTTTAAAACAGCAGCCTAGACAGAGAGCAGTCCATGTATTCTAACTGATCATTTGATATATCTCCTTCTTCCTCAAATATCATGGAATCAATATCATGGTCTGGCTCAGAGGAATTCCTTAATTGAACACTCTCAGGATAATACTTGTGTCCCTGCTGCCTTCCTTTTGAAGAGCTAGGGCATAGATCAAAGTTCATACCTGAGCTTCCCTTGCTGTTAGGTTTCCTCTCCAGGTATCCTGGCCAGTAAGTAGTCCAGCTTTTATGTCCAGCCTTCCAATCAAGATCCCTGGACACTGGGTCTCTCTTCACATACCTTCTTGCACCGGTCTTAGGGCCCCTTCCAAATGCAGCCGTCTCCCTCAAAGGTGCCGTTTGGGAATTCCTGGCTCTATAACCCCAATCCTCTGGCTTCCTCCAGTCCAATGGAGTATGCTTGCCTCTGGAATCACTCCTAACACACGTACTGCTGTGGGCTCCTTCTTTAGACCTCCAAGATGTCTTTCTGTTCTTCCTTCCACGTTGCTTCTGCTGTTGTAGTCCTCTCTCTTCTTTCTCCAACGGTTTCTGCTTCTGTCTCTCCTTGTTCTCTCTGTTCCCCCTGTTCTGTCTCTGTGTAGAATATCTTTTACTTTTTTTTTTTTTGAACTTTAAATTTTTATTCGATTCCTTTGTTATACAAAACACCAATTATGCATCTCAGATATATCTGTACCATTAACAAAACTGTATGTACATTCTTACCAGCCAACTTCTAATATAGATGCAGCCACGGTCACAACATTCTCTAATAAACCAACATTGAACATCTCCTACCTTTGTAATGAGTACTTCTTTCCGATTCATGTTAGGTAGTACATAAAGTTTACACCACAAAAACCCCTTTAAGTGGCTAGCTGTAAATTCCCCCCCTCCCCCCCCACCCTTCCCCCTTCTACCTGATCTTGCTGAGTGTAC
Organism: Ichthyophis bannanicus; assembly: GCA_033557465.1. NCBI lineage: Eukaryota > Metazoa > Chordata > Amphibia > Gymnophiona > Ichthyophiidae > Ichthyophis > Ichthyophis bannanicus. The sequence continues at coordinate 371,321,547 of CM066033.1, read as the reverse complement.
CACCAGTGTCAATCTTCTTACACCCGCCATTGTACCCAATCTATACTTCCCCGCCCCTGCTTAACCATCGCCACACACCCTCCCACCGCCTTTCCACCCTATCTCCGGTCCCTTTCTTTAGTCCTGTTAATTTATGCATTTGATACAGTTCTGCCAGACGCACTGTATATTTCCCTGTGGGCGGCATGACCCCCTGTTTCCAATGTTGTGCTATTTCACAACGGGCCGCCATTATACATTGCCGCACAATACTCCAATTCCCCTCCGCGGCATCATTCGGCTTTAGGAGGAGACATAACTCTGGTGTCAAGGGGATTCGGGCGCCTAGTATACCCTCCAAGATGTCCCCAATTTTTTCCCAATATTGGTGTACTACTGGGCACGTCCACCACATATGCAGCCAAGTTCCCTTCTCTCCACACATTCTCCAGCACTCATCCGTCCCTCGAGCCCCCGCTTTGCACAGGCGCTCAGGCGTCAAATACCACCTAGACAACACTTTCCATCCATTCTCCCTCAGGGACGTGGCGAGAGACACCCTCGCTATGCCTTGAGCTATGCGTTCCCACTCTTCCACCTCCCACTTAACCTCCAAGTCCTTCTCCCACGCCTTCATATAGCTTAATTTCTCTCTCCCTCTCTCAGTCAGCCCTTTATATATTCTGGAAATAACCCCCTTCCTCCCCAGCGAGCCCAGACAACTGCCCTCAAACCAGCCTGGTTCCTGCTGAATGTCTCGCCATTGTCTTCTCTGCCTAAGGAGTGAACCCAATTGTAGATAGTGGTACCGGTCTGTTTCTTTCAACCGATATAGATCTCGGACGCCCTCAAACTCTCTTATCCCTTGCCAAAAAACTATCTGAGACACGTTTTGCAGCCCCTGCTGTGCCCATCTGGTCAAGACCATCACATCAGGGCCAATGCCCTCTTCGCAACAGGCCATCAATGACATCCCACGTGCCCACCTCTTCTCCCCAATCAACTTCCTCCTATGTACCTGCCACACCCCCAGAGTATGCCCCACCATTGGATTGTCTCCCTTACTTCCCTTCCCCCCCCAGACGAGCCGTTCCAGCTCCCCAGGCCGAAGTCCCGCTTCCTCCATCGTCACCCAGTGCTTATGTTGTTCCCTCAACCACGAGTATACCGCCCGCACCTGTGCTGCCACGTAATATTTCCGGAAATTGGGGACCCCCATACCCCCCTCTATCCTAGCCACTTGCAATGTTCTAGCTGCCACCCGGGGCCTTTTATTCCCCCATATAAACCCCCTGACTTGCTTTTGTAGTCTAGCCAGCGTCTTAGTTGGTATCGCCACTGGCAGCACTTGAAAAAGAAAAAGAAACTGGGGGAGCAACATCATTTTCACCACTGCCACTTTCCCCATCCATGATAGGAACCCCCTGTTCCAGGCTCCCAATTGTGCCTCTACTTGCCCAAATACCTTCGGGTAGTTCAGCTCGTAAAGATCCTGCAGGTCCCGCCCTAGAGATACACCAAGATACCGAATAGATCTCGTCGCCCACCGAAATTTAAATTTTTGACGTAAGCCCGCTTGCTGCTCTTCCCCTACCGACAAATTCAAAATTTCCGACTTATTCCAATTTATCGTAAAGCCCGCCAATTTCCCATATTCCTGCACCTCCCTCATGATTTCAGGCACCGTGTCTTGCGGCCTAGTGGCCATAAGCAGGATATCGTCAGCAAACATTGCCAATTTGTATTCCCTCTGCCCTACGATCACCCCCCTAATGTCTACGTTCTGCCTAATTCTCCCTGCTAGCGGTTCCAACGATAAGGCGAACAGTAACGGTGAGAGTGGACACCCCTGTCGCGTCCCCCTCCCCAGCGGGAAGAATCCTGAATATCCTCCATTTATACGCACACAGGCCGTAGGTCTCTCATACAATGCCCTAATCCAGCCAACAAACCCATACCCGAACCCCATGTGTTCCAAGACGGAGAATAAAAATCTCCACGACACTTGGTCAAAGGCTTTTTCTGCGTCCAACGATACCAGCAGTGCTGGCTCTGGATTGCGTTTCACGGACCACATCACATTCAGCGCTTTCCTAATGTTATCCGCCACTTGCCTCCCTGGTATAAACCCCGCCTGATCCTCATGCACTAACTTCCCCAACAGTTTATTAAGGCGTCCTGCTAACACTTTAGCTAATAGTTTCGCATCAGTGTTGATTAATGATATTGGCCGATACGACGCACACTCTAGCGGGTCCTTGCCCGATTTAGGAATCAGCGTTATGCCCGCCCATCCCATTGTGTCCGCCAAAGGCTCCCCCGCCCTCGGGATATTAAAGAGATTTGTCAAGGGCCCCACCAGCTCTCCCACAAATTTTTTATAGAAGCTAGCTGTCAGCCCATCTAAGCCGGGGGCCTTCCCTGTTTTGAGACCCCTAATCGCCCCTGCCACCTCCGACACTTGTATTTCCCCTTCTAGCGCCTCTCTTTCCCCCTCATCCAAATGGGGAAGTCCGGTTGTCGCCAAATAATCCCTCATCTCGTCTTCTGGCCTATCCGATTTAGCCTCATATAGGCCCCTGTAGTACTCCACAAAGGCTTCCCGGATTTTCTGCTCATCTCTCGTGACCCCCCCCTCCCCTTAATCTGCACAATCCAGGACGTGGTCCGCTTCTGCTTCAGTCTCCTCGCCATATACTTCCCTGCCCTATTCCCTCCCTCAAAAAACTCCTGTCGCAGTAGTTGTAGCCTATAATAAATTTTATCTGCTGCTAGCGCATTTAATTTAGCCCTAGTCTCGAGGACCTCTCTTCTCAGCTGCCTGTCAGCACTGCGCGCATCTGCCTCTTCAAGTTGCACCAGTTTTCTGCCGTAGGCGGAGCTCCTTCTCCTCCCCTTCCCTCTTTATTCTCGCTCCCCATTTAACTAATGTGCCTCGCAGCACCGCCTTGAAAGCATCCCACACCACGCCCTGTCGGACGTCCCCCGTAGCGTTCTGCACGAAGTATTCTGGTATCAATCTTCGTACATCTTGCACCACCCTAGCATCACTCAAAAGAGCCTCATTCAATCTCCAGAAGCGGGTTCCCCTATCTTCTCCCCGCCCCCTCAATGTCACCCGTACTGGTGCGTGATCTGACCATGTAATCGGCTCCATCTCTCCTTCAACAATCCTACCTGCAATCTCCTTCCCCACCCAGATATTGTCTATCCTAGAGTACGTGCCGTGCACTGCGGAAAAGAAGGAGTACTGACGCCGACTAGGGTTGAGCAGTCGCCAGGCATCAATTAAATCATTAGCCCTTATGAATTGCTGGTACCTACTCCTATCTGCCCGCCTCCCCTCCCCCTTCCCCGTGGAGTCTCTCCCCACCTCCCAAGTCATATTGAAGTCTCCACCACATATCCGCGCTCCCTCACCTAATGCATTCATTTTCTCATCCACTTCCTCCCAGAAATCTTTCTGTGCCCCAGTGGGAGCATACACATTAGTTACACAAAACCATTCATCCCCTATCTTCATTCGCACCAGTAAATATCGGCCCCCTCTATCCCGAATTACTGTGTGTATCTCCGCTTTGAGTGTCCCACTGACCAGCAACGCTACCCCCCCTCTCTTACGCTCTCGCAAATTAGAAGCAAACACTAACTCAGTGTATCCTTTGGGCTTCACTAATGATTCGTGTCTGCGTAATAAATGAGTTTCCTGCAAGAGGACCAATGAGGCTTTTTGCCTAGTTATTTCCCTGTACAATTTCTGCCTTTTGAAGGGTGAATTTAAACCTTTCACATTTAGGGTGATAATTTTCAAATCACCGGTGTCCTACTCTCCCCCCCTTGTGCCCCCTCTGCCCACCCTACCCCTACCCCTCCCATCCTCCCCCCTCCCTCCCCCACTCTAACCCATCCCCTGTCCTCCCCAACTCCCACCCCTGACCTACCTCCCGTACGGGAGTCATGACCTCCTTATTTGTGACTGACACTCGAGCCTAAGCCTGCCCTCTCCCTTCCACCCACCTCCCCCGTCTCACCCCACCCATCTCCCTTCGTCCTAACCCCCTACGTAGCTACCACACCCACCCCTCCCCGCCACTTCCCCCCAACCCCTTACACTTCACTCTAGTCAAAACAGCATGTAAAGTCTTAAGCTCAGCTCGCTTCAGTGGTTGCAGACGGTGTTCTGGCACTCCCGCGGTTCTGTCTCGCCAATCTTCTCCCTCCAACTGGAGCTCTGTGCCAGCGCTGTGCGTTCCATTTTGTTGCTGGAGTCCCTGTGGTTTTTGTACTTCCATTGGATGTCTGTGTGCCCTCTGGCAGGTGTGTGGCACCTAACTCTCTTAATGCTGTCCACGCTTCCTCGCTTGACTGCACTCGTCTTGATCTGCCCTTTACTGTAAGCAACAGTCCAAATGGAAACAGCCATTTATAGCGCAGATTTTCCCGCCGCAGATATTCCGTCACTTCTTTAAGGTTTCTTCTACGTTGCAACGTTCCGGGGGACAAGTCCTGAAAGAATTCTAACTTATGATCTTCCCAGACAAATTGTTTCAGTGTCCTTGCCGCCCAAAGTACTTTTTCCTTGCTTTTGTACGAGCTGAGACATACTACGATATCGCGAGGCTTGTTGTCCCTTATCGGGCCCAAGCTTCTGTGTGCTCGCTCTATCCGCATCATCGCTCCAATCTCGTCTTCCCCTGTAGCCGCCGACTTTAGCAGCAAGTTGAATATTTTTTCCACCACTTCTTCTGAATTCTTGTATTGTGGCTCTTCCGGGAGGCCTCGTATCCTTATATTGCTTCTCCTTGATCTATCTTCGAGGTCCTCCAATTTCACCTGCAAATCACTTAAGCCACATGAGTGTTCTTCCCATCCTTTTTGGAGCTCTTCTACGGCTTCACCTTGCTGTTCCACACGGCCTTCCGTTTCTTCTACACGGTTGCCCAAATCCACTATCTCTTGTCGCAGTGCTTGAATTGTCTCTTTTAACTCCTTCTTCACCCCACTGAGCTCGGACTTAATTTCCTCTTTCAATTCAATGAGCCAGTCCTTCAGCATGCTCCTGAACTCCGAATTGCTCTCAGTCTCCACCCTCGGTTCAGATTCAGTGAGCGCCGGGGGGGGGCGATTTGCCTCCCTTATCTCCTTCGTTTCCGCCTTTGGCTGTAGCATAGGTGGAGCGGTACTCAGCTAGCTTCTTCTTGGCTGAGGGTCCACTTTTACCTTTCTCCATGGTCGCTCTGCCGCCCGCCCGACGTAGTAGCTCAGCTTTCTCAGGAATGCCGGGGTCCCAGAAATCCCTACGCCTTACTCCTCTGAGCAGGCCTTCTGTGATTTGTGCTATATGGCACTCTGTATAGGAGGTGGCAGATCTCTGTGTTCAAACAGCAGGTGCTGGGTTCGTGGTTCCAGACTTTCAGGCACTCTGCAGCTCCTGGATAGCTGGGGACTCGAGCTCTTAACTTAGTCCTTGTTACTTACACGTCTTCACCCTTGACGGCTCTGTATCACTGCCCCTCAAGCTCTGCTCAGGGTTCAAATCTATCACTCATCCGCCGTGCTCGGTGACATCTCCAGCAGTCTGCCGCTTCAGTTCTGCTGTTTGCTCTCAGCAATTCAGCTTCCTCGCATGCACTGTGCTGTCTCCCCCACCACGCGGTGTTACATTCGGCCTGCTCTGCCCTCGACCACGTGGCGTTTGAGCCCCGGAGTCCCAGCGCACTCTCCTTCCCGTCTTCTCTTACCGGGCTGCCTCTACTCAGTATCCGCTGCTGCCTGCCGCCCAGTGTCGTGCCGCGCTTCTTCTCCGGAGTGTTAAGTAGCCACATTCATATCAGGGCTTTCACCTCCGCTGTGCTGCCGTACCGCATTCACCTCCGCACCGCCCTGCACACCGCCGGCTCCCGCGGCTCCGGGTCGGGCAGCTATGCACGATTTCGGGCTCAGCTGGTTATGGGGAGCAGCGGCTCTGATTTCTCCTACATCCCGCCTTGTGTGCCGTTTAATTCGGGGTTTTTATGCCCGATTTGCAGGCGTTGGCAGCGGAGCTTGGTCACTTCGCTGCCACCCCGCTCGGTGACGTCACCGGAAGTGAGAATATCTTTTACTTTTAAAGTGCTTAGAGGGACACTCCTTCCTAGCACAGCCCAGGTGTGCTGAATCAAGCCCTGCCCTTGGAGATGAGTGATTGGGGATTACCTCATAGCTCTCCTGATTGAACACACGTTTCCCCACTTCAGCCCTCCTAGAGGCTGTTTGAAACCTGGTGCATTCTGGGACTGGTAGTCTTTTATGAAAACTTTCTGTTTTAGTATTTCTACCATTAAAGACAGGTTGCTTGTTCAGAGCCAATTCACCTCTTTTATAGCTCCCTCCTGAACTATGATAAGCTTCCTTATCACAGACTCAACAACCTTCGCTATGCTGATGATAACACAATACCACTATTACTACTACTTATCATTTGTATGGCGCTTACAGTCTAATTGAGTCAAACAATTGAGTGGAGGAGTGGCCTAGTGGTTGGGGCAAGGTACTTCAGGCCGGAAGGTCAGGGGTTCAAATCCCACGAGAGGACAGCAACCTTGGGCCGGAAGGACTGGGGTTTCTAGTCCCACAGGTGCTCCTTGTGGTCTTGGGCAAGCCACTTAACCCTCCATAGCCCATGTTCCCTGTAAAATAGTTATCTCCAAGTTATAATGCCCTGTTCAATGTAATTTCAGTTTGTTCAATGTAAACCGCACTGATGCAGAATAGCGCGGTATATAAGAGAATATAATAAAATAAATAAATAAATAAATAAACAACCCAACAAACTAGAGACAAAGGTAAGTTTAGGGGAATGGTAAAGATACAGATAGGTAGTGAACAGGGGACTGAGGGGATCAGGATCCAAAAGTAGCCTTGAAGAGTTGGGTTTGTAGCCTGGATTTGAATAGTGCTAGAGATGGGCCTGACAAACTGACTCAGTTAGTTTTGCTCCAGGCATATGGAACAGCATGGTGGAATGAACAAAGTCTGGAGTTGGCAGGGAAGGGCACAAATAGAAGGAATTTGCAGGAAGAGTAGAGTTCCCGAGGAGGAGTGTAGGGAGAGATAAGAGAGGAAAAATAATGAGGGAGACACTTTACTGCTTTACCTTTTAACTATCCCATCTTAATTTTAGACTTCTGGTATTCACATACAGACAGTTTAAAGATGTTTTTAATTGTATTTATTACCTGTGTAGCAGTTGGCAAGGGTAGTTTGGAATCACTTATTTCTATTGGTTCTTCAGTCATATACTTGTGGGCTACTTCAGCTTTTATCATAACCTCTTTTTTAGGGTATTATAACTTCTTCATTTTGTCGCTTCTGCTCAATTGACAGTATTCCCCCAGGTTCTAGTTTAAAGGCTGCTCTGTCTTTTTAAAAGTTGTATTTTTCCATTTTGGTTAAGTCTTCCCCTTTCTACAGAATGTGGTCTGATTCTAACAAATCTCCTCACTGCATTGTTGTCTCATCCCTGCATTGAGACTCTGGAGCTCTGCCTGCTCTTGGTTCTTGCTCATAGAACTGGAAGCATTCCTGAAAACATAAAAACATAAGAAATGCCATACTGGGTCAGACCAAAAGTCCATCAAGCCCAGTATCCTGTTTCCAACAGTGGCCAATCAAGGTTACAAGTACCTGGCAGATTCCCAAAAAGTCACACAGGTTCTACAGTGCTTGTCCTGGGGCAAGCAGTGGATTTCCCGGGTCCTCTTTAATAATGATTTATGAATCTTTCTTCCAGGAACTTCTCCAAACCTTTTTAAAACCCAGCTACACTTACAGCTTTTACTGCATCCTCTGGTAACAAATTCCAGAGTTTGGTTACGCGTTGAGTGAAAAAATATTATCTCCAGGACCAAGCAGGAAGTCAGTCCTCACATATGGGTGACATCGGCGCCGACAGAGCTCTCGTGCGGAGCAATTCCCCAGCTTTCAAAGAAAGCATTTGGGAATGCAGCACGCATGCGCGGTCCCCTTCCCGCCCAAGGGTGCCATCTTGCTCAGTCTTTCTTTTTCCGCGGAGACCGACAGACGTAGTTTGTGTCACCCGGGAAAAGTAGATTTTTTCTGTGATTTTTCGCGTCTCTTTATCCGGTTCGACGCCGGTTCCCCATCCCGCCTCGTCTCGGTACACCGGTATTGAGTCCGGAACTTCTTTTTCGGTTTTTGTCCTTTGTGACTAGCGTTCGCACTTTTTCTATTATTTTCACTGGCAGCCCTGTCTTTTGACCTTGCAGGGGCCCTTTTTCCCCCGATGGCTGCCAGCGGGTTCAAAAAATGTGAGCAGTGTAAGAAACTTAGGTCTCACCGACACACACGACTGCTGCCTCCGATGCCTCAAGCCCGCTGGTCTGTGGCCCATGCGGCAAGATGTCGTCGAAGGCGCTTCGGAGCCGTCAGCATCAATGTGAAAGAATTTTTCGGAGTCCGCGTCCTGCCGGGCCCACGCACAAAAGGAAGAAGAAGCTTGTCAGTGGAGGCACCTGAATCCTTGAGGGCCAGGCCACGAAGCCCTGACTGCCATCCCAGGCTCTCGGAGTCGGAGCGGCCGACCAAACTACCTCGCCTGGAGCTAGAGTCCCCAAGTCAGGTAACTTCTGTTGTCCTCGTTGACTCTCCTCCGGGAGAACCGACATCGGGCCCGACGCTGTCGGGGCCCAAGTCGGGGGCTGCGGAGTCTTCTGAGCTTGGTCTCAGGTTGACGGCCCTGGAGAGCAGCCTGGCTGCCTTCATGGAGCAGCAGCGGGTACTGATCACTGGTCTGACCGGTGAATCTGCCCCGACCACTGAGACCTCGATGTCTAATTCGACCCCAGAGGCCGAGCCGATCCTCGAGTCCATCAAGTCTTGAGTCGATCCTCGGCCAAGGTCTCCCTCGACCTCCCATTCGGGGCCGAGGTCATTGACGCCGGTGCCCTCGGCGTCGGGGTGGGTGGCATCGAGGCCCACACGGCCGGAGCTGCTTGACTCCTCCTCCGAGGAGTCGGCGTGGGAGACGGAGGACGAGGAGTCTCCTGACACCTTCTGGACCCGGTGCATCCCGTCGGATTCCCCAGAGTCCGAGCCTCAGAGAAGGTCCCCCCCCCGGAGGATACCCAGTTCTCGGATTTCGTCAGGGATATGGCCAAGGCTTTGGCATTCCCGGCGGACGCCGAGGAGGAGCCGAAGAGCTCGATGCCCTCCAGTATGATTTTCCTCTGAAGGAAGCCTTTACTGTTCCGGTTCCTCCGATGCTGGAATGGCTGCTCTTCCGTATGTGGGAAGCACCGGCCTCGGCGCCGGTTCTTAGCAAGCGAGTCGATTCCATTTATCGAGTCCGCAAGAGCCCTGGGTTCCAAAAGGCGCAGCTACCACACAACTCCATGGTTGTGGAATTGGCCATGCACAGGCTGAAAAGTTAAAAGGAGCACTCCTTGGTGCCTCCCAACCAGGAGGCCCAAAACCTGGAAGCCCTCGGTAGAAAGTGCTTCCAGGGCTCTATGCTGTCTTGCCGTGTCCAGACTTACCAGCTGTACATGGGCATGTACTTACGGGATCTGGCAAAGGAGATTGCCGGGTTCTTGGCTGGCCTCTCCGAGGAACCCTTGCAGAGGTTCAAAGCCTTGTCTTCAGGGATCCAAGAGTGCTCGAAGTTTATATCTCGGGCAGCCTATGACGGCTTCGAGGCTTTGGCCCGGGTAGCCGTGGCCGGCATTGGTGCAAGCCGTCAAGTCTGGCTACAGTTGTCGGACCTGGAGTCATGGGTACAGGATAAGTTGGTCGATGTCCCGTGCCGAGGTGACAACCTGATAGGCAAGCCCATGACTGAGAAGGCTGCAGAAATCGAGACCGAGACTCTCACCAGGACAAGACTGTCCAGAAAGACTTCTGCCCCTTCTCACAAAAAGAAGGGCTCGGGAAAGAAGCCCTTTTTCCCGAGGAAGGGTGCTCCCTACAAAACCTACCCTCAGTATCAGGCCTCTCCAGCTCCCCAACAGGTCCAGCAGGCCAAGGGGCAGGGGCATGGGCCCCGTAGGCAGAAAACCCCCAAGCCACCAGCTCCGGCTCCTGCACAGCAGAGAGGGGGTTTTTGACTCCCACAGCACAGCCTCTCCTCCGCCAGTGGCTCCACTCAGCACAGGAGGTCGGCTGACCCTGTACGCCTACAGGTAGCCAGCCATCACAGGGGATTCCTGGGTACTGAGCATAGTCCAGAAGGGCTATATGCTCCATTTCCACCAGCTACCCCCCTCCTACTATCCAGGGGAGCCTCCAAGACTCCCTCTACACAGGGACCTCCTCCTTCAGGAGTTGGAAAATCTTTTAAAGGAACAGGCCGTGGAACCGGTGCCACACCACCTGGAAGGGCAAGGCTTCTACTCCAGGTACTTCCTAGTACCAAAGAGAACAGGAGGCCTCAGACCTATCCTAGACTTGCGAAACCTGAACAAGTTTCTGGAAAAGGGAAAAGTTCAAGATGCTTACCCTTGGGATACTGCTGCCCTACCTCCAGCAGGGAGACTGTCTATGCTCCTTAGACCTAAAGGATGCAACAGTGTGTCCTAGTTCAGACGGACAATCAGGTGGCAATGTTCTACGTGAACAAACAAGGGGGCACAGGGTCCAGGCTCCTATGTCAGGAGGCACTGGCCCTTTGCTCCTTTGCGGTCAGACAAGGCATGTTTCTCAAAGCAGTTTATCTACCTGGTCAGGAAAACTTCCTAGCAGACAAGCTAAGCAGGATTCTCCAGCCTCACAAATGGCATTTGGATCCATTGGTGGTCCAGCAGATCTTTCTCCGCTGGGGACTTCCATCCATCGATCTCTTTGCAAGTCCACTAAACCGTCAGCTGCCCAGGTTTTGCTCCAGACAGCCACATCCCCTGAGGATGGTAGCAGATGCTTTCTGATCTCTTGGTCTGTGGGCCTCCTGTATGCATTTCCTCCCATGCCCCTGGTGGCCCGAACTCTGTTCAAGATCCTCCGGGACAAGGCCTCGGTGATTCTGGTAGCCCTCAGATGGCCGAGGCAGCCGTGGTTTCCATTTCTTCTGCAGTTGGCGGTGGAAGCTCCGTTCCCTCTGGGGCTGCAACACTATCTCCTGTTTCAAGAGCAGGGTTCCCTTCGGCACCCTAATCTCAGGTCCCTCAATCTGATGGCCTGGCTGCTGAAAGGATAGTGCTAGCTCCCTTACTTCTACCTAAGGAGGTTGAGGAGGTGGTATTGGCCTCTAGAAGGCAGTCTACCAGAAAGTTCTATGCCCTCAAGTGGCGTAGGTTTACGGTATGGTGTGCTCAGCGCAATGAAGATCCTTTCTCTTGCCTTGTGCCAGTAGTACTGCAGTATCTACTTCACCTTTCAGACCTAGGCCTTAAGTCTAACTCTGTTCGGGTCCACCTCAGTGCTTTGTCAGCGCACCACTCACCGGTGGAGGGACAGTCTCTGTCGGTTCACCCCTTGGTGTCCAGACTTCTCAGAGGTCTGCTTCTACTCAAGCCTCTGGTTCGTCCACCGGTGACTGAGTGGGATTTGAACGTAGTCTTGCAGCAACTTACTCGCCCACCATTTGAGCCGATGGCTACTTGCCATTTGCGCTTCCTCTCTTGGAACGCGCTCTTCTTCTACAAGCTCTGGTTTCTGATAGACCGTACACGCGGTTCTGTAGGAACAGGGTGGTCTTACGGACCCATCCCAAGTTCCTCCCAAAAGTGGTCTCCTCTTTCCACCTCAGTCAGGAGGTGGTTCTTCCAAACTTTTTTCCCAGCCCGCATGCCAGCCGGGCTGAAACAGTCTTGCATACCCTGGACTGTAAGAGGGCGTTGTCCTTTTACATAGAACATACGCGGGGGTATCGAAGGGCTACTCAGCTCTTTGTCTCGTTTGACCCTAATAGGATGGGGTTACCTGTCTCCAAGTGTACGTTTTCCACTTGGGTAGCAGATTGCATTGCCTGGGCGTACAGGGCAGCCGACCTCCCCTTGCAGGGTCGAGTAATGGCCCACCTTGTCAGGGCAAAAGCCACGTCAGTAGCTCATCTCCACTCTGTTCCATTGGCAGACATCTGCCGGGCCCCAACTTGGTCTTCAAGCCAGACTTTTGCAGCCCATTACTGCCTGGAGAGAGAGTCCCGGCGGGACAGTGTTTTCGGCCAGGCGGTACTCCGTAATCTCTTTGAGGTTTAGGCAACTCCTACCCTCTGGTCCTTTGTGTTGGGCTACCGTACGGGGTGCGTTCTTAGAGAAAATTGTTATCACGGATGCTGAGGCTCTTGAGAGGGAGCCATTTTTTCAGCTCTGGGTTCACGGTAGCCTAGAGCTGGGGAGTCCCATATGTGAGAACTGACTTCCTGCTTGGTCCAGGAGCAGCAGGAATCAGTCCTCACGACCCTCCCTCCTCTCCTGGAGTTGTAGGCCTATCCTTCATTTTGATTTTTTGCTGTCTTTTAGCTATGTCATCAGACTGAGCAAGATGGCACCCTTGGGCGAGAAGGGGACCGCGCATGCGTGCTGCATTCCCAAAGGCTTTCTTTGAAAGCTGGGGAAATGCTCCGCACGAGGGCTCCATCAGCGCCGATGTCACCCATATGTGAGGACTGATTCCTGCAGCTCCTGGGGAACACCTGTTACAGGTGAGTAACTACGCTTTCTCTTATTATTCTTAAATAGGTTACATTGTAACTTCATTGCATGTCCCCTAGTCTTTCTACTTTTTGATGGCATAAACAACTGATCTGTGTCTACCCGTTCCATTAAATTCATTAATTTATAGACCTCTATCATATCTCCCCTCAGCCGTCTCTTTTCCAAGTTGAAAAACCCTAACCTTTTTAAGCCTTTCCTCATGGGGGGAGGGATATCCTTCCACCCTCTTTACCATTTTGGTGGCTCTTCTCTGTACCTTTTCTAATTCTGCTATATCCTTTTTAAGATATGATGACCGGAACTGCACACAATATTCAAGGTGCGGTTGCACCATGGAATGATACAGAGGCATTATAATATCCTTAGGTTTATTCTCTATTCCTTTCCTTATGATTCCTAGCATGCTATTTGCTTTCTTGGCTGCCGCTGCACACTGGGCACAGGGTTTCAACATATTATCCATGATGACGCCTAAATCTTTTTCCTGGGTGGTGGTTCCTAATGTGGAACTTTGCATCATGTAACCATAGTTTGGGATGTTCTTTCCTAGGTGCCTAGCTTTGCACTTGTCCACATTAAATTTTATCTGACATTTGAATGTCCAGTCTTCCAATTTATCAAAGTTCTCTTGCAATTTTTCACAAACCTCTTGCATTTAACAGCTAACCATGAGGTTCTGGATTTCAACTTTCTACCTAGCATGAAGATGATTTTAAACATTTGTTTCTCAAGATCAAGGAATATAGTCTTAAAATGGATCTGCACCTTAATGTTAAGAATACAAAGATCCTGGCAACTGGCAAAATCAATAAGTTCATCATTGATGGAGAAGAAATTGAAATAGTTGATAGCTTTAACTTGTATCAACAATCAATAAAGAAAGGATTAGCAGTCAAGAAATCCGATGAAGTATTGCTATTGGTAGAATGGCTATGAAGGACCTAGACAAGATCCTCAAGAGCAGAGATGTCTCTTTTCATACAAAGATTTGACTTGTCCAGGCCATGGTATTATATGGATTGAAAGATGGGCAGTGAAAAAGATAGACAGGAAGAAAATTGAAGCCTTTGAATTACGGTGCTGGCGATGAATACCCGTGTATACCGTGGACTGCCCAAAGAACAAACCAGTGAGAACTAGAGGAGATCAAACTTAAGCTTTCCTTAGAAGCTCAGATGATAAGACTTCGACTTTCATACTTTGGACATATCATGTGAAGAGAGAGATCATTGGAGAAAGACATAATGCTTGGCAAGGTAGGTCATCACCATAAAAGAGGAAGGCCGGCAATAAGATGGATCGATACAATAACAGCAGCTATGGACACCACTCTATCAACAATGAGCCGCTTGGCTGAAGACCAAAGTAAGTTTAGGTTAACTATCCAGAGGGTCACCAGGAGTTGACATCGACTCGACGGCACTTAATAACAACAACCTAGAATCCTAAGGCCCTTATTTTAAAATTATCCCTACATATAAATAATGGATTTTAAATGTGCACATTGAAATAGTGATTTTAGAAAACAGATTTTGGGAAAATCTGGATGCTTTATTATTCCCCCATGTGGAGCTTTTTAAAATCATTGCTTCCACTGAATGTGGCAAGACATTGATGTGCACTCCTGCACATCCTTATACGTATTTTACATGAGCTTCTGTTTTTGGCAGAGCCTATCTAAAATGTGTCTTCATATTTGGTTTTGTGAACCTCCCTCCTGCACTTTCCTATGTTAATGATACCTACATCTACCATGACAACTTGGTCCTTTGAATGTCTGTCTAAAATCCTATCTAGGTGATGTGAGTTCCACCACCTTCATACCAAGCAGGCAAGTTACCATGCGGTCCTCATGCCCAACAGCCTTCCAGCTATCTGCCAACTACATTGGCCATCGAAATGCTTTAAGGGCACAAGTCACTGGAGAGACATCCTTAGAACAAGAGGATATTGCATCACCTGGAGGACAGGTCCTGACTATAGGATCAGTTGCTATCATACCAAGTTGATGCTCTCTTTCCAGGTAATTTTTCTTCTCCAAGATAGCACAAAGGCTGTCAAACCACAGGTGGAACTTCTCTACTATATTCTTGAAGATCTCTTCTATATACCTCTCAGTCTGCCACTCTAGCCTCCAGAGATCAGTCTTGTTCTCTAAAATACAGGAGCTCTTTGGGGGCACTTTCTCCAAATGGTCTAGTTTTGCACATAAAACACAAATAACCGCCTAAGGGCCAACTAAACGATATACAAAAAATACCCTTAGTAAATAGACTTCCAAAGTCAATTATTCTTATCAAAAAACTTTTTTTAATTCAACTAACTCAGTAATAATGAAAGGCAAATAAGACCTCAGGATGGCTCAAACCCTACATTTAGTGAAATTCCTCACTACAGGGAATAGAAATTTGGATTTAAGAATTAAAAAAACTTAATGAAGGCTTTTGACCTGTGATGTGAGCGTCAGCTATTCCCTATAGTGAGGAATTTCACTAAATGTAGGGTTTGAGCCATCCTGAGGTCTTTATTTGCCTTTCATTATTACTGAGTTAGTTGAATTAAATTTTTTTTTTTATAAGAATAATTGACTTTCGAAGTCTATTTACTAAGGCTAGTTTTGCACACTATATGACAGTCATGAACCTCACTTCTAAGCCAGGATATGTGGCGTATGATCTCAGTCTCATATTTACTGCTAATGCTCAGCGTAGTACTTGCATCATGTCAAAGAGAGCCTCCCTCTAGAGTTCATAAGATGTTAAGTGTATGGGTAATTTATCAAGGTGTGCTTAGAAATTCCTCTTAATTAAGCCTGTGGTACCCAACACAGTGGGAAATAATTCAGTATCTTTTTGCCACATTTTCTTGGTCTCCAACTGCATTTCTTTGTATTTGAAGTTTTTCTCTTTCTCAACGCAATTCACAGAATAGTCACTTGGAGCAGACACCTCTATAGTCAGTGCCATTCTGGTGTTTTCCTTTACCACTATATCCGACTTCCTCACATCCAGATGTTTATCGGCTGGAATGGGTACTCCCAGGTAATCATAACCTCTTCATTCTCTGTGATTCTTTTAAGGTCATGATCCCAGTGCTTTTAAGGTACAGTGATGTTGTAGTGTTTACAGAGTTTCCAATCGATGAGGCATGCTACTTTGTTGTAACTTTCTGTATAGAAATTTTCTGCAATCAGAACTTTACAGCCAGCTATGAGGTGACTCAGTGTTTCCAGCTCTTTCTTACAGAATTAACATATTCTTGACAGTATTTTCAGTGCTTACTATAAACCATCCGTCTGTAATCCGCTGTCCTGGGTTCCAACTATCAATCTTTCATCCTTTGGTTTCACTTCACCCATTCTTAAACATTCATTTGTCCATTCTTTATCGACAAAGAGTACCTGGAGTAACGCTCTGTATTTTCCACTGTATCTGTGCATTTGCCACTTGTATTTCTTGGTTATTGAACTAATTCTTTGAAGAGTTTTTTCTCTTGTTTTGCAAATTCTGTTCCATCCTTCCCTGTGTATGCTTGTGGATTCTCACTCATTCCTTCTATTTGTTGGAACGCTTGTCCAAGTTT
Organism: Ichthyophis bannanicus; assembly: GCA_033557465.1. Classification (NCBI taxonomy): domain Eukaryota; kingdom Metazoa; phylum Chordata; class Amphibia; order Gymnophiona; family Ichthyophiidae; genus Ichthyophis; species Ichthyophis bannanicus. Next base: position 371,305,336 of record CM066033.1, on the reverse strand, counting down.
GATGATAGAGACAGATTCTGGATGTTTACTTTCATATTTCAGCAGTTTTGCATATTTGAACATAAGATATGCCATACTGGGTCAGACCAAGGTCCATCAAGCCCAGTATCCTGTTTACAACAGTGTCCAATCCAGGTCATACATACCTAGCAGTTTCCCCAAAAGACACAGGTTCCACAGTGCTTGTATTGGGTCAAGCATTGATATCCTGGGTCCCTTTTTAATAATGGTTTATGGACCTTTCCTCCAGGAACTTGTCCAAACCTTTTTTAAACCCAGCTACACTAACAGCCTTTACTACATCCTCCAGTAACAAATTCCAGAGTTCAATTACACGTTGAGTGAAAAAATATTTTCTTTTATTAGTCTTAAATAGTTTACCCTGTAGCTTCATTGCATGTCCCCTAGTCTTTCTATGTTCTGATAACGTAAACAATTGCTCTACGTTTACCCGTTCCACTCGGCTCATTAATTTTTAAACTTCTATCATATCTCCCCTCAGCCGTCTCTTTTCCAGGTTGAAGAGCCCTAACGTTTTTAGACTTTCTTCATAGGGGTATCCTTCCATCCCCTTTACCATTTTGGTGGCTGTACTCTGAACCCTCTCCAATAACGCTATATCCTTTTTAAGATATGGTGACCAGAATTGCACACAATATTCAAGGTGCAGTCTCACCATGGAATGATAAAGAGGCATTATAATATCCTTTGTTTTATTTTCCATTCCTTTCTTTATGATACCTAGCATTCTATTTGCTCTCTTGGCTGCTGCTGCACACTGGGGCGAGGGTTTTAACATGTTATCCACAATGACGCCTAAATCTTTTTCCTGGGTCGTGGTTCCTAATGTGGAACCTTGCATCGTGTAACCATAGTTTGGGTTGTTCTTCCCTAGGTGCATAACTTTGCACTTGTCCACATTAAATTTGAATGCGATGATGCTCTTAGGTAGGCCTGGAGGCCTATGATAGCAGCACTGAATGTGTAATCAATCTCTGTGAGGCCTAGCTCTCCTTCAGCTTTAGGGATGATTCATCTCAGCATACACTGGTTCTTGTAAATTACCTCATGGGCATGGAGGAGTTTCTTGTTCTCACATCCAGTTTTTCAAGATCTTTAAGAGCCATTTTTCAATAACGATTTTAGTCTTCTGTATTATTCTTTGCTGATCTTTTCTGTCAGTAATTTATGCTTAAGTGCCGTCCCTTCCTCTTTTCAAGATACTTATATATGCATTCCTTTTCAAGGTCCTTGATATCACAGCCCTCAGCCAGGGAGGTGTTTTCCATTTTGCTCAATTTACCTCTAAAATAAAGTTGACTTAGCACATTTGTCAAGGCCAAAAGTCATCCTGATGTCATCAGAAAAGCCTTTCACCACACAGAGGTATTCTGCTAATTGTTGGTCACTAGAATTGTAGAGCTTCCGGTCGTCTACAAATAGTAAATGGGATGTTACTTCTGGGTTGTTACTTTCTGTAGGATTCAGGCTAAATCCGTATTACAAAGAGTTGATGAGAATCCTCATTGGATTAAGCGCTATAGAAAACAGAAGTAGTGACAGAGAATCTCCCTGAAATATTCCTCACTGGATCTTAATATTTGGAATGATGCACTGACCATCTTCATACTTCAAAAAGAATGTGGTTTGCCACATTGTCATGGTGAGCTTAATGTACTCTATCAAGCCAGGAGTTATCTTATACATTTTAAGGCAATTTATTATCCAAGAGTGTGGGGAGCTGTCAAAAGATTTCTTATAATCAATCCATGCTGTACTGAGATTTCTGCTTTTCTTAGCGCTGGCTATGTTGGCCTTATTCATCATTAACTGGTCTTTGGTTCCATGTGCTCCCCTTCTATTGCCTTTTTGCTCTATTGCCATGATGTTTTTGGACTCAATATGATCTGTGATGGCGCAGCAAGCGGAGAGCATAAGGAAAGAGGGAAGAATCAGGCAATTTCCCCAGATAGCAGAATAAAATCCAGACGTTTAAGGGTTAAAACTCCTGGGTTAGAAAAAAACTCTCCACAGAAAGCTGGTAGTAAGGAGACACGCCCCAGCTCCATGGTTACCAACCCTGCTCACGAGGGACAGTCAGGGGTGGGGCCAGGAAGCCCAAGGGGAAAGCACAGATATAAACTGCTAGAGAGTGAAGAAGGAGGGAGAGGCAGGAACAAGGACGGAGACAAGAAGAAACAAGAGAGACCCAGAGGCAGAGAGAGCTGCAGGCAGAGATGCAGCCAGAGTCCAAGGAACACTGAATTCAGAGGGAGGTCTGAGGACGGTGAGAGGAAGTACTTTACGAGGATTCCTAGTTCTGACTCCAGTGCAGCTTGGAACAGGTCAGAAGGTCCCAGAAGGGGAGGAGGCCGTAGAAGCTCTGGAGAACTAGTCAAGGAAGGTACCCGGAGAGTCAAGGGAGCTTCATTAGAAACCTCTTGGAGAAGGGCAAGGCCAGCCAGAGGGATTGGAGCTAACCCAGTGACCTGTGAGAGAGACGGGAGACATACCTATAGAAGGGAAGCTTACCCAGGGGAGTTTGTCAGCCATGTGGGCAGCAGAAACCGTTCCCCTGAAGTTTTTATGGAAACTGAGTCTGCAGCAGTAAAGCCTGTTACGTGCTTACTTCCTAAAAGTAAGGTGAGCAGTTTTAAACCTTCTACCAACCTCATAAAAGCTAAGAGACTTCCTAAATGTCATAGTATTCCTCAGAGGAGGGAGGATTCTGCCTTAACTCAGCAGTTAGAAATCCTGAGGGGATTAAAACAGGATAGCTTTGAGTCTGAATCTTATGCCTCTCCAACAGACTCAGATATAGAAAGCATGGAACTGGAAATGCCTAGATTAACAGAAGAGAATTCAGATATGGAAATGGAATGTTCTGTAGCCTCCAGATATTAAGTAAAGGCTAGACCATTTCCAGAACCTTTAAAACTTGGCAGCTGTTTTTCAAGAAAGCACGGCTGTAGGAAATATGCAAATGAGCTTGCTGAAGTTCTAAGCCGTAACTCTGTATCCTAGCAGCTACCTGCTGAAAATATATAGTTTGAAATATAGCAAGTGGAAACAATTGTTTGATGAGAAGAAAGAAAACAATTTGTAACAGAAGTTTTACCCTGTTGGAAAAGTTACAACTTGTGTCTGTTTAAAAGCCACGTGGGAAGCTGGTTTTTGTGTTCTTCTCTGCACCAGAGTTCAGTGCTGTGGTCTTGTTATGGTATGAAGAAATACTATGTTTTCATTTGAGTGCCGAAGCTGAAGTAGAAGCCTTTTTGGTTTGATTATTCTGGAAAATATCCTTACCTTATGTCCTGATATTTTGGAAACTTTTTATAAGAAGTTCCGTTGGCTGAAAATAATAAAAATCCTGCGAGCCTATATATATTCTCTGCTGAATCATTTCACAACTACACAAATATAGGCACTTATCAGAAATAAATATTTTGACTGCCCACGTCCAAGTCCTAGGCAATTGCCTTGGGCAAGGGCGCGGTGACAGATCATATATTCTGTCTGCATCTATCACAGTGAACAGCTTATAGATTATATGCAAACAAGTTATTGGTCTGCAATTTTTTGAAATATTACTTGGGTCCCCCTTTGGAAGGAGAAATGTTCTTCTTGTTGTAAACCATTATGGTGTTCAGTCTGACTGATCAATTGTTTTTTGCAGTTTGACAGATCTTGGTGATGTGATGTTAGCTGTTTAATCCAAAAATTGGTTGCTTCATCTGGGCCAGGGCTCTTCCAGTTTGGAACTCATTTTAACCTGCTTTCCAGCTCTTTCGTTGTTACTGCAGGTCATTCCATAGGTTTGCCGTTTGCTTTTTCTAAATGCTTCCATATGCAGGGTAACCATTCTGTGTCTTGATTGTGCACTATAGGGTCCTCGTATAGTTTTCTCCAGAAAGTTTCTGTTTCAGCTTTGGTTGGTGGTACTTTCACCATATTAATGCTCTTTCCCAATTCCTTCTAACATTGTTTTGGGTTCTCTCTAACGAGTTTATTTTAATATCTTTCCTGTTTTCACCATATGTTCACAGTTTTTGTTCTTCTGCTGCTACTTTTAATTTATTGTTGGAACATATAAATTTAAAGTTTTCTTCTGTTAATGCAGCATGTTTCAGTTTGATGTTTTGGATCTTCTTAAATTTCTTAATCCTTTTACATACCTGCCTATCAGAGATACCTTTGCACACAGTGATTTTATTTTTCCTTTGATGCCCTTTTTCCAGGGAGGAACCGTTTTTCTTCTGGCCATGCATTTTAGTCGGTAGTATTCTTTCAGTAATAATTTTAGCTGCACAATATTGTATTCACTTTATTTCTGTGATGTCAGTAAAAGATCCCTTTATACAGCTTATGGCCTTATTCATCTTATTTATCATACTTTTAACCTTAGGTGTCAAATTTAACTTGGATAATTTTTCCCTTGCCTGGAGCCCAGCTTATTAATCTTTTTCCATGTGGACTAGGAGTTTGATCATTAATTCCTCCACCTCTGGGTCTTTCTCCTCCAATTTTTCTCCCTCTTCAGTTTATTTCTTGACTTGTTCTTTGTTGATCTCACTCTCCTGTAGCAATAGATCTCTAAGCTCCATCTCCAGCTCAATTCCTCTTTCTGTGTATATCTCTCTTCTGGTACTTCCACCTAGGTCTCCTCCTCCTCCCTGTATTTCTTTTTCCATGGAAGCCCTTAGTTGATTCAAGATGCTATCATTCACATACTTCTTCACTTTGATCTGTGAAATTAAAGATCTTAAATTTGCATCAGTTGCTTTTTGCAGTTTTTCTTTTGACATTATTCCTCCTTCTGCCAGTTTTGGCAGATTTGCTTCGTGTATACCCTCTTGATTTAAATATAGGGTTTGTGGCATAAAAGTAGCAGCACATTATCCCCTCTTTATCTGCAGGAGTCCACTTAACTGTAGTTAAGCCTCTTAATGTTTTTATTAATTTCTGTAGTTTTTTCTCCTGCCAATGAGTCCATGAACACGTCCACCATGGCCTTTATCTATGGCAGGGATGTCATCTGCATCTGCAGTGTTTGTACTATTATAATCACCATCATTAGCCATAGTGAGTAAGCTATGGGTGGGCACCTTTTATCCTGGGCAACGTTCGGCCATTATGTTTTTTCTTTTTCTTTCCTACCATACTTCAATTGTAGTGTCACTTTGCTGAGATTTAATATATACAATGAGGTCTCTGCATGAAGATACTCAGCGAGACTTGTGGAGGGAACTTTATTCTCTCCCCTTAAGAGATTCACAGCAATTCACCAGCTACTGTTAGTGAATTTTGCAGAAATCTCAGTACAGCATGGATTGATTATAAGAAATCTTTTGACAGCTCCCCACACTCTTGGATAATAAATTGCCTTAAAATGTATAAGATAAATCCTGGCTTGATAGAGTGCTGCTACTTTTATGCTCCCTTCTCACCAAATGGGAGATAATCATACATATGGCAGTCGACCTTCAATCTAACTCTCTTTTCCCCTAAAATGACCCTTATCTGCTACATCTATCAACACTTGACTGAAAGATTTCTTTAGCAAGAGCTTCACTCCCTTCTAGCAACAAATGAGGTGGAAAGGATTCCTGAAAAGGAGAATTTGAGATTCTATTCAAGATAATTTTTAATTCCAAAGAAACTGGGGATCTTCAGACCCAAAGAAGATTTCAGAGATCTAAATTCCTGGATTTCATGGGTAGTTTTTTCCCTCTTGTAATCTTTGCACACTGTATTTTAAGGATTTATTTATATAATTTTAGTGTACACCTTTTCAGTAGACGTCCAAGAGGAATTACAATCAGGTACAGTTGATATTTCCCTGTCCCCAGAGGGCTTACAATCTAAGTTTGTACCTGGGGCAATGGAGGGTTAAGTGGTGTCAGACGGATGCCTGGGTGAGAATGTTCACAGTCTTGGCAAAGGCATATACTAATATGATTTGCAAGGGATTGTGGTAAATGTAGTCCATTCACACCAGACACAGCCGTTCACAATAATTAGTTGTGCTTGAGTGTAAAGCCAATAAGATATTTATTTATGGGGTTATTTCTCCCAACACAGATATGCTTGGTAGCACATAAAACAGGATACTTGCTTTCAGTGTTAAACTTAGAAAAACAAAATCAGGAAAACAACAGATGAACTTGTCAGGCAATCAAAGTAAAGAATAAAGACCTAGTTGGTAACAAACTGGTCTTTTCTGTAGGCTCTAGCTAATATTTTCTTAGCAGTGCTTCAATCAACAAACAAAACCTACAAAGAAGGGAAAAACTGTTCTTTTCAGGTTAACTTCTTATATCTTCACACATAGACTCAGAAGTGATCCCCTCAGAGCTCACAAGCAATTAGGTAAGGCTCAATTGCTAGCAGTTACCCAGCTGAAACCCCTTAGCTGGCTTGCTTTCTACTGCGTGGCTCAAATCCTACTCAGGAGCTTTTCTGAGTAGATTAAAGAACAAGTTTGTATTTCTTTGTGATGGTTGTTGTACTTTGTAACAGTAAATTACCAAAGGAGTTTAGACAGAGAGCAATCCATGTATTCACAGCCTGTATCTACCACCTCTCCCCCTTCTTCAACAATCAGACTCCCAAGACGTCGAGGCCTCAGATGAGGTCCGGGCCCGGCTGGAGGCAGAATCTGAAAAAATCCTTTCCTTCTGGTGCTGATGGCTTCGAAGTGCCTTGGTGGACATTTTGCCACAAGGGCCACAGATCATGGGATCATGATCTGGGCCGAGGCACCGAAGGCAGCAGTCGTGTGTGTCGATGAGAGACATTAGCTTCTTGCACCGATCACACTTCTTGAAACCACTGGAAGCCATCGGGGAAAAAAGGGCCCCAGCGAGGTCAAAAGACCGGCCTTCAAGGGAAAAACAGAAAAAAGGGCGCGAGCGCCAGCCACGAAGGGCGAAAACCGAAAAATAGAAAACAGGCTCGATACCGGTGTACCGAATCCGGCGGGAAGGGGAACTGGCGTCGAACTCGGAGAAAAAAGCGAAGAATTCTTCGAAAAAACGTCAACTTTTCCCGGGTGACTAGGACAAATGTCCGAAGGGCTCCACGGAAAAAGAGAGACTGAGAAAGATGGCACCTTTTAGGCGGGAAGGGGACCGTGCATGCGTGTAGTATTCTCAAAGGCTTTCATAGAAAGCTGGGGAAATGCTCCGCACGGGGGCTCCATCGGCACCGATGTCACCCATAAGTGAGGATTGATTCTCCAGGACCAAGCAGGAAGTCAGTCCTCACATATGGGTGTCATCGGCACCTTAGAAGCCCCAGCGGAGCATTTCCCCAGCTTTCTATGAAAGCCTTTGGGAATGCAGGCACGCATGTGCGGTTCCCTTCCCGCCTAAAGGTGCCATCTTACCTCAGTGTCTTTTTTTCCGTGAAGCCCACCGGACGTGTGTCCTGTTCTCCCGGTTAAAATTAGATTTTTTTTGGCGATTTTCGCTATTTTTTCTCCTGGTTCGACGCCGGTTCCCCTCCCGCCGGGTTCGGTACACCAGTATCAAGCCCGATTCTTCTTTTTCGGTTTTTGCCCTTCGTGGCTGGCATTCGCGCCCTTTTTTCCATTTTTCCCTGGAAGGCCGGTCCTTTGTCCTCGCGGGGACTCTTTTTTTCCCCGATAGCTTCCAGCGGTTTTAAAAAGTGTGATCGGTGTAAGAAACTTATGTCTCTCACCGACACACACGACTGCTGCCTTCGGTTCCTCGGCCCCGACCATGACCCTAAGACGTGCGGGCCATGTGGAAAGATGTCTTCCAAGGCACTCCGAAGTCGCCAGCAGCAAAAAGAAAGGCTTTTCTCGGACTCAGCCTCCGGCCGGGCCCGGACCTTGTCTGAGGCCTCGACATCTCGGGATTCCGATCCCGAGCACCGTCGAAGCTCCTCGGACAGGGGGTCCCCCGACCGGGAACGTAAGAGGAAGAAGCGGCTCGCGAGGGCGTCATCGGAGGAGGTCCCTGGCTCCTCGAGGGCCAGGTCTAAGACCCCCGACCGTCGCCCCGGGCCCATGGAACACAAGAAGCCTGCAAAAGTTCCTCGCGTGGAGCCGAAGTCTGCTGGACACGTAAGCCCCATAGTCCTCGAGGACTCTCCTCCCAGGGAGCCGACGTCGGGCCCGGCGCTGCTGGGGCCCGAGTCAGTGGCTGCTGCATCTCCCGAGCTGAATCTCAGGATGACAGCCTTGGAGAGCAGATTGTCTGCCTTCATGGAGCAGCAGCGGGCTCTGATGGCCAGCCTGTCTGGTGCATCTGCCCCGACCACCGGGACATCGCCTTCGAAGTTGACCCCGGAGACCGAGCCGATACTCGAGTCCATTGTGGCTCGGAGTCGACCTCGATCGCGGTCTCACTCGACCTCCCGTTCGGGACCGAGGGCATCGACGCTGGTACCTCCGGTGTCAGGGCGGGTGCTCCAGGGCCCCGCGGGGTTGGACCCTGACTCCTCGGACGAGTCGGCTTGGGAGACGGAGGACGAGGAGTCTCCTGATACCTTCAAGACTCGGTGTGTCTCTTCAGACTCACCGCACTCTGAGCCCCGGAGTAGGTCCCCCCCGGAGGACACTCGGTTCTCGGAGTTCGTCCGGGATATGGCCACTGCCTTGGCGATTCCGGCGGACCCCGAGGAGGAGCCTCGAGCTGAAGAGCTCGAGGCCCTAGAGTATGACTCTCCTCCAAAGGAGGCCTTTACTGTTCCGGTTCCTCCGATGCTGGAACGGCTCCTCTTCCGTATGTGGGAGGCGCCGGTTCTAAGCAAGCGAGTCGACTCGATCTATTGACTCCGGAAGAGCCCTGGTTTTCAAAAGGCACAGCTACCACACCATTCTATGGTTGTGGAATCGGCCATGCATCGTCTGAAGAGCCAGAAGATGCACTCCACGGTGCCCCCTGGCAGGGAGGCCCGGAACCTCGATGGCGTCGGTAGAAAGTGCTTCCAGGGCTCGATGCTAGCTTGCCATGTCCAGTCCTACCAGCTGTACATGGGCATGTACTTGCGGGATCTGGCCAAGGAATTGGCCGGGTTCTCTACTGGTCTCTCCGGGGAACCCTTGCAGAGATTTAAGTCCTTGTCCTCAGGGATTCGGGACTGCTCAAAGTTCATGTCCCGCGCCGCCTACGATGGCTTCGAGGCTTCGGCACGAGTTGCGGCAGCCGGCATTGCGGCTCGACTCCAGGCATGGCTGCAGTCATCGGACCTCGAGCCATGGGTTCAGGACAAGTTGGTCGATGTCCCTTGCCGAGGTGAAAACCTTTTTGGCAAGCCCATGACCGAGAAGGCCGCTCAGCTCGAAACTGAGTACCTCACACGGACAAGGCTGTCGAGGAAGACCTCTGCCCCTTCTCATAAAAAGAAGGGCTCGGGTAAAAAGCCCTTTTACCCGAGGAAGGGCACTGCCTACAAACAGTACCTGCAATATCAGGCTGCCCAAGCTGCCCCCCAGGGTCAGCAAGCCAAGAGCCAGGGTAATGGACCCCGTAGGCAGAGGACCCCCAAGCCTCAGGCCCCTGCTACCACTCAGCAGGGTGGGGGTTTTTGACTCGTTGAGCGTAGCCTCTCCTCCACTGCTCTCCCAACCCTGCACAGGGTGTCACCTCGCCCTCTTTGCCCACCAGTGGCCCCTTATCACCGGGGACAGTTGGGTGCTGGAGATAGTCCACAGGGGCTATGCCCTCCATTTTCACCAACTGCCTCCACCATATTTTCCAGGGGAGCCTCCAAGGCTTCCCCTGCATACAGACCTTCTTCTACAAGAGCTTCATCGTCTGTTGGTGGACAGGGCGGTGGAGCCTGTGTCTCCCCACTTGCAAGGTCACGGTTTCTACTCCAGGTATTTCCTGGTGCCCAAAAGAACCGGTGGCCTTCGACCCATTCTGGACCTCAGGAACCTCAACAAGTTCCTGGTGAAGGAGAAGTTCAAGATGCTTACTCTTGGGACACTTCTGCCCTACCTCCAGCAGGGAGATTGGCTGTGCTCCTTAGATCTAAAGGATGCGTACACTCACATCCTCATTCATCCAGACCACAGAAAGATCCTCAGGTTCATTGTGGGAGGAAACCATTATCAGTACAGAGTGCTGCCTTTCGGCCTCACCTCCGCCCCCAGAGTCTTTACAAAGTGCCTAGCAGTGGTGGCGGCCTACCTGAGAAATCAGGGGATCTTTGTCTTCCCCTATCTGGACGACTGGCTCATCAGGGGTCAGACATGCCAGGAGGCCAAACAAGCCACCCTCAGGACTATTGCTCTTCTACAAAGTCTGGGGTTTGTCATAAGCTTCGCAAAGTCCACTTTGCTCCCCTCCCAAAACTTGGAGTTCATAGGGGCAAGGCTGGACTCTCTGCTGGCAAAGGCTTTCTTGCCAGTAGACAGCACCCAAAGGTTGATGGCCTTGGCAAATCAGTTTCTCAGCAGGTCCCTGGTCTCCACCAGGCTCTGCCTGAGGCTTCTAGGCCACATGGCTTTGACAGTACATGTGACCCCCAATGCCATGCTCCATATGAGGCCTGCACAGTGGTGCCTTCGTTCTCAGTGGTCACAGGCCACAGGCATCCTCAAAGACAGGATAAGGGTGTCCAGACAATTTCTGAACTCCCTCAACTGGTGGCTGCACCCACCCAATCTTTTGAAGGGAGTGCCTTTTCAGATTCCAGGGTACACAGTATTGGTGACCACGGACGCCTCCCTGCAAGGCTGGGGAGCTCATTGTCTGGGCAAGTGCACCCAGGGTCTGTGGTCTCCCTGGGAAGCTGCACAGCAGATCAATCTTCTCGAACTCCGAGCTATTCGGTTAGCACTCAAAGCTTAAACTCCTCCCCTGGCTCACCAGTCTGTCTTGATTCAGACAGACAACCAAGTTGCCATGTTTTATGTGAAGAAACAGGGCTGAACTGGGTCCAGGATCCTTTGTCGGGAAGCTCAGGACCTTTGTTCTTTTGCTCTCAAGCACAACATGCTCCTCAGGGCTGTGTACCTTCCAGGCCAGGACAACTACCTGGCAGACAGATTAAGCAGAATACTGCAGTCCCACGAGTGGCAGCTGCATCCTTCAGTAGCTCAGAGGATCTTCCTGAAATGTGGTCTCCCTTTGATGGATCTCTTTGCCAGCCCCATGAACAAGCAGCTGCCAAAGTTCTGCTCCAGGCAACCACATCCTCTGCGGATAGCAGCGGATGCTTTTCTGATATCCTGGTCTCAGGGCCTTCTGTATGCGTTTCCTCCCACGCCCTTGGTGGCCCGAACTCTCTTTGAGATTCTTCAGGACAAGGCCTCGGTCCTGCTGGTGGCTCCCCGGTGGCCGAGACAGCCCTGGTTTCCTCTTCTGCTTCAACTGGCGGTGGATCCTCCACTACCTCTGGGGTTGCAACCCGACCTTCTCTCACAGGAGCAGGGTTCTCTTCTGCACCCCAATCTCAAAGCTCTCAATTTGATGGCCTGGAGGCTGCAAGGGTAGTCTTGGCTCCCTGGAACCTGCCTCAGGATGTAGAGGAGGTTGTCCTAGCCTCTAGGAAACAGTCCACTAGAAAAACCTATGCTCTCAAATGGAAAAGGTTTTCTGTGTGGTGTCAGCTATGTACAGTTGATCCTTTCTCCTGTACTGTGCCAGTAGTCCTTCAGTACTTACTGCACTTGTCAAATCAAGGCCTTAAATCCAATTCTGTTCGGGTCCACCTCTCACTCTAGCAGCTCACCACTCTTTGGTGGAGGGCCATTCTCTGTCTGGTCACCCCTTGGTGTCTCGCTTTCTTAGGGGCTTGCTTTTGCTCAAGCCTCCCATCCGTCCTCCTGCCCCTGAGTGGGAGCTGAATGTGGTCTTGTAGCAGCTGACTCGCCCACCCTTTGAGCCGATGGCTACTTGCCCTCTATGCTTCCTGTCCTGGAAGACACTCTTCTTGGTAGCCCTTACCTCGGCTAGGCAAGTGAGCGAGCTTCAGGCCCTGGTCTGTGATATGCCTTACACTCGCTTTTATAGGAACAGGGTAGTCCTTAAGACTCATCCAAAGTTCCTCCCAAAGGTTGTCTCCTCTTTCCACCTCAACCAGGAGGTGGTTCTTCCAGCATTCTTCCCTAGGCCTCATGCAAGCCAGGCTGAAGCGGTCCTGCATACCCTGGATTGTAGGAGGGCCTTATCCTTCTACCTTGACCGTACGCAGGGGCATAAAAGGGCTACTCAGCTTTTCGTCTCCTTTGACCCCAATAAGTTGGGGTTGGCTGTGTCCAAGCATACCTTGTCTATCTTGGTAGCTGACTGTATCACCTGGGCTTATAAGGCGGCTGACCTTCCTTTGCAGGGTCGGGTTACGGTCCACCGAGTCAGGGCAATGGCTGCCTCAGTGGCTCATCTCCACTCTGTGCCCTTGGTAGACATCTGCAGGGCTGCAACTTGGTCTTCAAGCCAGACTTTTGCGGCCCATTACTGCCTGGAGAGGGAGTCCCGTAGGGACAGTGCTTTTGGCCAAGCAGTACTCCGGAATCTCTTTGAGGTTTAGGCAACTCCTGCCCTCCTGCCCTCTGTTGGGCTACCGGTGGAGGTTGTGTCCTTGAAAAGCCTTTCTTTGCTGCTGAGACTAGAGGGAGGTCTCTTGTTCAGCCTGGGTTCCTCGGTAGCCCAGAGCTTGGGAGTCACCCATATGTGAGGACTGACTTCCTGCTTGGTCCTGGAGAAAGAGTAGTTACTCACCTGTAACAGGTGTTCTCCAGGAGCAGCAGGAATCAGTCCTCACAACACTCCCTCCTCCCCTTGGAGTTGCAGTTGTACATAGTTTATTTTTCATTTTTGTGTGCTGTTCTTAGCTATGTAATTTGACTGAGGTAAGATGGCACCTTTAGGCGGGAAGGGAACCGCGCATGCGTGCCTGCATTCCCAAAGGCTTTCATAGAAAACTGGGGAAATGCTCCGCAAGGGCTCTATCGACGCCGATGTCACCCATATGTGAGGACTGATTCCTGCTGCTCCTGGAGAACACCTGTTACAGGTGAGTAACTACTCTATCCTCCTCAAAAGACTAGAGGCCATTGGACTTTGTAACACCACTCTCAAATGGTTTGACTCATACCTCAACCGAAGACAGCAACAAGTCAAGATCAGAGCTAACTCTTCGTCTCCATTTCCATTAAAACAAGGAGTGTCTCAAGGATTCTCCTTATCTGTCCTGCTCTTTAACCTCTATGTCCAACCCATCTGCAAAGTTATAGCGCAACACGGCATCCAATACGCACTATACGCTGATGACATCATGATCTACACCCAAATTGACTTAGACAAGCCTGACTATGCACCTATAACCAACTGTCTCCATGATTTATCCCGATGGCTATCCAACAACAACCTCAAGATCAACTACAAAAAACCAGAAGCTCTGTTTGTCACACGCAACAACAACTTTTCTCCTCCTCAGCACATTGACCTTATCAACGAATCCATTTCTGTCAAAGAGGAGATAAGTACCTGGGAATAATTCTAGCTAAGAACCTGAACCTCCACTCCCACATTGCCAGAACAACAAAGAATGCATACCACAAATTGGCAATCATTAGACAGCTAAAGCCCATACTAAGCCAAGACCATTTCAGGACAGCCTGTCAAGCAATAATAACACCCACACTGGATTACTGTAACTCCATTCTCCTTGGATTGCCCACGTCAACTATTCGCCTCCTACAGATGGTACAAAATACGGCAGCACGTATCCTCACAGGCTCTGCAAGACACCTACACATCACCCCTATCCTGAGCCAACTACACTGGCTACCTATCACGCTGAGAATCAAATTCAAAACAGCCCTCATCCTCTTCAAAATCCAGCACAGTCTGGCACCTAACAACCTCAATGACTTGATCAAGACTAAAACCAACACTAGGCCCAGACATAGACCAATGTTGGACATCATCCAGACACCGGCTTCATACTGCAAAACAATGAACTCAACATCCAGGAGGGCACTGTCCCTTGCAGCACCCGCCCTTTGGAACTCCCTCCCCTAGGACATCAGGACTACTACAGATACTAAGGACTTCAAGACAGGACTAAAGACCTTCCTATTCACTGATTACTATGGGGCCATCACATAGTCTACTCTTCCTTTACCTCCAGTAAAGCCCTACGCCATCTTACCCCCTTGCTGTATATAACTCGCTTATTTGTAAATAAACTCCCTTGAACCCCCCTCAACCCCCTCCAACATTCCCCTCTTGCAAAGACCTTCCACTGTATATAGCTCCCTTACTCCCACCCTAGAAGCGTCCCTTACCAGTGATCCCTCTCCCCCCCCCAAGTACTCCTTTATAACCTTTACAATCCAGTGTTCATTGAAATTAAGTGTTAGTTATACTATTGTTTAGATATAAGGCTACTTATTTTGTAAACTGCTCTGATTAAAGGAAAGAGCGGTATATAAAGTCTGATAAATAAATAAAATAAAATAAATAAGGTGCCTTGCATGCACCTTAACACAGGAAAGCCTCTGAAACACTGAAAGGGGAGCAGGGAAGCCAATGTAGAAGGTATGGATGCAAGCACAATTGGTAGCTGATGGAGTTGATTCACCTGGTGCCTGGCTATGTGGCAGTATGTGTGATGAGCATCTTTGACTGTACAAAAGGCCTGTGCTGTTGACTAGGCGAGATAGGCGGCTGCCTAGTGATGCTGGTCAGTGTGGGTATTAGCAGTGTCATGTGTGATTGTGGCGGCAACGGAGTCAGTGGAGGGGTTGCAGCAGCGGGGGGCGCTGTGACAGATGTGCAGTCCTAGATGATCCTGAAAGCATATACCATGCCGTAAGCTATATTATAGTGTGTGTGAGGTGTGGACATGTATCCAGATGTACTGTCAGTGTGTGGCATGCTATAGGCTAGGACAGTGCCTGGGTGAAGGCAGCATGTTCCTGATGTGGGCTGCAAAGTAAAGATTGTCCATGAGTGCTCATGTGGAGCAGTCACAGGAGAGGTGTGCATGATATGGATAACTGCTTCAAATGACCCTTGATGGCCATGGTGGGGCAGCTTATTGGCTGTGCCAGTAAACTGCCCCCCCATGAATCCCCCTGATGGCCAAATTGTGGATGCAGGGCTGTGCCATGGATTTTCCAAGCAGAGAGTTTGCAATGTGTGTGGTGGGTGGATGTATGGGATCATACTGGCCAAAAGCATTTGATGTGTGTGATCCAAAAGTAGCAATGCCATGGGGTACATGAAACACCATTTGTGTGGGTGGGACTGGTACGTCAACCTGTGCAACTGCAAGACAATAAACCTGACAGAGTGGCATGATAGAAAGGGACAAGTTGGACCCGTTTGCCCCATGTGGAGAAAGTATTAATGGGAGAACAATACAGGGGATGGCTATGCAACGAGTGTTATGTGCCTGAATGTATGAGTTATATCCTCTTTACATAAAGCTGGGAGGTCACAATTATGGCACAACAGAAAGCACATCCACACCGGTTGTCCGAGACATCTGCTGCATATACATCTCTGACCCACTGCAATGGGCCTCAGCAGAACCACTAAAGCCAAGCTCTCAGATGTCCATGATGGAGAATGCCATGTTGGGCTACCCACGTAAAATAAAGAAAAAGCCGTTCACTGAAATCTTAACACTGGACTAGAGAAATCAATCAAGATAAATTGTCCTCAAAAATGCCTGAAATAGACTGAAATTTCTTCCAGGTCTCAGTAAAAACTATAGCAAGGCCTTTTAGACTCACGTCAAAATAAGGCTAATTGCACATTCACATCAGTGACCTCCTCAGAAATAGAGTCAGAACCCTAAATCGCTACGGGGTTTTCTTCCAAAATTGACTCTTCTCAAAAGGTAAGCTCTTCTCGAAATGTAATTGAAATGGTTTCAACAAGAAGATAATAAAGTCAATTTCCCCGAAATAAGGGTCTGTACTCTTTCTCCTCCTCTCTTGCTGCTTCAGATCCCAACGTCAATCCCCGGTACCTCTAGGATGTTTCACAATACTGTTTCCTCAGGGGATCATAAAGTAAATCTAAAAACAAAAAATAGTGAAAAACCTCAATAAATCAACAATCCTACCCTTTAAAATTCTTATCCCTCACACATAAAATCACCCTAATAAACATCAATAAAAAACTTACCAAAGATGCTGCCCGCGTCTTCACTTATACAAGTGTAACTTCCAAAGATTTCATTCCACTTCACAAAAACGCCGCGCATGTCACCTATCTCTCAAGGCGCCATTTTTAAAGGCCCCAGTTTCAACCAATCAAAGGCAAACAGCTGTTAATCATACCACTACTTCCATCTTTAAAGATATACCACCTTCATCTAAAACCAAAAATCCAAGCATACATCTCAAATCTTCTATATATCATGAAAAACTGTATTATCCACTATAGTCTTTTTTACCATCATTGCAGAACAGGTCCATGAAAATTGAACTCAAACAATGTTTATCTACTCTACGCCGCACAGGTTAGCACGTCCTAATTCATGTTGACCCTACAGACCTCCAAGAAGCTAAATGCATGCTGCCCACTCTATGACATTATTTAAACCCCTTGGCTCCAAGGTATTAAAGGTATAAATTAAGCGCTGCTCCTGTGTGGTTAAAACTTGATCTAATGATTTACTTGTCCTCCCCCGCTGAATTTGGATCAAACACAAACATCGTAACTGCTCAAAAATATGATTATGTTGCATACAGTGTGTCACTAGCGGAGCCGCTAATACCTTACAGTTTAAGCGGCTACGGTGTTCCCTCATTCGCACCCTAAAAGGCCTAGTTGTCTTCCCTATATAACATAATCCACAAGGACACACTATGGCATAAACTACATTGGGAGAGTCACAAGTCGTGACTTGTTTCAACGGAAAAACAATTCCCTGATATTCAAAGAGCGAAGTTGTGATAGTAACATCACAAATATCGCAAGCACCACAGGCTTTATGACCGGCCTGTTGCAACCCCTCGTTGTCACCTCTGATCTCGGGCAAAACTGCGGGACTCAACCACTCCTTTAAATTGCGGTGGCGTTGCCACACGCATCGCACCTTTTTATCTTGAAGTCCTGGCACCACCGTCAAAATATTACAATGTTTTTTAAGGATTTTCTGGATGCCGGTGCTTAATGGGGAAAACTTCGAAACAAAATTTATATTTGTTTCATCAGACTCTTGCATTAAGCCAGGGGGTCTCACTGTCAATAATGCCGCCCTATGATTGAATAAAGCTCGAGAGTAAGCCCGTTTAAGAATCTTCCTAGTGTAACCCCTTTTCTCAAAATCACGGAATAACTGCTTAGACTTGATCTTAAAATCCGCTTTACTAGAACAATTGCGGCGAAAACGTAAAAATTGGGAAAAGGGTAATCCCTCCTTCAATCGTCTTGGATGCATACTATCATATCGGAGAAAAGTAACTCTATCAGTGGGTTTTTTTATAAATCATCGTCTCCCAAACATTTGTTCCCCTAACCACGTTGACATCCAAATACATCAAAGTGTTCTTATGGTAAGTGTAAGTAAACTTAATATTATTATCACAGCTATTAAGCCAAACTATGAAAGTGCTTATATGTAATTTTAGGCTTTTCTTACCCAATATGTAGTCTCAGATCACCTCGGAATCAAAAGACTCTGCACAGAATAAGAGTCAACGTGCCTTGTAAACATCAATGACTACTGGGTTTTTACTCCTGTATACTTAGAGTTCTTTTAGTAGCCTTTTTTTGTGTGATGCTGTTGACACCCTCTTTTATACGTATAACCCTTGTGACGAAATTCTTAACTTATTGTGTATATTAATAAAATACGAGCTTATTTTGATTTGTGATCAATCCATTAATGTTTGACGATTATCTCCTCCTGGGACGTTTTCTCATTTTCTCAACGCCTCACTTGGCGCCGGTGCGTTTCACTCTCTTTCGAGAGTTTCTTCAGGAGATCTCTGTATCAAATAAAACTTGCATAAGTTATACTTTTTCAGTGGGATACCTAAAAGCTGTTTAAAAAATATTATTTGCTCTAAAGATTGTAAACTTCTGTAATTAAAAGCAGCTAGTCAACTATTGCAAACCTTTGTCTGTGTTGTCTGCTGCCCACGTTTCTCTGTATTTTTCCTTGTATAGAACGCCGCGCATGCGGGTTTGTGGTGTACGCCTGCTTTTAAACCTGTCAGCTGGTGAATCTGCTTAGATGGTCATTTGCATACTTGCCATTCTATGGATGCATTGAGCCCTAGGGGTTGGACTGTGTTTAATAGGAAAATCCAACGTTGTTCAAAAAACAAAGTTTCATCCAATGTTTTGCCTCTCTTCGGTTTTAAAATTCGGTCTATGCAAAAGCAGCGAAGTTGTGAGAACTCGTGGTTGTTCTCTATGCAATGTGCAACTAAGGGCGCCGTTGTGATTTTATTCTTCAACCTACTCTTATGTTCTTGTATGCGGACTTTGAACATCCTAGTGGTTTTGCCAATATATAATTTTTGGCATGGGCATCTGATCGCGTAGATCACTGACATTGTTGTGCATGAGGTGGTATGTTTCAAGAAATACTTATGTCCGGAATGAGTGAACTCTGTCAATTCCTCTGTATATTGGCAAATCGTGCATTGTCCGCATGCTGTGTGACCCTGTCTTTGCGAATCTTCTTCGGGTGAATAAAGCGTAACCGTGTTGATTGGCTGCAATCGTTCTTTCAAGTTGTTGTTTCTCTGCCAGACGCATCTAATTGTGTTCTCGGTTAATCCTGGTACTGTTCTTAACATCGCTAGATTCTTTGTAATTAATCGCTGAATTTTGTAACTTAAAGGGGAAAACTTTGTAACGAAATTCACACTGTCTACCGACTTGGAGTTAGAAGTAGGTTGTAACAACCATACTCTATCATTATATAGGGCTCTTTTGTATGCCTTCATAATGATATGTTTAGGATAACCTCTTTCTCTGAAGTCTTTCATTAATTGAGTGGATTTCCTCTTGAAGTCTAGCGTGTCTGAGCAGTTCCGTCGGAACCTTAAAAATTGTGAGAAAGGGAGGCTATTTTTCAGCTTTATGGGATGCGCACTTGTATAATGCAAAAAAGTATTTCGAGTCGTGGGTTTTTTGTAAATCGTGGTTTCCCATTTGCCTGGCCCTTTTGTCACTGTCAGATCTAGAAAAACTATGGTTCGTGTCGCTATGGTATGCGTGAATTTAATTGCTGTATTACAACTGTTTAACCAGGTCACAAAATCATTAGCTAAAGTTTCCGTCCCTTTCCAAAGAACAAAAATGTCGTCTATGAAGCGCGTCCATAATATGGTATGTGCTGCCCATGGTGATGTGGTGAGCCATTGATGTTCAAAGTCTGCCATAAAGATATTGGCTATTGACGGGGCACATGACGCTCCCATTGCTATCCCTGATGTTTGTAGATATAAACTGTTCTCAAACTGAAAGAAATTTTTTTCAATGACTAATTGAGACAAATTCATCAGGAACAAGATGTGGCTGTCCGATAGATCTTCTCTGTTGCGTAACGCTCTTTCCACCACTGAAAGGGCTTCTCGTTGCGGTATGCTTGTGTATAGCGCTGCAATGTCTAGAGTCATAAGCAGTATGTCTGTTTGTAGCGTCCATTGATTTTGCTGTCCTAATTTTTCTAAAAAATGAGAAGTATCTCGTATATATGACGGGATCTCGTTCAATAAAGGTCTCAAAAAAGTGTCCACATATATTGAAAGTGGTTCTAAAAGGGATCCTTTCGTTGACACTATCGGTCTCCCTGGTGGTTTCAAAAGGCGTTTGTGTATTTTAGGGACTAGATAAAGAGTAGCTATTATTGGTACTGTGACATTCAGAAAATTCATCTCCTTTTTGGAAATTATTTTTTGTTGAAAAGCTATCGTGGTGACTTGCTTAATAAAGGTTTGTAAATCTTTTGTGGGATCCATAGCCAGGAACTGATATGTGTTTTAATCTGACAGCTGGTTAGTTGCCTCTTGTAAATAATCAGCTTTGCTCTGCACCACTATGGCTCCTCCTTTATCCGCTCTGGAAATGAAAATATCCGTCCTCTGTCTTATTTTTCTCAGTGCTGCATTCTCCTGTTTGGTTAAAACATTGTAAGTTAGATGATATTGCTGTTCTAACTTGGTGATCTCTTTGAGCGTAACTTCTTTGAAAGTTTGTATTGCTGGATGTAGAGGACCTGGGGGGACCCATGTCGATTTCAATGGGAGAGGTATTCTGCGGTCTCGAGGAGCTGATATTGGGACTGGATTGTGATGAAAGTACCCTTTAAGATGAAGTTTTCTAATAAATGCTTCAAAATCTATTCGAAACTGAAACGGGTCATGGACCACCATTGGTACAAAGGACATTCCTTTACTTAAGACTTGAAGTTGATCTTCCGACAGGGGTGAGCCTGATATATTGATCACCACGCTGGGAGAGCTGATCAAATTATTTGTCGTTATTGTTCGCGCCCTCTGCTGCGTGTGACTAGTTTTTTCTTTTTCTTTTTGTCGGAGGCCTCTTCTGTAAAATCCTCTGTGGATGATCTATTTGATTCAGTGCTAGTATTGTCTTCTGAGGACGCTGAGAATGTGACATTTTTTTTTGTTTTCCGCCTTTTATTTTGGTCCATCCAGGGGTATACATAGCCCTTGGTATAATCTTCATGGTCTCGTTTAAATTTTTTATTTTTAATTTGTGTGACGTCTTGTCTCAAAGTTGTTAATTGTTTGTTGAGGTCCTCCCATTTCTGTTTGAACTTGTCTTCTGACTCTGCTTTTTTTAAATTTGCGATCATCTGTTCTGCTTCTGAAGTGTAATGTTCAAGGACTGTCTTTGTGTTCTCAGCTATCAAAACCATTAGGTCTAGGGAACATTTATTGAGTATGCTGTTCCATCTATTCACGAAATCCGGGTCTGTGGCAAATAAGCGGGGCTCCTTGTATATTCTTAGACCTCTCGGAATTTGACATCTGTTGACATATTCTATCATCGAGAGTCTATGTAGCTCTGACCGCACTATTTGTCGTCGTTTTTTTAAAAGGGCTTCCCACACGCTCTCGTCGGCTGCCTCTATACAGGTGTCTATGAAAAATGGTGTCTTTTCTTTGCAGAGTGACGTGATAAATTCTGAAGAGAAACTTAACACGTTCTTCCATCCTGCCGGACCATCCATTATAGAAATATGCTAGATTCTTCGTGGTCTTTTCGGAGCGGTATACTGAATCATTAAGAGAGAAGAGAGGCAAAACATTGGATGAAACTTTATTGTTTTTTGAACAACGTTGGATTTTCCTATTAAACACAGTCCAACCCCTAGGGCTCAATGCATCCATAGAATGGCAAGTATGCAAATGACCATCTAAGCAGATTCACCAGCTGACAGGTTTAAAAGCAGGCGTACACCACAAACCCGCATGCGCGGCGTTCTATACAAGGAAAAATACAGAGAAACGTGGGCAGCAGACAACACAGACAAAGGTTTGCAATAGTTGACTAGCTGCTTTTAATTACAGAAGTTTACAATCTTTAGAGCAAATAATATTTTTTAAAACAGCTTTTAGGTATCCCACTGAAAAAGTATAACTTATGCAAGTTTTATTTGATACAGAGATCTCCTGAAGAAACTCTCGAAAGAGAGTGAAACGCACCGGCGCCAAGTGAGGCGTTGAGAAAATGAGAAAACGTCCCAGGAGGAGATAATCGTCAAACATTAATGGATTGATCACAAATCAAGATAAGCTCGTATTTTATTAATATACACAATAAGTTAAGAATTTCGTCACAAGGGTTATACGTATAAAAGAGGGTGTCAACAGCATCACACAAAAAAAGGCTACTAAAAGAACTCTAAGTATACAGGAGTAAAAACCCAGTAGTCATTGATGTTTACAAGGCACGTTGACTCTTATTCTGTGCAGAGTCTTTTAATGCCGAGGTGATCTGAGACTACATATTGGGTAAGAAAAGCCTAAAATTACATATAAGCAAATACAGAACACCCAAACTTTAGCTGTTAGTTGAAGTGGAGTAATTATAATTAATGATTCAGTATACCGCTCCGAAAAGACCACGAAGAATCTAAACTATGAAAGTGAGCAAGGACTCCTCTGTACCTTTCCATATCAAAAAAATGTCATCTATATATCGCTTCCATACTGCAATCTGAGGAGTATATTGTGAAGAGACTACCCAACGCTCCTCAAAAAATCCAATGTAGAAATTAGCAATACTGGGGGCGCAGGTGGCTCCCATGGCCACTCCTGCTTTCTGTTGGTATAAGGTTCCCTCAAACTGGAAATAGTTTCTACATATGGCCAACTGCGCTATATCAAGAAGGAAGGACCTCAGAGCCGCTGATACATCCCCACGCTGCTCTAGAACCCGCCCTACTACCTGTAACGCGGATAATTGTGGGACATTGGTATACAGTGAGACCACGTCCAATGTAGCAAGAATGACATCTTGCTGCATTGACAAACCAGAAGCCTCATGTAAAACATTAAGAAAATGGGTGGTATCCTTTAGGTAAGAGGGTATAGTAATTAAGAGCGGTCGTAAAAAAGAATCTACAAAAGTAGATAAAGGCTCCAGTATACTGCCTCGGGTAGACACAATCGGTCTACCAGGAGGCTTAGTAAGATTCTTATGTATTTTTGGGACGAGATAGAATTTAGCTGTCTCTGGGGTCTTGACATTCAAGTATCGAAATTCTTGTCTCGTAATCAATTTTCTTTCTAGTGCACCTAGTGTGAGGTAATGTATAGCTCGTTGAAGTTCTATCACTGGATCATGTTCTAACACGGAATAGACTTGAGTGTCTTGTAGCTGAGATAGGGCTTCAGTAATGTAATCATCTCTTGTCAAAATCACAATAGCTCCGCCCTTGTCAGCCCTGCGAATGACAATATCGGTGCGAGAATGTAAATCGTGTAAGGCTTGACGTTCTATCATCGTTAATGCTGTACGTCGTTTTCTCTGCTTTCGTTCAAGGTGGCTAACCTCTGACAATACTAATTGTTTGAAAACCTCAATGGCCGGGTGACAAGGGCCTGGAGGAGACCACGTAGAGCTTATGGGTAGACGTACTCAACCAGCTGTTGGTTCCAAGTTTCGAAGTTTTCCCCATTAAGCACCGGCATCCAGAAAATCCTTAAAAAACATTGTAATATTTTGACGGTGGTGCCGGGGCTTCAAGATAAAAAGGTGCGATGCGTGTGGCAACGCCACCGCAATTTAAAGGAGTGGTTGACTCCCGCAGTTTTGCCCGAGATCAGAGGTGACAACGAGGGGTTGCAACAGGCCGGTCATAAAGCCTGTGGTGCTTGCGATATTTGTGATGTTACCATCACAACTTCGCTCTTTGAATATCAGGGAATTGTTTTTCCGTTGAAACAAGTCACGACTTGTGACTCTCCCAACGTAGTTTATGCCATAATGTGTCCTTGTGGATTATGTTATATAGGGAAGACAACTAGGCCTTTTAGGGTGCGAATGAGGGAACACCGTAGCCGCTTAAACTGTAAGGTATTAGCGGCTCCGCTAGTGACACACTGTATGCAACATAATCATATTTTTGAGCAGTTACAATGTTTGTGTTTGATCCAAATTCAGCGGGGGAGGACAGGTAAATCATTAGATCAAGTTTTTACCACACAGGAGCAGCGCTTAATTTATACCTTTAATACCTTGGAGCCAAGGGGTTTAAATAATGTCATAGAGTGGGCAGCATGCATTTAGCTTCTTGGAGGTCTGTAGGGTCAACATGAATTAGGACGTGCTAACCTGTGCGGCGTAGAGTAGATAAACATTGTTTGAGTTCAATTTTCATGGACCTGTTCTGCAATGATGGTAAAAAAGACTATAGTGGATAATACAGTTTTTCATGATATATAGAAGATTTGAGATGTATGCTTGGATTTTTGGTTTTAGATGAAGATGGTATATCTTTAAAGATGGAAGTAGTGGTATGATTAACAGCTGTTTGCCTTTGATTGGTTGAAACCGGGGCCTTTAAAAATGGCGCCTTGAGAGATAGGTGACATGCGCGGCGTTTTTGTGAAGTGGAATGAAATCTTTGGAAGTTACACTTGTATAAGTGAAGACGCGGGCAGCATCTTTGGTAAGTTTTTTATTGATGTTTATTAGGGTGATTTTATGTGTGAGGGATAAGAATTTTAAAGGGTAGGATTGGAGATTTATTGAGGTTTTTCACTATTTTTTGTTTTTAGATTTACTTTATGATCCCCTGAGGAAACAGTATTGTGAAACGTCCTAGAGGTACCGGGGATTGACGGTGGGATCCGAAGCAGCAAGAGAGGAGGAGAAAGAGTACAGACCCTTATTTCGGGGAAATTGACTTTATTATCTTCTTGTTGAAACCATTTCAATTACATTTCGAGAAGAGCTTACCTTTTGAGAAGAGTTAATTTTGGAAGAAAACCCCTTAGCGATTTAGGGTTCTGACTCTATTTCTGAGGAGGTCACTGATGTGAATGTGCAAATAGCCTTATTTTGATGTGAGTCTAAAAGGCCTTGCTATAGTTTTTACTGAGACCTGGAAGAAATTTCAGTCTATTTCAGGCATTTTTGAGGACAATTTATCTTGATTGATTTCTCTAGTCCAGTGTTAAGATTTCAGTGAACGACTTTTTCTTTATTTTACGCAAGTATCGTTCAAGAAGTAGGGGCCACTAAAATTTTATGTTGGGCTACCCAGCATGTGGCGAGAATGCATAGAAAGGTAGAAGAATGATTGTTTGCAGATCACAGCAGAGCCAGGTCTGTGTGAGGTGGGCAAGTGACCTGAGTAGCACCCAGGCACAAAATGAACAGGTGGGAATCAAACCCTGGACCTTTGACTATGGAGACATTGCACCAACCAGTAGGCTACACCTCCACATAGCTCTACATAGATGCATAAAGCCTGCAGGTCTCCGATCAAACTGCTGTGTGCGCCGGTATAGATTGGGCCCTCTACTACCCATGAGGCACTGTACTTGCAAAAGAGCATTCTGCAGCTGAAGAACCAATGGAGAATGCACTGATCTAGGATATCAGCTCAGTAAGATGCACTGACTGTGTGCTACATGCACATAACAGCTGAAAGCCATGCTGCAGAGCGGTTTCAGCTGTCATTCTGAGGGAGAGGATGGGTGCCCAGCACCTGGTCCATTGAACTTGCACTGTTAGAGATGCTGACCATGCTGCAGGTCCACATCACTGCTAGTGTATTATGCTTTTTTCCTTGTTTCCTACATTCTTGTAGTATGCTGTAGGCGACAGCAACAGCTCAACCCTGTGTTCTACCCATGTTGGACACTATCCCTCCAATAACAGTGCAGGTCAGTGCCCAGTGTCAATATGCTACTGCCATAGACAGCCACTGCAGTGGGGGAGTATAGGCTGGCATGGGGCTACTGTTACTGTCCTGCCACGGCCCCAGTGAGTAGGCCATCTACCACTGTTACCCCAACCATTGAGGACTAACAATCGACTACAGCACGTGCAGTAAGACTGCCCCTGCTGCCCTTCACTGGGCTGAGTCAGCCAAGCACAAACCAACTGCAGTTAGTCTGCTGGTAAGCATGAATGGCATGTGCTTAGTGCGACCACAAAGCACCCTGCCTTGGGATACTCAGCATTGACACCCAGCATTTTGCTCAGTGATTAACATCCCCAGACAGAATGCATCCACATCACTGGAGCCAGACAGTACAATAGCTCTATGTGGATACATAGCGTGCCATGGTCACTTTTTGGTCCTAGTGAGAGTGCCACCTTAGCATGACATGCAATGGCCACCCAGGCAATGCATGTGGCAGATGGGCACAATGATGTCTCAGCCATTGACCCTACTGACGTGGCAGACACATCCAGGCCAATCTGTGCTGTTTCAGGCAATACCCACAATCCTCTGCCTCGTGTTATTCACATTTTCAAACAAAGGCTGGGAAAAACTTGGACAGTGTGAGCCAAAGTGCTATGCAGAAAGCCACAGGGCAAAGGGGAGCCATCCTCATACACTCTCTGGCGCATTGTGCAAAAGTGGGGATGGTTTGCATTCCTGCTTGCTACTCCTAACTCAATGTCAGCTTGCCTACCAATAGCCAGATTAATATGAATAAAATATAGCCTCTAAAATGCTTGTATGCAAATGCTAGAAGTCTAAAAAATAAGATGGGAGAGTTAGAATATATAGCACTAAATGAGAGGTTAGATATGATTGGTATCTCAGAGACATGGTGGAAGGAAGACAACCAGTGGGACACTGTGATACCTGGGTACAAACAATATTTTTTATTTATTTATTTTATTTATTTAATGTCTCTTCTATACCGCGCTATTTAATATCAGTGCAGTTTACATACAACAGTAGCTTATACATTGCAGACTGAGCTGCTCTGCATTTACAATGAAACAGGTGATTTAACTTGGACATCGCTGGTGTAACTATTTACAGGTAGGAATCAAGTCAGGTCCGAGCAGGGCTATCAGTGAAAAGAGTGACTTTTTACAAAAGGTGGGGGAATATATATGCTGCTGTTTACAAAGTATGCATAGTTGAGGATGGCGCCGCTTTTACCAAACTGGGGGTATATACATGCTGCTATTTACAAAGTATGCATAGTCGAGGATGGCACCACTGGGTGTGGATGCCTCATTGCGTGCTGGGTGTGTTAGTGTGGCGGACCTGGTGGAGGGGGGTGGCTGTTTTTGCGCTGTCAAACGAATAGTTTTTGAGGAAGAGGTGGTGCTTCAATGCCTTCCTAAATTGGACCAGGTCGGAGATTGCCCATATGCTGGGTGATAGGGCATTCCAGAATCTGGGCGCATAGAACCTAAATGCCCTGTTTATCGTTGCCTGGGTGCATTATGTTATTGCCTTCGGGATTACCAGTGTGTTGACTGCTGCGGATCTCCTGGATCAGTTAGAGGGCGTAGGATGAATAAGCTCCGTGAGGGAGGTGGAGGAGAGCCTGTTGATGGCCTTGAAAGTCAGTAGTAGGGTTTTAAAAGAGAGTCTGCCATGGATGTGGAGCCAGTGGAGATGTTTCAGGATGGGTGTCACATGATCCTTCCTGGAAGCACCGTGTAGAACTCTGGCCATGGCATTCATTGCGAGCTGGAGT
Organism: Ichthyophis bannanicus; assembly: GCA_033557465.1. Classification (NCBI taxonomy): domain Eukaryota; kingdom Metazoa; phylum Chordata; class Amphibia; order Gymnophiona; family Ichthyophiidae; genus Ichthyophis; species Ichthyophis bannanicus. Next base: position 371,278,224 of record CM066033.1, on the reverse strand, counting down.
GGATTCAGGGTGGACTGCGGGAGCCCTTAGAATTGCATTTGCATAATTGAAATGTGGGATCACCAGCGCTTGATAGATTGTCCGGAAGTCATCCGGCTCCAGCAGGGAGCGTGAGTGCCTGAGTGTCCGAATCTTGTGGTAAACTGCTCTTACTGTGTTGCTTATGTGTGCCTTCATGTCCAAGCGTTGATCTAATGTGACTCCTAGGTAACAGATTGTGGATTTGGTTTGCAGCTCCGCTTCCTTGACCTTTAAGTAGGCAGGAGGGATGAAGCTTTGGTTCCTCCTAATGAAGAGGATGTCTGTCTTCTTGTGCTGTATTCAAAGATTTTGAGTCTGGAGCCAGTTGGATACCACGTCAAAACAGCTTGTCAGTGGGGATAGAGCAGATCAAATTGGTGGAGGGGTTGCACTCTGTTAGAGAGGGGGCATTGAATCACAAAGGATTAAAGTTTTGCAAGAAACAAAATTCACTATAGAAACTCTATGGATTGACATGCCACGTAAAAAGGGGAAGGGGAAGGCGATAGAGGTGGGGGTGTACTATCGACCGCCTGGCCAGAATGAACAAATGGATGATGAAATGCTCAAAGAAATCAGGGAAGCTAACAAAAGTTACAGCACAGTAATAATAATGGGTAATTTCAATTACCCCGGTATTGACTGTGTCAGTCAATACATGCTAGGGAGATAAAGTTTCTAGATGAAATAAATGACTGCTTCTTGGAGCAGCTGGTTCATGAACCGAGAGAGGGGAAGCCATTTTGGACCTAGTCCTTAGTGGAACATAAGATCTAGTGCAAGAGATAAGTGTGTTGGGGCCACTTGGCAATAGTGATCATAGCATAATCATGTTTGATTTAATAAATGGAACGGGGCGTTAAGGAAATCCACAGTACTACCTTTTAACTTTCAAAAGGGAGACTATGATAAATTCAGGAAAATAATTAAGAAAAAAATAAAAGGAGCAGTTGCAAAGATTAAAAATTTACATCAAGCATGGGAGGTGTTTAAAAATACTATCTTGGAAACCCAGACCAGCTGTATTCCACACTTTAAGAAAAGTAGAAGGAAGTTCAAAAAACTGCCAGCATGGTTTAAAGATGATGTCAGAGAGGCGGCTGTTGCCAAAAAAGCATATTTCAGGAAATGGAAAAAGGAGCCAAATGACAAACTAGAAACAACATAAGCACTGGCAAGTTAGATGCAAGGCAATGATAAGGCAGGCAGAGTGAATTTGTGAAGAAGCTTGCTGTGTAAGCAAAAACATGTAATAAAAACTTTTCAAGTACATTCATAGCAAAAAACATGTGACAGTCAGTTGGACCATTAGATGATAGAAGGGTCAAAGGAGCACTAAGAGGGGTCAAGACCATAGCGGAGAGACTGAATGAATTCTTTGTTTCAGTCTTTACTGAGGAAGATGTAGGGATGTTACCCATGACTGAAATGGTATTTAAAAGTAATGCCAAAGAAGAATTGAAAAAATATTGATATCCCAGGAAGATGTATTACAACTATTTGATAATCTAAAGAGTAGCAAATCACCTGGAGCGGATGGTATACATCCAAGGGTGTTGAAAGAACTGAAATATGAAATTGCAGACCTAGTATTAATAATCTGTGAACTATCATTAAAATCATCTAATACCTGAAGATTAGAGGATGGCCAATGTAACACCAATTTTTAAAAAGGGTTCCAGGGGTGATCTGGGAAACTACAGACCGGTGAGCCTGATGTCAGTACCAGGAAAAATGGTAGAAAACATTATAAATAACAAAATTATTGTACATGTAGATAGTCATGGCTTAATGGGAGACAGCCAACATGGCTTTAGCCAAGGAAGGTCTTGTCTCACAAATCTTTTATGTTTTTTTGAAGGTGTGAATAAACAGACAAAGGTGAGTCGGTTGATATAGTATATCTGGATTTTCGGAAAGCCTTTGACAAGGTCCCTCATGAGAGATATTTGGCAAAATTAAAAAGTCATGGGATGGGAAGCAGTGTACTATTGTGAATCAGGAAGTGGTTAAAAGACAGAAAGCAGAGGGTAGGGCTAAATGGCCAATTTTCCCAGTGGAGAAAGGTGAATAGTGGAGTACCCCAGTGATTTGTGCTGGGTCTGCTGCTTTTTAACATATTTGTAAATGACCTGGAAATGGGAATAATGAGTGAGGTAATCAAATTTGGAGATGACACAAAATTATTCAAAATTGTTAAAACACAAGAGGATTGCGGAAAATTGCAAGAGGACCTTGATAAATTGGAAGACTGGGCATCCAAATGGCAGATTAAATTTAATGTGGACAAGTGCAAAGTTATGCACCTAGGAAAGAACAACCCAAACTATGGTTACACGATGCAAGGTTCCAAATTGGGAACCACCACCCAGGAAAAAGATTTAGGCCTCATCGTGAATAACACGTTAAAACTCTCCGCCCAGGGTGCAGCGGCGGCCAAGAGAGCAAATAGAATACTAGGTATCATAAGGAAAGGAATGGAGAATAAAACAAAGTATCTATTGTTGAAAGAACATGCGAGGAACTAGGAACCACAAGCGGCTGGACACCCTGTGGCAGTGGAAAACCCATAACCAGATCGCCCAAGTTCCAGGGAGGACAAACCTTGGGTAATCCCTGGACCTGCACAGACCCAACTGGTATAGGTGAGAACATAGCCGGACCCACTTTCACATTGCCAGACAGAGGGGATGGGTTACTTTACCCCCAGAAAAGATTGGGTAGAGACCAAGAGGGATGGTCGTCAGGGTGGGAGAGTATAAGCTCGTCCGGGAACATAGCCATTAATACCACGTGGTTGTCCATAGGGCCAACAGCTTTAGCCAACTTAGGTGGATTTACAGTGCTCACGTTAAAAGTCTTTTTTTTCCTCTTCCCATACTAATCGTTGTCCCACACTGTCACTCCTCGTTACTCCGAAGGGGCTCCAAAGGGGCAGAACATTCCCCTATGACCACACCCCTTCAAACACATCTGCTGCCACATCTCACAGCATTGGTCTGTGCTTTAAGGCCCCCACTGCTGTCGTCAGGGGACACGGCGAAGATGGTCCTGACAGTGCAGAAGGCAAGGCTCCAGCAAACTGCCTGATTGCCAACACACAGCACAATCCCCTGGTTGTTGGACAGCACACAAGCAGCAGTCTCCCTTCTTTTGATGCCTTTGAGTCAACAAGCAGAGCTTCAGCAGTCTTCATTGGGGCTCGCAGGATGGCCTGGTTACAGGCATCAGATCCCGAACAGTGTGTCTAGGACAAGCTGGCCAATATCTCATGTATAGAAGAGAACTTTTTTGGAAAAGGTTGGAGAGAAGAAGCCGAGAGATTGAGGCACATGATCTCATCCTCAAATGCCTTTCCATAAAAACGGCTAACCCTTCCAGAAGGAAGGCTTTTCCCAAGAAACTTTTCTACTTTAAGAAGAAAATTTATTTTCTTCCTACCCACCTTCATCTGCCTACCAGCCTCAGCATCCTCAACAGTGGCAGCAGGGCCTTCGCCAACCCAAAAAGCTCAAGGTTCCTAAGCCTCAACCACCAGTTCAGGCACAACATGCGCCTGTGTTTCTGACTCCTTCCTAGAGAGCATTGCCAACTCTGCCTCTGGAATGTTCCCAGCACTTCCACATAGCTGGCAGACTCTGTTCCTATGCTCACAGGTGATACCTCATAACTTCAGAACAGTGGACTCTAAACATTATCCAAAGGGGATATCTGCTACACTTCAAAGCTTTACCCCCCACTAGCTTCACAGGAGACTATCCTACCCATCCTCTTAAGAAAAGAGGTGTCCACCCTATTGTCCCAGGGCGGCATAGAAAGAGTTCCTCCTCCTCAAGAAAGGACGGGTTTCTACTCTCTATATTTTCTCAGAACCTAAACAAGTTCCTGGTCAGAGAAAAAAATTCAAAATGATTTCCCTGGGGACTGTTCTCTCATATCTCCAGAGGCACGATTGGTTATGTTCTCTAGACCTAAAAGAGGCATATGCGCATTTACTGATCCATCCTCTGCACAGACAGCATCTGCACTTCATGTTTCAGGGAAACCACTATCAATATCGGGTGCTGCCCTTCTGCCTAGCCTCTGCCCCAAAAGTCTTCACAAAATGCATGGCAGTAGTCACTGCCTGTCTCCGCACTTTGGGGGATCTTCGTCTTCCCTTACTTAGACAACTGGCTAATCAGGGCAGACTTCCCTCAGGAGGTAAGACTCTCCCTTCATCGCACCATCACAGTGTTTAGATATCTGAGATTTGTCTGAAACTTCCCAGAGTTTCACCTCTCTCCAGCTCAAAATCTGGAGTTCATCGGAATGTCCTTAGACACTCAACAGGCCTGAGCTTTTCTTATGCAAGTTCCCTGTGCCCACCTCTTCAAGCTAGCAAGGGGAGTGCAACAGCAAAGCCGCCTAACAGCTCGAGAGATGCTATATCTGTTGGGTCACATGGCCTCCACAGTCCATGTTGTCTCCTACGCTCACTTACACATGCGACAAGCCCAGTGAACTATGTCTTCTTAATGAATGCAAGAAACAGGGCATCTCAGAGACAAGACCCTCATCATCACTCAGCTGACCAAGTCTTTACAGTGGTGGTGTTCCCCACAGAAGCTACTCGGCAGATCACATTTGCAGATGCCTCCATCTCGATGCATCCTGTCAACAGATGCCTCCATGCTGGGTTGGAGAGCTCATCTAAATGACCTAACCACACAGGGACTGTGGGCACAACAAGAATCTGCTCTGCAGATCAACCTCCTAGAACTACGAGCATTAACAAATGCCCTTCGGGTTTTTCAACCCCAACTTTTGGGCAACATGGCTTAGTCAGGATGGACAACCAGGTAGTCTTGTTCTGTGTGAACAAACAGGGGGAATGGGATCCTGTCTCCTCTGCAAGGAAGCATTTCACCTCTGGTCCTTTGCCATCTCTCACCGCATTCACCTCAGAGAGGTGTACCTCCTCAGCAAGCTCATTGTCCCTGTGGACAGACTAAGCCGTATCCTCTGTCTACATGAGTGGACCCTCCATTGTGAGATGGCTGCTTGGATCTTCCAAATGTGGGAACCCCACTCATAGATCTTTTTGACACTCCGCAAAATAAAAAGCTTCCACTCTTCTGCTCCAGCCTTCCATCCCTGCACTGACAAGCCCCAGACACCTTCCTTCTCTCTATGCATTTCCTCCCATTCCCTTGATACCCAAACTCTGTTCAGGCTAGAGGCAGACAAGGGCTCCATGATCCTCATAGCCCCTTTTTGACCCTGTCAACCATGGTTTCCTCTGCTTCTTTGCCTAGTGCAGACTCAACCCCTCAAACTCAGATGTGCACCTGAACTCCTCTCCCAGGACCAAGGGACGCTCCTCCATCCCAGTCTTTACTCTCTACGCCTGATGGCATGGCTGCTGAAGAGATAATGCTTGCTAACCTCAACCTTCCACAGGAGGTCAAAGATAACCTTCTTGCATCATGCAAGGATTCCACTAGGCGATCTTACACCTTCAAATGGCAAAGGTTTGTCCTCTGGTGCTCCCCAAAGGGCACTGACCCCTTTGCTTGCCCCATGGAATCCTTTCTACAGTATCTCCTTCATTTGTTCTTGGCAGGTCTTAAGACCAACTCAGTGAGAGTTCATCTTAGTGCCATTGCGGCCTCTTACAAACCACTTAATGGACAGCCTACGGTGCCTTGTGAAAATATTCATCCCCTTGGTGTTTGTCCTGTTTTGTCGCATTACAACCTGGAATTAAAATGGAGATTTGGGGGTTAGCACCCTGTGAGTTACACAACATGCCTACCACTTTTATCCTTTATTGTGACACAAACAATAATTAAGACAAACTCCTCCCCAGAAATCAGGCGTGTGCATAGGTATCCCCCCCCCCCCCCCCGGTCAATATGTCGTAGAGACACCTTTTGCTACAATTACAACTGCAAGTCTCTTGGGGTATGTCTCTATTAGCTCAGCACATCTAGCCACTGGGATTTTCACCCATTTCTCAAGGCAAAACTGCTACAACTCCTTCAAGTCATGCCACAGATTTTCAATTGGATTGAGGTCTGGGCTTTGACTAGGCCATTCCAAGACATTCAAAGTTTCCCTTTAAACCACTCCAGTGTAGCTTTAGCATTATGTTTAGGGTCATTGTCCTGCTGGAAGATGAACCTTCGTCCCAGTCTCAGATCTCTGGCAGACTGGAACAGGTTTTCCTCAAGAATTGCCCTGTATTTAGTGCCATCCATCATGCCTTCAAACCTGATGTAAAACAACCCCATAGCATGATGCTGCCACCACCATGTTTCACTGTGGGAATGGTGTACTCAGGGTGATGGGAAGTGTTGGGTTTGCGCCACACGTAGCATTTCCCATGATGGCCAAAAGGGTTCAATTCTCCATGAACAAGCAGGAAGTCAGTCCTCACGTATGGGTGACGTTGGCGCCGACGTAGCCCCCATGCGGAGCAAATCCCCAGCTTTCGAAGAAAGCCTTTGGGAGTGCATTGCACTTGCACGGTCCCCTTCCCGCCCAAGGGTGCCATCTTGCTCAGTCTCCTTTTTTCCCGCGGAGCCCAACGGACGTCGTCCTAGTTTCCCCGTGGAAAAAGTAGTTAAAAGTTAGAAAATTGCTTTTCTTCTACCAGTTCAACGCCGGTTCCCCTTCCCACCTCGGCTCGGTACACTGGTATCGAGTCTAGTCCATTTTTCGTTTTTGTCCTTAGAGACTAGCATTCGCGCTTTTTTTCTTTTTAGCTGGCAGTCCAGTCCTTTGACCTTGCAGGGGCCCTTTTTCCCCCGATGGCTGCCAGCGGGTCTAAAAAGTGTGATCGGTGCACGAGGTTGATGTCTCTCACTGACACACACGACAGCTGCCTCCTTTGCCTCGGGCCTGACCACGACCCCGTGTAAGAAAATGTCTTCTAAGGCCTTGAGGGGCAGGCAGCAGTAACATGATAAGATTTTTCCTGAGTCCACACCCGCCCAGGCCCAGACCTCGTCAGAGGCCTTGACCTCTCAGGAGCTCTATGATCCCGAGCAGCGTCGGGTGTCCTCTGAAAGGGGGTCTCCCTCGCAGGAACACCAGAGGAAGAAAAAATCAGTAAGAGCGGTGTTGTCTGAAGGCTCCGAGTGGTCTGGTCCTTCACGGATTCAGTCGTGGAGCCCGGCTCACCATCCCATATCCTCAGAGTCAGAGAGGCCTGCCAAACTCCCTCGGAAGGAATTGGAGACACCGAGGCAGGTAAGCACTGTCCTCGTTGTTGACTCTCCTTCAGGAGAGCCGGCGTCGGGACCCTACCCGGGGGCTGTGGAGCCTCCTGAACTCGGCCTCAGGTTGGAAGCCTTGGAGCGTAGCATGTCTGCCTTCATGGACCAGCAGCGGGCACTGATAGCCGGTCTCGCACGTCCGTCCACCCCGACCACCGGGACTTCGATGTCCATGTCACCCCTGGAGGCCGAGCCAATCCTCGAGATACTAAGAACGAGTCAATCCTCGGCCGAGGTCCCCCTCGACCTCCCGTTCAGGACCGAGGTCATCGACACCGAATCCCTCCGCGTCGGGACGGTCGAGACCGAAGCCGCTCGATTCCTCCTCAGAGGGGTCTGGCTGGGAGATGGAGGAAGAGGAGTCTCCGGACACCCACCGTACCAAGTACGTCCCGTCCGATTCCCCGGGATCTGAACCTAGGAGAAGGTCACCCCCAGAGGACACCCGGTTCTTGGACTTCGTCCGGGATATGGCAAAGGCTTTGTCATTCCCGGCGGAGGCCGAGGAGGAGCCTCGAGCTGAGGAGCTTGAGATCCTGCCGGTCCTCAGCAGGCGAATCGATTCCATCTATTGAGTTTGCAAGAGCCCTGGGTTCCAAAAAGCACAGCTGCCGCACAACTCCATGGTTGTGGAATCAGCCATGCGCCGGCTCAAGAGCCAGAAGACGCACTCCTCGGTGCCTTCTGGCAGGGAGGCCCGCAACATGGACGCCCTCGGCAAGAAGTGCTACCAGGGTTCGATGCTGTCATGCCGAATCCAGACGTACCAGCTGTACATGGGCATGTACCTGCGAGACCTGGCAAAGGAGATTGCTGGGTTCTCAGCTGGTCTCTCCGAGGGAACTTTGCAGCACTTCCAAGTTTTGTCCACTGGGATCTGAGCATGCTCGAAGTTTATGACTCGAGCAGCCTATGACGGCTTCGAGACTTCGGCCCGGGTAGCCACGGCTGGCATTGGTGCACACCACCAGGCATGGCTACAGTCGTCTGACCTGGAGCCATGGGTTCAGGACAAGTTGGTCGATGTCCCTTGCTGGGGTGAAAACCTCTTTGGCAAGCCCATGACAGAGAAGGCTGCCGAGATTGAGTCCGAGTACTTGACCCGGAGAAGACTCGAGAAGAAGACATCTGCCCCATCTAAGAAGAAGGGCTCAGGTAAGAAGTCCTTTTTCCTGAGAAAAGGTACAGCTTACCGAAACTACCCCACTTATCAGGCCTCCCCAGCTCCCCAACAGGGGCAGCAGGCCAAGGGACAGGGGCATAGCCCGTGTAAGCAAAAGGCCCCAAGCCCCAGGCACCGGCTTCGGCCCCGGCCCAGCCTGGAGTGAGTTTTTGACTCCCAGAGCATAGTCCCTCACTCCAAGGAGACAAGGCCCTGCACAGGAGAAAGGCTGACCCTGTATGCCCACAGGTGGCCAGCCATCACAACAGACACCTGGGTTCTCCAGGTAGTCCAGATGGGCTATCGGCTACATCTCACCCAGGTGCCCCCCTCTTACTTTCCAGGGGAGCCTCTCAGACCCCCTCTTCACAGGACCTCCTCTTGAAGGAGTTAGCAGGTCTTCTCAAGGATCAGGTGGTAGAACCGGTGCCCCACCACCTGCAGGGCAAAGGCTTCTACTCCAGGTACTTTCTGATACCAAAGAGAACTGGAGGCCTAAGACCCATCCTCGACCTGCAAAACCTAAACAAGTTCCTGGTGAGGGAAAAGTTCAAGATGCTTTCCCTTGGAATATTGCTGCCTTACCTCCGCCAGGGAGACTGGCTATGCTCCTTAGATCTCAGAGATGTGTATACGCACATCTTGATTCATCCAGACCACAGATAATATCTCAGATTTGTAGTGGGAGGAAACCATTTTCAGTACAAAGTACTTCCTTTTGGCCTAGCCTCAGCACCAAGGGTGTTCACAAAGTGCCTCGCAATACTGATGATGCTGACAATGATGGCGATGCTGTAATGCAGGATCCAAGCTTTGAGGCATCCGGTTCCTCTTCTGAACCACATTTACTGGACCAAGGCGATTTGAATGATCTCGTCAGAGATTTGAATCTTTCAGAGCGACAAGCAGAACTGTTAGGGTCTCGATTGAAAGGCTGGAATCTTCTTCAGAAAGAAACCAAAGTGTGCACTTTTAGAAATAGGCATACCGAGTTTGTGGATTACTTTGCCTTTGAAGATGGAATTGCTTTTTTGTTGTGAAGTTAAATCCCTGATGGAAACACTTTGTCCGGATTATAGAATAGAGGATTGGCGACTATTTATCGATTCTTCTAAATATAGCCTAAAAGCTGTGCTTATCCACAATGGAAATATTTTACCATCAGTTCCAGTAGCTCATGTCACCAATATGAAAGAAACTTACAGCAGTATGCATCTCTTGCTAACAAATATCAAGTATTTAGAACATAAGTGGAATATTTGTGGCGATTTAAAAGTAATTGCCCTCTTGCTTTGACAACAGCTTGGTTGGACAAAGTATTGTTGCTTTCTGTGTGAGTGGGACAGCAGGGACAGGAAAAATCATTACATCCGGAAACAGTGACCAAAGAGAACATCACTAGTCCCAGGCCAGAAAAATGTTGCACATGACCCACTTGTGGAGCCGAATAAAGTATATCTATCTCCACTCCATATAAAGTTGGGTCTTATGAAGAACTTTGTAAAAGCCATGGATAGAAGTGGACTTGGATTTGCATATCTAAGAAAGACATTTCCACGAATTAGTGAGGCGAAAATCAAAGAAGGGATCTTTGTAGTACCTGATATTAGAAAACTGATGAAAGATGAAAACTTTGACGGTCAGTTGAATGAAACTGAAAGAGCTGCATGGGAGTCCTTTAAGACTGTTTGCCGCGACTTCTTGGGAAATAACAAGGCAGACAACTACGCAGAATCAGTGGATACTCTACTGAAATCTTACCAGAAATTGGGATGTAACATGTCTTTGAAAATGCACTTCTTGCATTCACACCTGGATTTTTTTCCTGCAAATCTAGGAGCAGTCAGCGATGAACATGGGGAAAGGTTTAATCAGGACATTTCGGTAATGGAAAATAGGTACCAGGGCAAGTTGAGCTCCAGTATGCTTGCAGACTATTGTTGGACCCTTAAGAGGGATGTTCTTGTGGCGCAATACAGCAGAAAATCATATACAACTACCTTTTAGGAGACATTACGTTACAATATACATCTATATACATCTAATGTAAATATGAGCAACATAGTCTAAATTTAAACTACATGTCACTCAACAACGTTACGTGATGGAGAATTTCTAAGTACATATCCGAGTTCGTAACCAAAAACGGTACTAGAATCAGCCATTTTCATTTCTGTGACAGAAGGTTTTTAAATTTTGTTTACCAGTGTTATGTATTCTCTTAGGCTTCCGCAGCTAGTATGATAAACTTTGCAGTTTTCCGTGTCATGCTGCGTCTTCATAACTGGAACCGACTTTGTAACTTCATGCATGTCCCCCTAGTCTCTATACTTTTTGAAGGAGTAAACAACTGATTCATGTTTACTCGTTCTGCTCTGCTCATTATTTTATAGATTTTCATCATATCTCACTTCAACCATCTATTCTCCAAGCTGAAAAGCCCTAACCTTTTACACCTTTCCTCATAAGGGTATCCTTCCATTCCCTTTATCATTTTGGTCATCCTTCATTTTACCTTTTTCTATTCTGCTATATACATTTTTAGATGCAGTGACCAGAACTGCAGTCAGTACTCAAGGTGCACCATGGAGTGATACAGAGGCATTATGGTATCCTTTGTTTTATTCTCCATTCCTGTGCATATTGAAAGAAAGATATCTCTTCTACCCGTGGCCTACTTTTTACCGGGCTACCAAATAACTGACCTCGGTTCTTTGGCTTCAATTCTCTAAATTCAAATACAAATAAGGAGGAATCAAATAAAAACAAAACACAGAGAATTATGTTAAAAACAGTATTACTTAAGGCCCTAAGGGGGAAGGCCCACAATCCTGCAAACTTGTGCAGTTCCTGTTAATCCCCTCATTCTCGCTAGGCCAGAGCACCTCATTTATTGAGAGAAAACTACTACATGGTACAAATGCAGCTCTTTGTCAAGCTTCAACATCACTTTTGTTTATGTACGTGTTATAAGTCATGTTATAGGTCAAAGGAGAAGCAAAAACATTCTGTCCCGTTCTGTTAAATATGGTCTTGGTTTTGGGTACACATATCTCTCCAGGCTGCTAGTGAATTCCAAGCTGCCAGGCTTCAGGTTGTTAGCAAATTCTAAGCCATTCTCCATATTAACCCTTTCAGAAGCTGTGGTGCCCCATTTCAAGTCCCTCTCAACACTTATAATTCCTAGCACTTTATTAGCTTTCTTGGCTACTACTGCACACTGAGCAGAGAATTTGATTGTATTAACCATGATGACATCTAGATCCTTTTCCTGGGTGTAACCTTGCATCATGTAGCCATAGTTTGGGTTGTTCTTCCTCAAGGGTATAATTTTGAAATTTTTCACATTAAATTTCATCTTCTATTTGGATATTCAGTCTCCCAGTCTCTCAGGATCCTCTTGCAACATTTCAAAAATCCTCTTTGAATAATTTTGTGTCATCTGCAAATTTAATCATCTCACTCCTTCCTGTTTTCAAGCCTATTATAAATATGTTAAAAAGTAGTGAGCTAACAGAGATCTCTGGGGCACTCCACTATTTACCTCGAACCATTGAGAAAATTGACCATAAGAACATAAGAAATGCCATACTGGGTGAGACCAAGGTCCATCAAACCGGGTATCCTGTTTTCAGCGGTGGCTAATCCAGGTCACAAGTATCTGGCAGTTTCCCAAAAAGACACACAGGTTCCACAATGCTTGTATTGGGGCAAGCAGTGGATTTCCTGGGTTCTCTGTAATAATGGTTTATGGCCCTTTCCTCCAGGAACTTGTCCAAACCTTTTTTAAACCCAGCTACACTAACAACTTTTACTCCATTCTCCAGAAACAAATTCCAGAGTTTGATTACACATTGAGTGAAAAGACATTTTCTCTTATTAAACAGGTTACACTGTAGCTTCATGTCATGTCCCCTAGTCTTTCTATGTTTTGATGGCGTAAACAATCGATCTACATTTATCCATTCCCCTCCATTAATTTATCGATCTCTATCATATCTCTCCTCAACCATCTCTTATCCAGGTTGAAGAGCCGTAACCTTTTAAGCCTCTCCTCATAGAGGTATCCTTCTATCACCTTTACATTTTAGTGGCTCTTCTCTGTACCTTTTCTAATTCCACTATATCCTTTTTAAGATACAGCAATCAGAATTGCACATAATATTCAAGGTGTGGTTGCACCATGGAACGATACAGAGGCATTATAATATTCTTTGTTTTGTTCTCTATTCTTTCCTTATGATACCTAGTATTCTATTTGCCTTCTTGGCTGCCACTGCACATTGGGCAGAGGGTTTCAATGTGTTATCCACAATGACACCTAAATCGTTTTCCTGTGTGATAGTTCCTAATGTGGAACCTTGCATCGTGTAACCACAGTTTGGGTTGTTCTTTCTTAGTTGCATAACTTTGCACTTGTCCACATTAAAATAGTGGAGGAGTGGCCTAGTGGTTGGGGCAAGGTACTTCGGGCCGGAAGGTCGGGGGTTCAAATCCCACTGGAGGACAGCAACCTTGGGCCGGAAGGACTGGGGTTTCTAGTCCCACAGGTGCTCCTTGTGGTCTTGGGCAAGCCACTTAACCCTCCATAGCCCATGTTCCCTGTAAAATAGTTCTCTGTGTGCTGTGCTTTCCTGTCTAATCAATGTGTTTATACCTCAAAAAAAAATTTCCTGTCATGATTTGACAATTTCCAATCTGTAATCAAACCGCTGCTGATCGCTGGAAGTAGCGGTATACAAATGTATACTAAATAAATAAATAAATAAATAAATAAATTTCATCTGCCATTTGAACGTCCAGCCTTCCAATTTATCAAGGTCCCCTTGCAATTTTTCACACTCCTCTTGTGTTTTAACAACTTTGAATAATTTTGTGTCATCTCCAAATTTGATTACCTCACTCATTATTCCCATTTCCAAGTCATTTATAAATATGTTAAAAAGCAGCGGACCCAGCACAGATCCCTGGGGTACTCCACTATTCACCTTTCTCCATTGGGAAAATTGGCCATTTAGCCTTATCATCTGCTTTGTATCTTTTAATCATTTCCTGATCCACAATAGTACACTGCCTCCCATCACATGACTTTTTAATTTCATCACAAGTCTCTCATGAGGGACCTTGTCAAAGGCTTTCTGAAAATCCAGATACACTATATCGACCGGTTCACCTTTGTCTGTTTATTCACACCTTCAAAAAAATATAACAGATTAGTAAGACAAGACCTTCCTTGAATAAAGCCATGTTGGCTTTCTCCCATTAAACCATGCCTATGACATGTTCAATAATTTTGTTGTTTATAATAGTTTCTACCATTTTGTCTGGTACTATCATCAGGCTCAGTGGTCTGACGTTTCACGGATTACCCCTGGAACCTGGAACACTGGCTTCTATCTCATGATTTTTGAATTTTCTCAAGAGTCTCTCTTGTGGGACCTTGTCAAAGCTTTCCAAAAACCTAGATGCACTGTATTCACTGTCTCACCTTTATCTACTTGTTTATTCACACTTTCAAAAAATTTCAGAAGATTGGTGAGGCAAGACTTCCCTTTGCTAAATCCATGTTGGCTTTTCCCCATTAAACCATGACTATATGTTCAATAATTTTGTTCTCTGTACTGGTTGCTACTATTTTGCCTGGCACTGATGTCAAGCTTTTCAGCCTATAGTTTCTTGGCTTGTCCCTGGAATCTTTTTAAAAAGTTGGTGTTACGTTGGCCACTCTCAAATCTTAAGGTACTATAGGTGATTTTAATGATATTTAGAAATTATTAATAGTAGGTCTGCAGTTTCATTTTTGAGTTCTTTCAACACTCTGGGATGTATACCATCCAGTTCAGGTGATTTACTACTCTTTATTTTGTCAAATTGCCCTATTACTTCTTCCAGGGTCACTGAGATTTGTTTGTGTTCTCTGGACTTAAAGGATACCTGTACTCACCTCCAGATACATCTCAATCACAGGAAGTATCTCAGATTTGTTGTAGGGAAACACAACTTCAAGTCTCACCTGCTGCCCTTTGGCCTTGCATCCACACCTCAGGTTTTGACCAAATTCTAATTGTGATTGCATCGTATCTGTGTAGGCTGGGGGTGCATTGTTTCTCTATTTGGACGACTGGCTCAGCAAGAGCGCCATTCAGGCAGAAGTTCCAGAATCCATACGTATCACCATCTGGGTGCTGGTGTTACAAGGGTTTGTCATTAAGTATCCCAAGTCCAATTTACACCTATTCTGCCTATTGGAGTTCATTGGAGTCCTGCTAGACATGACTCGGTGAAAGCCTTTCTTCCCAAGGACAGGCTCATCCACTTTGTGCAAATAGTGGAGGGAAGTACAAGAGAGTCGGAAGTAATCAGCAAGAACCATATTGCAAATGTTGGTAACATGGCTTCCACAGTTCATGTCACTCCCATGGCATATCTCCATATAAGACAATCTCAGTAGACCTTGAGCACACAGTGCACACAGATCTCTAATAGGCTTAGTGACATCAACTCTCTCACCAGATCCCTTTGGGAGCTTCTCTACTGATTGATGAGTCCCTCAAATCTGGCAAGGACTTGCCTTTTTAGTAACCACCTTGCCAAAAACTACTAATTGTCAGCATACATCAGCATGACATTATGCCTAGCATAGGTGTCATGGCTTTTCCCAGACCTTGGCCTACAGCTCTGACCCCCTGGTGATGTCAGATAGGACGTCTCCAGACTTGATGGGCTTGGTATGCCTGATGAGATTAGTTTGCAGGACAGCAGCCCCTCCTTGACTTGATGGGCTTAGTATGCCTGATGAGATTAGTCTGCAAGACAACAGCCCCTCCTTGCTAATCAAGTGATAACAGACCTCAAACAGACCAAAGTATGACCAAGGGAGGTGCTGGAGAATTTCACTATAAATACAGAGAAGGACAAAAATATCTCTCTCTCTCCCCCTATTCATTGGACACTTCTTACTATGAGACTTTGACACACACTTCTCTTTACCCCCCCCCCCCCCACCCCCTTGTTCTCTCTCTCTTCCTATTCATTGGACATTTCTTACTATGAGGCTCTGACATACACTTCTTGCCCCCCCCCCCCTCTCTCTCTCTCACACACACATGCACCCACACACAGAGTCATTGATATACACGTAAGCAGCTCTGTAACAACCTTATATCTCTGTTCTGTACCTATGTAATAAGCCTATTTCTATATAAAACCCTTTTTCCAAGCCACACCAGTTTGGTTGTCTTGTTGTGCTACAAACCCTACTGCCGCTGCGAAGTGGACCCAGGACCAACGGGAGAGTAACCGAATGTAGGAAGCTGCGAAAGGTTATACTAATCACAGAGGCATCTAAACTGGACTGCAGAACCCATCTTAATGGATTCTGCACTCAGAATGTGTGGTCTGCTCAGGAGAATCTCCTTCAGATCGATTTCCTGGAACTGAGAGCAAGTTTGAATGCTCTTAAGACTTTCAGAGCCCAGGGGTTAGAGACACACAGAGTGGATATGTCTGGCTACATTTTTATTCTCCGGAACCAAGCAGGCAGGCAGGCAGTCTTCACATTTGAGTGATGTCACCGACAGAGCCCATGCAAGAAAACTTCCCAGCTTTCATAGGAAGCTTTTGGAAGGTGCTCCACGCATGCATGCTGGTCTTCCCACCCAAAGGAGCCATCTTTATTTCAGTCTTCTTTTTTCCGTGGAGCCCTCCAGATATTGTCAGTGTCCCGGAGTTTAGTTGACCTTTTTTTTTTTGCTAGTGTCACTAGCTTTTCAGAATTGTGTGCTGTACAGCATCTTCCTCTCGTCTCCAGGAACATTGGTGTTTTTCTCGGGACTTTTTGCCTTTTTCCTTTTTTACTTTCCAGCATGTGGGATTTTCTCTTGTACCCCCTTGGTTCGTGAAGACGTTGGCATCCTTTGACTTGGCAGAAACCATCTTCTCTACCATGTCAGAAACAGCTAGTGGCTTCAAGAAGTGCACTCAGTGTGGCCAGACCATTTCCATCATGGACTGCCATACCTGATGCCTTCAGTGCCTCGAGCTTTACCACGAGCCCTCAGACAGCACTCTCTGCTTGCAGATAATGCGCAAGGTGCTTAAGAACCAAGAACGGCAGCGAGAATCGCTGTTCAGTTCAGAGGCATTGACTTCAGCATCAACACCCTTGAAGGCCCCTGCTGAGGCTGAGGCTTCGCACAGAGGCCGGGCCCTTTTGGAGCAAACGGTCACGGAGTACCAGAATAGCGACTCTCCTTTGATAAGGATCACCCTAGAAGAACTGGACTTTGACCTCTTTGATGAAGACCCATGGGCATTGGCATCATAACCCTCGATGCAACTCTGGAGGGAAGAGCCAAAAGCAGCCCTCCAAGCTGCCCTAGCAGGTAGAGTTGCCGCCTGAGGCCCCAGAGGATCGGCATGGGATTCTTGAAGCCATGACCATTGAGGAGTCCTCGCCAAGGGAGCCGGCATCAGCTCCAAAGCCTGCAGCACTGACTCTGGCGGCAGCGGAGACCTCTGTCTTTTGCAGAGAGGACGTAGGTCCTCTTGTGTAGCTTCGCTGTGTTCATGGCCCTGGTGATAGCCCTGTCCACGGTGGTGCCTCACCTGCAGAGATGCAGCTCATCCTATAGGTCCACGCTCTCTTGAGCGGCTCCTGTGAGCATTCGAGGTCCCTCTCAGTGCAGCAGGTGTCCCCTTGAGTGTGAGTTTGGACAGATGGGAGCCAAGGACTCCTTTGAATCTGCCCGAGCATCACCGGTGCAGTCACCATTCTCGGCAGTACTTTAAGTTCCTCTCGGACTCGGACTGGGAGACCAAAGAGGTATCTCCAGAGACCACTCGTCATTGCGATGTCCTCTCTGATCCCTCGACCCTATACAAGTGGAAGAGGTGGCTCCGCCCCCCGAGGACTTCTCTTTCCTCGAGTTTGTGTGGACATGGGGAAGGCTTTGCACTTTACTATTGAAGCAGAGGAGGAGCCTTGGGCAGAGGAGTTGGAAATTTTCCAGTACCTGACTCCCCCTAAAGAGGCCATTACAGTTCCGATCCACACAATATTGGAAAAGCTTCTTTTTAGGATGTGGAAAACGCCACTCAAGGTGCCAACAAGTCAGCCGATGCCTCGATTCCATGTATCAAGTGTGCAAGAGACTTGGGTTTGAAAAAAAGGCAACTCTATGGTGATGGAATCAATACATCGAGAAGATGTATTACAACTATTAGATAAACTAAAGAGTAGCAAATCACCTGCTTGCACTTCAGGTAGTTCTTGTTCCAGGTATGATTGTAGTCTCTTTTGAATAATCTTCAGTAGAATCTTGCTGGCATGTGGGATCAGAGCGATTGTGCGATAATTTCCACAGTCAGTTGGATCACCTTTCTTTAGTATTGGTATAAACACAGATCTTTTCCAGTCAGTTGGCCATGATGCTGTCTTCCATATTTCTTGGCAGAGCCTTGTAAGTACGGTAACAGCTGCATCAGATTGCTGTAATACTTCTATGGGAATGCAATCAATGCCTGGTGCTTTGTTCTTTGATAAGGCTTTCAATGCTGCTTCAACTTCTTCTTTCATCACCAATGGTTCCAGATCATAAGGTACAGGTTGAAACGGCCGTTGGTCCACTTGATCTTTATCATATAAAAACTCTGTATATTCCTTCCATCTTTTCTTGATCTTCTCAGCATCATTCAACATAGAACCTTGAGCATCTTGTAACATTCCAATTCGAGGCTGGAACTTTTTCTTTAACTCTCGTAGCTTTAGGAAAGCTGATCTTGTTCTACCTCTAATAGTTTCTGCTTCTATTTCCTTGCATGCGTCATTGTAGTACTTTTCCTTGTCCTGTCTTGCTGCACGTTGGAAATCTCTGTTGAGTTCTTTGATTGTCTTTCTTTCTCCTCTGGCTTTAGCTTCTCTGCGTTTCTGGGCAATTTTCAGAGTTTCTTCCATCATCCATTTTGGCCGTTCTTTCTTTTTTACCTTTTGTAGAGACTTCTCGCTTTCTTCCAACACAACCTTCTTGATGTCATTCCATAACTCTTCTGGAACTCTATCATTTGTATCTAAAGCAGCAAATCGATTTTGCAGGCAGTCTTTAAATTCCAGGGTTTAGAAAAGGGCGAGGAACGAGAGACATAATTGCGGATGTGAGATGGATCCTTGAAAAGACTAAAGAATACCAAAAGGATATCTATTTGTGCTTTATCGACTATAGCAAAGCTTTTGACTGTGTAAACCATGAGAAACTCTGGGCCACATTAAGAAGCATGGGTATACCGGAACACCTGATCGTTCTCTTGCACAATCTGTACATTGATCAAGAAGCAACAGTTCGAACGGAACAAGGAGAAACAGAATGGTTTAAAATAAGCAAAGGTGTAAGACAAGGCTGCATACTTTCCCCCTACCTGTTTAATTTATATGCAGAACAAATCATCAGAGAAGCAGGATTGTATGAAGACAACAGAGGTGTGAAGATTGGTGGAAGACTCATCAACAACCTTCGCTATGCTGATGATACCACATTACTGGCGGAAAGTGAAGGTGATCTGAAACATTTGCTTCTCACAATCAAAGAACATAGTCTCAAAATGGGCCTGCACCTTAATGTAAAGAAGACAAAGATCATGACAACTGGCATAATCAACAGGTTCATCGTCGAAGGAGAAGAAATTGAAATCGTGAATAACTTTAATCTACTTGGATCAACTATCAATAAAGAAGCAACAAGCAGTCAAGAAATCAGATGACGCATTGCTCTTGGCAGAATGGCTATGAAAGACCTAGATAAGATTCTCAACAGCAGAGATGTCTCTTTCCATACAAAGATTCAACTTGTTCAAGCCATGGTATTTTCAATAACATCATATGGATGTGAAAGCTGGACAGTGAAAAAGATAGACAGGAAGAAAATTGATGCCTTTGAATTATGGTGCTGGCGGCGAATACTGTGTATACCATGGACTGCCCGAAGAACAAACCAGTCTGTACTAGAGGAGATCAAACCTAAGCTTTCTTTAGAAGCTCAGATGACAAGACTTCGACTTTCATACTTTGGACACATCATGCGGAGAGAGAGATCATTAGAGAAAGACATCATGCTTGGCAAGATAGAAGGTCAACGCAAAAGAGGAAGGCCAGCAATGAGATGGATCGATACAATAACAGCAGCTATGGGTACCAGTCTGTCAACAATGAGTCGCCTGACTGAAGACCGAACACAATTTAGGATAGCTATCCAGAGGGTCGCCATGAGTCGACTCCGACTCGACGGCACTTAACAACAACAGCAAATCACCTGGGCCGGATGGTATACATCCAAGGGTGTTGAAAGAACTAAAATATGAGATTGCAGACCTGCTATTAGTATTCTTTGATCTATCATTAAAATTATCTATAATACCTGAAGAATGGAGGATCGCCAGTGTAACGCCAATTTTTAAAAGGGGTTCCAGGGGTGATCCGGGAAACTACAGACCAGTGAGTCTGACGTCAGTACCGGGAAAAATGGTAGAAACCATCATAAAGAACAAAATTACTCAGCATGTAGATAGTCATGGCCTAATGGGAGACAGCCAACATGGCTTTAGACAAGGAAGATCTTGTGTTACTAATCTGTTATGTTTTTTTGAAGGTGTGAATAAACAGTTGGACAAAGGTGAGTCGGTTGATATAGTGTACCTGGACTTTCAGAAAGCCTTTGACAAGGTCCCTCATCAGAGACTTTTGACAAAACTAAAGAGTCATAGAATAGGAGGTAGTGTACTATTGTCGATCAGGAACTGTTTAAAAGATAGAAAGCAGAGGGTAGGGCTAAATGGCCAATTTTCCCAATGGAGAAAGGTGAATCTCCAGGAACAAGCAGGAATGAGTCTTCACATATGGGTATCGTCGGTACCGACGGAGCCTGCACGGGAACGCTCCCCAGCGTCCTATTAGAAAGCTTTTGGGAGCAACCCACAGCGCCTGCGTGCTGCCTTCCTGCCTTTCCTAACTGCCTCTCTCCAGTTCTTCTTTTCCGCGGAGCCAGCAGGTCGTGTTTCCTGTCACCGCTGAAGAATTTCTTATTTTCTTTTATTTTTCTTTAGTCGCGTGTCTGCCTTCTCGATTCCGCACCGGTACTCCGGTCCTTTTTTCTTCTTTAAAAAAAAAAAAACTTTTACTTTTTTCAGTGCATTTTTCTTCTGGGGCCTTAGGCCTACAGAAATATTTTTCCCTCATGGAAAAACCCGCCTCCGGGTTTAAAAAATGCACAAAGTGCAGCTGACACCCATGACTGGTGTCTAAAATGTTTAGGTCCTGACCACTCCATTGCGGATTGTGAGTCCTGTTCCATAATGTCTAAGAGAGGGTTACAGAATCGGGCAGCCAAGCTCAGTGTCCTATTTCCCTCCGATGCAGCTTCTGTGGCATCGACGTCTTCCAGGGCTTCTTCTTCATCCCATGGATCTCAGGTAACAAAACTCAAGTCCGGTCGGTCCTCAAAGGGTACATCTCCCTCTAAGTATCGAGATGTACCCGAGCTTACTATTGAGGAATCCACACCGGCAAAATTACCCCGGCGGGAGGCTCCGGCTTCCAAAGCATTATCTATGGGGTCACAGGTTGACATCGATGGCACGGCCTCGACCGATCACCTGTTACAATGTTCTGGGGTACCGGCGGTTCCCGGTACCGACATCCAGACATTGGTGGCATCGATGGATCAGAATATTCTGACCATGCAGCGTGCCGTCACGGCATTTATTCAAGCTGCAACGCCTACGGTACTGCAACAAACCCCGTTGCTGGGACCTGTACCGATTCCGGTACAGGATCCGATTCTGGTTCCGATACCAGTACCGCTTGCATCGACATCAGCATCGACGGCAGCGGTACGCTATCCAGTGATGCCTATCAGTACCGGCCCGGTACCGATTACTCCCGATGTCGATACCTCCCGGTACGCGTATCGGGCTCTACGAGAGCATCCAGACAGTCGATACTTCGATTCTTCTGAAGACTCTGATTCTTCAGAGGCCTCAATTGAAGCATCGGGGATCCTTCCTCAGGAACCCTCTTCTCCAAAAAGGAGAATGTCTCCTCCTGAAGACTTATCTTTTCAGGACTTTATTAGGGAGGTGGCCAAAGGCCTGTCCATCTCAGTGACCTCTGAGACAGAACCTAGAGCCAAAAAATTAGATATCCTACAATATCCTAAGGCTCCTAAAGAGGCAGCCACCTTACCAATACATGAGATTCTTTATGAACACATGTTGGGCATATGGGAGACTCCTCTTTCCACCTCCCCTCATTCCAGACGGTTGGACACCATGTATCGTGTTCCTCCTTGTCCTGGGTTTCATAAGACTCAGCTTCCTCACCACTCCATTGTGGTAGAGTCTGCTATGAAAAAGATCAAGAGTACAAAAAGGCACTCCTCTGCTCCTCCAGGAAGAGAATGCAGAACCCTAGATGCCTTTGGCAGGAAAATCTTCCAGGCCAGTATGCTTGTAGCCAGAATCAACTCCTATAGTCTCTATATGGGGATGTTTCTAAAAGAAGTTACAGATCATCTGCAAACCTTATCTCCTTTTATGTCAGAAGATAAGAGAGAAGAATATATCACCTGGCTTAAACAGGCACAGGATGTATCCAAGTTTTCCAACCGTGCAGCCTTTGTCTCTTTTGAGGGGGCCAGTAGAGCCTCGGCTATTGCCATAGGTGCACACAGAGTTGCTTGGTTACAAGCCTCTGATTTGGAATCCTGGGTACAGGATGGTCTAGGTAACCTTCCCTGTACAGGCGAAAACCTGTTTGGCAAAGATTGGCAACCAAAGGCCAATCAGATGGATGCTGAAAATTCTGCTTTAGATAGACTTTCAAAGTCTACTACCGCTCCTTTCAAAAAGAGGTTGTTCAAAAAGGGATCTTTCCCAAAGAAAGGGAAATTTTCTTCTTATGGTCAGACCTCTTCTCAAGGTCGTTTTGCTACAAAGAGACAGCAACAACCAAAACAGGCCAAACACCAGGCTGCGAGGACTGCTACGGCCCAACAGCCTCAGCCTCCTCAGGGCCTTTGACTTTCCACTAGAGAACTTAGCCTTTCTGGCTCTAGAACATCCAGAGCCCCTCACCATCCCAGGAAGGTTAGCTCACTTTGCTCCCAGATGGGAACCAGATGGGAACAGTGGACCCTCTCCATCATAAGGGAAGGGTACAAACTTCATTTCTTAAACCTTCTTCCTCACACCATGGTGAAACAGTTCAATTCTCCAACATCTCTCCTCAACCTTCTAGGTCAGGAGATTGCCACCCTTCTTGCCGAAGGGGCAATAGAAGAAGTACCCCTTCTTCAACAGGGCTCAGGGTTCTACTCCCCCTATTTTCTCATTCCAAAGAAAACAGGGGGCTACAGACCCATATTAGATCTCAGAGAATTGAACAAGTTTCTATGCAAGGAGAAATTCAAGATGACTTCTCTCGGAACTCTCCTTCAATACCTCCAGAGTCAGGACTGGCTTTGTTCTCTAGATCTCAAGGATGCATACATGCATGTTCTTATCCATCCAACACACAGAAGATTCCTTCGCTTCCTATACCAAGGAAAGCACTACCAATACAAAGTGCTTCCTTTCGGTCTGGCCTCTGCTCCAAGAGTGTTCACAAAATGCATGGCAGTAGTAGCTGCATTCCTATGCACTCTAGGAATATTCGTATTCCCATATCTGGACGACTGGCTCATCTGAGCTCCATCCCAGTCAGAGGCCCAGACTTCTCTAGCCTGCACCAGGCGTGTTCTTCAGTATCTGGGACTGGTAATCAACATTCCAAAATCCCATCTTACCCCTACTCAGTCTCTAGAGTTCATAGGGGCCTTACTGGATACCACAACTGCAAGGGCCTATCTTCCCCAGGCCCGTTGCCTACGCTTGGTGCAGTTAGCCTCCCAGACTCAGTTAAAATCCCATTTAACTGCTCGAGAGATGTTGCAACTTTTAGGCCACATGGCATCCACGGTGCATGTGGTTCCCTATGCTCGCCTTCACATGAGAGCAGCTCGGTGGACCCTATCCACCCAATGGACCCAGGCATCAGGTTGCCTGTCAAACAAAATAGCAACCTCCAGTCGCCTATTTTCATCCCTCCACTGGTGGAAGTCCACTCAAAATCTGTTGCTGGGGTCCCCCTTTCAACAGGTGTTACCCCAAGCAACCCTTACAACAGATGCCTCTCCAAAGGGTTGGGGGGCTCATCTACAAGATCTCTCGACCCAGGGCATCTGGTCTCCACAGGAGACATATCTTCATATCATCCTCTTAGAGCTCAGAGCAATCTTTCTGGCTCTGAGTCTTCCACACCCTGCTCAGCTACAAGACAGTCCTCATCCACACAGACAACCAGGTAGCTATGTTCTACGTGAACAAGCAGGGAGGAACTGGCTCTCTGTCGCTTTGCAACGAAGCTCTGAGATTGTGGGCCTTCGCCAGAGAGCATCAAATTCATCTCATGGCAGTATATCTTCCAGGAGTTCAAAACTCTTAGGCAGACAGACTCAGTCGAGTTCTGCGTCCACACGAATGGTCCCTCCATGGGGACCAGATAGCCAGAATTTTTCAGATTTGGGGTACCCCAGACATAGACCTGTTTGCAAGTCCGTGGAATGCCAAACTTCCCCGGTTCTGTTCCAGGATTCCATGTCAAGGAGTTCAGGCCAGGGATGACTTCCTCCTTCATTGGGGGCAAGACTTCCTCTATGCCTTTCCACCTATTCCCCTAATCCCCAAGACTCTGTTCAAGCTTCAGAGGGACAAAGGGACTATGATCCTCATAGCACCACTTTGGCCACGCCAAGTGTGGTATGCTCTACTTCTGCATCTCTCTCAAGCTCCCTCCCTAGACCTGGGGTCTACTCCAGATCTCTTCTCCCAGGAGGAGGGAACCTTGTGGCACCCAAATCCTCAGTCTCTTCATCTCAGGGCCTGGTTGCTGAAGGCCTAGACCTTCAAGATTTACAACTTTCTCAGCAAGTGAAGGATATCCTTCATGCTTCCAGAAAGCCTTCCACCAGACGTTCATATGCTTTTAAATGGAAAAGGTTTTCCATTTGGTGTGCAGAGAAGGGTCTCAACCCTCTTGCAATACCTTTGCATTCTTTACTAGACTATTTGCTGCATTTATCCCATGCAGGCCTTAAAACAAATTCAGTCAGAGTCCATTTGAGTGCTATTGCATCATTCCTTAAGCCTCTCAATGGACAACCTATTTCCTCTCATCCTCTTATAGCAAGATTCATGAGAGGCCTTCTTTTGACTAAACCTCCCATTAGACCACCTCTAGTGGCCTGGGATTTGAATCTGGTTCTTGGCCAGCTTATGAAGCCACCCTTTGAACCTTTAGCCACTACCTCCTTAAAATTCCTTTCCTGGAAGGTTATTTTTCTCATTGCAGTCACCTCAGCTCGCCGTATCAGTGAGCTGCAAGCTTTAGTGGCTAATCCTCCTTATACAAGGTTCCATCATGACAAGGTAGTCCTCAGAACTAATCCACACTTTATGCCTAAAGTGGTCTCACCTTTTCATCTGAACCAGGAGGTCTTTTTACCTGTTTTTTTTCCAGGACCTCATGTATCAAGTGCAGAGAGGAATCTTCATACCCTGGATTGTAAAAGAGCACTTGCTTTCTACTTACACAGGACACAGCAACATAGAAAGTCCTCTCAACTTTTTGTTGCTTTTGATCCTTCTCATTTAGGACTTCCAGTCTCCAAGAGAACTCTATCTAATTTGATTGCTCAGTGTATTTCCTTCGCCTTCCAGAGCAAGAATCTTTCTCTGGAGGGCCATGTCACAGCTCACAATGTGAGGGCCATGGCAGCCTCTATGGCTCATCTTAACTCTGTGTCTGTCGACCAGATCTGTCGAGCAGCCACCTGGGCCTCGGTTCATACCTTCACAGCCCATTACTGCTTGGACAAGGACTCCCGCCGGGATGCCTTGTTTGGTCAGGCTGTTCTCAAACACCTGTTCCATACCTAATCAACTCCTACCCTCCATCCCTGACTGGATGCCTGAGATTCATGGGTGCAGGTGGAGCCCTTCCCAGGGACTCACAATATGGGTGATCTCCCAGGCATCTCTAGCTGGGGAGTCCCCATATGTGAAGACTCATTCCTGCTTGTTCCTGGAGATAGCACAGTTACTTACCTGTAACAGGTGATCTCTGGGAACAGCAGGAATAAGTCTTCACAACCCACCCACCTCCCCTAGGAGTTGTATCTCTCTATCTATCTTTCCTTTCCTCTCTCTCTTTGTCTCAGCTTAAAACCAAACTGGAGAGAGGCAGTTAGGAAAGGCGGGAAGGCAGCGCACAGGCGTTGTGGGATGCTCCCAAAAGCTTTCTAATAGGACGCTGGGGAGCGTTCCCGCGCAGGCTCCGTCGGTACCGACGATACCCATATGTGAAGACTTATTCCTGCTGTTCCCAGAGATCACCTGTTACAGGTAAGTAACTGTGCTATATTGGTGTACCCCAGGGATCTGTGTTGGGTCCCCTGCTTTTTGACGTATTCATAAATGACCTGGAAAAAGGGAATGAGTAAGGTTATCAAATTTGCAGATGACACAAAACTATTTTAAGTTGTTAAAACCCAAGAGGAAAATTGCAAGAGGATCTTGATAAATTGGAAGACTGGGCATCAAAATGACAGATGAAATTTAATGTGGACAAGTGCAAAGTTATGCACCTAGGGAAGAACAACCCAAACTATGGTTACAAGATGCAAGGTTCCACATTAGGAACCACCACCCAGGAAAAAGATTTAGGCATCATGGTGGATAACATGTTAAAACCCTCGGCCCTGTGTGCAGCGGCGGCCAAGAGAGCAAATAGAATGCTAGGTATCATAAGGAAAGGAATGGAAAATAAAACAAAAGATATTATAATGCCTCTATATCGTTCCATGGTAAGACCGCACCTTGAATATTGTGTGCAGTTCTGGTCGCCGTATCTTAAAAAGGATATAGCGTTATTAGAAAAGGCTCAGAGAAGAGCCACCAAAATGGTAAACGGGATGGAAGAATACTCCTATGAAGAAAGGCTAAAAAGGTTAGGGCTCTTTAACCTGGAAAAGAGACGGCTGAGGGGAGATATGATAGAAGTCTATTAATTAATGAACGGAGTGGAACGGGTAAACGGAGGTCGATTGTTTACGTTATCAGAATATAGAAAGACTAGGGGACATGCAATGAAGCTACAGGGTAAACTATTTAAGACTAATAAAAGAAAATATTTTTTCACTCAACGTGTAATCAAACTCTGGAATTTGTTACCGGAAGATGTAGTAAAGGCTGTTAGTGTAGCTGGGTTTAAAAAAGGTTTGGACAAGTTCCTGGAGGAAAGGTCCATAAACTATTATTAAGAAGGGACCCAGGATATCAATGCTTGACCCAGTACAAGCATTGTGGAACCTGTGTCTTTTGGGGAAACTACTAGGTACGTATGACCTAGATTGGCCACTGTTGTAAACAGGATACTGGGCTTGATGGACCTTGGTCTGACCCAGTATGGCATATCTTATGTTCTTATATTCTTATGACTTCGAACAATGAGTTCAGGACAAGTTGGTTGATGTCCCATGCTGGGGAGAGAACCTCTTTGGCAAACCCATGGCGGAGAAGGCTGCAGAGTTGGAAATGGAGCAACTCACCATGAGCAGGCTCTTGAAAAAGACCACTGCCCCTTCCAAGAGAAACCTTTTCCCTGAAGCCTCCTTTTATCCTAAAAAGAAAAAGGCCTATGATACTTACACCCCGTATTATTCCTACCAGATTCCCCAACAAGTGCAACAGGCTAATGTTCAAAACCAGAGGCAGAAGCACAAGCTGAAAGCTCCAAAGCCTCAACCAGCACCACAGCCCCAGCCAGGTGGGAGTTCTTGACTCCTGGCTTCAGACAGGTGGGGAGGGGGGGTGGCTGATACACTTTGCCCACAGTTGGCCCAGCATAACAACCGACACCTGGGCACTGCAGGTAGTCTGTGAGAGCTACCTGCTGTGCTTTGATCAGATTCCCCCCCACCTTCTCTCTAGGGGAGTACCCTCTTGAGCATCACCATCGTGAACTATGTCGTGGCGCCAGGCAGATGGCGCCTGTAAAAGCAGAGAAAAACACTCAGGGTAGTTTTAAAAGCAGCAGTGCAGAGCACATGGCTAGGGGTTGTCGGGGGCAACCAAGCAAAACAAAAGCACAGGCTGTAGAGAAACGCCCAGAGTTAACATTACATCACAGCTCATCAGCAAAGCAGAGACACCTGCATAGAGTTGAGCAAACGCAGCTCTCAAGGTATGACGCAGATAAAAATAGGTCAGCCTTGAGCAGAGTAGACACAGATGCTGAATTAGCAGCAGATTCAGCTGGAAAGCCACGTAGAGAGAAACGTACAGGCACACGTGGGAAAGAAAGGAAGCACAGAGACGCCAGCGAGGAGTCAGACCCAGTCTCTGATGTTGAGAGAGACAGAGACTCAGGGAGGACTCAAGCCAGAGGAAAGTACAGCGCTCAGAGAAACCAGGAACCATACCTTGAAGGTTCAGAGGTGGAATCAGTCTGCAGCTCAGAGGGGTTTATCCAAACGGAGCTCACCAAGGTTAGTGCTGAGAAGTTAGGCTGCACTAAGCCTGGGTCCGTGTGGAGCCAGAGGGAGTCTCCACATTATAAACCACGAGGAGCAGGGAGAAGAGAAATCCACCATAGCAGGAACCTGGGGAGCCAGAATACTTATCCTAGTGATATTTCTCATGCTTTAGAGCAACGTCCTGTGAAAGGAAGAAAAGGGAAGAAAAGCTTTCACTTCCCGTTCACACACGAGCCAGGCAGAGCACAGCCTGAGAGCCATAATACCTTGTCTAGAGGAGCACTGAGTTTTACCCCCAGTGGTCATGAAGCGTGTGGCTCACTAAAGAAAGACTCCATAGTATATGGTAGGGAACCTTTCCACAGTGAGGGGGGGAGTGGTGCTCAGACTCAGCAGAGAGGAGAGAAACAAGCTCTTATCCAGAATACAACCCAGCAAGACATAATTATCACGATTCACCAGAAGACATGGACTGTGCCTTTGATGAGGATAATTCTGAAGTGTGTAAAATGGATTGTACGCTTGTCTTCTCAGATGGCATAGCCTCATTTTGTTAGAAGCCTAAGAAAGCTGTCTGGAGTGAAATCTGTGAGGACACGGATTTCACAGTTAAAAGTACCTGATTAAAAACCCTGTTTTTCCCTTCTTTTTGGTTCAGTTAAAGCTACCATTAAGCATTTCTGTTCCAGTTGTAGTCCCACCTTTATGTTATACCAGTTGTATGGTTTATTTGCTTTTGATATGTTGTTGCAAGAATTCTCCCAGGACGGGAAATAAAGCCTCTTTAAGCATAGCTACTCGACCACAACTACCTCCTTATTTCGACTAGCTATAGCGACCCAAAATCCCTGAGGGCATCATAGTCCTTGCTACAGAAAAGAGGAGCAACCCCGAAGCCCTAGGCTCTCGCCTCATGAGCCAGCCAGGTGGTTGACAAGTGGCGACGTTGTTTGGATTTTTGCGCAAGATTCAAAAAGCACAAAAGGACTACAGTTTACCGGAAGGAAAGCAGTCATCCGGAAGGAGAGAGAACCGCAAAGGAAGCTTTCTGCAACCAGGAGTGGAACTCGGGACACCTTTCTCACAAGCTGACCCCTGCAAGGAGACTAAGGTAAAAAGTACCTGGTCAGACGCGGGGAGGATACAGTGAGAAAGGGGGGGGGGTGCTGGTGGGCAGAGAGGGGGCGGTAGAGAAAAAAAAAAAGTGTGTGTTGGTATCGCACTTGGTTTTTGTTTTGTTTTATCTCTCTAGGTGGACCAAGGCGGAAGGATGGAGCTCTTGGATGTAGCCGGATGGATGAAGACGTAATGGGATAAGCAAGTCGAGCTTATCCAGTTCATGCAGCAGCAAACAGCAAGGACCATCCAGGAGCAGCAGCGGCCATTATTAGAGACATTGGATGCGCTTTTAAAGAAGCCCAGAGATGTCAATGAGGACGTCCCCATGGCTCTACAAGCCGCTGGTATAAGGTCGTATGGTGCCTTTACAATAGGACAGCTGCAGCCACAGGACAATGTGGATGATTACCTGGATGCATTCGAAAGGATAGCGACTACACTGAATTGGCCTGAGGAGCAGTGGGCTACACGCTTTGCCCTATCGCTCACAGGAGAGGCCCTTTCAGCGTACAAAGCTATGCCTGCAGAATTGGCCTCCAACTATAATGAAGTAAAAAAGGCGGTAAAGGATAGATTGGGGCTTACCCCACTTCACTATCAGCACATGTTTAGGGAAGCAGTAATAGGGCCTCAAGAGACTCCCAATGCGCTAGCCCAGAGGCTAAAGAGTATAGCAAAGAAATGGTTGTTAGCTGAGGGAAGTTCTGTGGAGACAGTGCTTGACAAAATTGTATTAGAACAATTTATGGAGGCTGTTCCAAAAGGGCTTAAAACCTTTTTAACCCTCCAGCACTGCCAGTCCTCAGAGGATGCAGCCTCTTTAGCCGAGCGATATTTCGCGGCTGAGAGGACTGACACCCCAGGCCAAGGTAGTTGGTTGGCAGCTGGGAGGAGGAAAAGTAGCTGTAAAGGAAAATATGTGTCTGATAGAATGTATAAGCCTGCCAAGCTAAATGTGAATGTCTCTGATGAAAATGTTTGTTCTATACCCAAAGGTAAATGTTTTCGGTGTGGAAAAACAGGGCACTATCAGAGATCGTGCACCGAGCGCACAGTCCTGGTGACAGGGACAGAGAAAGCAGAACAGGATGAATTCCACGTCCCAGTCCAAATAGAAGGTACTTATACGATGGCTCTACTTGACTCGGGGGCTGACCAGAGCATGATTTCGGAGAAGCTGTGGGCAGCTATTGAGGGGCACCGCCAGTCGCCCCCGAATCAAGCAGAGGGACAAGTCAGGGTTAAGTGCGTGCACGGCGCATCTGTCCCTTATCCCATACACTATGTGATAGTACAAGGGTGGGGCTCCCTCCAAGAGATGAAGGTGGCCGTAGTTCCCGAGCTACTCGAGGATGCGATACTCGGGAAAGATTGGCCTCCCTTCCGTACTATATTGGAAAACGGCTGGGGTGCTAAACTTGGGCTAGTATCCACTCGCTCTCAAGTAGAACCCTTAGAGAGGGAAGAGGAGGCAGTGGGACATACAGAGGAACCCGAAGAGGAGGAAAATGCCCAAAGGGAGGACCCAGTGGAGGAAGGGTTAGATATTCTCCCCAATCACGATGACCTTGTACAGCCTCCTGTTAAAGTAGGGAGGAAAGATAAACCTAAGAAGCGTAGGGAGAGGTACGCTAGGACCCGGGGGAGGGCCGAGCTAGAGGATGCTGTAGGGTTGCCCTGGGTGCCAGCAGAGGTCGTAAGGAAATTTCCCTCATTCCCAATGGAACAGAGAGCTGATCCAGCGCTTAAAAGAGCGTTTGAGTGGGCAGAGGAAGTTAGACCGACCCTACCAAGGTTTTTCTTGGAGAATGATCTCCTGTACCGAGAGTGTGAAAACCCTCATACCGGTGCCATTTGCAAACAATTAGTAGTGCCCGTGACCTTTAAAGCTAGCGTACTAAGATTAGCACATGACCACCCAGTGGGGTGTCACAAGGGGATCCAGGGGACGCTGGACCAAATCTTAGCTAGGTTTTATTGGCCCGGGGTTTTTAAGGAGACGCGCCAATTTTGTGAGGCATGCCCCAGCTGTCAAAGAGTGACAGTCACAAAGCCTAAGGCAGTACCCATGGTGTCGACTCCCACCATAGCGGCTCCTGTAAGCCGATTGGGTATCTATATAATAGGGCCTATGGTGAGGACACCAAGAGGTTTCAAATATATACTGGTCATAGTTGACCACGCCACCAGGTTTCCTTGGGCCATTCCCCTAAGAAATACATCAGCCAAGGTGATAGCCTTAGAGTTAATAAGACTCTTCTGTGAGATAGGCTTTCCAAGGGAAGTCCTGACGGATCAAGGAAGTAACTTCCTCTCAAAACATCTGGCGATGGTATGGGAAGCCTTCGGCATTCGCCATATAAAAACATCCGCTTACCATCCGCAGGCTAATGGGATAGTAGAACGTATGAACCAGTCCATAAAGCAGCTATTACGCAGGGGGCTGAAGAAGGGGGAAATGAACGAATGGGACACATTGCTGCCATTCACACTGTACGCATGCAGGGAGCGCATACAGGAGTCCCTGGGGGCATCTCCATATGAATTGCTGTTCGGCCGTGCTCCGAGAGGTGTCCTGGACATCCTACAAGAGCAATGGGTAGAGCCGAGCATGCAGGAGGTGGGGGTACCCCAATTCCTTAAGGAACTACGACAGCGCCTAGAGAGGACATCTAGGGCCTCTAGAGAAAATTTGCAAGCCTCTAAGAATAAGCAGAAACAGTATTACGACAGGGGCACCAGACCAAGGCAGCTAAATATAGGCGATAAAGTGCTTATACAAGTAGCCGACCCCGGACCGAAATTCGAGTCCCGGTGGAAGGGCCCGGGTACAGTTATAGGGAAGGTTGGTCCAGTATCCTACCGGGTACGAAATGAGAAGGGCCACCAACAGATCTATCACATAAACCTACTCAAGCTGTGGAAGGATAGGTCTGCAAGTGCCAGCCTAGTTACTGTTGTTTACCGTGAAAGGTATCAGACAGAGTTGCCCCGAGAGAGGTCCCGAATGGAGATTCCGGGCTGTCAGGTAAAAACTGCAGCCCATAATATTTTAAGGGGGGGGATCTGTCGTGGCGCCAGGCAGATGGCGCCTGTAAAAGCAGAGAAAAACACTCAGGGTAGTTTTAAAAGCAGCAGTGCAGAGCACATGGCTAGGGGTTGTCGGGGGCAACCAAGCAAAACAAAAGCACAGGCTGTAGAGAAACGCCCAGAGTTAACATTACATCACAGCTCATCAGCAAAGCAGAGACACCTGCATAGAGTTGAGCAAACACAGCTCTCAAGGTATGACGCAGATAAAAATAGGTCAGCCTTGAGCAGAGTAGACACAGATGCTGAATTAGCAGCAGATTCAGCTGGAAAGCCACGTAGAGAGAAACGTACAGGCACACGTGGGAAAGAAAGGAAGCACAGAGACGCCAGCGAGGAGTCAGACCCAGTCTCTGATGTTGAGAGAGACAGAGACTCAGGGAGGACTCAAGCCAGAGGAAAGTACAGCGCTCAGAGAAACCAGGAACCATACCTTGAAGGTTCAGAGGTGGAATCAGTCTGCAGCTCAGAGGGGTTTATCCAAACGGAGCTCACCAAGGTTAGTGCTGAGAAGTTAGGCTGCACTAAGCCTGGGTCCGTGTGGGGCCAGAGGGAGTCTCCACATTATAAACCACGAGGAGCAGGGAGAAGAGAAATCCACCATAGCAGGAACCTGGGGAGCCAGAATACTTATCCTAGTGATATTTCTCATGCTTTAGAGCAACGTCCTGTGAAAGGAAGAAAAGGGAAGAAAAGCGTTCACTTCCCGTTCACACACGAGCCAGGCAGAGCACAGCCTGAGAGCCATAATACCTTGTCTAGAGGAGCACTGAGTTTTACCCCCAGTGGTCATGAAGCGTGTGGCTCACTAAAGAAAGACTCCATAGTATATGGTAGGGAACCTTTCCACAGTGAGGGGGGGGAGTGGTGCTCAGACTCAGCAGAGAGGAGAGAAACAAGCTCTTATCCAGAATACAACCCAGCAGGACATAATTATCACGATTCACCAGAAGACATGGACTGTGCCTTTGATGAGGATAATTCTGAAGTGTGTAAAATGGATTGTACGCTTGTCTTCTCAGATGGCATAACCTCATTTTGTTAGAAGCCTAAGAAAGCTGTCTGGAGTGAAATCTGTGAGGACACGGATTTCACAGTTAAAAGTGCCTGATTAAAAACCCTGTTTTTCCCTTCTTTTTGGTTCAGTTAAAGCTGCCATTAAGCATTTCTGTTCCAGTTGTAGTCCCACCTTTATGTTATACCAGTTGTATGGTTTATTTGCTTTTGATATGTTGTTGCAAGAATTCTCCCGGGACGGGAAATAAAGCCTCTTTAAGCATAGCTACTCGACCACAACTACCTCCTTATTTCGACTAGCTATAGGGACCCAAAATCCCTGAGGGCATCATAGTCCTTGCTACAGAAAAGAGGAGCAACCCCGAAGCCCTAGGCTCTCGCCTCATGAGCCAGCCAGGTGGTTGACAACTATTCCAACTGGAGGTCCAGGCCCTCCTGGCTGAACAGGCGTTGGAACTTGTTCCACCATTCCAAAAAGGACAAAGTTTATACTCCTGCTACTTCCTGGTTCCTAAGAAAACAGTTGGGTTCCAACCCATCCTGGATCTTCTCAGTCTCAATCACTTCCTAGTTAGGGAAAAGTTAAAAATGGTATCACTTGGTACGTTGCTGCTCTACTTTCAGTGGGAAGATTGGCTGTGCTCCTTGGATCTCAAAGACTCCTATGCGCACATCCTCATCCACCCCCTGCACTGTCAGTACCTCCACTTTATGCTCAGCAGACAGCACTATCAGCACAGGATTTTGCCCTTCGGCCTAGCCTCCACCCCAGGGGTTTTTACCAGATGTCTAGTTATCATTGCTGCCTTCCTCCGGATCATGGGAATCTTTGTCTTCCCCTACCTAGATGACTGTTTGGTTAGGGGTGGGATGCTGGACAAGGCCATGCAGTCCATATAGTGCACTATTCAGGTACTGGAACAACTGGGCTTTGTCATCACAAAGTCCCATCTGCAACCCTCTCAACACCTTGAGTTCATCGGGGCTCTCCTCAACACCACACTCTCTCGAGCTTTCCTTCCAGCGGACATGGCCCAACACATAGTCACCTTGGCAAGGGATGTCCAGTGTTGCCCAGTTGTCACAGCTCGGCAGGTACTGTGCCTCCTGGGCCCCAAGGCCTCTACAGTCCATGTTAGCTCCTTAGCCTGATTTCAGATACACCAGACACAGTGAACTCTCTACACACAGTGAAGTCAAGCAACGGGACATCTTTTGGACAGGGTCACAGTGACTCTGCCCCTCCAGGAGTCCCTGTTCTGATGGCAGCACCCTATCCACCTGCTGGGCATCCCTTCCAGACCCTGCTGCACCAGCAAGTCCTAATGACTGATGCCTCCAAATTCACCTGGGGGGCACATCTGAATGGCCTGTCTACACAGGTTCTCTGGACTGCAGGAGAAAGCCACCATCAGATCAACTTCCTGGAGTTCGGGCCATTGCCAATGCCCTCTGTGTTTCAGATCCAACCAGGTCAACCTCATACAGACAGACAACTAGGTGGCCATGTTCTTTCTCAACAAGCAGGGCGGCACTGGTTCATACCTCCTCTGCTGGGAGGCAATCCACCTCTGGAAGTTTTCAATCTCACACGGTATGCTCCTCAAAACAGTATACCTTCCAGGGGAGCTCAACATCCTGGGGAATCACCTTAGCAGGGTCCTTCAGCCACACAAGTGGACTCTGAACAGGCAAGTTGCCAACTGCATCTTCCAGATGTGGGGCATGCCGGCCATAGACCTTTTTGCCATTCCTTGCAACACACAGCTTCCACTATTTGCTCCAAAGTGCCATGCAAGAATCACTTACGTAAAAATAAGACAATTACTCCACTCTTAACTATTGGCTATTGGATTGAGGTTCTGTAGGTGTCTATTGGCTCACTTTTTGTCTCCCAAATGTAGTCTCAGATCAAAGCAGCGCTCTTGTGCACCATTGGCAAACACTTTAACCGCGCTTGATAACATCAACGACTACCAGGTTTTCTTTCTCTTTTTCTTCTTTTTCTTAGTTTTATTGCTTTCACACCAGTATTCACACCTCTATAAATTAATTTAATAACTGTGCTTTAAAATTCTGTAGAGAACAGTTGATAATAAAATTCTATGAAGAACAAACTTAGCTTTTTCTCAGTGTGCTTGTTCAACAGTTTGTCATAACAATTCTCCTCCCGCCTCACACTTTTGACGTCCTCGCGTTACCCTCCTCGAAAGGAGTCTCTTATGGAGAATCTAAAAGCAAAAGGCAACAACTAAATTAAACTTTCTCACACATAATGAAGCTTTGATGCATTTATGCAAAAAAACTGCTCTCTTCTTCGTATGTGTCGGCCGCTATTAGTAGCGGTAAAACTAAGAAAAAGAAGAAAAAGAGAAAGAAAACCCGGTAGTCGTTGATGTTATCAAGCGCAGTTAAAGTGTTTGCCAATGGTGCACAAGAGCGCTGCTTTGATCTGATACTACATTTGGGAGACAAAAAGTGAGCCAATAGACACCTACAGAATCTCAATCCAATAGCCAATAGTTAAGAGTGGAGTAATTGTCTTATTTTTACGTAAGTGATTCTTGCATGGCACTGCTCACATACGAAGAAGAGAGCAGTTTTTTTGCATAAATACATCAAAGCTTCATTATGTGTGAGAAAGTTTAATTTAGTTGTTGCCTTTTGCTTTTAGATTCTCCATAAGAGACTCCTTTCGAGGAGGGTAACGCGAGGACGTCAAAAGTGTGAGGCGGGAGGAGAATTGTTATGACAAACTGTTGAACAAGCACACTGAGAAAAAGCTAAGTTTGTTCTTCATAGAATTTTATTATCAACTGTTCTTTACAGAATTTTAAAGCACAGTTATTAAATTAATTTATAGAGGTGTGAATACTGGTGTGAAAGCAATAAAACTAAGAAAAAGAGAAAGAAAACCCGGTAGTCGTTGATGTTATCAAGCGCGGTTAAAGTGTTTGCCAATGGTGCACAAGAGCGCTGCTTTGATCTGAGACTACATTTGGGAGACAAAAAGTGAGCCAATAGACACCTACAGAACCTCAATCCAATAGCCAATAGTTAAGAGTGGAGTAATTGTCTTATTTTTACGTTAGTTGTAATACTCAGGAAAGACCAAAAACTTTTCTTGTATTTATGCAAGAATCACTTGGCTCCTGATGCTTTTCTCCTGGACTTGAGCGAGGGTCTTCTCTATGCCTTCCCACTGACTCCTCTGGTGGCCAAGACCATTTTCAAATTGCAGGTGGACTGCACTAACATGATCCTCATTGCACTGCACTGGCCCAGGCAACCTTGGTTTCCACTCCTGCTCCAATTGTCTCCAGCAACCTCTCAGACTGGGCTGTGCCCCATACCTGATCTCACAGGATGACAGGACTCTGCTTCATCCCATCCTGTCATCCCTAGCGCTAACAGCTTGGATGCTGAGCGGATAGTACTCGCAGAACCCCACTTATCGCAGAATATGGAAAATATCCTCTTCGTCTCGCATAAGGACTTGACAAGATGTGCTAATGCCTTCAAGTGGTGCAGATTCTCCATATGGTGTGAGAACAAATCTCTGGACCCCTTCTCTTGCTCTGTCGAATCAGGTTTGTCTTATCTCCTAAACCTGTCAGACTCTGGTCTAAAGTCCAACTCGGTCAGAATACACCTCAGTGTTGTAGCTGCTTA
The DNA here is from genome assembly GCA_033557465.1 of Ichthyophis bannanicus. Taxonomy (NCBI): domain Eukaryota; kingdom Metazoa; phylum Chordata; class Amphibia; order Gymnophiona; family Ichthyophiidae; genus Ichthyophis; species Ichthyophis bannanicus. Next base: position 371,241,262 of record CM066033.1, on the reverse strand, counting down.
TCGGCCCATAGCTGATCAACCAATCTCCTACTATCTCGTCTCCCCATTAAAACACCCCTGATGGCATGGGACCTTGATGTAGTGCTCGGACAGCTCCTCATACCCCCCTTTGAGCCATTTAGCTCCTGCCTCCTCAAATTCCTTACCTGGACAGTCATTTTTCTGGTGGCACTTCTGCATGCAGAGTCAGTAAATTGCAAGTGCTGATGGCATACCCGCCGTACACCAGGTTTCATAAGAATAGGGTAGTTCTCCAAACTCTCCCGAAATTCCTACCTAAGGTAGTTTCTGCTTTTCTTTTCCTTTATATTTATGCACATTTTGAATAACAAATCAAGAAAAATCTTGTACTGAAACTGAGATATGGTCATGTAATCCACAAGAACAAACACCAAAAAGATTAAAGTAATTACTAAAGTCTATAAATCTCACTCCAGCCCACAATAAGAGGAGATCCAAAAGGGAAATCAATAATTATACCTAAAATGAAAGGAAATACAGTACACTTAAACAATTGGCTCTTTGCAACAATCATGGTGGTTCAGCAGGAGAAAACACCTGGGTCTCCAAGCAACTGGCATCAGCAGTTGGGATGGCTAGAAAAAACATAGGAAACAGCTTGGTATTTAACCAAATGCTCCCAGCTGCTGAACCCCAGGCGCATAAGGAGAAACTCCCATCATTTACACTGGATATCACGAGCGAGATCTGGAAACATACGGACTAACAAGCCCTTAAAGCGCAGGTTCCTCTTTTTGAAAAACAACTTCATCAACCACTCTTTATCTGAAATCAAAGCTAAAGTCACTATTAGCATAGCAGGAGTAACCACTTCTTCTCTAGAGTCTTAAAGAATAGCTGAAACATCCAGAACATCTACCTGCCCCAGCTCCAGGGCAACCCCAACCATGGCCATAGGTGTTCTCCTTGAGGTTGGAAGGTAATAAATCTTCCCCATCGGTGGGTGGGATTCAGGTAATATACCCAACACATCAATTAAATAGCTCCACCACATCTCTCTAGGAGATACTAAAGATCCCTAGGAAAATTAATAATTCTCAGATTAGCAGCCCTGATGGAGTTCTCCAATAGTTCCATCTACACCTTACTTGTAGAGAGTTCTTTCACAACAGATTCAGAACATTTTTCCAAAGCATCAACTTGAGTTTGAAAACCAGACAAAACAGTTTGAAAAGTTACTACCTTAGATGCAGTCTCTTCAATAACCACAGAGTTAAGTTGAACTTTCTGATTTAAAGAGGAAACCTGAGGGATCAGGGCAGCCCCCAATTGCACTATCGCCATCCAAATAGACTCTAAAGTAAAAGTCTCCAGATGCTTTAGCATAAAGGATTCAGGGGAAAATTCCCCCGCTACCACCACAGGTCCTTCCATGCCACCAAGCTCTCAAACATGGGCGTGTTGGGCAGCCTGACCTGCTGCCTGAATTTCTGCAGACAAACCGGCAAAGCTGGCAGAATCCTGCTGGTCTGGAGTGGAAACCACCCCCTCCTTAAGAGACCCTGGGACTCTCCCTCACTAGCTTGCTAAAAGCCCCTTAACATGAGAATCCTGGACACACGTCGTCTTAGCTAAATGCTGCAAATCTGGGGAGATAGAGTAACTGCTTGAAGCAAGTGTCAAGACACCCGACACTGACGCCGGTACAGCTGAACTCAACTCCCCAGATTCCACCAGTTGCTCAGCTGGGCGCAATACAAAGGAATCCAACGGTCCAGTAAACATAGGTAATAGCGAAGAAGTCGGGGCAGTAGCCCCCTTTCTCCAGGACCAAGCAGGAAGTCAGTCCTCACATATGGGTGACGTCGGCGCCGACGGAGCCCCCATGCGGAGCATTTCCCCAGCTTTCAAAGAAAGCCTTTGGGAATTCAGCGCGCATGCGCGGTCCCCTTCCTGTCCAAGGGTGCCATATTTCTCAGTCTTCTTTTTTCCGCGGAGCCCGACGAACGTGTTTCATTTTCACCCGAGGAAAAAGTTGATTTTTCTACGTGAATCCGTTTTTCTTCGGTTCGACGCTGGTTTCCCTTTCCTGCCTGGGCCCGATACGTCAGTATCGAGCCCTGACTTCATTTTTCGGTTTTTGTCCTTAGTTACTAGCGTACGCGCCATTTTTCTATTTTTCACTGGCAGCCCTGTCTTTTGACCTCGAAGGGGCCCTTTTTCCCCCGATGGCTGCCAGCGGGTTTAAAAAGTGTGATTGGTGTAAGAAACGTATGTCTCTCACCGACACACATGACTGCTGCCTCCGCTGCCTCGGGCCTGATCATGACCCGATGATCTGTGGCCCGTGTGGGAAAATGTCCTCGAAGGCGTTGAGGAGCCGGCAGCACCAAAAGGAAAGAATCTTCTCTGACTCCGCATCCGGCCGGGCCCGGACTTTGTCAGAGGCCTCGACGTCTCGGGACTCCAATCCTGAGCATCGCCGGGGTTCCTCTGAGAGGGGGTCTCCCTCGCGGGAGCATCGCAGGAAGAAGAAACCCGCGAGGGCGGCGTCGGTGGATGCACTTGGCTCCTCGAGGGCCAGGTCGCATAGCCCCGAGCGCCGTCCCGGGTCTTCGGAGTCGGAGAGGCCTGCCAAACAACCTCGTGTGGAGATGGAGTCCCCGGGTCACGTGAGTACTGTAGTCCTTGTGGACTCTCCTCCGGGGGAGCCGACATCGGGCCCGACGCTGTCGGGGCCCGAGTCGGGGGCTGCTGAGTCTCCTGAGCTCGGACTCAGGTTGACGGCCTTGGAGAGCAGCTTGGCTGCCTTCATGGAACAGCAGCGGGCACTGATTGCCGGTCTCACCGGTGCATTGCCCCGACCACCGGGACATCGATGTCCAAGTCGACCCCGGAGGCCGAGCCGATCCTCCAGTCCATGCGCTCTCGAGTTGATCCTCGGCCAAGGACTCCCTCTGCCTTCCGTTCGGGACCGAGGTCGTCGACACCGGTACCCTCGGCGTCGGGGCAGATGGCATCGGTACCTGCCCGACCGGAGCCGCTCGATTCCTCCTCCAAGGGGTCGGGCTGGTAAACGGAGTCACCGGACACTTTTCAGACCCGGTGTGTCCCATTGGACTCGCCAGAGTCTGAGCCTCGGAGATGGTCCCCCCCCCAGAGGACACCCGGTTCTCGGACTTTGTGCGGGATATGGCCAAGGCCTTGGCCTTCCCCGCGGATCCCGAGGAGGAGCCTCGAGCCGAGGAGCTCGAGGCCCTGCAGTATGACTCTCCCCCCAAGGAGGCCTTTACTGTACAGGTTCCTCCGATACTGGAACGGTTGCTCTTCCGCATGTGGGAGGCGCCGGCCTCGACGCCGGTTTTGAGCAAGCGGGTCGATTCTATCTGTCGAGTCCGCAAGATCCCCGGGTTCCAGAAGGCACAGCTACCGCACCAAGCCAGGGGGCACAGGGTCCCGACCTCTTTGTCAAGAAGCACAGGACCTGTGCTCCTGGGCAGTCAATCATGGCATACTTCTCAAAGCGGTCTATCTCCCTGGGCAGGAGAATTACTTGGCAGACAGGTTGAGCAGAATCCTACAGCCACACGAATGGCAGTTGAATCCTCTGGTGGTTCAACAGATCTTCCTAAGATGGGGTCTCCCCACCATGGATCTGTTTGCCAGTCCACTGGACCATCAACTGCCCAGGTTCTGCTCCAGGCACCCGAATCCTCAAAGAGTAGTAGCGGATGCTTTTCTCATACCATGGTCTACAGGCCTTCTATATGCGTTTCCTCCCACGCCTCTAGTGCCCAAAACACTGTTCAAAGTGATCTGGGACAAGGCCTTGGTGATTCTGGTGGCCCCCAGATGGCCAAGGCAACCATGGTTCCCACTTCTTTTGCAACTAGCGGTGGACGCTCCCCTTCCTCTGGGGGATGCAACCCGATCACCTGTCTCAGGAGCAGGGATCTCTCTTACACCCCAATCTCCAGTCCCTCCATCTGATGGCCTGGCTGCTGAAAGGGTAGTTCTAGCAGCCTTACTGCTGCCTCGGGAAGTGGAGGACGTGGTCTTGGCCTCTAGGAGGCAGTCCACTTGAAAGTCCTATGCTCTTAAATGGCATAGATTCTCCACCTGGTGTGACCGGCACAAGGAGGATCCTTTCTCATGCATGGTTCCGGTGGTGCTGCAGTATTTACTGCACCTGTCCAATCTAGGCCTTAAATCCAACTCTGATGAAGTCCACCTCAGTGCTCTCTCAGCACACCACTTACCGGTGGAGGGTCAGTCTCTCTCGAGCCACCCTTTGGTAGCTCGCTTCCTCAGAGGCCTGCTGCTGCTTAAGCCTCCAGTTCGTCCACTTGCCCCTGAGTGGGATTTGAATGTGGTCTTGCAACAACTTACTTGCCCACCATTTGAGCCTATGGCTACTTGTCCTTTGAGTTTTCTTTCCTGGAAAATGTTGTTTTTGTTAGCTCTTACCTCAGCAAGGCGAGTGAGTGAGCTTCAAGCTCTGGTGTCCGAGGCATCATACACTAGGTTTTATAGGAACAGAGTAGTCTTACGGACTCACCCTAAGTTCCTTCCAAAGGTTGTCTTCTCCTTCCACCTCAATCAGGAGGTGGTTCTTCAAACTTTCTTTCCCAGGCCGCATGCTGGCCGGGCTGAAATGGTCTTGCATACCCTGTACTGTAGGAGGGCGTTGTCCTTCTACCTTGACCATATGCAGGGACACCGGAGGGCTATTCAGCTCTTCGTCTCTTTTGACCCTAATAAGTTGGGGTTACCTGTGTCCAAGCATACCCTGTCCATTTGGGTAGCAGACTGTATCGCCTGGGCATACAGGGCAGCCGGCCTCTCCTTGCAGGGTCGAATCACTGCTCACTGTGTCAGGGCTAAGGCTGCGTCAGTGGCTCATCTCTGCTCTGTTCCATTGGTAGACATCAGCCGGGCCGCTACTTGGTCTTCAAGCCAGACTTTTGCAGCCCATTACTGCCTTGAGAGGGAGTCCCGCAGGGACAGTGCTTTCGGACAGGTGCTACTCTGTAATCTCTTTGAGGCAACTCCTACACTCCAGCCCTGATGTTGGGCTACCGTTCGGGGGCATTCTCAGAGAAGATTCTTTTAACACTTGCTGAGGCTCTAGAGGGAGCTCATTTTTTCAGCTTTGGGTCTCCGGTAGCCTTAAGCTGGGGAGTCCCATATGTGAGGACTGACTTCCTGCTTGGTCCTGGAGAAAGCGTAGTTACTCACCTGTAACAGGTGTTCTCCAGGAGCAGCAGGAATCAGTCCTCACAACCCTCCCTCCTCCCCTTGGAGTTGTAGTCATATGATTTATTTTGGTCTTTTGCTATGTCATCAGACTGAGCAAGATGGTGGGATTTGCTGTTCCTGAAGGAGGCGTGCGGAGCTGCTTATCCGTCTGGGGGCTGCCGTTGCTGCAGAGGTGTGGTGGACCGCTGCTTTTCCTTCCTATCCCATCACAGGCACAGCCGGGACAGCCTGACCGAGGTCTTCCCTTAGGGGATTTAAACGCTGAGCCAGGAGCCTACCAGTGGATTCGCTGTTCCTGAAGGAGGTGTGTGGAGCTGCTTATCCATCTGGGGGCTGCCGTTGCTGCGGGGGTGTGGTGGACCGCTGCTTTTCCTCCCTATCCCATCACAGGCACAGCTGGGACAGCCTGACTGAGGTCTTCCCTTAGGGGATTTAAATGCTGAGCCAGGAGCCTACCAGTGGATTCGCTGTTCCTGAAGGAGGTGTGTGGAGCTGCTTATCCGTCTGGGGGCTGCCGTTGCTGCGGAGGTGTGGTGGACCGCTGCTTTTCCTCCCTTTCCCATCACAGGCACAACCGGGACAGCCTGACCGAGGTTTTCCCTTCTTTAGATTGTTGTATAAATCTCGCTCTCTATACGCGGAGCGTGTTCCGAAGGGGCGTGTCCAAAGGGGCTAGCTCCGCCCCTTTGGCGCCCCTTCGGCATCACTGCGGCATCTCTGAGGTGCAGCGGCGGTGTTGGCTTCTGTTTTCTCTGTTTTATTCAGGTTTGTTTCCCATTACTGTGTGATTTCTTGCTTAATGTTTGGTTTCCTTTAAACATGGGGAAACGGAAAGCCAAGGTAGGGGGAAAAGTGCCGGAGGTCTCGGCTGGAGAAGCTAAACCAGTCGGGCCTCTGGATAAACACTTTGTTCCCCTCCCGATAGCACAATCTTCCCCGGAATTGGTATCTCTCAGCTCCGATGGTAGATTCCCCCCCTTGCCTCCTATTCCTGGTTCTCTTTATGAGTGTCCTGTGAACGCTTCCTCATCGGCGAGAACAATGCCTTTGATTATTTTCCCGAAGCCGATTTTGTTGGTTGGGGACGGAAGCTCTTCGGAACTTTCCTCCCCTTCCCCAGAAACCAAAATTACCTTAAAAGATATTTGGGCAGTGTTAAAAGGCATTGATTCTAAGATGTCTTCTTCTTTTCTTTCTTTTTCTACATTTTCTCAGGAAACTGTTTCTTCTCTGCAGCAATTAGATGCTAAAGCTATTGTTCTTGACACTGCTGTTAGTGCATTAGAGTCCCAGGTTCTTCCAATTTATTCCTCTAGTGTGGCTGGCATTAAAGATTCTCTTTTGATCCATTCTAAGTTGGAGCGCCTGGAAAATTCCATGCGCGCTTCCAACTTGTGTTTCCTGAATTTTCCCCAGTCTCCGTTGTTATCTCATAGGATTTTGCTGGCTAAATTTTTTAAGGAAGTCCTGGGTATTTCTGATAATATTGATTTCCTGCAGATTTACTATATTCCCTCTACTTATCAGAAACTCAATCCGGTTGATGGGGAACTTGATGAGATCGCTTCTCCCATGACAAATTTGACTGCCTTTTTGGAAGACTCCCAGGACATAATTAATGTTAGGGCTACTTTGTTGGTCACGTTCTCCTCTGTTGATATTAAACAACGTATATTGAGGGCCTTTTTTAAGACTAAAACTGTGAAATTTTGTGGTCAGTCAGTTAATATTTTTCCTGATGTTTCTCGTAGCACCCAGATGCGCCGGAGGCAGTTTTTAGATCTTAAGCCCCGGGTTTTGGCATTGGGTGCTATGTTTTTCTTGAAGTTTCCATGTAAATGTATCCTTAGTTATGAGGGCGCTTCATATACATTTGTTGAAGTATCCCATTTAGAAACTTTCCTATCTGGAAAAGGGGTTTAAGTGGGTGTGTGGGGTCACAGCCTCCATATTGTGGATAGTCTGTATTCTGTTTTCTTAATCGTTTTTCCTTCTTGTTTAGCAGCGGGGTTCCATAATGTGGACTATATCATGGTGTATATTGCTTATTGTAATATTGATTTTCTTTGTATTTATTTTTATGGGATTGACCTGTACTTATTTTGGTTGTTGTATATGACTAAAAAAAAAAAAAAGACTGAGCAAGATGGCACCCTTGGGCGGGAAGGAGACCGCGCATGCGCGCTGCATTCCCAAAGGCTTTCTTTGAAAGCTGGAGAAATGCTCCGCATGGGGGCTGTGAGGACTGATTCCTGTTGCTCCTGGAGAACACCTCTTACAGGTGAGTAACTGCGCTTTATCTTCCGCTTCTTTCCCATTCACAGAAAAATGTTCTGCTCACACAGTTCCTGCCAGTGCCATCTTGGATCTCAGTTTCTGCTTTTCATCTCAATCAATTGTGGTGTTACCCACCTCCCTCCCAAGGCCTCATACCAACAAAGCTGAGGGCTCGTTGCACACCTTGGACTGTAAGAGAGCACTGGCTTTCTACCCGGAGAGGACAAAAGCCCATTGCCACTCCCCCCAGCTCTTTGTCTCCTTTGACCCCAATAAGCTGGGGGTGGCAGTGTTGAAGTCGAAATGCACCTTGTCCATTTGGATGGCGGACTGCATCTTTTTCGCTTACACTCAGGCTGGGCTGACGTTGGAATGCCATGTCACGGCTCACATTGTCTGAGTTATAGCTGCTTCGGTGGCCAACTTGCGCTCAGTCTCCACAGTAGAGATCTGTAGGGCTGCTACATGGTCTTCAGTCCACACCTTCACAACCCATTACTGTCTGGATGGAGATTCCCAGTGTAACAGCAACATCAGCCAAGCCGTATTCCGTCATCTCTTTGGAAATTGAAGCAACTCCTTCCCACCGGCCCTTCTGTCCATCCAGGCTGTCGTAGAGTAGATCTGATGGTGTCTAAGTTGGATACTGACTCTCACAACCTCTCAGCGATTGCTCATGCTGTTTGTTCTCAGTTCATTTTTTCTGGTTGTCTTTTACAGGTTTTTTTGTAGCCTGTAGCTAGGGAGTCCCATATGTAAAGAATGACTTCCTGCTTGGTCCCGGAGAAAGCGTAGTTACTCACCTGTAGCAGGTGTACTTCAGGATTAGCAGAATCAGTCCACACTACCATCTCTCCTCCCTGTAGAGTTTCTTTCTTTTTTGGTTTAATTAAGCTGTCTCATCATACTGAGGTAAAGATTGCTCCTTTGGATGGGAAGACCAGCACGCATGCACGGATCACCTTCCAAAAGCTTCCTGTGGAGTGACGTTACCCATATGTGAGAACTGATTCCTGCTGATCCCGAAGAATACTCGCTACAGGTAAGTAATTATGCTTCCTTTCTCTTTTGCTTGCTTAGAATAATTTCTAACTGCCTGTACCTTTTCTGTTTCTTTGAATTAGTTGCTCAAAAATGGCTTTATTTGCTGTCTGCTTAACATTGTTCCTTTGAAAATTACTTAGGGGCTTGTTTACAAAGCCGCGGTAGTGGTTCGCGATCGCGATCGCAGCCGCGGCCCCATTGAAATCAATGGGGCCGCGGCTCCGATTACGATCGCAAACCGCTACCGCGGCTTTGTAAACAAGCCCCTTAGTCTATGTAGGGTTTTTTTGCCTTAGAGAAACTATTGGTGCAATATAGGAATTACCTAGCTATATAAAAGTGTTCAAATTTTCAGCCTGTTCTGAAAAAAGAAAAAAGATAGCTTGAAAGAATATCTTTGGTCTGTATTGCAATAGTAAGCTTGAGTTCTGATAATTAACAGTTGCCCAGCAAGCGTCTCTGGCTCAGAAAATCAAACTTGTAGCTTACTACCATTTCATTAAAGGAGAATATTTTCTTTATTTCCTTCCCTCTCTCCCCTCACCACACCACCTCAGCATTGGATTTTCTTAGTCACCCTAAGGCACGTGGAGGGGAATTTTAGAAGGAACGTCCAAGTGCAATCTGGCATGTCTAAGCCAGAATGTCTAAAAAAAATAAGACACATCCAGGTGCTGACACGATTTCACAAATGTGGATGTGCCCGATATGGATATCTGTAGGGACGTCTACATAAATGTTCCCAGAACCATATTTCAGAAACTGAATGTCTAGGATAACCTAATGGTTATAGTAGTGGGCTAGGAAAAGGGCTGCCTCTATTGTTGACATTGTGCTGAGTACTGTGCTTGGGATGGTATAGTGCTATCGTCTCTATACCCTCTGGATGATTTTCAGCCAAAAAGAACACTTTTCAGATGCCTGTTCATGCCTGGAGCAGGGCTAAACTTAAACATGATGCCAGATGTCTGTGACATTTCTGAGATCAGGTGGGGATATTGAGGTTCCTGGGAAAGCTCAAGCCACACCTCCACCACACCCATGTTCAGATTTGGATGTCCTCACATTGGCATCATCCCCAGGGCCGGCTTCTGGAGATGTCTCTGCTTGTGACCTTTCTACGCCTGTTTTCAGACATTCAAACCATAAATAGGCTTCCAAAATGACCCCCATATTCACTTGTCCTAAACTTAGTGGAAAGCACACCTGTGTTGCTTTTTGATCTAACAACTGACCCATATTTAACACAATAATCAGTGCAATAGCTGTGGTGCTTTAATCCTTAGGAAAATAATTTAGAGCCTTCAAACTTGTCCTTTCTGTCTTATGCTATCTGATTTAGAAAAAGAATTGATTCAGGTAAGGGAAAAATTAGCTGCAAACAATCATCTCCCAAGGTACAACTTGAAAACAATCCCACAAAAAAATCCAGCAACCCAAGAATAAATGTATCACAGTGGGTTCTGGCAGGTTTCGACCTGTAACAAGGAGGCATCCACTCCATCATGAAATACCCTTGCATAATACCTTCTCTGAGAATGTTCCATTAATGGAAACTGAGGTGGCCTTAGACAAGAATGATGACATGCAGTGTACCAGAAATGCCACAGGCATTTTCAAAAAATTTCAAAATAGAAAACTGTTAATCTCCAGGAACAAGCAGGACATATGGGTGGTGTCGGTACTGCTCCCCAGTGTCCAATTGGAAAGCTTTTGGGTGCACTCCACTGTGCCTGCGTGACTACCTTCCCGCCTTCCCAACTCCCTCTCTTCAGTTCTTCATTTTCCGCGAAGCCAGCAGGAAGCAAATCCTGTCACTGCAGAAAAACCTCTTTTTGTGGATAGCATCTCTGCCTTCCCGTCAACACTGGCACCGTCGAAGACATCGCTGGTTCCCTTATTCTTTTCTTTTACTTCTTGTTATCTTCTTATGTTGTTTAAAAAAAACATAAGTGTCAACACCCTTCTTAGGCCTTAAGCCTTCCATAGCCTTCACATCCTTGAAGGCATGGACAAATCAGCTAGTGGTTTCAAAAAATGTTCTAAGTGTGCCAGCACCATTTCAGCAACTGACACACATGACTTGTGCTTAAAATGTCTCGGCCCAGATCAAAAGATTTTCCCTGTCAGCATACATTTCATGCAGCTTTGGACTCTGGTGATTTCAGTCTCCAAAGGTAATAGGACAGTTTGCAAGATGAAATTAACTCTGACCCCCTGGTGATTTCAGTCTCCAAGGCCTGTCTGAAGCCCCTCCTTGCTAAATCAAGAATGGCAGACCTTAAAGGGAGTGGCTAGCAGACCTCAAGGGGAAGGGCTGGAGAGGATTCAATTCACTATAAAGGACAGAAACACTTCCTCTCTCTCTCTCTCTTCCACCATTCATCGGACATGAAGGACAGGAGGCTCTGATAATCAATTCCCTTCACCCCTCCCCGCTCTCTCTCTCTCCCTTGCCATGAGGCTCTGACTCACATGTTCTGGCCTATCTCTCTCTCACACTTCACACATGCACATGCACACACAGATTCATTGATGCACACTGAAACAGCTCTGTAACAATCACTATATACCTCTGTTCAATACCTATGTAATAAGCCTATTTCTACATAAAAAATCTTTCTCCAAGCCACACCTGTTTGGTTGTCTTATTACAAGCCCTCCTGCTTCTGTGAAGTGAAATGAACCCAGGACCTACAGAAGAATAACTGACCAAATCTTACATTCCCCTCTGTCAGAAAATGATACAGAGAGGCCTACAAAACCGGGCTTCTAAATTGGAGCACTCTTCGCTTCGGATGCAGTATCGATGGTGTCCACTTTGTCGAGGGCCTCATCATCCTCCCATGGATCTCAGTTATCTTTGAAGTCCAAGCACAAGGTCGTATCAAAGTCCAACAATACCTCTAGGGGAAGATCTCACTCAAGGCATTGAGACCCCTCGGGTGTTGCCTCAGAGGTGGATCGGTCTGCTGAACAGCCCCGGCAAGAGGCCCTGTCCTCCAAATCCAAAGAGTGGCCCCAAGATGCTCCCGAGCCTTGACCTCTGAAGAGCTACTGGTGCCATGCTCTAGGACAGTAGCGCTAATACCCATCACCAATACCCAAGCATCAGCAATCTCAATAGACCAGCGCATACTGACCATCAAGCGGAGCTTGGCAGCCCTCCTTGCAGCCTCAGTACCCATAAAACCCTTGGCTACAGGCACCGCTCCGTTAATATCGGTTACGGTACCAACGTCGACACCGGTTCTGGGCATGACATCGGGGCTGCTGCAGATGACATTGGCATCACTCCAACCCATATCCTCCCTTGAAACTCTTATCGATACCTGTGCCAAACCCAAGCTGCTCACCGAGGCCGATACCTTGGAGCATCGGTACCAGCATCTAGCTTCCGGCGAACACCTTGCCCATCGATACTTCAAGTCCTCCGATTCTGATTCCTCTGTTTCAGATGTGGAGTCACTCGATTCTCCAGGACGAGGCAGGAAGTCAGTCCTCACATATGAGTGACGTCGGCACCGACAGAGCCCTCGTGCAGAGCATTTCCCCAGCTTTCAAAGAAAGCCTTTGGGAATGCAGCGCGCATGCGCAGTCCCCTTCCCGCCCAAGGGTGCCATCTTGCTCAGTCTTCTTTTTTCCGCGGAGCCCGATGGATGTGTGTCATTGTCACCTGGTAAAAAGTTGATTTTTCCTGAGTTGGATTCGTGTTTTTGCCCGGTTCGACGCCGGTTCTCCTTCCCGCCTGGGCCCGGTACACCAGTATCAAGCCCGGAGCCACGTTTTTCAGTTTTTGTCCTTCGTGACTAGCGTTCCCGCCTTTTTTCTCTTTTTCACTAGCAGCCCAGTCTTTTGACCTTGCAGGGGTCCTTTTTCCTCCGATGGCTGCCAGCGGGTTCAAGAAGTGTGATTGGTGTAAGAAGCTAATGTCTCTCATCGATACACATGACTGCTGCCTCCGGTGGTCTGTGTCCCATGTGGCAAAATGTCCTCTAAGGCGCTGAGGAGCCGTCAGCATCAGCGTGAAAGACTTTTTTCTGACTCTGCGTCCGGCCGGGCCCGGACCTCGTCAGAGGCCTCGACATCTCGAGAGTCCGACCCCGAGCACCGTTGAGGCTCCGCAGAAAGTGGGTCTCCTTCTCGGGAACACAGAAGGAAGAAGAAACCCGCGAAGGCGGCATCAGTGGGCGCTCTTGGCCCCTTGAGGGCCAGGTCGCATAGCCCCGACCGCCGTCCCGGGTCCTCGGAGTCGGAGAGGCCTGCCAAGTTGCCTCGAGTGGAGCCGGAGTCCCTGAGTCATGTGAGTGCTGTTGTCCTCGTAGACTCCCCTCCGGGGGAGCCGACGTCGGGCCTGACACCGTTGGGGCCCAAGTCGGGGGCTGCTGAGTCTCCTGAGCTGAGTCTCAGGTTGACAGCCTTGGAGAGCAGCTTGGCTGCCTTCATGGAGCAGCAGCAGGTACTGATCGCCGGTTTGACCGGTGCATCTGCCCCGACCACCGGGACCTCGATGTCCAAGTCAGCTTGAGACCGCATCGACTTGAGGATCGGCTGAGCCTAGGTCCCCCTCGGCCTCCCGCTCGGGTCCAAGGTCGTCGACACTGGAGCCCTCGGCGTCAGGGAAGATGGCATCGATGCCCGCCTGGCCGGAGCCGCTCGATTCCTCCTCGGAGGGGTCCGAGTGGGAGACGGAGGACAAGGAGTCCCCGGACACTTTCCGGACCCGGTGTGAGCCTCGGAGATGGTCCCTACTGGAGGATACCCGGTTCTCGGACTTCGTGAGGGATATGGCCAAAGCCTTGGACTTCCCTGCAGATCCCGAGGAGGAGCCTCGAGCCGAGGAGCTCGAGGCTCTCCAGTATGACTCTCCGCCTAAGGAGGCCTTTACTGTACCGGTTCCTCCGATGCTGGAATGGCTGCTCTTCCGCATGTGGGAGGCACAGGCCACTGCGCCGGTTCTCAACAAACGGGTCGATTCCATTTATCGAGTCCGTAAGAGCCCTGGTTTCCAGAAGGCACAGCTACCGCACCACTCCATGGTTGTGGAATCGGCCATGCATCGTCTGAAAAGTCAGAAGATGCACTCATCGGTGCCCCCCGCCCGGGAGGCCCGGAACCTGGATGCCCTCGGTAGAAAGTGCTTCCAGGGCTCTATTCTTTGGCTTGCCGTGTCCAGACTTACCAGCTGTACACGGGCATTTACCTCTGAGACCTGGCAAAGGAGATTGCCGGGTTCTCAGCTGGCCTCTCCGAGGAACCTTTGCAGAAGTTTAAGGCTTTGTCATCAGGGATTCAAGAGTGCTCAAAGTTTATCTCTCGAGCAGCCTATGACAGCTTCGAGGCTTCGGCCCGAGTAGCCGCGGCCGGCATCGGTGCACACCATCAGGCCTGGCTACAGTCATCGGACCTCGAGCCATGGGTACAGGACAAGTTGGTCAATGTCACTTGCCGAGGTGAGAACCTTTTTGGCAAACCCATGGCTGCAAAGGCTGCAGAACCCGAGTCTGAGACTCTCACCAGGACAAGGCTGTCCAGGAAAACTTCTGCCCCTTCTCAGAAGAAGAAGGGCTCGGGGAAAAAGCCCTTTTACCCGAGGAAGGCTACTGCCTACAAATCCTCCCCTCAGTTTCAGGCCTCTACAGCTCCCCATCAGGGTCAGCAGGCCAAGGGGCAGGGACATGGGCCCCGTAGGCAGAAAACCACCAAGCCATCAGCTCCGGCTCCTGCACAGCAGGGAGCGGGGTTTTGACTCCCACTGCATAGCCGCTCCTCCTCAGCTGGCTCCTCTCAGCACAGGAGGCCGGCAGACACTGTACACCCACAGGTGGTCAGCCATAACAGGGGATACCTGGGTACTGAGCATAGTCCAAAAGGGCTGTTTGCTCCACTTCAACAAGTTACCCTCTCCTATTTTCCAGGGGAGCCTCCAAGACTCCCTCTGCACAGGAACCTTCTCCTTCAGGAGTTGGAAAGTCTTCTACAGGAGCAGGCGGTGGAACCGGTGCCCCACCACCTGATAGGGTGAGGCTTCTATTCCAGGTACTTTCTGATACCAAAAAGGCCTCAGGCCCATCCTAGATTTGCGAAATCTCAACAAGTTCCTGGAGAGGGAAAAGTTCAAGATGCTTACCCTTAGAATACTGCTGCCCTACCTCCAGCAGGGATATTGGCTATGCTCCTTAGACCTGAAGGATGCTTATACTCACATCCTCATTCATTCAGACCACAGACAATATCTCAGATTTGTAGTGGGAGAAAGTCATTTTCAATACAGAATACTTCCATTTGGCCTCACCTCCGCCCCCAGGGTTTTCACCAAGTGCCTGGCGGTGGTGGCGGCCTATCTCAGAAACCAGGGCATCTTTGTTTTTCCATATCTGGACGACTGGTTCATTAGAGGTCAGTCTCCACAAGAGGTCAGACAGGCCACCCTTCACACTTTTTCTCTTCTCCAGCATCTAGGCTTCGTAATAAACTTCACAAAGTCCACTTTGCTCCCCTCACAGGACATAGAGTTCATAGGGGCAAGATTAGATACCCTCCAGGTGATGTCGTATTTGCCCGAGAACAGGGCCCACAGACTGATGGCTTTGGAAAAACAGTTCCACAGTGGTTCTCTGTTCTTCGCCAGAAACCTCCTAAGGCTCTTGGGTCACATGGCATCCACGGTCCATGTAACTCCGAATGCCCGTCTGCACATGCAACCTGCTCAGTAGTGCCTCAGAGCTCAGTGGGTGCAAGCCACAGTCGACTTTAACGACAAGATAAGGGTGTCCAAACTGCTGGCAGCCTCCCTACGGTGGTGGCTGCATCTCCCGAACCTGGTCCAGGGGGTGCCTTTTCAGGCACCTCCACACACACAGGTACTGACAACCGATGCTTCCCTTCAGGGCTGGGGTGCACATTGCCAGGGGGCTTGCACTCTGGGCCTCTGTTCTCCTTGGGAGTCCACACAGCAGATCAATCTGTTGGAGTTGCGAGCTATCCGCTTAGCTCTACAGACTTTCTCTCGTGTCCTCTCTCACCAGTCTGTCTTAGTTCAGACAGACAATCAGGTGGCAATGTTCTACGTGAACAAGCAAGGGGGGGCACAGGCTCCAAGCTTCTGTGTCAGGAGGCGCAGGCCCTGTACTCCTTGGCAATCAAACACAACATATTTCTCAAGGCAGTTTATCTGCCTGGCCAGGAGAATTCCCTGGCAGACAGATTGAGCAGGATTCTACAGCCTCACGAATGGCATTTGAATCCCCTGGTGGTGCAAGGGATCTTTCTAAGATGGGGTCTTCCAACCATCGATCTCTTTGCGAGTCCACTGAACAGTCAGCTACCCAGGTTCTGTTCCAGGGAACCGCATCCTCTCCGAATAGCAGCAGATGCGTTTCTAATCTCTTGGTCCACGGGTCTACTGTATGCATTTCCTTCCACACCTCTAGTGGCCCGCACCTTGTTGAAGATTCTTCAGGACAAGGCCTCGGTGATTCTGGTAGCCCCCAGATGGCCGAGGCAACCATGGTTTCCATTCCTTTTGCAGTTGGCAGTGGACATTCCACTCCCTCTGGGGTGCAGCCCGATCTCCTACCTCAGGATCAGGGATCTCTCCTGCACCCCATCCTCAGGTCCCTCAATCTGATGGCCTGGCTGCTGAAAGGGTAGCTCTAGCCCCCTTACTTCTATCTAAGGAAGTGGAAGAGGTGGTTTTGGCCTCTAGGAGGCAATCCACCCGGAAATCGTATGCCCTCAAGTGGCGTAGATTCTCCACCTGGTGTGCTCAGCACCAGGAGGATCTTTTTTCGTGGCTGGTGCCAGTGGTGCTGCAGTATCTGCTTCACCTGTCGGACCTAGGCCTTAAATCCAACTCTGTTCAGGTCCACCTCGGTGCTCTTTCGGCGCACCACTCGCAGAAAGAAGGCCAATCTCTGTCGGGTCACCCCTTGGTGTCCCGCTTCCTCAGAGGCCTGTTTTTGCTCAAGCCTCCGATCCATCCACCAGCCACTGAGTGGGATTTGAATGTGGTCTTGCACCAACTTACTTGCCCACCGTTTGAGCCGATGGCTACCTGTCACTTACGCTTCCTTTCCTGGAAGGCGTTGTTCTTAGTGGCTTTTACCTCAGCCAGGCGTGTGAGTGAACTACAAGCTCTGGTTTCTGATAGACCGTACACACGGTTCTATAAGAACAGGGTGGTCTTACGGACTCACCCTAAGTTCCTTCCGAAGGTTGTCTCTTCCTTCCACCTCAATCAGGAGGTGGTTCTTCCAACATTCTTCCCCAGGCTACATGCCAGCTGGGCTGAAACAGTCCTGCATACCCTGGACTGTAAAAGGGCATTGTCCTTTTACATAGACCGTACGCAGGGGCATCAAAGGGCTCCTCAGCTCTTCGTATCTTTTGACCCTAATAAACTGGAGTTGCCTGTCTCCAAGCATACTTTGTCCCTTTGGGTAGCGGATTGTATCGCCTGGGTGTACAGGGCAGCTGGCTTCTCCTTGTAGGGTCGAGTCACAGCCCACTGTGTCAGGGCGAAGACCGCGTCAGTAGCCAGCTTCACTCTGTTCTGTTGGCAGACATCTGCCGGGCCGCTACTTGGTCTTCAAGCCAGACTTTTGCGGCTCACTACTGCCTCGAGAGGGAGTCCCGTAGGGACAGTGCTTTCGGACAGGCGGTACTCCGTAATCTCTTTGAGGTTTAGGCAACTCTTGCCCTCCGGTCCTTGTGTTGGGCTACTGTACGGGGGCGTTCTCAGAAAGGATTCTTTCACGGATGCTGACGCTCTAGAGGGAGCTTATTTTTTCAGCTTGCGTTCCCGGTAGCCTTAAGCTGGGGAGTCCCATATGTGAGGACTGATTTCCTGATTAGTCCTGGAGAAAGAGTAGTTACTCACCTGTAACAGGTGTTCTCCAGGAGCAGCAGGAATCAGTCCTCACGACCCTCCCTCCTCCCCTTGGAGTGCCGTTATGTGATTCATTTTGTGTTTTTACTGTCTTTTAGCTATGTCATCAGACTGAGCAAGATGGCACACTTGGGTGGGAAGGGGACCGCGCATGCGCGCTGCATTCCCAAAGGCTTTCTTTGAAAGTTGGGGAAATGCTCCCAACGAGGGCTCCGTCGGCACCAACATCACCCATATGTAAGGATTGATTCCTGGTGCTCCTGGAGAACACCTGTTAGAGGTGAGTAACTACTCTTTCATGGGGGCCTCGGGATCTTCCTTGGATCCTTCCCCTCCTCAACAGTGATGGATGTTGCATTTGGAAAATATGTCCTTCCAGGAATTCATTTGAGACCTAGCCAAGGGTCTCTCTATCATGGTACCATCGGAGAAGGAGTCAATGGCAAAGGAATTAGAGATCCTCCAATACCCAACAGTACCCAAAGAGGCAGCCACCTTACTGGTGCAATGTATCCTTCATGACCTTATGCTCCGTATGTGGGAGACACCTCTCACAGTCTCATCTCAAAGCTGATGTCTCGATACCATGTATTGGGTACCAGAGTGTCCTTGCTTCCAAAAGCCACAGCTTCCTCACCATTCCATGGTGGTTGAATCAGTGATGCGCTGAATCAAAAGCTCGAAGACTCACTCCTTTA
The DNA here is from genome assembly GCA_033557465.1 of Ichthyophis bannanicus. Lineage (NCBI taxonomy): Eukaryota > Metazoa > Chordata > Amphibia > Gymnophiona > Ichthyophiidae > Ichthyophis > Ichthyophis bannanicus. The sequence goes on along the minus strand of CM066033.1, from coordinate 371,223,133 downwards.
TTCCCCCAGGTAGAAAATTGAGAACTCTTGACTCCTTTTGGTGTCAATGCTTTCAAGCATCCATGCTCATGGCTAGGATTAATTCCTATATCCTCTACATGGAAATGTTCCTGAAAAGGTCTCCAGTGATCTCGAGGCCTTTGCCCCTGTCCTCCAAGATGACAAAAGGGCAGATTATCTTGCCTTAATTCACCCTGATTCACCTTCTAGGCTCCAGGATAAAACACTCTTGACCCTGTTTGATGATCTATCTCTGCGTCAGCATGTCTCCTGCCCCACCCATGTGGCGGGTCACACTGTAGAGCTCATCCTTACAGCTGATTCCCCATTCAAACCAGCTTCGGTTTCTACTATCTCTCTACCCTGGTCTGACCACTTCTGCCTTCTTTTTACATTCCCTCTCCCTGCAGCTTCCCCTCTGCCCACTTCTGCTCCTACGCCTTCCTCTCGTCGCAAACGCCATATCACGCCATCTACTCTTTTGCAGTTTCCCTCTGCCAATACTCTTCTTCACCCTGGTTTCTCCCGCCTTCCTATAAATGATCAGGTTGCTGTCTGGACCTCTTCACTATCCTCTGCCTTGGATCACCTTGCCCCCTTATGCCCAGTGCCCTCATCCCGAAAAAGCACTCACCATCCCTGGAGTGGGCATGGAGCAAACACCCTTCTCCAGATTTATTTGTTCATTTCACGCTCCATCAACAAAAATACCGTTCCATGATCTGTGCCACTAAGCACACCTACTACTCCGACCAGGTTACCAGTTCATCCAATTCCTCTAGGCAACTCTATGATACACTCTGCTCCCTTTCATCACTCTGACTGCCTGCTGTGGCCCCCACTGTTCCCCATCTTGCCCCAGATGGCTACCTTCTTTTCAGAGAAAATACAGTCTCTTCGCCTTACTTTTCATTCCTCTCCTCCCCACCTCTCCCCATGTGCTCCCATTTCTCCCTCTTTTCTGGTTCCTTCCACCTCCTCAGCTTTTTCACACATCTGGTACTCCTTTTGGCCAATTACATCAATAGATTTTACTAAAGCTCTCACTTCCTCTCGCAAAACCACTTGCCCATTGGATCCCGTCCCCTCCTCTTGGCTCTCAGAATGTTTTCTTGCCCTTTCTCCGTGTGCGCTCCAAATTGTCATTTCCAGCTCATCCTCGGATGTTTTCCCTACTCCTTGGAAACATGCACTTTTCAAGCCCTTTCTGAAAAAAAACATCCCTTGACCCTTCCATCCCTGCACATTGGCATCCAGAGTCTAACCTCCCTTTCTTATCTAAAATCCTAGAAAAGTTGGTCTTCTCCCAGCTGTCTGCTCACCTTGACACCACCTCTGCCATCCACCCCTGTCAGTCCGGATTTAGAACTGGACACAGTACTGAAACCATCCTTCTTTCACTCCTCAATGAGCTTCACCTAACACATGAAAGGGGTAATCTTTCTCTCGCTGTATCCTTGGATCTATCATCTGCGTTTGATTTAGTTGAACATCCCACCCTACTCACCCAGCTGCTTGATCTTGGTATCCATGGCACAGTACACCACTGGTTCCACTCCTTCCTCACAGCTCACTCCTTTTCCATTCAGGTTGGCTCCATCTCATCACCAATAACCCCACTCACCTGTGGCATCCCCCAGGGCTCAGTGTTGGTTCCCCTTCTTATCAATATCTTCCTCACCCCGCTTGCCCTTCTTATCCAGCAGTCCGGTGTCTCTGGTTATTACTATGCTGACAACTTCATTCTTCTGTTCCATACCACCCCGTCTTCTCCTGACCTCTCTCAACTGGATTCATGCCTCTCTCGAATCTCCTCTTGGTTGCACGACAATTATCTACACATCAATCCCTCTAAATCTGCCGCTATCTGGTTTACCTTCGGTGCCCCATGTCCCTCTCTCTCTCCCCCTCCCCCCCAGCTATCTTCTTTCTCGATACCTCTCGTGACATCCCTTAGTTACCTCGGGGGCACTATGGATTCCTTCCTCACCTTCCATCACCATATCTCCTCACTCATCTGTCACTCTTTTGCTTCCCTCTGTCAGATCCGTGCCATACGCTCTGTCCTCCCTCCCCTCCTCCCTCACTACCCTTGAATTATCACTTGTCATGTCTAGAATTGATTATTGCAACGTCATCCTTGCTGGTCTGCCCCTTTACCAACTTCACAGACTTCAGCTTATTCAGAATACCGCAGCTCGTCTCCTCATTCACTACTCCAGATTTGATCATGCCATCCCTCTGCTCATACGCCTACACTGACTCCCCATCAAATTTTGACCTACATACAAGATACTTATCCTCACAAAGTCATTTACATGGACACTTCTCAGTATCTTACAGACCTCATTCACCTTCATGCCTCATCCCGTTTACTACGATCCATACATGTGAAGCGCCTCTCTCTTCCCTCCCCTGCACATGCTCACCTCAAGCTTACCCACCACTCTGCAATTTTCTTTTTGGGCCCCGCTCTCTGGAATTCACTACCCCACACACTCCGTTCTGAATTAGCTTTCCCTTGCTTCAAAGCAGCACTCAAAACCCATTTGTTTCACCTTGCTTATGACCTACCACTTCCCTCTTCTCCCTTCCCTCCCTGAAGGCACTCCTCCCCTGTCCCCCTGGGTTGTCTCCACCCTCCTCTCTCTCCTGTAGCCTTCTCCCTATTTCTGCCTAGTCTCTTTTTCTTCTCTGTCCTGTCCACCGATGGCGTTTTTTTCAATTTCTCCTTTCTATAGCTTGCCTTTACATTGTACACCACCCTGACGCATTGCACAGGCAGTATATCAAACGATAAAATAAAGATAATGATAGTTAAGCATAGCCAAAATGTTTTGAAGTTTGTCAGTAGGGCTACCTTCGATGCCTTTGAATGCACAAGCAGGGCCTCAGCAATATGCATTGGTGCATGTCAAATTGCTTGGCTTCAAGCCTCAGATATTGAACAGTGAGTTCAAGATAAGCTGGGCAACATACTTTCCACAGGGAAAAACCTCTTTGGCAAAGACTGGCAAGATAAGGCCTCTCAATTAGAGTCAGAAAATACTACTCTAAAGAGACTATCCAGAGTAACAGCTGACCTCCCCCCCCCCTCCCCCTAGGAACAAGACACCTGCAAAGAAGTTTTTCTACAATAATAAGAAGAAATTCTTCCCTTTTTATCCTCCTACTTCTCTGTACCAGGGTCAGGCCCCACAGAAGAGGCAGCAGCCTCCTAAGCAACACTGTTTTTGACCCTTTCCTAGAGAACATTGCAACCCTGCCTCTGGAGGACCCCCACCCCCTCCACATAGCAAGCAGATTGTGTCACTACGCCCACAGATGGCACCTCATCACCTGAGAGCAGTGGACACTCACCATAGTCCAGGAAGCTTACAGACTTCATCTACAAACTCTGCCCCCCTCCACTTTCACGGGGGAGTATCAAACGCAACCACCACTCGCTGCTCTCCTACAGGACGAGGTGTCCTCTCTTCTGTCTCAGGTGCCATAGAAGATGTCCCAACATCCCAACAGGGGATGGGTTTCTACTCTCCGTACTTTCTCATTCTGGAGGGTACAGGCCCATTCTGGACCTCAAAAACCTCAACAAGTTTCTAGTCCACAAAAAGTTCAAGACTATCTTTCTCGGGATTCTTCTTCGCTACCTCCAGAGTCAGGACTGGCTCTATTCTCTAGATCTAAAAGAAGCGTATACATATATCTTCATCCATCCAGGAGACAGGAAATATCTACGCTTTACCTTTCAAGAAAAGCATTATCAATACAGAGTCTTTCCCTTCGGACTCGCCTCTGCCCCAAGGGTCTTCACAATGTGCATGGCGGTCGTAGCCGCATATCTAAGATCTCTGGGAATATTCATCTTTCTTTACGTAGATGACTGGCTGATGAAAGCAGACACTTCCCAAGAGGTACTGCTTTCCTTGCATCGTACCATCACAGTACTACAACACTTGGGATTTGTGGTAAACTTCCCAAAATCCCAGCTCACTCCACCTCAAAATTAGAGTTCATTGGAGTCCTAATAGACACCCAGCAGTCCAGGGTGTTTCTGCCCCAGCTCCGTTGTGCCTGTCTATTTGAGCCAGTGTCCCAGATGCTTCTACGAGAACATCTAATCTCCCGAAAGATGCTTCAGCTCCTTGGGCACATGGCCTCTACAGTACATGTTGTTCCATATTCCCAACAACATATGCGGACAGCCCAGTGGACTCTTGCCTCCTAGTGGAAGCAGGCTTCGGGCCGTCTCTGGGCAGGATCCAAGTCACTGCCCATCTAACCACATCCCTTCAGTGATGGTGTTCTCCAGAAACTCTGCTTATAGGGTCACCTTTTCAGATGCCTCCACTGCGATGCCTCCAAACTGGGTTGGGGAGCCCATCTGGGAAACCTGACTACACAGGGTCTCTGGACAACGCAAGAGTCACAACTCCAGATCAATCTCCTGGAACTTCATGCTATCTCGAATGCCCTCCTGGTGTTTCAACTCCACCTCAGAGCACAACAAGTCCTAGTCAGGACGGACAGTCAGGTTGCCATGTTCTATGTGAACAAGCAGAGAGTAAAAGGCTCTTGCCCCTCTACAAGAAGGCACTACACCTGTGGTCCTTTGCCATTGCTCATCAAATACACTGCCAAGTTGTGTACCTCCCGTGACTGGTTCGCATCTTTCTTCTCCACGAATGGTCTCTGCATCCAAACACAACATCCTACATCTTCCAGACCTAGGGAACCCCAGACACAGATCTGTTTGCAACTCTCCAAAATGCCAAGCTTTCTCACTTCTGCACAAAAACTCAGATATCCACCAACCAACAAATGGATGCCTTCCACCTACACTGGGGTCAGGGTCTGCTTTAGCTTTCCCTCCTATACTCCTCATTCCCAAGATGCTTTTCAAGCTTCAGTCTGAGAAGGGCTCCATGATACTCATAGCCCCTCACTGGCCGTGGCATCCGTGGTTTCCACTTCTACTGTGTCTGAGTCAGACTTATCCTCTGCGATTGGGATCTGTGCCTGATCGCCTCTCCCAGGATGATGGCTCACTTCTCCATCCCAATTCACAGTCTCTCTGCCTCACAGCTTGACTGCTGAGAGCATAGCTTTACAAGGCTTTGCCCTTACCCAGGAGGTTAAGGAGATCCTTTTGGCTTCTAGAAAGCCCTCCGCCAGATGTTCATACGCTTTTAAGTGGCGTAGATTCTTTGTCTGGTGTTCCCAGAAGGATCTCAATCCCTTTTCTGCTCCATTGGAGTCATTCCTCCAGTATCTCCTCAGTGTCATTGTGATTTCTCACCATCTACTCGATGGACAGCCCATCTCCATGCAACTGCTAGTAGCACGTTTCATGTGAAGTCTCCTGCTGTCCCAACTGCCCATTAAGCCACCTCCGGTAGCTTGGGACCTCAGTGTCGTTCTAGCGCAGCTTCTCAAGCTGCCCTTTGAACCATTAGCCATGACCTCACTTAAGTTCCTCTTTTGGAAGGTAATCTTCCTAATTGTCCTCACATTAGCTAGGCTCATTAGGGAGCTTCAGACTTTGGTGGCAGATCCTCCCTATACTCGCTTCCACCATGACAAAGTAGTCCTTCAGACTCACTCACACTTTATGACAAAGGTGGTGTCTCCCTTCCATTTAAACCTGTCAATTTACTTTCCAGTTTTCTCTTCTAAACAACATGCGTCTAGAGCGGAAACAACTCTGCACACTCGCAGTTGTTTATCTCCTTTGACCCCAGTCACCTGGGATTACCTATTTCTAAGCGTAAGCTCTCCAGATGGATAGCGGACTGCATTTCCTTTGCCTATGACAAAGCAGGACTCTCCCTGGAAGGGCATGTCACAGCTCACAATGTTCGTGTCATGGGTGATGGCAAACCTTTGCTCAGTAGCCATCGACAAAATTTGCAAAGCAGCAACTTGGTCTTCCGTCCATACCTTTGCTGCCCATTATTGTCTCGACAAGGACTCCCATCAGGATGCCATGTTTGTTCAGGCTGTACTCCAGGACCTCTTTCATATTTAGATGCAACTCCTACCCTCCGTCCTGGACTTTGAAGATACCAGAAATCCATGTGGGATCCATGTCCTCATGATGCCTACTCTAAGGCAAATCTCTACCGGTTCTGAGGTCACTTCATCTGACATCTGGGAGCTAGGGAGTCCCATATGTGAAGACTACATTCCTGCTTGTTCCTGGAGATAGCATAGTTACTCAGCTGTAACAGGTGATCTCTGGGAACAGCAAGAATTTAGTCTTCACAACCCTCCCTCCTCCTCTAGGAGTTATAGGGTTTTATTTTCTTTCTTTTCTCAGCTACAAGCTCAACTGAAAAGAGGGAGTTGGGAAGGTGGGAAGGCAGACATGCAGGCACAGTGGAGTGCTCCCAAAAGCTTTCCATTTGGACACTGGGGAGCGTTCCCGCACGGGCTCCATCAGTACTGACGTCACCCATATGTGAAGACTAAATTCCTGCTGTTCCCGGAGATCACCTGTTATAGGTGAGTAACTACGCTATACTGGGTGATTCCATTATCTGAGGCATTCATTTGGGAACTCAGTTCCAGGGTCGGACAATGGTCAAATGCCTCCCAGAATCTTCGTCCAACAACAATACAGTCCTGGTTGTTAGTGAAGTCATAGAGGAAAGTAAGGGTTCTATCCCTCTAGGAACAAATGATCTATCCAGCTAGAAACAGTATCTCTGCAGTGCAAAGAGACTTCCAAATTTTTGGCGATTGTATTAATGGACAAACAAACCTCTTCCAAAGACGGGGAAGCTGTAAAACTAGAGGGCATAACATGAAGCTGCAAGGGGGTAAACTGAAAGGCAATGTCAGGAAATACTTTTTCATTGAAAGGGAGGTGGATGCTTGGAATGCCCTCCCGATGGAAGTGGTGGGGGCAAGCACAGTGACAGAATTCAAAATGGCATGGGACAGACACAGTGAATCTCTTTATAGCAACTGGATAAAATCAAAATAAACATAACTATCTCTTATATCTGAACAAACAGGGGTGACCTACACGGAGCGGTGGGTACACCCCTAAATAAAGGCATGGGGAGGGGTGAGCTGCATGGAGTGGCAGGTGCACCTGGTCTTGCCGCCTTGCTGGGCAGACTAGATGGACCATACTGGTCTTTATCTGCCGTCATATACTATGTTACTATGTAAACCCATTTGCAGCACTATAGCATTTTCAGAAATTCTACCTGTTCAGAGTAAAGGGGAAGAGGTTGCATCATACAGCCAGCTACCCTAGCAAAATTAAGAGCAGCACGGAGGCAGGCCTTTGAGCACCTTACGCACTCAAGACTTACCCCACCCTGCCCCCTCCAACGGGTATTTTGCATTGAAGGTACTGGGACCCAGCAGGTCATGAGGCACACAGTGCTCAAGGTCCTGTTAACATGCTGCTTTTACTTTTGCTGAGTTGGGTCCGGTGGAAGTAGAGCAGTGGCAGGCGAAAGCAGTAGGGATGGATTATTGCTGGGCATTTCAGTGGGAAGAGAATGGTAAATGCTGAATACTAGAGGGAAAGATGATGCTGTCTACCTGGAGATGGGTAGAGGAGGGGAAGAGTAGGGAGATGCTGGACTATGGAGAAGGGAGGGCTTTGAGCCATCTTGGGGGGCATAGGACCTTAAGCCACTCTGGGGGTAGCATAGGCCTTGATCCACCCTTAGGGGAGCATTTGGCCTTGAGCTTTCCTTGTTGAGGGGGGGGGGGCACATGGCTGAAGGTTTCCCTAGGGCTTCAATACCCTTGGACTTGTTCCACTTGCTTTCTCAAATTCTTTTAATGAGACTTAGCGATCATTCAATTCTCCAGGACCAAGCAGGAAGTCAGTCCTCACATATGGGGTGACGTCGGTGCCGACGAACCCCTCGTGCGGAGCATTTTCCCAGCTTTCAAAGAAAACCTTTGGGAATGCAGCGCGCATGCGCTGTCCCCTTCCCGCCCAAGGGTGCCATCTTGCTCAGTCTTCTTTTTTCCGCGGAGCCCGACAGACGTGTGTCATTGTCACCCAGTAAAAAGTTGATTTTCCTGCGTGGATTCGTGTTTTTGCCCGGTTCGACGCTGGTTTCCTTTCCCGCCTTGGCCCGGTACACCGGTATCGAGCCCAGAGCTAAGTTTTTCGTTTTTTGTCCTTCGTGACTAGCGTTCCCGCTTTTTTTCTATTTTTCACTGGCAGTCTGGTCTTTTGACCTTGCAGGGGTCCTTTTTCCCCTGATGGCTGCCAGCGGGTTCAAGAAGTATGATCGGTGTAAGAAGCTGATGTCTCTCACCGACACACATGACTGCTGCTTCCGGTGCCTCGGGCCCGACCATGACCCAGTGGTCTATGTCCCGTGCAGCAAAATGTCCTCTAAGGCGCTGAGGAGCCGTCAACATCAGCATGAAAGACTCTTTTCTGACTCCGTGTCCGGCTGGGCCCGGTCTTCGTCAGAGGCCTCGACATCTCGGGAGTCCGACCCCGAGCACCGTCGAGGCTCCTCTGAAAGGGGGTCTCCTTCGAGCTAACACAGAAGGAAGAAGAAACCCTCGAGGGCAGTGTCGGTGGACGCTCTTGGCTCCTCGAGAGTCAGGTCGCATAGCCCCGACCGCCGTCCCAGGTCCTCGGAGTCGGAGAGGCCTGCCAAGTTGCCTCGAGTGGAGCTGGAGTCCCCGAGTCACGTGAGTGCTGTTGTCCTTGTAGACTCCCCTCCGGGAGAGCCGACGTCGGGCCCGATGCCGTTGGGGCCCGAGTCAGGGGCTGCAGAGTCTCCTGAGCCGAGCCTCAGGTTGACGGCCTTGGAGAGCAGCTTGGCTGCCTTCATGGAGAAGCAGCGGGTACTGATCGCCGGTTTGACCGGTGCATCTGCCCCGACCACCGGGACCTAGACATCCAAGTTGACCCCGGAGGCCGAGCCGATCCTCGAGTCGATGCGGTCTCGAGTCAATCCTCGGCCAAGGTCCCCCTCGGCCTCCCGCTCGGGGCCGAGGTCGTCGACGCCAGTGCCCTTGGCATCGGGGCAAATGGCATCGGTGCCCGCCCGGCCGGAGCCGCTCGATTCCTCCTCGGAGGGGTCAGAGTGGGAGACGGAGGACGAGGAGTCCCCGAATACTTTCCGGACCCGGTGCGTCCCATCGGACTCACCGGAGTCCGAGCCTCGGAAACGGTCCCCATCGGAGGACACCCTGATCTCGGACTTCATGCGGGACATGGCCAAAGCCTTGGCCTTCCCCGCGGATCCCGAGGAGGAGCCTTGAGCCGAAGAGCTCGAGGCCCTCCAGTATGACTCTCCACCTAAGGAGGCCTTTACTGTACCGGTTCCTCCGATGCTGGAATGGCTGCTCTTCCGCAGTGGGAGGCACTGGCCTCTGCGCCGGTTCTCAGCAGACGACTCGATTCCAATTATCGAGTCCATAAGAGCCCAGGGTTCCGGAAGGCACAGCTAACGCACCACTCCATGGTTGTGGAATCGGCCATGCATCATCTGAAGAGTCAGAAGATGCACTCTTCGGTGCCCCCCGGCCAGGATGCCCGGAACCTGGATGCCCTCGGTAGAAAGTGCTTCCAGGGCTCTATGCTGGCGTGCCGTGTCCAGACTTACGAGCTGAGCACAAGGAAGAGCTGAAGCGCCCTTGCTAGGACAATCAGAAGAACACAAGCAGCAAGAGACGTGTAATGGCCACAGGATACTTTTATTAATTAACCCGAACGTTTTTCGGCGAACGCCTTCCTCGGGGTATGCAGCTTATAAAATAAAATAAACATAAAGATGATTAATCATAGAAACAAAAACAAATAAGGATACTTAAAACTTGAAAAATCATGTCATGTCTGTTAAAATGAAACTAGGTTGTGAAAGTATAATACATATAATGTGTTACATTTGAAAATAACCATGAATATAAATATATAAAAAAATATAAAAAATATATATATAATTACATTAGAACAACCAACAAACGCAGGGCAGTAAAGATCAGGACACAAAAGGACTACAAATTGTAGGATGCTATTGTTAAACTAGAGAATTGGACTGAAGTATGGTATGTTGCACCTGTAAAAAAATCATATACTTTTATTTTATACTTTACTCACTATGGCACACCGTGGTGCGCTTCATGTGTAGAATAATCCTGTGCTCTATTTATATGACTGAAAAATGACAAAGACAAAATAAAAAGCTTTAGTGTGTATAATAATGTCAAAACATCTATCCATATTTTTAATTGCATGACATCCTAGTCAAAAAATAGTATGGTATATTAGGGATTTTTATGCATCATGTTACGATATACATAAAAGATGATACCACTCAGCCTTGCTTGGCGGAACCAGCAGATTAAGGTGTATATAATAACGTACATAAATCCTAAACATATTTAATATGTAAACCCGCTCCGTGTCTTGCGAGCATTTGATGCAAGAAATTGCATAGAGAAGGGGCTGCCAATATTATAAATACAGTCACTACTCACTGTAGAAATATGTGCGTTGAAAGTGGCTGTCAAAACTGACTATAGAGATAAGTCGTCTTAAAGGATGAAAAATGCTCTATAAAAAAGAATGGTAATGCTGAATCTTGCTCTATGAGTTAATCGTTACTATATTTAGAAGAAGCGTATGGTGGAACATTTATTGTGTGTCATTTCTAAAACAAGTACTGAGGAATTAATGTAATCAAATTTGATTAGAATTGTTCTTAAATGTCCAGTAAGAGCTGTTACTCCTTGCAACATAAGGTATAGAATTAAAAGTTAGCTAAGTACAGTAAAATCCCATTTTGTTTAAAACACTGGAGTTCCCGCAAAATTAATACACTATAGGTGGAATGTTGTAACCATAGAGATTGATGTTCATTTGTTAAAGATAATGATATATCGTAATGCATTATAGAAGGAAATATAGATAATGAATGAGACCTTATGTGAATGCTCAATAATACTGCATAAAAACCTACAGATTATAATGCCAATATATAGTTATATAGTAGATGTAGAAATCAGTTGATAAATACATTAAAACTTATATTAAAAGTCTCTAAAGGCATGATTCTCCAGGACCAAGCAGGAAGTCAGTCCTCACATATGGGTGACGTCAGCGCCGACGGAGCCCTCGTGCGGAGCATTTCCCCAGCTTTCACAGAAAACCTTTGGGAATTGCAGCGCGCATGCGCGGTCCCCTTCCCGCCCAAGGGTGCCATCTTGTTCAGTCTTCTTTTTTCCGCGGAGCCCGACGGACGTAGTTCGTTTTTCCCCGAGTGAAAAGTTGATTTTTCTCTATTTTTCTATTTTTCCTCCGGTTCGACGCCGGATCCTTTTCCCGCCGGACCGATACGCCGGTATCGAGTCCTTTCTCTCTTTTTTCGGTTTTTGTCCTTTGTGACTGGCGTTCGCGCCTTTTTTCTTTTTTCCTGGCAGACCGGTCTTTTGACCTAGCAGGGGCCCATTTTCCCCGATGGCTGCCAGCGGGTTTAAAAAATGTGATCGGTGTAAGAAACTTATGTCTCTTACCGACACACATGACTGCTGCCTCCGTTGCCTTGGACCCGATCATGACCCGATGATCTGCGGTCCGTGTGGCAAAATGTCCTCAAAGGCCTTGAGGAGTTGGCAGCACCAGAGGGATAGAATTTTTTCTGACTCCGCGTCCGGCCGGGCCCGGACCTCGTCAGAGGCCTCGACGTCTCGGGACTCCGGCCCCGAGCAGCGTCGGGGTTCCTCTGAGCGGGGGGTCTCCTTTGCGGGAACATCGCAGGAAGAAAAAACCCGCGAGGGCGGCGTCGGTGGACGCTCCTGGTTCCTCGAGGGCCAGGTCGCATAGCCACGATAGCCGTCCCGGGTCTTCGGAGTTGGAGAGGCCTGCCAAGCATCCTCGTGTCAAGATGTAATCTCCTGGACACGTAAGTGCTGTTGTCCTCGTTGACTCTCCTCCGAGTCGGGGGCTGCTGGGTCTCCTGAGCTCGGACTCAGGTTGACGGCCTTGGAGAGCACTTCGCTGCCTTCATGGAACAGCAGTGGGCATTGATCGCCGGTCTCACCGTTGCATCTGCCCCGACCACCGGGACCTCGACGTCCAAGTCGACCCTGGAGGCCGAGCCGATCCTCGAGTCCATGCGGGCTCGAGTCGATCCTCGGCCACGGTCTCCCTCGACCTCCCGTTCGGGGCCGAGGACGTCGGCGTTGACACCCTCGGTGTCGGGGCGGAGGACATCGGTGCCCGCCCATCCGGAGCCGCTCGATTCCTCCTCCGAGGAGTCGGGCTGGGAGACGGAGGACGAAGAGTCACCCGACACCCATCGGACTCGGTGTGTCCCCTCGGACTCAACCGAGTCCGAACCTCGGAGACGGTCCTCACCGGAGGATACCCGGTTCTCGGACTTTGTGCGGGATATGACCAAGGCCTTGGCCTTCCCCGCGGATCCCGAGGAGGAGCCTCGAGCCGAGGAGCTCGAGGCTCTCCAGTATGACTCTCCCCCGAAGGAGGCCTTTACTGTTCCGGTTCCTCCGATGCTGGAGCGGCTACTCTTCCGCATGTGGGAGATCCCGGCTTCGACGCCGGTGTTAAGCAAGTGGGTCGATTCCATTTATCGAGTCCGCAAGAGCCCCGGGTTCCAAAAAGCACAATTACCGCGCCACTCCATGGTTGTGGAATCGGCCATGCATCGACTGAAAAGTCAGAAGATGCACTCCTTGGTGCCTCCCAGCTGGGAGGCCCAGAACCTGGATGCCCTCGGTAGGAAGTGCTTCCAGGGCTTTATGCTTGCTTGCCGTGTCCAGACATACCAGCTCTACATTGGCATGTACCTCCGAGACCTGGCAAAGGAGATTGCCGGGTTCTCTGCTGGTCTCTCCGAGGAACCTTTGCAGAGGTTCCAGGCCTTGTCCACCGGTATTCGAGAGTGCTCGAAATTTATCTCTCGAGCAGCCTACGATGGCTTCGAGGCTTCGGTCCGAGTAGCTGGGGCCAGCATCGGTGCCCGCCGACAGGCTTGGCTACAGTCATCCGACCTTGAGCCATGGGTCCAGGACAAGTTGGTCGATGTCCCCTGCCGGGGTGAGAACCTCTTTGGCAAACCCATGGCTGAAAAGGCTGCAGAACTCGAGACCGAGACTCTGACCCGGACTAGGCTTTCCAGGAAAACCTCTGCCCCTTCTCAGAAAAAGAAGGGCTCGGGAAAAAAGGCCTTTTACCCGAGGAAGTCATCGGCCTACAAACAGTACCCTCATTATCAGGCCTCTGCAGCTCCCCAACAGGGTCAGCAGGCCAAGGGGCAGGGTCAAGGGCCCCGTAGGCAGAAGACCCCCAAGCCACCAACACCGGCCCCTGCTCAGCAGGGTGGGGGTTTTTGACTCAAACAGCATAGCCTCTTCTGCTCAGCTGGCTTCTCTCAGCACAGGAGGCCGGCTGGCCCACTTTGCCCACAGGTGGTCAGCCATCACATCAGATACCTGGGTCCTTCATATAGTCCAAAGGGGCTATCTTCTCCATTTTCACCAGGTACCTCCCTCCTATTTTCCAGGGGAGCCTCCAAGACTCCCTCTGCACAGGGACCTACTCCTTCAGGAGTTGACAGGTCTATTAAAGGATCAGGCTGTGGAACCGGTGCCCCACCACCTGAGAGGTCAAGGCTTTTATTCCAGGTACTTTCTGGTACCAAAAAGAACAGGAGGCCTCAGACCCATCCTAGACTTGCAAAACCTCAACAAGTTCCTGCAGAGGGAAAAGTTCAAGATGCTTACCCTTGGAATCCTGCTGCCCTACCTCCAGCAGGGAGACTGGCTATGCTCCTTGGATCTAAAGGATGCGTATACTCACATCCTTATCCATCCAGACCACAGACATTATCTCAGGTTTGTTGTGGGAGGAAACCACTATCAGTACAGAGTGCTTCCCTTTGGCCTCTCATACGCTCCCAGGGTGTTCACCAAGTGCCTGGCAGTGGTGGCGGCCTACCTGAGGCTTCAGGGTCTCTTTGTGTTCCCGTACCTGGACGACTGGCTCATAAGGGGCCAATTTTCCCTGGAGGCCAACCAGGCCACCCTTCGCACTGTGGCTCTGCTTCAGCACTTGGGGTTTGTCATAAACTTCGCAAAGTCCACTTTGCTCCCGTCCCAGAACTTAGAGTTCATAGAGGCCAGACTAGACACTCTTCAAGCAAAGGCTTTTCTGCCTCTGGACAGGGCCCACAGGCTAATGGATCTGGCCAGCCAGTTTTGCAGCAATTCCCTGGTATCTGCCAGGCAATTCCTGAGACTACTCGGCCATATGGCTTCCACAGTTCATGTCAGCCCCAATGCCCGCCTGCACATGCGACCTGCTCAGTGGAGCCTTCGCACTCAGTGGCATCAAGCCTCAGGGGGCCTAGCGGACTCAGTGCGGATCGTGGTCTTCTCTCTGAAATGGTGGCTTCATCTTCCAAATCTGGTACTAGGAGTGGTTTTCCAATCCCCTCCGAATACTCAGGTGCTGACAACCGATGCCTCTCTTCTCGGTTGGGGAGCACATTGCCAAGGAACATGTACTCAGGGTCTCTGGACCCCTTGGGAGGCTGCTCAACAGATCAACTTCCTGGAGCTATGGGCGATACGGCTAGCTCTGAGAGCCTTCTCCCACCTCGCCTCTCACCAGTCTGTACTAGTCCAGACGGACAATCAAGTTGTCATGTTCTATGTAAACAAACAAGGAGGCACAGGCTCCTCCCTTCTCTGTCAGGAGGCACAACGGCTGTGCTCTTGGACAGTCAGTCACGGAATCCTTCTCAAAGCTGTCTACCTCCCAGGTCAGGAAAATTACCTGGCAGACAAATTGAGCAGGATCCTGCAACCACACGAATGGAGATTAAACCCGTCGGTGGTTCAGCAGGTCTTTCTCAAGTGGGGACTCCCCACCATAGATCTTTTCGCCAGTCCTCTGAACCAGCAACTACCGTGATTTTGCTCCAGGCAACCGCATCCTCTCAGAGTAGCAGCGGATGCGTTTCTGATCTCGTGGTCCACAGGCCTACTGTATGCGTTTCCTCCCACGCCACTAGTGTCCAGAACGCTGTTCAAAGTCCTCCGGGACGGGGCTTCATTGATTCTCATAGCCCCCCGGTGGCCAAGGCAACCGTGGTTCCCGCTTCTGCTACAGCTAGCGGTGGACACTCCTCTTCCTCTAGGGTTTCAACACGATCTCCTGTCTCAGGATCAGGGGACTCTCTTGCACCCCAACCTCCAGTCCCTTCATCTGATGGCCTGGCTGCTGAAAGGGTAGTCCTAGCTCCCCAACTACTACCTCGAGAGGTGGAAAATGTAGTCTTGGCCTCTCGGCGTCCATCCACCAGGAAGTCCTACGTTTTTAAGTGGCATAGATTCTCCACATGGTGTGCTCAGCGCAGTGAGAATCCCTTCTCGTGCTTGGTAGCAGTAGTGTTGCAATACTTGCTCTACCTCTCCAATCTGGGCCTTAAGTCTAACTCTGTCCAAGTTCACCTTAGTGCTCTCTCCGCCCACCACTCACCGGTGGACGGCAGGCCTCTTTCCAACCACCCTGTGGTGGCTTGTTTCCTCAGAGGCCTTCTTCTGCTTAAGCCTCCTTTACGTCCACCGGCCCCTGAGTGGGATCTGAATGTGGTCTTACAGCGGCTTACTTGTCCGCCTTTTGAACCTAAGGCTACCTGCCCTCTCCGTTTTCTCTCCTGGAAAACTTTATTTCTGGTAGCTCTCACCTCTGCTAGGCGGGTGAGTGAACTGCAGGCTCTAGTGTCTGATCCTCCTTACACTAGGTTCTACCGGAATAGGGTAGTCCTACGGACTCACCCTAAGTTTCTTCCTAAAGTTGTCTCCCCTTTTCACCTCAATCAGGAGGTGATTCTTCCGACCTTCTTTCCCAGACCGCATGCCAACCGGGCTGAGATGCTCTTGCATACCCTGGACTGTAGGAGGGCGTTATCCTTCTACCTTGACCGTACGCGGGAGCATCGGAAGGCTGTTCAGCTTTTCGTTTCTTTTGACCCCAATAAGTTGGGGCTCCCTGTCTCCAAGTGTACGTTGTCTATATGGGTCGCTGACTGTATCGCCTGGGCTTATGGAGCAGCCGGCCTCTCGTTGGAGGGTCGAGTCACGGCTCACTGTGTCAGGGCGAAGGCTGCATCAGTGGCTCATCTCCGCTCTGTTCCGTTGGCAGACATCTGCCGGGCCGCTACTTGGTCTTCAAGCCAGACTTTTGCGGCCCATTACTGCCTTGAGAGGGAGTCCCGCAGGGACAGTGCTTTCGGACAGGCAGTACTCCATAATCTCTTTGGGGTTTAGGCAACTCCTACCCTCCGACCCTGGTGTTGGGCTACCGGTCGGGGGCGTTCTCAGAGAAGATTCCTTCCTTCTGTGCTGATGAGCTAGAGGGAGCTCATTTTTCAGCTTGGGGTCTCCGGTAGCCTTAAACTGGGGAGTCCCATATGTGAGAACTGACTTCCTGCTTGGTCCTGGAGAAAGAGTAGTTACTCACCTGTAACAGGTGTTCTCCAGGAGCAGCAGGAATCAGTCCTCACAACCCTCCCTCCTCCCCTTGGAGTTGCAGTCATATCATTTGTTTTTGCTAATTTTTTGCTGTCTTTTAGCTATGTCATCAGACTGAGCAAGATGGCACCCTTGGGCGGGAAGAGGACCGCGCATGCACGCTGCAATTCCCAAAGGCTTTCTGTGAAAGCTGGGGAAATGCTCCCCCCGAGGGCTCCGTCGGCGCCGACGTCACCCATATGTGAGGACTGATTCCTGCTGCTCCTGGAGAACACCTGTTACAGGTGAGTAACTACTCTTTACTTCGACAAACATGATGTTAAAAAACGCCTTATGTTATAGCAGCAATGATATATGGGAAAGAAATTAAATATCAAATATTTACTTATTGTGTCAATTTTGAAGAATTAATGATGCCAAACTTCAAAAGTGTTCAATATTTCCAGTCAGTTGGATCACCTTTCTTTGGTATTGGTATAAACACAGATCTTTTCCAGTCAGTTGGCCATGATGTTATCTTCCAAATTTCTTGGCAGGGCCTTGTAAGTATGGTAACAGCTGTATCAGATTGCTGTGATACTTCTATGGGAATGCCATCAATTCCTGGTGCTTAGTTCTTTGATAAGGCTTTCAATGCTGCTTCGACTTCTTCTTTCATCACCAATGGTTCATAGTGCACTGTTTTGTGTTAGTGCATGCTAAAATGGAAGGCAAGAAGGCAATTTTATAAACTCCCATGGAATTAATGCTCATTAGCATGCACATATTTGAAGTAAATTTTATAAATTAAGCTATGTGTGTACTTTATAAAATAGGGGGCATAGCAGCACTTGTCAAACTAGTCACAGCAGATACTCTGATCTATGTCATGTGTAAATGCCCATGTTTAGATTCTTTTAAGAACTCAATAAATTATAGTATTTCACAACTTACAAGCATAAATTTGCATTCTTCCCACTCTCTGACCAAACTCTGCCCTTATGCATGCCCATATTGAAAGTATGCGTGATAGGATTTATATGTGTGCTTACAGAATAGTGATCACCGAAAGGATGCTCATAAGTGCCCATTCACATGTAAAATCCTTGAAAATAGGTGACTAACGCATGCTAATGGCACATATCTTTACAAAGCTCCTTACACAGTAAAATCAACCCCAAAATGTCCAAAATTAAAAAGCAACAAAACAAAATTAAAAAGCAAGAAGAAACGAAATAATAAAATGCTAATATTTCCCTGCATACTCCTATCAATGGGGTGGTATCCTGGCTTATACATTTAGTGAATTTTCTTTACATTATGAGGATATTCTCAGCTTTTAAAGAAAGGAGTATTATGTCCCATCCAGGAAAGGCACTCATTTGATCTTGGGGTATTATCTTTTCAAAAGGGTTAATTTTGCACATACATAACAGGAATGAATCTTACCCCTATGCCAGGGCATACTGGAGAGGATTTCAGTCTCTCAGATTCACTGCTATGCTCGTCTCAACCCTTACATTGTTTAAAAGAGATCCTCTTTCTGGAATTCAGAAGATGTAATATCTACAAGTAAAGTGAGGATTTCACTTAAATAGAGACTTCAGTCCTTGTATATATTTAAAATTGACATAAAGAGATACTCCTTTCAGATATTTCTGCCTTTAAGGACACAAATCCTGGTATGGATGCTTGTTACAAGCTTTGAGAATTGCAAACCTGAGCATACAGATTGGTAACAGCAAACCGCAAAGTGGAGTATAATGAGCAAACGTTTTTAAACTGTTAGAAAGTTCAAACTAATTTTTAGTCAGCTTTTGCATCAGACTACAGCCCTCTGTGATTGGTTGAAACCTTCTGATTTTTTTTTTAATTGAACAGTTGTTTGCTGACCAGTTTTTCGCTAAGAAGAACCAATGGCTGCTTTTAGCTTTGAGAGAGAAAAACCTAGGAGTTGAGCTCCAACTCTCCTCCAGAGTTCCAAACCTTGGGATCAGACTTAAGAAAAAACAGCAAGGATTTATTCTGCCTTAGCTCTTAATTCAGAAGGAAAAGATTCTGCATTTCCTGACAACTCTGTAACTTCAAGGTTCCCTTGGGAACAGGTTGAGCTTTGCAATTGCCAGAGACCAAATTGAATTGCCATCCAGTGGTGGGGTCTAACTGTAAATAAACTAAAGAGAGTCAGAATTTTTCCTAGCAGGAAAAGGTATCAAGGATTTGGATGGGACTGGATTTTATCCAGATCCAAACAAAATGAATGGTACTTGTGCAACATTCTCACAATCATTGGGTTTCAGTTACCAAATTGACTAGTCTAGCTGAGTTAAAAAACAAAACTGCCTTGATTTCTGTTGTCAGCCAGCAGTGCAAACCTTTAATTTACATATTCTGCCAGTTTGTCTTAATTGCTGATTCATTTTGTAAGATATTGCTATTTAATGATTCTATTTTGTCTTTGGTTTGCTTTGGTAAAATCTGTATTGTAAAAGATTTGGTTCAAGTATTTTTCTGTCTGCTTTTATTCTGAACATGGTACATTACATCAGAGGGCTTAGTACCCACTATTTCATTAGAGTTAACCAATCTCACTGCGTCTGATACAAGTCCTTTGAAACCTGTATTTTCCAGGGGTAGGCGCGCATATCTGAGCACAAAAATCTTCAGCCTCCTGAAGGTGTCTCAGGGCTTATCCTGTAGGTTTTAAGCAACTACCAGACAGTCAAGGCAGCCCCTGGTTACACATATCAAGATGCGCTTGTGAATTCTTTTTAGCCAGACTCTGGTGGCACCCAATACAATTGAGACAATCATTGTATATTTCTGCCACATTTTCTCTGACATATGTTGATATTTCAGGATCTTCTCTGTCTTCACATGTAGTCCAGAATAATCACTTGGCACTGACAGTTCTATTAGTGATGTTTTCCTTGTACTTTCCTCTTACCACAGTGTACAGTTTTCTTGCATCAAGCTTTTTATCTGTGAGAATAGGAGGTGATTACAATGTCTTCCTTCACAATTCTGTCAGGATTGTGATCCCAGTGTTTTTCTAGTACAGAAATGCTATAGTGTTTACATTGATTCTGGTGGATGAGATATGTCTATGTCTCTTTCTGTATACAGTTTTTCTGACATCAGCACATCATACACAGTGAACAGATGTGGAGGAGTGGCCTAGTGGTTGGGGCAAGGTACTCCAGGCCAGAAGGTCGGTGGTTCAAATCCCACTAGAGGACAGCAACCTTGGGCTGGAAGGACTGGGGTTTCTAGTCCCACAGGTGCTCCTTGTGGTCTTGGGCAAGCCACTTAACCCTCCATAGCCCATGTTCCCTGTAAAATAGTTATCTCCAAGTTATAATGCCCTGTTCAATGTAATTTCAGTTTGTTCAATGTAAACCGCACTGATGCAGAATAGCGCGGTATATAAGAGAATGTAAATAAATAAAATAAATAAATACACAGTGAACAGATGTGTAACCATTTCTAACTCAGTGATGCAGAATCTGCATTTGCCTGTCTTAGTGTTCTTTTTTCTACACTGGCTATAAAATATTGTACTATCATTCACTATCCTGTGCTACAATCAGCCTCTCATCCTTAGCTTTAAATTAACCACTCCTTAATCATTTCTAAGTCAAGCTTTGATCTGGTTGTGATTGCTGAAATAACTCTAAGGAACTAAGGAAAACCACTGCACAAGCATTTAACTTTCAGAAAAGAAACTATGATACAATTTAAAAATGGGCAAAAAATCTTAAAAGGAACAGCTGCAAAGATTAAAGGGATCATTTCCAGAGCTCCATTCATGAGTTGGACACCTGAAAATGGGCATTCAGATGTCCTTGGCATGAGCATGTTCATTAGGATGGGATCATGGTAGAAATGTTGTCTGGATGGAGCAACAGAGATGCACGTTGCTGTGCGATTTCGGAACAACACAAGCATATCTGGCCCTGGTTGTTGAGGCATCCATGCCTATACCTGCTCCTGACCATGAATAAGATGCAAAAAAGTGCTCATTTCATGGCTGCAACATTTTCAAGGGGGAAGAGCGAAATGCACTTTCATTGCCACAGTTACTGTTTCCTGGCTAAAGAAACCTGCCTGTAAATACATACACCAAACATATTATTGACCCTCCATCGCACATGTGATAATCTGAAATGGCTGTCCAGGACATGCAAGTTTCATAATATAGTCATTCTTCTTCTTAAATACCTTGGCCAATATGTTCAAGTGCCCACTTCTGAGGCTGAGCAATTTGAAAATGTCCACATTTATGAAATGACCTATACCCGGCCTGGCTATCTACACTAGCCAGATGCTAGAACCAGTTACTGGAATGTACATTTTTCTGGGCAGAGATGGAGCTATTTCAGAAGGTACTTATACATGCCTCCATTCACTGTTGTTACTCTCCCAGATTTTTGGTTGTTATGCTGTGGATGTCTCAGATTCTTCCTGGATATCCCTTCTAGAATCCCATTTTAAGAGTTTACATCATGCATGATGTCGCGTCCACCCCTTATATAGGCGGATGCCTAGTGGGAGTGGGCGGACCACATATTTATTTGTATCCCTTTAAGTGCTGCGGTCTCTGTTCCTTTGTAGTTGTGGCACAGACTGAGTCAGCAAGGAATAGGGTTAACAATAAGTTTTATTGTTATTGTTGCACAAGTGTTCACCTACTATCCCAATAACAGAAATAAAGGATACTTCTCCAAAGCAAAGTCTCTTTAACTGAAACAGGAATATTCAGTTTCTAACCATACAGGCATGTTCCTTTCACAGCACTGTATTCCCACTTCTTCCTGATATAAACATTTACTGCTTTCACCTTTAGCAATGGAAATGCCTCTTTAAAACACCAAAAGCAGTAATGCTCTTTCCTTCCAGCTTTTGCCTAATTGGCCTGGCTTTTTACACTCCAGCAGCTCTCTGCTTCTTCCCGTGTAAAAATCCTCCTGGCACAATGTCAGGCTTCTTCCAGCACTTACAATTAGTATCACAGTTCATAGATTTTACCCTCTCTGGCAAAATGCACAATCAGTTTCCATATCAGAATCCTCACTAGCAACACCAGCTTCTTCAAACTGCATGGGCTCTCCCTCTGAGTCTGATATGCTTTCTTCCAATACAGGCTTCTCTTGTACAGGCTTCCACTGCTCTAATAAAGCCTTTAACTGTTTCAAACGGGACTCTTCTTTAGTCTGAGCTGTGGGGGAGGAACTTAAAACACCAGACTCCTTGAGTACTGCCTTAATAGAATCAAAAGGGCTCACCTTCTTCCTGGCTTTCCGTACCCTTTCTGGCAAACTTACAGGTAACCTCTTGTCCCCAGACTGCTTCCTTTGCTCCCGGCTGTTCTCCTGCTCAACAGGGTCTGACTCTGACTCCTATCTCCAGAGCTCCCAATCAGCCACTTGCTCATATGCAGCTGTGCTTCTCTCTGAACCAGAGCTACTCACACGTTGCCTGCAATCAGAGTATCTGTGCAGCCTTTCCCTTGGAACTTTGCTCCTGCTTAAACTCTCATCTCGGTTCCTCTCACAGTCCCCTCAGAACACTTTTCAGGGTCTCTTCCAGAACTCTTACAGCTCCTTGCTGCCGACGTTCTTCCTGAGCTTCCTGTTCCTGTCCTTCCTGACTTCTCTCTAACTGTTTCCTCGTAGCTAAATGTTTGGGGCTGTCCTATGGGCTTTGACTCCGCCCCCTTCCTCTTACGTCAGCTCCCTTGGTTGTCATGGAGCTGAGGTGTGGCTCCCTCTCCTGCTTTCTGAGCACAGGGTTTTTTTCATTAGTAGAAGTTTTAACCCTTTCTCTGCCTGCACTGCTCTTAGCTACAGGGGAAAAAGAGTGATTTCTGCACCTTTCACTAGCGTTTAACCCCGCTGCGCCATCACAATGAACATTATTTAAAAATGCCATCTGGAAGTCTAGACCAGATGTATACCACATATTAATAAAGCTGGAAGAAAAGCTAAATGACTGTTGGCATGATTAAAATGAAAATTTGAAGAGGCTGCTATAGTCAAAAGAGCATCTTTCAAAAAACGGAAGAAAGGATCCGAATGAAGACGAAAAAGCACAAATACTCACCAATTAGATGCAAAGCATTGATCAGGCAGGAAAAAGAATATGAAAAAGAGCCTGCATAGAAGCAGAAACTCATTATAAAAAATTTTACAAGTACATTTGAACAAAAAAGTCTATGAGGTAGCTTTTCATTTAGACAGTTTTGTGTACCACCTTATCCTTCAATCAAAGTGGTCACAATGCAATTAAGGGGATACATTTAACACAAGGGGATATGAGACACATACACTAATAATTACAGGGAACATGGGTGGTTAAGTGGCTTGCCCAAGACAACAAGGAGCACCTGTGGCTGCCCTTCCAGCCCAAGGTTGCTGTGCTCTAAGGGGATTTGAACCCATGACCCTCTGGCCTAGAGGTACCTTGCCTCAACCACTAGGCCACTCCACCTCCAATTGGTTGGACCATAAGATTATTGAGGGTTAAAAAGGACAGTGAGAGTGAATAGAAGCATAGGAGGAAGATTTGGGGGCATGCTTAATAAAGTGTGCTAACAGCTAAAGCTATAAGAGTTAAAGAAAAAGTTCCAGCCTTGGATTGGAATATTACAAGATGCTCAAGGTTCTATGTTGAATGATGCTGAGAAGATCAAGAAAAGGTGGAAGGAATATACAGAGTTTTTATATGATAAAGATCAAGTGGACCAACAACCGTTTCAACCTGTACCTTATGATCTGGAACCACTGGTGATGAAAGAAGAAGTTGAAGCAGCATTGAAAGCCTTATCAAAGAAAAAGCACCAGGCATTGATAGCATTCCCATAGAAGTATTACAGGAATCTGATGAAACTGTTACCGTACTTACAAGGCTCTGCCAAGAAATATGGAAGACAACATCATGGCCAACTGACTGGAAAAGATCTGTGTTTATACCAATACCAAAGAAATGTGATCCAACTGACTGTGGAAATTATCGCACAATCGCTCTGATCTCACATGCCAGCAAGATTCTACTGAAGATTATTCAAAAGAGACTACAACCATACCTGGAACAAGAACTACCTGAAGTGCAAGCAGGGTTCAGGAAAGAGCGAGGAATGAGAGACATCACTGAGGATGTGAGATGGATCCTTGAAAAGACTAAAGAGTACCAAAAGGATATCTATTTGTGCTTTATCGACTACAGCAAGGCTTTTGACTATGTAAACCATAAGAAACTCTGGGCCACATTAAAAAGCATGGGTATACGAGAACATCTGATTGTTCTCTTGCACAATCTGTATATTGATCAAGAAGCAACAGTTCGAACAGAACAAGAAGAAACAGAATGGTTTAAAATAAGCAAAGGTGTACGACAAGGCTGCATACTTTCCCCCTACCTGTTTATTTTATATGCAGAACAAATCCTCAGAGAAGCAGGATTGTATAAAGACAACAGAGGTGTGAAGATTGGTGGAAGACTCATCAACAACCTTCGCTATGCTGATGATACCACATTACTGGCTGAAAGTGAAGATGATCTGAAATATTTGCTTCTCATGATCAAAGAACATAGTCTCAAAATGGGCCTGAACCTTAATGTAAAGAAGACAAAGATCATGACAACTGGCATAATCAACAGGTTCCTTGTTGAAGGAGAAGAAATTGAAACTGTGAACAACTTTAACCTACTTGGATCAAACACAGGTACACTACCAAAAAACTGCCTCCAGTTTTGCAACTGATTCCTATAGATTTTGGGGTGCTGAATCCAGGAAAAATAGCCAAAATGTTCCATCACGTCACGTTTTCTTGCAAAATTAGATTTCTTACCCATATAAGGAATGTTCACATAATTTCTTTTTAGCCGACTGCAGTTTATTTTCTTGGCCCAAAATAGAGGCTGTAATGGTTAACTAACTAGAAACACTCCCTCATGATATTTTAGAGTGTTTTGTATTCATTTTATACATTAACAGGACAATTGGGAGGCGGGGGGCTAAATCCAGTACTCGCGCTGGCGCATGTTCTTTCCTGTTCGCCTCGCCTCGCTTCGTTCGCTCGCTCGCTCAAACACGGTGGTTGCGACATGAACGTTCCTGTCAAATTTCAGTTTCTTGCAAGTTCATTATTACCTTTTGTTTGCTCAGTCGTAATCCAGCTTTATTCCGAAGTGGTTCACTACAGTTGTAGTTTGCAGTGCTGTGTATTTGTGATGGCTCACAGAGCCAGAGGTTGCGTCAACTCTCCGGACAGTTTTTGTTTTATTTGTGGGGAATATACCGTGAAAAAGCGGCAGAGGAACATTTCTGCATTTATTAAAAAAGTATATTTCGCCTATTTTGGTTTGAAGTTAGGCGATCAAGACAAACCGTGGGCTCCTCACAAAGTGTGCAAGACATGTGAGGAAGATCTACGCTTATGGATGAAAGGTAAAAAACAAGCATTTCGTTTCCGAATACCTATGATGTGGCGTGAACAAGGAGACCACAGCAGTGACTGCTATTTTTGCTCTTGCATTGTGAAGGGATACAACTTAAAAAATAAGAACGTAATAAGTTACCCCAACCTTCCCTCAGCAATTAGGCCTATGCCTCATAGCAACGAAGTACCTGTGCCTGAACCACCAAAATCTTTGGATCATATTTGTGTGGACGGTTCTGATCATGATGAGACTCATCAGATGGCTTTTCCCGATGAGTCCAGTACTTCCAAGTTTGAAACTGAACCAGATCCAAAACCTGAACTTTTCTCTCAAGCTGAATTGAATGATTTAGTCCGGGATTTAGGACTCCCAAAAGATGCTGCCCAACTGCTAGGTTCTCGGCTTAAACAGAAAAATCTATTGTCACCAGGAACAACTTTTTATTGGTACCGCAAACGCGAGACACAATTTTTGAAGTATTTCAGCAAAGAGGAAGATTTGGTATTTTGCAACGATATATACGGAGTGATGGAAAAGTTTAAACTCAAGTATGATCCTGCTGAATGGCGGCTGTTCATTGATTCGTCAAAAGACAGCATAAAAGGTGTTCTTCTTCATAATGGCAACACATTCGCTTCAGTTCCTATTGCTCACTCTGTTATTCTCCAAGAAAAATATGAGAATTTGGCCCTGATTCTTCAGAAGATTCGTTATGATGAGCATAAGTGGATGATTTGTGGAGACTTTAAAATTCTATCCATGCTATTAGGGCAGCAATCCGGTTTCACCAAATATCCCTGCTTCCTTTGCTTGTTGGATAGCCAGGCCCGCGACCTACACTGGGGGGAAAAAAGACTGGCCAATTCGGGAGTATTTGAGACCCGGTGAGAAAAATGTTCTTCATGAGAGCTTGGTACCTCGTGATAAAATTCTATTACCACCTCTCCACATTAAGTTGGGTCTCATTAAGCAATTCATCAAGTCCCTTCCAAAAGATGGTGAGTGCTTTCGGTACCTTTGCTCAAAGTTCCCCCGACTTTCTGAAGCAAAGCTAAAGGAAGGAGTGTTTGTTGGCCCTGATATAAGGAAACTCATTTCAGATGGAGCATTCGCTGAAACGATGTCTGAGAAGGAAAAAGAAGCCTGGGATTCCTTCAAGGATGTTGTTCTCAAATTCTTGGGGAACAGGCGGGATGAGAACTATAAGGATATTGTTGCCAGGATGCTCAATGCCTTCAAAGAACAAGGCTGTAACATGAGCCTGAAAGTCCATTTCTTGCACTCCCATGTGAACTACTTTCCCGAAAACATGGGGGCGTACAGTGAAGAACAAGGTGAAAGGTTTCACCAGGACATCAAGGACGCAGAGAGAAGGTACCAAGGAAGATGGAACACCACTATGATGGCTGATTTCTGCTGGTTGCTGCTGCGGGAAACCCCAGATGAAAAATACGCCAAGCAGCGCACCAAGAGAAGCATTCGGGGGAAGAAGAAACGGGCCCACCAGGAGATTGATTGACCCAAGAATGACTTTAAAATCTAAACTGTGTTGACAAATATCGTGTTTTTACTAAACTTTGAAATAAAAATTTGCTAGTTATTACCACAGTTTCGGATCTCATTTATTAGAATTTTATTTTCACACCATCGGGTGTTTGTCTTCATGTATTGCAATGGTGCGGTTTGCGTTTTCTATTCTTACATACATACCTGTACAACATTTTTTGCACATTTCTTTGCTTTGCTTTGTGTCTAACCTCGCTCTTATATGCTCAATGTTTGTGCACATGTATGTGGCTGTTTTTAAGTGCAGACAATTTTGCTACCATCACAGTGTGTTTTGTTGACATTACTCTATTCTTATGTGCTGCCTTGTTACAATTTTCTTTATTCTTATTTGAATAACTACTAAACAATTAGTATAAAGAATTCATCCAAGAAACTTTTATCTCAATCGCACTCAATCTGAAACGTTCACCTCAAACTGCTAACCCAATGTAGCAAAAAATCTGTATGTGATGGAGCAAATTGGTTACCAGATTTGGATTCAGCGCACCAAAAAACGTAAAAATCAATCGAAACATTAGAGGCAGTTTAAAAAAAAATTTTTTTAGTGTACCTGTGCGCTGCGGGGCAGGGTCCATGCCGGCCGACAGTAACCGGGCGTGTGGCCCGGTGGGTGGACCCTGCATGCGGCCGGTGATGTCAGCGTAACGCGGGGGAGGGAAGAACAACTTTGAAACCCATTGGCTCTCCGGTGAGTGATGGTGTGGATAGCCAATGGGTGGGAGGGGGAGCATGTTCATGCCATTGCGCGCGTTGGCGCGGTCTTTCGACGGCTCAAGCGAGGGGGAAGAGATCAAGCCTCTGTCTTGTCCCTTCAGGGGTGTTGGAGTTGGCGGCGGTGATCAGGCCTGCGGCGGCGCGGTAGTAGTGGGAATCGCTGTGGGCGGCGGAGAAGCGCAGGGCTCTTTGTGTTTTTGCAGCGGGCAAAGAAGGGCAAGTTCTGGGGGACATAGAGGCATAATTTTGTTAAGTAGGAGCAGTATTATGCCTGCTCGTAGGGCCGGGGAAGGGGGAGGGCTGCGGGTGAGAGTGTGGGGCTTCCTCAGCAGAGGTTGGGGGGGGTCGGCAGGGAGGTGGGGGGTACTATGAGAGATGGGGGGATCTGGATGGCCGCGTGCATGGGGTTAGGGGGGCGGCACGCGCAGGGAGAGCGGTGGGAGGTAGAAGGGGTGCTCAGGCACATTCTTGGACCTGTCGTGGGAGGCCCTCAGGTAGGGGATCTGGGGGGATTGGGTTGGTGGCGGCAGAAAGACACGGGGGTGAGTTGGGGCCCTCAAATAGTGGCGGGGAACCCAGTGAGGGCGCAGTTGCCCAGCGGTCAGGTGTTTGTGGGGCAGGTGGAGCTGCAGGACCGGGGGAAGGTGTGGTGGGCCAGGTTAGTGGTGGGGTGGGGGGTTGGCAGCTGGGTCGGGCCATGGCAGAGTGTCCAGGGTGGGGGTTGGGGGTATGCTGTTCCCATGGGACTGCCGGGAGGACATGGGGAGTTGTGGGCCCCTGGGAGCATTGGGTGTGCGGGGGCCAAGGTTCTTCCAGGGGGGAGTGGTTGGAGGCGTGGCAGCCTGCGTGGCCTTCGTCGGTCCCTCCTCCCTTTGCGTTTTCTTTTCTACCTTCACAGGATCCTGCAATGCTTCAACATGCAGGTAGAGGTGGACAACGAGGTTCGGGGAGCTTGGAAGCGGGAGCAGCGGCTAGGCACATTACGTGGTCAGAGACTGATGGCATGGAAGACGGAGGGCTCCGGCAGCGTGGAGCGGAGCGACAGGAGCCAGCGGCTCTGCCAAGGGCAGTGCAGGCTCTGGATGCGGCGGCTTCAGGTGAGACCACGGTACAGCGTGGAGAGGGGGAGGGGCAGTGTAGTGCGCAAGGAGGGGTGGGGCAAAGGCGAGGCAGAAAAGGAAGCATGCGTGCAGGCGGCGGCAGGGTTCGGAGTCCTCCTTTTCTTCTGTGTCTGACTCCTCGTCATCTTCGTCGAGAGGGGAAAGCGTGGGGGGAGGGGAAGGCAGAGTTCAAATGGCTGCGGGAGGAAGGGGTGCGCCTACGCTGGTGGCCTTCGCTGAGCTTTGGGAAGGAGTGCCAAGGAATCTGCGTCGAAAAATCAGAAAGCGGTGGTACATCGACATTTTTCGCTTATTGGAGGGCAAGAAGCAGTCGGGTGAGAGCAGGAAGAAGCGAAAGTAGGACGAGAAGGCAGGTGGAGTTAGAAAGGTGTCGCGGATGGTGGTGAATTGGGCAAGAGCCTTTTTGTGGGTGGCGAGCGTTTGGGGTCATCAATGTCCCGAGGATTATGGAATGTTATTGGCTTATGCAGATTCTATTTTGGAGGCGGCTCAGATGCATGAGGGGTGGGCATGGCTGAAATACGACGAGAAGTTCAGGGACAGAATGGAGGAGAGTAAAGTGCTGTCATGGGATACGCAGGACATCAACCTGTGGTTGACCCAAATGTCAGTTAGGGCTGGAGGAGGAGGTGGTGCAAAAGGTGGGGTGGCGAATGCTGTTGGGTTGGGTCAGCCCTTTCGGGCGGGAGGGGGGGCCTGTGCAAAAGGCGGGGGGAGGGAGTTCGTGGGACGTTTGTTGGCACTTCAACAAGTCCTCGTGTCCGTTCCCTGACTGTAAGTTCCGACACGCGTGCTCGGTATGTAGTGGGGGACACTCCGCAATCAAATGTCTTAAAAAAGGGACCGCGGTGGGGGGGGCCTCTCCGGCTCCCAAGTAATGCGGATGTGTCCGGGTTGGCGCCGACACCAATACGTTGGAATGTGATAAAGGATTGGTTGCGGCGCTATCCAAGGAAGAAAGATAGGGAGAAGCTGGAATTGGGGTTTCAATTTGGTTTTGTTATTCCGGTGCAGGGGAATGTTTTCGGTAAGAGGGCACGAAATTCCCCGTCGGTGCGGCGTTTATCCACTGTGGTGTGGGACAAGTTGGCAGTGGAATTGAATTTGGGGCGAATCGCGGGTCCTTTCGAGAAGCAGCCGTTTGCAAATTTGGTGGTTTCTCCGTTGGGGGTAGTTCCCAAGAAGGAGCAGGGGAAGTTTCGTTTGATACACAACTTGTCTTTCCCGTGGGGGTCATCCATGAATGATCACATTCCGAGGGAATGGTGCTCGGTCCGCTACGTCTCCTTCGATGAGGCTTCGGATCTAGTCAGGAAATGTGGTTCCGGTGTGTGGATGGCGAAGGTGGATGTTGAGTCCGCCTTTCGTTTGCTGCCAGTCCACCCTCCGCGTTTCATTTGTTGGGTTTTTGCTTCAAAGGGGAGTTCTATGTGGACAAATGTATGCCGATGTGATGCTTGGTTTTGTGTGCTTATTTTGAGAAGTTTAGTTCGTTCTTGCACTGGGCGCTGGTGCAGAAAGTTGGCTGTGCGCACGTGGTGCATTATTTGGATGACTTCTTGTTCGTCGGCTCGGCGCAGTCCGAGGAGTACCAGCAGTTGTTACAAGGTTTCGTGGACTTGGCCAATGCATGGGGATTGCCTTTGGCAGTGGGTAAAATGGAAGGCCCGGCGACGAGGATTACCTTTCTCGGGGTGGAGCTGGATTCAATTGACATGGTTGCGCCTAGAGAGAAGGTGGTGAAGCTGCGAGTGTTAGTGGCTGGCGCGTTGGCTTCTTCGAAGTTGACTTTACGAGAGATGCAAGTTTTATTAGGTTCATTGAATTTTGCTTGCAGAGTTATCCCAATGGGCCGAGTGTTTTTGCGGCAATTAGCGGCTGCCACGGCAGGGGTACAGCTGCAGCATCACCGCATTCAGATGTCCAGGATCATGGAGGCGGACTTAAGTGTATGGGACAAATTTTTGGAGGGTTTTAATGGGACGTCGGTCATGATGGAGCCCGAGATGTCTAGTGCTGAGTTCCAGCTGTATACGGACACGGCTGGTGGTTTAGGGCTGGGTATTTATTTTGGGGGAGCGTGGTGTGTGGGTAGCTGGCCGCAGTCGTGGCAGGCATCTGGTCTGACTAGTAATATTACATTTCTGGAACTGTTTCCCATTTTGGTAGTGTTGCATTTGTGGCCTGATAGGCTTCGGAATCAGAGAGTGCTCTGGATGTGTGACAACGAGGCGGTGGTCAGTGTGGTGAATCGTTATACTCCACGTTGCACTCGCATAGTGGCTTTGATGAGGGAAGTAGTGTTAGCGTGTCTGCAGTTGAATGTGTGGGTTAGGGCCAGGCATATACCAGGCTGTACTAATAAAATTGCGGATGTGCTTTCTCGTTTCCAGTGGGAGCGGTTCCGGACCCTGGCACCGGAGGCGGACCCCGTCAGATTGGTGGTTCCTGATCACTTATGGCAGGTTGGCCTGCAGAGGTGGTGAATCTGCTGCGTTGTTCGGTGTCTGTGGCGACATGGATGGCCTACCAGAGGGGCTGTGATAAAGTGGTCGAATTCCTGCTGTCCCGAGGGTGGCATCCCGGCCTCAGCGCTGACGGATTGACGGGACAGTACGTAGTCCATGCGAAAAGGAGGGGTGTGTCTCGGGCATTGGTGCGGAGTCATCTGGTGCGTTTTACCTTCTTTGCGAAGGCAGCAGGCTGGAGCCACTCAGCACCGGGATTTTTGACCAGGAGACTGCTACAAGGGTGGGAACGTGCGTGGCCAGCCTCTGGCGACCCTAGGCTGCCGATTACACACGAGTTGCTCATTAGGCTGTGCGTAGCGTTACCCGAGATAGCAGTGTCCCGGTTTGAGGCTGTACTTTTCCAGGCAGTTTTTTGTTTGGCGTTTTTTGGTGCTTTTCGAATGGGGAAGTTGGTGGCTAACTCCAGCTTGTCTGAAGGTAGTGGTACACTGCGAAGCGAACACGTGTTGGTCAGCGGTGGGCAACTGAGGGTGTGGTTGGCCAGATCGAAGACAGATCAGCGCGGTAAGGGGGTGTGGGTGGTGCTGAACGAGGTCGGGAACCTGCTTACGTGCCTGGTGACGGCAGTAAGAGAGTATATGAGTGTTCGCCCGAAGGTGGGTGGGCTGTTTTTCCTGCATTCGGATTCTCGCTGATTGACACGTTTTCAGGTGGCGGCTGCATTACGGATGGTGCTGCGGAAGCTGGGCGAGGATCCTCGCCGGTTTGCTCCACATTCCTTCCGGATAGGAGCGGCTACCAGTGCGGCGGCGGCGGGGCTGCCAGATGTGGAGGTGCAACGCATCGGCAGATGGCACTCGCAGGCTTTTAGGGGTTACGTACGCATATGAGGGGGAAGATCGCTGGCTACAGGTGGTTAACTGTTTGTTTCTCTTTCAGATGGTGGGCAGTATCCTCCCGGCTGTTGGATGATCAGCCACTCATTTATGCATTGGACGGGTCAGCAGGCTGCAGTGCGGCCGTTAGGGCCGAATCTGGATCTCGACCCGGGTGTGGTGTCCTTACTATGGCTGGGTGAGCGAGGGCTTCGCTGGCCTCAGTTATTGCCCTTGCTTCGGCACCACAAGTGGGTTCGGACTGAGCCGGCGTTGATACTTCTGCATGTGGGCGGGAACGACCTGGTCTGGACATGCAAGCAGTTGATCAGAGCGGCAAAGAAGGACTTGACAGAGGTTCTTCGAATGTTTCATGAAGTGATCCTGTTATGGTCGGACATCATTCCAAGGCCTGCCTGCCGGCAGCAACGGCAGTGGTCTCGCGGCCTGACAAAGATTAATCGTCAGATTGGTTGTTGGGTTTGTGAGCATGGGGGCTATCAGATTTTACATGCCTGGGTGGATGTGGATTGTGGGGGATTGTATCGCCAGGATGGGGTGCACCTATCCCCGATCGGGATGGACTTGCTGCTTAACGATTGGCAGGAGGCTTTGGAATGGATTGTGCAGCGGGAAAGTCGCTGGTCGCAGCTTGGTCTCGGCGGGGGGTGGGGGGCGGCGCAGGGGCAATAAAGTCTACTGTGCCTAGTGGCGGGATCCTGAAGGTTTCCAGGGTCCAGAGCCTTAAACTATAATTGGGGCGGGGGTTGGGTGCCCCCATCCCGGATAACCCCTGGCCGGCTTTTGCTAGTAATATGGCAAGGCCGGGTAAAAAGGGGGTGGGAAGTTTGCCGCTGACTCGGCCGCGGCGGAAGTGGGACGGAGTCACCTTGCTAATAGCACGGCTGGTGAAGGCCCATTTTCCGCTGGTTGGGGTGTTCACAAAGTTGTTTTTAACGGAAATGTTCCTGAATGTTATATTAACTAATAAAGCTGCGACCAGTTGATTCCCAATTCGTGTCTGTTGTAAGTTTGTAGGCAAAAGGGGGGGGGGCGGGGCAGGGGGCAAGGGGAGCACCGGGTCTGAGCTGCCTCGGTTATTTATAGGCCACGGGGCAGGGTCCACGCCGGCTGACAGTAACCGTGCGCGCGGCTCAATGCGTGGACCCTGTTCGTGGCCGGTGATGTCAGCGTAACGCGGGGGAGAGAAGAACAACTTTGAAACCCATTGGCTCTCCGGTGAGTGATGGTGCGGAGAGCCAATGGGTGGGAGGGGGAGCATGTTCGTGCCGTTGCACGCGTTGGCGCTGTCTTTCGACGGCTCGAGCGAGGGGGAAGAGGTCGTGCCTCTGTCTTCCCACCCTCCCGCCCCTTTATGGATAGAGTCGGGGGTATGAGGGGTGTCGTAGCTGGTGGTGGGGGGCAGGATCCCGGAGGTTTCCGGGGTCCGGAGCCTTAAACTATAATTGAGGTGGGGGTCAGGTGCCCCCAACCCGGATAACCCCTGGCCGGCTTTTGCTAGTAATATGGCGAGGCCGTGTAAAAAGGGGGTGAGAAGTTTGCTGCTGGCTCGGCCACGGCGGAAGTGGGACGGGGTCACCTTGCTAATAGCATGGTGGGTGAAGGCCCGTTTTCCACTGGTTGGGGTGTTCACAAAGTTGTTGTTTAACGGAAATGTTCCTGAATGTTATATTAACTAATAAAGCTGCGACCAGTTGATTCCCAATTCGTGTCTGTTGTAAATGTGTAGGCAAAAGGAGGAGGGCGGGGCGGGGGCAAGGGGAGCAGCGGGTCCGAGCTGCCTCGGTTACTGTTGTGACTCCTTATGATATTGAAGTGTAAAGTTGAAAACAGGGTGATAGCATCTTTTATATAGCTAGAAACATCACCTAATTAAAACGCTGTGGGCAGAGTATCTATGTAGTGCTAACTAGGAAGGATTGTGATTCTTTGTTGCAAATAGATAATGTATTGCTGAGTGTTATCGAAATGAGATGTATAAGATGCTGATTGAGCGCTATTGGAAATACTAAACTGGTACTTTGTTAAAATGAAGAAGAGCTCAGGAACCCGTGTTGGACCGTGATGTTTTTTCTAATACATATAAGGGATATTGAAGCAAATAATTCAAACCTTTGTAGTCTTCGGTTACTGCACCTTGCATAATTTTTATTTTATTTATTTATTTAGACAGTTTTGTATACTGCCTTATCCTTCAATCAAAGCGGTCACAACACAATTGGGGGATACATTTAACATGTGGGGATATGAGACACATACACTAATACTTACAGGGAACATGGGCAATGGAGGTTTAAGTGGCTTGCCCAAGACCACAAGGAGCATCTGTGGGACTAGAAACCCCAGTCCTTCCGGCCCAAGGTTGCTGTCCTCTAGTGGGATTTGAACCCCTGACCTTCCGGCCTGAAGTATCTTGCTCCAACCACTAGGCTACTCCTCCCTGCATAAGGTAGAAAACCGGTTAGTCATCGTGAAAGCTTTTTATAGACGCCGAGAAACCGCGCCAAATCAAAGTGTAGTGGGCGTGGCTAAACCGCCGACGGATCACTAAAGTAGTGCTGGGGATTGCAAAGTTGCAGTGTGGAAGAATGATATATTCCTATCTTTTACACCTTTTCTAAACAAAAACATCTGATTGTACTCATGTCCTAACTTATCTTGAAGGGAGAAATAGGGAATATGAAACACAATTGACCTGTATAAAGGGCTTATGGATTCACTTATGTGTGAAGTAATCTAAAAAATGCGATCAAAACCAATGAACTGCAAAAATCATGGGTCACTGTGTGAATCATACCAAAAATCTTATGTATAATCATATTAAACACCCGATATTAAAAGGAGCTCCATGTGTTATAGTAGCATTCTTCTAAAAAAGTTTTTCGTAAAGAACCTTTTAACTTGCTGGCTATGTTGCAGGCAAAAAACTTGTGTCCATTACTATCTGTTGTTGGGACATCTAGGGGACTTAGAATGGGAACTGTAAAATATATAAACATAGTGATTATAATGTCAATAAATAATTATATAGCTTACTAGATGTAAAATTTGCTAATAAGTACATTACAACTTATATTAAAAGACTCTAGAGACATGAAAACATGATGTTAAAAAATGCCTTATGTTATAGCAGCAAACGATATGTGGAAAAGAAATTAAAGGTAAAATATTTACTTATTGTGTCAATTTTGAGAAATTAATGATGCCAAACTTCAAAAGTGTTCAATAACTGTTGTGGCTCCTTATGATATTAAAGTGTAAGGTTGAAAACAGGGCAATAGCATCTTTTATATAGCTAAAAACATCACCAAATTAAAACGCTGTGGGCAGGGTATCTATGCAGTACTAACTAAGAAAAATTGTGATTCTTTGTTGCAAATAAATAATGTATTGCTGAGCGTTATAGAAATGAGATGTAAAGGATGCTGATTGAGACCCCTATTGGAAATACTAAACAGTACTGTGTTAAAAAACGTTGCTAACATGAAGGAGAAGAGCTCAGGAACCCGTTTTGGACCGTGATGTTATTTCTAATACATATAAGGGATATTGAAGCAAATAATTCAAACCTTTGTAGTCTTCGGTTATTGAACACTTTTGAAGTATGGCATCATTAATTCTTCAAAACTGACACAATAAGTAAATATTTTATCTTTAATTTCTTTCCCACATATCGTTGCTGCTATAACATAAGGCGTTTTTAACATCATGTTTGTCGAAGTAATCATGCCTTTAGAGTCTTTTAATATAAGTTTTAATGTATTTATCAACTGATTTCTACATCTAATAAGCTATATAACTATATATTGGCATTATAATCTGTAGGTTTTTATGCAGTATTATTGAGCATTCACATAAGGTCTCATTCAATATCTATATTTCCTTCTGTAATGCATTATTTATTTATTTAATTTTATTTATTTAACATTTTTATATACCGCACTATTCATCATCAGCGCGGTTTACATAGAACTACAAAACATCAGATAAGATAAGATACATATATCTGTTTTTACATGTAACAGGAAGAAAAACTTGGAAAACAGGGGTAATAGTAACAATGGATAATAGAACTTGAACTATATACATATGATAGTAATATTACTTGAAAAAGTATCATGTTAGATAGGGATGGGATTGGAGCTGTTTAGATGAACTTGTGTTATTGATATATCTGTTATTGATATATCTGTTATTGATATATATATTGATATAACTGGATCGCTCCAGTGACACAAGTTAGGCTGTGTCACTGGAGCGATCCAGTTGTCAACATATATTCCGTTCGAATTGCTAGAAGGAATCATTCAACTCATAAAATCAGATGAGTATATTAAGCAGATAACAAGCGTTGAAACAGAGCCGGAATGGAAGTACGGGTCTAAACGCAGTACTGTGTCCGTGGAAAGTCTGCATAGCAAGATATTTTACAGCTATATAAATAACGGCTGTGCTGATATTGTGTAATGAAGTAGCATTGAATGATATTAAGTAATGCAATTGCTTCATGATTTTTATACGGTGGTTTTATTACCATAAGAGTAATTAAAAGGGAAGTCACGCTTCATGAGTGAGTAATCGCTCACGGCAATAACTTCCGACAAAAAAATAGTTTAATAACATTGTGAGTCAGTTACTTAAATATCACTTTTTGGTGGGTTATTGGTTATGATAGAAAGTGAAGGGTGGTTAATTCTGTGTATTTATAATATTGGCAGCCCCTTCTCTATGCAATTTCTTGCATCAAATGCTCGCAAGACATTTATGTACGTTATTATATACACCTTAATCTGCTGGTTCCGCCAAGCAAGGCTGAGTGGTATCATCTTTTATGTATATCGTAACATGATGCATAAAAATCCCTAATATACCATACTATTTTTTGACTAGGATGTCATGCAATTAAAGATATGGATAGATGTTTTGACATTATTATACACACTAAAGCTTTTTATTTTGTCTTTGTCATTTTTCAGTCATATAAATAGAGCACAGGATTATTCTACACATGAAGCGCACCACGGTGTGCCATAGTGAGTAAAGTATAAAATAAAAGTATATGACTCTGTACAGGTGCAACATACCATACTTCAGTCCAGTTCTCTAGTTTAACAATAGCATCCTACAATTTGTAGTCCTTTTGTGTCCTGATCTTTACTGCCCTGCGTTTGTTGGTTGTTCTAATGTAATTATATATATTTTTATATTTTTTTTTATATATTTATATTCAGGGTTATTTTCAAATGTAACACATCATATGTATTATACTTTCACAACTTAGTTTCATTTTAACAGACGACATGATTTTTCAAGTTTTAAGTATCCTTATTTGTTTTTGTTTCTATGATTAATCATCTTTATGTTTATTTTATTTTATTAGTTGCATACCCCCTGAGGAAGGCGTTCGGGAAATGCGTTGGGGTTAATTAATAAAAGTATCCTGTGGCCATTACATGTCTCTTGCTCCTTGTGTTCTTCTGATTGTCCCAGCAAGAGCGCTTCAGCTCTTCCTTGTGCTCAGCTTGTAAGTCTGGACAAGGCATGCCAGCATAGTATCCTGTGGCCATTACACGTCTCTTGCTCCTTGTGTTCTTCAGACTTACCAGCTGTACATGGGCATATACCTTCGGGACCTGGCAAAGGAGATTGACGGGTTCTCAGCTGGCCTCTCTGAGGAACCTTTGCAGAGGTTTAAGTCTTTGTCATCTGGGATTCGAGAGTGCTCAAAGTTTATCTCTGGAGCAACTTATGATGGCTTTGAGGCTTCGGCCCGAGTAGCCGCGGCCGTCATCGGTGCACGCCGTCAGGCCTGGCTACAGTCATCGGACCTCGAGCCATGGGTACAGGACAAGTTGGTCGATGTCCCCTGCCGAGGTGAGAACCTTTTTGGCAAACACTTGGCTGAAAAGGCTGCAGAACGTGAGTCTGAGACTCTCACCAGGACAAGGCTGTCCAGGAAAACCTCTGCCCCTTCTCAGAAGAAGAAGGGCTCGGGGAAAAAGCTCTTTTACCCAAGGAAGGCTACTGCCTACAAATCCTACCCTCATTTTCAGGCCTCTGCATCTCCCCATCAGGGTCAGCAGGCCAAGGGGCAGGGACATGGGCCCCGTAGGCAGAATACCCCCAAGACATCAGCTCCGGCTCCTGCACAGCAGGGAGCGGGGTTTTGACTCCCATTGCATAGCCTCTCCTCCTCAGCTGGCTCCTCTCAGCACAGGAGGCCGGCTGACACTGTATGCCCACATGTGGTCAGCTATAACAGGGGATACCTGGGTGCTGAGCATAGTCCAGAATGGCTATTTCCTCCACTTCAATGAGTTACCCCCCTCCTATTTTCCAGGGGAGCCTCCAAGAGTCCCTCTTCACAGGAACCTCCTCCTTCAGGAGTTGGCAAGCCTTCTAAAGGAGCAGGCGGTGGAACCGGTGCCTCACCACCTGAGAGGCCAAGGCTTCTATTCAAGGTACTTTCTGGTACCAAAAAAGGAAAGGAGGCCTCAGGCCCATCCTAGACTTGCAAAATCTCAACAAGTTCCTGGAGAGGGAAAAGTTCAAGATGCTTACCCTTGGAATACTGCTGCCCTACCTCCAGCAGGGAGATTGGCTATGCTCCTTAGACTTAACATCCTCATTCATCCAGACCACAGACAATATCTCAGATTCTAGTGGGAGGAAATCATTTTTAGTACAAGGTACTTCCCTTTGGCCTAGCCCCCGCTCCCAGGGTTTTCACCAAGTGCCTGGCGGTGGTGGCGGCCTATCTCAGAAACCAGGGCATCTTTGTCTTCCCATACCGGGACGACTGGCTCATCAGGGGTCAGTCTCCACAGGAGACCACACAAGCCACCCTTCGCACTGTATCTCTTCTCCAGCATCTAGGCTTTGTCATAAACTTCGCAAAGTCCACTTTGCTCCCCTCACAGAACATAGAGTTCATAGGGGCGAGACTAGATATCCTTCAGGTAAAGGCTTATTTGCCCGAGGACAGGGCCCACAGACTGATAACCGCTCTGGAACTGACTGGCCAACGCTATCTGGCCTCCGCCATAAACTTCCTAAAGCTCTTGGGCCACATGGCATCCACGGTCCATGTAACTCCGAATGCCCGTCTGCACATGCGACCTGCTCAGT
Organism: Ichthyophis bannanicus; assembly: GCA_033557465.1. Lineage (NCBI taxonomy): Eukaryota > Metazoa > Chordata > Amphibia > Gymnophiona > Ichthyophiidae > Ichthyophis > Ichthyophis bannanicus. Next base: position 371,184,319 of record CM066033.1, on the reverse strand, counting down.
GGTGCCTCAGAGCTCAGTAGGTGCAAGCCACAGGCAACTTGAAAGACAAGATAAGGGTATCCAAACTGCTGACAGCCTCCCTACGATGGTGGCTGCATCTCCCAAACCTGGTCCAGGGGGTGCCCTTTCAGGCGCCTCCCCACACACAGGTGCTGACAACCAATGCTTCCCTTCAGGGCTGGGGTGCACATTGCCAGGGGGCTTGCACTCAGGGCCTCTGGTCTCCTGGGGAGTCCACGCAGCAGATCAATCTGTTGGAGTTGCGAGCTATCCGCTTAGCTCTACAAACTTTCTCTCATGTCCTCTCTCACCAGTCTGTCTTAGTTCAGATAGACAATCAAGTGGCAATGTTCTACGTGAACAAGCAAGGGGGCACAGGCTCAAAGCTTCTGTGTCGGGAGGCACAGGCCCTGTGCTCCTTGGCAATCAAACACAACATGTTTCTCAAGGCAGTTTACCTGCCTGGCCAGGAAAATTACCTGGCAGACAGATTCAGCAGGATTCTACAGCCTCACGAATGGCAGTTGAATCCTCTGGTGATCCAAGGGATCTTCCTAAGATGGGGTCTTCCAACCATCGATCTCTTTGCGAGTCCACTGAACCATCAACTACCCAGGTTCTGTTCCAGACAACCGCATCCTCTGCGAATAGCTGTAGATGCGTTTCTAATCTCTTGATCTACGGGCCTACTGTATGCGTTTCCTCCCACACCTCTAGTGGCCTGAACCTTGTTCAAGGTTCTTCAGGACAAGTCCTCGGTGATTTTGGTAGCCTCCAGATGGCCGAGGCAGCCATGGTTTCCACTCCTCCTGCAGTTGGTGGTGGACACTCCACTCCCTCTGGGGGTGCATCACGACCTCCTGTCTCAGGACCAGGGATCTCTCCTGCACCCCAACCTCAAATCCCTCAATCTGATGGCCTGGCTGCTGAAAGGGTAGTTCTAGCTCCTTTACATCTGCCTAAGGAGGTGGAAGAGGTGGTTTTAGCCTCTAGGAGGCAATCCACCCGGAAATCTTATGCCCTCAAGTGGCGTTGGTTCTCCACCTGGTGTGCTCAGCGCCAGGAGGATCCTTTTTCGTGCCTGGTTGCAGTGGTGCTGCAGTACCTGCTCCACCTCTACTTCACCTTTCAGACCTAGGCCTTAAGACTAACTCTGTTCGGGTCCACCTCAGTGCTCTATCGGCACACCACTCACAGGTAGAGGGCCAATCTCTGTCGGGCCACCCCTTGGTGTCCCATTTCCTCAGAGGCCTGCTTCTGCTCAAGCCTCCGATCCGTCCACCAGCCCCTGAGTGGGATTTTTTTTTTTTTTATTATTTAAATTTTTATTAACATTCAGCTTTAATACAAGTGACATCAATTGGTGGTACCACCCACCCCTCAAAAGGAACAAAAACAAGAACATTTCCACTCCCTCCACAAGAAGAAACCCATCCCAGATACATTATTCATACATCCTGTGCTCTGTAGATTCGTAAAGCCAGGGCGTGTCCCCTCCCCTTACCCAGTTGTAGCTCTTACAACCCAGTCCCCCCCCCTTCCCCCCCCCTCCCTCCCCCCCCCCCTCCCTAGGTCAAGGCCTGTCGCTTTTCAGATATTCCAGCATTGGAAGCCACTGCTCATTAAAAAGTTCTTGCTTCCGGCGCCTCACCGCCGTGAGTTGTTCCATCAGTGTAATCCTGCGGACCCTACTCTGCCATTGCTCCCCTCCCGGGAGCCGGGCCTGTTTCCAGGCTCTCGCTATTTCACTCCGCGCCGCCTGGATACACGCCCATATAGGCCGGGCCCTCTTCTTGGGCCAGTGGGTCGGCCAAATTCCCAGTAACCCCACTCCCATGTCCACCTCCAACGTCTCCCCAAATATATCTTGCATGTACTGCCCCACCATCTCCCAGTACTGGCTCACCTGAGGACATTCCCACCAGATATGGAGAAAGGATCCTTTGACCCCACACTCCCGCCAGCACCGATCGGACACATCGGGGAACATCCTATGCAACCTCTCCGGCGTATAGTACCACCGGTACAGCAGCTTGTAGGACGTCTCCCGCACTGCCACCGACAGCGCCTGGCGGCTGATATTGACATATATCTTTCTCCAATCTTGTGCCCCCAATTCCATCCCCAGATCCCTTTCCCAGTCCAACTGAAATGGGAACTTCTCCCCTTCTCCCCCACCCAAACCCTGGTACAGTTGGGTAATGAGCCCCTAGACGAGTCCCACCCTTGCCATAGTGCCACCCTACCATCGCTATTCCCCTGCCACCCCCGCCCTTATCCTCTGCTGAGACAGAAAGTGCTGCACCTGCAGATATGGGAGAAAATCCCCCCCGCTCAAACGATACTTCACCCTAAGATCCGAAAAGGGAATTAACCTACCTTGTTCAATAAACTCTGCAAAGGTAACCACTCCCGCCTCCTCCCATCTCCGAAACACCCCCTCCCTACCAGGATCAAACCCCGGTGTCCCCCTTACAGGCGCCAGCGGCGAAAAACACGCCCCTGGGGCATAGTGTTGGTTAGCCTTACGCCACTCCATCGTCAGGTGCCACAAATATGGATTATCCCGCCATCTTCCCTCAGGGAGCTTCCCGAAAATCCACGGCAAAAACTTCAGTGCCGTTTCCCCCGCCCAGTATTGCTCAATAGCCCGAAAGCATTTCAAACCCGTCACCCCCTCTCGCCACTCGAACACCTGTCGCAATTGCGCCGCCTTATAGTACCTTGTTACGTCTGGGACCCCGAATCCCCCCCCCTCCCTAGGTTGGTATAGGACCCGTCTATTCACCCTCGGCCTACTGCTACCCCAGATAAATGCAAATATCCGGTTTTGTACGTTGCGCAATTCCCTCCTGGGAACCGGTATTGGCAGTGATTGGAACAGGTATAGCAGGCGCGGCACGATGTTCATCTTGACTGCGGCCACCCTTCCCATCCAGGATATCTCCGCCCCCTTCCATCCCTGCAAGTCCCTCTGCACTTGAGCGAACAACGGGGGATAATTTGCCCCATACATCCCCATGGGATCAGCTGTAACTTGGACCCCCAAGTATTTGATAGATCTACTCGCCCATCTAAAGGGGAAAGCGCCTTTCAAACTCTCAAACTCCAGCTTCGTTAATGAGACCGACAACGCCTCCGTTTTATCCCAGTTTACTTTGAAGCCCGAGAGAGCCCCATAGGCCCGAAGCTCCTGCATGAGCCTCGGTAGTGACTCCCTCGGGGACGTCAAAGCAAATAAGACATCATCAGCAAATAGTACCATCTTGTGCTGATCACCCCCCACCCCGATGCCCCTGATATCCGTCACAGACCGAATCCTGGAGGCTAACGGTTCCATGGCTAGAGCGAAAAGGAGCGGCGATAAAGGGCACCCTTGCCGGGTTCCCCGCCCCAGAGAGAAAAACTCGGAGTACCCCCCATTCACGCACACGGTCGCTGCGGGCGAAGCGTATAAGGCCTGAATCCACGCCCGAAATCTCGGGCCCAGCCCCACATATTCCAACACCTCCCGAAGGAATTTAAAACTCACCCTATCGAACGCCTTCTCCGCGTCGATAGATAAAAACATGGCCTGTTGTGACTCCTTCCGCGCCAGCCACCCCAGCTGCAATACCCGGCGAATCCCATCAGCCGCCTGCCGACCCATAATGAACCCGGATTGATCCGGGTGAACAAGGCCCGGCATCAGGGGCCCCAGCCGCATAGCCAGTATCTTAGCCAGGATCTTAACATCTATATTCAGCAGCGATATGGGGCGGTAAGAACTACAGACCGCTGGATCCTTGCCTGGTTTAGGTAACACCACTATTGCCGCCTGATGCATAGATCGCGGCAACCCCTCCCCCTGCAAGACCGCGTTGAAGACCCTAGATAATATTGGGCCCAGCTCCTCCACCAACTTCTTGTAGAACATACCCGTGAACCCGTCAATACCCGGAGATTTCCCCGGGACCAACCGCCGGATTGCCTCCTTCACCTCCTCAAGTCCGATATCTGCCTCTAAGTCCTCCCTCTCCGTGGCCCCCACCCGATTGCTCCCCTCCCCTCCGTTCTCTAGGTAGTCCCTAAGGGCCTCCCCCTCCACCGAAGGGTCCGCTGTATACAAGCACCTGTAGTATTCCCTAAATCGTTCCCTGATATCCGCGCTCTTGTACAACAGCTTATCCCGGTCCCCCTTAATTTTTGCCACTGCTTGGCGCTGCCTTCTAGCTTTTAACTTATGGCACAGGAGCCTCCCCGCCTTATTATCAAACTCGTAGTACTTCTGGCCCACCCGCTCTAATTGGAAGGTTATCCGCTCCAGCTGAAGTGCGTTTAGTTGCCTTCGAGTTTCCTCCACCTTCCCTCTCAAGACCGCCCCCCCAGCTTCTTTATGAGCCCTCTCCAGCCCATTGAGTAGCCCCCGCAATCGTTCCTCCTCCTGCACCCTGCTCCTCTTCCTTTGCGCCCCTATCTGGACCAAGTGGCCCCTCACCACCGCTTTCAATCCATCCCACAATCCCCCCGTGGAGACCTCCCCGTTATCATTCAATTGCATATACTCCTTCACCACCGCCTTTAGCCTCTGCACCACCCCCTGCCCCTGCAACAAAAATTCGTTCAATCTCCAAAAGGACCGTTTCTCTCGTTCCCTTGGCTGTCCAAACCCAGCTCCCACCGGGGCATGATCAGACCAGGTGACCACCCCTATATCCACCCTATCCAACGCCTCCCTCCAGTAGGCATCCCCCAACAGGTAATCGATTCTGCTGTACGAGTCATGCACCGGGGAGTAAAAGGTATAATCTCGATCTGTAGGGTGAGTTAGTCTCCACAGATCTTCTAACCCCCACGCTTTCATCCAATTCAGCAATGGTCTCTTCTCACCCCCTGTCCCTGCCGCTGTCCCGCCCTCCCATCTAGGGCTATGTTACAGTCCCCCCCCCCCAAAAGCTGCCCCGGCCCCTCGCCCGCGAGCCCCCGACCCCACCCCCCCCCGCACCCCCTTTGCGGCCTGTGCGGGCCAGACACAGACAGGCAGGTGTCTGGCTCCCCTCCTAAGTCCCCCACAACCCCCACCGCCCGACCATCTGGTTTCCGCAACACCTTGCTAGGGACAAATGGGACATCCTGGCTAATAAAGATTGCTACCCCCGCCTTCCTCCTACCCCCTTCCTCCGCTGCAAAGAATCCCCGATATTGCCCCGAACCCATCAACCGCTCATCCCTCTCTCGCAAGTGTGTTTCTTGAATAAACGCCACCTGCCATTTTTGCCGCCTCAACTCCCCCCACAGCAATTTTCTCTTCTGGGGTGAGTTCAGGCCCCGCACATTCAGGCTACCCACTTTCAACCCGGAAGCCATTCTAATCCAGTATACTCCCCCCGCTTCTTCTTCCCCCAGTCAACCCAGGCCTCTCCCCCCCCTCCCCTCCCCTCCCCCCTCCCCCTCCCCCTCCCCTCCCCTCCATACGGACCTCCCGTCCGCTAGCAACTGAGGATGTGACCCCCCCCAAGGGCGCTCCATTGCCCCCCTTCCCATGATCCCTACTCCATCCCCCCCCCGCCCTGATGTTCCCATGGGCTTGCTGGCGAATATCCACACCCCAAGGCCTCTCCTATTGAATCCGTGCCCTCTCATACCCAATAAACATTTGCAACCATACATATTCAACTTCATAAAAGAACAAGAAAAGAAAATCATGCTTACATAACATTAACTATAACAATCAGTTCGTGAAGCTTAGCGGTTCATACGCTGGGAGGGCTGCTGAAGCCCTCCCCCCCCTCTCCTGAGGCACTCACCCGCTCTATCCAGGGGGCCTGCGAGAGTTCATGGGCCGCATCTCCAACTTTACTGCAGCGCAGCCCCTTGTCCATTCCAGACGCCGGCCCAGTCCGCTCTTTGCCCACTGAAGCCCTCCTCTGGCCCCCCCCCCCCCGTTAGAACTAGCAAAACCCCGGTTCCCCCAAAAGTCCCCCCCAAGGGCCGGGGGCCCCGGCTGCTAACATAAGCAATTGCTGTGCCACCTCTCATGTCCGGTCGGTCCCTCACTGACTTCGGCCTGTCTCCGTGGCAGCCGCGGCCGCCCCTTCACTCCGGGAGTCAATGGTGTTTTTTCCGCTGAAGTCTCTGCCCCTTCACAGGGACCCGCTCCCATCCAGAGTGCCCGCCCCGAGTATTCTCCGTCGCCTTCTCTCTCGCCTCAGCAGGCAGCCTCGGGGCACCCTCTTGCTTCAAGAGCTTCCAGGCCTCCATCTCATTTCGGGCCCGCCTCCCCCTACCATTTATATCCATCAATATAGCAAATGGAAACAGCCATCGATACTTATAGTTCTCAGCTCGTAAGTACTGGGTGACCTTTCGCATATCGCGCCTTCTCTGTAGCGTGGCTGCTGATAAGTCCTGGTATATTTCTACTTTATGGCCTGACCAGGTGAAGTTTTTCCGCGCCATTGCCGCCCGTGCCACCTTTTCCTTGACAGCAAAGGAGGTTAAACAGGCCACTATGTCCCTGGGCTGTCCCTCTCTCGCTGGGCCCAGAGCCCTGTGCGCTCTCTCCACTCCAATGTCTGGCGAGGCATCTCCCTTCTCTCCGCTCTGCAGTAAATCCGCACAAATCTTCCGAACCACAGCAGGGGCATCCGCGAACTCCTCTGTCTCGGGAAGGCCCCTCAGGCGCAGATTATTACGCCTGGACCTATTCTCAAGGTCCTCTACTTTCTCCGACAGTAGCTGATGTTCCTCCCTCAATCTCTGAGTCCAGGCCTCTGCCGCCAACTCCTTCTCCGCCTGCTGATCTGCACGCTCTTCCAGCGCCTCAACCCGATGGCCGAGGTCTCGGACGTCCTCGCGGATGCTCGCCATCGCTGCTTTCATATCTCCCCTCATGGCTACCAGCTCTTTCTTTAAGGAGCGCATCCAGCCCCACATATCGCCTCTAGTGCATCCCTCGTCCGCTCTCTCTAATTCCTCCTCGGACTCGTCTCCCGATGCCATGTGCTCTGCTGCTTCCCCTGATTTCTCCGCGTAGGGGGATTTAAATTTGGCCAGCTTTTTCCTTACTGACATCCTCACGCAATCCGCTCTCGGCTGGCACCCCGTGCGATTACCGAGAAAGGGTAAAATTAGCACTTTTCACCTAATTATTAAGCGCCTCGATGGGAGCTCAGACTTTAAGCTGCCATCTCTCGGGTGACGTCACTTCCTCTCCCCCTGAGTGGGATTTTAATGTGGTCTTGCAACAACTTACTTGCCCACCATTTGAGCCGATGGCTACCTGTCCTTTACACTTCCTTTCCTGGAAGTCCTTGTTCTTGGTGGCTGTTACCTCGGCCAGGCGTGTGAGTGAACTACAAGCTCTGGTTTCTGATAGACCGTACACATGGTTCTATAAGAACAGGGTGGTCTTGCGGACTCATCCTAACTTCCTTCCGAAGGTGGTCTCCTCCTTCCACCTCAATCAGGTGGTGGTTCTTCCAACATTCTTCCCCAGGCCGCATGCCAGCCGGTCTGAAACAGTCCTGCATACCCTGGACTGTAGAAGGGCGTTGTCCTTTTACATAGACCGTACGCAGGGGCATCGAAGGACTGCTCAGCTCTTCGTATCTTTTGACCCTAATAAACTGGGGTTGCCTGTCTCCAAGTGTACGTTGTCTCTTTGGGTAGCAGATTGTATCGCCTGGGCTTACAGGGCAGCCAGCCTCTCCTTGCAGGATCGAGTCATGGCCCACCGTGTCAGGGCGAAGGCCACGTCAGTAGCCCACCTATGCTCTTTTCCGTTGGCAGACATCTGCCGGGCCTCTACCTGGTCTTCAAGCCAGACTTTTGCAGCTCACTACTGCCTCGAGAGGGAGTCCTGTAGGGACAGTGCTTTCGAACAGGCGGTACTCCGTAATCTCTTTGAGGTTTAGGCAACTCCTACCCTCCGGCCCTTGTGTTGGGCTACCGTACGGGGGCGTTCTCAGAAAGGATTCTTTCACAGATGCTGATGCTCTAGAGGGAGCTTATTTTTCAGCTTGGGTTCCCGGTAGCCTTTAGCTAGGGAGTCCCATATGTGAGGACTGATTTCCTGCTTGGTCCTGGAGAAAGAGTAGTTACTCACCTGTAACAGGTGTTCTCCAGGAGCAGCAGGAATCAGTCCTCACGACCCTCCGTCCTCCCCTTGGAGTTGCAGTTATATGATTCATTTTGTTATTTTTGCTGTCTTTTAGCTATGTCATCAGACTGATCAAGATGGCACCCTTGGGCGGGAAGGGGACCGCGCATGTGCGCTGCATTCCCGAATGCTTTCTTTGAAAGGTGGGGAAATGCTCCATGCGAGGGCTCCGTCGGCGCCGATGTCACCCATATGTGAGGACTGATTCCTGCTGCTCCTGGAGAACACCTGTTACAGGTGAGTAACTACTCTTTCCTTGAAGATAAAGGCTATTTTCTGTTCACTCCACCATCAGGTATCTGAGAGACCGTTCTAATAAGCTGTGCATTAGAACGGTGAGCTTCAGCACACAGCATTCTAATGCATATGCTGATAAAAAAAATCTTTAACCCTTTTAATCCCAATACTGTAAACTAATGGGATGCAAATTGAAGTGACATTCAAATGTGCATGGACAGAAGAAGCAGTGAACACCGCCACAGTAACCTGCCACAGTTTCTTCCCTTCCTGTCAGTGGTGGGTGGGGATTGAGGATGACAGGAAGGGAGACAAAGCTCTCCCCAAAAAGCACAGTAAACAATTTCTAGTGATCCAGCTGGGCTCAGACTTCCTGACACAAACCCTGCAAACATTCCCACATTCGCTGATGGCCTAGTGGGCCCCAGTCCTCCCACTCCACTGGTCCCCTGCTCCCCAGGGCTGTCTGGTCCAGGACACCCCTAATTGGGTCACCCAGGACAGCGGGGCCCTCAGAGAGCCTCCGGTGTTGTGGCACCCCACCCCCATGGACCAGCAATACTTACTTGGTTCCAGAAAGAAGTAAAATGGCACCCTTGTCCCACCACCATCTTCTGAAATGGCATTGCCTGACCCCAGTCACATACTGGGATACATTGTTAGTGCTCAGCTTTCCAAATAAGGAGTGCTTCCCTTATTTGTCAGACTGACCCCTAGTGGTGCATCCTGACATACACAGGTCAGACACTGGCATTTTGAAAATTAATGGGATGAGAAGGATGCTTCCTTGCAACCAGGTAAGTATTATTGGTCCATAAGGAGTGAGGGCTACAACACAGGAAGTTCTCTGGTCAAGGGCCTCCCTGACCCTGGGTGACCAGGCCAGGGGTGCCCTGACCCAGTGTATTTACACTAGGAGTGCCCTGGATCAAATCGCCCTGGGGGGAGGCTTTTTTTTTCCTTCTACCACTTGGGCACCCGGATTGAGGAAGTTAAGGGTCCAAGCCAAACAGGATCATCTGAGGTGAAGTGCTTTGCTCCCATGCTGCATCATAGTCCAGCCCTGAGCTGCAATAAAGATTCAGCAAAATTTGGTATGATTTTTTTTTTACAATGGGAGCAATTAGGGATTTGTCCTTTTGGTTGTGTTTTACATACCCATTGTGCTATACTTTAGCGCGGTGGTTTTACTTTTGATTTTTCTCCAATAAAAAATCTTACTACATTGAGAATAAACTGCTGCACTGAACAATAGTGCAGCTTATTACATCATCCCCTGAAAGACTGAAGAAATCTACAATGGACTAGAGGGTTGTCGCACTTTGTGTTTTATTACATATTAATAATGTGTATCATATTCATTGTTTTACCACAGTGCTAATTTTAAATCTCTTCACATTTTTAAAGTGGCTCACATATAGAAAATTGGCACTCTATCCTGAGGAATGGTCTCGTCGTTGCCTCCAACACAAGACTGCAGGTAATTAATTTGCATGTATTTACAGCTTTGTTGAAATCTTATCACATCTAATTAAATCTTAGTCATTCTCCGTGTACAAGCAGGAAGTCAGTCCTCACATATGGGTTGACGTTGGCACCGACGGAGCCCTTGCGGAAGCATCCCCACAGCTTTCAAAGAAAGCCTTTGGGAGATGCCACCACGCATGTGTGGTCTCTTCACACCCAAGGGTGCCACCTTATTCAGTCTACTTTTTTCCGCGGAGCTCTTCAGACATTTGTCTGGCTTGTCCCCGGAAAAAGTTGATTTTTCTCTCCGGGTTTCACAATCACCTCCGGTACTGCACCAGTACTCCTCTCGCCTACCGACCTCGTTGCCTCGGCATCGAGTTCGGTCTATTTTTGTAGTCTTTCATTCTTTTCTTTTCCTGGTATCTTTGTGCCTTTTTTCTCCCATTGGCAGCCTGGAGAGTCTTCGACCTCGCAGATGTACTTTTTCCCCCCATGGCTTCCAGTGGCTTTAAGAAGTGTGATTCGTGCTCTAAAATTACGTCTTTGATCGACACACATGACTGCTTTCTCCGCTGCCTTGGGCCAGACCACAACCCGGCAGCCTGCGGTCTCTGCAAGATGATGTCCAGTAAGGCCCTCAAGTGCCACCAGCAGCAGCACGATAAGTTTTTCCTTGAGTCCCCGGTGCCTCCGAAGGCCAGGACCTCATCTGAGGCCCTGACATCTCGGGTGGAACCTTCCAAACCCAAGCCTCATTGTGGGTCCTCAGAAAGGGAGAGGGGGAAGGGTCCTCAGGAAGAAGAAGAAACCCTCGAAGGAGGCATCCTTGGATGGTTCCGGTCCCGCAGTCTCAGACGTTGGTCCGAGGCATCAGAGAAGGAGCGGCCTGTGAAGGTCCCCCGGAAGGATCTGACTGCAGACTGGCATTGATCCCAGATACTATCCTCATCGAGGATTTCCCTTTGGGGGAGCTGGCTGCGGAGCCTTCTGGTCTGGAGTCCAGAATGATGGCCCTGGAGCGCAGTTTGTCTTCCTTCATGGACCAGCAGCGGGTGCTGTTGTCCGGCATGACTGGTTCATCCACCATGACCACCGAGCCCTCGACATCCAAGACGTCCCTGGAGGCCAAACAGATCCTCAAGGTCCTTCGGCCTCGAGTTGATCCTCGGCCAAGGTCACGATCTGAGTCCCACTCAATGGGACTGCTATCATCCCTGGAATGTTTGCAAGGCACCGGCCACAGGGCATCAGGAGCCCCGAGGCCCGCAGAGCAGCCCTCCTACAAGTCCTTGATGGACTACTCTGAATGGGAGACGGAGGATGAGGAGCCACCGCGACATCCCATCTGACTCTCCTGTCTCGGAACCTCGACGGCGGTCTCCATCTGAGGATATGGGCTTCCTTGACTTTGTCAAGGACATGTCTAAGCCCCTGGCGTTCCCCACTGAGTCGGAGGAGGACCCTTGGGCAGATGAGTTGGAAGTCCTCCAGCACGAGGCCCCTCCACAGGAATCGCTCATGGTGCCCATCCTTCCCATCCTGGAATGGCTGCTGCTCCGAATGTGGGAGACACCGACTTCGATGCCAGCAGTGAGCAAATGGCTCGACTCGATGTACGGAGTCTGCCGGAGCCCGAGCTTCCAAAGGTCAGAGTTACCACATAACTCCACAGTGGTGGAGTTGGCCATGTGTCGGCTGAAAAGCCAGAAGACGCACTCCTCAGTGCCCCCTGGCAGGGAGGCCCACACCCTGGACACCCTCGGCAAAAAGTGCTACCAGGGCTCAATGCTCAATGGCCACATCCAGGCCTACCAGCTGTACATGGGCATGTACTTGAGAGACCTGGCGAAGGAACTTGCCGGGTTCTTAACTGGTCTCTCCGAGGAACCCTTGCAGCGGTTCAAGAATCTGGCCAAGGCAATCCGTGAGTACTCCATATTCATGTCTCAAGCGGCCTATGACAGGTTCGAGTCAACGGCTTGAGTAGCCGCGGCTGACATTGGTGCACACCGCCATGCTTGGCTACAGTCGTCTGACCTCGAGCAGTGGGTTCATGACAAATTGGTTGATGTCCCTTGCCAAGGAGAGAACCTCTTTGGCAAACCCATGACCGGCAAGGCTGCTGAGCTGGAGATCGAGTTCATTACGAGGACCAAGCTCTCCAAAAAGACCACTCCCTGATGGAAGGGCTCGGGTAAAAAGTCCTTTTACCCGAGGAATGGAGCTGCTTACCAAAGCTACTAACCTTATCAGGCCTGCCCAGCTCCCCAACAGGGTCTGCAGACCAAGGAACATGGGCATGGCCCGCGTAAGCAGAAGGCCCCAAAACCCCAGGCACCAGCTCCTGCCCAGCCAGGGGGGAGTTTTTGACTCCCTGAGCATAGCCAATCTACCACAAGGAGATCAGCAGCCCACAGGGTGACATCCTGCCTGGGCACCTCCTCCACCTGACTCAGACACCTCCCCCTTATTTCTCAGGAAAGCCCCTCAGGTCTCCCCTCTACCAGGACCTTCTTCTGAAGGAGTTGGCAGGTCTTTTCGACAAAACAGTGGAACCGGTGCCCCACCATCTCAAGGGCAAGGGGTTCTACTTCAGGTACTTCCTCATGCCAAAAAGGATAGGGGCCTAAGGCCCATCCACGACCTGCGCAACCTCAACAAATTCCTGATGAGAGAGAAGTTCAAGATGTTCTCTCTTGGAACATTGCTGCCATACCTCCAGCATGGAGACTGGCTATGCTCCTTAGACCTCAAGGATGCTTATACTCACATCCTCATCCACCCCAAACACAGGCAGTACCTGCGGTTCATAGTTTGGGGTAGGCATTTTCAGTACAGGGTGCTCCCCCTCGGCCTAGCCTCTGCCCCAAGAGTTTTCACAAAATGCCTGGCGGTCATGGCCACCTTCCTCTGGCTCCAGGGGGTCTTCATCTTTCCTTGCATGGACGACTGGCTTATAAAGGGAGGCATGGCCTCAGAGGTGCAGTAGGCCACTGCATGCACCATCCAGGTTCTGGAACACTTAGGTTTTGACATAAACTACCCCAAGTTTCACCTCCTCCCGACGCAGTGTCTGGAGTTAACTGGGGCAAAGATCGACACTCTCCAGTCGAAGGCTTTCTTGCTCAGGGACCGAGCCAGTCATCTCCTGTGCTTCTCCTGCATCTCTCGAGCACATGGCCTCCATAGTCCATGTCACCCCCGATACTTCCCTCCACATAAGGGTGGCACAGTGGTGTCTCCGGGCCCAGTGGTCTCAGGCCACGGGCCGCCTCCGAGACAGGGCTTCTGTGACCCACCAATTGGCGGATTATCTGGTCTGGTGGCAGTCTGTCCTGCATCTTGAGGTGAGCATTTCTTTTCAAACCGCAAGGATCCTCACCAAGGACACCGCCCTGCTCGGCTGGAGAGCCCACTGCGGAGATCTGTGCACTCAGGGCAACTGGTCACCAGGCGAGAGCATCCAGCAGATTAACCTCCTGGAGCTCCAAGCCATACACCTAGCCCTGAGGGTCTTCTGTCACCACCTGCATCACCAGCCGGTGCTGGTCCAGATGGACAACAGGTGATGATGTTCTACGTGAACAAACAAGGGGGCACAGGGTCTCGTACCCTTTGTCAGGAGGCACTGGTCCTCTGTTCATATGCAATCCAACAGGGTATCCTCCTGCAGGTAGTGTACCTGCCAGGCCAGGACAACCTGCTGGCCGACAGGCTCAGCAGAGTTCTCCAGCCGCACAAGTGGCAGCTGGCCCCCAGGGTAGCCAGTCGACTTTTCAGGCTATGGGGGGAATTCATGATGGACCTGTTCACCAGCTTGTACAACTTTCAGTTGTCCTGCTTCTGCTCCCGGCAGACCCACCCCTCCAGGGTGGCAGCAGATGCGTTCCTGGTCTCATGGTCGGAAGGCCTTGTGTACGCCTTCCCTCCTACGCCACTGATCGCCAAGACCTTGTTCAGGACCCTCCGCAAGAGGGCCTCGCTCATCCTGACAGCTCCTCGATGGCCCAGGCAACTGTGGTTCCCACTGCTTCTGCAGTTGATGGTGGAGACCCCCATCCCCTTGGGGACCGCCCCGGGACTCCTATCTCAGGGGCTCTCTCCTGCACCCCAACCTGGGGTCTCTGTCGCTGACAGTGTGGCTGCTGAGAGAGTGACTCTGGCCTCTTTCAATCTTCTGGTTGAAGTGGAAGACATTCTGCTGGCCTCTCATAAGGCCTCTACTAGGAAGGCTTACGGCTCAAATGGCGCAGGTTCTCTGTTTGGTGCACCGAACTTGGAGCTGACCCTTTCTCCTGCCCAGTGGCTCTGGTGTTACAGTACCTTCTCCACCTTTCTCAGTTCAGGCTCAAGTTTAACTCCGTCGGAGTGCACCTTAGTGCCCTGGCGGCGCACCACTATCCGGTAGATGGTAAGCCCCTCTCGGTCCAACCATTGGTGACCTGTTTTTTTCAGGGCCTGCTTTTATCAAAGCCCCCGGTTCACCGTCCAGCAACCGAATGGGACCTCAACGTAGTGTTGAGGCAGCTCACTCGCCTGCCCTTCAAACCTCTGGCTACCTGCCACCTTCGCTACCTCTCTAGGAAGGTGGCTTTCCTTGTCGTGCTTACCTCCACTTGCAGAGTTGGCAAGCTTCAGGCCCTTGTGTGATGCTTCGCACACACCCCAAATTCCTGCCGAAGGTGGTGTTGCCCTTCCATCTCAACCAGGAAGTGGTGCTCCCTACCTTCTTTCCAAGACCGCACTCCAGTCGGGCGGAGACGGTCCTCCGCACCTTGGACTGTAAAAGGGCTTTGTCCTTTTACATTCAACATACTCAGGGCCACCGCAAAGCCTCTCAGCTTTTCATCTCCTACGATCCCTGTAGGCTGGGGGAGACGGTGACCAAGTGTCCACATGGGTGGCGGACTGTATTGCCCTCGCTTATGAGCAGGTGAGGCTCCTGCTGGAAGGCCATGTCACGGTGCACCAAGTCAGCTTCAGTGGCAAACATGCGCTCCATCCCAATGGTGGACATCTGCTGGGCCGCAGTCTGGTCTTCAGTCCATACCTTCACAGCCCATTACTTCCCGGAAAGGGAGTCCCGACGGGACAGTGCCTTCAGCCAGGCTGTGCTCCGTAACCTTTTCGGGGTTTAGGCAACTCCTACCCTCCAACCCATCTGTGTTCAGGCTACTGGAGTTCTGGTTCATCGGACACAGAGGTCCTACTGTGATCTGTGTAAATTGCTGCTGCTTGTGGCTCCCCATGAGGGAGCCCCTATTTTTGCTATGGGCTCTCGGTAACCTGTAGCTGGGGAGTCCCATATGTGAGGACTGAATTCCTGCTTGTTCCCGGAGAAAGCGTAGTTACTCACCTGTAGCAGGTGTTCTCCAGGGACAGCAGGAATCCGTCCTCACAACCCTCTCTCCTCTTTTTACAGTTTTTTAGTTATGTCATCTGACTGAGCAAAATGGCACCCTTGGACGGGAAGGGGACCATGCATGCATGGTGGCATCTCCCAAAGGCTTTCTTTGAAAGCTGGGTGGATGCTTTCACGAGGGCTCTGTTGGTGCCGACATCACCCCATATTTGAGGACTTATTCCTGCTGTCCTTGGAGAACACCTGTTACAGGTGAGTAACTACGCTTTCTGCATATTCAGATGTTGTAAAAGGAGCAGGTTTTTTTTTTTTTAATTTATTGAATTTTTCATTATGCCATCCAAATAACATAGTACAACGAAAATAAGCAGTATAAACTAAAATAAGAACAGAATAAATATATAAGTGGAGTGGAGCAGTGGCCTAGTGGTTGGGGCAAGGTACTTCAGGCCGGAAGGTCGGGGGTTCAAATCCCACTAGAGGACAGCAACCTTGGGCTGGAAGGACTGGGGTTTCTAGTCCCACAGGTGCTCCTTGTGGTCTTGGGCAAGTCACTTAACCCTCCATAGCCCATGTTCCCTGTAAAATAGTTATCTCCAAGTTATAATGCCCTGTTCAATGTAATTTCAGTTTGTTCAATGTAAACCACACTGATGCAGAATAGTGTAGTATATAAGAGAATGTAAATAAATAAAAAAATAAATAAGAAAAACAACCCAAAGTGTAAACCGCATCACAGCCCACATCATGGAGAGTACAGCAGTGTCACAATACCAAGGTAAAACAACTTAAAGGCCCCAACACCTAGCTTAAACTTTTTACTGATAGCAAAAGAAAAACACCAATATAATTCGCTCAAGCCTGTAAAGAAACTAAAAGAGACTCAAGCTGAGAAGGATCAGAATAAACATAACTTACTCCTTGAATAGTAACCAAACATTTACATGGAAAACGAAGAAAGAAGGTACCTCCCCCAGCCAATACTCTAGGTTTAAGCTGAAGGAAGGACCTCCTCCGACATTGCGTGTACCTGGAGACGTCGGGGAAAATAGATAACTTATGGCCATAAAAAAGAAAATCCTTTTTAGAAAAAAAGGCTTTCATAATGGAAGCCTTGTCTTCAAGATTAGCCAAAGTAACCACCAGAGTAGCACGGGAGGAGATTGGTATCTGAGAATTTTCCAACAAACAATTTAGATCAGAAACAGTACTCTCCTCACCTAGCGCTGCTCCGGTCTCCCCAGACGTCGCCCGCACTGGCACATAAAAGAACGATCAATCAAAACAGTATCAGTGTCAGGAGCAGTTACTTCAGATTGCTGGAGAACCTTGTAATTCTTCTTGCTGCATAGAAGCTGGATTATAAATTGTGCAGTGCTGGATAGAGGTAAACTTCTTTAAGTAAATTTTGACCTGATTTGTGACTGAGACCAACATTTCTCATAAATGTTAAATCAGAATTTAAAACCAGAGTGATGAAAAGAATCAGACTGAGGAATAATTCCCTTTGAATCCTCTCCAGTTGGACAAAGCAAAAGGTCTGTAATGTGCCTTGCAGTATGTGTGGCTGAAAAATATACTTTACCAAGTCTAAACTCAACATAGATGAGAAAATGTTATGTGCTGTGTTAGCCGAAAAAGACTCAAATGTAAGACAAAGGTCATCCACCACTATCAACAGACAGCATGCCAGAAGAGATATAAGATCCATAAGCTGATTGCTTTATTTCACTGTATCTAAGTTTTCGTGCTGCAATACTGAAATTGCTTATCCCATAGGGCCATTTTTGGGGAGCTTATTTCTCTGGAATCCACAGTTCAATTTGGCTTTTGAACGTGTTGTGTCTTTTCACCATTTTTCTCTACGTCAAATCTGATCCTATCCCATTAAATTTTTAGATTCTTTATCTCTTATATTTAATTCTTTGCAACTTCTGTTGGACTGGAAACAATTTTAAAAAAGGGATCAGGGTGGAATGGGAGTAATGGAAAAGGGCTCCATCATGTTTTTTAGTTCACATTATTTTTATTGAAAATTTTTTCCAAAAGAACAAACAATACAGGTTTAAAGAACAACAACAGGTATACACAACAAACATTAAAACTAATAACCCCCCAACATATCCACCCCTTAATCCCCCCCCCCTTTGCCATACCCTCCCCCCCCCCGCACAACATGAAAGACTCATCGCACATAACAGAGCTACCAATAGGCACACCAGACAACCACTGGCTAGCCCCCCCACCAACAGCTCCATACACAGGGCAAGGAGCTCCCGTCGAAGAGAAAAATAAAGTAAAGATATAGGAGGAGAGAAGAAGAAAGGACAGAAGCCTCCCCGGAAGGGAACCCACATATAGTTGTTTCAAAGTACATCAGGGCAACACTGGGACACCACTACAGGAGTGGCTACATCATCATCACGGCAGGAAGCTCCCCACAACAGGACGGGTATCCCATTCCCATGACCTCACCCACCAACATTGAGCACCACTCCCCGCTCCTTGGCGGACAGCTGAGAGATCACAGGAGACCACAATTCCCAGAACTCCTCCCAAGTCCTACCTCCCTTCTGTTGTGCAGTCATCTTTTCCATAATCATCAAATCAAACATAGATTGTTCCCACATCCCCAAAAAGGGGGGTGAGGAAGATATCCAGCGACTTAGCAATGCTCGCTTACCAGTAAAAAGCCACGCTCAAATAGCGCTCTACGCCGATATGGCAAGTGAGCAAAACCTAAAGCCCAATTATGGAAAAGACACACCTCCCTCTGTATGGCACACTCTGACCCTGTCCACCGCTGCAATTGAGCGCAGACTCGCACCCATAAGTCGCGTACCTTCGGGCAACCCCAAAATTTATGGAGCAAGGTCCCGACTGCTCGATCACACCACCCGCATATAGCAGTAGGTCGTACTCCAGCCTGCGAAGCCCATTGATCGCTAGCATATGCTCTCCACAGGAACTTATACTGCATTTCTTGGAGATAGACCCACCTCGATCCCTTCGAGATCCCCTCAAGTGCTACACGTAATATATCCGCCGTCATTTCATCTACTCCATCGCCTCGCCACCTCCGTGCAAGTTCAATCAGGAACAGATCTCCTCCGGAGGGCCGGAGCAACTGTCGACCAATCTCCTCCCCCGGCACTCGCTCCGCTAATTTCCCCAAAACGAAACGAGGAGAGCTAGTGGACATCCACCCCTCGACTCGTATATTTATTGAGGTTAAATAATGTCGCACCTGCAGGTAACCATAAAAATCCTGGGTGCGAATGTCATAGCGCTGTTGTATCTGCTGGAAACTGTCTAGGACACCAGCCACCCCCGTATACAAATCGCCGAGACATACCAGTCCCTTGTCCGCCCAGTTACAAAAGATAGTACGCTGAGAAAAGCCTGGTCTAAAGTCCGGGTTACCCACCAAGGGCACCAGCGGAGACATTCGCCTATCCCAGTCAAATCTCTGGTAGAGTACCCGCCAGGCAGTGCGTAGGGCCTCAAGATATTTCCTCCCCACCCCCCTCCGAGACACCGGGGGCAATTGTTCAACATGTAAAAGATAGAGTATATGATAAGGGGTGAAGGCCGCTTTCAACTGTCGAGTCAGAGCCCCCCCCTCCGAGCCTTCCAGGATCTCCCATATGTGGCGGGTTAGATACCGAAGATTGTAATTGCGTAGAGAAGGCAGCTCCAAACCGCCTTCCTCTCGTCTACCCTGCAGGGCCCGCAAAGGAAGACGCGCCCGTCGACCCCCCCATAAAAACGCTCGAAGGCAGTGCTCCAGGCGCCGCCAATCCCCATCGAGAATCCAGATCGGGAGCATGCGAAGAACATAAATCCACCTAGGAAATTCTACCATTGTAAACAGCGCAATCCGCCCTCTCAGTGACAGTGGGAGACCCCGCCAGCTCAGCAAAGTCTTCTGGCTTTTAGCGAGTAAACTGGGCACATTAACACGATATAAATCCTCTGGCCGATCCGGCAACTGCACACCCAGATACGTAATCTGTCCGTCCGCCCATACCAATGGAAATTCCCCTGCCCAGCGAGGTCGTACTCTACCCCCCACATCCAAAACCACTGACTTTGTAGTGTTAATTTTTAGGCCCGAAAATCGGCCATACGCCCGTATCAAGGTTAGGGCATGAGGCAGTGACAAGAGCGGAGTAGTGAGGCAGAGCAACATGTCATCAGCAAATGCACAGACTTTCAGTTCTTCTCCACCCATTTGAATCCCTATAATTTTGGGGTTGGTCTGCAGGGCCTGCAGCAGCGGCTCCAAAGCCAGCACAAATAGGAGTGGGGAGAGGGGGCAGCCTTGTCGAGTTCCTCTCGCCAATTCAAAAGGATCTGAGAAGACCCCATTAGAGCCCACTCGAGCCATGGGTTGCGCATACAATGTCCGAATCCATCGCATGATATCCCCGTGAAAACCAAAGGCCTCCAAGGCGACCCAGAGATAGCGCCATGCCACTCTGTCAAAAGCCTTCTCGGCATCTAGGCTAACTAGCAGGAGCTCTTCAGCGTGCTGCAAACAGTGATCCATACCCAAAAGAAGTCTAGTAATATTCCAAGATGCCTCCCGGCCCTGCACAAAACCTACTTGTCTCTCATTAATCAGAGACGGTAAACGGGAGTGAGCCGATTCGCCAGTACTGAAGCCAGCAACTTTAAGTCACAGTTTATGAGAAATCGGCCGGTACGAGGTGGGGTCCATCGGATCTTTCCCCGGTTTGGGGATCACAGTAATGTCCGCACACCTCATGTCGCGCGGAAATATCCCAGCATCACGCGCCGCCTCAAACATCACCACCATAGAAGGAGCCAAATTTGGCGCCAGTATTTTGTAATATTCCATGCTAAAACCATCTGGACCCGGAGCCTTATGAGACTTACCCCGCTTAATACCAGCCAGAATCTCTGCCACCGACAGCGGGGCATTCAATTGTTCTAAGATTCCCGCCGAAAGGCGCGGCAGCTCTAATTTCTGCAGGAAGGCCACCGCCTGGGCGTAGTCTCTCTCCTCTTCACTGTAGAGTTGCATATAAAAGGTGCGGAAAATCTTGGCTATGGCCTCCGACCGATGTTGTACATTGCCAGCCTCATCTCGCAGCACCGGGATAAAGCGAGTTCCCCCGGAAGTCCGAATGAGCTTTGCTAACAATCTCCCAGAGCGATTACCAAAAACATGCAGACGATGCTTATAATGCTGTATCGAAAGCGTCGCTCTTCTCTGGAGCAATGCATTCAGAACTGCCTGCGAGCGGGTGTATTCCCTCTGGACAGCACTATCCCTATGCCCCCCCAACTTACCCTGCAACACTCGTAAGTCGCGTTCCAATTGCAACACACTACGGTCTAAATGCCTGCGCCGACGAGCAGTATAGGAAATAATCGCTCCTCGCAGCACGGCCTTACTAGCCTCCCAAAACAATATCGGAGAGCACTGCGGGGTGTCGTTGAAGAAGACATATTCTTCCCACTGTTTTGTCAAATAGTCCCGAAAATCCTCGTCTTCCCATAGGTAGACAGGAAATCGCCATCCTGCTCTAGTCGGCCCTGCACAGTCCCAAGTCATCCAGACCATCCCATGGTCCGAAATCACAATCGGCTCTATCTCAGCCTGTAAGACACGCGTAACTCCCTTCTCACTTACCAATATAGAGTCTATGCGGGACCAGGTTAGGTGCGCTCTCGACTGGTGTGTGTATGTGCGGTCACCCGGGTGCAGCATGCGCCATACATCCACTAAATCACCCTGCCTACAAAGATAGCTAATTCCCCTACGCGACCAGGCACCCTTCTCTCGATGATGGGACTTATCAAATCTCGGGTCATGTGGACAATTAAAGTCTCCTGCCACAATGACGTGAGCCCGCCCAGCACCTTTCAGCAATCCCAATAAATGTGTAAAGAAAGCATGTTCATAAACATTTGGAGCATATACATTTAATATCCAAAGCAGTTCAGCATAAAGCTTGCCCTGCAGCAAGAGATATCTGCCATGAGGATCTGCCTGTGTTGTGTGTACTTCAAAGGGCACCCCTCGCCGCACTAATACCGCCACTCCTGCCTTTTTTGTGCCGGAATCAGCACCATAGGAAACCTCTACCCAATCGCGCCTCAATTTCTGGTGTTCCCTGGCGCTCAAATGGGTCTCTTGCAGCAGGGCAATATGCGTTCCCTTTCGCTTCAACCCCTGTAGAATCTTAGTACGTTTTATCTGGGAGCCGATGCCTCCGACATTCCAAGACACTATCTTTATCTCAGGCATAGTCCCAGCTCCAGCCAAGCCAGTAGACCAAACAGCCATAGATCCACCTAGAGATGCCCAGCCTCATCTCCAGGTGCATTACCCCAAGGCCCCCAATGTACCACCTTCCATGTTGTGTGCCCCTTCCCCAAACTGTAACCCCCCTCCAAATGAAAACTCTCCCCTGTTCTCCCTCCCGTATCTTCACTCCCTGCCGTCTCCCGCCCACCCCCAATCGCTCCCCTCTTACCCCCCCTACAACCCCCTCCTCGCTCCCCTCCGCCCCCCTCGCCAACTCTCCTCGGCCCCACCCCCCCTCCCTACCCAGAAACAGTATTCCTATCCCCCCCCTCCCCCCATCTACCTTAGAAAACTCTACCATAGCCCTCAAAGGGAGACAATCACAATCCACACTTCTGGACCGTCTCCCTTCAATTCCCTCCCATACAGAGAGCCCGGGTGGGAAGCAACTAGGTAATGCATCCCATCAAGGAATGAGCCATCATGCTTAGTACGTGTAACTCAACATGGTTAGACTATCAGGGTACAGAGGTCGTTAACCAGTACTTACACAGCCACCACCAGTGTAGAAGATATTCTACCCACACAGCAAGGCCCCATTGGCAGCCCCCATCACACCAGACACTCTCATCCAGTCTAGGTGATACGAGGCCTGCCCAACCAGAACTCAGTCAATCAGGTCCATACAACCCAATCAAGAAGCAGGATCTATTCCATTCTCCGACCTAGTGCTCAGCACCGCGTCCAGAAAGGTCTTTGCTGTCGAAATCCGATCAAAGATATGGGTCTTCCCCTCATGGAACACACGCAGAACAGCAGGATACACAAGGGCAAAGCGAATGCCTGCTCTCACTAGTTCACCACAGAGAGGGGAAAACTCCTTTCGTTTAGCCGCTAGAGCGGCAGAGTAGTCCTGAAACATCAGAACCACTTTATTGTCCAGTTGTAGGGAGCGCCTCTTACGGTACGCCTGAAGCAGGGCCATTTTGTGCTGGAAGTTCATTAACCTGGCTAACACCGGCCTCGGTCTCTCATCCGGGCCCCGCTTCGGTCCCAGGCGGTGCGCTCGCTCCACTGTGACGCGGCCAATCAAGTCTTCTAAGCCCAGTTCTTTCGGCAGCCACGATTCAAAGAGACCGGCGAGTTGTTGATCAGACCAGGCCTCTGGTACCCCCACCAGCCGTAAGTTGTTGCGGCGCGATCGATTTTCAAGATCGTCCGTTTTCTCAAGTAGCGCTGCGATTTCCTTCTGGTGGCGAACTAGAAGGGTATCATGCTTCTCTTCACCCTCTTCCAACGCTGTGATGCGGTGCTCAGCTTCCTCTACCCTCCTGGTGAGCTCGCCATAGGTCTCTGCCATCGCATCTAGTTTTTGCAAAATGGAATCGAATTGGGGTGTCAGCAGCTTAGCCACTTCTTGTGCGAGGTCGTCGGCTCCCGATTCGCCGGTTCCTGAGCCCGGAGACGATCCTGGAGAGCCCAGACACGTTCCAGACCGCGTGGCCGACGCCATCTTAGAGTCCCGGGGCCCGGGCACTTTGTCCTTCTCCCGTTTCGTTGTCGACCGCATGAGTGCACAGCACCTCTCGCACACTATCAAGGCTCTTTTACCCACAAAAGGCCTCCGGGGTACTGCTCCCACGATATTCGTTCACCCCCACTCTCAATTATTGCTGTTTTCTTGCCGCTTTTAGGGAAACGGTCCAGGAGCGCACTGAGGACACGTCCTCACTCACTCATGTGCTCACGTGATCTCCTCCATCATGTTTTTTAAAGGAAGCAGGATAGGGGCTGGGGAGTGCCAGGAGGCCCATTCCTGGTTTTAATTTACAGCTTCTGGAGAGAAGGGGGAAAAGATTCATCTCCAGGAACAAACAGGAATGTAGTCTTCACATACGGGTGACATCTGTACCGACAGAGTCCGTGCGGGAACGCTCCCCAGCATCCAATAGGAAAGCCTTTGGAAGCACTCCACTGCACCTGCGTGACTGCCTTTCCAGTTTTCTAACTCCCTCTCCTCAGTTCTTCTTTTTCCATGGAGCCATCAGGATCTTTTTCCTGTCACCGCAGAAAGCTTTTCTAGGAATAGCGCTTCTGCCTTCCCGTTTTCACTTCAGCATTCTGTTCCGATTCCGGTACCTTCATTTTTCTTTTTCTTTATTCATACTTTGTTTATTTTTTTCATTTTTTCTTTGAGGGCCTCGTGCCCCTCATAGACCTCAAGCCTATCCTCTCCATCATGGAGAAACACCCTAGCAGTTTTAAAAAAATGCACCAAGTGCTCCTGCACAGTTTCTATCATGGACACACACCACTGGTGCCTCAAGCGTGTCGGTCCTGAACATGACCTAGACACTTGTTCCTTCTGTAAGCTAATGACAAAGAGAGGCCGAGGAAACTGGGCCAGAAAACTGTCAGAACGTTTTCCATCAGATTCAGTCTCATTGGCATCGACATCCTCCCGGACTTCATCGGCTTCAAAGGTATCCAAAACCTCAAAGACCTCAAAACATAGTTCGAGCTCTAAGAGGAAGAAAACTTCGAGATCCCTGCAAAAATCTCCACGGGATCCAAAGGAGTCTTGAGATTCATCCAAGGATTTCAAAGAGACATCAAGAGAATCGAGGGAGAGGTCCCACTCCAAGCACACTCCCCGAAGATATCCTCTGACACTGGCCATCAAGCCAAATGCCCCCGGCGGGAGGACTTGTCCTCCAAAGCTTCTGTTGGGAACCGGGAGGCCTCCAAGGCATTAAGCTCGGCAGAGCCCCCCGATGTCATGCTCTGGTATAGTGGCTGCAAGCCCCGTTCTTTCTTTGGACCAGACACCGGCAATCTTGTTAGATCAGCGTATGCTATCCATTGAGAAAACATTAGTGGCTCTCCTAGCAGCCTCGGTATCCCAAACACCAATGCTTCCAGGACTGCTTAAATCAGTACTGACAGTGGAAGTGGTATTGGTACTGATATTGGTATCAGTAGTGGTGTGACTAGCTGATGTCCCTATTCCCTATGCCTCCACTCCACTGCCGGGACAGGTGTCGAGAGCCCCATCAACTTGGTCAATACCAGGTACGCCACCGCTGCTAAGGCAGCAAGGGGAGGACATCGAGCTCAGCCGGTACTGGCAGCACTGTTCATACAGTCATCGACAACTCTCACTGAACTCAGATTCTGAGGCCTCCGATTCAGACCATCAGTCCCTCGATTCTGAGGAGCTGCTGCATATGGCATCGGCATCAGAGCTGTCTCCTCCACTTCCTGCCGAAAGTCCCCCCCAAAGGACATGTCTTTCCAGGAATTTATTCGAGACATGGCAGCAGGTTTAGCGATACCAGCCATGGTGGAACCAGAGCCCCACGCGGAGGAACTGGAGATTCTCCCATACTCATGGCCCCAATGGAGGCAGTGATCTTACCAGTTCATAAGATCCTACATAACCTGATGCTGTCTCGCCCTTCAGCAGATGCCTCGATACCATGTATCGAGTACCAGAGGTCCCAGACTTTCAAAAGATGCAGCTGCCACATCACTTGATGGTAGTAGAATCAACGATGCGACACATCAAAAGTGGTAAGACTCATACGTTGATACCGCCAGGCAGGGAGTCGATGTTCCTTTCAAGCCTCCATGCTGGCAAGTAGAATTCATTTCTACACCTTATATACAGGGCCGGCCTGTCCATTGAGCAAGAATGTTTTTTGCACAGGGCCCCGCGTTTCAGGGGGCCCCGCGCAAAAAACATTCACTAGCCCAAGTACATTAAAAAAAAAATACCGGCTGCTGCTGCTGCTGCCGCCGTGGCAGTGGCAGAATCAAACGTCAACGCCGCGGGGCCCCGACTGCCCGGCAGAACCTCCCTCAAGCATCAGCTCCCGAATCCCTCCCAAAGCGCGGGCTTTCAGAGCCGCAAGAGCTTCTCTGACCTCTCGCTGCTCTGTTAATCCCGCCGGGGCTGATGGGAAATCCCATCAGCCCCGGCAAGATTAACAGGGCCGCGAGAAGAAGGGAAACTCTCGCGGCTCTGAAAGCCCGCGCTTTGGGAGGGACTCGGGAGCTGATGCTCGAGGGAGGTTCTGCCGGGCAGTCGGGGCCCCGCGGCGTTGATGTTTGATTCTGACACTGCCACGGCAGCAGCAGCAGCAGCCGGTATTTTTTTAAAATCTATCTGGGCAGGGGGGGGGGGTGGTTAGGACTACTAATGAGCTACGGGGGGGACTAAGACTGGAAGTGGGCTTATGAGGGGAGTGGGTTAGGACTACTAATGAGCTATGGGGGGGACTAAGACTGGAAGTGGGCTGATGGGGGGAGGGGGTTAGGACTGGTAATGGGCTAGGGGGGGGTTAGGACTACTAACGAACTATGGGGGGACTAAGACTGGAAGTGGGCTGATGGGGGAGGAGGTTAGGACTACTAATGAGCTATGGGGGGACTAAGACTGGAAGTGGGCTGATGGGGGGAGGGGGTTAGGACTGGTAATGGGCGATGGGGGGGGGTTAGGACTACTAATGGGCTACGGGGGGAATAATACTGGAGGGCTGATGGGGAGGGGTTTAGGACTGGTAATGGGCTATGGGGGGTTAGGACTACTAATGGGCTTTGGGGGGGGAATAATACTGGAAGTGGGCTGATGGGGGAGGGGGGTTAGGACTGGAAATGGGCTGATGGGGGGTAGGCCTGGTAATGGGCTATAGGGGGGGGCTAGGACTGGAAATGTGCTGATGGGGGGGTTAGGACTGATAATGGGCTATGGGCTTGCTAAGACTGGAAATGGACTGATAGGGGGGTTAGAACTGGTAATGGGCTACGGGGGGGCTAGGACTGGAAATGGGCTAATGGGTGGGTTAGGACTGGCATGGGCTGTGGGGAGGCTACGACTGGAAATGGGCTGATGGGGGTTAGGACTGGTAATGGGCTATGGGGGGCTAAGACAGAATGGGGTGATGGGGGCTTAGGACTGGTAATGGGTTGGGGGGGCTTAAGACTGGTAATGGGCTATGGGGGGGCTAGGACTGGTAATGGGCTGAGTGAGGGGGGCTAGGACAGGAAATGGGCTGATGGAGGGCTAGGATAGGACTGGAAATGGGCTGTTGGGGGGGCTTGGATTGAAATGGACTCATGGAGGGGTTAGAACTGGAAGTTGGCTCATGGGGGGCTTGGATTGGAAATGGGCTGAATGGAGAAGAGCTAGGATTTGACATGGGCTGATGGTGGGGCTAGGAAAGGAGTAGAAATGGGCTGATGGGGGGCTGGGATTGGAAATGAGCTGATGGAGGGACTTGGATGGGGGAGCTAGGACTGGAAATGGGCTGATAGTGGGGCTAGGATAGGACTAGAAATGGGCTTATGGGGGGCTAGGACTGGAAATGGGCTGATGCGTGGACTAGAAGGGAGCGGATGCTGGGTGGGGCTGGAACTAGAAGGGAGCTGATGTTGGGGAGGATTAGAATGGGATAGAGCTGGGAGAGTGAAAAAATATTTTGTGTGGGAGGGAAGACAAATCTACAATTGGCCGGATATTGGGAGAGTAAGTGGGAATTGAGGATGGAGGGGTAAAATTTGAGTGGATGAAATAGGAATGAGGAAAGAGCAAAAGGAGAAAGATTAGTATCTTAAAGCAGATGTAGAGAGAGAATGGAAAAAAACTAGAAGCATGAAGAAAAGACAAATGAACAACAGACGATGGAGAGTTAGCAGAAGACCCGAAGAAACCAGAAGAAAGTGGCTGGAGCAATTGCAACTGAAAATAAATGCACAAAAGGTAGAAAAATATCTCTTTATTGAATTTATTAACTGAAATATGCCAGCTCTGGGAAATGTGCATCATTAACGTCTGCGCTTTGTTTAGTACAAGAGGAAATTAATTTATAGTTTTATTTCTACAGTGTTGTTGGGCTTTTGGGGTTCCCAGTTTAATTATTGTCTTCCTGTTTCTAAATTGTGATTCCTTGTTTGGTGATGGTCTATGTTCTGCATGTGTAACTGAGCTGAGGTATTCTGTTTAAGTAATTCCTATTTGACATTGCCACTTCTCTTTCCCCAGTAGGTCATGTATTGTTATTCTCTGAAATGTATTGGTTTAATATTTTCAGTGTAGCCTTTTGATAGGTAGGTTCTTGTGCTTTGTGAGTCCTGGTAGTGCTGTTATGATACGGCGGGTTTGCTATGGGTTCTAAATGGGCAGTGTTTGTAGTAGTTCCTAATGTGCCTGGCAGATGGCACTGGATTATAGTAATGTAGAAATCTTTTAGTCTTTCTTCATCCATACACTCATTAAGAGGCATGTTTACTAAAAGTTAGTGTAAGGTAACATTATGCAAATATTTATGCAAATGAGGCCCCACACCGAGTCTCCGCACATGGCCCCGCACCCCCCTTGGGCCGCCCCTGCTTATATATGGGAATGTTCCTTAAGGAAATCAATAAGGATTGGGAATCCTTCCTTCCCTTCATGCCAGAGAAGAAGAGGCCAGCTTTTGAGACAGTCCTCAGAAACAGCCAGAATGTCTCAAAGTTTGTGAACAGGGCAGCCTTCGATGTATTCGAATCCACCAGCAGAGCATCAGCTATTGCAATCGGTGCTTGAAGATTAGCATGATTACAAGCCTCAGACTTAAAGCAATGGGTCCAAGATAAACTGGGAAACATCCCCTGCACTTGGGAAAATCTCTTTGGTAAAAACTGGAGAAAAAAGGCTGGAGAGATTGAAACTGATGATACCACTTTGAAGAGGCTCTCCAGAAAGACTGCTGACCTCTCAAAGGAAAAAACAGCAACAAAAAAGCCTTTCTATCCCTCATATTCACAACCATCTTACCAGCCCCAGAACAAGCAACAGGGACCTAAACCTGCTAAGAAACCCAGAACTGCTAAACAACAGCCAGCAGCTCAGTCACAAGCAACACCCAGCTTTTGACTCCGTCCTGGGGAACATGGTCATCTTGCCCCTGCAAAGGTCCAATCCAACAAAAAAATCAGGTCGGCTTTGTTTCTTTGCCAACCATTGGCAAATGATTACCTCAAAGTAGTGGACCCTAAACATCTTTCAATTAAACTTCAAACAACCCCCTCTGCCTCACTTCAGAGGTGAATATCCTTTTCAACCTATGTCAGGGCTTTACTCAAAGAGGAAATCTCCACCTGCTCACCCAAGGGGCCATAGAGGAGGTTCCACAAAAAGAACTTCACAAGGTCTTCTATTCTCCTTACTTCCTCATATCGAAGAAGTCAGGAGGATACATGCCTATCCTCAACCTCTGAAATCTCAACAGATTCCTGGTCAAGGAAAAGTTCAAAATGATTTCCCTTGGTACTCTCCTACCCTATTTGAGGAACAAGACTGGCTATGTTCCCTAGATCTCAAAGATGCATATACCCATATCCCAATACATCCAGGACACAGGAAATATTTTTGCTTTGCCTTTCAAGGGACCCACTACCAGTACCGAGTCCTCTCCTTTGGCATGGCATCGGCTTCCAGAGTGTTCAGAAAATGCATGTCAGTGGTAGCAGCCCACCTGCGAGGCAAGGGGATCTTTGTCTTACCTTACTTAGACGACTGGTTGATAGAGGCAGACTTTTCAGGAGAACTCTGCACTTCACCCTCACAACATTGCAGCACCTGGGATTTGCAGTAAATGTTCCAAAGTCCCATCTAACCCTAACTCAAAGATTGGAGTTCATAGGAGCAGTGCTAGACACTTAGCTATCCAGAGCCTTTCTACAACTAGACTGTATGGCACCGACTAGTAACTCTAGTCATCCACATGCATCAACAGATAAGCTTGACAGCTCGAGGCTTCCTTCGTCTCAGGTCACATGGCATCCACAGTGCACAAGGTGCCATATGCCAGACTACATATGTGCCTAGTGCAATGGACCCTAACATCTCAATGAATATAATCCACAGGACACCTACGGAACATCATTCAGATCACCCACACACTAGTCCAATTCATCCTATGATGGTGTACCTCAGCAAACCTGCTGGGAGGATCACCTTTACAGATGCCTTAACCTCAACACACCCTAACCACAGATGTGTCCAAACTGGGCAATCATGAATGCGCGGCAGGTGTTTCAATACAACTGCTCATCAGGACAGACAACCAGGTGGCAATGTTCTAAGTGAACAAGCAAGATGGGACAGGCTCACTTCCCCTCTGCAAGGAGGCCTGTCACCTGTGGAACTTTGCCATCTGTCAACACATACACTTTCATGCAGTGTTCATTCCCAGCAATCATAATCACCTTGCGAACAAGCTCAGTTGGATCCTTCACCCACACGAGTGGAGTCTAGACCCTCGCACAGTGGCACAGATCTTCAAAGCATGGGGATATTCAGTCATCAAACTCTTTGTAACTCCACAGAACAGCAAACTCCCGCAATTCTGTTCCAGAGTTCCATCCAAGTTAAGCCAGGCAAATGATGCTTGTCACCTATATTAGGGTCAGGGACTGCTTTATAAATTCCCCACACCCCTAATACAGAAGACCCTCTTCAAGCTCCAGCTCGACGGAGACACTATGATTCTCATAGCCCCCTTCTACTTTCGCTGCAACAGACGCAACCAATCCATCTGGGCTGCAATCTGGGTCTTCTATCCCAGGAGGATGGAACAGTCCTACATCCCAATTTGCGATCTCTCCGTCTGACTGTATGGCTGCTGAGGGGGTGATGCTCCAACATATCCACCTTCCTCAGGAAGTAAAAGAAAATCTCCAGGAACAAGCAGGAAGTCAATCTTCACATATTGGGTGACGTCGGCACCGATGGAACCTGACATGGGAACATTCCCCAGCATCCAGTAGGAATGCTGCCTTCTTACATTCCCTCCTGGTATCCACAGTCATCTTTTTTTCTTGGAGCCATTGGGACCTTGTCCTGGTCAGCCGCGTCTAGAGACTTCAAAGGTTTTCACTAGTACTGTCAAAAGACTTAGGTTGTTTCCCATTGATTCCGGTTCCCCTTTTTATTTTTAGTTTGCATAAGTTTTATTTTATTTTATTTTTTTTCACAAACTTTGTTTGAGGCCTGCGGCCTCTTCGAGCACCATTGCCCAGTTTTATTTTGCCTCCATATTATTCACTAATATGGAGAAGCCCCAAAGTGGTTTCAAAAAATGTTGCAAGTGTTCTAGCACAATTTCTATCACTGATGAACATTCTTGGTGCCTAAAATGTTTAGTCCCAGACCATGATGTCAATTCTTGTCCCTTCTGTCAACACATGACTTCTAGAGGTAGAAAGAACCAGGACAAACAGAAGGCTAAGCTGTTTCCTACAGACTCAGCTCCTTCGGTGCACTCCTCGGGGGCGTCGACTCCTTCAAAGTCTTGCCATGCATCTAAGTCCTCACCAGCAAAGGAAAAGCATCACTCAGAATCACCAGTGCTTAAGAAAAAGACATCTGCCTCGGCATCGAGGTCATCGACTTCCATGTTGGCATCTGCTTCCAATACCAAGCATCAGCATCAGCACCAGCACCATCATTCATCGCATTCTGATGTTGACCATCCATCGAAGCAACCCCAGCGGGAGGTGTAACCCTCCCAAGCCATACAGGGGTTCAGGGATGCCCCTGAGGTCCAGTCCTCAGTGGAGCCCCTGATACCGGCATCGGGAATTGTGGCCCACCCAGCTGTGTCTGGAGCCACTCCTCCCCCGGTACCATCATCACTGTTCCCTCTAAGCTGTGCGCGTGTGCGCACGCACACACCTCGCCGAGCGAGCGCACATACTTTATAACAGAGCGCACAAAAATTACGGTTCTGATTCTGATAGAAAACAACACAGACATCTTAAAATTTAAAAGTTGTTGTGTATTTACGGTTTTCACAAGTTCTACAATATTATCTAGTGCAATCAATGTGGTGTACATACTGTATTCTGACGTGTAGTCAAATTTTAAAGTATAGAACTCTGAGTGTCGTTATGTGCCGCACAAAAATTTAAACTTCCTTCAAAAGCTGCACAGCTGATATTTTATGCGCACACAGCCTACAGAAAATTAGAGGGAACATTGACCATCATTGGATGACCGTGTCATTGCCATCAAGCAAAACATTGCTAAGCTCTTAGCAGCAGTAACGCTGATGACATCGAGTGCTCGGCACTGGCACCTGTTTCACTGATGCTGACGAGGGCTACAGAGCTCAGCACTCTTACGCAGACATCCCCTGTATCGCATAGCTCTGCAGAGCAGCCAATATCAAGGCCCTCGGCACCACCGTGTCTGATACCCTCTACATCCAAACAGCAAAGCTCTGAACAGTGGAAGGTATCAGACATCTCATAAGGATTATTTTGACTTCCTTCTGGACTCGGATTCCAAAGAGGTCTCCGAGGTGGAATCCATTGATTCCGATACCCATAGGGAGGTACCATCGGATCCATCGCCACCTTATGAATGCTGACATTCGCCGCCCAAGGACATGTCCTTTCAGGATTTTATTAAGGACATGGCAGCAGCTCTTGATGCTTCATTGACTACGGAAACATAACCAAGAGCTGAAGAGCTCGATATCCTCCAATACTCATCAGCGCCGAAGGAGGCTGCTACTCTCCCGTTGCATAATATCTTAAAGAACCTAATGACTCGGATGTGGGAGGCCCCCATGCCAACCATTGCAGTGAGTAAAAGGCTCAATACCCTTTATAGGGTTCCTCCCTCCCCAGGTTCCCAGAATCCACAATCCCCCACCACTTCATGGTTGTGGAGTCTGCCATGAGGAGGATAAAAAGCCAAAAACAAAATCACTCCTCAGTGCCTCCTGGGAGAGAGGCCAAGATCCTGGATGCATTTGGAAGGAAAGCATTCCAAGCTACCATGCCAGCCTCTAGAATAGACTCCTATATGCTATATATGGGCATGTTTCTCAAGGATGTATTGAGAGATTTGTCAGAGTTTACCACCATGCTGCCCCTTGACAAGCAGGCAGCTCATCAGATCTTAGTAACACATGCCCAGAATACATCAAAGTTCTTAACAAGAGCAGAATTCAATGCATTTGAGGCCAATAGAAGATCTGCTGCAGCCTGCATAGGGGCTAGGAGAACAGCATGGCTCCAAGCACCTGACCTGGAACAGTGGGTGCAAGACAAATTAATGAACATACCCTGTAATGGTGAGAACCTCTTTGGTCAGAGGTGGAGGGAGAAGACTGGTGAAATAGAAACTGACGACTTCACCATGAAGCGGCTTTCAAGGAAGTCAGCAGACTCTTCTAAGAAGAAGACTACCACTAAGAAACCTTTCTTCCCTGAGAAGAAAAGGTTTTATCCTCCATACCATTCCTATTCTGGCTATTCTGCCCCACAACAGCAACAGAGACAGCAGGGCAAGAAACAGGTCAGGAAACCCAAGGTTACCAAACCACAGCCTGCAGCTACTACTCAACCTCCTCAAAGTTTTTGACTGCTTCAAAAAGAGCATGACCAAGTCCCCCATAATCTTCCCTCTTCCTCTATGATCCCAGGAAGACCAGTGCATTCTGCACACCATTGGATCAACGTCGCTTCTGAGCCGTGGACTTTACATCTAGTCAGTGAGGCTCTACAGCTGAAATTCCAGGATCTTCCTCCCACCCACTTTGAGGGACAACCCTCCTTGGATCTCCTTCACTCCTCCTTGCTTCAGCAGGAAATTCTATCACTGCTTAGACAAAGGGCTATAGAGGAGGTTTCCCCATCTCTGCAGGGCCTGGGATTCTACTCCTGATATTTCCTAATTCCAAAAAAGACGGAAGGTCACAGGCCTATATTAGATTTCCAAAATCTCAACAAATTTCTCATCAAGGAGTAGTTCAAGATGATTTCTCTAGGCACTCTTCTGCCATACCTCCAACAAAAGGATTGGCTATGCTCTCCGGATTTAAAAGATGCTTATACACACATCCTTATCCACCCACACTATAGAAAGTTTCTCAGGTTCGTTTTTCAGAACAACTACTACCAGTACCCTCATTCGGACTGGCTTCAACACCTAAAGTCTTCACAAAGTGTTTGGCTGTTGTCGCAGCCTATCTTCGAACTTTGGGGATCTTTCTGTTTGTGCTCTTTTTTGGCCGGAGGCCTCAGATCCTTGCTGGGCGGTAGGGCCTCCTCTTTTTACGATGACCTCCAGTGACTTCAAGAAATGCGATCGATGCAGCAAGATGAAGTCCCTCACCAATCCATATGTCTGCTGCCTCTTGTGCCTTGGCCCGGAACACAATGACTCGGACCGTGAACTTTGCAGGACCATGACCCCAAAGGCCCTTAAGAGCCATCACCAGCAGCAGGAAAAGTTTTTCCAAAAGTCCGACCCTGCGCTGGAGTCTCTGGCAACACCCCACTCCAGGGCACCCCACTCCAGGGCACCCTCTGGTACCTCAGTACCCCACGAAGCCCGGTCCGCCTCTGAGTCCTGCAGCCGCGGTTCCTCCTAGAAGGAAATCCCCGGAGGTAGATCTCAAGAAGTCGAAGTTCTCAAAGACCACCTCTGAGACTAGGTCCGGCAAGATGGGAAAATCCCACTCCAGGCCCCACAGTCCCTGGCATGAGTTGAAGCGAGAGCAGCCTCACAAGCTGCCCCGGAAGGAGGCGTAGGTACCTACTGACTGGCCTCGGACACCCGAGGCCATCATCGTTAAGTACTCCCCCTCGACAGAACTGACAGAACCGATGCTGGACCCGAAACCCTCAGTGTCAATGTTGAAGTCTATGGAACCAACTGGCATGGAGACCAGGATGACGGCCTTAGAGCGCAGTATCTCTCTCCTCGTGGCCCAGCCGTGGGCATTCATGTCCGGTTCATCTAGTTCATCTGCCCCGACAATGGGACCCTCGACATTCATAGCAAAAAACCTGTGAGAGTCATTTGGACAACTGGATGATAGAAGGGTAAAAGGGGCGCTAAGGGAGGACAAGGCCATAGCAGAGAAACTGATTGAATTCTTGCATGGATTCTTGCATGGATGAACTGGAGATCCTTCAGTATGAGGCCCCTCCAAAGGAGGCCGTCATAGTGTCTGTTCTGTTGATCCTCAAACGCCTCCTTCTTCACATGTGGGAAACACCAGAATCGGTGCCCATTGTCAACAGGCGACTTTGTTCCATGTGCCAAGTTCACTGAGGCCCCAGATTCTAGAAAACCCAACTTCCTTACAACTTAAGAGCTAAAAGACCCACTCCTCGGTGGCCCCAGCAGGGAAGCCCGGATCCTCAACGCCCTCAGCCAAAAGACCTTTCAGGGCTTGATGCTGACATGCCACGTCCAGTCCTACCAGCTCTACATTGTCATGTACCTCAAAGAGCTGTCAAAGGAGCTCAGTGGGTTCTCAGCAGGCCTCGACAGGGAACCCCTTCAGAGGTTCAAATCTCTGGTCTCAGCGGTCAAGGAGTGCTTAATGTTCCCGTCTCAAGCACCTTATGACAGCTTCGAGTCATCAGCCAGGGTGGCTGCCGCCGGCATCGGAGCTCGATGCCAGATATGGCTGCAATCGTCTGACCTTGAACAATGTGTTCAAGACAAACTTATCGATTTCCTCTGCATCGGAGAGAACCTCTTTGGGAAACCCATTGCAGACAAAGCAGCAGAGATAGAGACTGAGTTCCTAACAAGGACCAGACTCTCAAAAAAGCCTCGGTGCAGCCTCGCAGGAAGGCCCCAGGAAAGAAGCCTTTCTTCCTGAGGAAAAAGGGCGGCTTTGGCAACATCTCACAGTTCCGAGGCCTTCTCAACTTCACAGCATGGCCAACAGCGCAAAAGGCAGGGGCTTGGCCCCCATAAGCAAAAGACCCCAAGTCCCAGGCGCCAGCCCTGGCTCAGCCTGTGGGGAGCTTTTGACTCCCGGGGCATGACTTCCTATCCCCCAGGAGGTCCTCTACAGCCCACAAGGGGGTGTCTGGCCCAGTTTTCCCACAGGTGGTCCATCATCGCCACTGATATTTGGGTCCTACAGCAGATGCCACCCTTATACTTTCCTGGAGAACCTGTAAGGCCTCTCCTTCACCAGACCTGCTCCTCACTGAGTTTGCAGGTCTCCTAGAGAACAAGGTGGTTGAGCCTGTGCCGAAACATCTCTGGGGCACCTGCTTCTACTTCAGGTATTTCCTTGTACCCAAGAGAACAGAGGGCCTCGGGCCCATTCTGGATCTGTGAGATCTGAATATGTTCCTGATAAGGGAAAATTTCAAAATGCTCTCCATTGGAACATTGTTGCCATTCCTCCAGCAGGGAGATTGGCTATGCTCCTTAGACCTGAAAGATGCCTACACATACATCCTGATTCATCCCAGCCACAGAATATGCCTTCAGTTCATGGTGGGAGGAGAGCATTACCAATACAGGTTTCTGCCCCTCGGGCTGGCCTCATCGTGAATGGTCTCTACCAAGTGCCTCGTGGTGGTCGCAACCCACCTTCATCTTCAAGGGGCCTTTGTTTTCCTTACCTGGACGACTAGCTCATAAGGGGAGGCACAACTGCAGAGGCGCAGCACGCCACAGGGCGCAGCATCAATGCCCTGCAGCACCCGGAGGTTCGTCATCAACTATGCCAAGTCCCACCTCTCTCCAACTCAACACCTAGAGTTTATGGGGGCTCAGCTAGACACCCTCCTCCTCCTTCAGGAAAGGTCAGAACACCTAAAGGGGCTAGATGCAGAGGTACAGTGACACCGGTTGCTTGCCCACCTGGATTCACATCGGCCTACTGGGCCATATGGCCTTTACGGTTCACGTAACCCCATACGCCTGACTGCACATGAGAGCGGCCCAGTGGTGCTTCCACTCTAAGTGGACACAAGCCACAGGCTGACTCCAGGACCGAGTGAGAGTGACCTGCCAGCTGGTGGACCCCTCGAATGATGGCAGATTCCCCGTCACCTTCAAGCCAGGATGCCCTTCCAGGCATCCTCCCCCCAGAGGGTTCTCACCATGGATGCCTCCTTCCTGGGATGGAAAGCACATTGCGAGTGCCTCCATACGCAAGGCAGCTGGTCCCAGACGGAATCCCAAATGCAAATCAATCTGCTGGAGCTCTGGGCGATATTCTTGGCTTTCCGAGCCTTCCCCACCGGCTGCAGCACCAGTCAATGCTGGTCCAGACCAACAACCAAGTCACAATATTCTATGTGAACAAGCAAGGGAGCACAGAATCATACTCCCTATGCCAGGAGGCAGTAGCCCTCTGCACCTATGCGATGTGCAGAGGGATGCTCCTAAAAGAAGTCTACCTCCCGGGCCTGAACAATGCTCTGGCGGACAAGCTGAGCAGGGTCCTCCAGCCACACGAGTGGCTCTTGGATCCCAAAGTGACCTCCTGGCTGTTTTGACTCTGGGGTGTCCCCCTGATAGACCTGTTCACCAGTTCGGACGACACGCAGTTGCCTTGCTTGTGCTCCCGCCAAGCCGCACCCATCCCAGGTGGCAGCAGATGCATTCCTGATTCCATAGACCGAAGGCCCCCTTTACTCCTTCCTGCTGACACCACTGGTCGCCAAGAACCTCTTCAAGGTCCAGTGTGACAGGACAGCACTAATACTGATAGCCCTCTGGTGGCCCAGGCAACACTGGATCTCCAGGAACAAGCAGGAATGAGTCTTCACATATGGGTATCGTCGGTACGCGGGAACGCGGGAACGCTCCCCAGCGTCCAAAAGGAAAGCTTTTGGGAGCATCCCACAGCGCCTGCGTGCTGGCTTCCTGCCTTTCCCAACCGCCTCTCTCCAGTTCTTCTTTTCCGCGGAGCCAGCAGGTCGTGTTCCTGTCACCGCTGAAGAATTTCTTTATTTTATTTTATTTCTTTGGTCGCGCATCTGCCTTCTCGACGCTGGACCGGTACCGCCGGTCTTTTCTTTCTTTATTTAAAAAAAAAAAAAAAACTACTGTTTTTTCTCACTTCAGTGCATTTTCTTCTTTGGCCTTAGGCCTAGGAAATTTTTTCCTCATGGAAAAGCCCGCCTCTGGGTTTAAAAAATGCACGAAGTGCAGCGGCACTATTTCTGTCACCGACACCCATGAATGGTGTCTAAAATGTTTAGGTCCTGACCACTCCATTGCGGATTGTGAGTCCTGCTCCATGATGTCTAAAAGAGGTCTACAGAATCGAGCAGCTAATCTCAGTACCCTGTTTCCCTCGGATGCAGCTTTGGTTGCATCGACGTCTTCCAGGGCTGCTTCTTCCTCACATGGATCTCAGGTAACCAAACTTAAATCCAGCCGGTCCTCGAAGGGTAAATCTCCCTCTAAGTATTGAGATGCCTCCGGGCTTGCCCTCGAGGAATCCGCACCGGCAAAATTACCCCGGCGGGAGGCTCTGGCTTCCAAAGCTTTATCTATGGGGGTCACAGGTTGACATCGATGGCTCGGCCTCGACCGATCACCTGTTGCCATGTTCTGGGGTACCGGTGGTTCCCACTGGTACCGACATCCAGACATTGGTTGCGTCGATGGATCAGAATATCCTGACCATGCAGCGTGCCATCACGGCATTCATACAAGCTGCGACGCCTTCGGTACCGCAACAAACTCCGTTGCCGGTGTAGCAGCAAAGCGCAGACAAACCAATGATACCAGGAGTCTGTTCAGAAGGTCCAAATCATTTATTTGTGCACAAGTCTCAAGCAAGGCAATTTCAAAATGGCTGAGCAAAGTTTTCAAGCATTACAACAACTTTTATAGACTTCTATTCCATTCTAGGTATAGAAAAACATTTCATTGGTCCCGGTACTCTCCCGTACCTCCCGTAGCCCTTCTATTGGTCCCGGTACTGATAAGTTTCTCCAATTATGTTCCTTCTGTGGGCTTCTGTAGGCATGACACCTGCCTGCCCCCCTTCTAGTCCTAATTACAATGGTCAGTTCATCAACTTGTTACTTTCACACTTTCAAGGCTATGGGACCATTTGTGCGTGCAGAAGAGCAAGGTTCTGTAACTCATCTGTCAGCACTCCTCAATATTTCTCTGCAAATGTACTCTTTCTTATCAGTAACTTTAAAACACATCTTTTCTGTATTTTTCCATTTCTTAATTCTGCAATTCTGCTTATCTAAGCTAATTCAATATTTCTACTGAGTTCTTTCTTGCAATAGCAGCATATTGGGGGATGTGCAATCCTATATGCCTCTCCACAGGCCTCATTTACAGGTCAAGCTAGCCATGCTGGCCTGCCTAAGTCAGACACCGTGGGTCACAGGCCTGCACCTGCCACATTCCCCCCTTTGATTAATCTCACCCTATTACTTAATAAGGTGTGAGAATTAAATCACTTTAGAAGAATCACATCATGATTGAAGGATTTCTACTAGGACTAGCTTTGTATAAAGCCATTATTTTAGTTGCGGTCTTCCGCTCTACTGTACTATCAATAGCACTATGAAGGGAACGCATACAACATGGGATTAAACATGGTAAGCAGAGGACAACAGCAACCAGGATTAGTACTAAGATAACGAAAGTCTTAAATCCTCCCAGCCAAGAGAAAAGGTTAGCAAACCAATTAGGAAATTTCAAGGCGTGCCAAGTCTGTACTGGCACATAAGCATGTCTTTGCATATCTTTAGCAATTTCTTCAACTACTTGACCTTTATCATCTATTTTCAAACAGCAATTAGTTAAATTCAGTTTACCACATACTCCTCCTTCAGCTGCTAGCAAATAATCAAGTGCTAAACGATTTTGGTATATGGCAGTGCGCATCTGAGTACTTTGTCTAGCTAAGAGAGTGAGAGCATGACTAGTTTCATTGGTTATTATTTCAACTACTGCTTGTAAGCGAATAATACGATTGATCATATAAATTGGGGTACGATAACCATACATACCATCATCATTCCAAGTGGCAGGTCCATAATACTCAATAATTCTTTCTGGTGGCCAATCATCACCTTGCCACTTCTCCCACTTGCCTATCTGTAAGGCCTCTCTTCTCTGTCTGGATGCTCCTTTGTGTTTGTGGGTAGTATATACAGGGTATCCTAATTGTTCTCCATGTTCAGTGTTTAACAGGAAGAAAGAAGGTCTGATGGTTCCTAAGACACATGCTCCTCCCCATTGTGGTGGGAGTTGCGCATATGCTCGGTTTCCACAGATCCAATATAGGCCAGGTGGGGCTTGCCAGGCTTGGACTTTGGCAAGGTTAGTCCATAGACCTGCAAGTTCAGGAAATCTGGCTAATGGGTTAGGAGGTTCAGGATGTCTGATTCCTGACCACCATGCTGTCTTTTTGGTCGTGGCATTATAGTATTTCTGGCTAAGACAGACCAGCTGTCCTACTTTTTGGGTGAACTGGGGTCCAGTTCGGGCAAAGCAAAGACGTCCAACGATTGAGTGCGCTAACACCCATTCACTGGTTGTCTTGTGTAATTCAGTCTGATTGTAAATCATGGAATAATTTAATTCTTGGGCTTCCCAGGGCCATTGGTCTCCCATTTGGGTTCCGCCACAGAAATAACAATCTGTGATCTTAAGACTAGATACTACTGCTCCGGCTAATTCTAGAAACAAATTCTGTGAAGGGTGAGGGATCTCAAACTTATTTACATGCATAGCTTCATAAAAGGTATTATGAATATGATATTTAGATGACTTATGGGCTTGAGTATTCAATCTAATATATACAATGGTCCCTGGATCTGTTCCTCCTCCAGCAATACGTAAACCAAACTTATATCCTTGTTTCCATGCATGAGGATTATGTACACGCAAATGTAAGGGGTTACAAGCATCTTTCTGACATTTATCATTTGTGGTTGGCTTGGTTAGAGTAGCCATCCGCTTATCTATTTTCTCATCAGTTATACCAGTGTTCCAGGTAGCATAGAAAACACATTCCCAATACGGGCAATAGTAATCTGCCGCTGTAGCAGTACTATACCCTGGTTCCTTTTTACCTGTACACTTCCTCCATCCTGTGGCTCCTTCTGGACACATATACTTATGGTCATTCCGATACGCTTTCTCCCATGTACCACAGGTGGACTGACTATCTCTATTAATAGCATTACATGCATCAAAATTCAAAACAGCAGGTTTAGTAATGTCTTTAAGTGGTGGTGTAGCAGCTAATATAGGTCCATCTGCATCCTTCCATCTTATTTCCAACGTGTAATAGGATGGATTCTGATGCGGATTA
Organism: Ichthyophis bannanicus; assembly: GCA_033557465.1. Classification (NCBI taxonomy): domain Eukaryota; kingdom Metazoa; phylum Chordata; class Amphibia; order Gymnophiona; family Ichthyophiidae; genus Ichthyophis; species Ichthyophis bannanicus. Next base: position 371,143,715 of record CM066033.1, on the reverse strand, counting down.
TAGCATGCTTTAATTTTGCCATGAGTGCAAACATTTAGTTCAGTGGTGTTATAGATACACCGAGTTATTGTTCCCTTGCAGGTATAGTAAGAATGGTAAAGCAAAGTCTGAGTTACTTTCAGTCCAGTTCTAGTAGAAGTAATACAAGCTGTGCATGGAGGTAGAGCATAAGTCTGTTCAAAGCCTCCAAAGAAGGCAACCAAGGCAAAGCAGAAGCAAAGATACATGTTGATGTTGATTGGAGTTCTTCTGAATCCTCAGCTTGCTGATCTTGATCACGACGGTCTACTATTCTTCGTCCCGTTTGCTAATGAAGCAATTTAACGGGTGCTGAGTGTTGATTGAAGATCCTCAAGATGTCCAGCACACATTAACCAACTTAGCAATTCAGTTGGCTTGTGAAGTCTGGCTTAGTCAATGTAGTCTCAAAGTAGTGTGTCAAATCACACACACAAATTGGGTTCGTTGAAACAAAACTGTTGCTGCATGGAAAACAGCAATCCTCTTCGAAAGACTTGGCTACTGCAAAGCACTTGTGATGAAGTGTCTATGCTGCTGGTTGCCGTCTCAGAGTAACTCGCAAGGGTACATCAGGGTGCTGCTCTGCTGTCCACCGCTCTGGTTCAGGATCGGCGGCGGGCTTGACTCTGCTGTGGTGGATCCAGGCGTCGATCTCGGCTACCTTTACTGCAGTTGGGGTAGACAGGATGACGGTGTACGGTCCCTTCCAATGGGGTTCCAACGGTATCTTCTTCCAATCTTTGATCCACACCGAAGTTCCAGGCTGGTAGGGATGCAAGGGTTCCGTCAAGTTGATAGGCAACTGGTCTTGGATCCACGTATGGAGAGTCTGCAGAACAAAACTAAGAGCTAGGAGTTCTTGTCTGGTTACTTCTGAACCAATCTGGGCTAGATTTCCTATGACTCCCTGCACTATTGGTGGGGGTTTACCATACAAAACTTCAAAAGGGGAAAATCCTGTTGACTTTACAGGGGCTGAGCGTATTCTGAGTAAAGCTATGGGAAGCACTTGGGGCCATTTCAAGTGTGTCTCCTGACAAAGCTTAGACATTTGGGCTTTCAAGGTACGATTCATTCGCTCAACTTTCCCTGAGCTCTGGGGTCTGTATGCAGTGTGGAGCTTCCACTGTATCTGCAAAGCTTTTGCTAACTGCTGAGTAACTTGAGAGACAAATGAGGGTCCATTGTCTGACCCTATTACTGCTGGGATTCCAAATCTGGGGACAATCTCCCTCATTAAGGCTTTAGTAACTTCTCGGGCTTTCTCAGTTCTGGTTGGGAAGGCTTCTACCCACCCGGAGAAAGTACAAACTAATACTAGTAGGTAATGGTATCCATTGGCTTTTGGCATTTCGGTGAAATCAACTTGGAGGTTGTGCATGGGGGTCACACCTCTTGACTGAACTCGGGGTGCTGTAATAAGGCCTTGCTTGGCATTATTCTTGGCACAGGTCTGACATTGTCGTGCTACTGAGGCTGATATGGTTGTCATCAGAGGGATGTAGAAATGTGGTCTGAGTGCTTTCTCCATAGCACTCTTCCCATAGTGGGTGGCTTCGTGGAAAGCTTTGACAAAGGATGGTCCTAACAGTTCAGGAATTACTATTCTTCCCGGAGGTTGACTGCCTTCTTCTGGTGGCAGCTCAATCCATCCGTCTTTCAATACTCCATTTTCTTTGTCACAATAGTAATCCAATTCTTTGGTGGTATATCGTGGGGTCCATAGATTCAAGGGTACTGGAAACAATGCTGCTTGCATTGGCATAGCTTGTGGGGCAATCTGTCCTGTCATAGCTGCTTGTCGTGCTGAGGCATCTGCGAATCTATTCCCTCGAGCAACTTCTCCTTTTCCTGCTTGATGTCCTCTACAATGCATGACAGCTACACGTGTTGGGGCCCAGACTGCATCAAGTAACATCAATATCTCGGGACCATATTTGACTGATTTTCCTCCGGATGTGATGAGTCCTCTTTCTTTGTAGAGAGCTCCATGGGCATGCAAGGTAGTGAAAGCATATTTGGAATCTGTATATACATTTAGCACAAGTTTTTCTCCTAATAACAATGCTCTGGTGAGTGCTATCAATTCGGCTTTCTGGGCTGATGTGCCTGAGGCTAGAGCTGATGATTCAACTACTTCATGTTGAGTGACGACTGCATATCCGGCACAGCGTCGTCCGTCAAGGATGAGACTGCTCCCATCAACATAATAGATCTGGTCGGGATTGTCTATGGGCACATCTGTTAAGTCAGGTCGACTAGAGAACACAGTTTCCATGACTTCGATGCAGTCATGTTCTGGGAGTTCTTCACTGATGGGTATCAAGGTAGCTGGGTTCAAGGCATGGCTCACTTCGAGTTGTATCTGTGGGTTTTCACATAACATGCTCTGGTACTTCAACATTCGGGAATTGGTGAGCCAATAATTTGCTTTCTGTTCCATAAGGGCAAGGACTGCATGTGGCACAGTGACTCGTATGTTCTGTCCTAGTGTGAGTTTGTCTGCTTCACTCACTAATAGCGCTGTAGCTGCAACTGCTCTCAAGCAGGGTGGCCATCCTTTGGCCACAGGGTCCAATTGTTTCGATAGGTAGGCTACAGGTCGTTCCCAATTTCCTAATTTCTGAGTCAACATGCCTAAGGCATTTCCCTGTGCTTCATGTACAAACAAGTGGAAAGGTTTGTGGACATCTGGTAGTCCAAGTGCTGGTGATGACATCAATTCTTCTTTTAACTTCTGGAAGGCTGTATCCTGCTCAAGTCCCCACTCCAGTGGTGACTTCTCTTCTCCTTTTGTGGCTTCATACAGTGGTTTGGCAATTTGGGCAAAGTTGGGTATCCAGATTCGGCAATATCCTGCTGCTCCCAGAAAGGCTCTGACTTGCTTTCTGGTTGTTGGAGTTGGGATTCTGCATACTGCTTCTTTTCTTTCTCTGCCTAATCTTCTGCTTCCTTGGGTAATACGAAAACCCAAGTATTTCACTTCTGTTTGGCATAGTTGTGCTTTGGCTCTGGAAACTTTATATCCAGCTTCATTTAGTAACTGCAAAAGATCTTTGGTGGCTAATATACATTCTCTTTCTGATACGGCAGCTATCAACAGATCATCCACGTACTGGAGAAGCACTCTCTTCCCCGGGGCTACTGGATAGCTTGAAAGGTCTTGATTTAGTGCAGCACTAAAGATGGTAGGTGAATTCTTGAATCCTTGGGGTAATCTTGTCCAGGTGAGTTGGCCCCCTCTTCCAGAGATGGGGTCCTGCCATTCAAATGCAAACAATATTTGGCTTACAGGGGCTAATCTTATGCAAAAGAATGCATCTTTTAAATCCAGTACAGTGAAATGGGTAGCTTCAGCAGGTATCAGTCCTAGAAGAGTGTAAGGATTGGGCACAACTGGATGTATAGTTTCAACTGCATCATTTACTCTTCTCAAATCTTGCACTGGGCGATAATCATCTGTCTCAGGTTTCTTCACTGGCAAAAGTGGGTTGTTCCATGGGGATTGACATACTTTTAGTAGGCCATACTCAAGCAGTCTCTGTAGGTGGCGATGAATGCCTTCAATTGCGGCTCTTGGGAGAGGGTACTGTTTGACGTGCACTGGCGTAGCGCTAGGCTTGAGGGTTACAATCACTGGTGCTATATGCTTGGCTAGGCCTGGGGGACTGCCTTCTGCCCATACTTCAAGTGGTGCATGAATGTTCTTTAAAGTTTGTTCAAAATAGGTATCTTGAATCGAATCATCAATGTAGTATCTCCACTCTTCTTCTCGGGGTACTGTCAGCAGCATTACTCCTGCTGGTTTGGCTTGGGAATTCACTGTCATTTGCATTTCTCCTTGCTCGGAGAAAGATATTTGGGCTTGAAGCTTGGCTAGCATATCTCGTCCCAGTAGGGGTACTGGACATTCGGGCATGTAAAGGAATTGATGAGTTACTTGCTGTCCTCCTAGACTGCATATTCGGTTTTGTAGAAAAGACTTTGTGGCTTTGGCACCAGTTGCTCCTATAATGGTGACTGCTTTCTTGGTGAATGGGGCTATCTTTTTGTCTATTACTGAATGTTCTGCTCCAGTATCAACCATAAAGTTCATAAATTGGTCTCCTATTTGTATTTCGACCATAGGCTCCTGGAGACCTAAAGCAAACTTGGAGCCCGGTCTGTCCTAATCCACGTCATCCTCATCATGGGCCTGTGTGGCCAATGCTTGGATGGCTCCTCCTCCCCTCTCTCGCTGGAATTGTTCTCGATTGGCTCCTCCTCGGCCTCGGGGACGGCCTCGTCTTTCTTCTCGCCACTGATGATCGTATTCGTCATCTTGCTGGGCGTCTTCGAGTTGCGGGCATGTATCTCTCCAATGTCCTTCCTCTTTGCAATAGGCGCATTGGTTCACGCCTAGTCTCTGGGTCCGGCCTCCGCCTTGACCCCGCCCTCTTCCTCTGCTCCTTCGATTAGGGACACCTCCCCTTTTCTTTTCAACTATGGCCGCAGCCAAAAAATCAGCTTTCTTCTTCATCTTTCTATCACATTCTCTCTGTCTTTCAGTATCACGATTCACATACACTTTATGAGCGACTTCCAATAACTGTGTTGCATTCATGCCCGCAAACCCTTCTAATTTCTGTAATTTGCGTCTAATGTCTGGTTGAGACTGGTTTACAAAAGCAGAATTCACCATGCATAAACTTCCTGGTGCCTCGGGATCATAGGGAGTATACATTCTATAAGCTTCAGTTAATCTTTCATAATAATCTGCTGGGCTCTCATCTATTCCTTGGATAATTCCTGCTACTTTGGAAAGGTTCATAGCTTTTTGGCCTCCTCTTCTCAGGCCTTGTAAAAAGCCTTGGCGAAAACGGGCTAGGGCTGTGGATCCTTCATCGGTATTTGGATCCCATTGGGGGTCTTCATTCGGGAATTCTCTCTGAGCTGCTTCTCTACGATCTATTATATTCTGCCCCTGCGCCGGAGCGGCAGGGTTTTCTGCCATCCATTCAATAGCTGCTTTTCTAATTCTCGCTCGTTCTTCTGTAGTGAATAGGGTGGTCAGGAGCTGACGGCAATCTGGCCAAGTGGGTTGGTGAGTTTCCATAATACTAGTTACTAACTCTGTCAGCTCCTGGGGCTTACTAGTATAGGAGGCATAGTGCGACCTCCAATTTAATAAATCAGTTGTAGAGAAGGGAATATACACATAAGTTAAGGGTCCCGCTACCACTTCATCATTATCATTCTTTACGGGCACCCCCGGGACTTGCCTTAAGGGAAACAGTTTGGCTGTCGTCCCAGGCGTCATTTGGGTCTGGGATCTAAGGGCTATTGTCGTTGTCTTTGCAGGAGTTGCTTTCTTTTTCTCAACTGGTTTTGCTTTGGGTTTTTCTTTCACTGGCTTGCTAGTGCTAGCGCTGGCTTTCTCAATTATTTGTACACTGTCCTCTTCTTCTTCTTCTGGGGGATTCCCTCCTTCTTCTTCTAGCTCCGCTTCTGGCTCACTTTTTACATCCTCCTCTTCTCTTCCCGCTAATTCTTTCTCTTCCTCTCCTCCAGGAGGAGGGGGGTCAGGGGTTGGGTCTCGCCTCGGCTCTGGCAGTCTCTGGGGTTCTGGGGCAGGACGCCGCCGGGCTATTCTTACTGGACCTGGGGTTCGGGGCTGCCTGAGGACTACTTCTGGGGAATCGGGATCTGCCAAGATGGGTTTCTTCTTGGCTTTCTTATCCTGCTCGTTCATTCTAGGCTGTTCCTTTTTCTGTCTAGAATCTGTTTTAGCTAACATTATTCTGCACTGTTCCTCATAACAGCGCTGCGCCCAGGAGGGCGGATCTTCACAAATACTTAACCAGGAATCTATATAGGGATACTGATCGGGGTGCGCTACCCGCACTCTACTACGGTGTATTGACTGAATAATCTCTACGGTGAACGTTCCCTCTCGGGGCCAGATGGGGTCTAGATCGGGCCACTCCCTAGTACACAAAATCTGCAAACGGGCTGCTGTCATTTTAATACCATAATCTCCTGAATATCCTTCTTTAAAATGTGCGATCATACATTCTAATGGAGTGTTCCTAGTAGACTCCGCCCCTCCCATTTCGATGTGTGCGCGCAACAACAGACAGAAGGGAAAAGGTGGGCGGACCGTGGGTAAGGGGTCCTCACGGCCCTGGAAACGTATAGGGAATACAGATAACAAGACAAGACGACAATCGCTTCCCCCTTTTCGCGACCTGAACGCGGTCGCCCGGTCAGGAAATGCGCTAATCAGGGGTCCGCCTTCACTTGGTCCGTGCTGCCAGACCTCTCAATCACACTTCGTTCACACAATCATGCTAGCAACGTATTCCCAGAATGCATTCGTTTCTATCTGTTCTGACTAGTCTTTTTCCCAAATTACAAAAAGGATGAGGGTTTCACCTAGCGAATTCCCATGCCAGGCTACTCGGCTCTTCCTTGAGAGTTGATCAGGCTCTCTTACCAATTCCCAATATCTCGAGATTACAAATTCCAAATTCCAAGTTCCAATGGCAGTACTGCTCTTTCTATTTCTGTCTAGACCCAAAATCAAAACTATACTCACCGGATCCGGTCCTCAAACTTCCCAAGCAGGCGCATGAGTTGGACCTCGGACTCCCCTCACTCGGGTTCGAGGCGTTGACTCCAGCCGGGCTCGTCACCCGCCGAGGTCCGACCAGCTCCCTCCGATACAAGGGACCGGTGGCGCCAGGGAGCGGCCCTCGTCGGAAGGGCGCGATCCCGGCAGGACCAAGCCTATAGAGGCGGAAAGTCGTGGTATATTGCCCTATATACACTTTGATTCCACAACTTCCCGGCCAACGCACCAAGGAATATGTAGCAGCAAAGCGCAGACAAACCAATGATACCAGGAGTCTGTTCAGAAGGTCCAAATCATTTATTTGTGCACAAGTCTCAAGCAAGGCAATTTCAAAATGGCTGAGCAAAGTTTTCAAGCATTACAACAACTTTTATAGACTTCTATTCCATTCTAGGTATAGAAAAACATTTCATTGGTCCCGGTACTCTCCCGTACCTCCCGTAGCCCTTCTATTGGTCCCGGTACTGATAAGTTTCTCCAATTATGTTCCTTCTGTGGGCTTCTGTAGGCATGACACCTGCCTGCCCCCCTTCTAGTCCCAATTACAATGGTCAGTTCATCAACTTGTTACTTTCACACTTTCAAGGCTATGGGACCATTTGTGCGTGCAGAAGAGCAAGGTTCTGTAACTCATCTGTCAGCACTCCTCAATATTTCTCTGCAAATGTACTCTTTCTTATCAGTAACTTTAAAACACATCTTTTCTGTATTTTTCCATTTCTTAATTCTGCAATTCTGCTTATCTAAGCTAATTCAATATTTCTACTGAGTTCTTTCTTGCAATAGCAGCATATTGGGGGATGTGCAATCCTATATGCCTCTCCACAGGCCTCATTTACAGGTCAAGCTAGCCATGCTGGCCTGCCTAAGTCAGACACCGTGGGTCACAGGCCTGCACCTGCCACACCGGTACCGACTCCGGCACCAGTACCGACATTGGTTCCGGTGCCGGTACTGATTGCATCGACATCCGTTTCGGTGTCGACTGCAGCGGTACACTGTTCTGTGATGCCCATCGGTACCGAATTGGTACCGATCACTCCCGATGTCGATACCACCCGGTACGCGTATCGGGTTCTGCAGGAGCATCCAGACAGGCAATACTTCGATTCCTCTGAAGACTCTGATGAATCAGAGGTCTCTGTCGAAGCATCGGTGATCCATCCTCAGGAGCCCTCTTCTCCAAAAAGGAGAATGTCTCCTCCAGAAGACTTGTCTTTTCAAGACTTCATTAGGGAAGTGGCCAGGGGCCTTTCCATCTCAGTGGCCCCTGAGACAGAGCCTAGAGCCAAAAAATTAGATATTTTACAATATCCTAAGGCTCCTAAAGAGGCAGCCACTTTACCAATACATGAGATTCTTTATGATCACATGTTGGGCATATGGGAGACTCCTCTCACCACTTCCCCTCATTCTTGCAGGTTGGACACCATGTATCGTGTTCCTCCTTGTCCTGGCTTCCATAAGACTCAGCTTCCTCAGCACTCCATTGTGATGGAGTCTGCTATGAAGAAGATAAAGAGTACAAAAAGGCACTCTTCTGCTCCTCCAGGAAGAGAATGCAGAACCTTAGATGCCTTTGGCAGGAGAATTTTCCAGGCCAGTATGCTTGTTGCCAGAATCAACTCCTTATAGTCTCTATATGGGGATGTTTCTAAAAGAAGTTGCAGATCACCTGCAAACTTTATCTCTTTTTATTTCAGAAGATAAAAGGGAAGAGTTCCTCACCTGGCTCAAACATGCCCAGGATATTTCCAAGTTTTCCAATCGTGCAGCCTTTGACTCTTTTGAAGGTGCCAGCAGAGCCTCGGCTATTGCCATAGGTGCACGCAGAGTTGCTTGGTTACAAGCTTCTGATTTGGAACCCTGGGTTCAAGATGGACTAGGAAACCTTCCTTGTACAGGTAAAAACCTTTTTGGCAAAGATTGGCAAGCAAAGGCCACCCAGATGGGTGCTGAAAATTCTGCTTTAGATAGACTTTCAAAGTCTACTTCTGCTCCTTTTAAGAAAAGGTTGTTCAAAAAGGGTTTTTTTCCCAAAGGGAAAGAAGGGAGGGAGGAGTGGTCTAGTGGTTAGGACAAGGTACTTCAGGCCGGAGGGCCGGGGGTTCAAGTCCCACCTGGGGACAACAATCTCAGGCCGGAGGGACTGGGATTTCTAGTCCTATAGGCAATCCTTGTGGTCTTGGGCAAGCCACTTAACCCTCCATTGCCCATGTTCCCTGTAAGTATTAACGTATGTGTGTCATATCCCCTCGTGTTAAATGTATTCCCCAATTGACCGCTTTGACCCGGTGAAAAGCGGAATATAAATACAGCTAAATAAATAAATAAATAAGGGAAATATTATTCTGCTTATGGTCAGCAGTCATCTTCTGCAGGTCGTTTTGCTACAAAGAGACAGCAACAACCGAAACAGGCCAAGCCTAAGGCTGCTAGGACTGCTAGGCCCAACAGCCTCAGCCTCCTCAGGGCCTTTGACTTACAACTAGAGAGCTTAGCCTTTCTGGCTCTAGAACATCCAGAGCCTCTCACCATTCCAGGAAGGTTGGCTTACTTTGCTCCCAGGTGGGAACAAATCACAGCAGAGCAATGGACCCTCTCCATCATAAGGGAGGGGTACAAGCTTCATTTCTTAAACCTTCCTCCTCACACCATGGTGAGACAGTTCAATTCTCAGACATCTCTACTCGACCTTCTGGGTCAGGAGATTGCTACCCTTCTTGCCCAAGGGGCAATAGAAGAAGTACCCCTTCTTCAACAGGGCTCAGGGTTCTACTCCCCCTACTTTCTTATCCCAAAGAAAACAGGGGGCTACAGACCCATATTAGATCTCAGAGAATTGAACAAGTTTTTATGCAAGGAGAAATTCAAGATGATTTCTCTCGGTACTCTCCTTCCATACCTTCAGAGTCAGGATTGGCTTTGCTCTCTAGACCTCAAGGATGTGTACACCCATGTCCTCATCCATCCAACACACAGAAGGTTCCTTCGGTTCCTTTATCAAGGGAAACACTACCAATACAGAATGATTCCTTTCGGTCTGGCCTCTGCACCATGGATGTTCACAAAATGCATGGCAGTAGTAGCTGCATTTCTACGCACTCTAGGGATATTCGTATTTCCATATCTGGACGACTGGCTCATCCGAGCTCCATTCCAGTCAGAGGCCCAGACTTCTCTAACCTGCACAAGGCGTATCCTTCAGTATCTGGGACTTGTAATAAACATTACAAAATCCCATCTCACCCCTACTCAGTCTCTAGAGTTCATAGGGGCCTTGCTGGATACCACAACTGCAAGGGCCTATCTTCCCCAGGCCCGCTGCCTATGCTTGGTGCAGTTAGCCTCACAAATTCAGTTAAAATCCCATTTAACTGCTCAAGAGATGTTACTACTGTTAGGCCACATGGCATCCACTGTGCATGTGGTTCCTTACGCTCGCCTTCACATGAGGGCAGCTCAGTGGACTCTGTCCACCCAATGGACCCAGGCATCAGGTTGCCTGTCAGACAAAATAGCAACCTCCAGTCGCCTCTTTTGGTCCCTCCAGTGGTGGAAGTCCACTCAAAATCTGTTGCTGGGGTCCCCCTTTCAACAGGTGTTACCCCAAGCAACCCTTACAACAGATGCCTCTCCAAGAGGTTGGGGAGCTCATCTTCAAGATCTCTCCACTCAAGGCATCTGGTCTTTACAGGAGACATCTCTACATATCAACCTCTTAGAGCTCAGAGCAATTTTTCTAGCTCTCAGAGTCTTCCACACCCTGCTCAGCTACAAGACAGTCCTCATCCACACGGACAACCAAGTAGCCATGTTCTACGTGAACAAGCAGGGCTGGACTGGCTCTCTGTCGCTTTGTAACGAAGCTCTGAGATTGTGGGCCTTCGCCAGAGAGCATCAAATTCATCTCATGGCAGTGTATCTTCCAGGGGTTCAAAACTCTTGGGCAGACAGACTCAGTCGAGTTCTGCTTCCACACGAATGGTCCCTCCATGGGGACCAGATAGCCAGGATCTTCCAAATTTGGGGAACCACGGACATAGACCTCTTTGCAAGTCCGTGGAATGCCAAACTTCCCCGGTTCTGTTCCAGGATTCCGTGTCAGGGAGTTCAGGCCAGGGATGCCTTCCTCTTTCATTGGGGGCAAGACTTCCTCTATGCCTTTCCACCCATTCCCCTAATTCCCAAGAAACTCTTCAAACTTCAGAGAGACAAGGGGTCTATGATCCTCATAGCACCACATTGGCCACGCCAAGTGTGGTACCCTCTACTTCTGCATCTCTCTCAAGCTCCCTCCCTGGACTTGGGATCTGCTCCAGACCTTCTGTACCAGGAGGAGGGATCGTTGTGGCACCCAAATCCCCAGTCTCTTCACCTCAGAGCCTGGTTGCTGAAGGCCTAGACCTTCAAGATTTGCATCTTTCTCAGCAAGTGAAGGATATCCTTCATGCTTCCATAAAGCCTTCCACTAGACGTTCCTATGCTTTTAAATGGAAAGATTTACCATTTGGTGTGCAGAGAAGGGTCTTAACCCTCTTGCAATACCTCTGAATTCTTTATTAGAGTATTTGCTGCATTTATCCCATGCAGGCCTTAAAACGAATTCAGTAAGAGTCCATTTGAGTGCTATTGCAGCATCCCTTAAGCCTCTCAATGGACAGCCTATTTCCTCTCATCCTCTTATTGCAAGATTCATGAGAGGCCTTCTTTTAACTAAACCTCCCATTAGACCACCTCCAGTGGCATGGGATTTGAATTTGGTTCTTGGCCAGCTTATAAAGCCACCCTTTGAACCCTTAGCCACTACCTCCTTGAAATTCCTTTCCTGAAAGGTTATTTTTCTCATTGCAGTCACCTCAGCTCACCGTATCAGTGAGCTGCAAGCCTTGGTGGCTAATCTTCCTTATACAAGGTTCCATCATGACAAGGTAGTCCTCAGGACTAATCCACACTTAATGCCTAAAGTGGTCTCACCTTTTCATCTGAACCAGGAGGTGTATTTACCTGTCTTTTTTCCAGGACCTCATGCATCAACTGCAGAGAGGAATCTTCATACCCTGGATTGTAAGAGAGCACTTGCTTTTTACTTACAAAGGACATAGCAACATAGAAAGTCCTCTCAACTATTTGTTGCTTTTGATCCCTCTCATTTAGGACTTCCAGTCTCTAAGAGAACTCTGTCCAATTGGATTGCTCAGTGTATTTCCTTCGCCTACCAGAGTAAGAACCTTTCTCTGGAAGGCCATGTCACAGCTCACAATGTGAGGGCCATGGCAGCCTCTATGGCTCATCTAAACTCGGTGTCCATCGACCAAATCTGTCGAGCGGCCACCTGGGACTCGGTTCATACCTTTACAGCCCATTACTGCTTGGACAAGGACTCCCGCCGGGATGCCTTGTTTGGACAGGCTGTTCTCAAACACCTGTTCCATACCTAATCAACTCCTACCCCCCATCCCTGGTTGGATGCCCGAGATCCATGGGGGTGAGGTGGAGCCCTTATCAGGGACTCACAACCTTTGGGATCTCCCTGGCATCTCTTGCTGGGGAGTCCCCATATGTGAAGACTCATTCCTGCTTGTTCCTGGAGATAGCACAGTTACTTACCTGTAACAGGTGATCTCTGGGAACAGCAGAAATAAGTCTTCACAACCCACCCACCTCCCCTAGGAGTTGTATCTCTCTATCTATCTTTCCTTTCCTTTCTCTCTCTCTCTCTCTCTTTGTCTCAGCTTAAAACTCGAACTGGAGAGAGGCGGTTGGGAAAGGCGGGAAGGCAGCGCGCAGGCGCTGTGGGATGCTCCCAAAAGCTTTCCTTTTGGACGCTGGGGAGCGTTCCCGCGCAGGCTCCATCGGTACTGACGATACCCATATGTGAAGACTTATTCCTGCTGTTCCCAGAGATCACCTGTTACAGGTAAGTAACTGTGCTTTCCCGCTGCTTCTCTTCCTGTCAGAGGCATCACCGATTGCCCTGGGCCGAGCCCCAGGACTACTTTCACAGGAGCAGGGCTCTCTCCGACACTTCAATCTGGGATCCATGTCACTCATTGCTTGGCTGCTGAAAGGGTAGCTCTAGCTCCCTTCTACCTCCCACAGGATGTGGAAGAAGTTCTTCTGGCATCTCGTAAGGCTTCCAAAAGAAGGGCGTACGTCTTCAAGTGGCATCGATTCTTGGTGTGGTGCACTGAAAGACAGGTAAATCCATGCTCCAGATCAGTATAAGTGGTACTCCAGTACCTGCTCCACATGTCGCAGGTGAGACTAAAGTCCAACTCGGTCAAAGTGCACGTGAGCGCTATCGCAGTGCACTACCATTCCATTGAGGCAAACCCCTCTTAGCTCAGTCCCTTGTATCTTGGTTCTTGCTATCCAAACACCTCGTCTGCCCACTGGTGGCAGAATGGTATCTCAATGTGGTGGTCTTACAGCTCACTAAGCCGCCGTTTCAGCCCCTGGCTACCTGCCACTTAAGGTACTTTTCCTGGAAGGTCGTCTTCCTTGTGGCACTCACATCAGCTCACAGAATCAGTGAGCGCCAGGCTCTGATGGCAGAGCCACCAACACTAGATTCTACAAGAACAGGGTGGTGCTCCGCATACACCCCAGGTTTCTGCCAAAGGTGTTGTCCCCATTCCACCTCAGTCAAGAAGTGGTGCTCCCCACCTTCTACTCCAGGCCTCATGCCGACAGGGCAGAGACCATTCTCCATACTTTGGATTGTAAGAGAGCCCTGTTCTTCTATCTGCAAAGGACTCAGGGCCACTGCAAAGCACCTCAGAGTTTGGTATCCCATGACCCCAGTTGACTAAAACTCCCAGAGATTAAGCAAACTCTGTCCACTTGGGTGGCAGATTGCATTACCCTCGCCTGTGATTAGGCAGGGATCTCATTGGATCAGAAGGTCACAGCGCATCACATCAGGGCCATCACTACCCCTGTAGCAAATCTGTGTTCCGTACTTGTTACAGAAATCTGCTGGGCTGCCACCTGGTCTTCAGTGCATACATTTGCAGCTCACTACTGCCTGGAGAGGATCCCAGTGTGACAGCGCCTTCAGCCAGGCTGAGCTCCATAATCTCTTCGGGGTGTAGGCAACCCCTGCCTTCCGACCCTTCTGTGTTCAGGCTGCCAGAGTGCGGGTTCCCTGCCAGAGACGTGGGTCTTGTGAGAGTCACTCAGTAGGGACTCAACTGCTGCAGCTCACGACTCACCCTGTGCAGGTCGCCATGGCATTTTGTACAGGTTCTCTGTAGCCTGTAGCTGGGGAGTCCCATATGTGAGGACTGACTTCCTGCTTGTTCCTGGAGAAAGTGTAGTTACTCACCTGTAACAGGTGTTCTCCAGGGACAGCAAGAATCAGTTCTCACAACCCTCCCTTCTTCCCTTGGAGTTGCTTCTTTACCATATTTTAAATTTTGCCATCTTAGCTATGTCATTGGACTGATGCAAGATGGCACCCTTGGGCGGGAAGGGGACCATGCGTGTGTGGTGCATCTCCCAAAGGCTTTCTTTGAAAGCTGGGGAGAAGCTTCCGCCCGGGCTCCATCGGTGCCGACGTCACCCATATGTGAGGACTGATTTCTGCCGTCCCCGGAGAACACCTGTTACAGGTGAGTAACTATGCTTTTCAGGAAATGGAAAAAAGAGGCAAATGACAAAAATGGGAAACAAGATAAGCACTGCCAAGTTAGATGCAAAGCACTGATAAGACAGGCAAAGAGAGAATTTGAAAAAAAGCTTGCTGTGGAAGCAAAAACGCATAATAACAACTTTTTCAAGTACATTCATAGCAAAAAACATTGACATCGAGGGCCTCCCTGGATGTTGAGCTGATCCTCGAGCGCCACCAGCCTCGAGAGATCATCAGCAGCAGATGAGGTCCCAGTCCCATTCCTTGGGTCACCGGTCCTCTCTGGCAAGCCAACATGGCTCGGACCACAGGTCCACCAGCAGCCCTGGGCCCCTGGGCTCAGACCTTGACCATGAAGCTTTGGAATCGGCTTCAGACTTCCAGTCTGATTGGGAGACCGAGATTGATGAGTCCCCGGACACTTGGCACCACCGAGACATAACTTTGGACCCGTCTCCCCCGACATCTTGACGCCATTCCCCACCAGAGGATGTTGCCTTCCTCGACTTTGTGCGGGGCATGGCTAGGGTGCTCTCCATCGAGACAGAGGCGGAAGAGGATTCTTCTGCCTGGGGAAAAGCCAGAAGTCGCACGGTGCGAGATCTGGGGAATAAGGATGGTGGTCGAGAGCTGTGATCTGTTTGTTGGCCAAGAACTGCCTCACACTGAGCGTGGTGTATGCGGGCGCATTGTCGTCGTGAAGCAGCCATGACTTGTCTCTCCACAGAGCCCGCCTGCTGTGCCGAACCTGGTCATGGAGGTGATTGAGGACCTGCTGGTAGAAGTGTTGGTTGACTGTCTGACCCTCAGGCACAATCTCATGATGGACCACTCCCTTCTGGTTGAAGAATGTGATCAGCATGACCTTGATCCTTGATTTGGACATGTGCGCCTTCTTGGGTCTGGGTGACAGTCAAGTCTTCCACTGCAGACTTTGTCTCTTGCTTTCAGGGTCATACTGGAAGACCCAAGTCTTGTCTCCTGTGATGACTCAACCAACGAATTCTGAATCTTCTCCGATCTTCTCTAGCAAGCCTCGACAAACATTGACCCGGTGGTCCTTCTGGTCGTCCGATAAAAGCTCGGGCACCATCTTGGTGTGCACCGTCTGCATCCCCAGCTCCTGAACCAAGATGGTCCGCACTGACTCCCTGTTCAGGCTGAGCTCTTCAGCTATCATCCACACCATCATTCTGTGATCACTCCGCACCAGCTGGTTCACTCTGTCAATGTTCTCAGCTGTCTTGTCATGGAAGGCCGTCCTGACTTGGGGTCATCCTCCGCCTCCTCGTGCCCAGTCTTGAAGCATTTGTGCCACTCAAACACTCGTGGCCTTGACGTTGGATCTTCTCCATAAGCCTTTTGAAGAGATTGGAGACACTCAGTTGGGCCCTTCTCCAACTTAACCACAAATTTCAAGTTGATTCTTTGCTCCATATTTCTGCCATCTCCAGTTGCGTGACAAAGCGATGGAGCAGTGTGCTACAAAAAATCCTAAAAAAGAAAAACAGAGTGAGAGAGATGAAAAATATTATAGCAGAATAGTGGCAAGATGTTGCACAACACAGTGACTTAAGTGGTTAGCCAATTGTTATTGAGTCATGGGCATGGCTGCCACAGTCTCGTTTCTTTTCTCACACCTTGTATGGTATGAAATGATATTTAAAGGTGGTGTATTAGAAGAACTGAAAGCAATAATAATAATTCAGGAAGATATATTGCAACTATTTGATAAACTGAAGAGTTACAAATCACCTGCACTGGCTCGTATACATCTGAGGGTTTTGAAAGAGCTGAAATATGAGATTGCTGACCTACTGTTAGTAATCTGTGAACTGTCATTAAAATCATCTGTAGTAATTGAAGATTGGAGAATGGCCAATGTAACGCCAGTTTTTAAAAAGGGTGATCCAGAAAACTACAGACCAGTGAGCCTTATGTCAGTTCGGGGCAAAATGTAGAAACCACTATAAAGAATACAATTACTGAACATGTAGATAGTCATGGTTTAATGGGAGACAGCCAACATGGATTTAGCCACGGAAAGTCTTGTCTTACTAACCTGTTATATTTTTTTGAAGGTGTGAATAAACAGGTAGATCAAGTTTTGTTAGTTGATATAGTGTATCTGGATTTTCAGAAAGCCTTTGACAAGGTCCCTCATGAGAAACTCTTAGCAAAATTAAAAAGTCATGGGCTTAGAAGCAGTGTACTATTGTGGATCAGGAACTGGTTAAAAGATAGAAAACAGAGTATAGCTAAATGGCCAATTTTCTCAATGGAGAGGGGTGAATAGTGCAGTATCCCAAGGATCTCTTCCGAGCCCACTACTTTTTAGAATATTCATAAATAACCTGGAAATAGGAATAACAAGTAAGATGATCAAATTTGCAGATAATATTCAAAGCTGTTAAAACACAAGAGGATTGTTAAAAATAAGAGAACCTTGATAAATTGGAAAACTGGATGCCCAAGTGGCAGATAAGATTTAATGTGGACAAGTGCAAAGTTCTGCACCTAGAAAAGAGCAACCCAAACTATGGTTACACAATGCAAAGTTCCACATTAGGAACCACCAACCAGGATAAACATTTAAGCATCATCATGGATAATACATTAAAACATTCCACCCAGTGTGCAGCGGCGGCCAAGAAAGCAAATGGAATGTTAGGAATCATAAGGAAAAGAATGGAGAATAAAACCAAGGATATTATAATGCCTCTGTATCGTTCCGTGGTGCAACCGTACCTTGAATATTGTGTGCAGTTCTGGTCGCCACATCTTAGCAAGGATACAGCAGAATTAGAAAAGATACAGAGAAGAGCTACCAAAATGGTAAAGAGGATGGAAAAATACCCCTATGAGGAAAGGCTTAGAAGGTTAGAGCTCTTCAACTTGGAAAAGAGACGGCTGAGGGGAGATAGATAGAGGTCTATAAACTAATTGAGTGGAATGGGTAACCTTAATCGGTTGTTTACACTGCATACTTTCCCCCTACCTGTTTAATTTATATGCAGAACAAATCATCAGAGAAGCAGGATTGTATGAAGACCACAGAGGTGTGAAGATTGGTGGAAGACTCATCAACAACCTTCGCTATGCTGATGATACCATATAACTGGCTGAAAGTGAAGATGATCTGAAGCATTTGCTTCTCACAATCAAAGAACATAGTCTCAAAATGGGCCTGCACCTTAATGTAAAGAAGACAAAGATCATGACAACTGCAAAATCAACAAGTTCATCTTTGAAGGAGAAGAAATTGAAATTGTGGACAACTTTAATCTACTTGGATCAACTATCAATAAAGAAGCAACAAGCAGTCAAGAAATCCGATGACGCATTGCTCTTGGGAGAATGGCTATGAAGGACCTAGACAAGATTCTCAAGAGCAGAGATGTCTCTCTCCATACAAAGATTCGACTTGTTCAGGCCATGATATTTTCAACAACATCATATGGATGTGAAAGCTGGACAGTGAAAAAGATAGACAGGAAGAAAATTGATGCCTTTGAATTATGGTGCTGGCGGCTAATACTACGTATACCATGAACTGCCCGAAGAACAAACCAGTCAATACTAGAGGAGATCAAACCTAAGCTTTCTTTAGAAGCTCAGATGACAAGACTTCGACTTTCATACTTTGGACACATCATGCGAAGAGAGAGATCATTAGAGAAAGACATCATGCTCGCAAGATAGAAGGTCAACGCAAAAGAGGAAGGCCAGCAATGAGATGGATCGATACAATAACAGCAGCCAACAATGAGCTGCCTGACTGAAGACCAAACACAATTTAGGACAAGTATCCAGAGGGTCGCCATGAGTTGACAACGACTCGACGGCACTTAACAAAAACAACACGCCATCAAAAAGTAGAAAGACTAGAGGATACTCAATGAAGCTTGTCACCAGCTCTCCTTAAACCCCCGAGTAGAGGTTAAGGGAGTGGGTTTTTCCCTATTGAAAAAGCTATTTCACAGATCCTGGAGCAATGCCCTTTGGGAAATGTAGTCTTTTCACTCAATCAATAAGGAGCAGTTGTGGAAAAAGTGGTTAAGCAACCAAAGGATTTTATTTCCTCTCCCGGGGTGGATTTTACCATGAACAGAAAACACAATCCAGGCATTTACTGGTATTTGGACAAACAAAAGTTCCTTAACAGAAAAAAAGGCTTTCTTCAGCATTAACCAAGGTGAAAACAAACATTCAAACAAAACCACGCTGTTTCCTCACAGCTGTCTGTTTCCACATGAAATCTGTGCTGTACTCTCTTCTCAAACAGGCTTTCAATGCAATGAAATTATTCCATTGGCCAGAGATAATGTACAGTCCATTATATCTATATCTTCTCCAGTATCAATACACTCTGGTTCACAGTCCATCAATTCCTCCTGCTCATAAGGAAATGTTTGAACCGGCACTGCTGGTGCCACGCCCTTTCTTACTGCTCCAGGCTTTACACGATATGCTTGGGTCAAATACTGGCTTTCACACAGACTATCAGGCCCAGTATTCTTTTCCCAGCACCATCCTTCTGGGTACAAACAGTCACTGTAATTAAGTATATTCAAGCCTTTTGGCTTACCTTTCAGCCTTACTGGTGGAGGTTTTCTCTGGTGCTTTTGAACAGCTGTAGGTTCCCAACCTAAGCCCTGCTCATAGCATTTCACTTGCCTCCTAGGCTTTCTGTCTCTCCCGTGCTCCCCAGGATATTGCAGACAATCTCCTTTGCCCTTGTTATATCCTGTCCTCGGGGTTTCTTTCTTTCTCCTCAAGAAGGAATCTGTCTCTCCTTTCCATAGAGACTCTGGCTTACTCTGGGCATAGCTGTCTTCAGTGTAGCTCTCAATAGCTTCTCTCTCCAGCTCATATGCCTCACTTCCTGCTTCTTCAGCCAACTCTTCATTACTTCCTTCTCTGCCTAACTCCATAAGCTCCCCTGAAGTTTCTTTAATAGGGTGAATTCTGGGGCCGTGCTCAACTCCACCCCCTAACAGGTGTCCTGCATTCCCTTGTGATTTCCCCCCTTGAATGATAGCACCAGCGTTTCTCTTGCCTCTGTGCCTGGTTCCCACGGTAACCAGGAGCCATGTGCTTCTGTTTACAGCTCAGCTCTACTTTTGTTCCTGGCTTTTTAGCTTCATTAAACGGGCTAGAAGGACCCACTATGTCACAGATCCCCCCCCTTAAAATATTACGGGCTGCCAAAGCCTGTGACGGATAGCACGTAATCCCTTGTGTAGGGTTCCTGTGGCGCTCCTTCATAGCTAATTGTACTGTGGCTACCCTTTCTTGCCAGGGTTTTAAGACATTAATGTGATATACCTGGCACCGGCCCTTACTATTCTCTACCCTGTATGAGACGGGACCTACCCTCTCCACTACCTTACAGGGCCCCTTCCATCTGGACTCGAATTTTGGACCTACCTCGGCCACCATAGTCAACACTTTGTCGCCTATTGCCAATTGGCGGGGTTTTGTTCCCCGGTCGTAGTACTTCTTCTGCCTCTTTTGGCTAGCCTGCAAGTTTTCCAAAGAGGCTTGCGCGGTTCTCTTCAAACGACTTCTTAAGTCTTTGAGGAACTGGGGTACGTCTGTCTCCCCCCCATCCGGTTCCACCCATTGTTCCCTGAGTATGTCGAGAACTCCTCTGGGGGCTCTACCAAATAACAGCTCGAACGGGGATGCCCCTTAGGGACGCCTGTACATGCTCCCTACACGCATATAAAACAAAAGGTAACAATATATCCCACTCAGACGTCTGCCCATCTAGTCCCCTCCTAAGCATTTGCTTTATGGTCTGGTTTGTTCTTTCAACCATTCCATTGGACTGGGGGTGGTATGCTGCAGTCCGCACGTGGTGTATGCCAAAAGCATCCCACACACTGGCTAAATATTTCGATAAAAAGTTGCTCCCTTGGTCAGTGAGCATCTCCTGAGGGAAGCCAACCTCACAGAACAATTTTATCAGTTCCAAAGCTATTGTTCTGGCAGATGTGTTTCTCATGGGTATGGCCCATGGGAACCGTGTAGCTTGGTCCACGATCACTAATACGTACTGAAAACCTCCGCCCAGTGTGCAGCGGCGGCCAAGAAAGCAAATAGAATGCTAGGTATCATAAGGAAAGGGATGGAGAATAAAACAAAGGATATTATAATGCCTCTGTATCGCTCCATGGTACGACCGCACCTTGAATATTGTGTGCAATTCTGGTCACCGTATCTTAAAAAGGACATAGAGTTATTAGAAAAAGTACAGAGAAGAGCCACCAAATTGGTGAAGGGGATGGAAGGCTACTCCTATGAAGAGAGGCTAAAAAGGTTAGGGCTCTTTAACCTGGAAAAGAGACGGCTGAAGGGAGATATGATAGAGGTCTATAAATTAATGAATGGAGTGGAACGGATAAACGTGGATCAATTGTTTACGCTATCAGAATATAGAAGGACTAGGGGACATGTAATGAAGCTACAGGGTAAACTATTTAAGACAAATAAGAGAAAATATTTCTTCACTCAACGTGTAATCAAACTCTGGAATCTGTTACCGGAGGATGTAGTAAGGGCTGTTAGTATAGCTGGGTTTAAAAAAGGTTTGGACAAGTTCCTGGAGGAAAGGTCCATAAACCACTATTAAAAAGGGACCCAGGATATCAATGCTTGACCTAGTACAAGCACTGCAGAACCTGTGTCTTTTGGGGAAACTGCTAGGTACGTATGACCTAGATTGGCCACTGTTGGAAACAGGATACTGGGCTTGATGGACCTCGGTCTGACCCAGTATGGCATTTCTTATGTTCTTATGTTCTTATGTTAACCTCGGGGAGTCCTTACGAGTGGTCCTATGATGTCCATTGCCATTCGCCTAATGGGCGTAGATATGGCAGGTGTGGGTATCATAGGCACTGCTCTCGGTTTCGAGGCAGTAACCCGTTGGCAGGTTGGACACGCTTCACAATAGCGGGAAATTTCCTTGTAGACCCCTGGCCAGTAAAAACGGGCCAAGACCTGGTCCAGTGTCCCCTGAATCCCCTTGTGGGCTCCTACTGGGTGGTCATGGGCTAGACGCATCACTATGGCCTTAAATGTGGTTGGTACCACCAACTGCTTTCTCACCTCACTGGTAAGTGGGTTATTACTCTCCCTGTACAGGATATCCCTTTCTAAAAGGAATCGGGGCAGAGTATCTCTTTCTTCCTGCGCAAACACAAAGGCTCTTTTCAAAGCGGGATCCGCTTTCTGTTCCCCTGGGAAGGAAGGGAATTTCTTTACCAACTCTGAGGGTACCCATGGTAAGCCCTCCCCGGCTCCCAATCCAGCCCTTCCTTGGGTCCTGTGCTGCCTTTCTTGTTTTTTCTTGGCCTTTCCTTTCCTTACCTCCTTGGGCATGGTATCAAAAAGGTCAGTCTGTATGGGCAATGGGTCTATTGCTTCCTCATCATATCCCCTTTCTAAGTCAGGGGAATCTTCCCTAACATGAGATGGGCCTGCCACTTCTTCAGCAGGGTCCTCCTCCCTATGAGGGGTTCTTGCCTGGGAGCGGGTAGAGACATAGCCTGTCCTCTCTGCTATTCCCTTTTCAATTCCCCGGCAAAATGGGGGCCAATCATTTCCCAGAATTGCATCATGTAACAGCTGTGGGATTATTGCCACCTTTACTCTCTTGGCTGCTCCTAAACCTTCTATCATGAGGTCATATACGGGGTAATAGGAGGCTGACCCATGCAAACACTGTACTTTCACCTGCCCCACTGCTGGACTCGGCGCTACTTGAGCTTGTATGGCTTCCCAGAGCCGTTGGGACACCATACTCTGGTTAGCGCCCGAGTCTAGTAGTGCTTGGGCCTTTATGCCCTCCACCTGGACTGGTAGCAAAAAGCCTGCTTTAAGGTTTTCCCCATTACCATATATTAAGGCAGTGCGTGTAATACAATCTTTTTGCAAGTGCCCAACATCTCCACATTTGAAACACTTTCCTTTTGTAGAGGAGAAACCACTATTTTTCCAAGGTACTTTACATTCAAAATTCTTACTCACTTTATCTGCCTGCGTCATGCCCAGAACGCCGGATTTTGAGGTCCTTGAGAATTCAGCCTCAAAATACCGTTCTGTCATGGCCGCTGCTTCATTTGTTGTCTTACAGTTCTGTAACATAAGAAACTTTTTAACCTCAGCAGGTACAGCTTCCATGTACTGTTCCAACATTATTTCATCAAGCATAGATTCTACATTTTGCTGCTCAGGTTTGAGCCACTTACAAGCTAATCCCTTTATTCTAAAATACAGGGCTTTAGGGGTTTCTCCAGGCTTTAGCCTTGCCTCCCTAAACCTTCGCCTGTAGAATAGAGGGGTGAGCCCTAACCTGTCTCGTACCGCACTCTTTACAGCCTCATAATTCATTGCTAAAGCAACTGGCATTGACTTGTATGCTGACAAAGCTTCACCAGATAATGACATAGCAAATCTTATAGCCCACTGCTCCTTAGGCAGTTTGACGGCTTCTGCAATCCGTTCAAATGCATCTACATAATCATCTACATTGTCAGTAGGAGATAACTGTCCCATCAAAAGTGATCCTGAACCATTCAGTCCTACCCCTTGGGTAAATCCTGGAAAAACTTCCACTGGCTCCTGCTGTTGCTTGGCTAAATGTTCTATGAGAGCATTTACTGGTCTCAGCTGTTCTTGCAAGGTAGTCATTGCTTGATCATGCACCCTTCGTGACATCTCCAGCTGCTTATCCCATTGCAGGGACATCCATTTTAATATTTCTTGCGGGTCCATTCTGGATCTCCTGATACCTGCAACACAAACACAAAAAAACCCCAAGTGTGGCCCAAAAAAAAAAAGAGAGAAAAAAAATTCCCTTTTTCTTTTTTTTTTTTTCCAACACCGTGCACTATGCCTGTGCACCACCCTTTCTCCTTGTATCCTTCTCCCCCCGTGCCCAGCCACAATTACCTGGCACCAGTGCAGAGTCAGGCACTGAGAAAAGGGAACTCCCCAGTCTGACCGACCGTCAGCCGAGCTCTGGATCTTTCTCCTGGTTGTCAGCTCTTTGCTGCAGGAACCTCCGTCCTTGTGGTGTCCTCCAATCCAGGCAAAAATCCAAACTACTACGCCATTTGTCACCAGCTCTCCTTAAACCCCCGAGTAGAGGTTAAGGGAGTGGGTTTTTCCCTATTGAAAAAGCTATTTCACAGATCCTGGAGCAATGCCCTTTGGGAAATGTAGTCTTTTCACTCAATCAATAAGGAGCAGTTGTGGAAAAAGTGGTTAAGCAACCAAAGGATTTTATTTCCCCTCCCGGGGTGGATTTTACCATGAACAGAAAACACAATCCAGGCATTTACTGGTATTTGGACAAACAAAAGTTCCTTAACAGAAAAAAAGGCTTTCTTCAGCATTAACCAAGGTGAAAACAAACATTCAAACAAAACCACGCTGTTTCCTCACAGCTCTCTGTTTCCACATGAAATCTGTGCTGTACTCTCTTCTCAAACAGGCTTTCAACGCAATGAAATTATTCCATTGGCCAGAGATAATGTACAGTCCATTATATCTATATTTTCTCCAGTATCAATACACTCTGGTTCACAGTCCATCAATTCCCCCTGCTCATAAGGAAATGTTTGAACCGGCACTGCTGGTGCCACGCCCTTTCTTACTGCTCCAGGCTTTACACGATATGCTTGGGTCAAATACTGGCTTTCACACAGACTATCAGGCCCAGTATTCTTTTCCCAGCACCACCCTTCTGGGTACAAACAGTCACTGTAATTAAGTATATTCAAGCCTTTTGGCTTACCTTTCAGCCTTACTGGTGGAGGTTTTCTCTGGTGCTTTTGAACAGCTGTAGGTTCCCAACCTAAGCCCTGCTCATAGCATTTCACTTGCCTCCTAGGCTTTCTGTCTCTCCCGTGCTCCCCAGGATATTGCAGACAATCTCCTTTGCCCTTGTTATATCCTGTCCTCGGGGTTTCTTTCTTTCTCCTCAAGAAGGAATCTGTCTCTCCTTTCCATAGAGACTCTGGCTTACTCTGGGCATAGCTGTCTTCAGTGTAGCTCTCAATAGCTTCTCTCTCCAGCTCATATGCCTCACTTCCTGCTTCTTCAGCCAACTCTTCATTACTTCCTTCTCTGCCTAACTCCGTAAGCTCCCCTGAAGTTTCTTTAATAGGGTGAATTCTGGGGCCGTGCTCAACTCCACCCCCTAACAGGTGTCCTGCATTCCCTTGTGATTCACCCCTTGAATGATAGCACCGGCGTTTCTCTTGCCTCTGTGCCTGGTTCCCACGGTAATCAGGAGCCATGTGCTTCTGTTTACAGCTCAGCTCTACTTTTGTTCCTGGCTTTTTAGCTTCATTAAATGGGCTAGAAGGACCCACTATGTCACAAGCTACAATGTAACCTGTTTAAAACTAATGAGAAAATATTTTTCACTCAACATGTAATCAAACTCTGGAATTCGTTACCGGGGGATGTAGTAAAAGCTGTTAGTGTAGCTGGGTTTAAAAAGGTTTTGGTCAAGTTCCTTTAAGAAAGGTCCATAAAACTATTATTAAAGAGGACCCGAGATATCCACTGCTTACCCTAGAACAAGCATTGTGGAATCTATATACAGTACCTTTTTGGGAACCTGCCAATCCAAATGACCTGGATTAGCCATTTTTGGAAACAGGATACTGGGCTTGATAGACCTTGGTCTGACCCAGTATGGCATTTTTTATGTTCTTATGTCCTTTATAAATTTACATAGTGAAATAAAAAATCACAGCTGAACCCAACTATTAATAATATATGTCAAAAGAAAAAAAATGGGTTCTAACAAACAATCACAAAAATTTATAAAGGTTGAGTGGAGACTTCAACAGGCCTAGAACAGAGCCACTTAATCAGTGGTTTTCAAAAGCCAGAAAGCCATCATTTGCCTCCACCTTCCCACCAAAGTAGTCTTTCTTTTTTTGTTATAAATTTTATATGCAATTTCTAATTAATTTCTAGATTTAAATATATATCCACACAAAAAAGGGTCTCTCAAAAACATAAACATTATAGCACTGAAATGGCAAAGCACTTATCTGATCTTAAATATAGTTTAACGCCTTGTGTGAAGATGATCTCACTGATTTGAGTGTTCAATTGCTCCTAAAGCAAGTCTTGATATTGGCTGAAACATCAATGTCGAGCTGAGCTACGAGCAATGGAGAAGTTCAGCAGGAGAGACTGAGTTGGATAGCATTATATCTCTCAGCTTCCTGCATGAGTAATGTGCCATTGAGACTGATTTCAGCGGTGAAGTGTTGTGCCTTTCGGTCTCTTGTTGTCGTTGTGGTGTTTAATTGGATACTGTTTCTCTGATTGTTTCACTCTGTTCATCAAAGCTGCTGTCGATATGAGTTCAGTGCCTTAGTGCCAGCATCAGGATCAGATAAGTGCTTTGCCATTTGAGCACTATAATGTTTATGTTTTTGGGGACCCCTTTTTGTATATGAACAATTGTTTTGTGTGGTTCACTATATTTAAATCTACA
The DNA here is from genome assembly GCA_033557465.1 of Ichthyophis bannanicus. NCBI lineage: Eukaryota > Metazoa > Chordata > Amphibia > Gymnophiona > Ichthyophiidae > Ichthyophis > Ichthyophis bannanicus. The sequence goes on along the minus strand of CM066033.1, from coordinate 371,117,912 downwards.
AATCAACTAGAAATTGCATATACAATTTATAACAAAGAATAAAGACTGCATTGGTGGGAAGGTAAAGGCAAATGATGAATTTCTGACTTTTGGAGACCGTTGATTAAGTGGCTCTGTTCTAGGCCTTTATAAAGTTACCCCAGGGTTGTGCATGTAAAGGTACATGTGATAAGGAAGTACATACTTTTCATGACCTGAATGTAGGCGTGTTCTGGGGCAGGATACAGGCAAACATGTCATTTATGTATGTGTTTTAGATGATAGCATTTACGCTTGCATCTAAGCAGGTGTAAATGGTCATGAATTCATTCTAGCCACTATTTCTGCCAGTTTACCCCTCATATTTTCTGAAGATACATGGGCACCTATGTGCCTTTATAAAATTGGCTAAAAATAGGCTTTCACATATAGGTGACCTTCACTTATAGGTGACCTATTATAAAATTACCCTCCACATGTGCACTGTGTTAAGAAAATATCCTTTTTAAGGGCAAATAATGCATGTCATTTCCATAATGCAGCTTAATAAATAGGGACCTAATTTACACCTGAGGTAAGAGAGGGTGAGGTGCCTTGCCCAAGATCTCAAGGAGCACTAGCAAGATTTCAACCCTGGCTTCTCTGGCTCTCAGTCTGATGCTCTTAAACAGGCTACTCCTGTACTACAATTTTCTATTGCATTGTCTTTACTGGTTCTGCCTAGATATTGCAGGATTTTCCCCTGACTGTGTTTTTGTGTTTTTTTGTTCTTCTTAATTAACTCCTCCCTTCCCCATCAAGCACTAACCCTAATTTCTGTTTTTCTTATATAGATTCTTCTCAGTAAAGGAGTAATCTTTTTCTATAACCTTTCTTATTTTAAACAAACTGATACCAGCACTCATTTCTTGTGTTTAAAAGGCCATCGGGTCTATTTACTAAAGAAAAAAAAGATATGTGGAGTAATTCTATAAAACCTTTTCTGCTTAATGACTATCCCATTCCAATTTGAATAAGAGCTGCCCTTCCACATCACCAAGCTATGTTGACTGTGGATGAATTCAGCCGTAACTTGAGAGAGACCATCTGAAGGAAATCACATCCAGAACTTTTGGTTCCTCAAAGGCAAGACAAGTCACATCAGCCCCTTGGATATGAGGGCTATGCCAAATGTCATAAAAGGATGACCCTTGTGGGATGCCATATTTCATTTCCCAGTGAGATGAAAAAAAAATTACCAAATTTAATCCTCAGAGCACCAACTGACAAAAAAGATGTAAACAATTGCAACTAAAGGCCAATGAATACCTGTCTGTCTTAGCTGCTCAGTCGGGATCCCATGGTCAGTTGTATCAAATGCTGCTGATAAATTTTAACAGGACTAGAATGCAATCAACTTCCTGATCTTAGTTAATACAAAGGCTATCAAGGAGTGATGCCAAAACAATCTTGGTGCTACAACCCTATAAGAAGTCTTGACTAAGCAGAATCAAGAATATCATGTATCCTTGAGATAACTCAGGAACTGAGTAGTAACTGCACACACAATTAAATTATTCTTAAAAGGAATATTAGATATGGGATATGGGACAATTGTTACTCAAGATTTTAGGATCCAGATTCATTTTTTTAACATCAGAGCCCATCCTCCTCCCCCACAGAATAGTTACTTCAAGATTTTGAATAGGAAAAAATTTGTATCTTCTTCCTAAAGGAAGTAAAGCAAAATATTATCCATTACAGGCAATGAGATAACTAGTGTTATGCTTACAAAATGTATTTATATTTTTGCTAGTTTTGTACATTTCAGAAATTATTTCCTATAACATATTCTGTATTAATGTAATTGATATAGTTCATGCATCATACCCTTTACAATATTTTCCCCAGTGACACTGAGTATTTCTGCTAGTATGGAATTAATCGTTATCTTTGATATGAAGGTTGGCCAGTACTATCTGTGCTCAGTTTTCCTCTTTGTTACATATATGTTTCCAGATTCTGACTATTTTTAATTGATTTACAGTAAGATATCTTCTTTTCCAGCTTCACGGTGCAATGTATGGAAGTGGAATCTACCTTAGTCCAATGTCAAGCATATCATTTGGTTACTCAGGTAGTTATGTATTACATGCTTCTAATTTGTTTGCATATTTATCTTTCTTCAATTTACATTCTCTTTACAGTTGTGTATCCTTGATATCATTACCTATATAATGAAAATATAGAGAACAAATTGAAATTAAAAATATATTTATGCTGTTATCTTCCCAGTTAACCACATAAATATCTGTTGTTTAAATTTAGAGCTAGATTGGAGGCATTCCAGGGGCATGACTAAAACTTAACCAGATAGTGGCAATATTCATCCAATATCTGTTAAGTTTACACATTTAAGTTGGACCACATGAACAGCTGCCTAACTTAAATGAATAATGCATATTTTTAAGCTTAGGACATGTTTAGTGACTCTATTTTAATGGCTTATGTACCTGAAAATAAAAATATCAGAACTTCTCTGACTGTATTTAAGCATTGGTCACCCTGCTGAATATTGATCTCAGTGTTTATATAGCAATCAGAATCACTTTGCTTTAATATGGCAAGGAGAAACAAATTATTTTTGTCTATCCTGAAAAAGCAGTGTTACTCTTGGAATGCAGCTCCAGATGTGAACCTGTGGTGTTGTCATGGGAGTAGGACTAGTTCACTGCACAAGTTGTCTGTTCAGTCATAAGTTTGGATTGTGAATGGATTGGCACAAGGAGTTGTGTGGTGGTTGCTATTGTATTCTCTCTTTTTGTTGAAGACTGTGCTTAACTAGGGAGAACAACTTTGTGCTAGAACTTGTCTTCAAAGAAATCTAAGTTGCTCTCTAAACAGTTCACCAGACACAAACAGGAAAGATTTATAACGGGTTTATTTTATTTATTTATTTTATTAATTTAGTAAACATTTGTATACCGCTCCTTCCTACGATCAGTAGCGGTTTACTTTACAGATCAGAATGTATCGTACCATACATTAATTTACAAGATAACATTTTGATTGAGTAATGATTTACACATCACAGCAGAAGCAATCAGTTAGAAGTATACATTTGATTGGAGTTCACAAATCTATATATACATTGGATTTAGTGGGTGTGAGTGGGGATAGATATATACAAATATACAATGATACAGCCATACATTTGAAGTTGCCCTTGTGACAGGCAGGAACCATTTAGTTTCAGTTATAGTGGAAAGGTGCAACAATCTAGATCAGGTTGTAGTGAGACTGAAAGAGGTGAGTTTTGAGTTTCTTTCTAAAGTCACCCAAGTCACTTGTTAGACGTAACTCATGAGGGAGCTGGTTCCAATGGAGAGGTGCTGCGTATGAGAATGATCTGTTGCTTGTTTCTGCTTTGACAATTCTTATGCTGATCGGGACGCAGAGAGTGTTGAGATTTACAGTTCTTCTGGTCCTGTTGTGTGGTTGGATGGTGATTAGGTTGGTGAGGTAAGATGGTGCAATATTGTGAATGAGTTTAAATGTGGTTGAGTAGTTTGTAGATGATGCGGGCGGCAACCGGGAGCCAATGCAGTTCCATTAGTACTGGGGTGATGTGCTCTGTGACTCTTTTTTCCATGATGACTCTTGCGGCAACATTTTGAGCCATTTGCAAGATATTTAGGGTGCTCTTTGGAAGGCCTTGGAGAATGGCGTTGCAGTAGTCTAGGTGGGGTATGATGAGAGCTTGTGCAGCAGTTCTGAAGTCGGATTTTTCAAGGATATTGCGAAGTGGTTGCAGAACTTTCAATTTATGGAAAATGGCTCGGTTTGTTGTCCGGAGGTGTTTATCCAGTCTTAGGTTGCTATCCAGTAGTACTCCTAGATATTTTATTTCGAACTTAGTATGATATACATTTTTGTTAAGGGTGACCGTGGTGGGCGGGATGAAATCTGTTTTCATGGAGATAAACATGACCTCTGTTTTCTTGTGATTTATTGACATGTTGTTTAGTTGCAGCCAGGTTTTGGAGCATGTTGAGACATTCTTCCAGTGGGGTGAAGTCAGGTTGGGTTATGTCAAGTTGTCTATCCTTAATTAATTTGTGTGATGCATAAGTTACATAAGATATGCCATACTGGGTTAAACCAAGGGTCATCAAGCCCAGTATCCTGTTTCCAACAGGTAATTCCAGGTCTCAAGTACCTGTTGGGTTCCCAAAGGTATACACATCCCATGCTGCTTGTGCTGGGGGTAATCAGTGGATTTCCCTAGTCCTCATTAATGGTTTATGGACTTTTCCTTCAGAAACGTTTCCGAACCTGTTTTGAACCCAGCTACACTAACAGTTTTTACTTCATCCTCCGGTAATGAATTCCAGAGTTTGATTACACGCCACATGTAGCTGTGCTGTAGCTTCATTGTGTGTCCTCTAGTCTTTTTACTTTTTGAAGAAGTAAACAACCGATCTATGTTTACCCGTTCCACTTCATTCATTATTTTATAAATCTCTATCTTCTCCAGGACCAAGCAGGAAGTCAGTCCTCACATATGGGTGACGTCGGCGTCGACGGAGCCCCCATGCGGAGCATTTCCCCAGCTTTCAGCTTTCAAAGAAAGCCTTTGGGAATGCAGGCACGCATGCGCGGTCCCCTTTCCGCCCAAAGGTGCCATCTTGCTCAGTCTTCTTTTTTCCGCAGAGCCCTACGGACGCCTGTCCTTGTCACCAGTGAAAAAAGTTGATTTTTCTGCATTGGGTCGAGTTTTTTGTTCGGTTCGACGTCGGTTCCTTTCCCGCCTGGATCCTTTCCGAGCCCGGATCTCTCTTTTTGTTTTTTGTCCTTAGAGACTGTGTTCGCGCCTTTTTTCTTTTCCTTGGCAGCCCAATTTTTTGATCTTGCAGGGGCCCTTTTTCCCCCGTGGCTGCCAGTGGCTTTAAGAAGTGTGATCGGTGCAAGAAACTCATGTCTCTCACTGACACACATGACTGCTGCCTCCGGTGCCTAGGGCCAGACCATGATTCTACGGTCTGTAGCCCATGTGGCAAAATGTCTTCCAAGGCATTACGGAGCCGTCAGCACCAGCGTGAGAGGATCTTCTCCGGATCTGCCTCTAGACGGGTCCGGACTTCGTCAGAGGCCTCGACGTCTCGGGAATCTGACCCTGAGCATTGTCGGGGCTCTTCTGAAAGGGAGTCCCCCTCGAAGGAGCATCGAAGGAAGAAGAAACCCGCGAGGGCGGCATTGGTGGAAGCTCTTGGCTCCTCGAGGGCCAGGTTGCATAGTCCCGATCGCCATCCCGGATCTTCGAAGTCGGAGAGGCCTGCAAAGCATCCTCGTGTGGAGTCGGAGGCCCCGAGTCACGTGAATACTGTAGTCCTCGTGGACTGTCCTCCGGGGAAACCGACGTCGGGCCCGACGCCGTTGGGGCCCGAGTTGGAGGCTGCTGGGTCTCCTGAGCTCGGACTCAGGTTGACGGCCTTGGACAGCAAATTGTCTGCCTTCATGGAGCAGCAGCAGGTGCTGATCGCCGGTCTCACCGGTGCATCTACCCCGACCACCGGGACATCGATGTCCAAGTCGACCCCGGAGGCCGAGCCGGTCCTCGAGACCATGCGAACTCGAGTCGATCCTCGGCCGAGGTCACCCTCGGCCTCCCATTCGGGAACGAGGTCGACGACGACGGTCCCCTCGGTGTCGGGGCAGATGGCGTCGGTGCCCGCCCACTCGGAGCCGCTCGATTCCTCGGAGGAGGAGTCGGCGTGGGAAATGGAGGAGGAGTCCCCTGACACCTTCCGGGCTCGGTGTGTCCCTTCGGACTCACCGGGATACGAGCCTCGGACGAGGTCCCCCCCGGAGGATACCAGGTTCTCGGATTTCGTAAGGGACATGGCCAAAGCATTGGCATTCCCTGCGGACCCCGAGGAGGAGCCTCGAGCCGAGGAGCTCGAGGCTCTGCAGTATGACTCTCCTCCCAAGGAGGCCTTTACTGTCCCGGTTCCTCCGATGCTGGAGCGGTTGCTCTTCCGCATGTGGGAGGCGCCGGCCTCGATGCCGGTTCTAAGCAAGCGGGTCGATTCCATCTATCGAGTCCGCAAGAGCCCCGGGTTTCAAAAGGCACAGCTACCGCACCACTCCATGGTTGTGGAATCGGCCTTGCATCGCCTGAAGAGTCAGCAGATGCACTGCTCAGTGCCTCCCGGCAGGGAAGCCCGGAACCTGGATGCCCTCGGTAGAAAGTGTTTCCAGGGCTCTATGCTTGCTTGCCATGTCCAGACCTACCAGCTGTACATGGGCATGTACCTTCAAGACCTTGCAAAGGAGATTGCCGGGTTCTCTGCTGGGCTGTCCGAGGAACCTTTGCAGAGGTTCAAGGCCTTGTCTTCTGGTATTCGAGAGTGCTCGAAGTTTATATCTCGAGCAGCCTACGATGGATTTGAGGCTTCGGCCCAAGTAGCAGGGGCCGGCATCGGTGCACGCCGCCAGGCCTGGCTACAATCCTCAGACCTCGAGCCATGGGTACAGGACAAGTTGATCAGTGTCCCTTGCCGAGGTGAAAACCTCTTTGGCAAGCCCATGGCCGAAAAGGCTGCAGAACTCGAGACCGAGACTCTTACCCGGACAAGGCTGTCCAGGAAAACCTTCCCTTCTCAGAAGAAGGGCTCAGGGAAAAAGGCCTTTTACCCGAGGAAGACCACTGCCTACAAAACCTACCCTCACTACCAGGCCTCTGCAGCTCCCCAACAGGGCCAGCAGGCCAAGGGGCAGGGTCATGGGCCCCGTAGGCAGAAGGCTCCCAAGCCTCCTACTCCGGCTTCTGCTCAACAGGGAGGGGGTTTTTGACTATGCCGGCATAGCCTCTCCTCCTCTACAGGGCACAGGAGGTCGGCTGACCCTGTATGCAGACAGGTGGCCAACCATCACAGGGGATACTTGGGTGTTAAGCATCATCCAGAAGGGCTATCTGCTCCACTTCACCCAGATATCCCCCTCCTACTTTCCAGGGGAGCCTCCAAGACCCCCTCTGCACAGAAACGTACTCCTTCAGGAGTTGGAAAGTCTGCTACAGGACCAGGCGGTGGAACCGGTGCCCCGCCACCTGGAAGGGCAAGGCTTCTACTCAAGGTACTTCCTTGGTACCAAAAAGAACAGGGGGCCTCAGACCCATCCTGGACCTGAGAAATCTGAACAGTTTTCTGAAGAGGGAAAAGTTTAAGATGCTTACCCTTGGAATCTTACTGCCCTACCTCCAGCAGGGAGCTTGGCTATGCTCCGTAGACCTGAAGGATGCTTATACTCACATCCTCATCCATCCAAGTCACAGGCAATTCCTCAGATTTGTGGTGGTAGGGAAACACTTCCAGTACAGAGTGCTTCCCTTTGGCCTCACCTCCGCCCCCAGGGTTTTTACAAAATGCCTGGCGGTGGTTGCGGCCTACCTCAGGAACCAGGGGATCTTTGTGTTCTCTTACCTTGACAACTGGCTTATCAGGGGCCAGTCTCCACAAGAGGCCAGGCAGGCCACCTTCCAAACCATATCCCTGCTTCAGCACCTGGGGTTCGTTATAAACTTCCCAAAGTCCTCTTTAGTCCCCTCACAGGACCTGGAGTTCATAGGGGCAAGATTGGATGCCATCCATGCAAAGGCCTATTTGCCTGTGGACAGAGCTCACAGGCTGATAAAGTCTCGGCCAGACACTTCCTCCGGCTCTTAGGTCACATGGCTTCCACAATGTATGTCACTCCAAATGTTCAGCTGCACATGAGGCCGGCTCAGTGGTGCCTCAGGGCACAGTGGCTACAGGCCACAGGGAAATTGTCAGACAGGATAAACGTGTCCAAACTCTTGGTGGACTCCTTACGCTGGTGGATGCATCTCCCAAATCTGGTCGGGGGAGTTTCTTTTCAGGCCTCTCCACACACTCGGGTACTGAAAACCGATGCTTCCCTGCAGGGCTGGGGGGCACACTGCCGGGGGGCCTGCACCCAAGGCCTGTGGTCTCTATGGGAGGCCGCCCAGCAGATCAACCTGTTGGAATTGAGAGCCATTCGACTAGCCTTACGGACTTTCTCTCAGATCCTATCTCACCAGTCTGCTCTAGTTCAGACGGACAACCAGGTGGCTATGTTCTACGTCAACAAGCAGGGAGGCACAGGATCCAGACTCCTGTGCCTGGAAGCACAAGCTTTCTGCTCCTGGGCTATCAATCAGGGCATGACCCTCAGGGCGGTCTACCTCCCAGGCCAGGAAAACTACCTGGCGGACAGGCTAAGCAGACTCCTGCAGCCTCACGAGTGGCAGTTGGATCCTCTGGTAGTTCAACAGATCTTTCTGAAGTGGGGACTTCCAACCATGGATCTTTTTGCCAGTCCGCTGAACAGGCAACTACCCACGTTCTGTTCCAGGCAACCACATCCCTTGAGAGAACAGCGCCAGATGCATTCCTGATCCCCTGGTCAGAGGGCCTGCTGTATGCCTTTCCTCCCACACCTCTAGCTCGGACTCTATTCAAAATCCAGCAGGACCGAGCCACAGTGCTCCTGATAGCTCCCAGGTGGCCCAGGCAGCCGTGGTTCCCTCTTCTTCTGCAGTTGGCAGTGGATACTCCACTTCCTCTGGGGCTGCAACCCGACCTTCTGACTCAGGATCAGGGGTCCTTCTTGCATCCCAACCTCAAATCTCTCAATTTGATGGCCTGGCTGCTGAAAGGGTAGTCCTTGCTCCCTTGCTCCTATCAAAGGAGGTTGAAGAGGTGGTGTTGGCCTCCAGGAAGCATTCCACTAGGAAGGCCTATCCTCTGAAGTGGCGTAGGTTTTCTACTTGGTGTTCTCAACAGCAGGAGGACCCCTTCTCCTGCTCGGTCCAGGTGGTGCTACAATACCTGCTCCACCTTTCCAACCTAGGACTTCAGCCCAACTCTGTCCAGGTTCACCTCAGTGCCCTCTCAGCTCACCACTCGCCGGTGGATGGACAATCTCTCTCAGGCCACCCTCTGGTGTCTTGCTTTCTCAGAGGCCTGCTTCTGCTTAAGCCTCCTATTCATCCACCGGCCATTGAGTGGGATCTCAATGTGGTCTTGCAGCAACTGACTCGCCCACCTTTTGAGCCGATGGCAACCTGCCATTTATGTTTCCTCTCCTGGAAGGTGTTGTTCCTTGTGGCACTCACCTCGGCTAGGCGGGTGAGTGAGCTTCAGGCCCTGGTCTCGGATAGGCCCTATACCAGGTCCTATAGGAACAGGGTAGTCTTGCGGACTCATCCTAAGTTCCTTCCAAAGGTAGTGTCCTCCTTCCACCTCAACCAGGAGGTGGTGCTTCCGACGTTCTTTCCCAGGCCGTACGCCAGTAGGGCCGAAACTGTCTTGCATGTCCTGGATTGTAGAAGGGCGCTGTCCTTTTACCTAGAACATACGCAGGGGCATAGAAGGGCATCTCCAGGAACAAGCAGGAATGAGTCTTCACATATGGGTATGTCGGTACCGACGGAGCCTGCGCGGGAACGCTCCCCAGCGTCCAATCAGAAAGCTTTGGGGAGCATCCCTCAGCGCCTGCATGCTGCCTTCCCGCCTTTCCAACTGTCTCTCCTCAGTTTTCGTTTTTCTGCGGAGCCGGCAGGACGTCTTCTTGTCACCGCAGAAAATTTTTTCTTTAATTCTTTGTTTTCTTGTGGTCGCGGCTGTTCCCCCGACTCCACCAGTACCGCCGGTGGTTTTTTCTTTTCTTTTTCTCATACTCAGGGAGTTTTTTTCCCTCAGTTTCTGTCTTAAACTTTTGGGCCTGTAAGGCCTCTCCATTATGGAGCCTTCTTCTCCTAAGAAGTGCCTTAACTGTGGAAATACAGTTTTCTTTTTCGACTCCAATAACTGGTGTCTAACCTGTTTGGGTCCTGACCCTTCTCCTCCGGAGCCATTAGGCTACAATATTATGAGAAGAGATTTTCCATTTCGAGTTTCCCTCGATACCGAGTTCCCTTCCAGTGTCAGGGCACCGACCATTTTTTCTCTACAGGATCAGGTAACCCACAAACAGTCTGTTAAGACTAGCCAATCCTTGAGTGGTAGGTCTCATGCCAAGCATGATGACGGCTCCGGCCTTGCCCTCAAGACCCTATTGGCTTCAAAACCCCGGCAGGAGTCTTCGGTCTCCAAAGCCTTTCAGGGGTTTAAGGTTGTTCCTGGGGCTCACCCCTCACAGAACATACTTGAGCCATGCTCGGTGGTGGCATCCGCTTCGAGCGGTACCGATACCCCGGCATCGGCACTGGTGTTGAGCGATTCACTCCTCACCAGGGATCGTCATCTGGCGTTCTCGGTACCTTCGGGACCGATCGATACATTCCAGATTGACTTTCCAGTATCGGCAGCACCGCCAATACAACCACCGACGTCGGTACCCTCTAGACATGCATCGATAGACTCGCTTCCTTCGATGCCGAGTCTAGAATTGATATCTAGTCTGGAAAATTGGGTACCGACGCGTCTCGGAACCGACGCTTACCGATTCCGGATGCGCGGTACCGAGGATAATCACCAGGGGTTTTTGGTTACCTCGGTACCACTTGAGCAGCCTCCGATGACTACTTCGATGTCGGTATCGCCTTCGATTCCGGCACAGCTACCGGTATCAGTATCGATGCCGGTACCTGCAGTATCATCGGGACCAGCTCCTTCCATGCTTTCTTCACCAGGATCGCTCCTTTCTATACCTAGTTTGGAGTCGATACCTGGCATGGACGATGCAGTACTGACTGTCTCAGGTTATAACCACCAGTACCAGTATCCATCCATTAGGGATCCTTTTCTGCACCGGACAAATACATCCTCCGATGCCCAGGCTAGCTCTTCAAGTTTAGCCTGTCCAGGGATGGTTCCCATTGGAGATCCTTCTTTTCAGAAATTTTTCCTTGACATGGCAACATTCCTTGCTATTCCTATCCCTAGCTATGATCCTACACAAGGCTCTTCTGGAGAAAAGGAAAATATAATGCTTCCTTTACATCATTCTTTGCAGGATCTTCTTCTGAAAATATGGGAAACACCTTTAAGGGTTTCCTCACCTTCTACAGCAACTGATCTTCTGTATCAGGTGCCCCCCCTCTCCAGGGTTTCAAAAGACTCAACTTCCCCATCATTCCATTGTAGTGGAATCAGCAATGAGGAAGGTAAAAAGCAAGAAGAAGCATTCTTCTTACCCGCCAGGTCGTGAATCTAGAACACTGGATGCCTTTGGATGTCAAACCTTCCAAACATCTATGCTGGCAACAAGGATTCTCTCATATATTTTTTATATGAGTCTATCCCTTCAGGAGGTCACAAAGAAATTATCTCTTTTGACTCCTTTTCTATCAGAGCCCAAGGCTGCAGACTATTCCTTACTTCTTAGTCATAGCCAAAATATCTCTTGGTTTCTTTCTCGTGCTTCCCTAGACTCTTTTGAGTCTGTTAGCAGAACCTCTGCTATAGCCATAGGAGCACGACGTAGAGCCTGGCTCCAAGCTTCAGACTTGAACAGATGGGCACAACAAAGACTGGGTAATACTCCTTGTACTGGAGAAAATCTCTTCAATAAGGCGTCTTTACGTCACGTTGCTCATTGTTCCACTGACTTCCCTGTTTCTGAGGGCTATCCTAAGCCTTCTCCTTCCCCAGTAGGTAGGAAATGCCCTACCAAACCTTCTTTCCCTAAAAGAAGAAGGTTTTATTCTTCTCCTGCCCATCATACAGATGTTCCCAAACAAGGGAAACCTCGCCCTGGTCTGAAGAGTCCAAACCCAAGCCAGGAAAATTAACCCTCAATAGGGTTCTAATTAATCTCTTTATAGCCTACAGTTCACTTCTTCTCAGCAGAAGTTTTTTCACTGTTTTTTCATTTAAAACTCTACACATGGATTCCTGTTTCCAGGACATCCACTTGCTCTTAGGTATGCTGAGCTGTCAGGATATTCATGTCTATGGATCACAGGGTTTTCCTCCTCTTCCTACCATGAAGAGAGGTTTGCCAACTATCTCATGATAGTTTTTCTGTACCACCATGAATTTTTTCCTTCTACAGACTTACCATATGGCAAGTCTCCCTTCAGCTCCTATTTTTCTTTACCCTATTTTTCAGGCCTTCCCCTGTAAGAGTGGTACCATACCACTGGAAGGCTTTCTTAGCCTTTCTAGTCTTCCTTTCCTTTCCAGTGTAGAGTTTTTTCTCTCTGTTAAAAACAGAAAGATTCTCTCTGCTGTTCCATTCAGCAGCTGCCCACGCAGGAGTTCCAGTGATTGGACTACTGGTACTTTTCTACAAGTTCCAGTCTTGTCTTCCACTACTTTTTCTCTAGCCTTAGTAGTGCTTCCAAGATAGTGCTCATCTATCTTGGATAATCCTTATCGCTTCTTTTCTGTCATCTCCAAATCCCTGGAGTTGGCAGCATAGTTGAAGTGGCAGCTGGTTTTCTCCAACAGCCAGTTTTATTTCCCAATTCTCCTGCATAATGCTCTCTGCAATCCTACTGAGAAGCTTTCCACTAGGAGGGAGTGGTGGTCTAGTGGTTAGGACAATGTACTTCAGGCCGGAGGGCCGGGGGTTCAAGTCCCACCTGGGGACAGCAATCTCAGGCTGGAGGGACTGGGATTTCTAGTCCTATAGGCACTCCTTGTGGTCTTGGGCAAGCCACTTAACCCTCCATTGCCCATGTTCCCTGTAAGTATTAGCATATGTGTCTCATATCCCCTCGTGTTAAATGTATCCCCCAATTGACCGCTTTGACCCGGTGAAAAGCGGGATATAAATACAGCTAAATAAAAATAAATAAATATGGGCCCTTATTACTATCCTATATGGTTGAAAAAGGCTTCCTCAATCATTCCTCATGACTGTAAGGGTTCTTTACACCCTTCTATTTCCTTTTAATAAAGGACATAAGCCTTCTCTACGTGACAGTCTAAAGAGTTACCCAATTCCTACAGGAAATATGCTCTTTTTCCTTGCAGCTTGTCCTCATGGTATCCTAATCCTTCATGTACAGCACATATTTAACTAAACAACACATGATTACCCCCCCCCCCTTGTCCCTCAAGTGGGTCAACCTGGTATCTCATCCTCTGCGTTTTCTGTCCATTCACCATGTTAGAGTTCTACCGAACTCAGGACTTGCTGTTTACAGACTGATATTATCCTCTGTTTTTCCACGCAACCATCCTGGTTATTTCACTGGATAGCATTCCTGCTCCATCTTAACCAGAGGGAACAGATTCTCTATATCTTCTCAAGTAGGTTCCACCTTCTTGTTGTTAGATGAATCGTTCCTCTTCACATCCTCCATGTGAAGCTTCCTATAGACATATCTCTGTCTGCTTAATTGCAGACATTTATCTTTAGACCTATATATTCATATATGTACATATGTCTATATACATTCTTTAGATACATATGTCTGTCAGCCATCTGTGCATATGTTATGCCCCCTGCATCTCGCCATAAACATATGTATATATATATACCCTTATATATATATATATCTACACATATATATATATATATATATATATATATATAAATAAATATATGTGTGTATCTGTCGAGATACTTCCTTATAAGTAATTATGTATTTACATACTTATCTTTCTAACTGTCTGTGCTCATTAAGGTTTTTTCCTTCCTGCATGTTCCAGATGGTGGGCTTGCACATGTTCATTCTATTCCACCGTATGTTAGACTATTATGCACACAACCACTGTTGTGGTGCTGACAGCTCTTACCATAACCCTAGGTTCAGGTATCCCTGAAGCTCCATACCCCAATATCTTCCTACCTCTCATCACTTAGGAAAGACATGGTGGATCTTCAGTAGATCTGAGGTTTTTAACTCCTCAGACATCTGTCCTTTCTTGGGCATACGGGGTTTCTCCCATACCCCTTCTTCCCTCAAGAACTAGGCCAGTTGTCCAAATCGGTCAGTCTTCCTCTTTTGCTCCTAACTATGATTAACTCTGTAGACAAAAGAGTTTTCAGCTTTTTCCATAAAGCTTCCCATTAAAGACATACCGTTTTTGTACTACCCCAGTTGAATCCTGGGGTCACCTGTCACTTCCAGTTTTTGACCTTCACCTTCACTTCAGTGAGGTCACCTTGAAGATTCCTCTACTGGATCCCCAGTAGATTCCGTCAGGCTCTCTACTTCCTGCAATCCAGTAGGTGAGATCCATATTGTGATTGTTCATTTCAATATATTTCATGATGATTATCATACATACAAGGACTCCTTGCCTGTAGTCCTATCTTAGGTCAGCTGTTTCCTACAGCTCCTCTCTGTTCAACTCCTACCCTCCATCCTCAGGATGCCGGGCCATATGAGGTGTAACATGTTTCAATCTCCAACATGCTAGGGCTCCAGGCATCTTAGCTTGGGAGTCCCCATATGTGAAGACTCATTCCTGCTTGTTCCTGGAGATAGCACAGTTACTTACCTGTAACAGGTGATCTCTGGGAACAGCAGGAATAAGTCTTCACAACCCACACACCTCCCCTAGGAGTTGTATCTCTCTATCTATCTTTCCTTTCCTCTTTCTCTCTCTTTGTCTCAGCTATAAAACTCAACTGAGGAGAGACAGTTGGAAAGGCGGGAAGGCAGCACGCAGGCACTGAGGGATGCTCCCAAAAACTTTCTGATTGGACGCTGGGGAGCGTTCCCGCGCAGGCTCCGTCGGTACCGACGTACCCATATGTGAAGACTTATTCCTGCTGTTCCCAGAGATCACCTGTTACAGGTAAGTAACTGTGCTTTCTCAGCTCTTCATTTCCTTTGACCCTAATAAATTGGGGTTGCCTGTCACTAAGCGTACGTTGTCCATCTGGGTGGTAGACTGTATCGCCTGGGCGTACAGGGCAGCCGGCCTCTCCCTGGAGGATTGAGTCACGGCCCACCGGGTCAGGGCGAAGGCCGCATCAGTAGCTCACTTCCGTTCTGTTCCGTTGGCAAACATCTGCCGGGCCGCTACTTGGTCTTCAAGCCAGACGTTTGCGGACCACTACTACCTCGAGAGGGAGTACCGTAGGGACAGTGCTTTCGGGCAAGCGGTACTCCATAATCTCTTTGAGGTTTAGGCAACTCCTACCCTCCGGCCCTAGTGTTGGGCTACTGTTCAGGTGTGGTCTCGGAGAAGATTCTCTCACTGTTGCTGAGGCTCTAGAGGGAGCTCTATTTTTCAGCCTGGGTTCCTGGTAGCCCAGAGCTAGGGAGTCACCCATATGTGAGGACTGACTTCCTGCTTGGTCCTGGAGAAAGAGTAGTTACTCACCTGTAACAGGTGTTCTCCAGGAGCAGCAGGAATCAGTCCTCACAACCCTCCCTCCTCCCCTTGGAGTTGCAGTTGTTTTTTGTGCTATCTTTTAGCTATGTCATCAAACTGAGCAAGATGGCACCTTTGGGCGGGAAGGGGACCGCGCATGCGTGCCTGCATTCCCAAAGGCTTTCTTTGAAAGCTGGGGAAATGCTTCGCATGGGGGCTCCGTCGACGCCGACGGACTGATTCCTGCTGCTCCTGGAGAACACCTGTTACAGGTGAGTAACTACTCTATATCTTCCCTCAGCCATCTCTTTTCCAAGTTGAAGATCACTAACCTTTTAAGCCTTTTCTCTGGGGGGGGGGGGGTATCCTTCCATCCTCTTTGCCATTTCAGTTGCTGTTCTCTGTACCTTTTCCAGTTCTGGTAGGTCCTTTTTAAGATACAGCTCAGATTTGAACACCACAGAGAGATACAGAGGCATTATATTATCCTTGGCTTTATTTTCTATTCCTTTCCTTATGATACCTAGTATTCTATTTGCACGGGAAATATGTACACACAATTACATCCACTCAGAGGCATGTGCAAATTTTATACCTTTATGCATATATTTTGTAGAAAGCACCATACCATAAGTCCAGACACTACTCTAAGCCTGCTACTGGAAATACCTCCAATCAGGTTTCACAAATTTATGCATATACAGGATTTATAGGTGCACAGAAATTTAGGCACAGATATTTAGAAGAGGCTGTTTCTACACATATAACACTGTTTTATGCACAGAAATTCCTTTTAAAATAACCCCCACAAACTCATTCATCCATTTTCTGGTAAAAATTCAGTCTTTATTAGAATGCTATTTCTTTCTACTTGATGCCACAAATAGCTACAGCATCTGACCTAATTTTATAGTTGCTGAATTGCTGCCTTTAAAAAAACATTAGTCACAGGAAGAAACTTTGCTTATGCAGGTCAATTGCAAAGAATATGGAAGTTTTGTTTACTTGTATAACTACAATATGTTTTGTCTATGACATTGTTTTCAGGGATGAATAAGAAGCAACACAAAGTTTCAGCAAAGGATGAATCTCCTTCAGGTGGTAGAGGCAGCAATACAGTACAGGTAATGTGTGCAAAATATAATTTTATTTTCATTCTCTTATATACCGCGCTATTCTGCATCAGTGTGGTTTACATTGAACAAACTGAAATTACATTGAACAGGGCATTATAACTTGGAGATAACTATTTTACAGGGAACATGGGCTATGGAGGGTTAAGTGGCTTGCCCAAGACCACAAGGAGCACCTGTGGGACTAGAAACCCCAGTCCTTCTGGCCCAAGGTTGCTATCCTCTAGTGGGATTTGAACCCCCAACCTTCCGGCCTGAAGTACCTTGCCCCAACCACTCCTATATATATATACCTTCACACACAATGTATACATATGATATAGCCCTATTGCAGACCTCCTTTCTGCTACCACAGGGGGAAGAATGGAGAGATGAAGGAACGTATAATAGTTTCTAAAGAGGTACTGAAGCTGTGAGCTATTTTTCTCTCTTGCTCTGAGTCTCTGTATATCTCTCAGTTTAGTATCTTTTTGGAAACAATAATGTATCCTTTCATCCCTTTTGCCCCTCCCCCAAACAAAATATTGGTATTTATTAAATTTTTACTTATAAAAATATGTCTTTTTATATATGTACAGTATTCATGGGTTAGTTATTTTAGAAGAGCTCTTTTCTGCTTGTAAAATATACTTTAAACACAGAAAATGTGTTATAACACTACCTCCTATGGAGGTCAAGCTTTTTCACAAATAAAACCTTTTTTGTCCAGTAGTTCTGACTACATAGATCTTATCACAAGGGCAAAGAACAGCATATATTACAAAAGTAGTCACATATGATGTTACTTCCTCAATCTTGTATTTCTTCCGCATGATAGGATTTCTCCATTCATTACAGTCTGTAGTTTCTCATAGAATGACTATTTATTTATTTATTTAACAGCTTTTATATACCGCACTTTTGTCATCAGCGCGGTTTACATTTTAACAACTTTGTACTTAAACATAGAACAAATGTTAAGTTTACAAGTAACAGGAAATAAAAACATGGATAACAGGGATTAAATAAATAACAGATATTCTCAACTATTTACAATAGATTCTTAAATGCTCGAGCTCTAAAGATAGGGTTTGTGAGGTTTGATCTAGAACGAGTAATGAAGTTTCGGGAGCTTACTTGACTAGTCATGATCGATGGTTTGTATAGGAGGGGGAGGGGGTGGGGAGTCAGTACATTGTGAGAAGTGTTGTAGGAAGAGGTGTGTTTTTAGGGATTTTCTGAATTGGGACAGGTCTTTTTGTGATCTAATACTAGGTGGTAGCGCGTTCCAGCATCTAGGGGCGAAGGATGAGAATGCTCTTATAGTGGTTTGTCTGAGTGAGTTTTGTAATGTCTTTTGGGATTGTTAGCATGTTCTCTGTTACAGATCGTCTAGATCTGGTGTTCTGTGTGTGATGAAGGAGGTCAGATAACGAGGATGATGAGATATGGTGGAATGCTTTGAAGGTCAGAATGAGGGCTTTGTATAAAAGTTGAAAGTTTGTATGAAAGTTTCTGCTGATAACCATTGTCAAGATGTTATAATTGTAGGTTTTGTAGTCAAACTGCAGGGCTAGCACATAGAGCACAAATAGAGCATCGTGCTTCCAGGTTTCCTTTTAACAGATGATACGATAAACATGGTTAAGGCACTGAAGGAGGGGGACTTTCATGGGATCAGATGCTTTGCACTCTTGTACCTGGTTGTCAGACCTTCCTGGCCCTGCGAAGCAAGGGAAGTGGCAATCCTGTCCTGAGGCAACTGATTGAGAAGTATCAAAAAATAGAAGAGCATTTTCATCAGAATGTGAAGGGTAAGTGTGAGCTACAGAAGAAGCAGGGAGCAACAGAAGCACCCGCTCATCAGCTCAAGCAGGATATTTGCACCAGATAGAAAACATAGCTGCTTATCTGTAACGGGAGTTCTCCATATTCAACAGGGGTATGCAGCCACACTCCATGTTGACGTCTGCTGACAGCACCTATGCCAACTCTCCCCTAATTCAGAGAAACCATAAGGACGACTCTGAGCATGTGTGCCCCTTCCCGCTAGTGCCCAGACACACGGGTAGAACAGTTCGTCACAGAGCATGAAAGTCCAGCGCTGAAAACACTCAGAAAAAACAGAGAAGGATGGAAAAAAAACAATTTTTCAAAGATGACTGGGAAGGCTGCAGCTGAGATTGGTAGATGTTGGACTGCAGAAGTGCAATAGAAGGGAGATTATGTGAAGCATTGGCAGTATTTCATTGTTCATCCATGTCCCTCTAGTCCAGACAAATGGTTTGTGTCCATCCACCAGCAGCTGGAGACTGATTATGCAAATTCTTCAGTGATGTCACCCTATAACCGTTGAGGCTCCATTATCTTTCCTGGGACACATCCATACAATTCTCCAGGAACAAGCTGGAAGTCAATTCTCATGTGTTGGGTAATGTCAGCACCGAAGGAGCCCGCGCGGAAGCATCTCCCCAGCTTTCAAAGAAAGCCTTTGGGAGATGCACCACTCATGCATGGTTCCCTTCCCGCCTAAGGGTGCCATCTTGCCTCAGTCTCCTTTTTTCCACGGAGCCCTCCGGACGTCTGTCTAGTTTCCCCCAGAAAAGGCGTGGGTTTTTGATACCTTTCTGTCCAGTTTGCATACCGGTTCCTTTCTGGCCCCTGAGCCAGCTCGCCTCGATGTCATTCCTCAGGTTTGTTCCTTCGTTTTTTTTCTTTGAGGTTTCCCTTGACCTGTGTTTGTGCCTTTTTTTGGCCAAAGACCTGAGACCCCTGCCGGGCAGCAGGGCCCCCTTTTTCCTGATGGCCTCCAGCGGCTTCAAGAAATGTGATCGGTGCACCAAGATGATCTCCCTCACCGATTCATATGTCTGTTGCCTCTGATGCCTTCGCCTGGAACACAACGACGCGGACTGCAATCTTTTTAGGACCATGACCTCAAAGGCCCTTAAAAGCCGTCATCAGCAGCAGGAAAGCTTTTCCAAAAGTCCGACTCAACGCTGGAATCTCCGGCGACACCCCACTCCAGGGCCCCCTCCGGTACTTCGGTGCCCTGCGAAGTCCAGGCCACCTCTGAGTCCCGCAGCCATGGTTCCTCTGAGAGGAAATCCCCGGAGGTGGAACACAAAAAGTCAAAGTCCAAAAGATCTCCTTGGAGACTGGGTCCAGGAAGATGGAAAAATCCCACTCCAGGCCTTGCAGTCCCGGTGTGAGTTGGAGATTCCCTCTTAATGGAATCTCACTCCGGCCTCAGATACCCAAGGCAGTCATCATTGAGGACTCCCCCTTGACGGAACTGATGCTGAACCTGAAACCCTCGGAGTCCACATCAATGGCTGCGAAGCCAATTGTAATGGAGACCAGGATGGGAGCCTTAAAACACAGTATCTCTGTCCTTGTGGCCCAGCAGTGGGCGTTCATGTCCGGTTCATCTGCCTCAATGACGGGACCCTGAACATGGAGGGCCTCCCCGGACATTGATCCGATCCTCGAGCACTACGGCTTCGAGAGAGCCATCGGCATCGGACGAAGTCCCAGTACTGTTCCTCGAGTCACTGGTCCTCTCTGGCAAGTGCATGAAGCTTGGACCACAGGTCCCCCAGAGGTACTGGACCCTTGGGCTTGGACCTTGACTGCGGTGACCTCAAAGCCTTGGAATTGACCTCGGACTTCCAGTCCGATTGGGAGACTGAGGACCAGTAGGAGATTTATTGGTTTTCTATTACGCATATTGGTTTTATATTTTCAGTGCTGCATTTATATATGTAGAGTTTGGTGCTATGTGAATCCTCATAGTGCTGTTATGATATGGCAGGTTTGCTATGGGTTTTAAATGAGCAGGGTTTTGTAGTACTTTCTAATGTACCTGGCACTGGAGCATGATAATGTAGAAATATGTTAGTCTTTCTTTATCCTCACTGTCCATGCAAATTGTATTAAGACACTCATTAAGAGGCATGTTTACTAAAGGTTAATGCGTATTCACAAATGTTATCACGCATTAAATGCAGCAGCACCCATTTATTTCTATGGGTGTAGTGACATTTAATGCTCATTAATGTTTAGTAAACATGTCCCTAATTCATTGCTGGGACAAAAAAGAGGTTTGTGAAGAGCTCCTTAGGAAGCCTCCTAAAATTGTAGATGGGCTGCATATAAATTTTGAAATTAAATATATGCAAATGAGGCCCAGTGAGTATGGGTGGGCACCAGGTTCGCAAGTCACACAGGGCACAATTATAGCTTGGTACGGCCCTGCCTGTCAGGTTCCCAAAAGGTATACAAATTCCATGTTGCTTGTCCCAGGGGTAAGTAGTAGATTTCCATGATCCATTTTAATAATGGTTTATGGATGTTTCCTCCAGGAACTCGTCCAAACCTCTTTTAAATCCAGCTACACTAACAGCTTTTACTACATCCTCTGGTAACGAATTGCAGAGTTTGATTACGCATTGAGTGGAAAAATATTTTCTCCAGTTTGTCTTAAATGTGCTACATTGTAGCTTTATTACATGTCCCTAACTTTTTGAAGGAGTGAACAGCCGTATCTACGTTCCACTCCATTCCTTATTTTATAGACCTCTATCATATCTCCCCTTAGCTATCTCTTTTCTCTGAGAACAAGCAGGAAGTCTGTCCTCACATATGGGTGACATCGGCACCGATGGAGCCATTGCCGACCTACTATCTTTCAGAAAACAGCTAAAAACCATCCTTTTCCAGGAATACTTCAACTCGAATCCCACCGAAAAACCCACAAACCCTGATCTCACCCTCAATGAACCTCTAACTCAAAGCTGCCCTAACCTGTCTATGTCCAACGTCTGTCCTATGTCCAAAGTCTGTCCTATGTCAAAATCATCATTGTTGCCTCCCCGGTGATGGCCCCACCCTTGTACTTAATTCCCCCATCCCCTATGTAACACCGCTTTGACCCGGTGAAAAGCGGTATATAAATACAGCTAAATAAATAAATAAATAATAAAATTGCAGAAGCATCCCTCCAGCTTCCAAAGAAAGCCTTTTGGAGATGCTACCCTGCATGCGTGGTCCCCTTCCCGCCCAAGGGTGCCATCTTGCTCAGTCTCCTTTTTTCTGACGTCTGTCTGGCTTGTCCCCGGAAAAAGTTGATTTTTTCTTCTGAGTTTCATACTCACTTCCGGTACTGCACCGGTACTCTTCCCTCCACCCGACTTCTTTGTGCCTTTTTTTCCGACTGATAGCCCGGCAGGTCTTCGACCTCACTGGGGTACTTTTTTCCCCCATGGCTGCCAGTTGCTTCAAGAAGTGTGGTTGGTGCACCAAAATTATGTACTTGTCTTTCGCTGCCTTTGGCCGGACCATGACCCTGCAGCATGCGGTCTCTGAAAAAAGATGTCCAGCAAGGCCCTCAAGAGCTGCCAGCAGCAGCGTGATAACTTTCTCCCCGAGTCCCTGGTGCCTCCGAAGGCCAGGGCCTCATCTAAAGCCAAGGCATCTTGGCAGGCCCCTCCGAACATGAGCAGCTCCGTGGTTCTTAAGAAAGTAACCCAAGAAGAAGAAGACCTCGAAGGTGGCATCCCTGGATGGATCTGACAGGCCATATACGTCCCGATCCAGGTCCTGCAGTCCAAGAGGCTTGTCTGAGGGATCGGAAAAGGAGCGGCCTGCAAAGGTTCCCCAAAAGGAATCAACCTTGGACTGGCCTCAGTTACCAGACACCATCCTCATCGAGGACTCTCCTTCAGGGCAACCGGCATCGGGCCCAAGTCCCTCGGTACCTGCGCCGATGGCTGGAGAATCTTCTGGCTTGGAGTCCAGAATGGCGGCCCTGGAGCGCAGTTTCTCTGCCTTCATGAACCAGCAGTGGACGCTGTTGTCTGGTACTACCGCTTCTTCCGCCCCGACCACCGGGTCCTCAACATTGAAGACGTCCCCGAAGGCCAAGATGATTCTCAAGGTCCTTTGTCCTCGAGTCGATTCTTGGCCACTGTCTTGATCCATTTCCCGCTTGATGGGGCTGCGATCGCCCCAGCCAGTGCACTCTGTGCCGGCTGTGGGGCCTCGGAGGGCCGTGGGCCGGAGTCGGTTCTGATGCCTACAGATCATCCTTCCTTCAAGTCCGCTATGGACTGCTCTGAGTGGGAGATGGAGGATGAGGAGTCGACTGACACCCATTGCCTTGGATGTCCCCTCGGCCTCTCCTGCTTCAGAGCTCTACCACCAGTCTCCGCTGGAGGACATGGAGTTCCTTGACTTCATCAAGGACATGTCCGAGGCCCTAGCGTTCCCGATGGAATTGAAGAAAGACCCTCGGGCAGATGAGTTAGAATCCTCCAGTAAAAGGCCCCTCCAAGTGAATCACTAACGGTGCCCATCCCTCCCATCCTGGAATGACTGATGCTCCGTATGTGGGAAACACCGGTATCGGTGCCAGTGGTGACCAGGCAGCTTGACTCGATGTATTGAGTCCACCGGAGCCCAGGCTTCCAGAAGTCACAGCTGCCGCACAAATCCATATTGGTGGAGTCACCATGGATTGACTGAAGTGTCAGAAGATGCACTCCTCGGTGCCCCCTGGCAGGGAGGCACGCACCTTGGACACCCTCAACAGAAAGTGCTACAAGGGTTTGATGCTCATCGGCCACATCCAGGTCTACCATATGGGCATGTACCTGAGAGACCTGGTGAAGGAACTCGCCGAGTTCTCAGCTGGTCTGTCCGAGGAACCCCTGCAGCAGTTCAGGAACCTGGCCAAGGCCATCCTTGAGTACTCCAAGTTTGTGTCTCAGGCAGCTTATGACGGATTCGAGTTGGCAGCTCAAGTAGTGGCAGCGGGCATCAGTGCCCGGTGCCAGGCTTGGCTACAGTCGTCCGACCTCGATCAATGGGTTCAGGACAAATTGGTTCATGTCCAATGCCATGGAGAGAACTTCTTTGGCAAGCCCAAAACCGACAAAGCTGCCGAGCTGGAGACCGAGTTCATGACGAGGACCAGGCTCTCAAAAAAGACCGCTGGCCCTCCCTGACGGAAGGGCTTGGATAAAAAGCTTTACCCGAGGAAAGGGACTGCTTATAGAAACTACCCACCTTTTCAGGCCTCCCCGGCTCCCCAGCAGGGTCAGCAGGCCAAGGGACATGGGCATGGTCCTCGTAAGCAGAAGTTTCCCAAACCACAGGTGCCAGCCCTGGCCCAGCCAGGGAGGAGCTTTTGACTCCTTGGGCATAGCCTCTCCACCCCAAGGAGGTCAGCAGCCCACAGGGGGACATCTGATCCACTATGCCCAAAGGTGGCTAACCATCACCACCGATTCCTGAGCACTTTAAGTGGTCAAGGAGGGTTACCTCCTTCATCTGACTCAGACACCTCCCCCTTATTTTCCGGGAGAGCCCCTCAGGTCTCCCCTCCACTGAGAACTTCTATTGAAGGAGCTTGCAGGTCTTCTCGAGGACAAAGCAGTGGAACTAATGCCCCATCATCTCAAGGGCAGGGGGTTCTACTCCAGGTACTTCCTCGTGCCAAAAAGAACAGGAGGCCTAAGGCCCATCCTCGACTTGGGCAACCTCAACAAGTTCCTGGTGAGGGAGATTAGCTATGCCTCTTGGACCTGAAGGATGCCTATACCCACATCCTCATTCATCCCAACAACCGGCAGTACCTGCAGTTCATGGTGGGGGCAGGCACTACTAGTACAGGGTACTGCCTTTCAGCTTGACCTCTGCCCCAAGGGTCTTCACAAAATGCCTGGCAGTCGTGGCCGCCTTTCCCCACCTCCAGAAGGTCTTTTCTTCCCCTACCTGGATGACTAGTTTATAAAGGAAGGCACGGCCTCAGAGGTGCAGCAGGCAACTGTGCGTTCTATTCAGGTCCTGTAGCACTTTGGGTTTGTAATAAAGTACCCCAAGTCTCACCTCCTTCCGACATAATGTCTGAAGTTCATCATGGCCAGACTGGACACCCTCCAGGCAAAGGCCTTCCTGCCCAGCGATGGAGCCGACCGCCTCTCGTAAGGTTTCCACTAGGAAAGCTTATGCTCTCAAATGGCGCAGGTTTTCAACTTGGTGTGCAGAGCATGGGACAGACCCGTTCTCCTGCCCGGTGGGATTGGTGTTACAGTACCTTCTCCATCTCTCGCCATCCTGGCTTAAGTCTAACTCCATCAGAGTGCACCTCAGTGCCCTTGCGGTGCACCACCAACTGGTGGATGGCAAACACATCTCAGTCCAGCCACTGGTAACCCACTTCCTAAGGGGTCTGCTCTTATCGAAGTCCCCAGTTTACCCTCCGGCAACCGAGTGGGACTTCAGTGTGGTACTGGGACAGCTCACTTGCCCGCCCTTTGAGCCTCTGGCTACCTGCTACCTCCCATACCTCTCGTGGAAGGTGGCGTTCCTGGTCGCACGCATCTCTGCCCTATACCAGGTTCTATAAGAACAGGGTGGTGCTCCACATGCACCGTAAATTCCTTCCATCTCAGCCAGGAAGTGGTACTTCCCACCTTCTTTCCAAGACCTCACACCAGTAGGGCTGAGAGGGTCCTTCACACTCTGGACTGTAAGAGGGCCTTGTCCTTCTATATCCAACGTACTCGGTGCCACCGCAAAACTCCTCAGCTTTTCATCTCATACGACCCCAGTCATCTGGGGGAGACAGTGACCAAACATACACTGTCTACTTTGGTAGCGGACTGTATCGCTCTCGTCTATGAGCAGGCAGGGCTCCTGCTGGAAGGCAGTGTCACGGTGCACCATGTCAGGGCAAACCTGTGCTCTGTCCCGATGGTGGACATATGCTGGGCCGCCACCTGGTATTCAGTCCATACCTTCGCAGCCTATTACTGCCAGGAAAGGGAGTCCCAATGGGACAGTGCCTTCGGCCAGGCTGTGCTCCATAATCTTTTTGGAGTTTAGGCAACTCCTACCCTCCGACCCTTCTGTGTTCAAGCTACCGGAGTGCTGGTTTTCACCGTACACAGAGGTCCTACTGTAGTCTGTAACTACGGACTCAATTGCTGCTGCTCGTGGCTCCCCTTGAGGGAGATCATGTTTTTTCGCTATGGGCTTTAGGTAGTCTGTAGCTGGGAGTCCCATATGTGAGGACTGACTTCCTGCTTGTTCCTGGAGAAAGCGTAGTTGCTCACCTGTAACAGGTGTTCTCTGGGGACAGGCAGGAATCAGTCCTCACAACCCTCCCTCCTCCCCTTGGAGTTGCTTCTTTACCATCTTTAGTTTTGCCATCTTTTAGCTATGTCATCTGACTGAGCAAGATGGCACCCTAGGGCGGGAAAGGGACCACGCATACGTGGTAGCATCTCCCAAAGGCTTTCTTTGAAAGCTGGGAGAATGCTTCAGCGAGGGCTCCATCGGTACTGACATCACCCATATGTGAGGACTGATTCATGCTCTCCCTGGAGAACACCTGTTACAGGTTAGTAACTACGCTTTCTTTGCAGACAGCACAGGGTATGCAACCACACTTACTGGTGACATCACCAACATTGCCCGACATGCTGGCTTTCCCTAGTTTAGACAAGTCTTTTGACTTGTCTAAGCATGTGTGCTGCCCTGCCCAACAGCCATCTGTTAGTTTTTTTTGCTACCATGGCAGAGACTGCTACGGCTCTCCCTCCCTCTGCAGTCTGTGCCTATTTTTGCAGCTGTTTTCTACAGTGTCCCCAGTGACATTACTCCATTTTCTTCACAAATCTCTTTTCGACCAATGATTTGGTTTTAAACAAAAAGAACTAAAATTAGTGGACAACAGGACCGCACACACATGCATGTTCCCGCCCCGCCCAGTTTCTTTTCTTCTTAAAAAAAATAAAATAAAATAAATACAAGAACTTGAGGCCAAAAAAACCCCAAAACCTCTCTGCAAGAACCAGTTATTGTCTTACAAAGGATCACAGGCTTACAACTCTACGGTATAACACGTGAAAACCTCAAAGCAGTACTACAGCCACAGTAAGTCTCCAATGGTATCTCCAGTAGCATCCCCTACTTCTCCTCCACCCCTCCCATTGAGCACGATCGGGACACCTCGGGGCAGCTGTGCGGCCGGAGGCAGATTTCCTATCAGCCCTGGCTCAACAGATAACAGCCCAAAGCCTGCGTACCCAGGCCTGAGGCTCTACACCCTCCTCCCTGAGCCCGACAGCCCTCCTTGGACCGGCTGTGGCCTCCGGTGCTCCCGGAGGGAAAGTGAAAGACAAATCAAAACACAAACATCAGGATCAGCCAGCTACAACCCCAGGTAAGGACCTCAAGCACCATAAGTCCCGAGGCCGCCTTGCTCCAATGGCAGCCAAACTTCAACCCATGCCAGTCTTGTCTCCAGAATGTCCCTACATTTGCCCTCCAAGGGTCTCCACTTCGGACACTTCCTTTATATCTTGAAGACAGTGCGCTCCTCCTGCAGTCAGCAACAGCGGCAGTGCCATCCTCTGGCACTGCTCCAAAGGTTGTAGTCAATCTGCCATGTGCCACCCACGAAATCCCCTCAGACCCTCGCCTCCTCCCACGTGAGGTGTCATTCCCACTGATCCACTGGAGATCCCCCCTCCCTTGGAAAAGGATGCATGGTCCCTTTGGGCCGCCCCTTTTCCCCGGGAGTTAGCGGAACTCTCTTCCCAAGGACATTTCTACATCCGACTGT
This sequence comes from Ichthyophis bannanicus, assembly GCA_033557465.1. Lineage (NCBI taxonomy): Eukaryota > Metazoa > Chordata > Amphibia > Gymnophiona > Ichthyophiidae > Ichthyophis > Ichthyophis bannanicus. The sequence goes on along the minus strand of CM066033.1, from coordinate 371,090,922 downwards.
GATTCAGAGGAACCACCTAAAGACTACTCCTACCCAAACTTCCTCCAGAAAGTCTCCCAAGCACTCAAGCTTAGTGATTCTCAGACCCCTACCAACAAAAGAGATTTTTAATCCATCCTTAAGGCATGCAGTGCACCCAAGGAGGTACATAGCCCTGCCAGTCCCTCCTATCCTACAGGAACCTCAGGCTTCCATCTGAAAAAACCCTGCATCTCCAGGAACAAGCAGTGCCCAATAGGAAAGCCTTTGGGAGTGTCCCACTGTGCTTGCATTGCTGCCTTCCCAACTCTCCCACCTCCGTTCTTCATTTTCCGTGGAGCCAGCAGGAAGCAAAGTCTGTTACCACTGAAAATTCTATAATTCTTTGTTGTTTGTGGTTTGCGTCTGCCTTCCCATCGATGGCAGAACCGATTATCATTGGTTCTTTTCTTTCTTTCTTTAAGGAAAAAAAAACCCTTATAGAACTTTTCTTCAGGCATATGGACGCCATTTTAGGCCTTAAGCCTTTCATTTTGTCTGCTGACACTATGGATAAACCAGCTAGAGTTTTAAGAAATGTTCTAAGTGCGGCAGTACCATTCCTGCTACTGATACCCATGACTGGTATCTTAAATGCCTCGGGCCCGATCATCAGCCATCAAAATGTCCTCTGTGTAAGAAGATGACAAAGAGAGGCCTACAGAATCAAGAAGCAAAGTTAGGATCACTCTTTGCCTCAGAGGCAGTTTCTTTGGCATTGACGTCATCGAGGGCATCCTCTTCCTCTCATGGATCTCAGGTATCGAAACATAAGTCTTCTTCGAAGACAGGCCGGCCTCCCTCCCCAAGGGTAGATCTCTTTCTAAGTATCAAGATGCCTCAAGTGTTGCCCAGGAGGTGGATCGGTCAGCCAAACAACCTCGGTGGGAGGATCTTTCCTCCAAAGCCATCGGGGGGTTCCAAGATGCTCCCAAGGCCTCCACCTCCAGAGAGCTCCTGGTGCCATGCTCTGGGACGATAGCATATATCTCCGGCACCGATACCAAGCATCAGCGGGATCTATGGATCAGCATATCCTCACCATAGAGCAGAGCTTGGCGGTTCTACTAGCAGCTTCGGTTCCAGTAAAATCCCTATCAGCAGAACTGCCGACAGCGGCACCGTCCACGGTTCCTATGCAGACCACATTGAGTTATATGCCGCTTGCTGTGCTGCCACCCATGCCTACCCTTGAGTCCATTCCCCTGTACCAAAGTATCTGTTAGGCAAGCTCCCCATTCTGATATTGACTTCGCTTGGTACCAGGCCTTGGCAGAGCAAGGACATCGTTCTCACCGATACTTCAAATCTTCCAATTCTGATTCTTCCAATATCGAATCAATCAATACCCGAAGACTACATAATCTTCCAGAAGACCCTTCTCCTTCACCAGAGTGGCGTATGTCCCCTCCCGAGGATATGTCCTTTCAAGAATTTATTTGGAACCTAGCTAAGGGCTTTTCTATTACAGCGACATCTGAGACGGAGCCCAGAACAGAGGAATTGGAGATCCTCCAATACCATACAGTTCCTAAGGAGGCGGCCACACTCCCAATTTACCGTATACTCCATGATCTCAAGCACCAGATGTGAGAAACACCCTTACTATTTCTCCCCATACTCGATGACTCGATACCATGTATCAAGTACCAAGTTGTCCCGGTTTTCAAAAGATGCAGCTTCCACTTCATTTGATGGTAGTGGAATCAGCAATGTGTCTAATTAAGAGTTCTAAGACTCATTCTTCTAATCCTCCAGGTAGAGAATTGAGAACTTTCGATTCTTTTGGATGTAGGTGTTTTCAAGCTTCCATGCTTTCAGCCAGAATAAGTTCATACATACTCTATATGGGCATGTTTGGAAAAAACTGTTTGGAAAAAACTGGCAGGATAAAGCTTCTTAGTAAGAATCTGAGAACACCACTCTCAATAGGCTGTCTAAGACTACAGCCAATCTCTCTAGGAAGAAAGCAACTGCAAAGAAAACTTTCTTTGGTAAGAAGAAAAAGTTTTCTCCAGGACCAAGAAGGAAGACCGTCCTCACATATGGGTGACATCAACGTCGATGGAGCCCCCATGCGGAGCATTTACTCAGCTTTCTAAGAAAGCCTTTGGGAATACTGCATGCAAGCGCAGTCCCCTTCCTGTCTAAAGGTGCCATCTTGCTCAGTCTCTCTTTTTCCGTGGAGCCCAACGGACGTCTGTCCATGTCACCCGGAAAAGTTGACTTTTTTCCTTGCGATTTCTTTCCGGTTCTTCTCCGGTTCGATGCTGGTTCCCCTTCCCGCCGGGTTCGGTACACCAGTATCGAGCCCGTCTTCTATTTTTCATTTTTTGCCCTTCGTGGCTGGCGTTCACGCCCTTTTTTCTCTTTTCCCTGGAAGGCCGGTCCTTTGAACTCGCGGGGGCTCTTTTTTCCCCGATGGCTTCCAGTGGTTTCAAAAAGTGTGATCGGTGTAAGAAACTGATGTCTCTCACCGACACACACGACTGCTGCCTTCGATGCCTGGGACTGGAACATGATCCTAAGGTCTGTGTCCCGTGTGGCAAAATGTCCACCAAGGCACTTCGAAGCCGCCAGCATCAGAAAGAACGGATTTTTTCTGACTCTGCCGCCGGCCGGGCCCGGACCTCGTCTGAGGCCTCGACATCTCGGGAGTCCGACCCCGAGCATCGCCGGGGTTCCTTGGACAGGGGGTCCTCCGATCGGGAGCGTAAGAGGAAGAAAAGACTCGTAAGGGCGGCATCGGAGGAGGTCCCTGGTTCCTCGGGAGCCAGGTCTCGGACCCCCGACCGCCGCCCCGGGCCCTTGGAGCAGGAGAAGCCGTCCAAGATGCCTCGCATGGAGCCGGAGTCCGCCGGGCATGTAAGTCCTGTTGTCCTCGAGGACTCTCCTCCTAGGGAGCCGACGTTGGGCCCGGTGCCGCTGGGGCCCGAGTCGGTAGCTGCTGGGTCTCCTGAGCTTGGACTCAGGCTGGCAGCCTTGGAGTGCAGATTGTCTGCCTTCATGGATCAGCAGCAGGTACTGATGGCCAGCCTCGCTGGTGCATCTGCCCCGACCACCGGGATATCGACGTCTAAGTCGACCCCGGAGACCGAGCCGATACTCGAGACCATGAAGGCTCGAAGTCGTCCTCGGTCACGGTCACCCTCGACCTCACGCTTGGGGCCGAGGGCGTCGACGCCGGTGCCTTCGGCATCGGGGCGGGTGCTGCTGAGGCCCGTGCGGTCGGAGCCCCCGACTCCTCTTTGGATGAGTCCGCGTGGGAGACGGAGGACGAGGAGTCCCCCGACACCTTTCTGACTCGGTGTGTCCCTTCGGATTCATTGCAGTCCAAGCCCCAGAGTAGGTCCCCCCCAGAGGACACCCGGTTCTCGGAGTTTGTCCGGGACATGGCCAAGGCTTTGGCGATTCCTGCGGACCCCGAGGAGGAGCCTCGAGCCGAAGAGCTCGAGGCCCTCCAGTATGACTCTCCCCCAAAGGAGGCCTTTACTGTTCCGGTTCCTCCGATACTGGAGCGGCTGCTCTTCCGCATGTGGGAGACCCTGGCCTTGACGCCGGTGTTAAGCAAGAGGGTCGATTCCATCTTTCGAGTCCGCAAGAGCCCCGGGTTCCAAAAGGCACAATTACCGCACAACTCCATGGTTGTGGAATCGGCCATGCATCGACTGAAAAGTCAGAAGATGCACTCCTCGGTGCCTCCCGGCCGGGAGGCCTGGAACCTGGATGCCCTCGGTAAGAAGTGCTTCCAGGGCTCTACGCTTGCTTGCCGTGTCCAGACTTACCAGCTCTACATGGGCATGTACCTCCGAGACCTGGCAAAGGAGATTGCCGGGTTCTCTGCTGGTCTCTCCGAGGAACCTTTGCAGAGGTTCCAGGCCTTGTCCACTGGTATTCGGGAGTGCTCGAAGTTTATCTCTTGAGCAGCCTACGATGGCTTCGAGGCTTCGGCCCGAGTAGCCGGGGCCGGCATCGGTGCCCGCCGACAGGCTTGGCTACAGTCATCCGACCTCGAGCCATGGGTACAGGACAAGTTGGTCGATGTCCCCTGCCGGGGTGAAAACCTTTTCGGCAAACCCATGGCTGAAAAGGCTGCTGAGCTCGAGACAGAGACTCTCACCAGGACTAGGCTGTCCAGAAAAACCTCTGCCCCTTCTCAGAAAAAGAAGGGCTCGGGAAAAAAGACCCTTTACCCGAGGAAGTCATCTGCCTATAAACAATACCCTCATTATCAGGCCTCTGCAGCTCCCCAACAGGGTCAGCAAGCCAAGGGGCAGGGTCATGGGCCCCGTAGGCAGAAGGCCCCCAAGCCACCTACACCGGCCCCTGCTCAGCAGGGTGGGGTTTTTTGACTCAGAAAGCATAGCCTCTTCTCCTCAGCTGGCTTCTCTCAGCACTGGAGGCCGGCTGGCCCACTTTGCCCACAGGTGGTCAGCCGTCACATCAGATACCTGGGTTCTTCATATAGTCCAAAAGGGCTATCTTCTCCATTTTCACCAGGTACCTCCCTCCTATTTTCCAGGGGAGCCTCCAAGACTCCCTCTGCACAGGGACCTACTCCTTCAGGAGTTAGCAAGTCTGCTAAAGGATCAGGCTGTGGAACCGGTGCTCCACCACCTGAGAGGTCACGGCTTTTATTCTAGGTACTTACTGGTACCAAAAAGAACAGGAGGCCTCAGACACATCCTAGACTTGCGCAACCTCAACAAGTTCCTGGAGAGGGAAAAGTTCAAGATGCTTAACCTTGGAATCCTGCTGCCCTACCTCCAGCAGGGAGATTGGCTATGCTTCTTGGATCTAAAGGATGCTTATACTCACATCCTTATTCATCCAGACCACAGACAATATCTCAGGTTTGTTGTGGGAGGAAACCACTACCAGTACAGAGTACTACCCTTTGGCCTAACCAAGTGCCTGGCGGTGGTGGTGGCCTACCTGAGGCTTCAAGGTCTTTTTCTGTTCCCGTACCTGGACGACTGGCTCATAAGGGGCCAGTCTTCTCAGGAGGCCAGTCAAGCCACCCTTCGCACTGTGGCTCTGCTTCAGCACTTGGGGTTTGTCATAAACTTCGCAAAGTCCACTTTGCTCCCGTCCCAGAACTTGGAATTCATAGGAGCAAGACTGGACACTCTTCAGGCGAGGGCTTTTCTGCCCGTGGACAGAGCCCACAGATTGATGTATCTAGCCAGGCAGTTTCACAGCAATTCTCTGGTCTACGCCAGGCAGTTCCTGAGGCTTGTCAGACGGGAGCCTGGGTGAGAATGTTCATAGTCTTGGCAAAGGCATATATCAATATGATTTACAAGGGACTGTGGGAAATGCAGTCCATTCACACTAGACACAGCCGCTCACAATAATTAGTTGTGCTTGAGTGTAAAGCCAATAAGATATTTATTTATGGGGTTATTTCTCCCAACACAGATATGCTTGGTAGCACATAAAACAGGATACTTGCTTTCAGTGTTAATCTTAGAAAAACAAAATCAGGAAAACAACAGCTGAACTTGTCAGGCAATCAAAGCAAAATAATAAAGACCTGGTTGGTAACAGAATGGTCTTTTCTGTAGGCTCTAGCTAATATTTTCTTAGCAGTGCTTTAATCAACAAACAAAACCCACAAAGTAGGGAAAAACTGTTCTTTTCAGGTTAACTTCTTATATCTTCACACATAGACTCAGAAGTGATTCCCTCAGAGCTCACAAGCAATTAGGTAAGGCTCAATTGCTAGCAGTTATCCAGCTGAAACCACTTAGCTGGCTTACTTTCTACTGCTTGGCTCAAATCCTATTCAGGAGCTTTTCTGAGTAGATTAAAGAACAAGTTTGTATTTCTTTGTGATGGTTGTTGTACTTTGTAACAGTAAATTACCAAAGGCGTTTAGACAGAGAGCAATCCATGTATTCACAGCCTGTATCTATATAATCTCCCCCTTCTTCAACAATCATGGGTTCAATATCATGGATTGGCACAGAGGAATTTCTCAATGGAGCACTCTCAGGAGAATACTTGTTTCCCTGCTGTCTTTCAAGGGTATAGCTAGGGCAAAGATCAGTGTTCATACCTGAGCTTCCATTGCTGTTAGAGTTCCTCTCTAAATAGCCTGGCCAGTATGTAGTCCAGTTCTTATGTCCAGCCTTCCAATCCAGATCCCTGGACACTGGATCTCTCTTCACATACCTTCTGGCACGGGTCCTAGGGTCCCTTCCAAGTGCAGCCGTCTCCCTCACAGGTACCGTCTGGAGATTCCTAGCTCTGCAGCACCACTCCTCTGGTTTTCCCCAGTCCAATGGTGTATGCTGGCCTTTTTTCATGTCTCCCATTATACGTACTTCTCTGGACTCCTTTAGACCTCCCAAATGCTTTTCTCTTCTTTCTTCCAAAGGGTTTCTTGCCCTCTCTGTCTGTCCGCTCTGGCTTCTGCTTCTGATGATCCTCCAGATGATGAAGCTGTCCAAGATCATGAAGATGATTCTCTGTAGAATAAACTCTACCTTTATTCTGCTTAGATGAGTGCTCCACGCTGTGCTGAATCAGGACCTGCCCTTTGAGATGAGTGCTTGGGGATTCTCCAGGACCAAGCAGGAAGTCAGTCCTCACATATGGGTGACGTCGGCGCCGACGGAGCCCTCGCGGAGAAATTTTCCCCAGCTTTCAAAGAAAGCCTTTGGGAATTGCAGCGCGCATGCGCGGTCCTCTTCCCGCCCAAGGGTGCCATCTTGCTCAGTCTTCTTTTTTCCGCGGAGCCCTACAGTCGTTGTCTGTGAATCCCCGCTGAAAAGTTGATTTTTTCTCTTTATTTCTCTTTTTTCTTCGGTTCGACGCCGGTTCTTTTCCCGCCCGGACTCGCAACGCCGGTTGCGAGTCCGTTCTTTCTTTTTCGTTTTTTTGTCCTTCGTGACAGATTTCGCGCCTTTTTACTTTTTCACTGGCAGCCCGGTCTTTCGACCTCGCAGGGGCCCTTTTTTCCCCCGATGGCTGCCAGCGGCTTTAAAAAGTGTGACCTCTGTAAGAAACTCATGTCTCTTACAGACACGCTCGACTTCTGCCTCCGCTGCCTCGGACCCGATCATGACCAGATGATCTGTGGTCCGTGTGGCAAAATGTCCTCTAAAGCATTGAGGAGTCGGCAGCATCAGCGGGAACGTATCTTCTCTGACTCCGGCCGGGCTCGGACCTCGTCAGAGGCTTCGACGTCTCGGGACTCTGGTCCTGAGCATCGTCGGAGTTCCTCTGAAAGGGGGTCTCCTACCCAGGAACATCATCAGAAGAAGAAACCCGCGAGGGCGGGATTGGTGGACGCTTCTGGTTCCTTGAGGGCCAGGTCGCATAGCCCCGATTCCCGTCCCGGGTCCTCGGAGGTGGAGAGGCCTTCAAAACATCCTCGACTCGAGATGGACTTGCCCGCTCACGTGAGTACTGTTGTCCTCGTAGACTCGCCTCCGAAGGATCCGATGTCGGGCCCGACGCCGTCGGGGCCCGAGTCGGGGGCTGCTGGGTCTCCTGAGCTCGGACTCAGGTTGACGGCCTTGGAGAGCAGTCTGACTGCCTTCATGGACCAGCAGCGGGCATTGATCGCTGGCCTCACCGGTGCTTCTGCCCTGACCGCCGGGACGTCGACCTCCATGTCGACCCCGGAGACCGAGCTGATCCTCGAGTCCATGAGGGCTCGAGTCGATCCTCGGTCGCGGTCTCCTTCGGCCTCCCGTTCGGGACCGAGGTCGTCGGGGCGGACGGCATCGATGCCCGCCCGACCGGAGCCGCCCGACTCCTCTTCCGAGGAATCGGCCTGGGAATCCGAGGACGAAGAGTCACCTAGTTCCTTTCGGACTCGGTGTGTCCCATCGGACTCGCCCGAGTCCGAACCTCGGAGACAGTCCCCCCCGGAGGATACCCGGTTCTCGGACTTCGTGCGAGATATGGCCAAGGCCTTGGCCTTCCCCGCGGATCCCGAGGAGGAGCCTCGAGTCGAGGAACTCGATGCCCTCCAATATGACTCTCCCCCGAAGGAGGCCTTTATTGTACCGGTTCCTCCGATGCTGGAACAACTTCTCTTCCGCATGTGGGAGAGCCTGGCGTTGTCGCCGGTGTTAAGCAAGCGGGTCGATTCCATTTATCGAGTCCGCAAGAGCCCCGGGTTCCAAAAGGAACAACTGCCGCACCATTCCATGGTGGTGGAATCGGCCATGCATAGACTTAAGAGTCAAAAAATGCACTCCTCGGTGCCCCCCGGTAGGGAGGCCCGAAGCCTGGATGCCCTCGGTAGGAAGTGTTTCCAGGGCTCTATGCTTGCTTGTCGAGTCCAGACCTACCAGCTCTACATGGGCATGTATCTCCGAGACCTGGCTAAAGAAATTGCTGGGTTCTCTGCTGGTCTCTCCGACGAACCTTTGTAGAGGTTCCAAACCTTGTCAACTGGTATTCGAGAGTGCTCAAAGTTTATCTCTCGAGCAGCCTACGATGGTTTTGAGGCATTGGCTCGAGTAGCCGCAGCCGGCATCGGTGGACGCCGCCAGGCTTGGCTTCAGACGTCCGACCTCGAGCCATGGGTGCAGGACAAGTTGGTCGATGTCCCCTGCAGAGGTGATAACCTCTTTGGCAAGCCCATGGATGAGAAGGCTGCACAGATCGAGACCGAGACTCTCACCAGGACTCGTCTCTCCAGGAAGACCTCTGCCCCTTCTCAAAAGAAGAAGGGCTCGGGGAAAAAGCCCTTTTACCCGAGGAAGGCGGCTGCCTATAAATACTACCCTCAGTATCAGGCCTCACCAGCTCCCCCTCAGGGTAAGCAGGCCAAGGGACGGGGTAATGGGTCCCGTAGGCAGCAAGCCCCGAAGCCTGCACCACCGGCCCCTGCTCAGCAGGGTGGGTTTTTTTGACTTCATCAGCATAGCCTCTCCCCCTCGGCTGGTTTCTCTCAGCACAGGAGGCCGGCTGGTCCACTTTGCCCAAAGATGGTCCAACATCACCACAGATACCTGGGTACTTCACATAATTCAGAAGGGCTATCTTCTTCACTTTCACCAGGTACCTCCCTCCTATTTTCCAGGGGAGCCTCCGAGACTCCCTCTGCACAGGGACTTACTCCTTCAGGAGTTAGCAAGTCTCCTTCAGGAACAGGCTGTGGAACCGGTGCCCCACCACCTGAAAGGTCAGGGGTTTTACTCCAGGTACTTTCTGATACCAAAAAGAACAGGAGGCCTCAGACCCATCCTGGACTTGCGAAACCTCAACAAATTCCTTGCAAAGGAAAAGTTCAAGATGCTTACCCTTGGAATCCTGCTGCCCTACCTCCAGCAGGGAGACTGGCTATGCTCCTTGGATCTAAAGGATGCGTATACTCATATCCTTATTCATCCAGACCACAGACAATATCTCAGGTTTGTGGTGGGGGGAAATCATTACCAGTACAGAGTACTACCCTTTGGCCTGTCCTCCGCCCCCAGGGTGTTTACCAAATGCCTGGCAGTGGTGGCGGCCTATCTAAGACTTCAAGGCCTTTTTGTGTTTCCCTACCTGGACGACTGGCTCATCAGAGCCCAGTCTTCCCACGAAGCCACTCAAGCCACTCATCGCACTGTGACTCTACTCCAGCACTTGGGATTTGTCATAAACTTCGCAAAGTCCACTTTGCTCCCCTCTCAAAATCTCAAATTCATCGGCGCCAGGTTGGACACTCTTCAGGCACGGGCCTTCCTGCCTCTGGACAGGGCCCGAAGGCTCATGGATCTCGCCAGCCACTTTCACAGCAATTCCCTGGTCTCGGCCAGGCAATTTCTGAGACTGCTCGGCCATATGGCTTCCACGGTCCATGTGACCCCCAATGCCCGCCTGAACATGCGACCTGCTCAATGGTGCCTTCGCACACAATGGCATCAGGTCACTGGGAGCCTAGCGGACTCCGTACAGATCTCCGACCGGCTGGTCTCTTCTCTGCAATGGTGGCTTCATCTGCCAAACCTCGTACTGGGAGTGACTTTTCAGCCCCCTCCACATTCTCAGGTCCTGACGACCGATGCTTCTCTCCTGGGTTGGGGAGCACATTGCCAAGGGACATGTACTCAAGGTCTCTGGACTCCTTGGGAGTCTGCTCAGCAGATAAACTTCCTGGAGCTCAGAGCCATCCGCCTAGCGCTCAAAGCCTTCTCTCATCTGATTTCCCATCAGTCGGTGCTGATACAGACAGACAATCAGGTTGCAATGTTCTATGTGAACAAGCAAGGCGGGACAGGCTCCTTCCTTCTCTGTCAGGAGGCACAAAAACTATGCTCTTGGGCTGTCCACCACGGAATTATCCTCAAAGCTGTCTATCTCCCAGGTCAAGAAAATTACCTGGCCGACAAGCTGAGCAGGATCCTCCAGCCGCACAAGTGGAGGCTGGATCCGATGGTGGTTCAGCGAATCTTTCTCAAGTGGGGCCTCCCCACCATGGATCTGTTTGCCAGTCCTCTGAACAGGCAACTTCCCAGATTCTGCTCTCGAGAACCGCATCCTCTCAGAGTAGCGGCGGATGCTTTTCTGATTCCATGGTCCACAGGCCTCTTATATGCCTTTCCTCCCATGCCGCTGGTGTCTCGGACACTCTTCAAGGATCTCAGAGACAAAGCCTCGATGATCCTAGTGGCTCCCCGGTGGCCGAGACAACCTTGGTTCCCGCTTCTAATGCAGCTGGCGGTGGACACCCCTCTTCCTCTGGGGTTTCAGCCCGACCTCCTGTCACAGGATCAGGGGACTCTCCTGCACCCCAACCTCCGGTCCCTTCATCTGATGGCCTGGCTGCTGAAAGGGTAGTCCTTGCTCCCCTCTGCCTGCTTCCAGATGTGGAGGAGGTCGTCTTGGCCTCCAGGCGGCCCTCCACCCGGAAGGCCTACGCTCTTAAGTGGCGTCGGTTCTCCACCTGGTGTGCCCAGCAGTCTCAAGATCCCTTCTCCTGTTCAGCATCAGTGGTCTTGCAGTACTTACTTTCCCTCTCCAATCTTGGACTTAAGTCCAACTCGGTCAAGGTCCACCTCAGTGCTCTTTCTGCGCATCACATGCCAGTGGATGGCAGACCTCTTTCTAGCCACCCTCTGGTGGCTCGTTTTCTCAGAGGCCTCCTTCTCCTTAAACCACCTTTGCGCCCCCCAGCCCCGGACTGGGATCTCAATGTGGTTTTACAGCGGATTACCTGTCCGCCTTTCGAACCTATGGCTACCTGTCCTCTTCATTTTCTTTCTTGGAAAACCTTGTTCTTGGTAGCCCTCACTTCTGCTAGACGCGTTAGTGAACTGCAGGCCCTGGTGTCTGATCCTCCTTACACTAGGTTCTACAAGAACCGGGTAGTCCTCCGGACTCACCCTAAGTTTCTTCCCAAAGTGGTCTCCCCCTTTCACATCAACCAGGAGGTGGTGCTTCCAACCTACTTTCCCAGGCCACACTCCAGCCGAGCTGAAATGGTCCTGCATACCCTGGACTGTAAAAGGGCGTTAACCTTCTACCTTGACCGTACGCGGGAGCACAGAAGGGCTGTTGAGCTCTTCGTCTCTTATGACCCCAATAAGTTGGGGCTCCCTGTCTCCAAGCGTACCCTGTCCATCTGGATTGCTGACTGTATCGCTTGGGCTTACGAGGCAGCCGGCCTCTCGTTGGAAAGTCGAGTCACGGCCCATCGTGTCCGGGCGAAGGCTACGTCAGTGGCTTACCTCCGCTCTGTTCCATTGGCAGACATCTGCCGGGCCGCTACTTGGTCTTCAAGCCAGACTTTTGCGGCCCATTACTGCCTGGAGAGGGAGTCCCGCAGGGACAGTGTCTTTCGGACAGGCAGTCCCCCGTAACCTCTTTGAGGTATAGGCAACTCCTACCCTCCATCCCGGATGTTGGGCTACCGGTTGGAGACGTATTCAGAGAAGATTCCTTCCTTCTGGACTGCTGAGCTAGAGGGAGCTCATTTTTGCGCTTAGGGTCTCCGGTAGCCTTAAGCTTGGGAGTCCCATATGTGAGGACTGACTTCCTGCTTGGTCCTGGAGAAAGCGTAATTACTCACCTGTAACAGGTGTTCTCCAGGAGCAGCAGGAATCAGTCCTCACAACCCTCCCTCCTCCCCTTGGAGTTGCAGTTTTATGCTTTCGTTTTTTTTGCTAATTTTTTTGCTGTCTTTTAGCTATGTCATCTGACTGAGCAAGATGGCACCCTTGGGCGGGAAGAGGACCGCGCATGCGCGCTGCAATTCCCAAAGGCTTTCTTTGAAAGCTGGGGAAAATTGCTCCGCGAGGGCTCCGTCGGCGCCGACATCACCCATATGTGAGGACTGATTCCTGCTGCTCCTGGAGAACACCTGTTACAGGTGAGTAACTACGCTTTACCTCCTTTTGAATGTCTCCCAGTATACGTACTGCTCTGGACTCCTTTAGACCTCCCAAATGCTTTTCTCTTCTTTCTTCCAAAGGGTTTCTTGCCCTCTCTGTCCATCCGCTCTGGCTTCTGCTTCTGATGATCCTCCAGATGATGAAGCTGTCCAAGATCATGAAGATGATTCTCTGTAGAATAAACTCTACCTTTATTCTGCTTAGATGAGTGCTCCACCCTAGCACAGCGCAGCTGTGCTGAATCAGGACCTGCCCTTTGAGATGAGTGCTTGGGGATTACCTCATAGCCCTCCTGATTGAACACACGTTTTCCTACTTCAGCTCCTCTAATGGCTGTTGGAAACCTGGTGCATTCTGGGACTGGTAGTCTTTTATGGAAAAATTCTGTTTTCTTATTTCTGCCAGAACTGACAGGTTGCTTGTTCAGAGTCACTTCACCTTTACTATAGCTCCTTCCTGAGCTATGATAAGCTTCCTTATCACATACCCCCCTGCTTAAGTTATTACGGACTGGAGTAACTGGTGAAACTCTTTTCCTACAGTCCGTAATACCTACGAGAGTGTTATCTTTTTGAAGCTCACTTACTTCCTGACTTGCTTCAGGGTCATTATTATTTACAGGCCTCTCCTTCCAAGACTTAAGTACATTAATATGGTAGGTCTGTCTACGCCCTCTTGCATTTTCTACCATATAAGACACTGGGCTCACTTGTTTAACAACCTTCCATGGCCCTTTCCACTGTACTTCAAATTTTGGGGCTGTACCTGCTACTTGAACCAAAACCTTTTCACCAATGCTTAATTGGCGGCTTTTGACCCTACTATCATACCACCCTTTCTGGCACACTGACTGTCCTGCAGGTTCCTCTCAGCAACCTGCGAGGTCCTTTTCAAACGTGCTCTCAAGTCACGTAGAAACTGTGGCACCTCCTGATTTCCTGGTTCAGGATCAATCCATTGTTCCCTCAAAATATCTAACAAACCCCGTGGAGCCCTACCATACATCAATTCATATGGAGTTACACCTAGGGACACCTGAATTCTTTCCCTGCAGGCATATAAGGCAAAGGGCAATAACATATCCCATTCTTTTACCTCTCCTGCTAACCCCCTTCTCAACATTTGTTTGAGAGTTTGGTTGAATCTCTCCACCAAACCGTTTGATTGTGGATGGTAGGCTGAGGTTTTCACATGATGAATGCCAAAGGCATCCCAGACCTGGGCCAAATATTTGGATACAAAATTGGACCCTCGGTCAGTCAACACCTCTCTTGGGAATCCCACTTCACAAAACAATTTTACTAGCTCTAAAGCTATTGTTTTTGCAGAAACATTCCTCAATGGTATGGCCCAGGGAAACCTTGTTGCCTGATCTACCATAACTAGGATGTATTGGAAACCTCGGGGCGTTTTGACTAATGGGCCTACAATATCCATGGCAATGCGACCAATTGGGTCTGTGATAATTGGCATGGGAATCAATGGCACCACCGGTGGGTGAGCCGCTGTAACTCGCTGACACGCTGGACATGCAGCACAAAACTGGGCAGTTTCTTTGAAAATACCTGGCCAGTAAAAGCGCATAAGTATTTGATCCAGCGTTCCTTGCATCCCTTTATGACCTCCAACTGGATGATCATGTGCTAATCTAAGTACTAGCCCTTTGAAAGTTGTGGGTACCACCAATTGTTTGCGTATGGTCCCATTCCTGGGGTCCTGACTCTCTCTATATAATATTTCATTATCTAGTCTGAATCTGGGCAACTCCTCCCTGACCTCATGAGCATACTTAAAAGCTCGGGTGAGAGCTTGATCAGCTCGCTGCTCTTGTGGAAAGTTAGGAAACTTTGCCACTAACTCAGCTGGCACCCAGGGTAAACTTTGACCAGCTAACATCTCAGCCCTTCCCTGTGCTCTGCAAAGTCTCTCACGCCGCTTTTGTGCTTTCAACTTTCTTACTTTACCAGATGATGGAGTTATTAAATCATCATGAGAGGGTAAGTCTCCTAATAACTCTGCCTGCTCCCCCTCCTCCTTCTGCTGGCTCTCTACCTTAGCCTGCGCGCGGGTGGATACAAGGCCCCTCTTATTACCTATAGTTTGGCCTTCTGGAAGCTTAACCATCTTTTTAGCTAAGGACTGAGGACTTCCAAAGAAAGGCCCGGGAGCTATTTCCATTATTCCTTCTCCCTCCTTCTTTCCTAGCCCTTTCACTAGACCCTGTTTAAATCTTGGCCAGTCTCTTCCTAGAACCAAATCAAAGGGTAGCCTAGGCACCACTGCTAACAGGACTTCCTCTTGTTCCCCCAGGCACTTAACCTTTAGCCTATAGGTGGGATATGATGTTGCAGCACCATGAATGCATCTGATGTGAACTTGGCTTTCAGGGGTTCTAGGCACAAATCCTTCTTGGGCCTCTATCCTCTTCCAAAGCCTTTTTGACAGCATACTCTGGTCTGCCCCAGAGTCCAACAGAGCATTTGTGGTAATTCCCTGCACATCAACCATCAAAAGAAATCCTTCTTTGGGCTGTTTTAAATCCACACCCATTAAGCCAGTGTGTGTCTGGCATCCCTTTTCTAAATGTCCCCATTTTCCACACTTGAAACATTTCTTTCTACTCCACTGTGTCATCTGGTTTGGCACAGTACATTTATTTTCAGAAACACTTTTAGCTATTTTCTTTTCTGATACAGCACAGCTTGCCTCAGTACCAATCTTCAGAGGGCCACCCATTCTATGGCAAGCCTGCGTGGCTTCCAAGAATCTCTCTGCTAGCATGGTTGCCTCTCCAAGATTTTGGCAATTTTGCTGTATAAGGAAAGTGTGCAAATCTTTAGGCACAGCAGACATAAATTGTTCAAGCATAATAATGTCTAATAACATTTCTACCGTCTTTTGCTCAGGCTCCAACCATTTTACAGTTAATCCTCTGATTCTCTGACTCAGAGCCCTGGGTGTTTCACCCACTCTCAATGTAGTAGCTCTAAACATTTGCCTATACTCTGAAATAGACAACCCTAGGCGATCTCTAATAGCGGCCTTTACATCCTCATAATTCAAAGCCTGGGCTGCTGGCATTGCTCTATAAGCTGCAAGCGCCTCTCCAGTTAATGAGGCTGCCAGCCTTACTGCCCACTGGGTCTCTGGCCATGCTAATGCTTGTGCCACTCTTTCAAAAGACTCTAGAAAATCATCAACATTATCATCTGGAGTTAGCTTCCCAAAACTAAATGCCCCAATTCCCTGATTGAGTCCCACACTGTCCACATGTGGTGTACCAGTATTTACTGCTGGTCTTGCATCTGGTCCACTTTGGTTCTGCAGTTTAACTAGGGCTTGCACCAGATCAAGCACTGGCCTCTGCTGGTCCATTAAGACTTTCATAGCAGTGTCCTGAGCCTGCTGTGCTAGATCCTGTTGCCTGCTAAACTGGACTGCCATCCAATCAGCTAATTCCCTTGGATCCATCTTGATACCTGCAAGAAAACACAAATAAAAACCACAGTGCACCACCTTCCAAACAGGTGGGTTTTTTTCTACTTTTTTTTTCCAATTACCCCTGTGCCTTACTCCCATCCACCACTAGACATGCCCAGGTACTTGTTACCTTATGCCAGTGATGAATCCAGCTCTGCACAGGGTCTTTTCCTCCTGGGACAGCTACCTGGAACAGCCACCTCTCCTCCAAAGTGCAGTTGAGGGAAAATCTTTTTTTTTCCTGCTTTTAAACTTGAACTTTCCTGTTTCTTCAGACTTGAGTTGTAATCCTTAGCAAGTAAATCCCTTTGTGCAAAAGCAATCCGAAAAACTACGCCATTTGTCAGACGGGAGCCTGGGTGAGAATGTTCACAGTCTTGGCAAAGGCATTTATCAATATGATTTGCAAGGGATTGTGGGAAATGCAGTCCATTCACACCAGACACAGCCGCTCACAATAATTAGTTGTGATTGAGTGTAAAGCCAATAAGATATTTATTTATGGGGTTATTTCTCCCAACACAGATATGCTTGGTAGCACATAAAACAGGATACTTGCTTTCAGTGTTAAACTTAGAAAAACAAAATCAGGAAAACAACAGCTGAACTTGTCAGGCAATCAAAGCAAAAGAATAAAGACCTGGTTGGTAACAGAATGGTCTTTTCTGTAGGCTCTAGCTAATATTTTCTTAGCAGTGCTTTAATCAACAAACAAAACCCACAAAGTAGGGAAAAACTGTTCTTTTCAGGTTAACTTCTTATATCTTCACACATAGGCTCAGAAGTGATTCCCTCAGAGCTCACAAGCAATTAGGTAAGGCTCAATTGCTAGCAGTTATCCAGCTGAAACCCCTTAGCTGGCTTACTTTCTACTGCTTGGCTCAAATCCTATTCAGAAGCTTTTCTGAGTAGATTAAAGAACAAGTTTGTATTTCTTTGTGATGGTTGTTGTACTTTGTAACAGTAAATTACCAAAGGAGTTTAGACAGAGAGCAATCCATGTATTCACAGCCTGTATCTATATAATCTCCCCCTTCTTCAACAATCATGGGTTCAATATCATGGATTGGCACAGAGGAATTTCTCAATGGAGCACTCTCAGGAGAATACGTCTTTCCCTGCTGTCTTTCAAGGGTATAGCTAGGGCATAGATCAGTGTTCATACCTGAGCTTCCATTGCTGTTAGAGTTCCTCTCTAAATAGCCTGGCCAGTATGTAGTCCAGTTCTTATGTCCAGCCTTCCAATCCTGATCCCTGGACACTGGATCTCTCTTCACATACCTTCTGGCACGGGTCCTAGGGTCCCTTCCAAGTGCAGCCGTCTCCCTCACAGGTACCGTCTGGAGATTCCTAGCTCTGCAGCACCACTCCTCTGGTTTTCCCCAGTCCAATGGTGTATGCTGGCCTTTTGAATGTCTCCCAGTATACGTACTGCTCTGGACTCCTTTAGACCTCCCAAATGCTTTTCTCTTCTTTCTTCCAAAGGGTTTCTTGCCCTCTCTGTCCGTCCGCTCTGGCTTCTGCTTCTGCTTCTGATGATCCTCCAGATGATGAAGCTGTCCAAGATCATGAAGATGATTCTCTGTAGAATAAACTCTACCTTTATTCTGCTTAGATGAGTGCTCCACCCTAGCACAGCGCAGCTGTGCTGAATCAGGACCTGCCCTTTGAGATGAGTGCTTGGGGATTACCTCATAGCCCTCCTGATTGAACACACGTTTTCCTACTTCAGCTCCTCTAATGGCTGTTGGAAACCTGGTGCATTCTGGGACTGGTAGTCTTTTATGGAAAAATTCAGTTTTCTTATTTCTACCAGAACTGACAGGTTGCTTGTTCAGAGTCACTTCACCTTTACTATAGCTCCTTCCTGAGCTATGATAAGCTTCCTTATCACAGGCTTCTTGGCCATATGGCTTCCAAGGTTCATGTAACCCCCAATGCCCGCCTGCATATGCGGCCTGCTCAGTGGAGCCTTCGAACTCAGTGGCATCAGGCCACGGGGAGCCTTGCAGACTCAGTAAGAATATCCGCCCTGCTTGTCTCCTCTCTACAATGGTGGCTTCATCTTCCGAATCTGGTGCTCGGAATGGTCTTTCAGTCCCCTCCGCATTCTCAGGTGCTGATGACAGATGCTTCTCTTCAAGGTTGGGGAGCGCATTGCCAAGGAGCATGTACTCAGGGTCTCTGGACCCCTTGGGAGACTGCTCAGCAGATAAACCTCCTGGAGCTACGGGCGATACGCCTAGCTCTGAGGACCTTCTCCCATCTCACGTCTCACCAGTCTGTACTGGTCCAGTCGGACAATCAAGTTGCGATGTTTTACGTGAACAAGCAAGGAGGCACAGGCTCCTTCCTTCTCTGTCAGGAAGCACAACGGCTGTGCTCCTGGGCTGTCAATCACGGAATCCTTCTGAAAGCCGTCTACCTCCCAGGTCAAGAAAATTACCTGGCGGACAGACTGAGCAGAATCCTGCAACCACACGAATGGAGGTTGAATCCATTGGTGGTTCAGCAGATCTTTCTCAGGTGGGGCCTCCCCACCATGGATCTTTTCACCAGTCCTCTGAACCGGCAACTCCCGAGATTCTGTTCCAGGCAACCGCATCCTCTCAGAGTAGCAGCGGATGCGTTTCTGATCCCGTGGTCCAAAGGCCTACTTGTATGCGTTTCCTCCCACGCCACTAGTTTCCAGAACACTCTTCAAAGTCCTCAAGGATGGGGCCTCGATGATTCTGATAGCCCCCAGGTGGCCGAGGCAACCGTGGTTCCCGCTTCTGCTGCAGCTGGCGGTGGACACTCCTATTCCTCTGGGGAGTCAACATGATCTCCTGTCTCAAGAACAGGGATCTCTCTTACACCCCAACCTCCAGTCCCTTCATCTGATGGCCTGCCTGCTGAAAGGGTAGTTCTGGCTCCCCTACTACTGCCTAGAGAGGTGGAGGATGTAGTCTTAGCCTCTAGAAGGCAATCCACCCGGAAATCCTACGCTCTTAAGTGGCGTAGATTCTCCACATGGTGTGCTCAGCACAGCGAGAATCCATTCTCGTGCTTGGTAGCGGTAGTATTGCAATATTTGCTTCACCTCTCCAATATAGGCCTTAAGTCCAATTCTGTCAGAGGTCACCTCAGTGCTCTCTCAGCGCACCACTCGCCGGTGGACGGGCGGCCTCTTTCCAACCACCCTTTAGTGGCTCGTTTCCTTAGAGGCCTCCTCCTGCTTAAGCCTCCTTTACGTCCACCGGCCCCTGAGTGGGATTTAAATGTGGTCTTACAGCGGATTACTTGTCCGCCATTTGAACCTATGGCTACCTGTCCTCTCCGTTTTCTGTCCTGGAAAACTTTGTTCCTGGTTGCTCTTACCTCTGCTAGGCGAGTAAGTGAGCTTCAGGCGCTGGTGTCTGATCCCCCTTACACAAGGCTCTACTGGAATAGGGTAGTCTTACGGACTAACCCCAAGTTTATCCCTAAGGTTGTCTCCTCTTTCCACCTCAATCAGGAGGTGGTTCTTCCGACCTTCTTTCCCAGGCCACATGCCAACTGGGCTGAGATGGTTCTGCATACCCTGGACTGTAGGAGGATGTTGTCCTTCTACCTTGACCATACGCTGGAGCATCGGAGGGCTGTTCAGCTCTTCGTTTCTTTTGACCCCAATAAATTGGGGTTACCTGTCTCCAAGCATACTTTGTCCATATGGATCACTGACTGTATTGCCTGGGCTTATGGGACAGCCGGCCTCTCGTTGGAGGGTCGAGTCACGGTTCATCGTCTCAGGGCGAAGGCTGCGTCAGTGGCTCATCTCCGCTCTGTTCCGTTGGCAGACATCTGCCGGGCCACTACTTGGTCTTCAAGCCAGACTTTTGCGGCCCATTACTGCCTTGAGAGGGAGTCCCGCAGGGACAGTGCTTTCGGACAGGCAGTACTCCATAATCTCTTTGGGGTTTAGGCAACTCCTTCCCTCCGGCCCTGATGTTGGGCTACCGGTCGGGGGCGTTTTCAGAGAAGATTCCTTCCTTACGTACTGACGCTCTAGAGGGAGCTCATTTTTTCAGCTTGGGGTCTCCGGTAGCCTTAAGCTGGGGAGTCCCATATGTGAGGACTGACTTCCTGCTTGGTCCTGGAGAAAGAGTAGTTACTCACCTGTAACAGGTGTTCTCCAGGAACAGCAGGAATCAGTCCTCACAACCCTCCCTCCTCCCCTTGGAGTTGCAGTCATATGATTTATTTTTGCTAATTTTTTTGCTGTCCTTTAGCTATGTCATCAGACTGAGCAAGATGGCACCCTTGGGCGGGAAGGGGGACCGCGCATGCGTGCTGCAATTCCCAAAGGCTTTCTTTGAAAGCTGGGGAAATACTCCGCACGGGGGCTCCGTCGGCACCGATGTCACCCATATGTGAGGACTGATTCCTGCTGCTCCTGGAGAACACCTGTTACAGGTGAGTAACTACTCTTTCTGTGTACTTGTTTGGGAACCTGGATTGGCCACTGTTGGAAACGGGATACTGGGCTTGATGGACCTTAGTCTGACCCAGTATGGTATTTCTTATGTTCTTAATTCTCTCTGCATGTGAAAGTGCCGCTTGTGTGTAAATTCCGATAGGCCATTTATGGGGACAGTGCTCTGGCAGAGTGTAGACGTGGCCTTGGCTGATGCACTTAAGTTATAGAATGCAATGACTTAAGTGCATCAATGCACTGATCTGGATGCCTCAGGTTATGCCTGCCATAGAGCAGGCATAAGTAGTTGCACCTAGATTACAGTGCATTCATCCCCCAGTATTTTATAACATAAAGTGTATGTATGCTTTACTTTATAAAATAAGGCCTGTGTGCATGTATGGAAATGCACTTACAAAAGAAACACATGTACTGACTCGCTGATAGATACGAAGCACACAGGAGTGAGCAGGTAAAAAGTCCTTTATTAACAGATTCCTACAATGCCGCATTTCGGCTTTGCCTTCTTCAGGGGAAACCTCAAAGAGAACAATATTACACTAATGAGTAAATCACATAAGAATATAAAAGCAAAATAATAAAAAATCCATGCTTGTGTATTGGTACATCATATGTGCGCACAGATCATTTATTTATTTTATTTATTTATAGTCTTTTCTATACCGCGCTATTCAGCATCTGCGCGGTTTACAATAAACAATGAAATTGTAGCAGCAGAGCGCAGACAAACCAATGATACCAGGAGTCTGTTCAGAAGGTCCAAATCATATATTTGTGCACAAGTCTCAAGCAGAATCAAATTCAAAATGGCTGAGCAATGGTTTCTAGCAAAACAACAACTTTTATAGACTTCTTCTCCATTCTAGACATAGGAAAACATTTCATTGGTCCCGGTACCCTCCCGTACAGCTTCTATTGGTTCCGGTACCGATATGGCTATCCAATGATGTTCTTTGACTGGGCTTAGCACCTGCTTACCCCCCTTCTAGTCCCAATTACAATGGTCAGTTCACCAACTTAGATACTTTTCTCTTCCAAGGCCATTTAACTAGTTAGCACATGTGAGAAAGCAGGGCACTGTAACCTTTCTTTCAGCAGAGTTAATTAATTCCATAGCAGCTGTACCCTCTTATCAGTAGCAATTAAACTTATTTTTCTATATTTTTCTGAGTTTCGATTCTGCTCAGCTAAGCTGATTATGCTTTGCTAAGTTTCAGTTCTACTTGGGGGATGTGCAATTCCTATGGGCCTCTCCACAGGCTTCATTTACAGGTCAAGCTAGTTAGGCCTGTCTGCTTATTTCAGACACCATGGATCATAGGCCTTCGCCTACCACAAAATCACACATTTCCAATAGTACTTTGTGTTTACAGATGAACAGGACATTTAACTTGGCTAACAGGGGTAACTATATACAATTCACAACATGGTCATGTGCTCATTTTGGTTTCAGACAAGGGTGATTTGGGTGGTTTCAGCAGTTGGTGCTGAACTACTATTGGTTTCCGGGTAATGCAGGAGGAAGAGGTAGTGTTTCAAGGCCTTCCTGAATTGGAATATGTCTGGGATTGCTCGGATGTTGTGGGGGAGGTTATTCCAGATCATTGGTGCATAGAATTTGTAGGCCCTGCTAGATGTTGACTTGGTGCATTGAGTTATTGATCTTGGGACTATCAAGGTGTTTTGTGCTACTGACCTTCTGTCCCTGTTGTGGGGTGTCGTCTGGATTAGCTCTGCTAGCGATGCTGACGAGAGCCCTTTGGTGGCTTTGAAGGTGAGTAGCAAGGTCTTAAATGTAAGTCTACCTTGTATCGGGAGCCAGTGGAGTTGTTTCAGAATGGGTGAGACATGGTCTTTCCTGGATGCTCCGTGTAGTACTCTTGCTGCGGCGTTCATTGCCATTTGCAGTGGGTTCAAAGTGGTTTGGGGGAGTCCTTGCAGTATTGCGTTTGCATAATCGAAATGCGGGATGATTAGTGCCTGATAGATGGTCCTGAAATCGTCTGGATCCATCAGGGATCGCAGGTATCTAAGGGATCTAATTTTATGATATACTGCTCTTACAGTGTTACTTATGTGCGCCTTCATATCCAAGTTCTGGTCTAGTGTGACGCCGAGGTACCTGATAGCGGGCTTGATCTGGAGGTCTGCTTCCTTCACCTTTAGTACTGCCGGCGCAGTGAA
This sequence comes from Ichthyophis bannanicus, assembly GCA_033557465.1. Lineage (NCBI taxonomy): Eukaryota > Metazoa > Chordata > Amphibia > Gymnophiona > Ichthyophiidae > Ichthyophis > Ichthyophis bannanicus. The sequence goes on along the minus strand of CM066033.1, from coordinate 371,068,443 downwards.
GTTACGGTTCCTTGTAATGAACATCACCTCCGTCTTCTTGTGTTGAATCCGGAGGTTTTGGGATTGTAGCCAATTGGATATTTCGTTTATGCAGCTTGTTATTGGTGTGAGGTCGGGGTTCTCTGTTGCAAAAGGCGTGTATAACAGCACATCATCTGCGTATATCATGCAGTTAACGTTGAAAGACCGGATCAGGTTGCAGATAGGCTGCATGTATATATTGAATAGCAGGGCGGAGAGGGAGGATCCTTGTGGGACACCTTGGCTTTGGTGGAATGGATCTGATGATGTGTCTCTGGATCGTACCTGCTGCCATCTGTCCGAGAGGTAGGACCTGCACCATTCGAGTGCTTTACCGGAGATTCCTTTCTCTTTGAGGCGTTCTAGGAGGCGCTCATGGCTCACGGAATCAAACGCCGCAGCGATGTCGAGGAAGACAAGGACAAACCCTTGGCGGATATTGTCGATGCCTGCTATTATGCTGCTGAAGAGCGTGGTGAGAAGGGTTTCAGCCCCGTGGGCTTCTCTAAATCCGTGTTGGCATGGATCCAGTGGTGCGTTGGAATCAATGTGATCTTGTATTTGTCTCTGAACTTCCTTTTCCATTATTTTTGCTAGCATCGGTATGCTTGATATCGGTCTGTAGGATTCCGGCTTCTGTTGGTCGAGTTTGTTGTTTTTTAGTAGAGGTCTTATTGATGTGTGTTTGAGGGTGCGTGGGAAAGCCCCTGTTGTGAACGATTGTTCCATGAGTCTGGATATGACGGGACTGAGGTCAGTTCATAGTTCTTTGACCCAGAAAGCCGGGCATGGATCAGATTGTGCAGTGGTCGTGTTGATGGCCGCTATGGTGTCTTCGATGCGTTGTTTGGGTGGTGTCGTGAAGGTAGTGAGTGGTGTTTGATTGCAAGGCTGAAGGATAGTGCTGGGCACAGGGTTGTTGTTTTATATCATAGCTACACTTTCAATTCCCTTACGTTTTATTTGTCTTTTTTGTTCACTTGTCCTGTTTACTATCTGTGTTTTTGGGTTGATAATTTTTTAACCATGGTCATGCTTGTTGGTTTTAATGTTATGTGCTGACTATCAATTGTTATATTGTCTTATGTAATAAGGTTTTATTACCACGATTATTTATTTTTAGCTGTTATGATACATATTTTTATTTTATTTATTTAACAGGTTTTATATACCGCTTTATCATTTCAATCAAAGTGGTTTACATTGAAACTTAAACTTGGTAATGTTCATTAAATAGGGACATTGATAACTTGGATTTTTCTGAGGCAATGGAGGGTTAAGTGACTTACCCAAGGCTACAAGGAGTACTAGTGGGAATTGAACCCTGGTCTCTGGGTTCCCAAGCCAGTGTTCTTAACCATTAGGCTACTCCTCCACTCCAATATTTATTTTTTTCTGTTATGATGTACATAATGAATTTTTTAATTTATTTTGTTTTTATATTCTTATGTGATTTACTTATTAGTGCAATATTGCTCACTTTGAGGTTTTCCCTGGAGAAGGCAACACATAAGTGCGGCCGTGTAAGGATCAGTTAATAAAGGACTTTTTATCTGCTTGCTCCTGTGTGCTTTGGAAACACGCTTACCCTGCCTGGCTCCTTATGAAATTATCCTCTAAATATCAACACAAGAGCCATCACAGTGCAGATTGGGGCCATCACACTGCCTCTTTGCAGATTGACAGCACAGTCCCAATGCAAGCTTCATCTGCTTCACCAATTTGCTGAGGCCCTCCTGTGCAATAATCCATTACAAAACCTGAAACATCTTTTACATCACTGGTTCTCAAACTTGGGGTCAGGACCCCAAATGGGGGTCACACCATCCCTGGATGGGGTCACAGAAACGTGGCTTTTTCCCATCTCTCTGGACTTTCACTGTGACCTATGCCAAGTCACCAGTCAATATGTGGCCTGTGAGCCAGTGAACATTCATAGTCTCTTGGCCCCACCTAGGTAAACTTCCTGTTAGACTGGAAACCCATGCTGAGTACTGGGTCAGGGCCGGATTTACCTTGAGTGAGGCCCTACGCCAACAAAAATTGTGGGCCCCCAGCAGGGGCGGCCCAAGGGGGGTGCGGACCTCATTTGCATAAGGGGCCTCATTTGCATAAATATTTGCATAATGTTACCATATACTAACTTTTAGTAAACGTGCCTCTTAATGAGTGTATGGATAAAGAAAGACTAAAAGATTTCTACATTACTATAATCCAGTGCCAACTGCCAGACACATTAGGAACTACTACAAACACTGCCCATAGTAAACCCGCCGTATCCTAACAGCACTACCAGGACTCACAAAGCACCATACTCTACCAATCAAAAGGCAACACTGCAAATATTAAACCAATACATTTCAGAGAACAACAATACATGACCTACTGGGGAAAGAGAACAAGTGGCAATGTCAAATAGGAATTATATAAACAGAACACCTCAGCTCAGTTACACATGCAGAACATAGACCATCACCAAACAAGTAATCACAATTTAGAAATAGGAAGACAATAATTAAACTGGGAATCCCAAAAGCCAAACTTGGAATGTACAACACTGTAGAAATAAAACTATACATTAATTTGCTCTTGTACTAAACAAAGCGCAGATGTTAATGATGCACATTTACCAGAGCTGACATATTCCAATTAATAAATTCAAAATAAAGAGATATTTTTCTACCTTTTGTGCATTTTTTTCAGCTGCAATTGCTCCAGCCACTTTCTTCTGGTTTCTTCGTGTCTTCTGCTAACTCTCCATCGTCTGCTGTCCATTTGTCCTTTCTTCTCTCTTCTAGATTTTTTTCCATTCTCTCTCTACATCTGCTTTAACATACTAATCTTTCTCCTTTTGCTCTTTCCTCATTCCTATTTCATCCACTCAAATTTTACCCCTCCATCCTCAATCCCCACTTACTCTCCCAATACCTGGCCAATTGTAGATTTTTTATCCCTCCCACACAAAATATTTTTCCCTTCTCCATTTTACTCTTCCAGCCCCATCCCATTCTAATCCTCCCCCAACATCAGCTCCCTTCTAGTTCCAGCCTCACCCAGCATCCATTCCCTTCTAGTCCCTGCATCAGCCCATTTCCAGTCCTAGCCATCCATCAGCCCATTTCCAGTCCTAGCAACCCCCCAACCCAATACCAGTCCTAGCCCCCCCATCACCCCACTTACAGTCCTTAACCCCCCATCACCCCATTTTCAGTCCTTAACCCCCCATCACCCCATTTTCAGTTTAAGCCCCCCCTATAACCCATTACCAGTCCTAATCCCCCATCAGCCCACTTCCAGTCCTAACCCCATCAACCCATTTCCAGTCAGCCCCCCATAGCCCATTGCCAGTCCTACCCCCCCCCATCAGCCCACAGCCCATTACCAGTCCTAACCCCATCATCCCACCTCCAGTTTTAACCCCCCAGCCCATTTCCAGTCCTAGCCCCCCATAGCCCATTACCAGGCAACCCCCATCAGCCCACAGCCCATTACCAGTCTTAACCCCCCCAAAGCCCATTACCAGTTCTAACCCCCCCCAACAGCCCATTACCAGTCCTAACCCCATCATCACACCTCCAGTATTATCCACCCAGCCCATTTTCTGTCCTAGCCCCCCCCCATAGCCCATTACAAGACAGCCCCCATCAGCCCACAGCCCATTACCAGTCTTAACCCCCCCCAAAGCCCATTGCCAGTTCTAAGCCCCCCAACAGCCCACAGTCCATTACCAGTCCTAACCCCCTCAGCCCACCTTTAGCCTTAACCCCCCCCAGCCCAGCCCAGCCCAGCCCAGCCCATTTCCAGCCCCAGCCCCCCAATAGCCCATTACCTGCCCTACCCCCCCCCAGTCCATTTCCAGCCCCAGCCCCCCCAATAGCCCATTACCAGTCCTACCCCCCCCATTGCCCATTACCAGTCCTACCCCCCCCCCATAGCCCATTCCCCGCCCTCCCCCCCCCGGCCTAAAGTAAAATTTAATTTAAAAAAAAAACCTGGTGGCTGCCGCCGCGGGGCCCCCTCTGCTGCCGCGGGGGCCCCGTCTACAAGCTGAAGCCGTCGGGTCGGGTCGGGTCTCTCTCCCTCCCTCCCTCCCTCGCTGCAGGCTGCAGGCTGCGAGAGACGCGAACGGAGAGCGTCTCCTCGCGTCTGTGTTAAGCCCGCAGGGGCTGATGGGAAATCACATCAGCCCCTGCGGGCTTAACACAAACGCGAGGAGACGCTCTATCTTCGCGTCTCTCGCAGCCTGCAGCGAGGGAGGGAGGGAGAGACCCGACCGGACCCGACCCGACCCGACCGGACCGCTTCAGCTTGTAGACGGGGCCCCCGCGGCAGCAGAGGGGGCCCCGCGGCGGCAGCCACCAAGTTTTTTTTTTAAATTGAGTTTAAAAAAAAATAACTGGTTCTTTTTTTGTGGGCCCCTGCCGGCTGTGGGCCCTACGCCATGGCGTACATGGCGTATACGTAAATCCGGCCCTGTACTGGGTGTCTGTAAGCACTCACTGCACACTGACACAAGGGTACCCTGTGCTGACTGCTGCTGCTGTTGCCACTACAATTGCTGTTGCCTTCCTGCTTTAGGTGAGTAGAGGGAAGGAGGCTGGGGTCACATGAATACTCAGTTGTTAAAATGGGTGTCATATGGAATGAAAGTTTGAAAAGCACTGTTCTACACCAATTCTGGCCATGGTGGCAGATGTATTATCCTTAGACCATCTATTTCAGCATCAGCACTCTTTCCTGCAACAGATATTCAATGCGTTTGTTAAGGAGTGCTGCAAAGATCTGTGAAATGTTAACTATTATTATGCTTTCTCAGTTTACTAGCATCACTCTAGCACAAAGAGACACACAGCTTTCGCAAGATCCTATTATATGTCTTCTCTCAACTTCAGATTCAAAGCTTGCATTCACTACCTCCAACTTTCCAGGCTCAGACACTTCTGCAGGAACACTGCAAAACATTTTAGATCCAAATTTTACTCCACTTGCATCTATTTCTTTTTTGAGGCAGAGGAATACTCTACAGAAATTACTTCAGGTCATCCTTCTCTCCAGTGAGGATGTATCCTACCTAAGGTTTGTGCAGTGTATAACTAAAGAAGTGCCATTTCCCATGCTCTGATGGCTGTGGCCTCCTGAAGTTTGTAGAGGCCCCAAGGGCAGCTGTGTCAGCCCTTATGTATGGCCTCCTCCAAGATCAACAACCTAAGATGTGACAAAGTCATTTACCATGCCAACCATTTTACAAAAAGATTGATGTGAAATTTGAGGTCTAGCCAGTACCTGGTTTCTGTAAAGTCCAACTCTTTCACTCCTCATTTGTAGTTGAGATATCCATGAAAATGGCCAAAAAGTGCATGAAGTTTTCAAATACTCTTCTTGGTAAAGATCCGTGCCTCTTAGACAATTTGAGCAAGAAGAGCTTCCAAGGAGCGATGTTTTCAGCCCGTATTGCTACTCATCTGCTTTCTATGGTACAGTACTTGCATACCATTCCAGAAGATGCTGATTTTCTCCCCTAGTCTGTCACCTTAAGCGCAGCTGCAGCTTGCCACTATCTTAATGGAGGCTGATGAGTGCAGAACCCATCTTTTGGAAATAGTATATGAAATCTTTCAGAATCTCAACTTCGACCATAATCTGTGGTCTACAATGAGAACATTCACACCAATTTCGCTGATGCCTCATGCAGTAATGATTGATTATCTGGAAAGAAAGTAAAGACCTCGTTTATCATAAAAGATGACAACTTTATCTTTTCTTGACATACTAGTATTTCTCAATATCGCTGACATTATTTCTAGCATAAAATAGCTTTCTTCCCCTTTCAGAGAAAGATGCAGCAAGTTCAACATCCTGTTTTTATTAAACCATGTTAAATGGATAAAGGTCAGTCAAAGCAGACCATGCCTGTTCAACTGGAAGAACTTTTTTTTTTTTACTAAACCTCCTATGACAGCCAGTATTTCTTCAAAACCTACACCCTGCCCTTCTTGTAGGGGATTGGGTGGAATTAAATTACCATGGATTTCTGGGTCTGTAACATAGTAAGGACAGACTACTGACAGAAGTTTCTTATGCAGCAACCCAGTTGTTCTTTCAGATGGTCACATCTTCCGAAGGCCCACACCATTCTATTGCATAAGAGACCAATCATCTTCTACAGTATAATGCTTTCACAGAGAGAAGCCTTGGTAACGGCAGACGTCCTTGAAGATCAGTAACCAAATCTGACCCAGTAAGGTGATCAGTGCCCCATGAGATGCTTGGAAACCAGATGAGATCTCACAGCATGTAGTATTGGGAAGATACAGAGAGCAGTGAAGAAGGGTGAACCGGTGGCTTCGCTCTTATGACTGGCTTCGTACAAAGAACATAAATACTTAAGTGTATTAATTTCTGGGGAAAGATCACCACCCAGTGGTGATAGTTGGAACAGCAGGATCCAAATGTAAAAATGGGGATTTTTACAGAACTCTGGTCAGGAGAGCAGCCTAAGGGGATGTAAGTGACTGTACCTCCACAGCTAAATCACCACAAGGGGCATACGCAGCAACCCATGAGCCATCACCGTTAATTTCAGGGATAAAGATGCCCAAAACCCTCAGACCTAAAACCAATACCTCCATAAACGTATGTGGCAAAACTAAAGATGTCAGTGAAAACAACTGTAATAACTTCACAGCCACCGCCCTCCCCCTCATCATCAGCCATGAGTGTCACGGAAGAAGACATGCAAGGGGAAAACACTATGCTTTTTCAAGTTCTTCAAGAAATTTGCGTATCAAAAACAGAAATTGTAAATACAGTATTAAATAAGATTGATGAAAAGTTTGTGGAGCTGGGGGAACGTATGTAAGAGGCAAAGGGGAGGATCAGTTGTGTGGAGGATGAACAATTGGCCCATATGGGAGACTTTGCAAAGCTAAAAAACCAAATCTCCAGACTGTATGATAAACTGGAGGACTATGTAAACCAGGACAGGAGATCAAACCTATGAATCTTTGGGATCCCAAAAGGGACAGATCAGAACCCAATAACCTTCATCCAAAGTCTGTTGAGGGACTGTTTTTCAGGCTCAGGAGCACCGACAGAATTTGAAATCGAGAGGGCACACAGGGAGCCCTGCCCTCAGCCAGATAAGGACTCGCGACCCAGGGTGTTCACTGTAAGGATGCTGTGTTTCCAGGACCGCGAGCTAATAATTAAAGCAGCACATAAATCCAGGGTCATAAACTACAAGAACTGGAAGGTGCTCATTTTCCTGGACCTGGCAGCAGAAACTGTTAGGTGCAGAAGAGAACTCCTAAAATGCCAGGACAAATTAAATGAAAAAGGATACAAAGCAGCGGTCTGGTACCCTGCCAAACTAACTTTCACAGAAGCAGGGGTTCGGAAATTTTTCACATCCATTGAGGCGGTTCAGCACTTCCTCACTTCAAAGCAAACCAGCCCACGACGGCCCAACAACAGGAAAGAGGTGCAGGAAAATGGAGAAACCAGGCCCACTCAGCAAACGCTCAAAGGTACCAGATCGACTGCCCAGGTGGAGAGCACGGACCGGGGAAAGATTATCTCAGAATCTAAAACAGCCATTGTAAAAGTATCTGAAGTAAAAACAAATCTAAATTCTGGGGCGGAGTGAATAAATAAGGAATAATAGTAGGGGATAGCTAAAATCCAAAGAAAGTGGGCAGGCAATTAGTACTATAACCATAAAACATTAAGGGGAGGGGCAGGAGGTAATAATGGAGGAATTAAGATGTGAAAGGGCAAGGGTAAGAAATAGAGGGAGGTAGAAGAGAGGGGCAGGGGGGGAGGTGCTCGCCAGGTAACTAAGTGATAAAAGAGTGTACGGAGGAAGTTTGACAGGAAAAGGAAAAAGAAGGGAAGAAAGGAAATGATATTGTATGTGTTGTTGAAAAGTTTAATGATTCTAATAGGTTTGGTTGTAAAAACTGTGAATGCCAAGGGGAGACAAAAGAAACCTTTACTTGAAGTAGAATGTGCTGATAGGACTCTTGCATTAACTGTAAAATACTCTACTGCAGATGGGGGGAATTAAGTTTGGCACCCCGAGCGAGGGATCCATCATCCATGCAAAAGGCGTAAAGTCTTAAATGTACTTAACTAGAGCCCACATAGATATAGCGCTCCTTCAAGAAACACACTTAACAGAGAATGAGCATAAAGAATTAAAACCCAGGGCTATGAACAGCTGTTTTGCTCGGCCTTTATTTAAAAAAAGTGGAGGGTGGCCATATTGGTCCATAAAAGAAGCCCCTTTGTAAAATATGATACAGAAAAAGACTCACAGGGGCATATGATCTGGGTGACCGAAGAATTGAGCAACAAGAGATATCTCTACTCAGTCTGTATGCACTCAATGGCCCAAAGGGTAACTTCTTTTAAAAATGCATAAAAGGGTTTTCCAAAGTAGCGAAAGGAGAGTGGGTAGTGGGAGGAGACTTGAACTGTGTCCTAGGTACCCTAGACAGATCAAACTATAAAACACAACTTCATCACTGAGAGGGACAGGAGCTTAGAGCATGTGTTAAACGCTGGAATTTAGTGGATTTGTGGAGGGAAAGAATGAGAAGAATTAAAGAATTTACGTGTTACACACCCAGAACAGAAAGATATGCTCGGCTGGATTACATTTTAATGTCCAGAACTGTAACCAGGACCTTTGACAAAATAAAAATACACCCCATTGAAATAGCGGATCATGGACTGGTGGAGTACAGTTAGCAACCAATGGGACAGGGGTCAAAGGCAGACTAGACTGGATGAGAGCCAGCACACTCATGTTCCAACAGGAGACGCTGGTGAACAGACTTAAAAAGGAGTGGCACTATTATATGAAGACTAATGACAACGGGGTGACCACGGAAAATACTCTTTGGGATGCGGGAAAGGCCCTTATGAGAGGATTGATAATCCAATGGATGGCCCAAGCGAAGCGGGAAATAGGTAAAAATAAAACCCAGTTACTCCAGCAGCTGGGGGAATTACAAATAGAACATTGTAAGAAAGGGAAAAAAGGTACATTGCATAGGCTTAAGGAGGTTAGACACCAACTTAATGTATGGAAAGCGAACATATCGCCCATTTATTAAGTCTCACTAAAAGATAATACATGGAACAAGGTAAAAGAGCAGGAAAATTGCTTGCATGGCAATTGAAAAAACAAAAAGCTTCAAGATTAATAGCTGAAATACAGCTACCAAAAGGGGAAAAAAACTATACCATGAAGGGAATCTGTGAGGCATTGCGGACATTCTATATGGACTTACATAGGTCCGAAAATAAGGTATCAGAGGGGGAACTGAGAAATTATCTTAAATTGGTGAAGGTCCCTTGACTTGGGGAAGAGGAAGCAACTAACTGAGGGCCCCAATTACAGGCGCCGAAGTCCAGGAGATAATTAGAGCAATGTCTCAGAAGAAGGCGGCAGGGGGAGATGGGTACCCAATGGAATTTTATCAGTGTCTGGCAGTGGATCTGTCCCCCCTCCTAGCAAGCGTATTCTCAGGAGCATTGAAAGGTAATACTTTGCCAGACTCAATGGACCAAGCAAATGTCATAGTGCTACCAAAAGAGGGCAAACCATCTCAGCTTTGTAGCAGTTATAGGCCTATAGCATTAATTAATACTGATGCGAAGCTGTTCGCAAAAGTGCTGGCCAAACACATCAAAAACCTTCTCCCGGAATTGATATACCCTGACCAAATGGGATTCATTAAGGGGTGTCTAATCTCAGACAATGTAAGGAGAGCAGTAAACCTTTTCCATTTAATCGGGGAGAACAATTAACCAACTCTGCGTGTGGCGCTAGTTGTGGAAAAAGCCTTTGACCGGGTAGAATGGTGATTCCTATTTGAGATGATCAAGAAATTTAACCTGGGGGAGGGCTTCTTGAATGGGTTTCAAGCGATTTACAGAAATCCCTTGGCCCGGATCCTGACCAATGGCAAAAGATCGAACTGTTTCACTTTGCAGAGAGGTACGAGACAGGGATGTCCTCTCCCCCATGTTATTTGTCATGATAATTGAAGCCTTTGAAGTCAGAATAAGGGAGAATCCAGATATCTGTCCAATAAAAGTAGGGAACCTAGACCATAAAATATTTTTATATGAGAATGACACTATATTGTTTGTATCTAACCGCAAAGAATCACTCTCACATGTAATAACAGAAATCAAGACATTTTCTAGAGTCTCTGGGTTTAACGTCAATCTAAATAAAATGGAAGTGCTAAACCTGGGTGGTCTTCCACATGGTAAACTAATCGATTTCCCCTTCAAGTGGGAGACTCAGAATATTAGGTATTTGGGAGTCCATATTAGAAGGGACCCACACGATCTTTTCAAAGCAATTACACTACACTAGCAACGCGAATAGAGAGCGAGCTATCTCACTGGTCAAAACTGACAATGAGCTGGATAGGTAGATTGGCAGCTTTAAAAATGAACATAGTCCCAAAGTTCAATTTCCTATTTAGTATTTAATCTTTTTATTCATTGAAAATAGTTAACATATTGAAACATTTTAGACAGCATACACTTTGAGATTACCTAAGAAACATACATATTGAAACAATGTAAACAGCATACATATTAAACAATGTTAAACATTTTTTACTTTTCTCCCCTTCCCCCCCCCTTTATCCACCACCCCCATCCCATACTCCCATACTCCCTCCCATTCCTTAACTTTATCCCCCTCCCTCCCATTCATTAATAATCCACAAAAGAATGCAATTAATACATTATAATTTCCCCTTCTCCTACCTTCACCTTCACCCTTTTACACTTTCCCCTTCCAATCCTCATCCTCCCTACTAAACCAATTCAAACCTAACCCCAATATAATCCTAACTTAGCCAATTTAAATTGTTAAAATATCATTCCTTGCCCTTGCTGAAACCCCATCAAGATAAGGAGTCCAAACATTTAAAAAATAAGCTCTTTTACGCACATGTTTTCTAGTAGATACTCCTTCCCATAAAATCAATTGATGTAATACATTTCTCCACTCCCAAAATTCTGGACCTTTAGGATCTCTCCAATTTCGAAGTATACATTGCTTAGCAAGCAGACAACATTTCCTCACTAAATGTCTATTCCCTGATAATGAAAGCCCCAAAGAATCTGGAACATCAAGAATTGCAAACCCTGGAGTCAAAATTAAAGATTGCCTCAATATACCACTTAGAAATTTTTGAATATTAATCCAAAATTTCTTCACACATGTACAAGTCCAGAACATATGCCCCAAATGTGCCTTTTCCATTCTACACCTTGGGCATTCACTACTTTGAGCAAAGCCCCCCCTCCATGCTCTATAGGGTGAAATATAAGCACGTTCAACTATCTTAAATTGCATTTCTCGTAATTTTGCTCCCACTATTTGTCTAGGAATACACCCAATGACCTTTTCCCAGGCAAATCTTTCAAGATTGACTTCTAATTCTTTCCCCCATTGCAAACTCAGATGATCAAAATTCTTGACATGAACTAAATTAAATAAAGCCTTATTATATTCTGCTACAGTTATCCTCTCCTTGTCCTTCAACGCAAACCAATCTTCCAATTTTCTAAAATTTTCTAATCTCAAACCAATACTCCTATCAGCTATGGAAATCAAATAATATTTTAAATGTAGATATGCATAAAAATGCCCCTGAGACAAACCATAACTTCTTTTTAGTTCACTAAATGGTTTAAGTACACCCTCTTCATTAATTACTTGATACAGCAGAAAAACACCCTTTTTCTCCCAGCCTTTAAATAAAATTGACTTTATACTTTGATGAAAGTCAATATTGCCCTGCAGTGGCAAATAACCTGAAATTTCACTTGAAACACCCAATTTTTCACAAAGCTTCTGCCAACTCCATCGAACCCCCTGCCATAATATATTACTTTTAAATACTTTAGGAAACTTCACTCTCGAAACATGTAACATTGACCGAAGGGAATAAGGAGCAACTAATGCTGATTCAAAATCATAAGGAGTATAAACCGAAGTACCACCTATCCAATCACGTACGTGACGAAGTAAACAACCCATATTATATAATTCTATACAAGGTAACCCCATACCACCTTGTTGTCATGAACCATACAAACGATCAATTCTTAATCTTGGATGTTTCCCTCTCCAAATAAATCTCTGCAATAATCTCTCTAATTTCTGCACATCCTGTCTTAAAAGTCGTAATGGAATTAATTGTAAAATATACAAAATTTTTGGAAAAATCATCATCTTATATGCAGCTATCCTACCCCCTAATGAAAGTGGCAAAGGTGTCCAAACCTGTAATTTATTTTGTATATCTCGCATCAATGGCCTAACATTCTGTCTATACAAATGGCTCGGATTTTTGGGCAACCAAATTCCTAAATACTTAAATTTGTTAGTAGCCCATTTTAATGGAAACTCATCACCCCATTTTCCCTGCAATCCCCCATTAATATCCAAAGCTTCCGATTTAGTCATATTCAGTCTTAAACCAGCAATTTCCCCAAATCGACTAATCATATCTAGAAGTCTTTTTAAAGATTCACAAGGATTTAACAACATGACTAATAAATCATCTGCAAAAGCAGAAATTTTGAATATGCATGTCCCAACTTTCACTCCTTGTATCTCATCACAAGCATAAATCAATCTCAGTAAAGGATCCAATGAAAGCACAAACAACAATGGTGATAAAGGACAACCCTGTCTAGTTCCAAGCGTAATATAAAAATTATTTGTAATCTGTCCATTAACTCCTATTACTGCCTTTGGTTTATAATACAAAGCACTAATTCCCATTATAAATCTTTCACCTATGCCATAGGTTTTTAAAATTTCAAATAAATATTTCCATTCTACTCTATCAAAAGCTTTTTCTGCATCAAAACTTACCAATAAAGATGGGACAGCCATTTTTCTAACCCAACTCAATGCTCCTAATATTTTCCTTACATTCTTTGAAGGGTACCGTTCTCTCACAAATCCAGTCTGACAATCATGTAATAAAAGAGGCAGATAACCTGCCAACCGATCTGCTAAAATCTTTGCAAACAATTTTAGATCATAATTTATTAACGAAATTGGTCGATATGACTCAACCTCAGTTACATCTTTACCAGGTTTAGGCAGAACCACAATGTGAGCAAGATTATTATTATATTTAAAAACTCCCTCATTCATCCACCTATTAAATAAAGTCACTAACACTGGTGTAATCTGAACTTGCAGCAATTTATAATATTCTGCTCTAAGACCATTTAATCCTGGAACTTTATATCTTGTGGCATTATCAATTTTACTTTGAATTTCCTCTGCTGTTATAGGAGCTTCCAATTGCATTTGCTGAACCTTAGTAAGATGCGGTAAATGTATTTTTCCCAAAAAATTGTTAATATTTTCATTGGAAACATCTTCTCCCCTATATAACTTTGTATAATAATTTACAAAAATTCTCCCTATATCCGCACTATTTTTACATATTACTCCACCTTTATCTTTCAAAAGTGGAACAAATCTGGATCCTTTACCTCGTGCCAAACAACGAGCTAAAAGTTTCCCCGATTTATCCCCATATTGATATAAATGATGTTTATAATATAACAGAGATTTTTTAGCTATTTGTTGTAATAAAGTATTTAAAGTTGCTTGAGTAGCAAGTAACTGCTCTTTGTTGAAATTATTAGGTTTATTAGCCAGGAGCCTCCGTTCTCTACAAATATGGTGGACGCAGTCATTGGTCCGTATGAAATTTCAGATCATGCTCCTGTGTGGGTAGATTGGATAGGAAGTCAGCATGGTAGTAGTAAAGGTTCTTGGCGCTTACCACTCGAGATATGTTATGATACTAATTTCAAGGATTTTTTAATAACTAAATGGAATGATTATGATTATTTTAATGAGAAGCATAAAAATGACCCAGAGTTATTTTGGGAGGCTTCAGAAGCTGTTTTGAGAGGAGACATAATTTCTTATATAGCTCGAAGGAGAAGAATGCTTGCTTATAGGATTCTTAGATTCAATTTCCTATTTAATCAAATCCTGATAAGTCTCCATAGAGATTTCCTAAAAAACTGGGAAAAGAAACTGCTAAAATTTGTTTGAGGTTGGAAAAGGGCCCGGTTAGGAGTTCACCTACTCTCTAGAATGAAGGAAGAAGGAGGGGGGGGGGGGCGAAGTTCCCACTTTTGTAGTTATACTATCGTGCCACCATCTTAAGGGCCTTCAAAGTGCACCAAGACCAACCAGAAGGGGCCTTGTGGGTGGACATAGAATGCAGACAATCTCTCTGTTCTCTATCTTTGAGAATTGGGATACAGCGAGGAAGGTAGGGAGAGAAAGGGAAAAGGCAGAACGAGGGGTACAACACCCTTTTGTTGATCCATTGCAGTAGTTAAGGAAAATGTATGTGAAACAGGACTTATTACTGTCAGGGATATCAAAATGGTCCCAAATAGGAGACCAAAGACCTTTTTCAGAGCCGGCATTCTCCACGCTTATAAAAATGCTTCAGGAGGCGGGGATTAATCGCTTCTCTGAACTACTGTCCAGTGGGACCTGTATAATGCACAAGACCTAGAAAGAAAGGTGGACAAAAGAATCCCTTTGTACCAATACTTTCAGCTGTGTTTTTTATCTTGCGCCCGGTTGTACTCCCACAGTTAGGAAAGAAACCTCTGGGTTAGAGGATTTAATAATGAGAGGGGGTAGCCAGAAACAAATCATCTCTAAGCTTTATGGAGGGTTCCTAGCTGAGGAACACAAAATCCCTCCCTCTCACACAGAAGAACAGCAGGAATGTCTAGGACACCCATTAACAGAAAGGGAGTGGGAAAATATACACGTGAAAGCCCACAGAAATTCAAAGGAAATGGCCTGGCAACAAACCCTACTGCAAATAATACATTGAACGTACTTCACCCCCCTGCAGTTTGGTGCATAAAAACAATGGGACATACTGGAGAGGATGTGTGAGGAAAAGAGCTTTCTTCCATATGTAGTGGGAATGTCCTGAAATAGGCAAATTCCAGGAAGAGGTAAAGGAGGAGATGGATAAGGCGCTAGGCTCCCAGATCTCACCAGACCCAGTGCAGTTCCTCTTGGGACTGGAGAGAGTTCAAAGAATGGAGGAGAGACATACTTCCTTAAGGGCCAGAATTATTCTGATGGCTCGTGTCTCCATCGCATTGAAATGGAAATCACAGGCAGGCCCCCGGGTGGAAGGTTGGTAAGGAAAGGTAGGAGAGGCCAAGACATTTGAAAAAAATCACCGGAGTGATCAAAGGGAATCAACACTAGTGGGAGAATAGGTGGGGAAGATGGTCCCGGGGAAGCCCAAAGCAGTAACGGGAAAGGGATTTGCCACTCAAATTTCACCTCATCACAGAAATCCTTCTGGCACTATATTGGATAAGAGATAAAGACATACTCCATTTGGCAAGTTTTAATGATGTAAATAATGTTATGTTAAGTAGTTTAAAGCAATAAGGGAACATGATTATAAGCAGGACGGAAATAATGGATACAGAGTGAACCGTGGACTTTGAGAGTGGCAAACGACCACAGGACATAAACCAATCTCCAACCCAGGACATGGCCAAAAACAGGATGGACAACCAGAAGAGCAAGGGCTGGAGGGTGGAGAATTATAGAGGTGGTAGAATAAATCTCAGTGATGTAAATGTATATGACACTGTCATAAATGTAACGGGAAACGGTTTATAAATGTAAAGGAAAAAAGGTAAACTCTTTACATGGATATAAATGTAATGTTCCTCTTTGGAGTTCAATAATAAAAAATTTAAAAAAAGGAAAGGAAAAAGCATAAAAATTAAATATTAAGAGAGCAGCAAAGCCTATTCCGGTGGGACCAAAACGGAGCGGGCTAACATGCGGCCGCCATCTTGGATCTCTCCTCTTCCATGGCAAAAACCTTTTCTAAAACACCACTGAAATTGTGTGCATCCTGACCTCGATGTCTCAATTCTGATCACCATGTACTATCTAAAATTTGCCTTCACGTGTAATGAACAAAAAATACTTGCACCATGCTGCGAGGACTTGCATGCATCAGTAATGCTGAGAACTATGCTGTCGGTTGCTTAACTACTAGCAGGGTCTCCCAAGACTGACAGGTTTCAGCTGAAGTGCCAGACTAAGACAAACTGCCCATCTGGGCAGCATCAGTATGGGATGATGTTAGTGGTAGAGGATCATATTTCTGTAACAGTGGCAACAACACTGGTATTACCTGCACGGAAGAAAGGCCTGACAATCTATTTCTCAATTTTGCCACAAAAAAACAATCTTACATACTGGGATGTGAAGCTTGAACCAAGTGAAGCTAGAGATGGTCAAGAATGAAAAGGAACATGTGTAACTCGATCTCTTGGATGTCAGCAAATTGAAATGAATTGGCATCAAGCAATTTGAATCTGATAATCACATGGTATATATTCTACACTGGAAATGAAAGACAAAAGAAATGATATATAATTGATATATATGATTTATAATTAAGAAAAAACTTGCCAAGGACTAAAAAGAAATACAATGCAGTCAGTGAATGCTTAATTTCTATTCTTCAATGAGGAATGTCCATGAACACAACTATTATTCAGATATATGCACCAACAACCAATGCAGAAGAGGACATAATTGATCAGTTCTATGAAAAAGTACAAACTGGAGAGAGGAGTAATATCCCCCCACTATCTGGTGGAGTTGTTTGCTGCTGGACCTGAGAAAAGTTTGAAGAGAGAGCTGCAGGGAAAACACTGCTGGGAACTCAAGCTGGGTGGTAAGCCATGCCCCTTTCACTGACATCATTGCAGTGACTCTGGGACCATTTAATTGTTGTGCAACTGTCTCATAGTTGTGCGGCCTGTGGACATGTGACCAAAGGGGTACACCCCTTTAATGCCCCAGAGGGGCCACTTTGGGGCTGGCTATTTCTTGAAGATGCCCAAAGATCCTGGGAAGAGGAAAGGTAAAAACTTTAAACATCTGGTATTGTCATCTACTCCTAAGCTAGTAACTGCTCCTATGGACAAACATGTGAAATAAGAACAAATGGCCCCTGTTGCATTTCAGACTGGTTTGTTAATTTTCTTTTCTCCTGAGGCCTCTGGAATATCTTTGTCCATCTTCTAAGAGCTCTCTGCTAGCAGAAAGGCTGGGACAGGGAGGTGGGAGTGATTATACCCTCTTAGTGCATCTACCAGGGAATGAAGAGAATTCTCTTTGGAATGATGTACCTGCAGGCTTTCAGCCAGTTTCTATCCACTGTTCTACTGTCTGTGGCTGTCTTAAAATATATTAAACTTGACTCTATTACCTCAATGGTCCTATTGAAAGTTGTCACACAGACCAACACTTTGTTTGGGGGGGGGGGGGGGAAGGTTATTGACCAAACAGTAAAGTTTCTCTGATACAGTTAAAAATTGCAAGAGCATGATTCTAGTTTTGATTTTGCCCTTCTGAAAAAAGGAAAAGTTATCAATACAGGTTGATTCTTTGCAAGACACAGAGGAGAGAGGTCACATAGCTAGGACCTGTCCCTTAGATGATGTAATACTCTCTTGCACCAAGGATGTGTCTCTAGGGCCATGTGCCCATGAGGGTAGGGTTAGGATGACTGTTATATTTGGCGATTCGATCATTAGGCATGTAGATAGCTTTGTGGCTGGTGATTATGAGGATCATCTGCTAACATGTCTGCCTGGTGCAAAGATAGCGGACCTCACGCACCACCTAGACAAGGTTTTAGATAGTACTGGGGAAGAGCCTGCTGTCTTGGTACATGTTGGTAGCAATGACATAGGAAAATGTGGGAGGGAGGTTCTGGAAGCCACATTTAGGCTTTTATCCAAACACCAGTGAGAGAGTCAGTTGGACCATTAGATGATGGCTGGATAAAAGGTGCACTGAGAGGACAAGGCCACAGCGGAGAGACTGAATGAATTTTTTGCTTCAGTCTTTATTGAAAAAGATGTAGAAAACTTACTCATGCCAGAAATGATATTTATAGGTGATGTATCAGAGGAATTGAAACAAATCTTAATAAATTGGGAAGATGTAATACAGCTAATTGATAAACTAAAGAGCAGCAAATCACTTGGACTGGATGGTTATTGTCCTTTCCTTTGAGTCCTACTAGACTAGTCAAGACAAGTGGGTTGTGTTGTGTTCCCCCACCAGCAGATTGGTGGAGACCACAAATGAAAAGCCCAGGTTTCAAAGACATCACTCCTATGCCTGTATTCGCCTCAGTCACCAGAGGTCCCTTCAGTATTCATCCCAAAGCATATGGGAGAAACATGGCAGGCTTCACGTAACTTCAGTTGTGGGCAAGAATGAGTAATCAACAGTAGAGAACTATATACAGGAAAGTAGAAACAGAAGACTGTCAGTAGAAGATGAACCTGCAGAGCCAAGTATAAAAATTACAGCAGACTCAAGGGTACTGCAGCAGAAGAACAGAATAATACAGTTTCTGGGGCGGGCCCTGACTGGTCTAGCAGGATGCAAAGAAAATACATTAACTAGTAAGTGAAATTTCACCTTCAATAGCGTCCTGCTATTCCAGTCCAGACAAGTGGGCTGTACCAAAGCTACAACTCCACTGGACGGGAAGAAGACACAGCAGCTCACAAAATTCTTGAGCCGAAGGCAATGTCTGCCCATGCGTGGACATCCAAGCAGTAATGTTTGACAAAATTGGAAAGTGATGCGACATTGCTGCCCTACAAATGTCTGCAGAGGCTACCGAGCTCTGCTCCACCCACGAGGATGCTTGTACTTGGGTAGAATGGGTGTGCAAACCCTCCGTAACCAGCTGGTTCCTCAACAGATATGCCAAAGCAATGGCCTTCTTAATCCAGTGCCACAAAGTCAATTTGGTCACCACTTCACCCTTACACGAGCCAGCAAACAGCACTAAAAGATGGTCAGACTTACGAAAGGAATTCATAACCTCCAGGTACTGAAGGAGCACCCTCCGGACACCCACCAGGCAAAGATCCTTATCCTTCCCCCAACATTGCTCCTTTGGGAAAGAGGGCAGGCAGATCACCTGGTTCACGTGAAAGGGAGAAAGCACTTTAAGCAAGAAGGAAGGCACAGGCTGAATGGAAACCACCTCCTTCAAAAAAGACAGATAAGGATCTCAGCAAGACAGAGTCCGCAGCTCGGAAATCTGCCCTGCAGAACAAATCATGACCAAGAACACAGTCTTGAGTGTCAAATCCTTCAAGGTAGTCCTCTTCAATGGCTCAAAGGGGGCTGCCATCAGAGCCCTGAGCACCAAACAGAGATCCCAGGAAGAGATCACAGACCAAAGGGGAGGATGCATATGCCAAATCCCCTGAAGAAAGTGCGAGATGTCTGGATGCAAGGCCAGAGACTTGCCCACCACCAGACCCCAGAAACAGGCTAGAGCTGCAACCTGAAGTTTTAGGGAGCTAAGGGAAAGGCCCTTCTCTAGGCCATCCTGTAGAAACAACAGGGAGGATACTTTGGCCACATCAGGAGCCAACTGTCATGTACCGCACCAGTGCTCAGAAAGGCACCATATCTGTATGTAGGCTAGCTTGGTAGAGACCACAGCTGGAGAGTAGCCCTTATGCACTAGCTGTCTCCTTTCAAGAGCCATGTTGTAAACAAGAAGGAGGCCAGATCCTTCAGGATGATCGGTCCTTGCTGCAATAGATCCTGAGACGGAGACAACAGAAGTGGAGGTGCCTGCAGGAGCCGCATGAAGTCTCCTTGCCAAACTTTCCTCAGCCAGTCCGATGCCACCAGAACAATCCTGCCTGGGTGGCATTCTATACGCCGAGTCACACACCCCACCAGGGACCACAGAGGAAACACATACAGCAGTCGCTGACTTAGCCAAGGCTGGGTCAGGGCATCAAGACCCTCAGACCCTCTCTCCATGTGACAACTGAAGAAGTGGCAAACCTTGGCATTGGAGCAGGTCATGATCAGATCCATTTTGGGGCAACCCCAGCAGTGCAGAATCAACTGAAATGTCTTTTGACTCAACTCCCACTCTCCAGGATCCAGAGAGTGCCGGCTGAGGAAGTCTACTTCCATACTGTCTATCCCTGCAATGTGCTGGGCCGATAAGGCTAGGAGGTTCTTCTCTGCCCAGAAAAACAGGAGTCTCATCTCCAGAACTACCCCGGCACTACTTGTAGCGTCTTGCCAATTGATATAAACCATAACCATGGCATTGTATGAAAAGACTTGATTGTCCAGCCCTCACCCAGGGGCCGGAAACGCAGAAGAGCAAACCTTGACGCAACTGATGGGCCACACTACTTCTTTGAAGCTCCAATGGCCCTGGGCCATATGGTCTTGGCAATAGACACCCCAGCTCGAGAGACTGGCATCTGTCATCAGCAGGATCCAGGAGAAATCTTCCAGTGGTATGCTCCTCCTTAGATAACATGACTGCCGCCACCACCGTAGGCTGGCCTTCACCATCAATGGGAGCGATAGCCTGCACTCAGACTCCTGAGAACTTGGGGACCACAAGTTAACAAGGACCGCTGAAATGATTGCATATGAGCATTTGCCTACAGCACCATCTTTATGAACGCTGCCATCAATCCAAGGAGCTGAAGATAATCTCAGACTCTGGGAGCCTGCTGCGCACCGAACAGTGCCAGGCAATCCAACAGCCTTTTAACTTTCTCCTATGGCAGGAAAACTGTGCCCATTCAAGTGTTCAAACATTCTCCCAGAAACTCCAGGGATTGGGAAGGCAACAGCTGGCACTTTCCCTGATTGATCACCCAGCTGAGGTTTTCCAAAACGTACACCACTTCGGAAGCCACTGGAGATACTTTTCAAAGGAAATGGGTTTGGATGAGTCAGTCATCTAGGGGACAGGCACCACCACCTTCAGGTATAACAACTTGTCCAAGGTGTTCTGCACAGAGGCACTTCTGATCGCAGACCCACAAGAGGAAAAGACGAAAGCATCTGGAATCGGCTCTTTGCATTCCAGGACATAGCCAAAGTGAATGGTAAATGGTGTCTAGCACCCAGCAATCCTTGGTAACCAGGGCCCATTCCGACTGGAGGAACAAGGGACTGGGCCCACAAACCTTCATTGCGTAGCCTGGGAGGGTCCCCCTCTATAGGGGATTGTCCGTGGGCCCATGTGCTCCATGAAAAGACTGAGAATGAACCCGAGGCCTGGAAGCAGGAGAGAAGAAAGGTTTTTCTGGTCAGTAATGATGAGAGTCCTGAAACCCCTGGGAATGCGGCCAACAGCCTTTGGTGGATGGGTGGAGGCTGACGAGACAGGGACACCAGACTCCTTCACAGGCCCATTACACCTGTTCTCTGGAAGGCAGTAAGATTTTGTTTTGCCTAGGTCCTTCACTAGATTCTCCAAATCTGTTCCAAACAGAAGCTTCCTCTTGAAAGCCAGTTGGAGGATGTGTCTGCTGCCCAGTGCTGGAGCCAAATCCAATGCCATGACACTTTTTCCAGGTCACCATCTCTGGCCGCCAAACATACCAGGTCATATATGGCATCAGAAAGGAAGCATGCGTAATCAACTCCAAAATAGAGGTGGTATCATACAGAGGAAGAGAATGAATCCACTGGAGCAGGGCTCGAGACATTAGGCTGGTGTATACCACCAGCTTCAGAATAGCTGCCGCCATGGCAAACTAGCTCCTCAGGAAGGAATCCTCCTTACGGTCCAGAAAATCCTTTAAGGCCCGCCCACCTTTTACAGGAATGATGGTTCATCTGGTAACTGCCATGACCTGCGCATCCATCTTGGGAATGCAAAACCACTCAATGCACTCCTCCTCTGGGAGAGCATAGATCTTCTTATACACCCTTAACCCTTTAGATAGGGAATCAGGAGAATCCTACTCTGACCGTATCATATCTGCCATGAAGGAAAAGCAGAGTCCAGAATCCGGGGATGAGGCACCTCACTTGTCACAGGTCAAACAATGTTTCCTGGAAGAAGACATAGAGATTTAAGGCTTCATCAACCCGCAAGCATGTGTTAACTGTGCTTTTACATAATGCATGTTAAAAGCGCTAGGGAAGGAGCGCGTGTTGGAGCCACTTGGTCAGAAGGGGCTTTGGGACCACGTGACCACCAGGCACGCAATAGGTAAAAACATTACTAATGCGTGCAGAAAATGATGGGAAACCCACACACACGCCAACAATCAACCAGGACATGGAAATGGGAGCCTCCAAGGACAATGACAAGGTCAAGCCTTAGTACTCACCCTTTGAAAGCCCCAGGTGGAGTATCCATGCTAGGCTGAGCTCTAATCCCTTGAAACATTTTCACTGGTTGGCTTTGCAGCACTGTGACTGGCAGGCAGATCCCTTTGAGAGCCTTCTGCAATCTTTGGGAGAGAGCAGGTGGGAGGGGGCGCTGAGGTTGTGTGAGGCTGCTGCAGTCTTCCAAATCCTTCTAATTTGTGACTGCTCAACAGGCCCTTATCATGATAAGAGCATGGAGCTGAACCAATTTTCCCTCCTCCTATGGTTACTGAAAAGACCACACTCTAGTGGAGCTTCCCACATCACGCTCAAGTGAGAGAGTCAGCTTTCTGTACTCAAAGCAGTCATTGACGAGCATTTAATCAATCTCTGTTCTTCTCAAGCCTCAGAATTTCTACAGAGAGGAGAAAATCAATCCATCATTTGCTAGAGACAAGAAATACTGAAGAGTCCTCTGATGGCTGACGCAAATATAGGCATAGGAGTGATGTAATCGAAACCTGGGCTTTTCATTGGTTCTTTCTCTCCACCAATCTTGTCTGGACTGGTCTAGCAGGACTATATGGAACTAATATTATATTCTGTGATCTATCATTAAAATAATCTGTAGCACCCAAAGCTTGGAGAGTGGCCAGTGTAACGCCAGTTTTTAAAAAGGATTCCAGATGTGATTTGGGAAACTGCAGATCAATAAGCCCGACATCAGTACTAGGCAAAATGGTAGAAACCATTATAAAAAAACAAAATTACTGAACATGTTTAATGGCAGAAAGCCAACATGGATTTAGCCAAGGAAAGTCTTGTCTTATCAATCTCTTATATTTTTGAAGGTGTGAATAAACAGGTAGATAAAGGTGAGCTGGTTGATATTGTGTATCGCGATTTTCAGAAAGCCTTTGACAAAGTCCCTCATGAGAGACTCTAGGGGAAATTAAGAAGCCATGGGAAATGACACAATGTATTAATGTGGTTTAGGAACTGGTTGAAAGATAGAAAACAGAGAGTAGAGCTAAATGGCCAATTTTCTCAATAGAGAAAGGTGAATAGTGGAGTACCCCAGGGATCTGTGCTGGGCCCGCTGCTTTTTTTTTTTTTTTAATGCTTTATTTTCATTTTCATACAAAACAAGCATATTATATGCATTAAACAAAGGAAACATAAAGGAGATAAGGAGGGAAAACCCTCATCCCACCTTCCTCCCCGGTTCCCTGCCATAATCTGTTTGTACATAAATCTGAAAACACACCATCTCAATAAGCTTAGCATGCAAAGACCACATAAGAACATAAGATATGCCATACTGGGTCAGACCTAGGTCCATCGAGCCCAGTATCCTGTTTCCAACAGTGGCCAATCTAGGTCATATGTACCTAGCAGTTTCCCCAAAAGACACAGGTTCCACAATGCTTTTATTGGGTCAAGCATTTTGCCCGGTACTAACGTCAGACTCAAAGGTCTGTAGTTTCCTGGATCACCCCTGGAACCCTTTTTAAATATTGGCGTTACATTGGCCATTCTCCACTCCGGGTAATACAGATGATTTTAATGAGAGTTCACAGATTACTAATAGTAGGTCTGCAATCTAAGAACATAAGAACATAAGATATGCCATACTGGGTCAGGCCAAGGTCCATCAAGCCCAGTATCCTGTTTCCAACAGTGGCCAATCTAGGCCATACGTACCTAGCAGTTTCCCCAAAAGACACAGGTTCCGCAATGCTTGTACTGGGTCAAGCATTGATATCCTTGATCCCTTTTAATAGTGGTTTATGGACCTTTCCTCCAGGAACTTGTCCAAACCTTTTTTAAACCCAGCTACACTAACAGCTTTTACTACATCCTCCAGTAACAAATTCCAGAGTTTGATTACACATTGAGTGAAAAAATATTTTCTCTTATTAGTCTTAAATAGTTTACTCTGTAGCTTCATTGCATGTCCCCTAGTCTTCCTATATTCTGATAACGTAAACAATCGATCTACGATTACCCGTTCCACTCCGTTCATTAATTTATAGACTTCTATCATATCTCCCCTCAGCCGTCTCTTTTCCAGGTTAAATATTTAACAGCTTCTAGGTTAAATATTTAACAGCTTCCATTTAGTTAAAGCAAGTGGGTGGGAGCGGGTTCTGAAATCTGAAAGTTGCTAATATTTATTGTACAGACAGACATTGGTTACACCATAAATTTCAACTGATTACTGCAGAATATTTCCAGTTAGCAACAATGAGATTCAATGCAATGCTCAACCTGAAATTCAATAAAAATGACCTCCCTTTGCAAAGGAGGGAATGTCACTCAAAGATCGAAAAGTAAGCATTCACCTGAATATACATTGCTTTGACTGGTAGAAAAAGCAGTATATAAGCCTAGTTAAATACATAATTAAATACATATAGAAAGACTAGGTGACATGCAATGAAGTTACAATGTAGCACATTTAAGACAAATTGAAGAAAATATTTTTTCACTCAAGCGTAAACAAAATCTAGAATTCGTTACTAGAGGATGATGTAAAAGTGTAACTAAATTTAAAAGAGAGTTGGACAAGTTTCTGGAGAAAAAGTCCATAAACCATTATTAAAGAGGACCAGGGCAAACCAGGTCTTTGCCGAAAGGTGAGGAAATAGATGTTTTTGTGGTAGCAGAACCGACTGAGTTAGATTTATGTGTTTCTGTACAGTACTGCATACAAAAGATAAGTAGTAATAGTAGCTAACAGGTTTTCTGGAATTTTCTCATGATGAAATACCTACATTGATTGTTACATTTTCTTTAGAAGCGGATACATTTAGAATCATGAAGACTTATTTATCAAAAATAAAGACTTTTTGTTTTGTGGTCAGAAAATTATGATATTTCCTGATGTAGTTAGGGCTACCCACTTGAGGAGAAAGAGATTCCTTCAATTGAAACTTTGTAGTTTGACTTTGGGAGCCTCTTTCTTCCTACGCATACTATGGAAATGTTTGATCTTCTACCGGGGCTTTAGATATGTATTTACTGATTCTACCCAATTGGAAAATTTCTTGAAGGATAAGTAATTTGTATTCTGTCTAGTCCCATGACCTTTCTGGTTTTCCCTTAACTTTTTTCTTTACATGTTGCTAAGTATAGGTTGTATTTTCTAGAGATTTAATATTATGTATCCATCAGTGTGGGTTAGGTCCCTCTCTCCATGACATGGGCTAGAAAACATTGTTTCATTATTTTATAATATTTCTTTGGGAATTATACTTTCTTGTAATTTCCTTTTGCATCTTGTAAGTTGCAAAATCTTAATAAAAAATTAAAAAAAAACAAGTACAAGCTAAAACTGACAGAACATGCAAACAAGATATACCGATAGTCATTGGCGATTGGAACGCAAAATCTGGGAATAATGAAGAAGGCAACTAAATTGGAAAATATGGGCTTTGAAATAGAAATAAAGCTGGAAAAGACTGATAGAATTCTGCAAGACTAACAATCTATTCATCTCAAACACCTTCTCCCGGCAATACAAGCGACAGCTGTACACATGGACTTCATTCACCCAATGGATTGTACAAAAATCAAATTGACTACATTTATAGAAATCAATAATGGAAAAGCTCAATATCATCAACAAAGGCAAAACCTGGTGCTGACTGGTACAGATCAGCAGCTACTAATATGCAAACTTAAGCTAAATCTGGAAGAGAGGAAGTCACTCATGAATGAAATATGATCTTGAAAATAGATCACTGAAATTTAAAAATTGATTTGCCACTTTGGAAACAAATACCAGAGCACCAGAAAAGCTAGGGGATGACATCAAGAAAGTTGTGCTCGAAGAAAGTATAAAGTCTCTTTAAAAGATGTAAAAGCAAAAATGGCCAAAATGGATGGACAAAGAAACTTTAAAAATTGCTGAGAAACACAGAGAAGTTAAAACCAGAGGAGAAGTAATCATGGAACTTAACAGACATTTCCAACATGCAGCAAGACTAGATAAAGGAAAGTAGTACAATGAAGCATGCGAGAAATAGAATCAGAAAGTATTAGAGGAAGAACAAGACTGGCGTTCCTAAAGCTACAAAAGCTAAAGAGAAAATTCCACCCTTAAATTGGAAAGACAAATAACGTTCAAGGATCCATGTTGAATGATGCTGAGGAGATCAAGAAAAAATGAAAAGAATACACCAAGTCACTATACCATAAAGATCCAGTTGTTTCAACCAGTACCTTATGATCAGATTGCCAGCCTTTTCTTCCAAGGCAATGGAGGGTAAAGTGACTTGCCCAAAGTCACAAGGAGTGCCAGTGGGAATTGAACCTTTGATCTGCTGGGTACTAGGCAGTTGCTCTAACCGCTAGGCTACTCCTCCACTCCAATCATATGTAGCTGTTACAATACTTACAAGGCTCTGTCAGGAAATTTGGAAGATAACATCATGGCTGACTGATTGGAAAAGATCTGTGTTCATACCAGTATTGAAGAAAGGTGATCCGACTGACTGTGGAAATAACTGCCCATTCATTCTGATCCCACATGCTAGCAAGATTCTATTCAAGGCCATTCAGTGGAGACTACAGCTATACCTAGAATGAGAACTGCCTAAATTGCAAGCAGAATTCAGGAAAGGATGAGGAATGAGATGGATCCTTGACAAGACAAAGAATACATGTGTTTTATTGATTACAGCAAGGTCTTTGTATAAATCATGAAAAACACTAGGCCACATTAAGAAGCATGGGTATACCTGAGCATCTGATTGTTCTCATGCACAACCTTTACAGTGATAAAAAAACAACAGTTCAAATAGATCAAGGAGAAACAAAATGGTTTAAAATCAGCAAAGGTGTATGACAAGGCTGCATGTTGTTGTTAAGTGCCGTCGAGTCGGAGTCGACTCAGGGCGACCCTCTGGATAGTGACAGACTGGTACCCGTAGCTGCTGTTATTGTATCGATCCATCTCATTGCTGGCCTTCCTCTTTTGCGTTAACCTTCTATCTTGCCAAGCATAATGTCTTTCTCTAATGATCTCTCTCTTCGCATGATGTGTCCAAAGTATGAAAGTCGAAGTCTTGTCATCTGAGCTTCTAAAGAAAGCTTAGGTTTGATCTCCTCTAGTACTGACTGGTTTGTTCTTCGGGCAGTCCATGGTATACACAGTATTCGCCGCCAGCACCATAATTCAAAGGCATCAATTTTCTTCCTATCTGTCTTTTTCACTGTCCAGCTTTCACATCCATATGATGTTATTGAAAATACCATGGCTTGAACAAGTCAAATCTTTGTATGGAGAGAGACATCTCTGCTCTTGAGAATCTTATCTAGGTCTTTCATAGCCATTCTGCCAAGAGCAATGCGTCGTCTGATTTCTTGACTGCTTGTTGCTTCTTTATTGATAGTTGATCCAAGTAGGTTAAAGTTGTTCACAATTTCAATTTCTTCTCCTTCAACGATGAACCTGTTGATTATGCCAGTTGTCATGATCTTTGTCTTCTTTACATTAAGGTGCAGGCCCATTTTGAGACTATGTTCTTTGATTGTGAGAAGCAAATGTTTCAGATCATCTTCACTTTCAGCCAGTAATGTGGTATCATCAGCATAGCGAAGGTTGTTGATGAGTCTTCCACCAATCTTCACACCTCTGTTGTCTTCATACAATCCTGCTTCTCTGATGATTTGTTCTGCATATAAATTAAACAGGTAGGGGGAAAGTATGCAGCCTTGTCTTACCCTTTGCTTATTTTAAACCATTCTGTTTCTCCTTGTTCCATTCAAACTGTTGCTTCTTGATCAATGTACAGATTGTGCAAGAGAACAATCAGGTGTTCTGGTATACCCATGCTTCTTAATGTGGCCCAGAATTTCTCATGGTTTACACAGTCAAAAGCCTTGCTATAGTAGATAAAGCACAAATAGATATCCTTTTGGTATTCTTTAGTCTTTTCAAGGATCCATCTCACATCCGCAATGATGTCTCTCGTTCCTCGCCCTTTCCTGAACCCTGCTTGCACTTCAGGTAGTTCTTGTTCCAGATATGGTTGTAGTCTCTTTTGAATAATCTTCAGTAGAATCTTGCTGGCATGTGGGATCAGAGCAATTGTGCGATAATTTTCACAGTCAGTTGGATCACCTTTCTTTAGTATTGGTATAAACACAGATCTTTTCCAGTCAGTTGGCCATGATGTTGTCTTCCATATTTCTTGGCAGAGCCTTGTGAGTACAGTAACAGCTGCATCAGATTGCTGCAATACTTCTATGGGAATGCTATCAATGCCTGGTGCTTTGTTCTTTGATAAGGCTTTCAATGCTGCTTCAACTTCTTCTTTCATCACCAATGTTTCCCGATCATAAGGTACAGGTTGAAACTGCTGTTGGTCCACTTGATCTTTATCATATAAAAACTCTGTATATTCCTTCCACCTTTTCTTGATCTTCTCAGCATCATTCAACATAGAACCTTGAGCATCTTGTAACATTCCAATTCGAGGCTGGAACTTTAACTCTCGTAGCTTTAGGAAAGCCGATCTTGTTCTTGTTTTTCTCACCACCTTGATTCTGTTAATTTCCTTCACCCCCGTCAATCAGATTTTCGCTCCGGGCACAGCGTTGACACTGTTCTGTTGGCTTTCACTAATGCACTGCACGTAGCTCACGATCGAGGTGATATTTCGGTGGCGGTTGCTTTGGATCTTTCAGCAGCGTTTGATTTAGTCGATCACTCTCTTCTTCTTCACCGGCTCCGGGAAGCTGGCCTTTGTAGCACTGTTCATCATTGGTTCCACTCTTTTCTCTCTTCTCGCTCCTGCACAGTCCTTTCTTCCTCGTCTACTTTTTCCCCCTCCGATCCACAGCACCTTCCTTGTGGTGTTCCACAGGGTTCCGTTCTTGCCCCCCTTCTTTTCAATCTCTTTCTTGCCCCTCTTGCCCTTCTTATCCAACAGTCAGGTCTTTCAGTTTTTTTCTACGCCGATGATATTCTCTTACTCCATCACACCTCCCCTTCCTGTCCTGACCTCACTCCTTTGATTTCCTGTCTTTCCTCTGTTGCAAGCTGGCTTACTACTAACTGTCTCCATCTTAATCTTACTAAGACTCTTGCCATTTGGTTTACTTATGGTGATCCCCCCCCCACTTGGCCCCCTCTTTCTCTAACTCTCCAGTCCCGTTGGTCTCTACATTTCGGTATCTAGGTGTTCACTTCGACTCTGATCTTTCCTTTCGTTCCCATATCTCCCATATCACCAAAACTTCTTTTTTCTTTCTGCGGCAAAATCATTCAATTCGTCCTTTTCTTTCTTCTTCTGCTCTGTCTACACTGGTGTTATCATTAGTTATGTCACGGGTGGACTTTTCCAATGCACTGTTTCTCGGTCTTCCTAAGAATCAGGTGATAAGGCTTCAAAGGATACAGAACACTGCTGCACGTCTTGTCACATACTCTGCTCTTCGAGATCACGTTACCCCCTTGCTTTTCGATCTTCACTGGCTGCCTGTTTCTTTTCGTTCACAGTTTAAGCTACTGACCCTTCTTCACAAGGTTTATCACACTGGTACTCCATCCTATTTGTCTGACCTTCTATCTTTCCATTCTCCTCGATACCCCGTTCTTTCCACCTCAACCGTCTCGCCCTTCCCTCCCCCTCTCACGCCCACCTCCAATTCACACGCCTCTCTGCATTCTACTTTGCTGGCCCCGCCCACTGGAATTCCCTCCCTTCTTCTCTCCGTCTGGAATCACAGTTCACTGTTTTTAAACAAAATCTCAAAACCCACCTGTTCTCCATAGCCTTTAATGTTCCCTCCCCATTTGTATGAGTCCTTTTCTATTGTATCTATTTGCCTTTTGTATCTTGTCCTGTGTTCCCTGCACTTATTCTTCTGTCCTTTTTAAAATATGTACATTTCTTTTTCTTTTCTGGCCTTGGCCACAGTTTTTATGTATTGTTTTATGCATCGTGTGATTTATGTATTTTATGACTTTTTTATGTATTTTATTATTGTACACCGCCTTGACTGTTTTTGAAAGGCGGTTTTTATCAAATAATTAAACCTTAAACCTTAAACCTTCTTCCTCTAATTGTTTCTGCTTCTATTTCCTTGCAAGTGTCATTGTCGTACTTTTCCTTATTCTGTCTTGCTGCACGTTGTAAATCTCTGTTGAGTTCTGCGATTGTCTTTCTTTCTCCTCTGGCTTTAGCTTCTCTGCATTTCTGGGCAATTTTCAGAGTTTCTTCCGCCATCCATTTTGGCCGTTTTTGCTTTTTCACCTTTTGTAGAGACTTCTCGCTTTCTTCCAACACAACCTTCTTGATGTCATTCCATAACTCTTCCGGAGCTCTGTCATTTGTATCTAAAGCAGCAAATTGATTTTGCAGGCAGTCTTTAAATTCCAGTGGTATATTCTCAAGGTCATATTTTACTGCATTCATGAGTGGTTTGCTCTTTTTCAACTTTAGCTTGAGTTTGCATACTAGTAGTTGATGTTCCATACCACAGTCAGCTCCAGGTTTTGTCTTTGTTGATGTTATAGAGCTTTTCCATCGTTGACTTCCACAGATGTAGTCAATTTGATTTTTATACAATCCATTGGGTGAAGTCCATGTGTACAGTCGCCGCTTGTGTTGCTGGAAGAAGGTGTTTGAGATGAATAGATCATTGGTCTTGCAGAATCCTATCAGTCTTTCTCCAGCTTCATTTCTGTTGCCAAGTCCATATTTTCCAACTACTTTGCCTTCTTCTTTGTTGCCAACTTTTGCGTTCCAGTCACCCATGACTATCAGGATATCCTGTTTGCATGTTCTGTCAATTTCAACTTGTACTTGTTCATGGAACTCTTCAATTTCATTCTCTTCTGCAGCTGTTGTTGGGGCATATACTTGAATTATAGTTGTGTTGATAGGCAATCCTCATAGACGAATAGAGATTAAGCGTTCGCTGACTGCATTGTATTTCATTACAGTTCTTGCAAGTTTCTTCTTTATTATAAATGCAACACCATTTCTTCTTTGTCTTTCATTTCCAGCATAGTAGACCATGTGATCGTCTGATGCAAAGTGCCCCATGCCAGTCCATTTCAGTTCGCTGACACCCAACAGATCAAGTTGTACAAGTTCCATTTCATTCTTGACCACCTCCAACTTCCCTTGGTTTATGCTTGACCACCTCCAACTTCCCTTGGTTTATGCTTCGTACGTTCCATGTTCCAATGTGTAAGACATCTTTACAGCTTCTGACTCTCATTTCATGCGCAGCATACTTTCCCCATAACTGTTTAATTTATATGCAGAACAAATTATCTTGCCTGCTATTTTAAAAGCAGAGATGTGCATTGGCATGTCGACCAGAAAACAAGTGTCCTTGTTTCGCATTAGGTTTTTCTGTCATTAAAAGTACTGCGGTTATCAGAGTACCTTTCTCTCTACTGTCTCCAGGCTTTTTGATGGCAGATTGAGAACTTTTCAGATGCCTGTTTGTGCCCTAGAGCAGTATTAGGCATGGATGTTATTGCTGGAGGGAAGAGACATGCTTGCTGTTTCTGAAATTGAGCACACAGTTTTAACCGTGCCATAACGTCCCCGAATATGCCTGGATGTGCATTCAGTATGAGTCCCCATCCTAAACTTTTATCATGGGGATGTTTATGTTGACAGAGCTGCTGCTGTCCATTTCTGGTGCATTCAAGTCCTGGGGGACTGCATCCCCATGGGGCATGTGGATGAATCTGTGCAGGACTGCAGTAGCTGCTGTGGCTGTGTCGGGGGGGGGGGGTATCATGCTGGCCCCCTGACCCGCCCATGTCCCTATGTCCATTGGTGATGGTAGTCTACCCCCACCCTAATATCCATGGCCTCTTCCTCCTTGTCCTCCCTGGCCTGGGAGCTCTGCTGGAGATTCTCCTCTTCCCCATATTCATAGAAAGGGATCATAGTTGGGACTCTGACACTGCCAGTACCAGTTGTGAGCATCCATAGAGCTGGAGGAAGGAGGAGAATGATGATTATACCAGTGACAATGTGGTGGGTTGGGAGGTGGATGCAGGCACCCACTGCCCCCCTTTCAGCACCTTTGTTATCCTCCCCTGCTGGGGAAGCTATTCCCCCTGTGACTAGATGGGCTCACCTGTAGATGGTACAATACATTCTGTTTTGAGGGCATAGATGAATAGTGAATGATGGAGAAAAGCATTGTATGCTGCCACTATATATGGTATACTGAGGTAACCTCCAGTATATGGTATACTGAGGTAACTAACTGGTGGACTGTCCATATCAATGGTATGCACTGGTCTTCCTCTCTATATGGACCTCTGAGTATGTACACCCTCAACATGGCCCCTGATGGGGCATGCCAAATGGGGAGGGGTTCCATGGTAAATATTTATTGGGGTGTGCAAGAAATAATTGTGTTTTCCTGTTTGTGCAATGCTTATTGCTGGTATTTCCGGGTGTCATTCTATCTTTTTAGCAGC
Source organism: Ichthyophis bannanicus (assembly GCA_033557465.1). Classification (NCBI taxonomy): domain Eukaryota; kingdom Metazoa; phylum Chordata; class Amphibia; order Gymnophiona; family Ichthyophiidae; genus Ichthyophis; species Ichthyophis bannanicus. The sequence continues at coordinate 371,035,681 of CM066033.1, read as the reverse complement.
GATCTCACAATGTATGGCTTGAATCCCATGCCCCCTTACTGTAGGCCACTGTAGTGGATTAAGGCTTGGCTGTAGCAGTTGTCCATGACAAAAGAGCGGCTGTGAGCTGAGGAGCAATTTCCCCTGTCTGACCAGAGCCAGTTGGTTGCCTGGCATGGCTTGTCCTCCAATCGATGACATCTGGGTTAGAAAGCAGGCGTCTGTCAGGAGACTCTATTGTAGCTACAGGGGTCGGGACAGTCTGCCCTTACCTGTGCCCTGTAGTTCTTGTGATCCTTGCTCTTGTTTCTTGATTAGCACCACTTGATTGGTGACAGTTGTCCTGCCCAAAGGTCACAGGTTTGAGGACAGACCAACCCTTATTGACAGTGGGGGAGGTGAAAAAGATTTTGTTTAAGGATGTCACTTTTGTTAGTGATGGCAATGTGAACTGACATGGGAAATGTTGTTGATGTCTCCCAGGTCTTTTCAGGATCTGCACATACCTCACCTGCACATATCTTCGGGTAGTAATTTTAACCCCACATGCCACCTGATGGTCATGCATTGACACAAGGCCCGCCCCTGGTCTTTTTCATGTTCTGAGTTCACTGGGCAACACTTCAGCCATTCCCCCCATCTGGGTTTTGACACCTGACCTGTACACTCACACTCATATTTACAGCCTCCTTCCAGCTATGTTCCTGTCACTATGCATAGCCGCTCAACAGAGGTTTTGATGCAAACCTCTGCAGGGCCAGTCCAACCCAATGGACAGGAATAGTTGATTGCCTAGGGTAGCAGCTTTTGGGAGCAACAGCATTCAAAATAAAACATTAGAATCTGACAACCACACAAATTCTGAGAACCATCATTGCATTTTTATCTGCAGGAAAATGGGCACACATGCATACAAGCCAGAGTTTCATATTTAAAAGTATGATGTTCAATTGTGCATTTTTACAGGATTTATTTTGGGAAGGGTACTGTTAAAGTGATCATGGCTGTTGAGTTTTATTATCAATATCTTGAGGGATGCTCCAAAGCTGGCGGTGGTCCTAGAGTGCCATATTCTCCAGGACCAAGCAGGAAGTCAGTCCTCACTTATGGCTGACATCGGCGCCAATGGAGTCCCCGTGCGGAGCATTTCCCCAGCTTTCTATGAAAGCCTTTGGGAATACTACACGCATGGCCGGTCCCCTTCCCGCCTAAAGGTGCCATCTTGCCCAGTTTCTCTTTTTCCGTGGAGCCCTTCGGACGTTCGTCCTAGTCACCCGGGAAAAGTTGATTTTTTTTCTGAAGATTTCTTCGCTTTTTCTTTGAGTTCGACGCCGGTTCCCCTTCCCGCCGGGTTCGGTACACTGGTATCGAGCCTGTTCTCTATTTTTTGGTTTTTGCCCTTTGTGGCTGGCATTCGCGCCCTTTTTTCTGTTCTTCCCTGGAAGGCCGGTTTTTTGACCTCGCGGGGGCTCTTTTTTCCCCGATGGCTTCCAGTGGGTTCAAAAAGTGTGATCGGTGCAAGAAACTAATGTCTCTCACCGACACACACGACTGCTGCCTTCGGTGCCTCGGCCCAGATCACGACCCCATGATCTGTGGCCTGTGTGGTAAAATGTCCACCAAGGCACTTCGAAGCCGTCAGCACCAGAAGGAAAGGATTTTTTCGGATTCTGCCTCCGGCCGGGCCCGGACCTCGTCTGAGGCCTCGACGTCTCGGGAATCTGATCCCGAGCATCGCCGGGGTTCCTTGGACAGGGGGTCCCCCGACCGGGAACGCAAGAGGAAGAAACGGCTCGCAAGGGCGGTGTTGGAAGAGGTCCCTGGTTCCTCGAGGGCCAGGTCTAAGACCCCTGACCGCCATCCCGGGCCTTTGGAGCAGGAGAAGCCGTCCAAAGTACCTCGTGTAGAGCCAGAGACCGTCGGACACGTAAGTCCTGTAGTCCTCGTGGACTCTCCTCCGAGGGAGTCGGTAGCTGCTGAGTCTCCTGAGCTTGGACTCAGGCTGACAGCCTTGGAGTACAGATTGTCTGCCTTCATGGAGCAGCAGCAGGTACTGATGGCCAGCCTCGCTGGTGCATCTGCCCCGACCACCGGAACATCGACTTCGAAGTCGACCCCGGAGACCGAGACGATACTCGAGACCATGAAGGCTCGAGGTCGTCCTCGGTCAAGGTCTCCCTTGACCTCCCGCTCGGAACCGAGGGCGTTGACGCCAGTGCCTTCGGCGTCGGGGTGGGTGCCACCTCGACCCGCGCAGTCGGAGCCCCTCGACTCCTCTTCCGATGAGTCAGCCTGGGAGACGGAGGATGAGGAGTCCCCCGATACCTTCCGGACTTGGTGCGTCCCGTCGGACTCACTGCAGTTCGAGCCCCGGAGTAGGTCCCCTCCGGAGGACACCCGGTTCTTGGAGTTCGTGCGGGACATGGCCAAGGCCTTGGTGATTCCTGCCGACCCCGAGGAGGAGCCTCGAGCTGAGGAGCTCGAGGCCCTCCAGTATGACTCTCCTCCGAAGGAGGCCTTTACTGTGCCGGTTTCTCCGATGCTGGAACGGCTCCTCTTACGGATGTGGGAGGCACCGGCCTCGGCGCCGGTCTTGAGCAAGTGAGTCGATTCCATTTATCAACTCCATAAGAGCCCTGGCTTCCAAAAGGTGCAGCTGCCGCACCATTCCATGGTGGTGGAATCGGCCATGCATCGACTGAAGAGCCAGAAGATGCACTCTGTGGTGCCCCCCGGTAGGGAGGCCCGGGACCTGGATGCTTTCGGCAGAAAGTGCTTCCAGGACTCGATGCTTGCTTGCCGTGTCCAGTCATACCAGCTGTACATGGGCATGTTTCTCCGAGACCTGGCAAAGGAGCTTGCCGGGTTCTCTGCTGGTCTCTCTGGGGAACCTTTGCAAAGGTTCAAGTCTTTGTCTTCAGGGATCCGGGACTGTTCCAAATTCATGTCCCGAGCGGCCTACGATGGTTTCGAGGCTTCAGCTCGTGTGGCAGGCGCCGGCATCGTGGCCCGACGCCAGGCATGGCTGCAGTCATCGGACCTCGAGCCTTGGGTTCAGGACAAGTTGGTTGATGTCCCTTGCCGAGGTGAGAACCTTTTTGGCAAACCCATGGCCGAGAAGGCCGCTGAGCTTGAGACCGAGCACCTGACCAGGACTAGGCTGTCCAGAAAGACTTCTGCCCCTTCTCACAAAAAGAAGGGCTCGGGGAAAAAGTCCTTCTACCCAAGAAAGGTGTCTGCCTACAAACCTTTCCCTCAATACCAGGCCTCCCCAGCTCCCCCTCAGGGGCAGCAGGCCAAGGGGTAGGGACATGGGCCCCGTAGGCAGAAGACCCCCAAGCCTCCGGCTCCTGCTCCTACCCAGCAGGGAGGGGGTTTTTGAATCCCAAGGCATAGCCTCTCGATCACTGCTGTCCCATCCCTGCACAGGAGGTCGCTTAGCCCTGTTTGCCCACCGGTGGCCACTCATTACAGGGGATGCTTGGGTTTTAAGCATCATTCACCGAGGCTATATGCTTCATTTCCAACAACTACCTCCTGTCTATTTTCCAGGAGAACCTCTGAGGCCTCTCCTGCACACCGCCCTCCTCCTCCAAGAACTTCAGGGTCTGCTTCTGGACAAGGCGGTGGAGCCGGTATCTCCTCCCCTACAGGGGCACGGGTTCTACTCCAGGTATTTTCTGGTGCCAAAGAGGACAGGAGGCCTAAGGCCTATCCTAGACTTCAGAAACCTCAACAAGTTCTTGGAGAAAGAGAAGTTCAAGATGCTTACTCTTGGAATACTTCTGCCCTACCTCCAGCAGGGAGATTGGCTATGCTCCTTAGATCTAAAGGATGCGTACACCCACATCCTCATTCATCCAGACCACAGAAAGTACCTCAGGTTCGTGGTGGGAGGAAACCATTACCAGTACAGGGTACTGCCTTTTGACCTAACGTCCGCCCCACGGGTCTTTACAAAGTGCCTAGCTGTGGTGGCAGCTTACTTGAGGACTCAAGGGATATTTGTCTTCCCCTATCTGGACGACTGGCTCATCCGGGGCCAAACCTACCAGGAGGCCAGGCAGGCCACCTTCAGGACTGTCACACTCCTTCAAGACCTGGGCTTTGTCATAAACCTCGCAAAGTCCACTTTGCTCCCCTCCCAGAACCTCGAGTTCATAGGAGCACAGCTGGACTCTCTGCAAGCAAGGGCTTACTTGCCAGAGGACTGAGCTCAGAGGCTCATGGAGTTGGCATCCCGGTTTCTCAGTCTGCCATCGGTTCCTGCCAGGCTCTGTCTGCAGCTCCTGGGACACATGGCATCGACTGTGCATGTGACCCCCAATGCCCGCCTCCACATGAGGCCTGCACAGTGGTGCCTCAGAACTCAATGGAAGCAGGCCACAGGAAGCCTAGCAGACAAAGTAAGGGTCTCAAAACCTCTCCTGAAGTCTCTTCAGTGGTAGCTACACCCCCCCAACTTGCTACAGGGGGTGCCTTTTCAGGTAGCTGTCCCCACAGTGGTGTTGACCACCGAGGCCTCCTTGCAGGGCTGGGGTGCACACTGTCAAGGGAGCTGCACCCAAGGCCTCTGGTCCCCATGGGAAGCCCTGCAACAGATCAACCTACTGGAACTGCGGGCTATTCGCTTAGCCCTCAAGGCTTTTTCTCACTCCTTGGCCCACCAGTCTGTTCTAGTTCAGACAGACAACCAAGTAGCCATGTTCTATGTGAACAAACAGGGCGGCACTGGGTCCAGACCTCTATGCCTGGAAGCACAGGCCCTTTGCTCTTTTGCCCTCAGGCACCAGATGTTGCTGAGGGCTGTGTATCTTCCTGGCCAGGAGAACTTTCTGGCAGACCGCCTAAGCAGGATATTGCAGCCCCACGAGTGGAAGCTGCACCCTTTAGTGGTTCAACAGATTTTCCTAAAATGGGGACTTCCATCTATGGATCTCTTTGCCAGTCCCCTCAATCACCAACTGCCCAGGTTTTGTTCCAGGCAACCGCATCCCCTGAGGGTGGCGGCAGATGCCTTCCTGATTTCTTGGTCCCAGGGCCTGCTCTATGCGTTTCCTCCCACGCCTCTGGTGGCCCGAACCTTGTTCAAGATTCTCAGGGACAAGGCCTCAGTACTTCTGGTTGCTCCCAGGTGACCGAGGCAGCCCTGGTTCCCCCTGCTACTTCAACTGGCAGTGGAGACACCCATGCCTCTGGGATTCCAACCCAACCTTCTATCTCAGGATCAGGGTTCCCTTCTGCATCCCAATCTCAAGTCTCTCCATCTGATGGCATGGAGTCTGCAAGGGTAGTCTTGGCTCCCTGGGGTCTTCCTCAGGAGGTGGAAGAGGTGGTCTTGGCCTCTAGAAAGCAATCCACCAGGAAAACATATGCCCTAAAGTATAGAAGATTCTCCTTGTGGTGTCAGCAACGCAAGGAAGATCCTTTCACCTGCACTGTGCCAGTAGTGCTCCAGTACCTACTGTACTTGTCCAATCAGGGCCTTAAGTCCAATTCTGTTTGGGTCCACCTTTCTGCTCTGGCAGCTCATCACTCTCTGGTGGAGGGACACTCTTTGTCAGTTCACTCCTTGGTGTCCAGATTTCTCAGAGGCTTACTATTGCTCAAGCCTCCTCTCTGTCCACCGGCCCCTGAGTGGGAGTTGAATGTGGTCTTGCAGCAACTTACTCGCACACTTTTTGAGCCCATGGCTACATGTCCTTTACTCTTCCTATCCTGGAAGACTCTATTCCTAGTGGCCTTGACCTCGGCCAGGTGAGTGAGTGAACTTCAAGCCCTGGTCTGTGACAGGCCATACACTCACTTCTATAGTTCCTCCCCAAGGTTGTCTCTTCTTTCCATCTCAACCAAGAGGTGGTTCTTCCAACATTCTTCCCTAGGCCCCATGCAAGCCGGGCTGAGACAGTCCTGCATACCCTGGACTGTAGGAGGGCCTTGTCCTTCTACCTTGAGTGTATGCAGGGGCATAGAAGGGCTACTCAGCTCTTCGTATCTTTTGACCCCAATAACTTGGGGTTAGCTGTCTCCAAGCGTATCTTGTCCATCTGGGTGGCTGACTGTATCACCTGGGCTTACAGGGCAGCTGACCTTCCGTTGCAGGGTCGGGTCACGGCCCACCGTGTCAGGGCAATGGCTGCCTCAGTAGCTCATCTCCACTCTGTACCGTTGGCAGACATCTGCAGGGCTGCAACTTGGTCCTCAAGCTAGACTTTTGCGGTCCATCACTGCCTGGAGAGGGAGTCCCGCAGGGACAGTGCTTTCGGTCAGGCAGTGCTCCAGAATCTCTTTGAGGTTTAGGCAACTCCTACCCTCCAGCCCTCTGGTTGGGCTACCGGTGGAGGTATGTTTTCAGTGAAATCCTTTCTCTGATGCTGAGGCTAGAGGGAGCTCATTTTTCAGCTCTGGCTCCCCGGTAGCCTGAAGCTGGGGAGTCCCATAAGTGAGGACTGACTTCCTGCTTGGTCCTGGAGAAAGAGTAGTTACTCACCTGTAACAGGTGTTCTCCAGGAGCAGCAGGAATCAGTCCTCACAACCCTCCCTCCTCCCCTGGGAGTTGCAGTTGTATATAGTTAAATTTTTTTCATTTTTGTGTGCTGTTTTTTAGCTATGTCATTTGACTGAGCAAGATGGCACCTTTAGGCGGGAAGGGGACCGCGCATGCGTATAGTATTCCCAAAGGCTTTCATAGAAAGCTGTGGAAATGCTCCGCACGGGGGCTCCATCAGCGCCGATGTCACCCATAAGTGAGGACTGATTCCTGCTGCTCCTGGAGAACACCTGTTACAGGTGAGTAATTACTCTTTCCTTGCTACCAGCTTTGGGGCTGAGCTAGCAATTTTGCAAGGTCTGTGCATGTGTGCATGCTCTCCCTGCAGGCAGAACCAGCTCAAGGGCTTGTGCAAAGTTGCGGGCATCCTAGGCACACATTAAGCCTTCCACCCTCTTCCTGTGGTTTTGATATTTAAGTCAACAGCCATCTTAATGTGAACATCACCCTTCCTATGGCACTTCTGTACACATTATATTTTTCAGTATTACATATTACTTTGTATGTTTGTGTGTACCTACAGGTAAAGATGCGGGCTTATATGTCCTTGAGTGTGTGTGGCTATCGCTAGTTATTTTACTTTGAATGCTGCAGCTTCTTGCTGCACTCCACATGCTGCTGTCCTTCTGACCGCCTGGTCTTGGCAAATGGTTGGTCCAGCCCTGCCTGCAGGTTTTGAAATGTGCTGATGGTTCCTTGGCCGGTGTATTTGCCAGGGTCCATGGGATTGCTGATGCTCTCTGATGGCTGCCGCCCACCCCTCCCCCCCAGCCCTGTAGCCCTAGTCAGTGGCCTAGTGAGGCCTGCTGTGTGGCCTTCCCAGGGTAGCCCCTATTGTAGGCCATGTGCTGCTTACCTCAGCAGCCTTGCCTTGATCCTCCTCCAGATCCTGGTTGACAATGCCAGATTTGCCCTCCTGTTTCCCTGTGGGTACAGGGCACCCTTCCAGCACAGCACCAGTCTCACAAGACGTTCAGCTTCCTCCAATGAAAAATGTTATTGTCACCACCATTTTGCTGGTGTGTTGGTCTCAGTCAGAGGGTGCCCTTGATTATTCACCCAGTCAATCCAGTGCCATCCAGACTATCTGTGTTTTTCTTTCACTATCCAGGTATCTATGCTATTCCTTCTTATCCAGGGATTTTCGAAGCTCCAGTGCCACATAGCTATCCGGTCATATTCAGACACTATCTGGGTATATATTCCCTGTTTGAAAATTCAAGCTTATTTTTGTGTGGTTGTATTTAAACAATTTTAAAGGTTAATGCCAGCAGCCTGGTTCCATCCCGGTTAAGGTGAAGCCCATCCCTTCGGAAGAGCCCCTCCTTTCCCCAGAATGTTCCCCAGTTCCTAACAAATCCAAAACCCTCATCTCTGCACCATTGTCTCATCCACGCATTGAGACTCCGGAGCTCTGCCTGCCTTTTGGGTCCTGCGCATGGAACGGGAAGCATTTCGGAGAACGCTAGCCTGGAAGTTCTGGATTTCAACTTCCTACCTAAAAGCCTAAATTTAGCCTCCAGAACCTCCCTACCACATTTCCTATGTCATTGGTACCGACATGTACCAAGACAGCAGACTCCTCCCCAGCACTATCTAAGACCTTATCTAGGTGGCGCGAGAGGTCCGCTACCTTCGCACCAGGCAGGCATATTACCAGGTGATCCTCACATCCACCAGCCACCCAGCTATCTACATGCTTAATGATCGAATCACCAACTATAACGACTGTCCTAACCCTTCCCTCATGGGCACATGGCCCTGGAGAAACTTCCTCAGTGTGAGAGGGTTTTACATCACCTGGAGGACAGGTCCTAGTTACCGGATCACTTCCTGCCACACCAGGGTGATGCTCTCCTGTCACGTGACCTCTGTCCTCCATGGCAACAGGGATGCTGCCAGACTGGAGGTGGGACTTCAGGACTATATCCCTGTAGGTCTCGTCTATGTACCTCTCTGTCTTTCTTATGTTTTCCAAGTCTGCTATTCTAGCCTCTAGAGAACAGACTCGTTCCCTGAGAGCAAAGAGCTCCTTGCACCTAGTGCACACGTAAGACCTCTCACCAACTGGGAGAAAATCATACATGTGACACTCAATGCAAAACACTGGAAAGCCCCCATCTCGCTGCTGGACTGCTGTCTGCATCTTAGTTTTAAGCTTGTGTTTAGATCTAAGTTCTTTACTTACTAAGGGTTGCTATGGATATGTATACTAATAAAACTGTACCTAATACGTTTAATATACCTTGTTCACCTGAAGCTTAATTGATCTCAGGTCCTTAGTGTATGACTGATTTGGGTAATGAGCTTCACCTGAGAGCACCTCCTTTCCTTTAAGATGTGTAAGTACCTATAAAGCTATGATTATCCCAGGGGTGGGTGGGTGTTGGGGAGGGAGGGAGGGAGAGAAATAACACTTATTAAAAGAGGGCTGCTACACAGTACTCTGTCCTGTGCTGCTGAAGTAAGCTGTGACCAACTTCCTGTGTGATTAACAGTCCTTGATTGGATAGAAGGAGTCTTTCAAAATGGTCTTTTGACCTGCCACCTGGTGTTAACACCTATTGAAAAGGTTTTACAGGTCTCTTGCCCCCTAGATAGAAGGCCTCTTTGTAAAGGTCTCTAGAAGACTTTATTTGTTGCTCAAAGAGTACTGACCCTGTTTTGCCTTTTATGCTAAGTGATATTCTGATTTGATTTAAATTAAAGCTCTTTGCTGCTGCTAGGCTCTGACTTATTATGAAATTTAAACTACAAGCTCTCTGCTAGGTTCTAAATTTAACCAGAAAGCTCTCTTCTTTGTTTTAAAGTGACTATTAAATTTAAACTACAAGCTCTTTGCTGGGTTCCAAATTTAACCAGAAAGCTCTCTTCTGTGTTTTCAATTTAAACTAAAAGTACTTTGCTGATACTAGGCCCTGAGTGACTATTAAATTTAAACTACAAGCTCTTTTCTGGGTTCCAAATTTAACCAGAAAGCGCTCTTCTGTGTTTTAAATTTAAACTAAAAGCACTTTGCTGATAATAGGCCCTGAGTGACTATTAAATTTAAACTACAAGCTCTCTGCTGGGTTCCAAATTTAACCAGAAAGCTCTCTTCTGTGTTTTAAATTTAAACTTAAACTGCTGGTACTAGGCCCTGACTGATTTAGCAAAAAACACTGGGTTCACAGATTATTTATCTTTAATACAAAGAAGTCCCTTCAGAAAATTCCCAGAAGTATATACTCACAATTGCAGATCTCTCTCCAGAAGTAGCAGTTCCTTTTTCTAGTCCTTCGAGGATCAGGCAGTAGAACCCGGTGCCCTACCACTTGCAGGGAAGGGGCTTCTACTCCAGGTACTTTCTGGTGCCAAAAAGGACAGAAGGCCTCAGACCCATCCTCGACCTGTGCAACCTCAACAAATTCCTGATGAGGGAGAAGTTCAAGATGCTCTCCCTTGGAATATTGCTGCCTTACCTTCACCAGGAAGACTGGCTATGCTCCTTAGACCTGTAAGATGCGTATACACACATCCTAATACACCCAAGCTACAGGCAATATCTGCGCTTTGTGGTGGGAGGCAATCACTACCAGTACAGGGTACTCCCCTTTGGCCTTGCCTCAGCCCCCAGGGTGTTCACAAGTGCCTAGCTGTGGTTGCTGCCTTTCTCAGGCTCCAAGGGGTCTTTGTATTCCCCTGCCTCGATGACTGGCTCATCAGAGGTTCCTCGGCCACCGAGGCCCACCAGGCCACAACCCGCACCATCCAGGTGCTGCAGCACCTAGGGTTCGTGATCAACTACCCCAAGTCCAGCCTCACTCCAACTCAGCAGCTAGAGTTCATTGGGGCCATCCTTGACACCCTTCAAGCGAAGGCCTATCTGCCTGCAGACAGGGCAAGCAGACTTATGGCTCTGGCAGGGCAAGTGAGTCGCAAGTCTGCAGTGTCAGCAAGGCTTTTCCTGCGCCTCCTCGGGCACATGGCTTCCACAGTCTAGAATTATATAGAATTATATTGAAAGTTAACTCACTACAACATATAACACCAATATTAGCTTCCCTCCATTGGCTACCAATTCAAAGTAGAATAATTTACAAAACAATAATAACCTCATTCAAAGCATTATATGATATGGCTCCAACCACGCTAAGCAACCTAATACACAAAGAACCAGCCAAGCCTACACACAGAAAAGGACAATTAAACAAATTAAAGATTCCGAAAGATTACACAAGAGCCCATAAATCAACAAACAACAGAGCCTTTTCTCACATAGCCCCAACCATCTGGAATTCCCTCCCAGAGGAGTTACGGTCACTAACTGAGATCATGGAACTCCGCAAAAAATTGAAAACTTATCTGTTCACCAAACACTATAACATAGATAATCCCTCTCCCGCTTTAGACAAAGGCTAAACAGGTATCTGACAGCTTCAAATAAAAACCCTGCAACTCACAAAGATAGCACAATTAGTTAAACACTTTTGATGATCCCACATCTTATGTCCGTTCACTTCCATTTATATATAAAAAGATATATATTTGTAAATAGTTTATTCTGTTCTGTATTATCGTACACTGTTTAGACAATATATTCTGTCTAGTTAATTACTTTGTTCCTTAATACATATACTGTTTTGTTATAGGGTTGCCAACTGGCCGGTTTTTCCACGGCCAGGCCGGCTGCCGGCGCAGAGGCAAAACCGGCCCTTTAAAAGCCGTTTTTTTTGCTCTGGCCGCAAGATCGGGAGCGGCCAGAGCAAAAAAACCGGCTTTTCTCCGCTTCAGAGGGAGCCTTTTAACCTTTCCCAGCATTCGCGGCTTCACAGGAACAGCCGCCAGCGTGAAGGAAAAGGCTCTTCACGCTGGTGGCTGTACAGAGGGAGCCGGGGCCTCGCGCGGGCTTCCCCGGCTCCCTCTGAAGCCTCAGACAGCCGCGATGCTGGTCGGGGGGGGGGGGGGCAAGGACATCAATGGGTGGGATTGGGGGGCCAGGACAGGAAAAGGGCGAAGGGGGGGGGGGCGTGGACTGGATAAAGGCTAAGGGGGGGGGGACCTGGAAGGGAAAAGGGGGGGGGGACTTGGACTGGAAAAGGGCTAAGGGGGTGGGGGGACTTGGACTGGAAAAGGGCTAAGGGGGGGGACTTGGACTGGAAAAGGGCTAAGGGGGGGGGGGACTTATTTATTTTATTTATTTAGTATACATTTGTATACCGCTACTTCCAGCGATCAGCAGCGGTTTGATTACAGATTGGAAATTGTCAAATCATGACAGGAAATTTTTGAGGTATAAGCACATTGATTAGACAGGAAAGCACAGCACACAGAGAACTATTTTACAGGGAACATGGGCTATGGAGGGTTAAGTGGCTTGCCCAAGACCACAAGGAGCACCTGTGGGACTAGAAACCCCAGTCCTTCCGGCCCAAGGTTGCTGTCCTCCAGTGGGATTTGAACCCCCGACCTTCCGGCCCGAAGTACCTTGCCCCAACCACTAGGCCACTCCTCCACTCGTCTTGGAGGAGTGGCCTAGTGGGGACTTGGGGGACTTGGACTGGAATAGGGCTAAGGGGGTGGGGGGACTTGGACTGGAAAAGGGCTAAGGGGGGGACTTGGACTGGAAAAGGGCTAGGGGGGGGGACTTGGACTGGAAAAGGGCTAAAGGGGGGGACTTGGACTGGAAAAGGTCTAAGGTGGTGGGACTTGGACTGGAAAAGGGCTAAGGGGGGGTACTTGGACTGGAAAAGGGCTAAGGGGGTGGGACTTGGACTGGAAAAGGGCTAAAGGAGGGGGACTTGGACTGGAAAGGGCTAAGGGGGGGACTTGGACTGGAAAAGGGCTAAGGGGGGACTTGGACTGGAAAAGGGCTAAGGGGGGGGACTTGGACTGGAAAAGGGCTAAAAGGGGGGACTTGGACTGGAAAAGGGCTAAGGGGGGGACTTGGACTGGAAAAGGGCTAAGGGGGGGGACTTGGACTGGAAAAGGGCTAAGGGGGGGACTTGGACTGGAAAAGGGCTAAGGGGGGGGGACGGACTGGAAAAGGGCTAAGGGGGTGGGACTTGGACTGGAAAAGGGCTAAAGGGGGGGGACTTGGACTGGAAAAGGGCTAAGGGGGGGACTTGGACTGGAAAAGGGCTAAGGGGGGGGGGGACTAGGACTGGAAAAAGGCTGTGATGGGGGGGACCTGGACTGAAAAAGGGTTATGGGGGGGGCCATGGACTGGAAATGGGTTGTGATGGGGGTGGAGGGGACCTGGACCAGAAAAGGGCTATGGGGGGGGGAAACTTGGACTGGAAATAGGCTGTGATGGGGGGGGGACCTGGACTGTAAAAGGGTTATGGGGGGGGGGGAACATGGACTGGAAATAGGTTGTGATGGGGGTGGAGGGGACCTGGACTGGAAATGGGCTATGGTGGAGGAAGGGGGATCTTGGACTGGAAATAGGCTGTGATTAGGGGGGCTAGGACTGCAAATGGGCTGTGATGGTGCGGGGGGACTCGGACTGCAAATGGGCTGTGATGGTGCGGGGGGACTTGGACTGCAAATGGGCTGTTATGGTGGGGGGGGGGGCCTAGGACTGGAAATAGGCTGTGATGGGGGACTTGGACTGGAAATGGGCTGTGATTGGGGGGGGGGGAGCTAGGACTGGAAATGGCCTGTGATGTGAGGGCTAGCACTGGAAATGGGCTGATGAAGAGCTGGAATAGGACTGGAAATGGGCTGATGTGAGGCATGGGAGAATGGGACTAGAAGGGAGTGGATGCTGGGTGGGCCTAGAAAAAGGGAATTGATTTGGGGGGAGGACTAGAATGGATGGGGAATGAGAATGGAGAGGGGAAAAAATATTTTGTGTGGAAGAAAAGTCTATGATGGGCCGGTATTGGGAGAGTAAGAGGGGCTTGAGAATGGAAGGGTGAAATTTAAACGGATGATAAAGGAATAAGGAAAGAATTGGGGGAAAGAGCAAAAGGGAAACAATCAGTATGTTAAAGCAGAAATAGAGAGAGAATGGAAAACATCTAAAAGAGAAGAAAGGACAAATGGATAGCTCGCAGAAGACACGAAGAAACCAGAAGAAAGTGACTGGAGCAATTGCAACTGAAAAATAAAACGCCCAAACAGAAGGTAGAAAAATACTTTTTATTTTGAATTTATTAACTGGAATATGTCTGGTCTGGGAAGTGTGTATTGCTAACATCTTTGCGTTTTTGTTTAGTGCAAGAGGAAATTACTTTATAGTTTTATTTCTCCAGTGTTGTACATTTCATGTTTGGATTTTGGGGTTCCCAGTTTAATTATTATCTGACCAAGGAAGTTAGCCTACACGTATCCTCGGTAAGTTTTGTGGGTGGGGCTGGGGGCAGGGCAGGGGTGGGACTAGGGGCGGAGAATGGGTGGAGCATGGCAAGCCACAGGTGTCGGGTTTTTCTCGGTGAAAAAGTTGGCAACCCTATTTTGTTAAGCATTATACTTATAATATGACGTTACTTGTAAAATATGTTCTGCTATCATTATACTTGTACTATGATGTTCCTTGTAAAACAAACTTGCTTTGTTTATTGTTGTTCACTGTAAACCGCAACTGAACTCTGGAAGATGCGGTATATAAATGTGTATAAATAAATAAATAAATGTGACCCTGGATGCGGACCGCTCAATGGTGCCTCAGTGACCAGTGGTCTCAAGCCTCAGGACGCCTTCAGGACAGGGTCAAAGTATCCAGATGTCTGGTACGGTCCCTAGCCTGGTGGCTCCAACCGCATCACTTGGAGGCGGAAATGCCTTTCCAGGTCCCTCTGACAGATAAAATTGTGCTTCGTTCAATAAAAGCAAAAGAAAATCATTAAAAAATTGAAACAAAATTGAATAATGCTTGTGTTTAAATCACATTAATACATGCATAGTTAATTTCTCTGGTGCCTGGGTAATGGGTAGAAAAATGAATGTTGAATAGAAGTCATACAGTGAGAACATTGAAAGAAAATAAAGTTTGCAATGTTTAAGCAAGTATTAACTCAGAGATCAGCATGCTACCATGGAGAGTTTTCACCACTGCCTCATTTCTCGAGTTCCGACCTCGTCTGATTCCTGCAATAGCAGCAACAGCGAGGCCTCTGAGAGGAGCACGTGCTTAAGGCCCTACTGGTCATGCACCCTCTAATGCGAAAAGTATGTGTCAAAGGGGACATGACCGGCAAGACCTTGAAGGTGCGCATGGGTCTCAGAGGCCTCACAGCATGTTTAGGAGCTCTGCTATTGCTACTGCTGCAAGGCTGATGAGCTGTGGGCAGTGGCAGATTGAGCTGCAGCTGGAGAAAGGTAGGTTTATTTAATGGGATGCGGAGCCTGGGATGGAGCAGGGCCATGGGCAGGCAACATCCCCGAATATGCCTAGGGCCGGCCCTACCAATACTTAAACTGCTAAAAAAATGAAAACTTTGTTACTGAAAGGAGAACTCTGCCTTACATTTTCAAGCCAGCAATGAAATGTTAATATTAATAATATAATGTTAGTCTAACTGTTGACAGTGGCATAAGTTACAATGAGGAGCCCCAAGCAAAGTTTTTCTGAGTGTTCCCTATTGTCACAATGGTGCCCCCCCCCCCCCCTTCGTGCAGCAGCAGTGGCAACAAACCTATGTTATTTGTTTGCTACGCTGCCTCCGCTATTGTGAAGTTTGCCACAGGCCCGTCAGCTGTACCCTGCTGGGCTGAAGTCTCACGGTGTGACTGTTATCGCAAGACTTCGTCCCAGCGAGGAACAGCCACTGGACCTGTGGTGAACTAACAAAAGCAAAGGCAGCACAGCCAACATGGTAAAGTAAGTTTGCCATGCTGCTGCTGCTGCTTTTACCGTATGGGCCCCTGCATTGCGGGGACTGCTTGGGTGGAATTTATGCCACTAACTTGATCTTTTTCTTCATTATTTTGACTCATTGTTTTATTTTGTTTCTTTAGTCTCAGAAAAAAGGACAACAATCGCAATTTTTGCAAAGCCGTAACTTAAAATGCATAGCCTTATGCGAAGGTAAGCATTTCCACTTTTAATGATCAATAATTATGGAATAAGTAATAAAGCTTGTATCTTAAATAGCTGTTGGTATAATAGGTAACACATGTATTCAACTACTATTGATTTTTTTTTTAAATTTATTTTTATTTGTATTATATGAGATTTTGATATACTGCCATTTGACAATAGAATTGATGTCATCACAGTTTACAATATTAATATGTATTTAGCACGAAACTACATTAAAATTTTTATTTTATTTCTCAAATATTTACTGCTACTTTACTATTTACCATTTTTAAAGCACTACCAGACTTGATAGAACTCTACAATTTGTAAGAGTTTAATAGAATTTGCAGTCAAGACAAAAACTACAAGACAGAAAGACTATGGGAATTTTATTTATTAAGAAAATGGTTATAATCACCAAGCCAACATGGCTGCGATCAAGAGAATGACTTCAGTTTTAAATGCAGTCTCAAAAAGATGCGTTTTTAGACTGAATTTGAAAAGATAAGAGAGGGAATATGATGCACTAACTCACAAAGTTTATTCCATATAGTCAGTGCAGCAAGCTGGAAAGTGCAGCATTGAGATCTAGTAGTAAGAGAGAAAGGGTATACATACGTTGTTGTTGTTGTTGTTAAGTGCCATCGAGTTGGTGTCGACTCATGGCAACCCTCTGGATAGTTTCCTAAACAGTGTTCTGTCTTCAGTCAAACGGCTCATTGTTGACAGACTGGCACTCATAGCTGCTGTTATTGTATCGATCCATCTCATTGCTGGCCTTCCTCTTCTGCATTGACCTTTTACCTTGCTAAGCATGATGTCTTTCTCTAATGATCTCTCTCTTCGCATGATGTGTCCAAAGTATGAAAGTCAAAGTCTTGTCATCTGAGCTTCTAAAGAAAGCTTAAGTTTGATCTCCTCTAATAGTGGCTGGTTTGTTCTTTGAGCAGCCCATGGTATACACAGTATTCGTCGCCAGCACCATAATTCAAAGGCATAAGAACATAAGATATGCCATACTGGGTCAGACCAAGGTCCATCAAGCAAAGTATCCTGTTTCCAATAGTGGCCAATCTAGGTCATACGTACCTAGCAGTTTCCCCAAAAGACACAGGTTCCACAATGCTTGTACTGGGTCAAGCATTGATATCCTGGGTCCCTTCTTAATAATGATTTATGGACCTTTCCTCCAGGAACTTGTCCAAACCTTTTTTAAACCCAGCTACACTAACAACCTTTACTACATCCTCCGGTAACAAATTCCAGAGTTTGATTACACGTTGAGTGAAGAAATATTTTCTTTTATTAGTCTTAAATAGTTTACCTTGTAGCTTCATTGCATGTCCTCTAGTCTTTCTATCTTCTGATAACATAAACAATTGATCTACGTTTACCCGTTCCACTCCGTTCATTAATTTATAGACTTCTATCATATCTCCCCTCAGCCGTCTCTTTTCCAGGTTAAAGAGCCCTAGCCTTTTTAGTCTTTCTTCAAAGGAGTATCCTTCCATCCCCTTTACCATTTTGGTGGCTCTTCTCTGAACCTTTTCTAATATCGCTATATCCTTTTTAAGATACGATGACAAGAATTGCACACAATATTCAAGGTGCGGTCTCATCATGGAACGATATAGAGGCATTATAATATCTTTTGTTTTATTTTCCATTCCTTTCCTTATGATATCTAGCATTCTGTTTGCTCTCTTGGCTGCCGCTGCACACTGGGCCGATGGTTTTAACATGTTATCCACAATGACGCCTAAATCTTTTTCCTGGGTAGTGGTTCCTAATGTGGAACCTTGCATCGTCTAACCATAGTTTGGGTTGTTCTTCCCTAGGTGCATAACTTTGCACTTGTCCACATTAAATTTCATCTGCTATTTTGATGCCCAGTCTTCCAATTTATCAAGATCCTCTTGCAATTTTCCACAATCCTCTTGGGTTTTAACAACTTTAAATAGTTTTGTGTCATCTGCAAATTTGATAACCTCATTCGTTATTCCACTTTCCAGGTCATTTATGAATATGTCAAAAAGCAGCGGACCCAGCACAGATCCCTGGGGTACACCACTATTCACCTTTCTCCATTGGGAAAATTGGCCATTTAGCTCAAACCTCTGCTTTCTATCTTTTAACCAGTTCCTGATCCACAGTAGTACACTGCCTCCTATCCCATGACTCTTTAGTTTTGCCAAAAGTCTCTGATGAGGGACCTTGTCAAAGGCTTTCTGAAAGTCCAGATACACTATATCAATTGACTCACCTTTGTCCACCTGTTTATTCACACCTTCAAAAAAACATAACATATTAGTAAGACAAGATCTTCCTTGTCTAAAGCCATGTTGGCTGTCTCCCATTAGGCCATGACTATCTACATGCTGAGTAATTTTATTCTTTATGATGGTTTCTACCATTTTTCCCGGTACTGACATCAGGCTCACCGGTCTGTAGTTTCCCGGATCACCCCTGGAACCCTTTTTAAAAATTGGTGTTACATTGGCGATCCTCCAATCTTCAAGTATTAGAGATGATATTAATGATAGTTCACAGATTACTAATAGCAGGTCTGCAATCTCATATTTCAGTTCTTTCAACACCCTTGGATGTATACCATACGGCCCAGGTGATTTGCTACTCTTCAGTTTATCTAATAGTTGTAATACATCTTCCCGATGTATCGATATTTCCTTCAATTCTTCCGCACCTTTAAATACCACTTCATTCATGGGTAACATCCCTATATCTTCCTCAGTAAAGACCGAAGCAAAGAATTCATTCAGTCTCTCTGCTATCGCTTTGTCGCCTCTTAGTGCCCCTTTAACCCCTCTATCATCTAATGGACCAACTGACTGACTCACAGGTCTTTTGCTACGAATGTACTTGAAAAAGTCTTTATTTTGCGTTTTTGCTTCCGCAGCAAGCTTCTTCTCAAATTCTCCCTTTGTCTGCTTTATCAATGCCTTGCATTTGACTTGCCAGTGCTTGTGCTGTTTCCAGGTTTCGGCGTTTAGAACTTTTTTCCATTTCCTGAAAGATGCTTTTTTGGCAACAACAGTCTCTCTGACCTCACCTTTAAACCATGCTGGCAGTTTTTTGGACTTCCTTCCACTTTACTTAAAGCGTGGAATACAGCCGGTCTGGGCTTCCAAGATAGTATTTTTCAACAGCACCCAAGCTTGATATAAGTCTTTAACCTTTGCAACTGCTCCTTTTAGTTTTTTCTTTACTATTTTCTTCATTTTATCATAGTCTCCTTTTCGAAAGTTGAAAGGTAGTACTGTGGATTTCCTTACTATCCCTCCTCCACTAATTAAAACAAAGGCGATCATGCTATGATCACTATTGCCAAGTGGCCCCAACACCCTTATCTCTTGCACTAGATCTGGTGTTCCACTAAGGACTAGGTCTAATTTGGCTTCCCCTCTGGTCGGTTCATGAACCAGCTGCTCCAAGAATCAGGCATCAATTTTCTTCCTGTCTATCTTTTTCACTGTCCAACTTTCGCAGCCATATGACATTATTGAAAATACCATGGCTTGAAGACGTCGAATCTTTGTATGAGGACAGGCATCTCTGCTCTTGAGAATCTTCTCGAAGTCCTTCATAGCCATTCTGCCAAGAGCAATGTATCGTCTGATTTCTTGACTGCTTGTTGCTTCTTTATTGATAGTTGATCCAAGATGGTTAAAGTTGTCCACTATTTCAATTTCTTCTCCATCAATGATGAACTTATTGATTTTTCCAGTTGTTAGGATCTTTGTCTTCTTTACATTAAGCCTATGTTCCTTGATCTTGAGAAGCAAATGTTTCAGATCATCTTCACTTTCAGCCATTAATGTGGTATCATTAGCATAGCAAAGGTTGTTAATGAGTCTCCCACCAATCTTCACACCTTTGTTGTCTTAATACAGTCCTGCTTCTCTGATGATTTGTTCTTTATATAAATTAAACAGGTAGGGGGAAATTATGCAGCCTTGTCGTACACCTTTGCTGATTTTAAATCATTCTATTTCTTCTTGTTCCGTTCGAACTGTTGCTTCTTGATCAATGTAAAGGTTATGCAAGAGAATGATCAGGTTTTCTGGTATACTCTTATTCTCCAGAAACAAGCAGGAAGTCAGTCCTCACATATGGGTGACGTCGACGGAGCCCCCATGCGGAGCAAATCCTACTACTACTACTACTCAGCATTTATATAGCTCTACCAGTCGTACGCAGTGCTGTACAGCACAGACATGTAAGAGACAATTTCTGCTCATTAGAGCTTACAATCTAGTCAATACCCAGTTTTCGAAGAAAGCCTTTGGGACTGCATCACGCATGCACGGTCGGTCCCCTTCACTCCCAAGGGTGCCATCGTGCTCAGTTCCTTTATTCCACGGAGTCCAACGGACGTCGTCCTAGTTTCCCTGTGGAAAAAGTGATAAAAGTTGAAAAATTGTGTTTTTCTGCTTGCCGGTTCGACGCCGGTTCCCCTTCCTGCTCGGCTCGGTACACCGGTATCGAGTCCGGTCTATTTTTTCGTTTTTGTCCTTAGTGACTAGCGTTCGCGCTTTTTTTTTTCTTTTTAGCTGGAAGCCCGGTCCTTCGACCTTGCAGGGGCCCTTTTTCCCCCGATGGCTGCCAGCGGGTTTAAAAAGTGTGATCAGTGCATAATGTCTCTCACCGACACACACGACTGTAGAGTTGTAAATTTTGGACCAATTTGTACAATCCCGGGATCGGGATTTCCCGAGATTTCAGACTTATAATCCCGGGATTTTTCGGGATTGAGCAAATAATTGAAAAAAATTGAAAAAAGTAGTATGGAAAGAACAAAAACTTCTTTATTTTTTGTAATATTGCCGCAGAAATATGAGAGCATCTAGAGTGTCATCATTCATTTGACTCCTGATTTTTGTTAGCAAAATATCCAAGGGCAGAAAAGGCCCTTTTGGCCTCAACTGATGTGGGCTTAATAGTTTTAAGAGCAGTAAACAACCTTTCAAGATTTACAGGCCTTCTTCTGCTTGTCTCGTACAACAACATCTCTTTTTGGACCACACAAGAGCTCAGGTCAGTGTTTTTGGTATCTTCTGTTTCGTCATCTTCCACAAAAGCATAAAGCTCCTGAGATAAAGTCATTGGCTTTTCTTGGTCAAGTATTTCCATGGCACCGTCAACCGTATTGTCTTCATTGCCATCATCATGACGAAATAGTCTTTGCAAGATATTGGTGGCCAGAGCAGCAATTTTGGGACGTCTAACTTTGTGCCCAAATTGATCTTGAGGTTGATCAAGGTAAGAAGCACTCTTCAAATATTTCAAAAGATGGACAAGTTCAGCATTGCGGCGTTCCTCAATTCGAGCTTCAAACCTGTTCTTCAAGTCCTGGCTGATTTTAGTTCCTTGCTCACAAAGTTTTTTCAACGTAAATGCAATTACTTTTTCTGCCAAAAGAAGGTCTGCATCCTCACTGGAGAGTGCTTCCACAGCAACTTTGATGGGAGCCAAGGCATCACACAGTTCTTTAATAACCATCATGTCATCCTCAGTCAATTCGAACTGAATGTCCAGCTGAACTAAAGCCATTTTTATCTCTTTTCTAAGTTCATAAAACCTCTCTAGCATTGATAGCAAAGTGTTCCACCTGGTCTTGCAATCCAGTTGTAGCTTCTTTCTTTGCCTAATGTCTCCAGGACAAATGGCTGAAGAGCATCATCATTTTTCACAGGGGATCTTCTGAATATTTTCACAATTTTTCGGACTTTCTCGACTATGAACTGAATGTTCGGAGACAAAGTCGGAGCTCTGTCAACCTCTTCAGCCTGTTTTTCATCATCTGTTCCTTCCTCCTCAGCACTGCCACTGTCAGAGTCAAGGTTATCACTGAGTGCTGCACTTAGTTGTCTTTTGTACAAGACATCACAAATGGCCAAATGGATCGCATGAGCATAGCAGATCACATGGAGTGGACTTGTTTCTTTTCCGAATTTCACCATCAAACTGGCACCATCAGTGATAATAGAAACAATATCTGTATTCAGGTCAAGGCCAAAGCAATTTAGTCGATCCTCAACCAACCTGATTGCTTTTTTTGTGTCCATGCTGCCATGAATGCGGAGTAATCCTAGTGAATGAAACCCTCCTTGAAAATGGCAGTTTATGTTCATATAACGTCGATTCCTTGCAGATGTCGACTCGTCAAACGTGATAGAAAAACGACCATTGTTCAGTTTGAGTCCATCAAGCTCTTCCTTGACCAACTTCTTGACATTTTCAAAGTTCTTGATCACCAGATTACGAACATGTTGGTGTGATTTGGGCAGGTCATAACCATCAGCCTTAAATGCTCGATGCAGTCTCTCACTTCTGGCAATTTGATTGAATGTGAGACCATCCACAGCAGTTAGCTGGCTCAGTAGTTCTTCCAGGCTGGTTTTTTTTGACTTGAAGAATGAATCAATTTTCCTGATTTTGGGTTTTGGCCGATCCTCAACGTCCAGGCAAGACTTCACTTCAATCTTGTGCTTTGACTTCAAGTGAATTCTAAGTCCCTTTGTGCTGGACCCAGAAGTTTTTAAAATTGTTTGACACAATTTACACTTTGCTTTTTCTGTGCTTTTGCAGAACAAAAAATGCTGCCACACCTCGGACTTTCTTTTAGCACCGACTTCTTCAAAGTTCGACATTAGGGCTGTAAAAATTGCGATGACAACAGGATAAGTAATGATTCGTAGCACTGAATCGTAGTAAATAAAGACAGTAAATGAACGAAGAATATGCACTGAAGATGCACGTAATTCCTGAAGTCGTAAATCGTGCACCGCTGCCAACAGGATGATGTATTCTCACCGACTGTTATTATTGGTAACGTAGAGCGTCAATGATGTAGAACATACGTTTCGCAAGATGGCGTCAGATCGAATTCCCCAGTAGCACAGCCATAGAAATTTCAATAGAATACCATAGAATACCATATCAGCTTTCTATGCGATTCTATTGAAATTTCTATTCCTTGTGCTACTAGGGTCGAATATTTCAAAAAGTACATCGAAACAGTTATTACAAAGGAGCATATAAGCATACAAAACAAGCATACTACTTCCAACTTGGAGGACAGCTAGAGTATGTAAAACTTAATACTGTACTTTAGAATTGTAACACTACAATCGTGCTCACTCCCGTAGGTTAGCACAAAAACGGTCAATCAAGGGTATAGTAACTTTTAAAAGTCCCGAGATTTCTAGACATAATCCCGGGATCGGGATTGGAAAAAATACCCCAAATCCCGGGATTTCGGGATCGGGATTTTCCGGGATTACAACCCTACACGACTGCTGCCTCCGATGCCTCGGGCCCGACCATGAACCAGTGGTCTGTAGCCCGTGCAAAAAGATGTCTTCCAAGTCTTTGAGAAGCAGGCAGCAGCAACATGACAGGATTTTTCCTGAGTCTGCACCCGCCCAGGCCCGGACCTCATCAGAGGCCTTGACCTCTCGGGAGCTGTCTGATCCCAAACAACATCAGGTGTCCTCTGAAAGGGGGTCTCCCTCACGGGAACACTGAAGAAAAAAAATCCGTGCGAGCGGTGTCGTCTGAGAGCTCTGAATGGCTTGGTCCCTCGCGGGCTCGGTCGCGGAGCCCGGCTCACCACCCCGGATCCTCGGAGTCAGAGAGGCCTGCCGAACTCCCTTGAAAGTACCCGGAGATGCCAAGAAAGGTGAGCACTGTCCTCATTGTTGACTCTCTCCTTGGAGAGCCTGCACACTGTTGGGTCCCGAGCTGGGGGCTGCGGAGCCTCCTGAGCTCGGTCTCAGGTTGGCGGCCTTGGAGCGCAGCGTGTCTGCCTTCATGGACTAGCAGCGGGCGCTGATGGCTGGTCTCACACATCCATCTGCCCCGACCACTGGGACTTCGACGTCCAAATCGACCCTGGAGGCCGAGCCGATCCTCGAGACAATAAGGTCTCGAGTTGATCCCCGGCTGAGGTCCCCCTCGACCTCCTGTTCGGGACCGAGGTCATCGACGCCGATTTCCTCGGTGTCGGGGCAGTCGAGACCGAATCCCTCGAGGCCTGAGCCGATCGACGACTCCTCGGAGTCCGGTTGGGAGACGGAGGATGAGGCGTCCCTGGGCACCCACTGTACCAAGTACGTCCCGTCAGAGTCCCTGGGATCTGAACCTTGGAGACAGTTACCCCCGGAGGACACCCGGTTCTTTGACTTCGTCCGGGACATGGCAAAGGCTTTGTCATTCCCGGAGGATGCTGAGGAGGAACCTCGAGCTGAGGAGCTCGAGGTCCTCCAGTATGACTTTCCTCCAAAGGAAGCCCTTACTGTACCGGTGCCCCCCCCATTCTGGAACGGCTGATGCTCCAAATGTAGGAGACACCGGCCTCAATGCCGGTCCTCAGCAGGCAAATCGATTCCATCTATCGAGTTTGCAAGAGCCCTGGGTTCCAAAAGGCACAGCTGCCGCACAACTCCATGGTTGTGGAATCAGCCATGCGCCAGCTCAAGAGCCAGAAGATGCACTCCTTGGTTGCCTCCTGGCCGGGAGGCCCGCAACATGGATGCTCTCAGCAGAAAGTGCTACTAGGGTTCAATGCTGTCGTGCCGAATCCATACGTACCAGCTGTACATGGGCATGTACCTGCAAGACCTGGCAAAGAAGATTGCCGGGTTCTCCGCTGGTCTCTCCGAGGGATCTTTGCAGCGCTTCCAGGTTTTGTCCACTGGGATCCGAGAGTGCTCAAAGTTTATGACTCGAGAAGCCTATGACGTCGAGGCTTCGGCCCGGGTAGCGGGGGCCGGCATCGATGCATGACGCCAGGCATGGCTACAGTCGTCAGACTTGGAGCCATGGGTTCAGGACAAGTTGGTCAATGTCCCTTGCCGAGACATGACTTAGAAGGCTGCCGAGATAGAGTCCGAGTACCTGATCCGGACAAGACTCGAGAAGAAGACTTCTGCCCCTTCTAAGAAGAAGGGCTTGGGTAAGAAGCCCCTTTTCCCGAGGAAAGGATCAGCTTACCGAAACTACCCCATGTATCAGCCCTCCCCAGCTCCCCAGCAGAGGAAGGAGGCCAAGGGACAGGGGCAAGGCCCGCGTAAGCAAAAGTTCCCCAGGCACCGGCTCCAGCGCAGCCTGGAGGGGGCTTTTGACTCCCAGAGCATAGCCTCTCTCTCAAAGGACACAGGGTCCTGTACAGGAGGAAAGCTGACCCTGTATGCCCACAGGTAGCCAGCTATTACAACAGACACCTGGGTTCTCCAGATAGTCCAAATGGGCTATTGGTTACATCTCAGCCAAGTGCCTCCCTCTTACTTTCCAGGGGAGCCTCTCAGACCCCCTCTTCACAGGGACCTCCTCTTGCAGGAGCTAACAGGTCTTCTCGAGGGTCAGGCACTAGAACCGGTGCCTCACCACCTACAGGGCACAGACTTCTACTCCAGGTACTTTCTGATACCAAAGAGAACTGGAGGCCTAAGACCTATCCTCGACCTGCGAAGCCTGTACAAGTTCTGGTGAGAGAAAAGTTCAAGATGCTTTCCCTTGGAATATTGCTGCCTTACCTCCGCCAGGGAGACTGGCTATGCTCCTTAGATCTCAAAGATGCTTATACACACATTCTGATTCATCCAGACCACAGACAATATCTAAGATTTGTAGTGGGAGGAAACTATTTTCAGTGCAAAGTGCTTCCCTTTGGCCTAGCCTTGGCACCCAGGGTATTCACAAAGTGCCTTGCGGTGGTGGCGGCCTTTCTAAGGACTCAAGGGGTATTTGTCTTCCCCTACTTAGACGACTGGCTCATCAGAGCCCAGTCAGCTCTAGAAGCCCAACAGGCCACGTCCCGCACTATCCAGTTGCTCCAGCACCTAGACTTTGTGATCAACTACACAAAGTCCACTCTCGTTCCCTCTCAGGGACTGGAGTTCATAGGGGCAAGGTTAGACACCCTTCAGGGAAGGGCTTATCTACCAGAGGAAAGGGCTCAAAGACTGGTAGCCCTAGTGCAGCAAGTGAGTCGCAGATCCCGCATCTCAGCAAGACACTTTCTGCGCCTTCTTGGTCACATGACCTCAACAGTGCATGTGACACCCAATGCTCGACTTCACATGCGAACAGCTCAGTGGTGCCTCAGGGACCAGTGGACACAAGCCACAGGCAGACTCAGAGACAACATCAAGGTGTCCCATCGCCTGATACAGTCTTTGAAATGGTGGCTTCAACCTCACATCCTTCTGGAGGGAGTGCCTTTTCAGCCTCCCATGCACTTGAGGGTGCTGACTACGGATGCATCCCTACTGGGATGGGGTGTGCATTGCCAGCAGGTCTGCCCTCAAGGTGTGTGGTCTCCGTGGGAGAGCACACAACAAATCAATCTCCTAGAGCTTCGAGTGATCCGCCTAGCTCTTCGGACCTTCTGCCAAACCCTGGCTCATCAATCTGTCTTGATTCAGACAGACAACCAAGTAGCAATGTTCTGTTTGAACAAACAAGGGGACCCAGGCTCTCGCATCCTGTGTCAGGAAACCCTGGACCTATGCTCCTTTGCAGTCAGCCAGGGTATGTTCCTCAAGGCGGTTTACTTAACAAGTCAGGAGAACTTCCTAGCAGACAAGCTAAGCAGAATTCTCCAGCTGCACGAGTGGCAACTGGATCCCAATGTAGCCCAGCAACTGTTCCAGTGTTGGGGGTGACCATCCATAGATTTATTTGCAAGCCCTCAAAATCACCAGTTGCCCTGTTTCTGTTCCAGACAGCCGCACCTACACAGGGTAGCTGCAGATGCGTTCCTAATATCATGGTCTGTGGGCCTCCTATATGCGTTTCCTTCCACGCCACTGGTAGCTCAGACCTTATTCAAGATCCTTCAGGACAAGACCTCGGTCATCCTGGTGGCCCCCAGGTGGCCGAGACAGCCTTGGTTTCCACTCCTCCTGCAGCTGGCGGAGGAGACTCCAATTCCTCTGGGATTTTCACCCAATCTCCTGTTGCAGGACGGGGGTTCACTTCTGCATCCCAACATCAGGTCCCTCAACCTGATGGCATGGCTGCTGAAAGGGTAGTCCTTGCACTACTTCTTCTCCCAAAAAAGATAGAGGATGTGCTGCTAGCCTCTAGAAGGTAGTTGACTAGGAAGACCTATGCATTTAAGTGGCGTAGGTTTGAGGTATGGTGTACTCAGCAGAGTGAGAACCAATTCTCCTGCCAGGTGGCTGTGGTGCTGCAGTACCTGCTTCACCTTTCCGACTTAGGCCTCAAGTCAAACTCGATCCGAGTTTACCTTAGTGCTTTATCAGCACACCACCCTCCAGTGGAAGGGCAACCTCTCTCTGTGCACCCCTTGGTGTCCAGGTTCCTGAGAAGTCTGCTTCTGCTGAAACCCCCAGTTCACCCTCCTGCGACTGAATGGGATCTGAATGTCGTCTTACAGCAGCTTACTTGCCCACCCTTTGAGCCGATGGCCACTTGCCATCTCCGCTTCCTTTCTTGGAAGACGCTTTCTTGGTGGCACTTACATCAGCTAGACGAGTGAGTGAGCTGCAAGCTCTGGTGTCTGATAGACCATTCACACGGTTCTGTAGGAACAGGGTGGTACCTTGCACGCACCATAAGTTCCTGCTGAAAGTGGTCACCTCTTTCCACCTCAACCAGGAGTTGGTGCTTTCAACCTTCTTTCCCAGGTTCCATGCCAGCCGGGCAGAAGCAGTTCTGCATACCCTGGACTGTAAGAGGGCGTTGGCCTTCTACTTGGAGCGTAAGCGGGGACATCGAAGAGCTCCTCAGCTCTTCGTCTCTTATGACCCCAGTAAGCTGGGGATGCCTGTCTCCAGGCATACATTGTCCACCTGGGTGGCGGATTGCATCGCCTAGGCATATAGGGCGGCTGATCTCCCGTTGCATGGTCGAGTCACGGCCCGCCGCATCAGGGCTAAGACCGCATCAGTGGCTCACTTCCGCTCTGTTCCGCTGGCAGACATCTACCGGGCCGCAACCTGGTCTTCAAGCCAGACTTTTGCAGCCCATTACTGCCTGGATAGGGAGTCCCAACGGGACAGTGCTTTTGGCCAGGCTGTACTCCGTAATCTGTTCACGGTTTAGGCAACTCCTACCCTCTGACCCTTTGGTGTCAGGCTACCGGAGTGTCATGTTCTCAGTTGAACTCCTATCATGGCTGCTGCAGATCTTCTAGAGGGAGCCTATTTTCAGTTATGGGTTCTCGATAGCCTATAGCTAGGGAGTCCCATATGTGAGGACTGACTTCCTGCTTGTTCCTGGAGAAAGCGTAGTTACTCACTTGTAACAGGTATTCTCCAGGGACAGCAGGAATCAGTCCTCACAATCTTCCCTCCTCCCCTGGAGTTGCAGTCCCTG
This sequence comes from Ichthyophis bannanicus, assembly GCA_033557465.1. NCBI lineage: Eukaryota > Metazoa > Chordata > Amphibia > Gymnophiona > Ichthyophiidae > Ichthyophis > Ichthyophis bannanicus. Next base: position 371,007,779 of record CM066033.1, on the reverse strand, counting down.
ATTAATTTTTATCCTTTTGCCATCTTTTTAGCTAAGTCATTTGACTGAGCAAGATGGCACCCTTGGGTGGGAAGTGGACCGCACATGCGTGATGCAATCCCAAAGGCTTTCTTCGAAAGCTGGGGATTTGCTCTACATGGGGGCTCCGTCGATGTCACCCATATGTGAGGACTGATTCCTGCTGTCTCTGGAGAACACCTGTTACAGGTGAGTAACTACGCTCTTCTTAATGTGGCTCAGGGTCTCTCAAGAGTTACACAGTCAAAAGCCTTGCTGTAGTCAATAAAACACATATAGATAGCCTTTTGGTATTCTTTAGTCTTTTCAAGGATCTATCTCACATCCGCAATGATGTCTCTCATTCCTCGCCCTTTCCTGAATCCTGCTTACACTTCAGGCAGTTCTTGTTCCAGGTATGGTTGTAATCTCTGCTGAATAATCTTCAGTAGAATCTTGCTGGCATATGGGATCAGAACGATTGTGCGATAATTTCCACAGTCAGTTGTATCACATTTCTTTAGTATTAGTATAAACACAGATCTTTTCCAGTCAGTTGGCCATGACATATGTTACTTGCCTAATAAATAGTGTTTACCAGGTGAGGTATGGGGAGTCGTAAGACAGAAAAGGTAGTGCAAAGCTGCAGAATGAATGTATTTGTAGCTGAAAAAGGAAAGGTGGAAGAGAAGAGTGCAATGACTTAAGAAGAGGGATTATGTGGATGTAGCAATACTGATGAAAGATAAGTTATATATCTGAAAACATGTGGAGTCAGTACAAGCACAAGAAATGACAGTATTTGATCTGATGGTTGTACACCTTACATTTCAAATGTCTTTGCTGTAGCATAGTTATTATCATATGCTCTCAATATATCAAAGTGTATTGTCTAGTGATGAAACAAGTGTAAGTTTACAGATGGGATTCTGAAAGAGAAAAAGAAAAACATACAGCAGTGGCTCCTATTATTGGCTATGGAAATTCTTTACTGCAGTCAAAATGACAAAGAATATATTTAGAGACCTAGACATTGGTTGACTGACAGACGACAGGTGGTGATGGTAAACGGAATTCACTTGGATGAAAGGAAGGTGATTAACGGTGTGCCCCAGGGTTTGGTCTTGGGACTGGTACTGTTCAATATATTTGTGAGTGATATTGCCGAAAGGCTGAATGGAAAAGTCTGTCTTTTTGCAGATGACACCAAAATTTTCAACAGAGTGGACTCTCCTCCGGGAGTGGGGAACATGAGGAAAGGTCTACAAAAGCTGGAAGAATGGTCTAATGCTTGGCAGTTAAGCTTTAATGTGAAGAAATGCAGTGTAATGCACTTGGGAAACAGAAATCTAAGGGAATTGTATGTGATAGGGGGCGAGAGATTGATGCGCATGGACCAGGAGAAAGACCTCGGTGTGATTGTTTCTGATTATCTCAAGGTGGCGAAACAGTGTGACAAGGTGGTGGCAAAAGCCAGAAGGATGCTGGGTTGCATACAGAGAGGAATTGCCAGCAGAAAGGAAGAGGTACTAATGCCACTGTACAAGTCGCTGGTGAGGCCTCACTTGGAATATTGTGTTCGGTTTTGGAGACCGTATCTCACAAAGGATATAAAAAAGTGGTTCAGAGGAAGGTGACCAAAATGATTTTGAGCCTGCTTCAGAAGACTTATGAGAAGAGACTTGAAGAGCTAAATATGTACACTCTGGAGGAGAGGAGGTTCAGGGGAAATATGATTCAGACCTTTAAATACCTAAAGAGTATTAATGGGCAAACAAACCTCTTCCAAAGACGGGGAAACTGTAAAACTAGAGGGCATAACATGAAGCTTCAAGGGGGTAAACTGAAAGGCAATGTCAGGAAATCCTTTTTCACAGAAAGGGTTGTGGATGCTTGGAATACCCTCCCGATGAAAGTGGTGGGGGCAAACAAAGTGACAGAATTCAAAATGGCAAAGGACAGACATAGTGGATCCCTTTATAGCAACAGGATAAAATGAAAATAAGCATAACTATCTCTTATATCTGAAAAATAGGGGTGACCTATACGGAGCGGTGGGTACACCCCTAAACAAAGGCATGGGGAGAGGTGACCTACACAGAGCGGTAAATGCACCTACTCTTGCACCTTGCTGGGCAGACTAGATGGACCATACTGGTCTTTATCTGTCATCATATACTATGTTACTATATGGTTAGATTGGCGAATTACTGCAGTTAAAGGCCTCCAAGTGCCACGGGCTATAAAACATGCACTGTTATAGGGAGAGGTTTAGGGGAGGTTTCCTCTTTAAGGATAAAAGGGGCAAGATGAAGCATGATTCTCAACAATGGAAAGCTTGGTAGGTAGGATGACAGTGGATTGCCCGAGAAAGGGTGTGATAAGGATCAATGCCTAACTGTGCAAGTATGCATCTTCTCTGTACTTAAACATTTTGGAATGTACTTTTTAGCTATATTTATTTATTTATTTATTAAACAGTTTTTATATACCGTCTTTCTACAATTCAAGACGGTTTACATGGAACATAACTGACAGTATTGTACAACTGTTTACATAGAACAAGGTAACAGGCTACATAGGTAACATAAGAACTAGGAAACTAATGAGCTAATAAACTATTTACAATAAATTATTTACAATAATATGGATCATTTGTTTACATAAGAAGTAACTGTGGGTCACTAGGATAATTGGAGGGACAAGTGAAGAGGGTAGGAGGAGGGGGGAGGAACTAGGGTGGTAGGGAAAAGTGTTCGAGGAAGAGGTGAGTTTTTAATCTCTTTCGGAATTCTGCATGGCTCACACAGTTACGTAGGTCATGAGGAAGGGTATTCCATAGGGAAGGGGCGTAGAGAGAGAAGGCCCTGTTGCTAGTAGATTGTTTAAAGTGTAGTTTGGATGTAGGAATGGTTAGAAGGTTTTTGGTTGAGGAGCGGCGTGTTCTTGTGTTGTTAGGGAAGGCAAGGAGTGGGGAAAGGCATGGAGCTGATTCTTTTGAGATGATCTTATGAATAAGGGTGAGCACTTTAAATTTGGATCGGAGTTGGATTGGGAGCCAGTGTAAGTCATAGAGGACAGGAGTAATATGGGATCGTCTAGGGTTGTTAGTTATTAATCGTGCCAGAGTATGAACTAAGAATTTTGTTTCTTATTTTGTAATGTTATATGAATGTAAAAACACTTATGTGAGCTACGGCATTAGGTCAAAGATGGTGCGAGGTAGGCGTGTGTGAGCGGTATGGCATTTCCTGTGAGGAAAAAGTGGAAGGCTAAAGGAGTTAAGCAGCCCTCTCTGACCCCTGTGACTTCTTCCCATTACCTGGAGCGTTTTTTGAGCCACTTGATTATTTTTTAGTCTGAACGCCACAGCAATCAGTGGTATCGGGGGAGATTGATTTATTTAACAGGTTTTTTTATACCTCTTTATCATTTTAGTCAAGCGGGTTACATAATTGTAACTTAAACTTGGTGATATACATTAAACAGGTACATTGATAACTTGTATTCTTCTGAGGCAATGGAGGATTAAATGACTTGTCCGACGTTGCAGTGGTTGGAGTTGGGTGGCTCGGCGTCTGCTTCGGACGTAGGTTCTTTCTCCCCCGGATTACGACATCCTCTATAGTCGACATTGTTGCAGTCTGCTTCTGATGAACTGCGGCAGGAAGACCCTCCTTCTTGGAGTGAGCTACATTGCCATTGAGGGTCAGAGCCAGAGCCACGATTTGTAGAGCTCAGGTTCCCCTAGATCAACTTCTACATGCTGACCTGACGAAGACGACAGCAGGAGGTCAGGCAGCAAGTTTGGCTGCCCTGCATGGTCCGAGCACAGTGTTGAGTGATATGTAAGTTGCAGGGTTGGTTGCAGGAGATTCTCTCTCTTTCTCCCTGATACGACCGGAGGTACTCACTCTCAAGTCTATTTGGTCAGCAATTGTGAAACTGGGGGAAGCCCTTCTATCATAAGTTTCCAGTCTGTCACTTCAGGTTTAAGGTAACTGAACTTCAGGAAAATGCTGAAAAGGTACTGGCAGTTTAGAACTCATTGACCAAGATACAATCTAAGGTCACCTTGTTTATTTATTTAACAGGTTTTATTATTTCAGTCAAAGTGGTTTACATTGTAGCTTAAACTTGGTAATGTACATTAAACAGGGACGTTGATAACTTGGATTTTTTTTGAGGCAATGGAGGGTTAAGTGTCTTGACCAAGGCCACAAGGAGTGCTAGTGAGAATTGAACCCTGGTCTCTTGGTTCCCAAGCCAGTGCGCTAACCATTAAGCTGCTCTTCCACGTTTTGGAACGACAATCGGATTCCTTTATCAAGGACTTTATTATTGTTAAAGCAAAGCTGGCACAGTCGGACAGTGCTACAAGAGCTGCAGACTTAAGACTGATCAGCTTTCTATTTCACCTAGGGATATGTTTCAATTCTACTTAACTGATACCTTGGGTATTCCCCCTGAATCACATCTTTCAATGGTTAAGGTTTACTAACTTCCTACTGCTAAAAATGCTATTGATACAAGGGAGGTTGCTGGGTTAAAAAAGCTGATGTGCTTGATGTCACTGCTTTGCTAGAAAACTCTCAGAAGGAACCAGTTGTCTATTCTACATTGCTAGTCTCTTTTGCCTTACTCTCAGAGAATGGTTTTTGAAAATGTTTTTCAGAAAAAGGAATTTGATGTTTCAAGGACTCCTAGTTTGTATGTTTCTAGATTTATCCAGAGATACATAGCAAAAGCGACAAGATTTTCTTCTTCTCTGCCCTGGAGCTGGGAGCACTGTTTTTTTTCTCCAGTGTCCATGCAAATGCATGGTAAAATACCAATCTGCATCTTATATTTTTTATGAGCCTTCCCAGCTGCTGGCTTTCCTTAACGCCCAACGTACTGTGGCTATGGACATACCCCCTGCTCGTCCCCCGTGATGTTAATGAGTCTGGCTGTTTGTCTGTCTTGGTTACCTTCATGTTGCTACAGTTTTTTATTTTTCCTTTTCTTAGATCCTCTTTGCTTAGTGGGCTGGAGTGGGCAGGGTTCGATTATGATTTCCTGTATATGGTTTTGTGCCTTTTTTCCTTGGATTATTTTGTATTTTGTTACGGAACTCTTCCCAATTTCAGTATAAGTGGAGTGGAGGAGTGGCCTAGTGGTTGGGGCAAGGTACTTCAGGCCAGAAGGTCGGGGGTTCAAATCCCACTAGAGGACAGCAACCTTGGGCTGGAAGGACTGGGGTTTCTAGTCCCACAGGTGCTCCTTGTGGTCTTGGGCAAGCCACTTAACCCTCCATAGCCCATGTTCCCTGTAAAATAGTTATCTCCAAGTTATAATGCCCTGTTCAATGTAATTTCAGTTGTTCAATGTAAACCGCACTGATGCAGAATAGTGCAGTATATAAGAGAACGTAAATAAAATAAATAAATAAGATGTAATTCTTGGATTTACTCTAAAATGCATAAATCTAAAATAAAAAAGAACAGTTATATTACAGAAATAGTGGGTTATGAGGGAGAAATAAAGTTACAAGTTGAAGAAAAGAACAAGATAAAGTTGTCTTATTTCTAACAATGTTGAAAGTCATCAGTTACAGAAGGTTTTACTATCTTATTACAGTTATAACCTCATCTGAGCTGCACAAACATGGGGAAATCTGGGTAGTTCCCAACACTGATCATGTTTGTACAAGATTCTTCTTTGTGTAAGTATGAATTTTTTTATATTAATATTTACCAAGGCTGTTTTTCAGGCAGTACATGCCAGAACGGAGTACCAGGACCTTTTCTGCTGCTTGCCTGTACAGCTTGCTGGTCCCCAAGTGAAGTGCGGTCTAGAGCTATCTCCAGTCTTCACATATGGGTGAACGTCACCGATGGAGCCGCGTGGGAACGCTCCCCAGCATCCACTGCACCTGCGTGCCTGCCTTCCCAACTCCTCTCCTCAGTTCTTCATTTTCCGCGGAGCCAGCAGGATGCATCATTCCTGTCACCGCTGAAAAACTTCTCTTTTTTGTGTGGCATTATGCTTCTGTCTTCCCGTAGATACCGGTCCCACTAAATCTCTTTTTTTTATTTTCAAATTTTCTTTTTTATTTACTTTGATTTTCTTTGCAGTTTTCACAAACTAGGCCTCTAGGCCTCCATAGCCATCTCTTCAACCTCGAAGAAAGCTTTTTTAAGGTATGGAAAAGCTAATTAGTGGTTTTAAAAAATGTACCAAGTGTGCCGGTACTTCATCAGTCACTGACAAATATGACTGGTGTCTAACATGTTTGCACCCTGAACATCAACCCAATTCACGTCCTTTGTGCCAGCAAATGACAAAGAGAGGCCTTAAGTACCAAGCCAGACAATATGGATCGTTCTTTGCCTTGACTCTGTTTCAGTGACTTCCACTTCTTCAAGGGCATCAACTTCCTCTAATGGACTGCAAGTTTCTTCAAAGTCCAAACACAAAAGTAAGTTAAAGTCTCTGGCCACTTCCAATTCCTTGGCATCAGCATCGAAGACCAATACCAGAGGCTAGAGAATAGTCCCAGCATAAGCATCGAGACTCGCCTAGAGGTGCTTCCGATGCAAATCGGCCAGCCAAACAGCCCCAGTGGGAGGATCTGTCCTCCAAAGCACAGGTGGGGCTCTGGGATGCTTTCAAGGCATCGACCTCCGGAGGGCTACCAGTTCCATGTTCTGGGATGGTGGCTCAGAGCCCTGTAGGTGACTCCACCCTGATATCAGCCATCACCCTAGACCAGCACATGCTGGCTCTCAAGAGGAGTTTGGTAAGCTTCAGGAGTGCAGGCTTTAATACCAAGCCTACAGCCAAGTGTATTGGGTCCGATGCTAGCCCCTGAACTGTCATCATTGGAACACCTGAGATTGATACCCTCATTGGAACTGATTGATACTCCTGGTATCCTACAGACTCAAACCGCCATGGCTTTCTGTTCTTGATACCTCAGAGTATCGGTATTGGCATCAAACATCAATGTCCATGAAGCATCAAGATCAAACTCAAAACCGCTGATACTTTGATTTGTTACCAGACTCTGATTCAAGTTCTTCAGATTCTGACAGGGTGTCACTCGAGTCCCGAGAACTTCCAGATATCCTTTCAGACCCTTCGCTGCTTCAAGAACGGCATCAGTCCCTACCAGAGGATATGTCCTTTCAGGACTTCATCTGTGACATGGCAGCGAGACTGTCCAGCACGGTAGCCTCGGAAAGGGAACCGAGGGCAGAGGAACTGGAGATGCTCCAATACCTTCTCACGCCCAAGGAGGTGGCTGCATTACCGGTGCATGGTATTTATTTATTTGTGTGATTTTTATACCACCATTTCAGGAAATCATAGCGGTTTACAAGCTAAGCAATTGAAATACTTTGAACATTGTTAATCACCTGTATCTGTTATATTGTTAAAATCAGTGGTGTATACATGATTCTTATAATTTTAACTTATTTACAATTTTTCTGAATTGAAGAAGTCATAGGTTTTGAATATTTGGATATTTATATGGGTGTTTTTCTGTAAATGGAATGTGATATCAAAAGAGTGATAGGTGTTTGATTTGTAAAGTGTGGATAGAGTGGATGTGGGTAGTGATACTTCATATAAGCTGTACCATGGAAAATATACTATGTCAGGTTGACGATTGACGTTACTTTGTTCTGTCCAAAATGTTCTGTGATTAGGAATGTTTTGAGTTGAGTGCAGGATCTTATGCTCCGTATGTGGGAGGCTCTGCTCACGATTCCGCCTGTCAGCAAGAGACTTGATACCATGTACTGAGTACCAGAGTGCCCAGGCTTCCAAAAACCTCAGCTCTCCCACCACTCAATGGTGGTAGAATTGGCAATGTGCCAGATAAAGAGCTCTAAGAACCATTCATCCATGCCACCTGGCAGAGACTCGAGAACACTTGATGCCTTTGGACATTGATGCTTCCAAGCATGCATGTTGACCTCCAGAATCAACTCTAACATGCTGTAGATGGGCATGTTTCTGAAGGATGTTACCAGGGATCTGGAAACTTTCACCCCTATGCTTCCTGAAGATAAGCAGCGTGCATTCCAGACACTCATCAAGCAAGGGTAAAATACTTCAAAATTTCTTACCAGTACCTCTTTTGATGCCTTCAAATCAACAAGTAGAGCTTCAGCAGTCTTCATTGGGGCTCGTATCAGATCTTGAGCAATGGGTCCAGGATAAACTGGTCAATATCCGATGTACTGGAGAAAATCTTTTTGGCAAAGATTAGAAGGAAAAAGCAGGAGAGATTGAGACAGATGATCTCACCCTAAAACACCTTTCCAGAAAAGCAGCTGACCCATCCAAGAGAGAGGCTCTTCCCAATAAATCTTTCTATTCTAAAAAGAAGAGATACTATCCATCTTACCGCCTTCTGCTGCCTATCAGCCTCAGCATCCTCAGCAGAGACAACAGGACCCTCACTAACCCAAGAAGCCCAAGGCTCCTAAGCCTCAACCGGCTGCACAGGCACAACCTGCGCCTGGTTTTTGACTCCTTCCTAGAGAGCATTGCCAGTCTGCCCTTGATGGTCTCCAGCCCCTCCACAGAGCAAATGAACCATACGGGAAATAAACAATTTATTTGTACTATGTGTAATAAAAGTGTCACATGGCTTTCAAATCTAAAACATCACCAAATGAACTATACGAGAGACAAACCATTCACATGTTCTAATAAGAGCTTCACTCAGCTTTCGTATCTAAAAAGACACCAAATAATCCATATAGGAGACAAAAAAGTAACAGAATTTGCAAAACAAGAGAAAAATCTCTTCAAAGAATTAGATCAACTGACAAGGAAAAACAAGTGGTGAATGTATAAATGTAATGAAGAATACAGAGTATCTCTCCAGGAACCCTTTGTAGATCAAGAACGGACACATGAATAGTTGAGGAGAGGTGAATTGAAACTGAAGGATGAGAGATTGATAGTTTCAGCCCAGGACAGGAGATTACGGACGAGATGATTTACAGTGGGCATTGAAAGAACTGCTAACACAGATATATGTCGATTCTGTAAGAAAGACCTAGAAACGATGGCTCACCTCATAGGTGGCTGTGAAGTTCTGATGGCAAAAAATGTCTATACAGAAAGACATAATAAAGTAGCGCACCTCATCCATTGGAAACTCTGTAAGCATTATAACTTCACTGTACCCAAGAAGCACTGGGATAATGACCCTAAGAGAATTACAGAGAATAAGAAGATTATGATCACCTTTGAAACTCCCATTCTGACTGATAAAAATCTGGATATGAGGAAGCTGGATATAATGGTTAAGGACAAAAACACCAGAATGGCATTGATAATAGAGGTGTCTGTTCCAAGCAACTACTCTGTGAATTACATGGAGAGGCAGAAGATCCTGAAATACCAAGAAATGCAGTCGGAGAGGCAGACAAATTTCCAAGCACATCTTGACAAACTACCCATACATGTTATATCTTATGAACTCCAGCAAGAGGCTCTCTTTGGCACGATGCAAGAACTACGTCTAGCCTCAGCAGTAAATTTGAGAGACTGAGATCATACTCCACATACCCTGGCTTAGAAGTGAGGTTCATGACTGTCATGGTATGCGAAAAAACTAACTCATTTGGAGAAATTGCCACAGGCAGACTCTGTCACTATGCCCACAGGTGGCACTTTATAACATCAGAGCAGTGGACACTGCAGATTGTCCAAAGGAGTTATCTGCTTCACTTCGAACCCTTATCCCCCACCAGCTTCACAGGGGATTATCCTACACAACATAGAAACCCCTTCAAAGCACTCTCTTAAAAGAAGCAGTGGCCACCCTGTTCCAGGGTGCCATAGAAAAAGTTCCTCCTCAAGAAAGGATGGGCTTCTACTCTCCATATTTTCTCATTCCAAAGAAAACAGGAGGATTCAGGCCCATCTTGGATCTCAGAGACCTAAACAAGTTAACACGATTGGCTGTGTTCTCCAGACCTAAAAGAGGCATACACACATTTACTGATACATCCCTTGTACAGCAATATCTGCACGTCAAGTTTCAAGAAAACCATTATCAATACTGGGTTCTCCCCTTTGGTCTAGCCTCTGCCCCAACAGTCTTCACAAAATGCATGACAATAGTTGCTGCATACCTACGCACCTTGGAGGTAGTCATCTTCCCTTACTTAGACAATTGGCTGATTAGGGGAGACTCCCCTCAAGAGTTAAGACTCTCCCTTCATTGCATCATCATGGTGCTCCGACACCTGGGATTTGTCATAAACTTCCCAAAGTCTCACCTTGCTCCAACCCAACAACTGGAGTTCATCAGAGCGCTCTTAGACACTCAACAGGCCTGAGCTTTCTTCCCATAGGATTGCTGTGCCCGCCTCATCAAGCTGACAAAAGGGGTACAAAAGCAAAGCTGAGTAACAGCTCAAGAGATGCTATGACTATTAGGACACATGGAGCCCGATTCAGAGAGGGGGACGTCTGGGCTCCGTGCACGTCCCCAGATAGCATGTGCATGCAAAAGCGCTATTCTACAACCCTGTGTAGACATGTACAGGGTGTTCTAGAATCGGTGTGTAGCCATGGCCAGCAAAGCATGTCCAACTGGTGCCCCATTGAGCCTCCGTGCGCCATGACACATGTAGACCATGCACACACTGTCCAGCCACTCCATGCACTTGTAACCCCAAAAACGTCCCCAACCCCATGACCTGCAACCCACATACAGCCGTAACCAGAAAGAAGCCCCACACCTTAACACACACATCAACATGGCAACCAGGCAGCCCAAAGTTCAGCGAGGCCGAGATAAGGCTGCTGGTGACCAGCAAGAGGGGAATCTCTTCCCCATGGGGCAGAGGCAGCCAACCCAAATAGCAGCATGCAGGGGCTGGGAACATATCAGGACCACCCTAGCCAAGTAAGTACAGCACAATGGAGGCAGACAATCTTGGAAGCAGAGAGAAGTCGGCAGGCTGGAGCAGTATCCAAGATGGCACAGAGATAGGCATGCACCAAGGTGGAGAGGATGGACAGGGTATGTAAGGATCTGGCACATGCAGAAAACTGGCAGGCTGCACAGTGACAGGACAGCACAGCACAGCACAGACAGAGCAGCCTGACTTCAGTGGCCCAGGAAAAAAGGGAGAACAGGATGCATGCAGGCCTACAGTGAAGGCACAGGGGGACACAGAGACAGATTGAAGGGACATGCATGGCAAAGAACAGTCCCAGAATTTCAGCCACAACCCCAGGTCACACAGATCACCCCTGAGGAGACAAAATAAAATGGCCCTGTACATGCACCTAGGTGAGAGGTGAACCCAGGACCCTGAGCACTGTGATTCATGGCCAGAACCATCAGGCTATAGCTGTCAGTATGCTCAGGTATTAGGAATAGAGAGAGCATGTTAATGTAGAGGGGAGGTCCAGTGTGAATGGTAGAGGTTCAAAATGAAGCAGTCCAGGAGGGAGGTGAAACCAGGACCTCAAGCATTGTGATTCAGGACCAGAATCAGCAGGTTACAGCTGTCAGTGCCCACAAGCCCCAGGAGGTGAGGGAACATGTCCCTGTGCATGTACACCAAATGCAATGACCAGCTGCTGCACCCCCCTCCCCAGCATGGCATGGCAGGGTGACATGCCACTGAAAGCAGATGGTGTCATGGCCATGTGCAGAGTGCAAGCATAACCACCCCATAGCATAGACAGGTCTGTGCCCTGGCATGGGTGAATGATGAGGTGTGCCTCTAGCCCACAGATGTTTCCGGATCCTGTGTGACAAGGAGGCCTACCAAATGTGCTACCATGCAATCTGCCACACATGCCCATGGCTGATACGGCGTATCAGCCAGGAGGAGCAGGGTGAGTAGCCATGCCGATAAAATGCCTGAGCAGCAGGCTGAAAGGCCCCCCAACACTGAGGCATGCGAACACATGGAGGAGTGGACACCACTGTGACATGGACACCACAGAAACAGCATGCCTTACCCAGGGGCCCACAACACATAGTCCCGGGCCACACTGCCCCACCCCCTGCATAGATGAGAGGTGCTAGCACACCCTGTGTGTGTGCCTGGTCCCCCAGTAGCCTCAGTAATGAAGCTAACCATGACCTCTGTCCCCCACAGTGGCAGCACAGCAGGAGAAGGACTCCCCACTCTCGTCCCCAGATAGTTCCACCCCTGACACCATGAAGGACGATGGGGCAGACACCCCCCCCCCCCCAGCCCCAGTGGGAACATCAGCACAAACAGCAACAGGGGCAGCAGCAGCGCACAGTAGAGTCACATCCTCCTGTCCAGCCCAACACCATCTGTAGATGATGAGGATGATGAGGGGCTGGCAGGGGAGGCAGCATTCTCCCCACCTCCCCTGCTGAAGGGGGCAGAGCAGATGGCCAAGGGCAGGGGGGACTATGTCCCACAGCTCACCCAGGGTTACTGCATAGCAGGGCAGTGGATAAGACCCACAGGTGAAACAGTCACAAGCGTGAATATAGGAAAGACAGAGTTCTTTATTAAACCAACGGCCGCCCGACACAGGCCGTGTTTCGTACCCTTCCTCAGGGGCTAGCCAGGCGAAAAAAACTAAAAACATAAACATATTGAATCTTACAATGATAAAAGAACAAAACAAGCCAAGCCAATAAAAACATTAAAAACAATTAAAACCATAAAACCATAAATATGTGGAGCAAAGTAAAAAACAATATGAACTAAAAACAATACTATAATAAATCAGTAGGTAAAAAAGGGGGGGGGGTGGAACAGTTGTGCTCGGGACCTAATGCAAAGTGTACAGAATAAAATGTACTAACCTCTGTTGCGGTTCACAACGTAACTCTTACTTCACACTATTTATGCAAACATATAGATTTATAAACTTATGCTAAAAAACATACATAATACAATTAAAAGTATATTGAAGCAAAACATATTAAAATTAATTAACAATGAGAGAACAGGACAGGATATGGAACCAAACCAAAATATCCATACTTCTAATGCGATACTAATGTTGTGTAATCGGAGACCATAAAAGTATAGAGCAACACTATTATCCGAAGAAACAGCAATAGGAGTGAGTCAAAAGGACAAGCTGCCCAGTAAGTTATAATATGTGTCATCAAAAAAGGAGGGCATATCTACATGGAGAAACACTAATATCTTCAAAAACAATTAAAAATGATGCAACCACATTTATGTATAATGATAAGCGACGTGTAGGTACAGGGAGTTATCAAAGGGCCCAGAGCTGCATGTGTAGATAAGTGAACTACAGCTAAGTAAAACTGAGTTACAAGTTTCCACGAATTATAATCATGCAAATCAATGTAATTTCAAACAGAATGAATCAGGCATATTAACATACTATGCTGACCCATGTTAATAGACATATTGAAAATTATCAAAAGAAGAATATAGAAAGTAGAACAAACCTATATAAATATAATGAAAAGCCTATAAATGCAAGGAAATGCCAGAAGATCCGAATGAATAAACCACTGCTAAATCGATAGGGTTAAACTTATAGTCGTCATGTGATACAAAACAGTTAACCTTTCTAGACCCTTAAAAATCAAGAATAGAATATGAAAAAGCAGAAAACCTTTGTAGTGATAGTGAGCCTTACCGCAAAAAACTGCTGTCCAAAGCACAATTGACGTGCAGAAGAGAGAGAGACGCCCACGCATGCACATAAGAGGAAAAAAGAGGGGGCAGAGTCTGACATTGGCGGGAACCAAAAACGAAGTAAAATCAAAGTATCCAAAATACAAATGAGACATAAAAATGTGTAGAACATAGATCTAAAAAGAATAATAAATATCCATGAAATACCAAACATGCAAAAACAGGGCTGATGAAATAATTAAAATGCCTGCAGGCATAATGTGTGATCGTGCCGTCTCTCTGCAAATAAAGAAAGTATGAATTCAACATCCTGGTGTAGAACTTTGCGCTCATCTCGTGCAGAAAATAAGCGACCGTAAAATGCAGGAGATTACTTAAATTAAATTTAGGAGAAAAATTAAGATAAAAACTCGGATAAAAGATCTGAGGAGAAATCCAACAAGATGAATGCCTTACCAAGATGATAACTGACATGACGCCCTACATTTCAAAAACATATAAAATAGATAATTAAAAATTAGCTTAACTGTATATCGTGCCGACAGGTGCCATGTGCAGAAGGCCCAGACATAGGGACCGATCTCTACTCATCCTCCTCACCTGGGGGAGAGTGCATGTGGCATGGCAGGGCAGACAGTTGGGGAAGCCCATGGAGCATGCTGGTTGTGGCTGTAGCAACCCCACCTAAGGGACCAGGCAGGGGAGGGCGCTGTGGCTGAGTGCACACAGGAGGATGAGTGGCTGGAGGGTGGTGGTGAGGGTGTGTGGGTGGCAGGAGGGGGTCATTGAAGGGGATGGCTCAGAGTGCATGCAGGGTGAGCGTGTGGGGGAGTGTGAGTGGCAGGAGGGGGGCAGTGAAAGAGAGGGATCAGGGTGCATGCAGGGTGAGCTTGGGGGGAGGTGTGAGTGGCAGGACATATGTGTCATGCCACAGGGGATATGCTGTGCTGCACCCCACAGGGAGATGGTTGCCAATGCATGTCTGAGGCATATAGGCAGGTAGACTGGACACCAAGCTGCAGGTGATGGTGCAAACATCCATGAGGACTGGGGTGGGGCCTTGGAGGTAGGGGTGCCATGAACATGTGGCAACAGCACAGCCAGTGGCTCACAAGGGTGGCACAGGCAAAGGGAGGATGGATGAAGCTGTGCCGGGGGTGCCATGTGTATGTGGCACAATATGTGCCTGTCCTGCACCTCCCATGGCAGCCCGCAGGTGTGCGCCACCTGCAGCAGGCAAGGTACGGGTGGCAGACAGCTAAGGGAAAGTTGGACTGTGCGATGTGCATGTCCTGGGTGCATCAGCCATGGGTGCAATGCCCTTGATGACTATGGGCAGACATAGGGGCACCCATGCAGGCTAGAATTGGTGACCACCACTAAACACATATTATGCCATACATGGGTTCGGAGGGGGCATGGGATGTGTTAGGGCAGTCACCACATACCTGGTACATGTCAGCGAAAATAGTGGTGGGGTGGGTCATGAATCCACCACCCCTGCACTCAGAGGCAGGCCACATATCAGTGGGCAATCATGAAGCCCTGCTCTGGCCAATAATCAGGCAGGCAATTTGCATGATGCACAGGAGCATGGCCTGGACACATAAGCCATATCTGAATGGTATGGGCATGCACAGGACTGTGCTGGCTGCAGCATGTGCCCCATCCCCTCCCCAGTCACTGGCATTGGCCTTGGTTGTAATGGGTGGGATACAGATGTACCAGGTTGTCAGGCAAAGTGTGACTGGACAAGGCTGGCATGTGCCAACACATCCTGTCTGGATGGTGTGCCCACATCTGTGCTGTCATCAGGCTCATCCCCTTCATCCATGCCAGGCTCCGGCTCATCAGGCAATGGCTGCCTGTGCCTCAGGGCAAAATTATGTAGCATGCGGCATGCCATGGCAATCTCGCACACCCTGGGGAGTCTATACAGCAGCTCTCCCCCTGGACCAGTCAAGTGCGGAACTGGCACTTGAGTTGGCTGAAGGTCCTCTCGATCATACCCCTTGTGACCCGGTGCACATGGTTGTACTGATGTGCCTGGCTGCTGGGGTGGAGTATGGGGGTTATCAGCCATTCGCAAAGAGGGTAGCCCTGGTCACCTGCAGGGGGAGACAGAACTGCAAACAATTAGCAGCTGGCATGCCGGTGGGGGGCAATGTGTTCCGGACATGTAATGGGCTGTGAACAGCTGACCCACATCTGTATACACCATCTGGAGGGTGCCAGGGATGACAGCAGGGCACTGTGTGTCTGCAGCCCACCACGTGTGCATGTCCACCCCCAAAGGTGGTGTGTCACTGCTGGGGGGTATGTCTGGGCACTGTGTGTGTGTGTGTGTGTGTTTGGTGCCCCTGCCCTGTGCCTAGGCCAAGGAGGGCATGCCCATGGGTGGCAGTAGATGGGTTTGCATGACACACCATCATGTGCAGGCCTGCTGCCACTACCATGCTCGCCTGCCCCAAACCCCCACTGCATGCACAGGGCCACTGTGCCTGCTTGGGAGATCAGGGCATGACATGTGTGAAGGTGCATGTGGGGCAGCTGGGGCCAAACCCTATATAGACAGGAGCAGGGCAAACCATGCCAGTGTATGTGGGGGATTCCCAAAGGGGGTGTCCCACGCTGACCACTGTGGTGTGAGTGGCAGGCCACCCCCCATACATGCCCAGCCCCCCCATGGCCAGGTTGTCATGGGGTAGCTGGTACCAGCTGGCCAGAAGACCCACTACCTTATGTTGCACCCTGCTGACCATGTAGATGCCCACCTAGCAGCCATCCACCACTGATATGGCACCCCTCGAAGCGCACATGGATCCCTGACCAGCTCAGAACATAGGCACCATGGCAGGAACTGGGATACCTGACTCAGACATCGGTGATCTCGCTGTTCGCATTGCAGACCCACCTGCACATTGACAAAGTGGTATGCCTTGCAGTTACAGTATGCAGCCTCACTCCAATGCAGTGGCCAGAGAGCAAAGTAGGTGCCATCCACCACACCTAGTACTGACGGGAAGCCTGCCACAGAGTAGAACTCCTGCATTGTCCGGTGCTGGTCCTGCTGCAATTTGGGACGCAGACCTCCTTCGCCCTAGACCGCAGGTAGGCTTCTAGGAACTGGGTCAGGCACCCCGAGACTGCAGGCTGGCTGAGTCCCCCCGCAGCTAAGAGCACTATCTGTAAAGACCCCATTGCCAGGAAGGCCAGTGCTGTTGTCACCTTCAGGTGGACCAGGATATGATCATCCTTCTGTGGGTGGCTTTCCAGCCATGGCTCAAACTGTTGTACCACACATAAGGGCATCACTCATGTCCATATACTGGAACCTCTGCAATGGGACATGGGCATGGGGATGTCTGCAAACCATATCCTGTCCACCACAGGTGCAGCTATACAGCAGGGTCAGAGCATACCAGTCCTGGATTTCCTGCACATTGTCCTCATCCAGCCAGCCAGCTGCACACTAGTTAGCAGCCATTGCATACATATTCTTGTGTCACTGAGCTGCAGGTAGCACTGTCACTGTCATACACTGTGTCAGTCCTGCCACAAAGGTGTTCAGGCTGGGACATGCATGGACATCTCTATGGCACATGCTCACGGACATGCGCACACATGGTGATGTGCAGGTGGGCACACGCATGCACGTCCACACACCAAAATGTTTGTATGTAGCCTGGCCTGACTTGACCTGACCTCACCATATCCCCCTAGTACTGAGATGTCATGTCTAGTCTCCTCTGCAGCCGCTGACTGTGCATTCACAGTCCCTTCCACTGTGCCAGCTGTGGGAGATGAAACACTGACTCTCTTCATCCCATCACATGCCATCCCCTCCACTATGTGTGGCAGCGGTGCCTTTTTGGGTGTCCGGGTGCAGATACGTGTGTACGCGGGCATGTTGGTGTAGGGGCATACATGTTGGCATGTCCTGGTGTGAACGTCCATACAGGCATGTCTCAGGCTCCCGTACGCTGCTGTTGTGACACAGACAGCCCCTGTCATGGCACCCAAGGTCGCTGCCAGGAAGGCAAGGTTCTCTGGGGGTGAGGTGACCCTCATTCTGGAAGAGATCCTCCGGTGACTGCCACAGTTGGAGGGGGATGCATCCACATGTATGGGTGCCTATGAGAAGTAGCGTCTATGGCTTGATGTGTGCTGGTGGATCAATGCCATATATCACCAGAATCAGAACATCAAGGATGTGAAGCGCAGATGGTGTCAGGCGTGATGCAATGCCACTCAGAAGGCATGCCAAGGGCCCTTGGGTGTGACAGGGAGCAGCTGAGTGACTTGGAACAGCGCATCCTTGCTATAATTGACCCTGCCACCTCAGGGGGATAGGCCCCCTCGACACATCGGAGCCATCCCAGGGGCAATGTACATGCATGTCATGTGTGATCCTGCCCCTCATCCCATGCAATACCCTCATGCTGTGTGCCTGTACACACCTGCACTTTACCATCAAAACTGGCTGCCATAGTGTCCTAGTCATGCCACCGGTGCCAGGTGCACTCACAGAGCATGTGTGTGTACCATTGCTGGGCTGTGTATTGGGGCATTGGCTGCATGACCACCAGCTGGTGATGGCAGGGCTGGGTGCACAGGCCACCAGGGTATGCGTCTGTGCACAGGTTTCTGTGCCCCTGCGGCTACACGCAGGGGGACAGGGTGTGTAACACACCACACCAGTAGCCCCTTACAGCCTGTGTTACCCTGTGCCACTCCCACAATGCTGCAACATTGACATGCCATTGATTATGCCATTGCCAGTTGCAGGTGTGACCCAAAATGCTGTCTGTGTCTTCACAGATAACCCTGCTGTAGCTCCACAGGCATCGGTGCCTGCTCTGCCAACTGTGTCCATGGAGACTGCCATGGTAGGGAGGCCTCAGAATATATCCCACTGCCATGCACCGCTGCTGACGCCACACTGCAGCACCACACAATGTCCCAGGCCTAGATGATATGGAGCTCCATATCCCCTCCCCATCACCTCCACCACAGCTCACTATTGACGATGGTAATGACCAGGCAGGGCACACCCACAGAGGTGAACAGCATCACCTGCGTTGCTGTGCTGAATGTCTGCTTACTCACAGTGCAGCCCAGCAGGCATGTTCCGAGCAATAGCTAGAGCTGCTGTGACAGTCCATGCCGTTGCAGGAAAGGCATGTTGTGGCCATGGAGCAGCTGACCATGGCTATCAGCACCCTCCAGGCAACCATGGTGGAGATCCTCATGGAACTATGGCATGTCCCTGACCAGTCCATCCTTGCAATGCTCCCTGCATACTCCACTGTGCCTCTTGGGTCTGGACAGGGGCATGGTGCAGCAGATCCCACAGCAGCAATATCTTCAGCAACATGTTCACTTGCACTTCCACAGCCAGGTACCAGTGGTGTCACTGTATGGGCCTCAGCACGTACCCGCACCACGGTTGTCCATCCATCACACATACACCCATTCTCCTTGGCCAAATTCCATGGGTGAACAGTCTTTGAAGAATTGATTTGAACCTTTGGGTAACATTTGAAGTCGGCTTGTGAGCCCCTGACGAAACATAATACCTGTGAAACGCAGCAGTGCTGAGTCTGGCGTTGGGATTTTCCAAATTGAGATAAGCCTGACTTTTTTCAGTTTTCACGATCACGTTTATGTGAAAGTTAAAGAAAGTTATAAAGTTTTATTCAATATGAAGGGTCATTGATGCAATCTGGAGCATTTGGTTGAAAAAGCCAACACCATAGCTCCCTATAAGTCTGAGACCCGTTAAAAAATAAAAATAGAAAATGAAAATGAAAATGAAAAATATTATATAAAACATATTTACCAGTCAGATGGGAAGTTAAAGACTAAATTCAATCATTCTTGCATAATAAGAGTAATAGTGAGATTCATAGCTCAAATTCCATGGGGCACAGGTCCATGGCTGGTGTTCCCCCATTCCATGAGGGTGTCATTGAGTCAGGCAGCACAAGCTGTGGCACCTTGGGGTTCGTGGACATGCCGCCATGCACACCTGTGTCCATGGTGATGGAGGCACAGGTGCATGTGCTCTCAAGGAGGGGAGGGGCAAGGGCTAGGCATGGGGGAGGGTGGATAGGGATGTCATCTAGCAACAGGATTGGGGTTACAGAATTCTTGGTGTGTAGTCCCATGACCCAAGGGGGTGCGCCAGTGGTGCGGGTTTGTGCAGGGGTGTGCATGGTGGGTGGATATGGCATTGTGATATGTGAGTGGGCATGGGTGGTTTTGGGGGGATCCCCAGGGTGACATTGCCATCTAGGTCTGGCATTGGGTGTGTACAGGGGACACGCCACTCAACATAACATGGACAACTATGTACATGTATTGCTGCGTGACTCACACATGTATATCTCCACAATGTCCAGACACTGTCCAGCCCAGGATCTTGGTGTGTGTGGCATTAGGCTGCTGGCCAGTGCCCCTCTGTGCCACCTCCAGCGGATACTGCAGGGGGCATTTGCCAGCATCAACACATGTATGGGGCACCTGTCCGTGCTGTGCCCAACCACACATTTGACATGCTCTCCTCCCATCTATGTCCGATTAGGGACACATCCACTTCCATAAAATATGATCCTTGCCCTGGGGCACCCTCCACATCTGATCCTGCTAGGGTATTGGGTGGGGCTCTTTCCTGCCCTCTGCGTGCAATGCAGGTTGTTGGGATTGCTGGCTATGCTCACAGCATGAGCACCCCTCAGCACTCAGGACAATGGCAGCACTGTGACCCATTCAGTGGTGGCTGTCTTGCACACATTTGCTTGTCTTTGACTGTGCCATGTGGATATCTTCATGGGCCTGGTCTGACATACATGGCATGGTGGCTGCGTGTGGTGCTGTCCTGTGGCAGGACACATGCACCTCAGCAGCTGCATGACATGATGCAGTGAATATTACATTGCCATAGTGGGTTGTGGTGGGTTATGAGCCCATGATCTTTGGATTCCCAGGTAATGCTGCTTCCAGTGCACTACACATCCACTATGTGATATACATGTCTGCCTGTAACTAGAGCCACCATTGATGTCATCACACTCTGCTCAATGTTGGCAGGTTTTGCCCCTCATGGACAGGTAGTTGGATGTCCCAGGATGCTCCTGAGGCCTCTACCTCCGGAGAGCTCCTGGTGCCATGCTCAGGGATCGTGGCTTGCAATTCGGTTACTGATACCCAGGCATTGGCAAACTCTATGGATCAACATATCCTTGCCATCGAGCAGAGCTTAGTGGCCTTACTGGCAGCCTTGGTTCCAGTAAAACCCTTACAGTCAGTTCTGCAGGCGTTGATACTGGCTTCAGTACCGATACAATCTGCATCGACTTTTTTGCCGCTTTCCATGCTACCGCCCATGCCAGCCCTCGAATCCATTTCCAGTACCGAGGTTCTGACCACACAAATTCCAGATACCAGCTTCTACCTGTAGTGAGTTCATACGGAGCTGGAACACCCTGCCCGACGATACTTTGAGTCGAGACATGCAAACTATTCTGGAGGACCCATCTCTGTCCCCACAACATCACATGTCCCCACCAGAGGACATGTCTTTTCAAGACTTTATTTGCGATGTTGCTAGGGGTCTATCTATAACAGTGACATCGGAGAAAGAGCCTAGGGCCGAAGAATTGAAAATTCTTCAATACCCCACAGCTCCAAAAGAGGCAGCTACGCTCCCTATCCATTGGATACTTCACAACCTCATGCTTCGGATGTGGGAGACACCTCTAACCATTTCTCCCCATACCCGATTGCTTGCTATCATGTACCAGGTACTGGAGTGTCCTGGTTTCCAAAAGACACAATTGCCACACCATTCCATGGTAATGGAATCGGCAATGCGTCAGATCATGAGTGCAAAAACACATTCCTCACACCCTTCGGGTAGGGAATCGACAACCCTCGATACTTTTGGTCGACATTTTCAGGCCTCCATGCTATCGGCCAGGATTAATGCCTACATACTCAATATAGGTATGATCCTTAGAGAGGTGGCTAAGGATTTTTAATTAATGGCTCCTCTTCTCCCCAATGACAAGAGAGCAAATTATCTCACCCTTGTGAAACATGCTCAGAATGTTTCAAAGTTTGTTAACAGCAACTTTTGATTGCTTTGAATGCATCAGCTGGACTTCATTCATCTGCATCGGTGCATGCAGGATTGCTTGGCTCCAAGCATCGGATCTTGAGCAATGGGTTCAAGATAAGCTGGGTAATATTCCTTGCACCCATGAGGACCTTTTTGGCAAGGATTGGCAGGACAAGGCCTCTCAGTTGGAATCTGAGAACACTAGCCTCAATAGGCTATCTAGATCTACTGCCAACCCAGCTAAGAAGAAAGCAGCAAAGAAAGCTTTCTTCAATGAAAAGAAGAAGGACTATCCTTTTTATACCCCTGCTGTTCAGTGTCAGCATCATGCTCCTCAGAAGGGGCAACATCCTCCAAAGCAGCAAAAAAGGCTCAGACTCCCAAGTCACAGCACCTCAGCAGACTCAGACTGCTCTGGGGTTTTGACTCCTTTCTAGAGAACATAGCTGCCCTACCTCTGGAGACTCCATATCCTGGGCACATTCCTGGCAGACTCTGTCACTATGCCCATAGGTGGCATCTCATCACCTCGGAGCAGTGGACATTGTCCGTAGTACGGGAGGGATACAAACTTCATCTACGAAGTCTAGCCCCCAGACTTCAAAAAGAGAGTTCCGTTCTCAACCCCCTCTCACTGCTCTCTTGCTACAAGAGGTCACCTCCCTTCTCCTGCAAGGTGCAATAGAAGAGGTTCCACCATCCCAGCAGGGAATGGGCTTTTATTCTCCATACTTTATCATCCCAAAGAAAACAGGAGGATATAGGCCCATTCTGGATCTCAGGGAACTGAACAAGCACTCCTATGGGAGAAATTTAAATGATATCCCTAGGGACCCTTCTTCCCTATCTCCAGGGTCAGGATTGGTTCTGTTCTCTAGATCTAAAGGAAGCGTACATTCACATTCTTATTCATCCAGAGCACAGAAAGTTCCTGCACTTCATGTTTCAAGGAAGACATTATCAATACAGAGTCCTGTCTTTCAGCCTCACCTCTGCCCCAAGAGTCTTCACAAAATGCATGGCGGTAGTAGCCGCATTCTTAAAGACTCTAGGAATATTTGTCTTCCCTTACTTAGACAACTGGCTCATACGGGCAAGCACCTCTCAAGAAGCCAGTCTATCCCTCTCATGCACTTGGGATTTTTCTTAAATCTTTCAAACTCCCAACTCGTCCCCTCTCAAAGTCTAGAATTCATAGGGCCCTCCTAAACACTCAGCAATCGAGGGCATTTCTGCCCCAACTCCGCTGTGCTCGACTCAATCAGTTAGCATCTCAAGCATGCCTCAAGAACTTTCTTACTGCTCAAGAAATGCTATAGCTTCTGGGTCATATGGCATCAACAGTGCATGTTGTCCCATATGCCCACTTACACATGTGCATAGCCCAATGGACACTAGCATCCCAGTGGACTCAAGCATCAGGTCGCCTGGGGGACAAGATAACGGTCTCTACCCTTCTGATCTCATCTCTCCAGTGGTGGCTAGCTCCAGAAAATCTCCTTGTAGGGTCATCTTTTCAGATGCCAGCACATCAATATACCCTGACGACAGATGTATCCATACTGGGCTGGGGAACTCACCTGGAATCTCTCTCCACTCAAAGGTTCTGGTCTCAGCAGGAATCACAACTCCATATAAATCTACTGGAACTCAGAGTGATTCTCAATGCTCTCAAAGTTTTCCAGGACCATCTCTGTTGCTGGAACAGGCTCTTGGACCCTCTGCAGCGAGACTCTACATCTCTGGTCCTTTGCCATACATCATCACATTCACCTCCATGCGATGTATCTCCCTGGCAAGCACAATGTCTTAAAGGACAGACTAAGTTGAATCCTTCTTCCCCACGAGTGGTCTCTTCATGTAGACAAAGTCTTTCACATTTTTCAAATCTGGGGGACTCCAGAGATAGACCTGTTCACAAGTCCTCAGAATGCCAAGCTCCCTCGCTTCTGCACCAGGACTCCTTTACCGGACAGCCAACAAGTAGATGCTTTTCACCTCCACTTGGGTCAAGGCTTCTTATATGCCTTCCCTTCATTCCCCTAATTCCCAAGACTGTTTTCAAACTCCAGAGAGACAAGAACTTCATGATACTCATAGCCCCATGCTGGCCATGTCAACTGCCGTACCCTCTCCTTCTACATCTGTCTCAGGCTCAACTCATAGATCTGTGGTCTGCTCCAGATCTCCTCTCTCAGGAGGAGAGGGCGCTGCTCCATTCCAATCCACAGTCTCTCCATCTCACAGCATGGCTGCTGAAGGCATAGCCTTCCAAGAAATTAACTTCCCCAGGAGGTTAAGGACATTTATTTATTTTATTTTATTTATTTGTACATTTTTCTATACCACCCCTTCTAGAGATCAGGGGTGGTTTACAAGAAACTCAACAGCAGTTTACATATAACAGTTTTCATATAACAAGTTTACATATAACAGTTTACATATAACAAGAAACAACTTTTGTACAGGATAACATTTTACATAGAACGGGGGACAACTTTTGTACAGGATAACTTGGGTTTATAAACAAGTTTAGATATAGTAGCTTAAGGATATAACTATGTACAGGTTGCCTCCATGCAGGAGGTTTTGTGTTTGTACTGGTTGGTCTTAGTCATGCCTTGTCATGGTTGTCATGGGTGGTGGGCTAGCCTGGCGGAGTGTGGCTTTTTAGGTGCCAGCTTTCACTACCATAGTGGATGGAGAAGAGGTAGGTTTTGAGCTGTTTCCTGAAGTCTTTGAGGTCTTTTGTTCCACGGATGTGCAGTGGGAGGGAGTTCCAGAGGTTGGGAGCAATGTATGAAAAAGCTCTGGAGCTGGTGGTTTGTTTTGTTTTGCGGATAGAGGGAGGGACTATTATGGAGTGTAGTGCATTTTTGCTACGGGATCTGGTGTTTGCAGGGGTATGGAGGAGGGTTGAAAGAAAGGAGGGTGCAACATTGTTGATGAGTTTGAATGTAGTCACGAGTAGTTTGTATATTATACGGCTTTCTATTGGGAGCCAGTGTAAGCCATACAGAAGTGGTGTGACATGGTCGGTTAGTCTGGCTTTGCATGTGATTCTGGCTGTGATGTTTTGTGTTCGTTGGAGTATGTGTATGTTTTTTTCTGGTAGACCCTGCAGCAGGCTGTTGCAGTAGTCAAAATGGGGGGTGATGACGGCTTGGATGACTGCTCTGAAGTCGTTTTCTTCAAGGAGGGGTCTTAGATGCTGTATGGTCTTCAGTTTGTATAGAATTGTTCTGGCTGTTTGCTTCAGGTGGGGTATCATACTCAGTGACGTGTCAAGGGTTATGCCGAGGTATTTAACTTCTTGCTTGATTGTAATTTTGGTGTTGTCAATGGTGATGGTTTGGGGTAGTATTACATCTCAGTTCCTCGTGATGTGAAGTGCCTCGGTCTTTTTGTAGTTTAGGTTGAGATTGCTGGATTTTAATCAGGAGTCGGTTTCTTTGATGCATTCAGTTAGGTTGTTGTAGGTGGGGTTGTTTACATCTATCGGGAGTGACAGCATGATGTTATCTGCATAGATATAGTACTGGATGTTGTGTTTTCTGAATATTTGAGTGATGGGTTGTAGATACAGATTAAATAGGAGGGCGGACATTTGAGGTATGCCTTGCTCTTGTGGAAAAGTGTTTGGGGATTCTTTTCCTATTTGGAGCAGGAGCTTGCAGTCTGTGATGTATGATTTAAACCAGTGCAGAACCATACCGCCCAGGCCAAGGTGGTCCAATCTTGTCCAGTCTTAGTTTCTAGGAAGCCATCCACCAAACAGTCCTACACTTTCAAGTGGCGTAGGTTTTCTTGCTGGTGTTCTCAGAAGAATCTTAATCCCTTCTCAGCGCTGGTGGAGGCACTACTTTAGTATCTCCTCCATCTATCTTCTTCTGGACTCAAAACCAATTCAGTAAGAATACACCTAAGTGCAATTGCGGCCTCTCACATGCCCTTAGATGGCCAGCCCATCTCTTCTCAGCCGCTCATAGCATGCTTCATGAAGGGTCTTCTATTAACCAAACCTCCCATTAACCAAACCTCCCATTAAGCAGCCTCCAGTGTTGTTCTAGGACAGCTTTTCAAGCCGCCCTTTGAACCTTTAGCCATTACTTCATTTAAGTTTCTCACATGAAAGGTCAACTTCCTTATTGCCTTCATTTCAGCAAGGCACATTAGTGAACTCCAGGCGTTGGTGGCTGATCCGCCTTACACACGGTTCCACCATGATAAGGTTGTCCTTAGGACTCATCCTCACTTCATGCGGAAGGTGGTCTTGCCCTTCCATTTGAACCAGTCGGTCTACTTTCCTGTGTTTTTCCCTAGACAATATTCATCTAGGGCAGAAGCAACCTTCCACACTTGATTGTAAATGTGCCTTGACTTTTTATCTCCATAGAACTTGAGAGCACCAAAAAGCTTCCCAGCTTTTCATTTCCTTTGACTCGAGTCACCTTGGCTTGCCAGTCTCCAAACATACTCTTTCCAAGTGGATAGCTGACTGCATCACCTTTGCTTATGAGAAGGCAAGACTCTCCCTCGAGGGTCACGTCACTGCCCATAATGTTCGAGCCATGGCTACCTCAATAGCATATTGACGAGATCTGCAAAGCAGCAACTTGGTTTTCGGTCCATACTTTTGCTGCTCACTGTTGCTTGGACAAGGACTCCCGCCGGAATGCCATGTTTGGCCAAGCTGTTCTCCAGCATCTCTTTCAGAGCAACTCTTACCCTCTGTCCCAGGCTTCGATACCAGACATCTATGTGGGATACATGACCTCTTTAGGCATGCCTGTGAAAATCCACAGCCGATTCTGAAGTCATCTCTCTGGCATCTTCTAGCTAGGGCGTTGCATATGTGAAGACTATATTCCTGCTTGTTCCTGGAGATAGCATAATTACTCACCTTTAACAGATGATCTTCGGGAACAGCAGGAATTTAGTCTTCACAACCCACCCTAGGAGTTGTAAGCCTTCTTTTCTTTCTCCCTTTTATCTCAGCTACAAACTCAACTGAGGAGGGAGAGCTGGAAAGGCGGGAAGGCAGCTATGCAGGCGCAGTGGAATGCTCCCAAAAGCTTTCCTATTGGACGCTGGGGAGCATTCCCATGTGGGCTCCATTGGTACCGACATCACCCATATGTGAAGACTAAATTCCTGCTGTTCTCGGAGATCATCTGTTACAGGTGAGTAACTATGCTATCTTGTATGCCCTGTGGCATACATCTCCATAGACATGTTTAGGGGGTTCTTTCAGAGGTGTGCCCACATCACAGCAGCAGCAGTGACATGTGCAGACTGCCATTCACATGGGTTTGCTCTCTTTGCTGTCAGGCAGTGTGCCATGTTCGCATTCCCCAGGGGTGGGGACATTCCGAGAGGGTGTCTTGGACAGACCCAGGGTGTGGATATGGATTCCCCTGGTCACCTACATGCTATGGTTGCATTGCTTGCATGTCCAGCCCAGGGACATACCTGTGACACACGGTGCCCGTTTACACCCAACACCGTATCCACAGGTGGGCATGTGCACAGTGACGTATTCTGTGGGCTCGTGCAGACTCTTTTCAGCCATCCCAGCCCGTGAATACTGTATTCTAGAATGTTGGACGTTTCCAATCCTACATGTCCCCATGCTGTACCCGCTGATGCCACATCCCTCGGGTAAGAGGTGACTCTCCTGGGCTAGCCATCACAGTCAGCAGTGTGTTGCTGCACAGTGGACATTACTGACACAGTCTTCTTGCAGCTGCATCAGCCTGGCCATATCTCTGTCCCCTTCATGCCCTTTGGGCCACTGGCTAGGCCCAGCGCACACCTGTGTGGGGTTCGGGATTGTAATGCTCAACATGTATGCCGGAACATAACTATATATCACATTCCGGACCAGTTCCAGTGATTTCTAATGTGGTCATCTGTACAGACCCACCTTCAGTAGCTTCAAGAGGACATGCATCCTCACTACTACCTGCTCAACAGCACACTGTGCATCAGGTGCATGAATCAGTGCTGTTTGCAATGTTTTCATCAGTGCTGTTTGCTATGTTGGATGCCTCTATTATGGGCACCTGTCTTTGCCTCCCTTATCTTTTAACATTTGCTGTGGTGGGCCCTCTGTGGCTTTGCATACTTCAGCACATTGATATCTGGTAACACTGTGCTCATCCAACCTGCCCTGTTGCTTCCAGCTCTCCCCAGTGCACCCCTCATACCTCCCCCACACCCTCTCTCACTTTTTGCAGTAGTATCTGTACATATCTGATATGACATAACATATGCACGAGGTACCAGGGTTACATATCCGCTCTCCTGTTCTCACCCCAAAAGGGTATCCTTTCCCTATTCACATCCTGACTCTACAGTCCCATCTGGGTGCCTTGATTAGCATCCTGTCGATTGTCTCCTTTGCCACACACAACACATAGGTGCATGGCATGTTTGGACACTGGTATTCTTAATTGTATTGCTGCATGTCTCTTTAGTTATGTTTCTTTGCCCCTATGATGGTCACTCAATTCTGCTCCCTGTACCTTCTGCATGCATCTTGTATTTGTCCTGTCTGTAGTGGCCCAATTTCAAACCCGACCTGTCACATCCATTCAGCTCTATGAGAAGTATTGCAGGGCGGAGCTGGATTTTTCTTAGAGCTTTATACCTGGTTTCAGCAGGTCTGACATGTATGTTTCCAGATTACACATCATATGTTCCCTGTAAGTATTAGTGTCTGTGTCTCATATCCCCTCATGTTAAATGTATCCCCCAATTGTATTGTGACCACTTTGATTGAAGGATAAGGTGGCATACAAAACTGTCTAAATAAATAAATATGTACACGGCCCGTTCGGGAATAGGCTTTCTATGTTGCCATGGCTGGCCACACCCCTTTTCCCACCCACATTCTTAGCTCCCCATGCTAGTGCACAGGATGTGGATGTCAGCACTGTTACAGAATACGTTGGGGACGTATATGCCACTTACACATCCACGCCGCATGTGGTCAGTCCTTATTTGTTTTCTGGAAGCAGGGCCATGGTCTCCACAGTCCATGTCGTCCCCTACAATCAATTACACATGTGACAAGCATAATGGACTCTGTCTTCTCAATGGACGCAGGCAAAGGGGTTTCTCAGAGACAAGATCCACATCACCCCTCAACTGATCAAGTCCCTTCAGTGGTGCTGTTCCCCACAAAACTACTCGCCGGGTCACCTTTTCAGATGCCTTCACCTCAATGTATCCTGACAACAGATGCTTCCAAGCTGGGTTGGAGGGTACAACTGAGCACACCGGGGCTGTGGACACCACAGGAATCTGCCCTTCAGATCAACTTCCTAGAACTATGGGCACTGACAAATACTCTTCAGGTTTTTCAACCCCAACCTTCGAGACAACCTGTTCTAGTCAGGATGGACAACCAAGTTGCCATGTTCTACCTGAACAAACAGGGGGGAATGGGATTGCATCCCCTCTGCGAGGAAGCGATTTGCCTATGGTCCTTTGCCATCTCTCACCGCATTCACCTCAGAGCAGTGTACCTTCCAGGTGAACTCAATGTCCTTGCGAACAAGCTAAGCTGTATCCTTCATCCACACGAATGGATTTTGCATCGGGAGACAGCTGCTTGGATCTTCCAATCTTGGGGAACCCCACTCATAGATCTTTTTGCCACTCTGCAAAACACAAAGCTTCTACTCTTCTGTTCCAGGATTCCGTCACTGTACCGACAATCCTTGGATGCCTTCCTTCTCCATTGGGGACAGGTCTGCTCTACTCATTCTCTCTCATCCACTTGATACCCAATATGCTGTTCAACAAGGGCTCGATGATTCTCATAGCCTCCTTCTGGCCCCATCAGTCATAGTTTTTTCTGCTTCTTCGCCTTGCACAGACTCAGCCACTCAACCACGCAGGGTCTCCTGCTGTCCACGCCACCCATTAAGTTACCTCTGGTGGCCTGGGATCTGAATGTGGTTTTGGCACAACTTCTAAAGCCACCTTTCAAACCTTTAGCCACCACTTCATTGAAGTTTCTATCTTGGAAGGTGGTCTTCCTTATTGCCCTCACTTCAGCTCGCCACATCAGTGAGCTGCAAGCTGTAGTGGCAGATCCCCCCCCTATACTCGGTTCCACCATGACAAGGTGGTTCTCCATACCCGTCCACACTTCCTCCTGAAGGTGGTTCCTCCTTTCCATTTAAACCAGTCGGTAGTCCTCCCGATTTTCTTCCTTAGACCACATGCGTCTCGGGCTAAAGCAGTGCTACATACTTTAGACTGCAAGTGAGCACTGGCCTACTACTTGGATAGAACTAAAGATCACAGAAGATCCTCTCAATTATTCATTTCCTTTGATCCTAGTCACCTGGGTCTACCGGTGATGAAACATACACTAGATGGATAGCAGATTGCATTTCTTTTGCTTATGTACAAGCAGGACTCTTTTTGGAGGGCCATGTCACTGCTCAGTGTGCAAGCTACGGCAACCTCCGTAGCCAATCTCTGTTCAGTAGCCATTGAGGACATCTGCCGGGCAGCTACCTGGTCCTCCATTCATGCTTTTGCTGCACACTACTACTTTGATGGAGGCACATGCTCCCCAGGATGTATAACTAAAGAAGAAAGAAACCAAAGAGGAATCAGAAGAATGGAATAAGAAAGCAGCAACGGAAAATAAAACATCAACAAGCAAACACAAACGTTTTGAAATATGTTTTTAAAAAATATTATTACATTATTTAACTAATTTGAATATGTCAGATTTGGAAATGTGAATGTGTAGAATCTCTTTGGTGTTGCAATAAAAACAGAAACTGTCATCTCCAGGAGCAAGCAGGAATGTAGTCATCACATATGGGTATCGTCGGTACCGACGGAGCCTGCGCGGGAACGCTCCCCAGTGTCCAATTAGAAAGCTTTTAGGAGCATCCCACAGCGCCTGCGTGCTGCCTTCCCGCCTTTCCCAACTGCCTCTCTCCAGTTCTTCTTTTTCTGCGGAGCCAGCAGGTCGTTGTTCCTGTCACCGCAGAAGAATTCTTCTTTCTTTCTTTTTTTTTTGTGGTCACGTCTGCCTTCCTTGACGCTTTACCGGTACCGCCGGTCTTTTCTTCTTATTTTCTGTTTTAAAAAAAAAATATTTATATATACTACGATTTTTCCTATTTTTCTTCAGGTGCATGCGCCTTTTAGGGCCTTTGGCCCAAAAACTTTTTCTTACAATGGAGAAACCTGCCTCAGGTTTCAAAAAGTGCACCAAGTGTGGCAGTACCATTTCCGTCACAGAAACCCATGAATGGTGTCTAAAATGTTTAGGTCCTGACCACTTCATCACAGATTGTATGTCCTGCGCCATGATGTCTAAAAGAGGTCGGCAGAACCGAGCTGCTAAGCTCAGTACCCTGTTTCCCTCTGATGCAGCTTCGGTGGCATCAACGTCTTCCAGGGCTTCCTCTTCCTCCCATGGATCTCAGGTAACTAAACATAAGTCCAGCCGGTCCTCAAAGGGTAGATCTCCTTCTAAGCATCGAGATGCCTCTGGCGTTGCCCTTGAGGATTCTGCACCGGCAAAATTGCCCTGGCGGGAGGCTTCGGCTTCCAAAGCATTATCGGGGCTCCAGGATGTTCTCGAGGCCTCGACCTCGGCAGAACTACTGGTGCCATGCTCTAGGGTACCGGCGGTCTTCTCCGGTACCGACATCCAGGCATCGGCAGCGTCGATAGACCAGAGATTCCTGGCTATTGAGTGCAGTCTGGCGGCTCTCCTTGCGGCATCGATGCCCTCGGAACCGCGACAGACAATTCGGCCGGTACCGGCACCGGCCCCAGCATCGGTATCGGTACCAGTACCGAAAGCATCTACATAGGCATTGGTGTCTGCTTTGCCGGTACCCAGTCATCCGATGCCCTCCGGTACCGATACCCCGGTACCAATTACTCCCGGTACCGACTTCGGTCGGTACGGGTATCGGGCTCTTCAAGAGCATCTGGACAGACGGTACTTCGACGACTCAGAAGAATCTGAGGATTCTGATAGTTCTGTCGATGCGGGAATGCTTCTCCCAGAGGAGCCCTCCTCCCCTAAGCGCAGGATGTCGCCTCCAGAGGATATTTCCTTCCAGGATTTTATCAGGGAGGTGGCCTGGGGTCTGTCCATTACTGTGGCCCCTGAAACAGAGCCAAGAGCCAAGGAGTTGGAAATTCTACAATATCCCAAAACTCCTAAGGAGGCAGCTACCTTGCCCATTCATGAGATTTTATATGATCTCATGTTAAGGATGTGGGAGACACCTCTTACCACCTCTCCTCATTCTTGCAGACTGGATACTATGTATCAAGTCCCTCCTTGTCCTGGTTTCCAAAAAACTCAGCTTTCTGACCACTCTATTGTGGTGGAATCAGCTATGAGAAGGATCAAGAGTGCAAAGAGGCATGCCTCTAATCCTCCAGGACGTGAGTGCAGAACCCTGGATGCTTTTGGACGTCGTGTCTTCCAAGCTTCCATGCTTTCTGCCAGGATCAGTTCCTATAGTCTGTACATGGGAATGTTCCTGAAGGAGGTCACAGATGATTTAGAAGCTTTAAGTCCTATTTTTCCTGAGGATAGAAGACAGGATTTTCTCACTTTGGTCAAACATGCCCAAGATGTTTCTAAATTTGCCAACTGTGCAGCCTTTGACTGTTATGAGTGCATAAGCAGAACTTCTGCTATTGCCATAGGTGCACGTAGAATTGCTTGGCTCCAGGCATCTGATCTAGAGCTCTGGGTACAAGACAAATTGGGAAATATCCCTTATACTGGTGAGAACTTGTTTGGTAGAGATTGGCAAGAAAAGGCCAATGAGATGGATGCTGAAAACTCCACCTTGGATAGATTATCCAAGTCCACAGCTGATCCTGCTAGAAAGAAATCTTTCAAGAAACCATTCTTTTCTAAGAAGAAAAGATATTATCCTGCCTATGCTCAGCAGGCACGTTCGGCAGGTCAGCTTGTCAGGAAGGGTCAGCAACCACCCAAACAGAAGAAAGCAAAGACTGCTAAGCCTCAGCCATCCCAGCAGTCTCAGCCTCCACAAGGCCTTTGACTTTCAGCTAGAGAACTAAGCCTTCCTGGCTCTTGGGGGACCAGAGCCTTCCTCCATTCCAGGAAGGTTATGTCATTTTGCCCCCAGATGGGGGCAGATAACAGCAGAGCATTGGACGCTCTCCATCATAAAAGAGGGGTACAAGCTTCATTTTTCAAGCACGCCCCCTCACACAATAATAAGGCAGTTCAATTCTCCGACCTCTCTCGGCGACCTGTTAGGTCAGGAGGTCGCTATCCTTCTTGCCCAAGGGGCAGTAGAAGAAGTACCCATTCATCAGCAGGGTACAGGGTTCTACTCACCTTATTTCCTTATCCCAAAGAAAACAGGGGGCTACAGACCTATCTTAGACCTCAGAGAATTGAACAAATTCCTTGTCAAGGAGAAATTCAAGATGATTTCTCTCGGATCTCTGCTGCCATACCTTCAGAGTCAGGATTGGCTTAGTTCTCTAGATCTCAAGGATGCATACACCCATGTCCTCATCCATCCAACCCACAGAAGGTTCCTTTGGTTCCTTTTTCAAGGAAAGCACTACCAATACAGGGTGCTTCCTTTTGGCCTGGCCTCAGCACCAAGGGTGTTCACGAAATGCATGGCTGTAGTAGCAGCATTTCTCCGCACTCTAGGGATATTCGTCTTCCCCTACTTAGACGACTGGCTCATTCGAGCCCCAACAGAGTCAGAGGCCAGGACTTCTCTATCCTGCACAATGCGTATCCTTCAGTATTTGGGTCTGGTAATAAACATCCCAAAATCCAGTCTAACTCCCACTCAGTCTTTAGAGTTCATAGGAGCTTTGCTGGATACCAGAAAGGCAAGGGCCTATCTCCCCCAGGCCCGCTGCCTTCGCATGGTGCAGTTAGCTTCTCAAGCAGTGCTAAAACGTCATCTCACTGCTCGAGAAATGTTACAACTACTAGGCCACATGGCATCTACTGTGCATGTGGTTCCCTATGCTCGCCTCCATATGAGGGCAGCCCAGTGGACCTTATCCACTCAATGGACCCAGGCATCAGGATGCCTGTCAGACAAAATAGCAAACACAAGTCGCCTTATTTTGTCCCTCCAGTGGTGGAAGTCCACTCAAAATCTGTTGCTGGGGTCCCCTTTTCAGCAACCCTTACCCCAAGCAACTCTCACAACAGATGCGTCTCCTATGGGTTGGGGAGCTCATCTGCAAGACCTCTCCACCCAAGGCACCTGGTCTCCACAGGAGACTCATCTACATATCAATCTCTTGGAGCTCAGAGCAATCTTCCTTGCTCTTCCAGTGTTCCACGCCCTGCTCAGCTACAAGACAGTCCTCATTCATACGGATAATGAAGTAGCCATGTTCTATGTGAACAAGCAGGGGGGGACAGGCTCTCTGTCGCTTTGCAATGAAGCTTTGCGACTATGGGCCCTCGCCAGAGAGCATCAGATTCATCTCCTGGCAGTGTATCTTCCAGGCATACAAAACTCTTGGGCAGACAGACTCAGTCGAGTTCTGCTTCCACACGAGTGGTCTCTGCATGCAGACCAGGTAGCCAAGATTTTTCAAATTTGGGGAACCCCTGACATAGACCTCTTTGCAAGTCCGTGGAATGTCAAACTTCCCCGGTTCTGTTCCAGAATTCTGGCTCAGAAAGCTCAGGCCAGGGATGCTTTCCTCCTTCATTGGGGTCAAGACTTCCTCTATGCCTTTCCACCCATTCCCCTAATTCCCCAAACCCTGTTCAAGCTTCAGAGAGACAGAGGCCATATGATTCTCATAGCTCCACATTGGCCACGGCAAGTGTGGTACCCTCTGCTGCTACATCTCTCTCAAGCTCCCTCCCTGGAGTTAGGCTGTGCTCCAGATCTCCTATCTCAGGAGGACGGAATGTTATGGCATCCAAATCCCCAGTCTCTGCATCTCAGGGCTTGGTTGCTGAAGGCCTAGATCTCCATGATCTTAATCTCCCTCAGCAAGTAAAATATATTCTTTTTGCTTCCAGGAAACCTTCCACAAGACGCTCTTATGCTTTCAAGTGGAAAAGGTTTACCATATGGTATTTGCAAAAGGGTCTTAACCCCCTTGCGATACCTTTGGAGTCATTGCTGGAGTATCTCCTTCATTTGTCCAATGCAGGCCTTAAGACTAACTCAGTAAAAGTCCATTTGAGTGCTATTGCAGCTTCCTTCAAGCCTCTAAATGGACAGCCTATTTCCTCTCATCCTCTTATAGCAAGATTTATGAGAGGCCTTCTCCTAACTAAGCCTCCCATTAGACAACCACCGGTGGCATGGGACTTAAACTTGGTTCTTGGGCAGCTCATGAAGCCACCTTTTGAACCTTTAGCTACTACCTCCTTGAAATTTCTTTCTTGGAAGGTTATCTTTATCATTGCAATCACATCAGCATGTCGCATTAGTGAGTTGCAAGCACTAGTAGCTGATCCACCTTTTACAAGGTTCCATCATGACAAGGTAGTCCTTAGGACTCATCCACACTTTATGCCAAAGGTGGTCTCGCCTTTTCATCTGAACCAGTACAACATCGAACCACTCAAACTACCCAGACCTAGCCCAGCATAGAAAAGAAGAGCCGGATTAAGCTGGCCCACACTGAATAATATGGGGCCCCAACCCAATACATAAGTTGTACTGTATTTATTGCTGTAAATAACGCTGTAATTATGTTGTTCCCTGTTGAATCCAAGTTCTAACCCCTGTTCAATGTAAATTCTATGTGGCACGTCCACATAGCAATATGTTGTTTTATTGTAAACCGCACTGATATTGTAATAGCGCGGTATATAAGAGAAGTTAAATAAATAAATAAATAAACCAAGCGATCTACCTACCTGTGTTTTTTCCAGGGCCTCATGCATCAAATGCAGAAAGGAATCTTCATACCTTGGACTGTAAAAGAGCTTTAGCCTTTTACTTACAAAGAACACAGCAACATAGAAAGTCCTCTCAACTCTTTGTTGCTTTTGATCCTTCTCATTTGGGACTTCCAGTCTCCAAGAGAACATTGTCTAACTGGATTGCTCAATGTATTTCTTTTGCCTATCAGAGTAAGAACCTTTCTTTGGAGGGCGATGTCACAGCTCACAATGTGAGAGCCATGGCAGCCTCAATGGCTCATCTGCACTCTGTGTCTATCGACGACATCTGTCGAGCAGCCACCTGGGCCTCGGTTCATACCTTCACAGCTCATTACTGCTTAGACAAGGACTCCCGCCGGGATGCCTTGTTTGGTCAGGCTGTTCTCCAACACCTGTTCCATACCTAATCAACTCCTACCCACTATCCCTGGTAGGATGCCAGAGATCCATTGGGGGAAGTGGAGCCCTGTTCAGGGACACACAACTTCTGGGGTCTCTCCCTGGCACCTAAAGCTAAGGAGTCCCCATATGTGATGACTACATTCCTGCTTGTTCCTGGAGATAGCATAGTTACTCACCTGTAACAGGTGATCTCCGGGAACAGCAGGAATTTAGTCCTCACAACCCACTCACCTCCCCTAGGAGTTGTATCTCTCTATCTATCTCTTTCCCTCTCTGTCTCTTTGTCTCAGCTTTAAAACTCAACTGGAGAGAGGCAGTAGGGAAAGGCGGGAAGGCAGCATGCAGGCACTGTGGGATGCTCCCAAAAGCTTTCTAATTGGACACTGGGGAGCGTTCCCGCGCAGGCTCCGTCGGTACCGACGATACCCATATGTGAGGACTAAATTCCTGCTGTTCCCGGAGATCACCTATTACAGGTGAGTAACTATGCTTTGCTGGAGTTTTCAGTTCAGTTTTTCTTTGCATATTTCCATTTTTAATTTATGGTCCCTTATTCACTATTTAGTGAGGGTCTATTTATGTTTAGCTTGTTGTTTGACTTAGGTGAGAAATTTTGGTATGGTTTCTGTGTAGGATTCTATAACAGACCTGCTTTTCTATTTTCTCAATAAGAGATGTGTTTTGGCATTTCAGGGACTCCTGTAACATTTATAGTGCTGCCTTTTTGTAGGCTTTGTGACCAGTGAAGGGGGAAGGCTATGTGGAGGCTGTAGGACCTGGGTTGGGGGGGGGGGGGCTTGTTCTCCTAGTCTTAAAAGCTTGCCCTGCACTTGTATGTGATTATGGGCACTTTTTTCCTTGAAAAAAGCACTGGTAATGACTTTGGGCTGAACTCAAACCCGTTGTTATGTACTGCCACTTCCAAACCAAAAAATCCCAAAGGGCTAAAGGAAGGTCTAGCCCATAAATTACAATCAAAAAAGACCTATTCCCACAGGTGTTCACATTGGCAACACTAAGTGTAAGTATAATTTTTGTCGGAGTAATGTCTGTGTGAGGACTAAACCTCTACCTCAGACCGTGTCCATTTCAATCAACTTGTGCAGTAAATTTAAAAACCAAAGAAACAAACACATTGATTTATCGAATTGTGTATCAAAAGCAATCTCCACGTCTACTGAGAAAAGGAAACCATGGGTACGACACAGCACTGCATTTCAGGTTTGTGGCGACTCCAAAGACCCTTCATCAGGCAAACCTCCCCATATGCCAGTATGAACACCTGTGGGAATATGTACTGCCACTTAGCAAAATGACAGATATCCCCTTGGCCATTGGGAAGATATTTGGCTCTTTGCCTTGCAGTATAACAACCTGATGAAAAAACTAACCCATGGAGACTCAAGAGTGATGCTTTTGATCTGACACTGAATCACAGCTTTTACCTTGTCAGCAGTATCTTCAGACAGCATCTGAGGGAGCATATAATGGAATGTAGGCTTGGAAGGCAGCAGAAAGCTCCCAGTACAAAGTATTTATTTACATTCTCTTATATACCACGCTATTCTGCATCAGTGCGGTTTACATTGAACAAACTGAGGAGATAACTATTTTACAGGGAACATGGGCTATGGAGGGTTAAGTGGCTTGCTCAAGACCACAAGGAGCACCTGTGGGACTAGAAACCCCAGTCCTTCTGGCCCAAGGTTGCTGTTCTCTAGTGGGATTTGAACCCCTGACCTTCCGGCCTGAAGTACCTTGCCCCAACCACTAGGCCACTCCTCCAGTTTGATGTTAGCCCCATCTTCTGTTGTTACATGACATTAATAGAGAGTTGTGTTCCCTTACCAGCAGATAATAGGAACATAAGATTTGCCATACTGGATCCATCAAGCCCAGTATCCTTTTACCAACAGTGCCCAATCCAAGTCATAAGTACCTAGCAAGATCCTAGAAGGTAGACAGATTCCATGCTACCTATTCCAAGAATAAGCAGAAGTTTTTCCCCGATCCACTTTATTAATGGTTTCTGCACTTTTCTTCCAGGAACATGTCCAAACCTTTTTCAAACCCAGCTAATGTATCCTCTGGCAATGAATTTCAGAGCTTAATTATGTATCGAGTGAAAAAATTATTTTCTCTGATTAGTCTTAAATGTACTACTTTATAACTTCATTGTGTGTCCCCTTGTCTTTGTACTTTTTGAATGAGTCAACAACCAATTCACTTTTACCCCACCCCACTCATTATTTTATAGACCTTTATCATATCTCCCCTCAACCATCTCTTCTCCAAGTAGAAGAGCCCTAATCTTTTAAGCCTTTCCTCATAGGAGTATCTTTTTATACCCTTTACCATTTGGTTGCCTTTCTCTGTATCTTTTCTAATTCCACTATATTTTTTTTAGATGTGGCGACCAGAACAATAAAAAATACTCAAAGTGCGATTGCACATTGGAGTGATACAGAGGCATTATGATATCCTCTGTTGTATTCTCTTTATCTTTTTTATTTATGCAATTTTCGAATTCATTCATTACATGAAAGAAATCAGGAAAACAACGTCATCCCAGAAAAAAAGAAAGCAAGGTACAGGAAATGAAAAGAAACCCACAAGCAGATATACAAATATACAGTTAGGGCACTACGCATCCCCATCAGCAACATCAGCTGAAATAGATTCCTCCCTACATGACAAGAATTTCAAGAGTTTTTTTAGGTTCAAAAAACAGGTATTCATTTTCGTCTCTCCGGGCCAGTCCAGGAACAGTAGGGTAGTCAACTTTCAGCAACTGAGGGCTGAAATCTTCAAAAGCTTTGCTGACAGTCTACCTAGCTCCCCCTGGTGTCAGAGAGTCAGTCTTTTCAGTCCTCAGCAGCTGAAGGAGGTGTTTGCTGACAGGCTCCGAGAGAAGAAAACAGAAATATTATAGCATAAGAAGATTCTCCTTGCTAGCCCTAGCTGGGTTAGTTTTAGGAGTCCTGAGTGTAAATTGAAGTGGGAGATTTAAGTTATATAAAAAAAAAGGACAAGAAAGCAAACGAAGAATAAGACGGGGGTCATCTGCCTGCTGAGGCAGTAGAGGCAGAGCCTGCCTCGAAGACTGCAACCGTCCAGGAGATCAGAGCACGGCCCTGGGAGCCCCAGAGTCTAGACCTCTGTCTCCGGACTCCTGACTTTCTCTGCCGCGAGCAGTGGTGCTTGAAAGGTTGGGGAGGAGACATCTGTATAGCAGGTGCATGTTTTTTCTTGGTTTTGTAGTTTCGGGCCGCGATCATTGGAGCGCCTGGGGGCAGCGGGGTTGATAGAAACGGCAGGCTGCAGGTCTCGGCAAGCGGCGCACATTTCAGGATCCACCGTGTCTGGCCCGTTGCATGTGTTTTTAGTCTCGGGGAGACAGAGTTGGTAGTTCTTGTTAGAGGGAGGAGACGTCAGGGGCTCAAAATGCAGGGAAGCCTCAGCCCACGACTGAAAAGGTGGGAATGGCGGCCATTTTAAAGCCGACTGCCGTTTCTCCCGCGCTACAGCAAAATCTCTAAAGAAGAAAGCTAAGTCAAAGAAATCGGCTCCAGCACTAGTGATGGACCCCGCACCAGCTTCAGAGGTTCCTGAGGGTTTTCAAACTCATTTTTCGCCAGACTTTATTTTGTCCCTTCAATGGGCTTACTGCTTGAGGTTAGAGCGGGGGCAGGACAAGGAGTTGTTGTCTAGCCTGCCTGGTTTGTCCGTGCTCCCTGGCACAGCAGGAGACCCGGGGGAGGGGTCTTCCAAAGCGGGGCTGTCGGCCAGGGGGGCGAATGGGGGTCTAGATCAATAGACTCTGGATTTTCAAGGCCCAGAGGAGGGGGAGATCCCTTCAGAGTCTGGATTAGATTTGTGGCCAGAGGAAGGAGAGATAGCAGCTGGGGATGATCCCAATCTTTTCCGAGTGTTTAGGAAGGAAGAGTTGGGTGCGCTGATTTCCCATTCACTGGCGGCCTTGAATATTGCCTTGCCGGCAGTACAGGCTGAACCTTTGGAGGATCCCTTGCTGCAGGGGTTTAGAGCAGAACAGAAGTGTTTCCCGGTGCATAGGGTCATTAAGCAGATGGTTGAGTCCGAGTGGGAATGCCCCGAGGCCACTTTGAGGGGTGCACGGGCGCTAGGCTGCTTATATCCAGTCTCTCAAGAGGAGAAGTAATTGTTGCGTATGCCGAAGGTCGATGTGCTAGTATCGGCTGTGACTAAGAAAATCACTATCCTCGTAGAGGGTGGAGCGGCCCTTAAGGATCTGCAGGATAGAAAGCTGGAGTCCATTCTCAAACAGGCATTTGATACCAGTGCGCTAGCGTTGCAGATTTCCATCTGTGGGGCATATGTGTCCAGGGCTTCAATTAGGTGGCTGCAAGCGGAGTCTTTTCCAGGTTTGGAGGGGGCGAAATTAGAATCGGCTGCAGCATATCTCACCAACGCCTTCTATGATCTGGTTCGGATGTCAGCTAAATCCTTGGCATTGGTCATTGCCGCTCGTAGATTTCTCTGGCTGAGGAATTGGGCGGCAGACGCGTCTTCTAAGACACGTCTTAGTAGGCTGCCTTATAAGGGTAAACTGCTTTTTGGGGAAGCATTGGAAAAGACTGTGAAGGATTTGGGAGATTCCAAAGGCGGACAGCTACCAGAGGACCGTCCGAAGGGTCCGAAGCAGGGATCTGCGCAGCGAGGTCAAGGCAGAGATTTTCGCAGATTCAGAGGAACTCGGTTTACTCCTTATCAGAGAGGGCGGTTTGTGCCCAGGGGGCAGCCCTTTTGGAGTGCTCGAGGGTTCAGACGGGGGTTTAGCAGACCTCAGTCGAGCGCCTCTAAGAAGCCGCAATGAGATGAGGGGGGTCCAGGCGGAGGAGCTAATAGGAGGTCGGTTGCGGTGTTTCCTCTCCGCCTGGACTGCCATAACTACGGACCGCTGGGTAT
The DNA here is from genome assembly GCA_033557465.1 of Ichthyophis bannanicus. Lineage (NCBI taxonomy): Eukaryota > Metazoa > Chordata > Amphibia > Gymnophiona > Ichthyophiidae > Ichthyophis > Ichthyophis bannanicus. Next base: position 370,966,747 of record CM066033.1, on the reverse strand, counting down.
TGGAGATAATTCGAGACAGCTATTCTTTAGAGTTTGAGCAATCGCTACCGGGGGCATTCGTAATGTCGCCATGCGGGGCCCCCGCAAAAGCGTTGGTGGTAAGACAGACGCTTCAACAGTTGCTACGGATTCAGGCGGTTGTTCTGGTACCTCCAGACCAGTACGGTTTAGGTTGATACTCAATTTATTTTGTAGTTCCCAAAAAGGAGGGTTCCTTTTGGCCAGTTCTCGATCTAAAGCATGTAAACCGCTGTTTAAGGGTGCCGCATTTCCGGATGGAGACTCTGCAGTCCGTGATCCGGTCTATGCGGGTGGGAGAGGTGCTTTCGTCCATAGATTTGACAGAAGCGTATCTACACATACCCATCAAACCCCAACATCAAAAGTTCATGCGCTTTGCGGTACCCATGGGGCATTTTCAGTTCCGGGCGTTGCCGTTCGGGTTGGCCACGGCGCCTCGCACATTCACAAAGGTGATGGTAGTAGTGGCAGCAGCGTTGCAGAAGGAGGGTAGCCTTGTACATCCCTATCTGAACGATTGGCTCATCCGAGCTCGGTCAGTTCCGAAGTCGCGGGAAGCCACCTCAAGGGTGGTGGCTTTTCTAGAAAGTTTAGGTTGGGTGGTCAATCGCACCAAAAGTCAGTTGTCACCCGTGCAGTCCCTGGTGTATTTGGGGGCCTTGTTTGACACAAAACGTGGGGCAGTATTTCTTCCGGAGGTCAGGATTCAAAAACTCTTATGGCAGGTGGCCGCTTTTTTGCACCTCAAGACTCCAACAGCGTGGAGATACTTGCAGCTTCTGGGTTCCATGGCAGTGACCTTGGATTTGGTGCCATGGGTCAGGGCACATATGCGACCTCTCCAACACTCATTACTATCCCATTGGTCTCCGCAGAAGCATCCACTCAGTCAACGGTTGGGTTGTCCGGCTGAGGTGGCTGACAGTCTGGGGTGGTGGAGCAATCCCACGCATCTGTGAGCAGGAATGCTGCTGGACACTCTGGATTGGGTGTTGGTCACCACGGATGCCAGTCTCTCCGGATGGGGAGCTCATTGTATGTCGCAAGTGGCCTAGGGGCGATGGACGGTGGAGATGTCCAACTGTTCCATCAATCAGCTGGAGATGAGAGCGGTAGCGCTGGCATTGCGGGAGTTCGAGTCACTCTTGAATGGCAGAGCGGTGTGAGTTTTCTCGGACAATGCGGTCACCGTGTCCTATATCAATCATTAGGGAGGCACAGGCAGTGCAGTCTTGTTGAAGGAGAGTCAGGCGCTAATGCAGTGGGCGGAGGAGCATCTTCTAGCACTGTCGGCGGCGCATGTAGTGGGAAAAGACAATGTGCAGGCGGATTTTCTCAGTCGACAGGTTTTAGATCCAGGGTAATGGCGGCTGAACAACGCCGTCTTTCACGACATAACGAGGCGTTGGGGTCAGCCGGTTATGAATCTGATGGCAACGTTCAACAATGCCAAGGCGTTCCGATTTTTCAGCAGGAGCAGTGAACGCATGTCCGAGGGCCTCGACAGCCTAGTCCAACCCTGGCCGCCTAGAAGACCGATAGTGCCACCTTGAGACTTAAATTTGGTCCTACGAGCTTTGACGCACGCTCCTTTTGAGCCGGGGAAAAGGGTAGCGCTGAGGGAGCTCTCTTGGAAGACCGCCTTTTTTGTAGCTTTGTGTTCAGCTAGAAGGATTTCGGATTTGCAGGCGCTGTCCTGCAGGGAACCATACATTCAGTTTTTGGAGAAGAAAGTGGTCTTACGCCCGGTGGCCTCCTTTCTTCCGAAGGTAGTGTCCGGGTTTCATGTGAATCAGTCAATTTCTCTACCTACCTTTCGGTCAGCACAGGCAGCTGAGAGGGACGTTTTGCTTCATAAATTGGATCTTGGTAGAGTGCTGCACAGATATATCAGGCGGACACAGACTTTTCGAAAGTCGGATAGGTTGTTTGTTCTGTTTGGAGGAGCACGGAAAGGAGAAGCGGCTTCCAAGGCCTCCATTTCGCGCTGGGTAAAACAGGCAATAGCAGCTTCGTATCAGCCGAGCGGGAAGGTGGTGCTGGAGGGGCTGCGGGCTCATTCAACTCGGGGGCAGGCGACGTCCTGGGCCGAGAGGGCTTTGATCCCACCAGTGGATATTTATCAGGCGGCGACCTGGTCGTCCTTGCATACATTTGCGAAGCATTATCGCTTAGATGTTCAGGCAGCGGGAGACGCAAAGGTCGGAGCGGCTACTGTTTTGGCGGGGTTATTGGGACCCTCCCGAGAGTAGGTACTGCTTTGGTACTACCCTACTGTTCCTGGACTGGCCCGGAGAGACGAAAGGAAGAATAAATTAGACCTTACCTGCTAATTGTCTTTCCTTGAGTATTCTCCGGGCCAATCCAGGACCCACCCAGAGTGTAGTAGGGGGTAGTTCGGAGGCCTTACTGTACTGTCGCAGACACGGAGGTGCGTGTACGGGGATGACCGAAAAAGGGGTTCCTAGGGATAGCAGAGAAATATTTTGGTTCTAGAGGAGGCTCGGGGTCCTTCACGGAGGACCTGGCTAGGGGGCTCCCATACGGTTCAGTGCTGCGATTCCAGGGGGTCTATTCCACAGGTTGTAGCAGGGAGTTTCTAGGTATTGTGTTGAGATACAAGGACATGGGTTTATCAGATGCCGTTGAGATTAATAGACATAGTGTTTAGTGTTTGAGTTACTGCTTAGACATTAATAGACTGGCTCTCTGACACCAGGGGGAGCTAGGTAGGCTGTCAGCAAAGCTTTTGAAGATTTCAGTCCTCAGTTGCTGAAGGAGGTTGACTACTCTACTGTTCCTGGACTGGCCTGGAGAATACTCAAGGAAAGACAATTAGCAGGTAAGGTCTAATTTATTCTTCTAGGCTTCAAAATAGAGTATAAGATGACAAGGAAATTTCAAATGCCAGAGCTCTCGGTTTTAAAGCCAAGAACTCCTGATGTTGCAGCTGTGTCTCACGAGAAAAGTCAGGAAAATTTTTAACTTTTGAACCCAGAAACAGGACTTTCATATTTTTGAAACAAAGGCACAGGACTATGTTCCTGTCCGGTTCAAGACCGAAAGTCAAAAGCAAAGTAGATCTTTCCGTCATTATTTCCAAGGAACTTTCAAGAAATCCAGTCAGGTTCAAAGATTCTTGCAAAACAGCAGACTCTACTGGACCATTTAGAAGCAGGCTTTAAGGACAAATATTGGGCCCAAACCACCGGAAGACGAGACTCCACAGGATTCTTCAAAACCTGCAGTAGATATCTCTGCAGCATATCATAGAAACATAGAAAAATGATGACAGAAAAAGATCACATGGCCTATCTAATCTGTCCTTCCATATCCACAACTACAACAGTCCCCATTTTTTCTTTAGAGATCCTCTGTGTTTGTCCCATTTTTTTTAAATTCAGATACTGTCCTCATCTCTACCACCTCCAATGGGAGACTATTCCACGGATCCACCACTCTTTCCATAAAGAAACCTTTCTGCATATCACTCCTGAATCTATCCCCTTTCACCCTCATCCCATGTCCCCTCATAGCACAACTTGCTTTCAATCGAAAGTGGCTGTCACATGCATTTATGCCACGGAGGAATTTAAACGTCTCAAACATATCACCTCTTATTCCGCCTTTCCTCTAAGGCAGGGGTCCCAAACTCCAGTCCCGGAGGACCGCAAACCAGCCAGGTTTTCAGGGTATCCCTAATGAAAATGCATGAGATGTATTTGCATGCACTGCCCCATTGTATGCAAATATGTCTCATGCATATTCATTAGGGCTGCCCTGAAAACCTGACTGGTTTGTGGCCCTCCAGGACTGGAGTTTGAGACCCCTGCTCTAAGGTGTACATATTAAAATCCTTAAGTCTGTCCTCATATGCTTTATAATGAAGACCACTGACCATTTTAGAAGCCACCCTCTGTACTGACTCCATTCTGTTTATATCCTTTTGAAGGTGTGGTCTCCAGAACTTCACACAATACTCCAAATGCGGTCACATCAAAGACTTATACAGAGGCACTATCACCTCCTTTTTTCTGCTAGCCATTCCTCTCCCTATGCACCCAAGCATCCTTCTAGCTTTTGCTGTCACCTTTTCTACCTGTTTAGCTACTTTAAGATCATCAGACACAACCACACCTAAGTCCCGCTCTTCTTTAGTGGACAAAATACTTCACCTAGGGTTGCCAACCAGCCGGTTTTCTGCCGGCCTGGCCGGTTTTCCTGTGGTCGGGCCGGCTGCCGGCAGAGAACTGAAACCGGCCATTGAAAAGCCGGTTTTTTGCTCTGGCTGCGAGATCGGGAGCGGCCAGAGCAGAAAACCGGCTTTGCGCTTGCGATCGCGATTGCGATCACAGTCCTGGCCCCCCCTTGCAGCCGCTGCTGCTGCTTCTTACAGAGCAGCGGCTGCAATAAAGTTAATTTAAAAGTAAGGAATCCTGTGAGGGGCCTTCGGCCCTATGAAACTCCTTCTGCAGTGCCCGCCCCTCTGATGTCACTTCCTTTTCAGCCAGGGACCCTGCAGAAGGAGTTTCATAGGAGCTGAGGGTTTCTCACAGGTTTCCTTACTTTTAAATTAACTTTATTGCAGCTGCTGCTCAGTAAAAAGCAGGAGCAGCAGCTGCACGGGAGGGGGGGACTGCAAATGGGCTGTGATGGGGGGACCTGTACTGGAAAAGAGCTATGGGGGGGGGGGGACTTGGACTGGAAATGGGTTGTGATGGGGGGGGGGGACCTGGACCGGAAAAGGACTATGGGGGGGGGGGAACTTGGACTGGAAATAGGCTGTGATTAGGGGGGGCTAGGACTGCAAATGGGCTGTGATGGTGGGGGGGGGGGACTAGGACTGCAAATGGGCTGTGATGGTGGGGGGCCTAGGACTGGAAATAGGCTGTGATTGGGGACTTGGACTGTAAATGGGCTGTGATTGAGGGGCGGGGGCTAGGACTGGAAATGGCCTGTGATGTGAGGGCTAGCACTGGAAATGGGCTTATGAAGAGCTGGAATAGGACTGGAAATGGGCTGATGTGGGGCATGGGAGAATGGGACTAGAAGGGAGTGGATGCTGGGTGGGTCTAGAACTATAAGGGAACTGATTTTGGGGGAGGACTAGAATGGATGGGGAATGAGAATGGAGAGGGGAAAAAATATTTTGTGTGGAAGAAAAGTCTATGATGGGTCGGGTATTGGGAGAGTAAGAGGGGCTTGAGAATGGAAGAATGAAATTTAAATGGATGATAAAGGATAAGGAAAGAATTGGGGGAAAGAGCAAAAGGGAAACAGTCAGTATGTTAAAGCAGATATAGAGAGAGAATGGAAAACATCTAAAAGAGAAGAAAGGACAAATGGATAGCTCGCAGAAGACACGAAGAAACCAGAAGAAAGTGACTGGAGCAATTGCAACTGAAAAATGAAATGCCCAAACAGAAGGTAGAAAAATACTTTTTATTTTGAATTTATTAACTGGAATATGTCTGGTCTGGGAAGTGTGTATTGCTAACATCTTTGCGTTTTTGTTTAGTGCAAGAGGAAATTACTTTATAGTTTTATTTCTCCAGTGTTGTACATTTTATGTTTGGATTTTGGGGTTCCCAGTTTAATTATTATCTGACCAAGGAAGTTAGCCTACACGTATCCTCGGTAATTTTTGTGGGTGGGGCTGGGGGCAGGGCAGGGGTGGGACTAGGGGAGGAGAAGGGGTGGAGCATGGCGAGCCAAAGGTGTCGGGTTTTTCTCGGTGAAAAAGTTGGCAACCCTAACTTCACCCCCTATACTATATTGCTCCCTTGGATTGCTGCAGCCCAAATGCATGACCTTGCATTTTTTAACATTAAATCCCAGCTGCCAAATTCTGGACAATTCTTGCTTAGCTAGATCCCTCCTTATGTTATCTACACTTTCCTAGGTGTCTACTCTAATGCAGATTTTGGTATTATCCTCAAAGAGGCAACCCTTACCCGACAGCCCTTCTGCTATATCACTAACAAAGATGTTAAAAAGAATCTGACCAAGGACAGATTCCTGGGACACACCACTGGTAACTTCCTTCTCCTCAGAGTGAGATCCATTTACCTGTACCCTTTGTCGCCTCCCACTCAACCAATTTCTAACCAAAGCAGTAACTTTAGGGTCCATCCCTAGGGTGCTCAGTTTGTTTATAAGTCGCCTGTGAGGAACAGTGTCAAAGGCTTTACTGAAATCTAAATACACCACATCTAGGGCTCTCCCTCGGTCCAACTCCCTGATCACCCAGTCAAAGAAATCAATCAGATTTGTCTGACAAGACTTGCCTCTGGTGAATCCATGCTGCCTTGGATCCTGTAATCTGCTGGACTCTGTAAAGGGTCTGCTTCTTGTTAGTCACTCCAGGCCAGGGAAGTCCCGAACCCTCATCTGCGGTGTGCTGCTCTGGCTGGCTGGAATCCAGGGGAATAAAACTCACAGACCACACAGAAGGAAAAGTATGCAAGTTTATTCCAAAGGGTGGAGGGATTGTCCGTATTTTATACATTATCAGAAACATATTCATACATCATCCACCCATCTTCTGGGGGCCCACTATAGCTTATCAGTAACTATGCAAATACAAGTCATCTCTGAGTAGAACAATCAGTTTAGCTTAGCACAGCACATTCCTTTTCCATACCCACACCAGAATGTACAAAGGGCACATGTATAGGATTCTGATTTTCCTTGTGCAGGCCTCCTGTATATGCACTTAAACTAAGCATTATTATTATTTCCTAACAATCCCCCCTTTGGGCCTGCATAGGCCCACCATAAGAACAGCCTAACAATTTACTACAAAATAACTAAACAGACATTATTAATGGAACATCTGTATGCAGCAGCTCAGGTACATCAGCCACCATAAAAGCAGGAGTATAGGAATACATAAAAGTGGTAGAGCTTTGTAGGGCCTTTCAACAACAGCCAAGAACAAATGAAAGTATACAACAAAAAAGAACAAGAATTATAAAACCGCTCAATAGGGCAATAAGCAGTCCTTTGAGACCACCCCAAAGAAAAATACATCAGAGAGTAATCATGAGAAACTTCCCTGTAGTTGAAGAACAGTATAGAGCAGTATTAGACAGGCTAAAAGCAGAAACAATAAAACAATCTGTAGCATTAAAACTAGAGACAGTTTACAATGAGCAAGGGACCTAGTCATATCCCAAAGAGAGGCGAGTAACACCAATGTTATACAAAAAGGTAGAAAAAGAAACATGGGGCTGGGTGCGGTTTAAATTGTCAAGTACAGTAAACTTCTGCATTTCACACAGATTAGAAGATACAGTAATGAGACATGTTGAGAGAAAAGCTCCAGTTTGTAGCGAGCTGCGCACACAAAAGGTAAGGCAGTCTGGGCAAGTAGTATTGCCGTATTAACAGTTCCCGAAATGGGCTGAAGGAGGCACCACATGAGTGGTAGGAGGAGTCAACACAGTCTTGTGCGTGATGGTCAGAGGCTGGAACTGAAGATGTCAGTGGAGACGATACACGCTTGATTCTTGACGCGTGGATCCACGAAGGGGAGGAGTCACACAGGATGGCTGTCCATGTGATGGCGATCACTGTAGTTTGGAGGTCCGTAGAGCGGGTCTAAGGTACCGTGCTTGTGAGGTGCTCTGACCTGTCACCAACCTTGAAGGGATATGTTGGTTCGGTACCTCTAGGCTGAAAGCTGCTTTTCTTCAGGAGTCTTCTCCTCTCCTCTCCCGTTGCTAGGGCCTTGGCTGCCCCAGCGTCAGCTACTTCTCATCCTGGTCCTGAAGCCTGATCTGTATATGGAGAATGTTTCCAGTGAGGGCAATGGCTTCAGGATCTTTTAGCCGCCACCTTCACTGTAATCGATGTTATCAGAAGAACTTGGAACGGTCCCATACTGGAAAAGGGGCTTGTACTGTGTGCTGGTGGTATGTCTTTACCAAAATCCAGTCTCCGGATTGAAAGAAAAGAGCTGAGTCATCCAGCAGAAAGGACTGGACCTGCTGAGCATACCTGTGGAGGGAAGAGAGTTGCCTCTGCTGCTAGGAAATATAAGAGATCAAATGTGAGGCTCAGGAGTAAGCAGTCTTCTATATAACATTTCAAAGGGAGAAAAATTTCATTCTACTCCCTTAGGGCAATTTGTTTGGTTGTTTGTTTGTTTATTGAACAGAGTCAAAGGCAAGACAGTTTAGTGTCTTTACAAAGGTTTTTTTTAAGATTTCGGAGGTTGCTGTTTGCATACAACAGCCAATCCTAAGCAACTCAATTTAGCTAATACATTTTTGACAAGATGCCCACACTTCCTCAATTATTCCACAATTTTTAGAATTATACCAATTTGTAAAAATTTGTGTAAGTAACTTTCCTCCTTTAGCTTCATGTGTCGGGCCAGGACACATAGAGGCAAAAAGGGATAAAAGCATCTGAAAAGCACCACATGGCCAGTGTGGGTCTCCCCAAAGCTCATTAGGATGAAAAGTGCACTCAGCCTATCTCCAAGTGTCTATTTCCAATTATTGGATATATCTCTGGGCTAGATGACTTCCAAAATTGGAGTTAATGGGGATGGCATAATCAAATATTGTAGAGTATTCATTGTCAGTTTTCTTTCTAGATGGATACATCGGATACATCATTTCACATTTCAATTCACCCTCACCATTTTTATAATGTTAATCTGAGTTCTCCTTTCCAAAATGAATATTCCATCACACTCCTCTCAACACCACTTTTTTTTTCCACTTACATCATTCCATCAAACTACATGCATAGGTCCTTCTGTCTTTTTTTTATACCATACTAGTGTATCCTTATTTGGCAAGGCTGCTAAGAACATCACACAATTGTTAGAAACTTAGTATTTTTGTAAACAAAATGTATATATAAAATATAAATGTAGATCCTTTTCAATAAGCATAACAATATGAGTAAGCAGTGCTCATTCTAATTAGCAAGTCCTTACAATTTAGATTAGTGCTTCACGGCATTTTATAACATCAATCCCAATAGGAAGGAGTATGGCTCATATCTCTCGTATAACTAGAATCTATCGTATACACTGTTCTCAGTGAGAGTGCTGTTGGACTGATTTTAAAAATTGCAGTGTTCACAAGGATTTGTGCAAGTTACTCACTAATCATGGTGTTTAAGAGATCCTTTTGAGGTGAGAGGCCTAAGAAGGTACAAGGCATTGGTGGTTGGGCCTCATGGCGATACGTCTTCAGGTTCTTCTTGGACTGCAAGGCATTTGTGGCTGGGCCTCATGACGATCCTCGGGTTCTTCTCGGCCTATTCCCCCCTGCCAATTCATGTCTCTTCAGAGGCATAAATATGCAAGGTTCATGTTCTTCAGGCCTTGTGGGTCCTCGAGGAGTCTTAGAGCAGTTAGAATTCCGGTGGCCCAGATCATCACACTCGGAGCAGCACGTTTATTGCCTTTCCCAAGGCTGTAGCCTCACCTTCTGTCTCTCTCTCTCACTCTCTGCTTCTTTTTTTTTTCAATGAACTCACGTTAATGTTATTTACAAATATTCTCATATTTCCTGGGAACTAAGCTTCATCTTTCCACTAAATGAGATCTATCTGCTTGGGAACAAAGCAATTTCAGATCAGCCTCTTTCCACAATTCTATAATTTCTGTGTATACTGAACCTCTACATAATGTACTGCTACAAGTATTTTTGGTAACATAAAGTGCAAGTATGTAAACTAAAGAAAAATTAATCTCACAGTGCTGCAACATATATCTGTTTTCTCTGCAACATATTTCTATTTTTTCTCAAGAACTGTGCTGAAACTGAAATAGAAACTTTTAGAACAAAGTACACTTTTTCTCTGGACACTAACACGTAAAATTCAAATACAGAAAAAACAGGTGAATTTATCCTAAAATCCAATATTGTAACAAATAAAACTGAGATGTTACTGTCCTGTTCATCAGTCATCAGCACCGAGCTAAACAATGCAAAGTAATTAACTTAAAATCTTACAGTTCAAGAAACAGACATTAAAATAACATGAAACTGCAAAGAGGTGAATTCAAAATCATGCTTTGTCACATTTAAATTAAAACCTTATACATAATACTTGAGACTGGTATCAAACTGATCTGAAACAATGAAATTATGTTAAAGCAATTTGCTTGGAGTAACAGTTCAACCTTGATGTTATCTCAAACACAAATAGCAAAGTAAACAGCAGGTCTGTCTTGTGTCTAGATTCCTTCAGGCAAATGCAGATAGCTAAACAAGAGAGAGAAAAGTCCTAAATACTAAGAGTTTAAAAAGAAAAAGTTGCTTGAGAATTGTCACTAATTGTGATTGCTATTAAATTCCTATAGTTTGTAATATATAAACAATAATTATGACCTCTGAGGTGCTTGCCACAAAATATAAAATTCATTTTTTTTAACTCTTTAAGTTTACTCAAATAGCATACACAAAGACCAGACACATAACATAACCTTCTTATTCACTCAGAATTCAAATCATTTTTTCAAGTTGCAGTCTTTTAATTACTGACTCAGGATGCCCCATTGTCTTTTAATTACTGACTCAGGATGCCCCTTTATCCTGACAGGGTTCCCAACCCCTACTTTGAAGGTCAAAGAAAAACAGAACAGTTTCCACCAGACCTTTCTGACATCATTACAGCCCTTGTACACCCAGCCAAACGGATATCAGCTCTCTTAGTTTAGGCAAAGGTAACTCCACAATACACTTTATTCTCTCCAGATTTATTTTTTAGTTTCACTTTCCTTCACTTATAATGTCACTTCAAGATGAAAGGAATTCAACCCCTGACTAGTAAATATGGCCATGCTACAAAATGCATTGACAAATGGCCAGAGAAGGGCTGTACTATAATCCAAAACCATTTGCGCCTTCTGTAGCCCACGGGAGGGGCTGCCCCCTTTCCCTCTCTCTTCTTTGTTCTCTGTTCGTTTTTTAAGTTTCTGGTTTTGATTCTAGTGCTGTAGGGGGAAGGGATAGCCCCAACCTAAATTTTTTCTCTTCAGGACACCCTGAAACCTTTCTTACCCAAGAAATGCAGCAGATTGTGAATGGCTTCTATCACAACTGGTTTCTCCTGCCCTGAACTTGGAAGATCATCTACATAGTGCCTAGGAAGCAGGCTCAAACATATACCTCAAATCTACAATACTGAACCATTTGTGTTCATGCAAAATTTAGCTCAATATTTTTAACCAAAAGCATAAATATACAAATCAAGGGGTTTCTTTTGAAATAAGGTTTTCAAAGGAAAGTATCCGTTGCTAGGTCTGGACAATCTTATTCAGATTCCTTAAATCCTGCACCAACCAGCAATAAAGGAAAAACAATATTTACTGTAAACAAAACATATTTTTTTTCAGCTTGTTGGGAAGGACACTAAGGAGTTACTTATTTGGGAAACTTCTGTTTCAGTTCTTATTTAAACAAGAGACAAATTAAAGCTTACAAGTGCTTTCTTAAGAAATTTCGCCCTGCATAATGAACTAGACCCTCGGGGTATTTGGAGCACACCCCACTCCCCGGATTTCTCCACTATTTACATTATACATCTCACTCACACACAATCAGTCTCAGTTCCCAATAGAATGTACAAACCACCAAGGTAAATACCAAAGTCCCACTTTTCCTTACCTCGATCTGTGCACAGAATTTACTTGGTTGCTGCAGTGGCTGCTTTTAATTCACTGTCTGTCACATTCCGATTCACAATACCTCTAGTCACCTAGGATCATTACCAGCTAGTAAAGAGACCTCTCCGCAGAGAAGGAGGTGAGACTGTTGAAATCAACAGGACGCGTCTTCGCACCTCCACTCAGCAGGAGTCACTCCACTGTGGGAAACTCCCAGCGAGCCCCAGCTGTTATTTACACCTTTACCTGTGGCCAATTCACCTTTAGCCAAGCTGGCCAATGAGACTCGGAGAGGGATATTGTGAAACAGATTAAGAGCTATTTTAGTATTTTTATTATTCAGTACATTGCTATAGCAATGGGTGTCTAAATACAGACACACCCTTTTACATATTTCAGTGACAGTTATACCGTTGTTCAGTACAAAAGTAATTTTCTTTCAATTTAGCTTGTCTTCTTACAATATGGCAATAAATAAACACTCTGCAAACAAATAATAATTTATGTTTTAGTATGCCGTTTAACTTTAAGTTTCTGTTCTGTCTGCCTGTCCGTAACCTTTGAACACAAAGAACAGGAAGGGAGGGGGAGGGAAGAGCGAAGCAGTGGAAGAATAAACAAACACCGCTTGTCACTTGCATTCCAGGGACACGGAGTCATCAGTTCTAGAGAGGGGGGGGGGGGGGTGTCGTATAGGCACAGAGATAAACTAAGCACAGTAAACATGCTAACAGACTTATTCAGCAGAATTAGCAAATGTCCTGTAACTTACACTGACAATTTATGTAGGATGGCTGTTTTTTAGCTGCAGTTTTAAAACTTATCACAACATGTAGCTGAACATGCACTCACGCGGATTCTGGAGCGGTCCCCTCACCTTGGGACCCCCCCCCCATCCTCTAATTAATTCACAACAAACGCACGTCTGACCACTTGATTTCTGCACAGTATCTATCACAAGCGCTATATCGCTTCAAAATACGGCAGGGGCGTCTAGCCAGACTCAAAACAGACACACACACAAGCACACAGCCCTCACAGCAGCCGCAGATGAGAAAGAAAAGAAATTTAGCTTTCCCACCGATTCCCACCCAGGGAACAGGAAAGTCTTAATTACCATTTAACCATGCTTAATTACCATTTAACCATGCTACCAAAGCAATAGGGACACTCCCAACCAAAGGGAGAATACCAGTTCTAGTTTAAACCGTGCTACAGAAACCTCAATATTTTCTCTTTCAGCAGCGTTTCCAATAATTTACTCACCACTGAATGTAAACTAACTGGCCTGTAGTTTTCAACCACATCCTTACTTCCGCTTTTGTGTAAAGGGACCACATGTGCCTCTCTACAGTCCTTTGGCACCACTCACGTCTCCAATGAGGCATTAAAAAGGTCAGTCAGTGGAGTTGCTAGAATGTCCCCAAGTTCCCTCAGTATTCTAGGGTGTATCCTATCCGGTCCCATCACCTTGTCTACTTTAAGTTTAGCTAGTTTCTCACGAACACAGTCTTCTGAAAATTCTTCAAGATGCCTCTTACTTCTGTTCCTGTTTGTGGGTGTTTTCTGAGGTCTTTTTCCTGGTTCGTCATCATGAACACAGAACAGAAATATTTGTTAAGCAATTCCACTTTATCCTCATCAGCTTCTGCATATTCATCCCCTTCACCCTTGAATCTCACAATAGCACTTTTGCCCTTCCTCTTCTCAGTAACATATCTGAAAAATGTCTTATCCCCCCATTTTATTGCATTGACTATTTCCTCCTCTTTTTGAATCTTTGCTTTTCTGACTACTTTGCTAGCTTCTCTATGTTTTTCCAAATATAGATGCCTGTCTTCCTCTCTCTGTAATCTCTTGTATTTCATGAAGGCCTCCCTCTTTTTCTTCACCTTTTCAGCTACTTCTTTTGAAAGCCATAGCAGTCTCCTTTTCCTTTTAGCTTTATTTACCATTTTAACAAAAAGGTTGGTTGCCCTTAAAATATCCCTTCAGTTTTGCCCACTGTTTTTCTACATCCCCCAGCTGTACCCATCCCGCTAACGACTCCCTGAGGTATTGGCCCATCTTGGCAAAGTTAGTTTTCCTAAAGTCTAAGACCCTCGCTTTTGAATGGATTCTATCAGCCCTAGTCCTAATACTAAACCACACCATCTGGTGATCACTGGATGCAAAATGATCTCCCACTATAACATCAGAAACACTTTCACCATTGGTAAGCACCAAGTCCAGTATGGCCCCTTCACATGTGGGGTCTGTTACCAATCGCCTGAATAGTTCTCCCTGTAGAGAATCCAGGATCTCCTTACTTCTAGATGATACTGCAGCAGGATTGTGCCAGTCAACATCTGGCATATTGAAATCCCCTATCAGTAGCACTTCCCCATTGCTAGCAATGCTGCATATGTCTTCAATTAACTCTCCATTCACCTCTTCCTCTTGTGAGGGAGGTCTGTATATCACACCAATGCAAATAGATTTCTCTTTCCCTCTTTCTAGTTTAACCCACAGTGCCTCCTCTCTCTCTTCTAAGCTCTGTAATTCCAAAGCTTTAATATTATTTTTTTACATATAATGCCACTCCTCCTCCCCTTCTTCCTACCCTGTCCTTTCTGAATAAAGTATAGCCTTGTATAGTTACATCCCAGTCATGGTTTTCTGTGAACCATGTTTCTGTAACTGCCACTAAATCCAAGTCAGCCACTCCCATTAAAGCTTCAACATCTTGGATCTTATTTCCCATGCTATGGGCATTTATACATACCGCTTTCCATATGTTGCCCCTTTTACCCATTTCCATAAATGTATTTAATGTTTCACTTACCTGGGGGCTTTCACTTGGAATAGCATCCCATGGTCCAGGAAACCAAAACGCTCTCAATGACACCATTCACGCAGCCATGCATTCATCTCCGGGATGCGAGCTTCTCTGCCTTGGCCTTTACCCTCAACAGGGAGGATTGAATAGAACACCACCTGTGCACCTATCTGCTTCACCCTCTGTCCCAGAGCCATGAAGTCACTTTTGATATGCTCAGAGGGATACCTGGCAGTATCATTTGTGCCGACATGATTTAGCAACATTGGGTAATAGTAGGTTGGGCTTGATGAGTCTTGGAAAACTCTCCATAACATCTCGGATTTTGGCACCAGGCAGACAGCTTACTTCTCCGGACATCAAGTCTGGTCGGCAGATGGACGCCTCAGTACCCCTCAAAAGAGTCACCAACCACCACTACCCTTCACTTCCTTGTGGTCACCGATTCTGCAACTTTGGGGTACTAGAGCTCTGGTTCTTCCCTTTCCAAGATTGCTTTCACCTCCTCCACTTCCAGGCTGCATAATGGTTCTTCAATTCAAAGGCTGGAGAAGTTGGATTGGTGATTCTGCAGGCCCTGGTGACTTGTGTCCAATCTTTGTCATTCTGTAGGCACCCATCTTCTCCTCTGCTGGAGAGCTTGGATGTTGCAAGAAGCATCTCATCAATGTACTTCTCACTGTCTTGAATGCTCCTCAGCCTCGCCACCTCCTCTCTGAGTTCCTCCACTTGTTTCCTGAGAGCCTCAGCATGCAGGCACTCTGCACATGGAACCGATCCTTCAACTGGCATTGGGACCTCTGTCTGGATAGAGGCAGAAGCTGTAACGGGGGCAACAGCTTTAGCGGTACAATTTTTCCCAGACATTGTTCAGTTCGTGGAGCTTAGGTATCTTTGCTTGAAATGTATAGCCCCTGTTAGTAATCCCAACAGGCGCCAAAACTGGAGACTTGGGGAAATTCAAGAGGCGCAAATTATTGCACCTACTTTTATTCTCCAACTCTCCAGCTTCTTGGCAACCAACATTTTTTCTTTAACAAAAGCAACATTAAAGTCAACTTAATCAGCACCCAAGGCTTCCAGAAATCCAAGCCGTGCCCCTTGCTGGTTCTGCTCCCAAAGAAGGCCTTCCACAGTCCCAGAAATAACAGCCAAATCCTCTTTAACTTTGCTAACATTAAGAACAAAAGAATTCAAACCAGCAATGGTATCTCTTAACGATTCCAATATTACCACTGCAGGTCTCTCCAAAACGCTTGGAACCAGCATGTCAACAACCTGGTTTTCTGTGGACAACTCCTCCTCCTCATGGGCTCCAAACTCTGGTCCTGAAGCTCCTGGATCCACTCCCTCCACTGCAGATGAAGCAGCAATGGGGGCCCCCTAGGCATGAGCCACCAGGACTCTCCCTCAGAGTTTACTCAGAACCTCTCGCTGCCCCCCCCCCCCCCCCCGCTGCAAGCGCATCCGGGTCTCGGTGGCACGATATGTTGCTCGGGACTCAGAGAAACCCCTTCTTTGTTTTATTCTCCATGCCTTTCCTTATAATTCATAACATTCTATTATCTTTCATGGCCACCATTGTACACTGAGCAGAGGATTGCGAAGTATTATCCATGATGACGCCTTAATCCTTTTCCTGGATGGTGATTCCTATTCTCTGGTACCAAGCAGGGCGTCATTCCTCACATATAAGTGATGTCTCCGACGGACCCGAGTGGGAACACTTCCCAGGAAGCTTTTGGAAGGTGCACTACGTATACATGCTGGTCTTCCTGCCTGAAGGAGCCATTCTTTACCTCAATATTTTTTTTCCATGGAGTCCATAAGACATTTGTCTGATCCTCGGAAAGAGTTTGAACTTTTGGGTATCATTCGATACCTTTTTGACTGTCTTCCAATCGCACCTTCTTCTTGCCCGTACCGGGAAGTATCAGTGCCTCAGCGCTGCGTTTTTTCTCGGGTTTCTTTTTCTTTTTGAAGTGCATGTTTTTTTTCACATGTCCCCTGATTGGCTGGAGCATTGGAGCCTTTTGATTTGGTGGAAGCCGTCTTCCCCAACATATCCAAGCTGGCCAGTGGCTTTAAAAATGTACCTAGTGTGGCAGGACCAACTCGGTGAGGGACCACCATAGCTGATGTCTTCAGTGCCTCAGGCCATACCATGAGCCCTCCACTTGCACACTCTGTCTCCAGATGGTGCACAATGGGCTTCAGAATCAGGAGAAACAGCGGAGCCATCAGTGTCAGTGTCAGCATCAATACCCTTGAAGGCTTACCCCAAGGCATCGCTCTCATGTGGGGTCTGAACCCTCTCTGAGCCCTGAGGTTGCAGGACATCAGACCGGAGGCTTTTCTTTGACATGGAGGGCCCCCAGAAGGACCAAACTCCAGCCCTGAAGATGTCGAAGGGGGATGCCAAGCCTAGAGCGAAGAACCATGGGCATCAGCATCGGCATTGCAGCCGTCGATGGGACTCTGAGGGCAAAGGCCAGGAGCAGCCTCCCAAGCTGCCCCAGTGGGAGCAGTTGTCTCCCAAGGCCCCTGAGGGCCAGCAGGTGATTCCCCTACCAAGGGAACCAGCATTGGTGCCGGAGGTTCCTGCGCTTGCTTTGGCATCAGAGACCGCACTCTTTGTACAGCACATGGAGTTCCTCGAGCATAGCCTGTCTGTGTTCTTTAGCCAGCAGGTCACCTGGGAACTGATTACTTTGGGTTCCTTGGCACAGGTGAGTGCCCCGTCCGCTGCAGTGGCCTCTCCATCAGAGGTGCAGCCCTTCTTGGAGGCACATGCCCTCCCCTGAGGTGACAGCAGTTCTAGGGGCTGCTTGAAGTCCCTCTCGGCGCCCTGCTTTTCTCTGCCAAGTGTTTCGGGGTTGGATGGCCGAGAACCTCGGACATCCTCCACACCTCCCGACCGATACTGGAACAAATCGCATTGGTATTTTGAGTTCGTCTCAGAGTCCCACTCCAACGCTTGGGAGACTGAGGAGGAGGAATCACCCCAGACCGTACGGCATCGGGACATATCCTCTGATCCTTCACCACTCCATGAATGGAGAAAGTCCCCTCTGGAGGACTTCTCCTTTCAGGATTTTGTAAGAGATATAGGGAAGACATTGCTCTTCACTATTGAGGCTGAAGAGGAGCCAAGGGCTGAAGAGCTCAAAATCCTTCCATACTCCTCTTTCCCGAAGGATACCATCATTGTGCTGGTACACTGGATCATTGAGAGACTCCTCTTCCACATTTTGGAAACACCTCTCATGGTGCCCACTGTGAGTCTTCACCTCAATTCCTTGTACAGAGTGAGCAAGAGCCTTGGCTTTGAGAAATCTCAACTTCCCCATAATTCCATGGTGGTGGAGTCAGTCATGTGCTGCATCAAGAGCACCAAGATGTACTCCTCGGTGCCTCCGGGTTGAGAGGCGTGCACCATGGATGGGTTTGGTAGGAAATGCTACCAGGGCTCGATGTTAGTGCCCTATATCCAGGCCTACCAACTGTACATGGGTATGTACCTAAGAGATCTGGTTGACGAACTCGCTGGGTGCTCTACTGAGCTGTTTGGCAAGAAGCTCCAGCGGTACCGGGCTCTAATCTCAAAAGCTAAGGACTGCTCCAGGTTCATGACTTGAGCAGCATATGATGGCTTTGAATGGGTGGTTCAGGTGGCTACCGTGGACTTAGGGGCTTGTCTCCTTGTGTAACTACAGGCCTCGGACCTGGAGTAGTGGATCCAGGACAAACTGGCAGACATCCCCTGCAGGGGCGTAAACCTCGTTGGTAAACCAATGGAGAAGAAGGATGGTGAGCTGGAGAGAGAGCAGCTTACCATGACTTGGCTCTCCAGAAAGATCTTGTACCCTTCCAAGCGGAAGTCCTTGGGAAAGAAGTCCTATGGCTCCTACAACCCATACCACTCCTTCCAGCAGCCACAGCCGGGCCAACAACAGCGTCAACCATACCATCAAAAAGTCCTGAAGCCCCAGTTGGTGCTGCAGTCAGATTTTGACTCCTCCTTTGGAGACATGGTCCTTCTTCCCCTCCTGGAAGCTGTTCCATCTCAGGTAGGAGGAAGACTGATCCACTTTGCCCACAGGTGGCCAAGCATAACAACAGACTCCTGGGCCCTCAGGATTGTCCAAGACAGCTACCTATTGCATTTCAATGAGCTTCCTCCTCCATTCTTCCCAAGAAAGTACCCACTTGATACCCACCACAGCACATTGCTCCGGTGAGAGATCCACTAGTTCTCCTGTCTCATACAGAAGGGGTTTTTACTCCCACTACTTCCTGGTTCCTAAGAAGACAGGAGGGTTCCGGCCCATTCTGGACCTCTGTAACCTCATCCAGTTTCTTGTGAGGGAAAAGTTCAAGATGATGTCTCTGGCAATGTTATTACCCTATCTTCAATCTCAAGATTGGCTGTGTTCCCTGGATCTCAAGGATGCGTATGCTCACATCCTTATTCACCCCCTCCATAGGCAGTATCTCCACTTCATGCGCAGCGGACATCACTACCTGTATTGAGTACCATCCTTTGGCCTTGTCTCAACCCCCAGGGTCTTCACCAACTGCCTGGTGGTAGTAGTTGCTTTTATTCGTACCCAGGGGACCTTTGTCTTCCCCTATCTGGATGACTTCATGATCAACTACCCCAAATCCCATCTACAGCCCTCGCAACACCTCGAGTTCATTGGGACTGTACTAGATACTACTCAGGCTTGAGCGTTTCTGCCAGAGAACAGAGCCCAAAGCTTGGTCGCCCTGTCTCACAAGATTCAGAGTTCCTCCCTTGTCACAGCTCATCAAATGCTGTGCCTTCTCAGCCATATGGCCTCTACAGTCCATGTGACGCTAATGGCAAGACTCCGGATGTGTCAGGTGCAGTGGACGCTCTGCACTCAATGGCACCAGGCAACTAGCTGCCTCGGGATCAGAATCAGAGTAACTCCCCCGCTCAAGGAGGTCTCCTGGTTGCAGCAACCCTCCAACCTCCTTATGGGGCTTCCCTTCCTGTCTCCACCTCATCATTGCGTCCTGACGATGAATGCTTCCAAGATGGGCTAGGGAGCCCATCTCAATGGCCTATGCATGCAAAGACTCTGGACAGCTTGGAAGAGCCTCCACCAGATCAACGTCTTGGAACTCCAAGCCATAGCAAATGCCCTCCGGGTCTTTCAGCAGCAGCTCTCCAACCAGGTGGTCCTCATCCAAATGATCAACCAGGTAGCCATGTTCTACATCAACAAACAGGGCAGCACGAGACCCTGCCTCCTTTGTTGGGAAGCTGTATGCCTTTGGAAATTTGCCATGAGCCTGCCAGAGGAGCAGAGCATCCTCGCAGACGACCTCAGTAGAGTCCTACAGCCACACACGTGGACTCTCAACCAGAGTGTGCTCACTGACATCTTTCAGCTGTGAGGCACGCCATCGATGAACCTTTTCGCCTCTCCACAGAATGCCCAGCTCCCACTGTTCTGCTCCAAGATACTCTGCAGGCACTAGATTTTGCCCGATATGTTCCTCCTGGACTAGAGCAAGGGACTTCTGTATGCATACCCACTAACTCCCTTAGTGGTCAAAACCTTCTTCAAGGTGCAAGCGGACCATGCCACAATGATTCTCATTGCGCTGCATTGGCCCAAGCAACCATGGTTTCCTCTGTTGTTCTGCCTCTCTTATCATAAACCTCTGAGACTTAGATGTGCCCTGGATCTCATCTCTCAGGACGAAGGGACTCTACTGCAACCCAATGTGGCATCTCTGCAACATGGCATGGATGCTGAGTGAAAAGCACTTGCAGACCTTCACCTGCTGGAAGATGTGGAGGGAGACTCTACACTGCATGCCTATTCCTTTAAGTGGTACAGATTCTCTTTTTGGTGTGAGGGCAGAGCCCTCGACCCCTTCTCATGTTTGATGGAGTCAGTACTGTCCTAGTTGCTACACCTCTCTGACTCTGCCCTCAAATCCAAATTGGTCAGAGTGCATCTCAGTGCAGTTGTCACTTATCACTGTCCAGAGGCCGATAAGCTGATTTCGGCTCACCCGTTAGTGGTTCGCTTCATGAAGGGGTTCCTTCTCTCTTGTCCACTCATTAAACCTCCACTGGTGGCATGGGACCTCATTGTTGTCCTGGCACAGCTTCATTCCCATCCGTTTGAACCTCTTGGCTCCTGTCTGCTCAAATGTTTCACCTGGAAAGTCATCTTTCTAGTGACACTGACTTCTGCACGCAGAGTCAGCGAATTGCATGCACTAGTAGGACATCCACCTTACGCCGGTTCTATAAGAACAGAGTCATCCTCAGGACTCACCCTAAATTCATGCCTAAAGTGGTGTCCACTTTCCACCTGAATCAGTCTGTGGTACTGACCATTTTATTTCCTAGACTTCATGCGAGCAGAGCTGAGGCTGCACATCACACCTTGGATTGTAAGAGAGTTCTGTCTTTCTATCTGGAGAGCAAAAAAGCCCACCGCAGTTCCTCTCTGCTCATTGTCTCTTTTGACCCCAACAAGCTGGGTATGGCTGTCTCCATGCTCCCTTTCCATTTCATTGGCAGACTGCATCTCTTTCGCTTACACTCAGGCTGGACTCACTTTGGAGCACCAGATCACAGCGCATAATATGAGGGCCATGGTTGCTTCCGTGGCCAACCTGCACTCAGTCTCCACGGTAGAGATTTATAGGGCTGCTACGTAGTCCTCCATCCACACCTTTACAGCCCACTACTATCTGGATGTGGATTTCCGACATGACAGCAAATTTGGCCAAACCATACTCTGAAATCTCTTTGGGAACTGAAGCAACTCCTTCCCACTGGTCCTTCTGTCCATCCGGGCTACCATAGAGTCAACCTGATGTTGATGTCCCTGCAGACGATGACTCTTGGAATCTTTCAGCGATCTCTCATGCTGTTTCTCTCGATTAGTTTTTCCAGTTGTCCCATTGGGCTTTTTTACAGGTTTTTTTTCGATAGCCTGTAGTTTGGGAGTCCCATATGTGATGAGTGACTTCCTGCTTGGTCCCGGAGAAAGCGTAGTTACTCACCTGTGACAGGTATTCTCTGGGATCAACAGGAATCAGTCCTCGCTACTCTCCCGCCTCCCCGTGGAGTTGTTTGCTATTTTGGGCTTGATTAAATTATGTCATCATACTGAGGTAAAGATGGCTCCTTCGGGTGGGAAGACTGGCACTTATGTGTGGTGCACCTTCCAAAAGCTTCCTTTGGAAGTTTGGAAGTGTTCCCATGCGGGCTCCGTTGGTGACATCACCCATATGTGAGGACTGATTCCTTCTGATCCCGGACAACACCTGCCATAGGTGAGTAACTACGCTATCTGGAACCTTGCATCATGTAGCTATAGTTTAAGTAGTTCTTCTCTAAGTGCATAACTCTGTATGTGTTCACAGGAAATTTCTTCTGCTATTTGAATGTCCAATATCCAAATTTCTCAAGACCCTCTTGCAATTTTTGATAATCCTCCTATGATTGCAAAAAAAATGCAGTATACCTTTGAGTCAATTCTGGCTCCTGGGTTTTCTTGGCAGTGTAACTGGAAGTAGATTGTCAGGCCTTTCTTTTAAGGCAATGGAGAGCTAAGTGACGTGCTCAAGACCACAAGGAGTGCTAGTGGGAACTGAACCCTAATCTCTTGGGTACCAAGCCAGTGCTCTAACCATTAGACCACTCCTCAACTTCCCTTAAACAGCTTTAAATCATTTTGTAACATCTGCAGATTTGATCACCTCACTCATTGTTCCCATTACCAGGTCATTTATAAATATTTTAAAAAGCAGTGAGCCTAGTACACATCCCTGGGGTACTCCACTAGTCTCCTTTCTCCACTGAGAAAATTGACCATTTAGCCCTACTCTATGGGGCATGTTTACTAAAGGTTAGCATGCATTAATGAAAGTTAATGCATGTTAAGTTCCACCGTGGTCAGAGAAATAAAAGTGCTCTGAGCATTTAATGCACGTTAAGTATCACTGTCTCTCACTTGGTTTGCAGCTTGTTGTGCTGTGAGGGCTTGCGTGCATCAGTGATGCTGAGAGCTAAACTATCGGTAGTTTAACTACTGGCAGGGTCTCCCAAGATGGACAGGTCTCAGCTGAGGTGCCAGACCAAGACAAACCACCTATCTGGGCAGCAGCAGAATGGGATAGTGTTGACGGCGGAGGATCACATTTCTGTAAAGATGTCTTACACATTGGAACATGGAACATACGAAGCATGAACCAAGGGAAGTTGGAGGTGGTCAAGACTGAAATGGAACGTGTACAACTTGATCTGTTGGGTGTCAGCAAACTGAAATGGACTGGCATCGGGCACTTTGCATCAGATGATCACATGGTATACTATGCTGGAAATGAAAGACAAAGAAGAAATGGTGTTGTATTTATAATAAAGAAGAAACTTGCAAGAACTGTAATGAAATACAATGCAGTCAGCGAACGCTTAATCTCTATTCGTCTACGAGGAATGCCTATCAACACAACTATAATTCAAGTATATGCCCCAACAACAGCTGCAGAAGAGAATGAAATTGAAGAGTTCTATGAACAAGTACAAGCTGAAATTGACAGAACATGCAAACAGGATATCCTGATAGTCATGGGTGACTGGAATGCAAAAGTTGGCAACAAAGAAGAAGGCAAAGTAGTTGGAAAATATGGACTTGGCAACAGATATGAAGCTGGAGAAAGACTGATAGAATTCTGCAAGACCAACAATCTATTCATCTCAAACACCTTCTTCCAGCAACACAAGCAGCGACTGTACACATGGAATTCACCCAGTGGATTGTATAAAAATCAAATTGACTACATCTGTGGAAGTCAACGATGGAAAAGCTCTGTAACATCAACAAAGACAAAACCTGGAGCTGACTGTGGTACAGATCATCAACTACTAGTATGCAAACTCAAGCTAAAGTTGAAAAAGAGCAAACCACTCATGAATGCAGCAAAATATGACCTTGAGAATATACCACTGGAATTTAAAGACTGCCTGCAAAATCAATTTGCTGCTTTAGATACAAATGACAGAGCTCCGGAAGAGTTATGGAATGACATCAAGAAGGTTGTGTTGGAAGAAAGCGAGAAGTCTCTACAAAAGGTGAAAAAGCAAAAACGGCCAAAATGGATGACGGAAGAAACTCTGAAAATTGCCCAGAAACGCAGAGAAGCTAAAGCCAGAGGAGAAAGAAAGACAATCGCAGAACTCAACAGAGATTTCCAACGTGCAGCAAGACAGGACAAGGAAAAGTACTACAATGACACTTGCAAGGAAATAGAAGCAGAAACTATTAGAGGAAGAACAAGATCGGCTTTCCTAAAGCTACGAGAGTTAAAGAAAAAGTTCCAGCCTCGAATTGGAATGTTACAAGATACTCAAGGTTCTATGTTGAATGATGCTGAGAAGATCAAGAAAAGGTGGAATGAATATACAGAGTTTTTATATGATAAAGATCAAGTGGACCAACAGCCGTTTCAACCTGTACCTTATGATCGGGAACCATTGGTAATGAAAGAAGAAGTTGAAGCAGCATTGAAAGCCTTATCAAAGAACAAAGCACCAGGCATTGATAGCATTCCCATAGAAGTATTGCAGCAATCTGATGCAGCTGTTACCGTACTTACAAGGCTCTGCCAAGAAATATGGAAGACAACATTATGGCCAACTGACTGGAAAAGATCTGTGTTTATACCAATACTAAAGAAAGGTGATCCACAATCGCTCTGATCCCACATGCCAGCAAGATTCTACTGAAGATTATTCAAAAGAGACTACAACCATACCTGGAACAAGAACTACCTGAAGTGCAAGCAGGGTTCTGGAAAGGGCGAGGAACGAGAGACATCATTGCGGATGTGAGATGGATCCTTGAAAAGACTAAAGAATACCAAAAGGATATCTATTTGTGCTTTATCGACTATAGCAAGGCTTTTGACTGTGTAAACCATGAGAAACTCTGGGCCACATTAAGAAGCATGGGTATACCAGAACACCTGATCGTTCTCTTGCGCAATCTGTACATTGATCAAGAAGCAACACTTCGAACGGAACAAGGAGAAACAGAATGGTTTAAAATAAGCAAAGGTGTAAGACAAGGCTGCATACTTTCCCCCTACCTGTTTAATTTATATGCAGAACAAATCATCAGAGAAGCAGGATTGTATGAAGACAACAGAGGTGTGAAGATTGGTGGAAGACTCATCAACAACCTTCGCTATGCTGATGATACCACATTACTGGCTGAAAGTGAAGATGATCTGAAACATTTGCTCCTCACAATCAAAGAACATAGGGGTATGTTTACTAAACCGGGCTAACGGTTAACCTGGGCTATCTGCCACTAGGTCCCATATTATTCAATGGGACCTTGTTGCAGATAGCCCGGGTTAACCGTTAGCACGGTTTAGTAAACATACCCCATAGTCTCCAAATGGGCCTGCACCTTAATCTAAAGAAGACAAAGATCATGACAACTAGCATAATCAACAGGTTCATCATTGAAGGAGAAGAAATTGAAATTGTGAACAACTTTAACCTACTTGGATCAACTATCAATAAAGAAGCAACAAGCAGTCAAGAAATCAGACGACGCATTGCTCTTGGCAGAATGGCTATGAAAGACTTAGATAAGATTCTCAAGAGCAGAGATGTCTCTCGCCATACAAAGATTCGACTTGTTCAAGCCATGGTATTTTCAGTAACATCATATGAATGTGAAAGCTGGACAGTCAAAAAGACAGACAGGAAGAAAATTGATGCCTTTGAATTATGGTGCTGGCGGCGAATACTGTGTATACCATGGACTGCCCGAAGAACAAACCAGTCGGTACTAGAGGAGATCAAACCTAAGCTTTCTTTAGAAGCTCAGATGACAAGACTTCAACTTTCATACTTTGGACACATCATGCGAAGAGAGAGATCATTAGAGAAAGACATCATGCTTGGCAAGATAGAAGGTCAACGCAAAAGAGGAAGGCCAGCAATGAGATGGATCGATACAATAACAGCAACTATGGGTACCAATCTGTCAACAATGAGCCACCTGACTGAAGACCGAACACAATTTAGGATAGCTATCCAGAGGGTCGCCATGAGTTGACGCCGACTCGACGGCACTTAACAACAACAAGTACCACTGTGGCCAGAGAAATAAAAGTTCTCTGAGCATTCAATGCAAGTTAAACCTTTAGTAAACATGCCCCTATGGTGTCTTATAACCAGTTCCCAATCCACAGTAGGACACAGCCTTCTATCCCATGACTTTTTAGTATCCTCAAGGGGCTCTCATAAGGGATCATGTCAAAGACTTTCTAAAAATCCAGATACAGTATAGCAACTGGCTTACCTTTATCTATCTACCTATTTGTTCACACCTTCACAAAAATATAGCAGTTTGGTGAGGCAAGATTTCCTTTTGTTAAATTTGTGTTGGCTCTGTCCCATTAAACCATGACTTATCCGTATGTTCAATTATTTTGACATCAGGCTCACTAGTCTGTAGTTTCCTGACTCACACCTGGAACTCTTTAAAAATTGGTGTTACGTTGAGCACTCTTCAGTGTTCAGGTACTATAGATGATTTTAATGATAGTTTACAAATTACTAATAGTAGGTCTGCAATTTCTTTTTTAATTTCTTTCAGCATGCTGGGATATAGCATTCAGTCCAGGTGATATTCTGTTCTTAAGTTTGTCAAATTGCCCTATTATATAAGAACATAAGATATGCCATACTGGGTCTGACTGAGGGTCCATCAAGCCCACTATCCTGTTTCCAACAGTGGCCAGTCCAGGTCATAAGTATCTGACAGGTTCCCAAAAGACAGACAGATTTCATGCTGTTTATCCCAGGGGTAAGAGTGGATTTCCCCATTCCACATAAATAATGTTTATTAGATTTTTCCTCCAGGAAATTGTCCAAACCTCTTTTAACATCTTATAGTTCACTGAGATTTGTTTCCATTTCTTTGATTTATCATATTTAAATATCATTTCTGGTATGACTATCTTCTCTACATCATCTTCAGTAACAACCAAAGCAGAGAATTCATTTAGTTTCTCTGCTGTGGCTATGTCTTCCCTTAGTGCCTTTTTTTACCCCACTTATCATATAATAATCCATCTAACTCCTTCATAGGCTTATTGCCTCAAATGTACCCTAAAAAGTATTCATTATGAGTTTTTACTTCTATGGTAAGTTTCTTTTCAAATTCTCTTTTTGTCTGCCTTATCAGTGCTTTGAATCTAACTTGCCAGTGCTTATGTTATTTTCTGTTTTCTTCATTTGAATCCTTTTTGTGAGAGATACATTTTTAGGCTATAACAGCCTCTCTCACTTTACCCTTAAATCATACCAACAGTCATTTGGCCTTCTTTCCACCTTTTTAAAAATACTATGTAATACATTTATTTATTTAACAGGGTTATATACTGCTTTTCCAAAGGTCAACGCGATTTACATGGAACAAAACGTCAACATTACTGAGAACATGGATTACATAGTACAATAACTTAAATTTAACGTATCTTTAACTTTTAGGATAACAAGGAAGAAGGAATGTAAGGGAGAGGGAATGTTAAAATAGAAGGAGGTGGAGTTGGCAGATTAAATATCATGTGACATGTAATGCAAGCCAATTGAGTTAGTAGGATGTGTGGAGTGGATTAGGAGAGCAAACGTCCATAAGAGAATGGTAAGAGACTCAAGGTCATAAGAACATAAGAACATAAGATATGCCATACTGGGTCAGACCAAGGTCCATCAAGCCCAGTATTCTGTTTCCAACAGTGGCCAATCTAGGTCATACGTACCTAGCAGTTTCCCCAAGGGACACAGGTTCCACAATGCTTGTATTGGTTCAAGCATTGATATCCTGGGTCCCTTCTTAATAATGGTTTATGGACCTTTCCTCCAGGAACTTGTCCAAACCTTTTTTAAACCCAGCTACACTAACAGCCTTTACTACATCCTCCGGTAACAAATTCCAGAGTTTGATTACACGTTGAGTGAAAAAATATTTTCTTTTATTAGTCTTAAATAGTTTACCCTGTAGCTTCATTGCATGTCCCCTAGTCTTTCTATATTCTGATAAGGTAAACAATCGATCTACGTTTACCCATTCCACTCCGTTCATTAATTTATAGACTTCTATCATATCTCCCCTCAGCCGTCTCTTTTCCAGGTTAAAGAGCCCCAACCTTTTTAGCCTTTCTTCATAGGAGTAGCCTTCCATCCCCTTTACCATTTTGGTGGCTCTTCTCTGAACCTTTTCTAAAATTGCTATATCCTTTTTAAGATATGGCGACCAGAATTGCACACAATATTCAAGGTGCGGTCTCACCATGGAACGATATAGAGGCATTATAATATCTTTTGTTTTATTTTCCATTCCTTTCCTTATCATACCTAGCATTCTATTTGCTCTCTTGGCCGCCGCTGCACACTGGGCCGAGGGTTTTAACATGGTATCCACAAGGACGCCTAAATCTTTTTCTTGGGTGGTGGTTCCTAATGTGGAACCTTGCATCGTGTAACCATAGTTTGGGTTGTTCTTCCCTAGGTGCATAACCTTGCACTTCTCCACATTAAATTTCATCTGCCATTTTGATGCCCAGTCTTCCAATTTATCAAGATCCTCTTGCAATTTTCCACAATCCTCCTGGGTTTTAACAACTTTAAATAGTTTTGTGTCATCAGCAAATTTGATAACCTCACTCGTTATTCCACTTTCCAGGTCATTTATGAATATGTCAAAAAGCAGCGGACCCAGCACAGATCCCTGGGGTACACCACTATTCACCTTTCTCCATTGGGAAAATTGGCCATTTAGACCTACCCTCTGCTTTCTATCTTTTAACCAGTTCCTGATCCACAGTAGTACACTGCCTCCTATCCCATGACTCTTTAGTTTTGCCAAAAGTCTCTCATGAGGGACCTTGTCAAAGTCTTTCTGAAAGTCCAGATACACAATATCAACCGACTCACCTTTGTCCACCTGTTTATTCACTCCTTCAAAAAAACATAACAGATTAGTAAGACAAGATCTTCCTTGTCTAAAGCCATGTTGGCTGTCTCCCATTAGGTCATGACTATCTATATGCTGAGTAATTTTATTCTTTATGATGGTTTCTACCATTTTTCCCGGTACTGATGTCAGGCTCACCGGTCTGTAGTTTCCCGGATCACCCCTCGAACCCTTTTTAAAAATTGGTGTTACATTGGCGATCCTCCAATCCTCAGGTATTAGAGATGATTTTAATGATAGTTCACAGATTACTGATAGCAGGTCTGCAATCTCAAATTTCAGTTCTTTCAACACCCTTGGATGTATACCATCCGGCCCAGGTGATTTGCTACTCTTCAGTTTATCTAATAGTTGTAGGACATCTTCCCGATGTATCGATATTTCCTTCAATTCTTCCACACCTTTAAATACCACTTCAGTCGTGGGTAACATCCCTACATCTTCCTCAGTAAAGACCGAAGCAAAGAATTCATTCAGTCTCTCCGCTATCGCCTTGTCGCCTCTTAGTGCTCCTTTAACCCCTTTATCATCTAATGGACCAACTGACTCTCTCACGGGTTTTTTGCTACGAATGTACTTGAAAAGGTCTTTATTTCGCGTTTTTGCTTCCGCAGCAAGCTTCTTCTCAAATTCTCTCTTTGCCTGCCTTATCAATGCCTTGCATTTGACTTGCCAGTGCTTGTGCTGTTTCAAGGTTTCATCATTTGGCTCTTTTTTCCATTTCTTGAAAGATGCTTTTTTGGCAACAACAGCCTCTCTGACCTCAGCTTTAAACCATGCTGGCAATTTTTTGGACTTCCTTCCACTTTTCTTAAAGCGTGGAATACAGCTGGTCTGGGCTTCCAAGATAGTATTTTTCAACAACACCCAAGCTTGATGTACGTCTTTAACCTTTGCAACTGCTCCTTTTAGTTTTTTCTTAACTGTTTTCCTCATTCTATCATAGTCTCCCTTTCGAAAGTTAAAGGGTAGTACTGTGGATTTCCTTACTATCCCTCCTCCACTAATTAAATCAAAGGCGATCATGCTATGATCACTATTGCCAAGTGGCCCCAACACCCTTATCTCTTGCACTACATCTGGTGTTCCACTAAGGACTAGGTCTAATATTGCTTCCCCTCTGGTCGGTTCATGAACCAGCTGCTCCAAGAAGCAGTCATTTATTTCATCTAGGAACTTTATCTCCCTAGCATGTCCTGTTGTGACACTGACCCAGTCGATGCCGGGGTAATTGAAATCACCCATTATTATTACTGCACTGTAACTTTTGCTAGCTTCCTTGATTTCTTTGAGCATTTCATCATCCATTTGTTCATTCTGTCCAGGCGGACGATAGTACACCCCCACTGCCATCGCCTTCCCCTTTTTACATGGAATTTCAATCCATAGAGATTCTACAGCAAATTTTGTTTCTTGCAAAACTTTAATCCTTTCTGACTCAATGCCCTCTCTAACATAGAGCGCAACCCCTCCACCAATTTGATCAGCTCTATCATTTCGATATAGTTTGTACCCAGGTATCACAGTGTCCCACTGGTTGTCCTCCTTCCACCATGTCTCTGATATTCCAATCATATCTAACCTCTCGTTTAGTGCTATATATTCTAACTCTCCCATCTTGTTTTGTAGACTTCTAGCATTTGCATACAAGCATTTTAGAGACTGTATTTTATTGATATTAATTTGGCTATTGGTAGACATGGGTAATTTGGGATCTTTAAGTTCTGTCTGCTCCATACTCGAGGGCATTTGGGCTACTTTACTCTTTTTTGGAACCTCTCTGCTTTTTGTAGTATCCTTCAAGGATACATTCTTCCGAACCATGCGCTCTTGGGCGACTGTCGGCTTTCCCCTATTATCTAGTTTAAAAGCTGCTCTATCTCCTTTTTAAAGGTTAATGCCAGCAGCCTGGTTCCATCCTGGTTAAGGTGAAGCCCATCCCTTCGGAAGAGCCCCTCCTTTCCCCAGAATGTTCCCCAGTTCCTAACAAATCCGAACCCCTCATCTCTGCACCATTGTCTCATCCACGCATTGAGACTCCGGAGCTCTGCCTGCCTATTGGGTCCTGCGCGTGGAACGGGAAGCATTTCGGAGAACGCTACCCTGGAAGTTCTGGATTTCAACTTCCTACCTAAAAGCCTAAATTTAGCTTCCAGAACCTCCCTACCACATTTTCCTATGTCATTGGTACCAACATGTACCAAGACAGCAGACTCCTCCCCAGCACTATCTAAGACCTTATCTAGGTGGCGTGTGAGGTCCGCTACCTTCGCACCAGGCAGGCATGTTACCAGGCGATCCTCACGTCCACCAGCCACCCAGCTATCTACATGCCTAATGATCGAATCACCAACTATAACTGCTGTCCTAACCCTTCCCGCATGGGCACTTGGCCCTGGAGAAACCTCCTCGGTGTGAGAGGGGTTTACATCACCTGGAGGACAGGTCCTAGTTACAGGATCACTTCCTGCCACACCAGGGTGATGCTCTCCTGTCACGTGACCTCTCTCCTCCATGGCAACAGGGATGCTGCCAGACTGGAGGTGGGACTTCAGGACTATATCCCTGTAGGTCTCGTCTATGTACCTCTCTGTCTGTCTTATGTTTTCCAAGTCTGCTACTCTAGCCTCTAGAGAACGGACTCGTTCCCTGAGAGCAGAGAGCTCCTTGCACCTAGTGCACACGTAAGACCTCTCACCAGCTGGGAGAAAATCATACATGTGACACTCAATGCAAAAGACTGGAAAGCCCACATCCCGCTGCTGGACTGCTGTCTGCATCTTAGTTTTAAGTTTGTGTTTAGATCTTTAAGTTCTATATGTACTAAAGGGTGCAATGGATATTTATACCACTAAAACTGTACCTAAGAAGTTTAATATACCTTGTTCACCTGAAGCTTAATTAATCTCAGGTCCTTGGTGTATGACTGATTTGGGTAATGAGCTTCACCTGAGAGCACCTCCTGTCTTTTAAGTTGTGCAAGTACCTATAAAGCTGTGATTTTCCCAGGGGAGGGTGGGTGTGGGGAGGGAGGGAGGGATATAACACTTATTAAAAAAGGGCTGCTACACAGTACCTTGTCCTGTGCTGCTGAGGAAAACTATATTCTGATTTGATTTAAATTATAGCTCTTTGCTGCTACTAGGCTCTAACCTATTATGAAATTTAAACTACAAGCTCTCTGCTGGATTCTAAATTTAACCAGAAAGCTCTCTTCTGTGTTTTAATTTGAAACTAAAAGTATTTTGCTGATGCTAGGCCCTGAGTGACTATGAAATTTAAACTACAGCTGTCTACTGAGTATGAAAGGTAACCAGAAAGTTCTCTTCTGTGTTTTTAAATTGAATCTTAAACTGTTGCTACTAGGCCCTGACTGATTTAACAAAAAAAAAAATAGTGGGTTCACAGATTAATTAGCTTTAAAAGAAAAAAAATTCCTTTCAGAAAAATTCCCAGAAGTATATACTCACAATTTCAGATTTCTCTCCAGAAGTAACAGCCCCCCTTTCCAGTCCTTCAGGTCAGGTTATATCTTCAAAGTGCTCTTTGAACAGTAAGGTTTTAAGGAGCTTGTGGAAGGTTGTGAGGTCAGGGGAGTTACAGAGGTCTTGTAGGAGCGAGTTCCAGATGCCGGGTGAATATAGAAAAAATGCGCATGCACATGTTGTTTGGTTTCTTGTGGTTAACTCCTGTGGAAGTGCAAGCATGTTCTTTGCAGAGCTTCTCCTGGGCATGTTGTCCTGAGGCTTTTGTAGAAGGTTCTTTAGGTACTGTGGGCCTGATTTGTGGAAGAGTTTGAAGGTGATTACAAGGATTTTGAATTTGATTTAGGATAGGAAAGGTAGCCAACAAAGATCCTTTAGGATGGGGATGATATGGCTAGACCTTGGTGCACCCATGAGTATTTGGGCTGCAGTATGTTGGGTAATTTGTAGGGGGTGAAGGGTGCTTTTGGGTATTCCCTGTAGAATAGCATTTGTCATGAAGAAGACCCTTCTGAGCCTATGGAGTTGGTGAGAGAAGAGGATTCCGTTGCAGAAACTGACAGGCAGTCTGAGCACATGGCTCAGTGTTTTCAGAGAGAATGTTAACAAAGAGAGTCACGAGCTGGAAAGACACTCCCACGCTGTGACGTAGTCCCTAGTTCAGGAGATAATGAGATACACCTGTTTAAGGGAGGGGCACAGTTTAGCCCAGAGAAACAGGATGATAAAAAGTGGTCATTAGCCTGGACTAGAAGAGACATGGTGGAAGGAGGATAACCAGTGGGACACTGTGATACCTGGATACAAACTATATCGTAATGATAGAGCTGATCAAATTGGTGGAGGGGTTGCGCTCTATGTTAGAGAGGGCATTGAGTCAGAAAGGATTAAAGTTTTGCAGGGAACAAAATTTGCTGTAGAATCTCTATGGATTGAAATTCCATTTATGAAGGGGAAGGTGATGGCAGTGGGAGTATACTATCGACCGCCTGGCCAGAATGAACAAATGGATGATGAAATGCTCAAAGAAATCAAGGAAGCTAACAAAAGTCACAACAGAGTAGTAATAATGGGTGATTTCAATTACCCCGGTATCGACTGGGTCAGTGTCACAGCAGGACAAGCTAAAGAGATAAAGTTTCTAGATGGAATAAATGACTGCTTCTTGGAGCAGCTGGTTCATGAACTGACCAGAGGGGAAGCCATACTGGACCTAGTCCTTAGTGGAATGCCAGATCTGGTGCAAGAAATAAGGGTGTTGGGACCACTTGGCAATAGTGATCATAGTATGATCATGTTTGATTTAATTAGTGGAGGACAGATAGTAAAGGCATCCACAGTACTACCTTTTAACTTTCAAAAGGGAGACTATGATAGAATGAGGAATATAGTTAGGAAAAAACTAAAAGGAGCGGTTCCAAAGGTTAAAGACTTACAGCAAGCTTGGGTGTTATTTAAAAATACTATCCTCGAAGCCCAGACCAGCTGTATTCCACGCATTAAGAAAAGTGGCAGAAAGTCCAAAAAACTGCCAGCATGGTTTAAAGGTGAGGTCAGAGAGGCTGTTGCTGCCAAAAAAGCAACCTTCAGGAAATGGAAAAAAGAGCCAAATGATGAAAACTGGAAACAGCACAAGCACTGGCAAGTTAAATGCAAAGCATTGATAAGGCAGGCAAAGCGGGAATTTGAGAAGAAACTTACTACGGAAGCAAAAACACGAAATAAAGACTTTTTCAAGTACATTCGTAGCAAAAGGCCTGTGAGAGAGTCAATTGGACCATTAGATGATAGAGGGGTAAAAGGGGCAGTAAGAGGAAACAAGGCTATAGCAGAGAGACTGAATGAATTCTTTGCTTCGGTCTTTACTGAGGAAGATGTAGGGATGTTACCCAAGACTGAAGTGGTATTTAAAGGTGATACTGCAGAGGAATTGAGAGAAATATCGCTACACCGGGAAGATGTATTACAACTATTTGATAAACTGAATAGTAGCAAATCACCTGGACTGGATGGTATACATCCCAGAGTGTTGATAGAACTGAAATATGAGATTGCAGACCTGCTATTGGTAATCTGTGAACTTTCATTAAAATCATCTGTAATACCTGAAGATTGGAGGGTCGCCAACGTAACACCAATTTTTAAAAAGGGTTCCAGGGGTGACCCAGGAAATTACAGACCGGTGAGCCTGACGTCAGTACCAGGGAAAATGGTAGAAACCATCATAAAGAACAAAATTACACAGCATGTAGATAGTCATGGCCTAATGGGAGACAGCCAACATGGCTTTAGACAAGGAAGATCTTATCTTACTAATCTGATATGTTTTTTTGAAGGTGTGCATAAACAGGTAGACTAAGGTGAGTCGGTTGATATAGTGTATCTGGACTTTCAGAAAGCTTTTGACAAAGTCCCCCATCAGAGACTTTTGGCGAAGCTAAAAAGTCATGGGATAGGAGGCAGTGTACTATTGTGGATCGGGAACTGGTTAAAAGATAGAAAGCAGAGGGTAGGGCTAAATGGCCATTATTCCCAATGGAAAAAGGTGAATAGTGGAGTACCCCAGGGATCTGTACTGGGTCCGCTGCTTTTTGACATATTCATAAATGACCTGGAAAAGGGAATAACTAGTGAGGTTATCAAATTTGCAGATGACACAAAACTGTTTAAAGTTGTTAAAACCCAAGAGGATTGTGGAAAACTGCAGGAGGATCTGGATAAATTGGAAGACTGGGCATCCAAATGGCAGATGAAATTTAATGTGGACAAGTGCAAAGTTATGCACCTAGGAAAGAACAACCCACACTATAGTTACACGATGCAAGGCTCCACATTAGAAACCACCACCCAGGAAAAAGATTTAGGAGTCATTGTGGATAACATGTTAAAACCCTCCGCCCAGTGTGCAACGGCGGCCAAGAAAGCAAATAGAATGCTAGGTATCATAAGGAAAGGGATGGAGAACAAAACAAAGGATATTATAATGCCTCTGTATCGCTCCATGGTACGACCGCACCTTGAATATTGTGTGCAATTCTGGTCACCATATCTTAAAAAGGACATAGCGTTATTAGAAAAAGTACAGAGAAGAGCCACCAAATTGGTGAAGGGGATGGAAGGCTACTCCTATGAAGAGAGGCTAAGAAGGTTAGGACTCTTTAGCCTGGAGAAGAGACGGCTGAGGGGAGATATGATAGAGGTCTATAAATTAATGAATGGAGTGGAACGGATAAACGTGGATCAATTGTTTACGCTATCAGAGTATAGAAAGACTAGGGGACATGTAATGAAGCTACAGGGTAAACTATTTAAGACAAATAAGAGAAAATATTTTTTCACTCAACGTGTAATCAAACTCTGGAATCTGTTACCGGAGGATGTAGTAAGGGCTGTTAGTATAGCTGGGTTTAAAAAAGGTTTGGACAAGTTCCTGGAGGAAAGGTCCATAAACCACTATTAAAAAGGGACCCAGGATATCAATGCTTGACCCAGTACAAGCATTGTGGAACCTGTGTCTTTTGGGGATATTGCTAGGTACGTATAACCTAGATTGGCCACTGTTGGAAACAGGATACTGGGCTTGATGGACCTCGGTCTGACCCAGTATGGCATGTCTTATGTTCTTATGTTCTTAGGGGAGCAGAAAGAAGGAAGACGTCAAGAGGTGATAACCAAGGGAGCCATAGTCTTAACGCTAGAAAGAAGCAGCACAGGACAGGTGACGTCTGGTAAAGGCAAGAAGGATAAGATATTTCCTGGAAGGCAGGCTTGGGAAAACTCACATGCTCCAGAGAGAGTAACCTGCTGGCATGACAATACTTGTACCTCTAAGGCTGAAGCTACGAGGCTGAGAGACAAACAAACACAAGCTGGGTTTGGGAATCAGTCTGACTTTGCAGAGCTGAGAATTCCTTTCCCTCCAAAGCGGAAAGGTAGGCTTCACAACTTACATAGATTTGAACCTAGTTATAAAGTATTTCCCTGCAGTTGCCCGAATGTAGCAGACTCTCTAAAAAGAAACTTCAGTATATACGGTAATTCACAGTCCTATCCTTTAGAGTGCTACCGAGAGAAGCCATGTGAGGATAGTGAAGACGTCTGTTTTAAAGTTCAGGATAGCAGTTCACTAACACACCCTGCTATTGCTGACGCTGAAGAAATGCAGATTGACTCTGATAGCAGTGAAATAGTGGATAACCAGATGGACTGCATGTTATGTTTTGCTGACCACGTTGAGTCTCTGTGCTGAACACTAGTTTGAGAAAGCTGGTGAAGCAACAGAAAGAATGAGGAACATTTTCTTTTGCTGAAGGAAGCGGTTATTGTTTGTTTGTACCGAGCACTGCACGTTGTGAGCCTGAAGCTGATAAGGCTAATTTACCTGAGTTCTTGTACATATCCCTCAAGCCAATTGTATGGCAGTTTGTCCTAAGTTATTTCTCCAGGACCAAGCAGGAAGTCAGTCCTCACATATGGGTGACGTCGGCGCCGACGGAGCCCTCGTGCGGAGCATTTCCCCAGCTTTCAAAGAAAGCCTTTGGGAATTGCAGCGCGCATGCGCGGTCCCCTTCCCGCCCAAGGGTGCCATCTTGCTCAGTCTTCTTTTTTCCGCGGAGCCCGACGGACGTAGTTCGTTTTTCCCAGAGGAAAAAGTTGATTTTCCCTGTTTTTTCTTTTTTTTCTCCGGTTCGACGCCGGATCCTTTTCCCGCTCGGACCGATATGCCGGTATCGAGTCCTTTCTCTCTTTTTTGGTTTTTGTCCTTTGTGACTAGCGTTCGCGCCTTTTTTCTTTTTTTTTTCCCTGGCAGCCCTGTCTTTTGACCTCGCAGGGGCCCTTTTTCCCCCCATGGCTACCAGCGGGTTTAAGAAGTGTGATCGGTGTAAGAAACTTATGTCTCTTACCGACACACATGACTGCTGCCTCCGCTGCCTCGGACCCGATCATGACCCGAGGATCTGTGGTCCGTGTGGCAAAATGTCCTCGAAGGCGTTGAGGAGTCGGCAGCACCAAAAGGATAGGATCTTTTCTGACTCCGCGTCCGGACGGGCCCGGACCTCGTCAGAGGCCTCGACGTCTCGGGACTGCGGCCCCGAGCAGCGTCGGGGTTCCTCTGAGCGGGGGTCTCCTTCGCAGGAACATCACAGGAAGAAGAAACCCGCAAGGGCGGCGTCGGTGGACGCTCCTGGTTCCTCGAGGGCCAGGTCGCATAGCCCCGATAGCCGTCCCGGGTCTTCGGAGTCGGAGAGGCCTGCCAAACATCCTCGTGTCGAGATCGTGTCTCCTGGACATGTAAGTGCTGTTGTCCTAGTGGACTCTCCTCCGAGAGAGCCGACGTCGGGCCCGACGCCGTTGGGGCCCTAGTCGGGGGCTGCTGGGTCTCCTGAGCTCGGACTCAGTTTGATGGCCTTGGAGAGCAGCTTTGCTGCCTTCATGGAACAGCAGCGGGCATTGATCGCCGGTCTCACCAGTGCATCTGCCCCGACCACCGGGACCTCGACGTCCAAGTCAACCCCGGAGGCCGAGCCGATCCTCGAGTCCATGCGGGCTCGAGTCGATCCTCGGCCACGGTCTCCCTCGGCCTCCCGTTCGGGACCGAGGTCGTCGACACCGGCCTTGGCGTCGGGGCAGAGGGCATCGGTGCCCGCCCGACCGGAGCCGCTCGATTCCTCCTCCGAGGAGTCAGACTGGGAGACGGAGGACGAAGAGTCACCCGATACTTTTCGGACTCGGTGTGTCCCATCGGACTCGCCGGAGTCCGAACCTTGGAGACGATCCCCACCGGAGGATACCCGGTTCTCGGACTTCGTGCGGGATATGGCCAAGGCCTTGGCCTTCCCCGCGGATCCCGAGGAGGAGCCTCGAGCCGAGGAGCTCGAGGCCCTCCAGTATGACTCTCCCCCGAAGGAGGCCTTTACTGTTCCGGTTCCTCCGATGATGGAGCGGCTGCTCTTCCGCATGTGGGAGACCCTGGCCTCGACGCCGGTGTTAAGCAAGCGGGTCGATTCAATCTATCGAGTCCGCAAGAGCCCCGGGTTCCAAAAGGCGCAGTTACCGCACCGCTCCATGGTTGTGGAATCGGCCATGCATCGACTGAAAAGTCAGAAGATGCACTCCTTGGTGCCTCCCTGCCGGGAGGCCCGGAACCTGGATGCCCTCGGTAAGAAGTGCTTCCAGGGCTCTATGCTTGCTTGCCGTGTCCAGACTTACCAGCTCTACATGGGCATGTACCTCCGAGACCTGGCAAAGGAGATTGCCGGGTTCTCTGCTGGTCTCTCCGAGGAACCTTTGCAGAGGTTCCAGGCCTTGTCCACTGGTATTCGGAAGTGCTCAAAGTTTATCTCTCGAGCAGCCTACAATGGCTTTGAGGCTTTGGCCCGAGTAGCCGGGGCCGGCATCGGTGCCCACCGACAGGCTTGGCTACAGTCATCCGACCTCGAGCCATGGGTACAGGACAAGTTGGTCGATGTCCCCTGCCGGGATGAAAACCTTTTCGGCAAACCCATGGCTGAAAAGGCTGCTGAGCTCGAGACAGAGACTCTCACCAGGACTAGGCTGTCCAGAAAAACCTCTGCCCCTTCTCAGAAAAAGAAGGGCTCGGGAAAAAAGACCTTTTACCCGAGGAAGTCATCTGCCTATAAACAATACCCTCATTATCAGGCCTCTGCAGCTCCCCAACAGGGTCAGCAGGCCAAGGGGCAGGGTCATGGGCCCCATAGGCAGAAGGCCCCCAAGCCACCTACACCGGCCCCTGCTCAGCAGGGTGGGGGTTTTTGACTCAGAAAGCATAGCCTCTTCTCCTCAGCTGGCTTCTCTCAGCACAGGAGGCCGGCTGACCCACTTTGCCCAAAGGTGGTCAGCCGTCACATCAGATACCTGGTTTCTTCATATAGTCCAAAAGGGCTATCTTCTCCATTTTCACCAGGTACCTCCCTCCTATTTTCCAGGGGAGCCTCCAAGACTCCCTCTGCACAGGGACCTACTCCTTCAGGAGTTAGCAAGTCTGCTAAAGGATCAGGCTGTGGAACCGGTGCCCCACCACCTGAGAGGTCACGGCTTTTATTCCAGTTACTTTCTGGTACCAAAAAGAACAGGAGGCCTCAGACCCATCCTTGAATTACGCAACCTCAACAGGTTCCTGGAGAGGGAAAAGTTCAAGATGCCTACACTTGGAATCCTGCTGCCCTACCTCCAGCAGGGAGACCTGCTATGCTCCTTAGATCTAAAGGATGCGTATACTCACATCCTTATTCATCCAGACCACAGACAATTTCTCAGATTTGTTGTGGGGGGAAATCACTATCAGTACAGAGTACTACCCTTTGGCCTGTCCTCCGCTCCCAGGGTGTTCACCAAGTGCCTGGCAGTGGTGGCGGCCTACCTGAGGCTTCAAGGTCTTTTTGTGTTTCCGTACCTGGATGACTGGCTCATAAGGGGCCAATCTTCCCAGAAGGCCAATCAAGCCACCCTTCGCACTGTGGCTCTGCTTCAGCACTTGGGGTTTGTCATAAACTTTGCAAAGTCCACTTTGCTCCCGTCCCAGGACTTAGAATTCATAGGAGCCAGACTAGACACTCTTTAAGCGAAGGCTTTTCTGCCTATGGACAGAGCTGATGGATCTGGCCAGGCAGTTTCGCAGCAATTCCCTGGTCTCTGCCAGGCAATTCCTGAGACTACTCAGCCATATGGCTTCCATAGTTCATGTCACCCCCAATGCCCGCCTGCACATGCGGCCTGCTCAGTGGAGCCTTCGCACTCAGTGGCATCAGGCCACGGGGAGCCTAGCGGACTCAGTAAAAATATCGGACCTGCTGGTCTCCTCTCTGCAATGGTGGCTTCATCTTCCGAATCTGGTACTCGGAGTGATTTTTCAATCCCCTCCGCATTCTCAAGTGCTGACGACAGATGCTTCTCTTCTCGGTTGGGAAGCACATTGCCAAGGGACATGTACTCAGGGTCTCTGGACCCCTTGGGAGGCTGCTCAATAGATAAACCTCCTGGAGCTACGGGCGATACGCCTAGCTCTGAGAGCCTTCTCCCACCTCGCCTCTCACCAGTCTGTACTGGTCCAGACGGACAATCAAGTTGCCATGTTCTACGTGAACAAGCAAGGAGGCACAGGCTCCTTCCTTCTATGTCAGGAGGCACAGCGGCTGTGCTCTTGGGCTGTCAATCACGGAAGCCTCCTCAAAGCTGTCTACCTCCCAGGTCAAGAAAATTACCTGGCGGACAGACTGAGCAGGGTCCTGCAACCACACGAATGGAGGTTGCACCCATTGGTGGTTCAGCAGATCTTTCTCAGGTGGGGCCTCCCCACCATGGATCTTTTCGCCAGTCCTCTGAACCGGCAACACCCGAGATTTTGCTCCAGACAACCACATCCTCTCAGAGTAGCAGCGGATGCGTTTCTGATCTCGTGGTCCACAGGCCTACTGTATGCGTTTCCTCCCATGCCACTAGTGTCCAGAACGCTGTTCAAAGTCCTCAAGGACGGGGCTTCATTGATCCTGATAGCCCCTAGGTGGCCGAGGCAACCGTGGTTCCCGCTTCTGCTGCAGCTAGCGGTGGACACTCCTCTTCCTCTGGGGTTTCAACACGATCTCCTGTCTCAGGATCAGGGGACTCTCTTGCACCCCAACCTCCAGTCCCTTCATCTGATGGCCTGGCTGCTGAAAGGGTAGTCCTGGCTCCCCTACTACTGCCTTGAGAGGTGGAAGATGTGGTCTTGGCCTCTAGGCGACAATCCACCAGGAAATCCTATTCTCTTAAGTGGCGTAGATTCTCCGCATGGTGTGCTCAGCACAGCGAGAATCCCTTCTCGTGCTTGGTAGCGGTTGTATTGCAATATTTGCTTTACCTCTCCAATCTGGGCCTTAAGTCTAACTCTGTCAGAGTTCACCTTAGTGCTCTCTCAGCACACCACTCGCCGGTGGACGGTAGGCCTCTTTCCAACCACCCTTTGGTGGCTCGTTTTCTCAGAGGCCTCCTCCTGCTTAAGCCTCCTTTGCGTCCACCAGCCCCTGAGTGGGATCTGAATGTGGTCTTACAGCGGATTACTTGTCCGCCTTTTGAACCTATGGCTACCTGCCCTCTCCATTTTCTCTCCTGGAAAACCTTATTTCTGATAGCTCCTACCTCTGCTAGGCGAGTGAGTGAACTTCAGGCACTAGTGTCTGATCCTCCTTACACTAGGTTCTACAGGAATAGGGTAGTCTTACGGACTCACCCTAAGTTTCTTCCTAAGGTTGTCTCACCTTTTCACCTCAATCAGGAGGTGGTTCTTCCGACCTTCTTTCCCAGACCGCATGCCAACCGGGCTGAGATGGTCTTGCATACCCTGGACTGTAGGAGGGCGTTGTCCTTCTACCTTGACCGTACGCAGGAGCATCGGAGGGCTGTTCAGCTCTTTGTTTCTTTTGACCCCAATGAGTTGGGGCTACCTGTCTCCAAGCGTACTTTGTCCATATGGGTCGCTGACTGTATCGCCTGGGCTTATGGGGCAGCCGGCCTCTCGTTGGAGGGTCGAGTCACGGCTCATCGTGTCAGGGCGAATGCTGCGTCAGTGGCTTATCTCCGCTCTGTTCCGTTGGCAGACATCTGCCGGGCCGCTACTTGGTCTTCAAGCCAGACTTTTGCGGCCCATTACTGCCTTGAGAGGGAGTCCCGCAGGGACAGTGCTTTCGGACAGGCAGTACTCCATAATCTCTTTGGGGTTTAGGCAGCTCCTACCCTCCGGCCCTGGTGTTGGGCTACCGGTCGGGGACGTTCTCAGAGAAGATTCCTTCCTTACGTGCTGACGAGCTAGAGGGAGCTAATTTTTTCAGCTTGAGGTCTCCGGTAGCCTTAAGCTGGGGAGTCCCATATGTGAGGACTGACTTCCTGCTTGGTCCTGGAGAAAGAGTAGTTACTCACCTGTAACAGGTGTTTTCCAGGAGCAGCAGGAATCAGTCCTCACAACCCTCCCTCCTCCCCTTGGAGTTGCAGTCATATGATTTGTTTTTGCTAATTTTTTGCTGTCTTTTAGCTATATCATCAGACTGAGCAAGATGGCACCCTTGGGCAGGAAGGGGACCGCGCATGCGTGCTGCAATTCCTAAAGGCTTTCTTTGAAAACTGGGGAAATGCTCCGCACGAGGGCTCCATCGGCGCCGACGTCACCCATATGTGAGGACTGATTCCTGCTGCTCCTGGAGAACACCTGTTACAGGTGAGTAACTACTCTTTACCTGCACAGAAATCCGTTGGGAAGGGGAAAAATAAATTCTTGTCATTGCCTGAAACACTCGACTACAACTCTTCTGTTCTCAAAGGGTAAAAGGGACTACCATTCCCAGAGGGCCTTGCAGGACCTATGCAGGGTCACACTCTCTGAGTCAGGCATACAAAGGCAGACCAACTCTCAGCGTCCTAAGCGCTGGGCTGGCCACCGAGAGGGTGACACATTGCAAAAGTCAAAGCAGGGGAATATTAAGGCTTGGAAGATGGTTCTAAAGTCATGTGTTTCAAGGAGCGGTCCTGAGGTGTTGAATAACCCGTATCTTATTGTAGATGGCTTGTGTTACTTTTCTGATGTGTGATTGGAGTGAGAGGCATTGATCAATGGTGACACCTACATAACGTACTTCTGATCTTACAATTAGGTTAACGTTGTTGACCATGAGAGATGATGGTGACTAGGACTGATCTCTGGTTATGAAGAGAACCTCAATTTTTCTATTGTTAATAGTAAGGTGGTGATCTGATTATCCGTGAGCAATGGCATTAAAACAATTAGAAATAATGGTGAAGGTAGTTTTTTTGGTGAACGATGCATAGATCATGATATCTGCATAGAGATGGTCTCGGATGATGTTGCATACTGGCTGTATATAGATATTGAACAGAAATGGAGATAGGGCAGATCCTTGGGGGACTACTTGCTTTTAGTTGTCATTCCGAGGCACGAATAGTAGGGATGACCTTTTCCCGGTCCCGTCTACCTTCCCCACATGTTGTACGGGGAAGGTAGACGGGGCAAGAAAAGGGCAGATTGTGGACATTTTCAGGGTGGACAGTGGGCGGTCATTGGCCCCAGATGTATAGAGCCGATTCCAATGTCGGCCCTGTACATCTGGGGCCGGCAGCTTGCACGGGGAACTTATTCCACTTTTGAGGTGGAATACGTTCCCCTAGTCACCAAGGGATAGCGAACCCGGGATGCGGAAGGGGCGGAGGGGGGGCCGAGGACATTCCCTGCAGCCCAACCCTGGCCTTAGGGGGCCAGATCAGGGATTGGGCTGCAGGGAAAGCAGCTCTGCAGCTGGTGGCCAGGGATCGCGGCTTTTCAATGGAGCCGCGGTGCAATGGCAACCGGATGCTATGGTGCCATGGCTCCATTTAAGAGCCCTGATTGAACTAGCCGGGCAAGGCCTGTATATGCAGGCCAGATGTAATCGGGCTCCTGGCCTACACATACAGGCCTGTTCGCGATTCTGATCCCACGGGGCTAGACGTGCCCCGTGAGATCAGAATCCTGGCTCCCTCTGTTTTTCCAGTTCCATCCAAATGCACAGAGGACCTGGACGTCCATGATAGAATCAGGCCCTTTGTGTATAAGGTTCAGATGCGTTGGGTCTAGATTGTACATACTGTAGACAACCAGTAGGAATGAGCGGTACCAGTTGGGTGTAGTCCCTTGGATTCCAATGTTATATAGGCACAGTAAGAGAACATCATGGCATACTGTGTGAAATGCAGCAACTATGTTTAGAAAGATCAGGACAAAGCCCTGCTTAGGGTTTTCAATGCCTTTTAAGAGATTGTCAGTAAGGGAGATTAGTAGGGTTTCAACACTGTGACTGGGTCAGGATCTATGCTGTTGTATGTCCAGAGGAGCGTAGGCATTGATGTGATCTTGGAGTTGGTATAGGACTGCTTTTTCTATTATCTTTGCTAAGAAAGATAAACTTGAAATTGGTCTGTAGGAGTTCAGATCACTTGGTTCCAGTTTAGGGTTCTTTAAGATTGGGCAGATAGAGGCAGTCTTTAGACTGGTAGGTACAATTCTGAGAGAGAGAGAGAGATACTATCTTGGATAGGATAGGGGCTAACTGAGCTCTCAAGATTTTTACCCAACTTACTAGGCAGGGTTTGAGTGGGAAGGTAGTTTTGTTAAGACTGCTGATTATGTTTTCAAGGTTTTCAGGGGTAATTGGGCTGAAAGAATGGAGAGGGGTGCCAGAAGGAGTTGGGTTGTAAGATCTGACGATGTCATACAGTTCCCTAGGTTTATTGAATGATTTTATTATAGATTTGGTGTGAAACTCTCTTTTAGCTTCATTGGTTTTGGTCTAGTAGTGGTGAAGAATGCAGAGGTAGCTGTTTTTAAATTGTTCCTCATGAGTGTGTCTCAATTTCACTCCAGCTTTCTATGGCCATGCTTAAGTTTTCTCAGATTGGTAGTGTACCAGGCAGTGTGGTTGTGGTGGCGAGGGCCTCTTGGTTTGGTTGGGAGTGCATTAACATTATACTTATGATATCTTGCCAGTTATCAATGATGAGTTCTAGGTCACAGGAGTCTATATTGAGTTGGGGAATGACTTTCTCTAGAAATGAAGTCTTATCAAAATGTTTGAAGCGATGGTGGTTCCCTCCAGGGTGATCAATGGCAGCGGGGATCTTGGTGTAAGTCAGGAAGAAGGTGATGGTATAGTGTCTGACCAAGGAACTTGTGCTAGCTGGGGTAAGGCATTCCAGGACCACCCAGAAGTTGAGAAGGGCCTAAGATAAAGGTCTAAGATATTCCCCTTTTCATGTGTTGGGTAATGGATTATTTGTGTAAAGTTGAGAGGCTCCGTTGCATCAATAAAGGCTATAGCTTGTTTTTGTGGAACAGAAGATAAATTTAGGTCACCTAGGAATGTTAGTTGGCAGTTGGGATTTGAGTGTGAGCAGACTGATTCAAGGAGAGTAGCAAGCTCATCAGTGCTTGCTG
Source organism: Ichthyophis bannanicus (assembly GCA_033557465.1). Classification (NCBI taxonomy): domain Eukaryota; kingdom Metazoa; phylum Chordata; class Amphibia; order Gymnophiona; family Ichthyophiidae; genus Ichthyophis; species Ichthyophis bannanicus. The sequence goes on along the minus strand of CM066033.1, from coordinate 370,921,761 downwards.
TAGGGGATCTATAGGTGAGACATAAGTATAGCTGCTTGTTGGAGATTGTTATGATGTCTAGTCCATCTGTACTAGGTGATGATATTTGTTTGAATTGTAAACTACTTTTTGCAATGATAAAAACACCCCCACCTTTGCATTGTACACAAGGGCAATTAAATTTGTCAAAATTAGGAGGTTTTAGCTGATTTATGAGGATGGTGTCTATTATGTAAACCAGGACTCTGTTACACACATGGTATCAATGTTGTAATCCATTAGGTAACCGGAAAGGATTTGGATTTTGTTTCTGGCTGACCTTGCATTGATTAGCATGCCCTTTTGGAGTAGGGGTTTAGTTGAGATTGTGCTCTGCAGCAGTGAGGCTATGTCACAAAGTGGGATGTGTACCAGGGTGGAATGCCCACAGTGCCTCATTCTGTGAAGAGTGCATTTTATTCCATATCTGTCGTGCTTTGGACCAACCCTGTGTGGAGGATTTCAGTCTTGCAGCAGCTTATTGAGAGTTGGTGGTCTGTTAGCCAGCTTGTCACTGCCTTGAAGTATCTTTTTATTGCTGTGTGGACAGTCTTTTTTGTGGAGAAGGCAGCATATAACATTAAGTCATCTGTATAGATGTGGTACAATATGTTGTGTTTGAATGATGTTTCAGATTGGCTTTAGGTATATGTTAAATAGTAGTGCAGAAAGTGAGAATCCTTGGGGATTCCTTGTTGTTTTAATGGGTTGGATGTCTTGTCTCCCATTTTGACTTGTTGCAGATGGCCTGTTAGGTAAGATCAGGACTATGTGAGTGGGGTGTTGGTTATTCCTATATCCTGTAGAAGTTCTATGTGTTTGTTGTGGTTTATGGAATCGAAAGCTGCTATACGTCAAAAAATATTAGGATGCATCTTTGTTCTGCTTTTTCTATACCTTTAATTATTGTGTTTGTCAGAGAGGTGAGCAAGGTTTCCACACTATGATTAGGTCTGAACCCATGCTGCTGGAGATCGAGGGAGGTGAATGTGTTAATGTAGTCTTGTAGTTGGAGTTGTACTGCTTTTTCAATTATTTTGGCTAAGAAGGGGAGGTTGGCAGTAGGACTGTAGGAACTCAGTAGTTTGGGGTCGATTGAAGTTTTTTAGGATGGGTTTTATTGATGTGGTTTTTAGGCTGACAGGCATGTGTCCATGTGTGAGGGATAGGTTGATGATTTTGAGTATTGCAGGTGTTAGTTCATTTCTGACCATCTTGATCCATGAGACGGGGCATGGATCAAGTGAGGAGATGGTGTTGTTGAGGTTGGTCAGAATATTTTCAAGTTGTTCGCCTGAGACTGGTTCAACCGTGTTCTGCCTAAGTATGTTTCTTGTGTTTTTAGTTGATGCTTGTGTGTTGATTGTTGGGTGTTAGTTTATTCTGCAGGAATGTAGCTATGTCTAAAGGTTGTAGTTCTGTGTTATGATGTTGCAGTGGATCCTGTATAAGGGATTTTGCTATTTCAAACAATTCTCTGGGACAATTTAGAGAGTTTAGGATGAAATTTGTGTGGTACTCATTTTTGCATTTGTTGATTAGGTTACAGTATTCCCTTTGTTTGACTGTGAGTATTCCCTGTGGTGGAGTGGATTTCTGGTATGTCTCCAGTGACATTCCATCTGCCTTAGTTTGCATTTAGTTTGTTTTATTTGTGAAGAGTCCAAATGTGTTTGGTGTTTTCTTATGCTGTTTTTTCTTTGTAGTGCTGGGGCGAATGGGGCTAAGGTAGTGTTCCATTTGTTATTTGTTCTTAGATCGTCTGAGTTTGTGTCTAGTCTTGCTGTGATGTGTGCCAGTAACAATTGTTTATCAAATTTCCTGAATCTGTGAGGTCTGTTGGGTTGTGTTTCTAGTATGCTGTTGTAGTGGAACTGAGATAGATCAAATGTGATTATGTGGCAGTCCGACCAGGGAATTGCGATTACATGTGGGGAGATGTGATATTTATCTGAGAAGAGGTACTTGGGTGCAAAGAGAAGGTCCAATCTGTTTCCTCTTTTGGCATGAGAACTGTGATGATTGTATGAGTTCTGATGCATCCATGGCTTCCAGAAATGAGTTGGCTTGTTTGGTGGTAGCTGAGGTAATATTCAGGTCACCGAGTAGTATGACTGCTTTATTTTTTGCCGTGTGGGAGCAGGCTGTTTGTAACAGGGTAGGAAGATTGTCTGTATTAGAGCCGGATGTTCTGTAGGTCAGACATATTGTCTAGTGTTTGTTTTCAATTACTAATATGTTTGAGATGGTGGAGTTGGCTGTTGTAATGTTAAAGTTTAGGTGTTTGCTCGTTAGGATGAAGATGCCCCCGCCTCTCCTACTGGATTTTGGGCAGTTATGAAGGGTGAAGGATGGGGTGATGAGTTGGTTTAGTAGTACATTATTTGTTACAGTAAATCAGAATTCTGTGACACACATGATATCTAGATTGTGGTCATTTATGTAGTCTGTTATAGTGGGGATTTTGTTGTGGGCTGAGCGTGCGTTGATGAAACCGCATTTCATGTGCTGAGTGGGTAATAAGCCTGCTTGCAGGGGTGCAGTTGGTGCATTTGTTTTAATGTTATAAGTCTGGGTTGTTTTCTGTGTCCTTGTGTTAGGGGAGGGTTCCATAGAGCAAAGTCTCTGTTGATGTGTATGATTGGTATCATTCCATTGTGAAGAATTATTTATCTAATGTGAATCATGGGGCGAAGGAGAGTAGTAGTATTGAACTGATGGTTATCCATTTCATGTTTGAGTTTCTGTCGGAATTATTGATATGATGTGAGAGCTTTGGGGGTGCTTTGGGCTGGGTGCTGTATTGTGGTTTTGGTTTCCTTTTCTAGCGTTTGCTTATGCCTTTGCTGATTGTTAGTAAGATCTTATGGAGCCAAGATGATTGAATTATGACAAATAGGTTGCGAGTTGGACACATTTGAGGAGGGGAATAAAGAGTGGTGGGGTGTTAGGAAGGAGCATCAGGGGTTGTTAAAATGAAATCTTACTGTGTTCTTGGCAATTCTCGGTCCACTCCAAGGACCACATCTAAGGGCTCTTTGGTATGGCCCTTATGTGCGGGTGCACCTAGAGTGGCTCTTTAAGTAGATGTTCTTCACTGATTAGTGAGTTAACAGAAGGGAGGAGCTTACCACCATGTTTCCTCTGTTGCTGAGTCTCTTTGTTTTTTCATTGTGATGGACTCCCGTCAGCGTCAGAGGGAGTAGAAGACATTGCCAGAGGACACTGGGTCAACTCATTTGGAGTCGGCAGCTGCTTTCCTGGCAGACACTTTTTTATGATCATTTCCATTTGCTTGGGTGGTGGCTTCAGCCACGGTGGCTTGTCAGTGGCTGGGTGTGCCAATGGTTTATGGATGTGTCTTTCAAGGCGTGACTTTTTTTGCAGGGGTTTGTCTCCCCCCCCTTTTTCTTGTTTTGAAGCTGACTAAGATCCTGGGGGAGGCTAAACCTCAGAAGCCCCTCGAGGATAAGCTTAGGAGGTCCTCTAGGAAATTCTTGTTGCACTCGCAGGACCAAGAGTCTCATGGCTATCATCCCATTAATCATCCTCTTCCCAGTTAGAGAGGTTTTGGTGAAAGTCTTAGCCGTTTCAAAGGGCATTAAAGGTCAAAGAACCTTTTTCTGGCTTTGGATCCGGGGGTAGTCATTCTGCTCAGTGAGTTGCAGCGGGCCCACCTTGAGGTGGTTGTGGTATGTGGTGCCCTTTTGGCTAGAGCCTTGTTATGTTGACTGAAGACATTGCCAGAGGACACTAAGTCAACTTATTTGGAATTAGCAACTACTTTCCTGGCAGGCACTTTGTATGATCTCTTCCATTTACTTAGGTGGTGGCTTCAGCCATCATGGCTTGTCAGTGGCTCTGGGTGTGCCATTGGTTTGTAACATAGTAACTTGCTAACATAGTATATGATGGCAGATAAAGACCAGTATGGTCCATCTAGTCTGCCCAGCAGGGTGGCAAGAGTAGGTGCACCTGCCTCCCCATGCAGGTCACCCCTCTTTGTTCAGATATAAGAAATAGTTATGTTTATTTTGATTTTATCCTATTGCTATAAAGGGATCCGTTGAGTCTGTCCCATGCCATTTTGAATTCTGGCACTGTATTTGCTCCCACCGCTTCCATCGGGAGAGCATTCCAAGCATCCGCCACCCTTTCAGTGAAAAAATATTTCTCCAGGAACAAGCAGGAAGTCAGTCCTCACATATGGGTGACGTTGGCGCCAACGTTGGCCTGGTGCGGAGCAATTTCCCAGCTTTCAAAGAAAGCCTTTGGGATTGTATCGTGCATGCGCGGTCCCCTTCCCACCCAAGGGTGCCATCTTGCTCCGTCTTCTTTTTTCCGCGGACCCCAACGGACGTGGTCCCATTTTCACCATGGAAAAAGTAGAAAAGTTGAATTAAGCTTCCTGTTTCGACACCGGTTCCCCTTCCCGCCTTCGGCTCGGTACACCGGTATCGAGTCCGGTCATATTTTTTTGTTTTTATCCTTCGTGACTAGCATTCGCGCTCTTTTTATTTTTCACTGGCAGCCCGGTCGTTTGACCTCGCAGGGGCCCTTTTCCCCCAATGGCTGCCAGCGTGTTTAAAAAGTGTGATCGGTGTAAGAAGTTAATGTCTCTCACTGACACATACGACTGCTGCCTCCGATGCCTCGGCCCTGACCATGACCCAGTGGTCTGTGGGCCGTGTGGTAAGATGTCTTTGAAACCTTTGAAGAGCAGGCAGCATCAGCGTGACAGGATTTTTCTTGAGTCCGCGTCCGCCCGGGCCCGGACCTCATCAGAAGCCTCGACATCTCAAGAATCGGAGCCCGTCGTGTGTTTTCTGTGCGGGGGTCGCCCTCCAGGGAACACCGGAGGAAGAAAAAACTTGTGAGGGCGGTGTCGCTAGACGCCTCTGATCGGCTTGGGCCCTCGGGTTCCAGGCCGCGGATCCCGGACCGCCACCCCAGGTCCTTGGAGTTGGAGCGGCCAGCTAAACAACCTCGCAAGGAGCCGGAGATGTCGGACAAGGTAATTTCTGTTGTCCTCATAGACTCTCCTCCGGGAGAGCCAGCGTCGGGCCCGACAACATCAGGACCCGAGCCGAGAGCTGTGGAGCCTTCTGAGCTCGGTCTCAGGTTGGCGGCCCTAGAGAGCAGCATGGCTGCCTTCATGGAGCAGCAGCGGGCGCTGATGGCCGTTCTCGACCACCGGGACTTCGATGTCGAAGTCGACACCGGAGGCCGAGCCGATACTCGAGTCGATCAGGTCTTGAGTCGATCCTCGGCCAAGGTCCCCCTCAACCTACCGTTCGGGACCGAGATCATCGATGTCGGTGCCCACGGCATGGGGGCGATCGGGCTCGAAGCCCTCGAGGCCAGAGCCCGAGTCCTCCTTGGAGGACTCGGCGTGGGAGACAGAGGAGGAAGACTCCCCAGACACCTACCGAACCCGGTGTATGCCATCGGACTCTCCGGGTTCGGAGCCTCGGAATAGGTCCCCTCCGGAGGACACTCGGTTCTCGGACTTCGTCAGGGACATGGCCAAGGCTTTGGCATTCCCTGCAGATGCTGAGGAGGAGCCTCGAGCCGAGGAGCTCGATGCCCTACAGTATGACTCTCCCCCGAAGGAGGCCCTTACTGTACCGGTGCCTCTGATGTTGGAACGGCTGATGCTCCACATGTGGGAGTCCCCGGCCTCGATGCCGGTGCTCAGCAAGCGAGTCGATTCCATCTATCGAGTCCGCAAGAGTCCTGGGTTCCAGAAAGCGCAGCTGCCGCATAACTCCATGGTTGTGGAATCAGCCATGCAACGGCTGAAAAGCCAAAAGACGCACTCCTTGGTGCCTCCTGGACGGGAGGCCCGGAACCTGGACGCCTTCTGCAGAAAGTGCTACCGGGGCTCGATGCTGTCATGCCATGTCCAAACTTACCAGCTGTACATGGGCATGTACTTGCGGGACCTGGCAAAGGAGATTGCCGGATTCTCAGCTGGTCTCTCTGGGGAACCCTTGCAGCGCTTCAAAGCCTTGTCCACGGAAATCCAAGGGTGCTCGAAGTTCATATCTCGAGCAGTTTACGATGGCTTCAAGGCTTCGGCCCGAGTAGCCACGGCTGGCATCGGTGCACGTCGTCAGGCCTGGCTCATGTCGTCGGACCTGGAGCCATGGGTTCAGGACAAGTTGGTCGATGTCCCGTGCCGAAGAGACAACCTCTTCAGCAAACCCATGACTGAAAAAGCTGCAGAAATTGAGTCTGAGTACTTGACCCAGACAAGGTTGTCGAAGAAGACATCTGCACCTTCTCACAAGAAGAAGGCCTCGGGGAAAAAGCCCTTTTTCCCGAGGAAGGGTATGGCTTACAGAAACTACCCCACTTACCAGGCCACCCCAGCTCCCCAACAGGGGCAGCAGGCCAGGGGACAGGGGCATGGCCCACGTAAGCCGAAGACCCTCAAGCCTCCAGCTCCGGCTCCTACCCAGCCAGGAGGGGGTTTTTGACTCCCAGTGCATAGCTCCTCTCCCACCATTGGTTTGGCCCGGCACAGGAAGAAGGCTGGCCCTATACGCTCACAGGTGGCCAGCAATTACTACCGATGCCTGGGTTTTGAAAATAGTCCAACAGGGCTACTTACTTCATTTCTACCGGGTGCCCACCTCCTTTTTCCCAGAAGAGCCTCTCAGGCCCCCTCTTCACAGGACCTCCTCCTGCAGGAGTTGGCAGGTCTGCTAAGGGATCAGGCAGTAGAACCGGTGCCCCACCACCTGCAGGGGCAAGGCTTCTACTCCAGGTATTTCTTCATACCAAAAAGAAAAGGAGGCCTTTGCCTTATCCTAGACCTGCGAAATCTGAACAAATTCCTGGTGAGGGAAAAGTTTAAGATGCTTTCCCTTGGGATCCTACTGCTTTACCTCCACCAGGGAGACTGGCTATGCTCCTTAGATTTAAAGGATGCTTATACTCACATCCTCATACACCCAGACCACAGACAATATCTCAGGTTTGTGGTCGGAGGAAACCACTTCCAGTACAAGGTGATTCCCTTTGGCCTAGCTTCCGCTCCCAGAATATTTACCAAATGTCTAGCAGTGGTGGTGGCCTTCCTCAGAAGCCAGGGAGTCTTCATCTTTCCATACCTGGACGATTGGCTCATCAGGGGCCAATCGGCGCAGGAGGCACAGCAGGCCACTGCTCGCACGTCACCCTGCTCCAGCACCTAGGGTTTGTTATAAATCACGAAAAGTCCACTTTACTCCCCACTCAGAACTTGGAGTTCATAGGGGCAAGACTGGACACACTTCTTTTGCTGGGAGTGACGTACTGAATTTGTCCTTCTCCATCCGTCACTCCCTTTCCTTAGCCTGTCCACATAATGCCTGAATTTTTTCACTTAACTTTGCACTTGTCAACATTAAATTTCATCTGCCATTTCGACACCCAGTTTTCCAATTTATCATTTTCCTCTTGCAATTTTTCACAACCCCCTTGTGTTTTAACAACTTTAAATAATTTTGTGTCATTTGCAAATTTGATCACCTCACTCGTTATTCCAATTTCCAGGTCATTTATGAATATGTTTACAAAGCAGGGGGCCCAGCACAGATCCCTGAGGTACTCCATTATTTACTTTTCTCCACTGAGAAAATTGGCCATTGGCCACTTAGTCTTACTCTCTGCTTTCTGTCTTTTAACCAGTTCCTGATCCACAATATTACGCTGCCTCCAATCCCATGACTTTTTAATTTCACCAAGAGCCTCTCACGAGGTACCTTATCAAAGGCTTTCTGAAAATCCATATACAGTATATCAACCAGCTCACCTTTGTCTACCTGTTCATTCACACCTTGAAAAACTATAACAAGACTTTCCTTGGCTAAATCCATTTTGGCTTTCTCCCATTAAACCATGACAATTTACATGATCAGTAATTTTATTCTTTATAATAGTTTCTATTATTTTGCCCGGTACTAACATCAGACTCAAAGGTCTGTAGTTTCCTGGATCACCCCTGGAACCCTTTTTAAATATTGGCGTTATATTGGCCATTCTCCACTCCGGGTAATACAGATGATTTTAATGAGAGTTCACAGATTACTAATAGTAGGTCTGCAATCTAAGAACATAAGAACATAAGATATGCCATACTGAGTCAGACCAAGGTGCATCAAGCCCAGTATCCTGTTTCCAACAGTGGCCAATCTAGGTCATATGTACCTAGCAGTTTCCCCAAAAGACACAGGTTCCGCAATGCTTGTACTGGGTCAAGCATTGATACCCTGGGTCCCATCTTAATAATGGTTTATGGACCTTTCCTCCAGAAATTGTCCAAACCTTTTTTAAACCCAGCTACACTAACAGCCTTTACTACATCCTCCGGTAACAAATTCCAGAGTTTGATTACACGTTGAGTGAAAAAATATTTTCTTTTATTAGTCTTAAATAGTTTACCCTGTAGCTTCATTGCATGTTCCCTAGTCTTTCTATATTCTGATAACGTAAACAATCGATCTACGTTTACCCGTTCCACTCCGTTCATTAATTTATAGACTTCTATCATATCTCCCCTCAGCCGTCTCTTTTCCAGGTTAAAGAGCCCTAACCTTTTTAGCCTTTCTTCATAGGAGTATCCTTCCATCCCCTTTACCATTTTGGTGGCTCTTCTCTGAACCTTTTCTAATAACGCTATATCCTTTTTAAGATATGGCGACCAGAATTGCACACAATATTCAAGGTGCGGTCTCACCATGGAACAATATAGAGGCATTATAATATCTTTTGTTTTATTTTCCATTCCTTTCCTTATGATACCTAGCATTCTGTTTGCTCTCTTGGCCACCGCTGCACACTGGGCAGAGGGTTTTAACATGTTATCCACAATGACGCCTAAATCTTTTTCCTGGTAGGTGGTTCCTAATGTGGAACCTTGCATCGTGTAACCATAGTTTGGGTTGTTCTTCCCTAGGTGCATAACTTTGCACTTGTCCACATTAAATTTCATCTGCCATTTTGATGCCCAGTCTTCCAATTTATCAAGATCCTCTTGCAATTTTCCACAATCCTCTTGGGTTTTAACAACTTTAAATAGTTTTGTGTCATCTGCAAATTTGATAACCTCACTCGTTATTCCACTTTCCAGGTCATTTATGAATATGTCAAAAAGCAGCAGACCCAGCACAGATCCCTGGGGTACACCACTATTCACCTTTCTCCATTGGGAAAATTGGCCATTTAGCCCAACCCTCTGCTTTCTATCTTTTAATCAGTTCCTGATACACAGTAGTATACTGCCTCCTATCCCATGACTCTTTAGTTTTGCCAAAAGTCTCTGATGAGGGACCTTGTCAAAGGCTTTCTGAAAGTCCAGATACACTATATCAACCGACTCACCTTTGTTCACCTGTTTATTCACACTTTCAAAAAAACATAACAGATTAGTAAGACAAGATCTTCCTTGTCTAAAGCCATGTTGGCTGTCTCCCATTAGGCCATGACTATCTACATGCTGAGTAATTTTATTCTTTATGATGGTTTCTACCATTTTTCCCGGTACTGACGTGAGGCTCACCGGTCTGTAGTTTCCTGGATAACCCCTGGAACCCTTTTTTAAAAATGGTGTTACATTGGCGATCCTCCAATCTTCAGGTATTAGAGATGATTTTAATGATAGTTCACAGATTACTAATAGCAGGTCTGCAATCTCATATTTCAGTTCTTTCAACACCCTTGGATGTATACCATCCGGCCCAGGTAATTTGCTACTCTTCAGTTTATCTATTAGTTGTAATACATCTTCCCGATGTATCGATATTTCCTTCAATTCTTCCGCACCTTTAAATAGGTGATACATTAAATAACTTTATGGAAATGGGTAACAGGGGTAACATATGGAAAGCAGTGTGTATAAATGCCCGTAACATGGGAAATAAGATCCCTGATGTTGAAGCTTTGGTGGGAGTGGCTGACTTGGATTTAGTGGCAGTTACAGAAACATGGTTCACAGAAAACCATGATTGGGATGTAACTATACCTGGCTATACTTTATTCAGAAAGGACAGGGTAGGAAGTAGGGGAGGAGGAGTGGCACTATATGTAAAAACTACTATTAAAGCTTTGGAATTACAGATCTTAAAAGGGAGAGGGGAGGCATTGTGGGTTAAACTAGAAAGAGGGAAAGAGAAATCTATTTACATTGGTGTGATATATAGACCTCCCTCACAAGAGGAAGAGGTGGACAGAGAGTTAATTGAAGACATGCGCAGCATTGCTAGGAAAGGGGAAGTGCTACTGATAGGAGATTTCAATATGCCAGATGTTGATTGGCACATTCCTGCTGCAGTATCATCTAGAAGTAAGGAGATCCTGGATTCTCTACAGGGAGAACTATTCAGGCAATTGGTGACAGACCCCACACGTGAAGGGGCCATACTGGACTTGGTGCTTACCAATGGTGAAAGTGTTTCTGATGTTGTAGTGGGAGATCATTTTGCATCCAGTGATCACCAGATGCTGTGGTTCAGTATTAGGACTAGGGTTGTTAGAATCCATTCAAAGGCGAGGGTCTTAGACTTTAGGAAGACTAACTTTGCGAAGATGGGCCAATACCTCAGGGAGTCATTAGTTGGATGGGAACAGCTGAGGGATGTAGAAAAACAGTGGGAAAAACTGAAAAGGGATATTTTAAGGACAACCAACCTTTTTGTTAAAGTGGTAAATAAAGGTAAAAGGAAAAGGAGACCGCTATGGTTTTTGAAAGAAGTAGCTGAAAAAGTGAAGAAAAAGAGGGAGGCCTTCATGAAATACAAGAGATCACAGAGAGAGGAAAACAGGCATCTGTATTTGGAAAAACTTAGAGAAGCTAGCAAAGTAGTCAAGAAGGCAAAGATTCAAAAGAAGGAGGAAATAGCCAATGCAATAAAATGGGGAGATAAGACATTTTTCAGATATATTAGTGAGAAGAGGAAGGGCAAATGTGGTATTGTCAGACTCAAGGGTGCAGGGGAGGAATATGTAGAAGCTGATAAGGATAAAGCGATCATTTTTTTGGCAGCAACAGCCTCTCTGACCTCATCTTTAAACCATGCTGGCAGTTTTTTGGCCTTCCTTCCTTTTTCCTTAAAGCGTGGAATACAACTGTTCTGGGCTACCAAGATAGTACTTTTAAACAAAGCCCACGCTTTATGTAAATCTTTAACCTTTACAGCTGTTCCTTTTAGCCTTTTCTTAACTATTTTCCTCATTTTATCATAGTCTCCCTTTTGATAGTTAAATGGTAGTACTGTGGATTTCCTTGCCATCCTTCTTTCATTTATTAAATTAAATGCAATCATGCTATGATCACTATTGCTAAGTGGCCCCAACACCCTTATCTCTTGCACCAGATCCTGCATGCCACTAAGGACTAGGTCCAAAATAGCCTCCCCTCTTGTTGGTTCATGAACTAGCTGCTCCAAGAAGCAGTCATTTATTTAATCTAGAAATGTTATCTCCCTAGCATGTCCTGTTATGACACTGTCCCAGTCGATATCCAGGTAATTGAAATCACCCATTATTACTGTGTTGTAACCTTTGTTGTAACCATTGGTCTTAGTTGCAATTGCTTCATAATTCCAGTTAAAAATATACTGTGAACGTTGTGTCTGCAACGAAACACCAGCTTCAGGCAGCCATCTTAGATTAGGCTCGCTAGCTCATCATCAGAAGAAGGTGTTTATGAACAGCTTGCAAAACTAAACGTGGATAAGGCCCTGAGACTGGCTGAGATACATCCTAAGTTACTGAGAGTGCTCAAAGATGTTCTGGCAGCACCTTTAATAGGATGTGTTTAATAGAGATGGGAGAGGTTCCATGGGATTGGGGAAGGGCTGATATGGTCACAACAATGGTAACAGTAGTGACCAACTACAGGCTAGTAAGCCTTATCTCAGTGGCGGGAAAAGTAATGGAGACGCTGCTGAAAGAAAGGATAGTGAACGTTCTAGATTCCAGTGAGTTGCAAGATCCAAGACAACATGGTTTTACCAAAGGAAGATTTTGCCAAACAAATCTGATTGATGTTCAAGGGCAACTGCAGTGGAGATAATCTACTTAAATTTAGTAAAGCCTCTGATGCTGTTCCTCATAGGAGGCTTATCAATAAACTGAGTAGTCTGGAGATTGGTCCCGATGTGGTGAACTAGATCAGAAATTGGTTGGCTGACAAATGGCAGTGGGTGGTAGTAAATGGAATTCACTCTGGAAAGTGAGTAGTGAAGTGCCTCAGTAACTGGTCATGGGACTGGTATTATTCAATTTCTTCTTGAGTTATATTCCTGAAGGGTTAAAAGGAAAAGTTTGCTTTTTTTGTAGATAACACAAAGATTTTCAGCAGAGTGGACACCTCTGAGGGAATACACAAAATAAGAAAAGATCTACAACAATTAGAAGAATGATCTAATGCTTGCCAGTTAAGATTTAATGCAAAGAAGTACAGAGTGATGCCCTTGGGATGTAGAAATCTAAAGGAGCTGTATGCAATAGGAGGCACAGACCAATAGAGGGACCTCAGGGTCATAGTGTCTGAGAATCCCAAGGTGGCGAACAGTGTGACAAGGCAGAAGGATGCTAGGCTACATACAGAGAGGCATAATCAACAGAAGGAAGAAGGTATTAATGTCTCTGTACAAGTCATAGGTGCGGCCTCGCTTAGAGAATTGTGTTCAGTTTGGGAGACCAGACCTTGCAAAGACTTGAAACTTCAAAGGAAGACAACCAAAATGATATGAGGTCTGCACCAGTGATGAAATTCAAAAACGCATGGGACTGACTTAGAGGAGCCATTTATAACAAGAGGATGAAATCAAAGCAAACTTAAATAACTTTTACATGTCAAAAAATAGAGCAGGGTAACCTGCACGGAGCAGCCAGTACAACCGTAAATAAAGGTATAGAGAGGATTAATCTGCACAGAGTGGCACGTACAACTCTAGTCACTTCACTGTGCAGACTACATGGACCATGACTGTCTTTGTCTGCCATCATTTTCTGTTACTATGTAATGTAACCACTAGATGACAGTATTGTTCCACTCTAGTTCCTCTGACAGCATTTCTGTCGTACAGAAGTATGTACTGTGACAAAGAAATCAGCCTGAAATTTAAACGTTGTCATAGTTAAACTTGAAAATGTTCTTATTCTTAGTTTGTAAGATTGTATAATATGAACAAAACTGGCTCTTACAATAAGTGACTCATATTTTTAAGCCCTTATACTTTTCCTACTACAACCTCAGTGGGAAGAAAAATGTTTCAAGACTGTTGCATTGCTGTGTTTCATAGAAAAAAAACTCTTGAAACGAATTAACTCAAATACTGTCTTACTATCTACCGGTAGTTCAAAATTAGGATGAAAATTACTTTCTTGTGCAAAATTAATTTCTGGTTTCGTTAGGTACCCACTAAGGCATTATAGCTAGGCATACAACACCCATAAAATAAGAGGCAGTCTGTCATCTATATTTCAACCTTTTCAGAATAGAGAGGCAGTGCACATTTCCATGGAGATTTTTATTTATAATCATTTATATTCTGCACTATATCCCTAGGCGGATTACAATAACAGATGCATAAAATAAAGTGTATATTTAACAAATAATGATAAAATATAACCATCCTGAGATACCTTACAATATCCATGCCAAATGAGAACAACTCAAGTGATCAAAGAGATAGTGCACAGTTTTATTACAGTGATTTTACAATGCATTCTACAGTACAGATGAATGGTATGACAATGCAACTTAAGGGTAATAAGGGAGGATCCGACCTTGTGTACATGGAGCATAATTTTATAAAGTTTGTTCCATGTGTAATGATTGTGTTATACATGAAAAAGACCTTTTATAAAATTGCCTTGCAGTATATGCACATATAACTATGCATGCTAATAAAATGGTGCATACTTATACATTTAGGAGGTTATTTTATAAGCCCTGTTTGTGAATTGCACATCTGAAAATCCCCATTCATACATGCCAATCACACTCTCATCCCAACAGCCATTTTACAAAAGCCCGAATTTACACATGTCTGGTGTGATCATATCTATATCGCATGAGGGCATGGCGTAAGCATGTATGGAATGGTTTGTAAAAGATACATATGTACAGTCTATTTTAGAATGGTACCGCATGTCTATACCTGCTGGCAGACATGTCCATGTCTATACCTGCTCCTCAGCACGAATAGCCATTTGAAAAGTGCTTGTTTTGGCCAGAATGCCCTCTTGACTCCCCACTAGCGTTTCCCCCTCAAAAAGCATACAGGTGAAGAGAGGCCTTTTTGTGAGTTGCTGTACCACTGCTCATCTCCATTTGCAAAATGGCAGGCACGAACACGTATGTGGTAACAGATAAATGTGTGCATTCTGGACTATCCCCATGGACATGTCTATGTTGTCGATTTTGTCAACCTGCAGGTTTCTGATGTTCACATTTCTGAAATTGTCCATTGACCTGCGTGTGTCTACTGTGCTATCCATTCATTCCTACCCCCCTTCATATTGGCAGAAATGTTTCTCCGTGGACAAGCAGGAATGAGTCCTCACATATGTGTGATGTCCTCCAACAAATCCCATGCAAGAATGCTCCCTAGCTCCTATTGGAAGATTTTGGGAGGTTCCATCGCGCCTGCGCTCCTCCTTCCTGCCTGCTGCCATGGTGTCATCTTAAAGTAGTCTTAGGGGTATGTTTACTAAATGGTGGTAGCAGCTTCCATGCAATATCGGAGCGGCGGCCCCAATATCGCACGGAAGCTGCTACTGCCATTTAGTAAACATACCCCTTAGTTTTTCTGCGGAGCCCAACAGATGCATTCCGGTCTTCATTTTTCTCTCCTCTGAGGATCCTGCACTTCCAGTTTCCTCAGTGATTGCCTGCAATCATGGTTTTTTCTTTTCCCTTTTATTTTTGCCTTTTCAATTATTTAATTTTCTTTTTCTGTGGCACCTCTGTCTCTTTAGGCACAGTGTTCTGGCTGGGCCTTCCTCTGTTGAAAATCGAGCCATCTGATTTCACTGAGGCTATCTTTCTGGATGACATGTCCCAGAAATCGGCCAGCAGGTTCAAAAAATGTTCCCAGTGCACTAGGACCATATCTGCTACAGATACCCATAGATGCCTTCAGTGCCTGGGACCCAATCATCAGCCTTCTTGTAATTTGTGTTGGCAGATGACAAAAAAAGGATTCAAGGATTGAGAGAAGCAGTGCTTTAGGCAAGTCACTTCACCCTCCATTGCCTTTGAAAAACCAGGAGCTGCTGGGTCACCAGAAGTCAGTATGGGAATAGAGGAGTAGCCTAATGGTTAGAGCACTGGGTTGTGAGCCAAGAGACCAGGATTCAGTTCCCACTAGCAGTCCTTGTGGCCTTGGGCAAGTCACTTAACCCTCCATTGCCTCAGAAAAATCCAAGTTACCAATATCCCTGTTTAATGTACATTACCAAGTTTAAGTTACAATGTAAACCGTTTTGACTTAAATAATAAAGTGGTATTAAAAAAACCTGTTAAATAAATAAAAAATAAATCACTTTTTGGCACACAAGTCCAATTCATCGTCATCGGCATCGACGGCACTGATCTCAATGGCTTCAAGGGATGAATCAGATGCTAGGCGCATCAGTATTGAGGAGTTCTCAAGCCCGCTAGCAGCCGAGTACCCATAGTGCTCCGGAGCTTCGGCCATCGATCGATTTCCATCTGAAGATGAGGAAGGTTTTGGGTTTGTCTTCATTGACGTCGAAGGGTGATCGAACTGATAAGTGAGTGAAGACTCTGGTGCATCGGCATCAGAGCCCATTGAGGCATGGCGTTGAGAGCAGTGAGGGTCTGC
Source organism: Ichthyophis bannanicus (assembly GCA_033557465.1). NCBI lineage: Eukaryota > Metazoa > Chordata > Amphibia > Gymnophiona > Ichthyophiidae > Ichthyophis > Ichthyophis bannanicus. Next base: position 370,905,898 of record CM066033.1, on the reverse strand, counting down.
ATGAGCACCCCTTGATGCTGTCTCGATGGGAGGAGAGTTCATCCTCCAGAACATAGGAGGGACACCGACGGCTTACCGAGACCCAAGACCAAGCCATCAATACCACTGTACAGATACCAGGTACATCGGTCAAAGTTGCTAAGGCCCCACCAGCCATGGAGAAGTGCCTTCTGCAGGCTCTCAAGGAAAGCATCGTGATGCTCTTGACTGTGCAGCATGCCAGGGCTTTGAAGTCTGCTGCATCAACATTAACTGCCATGCAACCCATTCTCAAGACACATCGACATCATGGCATCGAAGGACCCTGACACTGGTGTCTGCCTGGCTGATATCACTCTCTAGCATTTCAGGGTCCAATGCACCCTCAAAATCTAGAAGAGCATCATTGCATCATCACTCCCGAAGGAGCTTCCGATCCCTAAGGGTCAGGAGAAGAGATCCAGACAGAGACTCAGAAGTACTTCGACTTCCTCTAAGTCAGATTCAGAAAGCTCGGTGGCCGAAGTGGAATCTGAAGACTTGTCAGAGGGTAGGTCTCCTATGCTTCCATCAGACCCTTTTCCACCTCATGAATGGTGTAACTTCTCTCCTGAGGACCTGACCTTCCAGGATTTTTTAAGGGACATGGCCAAAGCCATACCATTTTCTTTGGAGACTGAGAATGAGCCCAGGGCAGAAGAATTGCAGATCTTTCAGTAGTCCTCATCCCCTAAGGAAGCAGTGACCGTGCCTGTGCACTGCATCCTGCAGAGACTACAGATAAGAATGTGGGAGAACACCGTCACCGTACCTCTGGTCAGTAGATGGCTTGACTCCATGTACAGAGTTCAGAAGGCTCCCATATTCAAGAAGCCCCCATTCCTTGGTGGTTGAGTCTGCCCTTAAGAGATCCAAGAGTTTCAAGACTCATTCCTCAGTACCCCTCGGAGAGGGAGACTTGGACATTAGACTCTTTGGGGAGAAGGTATTTTCAGAGTTCCATGCTAATAGCTCGCATTGCCTCTTACCAGTTCTACATAGGCATGTTTTTAAAGAAAAGCATGTGTAACCTCGCTGATCTGTCCCAGTATCTCCCTCCGGATAAATTGGAACAGTATCATTCCCTTGTGGCTCATGGCAAGGAGTATTCAAAGTCCATGGTCCGAGCAACTTATAATATCTTTGAAACAGATTGAGAGCTTCTTCCTTGGGTATTAGTGCCCAGAGACTCACCTGGCTTTGCTCCTCAAACCTGGAACAATCAATGCAGGACAAGCTTGCTGAGGTGCCGTGCCATGCCGTGGAGAGAATCAATTCAGAAAGCAGGTCGAAGATAAGGTTGACTTCGTTGAAAAGCAGCATGTCACCCTTTGTAATCTCTCAAGGTGCACATCCGAGCTGGCCTCCTGTTGCAGAAAATACCAAGGAAGGGGCCAGAAAAAGATCTAATACTCTTGTAAGTACTTTGCTGGGTCTTAAACGTCCCAACCCAAACAGGCTCCTCTCCCACAATCACAATGAGAGAAGCCTCAGAAAGTCCAACCTGCTCATCAGCCAAAGCCTGAGGCGGAGTTTTGACTGGTTCCTTCAGAACATAGCCACTCTACCAGTAACCACAGTGAAGAACCCTTCAGTCGAGCGAAGGCTCGCCGTTTTTGACCAAAGGTGGCCCCTCATAACCTCAGACACTTGGGTTCTACAAATAGTCCAAAGCAATTACAAATTACATTTATTTGCTCTACCTCCAAATTGCTCCCCAGGATGCATTACTTTGATCCTCTGCAAGAGGAAATGCTTCAGAGAGAAGACACCACCCTCTTGATAGATCTCGACACAATATTCAAGGTGCGGTCGAACCATGAAACTATGCAGAGGCATTATAATGTCCTTGGTTTTATTCTCCATTCCTTTCCTTATGATTCCTAGCATTCTATTTTATTTCTTGGAGGTGGCTGCACACATGGCAGAACGTTTCAACATAATCTCAAAGCACATATGGGTCTGCACATATGGGTGACGTCGGCACCGACGGAGCCCAGCATGGGAACACTCCCCAGCATCCAATAAGAAAGCCTTTTGGAGCATTCCACCATGCATGCATGGCTGCCCTCCTACCTTAGCACCTAGTCATCTTAGTCATCTTTTTTCCGTGAAGCCATCGGGACCTCATCCCTGTCAGCCGCGCCAAGAGACTTCTGTATTTTTTGTTGTACCATTGAGTACTTCTCTCTTTTTGCCAACTCAACTCCCCATCGATTCTGCTCCAGTTCTGTTTTATTTTACTTTTTATAGAGGTTTTTTTCACTTTTTTTTTGTTAAGGCCTTCGGTTTACCACTTCATCATCGTGAAACAATTTGACTTTGCCTCAGTCCTTTTCCCAGAAATGATAAAGCCTTGGAGTGGTTTAAAAAATTGCTCAAAGTGTTCCAGTGCCATTTCTATCACTGACGAGCATAGCTGGTGCCTCAAGTGTTTAGACCCAGACCACGATGTAGATTCCTGTCGCCAAATGACTGCCAGAGGTAGGTAGAACCGGGATAAACAGAAGGCTAAGCTGTTTCCAACAGACTCAGCTCCTTCGGTGTACTCGGGGGCATCGGTTCTGTCTAAGTCCTCCCATACCTCTAGATTGCCACTTAGTTATAAGGATAAGCATCGAGCTGAGTCTCCAGTGCAGAAGAAAACACATCAATATCGAGATCATCAACCTTGAGGTCAGCATTAGACACTGAGCATTGGCATCATCACCAACACTCCTCTCACTCAAATGCAGACCATCCAGCCCCAGTGGGAGGCCTCACCCTCCAAAGCCACAAAGAGGCTTGGGGATGCCCCTGAGGTTTAATCCTTGGCTGAGCCCCCGATACTGGCGTTGGGAGTTGTGGCTGACACTCCTCCGTACCAACCCTCAGTGACCATGTCATCGCTATCGAAAAGAGCACCGCTGCACTCCTTGCAGGAGTGACACTGATGGCATCGGGGGTATCACAGTCGGCACCAGTTCCACCGACACTGGTGGCCTTGCAGGTACCTCTCAATACCTTCTGCAGGCATCGCCAGTGTCGCATTGCTCCTTGGACCAACCACTACTGATGTCTTCGGTGCTGCCGCACTCAATACCCTCAACATCGAAACACCCTTCCTCCAATAACTGAAGGTATAGAGGCCCTCATAGGGATTACTTTGATATCTTTCCATACTCTGATTCTGCGCCAGAGGCCTCCGATTCTGAATCCATTGATTCTGATCCCAACAAGGATGTGCCATCAGATCCGTCGCCTCCTTATGAGAATCTAAGGTCTCTACCTGAGGACGTGTCTTTTCAAGATTTTATTAAAGAAATGGCGGCTGCCCTGGATGTATGTGGCTATGGAGACTGAACCCAGGGCAGAAGAGCTGCACCTTACACAGTATCTATTGGCACTGAAGGAGGCAGCAGCCCTCCAGCTGCATAACATCTTGAGAAATTTGATGGTTAGGAGGTGGGAATCTCCTATGTCAACTCCTGCAGTCACCAAGAGGCTTGATACTCTTTACAGAGTCCCTTCTCCAGGGTTTCAAAAACCTCGACTCCCTCACCACTCTATGATAGTGGAGTCTGCCATGAGAAGGATGAAAAGTCAATCTGATGACAAAAAAGTCATCGGTTCCTCCTGGAAGAGAGGCCAGGACCCTCGATGCTTTTGGCAGAAAGGCTTTTCATGCAACTATGTTAACCTCCAGAATAGATTCCTACATGCTATATATGACCATGTTCCTCAGGGATGTCTTGAAGGATTCGGCAGAATTTACCACCTTTCTGCCCCCTGACAGACAGGCAGCTCATCAGGTTTTAGTGGCACATGCCCAAAACAAAATTTCTAACAAAGGCAAACTTTGATGCCTTTGAGGCCAACAGCAGGGCTGCTGCAGCCTTCATTGGAACTAGTAGAACAGCCTGGCTTCAGACATCTGATCTGGAACAATGGGTCCAAGATATGTTTGTCAACATTCCATGCAATGGAGAAAAACCTTTTGGCCAGAAATGGAGGGAAAAAGTGGGTGAGATAGAAATGGACAACCTCACCATGAAGAGGCTTTCTAGAAAAATGGCAGATCCTTCTAAAAAGAACACTGCCACCAAAAAACCCTTCTTCCCAAAGAAGAAACGTTACTATCCACCCTATCACTCCTATTCCTTCTACTCTGCTACACAGCAACAGAGACAGCAGGGCCAAAAACAACCCAGGAAACCCAACGTTATCAAACCACAGCCTGCTCCTACTACTCAACCAACTCAGAGTTTTTGACTCCTTCCTAAGGAGCAGGGCAGTTCTCCCATGACTTCTCCACCTCTTTCCAAGATCCCAGGGAGACTAGTCCATTTTGCACACCATTGGAGAAACATCACCTCAGAACCCTGGACATTACATCTAGTAAGCCAAGGTCTACAGATGAAATTCAGAGATCTTCCACCCACTCATTTTATAGGCCAACCCTCCTTAGATCTCCATCATACCACCTTGTTACAACAGGAGATCCATTCTCTACTATGCAGGAGGCAATAGAGGAAGTATCTTTTTCTCAACAAGGCCTTGGCTTCTACTCCTGATATTTATCCCAAAGAAGATGGGAGGCCACAGGCCTATACTATATCTCCGAAACCTCAACAAATTCCTTGTCTAAGAAACATTCATGATGATTTTTCTGGGTACCCTTCTTCCTTACCTCCAACCTTTGCTCCTTAGACATAAAGGATGCTTATACTCATCCGCCCAGATTACAGAAAGTTCCTCAGATTTGTATTTCGGAACAATCATTCTCCAGGACTAAGCAGGAAGTCAGTCCTCACATATGGGTTTCATTGGCGCCGATGAAGCCCCAGCGGAGCATTTCCCCAGCTTTCTATGAAAGCCTTTGGGAATGCAGGCAATCATGTGCAGTTCCCTTCCAACCTAAAGGTGCCATCTTACCTCAGTCTCTTTTTTTCCGTGAAGCCCACCAGACGTGTGTCCAGTTTTCCCGGTTAAAATTAGATTTTTCAGCGATTTTTTGCTCTTTTTTCTACCGGTTCGACGCCGGTTCCCCTCCCGCCGGGTTCGGTACACAGGTATCAAGCCTGATTCTTCTTTTTCGGTTTTTGCCCTTCGTAGCTGGCGTTCGCGCCCTTTTTTCTCTTTTTCCCTGGAAGGCTGGTCTTTTGACCTCGCGGGGACTCTTTTTTCCCCGATCGCTTACAGCGTTTTTAAGAAGTGTGATCGGTGTAAGAAACTAATGTCTCTCACCGACACACACGACTGCTGCCTTCGGTGCCTCGGCCCCGACCATGTTCCTAAGTCGTGCGGGGTCTGTGGGAAAATGTCTTCCAAGGCACTAACGAAGTCGCCAGCAGCAAAAGGAAAGGCTTTTCTCGGACTCAGCCTCCGGCCGTGCCCGGACCTCGTCTGAGGCCTCGACATCTTGGGATTCCGATTCTGAGCGCCGTTGAAGCTCCTCAGACAGGGGGTCCCCCGACCGGGAACGCAAGAGGAAGAAGCGGCTCGCGAGGGCATCGTCGGAGGAGGTCCCTGGCTCCTCGAGGGCCAGGTCTAAGACCCCCGATCGTCGCTGCGGGCCCGTGGAACCGGAGAAGCCTGCCAAAGTTCCTTGTGTGGAGCCGGAGTTTGCTGGACACGTAAGCCCCGTACTCCTCGTGGACTCTCCTCCTAGGGAGCTGACATTGGGCCCGGCGCCGCCGGGGCCCGAGTCGGTGGCTGCTACGTCTCCTGAGCTGAGTCTCAGGATGACAGCCTTGGAGAGCAGAATGTCCGCCTTCATGGAGCAGCAGCGGGCACTGATGGCCAGCCTGTCTGGCGCATCTGCCCCGACCACCGGGACGTCGACGTCGAAGTCGACCCCGGAGACCGAGCCGATAATCGAGTCCATCGTGGCTCGGAGTCGACCTCGGTCGCGGTCTCCCTCGACCTCCCGTTCGGGACCGAGGGCATCGATGCCGGTGCTTCCAGCATCCGGGCGGGTGCTCCAGGGCCCCACATGGTCGGACCCCGACTCTTCCTCGGATGAGTCGGCTTGGGAGACGGAGGACGAGGAGTCTCCTGATACCTTTAAGACTCGGTGCATCCCTTCGGACTCACCTCAGTCTGAGCCCCAGAGTAGGTCCCCCCGGAGGACACCCGGTTCTCAGAGTTTGTCCGGGATATGGCCACTGCCTTGGCTATTCCGGCGGAGCTCGAGGCGCTGCAGTATGACTCTCCTCCGAAGGAGGCCTTTACTGTCCCGGTTCCTCCGATGCTGGAACGGCTCCTCTTCCGTATGTGGGAGGCACCGGCCTCGGCGCAGGTTCTTAGCAAGCGAGTTGATTCGATCTATCGGCTCTGGAAGAGCCCTGGCTTTCAAAAGGCACAGCTACCACACCATTCCATGGTTGTGGAATCGGCCATGCATCGTCTGAAGAGCCAGAAGATGCACTCCGCGGTGCCTCCTGGCAGGGAGGCCCGAAACCTCGATGGCGTGGGATCTGAAAACGGAGTTGGCAGGGTTCTCTGCTGGTCTCTCCAGGGAACCCTTGCAGAGATTTAAGTCCTTGTCTTCGGGGATTCGGGACTACTCGAAGTTCATGTCCCGCGCCGCCTACGATGGCTTCGAGGCTTCGGCCCGAGTTGCGGCAGCCGGCATCGCGGCTCGACGCCAGGCATGGCTGCAGTCATCGGACCTTGAGCCATGGGTTCAGGACAAGTTGGTCGATGTCCCTTGCCGAGGTGAGAACCTTTTTGGCAAGCCCATGACCGAGAAGGCTGCTCAGCTCGAGACCGAGCACCTCACTCGGACAAGGCTGTCGAGGAAGACCTCTGCCCCTTCTCATAAAAAGAAGGGCTCGGGTAAAAAGCCCTTTTACCCGAGGAAGGGCACTGCCTACAAACAGTACCCACAATATCAGGCTGCCCAAGCTGCCCCCCAGGGTCAGCAAGCCAAGGGCCAGGGTAATGGGCCCCGTAGGCAGAGGACCCCCAAGCTTCAGGCCCCTGCTACCACTCAGTAGGGTGGGGGCTTTTGACTCCTTGAGCATAGCCTCTCCTCCACTGCTCTCCCAACCCTGCACAGGAGGCCGTCTCGCCCTCTTTGCCCACCAGTGGCCCCTTATCACCGGGGACAGTTGGGTGCTGGAGATAATCCACAAGGGATATGCCCTCCATTTCCACCAACTGCCACCCCCATACTTTCCAGGGGAGCCTCCAAGGCCTCCCCTGCACACAGACCTTCTCCGTCAGGAACTTCAGGGTCTGTTGATGGACAGGGCGGTGGAGCCTGTGCCTCCCCACTTGCAAGGTCACGGATTCTATTGCAGGTATTTCCTGGTGCCCAAAAGGACCGGTGGCCTTCGTCCCATTCTGGACCTCAGGAACCTCAACAAGTTCCTAGTGAAAGAAAAGTTCTAGATGCTTACTCTTGGAACCCTTCTGCCCTACCTCCAGCAGGGAGATTGGCTATGCTCCTTAGATCTAAAGGATGCGTTCACTCACATCCTCATTCATCCAGACCACAGAAAGTACCTAAGGTTCATCGTGGGAGGAAACCATTATCAGTACAGAGTGCTGCCTTTCGGCCTCACCTCCGCTCCCAGAGTCTTTACAAAGTGCTTATTTATTTTATTTATTTATTTATTTACATTCTCTTATATACCGCGCTATTCTGCATCAGTGCGGTTTACATTGAACAAACTGAAATTACATTGAACAGGGCATTATAACTCGGAGATAACTATTTTACAGGGAACATGGGCTATGGAGGGTTAAGTGGCTTGCCCAAGACTGCTTAGCAGTGGTGGCGGCCTACCTGAGAAATCAGGGAATTTTTGTCTTCCCCTATCTGGATGACTGGCTCATCAGGGGTCAGTCAGGTCAAGAGGCCAATCAAGCCACCCTCAGGACCATTGCTCTTCTACAACGCCTGGGGTTTGTCATAAACTTCGCAAAGTCCACTTTGCTCCCTTCCCAGAACTTGGAGTTCATAGGAGCAAGGTTGGACTCTCTCCTGGCAAAGGCATTCTTGCCAGAAAACAGATCCCAAAGGTTGATGGCCTTGGCAAGTCAGTTTCTCAGCAGGTCCCTGGTCTCCGCCAGATTCTGCCTGAGGCTGCTAGGCCACATGGCTTTGACAGTACATGTGACCCCCAATGCCAGGCTCCATATGAGGCCTGCACAGTGGTGTCTTCGAGCTCAGTGGTCACAGGCCACAGGCAACCTCAGCGACAGAATAAGAGTGTCCAGACCATTTCTGCACTCCCTCAACTGGTGGCTGCACCCACCCAATCTGCTGAGAGGGGTGCCCTTTCAGATTCCAGGTTACACAGTGATGCTAACAACAGATGCCTCCCTGCAAGGCTGGGGAGCGCATTGTCTGGGCAAGTGCACCCAGGGCCTCTGGTCTCCCTGGGAAGCTGCACAGCAGATCAGTCTCCTCGAACTCAGAGCTATTCGCTTAGCATTCAAAGCTTTCACTCCTACCCTGACTCACCAGTCTGTCTTGATCCAGACAGACAACCAAGTTGCCATGTTTTATGTGAACAAACAGGGCGGAACTGGGTCCAGGATCCTTTGTCGGGAGGCTCAGGACCTTTGTTCTTTTGCCCTCAAGCACAACATGCTCCTCATGGCTGTGTACCTTCCAGGCCAGGACAACTACCTGGCAGACAGATTAAGCAGGATCCTGCAGCCCCACGAGTGGCAGCTGCATCCTTCAGTAGTTCAGAAGATCTTCCTGAAATGGGGTCTCCCTTTGATAGATCTCTTTGCCAGACCCATGAACAAGCAGCTGCCAAAGTTCTGCTCCAGGCAACCACATCCTCTGCGGATAGCAGCGGATGCTTTTCTGATATCTTGGTCTCAGGGCCTCCTCTATGCGTTTTCTCCCACGCCCTTGGTGGCCAGAACCCTGTTCAAGATTCTCCAGGACAAGTCCTCGGTCCTGCTGGTAGCTCCCAGGTGGCCGAGACAGCCTTGGTTTCCTCTTCTGCTTCCACTGGCGGTGGATCCTCCACTGCCTCTGGGGTTGCAACCCGACCTTCTCACACAGGACCAGGGTTCCCTTCTGCACCCCAATCTCAGGTCTCTAAATTTGATGGCCTGGAGGTTGCAAGGATAGTTTTGGCTCCCTGGGGCCTACCTCAGGAAGTTGAGGAGGTTGTCCTAGCCTCTAGGAAACAGTCCACTAGGAAAACCTATGCTGTCAAGTGGAAGAGGTTTTCTGTGTGGTGCCACCTACGTACAGAGGATCCTTTCTCCTGTACTGTGCCAGTAGTGCTTCAGTACTTACTGCACTTATCCAATCAGGGACTTAAGTCCAATTCTGTTCGGGTCCAGCTCTAGCAGCTCACCACTCATTGTTAGAGGGGCAGTCTCTCTCTGGTCACCCCTTGGTGTCCCGCTTTCTCAGGGGCTTGCTTTTGCTCAAGCCTCTCATCCGTCCTCCTGCCCCTGAGTGGGAGCTGAATGTGGTCTTGCAGCAACTGACTCGCCCACCTTTTGAGCCGATGGCTACTTGTCCACTCCGCTTCCTCTCCTGGAAGACACTCTTCCTAATAGCCCTTACCTCGGCTAGGCGAGTGAGTGAGCTTCAGGCCCTGGTCTGTGACAGGCCTTACACCAGGATTTATAGGAACAGGGTAGTCCTCAGGACTCATCCAAAGTTCCTCCCTAAGGTTGTCTCCTCTTTCCACCTCAATCAGGAGGTGGTTCTTCCAACGTTCTTCCCTAGGCCTCATGCAAGCCAGGCTTGAAACAGTCCTCCATACCCTGGACTGTAGGAGGGCCTTATCCTTCTACCTTGACTGTACGCAGGGGCATAGAAGGGCCACCCAGCTCTTCGTCTTCTTTGACCCCAATAAGTTGGGGTTGGCTGTGTCCAAGCGTACTTTGTCCATCTTGGCTTACAAGGAGGCTGACCTTCCTTTGGAGGGTAGGGTCACGGCCCATCATGTCAGGGCAATGGCTGCCTCTGTGGCTCATCTCTGCTTTGTGCCCTTGGTAGACATCTGCAGGGCTGCAACTTGGTCTTCAAGCCAGACACTTGCTGCCCATTACTGCCTAGGGAGGGAGTCCCGTAGGGACAGTGCTTTTGGCCAGGCAGTTCTCTGGAATCTCTTTGATGTTTAGACAACTCCTGCCCTCCTGCCCTCTGTTGGGCTACCGGTGGAGGTTGTGTCCTTGAAAAGCCTTTTCTTTGCTGCTGAGACTAGAGGGAGTTCTCTTGTTCAGCCTGGGTTACTCGGTAGCCCAGAGCTAGGGAGTCACCCATATGTGAGGACTGACTTCCTGCTTGGTCCTGGAGAAAGAGTAGTTACTCACCTGTAACAGGTGTTCTCCAGGAGCAGCAGGAATCAGTCCTCACTACCCTCCCTCCTCCCCTTGGAGTTGCAGTTGTACATAGTTTATTTTTCATTTTTGTTTGCTGTTCTTAGCTATGTCATTTGACTGAGGTAAGATGGCACCTTTAGGCGGGAAGAGAACCGCGCATGTGTGCCTGCATTCCCAAAGGCTTTCATAGAAAGCTGGGGAAATGCTTCGCTGGGGCTTCATCGGCGCCGATGACACCCATATGTGAGGACTGATTCCTGCTGCTCCTGGAGAACACCTGTTACAGGTGAGTAACTACTCTTTACCAATATCGAGTCTTTCCTTTTGGTTTGGCTTCAGCACCCGGAGTTTTCACAAAGTGCCTAGCTGTGGGGTCAGTCTATCTTTGAACTTTGGGGATCTTTCTGTTCCCCTGCTTAGATGATTGGTTGCTAAGGGCAGATACTATTATGGCAGTCACTACTGCCCTCAAACAGACTATTCACATCCTACAGGAGTTAGATTTTCTCAGAAATTATCCAAAATCGCACCTTATTCCAACTCAAAACCTAGAATTCATAGGAGCTCGACTAGACACGATCCAAGCTCGAGCATTTCTGCCAGATGACAAAAGTGCCCGGCTAATGTCCTCAAAACTACAAAAAACAAAAACTAACAGGACAACCACTCCGCTCAATAAAAGTTCTAATAGATTGTCTGTAAAGCAAGCAAAGTGTATGAATGTAACATTTTTGTCAGTCTAGCACAACAGGGGAGAATAATTATAATTTAACTCCCAATGTGAGCATGACCCATTTTAATGGTGCAAAAATCCAAAACGAAATTAGAAAGTAGCTAAACTTAAATAAACAGTCTAGAATCCACTGCTACCACTTTCCGTAGACACGCGTGTTTCGGGCTGAGTAGCCCTGCGAGGCAAGTGGTAGCAGTGGATTCTGGACTGTTTAGCTACTTTCTAATTTCGTTTTGGATTTTTGCACCATTAAAATGGGTCACGCTCACATTGGGAGTTAAATTATAATTATTCTTCCCCGTTGTGCGAGACCTGACAAAAATGTTACATTCATACACTTTGCTTGCTTTACAGACAATCTTTTAGAATTTTCATTTTTCAACTAATGTCCTCGGCACCACAGATCCAACAACAGGAGTCAATAATGGCCAGAACATTCCTAAGCCTCCTAGGCCACATGACCTCCACAGTCCATGTAGTTCCATATGCTCATCTCAACATGAGAATAGCACAATGGGCTCTCTCACAGCAGTGGAAGCAGGCCACAGATCATCTCTCAGACTCCATTACCATCACCCCTCAGGTAAGATCAGCTCTGCAGTGGTGGAGCAAACCATTCAACCTCCTTGTACGGTTACCTTTTCAAAGGTCTGTACCACAGTGCACCCTGATGACCGATGCATCAAAGCTAGGTTGGGGGGCTCACCTAAATGGTCTTATGACCCAGGGTCTATGGACTTTGCAAGAGAATCTCCTCCACATCAATCTCCTTGAACTCAGAGCAATCTTCAATGCCATCTGGGTCTTCTCTATCTATCTCATCTCAGCTCAGTCCTCATTCAGATGGACAACCAGGTGACCATGCTTTATGTAAACAAACAGGGAAGAAAGGGCTCTCTCCCCTTATGCAAAGAGGCCATCCACTTGTGGAACTGGGCAATCTTTCAGGAGATTCACCTTCATGCAGTGTACCTTTCAGGAACAGAGAATTCCTTAGCCGATAGACTGAGTCACATCCTCCAGCCACACGAGTGGAGACTGGAACCTCAAGTAGCTCAACACTTGTTCCAGCTTTGGGGGATGCCGATAATCAATCTCTTTGCTTCTCCTGTCAACGCTCAACTACCTCAGTTTTGCTCCAGGATGTGTTTCTCCTTCACTGGGGACAGCATCTCATCTATATTTTCCCTCCTGTTCCCCTCAAAGCAAAGACAGTATTCAAACTATGAGCCGAAAGGGGAATGATGATCCTCATTGCCCTTTACTGGCTCAGACAACCCTGGTTTCCCCTACTTCTTCAACTTGTTCAGAAACCTCCCCTCAACCTCAGTTGCTCTCCCAACCTTCTCTCTCAGGAACAGGGGATCTTCCTGCACCCCAAACTCAAGACACTTTGCTTGATGGCCTGGCTGCTGAGCGGTTGGTCCTCACACCTGAGACTCCAAGAGGAGTTTTTACAGGTTCTCTATCTTCCAGAAAAGATTCCACCAGACGCTGTTACGCTTTCAAGTGGTGCAGATTCGCCATTTGATGTTCACAGAAAACACTAGATCCTTACACATGTTCAGTCCCGGATCTACTCTATACCTGCTCCACGTATCCTACATAAGAACATAAGATATGCCATACTGGGTCAGACCAAGGTCCATCAATCCCAGTATCCTATTTCCAACAGTGGCCAATCTAGGTCATACGTACCTAGCAGTTTCCCCAAAAGACACAGCTTCTGCAATGCTTGTACTAGGTCAAGCATTGATATCCTGGGTCCCTTCTTAATAATGGTTTATGGACCTTTCCTCCAGGAACTTGTCCAAACCTTTTTTAAACCCAGCTACACTAACAGCCTTTACTACATCCTCCGGTAACAAATTCCAGAGTTTGATTACACGTTGAGTGAAAAAATATTTTCTTTTATTAGTCTTAAATAGTTTACCCTGTAGCTTCATTGCATGTCTCCTAGTCTTCCTATATTCTGATAACGTAAACAGTCAATCTACGTTTACCCGTTCCACTCCGTTCATTAATTTATAGACTTCTATCATATCTCCCCTCAGCCGTCTCTTTTCCAGGTTAAAGAACCTTAACCTTTTTAGCCTTTCTTCATAGGAGTATCCTTCCATCCCCTTTACCATTTTGGTGGCTCTTCTCTGAACCTTTTCTAATAACGCTATATCCTTTTTAAGATACGGCGACCAGAATTGCACACAATATTCAAGGTGCGGTCTCACCATGGAATGGTATAGAGGCATTATAATATCTTTTGTTTTATTTTCCATTCCTTTCCTTATGATACCTAGCATTCTATTTGCTCTCTTGGCTGCCGCTGCACACTGGGCCGAGGGTTTTAACATGTTATCCACAATGATGCCTAAATCTTTTTCCTGGGTGGTGGTTCCTAATGTGGAACCTTGCATCGTGTAACCATAGTTTGGGTTGTTCTTTAATAAAGTGCCAGTGACCTTTATCCTGCTCGCCTCTTGGTTTGGTTTGGACTCCTTGCGAGTTTGGTGCTCTTTCTGTGTCTTTGGCCAACAAGAGATTATACTGTGCTGATGGACTACATCTCTCTGTCGCAGGGAAAATAATCCTAAGTGAAAAATTCAGGCAGTATGTGGATATGCATTTAAACTTGAAAAAGGGGGTGATGGATGGGGAAGGTCAAGTTCTGGATGTCACTCCCTGCAAAACCAGAAAAACATCAGAAACAGCCACACTTTTAAACCACACATCAAAAACAAGTGGGAAGAAGTGGGCAGAACAAAATCAATGCAAAATACGCGCAAGCCAGTTAAATGCTGGAAAGCAATGAGCACAAATGCTCGAAGCTTAGCCAACAAAGTTCCAGACCTGGAAGCCCTAATGATGGAAATGGACTTGGACATTGTGGCCATTACAGAAACATAGTTTAATGAATCTCATGATTGAGATATAGCCATAGCTGGCTATAATCTATTCAGAAGAGACAGAGAAAATGGAAAAGGAGGAGGAATAGCCTTGTATGTCAAAAGCAATATTAAAGCTACTGTAATGCAGGGGGCATGGGGAAAAGAAGAAACGCTCTGGATTATGTTGGAAAGAGGAGATGGCACTGTCATCCATACTGCTGTAGTCTACAGACCTCCAACTCAAATCGAAGAGATAGATAACGAATTGATTATAGATATTGCCAAGATAGCCACAAAGGGGGAAGCGATCATATTGGGTGAATTTAATCTACCCGATGTGGATTGGATTACTCCTTCTGCAAATCTGGAAAGAAGCAAAAAAATTGTGGATGCTCTTCAAGATGCATTACTTAGACAAATGGTGATGGAACCAACCAGGGAAAGCTCAATGCTGGATTTAGTGCTCACCAACGGTGATAGCGTGTCGAATGTCTGGCTGAGTGCCCCTGTGAGCAACAGCGATCATCACACAGTGTGGTTTGAGATAAAAGCCAAGATACAGTCCAATCATAGCAAACTCAAAGTCCTAAACTTCAAAAACACTGACTTCAATAAAATGGCCGAGTACCTAAAGGAGGAGTTGATAGGGTGGAAGGAGATAACGGAAGTGGAATTGCAATGGGCTAAACTAAAGATGGCAATAAAAGGGGCAACAGATAAATATGTAAGAAAAGTAAATAAAAACAAGAGGAGAAGGAAACCTATTTGGTTTTCCAAAGAAGTGGCTGCTCAAATAAAGGCAAAAAACACAGTTTTCGTAAAATTCAAAAGCTTGCAAACAGAGGAACACAGAAATGAATACAGAATCAAACTCAAAGAGACAAAAAGAGAAATAAGGATAGCAAAATCAAAGGCAGAGGAAAAGATGGCTAAAGATGTTAAGTGTGGCGACAAAACTTTCTTCAGGTATATTCCGGAAAGGAAGAAGATCAGAGTTGGAATTGCAGGACTCAAAAGTGCTGGAAACGGACTCGTGGAAAGTGACATTGAAAAATTGAAATTGCTAAACAAATACTTCTCTATTTTTATTAAAGAAAATCCTGGAGAAGGGCCACCTGTGACTCCCAAATATAAAAATGGGAATGAAGTAGATACCACACCATTCACAGAAGATGAGGTGTTAGAACAACTTGCAAAACTGAAAGTGGACAAGGCCATGGGACCGGATGGGATACATCCCAGGATACTGAAAGAGCTCAGAGAGTTTCTTGCAGGGCCGTTAAAGGATGTTTTCAACAGATCCTTGAAAAAAGGAGAAGTTCCTCAGGACTGGAGAATGGCTGATGTCGTACCTCTACACAAAAGTGGTGACAGGGAAGAAGTGTCAAAGTACAGGCCCATGAGCCTTACCTCGGTGGCGGGAAAAGTAATGGAGGCGCTCCTGAAAGAGCGAATAGTGAACTTTCTCAAAACCAACAGGTTGCAAGATCCGAGGCAACATGGTTTTACCAAAGGACGATCTTGCCAAACAAATCCGATTGAGTTCTTTGACTGGGTGACCAGAGAACTAGATCAGGGGCATGCGATGGATGTCATCTACCTGGATTTCAGCAAAGCCTTTGATACTGTCCCTCATAGGAGGCTTATCAATAAACTCAGTAGTTTGGGGATGGGTCCCAAGGTGGTAAACTGGATCAGAAATTGGTCGACTGACAGACGACAGAAGGTGATGGTAAATGGAGCTCACTCGGATGAAAGGAAGGTGATTAGCGGGGTGCCTCAGGGTTCGGTCCTGGGCCCGGCACTGTTCAATGTATTTATGAGTGATATTGCTGAAAGACTGAATGGAAAGGTCTGTCTTTTTGCAGATGACATGAAAATTTGTAACAGAGTGGACTCCCCCGAGGGAGTGAGTAACATGAGGAAAGATCTACAAAAGCTGGAAGAATGGTCTAATGCTTGGCAATTAAGATTTAATGCAAAGAAGTGCAGTGTCATGCACTTAGGTTGCAGAAATCCAAGGGAAATGTATGCGATAGGGGGTGAGAGGTTGGTGTGCACGGATCAGGAGAAAGACCTTGGTGTCATTATTTCTGTAGATCTCAAGGTAGCAAAACAGTGCGAAAAGGTGGTGGCAAAAGCCAGGAGGATGTTGGGCTGCATACGAAGAGGAATTACCAGCAGAAAGGAAGAGGTACTAATGCCACTGTATAAGTCACTGGTGAGGCCTCACTTGGAATACTGTGTTCATTTTTGGGGACCATATCTTGCAAAGGATGTAAAAAGAATGGAAACTGTTCAGAGGAAGGTGACCAAAATGACTTGAAGCCTGCATCAGAAGCCTTATGAGAAGAGACCTAAATATGTACACTTTGGAGGAGAGGAGGGATAGGGGAGATATGATTCAGACCTTTAAATACTTAAAGAGAAATAATGAACAAACAAACCTCTTCCAAAGACGGGGAAGCTGTAAAACTAGAGGGCATAATATGAAGCTTCAAGGTGGTAAATTGAAAGGCAATGTCAGGAAATACTTTTTCACTGAAAGGGTGGTGGATGCTTGGAATGCCCTCCCAATGGAAGTGGTGGAGGCAAACACAGTGATGGAATTCAAAATGGCATGGGACAGACATAGTGGATCCCTTTACAGCAACAGGATAAAATCAAAATAAACGGAACCATCTAATTTCTCAGCAAATAGGGGTGTCCTACATGGAGCGGTGGGTTCACCCCTAAACAAAGACATGGAGAGTGGTGGCCTGCACAGAGTGGCAGATGCACCCCTGAACAAAGGCATGGAGAGGGGTGCTCCTACTCCTGCCATCTTTCTCCTGCCAGCTTACTGGGCAGACTAGATGGACCATACTGGTCTTTATCTGCCGTCACTTACTATGTTACTATATGCCATACTGGGTCAGACCAAGGTCCATCAAGCCCAGTATCCTGATTCCAACAGTGGCCAATCTAGGTCATAAGTACCTAGCAGTCTCCCCAAAAGACACAGGTTGCTTGTATTGGGTCAAGCAGTGATATCCTGGATCCCTTTTAATAATGGTTTATGGACCTTTCCTCCAGGAACTTGTCCAAACCTTTTTTAAACCCAGCTACACTAGCAGCTTTTACTACATCCTCCAGTAACAAATTCCAGAGTTTGATTACACGTTGAGTGAAAAAATATTTTGTTTTATTAGTTTTAAATATGTTACCCAGTAGTTTCATTGCATGTCCCCTAGTCTTTTTATAGTCTGACGACATAAACAATCGATCTACGTTTACCCGTTCCACTCCATTCATTAATTTATAGACCTCTATCATATCTCCCCTCAGCCATCTCTTTTTCAGGTTGAAGATCCCCAACCTTCTTAGCCTCTCTTCATAGGAGTAGCCTTCCATCCCCTATACCATTTTGGTGGCACTTCTCTACACCTTTTCTAATAACGCTTTATCCTTTTTAAGATATGGCGACCAGAACTGCACACAATATTCAAGGTGCAGTCGTACCATGGAATGATACAGAGGCATTATAATATCCTTTGTTTTATTTTCCATTCCTTTCCTTATGATCCCTAGCATTTTATTTGCTCTCTTTGCCACCGCTGCACACTGGGCGGAGGGTTTCAACATGTTATTCACGATGACGCCTAAATCTTTTTCCTGGGTAATGGTTCCCAATGTGGAACCTTGCATCGTGTAACCATAGTTTGGGTTGTTCTTTCCTAGGTGCATAACTTTGCACTTGTCCACATTGAATTTCATCTGCCATTTGGATCCCAGTCTTCCAATTTATCAAGATCCTCTTGCAATTTTCCACAATCCTCTTGGGTTTTAACAACTTTAAATAGTTTTATGTCATCTGCAAATTTGATAACCTCACTCGTTATTCCCTTTTCCAGGTCATTTATGAATATGTCAAAAAGTAGCAGGCCCAGCACAGATCCCTGGGGTACTCCGCTATTCACCTTTTTCCATTGGGAAAATTGGCCATTTAGCCCTACCCTCTGCTTTCTGTCTTTTAACCAGTTCCTGATCCATAATAGTACACTGCCTCCTATCTCATGACTTTTTAGTTTTGCCAAAAGTCTCTGATGAAGGACCTTGTCAAAGGCTTTCTGAAAGTCCTTATACACTATATCAACCGACTCACCTTTGTCTACTTGTTTATTCACACCTTAAAAAAAACATAACAGATTAGTAAGACAAGATCTTCCATGTCTAAAGCCATGTTGGCTGTCTCCCATTAAGCCATGACTATCTACATGATAAGTAATTTTGTTCTTTATAATGGTTTCTACCATTTTTCCCGGTACTGATGTCAGGCTCACTGGTCTGTAGTTTCCCTGGATGACACCTGGAACCCTTTTTAAAAATTGGCATTACATTGGCGATCCTCCAATCTTCAGGTATTACAGATAATTTTAATGATAGTTCACAGATTACTAATAGCAGGTATGCAATCTCATATTTCAGTTTTTTCAACACCCTTGGATGTATACCAT
The DNA here is from genome assembly GCA_033557465.1 of Ichthyophis bannanicus. Taxonomy (NCBI): domain Eukaryota; kingdom Metazoa; phylum Chordata; class Amphibia; order Gymnophiona; family Ichthyophiidae; genus Ichthyophis; species Ichthyophis bannanicus. The sequence goes on along the minus strand of CM066033.1, from coordinate 370,887,473 downwards.
CCGGTCCAGGTGATTTGCCACTCTTCAGTATATCAAATAGTTGTAATACATCTTCCTGGTGTATTGATATCTCTTTCAATTCCTCTGCAGTATCACCTTTAAATACCACTTCAGTCATGGGTAACATCCCTACATCTTCCTCAGGAAAGACCGAAGTAAAGAATTCATTCAGTTTCTCTGCTATAGTTGTCTCGTCTTACTGTCCCTTTTACCCCTCTATCATCTAATGGTCCAACTGACTCACAGGTTTTTTGCTACAAATGTACTTGAAAAATCTTTATTACATGTTTTTGCTTCCACACCAAGTTTCTTCTCAAATTCTCTCTTTGCCTGCCTTATCAATGTCTTGCATTTAACTTACCAGTGCTTGTGCTGTTTCCAGTTTTCGTCATTTGGCTCTTGGGCAGAGTTGCATTGTTCCTGCATATTTTATGAAATGTGCAAGTATACATATTTAGCAAACACACGCACACATATATAACATCTGTCTTGGTGCAGGTGGATCAATCTTTGCTTGCTGCAGAGGCTTTATTTCCTTATAAAGTAAGTGACGTTTGGGACTTTTTACATAGATATCCTGTTATAAAATCAGGTCCTTGAGTCAATTTTCAAAAGTAGATGAGTAATTACAAAGTTCACAGGAAATTTTACTCATGGACTTTGCACCAATTCTGAAAGGGAAAGCGTGAACATACTTTCTTTTTATATTGCATATTGAAAAAGTAACATAGTAAGCGATGGTGGATATAGATCATAATGGCCTAGTACCATCCAAACAGAAGCACTCCCTCTCGCGAAAGCCAGCAGTGCAGAGTTAGGAGTGAGGTGAAAGGGGCAACTTATGGAGTGTGGAATGTATTATAGAACTTTATTGTCATACCCTACAAAATTCAGCCCCAACAAAAACTCTCACAAAGATTCTTTTGAAGAAGACCAGATGAAACATATATCACTTCCTCAAACTGAGATACATATAAATTAGAGACACTAGGGGGCATGCTTCCTAAACATGCATTAAATGTCCACAGCCCTTTTATTTCTATGGGTGGAATGGCACCTAACATGCATTAACCTTTAGTAAACATGTCCCTAGGAATCATCACTGAACCTACAGCTATGCCATGAAATTTCAAATAAAACTTGTCATCAAATCTAAAATAAATTTGGCATAATACCAGCTCTAATAGTATCATTAAAAATTCAGATGGAATACAGCATGGGTGAGTCTGATGGTCTAAAGTATGTCTTGCAATTTATAAAGCAAATTGTTGAATGAATATTGATATATAAAGACTCCAGACCCATTGTAGACAAAATTATGTCCTGTGGCACTTCATAAATCTGTTGAGTTAACATCTGAAAATACGCTGAATCTCTTGCATACAATTTAGATGCAAATACAAAGTATAGTTGACAAATTTGTGATAAAGGTTCCTGGAAGGATACAATGGGTCTTCCTGGTGGGGATGTTATACACTTTGGGCCTGATTCTGTTCTGGATGAGCTGGCCCTGACCCAGTCGGAACCGGATGCACAGAGTGAGACGGGATTCTGATCCTGCAGGGTACATCTAGCCCCATAGGATCAGAATCGCATCCAGGCCTGTACGTGCAGGCCGGGATCCTGATTCCAGTCAGCCTGCATGTACAGGCCTTGCCCAGCTAACTCAGTCATGGTTCCGGACTTGAATCTTCATTCCCCGCAGCTCGACCCCTGATCTGGTCTCCCAAGGTCAGGGTCGGGCTGCGGGGAATCTCCTCTGCCCCCTCCTGCCTTTGCTGTGCCCCAGGCCTGTCGTCCCCTGCCGACTAGGGAAACATATTCCACCTCAGAGGTGGAATAAGTTCCCCATACAGGCAGCTGACATTGGAATCGGCCCTGTACGTCCGGGGCCGCATACTGCCCACTGCCCGCCCTATCTCCGCCCCTGCAACGCACCTTTCCCACCCTCGTCTAACCTCCCCGTACAACGTGCAGGGAAGTTAGTCATGGTCGGCAGAGTGGCCGAATAGCGGGGATGGACATCCCAATGGGACATCCATCCCTGCTATTCGCGCCTTAGAATGGCCCTGTTTAGGAACTAAATACAAGACTGCAATCTTGGGTTTTATCCCTTTCAAGAATCTCATCTGACCTTTTGTTAAAAAGCCCCATAAAATGACTTCATCTATAATCTGTTTAAAACATTGAATTGATTCATTCCTTAGTTGAGTCCAATGGTTTGAGAAAAGAATTACCATTAGACTTATTTTTGAAAATTTGATGCTGTTTGTGTCCTTTGTTCCTGACCAGGGGCAATAACACTGGAATCCTTCCTTGGCACTTAGATTCTTATCTCTGGTCCCAGGACAAGTGAGAAGAAATGAAAACATGTGCAGTTGTACCATAACAAAGTGTGCTAAAGCTTTAGGGAGGCAGTCACAGAGCCGCAAACTTGATCGATCACCCGTAACTTCCATACCTTGCTGAGCGCAGCACTTCATTTATTTTCAAAAACTGCCACACTGTATAATTTTTGCCTTATTTTCTTATGTCATATTTTGCTTTGTGCTTTGGTAATTTATATCTATATGTCACAGGTCAAGCCATGCTGTTACAGATCAAGCTTTACACAAACATATTGATCACTCCTAATCAGGACAAGCATTTGGCAAACATAAGCTTTTTGTCTAGCATCCTGCAAACAAAAGTTGCCTCTCTCAAGCTTTCTCTGCAAGATTCAACCTTGATTGTCTCACACTGTCTCACATCTTCTGTTCTGCTGACAATACATTCCAAACCGTTTTTACTCTCACACCTTCTGAACCTTTCTCCATGGGACCCTGGCCCCACTTCTATTCCCTTTCTACAGTCCTCCCTTTGATTCTGTAAAGAATCAACTAAGAAAGAAGGGTAGCTCAGACATGTCCAGGTCCAGAATAAGTCTTCTGCCCAAGTGAGGAATGCCTTCTGCCTCAATTTGCAGATGCGGGGAACCACCATCATAGTCCTAGGCACCACATCTGGTCCATATGTGAACTTCATCTTGCTGGTTGGGAGATATATACACTTTATTTGGCAGTACAGAAAAAGAATTACAATTATCATGCAAATTAACTAAAGTGATATGACATCGACCTTGCTAGATCTCAAGAAGAATGTATGGAGAGTAAGGCTCTGCTGATTATTCTTGCAAGCACTGTCTGTAGCTCAGAGGTTTGCACCCACATTATGACACTGGTAACTCCAAATTCTTCAGCAGCATCTCTTTTCACTGTGGGCTGTGCTATGCACATCTTGGACAGATTAGAGTGACTGTCCACTCAGGCTTCATGACTGCATCTGTATATGAGCAGTCCTGCTGGAATTGCTTATCTTTGCAGTCCACACATTCAGCAGCATTGCAGATTTATTTTCATTCACAGTAATAGTTATCTTTAGGATTATTTTTTAGTGCTGCTCCTGGTGACCTTGCTGCCTCTTAGTTTTCTTGACAATGTATCACCAGAAGTAGATTGTAGGTCTTTTCTTCTAAGGCATTGGAGGATAAAGTGACTTGTCCAAGGTCATGAGGAGTGCCAGTGGGAATTCATCCCTTGATCTTCTGGGTACTAGGTAGGTGCTCTAACCACTAGGCTACTCCTCTGCTTACTGTAAGATTCTACTGCATGCAATATATAATTTGCAAAACTAAAACTCACCATTACAACACCCCTCTGATTCCACACAATTGTAAACAAGCATGAATACTTACCTAATGGCAATATAGAATTGTTGACCAGGATTATCTTCCCTAATGCTAATTAATTACAATACATCTACTACTAGTACTAAATTATCCCAAACTGTTTGACTATATAGATCAAGTTAGCATTTGTCCTTGTAGCATTCTATCTTGCATAACTATCTACATTCCTTAATTTATTCGGTTTATCTATCAAATTAAATGTTAGGCCACATGCTGATAGACACACCTCTCTTGTCAGGTGCACAATTGTACATATCACTAATTATGTTTGTGATTTACTCTCCAGCTGTGAAAATTTATGAGGTATAGTCCATCCCAATCTCCAGGAACAAGCAGGAATGTAGTCTTCACATATGGGTATCGTCAGTACCGACTGAGCCTGCGTGGGAACGCTCCCCAGCGTCCAATAGGAAAGCTTTTGGGAGCATCCCACAGCACCTGCGTGCTGCCTTCCTGCCTTTCCCAACTGTCCCTCTCCAGTTCTTCGTTTTCCATGGAGCCGACAGGTCGCACATCCTGTCACCGCAGAAAATCCCTTCTTATACTTCTTTTTTGTGGTCGCGTCTGCCTTCCCTCGACGCTATACCGGTACCGCCGGTTCTTCTTTTCTTTTTTTTTTTTTTTTTAAATCCCTTTGTTTCTGGAGTCTTTCTCCAGTAATTTTCTCTCGGGTGCCACGCACCATTTTGGGCACTAGGCCCAACTTTTTCCCTCAAAATGGAAAAACCCGCTTCGGGTTTTAAAAAGTGTTCTAAGTGTGGCGGTACCATCTCCGTCACCGACACCCATGAGTGGTGCCTAAAATGTTTAGGTCCTGACCATTCTATTTCAGAGTGTGTTGCCTGTGGAATGATGTCAAAAAGGGGCCGGCAAAACCGAGCTGCTAAGCTCAGCACCCTTTTTCCCTCCGATGCAGCCTCCGTGGCATCGACGTCCTCCAGGGCTTCATCCTCCTCCCATGGATCTCAGGTAACTAAACATAAATCTAGCTGGTCCTCAAAGGGTAGAGCTCCTTCTAAACATCGAGATGCCTCTGGCGTTGCCCTTGAAGGACTTTCACCGACAAAATTGCCCCAGCGGGAGGCTTCGGCTTTCATAGCACTAACGGGGCTCCAGGATGTTCTTGAGGCTTCAACCTCGGCAGAACTACTGGTGCCATGCTCTGGGGTTCCGGCCGCTTTAACCGGCACCGATACTGAAGCATCGGCAGTGTCGATAGACCAGAGATTCTTGGCTATTGAGTGCAGTCTGGCGGCTCTTCTCACGGCCTCGATGCCCCTGAAACCGCTTCAGACAATTCAACCGGTACCGGCACCGACTGCATTGACGTCGGCAGGTATCCTTCCGGGACTGAGTCATGCGTCTCTATCCGGCATCGACAAGTCGGTACCGGACCACTCCGATGCCGACTTCAATTGGTACCGGTACCGTGCCTTGCAGGATCACCTGGATCAAAGATATTTTGAATCCTCAGATGAGTCTGAAGACTCTGAAGGCTCTGCCGATACCAAAGTACTTCTTCCTGAGGATTCCTCTTCTCCTCAGCGTAGGATGTCTCCACCAGGGGATATGTCCTTTCAGGATTTTATCCGAGATGTGGCCCGAGGTCTTTCCATCACAGTGGCTCCTGAAAAAGAGCCCAGGGCAAAGGAATTAGAAATCCTACAATACCCTAAAGCTCCCAAGGAGGCAGCTGCCTTACCTATTCATGAGATCTTGCATGATCTTATGTTAAGGATGTGGGAAACACCTCTAACCACATCTCCTCATTCTCGAAGACTCAATACCATGTATAGAGTTCCTCCTTGTCCGGGTTTCAGAAGACTCAATTACCACACCATTCCATGGTGGTGGAATCAGCCATGAGATGGATGAAGAGTGCCAAAAGGCATGCATCTAATCCTCCAGGACGTGAGTGTAGGACTCTTGACGCCTTTGGACGTCGATTCTTCCAGGCTTCCATGCTTTCTGCTAGGATCAGTTCCTATATCTTGTATATGGGAATGTTCCTTAAGGAAGTCACAGGAGACTTAGAGCTTATGAGCCCTCTCCTTCTTGATGATAAAAGGCAAGATTATCTTACTTTTGTTAAACATGCCCAGGATGTTTCCAAGTTTGTAAATCGTGCAGCCTTTGACTGCTTTGAATGCATAAGCAGAACCTCTGCTATTGCCATAGGTGCACGTAGAATTGCCTGGTTCCAGGCATCTGACTTAGAAATCTGGGTACAGGACAAACTGGGGAATATACCTTGCACAGGAGAGAATCTCTTTGGCAAGAATTGGCAGGAAAAAGCTAATAAGATAGATGCTGACAATATCACTTTGGATAGATTGTCCAAATCTACAGCTGATCCTGCGAGGAAAGGATCCTCTAAGAAACCATTCTTCAGTAAGAAGAAGAAGTTTTATCCCTCCTATACCCAGCAGGGACATCATTCAGGTCAGTCTGCCCAAAAGGGACAGCAACAACAACCTAGGCAACAAAGGAAGCCAAAAGCAGCTAAACCTCAACCTGCTCAGCAGACTCAGCCTCCACAGGGGCTTTGACTCCTTTCTAGAGAACTTTGTCTTCCTGGCCCTGAACGGACCAGAACCCTCCACCATCCCAGGAAGGTTATGTCATTTTGCCCCCAGATGGTGTCTAATAACAGCAGAAAATTGGACTTTATCTATTGTACGAGAGGGGTACAAGCTTCATTTCTTCAGCATGCCCCCTTCTACAATAGTAAGACAGTTCAGTTCTCAGACCTCTCCCAACGACCGGTTAGGTCGAGAAGTCACAATGCTCCTTGCTCAAGGAGCAATAGAAGAGGTGCCCATTCCCCAACGGGGTACAGGGTTTTACTCGCCCTATTTCCTTATTCCAAAGAAAACAGGAGGACACAGACCCATTCTAGACCTCAGAGAATTGAACAAATTCCTGTTCAGAGAGAAGTTCAAAATGATTTCTCTAGGAACTCTGCTGCCATACCTTCGAGTCAGGATTGGCTTTGTTCTCTAGATCTCAAGGATGTGTACACTCATGTTCTTATCCATCCAACTCACTGAAAGTTCCTTTGATTCCTGTTTCAAGGGAAGCACTACCAATACAGGGTTCTTCCTTTTGGCCTGGCTTCTGCACCAAGGGTGTTCACAAAATGCATGGCTGTGGTAGCAACATTTCTCCACACCCTGGGAATATTCGTCTTCCCTTACTTAGACGACTGGCTCATTCGAGCCCCTTCAAAGCCAGAGGCCAGGGTTGCTCTGTCTCACACAATGCCATCCTTCAGTATTTGGGACTTGTCATAAACTTCCCAAAGTCCAACCTTACTCCCACTCAATCCCTAGAGCTTATAGGTGCTCTTCTGGATACCAGACAGACAAGGGCCTTCCTTTCACAGCCCCGCTGCCTTCGCATTGTGCAGTTAGCTTCCCAAGCAGTGCTAAAACCTCATCTCACTGCTCGGGAAATGTTACAGTTGCTAGGCCACATGGCATCCACCGTGCATGTGGTTCCTTATGCTCGCCTCCATTTGAGGGCAGCCCAGTGGACCTTATCCACTCAGTGGACTCAGGCATCAGGTTGCCTGTCAGACAAAATAGCAAACTCAGATCGCCTTATTTTGTCCCTCCAATGGTGGCAGTCACCCAAAAACCTTCTGGTGGGGTCTCCTTTTCAGCAACCCCCACCCCAAGCCACTCTAACAACAGATGTTTCACAGGTGGGTTGCGGAGCTCGCCTGCACGGCCTCTCTACCCAGGGTACCTGGACTCCACAGGAGACCTATCTCCATATCAACCTCCTGGAGCTCAGAGCAATCTTCCTTGCTCTTCGAGTATTTCACACCCAGCTCAGCTACAAGACAGTCCTAGTTCAAATGGACAATCAGGTAGCCATGTCCTATGCGAACAAGCAGGGCGGAACAGGCTCTCTGTTGCTGTGCAATGAAACTTTGCGACTATGGGCCCTCGCCAGAGTGCATCAGATTCATCTCCTTGCGGTGTATCTTCCAGGCATTCAAAACTCTTGGGCAGACAGACTCATTCGAGTTCTGCTTCCACACGAATGGTCTCTCCGTGCAGACCAGGTGGCCCAAATTTTTCAAATTTGGGGAACCCCGGACATAGACTTCTTTCCAAGTCCGCTGGATGCCAAACTTTCCCGGTTCTGTTCCCGAATTCTGGCTCGAGGTTGTCAGCCCAGGGATGCTTTCCTCCTTCATTGGGGTCAGGACTTCCTGTATTCCTTTCCACCCATTCCCCTAATTCCCAAAACCTGTTCAAGCTTCAGAGAGACAGAGGTCATATGATCCTCATAGCTCCATGTTGGCCACCGCAACCGTGGTACCCTCTGCTCCTACATCTGTCTCAAGCTCCACCTCTGGAGTTAGGATCTGCTCCAAATCTTCTTTCTCAAGAAGACGGGATGCTGTGGCATCCCAATCCGCAGTCTCTGCATCTCAGGGCCTGGTTGCTGAAAGCCTAGAACTTCATGGTCTTAACTTTCTCAGTAGGTAAAGGATATCCTTCATGCTTCCAGGAAAACTTCCACAAGACGCTGTTATGCATTTAAGTGGAAAAGGTTTACCATATGGTGCTCGCAGAAGGGTCTTAACCCTCTTGCGATATCTCTGGAATCATTACTGGAGTACCTCCTTCATTTATCAAATGCAGGGCTTAAGACCAATTCAGTGAGAGTCCATTTGAGCGCTATTGCAGCTTCTTTCAAGCCTCTAAATGGACAACCTATTTCCTCTCATCCTCTCATAGCGAGATTTATGAGAGGCCTTCTTTTAACGAAGCCTCCCATTAAGCCACCACCGGTGGCATGGGACTTGAATGTGGTACGAAACCGCCCTTTGAACCATTAGCCACTACCTCTTTGAAATTCCTTTCCTGGAAGTTATCTTTCTCATTGCCATCACATCAGCACGTCGCATCACTGAATTGCAAGCGTTGGTGGCTGATCCTCCTTATACAAGGTTCCATCATGATAAGGTAGTCCTTAGGACTCATCCACACTTTATGCCAAAGGTGGTTTCACCCTTTCATTTAAATCAAGCAATTTATCTTCCTGTATTCTTTCCAAGGCCTCACGCCTCAAATGCAGAAAGGAACCTTCATACTTTGGACTGTAAAAGAGCTTTGGCCTTTTACTTGCAAAGGACACAGCAACATAGAAAATCCTCTCAACTCTTTGTTGCTTTTGATCCTAGTCATTTGGGACTTCCAATCTCCAAAAGGACACTGTCCAGCTGGATTGCACAGTGTATATCTTTTGCCTATGAGAGTAAGAACCTTCCTCTTGAAGGCCATGTCACAGCTCACAATGTGAGAGCCATGGCAGCCTCAATGGCTCATCTTCACTCTGTATCTATCAACGACATCTGTCGAGAAGCTACTTGGGCTTCGGTACATGCCTTCACAGCCCATTACTGCTTAGACAAGGACTCCCACCGGGATGCCTTGTTTGGTCAGGCTGTTCTTCAACACCTGTTCCACACTTAATCAACTCCTACTCACCATCCCTGGTAGGATGCCAGAGATCCATGGGGGGAAGTGGAGCCCTTTCACAAGGGCATACAACTTTCTTGGGCCATCTCCCTGGCATCTGCAGCTAGGGAGTCCCCATATGTGAAGACTACATTCCTGCTTGTTCCTGGAGATAGCATAGTTACTCATCTTTAACAGGTGATCTCCGGGAACAGCAGGAATTTAGTCTTCACAACCCACCCACCTCCCCTAGGAGTTGTATCTTTCTATCACTCTCTTTCTTTCTCTCTTTCCCTCTCTCTTTTGTCTCAGCTTTAAACTCAACTGGAGAGGGACAGTTGGGAAAGGCGAGAAGGCAGCACGCAGGCGCTGTGGGATGCTCCCAAAAGCTTTCCTATTGGACGCTGGGGAGCATTCCCGCGCAGGTTCCATCTGTACCGACGATACCCATATGTGAAGACTAAATTCCTGCTGTTCCCGGAGATCACCTGTTACAGGTGAGTAACTATGCTTTACTGAAAGGGTAACAAAACATTAAACATAACTGGCAGTTTATGGCAAATAAATTAAACTCATTTCATTCATTTTTATTTTATTTATTTATTTATTTTATTGCTTTTATATACCGCACTCTTTAAAATCAGTGCGGTTTACAGATAACAGTTTTGTGCAGTAACAGGGGAACTGTTATGCACTTACATTGAATGGGTGATACAACTTGGATTTCAACTGGGGAAACTATCTACAGCTATCTACAACTATCTACAATATAAACATGAGTTGTCTGTAACTTACAGTTCGTATCTTAGGTAATGGTTTGATTCACATAATAATCAAAGTAGGTGTAACTATCTGATTAACATAGATATCTCAGCTAACAAAGGAAGGAACATCGTGACTATCAGGATACAAACCAAAAGGAACAGTTACATAAGGGTCATTATATAGACCATACCAAGAATTGTGCTGAACAAAAGGTAATGCATCCATAACTACAAAACCTTTAAAAATATAAAATTTAAGCCCATGAGAACATCAATTGTCATTGGTAATAGCTTAATATTTCTCTTTGTTACACTATTTTCAGCACAAAACAACATAGTAGTAAAGGATCAATTAATCTCTTGCACAGAGTAAATTTATTTACATCTTGAATCTACCTCAGTCAGTGATATCAATTTAGTTAATTAGGCTTGGTGTTTGTGGTGTTAGGGGGCAGTACTTTTGCTTTAATCATGTTGGTTGTTTCTCCTTTTTCTCCAGGACCAAGCAGGAAGTCAGTCCTCACATATGGGTGACATTGACGCCGATGGAGCCCTTGTGGAGCATTTCCCCAGCTTTCCAAGAAAGCCTTTGGGAATGCAGGCACGCATGCGCGGTTCACTTCCCGCCTAAAAGTGCCATCTTGCCTCAGTCTCTCTTTTTCCGTGAAGCCCACCGGACGTGTGTCCTAGTCATCCCGGAAAATAGTTGACTTTTTTGGCGATCCTTCGCTATTTTTCTTCTCCGGTTCGACGCCGGTTCCCCTCCCGCCGGGTTCGGTACACCGGTATCGAGCCCGATCTTCTTTTTTCGGTTTTTGCCCTTCGTGGCTAGCGTTCGCACCCTTTTTTTCTTTTTCCCTGGAAGGCCGTCCTTTGACCTCGCGGGGACCCTTTTTTCCCCGATGGCTTCCAGTGGTTTTAAAAAGTGTGATCGGTGCAAGCAGCTGATGTCTCTCACCGACACACACGACTGCTGCCTTCGGTGCCTCGGTCCTGACCACGATCCTAAGACATGTGGACCATGTGGAAAAATGTCTTCCAAGGCACTGCGAAGTCGTCAGCACCAAAAGGAAAGGCTTTTTTCTGACTCGGCCTCCGGCCGGGCCCGGACCTCGTCTGAGGCCTCGACATCTCGGGAATCGGATCCCGAGCACCATCAGGGCTCCTCGGACAGGGGGTCACCCGACCGGGAATGAAAGAGGAAGAAGAGGCTCATGAGGGCATCGTCGGAAGAGGTCCCTGGCTCCTCGAGAGCTAGGTCTCAGACCCCCGACCGTCGCCCCGGGCCCGTGGAACAGGAGAAGCCTTCCAAAGTTCCTCGAGTGGAGCCGGAGTCTGCTGGACACGTAAGTCCCGTAGTCCTCGTGGACTCTCCTCCCAGAGAGCCGACGTCGGGCCCGGCGCCACCGGGACCCGAGTCGGGGGCTGCTGAGTCTCCTGAGCTGGGTCTCAGGTTGACAGCCTTGGAGAGCAGACTGTCTGCCTTCATGGAACAGCAGCGGGCACTGATGGCCAGCCTGTCTGGCGCATCTGCCCCGACCACCGGGACACCGACATCAAAGTCGAAGCCAGAGACCGAGCCGATACTCGAGACCATGAAGGCTCGAGGTCGACCTCGGTCGCGGTCTTCCTCGACCTCCCGTTCGGGACCGAGGATGTCGGTGCCGGTGCCTTCGGAATCGGGGCGGGTGCTCAGAGGCCCCGCGCGGTCGGACCCCGATTCCTCATCGGACGAGTCCGCCTGGGAGACGGAGGACGTGGAGTCCCTCCACACCTTCAGGACTCGGTGCGTCCCTTCGGACTCACCGCAGTCTGAACCCTGGAGTAGATCCCCTCCAGAGGATACCCGGTTCTCGGAGTTCGTCCAGGATATGGCCACCGCGTTGGCTATCCCTGCGGACTCCGAGGAGGAGCCTCGAGCCGAGGAGCTCGAGGCCCTACAGTATGACTCTCCTCCAAAGGAGGCCTTTACTGTTCTGGTTCCTCCGATGCTGGAACGGCTCCTCTTCCGGATGTGGGAGGCACTGGCCTCGACGCCGGTTCTAAGCAAGTGGGTCGATTCGATCTATCGACTCCGGAAGAGTCCTGGCTTTCAAATTGCGCAGCTACCACACCATTCCATGGTGGTGGAATCGACCATGCATCGCCTGAAAAGTCAGAAGATGCACTCCGTGGTGCCCCCTGGCAGGGAGGCCCGAAACCTCGATGGTTTTCGTAGAAAGTGCTTCCAGGGCTCGATGCTTGCTTGCCGTGTCCAGTCTTACCAGCTGTACATGGGAATGTACTTGCGAGACCTGGCCAAGGAGCTGGCCAGGTTCTCTGCTGGTCTCTCCGGGGAACCCTTGTAGAGGTTCAAGTCCTTGTCCTCGGGGATCCGGGAATGCTCCAAGTTTATGTCCCACGCTGCCTACAATGGCTTCGAGGCTTCAGCCCGTGTTGCGGCAGCCGGCATCGCGACTCGACGCCAGGCATCCCTGCAGTCATCGGACCTCGAGCCATGGGTTCAGGACAAGTTGGTCGATGTCCCTTGCCGAGGTGAGAACCTTTTTGGCAAGCCCATGACCGAGAAGACCGCACAGCTCGAGACCGAGCATCTCACGAGGACAAGGCTGTCTAGAAAGACTTCTGTCCCTTCTCACAAGAAGAAGGGCTTGGGTAAAAAGCCCTTTTACCCGAGGAAGGGCACTGCCTACAAACAGTACCCACAATATTAGGCTGCCCAAGCTGCCCCTCAGGGTCAGCAAGCCAAGGGGCAGGGTAATGGGCCCCGTAGGCAGAGGACCCCCAAGCCTCCGGCCCCTGCTCCCACTCAGCAGGGTGGGGGTTTTTGACTCCTTAGGCATAGCCTCTCCGTCCCTGCTCTCCCAACCCTGCACAGGAGGTCGCCTTGCCCTGTTTGCCCACCAGTGGCCACTCATCACTGGAGACAGTTGGGTGTTACGCATAGTTCACAGGGGCTATGCACTACACTTCCAACAACTGCCTCCTCCATACTTCCCAGGGGAGCCTCCAAGGCCTCCCCTGCACACAGATCTTCTCCTTCAGGAGCTCCAAGGTCTGTTGGTGGACAGGGTGGTGGAGCCTGTGCCTCCCCACTTGCACGGTCTAGGGTTCTACTCCAGGTATTTCCTGGTACCCAAAAGAACTGGTGGCCTTCAACCTATTCTAGATCTCAGAAACCTCAACAAGTCCCTGGAGAAGGAAAAGTTCAAGATGCTTACTCTTGGAACACTTCTGCCCTACCTCCAGCAGGGAGGTTGGCTATGCTCATTGGATTTAAAGGATGCGTATACTCACATCCTCATTCATCCAGACCACAGAAAGTACCTCAGGTTCATTGTGGGAGGAAACCATTATCAGTACAGAGTACTACCTTTTGGCCTCACCTCCACTCCCAGGGTCTTTACCAAGTGCCTGGCAGTGGTGGCGGCCTACCTGCGAAATCAGGGAGTCTTTGTCTTCCCATATCTGGACGACTGGCTCATCAGAGGTCAGACGTGCCAGGAGGCCTGACAGGCCACCCTCAGAACTATTGCTCTTCTTCAAAGCTTGGGGTTCGTCATAAACTTCGCAAAGTCCACTTTGCTCCCCTCCCAGAACTTGGAGTTCATAGGGGCGAGGTTGGACTCTCTGCTTGCAAAGGCATTCTTGTCAGAAGACAGAGCCCAAAGACTGATAAACTTAGCAAACCAGTTTCTCAGCAGGTCACTGGTCTCTGCCAGACTCTGCCTGAGGCTTCTAGGCCATATGGCTTCGACAGTACATGTGACCCCCAATGCCAGGCTCCATATGAGGCCTGCACAGTGGTGCCTTCGGACTCGGTGGTCACAGGCCACAGGCAGCCTCAGAGAAAAGATAAGGGTGTCCAGACAATTTCTGAACTCCCTCGGCTGGTGGCTGCACCCACCCAATCTGCTACAAGGGGTACCTTTTCAGAGTCCTGGGTTCACAGTGGTGTTGACCACAGATGCCTCCCTGCAAGGCTGGGGGGCTCATTGTCTGTGCAAGTGCACCCAGGGTCTGTGGTCTCCCTGGGAAGCCGCACAGCAGATCAATCTCCTGGAACTCAGGGCTATTCGGTTAGCCCTCAAGACTTTTTCTCAAACCCTGGCTCATCAGTCTGTCCTACCTGGTAGCCAGACATGGCTACCAGGTCATGACAACCAGGTAGCCATGTTTTATGTGAACAAGCAAGGCGGAACTGGGTCCAGGCTCCTTTGTCAGGAGGCACAGGACCTTTGCTTGTTTGCTCTCAGACACAACATGCTCCTCAAGGCAGTGTATCTACCTGGCCAGGAGAACTACCTGGCGGACAGGTTGAGCAGGATTCTGCAGCCCCACGAGTGGCAGCTCCATCGTTTGGTAGTTCAAAAGATTTTCCTGAAATGGGGACTTCCATCCATAGACCTGTTTGCCAGTCCCCTGAACAAACAGCTGCCAAAGTTCTGCTCCAGGCAACCGCATCCTCTGCGGATAGCAGCAGATGCTTTTCTGATTCCCTGATCTCAGGGCCTCCTGTATTCGTTTCCTCCCACGCCCTTTGTGGCCCGAACTCTGTTCAAGATTCTTCAGGACAGGGCCTCAGTCCTGCTGGTGGCTCCCAGGTGGCCCAAACAGCCTTGGTTTCCACTTCTGCTTCAGTTGGCAGTGGATCCCCCTCTGCCTCTGGGGTTGCAACCCGACCTTCTCTCTCAGGATCAGGGTACCCTTCTGCACCCCAATCTCAAAGCTCTCAAATTGATGGCATGGAGGCTGCAAGGGTAGTTTTGGCTCCCTGGGGCCTGCCTCAGGAGGTGGAGGAGGTTGTCCTAGCCTCTAGGAAACAGTCCACTAGGAAAACCTATGCTCTTAAATGGAAAAGGTTTTCTGTGTGGTGTCAGTTACGTACAGAGGATCCTTTCTCCTGTACTGTACCAGTAGTGCTTCAGTACTTACTGCATTTATCCATTCAGGGACTTAAGTCCAATTCTGTTCGGGTCCACCTCTCAGCTCTAGCAGCTCACCACTCTCTGGTGGAAGGACATTCTCTGTCGGTTCACCCCTTGGTGTCCCGCTTTCTCAGAGGCTTGCTCTTGCTCAAGCTTCCAATCTGTCCTCCTGCCCCTGAGTGGGAGTTGAATGTGGTCTTGCAGCAACTGACCCGCCCACCTTTTGAGCCGATGGCTACTTGTCCTCTCCGTTTCCTTTCCTGGAAGACACTCTTCCTGGTAGCCCTTACCGCGGCTAGGCGAGTTAGTGAGCTTCAGGCCCTGGTCTGTGACAGGCCTTACACCAGATTTTATAGGAACAGGGTAGTCTTCAGGACTCATCCAAAGTTCCTCCCCAAGGTAGTCTCCTCTTTCCACCTCAACCAGGAAGTGGTTCTTCCAACATTCTTCTCTAGGCCCCATGCAAGCCAGGCTGAAGCAGTTCTGCATACCCTGGACTGTAGGAAGGCCTTATCCTTCTACCTTGACCGTACGCAGGGACATAGAAGGGCTGCTCAGCTCTTCATCTCTTTTGACCCTAATAATTTGGGGTTAGCTGTGTCCAAGCGTACCTTGTCCACTTGGGTGGCTGACTGTATCACCTGGGCTTACAGGGCGGCTGACCTTCCTTTGCAGGGTCGGGTCACGCCCATCGTGTCAGGGCAATGGCTGCCTCAGTGGCTCATCTCCGCTCTGTACCGTTGGTAGACATCTGCAGGGCTGCTACTTGGTCTTCAAGCCAGACCTTTGCGACCCATTACTTTCTGGAAAGGGAGTCCCGTAGGGACAGTGCTTTTGGCCAGGCAGTACTCCAGAATCTCTTTAAGGTTTAGGCAACTCCTGCCCTCCTGCCCTCCGTTGGGCTACCGGTGGAGGTTCTGTCAGTGAAAAGCTTTGATGCTGGGACTATAGGGAGTTCTCTTGTTCAGCCTGGGTTCCTTGGTAGCCCAGAGCTTGGGAGTCACCCATATGTGAGGACTGACTTCCTGCTTGGTCCTGGAGAAAGAGTAGTTACTCACCTGTAACAGGTGTTCTCCAGGAGCAGCAGGAATCAATCCTCACAACCCTCCCTCCTCCCCTTGGAGTTGCAGTTGTACATAGTTTATTTTACATTTTTGTGTGCTGTTTTTAGCTATGTCATTTGACTGAGGCAAGATGGCACCTTTAGGCGGGAAGGGAACCGCGCATGCGTGCCTGCATTCCCAAAGGCTTTCATGGAAAGCTGGGGAAATGCTCCACAAGGGCTCCATCGGCGTCGATGTCACCCATATGTGAGGACTGATTCCTGCTGCTCCTGGAGAACACCTGTTACAGGTGAGTAACTACTCTTTCTCTTTTTCATGTTATCTGTGCCTTTGATGATGCTGTCAAAAAGTGACGTTAGTAGAGTTTCCACACAGTAGTTGGGTTTAAATCCATGATGGTGAAGATTAAGTGGAGCATATAGGTTTAAGTGGTCTTGTAGCTGCATTTGCACTGTGTTTTTCTAGAACTTTTGTTATGAATAGTAAGCAGGAGACTGGTCGATAAGCTGAGGGGTCATCTCTGTTGAGTGAGGCATTCTTGAGGATTGATCTTATGGTCACTCTTTTGAGGATTGGTGGCATGTAGCCTTGTTTGAGGGATTCTTTTGTATAAGTGGGTTGAGCTCTTCCTTGGCTATTTTGATCCATGTCACCAGGCATGGATCAGAGGGCGAGGTCATAGTGTTCAGGGTGATTATTATTTGGCCTATTTCTTCCATGGATGGTATGCAAAATTTGCCCCAGATACCACTGGAGGTGAGGTGTTTTTTGTGAGTTGTTGTCAGCAGTGGTGTGTCATGTTGGACGCCTTTATGTTTTGTTATTAGGTAGTCTGCTATCTCTTGTGGGTGTATTTCATTCTCTCTTTCATGTGACATTTCCTTGGTGAGAGTTCAAACTATATTGAATAGTTCCCTAGTTTTGCTGGCTGAGTTCATAATGAGGTTTGAGTGGTATTCTTGTTTACATCTGTTAATTAGGTTATTGTATGTTTTGAGTTTATTTCTATATTGTTGTAGAGTATCTTCGTTTTTCTTGTGTCACCAATTTCTTTCCATTTTTCTTAGTGTCCTCTTTGCTGCTTTTATTTCATGAGAGTACCAGGATGCAGAATGTGTTTTTTGTGTTTGTGTTTTCCTTTTGTTTGGCCGCGCTGCGGCTATTGCGATGGTATGGTTCCAGTTTCTGTTTGAATCTTCTACAACAAAAACGTTATCTTTATTCCTTTTTTTTTTACAAGTCATTATATACCTCCTCTTCTAATACAAACAACTTATGTTTAAGGTCCTGGACCTCATCTTTTTGCCTCTCTGGCTTTTTCGTGTACCATAGTTTCTCACCATGTAAGGACAACCCACTCATGACTAGTGTGCGGTTTCCTTAAATCACTGACTGCCATTTCATATTTCAAATATTGAAGCTTATCTTCTGGAAAGGTACCTCCCAAGGGGAATTGTAGTGGTTCATTTCCCCTAGTCTTCAAGTGCCATCATGCTATAGGGTCTATATAGCAATATCACCATTGTTTAACACGCATACAGTAAGATGGGCTACCTTATTTAAATGCTAAAGCCAGTGCCTTTTCTTACCATTCATGAAACTTAGTTTTTACTCTGCTGGCGACTAAACAAATTAGCCATTGTATACTCACAGTTGTCCTGATAAACTTCTGACTTGTTTCGGAGCCATAGAAAGAATCCGAATCACGGCACAAATGGTATCCTTTGTTCCTGACCGGCAACAATACTGGAATCCTTCCAAGGCACTTGGTTTCCTATCTCTGGTCCCAGGGCCAGTAAGAAAAAATGAAAACAGAACACACACAGAGTTATACAATAACAAAGTTTGCTAAAGCTTTAGGAGGGCAGTCATGGGCCCACATACTCGAGCAGTTACCCGTAACTCCCACACCCTGATGCATGCAGCACTTCCTTTTATTTACAAAAACTGTCACATTGTACAATTTTTGTCTTATCTTCTTATGTTAAGCTGTGCTTTATGTTTTGGTAATTCATATCTATATGTTACAGGTCAAGCTTTATGCAAACATATTGATTACTTCTAATCAGGACAAGCATTTGGTAAACATAAGCTTTCTGTCTAGCATCCTGCAAACATAAGTCATCTGTCTTAAGCTTTGGCTGCAAGATACGACCTTGACTGTTTCACAGCTATCCATACACATCTTCTGTACTGCTGACAATACATTCCAAGCTATTTTCAATCTCCAAACTTTTGAACCTTTCTCCATGGGACCCTGGTTTCCCTTCTATTCCTTTTCTACAGATGCATCTGTGCCACTATAGAGGTGCATAAGATCCAAGCAGCTGTTCTACAGGAAAGATTTTATTAATGAAGTTATCTGAACAATGTAACAAAACCTGCATACTTACAAGCTTTATATGCCAGTCAGGACCTGTTATTACAAGATCAAGAAAAATCTCAAGCAGATAAATAAGTTTGTGTATTGGAGTTTTCCAAATCAGCTCCCAGTATAGCACAAATTTGGAGAAAACATTGGCATATTTTAGAATTCCATCTTGTGTTTTGCAGTGGTCCCTGTATGGCAGTTAATTGGGGATGTAACCTTTTAGATGTGGTCATTCATTTGGAATTTATTCCTGTTGAGAATGAGTACAATAATACTTGGGGACATTTTCCCGGTGGTTTATATAATTTTTGTTATACTTTTTCATGTAAAATACATTTATTTAACAGGTCTTTTTTATCACTTTATCATTTCAATCAAAACGGTTTACATTGTAACTTAAACTTAGTTATGTACATTAAACAGGGACATTGATAACTTGTAAATTTTCTGAGGTAATGGAAGGTTAAGTGACTTGCCCAAGGCCACAAGACGTGCTAGTGGGAATCAAACACTGGTCTCTTGGTGCCTAAGCCAGTGCTCTATCCATTAGGCTACTTCTCCATGCCTCTTACATAATTGGGCATGATTCTTTTGAATATTAATCTTTGTTTTGTATGTATGCAGAAACTGATGTTTTTTTGAGGTTGTGCAGTTGTCAGGATCTATTGTCTTGCTTTGACTGCTACTGCCCTGGGCCATTGCTTCTCAACCCTGGTCCTGGAGGCATACCTAACCAGTCAGCTTTTCAGGCTTACCATAACAAATATGCATGAGATAGATTTGCATACAATGGAGCTTCTGGGTCGCCAGGAGTCAGGACTGACTCAAAGGCACACATTGCATTTGGGTCTTAAAAATATTTAAATTTTTTTCCATGCATATTCATTGTGGCAGTATTGCAAATCCGATTAGCTAGGTATGCCTCCAAGAGCGGATTGAGAAGCACTGCCCTAGGTGAGCATGTAATCTTACCTAATGGTTGAATTGAGCCTGCAGTTGATCCATCTTACTACAGTTGTGTTCAACATTATTGGCACCCTTGCAGTTCAACCCTGTAATGTTCAATATCTTCTAAAAAAATGTGGCCATTGAAATGGCTTTGGACTATATATGCACACATATTTGACACATAAAAGATTCAAATAAAACAAGACCAATTAAAAAAGAATATAGTACAAAATAGTATAAAAACTAGGACATTGTCAGGACATGGTTATTAAAAAGCAATCAAAAATACTGTGTCCACTCAAAATTATTCCCAAGAAAATCAAAAGTAGACACAAAAATATTAACAACTAGTACATTCAATTTTTGTTGGAAAATTTGTCATGAGGAATATTACCTCCTGCAACAAATTTTCCTATTTAATCATTTTAAGATTTACCTAAAACTGGTGAACCATTCCTAAAAGTGTATATCAGCACAACCATGTACAACACACCAAACTAGAAACACTAATTTAAAACTGTGTTCGCAATATTGGAGGAGATCTATTGGAGACATTGGCATAGATTTCCACATTTAAATTACCATGCTGGGAGCTGGTTGATGGACTATATTTAACAACCCTAACTGCAAGTTGGTGTTTGCGATGTTGGAGTACCATGCTGGGAGCTGGTTGCTGAAGTATGTCATATATAAACCAGGTATGTCATATATAAACCATGCAAGCAGCTGGTGTTGTCCTTAAGTGGGATTAAGCTTATCAAATATGCCCTTTTAATTAATTATTCCTGATTGAAGGAAGTAGAAAACTCCTTTTCAGTTTTGAATTAGTATTTAGAGTTTAGTGTGTTATGCATACTTATGTGGATATAGCATATTTGCTCACCTGTAACAGGTGTTCTCCAGGGACAGCAGGAATCAGTCCTCACATATGGGGTGACGTCAGCGCCGACGGAGCCCTCGTGCGGAGCAATTCCCCAGCTTTCAAAGAAAGCCCTTGGGCTTGCATCACGCATGCGCGGTTCCCTTCCCGCCCAAGGGTGCCATCTTGCTCAGTCACACTATCCTTCACCACTCCAGCCAAAATGCCATTAATTAGCTTCTCCAAAACCAGATTATCAATAATTTGCTTCACTATTGCTATACTAACTATCCTAGCCAACAGCCTAAATAACAATAACTTTAAAAACATACCAATCATACACAGCCCAATAAGAAATAACCCCTCAGAATGGCAACCTCACCAAGAACACCACCCCAAGGTGAACCACAGTAGACTAATCCATTTAAACTGCATGGCCCACACTCAGACTAAAAACCTTAACCCATGTACAAGTACTGATTGCTTAACAATAACCCTAATTAACGCCAGATCAATGAAAAATAAGCTGCCCATCTTCACAGATATATTAGAAAACAATACCCCAGACGTTTTATGTGTAACAGAGACATGGTTAACAGAATCAGATAACGTCTACATAAACCAACTAAGCAATAATAACTATGACACCTTTTACACACATAGAACCCACAAAAAAGGTGGTGGAGTGCTAATAATGTCAAAAAAAGAACTCAAAGCCAAAAAATTGCAATCCAAACTACCGACAAACATCGATACAATCATCATGAAAATTGGCTCAACAACAATCTGTCTTATCTATAGACCCCCAGACCAATCAGCAGAAGGCCTTGACCCTCTAATCGATTACCTAAGCTCCTCCACTGACCAGAATCCAATACTAATGCTCGGTGATTTTAACCTCCCATCCTTAGCAGCATCAAATGCCTCTATCTTTCTAGATGCCACTACAGACATGGATTTTCATCAAATAATAACCAACAGCACACACAGTAAAGGTAATATACTTGACCTAGTCCTGCTGCCAGATGTCCTCTACAAAAGCTATAACCCAAACTCTCTCAAATGCACCCCAACCCCTTGGTCAGACCATCACCTCATTCACTTCAATATCACAATTAACAACAAGACAGTAGGACGAACACAAACATCCACACTACCCCACAGATTTAAAAGGTATAATGAAGAAGAATTTCTAGACCTGATAATCCCCAAACTATCTAACACACCGCAGGACCTTGACACAGCAGTAACAAGCTGGCACGAAATCATTCACAATGCTGCTGCTAATAAACAGGTGACCAAGAAAAACACCCGTACTAAAGCTGCCCAAGCTCCTTGGTATAATAATACACTACACCTACTAAAAAGAAATCTAAGGAAAGCAGAATGCAAATGGAGGAAAAATAAAAACACCATTAATAAGGAATCATACATCACTCTCCTTAATTCATATAAACACGCAACTAACAATGCCAAGAAAAACTACCATACCTCTATAATAAACAATGCAATAAACAAACCTAGAGAACTATTCTCAATAGTCCAAAAGCTAACAAACAACAACCACATCTCCAGCAATGATACCATAGAAATCTCACCACAGGAAATGGCAAACTATTACATGAACAAAATAACGTCCCACCCCCAGTTACCAAGACCTAAACAACCGTCGCGAATCCAACATACTGACGAATGGACGGACTTCCAATCTCTAACTACTGTCTCACTCAAGAACATTATGACAAATATTAATACAACAACCTCACTCCTTGACCCATGCCCTGTAAATTGGCTAAAAAATTCGATATCTATACTATCCCAATTCATACTCCCCATAATAAATCTCTCACTAAAAAATGGGTACTTACCCCCATCACTAAAGCATGCCCAAATCCGCCCTATCTTAAAAAACTCCACTCTTGACAAATCATCACCTAAGTCCTACAGACCCATATCAAGTATCCCATTTTTGGCTAAATTGATCGAAAAAGCAGTTCAAATCCAGACACAGGAATACATCGACAGCTCAGCCCCCCTTGACAATCAGCAGTATGGGTTCCGCCCTCGACATGGGGTGGAGACACTGCTAACAGTTCTAATTGATACGCTCGTAAGAGGCATTGATAGCTCAAAACAGGCATTCCTACTCATTTTCATTGACATATCTGCAGCATTTGATAGTGTTCACCATACAACGATGATAAGTAAATTGCGACAAATAGGAATAAAATCCACCGTTCTAAAATGGTTTTCCTCATACTTAAGCAACCGAACCCAAACCGTCCGCATCGGTAACCTTACATCAAAAACATACAATCAGGAACTAGGCCTCCCCCAAGGCTCTGCCCTGTCAGCGCTTCTATTTAATATATACATAAAACACATTTGCAAAATATTCAAAAAACACAATGTACTATATCACATTTACGCAGACGACATAATGTTGTATGTACCTTTCACAATACCAAACATCCCTACATTACTTGTCAATACATGCCTCAGCGAAATAAACAATTGGCTAAATGAAAATAACCTATACATCAACCATGCAAAAACGGAAGCCCTAATAGTAACCAAAAACACAACATTCACCCCACCACCAAAGATCTCACTGCAAAACAATGATATCACAATAAAAACTGAAATACGGTACCTAGGAGTAATACTAGACAAACACCTCAGTATGGACTCACAGATAAGAAATATAACAAAGAAAGTTTATTTCAAACTTAAAATACTAAAGCAACTCCGCCCCCTATTGCACCTACAGGATTTTCAACGCATAATACAAGCTATCATAACCCCCCACTTTGACTTTGCAAACTTAACCTTACTAGGCGTAACAAATCAAAACTTAAAAAAACTACAACTAGCTCAAAATGCAGCAGCCAAGACCATCATAAAAACAGTTCCCTTCCAACATATAACGCCTATCTTAGAGTCCCTACATTGGCTCCCAATCCAATGCCGCATACAGTATAAAACCCTATTAACCACATACAAGGCCCTAAATAACACGGCACCCTGTACTTTAAATAACCTAATCATCAAGGAATCCAGTCACAACCTCCAAAGACGAGACCAATTAAATAAGTTAATAACACCAAAAGAATTTATAAAAGCCAAAAAATCAACGAACAGGAAAGCTTTCTCCCATGCTGCCCCCATACTGTGGAACAACATCCCAGCTGAATTAAGAGCATTACCCCAAATCATGGAGTTTAGGAAAAAACTCAAAACATACTTATTCGCAACACATTATGCCTCCGTATCAAACTCACCAATACAACAAGATAAGGGATAGCCGTACCAGCAATTACAATTGACCCTCGATCGGGAATAAAGACTAAAGCCTTGTAAAATATCCAGAGATTCTTTTAAAACTGTATTATAGTTCTAAACATGTTCGCTGTATATAGTTATCAATCTATCAATCTGTTACTGTTAGATTGAACCCATTATTTTACACTGTTATATGTAAAAACAAAAATTGATGCTTACTGCCGTTCCTTGTAAAAACAGCATTGATGTTTACTGCCGTTCCCTGTAAAACAGCCTTGCTTGTTTATTGTTGTTCATTGTAAACCGAAACTGATCTATGGAAGTTGCGGTATATAAAAACCTGCTAATTAAATTAATTAAAATTAAAATTAAATTAATGACATAGCTAAAAAGACGGCAAAAAGAAGAAAAGCAATGATAGGATTGCAACTTCTGGGGAGGAGGGAGGGTTGTGAGGACTGATTCCTGCTGTCCCTGGAGAACACCTGTTACAGGTGAGTAACTACGCTTTCTCCAGGAACAAGCAGGAAGTCAGTCCTCACATATGGGACTCCCTAGCTATAGGCTACCGAGAACCCATAACTGAAAATGGCTCCCTCTAGAAGAGCCGCAGCAGCTGTGATAGGAATCCAGCAGAGAGACACCACGCCCGGTAGCCTGACCCCAGAGGGCCGGAGTTGCCTAAACCTCAAATAAGTTCCGGAGTACCGCCTGGCCGAAAGTACTGTCTCGGCGGGACTCTCCATCCAAGCAGTAATGGGCTGCAAAAGTCTGGCTTGAAGACCAGGTGGCGGCCCGGCAGATGTCTGCCAGTGGAACAGAGTGGAAGTGAGCCACTGAGGTGGCCTTAGCCCTGACATGGTGGGCCGTGACTCTACCCTGCAAAGGGAACTCGGCTGCCCTGTACGCCTAGGCGATGCAGTCTGCCACCCAAGTGGACAATGTACGCTTGGAGACTGGAAGCCCCAGCTTACTGAGGTCAAAAGTGAAGAAGAGCTGAGGAGCCCTTCGATGTCCCCTCGTATGCTCCAAGTAGAATGCTACTGCCCTCTTACAGTCATGGTATGCGGTTTGGGAAAGAATGTCGGAAGAACCACCTCCTGGTTGAGGTGGAAAGGAGAGACTACCTTCGGGAGGAACTTAGGGTGGGTTCACCGAATTACCCTATTCCAGTAAAACCGTGTGTATGGTCTTTCTGAAACCAAAGCCTGCAGCTCACTCACTTGCCTTGTCGAAGTGAGTGCCACCAGGAAGAGAACCTTTCAGGAGAGGAAGCGCAGATGGCAAGTAGACATCAGCTCAAACGGTGGGCAAGTAAGTTGTTGCAAGACCACATTCAGATCCCACTCAGTCGCCGGAGGGTGAACTGGGGGTTTTAGCAAAAGTAGACCCCTTAGGAATCTGGATTCCAAAGGGTGAAGTGACAAGGGATGTCCCTCCACTGGTGAGTGATGGGCTGACAAAGCACTTCAGTGGACCTTTACAGAATTAGTCTTGAGGCCCAAGTCAGAGAGGTGCAGCAGGTACTGCAACACCACAGGCACAAGACAAGAGAAAGGGTTTTCATTGTGCTGGTTACACCACACCTCAAATCTCCGCCATTTGAAGGCATAGGTTTTTCTGGTGGACTGCCTCCTGGAGGCTAGTAACACTTCTTCTACATTCTTAGGTAGGAGAAGAGGGCCCAGCACTACCCTTTCAGCAGCCGTGCCATCAGGTTGAGGGACCTGAGATTGAGATGTAAGAGGGAGCCCTGTTCCTGGGATAGGAGGTCGGGCTTTGTCCCCCAGCAGGAGTGAGGTCTTCACTGCCAGCTGGAGGAGAAGCGGGAACCAAGGTTGTCTTGGCCATCTGGGGGCTACCAGGATGACCAAGGCCTTGTCCCGCAGGATTTTGAACAGAGTTCGGGCCACCAGAGGTGTGGGAGGAAACGCATACAGGAGGCCAGACCAGGAGATCAGAAAAGCATCGGCAGCCATCCTTTGGGGATGTGGCTGTCTGGAGCAAAAGTTGGGCAACTGATGATTCTGCGGGCTGGCGAAGAGATCTATGGACGGATGTCCCCAGCAGAGGAAGATCTGCTGGGCCACTTCTGGATTCAGTCGCCATTCGTGAGGTTGAAGAATTCTGCTTAGTTTGTCTGCTAGGTTGTTCTCTTGACCTGGCAGGTAAACCGCCTTGAGAGACATACCTTGTCTGATGGCAAAGGAGACGAGGTCCAGATGCCTCCTGACACAGGACCCGGGACCCTGTCCCTCCCTGCTTGTTCACGTAGAACATAGCCACCTGATTGTCTGTCTGTACGAGCACAGATTGATGTGAGAGAACATGGCAGAAGGCTTGCAGAGCTAGGCGTATTGCCCGGAGCTCCAAGAGGTTGATCTTTTGTGTTCTCTCTTGGGGAGACCACAACCCCTGAGTGCAGGAGTCCTGACAATGGGCTCCCCAGCCCAGTAGGGACGCATCTGTCGTCAAGACTCTTGAAGACACCGGAGATTGGAAAGGCACTCCTCCGAGCAGGTTGGGCAGGTGAAGCCACCAGACCAGCGACTTTAGCAGTGGTTTGGACACCCTTACCCTGTCTTGAATTCGACCTGTGCCCTGCGTCCACTGATCCCAGAGGCACCACTGAGCTGTCCTCATGTGGAGCCGGGCGTTTGGGGTCACCTGCACTGTGGAAGCCAAGTGACCCAAAAGACGCAGGAAATGCCTTGCTGATATTTGAGACCTGTGATGTATCTGGCACACTAGCTCCAGAAGCCTTTGTGCCCTGTCCAGTGGGGTGTCTAGTCTCGCCCCTTTGAACTCTAAGTTCTGTGTGGGAAGCAAGGTGGACTTTGCCTGATTTATGACAAAGCCTAGATGTTGCAGTATGTTGATAGTGCGAGTTGTGGGCTGTTGGCGATGGGGCTCTGATGAGCCAGTCGTCCAGGTATGGTAAGACAAAGATACCCTGGTTTCTGAGAAACCCCGCCACCACTGCTAGGCATTTGGTAAACACTCTGGGGGCAGAGGCTAGGCCAAATGGAAGTATCCTGTACTGAAAATGGTTTCCTCCCACGACAAATCTGAGATATTGTCGGTGTTCTGGATGTATGAGGATGTGTGTGTATAGGCACCCTTCAGATCTAAGGAGCAGAGCCAATCTCCCTGGTGGAGTTATGGCAGCAGAATTCCAAGAGAGAGCATCTTGAACTTCTCTTTTACAAGGAACTTGTTTAAGTTTCGCAGGTCGAGAATGGGCCTGAGGCCTCCTGTTCTCTTTGGTATCAGGAAATACCTGGAATAGAAGCCCTGGCCTTGCATGCGGTGGAGCACTGGTTCTACCGCCCGATCCTTTAGGAGACCGGCTAACTCCTGCAGAAGGAGGTTCCTGTGCAGAAGAGGTCGTAAAGGCTCTCCTGGAAAGTAGGATGGAGGCACCTGGCTGAAGTGAAGCAAGTATCCCTTCTGGACTATTTGCAAGACCCAGGTGTCTGTGGTGACTGCTGGCCACCTGTAGGCGTACAGGGTCAGTCTCCCTCCTGTGCTCAGTTCCACCCCTGGCTGGAGAGAGACTATACTGTGGCTGTCAGAAACCCCCAACCGGCTGGGAGGGAGCCGGTGCCTGAGGCTTGGGGGTCTTCTGCTTATGCGGGCCATGCCCCTGTCCCTTGACCTGCTGCCCACGTTGGGGAGCTGGGGAGGCCTGGTGAGTGGGGTAGTTGCGGTAAGCATTACCCTTCCTCGGGGAAAAGGGCTTTTTACCCGAGCCCTTCTTCTTAGAAAAGGCAGAGGTCTTTTTGGATAGCCGTTCCTGAGTCAAGTACTCGGACTCTATTTGCGCAGCCTTCTCAGTCATGGATTTGCCGAACAGGTTCTCACCTCTGCAGGGGACATCGACCAACTTGTCCTGTACCCATAACTCTAGGTCTGAGGACATCAGCCAAACCTGGCGTCGAGCACCGATGCCGGTTGCGACTACTCGGGCCGAAGCCTCGAAGCCGTCATAGGCTGCTCGAGACATAAACTTCGAGCACTCTCGAATCCCCATGGACAAGGCCTTGAATCTCTGCAAGGGTTCCTCGGAGAGGCCAGCTGAGAACCCGGCAGTCTCCTTTGCCAGGTCTCATAAGTACATGCCCATGTACAGCTGGTAGGTTTGGACACGGCATGATAGCATCGAGCCCTGGTAGCACTTTCTGACGAGGGCGTCCAGATTCCAGGCTTCCCTTCCAGGAGGCACCGCGGAGTGCATTTTTTGGCTCTTGAGCCTTTGCATGGCTGATTCCACAACCACGGAGTTGTGTGGCAGCTGTGCCTTTTGGAACCTCTTGCGGACTCGATAAATGGAATCGACCTGCCTGCTCAGCACCGGCATTGAGGCAGGGGTTTCCCACATATGGAACAACAGCCTTTCCAACATCGGAGGAACTGGTACAATAAGGGCTTCCTTCGGTGGAAAATCATACTGGAGGTCATCGAGCTCTTCGGCTCGAGGCTCCTCCTTGGCGTCCACCGGGAAGACCAGGGCCTTGGCCATGTCCCGTATGAATTCCGAGAACCTGGTATCCTCCAGGGGAGACCTTCTCTGAGGTTCGGACTTGCGAGTCCAATGGGACACACCGGGTCCGGTGGGTGCCAGGGGAGTCTTCGTCCTCCGTCTCCCAAGCCGAGTCCGCCGAGGAGGAATCGACGGGCTCCAGCTGCGAGGGCTTCGATCTCGACCGCCCCAATGCTGATGCCACCGGCATCGACGACCTCGGTCCCGAACGGGAGGTCGAGGGAGACCTCGGCCGAGGATCGACTCGAGCTTGAAGGGCCTCGAGGATCGGCTCGGCTCGGCCTCCGGGGTCAACTTAGATGTTAAGGTCCCAGTGGTCAGGGCAGATGGACTAGGAAGACCGGCCATCAGTGCCCGCTGCTGCTCCATGAAGGCAGACACGCTGCGCTCCAAGGCCGCCATTCTGAGACCGAGTCCAGAAGACTCCGCAGCCTCCGGCTCGGGCCCCGACGGTGCTGGGCCCGACGCCAGTTCTCCCGGAGGAGAGTCCATGAGGATAACAGTGTTTACCTTTCTCAGCGTCTCCGTCTCCGTGCGAGGTACCTTGGCAGGCCACTCCGACTCCGAGGACTCGGGGCGGCGGTCAGGACTCCGAGACCTGGCCCGCGAGGAACCAGGCCTATCAGATGATGCCTCACTCACAAGTTTTTTCTTCCTCCGGTGTTCCCTGGAGGGAGACTCCCTTTCAGAAGACCCACGACGATGCTTGGAGTCCGACAACTCCCGAGACGTCGAGGCTTCTGACGATGTCCGGACCCGAGTGGAGGTGGACTCTGAGAAAATCTTCTCATGCTGCTGTTGCCGTCTTCTAAGAGCTTTAGAAGACATCTTGCCGCACAGGCCACAGGCCACCGTGTCATGGTCGGCCCCAAGGCATCGGAGACAGCAGTCATGTGTGTCGTGAGGGACATTAACTTTTTACACCGATCACACTTTTTAAACCCGCTGGCAGCCATCGGGGGAAAAAGGGCCCCTGTGAGGTCAAACGACCGGGCTGCCAGTGAAAAATAAAAAGAGCGCGAACGCTAGCCACTAAGGACAAAAAACAAAACATAGAGACCAGATTCGATACTGATGTACCGAACCAAGGTGGGAAGGGGAACCGCCGTCGAACCGGGTCGAAGAGAAGAATTTTCTGTGAAGTTTGACACACTTTTTCCACGAGGGAATTCGGACCACGTCCGTTGGGCTCCACGGAAAAAGGGAGACTGAGCAAGATGGCACCCTTGGGCAGGAAGGGAACTGCGCATGTGTGATGCAATCCCAAGGGCTTTCTTTGAAAGCTGGGGAATTGCTCCGCATGAGGGCTCCGTCGGCGCCGACGTCACTCCATATGTGAGGACTGACTTCCTGCTTGTTCCTGGAGAAACAATTTTAGGAATGGGTCACTGGTTTTAGGTAAACCTTAAAATGATTAAATAGGAAAATTTGTTGCAATAGGTAATATTCCTCATGACAAATATTCCAACAAAAATTTAATGTACCAGTTGTTATTATTTTTGGGTCTACTTTTGATTTTCTTAGGATATGATTATGGCACACTTATAAACAGTTCAAATCAGTTTGAACAGAAGAACCACATTCTCATTGCAGTAAAATTAGATGCACCTGTGATCAATTGTACTCATATGACTTGAATCAACCAATGAATGATGGCTCTAATGTTCAAAATGGTCACATTCACTCCCTGTTCCTTTTTCACAATGGTGAAGACAAGAGAGTTGCCTGAGGCTATCAGAAAAGCATTATCACCAAACATCAGACTTCAGAGGGGTACAAAACCATCTCCAAAGACCTTGGGATTCTTGTGTCTACAGTTCGCAATGTTATTAAGAAGTTTTCTGTTCATGGAACTGTCAAGAACCTCCAAGGATGTATTGGGAAGAGGAAAATTAATCCAAGGACTCTTCAAAGGTTAGTGCAAACTATTAGAAAAGCACCACGTACAACATTCAAAGAGCTTAAGGCTGATCTGGAGAATTCTGGATTGGTGGTTTCAACCCACACCATACACCATGCATGGACTTCATGGGCGAAGGCCAAGGAGCATCACACTGCTCAAAGACAGACATAAAAAGGCACGCCTGATCTTTGCCCAAACCAACCTTGGAAACCACAATCCTTCTGAGAAAATGTTCTGTGGACAGATGAAGCCAAACCTGAACTCTTTGGCAATGCAGACCAACAATACATTTAAAGGTGAAGAAATGAAGTTTATAAGGAAAAAATATCCTTCCTACCGTTAAATATGGTGGAGGTTCCAGAACGTTGTAGGGCTATTTGCTGCCTCAGGTGCTGGAGGCCTCGAATGTATTAAAGGAATCATGGAGTCAGGGGACTACCAAAGTATTTTGGAGTGAAACGTGCAACCTAGTGTCAGAAAGCTAGGTCTAGGTCGAAGGTCATAGATCCTCCAGCAGGACAATGGCCCAAGACATACATCCAAAAGTACAAAAGAATGGTTAAAAAGGACCAAATAGACTGTTTTAAACTGGCCAGCAATTAGTACTGATTTCTGTCTAATCAAAAACCTTTGAAAGTGCCATTGGTAAAAGGAATCCTGGAAACATTCATGAGCTGGAACAAATCATGGTTGAAGAGTGGGAGAAACTACCAGCAGGCAAATGTACGAAACTCAGAGATCGCTACAAGAAATGTTTGGAGGCTATCATCACTGGCAAGGGTTGTGTAACCAAATATTAATGAAGAATGTCATTAATCCTGTCCAGGTCATATTTTGTTTTTTTTTCTGAGAAATTACTACTCCTAAGTTGCAGAGACATCTTTTTTTTGTTTGTATACCTTTGAACATACTATTAAAATAATATGATGACATACAGTTGTTGTAAAAGTTCCAATTATTTCTCAAGATATTGTACACAACATACCTAAAATGCAAGGGAGCCAATAATGTTGGCCACAACTGTAATTCTAGTGTTCTCAATGTGAGAACACAAAGTGCTATTGTCTGGGGGGTTATTGAAGGGGAGTTTTCTGAGGTTTGGCTAAAGGGTTCTCCTCATTTAAGAACATAAGAACATAAGACATGCCATACTGGGTCAGACCAAGGTCCATCAAGCCCAGTATCCTGTTTCCAACAGTGGCCAATCTAGGTTATACGTACCTAGCAATATCCCCAAAAGACACAGGTTCCACAATGCTTGTACTGGGTCAAGCATTAATATCCTGGGTCCCTTTTTAATAGTGGTTTATGGACCTTTCCTCCAGGAACTTGTCCAAACCTTTTTTAAACCCAGCTATACTAACAGCCCTTACTACATCCTCCGGTAACAGATTCCAGAGTTTGATTACACGTTGAGTGAAAAAATATTTTCTCTTATTTGTCTTAAATAGTTTACCCTGTAGCTTCATTACATGTCGCCTAGTCTTTCTATACTCTGATAGCGTAAACAATTGATCCACGTTTATCCGTTCCACTCCATTCATTAATTTATAGACCTCTATCATATCTCCCCTCAGCCGTCTCTTCTCCAGGCTAAAGAGCCCTAACCTTCTTAGCCTCTCTTCATAGGAGTAGCCTTCCATCCCCTTCACCAATTTGGTGGCTCTTCTCTGTACTTTTTCTAATAACGCTATGTCCTTTTTAAGATACGGTGACCAGAATTGCACACAATATTCAAGGTGCGGTCGTACCATGGAGCGATACAGAGGCATTATAATATCCTTTGTTTTGTTCTCCATCCCTTTCCTTATAATACCTAGCATTCTATTTGCTTTCTTGGCCGCCGCTGCACACTGGGCGGAGGGTTTTAACATGTTATCCACAATGACTCCTAAATCTTTTTCCTGGGTGGTGGTTTCTAATGTGGAGCCTTGCATCGTGTAACTATAGTGTGGGTTGTTCTTTCCTAGGTGCATAACTTTGCACTTGTCCACATTAAATTTCATCTGCCATTTGGATGCCCAGTCTTCCAATTTATCCAGATCCTCCTGCAGGTTTCCACAATCCTCTTGGGTTTTAACAACTTTAAACAGTTTTGTGTCATCTGCAAATTTGATAATCTCACTAGTTATTCCCTTTTCCAGGTCATTTATGAATATGTCAAAAAGCAGCGGACCCAGTACAGATCCCTGGGGTACTCCACTATTCATCTTTTTCCATTGGGAATATTGGCCATTTAGCCCTACCCTCTGCTTTCTATCTTTTAACCAGTTCCCGATCCACAATAGTACACTGCCTCCTATCCCATGACTTTTTAGCTTCGCCAAATGTCTCTGATGGGGGACTTTGTCAAAAGCTTTCTGAAAGTCCAGATACACTATATCAACCGACTCACCTTTGTCTACCTGTTTATGCACACCTTCAAAAAAACATATCAGATTAGTAAGACAAGATCTTCCTTGTCTAAAGCCTTGTTGGCTGTCTCCCATTAGGCAATGACTATCTACATGCTGTGTAATTTTGTTCTTTATGATGGTTTCTACCATTTTCCCTGGTACTGACGTCAGGCTCACCGGTCTGTAATTTCCTGGGTCACCCCTGGAACCCTTTTTAAAAATTGGTGTTACGTTGGCGACCCTCCAATCTTCAGGTATTACAGATGATTTTAATGAAAGTTCACAGATTACCAATAGCAGGTCTGCAATCTCATATTTCAGTTCTTTCAACACTCTGGGATGTATACCATCCGGTCCAGGTGATTTGCTACTATTCAGTTTATCAAATAGTTGTAATATATCTTCCCGGTGTAGCGATATTTCTCTCAATTCCTCTGCAGTATCACCTTTAAATACCACTTCAGTCTTGGGTAACATCCCTGCATCTTCCTCAGTAAAGACCGAAGCAAAGAATTCATTCAATCTCTCTGCTATAGCCTTGTTTCCTCTTACTGCCCCTTTTACCCCTCTATCATCTAATGGTCCAATTGACTCTCTCACAGGCCTTTTGCTACGAATGTACTTGAAAAAGTCTTTATTTCGTGTTTTTGCTTCCGTAGCAAGTTTCTTCTCAAATTCCCGCTTTGCCTGCCTTATCAATGCTTTGCATTTAACTTGCCAGTGCTTGTGCTGTTTCCAGTTTTCATCATTTGGCTCTTTGTTCCATTTCCTGAAGGTTGCTTTTTTGGCAGCAACAGCCTCTCTGACGTCACCTTTAAACCATGCTGGCAGTTTTTTGGACTTTCTTCTACTTTTCTTAATGCGTGGAATACAGCTGGTCTGGGCTTCGAGGATAGTATTTTTAAATAACACCCAAGCTTGCTGTAAGTCTTTAACCTTTGGAACCGCTCCTTTTAGTTTTTTCCTAACTATATTCCTCATTCTATCATAGTCTCCCTTTTGAAAGTTAAAAGGTAGTACTGTGGATGCCTTTACTACTACTACTACTATTTGGAAGGACCCACTTAGTATATCTCGGGGTTTAAAAGCAGGTGTCACATAGGTTTATGTAGGAATTTTGGGAGAGAAGTAGAAGCTGGACAACTTGACCTAATGTCCCTATATCTCTAGTTCTGAGAGCAGAGCTAAATGAGAGAGGAGTATTTCAAAAAGAAGTGTAGCATTCTGCTGCTTCCACTTTGGACAGTAGAGGATTATCCCTCTGTGCCTGAGCTGGAGGATCCCAGGGACAGCAGTCAGTGAAATAGCTGGACCACTTGGAATCCTACTGTAGAAGCCCTTCACAGAGCTGACCTCAAGGACTATAGATACACTTTCCAGTGACCCTTAGAAATATGGAAAATCTGAATCCGAACCCAAGACATATCCAGGTTGAGAGAGGGCCTGCATGTGTGTGAAGACTCAGAGTCACAACATTGTTCAGAACTGGCGCTGACAATGTTGAAGTTTCCAGATGTTTGCTATGAACTGAGTTCAACAATTTTTTTCATGGATCTGTGAGAGTTTATTTTTTTCATGAGATACTATGCCAAGGGCTCTAAAACTAATCTCTTCCCCTCACCCACCCACCTGGATCAGCGAAGCCCTCCCTTCACCTTCCAAAAGGGAACTAGCAGTAGAGGGCTTACATTTAAAGTCTCTCATAACTTTGGTTGCCACTCCCTCTGCTATTAGGTTGTTCCACATACCTACTAACAAATATGTTCATGTATTTCTTTTGTACTTTTTCTTTTGTAATTAAGATCATGACCTATTGTCGAATTTTCTTTTCTATGAAAAATTTGTCCCATATTTTATAGAAACCTTTTAAATATTTGAATGTTTCTCTCATTTCCCCCTTAAGCCTTGTTTCCTCCCCCCAATGCATTTTGAATGTCTTAAACCTTTGTAGAATTTGTATTGCAGGCCTTGTATCATGTTATTTACCCTTCTTGGAACTTCTTCCAATCTATCAATGTCCATACAAATGTCCAATGGCTCAATGTCCAATGTCTCAATGTCCAGCTGGTTATCTTCATGTCAGCTGAGATGATTACTTCTATATCTCCTGTATGTTAATTTGCATTTCTTGTCTTTATAATTGATACAAGTGGAGGAGAGGCCTAGTGGTTAGAGTAATTGCTTAGTACCCAGAAGATCAAGATCCCACTGACTCTCCTTCTGACCTTGAGCAAGTCACGTTACCCTCCATTGTCTTGGAATCTCCCTCAGGGTAAGACAGGTGATGAATGGGCCTGAAATCCCCTGGCTCCTTCTTTGGAACCAGTCCCAACGGGGAGATGATCAGATTGGGCAAGGGTTTGCTTTTAAAGAGGCCCGCCATCCTGCCCAGCCGCAGTTCCTTGAGAAGCTTCTGTTGGACCACATTCCTCTGATCCAGGGCACATTTCAGGTTTCTTGTCATCAACGGTCCCTGCGGACCGGCGTATGCAATGGTGAACCCCTCCCCCCCCCTTAAAACCATTAATCAACCATTGAGATTTTCTCATATCATATCCCATTAACTCCCTCCCCAGCACCCCGACCCTGATGGGCATAGGGGCCAAACCCAGGTCGGAGATCTCATCGCAGTTGCTGCAGGTTGCCTCTTGTCTCTTCCCGCATCAGGCCTGAGAGTGCCCTTCCCCATATGTGGCACCTGTATTTACAGGTAATACCGAATCTGCATGACCCACTGTTGAACAACCTGCATATGCCCCAGTACACCTGATAGGAGGGCAACCCAAGGGAGGCGCTGCTGGGAGACAGGGGGAGGGTACTGCCTTCCCCATTGCTGGGCCCATTGTCACCCCTTAATGGCTGTGGGGGCTTGTTGTACCTGTTGGGGCAACTCCCCCCAGCCACCCCGCTCGGTCTGCTTCCCTGCTGACCTTGCGTCATCAACTGAATCCAGAGGTCGATGTCCTTCCTGATCCAGCTAAGCCCTTGGTTGCCCGCCATGTTCAGGTCATCGTACTCCAGCCAGGCGGTACCCCTGTACACCCTGTAGGCCTTACAAATACTGTCTTGGTATTTGAGGAGCCCCTGGCACTCTTATGGGTGTTTCTCGCCTACCACGTTGGCCAGTACCCTAAAGGCCGAGCACCAGTTTGCAATCATCCTTGGCATGTTGTCGGCCTTCTTTGGGGCTAGCTTGCATTTTTTGAGGCAGCTCGAGCATTTAAAATTCTCATTGCTTCTTCGGACAAGGAGCAAGAATATATCCATGTTTTTTCCCCTCCAGATTTCTTCTTCTTCTTCTCCCTCTCATACTCCCCCAGCTGAGCCACCTCATGTACCAACTCCCAGTGTTTCCCGAGCCCCCATACTCCCACACTTCACTGCCCCCTATGGCTCAATCCTCCACACTCTACTCACTCCCACCTCCCCGCAACCTCCAGTCCCATTTGATAACAAAACTGCATGTTCATACTCACCCCTCAGATTGGCCTCACCAGGTATAGCTGCAGAGATCACACCTGCTTCCTCCGTATTCGTTCTGCCCATGGCTGGCGCTCCATCCAGCAAGCTCAGGAGAGCCTGCACGCATCCTACTCTGTGGACCGTGGCCATGGCCCTGACCTGGTTCACAAGGTGGGGGCAGGTGGCTGGTTGTCGGTTCCTTAGCTGTCTGACCTCGCCCTGCTGCAGGCTCTGTGCACCACTGAGCGCCACATCTTCCTGCCTGGGCCTTGCCAGCACTGGAGTTTCGTGTGTTGTCCTTGCACCTTTTCTCCTTTTCCCCCCACAACCGTCCACTCTGTTCCATCGTTCTTCCTTGCCTTCTTTGGGGTGCTGCTGCTTGGCCATGCTGTCCTCGCTATGGTGAAACACTTGTGCTGCCAACATCTGCGCTGCTGTAAAAGTCTGTGCAGCTTTAGCTTGCTTGTCCTCTCACCCAGAGCCCCACAGCCATATCAGTGTCTGTAACAGCCTGCTGCCTTTACTTGCAGCTGCCACTAGAAGGCACTCTATGGCTTCTCTACTTGCTGCAGCCACCTCATGTGTCCACTAGGGGCACCTTTGCTTCCCCACTTCTGCCTGCTGCTGTTTCTCTGGCTGCTGCCTGCCATGTGGCTTCCTCCTTCTCTGGACTTTCCTCTCTGCTTTCCCACACACCGGCGGAGAAAATTTTCAAATCTGCGTCGCCCTCAGCAGCTGATATCGGGCCCCCCACAGACTTTGCAACTATATGTGGCTTGTTGTTATATGCGGCTTGTTACAGTGCCGCTGCTGCTCGAGTCACCTCTCTGCTGACCCGATCTTTCTGCTGCCGCTCTGCTGTTCCGGCTGCCCTTAACACCTCCAATGCTGCTACCACCTCCCCGTATCTCCTCTCTGAAGCCACTGCCACTTCCCTGCTGCTCCGGACCCACACAGGTATGTTAGCCACATTGTCCGGCAGAAAAGGAAGGGCAGCTCTTGCCCCCCTTCCTTTTTCGCCAGCCCAGCTCCCCTTCCCCCACTTGCATCCTCCTCCTCCTTTTCCCTCCCCTTTCTGGCCGCCCTGTTATAGAGCCCGCGCCCTATTGGCACTGGCCCGCCACTATAGCAATTGGCTGACCTTTATCTACTTGCTTATTCACGCCTTCAAAAATGTATAAGAGATTTGTGAGACAAGACTTTCCTTGGCTTTCTGCCATTAATCCATGACTATCTACATGTTCAGTAATTTTGTTTTCATAATGATTTCTACTATTTTACCTGGTACTGATGTCAGGCTCTGGTCTGTAGTTTCCTGGATCATCCCTGGAACCTTTTTTGGCACTCTCCAATCTTCGGGTACTACAGATGACTTTAATGATGGATCACAGATTAATACTAGTTATACTTTTTCATATTTCAGTTCTTTCAGAACCCAGAAATGTATGCAATCCGGTCCAGGTGATGTGCTGTTCTTTAGTTTATTAATTAGTTGTATTACATCTTCCTGATTTATTGAGATTTGTTTCAATTTCTTTGATATATCAGCTTTAAATATAATTTCTGGTATGAGTAAGTTTCCTAGATCATCTTCAGTAAAGACTGAAGCAAAAAATTCATTCAGTCTCCCCACTATGCACTTATCCTCTCTCAGTGCACCTTTTACCCCTCCATCATCAAATGGTCCAACTGGCTCCTTCACAGGTGTTTTGTTATGAATATACTTGAAAACATTTTTGTGCATTTTTGCTTCCACAGCAAGCTTCTTTTCAAATTTTCTCATTGCCCACCTTATCAATGCCTTGCATTTAATTTGCCAGTAGTTATTCTTTTTCCTGTTTTCGTCATTTGGCTCTTTTTTCCATTTTCTGAAAGATTCTCTCTTAGCTATAACAGCCTTTCTGACGTCACTTTTAAGCCTTGCTGGTTGTCATTTGGCTTTCCTTCCACCTTTTCTAAAGCATGGAATACATCTGATCTGGGCTTCCGAGATAGTATTCTTAAGTAATGCCCAGGCCTGTTGTAAACTCTTAACCTTTGCAGTTGCCCTTTTTAGTTTTTTCTTAACCATTTTCCTCATTTTATTATAGTCTCCTTTTTGAACATTAAATGCTAATGCAGTCAATTTCCTTGCTATCCTCCCTCCATTTATTAAATCAAATGTGATCATGTTATAATCATTATTGCCAAGTGGCCCCAAAACAGTTACTTCTCATACTAGATCCTGCATTTCACTGAGGGCTAGGTCTAAAATAGTATCTCCATCTGTCGGTTCCTGAAGCATTCAGTGTATTATGTAAGCATTGTTGATGTAACCTGTAAACCACTTTGACTTTAAGATAAAGAAATCTATAAAAATAGATAAATAAAATAATCTCTTTGCTACTGACAATTACCTCATTAGACAATCATATGAGAAAGAGACATATGACAGTTTGCATATGCCTCTTTCTCTGTCTACTTTGTAATAAGAGAATACTTCTATAATGTTGGGGATGCTTTTTAAACCGTGATATGCTGTTTGTAGAGTGGAGGAGTAGCCTAGTGGTTAGAGCAACTGCCTAGTACCCAGAAGATCAAGGGTTCAATTCCCACTGGCACTCCTTGTGACTTTGGGCAAGTCGCTTTACCCTCCATTGCCTCAGAAGAAAAGTCTGGCAATCTACTTCTGGTGATACATTGCCAAGAAAACCCAGAAGTAGCTGGGTCACTATGAGTCAACACTGACTTGATGGCACAAAAAAAATGCTGTCTGTAGCAGGGTATTCCCAAATCTGCTCTCTTGGGCTAGTTTAAGCTGCAACAGTATCCTCTGCATCTTATTCTACAGAAGATACCAGTTCACTTCTGCCGTGTTGGGTTAAATATCTTCAAGAAGCCTTCTACTTTTTCTGAAACTGCAAATTGGGCCAGAGATATTCTTGAAAGTTTGTCACTTTGCTTAAATTCTGCTTTCTTATTGTCATTAGCAAAGCAATTATTTCCTGTTTCTCCTTGCTCATCTATACTCCAGCTGTGCTCTGTCCCTTGATGGCCCCCATTACCTCTTGGATGATAATATTTTAAAGCTCCTAACAAATAATCATGCCTCAAGCCCTATGCAGAAATTGCTGATCTCTTTATTGTATTTTCTTGTAGTTCTTCCTATTTTTACAAATCTTTATATCAGTATTTCTCAGGCCAAGCCTAGAGGCATATCTAAGTAATGTGGTTTATAGTATAGCCATAATGAAAATTAATGAAATGGGGAGGTGCTCATTCTCTCAGCATGAATTTGAAGTAGAGTTGTGCCCATAAAGGTCCCTTTTGCCGACATCTGCCTTTATTGTCATCAGGCGGGGGGGGGGGGGGGGTGTTGCAAACTGTGACATCAGCTAGTGGTACCCTGAGAACTTTAAATTCCATGAGCACTGCAGAGGTCCTTGGGAGGAGCTCAATCTGGCAGCCTGAATATGAAGTGGAGCTGTGCCCACAAGAGTCCCTTTTGCTGACTTCTGCCTCTAATGTCATTGAGTGGGAGGAGGGCGTCAGCCGTGACATCAGCTAATGGGGCCCCGAGACCTATAAATTCTCCCTAGCAGCTACAAAAATAAATCAGTAGCGAAACCATCAGAAAATGTTATCTAATAAAAATTAAAATAGCCTCCTTTCTTAAGTATGCTGAGACAGAGAATTTGTATTAAGAGTCACAGAATTACCTTGCTGGAAATGGAGATCCTCTAGGAATGGCAAATGATTGTACTGCACCTAGCCAGGCAATAATAAACTATTTATGAATGTAAAAAATGTAAATGTAAACCAGCTGTAATCATTTAATACTGTTTTTTTGAAAAACCTTGATACAGTGAATTGCAGTAGTCCAACCTACTGATAATACCACTATGGACCACTTTTTTAAGATCGTCCGAGGTCAAAGACGGCTTTAATTGATAAAAGTGTGGAGCTGAAGGAAATATGACCTTACTACCCTACCTGTTTGAGAAGAAATGCTTAAATGTCTAAAACCTTTATGCCTGAGCTGGTGAATTTGTCACACAGTTGCAATAGGGTACCATCCAATGTTTTTTTCTAGAAATTCACCCTTGAATTTAAATCAGACTTTGCTGAGTCAATCATTCCTACATGGTCTTCATTGAGACATTCAGCTATGCTATAGCATCTAATCAATTGTCCGTAATAAAAGTTGCCAGTTGAATATCATCTGAAAATGTCTGCCCTTTCTTTTTTCCTATTACCACTTAATTTCCCTCTGTTTTTGTTAGTGTTAAAGTTGGGCTGTTTACAATCCTGTGATCTCCCAACTCTGTTCTTACACTATTTTAAAATAGAATGATAGCAGGCTAATCCAACTTGCGCTATTTCCTTCTCTCCCAGTACAGGTTTTCACTCACCAGCCAGTCCCCACCTTCTCACTCAACTCTGTCAAAAGAGATCTTCTGTGTTTATTCCATGCTTTCTTGAATACCTATACCGATTTTTTTCATGGACTAAAGTGAGAGGAGGGGTAGGCCATGGGTTCAGACTCACAGGGTTGCTGCTGTAGCTAAGTAATGACCTCAGGAGTATATAATCAAAATGATTATTTTTCTTTTCTCTTAATTTTAGCTATGAAGATGGCCAAGTGGGAGACACAAATATAAATACGCAAGAACCAAGCATAAATAAAGAAATTCTTCGTGTCATCGGTAACCAAACAGCTACTGGTTGAATGGATCACTCTGAATAAACTTGTGGGATCCAAATGCCTTCCTCAGTTTCAAAGCTGGATTTTGAGCTGAAGAAGATGAGGAACTAATATATTAACATTATTCTACTTTAGTGACACAAATTTAACCCTTTGAATACTTTTTTAAACTTAGTGTTTCTAACCTCAATGAAAAACTTAAAATGGTGCAAGAATCTAGCAACCACAGAGGTAACTCTAAAGCTCTATTTTACCATATAAAAGCTAAAAGCACTTGAGAAATCATGATTGCTCTGAATAAACAGAATGGGCCAAGAGTTTTGTGCTAATACTTTTGTATGCATATCTTTAGGCAGTATTTTGATAGGTAGTAATTTTAAAGTTAATGAGTTACTTGCAAATGTAAAAAAAAGGTCAAAAATTAAGTTGCAGGGTATACCATTTATTGTACTACCTTAATAGTTGTGATTAACTTTCAAGAACTATGTTCTCTTTATCAATTCTGTGCAGAATGAGCTACCGAAAATATTACCTGAAAATAATAAAATAAAATTCATGATTGCATTAGAGCAGTGTTTGGCTTTGTAGCTTTACAGAGTTACAAAGGATTAGAACGTCTTTGATTGATGAAGAGGCATATTTACTAAAGCTTAGCACACATTAATGGATATTACCATACGCTAAGTACCAATGTGACCTCAGGAATTCAATGGGTTGTGGCAGAACTAAGCGCACGGTAATGAACTTATCGCATGCTAAATATTAGTAAATATGCACTTAAGTATTTTCAGGTGTTCATCATGTCTTTTAGGTCAGAGCATATATGGTGGTACAATGTACCATGTAACTTGGTTATGGCAGTAGCTGCTTCTTTCAGTTGTTTTTATATACAGATATTTGTAAATTTCCATTGTTGAATGAATCTATAGAGGGCGGTTTTGGATAGCCTATGTTGTTACAATGTACTTGGGCATTTTTAGCCCAGACTACAGTCAGTTTTCAAAGGGAGATTGTCTATGTTTATCTTTTGAAAATTTACTGTCACAAAATACACGCGCTTAAAGCTCCCACAGAAGTTGCCCCTGCTGTTTATACATACATCCAGACAGGGACAAAATAAGATGGTTATATATGAAAATAACAGGTTGTACTTCTCCAACCTTAACATGCCTCTTTATAATCTAGTTAAATGCACTATGGAAGACTGTGCATTCCTTTAGCTTTAGGGAGAAGGCCATTTTTCAGATAGGCCAGTTTACCTGGCTAAACGGCTTGAAAATTGTGCTCATGGAGGGGAATTTTGGAAGGAACGTCCAAGTGCAATCTGGGACACTTAAGCCAGAATATCTGAAAAAAAAGCAGGCACGTCCAGATGCAGCCCCATTTTCATAAACGTGAAAGTGCCCAATCTCCAGGAACCAGCAGGAATGCAGTCTTCAGATATGGATGAACGTCACCAACGGAGCACATGCGGCAACACTCCCCAGCATCCAATAGGAAAGCCTTTGGCAGCACTCCACTGCGCCTGCGTGCCTGCCTTCCCAACTCCTTTCCTCAGTGCTTTATTTTCTGTAGAGCCAGCAGAATGCATTGTTCCTGTCACCGCCAAAAAAATTCTCTTTTTTGTGTGGCATCGTGCTGCTGCCTTCCTGTCGACACCTGTTCCCTCGAATCCGGCACCAGTCCTGATAAATCTTTCTTCTTTAAAATTTTCTTTTTACTTTGATTTTCATTGCGGTTTTCACTGCCAAACTAGGTCTCTAGACCTCCATAGCCTTCCCTTCAATCTCGAAGACATCTTTTTTAAGGCATAGAAAAGCCAACTAGTGGTTTTAAGAAATGTATCAAGTGTACCGGGTTATATCAGTAACTGATAAACATGATTGGTGTCTAAAATGTTTGGCCCTGAACATCAACCCAATTAATGTCCTTTGTGTCAGCAAATGGCAAAGAGAGGCCTCAAGAACCGAGCCAGACAATATGGATTGTTGTTCGCCTCAGACTCTGTTTTAGTGGCTTCCACTTCATTGAGGGTATTGACTTCTTCTCATGGGTCTCCGGTTTCTTCAAAGTCCAACCACAAAAGTAAGTCAAAGTCTTTGGCCACTCCCAAATCATCGGCATCGAAGACCGATACCGAAGCCAGAAAAATGTCCCAACATAAGCAGCAGGACTCCCCTAGAGGTGCTTCCAATGCAGACTAGCCAGCCAAATACTCCCGGCGAGAGGATCTGTCTTCCAAAGCACAAGTGGGGCTCCGGAGAGCTACCAGTTCCATGTTCTGGGACGGTGGTTCAGAGCCCATAGGTACTCCACCCAAACATTGGCCATCTCCCTAGTCCAGCATATTCTGGCTCTTGAGAGGAGTTTGGCAGTATCCTGGCAGCCTCAGTACTGATAACATCGAGAGCTTCAGGAGTGCAGGCTTCGGCACCAAGCCTACAGCCAGGTGTATTGGGCTCGATTCTGGCCCTCAAACTGGCATCGTTGGAACCCCTGAGATCAATACCTTCGTTGGAACCAATCGATACCCCCGGTATCCAACTGACTCAAACCGCCATGGCTCTCAGTTCCAATAGCTCTGAGTATCAGTATCAGCATTGACCCTCGATGTCCATGAAGCATCAAGATCGAACCCAAGACCACGATACTTTGATTTCTTACTGGACTCTGATTCCAGTTCTTCAGAATCTTGTGAGGGGTCACTCAATTCCCGAGAACTTCCAGATATCCCTTCAGACCCTTCACCGCCTCAGGAGCGGTGTTGGTCCCCACCAGAGAATATGTCCTTTCAGGGCTTCATCTGTGACATGTCAGTGGTATTCTCAGAAAGTAGCCTCAGAAAGGGAACCGAGGGCAGAGGAATTGGAGATACTCCAATACCCTTCCATGCCCAAGGAGGTGGCTACTTTACTGGCCCATCGTATCCTGCAGGATCTCATACTCTGCATGTGCGAGGCCCCGCTCACAGTTCCACCTGTCAGCAAGAGACTCGATACCATGTACCGAGTACCAGAGTGCCCCGGTTTCCAAAAACCTTGGTTCCCCCACCACTCAATGATGGTGGAAGCGGCAGCGTGCTGAATAAAAAATTCTAAGAACCATTCATCCATGCCACCTAGCAGACTCGAGGACACTCGATGCCTTTGGGCATCAATGCTTCCAAGCATGCATGTTGGCCTCCAGAATCAACTCTTACATGGGCATGTTTCTGAAAGATGTTAGCAGGGATCTGGAAACTTTCACCCCTATGCCTACTGAGGATAAGCGGAGTACATTCCAGACACTCATCAAGCAAGGCCAAAATACATCTAAGTTTCTTACCAGGGCCTCTTTTGAGCCTCTCAGCAGTCTGCATTGGGGCTCACAGATTGGCCTGGTTATAGGCATCAGATTTCGAGCAATGGGCCCAGAATAAATTGGCCAATATCCCATGTATTGGAGAAAACCTTTTTAGCAAAGATTGGAGGGAAAAAGCAGGAGAGATTGAGACAGATGATCTCACCCTAAAACGCCTTCCCAGGAAAACAGCTGAACCATCCAAGAGGAAGACTCTTCCCAAAAAATCTTTCTATTCTAAAAAGAAGTGATACTATCCTTTTTACATGCCTTCTACTGCCTATCAGCCTCAGCAGAGACAGCAGGGCCCGCGCCAACCTAAGAATTCCAGTGCTCCTAAGCCTCAACCAGCTGCACAAGCACAACCTGTGCCTGGTTTTTGATTGATTCCTAGAGAGCATTGCCAATATGCCCCTGGAGGGTCCCCAGCTCCTCCACATAACAGGCAGACTTTGTCACTATACTCACAGGTGGCACCTCATAACATCAGAGCAGTAGACATATTGTCCAAAGGGATTATCAGCTTCACTTCAAAACCTTACCCCAGACCATCTTCACAGGGTATTATCCCATGCAACCCCTTCAAAGCACTCTCTCAAAAGAAGAGGTAACCACCTTGTTGTCCCAGGGTGCCATAGAAATAGTTCCTCCTTCTCCTCAAGAAAGGATGGGCTTCTACTCTTTATATTTTCTCATTCCAAAGAAAACAGAAAGATTCAGGTCCATCTTGGATCTCAGAGACCTAAACAAGTTCATGGTCCAAGAAAAATTCAAAATGATTTCTCTAGGAACTCTTCTACATACTTCCAGAGACACGATTGGCTATGTTCTCTAGACCTAGAAGAGGCATACACACATTTTCTGATCCATCCCTTGCACAAACAGTATCTGCGTTGCATGTTTCAAGGAAACCATTATCAATACCTGGTTCTCCCCAGCAGTCTAGCCTCTGCCCCGAATCTTCACAAAATGCATGACAGTAGTGGCTGCCTACCTAAGCACCTTGGGGATATTCATCTTCCCTTACTTAGACGATTGACTGATCAGGGGAGACTCCCCTCAAGAGGTAAGACTCTCTCTTCATCGCACCATCATGGTGCTCCAACACCTGAGATTTGTCATAAA
Organism: Ichthyophis bannanicus; assembly: GCA_033557465.1. Taxonomy (NCBI): domain Eukaryota; kingdom Metazoa; phylum Chordata; class Amphibia; order Gymnophiona; family Ichthyophiidae; genus Ichthyophis; species Ichthyophis bannanicus. The sequence goes on along the minus strand of CM066033.1, from coordinate 370,842,601 downwards.
CTTCCCAAAGTCTTACCTTGCTCCAAACCAATGACTGGAGTTCATCGGAGTGCTCTTAGACACTCAACAGACCCAAACTTTCTTCAAACAGGCTGGCTGTGCTCACCTCATCAAGCTTACAAATTAGTATGGTCACTTCTTGAACGTATATAATCAAAAAGTTTGCTATGATGCGTTCAACTTGAATACTGTTTAAGTTGAACGCATCACCTCATCAAGCTGACAAAAGGAGTACAAAAGCAAACCCGAGTAACAGCTCGAGAGATACTATGACTATTAGGACACATAACCTCCATGTTCCATGTCATCTCCTATTCTCAATTACACATGTGACAAGCACAATGGGATCTGTCTTCTCAATGGATGCAAGGAAAGGGGTGTCTCAGAGACAAGATCCGCATCACTCCTCAACTGATCAAGTAAGTTCAGTGGTGGTGTTCCCCACAAAACCTACTCATTGGGTCACCTTTTCAGATGCCTGCACCTCAATGCACCCTGACAATGGATGCTTCCAAGCTGGGTTGGGGGGGGGGGGGCACATCTGCACAACCTGAGCACACAGGAGCTGTAGACACCACAGGATTCTTCCCTGCAGATCAACCTGCTAGAACTACGGGCTCTGACAAATGCTCTTCAGGGTTTTTCACCCCCAACCTTTGGGGCAACCTGTTCTCGTCCGGACAGACAACCAAGTTGCCACGTTCTATGTAAACAAACAGGGGAGAACAGGATCCTGTCCCCTCTGTGAGGAAGCTATTTACCTATGGTTCTTTGTCATCTCTCACCACATTCACCTCAGAGCAGTGTACCTCCCAGGTGAACAAGCTAAGCCGAATCCTTCATCCACACGAATGGGCCTTGCATCGGGAGACAGCTGCTCAGATCTTCCAAATGTGAGGAACCACACTCATAGATCTTTTTGCCACTTCGCAAAACACATAGCTTCCATTCTTCTGCTACAGGGTTCTGTCACTGCACTGACAGTACTGGACACCTTCCTTCTCCACTGGGGACAGGGACTGCTCTACGCATTCCCTCCCATCCTCTTGAAACCCAGATGCTGTTCAAGCTACAGGCCAACAGGGGCTCGATGATTCTCATAGCCCCTTCTGGCCCCGTCAACCTTGGTTTCCTCTGCTTCTTCACCTTGCACAGACTTAGCCACTCAAGCTGGGATGCACACTCAACCTCCTCTCAGGAACACGGGACGCTCCTCCATCCCAGTCTTCACTCTCTATGCTTGACAGCTTGGCTACTGAGGGGCTAGTGCTTGCCGACCTCAACCTACCACAGGCAGTCAAGGATGTCCTCCTTGCATCTCGTAAGGATTCCACCAGGCGATCTTATGCCTTCAAATGGCAAAGGTTTGCCCTCTGGTGCTCCACAAAGGACATTAAATCCTTTTCTTGCCCTGTGGAGTCGCTTCTACAATATCTCCTCCACTTATTCTTGACAGGTCTTAAAACTAACTCTGTGAAAGTTCACCTTAGTGCCATTGTGGCCTCTCACAGACCAGTGGATGGACAGCCAATCTCCTCATACTCCTTAGTAGCACTTCATGTGGGGTCTCCTGCTGTCCAAGCCACACATTAAGCCACCTCTGGTGGCTTGGGATCTGAATGTGGTTTTGGTGCAACTTCTAAAACCACCTTTCAAATCTTTAGCTACCACTTCACTAAGTTCCTATCTTGGAAGGTCTTCCTTATAGCCCTCACTTCAGCTCACCGCATTAGTGAGCTGCAGGTTCTAGTGGTGGATCCCCTCTGTACTCGGTTCTACCATGACAAGGTGGTTCTCCATATTCATCCACATTTCCTCCCGAAGGTGGTTTCTCCTTTCCATCTAAACCAGTCGGTAATCCTCCTGCTTTTCTTCCCTAGACCACATGCGTTTTGGGCTGAAGCAGCACTACACACTTTAGACTGCAAACGAGCACTGGCCTACTACTTGAATAGAACTGAGGATCACAGAAGATCCTCTCAGTTATTCATTTCCTTTGATCCTAGTCACCTGGGTCTATTTTATCTAGATGGATCGCAGATTGCATTTCTTTTGCTCATGCACAAGCAGGACTCTTCTTGGAGGGTCATGTCACTGCTTATAATATGCGTGCTATGGAAACCTCCATAGCCAATCTCTGTTCAGTAGCCATTGAGGACATCTGCCGGGCAGCTACCTGATCCTCCATTCATTCTTTTACTGCTAACTACTGTCTGGACAAAGACTCCCATCGGGACATTATATTTGTCCAAGCTGTACTCTAGCACCTATTTGGGACTTAAACTCAACTCCTACCCTCTGTCCCAGACTTCTACAAGATACCAGACTATCATTGGGGGGAGTATCGCCTCCTGAAATCGAGTCTAATGGCGCACAACTATTCCAGACTCTTTGGCTACAGGTTTTTCTCTCAAGGATCACACTATACCAGTCCGGTACCTGGGAGCTAGTGAGTCCCATATGTGAAGACTGCAATCCTGCTTGTTCCTGGAGATAATGTAGTTACTCACCTGTAACAGGTGATCTCTGGGAACAGCAGGAATCAGTCTTCACAACCTGCCCTCCTCCCCTAGGAATTATAAGGGTCTTTTATTTTTATTTTTCCTCTCAGCTACAAACTCAACTGAGGAGAGTAGTTGAGAAGGTGGGAAAGCAGGCATGAAGGTGCAGTGGAGGTCTCCCAAAAGCTTTCCTATTGGACGCTAGGGAGCATTTCCACGTGGACTCTGTTGATGACATTCACCCATAAGTGAAGACCGATTCCTTCTGTTCCCAGAGATCACCTGTTACAGGCAAGTAACTATGCTATATGGACATCTGCAGGGACGTCTACATAAACATTCCCAGAAACGTATTTCAGAACCTGGACGTATGGGATAGTCTAATGTTTAGAGTCGTGGGCTAGGAACAGGGCAGCCAGGGTTCAAATCTTACTGCTGCTATCATTGACATCGTGCTGAGTACTGGAGATAATGGAGTGCTATCTTCTCTACACCTCTGGATGCTTTTCAGCCAAACAATCATTTTTGAGATGCCTGTTTGTACCAGGAGCAGGTCTATACTTAGAGGCAATACCCAGGCGTCCATGACATAACTGAGATCAGATGGGGACGTCCAGGTTTCTGGGAATGCCCTGGCCATGCCTCCATCACATCCCCATGAATATTCTCATGCTAAGGACATCCCCAGAACTGACTTCTAAAATGGCTCTGGAGACATCTCTGTGCTTTAAACGTCTCTATGCCCATTTTCAGATGTCCAAAGCATGACTAGGGCTTCCAAAATGATTAACCTTTTTCTTTTAGTAGCCTATCTTGAATTTTAATGAAAGATACTGTATAATGTACTGAAAGAGGTGGAAAGTTGGTTAACATTCTCTTCATGATTCCTAATCTTTAAAATGTCATCAATACATGGGTATCAGCTATGCTTGTAAAATCCTCTTCAAGAACATGCATTTTTATTTAAAACACCCAGGACAATTCTGCTGCAGTGCAAAGAGAAAAAATACAGTGCAAAGTATTCCTCATAATACCTTACAACTTAGAATTAGAACAGTTCACTCCTTATGGCCTTAGGCAAGTCACTTAACCTTCCATTGCCTCAGAAGAAAGGCCTGGCAATCTACTTCCGGTCACGCTGTCAAGAAAACCCAGGAGCTCCTGGGTCCTTAGGAGTCAGCATTGACTCGAAGGCACACATTGCAGTTGCAAAGAAAATCCTAAGATTAAAGTCACTACTACTGTAAGATGAAATGCTGAAAGAAATATTGCTATTACGTATTTCTATAGTGCCATCAAATGCATGCAGCTCTGCCAGTATATATGTAAGAGATGGTTCCTGCTCAGTGTAATGTGGTATTGTTAAATCACACATGCAGAACAAAAGCCTTTGGAAATTTTATTGTATAAAATGATTAGAAAAATCAATAAGGTTGTCATCAGGAAGAGGCAAGGTTTAAGATTCAAAAGCATGCCACTCTTTTAGGTCTTGCTCTGACAGGTGCCTAATCTGAAACAACATGTAGTAAGAAGAAAATGGCACAGAGTACTGCATGATAACCCTGTTGTAAACTGTGTCTGCACATATCACAGAACCCTATAGCTATCGTACATGATAAAGATATTCGGTATAAGGAGATCATGTACATGCTAAACTATTACTGTAGTATATAATATCCAATGCAGAAAATGTAGAGAGATGTCACCGCTGTGAAATGGGTCAGAAGTATAAATATCAAATAAACCTTCTCTCATACAGAATAACATTCTTGCTGGAGAACATGTTTCCAGGCCAAACCATTAAGTCAATAACTTTATCATAGCAAACCAAAACTACCCAATAACATCAAAATATTTAAAATTTAAATTATCAAACACAATAGGGATTTCATAGGGACAGTGGTTTCTTGATCCATTACCTGACATAATCTTCCAATAGCTGTAAATTCTCTGTCTCCCTCAGTTTTTTCACCTTTCAGCAAACACATCATCTCATCATCCTTTTACTTTACAGCTTTGAAAACAAATACCAGCAACAACATTGCTATGCAGCCTATAATTTACTTGTATGTGCCAGCAGTTTTATCCCTGACTCATTCTGCACTCACCTAATGAAGGAGCATGTAGCTTTCAACAGCTAATTGCAAGTGTCTCAAGTTAGTCCTGTATAAAGGTATCACCAATAGCTTTTAGTCTCATCTTTACTTCTTCATATCCAGGTAGACTAGGGGCCCCTTTTACTAACACTTAACTAGAGCAATCTGCCAGACAGCCCATAGGAATAGCTCAAGTTAAGTGTTAGTAAAAGGGGCCATAACATAGCAACCGCACCATTTTATTCATATGTAAATGTAAGCAGGGAATATATTTTGTAGTCTTGAAATTAAAATGACAGGATATTTTGCAATAAGTAAAATCACATGTTTTCATATATTTTAATTAAGTTTGGAAGTTGTGTGAAAACAATATTGATGGCAACCTTCTTTCTTTGTTTTGTATTATGTAGAACAACTGAAATATAAAAGGGAAAAGTTCTAATACAGGAACACTTGTACTGTAATGTTACCTTCAGACTGTTTACCAAAAACAAAAGCACTAGTAATTGCAGTAGTAGTGCATTATGGGAATATTTCATCCTCTCTGTTAAAAATAAGAGCTTTTCTGAAAAGTCAAGTAGCATGAAGATCATTGCACAAATGTCTGCAAAAAAAGCACATACTCGTACAAAATCTAAGCATGCTGATACGACCTCAGGCGCTGAGTAGATTTTCACAGAAAACATTCAAGATCAAACTTATGTGAACTATACTGTATGTAAATGTTGAGTAGAGAAAAGAAAGCTAGTTCTGTGTTCTGATTGGCAGATCATTTGGAAATTAATTTGATTTTAATTTAAAATCTCCTAAGGGCCAACTCAAGCAATAACTGTCAAGCCACCCAGAGTGCACTGTGAATGCAATCACTTTGCCATACATGTGATGGCCAATCATAGTATAATTAGTGGATCAAGACCTAAAAACTTAAACACAATGTACCTATGAATTTATAAATAATTTAGAACACAGCTGCTCTGTAAATAGCCACATTTTATCATAAATCAGAAGATTATTGCAAGTACTTTAGAAGCCATGAAAACAAGGACCGTTGTCTAATGCCAGACAATTGCTTATTTTTTCAGTTTCCTTTCTGTCTACTGCACTTATAATTCTGTGTGTGCACTATCAGGTCAGTGCTGACTCCTGGCAACCCAACCCCTGGATTTTCTTAGCAAGGTGCAAGACTAAGGTTTACCTAGGGCACCAACACCTTAAACCAGTTCTGGGGCTGGCCCTTGTCGCCAGGCCTTTCTTCGATGCAATAAGTCCGCAGCAGTGGTTCTCAACCAAGTCCTCTGGAACCCCCAGGCCAGTCAGGTTTTCAGGATATCCACAATGAATGTGCATGAGATAGATCTGCATGCACTACTTCCATTGTATGCAGATCTATCTCATGTATATTCATTGTGGATACCCTGAAAACCCAACTGGACTAGAGGTCCCAAAGGACTAGGTTGAGAACCACTGGTCTACAGCATGTGGTATTCCAAGGCGGTTTCCTATCCAAGCACTAACCAGGCCCACCCTGCTTAATTTCTGAAATCAACCAAGATCATACTCGTTCAGGGTAGCGAAATTCTACCAAATTAAAAAAAGAAAAAGATATATGTCAAGCAAGTTGAAATAAAGGGGAAAGGTAGTTTCTCCAGGACCAAGCAGGAAGTCAGTCCTCACATATGGGTGACGTCGGCGCCGACAGAGCCCCCGTGCGGAGCATTTCCCCAGCTTTCATAGAAAGCCTTTGGGAATGCAGCACGCATGCACGGTCCCCTTCCCGCCCAAGAATGCCATCTTGCTCAGTCTTCTTTTTTCCACGGAGCCCGACGGATGTATATTCGTTTCACCTGAGGAAGAAGTTGATTTTCTCTGCGTTAACCTGTTTTTCTTTGGTTCGACGCCGGTTTCCCTTTCCCGCCTGGGCCCGATACGTCGGTATCGAGCCCGGATCTCTTTTTCGGTTTTTGTCCATAGTGACTAGCGTTCATGCCAATTTTTCTTTTTTCACTGGCAGCCCTATCTTTTGACCTTGCAGGGGCCCTTTTTCCCCCAATGGCTGTCAGCGGGTTTAAAAAGTGTGATCGGTTTAAGAAACTTATTTCTCTCACCGACACACATGACTGCTGCCTCCGGTGCCTCGGACCCGATCATGACCCGATGATCTGTGGTCTGTGTGGGAAGATGTCCTCTAAGGTGTTAAGGAGTCGGCAGCACCAAAAGGAAAGATTCTTCTCTGACTCTTCTCTGACTCTGCGTCCGGTAGGGCCCGGACCTCGTCAGAGGCCTCGACATCTCGGGACTCCGGCCCCGATTAGCGTCGAGGCTCCTCTGAAAGGGGGTCTCCCTCACAGGAGCATCGTAAGAAGAAATAACCCATGAGGGCGGCGTCGGTGGATGCACTTGGCTCCTCGAGGGCCAAGTCACATAGCCCCGAGCGCCGTCCCGGGTCTTCGGAGTCGGAGAGGCCTGCAAAACAACCTCGTGTGGAGATGGAGTCCCCTGGTCATGTGAGTACTGTAGTCCTCGTGGACTCACCTCCAGGGGAGCCTATGTCGGGCCTGGCGCCGCTGGGGCCTGAGTCGGGGTTTGCTGAGTCTCCTGAGCTTGGACTCAGGTTGACGGCCTTGGAGAGCAGCTTGGCTGCCTTCATGGAACAGCAGCGGGCACTGATCGCCGGTCTCACCGGTACATCTGCCCCGACCACCGGGACATCAACATCCAAGTCGACCCCGGAGGCCGAGCCGATCCTCGAGTCCATGCGAGCTTGAGTCGATCCTCGGCCAAGCTCCCCCTCGGCCTCCCGTTCGGGACCGAGGTCGTCGACGCCGGTACCCTCGGTGTCAGGGCGGATGGCATCGATGCCTGCCCGACTGGAGCCACTCGATTCCTCCTCCGAGGAGTCTGGCTGGAAGACGGAGGATGAGGAGTCGCCCGACACCTTTCGGACTCGGTGCGTTCCTTCGGACTCGCCCGAGTCCGAGCCTCAGAGAAGGTCCCCCCCCGGAGGATATCCGGTTCTCGGACTTCGTGCAGGACATGGCCAAGGCTTTGGCATTCCCCGCGGATCCCGAGGAGGAGCCTCGAGCCGAGGAGCTCGAGGCCCTACGGTATGACTCTCCTCCGAAGGAGGCCTTTACTGTTCCGGTTCCTCCGATGCTGTTGCTCTTCCGCATGTGGGAGGCGCCGGCATCGACGCCAGTTTTAAGCAAGCGGGTCGATTCCATCTATCGAGTCCGTAAGAGCCCTGGGTTCCAAAAGGCACAATTACTGCACCACTCCATGGTTGTGGAATCGGCCATGCATCGTCTGAAGAGTCAGAAGATGCACTCCTCGGTGCCTCCAGGCCGGGAGGCCCGGAACCTGGATGCCCTCGGTAAGAAGTGCTTCCAGGGTTCTATGCTTGCTTGCTGTGTCCAGGCCTACCAGCTGTACATGTGCATGTACCTTCGAGACCTGGCAAAGGAGATTGCCGGGTTCTCTGCTGGTCTCTCCGAGGAACCTTTGCAGAGGTTCAGTGCTCTGTCCTCGGGTATTCGTGAGTGCTCGAAGTTTATATCTCGAGCAGCCTATGATGGCTTCGAGGCTTCTGCCCGAGTAGCCGCGGCCGGCATCAGTACACGCCGTCAGGCTTGGCTACAGTCATCGGACCTCGAGCCATGGGTGCAGGACAAGTTGGTCGATGTCCCCTGCCAAGGTGAAAACCTCTTTGGCAAGCCCATGGCTGACAAGGCTGCCGAACTCGAGACCGAGACTCTTACCCAGACAAGGCTGTCCAGAAAAACCTCTGCCCCTTCTCAGAAGAAGAAGGGCTCGGGAAAAAAGACCTTTTACCTGAGGAAGTCATCTGCCTATAAACAGTACCCTCATTATCAGGCCTCTGTAGCTTGCCAACAGGGTCAGCAGGCCAAGGGGCAGGGTCATGGGCCCCGTAGGCAGAAGGCCCCCAAGCCTCCTACTCCGGCTCCTGCTCAGCAGGGAGGGGGATTTTGACTGCATTGGCATAGCCTCTCCTCCTCAGCTGGCCCCCATCAGCACTGGAGGCAGGCTTGCCCTGTTCGCCCACAGGTGGTCAGCCGTCACAAGGGATACCTGGATTCTAAGTATAGTCCAGAAGGGCTATCTCCTCCACTTCCACCAGGTACCCCCTCCTATTTTCCAGGGGAGCCTCCCAGACTCCCTCTGCACAGGGACTTACTCCTGCAGGAGTTGGCAGGTCTTTTGAAGGAACAGGCAGTGGAACCGGTGCCCCACCACCTGAGAGGTCACGGCTTCTATTCCAGGTACTTCCTGGTACCAAAAAGAACAGGAGGCCTCAGACCCATCCTAGACTTGCGAAACCTGAACAAGTTCCTGGAGAGGGAAAAGTTCAAGATGCTTACCCTTGGAATCCTGCTGCCCTACCTCCAGCAGGGAGATTGGCTATGCTCCTTAGATCTAAAGGATGCTTATACTCACATCCTTATTCATCCAGACCACAGACAATATCTCAGATTTGTAGTGGGAGAAAACCATTATCAGTACAGAGTACTGCCTTTTGGCCTTACATCCGCCCCCAGAGTATTCACCAAGTGCCTGGCAGTGGTAGCGGCCTACCTCAGGGTTCAAGGCCTCTTTGTCTTTCCATATCTGGATGATTGGCCTCTTGCAGGGATTGACCCCTGATGAGCCAATCAAGCCACTCTTCGCACTGTCGCTCTGCTTCAGCACCTGGGGTTTGTCATAAACTTTGCAAAGTCCAGTTTGCAACCCTCCCAGAACATGGAGTTCATAGGAGCTCGACTGGACACCTTTGAGGCAAAGGCCTTTCTACCAGTGGACAGGCTCACAGATTGATGGCTCTAACCAGGCTATTCCACAGCAATTCTCTGGTCTCCGCCAGACAATTCCTGAGGCTCTTAGGCCACATGGCATCCACGGTCCATGTGACTTCAAATGCCCGTCTACACATGAGGCCAGCTCAATGGGACCTCAGGACTCAGTGGCACCAGGCCACAGGAAGCCTCACGGACAAAGTGAGGGTGTCGAGCCTACTACAGTCTTCTCTGCAATGGTGGCTTCATCTTCCGAATCTAGTGCAAGGGGTGCCTTTTCAGGCACCTCCACACTCTCAGGTGCTGACAACCGATGCTTCTCTTCAAGGTTGGGGTGCACATTGCCAAGGGGCATGTACTCAAGGCCTGTGGACTCCTTGGGAGGCCGCAGAGCAGATCAATCTCTTAGAACTGAGAGCTATCTGCTTAGCCCTGAGAACTTTCTCTCATCTCATCTCTCACCAGTCCGTCTTGGTTGAGACGGACAATCAAGTGGCTATGTTCTATGTGAACAAACAAGGGGGCACAGGGTCCCACCTTCTCTGTCAGGAAGCACAGAAACTGTGCTCCTGGGCAGTCAATCATGGCATTCTTCTCAAAGCAGTCTACCTCCCAGGTCAGGAGAATTACCTGGCGGACAGATTGAGCAGGATCCTGCAGCCGCACGAATGGCAGTTGAACCCTTTAGTTTTTCAACAGATCTTCTTGAGATGGGGTCTTCCAACCATAGATCTCTTTGCCAGCCCTCTGAACCGTCAACTACCCAGGTTCTGTTCCAGACAACCGCATCCTCTCAGAGTAGCAGCGGATGCGTTTCTCATTCCATGGTCTACAGGCCTACTATATGCGTTTCCTCCCACGCCTCTAGTGTCCAAGACACTATTCAAGGTGACCCGGGACAAGGCCTCAGTGATTCTGGTGGCCCCCAGGTGGCCAAGGCAACCCTGGTTCCCACTACTGTTGCAAATGGCGGTGGACACTCCTCTTCCTCTGGGGATGCAACCCGATCTCCTGTCTCAGGAGCAGGGATCCCTCTTGCACCCCAATCTCCAGTCCCTCAATTTGATGGCCTGGCTGCTGAAAGGGTAGTCCTAGTGCCTTTACCACTGCCTAGGGAAGTGGAGGATGTAGTCTTGGCCTCTAGGAGGCAGTCCACCAGAAAGTCTTATGTCCTTAAGTGGCGTAGATTCTCTACCTGGTGTACTCAACACAACGAGAATCCCTTCTCATGCCTGGTACCAGTGGTGCTGCAGTATTTGCTTCACCTGTCCAACCTAGGCCTTAAGTCCAATTCTGTTAGAGTTCATCTTAGTGCTCTTTCAGCACACCACTCACAGGTGGAGGGTCAGTCTCTCTCCAGTCATCCTTTGGTGGCTCGCTTCCTCAGAGGCCTGCTTTTGCTTAAGCCTCCAGTGCGTCCACTTGCCACTGAATGGGATTTAAATGTGGTCTTGCAACGGCTTACTTGCCCACCATTTGAACCTATGGCTACTTGCCCTCTGCGTTTTCTGTCCTGGAAAACGCTATTTCTGGTAGCCCTTACTTCAGCAAGGCGAGTGAGTGAGCTTCAGGCCCTAGTATCAGAAGCACCTTATACTAGGTTCTATAGGAACAGGGTAGTCTTACGGACTCACCCCAAGTTCCTTCCAAAGGCTGTCTCCTCCTTCCACCTCAATCAGGAGGTGGTTCTTCCGACTTTCTTTCCCAGGCCTCATGCTAGCCGGACTGAGATGGTCTTGCATACCCTGGACTGTAGGAGGGCGTTGTCCTTCTACCTTGACCGTACACGGGAGCACTGGAGGGCGGTTCAGCTCTTCGTCTCTTATGACCCCAATAAGTTGGGGTTGGCTGTCTCCAAGCGTACTTTGTCCATATGGGTAGCTGACTGCATCGCCTGGGCTTACAGGGCAGCCGGCCTCTCGCTGCAGGGTCGAGTTACGGCTCACCGTGTCAGGGCGAAGGCTGCGTCAGTGGCTCATCTCCGCTCTGTTCCGTTGGCAGACATCTGCCGGGCCACTACTTGGTCTTCAAGCCAGACGTTTGCGGCCCACTACAGCCTTGAGAGGGAGTCCCGCAGGGACAGTGCTTTCGGGCAAGCGGTACTCCATAATCTCTTTGGGGTGTAGGCAACTCCTACCCTCCGGCCCTGGTGTTGGGCTACCTTTCGGGGGCGTTATCAGAGAAGATTCTGTTCTTGCATGCTGAGGCTCTAGAGGGAGCTCAGGTTTTTTAGTTTGGGGCCTCTGGTAGCCCTGAGCTAGGGAGTCCCATATGTGAGGACTGACTTCCTGCTTGGTCCTGGAGAAAAAGTAGTTAACTCACCTGTAACAGGTGTTCTCCAGGAGCAGCAGGAATCAGTCCTCACAACCCTCCCTCCTCCCCTTGGAGTTGCAGTCATATGATTTATTTTTGCTATTTTTGCTGTCTTTTAGCTATGTCATCAGACTGAGCAAGATGGCACCCTTGGGCGGGAAGAGGACTGCGCATGCGCACTGCATTCCCAAAGGCTTTCTATGAAAGCTGGGGAAATGCTCCACACGGGGGCTCCGTCGGCACCGACGTCACCCATATGTGAGGACTAATTCCTGCTGCTCCTGGAGAAAACCTGTTACAGGTGAGTAACTACTCTGTACTGCATGCTCTCAGTATTGACTTGCTCTGCTTATACTGTGACCATTTTTTATTTACTGAATAAATAAAATGCAGCAGACACTCTATTGGCAGTATTCAGTACTTCAGTATTACCGATAGAATATAGCCAGTCTTATGAAACCAAGTGCAAATGTTAGGAACACCAGCATAGTATTACAACTGTACATCAAGGATGTTACCTGACATGAGGAAACATATCCCACTTAGATTCTTTGCTTACAATAGCATATGGTCACGCAGAAGTAAGAAACTTGAAATTCTTTTTTTACCTCTCTTAAATTTACATTAGTGTTGAGAATTCAAAGGGTTAAGCAATGCTCTTTTGTCAGTATCTCATTATTTAATAGCCATACTGAGTAATGTTCTGCTTCAGAATATTTAATGGCAACATGTTCAATAATTCTGGATTTTTATTTTTCCAATTCTTGTACTTTAATGAATCACTTAACCTGTTTACTGATGCTGTGTGATAGTTATTTCCATTTTATAGAAGTTGGTACTACAAGTAAATCTGGTAAATATGTTAATCTTATCTTTAATTTTCATTTTAAACAACCCCATTTTAAGAAGTAAACTTAACTACACTTGCTTTTTCCTATAACAGTGATGTTCCCTTTCTTTTGATTTTGTTAATTAGAAAAATCTGAATAAATAAACTTGTTGAACATTTGAAAAGATCGACCAAGTTAAAAAATATAAATACTTTCGCTTTTTAGAGTTCATTATTAGACCAGTACATGAGAGTACACACTTTTAATTAGCATGAAGCCTCCATTCAACAGTGTGATCTGCGAAAAAACTTAAACGGATATAATTTTCTCTATGATTAATTTTGTTCAGATTCAGCAGCATTTAAGTGCCTCTGAATAAACCAGATAAAATAATCATCATCATCATCATATGATGTTACTGTATCTCTGTGTGGTCAGTAAGGCAGACCAATTAACCAGTGCTAAGTCAGCAGCTGTATATGGGACCAGAGGCAGCGCTCAATGTAACAGATGCTGCATTGTCTATGTAAGCCCACAGTCACATTTGCCTGATCCAGTTGTCAGTTTCCACTTTGCCATATTTGCTCGACATCATCTGAAACTGGATGAAATAAACAGGATAAAAATATCCTGTTAACTTGAGGACAATTCTTTGCCATTTATCTGACTTAGTTTAGTCAGATGACATTGATGTTCAGCAATTATTTAACTAGCTGGTTGGCCAGAACTTTTTAACTGGCCTGGGGTAGAAGGGTTAGGTATTTAAAAAACAAAGATTTTGAATATTGACCCCCAAATGTTTAGTTTTCAGATTTCTTAAAGGCAAAGAAACTATATCAGAAACAAATGTAATTTTTAGCATTTTAAAGTACCTATACTCGGTGATCAGCCAAACTATCAGTAATGCTGCTTTATGTATCAATTTTGTATCCTAGTAAATTCAGAAAGCAGTCTCCTGAAACAAAGAGCCATTGCAAATGAGATCTGATCAGGGCCGGCATCACCATTAGGTGAATTAGGCGGTTGCCTAGAGCACTTGGCTTCTGGGGGTGCCCACTGCCGCCCTTCTCCAGGCCAGCAACGGCAAGGGAATTGCAATGCAGCATTTACCTACGACTCTGGCGCTGCATCGGAAGGGGGAGCAGAAGTGACAGATAATAGCAGGCAAGAACCGCAATGCAGCACCAGAGCCTTAGGTAAGTGTTGTATTGTGGTTCCTTGCCATTGTCGCTGGCCCAGGAGAGGGGCAGCAGTGACAGCAATAAAGGGGTGTGGGAGGTTTGGCCTAAAGCGCCTCTGATCCTTGCACTGACCCTGATCTACATGTATCATTATAGACATACTTGAAAAAGGCTGGGTGGATTTTAGCAGGACTGAAATTGTACTTAACTTCTTTTGGCAATCTAATAGTTACCAACCCCAAAGCATATGCATAGAGTTATAATATAAACTCTATTATAAAATATTACAGATATAGTGATGTAGGCTACAACAACCTCTCACTCTCTGGAAATACTTGCTATTGTTTGATATAACTTTCTGTGGAATAGTTTGTAATCTAAGGCCAATATTAATTAAAATGCCTGGAGAATTGAGATGGCTAAACATCTCAAATTATTCCTCTATTCATCAGCACTGTACATATAGCTAGTGTTGCTGAATAAATGAGTTGCAAGGATACATATACATAAAAGTATACATATATGTGTATGTAGAATATCTGTATATCAGGGTTTATACATGTAAATTATACATTTGGCTCGGACTGTCCTGGTTTTAGCATGTCAAAGCTAAATGTATAAGTTATGGGGGTCATTCTGACCCCTGAATAGCTGGGTTGGACGTCCAACCCTGTTTAGTCCTGGTAGCGTATTCCGAGCCCTCTGCTCCCACATGCACAGTGGGCTTGTGTGGGGAGCACTGGTTGGGGGTGGGAGGGCCGAAGCACCCGGACATAGAGGGCCTATTCAGGTCACGGCCCTATATGTCTGGTGGGGGAGAGATGGACATGGGACTTATTCCACCTCGGGAGTGGAATAAGTCCCACCGAAAACAGCGATCGGGCCCAGCAGTCTCCCACCAGCAATGGAGTCGCGGCAGGTGAGGCCCCTCCTCCCGATCCCAGCCCCTGCAGGCCCCGCCAAGGGTTGGACAGTGGGGAAAAGACGTTTGTTGCTGTGGTGGGCTTTCGGGGCTCCTGCTGGATGTCCCAGTGCCATGACAATGGGACCCCATGGCACCAGCACGCAGGCAGGAGCACTCAGCGGGGGAAACGGGCAGGCACTTGGACGTAGACCGGCGTGGAATGCTGTTCACACCGGCTTGTCTAAGTGCCCTGATTCTGCAACCGCGGGAACGTGTAGTTCCCTTGGTTGCAGAATTGGGTTTTTCTCAGGGCCGTATATTTTCTGCACATCTGGACGGCCCGGACATGCAGAGATTAGAATTGGCCTCCACATGTATAGGCTCAAAATATTGAACATCTAAAATATGTATAGGCTCAAAATATTGAACATCTAAGTGCTTTTTAAATATTGACCCCCCTATTCCATTTAACCTATTAATTTGCAGTTCTAGAGCCCCTTTAAGCTAGATAGAGCCCTAAATTATTATGCAAACAAGATATTTCAAAAGTCTGCACACAGCAGCCATTAGATGGTCATGCAATACTTTTCAGCTGTTGAACATAGGGAGGGCAATTTTTATTCTGCCTCTAGTCCTGCAAGCTTATTTTCAGGGTAAACTCACCACAGAGTTTCCTTTTGAGAATTCTGGTGGCCATGCAACCTGTGGGCATTTTTGTACTTGTATATTATGCAGCTGCTTAGAGACAAGTGCAAAGTACATGCTGAAAAGTACCCATAGTGATTTGAACCTGCAATCACCATGCATGTCTTCTCTCACCTGATCTAACCCATCTCTTTTTCTCCACATTAAAAAATACTGTATGCTTGCTGTTCACATTTCATTTATTTTACCCCCACTAAAGGAGGGCATAATATTTAAATCACATTTTTATGCTAGTAAACCCACATTTAAAAGTAAAAAAAACTCTTTTTATTGCCATCTGCATTTCTTTAAGGTATGCTCCAGTTAACTAGTACATTTACATATGTATGGGTTTTTATGAATTTAGAAAAGTGAATTAAGATGATGCATTTTAATGCTTGAAAATTCTAATAGGATCATCAAAATATCAGGTCTTAAAGTCTCAGGCACCATTGCACCTCTAAATTGCACCATGGTGCCTAGGATTTCATATTCCCCAAATTTTTGTTTTCATAGCATTTGAAACTGAAAGCTCAGCTAAGAACATAAGAACATAAGATATGCCATACTGGGTCAGACCAAGGTCCATCAAGCCCAGTATTCTGTTTCCAACAGTGGCCAATCTAGGTCATACGTACCTAGCAGTTTCCCCAAGAGACACAAGTTCCACAATGCTTGTACTGGGTCAAGCATTGATATCTTCGGTCACTTCTTAATAATGGTTTATGGACCTTTCCTCCAGGAACTTGTCCAAACCTTTTTTAAACCCAGCTACACTAGCAGCCTTTACTACATTCTTCGGTAGCAAATTCCAGAGTTTGATTACACGTTGAGTGAAAAAATATTTTCTTTTATTAGTCTTAAATAGTTTACCCTGTAGCTTCATTGCATGTCCCCTAGTCTTTCTATATTCTGATAAGGTAAACAATCGATCTACGTTTACCCGTTACACTCCGTTCATTAATTTATAGACTTCTATCATATCTCCCCTCAGCCGTCTCTTTTCCAGGTTAAAGAGCCCTAACCTTTTTAGCCTTTCTTCATAGGAGTATCCTTCCATCCTCTTTACCATTTTGGTGGCTCTTCTCTGTACCTTTTCTAAAATCGCTATATCCTTTTTAAGATACGGCGACCAGAATTGCACACAATATTCAAGGTGCGGTCTCACCATGGAACGATATAGAGGCATTATAATATCTTTTGTTTTATTTTCCATTCCTTTCCTTATCATACCTAGCATTCTATTTGCTCTCTTGGCCGCCGCTGCACACTGGGCCGAGGCACACTGGCACACTGGCAGTTCTTGCACCACAGAGCTCAAACTTACTGAGAGCCAGGCATGGAGTGCAAATACATTAGTAGGAGAGCCCTTTTCCTTTTTTTTTTTTTGCCATGGCAGCATTAGCAGATAGTGAGGTAAGGAATCAGGTGGATGGCTCAGGAGTCTGCATCGAGTTCACTGGCTGGTCAACTGGGGTATGGACTTTGGAAGAGAAAGAGGATAAAGTGGAAGGGAGATGAGATAGAGACAGACCAGGTGAGGACAAAGGGGGGGGGGGGGGAGCTGAGTACAAGAGCAGGACATACTGGATGAGGACAGGAAGGGGAGAGAGGAGTGAGAAAGACAAACTAGGTGAGGACATAGTGGGAGTGGGAAGAGATGAGCAAGAGATACTGGCTAAGCACAGAGTGGGGAGAGGAGATGAGTAAGAGAGGCAGGGGAACCCAGGGTTCAGTAATAGGTGAAGACAAGAAGGAAATGCCTCAGGCACAGTTATGGGGGTTAGCTGCTATTGTCTTGTTGACTGCACATGTAGGGGTGGCAGGCAAAGGGCTGTTGATTCCTGTCAGCACAGTACTGTGGCACATGTAGACAGTGAATGAGAGAAATCATAAAACCACTTTAAAAGTCTCAAATAATTGATAAATCTTTTAATAAATATTGGATACTTAAATAAAATCTTTCATAGCCATGTTTCAGCATAAGCTTTCATCGGGGTATAAATAATATCTGTAAAATAAAAACAACAATAAAATAATCATAATATATAAAAATCATGTTGAAATAGCATTGGAATATTACATAAAATGAAATAAAAACAATGTGATGAAATATAATAAAATTGAAACAATATGGAGCCTATGGAGTTCATTCTGAAGCACAGTGCAAGCCACCTGGACCCTATTACCCTCCTGCTCGCCCCGTATGTCCCATGCTTTAAGATGGGGAGAGCTGGCGGGAGGGGGGCGGGCCTGTATGTACTGCCGGGCCCATAGGGACGCATTGCTTATAGCACCTCAGAGGTGCTGTAAGCAGCGAAAACCCGGCGATCGGGCCCAGGGAAACCCTCCTTCCCTGGGCTGGATGCGGGGAGGTCCCTGCCGCCTGATCCAGGCCACGGCAGGCCATCTGTGTGTCAGGCAGCGGGGAAATAGGGGGCGAGAGCCATGGATGTCAGGTGCGCCTGTAGGGAGGATGTCCCCGCAGGCAGCAGGAGCACTCCGGGCTGTCCTCGGGCCCAATTCTGGCTTCATGGACCAGAATCAAACAGCCCCGTCTTCTTTGGGGATGTCTGGATGGCCTGGACATCCCCCTCCCTGAATTGGGTTCTGCATGAATATAATAAACTGAGAAAGATCTAAGAGTTCATTTTATTAAAGAGTTGTAACCAGTTAATGTACATTTTAATGTGTGGCAATTGACAGCTGGGAACACAAACATGGGGGCATGCTAGCAATCACACAGTAAAGTGCATGGTAATCAACCATGATGCAGTGGTACTGGGAATTGATGTAGTGGGGGCATAGAGAGCACATTGCCACTAGTGCACTTAATATGCAGAACCTTAGTGGGCTTTTGTAAAAAGGAACCCTAAATTTGAAGCTATCATTATATTCCACTTGAATTCACTTACCTCACTTCATTGAAGTACATATACACAAGGATCCAATTCCCCAAACAATCACTATCTAAAAAATAAAAATTAAAACAGTGAATAGTGTTGTGGAATTCATCTAGAAACATATGCAGCTTAAAAATCAGTGAAGAAATAGTAATAAATTTTCGGGGTATTTCTAGAATCTAGCAGTATTGTTAACTCAAAAAGGTTCTTTACTGGACATTAACTGCATTGCAGATAATGCAATACAGTTTGCTACATCTTTTGAGGTGGTATTAACAGTACCACGTTATTGTCTGAATTAACAGTTAAAACGTAGTAATTACCTCTCCATTAATTGTGAGACATAGTCTTCCCATTCTCTGCCTTTTTCCTTCTTAGCTGGTAACATGAAGATTTCCCTGCATTAATCGCTAAGGCACCTTGTTAACTGTTAGCGTGTGTTAATTGGCACTTTAACAGCTGACGCGGTTTAGTAAATAGGATGCATGATGCTCTAATCTTCTCGTGACAAACATGATTGAAAATATCAGGATTAAAGCACATGCCAATTAATACTGAAATCTGTTGTCTCCAAATATATCTCAAATATATACTCGTATTTTGTGTTGCATGATTTATTTATTTTATTTATTTATTTCTTTTTCTTATATACCGCGCTCTTCGATATCAGTGTGGTTTACATGGAACATAGGAGAGTTTTACAGTGGGGGGTTACACTGTAATTACATAGAAAAGGTAATACAACTTGGATAATAGTATTAACTATTTACATCTGAATGGCTAACAGAAAGAGTATTTACACGTATATACACAACACTTTGAGGGTGGTTACATGTGGCTGTGATGCATTGTTGTGAGTGGGGGGGTTGCTGTAACATCTTTCGGGTAGCACTTGAGGAAGAGGTAGTGCTTCAGTGCTTTTCTGAAACTGGTTAGGTCCGGGATTGCTCGTATATGAGGTGGAAGAGCATTCCAGCATCTGGGTGCACAGAGACTGAAGGCCCTGTTTACAGTTGCTTGTGTACAATGGGTCATTGCTTTGGGGATTACTAAGGTGTTTATTGCAGTAGATCGTCTGATTCTATTTGGGGGGGGGGGGTGACGTGCGTGAGACCAGCAAGTGATGAGGGAGCGAGTCCATTAATGGATCTGAATGTTAGTAGTAGGATTTTGAATGTGATCCTGTGATGAATTGGGAGCCAGTGAAGACTTTTGTGGGTGGGTGTTATGTGGTCACGCCTTGAGGTCCCATTTAGAACTCTCGTTGCAGCGTTCATGGCCAGTTGGAGCTGGCTCAGGGTGGATTGTGGGAGTCCTTGGAGGATTGCATTTGCGTAGTCAAGATGAGGGATGGTTAGTGCTTGAAAAATTGTTCTAAAGTCGTCTGGTTGAAGTAGGGGACGTAGATGTTTGAGGGCCTTGATTTTATGGTATGTTGATTTTACCATATTGCTAATGTGAGTCTTCATATCTAGTCTCTGGTCCATTGTAATACCTAGGTATCGAATTGAGGATTTAGATTGCAGTTCTATCTCTCCAATTTTTAGGCAGGCTGGAGGGGAAATGTTGGGGTTTTTGGAGATGAACAGCACTTCGGTCTTTTTGTGTTGTATTCGGAGGTTCTGGTTTTGGAGCCATTTTTCCACTGTGCTAAAGCAGTTGGTTAGTGATGATGACAAGTGAAGGCACATTTTAGAAAGGCTGGCTGCAGGGACACTTCTATACTAATCTTAGATGAGAGGGTGGGTATGTGTAAGTCCAATGTAAAATCAACATATCTCTACCCTTCACCAAGGAATGTGTTTTATATCAAAGAAGGAAGCTCAGGAATGCACAGAGGTTGGCATCCATATATGATAGGAGGAATCAAGTCACAAAGACACATGTGGGAAAACTGACATAGGAAATGCAACAATTTACAGATATAAGTACCGGCATTTTACAACTGACACATGTAAATGTCAGTACTTACATGTGTTGTATCTTTGCCATTTTGCAAATCTAGACATGCAGATGCCACTAATTACCTACAGATGCTTCTATCTTTCCCTCATGATTAAGTGAGGGAAGAAAACATTGGGAATGAAGGGGGATATTATCCTCTTTAATTCCTCCTGTAAAGAGAAGGATAAAAGGAGCACTTTTCTATTCCTATTTGTGTCAGTGAACATGTGTAAATCTGGCCATGGACAATTTTGATCTTAACATGCATCCCCTATATGAAATCAGGTATACACATGTAGATTTTGATGCCATCCTGGCCACGACCCTAACATGCCCCATGCAACATAGATGTGATTATGGACATCTACATGTGAAATGGGCCCCTGCGAACACAATTTAGGACAACTATCCAGAGGGTCGCCATGAGTCAACAGTGACTCGACGGCACTTAACAACAACACGTGGATGCAACTTACATGTGTAAGTGGTCATATTCATACATGTAGATTGCAAATACGTTTTCTAAATATCCCCCTTAGTGTCTAGCATTCAAGAACAGAGCCCAACACCTTGAATAAATTTACAAAAATTCTCTAAAACTCTTTGATTAAAATTCCAGTAGTACTTGAATTTCGTAGATCTATGTGAATTAATAAAACTGTGTTTCCAAGGAATTGCCTCTTCTCTCTTGAGCCATTCATATGATATTGCACCTCTGTGCATACGAGCATATTTTACTGTCTCTGACTTTTTCTTCTCTCCAGCTAGAGGCTCCATTCTGAGGCTCCCACCCTTTTTGCTGTTAAATTGAAGCCAGTACTCTTAGAAATATTCTTACCCACAAGTGATTGCAAGCTGGAGCTAGTGGCTCCCTTCTGAGGCTCCTGTCTTTCTTCCATCAGTCTGAGGCCACTCTTCTGATAATAGCCCTGTCTGCAGGTGACTGTGAACTGGCATTAGAGGTTCCTTTTTGAAGCCCGCACCCCTTCTTCTGTCGATCTGAAGTCACTGCTCCCAATAATAGCTCCACCTACAAGTCATTGTAAGCCAGAGTTAGAAGCTCTGTTCTGAGGCTTCTGCCCCTTCTGCTATTGGTTTGGGATCACTCCTCTCGAAAATAGCCCCGTCCACAAGTGACTACTAGCTGGACGTGAATTCAACTCTTCCTCTGTATTTTATTCAAACTCTGTAGTGGCGTTGCATATGATATTGCGCCTGTGTACTTACTTTACTATCTCTGATTTTTTTCTTCTCTATGGTGAGAGGCTGTGTTCTGAGGTTCCTGCCCCTTTGCTGTCTGTCTGAGGCCACTCTTCCCCAATAATAGCCCTTCCAACAAGAGACTGCAAACTGGAGCTGGAGGCTCCAGTTTTAGGTCCCATCCCTTCTGCTGTTGGTCTGAAGCCACTCCTGAAAATATTTCTGCGAGCCGGGGCTAAAGGCTGTATTCTAAGACTCCGCCTGTTCTACCATCAGTTTGAGGCCATTTCTCCCAATAATAGCCCCACTTACACATGACTGCTAGCAGGAGATGACATCAGCTTTTCCACTGTATTTAAGTCAAACTCTGCAAAAACGTTGCATGTGATATTGTACCTGTGTGCTTATTTTGCTGTCTTTGACTTTCTGCTCTCCAGTTTGAGGCTCCACTCTGAGACTTTTGCCCTTCTGCTGTTGGTCTGAGGCCAATCCTGATAATAGTGCCACCCACAAGTGGTTGTGAGATGCAGATGGCATCTGTTATTTCACTGTATTAACTTCCGTAGTGGTAGTGCAGCCAGCAGTACACACTGAAGGACCACAACCAAGGAGCATGTCATGTTCCTTGGGCACTTCTTGGAATGGATTTAATGGTGGCCATATGAGTTGTGTCAGTGGTCAGAGTATTCTGTTATTGTTTATACTTTTTCTTGGCTTCTCTTTTTGTTTTATTTTTATCTATGGATTCAGCTGCTATCTCAGTCATTACTGGGCAAAGAGCTCCCCATTTTTGTATCAGATGATACATCATCAGGTACTGTACAATGTGATCTGACTCTGTTGATATTTGTAGATCTCCTCCTCCCTCTCCTACTTTAAACTGTTTTTAACCTTGAATTTTTTTAATGTTAGGTCACTGAAAGAGAAAACCTCTCTAGTACAAGACCTAAACATGGAGCACCAAAGCTCTATTTTTAGTATTAGCAAAACTTGGTTAAAGCACGGGGAGGAAGCTTATTTGACTTGAACTATCCCCTCCCAATTTAGCGTATTTGATTAAATGTTGATTATGTAAACAAGGTGGAGGTATTGCTCTTTTTTACAAAATAGCTTTGTCAAGTCTCTTGACCTCTCCTATCTTGAAGTACTTCTGGCACGCTTCGACTCTACTGAACCTGTATACTTTGTTACTCTAGTGCCTGCCTCCTTTGAATTCAGTAAACTGGGCTGATTGCTGCAATTGTTGACATTTCTACATGTTTTTCTAAACTCTGTTTTTGGTGATTTCAGTGTTCATTATGACTTACTCTCTACTTTTAGGGAAAAGGATTTCTTACAGTAAATGGAATCACCAGGTTTCTCTCAAGTGATACATTCCCCTCCTCAGTGATGCATGGAAGCCATACACTTGATTTATTTTTCACACTTGGAACATCTGCAGTTTCTATTATTACTCTTAGGCCTATCTCTCTGTCTTGGACTAATTATTTACTCCTTACTCTTCATCTGATTATCCCTGCCTTAGCGGTCTCAAGTAACCAAATAACTAGATTTTAACAAACTTTAAAATCCATAAGCCTGTTGTCTTTTAATTGTGAGGCCTCCTTGGTCAAAGTTTCCCTGCAAACTCTGGAAGAACAAGTATCTTTCTGAGCTGAAGTAAGCCGTTAATGAGGTAGCTCCCTTACAACCTTACTCATATTCAGATAGGCATCCACATCCTTGGTACCACCAAGGTCTTTGACTATTTAAACATCAGATTCATAAAGCAGAAAGAACCTGTTGGAAGGCAAATATTTATAAAGCTCTGATCTGCATGGAACATTAACTAAGCTACCATAATAGCATTAAGCAGGCAAAGAAAACTATTTCTTGAAGTTGATGAAAGCCATCTGAAATTGTTTAATCCAGTGGCAGACTGGGTTTCTCCTACCTCTGGATTTCCACATCCTCGAACCAGATACTTTGGTTCAGTTTTTTGTAGCTAGGGTTGCTAATCTTTCTCAGCCCTTAATTAAACCATTAATCCTACTAACAACAAAGACACTTCTGCACTCTCTTCTTTTATAGAATTCAGTTCTCAATTTTTTGTCATCTAGCTGGCACTCCTACTGCTAGGCTTTAGTGATTCATTAATACTGTTTCCCTTTCTTATCTCAGTAAGGTCATTGACTAAATGTCTGCAGTGACATCAGTTTTGGACCCTATCTCTTTCTTATTTCATCAAAAATCTTGACATAAGGCTTTTTCAATCTATTTTGAGCCTTGTTAATTTTAGCCTTTAATATATATATTTTGCAAGGTGTTGGAAAGATGACATTGTCCATCCTTTGCTAAAAAAACAATTTAGATCCTCAGATTCCAACAAATTACTTTTGGATATCCAATACACCATTTATTTTTAAAATTCTTGAGAAAGGCATGCTCCTCAATCTTCTGTCTTTTCTCAATGAAACAAATACTATTCACCCACAGCTGTTCGGTTTTTGTGAACACCACAGTACTGAGACATATTTAGTATCATTAATTAATGAGGCTATTTATTTGTTTAGTTAAAAGTTTTATTAAACCATCTTATGATTTTCAACATTCAAAATGGTTTACAATTCAGATAGAATAATCAAAGTAAGAAGGATAAGAGCAAAGGCAAGAGAGAGAGAGAGAGAGCAAATGGAAATATAAACAGCATCCTTTATAACATATTAGCACCCACAAAATTAAAACCTAAGAGTTATTCTTCTACAGGAAATAATAAAGTTTTACTCCCTTTCTGAAGTTCATAACATTACTCTCTGATCTTAAACGTTTTGGTAAATCATTCCAGCACTCAGGGCAGTCATGCTAAAGACCCTAGACCTCCAAGTAGGTTTTCAGATAAATGGCAAATCCGGGACTTCTAATAAATTTCCCCATGATGTGCGCAATTGCCTCTTAGACACATAATGCCACAATTTGTTCTTCAAGTACAATGGTTTCTCATTTCTTACAGCCTTAAAATATCAACACTAACAATTTAAACCTGCATCTCTCTTTATTGGGCAGCCAGTGTAATTTCCTTAGCAATAGTCAGTTACTCTCATTTTTCTTACTCTCCAGCAGAAGCCTAACAATCGTATTTTGCTCATTCTACAACTTTTTTAACAATTTATCTTTTAAGCCCACATGTAATACATTATAATAATCAAAAGCACGTACTGTAACAATAGAGCCTTTCTTATTCTCTGCAATTATTTTCGCCCTAAGTACTGTTTAAGTTGATGAACCAATTTTAATTTATAAAAAACTAATTTAGATACGTTGGAAATCTCTTTAATTCCAATCCCATGTTTTTCTACTAATATCCCAAAGAATCGACATTCAGGAAATCAAGAAAGACAACAAACAGCAAAGCATTTTCCTACATTGCCCCCAATCTTTGGAATGCTCTCCCAGCCTACCTAAGAGAAATAAATGACCTTCTCATGTTCCGAAAAAAACTTAAAACTCACCTATTTACCCTTCATTTTGGTACCCAATATGAACACAATAGCTCAGATTCCATATCCCCCTCCTAAAAACTTACTATAGCATTCCCCCTCTACTTCTTATCCAGATGTATATAGTTTCATGTTAATTCTTCACTGTTTATAATATCAATAAACAATGCTAACGTATATAGTTCTAATAT
Source organism: Ichthyophis bannanicus (assembly GCA_033557465.1). NCBI lineage: Eukaryota > Metazoa > Chordata > Amphibia > Gymnophiona > Ichthyophiidae > Ichthyophis > Ichthyophis bannanicus. Next base: position 370,817,570 of record CM066033.1, on the reverse strand, counting down.
GTTTTATGTAACTGTATTTATACCTGTTCCCATACTATTCAAATTGTTGTTATTTGTAAACCACTTTTGATCAACTGGAAAAATGCGGAATAAAATTGTTTAATAAATAAATAAATAAATTTATCTAAGGGATAGCAACACCATCAATCAACAACAATGTTAAGGAAGTCTTCTCAATTTCTCCCATACAGACCGTGTTAGTTACATTCTAAACCAATTTATAATGATATAATCAATTCTTAATCTCCTCCATGCAATCATCATCTGCACAGTCTGTGTCCAATACCCTTCCAAAGGGGCTATCAATTGTAGCTTATCTGCATAGATGTAAATTTTAATACCATGTTTCCAAACCACTTTTTCTAGGGGTTGAAGATACTGTAAATATTTTTTAAAAAATTAGGGGAAGTGGGGAGTCCTGCGGCATCATCCAAGACCAATAATGGTCCCCCAATGAATAATTCCTATACCTCACTTTAAAACGTTGACCTTACCATAAAAAACTCTAACCATGTTAATGCAGTACCTCTAATATCAATTTGCCAGCAGTGACCAACCCTTTCGACATATCCAATGATATCAATAAAACTGGAGTTCTTTGATCAAGATGAAAATATATGTGATCTAATACAGCAGTCAACAAAGCTGCTGCGCCACCACCTACCCGAAAACCTCCCTGGCCTACATTTAACAAATTATAATCTTCCAGAAAACCACTAAATTGATGGAACACTTCTTTTTCTACCAATTTAGCCAACATGTGTAAGTTAGAGATGGGACAGAAATTTTTGCAGTTCTTTACATCAGTACTTTCTTTCTTCAGAAGTGGAGAAACCACAGCTTCTTTTAATTATAAAGATACCATTACATCTATCAAAGTGGAATAGCATAGTTTAAAAAATGCAATAGGTTTAAAATCTAAGGAGGAAAATGTAATAAAGCTTTAAGTAAAACTCCAATCCTCTCTGCAGTTATTGGACAAAAAAACATCTAGAACTGTATCCATACTGCCATTTAACACCTCTTCCTCAATCCAAATCTACATGCCCCTCAACTTTCTCATTGGTAACTTCTTTATTTTATTTATTTATTTATTTGTTTGTTTGCTTTAATATACCACGCTATTACAGATCAGTGTGGTTTACATGAAACATATGAACGTGGTTTACATATAACATTTGAACATGGTTTACATATAGCATCTGAACAATAAACTAGTTTACAACGAACAGGTTACATATGATAAATTTGCAACAAGGTGGTATAACTAGGAACATATTTACATTATAGGAACATATTTACATTAAACAACAGCTTGGTATAATCAGGGATTAAAGCTCAGTGTTTGACATGAGCCGTCGGCTGTTTGTACGACTGATCTAGGTTGGATGGTTATACGTTAGTTGGACGAGGTAAGTCTTCAATGCTTTCCTAAAAGATGTAAGATCCGGGATGGCACGTATCATTGGGGGTAGTGCGTTCCATTGGGTTGGCACAAATAGAGAAAAAGCATGTTTCTTAGTTGATTGGGTACAGGTTCTTACTGTTGAAGGGGTCATGAGAGAGTTTACCATGCATGTTTTCCTGGTCCTGGTCTCCGGCATTCATTGTATGAGTTCTGAGAGTGAGGTTGCCGACATTCTATGCAGGGCCTTAAAAGTGAGTAGCAGTGCTTTGTAGGTCAGGCGACTTGCTATGGGGAGCCAGTGAAGCTGAATCAGAAGAGGAGTGATGTGGTTGTATCTGGATGCAGACAAGATTGTACGGGCAGCTGTGTTCATGGCGAGTTGTAGTGGCTGGAGAGTGTGCTTTGACATATTATGAAAGATGATGTTGGACTAGTCCAGGTAAGGGAGGATGAGAGCTTGAGCAACCGAGCGGAAGTCTAAGGATTCGAGGAGAGGACGTAAGTGCCGGAGGGTTCTCAGTTTATGATAGACTGCTTTGGAGATATTTTGAATGTGGGTCTCCCAGCACAGGCGTTAGTCAATTGTTCTTCCCAGATAGCGGACCTCTTGTTTGGTTATGAGGTCAAAGTCTTTCACTTTGAGGGAGGGCGGTGGGGTAAATGTGGGGTCTTTGGATATGAATAAGACCTTGGTCTTATTGTTGTTGACCATCAGGTTGTGGGTTATGAGCCAATCTGAGATTGTGTTGAAGCATTCTACTATGGACGAGTAGTCCAGGTTGTCAATGAGGAATGGAGTGTACAGTAACACATCATTGGCATAGATGTGGTAGAGTATGTTGAATGATTGAATAATAGAACAGATTGGCTGGATGTAAATGTTAAAGAGTAGGGTCTGAGAGGAAAGATCCTTGTGGGACCCCTTGTGTTTTTTGGAAAGGCCTGGATGCATGGTTATCTATGCGAACTTGTTGTTGTCGGTCGGATAGGTAGGATTTGAACCAGTCTAAGGCTAGGTTTCTTATGCCTTTTTAATACAGTTGGGTGAGCAAGAGTTTGTGGTTGACTGTATCGAAAGCTGAGGCGATGTCCATAAATATGAGGATGAAGCCTTGTTTCTTCTTATCAAGGCCTGTATGGAGTCTATGAGGGAGAGTCGTGAGAAGGGTTTCAACACCATGCTGTTGCCAAAATCTGTGCTGTTGCTGGTCTAGAGGTGCATAGGGTCGATGTGGTCCTGGGTCTGTTGGTAGGCAATCTTTTCTATGTTTTTGGTTAGGAAGGGGAGGCTTGAGATAGGTCTGTAGGATTTGATATCTGATGAGTCAAGTTATCTGATGGATAAGTTTGTTATTCTTAATTAGAGGTCTGATAGAGGCAGTTTTCAAAGGGGGAGGAAGGATGCCTTCAGGATGGCGATTCTGGCTGTGATTGGGCTGAGGTAGGTTTGTGTTTGTTTGATCCAGAATGGTGGACAAGGGTCCATTGGGGAGATCGTGGTGTTGATCCCACTGATGATTCTTTCTATTTGTTCAGGAGGGTATGGATAGAAGGATTCCAGAGTCGGTGAGGGAGTGCTGGCAGAGTTATAGGGGTGCTTGGGTAGGCATTTTGGTTCATGAATAGATGGGTTGGTTGTTGGTGAAGTTGTTTTACTTTAAAAGTAGGTGGCAAAATCATCTGGGCTTGGAGTGCTTATTGGTTGTTTTGTGGATGTATCTTTTGTGAGTGATTTGACTAGGTTGAAGAGTTTGCGAGGTTTATTAAGAGAGCGCATGAGGGTATTGGTGTGATGTTCCTTTCTCTTGTAACTTTCTGTACAAAAAACTCAGCTAATCTTTCAGCCTCTCTCTTCTCAGTGTCAACTGGATTTGCTACCCTCCCTTGCCCAACTACATTTTTTTTACTATTCTAAATAATTCTTTTGAATTATTGCCAGCTTTTCCAATATCTAATGCATAATTAGACTTTTTACTCAACTGAATATTAGCTAAATATCTGTTACCTTTTGTCTTCGAAATCCTTCTCTCAGACTCTAATTAAGATTTAATTCAGATTCTCTCCAATTGTCATACTCTCCTTCTATGTAATTTAAGTTTCTCAATGTACCTGCCCTTCTGTCCTTTTCTTGCATCACATATTGTTTAATTGGAGCCACTTCTTCTAATGCTTCTTCCATTAACTTTTACCATTCCTCAACCAATTCCTCTACTTTTATCCCTTCTTCTTTCCTTCTCCCCTGCAAAGCACTATTTTCCCATCTTTATACATCAGCCTTTCTTTAAACCCACTTAAGTGAATTCCTCTGTAATTTCCTTGGTAAGATTTAAGCTCTTATATCTATGCAGTTAAAAATAGCCAACCAAGAAAGGATCGGACCAAGACATGGACTTGAAATCTTGAATCTTGATTCAGGGAAATATGTTATCATTATTTCATTGGACTTACCTGCCGCATTTGATTTAGTTAATCACCAGATGCTGCTTACAAGACTAGCAGAGTTTGGAATAGGATGTGGTGGTCTTAAATGGTTTACCTCATTCCTGAATGACCGAAAATTTAGGGTTCTAGTTACTAAGGTACACTAATGTTAGCATGCATTAATTCACCAATAGTGCACATTATTAGTAACTGGCTCCCACTGAATTACAGTACATGAGACCAATGCTAAAGTAACACGCATTAACAGTGAATTAACATGTGTTAACGTTAGCTCACTTTAGTAGCTAGATCTCTTAAAGTCTTATAAATTCTTCTTTTGCATCCCCTCATTTCTTTCTACTGATGTCTGTCAAGTTTCAGTGTTAGTGCCAGTGTCGTTCAATGTATTTTTCAGCTCCTTAGCTACAGTTGTATAGTCTTTAACAGTCAACCCTTTTTTATTTGCTGATGACATTCTGTTTCTACAGTATATTCTGTTGATTTCACTGCGTCAGGTCTGACACCGTTAAATAGCTGCCTATCACAGGTAGTCCAATAGCTTGAAACCAGTCTTTTTAAACTTAATCTTCAAAAAATGCTCTCACAATGCCCCTGCTATAGATGGACAGGAGATAAGACTAAAATCCTCACTTCAGTTTTTATGTGCTGCTGTTGATTCTTTTTTGAGCCACAGATTTCTTTAGTGGTTAATCTCGTTTTCATGCACTTCATCAAATTAGATCTCTGTTGGACGAAGATGCCTTACTTATATTGATTCACTCCTTTAAAAACTAGCCATTTAGATTATTGTAACACCTTCTACAATGGTGTTTGTCAGTTTGCACTTAAAGGACTTCAAATTATCTAAAACACTGCTATCAGATTATTATGCAATTTAAAATATGCATATCATATTTCTCCTTAAAAAAAACACTGGGTGCCAGTAGCCTGTAGAGTTAAATTGAAGATTTAGGTTCTTGCATTCAAAGCAATGTATACTGAACAGCCAGCACTGCTTTTTAATGTATTGATCCCTTATTTTCCTCTACAAATTTTATGTTCTGAAAACAATAAAGTGGTGTTTATTCCACCTCCATCTAGCACACAGCTAGAAGCCACCCATAATTCAGTTTCTACATCTTAGCCCCACTATTGTAGAATTCCATTTGAAAGCATCTTTGAGTTGAGGCATCTTTGTTTAAGTTCAAGGCAGGTCTAAAGGCAAGATCCTTATTCGCTCTCTAGTCATCTCCCGCTTAGACTATTGCAACCTGTTCCTCACTGGTCTCCCACTGACTTATCTCTCTTCCCTTTAATCCATTAAAAACTCAACCAGTGTCACTAGGCACACATAACCTCTCTTTTAAAGTTACTTCATTGGCTCCCTATTATTTTCTGCAAGTTCATTCATTTCTGATCTGTAAGTGCATTCACTCTACAGATCCTCATTACCTCTCACCTATCATTTCTCTCTACACCCCTTCTTAGGAACTCTGCTCATCAGGTAAATCATTTTTATCTGTGCACTTCAGTTCCACTGCCAGCTCCAGACTCCGTTTATTCCATCTTGCTGCAGCATATTATGCCTGGAATAGACTACCTGAGTCTGTATGTCAGGTTCCATCCCTGGTCCTGTTCAAATCCAGACTAAAAACCCATGTCTTCAAGGCTGCCTTTGGATCCTGACCCCCTTATTCTTCTGTTAACCAACCTTGTGTGCTATAACCATTTCCTTTTAGTTTACCCTGGTCCTCTGTTCACTGTAATTGCCTTAAATCGGTTGTAAGCTCTGTTAAGCAGGGACTGTCTCTTGTGTATATGTGTACAGTGCTGTATATGCCTTGAAGCAATATAGAAGTGTTAAGTGGTAGTAGTAATTTTTTTTCATCCAAGTCTTTGGTGAGCAAGTGCCTTGGTTTGTAGGTATGGGGGTGTGGGGGGGGGGGGGGAGGTAGTCCATGATGAGACCTTCCTATTCTGTTCTGTTATTTTCCTTTCTTATCTTACGGTGTTATTTTTAAACAATAAATGTATGCCACTGTGCTGTTTTAATGAATGGAGGTATATTAAGAACTGCAATAAACATAAACGCACACATCAGAAGCTGTGTAGGTTTTAAGAATATTACACATCCTTTGCCATTTTATATGCAAAAATGTGATTTTAACTCTGGTGTCCAGTGAGATGTCTTCATTATTGCTCTACCTCAGAATAGAAGACAGGCTTTTTAAAGTCACATATAAAGCACTGCCAATATTAGAACACTAAACTGATTGTATTTTTTTCTCCATTCATGAGTATAGTGAAGCTGGCATTCTCCAGGACCAAGCAGGAAGTCAGTCCTCACATATGGGTGACGTCGGCGCTGACAGAGCCCCCATGCGGAGCATTTCCCCAGCTTTCAAAGAAAGACTTTGGGAATGCAGGCAGGCATGCGCGGTCCCCTTCCCGCCCAAAGGTGCCATCTTGCTCAGTCTTCTTTTTTCCGCGTTGCCCTACAAACGACTGTCCTTGTCACCCGTGAAAAAAGTTGATTTTTCTGCGTTGAGTCGAGTTTTTTCTTCGGTTCGACGTTGGTTCCTTTCCCGCCTGGACTCAGTACACTGGTGCCGAGCCCGGATCTCTTTTTTCGGTTTTTGTCCTTAGAGACTGCGTTCGCTCCTTTTTTCTTTCCCTGGCCGATGGCTTCCAGTGGCTTTAAGAAGTGTGATCGGTGCAAGAAACTAATGTCTCTCACCGACACACACGACTGCTGCCTCCGGTGCCTGGGGCCAGACCATGATTCTACGGTCTGTAGTCCCTGTGGCAAAATGTCTTCCAAGGCATTACGGAGCCGTCAGCACCAGCATGAGGGGATACTTGGGTGCTAAGCATCTTCGAAAGGGGCTATCTGCTCCACTTCACCCAGATACCCCCCTCCTACTTTCCAGGGGAGCCTCCAAGACCCCCTCTGCACAGAAACTTACTCCTTCAGGAGTTGGAAGGTCTACTAAGGGACCAGGCGGTGGAACTGGTGCCTCACCACCTGGAAGGGCAAGGCTTCTACTCAAGGTACTTCCTGGTACCAAAAAGAACAGGAGGCCTCCGACCCATCCTCGACCTGAGAAATCTGAACAAGTTTCTGGAGAGGGAAAAGTTCAAGATGCTTACCCTTGGAATCTTACTGCCCTACCTCCAGCAGGAAGATTGGCTATGCTCCTTAGACCTGAAGGATGCTTATACTCACATCCTCATCCATCCAAATCACAGGCAGTTCCTCAGATTTGTGGTGGGGGGAAAGCACTTCCAGTACAGAGTGCTTCCTTTTGGCCTCACCTCCGCCCCCAGGGTCTTTACAAAATTTCTGGTGGTGGTTGCGGCCTACCTCAGGAACCAGGGGATCTTTGTGTTCCCTTACCTGGACGACTGGCTTATCAGGGGCCAGTCTCCACAAGAGGCCAGGCAGGCCACCTTCAGAACCATATCCCTGCTTCAGCACCTGGGGTTCATCATAAATTTCCCCAAGTCCATTTTAGTCCCCTCACAGGACGTAGAGTTCATAAGGGCAAGATTGGATACCATCCACACAAAGGCCTATTTGCCTGTGGACAGAGCTCACAGGCTGATAAAGTTGGCCGGCCAGTTTCGGGCGAACTGTCTGGTCTCGGCCAGACACTTTCTCCAGCTCTTAGGTCACATGGCTTCCACAGTGCATGTCACCCCACATGCCCGGCTGCACATGAGGCCGGCTCAGTGGCAACTCAGGGCGCAGTGGCTGCAGGCCACAGGGAAATTGTCAGACAGAATAAAGGTGTCCAAACTCTTGGTGGACTCCTTACGCTGGTGGAGGCATCTCCCAAATCTGGTCAGGGGTGTTCCTTTTCAGGCCTCCCCACACACTCAGGTACTGACAACCGATGCTTCCCTGCAGGGCTGGGGGGCACACTGCCAGGGAGCCTGCACCCAAGGACTGTGGTCTCCGTGGGAGGCCCACCAGCAGATCAACCTCTTGGAATTGAGGGCCATTCATAGAAACATAGAAATATGACGACAGAAAAAGACCACATGGCCTATCTAGTGTGTCCTTCCATAACAACTACAACAGTCCACTTTTTGCCTTTAGAGATCCTCTGTGTTGGTCCCATGCTTTCTTGAATTCAGTTACTGTCCTCATCTCTACCACCTCCACTGGGAGACTATTCCACGGATCCACTACTCTTTCCGTAAAGAAATATTTCCGCATATCACTCCTGAATCTATCTCCCTTCACCCTCATCCCATGTCCCCTCGTAGCAGAACTTGCTTTCAATTGAAAGAGGCTCTCTCCCTGAACATTTATGCCACGGAGGTATTTAAACATCTCAATCATATCACCTCTATCCCGCCTTTCCTCTAAGGTGTACATATTAAGATCCTTAAGTCTGTCCTCATATGCTTTATAATGAAGCCCATTAATCATTTTGGTAGCAACCCTCTGCACCGACTCCATCCTGTTCACATCCTTTTGAAGGTGCGGTCTCCAGAATTGCACACCATACTCCAAATGAGGTCGCACCAAAGACTTATACAGAGGCATTATCACCTCCTTTTTTCTGCTAGCCATTCCTCTCCGTATGCACCCAAGCATCCTTCTAGCTTTTGCTGTTGCCTTTTCCACCTGTTTAGCTACTTTAAGATCATCAGACACAACCACGCCTAGGTCCCGCTCTTCTTTAGTGGACAAAAGTACTTCACCTCCCATACTGTATTGCTCCCTTGGATTGCTGCAGCCCAAATGCATGACCTTACATTTTTTAACATTAAATCCCAGCTGCCAAATTCTAGACCATTCTTCAAGCTTAGCTAGATCCCTCCTCATGTTATCTACCCCTTCCTGGGTGTCTACTCTATTGCAGATTTTGGTATCATCCGCAAAGAGGCAAACCTTACCCGACAGCCCTTCCGCTATATCACTAACAAAGATGTTAAAAAGAATTGGACCAAGGACAGATCCCTGGGGCACACCACTGGTAACATCCTTCTCCTCAGAGTGAGCTCCATTTACTTGTACTCTTTGTCGCCTCCCACCCAACCAATTTCTAACCCAAGCAGTAACTTTAGGGTCCATCCCTAGGGTGCTCAGTTTGTTTATAAGTCGCCTGTGAGGAACAGTGTCAAAGGCTTTACGGAAATCTAAATACACCACATCTAGAGCTCTCCCTCGGTCCAACTCCCTGGTCACCCAGTCAAAAAAATCAATCAGATTTGTCTGACAAGACCTGCCTCTGGTGAATCCATGCTGCTGCCTCGGATCCTGTAATACGCTGGACTCCAGAAACCTCACTATTTTCTCTTTCAGCAGCGTTTCCAATAATTTACTCACCACCGAAGTTAAACTAACCGGCCTGTAGTTTTCAACCACATCCTTACTTCCGCTTTTGTGTAAAGGCACCACATGAGCCTCTCTCCAGTCCTTTGGCACCACTCCTGACTCCAACGAGGCATTGAAAAGGTCAGTCAGTGGAGCTGCTAGAACGTCCCCAAGTTCCCTCAGTATTCTAGGGTGTATTCCATCCGGTCCCATCGCTTTGTCTACTTTAAGTTGAGCTAGTTTCTCACGAACACAGTCTTCTGAAAATAGTTCAAGATGTCCCTCGCTTCTGTTCTTATTTGTGGGTGTTTTCTGAGGTCCTGCTCCTGGTTCTTCATCTGTGAACACAGAACAAAAATATTTGTTAAGCAATTCCGCTTTATCCTTATCAGCTTCTACATATTCCCCCCCTGCACCCTTGAGTCTGACAATACCACTTTTGCTGTTCCTCTTCTCACTAATATATCTGAAAAATGTCTTATCCCCCCATTTTATTGCATTGGCTATTTCCTCCTCCTTTTGAATCTTTGCCTTCTTGACTACTTTGCTAGCTTCTCTAAGTTTTTCCAAATACAGATGCTTGTCTTCTGCTCTCTGTGATCTCTTGTATTTCATGAAAGCCTCCCTCTTTTTCTTCACTTTTTCAGCTACTTCCTTCGAAAACCATAGCGGTCTCCTGTTCCTTTTGCCTTTATTTACCATTTTAACAAAAAGGTTGGTTGCCCTTAAAATACCCCCTTTCAGTTTTGCCCACTGTTTTTCTACATCCCCCAGCTGTTCCCATCCCACTAACGACTCCCTGAGGTATTGGCCCATCTTCGCAAAGTTAGTCTTCCTAAAGTCTAAGATCCTCACCTTGGAATGGATTCTAACAGCCCTAGTCCTAATACTGAACCACACCATCTGGTGATCACTGGAAGCAAAATGATCTCCCACTACAACATCAGAAACACTTTCACCATTGGTAAGCACCAAGTCCAGTATGGCCCCTTCACGTGTGGGGTCTGTTACCAATTGCCTGAATAGTTCTCCCTGTAGAGAATCCAGGATCTCCTTACTTCTAGATGATACTGCAGCAGGAATGTGCCAATCAACATCTGGCATATTGAAATCTCCTATCAGTAGCACTTCCCCTTTCTTAGCAATGCTGCGTATGTCTTCAATTAACTCTCTGTCCACCTCTTCCTCTTGTGAGGGAGGTCTGTATATCACTCCAATGCAAATAGATTTCTCTTTCCCTCTTTCTAGTTTAACCCACAATGCCTCCTCTCTCCCTTTTAAGCTCTGTAATTCCAAAGCTTTAATAGTAGTTTTTACATATAGTGCCACTCCTCCTCCTCTTCTTCCTACCCTGTCCTTCCTGAATAAAGTATAGCCAGGTATAGTTACATCCCAGTCATTGTTTTCTGTGAACCATGTTTCTGTAACTGCCACTAAATCCAAGTCAGCCACTCCCACCAAAGCTTCAACCTCAGGGATCTTATTTCCCATGCTACGGGCATTAATACACACTGCTTTCCATATGTTACCCCTGTTACCCATTTCCATAAAGGTATTTAATGTATCACCTACCTGGGGGCTTTCACTTACCTGGGGGCTTTCTTCACCCATCCCCAAGGAATCTAGTTTAAAGCCCTCTTCAGTAGATTAGCCAGTCTACTACCAAAGATGCGTTGACCTCTTTTGGACAGATGGATGCCATCTCTGCTTTGCAACCCTTGGAAAAGCATTCGTCTAGCCTTACGGACTTTCTCTCAGATCCTGTCTCACCAGTCTGTCCTAGTTCAGACGGACAACCAGGTGGCTATGTTCTACGTCAACAAGCAGGGAGGCACAGGATCCAGACTTCTATGCCTGGAAGCACAAGCTTTCTGCTCCTGGGCTGTCACTCAGGGCATGACCCTCAGGGCGGTCTACCTCCCAGGCCAGGAGAACTACCTGGCGGACAGGCTAAGCAGACTCCTGCAGCCTCACGAGTGGCAGTTGGATCCTCTGGTAGAACATAAGAACATAAGATATGCCATACTGGGTCAGACTGAGGTCCATCAAGCCCAGTATCCTGTTTCCAACAGTGGCCAATCTAGGTCATACGTACCTAGCAGTTTCCCCAAAAGACACAGGTTTCGCAATGCTTGTACTGGGTCAAGCATTGATATCCTGGGTCCCTTCTTAATAATGGTTTATGGACCTTTCCTCCAGGAACTTGTCCAAACCTTTTTTAAACCCAGCTACACTAACAGCCTTTACTACATCCTCCAATAACAAATTCCAGAGTTTGATTACACGTTGAGTGAAAAAATATTTTCTTTTATTAGTCTTAAATAGTTTACCCTGAAGCTTCATTGCATGTCCCCTAGTCTTTCTATATTCTGATAACATAAACAATTGATCTACGTTTACCCGTTCCACTCCGTTCATTAATTTATAGACTTCTATCATATCTCCCATCAGCCGTCTCTCTTCCAGGTTAAAGAGCCCTAAACCTTTTAGCCTTTCTTCATAGGAGTATTCTTCCATCCCCTTTACCGTTTTGGTGGCTCTTCTCTGAACCTTTTCTAATAATGCTATATCCTTTTTAAGATACGGCGACCAGAATTGCACACAATATTCAAGGTGGAACTGTATAGAGGCATTATTATATCTTTCCATTCCTTTCCTTATGATACCTAGCATTCTGTTTGCTCTCTTGGCTGCCGCTGCACACTGGGCCGAGGGTTTTAACATGTTATCCACAATGACGCCTAAATCTTTTTCCTGGGTGTTGCTTCCTAATGTGGAACTTTGCATCGTCTAACCATAGTTTGGGTTGTTCTTCCCTAGGTGCATAACTTTGCACTTGTCCACATTAAATTTCATCTGCCATTTTGATGCCCAGTCTTCCAATTTATCAAGATCCTCTTGCAATTTTCCACAATCCTCTTGGGTTTTAACAACTTTAAATAGTTTTGTGTCATCTGCAAATTTGATAACCTCACTCGTTATTCCACTTTCCAGGTCATTTATGAATATGTCAGAAAGCAGCGGATCCAGCACAGATCCCTGGGGTACACCACTATTCACCTTTCTCCATTGGGAAAATTGGCCATTTAGCCCAACCCTCTGCTTTCTATCTTTTAACCAGTTCCTGATCCACAGTAGTACACTGCCTCCTATCCCATGACTCTTTAGTTTTGCCAAAAGTCTCTGATGAGGGACCTTGTCAAAGGCTTTCTGAAAGTCTAGATACACTATATCAACCGACTCACCTTTGTCCACCTGTTTATTCACACTTTCAAAAAAACATAACAGATTAGTAAGACAAGATCTTCCTTGTCTAAAGCCATGTTGGCTGTCTCCCATTAGGCCATGACTATCTACATGCTGAGTAATTTTATTCTTTATGATGGTTTCTACCATTTTTCCTGGTACTGACGTGAGGCTCACCGGTCTGTAGTTTCCCGGATCACCCCTGGAACCCTTTTTAAAAATTGGTGTTACATTGGCGATCCTCCAATCTTCAGGTATTAGAGATGATTTTAATGATAGTTCGCAGATTACTAATAGCAGGTCTGCAATCTCATATTTCAGTTCTTTCAACACCCTTGGATGTATACCATCCAGCCCAGGTGATTTGCTACTCTTCAGTTTATCTAATAGTTGTAATACATCTTCCCGATGTATTGATATTTCCTTCAATTCTTCCGTACCTTTAAATACCACTTTAGTCATGGGTAACATCCCTACATCTTCCTCAGGAAAGACCGAAGCAAAGAATTCATTCAGTCTCTCCGCTATCGCCTTGTCACCTCTTTAACTCCTCTATCATCTAATGGACCAACTGACTCTCTCACAGGTTTTTTGCTACGAATTTACTTGAAAAAAATCTTTATTTCGCGTTTTTGCTTCCTCAGCAAGCTTCTTCTCAAATTCTCCCTTTGCCTGCTTTATCAATACCTTGCATTTGACCTGCCAGTGCTTGTGCTGTTTCCAGGTTTCGTTGTTTGGCTCTTTTTTCCATTTCCTGAAAGATGCTTTTTTGGCAACAACAGCCTCTCCGACCTTACCTTTAAACCATGCTGGCAGTTTTTTGGACTTCCTTCCACTTTTCTTAAAGCGTGGAATACAGCTGGTCTGGGCTTCCAAGATAGTATTTTTCAACAACACCCAAGCTTGATGTAAGTCTTTAACCTTTGCAACTGCTCCTTTTAGATTTTTCTTAACTATTTTCCTCATTTTATCATAGTCTCCCTTTCGAAAGTTAAAAGGTAGTACTGTGGATTTCCTTACTATCCCTCCTCCACTAATTAAATCAAAGGTGATCATGCTATGATCACTATTGCCAAGTGGCCCCAACACCCTTATCTCTTGCACTAGATCTGGTGTTCCACTAAGGACTAGGTCTAATATGGCTTCCCCTCTGGTCGGTTCATGAACCAGCTGCTCCAAGAAGCAGTCATTTATTTCATCTAGGAACTTTATCTCCCTAGCATGTCCTGCCGTGGCACTGACCCAGTCGATACCGGGGTTATTGAAATCACTCATTATTATTACCGCACTGTAAGTCTTGTTAGCTTCCTTGATTTCTTTGAGCATTTCATCATCCATTTGTTCATTCTGGGCAGGCGGTTGATAGTACACCCCCACTGCCGTCGCCTTCCCCTTTTTACATGGAATTTCAATCCATAGAGATTCTACAGCAAATTTTGTTTCCTGCAAAAGTTTAATCCTTTGTGACTCAATGCCCTCTCTAACATAGAGCGCAACCCCTCCACCAATTTGATCAGCTCTATCATTACGATATAGTTTGTACCCAAGTATCACAGTGTCCCACTGGTTGTCCTCCTTCCACCATGTCTCTGATATTCCAATCATATCTAACCTCTCATTTAGTGCTATATATTCTAACTCTCCCATCTTATTTTTTAGACTTCTAGCATTTGCATACAAGCATTTTAGAGACTGTATTTTATTCATATTAATTTGGCTATTGGTAGTCATGGGTAATTTGGGATCTTTAAGCTCTGTCTGCTCCATACTTGAGGGCATTTGTGCTACTTTACTCTTTTTTGGAACCTCGCTGCTTTTGGTAGTATCCTTCAAGGATACATTCTTCTGAACCATCTGCTCTTGGGTAGTTCAACAGATCTTTCTGAAGTGGGGTCTTCCGACCATGGATCTTTTTGCCAGTCCGCTGAACAGGCAACTACCCAGGTTCTGTTCCAGGCAACCGCATCCCTTGCGAACAGCGCCAGATGCATTCCTGATCCCTTGGTCAGAGAGTCTGCTGTATGCCTTTCCTCCCACACCTCTGGTGGCCCGGACTCTATTCAAAATCCAGCAGGACCGAGCCACGGTGATCCTGATAGCCCCCAGGTGGCCCAGGCAGTCGTGGTTCCCTCTTCTTCTACTGTTGGCAGTGGATACTCCACTTCCTCTGGGGTTGCAACCCGACCTCCTGACTCAGGATCAGGGGTCCCTCTTGCATCCCAACCTCAAATCCCTCAATTTGATGGCCTGGCTGCTGAAAGGCTAGTCCTTGCTCCCTTGCTCCTATCAAGGGAGGTTGAAGAGGTGGTGTTGGCCTCCAGGAAGCATTCCACTAGGAAAGCCTATGCTCTGAAGTGGCGTAGGTTCTCTACTTGGTGTTCTCAAAAGCAAGAGGACCCCTTCTCCTGCTCTGTCCAGGTGGTGCTACAATACCTGCTCCACCTTTCCAACCTAGGACTTCAGTCCAACTCTGTCCGGGGTTCACCTCAGTGCCCTCTCAGCTCACCACTCACCGGTGGATGGACAATCTCTCTCAGGCCACCCTCTGGTGTCTCATTTTCTCAGAGGTCTGCTTCTGCTTAAGCCTCCTATCCGTCCACCGGCCACTGAGTGGGATCTCAATGTGGTCTTGCAGCAACTGACTTGCCCACCTTTTGAGCCAATGGCAACCTGCCATTTACGTTTCCTCTCCTGGAAGGTGTTGTTCCTTGTGGCACTCACCTCGGCTAGGCGGGTGAGTGAGCTTCAGGCCCTGGTCTCGGATAGGCCATATACCAGGTTCTACAGGAACAGGGTAGTCTTGCGGACTCATCCTAAGTTCCTTCCAAAGGTAGTGTCCTCCTTCCACCTCAACCAGGAGGTGGTTCTTCCGACGTTCTTTCCCAGGCCGCACGCCAGTAGGGCCGAAACTGTCTTGCATACCCTGGATTGTAGAAGGGCGCTGTCCTTTTACCTAGAATGTACGCAGGGGCATAGAAGGGCTTCTCAGGTCTTCATGTCCTTTGACCCTAATAAATTGGGGTTGCCTGTCACTAAGCGTACGTTGTCCGTCTGGGTGACAGACTGTATCGCCTGGGCATACAGGGCAGCCGGCCTCTCCCTGGAGGGTCGAGTCATGGCCCACCGGGTCAGGGTGAAGGCCGTGTCAGTAGCTCACTTCCGTTCTGTTCCATTGGCAGACATCTGCCGGGCTGCTACTTGGTCTTCAAGCCAGAGTTTTGCGGACCACTACTGCCTCGAGAGGGAGTCCCGTAGGGACAGTGCTTTCGGGCAAGCGGTACTCTTTGAGGTTTAGGCAACTCCTACCCTCCAGCCCTGGTGTTGGGCTACCGTTCAGGTGTGGTCTCAGAGAAGATTCTTTCACTGTTGCTGAGGCTCTAGAGGGAGCTCTATTTTTCAGCCTGGGTTCCTGGTAGCCCAGAGCTAGGGAGTCACCCATATGTGAGGACTGACTTCCTGCTTGGTCCTGGAGAAAGAGTAGTTACTCACCTGTAACAGGTGTTCTCCAGGAGCAGCAGGAATCAGTCCTCACGACCCTCCCTCCTCCCCTTGGAGTTGCAGTTGTATGTAGTTCATTTTCTTTTTGTGCTGTCTTTTAGCTATGTCATTTGACTGAGCAAGATGGCACCTTTGGGCGGGAAGGGGACCGCGCATGCCTGCCTGCATTTCCAAAGGCTTTCTTTGAAAGCTGGGGAAATGCTCCGCATGGGGGCTCCGTCGTCACCCATATGTGAGGACTGATTCCTGCTGCTCCTGGAGAACACCTGTTACAGGTGAGTAACTACTCTTTCTAGACAATAAGGGCAAACAATGCAGAAATCCACAATATCTACACTTTTCAATACGATTTTTTTGAGAATATTTTTTATGTTTATTAAAGTTTTGATATACCACCTTAGACATGGGCATGCATCAAAGTGGTTTACAAAGAATCTGATAGTAGTATTAGTAAAGCAGGGAGATGGGCAAGCATGTAAGTTGTAGGTATTAAATTTGATTATTTTTTGACTTCCAGCTCAAATGAAATTTGCTTTGGTGTTATTTTCTTTCTTTTTTTGGCAGTACAGTATTTGAAGAGGAGGTGCTTTTACCCCCTTAAGTCCTACAAAAAGATGTGGTCCACAGCAGTCTTTGGAATTCAGAATAAGTATGCACTGATCATCATGGTGCTCTTCCATGATGATCTGTACTCCATATGGGGGCTGTTAGCCCTTTGAAACTTGACATAATTTTAGATTAGCATTTAAGAGCAATAAGAAGCCACTCTTTATTGTGTCATCCAGGCATACCAGATGTTAGATTAAATTATTTTGCTCTTTTCATTATGAACCCTTGTGTCTTTGCAGGTTGATACTTGATGTAAAAGAAGCTCTAACACACAAGAATAAAAAACAGTCTAACAAACAGAACTGCTACTGTTTGGGTCTTAGAAATCTGATACTAAAGCTTTTTGACAGTTTATTTGTGCTAAAATGTAATCAGTCTACAAATAAGCAGTGATGATATGTGTTATTTACTGGACTTTGCACAGGGATTTTATATGTCCTATCTATATGTATTTGAAGATTAGAAACAATTTCAAATAGTCTTTCAATCAAGCACATTTTGGAGGTAATTTGATATGGGTGCATCTAGTTATAGCGTATTTTAACACTAGAAGCCCCAAAGTGCGGCAATTGACGCAAATGCATCTTCAAAGTTGTATACCAGCGCCACTGCTAGAACCATGTCAGTCATGTTCCTTGACTTTGTTAGCAAGGTCAAGATGTTCAAATATGTGCATTGAAAATTAATGACAGATGCACCACCTAGCGGGAAAATGAATTTATACCTAGAAGCCCCAAAGTACGTCAATTGACACACTCAATTGTCTTGGATGCGTCAATTGACGTACTTTGGGGCTTCTAGGTATAAATTCATGTTCCGACTAGGTGTCACATCTCAATCACTGTTTACAGTTTTACTCCAACATTACAAACAATAAACACACGATGACGTCATGTAATTTAACAAATAAGTAACTTCACATTAATTCACATCTGCATTTCATGCTAAACGCAGTCGTTGTGATAATGCATCAATTGACGCACTTTGGGGTTTCTAGGTAAAATTCCTTTTGGGGCTTCTAGTGTTAAAGCACCCGTAGACAGACAGCATATAAGGCTATTTATATAGGCACTTCCTTGTTTTTATAAAATATTAGCGCAAGTAGCCTAATGCACACCTATGTTGCAGGCGTGGACATTTATACTAGCCCTAGAGCTGGTGTAAAATGCCCATGCCTATATTTTTCAGGTATGTGCATAAATTATAGTATTTTATAATCTATGTGTGCACTTGCACAATCTGCACAATTTTTGTCCATGTGCATACCCTTTGGCAAAGTACACACTTTGATGGCAAAGCACATACTTGTATGCTGGTTAGTATTTTAAACAAGGCTATATACGCATGGGATTGACTTCATAAAATTACCCCTTTGTTTCTGTGGGAAAATGCTTAGTAAACAGGGCCTTTAGAATGCAGAGAGGGGGAAGGAGTACTGAAAGATATCCTATATTAAAACCAACAGGTTTGCAACAGAATCCGTATACACAAATATATTGCCTAACATGGCATCTCACATATGCATTTTCACTTTAAAGCACTGTAAAAATTAGATGTCTTTGTTTCATTAACAATGTTTTGTTTAAAATTCCCATGTTTTTCTTGAATTTTATGCACAAAATAATATTGCATTCTGCTGTTTAGCCTTTGGTGCCTTGGAATTGTTCAGAAAATTTAAGACATTTGTATATAATGTAAATACTGCCAAAAGATGACTACAGCCAAATATTTTCTGATTCACTTTTTATTGCATATGCTTTCTATTGCTATTTAAGCCTCTTCTATCCAGCTTTGTAACAGTAATAATATTGTAGCTAATGTAAATATTTACTTTTAATAAATCTTAATTTGTTCAACAAGTATATGTGGACACTATTTTGAAAATTCTATTAAAATGGTTGAATGCTTTTATAAGAATCTAGAACAGGACAAAAAGTAGATACAGATGTGTATATACACATCCACACATCAGTTTCTTTTCAATCATAAATATCAGTGGCAAAATCTGCCCTGTTACATGCAAATAAGTAGTGAAATAGGGGATACAGCAAGATGTCAAGTAGTCAGATATTATGTTAGGCATATAAATATTAGATGCCAACTAGAAATTTGCATTACACATGGAACCCAATTTCATAACCTGCACCTCTGGCCTGCGGACATGTCTAGATCAAAAACTGGCCCCCTGTGAGTCTAATTCCGCATCCACAGGTCTGGACATGCCCACGGGTCCAGAATCAGGGAGATAGATGTGTTTGGAGGGCATGTGCAAGTGCTTTCCAGCCAGCCTCATGCTCCTGATGTGGGTAAACGGACATCCCCACGCCTACTGTATTCTGAAACTTTACGCGTTTTGGATCCTGTCCGTCCCCACGATATATCCGCAGATGCCCATGCATCTTCTAAGCTGCTCATCACAAACAGTAGTTTGCCAATGCACACTAGACATAAATACCAATGAGAAATGACAGCTGCTGCAACCTTGACCATATATCAGCCCCCCTCATGCCCTGAAAAGTGCTAGGTAAGCCCAGTGCACCTCAATGCGGTACACAGGAATGTAAATAAGAACATGTATGTCAGGACACACTTGCATGAAATGGTACTTGAGATTCAGTGAGTCCTGCCCCATTGAATCTTGCCCCGGTCATCCCTACAAACATGCCTTAAACTGCTAGGGATGGACCCTGGTGCTCGTCTTGATATTTCTGTGAGGGTGTTTAGAAATGTCGCTTTACCTTACAACATTCCCTCATCTCTGCTCCCTGTACCTTAAGACTGCATCACATCAGTTCAAAACGTACTTGTCTATATGGGACGCATGGCACAGCACAGCAGCATATGTTCTAAGTCCTAGCCTTATTCCACATTTCAGCAGGAATAACATTGATGTTTCCTGGAAACACTTAATACGTACATGGGCCTTTCCTGAATATGCTTTCTATGTCTCCGTGGCTGACTATGCCCCCATTCCGCCCTCTCCAACCCACGTTCTGAGATCCCCGTGCAAGCGCCATGGACGTGCATGTCCACAGTATTTCAGAATGCGATTGGGGAATTTTTCAGCACATAAACGTCCCTACTGCATGTACAAACACTTTATACATGTTCTGATATGACCCTCATGGTGTTTGGACTTGAACCTTAGATGGGATATGAGCTATGAGTGCCCTTGGTGGCTGTGAGCTGTAAGATGCCTTTCTCTACCTAGGAAGGTGAAAATTATACAGTATTGCATCAGAAATGCTAGCATGTGTTGTATTTTATAAAAAAAAAAAAAGATTTAAAAATATATAATTTATTTGGCCATAAATGAAAGACCTCTGATGTGTTAGCCACACAACAATATGGAAGGTGATAATTTACTTACTTGATAGTGTTCTGAAAGACCAGTCCAGGGCTTGATCCTGTGACTTGCTATGGTCTGCTATGTTTTTCTGCAGTTGGTCCTGTGGGCTCATACCCTTTTATCAGGCCCTCTCTACAAAGATTAACCTATACATGGTTATGATCGCTTATTTTGTTGAACCTTGTTATCCTCACTGAGGTTGTATTTGGTTGGGGTGCTTGACCATGGGCTTGAGTATGAATGCTGACATATGTCCCTAGTAGCATCAGTTATTTTTGCAGGATGAGGTCATAAGAAGCTTCTGAAATTTTTTCTTTGTCGCCACCTCTGCTAGTAGGGGAACACAACCTACTTGTCTGAACTAGTCTAGCAGGACTCAAGGAAAGAACATTATCCAGTAAAATGTCACTTTAGGTGCCCTGGATGATGTTATGAAGAGAATGTGAACTGTCAGGACACCACTAAGCAAAAGTGACCCTTTCAGGCTGATGAACATATAGTATATTTTATTTATAAATATACCGCCGTTTGCTAAAGCATTCACAATGGTTTGCAATAATGTAAAAATACAACCCCATTGATCCCATACAGCAGGATCCCTACCCCCATAAAAAAAGAGTGCTTAAAACTTGATCCTGATACTACCTGCCAAAAAGACAAGAAACTGCTGTCCATCTTCAAAGAAAGAGGAAAGTTTTTAACGTCTTCCGAAATGACAATAAATTAATCTCCATCCTAAGCGCCAAAGGCAGGGTGTTCCACAAGGTAGGCATGACCACTGAAAAAATTCTGGCTTGCCAGCACCGCAAATGGACCTCAGACCAACTGGGAATGTCAAACATACATTCACCCTGAGAAAAGTCAAGCAAAATTTATGGAGAGAAAACATTGGTAAATAATATTATAGGAAATTATAATTGTTATTGATAAATGCTTTGAATTCCTGTACAGTCATATAGCTTTGGAATTGTAGACTGGACTCTTAAAGATCTTGAAAAACTGAACATACAAACAAAAACATTTTTCCTTAAGAACTAGTATAGATTGAGACTGTACATCCCTCTAGCCAGAGAAGAAATGGGGGCTCAATTGATTATACATACAGAGCTGCCATCATAGGCCTCCAAGCCTACCTAACAATTTCCCAACACGCAAAAATTGTTGAAATGTGAAAGTAAACATCCAGAATGTATCTCCATTGTCAAACTTGGACAGGCATTTTGACAAATACAAGGCATGGATGAAAAACTACTAGTACACATTAGTTTCACATTACATTGTAAAAAGTATGTAACGTACTCTGCCTTTTACCTAATACTATTTGAACTCTGAGCATTCAGTTCTGTGCTAAAACTTATTCTAATGTATATAATTCAACTGTTCTATGTATTTGACTGTTTCTAAAAACTAACTCTGTGTATATAGTTCAACCATTCTATGTAATTGATTATGTACTGTTTGTTGTAAACCATATTTGATCTTTTGGAAAAAGTGGTATAAAACCTCTAATAAAATAAATAAATACACACAGGGAAGGAAGCAACAGAATTTGCAAATCAAGAGGAAAAAACTCTTCATAGAATTAGATCAGTAAACTAGAAACAAAGTAGCAAATTCACAAATATAGTGAGAAATACAAAACACTACTCCAGGAGCCACAACTAAAGCTCGCCACAATAAGACCTATGCCAAAGAAAAACACACTCGACAAGAACAATCAAGCAGCGTGCAGACCGATTTACAGCATACCCTTAACCAGGTAAGGCGGACGTGTTGCTCATGTCCCTTACAAAGCACTTTCCAACACCCCCCCCCCTCTAAAATAACCACCAGTACACGTATTGGCATTTTAACTGGTCGCAGCTTTATTAACCAAACATTACCAACACAACTAACAACAACCATGACTATGTCAATACCGGTTCCGGCAGCGGGACGAACCCTCACCAGCCATATGGGTAGCAAAGTAAGTTCCCTCCAGCCTCCGCCATGAACCATCACCCGGCAATTCCATCCCCCCTCATCCGGCTTAGCCATATTATTAGCAAAAGCCCCGAGGGATTCTCCGGGTCGGGGGTACCCCACCCCCGCCCTGCATATTGTCAAGACTCCGGACCCCGGACACCTCCGGGATCCCGCTGCCCCGCCCAGCTGCAACCCCCCTCAGACCCAGCACTGCCACTCCCAGGGGTGGGAGGATGGGTGCGACCGTCCTCTCTGCACCGAGCCGACGGACTGCAGCCTCGCCGGCACGCTCGCCTCTGGGCCCCCCCATCCACGGACCGTCTGCCCCTCCCATTGGCTCCCGCAGCCTTCCATCAATTGCAGGAGCCAATGGATTTAAAACCTTCTCCCGCACCGCCGAAACAGCCCCCCCTTCCCCTAACACCACGCAGCTGGGACCAGGCACCACGCTGCCCACCTGGTTAGAGCGGCCAGCAGGTACATGGCCCCGCGGCCTTAGCATAACCAGGTAAATCCGACAGTCGCCCCAGAGCGGATGGTTCAGAAGAATGTATCCTTGAAGGATACTACCAAAAGCAGAGAGGTTCCACAAAAGAGTAAAGTAGCCCAAATGCCCTCAAGTATGGAGCAGACAGAGCTTAAAGATCCCAATTTACCCATGTCTAACAATAGCCAAATTAACATGAATAAAATACATTCTCTAAAATGCTTGTATGCAAATGCTAGAAGTCTAAAGAATAAGATGGGAGAGTTAGAATATATAGCACTAAATGAAAGGTTAGATATGATTGGAATATCAGAGACATGGTGGAAGGACGACAACCAGTGGGACACTGTGATACCTGGGTACAAACTATATCGTAATGATAGAGCTGATCAAATTGGTGGAGGGGTTGGGCTCTATGTTAGAGAGGGCATTGACTCAGAAAGGATTAAAGTTTTGCAGGAAACAAAATCTGCTGTAGAATCTATATGGATTGAAATTCCATATAAAAGGGGGAAGGCAATGGCAGTGGGGGTGTACTATCGAGCACCTGGCCAGAATGAACAAATGGATGATGAAATGCTCAAAGAAATCAAGGAAGCTAAAAGTTACAGCTCAGTAATAATAATGGGTGATTTCAATTACCCCGGTATCGACTGGGTCAGTGTCACGTCAGGACATGCTAGGGAGATAAAGTTCCTAGATGAAATAAATGACTGCTTCTTGGAGCAGCTGGTTCATGAACTGACCAGAGGGGAAGCCATATTAGACCTAGTCCTTAGTGGAACACCAGATCTAGTGCAAGAGATAAGGGTGTTGGGGCCACTTGGCAATAGTGATCATAGCATGATCACCTTTGATTTAATTAGTGGAGGAGGGATAGTAAGGAAATCCACAGTACTACCTTTTAACTTTCGAAAGGGAGACTATGATAAAATGAGGAAAAGAGTTAAGAAAAAACTAAAAGGAGCAGTTGCGAAGGTTAAAGACGTACATCAAGCTTGGGGGTTGTTGAAAAATACTATCTTGGAAGCCCAGACCAGCTGTATTCCATGCTTTAAGAAAAGTGGAAGGAAGTCCAAAAAACTGCCAGCATGGTTTAAAGGTGAGGTCAGAGAGGCTGTTGTTGCCAAAAAAGCATCTTTCAGGAAATGGAAAAAAGAGCCAAACGACGAAACCTGGAAACAGCACAAGCACTGGCAAGTCAAATGCAAGGCATTGATAAGGCAGGCAAAGAGAGAATTTGAGAAGAAGCTTGCTGCGGAAGCAAAAACGCGAAATTTTCAAATACATTCGTAGCAAAAAACCTGTGAGAGAGTCAGTTGGTCCATTAGATGATAAAGGGGTTAAAGGAGCACTAAGAGGCGACAAGGCGATAGCGGAGAGACTGAATGAATTCTTTGCTTCGGTCTTTACTGAGGAAGATGTAGGGATGTTACCCATGACTGAAGTGGTATTTAAAGGTGCGGAAGAATTGAAGGAAATATCGATACATCGGGAAGATGTATTACAACTATTGGATAAACTGAAGAGTAGCAAATAACCTGGGCCGGATGGTATACATCCAAGGGTGTTAAAAGAACTGAAATATGAGATTGCAGAACTGCTATCAGTAATCTGTGAACTATCATTAAAATCATCTCTAATACCTGAAGATTGGAGGATCGCCAATGTAACACCAATTTTTAAAAAGGGTTCCAGGGGTGATCCGGGAAACTACAGACCGGTGAGCCTGACGTCAGTACCGGGAAAAATGGTAGAAACCATCATAAAGAATAAAATTACTCAGCATGTAGATAGTCACAACCTAATGGGAGACAGCCAGCATGGCTTTAGACAAGGAAGATCTTGTCTTACTAATCTGTTATGTTTTTTTGAAGGAGTGAATAAACAGGTGGACAAAGGTGAGTCGGTTGATATTGTGTATCTGGACTTTCAGAAAGCCTTTGACAAGTTCCCTCTTGAGAGACTTTTGGCAAAACTAAAGAGTCATGGGATAGGAGGCAGTGTACTATTGTGGATCAGGAACTGGTTAAAAGATAGAAAGCAGAGGGTAGGGCTAAATGGCCAAATTTCCCAATGGAGAAAGGTGAATAGTGGTGTACCACAGGGATCTGTGCTGGGTCCGCTGCTTTTTGACATATTCATAAATGACCTGGAAAGTGGAATAACGAGTGAGGTTATCAAATTTGCAGATGACACAAAACTATTTAAAGTTGTTAAAACCCAAGAGGATTGTGAAAAATTGCAAGAGGATCTTGATAAATTGGAAGACTGGGCTTCAAAATGGCAGATGAAATTTAATGTGGACAAGAGCAAGGTTATGCACCTAGGGAAGAACAACCCAAACTATGGTTACACGATGCAAGGTTCCACATTAGGAACCACCACCCAGGAAAAAGATTTAGGCGTCATTGTGGATACCATGTTAAAACCCTCGGCCCAGTGTGTAGCGGCGGCCAAGAGAGCAAATAGAATGCTAGGTATGATAAGGAAAGGAATGGAAAATAAAACAAAAGATATTATAATGCCTCTATATCGTTCCATGGTGAGACCGCACCTTGAATAGTGTGTGCAATTCTGGTCGCCGTATCTTAAAAAGGATATAGCGATTTTAGAAAAGGTACAGAGAAGAGCCACCAAAATGGTAAAGGGGATGGAAGGATACTCCTATGAAGAAAGGCTAAAAAGGTTAGGGCTCTTTAACCTGGAAAAGAGACGGCTGAGGGGAGATATGATAGAAGTCTATAAATTAATGAACGGAGTGTAACGGGTAAACGTAGATCGATTGTTTACCTTATCAGAATATAGAAAGACTAGGGGACATGCAATGAAGCTACAGGGTAAACTATTTAAGACTAATAAAAGAAAATATTTTTTCACTCAACGTGTAATCAAACTCTGGAATTTGTTACCGGAGGATGTAGTAAAGGCTGTTAGTGTAGCTGGGTTTAAAAAAGGTTTGGACAAGTTCCTGGAGGAAAGGTCCATAAACCATTATTAAGAAGTGACCGAAGATATCAATGCTTGACCCAGTACAAGCATTGTGGAACTTGTGTCTCTTGGGGAAACTGCTAGGTACATATGAACTAGATTGGCCACTGTTGGAAACAGAATACTGGGCTTGATGGACCTTGGTCTGACCCAGTATGGCATATCTTATGTTCTTATATGTTCTTATGTGTTGCTCATGTCCCTTACAAAGCACCTTCCAACGCCCCCCCCCCTCTAAAATAACCACCAGTACACGTATTGGCATTTTAACTGGTCACAGCTTTATTAACCAAACATTACCAACAGAACTAACAACAACCATGACTATGTCAATACCGGTTCCGGCAGCGGGACGAACCCTCACCAGCCATATGGGTAGCAAAGTGTGTTCCCTCCCGCCTCCACCATGAACCATTGCCCGGCAATTCCATCCCACCTCATCCGGCTTAGCCATATTATTAGCAAAAGCCCCAAGGGATTCTCCGGGTCTGGGGTACCCCACCCCTGCCCTGCATATTGCCAAGACTCCGGACCCCGGACACCTCCGGGATCCCGCCACAGGTTCAGTGACACCTGTCCTTGAGCCCCCCCCATACCCAAAGCTGCGACCAGCCACTCTGCACTGAACCACATACTCCAAGGCTTCTTGCCAATCGTTCAGGAGTAAAGCCACCCCCACTGGGGATAGATGTACTCCATCTGGCCGATACAAGCCGGCACAGTCCACTTCCACCCAAGGGTGCAAGATCTGCCAACCCCCGTTCTCACACACCCAGCGGCCAATTTGCCGGTTAACTTTAATGAACCCCCGCGACCACCTCCGGTGGCCCCAGCACGCCGGCCTCGGAATTATATCTGACCACAGTAATACAACATCTTTAAACATTAACAATACTTCCAGAATGTCTTTCTTGGCCGCCCTGATCAGCTGCTTCACCGTCCATGTCCCCAGATCATTGCCACCGAGGTGCCGAAGCAAAGGCAAGAGCTGCGGCCACCTAAGCCTGTGCTCACCCAGCCATGAGACGATCACCTCCTCTGTGTGAAGTTCAAGGTTTGCCCCGAGGGGCCCCGCCACTGCATGCTGGCCAGCCCAATATACAAAAGAATGGCCGATCATCCAGCAGCAATACGGTATCTGGCCCACACCTAAAAGAAAATTAAACAGTTAACCCATGCCAACTCCGTCACAGAGGCACATACCCCCGAAATGCGCTAGAACGCCACCGTCCTATCCGCCGAATGTCTTGCTCCGACACCCCAGCCGCCGCAGCGCTGGTGGCTGCCCCAATCCGAAACGAATGGGGAGAGAATTCATTAGGCTCCAGACCCAAGTGGCGCACCGCCAACCGTAATACCGCCGTGAACTGGAAACGCGTCAGGCAGCACGCGTTCTCGTGCAAAAAGAGAAAGCCGCCCACGTGCCGCCTCAGCGTCAGGTATGCCGCCATCGCCGCCACCGGACAAGTCGGGGAATCCCCAATGGCTCTCAATCATATCCACGCACCCTTGTCCCTCTGGTCCGTCTTGGACCTCACCAACCGGATCCCCAGCTCCCGTGCAGCAACCTGCACATGCTGCACCTGTAATGTTCCCCCCCCCACCGCCGTGCTGGACGCCGCCACCAGTTCACCCACCCGGAAAGCCCCAAAAAAGGCCTCACAAAATACTGCCTGGAACAGCGTGACCTCATAAGCCGACGCCGCCACCCCCGGTAATGCGGCGCACAACTGTAGTAGTAGGTCGTGCGTGATAGGGCGCCTCGCATCCATCTGCCAAGGGGTCTCTCGCTCCCAGCCCAACAACAACTGGTGAGCCAAAAACCCCCAGCTGGACATGCCCCACCCCACTGCCCTGGAGAAAAATGCGAAACCCGCTAAGTGCGCCCGCACCATCGCCCGTGAGGTTCCCGCAGCCTTCGCTGCAGCGATATAAAGTCCCATGAGGTGATCCGGCGCTGAGCCCTGCCGCCATCCCCGTGCTGCCAAAAACCCCACCACGCTGTTACATCCTTTGCGATAAGACCGCTACGTCGCTGGCGATACGGAACTCAGCATGCCTACAGGCCATGTCTCCATAAGCGCTCCGGGACCGGCCTTCCCTCGCTGTCCACTTCTGGTGCCAAACGCCGGAACAAGTCCCACTTGAAACAGGAAAGAGCATCAGCAACCTGGTTAGCACACCCCGGCACATGCCTAGCCCTCACCACCACATTCAACCTCAAGCAAGCGAACACGACCTCCCTCATTAATGCGGCCACTCGCAAGCAACACGGAGCATACCTGTTAATAACACTGACCACTGCCTCGTTATCGCACCACCACAGCACCCGGCGATTGCATAGCCTTTCCGGCCATACCTCCAATACCACCAGCACCGGGAATAGTTCCAGGAAGGTTATATTCCTCGTCAGACCCACCTCGCACCACGCACTAGGCCAAGGCTCCGCATACCAGGCTCCATCAAAGTACACCCCCAAACCCAAACCGCCCGCCGCGTCCTTAAATATCTGTAGGTCAAACGTAGACGTTTCCCACTCCTGCAAAACCGCAGTGCCGTTAAAGCCTTTTAGGAACTCATCCCACACTCCCAAGTCCGCCCACAAGCTCCGTAAAATGTGAATGCGGTGATGCGGCTTAAGAACTCCCGAGGTAGCCGATGACAACCGGTGTAGAAACACCCGCCCCTTCGGAATAACCCGACAGGCAAAGTTTAGCGATCCAATCAGCACCTGCATCTCTCTCAGCGTTACCTTCCGTGACCCCATCACGTTCGCCACTAGCACCCGCAAGCGCGCCACCTTTGCTGCCAGTAAACGCGCCACCATGTCCACCGAGTCCAACTCTACCCCCAAAAAGGTGAGGCACGTCGATGGCCCCTCCGTCTTACCCACCGCCAACGGCACACCCCAATCCCGGGTCAACTTCCCAAAGCCATCAAGCAGCTCCTGGCATTGCCCAGACTGCGCCTTGCCGACGAATAAGAAATCGTCCAGGTAATGCACCACATTATGGGAACCGACAGCCTCCCCCAACGCCCAGTGCATGCATGAACTGAAAAGCTCGAAGTAAGAACAGGATACCAAACAGCCCATCGGCATGCACTTATCAAAATAGTATCGGCCTTCGAATGCGAAGCCTAGCAGGTGAAAAGAATCCGGGTGCACCGGCAACAGGCAGAAGGCAGACTCGATATCCACCTTCGCAAGCAAACACCCTGGCCCACATGTGCGCACCAAACCCACTGCCTCATCAAAAGATGCATAACGCACGGCACACAGCTCCCTGGGTATGTGGTCGTTGACCGATGCCCCCACCGGGGAGGATAAGTTGTGTATCAACCGGAATTTTCCGGACTCCTTCTTAGGAACAATGCCCAGCGGGGAAACCACGAAACGCGCACATGGTTGTTCGCTGAATGGCCCAGCTATCTTACCCAATGCTAGCTCCGCAGCCAGCTTATCTCTAACAATGTGCACAAAATGCCTAACCAACGGCGAATTTCGCGCTGCATCAGGCCCCCCCTCCCCGACCACCAGTATAGGGAACCCATACCTAAATCCCCTCTCCAATACCGACCTAGCCCCAGGCCGCTTATACCGCCTCAACCATGGCATAAGCGCCTCAATACGAATAGGTGTAGGGGCTAGGGCGAGCAACACCTCATGGCTTGGGGGCCGGAGCGGGGGAGACCACTGACCCTTTCTTAACACATTTAAGCGCCGAGTCCCCCCCGCCACACACGGAACAGCTGTGCCAGAACTTGCAGTCCGGAAAAGGGCACGAGGACTTATTAAAACGCCAGCAGACGTCACCGGCTCCCCCTCCGCCCGCTTTTGGGAGTATGGGAGCCCCACCGCCACGAAAGGGCCGCGCCATACTAACTGACGCCGCGTTGCCCCCTTTTTGCCCCCTCCCCCCCCTCCTTTTGCCGACATCTGCGTCAACCATAGGTTAATGTCTTGCGTTCCCCATGACAGTAACCTATTCTCATCCATCTCGTCTCGAAACTTCTCATCATAGTTGAGCCAGGCCCAACCATCATGAGTCAGCACCGCCTCCAAGATCGAGCCCGCGTACGATACTAACATCCCATATTGCCCTGGATAGCGGTGCCCCCATACACTGGCCAACCTCAAGAACGCCCTCGTCCAATTAATAACGTTGCGTGACGCCTTACGGACCTTTCCCGCCTTTTCATCCTCCTTCCTTTTCCGTTTGCTATCTCCCGACCGCTTCCTACCTTCCAATAACCGAAAGATATCAATATATTTTCTCTTCTGAATCTTCCGCCACAATTTTCGCGGAACCCCTTCCCACAGCTCGGAGAATGACGCCAGCGTCGCCCCCCCTCCCCCTGTCGGCCCAACCCCCCCCCACCCACCCCCACCGGAAGCACGCTCGGTGACCGCCGCGCTCGAAGAAGATGACGAGCTATCCTCCAACGAAGACGTGGAGGACCCCCCTCTAGGCCGGCACTTACGCGAATGCCGCCTCTTCTTCTGTGCTTTACCTTTCCCCCCCCCCCCGCATGACCACCCCCGGCACCCCCCTCCTCAGGACCCCCTAGTAACTCACCTGCTGTCGGAGTTCTCAACTGCGCTGCTCCCGAGACGTCCTCCGCAGGGGGCCGCCCCCATCATCAGGTGGGGCCTCCAGTTGCCCTCACCATGCGTCGCCACCAGTAGACCCCCCACTGCATCCGTGGCCAAAGCGTCGCCCCGGGAATCCAGGTCACGCTGCCGCTCGGACTGCTGCACCTCGCCAACCGGCACCTGCGAAGACAAAGAGGGAAAACAGGAGGGAGAACCTGCCATGGACCACGGTGGTTGCCATGCGCCCAACCACTCGGCCCTGGAGGAACCCTGCCCCCCTCCCCACCAGTGATCCCACGCCGTAGGATACAACCCGCCAGGCAGCACCGGCCAACACCATGGGCCCACGCCCTGTAACCCATCCTGCCCGTTCCCGCCCCCCCCGGAGCCCCCCATGCCCACTGCGTGGCCCCCCTGCCTCCACCGCTCCAACCATCCTCTGTGTGGTGGCCCCTCCCCCAGCCCCCGCAACCCCCACCCCCCTCTGGTGCCCCCACCCCCCCAACCCCCCTGGGACCCCCGCACACCCCCCTGCCTCTTAGAGAGCCGCGTCCAAGCCCAGCACTCCCCCTCCATGCTCCCAGCACCCCGGCTCCTTGCCCACTCCTTTCCTTGTCCTTGGACCCCCCTTGGTCCCCGATTGCCCTTTGAACCACCAGCCTGCCCCCCCCCACGGCCCAGCCGCCTGGCCCGCTGGCCGCCTAGTCCCCCTAGCCCCCCTACTGTCTTTTGGCAGCATCCCCGTCTTCTAACCAAAGGTGGAATACTCCACTGGCAGTTCTCCGGGATCTTCGCGATACTGTTGTTTCTTTTTTTTTTTTGCTACCTTGCTACCCCCCCCCCCCCTGTGCATAAGCTCCCCCAGTAAATACGCCCCCCCACCTGGAGAACTACTGTGCAATTACCTTGGAACCCAGCCCCCCTTTCCTTCGTAACACTCGCCTGTCTTATAAAGCCCTCACCCGGCCGTAGCAGCAGCTGACCGCCGGAGCCCCAGTCCGCAGTTAACCAAAACCGTCCGACTCGCCCTCCTGCGCCTCTACACTGCAACCCCGACTGGGCCCCAATCTGCTGCTCCGATGTCCCACGATGCGACCGTCCTCTCTGCAGCGTGCCGACGGACTGAGGCCTCGCCGGCATGCTCGCCTCTGGGCCCCCCCTCCCCGGACCGTCTGCCCCTCCCATTGGCTCCCGCAGCCTTCCATCAATCGCGGGAGCCAATGGATTTAAAACCCGCTCCCGCGCCGCCGAAATGGCCCCCCCTTCCCCTATCACCACGTGGCCGGGACCACGCACTACGCCGCCCACCCAGTTAGAGCGGCCAGCAGGTACGTGGCCCCGCAGCCTTAGCATTCTGGCAAAAATCATTGAAAAAACAGTATAGCACCAACTACAAGAACACATTGACAACCACGCTCCCCTGGACAACAACCAACACGGTTTTCGCCCCAACCATTGAGTCGAAACTCTACTGATATGCCTCTTCGACAACATTCTCCGACTCATAGACAACACCAAGAATGTAATTATAATGATCTTCATCGACATCTCGTCAGCATTCGACACAGTAGACCACAAAACTCTCCTGGAAAGACTACAAAACATCGGGTTACACGGTCCCACCTTAAAATGGTTCCACTCATACCTAAACGAGAGGCAGATACAGGTCAAAGTAGGCCACAACAACTCCCGACCCATAAAAGTCCTCCAAGGAGTACCACAAGGATCGGCCCTTTCAGCACTCCTATTCAACATCTACATCCAGCCAATATGCGACATCATGAAAGAGAACAACATACAATACACAATCTACGCAGATGATATCATGATATACACACCTATCACAGTCGACAACCCGGACTACTCCAAAATAACAAACTGCCTCATACAAATGACAAGATGGTGTCAAAACAACAACCTCTCAATAAACTATAGCAAGACCGAGGCACTAATCATCACTCATAACCCGGCCTTCATCCCCCCACCTGACATCAAGATAAAAAACACAACCATACCTATAAAATCGGAAGTAAAGTACCTCGGAGTGACCCTGGACAAAGAGCTGAATCTCAAACCACACATAAGCAAAACCATCAAAAGTGCATACCACAGGATGAGAATCATCAGAAGACTTAAGCCCCTCCTCGCTCCTGAGCACTTCCGTACAGTATGCCAGGCACTAATAACCCCCATACTAGACTTCTGCAACCCAATCTACCTTGGTATAGCAAAACAAACACTCAGACCACTACAATTAGCACAGCGGCCCGCATAATAGCTGGCTCAACAAGACAAGAACACATCACACCCATTCTGAAAGATCTACACTGGCTCCCAATCAGATCACGCATCAAATACAAAACAATCACAAACATCTTCAAGATCAAACAACACTCTTCAGCCAACAGTCTACATACCCTCATACAACCTGACACAAGCACACGCCCAAGGAGAAGAGGCACCTCCAACCGTGTAAACACCCCAAAAGACTTCATAAAGACTCGCAAGGACACCACAGAACGAGCACTCTCTGTGGCTGCCCCAGCAATCTGGAACACCCTCCCAGACGAACTGAGAATAACCACAGACCTCAAAGACTTTCGCAAACAGCTAAAGACAACGCTATTCATTGAACACTATGGACATGCCACATGATCTACTAACAAGCAAGAACAACTGACCTACCCCCCACCATGACCCTTGCATAGAAGAATGTATATAGCACACGATGTATAATAGCGCACAATGTACATAGCTCCACTTAAATCAATTACACAACACATCAAACACACCAAACACGCAAATGCATCACTGCATGAAAACACATGATCACTCCTTTGATTGTCTGCAGTGAGACCGCTTTGATTGTAGGAAAAGGCGGTATAGAAATACTGTTAAATAAATAAATAAATAAATTTGTTGATCAAATCAGGGCACGAGTGGTTAAGGAGGGGTGAATTGACACCTAAAGATGAGAGCTTGATACTAGCTGCCCAAAGAGTTGATTACAGATGAGATGGCTCACAGTGAGCATAGGAAAAAACTGGGAAAACTGACATACATAGATTCTGTAAGGAAAAGCTGGAAATAGTTATTCATTTCGTAGCTGGCTGCACATTCTGATGGGGGAAAATGTCTGTACAGAAAGGCACAATAAGGTGGTGCACCTCATCCACTGTAAACTTTGCAAACATTGCAACATTGCTATATCAGAAAAGCACTGGGATCAAAAACCTAAGGAAATGATGGAAAATTACTACTACTACTAACGAACATTTGTATAGTGCTACAAGGCATATGCAGCGCTGCACAGACACATGTAAAAGACGGTCCCTGCTGATCGGAGCTTACAATCTAAAGGTTATGATCACTCTTGGAAATTCCCATTCCATCAGATAACAATCTAGATGCAAGAAGACCAGATATTGTGGTAACCAGCCCTGATAATAGAGATTTCAGTACAAAATGATTAGTCCATGTATCGAGTGAAAAAAGAGAAGATCTTTAAGTAAGAAGCAACGCAGTCAGAGACTAAGAAAATGCGACAGAAGGATACAGAAATGTTTCCCATCATATTGGGTGCTACAGGCTTAATGAAAAGGAATTTTCAAGCACAAATTGATAAATTGCCTATACATATTACATATTGTGACTTCCCTAAGGCGACTCTATTTGCCACGATGTAAGTACTACAGTGAGCATTAGCAGTCTATTTGAAAGACTAGCTTGTACTACACCTACCCTGGTTTAGGAGTGAGGTTCATGACTCATGGTATGCGCAAAACTCATCCATTAGGTGAAATTACCTCGAAAGGCATTGCAACATATGCCCATTCTTTATGTAATAGATGCATCCATCCATGCATTTATGCTTGCGTGTAAATTTTTGTATTTGCGTGCATTTATGGTGTTTATTTTATAGAAGCACATAGGTTATATACTTATGCTGCTTTTAAAAATCACCATTCAAACAAATCCTAAAGCTAAATCCAAACGTATATGTATATTAAATGAAAAGGGTTCATCAGATATTGGCTGAATTAGCCAGCAGCCTATTTAAGTTTAAGCTTATCAGTACCATTCATTAGTCTCTGAAGCCCTTGAAGCACCATTTGCAAAATCTGATGTAATATTGGGTAGAAGACATCGAGCAGCAGTTTGTGATGGATTTTCATGTTCAGTATTTGAGATAAGTGAAGCTTTTCATTTCTGAATGAAATCTGGGACAACCTTGTGATAATATATTTTGCATACTGTGAGCAGTTATTTTTAATGTACAGTCATTGCGCTGTGCCCCTATGAAGCACTAAAGTTAAATACATTAGATACAAAAGTACTAAAAAAAAAGAAAGCACAGAAGTATGCTGGGATTGATGAATGATACTAATAGGCCTTAAAAATAAATAAGTTGTTTTCTGATGGTTCCTTTCCATTTGGTTTACATATGCCTAAGGATTTAGCATTGTGCTTTGCTTGAATCATATTATAGCTCTCTTTTCTTGGATTGGTTTTTCTAGTGATGTTCACTTGCATTTTAAAAAATATGTATAAATTGGGCATGTTAATTAAATTTTTTAGGAGCTCTCTTCTAAAATTCTCCTTTAGTGGTTATTAGATGTTGCATAAATGTGAAGGAGTATTTTAGATACGTGTGGAGATCAGAATTGAGATGTCTAGGACATCACATTTACAATTGTTTTGATATTTGCAATATGGCTCTGCTAAAGATGAAGCTGTTTCTAAACTACGAACAAGAAGGTATAGGGATATATATCCAAGTGTCGCGGGAGGAGCCTTTTCATAAATTGTAAATGTGGAAAAGTCAGCAGAGGAAACCTTGCCACTTATACATGTAAATGCTGGCCGATCCATTTTGCAAACCTAAACATACAGATGCTCGTAATTAACTTCGAGGGACTCTGTCTTGACCTAATTTCAGTTTGGAGGGGGAAATAAACATATTTGCCTTAAACCTTCCTGTAAAGAAATGGCCAAAAGGAGCACTTTTTAAAATACCTATCATGTTGGAGAGCTTAAACATGCATTCCCTATATGAAAAAAGGAATACATGGGTAGGTTTTTGTCTCACCCAGGATACACAGCCGTCACGGCCCATGCAATCTTGATGTGGTATAGCCAGTCATGTACAGTTGTGATCAGCATTATTGGCACTCTTGCATTTTAGGTATGTTGTGTACAATATCTGGAGAAATAATTGGAAATATTCCAATTATACAGTTGTGGTTAATATTATTGGTACCCTTACAGTCCAACCCCTTAATGTCCAATATCTTCTAAAAAAAAAAATGGTCAGTGAAATGACTTTGGACTATATATATACACAACTATTTGACATCCAAAAGAATCAGATAAAACAAGATCAATTAAAAAAGGAAATAGTAGAAAATAGTATAAAAAATGGGACATTGCTAGGACATGATTATTTGCACACTGATAGACAAATCATTTTGAACAGCAAAAACCACTCCCATTGCAGTAAAATTAGACACACTTGTGATGAATTGTCAGTTCTCACATGACTTGAATCAACCAATGAATGATGGCTCTGTTTAAAATAGCCATTCCCTGTTCCATTTTCACAATGGTGAAGACAACAAATCAAATCTCCAAAGACCTTGGGATTCCTGTGTCTACAGTTTGCAATGTTATTAAGATGTTTTCAGCTCATGGAACTGTCAAGAATCTCCCAAGGCGTGGTGGGAAGAGGAAAGTGAATCCAAGAAATCTTTGAAGGTTCGTGTGAACTGTTGGAAAAACAACACATACAACTTCCAAAGAGCTTAAGGCTGACCTGGAGCAATCTGGAGTGGTGGTTTCAACCCATGCCATAAGCAGCGCACTAAACAAATGAGGAGTTCATGGGCAAAGGCCAAGGAGAACCCCACTGCTCTAAGACAGACATAAAAAGGCACACCTGATCTGTGCCCAAACCCACCTTGAGAAACCACAATCCTTCTGGAAAAAGATGAAACCAAACTTGAGCTCTTTGGCAATGCAGACCAGCAATACATTTATAGATGAAGAAATGAAGCTTATAATGAAAAATAAAAACAACCTTCCTAAAGTTAAATATGGTAGAGGTTCCATGATATTGTGGGGCTGTTTTGCTGTCTCAGGAACTAGAGTCCTGGAATGTATTAAAGGAATCATGAAGTCAGAGGACTGCCAAGGTATTTTGGAGCTAAATATGCTACCTAATGTCAGAAAGCTAGGTCTGGGTTCGAAGGTCATGGGCCCTCCAGCAGGACAATGACTCAAAATATACTTTCAAAAGTGCAGAATGGTTAAAAAGCGCTACAAATATTGAATTGGGCAGTGGAATACATATCTGGTAAAATAGAACAAGTGATACTACTACAGATCTTTATAGAAACTATACACTAATGACACCACACTTTGGTCACATGCAAAATACCGACAGACGTTCACCAAATACAGAATAAGGGACTATAAATTAAAAATAGAAATATGAAGACAAAAATTGAACTGGGAATCCCATCCCCACAACCACATTTCTACCCTCTGTACTCACCATTCTCCTCTCACTTGTGTCTTTTTGACAACCCCCCTCAAGGTTACACACCATACCCCTCTCTCTCTCCCCACCTACCTACCCATCCTTGTAGCTTGGCATCTTCCCTGTCTCTCTCTCTCCCACCCACCCACCCTTGTAGTCTGGCATTTCCCACCTCCCACTCTCTCCCACACAGCCACCTACACTTGTACCAATCTATGTAGCCCAACATCTTCTTTCTCACCCACACATCTAACCAGCCCAACTGGCATCCCCCCTCTCTCTCTGTCTCTTTCCCCTCACCCAGCAAGCTATTAAGCCCTGCATATTCCACCCCCCTCTTTCTCTCTTCCCCCTTCCACTCTTGTAGCTTGGCATCATTTCTCCATGTAGCCAGACAACTCTCCCCCTACCCTACCATTGTAGTCCAACATCTCCCTACCCCATGTCACTATGTTCCAGCATTTCCCTGTCCTCTCTCCTCTTCCCCCCAAATTGTGCAGCATCTTCCCTTTCAACAATTCCCTCTCCATCCAAAATGCAGCATCTTCCTTTTACCCTCCCTACAGTTTCTTACATAGTAACATAGTATATCACAGCAGATAAAGACCAGAATGGTCCATCTAGTCTTCCCAGCAAGATGGCAAGAGTATGTGCCTTGGTCTGATTCTTTTTAACATCTTTATTAGTGATATTGCGGAAGGGCTCTCGGGTAAGGTTTGCCTTTTTTGTGGATGGTACCAAAATCTGCAATGGAGTAGATACCCAAGAAGATGT
The DNA here is from genome assembly GCA_033557465.1 of Ichthyophis bannanicus. NCBI lineage: Eukaryota > Metazoa > Chordata > Amphibia > Gymnophiona > Ichthyophiidae > Ichthyophis > Ichthyophis bannanicus. The sequence goes on along the minus strand of CM066033.1, from coordinate 370,780,361 downwards.
AGATAACGTGAGGAGGGATCTAGCTAAGCTTGACGAATGGGCTAGAATTTGGCAGCTGAGATTTAATGATAAATGCAAGGACATGCATTTGGGCTGCAACAATCCAAGGGAGCAATATAGTATAGGGGGTGAAGTACTTCTATCCACAAAAGAAGAGCGGGACCTAGGAGTGATTGTGTCTGATGATCTTAAAGTAGCTAAACAGGTAGAAAAGGTGACAGCAAAAGCTAGAAGGATGCTTGGGTGCATAGGGAGAGGAATGGCCAGCAGAAGAAAGGAGTGATAGTGCCTTTCTACAAGTTGTTGGTGCGACCTCATTTGGAGTATTGTGTGCAATTCTGGAGACCGCACCTTCAAAAGGACATAAACAGGTTGGAGTCGGTACAGAGGGTGGCTACTAAAATGGTTAGTGGTCTTCGTTATAAAGCATATGAGGACAGACTTAAGCATCTTAATATGTATACTTTAGAGGAAAGGTGGGATAGAGGTGATATGATTGAGATGTTTAAATACCTCCATGGCATAAATGCACAGGAGGAGAGCCTCTTTCGATTGAAAACAAGCTCTGCTACGAGGGGACAAAGGATGAGGGTGAAAGAGAATAGACTCAAGAGTAATATGTGGAAATATTTCTTTATGGAAAGAGTGGTAGATGCGTAGAATAGTCTCCCAGTGGATGTGGTAGAGGTGAGGACAGTATAGGGCTCATTCCATCCCGGACGTCCTCAGAGGTGGAATAACTTTACCGCACAAGTCGCCAGCCCTGTACATCCAGGGCCGGCGACCGCCCACCGCCCAGCCAGACTCTGCCCCCGAGTCGCCCCGTCTAACTTCCCTGCACAACCAGTGGGGAAGTTAGATGCTAGCGGGGAAGGAATGAATAGGGGGCATGGACGTCTCATTTAGATGTCCATCCCTGCTACCCAACTGTACCTAATATGTTTAAGGGATTTTGTTCACCTCAAGATTAATCAATCTATTCCTGGTGAGGATAACCAGCTGAACCTGAAATGAATTTGATTGCCTCTTCACCTTTAATAGGTTCAAGAGCCTATAAAGCTAAGATTATGTCTGGTTTGGGTGGGAAAGAAAGAACATCTAGTAAAAGCAGAATTGCTACACAGTGCCCTGACCTGTGCATCTAAGGTACTCTCTTAACAATTTCTTGGGTGATTCACACAGCCTTTGGTTTGATGGAGGGAGCCTTTCAAATTGCCCCTTTGACCTGTCACTTGGCTTTAACACCTATTTAAAACAGTTTCACAGTTATTTTGACCCCTACCTGGAAGGCCTCTTTGTAAAGGTCTCTAGAAATAATTTATTTCTTTGCCCTATTCTTCCTTCTATGCTAAGCTATACTCTGATTTAAATTTAAAGTTCTCTGGGGCTACTGACTGAAGTTCAAATTTAAATTAAAAGTTCTGTGGGGCAACTGACCGAGGTTTACATTTAAATTAAAAACTCTCTGGGGTTACTGACTGCGATTTAAATTTAAATTAAAAGCTCTCTGAAGTTTAAATTTGAATTAAAGGCTCTCTGGGGCTGCTGACCGAGGTTTAAATTTAAATTAAAAGCTCTCTGGGGCTACCGAGTGAGGTTTAAATTTAAATTAAACATTCTTATCTCATCCGTAATCCGCTTTCCTACTGCTTTGTGAGGACTATGCTGATGCTGCACTGCTGCCCCCGAAGCCTGACATTTTGTCCTACAGTGGAGGTAGGGTGGCAATAGCAGTGATTGAAGGGGGAGAGATGCTGTGGCTCTGCCTAAGCAGATGCCTAGTTTGCCCAGTGGTAGGAGCAGACCTGGAAATGCTGCATGGTCACAATGTGTTCTCCAGGACCAAGCAGGAAGTCAGTCCTCACATATGGGCGACATCAACGTCGATGGAGCCCCTAGGCGGAGCATTTCCCCAGCTTTCTAAGAAAGCCTTTGGGAATACACCCACGCATGCACGGTCCCCTTCCCACCCAAAGGTGCCATCTTGCTCAGTCTTTCTTTTTCTGTGGAGCCCAGCGGACGTCTGTCCTTATCACCCGAAAAAATTTGGATTTTTTCTGCGATTCTCGCGCCTCTTTTTGTCCGGTTCGACGCCGGTTCCCCTTCCCGCCCGGGTTCGGTATGCTGGTATCGACCCGATCTCTATTTTTCATTTTTTTGCCCTTCATGGCACGCATTCGCGCTCTTTTTTCTTTTCCCTGGAGGGCCAGTCCTTTGACCTCGCTTGGGCCCTTTTTTCCCCGATGGCCTCCAGTGGTTTTAAAAAGTGTGATCGTTGTAAGAAACTCATGTCTCTTACCGACACACACGACTGCTGCCTGCGCTGCCTCGGGCCTGACCATGATCCCAAGGTCTGTGTCCCATGTGGCAAAATGTCCACCAAGGCACTCAGGAGCCGGCAGCATCAGAAGGAGAGGATTTTCTCGGACTCGGCCTCCGGACGGGCCCGGACCTCGTCAGAGGCCTCGCGTCAGGGTTCCTCTGAAAGGGGGTCCCCCAGTCGGGAGCATAAGAGAAAGAGAAAGCTCGTGAGGGTGGCGTCGGAGGAAGCTTCTGGTTCCTCGAAGGCCAGATCTCGGACCCCTGACCGCCGCCCCTGGCCCTTGGAGCTGGAGAACCCAACTAAGGTATCCTGTGTAGAGCCGGAGTCTGTCGAGCACGTAAGTCCTGTTGTCCTCGAGGACTCTCCTCCTAGGGAGCCAACGTCGGGCCCGGCGCTGCCGGGGCCCGAGTCGGTGGCTGCTGAGTCTCCTGAGCTTGGACTCAGGCTGACAGCCTTGGAGTGCAGATTGTCTGCCTTCATGGATCAGCAGTGGATGCTGATGGCCAGCCTGACTGGTGCATCTGCCCCGAACACCGGGATGTCGACGCCTAAGTCGACCCCGGAGACAGAGCCGGTTCTCGAAGCCATGAAGGCCTGAATCCGGTCTCGGTCACGGTCTCCCTCGATCTCCCGTTCGGGACCGAGGGCGTCAACGCCGATGGCCCCGGCATCGGGGCGGGTGTTGCCGGAACCCGCGCGGTCGGAGCCTCTCGACTCTTCTTCGGATGATTCTGCATGGGAGATGGAGGACGAGGAGTCCCCCGATACTTTTCGGACTCAGTGTGTCCCTTCAGACTCGCCACAGTCTGAACCCCAGAGTAGGTCCCCTCCGGAGGATACCGGTTCTCGGAGTTTGTTAAGGACATGGCCAAGGCCTTGAATGTTCCTGCCGACCCCGAGGAGGAGCCTCGAGCCGAAGAGCTCGATGCCCTCCAGTATGACTCTCACCCGAGGGAGGCCTTTACTGTGCCGGTTCCTCTGATGCTGGAACGGCTCCTCTTACGAATGTGGGAGGCACCAGCCTCGGCGCCGGTTTTGAGCAAGCGGATCGATTCCATGTATCGAGTCCAGAAGAGCCCTGGTTTTCAGAAGGCGCAGCTGCCGCACCATTCTATGATTGTGGAATCAGCCATGCATCGTCTGAAGGGCCAGAAGATGCACTCTGCAGTGCCCCCAGACAGGGAGGTCCGAAGCCTGGATGCCATCGGCAGAAAGTACTTCCAGGGCTTGATGCTTGCTTGCCGTGTCCAAGCCTACCAGCAGTACATGGGCATGTACTTGCGGGACCTGGCTAAAGAGGTAGCCGGGTTCTCGGCTGGTCTCTCCGGGGAACCTTTGCAGAGGTTCCAATCCTTGTCCTCGGGGGTCCGGGAATGTTCTAAAATCATCTCCCGGGTGGCCTATGATGGCTTCGAGGCTTCGGCCCGGGTAGCGGCGGCCGGCATCGCTGCTCGATGCCAGGCATGGCTACAGTCATCGGACCTCGAGCCATGGGTGCAGGACAAGTTGGTCGATGTCCCATGCCAGGGTGAAAACCTGTTCGGCAAGCCCATGGCCGAAAAGGCCGCTGAGCTCGAGACTGAGACTCTAACGAGGACTAGGAAAACTTCTGCCCTTCTCATAAGAAGAAGGGCTTGGGGAAAAAGACCTTTTACCCGAGGAAGGCGCCTGCCTACAAACCTTTCCCTCATTATCAGGCCTCCCCAGCAGGGTCAGCAGGCCAAGGGGCAGGGACATGGGCCCCATAGGCCTCCAGCTCCTGCTTCTACTCAGTAAGGAGGGGGTTTTTGACTCCCTCTGCATAGCCTCTCCACCCCTGCTGGCCCACCTCAGCACAGGGGGTCGCTTGGTCCTGTTTGCCCACCGGTGGCCACCCATCACAAGGGATGCTTGGGTACTGAGCATAGTCCAACAGGGCTATCTGCTCCATTTCAATCAGGTACCCCCTACCGACTTCCCAGGGGAGCCTCCACGGCCTCCTCTGCATCAGAAACTCCTCCAGGAACTGCTAGGTCTGCTTCAAGACAGGGCGGTAGAGCCTGTACCTCCAAATCTGTGGGGACAGGGCTTCTACTCCCAGTACTTTCTTGTGCCAAAGCGGACTGGAGGTCACCGGCCCATTCTGGACCTGAGAAATCTCAACAAGTTCTTGGAAAAAGAGAAGTTCAAGATGCTAACTCTTGGAACACTACTGCCCTACCTCCGGCAGGGAGATTGGCTATGCTCCTTAGATCTAAAGAATGCGTACACTCACATCCTCATTCATCCAGACCACAGAAAGTACCTCAGGTTCATGGTGGCAGGAAGCCATTTTCAGTACAGGGTACTGCCCTTTGACCTAACCTCCGCTCCACGAGTTTCCACGAAGTCCCTAGCTGTGGTAGCGGCCTACTTGAGAAACCAGGGTATATTTTTCTTCCCCTACTTGGACGACTGGCTTATCAGGGGTCAGACTCTCCAGGAGGCCAGGCAAGCCACCCTCCATACTGTCTCTCTCCTTCATCAACTAGGCTTTGTCATAAACTTCGCAAAGTCCACTTTGCTCCCCTCCCAGAACCTGAAGTTCATAGGGGCCAGGTTGGACTCCCTACAAGCGAAGGCTTATTTGCCAGAGGACAGGGTGGAAAGGCTGATAAGCTTGGCCAACCGGTTCATAAGCAACCCATTGGTTTCCGCCAGGCTTTGCCTACAGCTCCTAGGCCATATGGCATCGACAGTGCATGTGACCCCCAATGCTCGCCTGCATATGCGGCCTGCACAGTAGTGTCTCAGAACTCAATGGAGGCAGGCCACAAGAAACCTCAGTGACAAAGTAAGGGTGTCCAAACCCTTCCTGAACTCCCTGCAGTGGTGGCTACACTCTCCCAACCTGCTACAGGGGATTCCTTTCCAGGTACCTGTTCCCACAGTGGTACTCACAACCGATGCCTCCTTGCAGGGCTGGGGTGCACATTGCCTGGACAAGTGCACACCGGGCCTGTGGTCCCCATGGGAGGCCACTCAGCAGATCAACCTGCTAGAACTCAGGGCGATATGTTTAGGCTTCAAGGCCTTCGCCCATACCCTGGCCCACCAGGCTGTCTTGGTGCAGACCGACAACCAAGTGGCAATGTTTTATGTCAACAAGCAGGGGGGCACAGGGTCAAGGCTCCTGTGTCAAGAGACTCAGGCCCTCTGCTCCTTTGCCCTTCAACACAGCATGCTGCTGAGGGCTGTCTATCTTCCTGGCCAGGAAAACGTTCTGGCAGACAGATTGAGCAGGGTTCTACAACCTCACGAGTGGCAACTGCACCCCTTGGTGGTCCAAACCATTTTTCTGAGGTGGGGACTTCCATCTATTGACCTCTTTGCCAGTCCCCTGAACCGGCAGCTGCCCCAGTTCTGCTACAGGCAACCGCATCCCAAAAGATTGGCGGCGGATGCCTTCCTGATCTCATGGTCCCAGGGCCTACTGTATGCGTTCCCTCCCACGCCCCTGGTGGCTCCGGCCTTGTTCAAGATTCTGAGGGACAGGGCCTCGGTCATCCTGGTGGCCCCCAGATGGCCCAGGCAACCCTGGTTTCCCCTCCTGTTACAACTGGCAGTGGACACCCCTCTTCCTCTGGGGTTTCAACCCGATCTTGTTTCTCAGGATCAGGGATCCCTTCTGCACCCCAATCTCAAAGCTCTCAATTTGATGGCCTGGAGGCTGCAAGGGTAGTGCTGGCTCCCTGGGGCTTGCCTCAGGAAGTCGAAGAGGTTGTCTTAGCTTCAAGGAAGCAATCCACCTGAAAAACTTATGCCCTGAAGTGGAGGCGGTTCGCCCTGTGGTGTGATCAGCGCCAGGAAAACCCCTTCTCCTGTCCTGTGCCAGTAGTGCTTCAGTACCTGCTGCACTTGTCTAATCAGGGTCTTAAGTCCAATTCGGTTAGGGTACACCTCTCTGCTCTGGCAGCCCACCACTCAGTGGTGGAGGGGCACTCTTTGTCGGTTCACCCCCTGGTGGCCAGGTTCCTCAGAGGCTTGCTCCTGCTAAAGCCTCCTCTCCTTCCACCTGCCCCTGAGTGGGAGTTGAATGTGGTTTTGCAACAGCTTACTCGCCCGCCCTTTGAGCCTATGGCTACATGCCCTTTTCGCTTCCTTTCTTGGAAGTCTCTCTTTCTAGTGGCACTGACTTCGGCCAGGCCAGTGAGTGAACTTCAGGCCCTGGTCTGTGACAGGCCATACACTTGTTTCTATAAGAACAGAGTGGTCCTTAGGACTCATCCTAAATTCCTACCGAAGGTGGTCTCCTCCTTCCACCTCAACCAGGAGGTGGTTCTTCCCACATTCTTCCCTAGGCCCCATGAAAGCAGGGCTGAGGAAGTCCTCAACACCTTGGACTGTAGAAGGGCCTTGTCTTTCTACCTTGAGCGTACTATGGGTCATAGAAGGGCTACTCAGCTCTTCGTCTCCTTTGACCCAAACAACTTGGGGGTTCCTGTCTCCAAGCGTACCTTGTCCATATGGGTGGTGGACTGTATCACCTGGGCTTATAGGGCAGCAGACCTTCCCTTGCGGGGTCGAGTTACAGCCCACCGTGTCTGGGCCATGGCTGCATCAGTAGCTCATTTCCGCTCTGTACCGTTGTCAGACATTTGTAGGGCTGCAACTTGGTCCTCAAGCCAGACTTTTGCAGCCCATTACTGCCTGGAGAGGGAGTCCCGTAGGGACAGTGCTTTTGGTCAGGCAGTACTCCGGAATCTCTTTGAGGTTTAGGCAACTCCTACCCTCCTGCCCTCTTGTTGGGCTACCGAGGGGTTCTGGTCTCAGTGAAATTCTTTCCTTCATGCTACGGCTTCACAGAGGGAGTTTCTTTTTCAGCCTGGGTTCCTGGTAGCCCAGAGCTAGGGAGTCACCCATATGTGAGGACTAACTTCCTGCTTGGTCCTGGAGAAAGAGTAGTTACTCACCTTTAACAGGTGTTCTCCAGGAGCAGCAGGAATCAGTCCTCACAACCCTCCCTCCTCCCCTGGGAGTTGCAGTTGTACATAGTTCATTTGGGGTTTTTTTGTGCTGTCTTTTAGCTATGTCATCTGACTGAGCAAGATGGCACCTTTGGGCCGGAATGCCTCTATATCGTTCCATGGTGCGACCGCACCTTGAATATTGTGTGCAATTCTGGTCGCCGTATCTTAAAAAGGATATAGCGTTATTAGAAACGGTACAGAGAAGAGCCACCAAAATGGTAAAGGGGATGGAAGGATACTCCTATGAAGTGAGGCTAAAAAGGTTAGGGCTGTTCAACCTGGAAAAGAGACGGCTGAGGGGAGATATGATAGAGGTCTATAAATTAATGAATGGAATGGAACAGGTAAACGTAGATCGATTGTTTATGTCATCAGAATATAAAAAGACTAGGGGACATGCAATGAAGCTACAGGGTAACCTATTTAAGACTAATAAGAGAAAATATTTTTTCACTCAACGTGTAATCAAACTCTAGAATTTGTTACTGGAGGATGCACTAAAAGCTCTTAGTGTAGCTGGGTTTAAAAAGGGTTTAGACAAATTCTAGAGGAAAGGTCCATAAACCATTATTAAAAGGGACCCAGGATATCACAGCTTGATCCAATACACGCATTGAGGAACCTGTGTCTTTTGGGGAGACTGCTAGGTACTTATGACCTAGATTGGCCACTGTTGGAAATAGGATACTGGGCTTGATGGACCTTGGTCTGACCCAGTACGGCATATCTTATGTTCTTATGTTCTCCCACATGCCTCGTCCCACTGGCCGTGGTGAAGGTGATGGGTCTCTACTCTCTCTCCTTCCTGTCAGTTTCAACCCCTCCTTCTGCCTCAGTCTCCCTCCTTTCCAGTCCATTCCATATGGCTTTTCACTCCACTACCTCTCTGACTAGCTATTATTTATTGACCCCCTGACAAATCCATCTCTACCTTTCTCTCTGACTTTGAGTCATGGCTTTCCATCTTTCTGGATTCATCTTCTCCCTCCCTTATACTCAGGGATTTTAACATTCATGTTGATAACCCATCCGACCCTTTTGCTTTAAAGCTCCTCTCCCTTACCTCATCATTCAACCTCCAGCCTTGCTCTACTGCCTCTACTCACCAGCAAGGCCACTGCCTTGACCTTGTATTCTTCTCTAATTGTCTACCCTCAAGCTTCTGTACCTGACTTCTTCCCTTATTGGACCATCACCTCCTAAGCTTCATTCTTCATCACTCGCCACTTCAACCTCACCCTGCCTCTCCAACTTCTTTAGAAATTTTCATGCTATTGACCCATTAGCTCTCTCCTCCACTGTCTCATCACCTTTTTCCTCCAGTATGTCATCTGAGTCTGTTGATGAGGCAGTAGCTTCCTATAACACTGCACTCTCCTCTGCTCTGGATGCTCCACCCATGCCACGTCCTGTGAGGTGTACTATACCTCAACACTGGCTGTCTTAATTTACCCATTATCTATGTTCCTCTGCCGGCTCAGTTGAGCCTGCTTGGCTCAAATCCCACATCCTTGTGGACTATCTACACTTCAAATTCATGCTTGTCTCTTTCCAGTCAACCATAGCACTCACTAAACAAGACTGTTATGTCCATCTGACTAACTCTCTTGCCTCTGACACTCACCGTGTCTTTACAACTCTGAACTCTCTCCTCAAGGTGCCTCCGCCTCCGACCCCTCCCTCCCTTTCTACCCAAATCCTGGCTGACTACTTCCATGACTAGGAGGTCAGCTTCTCCCCTTCCTCCCCCTCTTCACCCCCAACTTTCCACCCCTACCTCTGCTACCCTTTTTTCCTTTTCTATGATCTCTGAGGAGGAAACCACTCACCTTCTTTCCTCATCCAAACTCACTACCTGATCCTCTGATCCTATTCCCACCCATCTCTTCCACTGTAGTCCCTTCCATCTCTCATATTCTCAAACTATCGCTCTCCACTGCAACTTTCCCTGCAGCCTTCAAGCATGCTGTGGTCACTCTTCTCCTCAAGAAACCCTCACTAGACTCTTCCCGTTCTTCTCACCATTGACCCATCTCCCTCTTCCCCTTCATTTCTAAACTACTTGAATGTGCGGTTCTCCGCCATTGCCTTGACTTTCTCTCCTTTCAAGCTCTTCTGGATCCTCTACAATCTGGCTTTCATCTTTACATTCAACTGAAACAGCTCTTGCCAAAGTCTCCAGTGACCTATTCCTGGCAAAATCCAAGGGCCTTTACTCGATCCTCATCCTTCTTGACCTTTCTGCTGCTTTTAACACTGTTGACCGCAACCTTCTCCTTGATACCTTGTCCTTGCTTGGCTCTGTTCTATCCTGGTTCTCTTCTTATCTCTCCCATCGCTCTTTCAGTGTTTGTTCTGGTGGATCCTCCTCTACTGCAATCTCACTCTCATTTGGTGTACCCCAAGGATCTGTCTTGGGTCCACTCCTTTTCTCTCTATATACCCATGCCCTTGTTGTGCTCATCTCTTCCCATAGTTTTCAGAACTATTTTTACACTGATGACTCACAGATTTACCTCTCTACACCTGAAATCTCTTCAGCAATCCAGGCCAGGATCTCTGCCTGCCTTTCTGACATTGGTGCTTAGATGTCTCACCGATGCTTGAAATTAAACATGGGCAAAACTGAACTTCTTATTTTTCCACCTAAACCCTCCTCTCCCCTTCCTCCTTTCTCAGTCTCTGTGGATAACTCTCTACTCCTCATCTCACAACCTTGGTGTCATCTTTGACTCCTCTCTCTCCTTCTCCACATACATCCAAGTGATAGCTAAAACCTGCCGTTTCTTTCTCTACAACATCGACAAAATTCGCCCAATCCTTTCTGAACACACTACTAAGACACTTATCCACTTCTTAGTCATCTCTCGTCTAGACTATTATAACCTGCTCCTTGCTGGTCTCCTTCTGAGTCATCTCTCTCCCATTCAATTTGTTCAGCATTCTGCTGCGCAGCTAATCTTCCACCAGCCTCATCATGCTCATATTACACCTCTTCTCAAGTATCTTGATTGGCTTCCTATCCATTTCTGCATCCAGTTCAAACTTATCCTGCTGACTATAAGTGCATTCACTCTGCAGCTCCTCACTACCTTTTCTCTCTTAACTCTCCTTACACCCTTCCTTGGGAACTCCAATCTTCTGGCAAATCACTTCTATCTGTGCCCCTCTCTTCTATTGCTAACTCCAGAATTTGCTCCTTCCACCTTGTGTTCCTTATGCCTGGAAGAAACTACCTGTGTCTGTATGTCAGGCGCTTTCTCTGACCCTTTTCAAATCCAGGCTGAAAACTCACCTCTTCGCTGCCGCTTTTGTATCTTGACTCACTTGATCTCCTTTGTGTTTTCTTACCATTCCCCCTAGCTGTATTCAATGTCTACAGCTACTGTGTTATCTGTCTGGACTAGACTGTAAGCTCCAATGAGCAGGGACTGTCTTTTACATGTATGTGTGCAATGCTGTGTACACCTTGTTGTTGTTGTTGTTAAGTGCCTTTCGAGTCGGTGTCGACTCATGGTGACCCTCTGAATAGTTGTCCTAAATTGTGTTCGGTCTTCAGTCAGGCAGCCCATTGTTGACAGACTCGTACCTGTAGCTGCTGTTATTGAATCGATCCATCTCATTGCTGGCCTTCCTCTTTTGCGTTGACCTTCTATCTTGCCAAGCATGATGTCTTTCTTTAATGATCTCTCTCTTTGCATGATGTGTCCAAAGTATGAAAGTCGAAGTCTTGTCATCTGAGCTTCTAAAGAAAGTTTAGTTTGATCTCCTCTAGTACCGACTGGTTTGTTCTTCAGGCAGTCCATGGTACACACAGTATTCGCCACCAGAATCATAATTCAAAGGCATCAATTTTTTTCCTATCTTTTTCACTGTCCAGCTTTCACATCCATATGATGTTATTTAAAATACCATGGCCTGAACAAGTTGAATCTTTGTATGGAGAGAGACATCACTGGTGTACCTGCAAAAACGAGTGGGATCGAGTGGTGGGGAAATGCCATTCTGCAGTGGTGTGGGACAACAGGGCTTCTGCTGAGAGTCCCGGTGCCATGGCCATGGGATGCCCCAGCACCAGGGCTTCAGCAGGAGCATAGGGAGGGTACATTCATGGACATTCCCTGCTGCAGAATCGGGCCCCCCTCTGGCCTGTCCAACTGCCCCAATTCTGCAACCGTGGGAACATATAATTCCCACGGTTGCAGAATTGAGTGCAAATCTGGCCTGTACAGATTTTGGATGTCCAGACGGGCCAGACGTCCCCCGATCTGAATTGGCCTCAATGTGGACTACAAAGATGATGCCATTCTTTTTCAGCAAACTGCTAAAGCTGTGCTAAGAGGAGAGGTGCTGGCGTATGCAGCAAGTTACAAGAAGGAAATAGGGTATCAGATTATGAGATTAGAAAGGCAGCTATTTATTTACCACCTATCCCAAGTTTCTAAGTGGGTACATAGCAACATACATAATCTTTCAATACAGACTACAAAACAAACAATAAATAATTGTTTACAAAGAAGTCAATTGAAAAAGATTAGCTTTAACATGTCTACAAAACACTAAGTAATCTGTTATAGTATGCAAAAGATAGAGAAAGACTATTCCACATTGCAAGAGCAACTACTGAAAATGCTCTACCTCTTGCAGAATCAGACCACACCACATATAGCAAAGGTACTTCCAAAAGAAAGAGAATGCAAAGAATGCATGGGATGGCACTCTGGATGGTGCAAACAGGCTATGAGCGAAATTCAACGTCGGAACAGAAGAAAACGATTCTTCACAGCATAGATGGCCCTGAACTCTTGAATCATACGTGTACAAAGATCTATTTTTTTTAAGCATAGTTTCTTTAGGTTGACAGTAAGCCAGATAGAATGCTGGCAAAACTGGTGAAATTGTGGTTGGGAAAAGAGTGCACGAAAAGCATCCAGGAGAGGCAGGAACAGCGCAAGGACATTAGGCTTTCTGGGCTAACCTTCAGTCATATGTGCCCCTTTCCCCCAAGATTTCGATATACTCAATAATCTGATCATCCAAGCACCATCCTTCCCACAACAATCCTGTAAAACCACATAATTGGGCATCACAGTAGACTGTCGCCTGGAAGACGCTAGGAATAGAGTTGGATATGGATCGAGAACAGTCCCCTTCTAATGGCAATGTTGGTAGCTTTGGCTTTGAAGGTGATAGTTAATCACTGGAGAAATATAGCAGATGTGAACCTTTTTATAGGGTGGAACTTAGTATGCATAATGCACTAATGTGAATTAATAATGGCAAAAAGAGTGGGCTATATGGAAAAGTGTAAAAAGAACTGGGCATTTCTAGATAAAGTTGTTACTGAAATGTACCCCTTTGGTGCCACCTTTTGCACATTGATGTTTATGGGTTTGTACATGATTTAAGTTCAATAAATTGTAAGAACTAAACTTTCTTTTTTATGTATATGTATGTCCACCCTCCCTGCAGGTAAACAAATGCTCTTTGAGCATGTGTGACTTTTGGGATCTAATTGTTTGCTTTGACTGTTGCTGTGCTTTGCTGTCCCATAGAAACTGCTGCCCTTGGTGACCACCTAGTCTTGTCTAATGGTTGGGCTGACCCTGAGAATAAGGATGGGATGGAATTGCCAAAAGATTTATAGATTACTTTGGGAAATTATATTAGGCCCAGTGTGTGCAGAAAAGTGTCATTTTGGATTTTTGGGTAAAGTGAGACTGAGATGGAAAGATTAAATACCCTGGTTATCATAGGGGAAATTCAAAAGGCGATTCATAATCTTAAATCTTATAAATCTCTGGGACTGATGGTTTCAAGGGAGAGTTTCATAAATTGTTAAATTTGCAGTTGTATGGGCTGTTAGAGAAGGATATTACAGCCGAGTGGTTACCTGGGGGTGAATTCCCTAAGGAAGCAAGTAAGATAATTTAGAAATATAAAAACATGACGGCAGAAAAAGACCATATGTCCTATACAGTCTGCCCTTCCATATGAACTACTATAGTCCCTTTATTTCCATTACAGATTTTCTGTATTTGTCCCATGCGTTCTTGAATTCAGATACTGTCCTTGTCTCTACTACCTCCTCTGGGAGACTATTCCATGTATCTACCACTCTTTCCATAAAGAAATACTTCCACATTCATATAACTCCTGAGTCTATCCCCTTTCGCCTTCCTCCTTTGCTCTCCTCATAGCAGAGATTTCTTTCAATTGAAATAAGCTCTTCTGTGCATTTATGCCATGGAGGTATTTAAATGCCTCTATTGTATCTCCTATATCTCACCTTTCCTCTAAAGTATACATACTGAGATCTTTAAGTCTGTCCCCTTACATCTTATAATGAAGACTACTGACCATTTTGGTAGCCACCTTCTGCAACAACTCCATCCTCTTTACATTCTTTTGAAGGTGTGTTCTCCAGAATTGCACAATACTCCAAATGAGGTCTCACCAAAGATTTATACAGAGGCACTATCACCTCCTTTTTCCTGCTGGCCATTCCTCTCACTATGCACCCAAGCATCCTTCTAGCTTTCACCATCGCCTTTTCTACCTGTTGAGCCACTTTAAGATCATCGGAAAGGACTTTATCAGCCCTAGTCCTAATATTGAACCACACCATCTGGTGATCACTGGATGCGAGATGGTCTCCCACTATAACATCAGAAACACTTGCCCCATTGGTATGCACCAAGCCCAGTATGGCCCCTTCATATGTGTGTTATGTTACCTGTTGCCAGAATAGTTCTCACTATAAAGAATTTAGGAAATCCTCACTTGTAGATGACACTGCAGCAGGGGTGTAGCAATCAACATCTGGCAAATTGAAATCACTTATCGGTAGCACTTCTCCTTTCATGGCAATACTGCGTATGTCTTCTATCTGTCCACTTCTGCCTGTGAATAAGATCTGTATATCACACCAATGCAAATAGATTTCCCATTTCCTCTTTCTTGTTTAACCCACAGTGCCTCCTTGTTCCCTTGTATGCCCTGTAATTCTGTAACTTTAATATTGTTTTTCACATATAGTGCTACTCTTCCCCTTCTTCCTACCCTGTCCTTCCTGAATAAAATATAGCCCAGTATAATTATATCCCAATCATGGTTGTCCGTGAACCATGTCTCCTTAACCACCACTAAATTTAAGTCAGTCTCTTCTATTAAAGCCTCAACATCTGAGATCTTATTTCCCATACTGCGGGTATTTATGCACACTGCTTTCCAGATGTTGCCCCCTTTACCCATTTAAGTTTTACTCACCTGAGGGCTTTTACTTACCTGGGGGATTTCTTTAACCATCCCCTATGAATCTAGTTTAACGTCCTCTTTAGTAGGTTAGCCAGTCTTCTGCGGAAGATACTCCGACTCTTTTTGGATATGTGGATGCAATCTCTGCTCTGCAACCCTTGGAAAATTATCCCATGGCCTAGGAAACCAAAACACTCAGGATGACACCATCCACGCAGTCATCTCCAGGATGCGAGCTTTCTGCTTCACCTTTACACTCAACAGAAAGGATTGAAGAGAATACCACCTGCATACCTATCTGCTTCACCCTCTGTCCCAGAGCCATGAAGTCACTCTTGATACGCTCGGAGGGATACCTAGGAATATCAGTTGTGCTGACATGGATGAGCAACATTGGATAACAGTAGGCTTGATAAGTCTCAGCAAACTCTCCCTAACATCTCATATTTTGGCACCTGGAGTACAGCACACCTCCTAGGACATCAAGTCTGGTTGGGAAATGGACTCCTGAGAACCCCTCAGAAGAGAGACACCAACCACCACTACCTTTCACTTCCTTGTGGTCACTATGATTCTGAAACTTTAGGGTGCCTGAGCTCTGTTTCTTCCCTTTCCAGGGATGTTTTCATCTATTCCACTTCCAGAGCTGCATATTGGTTCTTCAATTCTAGAGCTGAAGGAGTTGGATTGCTGATTTTTCAGGCTCTGGTGACTCGTGTCCAACTCTCTTCATCTGTAGTGTACCATCTTTAACTACATTGGAGAGCTTGGATGCTTCAAGACACATCTCATCGATCTACTTCTCGCTGTCACAAATGCTTGTCAGCCTCGCCACCTCTTCTTTGAGCTCTTCCACTTGCTTCATGAGGGCTTCGGCTTGCAGACATCTTGTACATTGAACCACTCCCTTGATTGGCATCAGGCTGTTTGTCTGGTCAGAAGTAGAAGCTGTAATGGGGACAATAGCTTTGGCAATTTGATTTTTGCAGCCATTGTTCCGTTGTTGGTACTTTGGTACCTGCTGAAGTAAACAAGAGAGATCTACCAAAGTCCCTAATGTTTCCTCAGCTGTCCTTTAAGACAAAAAACAGCTAACTTCCTTTGTGTGGGTTCTAACATCGCTGTTCTATGTACCTGTGTGTAGTCATGCTTGCTTGCTAAACAGCTACTAATTTATGCAATAAATTCTGATGTGTCTGAGGTATATAGAGTAATGTGTTCTCTTTGTAAAATTACCTAATCAAAAGCTCCTTTAAGAATATCAAATTGTTTACTTTTAATAGATATTCAAATGTGGAACTATCTGCTTCCTAGAGTTTCCCTACCATCCAATAAAAATATGTTTTGTTTTGTTTTTTTACCTTTTGTTACCTCAGGGGTGCCCTCCTAGGACAGGAAAATACCTACTGTTCCTGAATGGCAACTTGCTTTGACCTTTAGAGAAAGACACAAGCTAAATCCAGTTCCCTCAATTGGGATTCTTATTTGAGATATTAAAGAAGTTTGGGATTGAGGGATATTTTTTTTAGCCGCCTTGTATATGATGCCTTAGGCTGCAATCATAGTAAATGGGCAGATTTCTGAAGTTTTTCCATTAGTCATGGGAATAAGGCATGGTTGCCCCCCTTTTCACCCTTTTTAGTTTTGCTATTTTTGGAAACTTTTTTTCAGCATTTATGAGAGAGCCAGACAATCAGGAGGGTATGAATAGGATGGTATGAAAGTAAGGAAGGTAGTTATTAAGCTGCACAAAAATTTGACATTTTACTACAGCTTAGTTTACTGCAGGAGTCACAACTTGTAGTAACTCTATTCCACAGATTAATGACTCCCACAGTAAAGGAATGACTTCCTCTGGATCCCCTTCCTCCAGCACCATCAATGACTCAGGGCTCACCCTTTCCTTTGCAAATAACCCCATCAGCCCCAATATAGGCCCCTAAAGACCAACACCTCCCAACTGTGATAGACCATCCGTCCACTTCTGAAGTTCCCATTGTTAGAAATGGTTTAAAGGTTTTTAAATGTGTTGTTTTTACAAAATATATGCAGAAGATAGAATAGAATTAGAAATCTATAAGATGTTGTTTGCTTGCACTAACACATTGGTTTACATATTCCATTTTCTTATGCTGTACAAAATAAAGATATTTTTCTTGGCCTTGCAAAACTTAGGTTTTCCCCATACACACCCCTCCCTTAGCTTCCAGGCTATTGCACATAAAACTTAGAAACTCAAGGACAAGAACACTGAAACATGCTGATACAAAAAATGCTAGATACAGAGAAAGGAACTCTGAAAAACAGGAAAAAACAGGCCATGGGCACAAGGGAAAGGGGGTGGGTGGGGTGATCTCTGAGAAACCATAAGACCGGTAACATAACCATAAAAGTAATAAGGTAAAAAAAGGGGAGAGGGGAAAAAGGGGCAGGGATTAAGAGAAGTAAATGGAGGTGGAGATTCACATGACCCAAATAACAATCACTAATAGGTAGGAAATTAGAAATACTTACACCAATAGAATCATAGGGGGAGGAATTTGTAGAAGAAATGAATGTAATAAATATGGAACTGTTCATATGACAAAGTGTGGTCACGGATAACAAATTGTGGCCACCCATCTTGCAAGATTGAATAATAAATAAATAAATAAAAGAAACTTTGGTTTCACTGAAGTGTCTGTTATTGTGACAAAAAATTATTGTTGTTTATTACACCATCCCAATCCTGAAAGATCATTGGGCCTACTTTCTGATGTCCATAGTGGCCCAGAGGGGTAGGCTAGCAGGAGCAATCACCCCCAGTTCCTGCTGGCACTGGCTCCAGGTTCAAAATGGAACCCAAAACTCCTAGCGATATTCTCGCGGTACTACTGCCATGGTCAACCTCAATGGTAGAACCACTAGGTAATCCCCAGGTGCCATTTTGAACCCAGAGCGAGAAGGAATTGCTCCTGAAAGCCTACCCCTATAGACCACCAGGGACTTCAGAAGGCAGGTCCAGTGGCCTTCTAGGAATTGGAGGAGGGGGCTTCAGAAGCAGGGGTAGTCTGTAATGATCAGGGGTAGAAGTGTTGGGGGGCCTCTATTAGGGATGATGGTTGCGGCTATTTGTGGGAGGGGGCTTTGAGTCCTTGGTATTGCTGGGGGAAGGGGACCCCCAGACCACCGGTTTTGTATGGTGAGGTCCCTTTAAGATCACAGTATGGAGCATCAGGCTGTGTGTCAGTGGTCTGATGCTCTTGGCAGAAGAATAATGCCAGTTTATTTTTCCCTTGGAAAAACACAGCTTGAGTTCATTTACCGTAAGCTACAGTATTTATTTGAACAATAGTGATGTGCTATGCATGCTTTGCATTTCATCAATGTTCAGCACGTATTGCCTGTTAATGTGCATTATTGCTGTAATGCACTTTAGTAACTACTCCCTAATGGGGATATTTTAGAAGCCCTCTTCATGATGTCTCTGGAGCCATTTTAGAACCCGGGTACAGAGACATCTCAAGTGTGATAACTGCCATGTAGCATGGAACATGGCAGAGGTGTGGTCTGGATGGAGCAAGGGAAATGCCTGTCATGATGCGATTTCAGAATGGCACAAGCACATTTGGCCCTGGTTGGTGAGATGTTCATGCCTACGCATGCTCTTGACCACGAATAAGGTGAAAGAAAAATGCTTATTTCATGGATGTATCTCTTCCAGGAGAAAGCACATAATGTGCTTACATCACCACAGTTATTATTTCCTGCCTGAAGAAACTTGAGTGAAAAATACAAACTCCAAGCATATTCCTGGCCTACCGCCACACGTTTGAATATCTAAAATGGCAGGTTGGAATGTGCAAGTCTCATAATATAGTTGCTCCCCTTCTAAAATACCCCTGCCAGCACGTCCAAGTACCTAGTTCTGAGGTCTTGGAATTCGGGGACGTCCACACCTTCAACCTGCATGGCACCCCCCCAGTATAACTGTTTACAGGACTGTTTATTTTTCAGGGCGAAGACGGTGTGATAAGGAGCTGAAAGAGTTTTATAAGCGCAACATAGGAATACTCTTAGGATTGAGGTTCATTACTATCAATGAATATGCCAAGTAGTTCCTAAGGAAAGAATTACCATGTATGAAGCCCAGGAGGAGACCAGGTCCTGGCAATCTATAATCAGGACATTAAGAAATATACATGTACATTCTAGAGAAGGAACAATATAGCCACCATAAGAAGGTGTAGGTCATAAAGCTGGAAAGACTAACTAAAAGACCTACAGAAGCCTGGCTGTTGGGAGACCAGCGTGGCCCTTTAGGACCCAAGGATGGCCTGGTGTTCCCCTGCCTGCCTGCAGGGACATCCTCCCTGCAGGTGCCCCCTCTTCCTCACTGTCCGACCTACAGTTGGCCAGCCATGGCCTGGATTGAACAGCGGGGAACCCCTTGCATTTGGCCCTGGCCCCGGGGGGCGGGGATCCCCAGGCCCAGTCAGCCTTCCAGTGCTGATTATTCCACCTTTGAGGTGGAATAATCAGCACGTCCCTTCTGATCCCGCGGGATATACAGGGCCATGACCTGAATCAGCCCTGTACGTCCTGCCTGCTTGGCCCATCTCCGCTCTGCCCAGATCCCGCCCCCTCCCGCCAACCGCCGGGTCTCTCCATCCTGTGACTGTAGCGGTGTGGGGAGAGCAGGAGGGGGAATAGGGGCAGGACGGCTTGCGGGGCTGCACATCCCGCTGGGACATGCAGCTCCGCAAGCTGCGACTCGGAATTGGGCCCATAGCCTATTGAGGTTTTATACTAACATTTGACAATGTTAAATGGGTAATTTACTAACAGTGAGCACTAACTCCATAAACGTGTTTTACATATTTGCCACAGTGCTCATTGCATAAAATGAATGCTATTGCAAATAAAGCACATTAACAGCATTAGCCTATATTAACTCTTAGTAAATGACCATGTAAGAGAACTATCCAGAGATTCAAAGAAAATACAAGCCTTGCTTGCCTCTCTACATTTTCTTGGAGTACAATTTGGAAAAGGCAAGTGATTAAAATCCTAATCAGAAGCTAGAGAAGCCTTGCTGTACCAAAACCTGGTTGTTGCTAGGTAACAAGCAAGCAAAAAAAGGTGGTAACATAGAGAGGCAAGCCCCTTTCCTAGCACAGAACAGAAGGAAACTGCTAGTCAGAATTAAAAAGAGAAAAGCTATGTTACATAGGAGCAAAGGGAGATAAAGGCCAACAGTTAAGAGAGGAGGTATACAGAGATATGGAGAACCGGCACCTTTTTCATTGCCTGACAAAATTGACCCACGGTCCTCATGTATTACTGGAAGAGCCCTGCATATGGGTACTGACCCTTTTTTCCTAGATAAAGTGCACTGGGAGACATGATCAATGAAAAAGTAAATGGAGAAATAAAGATATTTGAGATGAAGAGGCGGGCACAAAAATGGGTAAACAGACAAGGAAATGGGGATAAAGGAGAGATGAACTTTAAGAAATGGCAAAGATTTGGAGTGTACCTAGAGAAACATGCGGGCAAGAGAAACACTGAGGGCAAGACTGTGGGCATGAAGTAGAGGGGTATTATTATAAGGCTAGGGAAGTATTCCACTTTGGAATTTGTTAGGCTGGCAAGGTATATTAATGTGCATTCCTACTTACTATATTAAACTTTCTAGTTCTTACTGTATATTATTAGAAGTTTAATTAGTACAGTAAAATTAACAATTAAGTTTGTATGAGGATTGGTGGCAGGGTGATCCTTGACATAACAAAATTATTTCAATCTCACTCCCAGAAACATATACACTGTCCCTTATTTAGTGAACCGAAGAGCTGAAAGGTCATAGTGCCCTCTCTTCCCTAACTGAGCATCACACTCGCCCATCAGCCTCAACCTTCTTTACCCTTAATACGAGTCATTCCTTAATTATTTAACAGCAAGCTTCATGTCCGATGGGGTAAATGATGCCACAAAGCTTCCAATATGCTCTGGAAAGTCACCCATTTGCCAGAATCCTGTCTATCTGCTCTCAGTCGCTTTATCCACAATACATCATACACGGATTCATCTATTGTGTCACTTCAGGAGGCTCCACACTTCTCTGGTTAATCAGAATGCACTTGCAAGCTACAATGCCTTGCTTAAGAACAATTTCTCGCCCCTACATAGTGATTTCATGCTAGAGAAATAGTTAAAAAGAAGGGCCTTCACATTAACTGCTATGCCTGTCCTCAATACTCTTCCCAAATAAAGACACATATGTCTCCAAAATCCCTGAATCGCTTCACAACTCCAGAATAAATGGCCCAAATCTTCTCCACAAATCTTACACAAAAACTCCATCTATCAATTCCTTCTCACATGCCACAGTTATAATCAAGGTTCCTGAAGAACAGCCCTTTTATAATCAAAAGACTAACTTCTTTTGCTATAGAGGAGAAAAGACCTCAGTAACATTGTTTATCCCTCTAAGTGGCATTGCACTCTATGTCTGAAGGGGATTTGCTACCTTTTACCATCGTAGGTCTAAAAAACTCCTCTAATTACTTTTTTCAACACTATTTTAATGAAATAACTTAAGACTCCTTAATATCTACTTTCCACCATAACACTATACTATACTATAAAAATGGTAGCTTTTTAAATAATCTCACAATCAATAATGCTCTCAACACCAGCATAGTATTTTGGATTCGCTAAATTGCTGACTCGCTCTCTCGATAACACGTGCTCATATGCTCATATCTGAAACAAAGAAGAATAAGGCTTAGATATAACAATATAATCTCTCAAATGAGCTTCATCCGCTTTTTATACTTAGCTTTAATAACTTCTCCCAAGAACACTTATATTTGCCATCAGCCTTCGAAAATCTCCGTTTTTGCAGACACTCTGCTTCATTGAGGGTTTACTTCACTCTAATGATTTTACTTGCTGATGTCTAATGTCACTTCTCCCTTTTAAACCCTTTCTGAACCAATCAAAACTAATGCACAATGAGGGGGAGGAACTAGCCTTGCAATAGACATTCTACAGAAGTACTCTCCAATCAATAGAGGAATTCAGCCCACCGGGTTCTATAATATTCAATTCAAAAATCCAGCGTTGTTCTTTTTGCAGCAGTAATTCCCCACAATCTCCACCACGCTCATTAAAGGGGACATGATCAATCACACAACAATAATACACTACTTACTGTATTAATTGATACTCTCCTAAGAGGAATCGACAACCATAAACAAGCATTCATCCTCCTCTTCATTGACATATCAGCGGCCTTTGATAGTGTACATCACTCAATAATGCTCAGAAACTTAAAACAGATAGGCATAAACTCTACAGTATATAAATGGTTCACTTCCTATTTAAACAACAGAACTCAAAATGTACGAATAGGCAATCAAACATCAACTACATATAACCAAGAAATAGGTTTACCACAAGGATCTGCTCTATCAGCCCTACTTTTTAACATTTACATAAAACCGGTCTGCAATATCTTTAAAAAATTTGGAGTACAATATCACCTCTATGCAGACGATATTATGATGTACATTCCATTTACTATCCCTAACCTACCATTACAACTCCTCTCAGACTGTTATAACGAAATCACAATTTGGCTAAAAACTCAAAACCTCCATATAAACCATGCTAAAACCGAAGTCCTAATTGTAACAAAAAATCAATCATTTATTCCCCCAACCCATATAACTCTACAAGATCAAGAAATTAAAATAAAAAATGAAATAAGATATCTAGGTGTTATAATAGATACACACCTTACAATGGAAACACACATTAGAAACACCACAAAGAAAATCTATTTCAAACTTAAAATTCTCAAACAACTACGCCCGCTAGTATTTGTACAAGATTTCATTAATATAACACAAGCTATTATAACCCCTCACTTTGATTTTGCCAACCTAATACTTATGGGCATTTCAAAACAGAACATTAAAAGAATTCAACTAGCCCAAAATGCAACGGCAAGGATTATATTAAAAATAAACTCACTCCAACACATAACACCAATACTAGCATCCCTTCATTGGTTACCAATACAGAGTAGGATAACATACAAAACAATAATTACCTCATTCAAAGCATTAAATGATATGGCTCCAACTACACTATGTAATTTAATATGCAAAGAAACACCTAAGACTACCCACAGAAAAGAACAATTAAATAAACTAAAGATTCCGAAGGACTTCATAAAGCACATAAATTAACCAACAATAGAGCCTTCTCTCATATAGCTCCTACTATCTGGAACTCCCTACCAGAGGATCTACGATCTCTAACAGAGATCATGGAATTCCGCAAAAAATTAAAAACTTATCTATTCACCAAACACTATAACACCATGGAAAACCTTACACTCAACTTAGATAAAGGCTAAACAAGTAACCGACAACATAAAGCACAACCCTTCCACATAAATAGACCTCACACATAGCGCAAATGAAAAGACCTTCCAATCTCTTATGCCCTAATACCTTCATCTTGTATATAGTTGTATCTGTTATGTACTATATTATGTACGTTAACACCATTTTCTGTTAATTGTTTTAACTCAGTTCCAGTTAAATTTGTTTAATTTATGATACTTTAAGATGTTCTATGTATATCTAAGATGTTCTATGTAAAACAAATTTCGATTTGTTAATAGTTGTTATTTGTACACCGCAACTGATCTCTGGAAGATGCGGTATAAAAATGAATGTTAAATAAATAAATAAATAAAGAAAGAAATTATGCTTAAATTCTTGATAGTGTGGTATCATAAGAGCTTCTTTCTTCTGTTTCGATAGACAATACTTACGCTCAGCCAATCTCTCTCTCAATGGACGAGTAGTCTTTCCAATACAGAACTTATCACATGGATATTTCAAAGCACAGACCACATGATCAGTCAGGCACAAAGTCATAAACTACAAATAAATTGTCCGATCACCAATAGTCACTCTATCACCTTCTGCCATCAGACTACAACACTGACATCGGCCACATTTAACATGTCCCGATTTCAATTCGTAGGGCATTCTTCTAACTGCTGGACAAAAGTGGTCTCTTAAATTTCTCCCTCACTGATAAGCTACACACACACACACGTTGATCTTCAAAACATGGGAGAACCTGTAGTATGGACCATCTATTTTTAATACAAGCAGCAATTTTTGAAGAAATTAGTGAATATGGTAAAAAACATGTTATGCACTATCATTTTCCTGAGATCGTCGCTGACATTGTCCGTACACAGGATTCAATAACAATAGTTCACGTCTGATATCTTCCATCTTCATTAATCTTGGATCTTATGGCCCATCTTGGTAAGACAAATGCTCTCAATATAAATTTATACTGCTGCTCTCATGGAATTATATTTTCTGAAGTCCACAAAAAAAGCGGAGTGAAGCACGGCCACACCAGCAGTTATTGCAAAGACATAATTTTATTCAAAAAACCCTTGGTTCAAAAGACCCAACTTGGCAAAGTTTCAGCTGCAAAGTCTGCATCAGGGGTCAGCATGGAACAGGAATCTGATTTCTTCCACTTATCTTTCCAATTAGGAAGACTCAATATCCAATATCCAATCACGTGAACTCTGCTCAATGCACAAAATAACAGGTAAAGGAGGAGAAGGGGGAGCAGTTTGCCATGCTCCTTGCTCTTCCAGCATCTGATGGAACAAATTGCTTAATCTTTAATGTGCCACTCCGCTTTTTTTGTGGACTTCATTGGATAATCACGGAGTTTCCTCCTCCCCCTTTTTTCCTTTGAATTATATTTTCTGTCAGGTGGGGATCTTGATCAAAATTTGCATCAGCTGATTTGCTGTCAATTGCTCTTCTACTACCAAACTCCACTTATTTTTCTATTTAGAATTTAATATTTAGCTCATGTCTTTCTACTAGTACTGTAGTTCCAAGTGAGTTACAAGCAAGTACTATAGGTATTTTCCTATCCCCTGCTCCTGGATAAGAACTTTATAGTGTGACATCCAACAGACTCCTTCCTGACCCAATAATAAACCCTTCTCTAATCCTTTTTTAATTTCCCCTCTTAAGTATTCCCATGAATAGGACTGTATGGGATGTCTAGCCTGCAAGATTACTCTTTATTGGGTATACCAAATGACTCAACTAACTGCACAACTTTCCCTTTTTCCACAATAAGCTATTTTTGCCAAACATTCCTCTGCCCGAGTTCCAAAATCCCTACTATCCATTCCTGCTGGGATGTTATCATTACCCTGCATCATCATCAGGGGACTATAATCCTTTCTCTGAGGGCAGGCGTTACTATTACTACTACTACTACAGCTACTTACAGTATCTTTTATATAGCGCTACAAGGCGTATGCAGCAATATACAGAGACATGTAAGAGACAGTCTGCTCCTAAGACCTCATAGTCTAGGCAAGACAGACAACACAACCAGGGACTAGGATATATTGCATCTAGGAGAATAGTAAGGAGATGACAATGAGATTAGAGGGGCATGCAGGGGCCCAGGGCAGAAGTTAAGGAGGGGCCACTCCAATCTCCTCTCTTCTCTGTACCCCCTCCCAATTTTTCAAGTCTAGCTAATATTTATTTATAAAACTTGCACTCTGGGAACATGTCTAAATTTATTTTTAAGTCCAGCTATGCAAGATACCTTAACTTACTTTCCAAGGTCTCTTGTCCATTTTCCATAAATATTGTAAACAAGCCACACAGTGCTAACAGAATACCTGCCACCAATCAGATATGCAGAACAGAGAGATATTCACCAAGTACAGACTAAATAACCACAAACTAAAAATAGAAATATTTAGACAAAAATTAAATTAAAACCCAAGTCAGACTTTGTCTGCAGAGCAACACGAGGGAAATAGAATGAGATGCATTTGTCCTATACAGTGTCCAAATATAAAGTTAGCATGTGTGAATTCCAAAATCTATATTCCCATCACTAAATTGAAAATAAAATTATTTTTTCTACCTTTGTTTTCCGACCACTTTATTTTTCTAATCGCGGTGTTTCCAGGCTCTGGTTTCTGCTTTCCTCTCCCTTCTCTTTTTTTCCAGGTTCTTCTGTCCATTTGCATTTCTTGTCTTCATTTCAATTTTCTTTTATTTATTTTTCTCTCTGCCACCAGATTTCACTCCTTCTCTTTACCTTCTAGCTCTCAAAGTCCCTATTTTAACTGCATCTACTCTATACGGCTTTTCAATCCTCGCACCAGCCTTCCCATTCCCATCTGTCTTTCCTTTCCAAGCCTCATATTCTCTGGTCTCACTGATTCTTCCTCCTCCCCATCCAGCATTTCTCTACCTCTCTCTCTCCTTGGCCCCATGTCCAGCCTTTTTACCTCTTTCTCACTGTCTCCCTAGGCCCCCATTTCCAGCATTTCTACCTCTCTCTCCCCCTAACTCCCATATCTGGTATTTCTCCCACCCTCTCTTCCTCGAGGAACTAGTCCAAACCTTTTTTAAACCCAGCTACACTAACAGCTTTTACTACATTCCCAGTAACGAAGTCCAGAGTTTGATTACACGTTGAGTGAAAAAATATTTTCTCTCATTAGTCTTAACAGAGTTACACTGTAGTTTCATTGCATGTCCCCTAGTCTTTTTACTTTTTGATGACATAAACAATTGATCTACGTTTACTTGTTCCACTCCATTCATTAATTTATAGATTTATATCATATCTCCTCTCAGCTGTCTCTTTTACAGGTTGAAGAGCCCTAACATTTTAAGACTCCTCATAGGGGTATCCTTCAATCCTCTTTACCATTTTGCTGGCTCTTCTCTGTACCTTTTCTAATTCTGCTATATCTTTTTAAAGATATGGCGACCAGAATTGCACACAATATTCAAAGTGCGGTCACACAATGGAAAGATACAGAGGCATTATAATATGCTTTGTTTTATTCTCCATTCCTTTCCTTATGATTCCTAGCAATTTATTTGCCTTCTTGGCCACCGCTGCACATTGGGTTAAGGGTTTCAATGTGTTATCCATGATGACGCCTAAATCTTTTTCCTGGGTGGTGGTTCCTAATGTGAAACCTTGATAAATTGGAAGACTGGGTGTCTAAATGGCAGATAAAATTTAATGTGAACAAGTGTAAAGTTATGCACCTAGGAAAGAACAACACAAACTTTGGTTACACGATGCAAGGTTCCACCTTAGAAACCACCATGCAAGAAAAGGATTTAGGCATCATCATGGATAATATATTGAAACCCAGTGTGCAGCAGCGGCCAAGAAAGCTAATAGAATACTAGGAATCATAAGGAAAAGAATAAAACAAGGGATATTATAATGCCTCTGTATCATTCCATGGTTGGACTGCATCTTGAATATCGTTTACAATTCTGGTTGACGTATCTTAAAAAGGATATAGAGGAATTAGAAAAGGTATCACCAAAATGGTAAAGGGGATGGAAAGATACCCCTATGAGGAAAAGCTTAAAAGGTTAAGGCTCTTCAACTTGGAAAAGGGAAGGCTGAGGGGGAGATATGATAGACGTCTATAAATTAATGAATGGAGTAGAATGGATTAACCTAGATCGGTTGTTTACACCATCAAAACGTAGAAAGACTAGATGACACGCAATGAAGCTACAGTGCAACCCATTTAAGACTAATAAGAGAAAATATTTTTTCACTCAACGCATAATCAAACTCTGGAGTTTGTTACCAGAGGATGTAGTAAAAGCTGTTAGTGTAGTTGGGTTTAAAAAAGGTTTGGACAAGTTCCTAGGATGAAAGGTCCATAAATCATTATTAAAAAGGAACCGGGTGCCTATAACCATATTTGAATAAACTCAAAATTATTTCTAGCATGCTGGTAAATGTAAATATATCAAAGCAAAATGCATTTATCCAGGAGAAGAATGACTATTAAGAAAATTTCCAAAGATGATGTCTCTAAGAAGACATATTTAGTTCCCCGAACAGTTTGAATTTTCTTATTTATTTTACTGCTTGTGTGTGGTAATTCCTACTTATACTCCCCGTGATGCGGACTGTAAATTTCTATATTTTCTGTTTATTACTTGTTGATATTTTTCTGTTTGGAAATGATTAATAAATATATTTATACTAAAAAGGAACCGGGATATCCACTGCTTACCCCAGGACGAGCACTGTGGAAGCTGTAGACTTTGGGTACCTGTCAGGTACTTGTGATCTGTATTGGCCACTGTTGGAAACTGGATACCAGGCTTGATGGACCTTGGTCTGACCCAGTATGGCATTTCTTATGTTCTTATGTTATGTTCCTCCAATTTGACTACCTGCTCCTCTAATCCTATTCTCACCGGTCTACTAAACTCTGTCTCTTCCACTGTCATCCTTTCCATCCATCATATCTTTAACCTATTGCTTTCCACTGCAAGTATTCCTGTGGCCTTCATACATCTCTGGCCACACCTCTCCTCAAAAGCCCTCACTAGACCCTGCCTGTCTTTCCAGCTATTGGCCTGTCTCTCTCCTCCCTTTGTTTCAAAACTACTTGAAAGAGCAGTTCACCACCACTGTCTTGACTTTCTTAGCTCTCAAGCCCTTCTAGATTCACTGCAGTCTTCTATGTTCCACAGAAATGGCTCTTGCCAAATTCCCCAGTGACTTGTTCCTCACCAAATCCAAGAGCCTTTACTCAATCCTCATCCTTCTTGACCTTTTTGCTGCCTTTGACACTGTTGATCACCACCTTATTTATTTATTTAACATTTTTTTATATACAGCCTTTCAAATTCTCAAAGCAGTTTACAGGGAACATACATAACTTTTTATACACAGAACATTTGGAACTATTTACAATAACAATTAACAGTGTTTATATTCACATTATAACTACATAAGTGAATGGACTCATACATGTTCATGAGGAATTGGCAGTTTCTTGACATTTGTTGTAAGCCTAGCAATTAGTTAATTTGTAGAGTTTTGATTAAATGTTCGGTGAAAAGGTGGATCTTCAAGGATTTTCTGAAGTCGGTAATGTCCTTGGTGGCTCTCAGGTGATGAGGGAGGGCGTTCCATAATGTTGGGATGTAGAGTTCAAAAACTCTGAGTAGAGTGTTCTGGGAAGTGCCTGTGGGTGTCTTGGGGGTTGCCAAGGAGTTTTGGTGCAGTGTCCTTCTTGATCTATTGTCGGGAAGTCTTTTAATTAGGGGTTTTAGGCAGTTGGAAGATTGATCATGGATTATTTTGAATGCAATCATTAGTACCTTCTATTTTATTTTTGAGCTGATGGGGAGCCAATGGAGAGATTCCAGTATCAGGGTTATGTGAGCTTGTTTATTAGCTTTGGTGATTAGATGGGCTGCTGCATTTTGGGCCAACTGCAAGGCTTGTGTTGAACATTTAGGTAAGCCATAAAGAATTAGGCTAGAATAGTCAAGGTGTGGTGTGATTAGCGCCTGACATACTGTGCGGAAGTGGTTCTGCTCTAGAAGCGGTCGCAGATTCTGCAGGAACTTCATTTTGTAGTATACCCTTGTGGTGGTTTTACTGATGTGAGACTGAAAATTAAGCCTCTGGTCAATGTAAATTGCTAAGTATTTAACTTATTTCTTGATGGGGATTGATCTACTTCCTATTAACGGAACAAGGAGAAACAGAATGGTTTAAAATAAGCAAAGGTGTATGACAAGGCTGCATACTTTCCCCCTACCTGTTTAATTTATATGCAGAACAAATCATCAGAGAAGCAGGATTGTATGAAGAAAACAGAGGTGTGAAGATTGGTGGAAGACTCATCAACAACCTTCGCTATGCTGATGATACCACATTACTGGCTGAAAGTGAAGATGATCTGAAACATTTGCTTCTCACAATCAAAGAACATAGTCTCAAAATGGGCCTGCACCTTAATGTAAGGAAGACAAAGATCATGACAACTGGCATAATCAACAGGTTCATCGTTGAAGGAGAAGAAATTGAAATCGTGAACAACTTTAACCTACTTGGATCAACTATCAATAAAGAAGCAACAAGCAGTCAAGAAATCAGACGACACATTTCTCTTGGCAGAATGGCTATGAAAGACCTAGATAAGATTCTCAAGAGCAGAGATGTCTCTCTCCATACAAAGATTCAACTTGTTCAGGCCATGGTATTTTCAATAACATCATATGGATGTGAAAGCTGGACAGTGAAAAAGATAGACAGGAAGAAAATTGATGCCTTTGAATTATGGTGCTGGCGGCGAATACTGTGTATACCATGGACTGCCCGAAGAACAAACCAGTCAGTACTAGAGGAGATCAAACCTAAGCTTTCTTTAGAAGCTCAGATGACAAGACTTCGACTTTCATACTTTGGACACATCATGCGAAGAGAGAGATCATTAGAGAAAGACATCATGCTTGGCAAGATAGAAGGTCAACGCAAAAGAGGAAGGCCAGCAATGAGATGGATCGAAACAATAACAGCAGCTACGGGTACCAGTCTGTCAACAATGAGCCGCCTGACTCAAAACTGAACACAATTTAGGATAGCTATCCAGAGGGTCACCATGAGTCGACTCCGACTCGACAGCACTTAACAACAACAATTAGTATGTTATCAGGAAGGTTGAATGTATTCTTCTTGATACCTTCTCCTTGATACCCTGTTCTCGCTTGAAAGTGCCCTGACCTTGGATCATTCCGGAAAGCATTGAAAACATCCTTCTTTCAGAAGGCCTTTGGGGATGGTGGGGTGGAATGAGAAACTGGTCATTGTAATGTTTATTTTTTGAGAGGTGAGGGTGGGAGATTGAGGGGTGGTTGTATTGTATGTATTGTTTTTTTTATTGATTGTTCACCGCTCTGGGCGGTTGTTCAATAGGGTGGTTTAGGAGTCTCAATAATAAAATAAATAACATTTAGGGGATCTGTTCTGTCCTACTTTTCTTCTTATATTTTCCATTGCACTTTTAGTGTATGTTATGGAGGATCCTCTTCTACTGCCAACTCACTTTCAGTTGGTGTACCTCACGGCTCTGTCTTGGACCTCTACTTCTATCTCTCTACACTTGGTCCCTTGGTGCACTTATTTCCTCCCATGATTTTCAGTACCATCTTTATGCTGACAACTCTCAGATCTACCTCTCTGCGCCTGAAATCTCTCCAGGAATCCAGTCCTGGATCTCTGCCTGCTTATCTGACATTGCTGCTTGGATGTTTCACCGCCACCTGAAATTGAACATGGCCAAACTGAGCTCCTTATCTTTCCCCCTAAACCCACCTCATCTCTTCTCTATTTCTGTGGATGATACTACATTCCTCCCCATTTCCTCAGCTTGCAACCTTGGGGTCATCTTTGACTCTACTCTCTCTTTCTCGGCACATCAGATAGCTAAAACCCGTCGCTTCTTTCTATATAACATCAGCAAAATTCGTTCCTTCCTTTCTACTCACACTACTAAGACCCTTATCCACTCACTAGTTACCTCCTGCCTTGACTATTGTAACCTGCTCCTCGCTGGTCTCCCTTGAATCATCTCTCTCCCCTTTAATCTGTTCAAAACTCAGGTTATCTTTTGCCAGTGTTGCTATACTCACATAACCCCCCTCTTCCCAAGTCACTTCACTGACTCCCTATCAGTTTCTGAATTCAGTTCAAATTTATCCTACTGACCTACAAGTGCATTCATTCTGTGGCTCCTCACTACCTTTTCTCTCTTATCTCACTCTACACCCCTCCTCGGGAACTCCACTCCTCTGGCAGATACCTTTTATCTGTGCCCTTCTCTGCCATTGCCAACTCCAGACTTTGTTCAATCCATCTTGCTGCTCCATATGCCTGGAACAAACTGCCTGAGTATGTGGGTTGGGTTCCTTCTCTAGTCCTATTCAAATGCAAGCTAAAAACCCAACTCTTTGAAGCTGCTTTTGAATCCTTATGCTCCTCACTCCCTTGTCCACTACCTATGTGTATCTTCCTATATTCTAGTCCCCAGTTTCGCTATAGTGGTCATTCCATAACCTGAATAAGGGTCTGTATTGCGCCAGGGATGTTTATGTGCCAAAAACGTTTACGGATGTATTCTGGTACATGGCACTTGCACACATTTATCTATCTTGCATAGGGATGTCAGAACGTGTCTGGGAGGAGTGGAACGGGGGTGTGGTTTGCCGCGATGCGTTAATGTATTCAGGAAAGGCCCATGTATGTTTTCCAACTTTCCCGCAGACATGTCTATTATTCCTGCCGAAGACAATGGAATAAGGCCAGTACTTAGAAAATTTTCTGTTATGTTCTGCAATTCGTCCCTGCAAGTGAGAATGTGTGTGTGTGGTTTGAGGGTTGCACGGGTGGATTTGGTGTGCTGGTCTGCAATTCAGGGGGGATATGAATGCCTGGCCAGTACCGGACCTTACGGATGACTGCAGTGACACCAGATGCCATTGTGATAGGGTACTATCAAAAATAAATATCCTCAGGGTAGCCATACATCAGCTGTGCCAGGCACTGGGAGACCTGACAGCTGCTGTGCCAATATTCCCCAGATTGTGCCATGTGGCCTACATCCTTACCCAGTCCAGTCTCTATGCAAGCTGTGAGAGTAGTAATATATCTGGAGGCTGGCTACATGATATGATGGAACAGGGACACCCCCCTCCCATGCTCACCCAGGCCTGAC
The DNA here is from genome assembly GCA_033557465.1 of Ichthyophis bannanicus. Classification (NCBI taxonomy): domain Eukaryota; kingdom Metazoa; phylum Chordata; class Amphibia; order Gymnophiona; family Ichthyophiidae; genus Ichthyophis; species Ichthyophis bannanicus. The sequence continues at coordinate 370,748,152 of CM066033.1, read as the reverse complement.
CAGGGGAACATTGCCACAAATCAGACTGTGGGGAGGCAGGCAGGGTTGCCCCACAGATAGCAGATGTATGTAGACCAACATAAGCCAGGAAAGAGAGTGGCCATTGTATGGGGCAGGTGTAGTCACATGTAGGGAGCTGTTGTGAGAAATTTCAGTACCCAGATATGTGGGAAACAGATGCCATAGCTAGACAGTCAGAGGCATAAGGAGAGCATAGCTATTTTGCTCAGCAAGACAATGCATCCTTTGGAGAATTGCAAAGTTACCTTAGGTGTTTGTGAGTTGGTAAAGGTCCATACTTAGCATTTTAATGAGTGTTGTTGGAGATGACCAATGCAAGAATAACTGAGGAGTTGTTATACTGCCATATACATTTTGATGCAAGTTATACCATGACAAACATGTTAATATCTACTTGATCTTATATCTTAGAGTGCACTGAGATTGCTTTGCTGTGTTCTGGGCATGAAACAAACTAGTATATATAGTCTAGTTTGCATCAGCATAACACTGTCGGTGAGAAGAGCAGCTTAGGAGATACAAGTTTTAACCGAGAATCTGTGGCCATCAGAGGCATCCATGGGTATATTGTGGAGACGGGCAGGATTGGAAACGTGCAATTTTCCAGTGTATGATGAGCACGGGGACATCCAAAATGATTGCAGTGCTTACCTGTGTCCCATAATATTAGCGGGGATGGGTTTCTCGGCTTCACTCTATGGCCCATGCCTGCAACCATGCGTGTGCCTCATGCTGGTTAAGTGCCCGGTCCGGCTGAACAGCATGTTGTACATGCCACACTAGACGTATCTACGGGCTGATTCCATAAACGCGGTTGCAGCTAGACCCACAGATGCAGAATTGGCTTGGAATTGTGTCTGTTTCTGATTTAAACATGTCCGCAGCCCAGACATGGATTTTGTGGAATCTGCCTTCACGTGTTTTGTCTTGATTAGATTCTAAGCTCTGATGAGCAGGGACTGTATCTTACATCTATATATACAGCACTGGTTACACCTTATAGTGCTGTACAAATGATTATTATTAGTAGTAGAACAACATTTTCTTATTAAACAATAGTCCCAGATGGAAACTGGTTTTTCTGTGGCATTGGGAGTGATGAAAGTTGATACAGTGAGATGAATTGATAGGTTGTAGAGCAAATAATTAGAAGGAAGTTAGTTACTTTCGAAATACCACACATGACTCCACAAACACAAGTCATTTTCGCAGTCACTACATACTGTGCTCGATTATTGTGCTCACATTATCAGTGGACATGTATTTGGCAGACACTTAGAAATATTTGCTATTAGAAAAATCTGCAATATTCTGATTCAAGTTTCCTACAAAAGAGAACCATTGAGTGATTGGTTGGGAGTGCTGATGTCAGGGGGGTTCCTTTTGTGGTTGGGCCTCCCCAGGTATACATCTGCTCAAAAAGCTCATGCATGGCATTTTTGCCGGTTTGTGCTTTGAAGAGGGTTTTGAGGGCAGTACAGCCTCCGTGGACATCAGTTTGGTGGGTTCTAAGTTTAATGTATTTTCTTTTGGGGTTTTGTTGGGCTAGTTTTTGACATTTTGGTTACTGGAAATGTGTATTTTTGCATGGCTCTTTTGTTTTTATTTTTTAGAGTGCTCTAGTGACATTGGGCTGATTAGCGACAGTGGGCTGAGTCTGACTCCCTGATGCAGCCTTGGCAAATATGGAGCTAGGACGTTGTTGTAGCCCATGATGTAACTAAGTATTAGTTGCCTTTTTCAGCCTGTCGATGTTGTCTTTTACAATGCCCTTGTTGTCCTTGGTGACTACACTTAGTGCACAATCTATGCAGATACCATTGAGATTCATGTATTATTTAGTGCTAATAGTTCATGTGGCGTTTTTTTGACCAGTGATGGTATGGTTTGAGCAGTTTTTTGAGCCGGTTTGGCCACTATACACTTTGGCTGTAACTTCATAGAACCATTGCATCGGCTTGTTGATTTGTTATACTGAGGTTTTTTTTCTCCCATGGATTAAATTTTGAAATATTTCCAGTGCCATATTGCATTTTTCTTTAGCTCTGATTTTATATATTTTTAATTTGTTACCTACTAGTAGTTTTGAGGCTTATTTTTGAACTAGAACGAATAGGAATATGCGTGTCATTATAAGATGGTGGTGTTTTTGATGTAGGTCACTATGATGTTGTCATCTCCATCTAAGAACATACAAAATATCATGCTGGGTCAGACCAAAGGTCCATCAAGCCCAGTGTCCTATTCCAACAGCGGCCAATCAAGGTCACAAGTACCTGTCAGGATCCTATGAGGTAGACAGATTCTATACTGCTTATCTCAGGGATAAGCAGTGGATTTTCTCATGTTCACTTTAATAATGGTTTATGGACTTTTCCTCCAGGTAACCTGTCCAAACATTTTTTAAACCCAGCTACACTAACAGCTTTTACTACATCCTCTGGCAATGAACTACACGTTGAATGAAAAAATATTTTCTCCAGTTATATGTACTACTTTGTAGCATATTCCCTGGTCTTGTACTTTTTGAAGGAGTAAACAACTGATCTATATTTACTGATTCCACTACATTCATTATAAAGACCTCTGTCTTATTTCACCTCAGTCATCTCTTTTCCAAACTGAAGAGCCCTAAACTCTTTATCCTTTCCTCATAGAGATATTGTTCTATTTCTCTTATAATTTTGGTTGCCCTTCTCTTTACCTTTTCTAATTCACTATATCTTTTTTGAAATGTGAAGGCCAGAATTGCACACAATATTCAAGGTGCAATCGCACCAAGGAGCGATTCAGAAGCATTATGATATTTTCTGTTTTATTCACCATTCCAGTCTGATAATTCTTAGCATTCAATTTTCTCTTTTGGCTGCTACTGCCAATTGGGCAGAGGATTTCAACATATTATTCACAATAACGCCAAGATCCTTTTCCTGCGTGATGAGTCCTAATGTGGAATCTTGCATTGTGCAATTATAATTTGGATTGTACTTCCCTACATGCACAACTGTGCTTGTTCCCGTTGAATTTATTCTCCATTTGGATAACCAGTTTTCCAATTTCTCAAGGTCCTAATGCAATTTCTCACAATCCTCTTCTGATTTAACAACTTTGAATAATTTTGTTTCATCTGCAGATTTGATGACCTCACTTATTGTTCCCCTTTCTAGATCATATATAAGTATATTAAACAGCAGTAAGGCCAGTACAGATCTCTGGGGCAGTCCATTAGTCACCTTTCTCCAATGAGAAAATTGACCATTTAGGTCTCTGGGACCTGATCGACATCGCTGGCAGGGAGCGGGTAAGGAAACCCCTCCCCTCCCCCATCCGACAAGGCCAATTAGGCCTCAGGAACCACAAGACCACTATTGTATCACTGGGACATTAAATTAGAAGGCGCGTTCAGGTGCCAGTCTCTCTGGGACCAGATCAACATTGCCAGCAGGGAGCAGGTAATGAAACTCCTCCCCGCCCACATTTGACAAGGCCAATTGGGCCTCAGGAACCATAGGACCACCACCGCATCACTGGAAATTTAAATTAGAAAACACACTCAGGCGTGCCCATGCCTGGCGGGCCTGCGCCTGAGGGCCTCGCCAGAGGACCCTTTGGAGTGGCCCTTAGGCATGGACCAAAACACAAAGCAATTCAACTCTACATGGACTCTCCACTTACCCATGGGAACTCCACCACCAGTCCATACCGACAGCAGTGCAGCCCTGCAAAGGACGAATCCCTGAAACCACTGCCAAAACAGAGATTGACGAGCCCAAGGTCTTACCCTTACCATCCAAAAGCATGGAAGAGATTGCGGCTCCAGCACCACCCCATGTGAACCAGCGCTACACAGAAGTGCCTCTGATTCACTCAACCATGCTTGAAGTGCACCTCCACTATAGCGTCTCCAGCAGCACATCCTTATTCAGGGGAGGGGGATCCCTTGCTTAAACAGGAGATCAGCAAACCCCAAGGTCTCTCCCTCACTATTTGAAAGGTACATGTGCTTTAGCATGTCTCTACCCAACCTACCACAAAGACAGATCAGGGATTCATACAAATAATTTAAAAGTGCACCAAAGCTTAATAGCTATCAATAGCATCCAAACATGCTTTCTATATATGCTATAGCATATAACCTACTGGCATTCCTCACCCTTTGTCTCACCTCTGAAACACTGTTGCTCAAATCCGCATTCACTCCCTCAATCATACCTCATGGCCTCTGCAATAGCGGGCCTCCCTTGAGACAAAGGAACACACACAATCTAATACACATACCACTACAAAAATACCCCTACCTTACTACACCCAACAAGTTCAATGGCACTCAGAACCTCAAATGTGCACTTACAAATGCACACTCAGTCCGAAATAAAATACTTATAATCAATGATTATATCACAGCCAGTGATCTTGATGTTCTCTGCAACACAGTATCATGGCTCACAGAAACAGACACAGTACTACTAAATCAGCTGAAACTACACAACTACTCAGTACACAACTGCCCACAATCCCACCGAAGAGGAGGAGGAGTACCGATAATAACAAAATCCCATCTCAGCTTCAGACTCAGCACCAACAGCACTGAGGGATTAGACTACATTTCAATATCAAATAGACAATTAACTTTCTGTCTCATATACAAATCCCCCTCTGCATCAACTAATGAGCTATCAAATATACTGGAAATTGTATTAGAAAGCTCATACCTAAACAAGGACTTCATCATACTTGGCGATTTCAAATGCCCCTCAATCACCACCAAACAAGCTACATCATTCTTAGAAGCCATGTTGTCAATGGAATTTGACCAAATTTATTTATTTTATTTTTTTTAGCAAGGTTTATATACCACCTTTCTCCATGGTTAAGGCGGTTTACATAGAACAAAGGTAAAGATTTTACATTGAACAAGATTTTACATTAAATTGTATATAGTTACTAGTTATCTGTATATAAGATCAATTGTTGAGCTTGCGTACAGATAACTAGCAACTATATACAGTTACAGAGACCTCTAACATTTTTCTGAGGATCTATGTACAGTACAGAGAAATCAATTTTATTTTCTTGAGTTGATTTATTATTATTGATGGGTTTCATGGGAGTGGGGGATAAAGTGTTTGGCAAATAGAAGGGTTTTCAGGCATTTTATGAATGTGGGTAGGTCTGTGATGGTGCGAATTATGTCTGGGAGGGCTGAAGGTACGCACAGTTCAAAGGCTCAAGCACATGCTTGTTGGGTTCATTTTGTTCTTGCTTGGGGGATGATTAAGGTGTTTGTAGTAACTTGTCTTCTTGCGCGATTATGTTGCGGTGTTTGGAGCAATGTGCTTATGTGTGATGGGGGATTGCTGTTGATTGCTTTATTTATTATTATAAGCATTTTGTACTTGATTCAGCTAGCAAGTTGGAGCCAGTGCAGTTGTTTCAAGGTGGGTGTTATGTGATCATGCAGTGGGCAGCGCTGTATGGAGAACGATCATGGTTGAGTGAGGCAGGCCATGGTAAATGGAGTTGCAATAGTCAATGTGTGGTAGTATTAGGGCTTGGAATGCTGGCAGATCAAGGAGGGGCATAGTTTATTTATTTATTTATTTACAGGCTCTTATATACCGCACTATTCAGCATCAGCGCAGTTTACATGGAACAAAAAAATGCTCAATACAGTTAACATGTATGAGTTTACAGATAACAGGGCAAAAAACTTGGCTAACAGGGGTAAACTATTTACAAAACTGGCTACATAGAGTCATATGAACAGGAGTTTCATAGAAACATATGCACCACTAAAGGTTATAGTATCTGTCTTGGCGTGTTGTTGGGCATCCATATATTTGCTAGCGAATTGTATCGGACTTTATGGGGTGACGTTGGGCTCTATGAGGTACTTGTTGAAAAGGTGGAGTTTGAGTGGGTTCTTATCTTGTGGTATATAGCTTTCATGGTGCATTGTATTTGTGATTTGAGGGATAGGTCTTGGTCCAGTATGATTCCAAGGTACTTGATTTCAGGTTGTATCTTTACTTTGTTATTGTTTATGGAGTCTGGAGGGGTGAAGCTGGTGTCTCTTGTAATGAAAAGAACTTCAGTTTTTTTGTACTTGATTTATTATTTATTTATTTTATTTAAATTCTCTTATATACCGCACTATTCAGCATCAGCACGGTTCACATCGAACAAAAAATCTCAGTACAGTCAACATGCATGAGTTTACAGATAACAAGGGAAGGAACTTGGATAACAAAGGGAAACTATTTACAATCTATTTACAGATGTAATACTACTGAATAGGTACATGTTACTAGGAACAGGTGCTAGGAATATATTCAATCGTTATAGAGAATCAGCCTAAGCATGTTATTGGGACATCATGGAATTGGGTAACTGGGTGGGATCGCTGAGGTCAATGGGTGTTGATGACTCTATAAGGTACTTGTTGAAGAGATGGAATTTGAGAGCTTTCCTGAATTGTGATAGGTTGTTGATAGCCTGGATGCCAGGGGGTAGTGCATTCCAGCACCTAGGGGCACAAAGGATAAAGGCTCTGTTGGCTGTAGAAGAAGAACAGCTTGTAAGGGCCTTTGGGAGCTTTAGGGAGTTGATGGTCGAGGATCTTCTTGCTCTGTTTGGGGTAGTAGTGTGAATAAGGGCAGATAAGGATGCAGCAGAGAGCTTATTGAGAGCTTTGAACGTGAGAAGTAGAGTTTTAAAGATAATTCTGGCCTGAATGGGTAGCCAATGTAATTGAATCAGCAAAGGAGTAACATGGTCAGTCCTGGCGGCTCACTGAAGTACCCTTGCTGTGGCATTCATTGCCAGCTGTAACGGGTTTAAGGTGGATTGAGGAAGACCTTGAAGAATGACATTAGCGTAATCGAAGTGGGGGATGATCAGTGCTTGGTATATTGTCCTGAAATCTTTTGGTTCCAACATGGAGCGTAGGTGTCTCAAAGTGCGGATCTTGTAGTATACAGTTCTGACTGTGTTTCCTATATGGGATTTCATATCTAGGCGTTGATCGAGAATGACTCCTAGGTAGCGTATTGAGGGTTTGGATTGCAGTTCGGCTTCCTTAGTTTTGAGATATTGTGGTGGGTTGAAGTTGGGATTCCTCGTGATAAAGAGGACTTCCGTTTTCTTATGCTGTATACGGAGGTGTTGGGAGAGAAGCCAGTCAGAAACTGCATTGAAACAGTTTATTAGAGGGGAGAGATCCAAATGGTCAGTGGAGATGGGGGTGTAAAGAAGAACGTCATCGGCATAAAGCATGTAGTCGACCTTGAATGACCGTATGATCTCACAGATTGGTTGCATGTAGATGTTAAATAGAAGGGCAGAAAGTGAGGAACCTTGAGGGACTCCCTGATCTAGGTGGAAGGGTTCTGAAGTTCTGCCTCCTGAGCGGACATGCTGCCATCTTCCGGATAGATAGGACCTGCACCATTCAAGCGCAGTTCCAGTGATGCCCTTCTCAACTAGTCTCACTAAAAGGAGTTCGTGATTCACTGAATCAAACGCTGCGGCGATGTCCAGAAATATGAGGGCAAAACCTTGGCGGATGTTATCTATGCCAGAGATTATCTTGCTAAAGAGTATGGTGAGGAGAGTTTCGACTCCATGGTATTCCCTGAAGCCATGTTGGCAGGGGTCTAGTGGTGCAGCGGTGTCAATATGGTCCTGTAACTGTCGTTGGACCTCTTTTTCGATGATCTTAGCAAGTAGAGGTATGCTAGAGATGGGTCTGTAGGACTCTACCCTTAGAGGGTCGAGCTTGCAGTTTTTCAACAGGGGTCTAATTGAAGTATGCTTAAGGGCTGAAGGGAATGATCCTGTTGAAAAGGAGAGGTTCATTATGTTGGCAATTACTGGGCTGAAGTGACTGCGAAGCTCCTTGATCCAGAAGGCAGGGCATGGATCAGACTGGGATGTAGTGATGTTGAGGGCTGTAATGGTGTCTTCAATTCCTTTCTTGGAGGGGATAGAGAATGCAGAAAGAGCTCCAGGGACATCCTGCACAGGTGTGGTGGTTGTTGCAGTGGTTCTGTTGATAAGGCACATCTTAGATTGTAAGTGGGTTGCAAAATCTTGAGGGTGTATCTCCACTTGAGGCCCTGAGGATGGCTCCTTAGATAGGGACTTAACTAGGTCAAAAAGGTCGTGTGGCTTATTGAGAGATCTCATCAAGGTATCAGAGTGGTACCGTTTCATTGACTCGGAGATTGCCTTGCGGTGAGCAGCTAGGTGGCTATTGAATGCTGTCAGGTCAACAATAGCATGGGAGCGATGCCAGCGTTTTTCGAGTTTCCGTAATAGGATGAGGGATTCTCTAAGGTCTGCTGTGTACCAAGGAGCATTCTCTCTTTTCCTTGACTGCTTTATTGATGAAGGACGCACAGCGATAGCACTGAGACTGTTGTTCCAGTGAGAGATTAGGTCCTCAAGGTTTGTGGTAGTGGTATTAATGAGCTGTTGAGTTTCAGCAAGGATGAGCTCTCTGTTAAATGGCTTAAAAGATCTAGTGTTTGGTCTCGTTGTGTTAGCTGGTGTTTTGATGTTCTTGGTAAGGATTTTACTTGAAGGAATCTGGAGGATGATCAGTTTGTGATCAGACCAGGGAACAGGGGTAATGGATGTAATGGGATCAAGAGATTGGTTGAGGGATGACTGTGGGGCGAATACCAGATCTAGGGTGTTGCCTTTAGTGTGAGTAGGGACTTTCACCAATTGCTTGAAGCCTAGGTTCTCAAGGGCTTCTAGGAAAGAAGCTGCTTGATTATCCTGTAATGTTGGTAGGTTGAAGTCACCTAAGATCCACGTTGGGGTGTGAGGGCTATGTGTATTGGAGGCGAGCTCAATGATGGAGGCTAGCTCATCAAATGACGTAGAGGGTGCTCTGTAGAGCAAGCTGATTGAGCAACGCCTGTTGGAAATGGTAATGGTTTCCATGTGGCTTGTGCTGGTGGAGTGCATCGTCTGGAACTGGAGGTCAAATCTGGTGAGGATGAGGACACCACCTCCTCTTTTATCTTGCCTGTGGCTGGTATGTGCTGTAAAATTTGGGGGGAGGAGCTGGTTGATTATGACATTGTCTTCCTCAGATAACCACGTCTCTGTGACCATGAGTATGTCAAGTTCATGAGTGGAGATTAAGTTGGTGACAGCAGGCCATTTCCTCCGGATGGATCTTGCATTGATGAGGGCACATTTTAGACTGTTGGGGTAAGGTTTTTCAGATTGTTTGCCTCTGACAGAGTGTTGAGGAATAATATGGAGGAGATGGGAGTGGCGAGGGCGTGTGTCCCAGTGTATGTTGCTACGAGATGTACCAGACCATCTCCTTCCATGGCTCTGCAATATTGGGATTTGGTTGGCGGATGGGGTTAAGGCTAGAGAGTAGGAGAACCAGCTAGTGAGGATGATATAGCATCCAAAGATGGTGGTAATAGGGGGACCCATCTTAGTAAGGATGAAAGATTTGTATTAGGGAAAAGAGGATGGGCACCAAGTGTTGTCAAATGGTGCTCAAGAAGGTGGCCTAGAGCAACTATTGGGTGGGTCTTTGAGGGTGGTTGCTATACCTGCTGCTGCACAGACAAAGCTCTGACTCCAGAGGGAAGGCTGCTGGATAAGTTTAGATGGTATGAAATAGCAGGGCAGTTAATTACATCATATCATTGACTCAGCAGCATTTTAGATTAACCCAAGCTATGGGAAACAAATGAAATCGCATATGAAGATCATAGAACGTAAATCAATATGCTACATGAGATCAGAGTAAGCACTAGCGAGGCATGAGAACAGAAGGGCACCAAAGCAATGAAGAATAACAAGTTAAGTTAATTGATGGTTATGAGATGTTTCAGATAGGATACAGCATTGTTCACGATGAAACACAATGTATCACATTGTATCATGATGAAATACAATGTATCACATTGTATCAACGGAGTATCACAGTGTATAAACAATATATCACAGTCAAGCTAAAGATATCAGTTGTTCACCTTACAGTTCGGTATTGGTAGATAGTTGGTTGTAGGTGTTAGAGGAGCTCTCCACCGCGGGACGGGATGGCTCAGGAGGCCCTAGTTCTAGAGCTGGGTCACAGCCTGCCTGGAAGATAGCCGCAGGGAGGGGTGCTCGATCACTCTGGAGGGGGGGCAGGCTTCGATGGTGGCAGGAGGCTCCCTTGTTGCTTGTAGTTGCTCTGCATATGATGTGGATGGCTTCTTATGGCGCCCCGCCTAAGTGCCACGCCAAAGGGCTCTCTGGCGAGGCCCTCAGGTGCGGGCCCGCCTGGTGGCGGCTGCTGTTGTATTGCTGCTAGGCCCCTCCCACAGCCCCGATTGGGCTGGAGGGCTGAGCGGCTTAGGTGGACGGCCTGCTCAGTGCTCTACCCCGACCGGGGGAGCCGAAGATGGCTGATCACTGCAGGGGTTCTTTCCCGCCGGCGGTGGCTGCTGTTGTATTGCTGCTAGGCCCCTCCCACAGCCCCGATTGGGCTGGAGGGCTGAGCGGCTTAGGTGGACGGCCTGCTCAGTGCTCTACCCCGACCAGGGGAGCCGAAGATGGCTGATCACTGCAGAGGTTCTTTCCCGCCGGCGGCGGCTGCTGTTGTATTGCTGCTAGGCCCCTCCCACAGCCCCGATTGGGCTGGAGAGCTGAGCGGCTTAGGTGGACGGCCTGCTCAGTGCTCTACCCCGACCGGGGGAGCCGAAGATGGCTGATCACTGCAGGGGTTCTTTCCCGCCAGCGGCGGCTGCTGTTGTATTGCTGCTAGGCCCCTCCCACAGCCCCGATTGGGCTGGAGGGCTGAGCGGCTTAGGTGGATGGCCTGCTCAGTGCTCTACCCCGACCGGGGGAGCCGAATATGGCTGATCACTGCAGGGGTTCTTTCCCGCCGGCGGCGGCTGCTGTTGTATTGCTGCTAGGCCCGTCCCACAGGCCCGATTGGGCTGGAGGGCTGAGCGGCTTAGGTGGACGGCCTGCTCAGTGCTCTACCCCGACCGGGGGAGCTGAAGATGGCTGAACACTGCAGGGGTTCTTTCCCGCCGGTGGCGGCTGCTGTTGTATTGCTGCTAGGCCCCTCCCACAGCCCCGATTGGGCTGGTGGGCTGAGCGGCTTAGGTGGACAGCCTGCTCAGTGCTCTACCCCGACCGGGGGAGCCGAAGATGGCTGATCACTGCAGGGGTTCTTTCCCGCCGGCGGCGGCTGCTGTTGTATTGCTGCTAGGCTCCTCCCACAGCCCCGATTGGGCTGGAGGGCTGAGCGGCTTAGGTGGACGGCCTGCTCAGTGCTCTACCCTGACCGGGGGAGCCGAAGATGGCTGATCACTGCAGGGGTTCTTTCCCGCCGGCGGCAGCTGCTGTTGTATTGCTGCTAGGCCCCTCCCACAGCCCTGATTGGGCTGGAGGGCTGAGCGGCTTAGGTGGACGGCCAGCTCAGTGCTCTACCCCGACCGGAGGAGCCGAAGATGGCTGATCACTGCAGGGATTCTTTCCCGCCGGCGGTGGCTGCTGTTGTATTGCTGCTAGGCCCCTCCCACAGCCCCGATTGGGCTGGAGGGCTGAGCGGCTTAGGTGGACGGCCTGCTCAGTGCTCTACCCCAACCGGGGGAGCCGAAGATGGCTGATCACTGCAGGGGTTCTTTCCCGCCGCCGGCGGCTGCTGTTGTATTGCTGCTAGGCCCGTCCCACAGGCCCGATTGGGCTGGAGGGCTGAGCGGCTTAGGTGGACGGCCTGCTCAGTGCTCTACCCCGACCGGGGGAGCTGAAGATGGCTGATCACTGCAGGGGTTCTTTCCCGCCGGTGGCGGCTGCTGTTGTATTGCTGCTAGGCCCCTCCCACAGCCCCGATTGGGCTGGTGGGCTGAGCGGCTTAGGTGGACGGCCTGCTCAGTGCTCTACCCCGACCGGGGGAGCCGAAGATGGCTGATCACTGCAGGGGTTCTTTCCCGCCGGCGGCGGCTGCTGTTGTATTGCTGCTAGGCCCCTCCCACAGCCCCGATTGGGCTGGAGGGCTGAGCGGCTTAGGTGGACGGCCTGCTCTGTGCTCTACCCCGACCGGGGGAGCCGAAGATGGCTGATCACTGCAGGGGTTCTTTCCCGCCGGCGGCGGCTGCTGTTGTATTGCTGCTAGGCCCCTCCCACAGCCCTGATTGGGCTGGAGGGCTGAGCGGCTTAGGTGGACGGCCTGCTCAGTGCTCTACCCCGACCGGGGGAGCTGAAGATGGCTGATCACTGCAGGGGTTCTTTCCCGCCGGCGGCGGCTGCTGTTGTATTGCTGCTAGGCCCCTCCCACAGCCCCGATTGGGCTGGAGGGCTGAGCGGCTTAGGTGGACGGCCTGCTCAGTGCTCTACCCCGACTGGGGGAGCCGAAGATGGCTGATCACTGCAAGGGTTCTTTCCTGCCGGCGGCGGCTGCTGTTGTATTGCTGCTAGGCCCCTCCCACAGCCCCGATTGGGCTGGAGGGCTGAGCGGCTTAGGTGGACGGCCTGCTCAGTGCTCTACCCCGACCGGGGGAGCCGAAGATGGCTGATCACTGCAGGGGTTCTTTCCCGCCGGCGGCGGCTGCTGTTGTATTGCTGCTAGGCCCCTCCCACAGCCCTGATTGGGCTGGAGGGCTGAGCGGCTTAGGTGGACGGCCTGCTCAGTGCTCTACCCCGACTGGGGGAGCCGAAGATGGCTGAAGATGGCTTGATGGTGAGATTGTTTTCTTCTAACCATAGGGAAATATCCTCAAGGCAGTGTGAGTTTTGTATTGGTGGGTTGTTCCTGGTCAAATGGTCTGTAGAGCTTGATATCATCTGCGTAGATGTGACAGTTGATGTTATGGGTTCTGGTGATTTGGCAGAGTGGTTATAGGTAGATGTTGAAGAGCAATGGAGAAATGGTGAATCCTTGTGTCACACCATGTGTCTGCTGATATAGGGGAGATTTGTGTGTCCAATTTTTATTTGTTGCTGCCTTTTGTTGAGGTATGATTTAAACCATTGCAGTATTGTGTTCGGACTTCCAGAGGCTTGGAGGTGTTGAAGAAGGATGTGATGATCTACGGTGTCAAACATTGCATGTATGTAAAGGAATATCATGGGTTTTTTTCTGCATTCCTTTTATTAGTGTGTCTAGGAGTTTGATCATCAATGTTTCTACACTGTGGAGAGAGCAGTAACCATGCTGCTGGGAGTTGAGGAGATTGTTCTTATTGATGTATTCCTGGAGTTGACGCTGTACTGTTTTCTCAATTACTTTTTTAAGAATGGGAGACTGGTGATGCGTCTTTATGATGCTGGGTCCATCGGGTCGAGGTTGGGTTTTTTGAGTGTAGGTTGGATGGAGGACAACTTCAGTTGTTCTGGCATGTGCCCTTGTTGAAGTATGGATTGTATGAGTTTTGCTGAGTTGTATGGGGCTGAGTTCCTGCTTGGTTGCTTTGATCCAGCTGAGTGGGCATGGATCAAGGGGGGATGTTGTAGTGTTGAGTGATGCAATTAAGGCTGTGATGTTGTCTTCGCTGATGGAGGCAAAGGTTGTCTAAGGGGTGTTGGAGGTGTGTGTTTGAGGGGTGGGGGTAGTGGGAAGGCCATGGGTTTGGGTGGGGGAGGAGTTGTTTAGTGTTGTGCTAGAGTTTGGTGGTTTATACTGAGATCAGATTGGTTGTTGATATGAGGTTTTATGAGCTGTTTAACTATGTCAAAGAGTTCTTGGGTCTGTTAAAGGAGCTAGTAATTAGTTTAGAGTGATAGGTTCATTTTGCATTGTTAATAGCATTGTGGTAGTTACTCATTAGTGCTGTGTAGAGTTGTTTATCTGAATTGAGCATGGTTTTCCTCCATTTTCTTTCCAGTCTTTGGAGCTGGGTTTTTAGTTTCCTTAGTTCAGGTTGTACCATGATTCCCTTGTTTTCTTGGTTGTTGTGGAGTTCATATTTGCAGTGGTGGTTGCTGTTCTTTCTATGGTAGAGTTCCAGTTTGTTATAATGGCATTGGAGTCTGTTGTCTCTATTTCCAGTTCTGGTAGTATGTTCCTTAGGAAGGATTCCTTATGGAAGTGTTTGAACCTTCTATTTGGTCATTGATGTGTGGAGCTGTTTGTAGGAGTGTTAGAGAGGAGGTGGAAGATGATCAGGCTGTGGTCTGATGAGGGCATGTCATAGTGGCATATTGAGTGCGATATGTTTATGATTATACTTTGTGTGTTGATGAACATCAAGTCGAGGATGTTGCCTTTGTTGTGTGTGTGGAATTGGATGATCTGTTCGAGGTCCATGGCTGTCATAGCTTGTAGGACGGATGAGGCTTGTTTGGGTGGTGCTGAGGGAAGGTTGAAGTCTCCCAGGATGAGGAGGTCTTTCGTCATTTTGGTGTTTTCTAGGAATTTGATAATTAGATGAGATAGGTCTGAGGTGGCTGCGGTTGGAGATCTGTAGACAGGCAGATTATTAGTTGTTTGCTGGTGATGATCATGGTGAATGGACAGAAGTGAATCTATATTCATGTTATAATTAATACTCCTCCTCCTCTGCATTCTGTTCTTGGGCATGAAAGAGGTCAAAGCCATCTGGTGGGAGTTGGTTCAGAAGACCTGTGAGCCAGGATTCTTTTTTGCAGAAAAAACGCCGCGCCTTTTTGGAAAAGGATAGTTAACTCCTGAAGACGTGGGCAGCATCTCTTGACAGATTTAAGTCTTTGCTGACAGTGGGCAACAAATTGGGGCCACGAGAAGCAGGAGCTTTTCTCTTTGATTCTGACTGGCGGAGCCAGTCGTTTTGAGACAAGAGCTAATTGATATCTCCCTTGAAGAAAGCAAACTGAAATCTCCCTTGAAGCATTTTGTTCAAAATTCCCCTGAAGAACCCTGTGTGGGAGAAACGCGTGGGAGCGCTACAACGACAGCATTGGGAACATTCATCTGGACTTTGGGAACATTCATTTGGACTTTGAGAAAATCGTTGGGAACCTTCATTTTGACTTTGATGCATTTTAGATTTTTCATATACTATTTGTTTGTACACTTTGGTAGGGTTGGCGGTTGAGCCATTTTTGAAGATAATTGGCTGCACTTTAATTATGTTGTGTTTTAAGTATGTTATATGTATGGTCCCCTGGTCAGACCATTACCTTCTGAAATTTGATATCACCATCCCTGACAACAATCACACTAAACGAACCCAACCCCCACAAAATAAGAGATTTAGAAAATTTAATGAAGAAGAATTCTTGGATCAAATAATTCCTCACCTCACCCTAACTCCTACAAATTTGGAAGAAACTATCAAAACCTGGAACAAAACTATCTCACTGGCAGCAGAAAAAAAACCTAACCTGTCTCAACATAATAGAAATGACAATATAATTGATAAAAAGGATGCCCCATGGTTTAACATGACACTTAAAAATCTTAAAAGACAACTAAGAATAGAAGAAAGGAAATGGAGGCAAAACAAATCACCAACAACTTATGAGAAATACATAAATACCCTACACACATATAAAGTAACAATAGACAATTCTAAGAGAAACTACTACTCTAAACTACTCAATAATTCAATTAACCGACCAAGAGAATTGTTCTGTATAATACAGAAACTAACAAACAAAACATACAATTCAGATGAAATATCCATAGATATCACCCCACAAGACTTAGGGGGATGTTTACTAAACACCGTTGCTGTGCGGGTCCCCGTTAGTGTGCGTGTGCCATATAAGGAGTGGGCGGGCCAGGCAGAAAAAGGAAAATGAAACGGGATAAAGCGATCGCACATATGCGTGGGGCGCAAGTGTGCGGGGTCCACATTAGCGCGTCAGAAGGCCAAGTGGCGCGCTGCTGGCCACACAAAAGAACACAGCTGTAGTACAATGGTGAAGACACTGAGCAATGGTGCAAGGGCCATGGGTTCAAACCCCCACTGTGCACAATGAACAAGGCTGTCTCAGGCAGTACCTATTATGGGGAGGAATATATTTTAGGAGGCAGTCAAAATCTGGGAGGCAGAATGCGGTGCGCCGAAGTGCAAAGACAAGAACAGAGCCACAGCACAAAGGTGAAGACACTGACCAATGAAGTAGGGAGCAGGGGTTCAATCCCCCCAGTGCACACTGAAAGCAGTTGTCTGTGTCATTATTTTCGCAGCCACACAAATCATGGCCGACAGAAGTGCTTGCGCTGCTGTGCGTAAAGCATCGCACCAGCATGATGGTTAGAACGCTGACCAATGATGTAG
The DNA here is from genome assembly GCA_033557465.1 of Ichthyophis bannanicus. NCBI lineage: Eukaryota > Metazoa > Chordata > Amphibia > Gymnophiona > Ichthyophiidae > Ichthyophis > Ichthyophis bannanicus. Next base: position 370,731,899 of record CM066033.1, on the reverse strand, counting down.
GGAGCAGGGGTTCAATCCCCCCCAATGCACACTGAAAGCAGTTGTCTGTGTCATTATTTTCGCAGCCACACAAATCATGGCCGACAGAAGTGCTTGCGCTGCTGTGCGTAAAGCGTCACACGAATGGTTTTGGAGGGCTACGAATACTGGGAGGAATAAGTCGCGCACTGATGGGAAAGCAGAAGAACTGAGCCACAGCATGATGGTTAGAACACTGACCAATGATGTAGGGAGCAGGGGTTCAATCCCCCCCAATGCACACTGAAAGCAGTTGTCTGTGTCATTATTTTCGCAGCCACACAAATCATGGCCGACAGAAGTGCTTGCGCTGCTGTGCGTAAAGCGTCGCACGAATGGTTTTGGAGGGCTACGAATACTGGGAGGCATAAGTCGCGCATTGATGGGAAAGCAGAAGAACTGAGCCACAGCATGATGGTATGAACAATGACCAATACTGCAGGGAGCAGGGGTTTGTACACTGAAGACAGCTGGCTGAGGCATAGGAAAACTTGGTGGCATAAGGGGTTGTGGTGCTGGTCATAAGGGTGTGTGGCAATGGTTGTGGAGGCATAATAATGTTGGACAGGCATATGGTGGTGTGCTGATTTGCAAGCACACAAACACAATCGCTGTGCAATGGTGCAGGGATCAGGGGTGCAATCCCCCACAATGGCAAATGAACATGTCTGGCAGAGGCAGTACCTGTAAGGGGGAAGATTGCCTCAGGAGGGTGTTATTGCATATGTGTGCAACAATCGTTTTCTAGCAAATGTACTCTCAGAGCACTGTAACATAACGTGCCCCTGAAGTCACCCCAGAGGACACATCTCTAAATGCAGTGTCTGCCACGCCACCCTACAATGTTGCTGAAAGAGTGGCCGAGGGTGCGGCATATAGGGTGCCCTATGAGGCAGGGAAAGGTCACAGCACTGTTTCTGCTGGCAGCACTGTGCATTGTAACGTATGGAAAAAAAAAGTAGGTGTGCTGACACAGGTCTGGCATACGTGATGTAGCAGTGAGGGACTGCAGACAGCCCCTGGTTACTGATATCAACAGGGTGTCAGAGTTAATCTCATATTGCAATCCTTTGTCTGGGCCTGCCTGCAGCCCGTCGCTGTGAAATCAGCAATGGCAGACCTGGGTCAGGCCTTATTTATATACCAAGGTGGGGCTGTAGACAGGACCTGGTGACTCATATCAACATGGAATCAGAGTCAATATCATCGATTAAACTGCCCTATTACCTCTGGAGACTGAAATCCCCGGACTAACACAGCCCCATGGCATCCATGGTCTGTTGAAAATACACACACCCCTATGTCATGAATGCTGAAAACTGGTGAATACACCAATGATGTTGCAGGGGTCCTGGTTTGCTCTTTCCAGTGAATAAGGGTGGCTGAGGTATGTCCCCTCTCTGTGAGCAAGTGCACAGCAAGCATTCCTGGCATAGTAAGACAACTACACCCTTGTGCCATATATCATTGCACCTTTCATGGTGCAGCACACGTAACATCACAAACATACGCTGTCAGCAAACGGGAAATGTAAGTGTTCCCCAGAGGCCCTGTTGAAAGGCTGTCCACTCCCAGGCCACTATCGTAGGCACCCCATAAGCTGTCTGAATCAAAGGTGTGCCAGAAGATGCGCTAAGGATGTATAGGTGAAATCAAAAGGCTTAGCTGATAACAGTTACATCTCCCAATTTGAATGCAAACAGAGGTATGTGCCAAACACACACATAACACAAACACTGCACAGAGCAGAGACCACAGACAATACCAAAGTAAATGAAGGACTGACATAAGTTGATGGGCTGCAGTAAGTAGCTGCAGGCCATGTGACACCCCTAAAATGTGAAAAACATATCGTCGGCAGCTAAATCCATGCACAGATTGATGGTAATGTAACATGCTATACTGACAGTGTGTGACAGAGGATGGGAAGATGTGTGTAGCAGGGGAGGCAGAAACAGAGGAATATGTGAAATATCAGGATGATGGTGGAGTACAAGTGCTAGGCAGAGCACACACACGAGAGGCAAGCAGGTTGAGATGCAATGCACGAATTTGTGGTAGTCCACGACGTGGTTCAGCAGCATGCACATCAGGGTAGGATGGCACATAGCTGGCAGAGAAAGGATGGACGGAAGGGTGTCTCACAACTAAGGTAATGGTACAATGTGGTCATGCCACCGATGTGCACACATATGACTGTCACACGAATGAAAAGCACATATGCAGGACAAGCATACAAACCCAACAGAGTAGACAGTAAGCACAACGACGACCAATAGCACAAATGGCAATGGCTAAACCGGTAAGCAACACCGCCCATGTGAGGTCATCAGCAAAGGCTGCTTAACCAAAAACTGCATGCCAGTACACAAAACGCCTGCTGGCTGTCAAGTCAAACAACCACAGAAAAAACAAATCTGGAGCAAATGCACATGCTGATCCCCCATGTACAGATCTAATTGCTCTCTGTATTTTGCAACACCGACACCTGCACAAACACAATGAAATGTCCTGCACTGACTACAGCATGCAAAACAAGGAAATAATTACGCACAAGGGTATCAGAGGATGCTCCCTGGATCAGGTGAATAATCTGGATAAGAACACGAGACAGCTCAACATGCAATCAGGTGTAGCACACAAACCACCTGAATCACAGCAAAAATGAAGGCCCACATGCAATGGGATGTAAAGACCCTAAAGTGTGAGGCGGCTATAACAAAACAAATGTCATGGCTAGGCAGCACACAGGATGCACCGTTTTCTACAGTGATGAAAGGGAAGGGTGTGTGTAGAGGTGAGGAACCTGGTGGTACCTCATGGTCCACTTAGCCCAGTGGAATAAAAAAAAAAAAGATGACATGTGTGGAAAAGACATGCATACAACAGAGTTCAAACACATGACTGTAGCCAATACCAAACACACGACAATGAGCACATTCTAGCACAAATATCGCAAAGGGATGGTGTGTATGTCAAGCGTTCATACACAGTGATGTGCCATGTGGCTGTCACATACAGAGCTGGCACTGTACAAGGATGTGAGCACATGTGCCCCATGTACATGAACAGCACAGGAACACATAAAGGGGATGTATGCTCAAATAACGGAGGACTAACATAGTGAAGTGAAACATGGCTTGCACCCCAAACAACCAGTGAACAAGTCACACCAGCACCCCATGTGGCCTACGACAGGTTATGTAACCCTCCATCACCTAGCAACAACAACAACATCATCTACATGCTGTGACATTGCCAGGAGGAAAATGGATTCCCGGCCTCACAAGGAGCCATGACAGATACATAGGCACACATTGATCATGGTGACAGACCTGAAATGCAATCAGCAAACGAGACAAATGTTGTTTAAATACATAACTTTATTTGGTTTGCACATCACAAATAGTGTATACAGTGCCATCATAATATGAGGGCTGACGGCATCCCTTTGGAAAGCGCTCAAAACCATTAGCATGTCACAAAGCCACCTCCTACACAAAGGTCACTTGCTTGACACCAAATTAGCGACAACAGATAGAATGGGCATCAGGTGCATGCTCTGCACCTCACACCAGCCCCCCCCAGCCCCCCCTTGCTGCTGAATGTCGCAAATGTGTCACCCACATATGAGTGCACGTACAGAGTAGATGCTGCATGCTGAGGACCCAACACACCTCATCTGTCCCTCAGAAAATATCCATATGTCCAAACAGGGGTCAGACTAACTCCTAAAAGATATTTTGGTCAAAGTTTGTGAATGTCAAAAAACATGCAATAAAAGTATTGGTGACGCTCACATCCCAATGCCTGATATTGCATTACACGCTACACCACTGTGGACACAAACAATCATGTAAATCACAATAAGCATCTGCTAACAGGTACCACATGCACATGAACACAGACATAATACCAACCCAACAACCAGAAGAAAAATGCACATATAACACCATCAAGAAGGTCAACATGCACTGTTGTATTGGGGAAACAGTGCTTTGTCACATATACCAGGATACATGGAATTCTCAAGTTACGAAGTCCTATGATCAGGCACACAGCCACACTCCAAACATAATGTGGCAATGTGAGTGTCGCTACCACAAGCCATAATCATGACCGTGAGGATGGGAAATGCAAGGTGTGTACAGACATGCTGACTGTCATTTATGCACAGTAAACCAACACAAGAAGCAGCATATGAATAAGGAAATAATGGACAAACATATTACAGGGATCCACACAGAAGCCATATGTCCACATGTTGTGTCTCAGAAACATAGTCAGTCAGTTGCACAAGCACAAGCCACATTGCAACATGATATAGTGATGACACACATGCATGTAAGCACCCTTGGGTCACTGAACACATCATTCCAAGATGTTGTTGTGCGTGAAAGCATTGTGGAGTAAAAATAGGGATCATGTCCAGGTGGAAAATAGGTGGACGTAGACAATAGGAGCATCCCATCGTTGGCTACATTACAAATACATGGCCTGTATGCTTGTGTTGTAAGAAAAACATGCGAATATCGTTGGTGCCATGTTACAGCCATGGTCAAAACACAGCGAAAAAACAACTGTGGCAAAATGTACCACCTACAATGTCCATGTCAGTTGCTGCTGCACAAGGGGGGATCATTGTAAAACGTCAGAATTGTATCTGCAATCCAACAACTCATGTTAAATTTGTTTGTGCAGCTCTGGCCATGCATAGTCAAGTGTCTGTGTTCAATATACCACAGTCCTTCAAAGTGCATGTGTGTCCCCTACAATGAGGAGCACTTCCTGCCAAACAATTGCATCAGCAGTGCCATCGACACCTCTGTCATGGGGAAATCAGTAGTCAAAGATCAATAATGTCCATCCCAGTCATGTGTTGCACTCTCAGAGGTAAAACATCCAATGGCAAAATGTCATAGCAAAGACTTGCATGGTGGTCTGTCCTCAAACAGGTGGGTGGCGCTGACAACGGTTGCAGTGTAAGACATGTGTCTGGTCTGTCATCTGGCCTGTGTCAGGAGAGGGGAAGTATGTTATCGTCAGACACCCTGGAAAATAAACAAAAATGTCATAACGTCACAGCTTTGGATATGCTGAAGAAAGGGATACAAAGGCAAACATGACCTGATAGCAACATTAAACATAACCTTGTGGCCAACATCATTATTCCACAACACAGACATGGGTGTCACATGGATATGTTAATGTCCATGCTCCAGTCACACAGGTGTGTTGCAGCTACACACCATATGCAGCTGTCCATGTGAGCATAGAGGAAATGTTACATGACCATCACAACAACATCAAATCATCACCAATTAAAGACAGATGTAATGATCCCAAAAGAAAACACATAGACATACCGTGTGTGTGCATCAGGTGTATCGCACCAATCGCTTGAGTCACTACACAACAAGATCAGGTACACCTGAAGGGAGACAATGTCAACAGAAGGTGGAGAATCAGCATGTCAAGCCACTGTTGATGACTGGCCAGATTATGTGCATATCTGGAAAAAGAAATAAAAACACACCAGTGCTTAATCACAACACAATACACATGTCCTCTCAATGCACACAACACATCACCCTAATGTTGACAACGTAAACGCCACTATGTAAGAGGTAGCATAGTCACAACAGACACCCAGGGGCACAGACCCATAACAGCACATGATAATGTATGATGTATGAGCAATGCGTCATCACACAGGCAACCGAGAAACAGCCACACAAACAGTATGCAAATGTAAAATTGCCATCTGTAACACATGGCCTGTATGTGCACAGGTGTATATCTGTACATATAACGGCCCAGTGAACATGCAAAGATACCCTGTTGTTGTCTGATAGTACATTGCTTGGGGACAGAGAAAGTGTAGGCAAACTACAGGAAACAACATCCTACACACACATGCAGGTCTGCTGTACATGTCACATTGAGAGTGTGGCAGTGGACATGCAGAACCAAAACACAAGGGAATATGAGTGACAACATCAAGAGATGGGTTACCGAGGCTAAACCTAACAAATAGGAAACCAAATCATCTGTGCAATATGACAGATCAGTAAACACAATTACTGCAGGCACACACAATGTCTATGTACATCCACCTACCAAAACCAAATGCATATTTGCTGATGTACAGACACATGACAATGCACCAGCCCAACAGCATCCGAAAAAAGTATGTCCTCTGCATTTGGAGACATAAGAGAAGCAAACAAATGTAATGTTATAGCTGTGAATCACACATTGCACCGTCATGTCATCAGCTGTCACACCCCACAACAGCCCACAATTACAGACTGCTCCCTATCACAATGTACATATCTCATACATGTCAAAGGCATCATGGAGGTGTTGCAGGCGATCTACAGGTGTGTGTAGTGTCCCTGTCCCCTCCCTTACCTCCCTGTCCTTGTACGCACAGAGCAATAGAGGTGGATGCGTACACCAGGCTTTTGTCTCATTCCCAGATTGCAATATACCCCTTGTAGCACCAGTTTGGCAGAAAGGACCCCTCTACCTGTTGAATGTTCTCCCAAAGTTGTATGTTAACCCACTGGCAATTGGCAAAACGCACTGGAAATATGCACCTCCACCTCATGTATCCACGTATCAAAAACATATCCTGGTTTGTACATCTCATATCTTCTGTAATATTGGCAGCTATGTGCTGATGATATGCACAAATAGCATTCAAAATGTGCTACATGTTGTAAAAAACACCACCCCATGTCTGCATGTGACAAACCCCTGAGGGCTGCATGCCATCCCAATGTGTGTTAGTCAGCACGTCAAAACATGCATACCCTACATGTGCAACTCTGATAAATAGCTGGCACCTAAGTCTGTGTATGTAAGCCAATGTAATCCTCGCTTGCTTGTGTCTGCAATAAATTTGTTCCTATGGTCTGTGTTCTCGTGACCTACACACATACACAGCCTGTATCAGACGCATGATGGCAGATGTTGTCACAGCATCAGCGAGATACGCCATTTAATCCATGAAATACCTGCTATACCACAAGACAGACCCCCATTCTGTGCACCACCTGGCTACTGTAAACCACCCCTTGATGTTTCCTGCCTAATACATCTCACGATGTGTGTAGATATCCATCACTGGAGTTTAGGTAGACTCACCAAGGTACAAATGTTGTTTTAAAACCCCCTTGCTGGACAGTGCACAGGTCCCCCCCCCCCCCTAGACATATCCATGTCATGGCTACCTGCTCACCTACACATTTTTACACACGTCACGGTTGACATCCACAAACCACACACATTGTTGATACAATCCTCACATACTAGCACTAACTATGTCTATTGTGCTTTGTGTGACATGTTGCCACACACATGAGGAGCACTCAAACATAGGCATCGCACAGGAGCTTAATACCAACAAAAGCATCACAAATGTGTCTGATGTAAATGCAACACAATGGACAAATGTCCACAAACAGGGAGTAAACGCCCAACGTGAACATCGCAACATATGTCTGACACTGTGCGGCAGCCATATAATGTAAAAAAGCACCTTGTGGTCTGACAACAGCTGCTGCTATCACAGACCGACACTAACTGGGAATGTCACCCGCCAAACATCCCACAGAGATACCAACAAACCCACACATCATCTGCAACCAACTGTTGTTGTGCACTCCCCACATTATGTGTGCCACACCCAGGCACTTATGTGATGTTCGCATTGAGAGTCAACTGTTAATGCAGTGTTGCATACACATGCAATATGTACATAAAACATAACCCAATAACCATTACACACATTGTATAGCACATTCGTGTGTGGTAAGATAATTAATACGTACATGAGAACAGCTCTGCAATCAGCCTCCGCCTGACCGCTGAGCCCTCCCGTGTGTCACCACTGGCACGTACAGGGGGGCACATTGGATCTTCCTCAAGATCCGCATTAATCTCTGCAGGGATATTGTGCCTGAGAGCAATGTTGTGCAGGATGCAACAGGCTATGATAATCTCTGCAACACTGCGTGGCTTATATTGTAAGGCCCCACCTGTCCTATCCAGACACCTGAAGCGACTCTTCAAAACGCCAAAGGTGCGCTCTATGACTGAGCGGCTGGAGGCATGGGCCTCATTGTACCTCTGCTCTGCACGTGTCCGTGGCTGACGAACAGGAGTCAGCAGCCAGGGGCGACAACCATATCCTGCATCACCTGCAGAAAGAAATGTTGCATGTAAATGCAGGGGTCCATGTGAAACATTCCTCACAGCTGTGTAGACATGAGATACAAACCCACAAAACATGATGACACTAATATACAGCACAACAACTGTGCAGCTCTAACAGATATACATATGATGACATAAAATTAACACATGGCCTATGCAGCCTGTAAACACCTAGCAAATATTAAAAAGGTTCCAGAGACACCCTTAGCTTGTGTGTGTGTGTGTGTGTGTGTGTGTGTGTGTGTGTGTGTGTGTGTGTGTGCAACATGCGTATGGTAATGCAGTTACTGTCCACATCTGCAACACCACATCTGTGAGACCACAACAGCAATACAATGCTCACATAATCAAAGGGTATGTCTCATCACTAACCGAGAAAAAACACACAGCCATTTGCGAGAGCCACACATATACACCATGTATGCCATGGAGGTATGTAAGAATGAAAAACATATCACCTATATACATCCTGTTGATGAAGGTCAGCATATCAAGATTTGTTAGTCAGCCAACATATGCTGTGTAGTGCTGTTTGCTAATCCCTGTAATTGCCATCCTCTGCACATTCCCCATCCTGTACACATCCCTTTGAAGGTACAGTCGTCCAACATGCACACTGTACCCCTCATTAGTATGCCCACAAAACACATGCATAGCCACATTACTGTCCTGTGTAGCTGGTTCCAATACCTCCCTGTATGTACCCACGTAGTCCCCCTGCTATAACTGTAATCTCTCCACAATGTGAGGCTAAGTGAGGATGGGCAGACAAGTTGACAGTAACTTACGCTCATCTACAGTGGCAAAAGATACTGTAAACCCTATATAGTGTTACAAGCCTGCTGTGACATAGCCAATATGTATGGCCAGAGATATGCACACGTCTCATTCCCTGCTGGAAAGCTCAACATCATCCATGAGATATTATTATACACCTACTCATGTTAGCTATTGACCCCTGGGTGACAACCCCATCACAGAGTGCGTGTGTGAAACTAAAACACACATGACACGTGTGTAGTTATACGGATTGCCCAAAAAATAAATGTTAAATGACCTCGAAACATTATGCAACACTTAACCATCATCACATTAGTATGTGATGGACAAAACCCCCCACCCCCCATCCCATGTGTGCATATGCTAACAACATGCACTCTGAGGGAAGCATCAACAACATTGACATATCCACTGTGGTGTATGCACATGTACAACATGTGCATGTTAAGATCATATACTGTTAAGAGCATTATGATCTGCGGTTAATGTCTGTGGTCTTAGTAGACGTACAGACACCTGTCATCATGTATACTGACACCAGTCCTGTGGATAACATCTATCATATGTGAAGTGCATGTGTTCCAAAATAATACATCAGCATCTGTGAGTACACATAGAGACATGTAGAAAGACATACATAGATAACACATTCTGACATACTCACCCAGCAATATACATTCGGCATATCGCCCCTCCTCAAATTGTGTGAATAGTGCCGAGTGATGCAGGATATAGGAGTCATGGGTGGACCCTGCAAACCTAGGGACCACATTCAGAATATGCAGATCTGCATCACATACAACCTGAACATTCAGGGAATGGTAGTGTTTGCGGTTGCGGTACGCTACCTCCCTGTCTCTAGGCGGGACCAGGGCAACATGTGTGCAATCAATAGCTCCCATCACGTGTGGTATCCCGGCTAATGCCTCAAAGGCCTGGTTGAGGGTCCACCATTGTTGCCTAGTGTGGGGCATGGCTATGTAATTCCCCACCCGGCTGACCATGGCACGCAGTACTTGGTGGAGACATCGTGAGAAGGTGGGGCGGCTCATGCCACCCACTGCGGCCACAGATGACTGGAAACAGCCGGAGGCAAAGAAATGTAAGGCAGCAAGGAGCTTGACTAAACCTGGTATTGCATGGGACCGATCAGTCAGGGGCTCGAGGTCAGGTCTTAGATCCTCATAGAGACCCCTAATAGCCCTTGTGCTCAGTCGGTAAAGGGAGATGACCTGGTCCTCTCGCATGTCATGGAGCTGGGGTCGGGGCCTGTAGAGGGTGGCTGCCGAGCCTGCACCTCGGCACGCCTTCTGCGCCGTGCACGCACAGCACCTGGCCGGACCACCCCCACAGCTGCAGGTCTGAGTTGCTGCGGGACTATACCCATGCCCTGTTCCACAGCCCCATCGACACCATCTCCCCTGTCCGGCAACCCCAGCATCTGCCCACTACACAGGACACATGCAGAAACATATATATGCGCCATAAACTCCTCCCGGCAAACTAAACCAAACAAAGCTGTCACACACAAAAACCTATTTAAGCTATGTACAAACTACACACCACAGAGGACTATACACACACAAGACAATACAATCCCCAGTACAAACAACACCAAAACAATCTACACATACACCTGTGTAGACTCCCTTCCTGTCTCTCAGCAAACACACTCCTACTCTTCTCCGCCTAGAACCCTCAACGTGGACAAGCTGTACTCCTTCACTTATATATGTTGTTTCATTGCCTTGACGGGCAATGCGCATGCGCAATTGCTCGCAGGCGACAATCTTGTGTCGCGCGCATGTGCGACTCTACGCATGGGTGTCGGCATGTGCGTGGTGACACCTACATGCGCATTGCCTCGCACATGCGCAAAACGGACACAGACGCCCATGCGGCACTCACCGTAATGCGCATGCGTTGTCCTACAATGTCTCTCAGCGCATGTGGGTGTTCACGTGTACAGACACCCATGCGTAAGCCGGCACGCGCACGCCGCAGGAGCGCGATGCGCGCGACGCAAGAGCGCCACGCCTGCACAAATGCGCATGTGCCGAAACAAAAGGGGAAAAAAAAGTATAAATAGGCCTGAACACGTGGCACAAGTTGAGGGTTGTTAGAGGAGTTTCACCTACAGACAGAGAGATAGAGAGACATCCAGAGACAGAGCCTAGGTTAGAGGTAGTCCACAGGAAGGAGTGAGACAGACAGGTACAGAGTGCAATAGGGATTGAGGCTGTGGTGGGAGTAAGTCAGAGGAAGGAGAGCTAGAGAGAGCTAGACAGAGTCTGAGGGAGAGAGGCTGTGTTAGGGGTACGGCACAGGAGAGAGGGAGAGGATAACAACATACGGTCAGTGTATTATCCCTGTCCCCTTGCTTATTTACGTGACAGGTCACCTGTGTTAGAGTGTACTGTATTGTGTCCTGTAGTGTAGTGTCCCTGTTATTTGTTTTGTGTGCTCTGTCCTGCTGTGTGTAGGTGAGTGTGCGTGTGGTGAGAGGAGCCTGTGCCCAAGAGGGAGATGGAGAGGGACAGTGACAGAGAGGGTCAGGGTGAGGTGGTGGAGGATGTGGGCCAGCCAGTTGGTGCTGAGTCACCCATCGCACAGACTGCACAGGCTAGGCAGGAACAGGCAGGGCCATCTGCTGTGCCACAGCAGTCACATTACAGCCAAACAGCCAAAAGAAAAAGGATCCCTCTGCCTGCAACACAGAGGAAGAGAGCAGTAAAGTTCAGTGACAGGGAAAACCATATACTACTGTCATATGTCATAGACAACTATGATGTATTATTTGGCAGAATGAGCACACGCACAACTGTGGCAAACAGAATGGCCGTGTGGGAGGATGCGCGTGCTGCAATGTCTGAGGTAGGGGGCCCTGCACGTGATATTGAAAGCCTCAAAAAAAGGTTTTCAGACATCAAGAGAGGTGTCCGTCAGCACATGGTTGCTGAAAAACAACATGCTATGGGCACAGGTGGCGGAGGCCCCTTCATACCCACACTCACGCCCCTCGAACAAGAACTCGCAACACGATTGGGAGACATCTACCTTCGTGGACTGCCTGAGGCCCTTGATACCGCACATCCACATGCAGGTATGTACACTAACTGCTCTTTTGTGTGTCCCGTATAATCGCAACATTTCATACAGAACAGTCATATGCACATATACTCCCATATGTGTCACCCAATCCTCATCATGTCCCTATCCTGGTGGAACATGTGTGTGATATATCCGTACATCACCTCTTATGTTGACATGTCTGTGGTCAACATCCTAACGTAGCTCCTCAACCCATCCTCAAAATAATCTGGGATTGTGAAGCACACACACACACAGACACGAGTCGCTAGCCTACAAACACACCTGTGATTGCCATACACTCTATTACTGTGCTGGTCATTTCCAAGGCATGTTCCTATGACATTACATCAATAAAGTGCTGCATGTGCAGCTTAGTGGGCCAAAGGTGCTGTCTAGTTGCCATCCACTACACAATGGGTCACTGCGAGTCACATGGAGCAATGATAAGATAAGCTGACATACAAATATGAACCATACTCAGAATCGCACACACACATGTAGTGTTTTGCAAAACCAGGTTTGATGGTGGGGGCAGGCACACGCATGTGCGGACATTTGTTGCACAGCTGAGGAACGGGATGCTATGGGCAAACATGTGCAATGTGACCATAAACATGAACAAGGGCAACCTGCCATCTGTGCATGGGCACAGCACACACATGTGGTCCAGACTCAGCTACATGGTGCGGACAAACACGCCTGGGAGTGTGTCCTGTGTCCGGCATGCCGCACACATGGATGGAGGCAACCCATCCTGTCTGTGTGTTTGTGGTAGGCGATGGCCTATGCCCCATGCTAATTGAACTAAGCTGACAGGCCTAACAAGCTTGCCCTGTAAATGATGTCTGTGAAGAGGCCTATAGGAATTGCACATCCCCCTATATGCTGCTGTAGACGTTTAAATCATTAAAAGCAATGCATTAACCAAGACAAGTACAATTTCAGTAATGGGAGAAATATGTTTAAATGCCGACTGATAAGACAATGCAGCTGTAAGGGATCTAAATGAAACTGCTGACACAAAGGCTGCTGAGCCCTGCTACCCTACACACACAAATTGGCTCAATGGCCTTGGAAGTATTAAAGTAACAAGCTGAATAACTGCCCATTGTACTTGTGACTAGGAGGGGGACAAAGCAGGTGCTGAGCCCATTCCAAAGAAATATTTGGATAATCATATCAGTAACGGGACCAATAGAAGGGGTACGGGAGGTATGGTAGGTGAGCGGGACCAATGAAATGTTTTTCTATACCTGGAATGGAGGAAATGTCAAGAAACGTATTTTCTTTTGCCAGAGTACGGGGCTCAGCCATATTGAAATGTATTAGTGTCTGAGCATGTGCACAGTAAACTGGCTTGGATCCCTGAAAACACTACTGGTGTAATTTAGTGCATGTTTATCTGCTGCTCCATTTTCTGTATCACACACGTATACATATGTGGATTCCTGAAACATATGTGTCTCTCTCTTTGATTGTTCCCAATGCAGGTGACTACAGAGAAATGGGTGCTGAGGAGGAGGAGGAGGAGGAGGAGGAGGAGGAGGCGGTGGTGGAGGAGGTGGAGGTCAACATCACAGCCCCAATGAGCCTGGTGGAGGCAGAGGCTGCTGTCTCAGGGGGCAGCACAATTGCTGATGATGAGTCCCTGGAGCCACACATGCACACCAGGACACCACTGGTGGAAGCAGAAATAGAAGGCAGCCAACAACCAATGCCAGCCGAAGACGCACATACACCTCTCCCGCAGATGATGATGGGGGAGTTGAGGGCCTATGGTGCATCATCACATCGCAATGCTGAAGGTGGGTGACAAAAGACTGTCACAACCACACCACAGACACCAGTAGTCTATGGTTGGTGTATGTGTGGTGGCTGTCCCAACATTACCTACACACATGTTACATGTTACGCTCACATGTATGAGATGTGTGAGAACAAAAGGTTGCGGGGTACATTAAATGATGTTATTGTGTCCCACAGTAGAATAGTGTAAGGTCAGGTTGATACACACAGATGCAGACATAAGAGGAATGTTTATGACGGGCCAGCACGTTCTGACATCATAAATAGATACTGAAATTGGCAAACCAACATCCTGCCTCTCTGCAGACACCCAAATGTCTTGTGAACAGCAGGATGACAGCTAACCCATAGTCTGCCAAAGTAATGAGCATATATACAGCTATGTAACCCTCCTCTGTGTAACAGTGAAGGTGCATATGTATCACTCAGGTTGTCACATATGTGCAGCAGAGGGGCACATGTGCAGGTAAGGTGTGTTATCTCTGCGCTTACCTAACATCCCATAGCTTCATTTACAAACAAATGTTCCTTGGCAGTAATTGTGTTTATCCCTCCACATGTGTCCCCAATTGTGATGGATTAGGTCAACCGTCCTGTGTTAATCACTGTTGGTGTCCAGCTGATATATTTGTGTCTAGTGCATGCTGCACCTCACCAACACGATGGATATGTGATAGCTCTCATTGGCCAATCCTGTTGCCACAACAGTAGTATGTGGGTGTGTCTGCACAGCCTGTATATCGTTGTGATGGCATCCCACATCTACGTCGTGAGATGTGTCCTCTGGGTTAGTCTGACATCTACTACTGTGGTCATGATGTATATTGCCCCTATCCATCTGTGTGATGTTGTCTGCCGTATCACATCACCAATCGTGTGGGATGTGCATGACATGTTTGTGTATGGCGCTCGAGTAGTGGAGACGTATCTAATAGAGCACCCTGTATCCCATGCACAGGCAGTAGACGCAGTCTGGACCGTATACGCCATGCAGTGGAGCAGAACACAAGGGAGGTGTGTGCTGAGCAGCGGCAATTACGTGACGTTGTACAAAACATGGCCGTCCCTCGTATATGTGAGGCCCTTGAGGGCATACTTGAGGTTCTGCGACGATGTGCACCTGCACCACCACCAGCACTGGTTCCAGATGAGGGTCATGGCCGGGGGAGAAGGGGGGTGGGGGGCCGACGTGTCAGGCATGGGCGACCACGTCGCCAATAACGGTAGAGTAATATATGCATAATCCTGATACTATCCTATATTTCTCTATGTTGCTATGCTCAGTTGGAGAACGTATGTATCCAGTTGAACATATTTCAGAGTGTTTGTTATGTGTCAAATGTGAAAAGATGACATATGCTAATCATATGTTGTGTGTCTGTCAGCTAAACCTTTTCTTTGTAACACAACAACATGTAACTATACATGTTTCTATGGTAACCTAAATCTGAGGGTAAAGCTGCAACAATAAACAGCTGTCTTACCATACATACAGTGTGTGTGTACAATGAGTGTCCATGTTGTCCCATGTGTATCTCGGTGTTTGGGGGTGGGAACCCTATATGAGCCGCACCCAGGTCATATAGTGCTGGGTGCACTATATGACCCACACACAGGTTCCCTGTGACATATACTTTGCCAGAGGCAGCTACAATTGTCATGCTACACACATATGTAATGTGTCATGTGCACCCTGTTTCGCCACAGCCTTGGGGCTGCAGCGGCACAGTGTGCACAGACATCCATGTGGTCACAGGGGGACTATGTTGTCAATGGCTGGTTTACTTGACATACTCATCACCGTGTGCAATCCATCATCTACTACACATTGGTGGCATATGTGTGACCCTTGCCCTTGACCACATCAATAATCACGTGCCTCCCACCCCACCATAGGGATGCCTGTGTCAGAGGCATAAATGGGTGTCATGCCTATGTTGGAGACTCAAATATGTGCAGATCTTTGTTTCACATAGGACCATCCCTGTGCCATGTACATCAGTGGGAAAGCTGCTACGTTGCAACAGTTCATGCAGAACCCTAGTTGAATACACCTACACACATGGGCTTGTAGAACACCTTATGTGTTGACAATGTCATTTTCAGACCCATGTTTACCCAACAGGAACATATGTGCCCCCACACATATCCCATGCTGACATCCTCACACTTAGCCTAGGTGAGACACATGAGCATTACAAGTTCCTTTCCAAATGATATTTACTATTTATAAAAACAACATTGGGAAACTATGTACAAATGTGGGAAGGGGGAAAATACCATCACCCTCCCCCCCCATCCTCCCCTCCCCTCAAACGCCCACCCGCACATAATACACACACACAACAAAAACAACCCACACGTCAGCCCCACCCTCCCCCAGCATGCCCAGTGATGGAGGACAGGGCATCACAGGGCACATGTAGTGACATCACTGGCGCAATTACTGACGCCAGTGACGCCATTGAGGGGGTGGTTGCCGACATGGCAGATGTACCACCTCGGCAACCACCCTCTCAATCACTGTGGCCAGCCACTGCTGTGAGTGAGACAGCTGGTGTATACGTTGCTCCATGCCATCCACGGCCACAGACAGGTGCTCCACGCATCTGCCACCACACACACACATTGTAAATGTTGTCTGTGTGGTGGCATCTGCGTAGGGCCTGTGTGTGGCCCTGGATGGTGGAGGCAACTGTTGTGGCTGGGGGGATGCCACAGTGGCCTGTGATGCCCTGTCCTCCACGTCACTTTCCCACAACCCTTCTGGGAAACCCTCCCCCCCTGAGCCCTCCACAACATCCCCCCCCTCCACATCACCTGCACCCTCTCCCAACGCTGGCTCCCCCCCAATCAACCCTTCCCAATGTCCATTCTGGCCCTCCGGTGTCCTTTCTGCCGGGGATCCAGGTGTTTGCGCCTCCACCACCTCCTCATGCACCTCATCCACCTCCTCCTCCTCCTCCTCCTCCTCCTCCTCCTCCTCGTCTGTCGTGTCCAGGACCACCACCTCTGCATCATGTGGTGTTGGTGTCCGCCTGAACAGATTTGCAGAGGTGGTGGCCTCATCCTCAGTGACATCACCATCTGTGGAACATAACAGTCATCAGCACGTTTGTCTGTCACACATATAGAACATGTACATAGGCAGGCACCACACAGGCAGCTGGGATAATGGAACATTGGTTACAGATACATGACTTCCTGATTATTGTACATCACCCTATTGTGAGGTCTCACCCTGGAGGCGCTGGAGGTAGGTACCATGGTGGAGGCGCAGCTCCCTGCCCTTCTTCCGGAGATCCTCAATCTGTGGATATGCAAGGAAAAGGTGGGGCATTAGTGACTGGTCACCTTCTGCTACTTTGCCCCCCCCCCCCCATCAGTGTGCACAGAGTCTTACTGCTCCTGGCACACTGCTGTGTGTGTGTGTCATGTACAGCATAGCTAATCACCTGTCAGTAGGCATTCCCATGGGCAACAGGCATATGTCATGACATGTGTATAATGTTGGTGGCAAGGGAGCATGTGTGTCACAGCTGACCCGCATCCCTTGTGACGGTGTGTGGCAGCATCCCACGGTGTGAATGCGCTGCCCTCCCCCCTGTCGAACATGTCTCTCTCCAGTGACGTATACAGCTTACACAGGGACTAACTATGAGAAACATAGTGGGAGCGTGACACGGACAGAGAGAGACCCCCCCCCACAAGGGGGGATGGGTGGGTTGGGACTTCCTGATGCTGCTGTTCTGGCAGAACACCTCTGACAGGGGTTTAGCTATGCTGTCTCCAGATACACACAACTCATGGTCAAACATCTGGCAGCACCGTATATGTAAATGCTAGTGTGTTTTTACACGTGTGCTGATGGACTGTGGCTGGCCTCCTGTTCCCCACATGTTTCTATAGCATCCTGTGTGAGTGCCAGATAGGAGTGGGTGACATATTTTGGGTGTGGGGCAAACCAGCCGGACCAAACGGGGCATGCCTGGACGGGCCTTCGAGGAAGCTTACATGGAGCGTGAGGGGAAGACTAGGAATGTGTCTTGCGTATTCATATCTAATTATGGCCTATTGGCAACCAGGGGGAGTCCTACAACGTGACATGCACCTTTTTTGGTCATGGTTCACGTGTGTGGGTGTTTGTGAAACGTCCATTTGTGTACATTGTGGCATATAGGTGATAAGACACACATCACGACAGACAATGCCACACGTGTGTCACTACAATAGCTGATTTCATGCCAGAACAGCCACAGTGACATGTTCGATGTGTGCCACTGCTTGACCTTGGAGGGGACATTTTGCACAGGCAACATCACCACACACATACACATCAGTTTGCTTCTGATGTGATCAAAACTCTACACTGGGGAGTGTTTTCATGCATCCTGTGTTGTCATCAATTTAGACACACATGGCAGGCCTACATCCTTTTTTCTATAGCACAGTTTTGTGGTCACAGTACCACCTGCATTTGTTGCTTTGTCTGTGCACATGTGTGCACTGACACCTGTACCCGGTGTATTTGGCACCCTCAGCACATCCTTGAACTACCCTGTCGCCCCCTTGCATGACCTTGACACAACATGCCACAGTTTGTTGGAACATGATGGTGTCCATGCTAGTCACAATTACACAGCATGTGCTGTGTTCCACACATATATGTTCAGATGCTCTGTAGACATCCTGTTACTCACCCCCAATGGCAACCTGATATGCCACCAATCCTGGGCGGTGTGTAGTTAGATGAAACATTGTGTGGGAGGCCCTAGTGACCTTGGCAGGGGCCAATAACATTACCTTTCACCTTTGACAGGGCCCACGATATCTATGATTGCACCACTAGCTCCATTGTGTGAGGTGTGTCTTATGGGGATCCTGGTTGCTATGTCCAACCTACGTTGGACACAGTTGCTGACAGCATAATGTGTGTGGGGGGGTAGGTATTGTCCCTCTATGGGCTATGTTATGTTGTTATGTTCATTTGACCTGGCTCAGCTAGGCTGACAGCAGGTGTTTTCTGACAGCAATATCGACAGGGGCCAAACCAACATAACGGCTCTTCGCAACAGTGCTAATTTGAGGGTTTATGTATGTGTTCTCCAGCCACAACAGTTGCATGTATCATTGATACACCATCAGTGATGTGCATGTGTCTGATGGTGTTGGATTTATATGAGGTGGCAAGGTGTTAAACCTGAATCTTCATGACGGTATGGGGACATGGATCCGCTACAGGGTTTTGCTAACACATGTAATGGCTCATGGGGATGGGGTGCTGTTACACACATTAACCTCTGCAGCTAGCATATCATCCGGAGACATCACACACATGTGTGCTGAGATGTTCACCGCACAGACTATGGTGTAGGTGCAAACTACCTGCCATGAACAACCACATTATCTTACTGACATACCCACCATAGCAATTGTTGATCTGGCCCCCTGTGGGTTGGGTGTCCTACCACAGATCATCAGCTGCATACACCTTAGCAAAAGGGTGACTAACAGGACCCATTGCGCAGCTCACAGGACCCTGGGGATAGGGAGAATGCATATTACCTGTTAGGCACACACAACCATATCCCCATGGTGCCAGATGGGCCACAGGGATGGCCCTCCTGGACTCCAGGGGATAGGGAGCAAAACGCAAACTGTTAGGTAACACACAACCATATCCCCATGGTGCCGGATGTGCCACAGGGATGGCCCTCCTGGACTCCAGGGGATAGGGAGCAAAACGCAAACTGTTAGGTAACACACAACCATATCCCCATGGTGCCGGATGGGCCACAGGGATGGCCCTCCTGGACTCCAGGGGATAGGGAGCAAAATGCAAACTGTTAGGTAACACACAACCATATCCCCATGGTGCCGGATGGGCCACAGGGATGGCCCTCCTGGACTCCAGGGGATAGGGAGCAAAACGCAAACTGTTAGGTAACACACAACCATATCCCCATGGTGCCAGATGGGCCACAGGGATGGCCCTCCTGGACTCCAGGGGATAGGGAGCAAAAGGCAAACTGTTAGGTAACACACAACCATATCCCCATGGTGCCAGATGGGCCACAAGGATGGCCCTCCTGGACTCCAGGGGATAGGGAGCAAAACGCAAACTGTTAGGTAACACACAACCATATCCCCATGGTGCCAGATGGGCCACAGGGATGGCCCTCCTGGACTCCAGGGGATAGGGAGCAAAACGCAAACTGTTAGGTAACACACAACCATATCCCCATGGTGCCAGATGGGCCACAAGGATGGCCCTCCTGGACTCCAGGGGATAGGGAGCAAAACGCAAACTGTTAGGTAACACACAACCATATCCCCATGCTGCCAGATGGGCCACAGGGATGGCCCTCCTGGACTCCAGGGGATAGGGTGTATGTCTTAACCTGCCCAAGCACACACAAGCAGTTCCCCAGGGTGGGTTCTGGCCTACTGGGATAATCTGTCTGGACCCCTGCAGACTGGGGGAATGTTTGCAACTCTGACAGCACACTGACCAATATCACAGGGATGACAGCAAGCCCACTGTGATGGGCTCTCTGTCCTCCTGGTGATAGGGTGGATGTGTGAAACTGGGTGGGCACACACAAGCATTTCCCCAGGGTGGGTTCTGGCCTACTGGGATGATCTGTCTGGACCCCTGCAGACTGTGAGAATGTTTGCAACTCTGACAGCACACTGACCAATATCACAGGGATGCCAGCAAGCCCACTGTGATGGGCTCTCTGTCCTCCTGGTGATAGGGTGGATGTGTGAAACTGGGTGGGCACACACAAGCATTTCCCCAGGGTGGGTTCTAGCCTACTGGGATAATCTGTCTGGACCCCTGCAGACTGGGGGAATGTTTGCAACTCTGACAGCACACTGTCCAATATCACAGGGATGACAGCAAGCCCACTGTGATGGGCTCTCTGTCCTCCTGGTGATAGGGTGGATGTGTGAAACTGGGTGGGCACACACAAGCATTTCCCCAGGGTGGGTTCTAGCCTACTGGGATAATCTGTCTGGACCCCTGCAGACTGGGGGAATGTTTGCAACTCTGACAGCACACTGTCCAATATCACAGGGATGACAGCAAGCCCACTGTGATGGGCTCTCTGTCCTCCTGGTGATAGGGTGGATGTGTGAAACTGGGTGGGCACACACAAGCATTTCCCCAGGGTGGGTTCTGGCCTACTGGGATGATCTGTCTGGGCCCCTGCAGACTGGGGGAATGTTTGCAACTCTGACAGCACACTGACCAATATCACAGGGATGACAGCAAGCCCACTGTGATGGGCTCTCTGTCCTCCTGGTGATAGGGTGGATGTGTGAAACTGGGTGGGCACACACAAGCATTTCCCCAGGGTGGGTTCTAGCCTACTGGGATAATCTGTCTGGACCCCTGCAGACTGGGGGAATGTTTGCAACTCTGACAGCACACTGACCAATATCACAGGGATGACAGCAAGCCCACTGTGATGGGCTCTCTGTCCTCCTGGTGATAGGGTGGATGTGTGAAACTGGGTGGGCACACACAAGCATTTCCCCAGGGTGGGTTCTGGCCTACTGGGATGATCTGTCTGGGCCCCTGCAGACGGGGAATGTTTGCAACTCTGACAGCACACTGACCAATATCACAGGGATGACAGCAAGCCCACTGTGATGGGCTCTCTGTCCTCCTGGTGATAGGGTGGATGTGTGAAACTGGGTGGGCACACACAAGCATTTCCCCAGGGTGGGTTCTAGCCTACTGGGATAATCTGTCTGGACCCCTGCAGACTGGGGGAATGTTTGCAACTCTGACAGCACACTGTCCAATATCACAGGGATGACAGCAAGCCCACTGTGATGGGCTCTCTGTCCTCCTGGTGATAGGGTGGATGTGTGAAACTGGGTGGGCACACACAAGCATTTCCCCAGGGTGGGTTCTGGCCTACTGGGATGATCTGTCTGGGCCCCTGCAGACTGGGGGAATGTTTGCAACTCTGACAGCACACTGACGAATATCACAGGGATGACAGCAAGCCCACTGTGATGGGCTCTCTGTCCTCCTGGTGATAGGGTGGATGTGTGAAACTGGGTGGGCACACACAAGCATTTCCCCAGGGTGGGTTCTAGCCTACTGGGATAATCTGTCTGGACCCCTGCAGACTGGGGGAATGTTTGCAACTCTGACAGCACACTGACCAATATCACAGGGATGACAGCAAGCCCACTGTGATGGGCTCTCTGTCCTCCTGGTGATAGGGTGGATGTGTGAAACTGGGTGGGCACACACAAGCATTTCCCCAGGGTGGGTTCTGGCCTACTGGGATGATCTGTCTGGGCCCCTGCAGACTGGGGGAATGTTTGCAACTCTGACAGCACACTGTCCAATATCACAGGGATGACAGCAAGCCCACTGTGATGGGCTCTGAGAACCCATGCAGATAGGCGTGTGTATTGGAAATCATGGCCAACACGGCCCATCTCACCTGGGTGGGTGACATACCATTAATGTTATGTTTCACATTTCCTTGTGCTGGACCCACGGTGTTTTGTTCAAGGTACAATTCACACCATATCCATATGTTGTTGTATATATTTACATCTGCTGATCTAAGGTCTTACTTAATTACAGTATGTTGAGGCACAGCCACAGCAGCAGCTGACATGCCACAAGGGAAGCATCGTGACCTCTCTGACCATGTCCATCAACACCTGGGTGCAGGACAACACAGTCACAAATGATACAGATACATTATGGTATGTCTTCTCATCTTCTGCACATTATTGACTCACAGTACCTCAACACAACAGCATGGACATTTGCAATGAGTACAGGCTACATATATGATTTTTAGGACCTGGCCCTATACACTTACCTCCCTTGGGTAGTCTGCTTCTCTATTGAAACGTCTTTGTAGACGTTGCCATGCCCTAAGGACCTTGGCGCTGTCCCTGTGGCCGGTCTTCCCAGTGAAGAGCTTATGCTGGCGTGGTGCGATGAGCCGGGACAGGTACCTGAGCTCACGGAGGGTGAAGGAGGGCTTCCTTGTTCTGGGCGCCATTTTCAGAGATTATCACCTGATTGTACGCAGTGCGCTTCACGCGCATGCGCAGTGCAACTTGCGCGACGATTTACGTGCAACAGTGGCGCAGGTCAGAAACGTATTGCGTCCATGTGCGGGCCGAACGCAGTACGTGCATGTGGGCTACGCAGCTGGCGCATGTTGCCGGTATTGCACGTGCAACTGCGCCACGCAAATGCACAAAGAAAAATTGACGCAAAGACTTGCGCAACACACATTACATATAAACTGCTGTTTGTCATTTATTTAAAACACCAGAGACCCATTTTAGAATGTTATTGTGTACACACATTTGGGACTTGAACCTACCAACACCTTCACAATGGTTATTAGGCTTTTGCATGATGTGATGTGCTATGGCTCTCACATTGCAATGACTGGCAATAACACAGATAAAACAACAATGTGTGCTGCAAAAACATCAATGTGGGCTATCAGTCAGCCTGGTGATATGTTTGTGTGTGCTTACACCATTTAATACAGCCTCCCTATCCACACAGGTCAAGAGAGCCCATCACAGGGGGCTGTGAGTCACCCTGGTGATATGGTTGTGTGTGTTTAATGGAGAAAACAAAACCTCCCTATCCACAGGGGTCCACAGAGCACATCTAAGTGGCCTACCAGTCACCGTGGTTATATGGGGATATGTGTTGCAATAGATCATGTTCAGTAGGTCATCTCAATGTGAGCCAAGCAATGATGTGGGGCCTTGGTATGTGGACAGTCTACATCCACATTATTTTTCATGACACACATACGGAGCTGATGGAGGTTTGCATGCGACAAACATGCTCAGTTCTCTTACGTAGGTGTGCTGACATACAGAGAGAGTGGATGTGGTGTGACACATTATTTGCCATACATCCTTTTTTGAGCGAGCTAGTGTTTTCCCTCACACAGGCAGCCTCATCATTATGATTTGATGGCACATCACTCCCTAAGATCAGCTGTTCTTTGTGGGGACCTTGAAAGGTTTGTTTATTATGAGAGCAAACACACTGGGACAATGCAATGACCTAGGGTGTCACATCAGGGACCCTGGGAGGCACTCCAGAGAGGGCATATGAGGTGCAGTGTCCACCACAGCACCTTCTAACATTCATCTTCACACACCTTTTTGAGTATTTGGAATAACCTTCAGGCTACAGCACTGATGGTGTTGTTGGTGGCAGGGACAAATGACGTTAGGTAATGTGAAATGCCTCTGACAGCCATATTACATTACTCCACTGTGGGATCAGACCTATGACTTAAGGCTGTAACCGCTGTGATGTCACAAGTGCCCAACATCTCCATAGCTGAGTGATTATGAATCAGTTCTCCTTGGCGCCCTACACAAGTGCAGTGATCAGGATAGCCCTCATGAATATCCATTAGTTCTATATGCATTTGGGCTATCCTGGCAGCCTGACTGGCTTGTGGCCCTCTAGGTCTGCAGTTGGGGACCCCTGCCTTACACGTCTGTCATTTCGGGGTGTGAGTGTGCAAGGTGCAGATGTCTTAGACTGGAAAAGCATACATGGAATGTGTCACATACTTCCTCAATTGTCAACAAAACCATGACGTGGTAGCATCTAAAATATGTTAGTAATGGTGGTGGTGAGAGGCAAAGAGGCATGTGACTCATTGTAACAACATGTGTTTATGTCTTGGACATCTGCACCTTCACCACGTACAATCATTGCTGACAGAGGTGTAGGGCTAAGGTGTTGACATACAGCCCTGGAGAGCCACTCAGCACTCACATTCGTATGATATGTTGGAAGCATATATGTCTCATGCATCTTCATTAGGCCTATACTAAACACCCGACCTGCCTAGGGTTTCAGGTGTGATTGTTTCTGAGCCAATGCCCTAGATCAGTGTTTCCCAACCCAGTCCTCGGGGGAACGCCAGGCCAGTCAGGTTTTCAGGATATCCCTAATGAATTTGCATGAGATATATATGCATTAGAGCTAGCCTGCCAACCTGACTGGTTTGTGGCCCTCCAGGGCTGGATTTAGAGACCCCTGCCTTACACCTCTGTCATTTAAGATTTTGAGTGGGCAAGGTACAGATGTCCTAGACATCGAAAGGGTAGATAGAACGTGTCCCATTCCTCCTGACTTCTCACCACCACCAAAATATTGTCTATTAGACAACTCTTTGGTGGTGGTGAGAATCGAGGAGGAATGTGACATGTTCTATCTACCCTTTCGATGTCTAGGACATCTGTACCTTGCCCACTCACAATCTTAAATGACAGAGGTGTACGGCAGGGGTCTCCAAATCCAGCCCTGGAGGGCCACAAACCAGTCAGGTTGGCAAGCTATCTCTAATGCATATATATCTCATGCAAATTCATTAGGGATATCCTGAAAACCTGACTGGCCTGGCATTCCCCGAGGACTGGGTTGGGAAACACTGCCCTAGATACTAACACACCCCTGGCTGCATACAGT
Source organism: Ichthyophis bannanicus (assembly GCA_033557465.1). Classification (NCBI taxonomy): domain Eukaryota; kingdom Metazoa; phylum Chordata; class Amphibia; order Gymnophiona; family Ichthyophiidae; genus Ichthyophis; species Ichthyophis bannanicus. The sequence goes on along the minus strand of CM066033.1, from coordinate 370,706,470 downwards.
AGGACTGAGGGCCACCACATGACCTTTTTTACATTTTTACAATGATAGGCTCAAACCACACATACCCATGATGCACTGCACATGTAAAACAGCAGTCTAGACATAACATTCAGATGTGTTATGAGGGCACTGAACCACCTCATCCTGATCATTTATAATGAGCATGTAGATTACTGACACAGAGTTGATACTGAGCATCACATTGTGCGGACCCTGGTCTCACCCTGAGAGTGTGAGGGGACACACAACACCATGTCCACGGCAACAGGATTAGCTAAGCTAGTCTATGTTGTGTGTCCACATCAGTGACTGTGTCTGATGGGTAGGTCTTCTAGATCCATTGCTAGCTACACTTGTGTCCATCTCTTATTTGTGTGTGATGTTTATACAGTCTGTAATTTTCTGATAACACATTGGACATATTCTGTGTGGTGCCCATCACCACATTAATTAGGTTAGTTGGGAGGAGGGGGTTGAAATACATAGACAGATTATGTTACAACACCAACACTGAGCAGTACAACTCATGATCACCCAGCAACACATCCACATTCCCCATCACTACAATGGTGGTACTGGAAGGAAATGTCAACCTGGCTCCAGCTGTTGGAGGGGCACCAGATAAGAGGGTCCATGCATTTATGTGCACATCCAGACCATACAGCAGGCCTGGAAATGCTCAGCAGACCACCACCGCGGACATTCACCAGCCGCAAACACACAAACACTGCACCCTTCAAGGTGTGGCAGCCTTGGACATACTAGGTGGCAGCAGTCTGCTAGCTCGTCCATTGTGCATATTACTGGAGAATATGTGTGCACCCAAAACTGGGATGTCTGCACACTCACCAAGCAGCTAAGCTAGTGATTGGGCCCCAAAAGGATACCCATACATATCACTTGCAGGAGATGTTGTTGACACTATGGCTGACCTAGCCATGCCATGGTAACTGCTCAGTTAGGGTGAAGGTGAACTTCCAGCAAGACATGCAGGGGCTACCCTGTCCATGTTGCTGATGGACGCACACTACAATGTCCAATACATTGACTAATGATCTGTCCTCATGCATCCTGGCAAAGGTAGCCTGTCTGAGGTATGCCCACAATACCTTGCTCCTCATTATGCACATTGGCAAGCTAACACTGGACACAGAGCAAACATTGTGCGCTGAGTAAGATGTTTAACAAATCACACACTGGATGTACAGCCACACATTCACACACCTATGCCATCACTGTGCCACTATAGCTAGCTTTTACAGTCTCGGACATCTCAGCAGTCCTGGACCCAGTGCAGGCATGGCAATGGTATGGAATACTGTTGGTGTCACACCACAGGGTGGGGAACATTGTCATGCACCAGACCTGAGACACACTCCCCAAACATCTGACATATTGGTATTCTAACGCTCAATAACCATATTGTGCGTGACGTTGGCATTGATATATGTGACTTTTCACATCTACATGTTGATATAGGTTTACTGTTTTTCCAGGTTTATGGTGACAGTGCTAAGGTGTGCACGTACTAGTTATTTGAGATGTACGCAAGGCCCAATATCATGACTGTCCAGTAGTGTTTGGGTAATGGAGCCTGTGTCTGTGCACATTTATGCTCCTGTTGGCTGATACTCTCAGCCAGAGGTCCCCAACTCCAGTCCTGTTGTCCCACACACTGATCATGTTTTGCAACTGTGCCTCATGAATATGCATGAGATACATCTGCATACCATGGACCAGCATATGGACATGGAGAGACACATCTTTATCTCACACATCATAAGATGTATATGATTTGTGGCCCTCCAGGACTGCATTTGGGGAATCTGCTGTATGTAATGCAGATGTTTCTCATTTATGTACACTTTCATGGAAAATATAGATGTATTACCCGTGTTTGCATTATCTGCACTACAGGATCTGTTATTTTTAAAATATTTGCATGGTCTGACAATTGTGGGGACTGTGTTGGCTGAGCGGACACACGGGATTTGAACCTGTGACTTTCTGCTCCTGTAGGCACTGCCTGTGTGCTTTGCACCACCGTCTTGTCACAGGGGCAGTGCATTCCCAGGGGAATACATGGCTGTTTGTCAGACGGACCCTGTCACTTGCAGTGCACAGCGCCCACTTAATACAGGCTAGGCCATGGTGTGATGTGCACAGCTGCCACCAGTTCCCCTGCCATCACCATGCTCACATGGCCTTATATTGGCACATGCACATCAAGTGCACGATCAGTGACCCTCCAGGAGTGCATTTCGTTGAATCTGCTGTAGAGGATGCACATGTTTATTTGGTGTGTGGTGTTGACGGTAAACAAAAGAAACAATTTATCTCACACAATCTTGATTATCTGCAACAAAGGTTCAGTCTTACATGCCATGTTTCAGAGGGGTTCCACTCTGGGGGCTTGTTTGGCAGGGGCCACAGACACGATTTGAACCTGTGACCTTCTGTTTATGTAAACACTGACTGTGTGCACTGCACCACAGTTTTGCCACATCGTGGCTGCATTCCCTGGGGAATCCATGGCTGTACATCCAATAGAGCCTGTCTGTTGTGGTGGGCAGGGCCAGCCTACACACGCTTAGGGCACTGTCTGGTGTGGCTTGCTGCCATTTCCCCCTCCATCACCTGTACACCTCGCACAACATGACGACATGTCCTTATCTGGAAAAACACATATAGCTTGATTGCATTGTGCCACTCCAGGACTGAGTTGTGAGGACTTGCCTGTACGTAATGCCCATTGTTGGGGGGGGGGGGGTTGGCGCGGTGTTAGGTAAAATCACTGGTGTTGGAAACATGATTATGTACTCTGCAATCACTGAGTGTCTTCACTATCTGTGTTTAGTGGTGGGTAAAATATCTGTGCAGGATTAGCAGTAGGCCCAGCTGGGCTTTGAACCTGTGACCTTCTGTTCTTGCATGCACTGTCTGTGTGCATTGCACCACTGTCTAGCCACAGATTGGGTGATTTCCCTGGGAGGTTCATGACTGTGCATACAGCAGGGCCTGTCTGTTGCAGTGCACGGTGCCAGAAAGCACATGGCTAGGCCACTGTTCTGTGGGGATGGCAGCCACTGCCTCCTGCACCACATGTACTCGTCTGCAAACATGGTGGCATGTCCTTCTCTCAGAAAAAACAACATATTACCTGATTGCATTGTGGCATTACAGGAATGCATTTGGGGGACTTGGCTGTAGGTGATGCCCATTGTTGTGGTGTGTGTGCGGTGTTGGGTAACATATGGGTTTTTTCCACATGCTTATGTTCCCTGCAATACATGGGTGTCTGTGCTATCTTTGTTTAGTGGTGGATAAAATATAGGGACTGGTCTGGCAAATGTACCATCTGGGATTTGAACCTCTGGTCCTTGAGGTACCGGATCTGTCCGCTGCACCACACTGTGACCACAGAGACTATGCACTCCCTGGAGATAGTACACCTAGCAGGATGGAGTCACAAACCCTGCTTTGCGCATATGTACTGTGGGCTCCTTCACCCTGTGTGGTGACAAACGTGCAAATAAAACACAGGAATGGCCACAGCACAATGGGGACAAACATATACACAAGCTGGGCAACAGTGATATTAATGGCCAACCATTGCAAACACTACCAGGAAAGCTGCAAAGTAAAGGCATGCTTTTTGGTACACTCTCCGCTACGAACACCTTTACAAAGGTAATTTATTTTTTGTGCTTTCCTGGGTGTGTATTTTCTTTTTCAACATTACTATAACTGTTCCACAGCTGACATAATATTTCTCATATTTTTGTGGTGCTCATTTTCTATCTTAAATTGCACTTTTGTGCTGTACACATGTATCACATTGCTCACGTTTTGCAGGTTTCCCCGGTTCTGCTGTACATTGCGGACGGAAATGGTTTCTCTTCCCTTTAAATACCCTCTACCGCGAGTGTTTCACTCGCGCTATTTTTACATTCAGATTCGGGCCCGATACTGTGCGGGGAGCCTCTCCCCTCCCACTCTCCACCCATTGACCCTGTCCCTCCGCCCCTCAGAGGCCTTCCTCCGCCCTCCGTTAGCCGTTCCACGCCTCTATCGGACATTTGCGGGCCCGCACTTGTACGGGGCCCGTTAGTATGCCGCGTACCTGTGTGGGGGTGACACGCACGTGTGCGAGCCGTTTAAACGCGTTTATGCGCGTTTCAGTGCCGCGTTGCCGTGCGCTATTTTGCGGTGCGCTATTTTGCGGACTTTAGTAAACATGCCCCTAAAACATTATAAATTGCCAATAAATTGAAATGAAAACCAAAGGATTGTGAATCAAATTGATTCTCTGACAATACAAAGATTCCAAACTTTACAAATGATGTTACATAGTTCAGGCAACTTTATAAAGAGTTTTTAGATACTAAAATCTTGTTGTTAAGGTTTAATTGACGTGCTGGCACTTTGAGGAAATTCTTTGGTTTTGTGCGGCAGTTTGGGCACTCGGGCTCAAAAAGGTTAGCCATCACTGCCCTAGCATGTCCTGACGTGACACTGACCCAGTCGATACCGGGGTAATTGAAATCCCCCATTATTATTACTGCGCTGTAACTTTTGTTAGCTTCCTTGATTTCTTTGAGCATTTCATCATCCATTTGGTCATTCTGGCCAGGTGCTCGATAGTACACCCCCACTGCCATCGCCTTCTCCCTTTTATATGGAATTTCAATCCATATAGATTCTACAGCAAATTTTGTTTCCTGCAAAACTTTAATCCTTTCTGAGTCAATGCCCTCTCTAAAATAGAGCGCAACCCCTCCACCAATTTGATCAGCTCTATCATTACGATATAGTTTGTAACCAGGTATCACAGTGTCCCACTGGTTGTCCTCCTTCCACCATGTCTCTGATATTCCAATCATATCTAACCTTTCATTTAGTGCTATATATTCTAACTCTCCCATCTTATTCTTTAGACTTCTAGCATTTGCATACAAGCATTTTAGAGAATGTATTTTATTCATGTTAATTTGGCTATTGTTAGACATGGGTAAATTGGGATCTTTAAGCTCTGTCTGCTCCATACTTGAGGGCATTTGGACTACTTTACTCTTTTGTGGAACCTCTCTGCTTTTGGTAGTATCCTTCAAGGATACATTCTTCCGAACCATCCGCTCTTGGGCGATTGTCGGCTTTCCCCTAATATCTAGTTTAAAAGCTGTTCTATCTCCTTTTTAAAGGTTAATGCCAGCAGCCTGGTTCCATCTCGGTTAAGGTGAAGCCCATCCCTTCGGAAGAGCCCCTCCTTTCCCCAGAATGTTCCCCAGTTCCTAACAAATCCAAAACCCTCATCTCTGCACCATTGTCTCATCCACGCATTGAGACTCCGGAGCTCTGCCTGCCTTTTGGGTCCTGCGCCTTTGTTGTATTATGAGAGGTAAGGGGAAGCGTCCTAATTCTGCTCTATATCCATTATTGGGGGGTGTTTCTGTGTACAAAGAGTATCTGTTTGCAAAACTGAAGGTGCAGGTTTTCTTTGGGGGTTTTGTCCCATTCTGCACAGTCTTGGGTTAATGTCACATCCCAAATCTCACTCTCATATAACAGAGACAATCTGGAAATAATTATAAATAGGATGAATTTCGATTGACAATTGAGCAAACCTGAGCATAACAGAAAGAGATGTAATCCATAGGCAGAGGAATGGGGTGGGCCACAGGGGCCATGGCCCCACCAATATTTCACCCAACACAGCATCATGAACTAGAGGGCTTGGGGGCTGTCCCTGATATGATCTGCTATTCAGTTAGACTGTGCTTAGCAATGGCAGTGCCAAGTTTATTGGGGTTAAAAGAAACCAAAGGTTGAATGGACTTTAAGGGATTTAATCTGCTCCAAGTAGAATGCTAAGGCTCTTTTGTGATCCAAGCTGCTCAAAGTACAACTCTATCAGATGCATATTTTCCAGAGTTGAGAGGTAAAAATTAAATACTTCTCCCAAAAGAATAAGCAGGGAAAACTGTATAATCCAGAGAGAAACAGGAGACACGAGTGCAGCAAGTAGAGTTGTCATGAACTGCTGAGGGCAGGTGAGTGCAGCGGAGAGGAATGGAGGTTACCCACCCCTGAACCTGCAGAATGCCTCATTTCGATCACACACACAAAATCCCCACAAACAGACCAAATACATGTTCCTTAGCGTCCCTCTAGTCCAGTCCCGGAGCATAGAGCTTAGAGTTGTCAACCTCCACCAGCAGCTTTGGAGACTGAAAGATGTCATCGTTCTGATGTCACTGGTACAAATAGGCAAGATCCGCCCCCTTTCACCAGTACTTTCAGTCTCCATGCAGCTTGGAGGTTCTGAGCCCGGGACTGGGCTCAGGAGGAACAAATAAGCAGAGCTTGATTATTTTCTTTAGCCCTTGGGGGTTTTGAGTTTTTTGAGTTTTTTGTGGTGTGAGAGTCCCTGTGCTGCTGTGGCCATTTTAACTCCTCTACTGACCCTCTCCCTTCCTCTCCCCCTTCCTCCCTCCCTCCCTCTGGCAGGCTTTCAGAGTGCCCCAGTCTTGAGACGAGCACAGGGCTGTGCAAGAGCCTCCCTGCTCCCGAACCCGAGTCAGGAGGGTGAGGAGCAGGTAGTAGGCAGAAGTGACTGACTGCAGCAGGGCTGCTTTCTGGAGGTGTCAGTCAGTCCGGGAGCTGATGCCGTGTGAAAGGCTGTGCTCCTGAGGTACTTAGTGCTGTCTTCCCTCCTGCCTTTTAGGACAGCGTGGTGAGTACCCCCGATTTTGGGGTTTTGCTGGGGGAGCACTGTTGGGGGCTGTGCTAGCTTTTCTGTGGTTCTGGGGAGTAGCTGCAAGCCTTACCGCGTGTTTTTTGCCGGCGCGAACGTTGCAGCGGCCATTTTGAATCCCGTTTTTTAAAGCGTTTTTCCTTTGCTGTTTTTAGGCCTTAGAAGCTTCGTTTTTGATTTAAATTGTTCCAGGGCAGCTAGTTGGGGATAGCTGAGTGGACTGCCTTGAAAAAAAACAAAAAAAAAAACGGGTGTGCTTCCTGCCAGTGTCAGCTTCTGGTTCACAGCGCTAGGTATTATGCCTGCAAAGCCCCACTGCCTTGTCTGTGGGGTGCGGCGTGGAGAGCTTCTAGAAGCTGGAGTGTGCAAGGCCTGTTCCTTGGATGCAGGCGGTGTGGATGAGGCCATGGGAGAAGGTGCTGCGGAGCAGACGGCAGCTTCCTTCGACGGCAGGGGGTCCGGTCCTCCCTCCTTGGAGGAGCCGGAGCCAGTGGCCGGACCGTCCTCGGCTGGGTACGCTCCTTGGGCGGGGGAGGGGTGCCAGGGGGACAGTGTGTCTGGGATTCCTGCGGATTTCTTCGCGCTGATGCAGAAGGCCTTTGCCTTGCTCCAGCCTGGGCTTGCTGCTCAGTCTCAGAGCCCTCCGGTCCGCAAAAGGCCAGGTTCGGGGGGTCTTCTGGAGGGGGAGTTAGCCCCTCCTAAGCAGCGCAGAGAGAGTGTCGGTCCAAGCTCAGAGGCTGGGTTAGATGAGGGGCTTGCGCACGATTTAGAGATCGCAGAAGCCTCAGATGAGGAGTTAGAGGAAGGAGAGCTTCTGGACGCGGAGCAACAAAGCAGGGTGGTCCGCGTATTTAGGAGGGAGGAGCTGCCAGCATTAATTGCTGAGATGCTCAAGACCTTGAACATGCTGGCGGGTTCCGCCTCAGCGGAGGAGGTGCTGGAGGATACGCTGTTGCAGGCCGTACGAACTTCTCAGAGGGTGTTTCCCCTGCATAGAGTCTTTCAGAATATGGTTCAGGAAGAATGGGACTCACCGGAAGCAGCGCTGCGGGGCACTAGGCTTTTGGCTCGTTTGTACCCGCTTTCTGAACAGGATAAGGAGATTTTTGGTTCGCCCCGGGTGGATGCGGCGGTAGCTGCGGTCACGAAGAAGACCACTATTCCGGTGGAAGGCGCAGCGGCATTGAAGGATGGTCAAGATCGGAAGTTAGATACCTTGCTGAAGCAGGTCTTTGATATGTGTGCCCTGTCTCTACAGGCCTCGATAGCGGGGGCGTGGGTGGCGAGGGGCTGTTTACAATGGTCCCAGCACCTACAGGATTCCCTCGTGGAGGAGCAGGCTGCGGATGTTACCCGGCTGGAGTCGGGCACGGCTTATTTGTCCGATATTCACTATGATCTCATCCGAGGGATAGCTAAAAGTATGGCCTCGGTGGTTGCGGCTCGCAGGTATTTGTGGCTCCGTAACTGGTCGGCAGATGGGTCTTCCAAAGCGCGGCTCAGTAAGCTCCCCTTTCGGGGTAAGCTCCTCTTTGGGGAAGATCTGGAGAAGGTTAAAGACCTGGGAGAGTCCAAGGGGGGTCGTCTTCCGGAGGATAAGCTGAAGCCAGGTCGTGGGGCTTCGGGGTTCCGGGGTTTCCCGAGGGATTCTCGTAGGTTTTGGTCCTCCCGTTTCTCTCAATCTCTGTGGGGCCGGTTTCCGATGTGTGGTCCGTCCTTTCGCGGCTTCAGAGGGGCAGGCAGGGGTTTTGGCTCCTTTCAGGCCTCGGCTGCCAAAAAGCCGCAATGAGATGAGGCGGGCCCCGGTAGGGGTGATTCCCATCGGAGGAAGGTTGCGGGAGTTCTACCCTGCCTGGGTCCAGCTTACCTCGGACCAGTGGGTGCTAGAGGTCATTCGGGAAGGCTATGCTCTAGAGTTCCAGCGTCCCGTCTTAGATTCCTTTGTTCTTTCCCGGTGCAGAGCCCCTACGAGGCACCGAGCGGTAGCAGACACTCTGCGGCGTCTGCTGCAGCTCGGGGCGGTGGTGCCCGTCCCGTCCGAGCAGTGCGGTTCAGGTTGATATTCCATTTATTTCGTGGTCCCCAAAAAAGAGGGTACCTTTCGTCTGATTCTGGATCTCAAGCGAGTGAATCGCTGCCTCCGCTTATCCCACTTCCGGATGGAGACCTTACGGTCCGTCATCGCGGCGGTTTGCTCCGGCGGATTTTTGACGTCTTTGGATCTTACGGAGGCGTACCTACACATCCCCGTCCGGCAGGAGCATCAACGCTTCCTGCGTTTCGCGGTTCCGATGGGACATTTCCAGTTTCAGGCGTTGCCTTTCGGTCTCGCGACGGCCCCTCGGACGTTCACCAAAGTAATGGTGGTGGTGGCGGCAGCTCTTCGCAAAGAGGGGATACTGGTGCATCCTTACTTGGACGATTGGTTGATTCGGGCGAAATCGCAGGAGGAAAGCTTGAGGGCCACGGCTCGGGTGGTCCGTTTGTTGGAAGGCCTCGGTTGGGTAGTCAACGTGGTGAAGAGCAGGCTAGTCCCTTCCCAGACGCTAGAGTACTTAGGGGCGCGCTTCGAGACACAGCAGGGCCTAGTGTTTCTTCCCAGCAAGAGAGCTCGGGCGCTGAGGGACCTGGTGCAGCGGTTTCTCAAGCGCAGGGCGCCGACGGCCTGGCAGTATTTGCAGCTGCTGGGGACCATGGCCGCTACGATAGATGTAGTGCTGTGGGCCCGGGCTCATATGCGGGCATTACAGAGTGCTCTGCTTCGGCGTTGGTCTCATCAGAGGGACGCGCTGTCGCAGCGTCTGCCGTGTCCACCAGCGGTAAGTCAGGACCTTTTATGGTGGTTGTAGCCCGGCACTCTGGAAAGAGGCGTGCCTTTGGAACCTCCCTCCTGGCGGCTGCTCACGAACGATGCGAGTCTGGCAGGCTGGGGGGCGCATCACGACGGATCCTTTGCTCAGGGGACGTGGACGCAGGAGGAGAGTCTGTGGTCCATCAACAGATTGGAGATGCGAGTGGTGTATCGGGCGCTGCGGGAGTTCCAGGTGGTGTTGCGTCGGGAAGCGGTTCGCGTGCTGTCGGACAACGCCACGACGGTGGCTTATATCAATCGGCAGGGCGGCACGGGCAGTGTGGCCCTGGAGGAAGAGGCCAGCGTCCTCTTGGCCTGGGCGGAACAAAACTTATTGGCACTGTCCGCCCAGCATGTCGCCGGCGTCCTCAATGTCGAGGCGGATTTTCTCAGCCGCCGCAGGGTGGATCCGGGTGAGTGGGCTCTCCACCCGCGGATTTTCGCACTGCTGGTGAGCCGTTGGGGGCTCCCAGTGATGGATCTCATGGCCACCTTGGAATCGGCAAAGGTAGAGCGGTTCTTCAGCAGAAGACGAGAATGGATGTCGGAGGGCCTGGATGCCTTGGCGCAGCGGTGGCCGACGGAGGGTCTTCTTTACGTGTTTCCGCCCTGGGCGCTTATAGGCAGGGTGGTTCAGTGCATAGAACGGCACAGGGGTCTGGTGGTGCTGGTGGCACTGGATTGGCCAAGAAGACCGTGGTATGCCGACTTGATTCGTCTGGTGGCGGACGTTCCGTGGTGGCTGCCGCCTCGGGAGGACTTGTTGGTGCAGGGGCCGCTGCGGATGCCTCACGTGGATCGGTTCTCGCTTATGGCCTGGCTTTTGAGAGGGCTAGGTTGACGGCCAGAGGGTACTCGGCATCCGTCATCTCTACCCTCCTTCGGGCGCGTAGGCCTTCTACGTCGTTGGCGTATATCCGAGTCTGGCGAGTTTTTGAAAGTTGGTGCTCCGAGCGGAATCTCGACCCCTTAAGGTCCTCTGTCTCGGCGATCCTGTCCTTTTTGCAGGCTGGCGTGGAGAAGGGTCTCACGGCCAGTTCCTTGCGGGTGCAGCTGGCGGCTCTTTCCTGTTATCGGGGGTAGGTTCAGGGGCAGGTGCTAGCGGCCCTTAGTGATGTTCGGCGTTTCCTGAGGGCAGTGTTGTTGCTTCGACCGCTGAGGCGGCCGGTTGTTCCGTCCTGGGATCTCAATGTGGTGTTGGCGGCCTTGGTTGGAGAACCGTTCGAGCCCTTAGCTAGGGCGACGCTGAAGGACTTGACCCTAAAGACGGTATTCCTCATGGCTATTTGCTCCGCCAGACGAATTTCCGAGTTACAGGCGTTATCTTGTCAGGAACCTTATTTGTCCTTTCCGGCGGACAGGGTAGTGTTGCGTACGGTTCCAGCCTTCTTGCCAAAAGTGGTTTCGGCCTTTCATGTGAATGAGGTAGTATCGTTGCCGGTGTTTTCTGCGGAACAGAAGGTGCAGTCGGGTGGCCGATTGCATCGCTTGGATGTGCGCAGGGTGCTTAAGAAGTATCTCCGTAGGACGGCGTCTTTCCGGAAATCCGACAGGTTATTTATCTCTTTTGGTGGTCCGCGCAAGGGGGAGGCGGCGGCGAAGTCCTCCATTTCTAGATGGCTGAAGGAGGCTATTGCTTCTGCCTACCTTTTGCGGGGCAAAGAGGTTCCGGTGGGCCTGCGGGCACATTCCACTAGAGCGCAGGCGGCGTCTTGGGCAGAAGTCAGTTTGGTGCCGGTGGCGGATATTTGTAGGGCGGCGACCTGGTCCTCGTTGCATTCCTTTGCCAGGCACTATCGTCTGGATGTTCGGGCGCGGGGGGATAGCTGTTTTGGTTCAGCCGTGCTTCAGGCTGGGCTGGCGGGTCCCGCACGTTGATGTTCACTGCTCTGTTACATCCTCTATGCTCCGGGACTGGACTAGAGGGACGCTAAGGAAGAGTAAATTAGACTTACCTGCTAATTGTTGTTCCTTAAGGAACTCTAGTCCAGTCCCGGATCCCTCCCAGTTTTTTGGTGTGCCGCTCAGCCTGAAGTATTTTAAAGATGTATTTTAAAGAGTGGGTCATCCGGGGTAGGTCAGGAGTTAAGACCTTTTTGGTGAATTTCGGTAAGGTTAGGCACTGAGAGGAGATGGAATGAGCTAGGTCTCAGTGGACCTCTATTTTGGGTGGCTGCAGCAGCCCTGGTGGGCGCAAGAATGAGCTAGATCCGTCTTGTTTCAGGCGGTTATTTGCAGTTACTTTTTCTAGTTTATTTCCCTGCGGCACTATTCAGTGCCTATAAGTTTAATATACATTGTTTTTCCCTATAACTACTTATTTGTTGCTCTGCTGAGTCTGCTTTGTCAATAGGTGCTGGTGAAAGGGGGCGGATCTTGCCTATTTGTACCAGTGACATCAGAACGATGACATCTTTCAGTCTCCAAAGCTGCTGGTGGAGGTTGACAACTCTAAGCTCTATGCTCCGGGACTGGACTAGAGTTCCTTAAGGAACAACAATTAGCAGGTAAGTCTAATTTACTCTTAGAGACGACTACAAATTATAAATACGCAGGCAAAAACTATCGCAGTTTTGTATGTGCATGTATAGTTTGTGGTCACTTGTAATGCAGTACAAAACTAGAGAACCAGAAACAGGAATGCATTTGCACCAGGACCGGGAACTGTTATGTTACATAACATAGCCCCAGAAGAATAACACTGCAGGCTCAGAATCCCCAACCTAATACCCCTCACCCCATTCAAGAAAAATGACAGAGGGTCAGCAGCTTCAACATCTCCCCATAAGAAAAAAGATGAAGGCTCATCCTTTGTGTAACTTGTCACCCACTTCCCCCCCCAACCAATACCAGTAGCCCTCTGATCCCCTTTTTTTCCATCTTTCCCCCTTACCCCTAGTCCCATTTCTCTCTTTTCCCTTGTCTCCAGTCGCCAGTGGTGCTCGACTCCTGCCCCTAGCCACTCTTCCTCTTGTTTTCACCCCTGCTACTCCCAACCCCCTCCTGTTGGTCTCCTCTTATCCCCAGCTACCTCTTTTCTTACTCTCTTTCCCTATCCCAGCAACCCTCCTCTCACTATCTTCCCCAGCCTGGTTTCTGTCTTTGCAAATTTTTATTTGGATTTATTTATTTATTCCATCTTCACCAGCCTGACTACTGCCCTCTCCCATCCCAGTTGTCATGAAGCACTGTGAGTATTTCTGTTGAACACTTACTCAAATATAGCGAGACAGGAAATCATTGTGTAAGGCTGCATGAGACTCTCAAGTTTCGATTTCAAAACTATTAGCTCCTGTTCTGTGCGTTAAGAACACAGAAGGATTAAAAAGCAACCTCCACCCTTGCACGGCTAGAGTTGGTTGCCTTCATTTGCAGATAAATCCAGTAATAGAATAGCATATCCAGATCACGTGGGATTCGTGAAAGTAATAAGTATTTTTCCCCACAGCTTGTGATTCTTTTGGCAATCTTAACATTATCAGATAGGATCACCCCGTCCTTTATCCAATAATGTATTGCGCCCAGGGCCAATGCAAGGATATTAGGCATCCTAGGTGAACCTTCAGCTTTGCGCCCCCTTGCCATTAACTTTTAGACCCCTAATACCCCTGCTAAGATTTTGTAATTAAACTCAATTATAATCATCTCGATACTATCCCCTTCCAGTACAGTCCTACAAAAATGCATATTTGGACATCGCACATTAAAAATCTTAAACTTTGTTTTGTACATATATACATAATGAGGGAGAGATTTCAAAAAGCCATTTAAAAGGGCAAATAGACAATTTGCAAACTGTCCATTCTTACTGAGGGTAAAAGTGAGCACAGATGAGTCTTTGGGGCATGTTTACAAAGCAGCGGTAGTGGCCTTCATGAGATATCGGAGCCGCAGCCCCCATTGAATTCAATGAGGCCGCAGCTCCAGTATTGCACGGAGGCCGCTACCGCTGCTTTGTAAACATACTCCTTTGAGTTTGTGTGACTGTCAGGGTCCATTGGTTTGCTTTGACTATAGCTGCATTTTTCTGTCCCCACCGAAGCTGCTGCCCTAGTTACCCATGTAAATGCCACATCCAGGATTTTCCAAAGGCACCTACGTGGGTAGTGCCTTTCGAAAATCTTAGATAAGCCCAAGCACATAACATGCTCAGATGCTATGCGGTTAGCACTGGGGCGTGTTGGGAGCATTCCGGGATGGAGCGGGGTCGGAGGAAAGGGCTAAACGGGTAGCAGCAATTTTCGATGCTACCCGCTTAGCCCTCTGCGCTTAGAGATAGGCGAAGGATTTTTACATCTGCCGCCACGGAAGTGAAAATCTGGGTTAAGGGGGTCAGCGGGCAGGCTATGCGGCACATAGCCTGCCTAACTCAAAACTGGGCCTGCAGTTCACATTTTACAATGGTAATTAATACATGCATCTTTTTAAAAATCTCCATGCCGACTTTGCATCCGCTATGCAGCATGCACAAATGCCAGCTGCCTGATTGAAGCTGGAGTTTCTACCAGTGACTCCGGGGGCAATTGTGCCAACCTCTGTGGTGTCTAATACCACCTCCAGGATTCATTAAAAACAGTGATTCCACTAACACCACCTCCAGGATTCATTAAAAACAGTGATTCCACTAAGGTCCTTCTCTTTTATGTGTAGCTTTTAAAAATCCGACGCATACTGTAATATGTGCGCATTGCAAAATTGGTGTCTGTATGTGTAAAGCCCTGAACGACGCCACTCGTGTTTTGCACATTTAGGGCCCAAGATTTAGCGGAGGCGACTAGTGCAATTACAGTGCCTAGCTAGCCATCTCCACTGAACACAAAACCCGGATATTCAATGCCGGAGCCATATCCGGGTCAGCCGCAAAAGCCGAAAGCGATACTCAGCTGCTGCCCGGTTAGCTTTGGCGCCTAACTTTTGCTACTGAGGGATAACTGAATAGTGGCTGAATATCGCCCCTGACTGGCTATTTCCAGGTACTGCCCTTGGAATGACCCGATCCTAACCGCGTAGCATTGGGGTGTATAGCGGTGGTATCCAAGGATATTCAGTGTGTTAGTGACACTGAATATCCTACTTAGGGATATTTACATTGTTTACAGGTCTGTAAACTGTTGAAATGCCTTTGAATATCGAGCCCATAGGCTTTTAACACAGATATGCCATCTGGTAAATGCACGTCACTCCTTATATTTCCTTAAAAATTGTTTCTCCAGGTGTTGGGGAAGGGGAAGTAGCTGTTCTTGAAGATAAAAATGGGTTTAACGTGACTGCCTTCTCGGAAGACACTCAAGATATTATTTCCACTAGAGCCACATTATTGGCAACTTTGGTTTCTGAAGAAGATACAGGGGTATGTTTACTAAACCGTCTTAATGTGCGCTCTGCGACGTTATCGCACGATAAGGTACCTTATTGTGCAATAATGGCGCATTATCGGGCGCAGAGGTACCTTAGCGTGCGATAATGCGCGCAGCAGCGCAAATGAGCGCTGAAGGCAGAGAAAGGCTCCCGGAGGGCGGAGGAAGGCTCCCCAGGGGCGGAGAGAAGGGGTCAATGGGTGGAGAGTGGGAGGGGAGAGGCTCCCCGCACACTAACGCTGTGAAATCCGAGGCTGAAAACTAACGCCAGTGAAACCTTGGCGTTAGAGCTGATTTAAAGGGAAGAAACATAGAAACATGATGACAGAAAAAGACCACAAGGCCCATCAAGTCTGTCCTTCCATAACAACAACTACAACAGTCCACTTTCTACCTTTAGAGATCCTCTGTGTTGGTCCCATGCTTTTTTGAATTCAGTTACTGTCCTCATCTCTACCACCTCCACTGGGAGACTATTCCATGGATCCACTACTCTTTCTGTAAAGAAATATTTCCGCATATCACTCCTGAATCTATCTCCCTTCACCCTCATCCCATGTCCCCTCGTAGCAGAACTTGCTTTCAATTGAAAGAGGCTCTCTCCCTGAACATTTATGCCACGGAGGTATTTAAACATCTCAATCATATCACCTCTATCCCGCCTTTCCTCTAAGGTGTACATATTAAGATCCTTAAGTCTGTCCTCATATGCTTTATAATGAAGCCCATTAATCATTTTAGTAGCAACCCTCTGCACCGACTCCATCCTGTTCACATCCTTTTGAAGGTGCGGTCTCCAGAATTGCACACCATACTCCAAATGAGGTCGCACCAAAGACTTATACAGAGGTATTATCACCTCCTTTTTTCTGCTAGCCATTCCTCTCCGTATGCACCCAAGCATCCTTCTAGCTTTTGCCGTCGCCTTTTCTACCTGTTTAGCTACTTTAAGATCATCAGACACAACCACGCCTAGGTCCCGCTCTTCTTTAGTGGACAAAAGTACTTCACCTCCTATACTGTATTGCTCCCTTGGATTGCTGCAGCCCAAATGCATGACCTTACATTTTTTAACATTAAATCCCAGCTGCCAAATTCTAGACCATTCTTCAAGCTTAGCTAGATCCCTCCTCATGTTATCTACACCTTCCTGGGTGTCTACTCTATTACAGATTTTGGTATCATCCGCAAAGAGGCAAACCTTACCCGACAGCCCTTCCACTATATCACTAACAAAGATGTTAAAAAGAGAAACCATTTCTGTCAGCAATGTACAGCAAAACCAGGGAAACCTACAAAAAAGTGATAAGTGTGATACATGTGCACGGAACAAAAGGGCAAATAAACAGTGAAAATGAACAGAAGAAAATGGAAAAATAAAATAACCAAGCTGGGTTATCAAACATCAAAAAAACACTCCCAAGAAAGCACCAAAAAAAGGATATGAATTCTGGAAGGGTCCATGCTCCGTCCCCATACAAGGTGAATGAGCCCACAGTGAAAGTGCACAGAGCAGGGTTTTCCCTCTCCAGTGGACAGGTGTCCTATGGCGTGCACATGTTCCGCAACAGCAGGGCGGGCATGTCAGAATGAGCAACTGGACAGATGCTTGAAAAGGGGACACAGAGGGCTGCAGGCGGCACATGCTGTGGTGCAGCTGGGCCACAGTGCGGACTAGGGTGATGCCTAGGTGGCCCATAGGAATGCTGAAACAGTAGTGCAGCCAGACAGCAACTGATGAGGGCCCAACATGGGCATGAGTGTGCTTCCCACAGTGTCACAGGGGATAGTACCCAGAAGGTGCCCCCAAGGGCACAGAACATTGGCAGGCGGTGCTGGGGGGAAGCGTGGACAGCTATGCAGGCACCCCTACCCCAGATCCCGCACCATAGGCAGCCGCCTACCCACACACTGGATGGCCTGAGACTATGCTCCACCAGCACCACCAGCAGAAGGGCAAGTCAGCAGGGTGGCAGAGGGGTACTGGTGGGGGAGGAGTCAGTGGCAGCTGCCCAGAGCAGACCGTGGCCTAGCCCTGTGTAGGTGGGTGCCATGCACTACAACAGACAGGCTCTGTCTGACAAACAGTCATGGTATCTCCAGGGAATGCACTGTCTCTGTGGTAACAGTGTGGTGCAGGGCACCCAGCCAGTGTATTCAGGAGCAGAAGGTCACAGGTTCAAGTCCCAGCTCTGGCTCCCACCAACCCAGTCCCCATATTTTACTCAGTCCTAAACCATGGTAATAAAGAGGGAACCTTTATTGCAGATAACAACACGGTGGTGCAGTGCACACAGCCAGTGTGTTCAGGAGCAGAAGGTCACAGGTTCAAGTCCCAGCTGTGGTTCCTGCCAACCCAGCCCCCATATTTTACCCACTACTACAACGTGCTAATACAGACAGAACCTGTAGTGCAGATGACGTAGACATGCCCAAAACACCTACATTTTACCCTACAGAGCACAGACACCATAAACATGCGCATTACCTAGAGAAGAGTCTCCCAAATGTGGAGGATCACCAATGTAACACCAATTTTTAAAAAGGGTTCCAGGGGTGATCCAGGAAACTACAGACGGGTGAGCCTGACATCAGTACTGGGAAAAATGCTAGAAACCATCATAAAGAATAAAATTACTCAGCATGTAGATAGTCATGACCTAATGGGAGACAGCCAACATGGCTTTAGACAAGGAAGATCTTGTCTTACTGTTATGTTTTTTTGAAGGAGTGAATAATCAGGTGGACAAAGGTGAGTCGGTTGATATTGTGTATCTGGACTTTCAGAAAGCCTTTGACAAGGTCCCTTATCAGAGACTTTTGGCATAACTAAAGATTCATGGGATAGGAGGCAGTGTACTATTGTGGATCAGGAACTGGTTAAAAGATAGAAAGCAGAGGGTAGGGCTAAATGGCCAATTTTCCCAATGGAGAAAGGTGAATAGTGGTGTACCCCAGGGATCTGTGCTGGGTCCGCTGCTTTTTGACATATTCATAAATGACCTGGAAAGTGGAATAACGAGTGAGGTTATCAAATTTGCAGATGACACAAAACTATTTAAAGTTGTTAAAACCCAAGAGGATTGTGGAAAATTGCAAGAGGATCTTGATAAATTGGAAGACTGGGCATCAAAATGGCAGATGAAATTTAATGTGGACAAGTGCAAGGTTATGCACCTAGGGAAGAACAACCCAAACTATGGTTACACGATGCAAGGTTCCACATTAGGAACCACCACCCAGGAAAAAGATTTAGGCGTCATTGTAGATACCATGTTAAAACCCTCGGCCCAGTGTGCAGCAGCGGCCAAGAGAGCAAATAGAATGCTAGGTATGATAAGGAAAGGAATGGAAAATAAAACAAAAGATATTATAATGCCTCTATATCGTTCCATGGTGAGACCGCACCTTGAATATTGTGTGCAATTCTGGTCGCCGTATCTTAAAAAGGATATAGCGATTTTAGAAAAGGTTCAGAGAAGAGCCACCAAAATGGTAAAGGGGATGGAAGGATACTCCTATGAAGAAAGGCTAAAAAGGTTGGGGCTCTTTAACCTGGAAAAGAGACGGCTGAGGGGAGATATGATAGAAGTCTATAAATTAATGAACGGAGTGGAACGGGTAAACGTAGATTGATTGTTTACCTTATCAGAATATAGAAAGACTAGGGGACATGCACTGAAGCTACAGGGTAAACTATTTAAGACTAATAAAAGAAAATATTTTTTCACTCAACGTGTAATCAAACTCTGGAATTTGTTACCGGAGGATGTAGTAAAGGCTGTTAGTGTAGCTGGGTTTAAAAAAGGTTTGGACAAGTTCCTGGAGGAAAGGTCCATAAACCATTATTAACCCTTTGAAGGCCTCCTTTAAATTTTTAATCCACATTCTGCAGCCGGGTTAATTCTTGCGTATTTCAGGAAAATTGTACCGGTCTTATTCAATATGTTCTAATAGTGATCTTCCTTCTGCTATGGTCATGTATTATATACCATTTGATAGGAATATTTAGTAAGAATTTTGGATCCCAAGAGTTTTGGGCTCGGCCTGGAAAGGGTTAAGAAGGGACCCAGGATATCAATGCTTGAACCAATACAAGCATTGTGGAACCTGTGTCCCTTGGGGTAACTGCTAGGTACGTATGACCTAGATTGGCCACTGCTGGAAACAGAATACTGGGCTTGGTGAACCTTGGTCTGACCCAGTATGGCATATCTTATGTTCTTATGTTCAAATGCAGTCCTGGAGGGCCAAACACCATTCAGGTTCCATGCTGCCTCTAATAAATGTGGCTGTGCTGCATTGCTATGCACCGCCCCCATGGTATGCAGATGTATCTCATGCATATTCATTAGTGACAGCATGAAAACCTGAACAGTGTTTGGCCCTCCAGGACTGGAGTTGGGAACCTCTGCCCTAGAGCAGCGGCCAACAGGTGCAGACACACCCGCACCCACAGGCTCCATTATCCCAAGCCTCCTGGAGAGGCAGGATGTTGGGCCCTGCGTGCATCTCCCCATACTAGCACTTGCATACCTTAGCAATGCCACCCTAAACATGGGAAAACTGTACACAGCTATCAAAAGGTTGCTATGATAACTGGCAGACAGCAATTCCTACGTTAAGCACAATTGGCTGATTGAGCTGCATCATAGCAACCTTTCTGATGTCTGTGGAGTGTGCTTCAGGTCTGGTGTCTGACAGAGTGACCCCAACAGTATTGCGTACCACAGCCATGCCTGCACAGTGCCCAGGACTGGTGTGGTGGCCAGGGCTGCCAAACACCTCTATAGTTGCACAATGCTGGCATAGGTGTGTGGAGTGTGTGTCTGTCTATCCAGTGTGTGGTGACTGCCAACACCCTCCACAGCCCACACTGCTAGCACTGTTGCCAGTATTGGCCTGCCAATGTGCATAATGAGGAGCAAGGTACTGTGGGAATAGCCTGGATAGTGTGGCCTGGCCTGGCCGCATTTGCACAGGGCATAGGGCAATGGCTCGGACATTGTAATGCCCGGCCACCACCTGCACGAACAGCGTGGCCACAGCATGTCCTGCTGGGAGGTCACTCTCACCCTGACTGATCAGTGATCATGGCATGGCTAGGTTCTCCCATAGTGCTTACATAGTATTTCTCTCATGTTATATTTCTGGGTCCCTTTTGGGACCCAATCACTGACTTATGCTGACATCCCAGTTCTGGGTACACACATCTTCTCCAGGACCATGCACTATGGACTAGCTAGCAGACTGTCTGTAGCTAGTATGTGTCGTGCTGGAACACCTTGCAGGGTGCAGCAGCTGGAAGCTTGCTGCTGGAGAATGTCAGATAGTGGTGGGGGGCAGCTGAGCATTTCCAGGCCTTCTGTCTGCTATTGCTTTATGGATGTGTACAGCGCTGCATTGCCTGCCCTGTAGGGTGTCTGTTCCCTAGCAGGACTGGGATTGATGGTCCCCTCTACTGCTACCATTGCAGGGAGGTAGAATGTGGATCTATTGGTGGGTGATCCTGTTTCCCATCCTGAGCCCCAGAGGGTGGGTTGTGTGGTGGTACATAATCCGCCTATGGGTCTAAACACCCCCCCCCTCTCTCTCTCTTCACCTACATCATGTAACCATGGCATCAACACAGGATATGCACTATTCTGTGTGCCTCATAGCCCATAAGGGCTAGACATGACTGAGAAATACAAAAGGACACAGATGTAACCTAGGTGTGTCTGCAGGAACTACCTATCACACACAGTAGTACTGATGGGGACCTGCAGCATGGCGTATTTCAGCCATGAAAGGTGCTGTTTACCTGGTGCTGGGCGCCCCACCTCACCCTCAGGGTGAGCACAGTACCCACACAATGTGACGGTCTGTGGCTACTCTGTGCCAGTACCACACACGTTCTGTTCCCCCTACCAGGCCGAGGTGCTGTGGGGGAGCATACCCCATCTTGTGCCCATCTGTCGACTGCTGATTTGCATGTGCAGTGCATCATGGGTATGGGTGGGTTAACCCTATCCTGGTAACCACAGCAGACAGTTTGTGTGGTGACGTGCAGTCCTTCTGCAGCCAGCCAGGGGTTTGTTAGCAGCTATAGAGCTATATTCCATTGGTTACTTCACTGCCTGTGAAGCCAGAGGTCATGGGTTCAAACCCATGGTGGGGTTATTTGATAGGGCTGTCTGAGGCATTGTCTATTTTTAATGTACATTAGTGCTGCCAGCAAAAACACCCTCAGAGTACTGTAACCTTAAGGTGCCTCATAAGGCGCCCTATCAAGCGCCTTATAAGGTGTCCTATAGGGGGCATTATAGGGTGCCTTAGCGGACAGTGCACTTTATAATGTGCCCTATGGAGTGTGTTATGGCGTGCCTTATGCGGCACCTTAGGTTATGGCACATGAGATTGTGTTTGCTGGCAGCAATAATTAAAATACAAATAAAATGCCTCAAGAAACAATACTTCCATGTCAAAGCTGATGCCTCAGCCAGCCTTATGCATACTGGAGAGATCAAACTCATGACCCCTGTATCATCAGTCAGTGTATTAACCATTGTGCTACACCTCTGTTTCTATGTTTGCATGTCTGGGTATCTACTTAAGATTACCGCGCGTTAACACGCTTAGCGGCGCTTCGCCCGATAATGTGCGCAGCAGCGCGCGTTATTGCGCGATAATCCCGTTTTACTACTTTAAGACTGAAATGCCCACTCCTTTTATGGCAGCCTGCACACTATCGCCGGGCGCACGTTAAGACGGTTTAGTAAACATACCCCAAAGTCTCTATTCTGAAAGCTTATTTTCGGGAAAGGGACAATCTCTATTGTGGTGATAAGGTCTCTATTTTTCCTGATGTATCTCACTCAACACAAGCACATAGGAAGTCCTTTCTTGCTCTCAAGTCTAGAACTCTTGCCTTAGGCGCTACTTTTTTCTTGCGCTACCCTTGTAAATGCTTAGTATCTCTTGGATATGACAGGTTTGTCTTTTTGTCATTTTTGGATTTGGAAAGGTGGATTCTTGATAAGGAAAAGGTGCAGTGACTTTTGCTTTTCCTTTATGTCATTATGTTGTAGTTTAGAAATTGTCAGGTGGTGGGAGGGTATAATTAGATGACTGCTCTGTGTGGCTGGGACACCTTTCTTTGGTTCGGTGTTCCTTGCCTTTTTTCTTGTTATTGATTTCTTATGGTTTTCTCCCCGAGATGTGGGCTAATGTACTTGTTTGTATTATTTCGCTTTTGAATTATTTCTATAGTTGACTTATTGTGTTTCTCTATGCTTTGTGAACATTGTATAGTTTTTGAAAATTTCAGTAAACAGAATCAAAGTAATGCACATCACTCCTTATACATATTTTTCAACAGGCTTTGTGCTCGGCAGAGATTTTTGTAAAATACTGGGGGAAATATGAACCCCTGACCTGGATGTCCCAATTCTTATCTGATGGCCCAAGAACACGGCTCGTGTTACATGGGGCTTTAGATCTGCCAAATTGTAACACTCTCCAATATTTTTTAGATTGCTTCTCATTTTAATACGCCCTTTGGAGCATCAGCTTAGTTGCAAAGCTTAGAGTAATCTGCAAAAAAGATTAAAAAGCTAGAGATTCCTTATTAACCTGCCTGTGAAGAGCATGGAAGTATTCACTATAACTGTCACCAGGATACATTCTTGCTGGCACCCCGTGGTTGCTGTAAATATTTGCTATTGTCTTCTGCTCAATCAATTCCAAACCCAGTTTATCACCCGGGGACATACCCCTGGGCTGCTGGGACTCTGTCAAACACCTTACTGAAATCTAAATATACCACACCTTGCAAACACCTCTCTTCTACTTCTTTACTCATGAAGGGAAAGAAACTGTGCGACTCTTCTCACCAACTCGCTGATTCTGTAACAATGCTGAACTGGACATGTTTACTATTATCCCTTCTTTAGGTAGTGATTTCATGAAGCAAAGTCAAGGGAAATAATGTATTTCAGCTGCTAGACTGCTTCCTACTCTCATCTAAGCTTTTCCAGTTCTCTGAATCCACTCCTGTCGCCAAATGGCTGAAGTACACTGCATGGAAACTGTAAGCTTCATGCATCCCATGTGGCCCCGGCCCTCCTTGCTTTGTCTATTCTGTTTTGCTAGTTCTTCTCAGACTTGTTCATCTAGAAATGGACTAGGGGTTGTCTTTCTACTGTTTGTACACCTGCCAATTGTCCATTCTTCTTTGAAAGCTGAAGAAACTATTTTCCCAGCCTTTTTGTTTTCCCCCATTGCTTTCCCTGCATTATTGCCTTCACTCTTTTCTCCTTTGTCTTTTTCCCCCCCCGCCTTTCCTGTTTCTGTCTGCCTTCCCAAATATGCTGTTCACCTCCATGACCTTTTTTTCTATCTTCTGAATGGCAGTCTTTTGCTCCTTACATTTTCAGACATCTTTTTTGCAAAATCATACAGGCCTCTGTTTTTGTCTTGCTTCTATTTGTTTTCCTAATGTAAATGTTTGTTACCCTAACAATGACTCCTATAAAATTTACCCTCCTGGTTCCTCTGTCACTCAGATGCTCTCCCTCTGTTATTATACCCCTAAGGTACTCCTCCTCCATCTTAAGTAAGCTGGTGGACCCTCACTTTTGTCTTACTTAATGTAGCATTACTATTTTTATCTTATATTAAACGACATGGTCCAATAGTCCTTGGATACCAGCTTGTCTCGTACTGTGACATCAGACTTTTGTCACAATAGGTTGTGAGGTTCAGTATTGTCTCCTCTTGTGGGAGTTCTCCTACTGGCTACCTGAGGAGCATCTCCTTCCTGTAAGCCTTGGAGTCCAGGATTCCCCCTACTTCTAGGATCCCTCCATCAATATCTGGCAAACTGAAGTTTCCTACTTGCAACTTCTTTCCTAGTTGTTATATAGGTGGCTTCAGTCAATTTTTCTATCTAACTCTCTTTTTTGTGCTGAGATGTTTAAATCACACCAATCTCTATGGAAGGTTAATTTCTCAAGTCTAGGGTAGTGTACAGTGTCTCTTCCTTTATCCATGCTCCTTGCATGTCCCAAGCGTTTGTTTTGCCCTTCACGTAAAGTGTCATTCCTTCTCCAGCCTAGTATAATTCTAGCACTTTCATGGATCTCATTGCACCACAGGCCAGCTTCTGCCATTAAGATCTCAAGGTCTGGGATTTCCTTATTCCAGCTTGGAGTATATTTGTGCATATCAACATCCTTCGCAGCTGCTGCTTCGAGCTAGAAGTGAATGAAGTTCACCTAAACACCTTGTGGTTTTATATCCTATTGGTCTAACCCTCATGTGGCTCCATTGTTCTAACCACTTTGCGGACATACAGTGCAATTATTATTGTAAATTACAGATGTCATCTCTTAGGACAAATAGCTAATGTTAGTATGGTATATGAGAACTATAGTGTTCTTCTGTCCAAAATGAGGAAAATGCCACAAATAATATAATGCAAGCATCTGGATCAAAAAATGATGAACAATGTATCTAGATTTGAAACAGTGGATTTAGCTACACCATCTTCTTCTTTTATGCCTATATTCCATTCGCATGAGGTTCACAGTCCTAGCCAGTCTTTGTCAATAGAGTTGGGACTAGCTACTATCATCAAAGTAACTGGACTCATTTCCTCCAAACAAAAATGCCTGATGGACTGATCTAGCATTGTCTTATTGATCAACGTCATGACTGTGAACAAGAGACGTAATCATAGCAACTTGTGGCTTTTCTCCTTGCAAACTGCATCTTTGCCAAAATCACTAGCGAGTCGTGCACAGTTCTCTTGCTTTTGTCACAGGCCTGATCTACATCTTCTTAGATCTTCCTCTGGGTCTCTTGCCCTCCACCTCATTTCCAGCAGCTTCCTACCACTGTAAGTTCCATCTCTTTTTTAATTTAAGTTATAATGTAAACTACTTTGACTCTATGATAAAGTGGTATAGAAAATCTGTTAAATAAATAAAATAAATAGATTATTCCCACATGCCAAAACCATATTGACCTTTGTTTTTCCTCTGCAGTCACCACCATCGCCTTTTCCTTATTTCTGGCTTATCCCTCTGTTTCACCCCAAGCATCCAGTATATTGTAGCTTGTTGTTTGTCCTTCTCTCTTTCATATATGCTAGTATCCTAGTCCATATAGCAACACTAGTCTTATTACCATCTTACACACCTTGCAAGCAGGCTGGGATTCTGTTATTGCAGGCAACACCACTTAGTTCTCTCTAGTTTAGTTCTCTGCCATGGTCCTCACTCTGATCTTTACTGGGAGGGGTTTCTTTGGACTGGGCAGAGAGATTTGTGTGTTCCAGAGATCCCCAAGGCTATGTTACCTAGGGTCACCATGATAAACAGTCCTCCAGAAGAGATTCTGGACAATCTGTGGTCCCTTAAATTCCTCCATTCCCTCATGAAGGGTTGGTGTCTTGGCGGGAACAAATCATAAAAACCATATTACTAAATCATTATTTTTCTTAGTATTATTAGCTGTATATTTCAGAATATCCACTTACTTTTTTCTTGCCTCTGTTGCTGATAGGTGTGCTTTCTTTTTACTAATGTATTTCATTTCTTATATTATTACATCTTTCATTACATGCATCTTTTATTGTGATCACACCCCTTGTTTTAAACCCCCTTCCTGAGTCCAGTCTTCAGCTGTTCATGCTGAGACCTGCATGGGTAAGCAGGGCAGCCTTGATTTACTAATTTCACAATGGTGGGTGTGGCTAAGTGGGAGGAGCTTAAGAAGATTTAAATCCCACAGCAGATTGGCTCACTCTAGCAGTTCTACAGCTCAACCATTGGTTCTAGTTTTTGCCACAGCACTTTGTGACAGGAGGGAGGTTGCCAAACTTGCCTCTCTGATAAGTGCACAACTTAATTCTTTCTGCAGGATGATCACTGTGTCCACAAGCTCAGCAGTCATCTTTTTGCCAGAACTAGGGAGAGCAATTGAGCCTTGAGACAAAGAAATGCTTTCAGATCCTGCTAGGCAAACGTTCCATTTCACAAACAACAGAGGGATACTAGACTAAGGGGTCTGTTTACTAAAAGGCCGGTGTTGTGCGGTCCGCGGTACCGAGCGGGTGCCGTATAAGGAGTGGGCGTTCCGTCGTGAAGAACAGAAGCTGTGATTGACAGATGCGCTAAGGTGCACGGCGCCCGTGTGGTTAGTGCCCTGTGATATTACGGCGTTTGATCTGTGCACATAGATCACACTGCTCACGGTTTTTGGGCTTCCACTATTGTGCTGCACATTGCTGACGGAAACGGTTTCTTTTCCCTGCACAGCACCTCTAACGCGAGTGTTTCACTGGCGGTAAATTTCTTTGCAGATTCGGGCACGCTCCTGTGCGGCGAGTCTCTCCCCTCCCACATTCCGCCCACTGACCCCGTCTCTCCGCCCCTAGGGGGCCTTCCTCCGCCCTCATTTCGCCTTGGCACGCCTCTTTCGCACATTACCGCCCCGCAAATGTGCGCGTTGTCGGCGCACGCTTGCGGGACCCGTTACTGTGCCGCGCACTCGTACGGGGCGCTTAAGAGCACTTAAATACATCTTTTAGAGCGCTCATGTGCGCCCCGTACAAGTGCGCCGTTTAGTAAACAGACCCCTAAGACACCCAAACTATAAACCACAAATTGCTTCAGAGACCCTAAGGAACAAAAGGTAAATTTCAAATACGAAAGCTTCAGGTTTCAAATTGCTATCTCTTCAGTACCATCTTGGATCCCCTCTTTCCATCTATGTGTATTTAATTGCATTATGGTCATTGATGGGGCAACTTATGAAATGTCTTCCTGGGAGTTTTTTTAGCCCTGCTTTTATTTGGTATGTGATTTTTATAGAGCCATGCACCCAAGGATGCAGTGTAAGAACATCAGAAATGCTATGCTGGGTCAGATCAAAGGTCCATCGAGCCCAGTATCCTGTTTCCAACAGAAGCCAATCCAGGTCACAAGTAACCTGGCAGGTTCCCAAAAGGTAGACAGATTCCATGTGTTTTATCCCGAGTAAGCAGTGGATTCCCCAAGTTCCCCTTAATAATGGGTAATGGACTTTTCCTCCAGGAACTTCTCCAACCCCCTTTAAACCCAACTACATACACTAACAGCTTTTACTTCATCCTCTGGCAACAAATTCAAGAGTTTGATTACATGTTGAATGAAAAAAATATTTTCTTATATTAGTCTTAGATGTCATGCTCCTTGGGGCATCCTTTGTTTTCGGCTTTTTGTGTTTCTGTTCTAAATTGTATCCTTATTTGCTTATTGAATCAGGCATCTTGGTCTCTGTCAGTAGTGCTACTCATTCTCTGTTCTTCTGCTTAATCTATTTGTTTATTTATTTATTTAAAGTTTCTTATATACCGCACTCTTTAGCATCAGCGCGGTTTACATGGAACAAAACATTCTCAGTACATTTGAAAACACGTATGAGTTACATATAACAGGGCAATAAACTTGGGAAAACAAGGGTAACTACAATAACGATTGAACTATTTACATAAATTCAACTAGCAGAGAGATTTTAGTGAGCAGCGGAATTACAACAAAATTTTAGTTCTAGAAGGTATGTCTTATGGAGTAGTTATGCGTATGAATTTGTCTTATGACATCTTATATTAGGATTACGGTGGCTGGAAGTACTCAGTGAATAGATAATGCTTGATAGCCTTCCTGAACTGCTTCAATCTAGTCATTACAGTAGTTTTTAGTTGTGGTCACCAAGTATATCTGGCTTGGAGACCTAAACCTCAGGTACGTCAGTGGCTTCCTTGTTTTACTAAGCCTGTTGTGCCTACCCTGGATTCTTCCAATGCTTTGTTCCATTGTGGTCGCCTGAACACATGTTCGATCAGACATAAAGTTGTTCTTATAAATTATCTTATTGGATAATATGGTCTTCATCTTTTATGTCTGACAGAAATTTGGCTTAAGGATGATGACACTCCTATTTTGATCAATAGTACTCCTCCAGGCTACTCCTTTTTATTTAAGCACTGTCCTCATAGAGTAGGTAATGGTGTAGTGGTGATTTTTTAAGAATTCTCTTTTATTTTGTTCGTAAGGCACTCCGGTAGCAGGAACTTTAAACTTAGAAGACCTGAGGACTCCACACCGCTCAGACAGCCCAGAACTGCATGCCCTGAGCCCCGATCACACTGGGAAGCAGCTGCTATTAAACAGAGCAGAGGGAACAGACATAAGCTCCTCCCCCTCTCCTACATCAGCACACTGGTAACGGGAACTTTAAACACAGAAGCCTCCCAGGCGATAGTGTGCAGGCTGCCATATAAGGAGTGGGCGTTTCAGTGTAAAGTAGCAAAACGGGATTAGCGCACGATAACGTGCGCTGCTGTGCACATTATCGTGCAAAGCGCCGCTAAGCGCTTTACCGCGCGGTAATCTTATGTAAGCGCACAGACATCCAACATGGAAACAGAAGTGTAGTACAATGATTAATACACTGACTGATGCTACAGGGGTCATGAGTTCGATCCCCCAGTGTGCCTAATGCATAAGGCTGGCTGAGGCATCAGCTTTGACATGTAAGTATTGTTTCCTGAGGCATTTTATGTGTATTTTAATTATTGCTGCCAGCAAACACACCCTCACGTGCCGTAACCTAAGGTGCCACAGAAGGCACCCTATAAGGCACTCCATAGGGCACATTATAAAGTGCACTGTCTGCCACGGCACCCTATAATGTCCCCTATAGGGCACCCTATAAGGCGCTCCATAGGACACCTTATACGGACTGTAACCATAAGGTGCCTCAGAAGGCGCTTTATAGGGTGCCCTATAAGGCGCCTTATAGGGCGCCTTCTGAGGCACCTTATGGTTACAGTACCCTGAGGGTGTTTTGCTGGCAGCACTTATGTACATTAGAAAAAGACAATGCTTCAGACAGCCCTATCAAATAACCCCACTGTGGGTTTGAACCCATGACCTCTGGCTCCACAAGCAGTGAAGTAACCAGTGGGCTACAGCTCCATAGCTGCTAGCAAACCCCTGGCTGGCTGCAGAAGGACTGCACGTCACCACACAAACAGTCTGCTGTGGTCACCAGGATAGGGTTAACCCACCCATACCCATGATGCACTGCACATGCAAATTAGCAGTCTACAGATGATCACAAGATGGGGTATGCACCCCCACAGCACCTCGGCCTGGTAGGGGGAACTGACCGTGTGTGGTACTGGCACAGAGTAGCTACACACCATCACATTGTGCAGGTACTGCACTCACCCTGAGGGTGAGGTGGGGCACCCAGCACCAGGTCCACAGCAGAGATAGGCCATGCTGCAGGTCCAATGTGTGAGATAGGTAGTTTCTGCAGACACACCTTGGATATATCTGTATCTCTCAGTCAGGTTTAGCCCTAATGGACCCATGGGAGGATTATGTACCACCACCCTCCTCCTGGGCTGAGGGTGGTAAACAGGGTCTCCCACCAACAGATCCACATTCTACCTCCCTGCAATGGTGGCAGTAGAGGGGACCATCAACCCCAGTCATGCTGGGGAACAGACACCCTACAGGGCAGTCAATGCAGCCAGTCCTGCTCGGGAACAGACACCCTACAGGGCAGTCAATGCAGCTCTGTACACATCCATAAAGCAATAGCAGACAGACATTAGGCCTGGATATGCTAAGCTGCACCCCACCACTATCTGATATTCTCCTGCAGCAAGCCTTCAGCCGCTGCACCCTGCAAGGTGTTCCATCAAGACACATACCAGCTGCAGACAGTCTGTTAGCTAGTCCATAGTGCATGTTCCTGGTGGAAATGCGTGCACCTAGAACTGGGATGTCAGCATACACACCAAGCAGATAAGTCAGTGACTGGGCCCCAAAAGGGAACCCATAAATATCACATGAGAGAAAAACTATATAGCACTATGGGGGAACCTAGCCATGCCGTGGTCACTGCTCAGTCAGGGTGAGAGTGATCTCCCAGCAGAACATGCTGTGGCCACCCTGTCTGTGCAGGTGGTGGCCGGGCACTACAATGTCCCAGCCAGTGCCCTATGCCCTGTGCAGATGCATCCTGGCCAGGCCACCCTGTCCAGGCTATACCCATGGTACCTTGCTCCTCATTATGCACATTGGCAGGCCAATACTGGCAACAGTGCTGGCAGTGTGGGCTGTGGAGGGTGTTTGCAGCCACCACACACTGAATAGACAGACACACACTCCCACACCTATGCCAGCATTGTGCTACTATAGAGGTGTTTAGCAGACCTGGCCACCACACCAGTCCTGGGCACAGTGCAGGCATGGATATGGTACGCAATACTGTTGGGGGTCACTCCCCAGGGTGGTAAACACTGTCAGACACCAGACCTGAAGCACACTCCACAGACATCAGAAAGGTTGCTATGATGGAGCTCAATCAGCAAACTGTGCTTAACGTAGGAATTGCTATCTGCCAGTAATCATAGCAACCTTTTGATAGCTGTGTACTGTATTCCCAGGTTTAGGGTGGCATTGCTAAGGTATGCAAGTGCTAGTATTGGGAGATGCACGCAGGGCCCAATGTCCTGCCTCTCCAGGAGGAATTGGCTAATGGAGCCTGTGGGTGTGGGTGTGTCTGCCCCTGTTGGCTGCTGCTTTACGGCAGAGGTTCCCAACTCCAGTCCTGGTGTGCCAAACACTGTTTGGATTTTCATGCTGTCCCTCATGAATATGCATGAGATACATCTGCATAGCATGGAACCTGAATGGTGTTTGGCCCTCCAGGACTGCATTTGGGAGACTCTGCTCTAGGTAATGCGCCTGTTTATGGTGTCTGTGTTCTGTAGGGTAAAATGTAGGTGTTTTGGGCATGTTTACGTCATCTACAATAAAGGTTCTGTCTGTATTAGCACGTTTTAGTAGTGGGTAAAAAATGGGGGCTGGGTTGGCAGGAACCACAGCTGAGACTTGAACCTGTGACCTTCTGCTCCTGAACACACTGGCTGTGTGCACTGCACCACCGTGTTGCCACAGAGACAGTACATTCCCTGGGGATACCATGACTGTTCATCAGACGGGGCCTGTCTGTTGCAGTGCATGGCACCCACCTACACAGGGCTAGGACACGGTCTGCTCTGGGCAGCTGCCACTGCCCCCTCCACCACCAGTGCCTCTCTGCCACCCTGCTGACATGCCCTTCTGCTGGTGGTGCTGGTGGAGCGCAGTCTCAGGCCATCCAGTGTGCGGGTAGGCGGCTGCCTATGGTGCGGATTCTGGGGTAGGGGTGCCTGCATAGGTGTCCATGCTTTCCCCCAGCACCGCCTGCCACTGTTCTGTGCCCTTGGGGGTCCCTACTGGGTACTATCCCCTGTGACACTGTGGGAAGCACACTCGTGCCCATGCTGGGCCCTCATCAGTTGCTGTCTGGCTGCTCTACCTAGGCATCACCCTAGTCCGCACTGTGGCCCAGCTGCAGTACAGCATGTGCCATCTGCAGCCCTCTGTGTCCCCTTTCCCAGCATCTGTCCAGTTGCCCATTCCGACATGCCCGCCCTGCTGTTGTGGAACATGTGTACGCCATAGGAAACCTGTCCAATGGAGAGGGAAACCCTGATCAGTGCTATTTCACTGTGGGATCATTCACCTTGTATGGGGACGGATCGTAGACCCTTCCACAATTCATATCTTTTTTTTGGAACCTTCTCGTGAGTGCTTTTTGATGTTTCCCATTAATATCACTATTGCCCAGCTTGGTTATGTTTTTTTTTATATTTTGTTGGGGTCATTTTCAATGTTTATTTGCACTTTTGTTCCGTGCACATGTATCACACTTATCACTTTTTTGTAGATTTCCCTGGTTTTGCTGTACATTGCTGACAGAAATGGTTTCTCTTCCCTTTAAATCAGCTCTAACGCCAGGGTTTCACTGGCGTTAGTTTTGAGCCTCGAATTTCACATCGTTAGTGTGCGGGGAGCCTCTCCCCTCCCACTCTCCACCCATTGACCCCTTCTCTCCGCCCCTGGGGAGCCTTCCTCCGCCCTCAGGGAGCCTTTACTCCACCTTCAGTGCTCTTTGCGCCGCTGAGCGCCGCTGAGCACCGCTGCGCATGTTAGCACGCGATAAGGCGCCTTATCGCACGGTAATGCGCCATTATCGCGCGATAAGGCGCCTTATCGTGCGATAACGTGTCAGAGCGCACATTAAGACGGTTTAGTAAACATGCCCCTAAGTGTACTTATAGCAAGAAGTCTCACAATACTAACTATATTAATGCTACTTCAACTGTTACATGCAACAGACATAATGAACAACCCAACCAACTACCACATACCAGTAATAGTTCCATTACACAATAAGACCCAAAGATATTACACCCACAGACCAGGATACAAAAGGACCCGAAGATTAATCCAGATAAGACCTGAAATAATTTTTCAGAAGACACATGAAATAGCACAGAAACAAACCATTCTCTCATTTGCAGTAAATGCATGTTCCATAAAAAAAAAATTACACCCAATAATGGACTATATAAACAATGAAAAATAGACATTATCTGTATCACTGAAACATGACTATATGAAACAGATCATGTAACACTCAACCAAATCATCTCCATGCCATACACTGTTCACAGCTGCCTAAGGAATATAAAATGAGGAGTAAATGAATGCAATATTATAACAGTCAAGAACAGGCAAGATATCAGTCAGCCTTATATATCGTGCTCTGATCAGCAAAGATGACAACACTGAAACCACACATCATGATGGGAGACCTTAACCTCTCAATACTATCCTCAAAGGAAGCTAGATCCTTCCTAAATACAATGAGTGACCTACACTATTCACAAATATCAAATATATCTACTCACAGGCAAGGAGGAATCTTAGACCTAATCTTTGTCCTTAAACAGCTAATTGAACACGACAATATAACTCACCATAAAATTACCCCGATTCCGTGGTCAGACCATTATATGATTAACTTCCATGCAAGAATTGCATCGTCAATAAATTATAGAGAAGCAGAACCACAAAACAATAGAAAATACAACAAATTCAGTCAAGAGGTATTCATTGATGAAGTCCTTCCACAACTTGAACAAAACATAGAGTTAGAAGATAGCATTACCAACTGGAATCACACACTACAAAAAGCTGTGGTGGCCCCTACCACGAATGAAAATAAAAACAAAAACAGAAACCACAACACACCATGGTTCAAAGAGGCTAATGACATGAAGAGAGCACTAAGGAAATTAGAAAGAAAATGGAGGCAAAGCAAAACTAGAGAAAACCAAGAAAAATACAATGTCATGCAAACCACATACCACAATTTAATAAATAAATGCAAAAGAGAATACTTCAAACCTCATAATGGACTCCCTTAACAAACCTAGAGAATTATTTGATATCGCCAACTCTTATAAAAGAACCTAACAACAAACAGGAGAACATAGATATACATCTGCAGGTCATTGCAGACTAGTTAATATATAAGTTCAACAACAAATCAACTCAAGAAAAGAAACTGACTGGTCAAACAGACATATCTGCGCAAATCCATGCTACATGGGAATCCTTCCACATTCCCACACTAGAACAAATGGAAAACATTATACTTACCTCAACACATCCACCTTTCCTCTAGACCAGTGGTTCTTAACCAGTCCTCCTTGAACCCCTAGGCCAGTCGTGTGTTCAGGATAGCCCTAATGAATATGCATGAGATATATATGGCCCTCTGGTTTGTGGCCCTCTAGGGCTAGATTCGGAGACCTCTGCCTTACATCTCTGTCATTTAAGAATGTGAGTGGGCAAGGTGCAGATCTCCAAGACATCAAAAAGGTTAGATAGAATTTGTCACATGCCTCTTTGCTTCTCACCACCACCAAAATATTGTCTATTAGACAACCTTTTGGTGGTGGTGAGAATTGAGGAGGCATGTGACACATTCTATCTAACCTTTTGATGTCTAGGACATCTGCACCTTGCCCACTCACAATCTTAAATGACAGAGGTGTACGGCAGGGGTCTCCAAATCCAGCCCTAGAGGGCCACAAACCAGTCAGGTTGGCAGGATATCTCTAATGCATGTATATCTCATGCATATTCATTAGGGCTATCCTGAACACCCGACTGGCCTAGGGGTTCAAGGAGGACTGGTTAAGAACCACTGCTCTAGACCCTTGCCCGACCAATTGGATTAGGATAGCAAGAAAGAATCTAATACCCACACTACTGAACATCGCACAACTGACGCTAACAAAGGGGCATATACCTGCAAACCTCAAAAAATCTTCCATAAGACCAATACTTAAAGGCAAAAACCTTGACCCAAAAGATCCCAGTTCCTACAGATCGATATCAAGCCTGCCTTTCAAAGTTAAGATGATAGAAAAAAACAGTACAACAGCAGCTTCAAGACCACATAGATACCCATGCTCCACTTGATCCGCACCAATTTGGCTTCAGACCAAATCATAGTGTGGAGACTCTACATTTCACTAGTTGACTCACTAATAAATGGCATAGACAACATAAACAAGATGGTTTCCTCATGATATTTATTGACATTGCAACAGCTTTTGATACGGTAGAGCAACACACCCTGCTGACGCGACTACAAGAAATTGGGATTTGTGGCACAGTCATGAAATGGTTCTCCTCATATCTTTCAAACAGACAACAAGTCAAAGTCGGAAAATTACTGTCAAAACTGTTCACCCAACACCAAGGGATACATTAAGGATCAGTACTTTCCGCTATGCTCTTCAACATATACATCCAACCACTTGCAACATAATGAAAGAGCACAAAATCAACTACAAATTTTATGCAGATGATATAATGATATATGTACCAATTGATACCGAACACCTGGATGATACCCAGCTAATTACCTGCCTAGAAGCTATTAATAGATGGCTAAGTAAAAGGAACCGCTTAATAAACTACAGAAAATCTGAAGCCATATGCATCACCAGAAATCCAGCATTCACACCACCAAAAATTCTCAGAATTCTAAATTTTATTTATTTTATTTAACATTTCTTATATACCGCCTTTCATGATATCAAGGCGGTTTACATTGAACAAACTGAAATTACATTGAACAGGGCATTATAACTTGGAGATAACTATTTTACAAGGAACATGGGCTATGCAGGGTTAAGTGGCTTGCCCAAGACCACAAGGAGCACCTGTGGGACTAGAAACCCCAGTCCTCCCGGCCCAAGGTTGCTGTCCTCTAGTGGGAAATGACCTGGTAGTAAAAACCTAGTAGTAAATGACCTGGTAGTAAAAACAGAGGTGAAATACCTAGGAATTACAATTGACCAAAACCTTAACTTCCAAATACACATTAAGAATATCATCAAGACAAGACATCAAGATAAGAATGGTACTCAAACTCAAACCTCTACTGGAACAAGCTGTCTTCTAAACAGTAGCACAAGCTTTCATAACAGCAATATTAGACTATGGAAACATAATCTACCAAGACCTACCGAAGAAATCAATACACCCCCTGCAACTTGTGCAGAACACTGCAGCACAGGTAATCACAGGAACAACAAACCACACCCATATCACACCTACTCTAATGCACCTTCACTGGTTACCGTTTCACATAAGAGCAAAATGCAAGGCAATACTAATCATCTTCAAAATCATAAACAAACTGCGCTCCACCAGTAAGTATCACAACCACTAATCATCAAGGAGCCAGATAATAGGACAAGAAGGACACTGCAAAAGAACCTATTATCAATCCCGAAAAGGAAGACCAGAGCACTGCAGTCCACATCCACAAGAGCGATATCACTATATGCCTCATCAATATGTAAAAATCTACCCGAGAATATAAGATCAATAGCGGACATTTGCGACTTCAGAAAAGCAATAAAAACGCTGCTCTTTAAGGAATACTATGAACTGAACAATTAAACAAACTATTCCTACCTCAGCATATAAACATAAAGCTACTCCTCACTACATACAAAGAGGTACACCACAAATGAACGAATCCTGCTAAGAACCTATCCATAACCTTCCTCACGTCACTATCTCAATAAGAGCTAGCTGACACACCACATGAGCTCTGTATGTGGATTCTTACACTCTGTAAATAGTTATAGGATTTACACCCTGTATGTAGATGCTGGCAC
Organism: Ichthyophis bannanicus; assembly: GCA_033557465.1. Classification (NCBI taxonomy): domain Eukaryota; kingdom Metazoa; phylum Chordata; class Amphibia; order Gymnophiona; family Ichthyophiidae; genus Ichthyophis; species Ichthyophis bannanicus. The sequence continues at coordinate 370,670,366 of CM066033.1, read as the reverse complement.
CCTGTAAATACTAGACTGTAAATATCCCACATCATACCACCAAGTTGTAAACCCTGTCAAATCTAAGTTCATTGTTTAATGTAAAGTTAATGTTGTTCGAATGTAAACTGCATTGAGTACATGATGGAACGGTATAGAAAACATGTTAAATAAATAAGCAAGAAACAACCATTACAGCTGAGGCAAAATAGAAAAGATAGTTCATGCCCGATTGCATGTGATGTACTTCCTTAATGCTGGGTGCTGTGGATTGCAGTAAGAAGGAAGAATGGGCATCTACTGGCACTGTAGCCAATATTAAATTATTTTTCTATCACTCATGAAACGCTTCCCAACTGCAGAAATGTTTCAAAGATAGGAGCCCTTTTCTTGAGGGGTAATAAAGAAAAGCAACTCTTTAAACATCAATGAAGGGAACTTAAGAAAAACAATAGACAGGCAGGTTTTGTTTCATCTCTTTGCTGGTGATTCTTGGGCTGGCTGCAGCAAAGCACATGGAACCAGGAGTTCCTGAGTCAACAGCTGGAAAACAGGAGTCATGTGTGGGACCAGAGAGAAAAATCCCTGTTCTCAAAGGCCAAGGGACGGGGGGTGGACTACTGGGGCCATGGTCCCACCGGTGTTTTGTCCAACACAGCATAAGCAATTAGAGAACTTGGGGGCAGGGCCAGAGATTGGTTTGTGTGACCCCTCCAACCAAAAGGGTATTCCACTCCCCTTCCTATTCTTCTTTGCAAATCAATTAACTATCTTGCTTTGATTAGGGATGTGCTTTCATATGAAATGAAATCGGAATCTTTACTGAAATTTCCCATTTTCTTTCAATTTGCTATTAAAATAAAAGAAAACAATTGAAATTCTGTTTTCGAAAGTTATGTTTTGTTTTTAAAAATTAGGCTGATTCAGAGCAAAATAAAACACTCCCCAGGCCTTCCTTCAATCCCTTCCAGTCCTGTCTCCAAGACTCTCTTCCCCTCTTTTCAGGGGCAGGAGTGACCCTCAATAGCTGCTCCAGACCCATTAGGTTCAGCAATTACAAATGGCACTGACAGACAGAGGTTGGCGTTATCATTAATTTCTGTCGTATAAGAAATGGGCATCATTTTGTAGAGCAAAAATTAATGGCACAGACTTCCATCTGTCAGCATCATTTTCAGTTACTGCACCAGCGGAGCAGGAGTCACTGAGGATCTCTCTTGCCCCTGAAGAGACACTAATAATAAGAGAGTCTCTTACAGGATGATGGCCTGGAGGAATCGGGGGAGAGCTAAGAGAAGGTTCGTTGTGATGAGGGACCTGATATTTAGAGGGTCATTTACTAATTTTAGAATGCTAACCCACAGCGCATGCTCTGGCACACACTGAAGGACTGAAATATGAATAAAGTGGTGCCCACTTTGACAGGAAGACCCCAAGGCACCAGAGAGGGGTAAAGTGGCATCAACATTGGTATGAAGATCCCAAACTCTTTGAGCATTTGACAGGGAAGCACCAACAGGGTTATGTCAGCGTTGGAGTTTTGTGAGGAAATCAGAGGGGTCCATGAAGGAACATCTCAGTATCTTCATAGATAAGGTTTGCGCCCAGGAGAATCTGACTGCAAGATCATGCCTTCTGTCGCACTGCTAGAAAGATCATTTGAAAAGACTTAGGGGCATGTTTACTAAAAACCGCTAATTAGCGCCCCGCAAAATAGCGCACTAAAAGCGGTACTTAAGAGCGCTTAAACACCCCGCAAACGTGCGATGAAGCCCCGCACACTTGCGCTTCACAGTAACGGGTGCCGCACAAGTACGTGCCTGCAAATGTCCGATAGAGGCGTGGAAAGGCTAACGGAGGGCGGAGGAAGGCCCCGGAGGGGCGGAGAGAAGGGGTTAATGGGCGGGGAAGGGGAGGGGAGAGGCGCCCCGCACATTATCGGGGCTGAATTTCCACAAAAAAAAATAGCGCGAGTGAATCACTCGCGTTAGAATGCATTTAAAGGGAAGAGAAACCATTTCCGTCAGCAATGTACAGCAAAACCGGGGAAACCTACAACACGTGAGCAGTGTGATACATGTGCACAGCACAAAAGTGCAATTATAAATAGAAAATGACCACCACAAAAATATGAAAAATAGTACTTCAGTTGGGGAACAGTTATAGTGATGGGCAAAACTAGATAACACACCCAGGAAAGCTCCAAAAAAAAGAAATGATTTATGGAAAGGTGTACGGAGTGGAGACTCGTCCAAAAAACATTTCCCTTTTTCTGGAGCTGTCCTGGGAGTGTTATCTAGGGTTGCCCATTAATATCACTGTTGCCCAGCTTGGGTATATGTTTTCCCCCTTTGTTCCGTGGTCATTCCCGGGTTTTATTTGCACGTTTGTCACCACACAGGGTGAAGGAGCCCACAGTAAAAATGCATACAGCAGGGTTTGTGACTCCATCCTGCCAGGTTTACTACCTCCAGGGGCTGCACTGTCTCTGTGGCCATAGTGTGGTGCAGAGGACATAGCCATGACCTCTAGGACTAGAAGGCCAGAGGTTCAAATCCCAGCTGGGGCACTTGCCAGCCCAGTCCATATATTTTACCCACCACTAAACAAAGATAGAGCAGACACCCCTGTATTGCAGGGAACATAAGCATGGGGGAAACACCCATATGTTACCCAACACCGCACACACACCACAACAATGGGCATACCTACAGCCAAGTCCCCCAAATGCAGTCCCGTACTGCCACATTGCAATCAGGTCATCTGCTTTTTCTGAGAGAAGCTCATGCCAGCATGTTGGCGCACGAGTACATGTGGTGCAGGGGGCAGTGGCAGCTAGCCACAGAGGACAGAGGCCAAGCCATGTGCAGGCTGGCACAGTCCACTGCAACACACAGGCCCTGCCGGATCCACAGGCATGGATGTTCCAGGGAATCCAGCCAATCTGTGGCTACAAGGTGGTGCAGTGCACACAGACAGTGCATACAAGAACAGAAGGTTACAGGTTCAAAGCTCAGCTGGGGCTACTGCCAATCCTTCCCACATATTTTTCCCACAGCTACACAGTGATAGTAAGGACAAACCTTTCGTGGCAAGGACATATGCAATGGTACTACGTCTATCTTTTACCCCACTGAGCACAGACACCATGTACAGGGGCAGTACCTAGAGCAGAATCTCCCAAATGCAGTCCTGGTGGGCCACACACCAGTCAGGGTCCATGCTGCCACTCATACAAATGCCTGTGCTGTATATCTATGCACCACCCCCATGGAATGTAGATGTAGCTCATGCATATTCATGAGGAACAGCAGGTAAACCCGATCAGTGTGATGCAAACCTGGACTGGAGTTGGGAATCTCTGCCGTAAAGCAGCAGCCAACAGGGGCAGACACACCCACACCCACACCCACAGGCCCCATTGGCCAATGTCTCCTGGAGAGGCAGAACATTGGACCCTGCGTGCATCTCCCAATACTAGCACCTGCATACCCTAGCAATGTAACCCTACAGCTGAGGTATACGGTACACAGCTCTGAGACGCTTGCTAGGAGTACTGGCAGATAGATATCCATACGTTATGCACATACTGCTAGTTGACCCCATCCGAACAATCTGTTCGGTGTTTGCGGTGCGTGCTCCAGCCCTTGCCTCTGACGGTGTTTACCACCCTGGGGAGTGACCCCCAGCAGTACTGCGTAGCATATCCATGCCTTGCCGTGCCCAGCACCGGTTTGGTGGGCAAGACTAATTACCTCCTCAATAGTAGCACCATGATGGCATAGGTGTGTAATTGTGTGTCTGTCTATACAGTGGGTGTTGGCTGCATGCCCCTTCCACAGCCCACACTGCCAACACTGTTGCCAGTATTGGCCTGCCAATGTGCATAATGAGTAGCAAGGGACCATGGGTATATCTCAGACAGAGTGGACTGACCAGGATGCAGCTGCACAGGGCATAGGGCACTGGCAGGGGCATGGTAGTGCCCGGCCACCACCTACACAGACAGGGTGACCTCTGTATGTGCTGCTGGGGGATCACTCTCACCCTGAGTGTGCAGTGACGGCAGCATGGCTAGGCACCCCCATAGTGCTATATTGTGATTCTCCCATGTGATATGTATGGGTGTCCTGTGGGGGCCTCTTCATAGACTTATCTGCCTGTGTGTGCTGCCACCCCAGTTGTGGGTGCATGCATGTCCATCAGGACCAGCCAGCAGACTGTTCACAGCTGATATGTGTTGTGATGGAATGCCTTGCAGGGTGCAGTGGCTGATGGCTTGCTGCAGGTGAATATCAGATAGTGGTGAGGTGCATCTGTGAATATCCAGGCCTAATGTCTGTCTGATATTGTGTTTATGGATGTGTGTGGAGCTGCTTGGACTGCCCTGTAGGGTGTCTGTTCCCTAGCAGGACTGGGGTTGATGGTCCACTCTACTGCCATTGGGGTGGGGGATCTGTTGAGGGGAAGCCCTGTTTTGTCCGGGGGGGTCCCCACTAACTGAGCCAGACAGAGATCTCCAAAATGTTTATGCAGCACCTACCTATTCCACAGGTTATTGCTGCTTTGGAGCTCTGACATGGCCACATTCAGCCATGGCTGGTGTTGTGGACCTGGTCCTGGGCGCAACATCTCACACTCAGGGTGAGCACAGTAACCGCACAATGTGATGGTGTTTAGCTACTCTTTGCCGTTTTTCCACCCACTCAGGACACCCTACCAGGCCGAGGTGCTGTGTGGGTGCACACGGACACTTCCCCCTACCAGGCCGGGGAGCTTTAGGGGTGCATTTCCCATCCTGTGTTCAATCGTGGACAGCTGATTTGCATGTGCAGTGCATCATGGGTACGGGTGGTTCACAACAGCAGACTGTCAGTGAGGTGACGTACAGGCTATCTGCAGCCAGCCAGGGGCTGCTTACAGCTATAGAGCTGTAGCCCAATGGTTACGTCACTGCCTGTGCAGCCAGATGTCATGGGTTCAAACCCACAGTGGGGTTATGTGATAGGGGTATCCACAGATTTATTTTAATTTACTGTACATATGTTGCTGCCAGCAATACCACCCTCAGCGTACTGTACCCATAAGGTGCCTCTGAAGGTGCTTTATGGGGCGCCCTATAGGGCACGTTACGGTTGCCAGCCATATAGGGTGCACTATACATTATCCTGTGTCGCAACATACATGCTGCCCTATAGGGGACATTCTAGGGTGCCTTGGCGGACGGTGCACTGTAACATGTGCCTTATGGGCCGCCTTATATTAATATGCTGTGAGAGTGCGTTTGCTAGTAGTTATCACAAAATAAAATTAAAAAGCCTCCTACAGCACTCCACAACATATAACATACTGCCTCAGCTAGCCTTTTTCACTGGGCATTGTGAGGGATTGAACCCCTGGTCCCTGCACCATTGGTCAGTGTCTTAACCATTGTGCTGTGGCTGTGTTCCTTTGCTTTGGCATCAGCGCGCCGCCTCCTGCTGCCCACAATTAGTGCGCCGCCTTGTGCCACCCAAAACGAACAGTGCGCCGCCTTGTGCCGCCCAAAAAGAACAGTGCGCCGCCTTGTTCCGCCCAAAAAGAACAGTGCGCCGCCTTGTGCCGCCCAGATAGTACAGTGCGCCGCCTTATGCCGTACAAAACGAACAGTGTGCCGCCTTATGCCGTCCAAAAGTACTTTGCCTCCTGAACCACTTTTACACATTCAAGGTGTCGCCTCAGCTGGCCTTTTTGTTGCACACAATGGGGGATTGAACCTGTGGCCCCTGCACCATTGGTTAGTGTGTTCACCGTTGTGCTACAGCTCTGTTCTGATATGTGCTCAGCAGCGCCCCACTTAGCCTTCCCACGCGCTAATGTGGGCCCCGCAAATTAGCTCGACGCGCACACGTACGGTCGGGTTTTTTTCTTCTTTCTGCCTGAACCGCCCACTCCTTATATGGCACACGCACACTACCGCGGCCCCGCACGTTAGGAATGTTTAGTAAACATGCCCCTTAGAATCCTTTGAGAGGAAGACTGGAATGCAGTCAACATTCATCTCTACTGTTCTCATTACAAGACCTACTATTGACCAGTCCAGCTTCTGGCACACTATGATTGTAACACGTGAAATCAATAAATTGAGGATCTGTAACATAAAAACTCAAGGCGCTGGGAGAGGAGTAAAGCTGCTCCAATAAAGGATTCTATTTAAATCTTTTTGGGTATTAAAAGCAGGTCCTCTAAAGCTGTGTACTGCTGCCCATCTTGAAAATCCTTAGCTAAAACAAGCAGTCTGTTGCAATCATATGAGCACACCACATTCTTGCAGTATGTGTGTGCCTGGGCCCAAAATGCCATCTCCGTGACATTACAGCACAGCCACTCACTTCTGTGCAGCCACACAGCATGCCAGACTTTAGTAGGGGAATGACCTTGTCACCCAAAAAAAAGAATTAGTGTGTGTATACATTTGTCCTACCTAGTAAGGATGCCATCACTGTTAACACAGCAGCAGAGCCATTCCCTTCCGTGCTACCACATACAGGGCCAGCGCTACTAGCAGAACGAAGTAGTTGCCTAGAGCGCTAAACTTTGAAAGGCAGCCCACTCCTGTAAGTACTGCCGTTGCCACACTTTTCTGGGACCTGCGGAGACAGCAATGGTAATAAGCAGTAAAGAAATGCTTTCCAGAGCCTGAACTGCTGTGTGCTGGTGCTGAACATCCAGCCGGTCCCGTCCCCTCTGATGCAGACTTGCTGTTGCGTGGAGGCGGAAGCAGCAGGCCTTTCAGAGCACAGCACCAGCATGCAGCCGCTGAGGTTCTGGAAAGTGCTCTTCTATTGTTATTACTGTTCCTGCAGGTCTCAGAGAGGTGTGACAGCTGCAGTAAGAGTGGGGTTAGGTGCAGGAGAGGCACAAGAATAAGGATTTGTCTAGGGTGCCTCATATCCTTGCAGCAGCCCTGCTCACAGCCAGAAAGACATTCTGGGCCCAATATTCAGCGCTGTTGGCTAGCGCTCTACAGCAGCTAGCCACCAATGCTGAATCCTAGACCTAGCTAGTCAGTGCTGGGGCCATCTCCGTCCAGCAGCACTGAATATCCCATTTGGCTGCAGAACCAGGCAGCGGTGATATTTACCACTGCCTGGTTAGCTTCTGCGGATAAAGTAAGGCCAACATTTGCTGTGCCTTACTTTAGCCACGTGTCGCTAACCGGGCAGTGGGTCAATATTGCTGCTGCCTGGTTAGTGACAAGTGCCGTCCTGGAACACTCCGACATGCCCCAATGCTAATCGGTTATTTATTTATTTATTTAACATTTTTTATATACCGTCCTTCTACAAATCAGGACGGTTTACATAGAACATTTTATAGAAGTATGTTTCAACTGTTTACATGGAACAATGAACAAGGATAAATATGTGTCAGAAATTAGAAACAATACATGGAACTATTTACAGAGAGTAACTATGTACAAGGTATATACAGGGTAAGAGATACTATATGGTTTTATAATCAACATTGAGATAGCATGGGTAAGAGGAGGGGAAGCAGGGGGCTAAGAATTAAGGTGGTTGGGAGAAGTGCTCCAGGAATAAGTACGTTTTCAACTTTTTCCGGAACTCGGAGTGGCTGGAGCAGTTTCGCAGGATATGTGGAAGGGTATTCCATAGGGATGGGGCATAGAGGGAGAAGGCCCTGTTACTAGTAAATTGTTTGCTATGTCTCTTGTTTATTAAGATGGTAAGTAGGTTCTTGGTAATGGAGCGACGTGTTCTTGTGTTGTTGGTGGAGGAAAGGAGAGGGGAGAGGCATAGGGCGGTTAATCGGTTAGTATTGGGGCGTGTAGCAGCAACACCCGCGGATGTTCAACAGCCCTAACCGTGTTAGCGTCACTGGATATCTAGCTGAGCGGTATTGCAAACCGTGTAAGTGCCTTGGAATATTGAGGCCTCTGTGTTCTATCTCTGTTCCTAAAAGACTTTCATCAAAGGAACCCCTTCTATGTGTGCAATTACTATGTGACCAAAGATCTCAACATCTACTGGAAGGCCATCCATCTGATTTATAAGATGATGAATCTGGGCCATCCAATTTCCTTCCAGATCCATATAGAGAAGGTAAATAAAGTCAGCACTCAAAACAATATCTCTGAGCTTGCTAAATAGTTATTATCAGAAACTTTGTGCTTGTCTTGTGTTACTTCAGTGCCGAGTACTTTACTCAGTATGGGAACACTGGAAAGAAAATCAACCTGTTGGTCAGTAACAAGTCGACTGCCTTAATCTAGCTAATATAAACTGCTTGTATTAGCTGGAATAGCACCATTGGTCAGCCAAGTAAAGAGGAAACAAGAAACAGAAGACACTGGACACCTTCCCTATGGTTATACTATGGTAGCAAAATTCCCAGAGTTTCACATTTTCAGCACAACAGAGATAATTCACAGCACACTTGTGATTGCCCACAAGGATCAGTGGAAGGCATAACTTAGCAGTCTTACCAGTAGGTATCAGAGAGACTAAGCAGCTTTCTGTAGGGGCATAAGAACATAAGAGATGCCATACTGGGTCAGACCAAGGTCCATCAAGCCCAGTATTCTGTTTCCAACAGCGGCCAATCTAGGTCATATGTACCTAGCAGTTTCCCCAAGGGACACAGGTTCCACAATGCTTGTATTGGTTCAAGCATTGATATCCTGGGTCCCTTCTTAATAATGGTTTATGGACCTTTCCTCCAGGAACTTGTCCAAACCTTTTTTAAACCCAGCTACACTAACAGCCTTTACTACATCTTCCGGTAACAAATTCCAGAGTTTGATTACACGTTGAGTGAAAAAATATTTTCTTTTATTAGTCTTAAATAGTTTACCCTGTAGCTTCATTGCATGTCCCCTAGTCTTTCTATATTCTGATAAGGTAAACAATCGATCTACGTTTACCCGTTCCACTCCGTTCATTAATTTATAGACTTCTATCATATCTCCCCTCAGCCATCTCTTTTCCAGGTTAAAGAGCCCTAACCTTTTTAGCCTTTCTTCATAGGAGTATCCTTCCATCCCCTTTACCATTTTGGTGGCTCTTCTCTGAACCTTTTCTAAAATCGCTATATTCTTTTTAAGATACAGCGACCAGAATTGCACACAATATTCAAGGTGCGGTCTCACCATGGAACGATATAGAGGCATTATAATATCTTTTGTTTTATTTTCCATTCCTTTCCTTATCATACCTAGCATTCTATTTGCTCTCTTGGCTGCTGCTGCACACTGGGCCGAGGGTTTTAACATGGTATCCACAATGACGCCTAAATCTTTTTCCTCTGTGGTAGTTCCTAATGTGGAACCTTGCATTGTGTAACCATAGTTTGGGTTGTTCTTCCCTAGATGCATAACCTTGCACTTGTTCACATTAAATTTCATCTGCCATTTTGATGCCCAGTCTTCCAATTTATCAAGATCCTCTTGCAATTTTCCACAATCCTCTTGGGTTTTAACAACTTTAAATAGTTTTGTGTCATCTACAAATTTGATAACCTCACTCGTTATTCCACTTTCCAGGTCATTTATGAATATGTCAAAAAGCAGCGGACCCAGCACAGATCCCTGGGGTACACCACTATTCACCTTTCTCCATTGGGAAAATTGGCCATTTAGCCCTACCCTTTGCTTTCTATCTTTTAACCAGTTCCTGATCCACAACAGTACACTGCCTCCTACCCCATGACTCTTTAGTTTTGCCAAAGGTCTCTCATGAGGGACCTTGTCAAAGGCTTTCTGAAAGTCCAGATACACTATATCAACCGACTCACCTTTGTCCACCTGATTATTCACACTTTCAAAAAAACATAACAGATTAGTAAGACAAGATCTTCCTTGTCTAAAGCCATGTTGGCTGTCTCCCATTAGGTCATGACTATCTACATGCTGAGTAATTTTATTCTTTATGATGGTTTCTACCATTTTTCCCAGTACTGACGTCAGGCTCACCGGTCTGTAGTTTCCCGGATCACCCCTGGAACCCTTTTTAAAAATTGGTGTTACTTTGGCGATCCTCCAATCTTCAGGCAAAAGGCAAAAGATCTTAAGGCACTACTTAATCCATGTCAGCAAGTCAAGAGCTGATATGGCAAAACAGAGATACTCTACTTACGATTATAGCAAGAGACAGACCATGCAACATCTTTTGTTTTATTCATTGTTCAGGGATGAGCACTAAAACGTATACTTTCCAATGGAGGCATAGACCTGATAAAGAGAGTATAGCTTGCTTGCTGACCTTTATTTGCACTATCCAAGTGGACTAACACAGCAGCTACAATTTACTACTACACATCAATAAAAAAAGGTAGGGGGATATTCAAAGGCATTTGCACAGCTTTCAGACCTGCAAACTGTCTTAATGCTGCTCTGTGGGGATATTCAGCAGCACTAATATGGTTAGTCCCGCTAAATATCCATGGGTGGCGCCGCTACATGCCCTGATGCTAGCCGCTTAGCATTGTGGCGTTCTGGGGAGGCACCAGTTGCTAACTGGACAGTGGCAGTATTGAGCAGCTGCCTGTTTAGTGACATATGGTGAAAGTCAGGCGCAAAACCCCCTGACTAACATTCACCAAAGAAGCTAACTGGACAGTGGCTGAATATCACCGCTGCCTGGTTAACTTTGTGGCAATCTGAGCAGCCCAGATATTCAATGCTGGAGCCCGGATATGGCCCCCGGCATTGAATATCTGGGTTTAAAGTACAGGGCAGGTGGCCAGCTGCTTTAGCAGTGCTAGCCTCTAATGCTGAATATCGGGCCCATAGTTTTAGTGGATGGGCAGGAAAAAAGATCTGTGGTGTGATAGTGTCCTCTGGTGGTCATTAAGTAGAGTCCAGGTGTTTGTTTTATACTTGTCCTGGTTGAGTTGGTGTTTCCCCCAGTTGCTTTTCTGCAATGACAGTTTACAGTTGTAATGACAAATGTGAAATTGCTCAGATTGCAGAAGAATGAAACTTATTGTTTCAACAACTGTAAACACCTGAGGCTCTGCCTTAACACTAGAGTTTCAGGTGTCTACAGTTGTTAAAAAATCATGGTGAAAATTACGGCTTATTTTTCAAATTTGTCTTTATTTAGAATTACAGCATTTTAGGACAATTACACAGTCATTAGTGATCAGTAATTTGTATTACTGTAATGCTATCTATATGAGGCTTCCACAGAAGACCTTGGTTTGATTACAACACATTCAGAATATGGTGGCTAAACAGTTACAAAGAGCTCTGACTGTGATAGAGTAAAATCATTGTTACAAAGCCTTACATTGGCTGCTGATAGAGGCCAGAATAAGATTTAAGGTTTTATGTCTGACTTTTGGGTTTTGTATGATATTGGTCTAGAGTATCTGAAGGAAAAATTATGAAGTATAAACCAAAACAGACATTCTCTGAACCTTGTTATTCCAGGCTCTCGGGACTGTAAATTACGGTTTTTTAAAACAATCAAGCAATGGTTTTAAAAAACCATTACGAGTTGCTTTTTCTCGGAGTCGCAATTTGGGAGATTGGCTAATGAAAACATCGCTTGAATTAGATCGAATACAACAATTGCCAGTGACCTCTGGTCATTCTCCGTGTGGTTCATGTATGTATTGTGCCACTTCTTTATTGGGTATAGAGTGGTGTCATCCGAGGACAAAACAGATATATAAGAGGAAATGGAATACAACCTGCCATTCTGTTTATGTTGTATATTTACTACAATGCTCTTGTTCTCTACTTTATATTGGGCGGATGATTCGTCTGGTGAAAACTAGACTTTTGGAACATGCTTCACGATTGCGCCAACAGGTGCTCACTGCTCCTATCGTACCTCATTGTATTTCACATAAACATTGTTTTGAAGATCTGAAGTGGTCTGTCATCGACCACGTTCCGGTGGATCCTCGAGGTGGGGATAGATTGAGAAAGTTACAGAGGCTTGAACAAAAGTGGATTTTTCAGCTGGATACTATAGAACCAAGAGGTCTCAATCGTGAGATAGAGTGGCAGAGTATCTTGTGACATCATTGTTCGTTGCACCAATGAGGACAGGGGTTCCCCTGGTAGTGGGGTTGTCCCTGCACTCATTGGTTGGTTCCTTTTTAAATATGCTAGCTTATCTGTTGCAGTCTGTTAAGCAATTTCACCTTAGCCACGATGACGGCGTCCTGCTGATTTCGTTGCCTGGAATAGTGAAGATTTGGAAGCACTTGACACAGGGCGTTAGCCCGAAACGTGCACGTCATGCCAATTTGTTTCATTGGGAGCGACGGATTTTATGGATATGAACAAGCTAACTGCGATAAGTGAATGAATAAATATATCAGAATTGTCTGGATGGTGGGGAACCACAATTGAGAAAAAGTAGCTAGCTGTCTGCTGTGGGATAAGTTTCCATACTATCCCTCCTTCGGCTTAGCTCCGACAAAAAAATAAGCTTTGGTTGAGGTTTTCACTTTGTTGGTGATTCTTGTACATTAGCTATTATTATTTGTTTCACCGAAAGGGGTCTGTGAATTTTTTGGACCGTCATTTAGTAAACATACCCCTAAATTACTAGAAGGCTAGCAAATGTCAAGTACCAAAGATCGGCAGACAAGCAATACACATAGGAACTTACACGTTAGGCCTATCTGAGGGTGATCAAGAATAAGAGTTCCTGGGTTATAAAAAATACTGGGGGCCAGTATCTAGATAGCGGCTGCCATTGAATGTCTGGATTGTGCAGCCACTATCTGGATAATCATGGCACTTTTCCAGATAGTGGAGATTTTAATTCGCCATCTGGATAAGTTATCTGGATAGCAACTTAGGCCAGCTTTATCTACGGCCCAGGCTACCCATATAATGTATCTGAATAGCGGCTGAAAATCATCATTATCTGGGTAAGTCTGTGATTATCCTGCTAGTGACTGTGCCACTCTCGCTCTGCCCACAGAAGCCCCTGCACTTACTGGCCAAGGCAGTTGTGGAGATATTCAGGGGCACATGTTTGGATTGTGCCACCGAATATCTTCTATACTGCCCTTATCTGGAGCTTTTGAAACTTGAACCCTAAATTCTTATGGTCAGTATATATCATCACAGGGTGCTGAGCTCCTTCCAGGAGGTGCCATCATTCCTCAAATGCCCATCTAATTGCAAGTAATTCATTTGTCCTTAATTTTGTAATTAATCTCTGCAGGAGAGAATTTATTAGAGAAATATACACAGGGGTGTAGTTTGGCCGTGTTCAGGTCCTGTTGGGATGAAAGTGGCTTTTAATATGAGATGATTGTTTGTGGGATGTCCAGTGCCATCTTTCAGGACACCAAAGAAAAACGATGCAACAAAATTTTCCAAGCAAAGCTTTAGATCACACAAGGGTCATCGTTCTGGAATTCAAGAGTACCAACTGTTCCATAGTCGCCAGGGACTCTACCAGGAGGGCAAAGGATGTTGGAACAATGTGGACACACTGCTGAAAGCTCCATGAGTACATCAATCAGGTCTGAAGGAGATAAGAGTGTACAAAGCCCATTGGGGCCTTGAAGAGCCCAGCAGTTGAAGCCGAGAAGTTTGATATCTGTGGATCTCCCTTAGGAAGACCTGCTCAGATTACACTGGCCACAAATCTGGGATGCTCTGACAAATCTGCATCGATCAATTTTGACTCTAATTTCAGTGGTTTTGGAGATCCAACAGAGAGCTGTGACACAGTTTGAGGGGATCCAAGAATGTTGTAAATTGTTTGAATAAGGTAGAGACTGTTACTGAAAATCTTCTGAAAGTTCAGCTGGAATTAATTTTAAAAAAGGACCTGATTCAGAAATTGAAAAGTATGGAATATGCCTTAAGAAATTTGAACTTGAGGGTCCTGAATTTTCCTAAGCAGTCCGTTGTTTCTCCGGTAGATCTCTTTAAAAGATGTAGGAATGGAATTCTGAAGATGCTGGATAATTCACCTCCTTCTTTGACTAAAACTTCTTATAATCTTTTAAAGAAAATGGATGGACAAATAAGAGCAGTTAAAGATAGTGAACTTTCAGCAGATACTTTGGAACTCATTGAACCTTTAGAACCTTGATAGTTGTATTTGTGTTCCCTCAAGACAGAGATCATATTCTTCAACTCTTTTTTCTGTCATAGGAATGAGGTCTTTATGGGCTCTAAAGTTTGGATTTTTCTTATCTATGCAGAAATGGAGAAAGCATAATTACTCACCTGTAGCAGGTGTTCTCCAGGAACAGCAGGAATAAGTCCTCACATATGGGTGATGTCACCATGCATGCATGCCTGTCTTCCCGCCTTTAGGAGCCATCTTACCTCAGTAGGATGACATAGCTTAAGCCAAAAAGAGCAACTCCATGTGGAGGAGGGAAGGTAGTGAGGACTTATTCCTGCTGTTCCTGGAGAACACTTGCTACAGGTGAGTAACTACGCTTTCTCCAGGATCAAGCAGGAATAAAGTCCTCACATATGGGACTCCCCAGCTACAGGCTACCAAAAAACTGTAAAACAGCCCAATGGGGCAACCAGAAAAAATGAACCAAGAGAAACATGAAGAGTAATCTCTGTAGGATTCCAAGAGTCAGTGTCCAGCACAGACATCAACTCAGGACAACTCTATGGTAGCCTGAACGGACAGAAGGGCGGGTGGGAGAAGTTGCAATTAATCCCCAAACAGGTGCCAGAGTATGGCTTGGCCAAAATTATTGTCACATTGGGAATCTGCATCTAGATAGTAATGGGCTGTGAAGGTGTGGACAGATGACCATGTAGTAGCCCTACAAGTCTCCACCGTGGAGACCAAGCACAAATTTGCAACAGAAGCAACCATAGCTCAGAAATTATGAGCCATGACATGACAGTCCAGGCTGAGACCAGCCTGAGCATAACCGAAGGAAATGCAGTCTGTAACCCAAACTGACAGGGTGCATTTGGAGACAGCCACGCCCAGCCAATTAGGGTCAAAGGAGACAAAGAGCTGGGTGGAATGTCAATGGACTTTGATTCTCTCTAGGTAGACAGCTGGTGCTCTCTTACAAGCTAGTGTATGTAGAGAAGCCTCAGCCCTGTTAGCACAGAGGCCTGAGAAAGAAGGTGGGTAGCATCACTGACTGGTTGAGATGAAAGGAGGAAACCACCTTAGGAACGAACAGGATGAGTCCATAGGACCGTTCTATTTTGATGAAACCTTGTGTAAGGCAGATGTGCTACCAGCACTTGCAATTCACTGACCCTGCGCATAGAAGTGACTGCCACCAAAAACACCACCTTCCAGGTGAAGAAATTGAGCGAGCAGGAACTGAGGGCTCAAAGGGGGCAGAGAGGAGCTGCCTGAACACAATGTTGAGATCCCATGCCACAGGCGGGGGCTTAAGAGGGGGCCTCGAGAGTAAGAGACCTCTCATGAACCAGCCTACGAGAGGATAGGAGGAGATGAGTTTGAAACTGTGGTGTGCCACCACTGTGCTTAAATGAACCCTCACTGAGTTGGAGTTGAGACTAAAGTTGGAGAAATGGAGGAGGTATGTCAGCAAGGCCTCCACAATGCAGGAGAAGGGATCAAGATTTAAATGAATAGGAATGGTGGGTGGCATTCTTCTGGGATGCAAGGCACACATTCTCTCATTCTTCACATCTGTGGGTAGGCGAAATTCTGAAAGAACTACCCGCTCAGCATCCACACCATGAGGATCAGTGAACGGACGTTGGGCTGACAGATCAGGTCCAGGGCACAACTCACCTGAGGGGCGGTCTCTGTGAGAGTTATAGCAGGAGAGGAAACCAGGACTGTTGGGGCTAGTGCGCTGCGATGAGTATCATGCCATCCTTGTCCTCCTGAAGTTTGAACATAGTCTTGGCCGCAAACAGGACTGATGGATATGCATAGAGAAGATCCTTGCTCCAGTTCAGCAGGAAGGCATCAGAGGCTATTCACCAATTACCTGGGACCCTGAAGCAGAACTGTGGCACCTGGGCATTGTCCAGAGTCGAGAAGAGGTCTATGCACAGAGTGCCTCAGATCCGTAAGATGTGGTTCGCCACTTCCTTGTTGAGGGTCCACTAATGTGGCTGAAGGACCCTGCTGAGGCAATCTGCCAGAACAGTAAGCTCCCCGAGCAGGTTATATGGCTCTGGGGGGCATGCCCTGGGAGATAATTAACTTCGAGAGATGCAGCACTTCCCAACACAGGAGATATTAGCCCATGCTGCCTTGCTTGTTGACATAAAATATCACCACCTGGTTGTCTGTTTGAATAAGGACTATTTGGTTGGCCATCTGTTCTTGGAACACCTGAAGTGCATTTGCAATGGCTCAGAGTTCCAGGAAGTTGATCTGCTGCAGGCTCTCCTATGCCAACCAGAGGCCCTATGTGCACATGCCATTGAGATGGGCCCCCCAGACCCCTGTGGTTAGTGTCCCTTGACATGGAGGGGGTTGAAAAAGGAGGATCCTGAGCAAGTTCTGTGACTGTAGCCACCAGGACAGGGCATCCTTGAGCGGTGGAGTAACTACCACCCTATCCCTGAGGCGGCCGTTGACCTGAAGCCACTGGGTGCACAAAGTCCTTTGTGCTTGTTGCATCTGTAAGCGAGCAAGAAGAGTGATGTGAACAGTGGAGATTATGTGGCCAAACATGTGAAGCATCTTTCATGCTATAGATCATGGACTGAACTGGACTTCCCAGGCCACTACGATAAGACGCTGGACTCGGTCCTTGGGTAAGAAGGCTTGAGCTAGGGTAGTATCTAGGAGAGCCCTAAAGAACTTGAGGCACTGAGAGGGCTGCAGATGCCACTTCCCCACCTCCCCCTCTTCACTCCCAACTCCCCCCTCCACCTCTGATACCCTTTCCTTATTTCCTGTGATCTCTGAAGATGAAACTACACACCTTCTTTCTTCCTCCAAACTCACCACCTGCTCCTCTGATCTTATCCCCACCCATCTCCTAAGCCCCATCCCCTCCACTGTTGTCCCTTCCATCTCTCATATTCTCAACCTATCGCTCTCCACTGCAACAGTCCCTGTAGACTTCAAGCATGCTGTGCTCACACCTTTCCTCAAGAAACCCTCACTTGATCCCACCTGTCCTTCTAATTGTCGACCCATCTCTCTCCTTCCCTTCATTTCTAAGCTACTTGTATGTGCAGTTCACCGCCGCTGCCTTGACTTCCTCTCCTCTCATGCCCGCCTGGATCCCTTACAGTCTGGCTTTTGTCCTTTACACTCTACTGAAACGGCTCTTGCCAAAGTCTCCAGTGACTTGTTCCTGGCAAAATCCAAGAGCCTTTACTCTGTCCTCATCCTTCTTGACCTCTCTGCTGCTTTTGACACTGTTGACCACAACCTTCTCCTTGATACCCTGTCCTCGCTTGGTTTTAAGGGCTCTGTACTATCCTGGTTCTCCTCCTCCCTCTCCCATCGCTCTTTCAGTGTGTGTTCTGGAGGCTCCTCCTCCTCTGCTACCCCGCTCCCAGTTGGTGTACCCCAAGGATCTGTTCTGGGTCTGCTCCTTTTCTCTCTATATACCCAGTCCCTTGGTGCGCTTATCTCTTCCCATGGCTTTCAGTACCATCTGTATGCTGATGACTCCCAGATCTACCTCTCTATGCCTGAAATCTCTCTGGCAATCCAGACCCGGATCTCTGCCCACCTTTCTGACATTGCTGCCTGGATGTCTCACCGCCGCTTGAAATTGAACATGGCCAAGACTGAACTTCTTATCTTTCCCCCTAAAACCTCCCCTCCCCTCCTCTTCCTCCTTTCTCAGTCTCTGTGGATAACTCTCTACTCCTTCCTGTTTCCTCAGCCCACAATCTGGGGGTTGTCTTTGACTCCTCTCTCTCTTTCTCCACACATATCCATCTGATAGCTAAAACCTACTGTTTCTTTCTCTATAACATCAGCAAAATCCACCCTTTCCTTTCTGAACACACTACTAAAACGCTTATCCACTCCTTAATCACCTCCCGTCTAGACTACTGTAACCTACTCCTTGCTGGTCTCCCTTTGAATCATCTCTCTTCCCTTCAATCTGTTCAACACTCTGCCGCGTGGCTAATCTTCCGCCAGCCTCATCATGCCCATATTACTCCTCTTCTCAAGTCACTTCATTGGCTCCCTATCCATTTCTGCATCCAGTTCAAACTTCTCCTGCTGACCTAAAAATGCATTCACTCTGCGTCTCCCCACTACCTTTCTTCTCTTATCTCTCCTTATAACCCCCCTTGGGAACTCCACTCTTCTCCAGGACCAAGCAGGAAGTCAGTCCTCACATATGGGTGACGTCGGCGCCGACGGAGCCCTCGCGGAGCAATTTTCCCCAGCTTTCAAAGAAAGCCTTTGGGAATTGCAGCGCGCATGCGCGGTCCTCTTCCCGCCCAAGGGTGCCATCTTGCTCAGTCTTCTTTTTTCCGCGGTGCCCTGCAGACGTTGTCTGTGAATCCCCGCCAAAAGTTGATTTTTTCCTCTTTATTTCTCTTTTTCCTTCGGTTCGACGCCGGTTCTTTTTCCCGCCCAGACTCGCGACGCCGGTTGCGAGTCCGTTCTTTATTTTTCGGTTTTTTGTCCTTCGTGACAGATTTCACGCCTTTTTACTTTTTCACTGGCAGCCCAGTCTTTCGACCTCGCAGGGGCCCTTTTTCCCCCGATGGCTGCCAGCGGCTTTAAAAAGTGTGACCTCTGTAAGAAACTCATGTCTCTTACAGACACGCACGACTTCTGCCTCCGCTGCCTCGGACCCGATCATGACCAAATGATCTGTGGTCCGTGTGGCAAAATGTCCTCTAAAGCGTTGAGGAGTCGGCAGCATCAGCGGGAGCGGATCTTCTCTGACTCCGGCCGGGCTCGGACCTCGTCAGAGGCTTCGACGTCTTGGGACTCTGGTCCTGAGCATCGTCGGAGTTCCTCTGAAAGGGGGTCTCCTACCCGGGACCATCATCGGAAGAAGAAACCCGCGAGGGCGGGATCGGTGGACGCTCCTGGTTCCTCGAGGGCCAGGTCGCATAGCCCCGATTCCCGTCCCAGGTCCTCGGAGGTGGAGAGGCCTTCAAAACATCCTCGACTCGAGATGGACTTGCCCGCTCACGTGAGTACTGTTGTCCTCGTAGACTCGCCTCCGAAGGATCCGACGTCGGGCCAGACGCCGTCGGGGTCCGAGTCGGGGGCTGCTGGGTCTCCTGAGCTCGGACTCAGGTTGACGGCCTTGGAGAGCAGTCTGACTGCCTTCATGAACCAGCAGCGGGCATTGATTGCTGGCCTCGCCGGTGCTTCTGCCCTGACCGCCGGGACGTCGACCTCCAAGTCGACCCCGGAGACCGAGCCGATCCTCGAGTCCATGAGGGCTCGAGTCGATCCTCGGTCGCGGTCTCCTTCAGCCTCCCGTTCGGGACCGAGGTCGTCGATGCCGACTCCCTCGGCGTCGGGGCGGACGGCATCGATGCCCGCCCGACCGGAGCCGCTCGACTCCTCCTCCGAGGAATCGGCCTGGGAATCCGAGGACGAAGAGTCACCTGGTTCCTTTCGGACTCGGTGTGTCCCATCGGACTCCCCCGAGTCCGAACCTCGGAGACGGTCCCCCCCGGAGGATACACGGTTCTCGGACTTCGTGCGGGATATGGCCAAGGCCTTGGCCTTCCCCACGGATCCCGAGGAGGAGCCTCGAGTCGAGGAACTCGATGCCCTCCAATATGACTCTCCCCCGAAGGAGGCCTTTATTGTACCGGTTCCTCCGATGCTGGAACGGCTTCTCTTC
Source organism: Ichthyophis bannanicus (assembly GCA_033557465.1). Classification (NCBI taxonomy): domain Eukaryota; kingdom Metazoa; phylum Chordata; class Amphibia; order Gymnophiona; family Ichthyophiidae; genus Ichthyophis; species Ichthyophis bannanicus. The sequence continues at coordinate 370,650,638 of CM066033.1, read as the reverse complement.
CGCATGTGGGAGAGCCCGGCGTCGTCGCCGGTGTTAAGCAAGCGGGTCGATTCCATTTATCGAGTCCGCAAGAGCCCCGGGTTCCAAAAGGCACAACTGCCGCACCATTCCATGGTGGTGGAATCGGCCATGCATAGACTTAAGAGTCAAAAAATGCACTCCTCGGTGCCCCCCGGTAGGGAGGCCCGTAGCCTGGATGCCCTCGGCAGGAAGTGTTTCCAGGGCTCTATGCTTGCTTGTCGAGTCCAGACCTACCAGCTCTACATGGGCATGTATCTCCGAGACCTGGCTAAAGAAATTGCCGGGTTCTCTGCTGGTCTCTCCGATGAACCTTTGCAGAGGTTCCAGACCTTGTCAACTGGTATTCGAGAGTGCTCGAAGTTTATCTCTCGAGCAGCCTACGATGGTTTTGAGGCATCGGCTCGAGTAGCCACAGCTGGCATCGGTGGACGCCGCCAGGCTTGGCTTCAAACGTCCGACCTCGAGCCATGGGTGCAGGACAAGTTGGTCGATGTCCCCTGCAGAAGTGATAACCTCTTTGGCAAGCCCATGGATGAAAAGGCTGCACAGATCGAGACCGAGACTCTCACCAGGACTCGTCTCTCCAGGAAGACCTCTGCCCCTTCTCAAAAGAAGAAGGGCTGGGGAAAAAGCCCTTTTACCCGAGGAAGGCGGCTGCCTATAAATACTACCCTCAGTATCAGGCCTCACCAGCTCCCCCACAGGGTAAGCAGGCCAAGGGACGGGGTAATGGGTCCCGTAGGCAGCAAGCCCCCAAGCCTGCACCACCGGCCCCTGCTCAGCAGGGTGGGGGTTTTTGACTTCATCAGCATAGCCTCTCCCCCTCAGCTGGTTTCTCTCAGCACAGGAGGCCGGCTGGTCCACTTTGCCCAAAGATGGTCCAACATCACCACAGATACCTGGGTACTTCACATAGTTCGGAAGGGCTATCTTCTTCACTTTCACCAGGTACCTCCCTCCTATTTTCCAGGGGAGCCTCCGAGACTCCCTCTGCACAGGGACTTATTCCTTCAGGAGTTAGCAAGTCTCCTTCAGGAACAGGCTGTGGAACCGGTGCCCCACCACCTGAAAGGTCAGGGGTTTTACTCCAGGTACTTTCTGATACCAAAACGAACAGAAGGCCTCAGACCCATCCTGGACTTGCGAAACCTCAACAAGTTCCTTGCAAAGGAAAAGTTCAAGATGCTTACCCTTGGAATCCTGCTGCCCTAACTCCAGCAGGGAGACTGGCTATGCTCCTTGGATCTAAAGGATGCGTATACTCATATCCTTATTCATCCAGACCACAGACAATATCTCAGGTTTGTGGTGGGGGGAAATCATTACCAGTACAGAGTTCTACCCTTTGGCCTGTCCTCCGCCCCCAGGGTGTTTACCAAATGCCTGGAGGTGGTGGCGGCCTATCTAAGACTTCAAGGCCTTTTTGTGTTTCCCTACCTGGACGACTGGCTCATCAGAGCCCAGTCTTCCCACGAAGCCATTCAAGCCACTCATCGCACTGTGACTCTACTCCAGCACTTGGGATTTGTCATAAACTTCGCAAAGTCCACTTTGCTCCCCTCTCAAAATCTCGAATTCATCGGCGCCAGGTTGGACACTCTTCAGGCACGAGCCTTCCTGCCTCTGGACAGGGCCCAAAGGCTCATGGATCTCGCCAGCCACTTTCACAGCAATTCCCTGGTCTCGGCCAGGCAATTTCTGAGACTGCTCGGCCATATGGCTTCCACGGTCCATGTGACCCCCAATGCCCGCCTGAACATGCGACCTGCTCAGTGGTGCCTTCGCACACAATGGCATCAGGCCACGGGGAGCCTAGCGGACTCCATACAGATCTCCGACCGCCTGGTCTCTTCTCTGCAATGGTGGCTTCATCTGCCCAACCTAGTACTGGGAGTGACATTTCAGCCCCCTCCACATTCTCAGGTCCTGACGACCGATGCTTCTCTCCTGGGTTGGGGAGCACACTGCCAAGGGACATGTACTCAGGGTCTCTGGACTCCTTGGGAATCTGCTCAACAGATAAACTTCCTGGAGCTCCGAGCCATCCGCCTAGCGCTCAAAGCCTTCTCTCACCTGATTTCCCATCAGTCGGTGCTGATACAGACAGACAATCAGGTTGCAATGTTCTATGTGAACAAGCAAGGCGGGACAGGCTCCTTCCTTCTCTGTCAGGAGGCACAAAAACTATGCTCTTGGGCTGTCCACCACGGAATTATCCTCAAAGCTGTCTATCTCCCCGGTCAAGAAAATTACCTGGCCGACAAGCTGAGCAGGATCCTCCAGCCGCACGAGTGGAGGCTGGATCCGATGGTGGTTCAGCGAATCTTTCTCAAGTGGGGCCTCCCCACCATGGATCTGTTTGCCAGTCCTCTGAACAGGCAACTTCCCAGATTCTGCTCTCGACAACCGCATCCTCTCAGAGTAGCGGCGGATGCTTTTCTGATTCCATGGTCCACAGGCCTCTTATATGCCTTTCCTCCCATGCCGCTGGTGTCTCGGACACTCTTCATGGTTCTCAGAGACAAAGCCTCGATGATCCTAGTGGCTCCCCGGTGGCCGAGACAACCTTGGTTCCCGCTTCTAATGCAGCTGGCGGTGGACACCCCTCTTCCTCTGGGGTTTCAGCCCGACCTCCTGTCACAGGATCAGGGGACTCTCCTGCACCCCAACCTCCGGTCCCTTCATCTGATGGCCTGGCTGCTGAAAGGGTAGTCCTTGCTCCCCTCTGCCTACCTCCAGAGGTGGAGGAGGTCGTCTTGGCCTCCAGGCGGCCCTCCACCCGGAAGTCCTACGCTCTTAAGTGGCGTCGGTTCTCCGCCTGGTGTGCTCAGCAATCTCAAGACCCCTTTTCCTGTTCAGCATCAGTGGTCTTGCAGTACTTGCTTTACCTCTCCAATCTTGGACTTAAGTCCAACTCAGTTAAGGTCCACCTCAGTGCTCTTTCTGCCCATCACATGCCGGTGGATGACAGACCTCTTTCTAGCCACCCTCTGGTGGCTCGTTTTCTCAGAGGCCTCCTTCTCCTTAAACCACCTTTGCGCCCCCCAGCCCCGGACTGGGATCTCAATGTGGTTTTGCAGCGGATTACCTGTCCGCCTTTCGAGCCTATGGCTACCTGTCCTCTTCGTTTTCTTTCTTGGAAAACTTTGTTCTTGGTAGCCCTCACTTCTGCTAGACGCGTTAGTGAACTGCAGGCCCTGGTGTCTGATCCTCCGTACACTAGGTTCTACAAGAACCGGGTAGTCCTACGGACTCACCCTAAGTTTCTTCCCAAAGTGGTTTCCCCCTTTCACATCAACCAGGAGGTGGTGCTTCCGACCTACTTTCCCAGGCCACACTCCAGCCGAGCTGAAATGGTCCTGCATACCCTGGACTGTAGAAGGGCGTTAACCTTCTACCTTGACCGTACGCGGGAGCACAGAAGGGCTGTTCAGCTCTTCGTCTCTTATGACCCCAATAAGTTGGGGCTCCCTGTCTCCAAGCGTACCCTGTCCATCTGGATTGCTGACTGTATCGCTTGGGCTTACGAGGCAGCCGGCCTCTCGTTGGAAAGTCGAGTCACGGCCCATCGTGTCCGGGCGAAGGCTACGTCAGTGGCTTACCTCCGCTCTGTTCCATTGGCAGACATCTGCCGGGCCGCTACTTGGTCTTCAAGCCAGACTTTTGCGGCCCATTACTGCCTGGAGAGGGAGTCCCGCAGGGACAGTGCTTTCGGACAGGCAGTCCTCCGTAACCTCTTCGAGGTATAGGCAACTCCTACCCTCCATCCCGGATGTTGGGCTACTGGTTGGAGACGTATTCAGAGAAGATTCCTTCCTTCTGGGCTGCTGAGCTTGAGGGAGCTCATTTTTCAGCTTAGGGTCTCCGGTAGCCTTAAGCTTGGGAGTCCCATATGTGAGGACTGACTTCCTGCTAGGTCCTGGAGAAAGCGTAGTTACTCACCTGTAACAGGTGTTCTCCAGGAGCAGCAGGAATCAGTCCTCACAACCCTCCCTCCTCCCCTTGGAGTTGCAGTTTTATGCTTTCATTTTTTTTCCTTATTTTTTTGCTGTCTTTTAGCTATGTCATCTGACTGAGCAAGATGGCACCCTTGGGCGGGAAGAGGACCGCGCATGCGCGCTGCAATTCCCAAAGGCTTTCTTTCAAAGCTGGGGAAAATTGCTCCACGAGGGCTCCGTCGGCGCCGACGTCACCCATATGTGAGGACTGATTCCTGCTGCTCCTGGAGAACACCTGTTACAGGTGAGTAACTACGCTTTCTAGCAAACTGCTTCTATCTGTGCCCTTCTCTTCTACTGCTAACTCCAGACTTTGCTCCTTTCATCTTGCTGCACCTTACGCCTGGAACAAACTACCTGTGTCTGTACGCCAGGCACCTTCTCTAACCCTCTTCAAATCCAGGCTGAAAACTCACCTCTTTGCTGCTGCTTTTGGATCTTGACTCACCTGATTTCCTTTTTCTTTCCCCTTGTTTTATTCCTGCCTACACCTTCTGTGTTTGTCTTGACTAGATTGTAAGCTCTGATGAGCAGGGACTGTCTCTTACATGTCTGTGCAGCTCTGCATACGACTTGCAATGCTATACAAATGCTCAGTAGTAGTAGTAGTAGACTTTGGATAGTTGATCACAAAGCCCAGATGTTCCAGCACCTGAATGGTGAGCTGCATAGACTGCCAAACCTCTTCCGGCATCAAGTCCTTTATCAGCCAGTTGTCCAGGTAAGGGAAGACAAAGATCCCAGGCTCCGAAGGAAGGTGGCGATGACCGCAAAGCAATTTGTGAAGACCCCAGACTTAAAGCAATTACTTCAGGCAACTGGTAGGTCTCAGACTTAACGGGCAAAAACATACTCCAGTCAGTAACAACTGCTTGAGCATAGCCCTTATTGCATCAACGACCTTTAATACTTAGTTGCTCTGAAACAGAGAGAAAAGCATCCACAGACTCTTTAAACACACATCAGAGCTTACTGTTCAACCAACTTATATATAGAGAGAAAGTGGTCAGCTTAACTTAGCTTTTAACAGGCATTGCTTGAAAAAGTGCTTGGCCATCGCCTTATCCCCAACGCTCTCACTCGCGCTATCTTGCGTTTCACCTGAGCCGGTTTCTTCAGGGGGTGGCTTAAACACTCACGGTAATTTGATTGTAGATCATCCAAGCGTTACCAACTGCTTCTACCTCTGAGGTGGAATAACTTCCCTGGACGTGTCTTAATTTTAATGCCAGGGCGTGGATGGGGAAGTTGTCATTCATGCAAATATACAGAGAGCAACTTGTACTTCACTATAGCTTATATAAAGATAAAACCTTCTGCTCTATAAATACTATTCTCTAAGGGCCCGATTCCGTCCCGAATGTAGATCCCCTCTGTGCGTCCGGTCTGAACCGGATGCACAGAGGGGATCACAATTCTGTCCCCTGGGGCACGTCTAGCCCTGCAGGATCAAAATCACATGCAGCACTGCCCCCCCGGCTAACTCAGTCAAGGCTCCACAATGGAGCCACGGTGCTATGACATCATGTTGCCACGGTACTGCAGCTCCATTGAAGAGCTGCGATGCCGGCCGCCTGAAAAAAGGTTTTACTCCCTGCAGCCCAACCCCTGATCTGGCCTCCTAAGGCTAGGGTCGGGCTGTGGGGAATGTCCCCTGGCCTCCCCTTCCCCATCCACGCCCTGGCATTAAAATTAAGACACGTCCAGGGAAGTTATTCCACCTCAGAGGTAGAATATTTATTTATTTATTTTAGCTGTATTTATATCCTGCTTTTCACCGGGTCAAAGTGGTCAATTGGGGGATACGAGACACATACGCTAATACTTACAAGGAACATGGGCAATGGAGGGTTAAGTGGCTTGCCCAAGACCACAAGGAGTGCCTACAGGACTAGAAATCCCAGTCCCTCCGGCCTGAGATTGCTGTCCCCAGGTGGGACTTGAACCCCCGGTCCTCCGGCCTGAAGTACCTTGTCCTAACCACTAGACCACGCCTCCCACTTGAATAACTTCCCCGCACATGGTGCTGGTCCTGGACATACAGGGCCAACATTAGAATCGGCCCTGTATGTCCAGGGCCAGCGACCACCCACTGCCTGTCCACACTCCGCCCCCGTGCCGCCCATTCCCCGCCCCCGTCTAACTTCCCTGCACAACCGGCGGGGAAGTTAGTTAGTTGTAGGCGCTGGCACGAATAGCTATTCGTAGCACAGAATAACCCCCTAAATGAACATTGTTCTTTGTTGTCATTTCTTATCCACAATAAACATTAGATGCTAGCTATGTGAACTTACTACCCTATACCACAGAGTGATACCTTTACCTAGTATTATGTGATTTGATTCTCACACCTTATTAACATGCGGGTGAGAATAATCAAAGGGGGGAATGTGGTAGGCGACGGCCTATGATCCATGCTAATTGAACTAAGCAGACAGGCCTGAGCAGCTTGACCTGTAACTGAAGCCTGTAGTTAGGCCCAGAGGAATGAAAACCCCCCTGAATGATGACACCATAGAATTGAAACTTAACTCAGTTTAACTGAACATAGCTAAGCAGAAACGAAACTTATAAAAGACAGAAAACAGCTCTAATTGGTACTGATAAGAGAGCACAGCTTCTATGGAATTAATTAACTCTGCAAAAAGCAAGGTTACAGTGCCCTGCTTCCCATATGTTTTAACAAGCTCAGCGACCTTGGAGGAGAGAAGTAACAAGTTAGAGACACTGACCATTGTAATTGGGACTAGAAGGGGGGCAACCAGGTGCTGGGCCCAGACCAGAGTCCCGATTGGGTAGCCATATCAGTACCGGGACCAATAGATGGGTGAGAGGGGTACTGGGACCAATGAAAAGTTTGCCTATGCTTAGAATGGACAAGAAAGCTATAAAAGTTGTTGTTTTACTAGAAGCCATTGCTCAGCCATTTTGAAATTGCTTATTGCTTGAGCCATGTGCACATTAAACTGGCTTGGATCTTTGAAAAGACTCCTGGATTTATTTATTGCATGCTTATCTGCTGCTACATTCTTGGTGCGTTGGCCGAGAAGTGCGAGTGGTGGATAGTGTTCAAGTGAATAAATCCACGTAATTCGCCTTGAGGTTTGGTCCAGTTGGAACCATGCCAATCCGACGCAGGGGAATTTCCCTGGGCCCACCGATCCTCTTGTATCGGAGGGAGTTCTGCCTGGCCTCGGCAGGCACTGAATCCAGCTGGCCAACACCTCCGACCCGGGGGAGTCCAGGATCCAACTCAGAAGCTTGGGAACCAGATCTGGTAAGTATAGTTTTGAAAACCTGTCTAGACAGATGAGTTAGAACTGCAGTTTGAAAACTTTGGTAAGACTTAAGTCTTTGTTTGAAAATCCTTGCATGAGTATTTGCTAGGTACAGCTGTTATAGAGGATCATGATTCAGCCTGGTCAGAGCAGACAGGACTGGGTTTTTGGTATGTCTAGACAGAAATAGAAAGAGCAGTACTGCCAGTGGAACTTGGAATTTGTAATCTCGAGATATTGGGAATTGGTAAGAGAGCTCTCAAGGAAGGGCCGAGTAACCCCGCATGGGAATTCGCCGGGTGAAACCCTCATCCTTTTTGTAATTGGGAAAAAGACTAGTCAGAATAGATAGAAAGGAATGCATTCTAAGATACGTTGCTAGCATGATTGTGTGAATGAAGTGTGAATGAGAGGTCTGGCAGCATGGACCAAGCAGAGTGGACTCTGGACTAGCGCAGTTCCTAGTCGGGTGACTGCGTCTAGGTCGCGAAACGGATGAAGCGTTTGGTGTATTGTCCGTCCTGTGTATTTGATTTTTGCTATCTGTTGAAACTGCGAGTTTCCCTTTTGTTATATATGTGAGATTATTCTGTTGAGTAATTTGTGACAGTTCACTGATTAAGAAATTGTATTAATAGAACAGAATGAAGACCCAAAACACCTACAGTCATTTTTAGAAATCAAAAAGCTGGTCTGACCCAGTTAGTTTTTCTACTGCAGTGTGAAAAACTGACAGGGGGCGTGTCTGAAGGAAAGAATGTCTAGTGTCGTCTTTCTAATCTTGTGCAGGCTTAAACCTCAATGCTGGTAGTTTGTGCTTATTTCAGGCAAATTGTACCTGTTTTATTTAATATGTTTTTGTTCCTTCTGCTGTGGTTATGTAATATATATCATTTATTTATCATTTAATAAGAATGTTTAGTCAGGATTGTGGGTCCCGATAGTTTTTGGGTTTAGCCTGAAAAGGATTAAGTTTGTATTAATCCCTTATGGGTTGCGGACCAAGTGAGAGGAATTTCTGTCGGCTGTATGTTCAAATTTTCAGTAAGCACTGAAACAGTTTAAATAGGAAATGATAAAGAACTGTTTTTGTTTTTCCTTTGATCTACAAAGTAATTAGATCACGACTTAACATTGATTTAAATTGTTTTTTTTCTGGCATCTCTGTCCATGTGAATGAGAAGTCTCTTTTTATGAGCACAGTTCAATTGTTTCCCGCGAGCAGAGGGGTGTGGCTTCCGCATAGCCTGCAGAAAAAAAAAAAAAAAAGGTTCTGGAGAGACAGCTGGAGACTGCAGGAGATTTTTCCTAGGAATGAAAAGGGACTCCCGATTTGAAAAGTCTCTTCATTTAATCGAAGCGTGATGAATTTATAATTAGTTTTTTCTCTGGTTTCACTAGCTCTGTTTAACCAAAAGTTTTAAAAACAAAGTTTATCTTTTTATGAATGAGTATAAGTCATTTGAATGCATGCTTCCCCTCTGTGCTGGTTACTAATGAACAAATCAGTTAGCTTTTCTGTATTTAAAAAAAAAAGGGAAAGGTGTACTGTATTTTATGAAAAATATCCGGAATGTCTTTTAAATATTTGCTTCCTGAACTAAAAAAATAATTTCTTTTGCAGAGACATGCTGACAGATAGCTATAGTTCTCTCTATAAGAAGCATAATGGATGTATGTGCTCAATCTAAGTGTTTCCTGCCTGCCCTATGTTTACAGAAATAATAAGTGTCCTTTCAAGTATGATCAAGAATTTCAGTAAGGGATTTACTGAAGATTATGAAATGTCTCTGTCCCAATCAGGATTTTGCCCCAGAATTTCTAGATATCCTGTCTCGTCTCTCTCTCTCTCTCTGTAAGTAGTTCAGTTCAGAGTGCTTAAGGGGGGGATGGAGCCCAGTCCACCGATGATGTCAAACCCCCCCCCCCCCCCCGGTGGGCGTGAACTAATGTGCCCACAGCAGAGAAGTGGATCCTTAAAAAAAAAAAAAAAAAAATCAACCTCCTGGATAGAGCATTGCTAGGAGAAACAGAATCCAGGAGAGGGGGGGGGGGGACTACAGATTCCCAAGTAGTTTGCTAGCCACCTCTGCAACAGGGGAATGTCCACCCCCTCCGGACTAGAAGTGAAAGTCAGCTGACCAGACTTGTTTAGAACTGAAAAAAAACAACTGCACTGAGAAGTTTTAGGACTTGATTGAACTAATGAACGGAAATTGCAGAGAACTGGATGAATTTGCGGGCATAATGGTTAAATGAAAGTTAATCAGAGGGTGTGTGAATTGTGAAAATAAATGTAACAGAGAAAGTGAATGATATTTTAGTTGAATGATGTGAGGAGGTTATCTTAATCGAAGGAACAGAGGAAGTGAAAAACTGGGTGTGAGTACGCCCATTATAGAAAAAGAAGGACATTAGAGAAGTGAATGCCCGTATCTTGACTCCACCCCAGGAGGGAGTACTTGATTGTAGAATCATAGCCAGAATAAAACCAAGCACAGTGTTTCAGCACGAGAGTGAAGCAGCTATAGCGTGAGTGGCAGCCGAAGAGGGCTACAGCATGGACGAAGACTAGGCCAGACCGGACTCTCCAGTTTCCCTGGGTCCCCAGGAGTCAGTCTGCAAAATAGGGGACCAATATATGGACTTTTATGGGGGATACAGGAGCAGAATACTAAAGCCAGTAGCCCCTGTGTTTTTCTCGCAAAGCCTTTTCTGCAGAACCACATGTGTGAACTAGAAAAAAAATAATAATAATAATGTACCAGTTCCTGTATATGCCTGAATGCCCTATTCCATTTTTGGGCCGAGACCTGCTTGCAAAGCTTCAAGCACAGATATCCTTTGTTGAAGGGGAAAAAAATGAAACTCAAAATCTGCTGGCCTGATGGTGTTAACTGTCCCCAAGAAGAAGAATGGTGGTTCTATTCACCTGCATCCAAAGCAACAAGCTGTACACTTACCAACCTCATAGCCCCACCTGGAGGATGGGCAGAAGATAATCCACCTGGCCTAGCGAAGAACATAGCCCCTGCCATTGTCACCCTCAAGCCAGTCAAGAAGCCTGGGACAGGTGATTACCGCCCAGTGCAGGATCTAAGAAAGAATGAATGATGCAGCTGAAACTATACAACCAGTGGTACCAAAATCCTTATATTCTCTTGGAACTGATCTCTGCTGAAGCTATACATTTCATCATTCTGGACTTAAAAAGATGCCTTTTTCTGTATACGCTTAGCCCAAGACCCCACTACAAGGAGGCGGGGCCAACTCATCTGGACAAGATTACCTCAAGAATTCAAGAACTCGCCTCACTCAGCAAAAGATTTGACAAGTTATCCAGAAACTCCAGAAAAAAAAAAAGAAAAAATTCGACTTCAATATGTGGACAACTTGCTCATAACCACCAACTCAGAAAGTGAATGTCCACCAGCCACCAGTGAACTCTTGCACCTTTTTAATGAGGCTGGATACAAAGTCTCAAGAGCCAAAGCATAATTATGTCAAACAAGTTAAATACCTAGGATTCCAGTTGTCCAGCGGAATTCGACGCCTGGAACCCTTACCAGAACGCAAAGCAGCTGTATGCAGTATTCCTACTCCAACCACCAGGAGGCAAGTGAGAGCCTTCTTGGGTGCCACAGAGTATGTTGTATATGGATCCCCAATTTTGCGCTGCTAAAAAAAAAAAAAAAACAAAAAAAAACCATTGTATCAAGCTATCAAAGGAATGGAAAAGTCTCCAGAGGAATGGGGACTTGAACAGGATGCAGCCTTTTGATCTTTGAAAAAAACACTCTGATGTTGTCACCAATTCTGGGTCTACCAGATGTCCAGAAAACCTTACAGTCTCTATGTTCATGAGTCGCAAGGAAATGTTCTAGGAGTGTTGACTCAATCTCTTGGACCTTGGCAACAACCAGTAGCCTATTTGTCAAACAATTGGATGTAGTTGCAAAAGGCTGGCCCCTTATTTGAGAGCTGTTGCAAGCTACAGCCCTCCTAGTGAGCAAAGCTGACAAGCTCACTTTGAGACAGAATCTTCAAGTTACTGTACCACACTCTGTTCTAACCAATATGAAATACAAAGGAAACTACTAGCTAACAAATCTATGAATGTTGAAGTATTAGAGTATGTTGTGTGAAAACCCCAGATACAACTGAAGGGTCAGTCAAGCTTTCCATCCTGCTATGTTATCAGTTAGTCTTGATCCCCTGATCATGACTGTTTAGAAATTATGGACACTGTATTCTCAAGCCACCTGGATTTGACTGATGTCCCTCTGGAGAACCCTGAACAGACTTTCTTTGTGGCTGAAGGCAGTTTCATCATCAATGGACATTGTTGTGCTAGATATGCAGTGATGACCCCTGATTTGGTAGTTGAGTCCTCAGCCCTGGCCCCAGAAACTTCCACCACAGAAAGCTGAACTGATAGTCCTCACTAGAGCACTAACAATAGGAAAAGAGCCCTGTCTAAATGTGTACCCAGATTTCAAGTATACCCTTACAACCTTGCATGCATATGGGGCCCTGTACAAAGAATGAGGGTGGATAACCTTAGGAAGCAAGTCCATTAAGTATAGCCCCAAGATATTGATATTAATAGATACATACTGCCTATAGATCTCAGAATTTAGGAAAAGTAGAATGTGTGAATAGAACCCTGAAATCTCAGTTGTCTAAACTTTGCCAAGAGGTTTACCTGAAGTGGCCCCAGGTTCTTCCCATAGCCCTTCTTAGGATATACTTAGCCCCTGCTAAGTCTTTAGGAGTTTCCCCTTTTGAGATTCTGTATGGGCAACCCCTGCCTATTGTATAGGAAATAAAAGGAGATATGAGACAGATAGGATCTGAAATTATTAGACATGAACTATTGGTTTTAAGTTCTGTTTTGCAGGAGTCTTCATACCTGAGTACAAAATCGATTACTCATCAATTTGCCTGCACCCCTGCATCCTTTCAAGCCTGGAGTCTCGGTGTGGATCAAAGAGTGGAGAAAGATACTGTTAGCCCTGCATTGGAGAGGACCCTATGTCGTCATCCTGTCAACTCCAACTGCAGTAAAAGTCGCAGAATTTGATCCTTGGACCCATCATAATCAAGTGAAGCCAGCAGCTGCTCTTGAACCTGATCACTGGACTACTGTACAGCATCCTGAGACTCCATTGCACCTCACCCTACAACAACAACCACGGACCTAAGACTTATTGGTCCCTCAGAAACTGCACTATTTCAAGACTGTTTGTTTATCTGAAGGTAAGCCTCGCATCTGAAAAAACCTGCAATCATCAGAAAGAGACTGTGTTGTGTTAAGAAATTGAATCTTCTAAGAGACTATGCTATGATATTTTAAGAAATTGAGACATCCCAGAGGACAGTGATACTTTGGAATCTACAGCCCTACTCCTGCCAAAAAGCTGGTAGGTCTACGTACGGCAGAAGCTTGAGGATCTACAATCAACCCTACATCTGTTATCTGTTGTGGAAGTCGACAGTTCCACCAATTTTCCAGAGACTATGCCCATTATGAATTATTATTATTGCTTTATTTTGGCAGCAGCCTTGGAGTGCTTTGAAATGACTTTTGCCTTATCTCCCTGGGCAGCCTGTATAAGTACAACATGAACTGGACCGAAGGTCACTCAGACCTTGTTTTATCATTCTCCCTATACTTGCATTGGTATACTCTCCAATCCAAAAGTTGTTCTAGATCTTGACTTTCTACAAGGCTATGCAAGCCACCGTTGCAATTCCTCATACCACCACCAGAACTTGTTTCTTGAACTTACTGGAGCAATAGCATCTAGTCTCCACACTTCTGACTGTTTCTATTGTGGAGGAACTAAGATGGGAGATCAGTGGCCCTGGGAGACGCAAGAACTGAACTATTCTATCCTATACAATCAGACTGATTTACATAATACTACTAGTGAGTGGGTATTGGCCCACCCCATTGTTGACAGTTTGTGTTTTGTTCGGACTGGACCACAATCTACTACGAAGGATGGACAGCTGGTCTGTCTAAATCAGAAGCTTTACGACAGCACAACAAAGATGCAACCGAACCTTCTAATCCTTTAGTTCTTTTTCCCACTCTTGCCAAACTATGGACTTTGACTATCTGCCTGTTGCTCCCTTGTTTCTTGCCATTTTGCTTGCAAATGATAACTTCAGTTATTAATAACACTGTAGAGCGTAAGACAGCTACAAAGATGCTAGCTATGTGAACTTACTACCCTATACCACAGAGTGATACCTTTACCTAGTATTATGTGATTTGATTCTCACACCTTATTAACATGCGGGTGAGAATAATCAAAGGGGGGAATGTGGTAGGCGACGGCCTATGATCCATGCTAATTGAACTAAGCAGACAGGCCTGAGCAGCTTGACCTGTAACTGAAGCCTGTAGTTAGGCCCAGAGGAATGAAAACCCCCCTGAATGATGACACCATAGAATTGAAACTTAACTCAGTTTAACTGAACATAGCTAAGCAGAAACGAAACTTATAAAAGACAGAAAACAGCTCTAATTGGTACTGATAAGAGAGCACAGCTTCTATGGAATTAATTAACTCTGCAAAAAGCAAGGTTACAGTGCCCTGCTTCCCATATGTTTTAACAAGCTCAGCGACCTTGGAGGAGAGAAGTAACAAGTTAGAGACACTGACCATTGTAATTGGGACTAGAAGGGGGGCAACCAGGTGCTGGGCCCAGACCAGAGTCCCGATTGGGTAGCCATATCAGTACCGGGACCAATAGATGGGTGAGAGGGGTACTGGGACCAATGAAAAGTTTGCCTATGCTTAGAATGGACAAGAAAGCTATAAAAGTTGTTGTTTTACTAGAAGCCATTGCTCAGCCATTTTGAAATTGCTTATTGCTTGAGCCATGTGCACATTAAACTGGCTTGGATCTTTGAAAAGACTCCTGGATTTATTTATTGCATGCTTATCTGCTGCTACAGTAGGCGCTGGCACGAATAGCTATTCGTAGCGCAGAATAACCCCCTAAATGAACATTGTTCTTTGTTGTCATTTCTTATCCACAATAAACATTATACCTATATTCAACTGTTTCCAGCCTATTAATCCATTAATTTTATTGAGCTAGAACTTTTAAAAACTCTTAATTTGATATCGCTATCGCTCAAAAATTCCACCTGCCCTTCTGTGGAAGCAAAACGCCTCTAGGCGCGGAGAAACATTATAACTGAGTTAGTTAACCTGTACACCCTGATACCACCTGGAAATCCACCAGCATATCAACAAATAAAATCGTAAGCTCCCGTTTAATCCCTCACCCCACCCCTCCCTCATCTTCCCCCCCCGTCTTTAATTCCCTATAACCCTCATCTCCCCTCCTCTCCCCCTCTAGAGCCTGAATCATTTTCTTGCAGTCCTTCTCAAATCTTGCAACCCATTGCCTCCTTCGCGCCGTCAGCCGCGCCATTAGCAGGACCTGGCATAAGTGCATTGTACACTTTTCTATGTCTGGGACCTCCATCCTTTTACAATGGACTACCACCTCGCACCTCGCCACACAAAGGCATGCAAGAAGCATTTTGCCCCCCTACCCACCATCCCCCTGCTTCCCCCATGACAGCAATAACAGATCTGGGACTAATGGCACTTCCACCCCACAAACTGTCTGATCCACCCCCGAACAGCATTCCAATATCCCTGTATCCTGGGTAGTCCCACCATATATGCCATAAGATGCCCCTTGCCCCACACCCCTTGCCAATACCACGGTGACATCCCGGGATACATCCTGTGTAGCCACTCTGGGGTATAATACCACTGCATCATTATCTTATAACAATTTTCTCTAATGGCAATGGATAGAGGAGCCTGGCATATCTTGGCTACTATCTGCTTCCAATCTTTCTGCTCCAATTCCCTACCCAAATCCCACCCCTACTCTCACATATATTTAAGGGAACGAAATTGAGTTTCTTGTAGCGCTTTATATAAAATAGAAGTAAGTCCCCGAAACCTATTCTTCCCGTACTAGACTACTTCTAGGTCTGTGTAGTCCTATTGCATCCCCCCCACCCTCAATTTCTTTTTCAGAAAATAACATACTTGCCCATAATAAAAATTATCCATCTCCCTTAAATTATAAGTCTCCTGCAACTCCCCAAATGGAACCAACTCCCCACCATCCACAAATTGGTAGAAATATAATAACCCTTCCCAGGCCCATCTTTTATATACCCCCTTTCCATCCTGGTCAGAAGTCTGGGAAGCCCCCCAATGGCACCATCATAGAGAAGGTCCCACCTTCCCCTTGTACCCCTTCCCTCTGCCTCGCACTATCCCAAATTTGAAGAACATGCTGCATCCCTGGACTACCCCTCCTCCACTGCCACCGAACCCTCTCTGAAACCCAAGGAAGCGCCTCCAAATGACCTGCCCCTAACTGCCCATTATACCCAACGTTTAATTCCCCCTTCTTGCGCCAATCGATAAACTGCCTAATTTGCCCCGCCTAATAATAATGTTTCAAGTTGGGTACCCCCAGGCCTCCCTCCTGCCAGCATCTGTACTTTTCACAAGCAATGCGTAGTGGTTGCTTATTACAAATATATGGGAATACCTTTCTCTGCAGGCACTATATAAGGCCTCCACTGGTATTGGTACTGGCAAAGCCTGAAATAGATATAAAAGCTTAGGGAGGATCACCATTTTAACAGCCGCAATCCGTCCCAACCTGGAGACCTCCATCTTCACCCAGTTTTCCAGGTCAATTCCAATAGATATAAAAAGCTTAGGGTAATTTACTTGGTAGAGCTCACCCAGATGTTCTGGCTTAGATGCCAGTTTCTGCACCCCCAAGTACCGAATAGGACCCCGCACCCACTGAATAGGAAACCTCCCCTTAAGTAATGCTTCCACCTCTGGCGAGACTGAGATATTCAGCGTCTCAGACTTTTCCATATTAGCTTTGAACCCGGCTACCCCTCCATACTGCTCCAATTCCTTTACCACCTCCGGTAGGGACTGTGCAAGGTCCACCATACAAAACAGCATATCATCCGCAAATAAAGACACGGAGTGTTGAGCCCCCCTCTCCGTATTCCCTTAATATTTACATTCACCCTAATTGCTTGAGCCAACGGTTCCATGGCCAACACAAAAAGGAGTGGTGACATCAGGCACCCCTGCCTAGTTCCTCGCCTAACTCAAAATCCTCCGAGTATCTCCCATTCACCTTTACTTGAGCCTTGGGCGCCCTATGTAACCTCCTCTTGTTCTCCTTCCACCACCCATAGGAGCTCCACCACCCGGTGTATGCTATCTGCAGCTTGCCACCCCTTAATAAACCCTGTCTGGTTCTGCTGAACCAGCTTTCCCATCCAGGGAGCCAACCTTTCAGCCAGCAGCTTAGCCAGCATTTTGACATCCACATTTATAAGTGAAATTAGCCTATAAGACCCACATAGCAGTGGATCCTTCCCTTCCTTTGGGAGCAAAGTAATACCTGCTGTAATCATTTCCAGCGACAGCTCCTCCCTCCCCCTTCCAATATCCCATTAAACACCGGGGCCATAAGATCACTAATTTCCTCTTTATATACCTTATAATATGACCCCGGTAGGCCGTCTAAGCCTGGGGATTTCCCGGCGGGGAGGAGTTGGATTACTCCCTCAATTTCCTCCCTATCTATAGCCCGCTCCAGGTATGCATTAGAATCCTCCTCCAGCTGTGGGAGCCCCAAGCCCTCTAAATACTGCTGTACCTGTTCTTCCCCAATCTCCTCTTGGCCTGTATAGAGAGACCAATAAAACTCTACAAAACACTCCCTAATCTTTTTATCCTGTGAGCACAGGATCTCATCTTTCTCTTGAAGCCTGTGAATGGACTGCATCACCTGGCGCTTCAGTTTCCTAGCTAATAATCTGCTTGCCCTATTTCCCCATTCATAATACACCTGCTTCACCCACTGGAGCTTATATGCGATCTGATCTACCTGTAGCTCCTGAAGTTCTACCCGCAATTGTTCCACTCTTTTCCATACCCTCTGTGCCCCCGACCTCTGGTAGGCTGCTAAAGTATCCTTGATCTCCTGCTGCAGTTGTTGCTCTCGTTGAAAGCATATTATTTTATAATAGGATGCCCACATAGTGAATCTTCTCCGCACTACCGCCTTCAGGCCTTCCCACAAAAAAGCAGGGCGCACTTCCCCGTTATCATTAAACTGAAAGCATTCCTGAATCTGTGCCCTCACATCTGCCTCCACCTCTTTCTGTCTCAGTAACCTCCAGAATCTTCTCCCCTCCCGCAGCTGATGCACCATTTCTACCCAAACCGGGCCGTGATCCGACCATGTCATAGGGCCTATCTCCGCTGCTCCCAATTCATCCACTAAGATCAAATCAATCCTACTAAAGCTATCATGTACTCCCGAATAATATGAGTACTCCCGACTCCCCAGGTTGGCCTCCCACCAGACATCTACCAGATGAAACCTCATCATCATCCTCCGCACTGCTTGTCGATTACTTCTACCCCCTTCGCTAACCTTAGAACTCCCATCCTGAGCTGGATTAAGAGCCAGATTTATATCCCCCCTATTACCAAGTTCCTCTCCACCTGCCCCTCTAGTAATTTTGCCACTTCCCTTCAAAAGGGCCTCCAGGCCTCATTAGGACCATGTACACATACCAGTATGATCTGTTCTCCCTCCAATTGTCCCCTTACCCGCCCTTCCTTATCAGCAAAGGTGCTTTCAAGCTGAAAATTCACCCCTTGTCGAACCAGGATTGTGACACCCCCTTTCCTCCCCCCTAGCTGGAGCCAAGAAAAACTGCTCCGGGTAACCACGATGCCGCAACTTCCCCTCATCCCTCTTTCTCAGATGCGTCTCCTGGAGCAATACAAAATCCCAATGGTACCCTTCAAGTTCCCAAAATAAACACTGCCGTTTATGGGGAGAGTTAAGCCCCCTAACATTCAATGTGCCGTCCCCCCCTTTTCGCTCCCCAGGCTCTCCATCACCTTGTTCCCTCTCCTACCCCCCCACCCCTCCTTCCCCCTCCTCCCCTCTTCCCCCTCCATCCCCACCTCTCCCTCCCTGCCCCCTCCTCCCCCTGCCCCCTCCATGTCTAGCTCCCCCCCGAGAGTCACTTGTTCCATAGTAGTTTCGCTAGCATCCGCATTACCCCCCTCTGCCCTGCCCTTCCTTCATATGTTCCCCTACCTACCGCCCCCCCAGACACCTCATTCTCCCCCAAACTCTTTCCTTATACCATCTTGCCCCTCTTTCCCCCTTACCTGTGTTTACCCCTTATACATTCCTCCTCCCCTTGCTTTACCCTGCACCCCCTTTCACTGTCCCCAATGCCTATGACATCAGCAACCCATCTTTACCCCAATCATGGCGCACTGGCTCTTAAGTCCTTTATAATGTCCGTTCAAGTGTCCAGTCTTTATGGTGAATCCCGCTGTTGAGGCTAGTTATCCTGTGAGAGTCTCTTCAAGTGGGTATCTTTCGCCGCCACTCTCTGCCACTTTGATGCTGCCGTTTTTATCACTCATTCTGGGTCAGGACCCTTTTGCTGCATTGTCAGATCGGCAAACCCTCACAGCCCATCTCTTGCAGGGCCCGCCAAGCTTCATCTGCCATTGTCACTTTACAAGAGGCTCCCCCTACTGTGAAAAGCAGACCAAATGGAAAAAGCCAGCAGTACAGGATCTCTATCCATCGCATGTATCCCGTCACCTCCCACAGCTGCCGCCGCCACATCAGTGTCCCCTGTGACAAGTCTTGATACAGTTCAAGCTCCTGCTCCTGCCACCTAATGTGGCCATACTTGCAGGTGCTATTCAACAGTTGCTCTTTAATAGGAAAGGAAGACAGACATACCACTATGTCCCTGGGCATGTTCTCCTGGACCGGCCCCAAGCTCCTATGGCCCGCTCCACCTGCACCACATTAGGAGGGTCGCCATTACCCATGCGGTCCAATGCCAAGATGTGTCAGAATAAGGCCTGTACTATGGTTACACAGTCTTTGTACCCTTCTCCTTCTTTTACTCATCGAACCCTCAAATTGCAACAGCGGGAGCGATATTCCATGTCCTCAAGCTTAGCCTGTAATTGCTCCTGGCTTTGTCGTAAGTTCTCCCACCCTCGTATCATCTCTTCCAATTCCAGCGCATAGTGCTCCACATGGTCTTTGGTCTCTTGCATTCGGCCTCCAAGCTCCGTTAGATCCTGCTGCAACACAGCCAGGGCTGATTTTAGGTCCAGATGGAGGGTGCCAATATCTGCTTTGATCTTGCGCCAGAACTCCTGCGGCCACCCTTTTAAATCCTCGCTGCTTCTCTCTTTCTCTCTAGGCGGCCTCGCTTCTGCTGAAGGCTCCAGCCCCTCATTCCACTCAGCGCGTTCCTCACTCCTCCCCTGGGACCACTCTCGCCGGTCATACTTCGATTGAAACTCCTCCGACCGCTTTCGTGCCGACATGGGAAGATATATATTCACTTTTTGCCAGGCCAATCTCGCTAATTAACACTGCTTTAGAGGGGGAGGGAGCGATGCTTCCTCAGCCACATCCCATTGGCATGCTAGCTCTACTGGAATTCCCACAGTAATTTTCTTTTAAGAAGATTGTAATACTTGTGGATAATTTAAAAATGCATTCAATATTACAAAAAAGTAGAGGATCTCTTTAAGGAGGTACCATCAGGGTGAAAAAATGTTGTGTAGTAGAGGAAGAATGGGTTAAACTTAAAGAGCTATCAGGGTGCCTTGTTTTCTGCAATCCTGCCGCTATTGCAAGGGCTGCAAAATCTAGCCTTTTCCACAGTATTAGCTGGTCACCCATGGAACTGCCGGAAACCAGGAGTCAGGTCAGGAAGTGGCAGCTGGATGGGCTCTTACCCCCCTTCCCTGGGTGGTAGGAGGAAAGGGGGGGGGGAGGAACTAAGGCTTTCAGAATTGTGCCACAGATCATCGTGTCGAGCAGCTGATGCCTACTCTCTTTCCTGTGCTGTAGTCTTCTTCTTGCTGTCAGATTCAGTCCCATCACTCCTTCTTAGGCTCTTCGGCCTATCTCCTTTTCAGTCCCCATAGTACCCCCCCCCCCCCCATATGTTCATTGATAAACTGCCCATAGCACCAACCTATGGCCTACTCTAATAAACACTTAAATATGGAGCTATTTGGTTACTGTGTGCTGCTCTATCTGTGCTGTAATTAATATTTGTTGGATACCGTCCTATCTTGCACTGACTACATAGTTGTACTCATTATATATCTACATCACATCTTAACTCTTGCTAATGTTTAAACTGAAATATTGCAGTGTTTTTTTCATGTTCAGTCTGCCTGTGTTTTTTTTTTCTTTTCCACTTATGTGTTTTAGAATACAAATAATTAAAACTAATTTAATTTTTCAATTAAAAAATGAGGTGTAATAATGTACATCCAATTAAGAAGCCTGAGGGTACTTTCCATCCCCTGTCATAATAACTATGTATTTCATAGAGAAAAACTGCCCCCAAGCAAGCAGGAGACCAGAAAGTGAAGTTTTTAGCCTAGTTTCCTACAAAGAATCCGGCTTTATAAGATCATCCTGTCTGCTTGTTGCGCTCAGCAGTTTTTGAACTGTTCATCAATGATTTCATTCAGATTTCTGCCACCGATAGAAGATTGCTCAGTAACACTTTTTCCCTCCCTCCATGCACCTCGTGCCCTTGAAGCCCCTGCCATTCAAACTCCTTTCTTTTCATTTCCTGCATGAAAACAGAGCAGGTCTGGCTGAAATCTCAGCTAAATCAGGGCACGTTGCCATTGGCTGACATTGAGTATTTTTGAAAGTCGTCTTGCTGTTCATTAGTGCTCATAACGATATGTATATTTCTTTACAAAAGAGGGAAACTGGGCATCATGAAATACTCAATCATCTCTTTTATTGTGTCACTGTTTTTATTTTTTGTGATAAGACGCTTGGCAACATGATTTAACCGGCCAGTAGTAATACAAGGACTGCAGACGCTTTGTGTGACCCCCTCATCAGAAGTAAATTTTGCTGGATGGATTTCACACAGGTTCCTGGGGCTAACTGGATTAGGATTAGTCTGGGTTGCACATCTCTTTTGGTCTTTGCAACTAGGAGTAGACATTGTGTTAAATGAAGACTGGATTATTTTCCTCTTCACTTTCTAATTGTGTACTAAACTAAGGAAATTATGCACATCAATAGCCCCTCTTTTCCAGGTCTTTTGGAGCTCTGTAAGTTGCATTTGAAAAAGAAACTATCTGGGCTCGAAAACTGATGCAATGAAAGAGCTTGGAATAATTCTTATGTCGGTTCAATAATAAGTATCGAAGCCTGCAAAGAATGCTGTTTTCTCCAGGAGAGCTAGCAAACTGGTTTAGGGTCTGCACCATAAGAACTAAGGGCCTGATATTCAAATGCATAAACCCCACTGAGTCAGATATTCAGCAGCACTAACCTGCCATTTAGGGCTGGCCCATCCACTACGGAAAGAGTGGTAGATACATGGAATAGTCTTCTAGTGGAGGTAGTAGAGATGAGGACTTTATCTGAAATCAAGAAAGCACGGGACAAACACAAAGGATCTCGAAAGGAAAAAAAAAGACTATAGTAGTAGGTATGGAAAGGCAGACTGGATAGGCCATAAGGTCTTTTTCTGCCATCATGTTTCTATATTTCTATTTCCCTTCTTCCACTGGAATAGAAGATGGAGGATGTTGCTGATTCCAGCCCAGTAGTTTTTATGTTTTTTTTGGGAGGCAGTTATTTAGAAAATTAAACTACACAGAGGTGAAAGAGAAACAGAATTGAAGAAGTGCCTGGAATAAGCACAGAGGATTCCTTTAGAGCATTCCTTTAGAGGATTCCTGTAAGAGCTGCATAAGTAGCAATAACAATCATCCCTAGTTGCAGACAAGTGAAAGTATGAGGTAAAGCCAGAATTCAAGTCCATAATTCTGTAACTGCAGGACTTATATTCCTCCAGGGTCATCACAATCACAGAAACCTTCTTCTCAAGTCACTAGATTTGCTCCCCATCCACTTCCAGATACACAGCTCAAGTTTCTGCTAGTTGCCTACAGATGCATTCTGCAACTTCTCACTATCTCTTCTCTTGTTTCTCTCTCTTTAACCCTTCTCATGACCTCTGTCCAAGGGCAAGTTGCTCTTATCTATGACCATCATTACTCCTGTACTTTCCATCTTGCTGCACCATACACCGGAAACAGCCTTTCTGAGTTGGCATGTTCTGCTCCTTGCCATATTCCGATCCCGCCTAAAAACCCAACTTTTGAGGTTGTTTTTTAATAGTAAACCAAGGCTCTTTATGATTATGGCCTTAAGGATTTTAAACAAAAAAACAGAGAAAATGATGGCAGATAAAAAACATACAGCCTATCCAATCTGTCCATCCATAAGAACTATTAAGCTCTACAAGCTTTTCCTTTCCCTCAGAGATCTTCTGTACGTGTCCCATGCTTTCTTGAATTCAGATACAGCTCTTGTCTCCACCTACATTCAGTGGGAGCATTCTAGGCATCCACCATCCTTTCCATAAAGATTACTCCTGTGTCTATCTCCTTTCACCTTCACCCCATGACCCCTCATTCCAATGCTTCCTTTGAAATGAAAGATGCCCATACCCTGTGTATTTAAACCATGGAGGTATTTAAATATCTCTGGCATATCTCTCCTCTCCTGCCTTTCCTCCTGTTTATATCCTTTTGAAGGTTCAGCACCCAGAACTGTACACAGTACTCCAAATGAGGTCTCACTAGAAAGTTATACAGAGGCACTATCATAGCCTTCTTCCTCCTGGCCATTCCTCTTCTTATGCACCCAGGCATCCTTCTAGCTTTCACCATTGCTTTTTCTACCTGTTTGGCCTTAATGGACCTAGTTTAAAGCCCTCATTAGTGGATTAGCCAGTCTGTTGCAGAAGACACTTCTCCCCTTCTTTGATAGTCAACACCATATCTGCTCAGCAGCTCTTGGAAAATCATGCCATGGCCCAAGAAGCTGAAAAGCTCTCAATGACACCATCCACGCATCCCGACATTCATTTTAACCACATTTTCTCTAAGAAATACATTTTATGAAGTCTCTGTATGTCTTGACTAGATTGTATGCTCCATGGATAAGGGATTATCTTTTATATACAGTTGTACAGCTCTGTGAACATCAAGTAGCATTACAGATGGGATTGTCATGGAAGGGAATCAGAAGGTCTGCCGCAGGACCTATGCTCTGCCCTGTCCCATGACACCTGGTGTGATTTTCTCAACCAACAGAGTGTGAGCTGCAGGCCAGGAGATAAATGGTTCAGTAACTCTTCAATTTCTGGGTCCTTGTTCTCCTCAACCTACCACTTGTTTGTCTTGGAGGGACCCCTGCCGAGGTTATCAGCCTTGGCAGGGTCTGCTCTGGATAATTTTCCCTGGGACCTGCATCTTCTTAGTGCCAGACCCCACTTAGAAATTATATCTAGTAGTGGTAAAGTAGTCAGCATCATGCATAGGGTTTAATTTACAACACTTTTTAACCTTTCACCTTTGTCTCTTAACAACAGAGAAAGAGAAAGGCTTCAGTAATGTGGGTTTGTCAAAGCTTTCTATATTTTGCTAGAGCTACTGATCAAGTTCTGGTGAATTTCCCTAAGGTACATTCCAGTACCATCATGACCGACTTTCACAAAAAGTTTGAAACACATTGGTCCGCTTTCATTAACGTGATTCTGGCTCCAAACAGATGGACAGATTGAGCCACTGCATAAGCGATTTTCAGATATGTTGAAAAGTGCTAAAAACATCAATTTAAAATTGTTGGGGCCAATATTCAGCGGCAATGGAAGATGTGCCCCCATGTAAACAGGAAATCTGTGACAGAAGGGTTGGAAGCTGCAGGTTACATAGAGCAAGAAGAGTAATGCAGCGCTGGAGAATTTGGGTAAGTGCTGTGTTGCTGTTTAAATGCCATTGCCGCCATTTATTATTTAGTTAGTTCATTAACAGGCTTTTTTATACCACCTTATCATTAATTCAAAGCAGTTTACAAAGAACAACATAGCAACAAGCTTTTACATGGAACAGGGTATTGCAACTTGGAAGATTACATGGGGCAATTAATACATTTAACTATATACAGGTACATTGTAGCAGTACGAGGTATAGCAGAGTTGCATAACAGATATAAGTCATAAAGTTGTTTTATCAGTATCTGGCACTAGCTCTTCTAAGGTGGGACCACAGTATTCATAGAAAAGGTGGGGTTTTATGGCTTTCCTAAAGTCCATTAGGTCTTTAATTGTATGTATTGTGGCGGGGAGACTGTTCCATAGTTGGAGGGCGTACATGGAGAAGGCTATACTACAGCTGGATTGTTTTGCTGTTCGGAAGCTTGGTGGAGTTTCCAGGATGGTGTTGTCTGCTCCTCTTCTTGTTCTGGTTGGATGTGCTTTTGTGATCAATGGTTGAAGAGACGGTGGAGATAGGTTGTTTAGTATCTTGAAGATTATTATGATGATCTTGTATTGGTGGGTGAATTGACAGGGAGCCAGTGTAGTTGGTGGATAGTAGGGGTTATATGGCTGTATTTAGCAGTTCGAGTTATAACTCTGTGTTTTGCACCAATTGGAGGGGAAATAGGGTTTTCTTGGGTAATCCATGGTAGATGACATTGCAATAATCTGTTATGGGTGTTACTATGGCTTGACACACAGTCCTGAAGTTGCTGCTGGATAGTAGAGGTTTGAGTTTGTGTAAGGTTCTCAGCTTGTGGTAGGCTGATCTGGTTGTTCTCTTTATGTGAAGTTGGAAGCTGAGATACTAACTGAAGGTTACTCCAAGGTATTTGACTTCTTGCTTGTTGAATAGGATGTTATCTAGGATTTTTATTGAGTCCCGGGGGGGGGGGAGGAGGGGGGAGAATTTAGTGTTTCTGGTAATATGCATCAAGTCAAATTTTTTTGAAGTTTATGGAAAGGTTCTGTCCTTTGAGCCATTTTGACATTGATTCGAGGCATGCTGTGATTTGTGAATAATCTGGGTGGTTGATGTTAATGCGGGTGAATATCATGATATCGTCCACATATATTCTGTAGTGCCTTATTATGCCTTATTATGTTGCATATTGGTTGGATGTATATATTAAATAATAATGCCGAGCCTTGTGGGACACCCTGGGATTGTGTGAAAGGTTTAGACTGGTTGTTTTTGGTTCTGACTTGATGATTATGGTGGGACAGGTAAGAGATAAACCAGTCTAATACTGAATCATTTATTCCTGTATCTTGGAGTCTTTGTAGCAGAGTATTGTGGTTAATGGAGTCAAAAGCCACAGTGATATCTATGAAGCATAAGACAAATCCATGGAGTATGTTGTCTATGCCGGTAACCAGGGTGTTCATCAGTGATGTAATGAGTGTTTCTACACTGTGATCTTGTTTGAATCTGTCCTGGTGGAGGTCCAACGGGGCATATGTGTTTATGTGGTCCTGAAGTTGATGTTGTACTATTTTCTCAATTATTTTGGTTACGAATGTGAGACTGGATATAGGGCGGAAAGAGCCTGGGTCTCTTTTATTGAGGTTATTGTTCTTGATGATTGGTCTAATAGAAGCTTGCTTGAGTTGCGGGGAGGGGGGGGGTGGGTGGGGGGAGGGGGGAGGTATCCTTGAGTGAGTGAGTATTCAACAATCTTTTGTAGGTACGGTATCAGATATTCTTGTTTGCTTAATCCAAATAACTGGACATGGATCTATGGGCGAAGTTGTTGTGTTGATATTAGCTAGGATGGAGTCGAGCTGTTTTCTTGTTGGGATTTGGAATATGTCCCATGCTTCATCTGTGTTGTACTGTGAGTTGGACTTTGTTGGTTTTTTAAAGTGGTTCTTGTGTATACTTCCGTTGTATAAAGTCTGCCATATCTTGTGGGGATATGGAGTTTGAGTCATCTGGTTGCATTGGATCTTTTGTTAGGCCGTTTACAATAGCGAAGAATTCTCTTGGTTTGTTGATGGATTTCCTTATTAGGTTTGAGCCATTGCAGATCCTAGAGAGGGGCGGAGGGGTGGCAATGGGAGCAGGGTTGGAAGCAGGGGGGGGGGGGGTGCAGGAGGATTGAGGGCTCGCCTAGAATACTTCATATCCTTGCAGCTGCCCTGCAGGGAACCACATACACACCCTATCTGAGCACTGCCATGTTTGTGTTTTCCAGCCCATAACATATTATTAGAAACATAAAGGCAAGCAACTTGCAGCGATGTCTTGTCTTAGAAAGTGCTAGTCTAGCCGGTGTGCTTGTTGTGAAGGTTTTGTTAATGTGGCTCCCTCATCAAAGCATGCTCATGGTTTGTCTTTCTTCACACCATCTTCTAAGAGAGCAAAGGTTATAAACCTCTTCAATGATGCTCATTGTAAACCTTTTGACACATTCCAGCTTGTATTGTTTCAGTCTATCCTGTAGTCAGACTTGTAGATTCACTTTCCTTTTACTGAATTAGAAACTGAAAAAAAAAAAAGAAACAAAACTACTCTTTAAAAGCATTTTTCCAGAAGCCATTAAGTCCAAATTTCTAAATTGTATGTCATTCTGAAAAAGAATCTAAGTAATTTTCTTAGACTGTCAGTAGCTTTAAGATGATCTTTCTAACACGAGTTCTTTCTGAAAATAAATGCTAATAAATAAATCTCTACAATCGAATTAAGAAGGAGGAGTGTCTATGGCAGTGGGGTAGATGCTATGCTATTTATAGGAGAGTGCGCCAAATACTGAGCTTGTTGCAAAATAGGTGTAAGGCCATGCAAGAGTACATGTGCGTTTGCCGGCAAGCACAGCTGGAGCAACCACTTTAAAATCTCCATGGGCGGAAAAAAAATGACATCATCTGGGGCTTTACAAATATGTGCCGGCCTCTGTATGTGTAGGTGCTAGTTTCATAATACCGACATCTCTTTGTATGTGTTTGCATGTTATGTAAAGCAATTAAGGAGTCAATCAAAATAGCTCTTTGTACTGAATTTTTGAGGTGTTGATAGATACCAGAGTTTCATACTATTGCCCCCTGAACCACTGGTGGAGGCCCTATGTCCAAACGATTGGACAGCTGGAGCAGATGCAAAACCCAGCATGGAAAGTTTATTAATATACATGTTTATTTCCCATTTCGGCCCACCCAAGCTATGCCCCCTTGAAATCCCTTCATACTAGTCATCTGCATGTATAAATAATGTCTTTATGAAATTGCCATTTCTACAGTACATATATTCAATGGAGACATGTAAATATCTATTTTTTTCACATGTAGATGCTTCTAAAATGATAGCTTTAGAGTATTAAAAACTACTCCCCTCACCCCCATGGTATACATTTCAACCTGGAGTTTGAAGCATGTGAAGCAGAATGGGGTGGGCCACTGGGGCCACGGCCTGACCATCTTTTCGCCTCTCACAGCATCAGAAATCAGGGAGCTTGAGTGTCAGGGATGGAGATTATTTGGTTTGGCCCCAACACCAATCCCAAGATGTTCCTCTGTTGCTGTTTTGAAGTCTCATCATTGTTCTAACTAGTGAGTCTTATGTTAATCTGAGCTCAAAGCTGATTCCATATGGAAAAGTCTGAGAACCATTCATTCAAATCGTAAGAAGCGAAAAACCAACCTAATCACTTTGGAGAGAAGTTTGTCGAGAGGTTTGTTTCCCACGTGTGTGTCTTATAACGAAAACTTACTGTACTAATGTATTGCAGGGTGAAATAATATGTTTTTTCTAACCTCCAAGCTGATGCAGAAACCCTGCAGTAGAGCCCTATGCTAAAGCTCAGCTTGGGGTTCTCTAACACAAATCTAACACAGAGGTTTTGCTCTACTATGCTGTAAGCAAACTTCATGCAAACAAGTTGTGCTCTGAACAAGGAGTGCCAGCCAGATGCTTGCACACACAGGTCTGCGTTAGAAGCATCTATATCATGTGCACACACAGGCCTTCGTTAGATGTGCCTATATCATGTGCACACACAGGTCTGCGTTAGAAGCACCTATATCATGTGCACACACAGGTCTGCGTTAGAAGCACCTATATCATGTGCACACACAGGCCTTCGTTAGAAGCGCCTATATCATGTGCACAAACAGGTCAGCGTTAGAAGCGCCTATATCATGTGCACACACAGGCCTTCGTTAGAAGCGCCTATATCATGTGCACAAACAGGTCTGCGTTAGAAGCTCCTATATCATGTGCACAAACAGGTCTGCGTTAGAAGCACCTATATCATGTGCACACACAGGCCTTCGTTAGAAGCGCCTATATCATGTGCACACACAGGTCTGCGTTAGAAGCGCCTATATCATGTGCACACACAGGCCTTCGTTAGAAGCGCCTATATCATGTGCACAAACAGGTCTGCGTTAGAAGCGCCTATATCATGTGCACACACAGGCCTTCGTTAGAAGCGCCTATATCATGTGCACAAACAGGTCTGCGTTAGAAGCGCCTATATCATGTGCACACACAGGCCTTCGTTAGAAGCGCCTATATCATGTGCACAAACAGGTCTGCATTAGAAGCGCCTATATCATGTGCACAAACAGGTCTGCGTTAGAAGCACCTATATCATGTGCATATTATCTGTTCCAGAAACAGTAATATCATTTTGAGCAGAATGATATTTATGCACCAGATAGTATTCCAGCACATGCACCTAGCATTGTCCCAGCACACTTCCTCTGCTGTTTTTTTTTTCACCACTTCCTTCAGCAAAGCCAGAAAAACGTTGTAGGCACTGTACATGCAAGATAGAGAAGAAACAGGCACAAATTCCTCACCAGAGCTGACCGCAGACCTATGAGCTGACCCTTTAGCCTTCTCAGACCTTGCGTTAAAACCCCAGCGTTGAGTTCAGCTCTCTAGTCTTCCGCGCATTTCTCTGCATTTGTGCTGAATACCTAATGGCCTCATTACCGTGGATTTAGATGTGCTGCGCACTGCTGTCTGCCTGAGGCTTTGCACACAGTTATGCACAAAACTCCCTTCTGCATTGGTAGCGCACAAAACTGTGCGCAAAAACTGAGCTAAACTGTGCGCAAAACCTAGCGCACTTTACTGCATCAACCCATTTGTTGACTTGTTTCACCCTTTAACCCTGAGGGAGAAGATGTAGCCTCATGGTTAGAATAATGAGCTGAGAACCAGGGAAGTAGCATTAGTCCTCTACTTTTGATACAGACACGCCCTGTGATCTAGGTCCTCGCTTTATCTCCCATTGCCTCAGGTACCCGTATAAATTGTAAACTCTTTGAGGAAGGAACTTCTGTCCCTGAATATGTATCATTACTACAGTGCAAGCCAACAACCCAATATTGATTGGTAACCAATATCGCTGTATATCCAACAAACTCTTCTTGGGTTTTTTAAATGCATATGGACAAAAATTAAGGGGGGGGGGGGGGAAGTAGGAAAGCAATGATGAAATAATGAATCCACTTGCATAGTGGGGTGACCGAGAGACAAAGGCATCTGTTTCAGTTTCCCTTCCTATAACAAAATAATTTTTTTTGCATAGCTTCTTGTGAAGAATTTTAGTGGTACTCTGTTGGTCACTGGTCGACTATTACAAAGAATTACATTTTTCAAAAATGTTTCAGTTCATAGAAAATGATATGGACATAAAGAGATGAGAAGATTAAGGTCGCGGTATATAAAAGTTTGTTAAATAAAATAAAATTAAATTAAATTAACAAGGTGTGATGTTTATTAAAAAGTATAAAATAAGTTTATGATACCTGATATAAAATGTCAAATCAATACAAGGAAGAGATTGTTGGATATTGGGTTGTTGGGTTTCACTGATTTTTTACTGGTAATAGGATGATAACACAATAGGAATAGTGTCTTCACTACAGTGCTGCATATATCCAGGAGCACTATATAAATGTTAACTAGTATTAATTTTTCACATTTGCTTCTTCTTTCTCATGTCTTTATTTGGTCCTCATTTTTGTTGATTTTATCCTCTGTGCTTTCCATTTGGTAGGATTTGCAAATGGAGGAGGCATTGTGTGTGGGTCCAGGAGCAAGGAAAGAGAAAACTCTTCAGTATGTTAGCTTACTTGAGATGCAATACAATGCAATGTGTACCTTTGAGTCAAGGCTGACTCCTGGTGACCCAGTAGCTCCTGGGTTTTCTTGGCAGTGTGACCGGAAGCAGATTGCCAGGCCTTTCTTTTGGGCAATGGAGGGTTAAGTGAATTGCCCAAGGCCACAAGGAGTGCTAGTGGGAATCAAACCCTGGTCTCTTGTTTACCAAGCCAGGCTACTCCTCTACTTCAATTCTCGTATTCACTGTTTTAAGTTTGGGGAAGGAAACAGGAACTCTAGGAACAACAGAGAGACTGGAAACATCTTTAGCTGCAGCTATCTAACATGCTACTGGTGCTTGTTTTCAAGTGTTAAAATCTAATAACTCTGTCTGGGTTTGTGTTTATTTCCATCTAGTTTTGTATAACTTCCTTTTTGACACAGCTCTGCCCAGAGTCAGACAAAAGGGGCAGAGGACAAAGGTGTAGAAACCTCGCCTCTCTCAGAAAACTCTTTCTGAAGTTATCCATTCCTGTATTTTTCATGGGCCTGTTTGGAGAGGCAGCTTCTGGTAGGATTTGGATTGCAGATCTTAACATATTCATTCACACATATTTTGCAAATCCTGTGCTATTACAGACCACTAAGTAATGGCTCTCTGACACCTTCTGCTCAACTCTTTGTTCTCTTTAGAAGATCTCTCCATGAGGCTGGGGACAGTGGCAGGCCTCTTGTGTTTACCTTAAAATAAATACCCCCCCCCCCCCCCCCATCCTTCCTTACTTGCAAGCCAAAAAATATCTATTTATCCCATTAGGGTTTTTTCAATGCCTAACCCAGTGTCCTCTTGAATGAAAGGGGATGGAAACGTACATTTCCCAAACTAAAAGAGAAAATCAAAGACTTCCAACCAAAGAATGAGCAGCCAAATATGTTGTATCCTGTAACCAGATAGGGCCAGCGTTAAGCATAATGGGCCCAAGGCAGAAACTAAAGTGTAGGTCCAGCCAATGCCAGATGCCCTGAGGCTTTCCCTCTGTAGCATCATTCAGCTTCAGCAAGGGCCCCCCTCTCTTGGTGAGTCTCTGGGCAATTCCTAAACTTGTTCCCCCTAAACCCAACCCTGCACCATACCAGAAATATAATCTAACCAAGGACAATATGGACCAGCACTAGACTCCAGTCTCTGTCCTCACTGTTGTTGTTTCTGTACTTTATAATTGTATCTTACTTCTGTAATCCCTATTTAATTTCATTTAAGTTAGGTCTTCCATTCTGCAGTCTCCTCATTAAAATCTTTTCAATATGGATCATATTGTGCCCATACAATATCACTTCTCTTTACTGACCCGTTACCAGGCCATAACCATAAAACATGAGTCACAAGATCCATATCATCTCCCATTGTTCAAACAACAAATGTGCCTCCAACATTACAAAGTTACATTAAGAACTTTAAGCACCCTGACTATGCACAATATAGACTACCCTAAGAAGAGGCCAAGCCTAGCCTTAACCCCTTACTGGAACAAGACCCAGAATAAAGCCCTCCCAGCAACAAACAATAGTCCTAGTTGGAAGAACTAGGTCCAAGGATCTAAGGTAGATCTCAAGCCTAAGATAGAGAAATTTGCCAAAGAACCAGGTTTAATAATTGTTTTGAGAAAGTTAGATAATTCATTTATATTTTTAACTCCTGAGGCCTCAAATGTCATCGTTGGGGAATCCTCCCCAAGAATGGCCTATCTCTGGTTCTCACTAACTTTGTTCCTGTAGATGGAATTCTTCAACAGGTTTCTTGACTAGATCTCAACTTCTGGACTTGAGAGTACTATCCCGGCTGAGTAATCATCCAATTTGGGCTATTCCCCCTCATTAATCTAAGGCCAGAACAAGGATCTTACAAATTATTCAGAGGTTAAGCTGTAGCCAGAGTAGTGATATCAGCAGTGAGGTGGCCCTAGTCCTTCGATAGTGTCCCATAGCTATCTTCTGTATGACTCAGAGTTGCACCAACATTTTTCCTGAAATACCTACATATTACAATAGTTGAGGTGAGACAGAACCATCATCTGAATGATTCTTCTAAGCTCTGATTGAAACTTGATTTCCCACTGTTAAGTCAAGGATCATTACCAGACTGTGAACCTGCTTCTCAAAGCTACACCTTCAGCTGTTGGCAAAGGATTAAAAATGGGTGCAGTAGATGATCCAATCCATAGCAACTCTGTTTTATTTGATTTTCATTTTAATTTATTTGTCCTTCTTCATTTACTAGTTGATGAGAAACACTGGTGTAAGAGCCAAGATGTATGAAGTAAAGTCTCACATTTGGCAAGGGAATGTGGATTTCATCCACATAAATTATATATCAGAGTCAAAATTACAAATTATCCCATCCAAAGGCTGCAGGGTGACATTGAATAGTATTGGGGATAATAGGGGCTCTTGTGGTGCTCCACACTAGAAACTCCATGGTATAGACCAGGGGTTCTCAACCCAGTCCTTGGGATACATCTAGTCAGTCAGGTTTTCAGAATAAACACAATGAATATGCATGAAAGATATCTGTATACAGAGGAGGCAGGTCATTCCAATCTCTCTCATGCATATTCATTGTGGTTATTCTGAAAATCTGACTGTCTGGGTGGGTCTCGAGGACTGGGTTGAGAATCCCTAGCATAGGCCAAGGATAGGTTTTCAGGGTAACCACAATGAATAAGAGTGTGATAGATTTGCATTTAATGGAGACAGTGCATGCTAATCCCCTTCATGCATATTTATTGTGGATAGCCTGAAAATCTGACTGGCTGGGTGTATCCAAAGGACTGAGTTGAGAACTACTGGTATAGATAAAGGAACATCTTTGTGACTCACTGTTGCCTAACTGCTAAGAACGAGCTTAACCAACTCAGGATTGTCCCCTGGAGGGGAACTGTATAACAGGGTAGGGCTGGCCCAACCATTAGGCAAACTAGATGGTTGCCTACAGTGCCAGCTTCTGAGGGGGGGGGGGGGATGGGGGCAGGGAGAGGTAATGGCAAACAGCAGGGCATTCAAAGCGAAACAATAGATTCTGGCAGCCGGGGAGGGGATGGGGGAGGGAGGCATAAGCCTTAAGGTTTGCCTAGGATGCCAACATCTTGAACCACCTAAAATAATTAGAAACATGCACCTATTTTACCCTTATTTTATAAAGGCAGCATAGGTGCATATGTGTTTTCATAAAATAAGCACCCAAAATGTGCACAAATGTACCTGCTCCAAGTCAGATGTAAAATATGTGCACGGACTCTATGTCTGTATGGATGTATTTTCTAAAATATTCATGTACACTGCAAGTCTGCTCTCAAAAACGCCTACACACAGCATCTGCTTATTGTCTGTGTGCGTACCTATAGGCACCGATACAGCCTTGTGATTCTAAAAAGCCTCTTTTACGTGTGAAAAAGACTTTCTAAATAACCTCTTTTGCTTTTTTATGAAGAGGATTATGTGATCTACTAGATGGAAAGCCGATAAAGTCAGGTAACATCAGGAATCTCATTCTCCTGTATCCATCATACTATGCAACTCATCTGTTAATGCTGCAAACGCGATTTCTGTGCCAAATCCCTTATGGAATGCTGATTGTGATGCGTAGAACAATTTATTAACTTCTGAGAAGTCTCTTAGTTGGACTGTGACAGCATGCTCAACTAATTTGGATAGGAACGGCAAATTAGAAATAGGTTTATAGTTTTGAATGCAATCCAATGAAGACTTTTTAGATATTGGATGGAGAATATTGGATCTCCAGGACATGGATTCCAAGTCACTACACTTGTCCACAGGGCCAGCCCAGGGGTTTCTGCCACCTGAGGCAGAAGCCCTGGCTATGCCGCCCCCCTCTTACGGCAAGCCGTCCCCGCCGAGCCACACTGCCGCACCTGCTGCCGCCGATTCCATCTTGGGGAGGGAGGCAGGTGGCAGCGGCAGTATTTTAAAAGCGCTTTGTTGCCTGCAGCAGGCTGTGTGCTTCAGCAGACATGGTCTACCGCTTCTGACCCCACTCCAACAGTAAGTTGCGTTGGAAGGAGATCAGAAGCAGCAGGTCATGTGTACTGAAGCACATAGCCTGCCACAGGCAACAAAGCAGTGGCACAAAGCTGCTCAGCCAGGTTGGCTGCCCTAGGCAGCCACTAGCTCGCCTAGTAGATGGGCTGGCCTTGCTTGTCAAACTTAGAAAACATAGATTTCAGCTCCACAAATTGTTCAAGAGAATCTGAGTCTCGAGGGACCCAGGAAGATCTAGACTCTAGACTCTTAGGAATATGTTTTCTAAAGGTTAATGTGCGTTAAATAAAATTAAAGTGCCCGCCCATTCATTCCTATGGGCCATTACAGCACTTAATGCACTTTACTTGACACATGTTAACCTTTAGTAAACATACCTCTTAGAGATGGCCACAACAATGTTCATTTATGGCTTGCTTGCAAAAGAACAGGTTGAAATGTATGGACCTTATAGTTTTAATTTTACTTTTTATTTATTATTGTTATTTTTAGTGTAAAAATGTGATACAGAATTTTGATGTTTTTTAATGTCTTTGATATTTTTTTAATGTTTTTAGCTATATGACATTCTTTCATTCATTCCCATGCTCTTTCATAACCCATGGACAGTACAGTTCTCGTCAGATAAATTCATACAACCAACAATAACGTTTTATGTTTTTACATATAGACCGATTTTGGACACATATCCCTGGCAGCTACTCCTTCAATATCAGCTCTATGGAGGGCTATTACCTTTACATTCTGATTTTGGCTTTACTTTATTATTTAAAAAAATATATATTTAAAACATTTACTGAGATTCACAGCCATTTTTGTATATCTTGTACTATGAGTTTGTTCCTCAATTCTGGTTGAAACGGCTTCTTTTTACTTTGTTTACTTAGGCACCATGGTTACCTCAGCAGGTTCATGCCAAATCCCTCTTTAAAATGCTGGCAGCAGAGATCGTTTGCTCTTCCCGACTTTGGCAGTAAATTGTTTCCCATTGAATCACGATAAGGTATGTTCTTAGCAAATTCCTATTTGGTATATTGGCCTTTTTTCTGGTATAGTTTTTTTTTAGCAGTGGCTTTTAATTTATAGTGAGACTGTACTTTTTATGGTGTCCTCTTTTTATATGATTAATTTTAGTGATTACAACAATTGGGTCAATTAGTCTATGGTTAGGCACGTTATAGGTTTGTAACTTTACATGTTTTTGTGATTTTAGCAACTTCAGGTTTTACGGAGTTTTATTATTTAAATCATGTACGATATTTTAGTTCTCAACACTGAACCTGGTCAAAATTGTACACATGTCTGATATATATCTCTCCTTTCCCCTCACATTTACAATTCTTCTTTTGATTTGTAGTTCAGTGAAATATAACATTGGAATCTGCATGCTATGCTTGCGCCTGCTGAAACACTGAGGCATGAGTTTTTGGTAATTGATCATCTGTTCCGGTTCCCTCTTGTATCACATGTGCTTCCTTTCTTTCCATTCACATCCTCTCTCTTATATGTTCATTAATGTATGACAATTTCATGATTTTCTTCATGGACAATAATTTATGCAAATCCTTGTGTCTTGTCTGAACTCCTTACATACAATGATACATGATCTACCTGTTATTATTGTTTTTTATCCCTTTATGGGGTCATTCCGAAGCATGAATAGTGGGGATGGACGTCCCATTGGGATGCTCAACACCACTATTCGGGTCCCCTTCCGACCCCGACTAACTTCTCCGCTCGTTGTACAGGGAAGTTAGACAGGGGCAGGAAAGGGGCAGATCGGGGATGGTGTTAGGGTGGGCAGTGGGAAGTCGTTGGTCCCGGATGTACAGGGCCAATTCCAATGTTGGCCTTATACATCCGGGGCCGGTGGCTTGAAAGGGGAACTTATTCCACTTCTGAGGTGGAATAAGTTTCCCAAGTCAGCGGAGCATGGCAGGCCCGGGGCTGGAAAGTGGCAGTAGGGGGCAGAGGAGATTCCCCGCAGCCCGACCCTAGCCTTGGGAGGCCAGATCAGGAGTTGGACTGCGGGGAATGCAATTTGCAGTCCGGTGGCCGGGGATTGCAGCTTTTGAATGGAGCTGCGGTGCCATGGCAACCAGACGCCACAGCACCGTGGCTCCATTCAAAGGCCTGACTGAGCTATCCGGGCAAGGCCTGTACGTGCAGGCTGATCTGAATCGGTATCCCGGCCTGCACGCGATTCTGATCCCGAGGGGCTAACTCTGTGCATCCAGTTTCGACCAGGCGCACAGAGGTCCGGGACGTCCATATCAGTGTTTATTTTTACTTTATGTAATAACAATTTATGGTATTGATTTCCCTATTCCTTTTTTTTATAATATAGGATATCTGTTTTTTACAGTATCTTTATGTTTTATGGTTGGTGCTTCAGTGGATGCATCTGATTTCTGTTTATAAAGTTCTATGTTTCTTATGAATTTAGTTTTTATCTATTATAATATTATACATTTTTATGTTTAGGATGCTTTCCCTGCACATTTTATTTATTTTTCATTTTGATGCATTTTGATGTTCTTATTTCTTTTATTGATTTTAGTAATTTACTAATGTTATGTTTTTATTTGTTAATTTATTTGTTTATATATACCGAGGCCTATACCCCTGGTGAAGGTTAGTGCCGAAACCCATCTGTGTCGGGTCCTGAGGCTCTCTAAGCATTTACTCTAAATAAATTTGCTATACACCTCACTCTTGTCTGGTCTGTTAAATTTGATCTTCTAGCCACAATGTGTAGCATTGCTCTTGTGCTTTTATTTTTTATTAAGGTCTTAGTATTTATTTATTTATTTTAACAGTTGCTTATATACCGCAACCTTCCAAAGATCAGGTGCGGTTTACAATGAACAATTTAGGAAACAGTGACTGTTTTTACATGGAACTTCTGTGAACTATATACAATATACTGTTAATTACATTAAACATTTGGTTATAGTAAAAACATTATAAAACTATTTACAAAGGTATGGTTCATATAGGTAACTATATACAATGGAAATGAGTCCCGTAGGCAAATCTTAACTTGAGTTAGAGTGGGACAAGCAAGGTAGAAGAAACTGAATGGAGAAAGAGAATAAGAAGGAAGGTATTAGTGAGAGTGTAGGGTGAGTAATGTTATGGTTAGATTGAACCGAAGGATGAGCTATTCATTTTGGGCTTAGGTCAATGATGGGACAATGTGAAAAAATTGAGCTCTTGTAAGTATTGTATTTATTATTTTTTATTGTTCTTACTTATAACTTTGGCCCTTTGATTTTTTTTTTGTATTTTTTATATGGGGAAAGTTCATGTTCTCAATGCAGTGCTTCAGTTCTGTGCACTCCCCTCCCTTTTTCACAGTAGGCAATTAGTTTTTATACAAGGCAGTTTTTTAGCTTTCTATATGTTAAGCTCTTATTTAGGTTTACCATTTAGCCCTTTATGACAACAGTGTCAGATCCCCATTTTTTGTTTTATCTCATTGTTTTAGGGTACTGATCGACTGGGGCAGCTTTCCATTGGCTGAATAGAGTTTCCATGGTGAAGCAAGATGCCAAAGTGTTTTGGCAGGAGCAAGCTAGCTTTAAATGGTGATGGACAACAGCCCAGTCTTTTTCAGTGGCTTTGCATAATGCTGTCCATTACTTCGTGGAAGCCTAAGGTTGGTCTCTCTATTCTTTATCATATCTCCTGCCTTTTCTCTTCATGGTTAGAGCATTGGCTTGAGAACCAAGAGACAGGGGCGGCTCAAAGCAATCTGCTGCCTGAGGCGAGGGATGAGATGGCGCTCCCCCACTCCCCTTAGTGTGTGGGGAAGGTGCTTTCTCAAAACTCCAGTCAAGGACTGAACCAAACCAAAAAGCCAATTAGATAATATGGAGGAAATGCAAGATGTTTGCACACCAAGGAACTAAAAGAATGAGCGAGAACCACAGCACATTGTATAAAACTAAATTATAACTCATTTTTATTTTGTTATAAAAGGTGTTTTTATTTTGTTATAAAAGGTGTTATGGTTCTTGATTTTTCTTTTTGAACATATATTTTGCATCCACAGAACCCCCTGCCTCAACAGTGGGTGCAGAGCAGAACTAGGACATTCACCCACAGAACTCAATATCTTAAAAAAAAATCTGATTCTGGTCATCTCACTAACAAACATTCTCCAGTACTAGGCATATTGGGAACTAATATAAAACCCTACAAAAGTCAACAAAGATCTACAAGGCCAAATCTATCATACCATTACCAGCATAAACTTCCAAAACTCATACAAGGTGTCTACCCAGAAAAAAGCAGCACTATAAATACTGCAGCAGGCCCTAGAACATCTAACACCTATTTGAAAAGCTGAACAAGGCAAATTACTACACAGATCCCTGCGTACAAATTTCATGTTAACAGAACACACGGCCTTGGTCACACACTCAGAACACAGACTCTCACCAAGTACAGAATAAGTGATCACAACCTAAAGTAAAAATAAGATATTTAGACAAAAATTAAACTGAAAACCCAAGAAGCCAGACTCTGCATGCAGTGCAACACCAAATAAGAGATGCAGTTCCTCGTACAGTGTAAAATATAAAGATAGCGCACAGTCCAGTCACTAAATTGAAAATAAAATTATTTTTTTACCTTTGTTGTCAGACCATTTTATTCTCTGGTCATGCTGGTCCTGATCTGAAGCTTCTGCTTTCTTGTCTTCTTTTAGCACTCTATCTGCCATTTCTTGTCTCTTCTTTTGTTTTTTTCACTTTCTTCCATCAGCCTATTTCCAGTTCCAGTAACCCTCCCCACTTGTCACCTTCCTTCCAGTCCCAGTGCCCCCTCCCTGCCAGCCTCCTCCTCATTACCCAACCACCTACCAGTATCATCCTCAGGTATCAGCTCCCTTCCAGCCCCCACCTTCCCCCATGTCAGTTCCCTTCCAGCCCTCGCTTTGCCCCTCTGTCAGCTCCCTTCCAGCCATGAAGGAAGGCCTCAGCAGTCTTGACCCAGTACAAGCATTGTGGAACTTGTGTCTCTTGGGAAAACTGCTAGGTACATATGACCTAGATTGGCCACTGTTGGAAACAGAATACTGGGCTTGATGGACCTTGGTCTGACCCAGTATGGCATATCTTATGATCTTATGTTCTTATGTTCAGTTAATGTGTTTAGTATCAGTCCAGGAGTATCAACAGGGAGGTCATGGATCCTTGGAGTCTGGTGCGGCCCCTCCAATGGCAAGGAGGATAAACTTTCCTCACATTGTGGCTGCTTTGAGGTTATGCACTAGTCAATTCTGTGGTACTCCTGGCATCATGCTCCAAAGAACCACGATATCGATATAGCGGAACCTCCTCCTAGTGTTTGACAGAGAGGGTTCTCAATGCCCTCAAAGATGAAGACACATCCTTTCTCTTCCTTGGGGCAATATTGGTGGAAGCTGTACTGGTGCCTGGCTCCGAGCAGGCTGGAGTGCTTCTTGATGACCATGCTCCACCAGTATCCATTGCAGATCTGGTGTCCATGACCAATGCCACCCATGCAGTGCCGATGGGCTGGTCTGAGCGCCAAAAGGTTTACTGCACTTATGCTGTTGTCTTTGCAAGCCTCATTTTGTCATCTGTAAACATAAATGACATAAAGAGAGTTTATGATTGGGTCCCAGGCACTGCTGACACCATTGTGAGTGTCCTGCTGCATCTAGTGCACTTTTTGAACCCACTGCCAGTTTTTGGGACATACTGGACAGAAAAATAGGTGATACAAAATCAAACAGCTCAATGATGAAAGAAAGAAAAAGTAAAATTAAAGGAACCTCGTTCTCTTTGCTGTACGGAGCAGCCCAGGCATCTGAGACCTAAAAGCAGAAGGAAAATAAAAGTAAACTTAGAAACAATCAAAAAACCTAACTAAAGGTAGCAACAGGGAGAAAACGTAGTGTGATGGTAGGCAAAACACACACAATCAAATCAGAAAAAAAGCTGGGCTTTAAAGTATTGTGATGGGAAGAGTGGCCAAGATGGTGGCGTTGTGTGTTTGCTTGATCCAGCTAACTTTGATGCCAAAAAAAAGAGGTAAAATTGAGAGGAAATCCTCAAGTGCCCAATTACCTACTGTACTTTGCAAGATCTGATGGATCGATATGCCCTGC
Source organism: Ichthyophis bannanicus (assembly GCA_033557465.1). Classification (NCBI taxonomy): domain Eukaryota; kingdom Metazoa; phylum Chordata; class Amphibia; order Gymnophiona; family Ichthyophiidae; genus Ichthyophis; species Ichthyophis bannanicus. The sequence continues at coordinate 370,610,059 of CM066033.1, read as the reverse complement.
ATGGAGCTACTCTGGCTAGTAACTCCAGGATGTGTCCGGCGCTCACCCTCTTCTTTCTATGGCAGCCGTGGTTCCTGCCTCTCAGAGAACTGCGGCTGTGCTAGGGATAGTTTAAATAAAAGTGAAATCAGTGAGGAGCTTTCCCGCCTCTGTGAAGGAGCCATGCAGCTGTGTCCTGCCCCCAAAGCTGCACGGTTCCTTCACAGAGGCAGGAAGGCTCCACACAGGGTTGTTTTTTTTTGTTTAAACTATCGCTAGCACAGCTGCAGTTCTAAGATGCAGGAGCTGCGGCTGCCATAGAAAGGAGAGGGTGAGTCTGCCACTGCCAAAAAGGACTTGGCAGCGGCAGCAACTTGTGTGCTTGTTTTTTGTTTTTGTTTTTAACTTTTGAAGGCGAAGTGAGGCGGCTATTTTGGGGGCATTTTTTTGCCGCCTGAGGCAGCCGCCTCACTCTGCCTCATTATAGAGCCTCCCCTGCCAAGAGAACAGGGTTCAAGTCCCACTTGCACTCCTTGTGGTCTTGGGCAAGTCACGGAACCCTCCATTGCCTCAAAAAAAAATCCAAGTTATCAATGTCCATGTTTAATGTACATTACCAAGTTTAAGTTACAATGTAAACCGCTTTGATTGAAATGATAAAGTGGTATACAAAACTTGTTAAATACAATAAATAAATAAATAAATACACTCATAATATGTGCTGTACCCCACGGAATTTTTAATTAGCTTAGTTGCATTTCCTGCTTTGGTAACCTAACCAGACTGGCATTAATGATATACTATAACAGACCCTGGTGACCAGCATTGAATATCTAGATTGGCTGGATTGCCATTTTGCAATCCAGTCAGTGGTGATTTTCAGCCGCTGGTTGGCTTGCAAAACAGGCTAACATTAAGCCAGACTTTCAGGTCTCCTAACTTTAGCCAGTGGAGGTTAACTGGCCAGCAGCTCAATATTGCCACTGTCCGTTTAACCTATAGTGCCACCACTGCTCTGCCCCTGGAAACACCCCCACCCTAAGCGGTTAGCATCAGGGCATTCAGTAGGGTTAGGAGGCAATACTCAGTGGCACAAAATGGCTATGTGCCGCCTGAATATCCCTCTCGCTGGGATTAACATGATCAGCAGGTCTGCTAACCTCATTAATCCTTTTGCACATGCCCCCCATGAATTCACAGCTAAGGATTCCAACATAACTATGTCATAATCACAGCAGCAGTCAGTTTCATTTCCTTATCCCTGAGGACAAAATTGCAGGCTTTGGTAGAGGTCACATCCATGATGTATAAATGAAAAAGGCAAGACAATTTATTCTTATTGACTGAATGCCAGGATGGGCTTAAAAGAAATATAAACAATTCTTCACGTATTTCTCCACACTTCTGTTCATGTCCTGCACTCTCTGCCTCTCCCCCTTCCAAGTCTTCTACTGTCTTGCCCCTTCCCTATTCTTCCCCTGGACAGACATTCAAGGGGGAACCTTTACTATTACTTCTGCCATTGGGCACTGTCTCACACATGCTGCTTCTGCAGACGTTGCTGAAATGTATGCTATATGATGCCTGCAAGGAAAATCACTTTCCAGGCAGGGGTAGAGATCAAAGTAAAAGCATGCTGGGGGAAGGATGGAGAATGGGAGATGATTTTGAACTGCACTGTTGGCAGAAAACAAGGGGTTGGTAGGTTACTTTTCACATGGAAGCAGCAAACAGCTTGATTTTCCAAAGCCAGACAAAGCATCTGTCTGTAAGGTAGGTGTTAACTTACATTGCTCCTCGCCATTCCTGGGGAAGAAGTAAACAGCTGGGGCGGTGGGACACTAACTGGAACACAGTGGACTAGCTGAGGCTTGGTACGTGTGTGTAAGCAGAATGCTGGAAAAATACTGCATGGAGACAGGGGTGCTGAAGGCCAACATGGACCCTATGACTAAAACATTTCTGGGCCCCCTTACCGTCGGCTTCCTACTGGGCCCAGGTTTCAGAAAACGAAACGGTGCATTGGCAGACCTTGCAGCACCTGTGCATGTTCTAGGTTGGTTAGAACCAGCCTAGAGCATGCACAGGTGCAACAAGAGAAATCAAAGCTGGGCTCCCATCAGAGACCCATGAGTCCTGGAGTCACGCATCCCCTAACCCCTCTTGTCAGGCCTGCATGGAGAATGCAGATTGAAGATGCCTATGTCGTAGTACAAGGGTTTTCTTTAAAAGCTTCTAATGAGTAAATTACATAGGGTGGATACAACAGCATGGTAACCGCTGAGATTTCTCTCTTACTTCTAGGGCCAGGCCCAGACCCAGGCAGCCATTTATTACAAGCAGTAACACTAACAGTAGTGCTCATACATTAAAACAAACTATTACTATTAGCTGGGACATCAGTACTGCAGAGCAGAGGAAAGTCTCTCTTGTACGGTAAATCATCTTCTTCCCGTCACAAGGATTTTGTTGATGTTCTAAGGCTCTTCCTTCTTTATCTACATTTTTTATTTATGCAATTATCAACAATACGTTCCAAGCAATTAAATGTGAAGAGAAATAGACAAGGGAAAAGTAATTCAAAATCATTGAAGAAAACAATTACAAGAAAATAACTAAATATACCCATATCTCTCTAGTCCTACACCTGAGAGGAAGCCAATAGAAATAAAGTAACATTTCACAAACATGAAAGGTAAAGTGACTTTGCTGCCTAGACACTGAACCTATTTAATAACTGTGATTGTAAATACCACCCAGTAAACCTAGGTGATTGCTGGCAAACGAGAACTTATAAAGGCAGTCAACTGGGAAGGGTCATAGAAAACATAAGACACAAATTGTAACTTTATCATACATTTACACAGAAATTTAAACCCCAGGCTTCAATATCAAAAATTCCCTCCTTCACTTCTGTGTACCCCGAGCTAGATCCAGGAAAATACGCACAGACATTCCCTCAAATAGGACAGATCGCTTTTTAAAATATAATTTGAGCAGCCACTCCCGACTGGAAGACAATGCCAGTTATTATCGATGTAGCAGGTGTAGCCGTGTTCAGAACTGATGTTTCCAGTAACTCCGAAACATTTAAAGTATCCATAGGAGGGTTCTCTCCAACAGATGATTTTGTCCCCTCAGCCACAGACTTCTTTCCTGTTGCTAAATAGTAAACCCTAGTAAGAGGGGGATGGGACTCAGCCGGAACTCCCAAAATCTCAGACAAATATGTTCTAAACATGCTCTTCCTTCTATGGAGGTGAATTATATTCCATAAATTGGTGAATTTATCTAAAAACAATCACAGAGGAAGAGGCAGGCTAAGGTGCCTTGTTTCCATCTACTAAACAGCAGCGGTAAGGCATGGACATATCTTGATTCTTCAATACATCAATCTGCCATCTTATTTTGGTCTTACTTCTCTTTCTTCTTTGTTTTTCTTATAGAGTTACATTTTGGTTTCTATCATATTTACACTTGTTTTACTCTGAACCAGTGTTTTTTTTCTTTAGATTGTTTTCCATGAACCTGCTCTTCAGCGGCTCCTGATATCAAACAACTGAACGTGGAGCGCTGTGATGCTTATGTGGGCTCCTGAGAAGGGTCGGTAAAGCAGTGCCCTGACATTACCTTCACAGTGGTAGAAGCGGCTATGTAAGCGGTGTCTTGAAAACTTTCAGCACTAATATCTTCCCAGGGGTTAAATAAAAATAGAAAAGAGAAAGGGGAAGCTTATTCATTTTGTTGACTTTAACTGAAAACTGTGGCTGGACCAGCTTTTGTTTTTTTCACAAATATATTTTAAGGATGTACTGTATATCAGGGGCTTGGTTTTATAGCAAGATGCCTATGTGAGAAGCCCTTAGAGGTGCCTAGTTTATAAAAGTAACATAGGCACCTATTTAACTTTATTGACTCGGTTCTTAGGATCAGCCCCAAGGGCAGACATACACTGATGCTCCAAAGCTGATGTGTAAAGTGTCCTTCTTTGTACTCTTTGCATACGTACATCACGACTTCTCCTCCGCTCTATCCAAACTACACCCTCAAGGACATCTCAATGCAGTAGGTACACACCTTCTATGTGTGTTCTCTCATGCAAATGGATAAAAGCCCTTTTCTGCATGGAAAAAGTGTAGTTACTCACCTGTAACAGGTGATCTCCAGGAACAAGCAGGAATGGGTCTTCACATATGGGCACCGACAGAGCCTGCGCGGGAACGCTCCCCAGCGTCCAATAAGAAAGCTTTTGGGAGCATCCCACAGCGCCTGCGTGCTGCCTTCCCGCCTTTCCCAACTGCCTCTCCTCAGTTTTCGTTTTTCCGTGGAGCCGGCAGGATGTCCTCCTGTCACCGCAGAAAATTCTGTTTTATTTCTTTATTTTTCTTGTGGTCGCGGCTGTCTTCCCCGACGCCACCGGTTCCACCGGTGTTTTCTTTTCTTTTCTGTGAAATTTTCCTTTTCCAAGGACTATTTTTTCCTCACGGTTTCTCAGGCCTTTAGGCCTCTCCTTTTTCCTTCATGGAACCGCCAGCAACTTCCTCCAGGAAATGTTCAGACTATGGCAGTACAACTTTATTTTTAGACCCTCAAAGTCGGTGTCTAACCTGTTTGGGGCCTGACCTTTTTCCTCCGGAGCCTTTGGGCAACAGTTTGGTGAGAAGAGGGTTTCAACATCGAGGTTTCCTCGATACCCGGTTCCCCTCCAACTTCAGGGCACCATCCCATTCTTCTTCTACACAGGATCAGGTAACCCACAAACAGTCTGTTAATACTAGCCAGTCCTCGAGTGGTAGGTCTCATGCACAGCATGCAGACAGCTCCGGCCTTGCCCTCGAGGGCCCACTGGCTTCAAAACCCCGGCGGGAGTCTTCGGTCTCCAAAGCGTATGAGGGGTTTTCAGGTTGTTCCTGGGGTTCACCTCCCACAGAACATACCTGAGCCGTATCCGGTGGTGGCATCCGCTTCGAGCGGTACCGATACCCCGGTTCCGGCACTGGTATTGGATGAAACACTCCTCACCAGGGATCATCATCTGGCGTCCTTGATACCTTTGGGTCCAGGGGATAATTTCCAGACTGACTTTCTGGTATCGGTACCGACACCGATACGACCACCGATGTCGGTACCCTCCAGATGTGCATCTATAGACTCGCTTCCTTCGATGCCGAGTCTGGAATCGATTTCCAGTCTGGAGGATTGGGTACTGACTCGCCTTGGAACCGGCTCCCCTTGGTACCAAAGGCTCGGTTCCGATGATTCGGATCCGCAACTCTCGGTTCCTCTGATGCCGTTTGAGTTGCCTCCGGTTGGCCTTCTTCCACCAGTATCAGAAACGGTACCGAAGTCGGTACCGATGTCCACATTACCTTTACGGTCAGTGCCTGCTGCTAGTCTGGAAGATTGGGTACCGGCACGCCTTGGTACCGACACCGATCGGTACCGCAGGCTTGGTATCAGGGATGGCTGCCGGAGGTTTTTGGTTATCTCGGTACCGATTAAGCTGTCACCGATGGCTACTCTGATGTCTGTGTCGGCTTCGGCTCCAACATCAGTACCGGTGTCGGCATTGGCACCGGTATCCACGGTAGCATCGTGGCCAGCTCCTGCCATGCTTTTTTCAACAGGATCGCTCCCTTATATACCAGACTTGGAGTCGATACCTGGCATGGACGATGACGTACTGACGGATGCTGCTCCTGACAGCCAGTACCAGCGACCATCCTTTAGGGATACCACCCTGCACCGTGCAGGATCTTCTATTCCTATATATTTGGATAGATCCTTCGGTGCTCAGGCTAGTTCTTCTGACCTAACCTGTCCAAAGGAGATTCCCGTTGGAGATCCCTCTTTTCAGAGTTTTCTCCTGGAAATAGCAAGATCACTTGCCATTCCTATCCCTGGACATGATCCTGCACAAGGCTCTGTTCCTACCAAAGCAAAGGAGAACATAATGCTTCCTTTGCATCATTCCTTGCAGGATCTCCTTCTAGGTCTGTGGGAAGCACCCTTAAGGGTACCCCCATTTTCCAAAGCAACTGATCTCCTATATCAGGTGCCCCCCTCTCCAGGGTTCCAAAAGACTCAACGTCCTCATCATTCCATAGTAGTGGAATCAGCAATGAGGCGAGTAAAGAGTAAGAAAAAGAACTCTTCTTATCCGCCAGGTCGTGAGTCTAGGACACTAGATGCCTTTGGACGTCAAACCTTCCAGACATCTATGCTTTCTGTAAGAATTATCTCATATATCTTTTATATGAGTCTATCTCTTGAGGAGGTCACAAAGAAATTACATCTTTTGACTCCTTTCCTTCCAGATTCCAAGAGTGCAGACTATTCCTCACTGCTTAAGCATATCCAGAATATCTCTTGGTTTCTTTCTCGTGCTTCCCTAGACTCTTTTGAGTCTGTTAGCAGGACTTATGCTATAGCTATAGGGGCACGGCGTAGAGCCTGGCTCCAGGCTTCAGACTTGGACAAATGGGCACAGCACAGACTGGGACATACTCCTTGCACTGGAGACAATCTCTTCAACAAGGAGTCTTTATGTCAGGTTACTCAGTGATCCACTGATTTACCTGTTCCTAGGGGTTGTTCTACACCTTCTTCTGTCCCAGTAGGTGGGAAATTTCCTACCAAACTTTCTTCCCATAGGAGAAGAAGGTTTTATTCATCACCTGCCCATCATACAGATGTTCCCAAACAGGGGAAGCATCGTCCTGGTCTGAAGAACCCAACCTCTCACCAGGCTCAGCAAACCCAGCAACTGCAGGGTTTCTGATCAATCATCATCAGATTTTGTAACTCTTGGGATTTAGAATCTGCAGTTTGCTTCTTCCCAATAGAGGCAATCCACCGCTTCATTCTAACCCCTAGACATGGATCTCTTTCCACAAGACATCCATTTTTTTCTATATTTCTATGAGCTGTCAGGATGTTTATGCCTATAGGTCACAGGGTTCTCCTCTTCTTCCTGATAGGGAAAGAGGTCTAACCACTATCAAATGATAGTTTCCTGGACCAGCATATATTTTTCCTTTCTATAGACTTACTACTTGGTAAGTCTTTTTTTCAGCTCCATTCTCTTCACCCTCTTAGCAAGCTTTTCCTTTGTAAGAGCGGTATTACTTCACTGGAAGGCTTTTTCTTCAGCCTCTCTAGTTTGGTCACTTTCCAGTGCGGAGTTTTCCTCTGAGTTAACTCCTCTTTTCTATTTTGCTTTGGGGCAGCTTATCAGACATGTCCAGAGTTTTCTACTCCAGTTCTGTCTGTTCTTTCTGTTTTTAAACAGTAAGATTCTTTCTGCTGTCTTGCTAACAGCTGCCTATGCAGGAGCCTTAATGTTTGGATTACTGGTTCTTGTTCACAAACAACCAGATTTATCCTCCACTAACATTCTGTCTAGTCTTAGTAGTGGCTCCAAGTCAGTGCTTCCATCTATCTTGGAGATTATCTCACTACAGGCTTTCTGAATTCTCTTCTATTTCTGCCATCTCCATTCCCTGGGTTTGGCAGCATAGTTGGCAGAGATACGGGCTCTCCAGCAGTCAGTCCTATCTCCTCTTTCTCCTGCATCATGCTCTCTGCAATCCTACAGAGAAGCTTTTCACTATGGGCCCTTGCTAGAGAGCATGTTTTTTTTTCCTCCAACAGCTATCCTAGATGGTTGGAAAAGGCTTTTCAGTCATGTCTCACATGACTAGAAGGGTTCTCCCTTCTTTTACTATCTCCCTTTTGATATAAAGGACATAGGCCTTCTCTTACGTGAAAGCTTAAGGAGTTACCAATTCCCTGCTTGGTCCATAGTATTCCCAATCGGGGATATGCTCTTTCTCTTTGCAGCTCGTCCTCATGGTAAGAACGCATGATACATTTTGCCCTTAAGCAGGTCAACATGGTATCTCATCTCTATGCGTCTTCTGTCCACTTACCATGCTAGAGTTCTCGAAGACTCCGGACTTGCTGGCACAGACTGATATTATCCTCTGTTTTTCACGTAACCCTCCTGGTTATTTCACTAGCTAGCATCCTTGCAGAGCATAGCCAGGAGGAATAGATTCTCTATATATCTTCTCAAGTAGGGTCCACCTCCTTGTTATTAGATGAATCTTTCCTCTCCACATATCCTATGTGAATACTGTGCTGTAGGCATATCTCTGTCTGCTTAACAGCAGACACCCATATATAGGCCTACATATTCATATCTATATTTTGTGTGTATTTTATGCCCTTCCATATCTCACTATAGATATATTCTTATATGTCTATCTATATATCTATATTTTTGTATATATATATATATATATATATATATATATATATATATATGGATCTGTCGAGATATTTCAATATAGATAGATATGTATCCAAGTACTTATCTATCTAACTGTCTAGGCTCATATAGCTATATGATTCTGACAGATGGGCTTTACCCATTCCTTGCTATCCAGTAGGTTTGGGATTCTGCACACACAACCACTCCTGTGGTAGTCAACAACTTTTATACCTTAACCTTAGGGTTTAGGTACCCCTGAAGTTCTCCATGCTCCAATATCTCTCCTAACTTACCCCAGTTAGGTGAGACTTTGCGGATCTTCAGTTAATCACAGGCTTAACGCCTCAGGCATTTGTCCTCTCTTTTTGGGATACAAGGGATTCCCATACCCTTCTCCCCACAAGGACTGTGCCTGTTTGTCCAAATCGGTTAGCCTTTCTCTTTTTGCTCCTAAGAGTGAGCCACTCTGCCGCCAAAAGAGTTTAGTTTTTTGTCATAAAGCCTTCCGCTGAAGGCCCACCGTTTTTGTACTACCCCAGTTCTTCTACTGGGGTTACCTGTTACCTTTCAGGTTTCTGACCTCCACTATTTTTCCTACAGGTTTTCTACCTCCACTTTACAGTGAGGTCCTCTTCGAGGTTCCTCTACTGGGTTCCCCAGTAGATCCCATGAACCTCCATACTCTGTGAAACCCTGTTAGGGGAGGTCCATATTGCAATATTTCATTTCAATATCATTGATGACAATTATCATCCACACATGGACTCCTTCTCTGCAGTCCTGTGCTAGGTTAAGCTGTTTTTCCATAGCACCTTTCTCTTTTCAACTCCTACCCTCCATCCTTAGGATGCCTGGTGTTATTAGGTATAGCATGTTCCAATCTATGACATGCTGGGACTCCAGGCATCTTAGCTTGGGAGTCCCCATATGTGAAGACTCATTCCTGCTTGTTCCTGGAGATAGCACAGTTACTTACCTGTAACAGATGATCTCTGGGAACAGCAGGAATAAGTCTTCACAACCCACCCACCTCCCCTAGGAGTTGTATCTATATATATCTCTTCTTTCCCTTCTCTCTCTCTCTCTTTGTCTCAGCTTTGAAACTCAACTGAGGAGAGGCAGTTGGGAAAGGCGGGAAGGCAGCACGCAGGCGCTGTGGGATGCTCCCAAAAGCTTTCTTATTGGAGGCTGGGGAGCGTTCCCGCGCAGGCTCCGTCAGTACCGACGTACCCATATGTAAAGACTTATTCCTGCTGTTCCCAGAGATCACCTGTTACAGGTAAGTAACTGTGCTTTCTCCAGGGACAGCAGGAATCAGTCCTCACATATGGGTGATGTCAGCGCCGACGGAGCCCTCGTGTGGAGCAATTCCCCAGCTTTCAAAGAAAGCCTTTGGGATTGCATCGTGCATACGTAGTCCCCTTCCCGCCCAAGGGTGCCATCTTGCTCAGTCAAATGACATAGCTAAAAAGACGGCAAACATGAATAAAAATCAATAATAGGACTGCAGCTCCAGGGGAGGAGGGAGGGTCGTGAGGACTGATTCCTGCTGTCCCTGGAGAACACCTGTTACAGGTGAGTAACTACGCTTTCTCCAGGAACAAGCAGGAAGTCAGTCCTCACATATGGGACTCTCTAACTATAGGCTACCAAGAACCCATAGCTGAAAAATGGCTCCCCCTAGAAGAGCCATAGCAGCTGTGATAGGAATTCAGCGGAGACACAACACCCCCAGTAGCCTGACACCAGAGGGCCAGAGGGTAGGAGTTGCCTAAACCTCAAATAAGTTACGGGGTACCGCCTGGCCGAAAGCACTGTCCCGTTGGGACTCTATCCAAGCAGTAATGGGCTGCAGAAGTCTGCCAGCGGAACAGGTGGCGGCCTGGCAGATGTCTGCCAGTGGAACCGAGCGGAAGTGAGCCACTGATGCGGCCTTAGCCCTGACACAGTGGGCCGTGACTCGACCCTGCAACAGGAGGTCAGCCGCCCTGTATGCCCTCTGCCACCCAGGTGGACAACGTGCGCTTGGAGACAGGTAGCCCCAGCTTACTGGGGTCATAAGAGACAAAGAGCTGAGTAGCCCTTCGATGTCCCCGTGTACGCTCCAGGTAGAAGGCTAATGCCCTTTTACAATCAAGGATATGCAGAACCGCCTCTGCCCGGCTAGCATGCGGTCTGGAAAAGAATGTTGGAAGAACCACCTCTTGTTTGAGGTGGAACGGAGAGACCACTTTCGAAAGGAACTTGGGGTAGGTGCGAAGGACCACCCTGTTCCTATAAAACCGTGTGTGCGGCCTTTCTGAAACAAGAGCTTGTAGTTCACTCACTCACTCATCTGGCAGATGTGAGTGCCACCAGGAAGAGCACCTTCCAGGAGAGGAAGCGCAGATGGCAAATGGACATCGGCTCAAATGGTGGGTGAGTAAGCTGTTGCAAGACCACATTCAAATCCCACTCAGTTGCCGGAGAACGAACCGGGGGTTTTAGTAGAAGTAGACCTCTGAGGAATCTGGACACCAAGGGGTGAACCGAAAGAGGTTGTCCTTCCACTGGAGAGTGGTGTGCTGACAAAGCACTCAGGTGAACCCTGACAGAGTTAGACTTGAGGCCTAATTCTGAGAGGTGAAGCAGGTACTGCAACACCACTGGTACAAGACAAGAGAAAGGGTTTTCATTGTGCTGGTTACACCACACCTCAAACCTACGCCACTTGAAAGCATAGGTTTTCTTAATGGACTGCCTCCTTGAGGCCAGTAACACTTCTTCTACGTTCTTAGGCAGGAGGAGAGGAGCCAGCACTACCCTTTCAGCAGCCATGCCATCAGGCTGAGGGACCTGAGGTTGAGATGTAAGTTGGGACAGGAGGTCGGGCTGTGTCCCCAGAGGGAGTGGGGTTTCCACTGCTAGCTGGAGGAGAAGCAGGAACCAAGGTTGTCTTGGCCATCTGGGAGCTACCAGAATGACAGTGGCCTTGTCTTGAAGGATTTTGAATAGAGTTCGGGCCACCAGAGGCGTGGGAGGAAATGCATACAGGAGGCCCACCGACCAGGAGATTAGAAAAGCATCTGCAGCCATCCTTTGGGGATGTGGCTGTCTGGAGCAAATGTTGGGCAACTGATGATTCTGCGGACTGGCAAAGAGATCTATGGACAGATGTCCCCAGCAGTGGAAGATCTGCTGGGCACTTCTGGATTCAGCTGCCACTCGTGAGGTTGGAGAACTCTGCTTAGTTTGTCTGCTAGGAAGTTCTCCTGACCTGGCAGGTAAACTGCTTTGAGAGACATACTCTGTCAGATTGCAAAGGAGCAGAGGTCCAGTGTCTCCTGGCAAAGGATACGGGACCCTGTCCCACCCTGCTTGTTCACGTAGAACATAGCCAATTGATTGTCTGTCTGTCTGCACCAAGACAGACTGATGTGAGAGAACATGACCGAAGGTTCGAAGAGCTAGGCGTATCGCCCGAAGCTCTAAGAGGTTGATTTGTTGCATCTTCTCTTGAGGAGACCACAACCCTTGAGTACATGAGTCCTGGCAATGGGCTCCCCAGCCCAGCAGGGATGCATCTGTCGTCAGCACTCTTGTGTACGAGGGAGGCTGAAACGGCACTCCCTCGAGCAGGTTGGATGGCTGAAGCCACCAGGTCAACGACTTCAGTAGTCGTTTGGACACTCTGATCCTGTCTCTTAGTCGCCCGGAGGCACCACTGAGCTGCCCTCATGTGGAGACAGGCGTTCGGGGTCACATGAACCGTGGAGGCCATGTGTCCTAGAAGGTGCAGAAAGTGCCTTGCTGATATTTGAGACTTGTGGCTGATTTGGTGTACTAGCACCAGAAGCCTCTATGCACTGTCCTCTGGCAGGTAAGCTTTCGCTTGAAGGGTGTCTAGTCTCGCACATATGAACTTTAAGTTCTGAGTAGGGAGCAAAGTGGACTTTGCTTGATTTATGACAAAGCCTAGATGCTGCAGTATGTCGATAGTGCGAGCTGTGGCCTGTTGGGCCTCTTGGGGTGACAGGGCCCTGATGAGCCAGTCGTCCAGGTACGGGAAGACGAAAATTCTCTGGTTCCTGAGGAAGGCCACCACTACCGCCAGATAGTTGGTAAATACTCTGGGGGCAGAGGCTAGGCCAAATGGAAGTACTCTGTACTGAAAATGGTTTCCTTCCACTACAAATCTGAGATATTGTCTGTGGTCTGGATGTATGAGGATGCGTGTGTAGGCATCCTTCAGGTCTAAGGAGCATAGCCAATCTCCCTGGTGGAGGAAAGGCATCAATATTCCGAGGGAAAGTATCTTGAACTTTTCCCTCACCAGGAACTTGTTTAAGTTTCACAGGTCTAGGATGGGCCTGAGGCTTCCTGTTCTCTTTGGTATCAGAAAATTCCTGGAGTAAAAGCCTTGTCCTTGCAGGCTGTGGGGCACTGGATCCACCGCCTGATCCTCTAGAAGACTGGCCAACTCCTGTAAGAGGAGGTTCCTGTGTAGCGGGGGTCTGAAAGGTTCTCCCGCAAAGTAGGTACCTGGTTGAAGTGGAGCAAATAGCCCTTTTGGACTATTTGTAGGACCCAGGTATCTGTGGTAATTGCTGGCCACCTGTGGGCGTACAGGGTCAGCCTTCCTCCTGTGCAAAGCCGCACCCCTGTTTGGAGAGAGACTATGCTGTGGCAGTCAAAAACCCCCTACTGGCTGGGAAGGAGCCAGGGCCTGGGGCTTGGGGGTCTTCTGCTTACGCAGGCCGTGCCCCTGTCCCTTGGCCTGCTGCCCCTGTGGGTGAGCTGGGGAGGCCTGGTGAGTAGGGTAGTTACGGTAAGCAGCACCCTTCCTCGGGAAAAATGGCTTTTTACATGAGCCCTTCTTTTTAGAAGAGGCAGAAGTCTTCTTGGAGAGTCTTGTCCGGGTCAAGTACTCAGACTCAATTTCCGCAGCCTTCTCAGTCATTGGTTTGCCAAAAAGGTTGTCACCTCGGCAAGGGACATTGACCAACTTATCCTGAACCCATGGCTCTAGGTCCGACGACATTAGCCACGCCTGGCGTTGGGCACCGATGCTGGCTGTGGCTACCCGGGGCGAAGCCTCGAAGCCGTCATAGGCTGCTTGAGACATAAACTTCGAGCACTCCCGAATCCCAGTGGACAAGTTCTTGAAGTGCTGCAAGGGTTCCTCGGAGAGGCCAGCTGAGAACCCGGCAATCTCCTTTGCCAGGTCCCACAAGTACATGCCCATGTACAGCTAGTATGTTTGGACACGGCATGATAGCATCGAGCCCTGGTAGCACTTTCTGCTGAGGGCATCCAGACTCCGGGCTTCCCTGCCAGGAGGCACCGAGGAGTGTGTTTTTTGGCTCTTAAGCCTGTGCATGGCCGATTTCACAACCATGGAGTTGTGCGGCAGCTGTGCCTTTTGGAACCCAGGGCTCTTGTGGACTCGATTGATGGAATCGACCCGCTTGCTGAGAACCGGCATCGAGGCCAGTGACTCCCACATGTGGAGCATCAGCCGTTCCAACATCGGAGGAACCGGTGCCGTAAGGGCTTCCCGAGGGAGAAAGTCATACTGGAGGGCTTCGAGCTCCTCAGCTCAAGGCTCCTCCTCGGTATCCGCCGGGAATGCCAAAGCCTTGGCCATGTCCCTGACAAAGTCCAAGAACCGGGTATCCTCCGGGGGAGGGGGGACCTTCTCCAAGGCTCGGACCCTGGCAAGTCCTATGGGACACACCGGGTCCGGTGGGTGTCCGGGGACTCTTCGCCTTCCGTTTCCCATGCCGAGTCCTCCGAGGAGGAATCGATAGGCTCTGGCCGTGAGGGCTTCAGTCTCGACCGCCCCGACTCCAAGGGCACCGGCGTCGACAATCTTGGTCACGAACGGGAGGTCGAGGGAGACCTCGGCCGAGGATCGGCTCGGCCTCCGGGGTCGACTTGGATGTCGAGGTTACGATGGTCGGGGCGGATGAACCGGTGAGACCGGCCATCAGCGCTCGCTGCTGCCCCATGAAGGCAGACATGCTGCACTCCAAGGCCGCCATTCTGAGACCGAGCTCAGAAGGCTCCGCAGCCTCTGGCTCGGGTTCCGACACCGTCGGGCCCGACGCCAGTTCTCCTGGAGGAGAGTCAATGAGGACAACAACAGTTACCTTCCTTGGCGTCTCCGGCTCCATGCGAGGTACTTTTGGAGGCCGCTCCAACTCTGAGGACCCGGGGCGGTGGTCAGGACTCCGCGACCTGGCCCCCGAGGACCCAGTCCGATCAGAGGCATCCAACGATGCCGCCCTCGCAGGTTTCTTCTTCCTCCGGTGTTCCCGAGAGGGAGACCCCCCACTCAGAAGAATCCCACTCAGAAGAATCCCGCTCAGAAGACCCCCGACGATGCTCGGAGTCAGATAGCTCCCGAGACGTCGAGGCTTCTGAAGAGGTCCGGACCCGGGTAGATGCGGACTCGGAGAAAATCCTTTCACACTGCTGCTGCCTACTTTTAAGTGCCTTAGAGGACATCTTGCTACATGGGCCACAGACCTTCGGGTCATGGTCGGGCCTAAGGCAGCGGAGACAGCAGTCATGTGTGTCGGTGAGAGACATTAATCTTTTACACTGATTACACTTTTTAAACCCGCTGGCAGCCTTTGGCGGAAAAAGGGCCCCTGCTAGGTCAAACGACCAGGCTGCCAGTGAAAAAGAAAAAAAGCGTGAACGCTAGTCACTAAGGACAAAAACGAAAAATAAGTGACTGGACTCGATACCGGTGTACCGAACTGAGGCAGGAAGGGGAACCGGCATCGAACTGGGCCGAAGAAGAGAATCTTCAGGAGTTTTGATGCACTTTTTCCGCGAGGGAAGTTGGACTATGTCCGTTGGGCTCCGCGGAAAAAGGGAGACTGAGCAAGATGGCACCTTTGGGCGGGAAGGGGACCGCGCATGCGTGATGCAATCCCAAAGGCTTTCTTTCTTTCTTTCTATGTGAGGACTGACTTCCTGCTTGTTCCTGGAGAACAGGCTTTACATGCGGACTAAAGCTTTATAAAATTACCCCCCTGCTGAGACCATATTAATGCAGAAAACAAAGCAGGAAAAAGGAAGAAGACTCAAGAGCACTAAAATACCAGGTGGCTTGGTGCAAAGGACTGACTCTTCTGGTTCTTTGCACACTCCGTCCTTTCCGTTTTGGATGCTGGCATTTGATTTGTGAATGATGGGGTCACCTTTTTAGAATTCTTCAGTGTGAAGATTTTTGGATGCCAGGATTCAAGAAAGCCTGGCATAAGAACAGTGGAATCCCTGGATGTGAGGAAGGGAAGGCAGAGCTGAAAGTCAAGTGGGCTCTGAGATACGGCTTCAGAAATGAGCAGACAATCTGGGGGCTGATGCAATAAAGTGCAGGAAGCTTTCTGCAAAGTTCAGCACAGCTTATGCACCCAATTTTCTGCGCTACTGCCATCCCCCAGTACTAAAAAGTGTTTGCGTATGAGCTGAGGCAAGCACTTGTGTTGATGTCAATGAACAACTTCGGCAGTCTTCAAAATAACACAAATTACCTTGTGCTAGTTGCAGTATTACCACCGGGAGTCACAAAACTAGCATGAGCTGATCCCAGTATCATTTCGAAGACTGCCAGAGTTGGGCAGGAGCGGAGGGAGACCACTGATGCCCAGTTGCCCCTAGAACACCAGGGATGACCCTGTTGGACCCGGGTGGGTTGATGGGAGGGGGGGGACTTTTCAACAATGGCATTAGTGGGCCTCTTTGTAGGCCCTCCATGTCCTGAAGGCTTTTAAGCCATGATGGTCCTGAAAAGGCATACCAATTGAGGGGTGATCGCGAAGAGTGCTGTCTCTCTGGGGGCTGGTCGCTGGGGGTGGGGGGGGGGGCAATCATCTGGGGGTGTTCCTACTTGGGGGGATCACCAGCAGAGGGAGAGTGCCTGATTGGCCCCTGGTCTGTATTTCCTGCCTTGGCGGGGGCGCATGTGCTCCTGCATTACCTGCCAAAATCAAGAATGCAGAGCTGTGCAGTATTTGACAGACCTCTGGCATTTACCACACAAGCTTTGCACCTACTGCATGATTTTTCCCACAATAAACCCAGGGAAGTGCAAAGCCATACCTCATGTTAGTAAAAGAGCCCCAAAGCAAAAAACAAACAAACAAAAAAACCCCTTTGAAATGGCCATTCTTCTCGGTCTGAAATTAGTCTGTGCCTTGTTAAAACATCATATTAACGCTGTAATTTATTTATGCAAGTGATACTATCTGATGCAGTGTTAAATTCAGAATCAACAAGCCCCATAAACCTGTGTGAAAAAGAAGATCAAATGTTTAGATCGATGATGCCCAAAGTTTCTTAGCAAAGGATTTGTACAGAAACTGTCAGCCCCATCATATTTCACTCCCTTCAGCCTTTAATCCCCTGTCTGGCAATCTAAATGCACCATGTGTTTCCAATACACAAGCCACAGAAGGAGCTATTATAAAAATCCTGACTCTTACGTTTGCATGACAAAGAGGGAATGAGAAATCCTGCAATTGGGACAGATAATCACCACCCTGTGAAAAAGTCTGCAATCCACATCTTTTTTTCTTTTCTGCAAAGATTCAGCTGTCTGTTTGCTCATTAAATTTATTTTACTAAGGTAGCCCATAAATCTGCTTCCGAATACACAGCTGAGAAGTCACAGGGGCTACTGGAAAGGGCATCAGAGCGGGGCCTTGGGTTCAGACATCCACAACCACGTCAGACGCACCAACAGTCTCAGCTGTGCTTTGGCAACATCTAGTGAAAGCCTATAGGGTCTTGCAAACAAGATGGGCCATAATGGTGGCGTTAACTTTGTTCATTGCTTGTCTGGGGAGGTCAAAGAAAGTATTGAATTTCAGCCATTGAAAAGTATATCTGCCATAGTTGAAAGAACATCCAAACAGATGCAAATTGTCACACTGAAAGCTTTGCATCACTTACAGTATACTGGTTAAAGTTGGTTGAAACTCAATAAAAGAAGAATGGATGATTGTAGCTACACATTGCAGACTGCATATTAGCTCTGTAACAACCAGGGGTGGATTTCCCAAGAGACAGAGTAGACAACTGCTTGGGGGGCAGCTGTCACAGAACTGGACATGCCAATCCAGCCAGCCAACGTGACATTAAGAGGGAACCCACAACTTGTAATTTTGGAGGTGAATGCTTCCCGCTCCTCCTCCGCAAGCCCAGCTGAAGGGTGGCAGCTAGATGTTTAAATCTGCCACTGGTGACATTTTCATTCTACTGATTATATCATTTTTCATTTATATAATGTGACAATAAACTTGGTGACTTACTAAAACTGATCTAAGTCAGATGACTGTCGTTAAAACGTACGCCACCAGCTGTAAGTATATTTTAGCAATATTCACTGAATTTTATGAGTCTTCTACTAGAAGATGATATTGGTTAATATTGGTAATGAAGTATGGTGTGTTGTGCAAATACAGGCTACACACCCTAATGCATGCAGTATCTTTTCTCTTAATTAACATTTCAAGGCCTAAAATCTCATGAAAATTCCAAAACGCACCAAAGGCAGATCCAGAAGTGTTACAGCAATGAAGCATGGTAACAGAAATACAATGCAGCAGATTACACACATCCTTAGACTGGCTGCTCAAATCTGATTAATGGAGGCACAAACAACTTCGGATCCGAGTCCAAAAAAGTCACAAAATGATGGGAGCTTATGGAATTCGTTCTGATTAGTGGAATGCTGAGTGACAGTGAGTCTGCAATCTTCATGTCTGCATGTTTCAGTGTACCCCTGTCGTGCTGAACTTACATGGCAGGTCTGCATCATACACTGTCAGCATGTCCTGTGTGTGTGTGTGTGTGTGTATGGGGAGTATGTATACACAATTGTGCATAGACCTATGTATGGACAATGGGTGAGTGTGTCTAAAAGATTAAAATCCACAAGGCTTTGAAGCAAACGTCTATGATCTGAGCCTTGCTGTATATTGAGAAATTTAGATTTGATCTCAATGTCTTTCACATCTGTATTTTTGAATGATTATTTAGGATACACATACTGCAATATTAACATACACGGAAAACTATGAAAAAGAATGACAGATTAGATGATAAAAAGGATGCACCTGGATTTGAGAGGAGAGTATGACGTACCTAGGCGAACCTTCAGTCTTCCACCCCCTTCTTAATTAACTTTTAGATCCCTAGCAGCCCCCTTCCCAAGACTCAAAAATCACACCACTATGCCTCCCAGAACAAGCCTATGAAAATTCATATTTGGTCATACTGGAGCCTAGGCAACACAGGCAACTGCCTAAGGTGCCAAATTTTAAGGACATCAAATACCCAAGCCATAAAGGACCCTGCTTCTGTGTACTTCAGAGCCACATAGTTGTGTTGCTTCAAAAGGAGATTCCAGGGTGACACTATAGCCTTCTTCTAGGTTTCCAATGTTTTTGTAATCCCTGATACCTGTTGATGAGCAGGTGTGAGTGATGAAAGGCAGGAAGGTCCTCTGCTACATACACTAGTACCTTACAAAGACTAGTTGTGTTTTTTTAGTGCCATCAATTCAGTGTTGACTCCTGGTGACCCAGCTGCCTCTCAGTTTTCTTGGCAATGAATCACCAGAAGTAGATTGCCAGCCTTTTCTTCTGAGGCAGTGGAGGGTAAAGTGACTTGTCCAAGGTCACAAAGAGTGCCAGTGGGAATCAAACCCCTGGGTAGTTGCTCTAACTGACTACTCCTCCACTCCACAAAGACTAGTAGCACCTAAAAATAGTACCTACCCATGGTTATAGAATTACCCTCCATATGTTTAAATATTAAACTGCTTTGTAAATATACATAAGTGCAATTTTCTAAAGCTATTTACATGGATAGATGAGGTATATGAAAACTGCCCATTCTTCCTGCAACTAAACTATGTGCTGATGGTTTTTTGTTTGTGTTTTGCTTTGACTGCAGCTGCTATTTGCCACCTGCCCCCCCCCCCCCCCCCAAAGGCTGCTGTCCTAGGTGAACCCCTAGCCGGCCTAATGGTGGCTCCGGAAAGAAGTGTTTTTTGGAATCTGATAGCAGGGAAATATTTGAGACACTTTGGACAGCAAATCCTTTCTGGTAGGCAGGATATCAGCAATGAACAGTCACCAAACATATTTGCATATATTAGATCTAAATATCAGATTAATTTTCCTATTTTAGTTACCCTGAATATTGGTGGTCCTCACAGGATTATTCAAGGTCCCTTTCATCTGCTATGCTATGTTCTAATCAAAGTCCTGACACATGCTTAAATGAGGATAATTGCGCATCCAGACAGCTCATTTCGGGACACTACTGCTGAATACTTGGGGTGTGCTGTGGGAAGTGGGAAAGGGGCAAATCTGCAGAATTTGCTATAAGGAAAGCATTGGTCTAGAATCGAGGCTATATAGAACATTGCTCCTTCCAGGGACAGCAAAAGATCTTTTTGGTTGGAGGGGTCAAACAAACCAACTTCTGACACCCCCTCTCCTGACCCCTTGCCCCAGTGGCCCCCTATTTCACTGCCTATGACGCCTTATACTACTGGACAAGCCTAATCTTTTCTTCATTAGCTTTGGGAAGCTGACTCTCCCTTCAGGTTGTGTTCCTAAAGAATTCAGAAATAGAAACTGCTGAAGGGTGAATTTGTTAAGAGGATTTGCTATCAATAACTATTTCTTTATGGAATAAATCCACCCTGTAATTAAATTCCCCATTTATGGACACTAAAGATGATTTTGAGTCCCTTTAGAAAGTTTTCAGCCTCCCAGAGGTAGGCTTATTTTGGAAAAGACAGCAGTACCAGTGCTTTCCACTGGGTGACTGTACTGGGCCTCTTCTGCTGGGGGGGGGGGGGGGGGGGGGGGAGAGGGCTACTCTAATCAAACGGTGACCCAGTGACAGGGTCTCAACCTTTGTTTTGCAAAATGCTGCACTAAAGCACCATAAAATGGGAGTTCCTGAATGATTTCTTCTATGTTTCTTTATGAATATTCTAAGCTAGGACCTTAGATAGTTGCAACCAGGAAAGAACAGGAAGATGATACCGAACAAACAGCATGTTTGGACACTGAATTCCCACAACCTGCTGAATAGAAATAGTCTACTACTGGGACCTTCCTTCCCCCCACGCACACATTCTCATTATACCTGCTGACATTTGATTTGTTAGATCTACGTTGCCTCCATTTGGCTTGCTACATTTTTTCTAATATATTTATGTTGATATTTTCACGAGGCTGCCTGTTGTAGGAGGCAAATAAAGTTATATTTTATAAATTTGTCGTTTGTTTGGTGAGGATGTCGTTCCTGTTTCATATTTTTGCCATGCGTCTTGCAATCCACCAGTTCTCCCCCAGAATAGCTTAGTGCTGCGATCTTGGCATTTAATAGGCGAACCAGAACTTCAAGCGGAGTTTGTGGCATTAGCTTTGCTCCGGCACCATAGGGAGATCTTCAAAAGCATCTCCATTTCTCATTAGTGGCGCCCGAGGAAGTAGTAAGTATGATTTAATCCAGCTTCTACCGATGAGTGTTTAAAAGGCCATTGCCCAGAGCTAGGGAAAAATGCAGATTTACAGGCATCAGTAACAATTCATGGCCATGCAGAAGTATCAAGTTTAATAAACCCCCACAGTTTCTTTCATGAGGTCTCATCTGCAGGAAGCCTTGATCTGGGTTGTTGAGGCCAGTGTGGGTGTGACCTTTCATGTCCCTGTGTAATAAGTCTAGCCCCTGGGGGGAGGGGGGTGGGATCTCCTATAAAAGGCCAAGGTAAAGGGATCTAGCCAGACAATTTCTGGCAGCAGCTGCCCAGTAGTACCACAATGAGTGACAAAGTGCTGCTGAGCTTGAGCTGCCTGCTTTGTGCCTTCTGTCTGGCTCCGGTCAATGGATTTACCCCCGAAGAGGTGCGAGATGCTTTGCTGAGGAAACTCGGGCTGCCCGAAATGCCCCGCTTCCAGAAGAGAGACCTGGAAAATCTGATCATCCCGAGGCACCTCAGGATCAAGTACATGAGTTTATTGCAGCTGCACCAGCGGAGGAGCAGAAGGGCACTGCCCAGCCTGGCTGGCATCCTGCGAGGCATCCCGGGCAACGCAGGTAAGCGGCTAGCAGTAGGCAGCACATCCTCCTCCTACACTACTCCTACATGCTGGCCTCATAGAGGATGGAGAGCTGGATGCAAAATGTTTTCTGAAGAAGCGGCTCATTTAGAGACAGATACTGTTTGCTGAAAAAGCAGTTTAGTTAGAGATGCAACATGTTTTCTGAAAGCAATGTATTTAGAGCTGGTTAGCTAGATAATGGTATATGTGCTGCAGAAGCAGCTTGTTTTGAGAGAGAGTGAGATGGCTGGCTGGCTGGATGAATGTAAAATTCTTGCTGGGGAGCAGAGGTCTCTTGAGATGTCTGTGCCAAGGTCAAGTGTAAATGGTGCCTCGGACCCCCCCCCCCCCCCCCCCCCATCTCTCCCTCTCTTTCTGCAGACATTTCTGGGGAAGTGCTGTACTCGGACCCTGGCCGCCAGAAGCTCTTCTTCGATATGGAGGGCAGGATCCCCGAGAACAGCGAGGTGACCATGGCCGAGCTGAAGCTCTTCAAGAAGCCCCCCCACCGCCCAAGCCTGCCGGATAGGAGGCACCAGAGACCCGTCAACAACGCCCGAGTCAGCATCTACTGGGTGGAGATCCTGGGGGATGGAGCCAACAAGACCTCTCTGATAGACTCCAGGTACCTAGAACAATGCAGGAACAGGCGTGCAGCCATCTCTTATCACTGCCTAGAGCAAAGACACTTTAGGCAGGCCTGGGGCTGGAACCCCTCCTGCAGTCTCTCAGGGTATATTAGCAGCATAGGAAAGCGTGCTGTTTTCTGTGATTTTTCTTTTTAAACCTCAGATCAGTAACAAGCTTATTTGTTATATGGAAAAGTTCAGGCTTTTCAGAATTTCACTTCCTGTTGATTTTAGATTTAAATCTACAATGGAAATTGCACAGTCTTGAAAGACTGAGGTACTGGGTGCACCAGGCAACTTTGGCCCTTCGAGCAGCAACCAAACTGCTTCTTTTAGTATGTGAATTGCATAGCAAATCTAATTATTTTATTTTGAAAAAGACCACAGACCAGTACACTATAAGTGACCAACAAAATATATTTGCATTAAATGACCATCACTGTTATGTTCACATACAGGAGGACTCAGAACAAGAAGCAAATTGCAGCACAATTAAACAGGCTGCTAAAAGACACCTCCTAGTTTTGTTTCCTCTAGGGATCACTTTTTTGAGATTATCTTACAGTATGTGGCCACTTCTGCTTCACTTTGGCTTTGTTGTTGTTGTTGTTAAGTGCTGCTGAGTCCGTGTCGACCCTCTGGATAGTTGACCTAAACTTTGTTCAGTCTTCAGCCAGGCGACTCATTGTTGATAGATTGGCACCCATAGCTGCTATTGAATCGATCCATCTCATTGCTGGCCTTTCTGTTTTACAGTGACCTTCTACCTTGCCAAGCATTATGTCTTTCTCCAATGATCTCTCTCTGCGAATGATATGTCCAAAGTGTGAAAGTCGAAGTCTTGTCATCTGAGCTTCTAAGGAAAGCTTTGGTTTGATCTCCTCTAGTACTAACTAGTTTGTTCTTTGGGCAGTCCATGCTATACACATTATTCATTGCCAGCACCATAATTCAAAGGCATTGCTTTTCTTCCTGTCTATCTTTTTCACTGTCCAACCTTCATATTGCATAAGGTGTTGCCATGACTTGGACAAGTTGAATCTTTGTATGGAAAGAGACATCTCTGCTCTTGAGGATCTTGTCTATATCCTTCATAGTCATTCTGCCAAGATAAATGTGGTGCCAGATTTCTTGACTGCTTGTCGTTTCTTTATTGATTATTGATCCAAGCACTTTGACTTTATCAGTTGTCAATTTCCCTCCCCCCCCCCAATACTCAACTGTACTAAAGCATAGTCACACAGTAACATAGTATATGACGGCAAATAAAGACCAGTATGGTCCATCTAATCTGTCCAGCAAGGTGGCAAGAGTAGCTGCACCTACCTCTCCATGCAGGTCACCCCTCCCCATGCCTTTGTATAGGGATGTACCCTCCGCTCCGTTCAGGTCACCCCTGTTTGTTGAGATATAAGAAATAGTTAAGTTTATTTTTATTTTATCCTGTTGCTTTAACGGATCCACTGTGTCTGTCCCATGCCATTTTGAATTCCGTCACTGTATTTGCCCCCACCACCTCCATTGGGAGGGCATTCCATGCATCCACCACCCTTTCAGTGAAAAGAGTACCTAAAATGTTATTATTAATTTACACAGGGCTCCACGAATGAAAGCAAAAGACTAATCTATTTCTAGAAAGCAAAGAATTCATTTTGCAGTGATTTGATAATGAAATCTGGCACTGGAAAGCCAGTCACAAAGGAAGCGATTTTAGAAGGGTTGAGCACCATTTACACACCAAACCTGGCTACTCCTTATAGATGTATAGTCATGAAACACACAGATTGGAAGGGGGGCACATTTTAGTGAGGCCTTTCAAGTATAGGTGTAATTCCTATTTGGAAACACAAATACAGTTTCCCCTTGAGCTTTTACATCTGTCCCAACAGCATAAACATTAGCTAGCTACTCATTTGGTCCTGGGTTCAGACAGCACAAACGTGCCCCAGAGCTTGGCTCCTTAATTGTTCTCCTTGGAGGCACAGTTTTCAAAAATCCCCTGCTTATACTGTAAGTGCCTCTACTTACAGGAGTAGGTAGTAAAATCTCTCTCTTACATATAAGGGAAAGGAGTTTGGATTTAGCTCACATCTTTTTCCAGGAGTAGTTCAAAGCAAGTTACATTCAGATACATGTAAATACCAGCAAAGCCTCAAATGACCCTGCTCTTTATTTGAATGTGGGGTGGGTTTTTTTTTTTGGAAAGGGGCAGTTCCCATTGTAGGTGCCACTAAATACATGTATTTTTCCTGCAGCCTTACAGGTATTTTTCACAAAGCTCTGTATTCAGCAGGCTTTTTGTAAAATCCACTGCCAATTGTGTATGTTCCAACTTGGGCCTCCCTTTTCTGACCTAGATAACCTATACAAAATTGGACTTCACTTGTATTCATTGAGTCCATTAACAGGTTTCATCCACAGCACAGCTTGCGTATTGACCTTTACTTCTAATGGTTTAATTAGATTAAGCAGTAACTACTCTATTCAATTTCTCTAAGTGGAATTTGGTTTCCTTTGCTTTTTTCCTATTCACTACACCCTTCACATGATTGTTGCTTTATGTTCACCAGCTATTGTGAGACAAAAGATGAATAGAAATTAATTTTAATTCTGTTAAAACTGTAGTGTCTGCAGGCAAGTAGGAAAGTGGATTGATTACAATGCTGTATTGGGGCCAAGAGCTTCGCATCAGATTGGATAATATGTCAGAGATTGCTAAAGACAGCAGTACAGGGAATTAAGAGCCTTCTCTTCATTCTTCCGCAGATTAGTTCCAATTATGGAATCAGGGTGGAAAAGCTTTGATGTGACCCAGGCTGTGCATTCTTGGCTGAAGAACAAGCACCAATCCGCCATGCACCTGGAGGTCAGGATTGAAGGGGAAAGACATGGCAGTTATGCCTCTGACATGGCCAAGTCCGTGCGATTCACATCCCAGGACCCTTCAGATAAAACCTTGGGGAAGCCGGAGCTAGTGCTCTACACCCTCAACTTGGAGATGCATGGGTATGTGTCCAAATGAACAGGAGTTTCAAGGGATGTGCCCAAGCAACACATTTTTAGCTCATTTTTGGATTTTTCCTAAATTTTGATTGATTTTTTTTTTGGGGGGGTGGGGGGGTTGGCTCA
Organism: Ichthyophis bannanicus; assembly: GCA_033557465.1. Taxonomy (NCBI): domain Eukaryota; kingdom Metazoa; phylum Chordata; class Amphibia; order Gymnophiona; family Ichthyophiidae; genus Ichthyophis; species Ichthyophis bannanicus. The sequence goes on along the minus strand of CM066033.1, from coordinate 370,584,926 downwards.
CATATTCATTTTAATAAAAAATTATTAGCACATTGTGATTATGCATGTGTCAATTTGTAGGTTAACATGCGTTACATCGATTTTGCTCACTAATGAACTGAATGTATGCTAACAAATGTGCATCCCTAGTGTTTTAGTGTTTTTTTGTGCATTCCGCTATAGTGCTTTGCGTGATCCATTTTAGTTCTGCAGTACCATTCAAATCCACTAGTTACTTCACCCCAAGAAAAAACGTCTTTTCTTTCTTTCTTCAGAATTTTTTTTCAGTATTTTAGAGTAAATATTTATTTTCTATAATCAAACCTGTTCATCTCCAGGGCTGCCAGGCTGGGTCTTTCTCTGTTTCTGTTCAAGGCATCCATTTTAAGATCAATATTAGCATTTTAGTTGTTGTATTTTTAAGGTATGGGTCTTATGATATTTATTATGTCAATGAGGCGGTCTCTTCCTATAACACTGTACTCTCCTCTGCTCTGGATGCTTTTGCTCTTTCCATTCCATGTCCTGAGGGGTGACTTCCAAAATACACTACCTATGTTTCTGTGTCTGCTCTGCTGAATGCCTTTGGCTAAAATCCCTTGTTTGCTTTAACTACATACATTTTACATTTTTGCTAACCTCCTTCCAGTCTGCTTTAGCATTTGCCAAGTAAGAATACTATGTCCATGTAATAAATGTTTTTCCCTCTGACCCTCACTGTCTCTCCCATGCTCAACTCTCTTCTCAAAATGCCTTCACCTCCAACCCTCTTTCATATTTTGCCCAGACTTTGGCTGACTACTTCCATGACAAGATTCACAAAATTAGGCTTGAGTTCTCCACTGGGTCACCTCCATCCCCCCTTCCTCCGCTTCATTCTCAAATCCTCCCTTCAACACCTATCATCCTTTTTTCCTTTTCTAAAGTCACCAAAGAGGAAATTGCATGTCTTCTCTCCCAAACTTACTACCTGCTCCTTTGATCCCACTCCTTTCTTTCGACTAAGCTCTATTTTCTCCACTGTCATCCCTTCCATTTATCATATCATCAGCCTATTGCTTTCCATTGCTCCTCAAAAAAAACCTTACCTTCCCCCTACCTACCCTTCCACTTATCAGCCCATCTCCCTCCTCCCTTTTGCATCCAAATTACTCAAACCTGTGGTTCACTGCTGCTGACTTGACTTTCTTTCCTCTCATCTCTCATACCATCCTGAATCTACTGCAATCTGGCTTTTGTCTTCTTCATTCTACAGAAGCTGCTCTTGCTAAAGTCTCTATTGACCTTTCCTTGGCCAAATCAAAGGGCCTTTACTTGACCCTCATCCTGTTGACTCTTTTGATCACTGTCTTCTCTTGCTATCTTGTTCTCACTTGGAGTCAGGGCTTTCTTCTGTCTTAGTTTTCTTTGTATCTCTCCCATCACACTTCTAGTGTATGCTTTGGTGAATCCTTCTCTGCTGCTATCCTGCTTTCAGTCAGTGTACCTCAGGGCTTTATTTTGGGACCGCTTCTCTCCTCTCTCTGTTCTTGCTCCCTTGTGGCCCTGATCTCCTCCCATGGATTTCAGAACCATCTTTACATTGGTAACTTTCAGATTTACCTCTCTACACCAGACATCTTTCCAGAAATCTGGGCCTAAATTTCAGCCTGCTTGTCTGATGTTGCTATCATCTGAAAATGAACATGCCCAAGATGGAATTTCCCATTTTTCCCCCCTACACTGGTTTAGACATGAAAGGGCCCAGGGCTGAAACTGGTGAGGGGAGCTCCAAAGTCAGCATATAAGTTATCAGGCTCATTCCAAGTCACGAATAGTCCATCCCTGCTATTTGTGCCCCCCTTCCGCCAGCATCTAGCTTCCCTGACAGTTGTACGGGGATGCTAGACAGGGACGGAAAAGGGGAGGATCGGGGGTAGCGTTAGGGCGGGCAGTGGGCGGTTGCCGGCCCTGGACATACAGGGCCGATTCTAATGTTGGCCATGTACGTCCAGGGCCTGCAACCTGAATAGGGAAGTTATTCCACCTCTGACATGGAATAACTTCCCTGGACGTCGGGGATCGGCAGGCCCAAGGACAGGAAAGGATGGCAGGGGGCTGAGAGCATTCTCCACAGCCCGACCCTGGCTCTAGAAGGCCAAATCAGGGGTCGGGCTGCAGGGAATAAACTGTTCCAGCAGCCAGCATTGTGGCTTTTAAATGGAGCCGCAGTGCCATGGCAACCGAAGCCATGGCACCGCGGCTCCATTTAAAAGCCATGACTGAGTTAGTTGGGCAGTGCCTGTACGTGCAGACCAGCTGAATCACAGTCCCAGCCTGTACATACAGGCCTGATTGCGATTCTGATCCTGCAGGGCTTGGTGTGCCCCGCGGGATCAGAATCGCGACCCCCTCTGTCAAACCGGACATACAGAGGGGGTACGTCCGGGATGGAAAGAGCCTGTATGTCTCCTTCAGTTTAAGGCAGATTTAGGGTCCCCTTGTGACATGGGGGTCCAGGACAATTGCCCTGTTTACCACCCCATAACACCAGCCCTGCCCTAGACATACCTCCTCCCTTCTCTATTTCTGTGGCCAATAGATAGATAAAACTTCTCAATTCTGACTCTATAAGATCAGCAAAATCCGTCCTTTCCTTTCCTTTAAGAACTATGCTAGCCTCCTGTTTATTCTGTTTCTCTGTCTTGGATAAATTGTAAGCTCTGCAGAGGAGGGACTGTCCCTTATAGGAGTTATTCTGAGACATGAATAGCAGGGATGGATGTCCCAATGGGACGTCTATCCCCGTTATTCATGCCAGCTGCATGTCTCAACTAACTTCTCCGCCGGTTGTGCAGGGAAGTTAGTCGGGGGGCGGGGAAGAGGTGGCCCGGGGGTGGAGAGTGGACGGGCAGTGGGCGGTCACCAGTCCTAGACGTACAGGGCCGATTCTAATGTCAATCCTGTACGTCCAGGGCTGGCAAAATGGCTGGGGCACGGAAGGGGTGCAGAGTTAATTCCCTGCAGCTCTATCCTGGCCTTAGGAGGCCGGATTGGGGGTCGGGCTGCAGGGAATTAACTTTTGTAGCAGCGGCCGGCATTGCAGCTTTTAAATGGAGCCGCGGTGTCATGGCAACAGGACGCCATGGCGCCCTGTCTCCATTTAAAAGCCCTGGCTGAGTTAGCCAGACTATGGCTGTATGTGCAGGCCAGGACTGAATCGCAGTCGCGGTCTGCACGTACAGGCCTGTTTGCAGTTCTCATCCCATGGGGCTAGACGTGCCCTGCGGGATCAGAATCGCAATCTCCTTTGTACGTCTGGGTCATCCCAGACGTACAAAGGAGATGTAAGTGCGGGACAGAATCGGGCCCTCTGTGTGTATGTACAGCTCTGCATAAGTACTAGCAGCAGTAGTCATTTATTCTGATAGTTTGCTGTAAGGCGATAGTGGTTTAGTTATTTGTTGCTATGATAATGTTTTATTCTTGTGTAGTTGTGTTTATGATTTTGAGCCGATATGTGGTGATCAACATATGAAATTAAGCTTCAGCATCAGCACTTAGCTTTCTTCACATATTTAGGCATGCTATCCCTTTAACTAAAGCTGTTGAATAAATTTTAAGACCAGCGACTGTGCTGGTTAAACATATAGCACTGCTGAATATGTGGAAAAAATTAAACAGCAGTCTGGGGTTTGATTCCCACTAGCACTCCTTGAGGCCTTAGGCAAGTCATTTGACCCTCCATTGCCTTGGAGGAAAACCCAGGAGTCAGCATTGACTCAAAGGCATACACTGCATTGCTGGTGCTTAATTTTCTTAGCAGGCCTAACTTTAAATGTATAACGTATCCGTTAAGCAGCTAAATACTGCTGTTGAACACATGGTTCTGCCTTCACCCTGCCCCAGTGCCAGCCCCTTTTTTTATGCCTTGTCTGGCCATTTATCAAGTTAAACGACCCTATTTTATACATGTGAGGGCACATTTAAGAAAAGCTGTTTAGGTGCACTCTGGGACATACAAGAGAAAATATGTGAAATTCGGTAGAAGGGGCAGCAGAGATGGTGGATATGTGTAAATGCATTCTAAAATAGACCCATCTCCACAACAAAAGACCACACGTCTCTGTCGGCATGCAAAGAAACGGGGAAGTACAGAATAAAGGCCCGGACACATGCATGACAAAGATCAATTTCAGAAACATGGATGTGTGAAATTTAAATATCAGCAGGACCGGCAACATTGATGTGTGTGCACCAGCATTTCAGAACATGCCGGCCTGCCATTTTGCAAACGGGGATGAGCAGCACAACGGCGGTATATATAGAGGCTTTATTATTGACCTGCTATCCATATTTGATGGCAAGAAAAATATTGTGGTGCTAAGAGGAAATGATCCTCTCATCGCTACTACTGAGAGTTGGCCGAATCAAGTATTTTCAAAATACCTTGTCATGCCAAGGGGCAGGTCTAGAAATGGACGTGTCTGCTAGTGGGTTGAAATGTGTAGCGCCATTATGACATCAGAGCTACAGGTGGATTTGTTGGTCACCGCCCCAGACAAGCCTGCAGCATGGCCCTGTGCAACTTGGACAGCATTGCGCCAAATACATCAGGGTTTTCAAAAGTGACCCTTGGGATGTGAATGTGATTTACCCGTGTGAACTGGCATTTTCAGACATGCAAAGCATAAACAGAGCTTCTAAAATTAGGGATGTGGTTTTGTTTTAAAATGAAAGCAGGCAATAATACACCCTGTTGCACAAAAGTGCGCAGTATTAAAAAAAATGATTCAAAGATGAAAAACCAAAACAAAACAGCATTTTATTTGGCCTGCACATTCTTAAAAATGACACCAATAGGCTGCAAAAATTGAGGAAAAAGCGAGTTATGCATTCTGCACTCATCAGCAAATGCAAAACTCGTTTTGAATATTTGCGACATTGCTTCTAACTTGCTGATTTACATTGCTATCATCTGAAAATGAACATGCCCAAGATGGAATTTCTTATTTTTCCCCGTACACCAGGGCTGGTTTGGACATGCAAGGTCCCAGGGCAGAAACTGGTGAGCTCCGAAGTCAACATATAGGTGATGTCTCCTTTAGTTTAAGGCAGATTTGGGACCCCTTGTGGCATGGGGGTCCAGTGCAAATTGCCGTATGCCAGCCCATAACACCGGCCCTGCCCTAGACACACCTCCTCACTTCTCTATTTCTGTGGCTAACTGTCATCCTCCCTATTTCCTCGGCTTGCAACCTTGGGGTCATTTTCAACTTTTCTCTCTTTCTCCGCATATATCCAAGAGATAGCTAAAACCTCTCAATTTACATTGTTATCCCCTGCTTTGTGCTCTTTTGTAGAATAGGCATAAAAACTCAGAGTGGGTTATTAAGCCCGCTAGCTGCTATGGCTAAATCCAAACCAGATGCCGAGCACTGGAATCCAGATGAAGAATATCTGGTCACTGCAGTCAGCTTCGCTGCTGTACAGATATCTAGCTCGAGAGCCATTTAGAGCAACTTTCTGCTGAAAATCACTGCTATATGGATCACTTGCAGCTCCACTCCGGACTGCCTCAGTGTTATCTGGATAGTGCCAAGGAGGTCAGAGAGAATGTTCAGTGGCACTCTGTATATCAGTCTCAGCAATAAGAGAGAGGATCAATGTGGGCCTCATTTGAATTTGACCAAAACCTGAGGCGATTTTGTTTGTCTGCTTAAAGATTCAGTGTTTTTTGGGCAGATCATCAACAGCAGTCACATCTGTCCATTCCAACATCCTTTTAACAATCACAGCCAGTGAAAATTGATGTGTAACGATCACCTGCATTAATATTAACATTTTTGTAAAGTTTACAATGAACGGTGAATGATCCAGGTTCACTGGTAGAGTATCGTTACCAAAACAAAACATTTTGGTGTTTATGCACACAGCTGGCCAAGGAAATTTAACAATTTTTGCTGGGGATGGGAGTTAGAAAACTAGGACTGGATCAATGCATCTGAGTGACTTGGATCTTGGGCAGCCTCATATCCCATGGTTAGTAATCTAACTTTTGCATGTGACTATCCCGGGTCCACTAGTAAGTTTTCTTTTTTTGAGTTCAATACGCTTTATTGAATTATGCCAAGCCGTAAATGGCAAAGCAAGACAGACAGTGTACAAAGAGAAAACACAGCAACATATAAAAACATGGGTGGCGTGCCTGCAGAATTAATTCTAATTATTGTGGCTTCAATGAACATAATTTAAACACTGGTTCCAAGATCTCTCATCACTAACAAGTTTTCTAACTTAACTAGTGTTACTGATGGGTTTCATTTTGCAATCAGTCTATAAAATGCTTTCCTTTTGACTTGGTTAATGAATACCTCTTGAATCGGTTTGAGTTTGACGTACTTCTCTGCAGGCTGTTATGAACATAATTATTCCAAGGTGATGGTGTGCATGAGATTCACTCTTCATAGAGGGTCCCATTTGAAGAAGGCTCATGGGTGGTCTCAGAGGCTCATGTACATCATTATCATTGGCTAATTCTTATCAAATTGAATGTTGTAAGCTCCTTGGAGCAAGGGCATATTGTACTTGACCTTCACTGCACTCTGGCTTGCTATACATTTAAACTCACCCTCTAAAAATTAGGTTATGGAGTTCTTTCCCTTTTACACAAAAGCAGGTATCATCGCCTTGAGTTCTTTCAGATCCTATCCCCAGATATTTAATAGTCCCTTTTCACTTTCTGCAGCGCTCGTGGAGACTGTGACGAGAAAACAGCCCAGGAAGACAACATCTGTTGCAGACAGGAATATTTCATCAACTTTCGGGAGCTGACCTGGACGCAGTACTGGATTATTGAGCCCGCCGGGTATCAGGCCTTCCGCTGTGTGGGAAGCTGCAAGCAGCCCAAGAACCCACTGCGGCATTATGGCTACGGGGAGAGAACGTGCACTGTGGTGGAGAGCGCTCCCCTGCCTATGATGTACCTGGTGAAGAAAGGAGACTACACGGAAATCGAAGTGGCAGAATTCCCAAACATGATTGTAGAAAAGTGTGGTTGCACAATGGACAACATATCAGTAGTATAACGAGAACCACTGGTAGAATTCCCTGGGGAGGGGGATCCAAAAGCAACTAATTGTCCTATGTACATCTGCACACACTGAACAGCAAAAAGCTGACGGGACATGGGAAAGCCGGAGGACTAGTAATCCTGACCGAGGTGAGGACAGGAGATCCCATGCCTGATGATCATACGTAAAAGACACCAGCGTATCTTCTGTGTCCCTCAAGAATTTCAGAATCTAACCATAATGCAACAGGCTCTTACAAGCACTTACATGTACATAGTATAAATTAAAGGTGTATATTTTTGCATTATTCTCTCACCCTCATGCCATGTGCCAAAAGCAGTTTCCAGAAGAGTAATGGTCTAATAGATTTATTTTTTAGTTCTATATCATTCCTGCAGGCTTTAACTTGTTTTTCTTCAAATTGTAAATATGGGGATTAATAGTAAACCAATAAAATATAAAATCAAGATCTTTACTTCCTTTGTGTTTCATGATATGATGCATTCCGTTTTTTGGAATATGAGGTCTGTCTCCATGTAACATATGTACAACTTTGCAAACAGCATTAAGATCCTCCAGGTCATGCATCCCTTATGACATTACAGGCCTACTATTCAAAAAATGCTGAGCACCTAAATTTAGGACCTAAGTTTTGTCCTCTATTTTCCAACCAAACTTAGGAGCCCAAAGAAGTCATTTTAAGAGCATCTCCATGTGTAAATAGTGGCATTTATGTATAGACGGCCTGCATTGAAAGCTGCTATTTATACATGGAGATGATTGGGACACAGATTTCAAGGGTCCATGGTTTGGGTAGTCATACATATTTTGCCATTTTACAATAGGAATGCATGTCTATGGAAATACATTTTCCCTTCAGCTTCTGCACTGCACCAGCCGCAAGGCATGCAGGCGCACAGATTAAATACAACTGCTGGTTTCAGCCAGGACTCTACTTGTGGCATTAAGGGAGTAGTTTTCCTTAATCGCCCATTTCTTATTTTTGCCTCAAAAGTAAACAAAACCTCTTTGTGGCTTTCATAGTTCATTGCCACCACTTATACGGAGAGACATGGAAGTTGCAAAGTCGCCACTTCACTTCCACATCTAAGTACTGCCACTTATGGGTAGAAGCTGCCGGGCGATGCCGCTCCCTTTTGCTATATGCAGATTCGTAAAATAACTGCTCCCATAGGACATATTTTACTAAAGGCTCCACATTTGGCCGAGCCTTTTATACAATACTGGCGGAATTGATCATGTTTCTGACATGGCCGTCTCAATTCCTAATTCAATGACCTATGCAAAATGGAGCATTTGGTTTTTGGTTGGAAATTCACTTAAATTTAGGAACCTAGAAGGCATACGGGGCATATTCAAGAGGAGTAACGGGGTTAGCAGACATGCTAACAGTGCTAAACTGGTGAGTGTGATATCCAGCGGCACATAGCTGTTTTGTGCCATTGAATTTCTCCACCTAATGCCGCTGCACACCCCAATGCTAACTGTGCCGCACCAGGATGTTCCAGGGGCAGCGCTTGAGTTAGCCAGATAGTGGCCATATTAAATCGCTGGCCGGTTAATCTAAATCAGCTAAAAGGCACAAACGACTGGCCTAACCTTACCCGGTTTAGTGTCCAGCTGGCAGCTGAATATGGCTTTTGCCCAATTAGCTAAAACACTATGAGGCCAATTCTGCTTGGGGGACATCAGGCCCGTCCAGACGTCCAAAATCTGGACGGGTCAGATTAAACCCCGATTTTGCACCTGCAAGAGCTAGATGTTCCCATGGGAGCAGAATTGGGACTCTTGGATGGGCCAGATGTGCTCCAATTCTGCAGGCCCGTATGTGCAGCGGACTCCACAGCTAACCCTCCCCATACTCCTGCATGGAGCCTCGGTGCTGTGGGTCCTGTTTCCATGTCACCAGGACACCATGCAGGAGCCCTGATGCCCTGCAAAACAAATAAAATGCTTTTCTCTGCCACCCAACCCTGGAGGGGCCTGCCAAGGCCGGGATCAGGCAGCAGAGAACCTCCCGTGTTGGCTCACCACTTCAACAAGGTCCTCCAGCGCTGTCTGCCATTGTGGGGGAGAGGGGATGGGATTTATTCTGGTGGCCAGATGCGATCCTGGCATTGAATATCTGAGTCTAACTTAAAATGGTGATGGCCGCCGCCACTGAATATCAGCCTCTAGGCTTTTAAGTCCTAATCCAGACCGACAACCAGTTGGCAATGTTCTACATCAACAAGCAGGAAGAGACGGGGTTGTTCCTCTTGTGCCCTGTGGGTGAATTTAAATGGTGGGGGGGGGGGTGGCTTGGAGTGCATGACCGCTAAAGAATATTAGGTCTAGGATGTTTCCTCTTTCCTGTGCAGGTTCTTTCACAAGCTGAGTAAGGTTCATAGCTTCCATTGCCTCTAGGAATGTGTTGGCCAGTTTTGGTTGAAGCGATGGCAGATTAAATTGCCTAGGATTAGGAGGGCTTTGTTCATTTTGGTGTCTGATAAAATGCCATCTAGCATGTTGGATAAATCAAGAGGTACTGTGGTAGGAGTCCTGTATATGAGGCTGATGGTGATTTTTTAATTTGTTATGGTAAGGGTATCAGAGTCATTCGTGTTCTGTGTTGAGTGGTATCTGAATCTTAAGCTGTTTTTTCCTATGATCATTATTCTGCCACCTCTGCAGGTGTAACGCGGGCAGTGAAAGAGGGTGTATCCATCTGGGGTGATTTGATTCTGTAACACGTTATCTGCTTCTGTTATCCATGTCTCTGTTATACATAGTATGTCTAGTTGATGATATAGGGCCAGGTCTCTGATAATTGGGAGTTTGTTTCTGATTGAGCGGGCATTGATAAAAGTGCATCAGATAGTGTGTTTGGTGTGTAGAGTGGGTAGTCCCTCGGGTTGGTATAATGAGATTTGTATGTGCACAAGGCATCTTGGATGTTTAAGGCATGGTGTCTGTGTAGTTTATGTGTTGTAATGGGGTGGGGTTTGGTCCATAGCTGTGGTGTGTGGTGCAAAGGTTGGCTTTGTGTTAGTTTTGTCTAAGCTGCTGTCAGTATGATGAGTGCTAGTATAGTGTATAGTATTATGTATATGTGCATCATTGCTTCTAGTGTATGTCTTTTATCAATGGTGAGTGTTCTGCTCAATACACTGAGCTGTTCTGGGGAAGGGTTTCTTCTTTCGCCTCTAGGTTGTTTTGTTGTGTTTCAGTTTGTATTAAGTGTTTCCATCTAGATGTGACCAATCTCTGATCTTGTGTTGGAGTGGGTCTGTGGCTGTCCTTGAGGATGAGTGGGGCTGTTTAGTGATTTCTTTATGTGGTCCCCACCTAAGGGCCATGCCAAAGAGCCCTCCGGTGATGTCCTCAGGTGTGGGTGCGCCTGATGGCACTGTGTAATTTAAATCCTGTCTTTGGGCCCTGATTGGCCTTGTGATGGGGCGCAGGGAGGAGTTCAGCTTCCCGCTTCCTGTCCCGATGCCGATCGGGGCTCTGCTGTGGTTTCTGCGTTCCTCTTTGTGCCCGACGGTAGAAGCCCAGTGTAATGGCAGAATTCCAGTGTGAACATGTGGATAGTCATGGCTTAATGGCAGAAAGCCAACATGTATTTAGCCAAGGAAAGTTGTCTCGCTAATCTCCTATATTTTTTCAAAGGTGTGAATAAACAGGTAGATAAAGGTAAGCCGGTTGATATAATGTATCTGGATTTTCAGAAAACCTTTGACAAAGTCCCTCATGAGAGACTCTTGCGAAATTTAAAAAGCCATGGGATAGGAGGCAGTGTACTATTGTGGATTAGGAACTAGTTAAAAGATAGAAAACATAGAGTAGGGCTAAATGGACAGTTTTCTCAATGGAGAAAGGTGAATAGTGGAGTATCACAGGGATCTGTGCTGGGCCTGCTGCTTTTTAACATATTTATAAATGACCTGGAAATGGGAATAACAAGTGAGGTGATCAAATTTGCAGATGACACAATTATTCAAAGTTGTTAAAATGCAGGAGGATTGTGAAAAATTGAAAGAGAACCTTAAAAAATTGGGATACTGGGCATCCAAATGGTAGATGAAATTTGATATGGACAAATGCAAAGTTATGCACTTATGGAAGAACAATCCAAACTAAAGTTATACAATGCAAGGTACCACATTAGGAATCACCACCCAGGAAAAGGATCTGGGTTTCATCGTGGATAGTATGTTGAAATCCTCTGCTCAGTGTGCAGTGGCAGCCAAGAAAGCAAATAGAATGCTAGGAATCATAAGGAAGGGAATAGAAAATAAAACCAAGGATATTATAATGCCTCTGTATCGCTCCATGGTGCGACTGCACCTTAAATATTGTGTGCAGTTCTGGTCAGAATATTTTTAGAAAGATGGAGCAGAATTGGAAAAGGCACAGAGAAGAGTGACAAAAATGGTAACGGGGGTGGAAGGATATCCCTATGAGAAAAGGCTTAAAAGGTTAAGGTTCTTCAACTTGGAAAATAGACGGCTGAGGGGAGATATGATAGAGATCTGTAAAATAATGAATGGAGTGGAACGGGTAAACATAGATTGGGTGTTTACTCCTTCAAGAAGTAGAAAGGCTAGGGGATACACATTGAAGCTACAATGTGACACATTTAAGACTAATCTGAGAAAATATTTTCACTCAGCGCGTAATCAAATGCTGGAATTCATTACTGGAGGATGTAGTAAAAGCTGTTAGTGTAGCTGGGTTCAAAACAGGTTTGGATGAGTTCCTGGAGGAAAGGTCCATAAACCATTATTAAAGAGGGCTGGGGACAAGCAGCATGGAATGTGTATACCTTTGGGAACCAGACAGGTATTTGTGACCTGGATTGGCCACTGTTGGAAACAGGATACTGGGCTTGATGGACCCTTAGTCTGATCCGGTATTGCATTTCTTATGTTCTTATGCACTACCTGAAAAAGAACTGGAAAAGGTAGAGGGAAGAGCTGAAATGATTAGACCAAGAAACAATGTGATAGAAGCTTTACACAATCATTAATGGGGTGGAACAGATAAATAGGAACTGTAATTATGCCTTCAAATTGCACCAGGACTAGGGAGCAATCCATTCAATTAACAGGTAGCAGATATTTAAAAAAAATGATTTTTTTTTTGCTCAATATACAATCTATCTGTGGAGTTTGTTGCCAGAGGATATGGTCAATGCATCTTACATAGCTGTGTTTAAAAGGGGTCCACGAGCAATTATTGACTAAGTAGACCTTGGAAGGCTGCTGTTCATCCCTGGAAGAAAACAAAGGTATAGATCTATTCTTTAGGGTCTTTGGGTACGTCTCAATAACCCAGATTGGCCACTCTTGGAAAGAGGATGCTGGGTTTGATGGACTTCTGGTCTGACTCTGCATGGCATATCTTATTTTTAAAAGCTTTGAAAGGCCAAGTGGAGAAAGCAGGACTGTGCTCCTATGAAGCTGGAGTCAGGAGGTTCGGGACATGCTGGATCATGTTCTGTGGTGCTGAATGGAAGAGTTAGGAGGTTCGGGACATGCTGGGTCATGTTCTGTGGTGTTGAATGGGGAGGGAGACCACAAGCTGTGAAGTGTCTACAAATGACCGAATGCAGGAGAATGGATGAAATGACAGAAGGGCAGAATCCGAAAAGCATGTGTTAAAAGCGGTCAAATCAACTGTTCTCTTCTTCATTCTCAAGTGGATACCTCCCAGTTGATGTATTTCACTTCATTATCTAGAGGCACTTACTTCTGTCTACATATGATACTAATACTCCCGAAAACCATCACCAAATGCAACAAAGCCTCTAGAGACCGTGCCTTTGCTCTATCCGCACCTTCATGCTGGAACAATCTACCAACCAACATCCATGCTATAAACAACCTTCACCAATTCAGAAAGGCTTTGAAACACTACCTCTTCCTTCAATGCTTTCCCAACTCTGAAGACATTACATAGCCACATTTCACCCTTACACAACATCCATTGAACAGACACCCCAATCACCCTCCAACCCTCCTATCCTGATTAGCCACCCTACCAACCTCGATTCTACACGCCACAGTGACCTTTAAATAACATGCATAGATATATTGAGGAATTATGTACATAGTTTTACCTGTTCTCCAAGTTTAAATTCCTTGTTTCACTGTAAGTCCAATGTAGACCCCCCACACTGGACATTTATGTTACTTGTGAACCGCGCTGATGTTAAATAGTGCGGTATATACAAAATGTTAAATAAATAAAAATAAATAAAATATGAGAGGAACCATATTCCTAAAAATCATTATTGGCTTCAGGTTTGAATTTAATTTGACCAGGATTGCACTATGGATTTTTATACTGCGGCACAGAGGTCCCAGGCAGGGATGATGCACCAGACAGCATCAAAATTTGTCAACACTTCATTCCTTCTACTGGAAGGAAGATCTGAGTGCATGCATAGACTGGCTTCTCCTTGTTCCTTCCAAGCACCTCCTTGGTCTTCCAAAGCAGTTGGGTAAACCTGAGACTGCTGCTCTGTCTGTGCAGCAGTCATAGATGCAGCATCACTCCCTTCTTGAGTGCTGGGGACTATGAACCAGCCTGTGCTCACAGTTTCTGCAGCAAGCCTACTTTTTCCTCCTCCTGCACAAGCTTCATTTAGCTATGTTTTGTCTTTGTTCTTTGAATGAACAATTTCTCCTTGCTCTTTCGAGGTATCAGCAGGGCCAGCCCCAGAGCTGGTTCAAGATGCCGAGGCCCTAGGCAGACCCTAAGCCTTACGCCCCCTTCAGCTTTTAAAATCTATTGTTAGCTTTGAATGCCCTGCTCTTTGCTGCCCTTTTTTATTTATTTAACCAGTTTTGTATACCACCTTATCCTTCAATCAAAATGGCTGAAAACACATTTGTGGGTCTACACTGAATAGGAGGGGAGGGATGACTATACGTACACATAGACATTAGGCAATCAGAAGTTGCGGCCCTAGGCACCCACCTAGTTTGCCTAATGGTTGGGCCAGTCCTGGGTACCAGAGCAATTGGAACTAAGGCTGCAATCTGGCACCATGAGCCTTCATTCATACCTACCTAGGTATTTTTCTCCTATTTTGCATTCCCTCCCAACATGCTTAGCCAAGTCATCGGGAGGGGGGGGGGGGGGGGGAGCTAAGAACACTGCAATCACAGGCCCTAAATCAGACTACCAGGTGCCACTATTGTAGAATGGCTGGGCCTCTCTTCCCTCTGAGGGTGGAGATGGAGCAGAGGCATAACCCCTATCAAGGACTAGTGATTGTCACACTTTTTGTTACAATTCTTCTGTCTTGAGGGAAATTGTATGAGTTTATCCTTTTGTTGATCTCTGGACAAATGTGCATTGCTGTTTTCTTGTTAATGAATGCATTAACTCATTTTAATTTTTGCTTTCAAACACATCAAATAATCTATTAAGTCCCAGTGAAGAAATATTGTGGGTGTGCAATTGGAAAATAATCTAAATTGGGCTGCAATGAGAAATATGATAAATTGAACCTGAGGCTTAAAAAGGGGGAAGACTTGTATTCGCTATCAAGCCCTAAACAGAGAGCTGACCCCTCCAAAAGCCACAAAACAGAATTATTTATCTGTAGTAGGTGTTCTCTGTTGACAGCAGGATAGGTTCTCACATATGGGTGATGTTATCAACAGAACCCTATGTGGGAAGTGCTCCCAGCCTCTTCTAGAAACTTCTGGAGAGGATCCACTGTGCATGTGCACGAGTTCCTGCCTGCCATCTGCAGCCACTGTGTCTCACCTCCTTAGCCCATTAACTAGCTAAAGCCAGAATACAATTTCAAGGGAAGAAGGGTGGGTTGTAAGGACTTATTATGCTGTCCACAGAGAATAACTGTAAGGACAAGCAGGATAAGTACTCAACTTTGAGATTCCCTAGCTACAGGCTGCCTTATAAAAAAGGTTATAAATTTGTGTTGAAACAGGCTGACAGCAACACTGCCACTTGCAATTTCAAAGGCTTTTTAAATTTTTACTTTTTTTTTATATGCGGCAGCCTGGAACTGAGACTAGGGGAGAATGGAGCTAGATTTTAATCCACAAACAGATTGGAATCTGCTGTTGTGCCAAGAATCCTTTTGCAAACAACAGTGAGATGTAAATATGTGGACAGAGTCGTGACTTTGGGGATCTCTTCTATGGAGGCTAATCTCAAATGGGCCACCAACATAGCCCTGGCCCTGACATTGTGAGTTGTGAGCTCCCACAGTCAAGCCCACCTGGGCATAATCAAAAGATGCAATCCACTAGTCAAATTAAAAGCATACATTTGTTGACAACAGCCCCCCAATCGATTGAGGTCAAAAGAAACAAAAAGCTGGCTGGACTTTCTATGGGCTTTAGTCTACTCCAGATCAAAGGCCAAGGCTCTCTTGCAGTCCAACATGTGTAACACAATTTTATGATCTTGAGAAAAATGTTGGAAGAACAACTAACTAATTAAGATAGGAGTCCAACATCACTTTAGGAAGGAATCTAGGTTAAGCACAAAAAGATTTGTGTAGGCTGAATCAGCATCTAAGACCTGGATCATGCTAACTCTGCATACTGAGGTGACCATCACAAAAACAAAACCTTTCAGGCCAGGTACTTCAATCCATAAGTGTCCAGCAACTCGAAATGGATTTTCAGCAGCTGAGACAAGGCTATGTTGAGATCCCAAGACTCTGCAGAAGGCTTGTTAGATGACTTCATAAGAAGCATGAAGCAAACAATTAAAGGCTGCACCGAGATGGGTTTACTTTCTACATGCTGGTGATAAGTGGCAGTTGCACTGAGATGTACTCTTACTGAGTTTGTCTTCAGGGCAGACTAACAAACGCAGAAGGTATTCAAGCAGTTTTTATGTGAGACACAAGAAAGGATTTAAGGCCTTTCCCCTCACACCAGATGATAAATTTCTTCCACTTAAACTCATAAGATTTCTGACTGCAATTCCTCCTGGAAGCCAAGAGGACATTAGCAATGCCAACTAGCAAGTTAAGGGAGGATAAGGTTAGCCCCTCAATATCCAAGCTGTGAGGGCAAGGGACTTTATGTTGGGATGAAACATCATTCCCTGATCTTGCTTAATGAGGGTTGATGAATCCTTTAGATGACTTGATTCCCTGATGGATAGCTCAAATAGTAAAGGGAACCAGGGTTTCTAGGTCTTTAAGGTGCTATGAGGATCATGGAGCCCCTGTCATTCCTGAGTTTCAGAAGAGTCTTCACTATGAGGTTTTGGAGCATATGTGTATAGAAGACCCTCCCCCAATTGAGGAGGAAGGCGCTCAAAGCTTGTTTGAATGGATCCCCACCTTGGAGCAGAACTTAATCACTTGCCTGTTTCAAGGAGTTGAAAACACATCTTTTAAAGGGTCTCTTGGATCACTTTTCTTCACTATTGGTATGAACACAGATCTTTTCTAGTCAGCCATGATATTGCCTTTCGAATTTCCGGCAGAGCTTTGAAAGCATTGTAACAGCTGCATCTGATTGCTATAATACTTTAATAGGAATGCCATCAGTGTCTGATGCTTTGTTCTTTGATAATGCTTTCAGTGCTGCTTCAATGACTTCTTTCATCACCAATGGTTCCTGGTCACAAGATACAGGTTGAAACAGCATCGATCCACTTGATCTTTATGGCATAAATGACTCAGTATATTCTTTACACCTTTCTTGGATCTTCTCAGCATCATTCAACATGGATCCTTGAGCATCTTATTGAAGTCTTTGAATTATCATGCTGGCAAATACTGCATACACCATGGACTGTCCAAAGAAATCAGTAATGGAGGGGATCAAACCTAGGCTTTCCTTTGAGGCTTACAGGACAAGACTATGACTTTCATACTTTGGACATAACATCCAAAGAGAAAGATCATTAGAGAAAGACATCATGTTTGGCAAGGCTGAAGGTAGATGCAAAAGAGGAAGACTGACAATTCTATAGATCGATACAAAAACAACAGTTATGGATGCCACTCTATCAACAATTAGCTTTTTTTACTGAAGAACGAACACGGTTTAGGATAACTATCAACAGGTTTTCCATGAATCAACATAGACTCAACAGCATAACACCACCAACAGCCTTCTCTCCCTGGTGGTACAGATAAGTGTGACTTATCACTATTGGTTCTTTAAAGAGGGGATTCCACAACCATGGAAAACGAGGTTACTTACCTGTAACGGGAGTTCTCCGTGGACAGCAGGATAAGTCAGCCACACTTGGTGACGTCCTCCGGGTGGAGCCATGCATACGGAAGTGCTCTCTAGAGCTCAGAAAGGTGAGCCTTTCTGAGCCCACCTAGGTAGCCCATCCTACCGGTCCGCCCCCTGGTCCGGCCAGTGTGTTCCTAGCTAGCCATTTCCCGGACAGGGAGCGGATACGGAGGCTGACCTCCTCCAGGAGAGGTGGGCAGGATTGTGTGGCTGACTTATCCTGCTGTCCATGGAGAACTCCCGTTACAGGTAAGTAACCTCGTTTTCTCCATGGACCAGCAGGATTGCGTCAGCCACACTTGGTGCCTCCCTAGCTGGAGCATGCTGAGGAGGAGGAGGAAGCCTAGTAGCTCATTGAGGATCAGAGACGTACAGATTAGTGCAACAACTTTAATACAGTAACATACGTGAATGTGTAACAGCACCACAAACAGTAATTAGTGCAAGAAACAACAGTGGCTGTGCAACAATGCAATAACTAGTGCAACAATGCAATAACTAGTGCAAATACAGTGGTTGTGCAATAGTGCAATAACCTGGGCCTGATACGGCAGGGGCCATAGGGCTTAGGCAGCCTCTCTCCCGGCCATTGCAGTGGAGAGGACGGCAGTTCCAAGGGCGCAGTCTTCCTGGGCCCTGAAGTTGAGGCAGTAATGCTTTTGGAACGTGAGTGGGGAGGTCCAGGTGGCCGCTCTGCAGACGTCCACCAGAGGTACAGAACGAAGGTTGGCAATTGTGGTGGCCAGAGCCCTTAGGTTGTGAGGGCCCACTTTTGGCAGGTTCTGTGTGCCTGTAGGGTCGAGGCAATGGGAAACGCAGGAGGCGACCCAGTGCGCAAGGGTTCTCTTATTGACAGGCCTGCCTGGCCGGCTTGGGTCAAAGGATACGAACAGTTGTTTGCCTTTCCGAATGGGTTCAGTGCGGAGCAGGTATATCCGGAGAGCCCGGAGACAGTCCAGCGTGTGCAGGCGGCTCTCTTCTTCCGAGGCATGAGGTTCTGGGAAGAAAGCCGGAAGCTCAATGGATTGATTTACGTGGAAGGCAGATGCTACTTTGGGTACGAACTTTGGGTTGGTCCTCAAGGATGCTCTATCCTGGTGCAATTGTGTGTAGGGGGGGGGGGACATCAATGCCTGCAACTCGCTGATTCTTCTGGCAGATGTTATGGCTACAAGAAACAGAGTTTTCCATGAGACGTACTTCATTTCGGCCGACTGCAGCGGCTTGAAGGGTTCCTTGGTCAGGCGAAGGAGTACAGCGTTGAGGTCCCAGGATGGAACGGGGCGCCTGAGCGGGGCTTTTAGGTTTGCCAGGGCCTTCATGAAGCGGTTTGTCAAGGGTAGCGCTGCAATGGAGGTAGCCTCTTTGGGCTGCGCATGAAATGCTGCGATTGCCGAGAGGTGCACTCTGACGGATTGAGTCTTAAGGCCAAGATTAGATAGAGAAGTCAAGTACCGAAGGACCTCGGGAAGAGGGCAAGTGGTGGGCTCAAGTCCTTGTGCTGCGCACCAGATGCTGAATCTCTTCCATTTGAGGCCATAGGACTTCCTGGTGGAGGGCCTCCTGGCCGCTAGGACCACATCCTGCACCTTTGATGGGAGCCGGAGTGAAGAAAGGCTCATCCGCTCAACCTCCAGGCAGTGAGAGCCAGGGCTTTGAGATCGGGGTGCATCGTTTTGCCCCCGTCCTGCGTGAGTAGGTCTGGCCTGAGTGGCAGGCGTTTGGGTTCCCTCTGCGCTAGGCGTTGGAGAAGTGCAAACCACATCTGTCGGGGCCAGTAGGGGGCCACTAGGATGGCGCGAGCCTTGTTGCAAACCAGCCGCTGGAGTGTCGCAGGGATGAGGGGTGTCGGGGGGAAGGCATACACCAGAGACCACTCCCCCCAGCACACGTCGAATGCATCCGCTGCTAGTCGCTTGCTGGACGGGTGCCTGGAGCAAAAGAGGGGGCATTTTGTGTTCTGTTCCATGGCGAACAGGTCGATGCTCGGGCGCCCCCACTGACAGAAGAGACTGTCTGTGACCTCCGGGAGGAGTGTCCACTCGTGCGGTTGCAGCTGCCTGCTGAGCTTGTCGGCTAAGGTATTCTGATCGCCCGGCAGGTAGGAGGCACGGAGATTGCACCCGTGCGTCAGGGCCAGGGACCAGATCTGCAGGGCTTCCTTGCAGAGTGAGCGAGAAGCGGTGCCCCCTTGCTTGTTGATGCAAAACATGGCCACTTGGTTGTCCGTCTGGATGAGGATGGATTTCTTCTGTACGTGAGTTAAGAACGCTTTGAGAGCGTACTTGATGGCCCTTAACTCCAGGAGGTTGATGTGTAGGAGTCTCTCCTGCGGCGACCAGGCCCCTTGTGTGCTGAATTGCAGAATGTGAGCATCCCAGCCTAAGTTGGATGCGTCCGTAGTCAAGGTCACTTGGTGCTCCGGTGGATGCATGTCCTTTCCCCCCCGAGAGGTTCTCCGGAACAGTCCACCAGTGTAGCTGAGTCCTGATTCTGGAGGTCATGGGGATGCGGGTGGAGAGGGGTTGCGAGTGCTGGTTCCAGTGGGCACGTAGATGGCACTGGAGTGGCCGCATCCGTAACCTGGCGATGTGGATAACAGAAGTGGTGGCGGACATGTGGCCTAGAAGGCGTAGGATGGATTTTGCCGAAGAGATCTCCGCAGAAGCCAAGCTGGTCGCGAGAGAGGTCAGAGCCACCAGCCTGCGTTGGGGAAGGAATGCCCTCGAGAGTCGGGTGTCGATCTCGGCTCCGATGAACTCCAGCCTCTGTGAGGGGGTGCGGTGCGACTTGCTGGAGTTGATCACGAACCCCAGTGAGGATATCAGGGACTCGGTTATCCTCAGAGCCTCCTGAAGCTCCGGTGCTGAGGGGGCTGTTAGGAGCCAGTCATCCAGGTAGGGAAAGATGGATATGTTCTGTTTGCGGAGATGCGCTGCGGGTACTGCCACACACTTCATGAATACCCATGGAGCTGGCAACAGACCGAAAGGAAGGACTTTGTACTGGTAATGCTGGCCCAGTACATTGAAGCGAAGGTACTGCCTCTGTGCGACTTGTGGATGCGGATGTGGGTATAGGCCTCCTGTAGGTCCAGGGATGCCATCCAGTCGCCGGGTTGAATCAGGGGCAGGATGGAGTTTAGAGAGTACATCCTGAACTTTTCTTTGATGATGAACTTGTTGAGCTTGCGGAGGTCGAGGATAGGGCGGACCCCGCCTGTCCGTTTGGGGATGAGGAAGTATCTGGTGTAAAAGCCAGAGTTTATCTCGTCCGACGGTACCTGCTCTATAGCATTGGAGGACAGCAGGTGCATCAGCTCCGCGGCCATAGCCAGGCGCAGGTGTGGGGGTGTTTCGCTGATGGGATGGGTGCTTTGGCATGGTGTTGAGCTGAAGCGCATTCGGTAGCCCTCTTGAATGATTTCGAGAACCCAGGAGTCGGAGGAGATGCATTGCCACTCGGTTAGGAAGTAAGTCAGGCGACCCCTGATCTGGGTGACCGCCGGAGGATAGGCGTCAAAAGGATGGACCACTCTTCGCAGAAAGAGAGTTCCTCCAGTGGGGATGTTGCTTGTAAGGAGGTGAGGGATCTGAGGGAAGCTCAAGATATCTCTCTTCCAAAAAATACTCCGAGTCAAACTCAGATTCCCAGTAGCACTCAGGTGCAGACTTAGAGAGGTACTCAGATATCTAAGCCTCTTACAGGCCACCCTTTGTTCTTTTTTGAAGATTGATATCCTATGAGACTGCCAGTGCACTGATGAGCTGCGACGTAGAGGTGATCAATCTCCCTCCCCTACTCCCCACTACTGCCAATGCAGGAACTAGTGTCAAGGACCTTCAAAGGTCTTGATGTCATCTTCTCTCCTGCAAGCAGGCAGTGGGTCTGAGGGCAGGTTCGATGCATCAAAATGCCAGCATCTGCCATCAAAGCAGCAGCTTCATGCAGAGCAAATAACATCATCCTTTGCTTGAGGTCTCACTTGAGACACTCCTCAAGGGCTGCTGATGACAAACATGACAGGCCTATAGCAGAATCGACTGATGCCTTTGGAATCTGTTGGGAAATATCAGCAGGGTGATCTCAGTCTCGTGGAGTCTGGCACAAACCCTTCAGTACAGAAGGGGTGGTGTTAGACATGCAGGGGACAAGGGTAGAAACTGGTGAGGGGGCCCAAAAGTATGCCTGCAGGCTATGCCTCCTTCTGCTGGAGGCAGATTTAGAGCCCACTGTGGCATGGGGGCCAAGGGCAATTGCCCTATTTGCCAACCCCTATTACCAGCCCTGTAGCACAAAGGATGAGGAATGGTTCTCTTGTCAGGCTGCTTCGAGGGTTAGGACTCATCTGATATCTCAATGTTCCTGACATTGTGCTTGATGAACTGTGATGCTGATGCACCCCAGCCTCTGCTTTTTGCTCAACATCCTTGAATCTCTGTGTCTTAGAGGATGAGGATGAATTCTTCCTCTTCCTTGGAGCAGAATTGGTGAGTGTCTGATCCCAGGGCTTCCTATTGGTGTTTGGCTCTGACTTAACTTCTAAGTGTCGATACTCCACTAGCATCTGGTGCAGCTCCTGAGGCCATGGATACTGATGCCACAGATGCTGATGGATCATATTAAAATGCAAAGAAACCACCAAGGAGAGAGGTGCAGCAGCAGCTGGTGTCTAAAAGCCTTTATTGTTTGGTGCCCCTACGCATTTTGTCTTTGCCTTCATCAGAGGGTCAAAAAGCCTCAAAAACACGTAATAATGAACATAAATAACAATAAACTGAAATCACTAACAATTACTCACAATGATAATAATGTTAATTAAAAAACTGGATACTCATGATCAGTAAACATATAAATAATGTAAGGCAGTAAAAGAATAAAGAATTAATAATAATGACATACATGAACCTAAAAATGATCATAAAAAATATAAATAACTCAAAAGGATAACTGTTATGATCATAAAACCATAAATAGGAGAGGGACCATATTAAAAAATGACAACTGATACAATATCAATTTGTACATGGAGAGACAATCAACATGAGATTCACTGGAATGTACACTATAGATATGGAGATGAGGAGGAATTGTGAAACAGACAGCATAAAATAATGTGAAAACACCTTAGCTCTATCTCGTGTGCTTTCAATTATGAACCTGAACAGTGATAAACAAGGTTTTATAGTGGAACCTGTAAAGCTAGAGTCCCCTACTAAAGGGCATCAATATAAATAGATAATCTCGATATCCCCTAGACTGTATGATTAGTGTGATTGAAAGGCGAATAACAGATTTGGGTAAATGTGGATGTGTGTGCAGTGCATTGTATGATGCCTTTACTGCGTATAAGCATTTAAAACAATGGATATTCTAACGGGAAATATAAGTGAAGATCACACACAAGAATTCATACGATATAGTATTTTTTACTTCTTCGTGAAAAGGACAAGGATAAATTTAAAATTATGAATTAAAGTCTAAAGGCAACTACCAACCTGACCGTTGAAACTTCGGTGAAGTGAACGTCTGTGTGTAATAGAAAGTTTAAAAACGTTGAAGCTGGCAGCACTATTTTTAAAAGACTTTTTGTGCCACTTTTGAGGTTAAAGGGCAGTCGTGCAAAAGCACTGTGAACAATTAAGGGGGACCACGATTGTTATGTCAGAAGGATATCTGTATTGTATCTGTCTGTGTAGTACAAAGAGTTGATATAATGGATACATAGATATATTTTATTATACGGCATCTAAGGACATTATTTTCATTTATATAAATCTTCTGTTGTAAATGTAGTGCTGTTGTTAACATTACGTATATAGTTGGATAATTGTGTGTAAAAGAACTTTAAAAAATCGCAAGGGTTGTGTAATGAGAGTCTTAGTAAATCACGAGTGAAACCCAAGTGTGTTTATTTTTAACCAGTGACGGAAGGCAAGGGGGAAAGCAAGTTGTAGTTGTAGTGCTAGGAGGTTAAAGTCTCCTAGAACTAGGAAGTCTTTGTTCATTTTAGTGCCTGTGAGTACTCCGCACAGGATGTTGGAAAGGTCTGTGGAGATTGTTGTTGGAGGCCAGTAAATTAAGGCGATGGTCAGCTGTTTGTTTGTGATTGTGAGGGCATTGGCTTCGCTTGTGCTTTCAGTTGCATGGTATCAGAGATTGAGGTTTGTTTTTGCTAGGATCATCATACCCCCCCCCCCTTCGTTTGTATCTGGGGCAGTGGAAGAGGGTATATCCGTCTGGGGTGAGTTGGTATAGTAGTACATTGTCAATCTCTGTGATCCATGTCTCTGTTATGCATAATATGTCCGAGTGTCAAGAGGTGAGTAGGTTTCTGATGGTGGGGATTTTGTTTCAGATTGAACGGGTGTTGATGAGTGTGCAACAGAGAGTGTGCTTGGGGGGTATGCTGGTTTATGTCATCGTAGCTGGGGTGGGTGATATTGCTATATGTCCGAGTCTCCGTGTTTTTGTGTGTGTGGTGTGTTGGTATGGTTTGTTTGTTGGTATGTGGGAGGAGGTCTGATCCATAGTTGGAGTATGTTGTATGTAGTTTGGTTGTTGTTGCTGCAGTGAGTAGAAGGATTGTCATGTGTGTATAGTGCTAGGTATATGAGTAGCATTGTAGTATGCGTGAATGGAGGGCAAGCACTTAGGGGATTTGTTCACTAGTAGGACAGAATCGAGTACTAGGGTTTGTTGATGCATAGGTCTTTTCTGGTGTGGTCCTGGATATGCGATTATCAATGGGGTGTTAGTTGTGGTGGTATCCACTACAGTCCCCGCCTAAGGGCAATGTCAAAGGGCTTCTGGCATGGTCTTCAGGCGCAGGCCCACCAAGTGCAGGCGTGCCTCGGGTGAGTCAGGCCCTTTATTTGCGGGCACAGGCCGATGAAGTCAGTGCAGTGGGGAGGGGCTTACCTTCCCGAGTCCTTTCTTTGTTCACCTGAGGCATTCTGATGGCGGCAGAGGGATACGTGCCTTGGCTGGAGGTGGACGGCAGCGATTGTGAGCAGGTCCGGTGTGTGTGAGTGTGCCGATGCCTCAGGTGAGTCGAGCCCTTTATATGCAGGTGCAGGCTGATGAAGTCAAGGCAGCTGGGAGGGGCTTACTTTCCCACTGCTTACAGAGTCCTTTCTTTGTTCAACTGAGGCATTTTGATGGCAGCAGAGGGGTCCATGCCTTGGCTGGAGGTGGATGGCAGCAATCGTGCGCGGGTCGGGGGGGAAGAGGTGTGTGTGTAAGATTGGTGAAAGATAGACATCGACAACCTTCGCTATGCTGATGATAGATACCACAATACTGGCTGAAAGTGAAGACGAACTGAAAAGAGTAGCTACTCACCTGTAACAGGTGTTCTCCAGGAGCAGCAGGAATCAGTCCTCACATATGGGTGACATCGGCACCGACGGAGGCCCCGTGCGGAGCATTTCCCCAGCTTTCAAAGAAAGCCTTTGGGAATGCAGCAGGCATGCATGGTCCCCTTCCCGCCCAAGAGTGCCATTTTGCTCAGTCTGATGACATAGCTAAAAGACAGCAATCACACAAAATGAATCATATGACTGCAACTCCAAGGGGAGGAGGGAGGGTCGTGGGGACCGATTCCTGCTGCTCCTGGAGAACACCTGTTACAGGTGAGTAACTACTCTTTCTCCAGGACCAAGCAGGAAGTCAGTCCTCACATATGGGACTCCCCAGCTTCAGGCTACCAGGAACCCAAGCTGAAAAATAAGCTCCCTCTAGAGCAGCGGTTCTCAACCTGTGGGTCGCGACCTCCACAGGGGTCGCCACAGAATTTAGCGGGGGTCGCCTCACTCCACCAAATTTAAAAATTTTTTTTAAAAAAGTGCACAAGTTGCTGCCGCTGCCACGTCCGCTTCTTGGCAGCGGCACACTCACCAATTCCAATCTTCTGCAGCCACCGCTCCCTGCCTCTTAGGGAACCGTGGCTGAGCCTGTGAAACCATTGCGGAGCCCTTCCTGTCTCTCGACGGGCTCTGTGCAGCACTGTCCCTCCTCCAAAGGAAGTGGTAAACAGCCTCCAAAGGAAGTTGTTTACCACTTCCTTTGGAGGCGGGACAATGCTGCACGGAGCCCGATGAGAGACAGGAAGGCTCTGCAACGGCTTCACAGGCACAGCCACGGTTCCCTAAGAGACAGGGAGCCGCGGCTGCAGAAGAAGGAGGCAGACATAGGAAGAGGGGAGGAGGAGGGGGCAGGGAACCTGCAACGGGGCTGACATTGACAAAGGGGGGCTGACATGGAGGGAGGGAGGGAAGGAAGGGGGCTGACATGGAGGGAGGGGGGCTGACATGGACAAAGGGGAGAGACTGGGTAAATGCTGGACGGAGGGCAGAGACAGTGCGGGTTAGGATTTTAATGGGCAGATGGGGGGGGCCAGGACTGGGAATGGACTGATCAAGGGGGGGGGGCTAGGACTGGTAATGGACTGATCAAGGGGGGGCTAGTACTGGAAATGGAATGATGGTGGCCAAGCATTGTAAATGAGCTGATCGGGGCGGTTAGGACTGGAACTGGGCTGATTAGAGGAGGCTAGGACTGGTAATGGGCTTATGGGGGGTGTAGGACTGGTAATGGGCTGATTAGGGGAGCCTAGCACTGGTAATGGGGTTGAGGGGGGACTAGCACTGGAAATGAGCTGATTAGGGGAGGCTAGGACTGGTAATGGACTGATGGGAGGCTAGCATTGGAAATGAGCTGATCGGGGGGGGGCTATGACTGGAAATGGGCTGATTAGTGGAGGCTAGGACTGGTAATGAGATGATGGGGGGGTAGGACTGGTATTGTGCTGATTAGGAGAGGCTAGCACTGGTAATGGGGTTGAGGGGGGGGGGACTAGCACTGGAAGTGAGCTGATTGGGGGGCTTCGACTATGAATGGGCTGATGGTGGGGAGGGGAGGATAGAGCTGCTGGCCTTGGAAGAAAACTGGTGGCTAGGGCTACAAATGGGCTGATGCAAGTGGATGGGAGAATGGGACTGGAAGGGAGTGGATACTGAGAGGGGCTGCCATGGTATTTGTACTAGAAGGGACTGGTCAGTGGGGAAGGAAGGGGACTGGAAGGGAATGGACACCAGTGGCAGTCATGGGAATGCAAGTTGACATTGGAAGGTACTGGGAGTGAGGACTGGAAAGGGGCTGATACTGGGGAGGGTTACTGGGACTGGAAATAGGCTGATGGAAAGAAGTGAAGAAAACGAAAGAAGAGATAAGAAATGGCAGATGGACCATAGACCACAGAAAGAGAGCTAAGAGAAGACAGGAAAGCAGAAGCCTCAGATCGGGACCAGCATGATCACAGAATAAATTGGTCAGACAACAAAGGTAGAAAAAATAATTGTATTTCATATTAGTGATTTGACTACAAAATCATAATAATTTTGAAATCAAATATTGTTACTTGTTGTTATTAATTATTGTGGTTTAAATAAGTAAATGTTATAAATAAAAACATATTGCAAAGGCCTATAATATATTAATAATTCAACTAATGATTACAGCAACAATGCATTAACGGTAAAGGAAGAGAGACGCATTTGATTTTATCATTGGGGGTCATCACAAGTTGACCAATGGTAAAAGGGGTCACGGTACAAAAAAGGTTGAGAACCACTGCTCTAGAGCGTCAGCATCTGTGAAAAAATCCTTTCTGAGAACACCCCCGTACGGTAGCCCAACACAAGGGCTGGAGGGTAGGAGTTTCCTAAACCTCAAAGAGATTACGGAGTACCGCCTGTCCAAAACACTGTCCCTACGGGACTCCTTCTCAAGGCAGTAGTGAGCCGCAAAGTCTGGCTTGAAGACCAGGTAGTGGCCCGGCAGATGTCTGCCAACGGAACAGAGCGGAGGTGGGCTACTGACGCGGCCTTTGCCCTGACACGGTGGGCCATGACTCAACCCTGCAAGGAGAGGCCGGCTTCCCTGTATGCCCAGGTGATACAATCCGCTACCCAAAGGGACAACGTACGCTTGGAGACGGGCAACCCAAGTTTATTAGGGTCAAAAGATACGAAGAGCTGAGGAGCCCTTCAATGCCCCTGCATACAGTCTATGTAAAAGGACAACGCCCTTCTACAGTCCAGAGTATGCAGGACTGTTTCAGCCCGGCTGGCATGCAGCCAAGGGAAGAATGTTGGAAGAACCACCTCCTGATTGAGGTGGAAGGATGAGACAACCTTCAGAAGGAACTTAGGGTGAGTCCGCAAGACCACCCTGTTCTTATAGAACTGTGTGTACGGTCTATCAGAAACCAGAGCTTGTAGTTCACTCACACGCCTGGCCGAGGTAAGAGCCACCAAGAACAACTCCTTCCAGGAAAGGAAGCGTAAATGACAGATAGCCATCGGCTCAAACGGTGGGCAAGTAAATTGCTGCAAGACCACATTCAAATCCCACTCAGGGGCTGGTGGACGGATCGGAGGCTTGAGCAGAAGCAGGCCTCTGAAGAAGTGGGACACCAAGGGGTGGCCAGACAGAGATTGGCCCTCTACCTGTGAGTGGTGTGCCGATAGAGCACTGAGGTGGACCTGAACAGAGTTGGATTTAAGGCCTAGGTCCGAGAGGTGGAGCAGGTACTGCAGCACCACTGGAACCAGGCATGAAAAAGGATCCTCCTGGCGCTGAGCACACCAGGTGGAGAACCTACATCACTTGAGAGCATAAGATTTCCGGGTGGATTGCCTCCTAGAGGCCAAAACCACCTCTTCCACGTCCTTAGGTAGAAGTAAGGGGGCCAGAACTACCCTTTCAGCAGCCAGGCCATCAGATTGAGGGACCTGAGGTTGGGGTGCAGGAGAGACCCCTGATCCTGAGATAGGAGATCGGGCTGCACCCCCAGAGGGAGTGGAGTGTCCACTGCCAACTGCAGAAGGAGTGGAAACCATGGTTGCCTTGGCCATCTGGGGGCTACCAGAATCACAGAGGCCTTGTCCTGAAGAACCTTGAACAAGGTGTGGGTCACTAGAGGCATGGGAAGAAACGCATACAGTAGGCCCGTGGACCAAGAGATTAGAAATGCATCTGCTGCTATTCGGAGAGGATGCGGTTGCCTGGAACAGAACCTGGGTAGCTGACGGTTCAGTGGACTCGCAAAGAGATCGATGGTTGGAAGACCCCATATTAGAAAGATCTCTTGGACCACCAGGGGATTCAAATGCCATTCGTGAGGCTGTAGAATCCTGCTCAATCTGTCTGCCAGGGAATTTTCCTGGCCAGGCAGATAAACTGCCTTGAGAAACATGTTGTGTTTGATTGCCAAGGAGCACAGGGCCTGTGCCTCCTGACACAGAAGTTTGGAGCCTGTGCCCCCTTGCTTGTTTACGTAGAACATTGCCACCTGATTGTCTGTCTGAACTAAAACAGAATGGTGAGAGAGAACATGAGAGAAAGTCTGTAGAGCTAAGCGGATAGCTCACAACTCCAACAGATTGATCTGCTGTGTTGACTCCCAAGGAGACCAGAGGCCCTGAGTGCAAGCCTCCTGGCAATGTGCCCCCAGCCCTGAAATGAAGCATCGGTTATCAGCACCTGTGTGTGTGTAGGTGCCTGAAAAGGCACCCCCTGGACCAGGTTCTGGAGATGCAGCCACCACCATAGGGAGGCTGCCAGCAGTTTGGACACCCTTATCTTGTCTTTCAAGTCGCCTGTGGCTTGCACCCACTGAGCTCTGAGGCATCACTAAGCAGGTCACATGTGCAGATGGGCATTCAGAGTTACATGGACCGTGGATGCCATGTGACCCAAGAGCTTTAGGAAGTTTCTGGCAGAGTCCAGAGAACCGCTGTGGAACTGTTTTGCCAAAGCCATCAGTCTGTGGGCCCTGTTCTCGGGCAAATAAGCCTTCGCCTGGAGGGTATCCAATCTTGCCCCTATGAACTCCATGTCCTGTGAGGGGAGCAAAGTGGACTTTGCGAAGTTTATTATGAAGCCTAGATGCTGGAGAAGAGAAACAGTGCGAAGGGTGGCCTGTCTGGCCTCTTGTGGAGACTGACCTCTGATGAGCCAGTCGTCCAGGTATGGAAAGGCAAAGATGTCCTGGTTTCTGAGATAGGCCGCCACCACTGCCAGGCACTTGGTGAAAACCCTGGGGGCGGAGGTGAGGCCAAATGGAAGTACTCTGTATTGAAAATGACTTCCTCCCACTACAAATCTGAGATATTGTCTGTGGCTTGAATGAATGAGGATGTGAGTATAAGCATCCTTCAGGTCTAAGGAGCATAGCCAATCTCCCTGCTGGAGGTAGGGCAGCAGTATTCCAAAGGTAAGCATCTTGAATTTTTCCCTCTTCAGGAACTTGTTGAGATTTCGCAAATCTAGGATGGGCCTGAGGTATCCAGTCCTTTTTGGTCCAGAAAGTACCTGGAATAGAAGCCTCGCCCTATCAGGTGGTGGGGCAATGGTTCCACTGCCTGCTCCTGTAGAAGATTTGCCAACTCCTGAAGGAGGAGGTTCCTGTGCAGAGGGAGTCTTGGAGGCTCCCCTGGAAAATAGGAGGGGGGTAACTGGTTGAAGTGGAGCAAATAGCCCTTTTGGACTAAGCTCAGTACCCAGGTATCCCCTGTTATGGCTGACCACCTGTGGGCGTACAGTGTCAACTGGCCTCCTGTGCTGGAGACCAGCTGAGGAGGAGAGGCTATGCAGTGGGAGTCAAAACCCCACTCCCTGCTGTGCAGGAGCCGGAGCTGATGGCTTGGGGTTTTCTGCCTACGGGGCCCATGTCCCTGCCCTTGGCCTGCTGACTCTGATGGGGAGCTGTAGAGGCCTGAAACTGAGGGTAGGATTTGTAGGCAGTAGCCTTCCTCGGGTAAAAGGGCTTTTTCCCCCGAGCCCTTCTTCTTTTGAGAAGGGGCAGAAGTTTTCCTGGACAGCCTTGTCCTGGTGAGAGTCTCAGACTCGGGTTCTGCAGCCTTTTCAGCCATGGGTTTGCCAAAAAAGGTTCTCACCTCGGCAAGGGACATCGACCAACTTGTCCTGTACCCATGGCTCGAGGTCCGATGACTATAGCCAGGCCTGACGGCATGCACAGATGCCAGCCGTGGCTACTCGGGCCGAAGCCTCAAAGCCATCATAGGCTGCTTGAGAGAGAAACTTTGAGCACTCTCGAATCCCTGATGACAAAGCCCTAAACCTCTGCAAAGGTTCCTCGGAGAGGCCAGCGGAGAACCCGACAATCTCCTTTGCCAGATCTTGGAGGTACATGCCCATGTACAGCTGGTAAGTCTGGACACGGCAAGCCAGCATAGAGCCCTGGAAGCACTTTCTACCGAGGGCATCCAGGTTCCGGGCCTCCCGGCCGGGGGTCACCAAAGAGTGCATCTTCTGACTCTTCAGACGATGCATGGCCGATTCCACAACCATGGAGTGGTGCGGTAGCTGTGCCTTCTGGAACCCAGGGCTCTTACAGACTCGATAAATGGAATCGACCCGTTTGCTGAGAACTGGCGCCGAGGCCGGTGCCTCCCACATGCGGAAGAGCAGCCGTTCCAGTATCGGAGGAACTGGTACAGTAAAGGCCTCCTTAGGCGGAGAGTCATACTGGAGGGCCTCGAGCTCCTCGGCTTGAGGCTCCTCCTCAGGATCCGCGTGGAAGGCCAAGGCTTTGGCCATGTCCCTCACGAAGTCCGAGAACCGGGTATCCTCTGGTGGGGACCGTCTCCGAGGCTCGGACTCCAGTGAGTCCGATGGGATGCACCGGGTCCGGAAAGTGTCCGGGGACTCCTCGTCCTCCGTTTCCCACTAGGACCCCTCTGAAGAGGTATCGAGTGGCTCCGGCCGGGCGGGCATCGATGCCATCCGCCCCAATGCCGAGGGCACTAGCGTCGATGACCTCGGCCCCAAGCGGGAGGCCGAGGGGGACCTTGGCTGAGGATCGACTCGAGACCGCATCAACTCAAGGATCAGCTCGGCCTCCGGGGTTGACTTGGACGTCGAGTTCCCAGTGGTCGGGCAGATGCACTGGTGAAACCGGCGATCAGTACCCGCTGCTGCTCCATGAAGGCAGCCAAGCTGCTCTCCAAGGCCGTCAACCTGAGACTCAGCTCAGGAGACTCAGCAGCCCCCGACTCGGGCCCCGATGGTGTCGGGCCCGACATCGGCTCCCCCGGAGGGGAGTCTACGAGGACAACAGCACTCACGTGACTCGGGGACTCCAGCTCCACTCGAGGCAACTTGGCAGGCCTCTCCGACTCCGAGGACCCGGGACGGCGGTCGGGGCTATGCGACCTGGCCTTCGAGGGGCCAAGAGCATCTACCGACGCCGCCCTCGCGGGTTTCTTCTTCCTTCTGTGTTCTCGAGAAGGAGACCCCTTTTCAGAGGAGCCTCGACGGTGCTTGGAGTTGGACTCCCGAGATGTCGAGGCCTCTGACGAGGTCCGGGCCCGGCCGGACGCGGAGTCAGAAAAAAGTCTTTCACGCTGATGCTGATGGCTCCCCAGTGCCTTAGAGGACATTTTGCCACACGGGACACAGACCACCGGGTCATGGTCGGGCCCGAGGCACCGGAGGCAGCAGTCATGTGTGTCTGTGAGAGACATTAGCTTCTTACACTGATCACACTTCTTGAACCCGCTGGCAGCCATCGGGGGAAAAAGGACCCCTGCAAGGTCAAAAGACCGGGCTGCCAGTGAAAAAGAGAAAAAAAGCGAGAACGCTAGTCACAAAGGACAAAAACTGAAAAACTAGCTCCGGGCTCGATACCGGTGTACCAGGCCCAGGCGGGAAGGGGAGCTGGCGTCGAACCGGGCAAAAACCACAAATCCAACGCAGGAAAAATCAACTTTTACCGGGTGACGACACACGTCCGTTGGGCTCCGCGGAAAAAAGAAGACTGAGCAAGAGGGCACCCTTGGGCGGGAAGGGGACCGTGCATGCATGCTGCATTCCCAAAGGCTTTCTTTGAAAGCTGGGGAAATGCTCAGCATGAGGGCTCTGTCGGCACCGACGTCACCCATATGTGAGGACTGATGTCCTGCTTGGTCCTGGAGAACATTTGCTTCTCAAAATCGAGGAGCATAGTCTTAAAATGGGCCTTAACCGTAACATAATGAAGACAAAGATCCTGACAACTGAAAAAAATCAATAAGTTCATCATTGATGGAAAAGAAATTGAAATAGTTGAAACTTTAACCTGCTTGGATCAATAAGCCATAAAAGAAACAACAAGCAATCAAGAATTCCGATGATGCATTGCTCTTGGCAGAATGGCTATGAAGGACCCAGACAAGATTCTCAAGGGTAGAGATGTTTCTCTCCATACAAAAGATTTGACTTGTCCAAGCCATGGTATTTTCAATAACATTATATAGATGCGCAAGTTGGACAGTGAAAAAGATAAACAGGAAGAAAATTGATGCCTTTGAATTATAGTGCTGGTAATGAATACTGGTATACCATTAACTGCCCGAAGAACAAAATCAGTCAGTACTAGAGAGATCAAACCTAAACTTTCTTTGGAAGCTCAGATGACAAGACTTTGATTTTCATACTTTGGACACATCATGCGAAGAGAGAGATCATTAGAGAAAGACATCCTGCTCGGCAAGGTTAAGCAAAAGAGAAAGACCAGCAATGAGAAGGATCAATACAATAACAGTAGCTACAAATGCCACTCTATCAACTGTGCCGTCTGACTGAAGACCGCACAGTTTAGAACAACTATCCAGAGGGTCACCATGAGTCGACACTGACTCGATGGCACTTAACAACAACGATATTATATTGTCCTTTATATGAACTAAAAAATGATGTACAGATGTTACACAGGTAAGAAATAAAAATAGTAATGGATTTAAAAAAAATGGAATAAGTACAGAGGATCCCTAGTGGCAAAGAAGCGAGGGGAAATCCAGAGACTAGGTAGAATTTATGGCACTAAATGGGCAGATTAGATAGGGCCAACAATCCTTATCTGTAATGGGAGGTTGCAGTGCTGCAAACCACCCACCCTTCATTCCCTCATAAGCAGAGACAACGGAAGAGGTAATAAGGACAAACTAAGATGGAGAGAAAGGAAACACGACCTAGTGATGCTCAAGTCATAGCACAGCCAGGTTGGTTCAGCAGGTAACAACTTCCCTCAATCAAACTGGATTAGTGTCGGTGTGGCAGGTGCAGGCCTGTGACCCACGGTGTCTGACATAGGCAGGCCAGCATGGCTAGCTTGACCTGTAAATGAGGCCTGTGGAGAGGCATATAGGATTGCACATCCCCCAATATGCTGCTATTGTAAGAAAGAACTCAGTAGAAATATTGAATTAGCTTAGATAAGCAGAATTGCAGAATTAAGAAATGGAAAAATACAGAAAAGATGTGTTTTAAAGTTACTGATAAGAAAGAGTACATTTGCAGAGAAATATTGAGGAGTGCTGACAGATGAGTTACAGAACCTTGCTCTTCTGCACGCACAAATGGTCCCATAGCCTTGAAAGTGTGAAAGTAACAAGTTGATGAACTGACCATTGTAATTGGGACTAGAAGGGGGGCAGGCAGGTGTCATGCCTACAGAAGCCCACAGAAGGAACATAATTGGAGAAACTTATCAGTACCGGGACCAATAGAAGGGCTACGGGAGGTACGGGAGCGTACCGGGACCAATGAATTGTTTTTCTATACCTAGAATGGAACAGAAGTCTATAAAAGTTGTTGTAATGCTTGAAAAACTTTGCTCAGCCATTTTGAAATTGCCTTGCTTGAGACTTGTGCACAAATAAATGATTTGGACCTTCTGAACAGACTCCTGGTATCATTGGTTTGTCTGCGCTTTGCTGCTACATATTCCTTGGTGCGTTGGCCGGGAAGTTGTGGAATCAAAGTGTATATAGGGCAATATACCACGACTTTCCGCCTCTATAGGCTTGGTCCTGCCGGGATCGCGCCCTTCCGACGAGGGCCGCTCCCTGGCGCCACCGGTCCCTTGTATCGGAGGGAGCTGGTCGGACCTCGGCGGGTGCCGGGCCCGGTCGGAGCCAACGCCTCGAACCCGAGTGAGGGGAGTCCGAGGTCCAACTCATGCGCCTGCTTGGGAAGTTTGAGGACCGGATCCGGTGAGTATAGTTTTGATTTTGGGTCTAGACAGAAATAGAAAGAGCAGTACTGCCATTGGAACTTGGAATTTGGAATTTGTAATCTCGAGATATTGGGAATTGGTAAGAGAGCCTGATCAACTCTCAAGGAAGAGCCGAGTAGCCTGGCATGGGAATTCGCTAGGTGAAACCCTCATCCTTTTTGTAATTTGGGAAAAAGACTAGTCAGAACAGATAGAAACGAATGCATTCTGGGAATACGTTGCTAGCATGATTGTGTGAACGAAGTGTGAATGAGAGGTCTGGCAGCACGGACCAAGTGAAGGCGGACCCCTGATTAGCGCATTTCCTGACCGGGCGATCGCGTTCAGGTCGCGAAAAGGGGGAAGCGATTGTCGTCTTGTCTTGTTATCTGTATTCCCTATACGTTTCCAGGGCCGTGAGGACCCCTTACCCACGGTCCGCCCACCTTTTCCCTTCTGTCTGTTGTTGCGCGCACACATCGAAATGGGAGGGGCGGAGTCTACTAGAAACACTCCATTAGAATGTATGATTGCACATTTTAAAGAGGGATATTCAGGAGATTATGGTATTAAAATGACAGCAGCCCGTTTGCAGATTTTGTGTACTAGGGAGTGGCCCGATCTAGACCCCATCTGGCCCCGAGAGGGAACGTTCACTGTAGAGATTATCCAGTCAATACATCGTAGAGTGCGGGTAGCGCACCCCGATCAGTACCCCTATATAGATTCCTGGTTAAGTATTTGTGAAGATCCGCCCTCCTGGGCGCAGCGCTGTTATGAGGAACAGTGCAGAATAATGTTAGCTAAAACAGATTCTAGACAGAAAAAGGAACAGCCTAGAATGAAAGAGCAGGATAAGAAAGCCAAGAAGAAACCCATCTTGGCAGATCCCGATTCCCCAGAAGTAGTCCTCAGGCAGCCCCGAACCCCAGGTCCAGTAAGAATAGCTCGGCGGCGTCCTGCCCCAGAACCCCAGAGACTGCCAGAGCCGAGGCGAGACCCAACCCCTGACCCCCCTCCTCCTGGAGGAGAGGAAGAGAAAGAATTAGCGGGAAGAGAAGAGGAGGATGTAAAAAGTGAGCCAGAAGCGGAGCTAGAAGAAGAAGGAGGGAATTCCCCAGAAGAAGAAGAAGAGGACAGTGTACAAATAATTGAGAAAGCCAGCGCTAGCACTAGCAAGCCAGTGAAAGAGAAACCCAAACAAAAACCAGTTGAGAAAAAGAAAGCGACTCCTGCAAAGACAACGACAATAGCCCTTAGATCCCAGACCCAAATGACGCCTGGGACAGCCAAACTGTTTCCCTTAAGGCAAGTCCCGGGAGTGCCCGTAAAGAATGATAATGATGAAGTGGTAGCGGGACCCTTAACTTATGTGTATATCCCGTTCTCTACAACGGATTTATTAAATTGGAGGTCGCACTATGCCTCCTATACTAGCAAGCCCCAGGAGCTGACAGAATTAGTAACTAGTATTATGGAAACTCACCAACCCACTTGGCCAGATTGCCGTCAGCTCCTGACCACCCTATTCACTACAGAAGAACGAGCGAGAATTAGAAAAGCAGCTATTGAATGGATGGCAGAAAACCCTGCAGCTCCAGCGCAGGGGCAGAATATAATAGATCGTAGAGAAGCAGCTCAGAGAGAATTCCCGAATGAAGACCCCCAATGGGATCCAAATACAGATGAAGGATCCACAGCCCTAGCCCGTTTTCGCCAAGGCTTTTTACAAGGCCTGAAAAGGGGGGGCCAAAAAGCTATGAACCTTTCCAAAGTAGCAGGAGTTATCCAAGGAATAGATGAGAGCCCAGCAGATTATTATGAAAGATTAACTGAAGCATACAGAATGTATACTCCCTATGATCCCGAGGCACCAGGAAGTTTATGCATGGTGAATTCTGCTTTTGTAAACCAGTCTCAACCAGACATTAGACGTAAATTACAGAAATTAGAAGGGTTTGCGGGCATGAATGCAACACAGTTATTGGAAGTCGCTCATAAAGTGTATGTG
The DNA here is from genome assembly GCA_033557465.1 of Ichthyophis bannanicus. Taxonomy (NCBI): domain Eukaryota; kingdom Metazoa; phylum Chordata; class Amphibia; order Gymnophiona; family Ichthyophiidae; genus Ichthyophis; species Ichthyophis bannanicus. The sequence goes on along the minus strand of CM066033.1, from coordinate 370,548,569 downwards.
AATCGTGATACTGAAAGACAGAGAGAATGTGATAGAAAGATGAAGAAGAAAGCTGATTTTTTGGCTGCGGCCATAGTTGAAAAGAAAAGGGGAGGTGTCCCTAATCGAAGGAGCAGAGGAAGAGGGCGGGGTCAAGGCGGAGGCCGGACCCAGAGACTAGGCGTGAACCAATGCGCCTATTGCAAAGAGGAAGGACATTGGAGAGATACATGCCCGCAACTCGAAGACGCCCAGCAAGATGACGAATACGATCATCAGTGGCGAGAAGAAAGACGAGGCCGTCCCCGAGGCCGAGGAGGAGCCAATCGAGAACAATTCCAGCGAGAGAGGGGAGGAGGAGCCATCCAAGCATTGGCCACACAGGCCCATGATGAGGATGACGTGGATTAGGACAGACCGGGCTCCAAGTTTGCTTTAGGTCTCCAGGAGCCTATGGTCGAAATACAAATAGGAGACCAATTTATGAACTTTATGGTTGATACTGGAGCAGAACATTCAGTAATAGACAAAAAGATAGCCCCATTTACCAAGAAAGCAGTCACCATTATAGGAGCAACTGGTGCCAAAGCCACAAAGTCTTTTCTACAAAACCGAATATGCAGTCTAGGAGGACAGCAAGTAACTCATCAATTCCTATACATGCCCGAATGTCCAGTACCCCTACTGGGACGAGATATGCTAGCCAAGCTTCAAGCCCAAATATCTTTCTCCGAACAAGGAGAAATGCAAATGATAGTGAATTCCCAAGCCAAACCAGCAGGAGTAATGCTGCTGACAGTACCCCGAGAAGAAGAATGGAGATACTACATTGATGATTCGATTCAAGATACCTATTTTGAACAAACTTTAAAGAACATTCATGCACCACTTGAAGTATGGGCAGAAGGCAGTCCCCCAGGCCTAGCCAAACATATAGCTCCAGTGATTGTAACCCTCAAGCCTAGTGCTACACCAGTGCACGTCAAACAGTACCCTCTCCCAAGAGCCGCAATTGAAGGCATCCATCGCCACCTACAAAGATTGCTTGAGTATGGCCTACTGAAAGTATGTCAATCCCCATGGAACACCCCACTTTTGCCAGTGAAGAAACCTGAGACAGATGATTATCGCCCAGTGCAAGATTTGAGAAGAGTAAATGATGCAGTTGAAACTATACATCCAGTTGTGCCCAATCCTTACACTCTTCTAGGATTGATACCCGCTGAAGCTACCCATTTCACTGTACTGGATTTAAAAGATGCATTCTTTTGCATAAGATTAGCCCCTGTAAGCCAAATATTGTTTGCATTTGAATGGCAGGACCCCATCTCTGGAAGAGGGGGCCAACTCACCTGGACAAGATTACCCCAAGGATTCAAGAATTCACCTACCATCTTTAGTGCTGCACTAAATCAAGATCTTTCAAGCTATCCAGTAGCCCCGGGGAAGAGAGTACTTCTCCAGTACGTGGATGATCTGTTGATAGCTGCCGTATCAGAAAAAGAATGTATATTAGCCACCCAAGATCTCTTGCAGTTACTAAATGAAGCTGGATATAAAGTTTCCAGAGCCAAAGCACAACTATGCCAAACAGAAGTGAAATACTTGGGTTTTCGTATTACCCAAGGAAGTAGAAGATTGGGCAGAGAAAGAAAAGAAGCAGTATGTAGAATTCCAACTCCAACAACCAGAAAGCAAGTCAGAGCCTTTCTGGGAGCAGCAGGATATTGCCGAATCTGGATACCCAACTTTGCCCAAATTGCCAAACCACTGTATGAAGCCACAAAAGGAGAAGAGAAGTCACCACTGGAGTGGGGACTTGAGCAGGATACAGCCTTCCAGAAGTTAAAAGAAGAATTGATGTCGTCACCAGCACTTGGACTACCAGATGTCCACAAACCCTTCCACTTGTTTGTACATGAAGCACAGGGAAATGCCTTAGGCATGTTGACTCAGAAATTAGGAAATTGGGAACGACCTGTAGCCTACCTATCGAAACAATTGGACCCTGTGGCCAAAGGATGGCCACCCTGCTTGAGAGCAGTTGCAGCTACAGCGCTACTAGTGAGTGAAGCAGACAAACTCACACTAGGACAGAACATACGAGTCACTGTGCCACATGCAGTCCTTGCCCTTATGGAACAGAAAGCAAATTACTGGCTCACCAATTCCCGAATGTTAAAGTACCAGAGCATGTTATGTGAAAACCCACAGATAGAACTCGAAGTGAGCCATGCCTTGAATCCAGCTACCTTGATACCCATCAGTGAAGAACTCCCAGAACATGACTGTATCGAAGTCATGGAAACTGTGTTCTCCAGTCGACCTGACTTAACAGATGTGCCCATAGACAATCCCGACCAGATCTATTATGTTGATGGGAGCAGTCTCATCCTTGACGGACGACGCTGTGCCGGATATGCAGTCGTCACTCAACACGAAGTAGTTGAATCATCAGCTCTAGCCTCAGGCACATCAGCCCAGAAAGCCGAATTGATAGCACTCACCAGAGCATTGTTGTTAGGAGAAAAACTTGTGCTAAATGTATATACAGATTCCAAATATGCTTTCACTACCTTGCATGCCCATGGAGCTCTCTACAAAGAAAGAGGACTCATCACATCCGGAGGAAAATCAGTCAAATATGGTCCCGAAATATTGATGTTACTTGATGCAGTCTGGGCCCCAACACGTGTAGCTGTCATGCATTGTAGAGGACATCAAGCAGGAAAAGGAGAAGTTGCTCGAGGAAATAGATTTGCAGATGCCTCAGCACGACAAGCAGCTATGACAGGACAGATTGCCCCACAAGCTATACCAATGCAAGCAGCATTGTTTCCAGTACCTTTGAATCTATGGACCCCACGATATACCACCAAAGAATTGGATTACTATTGTGACAAAGAAAATGGAGTACTGAAAGACGGATGGATTGAGCTGCCGCCAGAAGAAGGCAGTCAACCTCCGGGACGAATAGTAATTCCTGAACTATTAGGACCATCCTTTGTCAAAGCTTTTCATGAAGCCACCCACTATGGAAAGAGTGCTATGGAGAAAGCACTCAGACCACATTTCTACATCCCTCTGATGACAACCATATCAGCCTCAGTAGCACGACAATGTCAGACCTGTGCCAAAAATAATGCCAAGCAAGGCCTTATTACAGCACCCCGAGTTCAGTCAAGAGGTGTGACCCCCATGCACAACCTCCAAGTTGATTTCACCGAAATGCCAAAAGCCAATGGATACCATTACCTACTAGTATTAGTTTGTACTTTCTCTGGGTGGGTAGAAGCATTCCCAACCAGAACTGAGAAAGCCCGAGAAGTTACCAAAGCCTTAATGAGAGAGATTGTCCCCAGATTTGGAATCCCAGCAGTAATAGGGTCAGACAATGGACCCTCATTTGTCTCTCAAGTTACTCAGCAGTTAGCAAAAGCTTTACAGATACAGTGGAAGCTCCACACTGCATACAGACCCCAGAGTTCAGGGAAAGTTGAGCGAATGAATCGTACATTGAAAGCCCAAATGTCCAAGCTTTGTCAGGAGACACACTTGAAATGGCCCCAAGTGCTCCCCATAGCTTTACTCAGAATACGCTCAGCCCCTGTAAAGTCAACAGGATTTTCCCCTTTTGAAGTTTTGTATGGTAAACCCCCACCAATAGTGCAGGGAGTCAAAGGAAGTTTAGCCCAGATTGGTTCAGAAGTAACCAGACAAGAACTCCTAGCTCTTAGTTTTGTTCTGCAGACTCTCCATACGTGGATCCAAGACCAATTGCCTATCAACTTGACGGAACCCTTGCATCCCTACCAGCCTGGAACTTCGGTGTGGATCAAAGATTGGAAGAAGATACCGTTGGAACCCCATTGGAAGGGACCGTACACCGTCATCCTGTCTACCCCAACTGCAGTAAAGGTAGCCGAGATCGACGCCTGGATCCACCACAGCCGAGTCAAGCCCGCCGCCGATCCTGAACCAGAGCGGTGGACAGCAGAGCAGCACCCTGATGTACCCTTGCGAGTTACTCTGAGATGGCAACCAGCAGCATAGACACTTCATCACAAGTGCTTTGCAGTAGCCAAGTCTTTCGAAGAGGATTGCTGTTTTCCATGCAGCAACAGTTTTGTTTCAACGAACCCAATTTGGGTGTGTGATTTGACACACTACTTTGAGACTACGTTGACTAAGCCAGACTTCACAAGCCAACTGAATTGCTAAGTTGGTTAATGTGTGCTGGACATCTTGAGGATCTTCAATCAACACTCAGCAACCGTTAAATTGCTTCATTAGCAAACGGGACGAAGAATAATAGACCGTCGTGATCAAGATCAGCAAGCTGAGGATTCAGAAGAACTCCAATCAACATCAACATGTATCTTTGCTTCTGCTTTGCCTTGGTTGCCTTCTTTGGAGGTTTTGAACAGACTGATGCTCTACCTCCATGCACCGCTTGTATTACCTCTACTAGAACTGGACTGAAAGTAACTCAGACTTTGCTTTACCATTCTTACTATACCTGCAAGGGAACAATAACTCGGTGTATCTATAACACCACTGAATTAAATGTTTGCACTCATGGCAAAATTAAAGCATGCTATAATCCGCATCAGAATCCATCCTATTACACGTTGGAAATAAGATGGAAGGATGCAGATGGACCTATATTAGCTGCTACACCACCACTTAAGGACATTACTAAACCTGCTGTTTTGAATTTTGATGCATGTAATGCTATTAATAGAGATAGTCAGTCCACCTGTGGTACATGGGAGAAAGCGTATCGGAATGACCATAAGTATATGTGTCCAGAAGGTGCCACGGGATGGAGGAAGTGTACAGGTAAAAAGGAACCAGGGTATAGTACTGCTACAGCGGCAGACTACTATTGCCCGTATTGGGAATGTGTTTTCTATGCTACCTGGAACACTGGTATAACTGATGAGAAAATAGATAAGCGGATGGCTACTCTAACCAAGCCAACCACAAATGATAAATGTCAGAAAGATGCTTGCAACCCCTTACATTTGCGTGTACATAACCCCCATGCATGGAAACAAGGATATAAGTTTGGTTTACGTATTGCTGGAGGGGGAACAGATCCAGGGACCATTGTATATATTAGATTGAATACTCAAGCCCATAAGTCATCTAAATATCATATTCATAATACCTTTTATGAAGCTATGCATGTAAATAAGTTTGAGATCCCTCACCCTTCACAGAATTTGTTTCTAGAATTAGCCGGAGCAGTAGTTTCTAGTCTTAAGATCACAGATTGTTATTTCTGTGGCGGAACCCAAATGGGAGACCAATGGCCCTGGGAAGCCCAAGAATTGAATTATTCCATGATTTACAATCAGACTGAATTACACAAGACAACCAGTGAATGGGTGTTAGCGGACTCAATCGTTGGACGTCTTTGCTTTGCCAGAACTGGACCCCAGTTCACCCAAAAGGTAGGACAGCTGGTCTGTCTTAGCCAGAAATACTATAATGCTACAACTAAAAAGACAGCATGGTGGTCAGGAATCAGACATCCTGAACCTCCTAACCCATTAGCCAGATTCCCTGAACTTGCAGGTCTATGGACTAACCTTGCCAAAGTCCAAGCCTGGCAAGCCCCACCTGGCCTATATTGGATCTGTGGAAACCGAGCATATGCGCAACTCCCACCACAATGGGGAGGAGCATGTGTCTTAGGAACCATCAGACCTTCTTTCTTCCTGTTAAACACTGAACATGGAGAACAATTAGGATACCCTGTATATACTACCCACAAACACAAAGGAGCATCCAGACAAAGAAGAGAGGCCTTACAGATAGGCAAATGGGAAAAGTGGCGAGGTGATGATTGGCCACCAGAAAGAATTATTGAGTATTATGGACCTGCCACTTGGAATGATGATGGTATGTATGGTTATCGTACCCCAATTTATATGATTAATCGTATTATTCGCTTACAAGCAGTAGTTGAAATAATAACCAATGAAACTAGTCATGCTCTTACGCTCTTAGCTAGACAAAGTACTCAGATGCGCACTGCCATATACCAAAATCGTTTAGCACTTGATTATTTGCTAGCAGCTGAAGGAGGAGTATGTGGTAAACTGAATTTAACTAATTGCTGTTTGAAAATAGATGATAAAGGTCAAGTAGTTGAAGAAATTGCTAAAGATATGCAAAGACATGCTTATGTGCCAGTACAGACTTGGCACGCCTTGAAATTTCCTAATTGGTTTGCTAACCTTTTCTCTTGGCTGGGAGGATTTAAGACTTTCGTTATCTTAGTACTAATCCTTGTTGCTGTTGTCCTCTGCTTACCATGTTTAATCCCATGTTGTATGCGTTCCCTTCATAGTGCTATTGATAGTACAGTAGAGCGGAAGACCGCAACTAGAATAATGGCTTTATATAAAGCTAGCCCTAGTGGAACTAGTAAGAATCCTTTAATCAGGATGTGAATCTTCTAGAAAGTGATTTAATTCTCACACCTTATTAAGTAATAGGGTGAGATTAATCAAAGGGGGGAATGTGGCAGGTGCAGGCCTGTGACCCACGGTGTCTGACATAGGCAGGCCAGCATGGCTAGCTTGACCTGTAAATGAGGCCTGTGGAGAGGCATATAGGATTGCACATCCCCCAATATGCTGCTATTGTAAGAAAGAACTCAGTAGAAATATTGAATTAGCTTAGATAAGCAGAATTGCAGAATTAAGAAATGGAAAAATACAGAAAAGATGTGTTTTAAAGTTACTGATAAGAAAGAGTACATTTGCAGAGAAATATTGAGGAGTGCTGACAGATGAGTTACAGAACCTTGCTCTTCTGCACGCACAAATGGTCCCATAGCCTTGAAAGTGTGAAAGTAACAAGTTGATGAACTGACCATTGTAATTGGGACTAGAAGGGGGGCAGGCAGGTGTCATGCCTACAGAAGCCCACAGAAGGAACATAATTGGAGAAACTTATCAGTACCGGGACCAATAGAAGGGCTACGGGAGGTACGGGAGCGTACCGGGACCAATGAATTGTTTTTCTATACCTAGAATGGAACAGAAGTCTATAAAAGTTGTTGTAATGCTTGAAAACTTTGCTCAGCCATTTTGAAATTGCCTTGCTTGAGACTTGTGCACAAATAAATGATTTGGACCTTCTGAACAGACTCCTGGTATCATGAAACACGACCTAGTGATGCTCAAGTCATAGCACAGCCAGGTTGGTTCAGCAGGTAACAACTTCCCTCAATCAAACTGGATTAGTGTCGGTGATTGACTGTAGCCAGGTACAGTCCAGGAAAGCCATGGGGGATCAAGGAGGTCAGATTTTCAGGCAACAGCTTCACTAGTTTTGGTAACTGTTTGGATTTTTTCAGGAATTGGTGATGGGACATGGGGGAGGCAGAGATGGGGTTGAGTGTAGGATCTTGTATGGTCATCTGCCCAAGATGGTAGAGAACCTTTGAGGAAGCAAACTGACATGGATAAGGACTCAGGAATCATATACCACAAATGGTCAATCTTCTATTACTGGCAGCTGGGATATAATATCCTTGTGATGGACTGAAATAACTGGGCAGACCAAATGAGCCAAACTGGTCTTTTTCTGCTGTTAACTGGTATGTAATTATGTCACTGCTTATTAGTTTTCAGGCCTCGTGGGACTCTTCTGCAGAGGTTTTTCCAGGCCAGTGCAAGAGAGACCTATGGAGCTAGTGATTATTGACCTCAGTACGAGGATCTGCAAACTAACAGAACTAGCTAATCTCAGTACAGATCCTTTTCATAGGCCTTCATGTCTTCAGAGGCCAGTCTGTTCTTATTTACTATTCAGCAGAGATGCACGAGTCTGACCCTTATCTGCTGCTCTCTGCAGATTCAGATTCAAGAAACTTTATTGGTATGACATTTCGTATCTGCGTTACCAAATAAACACAAGTGCATCTCATACAGGCGTGCAAACAGTGTCTGACAGAGAGCCTTTCAAACCCCTCTGCTAATAATGCCTATGACTGGGAAAGCCTACTCTCAATCCACATCTAAACAAAAGAGAGGCACTAGCCCTGGGCATCTGCAGAAAACAGCTGAAACACTGCTCTGGAAAAAAAGGGAGTCCAGGACCAAGAGAGTACCAGGGGACACAGAGCAGTCAGAGATAAAATAACTACATCAAGAAATTTAGCATCAACATGGCAAGAGTACAGTTTTTAATAAGCAAAATAAACATTTACATGACAAAGGTCATGGACAACTTAAAGCAAGAGGCAGAGCACTGGAAAAATGAGTATTTCTAAATAAACCGTATTTAAATATTTTCCATATAAAAGCTGAAAAGCTGGGAACTTACGGGAAAAAACCCTTAGTTGCATTTCACACTTAACATATTTCATCAGAAGGCTTTGCTAAACCTCTGATCCTTAAGTAAACTCCTTTTAAGTGTATTGAAGTGAAGTATATGTTTAAAACAATTATGATGTTCAGCTAAGGAAGGAATAAACCACGTAGACTACATACTAGGTTAAACAATTAAAGGCTTCCTTTTAAAATGGCCAAATAAAATTCTATATAATACATATTCAAAATAATATAAGCCATGCAATTTTATTACTAGAAAAGGAAATTGGCACAGAAGAAAAGACAAAGAACGAGTGAGAGTGATCTAGTGGTTACAGCAGTGGGCTAAGCACTAGGGAAATCCAAGGTCAAAAGCTGTTTCTCTCACCAGTGGCTCGCTGTGATCTTAAGCAAGTCACTTCACCATCAGTATGGGCTTAGATCTTTGGAGCAGGGAAATTCAGACATTACCTGAATGTAACACACCTTGGAAACATGGATAATTAAATGCAAGTCCTTAAAATTACACTATAAAACATTTTGATGTATTCAGGTGGATTACAACAGCAACTAATAATCAGGATACTAAAATACTAAGGTAATCAAATAAGCAATACCAGCTTGCCTATTTAGAGACATAGTCCTCCTCTGGTCTTACTCCTAGGTCTCCCTTCTCTTTTGCCTACTTTTACAGTGGCTACACTGCTAAAGTTTCTTCTTTAGGATGGGAGGGAGAATGAAGAACAAAGCAGCACAGAGGGTAAAAGAGACAGAGGAACAGTAAGATGAGAGGAGAGACATCATTCGCTCTGTTCCTCCCTCTCTTTCATGAGTCTTAGGCTAAGCAACACCAAAAGATTCAAGGTGTGCTTCCAAGGCCTGATGTATAGTTCAGCCCAGGGCAATCAAACCTATAAAAGCATAAATTGGCCTTCCAGACTCAAAAAATAGCTTCTATGCTTGAAAGAGACCACATGGTAGAACCAGTATATACCCTAAGGACAGCAATTGTAGAATCCAAACAAGTCCAGACATCATTAAATAGAGACTAGAGTTAGAAAAGCGTAGTTACTCACCTGTAACAGGTGTTCTCCAGGGACAGCAGGAATCAGTCCTCACATATGGGTGACGTTGACACTGACAGAGCCCTCGTGGAAGCATCCCCCCAGCTTTCAAAAAAAGCCTTTGGGAGATACCACCACGCATGCGTGGTCCCCTTCCTTCCCAAGGGTGCCATCTTGCTCAGTCAGACGACATAGTTAAAAGACGGCAAAAATAAAAATTGGTAAAGGAGCAACTCCAAGGGGAGGAGGGAGGGATGTGAGGACTGATTCCTGCTGTCCCCACAGAACACCTGTTACAGCTGAGTAACTACGCTTTTTCTGGGAACAAGCAGGAAGTCAGTCCTCGCATATGGGACTCCCCAGCTACAGGCTACCGAAAGCCCATAGCAAAAAGAGGGGCTCCCTCATGGGGAGCTGCAAGCAGCCACAATGTGTCTGTGTCCACAGACCACAGTAGGACCCCTGTGTCCGATGAAACCAGCACTTCAGTAGCCTGAACACAGAAGAGTCAGAGAGTAGGGGTTGCCTAAATCCTGAAAAGGTTATGGAGCACAGCCTTGCCAAAGGCACTGTCCCGTTGGGACTCTCTTTCCAGGCAGTAATGGGCTGCGAAAGTATGGACTAAAGACCAAGTGGTGGCCTGGCAAATGTCCACCCATTGGGACGGAGCGCAAGTTTGCCACCAAGGATGCCATGGCCATGATAGTGTGCCAAGATGCGGCCTTCCAGTGGGAGCCTCGCCTGCTCATAAGTGAAGGCAATACAGTCTGCCACCCAGGTGAACAGCGTATGCTTGGTCACCACCTCCCCCCGGCCTATGGTGGTTGTAGGAGATGAAAAGTTGAGAAGCTTTGCGGTGGCCCTGAGTGCGTTGGATATAGAAGGACAAGGCCCTCTTTACAGTCCAAGGTGTGAAGGACTGTCTCCACCCGACTGGAGCGAGGTCTTGGCAAGAAAGTAGGGAGCACTTGCTGGTTGAGATGGAAGAGCAACACTACCTTTGGCAGGAATTTGGGGTGCGTGCGAAGCACCACTCTGTTCTTGTAGAATCTGGTATAGGGCGCCGCCGACACAAGGGCCTGAAGCTCGCTAACTCTGCGAGCAGAGATAAGCGCGACCAGGAAAGCCAGCTTCCAAGAGAGGTAGTGAAGGTGGCAGGTAGCCAGAGGTTCAAAGGACAGGTGAGTGAGCTGCTCCAACACCACGTTGAGGTCCCATTTGGTTACCGAAGGGTGAACTGGGGGCTTTGATATGAGCAGGCCCCGAAGGAAATGGGTCACTAACAGTTGGACTGAGAGGGGCTTACCATCCATCGGATGGTGGTGCACCACCAGGGCAGTAAGGTGCACTCGGATGGAGTTAGACTTGAGCCCGAACTGAGAGAGGTGGAGAAGGTACAGTAACACCAGAGACACCGGACAGGAGAAAGAGTCAGCCCTGTGTTCGGTGCACCAAATGGAGAACCTGCGCCATTTGAGGGCATAAGCCTTCCTAGTAGAGGCCTTGTGAGAGTTCAGCAGAATTATCTTCCACCTCAGCCGGAAGGTTGAAAGGGGCCAGAGTCAGCCTCTCAGCAGCCACGCTGTCAGCAACAGGGACCCCAGGTTGGGGTGCAGGAGAGAGCCCCGCTACTGAGATAGGAGTCCCGGGGCAGTCCCCAAGGGGATGGGGGTCTCCACCGTCAACTGTGGAAGCAGCAGGAATCATGGTTGCCTGGGCCACCAAGCCATCAGGATAAGCAAGGCCCTGTCGCAGAGGATTCTGAACAAGGTCTTGGTGATCAGCGGCGTAGGAGGGAAGGTGTACATGAGGTCTTCCAACCATGAGACCAGGAACGCATCTTCTGCCACCCTGGAGGGGTGGGTCTGCCGGGAGCAGAAGCAGGGCAACTGAAAGTTGTCTGGGCTAGTGAACAGGTCCATCACGGGTTCCCCCCAGAGCTGGAAAAGCTGACTGGCTACCCTGGGGTCCAGCTTCCATTCGTGCTGCTGGAGAACTCTGCTGAGCCTGTCGGCCAGCAGGTTGTCCTGGCCTGGCAGGAGGATACCCTGTAGGACTGCATATGACCAGAGGACCAGTGCCTCCCGACAAAGGGTACAAGACCCTGTGTCCCCCTGTTTTTTTCACGTAGAACACGTAGTCCGTCTGGACTAGCACAGGCTGGTGACACAGGGGGTGGCAGAAGACCCTCAGGGCTAGGTGTATGGCCCAGAGCTCCAGGAGGTTGATCTGCTGAGTGCTCTCATCTAGTGACCAGTTGCCCTGGGTGCGGAGATCTCCATAGTGGGCTCGCCAACCGAGCAGGGAGGCAAACGTGATGAGGACCCTTGAGGGCGTTGGGGCCTCAAAAAGCATGTCCGCCTCGAGATGCTGGGGCGACTGCCACCAGACCAGGGAGTCTGCCAATTGGCAGGTCACAGAAACTCTGTCTGGGAGGCAGCCTGTGGCCTGAGACCACTGGTCCCGGAGATACCACTACGCTGACTTAATGTGGAGGCAATCGTCTGGGGTGACATGGATGGTGGAGGCCATGTGCTCGAGGAAGCGCAGGAGAAGCTGAGCAGGCACCAAAGGTCAGTACTGTACGTCCCGAGCCAGAGTCCCGAGACAATCGGTTCAGTCCCTGGGCAATAAAGCCTTTGACTGGAGAGTGTCGATCCCTGCCCCAATGAACTCCAGACACTGCATTGGGAGGAGGTGAGACTTGGGGTACTTCATGACAAAGCCCAAGTGTTGCAGAACTGGATGGTGCATGCGGTGGCCTGCTGCACCTCTGAGGCCGTGCCTCCCTTTATGAGCCAGTTGTCCAGGAAGGGAAAGATGAAAACCCCCTGGAGCCGGAGGAAGGCAGCCACGACCACCAGGCATTTTGTGAAAACTCTTGGGGCAGAGGCTAGGCCGAAGGGGAACACCCTGTATTGAAAATGCTTGCCCCCCACTAAGAACTGCAGGTACTGACTATGGTTGGGGTGGATGAGGATGTGGATATAAGCATCCTTGAGGTCTAAGGAGCATAGCCAGTCTCCCCTGCTGTAAGTATGGCAGCAATATTCCAAGGGAGAGCATCTTGAACTTCTCCCTCACCAGGAATTTGTTGAGGTTGCACAGGTCGAGGATGGGCCTTAGGCTTCCTGTCCTTTTTGGCAAGAGGAAATACCTGGAGTAGAACCCCTTGCCCTTGAGATGATGGGGCACTGGTTCCACCGCTTTGTCCTCGAGAAGACCTGACAACTCCTTCAGAAGAAGGTCCCAGTGGAGGGGACACCTGAGGGGCTCTCCCGAAATAAGGGGGAGGTGTCTGAGTCAGGTGAAGGGGGTAACCCTCCCTGACTACCCTTAGTGCCCAGGAATCGGTGGTGATGGTCACCCACCTCTGGGCATAGAGGGCCAGACGTCCCCCTGTGGGATGCTGATCTCCTTGGGGTAGAGAGGCTATTTATTTATTGATTTTATTTATTTAACAATTTGGGAATCATCATTGATCAAACGCTTACATTTAAACAGATTAAAAAGACTACCAAAACAATATTCCACAAAGCAAAGATGGTACAACGGCTCAGACCACTCATCGACCCACAGGACTTCAGAACAGTCATGCAGGCTATGATGCTCCCCCACCTGGACTACTGTAATGCAATTTATCATGGACTATCCGCCACACACACCAACCCCCTACGAACTGCCTTAAACATCACTGCAAGAATCATCCAGAGAGCGAAAAAACACAATCACATCACCCCAGTCCTGATAGAACTTCACATCCTGCTTCTCGAAGCAAGGATAAAATACAAATCTCTCCTACTTATCCACAAAGCCCTCCATCAAATGCAGACTTCTCAACTCCAGAGTCTACTACCCCAGCCTATCCTCAACAGACCAACCCGACAGATCACCAGCAACACTCTCACTATCCCCCACGAACGAACTAAGTTCAATCAACAAACCTGTAATAGAGCATTCGAACTGTACGCACCCTCCCTCTGGAGCTCCCTTCCGAGCCAGATCCGAAGCAACAGAGACCTCTCCACATTCCGGAAACAGTTAAAAAAACATCCTGTTTCATGAATATCTTGGACCTGAAACAGACATCTCTCACTGACTGCACATCCAGACCCTCTGACTTAACGCCTCTGCTACCAACTAAGAGACTTACGTCAACTGTCTAATTCTGTTACTTTCTGCTCAGATCATCAATGTTGGCCCTCATGGTGACAGCCCCCCCCCCCTTCTCTGTCAAATTGAACCGCTTTGACCCGGTGAAAAGCGGGATATAAATGCAGCTAAATAAAATAAATAAATAAATATACCTTTTTCTTATATTCAAAGTGGTTTACATTGAACAATAAACAAGGAACATTACATAGAACAAGGGCATTAAACTTGGAGAACAAGGGTATTAACAATATTAGTTACATGGTTTCTAGTTACAGGTTGTGGTATTGTATGGTTGGGTGTTTAAGACTGGTTGTAGTCACTAGGAAGGTGTGGATGGGTTCAAATTTTATTGTAGTGGCTACGTTTTGCATGAAGGTTCTGCTTCTGGTCCATAGCACTCCAAAATGAGGTGTGGGGTTTTTTTTTTTTTTGTATTTAACTTTTTATTGTCAACAATTCCTGAACATAACCATATACAAGTTCCCAAAACATGCCATCAACTATACATTTGGTAACTAGCATCCCCAATTTCAATATAACAAGGCTCTCCCAGAAATTTGTTAGCCCTCAGCCCTTATGTTAACCACCTACTGCAGCTCCACAATAAACAATCTAAGTATACCTTGTCTCCTTTCTTTTGTATATACCACAATTTATCTGAAGCTGCCCATATGATATACCCCATTACCCCCAGGTTGCTAGTGTTAAGTTTTTTAATTGCCCCCCCCCCCCCTTCAGTATATTGTAAAATTTTTAAATTCTTATTGCCAACCCATCCTCCCAACAACCAAGAGGTGTGTTTTTAAGGCTTTCCGAAAATCCCATAGGTCATTGGTGGTTCTTATTCTTTCCAGGAGTGCGTTCCAGAGTGATGGAGCATATATTGAGAAGGCTCTGTGACAGGTTGTCTGTTTTGCTTTAGTTTTGTTCTTGGGTATTATTAATAGGTTTTTATTGTTTTTCCTTTTTGTTCTGTTTTTAGGGTCTTTGCTGATGAGCGTTTGAAGTACTGGTGGTGATAGTTGGTATAGGATTTTGAAAATAGTGAGTATGGCTTTGTATTTGGCCCTGGTGATTATGGGGAGCCCGTGGAGTTGTTTCAATGTTGGGGTTATGTGGCTGGTTCTTGTTGTCCCAGTTATGATGTGGGCTGTGGTGTTTTGGAGTAGTTGCAGAGGGTAGATAGATTGGGTTGGTAGACCTTGGTAGATGATGTTGCAATAGTCCAGCGTGGGCATTATTAAGGCTTGACAAACTGTACAGAAGTTATTGGAGTCCAGAAGAGGTTTGAGTTTTTGTAGTGTTCTAATTTTGTGGTAGGCTGTCTTTGATACCTTGCTTATGTGAGCTCGGAAGTTTAGGTTTTGGTCGAGGTATATCCCCAAGTAATTGACTTCTACTTTCACTTTTATGATGTTGCGTGATAATTGCAGAGATTTTGGCAGAACAAAGGCGGTGTTTCTTATTATGAAAATTGCTTCCATTTTATTGTAATTTATCAGTAGGTTGCGTTTCCAAAGCCAGTCTGACATCTCTTCTATGCGTGATGTTATTCTTGAGTAGTCAGGTTGGTCTATGTTGAATGGAGTATGTAGCATGATGTCATCCGCATAGATACTGTAGTTTATGTTGTATTTTGTATTATGCTGCAGAGTGGCTGATTTATTTATTTGGCATAGATTTGTATACCGCTACTTCCAGCGATCAGCAGCGGTTTACTGGTGAACAAACAAGGGAGTATGTACAGAGCGATTTAAGAATACAGTCTGATTACAGGGAGGAGTGAACATCAACCATATAATTTACAGTTATACATTTGATCAGTGGGGAGGGGTATATTAAATTTACATATGAGCAGGGGGGAAGCATACATAAACACATTATCAATCGCCATATATGCATGAGTAACAACAAATGGATATATACAAATATACATTTTAACACTCAGTAGATGCGGGAGTATTAACAGTGTCTAAAACTTCTATGACCCGGATGCATAGTAGGTAGGTAGTCAAGGTGGGATAAGATAAAAGTTAAGAACTGCCTAGGTGATGCCGTAATGTGACTGGAACAAGTGGGTTTTAAGCTTTTTCCTGAAGTCCTGTAGGTCTTTGATCAGGCGTAGCTCATGAGGCAGCTGGTTCCAGAGCATGGGTGCAAAGTATGTGTAGGACCGGTTGCTCGTCTGTTCTTTGACTGATCTTATGCTGCTAGATACGTAGAGTGTGTTCAGGTTAGCGGTTCGTCTACTTCTGTTGGGGGGTTGTGTGGTGATGAGGTTAGAGAGGAATGAGGGGGATACTCCGTGGAAGATTTTGAATGTGGTTACCAGTATTTTGTATATTATTCGTGCAGAGATGGGGAGCCAGTGAAGCTCAATCAGGACTGGTGTGATGTGATCTGTCAGGTGCTTATTCATGATAATCCTGGCTGATACATTTTGTGCCATTTGTAGGATGTTTAAGGTTTTCTTCGGTAGACCTTGTAGGATGGCATTACAGTAGTCAAGATGGGGAATGATGAGAGCCTGAGCTACTGTTCTGAAGTCCGAGTGGTCAATGACGCTGCGTAGGGGTTGTAGAACTCTCAGCTTGTGAAATATTGCTCTGTTGGTTCTCCGGAGGTGTTTGTCCATTTTTAAGTTAGCATCAAGTAGTACACCTAGATATCTGATTTCATTTTTAGAGTGATAGGTGTTGTTGTTCAGGGTAATGGTTTCAGGAGGTTTGAAGTCTTGATTTCCTGATATAAACATCACTTCAGTTTTTTTGTGGTTTATCGACATGTTGTTGCATTGGAGCCAATTTTGCATTTCATGTAGGCAGACTTCTAGTTGTTTGATATCAGGATTGTTTACATCAAGTTGCATGTACAACATAATGTCATCTGCATATAAGTGGTAGCTGATATTGTGCTTTTGGAAGACTGTACATAGTGGCTGGATGTAAATGTTGAATAGCAGGGAGGAGATGGCTGAGCCTTGAGGTATTCCTTGGGTTTGGGGGAAAGGATTTGCTTGTTCGTTATTGAAGCGTACCTGTTGCATTCTATTTGTTAAGTAGGACTCGAACCATTTTAATGGTGTTCCTGCTATGCCTATGGTCGCAAGTCTGCGCAGGAGAGTTTGATGATGTACCGTGTCAAACGCTGCTGATATATCTATAAATATGAGTATGAACATCTTGTTTTTGTTTTCCAGTCCCTTGATGAAGTTGTCTAGAAGCGCTATGAGCAAAGTTTCCACTCCATGGTGCAGTCGGAAACCGTATTGATGGTCGTCAAGGATTTTGTTTTCATCTAGGTGGTCCTGCAGTTGCTGTTGGGTTATTTTCTCGATAATCTTTGCAAGGAAGGATATGCTTGATATCGGCCAGTAGGAGGATGGATCTTCTTTGTTGAGAGCTTTATTTTTTAATATAGGCCTAATTAGGGATCTTTTAAGTTGGTTGGGTATGACCCCCTGCTGGAGAGACTGCTGCTGGAGATAGATATTAAACAGCAGAGCGGAGAGTGCTGATCCTTGTGGTACTCCTTGTAATTGCTCAATTGGTGTTGATCGAAGTGTTCCATATTTAACTTGTATTTTTCTGTGGGTGAGATATGATGTGAACCATTTCATGGTTGTTTCCTGAAGTCCAATTTCGTTTAGGTGTTTGATAAGTGTATTATGGTTAATAGAGTCAAAGGCAGCTTTTATATCCAGGAGTACCAATAAACAGCATTGTTTGATGTTGTCTAGACTAGTTATTAGGTTATCCAGGAGTGATGTAATGAGAATTTCTACACTGTGTTTGGGATTGAAGCCATGTTGGTGGGAGACCAGAAGGCTGTGCATGTCCAGGTGGTCTTGTAATTGCAGTTGGACCACTTTCTCAATTATCTTTCCTGTGAATGGAAGACTCGAGATGGGTCAGCATGAATTAGGATTCCTTGTGTTCAGGTTTTTATTCTTTAGGATCGGTCTTACAATTGATTGTTTAAGTATGGGAGGGATAGTGCCTTGTATATGGAAGAGTTTCACTATTTTGAGTAGAGTGGGGGCTAAAATGTTCAGTTGTCATTTTGATCCAGGATATTGGGCATGGATAGAGGGGGGAGGTGGTGGTGTTGAGATTGGTTATGATGTTTTTTAAATTCTTTTATTGATGGTATGTGAAAGGTGTACCATGGGTGGGCTTGTTTTCCTATTGGGTGGATTTCTGCTGTTTAAGGTCGCTATTGATTTGTGCTAGATTTGATCTTTGATTGAAGGAAGTCAGCCATGGTTTGAGGTTCGATTAGATTGTGTTCTTTAGGGTTGTTTTTTGATAAGGTCCTTGTTATGTTGAATAGTTCATATAGTTTATTTAAGAAGCTCATGATTAGATTGGTATAGTATTCTTTCTTGCAGACATTTATTAGGGCCTGGTATTCTTGCATCTTTGGCTCAAGGAGTCAAAAACTCCCCCCTGGCTGGGCCAGAGCCGGCGCCTGGGGTTTTGGAGCTTTCTGCTTACATGGGCCTTGCCCATGTCCCTTGGCCTGTTGAGCCTGTTGGGGAGTTGGGGAGGCCTGATAAGGTGGGTAGTTTCTGTAAGCAGCTCCCTTCCTCAGGTAGAAGGACTTTTTACCTGAGCCTTTCAATCAGGGAGGGGCAGCAATCTTTTTAGAGAGCCTGGTCCTCGTCATGAACTTGGTCTCCAGCTTGGCAGCCTGTCAGTCTTGGGTTTGCCAAAGAAATTCTCTCCTTGGCAGGGAACAACCACCAACTTGTCCTGAACCCACTGCTTGAGGTTGGATGACTGTAACCAAGCTTGGTGGCATGCACCGATGTCAACCGCCGCTACTCAAGCCGCCAATTTGAACCCGTCATAGGCCACTTGAGACATGAATTTGGAGCATTCACGGACTGCTTTGGCCAGGTTCTTGAACCACTGCAAAGGTTTCTTGGAGAGACCAGCCAAGAACCCGGTGAGTTCCTTCACTAGGTCTCTCAGATACATGCCCATGTACAGCTGGTAGGCCTGGATGCAGCCGATGAGCATTGAGCCCTGGTAGCACTTTCTGCTGAGGGCGTCCAGGGTGCGGGCCTCCCTGCCTGGGGGCACCAAGGAGTGCGTCTTCTGGCTTTTCGGCTGACGCATGGCCAACTCCACCACCATGGAGTTATACGGCAGCTGTGACTTTTGTAAGCCCGGGCTCTGGCAGACTCGATATATCGAGTCAAGCCATTTGCTCACCATTGGTACCGAAGCCAGTGTCTCCCACATTCGGAGCATCAGCCATTTCAGGATGGGAGGGATGGGCACAGTGAGTAATTCCAGCAGAGGGACCTCGTATTGGAGGATTTCCAACTCATCCGCCCGAAGGTCCTCTTCTGACTCGGTAGGGAATGCCAGGGCCTTAGACATGTCCTTGACAAAATCAAGGAAACCCATATCCTCAGATGGGGACCGCCATTGAGGATCCGAGACAGGAGAGTCAAATGGGACATTTCGGAGGCGACGAGTATCGGGGGACTCCTTGTCCTCCGTCTCCCACTCGGAGTAGTTCGTTGAGGTGGTGGTGTTGAGATTGATTATGATATTTTTTAAAATTCTGGGTGGGCCTTTTGGGGAAACTGCTAGGTACGTATGACCTAGATTGACCACTTTTGGAAACAGGATACTGGGCTTGATGGACCTTGGTCTGACCCAGTATGGCATATCTTATGTTCTTATATTCTCGGAGTCCCCGATGCCCTGCGGCCAGTGCCCAGTAAACTTGCCGGGGATGACCACTGTCCCGTCAAGCGGGACTCGGATTGTGACCTCGGCACGAGGATCAGCTCAGCCTCCGGGGACATCTTGCACGTCAAGGGCCCCGGTGTTTGAGGTGGATGAACCGGTCGTGCCGGACACCAGCACCTGCTGCTGGTCCATGAAGGCAGACAAACTGCGCTCCAGGGCTGCCATTCTGCACTCCAGACCAGAAGGCTCCGCAGCCTTTGGCGCGGGCACTGAAGGACTCGGGCCTGATGCTGGCTCCCCTGAAGGGGAATCCTCGATGAAGATAGTGTCTGGGGACTGAGGCCAGTCCACGGTCAGATCTTTTCGGGGGACCTTTGCAGGCTGCTCCTTCTCCGACACCTCGGATGAGCGTCTCGGACTGCGGGACCGGGCCTGGGGAGTACCCGGCCGGTTGGAACCATCTGACGACACTGCCTTCAAGGTTTTTTTTCTTCTTCCTGGGTTCCCTTGAGGGAGACCCCCTTTCTGAGGATCCATGATGAGGCTTGGGTTCGGAAGGCTCCGCCTGAGATGTCGGGGCCTCAGATGAGGCCCTGGCCTTCAGAGGTACCGGGGACTTGGGGGGGGGGAAAACAAAAAAAAACAACAAAAAAAAAACCTTATCGTGCTGCTGCTGGTGGCTCCTGAGGGCCTTACTGGACATCCTCTTGCAGAGACCGCAGGCTGCTGGGTCGTGGTCTGTCCTGAGGCAGCAGAGACAGCAGTCGTGTGTGTCAGTCAAAGATATGATTTTGGAGCACCAATCACACTTCTTAAAGCTACTGGTAGCCATGGGGGAAAATAGTACCCCTGTAAGGCTGAAGATTCTCTGGGCTGCCAGTGGGAGAAAAAAGGCACAAAGACGCCAGGAAAAGAAAAGAAGAAAATCTACAAAAATAGACCAAACTCGATGCCGAGGCAATGAGGTCAGTAGGTGGGAAGAGTATTAGTGCAATATCGAAGATGAGTATGAAACTCGGAGAGAAAATTCAACTTTTTCCAGGGACATGCCAGACAAATGTCTGAAGGGCTCTGTGGAAAAAAGGAGACTGAGCAAGATGGCACCCTTGGGCGGGAAGGGGACCACGCATGCATTTTGGCATCTCCAAAAGGCTTTCTTTGAAAGCTAGGGGAATGCTTCCTCGAGGGCTCCGTCGGTGCCGACGTCACCCATATGTGAGGACTGACTTCCTGCTTGTTCCTGGAGAAAAAAAAATCAAGCACAGCTTTCTTTTATTACTAGCCAATTTATGAGCTGAAAACACAGAACTCTAAATTTAAAGCAACTTGCTAAGGATCCTTTACTAACTTCTAGATCATAGCCAGATTCCTCCTCCTCATCTGTGTTTCCTCCTTCCAGAGTCCAGACATAAATCACAATAACTGGAGAAGATGATCATGTGGGCTATCCCATTCCAACTAAAAAGAAGCTTGATGCAAGAAAACCGGACACTGTGGTAAAGGAAAAAAACCATAAGAGTGATACTGATAATAGAAGTATCAATGCCGAATAATATCATTTAGAGAGGCATAAAATCGGGTTTTTTTTTTCAAATACCATCAAGTCAATGCTGACTCCTGACAACCCCTGGGTTTCTTGGCTAGGTATGACAGACCTTTTCTTCTGAGACAATTGCGGGTAAAGTGACTTGCCCAAGGTCACAAGGAGTACCAGTGGAGACTGAAACCTCATACTCTTACATACCAGGCTGTTGCTCTTACCACTAGGCCACTCCAAAATCTTGAATCACTATGAAATGCAGTCAGAGACTTAAGAAAATGTGGCAGAAAGATCTAGAAATATTTCCCATCATGCTGGGCACCACAGGTCTTATTAAAAACAATTTCCAAGCACATCTTGATAAGTTGCCTATACATATTACACCCTATGAACTCAAGAAGAAAGCTCTTTTTGGCACAATGCAAGTATTATGGTGAGTGTTAGCAGTAAATTTAAGAGACTGAGATCATACTGCAATACCCTGTTTCAGGCACAGTATGTGCAAAATTAATCCATTTGGTGACATTGCCCCCTGTTAAAATATAGACATTATACACCTCCCAGTCATGCTTAGCTCATACAATATTCAAGCAGAGGAAAACCATCCAAAACAATCATAGCACACTTTGAAGCTAGCCTCTAATAAAACAAAAAAGAGTCAAGTGGTTTTCATATAGATTCCAATGGAAATAGTTCTCAAGAGAGCTTCCACCATACACTTCAAAAAATACATTGTGTGCCTTTGAGTTAATTCTGACTCCTGGCAACCTAGCAGCTCATCCTTTGAGAAAAGGACAATACAGGAGGGCAAGGCATAGTAAAACCAATGCCTTGTAACGAGTCTACAACCACTGGCCAGCTCAGAACTGAACCACACTACAGCTGATGGCTAAGCATCCAGAAAGAAGACAACTGTTTCTGGGTTTATTAAACTGGAAAGAGAGAAAGAGAACAGATCAGGAGCCACCAGTGGCGTTAATTTCCCCCAAACTACCTCTGCGATGCAGGTGGCCCAGAGAAAAAGGAGACCCATTTATAGCTGCTCACACATCTTCTGAGGTGCATTCCCCCCTTCTTTGGGGACCCTTTCCAATGTTTTGCTTGTGGGCCTTCTATATGAATATCTGCCACTGGGAGCCACATAAGTAGAAGAAGAAGAGACACCTTGGAGGATAAGCAATCATTTTGGATAGTAATTACACAATTCATGTTAAGTATCTAATATATAATTTTAGTTAAGTTTCCTATAGGGGACTTGGTCTTAAAAAATTCATGTCTGTGTGTCTGACCTCCCCACCCTCTGTCAGTATGTCCCTCTCAATAACCTTTGGGCCATTTATCAAACTTCATTTACATTTCTACCACAGATAGTAGAGCCCCATAACTGCCAGCTCGCATTTTTCATGTACCCCCAATACTTAGAATCCCTATTTACTTTGTATCATAAGGTCATAGAGATATGGGAAAGTTCTGTTATAATTTCAAGGCCAAATGCACATTGTGATGTCATTGAGCATGTGTAAAAGCTGTCCTGCCATTGATTGACACTTAGCATTTTGAAAACATCCCTATCATTGGCTAGTAATCTTAACCACATGTAAATTTCTCTAATAAAAGAATGAAAATGTTCACATCTCTTTTTTCTTGGATTTTATCTTTCCCCGACTGCAGTAGTTGAGCCTTCTCTATACTTATGAGCAGTGCACAGGGACATCTAGTGGCAGAAGAAAGTTGTACTATGTCTATAGGCTCCAATTGTTTGCAGGGCATCAGGAGCAGAGGGAAGGATGCTGGGGGTTGAAAAGTGCCCTTTAGCCTGAACTGACACAGACAACTCAAGACTGCTAGATTTACAAATTAAAGACTGAACCTAATGCTAATACTGGAGGGAAAGCACTAGTCAAGTGCTAAGGGAAATGCACTGACTTCCAGTACAGAAGCAAGTGCAGTTTAAGTTGTTGATTATGGTTTTTGAAGTTTTGTGTACAGGATACACAAAACATCTGGCAAGCTGTGTTGGTGTCAGCCAACAAAACTGCTGTGATCTAGTCAGGAATGTTTGTTGAATATTCTTTCTAGATCAGTAACGATCTAGTACTTTAACAATCATGGCACCCGTAGCCTGAAATAGCTTACCTCCAATTTTTAGGACTGAATTGAATTGTTTCGGCTTTCATAATAAGCAAAAAGTTTGGATTTTTTCCAAGTTAGGGGATATTGTTATGCATTATACAGAGATTCGACTAGTTCAAGCCATAGTATTTTCAATAACATTATATGGATGCAAAAGTTGGACAGTGAAAAAGATAGACAGGAAGAAAATTGATGCCTTTGAATTATGGTGCTGGCAGCGAATACTGCGTATACCATGGACTGCCCGAAGAACAGTCAGTTTTAGAGGAGATCAAACCTAAGCTTTCTTTAGAAGCTCAGATGACAAGATTTCGACTTTCATACTTTGGACGCATCATGTGAAGCGAGAGATCATTAGAGAAAGACATCATGCTTGGCAAGATAGAAGAGGAAAGCCAGCAATGAGATGGACTGATGCAGTAATAGCAGCTATGGGTCTGTCAAAAATGAGCCACCTGATTGAAGACTGAACACAATTTAAGACAACTATCCAGAGGGTTGCCATGAGTCGACACAGACTCGATGGCACTTAACAACAATAGTTGTGTTTTTATGTTTGTTTATTTAATATTGTATTTTATGGTTTTATTGTAAACCACATTGAATGTTTGTTCAGAAATTATGGTATATGAGGGGTCAATATTAACAGGATCAGGACCGTATCTAGCCCTGTGCGAGTGGTGCGATCGCACAGGGCACAAAGGCTTAAGGGGCGCATTTCGGCTGCCTGCTGTTGCCCTGCCGCCACCACTTTTTCTTCTCTCAGTGGCAGCAGGGCAACAGCAGACAGTTGAAATGTGTCCCTTAAGCCTTTTTGTGGCACTTTCTTTCTTTAACTGGTTTTCTAATAGGCAAAATAGTTTACATAGAACAACAAGAGAACATTTACATAGAACAGTCAAAAATATATACAGGGAACTTTAAAAATGAATAACTAAATATTGTAAACAACTCTTAATGGAGGAGGGATACCTGGACACGGCGTCAAGCAGGGAGGGAGAGATCTGCTTAAAGTGCCAGCGACTAGCATAGTGGGCGCGCATCCTCTCCTCCACCTCTGTCCAACCACTTTCTGCTCTTTCCCTGCTGCCGGCGCCGCTGTGGAAAAAAACAGAGGGTGGCAGCAGCAAGGTAAGAGCAGAAAGAGGCTGGATGGAGGTGCAAGGGGTGGAGGGGGGGCAAGTCGCACAGGGCACAATTCTGGCTCGGTACAGCCCTGAACAGGATTCTGTTAAATGAATAAGTCTTGCTGAGAGGTGTATTCAGTGGCACTAGCCAAATAGTACCAAGAATATTTCCTCTGACCACCTCAGCACTATCCAGATAATACCAGGGTGGTCCATAGGTGGAGCCTGCACTTATCAAGATAGCCATGATTTTCAGCGCCACTATCTGGATAACAATCCACACCACTTAAGATGAGTTTGTGTTTCCTTTGGAATACAAGTTAGTGCAGCTATTTAAGACAGTTATGCAATTTTATGTCTTGGGAGTTTCCTCCTGTTCCTTTGAGCTTTCACCTTTGTTTACCTATAGCACTACAAACCTTCATTCAACCCAGGGGTTTTCCCCTTTGTTTTATGTTTCTCTTCCAACTCCGTTAGCCTAGCCCTCACAATGGTAGTCTTTGGCCAGGGCCACTGATCACATGGGCAGAAGAGAGCAGTAGTGAGCAAAATCAAAGAAGAGAGATGCAAGAGGGGAAGATGTGCCACTTTTAAAATACTACTGCTGCTGCTGCCTGCCTCCCCCCAAGACAGAATCGGTGGCAGCAGGAGGCATTTGTGTGGGTTGGGTGGGGGCATTATGGCTCGATCGGGGTTTCTGCCTGGTGCAGCAGAAACCCTTGGGCTGATCCTGTTGACACGGTGCAGGGTAGGGGGACGAGAGAAGCAGATTAAAGCAAATCAGCCTCCCACCACTCTATTCCTTTCTGTAAAGTGTATGGATATGATCTTGGCAGATACAGAATCTGAGGGATCCACATGAGTGGGATTTAAATATGATTCATCACATATTAAAAGTGCACTGGCTGAAGAGGCTGTTGAAGAGGTTGTTCTTAGCATGCTAACTGGTGAGGAGGTAAAAAGTGATCCTGGCAGGGCCAAAGCCAAGAGCACCATGCAGGTAGAGGGGACAATAGAGAGTGGGAAGA
Organism: Ichthyophis bannanicus; assembly: GCA_033557465.1. Classification (NCBI taxonomy): domain Eukaryota; kingdom Metazoa; phylum Chordata; class Amphibia; order Gymnophiona; family Ichthyophiidae; genus Ichthyophis; species Ichthyophis bannanicus. The sequence goes on along the minus strand of CM066033.1, from coordinate 370,523,502 downwards.
TCCCACTGGCCTTTCATCCTCTCCTTTGCCTCAGCCACCGATCCATGAGCAGCACCAAGAGCAGTAGCCTCCCCCCTCCCCCAAGGAAGTAGAAGGGGAAGTCTCATAAAACCTCACATGTGAAAGCATTTTAAAGTGCTTGATGACCCATTGCAGGCAGCACATTAGCAGAGGGAAGCTGATGGGTCATCTTGCAAACAGTGGCATTCTGCATCTTTTGGGAAAACAGCACTCTTTCCAGCTTAGGACAAAGGAGGATGTAGTAAAAGCTTTTAGCCTAGTTGGGTTTAAGAAAGGTTTGGACAATTCCTGGAGGAAAACTCCATTACTTATTATTAAAGTAGATTGATTTCATACTGCTTATCCCACAGATTTCCCCAATCTACCTTTTGGGAAGCTGACAGGTCCTTGTAACCTGGGTTGGCCACTTTTGGAAACAGGATACTAGGCTTGATGGACCTTTGGTCTAATCCAGAATAGCATATATTATGTTTTAAGGGAGCGGATCCTCGGCTGGGGACTCCATCCAGGAGTAGAGATAGCAATGGTGGGAAAGGTAAAGGAAAACATCCTTTTCCCAAAGGCAGCCCCATTCTCTTCTATCTGTCTAATGGCATGAAAACAGGCCTGACACACATTGAATCAAGCCACAATGGAAGACATGAGGTGGTGTTCATTAGCACCATCAAGGGGCAGGAATGTTTTGGGGAAACAATAGCCTTGAATGACCATCTCTTGAAGATGTTGAAAAGGTGGGTTTAAGAAGCTGCTGCATCTCTTAGCTCCGTTTACCAACTCCTCTGCAGAACAATGTTTAATAGGCAGGTGATCCCCAGCCTGTATAATCCATTCTGTCACCAGCTGCAGGCAGAGTTCACAAAAGCAGAGGCCACTACTAGTGAGCATTTCACCACTAACATCTGGACTAGTCAGAATGCTACACATGCCTACCTCTCACTAACAGCAGTTGGTTGAGGTAGGAAGACATTGCAGGTCTAATGGGGGAGCAACAGTAGGAGGGTACTTATGGGCTGTGCTACAGTGTCAGATAATGGATGACAGCCATGTGTGGATTCATACCTTAGCAGAAATAAGGGCAATGCTGTAAGGTGGGAACATAGGGCCAGTAACAGGCTGCTAGGTGTTGTTTCCAGTCCTGAATCCTGGGCCCCTAAGTGAGCACAATTTAGATGGGTGGGGTTGGAAGGCTGGTAGAGGTAAAGGGAAAAAAGAGGCAAATGACAAAATCTGGAAACAGAACAAGCACTGGCAAGTCAAATGCAAGGCATTGATAAGGCAGGCAAAGGGAGAATTTAAGAAGCAGCTTGCAAAAGAAGCAAAAACACAAAATAAAGACTTTAAGTACATTCATAGCAAAAAACCTGTGCGAGTCAGTTGGTCCATTAGATGATAGAGGGGTTAAAGGGGCACTAAGAGGCGACAAGGCGATAGTGGAGAGGCTGAATGAATTCTTTGCTTCGGTCTTTACTGAGGAAGATGTAGGGATGTTACCCAAGACTAAAGTGCTATTTAAAGGTACAGAAGAATTGAAGGAAATATCAATATATCAGGAAGATGTATTACAACTATTAGATAAACTGAAGAGTAGTAAATCACCCGGGCTGGATGGTATACATCCAAGGGTATTGAAAGAACTGAAATATGAGATTGCTATTAGTAATCTGTGAATTTTCTTTAAAATCATCTGTAACACCTGAAGATTGGAGGATCGCCAATGTAATGCCAAATTTTAAAAAGGGTTCCAAGGGTGAGCCTGATGTCAGTATCGGGAAAAATGGCAGAAACCATCATAAAGAACAAAATTACTCAGCATGTAGATAGTCATGGCCTAATGGGAGACAACCAACATGACTTTAGACAAGGAAGATCTTGTCTTACTAATCTTTTGTTTTTTTGAAGGTGTGAACAAACAAGTGGAGAAAGGTGAGTCAGTTGATATAGTGTATCTGGACTTTCAGAAAGCCTTTGACAAGGTCCCTCATCAGAATCCTTTGGCAAAAATAAAGAGTCATGGGATAGGAGGCAGTGTACTATTGTGGATCAGGAACTGGTTAAAAGATAGAAAGCAGAGTAGGGCTAAATGGCCAATTTTCCCAATGGAGAAAGATGAATAGTGGTGTACACCAGGGATCGGTGCTGGGTCCGCTGCTTTTTGACATATTCATAAATGATCTGGAAAGGGGAATAACGAGTGAGGTTATCAAATTTGCAGATGACACAAAACTATTTAAAGTTGTTAAAACCTAAGAGGATTGTGGAAAATTGCAAGAGGATCTTGATAAATTGGAAGACTGGGCATCAAAATGGAAGATGAAATTTAATGTGGACAAGTGCAAAGTTATGCACCTAGGGAAAACAACCCAAACTATGGTTACATGATGCAAGGTTCCACATTAGGAACCACCACCCAGGAAAAGATTTTAGGTGTCATTGTGGATAACATGTTAAAACCATTGGCCCAGTGTGCAGCAGCAGCCAAGAGAGCAAATAGAATGCTAGGTATCATAAGGAAAGGAATGGGAAATAAAACAAAAGATATTATAATGCCTCTGTATCGTTCCATGGTGAGACCGCACCTTGAATAGTGTGTGCAATGCTGGTCATCGTATCTTAAAAAGGATATAGCATTATTAGAAAAGGTTCAGAGAAGAACCACCAAAATGGTAAAGGGGATGGAAGGATACTCCTATGAAGAAAGGCTAAAAAGGTTAGGGCTCTTTAACCTGGAAAAGAGACGGCTGAGGGGAGATATAATAGAAGTCTATACATTAATGAACGGAGTGGAACGGGTAAACGTAGATCGATTGTTTATGTTATCAGAATATAGAAAGACTAGGGGACATGCAATGAAGCTACAGGGTAAACTATTTAAGACTAATAAAAGAAAATATTTTTTCACTCAACGTGTAATCAAACTCTGGAATTTGTTACCGGAGGATGTAGTAAAGGCTGTTAGTGTAGCTGGGTTTAAAAAAGGTTTGGACAAGTTCCTGGAGGAAAGGTCCATAAACCATTATTAAGTTGGGACCCAGTATATCAATGCTTGACCCAGTACAAGCATTGTGGAACCTGTGTCTTTTGGGGAAACTGCTAGGTACGTATGACCTAGATTGGCCACTGTTGGAAACAGGACACTGGGCTTGATGGACCTTGTTCTGACCCAGTATGGCATATCTTATATTAGTAAGACAAGATCTTCCTTGTCTAAAGCCATGTTGGCTGCCTCCCATTAAACAAGGACTATTTACATATTCAGTAATTTTGTTCTTTATGATGGTTTCTACCATTTTTCCCAGTACTGACATCAGGCTCGCTGGGTTGTAGTTTCCCGGATCACCATTGGAACCCTTTCTAAAAATTGGTGTTACGTTCGCCATCCTCCAATCTTCAGGTATCACAGATGATTTTAATGATGGTTCACAGATTACTAATAGCAGGTCTGCAATCTCATATTTGAGTTTTTTCAACACCCTTGGATGTATATCCAGCTCAGGTGATCTGCTACTCTTCAGTTTATCTAATAGTTGTAAAGCGTAGTTACTCACCTGTAACAGGTGATCTCCGAGAACAGCAGGAATTTAGTCTTCACATATGGGTATCGTCGGTACCGACAGAGCCTGCGCGGGAACACGCCCCAGCATCCAATAGGAACACTTTTGTAAGCATCCCTCAGCACACGCGCGCTGCCTTTCCAACTGTCCCTCTTCAGTTAAGTTTGTAGCTGAGTGAAAGGATAGAGGGAAAGAGAGAGAGAGACACACACAACTCCTAGGGGAGGTGGGTGGGTTGTGAAGACTAAATTCCTACTGTTCCCAAAGATCACCTGTTACAGGGGTGAGAAACTACGCTATCTCCAGGAACAAGCAGGAATGTAGTCTTCACATATGGAGACTCCCTAGCTGAAGATGCCAGGGAGATAGGCCCAGGAAGGTACCACCCTAAAAAGGTAGGCATCCTTCCTCCCATGGATCTCTGGCATTCCACCAGGGTTGGTGGGTAGGAGTTGAATTAAGTCTGAAAGAGATTTTGAAGAACAACTTGGCCAAAGAAGGCATCCCGACGGGAGGCTTTATCCAGGCAGTAGTGGGCTGTGAAGGTGTGTACCGAAGCCCAGGTGGCTGCTCGACAAATGTCATCGATAGACACAGAGTGGAGATTAGCCATAGAAGCTGCCATGGCTCTCACATTATGAGCTGTGACATGGTCCTGAAGAGGAAGACCCTTACTCTCATAAGTAAAGGATATGCATTGGGCAATCCATTTAGATAAAGTTCTTTTGGAGACTGGAAGTCCCAAATGACTAGGGTCAAAAGCTATAAAATGTTGCGAGGACATTCTATGTTGCTGTGTTCTTTGTATGTAAAAGGATAAGGCCCTTTTACAATCCAAAGTATGAAGGTTTCTTTCTGCATTAGAGGCGTGAGGCCTCGGAAAAAATACAGGAAGATAAATTGATTGGTTTAAATGAAAAGGCAAAACCACTTTTGGCATAAAGTGTGGGTGAGTTCGAAGAACAACCTTATCATGATGAAACCTAGTATAAGGAGAATCAGCCACTAAAGCTTGCAGTTCACTAATGCGACAGGCACAGGTGATTGCAATTAGGAAGATGACCTTCCAGGTCAAAAACTTAAGGGCTGTAGTGGCCAAAGGTTCAAAAGGCAGCTTCATGAGCTGCCCGAGAACGAGATTTAGATCCCATGCCACCGGTGGTGGCTTGATGGGAGGTTTAGTTAATAAAAGGCCTCTCATAAATCTTGATAGGACTGGAAGAGAGGAAATTGGTTGTCCATTCAGAGGCTTATAAGAAGCTGCAATTGCACTAAGATGGACTCTTACCGAATTGGTCTTTAAACCAGAATTCGATAAGTGAAGGCGATACTCTAGTATTGATTCTAAGGGTATGACCAGGGGGTTTAATCCCTTCTTGGAGCACCATATAGTAAAACATTTCCACTTGAAGGCATAAGATCTTCTTGTGGAAAGTTTCCTAGAAGTCTGAAGGATATCTTTTACCTGCTGGGACAGGTTGAGATCCTGGAGGTCCAAGCCTTCAGCAACCAGGCCGTGAGGTGCAGGGACTGGGGATTCGGGTGCCATAGCATCTCGTTCCCCTGGAAAGGAGATCTGGAGCGTGCCCTAACTCCAGAGCTGTCGCTTGAGAGATATGTAGAAGCAGGGAATACCACGTTTGGCATGGCCATCGTGGTGCTATGAGAATCATGCGACCCCTGTCTCTCTGAAGCTTGAAGAGTGTTTTGGGGATGAGGGGAATGGGTGGGAAGGCATAAAGGAAGTCCTGACCGCAGTGAAGGAGGAAGGCATCCCTTGCCTGACAGTTGTGAGCCAGAATCCTGGAACAGAACCGGGGAAGTTTGGCATTCAGTGGACTTGCAAAGAGGTCAATGTCTGGAGTGCCCCAGAGATGACATATCTTTGCCACCTGGTCTAGGTGGAGGGACCACTCGTGAGGCAGCAGTACTTGACTGAGTTTGTCTGCCCAAAGGTTTTGAATGCCTGGAAGATATACCACTAGAAGGTGAATTTGATGCTCTCTGGCGAGGGCCCACAGTCGTAAAGCTTCGTTGCATAACGACAGAGAGCCTGTTCCGCCCTGCTTGTTCACATAGAACATGGCTACTTGATTGTCCATCTGGACTAGGACTGTCTTGTAGCTGAGCTGGGCGTGGAACACTCGAAGAGCTAAATAGATTGCTCTTAATTCCAGGAAGTTTATGTGTAAACCAACCTCCTGTGGAGTCCAGATGCCCTGGGTGGAGAGATGATTCAGGTGTGCTCCCCAACCCACCTGTGATGCATCTGTTGTCAGGGTGGCCTGAAAGAGGGGTTGAGAAAGGAGACCCCACTGTCAGATTTTTTTAGTGATTGCCACCATTGGAGGGACAAAATTAGTCATTGAGAGATTGTTATTTTGTCCGACAAATGACCCGTGGCCTGTGTCCACTGTGTGGAGAGCGTCCACTGAGCTGCTCGCATGTGGAGGCGAGCATATGGGACTACATGAACTGTGGATGCCATATGTCCCAGTAACCGCAGTAGCTCCCGAGCAGTGACGGAGGATCTGCCTGCTGCTTGAGAAGCTAGTTGCATTATGCGAAGACACCGGGCTTGTGGAAGGAAAGCCCTTGCCTGTCTGGTATCCAGACAGGCTCCTATGAATTCTAGGCACTGGGAAGGAACTAGTTGAGATTTTGGGAAGTTTATTACCAATCACAAGTATTGGAGGATTCGCATTGTATGGGACAGTGCAGTGCTGGCCTCTGCAACTGTAGGGGCTCGAATGAGCCAGTCGTCTAAGTAGGGGAAGACGAAAATCCCCAGGGTTCGTAGAAATGCAGCTACTACTGCCATGCATTTTGTGAATACCCTTGGTGCTGAAGCCAGACCAAAAGGAAGAACCCTGTACTGGAAATTTCTTCCCCTGAAAAGGAAACGTAAAAATTTTCTGTGAGCTGGATGGATGGGAATGTGAGTGTATGCATCCTTTAAGTCTAGAGAGCAAAGCCAATCCTGGCTTTGAAGGTATGGCAGAAGAGTTCCTAGAGAAATCATTTTGAATTTCTCGCGAAACAGATATTTGTTCAATTCTCTAAGGTCTAGAATGGGTCTGTGTCCTCCTGTTTTCTTTGGAATAAGAAAATAGGGGGAGTAGGACCCTGCACCCCGTTGAAGAATGGGCACTTCTTCTATTGCCCCTTGGGCAAGAAGTGTGGAGACCTCGTGATCTAGCAGATTGTCTGCAGAGGTTTGTGAATTGAATTGCTTTAGAATTGTAGGAGGGGGCATGCTGTGAAAATGAAGCTTGTACCCCTCTCCTACAATGGACAAAATCCAATCTTCTGCTGTTATCTGATGCCATCTGTTGACAAAGTGGCATAACCTACCCAGAATATTGTGAGAGGGGGGGGGGGGGGGGTTGGGTACCCCACCGAGGGAGGGAGGCAAAGCTCTCTAGGAAGGAGTCAAAGCCCTTGAGGGGGCTGAACCTGGAGAGCTGGTTGGGTTCTTGGGCCTTTTGGCTTCTTTTGCTGTCTAGTTTGTCCCTTTTGGGCAACCTGACCTGGAGTTTGACTCTGCTGGGTATAGGAAGGATAAAACTTCCTCTTTTTACTGAAAGAGGGTTTTTTATAAGGCTTCCTTTTGGCTGGAGTGGCTGCAGATTGCGACAATCTAAGGTAGAATTGCCAGCATCTAACTCGTTAACCTTTTCCTGCCAGCTCTTGCCGAAGAGGTTCTCCCCCATGCAAGGAATGTTGCCTAACTTGTCCTGTACCCAAGTCTCCAAGTCTGATGCCTGTAGCCAGGCAATCCTTCGTGCACCAATGGCAATAGCAGAAGTTCTGCTGATGCATTCGAAGCAGTCAAAGGCTGCACAATTGACAAACTTGGAGACATCCTGAGCATGCTTAACTAGAGCAAGAAAATCTTGTCTCTGACCTCGGAGAAATGGGCTCATAAGTTCCAAGTCTCCTGTGACTTCCTTGAGGAACATTCCCATATATAGGATAGATGAACTGATCCTAGCTGAAAGCATGGAAGCTTGAAAAGTTCTGCGTCCAAAAGCATCCAGAGTCCTGCATTCACAACCTGGAGGATTGGATGCATGCCTCTTTGCGCTTTTCATCCTATGCATGGCTGATTCCATTACCTTTGAATGGTGTGGCAGCTGAGTTTTCTGAAATCCAAGACATGGTGAAACTCGATACACAGTATCAAGTCTCCTAGAGTGAGGAGAAGTAGTCAGAGGTGTCTCCCACATTCTGAGCATCAAGCTATGCAGAATTACATGGACAGGCAGAGTAGCTGCCTCTTTAGGAGCTTTAGGATATTGGAGAATTTCCAATTCCTTTGCTCTGGGTTCGTCTTCAGGAGCTACTGTGATTGAAAGACCTTTGGCCATATCATGGATGAAATCCTGAAATGACACGTCCTCTGGAAGTGACATTCTGCGTTGGGGAGAAACCCTCTAGTGCCAGCAGAATTGTCAGAGTCTTCGGAATCGGAGTATTTCTGAACCCGATGCTCTTGCAAAGCACAATCCTGGTACCGATCAAAGTCGGTACTGAGCTGACCCGGTACCGCTTTGTCAATTCCAGTCAGAGATGGCATGGGAAGAGTTCCCACCGGTGCCGGTACCATCATCGGTGCCGATGTTAGTACCGGTGCCCGTGGGACCACCGGTACCGCAGCTGAAAGAAGAGCTGCGATGCTGCGCTCAATAGCAAGGAACCTCTGGTCTATCGACGCTGCTGATGCCTGAGTGTTGGTACCGGTAAGGACGGCTGGAACCCCTGAGCATGGCACAGGTAGTTCTTGCAAGGTTGAGGCCTCGAGAACATCCTGAAGCCCCATCGATGCTTTGGAAGCCGAAGCCTCCCGCCGGGGCTGTTTTGCCAGTGTGGTTCCCTCAAGGGCATAGCCAATGTCCTCTCGATGCTTAGCAGGAGGTTGAGGACCAGCTTTTATGTTTAGTTACCTGAGATCCATGGGAGGAAGAAGAGGCCCTTGCCGATGATGCAATGGATCTGGCATCTGAAGAAAAGAGGGTACCGAGCTTTGCAGCCCGGTTCTGTCTTCCTCTTTTAGTCATCCCCATGCAGGAGAGACATTCAGTTGGAGAATGTTCAGGTCCTAAACATTTCAGACACCAATCATGGGTGTCAGTGATGGAAATGGTACCACCACACTTAGTACATTTTTTAAAACCACTAGTTGGCTTTTCCATGATTTAGGAATATGGGGCCTAGTGCCTAAAATGGCACCTAGCACCAAAGAGAAGTTTCTGAAAAGAAACAGTCTAAAGCCTAAGGGTTTTTTGGTTTTTTTTGGTATGAAAAAAAAAAAGAAAAGGCAGTACCGGTAGGCATTGTGCGGTAGGCAACACGACCACAAGAAAATAAATTTAAAGACGGAATTTTCTGCGGTGACAGGGAATAGATCCTGTCGGCTCCACGGAAAATGAAGAACTGAAGAGGGACAGTTGGAAAGGCGGGAAGACAGCGTGCATGTGCTGAGGGATGCTCCCAAAAGCATTTCTATTGGACGCAGAGGAGCATTCCCGCGCAGGCTCCGTCGGTACTGACAATACCCATATGTGAAGACTACATTCCTGCTTGTTCCTGGAGATTACATCTTCCCGATATATTGATATTTCCTTTAATTCTTCCACACCTTTAAATACCATTTCAGTCATGGGTAACATCCCTACCTCTTCCTCAGTAAAGACCGAAGCAAAGAATTCATTCATTCAGTTTCTCCACTATCGCTTTGTCGCCTCTTAGTGCCCCTTTAACCCCTTTATCATCTAATGGACCAACTGACTCTCTCACCGTTTTTTTTTTTTGCTACAAATGTACTTGAAAAAGTCTTTATTATGCGTGTTTGCTTCCACAGCAAGCTTCTTCTCAAATTCTCCCTTTGCCTGCCTTATCAATGCCTTGCATTTAACTTGCCAGTGCTTGTGCTGTTTCCAGGTTTCGTCATTTGGCTCTTTTTTCCATTTCCTGAAAGATACTTTTTTTTTGGCAACAACTGCCTCTCTAACCTCACCTTTAAACCATGCTGGCAGTTTTTTGGACTTCCTTCCATTTTTCTTAAAGCATGGAATACAGCTGGTTTGGGCTTCCAAGATAGTATTTTTCAACAACACCCAAGCTTGATGTAAGTCTTTAACCTTTGCAACTGCTCCTTTTAGTTTTTTCTTAACTATTTTCCTCATTTTATCATAGTCTCCCGTTCGAAAGTTAAAAGGTAGTACTGTGGATTTCCTTACCATCCCTCTTCCTTTAATTAGATCAAATGTGATCATGTTATGATCACTATTGCCAAGTGGCCCCATCAACCTTATCTCTTGCACCAGATCTGGTGTTCCACTGAGGAGTAGTTCCAATATGGCTTCCCCTCTGGTCGGTTCATGAACCAGCTGCTCCAAGAAGCAGTCATTTATTTCATCTAGGAACTTTATCTCCCTAGAATGTCCTGACATGACACTGACCCAGTCGATACCGGGGTAAAGCACAGTTACTTACCTGTAACAGGTGATCTCCGGAACAGCAGGAATTAGTCTTCACATGTGGGAGACGTCTCCGACAGAGCCCGCATGGGAATGCTCCCCAGCATCCAATCAGAAAGCCTTTGGGAGCATCCCCCACGCCTGCGCAGTGGGTTCCCGCCCTTCCTACTGCCTCTCCCCAGTTGAGTTTCATAGCTGAGCCGGAAGGAGAGGAGAGGAAGGAATAGAGAAAAAGAGATATACAACTCCTAGGGGAGGTGGGCGGGTTGTGAAGACTAATTCCTGCTGTTCCGGAGATCTCCTGTTACAGGTAAGTAACTGTGCTATCTCCAGGAACAAGCAGGAATGAGTCTTCACACGTGGGGACTCCCTAGCTTAGGATGCCCGGGGAGATCCCATAAGCACAGCCCAGGACGGGATGGCATTTGCCCAGCCTGAATCTCCGGCATCCCCTGAGGGATGGAGGGCAGGAGTTGAATAGAGGAACAGCGAATCCAAAGACTACGGAGGCAAGTCTTTAGAGTGCAGAACAGGTACCATTAGGATACAGCAAAAAAAAACCCAGGCTACGGGAGTAGTCAGAGGGGTGCATGAAGAGAATCATTAAGCATGTAATGAGTAAATGACCTAGTACCATACAGAGCTTACCGGCCATTAAGTTTTAATGAATTAATGGTTTAGAACCGTGTACTGCTTACCCACCGGGTTGTCGGAAGTAGTCCTGAGATGAAGGCACTGTAGACACAGTAGCGAGGTCATCAAGGAAACTTCACCGCAGCGAGGAGGAAGTTCCAAATCCGGAAGGCCACGAGATCCAGGCGTCAGCTGGGTCAGGAGAAGGCCGGCAGGTCTTCCAGGGGGCTCACGGCAAGCTGAGCACTCCCTCAGGAGTAGAGTCCATAACTCAGAGGACTAACAGTGGAAGACAGGCCGAACTAGAGAGCCTATCCCGGAGAAGAGTAGAGGTGTACCCCGGAGCAGAAGGAGTACACAGTCTGCCCTAGCGAGAGATAGGGAGACAAGGGTCCGGACCTCCGGGAGGAGGACCTAACTGAAAAAAAAGGAGCTGTTGACTTCATAGCAGTAGGATACCACCAGTCCGCGGGCCGATCGGGGAATAGGCAGGCGGACTGGCCGGACCCCCGGGGGAGGGTGTGAGTACCAGCCATAGGGGGAAAAAGGCGGTAAACACAGGTACTGTGGGGATCCCCCAAAGGCGCCTGCCAAGCAGGTGATATCTAGCATATCTAAGCCGGTGGACATGGGGACGCCCCCTCCGGTACTAACGCAGGCACGCCGGGGGGCCTGCCTCCATGAGCAGCACTCAGGTAAGGCGGATCTGCCATCGATCCCCAGAACGTCCACCTGGAGAGGTGGCCGCAAGATCCGTCAGGGGAGGGATCTCTCCCGGAGGGCAAGGGCAGATCGGCGAGCTAAGAGCGCGGTAGCGTGGGGGACGGAGGATAGCATCAGTCCGGTAGAACGCCGCAGGGGTTGGAGGCCCTAATGTGTCCCCAGGACCTGCGCGTAGAACTTGTCCCCCGCACAATCGGGGAACATGAGGGTATAGAGTCCCTGGTGAGTATAGGGGGACTATAGCAGCTGGAGGGGAATTCCGGTACAGAAGCAATCAGCAAGAGAATACTGGCTGAGAGGGGTTCGGGGACGTACCGAAGAGTAAGTAGGGAGACCGTGGGCCATAGCTATCACGGCGTAAGGTGGTCTCCCTTTCCCACGGAGAAGACCTGAACCCCTAGATAAGTCCCCGAACCATTTTCCAACTGAACGAGCCCCAGAGTAGAGCTCTAGTCTAAACTTCTGGTAAGGAGGTTAAGTGCAGGCAGCCGCCCACCTGAGCCTAAAAATGCTGAGTATGAGAGTCCTGGCGCAGGCCCGGGGACATCAACCCAGGGTGAGAGGTCCCTTGCTTGGGCGCGCCTGGAGGGTGGGCGGAGGGCTGACATTTCCTCTTCCTAGGGAAGGGGGGTCTGGAGGGGCGTTTACCACCGCCGGGGAGAAGCCGGGCCCTAGGCTGGCTGCTAACTCTGGGAAGGTTAGAGAAGCACTGTGCGACCTGACCTAAGGCTTCGCTATTGAAGAGGTGATCTCCGTCGCAGGGAGAATTACCCAGGTTGTGCTGTGCCCGTCTACATAACTCGGACGCCTGCAACCATGCTGTACGGCGTGCTCTAATGGCAACAGCAGAGGCTCTGCTGACCGACCGGAAGGAGTCCAGCGAAGCATGAGAAAGGAACCCGGAGATATTCCTGCAGTGATATAAAAGCAGGGAATATTCAAAGACCTTGGTTGCAGATACGAAGGTGGATAATCGAGATAACCTCTCGGTGACCTCCCGAAGCGACAGACTCATATAAAATATATATGAAATAATTCTGGCCGCCAGCATAGACGTTTGGAAGGCTTGACATCCTAGAGTATCTAGCGTCTTTGAGGCGCGGCCTGGAGGGCGAGAAGCATGCTTCTCCTTGCTTCTGGCCTTCCTCAGCGCCGATTCCACCACAATGGACCGATGTGGAAGCTGGTGCTGCCAAAACCCCGGGGACGGAGGCACCCGGTACAGAGCCTGCATCCCAGTCGGCGGCGCCGGAACCCTCAAAGGCGACCGCCAAGCCCCCAGCAGGAGATCCTGCAGGGTGGGATGCAGAGGAAGCATCACGGCTGCCTGTTCCGCAGGGCCTGGGCTCGGGTCCGGGATAGGGATGGCCAGCAAGTCCGCCATGTCAAGAAGGAAATCCTGAAAACGCTATGCCGGAGCAGTTATGGCGGGAGAGGCCGCCAGGGCACTAAGAGGCCGCTCGGGCCGATGCCCGCTGGGCAGAGGCGGGGACCAACCGACCCGGATCGGGGCAGTCAACATGGCATCATCGGCTCCTGGAATTGATTCCAAGCTAGGCATCGAAGAGGTCGATGGCACCGACGGCGCCGCAGGAACCGGCCTCGGCCCCGAAGTCGGGGGCGGCGCTTCCCCCCATGACTGGAGCGAATCCGCGGCCGCCGGAGGGCAGGGGCCAGCGGTCTCTGCTCTGCGCTGTGGGAGAGGACAGGGGCCGATCCCGAGACGTGCCGTGGCCAGACTTTCAAGGCTGGACAACGACTCCAGGCTGGGCATTGAACCGAGCGAGGAGATGACTCCTTCCTCGAGGCCCCCGGCGGGAGTGACCGCGCCGGTGGTGGAGATCCCGGAGCGCGGATCGGAACGCGCCGACCGGTGCCGCGAGCATCAAGGGCCTCCGAGGACGGTGCTCGGAGGAGAGGGGGTCAACTGACGCCGGCGCCGATGTCGATCGGTGGGCGCTGCCCGATGTCGGGCCCCCTCTCGAACCCTTCCTACCCGGAGGGAAAATCTGCTGGGGCATATGGCCCGTCCCCGAGGGGAGCCAGGTCACCCGATGAGTCCCTGCGGGGGGGTGGGGGGGGAAGCCTGCGGTGGGATCGAGGCGATCGAAGACCCCGAGGCCCCTTTTCTAGGAAAGGGCGGGGCCCTCGACGGCTACGTCAACGCCGGGGGGTCGCCCGTGTGCTGGTCGACACACCCCGAGGTCCCCGGGGAAGGTTGATGGCGGTTCCTTGAGCTCGACGCCCCTGCCGTCGCCGGCGGAGTGGCGCCGCTCAAAACCGGTACCACCCTTGCACAGGGCTGGGGTACCGGCGACCCAGCTCAGGTCGAAACGAGCGGCTCCGAGGGGAGCGAGGCCAGGAGATCATCCCCGGCGAGGGGTGGAACCATCGACGCCGGCGCGCTCGAAGCGGGTACCGCCTCCGCGCATGGCCAGAACGCAGAGCCAGGCTGTGTCGAGCCGATCGGCCCCAGAGGTGCCGAGGGCAGCGGCTGGCGATCCCCGGTGGGGGGTGGGTCACTCGACGCCCACGGGTCGGCACCGCCCAAAGCGGATACTACCCCCGTAGGGACGCCACACCGGCGCGAGTCGGTCGGCCCCGGAGTTGCCAAGGACCGCAGCCACCAATCCCCGATGAGGAGCGGGATGCTCGACACCGGCGCCGATGTCGAGGGGTCGGTACCGCTCGTAGCGGGTACCACCCCCGCGCATGGCAGTGATGGAGGAATGCCCGGCTGGACCGAGTCGATCGGCCCCAGAGGCGCCGAGGACAGCAGCCGACGATCCCCGGTGAGGAGCGGAATGCTCGACACCGATACCGGGGTCTCAGTACCGCCCGGAGTGGGTACCACACCCGAGCATGGCAGGGATGTAGGGAGGTCAGACCCGGTCGAGTCGATCGGCCCCGGAGGCGCCGATGACACCAGCTGACGATCCCTGGTGAAGAGTGGAACACTCGACGCCGATGCCGGAGAATCGGCACCGCTCGAAGCGGGTACCTCCCTTGGGCATGGCTCGGGAATGTTCTGTGAGGAGCGAACCTCAGGAACATCCCGAAACCCCGTAAATGCTTTGGAGCCCGAGGACTCCCGCCGGGGTATATTAGCCAAGGGGGACTTGAGGGGTCGGCTGGAGCTGTCGCCATTCCGCGCATGAGACTCGCCCCGTCTTAACAGACTGTTGTGTGGATACCTGATCCTGGAGAGAAGCACAACCCGACGACCACGCGCTGGGTGCGAAGTCGTCGTCGAGGGATATCCGAAAAAGGGAGGGTCTTCTCCAGACACTGTAGCCCGGGGGATCCGGGAAAGAAGGGTCAGGCCCAAAACAGGAGAGGCACCAGGCATTGGAGTCCAATTGGAAACTTAGGCCCCTGCAGTGAGGGCAATGCTGGGGAGAAGAAGGCTCCATGCTGTAAGCCCGGTAGGCCTCGGCGCCCAGAGGGGAGGGTCCCTCCGGGCGACCAAAAATAAATGAAATTTAAATGAAAATTAATTGAAAAGAAAAAAAGAAAGGGGCACGGAGGTGCCACCGTCGGCAGGAAAAAGCCGCGACTACAGAAACAAGAACAAAGGAAAAAATTTCTGCGGTGGCAGGAGGGACGTCCTGCCTGCTCCACGGAAAACAAAAAACTGGGGAGAGGCAGTAGGAAGGGCGGGAACCCACCGCGCAGGCGCGGGGGATGCTCCCAAAGGCTTTCTGATTGGATGCTGGGGAGCATTCCCGTGCGGGCTCCGTCGGAGACGTCTCCCACGTGTGAAGACTCATTCCTGCTTGTTCCTGGAGATGAGTAGTTACTCACCTGTAACAGGGGTTTCTCCAGGAGCAGCAGGAATCAGTCCTCACATATGGGTGTCATCGACGCCGATGAAGCCCCAGCGGAGCATTTCCACAGCTTTCTATGAAAGCCTTTGGGAATGCAGGCATGCATACGCGGTTCCCTTCCCACCTAAAGGTGCCATCTTACCTCAGTCAAATGACATAGCTAAGAACAGCACACAAAAAATGTAAAATAAACTATGTACAACTACAACTCCCAGGGGAGGAGGGAGGGTTGTGAGGACTGATTCCTGCTGCTCCTGGAGAACACCTGTTACAGGTGAGTAACTACTCTTTCTCCAGGACCAAGCAGGAAGTCAGTCCTCACATATGGGCGACTCCCTAGCTCTGGGCTACCGAGGAACCCAGGCTGAACAAGAGAATTCTTCTAGTCCCAGCAGCAAAGAAAGGCTTTCCACTGACACAACCTCCACCGGTAGCCCAACAGAGGGCAGGAGTTGCCTAAACCTCAAAGAGATTCCAGAGTATTGCTTGGCCAAAAGCACTGTCCCTATGGGACTCCCTTTCCAGACAGTAATGGGCCGCAAAAGTCTGGCTTGAAGACCAAGTTGCAGCCCTGCAGATGTCTACCAAGGGTACAGAGCAGAGAAGGCCACTGAGGCAGCCATTGCCCTGACACAGTGGGCCGTGACCCGACCCTGCAAAGGAAGGTCAGCCGCCTTGTAAGCCCAGGTGATACAGTCAGCCACCCAGATGGACAAGGTACGCTTGGACACAGCCAACCCCAACTTGTTAGGGTCAAAGGATATGAAGAGCTGAGTAGCCCTTCTATGCCCCTGCGTACGGTCAAGGTAGAAGGATAAGGCCCTTCTACAGTCCAGGGTATTCAGAACTGCTTCAGACTGGCTTGCATGAGGCCTAGAGAAGAATGTTGGAAGAACCACCTCTTGGTTAAGGTGGAAGGAGGAGACAACCTTTGGGAGGAACTTTGGACGAGTCCTAAGGACTACCCTGTTCCCATAGAAGCGAGTGTAAGGCCTGTCACAGACCAGGGCCTGAAGCTCACTCACTCGCCTGGCCAAAGTTAGGGCTATCAAGAAGAGTGTCTTCCAGGACAGAAAGTGTAGAGGGCAAGTAGCCATCGGCTCAAAGGGTGGGCGAGGCAGCTGCTGCAAGACCACATTCAACTCCCACTCAGGAGCAGGAGGACGGATGGGAGGCTTCAGCAAAAGCAAGCCTCTGAGAAATCTGGACACCAAAGGGTGAACCGATAGAGAATGTCCTTCCACCAGTGAGTGGTGAACTTCTAGAGCTGAGAGGTGGACCCGAACAGAATTGGACTTAAGGCCTTGATTTGGTAAGTGCAGTAAGTACTGAAGCACTACTGGTACGGTACAGGAGAAAGGATCCTCTGTACGTAGGTGACACCACATAGAAAACCTTTTCCATTTGAGAGCATAGGTTTTCCTAGTGGACTGTTTCCTAGAGGCTAGGACAACTTCCTCAACTTCCTGAGGTAGGCCCCAGGGAGCCAAAACTACCCTTGCAGCCTCCATGCCATCAAATTTAGAGCTTTGAGATTGGGGTGCAGAAGGGAACCCTGCTCCTGAGAGAGAAGGTCGGGTTGCAACCCCCGAGGCAGTGGGGGATCCACTGCCAGCTGAAGCATAAGTGGAAACAAAGGCTGCCTCGGCCACCTGGGAGCCACCAGCAGGACCGAGGCCTTGTCCTGAAGAATCTTGAACAGAGTTCGGGTCACCAAGGGCGTGGGAGGAAACGCATACAGGAGGCCCTGAGACCAGGGAATCAGAAAAGCATCTGCTGCTATCCGCAGAGGATGCGATTGCCTGGAGCAGAACTTTGGCAGTTGCTTGTTCAGTGGACTGGCAAACAGATCTATCAAAGGAAGACCCCATTTCAGGAAGATCTTCTGAACCACCAAAGGATGCAGCTGCCACTCGTGGGGCTGCAAAATTCTGCTCAACCTGTCGGCCAGGTAGTTTTCCTGGCCAGGAAGGTACACAGCCTTGAGGAGCATGTTGTGCTTGAGGGCAAATGAGCAAAGGTCCTGTGCCTCTTGACAAAGGAGTCTGGACCCAGTCCCGCCTTGTTTGTTCACATAAAACATGGCTATCTGGTTGTCTGTCTGAACCAGGATAGATTGATGAGCCAGGGCAGGAGAGAAAGCTTTGAGTGCTAATAGAATAGCCCGGAGTTCTAGGAGATTGATCTGCTGTGCAGCCTCCCAAGGAGACCACAGGCCCTGGGTGCACTTGTTCAGACAATGAGCCCCCCAGCCCTGCAGGGAGGCATCTGTGGTCAGTACCACTGTGTACCCAGGAATTTGAAAGGGCACCCCTTTCAATAGATTGGGTGGGTGCAACCACCAGTTGAGGGAGTCCAGAAAAGGTATGGACACACTTATCCTGTCTCTGAGGCTGCCTGTGGCCTGTGACCACTGGCTCCGAAGGCACCACTGTGCAGGCCTCATATGGAGCATGGCATTGGGGGTCACATGTACTGTCGAAGCCATGTGGCCTAGAAGCCTCAGGCAGAGCCTGGCGGAGACCAGTGACCTGCTGAGAAACTGGTTTGCTAAGTTTATCAGTCTTGGGGCTCTGTCTTCTGGCAAGAATGCCTTTGCCAGCAGAGAGTCCCACCTCACCCCTATGAACTCCAAGTTGTGGGAGGGGAGCAAAGTGGACTTTGCGAGGTTTATGACAAATCCCAAGCTTTGAAGAGGAGCAATAGTTCTGAGGGTGGCCTGTCGGGCCTCCTGGCACGTCTGACCTCTTATGAGCCAGTTGTCCAGATAGGGAAAGACAAAGATGCCTTGATTTCGTAGGTAGGCCGCCACCACTGCTAGGCATTTGGTAAAGACTCTGGGGGCGGAGGTTAGGGCAAAAGGCAGTACTCTGTACTGATAATGGTTTCCTCCCACAATGAACCTGAGGTACTCTCTGTGGTCTGGATGAATGAAGATGTGAGTGTACGCATCCTTTAGATCTAAGGAGCATAGCCAATCTCCCTGCTGGAGGTAGGGCAGAAGTGTTCCAAGAGTAAGCATCTTGAACCTTTCTTTCTCTAGGAACTTGTTGAGGTTCCTGAGGTCCAGGATAGGTCGAAGGCCACCGGTTCTTTTGGGTACCAGGAAATACCTGGAGTAGAACCCTTGACCTTGTAAGTGGTGAGGCACAGGCTCCACCGCCCTGTCCACCAACAGACCTTGGAGCTCCTGGAGGAGAAGATCTGTGTGCAGGGGAGGCCTTGGAGGCTCCCCTGGAAAATATGGCAGAGGCAGCTGGTGAAAATGTAGTGCATAGCCCCTGTGGACTATGTTTAACACCCAACTGTCCCCAGTGATGTGGGGCCACTGGTGGGCAAAGAGGGCGAGGCGGCCTCCTGTGCAGGGCTGGAAGAGCAGGGACTGAGAGGCTACGCTCAAGGAGTCAAAACCCCCCACCCTGCTGAATGGGAGCAGGGGCCGGAGGCTTGGGGGTCCTCTGCCTATGGGGCCCATTACCCTGCCCCTTGGCTTGCTGACCCTGGGGTGCAGCTAGGGCAGCCTGCTACTGAGGGTACTGTTTGTAGGCAGTGCCCTTCCTCGGGTAAAAGGGCTTCTTACCAGAGGCCTTCTTCTTGTGAGAAGGGGCAGAGGTCTTTCTAGACAGCCTTGTCCTTGTAAGGTGCTCGGTCTTGAGCTGTGCGGCCTTCTCGGCCATGGGCTTTCCAAAAAGGTTCTCACCTCGGCAAGGGACATCAACCAACTTGTCCTGAACCCATGGCTCGAGGTCCGATGACTGCAGCCATGCCTGGCGTCGAGCCGCGATGCCAGCTGCCGCAACCCGGGCCGAAGCCTCAAAGCCATCATAGGCAGCGCGGGACAAAATCCCCGAGGACAAGGACTTGAATCTCTGCAAGGGCTCCCCAGAGAGACCAGCGGAGAACCCGGCCAACTCCTTGGCCAGGTCTCACAAGTACATGCCCATGTACAGCTGGTAAGACTGGACACGGCACACAAGCATCGAGCCCTGGAAGCACTTTCTACCGAAACCATCAAGGTTCCGGGCCTCCCTGCCAGGGGGCACCGCAGAGTGCATCTTCTGACTTTTCAGGCGATGCATGGCCGATTCCACCACCATGGAATGGTGTGGTAGCTGCGCCTTCTGAAAGCCAGGGCTCTTCCGGAATCAATAAATCGAATCGACCCGCTTGCTTAGAACTGGCGCCGAGGCCGGTGCCTCCTACATCCGGAAGAGGAGCCATTCCAGCATCGGAGGAACCGGAACAGTAAAGGCCTCCTTTGGAGGAGAGTCATACTGCAGGGCCTCGAGCTCTTCGGCTCGAGGCTCTTCCTCAGGGTCCGCCGGGATAGCCAACGCGGTGGCCATATCACGGACAAACTCCGAGAACCGGGTATACTCCGGAGGGGATCTACTCCGGGGTTCAGACTGCGGTGAGTCCGACGGGACGCACCGAGTCTTGAATGTGTCAGGGGACTCCTCATCCTCCCTCTCCCAGGCGGACTCGTCCGACAAGGAGTCAGGATCCGACCCCGCGGGGCCCGGGAGCACCCGCCCCGACGCCCTCGGCACCAGCGTCGACGCCCTTGGTCCCGAACGGGAGGTCGAGGGAGACCGCGACCGAGGTTGACCTCAAGCCATCATGGTCTCGAGTATCGGCTCAGTCTCCGGGGTCGACTTCGATGTCGATGTCCCGGTGGTCGGAGCAGATGCGCCAGACAGGCTGGCCATCAGTGCCCGCTGCTGCTCCATGAAGGCAGACAGTCTGCACTCCAAGGCTGTCATCCTGAGACTCAGTTCGAGAGACGCAGCAGCCACCGACTCGGGCCCCAGTGGTGCCGGGCCCGACGTCGGCTCTCTGGGAGGAGAGTCCTCGAGGACTACAGGGCTTACATGTCCAGCAGACTCCGGCTCCACACAAGGAACTTTGGCAGGCTTCTCTTGTTCCACGGGCCCGGGGCAACGGTCGGGGGTCTCAGACCTGGCCCTCGAGGAGCCAGGGACCTCTTCCGACGATGCCCTCACGAGCTGCTTCTTCCTCTTGCGTTCCTGGTCGGGGGACCCCCTGTCCGAGGAGCCACGACGGCACTCGGGATCCAAATCCCGAGATGTCGAGGCCTCAGACGAGGTCCGGGCCCGGCCAGAGGCCGAGTCAGAGAAAAGCCTTTTTCTGCTGCTGGCGACTTCGGAGTGCCTTGGAAGACATCTTCCCACATGGTCCACACGTCTTAGGGTCGTGATCAGGACCGAGGCACCAAAGACAGCAGTCATGTGTGTCGGTGAGAGACATCAACTTCTTACACCGATCACACTTTTTAAAACCTCTGGAAGCCATCGGGGAAAAAAGAGTCCCCGCGAGGTCAAAGGACCAGCCTTCCAGGGAAAAAGCAAAAAAGGGCGTGAACGCCAGCCATGAAGGGCAAAAACCGAAAAAGAAGAAACGGGCTCGATACCGGTGTACCGAACCCGGCGGGAGGGGAACCGGCGTCGAACCGGAGAAGAAAAAATAGTGAGAATCGCCGAAAAAAATCAAACTTTTATCCGGGATGACAGGACACACATCCGGTGGGCTTCTCGGAAAAAGAGAGACTGAGATAAGATGGCACCGTTAGGCGGGAAGGGAACCGCACATGCGTGCCTGCATTCCCAAAGGTTTCATAGAAAGCTGGGGAAATGCTCCGCTGGGGTTTCATCGGCATCGATGACACGCATATGTGAGGACTGACTTCCTGCTTGGTCCTGGAGAAATTGAAATCACCCATTATTACTGTGCTGTAACTTTTGTTAGTTTCCTTGATTTCTTTGAGCATTTCATCATCCATTTGTTCATTCTGGCCAGGCGGTTCATAGTACACCCCCACTGCCATCGCCTTCCCCTTTTTACATGGAATTTCAATCCATAGAGATTCTACAGCAAATTTTGTTTCCTGCAAAACTTTAATCCTTTCTGACTCAATGCCCTCTCTAACATAGAGCGCAACCCTTCCACCAATTTGATCAGCTCTATCATTACGATATAGTTTGTAGCCAGGTATCACCATGTCCCACTGGTTGTCATCAATTAAGAAAGCCTTAGATTGTTCTGAATAACTGAACTGCACTCTATGAATGCTTCTTCTACCCTGGGGGATCTTCCTCTGTACTTAAATGTTACAATGCTGAGACCAAAGTCCCCAGTGCCTTGTGCCACACCTTTTCTTGTGTTGGGCTCTTCCTTCTACTGCTTTAGGGCCTTCTTTGGGTGCTATGCTGTTCCTTATGGCATAATTTAGGGCCACCCAGGTGCTGCGCTGGTCTCCTTGCCATTTCACTCCTTTCAAAAGTGCCTTGTGTGCTTGTACCAATTGAAGTGCTGCTTTGTCCACTTTGAGGTGCTCACTGTGCTGTTTGTACTACTTTGCCCTCTGCTGATGGTTTCTGGTATGCATCCTACCACTGCCTGTACACCTTTTCCATCTTTGGTGCCCCTTTGGGTTTGTGAAACTCTTGCTGGCTTGTGTTTGATTGAAAACAGATGACAAACCTGACTGTTTCTTTGCAAAATAGCTTTCCCAAAGACTTTAATGGGGGCCAATGGGATGAAAACATGACTTGGTTCCTGAAGACTAACTGTATTAGGCATGTGTATACCACAGCTTTTTGGGCTCATTTTTTTTTCTCCTAACAGGCAGTCTTTGTTGCTAGAGGGTGTGGTCAAGATATCTAACAGTTTCCTACCATGTCAAGTATAAATTTCTTATCCTCACACATAAAATTCTCCATTCTGGGATTCCAGGTTATCTGTCATCTTTCCTCATCCCACATGCATCTGCCAGAATATTATATAACAGATTACACAGGTGGAAGACAACTCCATCTGCTGGACACTGAGACATATTGGTTGGTAAATGGCTGCACAGGACCTTATAGGGCACTTACTAGTGGTTCTCAGTCTCTATCTGCTGGTAGGCATGCATAAACCCCAATGACTGGAGAGACAAGGAGGCACTTTAGTTAAAATGAAGCATACGTGACATCAGAATAGGGAGAGAGGAACATAGAAGAGGATGTTCTGAGAAATAGAACTCTCAGAGCTTATGAACTTGGTTTTCTGCTAAACTCCCTTTCTCAGGCTGATATGTGCCTGCTGTATGACTAAGGAAAGTAGCTTTCTGTATGTAATCCCTTTTTGTTGCTGGGCAGAGCGTTCTTTCTGCTTCTTGAGGAATGACATCATTTTGAGAGTTTCTCACACCCTGTGATCGCTTCTAAATAATCAATGGCTGACAGATTTTGATGCAAACACAAGAAACTCTGTTTCTTCCATATAAGAAAATGGAGTGAGAGAATGCTAAAGAAAATTTTTGCCAGCCTTTTTTTTTTTTTTTTTTTTAAATTGTGCAGGAGCAGTGGTTTATTGGTTAAAAGCAACCATCAAAAATCCTACTTATAGCCTCCCCTAATCAGCAAAATTCCTGTTACATCAAAGGAAATGTTTCCTGGGGGAAAAAAATCACTTGAGAGTACAGCTTACCTTCTAGCTGCAACAAGCACATTAGTAGTGCATCAGCACAGATTAAGTGTGCACAGGTGGTCACTATGCTTTCCTGCACTATGGTGGCCACAAAGGTGTTATCTTCATGCCTCTTATACTGCCAGCCTTTCACAACCTACAGTAAATGAGTCGCACGCTCACCAATGGGACTCCACCAACTGAATACCCTTTCTCCTTTTTACTAGGAGTAAAGTGATTAAGGGTGAAAATAATGTCAATGCAAAGCAGCATGCCACCCTATTACCTGCAAGGGTGGTAGTATCAATTCTTCCCAACCCTACTTAGAATAAGAAGTGTACACTTTAAACACATAAAATGCAGCTAGAGTTATGGAGTTTTTAGCTCCAAATCCACACTGCAGCGATTGAACACATAGCGCAGTGGTTCTCATCCTTTTTTGTACTGTGAACCCTTTTACCATTGGTCAACTTGTGGTGACCCCCAATGATAAAATCAAATGCGTCTCTCTTCCTTTACTGTTAACGCATTGTCACTGTAATCATTTGTTGAATTAATATAGTATAGGCCTTTGCAATATGTTTTTATTTATAAAATGTACTTATTTAAACCACAATCAATCACAACAATATTTGATTCCAAAATTATGATGATTGTGTAGTCAAATCACTAATATGAAATAAAATTATTTTTTCTACCTTTGTTGTCTGACCAATTTATTCTCTGATCATGCTGGCCCCGATCTGAGGTTTCTGCTTTCCTGTCTTCTCTTAGCTCTCTTTCTGTGGTCTATGGTCCATCTGCCATTTCTTACCTCTTCTTTCGTTTTCTTCACTTCTTTTCATTAGCCTATTTCCAGTCCCAGTAACCATCCCCAGTATCAGCCTCTTTCCAGTCCTCACCCCTCAGTACCTTCCAATGTCAACTTGCATTCCCATGACTGCCACTGGTGTCCATTCCCTTCCAGTCCCCCTCCTTCCCCACTGACCAGTCCCTTCTAGTACAAATACCATGGCAGCCCCTCTCAGATCCACTCTCTTCCAGTTCCATTCTCCCATCCCCTTGTATCAGCCCACTTGTAGCCTTAGCCCCCAGTTTTCTTCCAGGGCCAGCAGCTCTATCCTCCCCTCCCCACAATCAGCCCATTCCCAGTCAAAGCCCCCCAATCAGCTCACTTCCAGTGCTAGTCCCCCCTCAACCCCATTACCAGTGCTAGCCTCCCCTAATCAGCCCAATACCAGTCCTACCCCCCCATCAGCTCATTACCAGTGCTAGCCTCCCCTAATCAGCTCATTTCCGGTGCTAGTCCCTCCTCAACCCCATTACCAGTGCTAGGCTCCCCTAATCAGCCCATTACCAGTCCTACCCCCCTATCAGCACATTACCAGGCCCAACCCCCCCTTGATCAGTCCATTCCCAGTCCTAGCCTTCCCTAATCAACCCATTACCAGTCCTAGCCCCCCCATCTGCCCATTATAATCCTAACCCGCACTGTCTCTCCCCTCTGTCCAGGATTTATTGCCAGTTTGTATAGTATGTCCCCATCTCTTCCCTTTGTCCATGTCAGCCCCCCTCCATCCATCAATGTCAGCCCTCCCTCCCTCCGTCAGCCCCCCTCTCTCCATGTCAGCCCCCCCCTGTCCATGTCAGACCCCTTCCTCCCTCCCTCCATAATCAGCCCCGTTGCAGGTTCCCTGCCCCCTCCTCCCCTCTCCCTGTCTGCCTGCTGCTGCCCTGCTGTTCTTCTACAGCCACAGCTCCCTGTCTCTTAGGGAACCACGGCTATACCTGTAAAACCGTTGCAGAGCCTTCCCGTCTCTTGACAGCCTCCGTGCAGCATTGTCCCGCCTCCAAAGGAAGTGGTAAACAACTTCCTTTATTTTTTTTTCTTTTTATACCGCGCTCTTTAGAATCAGTGCGGTTTACATGTACACTAACAAGTACTTTTTATTCCCTTGTCCCCAAAGGGCTCACAATCTAAGTGTACCTGAGGCAATGGAGGGTTAAGTGGCTTGCCCAAGGCCACAAGGAGTAGCCATGGGACTAGAAACCCCAGTCCCTCCAGCCTGAAGTTGCTTGTCCCCATGCAGGAATTGAACCCCTGGCCTTCCGGCCTGAGGTAACTTGTCCCAACCACTGAGCCACTCCTCCTTTAGAGGCAGGACAATGCTGCACGGAGC
Source organism: Ichthyophis bannanicus (assembly GCA_033557465.1). Taxonomy (NCBI): domain Eukaryota; kingdom Metazoa; phylum Chordata; class Amphibia; order Gymnophiona; family Ichthyophiidae; genus Ichthyophis; species Ichthyophis bannanicus. The sequence goes on along the minus strand of CM066033.1, from coordinate 370,498,615 downwards.
CCGTCAAGAGACAGGAAGGCTCTGCAACAGTTTTACTGGCACAGCCACGGTTCCCTAAGAGGCAGTGAGCCGTGGCTGCATTAAAAGGGACTGGGAGGCGGTGAGTTTGCCGCTGCCGAGAAGAGGACTCAGCAGCGGCAGCAACTTGGGTGTTTGCTGTTTTAAAAAAAAAAAAAAAAGTGTGAGGTGAGGCGACCCCCGCTAAATCCTGTGGCAACCCCCGTGGAGGTCACAACCCACAGATTGAGAACTGCTGACATAGTGCTTAATCTCTAGTAGGTATCACGCTATCTCAATTAGTTAGATTCATACTAGTTGAAGAGGTCTTCCAGCTGTTCCAAGTCAAGTTCTAATCATATAAGAAACAACGAACAGGAAAGACAAAAGTAACAAGTGGAGAAAATCTACAGAGCATTGCTGTGGAAGAGAGGAATAGGACAACTGAAGTGGAATGGTATCCAAACAAGCATTCTGTTTCTCTTTATTAGTCTTTTCAGACTAAAGTGTGATAAAACAGTTACTCACCAGTAGGTGGTGTTCTCTATGAAAGCAGGATAAGTACTCACATATGAGAGATATCAACTGAGTCCTGTCCAGGGACACTTCTCAGCTCCTTCTGAAAGCTTGTGGAATGGTTTCAGCACAAAAGCACATCAGGTCCAGCCTGCTGCTGCACATGATCTCCTTAGCAGAATGCAACTCAAAGGGAAGGTGGAAGGATTGTGAGAACTTATCCTGTTGGTCACAGAGAACACCTGCTAAAGAGAGTAACCGTTTTCTCAGTGAGCAAGATAATGGCCTCATGAATAGGATACCCTAGCTACAGCATACCACAAAAGAAAAAAGGAGAATACCGGTGTCACATGCAGCAGACACAAACAGAAGGGTTTTTGATAGCAACAGACTTTTTTTTTTTCTTTTTAAAAGAATCAACCTGGACTGAAAAATAACAGTCGGGTTAAGCTGTGATGTGGACTTCTGTCCATGTTATCACTGTTTGAAAAGGGACGCATGACACAACAGTGAATTCAGTGATTCTCCAGGAACAAGCAGGAAATCAGTCCTCACATATGGGTGACTGATACCGACGGAGCCCTCACCAAAGCATCTACCCAGCTTTCAAAGAAAGCCTTTAGGATATGCCACCACACGTGTAGTCCCCTTCCCACCCAAGGGAGCCAGCTTGGTCAGTCAAATGACAGAGCTAGAGCCGACAAAGGTGGCAAAAATTACAGCAACTCCAAGGGGAGGACATACTCAAGGAACAAGGTGTCCTCAGATGGGGATCAGCCCCTAATCACCAGGAGAGACAGATTTGAAGGGAGGTCTCGGTGGGCCCAGGACTCCAGAGACGTCTCGGTGTCCAACTCCCAAGTGGAGTAGTCCGAGGAAGACTCAAGGTCCGACAGCTCTAGGGGTGGTGTTGGCTCCAGTCTTCGATGCTTCAAGGCCGAGGCACTCGCCTGCAAAGACCTTGCTCCCAAGGAGCGGAAGCAAGATTGGAGACCCTCGCCAAGGATCTACTCAAGGTGTCTGGCTCTCAGGGATTGCTTCGGCAGCCTGGCGAGTCCTTGGCATCGAGGTCCCTGTGGTCTCAGTGTGAGCACCGACAAGGCTGGGCATCGACACCTGTTGGGACGTGATGAACACAGAAACACTGCATTCAAGCACCAACATACGAGTCCCACTCAGAGGTGGCTGTCAGTGACACTGATGCCAGGGTTACCAGGTCTGGTGTCGAGGAAGAGAGAACGGCCCCCGGGAAGGTCTCAACTTCTGTCTTAGGTACCTTCTGGGGCCACTCCCGCTCCGATTCCTCAGAGGTCCATCAGGGGGCTGAGGGACTGCACACAGGATTTTCCATGCTTGTCTACTTCCCAGGACGAGGCCCTCAAGGTCTTCTGTTTCTTCTTACACTCTTGCTCCAGGGACCCTTGTTCAGAATGTCTGCGAGCCCGCTCTGGAACCACAGGAGCCTTAACACAACTCCAAGGATCCTTGTGAGGCCTTTAAGTATGTGGCTACTGGGAAAACCGGGGTTGAGTCTGCCCTGTGTAAGATGTCATTTTGCTTTAGCTGGCGGCTCTGGATGGCTTTGGCAGACATATTTTTGCACAGGGGGCATTCCTCCAGGTCATGGTCGGCACCCAGACACCATAGGCAACAGTTGTGTCGGTGAGACATGTTTTTGGAGCACCGATCACATTTCTTAAAACCAGTGGCCACTGGGGCAAAAAGGACCCCCATGAGGTTGAAGATCTTTGGCACAGCCAGCGGTTGAAAAGGGTACGAAAGCACTGGAGGACCTAACAATAAAACTAAGTTTCAAGACCCGATGTCGGGGCAGCAGGCCTCGAAGGCACAAAAAGGACTGGCGTGAGCCAGACAGGTGTACAACAGTGTATAAATCATCAATTTTTTTCACGGAAGGGGGGGGGGGGGGGACAAGACAGAGTTCTATAGGGCTCCGCATTAAAAGGGAGACTGACCAAGATTGCAACACTGGGCAGGAAGGGAACCATGCATGCGTGGTGGCATCTCCCAAAGGCTTTCTTTGAAAGCTGGGGAGATGCTTCCGCGAGGGCTCCGTTGGTATCAAAGTCACCCAGATGTTAGTACTGACTTCCTGCTTGTTCCTGTTGTGTCATGAGTCCCTTTTCAAACAGTAACATGGACAGAAGTCCACATCACAGCTTTGGGAATCTCCATGGTAGCTGACCTTCATGGCTTGGACATTATGAAATGTGACATGTCTCTCAATGCTCAAGCCAGCCTGGGCATATAAGCAGAGGAGAAGCAATTGGTTAGTTATGTTTGTTGATGGCAGCCCCCAGTTTGTTCAGGTCAAAACAAACATTTGGATGGGTGAAGCATATGACTTCCTAGTGGAACCTCTCTCCTGGATGCCAGAATACTGGCTATCCTAAATGGATAAAAGTAAATTCTTCAACATTTAAATTATGAGGGCCAGGGACTTGACTGGGGATACCGTCACATCTCAATATCCTGTTTAGTTAAGGTTACGGAAATGCCTAGCCCAATCAGCTCCCTGACCAAGAGTTCCAGAAGAAGGGGATACCAGGGCTGTTTTGGCTAGTAAGGTGCTATGAGAATCATAGGACCTCAGTCATCTCTGAGTTGCAGGAGAGAGTTTATGCTATGAGAATTATGGGAAGATATACATACCAAAGACCCACTCCCCAATCAGGCGGATGGCATCTGAAGCTATTTTCCCTATGTGTCCACACCATGGAGCAGAACAGAGGCACCTGGCTGTGGCAAACAAATCTATTAATGGGTATCCCACTCCCAAAGATGCTCAGTGCCATTCCCTTGGTCCGAGTTCATTCGTGAGGTTGAAGACCAAGGCTCAGTTTATCCACCAGGGGATTGTTCCCACCACTCCTAGCATCATCCCATGGGAGATGGCATAGTTCGACATTCTACCTCCCAACACTTGAGGTACAATCGTGTTTCACCCTACCTAATGATGTAGTACTTGGTTGTCCATTGAATCATCACAATTTGGTTGGTCAACCACTCTCTGAAAGACTTTATAGCACTTGAAATTGCTCTTTTCTGGGTGCAAAATCCATCTACATGGGCTCCCTAGCCAAGCTAAGACACATCTGTCACAAGTACATTTTGGTAAGGAAGAATTTGGAAGGATAGTCTATGGGCCAGATTGGCATGAACCATCCACCAGGCCAGGAAGTCCCAGAGACGAACTGTCAAAAATGACATCTCAGAGCCTTGAGTGGCCTATGTGCACTGAGCTTCTCTCATCTTGAGACATGCCAAAGATATTACATGAACCTTTGAGGCCATAAGGCCCAACAACATGCTTCTCGCTGATATCTGCCGACTCTTCTCTTGATCTTCCATGATGGCAACGAGCCTTTTGAGTGTTTCTTGTGGGAGGAAGGCCTTTGCCAGAGCAGAGCTCCAATTAATTCTAATTGGTGTAATGGGCATAGATTGGACTTTGAATAGTTTATGGATGAACCTTAGTAAATCTAGCACCCAGCTGGTTGTGTGCATGGATTCTTAGCTCCCTTTTTGAATTGTGCGCTTGACCATCTAATCATCCAAATAGGAAAATACATAGATATGCTACAATTATTGAGAAACATTTTGTGACCATGCAAGGAGTGGATGAGAGGCCAAAAAGCAGGACGTGGTATCAATAGTAGTGCTTCCCTCTGATGAATCACAATAGTATCTGAATGCGGGTATATGCATCCTTGAAGTTCAGAGAACATGGCCAATTTTCCATTTGAAGGGAGAGCATTAGGGTGCCAAGGGAAATTATTCTGAACTTCAGGCCAGTTATATGTCACGATCTAGACTGGAATGGAATCCTCATTTTTTTATGATCAGAAAATACCTAAAGTAAAATCCCTGCCCTTCTGCCCATGGTGCAACAGAATCAGCTGCATTGGCCCATAGAAAGTCATAGAATTCCTGTGGCGTACTTCCCTGATGCAGAGAGTTAAAAAATGAGATTCTTGGAGAGTAATTTGGTAGAAGCTGATTAGGTACAATATGTATCTGAACCAGACAAACTTCAGAACCCAACTGTTGGAAAGTTACAAAGGGACATCAGTTTGTGAAAATCATCAGCCTCCCTCCTACTGGGTGTTGGGAACCAGTACCGAAAAGTGGTCTATGTTCTCGGAGCCAGTCAAAACCCTGTCCCTGGTTTTGGCGGAGGAGCAGGCTGGTACATCTGGGCCCTCTGCTGATAAGGACGTTGTTTAGCATGGGTGAATGGGAGGCTGGAGGATACATGGCTCTATTAGAATATGTAGTTTCAGAACTCCTTCCCTTTACATATTAGGGTAAGGTGTTTCTCTGCCTTCTCTGGAGGGAGTGTATCAGCAAATTCCTGCATGCTACACATGTTCTGATAGTGTATGCCCATGAAAAGCTGGAAGAATGCCATGCAGAATGTTAACATATAATTCTGAAAAAAAACTCTCTCCAAACATACTCCTAGCCTACCTCCGTGGTAGACACAGAAGTCAGTCTTGGCATTTTTGGCCCTTTTGAGAGGGAATTTGATGACCATGGAATGATGCAGCAATTGAAGCAGGGAGAAAAAGGAAAAAAACAAAACAAAATACACAGCCCCAAAGTACCAATGTTCCTAGAGACAGCAGGAAGACGTATAGCATGTGATACCGAAAAAGAAAAGAACTAGCAAAAAAAAAGAGTAACCTTAATTCAGGGACACAGATGACATCTGGAGGGCTCTGCAGAAAAAAAAGACAACCGAGGTAAGATGGCCCCTTCAGGCAGGACGACTGGCATGCATACGTAGAGTGCCTTCCAAAAGCTTCCTTTGGAAGTTGGGAAATGTTCCTGTGCAGGCTCAGTCAGTAATGTCACCCATATGTGAGGATTGGCTTCCTACTTGGTCCTGGAGAAATAATGGTTAGCTGACTTGCAATCTAGAAACTTATCCAAACCATTTTTTAAGCTTTGCTAAATTACTAACTTAAACATTCTCTGGCAGCAAATTCCTTTTTCTTTTCAATAAATTTATAGCACTACATTAATTTAAAACGTGTGCTTGGGTACCAAAGGGACCTTTATTAAGAAAAAAAGTGAAACCATTATCTGTCACATATAGACCAGGAGGTTAATTATTTTACAACACTCTGACCTTTCACAGAGTCCAGAAACAAACAAGATACAGCAATTCACATTGGTAGAAAGCATAGTTTCTTACCTGTAACAGGGGGATGCAGCCACAGTCTAGGTGCTGTCTGCTGACAGCACATGTGCCCGGCTCTCCCTGAGCTCAGAGAAGTCCTTTGGACTTCTGAGCATGCATACAGCTTCCCACCTTGCCATCGCTGTGCTTCCTCTCTTCAGTCGTTTTCAAAGCAGGTAAGTGCAGCGTTAGAGCATTCAGAATGGCAATGAAAAAAAGAACAGCAAAAAAGACAGAAGTAGGAGCGAGGTAGCTGGAATCCATCAGGTACAGTGGCCTCTGGTAGTGGTGAGTAAGATGCAAACTGACCAGTGGTAAAAGGTTGCAAACTTGATCAAGGATAATAGATGATCATGAGGGAACGGCGGGTGGGCAAGTGTGGCTGCATACCCCTGCTGTATACAGAGAACCCCCGTTACAGGCAAGAAACTATATTTTCTACCTATGTGACTTGCTGTATCGTGTTCAGGTTTCTGGACTGTTGATGATGAAGCTGAGTTGCTGCAGGAGGAAGGCTGTTGTGTGGATGGATGCCAGTGTTGTGGCCCTGTCAGGACCTGAGATGAGCCAGTCTAGGTAAGGGTAAAACACAGAGGTTTTGTTTGCAAAGGTGCACCATGGCAACCACCAGGCACTTTGTGAAGATTCTTGGAGCTGAAGAAGGTACGAAGAGTAGCACTCTGTACTGGTAATGCTCTGACTTGAAACGAAACTGAACGTATTTCTAATGACGAGGGAGTATGGGAATATGGGTGTAGGTATCCTTGAGATCCAGTTGCAAGAGGTAGAATGGTTGCCAGGGACACCATCTTGAACCTTTCTTTCTTCATACAGAGGTTGAGGTCCAGAAGGTCAAGAATAGGACTTTTTGGGGATAAGGAAGAACCGGGAGTAGAAACCCTGGTTATGATCCGATTCCAGAACAGGCTCGACTGTATGGCTGCAGAGTAAGGTCAATATTTACTTCTCTATGATGGATAGGTGGAGGGGAGGAAGCCTGCTTGGAAAGGGTAATCCCCGAGTGGGGTGTAGCCATAAAATTGAGTGTGTAACCAGATGAGCTGATGCTGAGTACCCAGCAATCTGTGGTGATGGAATACCAGGCATCCTAGAAGTGCTGGACTCATCTCTCCACAGATAGTCAAAAACTGGGAGTCAGTTTGGAAGGCTACACCGAAGTGACAGGAGGCTGCTTCCTCTCTCTTTGTCTCGGGCGTTGAGTACAAGCAGATGCAAGTTGACGCTGTGGTGGAGGCTGAGAATAAGGCTGAAAACATTGCAGAGAGTAGTACTGCTGGTACTGGAGGATGGAGGGTAGTACTGAGGGTATGGATGAAGGCGGGAGTGCTGGGCTTGCTCCAGTGGTTGAGTGGAGAGTTCTCGCACTGTACAGGAATGGTATTTTCGCTTCTGAAACAGCATCTTGCACCTTAGAACCAAAGAGGCTCTCTCTCTAACAGGGAGAATCTGCCAGGAGGTAATGAAGATCCTCCCTGAAACCAGAAACATGGAGCCAAGCTGTGCATCATGCCAAAATGGATGTAGCTGCGATTCCGGCAGCTAAACCAAAGGCATCATGGGTAGCCCTAATGATGTGATAGAGGGATTCCTGCAGATTGTCTTGAAGGCTCTGATGGCTCTGGACCAGGTAATGAGGCAGAGGCAGAGTCAGGCATCTGCGAGAGAAGATCGTGATGGCAATGAAGCATCTGAAGTTGGTGTGCAAGTATTTTCATGGTTAGCATACCACTCTGGAAGTTTTTCTGCCAACTGAATCCAACGTCCATTAGACTTTTCCTGGCAGGGTTTGGGTGTGAGCATTGGAGGACTTAGCCTTCTTGAGGAGCACCTCAGATGACAGATTGATGAAGGAGATGTTGATAACCCAGTTCGGGCAGCACCTTGTACTAACGGTCAAGGAGATGCGTTGTAGCGTGTCCTATGCCAGTGTACTTCAGGCAGACACAAGGAGACCATGCAATACCTGAGGGACTGTCAAAGCTAGGACCTCCTTGGGAGTACTACAAGCCTGCCAAATAGACTAAAATCCCCACCAATAAAAAAAAGACATTCAGAGTCACTAAGGTCCAGCACCCAAGATAGCTTTTGGAAAATTTTCAGGTAATCTTCAGGAGGTTCATGCTCTATCGCTGGAGATGATGCCTCTTCAACATCTCCCAAGAGGGAGGGCGACATATCCCACTGGTGGGAGTAGGACAGACTTGCTGTCGAGTGGTTAGCCAACGGTTCTAGATCTCAGCAGTTCACAAGGGGTGGGGGACCCTGTGGGGAGGCCAGTAGAAGCTGGTAAGAAGGAATCTCTGTGGATGGTAAGCATTCAACAGGAGGAGCAGCTTCGAGGAGGGCTGCACTGTTCTGGACAAAACAGCGTAACAACTGTAGGAGAGGGATGCATCCTTTGGCAGAGGGACTACAGGAGACTAGGTCAGGACAGGGTCTGATTGGTGTCTCATTTTCTTGGAAGCATGAGAGGTGGTCTCCAACAAATCACCCTCAGACTTATGCTTATGGGGGCATGACTCTCTGGAGCTATGGGTAATAGCTGGGTTGCTCTCATGGGTATGTTTAGACTTATGCATCTGACCTACTGGACTATCAAGGCCTCAGGGAGTGAGCTGCAGCAGCCAGGTGAGGAGGAGATGGAGTTGGGTCTCTTGCTTGATTTTTAAGGCTCTGGGCCATTGTCTTTGACGCTAGCACCTGTAGGGGTACTGTCTCCGAACAAGCAGCAGCCCCTTCAATTCCCAATTGTGCCTTGTCTGGGACCAATGGAACTGGGGTTAAAGCAGGAGCAGAAGTCATTCTAGAGTCGGTCCTTCAAACATTGAGAACAGGCTGAACCAAATGAAACAAAAATCTGCCACCACTGAGAACTCCCTCAGTAGCTATTTTAAAAATTTTTTTTTTGTGCAACAGCAGTGGTGATGAAGAGTGCTCACGCTCTCTCTCTGCTGTGCTGAGAAGTCTCTTGTCCTATTTAAAAGCAAAACAAAACCCCACAAACAGCAGCCGTAGCAAAGGAAAGGAATCTCCTTATGAAGAAAAAAAAACCTGAGGGGGTAACCTCACAGCAGCAGGAACCCCATAGCAGCACAGCTGCTCTGACAGTTTTTTTTTTTTAAATAGAGGGTAAGGAAACCCATAGGACTAAAGTGAAACCAAAGAAAAAAGGCACACGAACCTAACAAAAGGAGGGGAGAGCAGACTGGGCTGCAGAAGCAGAAGACAGAAACTGAAGAGAACAGAGCAGACAGCAAGGCAGAAGAAAAGCATGCATGCTCACAGAAGTCCAAAGGAATTCTGAGGTCAGGGAGAGCCGAGCACACTATTGTCAGCGGACAGCACCTAGAGCATGTCTGCATCCCCCTGTTTGTATTTGGAGAATGCTAACTAGTTCAAAAGTAATTTAATGGCAATGGCTATGGCTATGGCTATTCATGAAGAAATTAAAACAAAACATTGCAACTGGCATAGTCAGAAACCTAGGATGAAGTGGTTTTACCATGCAAGGGATTCATGGCTTTGTATATTTTAGTTCTGCAATGTTTTTAATACAAAAGAGCTTTTCAGTCCAACCATAAAATCTGAACAGCCTGCTATTTAAAAAGGACTTATCTGGTTAACAGAAGCTGCTGACCAGATAAGTCCTACTAAGAGGGATATTCACCAACACTACTGGGATAGTGCTGCTGAACATCACAACAGACTGCCTGGATAATACTGGAGTGGCTCAGGACCAGAGTTGGGGGAAAAGTGGAAAATTATCCAGATAGCTACCCAGATAGTGGCATTGAAAATTGCCACTATCTGCATAACTTGGGGCAAAAAAAAAAAAAAGGGGCCATCTTAAACCACCTGAACACCAGTGCTCAAAACTGCCATTATCTAGATAGCACCAACAGCCAGCAATGAATCCAGATATTGTGCACAGGTCACTATCCATATACTAACATTAAATAAAATCCAGATATTCCAACACCATGGCTGGCATTAAAAACAACTGAAGTGTTTAAATACTGCCCCAGAAGTTTCCACAGCTTATCATTGTTCTAATGCCCCGAGTATACTTCATTTTAAAAGAAGGTTTACCATTCCCACTGATCCCCAATCTCATATCATGGATGCTAAAGACAAACTTCCATGATTCGATCCTGAAGAGATCTGTACTCACTGATCACTACAGAACTCTATGAGAAAATACATGTGTGCACATATATTATGGACAGACATCCTGCTGCTAGCTTCAACGCCTCAAGTAAGGAGTCAAATGTCAAATCAAACTTCTTAAAAGAAAACTACTAAACCTTCAGATGCATTTAAGGTCCCATTCTCAGGTAATGTCCCAAAATCTTTGCACTCAAATCACCTGTTTGTGTAATGATGAAGAGATTATCACTAATGACTGTTAAGATGTTTTACTAGTGTTTAGAGAACAGAAGAAGTGCTTATTTCTCAGAAAGCTGTTTGTTGTTAGTGTACACTCATTTCTTCTTCTTCCCCTCGTGCCAGAATAAATGTCATAATTTATTCATCAATTTGTTGCTTCTTCCTAAAACAGTTATTTCCCTTATGAAGTCTGAGTAACTGAAAACGTTGGGAGTGACTCAAATCTTTCCCCCAATTCCTTAAACTGCTGTGTCTCAGATGGGCCAAAGAGTAGAGCTGCTGTGCAACAGTGCTGAGCCAAACACCACCTCCGTTCTAGCAACCCAGCATTTCCCCATTTGCTTCAGCAAGACATGAGGGTCACCACTATACAAGTAGCAGACTATCCCCAATCATATAAAGCAGTAAACTAACTGCTAATCTACAACCAAATATGGTCTATAGAAGCATCAACCCTGGCAGTCAATTTAAAAGGCTACATCTACCTCTACAATAGTTTTTTCAGTGAGTGCATCTGTCCTCCCTTAACTAAAAAAGTGAGGACAGATGCATAGTAAACAACTGAAAAGACAAAAACCTGTTTAAAGTAATGGATAGCAAAACCAGCCTATTTTTCAGTTATTCATTCACAGAGCTAAAACATATCTGCAGATTGAAAACTAATTTCAAGATTATATTGTGTAAAGTACAACATATAAAAGGGTAACAAAGGTGGTAAGCTTTATTTCTTTGTACCCTTTGAAGGTTTGGCAAATAGTGCTGGGTTGATCTGCTCTCTGGCCAGGCCTCTAACAGAGAACAATCGGTCTGCACGCTCCTGTAACGTGCCCCCACATTTCAGTCCTCGAGACATCAGTTCCAGCTTCAGTTTCTCTGGTCCCAGCTCTGCCAATGCTGCAGATGAGCTGAAATTCATTAGAAGCAATGGTGTTGGCTCCTACAAAGGATGGCAGAAAATTCATTACATATCAATTTGTGTGCTACCCTCCTTCAAAATGGACCTAAGGTAGGTAAAGCAAGTTCAAACCATCCTTATTCACTTCACTTTAATAGAGTTATTTTTATACAGACATAAACTTGGAAATTCAGACTCCCAAAACCAGTATTAAGTTCCACAACTTTTACTTCAGTAGTTTACTACCTTTTGCCAACCAACTCCAGATTCATCTGACAGGCTTGATCCAGTCCTAGGTTTACACAACTGCATGAGGGACATGTAGTTCTGATGTCTCCATTGGATGCCATAAGAAAAGCAAAACTACAAGTCCCTGCATGCAGTGCAGTCAACCCAGGACTGCATCAAGGCAAACTGGCAACCCTGTTTTGAACATACCGCTACCCTCAAGAGAGAGCAGAAAGCCCACATTGCAAGCAAAAGGTGAGGTTTCTTTGGGAGGAGGAGACCTGAAAAAAAAAAAGAAATTTGAAAATTAAAGGAAAAACAGATGTAATAAGGGTGAGATATGTCCACACGTGGCTGCAACTGAACATAGAGGGGAGGAGCAACAGACACACTAAAGGAATCACTCGCACATGCTCAAAGGAGTTTTCTGGACTCTTCTGGGCTCTGGGAGAGCAAATCTGGCCTGCTGCTGTCAGGAATGACATCACCCATCTGTCTAGCTGATTATCCTGCTTGTCCATGGAGAACAGAAATCTCACAAAACACAATATACATGTGCATGTCTCTATCACAAACACCACATCCAGAAAGACCCAAAGATTATAACAGGGACAGAGCAACGTCAATTCAAAATAAATTTGTTGGACCTCAAAATAAATATTAATTTATGTCACTAATAGTGACACCCTCTAAGCTGTGCACGTGTGCGCGCACACACACACACACCTCGCCGAGCGAGCGCACATACTTTACAACAGAGCGCACAAAAATTTTGGTTCTGATTCAACACACCACAGATGTCTTAAAATTTAAAAGTTGTTGTGTATTTACGGTTTTCACAAGTTCTACAATATTTTCTAGTGCAATGTGGTGTACGTACTGTATTCTGACGTGTAGTCAAATTTTAAAGTATATAACTCCGAATGTCATTATGTGGCGCACAAAAATTTAACCTTCCTTCCAAAGCTGCACAGCTGATATTTTATGCGCACACAGCCTACAGAAAATTAGAGGGAACATTGGTCACTATGCTACTTGGTCATTTTTTTTCTATATTAATATAAAATCTTCAATAAAATTTGTCAATAAATCAATCATATTTTAAAGAATACTGTTAGAAATGTTTTAAAGGTTTTTAAATGTGTTTTTACAAAATATATGCAGAACATAGAATAGAATTAGAAATCTATAAGAAGTTATTTGCTTGCACTAACACATTGGTTCACATATTCCATTTTCTTATGCTGTACAAAATAAAGATATTTTTCCTGGCCTTGAAAAACCTAAGGTTTCCCCCATACACCCCTGCCTTAGCTTCCAGGTTATTGCACATGAAACTTAGAAACTCAAGGACAAGAACACTGAAACATGCTGATACAAAAAAATGCTAGATACAGAGAAAGAAAGGAACTCTGAAAAACTGGAAAAAAACAGGCCATGGGCATAAGTGGGGGGGGGGGGGGGAATCTCTGAGAAACCATAAGACCGGTAACATAACCATAAAAGGAATAAGGTAAAAAAAAGGGGGAGAGGGGTAAAAGGGGCAGAGATTAAGAGAAGTAAATGGAGGTGGAGATCCACATGACTTAAATAACAATCACTAATACGTAGGAAATTAGAAATACTTAGACCAATAGAATAATAGGGGAGGAATTTGTAGAAGAAATTAATGTAATAAATATGGAACTGTTCATATGACAAAGTGTGGCCACCCATCTTGCAAGATTGAATAATAAATAAATTTTAAAAAACTGGTTTCACTGAAGTGTTATTGTGATAAAAATTATTATTGTTTATTACAATGCCAATCAAGCGCAGCCTTGAAAAGAACACTCATGAGTTAGAGTTAGAACAACGTCTTGGATAAATTCTGAAAAGATTGGTCCAACTATGGAGAAAGCTAAGTACTGAAATTCCCTGATGCAGAACCTTTATATTGAAATTTCTGTGGGTTCTGAAACATGGTGCTATGGGCTGCTTATTTGAATAATTATTTTCAAGGCTGTCTGAATGGAGTTCCTTAAAATGATATATGATTGATTTATTGAAAAATTTATTGAAAATTTCATATTAATATATAATAAAATGGACCAAGTAAACACATTGACAAATTGTTAACATTTATTTTGAGATCCAAGAAACTTTTCCATTGAGGTTGCTATGTCACAGATATAATCTTTGGGGGTTTCATGGAGAAGTTCTGATTTTTGATGATCCCCTTGGATCTTGCAGCTAGGACCTGTCCTCCAGGTGATGTAAAACACTTTTCCCGATCAAGGTGGTTTCTCCAGGACCATGTGCCCACGAGGGAAGGGTTAGGACAGAGTAGTTACTCACCTGTAACAGGTGTTCTCCAGGAGCAGCAGGAATCAGTCCTCACATATGGGTGACGTTTGTGCCGACGGAGCCCCCGTGCGGAGCATTTCCCCAGCTTTCATAGAAAGCCTTTGGGAATGCAGCGCACTTGCGCGGTCCCCTTCCTGCCCAAGGGTTCCATCTTGCTCAGTCTGATGACATAGCTAAAAGACAGCAAAAATATCAAAAATAAACTATATGACTGCAAATCCAAGGGGAGGAGGGAGGGTTGTGAGGACTGATTCCTGCTGCTCCTGGAGAACACCTGTTACAGGTGAGTAACTACTCTTTCTCCAGGACCAAAGCAGGAAGTCCGTCCTCACATATGGGACTCCCTAGTTTAGGGCTACCCGAGGCCCCAAACTGAAAAATGAGCTCCCTCAAGAGCCTCAGCATGCAAGAACAGAATCTTCTCTGATAACGCCCCCGACAGGTAGCCCAACACCAGGGCCGGAGGGTAGGAGTTGCCTAGACCTCAAAGAGATTATGGAGTACCGCTTGCCCGAAAGCACTGTCCCTGCGGGACTCCCTCTCAAGGCAGTAGTGGGCCGCAAAAGTCTGGCTTGAAGACCAAGTAGCGGCCCGGCAGATGACTGCCAACGGAACAGAGCGGAGATGAGCCACTGACGCAGCCTTCGCCCCGACACGACGAGCCGTAACTCGGCCGGCTGCCCTGTAAGCCCAGGTGATGCAGTCAGCTACCCATATGCGCGCTGCATTCCCAAAGGCTTTCTATGAATACTGGGGAAATGCTCTGCACGGGTGCTCCATCGGCACCGACGTCACCCATACGTGAAGACTGACTTCCTGCTTGGTCCTGGAGAAAACCATTATAGTCGGTGATTTGATCATTAGGCATGTAGATAGCTGGGTGGCTGGTGGACATGAGGATCGCCTGGTAACATGCCTGCCTGGTGCGAAGGTAGCGGACCTCATGCGTCACCTAGACAAAGTCTTAGATAGTGCTGGGGAGGAGTCTGTCTTCGTACATGTTGGTACGAATGACATAGGAAAGTGTGGTAGGGAAGTTCTGGAGGCTAAATTTAGGCTTTCACTAGGAAGTTGAAATCCAGAACTTCCAGGGTTGCATTCTTTAAAAATGCTTCCCGTTCCACACACATGACCCAAAAGGAAGGCAGAGCTCCTGAATCTCAATGCGTGGATGATACAATGGTGCAAGAAAGAGAGCTTTGGATTTGTTAGGAACTGTGGAGCATTCTGGGGAAAGGAGGGGCTCTTCCGAAGGGATAGGCTCCACCTTAACCAGAACGGAACCAGGCTGCTGGCATTAACCTTTAAAAAGGAGACAAAGCAGCTTTTAAACTATAGATAATAGGGGAAAGCCGAAAGTCGCCCAAGAGCACATGGTTCGGAACAATGTATCCTTGAAGAATACTAGCAAAAGACTGACGTTAGCACATAGCAGTAGAGAGGTTCCAATAAAGACAAAAGTAGGACAAATGCTCTTGAGTACAGAGCAGACAGAGCTTAAAGTTTCTAAATTACCCCTGCCTACCGATAGCCAGATTAATATAAATAAAATATAGCTTCTAAAATGCTTGTATGCTAATACTAGAAGTCTAAAAAATAAGATGGGAGAGTTAAAATATATAGCACTAAATGAGAGGTTAGATATGATTGGTATCTCAGAGACATGGTGGAAGGACGACGACCAGTGGGACACAGATACCTGGGTACAAACTATATCATAATGGTGGAGAGGTTGCGCTCTATGTTAGAGAGGGCATTTAGTCACAAAGGATTAAAGTTTTGCAGGAAACAAAAACTAACTGTAGAATCTCTATGGATTGAAATTCCATGTAAAAAGGGGAAGGGGAAGGCAATGGCAGTGGGGTAGTACTATCGATCATCTGGCCAGCATGAGCAAACGGATGATGAAATGTTCAAAGAAATCAGGGAATCTAACAAAAGTTACAACATAGTAATAATGGGTGATTTCAATTACCTCGGTATCGACTGGGTCAGTGTCACGGCAGGACATGCTAGGGAGATAAAGTTTCTAGATGAAATAAAATGACTGCTTCTTGGAGCAGCTGGTTCATGAATCGACCAGAGGGGAAACCATTTTGGACCTAGTCCTTAGTGGAATACATATCTGGTGCAAGAGATAAGGGTGTCGGGGCCACTTGGCAACAGTGATCATAGCATGATCGTGTTTGATTTAATTAATGGAGGGATGGTAACGAAATCCACAGTACTACCTTTTAACTTTTGAAAGGGAGAGTATGATAAGATGAGGATACTAGTTAAGAAAAAAAAATAAAAGGAGCAGTTGCTAAGGTTAAAGACTTACATCAAGCTTGGGTATTGTTTAAAAATACTATATTGGAAACCCAGACCAGCTGTATTCCACGCTTTAAGAAAAGTGGCAGGAAGTCCAAAAAACTGCCAGCATGGTTTAAAGGTGAGGTCAGAGAGGCTGCTGTTGCCAAAAAAAGCATATTTCAGGAAATGGAAAAAGAGCCAAATGACGAAAACTAGAAACAGCACAAAGCACTGGCAATTTAAATGCAAGGCATTGATAAGGCAGGCAAAGAGAATTTGAGAAGAAACTTGCTGTGGAAGCAAAAAAACGCACAAGACTTTTTCAAATACATTCATAGCAAACCAAAAAAAAAAAAACCTGTGAGAGTCAGTTGGACCATTAGATAATAGAGGGGTAAAAGGGGCAGTAAGAGGGGACAAGGCTATAGTGGAGAGACTGAATGAATTCTTTGCTTCGGTCTTTACTGAGGAAGATGTAGGGATGTTACCCATGACTGAAGTGGTATTTAAAGGTGATACTGCAGAAGAATTGAAAGAAATAATCGCTACACCAGGAAGATGTATTACAACTACTTGATAAACTGAAGAAGAGTAGCAAATCACCTAGACCGGATGGTATACATCCAAGGGTGTTAAAAACTGAAATATGAGATTGCAGACCTGCTGTATCTGTGAACTATCATTAAAATCATCTGTAATACCTGAAGACTGGAGGATTGCCAATGTAACGCCAATTTTTAAAAAAGGGTTCCAGGGGTGATCCGGGAAACTACAGACTGGTGAGCCTGACATCAGTAACAGGAAAAATGGTGGAAACCATTATAAAGAACAAAATTACTGAACATGTAGATAGTCATGGCTTACTGGGAGACAGCCAACATGGCTTTAGCCAAGGAAGGTCTCGTCTTACTAATATTTATTTATTTTTTATTTATTTATTTACATTCTCTTATATACCACGCTATTCTGCATCAGTGCGGTTTACATTGAACAAACTGAAATTACATTGAACAGGGCATTATAACTTGGAGATAACTATTTTACAGGGAACATGGGCTATGGAGGGTTAAGTGGCTTGCCCAAGACCACAAGGAGCACCTGTGAGACTAGAAACCCCAGTCCTTCCGGACCAAGGTTGCTGTCCTCTAGTGGGATTTGAACCCCCGATCTTCCAGCCTAAAGTACCTTGCCCCAACCACTAGGCCACTCCTCCACTCCACATAATGTTATGTTTTTTTGAAGATGTGAACAGGTAGACAAAGGTGAGTTGGTTGATAATACTGTATCTGGACTTTCAGAAAGCCTTTGACAAGGTCCCTCATGAGAGACTTTTGGCAAAATTAAAAAGTCTTGGGATAGGAAGAAGTGTACTATTGTGGATTAGTAACTGGTTAAAAAGATAGAAAGCAGAGGGTAGGGCTCAATGGCCAATTTTCCCAATGGAGAAAGGAGAATAGTGTAGTACCCCAGGGATATGTGCTGGGTCCGCTGTTTAACATTCATAAATGACCTGAAAATGGGAACAAATTAGGTTATCAAATTTGCAGATGACAAAAAACTATTCAATGTTATTAAAACCCATGAGGATTGTTGAAAATCGCAAGAGGATCTTGATAAATTGGAAGACTGGGCATCCAAATGGCAGATTAAATTTAAGGTGGACAAGTGCAAAGTTATGCACCTAGGAAAGAACCACCCAAACTATGGTTACATGAAGCAAGGTTCCACATTAGGAACCACCACCCAAGAAAATGATTTAGGTGTCATTGTGGATAACATGTTAAAACCATCCGCCCAGTGTGCAGCAGCGGCCAAGACAGCAAATAGAATGCTATGTATCATAAGGAAAGGAATGGAGAATAAAACAATAGTTATCTCCAAGTTATAATGCCCTGTTCAATGTAATTTCAGTTTGTTCAACGTAAACCACCTTGATATCATGAAAGGTGGTATATAAGAAATGTTAAATAGGTCACGTGATGTGGTGAGGGCGAGCAGCCATACTCTGCTTGCACTCCGGTCGCCCTTTACCCAAACTGGAATTTTAGAGCCGTTTAGAGCAGTGGAAAACTTCCAAAACACACCGATACCTCACCTGGAGACCCCTATGCAGCTCCTGGGGCTGACTGTGAGCGATCGGCAGGATGGCGGCGAACACAAAAGCGGGTCGGAAAGAGCGAGACCGCATAGCAGCCACGAGCAAGATGGCGGAGGGAAGAGCTGCGCCAAATTCGCCTACCTCCCCTGCTTTCCTGGAGGAGGTTTCGGCGACGATGGCAGAGGCTTTGGCGGCACAATTTATGGCTCTGCATGAGAAAATGGCCAATCTGCACAGCTCGGTGGGAGCCTTGGGGAGCTGACTGCAGGAGGTCGAAGATCATGTCGGGCACGCTGAGGATAGCCTGGAGGCGCTGACTCAGGATGTGGAGGGCCTGAGAACCCGATTACACTTGGACGAGGTAAAACTAGATGACTTAGAGAACCGATCGTGCCGAAACAACCTGAGGTTGATGGGCATCCCGGACACAGCGACAGATAAGGATTTAAAACAATACTTGGAAGCCTTACTCCCCCCAAGCATTTGAGGGGATAGAAGGCGGCAGGAAATTGCTTATTGAACAGGCGCACCGTGTGGGAAGCAAGCAGGCTAGAGACCACAGGCCGAGAGTGGTGCTAGCCAAGTTTTTGCACTTCCCACAGAAAGAGGCAATATTGAGGATCCGTATCGCTCAGGATTACTCCGCAGCTTTGAGTCAGAGGCGTAGAGCATATGCACCTCTTTGCCAGAAACTTATAGATGCCAAAATAAAACTTTTCGGTGCCATACCCAGCTTGCTTGCACATGATCCATGAAGGTGCACACCAGACCTTTTGAGGCGGCGGAAGAGGCAACTTCTTATATTGAAAACTTAGTGCGTGGGGAGCTGGATGGCCGAGGGACCCCGAAATAGCAGCATTATCCGAAACTTTGTAATGATTGACTGCTTTATTGCATTGCCTGTATTTCAAAAGCTTACTGATGGTTAGAGCACAGGGGCAGCACTGCCGGGGGTCCCTGGAGTAGTGAAGTCTTGACTCCATAACAGACTGGGCTGGCACGATTTGGGACTGTTTGCTGCCCAGAGAGCTCATTCTATCCAGGCATGCCTTTACTATGTGCAGTGTGGGGCAGTCAGCAAGTTGACATTGTATGTTATGGTGTTAAATCACCGCTCTTAGGAGCGAGACTTGGGCAGACTGGCCTTTTGCCTAGTACTGGTACTGGGTTGTCAATGGGTGGAGGGCGACCGTTCGCATTACACAGGACCTAAGGCTATTAGCTAGTGGGGAGGATGTTTATGTTTATTGTTTCTTGATAAAATCGCCCTTCTCCAAAAATCAGAGCGATGTACAATTAAAAATCAATATTAAAATGGCCAAAGCCATGGAGGGAAAAGGAAATTACAATTTCGTTATAAAACCATAGTATAGACAGGAGAGACAGAAAAAGAATAGAAAAGAGGACAATTATAATTTCTTTATAAAAACCATAGTATAGACAGAAGAGACAGAAAAGGGATAGGAAAGGGAACAAAAGGAGGGTAGGGGCAAGGGGAGTGGAGGTCATACAAAAGGGGAGGGCACATCAAAAGCAAGGGAGAAGAGGTGAGTTTTCAAGTGTTTTTTGAAAGTAGGGTGGTGAGGTTCTAAGCGGAGGGAGGAGGGTAGAGAATTCCAGAGGGCCGGGCCAATGAAGAAGAAAGCAGAGGAGCGTGTGGATTGAAGGTGGGCACGGAAGGGGAAGGAAGAGTGAGACGGTTGAGGTGAAAAGAACGAGGGGTGTACCGGGGAGAGTGAAAAGAAAGAAGGTCAGCAAGATATTGAGGGGTGCCAGTATGGAGAGCCTTGTGAACCAGAGTGAGCAGCTTGAATTGAGAGCGGTAAGGAAAGGGCAACCAGTGAAGATGAAAGAGCAAGGGTGTAATGTGATCCCGAAGAGAGGCATGACAAGCAAGACGAGCGGCAGTGTTCTGTATCCGTTGTAGTTGAGATAGTCGATACTTGGGGAGTCCAATGAGAGTAGAGTTGGCGAAATCTACACGAGACATAACTAGAGACATTAACAAGGTGGAAAGGGCTGAGGGGGACAGAAAAGGGCGCACCGCACAAATTTGACGAAGGAAGAAGAAAGATGATTTAGTGACGTGAGAAAGGTGTGACTGAAAGGAGAGATCTGAGTCAAAGTGAACACCGAGGTAACGAAAAGAGGAGACTAGAGGAACAGCAGAACCATAAAATGAGGGAGCCAGCTGAGGGGGTGGACAGCCGTGAGAGAACCAAATGGCCACAGTCTTAGTGAGATTGAGGTGAAGACAGTGAAGAGTCAACCAATTAGCTACTTCAGAAAGACAGGAATTGAGTGCAGAAAGGTCAGGACAGGAGGGGGAAGTGTGATGCAGTAGGATTAGATGGAAGAGAGACAGAGGGAGAAGAGGATAGGGGTTTCAAGGGGGGGGGGAAGGGGAGGGGTTTTAAGGGGGGGGTTGATCACACCCAAGAGTTACGTGGCTGGCATTTAGATAAATACCTGAATATAATTTGGGAGGGGCTCCAGGCTGGGGAAGCTCCCTCCGAGAGACTAGTAATTACTGCGTGGGGGAGCCCTGACACGGCCCTGATGCTCTGAAGATAATCTTGTGGAATGTCTGTGGATTGGGGATTGGGGAACCCAAAAGATATAAAATTCTACAGGCGTTAGCTAGACAGAAATGTGATATTGTGCTTCTGCAAGAAACCCACCAGACTGCTGATGAACATAGTAAACTACGTAGAGATTGGGTGGGGCAGGTGTGGAGCTTACCCGCTAAGGGGAAGAGGGGGGAGTGGCCATTCTAATCCATAAATGTGTGCGTTTTGAAGTGGAAACCGAAATGGGGGATCCAAATGGGAGGTTTGTGTTGCTGCAGGGAATCTTAGAGGGGAAGTCCGTTATCTCGGGGAATCTCTACAGTCCCAATGTGTTGGATCCAAATTTTTTATAGTTGCTGGTGATTTTAATGGGGTCTTGGATGTAGACTTAGACATGTCTAGAGTGGAGGAGGCGTGGGAGAGAGCTCGGATGGTGCAGCGCTTTCGAGCGAGGTTGGGACTGGTGGATCCGTGGAGGTTGTTACATCCCTTAGAGAAAGATTTTACCCACCAGTCCCATGCGCATGTCTCTATTGCGTGTATTGACTACCTCTTGATCTCGGGAGGCTTGTTTACCCACACAGGGGACGTGCAGATCAGTCCTATAGAGATATCAGACCATGCGATGGTCTGGTTAGAGTTACAGTGGGGAGGGGACACTATAAGGACGAGGGTTTGGTGCTTTCCACTGAAGCTCTATAAAGATTCTCGGTTCCACCAATTATTAGGCGGCGCTGGCAGGAGTTTGAGAACGATCCACCAGGGGGATCCCAAATTGGTCTGGGAAACAGCCAAGGTAGTCTTACGCGGCGATATTATTGGATTGGCAGCCCGAAAATGCTGGCTGATAGCAGAGCGGATTATTCGGCTTGAGCAGCAAGTTACTAAATTGCGGTGTTTGTCTGCGCAAGCCCCGAATGCCTTGAATAAGAGGCGGCTCTGGAGGTCCAGGTGGATTTGAATGAGCTTTTACATCAGAGCCAAGAAGTCTATCCTATATTATTGGTATCAATTGCATTGTCATGGGGACAGGCCTGGGAAACTGCTGGGGTGCTTTGCAATGGGGTGCTGTCGGAGGCTTTTCCTTTGGCACGCGGTACCAGACAGGGATGTCCCCTTTCTCCTCGTTTGTTTGTCCTGTCATTGGACCCTTTGATTCGGAAAAGAGAGACCTCTCGAGAGATACGGGAAGTACGTATCGGCTTGCAGGAGTTTAAGTTGTCGGCCTTTGCGGATGACCTCCTGGTGCATCTGCTCTCCCCTAGGCAGTCCTTGCCCCGTTTGCTAGAGAAGTTTGCGAGGTTTGGCCTTTTTGCAGGGCTATGTATAAAGAAAGATAAATCTGAGGCATTGGATGTATCGGGTCAGCTGCAGGGGTGCTGGGAGGGTGTGTTCCCCCTTAAATGGGCGGAGAATACTTCATATACTTGGGCATTGTGCTGACAAGGCAGCCGCGAGAGAGTTATATGTGCGCAACCTGGAACGCATTCTGGTTCATCTGCGGACCCAATTGCAGGTGTGGGGGCCCCCTCCGCTGTCCCTGTTGGGGAGAATGGCAGCGGTTAAGATGGTGGTTTTGCCGTGGATCTTATACTGGATGCAGACTTTACCGGTCTGGCTGCTACGGCGTTTAGAAAAAGTAATACAGGGGTTCTTGTGGAAAGGGGCTAGAGCAAGCATCCCGCTAAACCGATTACTGGGGAAATGGAGGGGGGATGGGGCTCCCAGATTTGGGGGGTTTACGCTCTGGCCTGCCAGGCCCGACATATCGGGGACTGGTTGGGTGGGACAGATGTTTATACGCCCAGGGCCTTCGAGGAGGGATTTGTGCCCCCCCCAGACATTACTAGCGGTATTGCATACGGAGAACCAGGGATTACCGAGCAGAATAGCGGTGAGTGTGTTGCTCGGCTCGACCAGGAGAGCTTGGAGGCAGCTTAATGTGTACTGGAATACACCATGGAAGGTATCGAGCTGGTTGCCAATTCAAGGGAATGTCAACTTTACCCCAGGATCGGAAACAGCGATGTTCCGAGACTGGGTAGGCTGCGGCATTCGGAATATAGGACACCTGGTGGAACCCTCAGGGAAATGTAAGTCGTTTATGTCCTTGCACCACAAATATGATTTGACTCCCAGACATTGCTTTGCGTTTATGCAGATTTCTCATTATGTGTCCTCGCTACCAAGAGCTGTGCTGACTATAGAACGGCCAGTGCAGATCTTGGAATTTTTTGACCTGGGAGGGGACAGTCCGTTGTTGATAGCGGGGCTGAAATTACGGTTAGATTGCTTTAGGAATATCTCAGATTATCAGGGAGTAGAGGCAGCATGGGAAGTGGAACTGGGGTGGGGGGTGCCTTCTGGTACGGTTATTAATGCCGTAAGATGGATAGTGGAAATTACAGAAGGGGCTCGTTGGAGGGAAGTGCAATTTAAGTGTATAATCAGAGCCAATTTTTCACCCAGGCGAGTGCTGCGTGCTGCTCAAGGTGCCGCTTGAGAGAGATGTAGAAGCAGGGAATACCACGTTTGGCGTGGCCATCATGGTGCTACGAGGATCATGCGACCCCTGTCTCTCTGAAGCTTGAAGAGTGTTTTGGGGATGAGGGGAATGGGTGGGAAGGCATAAAGGAAGTCCTGACCCCAGTGAAGGAGGAAGGCATCCCTTGCCTGACATTTGTGTGCCGGAATCCTGGAACAGAACCGGGGAAGTTTGGCATTCAGTGGACTTGCAAAGAGGTCTGTGTCTGGAGTGCCCCAGAGATGAAATATCTTTGCCGCCTGGTCTAGGTGGACTGACCACTCGTGAGATAGCAATACTTGACTGAGCTTGTCTGCCCAAAGGTTTTGAATGCCTGGAAGACATACCACTAGAAGGTGAATTTGATGCTCTCTGGCGAGGGCCCATAGTCGTAAAGCTTCGTTGCATAATGACAGAGAGCCTGTCCCGCCCTGCTTGTTCACATAGAACATGGCTACCTGATTGTCTGTCTGGACTAGGACTGTCTTGTAGCTGAGCTGGGCGTGGAACACTCGAAGAGCTAAATAGATTGCTCTTAATTCCAGGAGGTTTGTGTGTAAACCAACCTCCTGTGGAGTCCAGGTGCTCTGGATAGAGAGTTGATTCAGGTGTGCTCCCCAACCCACCTGTGATGCATCTGTTAGGGTGGCCTGAAAGAGGGGTTGATGGAAAGGAGACCCCACTGTCAGATTTTTTTAGTGATTGCCACCATTGGAGGGACAAAATTAGTCATTGAGAGATTGTTATTTTGTCCGACAAATGACCCGTGGCCTGTGTCCACTGTGTGGAGAGGGTCCACTGAGCTGCTCGCATGTGGAGGCAAGCATATGGGACTACATGAACTGTGGATGCCATGTGTCCCAATAACTGCAGTAGTTCCCGAGCCGTGAGGGAGGATTTGCCTGCTGCTTGGGAAGCTAGCTGCATAATGCGAAGACACCGGACTTGTGGAAGGAAAGCCCTTGCCCGTCTGGTATCGAGACAGGCTCCTATGAAGTCTAGGCATTGGGAAGGAACTAGTTGAGACTTCGGGAAGTTTATTTCCAATCCCAAGTATTGGAGGATTCGCATTGTACGGGACAGTGTGCAGTGCTGGCATCTGCAACTGTGGAGGCTCGAATGAGTCAGTCTAAGTAAGCGAAGACAAAAATCCCCAGGGTTCGTAGAAATGCAGCTACTACTACTATGCATTTCGTGAACACCTTTGGTGCTGAAGCCAGACCAAAAGGAAGAACCCTGTACTGGAAATGTCTTCCCCTGAAAAGGAAACGTAAAAATTTCCTGTGATCTGGATGGATTAGAATGTGAGTGTATGCATCTTTTAAGTCTAGAGAGCAAAGCCAGTCCTGGCTTTGAAGGTATGGCAGAAGAGTTCCTAGAGAAATCATTTTGAATTTCTCTCGAAACAGATATTTGTTCAATTCTCTGAGGTCTAGAATGGGTCTGTGTCCCCCTGTTTTCTTTGGAATAAGAAAATAGGGTGAGTAGAACCCTGTCCCTTGTTGAAAAATGGGTACTTCCTCTATTGCCCCTTGGGCAAGAAGTGTGGAGACCTCGCGACCTAGCAGATTGTCTGCAGAGGTTTGTGAATTGAATTGCTTTAGAATTGTAGGAGGGGGTATGTGTGAAAATGAAGTTTGTATCCCTCTCCCACAATGGACAAAGTCCAATCTTCTGTTATCTGATGCCATCTGTTGACAAAGTAGCATAACCTGCCCGGAATATTGGGGGGTTGGGGACCCCTCAGAGGCAGGAAGGCAAAGCTCTCTAGGAAGGAGTCAAAGCCCTTGAGGGGGCTGAACCTGGAGAGTTGGTTGGGCTCTCGGGCCTTTTGGTTTCTTTTGCTGTCTAGTTTGTCCCTTTTGGGCAACCCGACCTGGAGTATGACTCTGTTGGGTATAGGAAGGATAAAACTTTCTCTTTTTGCTAAAAGAGAGGGGTTTTTTTTATAAGGCTTCCTTTTGGCTGGAGTGGCTGTAGATTGTGACAATCTAAGGTAGAATTGTCAGCATCTAACTCATTAGCCTTTTCCTGCCAGTTCTTAACAAAAAGATTCTCCCCCAAGCAAGGAATGTTGCCTAACTTGTCCTGTACCCAAGTCTCCAAGTCTGATGCCTGTAGCCAGGCAATCCTTCATGTGCCAATGGCGATAGCAGAAGTTCTGCTGATGCACACGAAGCAGTCAAAGGCTGCACGATTGACAAACTTGGAGACATCTTGAGCATGCTTGAGTAGAGCAAGAAAATCTTGTCTCTTATCATCTGGGAGAAATGGGCTCATAAGTTCCAAGTCTCCTGTGACTTCCTTGAGGAACATTCCCATATATAGGATATATGAACTGATCCTAGCTGAAAGCATGGAAACTTGAAAGGTTCTGCGTCCAAAAGCATCCAGAGTCCTGCATTCACGACCTGGAGGATTGGATGCATGCCTCTTTGCACTTTTCATCCTACGCATGGCTAATTCCACTACCATTGAATGGCATGGCAGCTGAGTTTTCTGAAATCCAGGACATGGCGGAACTCGATACATAGTATCAAGTCTCCTAGAGTGAGGAGAAGTGGTCAGACGTGTGTCCCACATTCCGAGCATCAAGCTATGCAGAATTTCATGGATAGGCAGAGTAGCTGCCTCCTTAGGAGCTTTAGGATATATTTGAGGATTTCCAATTCCTTTGCTCTGGATTCCTCTTCAGGAGCTACGGTGATTGAAAGACCCTTGGCCATATCACGGATGTGTGAAGGAGTGCAAGCTAAAATGTCAAGCCACCACAGACACTTCCGTGGCTGTGCGCTAATTCATGCATTAACTACTTAACACACTTGAATATAAGGTCCCCTTCTTAACAGTTCAACAGCTATATGAACTGTTCTATGGAACCGACCTAAGAAACACGACATGTCTGGGAAAACTAAAGCTGTTTAGGCATGATGATATCACTCTGATCCAGCAAACACATGATACTTACTTGTCTTACATTACAAAATTCATCTAAAGCCTGCTATTATGCCTCACTGGAAATGTCTATGTTTTATACTTCACTAGCTGGGTTCTTTGACTCCGTTCCCCTTATACCACAAAGTTAAGTGTATAAAAGAACATAGGTATTTAGTGTTCTCTGCTCTGCCCAATTTGTCATTTTGTTTTTCTGGTAGGTATCCAGGAGTAAACAATATTGATGAATATTTAGCTTAAACAGAGGAAGCTACCTGGCAAAAGGCTTTGCATTGCTAAATATTGTGAATATGATTTACATGTATTTAAAAATTGCTGCAGGGCAGCCCTATTTTATAACTAAATTTTTTAGTTGAATGACTACTAGGGAGCAACATAATCTGGTACTGCACTGAAAGAGAATAAGACATGTTAATGTGATGGGATATCAGGTTATCTAGGATAGTATTTGTTATGCAATCTTTCTTCATTGTGTTAACTGAAGGTGAGAAGGCAGCATCTTAAGAATCTTGCATGTTGGCCATGGCACTGGAAGAATAGATGAACTGATGGAATGTCATCTAGTCTTGTTCCCATGAAAGCTGAAAGGGTAGGCTTCTGTACTCTAGGCTGGCTCCCATCTAACTTTTTGACATTGCATAACTACTTACAGTACAGCACAGTTACTTACCTGTAACAGGTGATCTCTGGGAACAGCAGGAATAAGTCTTCACATACAGGTACATCGGTACCGACGGAGCCTGCGCGGGAATGCTCCCCAGCTTCCCAAAAAGGAAAGCTTTTGGGAGCATCCCACAGCACCTGCGCGCTGCCTTCCCGCCTTTCCTAACCGCCTCTCCCCAGTTCGAGTTTTAAAGCTGAGACAAAGAGAGAGAGAGGAAAGGAAAGATAGAGAGATACAACTCCTAGGGGAGGTGGGTGGGGTGTGAAGACTTATTCCTGCTGTTCCCAGAGATCACCTGTTACAGGTAAGTAACTGTGCTATCTCCAGGAACAAGCAGGAATGAGTCTTCACATATGGGGACTCCCTAGCTAGAGATGCCTGGGAGATACCCAAGGTTATGAGACCCTGGGAAGGGCTCTACCTCCTCCTATGGATCTCAGGCATCCATCCAGGGAAGGAGGGCAGGAGTTGATTAAGAATGGAACAGGTGTTTGAGAACAGCCTGACCAAACAAGGCATCCCGGAGGGAGTCCTTGTCCAAGCAGTAATGGGCTGTGAAGGTATGAACAGAGGCCCAGGTGGCTGCTCGACAGATCTGGTCGATGGACACAATTTAGATGAGCCATAGAGGTGGCCATGGCCCTCACATTATGAGCTGTGACATGGCTCTCCAGAGAAAGGTTCTTACTCTGGTAGGCGAAAGAATTACACTGAGCAATCCAACTGGACAGTGTCCTCTTAGAGACTGGAAGTCCAAATAAGGATCAAAAGCAACAAAAAGCTGGGAAGACTTTCTATGTTGCTGTGTCCTATGTAAGTAAAAAGCAAGAGCCTAGCAGTTGTAGCATCTCCCGGGCAGTTAAATGGCTCTTTGACTGAATTTGGGAGGCTAACTGCATTAGGCGTAGGCAACGGGCCTGAGGAAGATAGGCCCTTGCAGTGGTAGTATCTAACCAGGCCCCTTTGAACTCTAGGGACTGAGTAGGGGTGAGCTGGGACTTTGGGAGGTTTACCACAAGTCCCAGATATTGCAGAATGCGCCTTGTGCAGTCCAGGGAAGTCTGGGCCTCTGACTGAGATGGAGCTCGGATGAGCCAGTCGTCCAGGTATGGGAATACAAATATTCCCAGAGTGCGTAGAAATGGAGCTACTACTGCCATGCATTTGGTGAACACTCTTGGAGCAGAGGCCAGACCGAAAGGAAGCACCCTGTATTGGTAATGCTTTCCTTGGAAAAGAAAGCGGAGAAACCTTCTGTGAGATGGATGGATGAGGACATGTGTGTACGCATCCTTGAGATCTAGAGAACAAAGCCAATCCTGACTCTGAAGGTATGGAAGGAGAGTGCCCAGAGAAAGCATCTTGAATTTCTCCTTGCATAGAAATTTGTTCAATTCTCTGAGATCTAATATGGGTCTGTAGCCCCCTGTTTTCTTTGGGATCAGAAAGTAGGGGGAGTAAAACCCTGACCCTTGTTGAAGAAGAGGTACTTCTTCTATTGCCCCTTGGGCAAGAAGGGTAGCCACCTCCTAACCTAGAAGGTCGAGAAGAGATGTTGGCGAATTGAAATGTCTCACCATGGTGTGAGGAGGAAGGTTTGAGAAATTAAGTTTGTAGCCCTCCCTTATGATGGCGAGGGTCCACTGCTCTGCTGTAATTTGCTCCCATCTGGGAGCAAAATGAGCTAACCTTCCTGGAATGGTGAGAGGCTCTGGCTGTTTCAGAGCCAGAAAGGCTAAGTTCTCTAGCATCAAGTCAAAAGCCCTGAGGAGGCTGGGTCTGCTGAGTTGCAGCAGCCCCTGTAGGCTTAGGCCTGGCCTGTTTAGGTTGCTGACGCTTAGCAGCAAAACGACCTGTAGATGATTGTTGGCCAGAAGCAGGATGGAATCTGCCTTTCTTGAAAAAAAGACTTCTTAAAAGTTTTTTTCTTGGCAGGAATGGAGGTTGACTTTGAAAGTCTATCCAAAGCAGAATTTTCTGCATCCATTTGAGTGGCTTTTATTTGCCAATCTTTGCCAAACAGGTTTTCTCCTGTACAGGGAAGATTTCCCAAGCCATCCTGGACCCAAGATTCTAGATCAGAAGCTTGGAGCCAAGCAATTCTGCGTGCAGCTATGGCAATGGCCGAAGCTCTGCTGGCACCTTCAAAGGAGTCAAAAGCTGCACGGTTGGAAAACTTTGAAATATCTTGAGTATGCTTAAGCCAAAGAAGGAATTCTTCCCTTTTATCCTCTGGAAGAAAAGGGAGGAAAGTGTGCAGTTTATCTGCAAATTCTTTCAGAAACATACCCATATAAAGACTATAGGAGTTGATTCTGGCAATGAGCATACTGGCTTGGAAGACTTTCCTACCAAAAGCATCCAAGGTCCTGCATTCTCTTCCTGGAGGAGCAGAGGAGTGTCTTTTTGCACTCTTTATCCGTTTCATAGCCGACTCCACCACAATAGAATGATGAGGAAGCTGTGTTTTATGAAAACCAGGACAAGGAGGGACACGATACATAGTGTCCAATCTACGAGAACGAGGAGAGATAGTGAGAGGAGTCTCCCATAAATCAGTCATGTGATCATAAAGAATCTCATGAATTGGCAAGGTGACTGCCTCCTTAGGAGCCTTAGAATAACCTAAAATATCCATTTTTTTTAGCTCTAGGCTCTGATTCAGAGATTACTGAAATAGAAAGCCCTTTAGCCACTTCTCTTATGAAGTCTTGAAAGGACAAGTCCTCTGGAGGAGACATTCTTTTTGGAGAAGGCGGCTCTTCAGGAAGGGCTATGGATACTTCAGCAGACTCCTCCAATGCATCAGAATCTTCGGAGGAATCAAAGTATCGACTGTCAGGGTGCTCTTCCAAAGCTCGATACGTGTATCGAGCGGTATCAACATCGGGCGTCATCGGTACCGGTTCGGTACCGATGGGCATCCCTGGACAGGGAACCGCTGCAGTCGGCATCCTGGTCGATGTCGATGCAGTCGGTACCGGTACCAACACTGGTGCCGGTACCGGAGCTGATACCGACAACGGAGTTTGTTGTCGTATCAGCGGCGTCACAGCTTGAATGAAGGCCGTGATAGCCTGCTGCATGGATAGGACATTCTGATCCATCGACGCCATGAATGCCTGGAATTCGGTACCGGAAGGTTGCACCGGTACCCCAGAGCATTCTAACAGGTGATCGGTCGAGGCCGTGCCATCGATGTCAACCTGTAACCCCATAGGTGGAGCTTTGGAAGCCGGAGCTTCCCACCGGGGTTGTTTTGCCGGTGCAGGATCCTCGAGGGCAAGCCCGGAGGCATCTCGATGCTTGGAAGGAGATCTACCCTTCGAGGACCGGCTGGATTTATGTTTGGTTACCTGAGATCCATGGGAGGAAGAAGCAGCCCTGGAAGACGTCGATGCCACTGAAGCTGCATCAGAGGGAAACAGCACATGGAGCTTGGCTGCTCGGTTCTGTAATCCTCGTTTGGACATCAAGGAGCAGGACGAACAATCCAAAATGGAGTGGTCAGGACCCAAACATTTAAGACACCATTCATGGGTGTCTGTAACAGAAATAGTACCGCTGCACTTAGTGCATTTTTTAAACCCAGAGGCTGGTTTTTCCATGAGGAAAATTCTTTGTGAGGCCTAAGGCCCAAAAGAGGAAAAACACACTAAGTGAGGGAAAAATATGTTTGTTTGGTTTTTTTTATAAGAAAAGAAAGACAGACCGGCAGTACCGGTCCGACGTCAGGGAAGGCAGACGCACGACCAAAGAAATAAAATAAAACAAAACTTCTTCAGCGGTGACAGGAACACGACCTGCTGGCTCCGCGGCAAAGAAGAACTGGGGAGAGGCGGTTGGGAGAGGCGGTTAGGAGAGGCGGGAAGGCAGCGCGCAGGTGCTGTGGGATGCTCCCAAAAGCTTTCCTTTTTGGGAAGCTGGGGAGCATTCCCGCGCAGGCTCCGTCGGTACCGACGTACCCATATGTGAAGAGTAAATTAGACTTACCTGCTAATTGTTGTTCCTTGCGGAACTCTAGTCCAGTCCCAGAACCATAGAGTTGTGAACCTCCACCAGCAGCTTTGGAGACTGAACATCTTCATCTCTTTGATCATCCAGCTATATGCAGCCCCAAGGACCGCCCACACATCAGTACCTATTGACAAAGCATACTAAGCAGAGCAACAAATAAGTAGATATAACACAGTGGAAAAAAGGATCCTGACCCTAAAGTTCCCACTACGAGCAAAAATTCTCTCTTTTTTTTTTTCCCCCAATTGCGTAAGAACAACCTCCCGCCTACGGGAAGGCGGACCAGAATGGCCGTGGCAACCCTTGTGCAAAACGCATGCAACAAGAGGCGCCACCGCTCACCCCCAAGATTTGACCCCGAAAGGAAAATAAGGCGTTCTGCAAGCAGAGGAGCTCTGACCGAAAGTATAGAGAACAAAAACCCTGGCAGACTCCTATAATGAATGTACCTTCTTGGCTGGCAGCGAGAACAGATAGACAGGGAGGGATCCGGGACTGGACTAGAGTTCCGCAAGGAACAACAATTAGCAGGTAAGTCTAATTTACTCTTCCTTAGCGTCCCTCTAGTCCAGTCCCGGAACCATAGAGGATGTAACAGAGCAGTAAATCTCAACGGGAGGGCCTCGCTAGTCCAGCCTGAAGCATCCGAGACCCAAACCGTGCATCCGACGCCGCCTGCACATCCAGACGATAGTGCTTAGCAAAGGTGTGCAAGGACGACCACGTCGCCGCCCGACAAATATCCACCGCCGGTACCAAGCTCACTTCTGCCCAAGACGCCGCCTGCACCCTAGTCGAGTGAGCCCGAAGCCCGGCAGGAACCATCCTGCCGTGTAAAAGGTATGCCGACGAAATCGCCTCTTTCAACCAGCGGGAAATGGAAGATTTAGACGCCGCTTCCCCCTTGCGCGGACCGCCAAATGCGACAAATAGGCGATCGGACTTACGAAAGGCCGCCGTTTCCCTCAAATACCGACGAAGAGCTCGACGGACATCCAACGTGTGCAAGGAGTTATCCGCGTGCTTGCCCCGTTCCTTGGCAAACACCGGGAGAGAGACACCACCTGATTCATGTGAAACGCCGAAACTACCTTAGGCAAAAACGCGGGAACCGGTCGCAATACCACCTTGTCGGCAGAGAAAGACAGATAGGGTTCCCTACACGAAAGAGCCTGCAACTCCGAGATCCTGCGAGCTGACGAGATCGCTACCAGAAACACCGTTTTCAACGTCAAGTCCTTCAACGAAGCTTGTGCCAAGGGTTCAAACGGCGAAGCCACCAGAGACCTCAACACCAAATTCAAGTCCCACGAGGGCACTAAAGCCCTGCACGGAGGACGCATAAGCAACACCGCTTGCAAGAAGCGCTTCACGTCTGCATGGGACCCCAATAACTGGCCCTGAACCTTGCCTCGAAAACACGCAAGAGCTGCAAGTTGGACCCTCAACGAACTGGCCGCCAGGCCCTTGTCCACCCCTGCTTGCAAGAAGGAGAGGATCTGAGGAACGGAGGTCCGCAAAGGCTGCAACTCGCGAGCCGCACACCAGCTCTCAAAAATACACCAGACCCAGACATACGCTAGCGACGTAGACCGACGCCGCACACGCAACAAGGTAGCAATGACCTCCGGAGAATAACCTTTGGCTCTCATTCACGCCCTCTCAATAGCCATGCCGTAAGCGAGAATCGAGCCACCTGAGGCATCTGCAGCGGCCCCTGCCGAAGGAGATCCGGTCGAGGAGGAAGGAGCCACGGATCAGCCACACTCAACCGCACCAGATCCGCATACCAAAGCCGACGAGGCCAGTCCGGGGCAATCAGAACCACGGGACCCGGATGCCGTTCGATCCACTGTACCAGGCGACCCAGCAGAGCCCACGGAGGAAAGACAGAGCAGCCCGTACCTTGGCCACCTTTGTGCCAATGCATCGAGGCCTTCCGACATACGTTCCTGACGCCTGCTGAAGAACCTTTCGACCTGCGCGGACTTGAAGGTCGCCATAAGGTCCATTATCGGCAGACCCCAACGACGGACCATCCACGCAAATACCTCGGGATGTAGAGACCACTCTCCGGGGTCTACCCTGCAACGACTCAGAAAGTCCGCCTCCACATTGTGAACCCCCGCGATATGCTGGGCCGACAGACACTGAAGATGCCGCTCTGCCCAATCTAGAAGCAGATCCGCCTCCACTTCCAACGCCGCGCTGCCTGTGCCTCCCTGGCGATTTATGTAGGCTACCGTGGAGGCATTGTCGGATAGCACCCTGACCGCCGCTCCCTGCAGCCAAGGCTGAAACGCTGTCAGAGCCAACCACACGGCTCTCATTTCCAGTCGGTTGATGGACCACCGGCTCTCCCGCGAGGACCATTGGCCCTGAGCAATCTGGCCCCCGCAATGAGCCCCCCAGCCGCTCAAACTGGCATCCGTCATCAGCAGACGCCAGACGGGAGACGCCAAGGGCATACCGTTCGCCAGAGAGTGCCGACGCAACCACCAGCGAAGGCTGCGCCGATCCCCCAAGGGGCAAACTAACTGACGAGCTAGCGAGTCAGACTGATGACACCATCGACGCAGCAGCGCTCGCTGCAGGGGCTGCATGTGCGCCCTTGCCAACGGAACTACCTCGATAGTCGCCGCCATCGTGCCGAGAAGCTGAAGGTATTGCCAAGCCGAGGACGCCCGTCTCGCTAGAAACTGCTCCACCAGCCGCCTCAGGGCCCGCACTCTGTGCACTGGGAGAAAAACCTTCCCGTTGCCGGTCTCGAAACGCGCCCCCCAAATACTCCAAGGTCTGCGAGGGAAGAAGGCTGCTCTTCGCCCGATTGACCACCCAGCCTAACGACTGCAAAACCTGTACGACCCGCGCCGTCGCCTGGAGACTCTCCTCCCTCGACTTCGCCCGGATCAACCAGTCGTCGAGATAGGGATGCACGAGGACACCCTCCTTCCGCAGGAACGCCACTACCACCACCATGATCTTCGTGAAGACCCGTGGCGCCGTCGCTAGGCCGAAGGGCATGGCTTGAAACTGAAAATGGCCCATCGGCAGCGCAAACCGCAGAAATCTTTGATGTTCCCGGCGAATGGGAATGTGCAAATAGGCCTCCGTAAGGTCTAGGGACGTTAGGAAATCCCCCTCGCAGACCGCCGCTATGACCGAGCGCAGCGTTTCCATGCGAAAATGCGACACCCGGAGGCACCAATTCACTCTCTTTAAATCCAGGATTGGTCGAAAGGTGCCTTCCTTTTTCGGCACTACGAAGTAGATGGAGTATCGACCGGACCCTAACTGCCCCTCCGGCACGGGGGCGACCGCCCGGAGCCGAAGCAGCCGGGAAAGTGTATCGGATACGACTCGTCGTTTCCAGGGAGCGCTGCTCGGGGACATAACAAAGGAATCGAGCACCGGTCGATGTAGCTCGAGCGCATATCCCTCTCGTATCACTTCTAACACCCACCGAACGGATGTGATAGCGGCCCAGGCAGGGTAGAAATCCCGCAGTCTGCCCCCTATGGGAATCACCGCCACCGGAGCCGGCCTCACTTCATTGTGACTTTTTGGGGACCTGCGCCTGGAAGGAGCCAAAACCTCTACCTGCCCCCCGAAATCCGCGGAAACTCTGTCCGCGCCCCAGATATCTGGAACGCTGGGACTGACCAAAGCGGGAGGCACGAAACCTCCGAAAGGACTGCTGAGACCCCCAGGTGAAGGTCGGCTTCCCCTGCTTGGGCTTATCCTCCGGAAGCCGACCCCCCTTAGAATCCCCGAGATCTGTTACCAACCTATCCAAGTCCTCTCCAAATAACTGCCTGCCCTTAAACGGCAGCTTACTAAGGCGAGCATTAGAAGAGCCATCAGCCGCCCAATTGCGTAACCAAAGAGAACGACGCGCCGCTACCACCGACGCCATGCTGTTAGCTAACCCCCTAATGAGGTCATAGTGGATATCCGCCAAATAAGCGGTACCCGACTCCAATCTGGACGCCGCGGCCTCTTGTTCCGCCGACTGGGGCCCCTGGAACTGTTGAGACCAGCGGAGGCAGCCGCACGCCACCCAGGCCCCGGCCACCGCCGCCTGCATTGACAGGGCAGCAACATCAAACGCCTGCCTCAACAAGTTATCAACTTTCCGATCCTGCGGGTCCTTCAACGCCGCAGCACCTTCCACCGGGATAGTACATAACATAAGATATGCCATTCTGGGTCAGACCAAGGTCCATCAAGCCCAGTATTCTGTTTCCAACAGTGGCCAATCTAGGTCATATGTACCTAGCAGTTTCCCCAAGGGACACAGGTTCCACAATGCTTGTATTGGTTCAAGCATTGATATCCTGGGTCCCTTCTTAATAATGGCTTATGGACCTTTCCTCCAGGAACTTGTCCAAACCTTTTTTAAACCCAGCTACACTAACAGCCTTTACTACATCCTCCGGTAACAAATTCCAGAGTTTGATTACACGTTGAGTGAAAAAATATTTTCTTTTATTAGTCTTAAATAGTTTACCCTGTAGCTTCATTGCATGTCCCCTAGTCTTTCTATATTCTGATAAGGTAAACAATCAATCTACGTTTACCCGTTCCACTCCGCTCATTAATTTATAGACTTCTATCATATCTCCCCTCAGCCGTCTCTTTTCCAGGTTAAAGAGCCCTAACCTTTTTAGCCTTTCTTCATAGGAGTATCCTTCCATCCCCTTTACCATTTTGGTGGCTCTTCTCTGAACCTTTTCTAATAACTCTATATCCTTTTTAAGATACGGCGACCAGAATTGCACACAATATTGAAGGTGCGGTCTCACCATGGAACGACAGAGGCATTATAATATCCTTTGTTTTATTTTTCATTCCTTTCCTTATCATACCTAGCATTCTATTTGCTCTCTTGGCCGCCGCTGCACATTGGGCCGAGGGTTTTAACATGGTATCCACAATGACGCCTAAATCTTTTTCCTGGGTGGTGGTTCCTAAGGTGGAACCTTGCATCGTGTAACCATAGTTTGGGTTGTTCTTCCCTAGGTGCATAACCTTGCACTTGTCCACATTAAATTTCATCTGCCATTTTGATGCCCAGTCTTCCAATTTATCAAGATCCTCTTGCAATTTTCCACAATCCTCTTGGGTTTTAACAACTTTAAATAGCTTTGTGTCATCTGCAAATTTGATAACCTCATTCGTTATTCTACTTTCCAGGTCATTTATGAATATGTCAAAAAGCAGCGGACCCAGCACAGATCCCTGGGGTACACCACCATTCACCTTTGTCCATTGGGAAAATTGGCCATTTAGCCCTACCCTCTGCTTTCTATCTTTTAACCAGTTCCTGATCCACAATAGTACACTGCCTCCTATCCCATGACTCTTTAGTTTTGCCAAAAGTCTCTCATGAGGGACCTTGTCAAAGGCTTTCTGAAAGTCCAGATACACAATATCAACCGACTCACCTTTGTCCACCTGATTATTCACTCCTTCAAAAAACATAACAGATTAGTAAGACAAGATCTTCCTTGTCTAAAGCCATGTTGGCTGTCTCTCATTAGTTCATGACTATCTACATGCTGAGTAATTTTATTCTTTATGATGGTTTCTATCATTTTTCCCGGTATTGACGTCAGGCTCACCGGTCTGTAGTTTTCCGGATCACCCCTGGAACCCTTTTTAAAAATTGGTGTTACATTGGCGATCCTCCAATCTTCAGGTATTAGAGATGATTTTAATGATAGTTCACAGATTACTAATAGCAGGTCTGCAATCTCATACTTCAGTTCTTTCAATACCCTTGGATGTATACCATCCGGCCCAGGTGATTTGCTACTCTTCAGCTTATCTAATAGTTGTAATACATCTTCTCGATGTATCGATATTTCCTTCAATTCTTCTGCACCTTTAAATACCACTTCAGTCATGGGTAACATCCCTACATCTTCCTCAGTAAAGACTGAAGCAAAGAATTCGTTCAGTCTCTCCGCTATCTCCTTGTCGCCTCTTAGTGCTCCTTTAACCCCTTTATCATCTAATGGACCAACTGACTCTCTCACAGGTTTTTTGCTACGAATGTACTTGAAAAAGGTCTTTACTTCGCGTTTTTGCTTCTGCAGCAAGCTTCTTCTCAAATTCTCCCTTTGCCTGCCTTATCAATGCCTTGCATTTGATTTGCCAGTGCTTGTGCTGTTTCCAGGTTTCATCGTTTGGCTCTTTTTTCCATTTCCTGAAAGATGCTTTTTTGGCAACAGCCTCTCTGACCTCAACTTTAAACCATGCTGGCAGTTTTTTGGACTTCTTTCCACTTTTCTTAAAGCGTGGAATACAGCTGGTCTGGGCTTCCAAGATAGTATTTTTCAATAACAGTCAAGCCTGATGTACGTCTTTGCAACTGCTCCTTTTAGTTTTTTCTTGACTGTTTTCCTCATTTTATCATAGTCTCCCTTTCGAAAGTTAAAAGGTAGTACTGTGGATTTCCTTACTATCCCTCCTCCACTAAATTAAATCAAAGGCGATCATGCTACGATCACTATTGCCAAGTGGCCCCAACAACCTTATCTCTTGCACTAGATCTGGTGTTCCACTAAGGATTAGGTCTAATATGGCTTCCCCTCTGGTCGGTTCATGAACCAGCTGCTCCAAGAAGCAATCATTTATTTCATCTAGGAACTTTATCCCCCTAGCATGTCCTGACGTGACACTGACCCAGTCGATACCGGGGTAGTTGAAATCACCCATTATTATTACTGTGCTGTAACTTTTGTTAGCTTCCTTGATTTCTTTGAGCATTTCATCATCCATTTGGTCATTCTGGCCAGGCGCTCGATAGTACACCCCCACTGCCATTGCCTTCCCCCTTTTACATGGAATTTCAATCCATATAGATTCTACAGCAGATTTTGTTTCCTGAAAAACTTTAATCCTTTCTGACTCAATGCCCTCTCTAACAGAGAGCAACCCCTCCACCAATTTGATCAGCTCTATCATTACGATATAGTTTGTACCCAGGTATCACAGTGTCCCACTGGTTGTCGTCCTTCCACCATGTCTCTGATATTCCAATCATATCTAACCTTTCATTTAGTGCTATATATTCTAACTCTCCCATCTTATTTTTTAGACTTCTAGCATTTGCATACAAGCATTTTAGAGAAAGCGTAGTTACTCACCTGTAAAGCACAGTTACTTACCTGTAACAGGTGATCTCTGGGAACAGCAGGAATTAGTCATCACATATGGGTACGTCGGTACCGACGGAGCCTGCGCGGGAAAGCTCCCCAGCTTTTCAAATGAAAAGCTTTTGGGGCCTCCCACTGCACATGCGCGCTGCCTTCCCGCCTTCCTGACCAGCTCTCCTCAGTTCGAGTTTAAAGCTGAGACAATAGAGAGAGAGAGGACAGGAAGATAGAGGAATAGAGAGACAACTCCTAGGGGAGGTGGGTGGGTTGTGATGACTAATTCCTGCTGTTCCCAGAGATCACCTGTTACAGGTAAGTAACTGTGCTATCTCTAGGAACAAGCAGGAATAAGTCATCAAATATGGGGACTCCCTAGCTGAGATGCCTGGGAGATCCCCCTCCAAGGGTAACCATCTTCGGATGGATCTCAGGCATCCATTCTGGGAAGGTGGGCAGGAGTTGTTTAAGTATGGAACAGGTGTTTGAGGACAGCCTGACCAAACAAGGCATCCCGGCGGGAGTCCTTGTCCAAGCAGTAATGGGCTGTGAAGGTATGCACCGAGGCCCAAGTGGCTGCTCGACAGATCTGATCTATGGATACAGAGTGGAGATGAGCCATAGAAGTGGCCATGGCTCTCACATTGTGAGCTGTGACATGGCCTTCCAGAGAAATGTTCTTACTCTGGTAAGCAAAGGAAATACACTGAGCAATCCAGTTGGAAAGTGTGCGTTTGGTGACTGGAAGTCCCAAATGAGAAGGATCAAAAGCCACGAAAAGCTGAGAAGACTTTCGATGTGGCTGAGTTCTATTGAGGTAAAAGGCGAGAGCTCTTTTACAGTCAAGAGTATGAAGGTTCCTCTCTGCACTGGATGCATGAGGAGCCGGAAAAAAGACAGGTAGATATACCTCTTGATTAAGATGAAAAGGCGAGACCACTTTAGGCATACAGTGGGGATTCGTCCTAAGGACCACCTTATCATGATGAAATCTGGTATAAGGTGGATTTGCCACCAAAGCCTGCAGTTCACTGATGCGGCGAGCCGAAGTGACTGCAATAAGGAAAAGGACCTTCCAAGAAAGAAATTTCAGAGAGGTAGATACCAACGGTTCAAAAGGTGGCTTCATAAGTTGACCCAGAACTAAATTCAAGTCCCATGCTACCGGAGGAGGCCGGATGGGAGGCTTAGTGAGGGTTAGGCCTCTCATGAATCTTGCCATAAGAGGATGAGAGGAAACAGATTGTCCATTTATAGGTTTTAAGGATGCTGTAATAGCACTTAAATGGACTCGTACTGAATTCGTCTTGAGGCCTGCATTGGAGAGATGCAGGAGATAGTCTAGTAGAGAATTCAATGGAAGTGCCAGAGGGTCAAGACCCTGTTGGGCACACCAAATGGAAAAACGTTTCCATTTGAAAGCATAGGAACGCCTGGTAGAGGGTTTCCTAGAGGCATAAAGGATATCTTTCACTGGTTGAGAAAGATTAAACTCTTGAAGGCTTAAGCCTTCAGTAACCAAGCTCGGAGATGTAGGGACTTGGGGTTTGGATGCCACAAAGTCCCCTGCTCCTGAGACAGAAGGTCTGGTGCAGCTCCCAGGTCCAGGGAGGAGCCCTGGGAGAGCTGTAGAAGGAGAGGGAACCACACTTGGCGTGGCCAGCGGGGAGCAATGAGGATCATGGATCCGTGATCCCTCTGAAGTTTGAACAGAGTCTTGGGAATCAAAGGAATGGGTGGAAAAGCGTACAGGAATTCCTGACCCCAATGCAGGAGAAAGGCATCGTTGGCCTGAGCTCCCTGACACGGAGTCCTGGAACAGAACCGGGGAAGTTTGGCATTCCACGGACTTGCAAAGAGGTCTATGTCCGGGGTCCCCCATTCCTGAAAGATTCTGCATATCTGGTCCATATGAAGGGACCATTCGTGTGGGAGCAGAACTCGACTGAGTCTGTCTGCCCGAGAGTTTTGAACTCCTGGAAGATATACTGCCAGAAGATGAATTTGGTGCTCTCTGGCGAAGGCCCATAATCTGAGAGCTTCGTTGCAAAGCGACAGAGAGCCCGTCCCTCCTTGTTTGTTGATATAAAACATGGCCACCTGATTGTCTGTCTGAACTAGGACAGTCAGGTTGGCAAGGAGGGTATGGAAGACTGTGAGGGCAAGGAAGATTGCTCGCAGTTCCAGAAGATTGATATGAAGGGTGGTCTCTTGGGGAGACCAGATTCCCTGAGTGGAGAGATGTTGAAGATGAGCTCCCCACCCTGTTTGGGAGGCATCTGTTGTGAGAGTTGCTTGGGGCAACGAAGGTTGGAAGGGGGTCCCCTACAACAGATTTTTGGAGGATGTCCACCACTGGAGAGACCAAAACAGACGTTTTGAGGTGAGTACCTGGTCTGACAGCAGTCCCGATGCTTGAGACCACTGGGTGGCCAATGTCCATTGAGCTGCTCTCATATGGAGACGAGCATAGGGCACCACATGAACCGTGGAGGCCATGTGGCCCAGAAGTTGCAGCATTTCTCTGGCTGACAAGTGACTTCTGGACTGAGCTTGGGAGGCCAAGCTTATTAGCCTTTGGCCTCGGACCAGAGGGAGGTAGGCCCTTGCAGTGGTGGAGTCCAATTGGGCCCCTATGAATTCCAGAGACTGAGTAGGGATGAGTTGGGATTTGGGAATGTTTACCACAAGTCCCAGATATTGAAGAATACGCCTTGTGCGGTCCAGAGAAATCTGGGCTTCTGACTGAGATGGAGCTCGGATGAGCCAGTCGTCCAGATATGGGAAGACAAAGATTCCCATGCCTCTGAGAAATGCGGCTACGACTGCCATGCATTTTGTGAAGACTCTTGGAGCAGAGGCCAGAACGAAGGGTAGTACTCTGTACTGGAAATGTTTTCCCTGGAACAGAAATCTTAGATATTTTCTGTGGGATGGATGGATGAGTATGAGTGTACGCATCCTTGAGATCTAGAGAACAAAGCCAATCCTGACTGAAGGTATGGAAGGAGAAGGCCCAGAGAGAGCATTTTGAATTTCTCCTTGAATAGAAACCTGTTCAATTCTCTCAGATCTAGGATAGGTCTGAAACCCCCTGTCTTCTTTGTTATGAGAAAGTAAGGGGAGTAGAAACCTAACCCCTGTTGTGGAGGAGGCACCTCCTCTATTGCCCCTTGGGCAAGAAGAGAAGAGACTTCCTGACCCAACAGGGTCAGAAGAGATGGGGGAGAACTGAATTGCCTCACCATGGTATGGGGAGGAAGGCTGGAGAAATGAAGTTTGTAGCCTTCTCGGATAATAGAGAGGGTCCATTGCTCTGATGTTATTTGCTCCCATCTGGGAGCAAAGTGAGCTAGCCTTCCAGGAATGGTGAGGGGCTCTGGTTGTACTAGAGCCAGAAACGGCAAGTTCTCTAGAGGGAAGTCAAAACCCCTGAGGGGGTTGAGCCTGCTGGGATGTAGCAGACACTGCAGGCTTTGACTTTACCTGCTTAGATTGTTGACGCTTAGCCGCAAGGCGAGGCTGAGCAGATTGCTGGCCAGTATTTGTGGGAAATCTGGTCTTTTTATAGTAAGGCCTTTTAAAAGGCTTCTTTTTGGTAGGGGTAGAAGTAGACTTGGAAAGTCTAGAGTGGCATTTTCTGCATCCATTTGAGCAGCTTTAATCTGCCAGTCTTCCCCAAATAAGTTCTCACCTGTACAGGGCAGATTTCTGAGGCCTTCTACAACCCAGGGTTCTAGGTTAGAAGCCTGGAGCCAAGCGAGATGTCGGGCTGCAATAGCAATTCCCGAAGCTCTGCCTGCAACCTCGAAAGAATCAAAGGCTGCCCTGTTGGAGAACTTGGAGACCTCTGAAAGTTGTGTCACCATAGAAAAGAAGTCCGCCCTTTGATCATCAGGGATAAAGGGGGCAAAATTCTGTATTTTTAGGGCAAGTTGCCCAAGATACATGCCCATATAAAGGCTATAAGAGTTGATCCTGGCTATAAGCATACTAGCCTGGAACATCTTTCTTCCAAAAGAGTCTAGGTTCTTACATTCTCGCCCTGGAGGGGTAGAAGAATGCCTTTTAGGACTCTTTATTTTCTTCATGGCAGACTTCACCACAATGGAGTGGTGAGGCAGCTGAGTTTTTTGGAACCCAGGCGAAGGAGGGACCCGATACATGGTGTCCAACCTGCGGGAATGGGGAGACAGTGTTAAAGGAGTCTCCCACAAATCCATCAAGTGTTCTTGAAGGATTTCATGGACAGGCAGAGTGACTGCCTCTTTAGGAGCTTTTGAGTATCCTAAAATGTCCAATTTTTTTGATCTGGGTTCTCTTTCAGAAGATGTAGTAATAGAAAGTGCTTTAGCTGCATCAACAATGAAATCCTGAAAGGATAAATCCTCTGGGGGAGACATCCTCCTCTTGGGAGAAGAGGGCTCCTCAGGAAGAGTAAGCTCAACAGAGTCATCAGAGGAATTAAATTCATCAGAAGAATCTGAGTACTCTTTCTGTGCTTCCAATGTACGATACGCATACCGATCGGTATCGACATCGGGCGTATCGGGCATGGGATCGGTACCGGGCGAAAGCCGGAATCCGGTATGCGAAACCGATCGACGTTTAGAAGTCGATGGTCTCGGTTCCGGTGTAGATACCGGAACCGGGGTCGGTACCGATGAAATCGGTACCGAGGGCGTCGCAGCCTTAATGAAGGCCAGTACGGCCTGCTGCATGGTCTGGACAGTACTGCCCATAGACGCCACTACTGCCTGGATGTCGGTACCGGTATGGGCCGGTACCCCAGAGCAGTCCAACAGGTGATCTGTCGAGGCCGTGCCATCGATGTCAACCTGTGACCCCATGATTGCTTTGGATGCCGGAACCTCCCGCCGGGGTTTTTTGGCCTGGGCAGAATCCTCGAACTCAGAACTGAGAGCCTCTCGATCTTTAGAAAGAGATTTGCTTTTAGAGGATTTGCCCACAGAAATTTTGGTTACCTGAGATCCATCCGGAGAGGAAGACCTGGATGACTGTGATGCTTCTGAAGGAAACAGCACATGGAGCTTGTTAGCCCGGTTCTGCAAACCGCGTTTAGACATCTGGGTGCAGGATGGGCAGTCCGGTATGGAGTGCTCAGGTCCCAAACATTTGAGACACCATTCATGGGTGTCTGTGACAGAAATAACAGCACTGCATTTGGTACATTTTTTGAAACCAGGGACTGGCTTCTCCATGAGGAGAAAATGTGTAGGCCTTAAGGCCTAACACCGGGTACCAAGCTGTGCTGAAGAAAAATAAAAAAGTCTTTTTTTTTTTTTTTTTTTGTATATAGAAAGAAAGACCGGCGATACCGGTATCGGTATGGGGAAGGCAGGTACGCGGTCTAAAGAAACAAACAAAAGTAACAAATTCTTCAGCAGTGACAGGAACACGACCTGCTGGCTCCACGGAAAAAGAAGAACTGAGGAGAGCTGGTCAGGAAGGCGGGAAGGCAGCGCGCATGTGCAGTGGGAGGCCCCAAAAGCTTTTCATTTGAAAAGCTGGGGAGCTTTCCCGCGCAGGCTCCGTCGGTACCGACGTACCCATATGTGATGACTTATTCCTGCTTGTTCCTAGAGATCAGGTGTTCTCCAGGAGCAGCAGGAATCAGTCCTCACATATGGGTGACATCGGCGCCGACGGAGCCCTCGCGGAGCAATTTTCCCCAGCTTTCAAAGAAAGCCTTTGGGAATTGCAGCGCGCATGCGCGGTCGCCTTCCCGCCCAAGGGTGCCATCTTAGCCAGTCAGATGACATAGCTAAAAAAGACAGCATAAAAATTTGCAAAAAAACTTAAGCAGACGATTGCAACTCCACGGGGAGGAGGGAGGGTTGTGAGGACTGATTCCTGCTGCTCCTGGAGAACACCTGTTACAGGTGAGTAACTACGCTTTCTCCAGGACCAAGCAGGAAGTCAGTCCTCACATATGGGATTCTCAAGCTTAAGGCTACCGGAGACCCTAAGCACAAAAAATGAGCTCCCTCTAGCTCAGCAGCACAGAAGGAAAGAATCTTCGCTGAATTATTACCCACCGGTAGCCCACATCCGGGATGGAGGGTAGGAGTTGCTCAAACCTCAAAGAGATTACGGAGGACTGCCTGTCCGAAAGCACTGTCCCTGCGGGACTGCCTCTCGAGACAGTAATGGACCGCAAAAGTCTGGCTCGAAGACCAAGT
This sequence comes from Ichthyophis bannanicus, assembly GCA_033557465.1. Lineage (NCBI taxonomy): Eukaryota > Metazoa > Chordata > Amphibia > Gymnophiona > Ichthyophiidae > Ichthyophis > Ichthyophis bannanicus. The sequence continues at coordinate 370,454,534 of CM066033.1, read as the reverse complement.
AGCGGCCCGGCAGATGTCTGCCAGCGGAACAGAGCGGAGGTAAGCCACTGACGTAGCCTTTGCCCGAACACAATGAGCCGTGACTCGACCATCCAAGGAGAGTCCGGCCGCCCCATAAGCCCAAGTGATACAGTCCGCAACCCAGATGGACAGAGTACGCTTGGAGACCGGGAGTCCCAATTTATTGGGATCAAAAGGCACAAAAAGCTGAGTAGCTTTACGGTGCTCCCTCGTATGGTCAAGGTAGAAGTTTAATGCCCTTCTACAGTCCAGGGTATGGAGGACCATTTCAGCTCAGCTGGAGTGTGGTCTGGGAAAGAAGGTCGGAAGTACCACCTCCTGATTGATGTGAAAAGGGGAGACCACTTTTGGAAGAAATTTTGGGTGAGTCCGTAGGACTACCCTATTTTTGTAGAACCGAGTGTAAGGGGGATCAGACACGAGGGCCTGCAATTCACTTACGCGCCTAGCGGAAGTGAGGGCTATCAAGAACAATGTTTTCCAAGAAAGAAAACGGAGAGGACAGGTAGCCATAGGTTCAAAAGGCGGACAGGTGATCCGCTGTAAAACCACATTCAGATCCCAGTCAGGCGCTGGCGGGCGCAGAGGTGGTTTAAGTAGAAGGAGACCTCGGAGAAACCTCGCTACGAGAGGATCGTTGGAAAGAGGTCTGCCGTCCACCGGCACATGATGTGCCGAAAGAGCACTGAGGTGAACTTTGACGGAGTTGGACTTAAGTCCCAGATTAGAGATGTATAGCAGGTACTGCAAGATCACCGACACCGAGCAGGAGAAGGGATCCTGAGACTGTTGGGTACACCAAACGGAAAAGAGACGCCATTTAAGGGCGTAGCATTTGCGGGTAGAAGGGCGCCGAGAAGCTAGGACGACCTCCTCCACCTCTGCCGGCAGGAGAAGGGGAGCAAGGACTACCCTCTCAGCAGCCAGGCCATTGATTGAGAGATCTGAGGTTGGGGTGTAGCAGAGACCCCTGATCCTGAGTGAGGAGGTCCGGCTGAAACCCCAGAGGGAATGGATCCTCTACCGCTAATTGCAGCAGGAGTGGAAACCACGGCTGTCTGGGCCAGCGGGGGGCCACCAGGATCATGGAAGCTTTGTCTCGGAGAACCTTGAAGAGAGTTCAAGAGACTAGCGGGATGGGAGGAAAAGCATACAGAAGGCTCTCCGACCATGAGAGTAGAAAAGCGTCTGCCGCAACTCGAAGGGGATATGGCTGAAAAGAGCAGAAGCGAGGAAGTTGCCGGTTGTGAGGACTGGCAAAGAGATCCATCGTGGGGAGGCCCCACTTTAGAAAGAGCTTCTGAACTACTAAGGGATCCAGGCGCCACTCGTGCGGCTGGAGGATCCTGCTGAGTTTGTCCGCCAGGCAATTTTCTTGGCCTGGGAGATAAACTGCCTTGAGAAGAACGCCGTGACTGACGGCCCAAGAGCAGAGCTTCTGAGCTTCCCGACAGAGAAGGAAGGAGCCCGTGCCCCCCTGTTTGTTCACGTAGAACATGGCAACTTGATTGTCCGTCTGGACAAGGACGGACTGGTGAGAGGTCAGGTGGGAGAAAGCCTTGAGAGCCAGGCGGATTGCTCTGAGCTCCAGGAAGTTGATCTGCTGAGCAGACTCCCACATGGTCCAGAGGCCCTGAGTACGTGCCCCTTGACAATGTGCTCCCCAACCCAGGAGGGACGCATCTGTCGTCAGCACCTGGGCCGGCTGAGGTGACTGAAAAGGCATGCCGAGTACCAGGTTCGGCCGATGACGCCACCACTGGAGAGACGAGGCCAACGGCTCGGAGACACGCACTAGGTCTGCTAGGCCGCCCGTGGCTTGTTGCCACTGCTTGCGAAGACACCATTGAGTAGGCCGCATATTCAGGCGGGCATTGGGGGTCACATGGACGGTGGAAGCCATATGGCCGAGCAGTCTCAGGAAGCGCCTGGCGGAGACCAGGGACTGGCTGCGAAAACGGTCGGCTAGGTCCATGAGCCGTTGAGCCCTGTCGAGAGGCAGGAAAGCTCGCGCCTGAGTGTGCAGTCTTGCGCCGATGAACTCGAGATCCTGTGAGGGGAGCAAAGTGGACTTTGCGAAGTTGATGACAAAGCCCAAGTACTGCAGAAGAGTCACCGTGCGGCGTGTGGCGTTGGGGACCTCCGGAGCGGACGCTGCTCTGATGAGCCAGTCGTCGAGGTACGGAAAGACATAGAGGCCGTGAAGCCGGAGATGGGCCGCCACCACCGCGAGACATTTTGTGAAGACTCGCGGTGCGGAGGACAGGCCAAAGGGCAGTACTCTGTACTGGTAATGATTTCCTGCCACCACAAACCTTAGGTATTGGCGGTGGCTTGGGTGGATGAGGATGTGCGTGTAGGCATCCTTTAGATCCAAGGAGCATAGCCAATCTCCCTGCTGGAGGTAGGGCAGAAGGATTCCAAGGGTAAGCATTTTGAACTTTTCCCGCACGAGGAACCTGTTGAGGTTGCGCAAGTCCAGGATGGGTCTGAGGCCTCCTGTCCTTTTTGGTACTAGAAAGTACCTGGAGTAAAAACCTTGACCTCTCAGGTGGTGGGGCACCGGTTCCACCGCCTGTTCCTGTAGAAGACCTGCTAACTCCTGAAGGAGTAAGTCCATGTGCAGAGGGAGTCGTGGAGGTTCTCCCAGGAAATAGGAGGGAGGGACCTGGTGGAAGTGGAGAAGATAGCCTTCTCTTACGACTTGAAGCACCCAGGCATCTGAAGTGATGCTGGACCACCTGTGGGCGAAGTGAACCAGCCGGCCTCCGGTGCTGGGAGGAGCCAGCGGAGGGGGAGAGGCTATGCTTAAGGAGTCAAAAACCCCCACCCTGCTGAGCAGGGGCTGGTGGTGCAGGCTTGGGGGCTTGCTGCCTACGGGACCCGTTACCCCGTCCCTTGGCCTGCTGGCCCTGTTGGGGAGCTGCAGGGGCCTGATATTGGGGGTAATGTTTGTAGGCAGTCGCCTTTCTCGGGTAAAAGGACTTCTTTCCCGAGCCCTTCTTTTTCTGGGAAGGGGCGGAGGTCTTCCTAGAAATCCTAGTCCTGGTGAGAGTCTCCGTCTCGATCTGTGCAGCCTTTTCAGCCATGGGCTTGCCAAAGAGGTTTTCACCTCGGCAGGGGACATCGACCAACTTGTCCTGCACCCAGGGCTCAAGGTCAGACGACTGAAGCCAAGCCTGTCTGCGGGCACCGATGCCGGCTGCGGCCACTCGAGCCGATGCTTCAAAGCCATCATAGGCTGCTCGGGATATGAATTTTGAGCATTCCCGAATGCCAGTGGACAAGGCCAGGAACCTCCGCAAAGGTTCCTCGGACAAACCAGCGGAGAATCCGGCTAGCTCTTTAGCCAGGTCTCGGAGATACATGCCCATGTATAGCTGGTAGGTCTGGACACGACACGCAAGCATAGAGCCCTGGAAACACTTCTTACCAAGGCCATCCAGGTTACGGGCCTCCCTGCCAGGAGGCACCGAGGAGTGCATCTTCTGGCTCTTAAGACGATGCATGGCCGATTCCACTACCATGGAATGGTGTGGTAGCTGTGCTTTTTGGAAGCCAGGGCTCTTGCGGACTCGATAGATAGAATCGACCCGCTTGCTCAGGACCGGCGAGGAGGCCGGACTCTCCCACATGCGGAAGAGTAGTCGTTCCAGCATGGGAGGAACTGGTACAGTAAAGTGTTCCCTGGCGGGAGAGTCATACTGGAGGGCGTCGAGCTCTTCGGCTCAAGGCTCCTCCTCGGGATCCGCAGGGAAGGCCAAAGCCTTGGCCATATCCCTGACGAAGTCCGAGAACCGGGCTTCCTCCGGGGGGGACTGCTTCCGAGGTTCGGACTCAGGTGAGTCCGAGGGGACACACCGAGTCCGAAAAGAATCAGGTGACTCTTCCTCTTCAGACTCCCAGACCGACTCAGACGAGGAATCGGTGGGGTCGGCCCGGGCAGGCCGCGGCGCCTGCCGCCCCGACGCCGAGGGAGTCGGCGTCGGCGACCTCGGTCCCGAACGGGAGGCCGAGGGTGACCTCGACCGAGGATAGACTCGAGTTCGCATGGACTCGAGGATCGGCTCGGTCTCCGGGGTCGACTTAGACGTCGACGTCCCGGCGGTCGGTGCAGCGGCGCCAGCGAGGCTAGCGAGCAGTGCCCGCTGCTGGTCCATGAAGGCAGACAGTCTGCTCTCCAAGGCCGTCAACCTGAGTCCGACCTCAGGTGACCCAGCAGCCCCCGACTCGGGCCCCGACGGCGTCGGGCCCGACGTCGGCGGTCTCGGAGGCAAGTCCAGGAGGACCACAGGACTTACCCAAGCAGGCAGCTCCGACTCCAGGCGAGGTCGCTTCGAGAGGTGCTCCTTCTCCAAGGACCCGGGACGGCTATCGGGGCTATGCGACCTGGCCCTCGCGGAGCCAGGAGCGTCCACCGACGCCGCCCTCGCGGGTTTCACCTTCCGACGATGGTCCCCGGAGGGTGAACCCCTGTCGGAGGAACTCCGGCGACGGTCCGAGCTGGAACCTCTGGACGCGGAGGCCTCCGACGAGGTCCGGGTACGGCTGGGGTCAGCGAAAATCCTATCCCGCTGATGCCGCCGACTTCTCAACGCTTTAGAGGACATTTTGCCGCAGGCCCCACAGATCATTTCTTCATGATCCGGGCCCAGGCAGCGGAGGCAATTGTCGTGTGTGTCAGTTAGTGACATATTTCGGTCACACTGACCACACCGCTTGAAACCACTGGCAGCCATCGGGGGAAAAAGGGCCCCTGTGAGGTCAAAGGACCGGGCTGCCAGGGAAAAACCGAAAACGAAACTGACTAAGTCAGAAAAACCGAAAAAGAAGAAGAGGACTCGTGACCGGCATCGCGAGTCCGGGCGGGAAAAAGACCGGCGTCGAACCGAAGAAAAAAGAGAGAAAATTACTCAACAAAATCAACTTTTTCGCGGGGACACGACGGGTACGTCTGTAGGGCTCCGCGGAAAAAAGAAGACTGGCTAAGATGGCACCCTTGGGCGGGAAGGCGACCGCGCATGCGCGCTGCAATTCCCAAAGGCTTTCTTTGAAAGATGGGGAAAATTGCTCCGCGAGGGCTCCGTCGGCGCCGACGTCACCCATATGTGAGGACTGACTTCCTGCTTGGTCCTGGAGAATGTATTTTATCCATATTAATTTGTCTGTTAGACATGAGTAATTTGGGATCTTTAAGCTCTGTCTGCTCCATACTTGAGGGCATTTGGGCTACTTTACTCTTTTGTGGAACCTCTCTGCTTTTGGTAGTATCCTTCAAAGATACATTCTTCCAAACCATCTGCTCTTGGGCGACTGTCGGCTTTCCCCTAATATCTAGTTTAAAAGCTGCTCTATCTCCTTTTTAAAGGTTAATGCCAGCAGCCTGGTTCCATCCCGGGTAAGGTGAAGCCCATCACTTCGGAAGAGCCCCTCCTTTCCCCAGAATGTTCCCCAGTTCCTAACAAATCCAAATCCCTCCTCTCTGCACCATTGTCTCATCCACGCATTGAGACTCCGGAGCTCTGTCTGCCTTTTGGGTCCTGCGCGTGGAACAGGAAGCATTTCGGAGAATGCTACCCTGGAAGTTCTGGATTTCAACTTCCTACCTAAAAGCCTAAATTTAGCCTCCAGAACCTCCCTACCACATTTTCCTATGTCATTGGTACCAACATGTACCAAGACAGCAGACTCCTCCCCAGCACTATTTAAGACCTTATCTAGGTGGCGCGTGAGGTCCGCTACCTTCGCACCAGGCAGGCATGTTACCAGGCGATCCTCACGTCCACCAGCCACCCAGCTATCTACATGCCTAATGATCGAATCACCAACTATAACGGCTGTCCTAACCCTTCCCTCATGGGCACATGGTACTGGAGAAACTTCCACGGTGCGAGAGGGTTTTACATCACCTGGAGGACAGGTCCTAGTTACAGGATCACTTCCTGCCACACCAGGGTGATGCTCTCCTGTCACGTGACCTCTCTCCTCCATGGCAACAGGGATGCTGCCAGACTGGAGGTGGGACTTCAGGACTATATCCCTGTAGGTCTCGTCTATGTACCTCTCTGTCTGTCTTATGCTTTCCAAGTCTGCTACTTTAGCCTCTAGAGAACGGACTCGTTCCCTGAGAGCAAAGAGCTCCTTGCACCTAGTGCACACGTAAGACCTCTCACCAACTGGGAGAAAATCATACATGTGACACTCAATGCAAAAGACTGGAAAGCCCCCATCCCGCTGCTGGACTGCTGTCTGCATCTTAGTTTTAAGTTTGTGTTTAGATCTAAGTTCTTTACTTACTAAGGGTTGCTATGGATATTTATACTAATAAAACTGAACCTAATACGTGTAATATACCTTGTTCACCTGAAGCTTAACTAATCTCAGGTCCTTAGTGTATGACTGATTTGGGTAATGAGCTTCACCTGAGAGCACCTCCTGTCTTTTAAGATGTGTAAGTACATATAAAGCTATGATTATCCCAGGGGTGGGTGGGTGTGGGGAGGGTGGGAGGGAAATAACACTTATTAAAAGAGGGCTGCTACACAGTACCCTGTCTTGTGCTGCTGAGGTAAGCTATATTCTGATTTGATTTAAATTATAGCTCTTAGCTGCTGCTAGGCTCTAACTTCTTATGAAATTTAAAGTACAAGCTCTCTGCTGGGTTCTAAATTTAACCAGAAAGCTCTTTTCTGTGTTGTAAATTTAAGCTAAAAGAACTTTGCTGATGCTAGGCCCTGAGTGACTATTAAATGTAAACTACAAGCTCTCTGCTGGGTTCCAAATGTAACCAGAAAGCTCTCTTCTGTGTTTTAAATTTAAACTAAAAGTACTTTGCTGTTACTAGGCCCTGAGTGACTATTAAATTTAAAGTACAAGCTCTCTGCTGGGTATGAAATGTAACCAGAGAGTTCTCCTCTGTGTTTTAAATGTAAACTTAAACTGCTGCTACTAGGCCCTGACTGATTTAACAAAAATAGTGGATCACAGATTAATTAGCTTTAATACAAAGAATTCCTTTTAGTAAATTACCAGAAGTAAATACTCACAGTTGCAGATCTCCCTCCAGAAGCAACAGTCCCCCTTACCAGTCTTTCAAGTAGTCCGTTTAGTAACCGCGGAAACTGCCGTGTCCACCTTCGGCGAACGAAAGAGCTCTCTATCAGCCTCTGACAGAGGATACAATTTAGGCAACAGTCTAGCCCCACGCAAAGCGGACTCTGGACTGTTCCACTCCTCCTGGATCATAGCTTTAAAAACCCTATGGAGCGGAAAGACTCTGTGGGAAGTGCGCACCGCCTGCATCAAGGGATCCTCCAACTCGTCTTCCGCCGTGGCATCTTCCACGGGTATGTTCAATACCTTGAGGGTTTCGGCAATCAGTGCCGGAAGTTCCTCTTTACAAAATACACGCACTATTCTACTACTCTGCTCGTCGTCCAACAACTCGCCGTCTTCTAAATCCTCCGCAGACTCCAGCTCGAGAGCCTCCCCCAGCCCCTCGTGGAACCCGTCCCCAGGAGGCGCAGAATCCGCAACACTCGGGGGCCGGCTCTTCTTTTGTGGACCAGTGTCTCCCTCTACTGAAAGTGGACGCTTTAGCCCACGGCGGGGCAGGACCGAGCCTCCCCCCGCCGGCTGCAAGAGAGCCAGAGCCTCCTGCATGAGAGAGAAAAAGGCGGGTGGAACTCCCAGGGATCCCTCCTGGACGCCCCCCGCCAACAGGCGCTCCGGCACTGCAGAAATCCCCGGACCAAGGACCGTCTCTGCCTGCTCTGATGTCCCTTCTGTAGATACAGGTGGGAGATCTGCACTGGAGCCCTGCAGAGGGTCCTCCATGCCAGCACCCACAGCAGAACAAGTGGCACAGACTCGGGCTTCCAAATTACTACTTCTACGAATGCCACAGACCAGACACCGAGGACTAGGAGGCATGGCTATGCACACAGCCCTTTGCCAGCAAAGCAGGAACACCTTGCTGAAGCAAACAGAGCAGAAAAAAAATCGTGATTTTAAAAGTGCTCACAAACGCTCCAAATTGCAGGATTAGATAGAGCTGGAGTCAATTAGCTGATATCTGACCAAGAAATGCAAAAACGAAGCTCTTATCCCTAAAAAAAAACACGAAGAAAAACAACTTTGAAAAAAATCCAAAATGGCCGCCGGACCCGATCCCGCCAAAAAAAGGACCAGAAAAACTACCCAAAAGGTCTAAAACACTCCCCAGAGCTGATTCCAGGCCACCCCAAGGCCTCCACCACTGCCTTTAGAAAGAAAAAGCTTCAAACTACTCACCCACACACAGGAGTGGAGGGGGGGGGGTCAAAACACAGAGTGCTGTCCAGCGTGCCTGTCACAAGCTCTGAGTAGCAGTTATCAGAGTCAATAACAGAGTAATAACCGCTCAGGGCAGCTCGGGGAACCCCTAAATCAGTCAGAGGACCCTCAGAGCCTACTGCTGTATTCAATTGCTGCCTGTAATTGTCTTCAACCTTCTCCTCACCCACCAAGGGGGTTCGGTAGAAAGGAGACCTGTGTCCTGTGCAGCTCCCCTGCTTGTTTGACCTATGGGGAGACTGACAGAGAGAGACAGGGAGAAAAAAAACAGATTAGAGAAAGACAGAAGGGACACAGTCAAAGATTTCCTCCACAGCAGCAGCCCAGCACCTAAATCTAGAAAATAATAAAACACTAAAGCTCTGCTTATTTGTTCCTAAGGAGCCCAGTTCTGGGCTCTGACTTCCAAGCTGCTTGGAGACTGAGATACTGATGTGTGGGCGGTCCTTGGGGCTGCATATAGCTGGATGATCAAAGAGATGAAGATGTTCAGTCTCCAAAGCTGCTGGTGGAGGTTCACAACTCTATGGTTCCGGGACTGGACTAGAGGGACGCTAAGGAAGACTCATTCCTGCTTGTTCCTGGAGATTAGACTGATTTAAATATAGTATGGAGTCTTTATCAGAGTTAATAGCAAGGCTTGATCTGCCATATTTGTGGAGGTCAGGACTGGAAGCCATAGATACAGCAGCTGACCTTAAGGGAGGTCCCTAAGGAGCCAATATTGTGGTGGACAGCTGGATCTGCAATGCAGCAGAGGTCTTTCTTGCCTGGATAAAGCCACTGCTGTCTGGATTAAATAATTAAAAGAAAAAATACACCACCAATGAAAAAAGCAAACTAAATATCCCCGACCAGGTTCTTCCACTAGCACTCAGCAAAACTTGTGCATTGGAGCTACAGGTCCTTTCCTCAGACCCCACTGGTACAGGATTCATTGGATAGTAATAAATAAAGAGATAGATATAACTGACATCTCAGAGACCTGGCAGAAGGATACCCAATGCAACATTATGCTTATGTTTACGCAATTTTTTGATTGATAATGGCGTGCAAATTATAATGCAACAGGGTAGATCAAATTGATAGAAGAGTGGCAATATCTGTTAAAGACAGCACAGTCAAACTCCTGGAACGCCTTTAACTACTTCTGGAAAGGTGTGAGCTAAATATAAATAAATGTAATACAGAATGGACAGATGACATGCTAATTGAAAGCAGAGAAACAAATTTGGTAACAATTGATTTCAGTTACTCCATTACTAAGTAAATGTCATATCAGGACATGCTAGGGAATTAAATTTCTAAATGAAATAAATGGAGAAATTTTACATACCTGATAATTTACTTTTCTTGAATCCTGCTGGACCAGTCCAAATGAGTGGGTTATGCTTCCTTGTCAGCAGGTGGAGGCAGACTTTAGCAGCTTTCAATGACGTCACTTGGTATATTCTCTGGTGCAGCAGTGAAGCCAGTATGAAACTTCCCAAGTAGTAAGCAAGACTGAAAAACTCCAGAACACATTAACTACAAAACAACTTTGCCATGGACACCAGGCTTTTTATGGCAGCTGGATCCCCAAACCTGCAGGAAAAAAGTAGTCTTCCAAGGTAGGTTCTGGACTGGTTTAGCAGGATTCAAGGAAAAGGTAATTATCGGGTATAACATTTCTCCTTCCTTATCTTGTTGGACTAAGCCAGACAAGTGGGAGGAAGATGATGCTCAGGACAGACTACTCTGTCAAAAGGTGCCATCTGTACCAACCCCACTGAACACCTGTAGGGCTTCACAAAGGTATTCAACGAAGACCAGAAAAGCTGCTTTACAGATGTCCTCTGGAAGCAATAGAGCAGATTCTAGCCATGAAACCTGCACCCAGTGGAACAAAGGTGAAATTAGACTTACCTGCTAATTGTTGTTCCTTTAGGAACTCCAGGCTAGTCCTGAACCTTTGGGTTCTTGCTCCTCCTCCAGAAGCTTGGAGACTGAGAAACGTCACTTTTGTGATGTCACCCGGTATAAGTACCCCGGATCCGCCTCCTGTCATCAGTAACCTATTGACAAAGCAAACTCACCAAAGCAACAATTAAGTAGTATAAGCATTAGCAATTAAACTGTCATGCAACTGTTAAAAGAACTAAATTGGGCAAACAAGAAAGAAAACTCCGTGTCCACCACCCTTGAGTGGGTAATATGCTGAGATCCCCATTTTCTGACAGAAAAAAAGAATTCCTCCCTCCATGGACGCAGCGCGCTAACTGTACCCGACACTCTTACCTGTCACATATCCGCTGCTTCAGGCACTAGGCCACTTAAACCTTTGGGAGGGATACAGGACTAGCCTTGAGTTCCTAAAGGAACAATTAGCAGGTAAGTCTAATTTCACCTTCCTTAGCGTCCCTCCAAGCTAGTCCTGAACCTTTGGGGATGTAACAGAGCAGTGCAAAGACTCAACGGGAGGGACCCGCCAGCCCCGCCTGAAGCACCGTGGAACCAAAGAAGGCATCCCTCTCCGCCTGCACATCCAGGCGGTAATGTCTAACAAAGGAATGCAAGGAAGACCAAGTAGCCGCCTTACAAATTTCCACTGCGGGAACCAAACCATATTCCGCCCATGACGTAGCCTGCGCTCTAGTCGAATGAGCCCGTAAACCCTCAGGAACAGGTTTTCCTTTCAAAATACATGCGGACGCAATAGCCTCTTTAATCCAACGAGCAATCGAAGCTTTTGACGCAGCTTTCCCTTTGTTCGGACCCCCAAACACAGTCGATCGGAACGCCGGAACGAAGTAGTAGCCTTCAAATACCTCCTCAAAGCTCTCCGAATGTCCAATCTATGCAACTGTCTATCAACCGTAGCACCCCCGCCTTCCACAAACACCGGCAGAGACACCACCTGATTTACATGAAACAGCGTAACCACCTTGGGCAAAAAGGACGGTACTGGTCTCAAAACCACCTTGGACTCACTAAAAACCAGAAAGGGCTCCCTACAGGATAAAGCCTGTAACTCTGAAATTCTTCTGGCAGACGAAATAGCCACCAGAAACACCACTTTCAAGTTAAGATCCTTCAAGGATGTTCTCGCCAAGGGCTCAAAAGGTGCTCGCACCAACGGCAAATCCCACTGTGGAACTATCCGCTGATACGGGGGACGCAACAGCACTACCGCTCTCAAAAATCGCCTGACATCTGGATGTCCTCCTAGCGCCCGTCCACCAACCTTACCTCTAACAGGATAGAGCCGCCAACTGCACCTTCAGGGAGGCCGCTGCCAACCCCTTATCATACCCTTCCTGCAAAAACGCCAGCACCTGAGGAACCGAAGCCCTCAAAGCCGTAACCTTGTGGACCGCACACCAAGCTTCAAAAATTCGCCAAACACTGACATACGCCAAAGAAGTTGATCGCTTACGAGCTCTCAACAGCGTATCCACCACCGCCGGTGAATAACCCCTCGCCGTCAACTTTGCCCGTTCAAGCGAGAATCGATCCACCTGAGGCATCAGGAGCGGTCCCTGAACCAATAAGTCCCGCCGAACCGGCAGCTTCCAAGGCTTGTCTCCCAGAAGCCGGATACCACGGCCGCCTTGGCCAGTCTGGGGTGATGACAATCATCGGGCCCCTGTGAAGCTCTATGCGCTGCAGAACCCGACCGATTAAAACCCACGGCGGAAACACGTAAAGCAGACGGTCCTCCGGCCACGGCTGGATCAGGGCGTCGAGACCTTCCGACATTCTCTCCCGCCGCCTGCTGAAGAAGCGACTGGCCTTTGCGGTGTGAAAAGTCGCCATGAGGTCCATGACCGGGGAACCCCACCGCCGCACCAGCATCTGGAACACCTGTGGGTGGAGGGCCCACTCCCCCGGATCCACCCTCACCCGACTCAGAAAATCGGCTTCCACATTTTCCACTCCTGCGACATGAGCCGCTGACACCGCCGCCAGGTGCCTTTCGGCCCAATCGAACAAGAGATCGGCTTCTGCCTCCAGCACCACACTGCTTGTACCCCCCTGCCAGTTGATGTAGGCCACCGCTGTCGCATTGTCGGAGAATACCCGCACCGCCGTACCGAGAAGGCACCCCCGAAAGGCTTCGAGCACTAGAAATACCGCTCTCAATTCCAACCTGTTGATCGACCAGGTCCTCTCCTGAGCGGACCACACCCCCTGCGCGTACCGCCCCAGGACATGTGCTCCCCAACCGGAAAGACTGGCATCGATTGTGAGGGGAATCCAAACCCGCACTTCCAACGGCATCCCGTTCTCTAAGGTCTCTGGCCGTAGCCACCATTGCAGGGAGAGATGCGTCTCCGGCCGACAGGGCAACTGGTGAGAAAGACTGTCGTTCTGATGGGACCAGCGCCTGAGCAAAGCCCTCTGCAGCGGTCTCATGTGCGCCCTCGCCCAGGGCACCACTTCTAGAGTCGCCGCCATCGTTCCTAACACCTGGAGATAGTGCCAGGCCATAGGGCAACGTCTTTGTAGAAACTGGCAAAGCAGACTCCGCAACCCCTGCGCCCGGCTCCGCGGTAGAAACACCTGGCCTAACCTCGTATCGAACCAAGCTCCCAGATACTCCAGGTCCTGAGAGGGGCTTAACCTGCTCTTGCACCGATTGACTACCCAACCGAGGCTCTCCAAGAACGCCACTACCCTGACCGTGGCCACCTTGCTCTCCTCTCTGGACTTTGCCCGAATTAAACCAATCGCCCAGATAAGGATGCACCAGGATGCCCTCCTTTCTCAACGCCGCGGCCACCACCACCATCACTTTGGTGAAAACCCACGGCGCCATCGCCAGACCGAACGGTAACGCCTGAAACTGGAAATGTCCCATAGGAACCGAGAAACTTAAAAACTTCTGATGTTCCTGCCGGATGGGAATATGCAGATAAGCTTCAGACAAATCGAGGGACGTAAGAAACTCGCCCTTGCGCACTGCTACTATGACCGATCGCAACGTTTCCATCCGAAAATGAGACACTCAGACAGCGATTTACGCGTTTCAGATCCAAAATGGGCCGAAAGGAGCCCTCCTTCTTGGGCACCATGAAATAAATGGAGTACCGATCGCAGCCGCACTGGTCTGGGGGAACCGGAACCACCGCTTCGAGGGAGAGCAGACGGTCTAGGGTCTCTTTCACCGCTGCGTACTTGGCCGGTGCTTTGCAGGGGGACTGTACGAAAGAGTTGGTCACTGGACGCTGCAGCTCCAGGGCATACCCCTCTGATAACTTCCAGCAACACCCTGTGAACTGGGAAAACCCTGCAACAAAGGGTCCTCCAGCTCCGCTTCCTCCGGCTGCCCCACGGTAGGCATATTAAGCGTTTCAGAGATGAGCGCCGGCAACTCATCTCTCCTAAAAATCCGAACCACTCGCACCTGATCTTCCTGCTCGGCAATCTCCCCTTCCTCTAAATCGTCCTCTAAGTCCACATCCTGCCCTAGGTCATCTAAATCCACGGCCTCGGAAGACACGGACTGAACGGAGAGATCCTTACCAGACCGGAGCCTCTTCGCGGGAATCCCCGACCCCCCCAAACTCAGAGGATCCGCAGATCAGAGAGATTTGGACGGCATGCCGCCAGGCCAGGAAAATAGGGCAACCTTCCACACCTGTCCCAGACTCAATGCCAGGCAGAAACTAGACCACTACTCAAAAGCCCGTTTTTTTTTTTTGATATACTCAAAACCACAACCGGGACCTTCTCTCACTATCTATACCTGTTCCGGAAGTTAAAGCAAAAAAACGAGGCTTCCCCAGCAAACAGGAGGCCTGAAAGAAACCCCTCATGCACTGTCACTATAGAGTTTCTCCCGCGCGCGTGATTGCAACGCGGCACGGCCTACCGCCGTCTGCACATGCGGTCGGAGCGCCCCGACTGTGATAGGCAGAGGAGCCTCGACGACCCCGGCCCCTTACCTTTCGGAGCTCCTTGAAGCAAGCAATCCAGCCGCACGGCGCTCAGCCGAGATCGTGGCTTCAGCACCCGGGGCAGCCACAGCTATCCGTAGACAGCCAGCCTTTAGAGTCTCGCCGGTAACTGCTTCGGCGTTTGACCCGCAGGCCGTGACACTCTGTCCGCCCGACTTTCACCTGACGGCTCCTCACCCAGAATAGCGGGATCGGGAACCGGAGGGCAGAAAACTCACTCCTTTAAGCTGAGCAGTTAAACATCCCCGAAGAACTGGTAAGACGGGGGGGGGGGGGGAGGGGGGAGAGAGAAGGCAGAAGAGAAAGACAGAAATAAGCAGCTCAGCACAGCACCAGACTAAGTCTATGCCCCCCGTGAACTCTAAGAACAAGCTCCCTAAAATCCACTTCTATCAACTGCTTAATTGCTCCTCCATGTGAGCCCCATCCCCAGGCTCACTAGTCCTCCAGCTGCTTGGAGACTGAGAACACTGATGGCAGGAGGCGGATCCGGGGTACTTATACTGGGTGACATCACAAAAGTGACGTTTCTCAGTCTGCAAGCTGTTGGAGGAGGAGCAAGAACTTCATTTACTGGGCAGAATGGATGAACCATGCTATTCTATCTGCTATCATATATCATGCGATTCCAGCATGTGCTTACTAATCAGAATATTGGTTTAAAGAGGCCATCAGATCAATGCTGGTGAAATTGAGGTGGGACTTATCTTTATTGTCTCTTGATATACCGCCCTAGGTAGCAAAGGCATCAGAGCGGTATACAAATTTTTTTTTTTTTTTTTTTTAAAGACAGCATAAGAAAAGAGAAAAGGAACGCCATTAATTGATAGGAAAGGCACCATATAGGAGACAGAGAGGGAAGCAGGGAGTAGTTAGGGAGAAGAGGGAGGCGGGTCATAGGAAAATTGGAAGAGGTGGGTTTTGAGGAAGGATTTGAACAGAGGAAATAAGGGCTCTGCACATAAGGAGGTGGGTAGAGAGTTCCATAGTGCAAGGGCAACAAAGAAGAAAACAGAGTGCCATATCTGTTCCAGGCATGCTTGAGAAATTGAGGGAAGAGCCAGATGTTGGGTATGGAGAGATCAGAGAAGACAATGAGGGGTGTGAGAGTGGAGGTCGTCAGCTAAGTAGCACAGGGTACCTGTGTGAAGTGCCTGGTGCACCAGGATGAGCACTTTGTAGACTGGGTGTTGGGTTTTCTTTTGTTGTATTGTGCCCTGGGTTTGTTCTAGGGTAGCTGGGGGGGGGGGGGGGGGGGGTAGGTGACGGGATTGCTGATCTTTGGTTGGAATATAAGGGATTGTTGGTGTTGGAATTTTAATTGTGTGGGGGTAAAGTGGTCAGACACCTTTCTTTGATTTTTTGTTATGGGATATTGAAGTGCTTAGATTTAATTTTTTATTCAGAAGAAAGTGCAGAATGGTTGGGGCTGGAAGGGAAGTGCC
Organism: Ichthyophis bannanicus; assembly: GCA_033557465.1. NCBI lineage: Eukaryota > Metazoa > Chordata > Amphibia > Gymnophiona > Ichthyophiidae > Ichthyophis > Ichthyophis bannanicus. The sequence continues at coordinate 370,438,795 of CM066033.1, read as the reverse complement.
ATGGTTTGATCACTTTCTGATACCATCCTGGTTTATATGAAAGGGGGTAGAGGGGCAGGTTGTTTTGATGGCAGAAAAATGGGTGAGGGGAAAGGTTGATGAGACTTTGTTATGTGAAGTGGTGGTCAATCACAGACGGGTTGCGAGTGAGGGGGAGGTAGGCCAGCAAGTGCAAGATTGGATGGAGGCAATGCTCTGTGCACTGGATGAAGTTGCTCGGCTGAAATTGGTCTGGCTGAGGGAAGGTCATCTAAAGAACAGGGGATAGTTTAAGGGGGAGTTGCTGGAAGTTAAGAGAAAATTGCATCATTTAGAGTGATGCTGGAGGAGGTCAGGGCTGGAGAGTGACAGGGGCATATGGAAACAGCAGGCTAGGGTCCATACTATTTGTACAATGCTATGGACCCTCCCAGAACCTACAAACCAACATATGAGCGTGATCACAAACCAAGCAATGGCCTTTATAAGTTATGGCAAATTGTCTATGTCGCATTCTACCTCCCCTAGTACCCATTTCTCCCAATTACCTATCCTCACCTAATCCCACAAATGTACACAACCTAGCTACATGTAAACCACTGATTGAAGGAAAAGGTGGTATATAAAACTGGTTAAATAAACAAACATTTACCAGCAAAAAATTCAGATAGCAAAACAGAATGTATAGTCATCTAGGGAGTTAGCGGTGGGGTACAGACCCAGAGAGCTGTTTCAATTGACTAGTCAAATGTTGGGGAAGGAAGGAAGGATAGTCTGAGGAGGAGAGTGGGGCAGGAGGTGGATGTGGAAAAAAGTGGCTGACCAGTTTGTGGGGAAGGTAGAGTGTTTGAAGGTACAATGTGGAGGGGTGGTAGTGAAGAGGGATGTCGAGGTAGGACAGGGAAGGGGTCCTATGGGAGAATTTTGTGGAGGTGACTTGTGAACAGGTGAAGGAAGTTTTACAGGGTTTGCCCGTGTCAAGGATATATTTAGATCCGGTGCTTAGTCGTTTGCTGCATGGAAACCCAGAGGCGGTGACTATGTGGTTTGCAGATATAGTGAATGCCGCACTAGCAGTTTTGAAAGATGTTATGGTGATCCCTATACCTAAGAAAGGGTAAGATCTGTCTTGTGAGAATTTGCACCAATCTCTTTGTTGATTTATTTCACCAAGTTGGTAGAGAAGCTGGTGTTCCCAATTGGATGATTATTTGGAGAGGAATAGCTTGCTGGATTGGGGGGGGGGGGGAGGCAGATTTTGGAGGGGATTCAGCACTGAAACACTATTAAGGCTATGGTCAAAATGTTAGAACGGATTCTAGATAGGGGCCAGACAGCGATGGTGGCCACTCTAGACTTGTCAGCAGCCTCTGATTTAGTGGAATGGCCTCTTAGACCACCGACAATTCATCAGTAGCAGTGTGGGGTATTGTAAGGTTCGGCATTCTCCCCTTGTTTAATATCTTTTTGAGCCCGATGGGGCGGCTGGTCAGGAAGCATGGTTTTCAATGCTTGTATGCCGATGATTCAGTGTGTGGTGATCTGATCTTTCCCTGGAGGCCACTATTGTGAAGGTGAATGCATGTTTGAGGTCTGTGCACGGTTGGTGGGTAATGAGTTAGTTTTAAATGACCAGAAGCCAGAGTTGTTAGTTTTTGGTGGACAGAAAGAGGGTGATGTCCAGGTGTGGCCAGAGGTAGCTGGGATATAAGTGCCCTGGAGGAAGGAGATTTAGAATCTGGGGATGCAGTTGGATTTTAGAAAGGATTTACACTCTCAAGTGTTCAAGGTGGTGAGAACAGCCTATGGGAAGTTGCGGTTGGTCTGTCAGCTTCATCCTTTTTTGGATGCAGGGGCCCTTTGCCTCCTGATTTAGGTTTTGATGTTTTCCATCTTGGACTACTGCAATCTTTTACATGTGGGTTTACCCAGGTATTTGATTTGGAAATTTCAAAATGTTGCAGAATGCAGCTGCCCAGTTGATCTCTGGACGAAGAAGAGAGTCAGTGGTGGATGTGCTACGTCAACTTCATTGGCTCCTGGTGGAGCAACATTGCTCCTGCTCACCGTCAAAGCCTTGAGGGGTCGGGGGCCAGGTTACTTAGCAGAAGGACTGCACTGGTATCAACCAGGTCGCATACTGTGGTCAAGATGGGTCATAAGTTGGCGATTCCTTGTCCTCTGTAGATCCATCTAACTAAATGAGGTGAGAGGTGTTTTGATGTGGCAAACCCTACTTGGAGGAACTGGCTTCTGATTTCCTTGAGGCAGGAGGGTAAATTGTTGGCCTTTCAAAAGGCCTTGAAGACGTTCGTTTCCTCTGTCTCAGTAGGGATAGGGAAGTATAGGACATGGTAGACAGATGGGTGGGTTGGTGGGTTTGGTCTTTGAAAGCTGTTTCTTCTGCTTCGGCAAGTATAGTGAGGTATGGGACATGGTAGACAGGTGGTTGGTTGGTGGGTTAGTGGCTTTGCTAGGTTTTTATTTTATTTTTATTCTGTACACTGCCTTGATTGCCTTTGGCAGGATGGAAATGTTTTTAAATAAAATAAAAATAGATAAGTGTACAAACAAGAGGATTTGATTTCTTCCAGTTCTTTCCTCAGACCACTGAGGACAGAAGATCCAATGGAAGGAATTAGCAATTGCATGTATCTAAGCAACACCCTCTGCACACCCCATGGACACGGTGAGGGATCTTCCAAAGATCTTTCTCTGAGAAGGGCATAACAGTCTGGTCAAGATAAAATAGGAGGTGGGGCAGCACCCTTGAGAGGAGGACAACATATTGCAAAGCGACAGAAGCTGAAGACCAGGAAAGGTCCCTATAAGACCAGGAAAGGTTCCCTGTAAGACTGGGCGCGGCTCAGACACCCACCAGGACGCCACTAGAAAGCCACTGTAAGGGATCCAATCCTCGAGGAAGACCTAATGCATGGGCACAAAGAGGGGCCCCTTTCAGTGCCCTCAACCTCAGAGAAACCACCTGAGGCACAACAGAGTATAAAGGCAGAAAGAACGGCTTCAGTCCTGAGGAAGTGGGCGGCATCAAGGTGCACTACCAATGACAGCTCTTAGATGCGATTCCTGTAGTACAACAGGACTGCCAACTGAACCCTGAGAGTTCAGAGCCAAGTCCTTATCTAGGATGGACTGCCAAAAAAGCTGACATAGCCAAGGATGTAGAAGTCCACCAGGCCGTAAGCAGGGAGGCTATGACTGCTCAAGAGCATAATTAAAAAGGGACCAGGAAACTATTACCAGGAGCTGCCACCATAGTAGGCCCATCTCTTGGCAAGAGACCATGCTCCCTGAATCAACAAATCAACAAATGACATAGCTAAGACAGCAAAAATAAAATATGGTAAAGAAGCAACTCCAAGGGGAGGAGGGAGGGTTGTGAGGACCGATTCCTGCTGTCCCCGGAGAATACCTGTTACAGGTGAGTAATTACACTTTCTCCGGGAATAAGCAGGAAGTCAGTCCTCACATATGGGACTCCCCAGCTACAGGCTACAGAGATCCTATAAAAAATGCTATGGTGACCCAAAGGGGTGAGCTGTGAGCTGCATCAGTTGAGTCCCAACAGACTCTCACAAGACCCAAGTGTCCAATGGAGAACCAGCACTCTGGTAGCCTGAACACAGAAGGGTTGGAAGACAGGTGTTTCCAACACCCCAGATAGATTACGGAGTATGGCCTGGCAGTAGTGAGCTGTGAAGGTATGGACTGAAGACCAGGTGGCGGTCCCACAGATTTCTGTCACAGGAACGAAACAGATTGGCCACGGATGCAGACATGGCCCCGATGCAGTGTACTGTGACCTTGTGGTCTAGTGAGATCCCAGCCTGCTCATAGGTGAGGGCAATGCAGTCCACCATCCAGTCTGCATTGCTTGGTCACTGGAAGCTCCAGTCAACTGAGGCAATAGGAAACGAAGAGCTGATATGCTTTGTGGTGGCCCCGAGTCCATTGCAGATAGGACAGATTCCTCTTACAAATCCAGAGTATGGAGAATGGTCTCTGCCTTGCCAGCGTGAGGCCTCGGGAAGAAGGTGGGGAGCAACACCTCCTGATTGAGGTGGAAGGGGGACACCACCTTTGGTAGAAACTTGGGGGGTGTGCAGAGCACCCTCCTGTTCTTGTAGAACCTTGTGTAGGGAGACTCTGCCATAAGAGCCTGGAGCTCGCTGACCCTTTGACCCTGAGAAAGACAACCTTCAAGGAGAGGTACTGTAAGTGGCAGGTAGTTAAGGGCTCAAATGGCGACTTAGTGAAATGAGAGACCACCATGTCAAGATCCCACTCTGCTGTCGGCGGGCGGACAGGGGGCTTAAAACAACTTAAGGCCCTGTAGAAAATGAGATACAAGGGGCCGAGCCAAGAGGGGCTTCCACTCAACAGAATGATGGTGCACTGCAATAGTGCTCAATGTGCACCCTGAATTGGGCTTCAATCCCACCTGGGACAGGTGGAGTAAGTACTGGTGGACAAGTTGCACAGAGCAGGAGAACAGGTTTGCCTGTCTCTCAGCGCACCACACCAAACAACGGCACCACTTAAAAGCATATGCCCTTCTCGTGGAGGCCTTGCAGGAGGCCAGGAGGATCTCCTCCGCATCTTGTGGGAGGCAGAAGGGAGCGAGAACAATTTTTTTTTTTTTTTTTTTTAATATACCGCACTATTCATTATCAGCGCGGTTTACATGGAACAAGAAAACTTCAGACAAGTTACATTTATCTGGTTATTACATATAACAGGAACATTAACTTGGATAACCGGGTCAATTATTTACAACAACAACAAGAGCAACTATTTACATACAAGTGTCATATTGTCTGAAAAATGTACTGTTAATCTGGTAAAATAGTGTAATGTGTTGTTGAGTCAGGGAAGATTATGTAGTCGGAAGGTAATTATTGCTATTTGGGTGTAACTGTATTTCTTTGTCCTCTGGGAAGTATTTGAGGAAAACATTCAGCAGCCATGCCATGAGCGATGGAGAGGTTCGATGTTGAGGGTCCCGTTGGGGCAGAGAAACCAGACATGAACGCCTGCTGCTGGGCCATGAGGGCAGATATACTGTGCTGTAAGGCCACCATCCTGGTCCCCATGTCAGTTGGCCCCACAGCCTTCGACGCAGGCACAGAGGGTTTTGGACCCAGCGTCTGCTCTGCTAATGGAGAGTCCATGATTAGGATGGCCTCAGGTGTATGAGACCAGTCACTGGACAATGACTACTCCTTTCGGGGGAGCTTGTGAGGTTTCTCCCTCTCGACTCCTCTGACTCATGCTGTGGACTGCAGGGCCTGGAATGGGATTTTTCCACCTTCCTAGACCCATCCTCTGAGGTGGTCTTTGAGGGTTTGGACTTATGTTCCACCTGCAGAGATTTCTTCTCGGAGGAACCGCAGCCATGGGACTCTGCACCCTGCAATACCAGAGGTATTGAAGGGAGCCCTGGAGCACGGTGTCGCTGGAGACTCTGGGGCAGAGTCAGATTTGTGGAAGAACTTTTCCTGCTGCAGCTGATGGCTCTTGATAGCCTTAGGGGTCATGGCCCTGCAGAGTTTGCAGGCCGAGTCAACGTGGTCCAGCCCAAGACAACGAAGGCAGCAGTCATGGGGATTGGTGAGGGATATCTTACTGCACCTATCACATTTCTTCAACAGTACAGAAACGTTTCTGTGCTGTTGCTGTTTGCCTGCGTGGCAGTGTGCTGTTTTTGTCTTGGTGCCTATCACATTTCTTGAAATCACTGGAGGTCATCGGGGGGGGGGGGGGGGGAGGGTCTGTCCATGGGTCAGAGGCCTGCAGTCAAAAAAAAAGGGCATGAAGCGCCATTCGAGGGAACCTCGAGAAAAATAGAATGAACCTGAGGAGTGACGCCAAGGCAAGCTGGCTCAGAGGCAGGAAAAGGGACCAGTACGCATACCGGATAAAACTAAGCAAAAAAACCCCCCAAAACACACATGACTTTTTCCCGGGGAAAATGGACAGACATCTGGAGGGCTCTGTAGAAAAAAAAAGGAGACTTGGCAAGATGGCACCCTTAGATGGGAAGAGGACCACACATGCGTGGTGGCATCTCCCAAAGGCTTTCTTTGAAAGCAGGGGAGATGATTCCGCGAGGGCTCTGTCGGCACAGATGTCACCCATATGTGAGGACTGACTTCCTGCTTGTTTCCAGAGAATAGCTCCTCACATTGACATTCACCCAGTGACCATCAAGTGGAGCACTTGAAAGCTCCACTTTTACAGTATGAAGTTGTACGCGGGACAGCTGAGCTCTCACTTCACCAGCAGCTATGGAGTCCCAACACAGAAGTCAGCCTGCACATCGTCTAAGCTTGCAATATGTGCTGCAGACAGAGCAAATCAGATGCTCCTCTGCTCAACACCACAGCTCTGCAACTTCAACAGCCACTCTGACACCACGGGTTTTGCCTCGTTTGTGGGCACATGCTTCTACCACTTTTTCCGATTGGAAGAGGCCTGAACCTCTCCAGGGTTCAACTGATTGCTCTGGCTTCCAAGCAGAAATCGCCCAGGAGTCCTCCTGAGGCAGCCAGAGTCCCTGAGTCAATTGGCCCAGGCACAATGCACCCCCCAAGCACTTCAGGTTGGCATCTGAGGTGACAAGCATGCCATCTGGTGCATTCAACAGCACCACAGCCATCAGATGGTGGAAATGCGACCATGCCTCAACTGCTCCTTGATTTCCCAGGGGAGAGGAAAAGCCTGGTTGAATGATGAGGAACATGAAAACCAGAAGGTTAACAAGTGCCTCTATGGTAAGTGTCTATGTACCTTAGGCCAAGGAACTGGCTTCAAGGTCAACAACATGGACCTGAGGATCTGAGAAAGTCACAGGCCCATGGAGCTGACCAAGCACCATATAGCCACCCGTTGGCTGAAGCTTCAGTGACCTCTGTAATGAGGAAACTGCTCAGGAGAGTACAGAGCTGATCCCCAAGTACTCTAAACCCTGGGAGAGAATGGGCTGTTCTAAGAACAGGTGATCACTGACCCCAGCCAGAGTACACTAAAACTCATCTCAGACCCAGCCTGACATCCAGGTATAGGCAATATGGGCTCTTTACATGCAAAGAAACCACTCCTACTTTTTTCCCCCCAAAGTATGAAGAAGTCACATCTAGGCCAAAGGGCAGGGTCCAGAACTGGAAAGGCAGTCCAGAATACCAAAATGTAGAAACAGCTAATTCTGCTCCCAATGAAAAAAAGTGACAATACGCCATGGTGAGGAGCACCCCCTGCATGACAAATGCAATGACAGACCCAAAGGACTTCATACGAAAATGAGAGAGAGTCACTGTTCCCTCTAAGCTGTGCGCGTGTGCGCGCAGACACCTCGCCGAGCGAGCGCACATACTTTACAACAGAGCGCACAAAAATTACGGCTCTGATTCTGATAGAAAACACAGACGTCTTAAAATTTAAAAGTTATGATTGTAATTACTAGAAATTTCCCGCTTCATTTAGTAAGTCTATTTTCATTTAATTTGATTAAAATCAGTGTACATACTGTATTCTGACATGTAGTCAAATTTTAAAGTATATAACTCCGAGCGTCGTTATGTGGCACACAAAAATTTAACCTTCCTTCAAAAGCTGCACACAGCTGATATTTTATGCGCACACAGCCTACAGAAAATTAGAGGGAACATTGGAGACAGTCTAAACAACCACCTCTAGGTCCAGGATATGCTGGCAGGAATCTCCCTTCCTGGTCACCTATATATATATATGGTATTTTATTTATTTATTTATTTATTTACATTCTCTTATATACCGCACTATTCGGCATCAGCGCGGTTCACATAGAACAAAAAGTCTCAGTACAATAACATGCATGAGTTTACAGATAACAAGGGAAGGAACTTGGATAACAGGGGAAACTATTTACAGTCTATTTACAGATATAATACTACAGCATGGCTACAAGTTATTAGGAACAGGTGCTAATAATATGTTCAATAAACAAAGTATAGTGTCTCTGGACCAGCAGCAGAGGGGACAGGAAAAACAGCCTGCAATTGCATGAGGGGCTGAAGAGTTTCCTCAAATGCCATGCACATGAGTGGAAGGCTGCTGGAGACAGAATTCAAAATGGCATGCGAGAGACAGGGTGATCTGCACGGAGCGGTGGGTAAACTCCTAAACAAAAGCATGGGGAGGGGGTGACCTGCATGGAGCGGCAGGTGCACCAGGTGCACCTACTCTTGCCACCTTGCTGAGCAGACTAGATGGTAGATACAGACCATCATGGTCCATCATATACTGACCTCAGGAGGGACTGCTGGAACTCCTAGGGGGGAATGCAGGCTCCCAATGGAGCCATGGTGGAGAATGCAGCATGACAAAAACCTCTGAAAGTACAGCCCCTACTACAACCAAGGCCCAAAGGACTCTCTGTAGTCAGAGGACATCTCTAGGTTTTATGCATGGCACCTCTAGAATTATCTTCTAGGAGGGTCTGTGGGCAAGTTTTCCCTCCTGGGAGCAGGCAGCCCTTAAAGGAAATATATTCAGCTACAATTTGAAGCCAGCATCTCTCAGCTAAGGCTAGTGCCAGTGCTGCCAAATGGCCACTACCATCACCATCATGGACTTGGAAAAATTCTGAACCAGTCTTAAAATGTCAGTCACATAGAAGGTGCTGCTACAAACCTCCTAGCCTCCAGAAAGGAGACTGGGCTTGATGAATCTTTGATCTAATGCAGCATGGCAATATCATGTGTTCCAGGGATCAAACCTGGGAACCAGAGGCCATAGACACATCACTGGAGCCCAGAGGCTACTGGTAGAGGACCGATTCATCAAAGGGCTAGCCTTCAGACATGCACACAGTGCTACCCAAGAGCTTAAGACAGCAACTGCAAAAGCATTCTTAAGTGGGGATCTAGATTCTCTAAAACAGAGATCCCTTGCGTGCAGCATCACCCCCTCTACAGGGGAGATACCGTATGTTATGGGACTGGGTCTTCTCCGCCCAGATTGAGCCATAGAAGGTGTGGATAGAGGATGTGCGACTAACAGATGATGCTTGCTTGAGAAGTTTTGGCACTTAGCCAAATTGGCCATTGCTGTCCACTAACCTCCTTTGGTCCTCGTATTTTGGTAGTCCACAGGTCTATATGGACACCCATCAAGCTATTCGAGTGGGTATTTCCCAAATAAAAATATACTGGTACTATAAGCCCAACTCTAGCAATCATGAAGCTCTCATTCACAGCAGAAACATTCCCAACAACTCTTAGACATCCATACGCCCTCTTCTCAAAAACAACAAACTCGACCCGACAAAGACTGACTCATATCGTCCAATCTCGAGCATTCCCCTTCTAGCCAAACTCATCGAGAAGGTGGTCCAAATGCAATTACAGCAACACATCGACATATCAGCCCCTCTTGATCCCTGCCAGCATGGGTTCCGAGAATCACATGGGGTAGAGACTTTACTTACCATACTTATCAATACGTTAACCAGAGGTATTGACAAAACTGAAAATGGGTTTGCACTCATCTTTCTTGATATAGCTGCTGCATTTGATTCTGTTAACCATTTGCAACTCCTTTCTCGCCTTCAGGAAAAGTGTATTCATGGTCTGGCCTGGGAATGGTGTAAATACTACCTAACCAACCGTTGGCAACATGTACGGATAGGATAAGATATGCCATACTGGGTCAGACCAAGGTCCATCAAGCCCAGTATCCTGTTTCCAACAGTGGCCAATCTAGGTCACAAGTACCTAGCAGTTTCCCCAAAAGACACAGGTTCCATAATGCTTGTCTTGGGGCAAGCAGTGGATTTCCCGGGTCCCCCCCAATAACTGTTCATGGCCCTTTCCTCCAGGAACTTGTCCAAACCCCTTTTAAAACCGGCTACACTAACAGCTTTTACTATATCCTCCGGTAGCAAAATTCCAGAGTTTGATTACACCTTGAGTGAAAAAATTCTTATTAGTCTTAAATAGGTTACTCTGTAGTTTCATTGCATGCCCCCTAGTCTTTCTATATTTTGATGGCATAAACAATCTTTGTCTACTCATTCCATTCATTAATTTAGACCTCTATCATATCTCCCCTCAGCCATCTCTTTAAGGTTGAAGAGCCCTAACCTTTTTGGCCTCTTCAAAGGGGCATCCTTCCATCCCGTTTACCATTTTGGTCATCAACAGAACCATTCCATCAACAACTGGGAGTACCCCAAGGATCCTCCCTATCTGCTCTACTTTTTAACATCTATATGCAACCCATATGTGACATCATCCGTTCCTTTAACATCTCCAGTCTGATCTATGCAGACGATGTATTGATAATCACCCCGATCAAAATCATGCATCCGAACCTCCTCCCACTTATTGAATGCTTCAACGCAATCACTGACTGGCTGTTATCACAGAACCTACGCATAAACTTTAAGAAAACCGAGGTCCTATTCATAACCAAGAATAAGAACTTCTCTCCTCCCACTTCATTGAAGGTACGAGATGCCGAACTACTTTGCAAATCTGCAATACGCTACCTGGGAGTTACAAAAGACCAACAACTCAATTTCAAAGAACACAAAGAATACTACCAAGTCAATTTACAACAAAATACGGACACTAAGACATCTAAGACCCCTACTGGCCCCGGATGATTTTAGAACCATATTCCAGTCTCTTGTAATGCCGCATTTCGATTATGCCAATATCATCCTACACGGCCTTCCTAAGTGCACCCTCAATCCATTGCAGATGGCGATGAATTCAGCAGCTCGCATCCTCTGCGGCATTTCCAGAAAAGAGCATATCACACCCATACTTATGGAACTACACTGGCTACCGTTACAATTCAGGATCACCTACAAGGTCCTACTCCTTTCATTTAAAGCAATTAACAGTCTATCTCCCTCATCCCTATCTGCACTCCTGTCTATTACCCCTACAAACAGGCTAAGAAGGTCAGCAGCTACCAATACGATGTCTATGCCACCTGAGTCTACTAAATGTACTCAAACAACTAGAAATAGAGCCTTTACATTCTATGCTCCTAAGTGCTGGAACAATCTCCCGCCTCATTCGATCAATCGGTGACCTCTCACAATTCAGAAAAGCCCTTAACCACCACCTATTTTGCCTTCACTTCACCCACCCTAACACAAACACTTCCAGCAGCACCCCATCTTACCCACTCAGCCTCGGACACCCCAACAACATAACGCTTAAGGACATAGGTAACAGATCCGCCCTCAGACACAGATTACAAGCCTCTTGCATTATGATCCCAATGTACAACAAAAACTGTAAATAGTTTTTACAACCACTTTGGTTGTTGAGATGTATATACTTACCCTTGTTATAGTCCCATGTTACAAACCGTTACAAGGTAAGCAAAAGATCCTTTGTTCTGATGCCAAAATTTGTGTTATTTGTAAACCGCACTGATACTAAAAAGCGCGGTATATAAGAACTGTAAAAAATAAAAATAAGGAGGCAATAGGAATTTTGAAGCATATGCTTTTGGTTTGTCCAGAGATCTATTTTGTGAGGGGATCTGGCAAGTAGGGGGCAAATTGCTGCCAGCGCCTGATAGGTCTACTCTTAAAGGGCTAATTTTTCTGTCCTCATTAGAGGATATAGTTTTATCTCCTTGTGAAGCTTATTTGTTGGATATTCTGATTATGCAGCTTATTTTGCAGAACTGGAATGACCACAAGTTGAATACTACTACTGAGCATTTTTATAGCACTACCAGTCATACGCAGTGCTGTACAAACATGTAAGACTGTCCCTGCTCATCAGAGCTTACAATCTAATCAAGACAAACACAGAAGGCGTAAACAGGGGTAAGAGAGGGGGAAGGAAAAGGAGAGCAGGTAAGTCAAGATCCAAAGGCAGCAGCGAAGAGGTGAGCTTTCAACATGGATTTGAAGAGGGTTAGAGAAGGTGCCTGGCGTAAAGACACAGGTAGTTTGTTTCAGGCGTAAGATGCAGCAAGGTGAAAGGAGCGAAGTCTGGAGTTGGCAGTAGGAGAGAAGAGCACATACAGAAGCAGTTGGTTAGAAGAGCGGAGTTCCCAGGAGGGGTTGTAGGGAGAGATAAGAGAAGAGAGGTATTGAGGAGCCGCAGAGTGAATGCATTTATAGGTCAGCAGGAGGAGCTTGAAATGGATGTGGAGACGGATAGGGAGCCAGTGAAGTGACTTTAGGAGTAATATGGGTATGATGAGGCTGGCAGAAGATTAGCCGTGCAGTGGAGTGTTGAACAGACTGAAGGGGAGAGAGATGACTCAAAGGGAGACCAGTAAGGAGTAGGTTACAGTAGTCAAGAAGGGAGGTGATTAGGGAGTGGATAAGCGTTTTAGTAGTGTGTTCAGAAAGGAAATGGTGGATTTTGCTAATTTTATAGAGAAAGAAGCGGCAGGTCTTAGCTACGAGATGGATATGTGTGGAGAAAGAGGGAGGAGTCAAAGACAACCCCCAGGTTGCGGGCCAGGGAAAAAGGAAGTGTTAGGAAATAATAATGCTTAGTTTAAGTGCATATACAGGAGGCCTGCACAAGGAAAATCAGAATCCTATACATGTGCCCTTTGTACATTCTGGTGTGGGTATGGAAAAGGAATGTGCTTTGCTAAGCTAAACTGATTGTTCTACTCTGAGATGACTTGTATTTGCATAGTTACTGATAAGCTATAGTGGGCCCCCAGAAGATGGGTGGATGACGTATGAATATGTTTCTGATAATGTATAAAATACGGACAATCCCTCCACCCTATGGAATAAACTTGCATACTTCTCCTTCTGTGTGGTCTGTGAGTTTTATTCCCCTGGATTCCAGCCAGCCGGAGCAGCACACCGCAGATGAGGGTTCGGGACTTCCCTGGCCTGGAGTGACTAACAAGAAGCAGACCCTTTACAGGAAGGAGTACAGAGCTGTCCACAGAGACTGAAAAAGAAGGAAGAGGAGAGGTTTTAGGGGGAAAGATAAGACGTTCAAGTCTTGGCCATATCCAATTTCAAGCGGCAGTGGGACATCCAGGCAGCAATATCAGAAAGGCAGGCAGAGATCTGGGTCTGGGTTGCTGCAGGGAGTTCAGGTGTAGAGAGGTAGATCTGGGAGTCATCAGCATACAGATGGTACTGAAAGCCATGGGAAGAGATAAGTGCACCAAGGGACTGGGTATAGAGAGAGAAAAGGAGCGGACCCAAGACAGATCCTTGGGGTACACCGACTGGATGCAGGGTAGCGGAGGAGGAGGAGCCACCACAACACACACTGAAGGAGCGATGGGAGAGATAGGAGGAGAACTAGGATAGTACAGAGCTCTTAAAGCCAAGTGAGGACAGGGTATCGAGGAGAAGGTTGTGGTCAACGATGTCGAAAGCAGCAGAGAGGTCATGGAGGATGAGGACAGAGTACAGGCCCTTGGATTTTGCCAAGAACAAGTCACTGGAGACTTTGACAAGAGCCGTTTCAGTGGAGTACAAAGGACGAAAGCCAGACTGTAAGGGATCCAGGAGGGCATGAGAGGAGAGGAAGACAAGGCGGTGATCTGCACGTTCAAGTAGTTTAAAAGTGAAGGGGAGGAGAGAGATGGGTCGATAGTTAGGGCAGGTGGGATCAAGTGAGGGCTTCTTGAGGAGAGGTGTGACCACAACATGCTTGAAGTCTGCAGGGACAGTTGCAGTGGAGAGTGAAAGGTTGAGAATATGAGAGATGGCAGGGACAACGGTGAAAGAGATGGTGCTTAGGAGACGGGTGAGGATAGGATCGGAGGAGCAGGTGGTGAGTTTGGAGGAGGAAAGAAGGTGTGCAGTTTCCTCTTCAGAGATGACCGTAAAGGAAGAGAGGGTAGTGAGGGACGGGGGGGGAGGGGGGGGGACGGGGGGAGAGTTGGGAGTGGAGAGGGGGAGGAGGGGAAATAGCCGAGTTTGTGGGGAATTGGAGGGTGATCTTGTGGATTTTGTCATGGAAATAGCCAGGGTTTGGGCAGAAAGGGAGGGAGGGATCTGAGGTGGAGGCACTTTGAGAGAGCTCTGAGAGTAGTAAAGAGACTGCAAGGATCAGAGGCAAGAGAGTTAGTCAGATGGACATAGTAGTCTTGTTTGACAAGAGCTATGGCTGACTGGAAAGAGACAAGCATGAATATGAAGTGTAGAAAGTCTTCAGGGAAGCAGGATTTCAGCCACGCATGCTCAGCAGAATGGGCACAGGAACGTAGATAGTGGGTAGTGGATGAGAGCCAAGGCTGGGGAGAGAGTCAAGGGATCAATAGCATGAAGGTTTCTAAATAGGTTGAAGGAGACAGGACGAGACTGAGGCAGCGGGAGATGCAGATTAAAAGCTTAAAAGGTGATGGTCAGATAAGAGAAGAACTGAGCTTCGGAAGTTCGAGGGTAAGGAACTAGAGAAAAATATCAGGTCCAGGCAGTGGCCATGCTGGTGAGTGGGGGCAGTGGAACAAAGTTTGAGGTCAAATGAGGTGGTGAGGGAGAGGAGCTTTAAAGCATGAGGATCAGAGGGGTTATCAACATGAATGTTAAAATCCCCAAGAATAAGAGTGGGGGAAGAAGAGTCCAGAAAGAAGGAAAGCCACGAGTAAAAGTCAGTGAGAAAGGTAGAAACAGACTTGTCAGGAGGTCGATAAATAACAGCTACCCAGAGAGAGAGAGGAAGTGGAGTGAAGAGGCAAATGGAGTGGACTTCAAAGGAGAGCAAGGAGTGAGACTGAGGCAGCAGGAGGAGTTGGAATTGGCAAGAGGGAGAAAGTAGAAACTCAACACCACCAACACGGCCAGTGGGATGAGGTGTGTGGGAGAATTGATAAACCCCGTGGCAGAGGGCAGCAGTAGATGTGGTATCATCTGGGAGGAGCCAGGACTCAGAGCAAGAAGATGTAGAGCGTTAGAGATAAAGAGATCATGAGTGAAAGCGAGTTTATTAGAGACAGAGTGAGCGTTCCATAAGGCACATGAGAAAGGGAGAGTGGAAGGGGAAAGGAGAGGGATATGGATGAGATTAGACATGTTGCGTGATGATCTCTTCTCAGAGTGAGACCGAAATCTAGGGGGGAGGGCCAGGATTGGGGTTGATATCTCCTGATGAGAGGAGGAGGAGGAGTAGCAGAGTACGGGGTAGAGGAGACAGTATGGCGGAAACGAGGGTGAGGTTGCCTTAGGGAGAGAGGAGATGGTTGAATGGGAGGGAGAAAGTGATGAAGCTCAAGAGCTGATGACTGGTTAGGAGACAGAATGGAGGGGGAAGTGAGGGTGGTAAAGGGGGAATGAGGAGTGGAGGACTGAAGGTGCAGGTAAAAGGGGAAACAGTTCGGGAGTATGAAGAAAAGGAAGATAATGTGATGTGGAGCCATGGACGAGGACAGAGAGGGGCTATGCAACATATGTTATTTTACAAGCAGTGAGGTAGCAATGGAGTTTATAGGCTAAGGCTATGCAGCATATGTTATCTTACAAGCATTGCGGTAACAATGGAGATAGTAGCACATGTTTGATCCAGCGAGTGGGCTCCCGCCTAAAGGCCACGCCAAAGGGCCGCCAGGCGCAGGCGTGCCCGATGGCGCTCCCTTTTTAATGGGTGCTGGAGGCAGGACGATGGCGGTGGCGGCTTGACCCCAATTGCTGAAAGTTAAGAAAATCTGGCAATAAAGGACTCTTGGTAGAGCATTAGCCATGCAGGTGATCTTTATGCAGCTTCTGGTCCAGCATCTTTTTAGAAATATTTGTGTTTCATCCTCCCTTAATTTTAGGTCTGTACTTTGTGTTGTATGTTAGCAGTTTTGCTTCTTTGGGATGTTTTTCTTTGTGATAGGCATTTGCTGGTATTTACTAAACCTTACTGACAGTGATACAAAAGAGACTGAACTAAAAAATAAATAAATTCAGTTGAGCGATGGACTACAGTAGATAGTGGTAGATGCAACTCACTAAGGAGAGAAAAGTAAATCAACAGAATGCATCAGGAATTGGTCCAGTGGCCAGTTCAGTTTACCATCTTTGTGAGTGATATTTACTTAATTTGAAAAGCGGTATAAAAGAAAGTTTATCAAAGCGGTTTACAGTTAACTTCTTACAGAGAACACTGGGGGAATGGGGGTAGGGTGAACATTATAACTTAAAACCAACATATATATATATATTACATAGATTCATAAGGTAAATAAAATGACTTTAGGGCAGAGGTACTCAAATCCAGTCCTGGAGGGCCGCAAACTAGTCAGGTTTTTGGGATATCCCTAATGAATATGCATGAGATAGATTCAAATACAATGGAGGCAGTGCATTCAAATATATCTCATGCATATTCATTAGGGATATCCTGAAAACCTGACTGGTTTGCGGCCCTCCAGGAATGGATTTGAGTACCTCTGCTTTAGGGTAACAATTGGGTTAGGGTGGGGGATACTTAGGAACTGGATTATTGTGGAGGGGTTAAAAGGAAAGTATTTTTGTGGATGATATTAAGATCCTCAGAGTGGACACCTCTGAAGAAGCAGACAAAATGAGAAGTGATCTTAAAAAGCATGAGGCGTGATCAAGTACTTGGCAGTTAATATCCAGTGCAAAAAAAGAGTGCAAGTCATGCACTTGGGTGACAAAATTCAAGAGAGATGTGGGTTGTTTTATTTTTTTTGGGGGGGGAGGGAGAAGTAAAGACACCAATATCGACCCATCAAGAGAGACCATTGTGCCCAATGATTTCAAGGTGGCAAAAACAGTGCAACAAGGAAGTAGCTAGACCCAGAGGTTTGCTAAACATTGTGACTCGATTGTCCATCAGGATGAACACCGACTGATGTTGCAGGCAGTATTGGAAAGGTCTGAGTGCAAGGAAAACAGCTCTGAATTCCAGCAGGTTGATCTGCTGCTGGCTCTCCTCGAGGGACTAGAAGCCCTGGGTATAAGCATCCTTTAAGTCCAAGGAGCATAGCCAATCCCCGTGCTGGAGGTAGGGCAGCAGTATTCCAAGGGAGAGCATCTTGAACTTCTCCTGCACCAGGAATTTGTTCAGGTTTCTCAGGTCCAGTTTGGGCCTTAGTCCTCCTGTTCTTTTTGGGACCAGAAAGTACCTGGAGTAAAACCACTTTCCTTTCAGGTGATGTGGTATGGGCTCCACAGCCCTGCCTCCGAGTTCTGAGTTCTTGTATTAGCAGAGCCTGGTGCAGGGGAAACAGAGGAGGCTCCCCAGGAAAGAAGGGTGGAGGTAGCTGGTCCAGGTGGAGGAGGTTACCCTCCCTGACCCCCTGAAGTGCCCATGAGTTGGTGGTGATGGAAGCCCACTTGTGGGCAAAATGGATCAGGCCGCCGCCCCCCCCCCCCCCCCCCGTTGGCAACTGATCCTCCAGAGGAAGAGGCTATGCTGAGGGCATCAAACCCCAACCCAGGTTGAGCTGGGGCCCTTGGGCTGGTGACCCTGCTGAAGAGTGTGTGGCCGAGTCTGGAGGATAGCCTTGGTAGGGTTGGCACTTCCTATGGAAAGGAGGAGAGTAGAGGTATTTCTCGAGTTGAGTCCGAGTCACATACTCTGCCTCAATCTCGGCAGCCTTGCTGAAGAGCTGCTCCCCGAGGCATAGGACATCAAGGAGTTTCTCCTGCACCCACTGCTCGAGGTAGGATGTCTGGAGCCAAGCCTGGTGTCGGGCACCGATGCCAGCAGCAGCTACCCTCATCCTGGACTTGAAGCCATCGTAGGTGGCTCGAGATAAATACTTGGAGCACTCTGATGGATTTCATAAGTGTCTGGAAGCGCCGGAGGTGGTCCCCATTGAGGCCAGCTGCAAAGCATGTGCTCCTTCGCCAGGTCTCTGAGGAACATGCCAATGTAAAGTTTGTAAGTTTGAATGCAGCATGCATCGAGCCCTGGTAGCATTTACACCTGAGGGCATCAAGGACGTGGAACTCCCTGCTTGGGGGCACCGATGAGTGCATCTTCAGGCTCTTCTGTCAGCGCATGGCCGACTCCGCAATCATGGATGTGTGAGGGAGTTGGGTCTTCCAGAAGCTCGATCTGAGCTGGACCCAGTACATTGTATCCAGGTGGTGGCTAACAATCTGCACCGAAGCCGGGGCTTCCCACATATGGAGAAGGATCCGATTAAGGATGGAGAGGACTGGGACCGTCAGGGTCTTTTTAGGTGGTGCCTCGTACTGGAGGATGTCAAGCTCCTCCGTACAGGGGTCCTCTGACTCCGTAGTGAGGGAGAGGGTTCGCGCCATGTCCCAGATGAATTCAAGGAATGAGGAGTCCTTGGGTGGGGATCGACGCCTAGCCACCAGCTGAGACAGATCTGTGAGCACGGGACCTCGAAGACGTCGCTGTCTTGGACTCCCAAGCAGAGTAGTCCAAGGAAGTCTCGAGGTCAGACGTCTCCAGGGAAATAGTTGGCTCCGGTCTTTGATGTTTCGAGGCCAAGGCATGGCCGGAGTGAGAGGCACTCGCCTGCAAAGACCTTTCCCCTGAGGAGCAGAAGAGAGAAAGAGACCCTTGCTGAGGATCTACCCGAGGCATCTGGTTCTCAGGGATCACTTCGGCAGCCCAGGGAGTCTTTAGCATAGAGGTCCCTGCAGTCTTGGCGTGAGTGCCTGTGGGGCCAGGCATCGATGTCCGTTGGGTCGCATTGAATGCAGAAACGCTGCATTCAAGCGCCAACATACGAGTTTCCCATTTAGGGATGGCTGTGAGTGACACTGACGCCGGGGTTACCAAGTCTGGTGTCAAGGAGGAGAGGAGGGTCCTCAATGGGACGGCCTCAGGAAACTGTGGTCCGTCGCTGGAGGCCTCTATTTCTGTCCTGGGTACCTTCCGGGGCTGCTGCTGCTCAGACTCCTCAGAGGCCCATCAGGGGCTGAGGGACCACGCATGGGATCTCCCATCTTGTTCGCCTCCCAGGACGAGGCCCTTGAGGTCTTTTTCTTCTTACGCTCACGCTCTGGGGACCCTTGTTTGGAATGTCTGCAAGCCTGCTCTGGAACCGCAGGGGTCTTACATGACTCAGAGTATCCGTGCAGGGTCTTTGAGCGCGAAGCTACCAGGGAAATCGGGGTTGAGTCTGCCCTGTAGAAGATGCCATCTTGCTTTAGCCAGCAGCTCTGGATGACCTTGGCGGACATCGTTTTGCACAGGGGGCATTCCTCCAGGTTGTGGTCGGCACCCAGACACCAGAGGCAACAGTTGTGAGAGACATGTTTGAGCACTGATCACATTTCTTAAAACCGGTAGCCACTGGGGCAAAAAAGGACCCCAGCGAGGTCGAAGACTTTCAGAATGGCCAGCAGTTGAAAAGGGCACGAAAGCACTGGAGGAAACTAACAAAAATAAAACTAAGTTTCGAGACCAGATACCAGGGCAGCAGGCCTCAAAAGCAGGAAAAGTACACTTGTCTGGCCCACGCCAGTCCAACAGTGTACGAGAAATCAACTTTTTCCAGGGGGGGGGCAGGGAAAAAAGGGAGACTGACCAAGATGGCACCCTTGGGCAAGAAGGGGATTATGCATGTGTGGTGGGCATCTCCCAAAGGCTTTCCTTGAAAGCTGGGGAGATGCTTCCTCGAGGGCTCCGTCGGCATCACCCATATGCGAGGACTGACTTCCTGTTTGTTCCTAGAGAACCTGCCAAATGCTTCCAATTTCTGGCTGCTCACCAGACTCTTATAAGTGCGTGAAGCTGAACCAAATTTTCCCTCCTATGTCTACCAAAAAGTCCACAGTCTAGTGAAGCCTCCCACGTCAGCCTCAAGGCACAGGGGGCATTCCTCCAGGTTGTGGTTGGCGCCTACTCTTCAGATTTTCTTCAGAGGAGAAAATCCATCCACCATCTGCTGGAGATAAAGAAATACTGAATAGATCTCTGGTGGTTGAGGCAGATAGAGACATGGGAGTGATATCATTGAAAGCTGTGTTTCATTGGTTCTTTGTTTCCACCAATCTGCTGGTAGGGGAACACAACCCACTTGGCATAGACTGATCTAGCAGTACAATATGGAATTGTTCACTGCCTTGAGGCTCTCATTATGAAGACAGATTATCAAAATAGAAGGCAAATAATTTATTTCCCCATATCTCAAACATAACCTTTTAAAACATACCTGCCATACTTTTTAGCCATCCTAAATTGGAACTTTCAGTTATGAAACCAGCAGCCTGGAGGCCACAAGTAACATATCCATGCATTCCCCTACTACTTACATTGTTCTGTGATTCTTCTAGAAGTTCAGACACTAAAGGATTTTCTGTTCCTTCTGTGACCACCTTGGTCAATCCATATTCAACATGTGTTTCAGCTGGCAAATCTGTAGCATTTTCACTCACTTCTGTCTTCTGCAGAAACTCAGTGTTCACAACACATTCTTGTAGCTTTTCAGATGTATCAAATGTGGAACTATAATTTTGGAACACCTTTGATTCAGTGGACCCCTCAGTTCTATGAGCAGGGCTTCTAGAGCACTGTGTATCATCTTCTGAAGTACTCGATGTTTCAGCATCTTCAAATTCATTTCCATCATCGGAACTTCCAGAATCCTCCAGTTCTTCCACCCCTGTCCTGCCAGAAGCAAAAAGAAAAAGGTTAAATGGTATGATGTCTAGAATTTTTATGGGCAGCATTATTTTCACACTGTATTTTTTGTGGCTTAGTCACTCTGTACCAAGTGTCACGCATATGAGTGACCCAAGCTGTGTCTGGATCAGTCTCAGCTTTCAAAACGCGGTTAGTTGTATCCCAGATAAAACCCGATGAATTCTGTGAAATTTAGATGCTACAACTTTCGGAGGTTGGTAGAAGTAAAGTACACTTACCAAACGCATTTCCTTTTCACTGGCTTTGTTCCATTCAGCTCAGATTCATTAGAGCGCTTATTACTGCTGCTAGTGTGTGGCGATACCATCTTGCTAGATGATGCCTGCATACCTTAATACAAATGTTTAACAAAGTTAGCACATAAAAAGCCCTGACATTGCAATCAGACTATAGCATAGTTACTAATTGTTTTCTCTATCAGTTCTAGCCGCTTTAGCACAAGTATTTCCTTGATGTCCTGCTTTTATTTAAGGATAAGGCGGTACAGAAATCCTTTTAAATAAATTCAAGCTTAAAAGCATTCACTGAGTAAACTCTTGCTTGCCACAATGGCTGTGCTATAGTACACCACTAAGGGACTAGGTAGGCAAATCCAATCGCATGCAGGCTCCACTCAGAGACCCTGTAGTAGTGGATCCAGGGACTTGCCTGAAGTCACAATGGGCATCGGTGGCAGAATTAGGATTTCAATTCCAGCTTCTCCGATTTACTACTGGGCTATAAATTAAGTACAATAAAATTTGCCCCAAAACACTTAATTTTGCTGGTCTATTTTATTTTTGTGCTCTCTTTAGGAGCAAAATGGAACCTGGCAGGTGTGTTCTGTTCTGGTTCCAAGCATCTCAGTGGGGTGTCATGAGCTTTTGCTAAACCTGTTGGTCTACTGCTGGAAGCACAGATTTCTCTGCTCTATCAGAAATATCCCCCAAATACGTTTTATACTGTTTCTCCTATTTTTTTTTTATAACCTCCCTCCTAGAGATGTAAAAATTCAGACATTTTGAAATAACTGGGGGGAAAAAAACAGAACTTTTGGGAAAATCTGAAATATAAAAAAATACTTTTGTATCACATTTAAAGAATTTCATCATTTTCAAGACACAAAATTAGCAACATGCAAGTTAGTACATAAGATATTTTTTCTTAAGTCCTAAATCCAGTTTGAAATGTCAGTTGAAATTAGGGAGTGAAGCTGAAAATTATTTTTTTTTATTTTAATATTTATGCAATTTCCACAAATTAAACAAGCAAATACACCTGTAAATAAAAAGACTATACAATGGAAAAAATACATCATATATTAACTACAGGAAAACACAAATATAATTGCAATAGCCCACTAGCCCAACATCATAACAGGTATCCAAGATAAAACAATCATCATCATCATATCTAAATAGATAAGGAAAAATACAGACTGCCTTTCCAGCAAACTTAACTAAATGCTGGGCTCATTCTCCCCCTGGAGCCGGGGGCAAACGGGAAGTGATGAACAAACCAAGCTGGGAGGGATCATAAAAAATATAACTTCCAAAATTCAGTTTAACTAAACATTTACATGAAAATTAAAAAAAAAAATAATCATCCTCCCATTTGGATGACGACTGAGTCTCACGAGCCAAATCAGGGTAAATTCTCCCTTGGCATCCCCTAAAAGGTAAAGCACATTTATGAAAGTATAACTTGAAAAAACATTCCTTATCAGTGGCAATGCAAAAGGTAAAACATTGTAGCTGGAAAGACATTAGCCTCAGAAAGAGAAGTTTCCAACAAAACTCCGAAATATTCAACACATCCATAGGCAAATCTCCTGGGGGAGAGGTCTGCTGAGAACCAGTAGCACTTTTCCTACCAGTGGGCACATAGTACATCTTAGATAGAGGAGGCAAAGACTCTGAAGCAATATCCAATGTCTCAATCATATAACGCCTTAAAATATCTCTCGCAGTAATGGAAGTAGAACGAAGAAAATTCACCAAATGAAGGTTGGAGGAGCGAATCTGATTTTCCAAAAGTCCTGACTTTATTTTGATTGCGGAAACATCTTTAACAATTGATGAGTAATAGTTGTCATGCTTTAGGTCACCCTACTGCAAAGTCTGAACTGATTCCTTAACCCGCACTATTTCACTGTTAATATCCATCACTAAGGCAGGATTTTTAACAACTTGAGAGGCTAGCTTATTAGATTACTGCACCAAAACATTACCCAGAGAAGAAATGGCCATCCAAATTTAATCAAGGGAAATAATAGCAAGCTTCTCCAAGCAGAAAGAAAAAAGTAAACTTCTGTCCAAAAATCATCTGATCTCTGCAGAAGAATCCAGTCAAAGTTTCAGCTGCAGATTCAGCAGTCCCACTAGCCACCACACTTTAAGGGGGGGGGGGGGTACAACCACTTCTGTTGAGGGTTCAAGCTTACCAATAGCCTGAAATTAAGCCAGAGCCAATGCAGAACTGCCCTCCACCAGGGGCCACAGCATGTTCTTTTGCCAGGCAAGCAGCCTTGAGAACTCCCACAGTGGACAAACCGGCAGCAACAACAGGAGAGGGTCGCTGCACCGATGACAGCTCACAGCCGAAGACGATGCCAAGCTCTCCAGCTCTGGCATCAAGCCTGGCAATCCACCGGTTTCACTTCGCTGACTCCCCTGGGACAAATACCGATCCAACAGACCTGAGACAACCAAAGGTAAAGGGGCTCCCATCTGCAAAGAAGGCTTTAGACAGGTCTTCCCTTTCCTTTTAGGCATACAAAGAAACAGCCCAGCGGAGCAGCAATCTAAGCGGCCATCTTGGAACCCCATACACATTCTTTGCTCCATTTTCTGATAGCTTTGCAGCAAAAAACGTATTTTAAATTAGAAGCTGTCTCCCATAAGCAGCATTTAGATTAGAAAAAGCGTAGTTACTCACCTGTAACAGGTGTTTTCCGGGGAAAGCAGGAATCAGTCCTCATATATGGGTGATGTCAGCACCAATGGATCCCTCGCGGAAGCATCCCCCCAGCTTACAAAGAAAGCCTTTGGGAGATGACACCTCGCATGCGTGGTCCCCCTCCTGCCCAAGGATGCCATCTTGCTCAATCAGATGACATAGCTAAAAGACGGCAAAAATAAAAGATGGTAAAGGAGCAACTCCAAGGGAAGGAGGGAGGGTTGTGAGGACTGATTCCTGCTGTCCCCAGAGAACACCTGTTACAGGTGAGCAACTATGTTTTCTCCGGGAACAAGCAGAAGTCAGTCCTCACATATGGGACTCCCCAGCTACAGGCTAATGAAAGCCCATAACAAAATAGGGGCTCCCTCACAGAGAGCTGCAAGCAGCAGCAATTTAGTTCGTGTTCACAGACCACATTAGGACCACTGTATCTGATGAAACCAGCACTCCGGTAGCCTGAACACAGAAGGGTCGGAGGGTAGGAGTTGCCTAAACCCTGAAGAGATTACACAGCACAGTCTGGCCAAAGGCACTGTCCTGTTGGGACTCTTTCCAGGCAGTAATGGGCTGCGAAGGTATGGACTGAAGACCAGGTGGCGGCCTGACAGATGTCCACCATCGGGACAAAGTGCAAGTTAGCCACCAAGGCCATCATGGTCCTGACAGTGTGCTGTGATGCGGCCTTCCAGCAGGAGCCTCGCCTGCTCATCAGCGAGGGCGATACAGTCTGCCATCCATGTGAACAGCGTACGCTTGGTCACCGCCTCCCCCAGCCTACTGGGGTTGTAGAAGATGAAAAGCTGAGAAGCTCTGCAGTGGCCTTGAGTGCTTAGGATATAAGACAAAGCCCTCTTACAGTTCAAGGTGTGAAGGACCATCTCTGCCCAACTGGAATGAGGGTAGGGAGCTCCACTTCCTGGTTGAGATGGAAGGGCGATACCACCTTCAGCAGGAATTTGGGGTGCATGCAAAGCACCAATCTGTTCTTGTAGAACCTGGTATAAGGTGCCTCGCTAACTCTGAGTGAACATAAGAACATAAGATATGCCATACTGGGTCAGACCAAGGTCCATCAAGCCCAGTATTGTGTTTCCAACAGTGGCCAATCTAGGTCATATGTACCTAGCAGTTTCCCCAAGGGACACAGGTTCCACAATGCTTGTATTGGTTCAAGCATTGATATCCTGGGTCCTTTCTTAATAATGGTTTATGGACCTTTCCTCCAGGAACTTGTCCAAACCTTTTTTAAACCCAGCTACATTAACAGCCTTTACTACATCCTCTGGTAACAAATTCCAGAGTTTGATTACACGTTGAGTGAAAAAATATTTTCTTTTATTAGTCTTAAATAGTTTACCCTGTAAACCAGAAAAACCACTTTCCAAGAGGTAGCGAAGGTGGCAGGTAGCTAGAGGCTCAAAGGGTGGGTGAGTGAGCTGCCCCAGCACTACACTGAGATCCCATTTGGTTGCCGGAGGGCAAACTGGGGGCTTTGATAAGAGCAGACCCCAAAGAAAACAGGTCAAAGGTTGGACCAAGAGGGGCTTGCCATCCACTGGGTGGTGGTGTGCCGCCAGGGCACTAAGGTGCACTCAGAGTTAGACTTGAGCCAGGATTGGGAGAGGTGGAGAAGGTACTTTAACACCAGTGCCACTGGGCAGGAGAAAGGGTCAGCCCTATGCTCAGCACACCAAACCGAGAACCTGCACCATTTGAGGGCATAAGCCTTCCTAGTAGAGGCCTTGTGAGAGGTCAGCAGAATGTCTTCCACCGCAAAAGAAAGGTTGAAAGGGGCCAGTCACCCTCTCAGCAGCCACGCTGTCAGTGACAGGGACGCCAGGTTGGGGTGCATAAGAGCTCCCCCTCCTGAGACAGGAGTCCTGGGGCAGTCTCCACCGTCAACTGGAGGAGCAGCAGGAACCACGGTTGCCTGGGCCACCGAGGAGCTATCAGGATAAGCGAGGCCCTGTTGCGGAGGGTCCTGAACAAGGTCTTGGCGATCAGCAGCGTGGGAGGGAAGGCATACATAAGGCCTTCCAACCATGAGACAAGGAACACGTCTGCTGCCACCCTGGAGGGATGGGCCTGCCGGGAACAGAAGTGGGGCAACTGGAAGTTGTCCGGGCGTGCAAACAGGTCCATCACAGGTTCCCCCAGAGCTGGAAAAGCTGACTGGCTACCCTGGGGTCCAGCTGCCACTCGTGTGGCTGGAGGACTCTGCTCAGCCTGTCGCCAGAAGGTTGTCCTGGCCTGGCAGGTACACTGCCCACAGGAAGATACCCTGTTGGATTGCATACAGGCAAAGGACCAGTGCCTCCCGATAAAGGATACAAGACCCCGTGCCCCCGTTTGTTCACGTAGAACATCGCCACCTGGTTGTTTGTCTGGACCAGCACCAGCTAGTGATGCAGGTGGTGACATAAGGTTTGCAGGGCTAAGCATATGGCTCGGAGCTCCATGAGGTTGATCTGCTGGGTGCTCTCGTCTGGTGACCAGTTGCCCTGGGTGCAGAACTCTCCGCAGTGGGCTCCCCAGCCGAGCAGGGAGGTGTCCGGGATAAAGACCCTTGAAGAGCTTGGGGCCTGAAAAGGCATGCCCGCCTCGAGATGCTTTAGAGACTGCCATTTGGCGGGTTACAGAGACTCTGTCTTTGAGGCAACCTATGGCCTGAGACCACTGGTCCTGGAGACACCACTGCACTGCCCTCATGTGGAGGCAAGCGTCTGGGGTGACGTGGATCATGGAGGCCATGTGCCCGAGGAGGTGCAGAAGAAGC
The DNA here is from genome assembly GCA_033557465.1 of Ichthyophis bannanicus. Classification (NCBI taxonomy): domain Eukaryota; kingdom Metazoa; phylum Chordata; class Amphibia; order Gymnophiona; family Ichthyophiidae; genus Ichthyophis; species Ichthyophis bannanicus. Next base: position 370,412,500 of record CM066033.1, on the reverse strand, counting down.
CGAGCAGGTACCGTGGGACGGCACTGTATGTCCCGTGCCAGAGTCCTGAGACGATTGGCTCGGTCCCAGGGCAAGGTCTTCAACTGGAGAGTGTCGAGCTTTGCCCCAATGAACTCCATGCATTGTGCAGGGAGGTGGTGAGACTTGGGGTAATTTAATGACAAAACCCAAGGGTTGCAGGACCTGAATGGTGCGTGTGGTGGCCTGCTGCACACACCTGAGGCCATGCCTCCCTTTATGAGCCAGTCATCCAGTTCAGGGGAAGACAAAGACCTCCTGGAGGCGGAGGAAGGCGGTCACATCTGCCAGGTATTTTGTGAAGACTCTTGGGGCAGAGGCCAAGCCAAGGGGGATCACCCTGTACTGAAAATGTCTGCCCAACCCCCCACTACAAACTGCAGGTATTGCCTGTGGTGGGGTGGATAAGAATGCGAGTATAAGCATCCTTGAGGTCTAAGGAGCATGCATAGCCAGTCTACCTGCTGGAGGTATGACAGCAATGTTCCAAGAGAGCATCTTGAACTTCTCCCTCACCAGGAATTTGTTGAGGTTGCACAGGTTTAGGATGGGCCTTAGGCCCCCTATCCTTTTTGGGATGAGGAAGTACCAGGAGTAGAACCCCTTGCCCTTGAGATGGTTGGGCATCGGTTCCACTGCTTTGTCCTCGAGAAGACCCACCAACTCCTTCAGGAGAAGGTCCCGGTGAAGGGGAGACCTGAAGGCTCTCCCGGAAAGTATGGGGAAGGCGTCTGAAACAGGTGGAGGAGGTAACCCTCCCTGACTGCCTGAGGTGCCCAGGAGTCTGTGGTGGTGGTCAACCACCTCTAGGCACAGAGAGCCAGATGTCCCCCTGTGGGCTGCTGATCTCCTTGGGGTAGATAGGCTATGCTCAAGAAGTCAAAAGCTCCCCCCTGGCTGGGCTGGAGCCGGTGCCTGGCCAGCCGGAGCCTTCTGCTTATGAAGGCCATGCCCATGTCCCTTGGCCTGCAGACCCTGTTGGGAAGCTGGAGAGGCCTGAGAAGGTGGGTAGTTTCTGTAAGCAGCTCCCTTCCTTGGGTAAAAGGAAAGAACTTTTTACCCGAGCCCTTCCGTTGGGGAGGGGCAGCAGTTTAAAAAAAAAAAAAAAAGCCTGGTCCTCGTCATGAACTCTGTCTTCAGCTCGGCAGCCTTGTTGGTCTTGGGTTTGCAAGAGAGGTTCTCGCCTTGGTAGGGGACATCTACCAATTTGTCCTGAACCCACTGTTCGAGGTCGGATGACTGTAGCCAAGCTTGGCAGTGTGCACCAATGCCGGCCACAAACTCAAACCAGTTATACGTCGCGCAAAACATGAATTTGGAGCATTCATGGAGAGAAAAATCAACTTTTTCCAAGGACAAGCCAGACAAACGTCTGAAGGGCTCAGTGGAAAAAGGAGACTGAGCAAGACAGCACCCTTGGGTGGGAAGGGATCACGCATGCATGGTGGCATCTCTCAAAGGCTTTCTTTGAAAGCTGGGGAGATGCTTCTGCGAGGGCTTCGGTCGGTGCATATGTCACCCATATGTGAGGACTGACTTCCTGCTTTTTCCTGGAGAAAACGAAAAACGTGGTCTTACTTGCTAATTTTCTTTCCTCGAGTCTATCAGACCAGCCCAGAAAGAGTGAGTGAAGCCAGCAGATGGAGACAGAACAAAAAGATTGTGAGCTCTGCCCTAAATAGGGCACTGTGCAGCCAACTTCACCACCAATAGCTTAAGGCAGGCCTCAACTGGTCTGAGAGACTCGAGGAAAGAAAATTAGTAGGCAAGACTAAATTGATCCAGAATGAGTAGGATAGAGTAATTAGTCTGCATGGGATGTGCTTTATCAGGGCATGACCATCATGTGGAGCCCTCCCAAGGCCATAGTGCTCTTAACAAATGAAGCAAGCATTACAGTGTTGCTTCTCTGGAATTTGCTAGGACTGAACCTCTGACAAAAAAAAAAGTTACGCTGAGGAGGGAGAATAAATACTGGAACAAGAACAGTATTTCTGGGAACAAGGAAGAAAATGCAGTGTGCATATGGCTCCCCCGTTTCCTCAAAGGAATCAACAATCTACCAAAGTAATCTCTTCAACCACTACCAGGATCATCATGACCCAGAGTACAACCACAGCCCGAAGGACCTAATGAAAATTTCAGCAACCTAAGGCAAAGACATCAAAGGTAGCCACTATTAGCAGTTCAGGCACTATTCTGCTTTTAAATACTAGTGCCTGAAAAACATGGAACTAGTTCCCTAATCAACCACACTAGGTGGGTGGCAGTCCGAGTCTCAACATTAGAAACATGATGACAGAAAAAGACCACAAGGCCCATCTAGTCTGTCCTTCCATAACAACAACTACAACAGTCCACTTTCTACCTTTAGAGATCCTCTGTGTTGGTCCCATGCTTTTTTGAATTCAGTTACTGTCCTCATCTCTACCACCTCCACTGGGAGACTATTCCACGGATCCACTACTCTTTCCGTAAAGAAATATTTCCGCATATCACTCCTGAATCTATCTCCCTTCACCCTCATCCCATGTCCCCTCGTAGCAGAACTTGCCTTCAATTGAAAGAGGCTCTCTCCCTGAACATTTATGCCACGGAGGTATTTAAACATCTCAATCATATCACCTCTATCCCGCCTTTCCTCTAAGGTGTACATATTAAGATTCTTAAGTCTGTCCTCATATGCTTTATAATGAAGCCCATTAATCATTTTAGTAGCAACCCTCTGCACCGACTCCATCCTGTTCACATCCTTTTGAAGGTGCGGTCTCCAGAATTGCACACCATACTCCAAATGAGGTCGCACCAAAGACTTATACAGAGGTATTATCACCTCCTTTTTTCTGCTAGCCATTCCTCTCCGTATGCACCCAAGCATCCTTCTAGCTTTTGCCGTCGCCTTTTCTACCTGTTTAGCTACTTTAAGATCATCAGACACAACCACGCCTAGGTCCCGCTCTTCCTTAGTGGACAAAAGTACTTCACCTCCTATACTGTATTGCTCCCTTGGATTGCTGCAGCCCAAATGCATGACCTTACATTTTTTAACATTAAATCCCAGCTGCCAAATTCTAGACCATTCTTCAAGCTTAGCTAGATCCCTGCTCATGTTATCTACACCTTCCTGGGTGTCTACTCTATTACAGATTTTGGTATCATCCGCAAAGAGGCAAACCTTACCCGACAGCCCTTCCGCTATATCACTAACAAAGATGTTAAAAGAATCGGACCAAGGACAGATCCCTGGGGCACACCACTGGTAACATCCTTCTCCTCAGAGTGAGCTCCATTTACTTGTACTCTTTGTCGCCTCCCACCCAACCAATGTCTAACCCAAGCAGTAACTTTAGGGTCCATCCCTAGGGTGCTCAGTTTGTTTATAAGTCGCCTGTGAGGAACAGTGTCAAAGGCTTTACTGAAATCTAAATACACCACATCTAGAGCTCTCCCTCGGTCCAACTCCCTGGTCACCCAGTCAAAGAAATCGATCAGATTTGTCTGACAAGACCTGCCTCTGGTGAATCCATGCTGCCTCGGATCCTGTAATCCACCGGACTCCAGAAACCTCACTATTTTCTCTTTCAGCAGCGTTTCCAATAATTTACTCACCACTGAAGTTAAACTAACCGGCCTGTAGTTTTCAACCACATCCTTACTTCCGCTTTTGTGTAAAGGCACCACATGAGCCTCTCTCCAGTCCTTTGGCACCACTCCCGACTCCAACGAGGCATTGAAAAGGTCAGTCAGTGGTCATTCAACTACCAGGTCAACTACAAGGTCATTCAACTACCAGGAATCACACATTAATGCTAACACCTCCCAACTACATCTATATAGAAGAGAAGCAAATAAGGAACACCTGCATCTTGAACAGGAATACAACTCCAGCCCAGTAAAGAACCTGAACTTCTGACAAAACAAAAAGGCCTCATCTCCGAACAATGCAGTATGCCAGCTGACATAGTGCCTCCTAAGCTGCCACTACAAATTGTCCAGCTGTGGCCAAATCATCCTCTAGCCTCTTTTTGCAAAGAATAAGATCCAAAAGGAATGCTGGCAAAGGAAAGACTCCTGCAGCACACACCTAACCTCCCTTCTCATGCCCTCCTGGATCCTTTACAGTCTGGCTTTCGTCCTTTACACTCTACTGAAACGGCTCTTGCCAAAGTCTCCAGTGACTTGTTCCTGGCAAAATCCAAGGGGCCTTTACTCTGTCCTCATCCTTTTTGACCTCTCTGCTGCTTTTGACACTGTTGACCACAACCTTCTCCTCAATACCCTGTCCTTGCTTGGTTTTAGGGGCTCTGTACTATCCTGGTTCTCCTATCTCTCCCATCGCTCTTTCAGTGTGTGTTCTGGTGGCTCCTCCTCCTCTGCTATCCCGCTCCCAGTTGGTGTACCCCAAGGATCTGTCTTGGGTCCACTCCTGTTCTCTCTCTATACCCAGTCCCTTGGTGCGCTTATCTCTTCCCATGGCTTTCAGAACCATCTGTATGCTGATGGTTCCCAGTTTTGCCTCTCTATGTCTGAAATCTCTCCGGTAATCCAGACCTGGATCTCTGCCTGCCTTTCTGACATTGCTGCCAGGATGTCTCACCGCTGCTTGAAATTGAACATGGCCAAAGACTGAACTTCTTATCTTTCCCCCTAAAACCTCCCCTCCTCTTCCTCCTTTCTCAGTCTCTGTGGATAACTCTGTACTCCTTCCTGTTTCCTCGGCCCACAATCTTGGGGTTGTCTGATTCTTCTCTCTCTCTCTCCACACACATCCATCTGATAGCTAAGACCTGCTGTTTCTTTCTCTAACATCAGCAAAATCCACCCTTTCCTTTCTGAACACACTACTAAGACGCTTATCCACTTCTTAATCATCTCCCATCTTGACTACTGTAACCTACTCCTTGCTGGTCTCCCTTTGAATCATCTCTCTCCCCTTCAATCTGTTCAACACTCTGCCGCGCGGCTAATCTTCCACCAGCCTCATGATGCCCATATTACTTCTCTTCTCAAGTCACTTCATTGGCTCCCTATCCATTTCTGCATCCAGGTCAAACTTCTCCTGCTGACCTATAAATGCATTCACTCTGCGTCTCCTCACTACCTTTCTTCTCTTATCTCTCCTTATCACCCCCCCTCGGGAACTCTGCTCTTCTAGCAAACTGCTTCTATCTGTGCCCTTCTCTTCTATTGCTAACTTCAGACTTCGCTCCTTTCACCTTGCTGCACCTTACGCCTGGAACAAACTACCTGTGTCTGTACGCCAGGCACCTTCTCTAACTCTCTTCAAATCCAGACTGAAGACTCACCTCTTCGCTGCTGCTTTTGGATCTTGACTCACCTGATCTCCTTTCTTTTTCTTTCCCCCTTATTTTATCCCTGCCTTCACCTTCTGTGTTGTCTGTCTTGACTAGATTGTAAGCTCTGATGAGCAGGGACTCTCTTTTACATGTCTGTGCAGTGCTACATACGACTTGTAGCGCTATAAAAATGCTTAGTAGTAGTATTAGAATACTACGAAGTATGCCTCACCTGGCACCTGCTCCTTACCACCCATCCAACGCTTGCTTGCTCCTTTTGCTTGTCCAGGAAAATAGTGTTACCAAAAGTGACCGGGCCATAGCCCAGCCATGCATACTCCCCCCCCCCCCCTTAGCCAATGTCAGGAAAGTTGGGACTCAACAAATTTTCCTACAAGGAGGAAATAATGAACTGCCTAGCCATACAGCAGCAAGAGAACAAAGTGCCCAAGATGGAACTGGAAATCAACTATCTGATGTATAAATTGCTGCTAGAGAGGAATAATGAAGTTGTTAAGGTCCACGTCACCAGCAACTAAGGTGGCTACGACAGGAGAGGCTGTGAGAAGCAGACCAAACCTGAATATGGACCAGAGATAGCAAGGAAGAAGGGGGGGGGGGAACATGCAGGGCAGCACACGTCCCATAGGATTTGATTTTTTTTTGGGGGGGGGGGGGGATTTATGGAAGCAAAGTGTCCTTAGCCGTTGGCTGGTTTTAGTTATCACATTAAAAAGGAGGGGCAGTTATTACTGTCATAAGCCAGGTACGGCATGCACTGAGCTGGCCTCTTACTGCCTCACTTCCCTTCTTAATACAGATGTAAAAATCTTGGCTGCTTTTCTGGCTGCCCAGCTGTACAGACTGCGCCCCAGGATGGTCCACAGGGACCAGGTGGGGTTTGTCCTGAGGCGGCAGGCAGCCGATAACATTTGCCAGGTGCTTCAGGTGATGGATATGGCCCGGTGTGACCCACCAGCTGATGCTCCTTGTGGGGGTCGACAGTCAGTTGGGATTTTTTGTGGGAAGTCCTGGATCAGATGGGTTTTGGGTCCCAGTTTCAGAGGTGGGTTGCAGCCTATATCAGGGACCATGGGCTAGCATACGTGGCACTGGTGGCCAGTCCACGAGCTTTGCCTGGGACAGAGCACACGCGGGGAGTGCCTGATATCCCCTCTTTTGTTCGCCTTAGTAATAAAGGCGCTGATGCAGCAGCTTCGCACAACCCCAGAGATTCAGAGTTCAGGTAGGCATTGGAGAATATAAGATCGCATTATTCATGGACATCATGCTGTCCCTGACAAAACCCAGTAGTTTCCCTGCCCTGAGTGATGTAACTCTGAGGCCTTTTCACGTGTCTCTGGATTCAACATTAATTTTTCAAAATCTGATATCTTGAACACTGGGGTAGGCTTGGCAGACTGTACTCTATTACAGGTGAGCCTGCCCTTTAGGTGGGTGGAGAAAGCTATTCACTACCTGGGGGTGCATTTAACCAAGAAACTGGGAGCTTTGTATCGGGTTAACTATGGACCCCTGCTTCAGCAGATATGGAAAGATTTGGACTCATGGACTGGGTTGATACTCTCATGGTTTGGTCGTATTGCAGTGACTAAAATGGCAGTTCTCCTGCGTTTCTTGTATCTGTTCCAAGTTATGCCCATTCTGGTGCCTTAGTATTTTGGCAGAGTATGCTTATAAGTTTATCTGGCAGTCACGGCGTCCCCGAATTGCACGGCGGATACTTTATGCCCATCCAAAGAGGGAGGGATAGAAGTCCTCAACCTTTAACCCTCGGATACACTCGGTAAATCGACTGACACGTATACACTACCCCCAGGTCACCCCTGACCCATATGTAGAAATATGGTAAAACATCTACTTTTGTTTGTAAAACATGGTTAAATTGTGAAGAAAGAGACATACTTTTATTTATTTTTTATAATACTTGTTATTAATTCACCCTTTCAAGTGAATAATGTGCAATGCTAGCCAAGATCAGGCAGGACAAGTTGTACAAGGTCAGATATATGCTGCATAATGTCAATACCTGTTAACTATTCAGTTGCAAGCTTAAAAATGGTGTGCAGCACTGCACGCTTTGCAAACTACAATAGTTCTATATTTATTCGCTAGGTGGACAGCAACAGTCAAAGTATGGTGCCATTATTATGTCAAGTAATGGCATGATGCAAATTGTGACAAAAAAATTACCGTGTTATAACAAATTGACAACGGTGCATTGTAAACAGAAAACTAGTAAGCAATACATGAAGTACATTGACTGTTTTTTTCAACAACAGTTTATGCACAATGTGCTAGTAGTTGTTCTTGAATGTTCAGGACACACTCGGCTTCAGACAGATTTCACATTCGGTAAATACTTTTCGATCTCTGTCACTTGGACAAAAGGAGCATCTTTTTCTTTTCTTTGCTGATGCCCGTGTGGTCAACGGTCTTGGTGGCTTAGGCATTTCAAGGCAAGGATAGCCAACATTGGCCATGGATTGACGTGTATGGCTTGTCAGACCTTCTGGATGGCTTTGACGATTTTGTAGCTGAGGCTTCATGAGATTCAAAGCGAGTTCCTCCAGAAAAAACCTTCTCTTGCAGTTTTCCTTGTGATGAAACATAGGATTGTTGTACATAATTATGATGAATGAATTTACAGCCGCGATATCAAGCAGTCCATAAAACACGCAAAGTGGCCATCGACGAATTGATCTTTTCACACTGTATGTGTGGCACAACTGATCTACTGTGTCAACACCCCCTTTCGTTCTGTTGTAGTCAAGTATTATTTCTGGCTGCTTTGATGTTTCATCAATTTTATTATCATGGTGAAGTGTTGACAGCAGCATAACTGATTTGTTTCGTTTTGGGACGAATGACACCAAAGTCTTGTCTCCACTGAAGCCAAATATTGAGGATCCCACAATTCTTGAGCGATTTGCCTGGAATTCTGAAGGTATGTCACGGTTGCAACGTCTTACAGTGCCCAGTAGTGTCAAATTCTTGCTAAGAAGAACATCAGCCAGTTGTACGTTAGTAAAGAAATTGTCGCAAGTAATGTTCCTGCCAGACTGTTCCAGAGGTTCAATAAGCTTCAAAACATCAGCTCCTAGAGATACTGTTTTGTCACGAGTAACTGACTCTTCACGCCCTAGGTATGGCTTCATATTGAATACATAATACGTTTCGGCATCTGCACACACCCATAACTTTATACCGTATCGGTCTGGTTTAGACTTGATGTATTGACGAAACGGATACTTGCCTCTGAACCCCAACAATTGTTCATCAACAGTCAAGTATGCAGATGGTGTGTACATTTTCATGCACTGAGAAATGAATAAATTCCAAACATCTCTGACTGGAGTAAATTTGTCATTGGCCCTTCGTGATTCACGGGTTTGTCTGTCATCAAATCGAAGTAAACTCAATATTTCTGCAAACCTTTTACCTGACATAACAGCTGGAAATATAGGATTCTGGATAGGACTTTTAGCCCAAGTTCTGCGTACAGATACTTTGTTCAACCTGAAAACACCACTCATGTACAGAAGACCCAATGTTGCTTGGAGCTCTTCCATTGTTACCTGCTTCCAGTCAGTACATGGTGGCTGCATTGCTTCAGCTCTACGTATGCCTTCAGAATTTGTGAAATCTAACACTGCTGACAATATATCTGGAGTTACAAACATGTCAAAAATATCCTTAGCATTAGTTATACCTCTGATCAGAGCAATTGGTCCAGAAGATTCTCTGACTATATTTGCTTCCCTTGTTCTTGATGTTGGCGGTACAGTTTTATTCCAATGCATGCCAGAACGAGCTGTGTAATGACTGTCAGTAACTTCCTCATTTTCAGAATGTGATTCAGAAGTTTCAGAATTGCTGTATGAACTGCTATCGTCATCACTTGTTTTATTTTCTTCGACAGCATCTTCCGCTTCACTGCCGCTATCATCAAGATCAAGCTGATCGGACTGGGTGGGAACGGCGGCACTATCCGTATCAGCACCTTCAGTATCATTACTCAAACTATCATTACTGTCACTTTCTTCATTCAACCAACATCTAATTTTTTCAGTTGCTGCACAGCTGCTGAAGCGTTTCGGGAGTGGCATTGTTTACCTTTGTCGTAAAAAATTTTAATCCACAGAAACAAACAAGGAACTGACGTCAGGTGACGTCATAAATGTAAGCAAGACGTTAGAAAACACAGGATTGTAATGTGGACTTGGAGTGGTGACTTTCTTTGCTGCTATAAAACAAAGGAGAGTGTTATTGTGCGAGTGTCGAAAATCACCCCTTGTTTGTTCAGCAGCATGCAGTACTGTATAAAAATGTTATTTTTGCAAACCATATGTATGAAAATACTTAAAAATGGTTCGTTGAGGAATACCTAGAGTACCAAAATACAATTCCTTACCATTTTGAAGAAAAACCACAAAAACAGACACCCAGGTCACCCCTGACCCGGGGGTAGTGTATCCGAGGGTTAATGGTATTATGCAACGGTGCAGTGTCGTGCTGGTGTTGAGTGGATGAACTCTGCTAACTTTGAACACTGGATACAGCCTGAAAAAGAGTTGGTGGGTGCACCAGGCCTGGGAGAGCAGTTGTAGCTGCGAGCTGGATTGTGGGCTTACTTGAGGTCCAGGAACCTGTGTGTGGCCCACACTATCTGTTGGGATCGTTATTTTTGGCCCGGGGGGAGGGGGGGGGCCTCTGTCACCTATTGTTTATAATAAAGCCTTTATGCAGGGCACTTCCTTGCCCATCTTTCGGCAGTGGGGTCAAGTGGGGCTAAGCTGAGTGGGGCAGCTGTTTCAGGATGATAGGCTACACCCAATTTGTGAACTGCAGGATTAATTTGCCTTGGCCAGACACCATGCTTTTTACCATGCCCAGATAGCTCATTGGGTTGGTCGCCGTGATTCCAAGCAGCAGGTGGTTCAAGTCCTCACTGATGTGGAACTCATTTGTGAGGAGCATAGTACTACTACTAGGGGGCTGGTCTCCATGCTGTACACTAGTTTGCAGAGTAGGGATCTTGTGATGGGAAAGCATAAGGCCCACTAGGCCCAGGAACTGCAACTTTCATATATCGATCAGCAGTGGAAGCAGATAGGATGACTTTGGAAAAGCTTGGTGGTAGTTGATGCCCAGGAAACCAATTATAAGCTACTCTATGGCTGGTATATGGTCCCTGCCTGGATTGCTTGGGTATTCCCGGGAGCTTCAGACCAGTGCTGGCATGGCTGTGGTATGCGTGGAACTCTGGCGCATGTGTGGTGGCTTTGCCTGCGAGTGCAGGATTACTGGAAGGGCATCCAGTATCGTGTGGAACGACCAATTGGTCTGAGCATCCCTTGGGATCCAGGGATTTTTCTATTTGGGAGGTTGGTACCTGGAGTCCACTCGCCCCAATTAGCATTGGTGTGTCACTGCATGAATACTGCCAGGTTGACCTTGGCTACTGCATGGAAACAAGTGTCACCTCCTGCGCTGGCACGTTGGCTGGTGCCGTATGTGGGATCTGTATGCAATGGAGTGGGGGGTGGCTGCCAGGTAAATGTGTGCCCCCCAAGCCTGCACTCGAACTCTGGGACCACTGAGTCAGCAAGGACCACTAGAGTGGTCACATGTGGGCATGTGCCCATAGCACTATCTTTAAGGCTGCTGCCATCAATCCAAGAAGCTGAAGATAATCCCAGACTCTGGGAGCCTGCTACACACAAAACAGCACCAAGCAATCTAACAAGACTATGACTTTTCTCCTCTGGCAGGAAAACACTGTCCATTCGAGTGTCAAAAGATGCTCCCAGAAACTCCAGGGATTGCGAAGGCATCAGCTGGCTCTTTCCCAGATTGATCACCCAGCTGAGGCTTTTCAAGGAGGACACCACTCAGGACACCACCTGAGACGCTTCTGAAAGGGAATGAGACCGAATGAGCCAATCATCTAGATATGGATGGACCCAGATCCTGAGACACCATAGCACTGCAGCCGCCAACACAATGACCTTGGAGAACAACCTCGGGGCGGTGGATAACACAAAAGGGAGGGCAGTAAACTGAAAGTGAGAGCTAAGCATGGCAAACGCAGATATTTCTGCTGATCCACCCGGATCGGGATATGAAAATACGCCTTGGCCAGATCCAGAGAAGCAAAGAACCCCCCTTGGTGAACTGCTTGAATCACAGAGCACAATGTTTCCATCTAGAAGCACGGAGGTCCAGAATGGGCCAGAAGGAACCGTCCTTTTTGGGCACCACAAAATAAATGGAGTATCTACCCTTGCCCCACCCATCCAGCAGAACAGGCACCATTGCCTTTAGGGCAGCAATTTGTCCAAGGTGGCCCGCACAGTGGCACATTTTGCTCGTAGACCCACATGGAGAGATGACAAAGGCATTTGGAATTGGCTCTTTGCACTCCAGGACAATTGAATGGTGTCTAGCACCCAGAGATCCTTGGCAACCTGGGCCCATTCTGGAAGAAAAGGCAAAACATGCCTTGAGGAACCTGGGAATGGGTCCCCAAACCTTCATTGTGCAGCCAGCCCAGGAGAGTCCTCCTCTGGAGGGACCCACATGTTTCACAAAAGGCTGAGAATGAGTTTGAAGTCCAGAAGCAGAGGGGAAGAAAGGTTTTCCAAGTTGGTAACAGTCTCAAGACCCCAAGGAATCTGGCAAGCATCCTCTGAACAGGTGGAGGTTGACTAGAAAGGGGCAGCAACCTACTTTTCAGGTCCCTTTGACATGTCCTCTGGAAGGCAGTAAGATTGTCTTGCCGAGGTCCTTCACTAGCTTCTCCAAATCTGCTTCAAACAAAACTTCCACTTAAATCCCAGTTGGGTTAACCGGGATTTGGAAGATGTGTCCACTGCCCAGTGCCTGAGCCAAATCCAGTGCCATGACACCACTGTCAGGGCATCATCTCTGGCCACCAAGCATACCAAGTCATACATGGCATCAGAAGGAAGGCCATAGGAGACTTCAAAAGAGGGGTAGTATCTGGCAGAAGAGACTGAATCCACTGGAGCAGGGCTTGAGACTTCCAGCTGGCAGTATATTCCAGCCTGACAACAGTTGCTGCCATGGCAAACTGGCTCCTCAGCAACCAAGCCAACTTAGGTCCAGAAAACCCTTTAAGGCTGATCTGCCTTCCATAGGCATGGCGGTCCATCTGGTAACTGCCATAACCTGCACATCATCCTCGGGAACACCAAATCACTCAATGCACTCCTCCTCCAGGAGAGCAGAGATCTTACACACCCTTTAACCTTTAAGCAGGGAGTCAGCAGAGTTCCACTCTGACCAGATCATATCCTTGATCACATCTGGGAACAGAAGACAGTAGTGGATTTTTGCACCCCTTGAAGGAGCAGGTGTACCTTCTGCTCCTGCTCTGTGCTGGAAGCAGCCTCCATGTTCAAGGCAGATGAGACCACGGCAATCAACGCCACCGGCTCCTCCTTCCAGGATAGGCAAATCACTCTAGTCTCTGCACAATCCTCCGAAGGAGAGAGTACATCTTCATCCACATCAGAGCCCAGTAAACCATCGGAATCAGAGTCATAGTCGAAATCTCAGACAGCTCCTAGCTGCTCCCAATCTACAGGAGGAGGGGGGGGGGGGAGGGACTGAATCGAGAGCCCCCAACAAGGACAATGATGAGGTCAAGCCTTGGTACTCATTCCTTGAGAGCTCTGGGCAGAGGATCTATGCCAGGCTAAGCTTCACGCCCCAGAAACTGTTTTACTGGCTGGCTGTGCAGCACTGCATTTAAGGCGGCTGGTAGATCACTCTGACAGCCTTCTGCAATCTTTGAGAGCTGGTGGGGGGGGGGGGGGGAGATGACAGAGGAGGAGGGAAGGGGAGCAGAGGTTGTGTGAGGCTGCTGAATTTTTCATCCTTCCAGATCCTTCAATTTTCTGGCTGCTCAACAGGCTCTTATCTACGGTAAGAGCATGGAGCTGAACCAATTTTCCCTCCTCCTTTGGCTACTGAAAAGACCGCAGTTTAGTGGAACGTCTCATGTCACACTTAAGTGAGAGTCACCTTTGATTCCAAGGTGATCATTCACGAGCATTTAATTAGGCTTTTCCTCCCAATCCTCAGATTTTCTTCAGAGAGCAGAAAAGAGTAATTAGTTCTTACCTGCTAATTAGTGTTCCTGAAGGATCTCCAGTCAAGTCCCTTTCCACTGGGTTGTGCCCCCCTTCTAGCAGCTGGGAGACTGAGCCAATCATCTTTTGCTGACTCTGGGGTATAACTAGCACTGGCACCACCCACCAGCTCCAGTATCCTATTGACAAAGCCAAGTTAACGGAGAGACAATTAAGCCAAAAATCACAAACTGTGAATAACTATAATATAAAACCTAGAACATGAACCACCTCCCACCTCCCGAAGAGGGGACCTCCCACCCCTTCGAAGAAGAGAAGGCTTACCTGAACCGCAGATACTCGAAACCAGCTGCTGCTGCTACTACTGCCTTGCCTCTGCTTGCCTACTTTTGCCTGCCCTAGCTGATTGCCTTGCTTCCACCCACTTGGGATCGCTCTAAATCAACGCTCCTCCTGTTGTTGCTCCTCCCACAGGTAACTCATTGGCGGTTTCTTCCGGTTCCCGGAAGCGCCATCCAGCATTTAAGCGCCTTTGGCGCAGCGTTCTGAAAGCACTGCTGCTGCTACTGCCTTGCCTACCTTTGCCTGCAATGCTGATTGCCTTGCTGTCAGCTGATTGCCTTGCCGATTGCCTTGCGTCCATCCACTTGGGATCGCTCTAATCAATGCTCCTCCTGTTGTTGCTCCTCCCACAGGTAACTCATTGGCTGTTTCCTCCGGTTCCCGGAAGCACCATCCTGCATTTAAGCGCCTTCGGCGCGCACACAAGGAGCAGGTCATGCTCGTTGGGGCGAGTCCAGGGGCGAGGTTCGTGGCTCATCTTCCGTGCTGCATCTCTACCAGCGTCCAACAACGTTCAACAGTACCTCTGCTCTGACCGTGCTGACTGTGACCGTTCCGTTACAGCGATTGGTACTCCTCACAACCCTGATAGACCACCTCAGTGTCAGAGTCAACATTTTCATTTTTTTTCTACCTATAGCTGGGTTCTATTCTTATTCACTTTGCTTCTGTCTTTCTTCCCTTTCTGTGTAATGTCTGCTATACCTGTTATTTGGGGTTGGAGGCCTCCTCTGAACTCTGCTCCTCTTGACTCTCTTATAAGGCCATCCCCCAATCTTATTCCATGTCTCACTCACCATCCTCTGTCACCTTCTTCCCCCTCTCGCTCCTTCTCAGCTCTTATTCCTCCAGATGGCTCTCGTAAACTGCCGCTCTCTGCGCACCAAAACTGTTCTCATTCACGATCTCCTCTTACAGCACTCCTTGGATTTCCTGTTTCTGACAGAAACCTGGCTTAAGGACAGGAAGGAGCCTCTTCTGAATCGCTGCCTCCCCCCCAGGATTCTCCTCTTTGTCCACGTCCCGTCAGGGTAGAAGTGGTGGGGAGGGGGGAGGGTTGCAGTGATCTTTCGCTCTTCCTTTTCTCTGCTTGAAGTCCTCCCTTCCCCTGTTTCCTACCCAGTAACTCTTACTTTGGTTAGGCACACCGACCCCTATCCATATTCTTCTTCTCTATGCCCCTCCTGCTCTATCCTCCCCTCTATGGAACTCTGTTCTCTCAACACTGTACGAGGCCTCTCTCACATACCAACATCTCTTAGTTTTAGGCGATTTCAATGTTCACTAGCATTGTCCTTCTCAGCGCGATTCTTCTTTTCTTTCCCTTCTCTCCAAATCTTTCCTTTCAACAGTTTGTTCCAGCTTCCACTCATTCAGCTGGCCATATGGCTAGATCTCATTATTACCTGGCAAAATTTGCCTTTTATCCCTTCTTCCTTTACTATCTTACCTATTCCCTGATCCGACCATTCCTGCATATTTTTCTCCATTCCTTTCTCTCCTCTTTCCCCTGTTGCTCCGTCAGCTTCATCTCCTTCCCCAGCCCGTTTAGCTCGCCGTATCACCGCAAATACCCTTCTTCAGTTTCCATCCTCAGACACGCTTTTCCCTCTTGAGTTTCTTTCCCTTTCAGTTGACCTCTGGGCCCAATGCTGGGGACTCTACACTCTCCTTCGCTTTGTCTAAGGTTGCTCCTCTCTGCGCTACCTCTACCACCCAGCACCGTCCCAGCTCCCCCTGGTTCCATCCGGGTCTTCTGACCCATTGTTCCTATCTCCGCCGAGCTATACGCCGTTGGCGTAAATGTCCCTCCCCAGCCACTTTGTCCCACTTCCGTTACTGCCACAAAAATTATCGCTCCCTTCTTTTTACAGCAAAAAAAGGATCACTTCTCTTGTCTTCTATCTGGCACCTTTCCCTCACAGTGGAAACACGCCTTAATTCGACCACTCCTGAAAAAAAGCCTCCCTAGATCCTTCCCTACCCACAAACTGGCATCCTATTTCTAATCTTCCTTTTCTTTCTAAAACTTCTTGAAAGGCTAGTCTTTTCTCAACTTTCTTCTCACCTTGAAGCTTCCCTAGCCATCCACCCCCGCCAATCAGGTTTTCGTCCCGGTCACAGCACTGAATCTATTCTTATTTCTTTTCTTAATTGCACATTGCTCACGATCGGGGTTCTATATCTATTGATCTTTCCACTGCTTTCGACATCGTTGACCACTGCACCCCCTTCTTTCCAGTCTTCATTCCGCTGGTCTATCTGGCACAGTTTTACACTGGTTTCACTCTTTTCTTTTCAATCGATCTTTCTCGGTTCTCTCTGGCACTGATTCCTCCCCTTCGACACCCCTTCTTTGTGGTGTTCCCCAGGGTTCCGTCTTAGCACCTCTACTGTTAACCCTTTCCAGGCCAAGCCCAAAACTCCTCGGAATCCAAAATTCTGACTAAATATTACTATCAAATGGTATATAATACATGACCATAGCAGAAGGAAAATCACTATTAGAACATATTGAATAAGACGGGTACAATTTTCCTGAAATATGCAAAAATTAACCCAGCTGCAGAATGTGGATTAAAAATTTAAAGTAGGCCTTCAAAGGGTTAACATCTTTTTGGCCCCCCGTCCCTACTAATCCAACAATATGGTATTTCTGCATACTACTACGCAGACGATATTCTTCTCCTCTATCACTGATTCACTCACTCCTGATATTGGCCCACTTAATGCCTGTCTTTCTGCTGTAGCTTCCTGGTTCTCTGATAATTTTCTACACGTTCATCTCTCAAAAATTTCGGCTATTTGGTTCTCTGCTGGTAAACCTATCCCCTTCTCTTGTCCGGTTTCTCATCTGCTCCGATTCCTATTGTCACTTCACTACAATATCTTGGTGTTACTCTTGACTCAGCCTTGACTTTTAAGGATTACATTTCTTTGATTGGCCAGCGTTCTTTTTACACCCTAAGGCAACTTTGTGCGGTCCGCCCCTTTCTTTCTACATCTTCAACCACATTGCTTCTCTCTCGTTATCTCACATTTAGATTATTGTAACGCATCCCTAGCTGGTCTCCCCTCTTCCCAACTACGTAGGCTCCAATTGGTACACCACACCGCCGCCCGCATTCTGACTCACGCCTCACTGTTTGATCACGTCACCCCCCCTTCTCATCCGTTTGCACTGGCTTCCCATTCCTTTCCGGATTCAATATAAAAGATTCTCATTTTCGTACACAAATCACTTCCCTCTCTAATCTAGTTCATTTCCACTGTCCCCCTAGAATTCTCAGATCAATTCACCCCAATCGGTTATCTTTTCCCTCCCCTTTCTAGGCCCATCTGGAATCCACACGCTCTTCTGCCCTTTTCTTTCTGGGTCCCGCTTATCGAACTCTGCCACCTACGCTTCATCTCAAGCTCTCTTTTTCCACCTTTAAAGCCAGACTTGACATCTTTTTTGCACAGCTTTTGATCTTCCTCCCTCCCCCGTTGATATTTAGTTCTGTCTGTTTTGCTCCTGGCTGTCCCCCCTTTTTTCTTTTCTCCCTCTTTCCTACTTATTTTATGGCATTCTTTTCCTTTTTTGGTAGTGCTTTTATGATTTTATTGTAAACCGCTATATGCCTATGGTTTTGGCAGTATATTAAGTTTTTAAATAAAGATAGATAAAGGGATTTGCTTCTTCCCCCTGGCCCCACACTGGGTGACCCCGCAAGGTGCCTGCAGAACCTCTTAGCCCCTTTACACCTAGCGCTTGAGGTCGGTTACACCTCTGCACCTGAAAACCGAAAAATACTGGGCAGGATCAGGGACTGGAATGGAGATCCTTCAGGAAGGCTAATTAGCAGGTAAGAACTAAATTACTCTTTCCTAAGCGTCTCTCCAGTCCAGTCCCTTTCCACTGGGATGTAACAGAGCAGTTACATCATGGGAGGGGCCTGCAAGGCTGACCGAAGCACTGCTCTCCCAAAACCGGCGTCTTCCGCCGTCTGTACATTCAAACAGTAATGCTTAGCAAAAGGTATGTAGGGAAGACCAAGTTGTCGCCCTACAAATATCCAGTGGCAGAACTAACGTAGATGCTGCCCATGAAGCCGCTTGAGCTCGTGTAGAGTGTGCCCCAGAGTTCTCTCGGAAATGACCTACCCTTCTGAATGTATGCCATGGCAATTACCTCCCTGATCCATTGTCAGATGGAGGCCTTAACTGCTGCCTCTCCTCTATGTGGACCCCCCCCCCCCAAAAAAAATAACCGATCCGATTTGCGGAAGGCCGCCGTGCGGTCTAAACACCACCTCAGAATCCTGCGCATGTCCAAACGACGCAGACGGGCATCATCCACTCCCTGCTCCCGCTTGACAAACGCAGGGAGAGAAACTGACTGATTCACGTGGAAAGACGATACTACCTTGGGTAAAAAGGAAGGTATGGTCCACAAAACCACCTTTTCTTTAAAGAAAGAAAGGAACGGCGGGCGACATTACAGCGCCTGAAGCTCCGAAATACGTCGGGCAGAGCAAATAGTCACTAGAAAAAATGGTCTTGAATGTCAAATGCTCATTAGGCTCACTTGCTTGCGTATCCAACACTAGGTTAAGGTTCCAGGGAGGAACCGCTGACCTCTGTTGAGGCCAGAGGTGCCTCACCGCCTTCAAGAACCGACTCATGTCTGGATGCTCACCCAAGGACCTAACCCTGAACCTTGCCCCTGTAGCAGGAAATAGCCGCCACCTGCACCCTCAAGGAACTGGCACCCTTCTCAAAACCGGCCTGTAAAAAAAATCGAGTACTTCTGGAATAGACACCACCATAGACCTCTTTCTGCGGGTCAGACACCAATCCTCAAATATGCGCCAAACTCGTACATAAGATAGGGAAGATGAACGCTTCTGGGCATTTAGCAAAGTCGTGATCACCGCCCCGGAGTATCCATGCTTCCACAGCCTCACCCTTTTAATAGCTATGCCGTAAGCGAGAACAGATCCACCTGCGGCATCCGCACGGGACCCTGAAACAGATCCTCCATTCCCGGCAGACGCCATGGCTGATCGGTCAGCAACCTCATTAGGTCGGCGTACCATGGGCGACGTGGCCAATCCGGGGCTATCACCACCCACCCCTGGTGGGCTTCTATTCTCTGGAGGACCCTGCCTATAAGGGCCCACGGCGAGAACACATACAGTAGCCCTTCTGTGAGCCACCTCTGAACCAATGCATCCAGGCCCTCCGACATACTTTCCCTTCTCCTGCTGAAGAAGCGGCTCGCCTTGGCTGATTCGAAGCAAGCCATGAGGTCCATGATGGGATGGCCCCCATCGGCAGACCACCTGCTCGTACACCTCCTGGCAGAGTTCCCATTCGTCGTGATCCACCTTGACCCTGCTCGTCTGCCGTGATGTTTACTACCCTGGCTACATGCTGCGCTGACAGCGTCAGTAGATAGGCCTCGGCCCATTCTAGCAGCCCATTCAACTCCGCCTCCAAGAGAGGGCTGCGTGTTCCGCCCTGGCGGTTGATATATGCTACTGTGGTTATGTTGTCCGACAGCACTTGGACCGCCTTTTGTTGGAGCAAGCGCTTGAAGGCTCTGAGTGCCAGAGCCACTGCCCGCATCTCCAACTTGTTGATGGACCACTGGGCCTCCTGCGCACTCCAGCCTCCCTGGGCAAAATTGCCCCTCGCAGTGAGCCCCCCCAACTGCTCAGGCTGGCATCCGTTGTCAACTGCACCCATTGTGATGCTTCTAGGGGCATGCCTCTTTCCAGGTTCCCCTGGCAGAGCCACCACTGCAAGGCCCGCTTGGTTACTGGCGCACATATTAGCACTGTGGACAGGGGCCGATATTGATGGGACCAATAGCGAAGCAGGGACCTCTGCAATGGCCGCATATGAAACCTGGCCCATGGGATCACCTCGATCGTCGATGCCATGGTCCCCAGCACTTGAAGGTAGTGCCAAGCAGTAGGTGCCTTCATGGCTAGAAACCTGCAGATTAGAAGTCGCAGCTCTAACGCCCTCCGATCCGGCAGACAAACCCTGCCCGCGTAGGTGTCGAATCTTGCTCCCAAATACTCTAACTCCTCAGCAGGCACCAATCTGCTCTTTGCGAGATTGATCACCCACCCTAAGTTTAAGAGCTTGACCACCCTGGTCGTAGCCTGTCGGCACTCGTCCTCGGACTTGGCCCAAATCAACCAGTCTAGGTACGGGTGGACAAGGATCCTTTCCTTGCGAAGTGCCGCTGCCACCACAACCATCACCTTGGTAAATGTGTGGTGGGCCGTCGCCAGACCAAAAGGCAAGGCCTGAAATTGAAAGTTACCACAAACGGCAGATACTGCTGATGCGACTCGCGAATAGGGATATGCAAATAAGCCTCCGCGAGGTTGAGAGATGTCAGGAACTCCCCCTGATGGACTGCCATGACGACAGACCTGAGAGAGTCTCCATGCAAAAATGAGGAACTCTGAGGCAACGATTGACTCGCTTGAGGTTGAGGATGGGATGAAACGAGCCCTCCTCCTTTGGCACCATAAAATAAATGGGAGTACCGACCGCAGCCGCACTGGTCTTCTGGTACCGGCATGACCGTCCCCAATAATAAGAGTCTAGATAACGGTCTCCTCCACTGCCGCGACCTTGGATGGTGAGCCGCGAGGAGATTGTACAAACGAAGGAAGGACTGGTCTTGCAAATTCAAGGGCATATCTGTCTCAGACTACCTCCAATACCCACTGATCTGACATGACTCAGGCCCAGGAGGGAAGGAACTACCGCAAACATCCTCCCACTGACAGCATCTCCGCCCGGGCCCCCCCCTCGCTTCATTGTGGCTTTCTCAGACCAGAGGAGGAGGTAGAGCCCCCAAAGCCCCTCCCTACTCCTCAAAATGCCTGGAAACCCTGGCCCCTAGAGGAAAAGCATCCTCTGAAAGGGCATTGAACGGGCTGATCGAAACCTCCGGGGTTCCCGACCTTGAGGACGCCCAGGAGCGGGGTTGCGACTCAGCTTCGGCCTGTCCTCTGGAAGGCTACCCCCCCCCCCCCCTTAGACTTCCCAAGCTCCTTGACTAACTTGTTCAGGTCTTCCCCAAACAGCAAACTTTCCCTTAAAAGGGAGCTTGCTGAGGCAGGATTTAGAGGAACCATCTGCTGCCCAATTGTGCAGCCAAAGATAACGGCGGGCCGCAACCACTGAAGCCATATTCTTAGCCAAACTCCTAATGAGATCATATTGACTATCAGCTAAGTAGGCCGCTCCTGACTCAATCCTGGCCGCCTCCGTCAATCCACCTTGTTGGACATTGGGCAGCTGAAGCTGCTGTGACCATCTTAGACAGGTCCGGACTACCCATGCCCCTCAAACCGAGGCCTGTAGCGCCAGGGCACTAATGTCAAGGCTTGCTTCAGTAGGGTAATCCATCTTCCTGTCCTGAGCACTGCCCTCCACTGGGATGGTTGCCTTCTTGGTAACTGCCGAGATGGCAGCATCCACTCTAGGAGACCTAAGCAGCTACTTTTCACCTTCCGGTAAGGGATACAAGTGTGACATGGACCGAACTCCCCTTAAACCCGAGTCCGGCTGGTCCCACTCCGCTTGGATCATATTTCTGACTACACGATGAACTGGGAAGACCTTTTGAGATTTTCTAACTGCCTGAAGGAGCGGATCCTCCAAGGCCTCCTCCTCCGGAGGACAGTCTACTGACATATTGAGTACCCGTAGGGACTCCCCAATTAATGCCGGCAACTCTTCCTGACGGAAGACCTGGACAATCTTGGCTTGCTCCTCCTCTGGCAGTTCACCTTCTTCAAGCTCCTCGCCTTCCTCTAACTCCCAGTCAGAGGCCTCACCTTCCAAAGCCTCCGACTGTGGTGAGTGGAAGGGTTCCTCCATTGTCAGCCTAGCTCGCTTAGGGGGAACCTCTGCCTCTTCCGGTCCCTTGGACTCCGCTAGTCTTATTGCTGCTTGCCTGTGCCGAGAAGGAAGGCCACTCGCTCCCTGCTGATGCAAGCAGAACGCCTTGTGCAGCAGTAAGACAAGTTCTGGGGGAAAATCCCCAAAACTCCCCTCCTCTTGCCCCCCCGAGGAAGTGCAGGGTCCAGGCTGGGCCGGCTGCTCCAAGGATGAAAGGAAAGGAGAACCTGGGGAAAGTCCTGCTTCTAGAAGTGCCCCCGAGTCCTGCGAGACAGAAGATAAAGGGTCCAGGGCCTCTGAGGTCTGCGGACCCTGCTCCACAGATGCAGCCATCATCGTACAGCCCATGCAAATGCCAGCTCCAGACACCGTCCCCTTCCTGGTCCCACAGAGCAGACACTGGGGCTTGGATGGCATAATAGCTTAACCTCTGCCAATCTACAGGAAAGGTACAAGTAACAGGCTTTTTTTTTTTTTTTTTTTTTTTACTAAAGAAATAAAAGAAAATCAATGTAATAAATGAAACATTAAGTTTTTAAGAGCCTACACGACGTCCTGAGCAGCCCTGCAGAAAAAAACCCAGAGCGTGAAAAAGCGCGCAAAAATGGCCTGCCCCTGTCTCTGCTGCTACGGAGCTTCCCGAAACTGAAAGAAATCCACTGCCAGCAAACCGTGGCTTCTCCCGACGCTAGATGACCGGTGCCCAGCTCACCTCTGCCTGCAGACACTTGCCCAGCCTCTGCTTCCATCCTCCTCTCCTCCGGAACTGAAAAGCACTTGCTCCTCCTGGCCTCGTGCTCAGCCACCCTCAGGGCTTCGGCACAGAGGCGGGTCTTCACCAAGGCAGGTTCTGCAGGCTGTGGGGAAGTCGCCGACTCCACACCCTCTGGAGCTGCGAACTTCCTTCCTTATTTATTCATTTTTACTGCTTGCGTGCGCCGCGGTCAGCCTGGCCTCCTCCTATACCCCGGCCCAACGAAGGGGGACGGGGAGGAAGGGAAATTCTCCCCTGAAGGTAAGGAGCCCCACAAGGTGACCTAAACCAAGAAAAAGAAAGGAAAATAAGTTGAATAAATTGAATGAACAAATAAAAACGCTTAAAATAGAACTTACGTGTCTCTCCAGTAAGCCCTTTCCCTAGGCTTACTGCTACCCTCCAGCTGCTTGGAGACTGAGCTAACTGGAGCTGGTGGGTGGTGCCAGTGCTAATTATACCCCAGAGTCAGCGAAAGATGATTGGCTCAGTCTCCAAGCTGCTGGAAGGGAGGCACAACCCAGTGGAAAGGGACTGTACTGGAGAGATGCCTAGGAAAGCCATCCACCATCTGCTGGAGTTCTGGTGGCTGAGGTGAATAGAGGCATGGGAGTGACGTCATGTCATTGAAACCTGGGTTTATCATTGGTTCTTTGTCTCCATCAATCTGCTGGTAAGGGAACACAACCCACTTGTCTGGACTGGTCTATCAGGATGATATTTGGGGGGGGGGGGGGGGGGGGGAAGGAGTGCGGAAGCACTTTACTACAAAGGAATCAGCATGTTGGAACAACATAAAATTCGCTATCAATTGAACTATTGTAATTATATGACAACTTCCATCATTCAGTGAGGGTTCTTTTTTTTTTGCTGATTTTAATAATCTTTTATTTTAGGATTTCTCCACTCCTCCTAAAGCTGGACTACAGACCACATGACTCTTGGGAATTTCATACCACATATCCAGAGTTTCGCCTGTAGGTGTCTCCAGGACTTCTCAGGGGCTGCGACTGATGGTTCAATAGTATCTCCAATCACTTCTGGGTTAAGAAGGACTGATGTCTGGAAATCAAACTCTGGGTCTCCTGTACAGCAGCACAGGATAGCCATGGGCTACAAAATCCATAAAGGTTTGCTACTTTTTGTTGTTTTTACTAAACAGACCTCAATTCAGATTATTTCATTATAAAAAGGTTTTTAATGAATTTTTCCACACCAAAACTGGCTATTGCTATCTTCCTACCTTTTAGGACAGAATCCTCTAAGCGTTCAGACATTTCAAGGCACTGCTGCTGGTACTCAGGATTAGTAAAGTAATGTTTTGGCTCGGCGAGCTTCCGCTGCAGCCTTTCCAGGCGCCTTTGTTCTTTTTCCGCTTCCCGTTCTGCTTGTTTCTTCACCCAGTCAGCCATGCTGTTCATAAAAAAGGAGCAGGCAGATCAGAAAGAGCAAGGAAAGAAGCTCTCCAGAGATTTACAAAAGCTGTGCTAATGAAATATCCACTGAACCGCTGCAGCCTGGCATCTGCTATTTTGGTTTTGATCAGCCTATACGTTCCACTTTCACCATTGTGTTTCACAGGGGAAACTTTCTTCCCAAAATCACTTGCACTCTTGAATGACCTGTGTACACTGCATGACTTGGGAGAGATTTTACAGATACCAGAAGCTATGACTAAGTAGGAACATGGAACATCTATCTGAATCCATGGATTGTTCTAGGGCACTCAGTTAATCCATACATGACAAGCTGTAGGGCAGTCATTCTTTACACAGCTATGAAGCTACTACTTTTTGGGTTCATATGTTTTTTTTAATTTACAAAAGTTGTTTTAAACAACTTTCACTTAGTGAATATATCAATTTATCCAGGAGGATACGGTTTCCCTAATGCATGTCATCTAAAAAAAGTGATGAAATGAGACTGGAATTACAACACTTAGAAAATTACAGAAAATCAGTACATTTATGTTCCAAGTCAATTATGTTTTTAGTTGCAACAGCTTAATAGCTGTGGGGCCTTTTTACTAAAGAGTGCTAAGTGGTTAGCGCAAGTTAGAATACATGCTAACGGCATGCTGTTATCCATGTAACTGTTAGTGCGGGGCCCGTCATAGGCATCAGAATGGGGTGGGCAACATGGGCCCTGGCCCCAACAAAATTTTGCCCACCATTCACAATTGTAGCAGACTCCTGTCTGCCCATGGGAGATCAGATCCTTGCGGGGAGGGTGGATGGCTGCCACGACTGTGGCAAAGTCTGTCTGCTGAAAGATCCCCACATGCAGACAGGAGTCTTTGCCACAATTGCAGTAGCCTTCCCTTACTGCCCGCAGGGATCCGATCTTCCACAGGCAGACAGAAGTCCCACCAAGATCTCAGCCATTCCCTTCTCTTTTGTCCGTGGGAGATTGGAAGGCTGTGTGTGTGTGTGTGGGGGGGGGGGGGAAACTTACCCCCCCCCCCAATCACAGAGGCGTTCCGTGGTCCCTGGGGCCAGCAGTTAGTACGGCCCGATTTCCATACTAACTGTCCTGTGCATTTTGAGATAAGTGGGAGAGTAAGGGGCAGAATGGGTGGGGTGAGCACCTTGCAGTCAGCACATCCCATGCTAACGGCAAGACATGCAACTAGCACTGGTGCACTTATTGCCACTTCCATAGGTGGTGGTAAGTGTGCCTGTGCTAATTTTAGAAGTGTTAGGGTAAGGTGCATCATGTTAACTGCCGGAAACATGCTTTTCATGTCCTTGACATTTAATACAATGGTGTTGCCCCTAAAGCGTTAAGATTTTGAGTGCCATTGACACGTTAGGTGCAACACCCTAGTGCTCTTTAGTAAAAGGGCCCCTATATGTCACATATGCAATATTCCACCAAGTATGTATCTCAAAGGAGGAACTCTCAGCTTATTACAGGAGAATAGATATTTCATAATTGCAATATAATTTCCAAATAATTAGAAACAAAAGCTCACATTAGCTATTCAGTAGATTAACCTTTCCCATACACCAATCAAAATATCCCTGTACTGTTGCAGAAATTTAAAACGTGCAATAATGTCCCTATTGCTATGTGGTAAAATCCGTCTTCTTCCTAAAATGTTGAATTTGAAGTTTAACCCCCCCCCCCCCAAAAAAAACAAAAAAAAAAAACCACGCAGTATTTAGACTTTTCTATGAACAACAACAAATCCAAGGGATGCAATATCAAAACCATGACTACTTCCTCCAAGCAAATAAACTAGCCTGCTCTATAGGTTTCAAGTATGCATTTAAGTCCTTTTCTCCAAATTAGTTAGTTTTGCACATACCATAACAGTCCTAAAACTCACTTCTAAGCCAAGGTATGTGGAGTATGATCTCAGTCTCTCAAATTTACTCCTAATGCTAGCCATAATGCTTGCACCATGCCAGAGAGAGTCTCCTTCTAGAATTCATAAGATGTAACAAGTATGAATACATTTAGCAAGATGTACTTGGAAGGCTTGGGAAGAGTAGAGTAGTCTAGTGGTTAGAGCACTGCCTTTGTAACCAAGAGACCAAGGTTTGATTCCCACTAGCACACCTTGTGGCCTTGTGCCTCAGAAGAAAGGCCTGGCAATCTACTTCCGTGTTAGACAGCCAAAAAAAAAAAAAAACAGGAACTGCAGGGCCACCAGGAGCCAGCATTGACTTGAAGGCACACTGCATTTTTTTGTACTTGGAAATTCTTCTTAAAAATCAAGCCTATGGCACCCAACACAATGGAAAAAACCAACGTTCTGCAACATTATCTTGGTTTCTGACTGCATTTCTTGGTACTTCAGGATCTTCTCCCTCTCTATAAAAGATTCCTAGAATGGTTGCTTGGGATGGACATCTCTATAAATCAATGTCGTTCTGGTGGTATTCTCCTTTACCACTAATGTCGGCTTCCTTGCATCCAGCTTTTTAAGTCTGTCGGAATGGGGGTAATCCCAGGTAATCATAACCTCTTCATGCTCATAGTTCTCTTATAGTCATCATCTCAGTGCTTTTCCAGTACAGAGATCTTATAAAGCGTTTCCAGAGATGAGATGTGCTATTTTCTGTATAGAAATTTCTGCCATTAAAACTTTGCAGCCACCTATGAAATGAATCACCATTGCTAGCTGTTTCTTACAGAAGCTACATATGCTTGCCTGCAAGTTTTTTTTCAATGCTTACTGTAAACCTGTCCTTAATCTGCTGTCCTGGGCTGCAACTATCAATTTCTCTCATCCTTCCATTTCAGTTTGCCTCTCCATAAGCATTCATGTGTCAGGTCTTGACTGACAAAGGGTTTTTGAAGTAAAACTATTTCCCACTGTATTTGTGTATTTGACACTTGTTCCTTGTTTGTCTAATTCTTTGAAGAGTTTCTCTTGTTTTGCAAATTGTTGCTTCTTTCCCTGTGCATGCTTGTGGATTCTCACTCATTCCTTCTAATCGTCAGACGGCTTGTCCAAGTTTGATGACAAACTGATTCTGGACATTTACTTTCATATTTCAGCACTTTTTCATATTTGGATCCAATGATACTGTTAGGTAGGCCAGGCGGCTTATGGTAGCTCTGTATTTATAACCTACTTCTATGAGGCCCAGTCCTCCTCTGCCTTTAGGAATGTAGTGTCTTAGCAGACACAGGAGTTTTTTTGTTTGTACATTGTTTTTCCAAGATCTTTGCATACTGGGCTCTTAATCCTAAAGCTATATGGAAGTGCAGGAATTGCCAGCTGATTAACGGCTTTTATGTTATTCCGTGATGTTAAAGCACTTTTGAACAACAATTTAAATCTCCTGTAATATTCATAGTAACATAACATAGTAATATAGTATATGACGGCAAATAAAGACCAGTATGGTCCATCTAGTCTGCCCAGCAAGGTGACAAGAGTAGGTGCACCTGCCGTTCCATGCAAGTCACCCCTCTCCATGCCTTTGTTTAGGGGTATACACACTGCTCCGTGTAGGTACCCCCCTATTTGTTCAAATATAAGAGCTAGGATAAAATCAAAACAAACATAACTGCTATAAAACGGATCCGTCTTTCCCAAGTGGCTGCTTGACAGATGTCGTCGATAGACAGAGTGTAGATGAGCCATTGAAGCTGCCATGGCTCTCATTGTGAGCTGTGACATGGCCCTCCAGAGGAAGGTTCTTACTCTGACAGGCAAAAGAAATACACTGTGCAATCCAGTTGGACAGTGTTCTCTTGGAAACTGGACGTCCCAAATGAGAAGGATCAAAAGCAAAGAGTTGAGAGGACTTTCTATGTTGCTGTGTTCTTTGCAAGTAAAAGGCTAAAGCTCTTTTACAGTCCAAAGTATGAAGACTCCTTTTTGCATTTGATGCATGAGGTCTTGGAAAGAACACAGGCAGGTAGACTGCTTGATTAAGATGAAAAGGCGAGGGGGATCCAAGATGGCGGTGGAGGAGTGAGACGCCAAGGTGCAGTGCTCTACACCGGCTTTACACTTGCTCCTCGATGGGGAAAAAGAGAAAACAGCGTCCTCAGAAACTCCCTGAGTCCTCGACCCCAACGAGTAAATTGGTGCAGGCGTCTATAGCTGGATTTTGCACGACTTCTGGCGTTATGGCTTCGGCGGACCCACCGAGTGACTCGGTGGATCTGAGCTTCGATGGGGTGTTGTTAAGCCCCGAGCAGTTGCCCCCTCCTCAGCCCGGGAGCCATCCCGGGAAAGGTCGGCCTGGTCAGGCTTCTTCGCAAGGCGAGGCTTTGCAGGCTGCTGGGAGTTCGCCCGGGAGGTCACAACTATCGACAACGGAACCTGGAGTGGATTTGGGCGCTGCCGTAGAAGATCTGATGGTCTCTTCTCTGTGTAGGGGAGGCCGGCTGGGGGAGCAGTTGATATCTAGTCCCTCCGGTCCTTCGGCGTTCCGGATCCCTGAGGTCGTGGAGAAACCTGCGCAAGTAACGTTGGATAGCTTGTGGGAGGCTATCTCGGCTCTTCAAAGAACCCTCCTGCCCTTATTTGGGGTTGTTTCTCAAGAACTGATTGGCGTTAAAGCACAGTGTGAGGCGACGGCCGCGGAGGCTGTGAGTCAATCGGGACAAATTTCTTCACTTGAATCTAGAGTTGAGGACCTGGAGTCTCTTGGAACCGCTGGGGTTCAGGATCGATTAGTTCAGGCGAGGAAAATGGAGTATTTGGACAATCAGCTTCGAAGGAATAATCTTAGATTCCTGAACTTTCCTCGATCACCTCTGTTAGATTCCATTGACTTGGTCCGTAAGTTTTTCTAGAAGTGCTTCAGATGCCTGCAGGATCGTTGCCTCCGATAGTGAGAGCTCAGTATGTTTCAATATCGATTGGGGAGGTTGCAAATCAGCTGGGGAAACCTGCTGGTAGTGGCCCCCCTCATATGGATCTTTCTGATTTCTTGGAGAGCTCACTTGAGGTGGTTACTAGCAGGGCTACTCTATTGGTAAAGTTTGCTTTCGAGTCTGATCGGAATACTGTGCTGCAATTGTATTTCCGTCATATTTCAGATGCTATGTTTTTGGGTTCAAGAATATCAATATTTCCCGATTTAGCAAGGGAAACACAGAAAAGGCGAAAAGCGTTCCTGGAGTTGCGCCAGAGGACGCTCGCTTTGAGTGCGCAATTTAAACTTAGATATCCTTGTAAATGTGTTATATGCTTTCAATCTAAGCAATACTTGTTTTTTGAACCCAAGCAACTTTTGTCTTTTCTTTTAAGTAAGGAGGGGCTTGGATCTGAGGAGCCTTCTATACCGGCTGCCATATAATAATAATCACGCTCCTATAATGTTATAATTGTGTTAGGTGATTAACCTTAGAATTAATTTCTTTTTTCTTGGATCCTTATTGGGGGAATATTGGGGTCTATACCAAGTTTTGTTTATATTTCTATAGGGCTGCTTTGCGGTTCTTATTTTTCTTATTCTTCATTGTATATGAAATTCTGATTCAGAAAGTTTTCTGGAATGTTGTAATAAAATTGATAAAGATTAAAAAAAAAAAAAAAAAAAAAAAAAAAAAAAAAAAAAATATGAAAAGGCGAGACCACCTTTGGCATAAAGTGTGGATGAGTCCTAAGGACTACCTTGTCATGATGGAACCTTGTATAAGGTGGATCAGCTACTAGTGCTTGCAACTCACTGATGCGGCGTGCTGATGTGATTGCAATGAGAAAGATAACTTTCCAAGAAAGGAATTTCAATGAGGTTCGAAAGATGACTTCATGAGCTAACCAAGAACCAGGTTTAAGTCCCATGCCACCGGTGGTGGCCTAATGGGAGGCTTAGTTAGAAGAAGGCCTCTCATAAATCTTGCTATAAGAGGATGGGAGGACATAGGTTGTCCATTTAAAGGCTTGAGAGAAGCTGCAATAGCACTCAAATGGACTCTTACTGAGTTAGTTTTAAGTCCTGCATTGGATAAATGAAGGAGATACTCCAGTAATGATTCCCAAGGTATCACAAGGGGGTTAAGACCCTTCTGCGAACACCATATGGTAAACCTCTTCCACTTGAAAGCATAAGAGCGTCTTGTGGAAGGCTTCCTGGAAGCATGAAGGACATCCTTTACTTGCTGAGAGAGATTAAGACCTTGAAGATCTAGGCCTTCAGCAACCAAGCTTTGAGGTGCAGAGACTGGGGACTGGGATGCCATAACATTCCATCCTCCTGAGACAGGAGATCTGGAGCAGATCCTAACTCCAGAGAGGCAGCTTGAGAGAGATGTAGAAGCAGAGGGTACCACACTTGCCGTGGCCAATGTGGAGCTATGAGAATCACATGCCCTCTGTCTCTCTGAAGCTTGAATAGGGTTTTGGGAATTAGGGGAATGGGTGGAAAAGCATAAAGGAAGTCTTGAACCCAGTGAGGGAGGAAAGCATCCCTGGCCTGAGAGCCCTGAGCCGGAATTCTGGAACAGAACCGGGGAAGTTTGGCATTCAACGGACTTGCAAAGAGGTCTATGTCCGGGGTTCCCCAAATTCAAAAGATCTTGGCCACCTGGTCTGCATGTAGAGACCATTCGTGTGGAAGCAGAACTCGACTGAGTCTGTCTGCCCAAGAGTTTTTGTATGCCTGGGAGGTACACTGCCAGGAGATGAATCTGATGCTCTGGTGAGGGCCCATAGTCAAAAAGCTTCATTGCAAAGCGACAGAGCCTGTTCCCCCTTGCTTGTTCACATAGAACATGGCTACTTGATAGTCCTCATTCATACGGACAGTCTTGTAGCTGAGCAGGGTATGGAACACTTGAAGAGCAAGTAAGATTGCTCTAAGCTCTAAGAGATTGATATGCAGATGAGTCTCCTGTGGAGTCCAGGTGCCTTGGGTGGAGAGGTCTTGTAGATGAGCTCCCCAACCCATTGTCCCCAATCTGTTGTGAGAGTTGCCTGGGGTAAGGGTTGTTGAAAAGGGGACCCCAGCAACAGGTTCTGAGTGGACTGCCACCATTGGAGGGACAAAATAAGACGACTTGTGTTTGCTATTTTGTCTGACAGGCACCCTGATGCCTGGGTCCATTGGGTGGATAAAGCCAACTGGGCTGCTCTCATATGGAGGCGAGCATAAGGAACCACATGCACTGTGGATGCCATGTGGCCTAGTAGTTGTAGCATTTCTCGGGCAGTGAGATGAGGTTTTATCACTGCTTGAGAAGCTAACTGCACCATGCGAAGGCAACGGACCTGGGGGAGATAGGCCCTTGCCTTTTTGGTATCCAGCAAAGCTCCTATGAATTCTAGAGACCGAGTGGGAGCTAGACTGGATTTTGGGATGTTTCTGACTAGACCCAAATACTGAAGGATACGCATTGTGCAAGATAGAGAAGCTCTGGCCTCTGGCTCTGATGGGGCTCGAATGAGCCAGTTGTCTAAGTAAGGGAAGACGAATATGTCTAGAGTGCGGAAAAATGCTGCTACCACAGCCATGCATTTCGTGAACACTCTTGGAGCTGAGGCCAGGTAGTGCTTTCCTTGAAAAAGGAACCGAAGGAACTTTCTGTGAGTTGGATGGATGAGAACATGGGTGTACACATCCTTGAGATCTAGAGAACAAAGCCAATCCTGACTCTGAAGGTATGGCAGCAGAGTTCCTAGAGAAATCCTGAATTTCTCTTTGAACAGGAATTTGTTCAATTCTCTGAGGTCCAAAATAGGTCTTGAAGGACTAAAAAAAGGGACTGTTACTTCTGGAGAGAGATCTGCAACTGTGAGTATATACTTCTGGTAATTTTCTAAAAGGAATTCTTTGTATTAAAGCTAATTAATCTGTGAACCCACTATTTTTTGTTAAATCAGTCAGGGCCTAGTAGCAGCAGTTTAAGTTTAAATTTAAAACACAGAGGAGAACTTTCTGGTTACATTTCATACCCAGCAGAGAGCTTGTAGTTTACATTTAATAGTCACTCAGGGCCTAGTATCAGCAAAGTACTTTTAGCTTAAATATAAAACATAGAAGAGAGCTTTCTGGTTAAATTTAGAACCCAGCAGAGAGCTTGTAGTTTAAATTGCATAAGAAGTTAGAGCCTAGCAGCAGCTAGGAGCTATAATTTAAATCAAATCAGAATTTAGCTTACCTCAGCAGCACAAGACAGGGTACTGTGTAGCAGCCCTCTTTTAATAAGGCAGGCAAAGAGAGAATTTGAGAAGCTTGCTGCAGAAGCAAAAACACGAAGACAAGACCTTTTCAAGTACATTCGTAGCAAAAAACCTGTGAGTCAGTTGGTCCATTAGATGATAAAGGGGTTAAAGGAGCACTAAGAGGCAACAAGGCGATAGCGGAGAGACTGAATGAATTCTTTGCTTCAGTCTTTACTGAGGAAGATGTAGGGATGTAACCCATGACGGAAGTGGTATTTAAAGGTGCAGAAGAATTGAAGGAAATATCGATACATCGGGAAGATGTATTACAACTATTAGATAAACTGAAGAGTAGCAAATCACCTGGGCCGGATGGTATACATCCAAGGGTGTTGAACTGAAATATGAGATAGCAGACCTGCTATTAGTAACCTGTGAACTATCATTAAAATCTCTAATACCTGAAGATTGGAGGATCGCCAATGTAACACCAATTTTTAAAAAGGGTTCCAGGGGTGATCCGGGAAACTACAGACCGGTGAGCCTGACGTCAGTACCGGGAAAAATGGTAGAAACCATCATAAAGAATAAAATTACTCAGCATGTAGATAGTCATGACCTAATGGGAGACAGCCAACATGGCTTTAGACAAGGAAGATTTGTCTTACTAATCTGTTATGTTTTTTTGAAGGAGTGAATAATCAGGTGGACAAAGGTGAGTCGGTTGATATTGTGTATCTGGACTTTCAGAAAGCCTTTGACAAGGTCCCTCATGAGAGACTTTTGGCAAAACTAAAGAGTCATGGGATAGGAGGCAGTGTACTATTGTGGATCAGGAACTGGTTAAAAGATAGAAAGCAGAGGGTAGGGCTAAATGGCCAATTTTCCCAATGGAGAAAGGTGAATAGTGGTGTACCCCAGGGATCTGTGCTGGGTCCGCTGCTTTTTGACATATTAATAAATGACCTGGAAAGTGGAATAACGAGTGAGGTTATCAAATTTGCAGATGACATAAAACTATTTAAAGTTGTCAAAACCCAAGAGGATTGTGGAAAATTGCAAGAGGATCTTGATAAATTGGAAGACTGGGCATCAAAATGGCAGATGAAATTTAAATGTGGACAAGTGCAAGGTTATGCACCTAGGGAAGAACAACCCAAACTATGGTTACACGATGCAAGGTTCCACATTAGGAACCACCACCCAGGAAAAAGATTTAGGCGTCATTGTGGATACCATGTTAAAACCCTCGGCCCAGTGTGCAGCAGCGGCCAAGAGAGCAAATAGAATGCTAGGTATGATAAGGAAAGGAAAGGAATGGAAAATAAAACAAAAGATATAATGCCTCTATATCGTTCCATGGTGAGACCGCACCTTGAATATTGTGTGCAATTCTGGTCGCCGTATCTTAAAAAGGATATAGCGATTTTAGAAAAGGTTCAGAGAAGAGCCACCAAAATGGTAAAGGGGATGGAAGGATACTCCTATGAAGAAAGGCTAAAAAAGTTAGGGCTCTTTAACCTGGAAAAGAGACGGCTGAGGGGAGATATGATAGAAGTCTATAAATTAATGAACGGAGTGGAACGGGTAAACGTAGATTGATTGTTTACCTTATCAGAATATAGAAAGACTAGGGGACATGCAATGAAGCTACAGGGTAAACTAAGACTAATAAAAGAAAATATTTTTTCACTCAACGTGTAATCAGACTCTGGAATTTTTGTTACCGGAGGATGTAGTAAAGGCTGTTAGTGTAGCTGGGTTTAAAAAAGGTTTGGATAAGTTCCTGGAGGAAAGGTCCATAAACCATTATTAAGAAGGGACCCAGGATATCAATGCTTGAACCAATACAAGCATTGTGGAACTTGTGTCCCTTGGGGAAACTGCTAGGTATTTATGACCTAGATTGGCCACTGTTGGAAACAGAATACTGGGCTTGATTGACCTTGGTCTGACCCAGTATGGCATATCTTATGTTCTTATGTACCCCCCTGTTTTCTTTGGGATAAGGAAATAGGGGGAGTAAA
This sequence comes from Ichthyophis bannanicus, assembly GCA_033557465.1. Taxonomy (NCBI): domain Eukaryota; kingdom Metazoa; phylum Chordata; class Amphibia; order Gymnophiona; family Ichthyophiidae; genus Ichthyophis; species Ichthyophis bannanicus. The sequence goes on along the minus strand of CM066033.1, from coordinate 370,378,427 downwards.
ACCCTGTACCCTGTTGATGAATGGGTACTTCTTCTATTGCCCCTTGGGCAAGAAGCATGGTGACCTCTTGATTTAACAGGTTGATGAGAGAGGTCTGAGAACTGAACTGTTTTACTATTGTGGGAGGGGGCATGCTCAAGAAATGAAGCTTGTACCCCTCTTTTTATGATGGAGTGTCCAATGCTCTGCTGTTGTCTGCTCCCATCTTGGGGCAAAATGACATAACCTTCTTGGAATGGTGGAAGGCTCTGGTCCATTTAGAGCCAGGAAGGCTACGTTCTCTAGGTGCAAGTCAAAGGCCTTGTGGAGGCTGAGACTGCTGAGGCGGTTGAGGCTTAGCAGTCTTTGCTTTTCTTTGCTTGGATGGTCGCTGACCCTTCCGGACAGGTTGACCTGCAGAGCATCCCTGCTGGGAATAAGCAGGATAAAACCTTTTCTTTTTGGAAAAGAATGGTTTTTGAAAGGATTTCTTTCTTGCAGGATCAGCTGTGCCCTTGGATAATCTGTCCAAGGTGGAGTTGTCAGCATCCAACTCATTGGCCTTTTCCTGCCAATCTTTGCCAAACAGGTTCTCACCAGTACAAGGAATATTGCCCAATTTGTCTTGTACCCAGAGCTCCAAATCAGATGCCTGGAGCCAGGCAATTCTACGTGCACCTACGAAATTGGCAGAGGTTCTGCTTATGCACTCAAAACAGTCAAAAGCTGCATGGTTGACAAATTTGGAAACATCCTGGGCATGTTTGACCAATGTGAGAAAATCCTGTCTCCTATCCTCAGGAAGAAGAGGACTCAAAACCTCTAAATCTCCTGTGACTTCCTTCAGGAACATTCCCATATATAAAATATAGGAACTGATCCTCGCAGAAAGCATGGAAGCTTGGAAGGTACGACGTCCAAAAGCATCCAAAGTTCTGCACTCACGTCCTGGGGGATTAGAGGCATACCTCTTTGCACTCCTGATCCTTCTCATAGCCGACTCCACTACAATAGAGTGGTGAGGGGGCTGAGTTTTTTGGAAACCAGGACAAGGAGGGACTCGATACATAGTGTCACGTCTACGAGAATGAGGAGGAGAGGTGGTCTCCCACATTCTGAGCAAGAGATCATGCAAGATCTCATGGATGGGCAAAGTAGCTGCCTCCTTAGGAGCTTTGGGATATTGTAAAATTTCCAGCTCCTTTGCTCTGGGCTCTGTTTCAGGAGCCACAGTAATGGAGAGACCCCGAGCCACCTCCCTGATGAAATCCTGGAAGGAGATAGCCTTTGGAGGAGACATCCTGCGTTTAGGGGAGGAGAACTCCTCTGGGGAAGTGCTCCGGTATCGACAGAACTGTCAGAATCCTCAGATTCCTCTGAGGACAAGAAGTACCTTCTGTCCGGATGCTCTTGTAGAGCCCGATACCCATACCGACCGAAGTCGGTACCGGGGGGGAAAATTGGTACCGGTGTATCGGTACCGGAGGGCATCGGGTGACTGGGTGCCAGCAATGCAGACACCGATGTCGATGCTATCGGTACTGGTACAGATACTGGTGCCAGCTGAACTGTCTGACGTGGTTCTGAGGGTGTCGATGCTGCAAGGAGAGCCGCTAGACTGCGCTCAATAGCCAGGAACCTCTGGTCTATCGACGCTGCCGATGCCTGGATGCCAGTACCGGAGAAGACAGCCAGTACCCCAGAGCATGGTACCAGTAGTTCTGCTGAGATCGAGGCCTCGAGAACATCCTGGAGCCCTGATAATGCTTTGGAAGCTGAAGCCTCCCGCCGGGGCAATTTTGCCGGTGCAGAATCCTCAAGGGCAATGCCAGAGGCATCTCGGTGCTTGGACAGAGATCTACCCTTTGAGGACCAGCTGGACTTATGTTTAGTTACCTGAGATCCACAGGAGGAAGCCCTGGAAGACGTCGATGCCACCGAAGCTGCAACAGAGGGAAACAGGGTACTGAGCTTAGCAGCTCGGTTCTACCGACCTCTTTTAGACATCATGGCACAGGACATACAATCCGTGATGGAGCGGTCAAGACCTAAACATTTCAGACACCATTCATGGGTGTCTTGATAGAAATGGTACCGCCACACTTGGTGCACTTTTTAAAACCTGAAGCAGGTTTCTCCATTGTAGGAAAAAGGTTTGGGCCTAAGGCCCAAAATGGCGCATGCACCTGGGGAAAGAAATACTAAGAGTGTGTGTGTGTGTGAGAGTGTGTGTGTGTGAGAGTGTGTGTGTGTGAGAGTGTGTGTGTGAGAGTGTGTGTGTGTGAGTGTGTGTGTGAGAGTGTGTGTGTGTGTGAGTGTGTGTGAGAGTGTGTGTGTGTGTGAGTGTGTGTGTGTGTGTGAGTGTGTGTGTGTGTGTGAGTGTGTGTGTGTGTGAGAGTGTGTGTGTGTGAGAGTGTGTTTATTTATTTTTTAAGAGAACAGAAAGCGTAGTTACTCACCTGTAACAGGTGTTCTCCAGGAGCAGCAGGAATCAGTCCTCACATATGGGTGACGTCGGCGCCGACGGAGCCCTCGCGGAGCAATTTTCCCCAGCTTTCAAAGAAAGCCTTTGGGAATTGCAGCGCGCATGCGCGGTCGCCTTCCCGCCCAAGGGTGCCATCTTAGCCAGTCAGATGACATAGCTAAAAAAGACAGCATAAAAATTTCCAAAAAAACTAAAGCAGATGATTGCAACTCCAAGGGGAGGAGGGAGGGTTGTGAGGACTGATTCCTGCTGCTCCTGGAGAACACCTGTTACAGGTGAGTAACTACGCTTTCTCCAGGACCAAGCAGGAAGTCAGTCCTCACATATGGGACTCCCAAGCTTAAGGCTACCAGAGACCTTAAGCACAAAAATGAGCTCCCTCTAGCTCAGCAGCACAGAAGGAAGGAATCTTCGCTGAATTATTACCCACCGGTAGCCCACATCCGGGATGGAGGGTAGGAGTTGCTCAGACCTCAAAGAGATTACGGAGGACTGCCTGTCCGAAAGCACTGTCCCTGCGGGACTCCCTCTCGAGACAGTAATGGACCGCAAAAGTCTGGCTCGAAGACCAAGTAGCGGCCCGGCAGATGTCTGCCAGCGGAACAGAGCGGAGGTAAGCCACTGACGTAGCCTTTGCCCGAACGCAATGAGCCGTGACTCGACCTTCCAAGGAGAGTCCGGCTGCCCCATAAGCCCAAGTGATACAGTCCGCAACCCAGATGGACAGAGTACGCTTGGAGACCGGGAGCCCCAATTTATTGGGGTCAAAAGACACAAAAAGCTGAGCAGCTTTACGGTGCTCCCGCGTACGGTCAAGGTAGAAGTTCAATGCTCTTCTACAGTCCAGGGTATGGAGGACCGTTTCAGCTCGGCTGGAGTGTGGTCTGGGAAAGAAGGTCGGAAGTACCACCTCCTGACTGATGTGAAAAGGGGAGACCACTTTTGGAAGAAATTTTGGGTGAGTCCGTAGGACTACCCTATTTTTGTAGAACCGAGTGTAAGGGGGATCAGACACGAGGGCCTGCAATTCACTTACGCGTCTAGCGGAAGTGAGGGCTATCAAGAACAATGTTTTCCAAGAAAGAAAACGGAGAGAACAGGTAGCCATAGGTTCAAAAGGCGGACAGGTGATCCGCTGTAAAACCACATTCAGATCCCAGTCAGGCGCTGGCGGGCGCAGAGGTGGTTTAAGCAGAAGGAGACCTCGGAGAAACCTCGCTACAAGAGGGTCGCTGGAAAGAGGTCTGCCGTCCACTGGCACATGATGTGCTGAAAGAGCACTGAGGTGAACTTTGACGGAGTTGGACTTAAGTCCCAGATTAGAGAGGTATAGCAAGTACTGCAGAATCACCGACACCGGGCAGGAGAAGGGATCCTGAGACTGTTGGGTACACCAAACGGAAAAGCGACGCCATTTAAGGGCGTAGCATTTGTGGGTAGAAGGTCGCCGAGAAGCTAGGACGACCTCTTCCACCTCTGCCGGCAGAAGAAGGGGAGCAAGGACTACCCTCTCAGCAGCCAGGCCATTAGATTGAGAGATCTGAGGTTGGGGTGTAGCAGAGACCCCTGATCCTGAGTGAGGAGATCCAGTTGTAACCCCAGAGGGAATGGATCCTCCACCGCTAATTGCAGCAGGAGTGGAAACCACGGCTGTCGGGGCCAGCGAGGGGCCACCAGGATCATGAAGGCTTTGTCTCGGAGAACCTTGAAAAGAGTTCGAGAGACTAGCGGGATGGGAGGGAAAGCGTACAGAAGGCTCTCCGACCATGAGAGTAGAAAAGCGTCTGCCGCAACTCGAAGGGGATGTGGCTGACGAGAGCAGAAGCGAGGAAGTTGCCGGTTGAGAGGGCTGGCAAAGAGATCGATCGTGGGGAGGCCCCACTTTAGAAAGAGCTTCTGAACTACCAAGGGATCCAGGCGCCACTCGTGCGGCTGGAGGATCCTGCTGAGTTTGTCCGCCAGGCAATTTTCTTGGCCTGGGAGATAAACTGCCTTGAGAAGAACGCCGTGACTGACGGCCCAAGAGCAGAGCTTCTGTGCTTCCCGACAGAGAAGGAAGGAGCCCGTGCCCCCCTGCTTGTTCACGTAGAACATGGCAACTTGATTGTCCGTCTGGACAAGGACGGACTGGTGAGAGGTCAGGTGGGAGAAGGCCTTGAGAGCCAGGCGGATCGCTCTGAGCTCCAGGAAGTTGATCTGCTGAGCAGACTCCCACGTGGTCCAGAGGCCCTGAGTACGTGCCCCTTGGCAATGTGCTCCCCAGCCCAGGAGGGATGCATCCGTCGTCAGCACCTGGGCCGGCTGAGGTGACTGAAAAGGCATGCCGAATACCAGGTTCGGCCGATGAAGCCACCACCGGAGAGACGAGATCAGCGGCTCGGAGACGCGCACTAGGTCTGCTAGGCCGCCTGTGGCTTGTTGCCACTGCTTGCGGAGACACCATTGAGCAGGCCGCATATGCAGGCGGGCATTGGGGGTCACATGGACGGTGGAAGCCATATGGCCGAGTAGTCTCAGGAAGCGCCTGGCGGAGACCAGGGGCTGGCTGCGAAAACGGTCGGCTAGGTCCATGAGCCGTTGAGCCCTGTCGAGCGGTAGGAACGCTCGTGCCTGAGGAGTGTGCAGCCTTGCGCCGATGAACTTGAGATCCTGTGAGGGGAGCAAAGTGGACTTTGCGAAGTTTGTAACAAAGCCCAAGTACTGCAGAAGAGTCACCGTGCGGCGTGTGGCGTTGGTGACCTCCGGAGCGGACGCTGCTCTGATGAGCCAGTCGTCGAGGTACGGAAAGACATAGAGGCCGTGAAGCCGGAGATGGGCCGCCACCACCGCGAGACATTTTGTGAAGACCCGCGGTGCGGAGGACAGGCCAAAGGGCAGTACTCTGTACTGGTAATGATTTCCTGCCACCACAAACCTTAGGTATTGGCGGTGGCTTGGGTGGATGAGGATGTGCGTGTAGGCATCCTTTAGATCCAAGGAGCATAGCCAATCTCCCTGCTGGAGGTAGGGCAGAAGGATTCCAAGGGTAAGCATCTTGAACTTTTCCCGCACGAGGAATCTGTTGAGGTTGCGCAGGTCCAGGATGGGTCTGAGGCCTCCTGTCCTTTTTGGTACTAGAAAATACCTGGAATAAAAGCCTTGACCTCTCAGGTGGTGGGGCACCGGTTCCACCGCCTGTTCCTGTAGGAGACCTGCTAACTCCTGAAGGAGTAATTCCCTGTGCAGAGGGAGTCGTGGAGGTTCTCCCGGAAAATAGGAGGGAGGGACCTGTTGGAAGTGGAGAAGATAGCCTTCTCTCACGACTTGAAGCACCCAGGCATCTGAGGTGATGCTGGACCACCTGTGGGCGAAGTGAACCAGCCGGCCTCCGGTGCTGGGAGGAACCAGCGGAGGGGGAGAGGCTATGCTTAAGGAGTCAAAAACCCCCACCCTGCCGAGCAGGGGCTGGTGGTGCAGGCTTGGGGGCTTGCTGCCTACGGGACCCGTTACCCCGTCCCTTGGCCTGCTGGCCCTGTTGGGGAGCTGCAGGGGCCTGATATTGGGGGTATTGTTTGTAGGCAGCCGCCTTTCTCGGGTAAAAGGACTTCTTTCCCGAGCCCTTCTTTTTCTGGGAAGGGGCGGAGGTCTTCCTAGAAAGCCTAGTCCTGGTGAGAGTCTCCGTCTCGATCTGTGCAGCCTTTTCAGCCATGGGCTTGCCAAAGAGGTTCTCGCCTCGGCAGGGGACATCGACCAACTTGTCCTGCACCCAGGGCTCAAGGTCAGACGACTGAAGCCAAGCCTGTCGGCGGGCACCGATGCCGGCTGCGGCCACTCGAGCCGATGCTTCAAAGCCATCATAGGCTGCTCGGGATATGAATTTTGAGCATTCCCGAATGCCAGAGGACAAGGCCAGGAACCTCCGCAAGGGTTCCTCGGACAAACCAGCAGAGAATCCAGCTAGCTCCTTAGCCAGGTCTCGGAGATACATGCCCATGTATAGCTGGTAGGTCTGGACACGACACGCGAGCATAGAGCCCTGGAAACACTTCTTACCAAGGCCATCCAGGTTACGGGCCTCCCTGCCAGGAGGCACCGAGGAGTGCATCTTCTGGCTCTTAAGACGATGCATGGCCGATTCCACTACCATGGAATGGTGTGGTAGCTGTGCTTTTTGGAAGCCAGGGCTCTTGCGGACTCGATAGATGGAATCGACCCGCTTGCTCAGGACCGGCGAGGAGGCCGGACTCTCCCACATGCGGAAGAGTAGTCGTTCCAGCATGGGAGGAACCGGTACAGTAAAGTGTTCCCTGGCGGGAGAGTCATACTGGAGGGCGTCGAGCTCTTCGGCCCGAGGCTCCTCCTCGGGATCCGCAGGGAAGGCCAAAGCCTTGGCCATATCCCTGACGAAGTCCGAAAACCGGGCATCCTCCGGGGGGCACTGCTTCCGAGGTTCGGACTCAGGTGAGTCCGAGGGGACACACCGAGTCCGAAAAGAATCAGGCGACTCTTCCTCTTCAGACTCCTAGACCGACTCCGACGAGGACTCGGTGGGGTCGGCCCGGGTAGGGCGCGGCGCCTGCCGCCCCGACGCCGAGGGAGTCGGCGTCGGCGACCTCGGTCCCGAACGGGAGGCCGAGGGTGACCTCGACCGAGGATCGACTCGAGTTCGCATGGACTCGAGGATCGGCTCGGTCTCCGGGGTCGACTTAGACGTCGACGTCCCGGCGGTCGGGGTAGCGGCGCCAGCGAGGCCGGCGAGCAGTGCCCGCTGCTGGTCCATGAAGGCAGACAGTCTGCTCTCCAAGGCCGTCAACCTGAGTCCGAGCTCAGGTGACCCAGCAGTCCCCGACTCGGGCCCCGATGGTGTCGGGCCCGACGTCGGCGGTCTCGGAGGCGAGTCCAGGAGGACCACAGGACTTACCCGAGCAGGCAGCTCCGACTCCAGGCGAGGTCGCTTCGAGAGGTGCTCCTTCTCCAAGGACCCGGGACGGCTATCGGGGCTATGCGACCTGGCCCTCGCGGAGCCAGGAGCGTCCACCGACGCCGCCCTCGCGGGTTTCACCTTCAGACGATGGTCCCCGGAGGGAGAACCCCTATCGGAGGAACTCCGGCGACGGTCCGAGCTGGAACCTCTGGACGCGGAGGCCTCCGACGAGGTCCGGGTACGGCTGGGGTCAGCGAAGATCCTATCCCGCTGATGCCGCCGACTTCTCAACGCTTTGGAGGACATTTTGCCGCAGGGCCCACAGATCATTTCTTCATGATCCGGGCCCAGGCAGCGGAGGCAATTGTCGTGTGTGTCAGTTAGTGACATATTTCGGTCACACTGGCAGCCATCGGGGGAAAAAGGGCCCCGGCGAGGTCAAAGGACCGGGCTGCCAGGGAAAAACCGAAAACGAAACTGACTAAGTCAGAAAAACCGAAAAAGAAGAAGAGGACTCGTGACCGGCGTCGCGAGTCCGGGCGGGAAAAAGACCGGCGTCGAACCGAAGGAAAAAAAGAGTAAATTATGAGTAAATATCAACTTTTTCGCGGGGACACGACGGGTACGTCTGTAGGGCTCCGCGGAAAAAAGACGACTGGCTAAGATGGCACCCTTGGGCGGGAAGGCGACCGCGCATGCGCGCTGCAATTCCCAAAGGCTTTCTTTGAAAGCTGGGGAAAATTGCTCCGCGAGGGCTCCGTCGGCGCCGACGTCACCCATATGTGAGGACTGACTTCCTGCTTGGTCCTGGAGAAATAAAGAAACACCGGCAGTACCGGTAAAGCATCGAGGAAGGCAGACGCGACCACTAAAAAGGAAAGTAATAAGGAAGAATGTTCTGCGGTGACAGGAACGACCTGCTGGCTCCGCGGAAAACGAAGAACTGGAGAGAGGCAGTTGGGAAAGGCAGGAAGGCAGCACGCAGGCGCTGTGGGATGCTCCCAAAAGCTTCCTAATTGGACGCTGGGGAGCGTTCCCGCGCAGGCTCCGTCGGTACCGACGATACCCATATGTGAAGACTACATTCCTGCTTGTTCCTGGAGATATAATTATACCATGCTATACTTAATTCAGGAAGGACAGGGTAGAAGAGGAGGAGGAGCAGCACTGTATGTATAAAAAAAAATCTATATCTATATATACAGTATATATTAAAGCTATAGAATTATAGGGCTTAAAATGGAGTGAGGAGGCACTGAGGGTTAAACTAGAAAGACGAAACGGGAAATCCAATTCATTGGTGTGATATATAGATCTCATTCACAGGGAGAACTGGACACAGATTTAACCCTTTCAAGGCCTACTTTAAAATTTTAATCCACATTCTGCAGCCGGGTTAATTTTTGCATATTTCAGGAAAATTGTACCCGTCTTATTCAATATGTTCTAATAGTGATTTTCCTTCTGTTATGGTCATGTATTATATACCATTTGATAGGAATTTTGGATCCCGAGAGTTTTGGGCTCAGCCTGGAAAGGGTTAATAAATTTAAGGAGAAGTGCTACTGATAGGTAACCCATTTAAGAGTATTAACAAAAAAATATTTTTTCACTCAATGTGTAATCAAACTCTGGAATTCGTTACCGGAGGATGTAGTAAAAGCTGTTAGTGTAGCTGGGTTTAAAAAGATCTACAAGTTCCTGAAGGAAAGGTTCATAAACCATTATTTAAGAGGACCCAGGAAATACACTGCTTATCCCGGGAACTGTGAACCTTTTTGGGAAACTGTCAGGTACTTGTTACCTGAATTTGCCACTGTTGAAAACAGGAGACTGGGTTTGCTGGACCTTGGTATGACCTAGTATGGCATTTATGTTCTTAGGTGACTTCAATATGCAGATGTTGATTGGCACATCCCTACTATGGTGCCATCTAGAAGTAAGGAGATCCCGGATTCACTACAGGGAGAACTATTCTGGCAACTGGTAACAGAACCCACACACAAAGGGGCCATATGGAAATGGAAGTTACACTTACCTGGTAATTGTAGTTCCTGGAGGGTCCAAGTTTAGTCCTCCACATCCGGGTAGTGCACCTCCTCCTGCAGCAAGGAGACTGGACCAATCAACTCTTTAGTAATCTAGCCTGTATCCTGCTGGAACTCCCATCAGCCCTCCAGTGAACTAGTAACAAAGCAGACTCAAAAAAAGAACAGATTAAAGGAAAAAAAAAAAGGTATGTATCAGTATAGAGTACCCCTTAATCAGCTATGTGACCCCCTCCCCAAACGAGAGGGCTCGAACTCCGCACCTTGCTTCCATCCCCTGCACCTAAAACCGGCAGTCAGAGCAGCAAGCTAATGAACAAACACCAGAGAAAAAGAAAAAATATCGAAGGAACGTAGAGACTCTAGAAAAAACACACCCAGGGTCCTCGTCCGGCGGGGTTTTAACCCCCCCCCCTTTTTTTTTTTTTTTTTTTTTTTTTAAGTTGGTTACTCTTATGAGCCGAAAACATACCGACAGCGTCGCACAACGGACTTAGCGCGCCGCCCAGACAAAGTAGTTACAGAAACTTCCGGGCGGGAAGGAGGACTAAACTGGACCCTCCAGGAACTACAATTACCAGGTAAGTGTAATTTCCATTTCCTGAGCGGGTGTCCAGTTTAGTCCTCCACATCCGGGATGTACCAGAGCAGTTAACAACGGGGGGGGGGGGATCTTGCCACGCGGCGCGCAAGACCGCCGACCCAAAACAAGTATCCTGAGCCGCCACCACATCCAAGCGGTAATGTCTACTAAAGGCATGGAGAGAGGACCACGTCGCTGCCCTGCAAATCTCCAACGGCGGGACCAGACTATGCTCCGCCCAAGACGTGGCTTGCGCTCTAGTAGAATGAGCTCGCAGACCCAATGGAACAGCTTTACCTTGCAGAATATACGCCGAAGCGATAGCCTCCTTAATCCATCTAGAAATGGAGGCCTTCACTGCCGCCTCCCCCTTGTGAGGCCCACCGAACAGCACAAACAAGTGATCTGACTTTCGAAAGGACTCGGAAACCTTCAGATACCGACGCAGAATGCGCCGCACATCCAACCGATGAAGAGCGGTGTCGGACTCCTGAGATGATTCTGGGGAAAAAACGGCCAACACCACAGACTGATTCACATGAAAGGGAGAGACCACCTTTGGCAGAAAAGAGGGAACCGTCCGTAAAACCACCCGATCATGGAAAAAGGACAAGAAGGGAGCTCTACAAGAAAGCATCTGAAGTTCCGAAATACGGCGCGCCGAGCAAATGGCAATGAGAAAGACAGCCTTCAGCGTCAAGTCTTTAACCGAGGCATGGCGGAGGGGTTCAAACGGCTCCCGAACCAAAGCCTGCAGCACCAGGTTCAAATCCCAAGGTGGCAAAGTAACCCTGCGCGACGGACGCAACCGAAACACAGCTTTCAGAAAACGTCGAATGTCCAAATGCGCCGCAAGAGGGACATCCTGAATCTTGCCCCTATAGCACGCCAGGGCCGCTACCTGAACCTTCAGAGAACTCGCAGCTAGCCCCTTGTCAAACCCGTCTTGCAGAAAACTAAGAATAACTGCCACCGACGAAGACGCTGCCCGAACGCCATGCCGGGAACACCAATCCTCAAAAATTCGCCAAACTCGAACATACGTAAGGGATGTAGAAGCTTTCCTAACCCGAAGCAGGGTAGAAATAACCGCCGGGGAATACCCCTTCCTTTTCAACCTAGCCCTTTCAATGGCCATACCGTAAGCGAGAACCGATCCACCTGAGGCATGCGCAGGGGCCCCTGAACTAGCAGATCCACTAAGGGAGGAAGCCGCCATGGCACGCCGTCGAGCAGCCGCACCAGATCTGCGTACCAAGGACAAAGGGGCCAATCCGGCACCACCAACAAGACCTTTCCGCGGTGAGCTTCGATGCGTTGAACTACCCTTCCGATCAGAGCCCACGGCGGGAAGACATACAGAAGCCTGAACTCGGGCCACGGTTGGATGAGTGCATCGATGCCTTCGGACATGCGCTCTCGCCACCTGCTGAAAAAGCGATTTGTCTTTGCCGACCGGAAGGTCGCCATGAGATCCATGATGGGCGGACCCCCAACGACGAACTATTTGAGCATATATCTGCGGATGCAACTCCCACTCTCCGGCGTCCACGTGCACCCGGCTCAGAAAATCCGCCATCACATTTTCTGTTCCCGCGATATGCGCTGCCGAAATGGCTAGGAGACGCACCTCCACCCAAGTGAACAGCACGTCCGCCTCGTCTTCCATGGCCACGCTTCCCGTGCCTCCCTGCCGGTTGATGTACGCCACCGCCGCCGAGCTGTCCGACAGGACACGAACCACCCGAGTCCGCACTGACGACTCGAAGGCTTGCAACGCTAGGCACACCGCGCGCAGCTCGAGACGGTTGATTGACCACAGAGCCTCCTGCGGAGACCACGTCCCTTGCGCAAAACGGCCCAGACCGTGGGCTCCCCCAGCCTGCTCGACTCGCATCCGTGATGACCGGTAACCAAACTGGTTGTTCCAAGGGGGCTCCTGCCCGAAGGAACTGCGGGCACAGCCACCACTGTAGCGCTTTCCGAACCCGGCTCAGACATGGCAATCGGCGATTGAGAGAATCTGACTGATGGGACCAACGACGTAACAGAGCCCGCTGAAGAGGTCACATATGGAACCTGGCCCACGGAACCATCTCCAGAGTCGACGCCATGGTTCCCAACAACCAGAGATACCACCATGCCGGAGCGGGACTCGCCAAGAAAAACCGCACCAGCTGACGCAACCCTTGTGCGCGGCGATCCGGTAGAGACACCACTCCCACCGACGTGTCGAAGCAAACTCCCAGATATTCGAGAAGCTGAGTCGGAACCAAGTGACTCTTTTGTACATTGATCACCCAACCGAGGCTCTGCAGGAGACGCACCACCTTGTCCGTAGCCTGTAAGCTCTTCTCCGCTGACTTCGCTCTTATCAACCAGTCGCCGAGATAGGGGTGGACTAGCACACCTTCCCTTCGCAAGGCCGCCGCCACCACCACCATTACCTTGGTGAAAATGCGAGGAGCTGTGGCCAGGCCGAAAGGCAATGCTTGGAACTGATAGTGACCCCAGGGAAACGCGAACCGCAGAAACCTTTGATGCGTCGCTCTGATTGGAATATGTAGATAAGCCTCGGTGAGGTCCAGAGAAGTCAAAAACTCCCCCTGCCGCACTGCGACGATGACGGACCTGAGGGTCTCCATGCGGAAATGAGGAACCCGCAGACAGTGATTCACGCCCTTGAGATCCAGAATATGACGTAAGGACCCGTCCTTCTTTGGCACCACGAAATAAATGGAGTAAGGACCGAGACCGCGCTCGCTCTCCGGAACGGGAACGACCGCACCGAGCGCTAAAAGACGCTCCAAAGTAGCCCGAATGGCCAGTTCCTTCTGCCGCCCACTGCTGGGAGACAGAACAAAGGAGGCTCGCGGCGGAATGGCAAACTCCAACGCATAACCGTCTCTGACAATTTCCAGGACCCACTGGTCCATTGTTATGTGGACCCAAGAGGGAAGGAAGTTCCGGAGGCAGCCGCCGATCACTTGGCCTCCCTCCGGGGTCCGCCTCACTTCATTGCGGTTTGCGACTAAAGGAAGAGGCCGAGCCGGAGGAAGCTGACGAAAATCCTCTGCCAGCACCTCGGAAACCACGAAAGGACTGCGACCGAGACGGAAACCTGCCTCGCTGGGAACTCCAAAGGTGGGAAGACCGAAACCTCCTAAAGTCCCGAAATTGACCCCGGGCCACTGGTAGACCTCTACCAGACTTAGGCCTGTCCTCCGGCAGCCTCCCTCCTTTAGACTCTCCCAAGTCCTTCACCAACTTATCCAAATCGTCCCTGAACAACCACCTGCCTTTAAAGGGGAGTTTGCTGAGCCGAGATTTGGAAGAAGGGTCGGCTGCCCAGTTACGCAACCAAAGGGATCTGCACGCCACCACCAAGGCCATACTATTAGCCAACGTCCGGATCAAATCATAATGGACATCCACCAAATATGCTGAACCAGACTAAGCGCGTGACCTCGAGCAACGCTTGCTGATCTAAGAGTGGATTCTGGCACAATCGTTGAGCCCACCGCAACGAGGCTCTAGCTATCCAGGCTCCACAGATAGAAACCTGCAATGACAAGGCATTGGTTTTGAATGCTTGTTTCAACAAACCGTCCACTCTCTTATCTTGAATGTCCTTCAAGGCCGCACTGCCCTCCACCGGGACTGTGGTCTTCTTGGTCACCGCCAAAACAGCGGCGTCCACCCGAGGCGACTTAAACTTCTCCTTATCCTTGTCTGCCAAAGGATAGAGGTGATGCATGGTCCGGATCCCTTTAAAACCAGAGTCCGGCTGGTCCCACTCAGTCTGAATCATTTGAGCCACAACCCGGTGTACTGGGAACACCACCTGTGAATCCCGAACCGCCTGAATAAGAGAATCCTCCAAAGCTTCGTCGTCCCCCGGAGGCGGCGCAGCAAGATTGAGTGTCTTTAGAGCCTCTGTGATAAGAGGAACCAATTCCTCCCAACGAAACACCCGAACAATCCTAGCTTGATCCTCAGGGTCTGGAATTTCTCCTTCTTCAAGATCATCCATACTGCCCTCAGGCTCTACCTCCGCATCCATGTCGTGCCCTTCCAAATCCTCGTGAACGAGGTCTAAAGACCGAGGTCTCTTAGCCTGCTTGGAAACCCGTCCGGTCAGCTCCAAACTAGCGGGCGGAGGGGCAGGAGACGAGGACAAGGACTCAGGCCATTTGCCCAACCGCCCCAATTTGAAGGGCTGATGCATAATCAGCACGAAGTCTGGCGAAAAATCTGTAAAGGCAGAAGGAAGGTCCCCTGGTTCTACCGGAATCCCAGACCCCTGATCCTGAGATCCAGATGAAACAGGCGGCAACAGAGGACTGGGAGAAGCATTTCCTTCAGCAGATAATGCAGATTCCAAGGGCTCTGTCTGAGAAGTGCCCGCCATCTGTTGATCTATATCACAGGAGACAACAGCACAGCTCCCGCAGAAGCCAGAAGCAGACACTGACCGCCTACGCAAACCGCAGACCACACACTGCGGTTTTGAGGACATGAAGAACAGCCTACAGCCCCGCAGAACGGGAAGGGACAGACAGAGAAGCAGCTCGCAGAGAAAAAAGGCCGAGGGCCAATGCAGTTATCTGAAGACCGCCCGGCTCTAGTTCTCTGCTTCGGGCCTTGTATTTTTTTTTTTGTAGTTATGTGAGATGCAGAGAAATCAGCAACCTCCCAACCCTGCTCGGGACCCAAAACCCCAAATTAGCAAGGCAGGAAGCCTCTAATTCCTTTACCGCCAAAAACGCAAAGCTAAAATGGCCGCCGCGGTCGAGCCGTGCTGGAGAAAAAAAAGGCGTCAAAAACTAAAAAAGGAAGAAAAGAGCCGACGAAACTAACATCCCCTAAAAATCGGAGAGAAGGCACTTACCAGGCAAGCAGCAAAACATGAAAGGCCCGCAATGCCGCTCAAACCGAGAACGGGAACGTGCAGAAAGCCTGTTTGCTGCAGGGCAGCTGAAGCGCCGGTCCTCAGCCAGACAGCTTAGAGCCGTGCCATGTGAAAAGCAACACCTGCCGAGCCTGGGAGCACATGGATCCTACCCCCGAACCGTCCTGGGGGAGCGATCACAGTCTGCTGCGCACTCTGAGCTGCCAGAAGAGTACCGGGTGAGAAGAGCAGTGCCGGTTCGGCTCCTCCACCGCGCTTGCCCTTTTAAAAAAAAAAAAAAAAAAAAAAAAAAAGGTACAGGCTGCAATTAAAGGAAAAAAAATAAAGAGAAAGGAAATGAAAATAAACCAAAGGGATAAATGAAACAGCTAACAAGATTCGAAGTGAGCCTAGCGCCAGGCTCACACCACCTCCTGCTGCAAGGAGACTGGACACACTGGGAGTTCCAGCAGGATATAGGCTAGATTACTAAAGAGTTGATTGGTCCAGTCTCCTTGCTGCAGGAGGAGGTGCACTACCCAGATGTGGAGGACTAAACTGGACACCCGCTCAGGAACTTAATGCTTATCAATGGGAAAGTGGTTCTGATGTTATTAGTGGGAGATCATCTTGCATCCAGTGATCGCCAGATGGTGTGGTTCAGTATTACGACTAGGGCTCATAGTCTATTCAAAAGCAAGGGTTTTAGACTTTAGAAAAACTAACTTTACCAAGATGGGGAAGGAAGATGAGAACAACTGGGGGGGGGGGGGGGATGTAGAAAAGCAATGGACAAAAACTGAAAGAGGATATTTTAAGAACAAACCCTTTTTAATAGAAAGGTAAATAAATGTAAAAGGAAAAGGAGGCCACTATGGTTCTCAAAAGAAGTAGCTGAAACGGTGAAGAAAAAGAGCGTGGCCTTCATAAAATACAAAATAATCAGAGAGGAAGACAAACATCAATATATGGAAAAAACAAAAAACTAGGAAAGTAGTCAGGACAGAAGAGATTCAAAAAGACTCAGAAAGTGTAGTTACTCACCTGTAACAAGGGTTCTCCAGGGACAGCAGGAATCAGTGCTCACATATGGGCGACGTCAGCGCTGACGGAGCCCCACACAAAACATTTCCCCAGCTTTCAAAGAAAGCCTTTGGGAATGCTACCATGCATGCATGGTCCCCTTCCTGCCCAAGGGTGCCATCTTGTTCAGTCATATGACATAGCTTAGGCAAATGGTGAAATTTGTCTGCAGCTCTGGTCGCCATATCTTAAAGGATATAGCGTTATTAGAAAAGGTACAGAGAAGAGCCACCAAAATGGTAAAGAGGATGGAAGGATACTCCTATGAAGAGAAGCTATAAAGGTTAGGGCTCTTCAACCTGGAAAAGAAACGGCTGAGGGGAGATATAATAGAGGTCTATAAATTAATGAATGGAGTGGAACGGGTAAACGTAGATCGATTGTTTATGTTATCAGAATATAGAAAGACTAGGGGACATGCAATGAAGCTACAGGATAACCTATTTAAGACAAATAAGAGAAAATATTTTTTCACTCAACGTATAATCAAACTCTGGAATTTGTTACCGGAGGATGTAGTAAAGGCTGTTAGTGTAGCTGGATTTAAAAAAGGTTTGGACAAGTTCCTGGAGGAAAGGTCCATAAATTATTACTAAAAGGGACCCAGGATATCACTGCTTGACCCAATACAAGCATTGAGGAATCTGTGTCTTTTGGGGAGACTGCTAGGTACTTATGACCTAGATTGACTACTGTTGGAAACAGGATAATGGGCTTGAATGACTACAAAAGGGGACTGCTACTTCTGGAGAGAGATCTGCAATTCTAAGTATTACTTCTGGGACTTTTTCTAAATCTTGGTGAAAAAATGAATTCTTTAGATTAAAGCTGATTAATCTGTGAAGCCAGTGTTTTTGTTAAATCAGTCAGGGCCTAGTAGCAGCAAAGAGTTTCAGTTTAAATTTAAAATACAGAAGAGAGCTTTCTGGTTAGATTTAGAACCTAAGACTACCTCTATCTAAGCAAAGGCTGTGGGAATCCCTCTGGAGATTGGTCACAGATTACCTTAGAAGCACAGGAGAGGATACTGTGTAGCAGTCAGCTTTTAATAAGACTTTTTCCCTCCCTCCCTATCACCCACCCACCCCTGGGATAATCATAGCTTTATAGTTGCTTAAACCTTTTAAAGGAAAGGAGGTGCCATATTCACTCTCAGGTGCAGCGGTTTATTCTCATCAGCATACATTAAGGACCTGAGATTAATTAAATTTCAGGTGAACGAAGTACATTAAATGTATTAGGTATAATTTTATTAGTATACAGTAAGTATCCCCAGCAACCCTTAGTAAGTAAAGAAATTAAATATCTAAACACAACCTTAAAACCAAGATGCAGACAGCAGTCCAGCAGCAAGAAGGGGGTTTTTCAGTCTTTTGCATTGAGTGTCACATGCATGATTTTCTCCCAGTTGGTGAGGGGTCTTGTGTGTGAACAAGGTACAAGGAACTCTTTGCTCTCAGGGAACGAGTCAGATCTCTGGAGGCAAGAGTAGCAGACTTGGAAGACATAAAAGGTACATAGACGAGACCTACAGGGATATAGTCCTGAGGTCCGGCAGCATCCCTGCTGCCTTGGAGGAGAGAGGTCACATGACAGGAGAGCATCATTCTGGTGTGGCAGGAAGTGATCCTATAGCTAGGACCTGTCCTTCAGGTGATGTAAAACCTTCCTGCACTGAGGAAGTTTCTCCAGGGCCAAGTGCTCATGAGAAGGGTTAGGACAGCTGTTATAGTTGGAGATTCGATCATTAGGCATGTAGATAGCTGGGTGGCTGGTGGACATGAGAATCGCTTGGTGACATGCCTGCCTGGTGCGAAGGTAGAGTACCTCACGCGTGACCTAGACAAGGTCTTAGATAGTGCTGGGAGGAGTCTGCTGTCTTGGTACATATTGGTACCAATGACATAGGAAAATGTGGTAGGGAGGTTCTGGAGGCTAAATTTAGGATTTTAGGTAGGAAGTTGAAATCCAGAACTTCCAGGGTAGCTTTCTCTGAAATGCTTCCTGTTCCACGCGCAGGACCCAAAAGGCAGGCAGCGCTCTGGAGTCTCAATGCGTGGATGAGACAATGGTGCAAGGATGAGGGTTTTGGATTTGTTAGGAACTGGGGAACATTCTGGGGAAAGGAGGAGCTCTTCCGAAGGGATGGGCTTCACCTTAACTGGGATGGAACCAGGCTGCTGGCATTAACCTTTAAAAAGGAGATAGGTGAAAGCCGACAGTCGCCCAAGAGCGCATGGTTCGGAACAATGCATCCTTGAAGGATACTACCAAAAAAATGAAGTTATAGCACATCAGCAGAGAGGTTCCAATAAAGACAAAAAGTTAGCCCAAGTGCCCTCGAGTTCAGAGCAGACAGAGCTTAAAGATTCCAAAATTACACCTGCCTACCAATAACCAGATTAATATGAATAAAATAGTCTCTAAAATGCTTGTATGCAAATGCTAGAAGTCTAAAAAATAAAATGGGAGAGTTAGAATATATAGCACTAAACGAGAAGTTAGATATGATTGGTATCTTAGAGACATGGTGGAAGGAGGACAGCCAGTGGGATACTGTGATACCTGGGTACAAACTATATCGTAATGATAGAGCTGATCAAATTGGTGGAGGGGTTGCGCTCTATGTTAGAGAAGGCATTGAGTCAAAGAATTAAAGTTCTACAGGAAACAAAATTCTCCATAGAATCTCTATGGACTGAAATTCCATTTAAAAAGGGGAAGGCGATGGCAGTGGGGGTGTACTATCCACTGCCTGGCCAGAATGAACAAATGTTACAGAACGGTAATAATCATGGGTGATTTCAATTACCCCGGTATTGACTGGGTCAGCGTCACGGCAGAACATGCTGCTAGGGAGATAACATTTCTAAATGAAATAAACGACTGCTTCTTGGAGCAGCTAGTTCATGAACCGACCAGAGGGTAAGCCATTTTGGATTTAGTCCTTAGTGGAACAACAGATCTGGTGCAAGAGATAAGGGTGTTGGGGCCACTTGGCAACAGTGATCATAGCATGATCGTGTTTGATTTAATTAATGGAGGGATGGTAACGAAATCCACAGTACTACCTTTTAACTTTTGAAAGGGAGAGTATGATAAGATGAGGATACTAGTTAAGAAAAAAAATAAAAGGAGCAGTTGCTAAGGTTAAAGACTTATATCAAGCGTGGGTATTGTTTAAAAATACTATATTGGAAGCCCAGACCAGCTGTATTCCACGCTTTAAGAAAAGTGGCAGGAAGTCCAAAAAACTGCCAGCATGGTTTAAAGGCGAGGTCAGAGAGGCTGCTGTTGCCAAAAAAGCATCTTTCAGGAAATGGAAAAAGAGCCAAATGACGAAAACTAGAAACAGCACAAAGCACTGGCAATTTAAATGCAAGGCATTAAGGCTGGCAAAGAGAATTTGAGAAGAAACTTGCTGTGGAAGCAAAAAAACGCACAAGACTTTTTCAAATACATTTGTAGCAAAAAAACAAAGCAAAAAAACCTGTGAGAGTCAGTTGGACCATTAGATGATAGAGGGGTAAAAGGGGCAGTAAGAGGGGACAAGGCTATAGTGGAGAGACAATGAATTCTTTGCTTTGGTCTTTACTGAGGAAGATGTAGGGATGTTACCCATGACTGAAGTGGTATTTAAAGGTGATACTGCAGAAGAACTGAAAGAAATAATCGCTACACCAGGAAGATGTATTACAACTACTTGATAAACTGAAGAAGAGTAGCAAATCACCTGGACCGGATGGTATACATCCAAGGGTGTTAAAAGAACTGAAATATGAGATTGCAGACCTGCTATATCTGTGAACTATCATTAAAATCATCTAATACCTGAAGACTGGAGGATTGCCAATGTAATGCCAATTTTTAAAAAAGGGTTCCAGGGGTGATCTGGGAAACTACAGACCGGTGAGCCTGACATCAGTACCAGGAAAAATGGTAGAAACCATTATAAAGAAGAAAATTAGTGAACATGTAGATAGTCATGGCCTAATGGGAGACAGCCAACATGGCTTTAGACAAGGAGGATTTGTCTTACTAATCTGTTATGTTTTTTTTGAAGGTGTGAATAAACAGGTAGACAAAAGGTGAGTCGGTTGATATAGTGTATCTGGACTTTCAGAAAGCCCTTGACAAGGTCCCTCAGAGACTTTTGGCAAAACGTCATGGGATAGGAGGTAATGTACAATTGTGGATAAGGAACTGGTTAAGAGATAGAAAGCAGAGGGTAGGTCTAAATGGCCAATTTTCCCAATGGAGAAAGGTGAATAGTGGAGTACCCCAGGGATCTGTGCTGGGTCTGCTGTTTTTTTACATATTCATAAATGACCTGGAAAAGTGAGGCTATCAAATTTGCAGATGACACAACTATTTAAAGTTGTTAAAACCCAAGAGGATTGTGGAAAATTGCAAGAGAATCTTGATAAATTGGAAGACTGGGCATCCAAATGGCAGATGAAATTTAATGTGGACAAGTGCAAAGTTATGCACCTAGGAAAGAACCCCCCAAACTATGGTTACACAATGCAAGATTCCACATTGGGAACCACCACCCAGGAAAAAGATTTATGTGTCATCGTGGACAACATGTTAAAACTCTCCGCCCAGTGTGCAGCGGCAGCCAAGAGCAAATAGAATGCTAGGTATCATAAGGAAAGGAATGGAAAATAAAACAAAGGATATTATAATGCCTCTGTATTGTTCCATGGTGTGACTGCACCTTGAATATTGCGTGCAATTCTGGTTGCTGTATCTTAAAAAGGATATAGCGTTATTAGAAAAGGTATAGAGAAGAGCCACCAAAATGGTAAAGTGGATGGAAGACTACTCCTATGAAGAGAGGCTAAAATGTTTAGGACTCTTCAACCTGGAAAAGAGACAGCTAAGGGGAGATATGATAGAGGTCTATAAATTAATGAATGCAGTGGAACCATGTGTCAACTTTTCAAATTTCTGTCACCAGCACTGAGCATAGGTTGGCCACTGACATGGCCATAACCGTCACATGAGCAGCGATCCAGTACTTTAGGGAGAGGCCAGTTTGCTCATAAGCAAGGATAATATAGTCTGCCACCCAAGTGGACAGGATTTGCTTAGTCACAGGTAGCCCCAGCCTGCTAGGGTCATAAGAGAGAGTTGAGGAGCTTTGCATTGGGCCTGGGTCCTCTGTAGATAGGACATGGCCCTCTTACAATCCAACATATGCAGAACAGACTGTGCCTTACCGGCATGAGGTCGTGGGAAAAAGGTGGTAAGGACCACCTCCTGATTGAGGTGTAAAGCCGACACCACCTTCGGGAGGAACTTAGGGTGCATGTGTAGCACAGCCCTGTTTGTATAGAACCTGGTAGAAGATGGATCTGCCACCAGCTCGCTCACTCTCCGGGTGGATGTCAAGGCCACCAGGAATGCCACCTTCCAAGAGAGATACCTCAGGTGGCAAGTTGCCAAGGGCTCAAATGGCGGTCTAGTGAGCTGTGAGAGCACCATACTGAGATCCCCCACTGATGAAGGTGGGCTGAGGAGGTCTTCGATGGCAGAAGACTTCTGAGAAACCTGGAGACAGGCCTCCCCTCCACAGGGTGATGGTTAACTGCTATGGCGCCAAAATGCACCCTGACCGAATTAAATCTCAACCCCAAGCAGGAGAGATGCAGCAGGTACTGCAGGATGAGCTGCAGATGGCAGGATAAGGGATTTTCATTCCGCTCTGCACACCAATCTCCTCCACTTAAAGGCATATGTCCTCCTGGTGGAAGGTTCTGGGAGGCCAGGAGATCTCTTGCACTTTGTCTGCGAGACTGAAGGGGCCAGTGCTACCCTTTCAGCATCCATGCAGTTATCAGGGATGCCAGGTTGGGGTGGAGAAGGGAGCCTCCCTCCTGCAAAAGAAGATTTGGCTGATTACCCAGTGCCACCAGGGGTGCCACTGACAGGGAGAGTGGCAAGGGGAAACAGGGCTGTCTGGACCATCTGGGAGCAACCAGGATTACTACACAATGGTCACACTGGATCTTGAAAAGGCACCTGGCTATTAGAGGGGTTGGTGGGAATGCATAAAGCAGGCCCTGCGACCATGAGACGAGGAAGGCATCTGCTGCCACCCTCCTGTGGTGTGGCTGAAGTGAACAGAATCTGGGCAGTTGTGCATTGTCCGGAGAAGCGAACAGGTCCAACCAGGGTCTGCCCAAGAAGCAGAAAAGCCTCTGTGCCACCTTGGAATCCAGATGCCATGCGTGTGGGCGAAGGATCCTGCTGAGCCTGTTGTGCCAGGAGGTTGCCCTTACCCGGCACGTACACTGCTCTCAGGAGCATGCTGTTGCACACTGCAATGGAGTGGAGGGCGACTGCCTCCTGACGGAGTACGAACCCGTGCCTCCCTGCTTCTTCGCATAGAACATGGCAACCTGATTGTCCATCTGTCTGAGGACAGAGAGGTTGCTTAGGAGGTAGCGGAAGGCCTGTAGGGCCAGGAAGATGGCCCTGAGCTTGAGGAGGTTGACTTGTAACAAACTCGTCTGGGGACCAGTTGCCCTGAGTGCAATGGCCCGCCAGGGGAGCATCTGTTGTCAGGACCTTTTGTGGTGCTGGTGCTTGGAAAGACATCCCCGCCCTGAGGTGTTGCGGGGACTGCCACCAGTTGAGGGAGGCTGCCAGTCAGTGGGTGACCTTTACCCTGTCTGTCAACTTGCCTGTGGCCCGAGAGTCCATTGGATTCTGAGGCACCACTAGTCTGCTTGCATATGCAGGTGAGCCTAGGGCGTGACATGAACCGTTGAGGCCATGTGGCTTAACAGGCAGAGAAGCAGGCAGGCTGGCATTGACCTGCAGCTTTGAACCTTCTCTGCTAACTGCATCAGGAGATGGGTCCTCTTTATTGGGAGGAAGGCCTTTTCCTGCAGCGTGTCCAGCTGGGCTCCTATGAACTCCAGGTCTTGAACCGGGGAGAGGCTGGACTTGGGATAATTGATGACGAAGCCTAACTTCTGCAGGGTGTGAATTGTAAGCCTTGTGGCTTGGCTAGCCTTGAGAGCCATGCTGCCTCTGATGAGCCAGTCGTCCAAGTAGGGGAAGATGTGGGCCCCCTGGAGGCACACATAGGCGGCCACAACTGCCAGGCACTTTGCCCCCCACCCACCACAAATCTCAGGTACTGTCTCACGGGAGGGATGGACCAGGATGCGAGTGTATGCATCCTTGAGGTCCAATGAGCAGAGCCAGTCTCCCTAGGGAGAGCATTTTGAACTTCTCCTGCACCAGGAACATGTTCAAGTTGCACAGATCCAGGATGGTCCGCAGGCCCGCTGTTCTTTTTTGTGACAAGGAAATAAAATTGAGAAAAACCCCTTTCCCCAGAGGTGTTGGGGTATAGGCTCCACTGCCCTGTCCCTGAGTAAGCCTGTGATTCTGCGATGAGCAAGGCCTAGTGAAGGAGAGGTCATGATGGTTCTCCTGGGAAGGGTTCTGCTGTAGATGGAAGTGGTAACCCTCCCTCATCACCTGCAGGACTCACTTGTCCGTGGTGATGCTGTACCAGTTGTGGGCAAATGAGGCCAGCCGACCCCCTGTGAGTTGAAGTGCAACTCCTGGAGGAGGCCCTTCCCAGGGAATCAAAAGCTTCCCTCAAGTTGGGTGGGGGTTGGTGTCTTGAGGCTTGGGGGCCTTGGGCTTCCAGGGCCCATGCCCCTGGCTTTTAGGCTGTGAGGCCTGGTGCTGCTGCTACCCTGAGTAAGGCTGATAGGGGCTGGCCTGGTTATAAGCCCTTTTTCCACGAGGGGGGGGGGGCTTTTTCCCACAAAGATTGATTTCTGGGGGAGCGTCGAGGTCTTCCCGGACAGCCTTTGCTGGGTCACTACCTCGGCCTCAATTTCAGCCACCTTGTTTTGTTGGACATTGGCTTCCCAAAACAGGCTCTCGCCTTGCAGGGGACATCCAGCAGTTTTGCTTGCACCCACTGCTTGTGGTCCGAGGTTTGCAACCATGCCTGGTGTCATGCACCAATGCTGGCGGCTGCCACCCTGGCTACAGACTTGAACCTGCTGTAGGCAGCCCTAGAGAAGAATTTGGAATAGTCCCGGATGCCCACTGCCAGGGACTGGAACTTCTGCAGGAGTTCCCCAGCAAGGCCCACTGAGAACCCAGAGAGCTCCTGGATCAGGCCTTTTAGGTACATTCCCATGTACAGTTCATATGCCTGAATACGGCACCTGAGCATGGTGCCCTGATAACACTTGCAGCCCAGGGCATCGAGGGCCCGAGCCTCCTGGCCGGGGGGGGGAGGGAACCAAAGAGTAGGTTTTTTGGCTCTTCAGTTCTTGCACGGAGGACTCCACCACCATGGAGTTGTAGGGGGAGTTGCTGTTTATGGAACCCAGGGTCCTTCCAGATGCGGTAGATAGCATCCAGGTGCCAACCGGCACAGAGGCTGGGGTCTCCCACATCCTGAGTGAGCAGCCTCTCGAGGATGGGTGGAACTGGCATCGCGAGAGTCTCTTTGGGAGGAGACTCATATTGCAGGATCTCGAGTTCCTCTGTGCGTGGATCTTCTGACTCAATCTGGACCAAAAGAGCCTGGGCCATGTCGCGGACAAAGTCATGAAAGGCTCCATCCTCAGGTGGGGAGTGGTGCAGAGGCTCTGGGGGAAGAGGGCTCGGAGGGGACATCCCTGTGATGGAAGGTCTCTGGAGAGGCCTCGTCCTCCGTTTGCCAGATTCAGATTCTGAGGGTGTCTAGGAATCTGCAGGGGGGGGGGGGTTAGCCTTGAGGAACCAAGGCCCTCCCGGAGGATCTGCGGTTGGACTCCTGAAAACTTGCTGGGGAGAACTGGATCATCGAGGAGCGTGACCGGAGACCTCAATAATTACCCAAGGCCGATGGTGCTCAGTGCCCAGCTTGACACCCAGAGACTCCCGAGGTCGGCAGGGCCGGTGTCGGGGCCAATGATGCTCAAACACCAGACAAACAGCTGCTGCAAGGTCAGGATGGTGCTGCCATTTGGGCCTCGAGGCCAGATGGCTGTGCATCCCTCAGCATGGACAGAGGTCCAACGCCAGCACTCCAGAGGAGGACTATGGGCTCACGGGTCCTGGCACGGTTTCCGCTGGCTGAGGACTCCCGTCTCAGGACTTTGACAGTTTCATTGGAGGCACCGTCTTCAACGTCAGATCTTTTAGCGAAGCCACCTTCAAAGGCTCAAACGGCGCTCTAAGCAAGGCCTCCAAAATGAGATTCAGGTCCCACGCTGGCACCGAACACCGCCTAGGGGGACGCATGAGCAATACAGCTCGCAGAAACCTACGAATGTCCCCGTGAGCACCCAACACCTGGCCCTTCACCTTACCGCGGTAACAGGAGATGGCCGCTAACTGCACACGCAAGGAACTGGCCGCCAACCCTTTGTCCACGCCATCCTGCAGGAAAGAAAGGATCTGAGAAACCGAGGCCCCCCAAGGGCCACAGACCCCGTTCCGCACACCAAGCCTCAAAAATACGCCAAACCCGGATGTACGCCAACGAAGTGGAACGCCTACGCGCTCTAAGCAAAGTCGTAATGACCGCCGCCAAGTAACCTTTAGCCGTCATCCGAGCCCTTTCAAGAGCCATGCCGTAAGCGAGAATCGACTCACCTGGGGCATGCGAAGAGGACCTTGACGCAAGAGATCCTCCCGCTGCGGCAGCCTCCAAGGACTGTCCACCAGTAACCGCACCAAGTCTGCATACCACGGCCTTCTGGGCCAGTCGGGCGCTATCAGGACCACACCAAGCCGCGATGACGCTCTATGCGCTGTACCACCAGACCTATGAGAGCCCACGGTGGAAACACAGAGAAGCCCCCCTTCCGGCCACTGCTGTTTTAACGCATCGAGCCCTTCCGACATCCGCTCTCTCTGCCTGCTGAAGAATCTCTCCACTTTTGCAGACTCGAAGCTCGCCATCAGATCCATTTGCGGAATCCCCACCGCCGCACCAACAACGCAAAGACGTCCAGGTGAAGAACCCACTCCCCCGGGTCCACCCTGCGGCAACTGAGGAAATACACCTTGATATTTTCCACTCCGGCCACATGTTGTGCCGACAAAGCCTGTAGATTCTGCTCAGCCCATCCTAACAACTGAACCGCCTCTGCTTCCAGTGTCGCACTGCCTGTGCCGCCTTGCCGATTGATGTAGGCTACGGTCGTCGCATTGGTCGGACAGAATCCACACTGCTTGCTGAGCCAAGCACCCCTGAAACTGTCGAAGCGCCAAAAACACTGCTTTCATCTCCAACCGGTTGATGGACCAGTCCCTTTCCTCTTGGGACCAAGGCCCCTGGGCAAATCTTCCCTCGTAATGTGCTCCCCAGCCCAAGAGACTTGCATCCGTCATTAGCAAGCTCCAAGAGGGAGGCTCAAGGGGCATGCCCGCCTCTAAACTTCCCGGCCTCAACCACCAGAGAAGTTCGAGCCGTACTTTCGGAGGACAAACTAGGCGCTGTGATAACGCATCCCGCTGATGAGACCAACACCGGAGCAGCGCGCTCTGCAACAGCCGCATGTGCGCCCTGGCCCACAGCACAACCTTGATTGTTGCCGCCATCGTTCCCAGCAATTGTAGATACTGCCACGCCGTCTGTGCCATCTTGGACAAAAACCGAGTCACTAGGTGCCGCAGCCCCTGTGCTCGATGATCCGGGAGAAACACCGCCGCCTGCTGTGTCTTGAACTGCGCCCCTAAATATTCCAGGGACTGCGAGGGCACCAAGCTGCTTTTTGCAAAGTTGACCACCCAGCCCAGGCTTTCCAGCATCTGCACTACCCTGGCGGTGGCCGTGACACTCTCCTCTCTGGATTTTGCGCAGATTAGCCAATCGTCCAAATACGGATGCACCAGCACACCCTCCTTGCGGAGCGCTGCCGCCACCACCACCATGATTCTTGGTGAACGTGCGCGGAGCTGTAGCCAGCCCGAAGGGCAACGCCTGAAACTGGAAATGCCCCATCGGTACTGCAAAGCGCAGAAACATTTGATGCTCCGGCCGCACCAGGATATGCAGATACGCTTCCGTAAGATCCAAGGACGTCAGAAATTCCCCCGCTCTGACTGCCGCAATTACCGATGGAAGTGTCTTTATACGAAAATGGGTGACCCGGAGACAACGATTCACCCGTTTTAGATCTAGAATCGGCCGAAATACACCCTCTCTTTGGCACAACGAAACAGATGGAGTATCGACCGCCGCCGCACTGATCTGGAGGGACAGGGACTACCGCCTTGAGCTGCAGCAGCAGCTGCTGGAGTGTATCTGCTACTGCCCGCAACTTCAGCGGCGCTTTGCAAGGAGACCGGACAAAGGAATCTAACACGGGACGATGGAGTTCTAGAGCATAACCCTCTCGAATGACCTCTAGGACCCACTTGTCTGACGTAATCCGGACCCAGGCAGGGTAAAACTCCTGCAAATGACCCCCCATGGGAATCACCCCCACCTGAGCCCGCGCTATTTCACTGGGACTTTTTAAGTGGCCGAGGACTGGAACGGCGCAAACCCCCGGCCTGCTCCCCGGAAACCTTGACCCCTTGCGGGAAACCTCGCCCGCTGCGATTGGCCAAAGCGAGAGGAACAAAATCTACGAAACTCTAGGAGTCCCCCGGGACCCGGCCGAACCCCGGCCTTGCTTCGGCTTATCCTCGGGTAGCCTACCTCCCTTCGACTCCTTGAGATCTTTGACCAACTTCTCCAAATCCTCGCCAAACAAAAGCTTGCCCCTAAAAGGCAGCTTGCTAAGGCGAGCCTTTGACGAACCGTCCGCCGACCAATTACGCAACCAGAGATATCGCCGAGCCGCCACCACCAAAGCCATACTCTTAGCCAAACCGTGTATGAGATCATAATGAATGTCCGCTAAGTACGCTGTCCCTGACTCCATCCGCGCAACATCTTCCACCTGACCTTCTAAGAGATCCCCCTGCAACCGCTGGGACCATCGCAAACAAGCTCTCGCCACCCATGCCCCGGCTATGGAGGCCTGCATGGAGAGGGCGCTAACATCGAACACCTGTTTCAACAGGGTATCCAACTTTCGATCCTGCACATCCTTCAACGCAGCCACCCCCTCCACCGGAATAGTGGTCTTCTTAGTGACCGCCGAGACCGCCGCATCTACCTTTGGGGAGCGAAACAGTTCTCTGTCCTGATCAGCTAGCGGATAAAGGCGAGCCAAGGCCCGGGAACCCTTCAGGGCCGACTCTGGCAAGTCCCATTCCTCCTGGATCATACTCCTAAAAACCCTATGCACAGGAAAAACCTTTTGGGATGTGCGAACCGCCTGCAAGAGGGGATCCTCCAAAGCTTCCTCCGCTGCCGCTCCATCCAAGGGCATATTAAGCGTCTTGAGAGTCTCCGTAATCAAGGCTGGCAGCTCCTCGCGGCGAAAAACCCTGACAACCCTACTCTGCTCTTCTGCGTCAGGCAATTCGCCTTCTTCTAAATCGCCATCGGAGACCTCTAAAAGTGCGTCCACCTCACCGAGGTCCTCCCCGAGACGAGACACCGGCCTCTCCTCCCTGATGCCCCGTGACCTCTTAGCCGCAGGAGCGCTCTCCGCAGGGCTGTCCACCGACCCCAGCCGTTTCAACCCCTGCGCCCCCGAGGCGGAGCAGACATGGCCGGTTGAAGAAATGCGAAGGCCTGCTGCATGAGGGAAAAGAAATTTGGTGGTATCAGTGCAGCAGATGCCCCCGGAGAGCAACCCAGAGACGTAGAAGGCCCCTACACTGAGGACGAACCTGCTAACGGCTCCGCCGGGCCCAGGGAGGGAGGCAAGAGTGCCTCCCCTACTGGAGAAACTGCCTCCAGACCCGCCGAGGACTGCTCTGACCCCTTGTCCATCGCAACTGCCTCCAGGGTGCACGGCTTACACACCCCAGAGTCCTGTACCATGCCACGGCATGAACCACACACCAAACAATGGGGCTTTACAGGCATACTAGGCTATCTGCAGACCTGCTGTCACGCACCTCTCCTTAAGGAATGCCAGAATCTGACTGAGACTGAGGTGTTCCAGCTGAGTTATTAGCAGGTGTCTTCGTTTTTTTTGTTTTTTTTTTAACACACACACTAAGGCACTGCCAGCCCCAACAGGCCTGTCCCACACAGTTTCCCCCCAAAACGAAGCTGCTACCGCTATCAGTCTGCACTAAAGCCTAGGAAACTCAACGTGGTTCTAAAATGGCCGCGGCGGCTTTTCCTGCGCAGCTACACGCGGCCGCAAAAACCGCTAAAGAAAACACACACTGCCCGCTGACGAGAAGGCTCCGTGGCAATCCTCCCCCTTGCAAGGACAAAGTCCATCGATTTACCAAGCAGCCCCCACTCACCGTGTGCTGCCTCGCCGGGGGAAGAAAGAAGAATGAAGAAGGCAGAGAGACACACCTACATGGGAGCTCAGCCTTTCATGCGACTTCAGCTCCGGCGCTGTCAATACTGTATGCGGCTCAGCCTGATCTCTTCGTGCCACGTCCAAGCCTACCACCTGCTCCTCACCCCTAATAGTGGGTTTGGGAGCAGGGAGGCCAAGCAAGCTCCAACTTCCCCTAAATGCTCGTTTACACGATGGGGAAAAAGCTTCTCGGGGGGAGGGGGGGGGGAATAGGAGGATGGAGCCAGAGCAGAAAACAAACTCTTCAGCACAGCACTCTCCCTACAAAACAAAAAAAAAAAACAAAAAAAGTCAAAAAGGTCTGTAGACAAACACTACAGAAATATCACCCCCTTAACCTAAGTATGGCAAAATTTAAAAGGAAATGCCCTGCTTATTTGAAACTCTACTGCTGCTCAGAGCCCAGTCCCAGGCTCAGAATCTCCTCAGCTGCTTGGAGACTGAAAGTACTGGTGAAAGGGGGCGGTCCCTGCCTATTTATACTGGTGCCAGCAAAGCGATGATGTCTTTCAGTCTCCAAGGCTGCTGGAGGAGATTCTAAACTCTATGGTTCTGGGACTGGACTAGAGGGACGCAAAGGAACACCATTTGTGGTTCCCAGACTGCCTGGAACAAAGGATCCTCTAGCAGCAACTACTCCAAAGGAGCCTCCTGGGGAGTATTAAGGGGCCCCAGTGAATGGGAGATTAGTGCTGCCAATTCTTCCCTGCGGAAGACTCACAAACCTAGCATTGACCCCCTTGCAGAATCTCACCTTCAAGCTCAGAAGCCTCTGCCCCCAGGTCCATACCTGTTCTGGGGTCATCACCCTCTTCTGAGTGAACCAAACCTGTGTCCTTCCAAAGTTCACCGTCGATACACCTCCGACTAGGGCCTGGCTCTCCTTTCAGCGCTCTGATGGAGCCCGCTTCCAGCAGGCCTTGCTTTTTAGCTCTTTCTTTGGTCCCTGTGGCACCATCTCCCCCCTCAGCTTTATGCAAAAAGCCTTGTGCATGAGCAGGAGAAATTCAGGGGAAAACATCCCCAGGAGCTCTTCTTCAGCCAATTCCTTAGATCTACTGTCCCAGATCTCCAGCACAGGTGGGAATGGGCTATCATCCTTCTCTAACCCAAATGTTGAGCCCAGTAGGGTCATAGGAGAATAGCATCTCTTCCACCCCCCCCCCCCAAAACGCCTGAGAAGGGTCCTCTGCCCCCCCCCTGCAGACATCCTCTTCCCAGTCCACTCCAATCTGTCCTATAGCAAAACAGTCCTCCACCGAATGGGACTCTTTCACAGCCGTGACAGAAACCTACAGTGAAAACAGAGCCCTGACAGAACCCACAAGCCAGGCACATGGTCTTAGCTTCTCGGGCCTGCAGTATGCCAGCTATCTTCCCCTCAAGGCTTGTAGCGGCCTCTGAAAAGCCTGCCTCTTCCCTTGCCCTTCCTGTGGCTTTGGCTCTCTCCACCTGTTTTTCCTTTTTTTTTTTTCTAACTCTACATTCCTTCCGTCAGACTGCAGGAATCTCAAAATAAGAAAATGTGTGGGAAGAGCCTTAGCATCCGAGCCCACTAAACGAGCCAAACTCAAGATAGCGATGGTTCCCAAGCTCAGTGGTCCAGCTCCTGGCACCACGTGGCCTCATGAGCCTAGTCAGACAGCCAACCAGCCCACCCTCAAACTTACTTTTATAGAGAAAGGAGGCTCACTGAAGAGGCAGGACCATCAGTTCTCCCACCACTGCCTCCCCTGGCCGAATGCTCAGCTAGGAATTACCAGCGTCAACGGGAGTCCTGTGAGGGGCTTCACCCACTCAAAGGATCGGGAACCACTGTCCAGTAAAACCCTGCTGAACTGGCCAAAATACAGAAAGGCCCGTATCACTAAGATTGTCTTCCTCCAAGGGATCAGGGAATTTCTGGCTTACCCCAACTGCCTTTATTTGTTTGGTTCTCTTTGGGGGGGGGGGGGGTTATGCCTTTATTTGAAATTTAAAGAAGCAGTACCCCTACAATTAGAAGCCTCCACAGGAAATACTAAGTAAAAAAAAATAATAATAATCCTCTCTTGGTTGTCCTTTCAGCAAATCAGACCCATGGGATCATGCCTTTCCAGCTGCTTCTTGGAGACTGAGATACTGGAGCTGGTAGTTGGTGCCAGCTGCCAATGTGTGGTGATATCAAGATTAGTGTGCTCAGTCTTCAAGCTGCTGGTGAGGTGAGACATCCCACAGGAAAGACTGGACTGGAGATATAAGGAATACCATGATACCTGGTTAAAAAAAGGACTTACTTTAGAAATAAATACTCCTGTAAACATCAATTTGGCAATAGACGAGGGCATGATATTCAACAAAATTCCTTGCCTCTTATGGCATTTACTATAACATATTTCTGGCCCTTAGGTGCATCTCTGATTGCAATGTCTCATATCCACTTTCTTCTCTTTGTCATAAACTTAAGAGTTTTAAATTCCGAGTTTACTGCCTCCTCTCATTGTTCTCAGCACCATAATGAAAGTGCAACTTTAAGACAGCAACTAAGATGTGGGATTTGTTTTTCCAACATTAACCTAATATATAAAGCAGGCCTTGACAAATTCATGTTGAATCTAGAAGTCAACCGAAAAATTTAGCAGCCAGCAGCCGAGACTTCTTGCTTCTCCTCCCCCTTCCCCCATGCCTCTCACTGTCCCCAATAAAGTATAAGTGTTGAGGGAGAGAAGGAATCCCCTCCAAGCGCAGCGGCAGCTCCTTTAGAATCTGATTTACTAAGGATCTTTTCCCATTCTGTGTCTATGGGCAAAGAAATTTTAGTAAATCAGTCACTCAAGATGCCTCCCTGCACATCATTGGGAAAAGCCAGCAATCTCCCTTCCCCAAGCACTCATCAGATAGCTGAAGCAAAGAGGCCCCCCACCAGTCTCTCTTGGGCTTGAGAACTTACTACCTATTCCTTGTCCTGTCAAAATGTCCAGTCTAAAAAAGGACTGCCGAGGTACCACAGCCAATTGGTCATTCCAGTCTTTATTGTGCATGGCTGCCACACATTCTTAAAATATGAAGAGATCATTATGGTGTGGGTGAGAGGTTTACAGGTTTCAGGCTGTTGCACATCCCAGGAAATTGGATGCAGAAGCAGGACAGGCAGTAGCATGTAAGCCCAGTTGTTACTGCCTCCTGCTGCCAATGGTTGACACCCCCTCTCCCACTCTTAGAACAGCATACAGCTTGAGGCTAACCACTTTCCTTGCGATGAGCAGCCAGGCATGGAATAAGATCCACTGTTCTTAGCGTAATATACTGCCTTAGACTTATCTTCTTTGTACCTTAGACCTTGCTGATTTCTGGGGTAACTGGAGTTTAACTGGCCCCTCCACTTCCATGCAGCAGGCTCTTTATAGACCCAGGCGCCAGATGTACTCAGGTCTT
The DNA here is from genome assembly GCA_033557465.1 of Ichthyophis bannanicus. NCBI lineage: Eukaryota > Metazoa > Chordata > Amphibia > Gymnophiona > Ichthyophiidae > Ichthyophis > Ichthyophis bannanicus. The sequence goes on along the minus strand of CM066033.1, from coordinate 370,345,620 downwards.
GGCCACTAGGGAAGACTTTGTTCACATCAATGCATGGAATCACCATAGAACTAGTTCTTCACCTCAGGGGGGAGGGATGCACTGGTGTTGCAAATGCTGAAGAAAGTGTCCTTGCCACCCATTACTGCAATCCTTATCCAAGTCAGTTTTATTGTAGTCCCTTCTTTGGATAGACGAACTATACAGAAGTTTCCATACTTATAACATCGAGGCTTTCCCACCTTTAGCTCTTCCTCAGCTTCTTAATCCTGTTCTGACCAATGCTAGCTCTCTTCTAAGCATGCTTAAACTCTGTCATAGAATTGGCCTCCACCATTTCTGCTAATAGTCTGTTCCAAGTATTCACCAGCCTCTCAGTAAAGTAGTGTTTCCTATGAGCTTCCATATCAAGACTTATTGTCCCCTTCAAATTTTTTTTCCTATAGAAACTGTACCTTCCTGGAGTATATCCCTGATACTGGTTTTATACTGCTGTCTGAGACAGCGTCGCTTGAGCTCAATTAACAGTGATCGAGACACACAGCACATTCATGTCACCTCAGTCTTACTATGTCAAGCCTATACTGTACAAAAGATGCTGGAGGTGGCCGAGTACTAATGGAAATACACATCTTTGGGCGCTTAATAGAAGTTTGAGCTCAGGCTTACGCTTTCTCATGGTTAACATCTCTAAGTCGCCTTCCACTGAGATCCCGACAAGCCTCTCTGTTTGTGGTCTTCTCAATTTGGGCACCAAGTGCTCGAAGCATAGACCCGAAGCCTGAAACATATTTAAGTGAATAGAAATTAATAGAATCATGGCAATGCAACAGTTATTTTAAAATTGTTATACTTCAGTACAAAGCTTCAGAACAATTGTTTATATCCGATTACTGCTAGAAAGAATTCTGTTCCTGGGACACATAGTAACATAAATGATGGCAGATAAAGACCAGTATGGTCCATCTAGTCTGCCCAGTAAGATGGCAAGAGTAGGTGCACCTGCCGCTCCATGCAGGCCACCCCTCCCCATGTCTCTGTTTTAGGGGTAAACCAAACGCTCCGTGCAGGACACCCCAGTATGTTGAGAAATTAGATAGTTATATTTTGATTTTATCCTGTTGCTGTAAAAGGGATCCACTGTGTCTGTCCCATGCCATTTTGAATTCTGTCACTGTATTTGCCCCACCATGACTGTTTAACAATAGTGAAGAGGTAATCTTTCTAATGACAGTGCAGAAACAGCCTAGGGAGGGGAAAGACTGTGCCAGCATATACCTCCCCAAAAATAAATATTTCTACAAATGGCAATTGTATGACATTTTGTTTCAGGTAATATGACCAACGCAATTTTGCAAATCCGTTGATTGCCCAGTGATTAAACTATATACTATTAAGACCAAGCCTCTAGATTTAAAAACTTTCTGCTAAAATCGTTAAGAGTGCTACCAAGGCAGTACTTGGTGAGGGGATAAAACAGGGGAGAGAGTCACATGATGACCAAGCATTGAACAGATGCTCTGCAAGCCAGCTCTTGCTAAAAGCCTTAAAAATCAGCGAAAAATGCAGCTATAACAGGCATTAAAATAAACCACTCCTTAACACCTTAAAATCATCCCTTCAAATTCTTCAGCAGTTTTAATGTGTACAATTAGTGAAGTTTCAATGGCCAGTAAAATGCCAAGCTCAGAGAAAATAAGAGGTCAACGCTTGGTGGCAAGACTGAGATGGAAGTCTCAAAACGGTTGTTGCTACTACACAAGATGCAGCAATATGGGAGTTTACCTGCAGCATAACAGCCACCCTGGAAGAAAAGCTTTTGAAACTGCAATCTTCTATAGATAAGATAAAGGAAAGCTTAGAGATGTGGAGCCCGATCCCAGGAGGGGGGACGTCCAGACATCCCCAATGAAGACTGAGATCTTAGGACAAGATTCTGGTCCACAGGAACAAAACATTCCCACAGTTGCTAGAATCGGGCCTGTGAACAGCCCAGTGTTCCCCTTCCACCTGCGGGGACATCCTACCCACAGGCGCCCCCAACATCTGCAGCTCTGGCCCCCAATATCCCAGCTGCCTGAACCACGGCTGGCCTGCTGTGCCCTGGATCAGGCAGCGGGGACCCCCACGCATCCAGCCCCGGGGGGGGGGGGGGGAATCCCCAGGCCCAATCATCCACAAAGTGCTGCTTATACCACCTTTGGAGGTAGTATAAACAGTGCGTCCAGGGTCATGGACTTGAATTGGCTCTGTATGTGCTGCCAGGCTGGCCCACCCCCTTCCCTCCCCCCCTACCAGCTCTCCCCCTCCTGATGCACAGGGAGTCTCAGAGGGGGAGTCTCAGAGGGGGGACCTGCCCCAGATACCCACGGGGCTGCATGTCCCACCAGGACATCGGCCCCACAACCTGCATTTGAGAATGCCCCCCATAGTTACTACCATTGCAGCAAGCAGAGGAGTGGATATCTGCCCAAGAATTCCTGAAAGAAGAAGTGCACAAAATATTTTTGGCGGACTACTAAATATAATGGTCACCCAATGCAGAGCTGACCTATTCCAGGTAAATCAACCTATAACATACAATATGTAAGCTGCCGACACAGAGCCTGTGTTTCAAACTAATATAAATCCAAAACAGTTCTGCTTCAGGGCAAAAGTACTTATCTGAAGTCTTGAGTAGCAGCAAACTTTCAAATCCCATTGCACAGAAGGCGTTATAAAACGCCAACCACCACACCCCTTTATACATAATTGACAATCTATGGATCGATCCACAGAACAAAAAACTGATGTCAAAACCACCTCACGTCAAATTCAAAATATCTGAACGTCTAACTGAAAAAAAAAGTCTTCAAAATTAGAGACATCCACTCCATCTCCATGTTCAAACCCACAGGCTGCACAGTTCCAAGTCGAAAAATCCATGATTGTTCCTTGTAATTCAACAACTTGTCCCAATCAACCCCGCTCCCCCCCTCTGTGCCGAATCAGTGGGGGCACATGATCAATGACCTGCCACTTAAGTTGTGAAAAAGAGCGATTGTGATCAAGATGTGTTGAACCATGGGGGCCGAAACAGTCATAGCTCTAAATTTTAGAATGATGTTCACACAGCCGGACCTTCACCGTATGAGTCTAGCCCATATGAACACACAATCAGATACACTACAAACATATTCAGGTATGTTATAGGTTAGTTTACCTCCTATTACATTTTTCTAAATAAATTAAAATGGACTATTTGGAATAGGTCATCCCTGTATTGGATCATTACATTTGGTAGTCCACAAAAATATTTTTTGTACACCTTTTTTCGGGAATTTTAGGATTTTGAGACCACTTGTTGATCCTTGGGTTGGGCTTCTCTTGTACATTGTATATGCCCAAGACGACAGAATGGAATATGGTAGAGGGGCAGTGTCAACTGCTGGAGAAGGTTCAATGCCACCGAGTCAACTGAGGATCAAGAAAAAAGAGCTAAGAAACTATAATCTTGATTGATGTTTAATAACGTGGACTGTTATTATGTATGTGACATCAGCTGTCCCATAAAGCCAAAAAAATATTAAAGGCCTTAAAAAGGCATGTGGGAGTACAGGGTTCTTACAGGAACCCCATTTAACTGCTTTTGAACATGAAAATTTTTGAAAAGTTAAAGAGGGACTGCATAGGTGAGATGCTCGAGTCTTCCTATGAACAGCAGGAAGGTTATAGCGATTCTTCTACACAATCAACTTTTTTTGTAAGGGTCACATGACAACAAGCAGATGCCCTTCAGCCGAGCTCCGTTTCTGGCACACTAAAGCAGCATAAAAAGGGCGAAGATATCAGACAAGTAAAGTCCCGCATCCCTGGGGGACCTTGGAGAGGCGTGGAGTGAGGGGGGGTGGGGGGGAAGTGAGAGAGCAGCAAGAAGCCGCAGTATGTCCATAAAAACCCCAAAGCCGGCCAAAGAAAAGGCTCTTAAGATGGCGGCAGACAAGCAGGCTGCGCTGAACATTAAAACCCATGAGGCAGTCCGGGAGATCACGTGAACGATCACGGCAGTGCTGGATGAGCATATGGCAAGGCTCCACACATCACTGGAGGAACTCAGGAATAGCCTGGAGGCCCAGACCCAAAGGGTACAACAGGTGGAGGAACATATGACAATGCAGGAGGAGAGAATGGAAGCCCTGGAACAACGGGTAGGGCAACTGGAGCAGGCCAAGCAGAAACTGATCAATCAGGTGGACGATCAAGAGAACCGAGGATACAGGAATAATACACATTTAATAGGACTGCCAGTGACATATAAAGGACAGCGAAATTTGGGACATAATGGAGACCTGGCTACCAGGACGTGAATTACAAATGGCCAGGAGAAAAATGATAGACAGGCTGCATCATCTGGGGCCGTGGCAGGAAGACAGAGAGACCGTGTCCCGTCATAGCCCAGATTTTGAACTTTGCATATAAAAGAAACTGATGGGGAGATACCACACCCAACAACTAAAGTACTAGGGGCACAAAATATTAAATTTTCAACAACTACTCTGCAAGGGTCACGGTAAGCAGGAGAGCAATGGACCCATTGTGTTCTGTACTAGCAACAAAGGAATAAAATTTTCGCTACAATATCCTGCAAGAGTCAAAGTGAGCATGGGAAACAAAATATTATGATACCCCTGCAGCCTTACAAGTATTTGTGAGCAGTCTGCCAGGATCCTAGGAGCTGCGAAGGAAGAGACAGTATACACCAAAAGTGGCATGTAATTTTAGAGCCCACAGGCATTCGTGTTATGGACAGTTGCCAATGCCTCAAGGATAATGCAGCATGGTGAGGAAACTATAAGGAGCCATGCCATGTACCCAAGGAGATGTACAAGGGCTCTTGCTCCCCTACGGACAGCACACCATATAAGAACAGAGCTTGAATCGGCTAAGGGAGAGGAGGAGAGTGAAGAAACAGGACAAGCCATCGAGATCACACCCCAAAAGCAACTGACATTAGTGAAATATGGACTAAGAATCAGGTGCCTAAGACAAGGTACTAATGGCAGGGGGAGCGGGAGGGGGAGGTTGGAGGACCAATAATGGCAAATTGTTCACTGCAGGAAAGCCCCTCCACCACTTCCCCGAAGTCTCCCCACTCGCTTATTGGCGTGTGCTAATGCATTCCCCTGTTAAGCGGGGGATACTCACTGTTAAGAGAAGGGTGGACACGAGTGAATGTGGGATGAACATGGGGAAACACGCTGAATGGAGTGGAAGGGGTGAAGTGAATGATGGCAACATAGGACTGAGGGGAGGGCTACAGGAAGATTGGAAGGGTGAAGTATGAGGAGGGAAGTGCGCCAGTGAGAGGAGCAGATGAGTATGAGAGTAAAAGGAAGGGAGGGTGGAGGAGAGGAAGGGATAGAATGGGAGTAATGGAGGCACCGGGGCAGAAAGGTCTGCTCAGCTGGGAGGCAGACATCCCTGAGAACTAAATAACTAAACACGTGAAACCACAAACCCTTAACCACCAAGAGGTTGGATAAGATCAAAGTTATCACGCTAAACGTTGAAGGGATCCATTCGCCAATTAAACACAAACATTTTAAAATTATCTCCACAAAGAAAAAGTTGATGTAGCATTGCTACAAGAGACCCACTTAACAGCACGACAACAGCGGGAAACTACAACGGGGATGGGTGGGAGAGGTAGGCTATTCATCATACAATAGCTGCCAAAGAGGAGTCATGGCACTGATAAACCGTGGCCTACCTTTTACACACCATAAGAGTGTGGTGGACACAGAGGGTCGTTACTATATCATGAGTGGAGAAATAAGGGGGAGATGGAAAGTCTTTTTGCAATATATATGCACCTAATGTATATCACAGCTTTTTTGCCAATCTTAGTGCAAAATTGTTCCAGTTCAGGAAGTACCAAATGGCTGGTGGGGGAGACTTCAATTTACCTCGTGATTGGACTACAGACTGCAAACCCCCAAGAGGCACCCAGACATACACAGGGAAAAGGGGTAGCATTTTAATGACAGAGCTCCAACTGACTGACTGGCTGGCTCATGGAGGGTCCTCCACCCTGAGGAAGTGGATTATACATTTTACTCCCATCCCCATAAAGAGTTATGCCAGGCTTGACTATCTTCTGATTATAGTCTCTCTACTTCAGATGCTAAACAGGGCAGAGAGATTGGAAATGCAGGATTATCAGACCACGAACTGGTGTGGATTGAACCAAGATTGGGGGAGGGGGGGGAGGGGGGAGAAGGGGGGCCCGCTGGAGGATGAACCCCACACTGTACAAAGATCAAAAATTCTAGGAACACCTCTGTGAGGCATAGAGGCTAAACTGGAATGAAAATAGCACAGAGGGTATGGACCCTTGAATGCTGTGGGAGGTGGCAAAAGCCACCATGAGGCGAGTAATCATTAACTATACAGTGGGGAAGAGAAAGGCTCAAGATGCACATCTGCTAGAAGTATCAAAATAGCTGCAAAAAAGCTTTTGCAGGCGCCATATTCAACATTACCACCTGGGGACAGCAATCTAAGGCTGGAGGGACTGGGGTTTCTAGTCCTATAGGCACTCCTTGTGATCTTGGGCAAGCCACTTAACCCTATGTGGCCTCAGGTACACACAGATTATGAGCCCTTTGGAGACGAGGGAATGTATCCAGTACCTGCTTGTAGTGATTGTAAAACGCTCTGATGCCCCTCAGCCTGAGCGGCATATCAAGAGATTGCATAAACATGAATAGTGAGGACAGGGGGAGATATATGGAATTACATAGAGATCAATAAATTGCAGAACCTAAGGACAGAGGGAAATACCAGGTTGTACAAATAACTCTATAAATGGGGCAGAAAATGTGGGCGGATGCTGACTCATATGGTGAGCCCAGCAAAGCAAAGGACAATGGTGAGGGAGAAAAAGATGCCACAGGACATACTGGAAGAGTGTGAAGGTGGCATCCGCCAACATGTTCAGCGTTTCTACAGCCTTCTATATGATAAGGGAGCAATGGACGATGCGGAGAGGGAGATTTTTTTTTTTTTTTTCGGGAACTATCACTGTCCCAGGTAACCAATGAAGTGAGGCACTAAATAGTTTTTCCACTGCCCTGAAAGGCCCAAGCACCATCAAGGAGCTGAAACTTGCAAAGGCCTCTGGCCCAAATGGGTTGGGAGGGGAATTCTATAAAATCCTGGGAGAAATTGATACATAGAGGCACTAGAGCAGGGAGATTGACAGAATTGGACATCTATAGTAGTCCTCCCAAAACCTGGTAGAGATGCTACTCAAGTAGGATCATAAAGGCCTCTCTCTTATCAACCAAGATATAAAAAAATTCACAGCAGTATTGGCAAAAAGGCTGGCACGAGTAATCCCGCGATCGATTCATCCAGATCAGGTGGGATTTGTCCCGAGGCGATATGCCTCAGCACACCTGCTCAGAAGAATGGCGGTTCTACAACAAGGGGGTAGGACAAGAGGGAAAAGACAATTGCTAGTCTTGACGTCAAAAAGGCATTTGACAATGTGTCATGGGAATATCTTTTTTGGGTAATAGAGAAATTCGGAGTGGGGGCCCCTTTTGGGCTGGGTAAGAGTGCTATATAACAAGCCATGGGCCCAAATTATGGTTAATGGGGGGCTCTCAGAGTTTCCAGCTCAGAAGGGGCACAAGAGAGGGCTGCTCACTCTCACCAATGCTCTTCCTCCTGTCCTTCGATCGCCTAGTGGAAAATATCAGGACAACAAAATGGCCAGGGATTAACATCAGAATGACAAGTGTAAAATCATTTTTGCAGATATGCTACTCTTTATCAGCAGGGTCAGTGACCAATGTTCCCTCTAATTTTCTGTAGGCTGTGTGCACATAAAATATCAACTGTGCAGCTTTTGAAGGAAGGTTAAATTTTTGTGCGCCACATAATGACACTGAGTTACAGTATATACTTTAAAATTTGACTACACGTCAGAATATAGTATGCACACCACTGATTTTAATTAAATTAAATGAAAATAGACGGATTACTAAATGAAGCGGAAAATTTCTAGTAATTACAATCACAAATGCGGTATTATTTCAGTTAATTTTTACTGAAAGTCATTGTTATTTCATGTAAATAAATAATGTATGGAAGAAGAGAATGAGCTATTAACAGTTCATTCTCAAAATTTCTCTTCGATCTTTCAAATTTAACCAGTGAATAAATTTTATCAAGGTCTACCGATCCGCCATCTTGAAGATGACTTAACACGCATCAGCATTTCCAAATGTTCTAACTGTAAGCGATTCCTTATTTTGGTTTTTAAACTGTTCATCAAGCTGAAGCCACGCTCACAATCTGCACTAGAAGCCCAAACTTTTCCACCAATATCCATCAATTTCGCTAAATCTGCAAAGTGAGCATTCTGAAACACCAAAGTCACCATATCCAGAAAACTGTGTTTGCTTTTGATTTTTTCTGCGACTAAGAACTTGAAGTCATTGTACTGCTGAACAATATGTTCCTCCATAAGAAATTGTTTGTACTTTAAGCAGAGTGATCGGACGTTTTCAATTCCAAATTCATAATCACACTGCGCTATTGCTGTCAAGTCAAAAGCAGACCATTCCTCAATTTCATTTTCAGGAAATCTTTCCCCTAAATGCAGACACAGCATATTAATGAAAATAAGTGTGGAAACAGTATCCAGTGAAACGTCTCCAGGTATCTTGTTAAGAAGATTTTTAACATTATCACCCAAGTATTGCATTTGGATTTTGTTCAGCTTACCCTGTGCAAGATGATATGCTTCCAGTGGTGTTAGTCCACGTTTTTGAAATGCCATTGTTAATGAAGGTAGATCAGATAAAACATCATTCAAAATTTGCAGTGTTACATGGAATTGATGGCTGTTTAGCTTTTTATAACAGTACTTTGCAATGGGATCATTATCCTTCTCTTCTTCAAAGTATGTTAATAATGGATCATAATTTCAAATAATTGCTTGAAGAGCAAAATGTCTAGATAAACCACCGCACTTCGTTCAGAGGTCTAAAAGCAATTGACTCGCATTCAGAAGCATCTTCTAATTCTTTAAATTGTGACCTTTTAGTAGAAGATCGACAAAAGGTTGTGTAAAAAGTTCTCATGAAAGTTTCAACTTCTTTCCATGATTCAGAGATCCCCAAGATCTTCACGATGGGCAAAACAATGCTGCTGCACTAAATGCAAATTTTTTTTTAAAGCTGCGCCGCAACACCATTTATTCTGCCCGACATGACAGAGGCACAATCCAAAGTAAACATGACCATTTTGTTAAGGTCAAGCTTGTATTTCCCATAGAATTCCTGGAATGCACTGACTATTGATGCAGCATCACATGCTTCCAACTGTAGCATCCCACCAAATGAAGTTTTATACAGACATGAATTTACTGGCCGATATTTGAAATACAGTATTAAGTATTTGTTGACAGAAACGTCTGTGCTTTCATCAATAGTTAAATGTGTGATACGCTGCTGATGCAACATCTGCTACGAGCTTATCTTATAGTAACATAGTAAATAACGGCAGATAAAGACCAGTATGGTCCATCTAGTCTGTCCAGTAAGATGGCAAGAGTAGGTGCACCTTGGACATTGTTGTTTATAATTTCAAGAAATTCAAACAAATAGTTTTTGCTTCTCCAGCTTTCAGGTATGGTTATGTACTTGGACATGTGTTCATTAATATCTTGAACAGAGAACATGGAAATATTAATTTGAACAGCCAGCAAAACACACTAGCAATTAGAATTTTAATTTCTTCTGGTGTAGAACGCTTCCGTTCATTACTAAATTTGCCTTTTCTCTTTTTCAGCGGTGCTCTCAAGCAACAAGTTAAATAATCCTCCTCTTAAATTAGAATTTTTAGCTCTAAGTTTCTTAACACTTTCAGTACGAGACTTACTAGACAGATGTCGTTTCAAAAAGTCCAGTTTCCACACATCATCCCAAAATTTGCCACTCGAACTCTACGATGGTTTTTGCATTTCGGCAGTATAAACAGACTACTCTGTCATACTCTTCGTAAGTGAATATTTCACGCAGTTGAACGCACGTTTTATCCCGAGATTTCGGTGTCTCCGTTTCAACAATTTCTTCAAGCCATTCAGGCTTAAAAGCGCCGGCCGTTCTCTTACGTTTTGTACCTCTCACCGCTATCCATTTCGACATTTTAAAAATTAACTTCTTTCAGTTTTCAATGTAATAAAAAATGTAATAATGCAATTCGAATTACAGATTACAATTGGACTACTCACACATGTCACAAGCCAAAGTACAGAAGTGGAAGTTTCTCAATGCGCCAATTAAAGTTTAAGACCAAAGATCTTATTATCCTGAAGGTCTATAAAAGATTTCACTAGAAAATATTGTAGAACTTGTGAAAACTGTAAATACACAACAACTTTTAAACTTTAAGATGTCTGTTTTCTATCAGAACCGTAATTTTTGTGCGCTCTGTTGTAAAGTATGTGCGCTCGCTAGGCGAGGTGTGTGCATGCACACACAGCTTCGATGGAACAGTGTCAGTGACCATATTGGTAGCATAATGCAGGTTATAGCAGTGTTTGGGTAATTTGCAGGGCTAAAAGTGAACTGGTCCAAATCAGAGGCCATGCCAGTACAGGATGTGTGTGAAAGTAAGCAGGAGGGGGGCTTCCCATTCACATGGGCAGGGGACTCAATGAAGTATTTGGGAATACACCTATGCGCTAAACGCCTCGTGTATCAAAAGAAAGTAAGTGATAAAACTAATACAAATGCAAGCTTGGTGCACCAACTGGTGCAACCTCCCAATATCTCTGCTTGGGAGGGTAGCAACGGTGAAGATGGTACTCCTTCCCTGGGTCCCATACTCACTACAAGTGCTGCCCCTTTGGGTACAAGAGAGGGGGAAAATAAAACACCCTACAGAAAATGTCTGGTTGTAATAATCAAAGCCATGGTCTTGGCCAAAGCTCGTACCAGGTCATAAAAGGCATCTGCCAGATAAGCCGAGGCAGATAGAGCAGCTTTTAAACTAGATAATAGGGGAAAGCCGACAGTCGCCCAAGAGCGCATGGTTCGGAAGAATGTATCCTTGAAGGATACTACAAAAAGCAGAGAGGTTCCAAAAAAGAGTAAAGTAGCCCAAATGCCCTCGAGTATGGAGGAGACAGAACTTAAAGATCCCAAATTACCCATGTCTACCAATAGCCAAATTAATATGAATAAAATACAGTCTCTAAAATGCTTGTATGCAAATGCTAGAAGTCTACAAAACAAGATGGGAGAGTTAGAATATATAGCACTAAACGAGAGGTTAGATATGATTGGAATATCAGAGACATGGTGGAAGGAGGACAACCAGTGGGACACTGTGATACCTGGGTACAAACTATATCGAAATGATAGAGCTGATCAAATTGGTGGAGGGGTTGCGCTCTATGTTAGAGAGGGCATTGAGTCAGAAAGGATTAAAGTTTTGCAAGAAACAAAATTTGCTGTAGAATCTCTATGGATTGAAATTCCATGTAAAAAGGGGAAGGGGAAGGCGATGGCAGTGGGGGTGTACTATCGTCCGCCTGGCCAGAAAGAACAAATGGATGATGAAATGCTCAAAGAAATCAAGGAAGCTAGCAAAAGTTACAGTGCAGTAATAATAATGGGTGATTTCAATTACCCCGGCATCGACTGGGTCAGTGTCACAACAGGACATGCTAGGGAGATAAAGTTCCTAGATGAAATAAATGACTGCTTCTTGGAGCAGCTGGTTCATGAACCGACCAGAGGGGAAGCAATATTAGACCTAGTCCTTAGTGGAACACCAGATGTAGTGCAAGAGATAAGGGTGTTGGGGCCACTTGGCAATAGTGATCATAGCATGATCGCCTTTGATTTAATTAGTGGAGGAGGGATAGTAAGGAAATCCACAGTACTACCCTTTAACTTTCGAAAGGGAGACTATGATAGAATGAGGAAAACAGTTAAGAAAAAACTAAAAGGAGCAGTTGCAAAGGTTAAAGACGTACATCAAGCTTGGGTGTTGTTGAAAAATACTATCTTGGAAGCCCAGACCAGCTGTATTCCACGCTTTAAGAAAAGTGGAAGGAACTCCAAAAAATTGCCAGCATGGTTTAAAGCTGAGGTCAGAGAGGCTGTTGTTGCCAAAAAAGCATCTTTCAAGAAATGGAAAAAAGAGCCAAATGATGAAACCTGGAAACAGCACAAGCACTGGCAAGTCAAATGCAAGGCATTGATAAGGCAGGCAAAGAGAGAATTTGAGAAGAAGCTTGCTGCGGAAGCAAAAACGCGAAATAAAGACCTTTTCAAGTACATTCGTAGCAAAAAACCCGTGAGAGAGTCAGTTGGTCCATTAGATGATAAAGGGGTTAAAGGAGCACTAAGAGGCGACAAGGCGATAGCGCAGAGACTGAATGAATTCTTTGCTTCGGTCTTTACTGAGGAAGATGTAGGGATGTTACCCACGACTGAAGTGGTATTTAAAGGTGTGGAAGAATTGAAGGAAATATCGATACATCGGGAAGATGTCCTACAACTATTAGATAAACTGAAGAGTAGCAAATCACCTGGGCCGGATGGTATACATCCAAGGGTGTTGAAAGAACTGAAATTTGAGATTGCAGACCTGCTATCAGTAATCTGTGAACTATCATTAAAATCATCTCTAATACCTGAGGATTGGAGGATCGCCAATGTAACACCAATTTTTAAAAAGGGTTCGAGGGGTGATCCGGGAAACTACAGACCGGTGAGCCTGACATCAGTACCGGGAAAAATGGTAGAAACCATCATAAAGAATAAAATTACTCAGCATATAGATAGTCATGACCTAATGGGAGACAGCCAACATGGCTTTAGACAAGGAAGATCTTGTCTTACTACTAATCTGTTATGTTTTTTTGAAGGAGTGAATAAACAGGTGGACAAAGGTGAGTCGGTTGATATTGTGTATCTGGACTTTCAGAAAGCCTTTGACAAGGTCCCTCATGAGAGACTTTTGGCAAAACTAAAGAGTCATGGGATAGGAGGCAGTGTACTACTGTGGATCAGGAACTGGTTAAAAGATAGAAAGCAGAGGGTAGGGCTAAATGGCCAATTTTCCCAATGGAGAAAGGTGAATAGTGGTGTACCCCAGGGATCTGTGCTGGGTCCGCTGCTTTTTGACATATTCATAAATGACCTGGAAAGTGGAATAACGAGTGAGGTTATCAAATTTGCTGATGACACAAAACTATTTAAAGTTGTTAAAACCCAGGAGGATTGTGGAAAATTGCAAGAGGATCTTGATAAATTGGAAGACTGGGCATCAAAATGGCAGATGAAATTTAATGTGGAGAAGTGCAAGGTTATGCACCTAGGGAAGAACAACCCAAACTATGGTTACACGATGCAAGGTTCCACATTAGGAACCACCACCCAAGAAAAAGATTTAGGCGTCCTTGTGGATACCATGTTAAAACCCTCGGCCCAGTGTGCAGCGGCGGCCAAGAGAGCAAATAGAATGCTAGGTATGATAAGGAAAGGAATGGAAAATAAAACAAAAGATATTATAATGCCTCTATATCGTTCCATGGTGAGACCGCACCTTGAATATTGTGTGCAATTCTGGTCGCCATATCTTAAAAAGGATATAGCAATTTTAGAAAAGGTTCAGAGAAGAGCCACCAAAATGGTAAAGGGGATGGAAGGCTACTCCTATGAAGAAAGGCTAAAAAGGTTGGGGCTCTTTAACCTGGAAAAGAGACGGCTGAGGGGAGATATGATAGAAGTCTATAAATTAATGAACGGAGTGGAACGGGTAAACGTAGATCGATTGTTTACCTTATCAGAATATAGAAAGACTAGGGGACATGCAATGAAGCTACAGGGTAAACTATTTAAGACTAATAAAAGAAAATATTTTTTCACTCAACGTGTAATCAAACTCTGGAATTTGTTACCGGAGGATGTAGTAAAGGCTGTTAGTGTAGCTGGGTTTAAAAAAGGTTTGGACAAGTTCCTGGAGGAAAGGACCATAAACCATTATTAAGAAGGGACCCAGGATATCAATGCTTGAACCAATACAAGCATTGTGGAACCTGTGTCCCTTGGGGAAACTGCTAGGTACGTATGACCTAGATTGGCCACTGTTGGAAACACAATACTGGGCTTGATGGACCTTGGTCTGACCCAGTATGGCATATCTTATGTTCTTATGACTCCAGCTTAGCCGCCTCTGGTGCTATGGTTTGCGATTTCAGCTCTCCTGTCAAACCTTGGATCCAGCGAATGAAAGCCCTGGTCACATAAGCACCATAGATTGAGGGGTGAACAGTGAGCACTAGTATCAAAAGCTTGCCTCAAAAAGGTTTCCAACTTGCAGTCCTGCAGGTCTTTCAAGGCTGCTCCACCTTCAACCAGAATGGTGGTCTTTTTTGGTCATATCTGAGTTTATTTTGGCTTGATTAAGGTGAAATTAGGTCTTACCTGCTAATTATCTTTCCTTGAGCTTTCTCCGGGCCAGTCCAGGGAACGTTAGGGTTGTCAATCCCCTTTAGCAGCTGAGGACTGAAGACTTCAAGTTTTGAGAGCTGAAGCCACTCCCCCTGAGGTCCACAAGCCAGTCTTCTCCTGACAAAGCAGCTAACCAGTAAACATCTGAAACACAAGACAGCTCGTTAGCAACTGATAATTTTCTATATTCCCTCGGAACAAGCAAGGAAAAACCGATCTTGCCTGTATGGTCTTACGTGGACCTTGGTAACAGGTTTTTTTTTTTTGTTTTTTTTTAACCTCATACGTCTCATCAGAAAGTAACGTAGAAGCCCCAAGTTACCCCTTCTGCACGAAACAAATTAACCCGATATTATTCTTGCGCTTCGGCAGAGGTAACCGAAATAGAAAGGGTGGGACCCTGGACCAGCCCGGAGAAAGCTCAAGGAAAGATAATTAGCAGGCAAGACCTAATTTCACCTTCCTTATCGCTTCTCCGGGCCAGTCCAGGGAACGTTAGGGCAGTACCAAAGCAGTAACTAAACCCGGGAGGGACCCGCAAGCCCCGTGATAAGAGCCGAAGCCCCAACTTTCGCATCCTCTCTGACCTGAACATCCAACCGGTAAAGTTTGGCAAAGGTGTGCAAGGAAGACCACGTCGCCGCTCTACAGATATCTACTGGAGGAACAAAGACAAACTCCGCCCAGGAAGCCGCCTGAGCCCGAGTGGAATGAGCTTTCAGACCAACTGGCGGAGTCCGCCCACTGGCTTCATAAGCCGCTGTAATAGCGCAACGCACCCACCGAGCAATCGAGGACTTAGCCGCCGCTTGACCTTTTTTGGACCCGGCATACTGGACAAATAATCTGTCCGTCTTCCGAACAGTTTTAGTGATTCTAAGGTAAGACTTCAAAACTCGACCAAGATCCAACTTGCGGAGAGCACGGTCCATCCTTGAATCCGACAGATCTGAAAAAACGGGCAAGGCTACCGATTAACATGAAAAGCGGATAACACTTTGGGAAGAAAAGAAGGCACCATTCGTAGCAACACCCGCTCAGGCAGGAACTGAAGATAAGGCTCCTGACAGGACAAGGCCTGCAAATCCGAAATTCGTCTCGCCGAGCACAAGGCTACCAGAAACGCTGTTTTCCACGAGTACTCCCGCAAATGACCCGAGGAAGCCGACACAAACGGCAGATGTGATAATGCCTCCAAAACGACATTTAAATCCCATGGAGGCACGATCTGACGTACCGGAGGACGGATTATCCGAGCCGCTCGAAAAAAACGTTGCATATCTGAATATGCCGAAAGCCGGCATTTCTGCACCAGCCCCCTAAAACACGTCAGCGCTGCCAAATGAACCTTAAGCATACTGAGAGCCAAACCTTTAACCCCTCCTGTAGAAACAAAAGCAATTACGGTAAGGTAGACGACCGAGGAAGAAAATTGCGCTGTCCACACCAATCCTCAAAGAGTCGCCATACCTGAACATACGCAAGGGAAGTCCCAGGTCGTTTAGACCGAAGTAAGGTGGACACGACGGAACTCGCGTAACCTCTGTGTTTCAAGCGATCCCTCTCAAGAGCCAAGCCGTAAGCAAGAAGCGATCCACCTGCGGCATGAGCACCGGTCCTTGACTCAAGAGACTGACCCGGACCGGAAGACGCCAAGGCGAATCTATCAATAGCCAAACTAGATCGGCATACCAAGGACGCCGAGGCCAATCCGGCGCAATCAGAATCACAGTACCGCGGTGTCCCGCTATACGCTGAATAATCTGACTCAACATCGGCCAAGGAGGGAAAACGTATAAGAGAGAGCCCACTGGCCAAGGCTGAACCAGAGCATCCAGTCCTTCCGACATGTGCTCCCTTCGCCTGCTGAAAAACCGGTCCGCTTTTGCATTGCTGAAAGTAGCCATGAGATCCATAACTGGTTGCACCCAACGTAACGTCAGCTCGTGAAAAACCGCTACGTTCAGTTCCCACTCTCCGGGATCGAGCACATTGCGACTGAGATAATCGGCCTGCACGTTGTCTTTGCCTGCCACGTGCGCCGCCGATAAGGCTAGGAGACGGCTCTCCGCCCACGTCATCAACTCCTGGCATTCGAGTAGCAGAGGCAGACTCTTGGTCCCGCCCTGCCGATTGATATAGGCAACCGTGACTGCATTGTCGGAAAAAATCCGTACAGCCGTTCCCCTGAGGAAGCTTTCGAAACTTTGAAGGGAGAGTCGAGCTGCGCGAAGCTCCAGCCTGTTGATCAACCACGAGCTCTCTTCCGTGCTCCAACACCCCTGAGTCACTTGTGACTGACAATGAGCTCCCCAGCCGGCGAGACTGGCGTCCGTGGTCACTAACACCCATGACGGTTCCTGCAATGGAATCCCTGCTCTCAGATGCGTGGGGTCTAACCACCACTCCAGATCTTGCCGAACCAGTTCCGGACAAATAAGTCTCTGCGACAGAGGGTGAAGCTGCGGAGACCATCGGGAAAGCAACGCTTGCTGTAAGGGCCGCATGTGAGCCCTGGCCCACAGTACCAGATCCAAGGCCGCCGCCATGGATCCCAAGAGCTGCAAATACGTCCACGCCGACGGAGCCGACACCTGCAAAAACACTCGCACCTGCTGCAAAATCTTGATCACTCTGACCTCGGGCAAAAAGACTGCCCCTCGAGCCGTGTCGAAGTAGGCCCCGAGTTAAGTCAGTTGTGTCACCGGTTGTAAGTGACTTTTGGTCTGATTGATGACCCAACCGAGTTGCTCCAGAAGCTGAACCACTCGAGCCGTCGCCGCCACTGAGGCCAACTGAGAATCGGCCCTGATCAGCCAATCATCGAGATACGGATGAACCCGGATGCCTTCTTTCCTCAGCGCCACTGCCACTACCACCATCAGTTTCGTGAAAGTCCGCGGAGCCGTGGCTAGACCGAACGGCAATGCTCGAAACTGGAAATGCCCCATAGGCAGGGCAAACCACAAAAACTGCTGATGAGATGGCCTGATGGGAATGTGCAGATACGCTTCCGTGAGATCTATGGACGAGAGAAACTCTCCCGGCCGAACCGCCTGAATTATGGTACGTAACTTCTCCATGCGAAAATGAGGCACCCGCAAGGCCCGATTTACGTTCTTGAGATCCAGTACCGGTCGAAAAGAACCTTCCTTTTTGGGAACTACAAAATAAATCGAGTATCGACCGCAGCCGTATTGGTCTCGAGGTACTGAAACTATCGCTCGGAGCCACAAGAGGCGGGAAAGCGTCTCGGAGATTGCCTGTGACTTCGGCCCGGGAGCACAGGGAGACATCACAAAAGCGGCTGTCAAAGGGCAAGCGAAGTCCAGCGCACACCCCTTCTGAACGACCTCTAACACCCATCTGTCTGCGGTTATCGCGGTCCAGGCTGGAAGAAATTCCTGTAGCCGTCCTCCCACAGGAACCAACGCCTGGACCAGCAAACCTTCATTGCGGTTTCTTAGCCGAGGGCTAAGGAGCACTGAAGTAGGACCTGCCGTAACCCCTGGCCCCTCGAAAGGACTGCCCGCGAAAACCTGAACGGCCCCTGAATAGGGAGCAAAGCGTGCTCCCCAGAATCTGCGGGTGTCCCGACCTAAGCCCCTTAGAGCCCCAGACCCTCTAACCGGTCTGGGCTTATCCTCCGGCAAGCGACCACCCTTGGAGTCTCCGAGATCCTTAACAATCTTCTCCAATGCTTCTCCAAAAAGTAATTTCCCCTTATATGGTAATTTACTAAGACGTAACTTGCAGGAAACATTCGCTGACCAGTTACACAACCACAGAAAACGCCTGGCAGCGACCAGCGACGCCATGGTCTTCGCGGCAGTCCGCAGTAAATCATAGAAAGCGTCCGCCATA
This sequence comes from Ichthyophis bannanicus, assembly GCA_033557465.1. Taxonomy (NCBI): domain Eukaryota; kingdom Metazoa; phylum Chordata; class Amphibia; order Gymnophiona; family Ichthyophiidae; genus Ichthyophis; species Ichthyophis bannanicus. The sequence goes on along the minus strand of CM066033.1, from coordinate 370,327,255 downwards.
TAAGCCGCTGCCGACTCTAACTTCGCCCCCTCCGCCGCAGCAGCAGAAGCGGAATCCACAGAAGCGTCTCCTTGCAGCCACCGAATGGACGCCCTAGAGACATACGCTCCACAAAACGGCAGCTTGTAGCGCCAAAGCGCTAGAATCAAAGGCCTGTTTGAGCAGAATTTCCAACTTTCGATCTTGGAGGTCCTTAAGCGCCGCTGCTCCTTCCACAGGAATGGTAGTCTTTTTGGTCACCACCGACACTATCGCATCCACCTTAGGCATGCGCAATAAGTCCTTCTCCTCCTGGGGCACTGGGTAAAGGCGAGCCAACGCGCGACTCCCCCGAAGCGTAGCTTCCGGACACTCCCACTCAGACTCAATCATCTGTTTGATAACACAGTGCATCGGAAAACAGCACTGCTCTGCCTTAAACCCCTGTAACAATGGATCCTCTAAAGGTTCCTGAGATACAGAGGTAAGAAGGAGGTGTAATGCTGTTAACGACTGGGAGATGAGGGCACCAAGCTCGTCCTTGCGAAAGACCCGAAAAATATTCGGGTCCTCGCCGGGTGCAATTTCACCCTCTTCCAGCTCCTCTGGACCTAGGTCCAAGCCAGCATTTGAAATAAATTCATTTGAAATAAAAGTTCTCTCCTCCTGACCCAGGGGTTCTGACCCCAGAGCCCCAAAGGGGTCCAATGGGGCCTGTACCGCCCCTGCCTGCTGAGGACGACCCTCACCAGGGTCCTCTGCCACTGGAGAGACCACCGGTACTGTTAATGAGGCAGGAAGCGGCACCGTAGCTGATGTCAGAGGATTTCATCAGAAAAGCTTTGCGCATCGCTAAAATGAATTCCGGGGGGAAAAAAATGCAGAAACCACTTCCTGAGCTTCAGTCAGGGTCTGCGGAGGCTTCATGCGCTCAGAAACGTCCTTACTGGACTTAGACTTTCTTTTCCCTGGCCGGTGATGTTCCGTGGGCGAACTGGCCGGCACACACAAAATGGCCGCCTTTCCCGCCTTTTCAGCGGGTAAAGAAGCCCTCTCTGACTGCGACGGAATCGTCTCCTCCATTGAACCTGAGCGCACTGCTTCAGACCTCTCGGGGCAAGGCCTGCCGTTACCCGCGCTACCGGGCACTGAAAACAGACAGCTGCCCCTTCGCACCCCGATGTTAAAAGCGAAACCGCACAGCAATAACCACTCCCCTGAACCGGCTCACCTGGACAAGGAGAGTAACGCGGCAGTGCCGAGACGCTGCCCCGCTGCTAGCGGGACGTGCACCAGTGCGGCTTTGAGATAGGCAGAGGAAAAACTGGGGCTCCCAGGTTCAATCTGCTTTCACAGAGACGGAGGCGGACACGAAGGTAGGCTCTACCTCACCCCGCAATTTAGCCTCAAATACTCGACGTCTCCGACATACCGCTCTGAACTAAAAAGAGTTCCCGGGAATATAGAACATCAGCCCTGCTAGAGCCAACTTGTAAGACACTAACAACAAAATCAAAATAAGAACTAAAGTTTCTGTGAGGGAGATAGGCAGAATCGATCCTCTTCAGCTGCTGAGGACTGAAAGACTGGCTTGTGGACCTCAGGGGGAGTGGCTTCAGCTCTCAAGAAAACTTGAAGTCTTCAGTCCTCAGCTGCTAAAGGGGATTGACAACCCTAACGTTCCCTGGACTGGCCCGGAGAAACGATAAGGAACTGCCTTTCACGTAATGCAGCAATGCGGTATACAAATAAAACAAAACAAAACAAAACAAAAAAAAAAAAAGAGTTAAAAATCAGAGACAGAAAAAGGATGCCAATTTTCAGACAGGAAAGAGTAGAGCATTTGCACTAGAGAGGTAGGGAGAGGAACATGGGAAGAAAAGTGAGTGGCCATAGTCATGTAACAGGCAGGCCGTAAGCAATATGAAAGATGGTCTTCAAAAAGACCTTTAAACTTGAGGTAGGAGGGTTAGAGCCAGAGGGCAGAGGGGAAGAGCGTTCAAGAAGGCAGATGCAAGAAAGTAAAAAGCTGAGGAATAGGTGGATTTTAGACAGGCCTGAGAAGCAGAGGGGAGGTGTAAGTGGTTTGCATGGATGTTTGAGGATATGGTGTAGAGAAAGAAGGAGCAGAATGTCAGAGATAGCAGGGGGGAGGGGAGAAGAGGGAGAACCTTTGTCAGTGCTCAATGAACCAGTATGAGAAGTTTGCATTGGAGCCAGTATTTGATGGGAAGCCAGTGACAACGGATTAGGAGAGGGGGTGACGTGTTCGAAGCCAGAGGTGTGTGAATGGATACAGATGGCAGTATTTTGAGAGTTGGAGCCGGTGGAATTGATACTGGGAAAGGCCTAGGAAGACAATGTTACAATAGTAGAGTTTTGACATTACTAGTGTAAACAGAAGGATAGTCAGCGAGGCAGGAGAAAGAAAAGGACAAATACTGTGAATATGATGGAGTGTGAATAAAGAACAGCAGACTAGGGAAGCAAGGTGAGCATGAAAGGCTAGAGAGGAGTCCAGAATGACATCCAGGCACTGCAATAAATCAGCTAGCAGGATCAAAGAACCAGAGAGGGTAAGGACCCATGATGGGAGAGGGCTACTGAAAGGAAGCCAGATGGCTGTGGACTTGGAAGGGTTAAGCTGAAGGAAATTATTAACACATCCAAGAGGAAATACTAGAAAGGCAAAGAGTTAAGAGTTGTGAGGACAGGGGCAACTGGGCTAGTGTGGTGCAGCAGAATAATGTCATCAGCATAGTAGTGTGCTGATACACCATGTTGTTGCACGAGGAGGGTGAGGGGTATCAAGAAGGGATCCCACAGAGAAAGGGATAAACAGAAGACGCCAAAGAAGAAAAAGAAGAAGTACCAAGACAGAAAGACCAGTGAGAAAGGAGAGATCAGAACCAAATGGAGTTCCGTGCCGTAAAGACCAAAGTCAAGAAGACTGACATGGTCTACAAGATCAATGGCTGAAGAAAGATCTAGAGAAACAGCAATAGAGATCACCATGGTCGTGGAATTCGTGTATTTCGCTCAGATGGGAGAGGATGATAGTCTGTACTGTGCCCAGGACGGAAGCCAGATTGACGGGGGTGAAGGGCACGAGTTGAATCAAGTTATGTCAAAAGCTGAACAAAGACCAATTTTTCCCCAAATACCTTAGAGAGAGAAAGAGAAACGTGGAGAACAGGGCAATGTGCAGGAACAGGGGAATCCAGTGAGAGATTCTTTAGGATTGGATGAATTAAAGCCTGTGCCCAGGAAGCTGGGAAGATACCAGAGGACAGCCTATTAGTAAGAAGTAATAGAATCAGAGTCAGTAGGGCCAGTGAGGGGGTGGCAAGCCAAGATGAGGGAATGGGATCAGCTGGGCAGGGGGTCTTGTGGGACGATGTGATAAATTTGAGGTGACGACCTTGAAAAAAAAAGCACTTACTGTGGAAGCAAAACAAAAAACAAAAAAAAAGCAGATGCATAAAAACTTTTTCAAGTACATTTGCAGCAAAAAAACTGTGAGTCATTTGGACCATTAGATCATAGAGTGGACAAGCCACAGCACAGAGACTGAATGAATTCTTTGCTTTGGTCTTTACAGATCATCCAAACCTCGATCAGCTCTCCTCGTGTTTCAACGCCGTCACGGACTGGCTACACAACCAAATGCTCAGGATAAACCTAAAAAAGACAGAAGTCTTATTCATTGGAAGAGACCAGTCATTCACTCCCCCCTCAATCAATCAAGGTGAACAACGCAGAACTCATCACCAAGACAACGATCCAATATTTAGGAGTAACACTTGATCAGCACTTGGACATGCATGCTCATATAGACAATACCATCAGGACAATCTACCATAAACTACGGACACTACGCCTCATAAAGAACACTCTTGAACCAAATGAATTCAGAACAGTCTTCCAGGCCATAATCATGCCCCACTTCGATTACGCCAATTCCATCCTACTTGGCCTCCCAAAGAGCTCATTAAACCCCTTGCAGCTGGCGATGAACACCACAGCTAGAACCCTCTTTGGAGCGTCCCGCAGAGACCATATCACCCCCATTCTGAAGAGCCTTCACTGGCTCCCCGTCCAATACAGGATCACATTTAAGATCCTAACCATGACCTTCAAAGCAATCAACTATCACCGCAACTACCCTGTCAGATCTGATTCAACTTACTCCAAACAGATTAAGAAGAACCACGTCCTGCAATACCATCCTCCTTCCAAAGGCCATCACAAAATGCAACGAATCCACTAGGAAGCGTGCCTTTGCCCTGTTTGCCCCTTCATGCTGGAACTCCCTCCCAACAGAAATCCGGTCCATAAACAACCTCCCCCAGTTCAGAAAAGCCCTCAAACAGCACCTATTTATACAACACTTTGGTAACTCCGACAGCATCACCCAGACAGTATCACGTGAACCTATAGCCTATCAATCCAACGCTGCCTAACCAATCCCCTATGATAACTCCCCACCTCATCCAACTATCCCCTTTAGGGCCTGTATCATAAACTCAGATATGATGCAATCCCCTTTTGTATATAATGTACAAAGTTCTCCTGTTATCCTTGTTTAAATCTCCCTATTATTTATTATGTATAAAGTTCACCTGTTATCCATGTTTAAATTCCCTGTTCTATGTAAGTTCAATGTACGGCGGTTCCTCATTGTTCAAACCTGTTCCTTGTAAACCGTGCTGATGCCGAATAGTGCGGTATAGAAAAGTGTTAAATAAATAAATAAAAATAAATACTGAAGATGTAGGGAAGTTAACCCTTGACTGAAATGATATTTAACGATAATTTCTTTCAGTTCTTTGGACGCATTATCAATCAACAGGAAAGATGTATTACAGCTATTTAATAAAACTAAAGAGTAGCAAATCACCTGGACCGGATGGTATACATCCAAGGGTGGTTAAAGAACTGAAATATGAGATTGCAGACCTACTATTAGTAATCTGTGAGCTATCATTAAAATAATCTGTAATACATGAAGACTGGTGAATGGCCAATGTAACGCCAATTTTTAAAAAGGGTTCCGGGGTGATCCAGGAAACTACAGACCAGTAAAGCCTGTCGTCAGTACTGGCAAAAATGGTAGAAACTATGTAGATAGTCATGGTTTAATGGGAGAGAGTCAATATGGCTTTAGCCAAGGAAGGTCTTGTCTTACTAATCTCATTTTTTTGAAGGTGTGAATAAACAGGTAGACAAAGGTGAGCCAGTTGATATAGTGTATCTGGATTTTCAGAAAGCCTTTGACAACATCCCTCAGAGACTTTCGGCAAAATTTTAAAAAGTCATGAGATAGGAGGCAGTGTACTATTGTGGATCAGGAACTGGTTAAAAAATAGCCATAACCTCTGCTTTCTAAATAGCCAATTTTCCCATAGGAAAAAAGGTGAATAGTGGAGTACCTCAAGGATCTGTGCCGAGTCCGTTGCTTTTTAATATATTCGTAAATGACCTGGAAGTGGGAACAATGAGTGAGAATTAAATTTGCAGATGACACAAAATTATTCAAAGTTGTTAAAACCCATGAGGATTGTGAAAAATTGCAAGACGACCTTGATAAATTGGAAGATTGGACATTCAAATGGCAGGTGAAATTTAATGTGGACAAGTGGAAAGTTATGCACCCCAAACTATGGTTACACGATGCAAGGTTCCACGTTAGTAACCACCACCCAGGAAAGAGATTTAAGGGTCATCATGGATAACATGTTGAAACACTCCGCCCAGTGTGCTGCAATGGCCAAGGCGGCAAATAGAATGCTAAGAAAGGAATGGAGAATAAAACAAAAGGATATTATAATGCCTCTATCATCCCATGGTATGACCATTCCTTGAATACTGTGTGCCAGTCTGGCCAACCGTATCGTAAAAAAGGATATAGCGGGGGGGGAGGGGGGGGGGCGCTAGTGAGCCCATGAAGAAATGGCCGCATTTTAGCTTGGCTCTGCCCCGGGTCCCCACATTAACTAGCAAAAAATTGCATTTCACCAGCACAAGTCCTCATACTTCCCCGATCCTAATTGTTAAGTGCTGGTTGAGTCGCATTGAGCCCCGGTGGGGTGATTGGAGGTGCGCGGTAAGCCTTGAGGCCTGGGGACGGAAGATCCTGCGGCTGGAGCCGTTGTCCCTCTGCGAGCTGCCACTTGGTGTGGCCCTCCTGTATTGCCGTCTCCTCCGGAGAGATCTGTTGGCGCTCCGGCTTTGGGGCTTGCTACCCGGAGAGGCCTTGGAGAGTGACGGAGGCTGCGGGGCAGACTAGTTCGCGACTGGAGGCTAGAGAGGCGCGGGAGAGCGGACCCCTGGTGTCACTGCTGCTTTGGAGCATTACAAAACTTTGCTTTGCCTGCATCGAGCCCGCCTGGGAGAGGTGAGAGCACCGCGGTGCATGGTGAGGTTGGGCTGAGTGACTGCCAGCAGTTCGATTGGGTGCCTTAGCGGCCATTGCCACGTGGCCCTGGAACGCACGGCTCTGCCTGCGTTCCAGTCAACTCTGCCGGGAAGGGACCACGTGGATGGCAGACAGCGAATCCTCCTGCGATTTCCTGCATCTTTAAATCTACTGCGATAGCTGCTTTAATTGCTGGGGCCTCTCCTGCTTGACTAGTAGGCCTGGTCCGGTGAGTCTTTTGTGAACTGCAGCTGGCTGTGATAATTACATCGAGCACTCTTTTCTTCTGCATCTATTGGCCTGGCTGAACTTGTAATAACAGCAGTAGGCTCAGTTCCTTTTGGTGCTGGCTGGACCCAACTATTATAATTGTACTTGGAGCGCCATCTACTGCTTAAAAGTGGAGCTTCCTCCCAAGTTTGGTTCTTTTCTTGATCATTTTACTGATGGCTACCCCTCTCATCCTGGTTGCTGACCCCTGCACTTCGCGTCTTCCCATGGCTGCCAAAACCAGGGGACTTGAAGGCCAGGAGGGAGTGCGGTCCTCTCAACGGCTGCTGGGTAAGAGTGGTTCCCAGACCAGCCCAACCTAAGCCCCCTCCGTCTTGCCATGAACTCTGCTGCAAGGGTTCTTGTAGGTCTATCAAGGTCAGACCATATAACACCAGTCCTGAAGAACCTACACTGGCTACCTCTGCAGGCCAGAATCCACTACAAGAGACTTTAGTCATGACATTCAAAGCCCTCAACACCCAGCCACTCACGCCCATCAGTAATCTTCTCCGCAGCACTCCAGCCAACCAATTAAGGAGATCTACATTGATGAACACCCTGGAAGTCCCTAAGTCAGTGACAAAATGTACAAAGGCAACAGTCAGTAGAGCCTTCTCCATGTTTGCACCTACGGCCTGGAACGCTCTCCCAGCAGAAATCCGAGCTCTCTCTAACCTACCGTTATTCCGAAAAGCTCTCAAACACCATTTGTTCCTGCTACACTACCCGGATAATAACTCTGGAGCGCACACAGCCATCACCTTACCCCCCTACCTAGCCCACCCCATTGACCAGCCTCCCTTAGAGAATGGTTAATCTTCTTTCCCCTCCCTCTCTCCCTTACCCAAAATCATATGCATCTGCTTACGATCCTTATATGTCATAAGAATTTCCATAATTTGTATATAGTTCTCCCGGTAAATCCAAGTTTATTACACCTGTTCAATGTAAACTCAATGTGATCTGATGCATTGTTGTATGTTTTGTTCATCTGTAAACCGCACTGATTATAATAGCGCGGTATATAAAGATATAAATAAATAAATAAAAATAATAAATAACCAGTAGGCACCCCTCGGAGGGCTCCGGCAATGAGACAGCGAGTGAGAGCGATCTGGGACCTGAGGCACTGTCCTTGCATTCCCTCCTTCAGTGGGAATTGTGGAGGGGCTTTGAGGATCTGGCTGGCGAATTCTGCTCCATGCGAGAGGAAGTGATGAGCTCAATTGCGGAACTCAGGAGTGACATAAAAGACCTGGGTATTCGCGTGGAAGAAGTTGAGACAAAAGTTGAAGACCACGACGGAGCACTGGTGGATTTACAATGTGCTCTAGATAGACAGCGCTCACAAGCGATGGAAATGACCTATAAAATTGATATAGAAAACCTCTCTCGTCGGAATAATGTGCAATTTCGAGGAATCCTGGAGGCTGTGGGGGGCGCTGAAGACCTGCCGGTGGTGCTCAAAACTTTGATGGGTGAATTACTCACACCAGAGGAACTCGCTACCCATGAGTCTGGAATGGAGATCGAGCGAGTGCATCGTTCCCTGGGAAAGCCTCCTAACAATCAACCCCGGGATGTGATTGCTAGGTTTTGGCGGTATACTGATGCGGAGCTTCTCTTAAGAAGGGGCCGGGAGAAAAAAAGCGATCCAGTTCCAGGGTGCAGCAGTAACCATATATCAGGATCTCTCGGCCTTCACGCTGGCTCGGAGGGAGATGAAGCCAATCACGGCGGTGCTGAACAATAAAGGGATTCGATATTCCTGGTCCTTTCCGTTTCGGATGAATTTCCTCTTGGGAAATAAGATCTCAGCAAAAGACCATACTGAGGCTTGGAGACCACTGCGACAGGCAGGCCTTGTGGAAGATAATACGCTGCCAGCACCGCTGCCCCTAAGCTTCAGCACTCAAAGTGGACTCGGGTGGGCAGACTTACCTGAGACTCCTTGGTACATATGTGTTTTGACTGCTTGACCTGGGGGTGGTGTTTAGGGGCTTTATGATTTTGGGACTGAGCCTGTTTGATCAGTTTTGTACAATTTCGCTGTCCCCCACTTTTGTTCTTGTTGTACTACTATCTTTTGCTGGTTCTATGGGGTTTTTGATATATGCTTCTTCCTAAATGAGGGCGGTTGGGTAAGTGGTGGTGTTATGCAGAGGGGTACACTATGCTCATTAGTCTACTGCTGAGTTGTAAAAAGGGGAAACGATATGGCATTACTTTAACCTAATTTTTTTCTGTATGGGGACCTGGGGGGAGCCGAGTGTGGGGTCAGTCTAACCGTGTCCTGTTTCCTTTTCGACAGGCAGGTGGTACTGGCGGGAAGTTTGGGGGGATTGGTTGGGGGGTTAGTCCATCTGGAGGAGGGTAGAGGGCAGGGGGTGGGGGTAGGGCTTTCTGGGTATTCCCATGGAGTAGGGAGCATTGGTGCTTTTGGGGTGAGCCTCTGCAGACAGTTCGACAGTTAGTGGGTGTCGGGCTGCTATTACTATTACGGGTGTGCGGCTTTGCATACGATAGGAGGGATGGACCATACAGGCTGGGGGGGGGGGGGGGGGGAGAGAAGGGCGATGGGGGGTGTGATGATTAATTACCTATGTTGAAAGTGATTTCTTTGAACGTAAAGGGTCTTAATTCCCCTAAAAAGCAGGCTTTGCTGTTTTCGGAATTGAGATCCTTGAAAGGGGATATTGTGTTCCTACAGGAGACTCACCTTCGTACCAGTACTCAGGGGTGGTTAAAACGTAAGCCTTACACTGAGGTGTGGGTAGCATCAGAAATGAACGGCCGGAAGAAGCGGGTCGTGGCCTTGCTGTTTCATCACTGCTTAGCCCTCAAGGTGGAGGAGGTTAAGAAAGATCCTTTGGGAAGGTGGCTGTTTATGATTGTGCGATTGGAGGGCCATCTATTAATGTTAGCTAATATTTACGCCCCTAATGAGGGGCAGGTAACCTTCTTTGCGAGGTTGAAAGCCTTGTTAGCTGACTTCGCGAAAGGCCCTATTATACTAGGTGGGGACTGTAATGCCCACATGGTCCCGCATTTGGACTCAACGGGTGTCGCTGGGAGGGCGACGGGTGGACCCAGCAAGGCGTTGTGAAAATTTATGTTGGAGTTAGGCTTGTGTGATGTTTGGAGAGATACACATGAGGGGGAGAAAAGTTATACGTATTACTCTCCCGTGCACCAGGTGCATACCCGTATAGACTATTTTCTGTTGGATCAACGATTGATGGATGAGAGAGTGGAGGCTGGGCATAGGGCATTGACCTGGTCAGACCATGCCCCGTGCTGGATTATTCTGCCGGCGGATATGGGCAGTAAGCGCCACTGGCTCTGGCGATTGGATACGCAATTTTTTTGGCGTCAGCATGCTGTTCAGGAGCATGGCCGCTTCATAACTGAATTCTTTTGAGTTAAATGATTCTGGGGAAGTCCCGCTCCCCATGGTTTGGGAAGCCTTTAAGGCCACGGCTCGGGGCTAATTAATGGCGGAGGCAGCTCGCACCCGGAGGGCTTGGAGGCGGGAATATTGCCAACTGGTGGGGGAAGCTTCTCGTCTCCACTTGGAGCACGTGCGAACTGGCTCCAAACGGGTTCTGCGTCAGTGGCGGGCGGCACGTGCCAATTTAGATGCGTGCCTGCAAAGAGAATTGGATAATAAACGAACACTACGACAAACTTTTTACGAATGGGAGAATAAGCCGGGGCATCTGTTTGCCTTATGACTTTGACAGCAGCAGACTGAGGGTGGTTCGTGAACTTCGGGATTTTGGAGGGCAGAGGAAGGTGGCTTCCCGTGAGATTCACGATGTTTGTCACATTTTTGGAACGGTTATATAAAGCTGAGCCCTTTGATTTGGCCCGTGTGCAGGGCTTCCTGCAGACTGTCGCTTTGTCGTGGTTGCATGACTGATCGGGATCAGTTAGATGCTGAACTTACTGTGGAGGAGGTGGAAATTGCAATCCGCCGATTAAAATCTGGGGGAACGCCGGGTAATGATGGCTTTCCTGCGGAATACTATAAAAAAATTCCATGCTCAGTTAGCTCCGACTCTGGTAGTACTCTTTAATGAGGTCTTGCGGGGGGAACCGCTGCCCCCTTCTCAACGAGAGGCGCTTATAACGATGATTCCTAAGCCAGGCAAACCCTTGCAGGACGCCGCTTCTTACCGTCCCATCTCTTTACTAAATACGGATATTAAAAATACTGGCCTCAGCACTGGCTGCCCGTCTGAACTGGGTTCTCCCAGCTCTGGTACACCCGGATCAGGTTGGCTTTGTGCCGGGCCGTCAGGCAGCGGATAATATTAGGCGAATGCTCCAGGTTATACACGCTGCTCAACAGGATTCACAACCGACGCTCGTGGTGGGAATTGATGCCGAGAAGGCCTTCGACCATGTTAGCTGGGGCTTTCTTTGGTGCGTGTTAGACAGGATGGGGTTTGGTCCTAATTATACCCGTTGGGTCCGTAGTCTATATCAAAACCCTACGGCATGTATCCAGGTTAACGGGGGTCAATCGAGGAACTTTCCGTTGGAAAGGGGTACCCGCCAGGGCTGTCCTCTGTCGCCGCTGTTTGCACTGGTGATGGAACCCTTGGCACAAAGCTTTCGCGAACACCCGGGCATTATGGGCGTCCGAGTGGGCCCTACTGATTATAAAATTGCCCTCTTTGCAGATGACATCATATTATCGTTGGTGAAACCTGTTGCGTCCCTCTCAGCCACTATGCAGCTTTTTGAGACCTTCTCTCATGTGTCTGGCTTCAAAATCAGCTATACTAAATCTGAGATTCTTAATGTAGGGATCTCGGAGACGGTCTGTGCGGAATTGAAGGCTGCCTACCCCTTTCGGTGGGTGGCAGGTGCTCTTCGTTATTTAGGTGTGAACCTGACGGTGGAGCGGACGGCGCTTTTTAAGGCCAATTATGATCCGCTTCTCCAACAGGTTCAACGTGACCTGGAGTCCTGGGCTAGTTTGATGTTATCCTGGTTTGGGCGTATAGCGGTGGTTAAGATGGTGGTTGTTCCATGGTTTTTGTACCTTTTCCAGCTACTTCCTATACCACTGTCTCGGGGACTATTGGCTGCTTGGCAAACCATGCTCATGAAGTTTATATGGCAGTATAGGAGGCCACGTATAGCACGTAGAATTCTCTATACACGCACCCACTCTGGGGGCATGGGGGCGCCTAACCTTCATTGGTACTATGTGGCGGCGCAGTGTCGTGCCGGGGTGGAATGGATGAATCCGGATAGTTTTAAAATGTTGGGTTCGATTGGAAATGGATATCGCGGGTGGAGCGGGTCTGGGGGAAATCAGCTGTGGCTTGGTCCCAAGTTGCGGAGTGGTTTGGGCTTATGCAATCCATATATTCTACATACCATCTGATACTGGGACCAATCCTTTCGAACTCCGGGGGTAGACCTGACTCCTCTGGCGCCTATAGTGGATAACGCTATGTTCCCCCCTGGGTCGACTGATCCGATATTCCGGATTTGTGGGCAAAGGGGCCTTAGCCGCGCTGGGCAATTGTTTGACGAGGGTAGGTTGCGATCGTTTAGTGCGCTTCATGAGGAATTTGACCTCCCCGACCGTCATGCCTTTCAATATACCCAAGTGGCCCACTAGGTTCAGGCTCGCACCGTTCGGCCTCACGTGGCCCGTGACTTGTCGGATATAGAGTGCTTCTGTGAGGGATGCACTACCACGAAGGGTCTCATAGCGGCCTTATATGCCCATCTGCAGGTGCAGCAGCCAAGATTAGGCAAGTATAGAGCGCAATGGAATTCCGATTTGAGTCTTCACTATTCTGAGCAGCAATGGGAGCAGGTAGAGGGTAAGCTGTGGAAGAGTTCGGTGGCGATTAGCGTCCGTGAAACTAACTATAAGCTATTATACAGATGGTACATGACGCCTGAGCGGATTGCTCAGGTGTTTCCAGGGGCCTCGGGTCTTTGTTGGTGGGGCTGTGGACAGCAGGGCATTTTGGCGCACGTGTGGTGGTCTTGTCCTCGCATTCAAATTTTCTGGAGGGGGATTCAGTATCGCCTAAAACATTTAGTTGGGTTGACCATGACCTGGGCATTTTCCTTTTTGGTGTTAACGTGCCTGGGGCACGGAGTCCTCAGCTGGCTTTGATTCGACATGGCCTGAATGCGGCTCGGCTATCTGTGGCTACTGCGTGGAAGCAGGTCCTACCGCCATCCTTTTCTGCCTGGTTGGAACGGATGTGGGATACGCATGCGATGGAACGCGGGGTGGCAGCCGGCAAATTGAAATTGACATGCTTTGAGCAGGTGTGGGAAGCCTTCGTCCTACATTATGGTTCGTGAAAGCCCAAGGGTTCTCTATATCCTGTGGGTGGGCTGGTTCCTCGCCTTCCTGAGAGGTGGTGCCCCAGAGTTCCCCCCTTCAGCCTTGTGAGCACTGGTTGGCCGGTCCGCCCCCTTCGCTTGTAGCAGTTGTGGAGGATCATGGGGGGTGGGGGGGGCTAGATATTTGGTTCTGGGAGTGCTTCGCGCTGATAGATGGTGGGCGGGAGGGAGGTGGGGTAGCGGGAAAATAGGGAAGAAGTGGTAATTATATAAAAAAAAAAAAAAGGCGTTTTGTTGGGTTAATTTTTGCAGATTGCGATTTTGGCATTGTTATCTTCTGCCATTGTATTATGCATGTCATTTATGTTCTTGTGTCTTATTGCTGCCTTTCAATAAAAAAAAAAAAAAAGATATAGCGCAATTAGAAAATATACAGAGAAGAGTCACCAAAATGGTAAAGGGGATGTGAGAAGAGGCTTAAAAAGGTTAGGGCTCTTCAACCTAGAAAAGAGATGGCTGAGGGGAGATATGATAGTCTATAAATTAATGAACGAAGTGGAACAGGTTAAACAGACTAATGAGAATATTTTTTTTCACTCAACACATAAATTAAAACTCTGGAATTCGTTATTGGAGGATATAGTAAAAGTAGTTAGTGTAGCTGGGTTTAAAAAAAGGTTTGGACATGTTCCTGGAAGAAAAGGTCCATAAACCATTATTAAAGAGGACCTAGGAAATCCACAGCTTGCCCCAACAACAAGCATTGCAGAACCTTGTCTTTTTTGGAACCTGTCAGATATTTGTGACCTGGATTGGCCACTGTTGGAAACAGGGCTCGTTGGACCTTGATCTAACCCAGTATGGTATTTCTTATGTTCTTATGAGTTCAGCGGAGATAATTGAGTGGAAAGAGGACCATGTGTGGGAAAGAGATATATTGGGTGAGGGGGGGAAATCATCAGAAGAGTTGACTTGCGAAGGAGGAGGACAGTTCGAGGATGATCAAAGATAGAACTATTTTGAAAGTGGTCAGCAAGAGCATGTAGAGAAGGGAAGGTGTCTGTAGCAGGTGGTCAATCAGCAGTGGAGAGATTGGAAAGGGTGGCCAGAACAGAGTATAACTGATCTAATTTCCTCTTCCTCGAATTATGCTCATTAGAGTAGTAGTCTTTTTAGCCACGTGAATCATGGTACGATAGTGATAATGGAAAAGCTTGAAGAACTGGAGAGCCAGAGGGATGTTTCCTCCAGAGATGACTGTCTGGCAGAGACCAGGATGGAATCAAGGTTGGGTATGTTTAAGTGGGCGGTTGAAGATCGAAGAGGGGGAATGTTGTCGAGAGCAGCAGATAGGGCAGAATGCCAGAGTTGAGTTTGAGAATCAATGAAAGGGAGTAAAGTTGGATGGGAAAATAGTGGCCGAAGGGGGAAAGCGTTCAAGAGCATGAGGAGATATTGCAGCTAACCGAGGGGCAGGAGGGTGGGTGGAAGAAGATGCAATGGTAGGACGGAACTGAGATGTAAAGAAAATGCAATAGTGGTCAGACCAGGGGACCAGAAGAGAGAGCTGATTCAAGGGACTGGGAAGAAAGGACAAGATCAAGGGTATCACCAGCAGAGTGGGTGGGAAAAAGATGTGTTGATAAAGTGAAAGACCTGAGAAGAGGTGTATGAGAGTTTTATCTAGAGCAGGGGTCTCAAACTCAAATTGCTTTGAGGGCCAAATGAGGACTTGTAGAGTAACCCGGGGGCCGCACAAGACGCAGGCCTCATTTGCATAAGGGCATCATTTGCATAAATATTTGCATAATGTTACCATACACTAACTTTTAGTAAACATGCCTCTTAATGAGTGTATGGATAAAGAAAGACTAAAAGATTTCTACATTACTATAAACCAGTGCCAACCGCCAGGCACATTAGGAACTACTAGAAACACTGCTCATTTAGAACCCATAGCAAACCTGCCGTGTCCTAACAGCACTACCAGGACTCACAAAGCACCATACCCTAACTATCAAAAGGCAACACTGCAAATATTAAATCAACACATTTCAGAGAATAACAATACATGACCTACTCGGGAAAGAGAACAAGTGGCAATGTCAAATAGGAATTACATAAACAGAATACCTCAGCTCAGTTACACATGCAGAACATACACCATCACCAAACAAGGAATCACAATTTAGAAACAGGAAGACAATTAAACTGGGAACCCCAAAAGCCAAACTTAGAATGTACAACACTGTAGAAATAAAACTATACATTGATTTCCTCTTGTATTAAATAAAGTGCAGACGTTAAAGATGCACATTTCCAAGAGCTGACATATTTCAGTTAATAAATTCAAAATAAAGAGATATTTTTCTACCTTTTGTGCATTTTTTTTTTCAGTTGCAATTGTTCCATTCACTTTCTTCTGGTTTCTTTGTGTCTTCTGCTAACTCTCCATCGTCTGCTGTCCATTTGTCCTTTCTTCTTTCCTAGTTTTTTTCCATTCTCTCTACATCTGCTTTAACATACTAATCATTCTCCTTTTGCTCTTTCCTCATTCCTATTTCATCCACTCAAATTTTACCCCTCCATCCTCAATCCCCACTTACTCTCCCAATACCCGGCCAATTGTAGATTTTTCTTCCCTCCCACACAAAATATATTTCCCCTCTCCATTTCACTCTCCCAGCCCCATCCCATTCTAATCGTCCCCCAACATCAACTCCCTTCTAGCTCCTGCCCCACCCAGCATCCGCTCCCTTCTAGTCCCCGCATCATCAGCCCATTTCCAGTCCTAGCTCCCTCCCCTCACAGCCCATTTCCTTTCCAAGCCCCCCTCCCCATCAGCCCATTTCCATTCCAAGCCCCCTTCCACTCAGCCCATTACCATTCCAAGACCCTGTCCCCATCAGCTATTTGCAGTTCAAGCTCCCCCTTCTACTCGGCCCATTTCCAGTCATAGCACCCCCCCCCCAGTCCATTACCAGTTCTAGCCCCCCCCCCCAGCCCATTATCGGTCCTAAGCCCCCCAACAGCCCACTTCCAGGCCTAACCCTTCCATCGCCCTATCTTCATTCTTAGCCCCCCCATAACCCCATTTCAGTCTTAGCCCCCCAATCAGACCACCTCCAGTCCTAACCCCCATCTGTCCATTACCAGTACTACCCCCCCCCCACATCAAGTCCTGCTCCCCCCCCTCCCGTCCTGCTCCCCCCCCTCCCGTCCTGCTCCCTCCCCCCCCCCCCCCGGGAAAATTAAAACTTAAAAAAAAACCCAGCTTCTGCTGCTGCTGCCGCCGCTGCCGTGGCCGGCAATAGCAGCAATATCGCAAGTCCCGCGGGCTCCGTTTCCCCCCCCCTCCCTCCCTGCTTGCCTGCCAGTTCTCCGCTTCGGCTTCGGCTTTCAGAGCCGCGAAGGGAGAGCTTCTCCCTCGTGACTCTGTTCAGCCCGCTGGGGCAGATGGGAAATTTCCCATCTGCCCCAGCGGGCTGAACAGAGTCGCGAGGGAGAAGCTCTCCCTTCGCGGCTCTGAAAGGCGAAGCGGAAGCGGAGAACTGGCAGGCAAGCAGGAAGGAAGGAAGGGGGGGGGGAGCGGAGCCCGCGGGACTTGCGATATTGCTGCTATTGCCGGCCACGGCAGCGGCGGCAGCAGCAGCAGAAGCCGGGGTGTTTTTTTTTTCCCCCTATGCATCGCGGGCCGCACAAAGGTCTCTCGCGGGCCGCGTGTTTGAGACCCCTGATCTAGAGGCTTATGTGGGGAACCAAAATGAGCATTGAAATCACCTAGAACCAGATGGTGAGGACATAGGAGTGAGGCTTCAGAAAGGATGAGAAGGAGGGAATTCCATAAGTGAGGGCAAAGGGCCAGGGGAGCAAAGATTAGTAAGAAATATAAAGGTGGGGAGCCATTAGGTCGTACCAGGAGAGACTCTGGATAATGGAGAGGTGATTTCCGAGACTAACCAAGTGAACGAAAAAAAAAAAAAAAAAAATACACATTTACATGGATACCGCAATTTAAACTGGGCACCCAGGGCAGAAGCTCTCTGGCGTAAAGCCAGAAATTCCTTTTCTTTGAACCTGTGCAACTATTGCAATTTCTCCAGGCGAGGGAACTGGGGGGTGAGGATTAGCTCCGATACTGGCTGCCATGTGAATTAGTCTTTGCTCATAAGATGATTTCCCTTTTTTCTTTTTATTTCTTGTTTTGGAACCTTATTGGGGTTATCTTATTGGGGACTAAGTGTATAATATGGGACTTGGTTTGTTTCGTGGTTGATCTTTATTTTGTGTGTTTTTTTCTATATGTCCCTGTTATGCAATTTACAAAGTATACAAGAAGTAAATACATAAAAAATTAAATTAAAAAGAAAAAAAAAAAAAAAGCACAAAAAGGTATGTCAAGTAAGGAAAATACTTCCAGAGAGAAAAAACACGTAGCAAAGGGAGTTGCATATGGGACAAGGAGATCCAGAATGGCTAGGTCGCCCCAAAGAGCTCGCCATACTCCTTAGGCATGCTCCTTTGGCGTGCACCCATGGTACAAACCACCACAGAGGTCTTTAAATCTGTATGCCGTTTACCTTCTGAGCAGGATGGAGACAGTCACCACTGAGACTAAAGCATACACCTTAGGCATCTTAAGCAGATGTTTTTCCTTCTGAGGAATAGGGTACAGACGGCTCATGGTCCAACCCCCTCTAAGGTAGGCCTCCGGCACCTCCCATTCTGCTTCTATTATTTTCTCGATGACTGTGCACCGGAAAGGTAATTTGTGAGGACTTAAATCCCTGCAGAAGTGGGTCCTCCAGGGGCTTTTCTGCTACTGCTGGGGCCAGTATAATGTTAAATGCAGCCAGCAAGTGTGCAATCAGCGTGGCCAGCTCCTCCTTATGAAAGAACTTAACCACATTGGGATCTCCCCTTCCTCTAAATCAGTAGCTGCCATCTCTCCCCAGAGGTCAACTGCCCCCTCCATATGTTCCCCTTAGTGGAGAGACCGAGGCAAATCTCGATTTAACCAAAAATCCTCCTCAATCCTTTTTCTTTTCAACTGAAAGAACTTCCACAGCAAGCTTTGGAAAAACACACTTGTGCCCTAAGTGTTCTCTTTAGTAGAAATGCCTTGTGCAAAAGCTAAAAAGGAACTCCGGGAGGGGACGGGACACCTCTTCAGCATGCCCAGGAACAGTAGTTTGCGCTGTCTCTGGTGCTGAAACTGAATGCTTCTGGGGGTTTTTTGTTTTTCTTTTTTTTTTTTTGCTGGCATTTCTTAGCTTGGTCGAGGTGAAGTGGCCACTGGAGAGGACAGTGAAATTAGGTCTTACCTGCTAACTAGCTCTCCTTGAACTCCAGTCCAATCCCACACCTCTGGGAAGTAAACCCCTATCAGCAGCTTGAAGATTGATAATGTCATGTTTTGATGGCATCAGGATACTTAGGCAGCTGGCACCACCCACTAGCCCCAGTAACCTATTGACAAAGCAGACTCACAGGAGCAAAGTTAATATTGGAAACCAAAACTATATATCGGGACCCCCCTGGACCAATCCCCATGAAGCCCTCTACTTGAGTGTCCCCCCCCAACTAGGGGCCCTCCGAATGTGCAACAGCTTACCTGTCCAAACACCAAATGCCCTACCAACATGCAGGATTGGGTTCTTACAACTGCCCCACGAAACTGTCTCTTACCTTAGTCAACACCACGTCGTAATGAAACAAAACAAAACACCCAAACCTTAGACCTTGTACACATGATGAAATTATCCAGGTCAGGGGTCACAATACAGCTTATAAATGGGAGAGCTCCAGGACTGGAATGGAGGAGTTCCTCAAGGAATGTCAATCAGCAGGAAAGGCCTAATTTCACCTTTCTTATCGTCCCTCCAATCGTCCCACACCTCTAGAATGTAACAGAACAGTACTAACTCTGGGAGGGACCTGTGAGCCCAGCATGAATCACCGCCGACCCAAATCTCACATCTCCTGCTGCTTGCACATCCAGCCTATAATGCTTCACAAAAGTAGGAAGAGATGACCAGGTGGCCATCCAACAGATATCTCCAGGCAGGACCAAACTCCACTCCGCCCAGGATGCTGCCTGTGCTCTTGGTAGAATATGCCCGTAATCCCGGAGGGGACATTTCCCCTACAACAGAAATGCTGATGAATTCATCTAGAAATGGAGGCTTTAGCCGCCGACTCTCCCTTACGTGGCTCTCCAAACAAGACAAACAGCTGATCCAACTTTCAAAAGGAAGATGTTCTCTTCAGATAGCACCTCAAACACCCTCTTGACACAGACGCAACTGCGGATCCGCCAATTTGTCGGCCAACCCCAACACTGGAAGGGTGACTGGCTGATTCAGGAAAAAGGAAGGCACCAGCCATAGCACTGCTTTCTCCCTCGAGAAGGAAAGAAGAGGCTCTACACAACAATACCTGTAGCCCTGAGATCCTTCGGGCCGAACTTATCGCCACCAAAAATACCATCTTAAGCATTAAGTCCTTCAGGGAACAGGCCCCTAGAGGCTCAAATGGCTCTCCTGCCAGAGCAGAAAGCACCAGATTGAGATCCCAGGGAGGCACTACCATCCTTAAAGGCAGACGGAGTTGCTTAGCTGCCCTCAGAAAATGAGCCACATCTGGATGTACTCCCAAGGAAACTCCCTGGATCGTGCTAGCGTGGCCACCTGTACCTTACGTGTTCCACATTGAAGGAACGCCAACACCTCTGGCACTGCTGCTGCAATTGGCCTCCAATTCTCTCTGCACATCAGTCCTCGAATACCCTCCACACTCGAACGTAGGTCAGCGATGTGGATATCTTCCTGGCCCTGAGCACTGTGGATATTACTGGTGCTAAAATAACCTCTCTCTCAACCAAGCCTTCTCAAGAGCCATGCCGTAAGCGAGATCCGATCCACCTGGGGCATTAAGACCGGCTCCTGAAACAGTAAATACAGTCAGCTTGGGAGCCTCCACAGCCGGTCTGTTTGTAGATTGATCAGGTCCGCATACCATGGGTGCCGTAGCCAATACAGAGCAATCAGGATGACCGGTCTGTGGTGCGCCTCTATTCTCTAAATTACATGCCCTACGAGCGCCCATGGTGGGAAGTGAGAGCCCCCCCCCCCCCCCGAGTAGGCCATTGCTGTACAAGCGCATCCAGACACACTGACATTCACTCTCTTCGCCTGCTAAAGAACTTGTTTGCCTTGGCCGATGCCAAGGTTGCCATCAAATCCATGACCAGAATCCCACATTGGTGCACGAGCTGCTCAAAGACTGTTTGGTTTAGCTGCCATTCCCTGGTGTCTATGTGCATCCTACTGAGATAGTCTGCCGTCATATTCTCTGTTCGTCATGTGCGCCGCTGAGATCGCCTGAAGATGGGCCTCTGCCCAACCCAGTAAGGTCTCCACCATGGAGCCTTGTCTGAGAAGACCTGTACTGCCTTTCCTGTCAGAAAGAAGAAGTGAAACTCCTGCAAGGCCAGGAGCACTGCACACATTTCCAACCTGTTGATAGTCCAAGCACTCTACTGCAGTCCACTGACCTTCAGCAATGTGTCCCTCGCAATGGGCTCCCCATCCCACAAGGCTGGCATCTGTTGTCAAGGTAACCCGGTGCAGCATTTCCAATGGGAGTCCTGCCATCAGATTCTCATGGGGGAGCCACCATCTGAGCCTCTCTTGGACAAGACAATGGCTGTGACAGGGGATGCTGCTGATGCGACCATCAGTGCAACAGTGCTCTCTGCAACAGCCTCATGTGGGCGTGTGCCCATGGAACCAGTTTGATCACTGTCGCAATGGTCTCTAAGAGCTGCAGATAATGCCATGCTATCGGGTCTGCCATGTGAAGAACTGGTCGCACTAGCTGCCACAGTGCCTGGGCTCTCTTGTGTCAAAGACTCTGCCAGTGCGGATGTCAAAGCATGCCCCAAGGTACTCTAGAATCTAGGACCAATTGACTCTTGGAGACATTGATGATCCAGCCAAGAGCCTTCGAAGGACTTTGAGAATCCTTACAGTGGCCTGGTTGCTCTCCTGCCTAGATTTCACTCAAATGAGCCAGTTATTAAGGTACGGGCGCACCAGGATTCCTTCCTGACGTAGCGCTGCAGCCACCATGACCATCAATTTGGTGAACGTATGTGGGTCCGTAGCGAGACCAAAAAGGTAACACTTAAAACTGGAAATGCCCCATGGGCACCGCAAAATACAGAAACTGGTGATGATCAGGATGAATGGGGATATGCAAATACGCTTTGGTAAGGTCTAGAGAAGTTAGAAACTCCCCCTCTTATGACCACGATAACTGACCTGAGAGTCTCCATGTGAAACCATAGTATTTGCAGTCACCTGATCACCTGCTTGAGATTGAGAAAAGGCTGAAAGGAGCCTTCCTTTTCTGGTACAAACAGAAGTATCAACCTGTGCTGCATTGGTGCACAGGTACCGGCACCACCGCCCCTAACTGCAGGAGCCATTCCAGCATTTCCCACACCTCTTGAGCCTTCCACCGCATGTTGCAGGGAGAGCGAACGAAAGCAGGTGTGAGTGATCTGGCGAACTCCAGTGCGTAGACCTCTTGTACCACCTCTAGGACCCACTGGTCCATGTAATTTGGGCCCCAGGCAGGGTAGAAGTCTCGTAATAGACCTTCCACATGCTGCATTCCTGCCGGGGCCCTCCTCACTTCATTGTGATTTCTTTTGGTATGAAGAGGAGGCAGAGGCCAAGTAATAGTCTCTACCTGCCTCTCAAAACGGTTGTGCCCGAGGGGCAAACCGGCCTCTCTGGTACAGCATAAAATGCACCGTTTTGAAAACGCTTAGCTCATGGGGCTGTCCTCTCCCCGGGACTGAGCTGTGCCCCCGGCTTCTGTTTGTCCTTGGGAAGGCATCCCCCTTTGGGTTCTCCTAAGTCCTTTACCAACTTTTTATTCTCCTCCCCAAAACAAGAGCTTACATTTGAAGGGCAGCTTTCTTAAATAGGCCTTCGAGGAAACATCCGCCGACCAGTTGCGGAGCCAGAAGTAGCGGTGAGCTGCTGCCACCAAGGCCATGCTGTCTAAAAGTCCCGACGAGATCACAAAAGGCGTCTGGAGCGGAGTACTTTGCAGACTCAAATCTCGCTGCCGCCCACTGCTCCTGGGATTCACCTGCAGACTCAGGGAGTCCCTGTGCCCATCGCAGACATGCATGTGCAACTAACGCCCCACAGATTGAGGCCTGCAAGGACAGGGCACTAACAAAGGCTTGCTTCCACAAGGTATCCAGCTTTTTTTTTTTTTTTTTTAAATTTTCATTTTACACAACGGTACATCCACCACAATCTTACAATGTTGACAACACCCTCCCAATCAACCACCCCACCCCTCCCCTCATCCCTTCCCTCCAACCACCTACAGCCCCCCCCTCCCCGGCTCCTTATGGTGCACAACATCTTACTAACATTTAGACCTAGCAACAAAGTCATCTATACATTGCCATTTGTTCATATTGTTCTTTCCCGTTATCGCTGCCTGAACAGACTTGTTTTGACAATAGGCAGAGGTTCTAACGATCCCGGATCGGTCTTGCTCTCTCAAAACTGATATACATACATAAAAGATTCCACCATTGATTAAAGTCCAACTTAGAAAGATCCTTCCAACAGGTGAAAATCAACTTTAATGCAACGCCCATCATAAAATCAAACAAATAAAGTTTCTTTGGCTAAGCATACCATATCGTCAGCAGAGCGTAGTAAAATTGTCTGCCATCGCAAAGGGATCTGGAACTCGAAAATTTGTTGTATCCTGTCCCATACTCTTACCCAATAAATATGAACGTGAGGGCAATCAAACATATGCTTCAATGTGGCCGGGATAGCTTTACACGTCCAACATGCGTTTTTGACGTTCCTGTCCCATTTAGATCATTTTACTGGGGTAATGTGAGCTCTATGGGTCAGAAAGAAAAGGGATTGCAAGATAGCGGCACCATGTGCCACTCTATTTGCCTTGATCCAAATCCCTTTCCAGTCTATCGGCTGGAATTGAGTTTCCAGCTCTTTCTCCCAAATCTTTTCAAGCCCCACTAAATAATTCTGGGAGGCATCCCGCAAAAAAGTATAGAAACGGGAAGCTACTCCCTTCCCAGAACCACCAAGTTCCACCCATTTCAGTAATTCCCACTCCGTAGTCAGTTGCCCCACCTCCACCTTGGATAAACAATGAGTTAATTGCACCCATTGAAAAAAGGAAGAGGCGGGAAGCTGGAACTCAATTTGAAGTTCCTGGAATGTCTTCCAATTCCGCAACGTCGCTAATTGCCCTAACGTCCAGATCCCTTTATTTTGCCAACCCTTCCAAGAAATTACCTTATGCCCAATTTTGAACCGATTGTTATACCAAATGGGAACCTCCCGTGACTGAGGTGAATCTTTACATACTTCCCGCTCCAACAGGTGACATGCTTCCTGAGTGGCAGATATAAAATTCTACCAAGTGGGAAGGAGTCTGACCATTTCATACCCATTAACAGACCCAATGGGATCGGATGAGCTATTTGCCTCTCCACCTCCAGCCACACAGGGCATCTCTCCTGCTCGATCTCAGTCAACCACAGTGCCCCCTGCTTAAGGCGGAAGGCGATGTGATAATTCTTAAAATCCGGAAATTGGACACCCCCCCCCCCCCCCCCGACTCCTTCTTTGCCTTCAACTTACGAATTGCAATTGTGGGGGGTTTGCCCTGCCAAAGAAAGTTTATTAGACATCTCTCTATGGAGTGATATACCTGAGGGGGAAAACTCAACGGCAACATTTCCAATATATAATTAATCTTCGGAGCCAGTACCATTTTAATAGATTCCTCTCTTCCCCACCAGGATAAATGTAAAGGTGACCATCGCTTTGTAAACTCCTGGACCATTTCACCCAGGTCTTTCCCATTCAATGCAATGATATCATCCAGATCCCTCATATACCGAACCCCAAGATACTTAACATCTTCTGTAGCCCAAACAAAGGGATGGGGTTCTATCATGGACTTGAAAGCAAACTTATTTAATGGAAATGCAACAGATTTCGACCAGTTAATATTATACCCCGACAAGCAAGAATAATTTACCAATCGTATCCAAAAGGGCGTCCAACGAAGAAGGCCGTACAAACAAACAGCAAATAATCCGCATACGCTGATATTTTAACCTCCAAATCCCCAACCCGCACCCCTCTTATCTCTGGGTGAGAACGGACAAGGAGCAGTAGGGGTTCTAAGGCCAGATCAAATAAGAGAGGCGATAGGGGGCACCCCTGTCTCGTTCCCCTATGCAAGGCTATAGAAGAAGAAAAGGGCCCCATTAGCAAGGATACGAACAGATGGATTGGTATACAAAAGTTGAGTAAAACGCAAAAAAGTATCCCCAAAACCGAACCACTTCAGTGTGCGAGTCAAAAAAGCCCATTCCAATCGGTCGAAGGCTTTCTCTGCGTCCAAAGACAGACCCACCATCGGGCTCTTTTGGGTTTCCACCACCACCAGTAGATTCAGAAGGAGCCGGGCATTATCTGAGGTGGCTCTACCAGTTATAAAGCCACATTGAGCAGGATGAATCAGATCAACAACAACCCTGGAGAGCCTTTGAGCCAAGATAGAAGCATACAGCTTATAATCCGCATTTAAAAAGGAGATGGAGCGATAGTTCTCCACCTTTTTCGGATCTCTACCTGGCTTAGGGAGGACTGTTACAGTAGCTTCATTAAACGAACCGACTGAAGGAGACTGAGCTGTAAGAAGACTATAATACTCCAACAACTGAGGTGACAACTCATTCATGAATGCTTGATAAAATTCACAAGGAATTCCATCAGGCCCTACCGCTTTCCCAGGTTTCCCCGCTGTTATAGCTTCTCGAATCTCAGCTATTGTTATATCCGCATCCAACTCACTCTGTTGTTCCTCCGTGAGGGTCGGGTGAGCTAGCTGACCTAGCAGACCCTGAAAATCCGCTTCCCCCAACTCTCTCAGAGGAATACAAGTTTTCATAAAAGAGTCGGAACGCCTCCGCAATATCCGAATTCTTCAAGAAAGATTCCTGGTTAGTCCCTTTGATAACCTCAATTCGAGCCTTAACTGCCCAGAGAGCCAAGGCATTAGCCAACAAATTACCTGACTTATTAGATTCCAAATAGCTTCTAGTCTGCTGCCGACGCAGCATCTGTTGAGCCTCTGAAGTTAATATTTGATTATATTGAAATCTAAGCCTCTGTAGACGTACCAGAATACTAGGATCTGATCTAGCGACCAAAAGCCGCTCTCCAGCCTTAATTTGTAAATCCAAAGCACGTAACTTCCCCTTCTGCTGTTTAGCCAAGGAAATTGAATAACTTATCTTGGCCCGAATGTTCGCCTTAAAGCCCTCCCACCAGGCCCAACCAGAAGCCTCTCCGGACAAATTTATGGCAAAAGTACTCCTGGATGGCCTGTCGCATGGAATCATAAAACCCCCGATCACCAAGTAGCCCTTTATTAAAATAAAAATTCCGAGTGTAGTCCTCCCTATCTCCCAACATCACCGAAAATGTTATAGCCACGTGATCGGAGATCTGAATGGGATTTATAGTGGCTTCCTCCACTGTGGGAATAAGAGTTTTAGAGATAAGAAAGTAATCGATCCGCAAATGCGATTTATGGGGGAGAGAAGGAAAAAAAAAAAAAAAGGTAAAATCCCTCTCATCTGGGTGTAAGCGCCTCCAGATGTCTGCTAGGCCTGTTTCCTGCATGATGGACGCAACCACCGAGGTGGCTGAATGGGATCGATGAGAACGATAAGGTTTACAATCAAAAGGATCCAACACCAAATTAAAATCCCCTCCAACCACTATGTCATGGGTAGTAAATGTTAACAGCTCATCCGCAATCCCATGGAAAAAAGCAACGTCACTGATGTTAGGAGCATATAAATTTAAAATGGCCAACTTCTTCCCACTTATGTGTAGTAAAACTGAAGACCATCTGCCCTCTAAATCCGAGTGACAAAACTCGATTGCTGGGAGAAGTGCCCTCTTGACTAAAATTGCCACTCCATTTTTGTTTTTCACCGCTGCAGAGTGGGCAACTAACGTGTACTTCCCTAACCCCAACTTTTGGGTTTCCTTAGAGGATAAAACGGGTCTCTTGTATTAAAACCACATCTGCTCGTTCCCTAGCACAATATAATAAAATCTTCTTACGCTTGATGGGATTATTAATGCCCTTCACGTTCAACGATATAAACTTAAGAGAACTCATGGGACAGGATACATATACGAAACTTCAGAACATTGGAACAATAGAATACAACTAGGAGATGAGAATAGACTCTGAAACTAGGAGCTATCAGAAGCTTAAAAAGAACCCCAGAACCATAAGGAGCCAACACATACCCCCGAAAGAGGGACCCGCTAGGGTGAGCCAGCATTGTCCAAGTGCTACCCACGCCCCGAACCAAACCTTGCTTTCCCCCTGCGCCACCCTCCCAGCCTACCCCCACATTGACCTAGGTCACTTATCTAAGGCCAACACTCCCATAACACTCTAACTCCAAGTAAATGAACCACACACAAATATCAGATATCCATCCTCGATGGCGACGGCGACCTCATTGCCTCATTCCAGGTCTACTAGAACCAGACCTCCAGTGCTTGCCACAGTCAATGCATTCGTGTCGCCTCATGCTCCTCGACAAATGCTTTAAGCGCTTCCAGATCCTCAAATGTACGTGTTTGATTGTGCAGAGTCACCCGCATCCGTGCTGGAAACATGAGGCCGTACTGAGCCTCCAGAGCCTGAAGTCTAGGACGAAAGGCAAGCAGCTGTTTCCTCCTTTCCAGTGTCGCTTTATGAAAATCTGGGAAAAAGGCCACTTTCTGGCCGCCCACCTTGAGAGAGGGGGGGGGGGGGGGTCGCTCGAGCCACTGCCAGGATCTTGGTAGCATGAGAGTGCCAGAGCACAAAAAATGATAGGGTGCAGTTGCCTCACATTAGGGCCCGGGTGTGTAGGAATCCTGTGCGCTCTCAATCTCAAACGGTACCTCAAAGACGATTTTCAGCGGTTTTGGCACCATTGACACTAGGTAAGCAGTTATGTCAGACCCCTCAGTTCCCTCCGGGATTCCCACAATTCTCACATTGTTTCTTCGGGTTCTATTGTTTAAGTCCTCCAAGTTCCGTTCCAATATAGCTATGCGCTTAGAATTGGACTTGACCAACCTCAGCCGGTCCTCATGTACAGCTACGGCCTCTTCCACACGAGTAAGTTTTTCCGCCACTGCTGCAACTTGCGCTTTCATGTCTCTTAGTTCCACCATGTCAGCTTGAAGCACACTGAGCGTTTCCCCGTTCGCTGCGACCATTTCCCGCACCGCTCGGATTTCATCGAGGACCGCTTGCAGGCCCGATGGAGACTCACCACCATGTGCCATCTTCTGCGGAGAGGGGGGGGGGATCAGATTTGGCCCGTTTGACTCCAGAACCAGTGGGGGCAGGATAATCCAACATAGTGGGTTTACCCGAAGGCATTCCAACACCACTTGGGTCTTCTCCGACAGCTGTATCTGTCGCCTGGGAGGCGCAGGGAGCAAAAATTCTTCAGTATTGGGGCAGCTTGAAACCCAGGCAGCCATCTTGGATCCTGCTAGCTCCGCCTCCGGGTATCCCGCTTTCTATCCTGAACATCCTCAAGTGCCATATTGCCTTCTATGGAATTCGTCATCTTCTTGGTTAAAGCCGAAACAGCAGCATCAACTTTCAGAGAACGGAACATCTCTCTCTTGTTCTGACAATGGGTATGACCGGGTCATGGTATGAGATCCTCTGGGTCCAGCCTCCGAAAGGTCCCACTCATCTAGTATTATCTGCTTAATGACCCTATGTAAAGGAAACACACTCTGATGTTTTACGCACAGCATGGAGGATCGGGTCCTCCAGGGGCTCGTCCTCCATCGTGCATCCTGTTGGCATATTGAGCATCTTGAGGGACTCTGTACCGAGAACTGCCAGTTCCTCTTCAGAAGACCCTGACTATTCGCGATTCCTCCTCTTGTGTAATCTCCCCTTCTTCCAGCTCATCGGCAAACAAACTGCTGATCCCCCCCACAGCATAGCAGAAGGGAGCTGTAACATGCAGGAGAAAAACACGGGGGGCGGGGGGGGAGGGACATAACCCTGACCGCCCCAGTGAGAAGTACTTCCTAATCACAGTGCTCTGAACTGAAAAAAGAAAAAAAAACCCTTCCCACAGCACTAAAAACCTCCTGCTGTCTGCAGATAAGACACTGAAATCACCCTTAATATAGCGGAGAGACTGAATGAATTCTTTGCTTTAATCTTTACTGAGGAAGATGTAGGGATGTTACCCATGACTGAAGTGGTATTTAAAAGGTGCGGAAGAATTGAAGGAAATATCGATACAAAAACAGGAAGATGTATTACAACTATTTGATAAACTGAAGAGTAGCAAATCACCTGGGCCAGATGGTATACATCAATGCCCGAAACTGGCGTTCTTCGCACCACGCCTCAAAAAGGAACCAAACAAGGATATATGCCAATGCTGTGGATCTCCTCCTAGCCTGCAGCAGAGTCAAAATCACCTCTGAGGAATAACCCCTCGCCCTCAGCCACACCCTTTCAAGAGCCAAGCCGTAAGCAAGAACCGATCTACCTGCGGCATGCGCAGAGGACCCTGCGACAACAGGTCCTTTCACATTGTAAGCCGCCATGGCCGGTCTACCAAGAGCCTCATCAGATCCGCATACCACGGCCTTCGCGGCCAGTCCGGCGCAATCAAAATTACTCAACCCTTGTGCCGCTCTATCCTCTGAAGCACCCGACCTATTAGCGCCCAAGGAGGAAACACGTAAAGTTGGTCCTCCGGCCACCTTTGAATGAGCGCATCGAGACCTTCTGACATCCTCTCGCGCCTCCTGCTGAAGAAATGGTTGCTTTTTGCCGAGCCGTACGTTGCCATCAAATCCATCACCAGAGTCCCCCAGCGGCGTTTCACCATCTCGAACACTGCGGGATGGAGAATCCATTCTCCTGCATCTACCTTGACGCGACAAAAAAAAAAAAAAAAAAAAAAAAATCAGCTTCTATGTTGTCTACTCCCATGACATGCGCCGCTGACAAGGCTACTAAATTCAACTCGGCCCACGCTAACAGTTGATCTGCCTCCGTTTCCAGTGCCACACTGCTGGTGCCCCCCTGGCGGCTGATGTAGGACACCGCAGTCGCGTTGTCGGAAAATACCCAAACTGTCTTTCCGTGGAGGTAAGGGCGAAACGCTCTTAGCACCAGCGTCACCACCCGCAACTCCAAGGTGTTGATGACCCATTCCTTTTCTACCAGAGTCCAGGCTTCCTGGGTGAAGTGACCTTCGCAGTGTGCTCCCCAGCCCGAGAGACTGGCATTGGTTGTCAGTGGCACCCAGGCCGGCGGCTCTAACGGCATCCCTTTTTCTAGATTTCCTGCCTGCAACCACCACTGCAACGCCCTGTGGGTCTCCAGCGGGCAGGGAAGCTTTCAAGACAGCGGATCCGACTGGTGCGACCATCTCCGCAGCAGAGCCCTCTGCAACGGCCTCATGTGAGCCTTGCCCACGGCACCATATCGAACGTCGCCGCCATGGTTCCCAACAACTGTAAGTAATGCCATGCCATCGGCATCTTTTTTACCCCCAAGAAGTTGCGGACTAGCTGTCTCAATCTCTGAGCCTTCAACCGTGGAAGAAAAAAAAAACAAAACAAAAAAAAAACCTCTTGCCACACTCGTGTCGAATCGCGCCCCCAAGTATTCCAGGGTTTGTGATGAAATCAACCTGCTTTTTGCCATATTGACCACCCAACCTAAGCTCTGCAGGAAGCTTACTACCCGAGCTGCTGCTTACTCGCTTTCGCTCTTGGACTTTACCCGAATCAACCAATCGTCCAGATAAGGGTGCACCAGAATTCTGTCCTTCCACAATGCCGCCGCCACTACCACCATTACCTTGGTGAATGTCTGTGGAGCTGTCGCCAAGCCAAACGGCAGAGCTCGGAACTGAAAATGACCAATAGGGACTGCAAAGCAGAGATATTTCTGATGCTCTGCTCGAATTGGTACATGTAAATAGGCCTCCGATAGATCCAGAGGTCAGAAACTCTCCCTCTTACCGCTACAATCACCGACCTTAGCGTTTCCATATGAAAATGCGACACTCTGAGACACCGATTCACTCCTTTGAGATCCAAAATTGGTCGATAAGAGCCTTCCTTTTTTGGCACCACAAACTATATTGAGTACCGACCACAGCCGCACTGGCCAGAAGGTACTGGGCACCACCGTCTGCAGCCTTAAAAGCCTTCCCAAGGTCTCCTGCACCGCCTTTACCTTGCCGCTCGTCTTGCAGGGAGACTGAACGAAAGACTCACGGATCGGGCATTGAAACTAGCGCATATCCTTCTCGAATCACCTCCAACACCCACTGATCTGAGGTAATCTGGACCCAGGCAGGGAGAAACGTCCGTAACTGACCCCCTACGGGCACTAGCTCTGTCTGGGTCTGGGTCTCCCCCCCCCCCCCAACTTCATTGTGACTTTCTATTGTTCGGGGCTGAGGAACCTCCAAACCCCCGATTCCTATACAGAAAGCGTCCTCTCTGAAACTGACTGAACCTTTGAGAGCAGAAGCGCCTAAACTCCCTTTGCGGCCCCTTAGTCTGGGGATTTTGCTTATTCAGCTTCGGTTTGTCCTCCGGTAGGCATCCCCCCTTGGACTCTGGGAGGTCCTTCACCAACTTGTCCAAGTCCTCCCCAAAGAGAAACCTACCTCTAAATGGGAGCTTACTCAATCTGGCTTTGGAAGTACCATCTGCTGCCCAATTCCAAAAGCCACAGATACCGCCTCACTGCTACCACCAAGGCCATACTTTTCACTACATCACGAATAAGATCATAATGAATGTCCGCGAGATAAGCCACCCCCGTCTCCAACCTGGCGGCCTCACCGGACGCATCCTCCACCTGCTCACCTTGCAGTCTCTGAGACCACCACAGACAGGCTCTCGCTACCCATGCTCCACATATAGACACTTGCATGGAGAGAGCATTGATTTCAAAAACCTGCTTCAACAAAGTGTCCAGCTTCCTATCCTGGGCATCCTTGAGAGCGGTACTGCCTTCCACTGGGATAGTCGTCCGTTTGGTAAGCAGCCGACACTGCTGCATCTACCTTGGGGGATTTGAATAACTCCCGATCCTGAGCCGCCAAGGGATAAAGCCGGCTCACTCTGGCCCCTTTCAGACCTGTCTCCAGCAAATCCCATTCGTCCTGAATCATTTCACGAAACACTATGTACTGGAAACATCCTCTGGGCTTTCCGCACTGCCTGTAGCAAACGGCATATTAAGAGCCCTCAGTGTCTCCGAAATAAGCGCCAGCAACTCTTCCCGCCTAAAAACTAACTACTCGAGCCTGCTCCTCGTGGTCCATGAGCTCTCCTTCCATTTCAACATCCGGATCCACATCCTCCGAGCATGGCATCTCAGATACCACTGACTGCTCCTGCTGGTCCCGGACCATCTTAGACCTCTTGGCCGAAAGCTCCTGAATCCATCACACTGCCTGGACGCTTTCCTGGCAGCGCACCTACCGCCGAACTGTCCCCCGGCCCCTTAGCAAAGGACTGTTGCAGCAACAGCATAAACTCTGGAGAGAAAATTGCCGCTAAACCTTCAGGCCCAGTAACCGAAGACGGCCCTGCCATGGGCTCAAGCAGGACCCTGTCCAACCTTAGAGGGCCCTCTCTGACCTCCAGGAGCGCTCTCCAAGTTCTGTTCCATAGGAGAAGCTTCCTGGGCAGTGTCTTTACATATTCCTACCTCTGACAGATCCCCTCTTTGCCCCGCATACTAGACAGCCTTAGAAGGCATCTCATAAAAAGACCGTCTTGCTACGTGCCTTAACAACTGCAGACTCCCACCTGCACTCCGTTGCCTGCAGCCACAGCAATAAACCAACAAAACTCCCACAAACGTGACTTCCGTATTTTTTTTTTTGGCAATGAAATGAAACTACAGGGTAAACTATTTAAGACTAATACGAGAAAATATTTTTTCACTCAACGTGTAATCAAACTCTAGAATTTGTTACCGGAGGATGTAGTAAATGCTGTTAGTGTAGCTGGGTTTAAAAAAAGGTTTGGATAAGTTCCTAGAGGAAAGGTCCATAAACCATTATTAAAAGGGACCCGGGAGATCACTGCTTGACCCAATACAAGCATTGTGGAACCTGTGTCTTTTGGGGAAACTGCTGGGTACGTATAATCTAGATTGGCCACTGCTGGAAACAGGATACTGGGCTTGATAGACCTTAGTCCGACCCAGTATGGCATATCTTATGTTCTTATGGTTTCAGTTTGAATTTAAAGGCACAGTAGCATATAAATACTAAAGAGTGAAGTGAAGAGAGGAAAATTAGGAAAGTCAGCAGAGCACCCTTAGAGGAATACTGGACTGTCTGGCTGGTGAGGAAAGGGACCTGGACCACCAGGTATGTGATCCCTGGACTGCATCTGACCCACTCAAAAGGGACCCAGTGCTGAAGAGGCAGACCCTGCCAGCTGCCAGCACTCACCAGTAAAAGGTTTCTCAGAGGAAATAACCCAGCCTGTAAGTTCCTGAGAGCTGCTTAACTACTGCTAGTAATCTGCAGCCTCCAATTATTTTCTCTCGCTCCTCTATTATCCTTAGGTTTCTTTGTTTATTTTCTAAGCCTGAATAAATTATTCCAGTGGAGATCAGCCATGGGGACGTTCTCCCAGCTGCTGGGAACTGAATACTGGTCTCTGGAGCCTACGTAGGAAGCTCTTGTACTAGGACATCAGAAATCTGACATTCCCAGCCACTGGTAGAGGTCGATAACCCCACACGTACTGGGACTGGAGGAACAATAAAGAAAACTCTCTGCAGATGATATGCATACATTTCTGTAAACGCCTATAAACACATTACAGAATGCTTTGGTATATTTTCTGACCTTAAAATAAATTGTAAATCAGAAGCTTTAGCTTTGTGGGGGAGAAATCAGATCGGCTGTGACCAGACCTTCCCTTATGCTGAACGGCTGGAAATCTGAAATATTTGGTTTTATACTTAAAGGTGAAATTAGACTTACCTGCTAATTGTTGTTCCTTAAGGAACTCCAGGCTAGTCCTGAACCTTTGGGGTTTTGCTCCTCCTCCAGCAGCTTGGAGACTGAGAAACATCACAGTTCTTTGATGACACCAGTATAAGTAGCCAGGAACTGCCCCCTGATGCCAGTAACCTATTGACAAAGCAAACTCACCAGAGCAACAATTAAGTAGAAACTGAACTCATAACTTTCCTATAATTTAACACCAAGTACGATAAATGTGCTAAACCCAATTTAAAATTGTTCAAGCACCTAAGAAACGATACGGAAGTTAGAAAACCTTGCTGAGATTCCCATTTTCCGAAGAGAAAGACAGAAAGCCTCCCTACAACCCCCTTAAGATGGACATATCCCCCCCCCAAAGGGATTATAGCCACTCTCCCAGGCAACAAAAATCACCTACCTGTTACACCTGAAACGCTTCAGGCCATAGTCCACGCAAAGTCATGGGAGGGATACAGGACTAGCCTGGAGTTCCTTAAGGAACAACAATTAGCAGGTAAGTCTAATTTCACCTTCCTTAGTGTCCCTCCAGGCTAGTCCTGAACCTTTGGGGATGTACCAGAGCAGTACAAAAAAAAAATCAACGGAAAGGA
This sequence comes from Ichthyophis bannanicus, assembly GCA_033557465.1. NCBI lineage: Eukaryota > Metazoa > Chordata > Amphibia > Gymnophiona > Ichthyophiidae > Ichthyophis > Ichthyophis bannanicus. The sequence goes on along the minus strand of CM066033.1, from coordinate 370,293,459 downwards.
CCTGCCAGACCAGCCTGAAGCACCGCCGCTTCAAAACAGGCATCCCTTTCCGACTGCACATCCAGACGATAATGTTTGACAAAGGAATGCAGAGACGACCAAGTAGCCGCCCTACAAATTTCCACCGGCGGAACTAAACGGCATTCCGCCCAAGACGTAGCCTGCGCCCTAGTCGAATGGGCTCGCAAGCCCCTCGGAACCGGCCTAGCTTTCAAAATGTATGCGGATGCAATCGCCTCCTTAATCCACCTAGCAATGGACGCCTTTGACGCTGCTTGCCCTTTCTTGGGACCTCCAAAGAGCACAAACAATCTATCCGAACTACGGAAGGAAGCGGTAACCTTCAGATAGATAACATCTTAGAGCTCTCCGAACATCCAATCTATGCAACTGCCTCAGAGCCGAACTCGCACCGGCTTCCTGAAAAACCAGCAGCGACACCACCTGATTCACATGAAACGGAGAGACAACCTTAGGCAAAAAAGACAGCACCATCCGCAACACCACCTTGGCATCACTAAACACCAAAAACGGCTCCCTACAGGACAAGGCTTGTAATTCCGATATCCTCCTGGCTGAGGAAATAGCCACCAAAAACACAACCTTCAGGGTGAGATCCTTCACAGACGCTCTCGCCAAGGGCTCAAAGGGCGCTCGCCCAAAGCTTCTAGCACCAAGTGCAAGTCCCAAGACAGAACCACCGGCCTACAGGGAGGCCTGAACAACGTGACTGCCTGCAAGAAACGCTTAATGTCCGGATGACCTCCCAGGCACTCGCCTTTTATCTTACCTCTGTAACAGGATAGGGCTGCCAATTGCACCTTCAAAGAAGCAGCCGCTATCCCCTTTTCGTAACCATCCTGCAAAAATGCCAAAAAACTTGAGGAAGACGCCCTCAAGGCCATAACGTTCTTACCGACACACCAAGCCTCGAACACATGCCAAATATGAATATACGCTAAAGACGTAGAGCGCCTGCGAGCTTCCAACAAAGTGGCAACCACCGCCTCTGAGTAACTTTTTGCTGTCAACCGCGCCCTTTCAATAGCTAAGCCGTAAGCGAGAACCGAGCCACCTGAGGCATCCGAAGGGGCCCCCGAGTCAAAAGATCCCCCCTGACCGGACGTTTCCACAGCGTATCCACCAGGAGCCGGATGAGATCCGCATACCACGGTCGCCTTGGCCAATCCGGCGCGATCAACACCACTCGCCCTCTGTGAAGTTCCATGCGCTGCAGAACCCGGCCTATTAACACCCACGGCGGAAACACGTAGAGCAACTGGTCCTCCAGCCAAGGCTGAATTAATGCATCCAAGCCCTCAGACATCCTTTCCCCTTCTTCTGCTGAAGAATCGGTTGGCTTGCGTGGCCCCAACGCCACACCACCATGTCGAACACCTGTGGATAAAGGACCCATTCCCCCGGGTCCACTCACACCCGACTCAAGAAATCCGCTTCCACATTCTCCACTCCAGCGACATGCGCCGCTAACACCGTCAGCAGATGTACCTCGGCCCACTCGAACAACTGGTCGGCTTCGGCTTCCAACGCCACACTGCCGGTGCCGCCCTGCCGATTGATATAAGCCACCGTTGTCGCATTGTTGGAAAACACCCGTACCGCCTTTCCGTGAAGGCAGTCCTGAAAAGCTCTGAGTGCCAGAACAACCGCTCGCAACTCCAGCCTGTTGATCGACCAACTTTTTTCTTGACTCGACCACCAACCCTGCGCGTACTTTCCTTGGACATGAGCTCCCCAACTGGCAAGGCTGGAATCCGTCATCAGGGGAATCCACTCCGGCGCCTCCAACAGCATTCCCTCTTCGAGACTCCCCGACCTTAACCACCATAGTAGGGCATGACGCATCACCTGAGCCAGACTGTCAGTTCTGGTGCGACCACCGCCATAGTAAGGCTCTTTGCAAGGGTCTCATGTGCACTCGCGCCCATGGTACCACCTCGAGAATCGCCGCCATGGTTCCCAATACCTGCAGATAATGCCAGGCCGTGGGACGTATTCTGCGTAGAAATCTGCAGATCAACCCACGTAGACGCTGCGCCCTTTTCCGCGGCAGAAATACCTTGCCCACTCTGGTATCGAATCGTGCCCCCAAGTATTCGAGCTCTTGCACGGGAATCAACTTGCTCTTGGCCATATTGACCACCCAACCGAGCTGTTCCAAGAACGCCACCACTCTGGCCGTGGCCGCTGCGCTCTCTGCTTCGGATTTTGCCCGAATCAGCCAATCGTCCAGGTAAGGATGAACCAGAATTCCGTCCTCTCTTAGAGCTGCCGCCACTACCACCATCACCTTGGTGAAGGCCCTCGGCGCTGTCGCCAGACCAAAAGGTAACGCTTGGAACTGAAAGTGACCCATCGGCACCGCAAAGCGCAAAACTTCTGATGCTCTGGACGAATAAGAATGTGAAGGCAAGCTTCCGACAAGTGGAGGGACGTAAGAAATTCGCCTTGACGCACCGCTATGATGACCGATCTTAACCTCTCCATTCGAAAGTGAGACACCTTTAGACAGCGATTCACTCGCTTGAGATCCAGAATTGGCCGATAACTGCCTTCCTTCTTTGGCACCACAAAATAGATGGAGTACCGACCGCAACCGTACTGGTCTGGCGGAACCGGCACTACCGCCTCAAGGTTGAGCAGCCGGCTTAAGGTCTCTTGTACTGCTACATACTTGGCCTGTGCTTTGCAGGGGGATTGTACGAACGACTCGGTCACCGGATGCTGAAGCTCCAAGGCATAACCATATCGGATGACCTCCAGCACCCACTGATAGGACGTAATCTGAGTCCAGGCAGGATAAAACCTCTGCAGGCGACCCCCTATTGGCACCTGCCCCACCTGGACCTCCCTGGCTTCATTGCGTCTTTCGCAGGCTGGAGGGAGTAGAGGCCGCAAACCCCCTACTCGCTCCCCTGAAACCTCGGAACCCCTGGCTCCGGTAGGGAAGACGCCCCCTCTGCACTTGCCCAAACCTTGGAGAACGAAGACAACGAAAATCCCTCTGCTGTCCTCTGATCGCCGGACCCGAGCGACCCTGCTTCTGCTTATCTTCAGGCAGCCGACCGCCCTTAGGACTTCACGAGCTTCTCTAAATCCTCCCCAAACAGAAGCTTTCCCCTGAACGGGAGTTTACTTAACCGAGATTTGGACTAAGTATCTGCCGCCCAATTGCGCAATCACAAATATCTTCTGGCTGCCACCGCCGATGCCATACTATTTGACAAACCGCGAACCAAATCATAGTGAATGTCGGCTAGATAGGCCGCCCCTGTCTCTAATCTAGCTGCCTCCGCATCCCCCGTCTGACCTACTTGCAGCCCTTGTGCCCACCGCAGGCAAGCTCTGGCTACCCAAGCCCCACAAATGGACGCCTCAAGGGACAGCGCATTCACCTCAAAGACCTGCTTCAACAAGGTATCTACCTTCCTGTCCTGCGCATCCTTCAACGCAGCACTACCTTCCACCGGAATAGTGGTCGTCTTTGTCACTGCCGAAACTGCAGCATCCACTTTAGGGGGCTTAAACAACTCTCGGTCCAGTTCCGCTAATGGGTAGAGCCGAGACATCACCCTTGACCCTTTGAGCCCTGCCTCAGGTGAATCCCATTCACTCTGAATCATCTCCCTGAACACTATGCACAGGGAAAACCCTTTTGAGACTTACGGAAAGCCTGCAAAAACGGATCCTCTAACTGCGCATCCTCTGGCGGCCCCAGTGCTGGAATATTGAGCGCCTTCAGTGTCTCCGATATGAGCTCTGGCAACTCCTCTCTCCTAAAAATCCTAACCACTCGTGCCTGATCCTCCTGTTCTATAATTTCTCCTTCCTCCAAATTGTCTGCCAACTCCAAATCCTGCTCTGTCCTCCGAAGCCCCGCATTCTGAAGCCACGGACTGGCCTGCCTGCTCTCTCTGCTCGCTGTCTCTTCGCAGGAATGCCAGACTCCCCTGTGCTCAGGGGGGACCCCGGCCTCTTATCCCCGAAGCCCCCACCAAAGGACTTGTCGCACCCTTCATCTGCACTCCGAAAGCCTGCTGAAGTAGGGAGACAAACTGCGGGGGAAAAATTGACGCTAATCCCCCTGGGATTTACCCCAGCGCCGGAACCCCCTGCAGGGACGAGGGCCCCGGAACAGGCTCCAGAGAAAGATCACTGGGAGCCTTTTTCTCAAGGAGGTCAGAAGAGCCCTCCTTCAGGTTCTCCCCTTCCTGGTCCAGCTCCTGCTCCATGGCCCGAGACTAAGACAGCTTTTACAGAGCCCAGCCTCCGAAATAGCCCCCCTCTTGGAGCCACACAATAAACGGAGGGGCCTAGAAGGCATGCTGATCTGCCCAGCCTTCAAAACTCACTCTGCACGCCTGACACAGAGCCTCCCTTATCCCCCCCAATGCCTTTGTACCAGGCCCGAGAGAGAACCAGGGCCCTATCCTTTTCGTCGGGTCTCTTTTTTTTTTTTTTTTTTACAGCGGGGTATTCAATAGGCTGTCCCACTCTCTAGCTGTATTCCGCTGACAAAAACAAAGCTTCTGTGCTTCAAACGAGGCCCCAATAGCCCCTTGCTCTCCCGCCCGCGCGTGCTGCCCATGAGGCCCGGCCTACACAGGCAGATGCTGCACATTCAAAAAGGATCTGCTGCGACGACCCTGGCCCCACTTACCTCATCCGAAGCCCAAGAGGGTCTGAAACTCTTACTCTGCGCCTTGCCGAGAATACAGCTCCAGCTCATAGCAGAAGAAAATGTGCAGCCCCGCTGAAACAGCTCTGCCGGAATGCAACCTCGGCGTGAGAGCTGTCAGCGATCTTTGGTAATCGTCCCGCTGCTAAAGAGCCGGTTCCGCACCCATAATGGTGGGATCGGGAACCGGACTCTAAATTCCCCTCAGCGATGCTTTCTTGGACACAGCTCACCCCGCGAGAGATAGGAGAGGGGGTGGGGGGGGACAGCAAAAAGGAACAGAAAATAGGCAGCTCAGAGATCCTTATCCCCCAAGCTCCTTTTCTCTAAAAGAAACCAAAAACCACTAAAGCTCAACTACTCTTAACCCTTAATTGCTCCTCACAGTGAGCCCCTATCTCTGGGCTCACCAGCCCTCCAGCTGCTTGGAGACAGACAACTGGTATCAGGGGGTGGTTCCTGGCTACTTATACTGGTGTCAAAGAACTGTGGACGTTTCTCAGTCTCCAAGCTGCTGGAGGAGGAGCAAAACCCCAAAGGTTCAGGACTAGCCTGGAGGGACGCTAAGGAAGCTGTATTTATAAAATCTGGTACAAAAATGAATATCAAAGACCAAACTAAACAAAATTATATAGTTGTGTATACATTGAAAGGATTTGCCCTTAATCTCTTTTAGGCAGATTAGCCTTAGTGAAAATGGTAAATCTTTCCCAAATTCTTGTATACCCTCCATATGTTGCCAATTTGGATAAAACAATGGGATAAGGTGCATTACAAAAAGGTATTAAGAAATTCATTTGGAATGTTAAAAATGCAGAGAGATAGCCCATTCCAAATTGATGCTGGATAAGAACCAGAGGGAAGTTAAAGCTGCCTGACATGAGGCTTTATAATGTAGTTGCACTAATGCAATGGATACATGAAGGCATGTATGGGCATATATAGTTATATCCCAACTGGCCAGTTGGACAAAAGCAGGGCACCTTTTGATTTCATTAGCACTGAATAGCAGTTAGCGACAGTAGAGTCAATTGACAGGAGGTTGGCGATTGTTCAACCGCTTTGAAAAAAGGCTGGACATGATGAAGAGCAAAGAGGGGGTGGTGGTGCCAGGGAAAGCATAGTTACTCACCTATAACAGGTGATCTCCAGGAACAGCAGTAATTTAGTCTTCACATATGGGTGACATCTGCACCGAAAGAGTCCATGCAAGAACACTCCCCAGCGTCCAATAGGAAAGCCTTTGGGAGCATCCCACAGCGCTTGCATAGCTGCCTTACCGCCCTCCCTCCTCAGTTGAGTTTGTAGCAGAAATAAAAGAGGAGAAAGGGAAAATACCACCTACAACTCCTAGGGGAGGAGGGGGTTGTGAAGACTAAATTCCTGCTGTTCCCAGAGATCACCTGTTACAGGTGAGTAACTATGCTATCTCCAGAAACAAGCAGGAATGTAGTCTTCACATATGGAACTCCCTAGCTAGAAGATGCAAGAGAGATGACCTCAGAATCGGTAGTGGTTTGCCTCAGGTATGCCTAAAGAGGTCCTGTATCCTCCATGTATGTCTGGTATTGAAGTCTGGGACAGAGGGTAGGACTTGCTCTAAGTCTGTAAGAGATGCTGGAGAACAACCTGGCCAAACATAGCATCCCGGCGGGAGTCCTTGTCCAGACAGTAGTGAGCAGCAAAAGTATGGACAGAAGACCAAGTTTCTGCTTTGCAGATTTGCCATTGAGGCAGCCATGGCTCGAACATTATGGGCAGTGACATAACCCTCAAGGGAGAGTCCTGCCTTCTCATAAGCAAAAGTGACGCAGTCTGCTATCCATTTGGAGAGAGGCAACCTGAGGTGATTAAAGTCAAATGAGATGAACAGCTGCAAAGCCGCCTGGTGTTCTTGAGTCCTCTGAAGATAAAAAGCTAAGGCACGTTTACATTCCAGAGAGTGTGGAGGGTTGCTTCTGCCCTAGATGAATGTGTTCTAGGGAAAAAAACAAAAAATAAAACACAGGAAGGTAGACCTGCTGGTTCAAATGGAAGGGCAAGACCAACTTCAGCATGAAGTGAGGATGAGTCTTAAGGACTACTTTATCATGGTGGAACTGTGTGCAATGTGGGTCAGCCACCAAGGTCTGGAGTTCATTAATGAGCCTTGCTGAAGTGAGGGCAATGAGAAAGATGACCTTCCATATGAGAAACTTAAGTGATGCAGTGGCTAGAGGTTCAAAGGGAGGCTTGAGACGCTGTCCTAGAACATTGAGGTCCCATGCCACTGGTGGTGGCTTAATGGGAGGCTTGGTAAATAAAAAAACCCCCATGAAGCACACTACAAGCGGCTGAGAGGAGACAGGTTGGCCATCTAAGGGCACGTGAGAGGCTGCAATTGCACTTAGGTGCACTCTTACCAAATTGGTTTTGAGTCCAGAAGATAGGTGGAGGAGATATTCAAGCAGCACCTCCACTGGAGCTGAGAAGGGATTAAGATTTTCTGAGAACACCAGAAAGAAAAAGCTACACCACTTAAAAGCGTAGGACCATCTGGTGGATGGCTTTCTAGAAGCTAAGAGGATGTCCTTAACCTCCTGGGGAAGGTTAATGCCTTGGAAGGCTATGCCTTCAACAGCCATGCTGTGAGATGGAGATACTGCAGATTAGGATGGAGCAGCGTCTTCCCCCCTCCTGAGAGAGGAGATCTGGAGCAGACCCCAGATCTATGGGTTGAGTCCGAGACAGACGTATCAGGAGAAGGTACCACAGTTGACGTGGCCAGCATGGTGCCATAAGAATCATAAAAGCCTCTGTCCGCTTGGAGTTTGAAAAGTCTTGGGAACTAGGGGAATGGGAGGAGAAGGCATATAGGAAGCCATGTCCCCAGTGGAGGTGAAAAACATCCACTTGTAGGCTTTCTGATGCAGGGGGTCCTCGTACAGAAGCGAGGGAGTTTGGCATTCTGAAGACTTGCGAACAGGTCTATCTCTGGAGTCCCCCAGATCTGAAAAACGTAGGAGACCGTCTACATGAACAGACCACTTGTGGGGGGGTGGGGGGGGGAAAGAAGGATTTGACTTAATCTGTCTGCTAAGACATTGTGCTTGCCCAGGAGATACACTGCTTAAAAGGTGAATGCGATGTATGGCAAAGGACCAGAGAGATGTAGAGCCTTGCTGCAGAGGATCCAAGAACCTGTTCCGCCTTGCTTGTTCACATAGAACATGGCCACTTGATTGTCAGTTTTGACTAGAACTCTGCGGCAATGAAGATGATCCTGGAACAGTTTGAGAGCACTGAAAATGGCTCCAAGCTCCAGCAGATTTATGTGGAGTTGCGACTCCTGTTGAGAGCAGAGTCCTTGAGTGGAGAGAGATCCCAGATGGGCTCCCCAGTCCAGTTTGGATGCATCCGTCATGCAAGCACCTGAAAAGGTGACCCTACAAGGAGATTTTCTGGGAACACCACCACTGGAGAGACGAGACCAAAAGGGTAGAGACCTTTATCTTGTCCCCTAGGCGACCTGATGCTTGAGACCACTGGGATGTGTGCATGTGTAGATGGGCATATGGAACTACATGGACCGTTGATGCCATATGACCCAGAAGTTGTAACATTTCTCGAGCAGTAAGATAGTTCTTAAGACATGCCCGAGATGCTGATTAAGACGAGTTGGGGCAGAAATGCCCTTGACTGCTGAGTATTTAAGAGAGTTCCTATAAACTCTAGAGCTTGAGGGGGGACAAGTGGGACTGGAAGATTTATGACAAATCCCAAGTGTTGTAACACCTGCATGGTACGTGAGAGGGACAGACTGGCTTCTTGAGAGGTGCTTGCTCTTATGAGCCAGTCGTCTAAGTAAGGGAAGACAAATATCCCCAGAGTCCTTAGAAATGTGGCTACTACCACCATGCATTTTGTGAAGACTCTTGGGGCAGAGGCGAGGTCAGAAAAGTAGGACTCTGTATTGATAGCAACTTCCCTGAAACATGAAGCGCAGGAATTTTCTGTGTTCTGAATGGATAAGAATATGAGTATATGCTTCATTTAGATCTAGAGAACAGAGCTAGTCCTGGACTCTGGAATTAGGGAAGAAGGGTCCCCAGAGAGACCATCTTGAACTTCTCCCATATGAGGTACTTGGAATAAGAAAATAGGGAGAATAGAAGCCCATTCCCCACTGGGATGTTGGAACTTCCTCTACTGTGCCCTGCAGTAGAAGGGAGGTGACTTCTTGTAATAGAACAGTGAGAGGGGGCTGAGAATGGAACTCTTGGCGAAATGGGGTGGGTGGATGGGGGGGTAAGCTTTGTAGATGTATGCATCCCTCCCATACTAATCTTAATGTCCACTACTCCAAGGTGATGCAATACCATCTGTGGGCATATGGATAGGGTCAGGACAGCTATGTTCTCTAGAAAGGAGTCAATAGCCCAGGAGCAGTCTGAGCCTGCTGAGGTGGCTAAGACTTGGGAGTCTGAGCCTTCTTTTGATGTTTTGGAGGTCGTTATCCCTTTTGAGCAGTATGATGCAGACACCGAATGATAGGAGTATAAGCAGGATGCTAATACTTCTTTTTATTAAAGGCAGCTTTCTTTGCTGCTGCCGCCTTCTTTTTAGCTGGGTTGGCAGTAGATCTAGAGATGTATAACACAAAAAAGCTAAAAAGTGTCACTTTTCAGAGCCCAATGCTATTCAGCAGTATAAAATTAGATAGTTATCTATATATGAAGGTAAAAAAGTAGAGCCTAACTTTTTTGACTCATTGGAGACTATAGCAATCAGGTCTCAGAATTTAGACTGCTTCTTCGAGTTGCTCATGAAAGGCAAAACTGAGCGTCTATTGTACATCAACGACCTGTATAATATTGCTAAATTTAGTCTTCCACTGATACTTAGTATTTTCTTACTCTCATATCGTTTTTTGTTTTGACTTTTTTTTGAAGATTTTTTAAATATTATTTTATATAAAACTATCCATAACTCATCTATAAAGCACATGCATGAAACCAGTGAAGACAATGAAAAATTACTTAGCTTTGCTCAATTTTAGAACTCTCGGTCCCCCTGTAACTTCACGTGAAGGGGGTTATCGTGCCTTTTCATCCAATTGGTCGAACCGAGATTTTCACTTTAATTCAATGCCACTCTAGACATGTGTTTTTTCAGCTAGAAATTCAAGTTTCCACTTTCACTCGCTGCCACAATGGTCTGTTTTTCTGAGTGAAGAACACATTTCAAGGAGAGGAGCCGCATCCCCTGACGAAACATTATGAGTGAAACGCCACGGCGTCAAGTTGTAGCGTCGGGAGTCTGAACAGGGAATTTGAACATTTTGAGTCTGTCCCATAACCATATGGAGGTTCAGCTGAAATGATAACAGACCATTGTGGCAGCGAGTGAAAGTGGAAACTTGAATGTCTAGCTGAAAAAACACATGTCTAGAGTGGCATTGAATTAAAGTGAAAATCTCGGTTCGACCAATTGGATGAAAAGGCACGATAACCCCCTTCACGTGAAGTTACAGGGGGACCGAGAGTTCTAAAATTGAGCAAAGCTAAGTAATTTTTCATTGTCTTCACTGGTTTCATGCATGTGCTTTATAGATGAGTTATGGATAGTTTTATATAAAATAATATTTAAAAAATCTTCAAAAAAAAGTCAAAACAAAAAACGATATGAGTGTAAGAAAATACTAAGTATCAGTGGAAGACTAAATTTAGCAATATTATACAGGTCGTTGATGTACAATAGACGCTCAGTTTTGCCTTTCATGAGCAACTCGAAGAAGCAGTCTAAATTCTGAGACCTGATTGCTATAGTCTCCAATGAGTCAAAAAAGTTAGTTATCTATATATGAAGGTAAAAAAGTAGAGCCTATCTAATTTTATACTGCTGAGTAGATCTAGAGAGCCTATTCAGGGTAGTGTTCTCAGACTCCAACTGAGAGGTCTTGTCTTGCCAATCTTAACCAAAAAGGTTTTCGTCGGTGCAAGGGATATTACCCAGCTTATCTTGAACCCATTGTTCAAGATCTGATGCCTGGAGCCAAGCAATTCTGCATGCACCATTGCTTTTAGATGTACTTCTGCTGATGCACTCAAAGAAATTCAAAGTTGCTCTTTTGACAAAATTGAGACAGACATTCTGAGCATGCTTTACAAGAGTGAGATAATCTTCCTTCTTGTCATCGGGGAGGAGAGGAGCAGAGACATTAACTCCAAATCCTTAGTGACCTCCGAGGAACATGTTGTTGTGTTGTTAAGTGCTGTCGAGTTGGTGTCAACTCATGGCGACCCTCTGGATAGTTGTTCTAAATTGTGTTCAGTCTTCAGTTAGGCAGCTCATTGCTGACAGACTGGTACCTGTAGCTGCTGTTATTGTATCGATCCATCTCATTGCTGGCCTTCTTTTGCTTTGACCTATCTTGCCAAGCATGATGTCTTTCTCTAATGACAGACTTTCATACTTTGGACACATCATGCGAAGAGAGATAAGCTTTCTTTAGAAGCTCAGATGACAGGACTTAAGTTTGATCTCCTCTAGTACTGACCGGTTTGTTCTTCGGGCAGTACATGGTATACGCAGTATTCGCCGCCAGCACCATAATTCAAATGCATCAATTTTCTTCCTGTATATCTTTTTCACTGTCCAGCTTTCGCATCCATATGTTACTGAAAATACCATTGCTTGAACGAGTTGAATCTTTGTATGGAGAGACATCTCTGTCCTTGAGAATCTTATCTACATCTTTTATAGCCATTCTGCCAAGAGCAATGCGTCGTCTGATTTCTTGACTGCTTGTTGCTTCTTTATTGATAGTTGATCCAAGTAGGTTAAAGTTGTCCATGATTTCAATTTCTTCTCCTTCAACGATGAACTTATTGATTATGCCAGTTGTCATGATCTTTGTCTTTACATTAAGGAGCAGGCACATTTTGAGACTATGTTCTTTGATCATGAGAAGCAAATGTTTCAGATCTTCACTTTCAGCCAGTAATGTAGTATCATCAGCATAGCGAAGGATGTTAATGAGTCTTCCAATCTTTACTCCTCTGTTGTCTTCATACAATCGTTATTCTCTGATGATTTGAGTATGAAGAACATACCCTTATAGAATATGTAGGAACCGATTCTGGCTGATAAGATGGAGGCCTGAAAGCAACATCAACCAAAAGCATTGAGGGTTCTCAATTCCCTACCCTGGGGATTAGAGGAATGTGTTTTCACACTCTTGATTCAACGCATTGCCGATTCCACTACCATGGAATAGTGCAGCAATTGTGTCTTTTGAAACTGTGGCACTCCGGTACCCGATAAACAGTATCGAGCCGACAGGTATGAGGAGACATAGTAAGAGGTGTCTCTCCCACATATGAAGCATCCGATGGATAGGTAGCATAGCTGCTTCTTTTGGAGTTGCAGGGTATTGAAGAATTTCCAATTCTTCGGCCTATGCTCTCTTTCTCCAATGTTACTGTTATGGACAGGCCCCTGGCAACATCACAAATAAAGTCTTGGAAAAAACATGTTCTCTGGTGGGGGACATGCGGCGTTGTGGAGACAGACAGGTCTTCCAGTAAGGTTTGCATGTCTCTAGTATCGGCTGATTCGTCTGAGGAATCGGAATCCGAAGACTCGAAGTATTGACGAACAGGGTGTTCCTGCTCTGTAGGAACTCGGTACCGGTCGAAGCCGGTAGCTAGAATTTGTGTAGTCTGGACCTCTATACCAGAAACTGATTTGAGGGCCGGCATGGGCGGTAGCACGGAAAGCAGCAAGAAAGTCGATGCAGTCTGTATCAGTACCAACATCTGCGGAACCGACTGCAGGGGTTTAACTGGAACCGAGGCTTCCAGTAAGTCCGCTAAGCTCTGCTCAATGGCAAGGATGCATTGATCCAGGAGCTTGCCGATGCTTGGATATCTGTACCCAAATTGCGGGCCACGATCCCTGAGCATGACACCAGGAGCTCTCCGGAGGTGAAGGCCTCAGGAACATCCTGTGACCCCACTAAGGCTTTGAAGGGAAGGTCCTCCTGCCTGGCCAGTGTGTCCTCCTTCTAAGCATCAAGATGCCTTGGACGTTGCCCTGGAGGGGGATCTACCCTTGGTGGGGCAGCCAGCCTTCGATGAAGATTTATTTTTCGATACCCAAGATCTATGGGAAGAAGATGAAGCCCTCGATGACATCAATGCTAAAGAGATAGCAGAGGCGAAGAGGGTGCCCAGCTTTGCAGCTCGATTCTGTAGGCCTCTTTGCCATCTTACTGCAGAGAGGACATTCTGACGGTTGGTGGCCCTAGGCACTTTAGACAGCAGTCATGAGGGTCTGTGCCAGAGGTAGTGCCAGAGGGAACACTTCTTAAAACCACTAGATGGTTTTTCCATTGTGTCAGACAATTGAAAAGCCTAGGCCTAAGATGGTGTCAATGCGCCTGAACTTTCTTCCTCAGTTTTGTTGGGTTTTTTTGAAAGAAAGAACCAAACGGAAGTCAGCACCAGAGTCTATGCGAAGGCAGACGCAAACCACAAAAATATGGAAAAAACCCACAGGAATTTTCTACGGAGACAGGATTTTCTTCCCGTCAGCTCCGCAGAAAAAGAAGAACTGAGGAGAGAGGGCTGGAAAGACGGGAAGGCAATTATGCTATGCACCCAAAAGCTTTCCTATTGGATGCTGGGGAGCAGTCCCGTGCGGGCTCTGTCTGTGCCGAAGTCACCCATATGTGGACTCCATTCCTGCTTGTTCCTGGAGATTTCCTTATGTCTACAGCTTATGGGAAATCCTGCCTTTATACCCAGGATAGGCCAGACTCATTTTCAGTGTTGGAAAGAGAAGGGGTGCTGTGACCTAGGCCGGCTGATATATTTTCCAATGGGAACATTCTTCCCACCCCATTTGATCAGGTAAAAGAAGTGGGGTTCTACAATTCACATTTCTTGCAATATTTGCAGGTGAGACATTATGGGGAAATATAGTAAGATCCCAGCAGGATGACCGTACACAGACCTGGATTGGACTTATGACGATAGCTTCACACTTAAACTGGCAAATTAGTACCTGGTGGGTAAAAAGTACCCCAAGAACTTATACGAACCTTCTGTGCAATTATTGACCTGGGGACAGAATCACATCACAGAGCTTGAACCCGATGATATGGACTAACCATTTTGGGAAAAATGGAAAATATACCCCTAGTGCAACCTTATCGGAAAAATGGATACAAAATACATAGGCCTACATGACTAGTTAAGTAACTTTTATAAAATCATTCAAATAATCATTGATTCTTAAATAAGACAAACATTGATCAAAAGAACTTTGGGACATAAGAACATAAGATATGCCATACTGGGTCAGACCAAGGTCCATCAAGCCCAGTATTCTGTTTCCAACAGTGGCCAATCTAGGTCATATGTACCTAGCAGTTTCCCCAAGAGACACAAGTTCCACAGTGCTTGTACTGGGTCAAGCATTGATATCTTCGGTCACTTCTTAATAATGGTTTATGGACCTTTCCTCCAGGAACTTGTCCACAGACACAAGCTGAGATATTTAAGAATCAATGAAGATTTGATGAGTGATTTTATAAAAGTTGCTCAACTTATAATCTTCTGCTCATAACAAGACAAAACATTGATTAAAAGAACTTGTGTGATATTAGAATTATTCAAAGGGGAGGTCATTAATGCAAATGGGTGCTTTTGACCGACTATAGTCAAGATCAGTGCCATATAGTGAGACCCCCTTAATAGCATAGAATTAATTGTGAATTTAGATGTTTTTATGGACGAGATTGGACGGATCCATTGGTGAAAAGCACATCTTTATTCTCCAGGTTAGATTTTGAGGGGATATTTATTAACTATTGGACATTACAGCCACTCGAGAAACGACACCCTTAATAGTTGCTACATAACTAGGGAACAGGGAGTGCAGTTGGGCTTATAGCAGGAAGATAAATGTTTGAAATGCAAAGTTGTCCTTTTTAGAAGATGAAATGCTAAAAATATTGTGATCTAAGGCACTAGGCACCATTGAAACTACCATAGGAGCTACAATGGAATGGATGTATGGTTTATTGCTGTTGGGGAAAAAGAGACACACCAATTCAAGCAAGGGGGGTTAAGAAGTTATATAGGAAATTTGTACTTATAGCTTTACCTATTAATTAAAAAGGCAAGTTTGAAGTATTGGGTAAAAGAAGATGAACCCTCTTTCCAAAACGGAGGGCAGCCAATATCTGAAATGGCCTCCTGAGCACTTAGAACACAAAGAAAAACTGACTCCAGGATGGATGGTTTACAGAAACTGTGATAGTCTCTGGACAAGGGAGGGTTGGGTGGCTGTACAGTATGGTTTTACATGTTGCCTGGCTAGAAATAAAAGTTTTATGTGGCTTTTGTAACTCAAACTGGAAAACCTCTTAGATATTGCTGAGAGTAAAGCAATGAAAAAATGGTTATAACCCTTCCCAGAACTTTAATAAAAATGTGTGTTTGGGGGGGGGGGGGTGGAGGGGGATAAACTGACCGACAATCACTGTTTGCCACCAGGGACTAATAGCTAGTATTTGGACAACAACCTGTATAATCCACTGAATTTAGTCGCTAACTAGTAATTGGCAGGGGCGGCCCAATATATGCCTCCACCCGACATACAACCTCTCACCTGGTGTTGATGGGCGGCTTGACGATCACCTCTTTGAAGCTGCGTCAGGCCTTAACACGCATGCATGCACATAGCCTGCTGCTTCTGCCCCTCTAACTTCCCGTCAAGAGGGGGCAAAAGCAGCAGGACACAAGTGCATGCAGTCCATCAAATCCAAGTGAGAGGCTGAAAATCAGGGATGGCGACAGCAGGACCGTCTATGCTGGGCCGCTGCTCAGAAGAGGAGGCGATCACTGTGCCACTCACCAGGGTCTGCTGCCCTAGGTGACCGCCTAGTGGACAGGCCATCCCTGGTTATTGGTATTTTTTGTAAATACTTATGTTTTGTTACTAAAGAAAAGTAACCAGCAAAAACAAATCTGGCTTTCCACGATGAATTTAACAATTTACTTCTCAATGCAAAAAGCATCAAGGTAGAACAGACCTCCTTTCCCACCACATAGTCTAGGTTCCAAACTGTAGATCAGTCCACTCTTCAGTTCTTGATCAACGCCAACCAGAAGTCCATTACACGTCACATATAAATTATTCACAGGAATGCCCTAGAAATAAAAGAGAAACAAGCAAACAAATGAATATTTATAGCCACAAGTGATTCTACATAAATAGCAGGAGCACAACAAAATAAAAGGACAAAAAGCCCATCTAAATCTATCCAATTCCTTCTTAGTGCGGTGCCACAGACCTCAGTTAATCTCTGGTTTCTTTCACTTCCTTGCACATAGTATTCTCTCTGTGCTTATCTCAGTCTCTTGAATCCACTGCCCCATGCATCCACACTTTCTTTGAAGAAATATTTTTTGGATATTACTCCCGTCTCTACCCCTTGGAGCTTCAATCTGTGATCTCTAGTTTGATAACTTCACTGAGAAAGGTTTGCTTCTTTTGCATTTATTCTAGGGGGTATTTGAGGGTCTCTTAAGACATTCCTACCTTCCTCTCTAGGGTTTATATATTTATGTTCACAAGTCTCATTGCAAAGGGTACAACTGCTGCATCATTTTGCTAGTCCTTCTTTGAACTGCCTTTACTCTTGGTCGTACACCTTCCACATCTGTATATCCCAGCTGGTGTCTTGATCCCAAACGTTGCATCAATTCCTTTCTTCTGCGGTTTCCTCCATGTGTATGCGCATATAAACAAACAGTTATTTGACAAATCCCTTTGTCATCTGTGGTGTACAACAATCTGGCTAGATAGGAAAGACCAGAAAAAACAAAAACAAAAAAAAAAAAACACAAACAAACCACCCACCCACACCACCACCACCCCACCCCACAAAACAAGAGAGACATAATGGGGAAGGGAGCATACCAGTAGTGGAGAAACATGAAGAAAAAAGGAGAGAGTATCCTCCTAACCAAACTTAAGGAGACTGACCACCCAAAACTAAAACGGGGTTAATCTTGATTTGGCAGAAATGGTTGTTACAAAAGACCTTCCGGGAAGCTATACCAAGGTCTTGACTCCCTTCCTAAAAGGACAATATGAATATTGTAATCTCAAATCTAGTTGAAGCAAGTTCCAAAGAGAGGGACCACGTAACTGAATGCAGATTTTTGAATCCTGTCTAACCTCAACCTAGAAGGTGGCAAAACTATAGCCACACCAGCATTACTGTACATAAATTGCAGTTCCCTCCAGAAATCAGATATAACATGTCTCCTTAGCTGATCATTTTCAGTGTTCTCCCCAGAAATATTTGCCAGCCAGGTGGCATGAAGGGCTAGCCAGATGGGAAGTTCCTCACAGTATTAATCAGAACATTTTATATCTATAAATGCAACTCTATTTCTGCAAACACAGACATTTAAAGTAATTAAGCAATACAGAGCAAAAAGTAATTGTATAATTTAACACATACTGATGTAACAGTGTGTGCAACAAAAGGCTTTTATTTTTTAAACACACAAATATTGATAACAAAAATTCCATATTGCCCATCTTTCCATTTCTCTACAATTTCACCCTTGTCTATTGTTATAAATCTTGTTTATTAAAATTTATGAAGGTCTGCTCTGCACTATATGCTGGCTGAAAGCAGACAATGTAACTAGGTCCCTTTCAGAAGTTCCATACAAAAGACAAAATTAGACTTTACCTGCTAAATTTTCTTTCCTTTAGTCCCTCCAGTCCAGGCTACCAGGATTTCTCCCCCTTCCAGCAAATGGAGACTGAGAATTCCAGGCTTTTGGTGACGTCATCCCATAAAAAGGAGCCCAAATTTCTCCCGCCACGCCAGTATCCTAATAAAGCATGTGCACCGAGCACCTGCCAAACCATTTTGGGAACAACTATATTCACATCAGAGCGGAGGACCTGAATCCTGCGAAACCCCCCCAGACCGCCAAGCGTCCAGAATGCATCCCCAGGAAGCCGCAGAGTGGCAGCAGAGTGGTCCTGAGCAAAGTCATTGAGCGCAAACCTGTACCGAGTTTGCGCAAATTACCAACTGGAAACATCGAGCAGGTTCTGGACTGGAGGGACTAAAGGAAAGAAAATTAGCAGGTAAATCTAATTCCACCTTCCATAGTGTCCCTTGAGTCCAGTCCAAACTACTGGGATGTACCAGAGCAGTACTCAACCATAAGCGGGACCCGCAAGACCAGCCTTCAGGACAAGCCCAAAACAAGTATCCGATCTCACCTGCACATCCAAACGATAATGCCACACAAAAAAAAAATGATATGCAGTGATGATCAAGTCACTACTCTGCAAATTTCCACCCGAGGAAGGAGACTAGACTCGACCCATTAAGCCACCCGAGTCCTAGTTGAATGCACTCACAAGCCTGATAGCAATACCTTGGTTCTTCAACAGATATGCCGAAGCTTTTGCCTCTTTGAGCCACCACACAATGGAGGCTTTGGAAGCAGCCTCCCCCTTTCGAGGCTCTTCCCCCCACAAACAGGACAAACCACCACTCAGATTTCCTAAATGGCTGTGCATTTCAGATAAAGACCTAGGATGGACGCATGTCCAAGCAGTGTAACTGCTGGTCAGTCTCTTCTGGGAACACAGACAACACCGCCATCTGATTGACATTACAATTGGAAACAACCTTAGGCAGAAAGGAAAGGAAGACACCAGATGCAAAATCAGTTTCCTTAGAGGACAAGAGGAAAGGCTCCCGAAAGGACAGAGCCCATAGCTCCAAAATTCACCAAGCATACTGCTACAAGGAACACCACCTCAAGATAAGATCCTTCAACGTATCCGCTCCTAATGGCTTAAACAGGACCAAGTTAAGGTCCCAACTAGAAGTCCACAGTGGTGGCCAGATGTGCCATACTGCTCGAAAGAAAAATCGGCCACATTGGGGCGAGACACTAGAGTAAGCCCTTGAATATGACTCCACTAGCACAACAAGGCTGCTACCTGAACCCGAAGAGAGCAATGGCAGACTCTTATCCACGCTAGCCTGTAGGCGGCCAGAATCTCTGGAATAGAGGCCCACAACGCATTGGTCTGTCACCACACCCGATGTAGGCCAAGGACATGGAGTGCTTCCAGGCCCGCAAGAGGGTAGAAATCACCACTGGTGAATAACCCCTTCACCTTAGCCTTGTCCTTTCAAGAGCCAGGCCGTAAGTGAAAAAAAATCGATCTACCTGAGGCATGTGTACCAGAACCTGTGTGAGAAGATCTCCTCATGATGGCAACTGACAGCTGTATGAGGTCTGCGTACCATGGTGTCAGAGGCCAATCTGGTACCACCAGAACCACAGTCCTGCAGCGTACCTCTTATCTGCTTGACTAATCGAAGGCCACAGAGGAAAAAGATGCAGCAGTCCCTACTTCAGCCACAGCATTGAGGCCCTCCAACATGTGCTCCCATCGACTGAAGAAATGAGAAGCCCTAGCATTGAGGGTAGTGGCCATCAGATCCATCACTGGCTGACCCAAGTGCTGCATTATCTGACAGAACAGAGTCCTCTAACGTCCATTCTCCCGGATCAAACTGATGTCAACTGAGAGAAAAAAAAAAAAAAGTCAACCTTCACATTCTCCTTGCCTATCACATGGGCTGCCAAGTTCAGGAGATGCACCTCTGCCCACTGAAGTAGTGGGGCAATCTCCTTGGCCAGTACAGGACTCTCTGTGCCCCCTCCCCCCCGATGATTGATGTTCACCACAATGGTAGCATTGTCCGAGAAGTCTTGCACAGTCTTCCACTCCAACAACTCGCGGAACTCCTGAAGCACCAGGAATACAGCCCTCATCTCCAACCGAATCTGCTGTTCTAGAGACCAGGAGTCCTGCGCAACCCTTTTCTGACAATGTGCATCCCAGCTCATCAGGCTAGCATCTTGTGTCACCACCATACATTGTGGTTGATCCAATGGCATGCCCGCCCACAAGTTCTAGGACTGCAGCCACCATACCAGGCTGCTGCATACTGCTGACAGACAGCCCAGCTCGTGCGAGAGAGGGCGATGTTTTTGCACAGATCCCAACAACACCCTTTGGAGAGGTTGCATGTATGCCCGAGCCCACAAGACCAGATCCAATATCGCCATCATGGACTCCAGCACATGGAGATACAGACAAATCTATCCCTGCAGTTTTGAGCCCTTTCCTCTGGGAAAAAGACCATTCCTGCCTCTGTATCGAAGCATGCTCCTAAGTATATGAGATTCCGAGATGCAGTCAAATGACTTTTGGCTGTGTTGACCACCAAGCCGAGTCTCTGCAACACCTGGAGCATGCAGGTCACTGTAGCTCTGCTTTCCAAACTAGACCACCCAAAATTAGCCAATTGTCCAGATAGGGATGCACCATGACGCCCTCTTGCTGCAGTGCCACCGTCATGACCACCATTATCTTTGAGACATACATGGCACTGTGGCGAGTGAAACTGGAAGTAACCCATCAGGGCCGTAAACCTCAGAAAGTGTTGGTGCTTTGCAAATGGCCACACGCAGGTACACCTCTATGGAAGTGCAATACTTGCAGCGTTAGACTGACGTACGCGAGATACAGAATGAGCTGAAAGGACCCTTCCTTCTTGGGGACCATGAAATAGATGGACTATCGATTGGAATCTAACTCATCCACAGGCATTGAACAACTGCCTGAAGCTGCAGGAGCCACTGATGAGCCGATTCACTGCCGCTCACTTGCTTACAGCCTTGCAAGGAGAGAGCAGAAAGGCCTCCGAGTGGCTTTTCAAACTCCAATGCATAGCCTTTGCAAATCACCTCCAGCACCCATTGGTCGGATGTTATTTGGACCCAGGCGGAGTAGAACTGCCACGGGCATCTGCCCACCAAAGCCACCTTTGCCTAAGCCCGCTGCAACTCATTGGGCTTTCCTGGCTCCGGACACCAGGCTGGGCCCGAAGCCTCGTCCTGTACTGCAGCTCCCATGAAGGGTATCTGGCTCACAGTGAGTCACCCAAGGCAGAGCCTGGCAGGTTTGGACTCACCCAAGTCCTTTACCAATTTCTCCAAGTCCTCTTCAAACAAGAGCTCCCCTCTAAAAGGAAGCTTACTCATCCACGCCTTGGAGGATACATCTACCTACCAGTTTCATAACCAGAGCAGACCAAGCCACCACTGCAGAGGCCATGTTCTTGGCTGACGCCCTAACCAAGTCATAGTATGCATCCACCAGGAACGCTGTACCCCATATCAAACTCCAACCTAGCCACCTCAGCTAGCTGCTGCGCAACCAAGGACTCCGAATCCAGAAGGGCCTGTGCCCCAGCGCAGACATGCCTGACCACATAAGCACCTCAGATTGCTGCCTGCAGAGCCAAGGCATTCACCTCAAAGACCTGCTTTAACAACATTTTGAGCTACTTGTCCTGCAGGTCTTTCAATGCAGCCCCACCTTCCACTAGAATAGTGATCTTCTTGGTGACAACAGAGACTAAGCCATCAACCCTAGGCAAATGAAGGAATTCCTTCTCTCCTGATGGAACGGGGTACAGGTGGGCCATTGCCTGCCCGCCCACGCCTGCCCACCCCTTTCCCCCGCCACACCAAGATGATGCTCTCTTTTCATGTGACCTCCATAATATGAGAGAGGTTGCCACAGACTGGAGGTGGGACTTCTTTACCATGTCCCTGTAGCTCTCGTCTATACATCTGTCTGCCTTAACTAATTTAAGTCTGCTACTCTAACTTTCAGAGATCAGACTTGTTCCCAGAGAGCAAAGAGCTCTTTGTACTTAGTGCTCACATAGGACATCTCACCAACTAAACAAACAAAAAAAAAAATCATACATATGATATTCCATGCAAAAGACTGGATAGCCCCATCTCATTGCTGGCTTGCTATCACATCTTAGGACTGCCACCTGAAACTTGAGAGAATTCAGAGCCAGAACTTGGTCCAACCCAGACTCCAAGAAGGACACCATCACAACTATATCTACTTTCCTGGCCACCAGAGCTCAAGAGGCACAACACCTCTCAAAGACTCTCCACACTCTAACATACCAAGGAGATAGAGGCCCCTATGGGCTTTAAGTAGGGTGTCCACTACCACTCAAGTGGCTGTTCTTGGACAGCTTATGCCTCTCAAGGGTCAGGCCATAAGCAAGAAAGGAACAAGGTCTTCTATCACTAGGGGCCCTTTCTGAAGGCCCTTCTCTTGAAATAACAGAACAGGGAGCCTCGTCAACAGGCAAGTACCATAATCTGCATAGCCAGTCTAGGGCCACCAGAATCACCAAGCCCCCAGGTGAGATCTAATCCTGCACAGGAGGTGGCTCGCCGAGGGTCATGGAGGGTGGGGGGGGACATATAGGAAACTCTCCTGAAACCACATCTGAAGTAGGGCATCCAAGCTCGCCATCTGCAAGTAACTGTTTGTCGCCTTGGCATTCTATTGAGTGGTCTAATACATCAGGTCTAATACTGGGAGGCATCATCTCCTCACTATGAAACTGAAGGCATGAGGACTCTTCTTCCACTCACAAGATTCCATTGTGTTTTGACTTAAAGGTCGGCTTGCACATTTTCAGTCTCAACTATGTGGGCTACTGACAGAACCACCAGGTTTATCTCTGCCCACTAGCACAGTTCTACCACCTGGCAGGCCACGCCAGTACTTTGAGTTCTACTATGTTTGTTGATGTAAATCAAAGCCATTGTGTTGTCTGAGAACATCCAAACTGCTTTGTCTTCCAAACGGAGCAGAAACTTTTCCAAAGACATGTGAATTGCTCTGGTTTCCAGCTTGTTGATTGGCCAGGAGCCTGACATCAGTACCGGGAAAAATGGTAGAAACTATAATAAAGAACAAAATTACTGAACATGTAGCTAGTCATGGCTTAATGGGAAGACAGCCAACATGGCTTTAGACAAGGAAGATCTTGTCTTACTAATCTGTCATGTTTTATTTTTTTTTTGAAGATGTGAATAAACAGGTAGATAAAGGTGAGTCGATTGATATAGTATATCCGGAATTTCAGAATGCCTTTGACAAGGTCCCTCAGAGACTTTTGGCAAAACTAAAACAATCATGCGATTGGAAGCAGTGGTTCAGGAACTGGGTAAAAGATAGAAGTCAGAGGATAGGGCTAAATGGCCAATTTTTCCAATGGATAAAGGTAAATAGTGGAGTACCCCAGGGATCTGTGCCGAGTCTGCTGCTTTTTGACATATTCATAAAATGACCTGGAAAAGGGAATAACGAGCAAGGTAAACAAATTTGCAGATGACACAAAACTATTTAAAGTTGTTAAAATCCATGAGGATCTTGATAAACTGGAAGACTGGGCATCCAAATGGCAGATGAAATTTAATGCGGAGAAGTGCAAAGTTATGCACCTAGGAAAGAAAAACCCAAACCATGGTTACACGATGCAAGGTTCCACATTAGGAACCAGCACCCAGGAAAAAGATTTAGGTGTCATCGTGGATAACATGTTAAAACCCTCTGCCCAGTGTGCAGCGGCAGCCAAGAGAGCAAATAGAATGCTAAGTATCATAAGGAAAGGAATGGAAAATAAAACGAAGGATATTATAATGCCTCTGTATCATTCCATGGGGCGACTGCACCTTGAGTACTGTGTGCAATTCTGGTTGCCGTATCTTAAAAAGGATATAGCATTATTAGAAAAGGTACAGAGAAGAGCCACCAAAATGGTAAAGGGGATGGAAGGATACCCCTATGAAGAGAGGCTAAAAAGGTTAGGGCTCTTCAACCTGGAAAAGAGACGGCTGAGGGGAGATATGACAGAGGTCTATAAATTAATGAATGGAGTGGAATGGGTAAACTTAGATCGATTGTTTACGTCATCAGAATATAGAAAGACTAGGGGACATGCAATGAAGCTACAGGGTAAACTATTTAAGACTAATAAGAGAAAATATTTTTTTCACTCAATGTGTAATCACTCGAATTTGTTACCGGAGGATGTAGTAAAAGCTGTTAGTGTAGCCGAGTTTAAAAAAAGGTTTGGACAAGTTCCTGGAGGAAAGGCCCATAAACCATTATTAGAAGGGACCCGTGAGATCACTGCTTGACCCAACACAAGGATTGTGGAACCTGTGTCTTTTGGGAAAACTGCTAGGTACGTATGACCCTCGTATGACCTAGATCGGTCGCTGTTGGAAACAGGATACTAGGCATGATGGACCTTGGTCTAACCGAGTATGGCATATCTTATATTCCCCAAAAGCAGCCGATACCCTCCAAAATGGGGTCCACAGCCAAATCTTGTGATGGAGCAGGCTCGGCTATACACAGAGCTGCCATCGTATCCTGTATCAAGGCAACTTTTCCAAAGAGTCAGCGGTACTAAGCACAAAATCAGCCCCCTCTAGACATGGTGAAAGAGTTTGTTCTTCAAACACTCAGGAAACTGGCGCCTCGGATAAACACCGGCACTTCACTATAACTAATCCTTCTCAAATCGGTTTTCAGACCTAGGTTTCATTTCTCCGTTTTCAAAACACAGAGACTGGTTCAGAAGGAAAGAAATCGCCTGTAAAGTTACAAATAACCCGCTTCGCTTTGTACGTTACAGACTGACCAGCTCGTTAGAGACCACCTTTCTTACCGTGCCCTGGGAATAAGCAGAAACCAAATCTCGCACGGCGACTCCGCCACTAGCCACCGACACCTCCGAAAGCTTCCGAGTAACGCCATTCCTCACCAACACAACCGCCATGTTGGAAGTGGCACTGGACACCCCACACTGCGCAGCCGCAGTCACCTGGAGCAAGCGCAAATCGAGTGCATGTTGTAATCGAGTGACGTGAATAGCCTGTCAGGAATAATTAGGTGAAGAAGATAGCGGGTTAAATCCGTGTCTCGTGCCGGAGGCGGGGCAGTGGGTGCGCAGTCCGGCAAGTGTCGTTTATCTTCGTTTGGCCACTGGTGGGAGGAGCTTGGCTTGCAAGTACCCGTTCAATAGATAGCATGGTGCTGGAGTAGCTGGGATAAGAAATCGTGTCTTTTATCATTGCCCTTTCAGTGTTGCAGCTTCTATTTTTCTTTTTCACCCCTTTGAATTTTCAGATGAGCATTTAGCTATTTTATTTTGGCACTTCCAGGCTCAGATGTAGTCATGGGCAATATAGGCAACTGCCTAGTGCTCCAAAGCTTGAAGGTAGCAAATACCCGGGCTAAACAGGAGACTGATTCCGCTTGCTTTAGGGCCAACATTCATTTCAGGCGCCTGATACACCAATGCTCTGCGATCTCTGGTGGTGGAACTACTGTGGGTGCCAGGTGAACTGCTTAAACAAAGCCCTTCTAGGACAGTGAATAAGGGGCCCTCAAGCACGTGTGTGGGGGGGGGGGGGGGTGAAGTAAAAATGTTCACTGCTTGTTCACAAAAGCTAGAAAAGGCACCATGCCTTATTCTGCAACCCCAAAGGATAAACGGCACGAGCAGCTTGCTAAAGGGTTGCTCTGCTGTAACTTACAATATGTGACACTGATACACACTGATGAAGGGTGTTGGCTAAGGCAGAGGGCATATAAGGACACAGGCCTCCAGGCAAAAAAGAGAACAAAACTACTTCCGAGATCTTGTATTGAGTGACATTTACACACTGCCTGAGGCTGTGGGAATGTGTTGCTCAATATTTTTAGTTAAGATTTGTGTGTATTTAGGGGTTATTTAAGGGTTGTTGCAAGAATATTGGATACACTGGGCAAATCTTCTGCCTCATGCCCCTCCTCCAAAGACTGATAACTGAACTCCACAATCATGAATCATGATCATCCCATCTGTGCAACTCACAGACTGAGTGCCCCCCTCCCCACCCAGCGATATGCAGGAACTCACTCTTGTAGGGTTTCCTGGAAGCCCAGTGATGACATTATTGCCTCTTCCATACTTGCACCCTATGCGGCTACTTGCTTGCACATTTCTTGATATAGCTCTGCTTTTAAATATTAAACCTTCCTTTGAAGGTATGTGTGTGCAAGTAAGAGAATGTGTGACTGTCAGGATCTTTGCTTTGACTGCTGCTCCTCTGAAGCTACAGCCCTAGGCAAATGTCTAGTTAATTCCTAGTGGCTGTGCTGGCCCTATGCAGATTTGTTACCTGTACATTTATAGGGCCAGATATACTAAATATTTTCCCCAGGGATCTCAATTGGGAAAAAGCCTTCAATACATCCGGTCCATAGAGACACCAAGGGGAGTGTTTAGCTGAACTCTACACACATAATTCTAAACCTATAGTGTACATTTGGTTTCTTAGTGCACCTTAAAAAACGTATTACATGCTAAATCTATTTAACACACATTCACTTACGAAGTAACATACATTAAGTTGATGAGTGCACATGAAAACATTCTAATGTGCATTCAAATTTTATATCAAATAAATGTGTGAAACAAAGCAAAAAAGTCCAAAAATCAGCAACAAAGCCCAAATGAAAATGAACAAAAGCTTTTACCTTGTGTATATCCCTAACTACTTATTGTGATTTCTACAGAATTACTAGATGTAAGCAGTTCTGTGCATTTAAATACATAAGAAACAGTCCCGACCTTTGGTGATATCATCAACAAAGATAGACGCCTTACTAAGATCACTCCTGCTCCAAGATTAAATCGTTCTAGCCTATCCATCACCATTTGCCATTGCAAAAGCCAAACATTGATGCAACAACAAAAGAAAATTAAGCAGCACAGAAAAGATGGCTTCAAAGAAGAAAATTGGTGATCTGAAGAAATATTCCTACTGTACACCGGAAAGGAAGACCTGGGCACAAACCAAGAGCATAGCATAGCATCCGCACTGAACAAGCAACCAACTAAAGAAACCGTGAGTAACACCACAAGATTCGAAAGAGAGAACTCTCCAAACCATAATGAAATAAAAGCTTGGCTATAAAAGATAAATGAGGTGATTGTCATCGTGAGAAATGACTTTGAATATTCTAAACAAAGACCTCCGCAGCAACCTCAAGGAATTAAGCCACAGAGTCATGGCTCCAGAAGAAAAAACAGAACATCATGGTGATGACTTAAACAAACTCAATCAGCGGTTTGCAGATATAGAAACATCACAGAATGAATATGAAACTAAACTAGAAGACTTGAAAACAGACTTTGCTGTTGCAGCCTTCGTATATGAGGCCTACCAAAATAACATAGTATATGATGGCAAATAAAAACCAGTATGGTCCATCCAGTCTGCCCAAAAATATAAAGACTGTAAGACAATTGTCCAGATAAAATGCACAGGCCTTCTTTCATAGACCAATCCAGGTAAGGAGATACCAAACATTAAAATCAAAAGAGAGGATCACGTGAGCACATGAGTGAGTGAGGACGTGTCCTCATCGCGCTCCCGGGCCGTTGCCCTAGATCGGCAGGAAAACTGCAAAAAAGCAGCACTATTCTCAGTGTGCATAGGTATATATCTGTGGGGAGAGAGAATTGAGTGGTGGGGCCATTCTTGAGTGCCTACAATATGCGCGCGGCGACAAAGAAGGAGAAGCCGCATGGGTCGAGAGAATCTAAGATGGTGGCTGCCCTGCGCCCCGGCAAAAGCCCGGACTCTCCGGGCTCTGGCATTGGCGACTCGGGGGCGGAAGAGCTAGCCCATGAAGTGGCAAAATTGCTGGAGCCCAAATTTGATTCGGTGCTGCAAAAGCTGGAAGAAATGGCGGAAACTTATGCAGAAGTAGTTCGGAGAGTGGAGGAGGTGGAGCAGCGCATTACGGTGCTGGAGGAAGGTGAGATGCGGCGAGACGCCGAGACAAAGCGGCATCAGAAGGAGATTGAAACACTTCTCCTTAAAGTGGACGATTTAGAGAACAGATCAAGAAGGAATAATTTAAGATTGGTGGGGGTGCCCAAGGCCTGGTCTGACCAGCAGCTTCCTGGCCTGTTTGAGTCATGGCTACCACAAGAGCTGGGCCTGGAGGACCTGAAGGGTCACATAATTGTGGAGAGGGCACATAGGCTGGGCCCGAAGAGAGGTCCTAATGAGAGACCACGGCCGGTGCTTGCCAGGCTGTTGAACTTCCAACATAAACTAGCGCTGCTGCAGGCATATCGCAAGCGGCGCTCACTGAAATTGGACAATCAGTCGGTCTTATTATTTCAAGATTACTCGGCCGCATTGGCGGCGCGGCGGAAGCTGTTCGCACCTTTCTGCAGTGAATTGGCGGGAGCGGGCATTCGGTTCGCGCTAATATACCCAGCGGTGCTGAAAATTTTCCACGAGGGGAAGACACACGTGTTTGAGCAACCCCGTGCTGCAAAGAACTTTGTGGGAACACTGCTCGCAGGTTCAGGAGCACATAAAGGAAGTCCTGCCACTTGATATGGGACTGTAAGATTGTGTGTGCTGCAAGGCATGGGCACTGCCGGACTCCCCCAGACTGTTGAGCAGTGTCTGGTGTGGCTGAGGCGATGTTGCCTGTTGCCCGAATGACTGGTATGCCGGCTGGCTGCTGTTGCCTGGCTTGCTATGTAATGGAGCAGTTTTATAGTATTATAGTTCTATGGTTGGCGGTTCTAAAGAGGGGGCCGTGGAAGTTTGGCCTTCTACCATGCATTCGTTGTTTGTTTGGTTTTTTTTGTTATCCTGTTTTTCTTTTCTCACCTTCCTCTTTTCTTTCTCTAGTGGTGCTGGGAGAGGGGGGGGACGGCCCGGACGTGTGGCAGTGATCTTACCATTGGAGGAGTATGATAGAGGCTCTCCATTGGAGAGGGGGAGGGATGGGGGGTTTAGGGAGGGAGGGGGGGTGGGAGGGGGGTAGAGAACAGGGGGTGGGGGAAGGGGGCGAAGAGAACTGGGGGAGTTAGTAGGGGGGAATAGAGCCTGTTTTTTGGGGTTTAGGTTGGTGGGTGAAGTGTTAGCCACATCCGGCAGTGTGGGAGGATGGGTGGAATGCGCGGGAACATGGAGACGAGGCTGGGAGTCTCTGGGTGGATGGTTTGACTTTATTGCCTATGGGTATACTCTAGCCTGGAGGGATGCCAGCGGTTAAGATAATTTCATGGAACATGGGGGGCATCGGCTCTCCGGTTAAGCGCACCAAGGTTCTGCAGGGGCTGAAAAGAAAGGGAGCACACATTGCTCTGCTACAGGAGACTCACTTGAGTGCCATTGAACATAAGAAATTAGCCCGGGATTGGGTAGAGGTGGCATATGGGGCTGAGTCGGGTAGGAAGAAGGCGGGAGTGGTGGTGTTAGTAAAGCGGGGGGTTCCTTTTGAAGTCCACACAGTGCAAACAGATCCCCGGGGGCGCTATCTTCTGTTACAGGGTAAATTGTATAATGAATCGCTGTGGTTACTGAATGTTTATGCACCTAATGTTTATGATCATGTGTTTTTCTCTAAACTGGTGGGGTTGTTGAAAAATGCTGGGGGGGCTAAGATCATTGTGGCGGGCGATTTTAATTGTCCCCATGACCCGGGTTTGGACAAATCTCATCATAGGGGGGAGGGGGCTTGGACCCGGAAGGGGATAGGGTACCTTTGTAGGATGGGGGACCTGGTGGATGTGTGGCGACTTCTGCATCCTGGGACTCGGGAATACACATCAATCAAGAGCACATCTCACCTGGTCACGCATAGATTATATTTTGGTTAGTGAAGGGGATTTTTCTCGGGTGTTACAGGCGGAAATTGAACCTATAGTGATATCAGATCATGGGATGGTCTGGATTACTTGGGAGTGTAAGGGGCCAACGAGGGGAGGGTGGAGGTTTCCAGTCCATTTATGGGAAGATGAAGACTTTCGTAGTTACCTTACAAAGCAGTGGGATGAGTATGTCTTGTTTAATGACACTCCGCATTGTCCCCCGCTTTTATTTTGGGAGGCTAGTAAGGCGGTAATGCGGGGAGCGATTATCTCGTACACGAGTATGCGTCGTAAACATTTAGATCGTAGTATTTTGACATTGGAGCGCCATCTTCGTGAGGTGCAGTGTCAATTGGGCAGGGGTAGAGGAGGTGTGCTTCAACGGGACTATACTCGTTCGCAAGCGGCGCTTAATGCCTTGCTCCAGAAGAGAGCAACATTCTCGATACAATATTATAAGCATACATTTCATCGTTTTGGAAATAGGTCAGGGAAATTGTTGGCTAAACTTGTACGGGATCCTAGAGGTACCCGGTTTATTCCTGTGCTTCGGGACGAGACTGGCACGTTGCAACATCAGCCGGCATCCATTGCGCAGATTCTGCGAGGCTTTTACAAGCAGCTATACAGTGAGGAGGTGAGGGATTATGACCAGGGGGTGGCTTTCTTACGCCGGTTGGATCTTCCGCGGATCTTGGCGGCGGAGTTGGAAGGGCTGAATGCGCCGTTGTCGGTGCAGGAGCTGTTAGCTGGTATCAAACGCGGGAAGTCTCACAAGGCTCCTGGCCCGGATGGGTTTAGTATGGAATATTATAAGATGCTGGCTGCTCGTCTTGCCCCTTCTATGGTGGTGATGTTTGAGGCGGCCCGCGCAGAGGGAATTTTTCCACGAGATATGCGGTGTGCGGACATCACTGTAATTCCGAAGCCTGGGAAGGATTTAACAGATCCGGCTTCATATAGACCGATATCCCTTATTAACTGTGATATGAAGCTTTTGGCCTCAATTTTGGCGGCCCGACTTGCTCCCTTGTTGCCGTCGCTTGTTGGTACGCACCAGGTTGGCTTTGTGCAGGGGAGGGAGGCGACCCGAAATATTGCCAAATTGCTAATGGGTATGGAATACTGCCTGCAGAACGAGGAAGCACTTCTTCTTGTTAGCCTGGACGCTGAGAAAGCGTTTGACCGGGTGGCCTGGGTATATATGTGGGATGTTTTGTCTGCCTTTGGCTTACATGGGAACTTTGTACAATGGATTCAAGCGTTATATGCCCATCCTATGGCTCGAATAGGCTCGAATGGTGTGTACTCGGATCCTTTTGAGTTGGAGAGAGGTACTCGTCAGGGTTGTCCTTTATCCCCTTTACTTTTTGTACTTGCCTTGGAACCGCTATTGCGGGCCATTCATCAAGAATCGGCAATTGTGGGTATACGAATGGGGGGGAGGATCTGAAAGTTAGCGCTTTTGCGGACGACATGCTGCTTTGCCTTATGACGTTACCATTGTCCCTAGAGTATGCGCTTCGGTTGATACAGGAATACGGGGGATTTTCGGGGTTAAAAGTTAACACCATGAAGTCGGTAGTTTTGGATGTTGGAGGTAAGGTGCGGCCTCGGTGGGAGGGGACGTTTCCGCTGGTGTGGGCGGAGGGGGAGATTAAATACTTGGGGATACAATTACCTGCTAGGCCTGAACATCTTTACCGTGCTAATGTCCCTGGGCTGTTAGCACGCAGTATTAAGACCCTGTCAGGATGGCGTAGTTTGCCTTTGTCTTTGAAGGGTCGGGTGGCGCCGTTTGTTATGGTGGAGTTTCCTCGGTGGCTTTACGTGTTGCGCCTGCTGCCTATATGGATCTTGGACCAAGATTGGCGGCGGCTAGAAGGCTGTTTGCGTGGCTTTTTATGGGGAGGCCGTAGAGCTAGGATATCTCTGAAGGCTTTATATAGTAGGCGAGAGGAGGGGGGATTGGAGATGCCTTCGTTGTGCAATTATAATCTACGGTACCTAGCTCGCCATATTAGGGCCCTGGTGGAGGGAGACGGGGGGTGCGCCCCGATACGGCAGCTGGCAGTAGCGACAGCACCATACCATAGTCTCTATCTCCTGCATGCAGGTCAGGTGCCCCCGGTGATTCAAGCTGGGGTAGGGGGGACTTATGTGCGGGCACTGCGGGCCGCATGGAAAGTGTTGTGCCAGAGATTTGGCTGGGACTGGCGAGCGTCTCCCCTATTACCTTTGGTGGGTAATCCGGATTTTGCCCCGGGGTTTTCACAACGGAATATTTTTCGTGATTGGGCTGAGAAAGGACTTGTCTGCCTAGGGGATCTCTATTCTGGTGCGGAAGGTGTACTGGATAGTTTCCAACAGGTGCAGTGTCGCTATCAGCTTTGTCAGCATGATTTTTATGGGTACCTGCAAGTCCGCTCTTATTTGACCGCGCTTAGTACGCGGGAGGGGGCTTGGGGTGCCTCTGGAGCCCCTCGACTGATTCTGGAGAAGGTGGAGTGCCACCTACCGGGAGAAGAGGCGTCTCGGCGGGTACTCCGGCCGCCTGATGGTACCGGGTATCTGACTGCCCTTGCGAGTCGCTGGCGAAAGGATGGAGTGGACGAGCTCACGGTGGAGATATTGCAGACGGCCTTTGAGAGGATACTGAAGGGACCGGTGTGGGTTTATTTGCAGGAGATGCAGTACAAATTCTTGTGGCGTGCCTATACTAATGACAAATGGGCATGTCAGGTTGGTTTGCAGCGGTCGGACACCTGTGCGTGGTGTGAAGGGGCGTGGGTACCCTTACTCATAAGTTTTGGAGTTGCTCTCGCGTGCGGGAGTTATGGCTGCACGTTTGTGCCAAGATGCAGGGATGGACGGGGTTAGGGTGTGTCCTGCTGAGAGAGGTTTGTCTCTTTCACAATTGGGACTTGGGCTTCGAGCATTTTCCTCCTTGGCACAGAGCGCTGCTTGAGCGTGACTTTTTGTTGGTTAAGAAAGTCCTGTTGACGCAGTGGGTGTCTACCTACCCCCCTTGCCTGACTTTTTGGGAGAACTCTATGATTGATCTGATGTGTATGGAAAAATTGACCGCGCAACAGCGGGGGGGAAAAAGTTGGGAGGGATTTTTGGAGATATGGTCCCCTATGATTTCCCATTTGTCCCCCAGGGAGCGGGGGGATTTACTAAACGTTTAATGGGGGCATCCTGTTTCTTTGGAAGATACCCGCCGCAATGATATCCCTAGGTGCTAGTGTCTCCCATTGGGGCTTGCACAGAAGTTGTGCGGCAATGGGTGTGGAGGGACGGGGGGCTGGAACTTTACCTTTACCTTTTGATTTTTGATTCTTGGTATATGATGCTTTTCTATTGTTTGCCTAATGTCTCTCTTTTACCTACTCATTAATATTGCCCATTGGTGTGGTTCCCTGTGACTGCCAGGGCTGTTCCTCCCGTTGGATGTGTGGACTATTTGGAGGGAGTTTAGTTCGGGAGGGGGGAGGGTTGGGGTGGGGGGGGAGTCTGTTATGGGGAACAGAGATTTCTGGCGTAGTGATTTGTATGGGGATGTCGTCAGACTGTTTTAGTTGAGGAGTCCTAGATATGATACTTCAGTTGTATAGTTGCTTATTGTTCCTTGCTTAGGTTTACGGGGGGAGGCTCCTGTTCGAGACCCTGTTCCTCTTGTTGTTGGTGTATTTTGTATGCTAAATACCAATAAAAATGATTTGGAAATAAAATCAAAAGAGCACATCTAACTCTTCATCCTCTCCGAAACTAAACTAGAAGACTTGAAAACCAAACATTAAAATCAAAAGAGCACATCTAACTCTTCATCCTCTCCAAAACAGCCGCACTTGGGATATAATAATATGTTTCCTGGAATACCCAGTGAAACAAAACATGCATAGAGCGGCCAAATTTATGAGCAACTGGAAATGGGAAGGACCTGCTGCCACTCTTTATAAATCTGTCTCCAACCACACTTTAAAAAGCGTGAATTTGCAGACATAACTTGATGCCTAAGAGAAGCTAAGATAAAACATCACAGTAAAAGATCAGCAATAAAACGTGAAGTATTTTGGAAGCAATGAAGAAACTCTGAAACATAGGCATCAACATTCTCCCAGAAAAACTCTGGATTCCAAAACAATCAAGGCCAAACTCATGCCTGAAAGATGAGAAATTTTGGAAAATCTGAGTACAACCCCCGCCAACAACCTGGTAATCATTCTGACACAGAGGACCCAGAAACTCAAAATGAAAACCAGCAGACTAGAGGCAACTGGAGACATTAACAAAAGGAACTGTACCGCTGAATGCACACAATTCTTGAGCAGTTATTTTTCCATATTAGATCTGCATAATTTATGAATATCTTTCTATGAAAGGGATGTTTGATTAGGCGATTGAGTGAATATCTGGGCTTGGATGGGAAACGAGTGAATGAGAGATGAATGAATGGAACAAATGGGGAACTTATTCATTGAGATGTTACTTAAGAAATGCCATACTGGGTCAGACCAAGGTCCATCAAGCCCAGTATCCTGTTTGCAACAGTGGCCAATCCAGGTCACAATTACCTGTCAGGTTCCCAAAAAGGTACACAGATTCCACAATATTTATTCCCAGGTAAGTAGTGGATTTCCCTGGTCCTCTTTAATAATGGTTTATTGATCTTTCCTCCAGGAATTTATCCAAATCTTTTTTAAACCCAGCTACACTAATAGCTTTTTACTATATCCTCTGGTAATGAATTCCAATGTTTGATTATGCATTGAGTGACATAATATTTTGTCTTATTAGTCTTAAATGGGTTACATTGTAGCTTCATTGTGTGTCTCTTTGTCTTTCTACTTTTTGATAGAGTAAACAACCGATCTACATTTACCCGTTCCTCTCCATACATTAATTTATAGACCTCTATCATATCTCCCCTCAGCCGTCTTATTTTTCCAAGTTGAAGAGCCCTAACCTTTTAAGCCTTTTCTCCTAGGGATATCCTTCCATCCCCCTTACCATTTTGCTGACTCATCGCTCTATCTTTTCTAATTTTGCTATATACTTTTTAAGATATAGCAACCAGAACTGCATACAATATTCAAGGTGTGGTTGTACCATGGAATGATACAGAGGCATTATAATA
The DNA here is from genome assembly GCA_033557465.1 of Ichthyophis bannanicus. Lineage (NCBI taxonomy): Eukaryota > Metazoa > Chordata > Amphibia > Gymnophiona > Ichthyophiidae > Ichthyophis > Ichthyophis bannanicus. The sequence goes on along the minus strand of CM066033.1, from coordinate 370,258,941 downwards.
TCCTTTGTTTTATTCTCCATTCCTTTCCATATCATTCTTAGCATTCTATTTGATTTCTTGGCTGCTGCTGCACACTGGGTGGAGGGTTTCAAAGTATTACCCATGATGACACCTAAATCCTTTTCCTAGATGGTGGTTCCTAATGTGAAGCCTTGCATCATGTAACCATAGTTTGGGTTGTTTTTTCCTAGGTGTATAACTTTGCACTTGCCCACATTAAATTTCATCTGCCATTTGGACTCTGGTTTTCCAATATATCAAGGTCCCCTTGCAAATTTTCACAATTCTCTTGTGGTTTAACAACTTTGAATAATTTTGTGTCATCTGCAAATTTGATCACCTTACTCATTATTCCCATTTCCAGGTCATTTATGAATATGCTAAAAATCAGAGGGCCCAGCCCAGATCCCTGGGGTACTCCAGCATTCACCTTTCTCCATTGACAAAATTAGCCATTTAGCCCTACTCTCTGCTTTCTATCTTACAACCAGTTCTTGATCCACAGTAGTGCATTGCCCCCATCCCAACTTTTTAATTTTGCCAAGAGTCAAAGGCTTTCTGAAAATCCAGATATTCTATATCAACAGGTTCACCTTTATCTACCTGTTTATTCACACCTTCAAAAAAGTATGACAGATTAGTAAGACAAAATCTTCCTTGGCTAAATCCATATTGGTTTGCCCCATTAAACCATGACTATCTACATGTTCAGTAATTTCAGTCTTTATTTTTATTTATTTATTTAGCCAGTTTTGTATACCACCTTTTCCTTCAATCAATTATAATGATTTCTACCATTTTGCCCGGTACTGACGTCAGGCTCACCGGTCTGTAGTTTCCCAGATCACCTCTGAAACCCTTTTTAAAAATTGGCATTACATTGGTCATTCTCCAATCTTCAAGTAGTACAGATGACAACAAGGCCAGCTCTGAGGAGATGGCAAGAGATTGGATGAGGGAATGGGGAAGGGTAAATAGAGGGGAGGGAAAAATGAGCGGATATGAGAGAGACAAGTTATGGAGGGATTGAAAGAGCTGTGGGTTGAGCAGGGGGAGAGTGACTGAGAAAATCAAAGGTCCTATAGATGTGAGTGAAGGGGTATTGGACAGATGTAGAAGGATGGTGATTGAATGGTTGGAGGGGACTAGAGTTTCATTATGAAACACCCTAATTCTGTTTGTCTCTTTAAAATGATTTTTTTTATTGGGTGTGTTTCATAATTTTACAATATCTCAGAAACTGGCAGGTATTTGTGCAGCATTACATTATTACATAGAGAATATAGCATCAGGGAGTCATTTTAGAAGCCCTATTCATGCTTTGGATGTCTGAAAATTAGGCACTCAGATGTCCAAATCACAGGGACATCCCCGGACCCATTTTAGAAACTGTGGATATGGATGGCACCAGTGCCAAGTATGATGGGGGTGTGCTGGAGGAGTGGCATGGGTGGAGCAACGAAGATGCACATCGCGGTGTGATTTCACAACGGCATAAGCATGTCTGACCTTGGATAGTGAGGTGTCTATGCTTATACCTGTTCCAGATCATGAATAAGGTGGAAAAAAATGCAGGTTTCATGGATGGAATGCTTCCAGGGGAAGCACAAAATGCGCTTTCATCGCTGCAGTTATTTCCTGCTCGAAGAAACCTGCACATAAATACATACTCCAAACATATTACAGGCCTGTTGCCACACATCTGAGTATCTGAAGTGGCAGGCCAGGATGTGCTAGTCTCGGGACATAGTTGCCCCCTTCTGAACCTCCCTGCCCTAGACATCCAAGTACCTGGTTCTGTGGACGTGCAATTCAGGAACGCCCACGTTTGTGAAATGGCCTATATCCATCCACATACCTGTTTTTGCTATCTGCATGGGGCCTGTCTCAAGAACCGGTTACTGGGATATTCATTTTTCAGGGTGGAGATGGAGCATTTTGAGATGGCACATATACGTGCCTCTCTCCACTGCTGCCTCTCACCTGGATTTTTGGACCTTCTGCTCTGGACGTCCCAAATTTCTCCTAGACATCCTTTCTAAAATGTCAGTTTACTTGTTTATTTTTCCATTTGTTTTCAGTTGTTACGGTAACAGTTTACGTAATCTATACATGTGTTGATCTATTTCTTCTGGTTTTCTTAATCATATAAGCAATAAAGAATTTTGTACTGCACCCAGATGTTGGTCCGTCTTCCATAATATAGAACACAATGTGGTACTGGCAGTACAGTGTGATTACTGCTAGGGGTCACCGGTGCCTTTTTGATGAGTTACCTCATGCCAGGCATGAGCAAATGGATCTTGTCTTTGCTCCTGACCCCACTATAAGCTAAAGACCCTGGTAAGCCTGGGGGAAGGGGTGGAAATCAGGGAGTGGGGAGTCTTTCGGGGGGGGGGGGAGGGGGGTTCTACCCTTTATTCAACGGGTGCCTTCTGGGAAGATGGGGGGGGGGCTTTGACCGCTTTGGGGGATGGAAATGAGAGGAAGAGGAGGGAGAATGTTTCTGGGATTGGGGAGGGGGCTTGGACCTCTGATTCTACCTCGGTATATCCTCTGTGCCAGGGCAGCGAGAAGCTGCTCCTACGTCTATGTGTGTGTGTGGGGGGGGGGGGGGTTCAAGTCTTTTTCCCCACAAGCAGCTTCCTAAAAATCGCTTCTCCTGCCAAATGTGCAGTCCTGCAACTGTTTTATAAGGGGTTCTATGTTTGGCAGAACCTCTTGTAAAATACTGTCCTAATTCTTCACATCCTGAGATGGATGTGGGAATTCCAATGTCCTTTCTGAAATTCTACTTCAAATATTTATACTGGGACACTTGAAGGCCCATTTTAGATAGGTCATTGAGATCAAAAATTGAGATGTCCAGCTCAGGAGGTGCTCAATTTCTATGTAATTTTACAAACAGCTCTGCTGAATATTGAGCCTTTTGTAAAATATGTAATAGGACATGAATGAGTGCACGCGTATTCGCCAGTACAGCAGGAGCAGCCATTTTGCAAATATACTTTTGCACATAAAGAGCAGCATCAACGTGGCAGTTTCCACGTAGAGTGCCGATACTTATACATACAGGTGGTGCCTTCACAAATTCCACATTTAAATTCTGGCATTCATATGTATGGTAGGGCCATTTTACAAACCTATACATATAGGCAGTGTATTTTTCCTAGCAAAAAAGGTGCCAGTACTCATATGTGGGGCTCTTGTTAAAGCATTCAACTTCTAAAATAACCCTCTTATCTCTGAATATAATAAAGATGAGCATTGAAATAACACATTTCTCTAGTATTGCCATCATGAAACACCAAGATTAAAGAAGTAGAATAAACGCACACGCTACCACTCAAGGTTAATTGGTACAAGATAATAAACTGCATTGTGCACATTTAATCAGGTCATTGACCGAAGTTTCTCAGTACTCTCAACCAGCAGCATAGTACCAAAAATAAGCTACTTACCTTTTTCAGACAAATAAAATAACTAAATCCCTTCAGGTTTTTCTAATTTGAAAGCTAATCTAGCTTTGAGAAAGATTCCACCTTGCCCTCTTCCAACTGACTGAAGAGGAATCTGATAGGTTCATAAAGGGGCTTTGGCATAAACATGTGAGAAAGCATAGTATAGTTACATCAGCATACAACTGGATAGCCCCGATTTCAGAGTATTTATGCATTAATCTGTAGTTTGCTTTCTATGGGGCATGTTTACTGAAATTTGTTCCAATAGCTTGCAATCTTCCCTGAAAATGAGCACGGGCGCTGCTCAACCTGCGCTAGAACAGGGAGGCATGCCCAACATGTTCTCATGTTGCTAGCATGGGTATCAGGCCGTCCCCATGCTCATTACCTTTGGCACGTTCAGCACAGGTGCACTTAGTGCCACCCATTGATGTAGGGCAGTAAGCGCACCAGCGCTAAATGTTACGAGAACAGGGACTGCGTGCCAGAAATGCCCACTGTACCCACGATGTGGATACTTTGTCCCAGAACCGCCCACTCTCTGCCAGAAGTAGCATGGGGATTTTTAGTGTGGCTGCATTTTCATCACGCGGTACTTTTTACCTCCTCATACTTTGCATGTGCTGAACCCTGCACTGCCCAGTAGTGAACTGTAGTAAACATACCCCTATATGTTTGTATATATTATTCATGGTGGTTTGGATCTCCCAATATTTGTGGACTTGATTGGAAATTAAACATATTTGATGAAGGCAATGCCAAAACACGGCCGTGTCGACTAGTGGCCCCTATAGTCTTCCGCAATAAAAAATCTTTGTTATACACCTCATTCTGGACTGGTAGGTTGGAAAAGGGGCATCCAATTAAAGATACTTGAAATGTGCAGTGTATTTTGCAAAAATGGTCCTCTAATGTAGAGTGTTTTATAAAATATGTGTATTTCCACCCACAAAAGAATATGGACCCCCCCCCCCCAATAAAAAAAGATCCCATTATGAAATGCACATGTAAGTGGCAGAAAATCATCAGAGCTTATGGGGGTCATTCTGACCCATTTTTATTGGGGCTGGACCTCCGATCCAGACCCACTAAATGCTGGGTTGCCAATCTGGAAGACAGAGCTCCCTTAACATATAGGCAATTTGTGCAGGCAGCTCTGTTTGTGGGTGGGAGGGGATGGGCCAGAGGAAAAGCGAGGGCGGTGAGTGGGTGGGAACCTGGCCCTGTACATCCAGGGTTGACCATTTGCACGGGGGACTTATTCCACATTCAAGGTGGAATAAATCACCCTAGACGGAGGAGGATAATGGATCTGTGGCCGGAAAGGAAGGTGAAGGGTACAAGGGGTTCCCTGCAGCCCGACCCTGGCTATGGCAGCCTGATCAGTGGTCAAGCTGTGGGAAAAAGAACTTTGCTGTGGCTGCCGGGGATCACGGCTCCTGCATGGAGCCATGGTGCCATGGCAATGGGACACCAGGGCACTGTGACTCCATACAGGAGCCTTGCTGGGCTAACTGGGTAGTGAGCTCGACTCTGGATGCCCCGCGGGCACATCTAGATCAGAATCAGGTGCAACTGGGGAATGCCCGGACAGGCGGGGGACGCCCAGAACAGAATTGATCTCCATGTGTATAGATGCTTCCTGCCATCTTTGCTGGCTTATGCATGTAAGTGGCATGCAGTGCTAATTCTACATGTAAGATGGTTGAGGCTGCAGGTGGCATATGTATGTCTAAACATGTGTATTTCACTTTTGCACATGTAAGTGGTGCTACTGCCATGCACGGCTAGACATATGTGTCTATGTCCTAAGTGATTATCATGCACTATACAGAAGAAAGAAACAGTTAACAAGGATGGCGGCCAGGAAACAGTAACATTTTAGTGAGAATGCATGACTTTTCAGGGCTGAGCTTGCTCTGCAAAAAGAAGACAATCCTTTTCAGAGAGAGGGAGAGACACTCCTTCTATGCTGTTGCTTGCTGGATCTGGAAGAAGATCCAGTGGACCATGGAGAGGTAAGCATATTGTGTAGTATGGCCTGTGGGTAAGACTTGATCCTAGAACATGCTTGATTCTCAGAATGGGAGTGGGTTCGGTGGAGGGAGTGGTGCAACATTAGGAGCAATACCCAGGGTGGATAGCCAGTCATCTTTGATCATGACCCTCTATCAGCCTTTCCCCTCACATGGGTGTTTCAGCTACCTTTACACATCTGTGAGAGCCTCCATCACCTGTGTCATGTAGAAGACCCTTCTGAGTCCATGGAGCTAAGTGAAGCAGAGGAATTTGCTTCAGGAACTGACAGGCAGGCAGAGCACATAGCTCAGGGTTTCCAAGGGAAACATAAACAAAGTGAGTCACGAGAGGAACAAACACGCCCATGCTGCAACGTTTCCCCAAGCTCAGCAGTTAAGGGAAAACACCTGGTTGGGGGAGGGGCGGAGCTGAGCCCTAAGAAGCAGGGATATAAAAAGTGCTCACTAGATTTGAACAGGGCAGCCAAGGGGAGAGCAACCGAGGAGAGAGCAACAGAGGAGGTGAAGAGAGCAACGGGAGACACAGCACAGGAAGCCAGAGTAAGAAGGACTCAGAGAGCCCGTGCACAAAAGCCAGGTGGGAGCAGCCCAGGACCGGTGCCATACCTTGAAGGCAGCCGGAGGGAGAGACTGCCTGAGAGGCTAGTTTGGGAGCACTCAGAAACTCCAGAGAGAGAGAGGTGCTGGCCAGAGGATATTTGTATGTCTGAGGATAAGGCTGAGAAGCTAAAAGGCAGGAAAACACATCCAGTGTTTGGAACCCTTGCTGGCTCAGCAGTGCTGAGAAGTTCTTCCTTTCTAAAGCCAAAAGGTAGGCTGCACAAATTATACAGAGGTGAAACTAGCTCTAAAAGTTTTCCTTGTGCTTGCCAAGAAGTATTGGACTCTCCTTATACTAACTCCCATATATACGGTACTTCACAACCCTGCTCATTAGAGTGCTGTGAAGAGAAGCCTCGGGAAGACAGAGGGGGCGTGTACTTTGAAACGTCGTATAGCAGTGTGCAAACTTACCCAGCTGAGAGTGATTCAGAGGAAATGCAGATAGGGCCTGTTATTGAGGATATAACAGATGAGCAAATGGACTGCACGTAATCACTAGCTGATCATATTATATCACTTTGCTGACCAGGCTGTTAAGAAGGCTGTCTAACAGCAGAAGAAAAGCAAAGTGTTTCCTTTTGTATAAAAAGTGACTGTTACTTTTGTGTTTGAGTTAAGCACTGCATATTTTGAAGCTTGAAGCAAAAGAAGCTGGTTTGTCCTAAGTTCCTGAAATGTTTTCTTTATGCCAGATGTATATGGCTATTTTGTCCTAAGTTTTCACATGCATTTAATCCACCCGGAAGGGGAAATAAAAACCTTGTCATTTTGCCTGAAACCACTCGACTACAATTATTTCTTTCTTGGAGAGTAAGAGGAACTACAACTCCCATAAGGCAGTGCAGGAACAAATGCACTACTATACTTTCTAAGTTAGGATACCCAGGCTGACCTACCCCATGTGCCCCATGCTCTGGGGAGGTTACTGGTGACAAGTTGGCGTAGTTTTACAGATTTTTGCCTGAAATACAAGGACATCCTAACAGGAAGAGACATCAAGAGACACCAGTTTGCACAAGGGGAAAAGAAACTGCTAGCCTGTGAGCGGAGGATGGTCAGAGATCCGCTGGCAAACCGGCCAGGAGGACCAGGACTCCTTTCTCAATGCCTGATTCTACACAGTGCCAGGTAAAGGGTAACTGGGCACAGGTGTAGGTGGATTCAGAAGTGAGAAAGGGAGCTACTGTTCTGCAGTCATTTAGACAGGATTAAAAAGAAAGCTTGCCACCCACCCACTCCCTGGACCTTGCGGGTTAAGGGAGGGGCTGGCCTTGAATGCCCTTGAGGGTTAATGTTGTAGTTGTGTTGGTGCTCAAGTGATAAGGCAAGGCAAAGAATATTTCTTTTCTTGAGGTTTATTTCCCGCTTACGCAGTTCAAATGCAGCAGACGTCAATGAAATAATGTGGTACAAAACAAGATGGAGAAACTGAACTTAAACAAGGCTTGACTGAATGTCCATTACTGATCACATTCCCCTGTCATGTGATCTCCTTTTCATTAAGGTAACAGAAAACTCTGATACCAGCACTGCTTCTGAATTGCACAGAATAGGCTTCCACTTATTTTCTTCACAGAAGCTCTTTTATCACAGCAAACAGTAAGGTAACTTTGCTATTTTCTTACAAACAACACTGGCAAGCAAATCACTTAAATGTCCTTTGGAATCATACAAGTAGAGCAATCCATCGGGACTTCCTGTTCTGTAGATGGCAAAGAAATTAAAGGCATTTCTTCTGGCCAGCTGATCAATGGCTTTGCTACGTTCTGAGTAGAAACTGCTCTGCTTTTAAGGAACTCTCTGAATTCAGTGAGAAGTAATTCAGCCTGTGTATTTTCTGAGCTAGGCTGAGCAAATCCTCCTTCAGGTAAATGCTTGTTTGTATTTCTTATCTCTAGGCAATTATCAGTGCTTTTACTTGGACAACATTTCAGCGTGTAAGCATTTCCCTTCCCCCACCTATCTCCACATGGTAGTGCAGGGTAAAACGCTCCAGCTGTGTTTAGAGAGTCTCTCAGAGTGTTAAAAGGAAAACAGTCAGGCTTTTCTTGACTTAACCAGTTAGTATCAAACTTTCTGCCTTTCTCCTGTCTTTCACAATTAAAATTCACTCTTTCTGGCTTTCCACTGTTAAGTTTGCTAGCCGTGCCACACCCACCAGATACCTTGTGCTTGGGCTTCTTCCAGGGTAATTCCTTATCCCTTTGCCTCCTATTCCAAGGTTCTTCTGGGTCCTTTAAACTCCTGAGCTGCAGCCTTGGGTCTCTCAGTGCCTTAGAATTCCTCTGCTTCCAGGAATCTCTCTCTGCCCCTGAGTCTCCCAGCTTCTGTCTGCTCCTTCTTGGATCACAGCTGCTTAGTGGTTCTCTCTCTCTCGGTTCCTGTTCCTGGTCATCTGACCTATCCTCGTCCAGGTGCTTGTATCCTTGGTTGTCACTTTGCTTGCCTATCTGTTTCTGGGTTTTTAACGAGCTGGCTGAGTGCTGCACTGCCCGCCTCCTGCTTGGGCGTGCCCAATCAGGGACTTGGCTTTTCACCTGCCTTGAAGTGAGGAGTGGTTCCTGATTAGCTCTGCATTTTTTTCTTTCATCAGAGAAAATCCTGCCTTCCCCTTCCACCGGATCACTATTAGTTTCTCTTGCTTCATAAGAGCCTGCTACGTCACAAGCTGTAGTGTGCCGCACTTGGTGGGCCTTTTCTTTTGTCTATCTCTGCAGGAACGACGGTCACCAAGATGGATCCACAGGAGGTGATGTGATGGATGTCTGTCCAGTTGGAAAAACAGATGGAACTGGCGCATCGTGCACAGGAGCAGAGTGCCGCGGCAATGCATGCCCAGCAGAAGCCCCTTATTGAACTGATGGAGGCTTTGCTGATAAAGCAAAAGGACACCAAAGGAGCTATTCCCTCATTTGCTAAGGGGGTAGGACCACAAGACTGTAGCGCTTTAGCATTTGGACAGTTAACCTCTAATGATAACCTAGATGATTTTATAGAGGCCTTTGAAAAGATTGCAGAGGCAGTCAAATGGCCAGTAGAACAGTGGCCAGTGAGGTTTGCCATGTCCCTCACAGGAGAGGCTCTGGCCGCTTATAAGACCCTGCCCGCTGCTCTCGCATCGGATTACGCTGAGGTTAAGAAAGCCGTTAAGGACAGGCTAGGGTTAACGCCATTGTTTTATAAGCGAATGTTTAGAGAGACTAGGCTGAAGCCTAATGAAACTCTCAAAGCCCTCGGGACGTCTGACTGCTGATGTAGCTGCGCATGAAATGAGAGTCAGAAACTGTAAAGATGTCTTACACATTGGAACATGGAACGTACGAAGCATGAACCAAGGGAAGTTGGAGGTGGTCAAGAATGAAATGGAACGTGTAAAACTTGATCTGTTGGGTGTCAGCGAACTGAAATGGACTGGCATCGGGCACTTTGCATCAGATGATCACATGGTCTATTATGCTGGAAATGAAAGACAAAGAAGAAATGATGTTGCATTTATAATAAAGAAGAAACTTGCAAGAACTGTAATGAAATACAATGCAGTCAGCGAACGCTTAATCTCTATTCGTCTATGAGGAATGCCTACAGACACAACTATAATTCAAGTATATGCCCCAACAACAGCTGCAGAAGAGAATGAAATTGAAGAGTTCTATGAACAAGTACAAGCTGAAATTGGCAGAACATGCAAACAGGATATCCTGATAGTCATGGGTGACTGGAATGCAAAAGTTGGCAACAAAGAAGAAGACAAAGTAGTTGGAAAATATGGACTTGGCAACAGAAATGAAGCTGGAAAAAGACTGATAGAATTCTGCAAGACCAACGATCTATTCATCTCAAATACCTTCTTCCAGCAACAGAAGCGACGACTGTACAAATGGACTTATTTATTTATTTAACAATTTTTATATACCGTCTTTCTACAAGTCAAGACGGTTTACATAGAACATATTAGCAGTATGTTTCAACTGTTTACATGGAACAAGATAACGATGAATACATATGGTAACGAGAAGAACTATATACAAAGATCAAAGATCAACTATTTACATATGAATTTACAATAAGCCATATGGTTGTGTTAAAGAATTTGAGTTTTGCAGAAGGAATAGGGAGGAGGGTGTAAGGACTTCACCCAATGGATTGTATAAAAATCAAATTGACTACATCTGTGGAAGTCAACGATGGAAAAGCTCTATAACATCAACAAAGACAAAACCTGGAACTGACTGTGGTACAGATCATCAACTACTAGTATGCAAACTCAAGCTAAAGTTGAAAAAAAGCAAACCACTCGTGAATGCAGCAAAATATGACCTTGAGAATATACCACTGGAATTTAAATACTGCCTGCAAAATCGATTTGCTGCTTTAGATACAAATGACAGAGCTCCAGAAGAGTTATGGAATGACATCAAGAAGGTTGTGTTGGAAGAAAGCGAGAGGTCTCTACAAAAGGTGAAAAAGAAAAAATGGCCAAAATGGATGACGGAAGAAACTCTGAAAATTGCCCAGAAATGCAGAGAAGCTAAAGCCAGAGGAGAAAGAAAGGCAATCACAGAACTCAACAGAGATTTCCAACATGCAGCAAGACAGGACAAGGAAAAGTACTACAATGATGCATGCAAAGAAATAGAAGCAGAAACTATTAGAGGAAGAACAAGATTGGCTTTCCTAAAGCTACGAGAGTTAAAGAAAAAGTTCCAGCCTCGAATTGGAATGTTACAAGATGCTCAAGATTCTATGTTGAATGATGCTGAGAAGATCAAAAAAAGATGAAAGGAATATACAGAGTTTTTATATGATAAAGATCAAGTGGACCAACAGCCGTTTCAACCTGTACCTTATGATCGGGAACCATTGGTGATGAAAGAAGAAGTTGAAGCAGCATTGAAAGCCTTATCAAAGAACAAAACACCAGACATTGATAGCTGTTACCATACTTACAAGGCTCTGCCAAGAAATATGGAAGACAACATCATAACCAACTGACTGGAAAAGATCTGTGTTTATACCAATACTAAAGAAAGGTGATCCAACTGACTGTGGAAATTATCGCACAATCGCTCTGATCCCATATGCCAGCAAGATTCTACTGAAGATTATTCAAAAGAGACTACAACCATACCTGGAACAAGAACTACCTGAAGTGCAAGCAGGGTTCAGGAAAGGGTGAGGAACAAGAGACATCATTGCGGATGTGAGATGGAGCCTTGAAAAGACTAAAGAATACCAAAAGGATATCTATTTGTGCTTTATCGACTATAGCAAAGCTTTTGCCTGTGTAAACCATGAGAAACTCTGGGCCATATTAAGAAGCATGGGTATACCAGAACACCTGATTGTACTCTTGCACAATCTGTACATTGATCAAGAAGCAACAGTTCAAATGGAACAAGGAGAAACAGAATGGTTTAAAATAAGCAAAGGCGTAAGACAAGGCTGCATACTTTCCCCCTACCTGTTTAATTTATATGCAGAACAAATCATCAGAGAAGCAGGATTGTATGAAGACAACAGAGGTGTGAAGATTGGTGGAAGACTCATCAACAATCTTCGCTATGCTGATGATACCGCATTACTGGCTCAAAGTGAAGATGATCTGAAACATTTGCTTCTCACAATCAAAGAACATAGTCTCAAAATGGGCCTGCACCTTAATGTAAAGAAGACAAAGATCATGACAACTGGCATAATCAACAGGTTCATCGTTGAAGGACAAGAAATTGAAATCGTGAACAACTTTAACCTACTTGGATCAATTATCAATAAAGAAGCAACAAGCAGTCAAGAAATCAGATGACGCATTGCTTTTGGCAGAATGGCTATGAAAGACCTAGATAAGATTCTCAAGAGCAGAGAAGTCTCTCTCCATACAAAGATTTGACTTGTTCAAGCCATGTTATTTTCAATAACATCATAAGGATGTGAAAGATGGACCGTGAAAAAGATAGACAGGAAGAAAATTGATGCCTTTGAATTATGGTGCTGGCGGCGAATACTGTGTATACCATGGACTGCCCGAAGAACAAACCAGTCGGTACTAGAGAAGATCAAACCTAAGCTTTCTTTAGAAGCTCAGATGACAAGACTTAGACTTTCATACTTTGGCCACATCATGCGAAGAGAGAGATCATTAGAGAAAGACATCTTGCTTGGCAAGATAGAAGGTCAACGCAAAAGAGGAAGGCCAGCAATGAGCTGGATCGATACAATAACAGCAGCTACGGGTACCAGTCTGTCAACAATGAGCCACCTGACTGAAGAACGAACACAATTTCGGATAGCTATCCAGAGGGTCGCCATGAGTCGACTCCAACTCCACGGCACTTAAGAACAACAACAAGTGTTGCAAACAACTGCCTTCAAAGATCGCCGTACTGCCGTCAAAGATCAATAAAACGTACCCGAATGACATCAAAACTGTTATTTCTTGTAAACTCATTTAATATTTCCCTTGGGATAACTGGCTACATTATATTATGTTTAACAAATCGCTCAAAAGGGTACCTGATAGTAAAAGAATTAATTTAGGCTTGTGGCGTGTGAGAGAAAAAAATGTGCTGAAGCCCATAAGTAAAAAAGAAGAAGCCCAAAATTGTAGCGTAGTCATTTGGAACGGAACTGTTCAGCAGAGGAACTCTTGAAAGAATGCACTCTTACCATCTCCCGTAGCCATCTGTGTTTTCCCATTGTAAAGGACTGATCTGTTTGCACCGTGCAAACTTAAAGGCATTTTCCCGCCGGTACAAGGTGAAAGGATATGGCTGCAGGACCAGTGATAGTAAATTGAAAACTCTTAAATTCAACAAAGGATTCATAATCAAACATTGTGGAATTAAAGTTACAATCTAGAGAATCTTTTATCACTATAAAGATCGGGGAGGGAAAGGGGGAGGGGAGGGGGAGGGAGAAGGAAAAAGGGGGGAAGGGGGAGGGGGAGGAGGAGAAAGGGGGAAGGGGAAGGAAAAGAGAGGAAAAAACAGAAATAGAGAGAAAGAGGGGTACAGCAATGCCTTTGAATAATTGTTATGTTGGCCCAATAGAGGGTAACAGAACATGCAAAGAATCTGCAAAAATGCTTTTAGGTCAACCCACATACTGTGGTTGGTGACAGCAAGACCCCAGATTCTGAGATGGTGCCAGAAATGTTGCATATCTTGAGCAAAGACAGGTGGAGGTTTTGTCCAATTTGCTTATCATATTGTGATGCAAAACCTTCAGCTCTTTACTACGTTAGCGCATTTACATGATGAAGAAGATAGCTAGTCACAGATGTATTAAATTAGTACGCAAAAGTATCACAAATGAAAAACAAATGGGCTGATACAGAAAGACTAACGCGCACTTTGCGTACAGATAATGCAAATTATATGCACAAGTTCCACCATGACAAATGCAGAAAAGAAATGGACACGTGCATGTAAACAGCAAAGGAAAAGTATGCGCACACAGTAACGCCAAGCATATTTAAATTATATGCAAATGAGCTGTGTGTATTAAAACGGCATGCTAATAAGGTCTGTGCCCGATGCAGGAAAACACGTAGAGGATTACATAACCAGCAGGAGTGCCAGTATCTCTATGCCTGGTCTGAAGTGGCTTAAAAGTCTCTGTGTGTGTAGGGAAAGACTGTTTCAGGGTATGTACTGATGAACAGCTATCTTCGACATGACAATTTTCTGCGTGTATCTGTTCAGCATTACGAGGTCTGTCCCAAAAGTAATGAGAGTGATATTTTTGCCAGCGCAGAAGGGCCAGGAAAGGAAAGTGGGGGTTGAGGCACGTGGAAGGGGAACCCAGGTATACAGTTTGACCTCCCTCAGTTGAGTCCGCGCCTTTGTTGCAGTCAGTACGTTAGCAAAGTGCATAGTAGTTTTTGTGTCTTGTCACGGGCGAAAATGCAGAGGAGTCTGAAGCAGCGTTACACGATCAAGTTCTGCGTGAAACTCGGAAAATCTGGTTACGAAACATTGCAGTTCTTGAGGACAGCTTATGGGGATGCCGTTTTCTCTTCAGCCCTTCAGCACAAGGCGTTCAAGGATGGAAGGGAGAGCATTGAGGGCGAACAGCATGCAGGGCATCCTTCAACTTTAAGAACTGGAGTGGAGGAGTAGCCTAATGGTTCAGAGCACTGGTTTGGGAGCCCAGAGACCAGGGTTCAATTCCCACTAGCACTCCTTGCGGCCTTGGGCAAGTCACTTAACCCTCCATTACCTCAGAAAAGTTATCAATGTCCCTGTTTAATGTACATTATCAAGTTTAAGTTTCAATGTAAACCATTCTGATTGAAATGATAAAGCAGTATATAAAACCTGTTAAATAAATAAATAAACTGAGAGCAATGTGGCTCATGTGAAGGCTGTTATAGGGACCAACATTTGAATGTGCAGTTAATCACAGAAGAGGTAGGACTACTGAAAACAGACATCTACCAAATCATTACAGAAGATCTGCACATGAGAAAAATTTGTGCAAACTGGTCCCGCAGAATTTGTCCAATGAACAAAAGGACAATCATGTGTTGGCTTCTGAGAGATTGTGTGACAAGTGAGCCTTACTTTCTGCAGCAAGTGATAACCAGAGATGAAACAACCAAAAGACAGAGTTCAGAGTGGCACACTTCCCAGTCACCTCAACCAAAGAAGGCCCAAATGAGCAAATCAAGAATGAAATTCATGCTCATCATTTTTTTTTATTCAAAGGGAGTTGTTTACAAGGAGTTTGTGCCACCCGGAGAGACTGTGATTCAAACATTTTATCTACAGGTACTCGAGCGTTTGAGAAACAGTTGTGCGCATCCGCCGTGAAATTGCAAACCTGTGGTTCCTTCACCACGATAATGCGCAAAGTCACACATCATTCGCTGTGAGGGAATTTTTGGCTCAAAATAATGTCACTACACTTCCCCACCCACCGTACAGCCCTGACTTGGCTCCGTGCAATTTCTTTTTATTCCCCAATCTCAAAACCCACCTCAAAGGACATCATTTTGAGATGTCCAGGCAGCTGCGACGAGGGCTTTGAGCAACATCTCAAGTGAAGACTTCCTCCATTGCTATGAAGAGTGGCAGCAGCACTGGAATCACTGTATTCAACCAGAAGGAGCCTATTTTGAAGGGGATAAACTGTAATTGTATGTACGTTCAATAATTTTTTTAAAATCATTCTCATTACTTTTAGGACAGACCTCGTATAAGCGAAAGTTCAGTGTTCAAGAAGATATGCTTTCTGATTTTTATCCTTGTGTTTTTTGCACTCATTTATATTATTTGCATATTAGTTATCTTTTAATTTAGCTCTCTTGTGATTTCATAAAAATATGCTTTGGAGCAAAATAGCATTGATTCTTATGGGGTGAGCACCCAAAGAACCTGCATGTCCTGTGCATATAATGTGAACATTTGCCATTTATCTGCATGAGTATATGGCCACTTGTAGTGCGTCTGTTGTTTACGCATGCATCGGCTCCCTCCTTTCAACTTTACCCCGATGTTTTGCGTACAGCTCATTTGCATAAACACCCTTTGTTGCATAGCCAGTTGGTTTCCTCAGCTCTCCGCCCTAAGAAGGTGACTGTACACTGGAAAATTGTGGGACATTTCCCATGTGGGAGGGGTTCATAGTGTCCACAGACAATCAAGACAAATTACTTTGTAAATCCTACCACGGTCTGTCTCATTGAGTTGTTTTTCTAACTTTGACTCTGTCAATGTAATTTATGTCATACAGTGCCTTTGAGACCTCTTGTATATAGGTAAAACTCCAAAGAAACTATGTACAAGGCTGCTTGAACATAAGAGCTGGGTTCAAAGAGAGAGGACTGAGACCTTGCTTGTGAAACACTGTTTGGATATGAAATGTACTGTATCTTTAGTGTTCTTTGTTTTTGTGACCTGAAACATATGCAATTATCCTGACATGGGGGATGTGAATGAATTGTTGTTAAGAGAAGAACAGGCTCAAACTGATGTAATCTCTATATTAAATCAATATTGTTAATAAAGATTTAAAGTAATTTATAATCATTTTTATAAATTTTTACCCCTTTACTTTATTACTAAAGGCAATTCCCTTTGGACTTGTTTTGAACTACTGACTATCTGTATTTGTCAAGGAATGCCTCTGTTCCTTTCGCTCAGTAAAGAATATCACCTGCAACTTGTTTGTTGAGGCATATTTAGACTATCTTTATTTCTGGAATCTTCCATAAATTGGCATGAATCGTATTTGATATCTGTAGAAGCAGATATACCAATAATCATATATATATATAATGTTCTACCTCCCATTTGAAATCCCACACCCACCTCTTCAAAAAATAACAGAATGTTTCAATGAACTAACTGAATGGCTCAAAGAACAAAATCTACTTATCAACTTTACTAAAACTGATATATTATTCATCACTAAAAATCAAACATACATACCCCCAAACACGATCACACTAGATACTCATGAAATAAATACAAAAAAAGAAATAAAATATTTAGGTGTAATACTTGACAATAATCTAAATATGGATTCACATATAAAATATCTAACTAAAAAAATACATTACAAACTCAAAACACTAAAACAATTAAGACCATTGATTCATCTACAAGACTTTATTAATATAATTCATGCTATCATCACCCCACATTTTGATTATGCAAACACAATACTTAATGGCATTTCAAAACAAAATATTAAAAAGATACAAATAATTCAGAACATAGCTGCCAGGATGATTATGAATATAAGCCCACTTGAACATGTTACACCAATTTTGGCTGAACTTCATTGGCTACCTATTTACTCCCGAATCAAATATAAAATTCTTGTCACTACATTTAAACTTATAAATAATCTTGCACCATCGGCACTCAATACACTGATTAATATAGACATCGATAAATGATCCCAAAGAAGCAGAAACTTAAATACCTTAACAATACCAAAAGATTTCACAAAAGCCAGAAAACAAACAAATAAGAGAGCTTTCTCACACTCTGCTCCAATTCTTTGGAACAATCTACCTGACAACATTCGCCTGCTATCTGATATAAAGGAATTTAGAAAAAAATTAAAAACTCACTTATTCATATTACACTACAATACACCCTCAGAACAGAATACTCAAATAGATACAGGCTAACATTTATACATTATTATTACATACTCTATTTTCAAAATAAATATCACTAATACACTATTAACCATACCACACTCTCATTCACATGATGATTATAGATTTAAACTAACAATGTATATATGTTCTAATATGTTATACCTTTAATGTTACAACATTCCTTGTAAATTATAATTATCTGTTCTATGTAAACTGACTTGGTATATTACATACCAATTAACCTACTGTTCCATGTAAACCGCACTTGATACTAGGGAAAGAGCGGTATATAAATAACTGTTAAATAAATAAATAAAATAAATCACACTCTTAGTTGATCTGGGCTGTCAGCAGTGCGGAAAAAGCTCTGGTTCTGACTGGTCTTGAGAGGTTCCGTAAAGGAGGTAAAATTGCCAGAGCTAAAGCACTGGTCACTGCAATGGTTACTCAGCCCCAGCAATCAATGGCTGGTTTCTCAGCTAATGGACAACAGTGAAGCTCGGGGATTGATGCATTCATAAAATACTAAGTGAAATGTCAGTGTTGTATTTCTGTTAGAAACCATGGTTCATAGTGGTTCATATCAAGAAGTAATTATGGCTATATCTATTACAGCGTCTGCATATCTGTGTGGTTTAACTTTGCAATATTATCACTTATCTTGAATACATTTATCAGGAATCCAGTTACTTCCTGGAAGTAAATTCCTTCTCAACAATTAAATCCAGTATGCTCACGACTTCTATTTTCTTAATCTTTGCATTTTTCAAGCATTTTGTATGGACTTGCATTGATGTGTTTGATTGATTGACCTCCAATGATAATTTGTAGACCTTATAATGTTTCACACCATATTATATACTGAAGTGTGATCATGTTGAAGCCCCACTTCTTACCACTCCCCTTTACCATTTTCATCTCTCCTGCCATCTTCCCTTCTATCCTGTCATCTGCTCTTCAGCTTCACATCGTCTTCCTCTTGTTCAGCCATTTCTTCTCTCTCTGAAAGAACCTCACCCTCCTTACCGTCATGCCTCCTCCTCTCTCCCCTGCAGTTTCTTCTTCATTCTCCTCTCATCTGGGGGCATCACTCCCAACCCTGGCCCCCCTAGACTTTTTTCACACTCTCAGGGCAGATCTACATGCAACCCCTCAAATCTTATTTATATCCCTCTCCTTTTCCCCTCCTGTCTCCCTTTTGCTTTGTGGAACACACACTCCATCTCTAATAAACTTGCCTTCATTCATGATCTCTTTATCTCTAATACTCTGCATCTTCTTGCTCTAACTGAGACCTTGCTTCTCCCTGAAGATCTGCTTCAACCGCTGCCCTCTGTCATGGAGGCTAGCAATTTTCCCATATGCCTCACCCCATTGGCGATGGCAGTGGTGTTGAGTTTCTACTCTCTCATTCCTGCCAATTTTCAATCCCTCCTTCTGCCTCAGTCTCACTCCTTCCCTTCCTTTGAAGCCCACTCCATCTGCTTTTTTACTCCACTACCTCTCCAGAAAGATGTCATTTATTGACCCCCTGATAAGTCCATTTCTACCTTTCTCATTGACTTTGATTTGTGGCTTTCCATCTTTCGGGATGCATCTCCCCCTCCCTTATTCTTCAGGATTTTAACATTCATGTTTATAGCCTCTCTGACCCTCATGCCTTAAAGCTGCTTTCCCTTACCTCCTCATTCAATCTCCAGCTGTGCTCTACTGCCCCTACTCACCAGCAAGGCCACTGCCTTGACCTTGTCTTTTTCTCTAACTGCTTGCCCTCAACGTCTGCACTTCAGTTCTTTCTTTATCTGACCATCACCTGCTAAGTTTCACTCTTCATCACCCCTTACCTCATTCTTGCCCAATCTCCTCCAAACTCTTTAGGAATCTTCATGCTATTGACCCATCAGCTCTCTCCACTGCTCTCTCATCACCTCTTTCCTCCACTATGTCATCTGAGTTTGTCAATGAGGCAGTATCTTCCTACAACACTGCTCTCTTCTCTGCTCTGGATGCTCTTGCTCCTCCCATTCCACGTCCTGTGAGGCTTATTGTACCTCAGCCCTGGCTGTCCTCTAAAACCCAATACCTACGTTCCTGTGCCCGCTCAACTGATTGTATTTGGCTCAAATCTCATACCCTTGTGTACTTTCTACATTTCAAATTCATGCTAGCCTCTTTCCAGTTAGCCATAGCACTTGCCAAGCAAGGCTACTATATCCACCTTACCAACTCTCTTGGCTTCTGACCATCGCCATCTCTTTATGATTCTCAACGTTCTCCTCTGACCCCTTCTTCTCTTTCTGCCCAGACTTTGGCTATTTCAATGACAAAGTCCACAAGATTACTCTTGAATTCCCCCCAAGGTCATCTCCATTCCCCTCTTCACTCCCAAATCTTTCCCTTAACCTCGGTCACCCTTTCTTCCTTTTCTAAAATCACCGAGGAAGAAACCACATGTCTTCTCTCCTCCTCCAAAGTTACTACCTGCCCCTCTGACCCCATTCTCACTCATCTACTAAGCTCCATCTCCTCCACTGTTATCTCTTCCATCTGTCATACCCTCAACCTATCACATTCTACTGTAGCTGTTCCTTCAGCCTTCAAGCATGCTGTGGTTACACATTCTCACTAGATCCTAACTTCCCTCTAATTATCAACACATCTCTATCCTCCCTTTTATTTCTAAACTACTTGTATGTGTGGTTCACCACTGTTGTCTTGATTTTCTGTCCTCTCCAGCCCTTCTGGATCCTTTGCAATCTGGTTTTCACTCTTTACATTCTACTGAAACGGCTCTTGCCAAAGTCTCCAATGACTTGTTCCTCACGAGATCCAAAAGCCTATATTCGATCCTCATCCTTCTTGCCTATCTGCAGTTTTTGACACTGTTGATCACCACCTTCTCCTTGATACCCCATCCTCACTTGGATTTAGGGGTTCTATTCTGTCCTGGTTTTCTTCTTTCTCTCCCACTGCACGTTTAGTGTATGTTCTGGTGGATCCTCCTCTACTGCTGTCCTGCTTTCAGTTGGTGTATCCCAGGGCTCTGTCTTGGAACCTCTCCTTTTCTCTCTCTACACCCATTTCCTTGGTGGGCTCATCTCCTTCCATGGTTTTCAGTACCATATCTACACTGATGACTCTCAGATCGACCTCTCTACACCTAAAATCTCTTCGAGAATCCAGGGCCAGATCTCTGCCTGCTTATCTGACATTGGTGCCTGGATGTCCCACTACCATATGAAATTGAACACGGCCAAAACCAATCTTCTTATCTTTCTCCCTAAACTCATCTCCCCCCCCCCCCTAATCCATTCTCTGTTTCTGTGGATAACACTCTACTCCTCCCTATTTTCTTGGCTCACAACCTTGGGGTCATCTTTGACTCCTCCCGCTCCTTCTCAACACACATCCAACAGATAGCTAAAACCTGTTGTTTCTTTCTCTATAACATCATCAAAATTTAT
Source organism: Ichthyophis bannanicus (assembly GCA_033557465.1). Classification (NCBI taxonomy): domain Eukaryota; kingdom Metazoa; phylum Chordata; class Amphibia; order Gymnophiona; family Ichthyophiidae; genus Ichthyophis; species Ichthyophis bannanicus. The sequence goes on along the minus strand of CM066033.1, from coordinate 370,238,261 downwards.
CACTTGCCTTCTGAACACACTACTAAGACTCTTATCCATTCTCTAGTCATCTCCCATCTAGACTACTATGAATTCCTCCTCACTGGTCTTCTTCTGAATCGTCTCTCCCCACTTCAATCTGTTCTAAACTCAGCTGCACGGCTAATCTTCCGCAAGTGTCTCTATGCTCACATCACCTCTCTTCTCATGTCACTTCATTGGCTCCCTATCCGTTTCTGCATCCCATTCATACTTTTACTAATGACCTATAAGTGCCTTAATTCAGGTGCTCCTCACTATCTTTCCTCCCTTATCTCTCCCTACACCCATCCTCGAGAGCTCTGCACTTCTGGCAGATCACTTCTACCAGTGCCCTTCTCTTCCATTGCCAATTCCAGACTGCATTCTTTCCACCTTGCTGCTCCTTATGCCTGGAGCAAATTACCCACGTCAGGCTCCATCTCTGGCCCTGTTCAGATCCAGGCTAAAAACTCACCTCTTTGAGGCTGCTTTCAGATCCTGATCCTCTCAGCCTCCTGTTCACCTCCTATGTGTATCCTTACCATTCCCTTCGACATATCCTAATCTCCAGTTGTTGTGTTGTCTGTCTTGACTAGATTGTAAGCTCTGAGTAGGGACTGACTCTTACATGTGTCTGTACAGTGCTACACAAATGATTAGTAATGGTAGTAGTAGTGAATAAAAATAATCATTATTTCAAAAAGCACCATCCAGTTACTTGGGCGCGCAGTTTGTTTCCTTACTGATGCCATGTCTGTGTTGGGCAACTACTCGGCACCACTGAAAGGTGCTGTTTTACCTTCCTGGGGGTTATTTTAAGATTGCTCAGTAGCTGCAAAGTCTTTGGGTGCTTTTTATCTGCACACTTTGCACTCATTTTTAAAGTAAGACTACCCACATACTTTTATGTTATTTATTTATTCAGCTGGGTTGGAATACTGCTTTTCACCAGGTCAAGAGAATATCAGTTGCATATAATGGTTAATTATGTACAGGAAATGGCTAACTAAATACAAACTATATATATAAGCAACAGTTTAGGTGTCACTAACATACATATACAATGGGACTCAATACAGGTTGGGGTTAGGTAGTAGGGCTAAAATGTTCAGTAAATAGGAAGGTCTTCAGGTGTTTATGGAAGGAGTGGAGGTTGTAGATATTCCTTATTGGGTTTGGGAGTGAGTTCCAGAGGGTTGGTGCGTATTGTTCAAAGGCAGTTCAGCATGTTTGCTGGTTATTCTTTGTTCTGGCGTGGGGTAAAGTAAGTTTGTTGGTTGTGGATAGTCTTCGGGATCTGTTAGGGTTGAGTGTTTGGAGGAGGGATTGGAGATGAGAAGCTGGGTGACAGTGGAGAGCTTTGTGTAGTAGGGTTTTCTACTTGATTCTACTGAGGAGCAGCAGCCAATGGAGCTGCTTGAGGATAAGGGTGATGTTGTCAAATTTGGATGTTCCTTGGAGGATGCATGCAGCAGTGTGGTGTGGAGGGTGGTTTGTAGTGGAAGGATTGAGGTAAACCTTGATTGTGTTGCAGTAGTTGGCATGTGGGAGGATTAGAGCTTGGAGTGCTGAGCGGAATTGCACCTGTGAGAATGTGTAGGAATTTTTTTAAGGATGTACATGGTCAAAACCAAATTTGGTTTGTGTTCTTTTAAAAATAATTTTCTCCTTACTTTCTTGCATTTTTTCATGGTCTTTTCACCTGTTTATTGTTTAAGTGCATATTATACTGTTTGCATGCAAAACCTTTTTCATGAATGCCATCAAAATGTATGTGTTCTACTTCATAGGTATATGCATGTGCAAGTGATTTGCATACACTTTACATTTTTTAGGTGCTCAAATGAACCTGCGAGCTCACAAATGCAGACGCCTACTTTTCCTGAGTAAAACTCTCCGGTTAGTGCAGGAATGGTCCATGGGCAGAGCCTGGGCATGTTGGTGCAGTATTTAGCTGGCACCTACCTGGACAGCTCGAGCAGCGTGAAAAGAAGGCCTAAGTGGCAATACTGACAAGCGTTTGGCTGAAAATTGTGCTAACCGGTCAAGTGCTGGCATATATCCAGAGAGCACCACTCAACTCGGATACTGCTGTTGCATATGTCGATCATATTTAAACACTGTAGCTGACCACCATGTCGCTTGAATATCAGCCTTTCTGAATATCATGCCCTAATTTTGCTACTTTTATGCTTGAAAGTGTTTGCTGTCGTGCATAAAATGCTCATCGACATACTTCTAGCTGCTTCTAGCATTACCCCCCTATAGGGCAGGCAGTTTTATAAACGTCCATTTCTGTAAATAAAGCTGTGTTTTACTCATTCAAATGGTTTTGAAAAATCATCCTGCTCATAGGCATGTTTGTGTTTGACCTACATATTTCAATTCAGAGCCCAGAATGTACAGTCCAGCTGTGTGCTCCATACGAAACCTTTCTAGCTGTTGCCAGCCCTGCCCACAGCCTCCAGGAAAGAAAAGCATGGGGCATGTAATCAAGTAAAACAGATAGGCAGGTCGACAGATAGGTAGATATTCTTTGTCTTCAAGGCAGTATTACAAAAGCACATATGTTAAATGACTGCCTCAATTAAAAATGTGCACTTTGTTGTATCATTCTGTTCCTGGTGTTGCTCTAAGTGGGCATTTGGTTGCAATAGCCTTTTTTGACACTGTGATTGTGAGCTTTCATATGCAGGCCACTGGGGTTTTGCTCCCTTCCTCTCCCTTGCCTATGGAAGCCACAATCCTTCTGGCTCAAAGGCTTGGACAACAACTGCCTTCAGGATCTGATATAAGTGCAAGTTGTGCCAACCAGTCCTCCGTGTTGTAAAGTGACAGCTAGGTTCCCTCCCTTTTCAGAAGAACTTGAAGGGGAGGAGTTTAAATAAGATCATAAATGATTACTTTAAAGTAACTGGAATGGTATTGAAATTCCATGGCTCACATTTTTTTAAGCATGGTACACGCCATTTAAAAGTGAGACTGGATATTCAGCATCAGAATCTGGATATCCTCCAATGCTGACTACCCAGTTTCAGTGCTGACCAGCTGTGCTATCCAGAAAGCAAACTGCATAAAGTTAGGCCTTCCCTTTTTTGTGGCCTAACTTTATGTGGTTGGTTATCTGGTTAGCAGACTGAAAATTGCTGCTAACTGGATAATGCCAGGGATTGCCCTCGCACCGCCCACGGACCACCCTGACACTACACAGATGGTACTCTTATGGAAAGAAATGAAACATAAGAAATGCCATACTGGGTCAGACCAAGCTCCATCAAGTCCAGTATCCTGTTTCCACCAGTGGCCAATCTAGGTCACAAGTACCTAGCAGTTTCCCCAAAAGACACACAGGTTCCACAATGCTCGTATTGGGGCAAGCAGGGGATTTCCCAGGCAGGGGCAGCCCAAGGGGGGTGCGGGGCCATGTATGGAGATTCATTGTGGGGCATCATTTGCATAATGAGCCTCATTTGCATAACTATTTGCATAACATGCTTTTAATAAACATGCCTCTTAATGAGTGTCTGGATAAAGAAAGACTACCAGTTTTCTAAATTACTATATTCCAGTGCCAACCACCAGGCCCATTAGGAAGTATTATAAACACTGACCATTTAGAACCCATAGCAAACCCACTGTATCATAACAGCACTACCAGGACTCACAAAGCACCAAACCCTACCTATCAAAAAGGCAACAATGCAAATATTAAACCAATACATCTTAGAGAATACCAATACATCTCATTGGGGGAAAGAGAACAAGTGGGACTGTCAAATAGAAACTACAAGAACAGAATACCTCAGTTTGGTTACACATGCAGAACATAGACCATCACCACACAAAAAACAAGGGATCACAATTTTAAAATAGGAAGATAATAATTAAATTGGGAACTCAAAAAGTCAAACATGAAATGTACAACACTGGAGAAATAAAACTGTAAATTAATTTCCTCTTGCACTAAACAAAAATGCAAAGATGTTAGCAATACACACTTCCCAGACCAGACATATTCCAGTTAATAAATTCAAAATAAAAAGCATTTTTCTACCTTTTGTTTGGGCATTTTATTTTTCAGTTGCAATTGCTCCAATCACTTTCTTTTGATTTCTTCATGTCTTCTACGAGTTGTCCATTCTTCTCTCTTCTAGATTTTTTTCCATTCTCTCTCTATATCTGCTTTAACATACTGATCTTTCCCCCATTTCTTTCTTTATTCCTTTATCATCCACTCAGATTTCCATTCTCAAGCCCCACTTACTCTCCCAATACTGGCCAATCATAGATTTTTCTTCCCTCCCACACAAAATATATTTTCCCCTCTCCATCCTCATTCCCCATCCTCTTCTAGTCCTCCCCCAAAATCAGCTCCCTTCTAGTTCTAGATCTAAACAGCATCTGCTCCCTTCTAGTCCCATTCTCCCATGCCCCCCATATCAGCCAATTTCCAGTCCTAGCCCCCCATATGCTCCTTTCCAGTCCCATTCCAGCCCCCCATCAGTCCATTTCCACTCCAAGCTCCCCCATCAGTCAATTTCCAATCTTAGCCCCCCATCAGCATCAGCCCACTTCCAGTCCTATTCCAGCCCCCATCAGCCCATTTCCAGTCCTATTTTCCCATTAGCTATTTTCAGTCTTATTCCAGCCTCATCAGCCCAATTGCAGTCCAGGCTCCTCCCATCAGCCCATTTCCAGTCCTATTCCAGCCCCCATCAGCCCATTTCCAGTCCAAGCTCCCCATCAGCTTTTTGAGTCCTATTCCAGCCCCCCATCAGCCTATTTGCAGTCCAAGCTCCCCCCATCAGCCCATTTCCAGTCTTAGCCCTCCCCATCAGCCCATTTTCAGTCGTATTCCAGCCCCCCATCAGCCCATTTCCAGTCCAAGTTCCCCCATCATCCAATTTCCAATCCTAGCTCCTCCATCAGCCCATCAGCAACCTTGGGCCGGAAGGACTGGGGTTTCTAGTCCCACAGGTGCTCCTTGTGGTCTTGGGCAAGCCACTTAACCCTCCATAGCCCATGTTCCCTGTTAAATAGTTATCTCCAAGTTATAATGCCCTGTTCAATGTAATTTCAGTTTGTTCAATGTAAACCGCACTGATGCAGAATAGCGCGGTATATAAGAGAATGTAATAAATAAATAATAATAAGTAATAAATAAATCTCCAGTCCAAGCTCTCCATCAGCCATTTCCAGTCCTATTCCAGCTCCCCATCAGCCCATTTCCAGTCCAAGCACCCCCATCAGCCCATTTCCAGTCATATTCCAGTCCCCCATCAGCCCATTTCCAGTTCAGGTTCCCCCCATCATCCAATTTCCAATCCTAGCCCCTCCATCAGACCATTTCCAGTCTTATTCCAGCTCCCATCAGCCCATTTTCAGTCCTAGCGCCATCAGACCCGTTTCCAGTCCCAGCTTAACCTCCCAGCACAGCCCATTTGCAGTCCAACCTCCCCCCAATCACAGCCCATTTCCAGTCCTAGCCCTCCCCCCAATCACAGCCCATTTCCAGTCCCAGCTTACCCTCCCATCACAGCCCATTTCCAGTCCTAGCTCCCCCAATCACAGCCCATTTCCAGTCCCAGCTTACCCTCCCATCACAGCCCATTTGCAGTCCCAGCTACCCCCCCATCACAGCCCATTTCCAGTCCAAGCTTACCCTCCCATCACAGTCCATTTCCAGGCCCAGCTTACCCTCCCATCACAGCCCATTTCCAGTCCAAGCTTCCTCCCCATCACAGCCCATCACAGCCCATTTCGAGTCCTAGTGCCCCTCCCCCCGCCGCCAAAGAGCCCCGCGGCCGTCTAAGGGGCTTCAGAGGGAGCCGGGACAGCCCACCGAGGCCGGCAGCATGAAAAGTGTTTTCCCTCATGCTGGCAGCTGTTTCAGTGAAGTGCATTGAATGCCATGAAAAGTTAAAGGGCATTTCCCAAAACTCGCGGGCTTCACAGAAACAGCCGCCAGTGTGAAGGAAAACACTCTTCACGCTGGCAGCTGTGCAGAGGAAGCCGGGGCCTCGCGCGGACTTCCCTGGCTCCCTCGGAAGCCATCCATTTGTGCGAGTATAAACTTCACATGGGGCCCTGTGTGAACAACATTCTCACACAATGGATGGGCCGGCTCTGTTCCAAGTTCCCCTTTAATAATGGATTATGGACCTTTCCTCCAGGAACTTGTCCAAACCTTTTTTAAACTCAGCTACATTAACAGCTTTTACTACATTCTCCAGTAACGAATTCCAGAGTTTGATTACATGTTGAGTGAAAAAAATATTTTCTCTTATTAGCCTTAAATAGGTTACATTGTAGCTTCATTGCATGTCCTCTAGTCTTTGTATATTTTGATGGCATAAACAATCAATCTACTTTTACCCATTCCACTCCATTCATTAATTTATAGACTTCTATTATATCCCCCCTCAGCCATCCCTTTTCCAGGTTGAAGAGCCCTAACATTTTTAGCCTCTCCTACCATTTTGGTGGCTCTTCTCTGTTCCTTTTCTAATAATGCTATATCCCTTTTAAGATATGCCGACCAGAATTGCACACAATATTCAAGGTGTGGTCGCACCATGGAATGATACAGAGGCATTATAATATCCTTTGTTTTATTTTCCATTTCTTTCCTTATGATTCCTAGCATTCTATATTCTTTCTTGGACGCCGCTACACACTGGGTGGAGGGTTTCAACATGTTATCCACAATGACGCCTAAATTTTTTTCCAGGGTGGTGGTTCCTAATGTGGAACCTTGCATCGTGTAACCACAGTTTGGGTTGTTCTTTCCTAGGTGCATAACTTTGCACTTGTCTACATTAAATTTCATCTGCCATTTGCATGCCCAGTCTTCCAATGTATCAAGGTTCTCTTGCAATTTTTCACAATCCTCTTGGGTTTTAACAACTTTGAATAATTTTGTGTCATCTGCAAATTTGATTACCTCACTCGTTACTCCCTTTTCCAGGTCATTCATGAATATGTTAAAAAGCAGCGTACCGGGGGAGGATCCAAGATGGCCACCGAGTGAAGACGCGCTCCGGCGGTGTGCGGGTGGTGTGGAACGCTGATCCTAGGATTCTAAGTTTCTAGCAGATTTTTCCCTTTTTAAAAAATGGGGAAGAGGAAAGGGAAAGTTACTTACCCTGAAGAGAAGCTTCCCCCTAAACAGCTGCCCATAACCAACTTCGTGTCCATCGGCACATCACAACACTCTGCTGGGGAGTTATTCGGAGCTGACCAGAAGGCGGTCTTTTCGACTTCAGACGCGAGTCTGAGCCCCGAGCAGCGCGCTCCTCCAGATGAGCCTTCTTTGCTGCTTGCTGATTCAGCACACCGGCTATCGCAGTATCCTAAGGGTGTAGCTGCTTTACAGTCGTCTTTGGGGGTGATGCTGAATTCACGGGAACCGTTGATTGGTGTTGGAGCTGTGGAGGCTACTACCGTAATTGCACCAGTTGCTGAGGCTGGAGCTTTGCTTACCCCGGCGTCCGTTGTGACGGGAGTTGCTGTTCCGGGGAGCGTGGGGAGCTTTGCAGGATCCACTGCCTTCAGTTCCCTGGTGAAACCAGCTGTGGTAACTTTGGATTCCATTTGGACTGCGATAACATTGTTGGAACACTCTGTCTCCAATCGGTCAAACATAGTAGAGAAAATTGCCCAGGAGTCACGGACGAGACTTGAACAACAGGAACAAACCAGTAAGGACTCTATCCAAACACTTGGAAATTTAACTGGACAAATGTCAAATATTTCTTTGCAGTGCTCTTCCTTTGTTAAGGACAGCGCTGCTATCCATGCAAAGTTGGAGAGGTTAGAAAACTTCTCCAAACGCTTAAATTTACGTTTTGTTAATTTTCCAGTGTCTACAATTGTTTCCCCCGCAGAGTTATTTAAAAAGTACTTGTTGGAGATTTTGGGGATGCCTGAAGCTGCCCTTCCTCCCACCTCTAAAGTTTATTATTTACCTATAAAGAAACATTCTTCGTCTAGTGTTGTTGATAATGAGGAGGGTGTTCAGAGGGAAAGTTTGGATGTTCTGAATCTCTCCCAAGTGCTGGAATCTTCTGATGAGGAGGTTATGAGGAGGGCAACTCTTATGGTTGGGTTTTTATTGGAACCTGATAAAGTGTGGACTTTAAAGTTATTTTTCAGAAATTCTGATAAGCTTTTTTTTGGCCAAAAAGTTTGGGTTTTTCCTGATGTCTCTTATGTGACTCAGGGAAAACGGAAATTGTTTATGTCCATGCATCCTGAGGTAATTTTGTTGGGATATTCCTTTTTGTTAAAGTTTCCATGTAAATGTCTGATTAAATCTGCTTCGTCTAGATTTATTTTCTATGACCCAAACCAGTTACGTGCATATTTGGATGCTAGGGTTGTTCCGGAACCGGTCGCAATTCCAGTGGAACCTGATTAGATCGACTCATTAGGAATGCTGAAATGTTTAGCGTCTCTCAGTGGATTTTCTTAGGGAAATGTTTCCTGTATTATTGGATATATCATCATTGCCTTTTGCCAATTATTTCTCCCCCCCCCCCCCGTCTTTTTGTGGGCTATAGTGTTAGATGTACTTAGATATCTTTACTTTATCCTTTATTGCATAAAGGGTGTTACCCTATATTTGGTACTTTGTTTTGCTAAGTACATCTTTCCATTTTCTTTCAAGTATGTAATATATTGCTTGATGTAATTTATAAAAATTCGTAAATAAAATTTTTTTTAAAAAAAGCAGCGTACCCAGCATAGATCCCTGGGGTACTCCACTATTCACCTTTCTCCATTGGGAAAATTGGCCATTTAGCCCTACCCTGTGCTTTCTATCTTTTAACCAGTTTCTGATCCACAATAGTACACTGCCTCCTATCCCACGACTTTTTAATTTTGCCAAGAGTCTCTCATGAGGGACCTTGTCAAAGGCTTTCTGAAAATCCAGAAACACTATATCAACTGACTCACCTTGATCTACCTGTTTATTCACATCTTCAAAAAAACATAACAGATTAGTAAGACAAGACCTTCCTTGGCTAAAGCCATGTTGGCTGTCTCCCATTAAGCCATGACTATCTACATTATCGAATCTTCAGGTATTGCAGATGATTTTAATGATAGCTCACAAATTACTAATAGTAGGTCTGCAATCTCATATTTCAGTTCTTTCAACACACTTGGATGTATACCATCCAGTCCTGGTGATTTGCTACTCTTCAGTTTATCAAATAGTTGTAATACATTTTCCCTGTGTATTGATATTTCTTTGAATTCTCCTGTGGCATCACCTTTAAATACCATTTCAGTCATGGGTAACAACCCTACATCTTCCTCAGTAAAGACCGAGGCAAGGAATTCATTCAGGTTCTCCGCTATGGCCTTGTCCGCTCTTAGTGCCCCTTTTACCCTTCTATCATTTAAGGGGAAAGGAATGGGGCTAATATGCTCTATGATCTTATGAAACATGTTTTGATTAAAATTTGAATTTATCTTTTCAGTAGTAGCTGAAGTTGAGCCACATTCAAGTATAGCAAGTATTTCTCTGTCCCTGGAGAGCTCACAATCTAACAGCCATTGCTAAATGTATAAGAACCTTCTATGGATATTCAGTGGCACTGTCCAGAATGTGCCACCAAAAATCCCTCCAAATACCTTGCCACTTTCTGAATAGTTCCAGGAGGAGTTAGAGCGAAGCAGGGTAGAATGACTAAGTGTCCATTAACAGGGCCAATCCCAGAATTGTCTCAAGGTGTTGGCACCCTATGCAAACCATAAACCTTATACCCCCCCCCCCCTGGATGTCAGAATCTAATATTTAGCTTTGAATGCCCTCCTTTTTGCTGCCACCCTAGGCAACTGCCTAGTTTGCTCAGTGGTTTCGCTATCCCTTTCCATAAAGCTATGCATTTTAATTTGAACCTGCAGAAAAGCAGTTCTAGATTAAAAGTTTAACTAGCTATATAGTGGCTGAATATCACTGCTACAGAGAGAGCAAATGCTCAGTGGTGAATCTGTATATGTAGTGCTTTTACCTGTATAGCAGCACTGAACAGCTGAAGAGGGTAAGTGACCTGAGGCAGCAAGAGGGTAAGTGACTTACTTGAGGGACTTGAACCCTGGTTCACTCTGGTTCTCAGCCTGCTGCTCTAATCTCTAAGCCACTTCTCTATTCCTATTGGGCCCGATTCTGTCCTGCACGCACATCCCCTTTGTATGTCTGGTGTGAGTCAGACGTACAAGGGGGATCGCGATTCTGACCCCCGGGACACATCTAGCCCTGTGGGATCAGAATCGCGAACAGGCCTGTATGTACAGGCCGGGACTGCTATTCAGTCCCGGTCTGCAGGTACAGGCACTGCCCAGATAGCTCAGTCAAGCATTTAAATGGAGCCGTGGCGCCATGGAGTCACGTTGCCATGGCACCGCTGCTCCATCTAAATGCCGCGATGCCGGCCGCCGACAAAAACTAAAGTTTATTCCCTGCAGCCTGACCTCGATCTGGCCTCCGGCAACCGCCCACTCTCTGCCCTGGGCCGCCTCTTCCCCGCCCCTGACTAACTTCCCCACACAACCAGTGGGGAAGTTAGTCGGGGGCTGCTGCCGGCACAAATAGCAGGGATGAACACTGGGGGGTCCATCCCCGCTATTCATGTCTCAGAATAACCCCCATTGTGTTTTTACTTATTGCAGTATAAAAGCATAATAAAATGAAATGAGCTCATCTGGTTTTTACAGCTGTACTTCATATCATATTTAACCTGAGGTTTCCATCACCAATGAGCGGGGACCTATGGTGATCAATTAAAAGAAACATGCACATGCAACCTGGAGTCACACAAACACAGCTACCTGACATCAAGCACCACTTGTGTTTAGAGGACTCATGTCACATTTCCAGTTGCAGGAAGTCACTTCCAAATGATTTTGCTTCACCCATCTACACTCTGCTGAAGTTCCCTCCAGAAATAAGAGAGAAGGATGGTGCCACAGAATAACAAAAAGTAGTGGGATTGAACTGGCTAGAATGGACCTACTAAGCAGGTGTAAATGTATGTGAGCATATGGGATCTGCTATTTCCCTCCCCCGCCCCCCCCCTGCACTGGCCAGGTTTTTAAAAGGTGAAACTCTGTGCAATATTTTGCCTTGAAAATATTGTGGCAGGCCTGTGGGCTGCATAAAATCCATCCTAATCCAATTATATATTCTTTTCTACAATAAATACATAATTAGATAAACATTCTATTCTTTATACTTGTACTCCGCCTTATTGTCCCATAGGACAACTGATTGCCCTGTCCCAATTATAAAGTCTGTTCTTTTCCATGCTTTACATTTGTATCCTGCCTTATGAGCCTCAGAGGACCACCTAAAGTGGTTTACAATATAATAAAAATAATAGTTGTAACAATTAAATACAATATATTAAAATTAACAAAACAAAAATTGCAAAAAAATCTAAACACAGTTCAGAAACAAGTACCAGCCCGCCATATCTCTTTCCCAGATCTGTAGGACCCGAGGACTCATAACACTATTTCTATCCATCTGTAAGGCAAGGAGCACACTTAAGAAAAGGAATAATCCCATTGGGCATTTGCAAACGCTGGTGTAGATCCCAAGAGGGAAGGATTTTCCTTCAGGGCCCAAGTTGTATGACTGAAGCAATCCAAAAAGACACTGCATATAGAGTTTTGGTGTTGCAAAACAAGTCTTTACAGACAAGGTTTTCTCCAAAGCAAAGCACTGCAATTGGAACTGCTTTAGTTACAGCTTTCATGGGAACTGTTTAAAACAGAAGATGAATTTCTGATATTATTTGCACCCTCTCATAGGACACCCTCACTTCCCTTCTTTGGAATCTGACAGTGGCCAGTTTTGGGTACTTATGATCCGGACTGACCACTGTCAGAGACAGGATGCTGGGCTTAATGGGCCTTGCCCAGCTCTCCATGGCTTATCTTACATGCTTATGTTCTTATGGCTTTAAATTCCTTTTGCACTGGTGCTCTGAGTATGTTTTGTGTACTTGTTTCTCCAATTGCTTAAATCTTTCCTTATTTTCACCTTTCTTCTGGACTCCTTTGGACTTCTGGAACAAAGTACTGATTGGATAGCTCTGCCCTGTTCCCTTTTCACCTATCCATACTATTGGCTACCTCTACATGGAGCCTGATATATCACTATTCCCTTTTAGTTCTCTTCAAAACTCAAATCAGGGTCCTCTTTCCCTATGCAGGGCTGCTGCAAGGGTACTAAGAACATAAGATAGGCTATACTGGGTCAGACCAAGGTCCATCAAGCCCAGTATCCTGTTTCCAACAGTGGCCAATCCAGATCACAAGTACCTAGCAGTTTCCCCAAAAGACACAGGTTCCACAATGCTTGTATTGGGTCAAGCAGTGATATCCCGGGTCCCTTTTGATAATGGTTTATGGACCTTTCCTCTAGGAACTTATCCAAACCTTTTTTAAACCCAGCTACACTAACAGCTTGTACTAAAACCTCCAGTAACAAATTCTAGAGTTTGATTACACGTTGAGTGAAAAAATAATTTTCTCTTATTAGTCTTATATAGGTTACCCTGTAGCTTCATTGCATGTTCCCTAGTCTTTCTATATTCTGATGATATAAACAATCAATCTATGTTTATATCATAGAAAGACTAGGGGACATGCAATGAAGCTACAGGGTAAACTATTTAAGACTAATAAAAGAAAATATTTTTTCACTCAACGTGTAATCAAACTCTGGAATTTGTTACCGAAGGATGTAGTAAAGGCTGTTAGTGTAGCTGGGTTTAAAAAAGGTTTGGACAAGTTCCTGGAGGAAAGGTCCATAAACCATTATTAAGAAGTGACCGAAGATATCAATGCTTGACCCAGTACAAGCATTGTGGAACTTGTGTCTCTTGGGGAAACTGCTAGGTACATATGACCTAGATTGGCCACTGTTGGAAACAGAATACTGGGCTTGATGGACCTTGGTCTGACCCAGTATGGCATATCTTATGTTATGTTCTTATGTTTACCGTTCTACTCCATTCATTAATAGACCTCTATCATATCTCCCCTCAGCCGATTCTTTTCCAGGTTGAAGAGCCCTAACCTTTTTAGCCTCTCTTCATAGGGGTATCCTTCCATCCCCTTTACCATTTTGGTGGCTCTTCTCTAAACCTTTTCTAATAGCGCTATATCCTTTTTAAGATATGGCGACCAGAATTTGCACACAATATTCAAGGTGCGGTTGCACCATGGAACGATACTGAAGAATTATAACATCCTTTGTATTATTCTCCATTCCTTTCCTTATGATTCCTAGCATTCTATTTGTTCTCTTGGCCACCACTGCACACTGGGCGAAGGGTTTTAACATGTTATCCACGATGACACCTAAATCTTTTTCCTGGGTGGTGGTTCCTAATGTGGAACCTTGCATCGGGTAACCATAGTTGGGTTGTTCTTTCCTAGGTGCATAACTTTGCACTTGTCCACATTAAATTTCATCTGCCATTTTGATGCCTAGTCTTCCAATTTATCAAGATCCTCTTGCAATTTTCCAAAATCCTCTTGGGTTTTAGCAGCTTTAAATAGTTTTGTGTCATCTCCAAAATTGATAACCTCACTCGTTATTCCACTTTCCAGGTCATTTATGAATATGTCAAAAAGCAGTGGACCCAGTGGTACTCCACTATTCACCTTTCTCCATCGGGAAAATTGGCCATTTAGCCCTACCCTCTGCTTTCTGTCTTTCAACCAGTTCCTGATCCACAACAGTACACTGCCTCCTATCCCATGACTCTTTAGTTTTGCCAAAAGTCTCTGATGAGGGACCTTGTCAAAGGCTTTCTGAAAGTCCAGATACACTATATCAACCGACTCACCTTTGTCTACCCGTTTATTCACACTTTCAAAAAAAGAGTGCCCTAATACTTCACTTCAGATTTGTGCCCTCCTATCTGTGGTTACACAGCTACCTATCAGTGGCAGCGCAGACACAGCATCTCCCTTTCCACCCCAAGCCCCAACTCTTTTCCATCCCTTGCCTGCATCTCGTTGGACATGGGTAACTGCGGGTACTTTTACTTGCAGTGTGTGTGTGTGTGGGGGGGGGGGGAGCAATATTCAGTGGGCTTTTCCTGCAAGTAAATAGCTATGTACCCAGAAAAAAAAGCTTCACTGAAAATTCACCCCTCCATGCATTATGTTTGGATATGCTAGAGGAGAGTAAAGACAATGATAGAGACATTTAGTTACCTCAAAGACAAAAATAACTCGTAAGAAGCAATCCTGTCTCAGTGGAAAGGAAGTTACAGAAGAAGAAGTTGCATTAGGAAGCTCAGAGTGGGTAGACCAGGAAATAGTGCTAGAAGATACTGATAGAACGAGTGTTGGATGAATGGAACAACTTCCCTAGGAAGGTGGTAAGAGGAAACCTCAGCTGCAAAGAAGTGATGGGAAAGGCAAAGATCAATAGGGATGTATGGTACTATAATGTGAAGTGCATTAGGTAGGCTAGATCGGCCTTAGAACATAAGAAAAGCCATGCCGAGTCAGACCAAGGTCTGTCGAGCCCAGCAGCCTCTCTCCAGTATGGCCAGTCTGTGCCGCACGTACCCGGTAAATCCCAAAAAGTAGATCTATTTCTCATTTCCATTGATGAGCAATGGCTCTCTCAAATCTACCTGGCTAATGATATTTCATTAACTTTTATTTATTTATATTTAGCTCACACCTTTCCAGTAGTAGATCGAGGTGAGTTACAATCAGGTATTTCACTGTCCCCAGAGGGCTCACAATCTAACTTTGTACCTGAGCCAATGGAAGGTTAAGTGACTTGCCCAAGGCCACAAGGAGTGTCAGTGGGATTTGAACCCTGGCCTTTTCCTTCAGAAACTTGTCCAGACCTCTTTTGAATCCTGCTATAATAGCTGTGAGCCAGGATTTAGGCATAGGAAACCCAGTCAACTGCCTAGGCACCAAATTTTGAAGATGTCAAATACCTGGGCTAAACAGGAGCCTGATTACACTTATTTTAGGCCTATGCTCTATGATCTCTGGGGAAGAAACCTCCCCACTCTACTCACCTCTGCTCCTGCCTATGGGATTCAGAATCTTAAATTAGTTGCCTGGACCACATCCTTCAGGAACAGATTCTACATCTTAATTATGCATCATAAAAAAAAATCTATAGACCCAATATTCAGTGGTGGCAGCTTTTACCGCTAAAGTGGCTAGCCGCCGACCCTGAACTTTAGACCTGATTATATCTGAGTTTCATGGATTGCTATGAAGCTAACTGGGCAGCAAGATGACCCATTAAAAAAAGTCACGTTTTCCTAATTATTCAGCAGCTGCCCAATTAGCTTCAGTGGCAAATGTTAGGCCAGCTTTTACTGCAATACTTTCGCTGCATTGCAATAATCAGGCAGTGACTCAGTATCATGGCTGCCTGGTTATCACAGGGCGCAGCCCCTGGAATACTCCCATGCTAATTGGTTAGCAGCAGGAGTTGCAGGGGCAGGTCTTCTAACCATGTTAATACCTTTCAATATCGGGGTCTATGATTTGTTTTCAATCTGCTAGTTGTTAATTTCATAGAATGTCCTCCTGTTTTTGTATTGTTTGAAAAGTCAAACAACTGTTCCCTATTTAACTATTCCACCTCACTTGTGATTTTATAAACTTCCATCATATCCCCTTCTCAGTCACCTTTTCTTAAAGCTGAGGAACCCTAACCCATTTAATTGTTCTCCATAAGGGAGGTGTTCTAGCCCCTTTATCATTTGTCACCCTTCTCTAGTTCCATTATACTCTTTTTGAGATGGGGCGACCAGAATGGCATACGATTTTCAAGGTGGAGTAGCACTAGGGACCTATGCAGAGGCATACTGATTTGTCTCCGTTTTGTTCTCCATTCCCTACATATTATTTCCTTTTATTGGAAGCTGCACCACACAATGATTCCAAGATCTTTTTCTTGGCTGGTGAATCTTGACTTAGAATCCAGCATTTCATACCTGCCTTAAGGCCCTTATCTGCTATTACATTATCTTTTTATTGTAAAACCGAGTTTTATCTAGTTTCTACTACTACTACTACTACTATTTAGCACTTATAAAGCGCCACGCACACAGCACTGCACAGCTAAGCTACAAGAGGTAGTCAACATATAAGAGACAGTCCCCGCCCGTCAGAGTCATGCTCATCGGAGCTTACAATCTAAGTAGAACAGTACAGAGCATTAGTCAGTTCTGCGCAAGGTACGGTGTGGTACAGTTTTGTCATAAACGTTGACGGGGGTTAGGGAGAGATGGGGATGGGAGTCAGGATCTGAATGCAACAGTGAAGAGGTGTGTCTTCAACCTGGATTTGAAGAGGGCCAGGGAGGATGCCTGGCACACAGACGCAGGTAGACTGTTCCAGGCGTATGGTGCAGCAAGGTGAAAGGATCGCAGTCGGGAGTTCACGGTGCGGGTGAAAGGCATTGATAGAAGTAATTTGTTAGTGGAGCACAAATTTCAAGAGGGGACGTAGGGAGAGATAAGAGGTATTGAGGGGCCAAAGAGTGAATGCATTTATAGGTCAGTAGGAGAAGCTTGAATTGGATAGGGAGCCAGTGAAGCGACTTGAGGAGTAATATGGGCATGGGGAGGCTGGCAGAAGATTAGTCGAGCAGCGTGATTTTGTATAGATTGAAGGGGAAGGAGGTGGCTCACGGGGAGACCAGCGAAGAGTAGGTTGCAGTAATCGAGGCGAGAGGAGATTAGGGAGTGGATAAGCGTTTTGGTAGTGTGTTCAGAGAGTTCTTTTAGAACTTTGTTCAATGTGTCACTCAGGCAGAGACTTCATTGGATATAAAGACTCTTACAGCAGAATTCATATTTTAAATAATGTATTATTGTTATAAGTCCAAGAAACTCTTTGCATCTCTACTTTTTTAGTATTCTTTGGTATAAATACAGTGAGCAGAAGGGAAAAAAGAGACTGCATACCTCCTCTCTGTTCACTCCGGGCACTCAAAATTTCTTTAAATTAAAGACATATTTAGATTTAGGAAACTGTTTTGGCAAGTCGAGATATACAAGCGTGTTGCAAAATAGCAATAACAAAGAGAATAAACACACTCTAAACCAGCCCACTCTCTGAGTCCGACGAGCCCAGGCGCATGCCTTTTGTATTTGTATACAGAGCCGCGCGAGCCTGGCCCAGCCTCCCCGGTCTTTGAGCCCGATTGGCTGAGAGGAGGGAAGGAGGCGTGGCGTGAGGGCGTGCACGCGCGTTCCCCCTCGCTCGCGAGGACATCGGGGTGGCACGCGCGCGTCGGCGGGGTTTATGGGATAGCCCAGAGTCAGCCATCTTTCAATTGTGTTTGCAGCCAGTCAGCCTGTAGCAGCAGCCGCCGCCGCCGCAGCAGCGCTAGCAGCCGCTCGTGCTCTCGCCCAGCCAGCGCGCAAGGTAAGTTTCCTTCGCGGGCACCGCGCGCCGGCAGAACCCCCCAGCTCGAGCCCCGCCGCCCGGACCAGCGCCTGCCGGCCACCTCCGGTGCTTGTTAGCCCGGCCCGCCAACTTTTTGTTTGGTGGAGAAAGTGGTGTGGGAGCATCGGCCGGAGCTATGCAGAGTCGCCGTTCCCCCCTCGCTTCCTGCTCCTCCGTCGCCGTGTTCTTTCTGCTTCTCCCGGGAAGGCGGCTCGGTTTTATTCGATGAAAAGCCAGGCAAAGCCTCGCTCTTTCCTTTCTCCAGCGGTACCTGTGTAGAGAGGAGAGTTTTGGCTGCAGAGTGAAGTGAGCATCGCCGGGTTTCGAGTTGAGGGAAGTGGGGAAAAATGGGTGCAAAATGCAGTCACTCTGTACTGGATTATTTTTTTATGCTCCCCAGTTGTTGCTAAGCTTCACCATCTTGTCTCTTTTCTTTCCTCTGGTCTCCGACCATATTTTTTTCTCCTTATGTCCCAAGTTTCATATGCAAAAGAAGAAAAATATCCCCTTCTAGGGACCAAAAACTCGTCCAGTACCCTCTGATGCTTAGCCAACTTTTCCCCCTTCAAAACAGAATTAAAGATGTGCTACAGAGTTGCATTTAATGTGTTTTCCCTCCTTTTATCATGATCCATTACTACATTGTGATTGTTCCCTTCTTGCAATATGTTGTCCAGTGCGAGGCGCTTCGGAGCGAAGCGATCGGAAACAAATAACGAAAAAGAAGGGAAATGCACGGCAAGGGGTTATCCAAAATCGCTTCGACAAAACTTAAAAAAAAGTTTAGCAACCTCCCGGGGTTGAAATACTTGATCGTTTCGTGGCCGAATAAAGCACGGATTTGGCTAATGTGTTTACTGCGGCGAGAGGATGCTGACTATAAGGGATCGTATGTTTCTGAGACTGCTTGGGAAAGTGCTGGAGGGATGTACCTGGAGGGGGATTATCGAAAAATCCCAATAAACTGTTTTATAGTTTTACCGATAATACTGAAATGTAGCTGCCAAGCTGATCGGGGGGGGGGGGGGGGGGTGGAGGAGGAAATATACTTGTAAATGGATACGTTTCAGAGGAAACTGTTGCTGCATTTTTCTTTGTGTGAGACCCTGGATGCCTTGCATCGATGTTTTACTGTTTTGGAAAGGCTTTTGCGAGAACCGAAAAATGTTGTTAAACACAAAATAAATGATGCTTTTTAGAGGTCGTTTCCGGACAAGTTGGGTATGGCTCGGAAATATTGTCAAATGAGAGGCAGGATTCCTGTAGCAGCAGCTGTCTAGCGCCACCGTTTCAAACTAGAAGTCTGCTTATATGTGAGATGAGTTGCATATAATCCCTGCGCCCCTTTTTAATTCTTCGATTTATTTATTTGAGGTATTGTTTTAATTTTGAGACCTTGAACTTTTAAAGTAGTATCTCCCCCCCCCTCCCCTTTTACTTTCGATCATGGGTTTTGTTTTGTTTTTTTTTTAATGGATAGATCTGAGAGAGAGGAGCTTGTAGGGAGATGGCTCGTACCAAGCAAACTGCCCGCAAGTCCACTGGTGGCAAGGCACCAAGGAAGCAGCTAGCCACGAAAGCCGCCAGGAAGAGTGCGCCCTCTACTGGCGGGGTCAAGAAACCACATCGTTACAGGTACAAAAAATAATTAGGAAAACGTCGTGACTTTTATTTTTAATGGGACGGCTTGAGAGAATTTTATTGAAAGTATTTATTTCCATAGATGTGAAATCGTACAGGTTTCTTTTTTTAAATCAGACTGCACAGATCTTTACTAGATGTAAGAAAGGCACGACAAAATCGTTACTTATTTTTATTGGGGCGGGGGTGAAATCCTGTATGTTACGATCACTAAACTGTTATTATTCTCTCACATAAGATTTGTATTACCACTGCTACTTATTTCTATAGCGCTGCTCGTATATATAGCAGTGTATGTAGACAGTCTCTGCTCAACATAGCTTGCAAAGTATTCAGTGGATTCAATCAGGACAGACTAGGGTCGCCAGTGAAAGGAGAATTTGAAATCGGGCGTCACATGGGAAACGCGGCATATTAAAAACAATTAACTAGTTGGTGGTTTGCCTACTACACTGTTTACATGGAAGCTGATGTCATTGTGCTGCCTGTGACTGCTTTTGAACGTGCTGGATTGGCTGTTTAGGCTCTGTCCAGGAGCGCTTTCAATTCAAAATGTGTCTGTGCAGCTGAGATCGTCGGCCGTAAGGGGGCAGAGGTGGCGAGGTCTATGCAGAAGATTTCAGTCTGCAAATGATTTTACACACGGTTAACCCGAAATAAGAGTTTCTGTAGAGAGAAGCATAGGTTTAGTGTTGCAGGGGAGTTGCTCCAGAAGGGGGAAGGACCCAGATACATTAGGTTGAAGCTCTTCCTCTCATACTGTATCTTGACTAGGATTTAATTTTGGAATGTGTATATACTGCTTTTCCAAAGCTTATGCTTGAGGCAGTGTGCCTTTTTTTTTTTTTTTAAATTGGACTGCTCCACCAGCCCTGGGATACTATTGCTTATCTGCCCTTTTTTTTTCTGTAACTCTTAGGCATGCACAACTCTTACATTCTTGCCCATGATGGTTGTCTTGGGCAGATACCATTTTTGTTTTGTCCACTTTTGTTTTATATATATTTTATGTCGTTCCCCCCCCCCCAAAGAAAGCAGTTGACCCAACAAATAATGGGGGGGACGACAGTAATTTTAATGAAGAGCACAAGTGAGTCAATTAAAAAAAAATTTGGGGGGGGTGCATTTTTTACTGGACTACTTGTTTTCACTGGGCTATTAGCTAATATATATATTTAACTAATAGCCCAGTGAGAACCATGCACACACCAAAAAAAAAAATTGCAATAACACAACATGGCCACTTTCTGTCTGAATGCCAGCCTTAGGGGTGTTAAAAGAAAGAACAGACATTGTTTATCCTAAAAGACATGTAACTCTCGAGAGAAGAAATCCATTGACATAAGGTCCATTTTTACTAAAGTGTGCTATGCAGCGTATGTGGGTTTCAGGTAACTGTTACAGCATGTGGCCATCACAGTTAGTTAGCGTTGGCTTATTTCTGTTCTGTGACTTGTATGGTGACGTGATGAGTGCAGCGCAGGCGCCGTGAGCACCACATGCTAACTGCGACTCGTGTAAGTAGCGCAGGTGCAGTTACCTCGATGTGTGGAGTTAAGTGCACCTGTGCTGCTAATGCCCCACATTACTGTATGGCACCGCGTGTTAACTGCTGGGAAAATGTCCTCCATACCCCTGACAGTTGCAACACATGGTGGCTTTACGCTTAGCCTACTTGGATTTTATGCCCAGTTGGCACATTGTGCATGAAACCACAGCACATGCTAGTTAATAATAAAAGGGCCCCCAAAGAATATACAACTGTAATACAGGCTTCCAGAGTCCAGCAGAGCAGCTTGCACTATCTTTAAGGTGAATGACTTTTCATGCTTTGTAGGATGGGAAGTGATCACCTGTAAACAAAGAATAATTAGGTGGTTAATGGTGACATAAAGAATTGTGAATTTAAACGTTAAACTCCTATAAAAGTACATGATACACAAATGCTCATGATTCACAAACGCATCCATGTGACTACTGAAGATGCAGACTAATTGCTTGTGCAACACAAAAGATACATGTGTAGATAATATCAGAAAACCCATCCAGAAAGCAACTTGGTTTTTTAGTTAGCAGCACGAGATGTCTTCTGAATATAGCATTTTGTTGCTTCCAAGAGAATGTAATCTGTGAGGTTCTAATAGCAATGCCAGTATAATGGCCTGACTCGCATCAGAACTGCACTGTCAAACAGCAAAAAACATGCCAAATCTGCACTGTAGTCTTTTTAAATGATATTGTTGACGTTGTCCTCACGATTGACAGTGCATACCATTTTTAAGTGCTTGCAATGGGCAGAGTAACCAGCGATGCTATATAGGGGGTTAAACAGTGTTTGAGAGGGGCAAAAAATGCCACTAGAGGCTTCAGTCCTCGAAAAATAATTGGACTGCAACTCCCCCTCTTTATAAAAACACACAGTCCTTCTAATGGAACCCCCCCATAGTTTTGAATGTTCACCCTGACTCCGTTTTTCTGGAGGAAAAACAAAGTTCTGAGGAAAAGATTTTGAAAGCCACGCATTCAGCACGTTACAGATCTAATAGTCTGATAGTTGCGTTCTTAAGAAGTGTGTGTTTTTTTTTTTTTTTTGTTGTTTTGTTTTTTTTCCATTTGGAAAGATGGCACAACAGTGTGAGCCTTGATTTTGCAAGTTTGGAAAGAAACCTATTTTTGTAGTTACATGGCCTGTGTTACTAAATGGACAGGACACCTATATTTGACTTGTATAAAGCCAGCTTATACAATGGTATAGTACAAAGCACCTGCTTCAGGAAGCAAGAACTTTCTGCAATAGTTTAAATAACTTGTTCTCGGGAATTGAAGCTGCTTTATGCTTGGGTATTTACACTTCACCGCTTAGGCGGCTATATGATGTCTTGTAAGCTGTGGTATTTTCCAGTAAATTTTAATGTCATTCTCTTAAGGCCAGGTACAGTAGCTCTGCGTGAAATCAGACGTTACCAGAAGTCAACTGAGCTGCTGATTCGTAAACTTCCCTTCCAGCGTCTGGTCCGTGAGATTGCTCAGGACTTCAAAACAGATCTGCGCTTCCAAAGCGCTGCTATTGGTGCATTGCAGGTAACATTTAAGGGAAAATTTCCTTTATTTTAATGTTCATTGAAAGTTTGTTTATATGGCCTTTTACTGCTAAAGGACGTCATGGGATAAGTGAACTGTATACAGCACTGAAGAGAGAGAGCAATCTTACAAACTACAGGGTCCCTAGGCCTTAGAGAAAGCTACAGTGTATATGAGCAATGGGACCGTTATCTCGTCTAGCTTGCTTCAGGTATAAGATCCTGTGTTTTGATTCAAATTTAATTTGACCAATAAAGAAACTGGAAAGACTCGATTGGTGGCATTATGTATAAAGGAATCGAATAGCTTTATTTGGAAATGCTTTGGTTTTGAATTTTGTATGCTTGCATGGGTGGATATTTTATTTAAATGGTGTCTCCACCACAGAGCAGTGTACCAAAGAAACAACAGAAAAAGAAGTATAAGAGAACATTGCGGACGACGCCATAAACTTGGATGAGAGTCATCAGTATATCGACACACAGCCTCCTGAAAGTCCTAACTGTGCCACCTTCCTCTTTGATCGTTCGTTCCATTTCCTGCATTGACAGGACACATCAATGCTCCTTCCTTTGCCCCTGACAGGACTGTTAATTTAATCCTTCATCCGCCTCTACCGAATACTCCATTTGGAACCTGTTCCAGAGGAATAGAATTTTGAACTCCCAAGGCTGTTTGTGGTGACTACGTACATAGCACACTGCACTCGCCATTTCAAGCATTATACTCTCCCAGCATTTCTGGGATGGATGTTCTCCCCCACCCAAAATTTCAAATCGCCATTTTTGCTACCAGATTTGCCACTTGAACAAATTTGATCTCAGCCTTTGTCTTGCAGGACGGCAGCATCTCCCAATATGATTAAGCTATAATCCTATTCAACCTCCTTCCCCTGGCACATACTCTGTCACTTGTTCCCATAATTCCTTCAGCCCAGGACGCTCCAAAAACATTTGGTATTGCCCTTCCCTGCTAAACATTCCAGCTAGTGCCCATCGTTCAACAACTTTAATTGGACTCCTCTTTTCCCTTGAGGTGTGGTTTTTTTTTTTTTTTTTTTTTTTTACCCAGTAGGCATGTTAATAAACTGTGTAGTGTTGGACCCTTAAAACTATCCCAGCTATTATGTCTTCATCAGCTTTCACGGACTCTTACTTGCTAGTCAACAGAGGTTTTGTTGTCCAACTCTTAATAAGTTTATAAGACTTCTTTCCGTTATTGTTGTACCAGGCTAGGTGTATGACTTAAACTTAATTTCTAGCAGATGGAGGCAGAACAAATCTATTTGCATCATTAGCTTTGTATATTCCGGTATAGCAGAAGGATTAGCTAGTAATGTCTGTAATTCTGACTCCAGCAGATGGTAGTTCCAGTGTCTGAACTGGTGCAGCAGCAGTAAAGAGCCCCTGCATGCACTCCTTAGAGACAGCTTTTATTGGCACTTTGACCAAGGTGGGAGGACTTTTAAGGGTTATACACTTTTTGCTTGCTGATTCTTCCTTTAAACTGGGAAACAATGTTCTACTAAGGCTCAAGAGCTTTTTTTTTTTTCTCAGGACAGTGATGAGGACACCGCTTTTTCCTGTCACTCTTGAGCTTCTAGGCTCTAGGTTAAACGGGCTTTACGCCTCTGGTATGATACATACTTTTAGAATTATATTGAAAAAAAAAAGAGCTCATTTGCCGTCAGTGCTGTTTCTTCAGTTGCTGCTAGTGGGGAAGTGGCAAAATCGGCCTTGGCCCAGGCAGATTACTGTTCAGGCTTCCCTCAACTAAAGTGGCAGAAAAGAAAAAGCAATATGGAAGCTGGGGGGGGGCTGGCGTCAAAAGTAGCACAGTCAAATTGCATTGTCTCACCTGTGACGAGGATTTTACTGGGTACAGGTGGAAGGCTTGTGGAATTGCAGATGGCTCCCCAATTGGGAAGGGGATTCTTCGGAGATTGGTTTGTCCATTAATCTAAGGGTGAGGAGTTTGGTTGAAGCGTTGGCCGTCTTTCCTGCACAGCATGCCTCCTCCACGGCAATTGTGGCTTGGCTGGGTGGGACCCTGCGTGTGTCTGTAGGGCCCATAGGTGGTTATGACCACAGATTTAGGATCTGTGTCACAGGCTTTCTGTCCAAAATGTGTCCTATTCCACAAGTCATTTTTGTTCCATGAAGTAATGGGCAAAAAAAGAGGGAAAGATCTGGTGGAGCAAGGTCCCAATTTGATTCCCTTTTACCTCTCTTTATTCCCCTTCTGGGTATTCAAAGGTGCATTCCTTCAGGAATTAGACCTAAAGACTCGTTCAGTAGCACCTGGATCAGGAATTTTAAACCTGACTCCATGGGGGGCTCTAAGATAGTCTTTGGAAGAAGGGGGAGCAAGAGAGGATGGCTACTTCGCGTGGAATATGACCATTTTAGCCTACTGAAAGGAGTTATTTACACCTATTAGATCATATACATTAGCTGAAAACTTGATTTGACTTAAGTGTGATTTATTTTGTTTCTTAGCACCATAAAGATGGGTGGATTTGTAAATAAATGAAACAAAAATTAATGTTGCTATATGTATGTTTTCTTTGTTTTGGTGAAATCCAGTTGATGGTAGTGAAGCTGAGGAACATGCATTAAAACTCATCTAAGTAAAATCATTTGGCCGTAGGGTTTACATAAGAGAGTGAAAATACAATACATTTCCTTCTGCCATATTGACTTCTTGGGCATGGCAAATAGGGTATATGTACAGACTGAACCCACAGTAAAGCAGCAGCATTAATTCTGCACACTACTTGTCTTTCATTAAGCAGCTTTCTTACCGTTAGGGCCCTCCATGTCTTTGCAAAACTTTATTTTTTAATGGAATTGGCAATTCCAGGGGCTAGTATAACATAGTGCACTTGAATTTATATTCCACATATGCACATGTCCGTGTACACAGAATAAATACCAGTGGATCATATAAAAAAAGTCAGATGGAGTGCATTGTCTTAATATGAGCCAACATTTTGTTTCTTGGTGAACCTCCTGAAGTCCACCAGGAAAGCCCCTGCACCTCCTAATGGGTTCCTCTTCCCACCTCTGGCCTTTCTCCACCACTGATGATCTTGCACATTTAAGAGTCTCTTGCAATTTCTTTTGTGTTTTTTTTTTTTTGCATGGAATCTTCAGGAGATGGTGGTGGGAATGAGGATGTCTTTCCCCCCCCCCCCCCTTGTCCTTTTTTTGGACCAGGTCTGTGTTGGGATTAGCTCTGCTTCCTTTAGATGAAGGTTCCCTACTTGCAGCCTAAAATGGAGAAGGGATTAGATATAGGTACGTGAACCCACGGGTGTGCTGAAACTCGGGGTTAGAGCACTGTAAGGTGCCATGCTTCAGAGAAGATGGGACTGCAGCATAATTCAGAACTTACCGAGAAGTCAGTTGAGAATAGAAATGAAGTTGAAAATTGGCTTTAGGTGCATATTGGAAGACTGACTTGAAACAGCCAGTTTATTATACAGCTAATATTACACTTCTGTATTAGAGCAGAGGCTTAATGGTTTTAGTCCACACCTTTGCAATAGTAGCTCAAGGCAAATTGGTTTCTGGTACAGTAGGTATTTCCCTGTCCCCAGAGGGCTTAACAGTGTAAGTTGTACTTGAGGCAGTGGAGGATTAAGCTCACAAACTTAAGGATTTGAACCCTGGCTTCCCTGGTTCTCAGCCTACTGCTCTAACTACTAGGCCATGTTCTTGTATTGGATAGCCTATTGTTTTCTCTATATACAGGGCCTTATACTGTCTTTTCCCAGTAGTAGTCGGTATGTACATAGCAATGTTTTTTTTTCTAGAAGAGCTTCAATGTTTGGTTGGGGGGGGTGTTTGTGTGTGGTGGTTTTGTTTTTTTTAAGAAATGTATATATAAAACGGTGGCACAATTAGATTTGGCAGGGTTAGCTGGAGTGATCTCTTCAGTATCATCTAAAGGAACTCTTATCCTACCGTATACTGTATTATAGTTGAAACTCGGTAAAGTATCAATACAATTCTGCACACAAATACAAAAACTATACTTGTGACTTTCATTCTTTAGCCTTCTAATAATTGAGGCTGTCTTTCCCATGAGATTTGTGGCAAACGTCATAAAATGAAAATTTTTCATGGAATTGGCCAAGCTGCAGGATCAAGTCCGGGGATAGCAGGTGACTGAGCACCTGCATGCAGGGGTGCGAGCCTTTCCTATACTTGCCCTCAAACTGCATTGAGCCAGCAGAAGGCAAAGGAGAGCAGTTGTGCCTCGAGCCACATTCTCTTTTGTGCTATTGAAATATGGCTCTGTAATAGGTTTGTGGCTGAAAGCATGAGCTAGTCTGCAGCAGAGGAACAGCTACAGCCTATGAACATAGGAAATGCCATAGTGGATCAGACCAAGGGCCATTGAGCCCAGGGTCCCGTTTCCATCAGTGACCAATCAAGGTCACAAGTACCTGGCACGTTCCCAAAAGACACACACAGGTTCCATAATGCTTGTATTGGGGCAAGCAGTGGATTTCCTGGATCCTTTTTAATGGTTTATGGACCAGGAACTTGTCAAACTCTTTAAACCTGGCTACAGTAATGGCTTTTATTACATTCTCCTGTAATGAATTCCAAAGTTTGATTATGCTTCAAGTGAAAAAATATTCTTATTACTCTTAAATGAGTTACATTTCTAGCTTCATTGTATGTCCCCTAGTCTTTCTACTTTTTGATGGAGTAAACAGATATACATTTACCGGTTCCATTCATTAATTTATAGACCCCTATCATATCTCCCCTCAGCCGTCTGTTTTCCAAGTTGAAAAGTCCTAACCTTTTAAGCCTTTCCTTATAGGATTATCCTTACAACCCCCTTACCAGTTTGGTGGCTCTTCTGTGTACTTTTTTGATTAGTGCTATATCCTTTAAGATATGGCATCCAGAATTGCACACAGTATTCAAGGTGCAGTTGCACCATGAAATGATACAGAGGCATTATAATATCCTTTGTTTTGTTTTCCATTCCTTTCCTTATGATTCCTAGCATTCTAGTTGCATTCCGGCCACCACGCCACCCAGGGTTTCAATGTATTATCCACGATAACACCTGAGTGGTGATTCCTAATGTGGAACCTTGCATCATGTAGCCATAGGAAGGAAATATCGATACATCGGGAAGATGGGGTAGGGCTAAATGGCCAATTATCCCAATAGAGAAAGGTGAATAGTGGTGTACCCCAGGGATCAGTGCTGGGTCCGCTGCTGTTTGACATAGTCATAAATGACCTGGAAAAGGGAATAAGGAGTGAGGTTATCAAATTTGCAGATGACACAAAACTATTTAAAGTTGTTTAAAACACAAGAGGATTGTGGAAAATTGCAAGAGGATCTTGATAAATTGGAAGACTGGGCATCAAAATGGCAGATGACATTTAATGTGGACAAGTGCAAGGTT
Source organism: Ichthyophis bannanicus (assembly GCA_033557465.1). Taxonomy (NCBI): domain Eukaryota; kingdom Metazoa; phylum Chordata; class Amphibia; order Gymnophiona; family Ichthyophiidae; genus Ichthyophis; species Ichthyophis bannanicus. Next base: position 370,210,634 of record CM066033.1, on the reverse strand, counting down.
ATGCACCTAGGGAAGAACAACCCAAACTATAGTTACACGATGCAAGGTTCCACATTAGGAACCACCACCCAGGAAAAAGATTTAGGCGTCATTGTGGATAACATTTTAAAACCCTCAGCCCAGTGTGCAGTGGTGGCCAAGAGAGCAAATAGAATGCTAGGTATCATAAGGAAAGGAATGGAAGATAAAACAAAGGATATTATAATGCCTCTATATCATTCCATCATGAGACCGCACCTTGAATATTGTGTGCAATTCTGGTCGCCGTATCTTAAAAAGGATATAGCGATTTTAGAAAAGGTTCAGAGAAGAGCCACCAAAATGGTAAAGGGGATGGAAGGATACTCCTAATGAAGAGAGGCTAAAAAGGTTAAGGCTCTTTAACCTGGAAAAGAGACGGCTGAGGGGAGATATGATAGAAGTCTATAAATTAATGAACGTAGTGGAACAGGTAAATGTAGATCGATTGTTTACGTTATCAGAATATAGATGAAGCTACAGGGTAAACTAACTAAGACATAATAAAAGAAAATATTTTTTCACTCAACATGTAATCAAACTCTGGAATGTGTTACCAGAGGATGTAGTAAAGACTGTTAGTGTAGCTGGGTTTAAAAAAGGTTTGGACAAGTTCCTGGAGGAAAGGTCCATAAACCATTATTAAGAAGGGACCCAGGATATCAATGCTTGACCCAGTACAAGCATTGTGGAACCTGTCTTGGGGAAACTGCTAGGTACATATGACCTAGATTGGCCACTGTTGGAAAAAGGATACTGGGCTTGATGGACCTTGGTCTGACCCAGTATGGCATATCTTATGTTCATCATTTAGGGTATTCTTTCCTAGGTGCATAACTTTGCACTTGTCCATGTTAAATTTCATCTGCTTTTTGGACATCCAGTCTTCCAATTTATCAAGGTCCACTTGCAACCTTTCACAATCCTCTTGTGTTTTTAAGAACTTTGATCACCTCACTCATTCCAGGTCATTATAAATATGCTAAAAAGCAGCAGGCCCAGCACAGATCCCTGGTGTACCCCACTATTTATCTTTCTCCATTGAAAAAAAAATGCCAATTTTTAAAAAGTTCCGGGGTGATCTGGGAAACTACAGATCGGTGAGCTTGATATCGGTTCCAGGCAAAATGGTAGAAACCCCAATAAAGAATAAAATGACTGAACATGTAGTTAGCCAACATGGATTTAGCCAAGGAAAGTCTTGTCTTACTAATTTCTCTTATTTTTTTTTTTTAAGCTGGGAACAAACAGACAAAGGTGAGCCAGTTAATGATATATTTGGATTTTCAGAAAGCCTTTACCAAGGTTCCTCATGAGAGGCTCTTGGCAAAGTCATGGGATAGGAGGCAGTGTACTCTTGTGGACCAGGAACTGGTTAAAAATATAAAAAGCAGAGAGTGGGGCTAATTACGTTGGCCCTTCTCTGATATTCAGGCACTACAGATGATTTTAAGGATAGTTTGCAGACCTACTATTAGTAATCTGTGATCTCGTGTTTTGGTTCTTTCAGCACCTTCGGATGTATACCATCTGGTCCAGGTGATTTGCTACTCATTTAGTTTATCAAATAGTTTTAATACATCTTCCAGTTTATCAAAACTTGTTTCAATTCTTCTGATACACTACCTTTTTTTTAAATATCATTTCAGGCATGGGTAACTTCCCTGCCTCTTCTTCAGTAAAGATCGAAGTAAAGAATGAATTCCATTCTTCCGCTGTGGCTTTGTCCTCTAATGATCCAACTGACTCTCACAGGTTTTCTGCTACAAATATACTTGAAAAAGGATTTTATTTGTCTGCCTTATTAATGCCTTCCATCTAATTTGCCACTGCTCGTTTCCCTGTTTCATAATTTGGCTTTTTTTTTTTTCTTTGCTACAATGGCCTCTCTGACTTCACCTTTAAACCATGCTGGCAGTGTTTTGGCCTTCCTTCCACCTTTAAAGCATGGAGTACATGTGGTCTGGGCTTCCAAGATATTTTTAAACGACTCTTATGCTTGATGTAAATCTTTAACTTTTGGAGCCGCTTAGAATTTTCTTAACTATATTCCACATTTTATTATCTCCCTCTTGAAAGGTAAAAGGTAGTACTGTGGATTTCCTTGCTGTCCTTCCTCCATTTATTAAATCAAATGCGACCATGCTATGATCACTATTGCCAAGTGGCCCCAACAGTTATCTCTGGCACCAGAGCCTGTGTTCCACTAAGGACTAGGTCCAAAATAGCTTCTACTCTTGTCCAGTTCATGAACCAGCTGCTCCAAGAAGCAGTCATTTACTTCATCTAGAAACTTATCTCCCTAGCATGTCCTGCTGTGACACTGACCCAGTCGATACCAGGGTAATTGAAATCGCCCATTGTTACTGTGTAACTTTTTTTTTTTTTTCCTTTTTGTTAGCTTACCTGATTTCTTTTTGTTATCTGTTCATTTTGGCCAGGCAGATGGTAGTACACCCCCCACTGCCATCACCTTCCCCTTTTTAACATAGAATCTCTATGGATAAAAATTCCACAGTGTGTTCTGTTTACTGTAAATCTTTTATCCTGCGCGGCTCAGCACCCTCTCTAAAGCGTAACCCCTCCCAATTTAATCTTCCCTATCATTGCAATTTTTTTTATTTTACACTCTATTTATTGAAGTCCACATAGTACAGACCATGCAAAACAAAATACATAATCAGGACTTCTGATATTTCTCATCTTCCAATCTAAGCTTTCTCAGCAGATCAGTCATATAAATACAGCATTCACAATTTCCCTTCCCCCCCCCCTCCCGCAGCCTCTCCCTTTATTATCCGACCCCCCTTAGTGAACATACAAAGTGATTACAACACCCTTCTTATTCCATTAGTATCTCATACCTCCTAACTCTTACCCCATCCATTCTCCAGACCACCTAACCCAATTGAAGCACTTCATTTCAAACACGGGGCCTCAATACCTGAATATATGGCTCCCATATCAACAGGAATGAGGCCCAACGTCGAGTGCTTCCTCTAGCCCCCCTCCTCTCCATGAGCATTAGATGATGGAAGCTGTTATGCAATTCCCAAAAGGTTGGACCAGACACTTCCCTCCACCTATGAAGTATCGGTCCTTTGCCTTCCTGACTAAGAGGCGTTCCCATTTCCCTTTCGGGTGGAGTGGTCCAACACCACAAGCACTGCCGTCCAGTGGATCTGTTGCTCTACAGCCCTGCTCATAAAATCAGCTATCCTTCCAGTACAAGCGAATCGCCGGACATCCCCACCACATATGTCCTAAGTCTGCCAAGGGGCAGGGGCATTTTGGGCATTTGCCCACCTCCGTGAGATGGGAACGTAACACCCGTCTCGGAGAGAAGTGTGCCCGTAAAAGGCATTTAAATTGCACCTCCCGCCAACGGGCTCCCCCCACCAACTCCGCAATCCTACTCAAGGCCCGGAGGAGTGAACCAGGAGGCACCAACATGTTTAACTCTCGGGCCCATAAAGGCTCCTCCACCCCATAGTCAGGCAATCTACTATAGCCATCTAACTGTCTTTTTCAGCTGCACAATTGTGGGCAGCGACTCCTCTCCTAGTGCAAAAAACTCTAGAATCCGTGCCGATCTTTCTACCCGCAACGCATCCGGTGGGAGGGAAGCCACATAGTGAAAGAGCTGAACGTAAGCGAAATGTTGATTACTTAGGCCATACTCCTGGCGCAAAACCTCCCAAGACTTGCACTGCCCTGTTTGATCTACAATATGTCCAATATTCCGTATACCCAGTCTCCTCCAATGTGCAAATGTCGTCGTTTCTGATCCTGGTGTAAACCAATCATTTCCCTGTATTGGAAGTCAGCTCGAAACCCCTGGTGGTTCGCCCCAGAGCCTATTCAAAAGTTTCCACGTCCGCCGTGCCGGGCAAATCAGTTCACTACTAAGCATTCTACCAGGAAGGAACCTACCTTCCTGGTGCAGCACTGCCAATAAGGTCCTCTGCATTCCCTAGCCAATCTCCTAAATGCCGTGCCTGGCATGCCAGGGCATAAGTCCTTAGGTCTGGGATTCCAGTCCTCCCCCCCCCCCCACCCCCCATTCTTCCAACTCCTTCTCATTCTATGCAGCGGAATACGAGCTCGAGCCCCTCTCCAAAGGAAACTCCTAATCTCCAGGTCCATAACATTTAAATCTCGTTTTAATAACCATACTGGGAGAGTCTGCAGCCAGTAAAGCACCCGGGGCAGAATCACCATCCCCAATGCCGCCGCTCTGCCCAACAGGGACAGGGGCAGAGGAGTCCACACCTGGAGCTGTAAACGAGTTCTTGCAAGGATTCGTTCCACGTTTTTCCTATACAACTCCTGCAACTCTCTTGTCAAGAGAATTCCCAAATACACAAATGAATCGCCTGCCCATTTAAGCAGAAATCTCCCTTCCCAATGTCCCCTTAATGTGTCCGCCACATCCATGGCCTCCAACTTATCCATATTAATACAAAGGCCAGCAAAACTACCATAATGAGAGAATTCCTTTAATAAGCTTGGCAACGATGTCTGAGGAGATAGTAGGTGAACCAGTATATCATCCGCATACACTGCCAACTTAAACATATATTGCCCTATACCTATACCCTGTATTTCATTAGACACCTATTCGTCGTATCAGGGGGTCAAGAGACGGCACAAAAAGTAACGGTGAGAGTGGGCATCCCTGTCTCGTTCCCCTCTCTAGGCTAAATTCATCTGACAGCACTCCGTTACATAACACACTCTTGCAGTGGGCCTTTGTATATAGAAGCTCTACCATATTGCAAAAAGAGGCCCCAAGTCCATACTGTGGCAAGAGAAATCTGTAATCCCAGTTCACTTGATCAAACGCCTTTTCCGCATCAAAACTAATCAAAAGCGACCAACTTCCTTCCCCGTACCCACTCCAGTGAGGCCACAATTTTTCGTAAATTCCACACCGCATAACGCCCTTTTACAAAACCTACTTGTGAGTCATGCAGCAGCTCCCCTAACACCTGGGTTAATCGCTCCGCCAGCACTTTATCCAGTATTTTCACATCAAAGTTCAGCAAGGAAATAGGCCGATTTATGATGAAGCTTCCAAAGGATCTTTCCCTGATTTATGTATTAGTATAATGAGTGCCCTATTTTCCCCCAACGTGAACCCCCCCCCCCCCCCTCCCCGATCCACCCTTCTATGATACATTCCCACCAGGGAGGGGACCAACTCCTCTCTTAGCAACTTATAAAATTCCGCCCCAAACACATCCGGGCCAGGCGCTTTGATAATCTGCTCTCAGAATGATCCTTTGGATCTCCTCCTCGGTCACTGGATCGTCCAGCTGTGCTTGTTGAGCCAACGTTAGTCTGGGCAATCTCACTTGTTTCAGGTACTCGGCCATATCGGTCTGAGATGCTTCTCTCCCTGCATAAAGCTTCTGGTAAAACGTCCAAAACACTTGGGCAATCGCCTGTCTTTCCTTATGCAGTTGCCCCTGGTCATCCCGCAACGCCGCCACAGTGCCGGTCCCCCTGCTGCCTTTAAGGCATCTTGCCAGTAATTTTCCCAGCCTATCCCCATATCTATATAGAGCTGAAAATGATAGTACAAAAACGATTTCTTGGCCCTTTGGTGTAGCAGCTCATTTAAGGCTGTTTGTGGGAGACTCAATCTTCTCCTATTTGTTGCCGATGGACATGACGCTTGCCGCCTCCTCTCTCTACCTACTTGCTGTTCTAATCAAACAATTTGTTGCATCAACATTTTTCCTTTTCCTCCCTACATACCCTATAATGTCCCCCCACAGGACTGTTTTTGCAGCTTCCCAAAAAAGCTCTGGATCTTCTCTATGCTGAGCATTGTGGGTTGAACTCATGCCACCGCTGTTTGAGGTAACCCTGAAACTCAGGGTCTCTGTGCAATTCCATTGGGAATCGCCAGATTCTATCCCGCATGTTCTTCTCATACCATTCCATTTTTATCCAAATCAGTGTATGGTCAAATCTCTATAGGCCCCAGTTGCGCTTCTTCTATTTGGGCAAACAACCGTTCCGAAACCAGCACATAATCTATGCAAGCACTCGACCCATGCGCTCTTGACTGATGCGTAAAGTCCATTTCCAATGGGTGCAACAATCGCCAGGGGTCTACCATCCCTAACCTCCACTTCAGACCCTGCAGCACTCTAGCACTCTGCACACGCGCCCTGTCTCTCCTCCCACTAGGTGTGTCTAGCTCAATGTCCATGACTCCATTAAAATCACCTGCCAGGATCAGAGGAACCTCTGGCAGCTGCTCCACTCGTGAACCCAAGCTTGCATAGAGCGCCTGATCTAACACATTTGGACTATACAGATTCCCCAGCACCATGGGCCTCCCCTCCAGCATCCCATACAAAAGAACAAATCTGCCCCTCTCGCCCACATGGATGCTCTCCTGAATGAACCTAACTCGCCTATGTATCAGAATGACAACTCCACCTTTCCTTCCCGTCGCCGGAGCCCCCCAGACTTGCCCCACCCAGTCTCTCCGTAGTTTAATGTGTTCCTCAGCAGTCTGATGGGTTTCTTGTAACATTGCTATATCACATTTTTGTCTCGCTAAAGCCTGCAATATCTTGTATCTCTTAATGGGATTACTTATCCCACACACATTCCACGATATAACCTTCAGGTTGGTGGGTAACCATAAAAAACACAAACCAATCAGCAAATGCATTATCGTTAGGAAGGACCCCCCCCAGCCTGGGATCTGTCCTCATCACCTTGTATATTTCCCCAATCAAACCCTTTAAACCCAATTAGGCTGCCCCTTTTAACAATTTTTAATATTGTTGTCTGTCAACGTTTGACAAAGGGGGCCATATTCCCTTCTGCGTTGACCCAAAGATGCCGAGTAGTCCTGCACTATTCGTAGTTTGACATTGTCTTTGGAGATCACTCCCAGCCTCTGTACTGCTCTCAGCACTGCTTCCTTCTGCGGGAATCTGAGGAATGTCGCAAGAACCACTCTAGGACAGCCATCATTTGCTCTCCTAGGCCCTATACGATGGGCTCTTTCAATTTGCACAGAAACACTTTCAGTGTCTCCTTCCAATAATTGCATCACCAGAGCCTCCAAATAGGATTTTAAGTCCTTCTATATTATCCGGGACTCCCAAAAAACGCAAGTTGTTTTGGCGAGATCCGTTTTCCAGATCATCCATCTTATCCTCTTGTCTCTGTAACATCTTTCTCATATTATCGACCTCTTGTTGGCGCTCTAGCACATGCTCCTCCGCTTGTTTGATCCGATTTTCCACCTCATGCATTCGACCACCCAAAGCTTCCACCGAAGTCTGCAAAAAGGTCCATCCGGCCCTTCAGATCTTCAAACTACGGAAAGTGCCCCTACCACTGCCGAGGAGATCTCTTCTACAAATTCAGGCGAGGTTGCGACTTTCGGAGGCGTGTGATATTTCATTATTTTATGTTGCTTGGCTACCCTTTCCTTTTCATGGCGCCCCCCCTTTTTGCGCCGACGCCATTGTCTTCTCCTTCTGCTCTTTCACACTGATCAGGCCTTAAAAGAAAGAAGAGGGGGGGCCGGGCGGCCTAGCCTACCCAATCAGCAGATGGTCATACAGCAGCAGGGAAACCAAGACTCAGCCAGCCGTAATTTGAAACTTGTCGGCGGCAGCACCTGCGATCCGTTGCTCTTCTGACAGCTCTAGAATGTAAGAGTGGAGGCTGTTACTTTCCGGCAACTGTGTCTTGTCTCTTCCTTTTTCCCTTCTTTTCCTTCCTTCCTCCTCCTTCTCCTTTTCTTCCCCCCTTTTTTTCTTTCTCTCTCCTTATGCAGGAAGTCTGATCTAGACCATCCGAGCCAAACGGCCCAAAATCAGTTAGCCGTAATTCACCCCCAGCTCAGTTTAAACAGCTCTTCTTTTAATTACCAGTCCCGAACCATAGGGGGAGTCCAAGGCACCACCACCTCTAGACAACTCCCTCGTCTCAGCGGAAGCAAAATCAGAGCGGAAATTGAAGTTCAATCAGGGGCTGCGCCAGTAAACCGCCATTCTCCCGCCGGCTCCCAAACATGCAAAGGGGAGGCAGAACAAAACAGACCAATCTGTCTGCGCCCGCAAGTCCCCAAAGTTCCGGAGCGCAGAAAGGGAGTCTGAACTGCACGAGGTGGGAGGATCTGAGCCCAGGCTCAGTTTAAAGTTACATTTCTTCGGCGATGGGGGCTGGAGCTCAAGCGACTTACGTTCGTTCCTGCTCAGCAGCCATTTTCGAATCATTGCAATTTAATCTTTTACCCAAGTATCATGGTGTCCCACTGGTTGTCTTCCTTCCACTAGGACTCTGAGATGCCAATTATATCTAACCTATTATTTAGTGCTATAGATTCTAACTCTCTCATCTTAGTTCTTAAACTTCTAGTGTTTGCATTTATATTAACAATCTGGTTATCGATTGACAAGGGTAATTTATCTGTTTAAGCTGTCTACTCTGTACTTAAAGGCATCTGGGTTACTTTTATCTTTAATGGAACCTCCCTAACATCCATCTTTTGCTAGTATTATCAAGGATACCTCCCGCCAAACTAGGCACTCTTGGACAACTGTCGGCTTTCCCCTTTTATCTAGCTTAAAAGCTACTCTATCTCAGGTTAATGCCAGCAGCCTAGTTCCACCCTGGTTAAAGTGGAGCCCATCCTTTTGGAAAAGCTTTTCCCTTCCTAGAACATTACCTATTTCCTAACAAATCCAAAACCCTCTTCCTTTGTGCCATCATCCATGCATTGAGACTCTGGAATTCTCCCTGCTTTTTTGATCCTGCGAGTGGAATGGGAAGTGTTTCTGAGAATGCTGCCCTGGAAGTTCTGGATTTTAACATGCTATCTAAAAGCCTAAATTTGGCCTTCAGAACCTCCCTTCCACTTTTTCCTATGTCATTGCTACCAACATGTACCAAGACAGCAGGCTCCTACCCAGCACTATGTAAAACCTTGTCTAGGTTGTGCCAGGCAGGCATGTTACCAGGCGATCGTCACATCCAACAGCCACTTAGCTATCTACATGCTTAATGATTACAACGGCCATCCTAACCCTTCCCTCCTGGGCACATGACCCTGGAGAAACCACCTCCAGTGCAAGAGGGTTTTACATCACCTGGAGGACAGGTCCTAGCTACAGGATCACTTCCTGTGACACCAAGGTGATGCTGTCCTTTTCACATGACCCCTCTCTTCCATAGTAACAGAGGCTGCCAGACTGGAGGCAGATTAGGATCCAAAAGATTGTGGGATTTGAATAGGGCTAGAGAAGGAGCCTGACATTGACTCGGGTAGTTGGCATATGAAGCCGCAAGGTGGAATGAACAGTCTGGAGTTGGCAGTGGCAGAGGAGTAGGAGTACAGATAAAAGGGATCTGTCGGAGTGCAGTTACCGAGGAGGGGTGTAGGGAGGTAGGAAGAAAAGTAGTGGGGGGCAGCAGAATGAATGCACTTTAGATGTGTGTACTGTAAGCTTGCATCTGTGTGTATTTGATGCAATAAACATACATTGCTACTCCACCCCATTTAAGTACGTGGATCAGTAGTCGCACAATGTTGTAAAAGGCTCTTTTCCAGAGCATCCTGCTAGACCAGCCCAAACAAACGGGTTAATTCCCCCAACCAGCAGATGTTGAGACAGAAAAAAAAATCAGAATGTCATGACATCACCTCTGGTATAGTAGCCAGTACAGCTAAGGCCACTCTTCAGTATTTCTCTGTCTCAGCAGATGTTGGATGCTTCTGTACAGCTAAGGAGATTCAAGGACACAAGCAATCCAGTGAAACGCCAGCCCTCCAGGGGTACAGATCCCGCTTGTTCTGTTCTGCCAGGGGGAGGGGGTAAAACGTCTGGTCAAGATAGCCAGTTCAGTTGCCAGGGCTACCTTCCTTGGATTCCCCTTGCTGCATCTTGTTTCTTTGTTTTTTGTTTAAAAAGAAAAATGTTTGTCTCCAAAGACCTGTTCTTGGGAAGGGAAAGCATCTGCAAGCTGCTGAATGCACACAGGGCAGGGTTGACGCTCCTAACTCCCCTCCCACCTCCCTGCACTCTCTCCTAGCTTGAGGGAGATTGACTGACTGATTGCAGGGCCCTCCTTAGCTAGGGCTGCTGGTGAAGCCAATGCCTGTGAGTATTGCCTGCACTGCTCCTTTGCAGGTCTGGTGGTCATGCCTTCGTGAGCATCGTGGCTCCTGCTGTTTCTGCAGCCGCTTCACTGCCTGGCCTGGTTCCCGCCTCAAGCCTGTCTGCACAGCTGGGTTCCTGCCAAAGGTCTACACCAAAAATCAAAAAACCCCCCACTCTACCCAAATAATACCAAAAACAAAAATAGAGTGAAAATGTAAGAGCAAATAATTAGTGTGTAATTGTTTTTTTTGTCGGAAGGTAGCCAGGAGAATAGAATTACCCTCTTGAGGCTGTAACTTCCATTTTATTCGTTTTGTACTAAACCCTATATAAAATTGCTAAAGAGTTAAAAGGAGGTAAAACCACCACAAGATGTCACCTCTTGCCAAAAACATCATATATTTTAAAATGCAATCCAAAATTAAATAAAAAAACGTGGTACTTATCAAAGCTGCCGCTCCCACCAATGCGTATGTGGTTGTCAAAAGGGAACTTGCAGCGTCCACAGAAAAGTTTCAAGTCTCTCTCTCAGAGATCTTCTATGACCGAAGTCGCAGTAACTATCAAAGGGACACAGTACTGCGTTTCGGGCGAATATCAAAACTGCCGTGAAACTGAAACTTCAGCGTCTTCCTCTCCAAGACGCCGGCGCATGCTCATTAATGATCAGTAACCCAAAGAGCAAATTAAATAGCCCAGACGGACCAATAACAATGAAGTAACTCATTGCATCAAAAAGAAACTGTTTTGCTGAAGCCCAGAATGTGAAAGAAAAATAATGTGTAAATGTGAATAAAAATGCAAAACAATTTTTGATTTAAAGATATTAAAGATTTAAAGTGTGCTGATCCAATCCAGTTCTTTATTCAGGCCCAAAGGTTCAACAGTATGCCATGTAAAAATCCACTTTTGCTCAAGACGCTGTAAACATTGTTCACGGTTACCACCTCGTGGAAGGTCAGGAACCATATCCAACACTCTCCAAGAAAAGTCCACAAACTTATGACCAAAATCCAAACTGTGTTGTACTACGGGAGCCGTGAGAATTGAATTCAGATTTCTTGAAGCATGTTCCGTCAGCCGAAGCTTCACAGGACGAATTGTACGCCCTATATATAAAAGATTGCAAGGGCAAACTAACACATATAGTACATGAGACGTGGAACAGGTAGTATGCCATCGAAAGGTCTACACCAGGCACACATGTGCATCCACGCTATGCCCTTGCTAACTCTGTTTAGGCTGCAGCAAGCAGCGATACATATTCAAAGAGCAGTTGTGCTTGCCTGTACCACTGGCCAAGGGGAATCTTCCACCTCTCTGCTGGGAATGTCATTACCATTGTTGGCAACAGCCAGAGCTGCAGCAGCTCACCTCAGTCCCGGTGTTGATTACAACAGCCATGGCATTGACTTCGGAGGCCAAGGGAGGAGTGCAGTCGGACCAGGGAAATCTCACTGCTGGAGTTGGTTCCCCAGAGGGTGGAAAGTGCCTCTTCCGCTGGGGTGGCAGTTGCTGATGCAAGTGAACTTGCTGCATTTTTAAGCAGGCCTGATCCTTCTGGAAAGGTAGCCTGGGTCCTTTGCGGTACCTTCCCAGCCTTTGGTCTTGGAGTTCAGACCAGGGTGCAAGAGGCCTAGGGAGCATGACGACAATTGTGGTGCACTCCATCCATGCAAGTCTCTGGCATGGTGTTTGACACTGGATTTGCTGGATGAGGATGTTGAAGTCGAAGATCAGGCAGCCATGGACTATTTGACAGGGGGTGACTCCAGCCACAAGGAGGAGTCCTGTCCTCGCAAAGAGGGTGAAGATTCTAGGGTGCTCCATTTGTTCCATAGAGACTAAATTGCGCCCCTAATAGTCCAGGTGGCGTCGGAACTGTGCATCCCTGAGCTAGCCCTCGGGAGCATCACGACATACTTGAATCCTATCCTTAAGGGGATAAGGACCCCAGCACAAGCCTTTCCCTTCTCATCAGAACTGCAGCAGATGGAAGCCAAGTAATGGGGGAAGCCAAGTAATGGGAGAAGCCAGACACCCCTCTCCGGGCTGCCTAGCGGCTTTGGATCTACCTGTGGTCTCATGATTTACAGCAGTGGCCCACAGGCCTTGCTCCGGTGCATTCATTTGCTTCTGAAAGGCGAAACCTTTTGGCTCGCTTGGAGTCAGTTTCGGCTTTCCTGGCCGATTCCTTCTATGATCTTATCCATCTGGCCACCCAAGGGGTGGTGGTGGCTGCCTTTTGGCTCTGCAGTTAGTCAGTGGACAGTCTGCAAGGGACATCTGGCAGGGCTGCCCTTTAAAGGGCACTCTATTTGGTGAGGAATTGGAGCACCTTGTTAAGGACCTAGATAAAGAGAAGTCTTAGCAGTTGCTGGAGAACAAGCCCAAGTCTTCCTTCAAGAAACCATCCTCGGGGGGGGGGGGGGGGGTTGGCGCGCTCAGGGCGATCGGACTTCCAAGAGCCACATTGCTACAGTTGAGGGCAGAGGTCATCTTCCAATTCTGGCAATCGCAACCAGCCCTTTCAGAGGGGCTTGGTGGAATCTGGGCTCCTTGGAACGCCAGGAAACCAACCTCTGCCTTCTACTCCAAGTTGATTTACGGAGGGCCAAGCCAGAAGTACTGCAGGTGGGGGCTGCCTGCAGTGCTTCAATCAAGAGTGGGCCCACATAACGTCCTCGACATGGTCACTCAGGGGCTATGCCTTGGACTTCGCACAACCTGTGGGGGAGAGATTTCTGGTGTTCCCCTGCAAGTCCACAGGGAGGCGCACTGCTATCCAGCTGATCTGCAGTGGCTCTCTCGGCTTGTAGTGATCATGCAAGTGCCACTGGACGAACACGGGTTAGAAAGGTATTCCATCTATTTTGTGGTGCCCAAGAAAGGCTGATCTTTTCAGCCATTCTGCATCTCCAGGGCATCAGCTGCTGCTTGTGAGTGCCTCGGTTCCACATGGAAACTCTAGTCTGTCATGGTCCATGCGGCTGAGAGTTCTCACCACACTTGGCCTCATAAAGGCCTAGCTCCACATTGCTATTCTTTCGGGCCATCTGTGTTTTTCTGCAGTCCTGAGTCAGCATTTCCAGTTTTGCACCCTCTCCTTTGATGTGGCTGTGGTGCTCTGCTGGGATGGGGTCTGTGTTTGTTTGAGCCAGTTGTCTAGGTAGGGATAAGGACTTGGTTGCAGGATGTCTGGGCAGTGGTGTGCCTGTTGGACAGCCTCAGCTGGATTGTCAGTAGCAAAAACAGCTGTCCTTAATACCAGTGCAGGACTGCAAATTTCTCAGCACCCAATTTGACACTCTGAAGCATGGTTTCTCTAACATGGACCTGGTGGCTCCAGTTCTGCAAGGACTACAAGAGGCGAGTGGTGTGTGGTCACAGGTGCCTCTATATTTTGTGTGTGTCTGGGAGGGGGGGGGGGGAACCCTATGTGTTTCAGCTGCTGCCTTCTTCAGGGGGTTGTACATCTTTGAAAAAATAAAAACAATTATAAAAGTAAGTTAAATATCACACGATAAAAGCATATTATAAAAAATGTAAACCATAAAGCATTAAAAACATAGAGCATAAGGCAGAGTGTAGGTGAATGCAAATTTTAAAAAAATGTCCATGACACCATATATGGAGCCCCAAGGGTGGGAAGAGATAAGGTGGTACTATATTAATATAGAAAATCATACTTACTAGACCACTCTGTGGGTAACCTTAAGGGAACAAATAGTGTACGAGATCACTCTTGATCTAAAATAAGGCACAAGTGGGGAAATGTCACATTGTGTCATGATTTGCATGTTCAGGCATTTAACAGTTGGAGGAACCATAGGGGACAGTATATAAATTCTTCCTTTCAAAGAACATAAAATGGAGGACAGTGATGTTGGAGCCAGATGACAGTTAAAAACGTAGAGAGAAGTACACAGCATATAAAGGCTCAAATAATGTGCACCAATAATCGCGGACAAGCCGCTCAAAAGAAGTTACAGTAAATGTGTTCCAGTTTGGATGCCTTTTGAAAAAAGAGGGGTGGGGAAACTTTATTCAGGGAAAAAAATACCAAACAGTGTAAATGAAGCCGTTGAAAAACTTAAAACAAACCATCTTGAGGGTACATAATTGTTTAAAGAGGATTAGCAGTATTGATCTGTTAAGCCCATCTTACAGTATGGGCTTAACAGATCAATTAAAAAAGATTAAAAAAGAACAACAAAATTTAAAATAAGCCCCCCTGAGGTCTTATTCCATCGTCCTAAGTTTGAATGGACTCTCCTGTACTTATCTGTGAGGAACTTCAAAAACAATGTTGCCGATACCGTTGTATACAGTAAATACCATGCATTATAATTGGATCACATGCCCTGTTTTATAATTGTATCATTCATAAAGGGGGAGCAGAGGGACTACTCACCCTATTCAGCAAACCAAATCTATAATGCAGCAAGTAATGTGCCAACACGGTAAACTGCAGGTCTAATTATAACATTCAGATTTGCACCAGACTGGAGGTCAAAGGTCAAAAAAATTATATAAAGTGACAAAAAAATACAATAAGTTTTTTAAAAAGGGGGAGGGGGGAGAAACCTCTTATGCAAGGTAAAAAACCAAAACAAAAACCAAACACTGTAATGAAGCCCTTGAGTGAAAAATGAAAAAACACACTGAGGGTACATGATTGTTTAAAGAGTAGGATTAGCGGGATTGATCTGTTTTAAGCCACTATCTTACAGTATGAGATCAAAATAAAACTACTAAATAAAATAAGCTAAGTAAAAGACAAACAAAAGCCCTTTGGAGTCTTATTCTATCATCCTAAACTCGAACGGCCTCTCCTGTACTTATCTAACGGAGCTTCAAAAAAACATTGCCAATGCCATTACATACAATGAACAATACCTTGCATTTTATAATTGGATTACATGTCCTGTTTTATAATAGTATCATTCAAAAAAGGGGGAGCAGAGGGACTACTCGCCCTATTCAGCATACCAAATCTATTATCACAGCGCATAATGTGCTGACACGGTGAACCATGGGTCTAATTATAGCGTTCAGATTCATGACAGTCCATGGATCAAAGGTCAAAAAACAAAGTGACAAAAAAATTATATAAGTAATGACTACTGGTCCATATAACTATACTGGATCATACTTTAAATGAACCTGACTTAAGTGATAAAGATAAATGGAACCATGTAGGTGTGGTGTCTCACTGAGGTTGCAGACCGCTCCTTTCCCCCTTCCTCGTCCCCTGGAGGCTTGGGCAATCTGGCTAGCACTGGTCCAGTTCTGTCAGTTATTACAGGGCTGGGCAGTGAGTCTTGTCAGACAATGCCACGATTGTGGCCTGTGTGAACCGGCAGGGTGGCACGAAGTGTCTGAGATAGGTCTATGCCCATGGAAACTAGCCCACTTCTCCCTATCTCCTTGCCATGTTGGCGCAGCACATTGCAGTGAAAGAGAATGTGTAGTCAGACACTCAATGCCACCAAGTAGGAATTAGCACCCCAGGCCTTCTCTCATTTTGTATGGTGCTGGGGACGAGCGGCAATAGAACTCATGGCAACACCAGCAAACCGGAAGGTCCTGGCCGCCTTCAGTTGCCACAGGACAGCCATGGTAGCGATGGGAGCGGATGCCTTGGTGCAACTGTCTGCAGGACCTCCTCCTGTATGTATGTCCTCCATGATTCCCCAAGTTCTCTGCTGCATAGAGCATCACTTAGGGCTGGTTGTCTTTGGTCGCCCTCCTGTTGGCCAAGAAGACCTTTGGTATGCAGACCTGGTGCAGTTGCAGGTGGCCCCCAGTCTGCCCCTAGGGTACTGCAGAGGCCTATTGTGGCAGGGACCCGTAGTCTCCAGCTCCCTTCTCACTTACAGCTTGGCTCTTGAGAGGTGACTGTCCCGGAAGGGGTATTCCTCAGGGGTAATTGATATTCTTCTACATGATCGTTGTCACTCTACCTTCACGGCTAATGTTTGTTTTTTGGTGGCTCTTTGAATGCTGGTGCTCGGAGCAGAATCTGTGTCCCCCTGGAAGACAAAGCTTTCATACATTCTTGCTGTCTTGCAAGACAGGTTCCAGAAGGGGCTTGGTGTGGAGCTCGTTGCAGATTCAGGTGGCAGCTCTTGCAGCATTCTTGGGGCTGCTGGCGTGCATTCGGGACGTGGGGCATTTTCCTGTAGGGAGTAGTGCATGCCTTATGGCCTCTGCTCCAGCCAACGGTTCCCACATGGATTCTGTCTGGTCATACTTCAGGCACTAGGGCATGAGTCCCTGAAGCAAGCCACGATTTAAGGATCTCACGATGAAAACCATCTTCCTTGTGGTGGTGAGTTCAGCTCAGAGTCTCTGAATTGCAGGCCCCCTCCTGTCGGGACCTGTTCCTTTCTTGGGGAAGGGTGTCGCCCTGTGGGCTGGTTTCATCCTTTTTGCTAAGGTCCTCTCACCTTTCCATGTGCAGCAGGTGATCTCCTTGCCTGCCTTCTCCCTTGATCAGTGCGTCAGGAGAGATCATGCTCTCTGCTGTTTGGATGTCTGGCGGGTTTTGTGGCGTACCTTTCACCATACCAGTCCCTTTAGTCTTTTGGATCATCTTTTTGTGCTTTTTCGCAGGTCCACATAAAGGTCAGGTGGCCTCTAAGGCCACATTGGGTCAGTGGATTAAGGAGACAATTGCCTCGTGTATCTGCTGGAGGGCACACCATTCCCTGTTGGCCTTAAGGGGCATTGTACATGTGCTCAAGCGGCATCATGGGTGGTATTCTCTTCAGTGTCTCCACTGGACATCTGCAGGGCGGCAGCATGGTCATCTCTATCCGCATTCATGAGGCACTACCGCCTGTGTAGCGGCACAGTTTGGTACACGCGTTCTGTTGTCTGCGCTGATGGCCCACCTGGAAAAGGAGTAGTTTTGGCACTGCCCGCTTGTCTGGACTGGGTCTAGCAGGATGCTCTATAAGGGGAAATGTTGTTAGTTATTTTCTTTTTCTGTAATCCTGTTAGAGCAGTCCAGGACCCACCCCGGATATCGGGAGCTGCGCCTTGCGGTCTGCAGGGAATTCTGTGCAGTCTGTATATAGTTTTCCTTTTGGATTGTATATAGGGGGAATATGAGAGATTCCCTTGGAATATTTTCCTATAGGGTTCTGTTAGTTATGTATACTGGAGAAAGCCAGTACGCTAGGGGATGATGCCACAACACTTCTGGTTTTTCTCTCTCAGCATCTTCTGGTTGGGGGAGTTATCCTGCTTGTCCAGACTGGTCTAGCAGGACTACAGGAAAGGAAATTAACGTTAAGTAAAACTTCCCCTTTCCTCTGCATGAAACCAGCTTTATGCATGAGAAACTTTCATAAACTTGCCCCCTATGAGGGTAGTTTGATTGCAGAGCCTATACTAATGCTAGCATTACAAGTTTCTCTTAAGATAGAGATAATGTAAACAGAGCTAAACATGTCTCTGACCTTACAGCCCCTTTTCTTCATTAATTAAATTATCAAGGGGCAATTGTAAAGACGGGCTTTATTATTCCAGCTGGACTAACTTGCATTTTGTATTCCCTTACTGCTTCAGTATGTTTGGCTAGAGTACAAAGTATGAATGAACTTAACCCTATGTCACAACAATGAAACTATTCTCCCCCATTCCAATTATAGCCAGGTTTTGCAAAACGTTAAATGTTCATCTTTTGTATGGTAAACATTATGTACTTACCTCTACTGGATGTCTGTAGACAACAGGATTGATCAGGCATGCAGTTGGGTGATGCCTATGTCCCTGGGATGGATCATCTCTCCCAGAGCTTAGAACTTGCTGTAAACCTCTGAGCATGTGCAGCCTTTCCTGCATGCGTCAGCCTCCTCCGTCCCATAGCTGAAAAACGAATGCAGCTTTCAGAGTTGGGAGGAATTGTGTACCTGATTGATCCTGCTGTCTATAGAAAACACCTGTTGGACAAATCATCATTAGCTTACCTTATTGACCAGCAGGATTAAGTAGTCTGATACATAAGTGGGTAGTTCCCAAGCTTAGGGCTGCTCAAATGTATGTATCTCCAGGAACAAGCAGGAATGAGTCTTCACATATGGGTATGTCGGTACCGACGGAGCCTGCGTGGGAACGCTCCCCAGCGTCCCAAAAAAAGAAAGCTTTTGGGAGCATCCCACAGCGCCTGCGTGCTGCCTTCCCGCCTTTCCTAACCGCCTCTCTCCAGTTCTTCTTTTCCGCAGAGCCAGCAGGTCGTGTTCCTGTCACCGCTGAAGTTCTTTATTTTATTTCTTTGGTCGCGCATCTGCAGCCTTCGATGTCGGACCGGTACTGCCGGTCTTTTCTTTCTTTCTTTTTAAAAAAAAAAAAAAAAAAGGATATTTTCCGTTCCACTTCAGTGTATTTTTTCTTCCTTGGGCCTAACAGAAAAATTCCTCATGGAAAAGCCCGCCTCCAGGTTTAAAAAATGCACGAAGTGCAGCGGTACCATCTCTGTTACCGACACCCATGACTGGTGTCTTAAGTGTTTGGGTCCTAACCATTCCATCACGGATTGTGCGTCCTGTTCCATGATGTCTAAAAGAGGTTTACAGAACCGAGCAGCCAAGCTCAATACCCTGTTTCCCTCTGATGCAGCTTCGGTGGCATCAACGTCTTCCAGGGCTGCTTCTTCCTCCTATGGATCTCAGGTAACCAAACATAAGTCCAGCCAGTCCTCGAAGGGTAGATCTCCCTCTAAGCATCGAGATGCCTCCGGGCTAGCCCTCGAGGATCCTGCACCGGCAAAAGTACCCCGCGGGAAGCTCCGGCTTCCAAAGCTCCTATGGGGTCACAGGTTGACATCGATGGCACGGCCTCGACCGATCACCTGTTGCAATGTTCTGGGGTACCGGTGGAATCTGCCAGTACCGATCTCCAGACATTCATGGCGTCGATGGATCAGAATGTTCTGACCATGCAGTGTGCTATTACGGCATTCATACAAGCTGCGACACCGCTGGTACCGCAACAAGCTTCGTTGTCCGTATCGGTTCTGGTGCCGGTACCGATTGCATCGGCTTCGGTGTCGACTGCAGCAGTACCCTATTGGTACCGATGACTCCCGATGTCGATACCACTCGGTACGCATATCGGGCTTTACAGGAGCATCCAGACAGGCGATACTTCGATTCCTCCGAAGACTCTGATGCATCGGAGGCCTCTGTCGAAGCATCGGTACTCCTTCCTCAGGAGCCGCCTTCTCCAAAAAGAAGAATGTCCCCTCCAGAAGACTTGTCTTTTCAAGATTTCATAAGGGAAGTGGCCAAGCGGCTTTCTATCTCAGTAGCCCCTGAGTCAGAGCCTAGAGCCAAAAAATTGGATATTTTGCAATATCCCAAGGCTCCTAAAGAGGCAGCCACTTTGCCCATTCATGAGATCCTTTATGACCATATAATGGGCATATGGGAGACTCCTCTCACCATCTCTTCTCATTTCTTGTAGGTTGGATACCATGTATCGTGTCCCTCCTTGTCCTGGATTTCATAAAATTCAGCTTCCTCAACATTCTATTGTGGTGGAGTCTGCTATGAAAAGGTTAGAGTGCAAAGAGGCACTCATCTACTCCTCCAGGAAGAGAATGTAGAACCTTAGATGCTTTTGGCAGGAAAATTTTCCAAGCTAATATGCTTGTTGCCAGAATCAACTCCTATAGTCTCTATATGGGGATGTTTCTGAAGGAAGCTACAGATCATCTGCAAACTTTCCTCCCTTTTCTTCCAGAAGATAAAAGGGAAGACTTTCTTACCTGGCTTAAGCATGCCCAGGATGTTTCCAAATTTTCTAACCGTGCAGCCTTTGACTCTTTTGAGGGGGCCAGCAGAGCCTCGGCCATTGCCATAAGTGCACGCAGAATTGCTTGGTTACAAGCTTCTGATTTGGAACCTTGGGTCCAAGATGGATTAGGAAATCTTCCTTGTACAGGTGAAAACCTGTTTGGCAAGCAAAGGCCACACAAATGGATGCTGAAAATTCTGCTTTGGATAGGCTTTCAAAGTCTACCTCTAATCCTGTCTACCTCTAATCCTGTCAAGAAGAGGTTATTCAAAAAGGCATATTTTCCCAAGAAAGGAAGATATTATCCTGTTTATGATCAACAGACATCTTCTGCAGGTCGTTTTGCTGTAAAGCGTCAGCAACCTAAACAGGCCAAGCCTAAGGCGCAAGGACTACTGTAGCCCAACAGCCTCAGCCTCCTCAGGGCCTTTGACTTGCAGCTAGAGAACTTAGCCTTTCTGGCTCTAGAAGAACCAGAACCTCTCACCATTCCAGGAAGATTAGCTCACTTTGCTCCCAGATGAGAGCAAATCACAGCGGAGCAGTGGACCCTTTCCATCATAAGGGAAGGGTACAAACTTCATTTCTCAAACCTTCCTCCTTACACCATGGTGAAACAGTTCAATTCTCCAACATCTCTCCTCGACCTTCTGGGTCAGGAGAACATAAGATCATAAGAGATGCCATACTGGGTCAGACCAAGGTCCATCAAGCCCAGTATTCTGTTTCCAACAGTGGCCAATCTAGGTCATATGTACCTAGCAGTTTCCCCAAGAGACACAAGTTCCACAATGCTTGTACTGGGTCAAGCATTGATATCTTCGGTCACTTCTTAATAATGGTTTATGGACCTTTCCTCCAGGAACTTGTCCAAACCTTTTTTTAAACCCAGCTACACTAACAGCCTTTACTACATCCTCCGGTAACAAATTCCAGAGTTTGATTACACGTTGAGTGAAAAAATATTTTCTCTTATTAGTCTTAAATAGTTTACCCTGTAGCTTCATTGCATGTCCCCTAGTTTTTCTATATTCTGATAAGGTAAACAATCGATCTACGTTTACCCGTTCCACTCCGTTCATTAATTTATAGACTTCTATCATATCTCCCCTCAGCCGTCTCTTTTCCAGGTTAAAGAGCCCTAACCTTTTTAGCCTTTCTTCATAGGAGTATCCTTCCATCCCCTTTACCATTTTGGTGGCTCTTCTCTGTACCTTTTCTAAAATCGCTATATCCTTTTTAAGATACGGCGACCAGAATTGCACACAATATTCAAGGTGCGGTCTCACCATGGAACGATATAGAGGCATTATAATATCTTTTGTTTTATTTTCCATTCCTTTCCTTATCATACCTAGCATTCTATTTGCTCTCTTGGCCGCCGCTGCACTACCCTTCTTGCCCAAGGGGCAATAGAAGAAGTACCTCTTCTTCAACAGGGCTCAGGGTTCTACTCCCCCTACTTTCTAATTCCAAAGAAAACAGGGGGCTACAGACCCATATTAGATCTCAGAGAATTGAACAAATTCCTATGCAAGGAGAAATTCAAGATTTCTCTAGGTACTCTTCTTCCATTCCTTCAGAGTCAGGATTGGCTTTGTTCTCTAGATCTCAAGGATGCGTATACCCATATACTCATCCATCCAACACACAGAAGGTTCCTTTATCAAGGAAAGCACTACCAATACAGGGTGCTTCCTTTTGGTCTGGCCTCTGCTCCAAGAGTGTTCACAAAATGCATGGCAGTAGTAGCTGCATTTCTACGCACTCTAGGAATATTTGTATTCCCATATCTGGACGACGGGCTCATCCGAGCTCCATCCCAATCAGAGGCCCAGACTTCCCTAACCTGCATAATGCGTGTTCTACAATATCTGGGACTGGTGATAAACATTCCAAAGTCCCAACTCACCCCTACTCAGTCTCTAGAGTTCATAGGGGCCCTGCTGGATACCACCACGGCAAGGGCCTATCTTCCCCAGGCCCGTTGCCTACGCTTGGTGCAGTTAGCCTCCCAGATTCAGTTAAAAACCCATTTAACTGCTCGAGAGATGTTACAACTACTAGGCCACATGGCATCCACTGTGCATGTGGTCCCTTATGCTCGCCTTCACATGAGGGCAGCTCAATGGACTTTGTCCAACCAGTGGACCCAGGCATCAGGGGGTCTGTCAGACAAAATAGCAACCTCCCAGGCGCCTCTTTTGGTCTCTCCAGTGGTGGAAGTCCACTCAATCTCTTGCTGGGGTCCCTCTTCCAACAGCTGTTACCCTAAGCAATCCTTACAACAGATGCCTCTCCAAAGGGTTGGGGAGCTCATCTTCAAGACCTCTCCACCCAGGGCACTTGGTCCACACAGGAGGCCTCTCTACCTATCAACATCTTAGAGCTCAGAGCAATCTTCCTGATTCTGTCTTCCATACCCTGCTCAGCTACAAGACAGTCCTCATTCACACGGACAACCCAGTAGCCATGTTCTATGTGAACAAGCAGGGAGGGACTGGCTCTCTCGCTTTGCAACAAAGCTCTGAGATTGTGGGCCTTCGCCAGAGAGCATCAAATTCATCTTCTGGCAGTATACCTTCCAGGAGTTCAAAACTCTTGGGCAGACAGACTCAGTCGAGTTCTGCTTCCACACGAATGGTCCCTTCATATGGACCAGATAGTCAGAATCTTTCAAATTTGGGGAACCCTGGACATAGACCTCTTTGCAAGTCCGTGGAATACCAAACTTCCCCGATTCTGTTCCAGAATTCCGTGTCAGGGAGTTCAGGCCAAGGATGCCTTCCTCCTTCACTGGGGTCAAGACTTCCTGTACGCCTTTCCACCCATTCCCCTAATTCCCAAGACCCTGTTCAAGCTTCAGAGAGAGCGAGGGACTATGATCCTCATAGCTCCATGTTGGCCACGCCAAGTGTGGTACCCTCTGCTTCTGCATCTCTCTCAAGCTCCCTCTCTGGACTTGGGGTCTGCTCCAGTTCTCCTGTCTCAGGAGGGGGGAACGTTGTGGCACCCAAACCCCCAATCTCTCCATCTCAGGGCATCTTAGACCTTCAATATTGGCATCTCTCTCAGCAAGTAAGGGATATCCTTCATGCTTCCAGAAAGCCTTCTACTAGACGTTCCTATGCTTTTAAATGGAAAAGGTTTACCATTTGGTGTGCTGAGAAGGGTATTAACCCTCTAGCAATACCTTTGAATTCTTTACTAGAGTATCTCCTGCATCTTTCCCATGCAGGCCTCAAAACGAATTCAGTAAGGATCCATTTGAGTGCTATTGCAGCATCTCTCAAGCCTCTCAATGGACAACCTGTTTCCTCTCATCCTCTTATTGCAAGATTCATGAGAGGCCTTCTTTTAACTAAACCTCCCATTAGACCACCTCCAGTGGCATGGGACTTGAATATGGTTCTTGGTCAGCTCATGAAGCCACCCTTTGAACCCTTAGCCACTACCTCCTTGAAATTTCTTTCCTGGAAGGTTATCTTTCTTATTGCAGTCACCTCAGCTCGCCGCATCAGTGAACTGCAGGCCTTGGTGGCTAATCCACCTTTATACAAGGTTCCATCATAAGGTAGTCCTTAGGACCAATCCACACTTTATGCCTAAAGTGGTCTCGCCTTTTCATCTTAACCAAGAGGTATATTTACCTGTCTTTTTTTTCCAGGTCCTCATGCATCAAGTGCAGAGAGGAATCTTCATACCCTGGATTATAAGAGGGCTCTTGCCTTTTACTTGCAAAGGACACAGCAACATAGAAAGTCTTCTCAACTCTTTGTTGCATTTTGATCCCTCTCATTTGGGACTTCCAGTCTCTAAGAGGACACTGTCAAATTGGATTGCTCAGTGTATTTCTTTGTGTCTTAGGCCCTTTTTTAGCTACACTTTAATGTATAGACAAAGTTCATGTTTATATAATTATGCAGCAGTCGTTTTATCCAAGAGAAGTGGGTAACTCTATTTTTATGTGACCCTGATAGAGCACTCATTGTGGATACTTTAGATTTTTACTAAACACCGTTCCTCCACCTAAAGGATACTGGGGCCTAAGACACGATCTTCCTTTGATTGTTTTAATGTCATTTCCATGAAGATTGACTCATCTTGTTTTTACTCTCCCTCATTGATGTAATATGTTCATTGCTGCCTCGTGCACAATACATTTCACCTACATTTATTCTTCAATGGCCCTTGGATTACTTGTTCTTTTATCTAAAAGCGTCTCCACCTTTTTAATTATCTTTATTTAATTTATTTTTAGTCTATTTTTATTGATTTATGCAATACATTTTTACAATATATTTTTGACAAGTTAGAATTAGTTGTTCCTCCTCCCTTCTCAATTGGGCGTTTCTTTACATGCATTGTCTTTGTGTCCCTTGAAGTACCTTTAATATGATTTTATTTGAAATATTACATATATACATACTTTTATTTTTAAAAGTGTTTTTTCATTTATATGTATATTTATTTATGTATATTAATTATTTATTCATTATTAATTGTATTTATTAATATGCATTGGTATTCTTTGCGTTGTTCTATGACTATATATTTCTTATTTATTTATTCATTGTTAGTAATTAGTATCCCATATGCTCAAGCCGGGATAGCACTCAACTTGATTACAATAAGTAATTAGTATCCCATATGCTCAAGCCGGGATAGCACTCAACTTGATCACAATAAGGTACCTATTAATTAATCATTTTCTGCATGTCCTCGTCTCTCTTTTTTCCTTTTTCCTTTTTTAATGTTTTAATATATTGATTATCATTTTATTATGGTTTTAGTAATTTTCATTGTTTATTCAATTAATATCGTGAATTAATATATTGTCCTTTACATGTTGTAATTATGTTTTTAATATTAGTTTTCAATATTATGTTTTAATTAGTTTTTCATAATTCATATATTTTTATAGTTGTTTTACAATGAAATTTAGATTGTGTTTATTTAATCTATATGTTTATGTTTATTGTTTTTGAGGTGTGTTCTTTAGACCCCCTGAGGAAGGCCAGTGGCCGAAACGCGTTGGGGCGCAATTAATAAAGTTCATTTTTTGGCAGTCCAGGCTCCGCTCTTTTTGTTCCTTTGTGTTGTGCGGATCCTTTGCTCCTTTTTGGTACTCGTCTTTAAGCAGGCCATGTATGCAAACTTCTGTAGTTTTGGCCTCTGGTCTCCTGAGGTTTATAGAAGCACCAGATATGATTCCATTTCTCTTCAGGGATATGGTACTATAGCCATGATTCTTGGCTAAGAAGTACCTTCATGCGGAAACTTGTTCCTTGCTGGAGGATGGGAAGGTCAGATGGAATTACTGTAGTGTTCATCTGCCTTAAGGATTCAGGCAGAATGTGATTGAGATCTTAAATTTTGCAGTGCACTCATGGATATGCTAGAACATGGAGAAGATGGCACTGTTTCAAGATCCTGTCCTGTGTATGCATGCTTTTGAAGGGGTGTGGTTTGTTTTTTTTTAGTTTTCCACTCTCCCATCCTTTTGAGAAATTTGGATCTCTTGGTGAACATAAGAGATGCCATACTGGGTCAGACCAAGGTCCATCAAGCCCAGTATCCTGTTTCCAACAATGGCCAATCTAGGTCATACGTACCTAGCAGTTTCCCCAAAAGAGACAGGTTCCGCAATGCTTGTACTGGGTCAAGCATTGATATCCTGGGTCCCTTCTTAATAATGGTTTATGGACCTTTCCTCCAGGAACTTGTCCAAACCTTTTTTAAACCCAGCTACACTAACAGCCTTTACTACATCCTCTGGTAACAAATT
This sequence comes from Ichthyophis bannanicus, assembly GCA_033557465.1. NCBI lineage: Eukaryota > Metazoa > Chordata > Amphibia > Gymnophiona > Ichthyophiidae > Ichthyophis > Ichthyophis bannanicus. The sequence continues at coordinate 370,184,879 of CM066033.1, read as the reverse complement.
CCAGAGTTTGATTACACGTTGAGTGAAAAAAATATTTTCTTTTATTAGTCTTAAATAGTTTATCCTGTAGCTTCATTGCATGTCCCCTAGTCTTTCTATATTCTGATAAGGTAAACAATCGATCTACGTTTACCCGTTCCACTCCGTTCATTAATTTATAGACTTCTATCATATTTCCCCTCAGCCGTCTCTTTTACAGGTTAAAGAGCCCTAACCTTTTTAGCCTTTCTTCATAGGAGTATCCTTCCATCCCCTTTACCATTTTGGTGGCTCTTCTCTGAATCTTTTCTAATAACGCTATATCCTTTTTAAGATACGGCAACCAGAATTGCACACAATATTCAAGGTGCGGTCTCACCATGGAACAATATAGAGGCATTATAATATCTTTTGTTTTATTTTCCATTCCTTTCCTTATGTTACCTAGCATTCTATTTGCTCTTGGCTGCTGCTGCACACTGGGCCGAGGGTTTTAACATGCTATCCACAATGACGCCTAAATCTCTTTCCTGGGTAGTGGTTCCTAATGTGGAACCTTGCATCTTGTAACCATAGTTTGGGTTGTTCTTCCCTAGGTGCATAACTTTGCACTTGTCCACATTAAATTTCATCTGCCATTTTGATGCCCAGTCTTCCAATTTATCAAGATCCTCTTGGGTTTTAACAACTTTAAATAGTTTTGTCATCTGCAAATTTGATAACTTCGCTCGTTGTTCCACTTTCCCGGTCATTTATGAATATGTCAAAAAGCAGCAGACTCAGCACAGATCCCTGGGGTACACCACTATTAACTTTTCTCCATTGGGAAAACTGGCCATTTAGCCCAACCCTCTGTTTTCTATTTTTTAACCAGTTCTTGATCCATAGTAGTACACTGCCTCCTATCCCATGACTCTTTAGTTTTGCCAGAAGTCTCTGAGGGACCTTGTCAAAGGCTTTCTGAAAGTCCAGATCCACTATATCAGTGGACTCACCTATGTCCACCTGTTTATTCACACTTTCAAAAAAACATAATAGATTAGTAAGACAAGGTCTTCCTTGTCTAAAACCATGTTGGCTGTCTCCCATTAGGCCATGACTATCTACATGCTGAGTAATTTTTTTCTTTATGATGGTTTCTACCATTTTTCCCGGTATTGACGTGAGGCTCACCGGTCTGTAGTTTCCCGGATCACCCCTGGAACCTTTTTAAAAATTGGCGTTACATTGGCGATCCTCCAATCTTCAGGTATTACAGATGATTTTAATGATAGCTCACAGATTACTAATAGCAGGTCTGCAATCTCATATTTCAGTTCTTTCAACACCCTTGGATGTATACCATCCAGCCCAGGTGATTTGCTACTCTTCAGTTTAAATAATAGTTGTAATACATCTTCCCTATGTATCGATATTTCCTTCAATTCTTCCGCACCTTTAAATACCACTTCAGTCATGGGTAACATCCCTACATCTTCCTCAGTAAAGACCAAAGCAAAGAATTCATTCAGTCTCTCTGCTATCGCCTTGTCGCCTCTTAGTGCCCCTTTAACTCCTCTATCATCTAATGGACCAACTGACTCTCTCACAGGTTTTTTGCTACGAATGTACTTGAAAAAATCTTTTTTGCGTTTTTTCTTCCGCAGCAAGCTGCTTCTCAAATTCTCCCTTTGCCTGCTTTATCAATGCCTTGCATTTGACTTGCCGGTGCTTGTGCTGTTTCCAGGTTTCGTCGTTTGGCTCTTTTTTTCCATTTCCTGAAAGATGCTTTTTTGGCAACAGCCTCTCTGTTACAAAATTTCTTTAAAAAAAAAAGCGCCTTTGGCAGCTGGAACTCTCAGGGCTGTGTGGGTGTCTGGGGTTTCTCTGCCCAACAGATGCTGGGATTCCTTTTCGGATTGTGTACATGTGGTTTTGTTTTTTCCTCATGGTCCTTTTTTTAATTTGTTCCTGCTGCAGTATTCAGCTGCATGGCCTGTGGCAGCCCGTGACTACCCGCCTCTTCTCCCCCTCCCCCTTGTGAAGTTGTTTCCATGCCTGTTGCTTTCTTTGCCTCAATTGTGGCTTAGGTGCCTGGGGTACCTTTTTTTTTTTTGCCATTTTTGATTTTTCCACTGAGGGCCTGAGTCATGATGCTGTTTCTGTGGCCCCTGCCCCTCTTTTCCCATGGGGGTGTTCTATGGAGATCACTGCCTGGTCCTTGTGGAATGGCCCTTTGGCCTCAAGGATCTCCATTTTTTTTAACTGGCTTATGCTGCAGCTCCTAAAACAGTTTATAGCCTGTTTTCAGTCTCTGTGAGCTGCTTGATAATTCCCTTTGTGGGATTCGAGGCTTGGGCCTCCCATATGGGGGATCTGGGATCCACGAGCACATCTCTCAAATGTAGTGATGGCCCTCACTTTGCCCTTGTACTTATTCATGCCTCTGAGAGCTCAGCTTTTATCTTCTATGGGAGTTGGTTGAATGACTCGAGAAAATACCTTTCTCCAGTACCAAGCAGGAAGTCAGCCCTCACATATGGGTGACGTCGGCGCCGACGGAGCCCTCGCGGAGCAATTTTCCCCAGCTTTCAAAGAAAGCCTTTGGGAATTGCAGCGCGCATGCGCGGTCGCCTTCCCGCCCAAGGGTGCCATCTTAGCCAGTCTTTTTTCCGCGGAGCCCTACAGACGTACCCGTCGTGTCCCCGCGAAAAAGTTGATTTTACTCATAATTTTCTCTTTTTCCTTCGGTTCGACGCCGGTCTTTTTCCCGCCCGGACTCGCGACGCCGGTCACGAGTCCTCTTCTTCTTTTTCGGTTTTTCTGACTTAGTCAGTTTCGTTTTCGGTTTTTCCCTGGCAGCCCGGTCCTTTGACCTCGCAGGGGCCCTTTTTCCCCCGATGGCTGCCAGTGGTTTCAAGCGGTGTGGTCAGTGTGACCGAAATATGTCACTAACTGACACACACGACAATTGCCTCCGCTGCCTGGGCCCGGATCATGAAGAAATGATCTGTGGGGCCTGCGGCAAAATGTCCTCCAAAGCGTTGAGAAGTCGGCGGCATCAGCGGGATAGGATATTCGCTGACCCCAGCCGTACCCGGACCTCGTCGGAGGCCTCCGCGTCCAGAGGTTCCAGCTCGGACCGTCGCCGGAGTTCCTCCGACAGGGGTTCTCCCTCCGGGGACCATCGACGGAAGGTGAAACCCGCGAGGGCGGCGTCGGTGGACGCTCCTGGCTCCGCGAGGGCCAGGTCGCATAGCCCCGATAGCCGTCCCGGGTCCTTGGAGAAGGAGCACCTCTCGAAGCGACCTCGCCTGGAGTCGGAGCTGCCTGCTCGGGTAAGTCCTGTGGTCCTCCTGGACTCGCCTCCGAGACCGCCGACGTCGGGGGCTGCTGGGTCACCTGAGGTCGGACTCAGGTTGACGGCCTTGGAGAGCAGACTGTCTGCCTTCATGGACCAGCAGCGGGCACTGCTCGCTGGCGCCGCTGCCCCGACCGCCGGGACGTCGACGTCTAAGTCGACCCCGGAGACCGAGCCGATCCTCGAGTCCATGCGAACTCGAGTCGATCCTCCGGTCGAGGTCACCCTCGGCCTCCCGTTCGGGACCGAGGTCGCCGACGCCGACTCCCTCGGCGTCGGGGCGGCAGGCGCCGCGGCCTGCCCGGGCCGACCCCACCGATTCCTCGTCGGAGTCGGTCTGGGAGTCTGAAGAGGAAGAGTCACCTGATTCTTTTCGGACTCGGTGTGTCCCCTCGGACTCACCTGAGTCCGAACCTCGGAAGCAGTCCCCCCCGGATGATGCCCGGTTCTCGGACTTCGTCAGGGATATGGCCAAGGCTTTGGCCTTCCCTGCGGATCCCGAGGAGGAGCCTCGAGCCGAAGAGCTCGATGCCCTCCAGTATGACTCTCCCGCCAGGGAACACTTTACTGTACCGGTTCCTCCCATGCTGGAACGACTACTCTTCCGCATGTGGGAGAGTCCGGCCTCCTCGCCGGTCCTGAGCAAGCGGGTCGATTCTATCGAGTCCGCAAGAGCCCTGGCTTCCAAAAAGCACAGCTACCACACCATTCCATGGTAGTGGAATCGGCCATGCATCGTCTTAAGAGCCAGAAGATGCACTCCTCGGTGCCTCCTGGCAGGGAGGCCCGTAACCTGGATGGCCTTGGTAAGAAGTGTTTCCAGGGCTCTATGCTTGCGTGTCGTGTCCAGACCTACCAGCTATACATGGGCATGTATCTCTGAGACCTGGCTAAAGAGCTAGCCGGATTCTCCGCTGGTTTGTCCGAGGAACCCTTGCGGAGGTTCCTGGCCTTGTCCACTGGCATTCGGGAATGCTCAAAATTCATATCCCAAGCAGCCTATGATGGCTTTGAAGCATCGGCTCGAGTGGCCGCAGCCGGCATCGGTGCCCGCCGACAGGCTTGGCTTCAGTCGTCTGACCTTGAGCCCTGGGTGCAGGACAAGTTGGTCGATGTCCCCTGCCGAGGCGAAAACCTCTTTGGCAAGCCCATGGCTGAAAAGGCTGCACAAATCGAGACGGAGACTCTCACCAGGACTAGGCTTTCTAGGAAGACCTCCGCCCCTTCCCAGAAAAAGAAGGGCTCGGGAAAGAAGTCCTTTTACCCGAGAAAGGCGGCTGCCTACAAACACTACCCCCAATATCAGGCCCCTGCAGCTCCCCAACAGGGCCAGCAGGCCAAGGGACGGGGTAACGGGTCCCGTAGGCAGCAAGCCCCCAAGCCTGCACCACCAGCCCCTGCTCAGCAGGGTGGGGGCTTTTGACTCCTTAAGCATAGCCTCTCCCCCTCCGCTGGCTCCTCCCAGCACCGGAGGCCGGCTGGTTCACCGCCCACAGGTGGTCCAGCATCACTTCAGATGCCTGGGTGCTTCAAGTCGTAAGAGAAGGCTATCTTCTCCACTTCCACCAGGTCCCTCCCTCCTATTTTCCGGGAGAACCTCCACGACTCCCTCTGCACAGGGAATTACTCCTTCAGGAGTTAGCAGGTCTTCTACAGGAACAGGCGGTGGAACCGGTGCCCCACCACCTGAGAGGTCAAGGCTTTTATTCCAGGTATTTTCTAGTACCAAAAAGGACGGGAGGCCTCCGACCCATCCTGGACTTGCGCAACCTCAACAGGTTCCTCGTGCGGGAAAAGTTCAAAATGCTTACCCTTGGAATCCTTCTGCCCTACCTCCAGCAGGGAGATTGGCTATGCTCCTTGGATCTAAAGGATGCCTACACGCACATCCTCATCCACCCAAGCCAACGCCAATACCTAAGGTTTGTGGTGGCAGGAAATCATTACCAGTACAGAGTACTGCCCTTTGGCCTGTCCTCCGCACCGCGAGTCTTCACAAAATGTCTCGCGGTGGTGGCGGCCCATCTCCGGCTTCACGGCCTCTGTCTTTCCGTACCTCGACGACTGGCTCATCAGAGCAGCGTCCGCTCCGGAGGTCACCAACGCCACACGCCGCACGGTGACTCTTCTGCAGTACTTGGGCTTTGTTATAAACTTCGCAAAGTCCACTTTGCTCCCCTCACAGGATCTCGAGTTCATCGGCGCAAGGCTGCACACTCCTCAGGCACGAGCGTTCCTACCGCTCGACAGGGCTCAACGGCTCATGGACCTAGCCGACCGTTTTCGCAGCCAGCACCTGGTCTCCGCCAGGCGCTTCCTGAAACTACTCGGCCATATGGCTTCCACCGTCCATGTGACCCCCAATGCCCGCCTGAATATGCGGCCTGCTCAATGGTGTCTCCGCAAGCAGTGGCAACAAGCCACAGGCGGCCTAGCAGACCTAGTGCGCGTCTCCGAGCCGCTGGCCTCGTCTCTCCAGTGGTGGCTTCATCGGCCGAACCTGGTACTCGGCATGCCTTTTCAGTCACCTCAGCCGGCCCGGGTGCTGACGACAGATGCATCCCTCCTGGGCTGGGGAGCACATTGCCAAGGGGCACATACTCAGGGCCTCTGGACCACGTGGGAGTCTGCTCAGCAGATCAACTTCCTGGAGCTCAGAACGATCCGCCTGGCTCTCAAGGCCTTCTCCCACCTGACCTCTCACCAGTCCGTCCTTGTCCAGACGGACAATCAAGTTGCCATGTTCTACGTGAACAAGCAGGGGGGCACGGGCTCCTTCCTTCTCTGTCGGGAAGCACAGAAGCTCTGCTCTTGGGCCGTCAGTCATGGCGTTCTTCTCAAGGCAGTTTATCTCCCAGGCCAAGAAAATTGCCTGGCGGACAAACTCAGCAGGATCCTCCAGCCGCACGAGTGGCGCCTGGATCCCTTGGTAGTTCAGAAGCTCTTTCTAAAGTGGGGCCTTCCCCACGATGGATCTCTTTGCCAGTCCTCACAACCGGCAACTTCCTCGCTTCTGCTCTCGTCAGCCACATCCCCTTCGAGTTGCGGCAGACGCTTTTCTACTCTCATGGTCGGAGAGCCTTCTGTATGCTTTTCCTCCCATCCCGCTAGTCTCTCGGACTCTTTTCAAGGTTCTCCGAGACAAAGCTTTCATGATCCTGGTGGCCCCTCGCTGGCCCAGACAGCCGTGGTTTCCACTCCTGCTGCAATTAGCGGTAGAGGATCCATTCCCTCTGGGGTTACAACCGGATCTCCTCACTCAGGATCAGGGGTCTCTGCTACACCCCAACCTCAGGTCTCTCAATCTAATGGCCTGGCTGCTGAGAGGGTAGTCCTTGCTCCCCTTCTCCTGCCGGCAGAGGTGGAAGAGGTCGTCCTAGCTTCTCGGCGACCTTCTACCCGCAAATGCTACGCCCTTAAATGGCGTCGCTTTTCCGTTTGGTGTACCCAACAGTCTCAGGATCCCTTCTCCTGCCCGGTGTCGGTGATCCTGCAGTACTTGCTGTACCTCTCTAATCTGGGACTTAAGTCCAACTCCGTCAAAGTTCACCTTAGTGCTCTTTCAGCACATCATGTGCCGGTGGACGGCAGACCTCTTTCCAGTGACCCTCTTGTAGCGAGGTTTCTCCGAGGTCTCCTTCTGCTTAAACCACCTCTGCGCCTGCCAGCGCCTGACTGGGATCTGAATGTGGTTTTACAGCGCATCACCTGTCCGCCTTTTGAACCTATGGCTACCTGTTCTCTCCGTTTTCTTTCTTGGAAAACATTGTTCTTGATAGCCCTCACTTCCGCTAGACGCGTAAGTGAATTGCAGGCCCTCGTGTCTGATCCCCCTTACACTCGGTTCTACAAAAATAGGGTAGTCCTACGGACTCACCCAAAATTTCTTCCAAAAGTGGTCTCCCCTTTTCACATCAATCAGGAGGTGGTACTTCCGACCTTCTTTCCCAGACCACACTCCAGCCGAGCTGAAACGGTCCTCCATACCCTGGACTGTAGAAGGGCATTGAACTTCTACCTTGACCGTACGCGGGAGCACCGTAAAGCTGCTCAGCTTTTTGTGTCTTTTGACCCCAATAAATTGGGGCTCCCGGTCTCCAAGCGTACTCTGTCCATCTGGGTTGCGGACTGTATCACTTGGGCTTATGGGGCAGCCGGACTCTCCTTGGAAGGTCGAGTCACGGCTCATTGCGTTCGGGCAAAGGCTACGTCAGTGGCTTACCTCCGCTCTGTTCCGCTGGCAGACATCTGCCGGGCCGCTACTTGGTCTTCGAGCCAGACTTTTGCGGTCCATTACTGTCTCGAGAGGGAGTCCTGCAGGGACGGTGCTTTCGGACAGGCAGTCCTCCGTAATCTCTTTGAGGTTTGAGCAACTCCTACCCTCCATCCCTGATGTGGGCTACCGGTGGGGGGTAATTCAGCGAAGATTCCTTCCTTCTGTGCTGCTGAGCTAGAGGGAGCTCATTTTTGTGCTTAGGGTCTCCGGTAGCCTTAAGCTTGGGAGTCCCATATGTGAGGACTGACTTCCTGCTTGGTCCTGGAGAAAGCGTAGTTACTCACCTGTAACAGGTGTTCTCCAGGAGCAGCAGGAATCAGTCCTCACAACCCTCCCTCCTCCCCTTGGAGTTGCAATCATCTTCTTTAGTTTTTTTTGCAAATTTTTATGCTGTCTTTTTTAGCTATGTCATCTGACTGGCTAAGATGGCACCCTTGGGCGGGAAGGCGACCGCGCATGCGCGCTGCAATTCCCAAAGGCTTTCTTTGAAAGCTGGGGAAAATTGCTCCGCGAGGGCTCCGTCGGCGCCGACGTCACCCATATGTGAGGACTGATTCCTGCTGCTCCTGGAGAACACCTGTTACAGGTGAGTAACTACGCTTTATCAGAAGGAAAGTCTGAAGAGGGTGGAATTTATTTTTTTCTTTTTTTTCCCCCTGTTGAAAGGCTAGGGTCTCTATAGAGGAGGAAAGTGCTTGAAGAGTTTATTTAAGAATGCATTTCAGCCACTGCCTTAGGTTCTCGGACAGCTGGATGCAGGCCTAGTGTCAAGCCCTCTGTTAATGAATCCAGCCATTGCCAAGCGACCCAGTTATGAGGTTGGAAGAGGACCACCTAGGTGACTGTTATCCTCAAAGGCTTGGTAACCTCACCAGCATGCACTTGGAAGAGTCTTATTAGCCAGATGACAGCTCTGACTCTATGCTTGATCACAGATGCTGCCTCCAAGCTGTGACTGAGCATACTCACCATTTATGGGCCTGGTGAAATAGGGGCATCTTTGGGAAGGCTTGCCCACAGAGACTCATGGAAGATTGGCTTCGAGATGCCAGAGGTGCCTCTTGTAGTGCCATGCATAGAGCCATCTAACTTCTAAGAGTTTGGATAGAGACTTAGCTCTTTGGGTCACAGTCCAAGGAAGAGCAGTGCTTTCAGAGCTATCTGCGTGCTCGAGTTGCCACCACAACTCCATTGAAGCCAATAGTGCCCCTTAAGAAGGACTGCTGGAAAGCACGGGGGGGGGGGGGGAGGGCTCCATTTCCTCTGAAGAAGACCCATACCAGAGACAGAGGGTTCTTCATCAAGGCTGAAGCCCTTGGCAAGATGCTTGCCTCTTAATCCTAAAGTCACTGGTTCAGGCCTGCCTGAGATGGGGGGAGGGAGAGTAATTGAGTTCAATTATGGCAGTGCTTCTGCAAGATACCCTTGTGTCTCCCTGCAGCTTCCCCCTTCAAGCAGGTGATGTTCAAGGACTCTTATCTTTTGCAATTAGAGGCTATTCTGCCCTCCACCGAGCAGGGCCAGGATTCTGCATCATGGTGTTTCAAGAAGGGAGGTTCCTCCTGGCCTATCCTGGACCAAAAGGCAGTTAGTGCCTATCAGAGTCCCCCTTTTCCATATAAGGACCATCAGGTCTATCATTGCATCAGTCAGGCAAGGAAGTTCCTTATCTCCCTAGACCTCGCCAAGGCACATTTTCATGTGGGAGTAATAGCGGTGGCTTTGCGCTTCTGTATTCTGAGCTGCCATTTCTAGTTCCGGGCCCTGCCCTCTTTGGCTTGGTCATGCTTCAGAGACCATGTTGCTGCCAGCAGTGTGTGTGTTTTATCTGGAGGACTGGCTAATGTGGTCCAGAGATGATACAGACCTGTGGTTTCCTGACTGGAAAAACTGGTGATTGCCCTCTTTCCTCCCCCCCCCCCCCCCAACATCCTGCTTCTCTCTCAGGAGTTGGAGTAACGGTTTTGTTATGTACTCTCCTGGGTTGAGTTTTCTTCATAACGGAGAGGTGTCTCAAGCTGTATTCAGTGCAGGACCTTTTGTCCTCTGTCAGCTTCACAGTCCTGGGATTTCACCAGATACCTGGGTCCCCAGCATTGCCCTTGGAGCCACCTTCTGCAGTAGCACCTGAAAACCACCTTGTCTCCCTTTTCCCAGCTGTTTGACCAGACCCTTCCTCTCTTCTGGGAGATCACAAAGCAGTTTAAGTGGTGAGTGACCCAGATGCTCCTTTTTGAATGCTGGCCTGAGGGTTGGGATGCACACTCCATGGGCCAATTGACCCTTGGGGCTCTGGTCCTCTCATGAGGCCTCATGGACATGCTGTCTCCTGAATGGAAGAACAAGCCACTTAGCCCTGGAGAGATTCAGGTCTCCTAGTGGGCAAGATTGTCTGTCTGAAGGTCTGACATTGTGGTTGCAGTAGCACCAGTCAAGTGAAATGGATCTTGCAATGTCAGAAGCAAGGGGCTTGATTTATAGTAGTTAGCATTACTGCTTTTCAGGCAGTTAACCTGGGTTTCCCGGCCAATGCAGTCTTTGTTTTTTAGAGTGGTTTGATGTTATGGAGCTGTGTGTTGGTTAGAGAAGCATATGATTGCCCTGTCTGTAGTATTGACAAGGTGCATGCCAACTATCCTTTTCCCTGAATCAGTACTATGGTTTCAGGTGAGAGAGCTCAGCCCTCATGTGCAACTTGTAGTATGGAATTGGCTCCCTTCTAGTGTATGACTTGATGGCCACTCCAGGAAATGCTGCTGTGGGAACGTTCTGTGGATGGCAGGCTTGCATGCCCTTCAGGAGTGACCTTGAAGGGATGTATCTCCCTCCCTGGCTGAGTCATCTGCTATGCAGGGTTTCGGGCCCATCTGGGCCTAGTGGACCAGGACTGGCTTTGGAGGCAGTAGTACAGGAAACTCTTGAACCAGTTGGCATGGCCTCTCTCTCTCTCTCTTTTTCTACCTCAAAATAAGGGCATATTGGGGTAGGGGTTCCTGGTATGGGAGGATCTGTCCCATCTCCTTACAGCTTGGCCTTTGAGAGACAGACTTTGTAAGAAGAGTAATCTGGAGTGGTGGACACCTTGCTCAAGGCTCGCGCACCTTTATTGCTTAGCTTAGGTAAAGGTCCTTGCAGTCCAGCCTGGGCCATGGCTTGGCCTTCAACTCTCAAGGCTTGATTGGTGGGCCTGTTGAGCACTGCAGGGGTCACATCCAAAGGATTTCATGAGCGGTGCTCCCTTGTGTCCTTCCTGGGGGGGGGGGGTGGTTTGAGGTTGAAGCAGTTGCAACTGACTGTCTGTGTGCTAGGTTTTTTTGCCTCTATTAATTCTTTCTGGCGTGGAAGACTTAACCCCACCCCACCCCCCCAAAAAAAACCCAACTCCTTTTGTATCCATTCCTAAGGCCTTCATCAACATCTTGGCCTATAAGGATTTCTTGGGGCATCTGCCAGGTCTGTGTCCAAGCTACAGGTCTTCTCTCGCATAGACCCTTGGTCTTCTCGACCATTTCTTTCTCCTTACAGGCTGTTCCATCCTTTCTCCTAAGGTTGCTGTCCTTTCATCTTAACTAGGCTATCGATCTGCCTGCTTTCTTGGGGGATCTTCAGAAGGACCCCTTGCTGTGTCTGATGGATATACAGAGAATGTTGATCAGATACATGGAAATTGCTAATGCTTTCCACTATTTGGCACATTCTTCATCCTCAGCAGGCTGAGGAGAGGACTGGCAGCAGCAGAGTCTATCAAGTCAGTGTATGCTCTGACTGGTAAGTGTGTGTACTAGAGTAAGTCCATTTTTCATTAGGGTTCAGACCACCTCTTGAGTGTAATCCACCTTGGTGTCTCCAGAGGACATTCGATCTTCTCGGAGCAGTTTTGTGAAGCACTACAGGTTGCTTGTGGGGGTTGGTACAGATGGTGCCTTAGACTATGCTCAGGACAGAACTGCTACGCCATTCTCCTATCTTGGGCATTGACTAATTGAGTGCATACTTTTTATTTATTGAATGGCTTTATATACCTTTCAGGAAAATCAAAGCAGATTACAGATAACAGGTAATGAACAATTACATTATAGCAAGCTTAACATTTAACATCACTAAATATTGAGTGCGAACTAGGGGGTATGCAACATGTTGGTGCAATAAAACTATGCAACATATTTACAGGTACTCTCGTAGAAACATATGTACAAAAAATCGTATGTACATGTAGGCTTATTTACAGAGCTGCTCAATATTACATCATAAGTAGTTATACCTACAAGATGTAAGGCTGCTAACAGGGCTGCCATACCAGGATTTAATATTGGAGGGAGGTTGTTATGTGGGGGAAAAGGTCTCGCATCTGTTCGGGTGTGCCAAAATGTTCTATAAAAAAGATGTCTTGAGATCTTTCCTGAAGGTGGTTAGGTCCAGTAGTGGATCTAATTTGGTCTTGTAAGGAATTCCATAATATTGGTGCAGTGAAACTAAAGGCACTATTGGTCATTTGCCCTGAATATTTCGGTAGGAAGAAGGTACAAGTAGAATGTTTTGGCTACACTCCCTCCTTAGCATGTCATTTGAGGGGCTTTTTGAGTTTGGTTAAATAGGACAGTGATACTTCCCTTATTAGTTTGAATGTAGTCCATTAGTATTTTATACTTGATCATGCTATGTATAGGCAGCCAATGTAGCTTGAATAAGATGGGAGTAATGTGTTCTGATGGGTTTGCTTTGACAGTCCTGGAAGCAACATGCTGAGCTATCTTAAGATAGTCTTCGCCTGTCTTGGGAGCCCTTGAAGGGGAGTGTTGCAGAAGTAGATTTGGGGGAGTACCATAGCATGGAGTACTGATCTAAAGTCCTGGTGTGGTAGCAGGGGCCTTAGGTGTTTGAGGAGTCTGTTTGTTTTTTATAGATTATACCAGCTGTAGTTTTTAGGTGGGTTATTTAAGTTTTTAGTAAACCATCAAGGTACCTGACTTGTTCTTTTGAGAGTAACACTCAGATTTCTTGACACAAAAAGGGCCTCTGTTTTCTTATAATTGATTTTTGAGGTTATGTTCATTTAACCATTGAGGTTTTGGTAGAGCACAAGATGATGGTAAAATTAGGATGTGCTGTATCAAATGGGAGGTACAGCATCACATCTGCATAGATGGCATATCCGATATTGTGTTCCTGAATAATGTGGCAGATAGGAGTGCAGAGAGGGCAGAACCCTGTGGTATCCCTTGTTTCTGGGGAAAGGACTTTGATGTCTATTGTCCTATTTTAACCTGCTGGGATTAGTCAGCAAAGTAGGATTGGAACCATAGCAACGTGGTGCCATATAATCCAATTTGTTTGAGCCTTTCCATAAGGATTGTATGATTGATCAAGTCAAAAGCAGCTGCAATATCTAGAAATATTAGGACTGCTCGTTTTAGGGTTATCAAAGATCCCAGTCATGAGGGTCTCAATACTATGGTGTGGCCTAAAACCATATTGGTCAGTGTCTAAGGGCATGCGTATATCAATGTGATCCTGTAGCTTTTTTTTCTTTTTTTTTTCTTTAATGATTTTAGCCAAAAATGGCCGGCTGGTCTTATAGGATGTGGGGCATAGTTTGTCCAGGGATTTGTTTTTCAATATTTGACTTATCGAGGCTTGCTTAAGAAGTTTAGGCATAATTCCCTTTGAGTGACACATTAATCATATCAAGAATGTATGGGGCCAGTTCTGTGCAGACTACTTTTAGCCAGCTGACTGGGCAAGGGTCAAGACTAGAGGTAGTAGTGTTAATGTTGGAGATCATTCTGTCTAGTTCAATTTGTAGAAATTAGGCCAGATAGGATTGGATGGTGTTTAAGGATAAATGGTGTTGAATAATCTGATAGAGGTGTGAGCTTGGTAAAATAGTAGTTAGCAAGGGTTTTAGGTGCAATAAGGGGGTTATTTAATTGGTTTGGTGATCCTGTTAGATTTCTAACAATCTCAAAGTTCCCTTGAGACGGTTTAGGGAGTTCATGAGAATCTTCGTATGGTAGTTTTTCTTGCTATGGTTGGCTGTAATTCAGTATATTTGAAGTTTATTTTCATATTTATCGAGGTGGCAGTTAGACATTCTCCATTTTCATTCAAGTTTCCTCAATTGTCTTTTTAGCTGTCTTATCTCTTGGGAGTACCAAGGTTCTGATGATTTTTGTTTAGTTTTATTGATATTTTGACTTTTGGATGGACTGCGGCTCTCTCAATTGTCTTGTTCCTATTTACGATATAGCTATCAAGATCGGTAAGTGGAAAGGTAAGATCCAGTATAATTTCTATCTAGTATGTGGCAAGTAGGTGGGCTTTGGTGTTGGATGGTTTATAAGGTATGAGAGTTTAAAGTTGTTTAGGAAGTGGTCAGACTATGGGACAGGAGTAGCTTGAGAAGGTGCAGACATATAGCAATGTTGTCTAGGCTTGGTCTAGCAGGATAAGTAAGGAAGAAAGCGTAGTTACTCACCTGTAACGGGTGTTCTCCAGGGACAGCAGGAATTAGCCCTCACTTATGGGTGACATTGGCACCAGAGCCCACGCGGAGCAATTCCCCAGCTTTCAAAGAAAGCCTTTGGGATTGTTGCCACGCATGCATGGTCCTCTTCCCGCCCAAAGGTGCCATCTTGCTCAGTCAGGTCCCTTAGCTTGAGCCCTACCAAGCAGATGGCAAGGGAAGGATAAAAATCCAGCAACTCCTCAGGGGAGGTGGGAGGGTAGCGAGGACTGATTCTTGCTGTCCCTGGAGAACACCACCTGTTATAGGTGAGTAACTAGGCTTTCTCCAGGAACAAGCAGAGTCAATCCTCACTTATGGGACTCCCCAGCTACAGGCTACCGAACCTGTAACCAAAAAAATGCCTCCGAAGTAGTGAGCGGAAGCAGATGCCCAAAGGAGCCAGAGCCCTCTGGTCCCCGGGGCAAAACCCTCGGTAGCCATCAAGAAGGGTCAGAGGGCCAGAGTTGCTTATACCCCAAACAGATTACGGAGTACCGCCTGGCCAAAGGCGCTGTCCTGGCGGGACTCCCTCTCCAGGCAGTAGTGCAAAACGAAAGTGTTCGCTGAAGACCAGGTCGCAGTCTGGCAGATGTCAGTCAGAGGCACTTAGCGCAGTGAAGCTATCGAATCCGTCTTGGCTCTGACACCATGTGCAGTGACCCGCCGATCCAGCGGGGCACCGTTATGCAGTCCACCCAGATGGGGAGCATGCGTTGCGTGACTGCCTGCCCCGGGCAATTGGGATCGTAGGACACGAAGAGCCGGCCAGACTTGCGATGAGGCCGGTTGTGCTGCAAGTAGAAAGCAAGAGCCCTCTTGTAGTTGAGTGTATGCAAAACCGTCGATGCCTGGGGTCTCGGGAAGAAGGTCTGTAAGACTATCTCCTGATTGAGATGGAAATCCAAGACAACCTTTGGCAGGAACCTGGTGTGGGTACAGAGGGACCTCTCTGTTCCCATAGAAGCTGGTGTAAGGGACATCAGCCATGAGAGCCTGGTGTTCACTGACTTGGTGGGCTGAGGTCGGGGCCACCAGGAAGACCACCTTCCAGGATAGGTGCCAAACACTGTTCCCTCTAAGCTGTACGCGTGTGCACGCGCGCACACCTCGCTGAGCGAACGCACATACTTTACAATAGAGCGCACAAATTACGGCTCTGATTCTGATAGAAAACAGACGTCTTAAAATTTAAAAGTCATGATTGTAATTACTAGAAATTTCCCGCTTCATTTTAGTAATCGTCTATTTTCATTTAATTTGATTAAAATCAATGTGGTGTACATACTGTATTCTGACGTGTAGTCAAATTTTAAAGTATATAACTCAGAGTGCCGTTATGTGGCGCACAAAAATTTAACCTTCCTTCAAAAGCTGCACACAGCTGTTTTATGCGCACACAGCCTACAGAAAACTAGAGGGAACATTGGTGCCAAAGCGAACACATTGCCATCAGCTCGAAGGGTGAATGTGTAAGCTGCATGAGCACTACATTCAGGTCCCACTCCACCGGGGGAGGTCGGATGGGAGGTTTGGAAAGCAAGAGACCCTGCATAAGGCGTGAGACCAAGGGTTGCTCCGAGAGGGGTTTACCCTTGAGAGGGAGGTGATTCGCTGAGATGGTGCTCAGGTGCATCCTGACTGATTTTGACTTAAGCCCTTCCTTCGAGAAGTGAAGGAGGTACTGGAGGACCCATCGGGTAGGACAAGAGTGGGTCGATCTGGAGCCCAGAGCACCAGACCGAGAAGTGCCGCCACTTGAAGGCATAGGCTCGACTCGAGTCTTTCCTTGACGTGAGGAGGACCTCCTCAACCTGCGGGAGGTCCAGCGGGGCTAGGGATACCCATTCAGCCACCAGGCTGTGAGGGAGAACAAGGCCAGGTTCGGGTGGAACACCCGCCCCTCCTCCTGCATTAGCAGGCCTGGGGCACAGCCCAGGGGAACTGAGGGCTCAGACGAGAGCCAGAGCAGGAGTGGGAATCACAGCTGTCAAGGCCACGAGGGAGCAACAAGAATCACTGACGCTTGCTCCCGCTGAACCTTGTGGAGGGTCCTCGCGATGAGAGGAGTGGGAGGGAACATGCAAAGAAGCCCAGAGGTCCAACTCAAGAGGAACGCATCTGGGGCCTCCCTGCTCGGGTGCAGAATCAGCCTGAAGAAGCCGGGGGAGCTGCATGTTCGGGCTGGCGAACAGGTCCATAGTTGGAATCCCCCACTGATGGAACAAAAGGCCGGCCACCTCCGGGTCCAGCCGCCACTCGTAAGGGCAGAGGATCCTGCTGAGTTTGTCTGCAAGGATGTTCTCATGGCCCAGAAGGTAGACCACTCTTAGGGTCATCCCCTGATGGAAGGCAAAGGAGCAGAGGAGGATTGCCTCCCAGCAGAGGAGGCGGGAGCCTGTGCCCCTCTCCTTGTTGATGTAAAACATCGCTACTCGGTTGTCAGTCTGCACAAGTACCAACTTCCCTCTCAGATGGTCCTAGAAGGCCTTCAGGGCCTGTCAGACTGCCCGAAGCTCGAGCAAGTTTATTTGCTGTTGGGACTCTCTGGGTGACCATCGACCCTGTGCACAGCGTACTGCAGTAGGCTCCCCACCCCAGCATAGAAGCATCCGTCAGGACAAGCTCATGCTGTGGGGTTTGGAGGGGCAACCTTCAGAGGTTGCAGGTCCCTTGATTGGTAGCAGGATCCCCGCAACGGTTGTGGGCGAGCCAAATAAGGTCTCTGAGGTGTGACCTGAGGCTGGGCTCCACTGAGCACAGAGGCACCACTGGGCCATCCGCATGTGCATGCAGATGTGGGGGATCACATGGACTGTGGAGGCCATGTGCCCCAGGAGGCACAGCATAGTCTGTGCCATGACCCGAGCGTTGCTCTGGACCTGAGCTGCCAGAGCTCAGAGGTGGGCTGCACGGTCTGCCAGCAGGAAGGCAGTCGATCGCTGAGTGAGACGTGCGCCGATAAACTCAAAGGTCTGCACCGGTTCGAGGTGGGACTTGAGGTAGTTGACCAGAAACCCCAGGTGTTTGTGCATGATGCCGCCTATCGAGCTTCTCCAGCTGAGGGCCCCGTGATGAGCCAGTCGAGGGTAAGGGAAGAATGCTATGCTCTGCCATCTGAGGGAGGTGGCAACCGCAAAGAGGCACTTTGTGAAGACCCGCAGGGCAGATGCAAGCCCGAAGGGGAGCACCCTGTATTGGTAGTGTTCCCCTTGCACCCTGAAGTACAGATATTATTGCCTGTGCTGGGGGTGAATCAAGATGTGGGCGTAAGCGTCCCTGAGATCCAAGGAGCATAGCAAATCACCCATCTGGAGGAAGGGCAT
The DNA here is from genome assembly GCA_033557465.1 of Ichthyophis bannanicus. Lineage (NCBI taxonomy): Eukaryota > Metazoa > Chordata > Amphibia > Gymnophiona > Ichthyophiidae > Ichthyophis > Ichthyophis bannanicus. The sequence goes on along the minus strand of CM066033.1, from coordinate 370,167,456 downwards.
CAGGACACCAAGTGATAGCATTTTGAACTTCTGCACCAAGAACTTGTTTAACTTTTGAGGTTGAGGATAGGTCACAGACCCTCCTGTCTTTCTCAGGACGAGGAAGTATCGGGAATAGAAACCCCAACCTTGGAGGTGCATCGGTACTCTCTCGACCACCCACTGGGCGAAGAGGTTATCCAACTCCCACTGTAGATATGTCTGGTGCGTGGGGAGCTGAGAAGGTGGAGGTGATACCAGTCGTGGATTACTCGGAGGACCCAAGTGTCTGATGTGACAGGCCCACCAAGGGGCGAAGAGGGACAAGCGTCCCCCCACCGGCTGCTATGCTGCTGGTGTCAAAAACCCTGAGTGGGCTGAGGTGGCGTTAGTGTTTGGGCTTTGGACCCTTTAGGCTTGCGGTGGCCATGGGGTGCCTTTCCCTGTCACTGTAGCCGGCATGGGAGTGGGTGGATAGGGTGGGTAACCCTGGTAAGCTAGGCTCTTCCTCGAAGAATGGCTTCTTAGCTGGTTTCTTCCGAGGGAGGGAGGAGGTCTTGTGCGAGAGGTGGGTTCAGCAGCCTTATCCTCCATAGGCTTACCAAAAAGCTGCTCATCAAGGCAGGGAACATCCAGGAGCTCTTCCTGGACCCACTGCTCCAAGTCAGAGGACTGGAGCCATGCCTGGCATTGGGCCCCGATGCCGGCAGCCGCCACACGGGCTGAGGATTCGAATCAGTCTTAGGCGGCATGGGAGAGGTATTTCAAGCACTCCGTGATGGAACTCAGTCTGGAACCTAAGGAGGGGTTCGCCCACAGAGAAATCCCCGAACTCCTTGGCAAGGTCACGTAAGAACATGCCCATGTACAACTGGTAAGCCTGAATACAGCATGTGAGCATGGACTCCTGTTAAGCCTTGCGCCCAAGGCATCGAGGGCTCTCGGCTCCCTACCCGGCGGAACCAAAGAGTGCGACTTCAGACTCTTTTTGCTTCCGTGTTGCTGATTTCACCACCATGGAGTTGTGGGGAAGCTGGGTCTTCCTAAACCCAGGGCCGTGCTGGACCCTGTACATTGCGTCGAGGTGCTTACTCACAATGGGAACCGAAGGCAGGTATCTCCCACGTGTGGAGTAGTAACTGGGACAGTGAGAAACTCCCAAGGTGGGGGCTCGTACTGCAAGATATCGAGCTCTTCGGCTCAAGGCTCCTCCTTGGCATGGGTAGCCAGGTTGAGGGCCCACGCATGAACACCAAGGAGGTGTCTTCGGGCAGCGAACACCTGAAAGGCGGGTGGGAACAGGTCTGAAGGGAGATCCCTGTGGGCACGGGAAGTATCCACATCTGATTCTCAATCCGAGAGATCAGAGGAGGAATCCAACTCAGGTTGGTCGCCCTGTCCAGAGGCCTTGGAGGATCTTGCCCCCCGAGAAATGGGAAGGTGAGCGAGACCGGCACTGAGGACCCTCACGAGGCCCATGGCTCTTGGGTTTCCAGGGTGGGTTTTGGAGTCCCCCCTTGAGGGCAATCTCTGTTTCTAGGCACGAGCCAACTGCTGGGTGTGAGCGCCTGCTGGGCAGCTAAGAAGGTAGAAATGCTGCACTCTAGTGCCAGCATATGGGACTCCCACGTGGGCTTGGGGCCCTATGATGCCAACACCAGGGTCACCAGGTTGGGCGTTGAGGAGAGGGGGTCCTCACCAGGATGACCCTCGGGAGACTGGGCGCCATCGCTGGAGGCCTCCGTGTCTGTACGAGGTACCTTACGAGGCTGCTCCTCGTCTGACTCTCGAATGCCGAGGGGGGGCTGAGTGACCGAGCGCAGGAGCGCTCGTGCTTGTCCAAAGCCCCCGACAGCAACTTTGAGGTCGTCGTCTTATGCTGCTCCACTTCAGAGGACCCCTGGTCGTAGTGCCGCCTTGAGCGTGGGGCCGAGGTGGGGGATCCCACCCGCGGAGAGATGAGGGTGCCACCAGGGATTCTGAGGTGGCCTTACGGAAAATGTCGTCTGACTTCTGCTTATGACTTAGCAGGGCCTTGGAGGACATTTTCCTTAGAAAGCGAGCAGAGCTCCTGATCATGGTCGGTCCCAAGGCACCGCAGACAGCAGTCATGGGTGTCCGTAAGCGACATGTTGGGGCAAAGAGGGCTCCCGCGAGGTCGAAGATCCTCACGGCCAGGGGGGGGGGGAAGGGGTGCGAAGCCCACAAAAAATGCTATGAAAAAAATCCCCTTTTGCTCAAAAAGAAAAGGAGCATTGGAGAGACCGGGTAGAGGACCGGTGCAACTGGAAAAATAGCAGGCCAGAGGCCGAAAAACTCTTTTTCCAAGGGACAAGGATGTGTGTCCAAAGGGCTCTGCCGAAAAAGGGAGACTGAGCAAGATGGCACCCTTGGGTGGGAATAGGACCACGCATGCATGGCAGCAATCCTAAAGGCTTTCTTTCTGACTTCCTGCTTGTTCCTGAAGAAGAAATTTTACAGTTTTTATTTTCTTTCCTTTAATCCCGCCAGACCAGTGGAACAATGTGATGTTACCACAAGTGGTGTTTATGTATGTAAGTTAAGTTACCTATAAAAACATTACAAAAAAAAGTAGGAGATGACGACAACCCTACATGGCCGTGTTCAAACACCTGGCTGCTTTAAGGGTCATAAAAAAATTCTTAAAACCAAACACAAAAATCATTTTAATAGACTCACATTTGACTGAAAACCAAAGTTGCCTTTAATAGTGTCATACACAAACCTACTTTTACCCATGTCTCTTAAATGGAATGGAACAGGTAAACGCCATCAAAGTAGAAAGACTAGGACACGCAATGAAGCTAGAATGTAACCCATTTAAGACTAAGAACTTTTTTTTTTTTTTTTTCCACTCAACGCATAATCGAACTCTGGAATTCTTTACCGGAGGATGTAGTGAAGGCTGTTAGTGTAGCTGGTTTTAAAAAGATTTGGACAAGTTCTGGAGGAAAGGTCCATAAACCATTATTTATTAGTATTTAGCTTATGCCTTTCCAGGGGATGATCAAGGTGTGAGTTAAGTTATGCATTTCCCTGTCCCAAGAGGGCTATTGAAGATGCAGGAAATCCCACTTCTTGCCCTGGTACATGCATTGTGAAACCTATATGCCTTTTTGGGAACCTGCCAGGTACTTGTGACCTGGATTGACTACTATTGGAAACAAGATACTGGGCTTGATGGACCTTTTGGTCTTACCCAGTATGGCATTTCTTATGTTTTTAAGTTAAATAGGCATCTCTGCCTGGAAATATACTGCTGAAACTTTCTATGCCTAGGTCATAAAGAAAAATGCAAATTTTTAACAAGAACATAAGATATGCCATACTGGGTCAGACCAAGGTCCATCAAGCCCAGTATGTGGTTTCTAACAGTGGCCAATCTAGGTCATATGTACCTAGCAGTTTCCCCAAAAGACACAGGTTCCGCAATGCTTGTTACTGGGTCAAGCATTGATATCCTGGGTCCCTTCTTAATAATGGTTTATGGACCTTTCCTCCAGGAACTTGTCCAAACCTTTTTTTAAACCCAGCTACACTAACATCCTTTACTACATCCTCCAGTAACAAATTCCAGAGTTTGATTACACGTTGAGTGAAAAAATATTTTCTTAGTTTTAAATAGTTTACCCTGTAGCTTCATTGCATGTCCCCTAGTCTTTCTTTATTCTGGGAGGAGTGGCCTAGTGGTTAGGACAAGGTACTTCGGGCCGGAGGGCCGGGGGTTCAAGTCCCACCTGGGGACAGCAATCTCAGGCCGGAGGGACTGGGATTTCTAGTCATAGGCACTCCTTGTGGTCTTGGGCAAGCCACTTAACCCTCCATTGCCCATGTTCCCTGTAAGTATTAGCGTATGTGTGTCATATCCCCTCGTGTTAAATGTATCTCCCAATTGACCGCTTTGACCCGGTGAAAAGCGGGATATAAATACAGCTAAATAAAAATAAATTCTGATAACAATCAATCTACGTTTACCCGTTCCACTCCGTTCATTAATTTATAGGCTTCTATCATATCTCCCCTCAGCCGTGTCTCTTCCAGGTTAAAGAGCCCTAACCTTTTTAGCCTTTCTTCATAGGAGTATCCTTCCATCCCCTTTACCATTTTGGTGGCTCTTCTCTGAACCTTTTCTAATAGCTCTATATCCTTTTTAAGATTCGGCAACCAGAATTGCGCACACTATTCAAGGTGCAGTCTCACCATGGAACGATATAGAGGCATTATATCTTTTTTTGTTTTATTTTCCATTCCTTTCCTTATGTAGCCATAAGCCATAGAAAACATGAGTATTATTTTTAATTTTATACTCTGCAGTGTTTATAAAGAGTCTCGTTGGTTCAAAAAGATCAGAAACAGTCTGTCAAATCGTATATTTAAGAAGCATTTTTTCAGTCTACTATAACCAGAAACCCTACCAAATGTGCCATAAAATGGTTGAAAAACATTGTATTGAACCAATGTAACCAAAGCAATATAAACATTAAATCAATTGATCCAACTCTTGTCAACACTCATTGCCCAAAACACACCCATTGTTACAGACACCATGGTAGATATATAAGATATATGTATTGCCTAGAATTTAAACCATTTTATAAGTGACTCGTCAAATCACCAAAGTCTCTCTCTAATACAAACGAGTTGCTGTAAATGCTAAAAATACAAATAATTTGAAAGTGACCAAAAAGCACAACTACTATTTAACAATGCAGTTGTGATCTGGAAGAAATCGCTGGAGAGCAAAACTTTGCCCTAAGGTCCTTGAGAGACAGACATTTATCATAAAACCTGCCAACAAACGTTGTATAGTTGTAGTGATGAACAGACCATATTATATAGATGAGCTCAACCATCAACTTGGTGATGCCACATATTAGAACCACTTCCTGAAAATCCCACTTCTAGAATTGAGGAGGAAATGTCATCAATTATGGCCAAGAGTTCTTTCTAACCCAGAAATAGAACATTCCTAGAGATGGAGCATCCTATTCCAACTGTTTACATAGTACTGAAGGTTCACAAATGCTAACAGAAACTATCAGGAAGACCAATTAGTGCAATAGGTTCCCTATTATAACCCCTTTCTGACTTCACAGATGTGGGTTTTTTTTGTCTTCATCCGCTTTTATACCACAGATACCTTCATATGTTTGCTTTTAGGATCAATCTTTGAGAACATTTGTTAGTAGCTGGATAGGCGTTCTGCTGGTTACTCGACATTAGAATCACTATTTGCAAACATTCCTCAGGAAGAAGTGGTGCTGATACAAAAGGCACTTGGATAAAAAACGGAAGGGTTTAAGACATTTTGGCTTGGCTTATGGTTGGATTTAGTAAGGTTTCCAGTCACGGTAGACCGAAAAAAGCTTTTTTTTTAAATATAAGGTGTGACTTAATTTTAAAACTTCATGTTTTCTATGGTTAATGGCTACCTTCTAACTTTTTCTTAAAACTTACGCAAAAAAAATTTCTGTTCACATACTTGGGCAGAGATGTCTATTCAAAAGAAACATAGGTAACAGCAGGTTTTATTTATGTATGACAGGCTAAGGCAACTTCGGTTTGGTTTTGTATCGCTGTAAGTCTTTTTTACAAGAATTCATTTTGTACATTTGTGTGTGTTTGAATTTTGTTATGACTCCCTGAAGCGGGCATGTGCCGAAACATGGCCATGTTGGGTCATCTCCTACATTGTTTGTTTTTTATGTATAGTTGAAGTTCTAACACACCTGCTTTTTGTTTCACTATATTGGCATGTGATAGTTTGTCTCTCTGGACTGCTAGTCCAGTCCAGGACCTTTCTTGGCAGGCTCTTTTCTGTGAGTCAGGTTGCTATAGACTAGCTAGTCCAATGCAGATTTCCTTGTGGTAAGAGCTAAATACCTATTGAAAATATTTGTAACGATGCTTTTGTTGGTTAATCATGGTATGCATCTGAGTTCTTCAGTCTAGCTTACTGCTGGGGAAATGTCTTACTGACTTCTCTGTGCTTCATCAGTGGATATACAGAGTGATGACTTAAGTGAAGTTGCTTAAGTCAGCCTTCACCTGCTGGCAAGGGACCATAACCCAAAAAACTAGTCTGATCTAGCAGGATTCAAGGAAACAAAATTTAAGATTTTTCTTCTCCTGCACTTAGTTGAACTCTTTGCTGAAATTCTTTTCTTATGCTTTGGAAGGGGCTGTAGATAACGTCCCCTCAGGCCTGTGTGAACACTCGTAAGGCAGTTGCACTTTGAGCCTAGTAACTTCTGAGGAGCCAGTGACTAGTTTTGAGAACTCAACTCGAGAGAGTCTTCAGCATTGGACCTTTTGAAGGTGCTGTACCTGGCAGGGTGTGGCAATTCTACTGAGGAATGATCTGATAGAGTTCACAGAACTGGCCTTCCTCGGTGAAAAGGAAGATCTCTTGTCCTCATTCTACAAAAGAAGGTTCTTCAATGCCTCAAAGATTGCAGAGATGGTTGAGGCAGCCCTTCTTGACTCTTGGGAGACGAGTACAGTGCTTATATTTGACTTTGTTTATATTTGGAGTATAGGGAAATAAGACATTTTAAGTGATTAAACATGTATGTGGACAGGCAAGGAAACTGAGTCTGATCTGCTGAATTTTTTTCTATTGTGTTCTAAAAAACTAGAGAACAAAAGGTCAAAAACAAGTTTAGGGGCAGCTTTCTGCATTCATTTGGCAGAGCAGGAAAACCAAAACTAGGTAGGGTGTTATCTCCTGGTAATGTGTGGTGCTGTGTACCTGACTCCATTCTGCCAGTCATCGGGGAAACCTTTTAAATCCTACAGTAGCTTCTATTTGAGTATAGGGTAGTGACAGTTTGCTGTGTGAGCACTTGCAGAAAATTGTGGTATGATCGAACATGGGCAGTTTGGTCCCACGAGCATACATGGTGGTGAGGAGTTTGACATGTCTATGGAAAATATCACATGTAGCTATAATTTTTAACTTAAGAAAAATACTTTGAGGCTCTTTTTTCTTTCCTTTTTGAGAGAGGACCATGCTAGAGAGGATTTCTTTTTGAAATGTTAGCTAGGAGGATGAGAGTTGTTTAGAACCAGTGTTCATTATTTTGAAATGCGTACTGGACCTGAATGGAAATCGCCTTGGCCACCTGAGCTAAACACTGATAAATATTTTACAATAATTCCTGTCTACCATTTTTGTTAGTTTGGGGTTCAGTCTTGTCTGTGTCCTGCTGAATACATTTTATAGCTACTTTCCTGTATCAGATATTGTAATGCTTCTGTTTTTGGTCTTGCTGCCCCTCCAGTCCTTCAGCTTTTGTGGTCCTTTCACCTTGTCATTCCTAGCTGTCAAGGTGCTTTTCCCTTCCATATATCTAGTCTCATCCCCCCCCCCCCCCCCCCCCATATTCTTAGTTCAATCTTCTTCACCACTATCATGTGAACACATGTATCCTTTTTACCTGACTCCCCTCCCCCCTCCTGCCTGGCTCCATTATGGCAAAATCCAGTCCGCACCATCTGCCGTCCTAGCTTTTCAACATAAGGCGAAAATTAAAAAAAAAAAAAACACATCTAATTCATGTCTCCATTCACAGAACCCTGCAAGCTCAGTTTTCTTCACTCCATAATAAGAGCGTAAGAGTGTAAAACATGGGAAGGGAGCCATAAAAGCAGTCTAACTGTGTGCATGCATTTGTTTTTGTCTTCCTTTTTAGGAGGCAAGTGAAGCCTACCTAGTTGGCCTGTTTGAAGATACCAACCTGTGTGCTATCCACGCCAAACGTGTCACAATCATGCCAAAAGATATCCAGCTAGCACGCCGCATACGTGGAGAGCGTGCTTAAACTCCTCTGTGATGGGGAACACGGTGGTGGTCATTCTCTAAACCAGGAAAAAAATCTCTTCTTCCTGTTATTGGTAGTTTATGAATATCTAGGTTATTTTTTTCCCATGAGGGTTGTGGGGGAATAAGTTACTTAAGTATATGGTTGCAAATGGGGGGAGGGGGGTGGAGTGATATGGGGACAGAATCGGGTATTGACAAGGTTTTGGGGATTTTTTATTTTTTTTCCCATTTTCATTTGTGTGTGTTTTTAATATGAACGCGGGGACATAAAGCATTAATACAGTCAGTGTTTGTGGACAAGTTTCAGCAGTTCAACTTTATAATGATTATAAATAAATCTGTTTAAAATTTTTCTGGACAATGCCAGCATTTGGATTTTTTTTAAAACAAGTAAATTTCTTATCAAAGGCAACTAAATGGCTTTTGTAGCGTTTTTATCATCCATCCATTTGCTATATACTTTTTTTTTTTTTCCCTAACTGAGTTGTTCCACACAAGTACATGTTTTCAATGTTGTCTGTCTTCTGTGCTGTTCTGTAAGTTTGCTATTAAAATACATTAAACTACACTGGTGTGTGGACTCCATGATTTAAGTCGCAGCACTGTAATGATTTGCAGGGTCTAAAGGAGCATGTAGAATGCTCTCTAACAGTGTGTGGGTCCTTATTGTTTTCCTGCATGTCTGCTGACAAAGTAATGTCTCAGAATGAAGAGGGGAAATTCATAAGGCAGAAATTGGGTTGTGAGATTGTTGGCTGATTGTTCTTTTGTGGGTGAAAGGGGTGGCTAGTATGTTTGTGGGTTGTTTTTTATGGGAACAATTGAATACATGTACAAAGGTTTTATTTTTGTGGGTTATTTTTAAATGTGCCTCCAAAATCGGCAGGCGAATGATTGAAACCAGTATTGCAGGTTATTTGTATAAAGCATAGTTAATCACATGTAACAGGTGATCTCTGGGAACAGCAGGAATTTAGTCTTCACATATGGGTGACATTGATACTGATGGAGCCTGTGCAGGAATGCTCCCCAGCATCCAATAGGAAAGCTTTTGGGAACATCCCACTGTACCTGCGTAGCTGCCTTTCTGCCTTTCCAGCTCTCCCTCCTCAGTTGAGTTTGTAGCTGAGATAAAAGAAGAGAGGGAAAAGAATACCTACAACTCCTAGGGGAGGAGGGTGGGTTGTGAAGACTACATTACTGCTGTTACAGGTGAGTAACTATGCCATCTCCAGGACCAAGCAGGAGTGTAGTCTTAGCATATGGGACTCCCTAGCTAGAAAATGCCAGAGAAATGACCAACTGGCAGTGGTTTGCCTGGAGTAGGCCTAAAGAGGTCATAGATCCTCCATAGATGTCTGGTATTGAATTCCAGGACAGAGGGTAGGAGTTGCTCTATGTCTGAAAGATACTGGTAAACAGCCTGGCCAAACATGACATCCCGGTGGGAGTCCTTGTCCAGACAGTAGTGAGCAGCAAAGGTATGGCCCAAAGACCAAGTTGCTGCTTTGCAAATTTCATCAATAGCTACAGAGCATAGATTTGCCATTGAGTTAGCCATGGCTTGAACTTGAGGGTCATGTCACTGCCCATAAAGGGAGGGTCCTGCCACATCATAAGCAAAGTGATGCAATCTGCTATCCATTTGGAGAGAGTACGTTTGGAGACTAGTAACCCCAGATGACTAGGGTCAAAAGAGATGCCTTTTGGTGCTCTCGAGTCCTCTGAAGATTAAAATGCAAAGACACGTTTACAATCAAGAGTGTGGAGGGTTGCCTCTGCCCTAGATGAATGTGGTCTAGGGGAAAAAAACAGGAAGGTAAACAGACTGGTTCAAATGGAAAGGTGAGACCACCTTCGGCATGAAGTGAGGGTGAATCATAAGGACTACCTTATGGTGGAACCATGTGTAATGTGGGTCGGCCACCAAGGCTTGAAGCTCACTAACGTGTCTTGCTGAAGTGAGGGCAATGAGGAAGACTACCTTCCATGTCAGAAACTTAAGTGATGTAGAGGCTAAAGGTTCAAAGGGCAGCTTGAGAAGTTGCCCTAGAACAACATTCAGGTCCCATGCCATTGGTGGTGGTTTAATGGGAGGCTTGGCTAGTAGAAGACCTCGCATGAAGTGTGCTACAAACGGCTGAAAGGAGATGGGCTGCCCATCTAAGGGTAAGTGAGAGGCCGCAATTGCATTTAGGTGTACTCTTACCAAATTGGTGTTGAGTCCAGATGAAGAAAGGTGGAGGAGATACTGAAGCAGCACCTCCACTGGAGCTGAAAAAGGATTAAGATTCTTCTGAGAACATCAGTTAGAAAACCTATGCCACTTCTGGTGAATGGCTTGCTAAAAGGAAGGCCTTAGCCTCCTGGGGAAGGTTAATATTTTGAAAGGCTATACTTTCAGCAGCCATGCTGTGAGATGGAGAGACTATGGATTGGAATGGAGCAGCATCCCCTCTTGAGAGAGGAGATCTGGAGCAGACCCAGATCTATGGGTTGAGTCTGAGACCAGCATAGCAGGAGAGGGTGGCCAGCATGGTGCTATGAGTATCATGAAGCCCCTGAGCACCTGGAGTTTGAAAAGAGTCCTGGGAATTTAGGGGAATGGGAGGGAAGGTATAAAGGAAGCTGTGTCCCCAGTGGAGGTGAAAAGCATCCACCTGTTGGCTGTCCGATTGGAGTCCTGGTACAGAAGCGAGGGAGCTTGGCATTCTGAGGATTGGCAAAGAGGTCTATCTCTGGAGTCCCCCAGGTCTGAAAGATGTAGGACATTGTGCCTACATGAATGGACCATTGGTGGGGGAAGAAGGATCTAATTTAATTTGTCTGCTAAGACATTGTGTTTGCCCAGAAGATACATCACTTGGAGGTGAATGTGATGATTGTATGTATGGCAAAGGACCAGAGATGTAAAGCTTCCTTGCAGAGGAAACAAGAACCTGTTCCGCTTTGCTTGTTCACATAGAACATGGCCACTTGGTTGTCGGTTTGGACTAGGACCCTGTTGTAATGTAAGTGGTCCTGGAACACCTTGAGAGCATTGTAAATAGCTCGGAGCTCCAGTAGATTTATCTGGAGTTGACTCCTGCTGTGACCAGAGGCCCTAAGTGGAGAGAGATCCCAGATGGGCTCCCCAGCCTAGTTTTGAATGCATCTGTCAGGATACATTGATGTGGAGGCATCTGGAAAGGTGACCCTACAAGGAGACTTTCTGGGAAACTCCACCACTGGAGAGATGTGACTAGAGGGGTAGAGACCTTTATCTTGTCCCTGAGGTTTGAGTCCACTGGGAGGCCAGAGTCCATTGGGCTGTGTGCATGTGCAGACAGGCATAGGGAACTATATGCACCATTGATGCCATATGACACAGAAGTTGTAGCATTTCTTGGGCAGTGAGAGAGTCCTTGAGACATGCCTGAGATGCTAGCTGATTTAGATGAGTGCAGCGGAGTTGGGGCAGAAATGCCCTTGACTGCTGAGTGTTTTAAGAGGGCCCCTATGAACTCCAGAGTTTGAGTGGGGATGAGTTGGGGCTTTGAAAGATTTATGACAAATCCCAAGTGTTGTAACACCTGCAATGGTGCATGAGAGATAGGCTGGCCTCCTGAGAGGTGCTTGCTCTAATGAGCCAGTCGTCTAAGTAAGGGAAGACAAATATCCTTAGTCCTTAGAAATGCGGCTACTACCGCCATGCATTTTGTGAAGACTCTTCGGGCAGAGGCGAGGCCGAAAGGTAGGACTCTATTGATAGTGTCTTCCCTGTAACATGAAGCACGTGAATTTTGTGTTCCGGTTGAATAAGAATGAGTGTATGCTTCCTTTTTAGATCTAGAGAACAGAGCCAGTCCTGACTCTGGAGATAGGGGAGAAGGGTCCCCAGGGAGACCAACTTGAATTTCTCCCGTACAAGACACTTAAGTCCCTGAAGTCCAGAATGGGCCTGTATCTCCCCCCCCCCCCCCCCCCTGTTTTCTTCGGAATAAGAAAGAGAATAGAAGCCCATTTCCTGCTGGGATGGAACCTTTTCTATGGCAACCTGCAGTAGGTGACTTCTTACAGAAGCAGAGCAGTGAGAGGGGACAGAGAATAGAACTCTTAGTGAGGTTGGTGGGGCAGTAGGCTTTGCAGATGAAGTCTGTAGCCCTCCTGTACTATTGTTAATGTCCATTGCTCAGAGATGAGATGCTATTTGTGGGCATAATGACAGTCTGCCAGGAATGTGGATAGGGTTGGGATTCCTCAGAGGCAGGACAGCTATGTTCTCTAGAAAGGAGTCAAACCTGGAGCAGCCTGAGCCTGCTGAGGTGGCTGAGATGGGAGTCTGAGCCTTCTTTTTTTGTTTTTGGAGGCTGTTGTCCCATTTTTGAAGAGTATAATGCTGACATTGAGTAGCAAGAGTATAACAATACTGTAATACCTTTTTTTTTTTTTTTTTTTTTTTTTTTTTTTTAAAGGTGGTCTTTGCTGCTGCTGCTGCTGCTGCCGCCGCCTTAGCTGGGTTGACAGTAGATCTAGAGAGCCCTATTCAGGGTAGTGTTCTTGGATTCTGAGGCCTTGTCTGCCAATCCTTGCCAAAATAAATAAGCTGGATAATATCCCTTGCACCGGTGAAAATCTTATCTCGAACCCATTTATTCAAAATCAAATGCTTGGAGCCAAGCAATCCTGTGTGCACCGATGCAGATCGATTGTAGCTCTGCTGGTGCACTCAAAGCAATCAAACGTTGCCCTGTTGACAAACTTTGAGACGTCCTGAGCATGCTTTACAAGGGTAAGATAATCTGCCCTCTTGTCAACTGGGAGAAGAGAAGCCATTGACTCCAAATCTTTAGTTACTCTACATGGATATGTTCCTCAACGAGGTATGTAAGAACTGATTCTTGCTGAAAGCATGGAAGTCTGGCAGCAATGTCAACCAAAAGCATCAAGGGTTCTTGGTTCCCTACCTGGAGGGTTAGAGGAATGTCTTTTTGCTTGTGATTCAACGCATTGCTAATTCCACTACCATGGAATTGTGCAGCAATTGTGTCTTTTGAAAACCGGGACATTCCGGAACCCGGTACATGGGTATCAAGCCAGTGGGTATGGGGAGAAATAGTAAGAGGTGTCTCCCACATACAAAGCATATGGTCATGGAGTATACGGTGAATAGGAAGTGTAGCCGCCTCTTTTGGAGTTGTTGGGTATTGAAGAATCTCCAATTCATCAGCCCTAGGCTTTTTCTCTGTTACTGTTGCAGACGGGCCCCTGGCAACATTGTGAATAAAGTCTTGGAAAGACATGTCCTCTGGTGGGGACATGCAACGTTGTGGAGACTGGGAGGGATCCTCGGTAGAGTTTGTAAGTTTAGAGTATCAGCCGATTCATCATCAGATGAATCTGAATCCAAAGACTCAAAAGTATTGACGGGCAGGGTGCTCCCACTCCATGCAAACTCAATACCGGTCGAAGCTGGTACTTTGAATTTGTGTAGTCGGAACCTCAGTACTGGAAACGGATTCGAGGGCTGGCATGGGCAGTAACGAGGTAAGCCGCAGGAAAGTTGATGTAGTCTGTATTGATACTGGTGGTGGTGCCAACATCTGCGGCACCAATTGTAAAGGTTTCACTAGAACAGAGGCTGCTAGTAAGGCTTCTAAGCTCTGCTCGATGGCAAGGATGCATTGATCCATGGAGCTTGCTGATGTTTGGGTATCGGTAGTGGAATTGCAGGCCATGATCCCTGAGCATGGCACTAGGAGCTTTCTGGAATTAGAGGCCTCTGGAGCATCCTGGGACCCTGTGAGTGATATTGCTGAAGGACTGAATGGAAAAGTCTGTCTTTTTGCAGATGACATGAAAATTTGCAACAGAGTGGACTCCCCCGAGGGAGTGCTGAACATGAGGGATCTGCAAAAGCTGGAGGAATGGTCTGATGCTTGGCAAATGAGATTTAATGTGAAGAAGTGTAGTGTCATGCACTTGGGTAGCAGAAAAATCCAAAGGAAGTGTGCACGGAGCAGGAGAAAGACCTCGGTGTGATTTATTTCTGTAGATCTCAAGGTGGCAAAACGGTGCGACAAGGCGGTGGCAAAAGCCAGGAGGATGTTGGGCTGCATTCGAAGAGGAATTACCAGCAGAAAGGAAGGGGTACTAGTGCCACTGTATAAGTCTCTGGTGAGGCCTCACTTGGAATACTGTGGTCAGTTTTGGAGACCGTATCTTGCAAAGGATGTAAAAAGAATGGAAGCTGTTCAGAGGAAGGTGACTAAAATGATTTGGAGCCTGCATCAGAAGCCTTATGAGGAAGAGACTTGAAGACCTAAATATGTACACTTTGGAAGAGCGGAGGGATAGAGGAGATATGATTCAGACCTTTATTTCAAATCATTTTTATTGAGTTTTCACAAATACAGAGAGAATGAGGGTAGCAGACAGCCAACAGTATAACAGAACAGAATGGCAGGCCGTCCCCTCAGCCCAGTGCTTACACACAACACAAACCATACCAGTCAGTAAAGCCCTAAGATAATCGTAAACAGCAGTACATCAGCTCCACCATCCCCCCCCCTCCTCTCCCCACCACCCCAGCCAAAACAGTCCCGAAAAAAAACCCTATCCCCTCCCCCCGCCCCCCCACTCCTTAATTACAAACAGTCAGCCCCAACAACTCCTCTCGAGCATTGTCACCCCTACACCCAGAGGTTGTTTTCACCACACTACACACCCGATATCGGCCATTACTCCCCCCAGGAGCCCACGGGTACAGAAGTAATGCTCCGTGACCCCTCTCCAAATATTATCACAGTTCACCTGTTTGGCCCCCAAGATTCTCGTGGTGTGCAGCTCATGGCCTCTCAGAATTAAGAGAGCTCTGCACCACTCCCGAATTCCCAGGGGGCGGGCGTCCAGCCAATGTCGCAGTATACACTGTTTCGCAATCAGGAAAGCTCTAGTATAGAGCTTCCGAGTAGACACGCTACTGGGGTCAACTAAAGGATCAACTCCAGTTGCTTCCCCACCCCCAAGAGGCACATCAAACAAAACCGGAGCCAGCTCCCCGGAGTCCACACCACTCACCCCAAACAGGCACCATTCATACGTGAGTTCCCCTCCCAGAGGTCTACAGGCTCGCAGCTCAGTGTAAATCTCCACCCAAAACTGAGTTATCCGGGTGCAACTCCAAAAGCGGTGGAGTAAGGTCCCCTTATGAGTGCCACACAACTGGCAGACATCAGTCGAGAGCAGCCTCATCTTAAACGCCCACGTGTTGGGTACATATGCCCTCCATAGCAATTTATACTGGATTTCACGTAATTTAACAGATTCCGAGAGGAGCTTTATATGCTGGAAAGCAGTCTGAAACAGCTCAACCGTAAGGGACAGATTATCAGCTTTACACCACTGCTGTCAGGTGTTCTAACGGAGCTCGGTCCCCCCCAGGACAACACTCCTCATGCCAGGTACGGAGCGAAAACTTGCCGCCTACATCCGCTATTAGGTCCCATATCCCTCTATCTTGAAACTGAAATCCCCTGGTCCGCTGGAGCGCCTGTATATAGTGCCTTACTTGCAGATAGAAGTAAAAAGAGTGAGGCGCAAGGTGATATCGCCGCATCAAGGTATGAAAGGAGTCCAACTCCCCCTGAGACTGCATACGCAATTGACCCAGATGTCCCAGGCCAGCCGCTGCCCAGCTGCCTGGACGTCCTCCCAGGCAGCCCGGCACAAAGTCAGCATTACCCCGCAAAGGCAGACACTCCGTACTGTACCAAGTCACACGCTTCTTCTGATACAGGAAGCGCCACGCCTGTCTCAACGCACTAAGATAGACCGAGTGTCGCCAGAAACTCGGCAAGCCCACCGGGCGGCTGTGTAACAGGTAGGCCGGATGATAGGGCGCCGAAAGTCGATCGACCAACCAACCCCCATGGCAGGATTCCCTCCCCACCCAGGATCAGATTCCGCAAGGGCCTCAATAGAGCGAGAAAATTATAATCTCGGATCGAAAAGAGCCCGAGCCCCCCCTCCTCCCTACTACTCATCAAGACCGTGATCGGGATCCTCGCTTTCCTACCTCTCCACAGAAATTGTCTGTCTGAGGTATCGCTGAAACAAGATCACATCACGTCGCAACATCCAAATAGGCAAATGGCGTAATAGATATATCCAGCGGGGCACCTCCATCATCTGAAACAAAGCCAGCCGCCCCATAAGCGAGAGAGGAAGATCCCGCCACCTATGCAAGACAACCACCATCCTCTGTAGCATGGGGCGGATATTGACATCATATAATCTTGAGATCTGATCCGGGATCTGAATCCCCAAATAGCAGAATTCCCCAGTCGCCCAACGCAAAGGAAAATGCCCTTGCCATTGTCCCTGCGCTCGGCCCCCTACATCTAACGCGACACACTTACTAAGATTAATCCGGAGCCCTGAGAACGAGCCAAAACTCTGAATCACTCCCAGAGCGCACTCCAGTGAAGGCTGAGGGTCACAAAAGCATATTGTCTGCAAACGCGCTAACCTTAATTCCCCCTTGCGGCCAGTCAATTCCACGTATCCCTGCCTCCGCTGTAAGAGCAAGGAGTAAAGGTTCCAACTGCAAAACAAATAATAGGGGCGACAGCGGGCAACCCTGACGCGTACCTCTGCGTAGCTCAAAGGGTACAGAGGAGGTTCCTCCACTAGCCACACACGCCAGCGGTCTCGCATATAACGCTCTCACCCACGAAAGAAAGGCTCCCTCGAAACCAAATTTTTTAAGCGCTTCAAACATATAAGACCACGACACTCTGTCGAAAGCCTTCTCGGCATCAAGGCTCACCAGGAGCAGAGGCGACCCCTGATGCAAGCAATGTTCCATGCCTAGTAGCACCTTACTGATGTTAGTAAAGGCATCCCGTCCTTTAACGAAACCCGATTTGATGGGTACCAACGAGCCAGGGCAAAACCCCTTGTAACCGGGCCGCAAGCACCGAGGCCACCAATTTCATATCATAATTGATTAAAGAAATAGGGCGATAAGATGCGGGGTCTTCCGGATCTCGGCCCTCCTTTGGTATGATAGTAATTGTATGTATTTCAATAATTGTATGTATTTCAATAATCTGTATATAGTTAACTAGCCTTATATAGTTGTACCTTGTTATTCCCAAGTTCAAAATCCCTGTTACTTGTAAAATGCATTACAGTTCTTTGTATGTATGTGTTTGTTACCTGTAAACCGCGCTGGTGACAATAGTGCGGTATATAAAAGATGTTAAATAAATAAAATAAATAAATAAATAAATTGCCGCCGTACGCATATCCCGCGGGTATGAACCTCGTTCTTGCGCTTCTTGATACACAGCCATCAAAGTAGGCACGATATGGGGCATCAAAATCTTATAAAATTCTGCGCCATATCCGTCGGGGCCCGGAGCCTTATGTGCTTTCCCTTTCTTTATCACTGCCTGGATTTCTTCACAAGTTATCCTGGCATTTAAACCCTGGAGATCAGCCTCCGTCACCCGAGGTAAGGACACAGCCGCAAGAAACTCGCTCTCCTGACCTCTATTCTCCGCATCCGGTGTATACAAAGCCTGATAATATTGACTAAACACCTGCACAATCTTCGGCATGTCAGTCTGCAGCACCCCCTGACTATCCCGGATTCGAGTCACCCCCTGGATGCCACCTTTACGTTTAACCAGCCGTGCCAATAGACGCCCCGTCCGATCACCAAAACGGAATAATTGGTGGCGATAATACTGCAGCGATTGAACTGCACGCTCATGGAGCACCTCGTTAAGAGCTCTCTGCACTTCCAAATATGTCGAGATCCGCTACGGTCGGGCCACAGCAGCCCGCTTTGCCTCCTGCAATTGGCTCGACAGCTCCATGAGACGCGCGTTCAACCGCTTCCTCTCTTTCGCGACATACGCTATAATGTGGCCGCGGAGCACTGCTTTCCCAGCCTCCCAGAAGGTCGCTACATCCACCTCCCCTGTGTCATTCCGACTAAGATACTCCTCCCACTGGTGGGTCAAGTAGGCCCAGAAAGTCTCATTTTGCCAGAGGTGCCCCGGGAACGTCCAACGGGCTCCTCCCGGAGACCCTCCCCGCCAATCTAATACCACCTTAGCATGGTCAGACACTACTATGGAATCAATTTCCACTTTGACCACCTTTCCCAAGCTGGTTCTCGAAATCAGGATATAGTCAATCCGAGACCAGGTTTGGTGTGCTCTCGACAGATGTGTGTAGTCTCTTTCCCCACCGTGCAAGACCCTCCAGGAGTCAACTAAGCCCCCCAACTGACACAGGTACCCTACCCCTTTATTACGCCAAGCTCCAGGAGACCCTCCACTAGCGGATCTATCCAAAATCGGGTCATGCGGACAATTAAAATCCCCCGCTAATATCAAAGGTATCTTCGGGGCCCCCAACACTTTCCCCAGGAGTAGCTGGAAAAACCGGTGGTTATATGTATTTGGGGCATAAATGTTTCCCAGGAGTAACTCCTGTCCCTGTATCTTGGCATGCAGGAAGAGGAACCTCCCATTGGGGTCCGCTTCCTCTCTAATCACCTCCACTACTAAACCTCGTTTCACCAAAATTGCCACTCCACGCTTCTTTACCTTCGTAGAAGCGGCATATACCTGCCCCACCCAATCTTTCTTCAACTTAGTATGTTCTACCGCAGTTAAGTGGGTTTCTTGTAATAAAGCTATATGCGTATGTCCCTTCTTCAGGGCCTGCAGCATCTTTGTCCTCTTTACAGCAGTATTCAACCCTCCTACATTCCAGGAAACTATACGCAGGTCGTCACTCATTCTGCTCATGCCATATACGTCTCATCCAGCAGGACCACCAGTCATACCACTGTTCTAGGTCGCCCAGCCTCGACCCAGAACAGTCAAACATCATTCGCTCTCTCCAGGTGCACAGGTGCTCGGATATTAGGCGCTGCTGTTTGCTAATCAACATCCACCTCAGGACATACTCACTCTCTGCATGTACCGCATAGCAACCCCCCCCCCCCCCACGAACACCCCATGCCATTCACACCCATAGTCACACTGACCCCCCCCCCCCCCGCTCCCTCCCAATCCCCCCCCCCGGTGCCCGCCCCCCTACCCAACCCCAAGTTAAAACATGCCCTGTAACGCGCCCGGCCAGCTGCGCCAGGCTCGGGGTCCACCTTTGTGCGCTACAGGGCTATCTCACCTCCCCCACCAAAGTATATCACAACACTTAATGGAGAGACCCACCTCCCCCCCTCCCGAGAACGACACAACGCTAATGCAGTTCCCCTCTAAACAAGTAAGCCTGCACCAGTCCCCACACAACCCGTGGCGAACTTCATCTGTTTCACCCCACAGAGGGACCTTGGCAACTTCAACCTCCCAGAAACAAGATAATAAACAGATATAAGCAAATATCAACAGTTATAATATCTACACTCCCCCCACCCACCACAGATCCCGTAACAAACCCCACATATGCACAGAAGTCCCAAACAGCCGTATCAGAAACGCATGGCCGCACACGACCATGCGTCGCCTCTCCCAGGCCCAACGGTGAGGAATCCACCCATTTCTCAACTCTCCAAAGCCACTGCGCTGGCCCTGCATGGCTGATAGGCCAAGGTAGTCCCAGGGGATATCGGTCCCTTCATGGCGCTGACACTGGGTTGCCCAAGCTCTCCACAAACTTCCGTGCCGCTGCCACCGTGGTGAAGACATGGTTCCTCCCCTCATGAAGCACTCGGAGCGTTGCGGGGAATGCAAGCGTGAACCGGAGTTGTCGCTGGAATAGAGCAGAGCAAAAGGGGGAGAACTCCTTGCGTTTTGCCGCCACAGAGGCCGAATAATCTTGAAATAGGAGAACTTTGTGGTTGTCCAGCACCAGCGATCTCTTTTTGCGGTACGCCTGGAGCAATCTCCATTTGTGTTGGAAGTTCAGGATGCGAGCTATCACAACCCGGGGGCATTGAGGAGCCTCTGACTGACTTAGGCCCAATGCGGTGCACCCGTTCAACTTGTATGTCTCCCACCAGCTCCTCCAACCCAAGCTCCTTGGGCAGCCAAGACTCCACCAGCGCTTGTAGCAGGTTGTCAGTGTGAGCTTCAGGAACTCCCACTAACTGCAGGTTGTTTCTGCGGGATCGATTTTCTAAATCATCCACTTTTTCCTTTAGGGCCTCAATAGTCTTCTGCATGGCAGTGTGCTCACGTGTCTGCAGCCCCTCGGCCTCCTCAATCGCGGACACCCGATGTTCAAGTTCCTCGACCCTCTGGCCGAATTCAGCTAGGGACTCTCCGACAGCCTCGAGCTTAGTCAGAATACGATCAAATTTCGGCTCCAAGAATTTAGCCACTTCTTTTGCTAGCTCTTCTGAGCTCGATTCCACGCTCCACGCTCTCCGCTCCCGGCGACTGCGGCTGTATCATGGTGGACGCCATCTTGCCAGCGGAGGCAGCCCCCGATTTCGCCACCTTTTCCTGCTCCTTCCTGGACGCAAGAGGCATGGTAAATAATGAGTTGATCCGCACCTCCAGCAAATCGTGCTGTATCACCCCTGCTGTTTTGTTGGGGTTTCAACCAGGGGGAGGGGGTCAAATCAACAGAAAGGCGAGATAGCCCCAGAGCAAGGAGAGATGCGACTCACCTGCTCATGCGTCACGTGGTTCAGCTGATTCAGACCTTTAAATACTTAAAGAGAAATAATAAACAAACCTCTTCCAGAGACGGGGAAGCTGTAAAACTAGCGGGCATGACATGAAGCTGCAAGGTGCTAAATTGAAAGGCAATGTCAGGAAAGGGAGGTGGATGCTTGGAATGCCCTCCCGATGGAGGTGGTGGGGGCAAACACAGTGACTGAATTCAAAGTGGCCTGGGACAGACACAGTGGATCACTTTACAGCAACAAGATTAAATCTTTGCTTCAGTCTTTACTGAGGAAGATGTAGGGGTGTTACCCATGACTGAATTGGTATTTAAAGGTGCAGAAGAATTGAAGGAAATATCGATACATCGGGAAGATATATTACAACTATTTAATAAACTGAAGAGTAGCAAATCACCTGGGCCGGATGGTATACATCCAAGGGTGTTGAAAGAACTGAAATATGAGATTGCAGACCTCCTATTAGTAATCTGTGAACTATCATTAAAATCATCTCTAATACCTGAAGATTGGAGGATTGCCAATGTAACACCAATTTTTAAAAAGGGTTCCAGGGGTGATCCGGGAAACTACAGACCGGTGAGCCTGACATCAGTACCGGGAAAAATGGTAGAAACCATCCTAAAGAATAAAATTACTCAGCATGTAGATAGCCATGACCTAATGGGAGACAGCCAACATGGCTTTAGACAAGGAAGATCTTGTCTTACTAATCTGTTATGTTTTTTTGAAGGAGTGAATAATCAGGTGGACAAAGGTGAGTCAGTTGATATTGTGTATCTGGACTTTCAGAAAGCCTTTGACAAGGTCCCTCATCAGAGACTTTTGGCAAAACTAAAGAGTCATGGGATAGGAGGCAGTGTACTATTGTGGATCAGGAACTGGTTAAAAGATAGAAAGCAGAGGGTAGGGCTAAATGACCAATTTTCCCAATGGAGAAAGGTGAATACTGGTGTACCCCAAGGATCTGTGCTGGGTCCGCTGCTTTTTGACATATTCATAAATGACCTGGAAAGTGGAATAACGAGTGAGGTTATCAAATTTGCAGATGACACAAAACTAAAGTTGTTAAAACCCAAGAGGATTGTGGAAAATTGCAAGAGGATCTTGATAAATTGGAAGACTGGGCATCAAAATGGCAGATGAAATTTAATGTGGACAAGTGCAAGGTTATGCACCTAGGGAAGAACAACCCAAACTATGGTTACACGATGCAAGGTTCCACATTAGGAACCACCACCCAGGAAAAAGATTTAGGCGTCATTGTGGATACCATGTTAAAACCCTCGGCCCAGTGTGCAGCAGCGGCCAAGAGAGCAAATAGAATGCTAGGTATGATAAGGAAAGGAATGTAAAATAAAACAAGATATTATAATACCTCTATATTGTTCCATGGTGAGACCACACCTTGAATATTGTGTGCAATTCTGGTCGCCGTATCTTAAAAAGGATATAGCGATTTTAGAGAAGGTTCAGAGAAGAGCCACCAAAATGGTAAAGGGGATGGAAGGATACTCCTATGAAGAAAGGCTAAAAAGGTTAGGGCTCTTTAACATGTAAAAGAGACGGCTGAGGGGAGATATGATAGAAGTCTATAAATTAATGAACGGAGTGGAACGGGTAAACAGATCGATTGTTTACCTTATCAGAATATAGAAAGACTAGGGGACATGCAATGAAGCTACAGGATAAACTATTTAAGACTAATAAAAGAAAATATTTTTTTCACTCAACGTGTAATCAAACTCTGGAATTTGTTACCAGAGGATGTAGTAAAGGCTGTTAGTGTAGCTGGGTTTAAAAAAGGTTTGGACAAGTTCCTGGAGGAAAGGTCCATAAACCATTATTAAGAAGGGACCCAGAATATCAATGCTTGAACCAATACAAGCATTGTGGAACCTGTGTCCCTTGGGGAAACTGCTAGGTATGTATGACCTAGATTGGCCACTGTTGGAAACAGAATACTGGGCTTGATGGACCTTGGTCTGACCCAGTATGGCATATCTTATGTTCTTATGTAAAATAAACTGAACTATCTAATTTCTCAACAAATAGGGGTGTCCTACATGGAGCAATGGGGGGAGGAGTGGTGGGTTCACCCCTAAACAAACAAGCAAAGATATGGGGAGGGGTGCACCACTAAGCAAAGACATGGAAAGGGGTGCACCTACTCCTGCCATATTGCTGGACAGACTAGATGGACCATGCTGGTCTTTATCTGCCGTCATTTACTATGTTACAATGGCTTTGGAGGAAATATTCCCCCCCCCCCCCCCACCAGAGTTGTCTGGCCAGTGTGTCCCCCCTCTAGGGCAATGCTAGAGGCATCTTGATGCTTAGGTGATCTACCCTTCGGGGAGCGGCCAGTCTTTGAAGACTTTGTTTCGATACCTGAGATCCATTGGAGGAAAGTGAAGCTCTCAATGACTTTGCTAGAGAGACTGCATCCGAGGCAGAGAGGATGCCCAACTTTGCAGCTTGATTCTGCAGGCCTCTCCATTTTCCTGCAGAGAGAACATTCTGATAGTTGATCAGACCCTAGGCATTTTAGACACCAGTCATGGGTGTCGGTGGCTGAGATAGTACTGCCACATTTGGAACATTTCTTAAAACCACTGGATGTTTTTTCCAGTGTTGGTAACAAAATGGAAGGCCTAGGCCTAAGAGTTTGTCTGCACCTAAAGAAAGTGGAACTTTTTTTTTTTTTTTTTTTTTCCTTCAGTTTCTTTCTTTAAAAAAACCCACAAAGGGGGCGGAGCCTGGCACGAAGCAGAGTGGCTGTGTAGAGCGTTGCTCTGGAGGGGCCTAGCAGAGAATCCTGCAATTGTGCTGACTATTTGTGGAGAAAGTTAAAGTTTCTTACGCCCGGTGATTCGGAGGGATGTCGGGACCTAAACCTGTGCGGTTGGACTTCACCACGAGTCAGGGTGCGAGCGTCAAGAGGACTAAGACGGAGCCTCCATCCCCGCACAAAATGGCGCCGACGCGGGAGTATCCCGATGCTCTCCAAGAGCTGCTTGTGGAGGTGCGTGCGATTAAAGAAATCGTGTCGGCAAATAGCAAATCACTCGCTACTGTGCGGGAGGACATGAGCAGGCTTAAAAGCGGCATGGAGAGCCTTAGCCTTCGCCAGGAGCAGATGGAGCAGCGGGTTATGGCGCAGGAGGAAAGAATGAAGGCTGTAGATAAGCAAGCTAAACAAATCAAACAGCTGCAGAGGGAATTGGAGGATAATAACAGATCCCGCCGGAATAATGTTCGGATCGTGGGCGTCGCTGAAGGGAAGGATATCTTCGCCTTTCTGCACAAAATGATCCTGACTGTGTTGCAGCTTGCCTTTGACATGCCTTTTGAGATGGAGAGAGCGCACCGGGTGCCCTCGCAGCCCTTGGTGGGTATTAAGCAACCTCGGCCGATAATCCTTAAAGTGTTGAGACATCAACAGGTTCTTAGAATCATGGAAGCGGCTCGGGCTAGATCTCCTGTTGAGTTTGAGGGGCACAGGCTGATGTTTTTCCCTGATTTCGCGAAGAGTACGGTGGATAAGCGGAAGCGGTTCCTGGGAATGCGGCCTAGACTGCAGAAGTTGCAGGCGAGGTTTGGCCTCCTTCACCCTGCCAGAATGAGAGTTACGCTACATAACAGCACAAGGACTTTCGAAGATCCTGAGTCTCTATTTGCATTCCTTGAGGAAAAGGAGAAGGAACTGATGCGATGACTACAACAGTGTGAGACTCTTAGTTTAGTCCTTGGATTGCTGTCTCGGGCTGGTATGAGGAGACAGAAGGTCCACAGTAGGGCCTCTGTATACTGGTCTTTGGCTTTCATTGTTATGTGGGAAACTGTGTAGGCTGTTTTCAACATTCAGGCTGATTGCACAATTGCTTAGGAATTTTGTTATTTTGAAGCCCTCTGTACCTGTTCTGCTTGGTCTGGGTGTACCTGGTGAGTTGTTAGGTCGCCTCTCCACCCTGGGGTCCTTTCAGAAGTGTTTTATGATGGGTACTTGCTGGGAACTAGTTTTAGTTAATTGTGGGGCACAGGCAATTGTTCTACTAAATATGATGAGATGTTGTGGGGCATGGTCTATGATGAAGCTCGGTGTACATAAGTATAATAACAACTTGGTTGGGAGACTTGGGGCCTTGAACTGCCGAACATAATATGGCGCCTATTAAATTGCTGTCCTTAAATGTAAAGGGCATAAATAGTCCTATAAAGCGAAGGAAAATTATCCTCCTATGGTAAGCAAGAAAGGTGACATTTTTGATGCTGCAGGAGACTCACCTCAGTGAGAAGGAATCACTAAAATTTAAATATAAAACCTTTCCGGCTGTTAGCCTTTTCTGCGGCCAGGGGCAAGCACAATGGGGTAGCCATATTGGCCCGTCAGTCTCTCAACATCACTGTACATCAAGTTAGTGTGGACCAGGATGGTAGATGGGTCAAGGCTTGTGTTACGGTGAGGGCCCTAGAGTTAGTGTTAATGAATGTCTACGCTCCTAATAGGGACTGTCTGGGTTTCTTTTGCTCGTTAACGGAGGAGATGCAGGCAGCGCCCTCTTCCCTGAAAGTGGTGGGAGGTGATTGGAACTTGGTTGTGGATGCCCTGGTGGACAGGAAGCCCCCTAAGACTCTGGGACCGACTAAAGCGCAGAGGGTTCTTACGTCCATGATGGGGGAGATGGGGTTAGTGGATGCATGGCGAATGCTGCACCCTGGGGATTTGGACTTTACCTTTTTTTCTCCCCCTCATAAATCTCTGTCGCGAATTGATTATATTCTTATCTCTAAGTCTTTAGTCCCAAATTTACTCGCGGCAGAGATCCATGCGATGCACCTCTCGGATCATGCTGCTGTCTCGGTAGTGATGCAGGATGATACGTTGGACTCCCCAAATAATAAGTGGTCCCTTGATAGAGCATTGCTGGAGAACGAAGAGTTTCGTTTAAAGATTCGGGAGGTTATTCAAGAATATTTTCTCTTTAACACCCCGAATTTGTCTACAGGATGGGCTAGATGGGAGGGTTTGAAAGCCTTCCTTAGAGCTGTCATTACCAGTTTTAGTATTGGACTGGCGAGAAGGCGTGGGGAACAGCTGAGAGCTTTGGAGATGCAAATCAGAGCCGGGGAGCGGGTATTGATTAAAAGGTCAGAGCCTTGTATTCTTTTACGATTGCAAAGGCTGCGTTTGAGGTATAATCAACTTTTGACATCAGAGGCCTCGCAGTATATTAAAGACCAGGAGGGCACCTATTACAGGGAAGGGAATAAAGCCGGCAGACTTCTTGCTAATGTGTTGAAAGCCCGTAAAGAAGCTAGCAGGATTGCTGCCATTAGAGAGCAGGGTAGCTCGGCACTGGTGATTGGAGACTCTGCAATCGCTGAGTCTTTTAGAGTCTTTTATGCACAACTGTATGATTCTGAGACGGAATGTCCACCGGCTGCTTTCACACAGTTGGTAGCTGAGGTTCATAGGCCAGTGGTGGAGCTGGAGTTGGCGGCTAGTCTTGATGAACCGATTTCCTCAGAGGAAATACAGTGTGCAATTGACTCCCTGGCGGCTGGGAAAGCAGCTGGGCCGGATGGATTGCCCTCAGAATTTTTTACGACCTTTGCTAAGGAATTGGTACCATTTTTGCAGCAATATTTTCTTGCCCTGTTAGAAGAGAGCCCACAGGTGGGTTCTCTTTGCTGCAGCAATTGTGGTGGTGATTGAGAAGGCAGGAAGAGATCCACAGTTGGTTAGTAATTACCGGCCAATCTCCCTGCTTAATGTGGATTATAAGATATATGTGACTGTGTTAGCGTGACGTCTTGCCCAGGTTCTTCCGTCTCTAGTCCATCCTGATCAGTGTGGGTTTGTTGAAGGTAGGTCGACAGCAGATAATGCTAGGCTCTTCTGCCATGTTTTGGCTGGAGCGGAGGTATTGGAGGACCCGCTGGTTGGATTGTCATTGGATGTCGAAAAGGCGTTTGATCGGCTGGAATGGGCTTTCTTATTTTCCGCTCTCCAGTGGTTCGGCTTTGGTGTGGGGTTTATCAACTTTGTTAGAGTACTGTACGCCCGGCCTTTAGCGCGTATCTGTGTTAACAACACACAATCCCGTGAACTTCTCCTGGGTCGTGGGTCCCAGCAGGGATGTCCACTGTCCCCAATGCTGTTTAATTTAGCTTTGGAGCCTTTAGCTTTGTTGATACGACAAAACTCCCAGATACAAGGTTTTCAGGCGTTGGGTAAAGAGATCAAATTGTCAGCTTATGCTGATGACCTTCTCTTATTTACCACCCCGGCCTCGATTCCCCATATTTTAGACCAGATTGGAAGGTACTCGGCTCTTTCAGGGTACAAGATCAATTGGTCTAAGTCGGTAGCTTTTGCTCTTAATTCTCGCGCTTTTAAGGGTATGATGTCGGAGTTTCCCTTCGCCTGGGAGACGAAGCCGGTGAAGTACTTGGGTGTCCACTACTGTTATCCTCTGGAGGAAACAGTTTGTTTTAACTCCCAGACAGCAATAGCTATTATACAGTCAATGACTACCAAGTGGTCTCCCTTGCAATTAATGTGGTGGGGCGATTGGAGACTATTAAAATGGCGATAATTCCTAAAATAAATTACATTCTGGAAATGTTGCCAATTTATCTTCCGGCACAGACATACAAACAGATGGAGAGACTTCTAGTTTCTTTTCTGTGGAACAATAAGCCTCCTAGAATCGCACTCAAGAAGCTTAGAGCTAAAGACAATGGGGGGGGGGGTGAATTTTACAGATTTTCGGCTTTATCATAGTGCTTTTTTGATGAAACAAGGGGCCAGATGGTCGGAGCAGCTGAATGAGCAAAGTCCGGTTTGGTTAAGCCTTGAGGAGCGAATTGCGGCCCCTTTCCCCCTACATCAGCTGCAGGATATGGTACTCAGTGATGCATCTTCAAGGCCCCAGCTTGGTTTTGGACACGCAAAGGGCTTTTCAGAACTTGTTGCAGGCCAGTAGCATAGAAGAGGTGTTATCGCAGAGGCTTTCCTTGTGGTGTAATCTGTTTAAGGTGCAACGTAAGTCCATTGCATGGAAGCTCTGGTATAGCAGGGGCATATGGACGGTTGGGCAGTTGATTGATAAGGGTGCATGGAAAGGTTTTGGGGAGTTGCAGAGGGAATTTCATCTTCCCGGGTCGGCCTATTTCCAATGGGCCCAGCTGAAACATTGTCTCGTGGGGGCGCTTGGAGATGTCCGGCAGCTGAAGCTTGAGGGGAAATTGGACTCCACAATTGAGCAAGTGCAGGCCACCACTGGGAAGGTCTCCCTCTTGTATAAAATGTTGAAGCATGTCGGTCCTGGAGTCTTGGGTAATCTGGGGGGTGCTTGGGAGAGAGAAACTGGTGTTGGCTTGTCACTAATGGGTTGGGAGAAATTCTGGTCTACCCTGATACAAGTTACTAGGTCTGCCTCTGTAACTCAAACGTTATTTTTCTTCGCCCATAGGGCCTATATAACCCCGGTGCGCCTTAGTAGATGGGACAAGAGGGTCAGTGATAAATGTTGGGTGTGTCAAAAAGAACTAGGTACTTCTAGACATGTTGTCTTTGACTGTCTTAAGCTCCAAGCTTATTGGTCGCAGGTATGGGAATCAGTGCAAAACGTGCTTGGCCTTAGTGTTCCCCTCACCTGGGAAATTGTAGTCTTTCGTTCACTCTCGGGCATCCCACTAAGGTGTGGTAAAGATGCGTTTCTTCTAGACTTTTTGTTAGGTATTGCCCTATGCCATCGGATGAGGAATTGGAAAGAAATTTCTTGCCTCCACTGGCAAGCCTGGTGGGGCCTAGTTTGTACTTACACTAAATTTGAACTAATGCCCCGGAAAGGAGAATTGCAGTCCCCTTATAAACAGAGTAAGTGGAGGGCGCTCCTGGAGTTTGGGGAGGCGGCCAAAATCTAAGGTGCCTAAAGGGATGGGTGGGTGGTTGGTTGGGTAGACAATTGCTTGATCTGTGCTCCTATTTTGTACTGTAGTGTGGTGTTACTTTGATAGGACCTGGGGGGAGGGGGGGGGTTGGTGGTAGGGTGAGAGGGAGTGTGCTTTGTGGGTTTTTTTTTCTCTTAGTAGTTTGCTGTGTGATATGATTTGTTTATTGTTTGTTTTTTGGAAAAATCTAAATAAAATTTATTTTAAAAAAACAAACCAAAAAACCCTACAAAAAACAGTGTTGGGAAGGCAGATGTGAACCACAAAAAAATATGAAAAGAGGAATTTTTTACGGTGACGGGATTTGTTTCTTGTCGGCTCGGTGGAAAACGAAGAACTAAGGAGGGTGAACTGGAAAGGCAAGAAGGCAGCTATGCAGGCGCAGTGGTATGCTCCCAAAAGCTGTCCTATTGTATGTTGGGAGCGTTCCCGTGCAGGCTCAGTCGGTACTGACATCGCCCATATGTGAAGACATTCCTGCTTATTCCTGGAGATTGTTTTTATCTTTCACAGTTAAGGGATTTGTGCAATAAAGGGGGAAAGATTTACACTTTTTTTTTTTTGTCATTTGAGCCAGGATTTGTATACCTTGCACTAGGCTTTTAGTATTAAATGCCAGTTTCCATTTTGTCCTGCTAAACCAGTCCAGACAAGTGGGTTGTGTTCCCCTACCAGCAGATTAGTGGAGATAAAGAACCAATGAAAAGCCCCGGTTTCAGTGACATCACTCCCATTCTTCTATCTGCCTCATCTACCAGAGGTCCTTTCAATATTTCTGTCTCCAGCAGATGGTGGATGGATTTTCTCCTCTGAAGAAAATCTGATTAAATGCTCATGAATGATCATCTAGAGGGTGACTCTCATTTTGAGCATGATGTGGGAGGCTCCACTAGACTCTGGTGGTCTTGGTAGCATTAGGAGGAGGGGAAAATTTTGTTTCAATTCCATGCTCTTGTCATAAGAGCCTGTTAAGCAGCCACAAAATTGGAAGGATCTAGAAGAGTGCAGCAGCCTCACAAAACCTCGGTGCCCCCTCCCTCCTCTGTTACCCCCTGCTCTCTCCTGAAGATTTCAGAAGGCTGTCAGAGGGATCTGTCTGCTACCCACCTTAAACGCAGTGCTGCCAAAGCCAGTGGAATAGTATCAGGTGAATTGAGCTGAGGCTGGCACTGATCTTCTGCCTAGGGCTCTCATGGGGTGAGTACCAAGGTTGGACCTTGCCATTGTCTTTGGGGGCTCTTGGTTCTATCTGTGTGGGATGCAATTTGGGATAGACTGTTGACAACCGTTGGCACAATGTGAGGGCTTTCCATTGTTGTCTGCATGCATTAGTATAGTGTGATTCCTTTTGTGTGCCTGGCAGTTATGCAGTCTGTATGCGTATTCATACTTTAGTGCCTGTAATGTACATTGCAATTAAAGCACAGTTAACGTGCCTTCTGGCTGCCACAGCCTTGGCATGCACTGTGTGAGATACTTGCCTTAACTATGTTTTCTACCAGGAAACTGTTTGACCTGTGGCAAGCAAGGTGCCTCATCTCCGGATTCTGGACTCCACTCTTGCATAGCAGCTTCTGAGTTGTCCCTGGAGGGAGGGCCGCCTGCTCCTTTCAGCTGAAGAATGTGATTAGTCCAGCTTTGCCTGCCTCTGGGCAGGAGGTGACAGATGGTGCTATGGGTAAGGATATCCAGTGAGGCAGAGGATTTTGACCATGCTGTGGGCCGCTCATCCTCTAGGTCTGTGGCCACTGTGCCCTTAATTTTAGGGGATCATTTCAGAGACGAGAGCTTCCAGACTCCAGATTGTCTTCACTGGAACATTTTTGCAGCAAGCCTGGTCCTTTTGGCATGAAAATTCAGACCCTGCAGCTTCTGCATGCCCCGGAGCTCAGTCTCATGTAGGATAGGTTGAGAGTGGAAGCCCTGTTCTATTGCCTTTGACTAAGCGTCCCTAGCATAGGATATTCCCTGGAGATGGGGGAACAGCTGAGAGCCATCCGAGGTTTGATTAAAATTTGGATTTGAATGTCTCTGTATTGGCCTCTGATGTGGATGTAGAAGTACTCTCGCTTTCACAAGATTGTGAGGAGGCAGGTGTGATCTACCTATTCTGGAAGGAGGAGCTCTCAGCATTGGTTGCCAGGGTCTCATCCACCTTGACCTTGATGGATGCTTCCGGCATGGAGCAGGACCCGAAGGTATTCCTGCTCTTTCATGGACTGTGAAAATCCACTACTGTCTTCCCATTTACAGAAGTGATCAAGGATCTGCCTCCCTGCCTAAAGTGTTAAAGCTGTGTAAGAAGAATTCTGCTCTCCCAGAGGAGGGATTTGAGTGTTTTTGCATTCCCAGGATGGATATGTAGGTCATGACGGTTACCAGATGGACCACCATTCCTATGGAAGGTGGATCGGCTTTAAAGGATTTTCTTCTTCTTTTTTTTTTTTTTTTTTTAATTTTATATTTGACATTTTTACAAATAAGCCAAGAAAGTTTACAAAAACCATTCTTGCAGAAATAGAGCGGACATCCAGAAAAGTGGTGGTTGTTTTTTTTACAAGATACGCAATGGAAAAAAACACCATAAAGCATTTTTAGCACAAAAGGTGTCAACTCACCCTAGCCTACAAAGGGGGGGGGGGGACTCATAAACTCCAACCAAATAAGTAAGAAATAATAGGCAGGCAGTCAAAATCCAGAACAATACCTAATAACACCTAGGAGGAGTCAATGGAGGCCTCCAGGCGCCTAGCATTAATGAAAGCCAACAGTTGTGAGGGTTAAAAAAAATAAATAAATAAAACTGATATTTCACTAAACATTTACATGGATGCTTTAAGAAAAAGAGCCTACCCAACTCTACTATACCAGGGCGGAGCAGGAGAAATTCCCTGCGCTGCTTCTGGGTATCTCTTGCTAAATCAGGATAAATATGTATCGCTAGGCCACGAAACAGTAGCTTCCTTTTTTGAAAAAAAGCTTCAACAACCATTCTTTATTAGTGACATTTGCATTGTTATCTGATAATGTAGAAGGAACCTGAGACTCGTACCCTAAATTCTCTAACAAATCTGTAACATTCAAAGTATTCCCCTGTTCTGACACCCCCCCCCCCCCCACACCCCCCAAATTAACCACAGTCGGAGTTAACTTTGCCTTAGGTAAATCTTAACAAGAGGTGGAATCAATTCATGAGAAACCCCTAATACATCTACCAAATATTGTTTGAACATATCTCTAGCTGAGACTGTAACCAGCCTTGGAAAATTAATTATTCTCAAGTTACTTGCTCTAGACAGATTATCTAAATGTTCCAACTTTAACTTGAACAGACAAAGTTCTTTTTATAAGCTTCAGAGTGTTCCTCAAGGTTAGTGACCTTATTATGCGTTTCTTCCAATTCCATTCGCATTCCCGAAACGTTTGTTTCCAGCTCTTCAACTGCAACCAAAGAGGTGTTCAGCTTCGTAGCTAAGGAAGTTACCTGAGGCAGTAAAACCTCTCCCAACGAAACAATGGCATTCCAAATAGTCTCTAGGGTAAAAGTCATAGGCCGCTGTAAGGAAAAAGCCACCACTAATTCAGCAGCTGGCAGTATGGCTTCCATTCGTGCTGATGCCTCGCCGCCTCCTCGTGCAGAGATTCCCTTCCCTGCGTGCTCCTCACTCGCCACCGATGATGAAATTGAGCAGTGCTGCCCAGGCAAAACACTCTCTGGCTCCGGAGGTCCCTCCCGGGAGAGCAATGCTGAGGGGAGAGCTATCTCCAAGAATCCTTCCGGCAGAGGTTGACTGCGAAGCACTTTCGGCACCGGGCTCAAAGCTGGGGAGAGAGATGACGCTGAAGCAGCTGCAGAGTACGCCAACTTCGGTGAAGCTGCTGCCCGGCTTACTCCCCCAGTTTCATCCAAACCTTGAGCTGCATGAAACAAAAACGCACCCAAAGGACCAACAAGTGAAGTAGGAACCAGTGTAGAGGTACAGGTAGGTTGGAAGGGCAGAGACCCAGCCGCCGCTTTATGCTTTTTCCCCCATAGCAAATGCGTGCTCGCTTGATAAAGGCTGCTGCCGCCATCTTGAAACTCTCCCCACCTGGACAACTGGCTTTAAAGAATTTTCTGGACTGTAAGGTGGATTCGTGGTCAAGAAGCCAGTTTCACCATGGCGGTGGCTATTCTGCAGCTGGTGGTATGTACCAGCCTGAGATCACAAGCCCTGATCCAGTCGATTCAGCCTCTTCCAGAGGATGCTACCCCTCAGAGTTGGCTACAGTCTTTCCCTGGGAACAAGCAGGAAGTCAGTCCTCACATATGGATGATGTTGGTGCCGACGGAGCATCCTCCCAGCCTTCAAAGAGAGCCTTTGAGAGATGCCACCACGCATGTGTGCTCCCCTTCCTGCCCAAGGGTGCCATCTTCCTCAGTTTCCTTTTTTCTGCGGAGCCCTTCAGACAATTGTCTGGCTTGTCACTGGAAAAAGAGGAAAAAAAAAAATCAACTGAGTTTCATACGCTCCTCTGGTATTGCACTGGTACTCTTCCCACCTGCCAACCTTGTTGCCTTGGCGTCGAGTTCGGTCTATTTTTTGTAGCTTTTCATTCTTTTCATGGCGTCTTCGTGCCCTTTTTCTCCCTCTGGCAGCCCAGAGTTTTCGACCTTGCCGGGATACCTCCCCCCCCCCCCCCCCCCATGGCTACCAATGGCTTCAAAATTATGTCTTTGACTGACACACACGACTTGTCTCCGCTGCCTGGGGCCAGATCATGACCCTGCGGTCTCTGCAAGATGATGTCCGGTAAAGGCCTTCAAGAGCCACCAGGAGCAGCATGATAAATTATGGGTGTTCCCCCAGGGCCTCATCTGAGGCCCCGACATCTCGGGCGGAATCCTCTGAACCCGAGCCTTGTCGTGGGTCCTCAAAGGAGGTCACCTGCGAGGGAATCCAGGAAGAAGAAACAACCCTCGAAGGTGGCATCCTTGAATGGTTCTGACCGGCCTGGGGCTTCCCGGTCTCGCAGTCTGTGATGATCGTCCTAGGCATCAGAGAAGGAGGGGCCTGCAAAGGTCCCCTGGAAGTATTTGACCACAGACCGGCCTCGGTCCCCAAACACTATCCTCATCGAATTCCCCTTTGGGGGAGCCAGCATTGGGCCCGAGTCCCTTGGTGCCCGCACCAAAGGTTGCAGAGCCTTCTGGCCTGGATTCCAGAATGGCGGCCCTGGAGTGCAGTTTGTGTGCCTTCGTGGACCAGCAGCGGGCACTGTTGTCGGGCATGACCGGTTCATCCGCCCCAACCACCAGGCCCTCCTACATCCAAGATGTCCCTGGAGGCTGAGCCAATCCTCGGCTGAGGTCGCATTCTGAGTCCTGCTCAACAGGACCGTGGTCATCCCTGGTAAGTCTAATGGGCATTGGGAGCCTAGAAGCCTGTGGAACAGCCCTTCTACGAGACCTCGACAGACTACTCTGAGTGGGAGACAGAGGATGAGGAGTCCCCTGATACCCATCACCACAGCGACGTCCCATCTGACTCTCCCATCTCAGAGCCTCGATGGAGGTCTCCACCAGATATACGGGCTTCCTTGATTTTTGTCAAGGACATGTCCAAGGCCCTGGAGGATGAACTGGAAACCCTCCAGTACAAGGCCCCCTACATGGGAATCGCTCATGGTGCCCAATCTTACCTTCCTGGAATGGCTAATGCTCCGAATGTGGGAGACACCGGCTTCGGTGCCGGTGGTGAGCAAACTGCTCAACTCAATGTATTGAGTCCACCGGAGCCCAGGCTTCCAGAAGTCACAACTGTCGCATAACTCCATGGTGGTGGAGTCAGCCATGCGTTGTCTGAAAAGTCAGACGCACTCCTCGGTGGCCCCCATGGCAGGAAGGCCCGGACCCTGGGCACCCTCGGCAGGAAGTGCTACCAGGGCTCGATGCTCATCGGCCGCTTCCAGGTTTATTAGCTGTACATGGCATGTGCCTGAAAGATCTGGCGAAGGAACTTGCTGGTCTCTCCGAAGAACCTATGACGGGTTCAAGTTGGCAGCTCGAGTAGTGTCAGCTGGCATCTGTGCACACTGCCAGGCTTGGCTACAGTCGTCCGACCTCAAGCAGTGGATTCAAGAAAAATTGGTCGATGCCCCCTGCCAAGGAGAGAACCTTTTTGGCAAGCCCATGACCAACAAGACTGCTGAGCTGGAGACTAGAGTTCATGATGAGGACCAGGCTCTCTAAAAAGACTGCTGCCTCTCCCCAATGGAAGGGTTTGGGTAAAAAGCTCTTCTACCTGAGGAAGGGGGCTGCTTATAGAAACTACCAACCTTTATCAGGCCTCTCTAACTCCCCAACAGGGTCAGCAGGACATGGGCATGGCCCACTTAAGCAGAAGGCTCCAAAACCCAAGGCACCGGCTCCTGCCCAGCCAGGGGGGAGTGTTTTGATTCCTTGAGCATAACCTCTCTACCTGAAGGGGATCAGCAGCCCACAGGGGGACATCTGGTCCTCTATGCCCAGAGATAGGTGACCATCACCACAGATTCCTGGGCACTAAGGGTAGTCGGGGAAGGTTACCACCTCCACCTGACTCAGACACCTCCCCCTTATTTTCAGGGAGAGCCCCTCAAGTTTCCCCTCCACTGGGACGACCTTCTGAAGGAGGTGGCAGGTCTTCTCGAGGACAAAGCGGTGGAACCAGTGCCCCACGACATCAAGGGCAAGGGGTTTTACTCAAGATACTTCCTTGTGCCAAAAAGGACAGGGCCTAAGGCCCATCCTCGACCTGCGCAACCTCAACAGATTCCTGGTGAGGGAGAAGTTCAAGATGCTCTCCCTTGGAACACTGTTGCCATACCTCCAGCGGGGAGACTGGCTATGCTCTTTGGATCCCAAGGATGCTTATACCTACATCTACATCCTCATCCACACCAACCACAGGCACTATCTGCGGTTCATAGTGGGGGGGGAGCAGACATTTTCAGTACAGGGTGCTCCCCTTCGGCCTAGCCTCTGCCCCAAGCGTCTTCACAAAATGCGTGGCTGCCTTCCTCCGGCTCCAGGGGGGTCTTTGTCTTTCCCTACCTGGATGACTAGCTCATAAAGGGAG
This sequence comes from Ichthyophis bannanicus, assembly GCA_033557465.1. Lineage (NCBI taxonomy): Eukaryota > Metazoa > Chordata > Amphibia > Gymnophiona > Ichthyophiidae > Ichthyophis > Ichthyophis bannanicus. The sequence continues at coordinate 370,131,914 of CM066033.1, read as the reverse complement.
GCACAGCCTTAGAAGTGCAGCAGGCAACTACATGCACCATCCAGGTTCTGCAACACTTCGGCTTTGTCATAAACTACCCCAAGTCTCACCTGCTCTGCAGTGTCTGGAGTTCATTGGGGCAAAGAAACACTCTCTAATCGAAGGCTTTCTTGCCCAGGGACCAAGCTGATCGTCTCAGGTCTCCAACTCAGGACATACAGTACCATCCCTCAGTGCCTGCCCGGCTTCTCTTGTACTTCCTCAGGCACATAGCCTCCATGGTCCACTTCACCCCAGATGCTTGCCTCCACATGAGGGCAGTGCACTGGTGTCTCTGGGACCAGTGGTCTCAGGCCACAGGCCTCCAAGGCGGAGTTTCTGTGACCCACCAAATGGCAGACTCCCTGGTCTGGTTGCAGTCGCCCCAGCATCTTGAGATGGGCATGCCCTTTCAGGCCCCAAGGCCCTTGAGGGTCCTCAACAGATGCCTCTGCTCGGCTGGGGAGCCCACTATGGAGATCTCTGCACCCAGGACAACTGGTCACCAGATGAGAGCACCCAGCAGATCAACCTCCTGGAGCTCTGAGTCATATACCTAGCTCTAATGGTCTTCCGCCACCACCTGTGTCAGCAGCCAGTTCAGGTCCAGATGGACAACCAGGTGGCAATGTTCTACATGAACAAACAAGGGGGCACAGGGTCTCATACCCTTTGTCAGGAGGCTCTGGCCCTCTGCTCATATGCAATTCGACAGGGTTTCCTCCTGTGGACAGTGTACCTACCCAGCCAGGACAACCAGCTGACTGACAGGCTCAGCAGGCTTCTCCAGCTGCACAAGTGGCAGTTGGACCTCAGGATAACCAGTCAGCTCTTCCGGCTCTGGGGAGAACCTGTGATGGACCTGTTCGCCAGCCCAGATAACTTTTCAGTTGCCAAGCTTCTGTTCCCAGCAGGCCCACCCCGCCAGGGTGGCAGCAGATGTGTTCCTGTTCTCATGGTCGGGAGGTCTCGTGTATACCTTCCCTCCTACCCTGCTGATCGCAAAGACCTTGTTCAGGACCCTCCGTGACAGGGCCTCACTCATCCTGATAGCCCCTCGGTGGCCCAGGCTATCGTGGTTCCTGCTGCTTCTACAGTTGATGGTGGATACCCCCATTCCTTTGGACTGCCCTGGGACTCCTATCTCAGGAGGGGGGCACTCTCCTGCACCCCAATCTGGGGTCCCTTTCACTGACAGCATGGCTGCTGAGAGGGTGACTCTCGCCCTTTTCAACCTCCCAGTTGAAGTGGAGGATGTCCTGCTGGCTTCTTGCAAGGCCTCTACTAGGAAGGCTTATGCCCTCAAATGGTGTGCTGATCACCGGGCTGACCCTTTCTCCTGTCTTGTGGCTTTGGTGTTACAGTACCTTTTCCACCTTTCTCAGTCTGGGCTCAAGTCTGAACTCTATCAGAGTGCATCTCGGTGCCTTGGCAGCGCACCACCATCCAGTGTATGGTAAGCCCCTCTCGGTCCAGCCATTGGTGACCTGTTTTCTTTGGGGCCTGATCTTATCAAAGCCCCTGGTTCGCCCTCCAGCAACTAAATGGGACCTCAATGTGGTGTTGGGGCAGCTCACTCGCCTGCCCGTCAAACCTCTAGCTACCTGCCACCTCCGCTGCCTCTCTCTTAGAAGGTGTTTTGTTTTTTCTGGTCATACTTACCACCTCTCGCAGATTTAGCAAGCTCCAGGCCCTTGTGGCAGAGGCACCCTATACCAGGTTCCACAAGAACAAAGTGGTGCTTCGCACGCACCCCAAATTCTTGCCGAAGGTGGTGTTGCCATTCCATCTCAATCAGGAAGTGGTGCTTCCTACCTTCTTTCCAAAACCTCACTCCAGTCTGGTGGATTCGGTCCTTCACATCTTGGACTGTAAGAGGGCTTTGTCCTTCTATAGCCAACACACTCAGGGCCACTGCAAAGCTCAGCTTTTCGTCTCCTATGACCCCAGTAGGCTGGGGAAAGTGGTGACCAAGTGTATGCTGTCCACATGGGTGACTGATTGTATTGTCCTCGCTTATGTGCAGGCGAGGCTCCTGCTGGTATGCCGCATCACAGCATACTGCGCCAGGGCCATGGCGGCCTCTGTGGCAAACTTGCACTCTCTCCCAATGGTGGACATCTGCCGGGCCGCCACATGGTCGTCGGTCCATACTTTCGCAGTCCATTACTGCCTGGAAAGAGTCCCAATGGGACAGTGCATTTGGCCTGGCTGTGCTCCTTAACCTTTTCGGGGTTTAGGCAACTCCCACTCTCCAACCATTCTGTGTTCAGGCTACTGGTGTGCTGGTTTATCAGACACGGGTCTTTTACTGTGGTCTGTGTACACGGGCTAATTGCTGCTGCTGCTTGTGGCTCCCCATGAGGGAGCCCCTATTTTGCTATGGGCTTTCGGTAGCCTGTAGCTGGGGAGTCCCATATGGGAGGACTGACTTCCTGCTTGTTCCTGGAGAAAGCGTAGTTGCTCACCTGTAACGGGTGCTCTCCGGGACAGCAGGAATCAGTCCTCACAACCCTCCCTCCTCCCTTTGGAGTTGCTCCTTTACCATCTTTTAGCTATGTCATCTGACTGAGCAAGATGGCACCCATGGGTGGGAAGGGGACCACGTATGTATGGTGGCATTTCTCAAAGGATTTCTTTGAAAGCTGGGGGGATGCTTCCACAAGGGCTTAGTGCTGACGTCACCCATATGTGAAGACTGATTCCTGCTATCCCTGGAGAACACAGGTAAGTAACTATGCTTCCTTTCTGGTGCCATTTATGACCTGGTATGTTTGGTGGCCACAGATGGTGCCTGGACGACTGTGTCACATTGTTTGGATTTGGCTCCAGCAGTGAGCACAACTTCCAAAGCCCAGTTGGCCCAACTGGTTTTTAAGGGTAAACCTCTGTTTGGAGCAGATTTGAAAAAGTTGGTGAAGGACCTGCCTAGGCAAAAATCTACTGCCTTTTGGAAGATGGATCCAAGGAGCCTGTGAAGTGGGCTGGTGCCCCCTTCTCATTTAGCCTCTGTCCCCCCACTGAGGGCGTGCTGGCTGGATTCCCAGAGACCTCTGGACTCTCGTTACCGACCTGAAAAACCTTTCTTCCCCTTTGCTTCTGGGCTTCAGGCTTCTTCTTGGTCCTTTCTTGGAGCATATGACCCCAGGGAATCGGTCCCTTCCAGAGGATGACACTCCTTGGCTATGTAGTGAAGGTTTTGTGATCCATTCACTGGCTCCTTTAGTTTGGAGGTATCCTTCGCTTTTTTTTCTTTCTTTCAGGAATGGGCTCAGGTTGCCAAGGATCACTGGGTGCTAGAAACCATTCAGTTTGGCTATGTCCTGGAATGCAAAGAGTCTGTTCCGGATGCATTAATCATATTACTTTGTGGGTCTGCGATCAAAAGTGCCGCTCTATATGCATCACCTTGGACAAATTGTTGCACCTAAAGGCACTGATGCCCTTCCTGCCAGATGAGTCGGGCTAGGGCACATACGCTATCTATTTTGTGGTGCCCAAAAGGATGGTTCCTTCCATCTCATTCTGGACCTCAAGAGGGATAATGAGCACTTGCACGACCTGTGCTTCCAGATGGAATCATTGCAGGCCTGGATTCAAGGAGTACACTGAGGAGAGTTTCTTGGATTCTCTGAATCTGGCTGAGGTGTATTTTCATATCCTGATCTGGGTGGATCAGCAAGCATATCTAACCACCACCACTACTAATAATAATAATACATGTTTGTAGTGCTACACATGCCTTGAAGCGCTATACAAACACATGTAAAAGACAGTCCCTGTTCATTGGAGCTTACAATCTAGTTGAGACGGACAACACAGTAGCTGTAGACATGGAATACAACTAGGAGGAATGTAAGGAAATACAAAGGAAATCAGGTGAGTCAAGATCCAGGCTGAAAATTCACCTCTTCACTGCTGCTTTCGGATTTGAAAAGAGTCAGAAGGTAACCTGACATACAATCTTGGGTAGCTTATTCCAGGTATAAGGAGCAGCAAGGTGAAAGGAACGAAGTCTGGATTTAGCAAAGAGAAGGGCACAGATAGAAGCAATTTGCCAGAGGAGCAGAATTCCTGAGGAACGGTGTAGGGGGAGATAAAGAGGTAAAGTATTGAGGAGCAGTAGAGTGAATGCAGTTATAAGTCAGCAGGAGAAGTTTGAACTGGATGCGGAAATAGATAAAAAGCCAATGAAGAGACTTGAGAAGAGGGGTAATAACAGCATAATGAGACGCGGAAGATAGCCGTGCAGCAATGTGTTGACGGCTTGAAGGGGGGAGAGATGACTCAAAGGGAGACCAGCAAGGAGCAGGTTACAATGGTCTAGATGGGATGTGACTAAGGAGTGGATAAGTCTTAGTAATGTGTTCAGAAAGGAATGAACAAATTTTGTTTGTTGTAGAGAAACAAATGGCAGGTTTTAGCTATCAGCTGGATGTGTGTTAAGAAGAGGAGTCGAGGATGACCCCAAGGTTGTCAGCTGAGGAGTATAGTTAGCCACAGAAACTGAGAGAAGGATTTAGGGGTAAAAATAAGAAGCTCAGTTTTGGCCATGTTCCATTTCAAGCAGCGGTGAGAGATCCAAGCAGCAATGTCAGAAAGGCAGGCAGAGTTCCTGGCCTGGATTGCTAGAGAGATTTCAGGTGTAGAGAGAGAGATCTGGGAGTCATCAGCGTAGAGATGGTATAGAAAGCCATGGGAAGAGATGAGTGAACCAAGGGACTGGGTATAGAGAGGAGTGGACCCAAGACCGATCTTAGGGATACACTGAGAGTGGGATAGCAGTAGAGGATCCATCAGAACAAACACTGAAAGAGCGATGGGAGAGATAAGAGAACCATGATAGCACAGAGCCCTTAAAACCAAGCGAGGACAAGGTATCAAGGAAACGATTGTGGTCAATGGTGTCAAAAGCAGCAGGAAGGTCAAGGATGAGGATCGAGTAAAGGCCCTTGCGGGTTGCTGTGCTTGACTCTTACTATCAGTTTGCTGCCCTCCCTTTCGGTCTTTCTACTGCCCCGAAGATGTTCTCCCAGGTCATGGTTGCAGCACTGCTGCACCAAGGGATCTGTGTTCTCCTTAGACAGCTTCAGTTGGGTGATCAGTTGAAGAGCTAGCTGTGGCCTTCCCAATCCCTGGAGTTTCTGTGAGCACATTTCGATACTTGAGTGGACAGGGTTTTTTTTTTCCTGCAGAGGAGGAAGCCAAAGTCTATTAGACTCTGGGAGCCTACCGCTAGGCAATCTGGGATTCTCTTCAGCTTCTTCGATTTGATGATGGCGACCATAGAGATGGTGCTGTGGGTGCATGTGCTCTCTCACATGCAACCGCTCCAGCAGTCCTTGTTGACTCCCACTCCCATTTAATGGTGAAGTCTAGCCTGCAGTGGTGGAAGCAGTCCTGTCATCTGAGGAAGGGTGTGCCAATGGATGATTTCTGGATCCTCCTCACGATGACTTTCAGGAGCTTGTTGCCAAGACTGTATGGTCTAGGGCCATTGTAAACTCAGGGAAGTAGTGTGGTCATTCAACCATCTTGAGGCGAGGGCCAGTGGGTTGTCTCTTCTGTGTTTCCAGCCTCTAATCGAGGGCCGAACAGTTTGAGTGTTTTCAGAAAACACCACAGCAGTAGCTTATGTCAATTGGCAAGGTGGCATGAGGGGTGCTGGGACAGCTCTGGAGATGTCTCTCCTGTTTTTTGCCTGGGCAGAGAAAAACCTCCTAGCCTTGTTGGCTCAGCACATTGCTTCCACACTGTCCACCCTGGCAGACTTCCTCAGCTGGCACTCTCTGGATCCAGGAGAGTGGGAATTGAGTCAGGAGGTGGTTCAGTGAATTCTGTGCCTCTGGGGCCTCCCTGAAATGGATCTGAAGGTGACCACCCCCCCCCCCCCACACCCCCATTGCCAAAGTTTGCTTCCTCGTCAGTCACCACATGGAGATGGGGTCAGAGAGCATCAATGCCCTGACCCAGCCTTGGCCAAGTCAGCACCTGTTTGTATGCATTTCCTCCATAGCCTCTGGTGGGGGATGTGATAGTATATAGAATGCCACCCAAGCAGGATTGTTCTGGTGGTGCCAGATTGGCTGAGGAGAGCAGTTCAGAGAGCAGATACGGCTCCTGCAGGCGGCACCTCTTCGGTTGCCTTAGACTCTAGGCCTGTTGCAACAGGGACTGAGTTAGTCCTGGAGGATCTGGTTTCCTTCTAGCTTATGGCTTGAAAGGAGATAGCATGTAAGGATTACTCTCCAGCAGTGGTCTCCACTCTGCTTGGAGCCCAGAGAAGATCCACCAAGCTAACATACATGCAGATCTGGTGCCTCTTTGAGTGATGGTGCGGTGCTGGGCAGTTGGTTTCTGAAGTGGCCAAGCTACTATGCTTGTTGACATTTTCTACAGGATGGCCTGGAGAAGGGCTTCTCCCTTAGCTTTCTGTTTTTATTCAGATAGCAGTTTTTTTGGTCTCTTAAGTCTGGCTGGTAAATCTCTCTAGCCTTGCACCTACACATCTGTGCTTTCTACAGGGCATTCAGCATGTGTGTCACCACCTCTGGTCTGTGATCCCTTCCTGGGATCTGTCTGATGCTGAGGGCCCTGATTGTGGTGCCCTTTGAGCCATTGAAGCATGGCTTGAGCATCAAATTCTTTAAAGAAGCAATATTAATCATTTATTTATTTATTTTTTTAACATTTCTTATATACCGCCTTTCATGATATCAAAGCGGTTTACATTGAACAAACTGAAATTACATTGAACAGGGCATTATAACTTGGAGATAATTATTTTACAGGGAACATGGGCAATGGAGGGTTAAGTGGCTTGCCCAAGACCACAAGGAGCACCTGTGGGACTAGAAACCCCAGTCCTTCTGGCCCAAGGTTGCTTTTGTCCCTCAAGGTGGAGTTCTGAGCTTCAGCCTGTCTTGCTGAGATTCTTATCTATTTTTTTTTCAAGGAGGCTGTTTCCATTCAGTCTGTGCCTTGCCTTAGGTGCTTTCTCCCTTTTCATGTGAACCAGGTGGTACACCTGCCCTCCTCTAAGTAATAGTGTTAGGGGAAGGATAAGGATATTTGCCTTGTGGTTGTCCTGAGAATGCTTCTCCGGTACTTGGAGGTTATGAATTCATTTTGTAAGTCCAACCATTTTTTGTGCTGTTTGCTGGCCCATGCGAGGGTGATGTGGCAGCCAAGTCTACTTTGGAGTGCTGGATTAAGGAGGCCTTTGCCTCAACGTATCTGTTAAGGAACTGACTGGGCATGCAAACCATCTGGAGCCATTCTACCTGAGCGCAGGCATCCTTGTGAGCAGTGCTTAATAGCTTCTGCAGACATTTGTTGGGCAGCAACGTGGGCATCACTTCTACGTTTGTCAAGCAATACTGCTTGAATGTCCACGTAAGGGTGGGTATGGCCTTTGGCTTAAGGGTTTTGCAAGTTGCTATGTCTTCCCGCGCACTGGAGTTGTAGCTTTGGTACATCCCAGTTGTCTGGACTGGTTTAGTAGAACAATATTGAAGGTGACATTTTACTTACTAGTTAATGTCCTTTCCTTGAGTCCTGCTAGACAAGTTCCGGGCCCACCCCTAGATCTATGTTCCTCTGTTCTTCAGTTGTGGTACCCTTGACTCTGCATGTTCATTGTCTACTGTAGCCTTATCTTTTATGCTTTCCTGTACATAGTTATCTACTGTTGATCACTCATTGTTGTCTGCAGTTGAGTTGTGTGAGACTTGCCATGTTTCTCCCATATGCTTTGGGATGAATACTGAAGGGATTTCTGGTGGCTGAGGCAGAGGCATGGGAGTGATGGCATTGAAACCTGAGCCTCTCATTGGTTCTTTGGCACCACCAGCCTACTGGTAGGGAAAAGCAACCCACTTGTTAGGACTGGTCTAGAAGGACTCGAGGAAAGGAGCCTTATTTGGTAACATCTAAGGAAAAGGTGATTCTTCAACCAGTCCCTTCCTTTCTATCTAAGGTAGTGTTGGTTTTCCACCTTAATTAAATAGGGGGTTACCTTGCCCATGTTTTCCAGGACGTAGGACTCTGCTGAGTCAGGGTCTTGCATTTGCTGGATGGGCATAGGGCTCTCAGACAGTACTTGAGGGTCACACAGAAGTTTAGGAAGTCAGACCGGCTATTTGTGCTGTATGGAGGTCCATGGAAGGGCGAGGTGGCTTCCAAGGCCTCCACTTCTTGCTGGATCCGGGAGGCCATTGTATTGGCATACTTGGTGAAGGTTTGGTCTGTCCCATCTGGTTTGCGGGTATATTCTGCTCGGGCGGCCTCCTGGGTAGAGTCTGGCCTTGTTCCACCTCAAGATATTTATAAGATCACAATTTGGTCTTTTCTTAATTCTTTTGCATGTCACTATCTGTTGGATGTGTAGGCCCAGTGGAACGTAGTTTTTGGTGTTTGAGTTTTGCAGACCAGTGTTTCTGGTTCTGCCTGCTATTGGTGTCGGGCGGGAGTGGAGGTACGACTAGGAAGATGAAATTAGACCTTGCCTGCTAATTCTCTTTTCTGGAGTCCCTCCAGTCCACTCCAGAGCCCACCTGGCATTCTGCAGTGGTTCCATGTTTTTGCCTTTGCGTTGACTTAAAGAGTAAGGTGTTGATGTGAATTGAGGCTATCCTGTTCTGGGTGCTGGCTTTTGCTTGCCAGAATCATGCTGTATTGCATTGCTTATAAGCTGCTTTTCTCCGGGAACAAACTAAGTCAGTCCTCACATATGGGTGACATCTGCACCGACAGAGCCCTCGTGGAAGCATCTCCCCCAGCTTCAAAGAAAGCCTTTGGGAGATGCCACCGCGCATACATAGTACCCTTCCCACCCAAGGGTGCCATCTTGCTCAGTCTCCTTTTTTCCTGGAGCCCCTCAGACATCTGTCCGGTTTCCCCCAGAAAAAGTTGGATTTTTTTTTTTTCATACTCTCTCCGGTTGTGCTCTTCCCGCTACCTGAGTCTGCTGTTCCGGCATAGAGTCCCAGGTTTGTACATTATTTTGCCTTCTTGGCTTCTTCGTGCCCTTTTTTCCAACTGGACCGTGGGTTTTCAACCTTGCTGGGGTACATTTATCCACCATGGCTTCCAGTGGTTTTAAGAAGTGTGTTCGATGTGCTAAAATCATGTCCCTTATCAATGTACATGATTGCTGCCTAGGGCTGGACCACAGCATGCAGTTTTTGCAAAAAGATGTCCTCCAAGGCCCTCAAGAGCTGCCGGCAGCACCATGATAAGTTGGGGGGTTCCCCTGTTGACTCCATGGCTCCTCAGAAAAGGGGGTCTCCCTTGAGGGAACATAAGAAGAAAACCCTGAAGGCAGTGTCCCTGGATGTTTCTGAGAGGTCGGGTAAGCCCCAAGCCAGGTCCCACAGTCCAAGATGCTCATCCGAGGGTTTGGAGCGGGAGCAACCTACCAAAGTAATCTGGAAGGAATCGACCACAGATCGGCCTCAGATGCCAGAACCTATCCTCATTGAGGACTCCCCCTCAGGGGAACTGGCACAGGACCCAAGTTCCTCTGAGCCTGCGCCAATGGCTGCGGAGCCTTCTGGACTCAAAACCAGAATGATGGCCCTGGAGTGCAGTTTGTCTGCCTTCATGGGCCAGCAGCTGGCGGTGTTCTCCGGTACTACCGGTTCCTCCACCCAGACCATCGACATCTGGGACGTCCCTGGAGGCCAAGCTGACCCTTGAGACCATATGGCCTCGAGTCGATCCTCAGCCAAGGCATTGATTTGGCTCCCGTTCGACAGGACTGAGATCCTCCCCATCTAGCGTGCATGGCATCAGCTGCAGGGCCTCCAAGGGATGTGGGCTGGGCTCAGGCCCAGAGCCCATGGGCCACCCTTCACTTGAGTCTTCGACCGACTACTCGGAATGGGAGACCAAGGACAAGGAGTTGCCAGACACCCATCGCCACTGCTACATCCCCTTGGACTCTCCGAGCCCCGGGGTTGATCCCCACCCGAGGACATGACTTCCTTGACTTCATGCGGGACATGTCAAAGGTCCTAGCATTCCTGACAGAATCGAAGGAGGACCCTCTGAAGGAGGAGCTAGAAATCCTCCATTATGAGGCCCCTCCAAGGGAATTGCTTATGGTACCCATTCCATCCATTCTGGAGTGACTAATTCTCCGTATATGGGAAACACTGGTGTCTGTGCCAGTTGTGAGCAAATGGCTTGACTCGCTGTATCAGGTCCACCGGAGCCCTGGCTTCCAAAAGGTACAACTGCTGCGTAACTCCATAGTGGTAGAGTCGGTCATGCATCGGCTGAAGAGCCAAAAGATGCACTCCTCAGTGCACTCAGCAGAAAGTGCTACCAGGGCTTGATGCTCATCAGCTGGATCCAGGCCTACCAGCTGTACATGGGTATGTACCTGAGAGAGACTTGGCGAAAGAACTTGCCAGGTTCTCAGCTGGTCTCTCAGAGGAACCCCTGCAATGATTCAAGAACCTGGCCAAAGCTGTCCATGAGTGCTCCAAATTCATGTCTCGAGCAGCCTACAACAGCTTCGAGTCAGCGACCCGAGTAGCAACGGCGGGAATCAGGGCCTGACGCCAAGCTTTGCTACAGTATTCTGACCTCAAGTAATGGGTTCAGGGCAAATTGATCAATGTCCCATGCCCAAGGGGAGAACCTCTTTGGCAAACCCATGATGGAGAAGGCTGCCGGGTCGGAGATCGAGTTAATGAGGTCCAGGCTGTCTAAAAAAAGACCGCTGCCCCTCCCCGACGGAAGGGCCCGGGTAAAAAGCCCTTTTACCCAAGTAAAAGGATTGCTTAAAAAAACTACCCACATTTCTGGGCCTCCCCAGCAGGGTCAGCAGGCCAAGGGACATGGGCAAAGCCCTCATAAGCAGAAGGCTCCCAAGCCCTAGGTGTTGGCTCTGGCCCAGCCAGGGGAGAGCTTTTGACTTCTTGGGCATAGCCTCTCTACCACAAGGAGGACAGCAGCCCACAGGGGTACGTCTAATCCTGTATGCCTACAGGTGGCCAGCTATCACCACCGACTCCTGGGCACTCCCAGGTGGTTTGGGAGGACTATCTCCTACATTTGGCTCAGATACCTTCTCTTTTCTTCCTAGGAGAGCCCCCCAGGTCTCCCCTTCACCGGGGCTTCCTACTAAAGGAACTCACAGGCCTTCTCGAGGACAAAGCGGTAGAATCAGTACCCCAACATCTTAGGGGCAAGGGATTATACTAACTCCAGGTATTTCCTCTTTACTAAAAAACACAGGGGACTTAAGGCCCATCCTGGACCTGTGCAACCTGAACAAGTTCCTTGTGAGGGAGAAGTTCAAAATGCTCTCCCTTGGAAAATTGTTGCATTACCTCTAGCAGGGAGATTGGCTATGCTCCTTGGATCTGAAGGTTGCCTATACTCACATCCTCATTCACCCCAGCCACAGGCAGTACCTGGGCTTCATGGTGGGGGCTGGCCACTATCAGTACAGAGTTTCTACCCTTTCGCCTGGCCTTCACCCCCAGGCTCTTCACCAATTTCCTGGCAGTAGTGACCACCTTCCTCCATCTCCAGGGGGTATTTGTCTTCCCCTAACTAGACAACTGGCTCATAAAAGGAGGTCCTGCAATATCTGGGGTTCGTGAAAAACGACCCCAAATCCTACCTCCTCCCAACACAATTTCTGGAGTTCATAGGGGCAAGGCCAGACACTCTTCAGGCAAAGGCCTTCCTTTCCCTGGACCGGGCTGACCATCTCGGGGCACTAGCCGCAGATGTACAAAAATATTCCTTGGTGTCAGCTTGGCTTCTACTGCGCCTACTCGGGCACATGGCCTCTGTGGTCAATGTCACCCCAGATGCCCTTCTGCACATGAGGGCTGCCCAGTGGTACCTTCGGGACCAGCGGACACAGTCCATGGGCCGTTTCCAAGACAGTCTCAGTGATCCCCAGCTGGTGGAATCTCTGACTTGGTGGCAAAATCCCCAACACCTTCAGGGAGGGATGCCCTTCCAAACTTCAAGCCCTCTAAGGGTCCTCACAATGGACCCTTCCCTGCTGGGATGGGGAACCCACTGCAAAGAACTCCACACCCAGGGCAGTTTGGTCACAAGCTGAGGGCAACCAGCAGATCAACCTTCTCGAGCTTCGGCCAATATATCTAGCCCTCTGAGCATTCTACCACAGCCTGAGGTACCAGCTGGTGCTGATCCAAACAATCAGGTGGCAATGTTCTATGTGAACAAGCAGAGATGACACTCTGCTCCTATGCAGTTAGTCAGGGAATACTGCTATGGGCTGTATACTTATCAGACCAGGAAAACGCTCTGGTGGACAAACTGAGCAGGGTCCTCCAGCCGCATAAGTGGCAGCTGGACCCCAGAGTAGCTACCTGGCTCTTCTGTGGACCTCTTTGCCAGCCCTGACAACTACCAGTTGCCCAGCTTCTGCTCCCATCAGCCCCACCTGTCCTGGGTAGCAGCAGATGAGTTTCTCATTCCATGGTCAGAAGGTCTCATGTATGCCTTCCTACCCACGCTTTTCAAGGCTCTTTACGACCCAGGTAGCTATGATTCCTGCTACTCCTCAGTTTGTCAGTGGAGATGCCGATCCCCCCTGGAGCCGACGGGGCCCGAGTTGGGGGCTGCTGGGTCTCCTAAGCTTGGTCTCAGGCTGACGGCCTTGGAGAGCAGTTTCACTGCCTTCATGGACCAGCAGTGGGCATTGATCGCTGACCTCACTGGTGCATCTGCCCTGACCACCGGGACGTCGACGTCCAAGTCGACACCAGAGGCCGAGCCGATCCTCGAGTCCATGCGGGCTCGAGTCGATCCTCGGCCACGGTCTCCCTCGGCCTCCCGTTCGGGACTGAGGTTGTCAACGCCGGCCTCGGTGTCGGGGCGGAGGTCCTTGGCGGCCGCCCGCACGGAGCCGCTCGATTCCTCCTCGGAGGAGTCGGGCTGGGACACGGAGGAGGACGAGTCACCCGGTTCTTTTCAGACTCGGTGCGTCCCCTCCGACTCGCCCGAGTCTGAGCCTCGGAGACTGTCCCCCCCTGAGGATACCCCGTTCTCGGACTTCGTGAGGGATATGGCCAAGGCTTTGGCCTTCCCCGCGGATCCCGAGGAGGAGCCTCGAACCGAAGAGCTTGAGGCCCTCCAGTATGACTCTCCCCCGAAGGAGGCCTTTACTGTACCGGTTCCTCTGATGCTGGAAAGACTTCTCTTCCGCATGTGGGAGAGCCCGGCATCGACGCCGGTGTTAAGCAAGCGGGTCGATTCCATGTATCGAGTCCGCAAGAACCCCGGGTTCCAGAAGGCACAGCTACCGCACCATTCCATAGTGGTGGAATCGGCCATGCATCGACTAAAGAGTCAAAAGATGCACTCCTCGGTGCCTCCCGGCAAGGAGGCCCGGAACCTGGATGCCCTCGGTAGGAAGTGCTTCCAGGGCTCTATGCTTGCTTGTCGAATCCAGACATACCAGCTCTACATGGGCATGTATCTCCGAGACCTACCTGGCAAAGGAAATTGCCGGGTTCTCTGCTGGTCTCTCCGAGGAACCTTTGCAGAGGTTCCAGGCCTTGTCCACTGGTATTCGAGAGTGCTCAAAATTTATTTCTCAAGCAGCCTACGATGGCTTCGAAGCATCGGCTCAAGTAGCCGGGGCAGGCATCAGTGCCCGCCGGCAGGCTTGGCTTCAGTCATCTGACCTTGAGCCATGGGTGCAGGACAAGTTGGTCGATGTCCCCTGCAGAGGTGAAAACCTCTTTGGCAAGCCCATGGCTGAAAAGGCTGCGCAACTCGAGACAGAGACTCTAACCAGGACTCGCCTGTCCAGAAAGACCTCTGCTCCTTCACAGAAGAGGAAGGGCTAGGGGAAAAAGCCCTTTTACCCGAGGAAGGTGTTTGCCTATAAACAACACCACCCACAATATCAAGCCTCAGCAGCTCCCTATCAGGGTCAGCAGGCTAAGGGACAGGGTAATGGGTCCCGTAGACAGAAGGCCCCCAAGCCCACTACACAGGCCCCTGCTCAGCAGGGTGGGGTTTTTTGACTCCGTAAGCATAGCCTCTTCCCCCCCTGCTGGCTTCTCTCAGCACGGGAGGCCGGCTGGCCCACTTTGCCCACAGGTGGTCAGCCGTAACATCAGATACATGGGTGCTTCAGGTAGTTCAAGAGGGCTACCTTTTGCATTTTCACCAGGTACCTCCCTCCTACTTTCCAGGGGAGCCCCCAAGTACCCCTCTGCACAGGTACTTACTCCTTCAGGAGTTAGCAAGTCTTCTTCAGGAACAGGCTGTGGAACCGGTGCCCCACCACCTGAAAGGTCACGGCTTTTATTCCAGGTACTTTCTGATACCAAAAAGAATAGGAGGCCTCAGACCCATCCTAGACTTGCACAACCTCAACAAGTTCCTGCAAAGGGAAAAGTTCAAGATGCTTACCCTTGGAATCCTGCTGCCCTACCTCCAGCAGGGAGATTGACTCTGCTCATTGGATCTAAAGGATGCTTATACTCACATCCTTATCCATCCGGACCACAGACAATATCTAAGATTTGTTGTGGAAGGAAATCATTATCAGTACAGGGTACTGTCCTTTGGCCTGTCCGCCGCTCCCAGGGTGTTCACCAAATGCCTGGCAGTGGTGGCAGCCTTCCTGAGGCTTCAAGGCCTGTTTGTCTTTCCCTACCTGGACGACTGGCTCATCCGGGCACAGTCTTCCCTGGAGGTCACTCAGGCCACTCGTCGCACTGTAGCTCTGCTTCAGCACTTGGGATTTGTCATAAACTTCGCGAAGTCCACTTTGCTCCCCTCTCAGGATCTGGAATTCATAGGAGCACGGTTGGACACTCTGCAGGCTCGTGCCTTCTTGCCTCTGGAACGGGCCAACCAGCTCGCAGCTCTGGCCAGCAGTTTTCACAGCTCTTCCCTGGTCTCGGCCAGGCAATTCCTGCGGCTGCTCGGCCATATGGCTTCCACGGTCCATGTCACTCCGAATGCCCGTCTACATATGAGGCCTGCTCAGTGGAGCCTTCGCACTCAAGGGCATCAAGCCACAGGGAGCCTTGCGGACTTAGTACGGATCTCCGACCGCCTGGTCTCCTCTCTGCAATGGTGGCTTCATCTGCCAAATCTGCTTCTCGGCATGACTTTTCAGTCTCCTCCACCTTCCCAAGTGCTGACGACAGATGCCTCTCTCCTGGGATGGGGAGCACATTGCCAAGGGGCATGTACTCAAGGCCTTTGGGCCCCTTGGGAAGCTGCTCAGCAGATA
The DNA here is from genome assembly GCA_033557465.1 of Ichthyophis bannanicus. Lineage (NCBI taxonomy): Eukaryota > Metazoa > Chordata > Amphibia > Gymnophiona > Ichthyophiidae > Ichthyophis > Ichthyophis bannanicus. The sequence goes on along the minus strand of CM066033.1, from coordinate 370,116,643 downwards.
AACTTCCTGGAGCTCAGGGCGATCCGCCTAGCTCTGCGGACCTTCTCTCACCTCACCTCTCATCGCTGTATTAGTCCAGACGGACAATCAAGTTGCCATGTTCTATGTCAACAAACAGGGGGGCACCAGCTCCCCCCTCCTATGTCAGGAGGCTGAGACTGTGCTCTTGGGCAGTCGACCATGGCATCCTGCTCAAAGCGGTTTACCTGCCCGGACAGGAAAATTACCTGGCCGACAAACTGAGCAGGATTCTGCAGCCACACGAGTGGAGATTAGACCCGCTGGTTGTTCAGCGGATCTTCCTCCGGTGGGGCCTCCCCACCATGGATCTTTTTGCCAGTCCTCTGAACCGGCAACTTCCCAGGTTCTGCTCCAGGCACCCACACCCGCTCAGAGTAGCGGCGGATGCTTTCCTCATTCCGTGGTCTACGGGCCTACTGTATGCCTTTCCCCCCATGCCACTCGTGTCCAGGATGCTTTTCAAGGTTCTCCGGGACAGGGCCTCGGTAATCCTGGTAGCACCCAGGTGGCCGAGACAGCCCTGGTTCCCACTCCTGCTACAACTGGCAGTAGATACTCCCCTTCCTCTGGGGTTTCAGCCTGATCTCCTGACTCAGGATCAAGGCACTCTCCTGCACCCCAACCTCCGGGCCCTTCACCTGATGGCCTGGCTCCTGAAAGGGTAGTTCTAGCTCCGCTGCTCCTCCCTCTGGAGGTGGAAGATGTCGTACTGGCCTCTCGGCGTCCGTCCACCCGGAAGTCTTACGCCCTTAAATGGCATCGCTTCTCTGTGTGGTGTTCTCAGCAATCTGAGAACCCCTTCTCCTGCTTGGTATCAGTGATTCTGCAATACTTGCTTCACCTTTCCAATCTCGGCCTCAAGTCCAACTCTGTAAGAGTCCACCTCAGTGCTCTCTCTGCACATCATTCACCGGTGGACGGCAGGCCTCTTTCCGCACACCCCTTGGTGGCGCGTTTCCTCAGAGGCCTCCTTCTGCTTAAGCCTCCCTTGCGCCCCCCCCCAGCCCCTGACTGGGATCTCAATGTGGTCTTGCAGCGGATTACCTGTCTGACCTTTGAACCTATGGCTACCTGCCCTCTTCGTTTCCTTTCTTGGAAAACTCTCTTCTTGGTAGCCCTTACCTCCGCTAGGCGCATTAGTGAACTGCAAGCCCTAGTGTCTGAGCCTCCTTACACTAGGTTCTACCCTAATAGGGTGGTCTTACGGACTCACCCAAAGTTTCTTCCAAAAGTGGTTTCCCCTTTTCATCTCAACCAAGAGGTGGTTCTTCCAACCTTCTTTCCTAGGCCGCATACCAGCCGGGCTGAGACAGTTCTGCATACCCTGGACTGTAGGAGGGCCTTATCCTTCTACCTTGACCGTACGCGGGAGCATAGAAAGGCTGTTCAGCTTTTCGTTTCTTTTGACCCCAATAGGTTGGGGGTGCCTGTCTCCAAGCACACTTTGTCCATCTGGATAGCTGACTGTATCGCCTGGGCTTATGGGGCAGCTGGCCTCTCCTTAGAGAGTCGAGTCACGGCTCACCGTGTCAGGGCGAAGGCTGCGTCAGTGGCTCATCTCCGCTCTGTTCCGTTGGCAGACGTCTGCCGGGCCACTACTTGGTCTTCAAGCCAGACTTTTGCGGCTCATTACTGCCTGGAGAGGGAGTCCCGCAGGGACAGTGCTTTCGGACAGGCAGTCCTTCACAATCTCTTTGAGGTTTAGGCAACTCCGGCCCTGGTGTTGGGCTACCGGCCGGAAGCGTATTCAGAGAAGATTCCTTACTTCTGTACTGCTGAGCTAGAGGGAGCTCATTTTTCTGCTTGAGGTCTCCGGTAGCCTTAAGCTTGGGAGTCCCATCAGTGAGGACTGACTTCCTGCTTGGTCCTGGAGAAAGAGTAGTTACTCACCTGTAACAGGTGTTCTCCAGGAGCAGCAGGAATCAGTCCTCACAACCCTCCCTCCTCCCCTTGGAGTTGCAGTCATTCTTATCCATTGTTTTGCTATCTTTTTTGCTATCTTTTCGCTATGTCATCAGACTGAGCAAGATGGCACCCTTGGGCGGGAAGGGGACTGCGCATGCGCGCTGCAATTCCCAAAGGCTTTCTTCGAAAGCTGGGGAAATTGCTCCGCGAGGGCTCAGTCGGCGCCGATGTCATCCATCAGTGAGGACTGATTCCTGCTGCTCCTGGAGAACACCTGTTACAGGTGAGTAACTACTCTAAATCAATGAAAGAGAGTCCTGCATACTCTAAACTGTAAATAGGCTCTTGCCTACTACCGTAAAAGATCTGAGTCATTTAGGAAGTCCAGGTAACTTTTCATCTCTTTTGATCCCAACGAAGCTGGCATACCAGTTGCAAAGAGGAAAATTTGGCTGGCATCCTGCATCCTCCTCTCACTTCCAAAGTAAAGTCTCATTAGATTAGAGCTACTGCAGAAACAATGACATCCCTTGACCCCAATGACACTGCCTTGCTAGATATGATTTGCAAAGTAGCTACAGGATTCTCCCTTCATACATTTACTGTGCATTAATGTTTGAAACCTTTTGATCGAGCTGCACTGGCCCATGTGTCATCTGAACCAGCAGCTCTTGCCTTTTGTTAATTTTGGCTGCTTTTATGATGGAGACAATATGGAAGTAAGGGAATTGGATTTAGTTCACACCTTTCTCCAAAATTCAAGGTGAGTTACATTGCAGTAAGTATTCTCCTGTCCCCAAAGGCTTACAGTCTAAGTTTGTCCTTGAGAGGATGGAGTGTTAAATGATTTACCCAAGATCACAAAGGGCAACAGTGAGATTCAAACCTTTCTTCCCTAGTTTTCAGCTTGCTGCTCTAACCATTAGTCTACTCTTCTACAGTAGTGAGCAATTGTAAGTTTAGGAGTCATCCATTTGTGTGCCTGACTCAGTCTTGTCAATGGAAAAAGCATTGTTGCTCATCTGTAACAGGCATCTTCTGTAGGCAACATAATTGATGAGGTCCACAATCCCACCCACCTACCTGAGCATTGCACACATTCATGAGCTTTAGAACTAACTGAGGAGACGACTGCCTGTGAGACAGGCTGTGTGCATGATCAAATCTTCACCCTAAGTTATGAGCTTTGGGTGAGCTGTTCCATCCCAGTGCCATGGGATATTGCCCATCCGTGTGACTGATCAATCCAGTTGCCTATGGAAAACACCTGTTATAGGTCAGCAACATTGGTTTCATTAATTTTATAAATATAGGTAACTAGATCCCTTTGTGATAGGGCTGGCCCAACTACTAGGCAAACTAGGTGGTTGCCTAGAGCAGCAACCTTTGGAGGGCAAGAAAAGCTAAATAATAGATTCAAAGCTAAATAATAGATTTTGACAGCCAGAGGGAGTGTAAAGCTTGAAGTTCACCTAGGGCTCCAACCCTTTGGACTAACTCTAGGGCTGACCTTGCTTTGTGCTCTGTGCATTTTTCACCCCTGGAGATGCCTACACATATACCATATAAAGTAGGTGCTGTATCTTCTGAGCATCTAGTTTTATGTGCATATACCCCTGGCAATTGTAGAAGCACCTATATGCTCACTTACCTCCATGATCCAAATTCTTTGGTGGGTGGATAAGTGTCATTCCCTGCTTCCTGACTAAAGATACAACAGGCGGGGGGTGGGGGGAAGAAAAGTGCGGATTACAGGAATTATTTTCTAGTCCTTACAGAAAACAGAGAAAATGGGTATTATTTTATCCTTTTTTTTAACTTAGACAACTCCCTATTAATAAGGCTAATATATTGCATACATGTCTCTCAGTCTGAGAAGGTTTATTGCCTGGTGCTACTGCATATAAGGAGCTGTCACTGAAGTTGTGGAAGTTGCTATTAGCTGGATTTGGATGCAGACCCACAAAGGCTGGGAAACCATGGTTAGTTCAATCCCTCAGGAAAGAAATACAGCTATACATATATTTCTTCATTCTTGATGGATTGTAAGCAAACACAATATAAATTAGCCTGTAGATTATATTTAAGCCCTTCAAAGTGATTTTGTATGGCTTGTAGAGATACTCCATTATGCTGGAGAAGCTGTGGACGAGAATGGGATTTCTTTCATATAAAACGGGAGTGTGCCATCATTAACGATTATTGGGCTGAGATGCACCAAGGGATAGAGTGGATTATTGACTCTGAAATTGTATTAAGCCTTTAGTTGGTTTCTCCTGGGATAGGCAGAAGATGGGATCTCAATGGGGGAGGGGCAGGAAATTAGTGATGTGGTTTGTACAGTGCTTGCAAGACAAATGGAAATTACGAGGGCATCCAAGTCATAATGAGGGGATAGATAAAACCAGGAAGGTAGCATATATCCATCTGGTCACCTCTAAGCTGCTGAGGCCATAGTAAGGAAGAATATTTTCTGGATGAAGCTGTTCATACTGATGATCGTTTTTCCTTTCTGTCGATTTTATAAGTGTGAATGTTGCATTTAATTGATTAAGTGAACTTCACAGTGTGGTTCGATCATTGTAAAGCATAATTTTTAGTCCACAGGTCTCGCCAGTTATGTTTGAATTGAGTTGGATTTGGTGAATGTGAGAGAGATTGAGAAGAAAACTCTTTACCTGTTTTGTTTAATATTATATGTTTAGAAAATTGTCAAGTAAATCAAAATGACAAAAATAGGAATGGTTTTTCATAATCCTATTCAGAGAGAGAGTGAGAGTAAAGATTTATCTCTAGACAGAAAGAAGATGTGGCAACATTACCAATGATACATTGGATGGCGCATGCAAAGTTAGAGAGAGGGGCCACACTGCAAACTGCCATGCAGAGGATTGCTACGCCTCTGCTCCTCAAGGAGACTGGCTCTGGGGGTACCAGAGAGCTAGAGCTTCTAAATGTGTCACTGTAGGTCCTGGCAGGGCCCCTCTATCCACTAGGCGAGCTAGGTGGCCAGCCTGGGGTTGTGGCGGCAGCAGCACCACCCCACATGGGCAGCTGTGCTGCACCCCCACCCCACATGGGCAGCTGTGCTGCACCCCCCACCCCCCTGCTGCTGCTGCCGCCAATTCTGTTTGGGGGAGGAAGTGGGCAGTGGCAGTTTTGCCAAAAATGGCAGCAAAAAGCTGTCACTTTTGGAAATGCTGCTGCCCACCTCCCCCTCCCCCTCCCCCTCCCAAGAGGGAATCTGTGGCAGCTGGGGGGGGTGTGCAGTGGTGTTGGCATCAGCTGGGGGGGGTGGTGAGGCTGAGGTTTCTGCCTAGGGTGGCAAAAACCCTTGGCCCAGTCCTGGGTTCCAGTCAGGGGTGGCAGTAGCGGTAATGGGTAACACTGGAGGGGGATATATACTATGGTGTTGTATCAACAGATACATCATGCTGCGATAGCAAAGTTGCTTACCTGGATTTGCAGGGCTAGGTTTAAGATTTTGGTGCCTATAGAAAAGACCAGACAACAGATCCAAGAGAGGGATTTCAGAGTTCCCAACAGTTGGCGAGCCAGAAGAGGAGTTGAGAAACTCCATAGTGCCACACTGCACCTCTCTGAAGCAGCATATGCAGATGGCCTTAAGGTTAAGGGGTGCAGACTTTTTTTTGGCTCGGGGCTTGCTTGCTACTTGAGAGCACAGTGTTCTTGCCTATCTATCTCTATCTATTTAATATTTATAAAGTGCTTCAAAATGTATGAAGCGCTGTACCTCCCTTAGGGCTGTGATGTCTGCTTTTACAACTAGCTGGTTGAAAGTTTTGGTAGGCAGGGAGAGTCTCTCTGGGGTGGAGAAAATCAGGAAAGTCAGTGAGAGATGAGGAAAATTCTCCCTAAACAATTCTCAGTTCAATTGTTTTTACTGTCCTAAGCACTGGTGCAAGAAGGTGTGATTTGCACTTTGGTATTGAGCTGGCTCTGGTGTACCTATAATCTGTTGCCTGAGGCAAGAGATGAGCTGGTGCCCCTTCCTCAACACCCAAAACGGAGTGTGGGGGGGGGGGGGTCCCCTTACTGAGTATGCTAGTCAGGTGTTTTTCCCAAGGATAAAGAAAGCAATATATTCACAGGCTATATAATTTAAAACAAAAACGTTGCAATGCTGTTTCTAGGTAGCAAAAGTTGCAGCAATTTAATGATGTAGCTTGGGACTCTAACGTAACACGTACTGACTTCTGACATTGCACACTGGACTTGCATGCCATTAATTGTAAATATATATTCTGCAAAAACAAGGAGATGCCAGGTGATCACACACCAAGGAGCAAAATGAAAAAGCAGGAACCACAGCTAATTTTATTTTGGTGTTATAAACTGCTGTGGTCATCGCTTTTTACATTTGAGCGCATAAAGGCACATTTTGGAAAGGGCATTTGTGGTTTCAGCAATGTCCCAAGTCAAAACATCTGCAAATCTTTCAGTATAGAGGAGAGGGTGAGTACATGGAAGTCTGATCTAAAATTGATATGTCTCCTCGCCTCACCATGGACATGTTTTAAATCCAAAACAAGCAGCTCTGGGATGGGCATCCAAGTGCACGGAGAGATGCCATTTTACAAACATGTGGGAAAAATTAGCACAGGAGCCTGGCAGCTTCTATGTGTCAGTGCCAGCATGTCAGAACACACACACACACACGTGTGTAAATGTCAGCACTTATGTATTCTGGTCATTTTGCAAAGCTAGATACTGCTCTTAATCACAGAGCACTCTGTCTAACCATTTAAGATATGGAAGGGGAATAAACATTGGGGGATTAAAGGGGATATCCTGCTGTAAAGGGCTGGCCATAACAAGTCCTAAAAGTGCCATGAAGCAGGTGTACATACAGACATGGACAATTTCCATCTTCCATGTGCATCCCATATATGAAATGGGGAATACACATGCAACTTTTTGTTCCATCCAGATCATGTCCTCAACACGCCCCTATGTAACTTGAGCATGATCAGGGTGAACGTGTATAAATGTGGACTTTTCTAAAATGGCAGTTTGGTATGGCTGTAGTTGGCATGTTTATGTGCTGGTATATACATGTGTAAAATGTGTATTAGGCTTCTAAAGTGACACCCCCCCCCCCCTGTATTCTACATCCAGCAATGGGTGCAGAGCAGAATGAGGACATTTCCCCATAGAACTCAACATACAAAAAATAATTTCAGATTCTAGTGTCATCTCAGTAACAGCAATACATGCATGCCCTCACCAATACTAGGCATATTGTGAAGTAATACAAAACCCTGCAAAAAGTCACTCAGGACCTATAAAGAAAACACAGGTCTGTGACTAAAAAGCTGTTTGATTATTTTCATCTAATTTCCATGTATTTTGGTGTGCTGAAAACAAAATATTGAAAAAACTCCTAGATGTCATGATTTGCCACAACATGCAAAATTGTCTTCAAATTTATCAATTTTTTTTCAAATTACTATTAATTAATTCACATAAATGCATTTAAGATATAAAATGCCAAAAAAACCTTAAAGGGGTTGTCAGAGTTATGTAAAAAAAATATAGCACTGTAAATCTGATGGTCAGCAATATATATATATTTATTTATTTACATTCTCTTATATACCGTGCTATTCTGCATCAGTGTGGTTTACATTGAACAAACTGAAATTACATTGAACAGGGTATTATAACTTGGAGATAACTATTTAACAGGGAACATGGGCTATGGAGGGTTAAGTGGCTTGCCCAAGACCACAAGGAGCAACTGTGGGACTAGAAACCCCAGTCCTTCCGGCCTGAAGTACCTTGCCCCAGCCACTAGGCCACTCCTCCACTCCTATACATAAGCTAAGCAAGTTTTAAGTCTGTGCTTCTAATGGTAGAAGGGGTTAATCTTTCCTGAAGAATCCAGTGGGCAATGTTCCCTCTAATTTTCTGTAGGCTGTGTGCGCATAAAATATCAGCTGTACAGCTTTTGAAGGAAGGTTAAATTTTTGTGCGCCATATAACAAGACTCGGAGTTATATACTTTAAAATTTGACTACACATCAGAATACAGTATATACACCACATTGCACTAGAAAATATTGTAGAACTTGTGAAAACCATAAATACACAACAACTTTTAAATTTTAAGATGGCTGTGGTGTTTTCTATCAGAATCAGAACTGTAATTTTTGTGCGCTCTGTTGTAAAGTATGTGCGCTTGGTGAGGTGTGTGTGCGCGCGTGCACACACGCACAGCTTAGAGGGAACAGTGCCAGTGGGAGGGAGAGATAGGGCAGATAGCAGCAGCTCCGGTCAGTGCAGGGGGCCGTGGCCAGCACTGTGACATCTCGTGTACAGACACAGAGCTGCTCTCTCCTGCATGCCACACTTGTGCACGAATCATCAGGTTCTTGGTTCTAGGCTGTTCACACTTTTTCATCGCAATTTGTGTTAGCTCGTCATTCTTCAACTGTTATGTTATGGCTCCGCGAAAGTGTATTGATTTGCCAGACAGTTTCTGTTTCATCTGTGGTGAATATACAGTGTTGAAGCAACAGCAGAATATTACAGACTTTGTGAAAAAAGTATACTTTGCATACTTTGGACTAAAAATTGGAGATCAAGATAAAGTCTGGGCGCCTCATAAAGTGTGCAAACGGTGTGTTGAGGACCTCTGAAACTGGTTCAAGGGTAAGAAAAAATCTTTCCGTTATTGGATTCCTATGGTATGGCGAGAGCAAAAGAACCATAGTGACAACTGTTACTTTTGTTCATGTGATGTGAAAGGGTTTAATTCCAAATGGAAGCATTCCATTTCATACCCCAATCTTCACTCAGCAATTTGTCCCATCCCCCATGGCACAGATATACCAGTACCCAAGCCCCCTGCTACCTTGGAAGAGATACCTAGCTCTGATGAAGGTGAAGTCATACCTGAACCAGATGAAGAATCAAGTTCTGACTTTGAAGATGATACAAGACCAAAATTGTTTTTCAGGAGGAGATGAATGATTTGGTAAGAGACTTGAATCTTCCCAAAGATGCCGCTGAGTTACTCGGATCAAGGCTGAAAAGCAGGAATTTATTGTTGCCAGAAGTGTCATCTTCATGGTTCAGACATCGTGAAAAGGAGTTTGTTCCTTACTTTGCCCAGGAAGACAAGTTGGTTTATTGCATCGATGTCGAAGGTCTGATGGGTCAATTTAAAATCCAATATGATTCAGAGCAATGGCGTCTTTTTATAGATTCTTCAAAAAGAAGTCTCTCAAAGCAGTTTTACTCCACAACGGTTTTTACGCTTCCAAACCTGTAGGTCATTCCGTACACTTGAAGGAAACCTACGAGAACTTGGAATTGGTTCTTTGTAAACTTAAATATGAAGACCATGGTTGGCAAGTGTGTGGGGACTTGAAGGTCTTGTGCATGCTGCTCGGGCAACAAGCTGGGTATACCAAATATCCTTGTTTTCTGTGGCTATGGGACAGTCGAGACTGACAAAATCACTGGACCAAGAAGAGTTGGGAGCCGAGGGTGCTAACAGTTGGTGAAAAAAATGCCCTCCGAGAAACTTTGGTACCTTCCCATAAAGTTGTTCTACCACCACTGTTCCCTCTAAGCTGTGCGCGCGCACACACCTCGCCGAGTGAGCGCACATACTTTAGAACAGAGTGCACAAAAATTACGGTTCTGATTCTGATAGAAAACAACACAGACGTCTTAAAATTTAAACGTTGTTGTGTATTTACGGTTTTCACAAGTTCTACAATATTTTCTAGTGCAATCAATGTGATGTACATACTGTATTCTGATGTGTAGTCAAATTTTAAAGTATATAACTCTGAGTGTCGTTTATGTGGTGCACAAAAATTTAACCTTCTTTCAAAAGCTGCACAGCTGATATTTTATGCGCACACAGCCTACAGAAAGTTAGAGGGAACATTGTCTACCACCTCTCCACATAAAATTGGGATTGATGAAGCAATTCGTAAAATCACTTCCAAGAGATGGAGAATGCTTCAAATACTTGGTCTCCAAGTTTCCAGGCCTGTCGGAGGCAAAATTGAAGGAAGGTGTGTTCGGACCAGACATTAGAAGGCTTATAGTTGATCAAAAGTTTGTCAATACCATGACGGATCCTCAAAAAGAAGGGTGGATTGCATTTAAAGAAGTCGTACAGAAAGTTTTAGGCAATAACAAAGATCCTCACTACAAAAAGATTGTTGGACGAATGCTGAAAGCATTGCAAGCTTTAGGTTGCCTGATGAGTTTGAAAGTGCATTTCCTCCAGTCCCACCTTGACTACTTTCCTGAAAATTTGGGAGCTGTGAGTGAGGAACAAGGTGAACGATTCCACCAAGACATTAAAGAGATGGAAAGGAGATACCAGGGAACATGGAGCATTACAATGATGGCAGACTACTGTTGGATGCTTCAGAGAGACATTCCAGATGCTATTCACAAGCGTAAATGCACCAAGAGGAGCCTCACAAGGAAGAAGAATTGAGTTTAGTGTGTGTAGGTGAGCTCATTTCAGTTCAAAAAAGGATTTTCATGAAAATATTGTAATAAAACTTTAATTTTATAAGTCTATTTCTATTTATTTTGAGGTATTGCCTTATTTAACATAGTTACCTAAATTGTCAGGAAACGTGATGTCCTATGACAAAATGGAGGTCATTTTCGGATTCAGCGCACCAAAAAACATAAAGATTACGTGGAATAACCAAAACAGCTCTCGAAAAAACATTTTTTGCAGACCTGTGAAATCTATCATTCCATAATAACATCACTTTACAAAACTCACACAAGAAGCCAAAAAAGAGCAACATTGTAAATATTTCAGTGGATCCTCAACCATCCCTAAAATTATTTGAAAAAATGAACAAGTTAGATTACTATAGATCCCTACATAGAAGCTTCGGGCCCAATATTCCAAGGCATTTACCCGGTTTACAACACCAGAGAAACAAAGAGAAGCAGATGCCCTGTAGTGTGCAAAATATAAAGATACAACATGTAAATTCCAAAGACTTACATATTCCAATCACTAAACTGAAAATAAAATTAATTTTGCTACCTTTGCTGTCTGCACATTTTATTTTCTAGTTGTTTTAATCACAGTTTCTGATATCTGCTTTCCTCTGTCTTTTCTTTACTCGACCTCTAGGGTCTGTGGTTCATCTGGCACTTCTCTCCCCTCCGGTCTTCTTCACTTCCTTCCATCTCCAACATTGATCGTTTCCTTTTGGCTTTCTTCCATTTATTTTTCTCTGTCAACTCTGATTTCACTTCTCCTCACTATCCTGTCCTCAAGCTCCCTCTTTTTACTGCATCTACATACTACTTTCAAACCATCTCTCTATCCTTCCCCAGCTACTTATTCCCCAGTCGTTAACTCTCCCCTTCCTCTCTTCCCCCCCCCCCCTGTGTCCAGCATCTCTCACCTTCTTTCTTACCCTGTCCAGTGTCTCCCCCTCTTTCTCTCTCCCCCCCCCCTTCATTGCCGTCCCTGTTTCTCATCCCATTCCCGTGTCCAGCATTCCCCAGCATCTCCCTCTCAACCCCCACCTCATGTTCAGCATCTCCTCTCTCTCCCCATCCTGTGTCTAGCATCTTCCCTCCAGCCCCCTATGCCTTCTGCCCTTCACCCCCATTCCATGTCCAGCATCTATCTTCCATCCTCCTATACCCCACCCCGTGTCCAGTATCTCCTCAGTTTCTCTATCTCCCCCACCCCATATCCATCATCTTCCCTCCATCCACCTCTGCTCTCTACTCCATGTCCACCATCTGCCCTTTACCCTATATGCAGCATGTGCCCTCCACCCCTCTATGCCCTCACCCTGTGTCTAGCATCTTTCTTTTCACCACACCAATCCCATCTACTGCCACTGCTTTTCATATACTGCCACCTAAAAAAACAAAGCAAAATAAAAAGCGGGTCTTTGCAACTCCTGCGCACTTGGAAGGCCTTGCCAATGCTGCCCCCTCACCCCCCCCCCTTGAAGCAAAAGCAGGAGTCAGAGGGGGGTAGGACTGACCCAGCCTTCCAAGTTGCAAGAGTTAAAAAGATTATGTGCTGCTTTTTCTTTTTTTTGCTAAATGTCTGCCATTGCTTCTGCAGACAGAAAAAGCGGCAAAGGCTGCAGCAGCAGGTGGAGAGATACCAGACATCTCGGGGGGGGGGGGGGGGGTTAGGCAGCAGCAGCTGCTGGTGTGTTTCAGGGGTATTTTTTTGCTGTTCCCAAAAATTTGCCCCCCTGTGGTGGCTGCTCACTCTGCCTAATGATGGAGCTTTCCCTGTTGCTGATGTCATGCAATATTGTTGTATTCATTTTTTCCAGAACCCAGCCTAGTGCATTGCTCACTTTAGCAGTCGCCCAAGCTCTGATGAAAACTCATGCCCAGTCTACCAACCTGCTGGAAATGAGCACATTTGTGTGCTAGTTTACTGTAGAAAAATAGCTGCAAGTTTAATGAATCCTGTAATAATTTTGTTTGTGTTGCTATGGTCAGGTACATTGTGTGTTCCCAGTCACAACAATGTGTGATAGCAGGCTCTAATAGGGTCCAAATATCTAAAATTCTGATAATAGAAACTCCCCGTGTAGTAAGAATTACTTTTTGTCGGAGTCAGTCACCCCAGTGTAATGAAAATGTTCACAACACCACTGTGACGTCTCCTTTTATTAAATAAATATGTTGAAAGTTCAAACTTAACTTTTTTATGTCCAGGCTTCAAAGCCAAAATGTTGCCAATAGCGCCAAAAGATGACGTAGCGCCCGTTTTGGGTTTGTATGCCTCACGAAAAACCCTGCTTCAGGTCCATCCATAAGCGGCAATCTGTGAATAGGGTGTCATATTTCCATAATGCCCTCTGCCCACTCCCATCCCTCCAGACCCAACCCTTGGTAAAAGAAAAAGGCTTGGTCCAGGCCTCCCATACACTTCCGACCCCTTGTAAAAAACATGAGTTACCCCTCTGAACTCCCCTTGCCATCTGTTGCAGTATTCCTTAGTGACCAATGAAGGGGGGGGGGAGGGAGGGAGCAAACACCCTCTTATTTGATAGTTTGACCTCTAGCAGTTCTATTCAAGACTATCATCAGCGCCTAGATAGCATCATTTTTGAAAATGTAGCCATGAGATTACTCCTGCCACCAACTAGATACCAGGGATAGCCTAGTGGAAGCCAAGAGGGGACAGTTTTTTTTTTCTTTCAGTAGGGGTTAGAGAGAAGGAAGTCATTCATGGGGGGGAGCAGAAAGGCATTTTTTTTGTGCTACTGCACCAGCCCCTTTAACTTTTCTCCTTGGGAAAGTCAGTTTGCTTGTTAGTGAACTGATGATTCTGGAAGTAAGTTAACAACCAGAAGTGTTAACTTCTATGAAATATGCAGCTTGCAAAGTTTTAATGCAAGCTACATTTTATTTATTTATTTTTGTGAACTTATATACAGCCTTTCCAGAATCAAAGTGGGCTACATGAAACTCAGGTAACAATAACATTACAAGGGGGCATATATATAACATTATTCATTTTGCCTAATAATCTACTTTACATGCAAGATGGCTTATTTTTAATGCATATTAGGCACTTATCTTTTTACATTAAGCTGCATAATTGGCAAATAATAAATTTTATTGGCCGGTAATTTGCCTTATTGCTATAATGCAGTTTAGTAATAGGGCCCTTAGATCATAGGTCCACCTTGAGCTCAGATTTGGAAGAAGTCATTCAGTCCAAAAGCTTTAAATATTCTGAGGTGGTCCATTTTGTGATGTTCCGGGGGGAGTCTTATGGAGATCATCTGTTTCCCTTTGCCTCATTCTTGAAGATAAAATGAAATGAAAAAAAAGATACTACTTCCCATCTTTCCACTATGGCTGCTGAGTTCAGGTCAGGTGAAAGTGGAAAATAAACCAGTGCTAAAAGCCACCCACAGTGAGAAATAGAATTAAACAGAGAAAACGTAGGTTGGGCTTTCTCAGCTAAATGTGTCCTTTTTTTTTTTTCTTTTTCTTTTTCTTTTTCTTTTTCTTCCAGAAGCACTGGATGCTTTTCATGATATAGGATAGGGAATGCTGCCCACCATACGACAGATTGTGTCTCAGTCTGCTGCACCCCTAGTTCCCCAAAGCACTTTGCATTCCACTGCGGGCAATTAACTGCCCCACGGGGCTCGTTCTCCTGCTGGCTCTGGCTGCCCTTTGAAATGAGGTAATCTGGATACAGTTGCCCAGTTTCCATGGAAGCAAGACATCTCCACTGGGCACCAGAGATTCTGTGACTCGGGCCCTGCTGATGCTGAAAAGCAGAAGAGGCCGCCGTGCAATGGTGTGAACAGAGAAGAACTTGAATAGATGATTAGCAGTGTGCAGGACGGCACAAAATCACAGCAGCAGCATTTAGGGGTGCTAGCTGAACATGTCTGAGCCCAGTGGGGTGTGGAATCTACGGTGAATCGGCAGGAGTAGGGCCTCCCTCAGATTGAATAGCAGGGTTTGGAAGAAATTGCTCCCCTCAGATTGTGACTTTGGGGAGGGGGAGGGGGGGGGGGAAATGCGGAGCTCTATCCTGCTGCAGATGTCTGTGTTGCATGGACTGCAGCGATTCTCAACCTGCTGCTGCTCTCAGGAAGTGATGTCTGTTGCAGTACCGTTAAGAATTACAGAGCCAAGGTAGAGCCCAAGGAGCTGCTTTGATTTTCTCCTACCCCAAGGATAGTCTTATACCTAAATAAGAATCAACATCGGGAACATTTCAGTGAGATGATTAGAAGTGTCCCTCTAATTCTTAACCTGTGCCAAGAATGTCATGTTACTTGGCAGATGGCAAGAGTGTCACAAGATACATGAGGTGGACATTGCTTTTCAGTTATATGCAGATATCTTCTTTTTTTGCCCCTTTTGTCCGACCGATGATATCCAATCCCTGAAGTTTGTTACTAACTTCATATCCTAATTGTCTGGTGCTCTGAGAACAGTCTTGTTGTTGATCTTAAGATGAAGACAGTAGTTTACCTGAGGAGTATTACTCCAGCCAGAGTTGCACTGAGGGTTGTGCGAGCAGTGTGACTGTACCAGGTGCACATCCAGAAGGGTCATTACTGGGATTCTAGAGCAAGGTTCTGCACGCAACTGGGCAGAGTGCTGGGCACCATGTTCATGAGCCGCACAGGGCACATTTCTAGCTTGATATGGTCTTGACTTTGGCAGGGCATGAGATTAAGATCAGTGATGAGGTCCTTTATCTCAGAGTTGTACTTGATTGGGGATTATCCTTTTAAGGGCACACATTCAAAGTGATTTGCAATGTATTTTTCAAATTGTGCTTGTCCAGAAGATTGTCTAGTTTGCTGGAGCCATCAGACATTCATTTAGTCATGCAACTTTCTGTACTTCCATATCTTGATACCTGAAATTTGATTTATGCTGGTATTCCCAACTATATTATGAAATCTTTACAGGTTGCTCAGACTGCTACTGCCAGGGTAATTTGTGAATGGATCATATATCCCCTGGCTGGATGGACTTGCACTGGCTGCCTATTAAATACCATTTGCATTTTGAGATCTTGTATTTTTTATTTTATTTATTTAACCAGTTTTATATATACCACTTTTTCCTTCAATCAAAGTGGTTTACATGTTGCTAGGTATGCATTCGGGAGAGCTAGGGAGAGGTTATTGGGTGGGCACTTGGGAAGGACGTTTGTGGTCTGTGAGGGTGCCATGAGTTGCTTGGTTGCGCTTGTGCTCATATGTTGGTTTGTAGGTTCTGGGAGGGTCCATAGTACTGTATAAATAGTGTGAGTTTGAAGTCCTTTATGTCACTCGTGGATCTCATGCTGTCTGGCAGAGTGTTCCACAGTTCTGCTGCATAGAGCGATGGTGCCCTTCTGGATGTTGTGTGAGTAGTCCTTTGGTATTCAGGTGGGGTGGCTATCTTATTGTCCATGCTACCTCTCAGTGCTCTTGCGCTGGTGTGTCTGGTTATTTGGTTCTGACGTGTTGTTGAGGATCTTGTTCAAGGTATTCAAACGTGTAAATAACTGGAACTGTGGCAATGATTTTTACCCTATTTGTCCGTATGTTCCGAGCTCAAGGCTTATCAGCTGCTCCAGCGCATTGTTTCTATACTTAAAGTAGACAAAGCGATGGGACCGGATGGGATACACCCTAGAATACTGAGGGAACTTGGGGACATTCTAGCAACTCCAGTGACTGACCTTTTCAATGCCTCATTGGAGTCTGGAGTGGTGCCAAAGGACTGGAGAGGCTCATGCGGAAGTAAGGATGTGGTTGAAAACTACAGGCCGGTTAGTTTAACTTCGGTGGTGAGTAAATTATTGGAAACGCTGCTGAAAGAGAAAATAGTGAGGTTCCTGGAGTCCAGCGGATTACAGGATCCGAGGCAGCATGGATTCACCAGAGGCAAATCTTGTCAGACAAATCTGATTGATTTCTTTGACTGGGTGACCAGGGAGTTGGACCGAGGGAGAGCTCTAGATGTGGTGTATTTAGATTTCAGTAAAGCCTTTGACACTGTTCCTCACAGGCGACTTATAAACAAACTGAGCACCCTAGGGATGGACTCTAAAGTTACTGCTTGGGTTAGAAATTGGTTGGGTGGGAGGCGACAAAGAGTACAAGTAAATGGAGCTCACTCTGAGGAGAAGGATGTTACCAGTGGTGTGCCCCAGGGATCTGTCCTTGGTCCGATTTCTTTTTAACATCTTTGTTAGTGATATAGTGGAAGGGCTGTCTGGTAAGGTTTGCCTCTTTGCAGATGATACCAAAATCTGCAATAGAGTAGACACCCAGGAAGGTGTAGATGACATGAGGAGGGATCTAGCTAAGCTTGAAGAATGGTCTAGAATTTGGCAGCTGGGATTTAATGTTAAAAAATGTAAGGTCATGCATTTGGGCTGCAGCAATCCAAGGGAGCAATACAGTATAGGAGGTGAAGTACTTCTGTCCACTAAAGAAGAACGGGACCTAGGCGTGGTTGTGTCTGATGATCTTAAAGTAGCTAAACAGGTAGAAAAGACGATGGCAAAAGCTAGAAGGATGCTTGGGTGTATACGGAGAGGAATGGCTAGCAGAAAAAAGGAGGTGATAATGCCTCTGTATAAGTCTTTGGTGCGACCTCATTTGGAGTATGGTGTGCAATTCTGGAGACCGCACCTTCAAAAGGATGTGAACAGGATGGAGTCGGTGCAGAGGGTTGCTACTAAAATGATTAATGGGCTTCATTATAAAGCATATGAGGACAGACTTAAAGATCTTAATATGTACACCTTAGAGGAAAGGCGGGATAGAGGTGATATGATTGAGATGTTTAAATACCTCTGTGGCATAAATGTTCAGGGAGAGAGCCTCTTTCAATTGAAAGCAAGTTCTGCTATGAGGGGACATGGGATGAGGGTGAAGGGAGATAGATTCAGGAGTGATATGCGGAAATATTTCTTTACAGAAAGAGTAGTGGATCCATGGAATAGTCTCCCAGTGGAGGTGGTAGAGATGAGGACAGTAACTGAATTCAAAAAAGCATGGGACCAACACAGAGGATCTCTAAAGGTAAAAAGTGGACTGTTGTAGTTGTTATGGAAGGACAGACTAGATAGGCCATGTGGTCTTTTTCTGTCATCATGTTTCTATGTTTCTACTTGTTTCTATGTTTCGGGAAGCAGTTCGCGCCTATTCATGCCTGCCCTTGTTTTGCCCCTGCGTTGTGGAATTTACTTCTCTCTTCGTTGAGGCAAGGAGCCAACTTCCTGTTATTGTAAGCAATTGAAAGCACAGTTGCATGGTATTGCTTTTAACTAATCCTTGTCTAGCTAAAACTACTAATTTTATTGATTTATCCTTGATTTTAATAGTTAAATGTTATGTATGTTATTGTTTTACTGTCATGTTGACTGCATGTATGCTTGGCATGTAAGCCTTGATGATATAGAAATTAGTAAGTCAAGTGAAAACTGAAAAAAATTCTAGAAAGGAGACTTTCGGCAAATCCTGAGTTTTGAACTTTCATTCCATTGCACTGTGGTACTCAGTCCTGCTTTTCCATTTATATTCAGTTATTTATTTATTTGGGTTTATATACCGCACTATTTTAAATCAGTGTGGTTTACAGTATAACAACTTAATACATAGAACAGATTTACATTGAACTAGTTTACAATGAACAGTAACAGTTGGTGTAATATTTTCAAACAGACTCATTTTACACATCAATAACAATAAAACCCTCATTTTACACATACCATGATAGGGGTGAGCCTCGCTCATATGCTGACTTATGTTGGAAATGATTTTGCCTTTCAGAATCTCTGCTAATGGTTTTCTGAGCACTTCCAGTGTTCCAGTGAAAGTGCATCTTAGACATGACCGGCCTCATAAATGGAGGCATGGCTTGGACTGGGTGTTTTTGTTGTTGTTTTTACTGTGTGTTACCTGTGATTCCTTAGAGTGTGTATGTCATTATGATAGGACAGGTTGGGTTGGGAGGGATGGGTTGGATTGGAGAGTGTGTTGCTCATGTGTTCAGGGGCAGGAATGGATGAGAGAGGGGCAAAGGATGTGGGAGAAGGCACCCTGCAACAGGAGGGAGGTTAAGATGTCCATTTTCCTGTAATGTGATTTGGGAAGGGGAGCTATTTTTGCAGTCATGGGTCATTCTGGGGACTGAGGCTGGGGCAGCCTTGGGATGATTTTGAATCAGTAGCCATTTGCTCTGTAGTGAGGTATCACATAGGTCCCAACTAGCCTCCTGGAACATAGGGGGGATTAATTCTCCCATAAAACACACCAAGATCCTTCAGACTCTTAAATGAAAGAGAGTGCAATTGACCTTACTCCAAGAGACACACTTAAGCATGCTAGAACATTCTAAACTTCACCAAGACTGGGCTTCCATGGTTTATAGTCTCTTCTGGCACACATAGAAGTGTGGAGTTGTCAAACTGGTGCGGCAAGGATTCCCGCTGGAAGTAACTGACTGTGAAGTGGACCCGAATGGACAATTTGTCTTCCTTCAGGCTAAATTATAGAACGAGGAGCTTTTGATTGGCAACATCTATGCCCCTAATCAATATGACCATGTCTTCTTTAAGGGTTTGCTCTAGAGAGTGATGCATTTTCCACATCTCCAGGTCATCCTAGCTGGGACTTCAACTGCCCAAATGTTCCCGAATTGGACCGCTCCAGCCTCTCCCCAGGTAAGGGCTGTAATTCAAGAGGGATAGGCTATTTATGTCGGATGAGTAGTTTAATTGATGTATGCCAAGCACCAAGGTGTTTGGGATTATATACACATGTCTCGGGCACATAGATCTTTGTCCTGCTTAGATTATATCTTGGTTTCTGGAAGGGGCCTTGGGAGGATGCTGGCTGCTGAAATTGAACCTTTGATGTTTCAGACCATGGAATGGTATGTATTGACTGGGAGGGTAGGGGTGATTCGCAGAAGACTTGGATGTTCCTGTGGGAGGATGAGGACTTCCAAGGGTATCTTAGACAGCAATGGAACGATTATGAATATTTCAATTCTGCCCATAAGGATGCCCCTACGCTCTATTGGGAGGTGGATAAAGCAGTCATGAGGGGGCAATTATAGCATATGTGGATAAATGGTGGACGCATATGGATCAGAGCATTTTACAGCTAGAGCAGATATTACAGGCCCAAAAACGCATGGCTTTGCAGCACCAGGGTCAGGAGATGAGATAGACGTATTTCACCACACAAGAGGCCCTCAATTTGCTATTCCATCAGCATGCACTTTGCTCTATGCAGTTCTACAAGCATGGAAGCTCCTAGCCAGAGTGGTCAAGGAGTGGGGAGGTCCGTGATTTGTCTCGGTCATTAAAAACCCAGCTGGCGATTTGTGTAATGATCCCCACCAGACATGTTTTCTGGCAATTTTATCATGGGGGAGCAGAGAGATCCAACTGATGGAGAGCAGTTCTTAAATGCTGCTTACCTCCCTCATTTAACAGAGGCAGAAACTGAACACCTCAACAGCCCGTGATTAAGGTAGGGACGGTTCCTAAGACGCCAGGACCAGATGGTTATGGTGCTGAATACTATAAAATCTTATCTTTGCAGTTGGTACCAGCTATCACTGAAATGTATGCCAGTGTTTTAAATAAGGGGACCTTGCCCAGAGACATGAGAAGTGCAGTTATAACGTTTATATCTAAACCAGGAAAAGATCCATTTGACCCTGCCTCTTACAGGCCAATTTCGTTACTCAATTATGATGTCCAAAATTTTGGTGGCAGTCTTGGCAAACAGGCTTAAACACATTCAACCGCAGCTGGTGGGCCCATACCAGGTGGGCTTTGTCCAGGGCAGAGAAGCCTCCTTTAAATATTGGTAAGCCGATTCTTGGGATGGAAATACTGTATACATCATCACCTACCTCTATTACAAGTGAGTTTCGTTGCTGAAAAGGCATTTGACCACGTCTCCTGACCTTATTTTTTCAAAGCTTTAAGGCACTTTGGTTTTATGGGCACTTTTTTCTGCTGGGTTCAGGTCCTATACACTAAGAACATAATATAAGAACATAAGAAATGCCATACTGGGTCAGACCAAGGTCCATCAAGCCCAGTATCATGTTGCCAACAGTGGCCAATCTAGATCACAAGTACCTAGCAATTTCCCCAAAAGACACAGGTTCCACAATGCTTGTATTGGATCAAGCAGTGGATATTCTGGGTCCCCTTTAATTGTTTATGGACCTTTCTTCCAAGAACTTCTCCAAAGCTTTTTTAAACCTAGCTACACTAACAGCTTTTACTACATCCTCTGATAGCAAATTCCAGAGTTTGATTACATGTTGAGTGAAAAAAATATTTTCTCTTATTAGTCTTAAATAGGTTACCCTATAGCTTCATTGCATGCCCCCCTAGTCTTTCTATATTTAGATGGCATAAAAAATCGATCTACGTTTACCTGTTCCACTCCGTTCATTAATTTATAGACCTTTATCATATCTCTCCTCAGCTGTCTTTTCTAGGTTTAAGAGCCCTAACTTTTCTAGCCTCTCTTCATAGGGGTATCCTTCCATCCCCTTTATCATTTTGGTGGCTCTTGTCTGTACCTTTTCTAATAATGCTATATCCTTTTTAAGATAAGGCCACCAAAATTGCACGCAATATTCAAGGTGCAGTCTCATCATGGAACGATACAGAGGCATTATAATATCCTTTGTTTTATCTTCCATTCCTTTCCTTATGATACCTAGCATTCTAGTTGCTCTCTTGGCCGCCGCTGCTGCACACTTGGTGGAGGGTTTTAACATGTTATCCACAATGACGCCTAAATCTTTTTCCTGGGTGGTGCTTCCCAATGTGGAACCTTGCATCGTGTAACCATAGTTTAGGTTTTTCTTTCCTAGGTGCATAACTTTGCACTTGTCTACATTAAATTTCATCTGCCATTTGGATGCCCAGTCTTCCAATTTATCAAGATCCTCTTGCAATTTTCCACAATCCTCCATGGGTTTTAGCAGCTTTGAATAGTTTTGTGTCATCTGCAAATTTGATTACCTCACTCATTATTCCCATTTCTTGGTCATTTACGACTACGTCAAAAAGCAGCGGACCCAGCACATCTTGCAGGTGTACTCCACTATTCAGCTTTCTCCATTAGGAAAATTCAAATAATCATACACTAGTTGTGCCTTCTTAAAACTTTGGGCAAAGAGTGGCATTTATTGCAATTAAACAAAGTTGGAGGGTATGTGCTAAATACTGGCATTTATTTTGTAATAGCATCAGGCAGTGTTTTAGAGCACCTTGAAGGATGGTTTGATATTTGTTGAGACGTTTGTCTTTATAGTAGACTTTTGTTCACATTTCAATTAAGGTATGGGTTACTTCCTCTTGGGACTTTTTTTTAATATATTTGAACAGTTTCCATAAGTATGTCTAGGGTTTAGTGTTGGAAAGTGCTTGAAATAAATGAGTTTATAAAATGTAAAGTGAGATCCATGATACACAACAGCTCTGCAAAGTATTTAGAAATCCCAAGTCAGCTGCACTTGAAAGTATTTTGTTGGTAACTAGCATGGCTCAGACCTATATGCCTAGTGCTAGTGCTAGTGCTAGTGCTAGTGCCGCTGCCGCCGCCACCCCTCCCCCCCTTGTAACCTTTGGCTCTCCCAAAAAGTTCAGTTCTGGCCATGCCACTGCTCTGTTATAAAGACAAGTAGGGGCCTACGCACCTATATAAAATACTAGCAAATGCAGCAAAGAACATGCCCGAAATGTAGACACAATTGCTAACACCTGCTGGCAAGCAGCTATAAACGGAGGCATGTATGTGCATAGATGAAGATATGTGACAATCTACATGCATAAGTGCAAATTCCACCCACACCACTCCCCCTATTATACCTAACAGCAACGTGCGCACCTTCAAGCTGAAGCATGCACTTTTATGCCACTTGGTATTTTATCAGAGATCATTTTTTGAGCGTATCTGGCCACAGGGTCTTGGAATGACTTCATTAACTTAAGGAAGATATTCAAAGCCATTTAGGTGGTTTGAAGATCTGCAACTCACCTAAACGGCACTGAGCAGAATATTCAGTAGGAGCTCCAGCACTGAATATCCGAGGTGCAAAGTTCAGTGGCGATGGCCAGTCCCTGTACAAGTCACAGACGCTCAATATCACCTCCCACCTCCCAAGTGCTAGGAGGATTTTCTGTGCAGTTTAGCTCAAGCTCGGCTAACATAAATCATTTCGGTTCGGGTCTTTAGCACGATAATTGACAGAGCTAATGTATTGTCAGGGCTCCCACTTGTCTGTGGCAGCTCCTGGGTAGTAGATTGTGTGAGAAATTCAATGGCATAGTTTTTAACATTCTGTGGCATATTTGCAAAATATTTTCTTCAGACACCATTTTACTCAGCAAAAGTTTTCATTCCATACACACACAATCCAGTTGACCCACAAAAACTTCCTTCATTTTGCAAGTTCTAAAATACACACAGAAATTAACACACAGCTGTTGCTGCCATCTAGTGGTAGCTGACATATTTTACATCCAATTTATAATCCTGTTTGCTGTATTATAACAAATAAGTGTTTTTGTAAATATTTGCCTCTTTCACATATTCATTAGGAAGCATTTATTCTACTTTAATTTCTGATTTGATGTCATGTTTGTTTGCTTATTGGATGGATTAGTTTTCGTTGGATGTCAGCCTTTGACTCCGTTCTCCACAATCTGAAATGTTCATATCCTACCTATCAGAGCATCAAATCTGAGTCAAAATGGGAAATAAAACATCAGCCCCTTACTTACAGCAACAGAGATTCCCACAAGACCCGGCCCTATCCGCATTGCTGTTCAACATCTTCCAATATGTTCAATTATACAAGCCCACAACATACTCTACCACATCTACAGATGATGCTGTGATTTATGTTCCGATCAATACCACTACCCCTTCCACCACCCACATACAAGAATGCTTCACCTCCATAATACACTGATAGTTAAGTTGTTTTCAGTAAGCTAATTTCAAGAAAATCGAAGCCTTATATACAGGGTGGCCCAAAACAAGTGAGAACATCTTGTAGCATATAAGTTATTTAAAAATTCAAAAAGACAGATGTAAACGATTGACAAATTAAAAAAAAAAAGATGGCAACCGGAAATTGTTGAAATAAAGACATTATATAGCTAAAAAAGGTAAATAAGTAAGCTATTTAAGCTTTTAATTTACAAGATGTTCTCACTTTTTTTGGGCCACCCTGTATATCCAAGGACACCAATTTCACACCACCTACTTACATAACTATTGCTGGAATCCAACTACAGGTAAAATCAGAAGTGCGCTATCTGGGAGTCACTCTTGCTCAACATCTCACTCTATCCCCTCACATAAGCAACATTACAAGAAGCATCTACCACAAGCTAAAGATAGTACAGCATCTCAGACCACTCTTGGACCCAACGACATTTGTACGGTCCTTTAAACACTCGCATTCCCTCACTTTGATTAATGTAATCTCATCCTACAAGGTCTACTTAAATCTGCAATTCACCCACTTCAACTAGCTATGAATACAGCAGTACACATCCTCTGCAATGCCCCCACGGACAAAATGCATAATAACCCCAATTCTCAAACAACTGAAATGGCTGCCTATCTCTCAACGAATCAAGTACAAATCCATTCGCATGATCGTTGAACTCTTCCACAGTCTACCTACAATCATTAATACAGAAAATACCTAAGACCAGAGAACAACCTCTCTTAACGCGCTCTACATACCCTCTTTAAACATGAAAACCAACACCACCACTTCTAAACGGGCCTTCTACCTTTCGCACCAACACTATAGAATACTATACCTGACAGCCTCTGTGCAACATGTCATCACACAGATTTCAGGAATAACCTAAAAACTTACTTGAACTTTTCACTGATAACAAAACATAACCACTGCTTTTATTAACAACCATCAGTGCAACTGTCACTTCCCTGCTCCCCCCCCCATAGCCTCCCCCCAGACCCTCCTCCCCTTCCCATGTTTCCCTTCCCCCTATATGACAGTTTTCCAATACATTAGATGTTTAGGTTTTTGTATTTTTGACATTGTTACAACATAATTATTCACCGTTTTTATGTAATTCACCTCACTAATACTGTTCCATGTAAAACATTATAGGCCAAGTTGTTCTATGTAAACTACTTAGACTCGTAGATCAGAGGTATATAAATACACTTTAAATTCAGAGGGCTTTGGTTTATGGCAAGTTAAGACACTGAAAAACAAATAAAGAAATTAGCATATTTTATATTAATATAACTTCATAAATAATTTCCAAATCTTGGGCTAGACTTACCAAAAGCCACTATGGTGTTGCTGCATGCTATCACGGATTACCACAGGTCCCATTTTCTGCTGTCATCATTATTACAATATTTACGATACTACCTTTCGTGTTAAGAGGTATTTGTTTTCCACATCAATTCCTATTCTGTTTACAGGGCCTTCTGCACCCAAAGATGAATAGGCCTTGCCCTGCACATGTTTGATTGAAAGAGGGAACACAGCTGCCAAGGGTCTCAGTGGGACTAGATGTCCCAAGTTGTCTCCCACACAGCCTGGAATGCACATAAGTTGATATAAAAGACCCTACTGCTGTTCCCTACAGTTCTACCCCTCAACTGGGTTACTTAAACAGTAGGTATGCCCACGCTGCTAAGATGTCTTCTGGAGGTAAAAAGGAGGGCTAGGATGAAAAAGAAAACGGTTAAATGAATTACAGTACCTGTTCAAGAAATAGAACCAAAATAAAAGTCAAAACTTTTTTATTAATTCTAACTGGTTGGAAGATGGTATTTACATTCAAATCAAAATCAGACTAACAGGTTCTACATTTTAAGTTCTTTTTCCTTAACAGGATTTAACAAGCTCCCATATCCAATAACTATTTTTCACCTCTAATGCTTAGTGCTACTTAAAGTTTCAAAGGGTCACAATTCTTTTCTTAAAATCATTCATCAATTTCAATTTGCAGACTTTCTTGGGAAGGAAAGCGTTTCACACAGTGAGTGAAGGTGCAGCTGTAACTCGGTTACTGGAGTTTCGGATTGTGAGGTGACTCAGAATGACTCTGAGCTCTGTAAGTGTCGATATGTAATAACATGTGGTACAAGATGGTGAGCTCACCCTTCCTCTGGTGCTAGAAATTCCATCAAGGCCAGAGGCAGTGTTAGGCCAGCTGTGTGCCATTACTCCCAATTTGTAACCTTTCACAGATCTCTTGACTCACACCAGGTACCTACTAACCTTGACAAATAGGGAGACTAAGCAGCCAGATGGCAGGAAAAATTTAATGTGGACAAGTGCAAAGTTATGCACTTAGAGAAGAACAACCCAAACTACGGTTACACGATGCAAGGTTCCACATTAGGAATTACCACCTAGGAAAAGGATTTAGGTGTCATCGCGGATAATGCATTGTAACCCTCTGCCCAGTGTACAGCGGCAGCCAAGAAGGCAAATAGAATTATAGCAATCATAAAGAAAAAAATAAAATGAAGGATATTATAATGCCACGGTATCGTTCAATGGTGCAACCGCACCTTGACTATTTTAAGATATGGTGACCAGAATTGCACACAAAGGATATAGCAGAACTAGAAAAGGTACAGAGAAGAGAAACTAAAATCATAAAGAGGATGGAAGGATACACCTATGAGGAAAGGCTTAAAAGGTTAGGGCTCTTCAGCTTGGAAAAAAGACTGCTGAGGGGAGACATGATAGAGATCTATAAAATTATGAATGGAATGGAACGGAACAGGTTAGGTGAAGTTACTCACCTATAACAGGTGATCACCAGGAACAGCAGGAATTTAGAGTCCCAAGAGAGATCATCTTGAACTTTTCGTGGACTACAAACTTGTTGAGATTTCTGAGGTGCAGAATGGGCCTGTACCCTCCGGTTTTCTTTGGAATGAGAAAGTAGGGAGAGTAGAAGCCCACTCCCTTTTGGGATGTTGGGACATCTTCTACGGCGCCCTGAGACAGTAGAGAAGACACCTCATTTTGTAGGAGAGCAGTGAGTGGGGGTTGCATTTGATATCCCTCCTCCTGAATGTGGAGGGGGACAGAGTTTGCAGATGAAGGCTGTACCTCTCCTGAACTATGGTGAGTGTCCACTGCTCTGAGCGAATGAGGTCATACAATCGCACGCCCCCTGCAGACTAAGAAGAACTGCAGAGACCAATATGTTATCTATACCTAAGGAAACAACAAACTGCACCAAAACAACATCCAACCGAGCCTTCAGTATTTGCGCCCCAAGTCTATGGAACACCCTACCACCACACATCAGAGCAATCCCCAACCTGGGCCAGTTCAGGAAGGCCCTGAAACATTTCCTCTTTATCAAACACCTCACTTACAGCCCTGAACCCCAGCCACTCTCATATAGTTCGTCCCCAAAAATGTAAAACACCAAACAGGAGCCTTTTCCATTGAACTTCTTATGTATATAGTTCACCTTTGTTCTCCTAGTTCCTTTATATAGTTGATACTTGTTCTCCAAATCCCACTCCCTGTTCAATGTAATGACCAGACATATGCATTTTGTCGGATGTTTTTTGTTACATGTAAACCGCGCTGATTGCAAATAGTGCGGTATATAAGAATTGTAAAATAAATAAAATAAATAAATAGGTGTCATCTGTGGGCAGAGTGACAGAGTCTGCCTGTTATGTGGAGGGGGGTTGGGCCCCCTCCAGAGGGCAGGGTGACTGTTCTCTAGGAAAGAGTCAAAAAACAGGTGCAGGCTGTGACTGTGGAGCTGGTTGAGATGTCACTTGTGGCTTCTTTTGTTAAGGAGGTTGCTGCCTCTTCTGTGGGGCTTGACCCGGATACTGAGAAGCGGGAGGATAGGAAGAGAAGAATCTCTTCTTATTGTAGAAAGACTTCTTTGCAGGGCAGGGCCATCCCGTCCATTGAGCAAGAATGTTTTTTGTACAGGGCCCCGCGTTTCAGGGGACCCCGCGCAAAAAACATTCTTCATTAGCACAAGTAGAAAAAACCCCAAACCGGCTGCTACTGCCGCTGCCGCCGTGGCAGAATCAAATGTCCCGCTGCGGGGCCCCGCCTGCCCGGCAGAGCCTCCCTTCACCATCAGCTCCCGAGTCCCTCCCAATGTGCAGGCTTTCAGAGCCACGAGAGCTTCTCTGACCTCTCGCGGCTCTGTTAATCCCACCGGGGCTGATGGGAAATGAGCTGATGGAGGGCTAGGATAGGACTGGAAATGGGCTGTTGGGAGGGGGCTTGGATTGAAATGGACTCATGGAGAGGTTAGAACTGGAAGTAGGCTCATGGGGGGCTTGGATTGGAAATGGGCTGAGTGGAGGGGAGCTAGGATTTGACATGGGCTGATGGTGGGGCTAGGAAAGGACTAGAAATGGGCTGATGGGGGAGCTAGGACTGGAAATGGGCTGATGCGGGGACTAGAAGGGAGCAGATGCTGGGTGGGGCTGGAACTAGAAGGGAGCTGATGTTGGGGGAGGATTAGAATGGGATAGAGCTGGGAGAGTGAAATGGAGAGGGAAAAATATTTTGTGTGGGAGGGAAGACAAATCTACAATTGGCCGGATATTGGGAGAGTAAGTGGGGATTGAGGATGGCGGGGTAAAATTTGAGTGGATGAAATAGGAATGAGGAAAGAGCAAAAGGAGAAAGATTAGTATGTTAAAGCAGATGTAGAGAGAATGGAAAAAAACTAGAAGAGTGAAGAAAGGACAAATGGACAGCAGACTATGGAGAGTTAGCAGAAGACACGAAGAAACCAGAAGAAAGTGGCTGGAGCAATTGCAACTGAAAAAAAATGCACAAAAGGTAGAAAAATATCTCTTTATTGAATTTATTAACTGAAATATGCCAGCTCTGGGAAATGTGCATCATTAACGTCTGCGCTTTGTTTAGTACAAGAGGAAATTAATTTATAGTTTTATTTCTACAGTGTTGGGCTTTTGGGGTTCCCAGTTTAATTATTGTCTTCCTGTTTCTACATTGTGATTTCTTGTTTGGTGACGGTCTATGTTCTGCACGTGTAACTGAGCTGAGGTATTCTGTTTATGTAATTCCTATTTGACATTGCCACTTGTTCTCTTTCTTCAGTAGGTCATGTATTGTTGTTCTCTGAAATGTATTGGTTTAATATTTGTAGTGTTGCCTTTTGATAGGTAGGGTCTTGTGCTTTGTGAGTCCTGGTAGTGCTGTTATGATACGGCGGGTTTACTATGGGTTCTAAATGGGCAGTGTTTGTAGAAGTTCCTAATGTGCCTGGCAGTTGTCACTGGATTATAGTAATGTAGAAATCTTTTAGTCTTTCTTTATCCATACACTCATTAAGAGGCATGTTTACTAAAAGTTAGTGTATGGTAATATTATACAAATGAGGTCCCTTATGCAAATGAGGCCCCGCACCCCCCTTGGGCCGCCCCTGTTGCAGGGGTCTTTTTTCCTAGCAAAGTCAGCTGTTATTCTGGACAATCTTTTTAGAGTAGTATTTTCTGACTCTAATTGAGAAGTCTTATCTTGCCAATCTTTGCCAAAGAGGTTTTCCCCTGTGCCAGGAATGCTGCCCAGCTTGTCTTGAACCCACTGTTCAAGATCCGAGGCCTGAAGCCATGCAAGGCGATGTGCACTGATGCAAATTGCTGAGGCCCTGCTCGTGCACTCAAAAGTAACAAAGGCAGCTCTATGGCAAACTTTGATACATTTTGGCTATGCTTAACTAGGGTGATATAATCTGCCCATTTGTCATCCGGGAGTAGAGGGGCAATGGCCTCGAGATCCCTGGAGACCTTCTTCAGGAACATTCTATATAGAGTATATAGGAGTTAATCCTAGCTGAGAGCATTGATTCTTGGAAGCGTTGACCCCCAAAGGCATCAAGGGTTCTCAATTCCCTACCCGGAGGATTGGAGGAGTGAGTTTTTTTGAGCTTTTGATTCAGTGCATAGCTAATTCCACCACCATGGTGTGGTGGGGAAGCTGTGGCTTTTGGAAGCCAGAACACGGTGAGAGCATACAGGCATCTCACACATACGGAGCATAAGGTCATGAAGGATACAGCGCATCGGTAAGATGGCTGCTTCCTTACGTGCTGTTGGGTATTGGAGGATCTCTAATTCCCCTGCCCTTGGCTCCTCCTCCAATGTCACTGTGATAGAGAGACCTTTGGCCAGGTCTCAAATGATTCCTGGAAAGACATGTCCTCCAGTGGCGACATGCACCACTGTTGAGGCAGGGAAGGGTCTGAAGGAAGGTCCCAGGGCCCCCATGAATTGAGTGACTCCACATCTGAATCAGGGGAATCTGAATCAGAGAACTCGATGTATCGACGGGTACGGTGCTTGCTGGAAGCTAGATGCCAGTACCGATGTTCCAATGTATCGGCCTTGGTGAGCTGCTTGGGCCTGGCACCAGTAAGAGTTTCCAGGAAGGGCATGGGTGATAGCGATGTCTGTCATCTGCAGCAGCCCTGAAATTGTACAGGGAACCAGTGTCTATGCCAGTATTGGAACCAGTATCAATGGGGCGGTACCTGTAGTCAAGGTTTTTATGGGTACCGAGGCTGCAAGTACGGCTGCCAAGATGTGCTCGATGGCCAGTAGGCGCTAGTCTACAAGGTTGCTGATGCTTGGGTATCAGTGACTGGTATTTGCGCTACCGTCCCAGAGCATGGCACCAGAAGCTTTCCGGAGGTTGAGGCCTCAGGAGCATCCTGGAGCCCCTCAATGGCTTTCGAGGACAGAGCCTCCCACCGGGGCTGTTTAGCAGGCCAATCTCCCTCTGAGTTAACCCCCGAGGAATCTGGATGCTTTGAGCGAGATCTTTTTAGTTTTTAGTTTCAGTCTCTGAGGGACCTTCTCAAAGGCTTTCTGAAAGTCCAGATACACTGTATCCAACCGACTCACCTTTGTCTACCTTTTTTATTCACACCTTCAAAAAAACATAACAGATTAGTAAGACAAGATCTTCTTTGTTTAAAACCATGTTGGCTGTCTCCCATTAAGCCATGACTATCTACATGTTCAGTAATTTTGCTCTTTATGATGGTTTCTACCATTTTTCCCGGTACTGATGTCAGGCTCACCGGTCTGTAGTTTCCCGGATCACTCTTGGAACCCTTTTTAAAAATTGGCATTACATTGGCCATTCTCCAGTCTTTAGGTATTGCAGATGATTTTAATGATTAGTTTACAGATTACTAATAGCAGGTCTGCAGTCTCATATTTCAGTTCTTTTGACACCCTTGGATGTATACCATCTGGTCCAGGTGATTTGTTACTCTTCAGTTTATCAAATAGTCGTAATACATCTTCCCAGTGTATTGATATTTCTTTCAATTTTTCAGCAGTATCACCTTTAAATACCATTCCAGTCATGGGTAACATCCCTACATCTTCCTCAGTAAAGACCGAAGCAAAGAATTCATTGTCTCTCCGCTATGTCCTTGTCTGCTCTTAATGCCCCTTTTACCACTCTATCATCTAATGGACCAATTGAATTGATTCTCACAGGTTTTTTGCCACGAATGTACTTGAAAAATGCTCATCCATTGGCTACCCCTGCCCTGTCTGCAGGCGTTTATTAATGTGCTCTGTACATTACAGATACTATCACTGCCCGACGATATTAGCTTGCTCTTCCATCCAGTCTTTCATTGTGCAGGTCATGTGCTTGACATCTCGATGTATGGAACAGTGATGGACATAATGTGGTTGGTGAAACCTGCAGGTCCTTTGCCTGAAAGGCCTGATAAAGCAAACACATCTTTGCATATTATTGCGGATCCACAGGCTGGCCTTGAACCTGTGACCACTCAGTTGCACCTTGTGTTTGGAACCATAGGGTAGCTAGGCACTATCCTGTAGGGAAGGCAGAGGCGCTATCCACAAAAGGTTTTTCTGCAGTGACAGGATTTGTTTCCTACTGGCTCCATGGAAAATGAACTGAAGAGAGGGAGTTGAGAAGGTGGGAAGGCAGTTGCACAGGCGCAGTGGAGTGTTCCCCAAAAGCTTTCCAATTGGAAGCTGGGGAGTGTTCCCGCATGGACTCTGTTGGTGCTGTCACCCATATGTGAAGACTACATTCCTGCTTGTTCCTGGAGATACATACATACATAGATTGATTACTCCTTCAAAAAGTAGAAAGATTAGGGGACATGCATTGAAGCTGCAAAGTAGCCCATTTAAGACTAATGGGAGAAAATATTTTTTCACTCAACTCAAACTCTGGAATTTGTTACTGGAGGATGTAGTAAAAGTTGGACAAGTTCCTGGAGGAAAACGCCATTGCTTACTCCTGAGATAACAGCATGGAATCTGTGTACCTTTTCAGGAACCTGACAGGTACTTGTGACCTGGATTGGCCACTGTTGACAACAGGCTACTGGGTATAATGGACCTTTGGACTAACCTGACTTAATAAGAGGGGAAAAAATCCTTTCTACTCTAGCACTGCCAGTCCAAGTCTAAGGGTGGTACTACTTTTAGCTCTGGTTGTTTCTCTGTCCAACCTTTGTTTGTTAAGTGCCATTGAATCCCCTTTAACTAAAGCCCGGTAACTGGTTAATGTGTGTTTTAATGCGTAGCAAGGGATAGCCAAGAACGCTAAGGTGGGGTCATGCCAGCAACTGCATAGTAAATCGCTTCATAATTGGTCATCAGCGTCATGTGGCAGGGAATTGGCAGAGTGTGAGCATGGAGAGCACATTGTTGCTAGCACAAGGGCAGTTGCAGTACACTTGGTGGCAATGTGGCAGTTAGTATGAGTGCACCTAATGACAACTTTATGGGGTATTGTTAGTTGTGCCTGCATTAAGTGTGCTGCACGTTAAGGTAACCCATCCTGCTCCGACTGTCAGGAAGATGCTGGTCACACCCCTGACAGCTAACATGGAGGCTTTGCAATTAATGTTCATTTGTTTGGCACATTACATGAAGCAGCTAATGAGGTTTTGGAGTGGAGGAGTAGCCTAGTGGTTAGAACACTGGCTTGGTAACCAAGCAACCAGGGTTCAATTCCCACTAGCACTCCTTGTGGCCTTGGGCAAGTCACTTAACCCTCCATTGCCTCGGAAGAAAGGCCTGGCAATCTACTTCCGGTGACACTGCCAAGAAAATCCAGGAGCTTCTGGGTCACCAGGAGTCAGGACTGACTCGAAGGCACACATTGCATTGCAATGAGGTTTTAGTAAAAGGGGAAAAAAACAGTTCAGGATCCCTAAGCCCAAGGGAAAAGGGTAACTTGCACACATACTGACACATGCAGAGCTTTTCCTTGCACAAAAGCTGTTGAAGTCAGGCCAGCTTAAGGGATGAGTTACTGAGGCGCTGGTTCGGGTTGCCCAAGCTTAAGAGTACTGAAAGCCTGTCTTAGCAGCTCACTCTTTCACAGCCGCAGCAGCACATGTTTTTCTTCACTCCGACAGCATCATGGCATTTTTAAAAAGCAAAAATGGGCACTTCCTATCTCTTATGAGAGACAGGAAGTACCTGTTTTTGCCTTTTAAAAGTGCCATGATGCTGTAAGTTTCAGCACAGCATACTTGAGAGTGAAGAAAAATGCTCCTGTGGCTGTGTAAAACAGTAATCTGGGGATCAGAAGGTTGATGGCTGGGACTGGAAATGGGCTGATGCTGGGGGAACTAATGCAGAGGCAAGGAAGGAAGTGGGCTGATGCAAGAAGGGCCTGAGACTGCAAGGGGGTTGATGTTGGAGCTGGTGTGGGGATTGAAAGGGGACTAATGTAGGGGCTGGAAACGAAGGGGGCTGATGATGGGATGACAGCAGGGACTGATGGGGGCTGGTAGTGGAAGGGATCTGATTCTGTGGGGGCATTAGGGCTAAAAGGATACTGATGCTGGGGATGGGGGGCTGGTACTGGAAGGTGGCTAATGTGGGAGTTGGAAATAAACAGGGTAGATGCTGGAACTAGGGAGCTGAGACTGGAAAGAGTCTGATGCTAGGGCAGTAACTGAAAGGCAGGGGTTCAGACTGGGGGGGTTGATGCTGGAAAATATGGAATCAGCATGAGAGAAAGAGGAAGATGGTAAGGCAGGGACAGAGATAGCGGGTCGAATATCCGGGTAGGTACCCATGTGAGCAGCAGCGATCATCACACGGTGTGGTTTGAGATAAAAGCCAAGGTAGAATCCAATCACAGCAAGCTCCGAGTCCTAGACTTCAAAAATACTGACTTCAGTAAAATGGCCAAGTGCCTGAAGGAGGAGTTGGTAGGTGATAAGGGAAGTAGGATTGCAATGGGCTAAACTAAAGGAGGCAATAAAAGGGGCAACAGATACATATGTAAGGAAAGTAAACAAAAACAAGAGGAAAAGGAAACCTATTTGGTTCTCCAAAGAAGTACCTGCACAAATAAAGGCAAAAAACACAGCTTTCACAAAATTCAAAAGCTTGCAAACAGAGGGAACACAGAAAGGGAATACAGGATCAAACAAAAAGAGAAATAAGGATAGCAAAATCAAAGGCAGATGGCTAAATATGTGAAGTGTGGACAAAATGTTTTTCAGGTATATTCAGGAGGAGGAGGAAAATCAGAGGTGGAATTGCAGGACTCAAAAGTGCTGGGAACGGACTCGTGGAAAATGACATTGAAAATGCTAAACAAATTCTTCTGCTCTGGTTTTCACTAGAGAAAATCCTGGAGAAGGACCATCTGTGATTTGACAAATATACAAATGGGAATGGAGTAGATACCATACCATTCACAAAAGATGATGTGTTAGAACAGCTTGCAAAACAAAGTCAACAAGGCTCTGGGACCAGATGGGATACATCCCAGAATACTTAAAGAACTCAGTGAGGTTCTTGCAGGGCTATTAAAGGATGTTTTTAATAGTTCCTTGGAGACAGGAGAAGTTCCACAGGACTGGAGAAGGGCTGATGTGGTACCTCTCTACAAAAGTGGTAGTTAGGATGAAGTGACAAACTACAGGCCAGTAAGCCTTACCTCGGTGGCGGGAAAAGTAATGGAGGCGCTCCTGAAAGAATGAACAGTGGACTTCCTCGAAACCAACAGGTTGCATGATCCAAGGCAACATGGTTTTACCAAAGGACGATCTTGCCAAACAAATCTGAGTTCTTTGACTGGGTGACCAGAGAACTAGATCAAGGGCATGTGATGGATATGATCTATCTAGATTTCAGCAAAGCCTTTAATACTGTTCCTCATAGGAGGCTTATCAAACTCAATGGCTTGGGGATGAGTCCCAAAGTGGTGAACTGGATCAGAAATTGGTTGACTGACAGACAACAGAAGGTGACAGCAAACGGAACTCACTCGGATGAAAGAAAGGTGATTAGTGGTGTGCCCCTGGGTTCGGTCCTGGGACTGGCACTGTTCAATATATTTGTGAGTGATATTGCTGAAGGGCTGAATGGAAAAGTCTGTCTCTTTTGTAATGAGGAAGATCCATCCTTTGCCTTAAAAACACAGGATTCTGTGAGAACTAGGTCAGAAGCTGACAGGCAGGCAAGCCATATGATCAGTAGTTGTCAGGGGCAATGTAAAC
The DNA here is from genome assembly GCA_033557465.1 of Ichthyophis bannanicus. Taxonomy (NCBI): domain Eukaryota; kingdom Metazoa; phylum Chordata; class Amphibia; order Gymnophiona; family Ichthyophiidae; genus Ichthyophis; species Ichthyophis bannanicus. The sequence goes on along the minus strand of CM066033.1, from coordinate 370,081,629 downwards.
AAACCCAGCCACGAGGTTTGCAACCCCGCTCAACTAGCAAGCAATCCCTAGTTCCTAATAGCTTTCACCTGAGTGGGGGGAAGTGCTAATCAGCACTATAAGAAACACTCAGGAAACTCAGAGAGAGGACAGCCAGGAGCAGAGGAGTCAGAGATGAGAGAGTCAGAACAGCTGTGAAAGTCCATCTGCTGTGACGCAGTTTGGAACTCAGAGGCAATGTTCTTTACAGAGTGAATGGAAGCCTGAAAGAGTGAAACAGTATGTATCTGGGAGCTGTGATCCTGAAAGTGATTCTGAACCAGATTTAAGGAAATTTACTGGCAGCAGAAATACCTGGAGGGTTAATGCTCAAAAGCCTCGTAGGAAAAGTCCAAGGTGGGTGCCGTGCTGTGAAAGCCAACTGAAGGATTTAACTAGAGAGCTAACGTGGGAGCATTTACAAGTCCCTGAAAGGGAGAGGTATTCTGTAGAAGATATTTGCATGTCAGAAGAGGAAGTGTTTGAAAAGCCTAAACCTCAGAGAAAGATTCACAGATCAAAACCCTGTGCTGACAAGGGAGAACAATTCCTTTATTCCCAGCCAAAGCTTGAAGGTAGAACAAACAAATACTTTAAAGGGAAAAGTTCTTATAAGAAGTTATGTTCTGAAAATCCTGAATGGTGGGTCTCTCCTCTCTCACACTCTGATAAATACGGTAACTGCAATTCTAGCCCTAGAGAGAGCTGGTCAGATAAGCTCTGTGACGAGACATTGCCAGGAGATTTACAAACGTTCTGTAGCAAGGGAAACGTTTGTCCATCTGAAAGTCAGCATGAACCCATGGTCATTGATTATGCTAGTGAAAGCTCATTTGATGATCCAATGGACTGTACGTTAACTATCTCAGACAAAATTACCTCTTTATGTTAAACCAGTAATTGTACATTGCTTGAGCCTAGCAGTGAAGATCAAGAGTGCCTGTTTATCTACAGAGGAATTATGTGCTGAGTATTATTTTCTTATGGCTATCATTTAATTAAGAAGCAAGAAGAAGCTATCATTTATTTCCTTTATAACATGCTGGAGAGTATGGCTTTATTGTCTTGAGTTTACTGTGTTGTGCATTTGAGAATCCGACCCCGGGAGGGGAAATAAAACCCTAACTTTACCTGAACCACTCGTGTCTACAACTACTTATTCTTCATAAACATCATCAGGCAGACAGACCTGCTACCCTAGGCGGCAGCCTGCCCACCTGGTGGTGACACTTTGCAAATGACACCACAATGTGCAACAGAGTGGACTCCCCTGAGGGAGTGGCGAATATGAGGAAAGATCTACAAAAGCTGGAAGAATGGTCTAATGCTCGGCAGTTAAGATTTCATGTGAAGTGGTGCAGTATCATGCACTTGAGAAGCAGAAATCCAAGGGAACTGTATGCAATAGGGGGCAAGAGATTAGTGTGCATGGACCACAAGAAGGACCACAAGAAGAAGGACCTAAGAGTGATTGTTTCTGATGATCTCAAGGTGGCAACAAGGTGGTGGCAAAAGCCAGAAGGATGCTGGGTTGCATGCAAAGAGGAATTACCAGCAGAAAGGAAGAGGTACTAATGCCACTGTACAAGTCGCTGGTGAGGCTCACTTGGAATATTGTGTTTAGTTTTGGAGACTATATCTCGCAAAGGATATAAAAAGACTGGAAGTGGTTCAGAGGAAGGCGACCAAATTGATTTGGAGCCTGAATCAGAAGACTTATGAGAAGAGACTTGAAGACCTAAATATGTACACTCTGGAGGGCAGGAGGGACGGGGAGATATGATTCAGACCTTTAAATACTTAGAGTATTAATGAACAAACAAACCTCTTCCAAAGGTGGGGAAACTGTAAAACTAGAGGGCATAACATGAAGCTGCAAGAGGGTAAACTGAAAGGCAATGTCAGGAAATACTTTTTCACTGAAAGGGTGGTGGATGCTTGGAATGCTCTCCCGATGGAAGTTGTGGGGGCAAATACTGTGACAGAATTCAAAATGGCATGGGACAGACACAGTGGATCCCTTTATAGCAACAGGATAAAATCAAAATAAATATAACTATCTCTTATATCTGAACAAATAGTGGTGAGCTACACAGAGCAGTGGGTACATTCCTAAACAAAGGCTTGGGGAGGCATGACCTGCACGGAGTGGCAGGCGTACCTATTGCCGCCTTGCTGTGCAGACTAGATGGACCATACTGGTCTTTATCTGCCGTCATATACTATGTTACTATGCTGGCAAATGCTAAGATCAGAGTGAGAGTTGTACAACAGCATGCAATTTTGGTGGAAGACACATGCAGAGCTGCCACACGGTTGCCCATTTAGACCTTCATAGCTCACTATTGTCTGGACAGTATGACCTGTTGAGAAGGTGCTTTTGGCTAAGCAGTTCTACAAAGACTTTTAATTTAAGAGCCAACTACCCCAGCAATATTCTTGCATGGATTCCCTTCATAAACCAAAAGAAATCAAATCAGAGCAGCCCTCAGCTATGTGAGGCTGATTCTTCCTGCTTGTTGATGAAGAAAACGACGAGCCCAACATTCAGCGATGGCAGCTAGCGCTACTAAAGTGGCTAGCCATGGCTGCTGAACCAAAGACCTGAAGATTCAGTGCTGAGGCCGTATCCGGCCAACAGCATTGAACATCCAGGTCAGCCTGATAACAGAAAAGCTAACCCGGCAGCGGCGATATTCCATAGGATAGCCAGAAGCACACTTCTCTTGTGGCTCATTGCCAGAAAATCTCACCGAACCATCAGGGAGGAAAAACAGCAGACTTCCCCTAGGCATAACCAAGCACAGCTTATTTGTCTGCCAATACTCTTATAGTGGAATGCAGGATTTGGTATGAGCAATGGTAGGAAGGTCACTGGGCAATAGCGGTCATAGCGCTATCAAATTTGACTAAATTGGAGTGAAGATACTAAGGAAAACTACTGCACTAGGATTTCATTTTCAAAAGGGGAACTATAACATGACGAAACTAGCTAGAAACTCCCAAAAGGAGCAATGTTAAAAGTTAAGGGTCCGATATTTAGTGGCAACAACTAACCGTACATCCGAGCCCCAACACTGAATATCTGGGTTGACTGGATTGCCGGGAATCTAACTGGGCAGCGGTGATATCCAGCTACTGCCTGGTTACCTTCTGTGATGAGTTAGGCCAGCCTTTCTTGCGCCTGACCTTTGCAAGTGTGTCGGTAACCAGGCAAGCGGCTCAATATCGTCGCTGCCCTGTTATCAACAGGTTCCACCCCGGCACGCCCCTATGCTAATCGGGGTGTGGAACGGCAATCCCACTGAACAGCATTTACACAGTTTACAGGTCTGCAAACAATGTACACATGCCTTTGAATATCCGGGGCCCCCTCTTAAGAGTTTTCATCAGTCATGGACATTGTTTTAAAAATGCCATCTTGGAAAACAAATGGAAGGGAAGCCAAAGAACTCTCCGCACGATTTAAAGGCGAGGTGAAAGTATATCTTTTGAAAAAAATGGAAGGCAGATCCAAATGAAGAAAACAGGGTGCAGCATAAGTACTGACAAGTTAGATGCAGAGCACTGATAACGCAGGTATACATTTGAAAAGCTACATGCCATAGAGCTAAAAGCTCTTAATAAAATCTTTGTCAAGTATATTCAAAGCAAGAAGCTTGTGAGAGTGTTGGTAGAACCATTAGATGGTCAAGGGTTAAAATGGGCACTTGGGAAAAGCAAGGCCATAAAGGAAAGACTAAGGGGGTCATTTTCAAAGCATATGCACGTGAAGCCAGTGCCATTTAACACCTGTAGATTGCAGATGCTTATAAACGGCTATTTCACAAAACCACTATTTGCACTGGTACGTGCTATGAGATTTCAAGCATGGTTTGGATGGGCCAAGATATCGTACATGTAGTAGTTCCCTGCCCCAAGGTACATGCAACTGTTGGCTACCTTCTCATTTAGACCTGAGGGGGCAATTGTACTGTAGTGTCTTTCTAATGACTTTTTTTGAGGAGGTACTAGACGTATTTCACTTCGCTGCTTAATTGACCCCTCTTGTAGATGTAACGTTGCAACATATGGCCCATCCATGGGTAAGCACCATAAAAACGTGTGTATGTTGTGAGATCAGTACCTACATGGATAGATGCCATATTTACTACTAATCATTTGTATAGTGCTACAAGGCATACGCAGCACTGGAGACAAACCCATAAGAGACAGTCCCTGATCCACAAAGCTTATAATCTAATCAAGACAGACAAACTGATCATCACCTTAGCACAGGACTTCTATGTTTTTTTTCTTCTCCCTTATTATTTTAGCTCTCCTAGTTAGGTTAACTACAATGTTTAGTCATTGTTCCTTCCATCTCATCTTAGTCTCTTTATTTATATGTATGTTAGTTTTTTTAACTCTTTTAATTTATTTTATTCAACTATTGTAAACCATTTTGATGCTTGTGAAGGGCAGTATAGAAAGTATTAAATCGAACAAACAGAGGACTAATGTAGTTCAAGAGGAAAAGGATTAAAATACATGTGGGTGTTAAACAGGAGAATAAAGGAGTCCGAATCCAACAGCAGCCTCAAAGGGTGGATTTTACGTATGTTTTCACATGTGTTTAGGGCAACCTTGCTAGTTTTTAAAGTGTCACAGCTGGATACCGGTCCTCCTCTGTTATATCCATGGGAGCTCTGTTGCCCTCTGCAGAGGCTGAGGTCTTGTGTGAGTGGGCAGCCGAGATGTCCTTTGTCCCCTCGGATTTATGGTATAGGGGTTTTAAACTGACTGCTGTCTTTCTCTGCCCCGTAAGAGCGGAATCTGTGACCTGCCGATGTATTTATTTATTTGACTGGTTATTTTTGTACCACTTTTCACCAGAGCAAAGTGGTGTACGTTACAACGAACTGTTATACATAGAACAATGGAACTTATTTACAAGGCAATTAATATATGCTAGAGATGTATGTGTTGGAGGTGTAGCAGAGTGGTTAGAGCAACTGCCTAGTACCCAGAAAATCAAGGGTTTGATTGCCACTGGCACTCCTTGTGACCTTGGGCAAGTCACTTTATCCTCCATTGCTTCGGAAGAAAAGGCTGGCAATCTACTTCCGGTGATACATTACCAAGAAAACTCAGAGGTAGCTGGGTCGCTATGAGTCAACACTGACTTGATGGCACTAAAAAAAAAAAAAAAAGTATGTATGACTATTTGTCGGTATGCTTGATTTTTGCAATTGAGCTAAAACCGTATTATTTTCACAAGCTTTTAGTCGGAGTTATTTTTTAATCTAAGGTCTGATACTTTAACCTTTTAGGTCTATGATGTGAATAGGGGGCCCTACTGTCTTATTATGTTTCTATTGTTTTTGGTACACTGCAGAATATGCAATAGATCTGCAGACAATAAATAGATAAAAAAAAGTTTGCAAAGCCTTGAGTGATGCTACTGGTTTTTTTTTTATGTGTTTTTTTTCTGAAGTGGCTGCTCTCACTGTACATGCTGACATATATTTGCTGGAGTCCTTATACATATTTTACAAAAGGCTCCATGTTCAGCAGAGCCTTTTTTTAAAACACCAAGTTAGTTATGAACATCCCAATGTAGACATCTTTCTGCTTTGACATTCCACATAGAACAGGGCTTCATATGAATTTGTTGCTTCAGTCTTTACTGAGAAATATGTTGAGAAGGTAACTATGCCAAAAATGGATGTATAATGATGATTTGGAGGAACAGAAACAAATCACACTGAACTCTGAAGATGTAATAGGGCAAACTGATAAACAAACTAAAGAATAGCAGATCACCTAGTCCAATGGTATACACCGTAGTGTTTTAGGAACAGAGTGGGATGATCAAATTTGCAGATGTTACAAAATTATTCAAGTCTTAAGTCACGAACGGATTGTCAGAAATTGCTAGAGGAGCTTGCAAGACTGGGAGACTGACAGGGCTGGCCCAACCATTAGGCAAAGTAGGTATGCGCCTAGAGCTGCAGCTTCTGAGGGGAGGGAGGGGGGACACAGAGCAGGGCATTCAAAGTTTAAATAATAGATTCTGAAAACCATTTTGCTTTGGAAAATGTGTAAAGGCAAATTATAAATGCTGTTTTGAATTAAATAAGCTCATTTTCTTTTCTTCTTTTTTTGTTTTGACCTAAACATTTTCCTTCTCTTTGTACTTCCAGCTTGTGGAACTAGGGCTGGGATCTGGTGCCAGAAGCCTTCATTTGTAAATATCCAGGGATTTTGTTTAGTCATTTTATAACAATCCCTTTTCCGACCCACACATACAGAGTCTGGTCACTGCAGTGATGGTTCTGGGTTGGAGGCTATTTTCCAGGCTCTCTGTTTCAACCTTCAGAAATTACCAGTGTCTCTCCACTGGAAGCTGTGTACATCTTCCGCTCCAACCGACTTGGGTAATGGGAAGACCTGACTTAAGGATGAGATATGTGATCTTCTCAATTGTAGTGCTCAGCGCTGCCTCTAAACTATGGGACCAGTCTTTCTTTTTGCATTGCTGTGGTTTTATATTTTGGCGCTGAGTATGAAAAGGACTCTGGTGAGGTGCTGCTGGGCGTAATTTGTATGTTCATGTTTAAGAATGCTTGAACTGGGCCTGAAGTGTAAGCTCATAGTGCAAATTGCAGCTGTGGCTCTATTGTAGCCAGGGCAGGGGAAGCAGAGAGAGGAGGAGGAGGAGGAGGAGGAGGGGGGGGGTGTAGGGGACGTGGCGCAGCGGCTAAGGTTGTCAGTACCACTCCTGCTGCAGTCATCTCCTTGGTATAACAAAGAGAGAGTGCTCTGCTGATGATCACATGGCAAACAAAACCCAGACACAAAGGGCCTGATTCCGATCCCGATGTACATCTTCTTTTTACCTAGATGTAGATGTATAAAGATGACCTAGGTGTATAAAGGAGATCATGATTCTGATCCGGCAGGGCAGGTCTAGCCCTGTGGGATCAGAATCGCAAACAAGCCTGTACATGCAGGCCGGGACGGCGCTTCAGTCCCATCCTGCACATACAGGCACTGCCCGGCTAACTCAGTCAGGGCTTTTAAATGGAGTCGTGGTGTTGTTATGCCATTTAAAAGCCACAATGCCAGCCACCTGCTACAAAAGTTAATTCCCCACAGCCTGACCCCTGATCTAGCCTCCTAATGCCAAGGTCAGACTGTGGGGAATTAACTTCGACCCCCAACCCCTGTGCCCTGATGCAGACCCAAAGAAACATCCACAGACGTTATTCCACTCACATCTTCGCCGGACATTTCACTGGCCCTGGACGTACAGGGCTGACATCAGAATTGGCCATGTACATCCAGGGCCGGTGACCGCCTACTCTCTGCCCCCGTGCTACCCCTTCCCCACCCCCAGCAAACTTCCCTGTACAACCGGCAGGGAAGTTATACAGGGGCAGGAGCCGGCGTGAATAGTGGGGACTATTCGTGCCTCAGAATGACCCCCAAAATGATTTATGTGAGACAGCAGAGGAGGTCTCCTAATCGTCTGTTTGGCAGTGGAGCTTTACTGATAGCCCCTACTGAGACAGCAGATGGTCAGGGAAGTACCACAAGGAATCGGTGCTGGTTGCTCCTGCCGTATCTGTTTTACCTCTGGGGAAGGGTGAAAAGGAAACGTCGTGCACCTAGAAGTGGTGGTGGGAGCAGGACCGACTGCTCCAACAGCTTCAGCTATTTAAGGACTGGAAAATGTGGTTGGTGTGGGACAGAGTCAGTCTTAATGAGAGGAGGGCCCTAAGATCCTTGCCTTGGAGAGGACCTGGGCTTGAGGTTATTGAGTGACCACAGCAGCAGCTGAGAGGTAGAGGCTAGGTTCATAAGCAAAAAATCTCTGAGGAGAAAGGATTGGCAAAATGGGCAGATAGCTCATGTGGGTAGGAAAAAAATAAATAAACGTGGCAGGGTTCCCAGATCCGAACTTGCCGGCAGCTGCTACTATAGCCACAGGACCCTGATGCGTAGTATACTGCTGCAGAGAGCACACAACAGCTGCAGGCACGCTCATGCTGACTTTTTTTTATAAGCAGTCATTTTACTGGAAATTCCTCCCCCACCAATTACTACTAAACATTTCTATAGTGCTACAAGATGTACCCAGCACTGAACAGATGCACATAAGAGACCACCCTTCTCTATACAATCTAATCAACAGAAAGATTTTAAGGACAGGCGGAGGCTAGGAATAGATGGAGATGAAGATACTAATGGCAGAGCTATTTTAGAGGATCAGGGATTTTGCCCTCTAAGATTTAAGGGAATGAACAGTCAGGGTCCAGTCTCACAGTAGTATCGCTAGTATGCTGAACCTGGTACCCTGAATGGGCAGAAGCAACTGGCCAATTACCCTAGACCACCAGGGATTGTTTCATGGAGGGTGTTGAGGTTGGAGGGAATCTTCGGGGGGGGGGGGGGAGTTTGCTCTATTTTTGGATAGCACTAGTCTCTTTAAGATAGCAGCTGGGAGCATCAGGCTACATGTTAACTCCCAACCAAGAAAAATAACACAGCGTGTGAGGTTGATCAGAAGCTCCTTTATTCCTGTACTATGGCAGTTGCTATGTTTTTATACCGAGTTATCCCAGGTTAGTGATTCACACAGTAAAATCCAAGATTTTGCCACAGCATAGTAACCCCCCCCCCCTAACTGGGCAATGCAAAATGCAACAATATCCAACGAAAGAAGCCACTAAATATATGTCATCAACAATCCCTCCAGGACAAAACACAGCCCCACAATGAAGTATACTCTACTATCTTCTACGTACACTGTCTACAAAATATATATATGAATTAAGATAGCATCAGATTAAGGTCAATGCCAATCTCTGTGACTTTCATCATTCAGAATCTCCTTTCAGTTATCAATCCCAATCAGAAATATTTTTTAGTATTTTATTCTTATGTTCAGTCCAAGACCATAAAACATTTTCAAATATTGATATTTCATTTTTATAAAACAAATTCTCTCCTTCACTATAAGGGCAAATAACCAATTGCGCCAAAGAGCTGTTCTTGCACAAGATATTTAACTATAAAAAACAATCACTCATCTGGACTCAGCTGTGGCGCTGCGGTTCGCTGAATGCGTACTGTGGATGCAGTGTTCACAATAGTCATCCCATCAATAAGTACAGTAGCTTCAACAACACAGACAAAAATAATAGAAAAAAATTATAAATTATCCATGAAACACTAGGAAACATGCTTCTAAAGCCCCGAGTAAAGGAGAAGAGCAAGAATTTCAGGAATTAATAAAAACAGGAAAACACCTTTCATAGTTACTAAAGAGGGTCTCAGATTAACGAGCAGATGTCTAAAACTTCCTTCAGGTGGGGTGACTGAAAAATTATAAAAGGCCAGCTATTCAGTGGTGGTGGCTAGCCATATGAAAGCAGCTAGCCATTGCCACTGAACTCTAAGTCCAGATATTCATTGCCAGGCCCCTGCCAGCCACCAGTATTGAATATCTGCCTAGCAGCCATGCTAAGCGGGCAGCAACAATATCCAGCTGCTGTCTGGTTAGCTTTGGCAGGAAAACTAGGCCGTCCTTTAAGGTGCCCAACTTTCGCCACTTAGCGATAACCAGGCAGCAGAGGAATATAGCCGCTGCGTGGTTATCACTAGGTGCCGCCTCCACTCTGCCCCAGAATGCCCTAGTGCCAGTCAGTTAGCATTGGCGCCCTCTGAACTAGTGCGGCTGAATATCCCCATCAGCACTATTAGCAGATCTGCTAATCCCATTAATTATTTTGAATATCTCCCACCCCCATGCCATCTAGTCTGGTGCTTTTAACACATTTTTCTTAGATATTTCATTAAAAAAAAAACCCCTGGTCTTTAATGCAAGAAATTCTCTTCTAATCACTTATGCAATAGGGACTTTAGGAATTCTCTACCATTGACTCTTAGGCCTTGACCTTGCATTTGCCCACCAAAATTGTTAAATTACCACAGCAGAAAAAGAGTCAAACCAAACAAGAAGAGTAAGCACCTAATCGGCACATTCAGTCCAGATAACTCCAGGCAGTTCTAGATGGCTCTGAAGGGGCTCCAAGGGGTAATCCTCTTTGCTCGCATCTTTTCAGGCACGCATCTGCAGCAGTGTACTACAACCACCCAAGCTTTTATCAGGGCCACCGGTACTTCTGAGTGACATCAACAATTGAGAGGGACACAAACAAAGCTATTTCCTCTCATCCCACTGCTGTTAGCGCTCTCACTCTTCCAGGGCTCCAGGCAAAACTCTGGCTCCTTGTAGACTCACCAACTCAACACGGTCCTCCTTAGCTGGATAACTTTATGCAGATGATTTCAACTGGATATATTCAGCTGCAGAATTATCCAGCTAAGGGGCACTTTTACTAAAGGGCATTTAGCTGATGGGTGTTCTGGCGTGCTGGGACACGCATTGCTGGCTAGCATGTGGCCATGACAGCACAGGACAATTTCTGTGCTGTCTAACTCATGTTAAGACCAGGAGCGGGTGGAGAGTGGTTGGCGTTAAGTGCACCATGCTAACATTGCACATGCTAAGCAACAGGGCTGTGAGACCCGACAGGGAAATGCATTTGCCCCTGAAAGTTAACATGGCGGTGTTGCATCTAACATGCCATCATTTCAGTGCTTTGCCATGTTAGGTGCCAACACCATAGCGCCCTTTAGTAAAAGGGCCCCTAAGTCTCACCCAATAACCAGTTGAAGTTATCTGGATAAAATGATCTATTGGGCTGCTGAATATCAGTCTCATTATATGGCTTTATTTTTCAGAGGGGGGACTAAGTACCAGCACCTTCACCATTGCTTGCTAAAACGGAACTATGGCCCTCATATATTAATAAAAGAGTCCTGTCATAGATGAGCACTGGCATCTTTTTTTTTTTTTGGGGGGGGGGGGGAATGCATCCTCATATCTATCTTAGCACATGCCAAAACATATAATAAAACTTTTAAATATTTTAATACTTTTGTCTAAGGGATTTTTTAACCTGAGTGCTATCAAGTTTGTTCTGTCAGAGGGAAATTTTATAATAGGTTGCCTGGGTTGGAAAGGCACATGGCTATTTTATTAAGACTCCAAGGAGTTTATTTCCTAAAGTGTGCTAAGTTTCTGCAGCTATCTTGCATTTAAGGTAGGTATCAGTGCACGATAGGTGTAAAAGTAGGGGCTTATATAGCATAACTACAACAGATACTGAACTGATTTGGACCCTGACATGTGCCAGCGGCAATGTGGATGCACTTAATGTCATCCATTGAGGTGGCCAGTGCTTCTCCATCCCTCTCCTGGAGGCACACCGTGTCAGGCAGGATTACCACAATGAGTAAACATGAGATAGATTTACATACACATAAATCTCTCTCATGCATATCCATTGTGGTAATCCTGAAAGTTCACCTGGCTAGGTAGGTGTACCTCCAGGAAAGGATTGAGAAGCATTGCTCTATAGAGAGAGAGCGCTACAACAAAACCAGAAGGGTTGAAAGAGGTGAGCTGTAATTGAAAGGCTAGAAAACAATCTACATTGGTCCTTATTTTAGAAGCATCTCCATGTGTAAACATGAGCAAATTAAGACCATATGGTCTAGCCAGTCTGCCACCCTTCTCTACCCTTCTCTACCCACTACTACAGTCCCTTTTTTTCTTTTAGAGATCTTCTGTGTTTGTCCCATGCTCTCTTGAATTCAGATACAGTTTCATCTCTACTGCCTCCACGCATCTACCACTCTTTTTCCGTAAAGAGTAGTTACTCACCTGTAACAGGTGTTCTCCAGGAGCAGCAGGAATCAGTCCTCACATATGTGTGACGTCAGCGCCGATAGAGCCCCTGTGCGGAACATTTCCCCAGTTTTCATAGAAAGCCTTTGGGAATGCAGCGTGCATGCACAGTCCCCTTCCCGCCCAAGGGTGCCATCTTGCTCAGTCTGATGACATAGCTAAAAGACAGCAAAAAAGCAAAAATAAATCATATGACTGCAACTCCAAGGGGAGGAGGGAGGGTTGTGAGGACTGATTCCTGCTGCTTTTGGAGAACACCTGTTACAGGTGAGTAACTACTCTTTCTCCAGGACCAAGCAGGAAGTCAGTCCTCACATATGGGACTCCCTAGCTTAGGGCTACCAGAGGCCCCAAACTGAAAAATGAGCTCCCTCTAGAGCCTCAGCATGCAAGAACAGAATCTTCTCTGATAACGCCCCCGACAGGTAGCCCAACACCAGGGCCGGAGGGTAGGAGTTGCCTAGACCCCAAAGAGATTATGGAGTACCGCTTGCCCGAAAGCACTGTCCCTGCGGGACTCTGTTTCAAGGCAGTAGTGGGCCGCAAAAGTCTGACTTGAAGATCAAGTAGCGGCCCGGCAGATGACTGCCAATGGAACAGAGCAGAGATGAGCCACTGACGCAGCCTTCGCCCTGACACGGTGAGCCGTAACTCGACCCTGCAACAAGAGGCCGGCTGCCCTGTAAGCCTAGGCAATGCAGTCAGCTACCCATATGGACAAGGTATGCTTGGGGACAGCCAACCCCAACTTATTGGGGTCATAAGAGACGAAGAACTGAACCGCCCTCCGGTGCTCCTGCGTACGGTCAAGGTAGAAGGACAACGCCCTCCTACAGTCCAGGGTATGCAGGACCATCTCAGCCCGGCTAGGATGAGGCCTGGGAAAGAAAGTCGGAAGAACCACCTCCTGATTGAGGTGGAAGGAGGAGACAACCTTTGGAAGGAACTTAGGGTGAGTCCGTAAGACTACCCTATTCTTATAGAACCTAGTATAAGGTGCTTCTGAAACTAGGGCCTGAAGCTCACTCACTCACCTAGCTGAGATAAGGGCTCAGAAATAGCGTTTTCCAAGACATAAAATGCATAGGGCAAGTAGCTATAGGTTCAAATGGTGGGCAAGTAAGCCATTGCAAGACCACATTTAAATTCCATTCAGGGGCAGGTGGACGCACCGGAGGCTTAAGCAAAAGCAGGCCTCTGAGGAAGCGGGCCACCAAAGGATGACTGGAGAGAGACTGACCCTCCACCTGTGAGTGGTGTGCTGAAAGAGCACCAAGATGAACTCTAACAGAATTGGACTTAAGGCCTAGGTTGGACAGGTGAAGCAAATACTGCAGCACCACTGGTACCAGGCATGAGAAGGGATTCTCATTGTGTTGAGTACACCAGGCAGAAAATCTACGCCACTTAAGGGCATAAGACTTTCTGGTGGACTGCCTCCTAGAGGCCAAGACTATGTCCTCCACTTCCCTAGGCAGTAGTAAAGGCGCTAGGATTACCCTTTCAGCAGCCAGGCCATCAAATTGAGGGACTGGAGATTGGGGTGTAAGAGAGATCCCTGCTCCTGAGACAGGAGATCGGGTTGCATCCCTAGAGGAAGAGGAGTGTCCACCGCTAGTTGCAACAGTAGTGGGAACCAGGGTTGCCTCGGCCACCTGGGGGCCACCAGAATCACTGAGGCCTTGTCCCGGATCACCTTGAATAGTGTCTTGGACACTAGAGGCATGGGAGGAAACGCATATAGGAGGCCTGTAGACCATGAAATGAGAAACACATCCGCTGCTATTCTGAGAGGATGCGGTTCTCTGGAACAGAACCTGGGAAGTTGATGGTTCAGAGGACTGGCAAAGAGATCTATGGTTGGAAGACCCCATCTCAGGAAGATCTGTTGAACCACTAAAAGGTTCAATTGCCATTTGTGCGGCTGCAGAATCCTGCTCAATCTGTCCGCCAGGTAATTCTCCTGACCTGGGAGGTAGACTGCTTTGAGAAGAATGCCATGATCGACTGCCCAGGAGCAGAGTTTCTGCGCTTCCTGACAGAGAAGGCGGGACCCTGTGCCCCCTTGTTTGTTCACATAGAACATAGCCACTTGATTGTCCGTCTGAACCAAGACGGACTGGTGAGAGATGAGATGAGAGAAAGTTCTCAGGGCGAAGCGGATAGCTCTCAGTTCTAAGAGATTGATCTGCTCAGCGGCCTCCCAAGGAGTCCACAGGCCTTGAGTACATGCCCCTTGGCAATGTGCACCCCAACCTTGAAAAGAAACATCGGTTGTCAGCATCTGAGAGTGTGGAGGTGCCTGAAAAGGCACCCCCTGCACTAGATTCGGAAGATGAAGCCACCATTGCAGAGAAGACTGTAGTAGGCTGGACACCCTCACTGTGTCCGTGAGGCTTCCTGTGGCCTGATGCCACTGAGTCCTGAGGCCCCACTGAGCTGGTCTCATGTGTAGACGAGCAGTTGGAGTCACATGGACCGTGGATGCCATGTGGCCTAAGAGCCTCAGGAATTGTCTGGCGGAGACCAAAAAATTGCTGTGGAATAGCCTGGCTAGAGCCATCAATCTGTGGGCCCTGTCCACTGGTAGAAAGGCCTTTGCCTGAAAGGTGTCCAGTCGAGCTCCTATGAACTCCATGTTCTGGGAGGGATGCAAACTGGACTTTGCGAAGTTTGACAAACCCCAGGTGCTGAAGCAGAGCGACAGTGTGAAGGGTGGCTTGATTGGCCTCTTGCGGGGACTGACCCCAGATATGGAAAGACAAAGAGGCTTTGAACCCTGAGGTAGGCTGCCACCACCGCCAGGCACTTGGTGAATACCCTGGGGGCGGATGTAAGGCCAAAAGGCAGTATCTGTACTGATAATGGTTTCCTCCCACTACAAATCTGAGATATTGTCTGTGGTCTGGATGAATAAGGATGTGAGTATAAGCATCCTTTAGATCTGAGCATAGCCAATCTCCCTGCTGGAGGTAGTGCAGCAGGATTCCAAGGGTAAGCATCTTGAACTTTTCCCTCTCCAGGAACTTGTTCAGGTTTCGCAAGTCTAGGATGGGTCTGAGGCCTCCTGTTCTCTTTGGTACCAGAAAGTACCTGGAATAGAAGCCGTGACCTCTCAGGTGGTGAGGCACCGGTTCCACTGCCTGTTCCTTTAGAAGACCTGCCAACTCCTGCAGGAGTAAGTCCCTGTACAGAGGGAGTCTGTGAGGCTCCCCTGGAAAATAGGAGGGGGTACCTGGTGGAAGTGGAGGAGATAGCCCTTCTGGATTATACTTAGAACCCAGGTATCGCTTGTGACGGCTGACCACCACCTGTGGGCGAACAGGGCCAGCCTGCCTCCAGTGCTGATGGGAGCCAGCTGAGGAGGAGAGGCTATGCCAATGCAGTCAAAATCCCCCTCCCTGCTGAGCAGGAGCTGGAGTAGGAGGCTTGGGGGCCTTCTGCCTATGAGGCCCATGACCCTGCCCCTTGGCCTGCTGACCCTGTTGGGGAGCTACAGAGGCCTGATAATGAGGGTACTGTTTATAGGCAGATGACTTCCTCGGGTAAAAGGTCTTTTTTCCCAAGCCCTTCTTCTTCTGAGAAGGGGCAGAGGTTTTTCTGGACAGCCTTGTCCGGGTAAGAGTCTCGGTCTCGAGTTCGGCAGTCTTGTCAGCCATGGGCTTGCCAAAGAGGTTTTCACCTTGGCAGGGGACATCGACCAACTTGCCTTGCACCCATGGCTCGAGGTCCGATGACTATAGCCAAGCCTGACGGTGTGCACCGATGCCGGCTACGGCTACTCGGGCCGAAGCCTCAAAGCCATCATAGGCTGTTCGAGATATAAACTTCGAGCACTCACGAATACCCGAGGACAGAGCATTGAACCTCTGCAAAGGTTCCTCGGAGAGACCAGCAGAGAACCCGGCAATCTCCTTCACCAGGTCTCGAAGGTACATGCCCATGTACAGCTGGTAGGTCTGGACACGGCAAGCAAGCATAGAGCCCTGGAAGCACTTCTTACCGAAGGCATACAGGTTCCGGGCCTCCTGGCAGGGAGGCACCGAGGAGTGCATCTTCTGACTCTTCAGACGATACATGGCCGATTCCACAACCATGGAGTGGTGCGGTAATTGTGCCTTTTGGAACCGGGGTCTCTTGCGGACTCGATAGATGGAATCGACCTACTTGCTCAAAACCGGTGTCGAGGCATGCACCTCCCACATGCGGAAGAGCAACCGTTCCAGCATCAGAGGAACCGGAACAGTAAAGGCCTCCTTCGGAGGAGAGTCATACTGTAGGGCCTCAAGCTCCTCGGCTTGAGGCTCCTCCTTGGGATCCGCAGGGAATGCCAAAGCCTTGGCCATGTCCTGTATAAAATCCGAGAACCAGGTATCCTCCGGGGGGGACCTTCTCCGAGGCTCGGACTCTGGCGAGTCCGAAGGAACGCACCGAGTCCGAAAGGTATCGGGCGACTCCTCATCCTCCATCTCCCAGCTGGACTCCTCGGAGGAGGAATTGAGCGGCTCCGGCTGGGCAGGCATCGATGCCATCCGCCCCGACGCCCAGGGTACCGGCGTCGATGACCTCGGTCCCAAACGGGAGGCCGAGGGTGACCTTGGCCGAGGATCGACTCGAGCTCGCATGGACTCGAGAATCGGCTCGGCCTCCGGGGTCGACTTGGATGTCGATGTCCCTATGGTCGGGGCAGATGCACCAGTGAGACCGGCGATCAGTGCCCGCTGCTGTTCCATAAAGGCAGCCAAGCTGCTCTCCAAGGCCGTCAACCTGAGTCCAAGCTCAGGAGACTCAGCAGCCCCCGACTCGGGCCCCGGCAGTGGCTCCCCTGAAGGTGAGTCCACGAGGACTACAGTACTCATGTGACCCGGGGACTCCATCTCCACACGAGGTTGTTTTGCAGGCCTCTCCAACTCCGAAGACCCGGGACATTGCTCGGGGCTATGTGATTTGGCCCTCGAGGAGCCAAGTGCATCCACCGATGCCACCCTCATGGGTTTTTTCTTCTTACGATGCTCCCGAGAGGGAGACCCCCCTTTCAGAGGAGCCTCGATGCTTCTCGGGGCCGGAGTCTCGAGATGTCGAGGCCTCTGACGAGGTCCGGGCCCAACCGGACGCGGAGTCAGAGAAGATTTTTTTCCTTTTGGTGCTGCTGACTCCTTAACGCCTTAGAGGACATTTTCCCACACGGACCACAGATCATCGGGTCATGATTGGGTCCGAGGCACCGGAGGCAGCAGTAATGTGTGTCGGTGAGAGACATAAGTTTCTTGCACCGATCACACTTTTTAAACCTGCTGACAGCCATCGGGGAAAAAGGGCCCCTACAAGGTCAAAAGACAGGGCTGCCAGTGAAAAAAGAAAAAATGACGCAAACGCTAGTCACTAAGGACAAAAACCGAAAAAGAGATCCAAGCTCGATACTGACGTATCGGGCACAGGCGGGAAAGGGAAACCGGCATCGAACCGAAGAAAAGCAGGTTAACGCAGAGAAAATCAACTTCTTCCTCGTGTGAAATGAATATACATCCGTTGGGCTCTGCGGAAAAAAGAAGACTGAGCAAGATGGCACCCTTGGGCGGGAAGGGGACCGTGCATGCGCGCTGCATTCCCAAAGGCTTTCTGTGAAAGCTGGGGAAATGCTCCGCACGGAGGCTCTGTCGGCGCCGACGTCACCCATATGTGAGGACTGACTTCCTGCTTGGTCCTGGAGAAAGAAATATTTCCACACATTACTCCTGAATCTATCCCCTTTGATCTTCATTTTATGCCCCCTCGTTGCAGAGCTTTTTCAATTGAAAGAGGCTCTCCTCTTTCAAACAGTGGCTTTTAAACCTGTAGATTGCTATATGTGCAAATAGCGATTTTAGGAAGCTGCTACTTGCAGGCGGTGATCTACAATAAGCAGAGGTTACAAGAAGATGTGGATAGGGAGTGGTTTGGATGGAGCCCAAAATATTGATGAGTGTGCCCCATTTTTAAAGGGGAATATGCATGGATAGAAAAAGTTCTAAATGTCAACTTTACATCTGCCTCCTTGTTCCTAAGTATCCCAATACCCTTGCACCAGCCCTGGTCTCATGACATCCTTAGGTAGGGTAGGAGCCAGTAGGCAAGCAAGCTTTTAAAAAGAGCTAGGTGAAGTTTCAGAAATAATTGCCTGGTTCTATCGTGTTCAGGCATAGCAGCCTGACTAGTAAGATTTAGCACTTTTCCTTTAGGTTGAGCCCACCAGGGAGACTTCATCTCCTCAGATCTGGCATGCTCCTCTGAGCTCATAGTCACCTGAGCTTCTGTCTTCTCCAGCCTACTGTCCATCTCCTAAAGGTTCAGCCTGATGTTTCAGTACTCCGAGCCCGTGGTTTCTTCTTTATAAGCCATATTGCTTAAACCTCTGCTGGATGTCAGCGGTACCAAATAAAAGTACCAGATTTAGTAAGACCTTTAGCCAATTCTCTGCTCATGGGGGCAGAAAACACTAGTAAATCAGGCTCAAAGCCAGCAAGTAAAATAAAACAAAAAACCCTTTGTGTCCTCTAATTGAAAGACAATTGCTGACAGCAACCAGAACAGCTGGCACAGGCTGCACGGTGAGTTCTGACCCAGTGAGATCACAGCTGCTGCCCATATCTTTCTGCCAGATGTGCCTTCTTGTCTGGCTACACCACAGGCAGATGTGCCTTCTTGTCTGGCTAGGAAAACTCTCATCTTTGTTGTGAATTCAGATACAATGGATTGACTGAATCTTTTTTTAGTGCCATCAAGTCAGTGTTGACTCATAGTGACCCAGCTACCTCTGGGTTTTCTTGGCAATGTATCACTGGAAGTAGATTGCCAGTCTTTTCTTCCAAGGCAATGGAGGGTAAAGTGACTTGCCCAAAGTCACAAGGAGTGACAGTGGGAATTGAACCCTTGATCTTCTGGGTACTAGGCAGTTGCTCTAACCACTAGGCTACTCCTCCACTCCACTGAATCTTACACAATCTTTAGTCTCGTTTTGGCTCTTGAGACTGTTCAGCTTATGATCATAGAAAAAAACTTAAATTGGCAGCAGTATCCAGGGAGAAAGGTGCACAGTGAACCAGGTCTCTAGAAAAGCCAAAGCATTGCATCTATTTTTTAAGCAAAACAAGCTGTTTCCTGGGATCTCTCCCTAATCACAGAGAGGGATTGGGGGGGGGGGGGGGAGCTCACTGGTGGCACCTAGACTCTGGACAGTCTCTACACGCTAGAAAAGGGAATATCGCAGCTGATACAACCAAGGAAAGCAGACTTGACTGCACTTACAAGATGCATGCATCAAGAGCTGAACCTGTATGTTTGTACTGGCCTTTTTAATACCTTTGTTTTTATTGGATTTTCTGATACAGGCACACAAGGTTTACATCGTCTTTCTTTACTTTTACAGGGTATGTACAGATTGATGTGGTTCAGGCCCCTTCCTCGTGCATTTCTCGAGGCCTATTCTTCCCATTCTTATTACATGGGTCTGTGCTTTAAATATGCTAAGAATTCAGTGTGTATAATTTTAGCAGAGGTGGAGAACGCCAATTAGGTCAAATTATGTGTTTCACAACACAGTGCTTTCTGGAGTTTGTTAATTGGGTTGATCAGCCGTCTTCACTAACGTGTCCTAGCTGTAGATCCTGCTGTCCTGGGTCAGGTTCATAATTTGTTTTCATTGCTTCAATAAAGAGATCCATATATTTATACAGCGCCTTGTAAAATTCTTCATACCTTTGTACATTTTTCACATTCTGCTGCCCCAAAATTATTATTCAAAATACATTAAGAGTAGGAATTTATTTCACTAATCTACACAGCAGACTCTACACTTGCAATGTGAAAAAAACAATTATAGAAATATTCAAAAAGTAATATCTAAGTGGACTAACAAGGCAACTACAATTGTCTGCTACAAATAAAAGAAGACGCGTCCTTTCTACTCTATCACAACCAGGATTCAGTTCTAATGGCGTATTATAGGACTCTAGCTGACACTGTGCAGCTAGCTATGAAAAGGAAAGAGCAGCTCAGGATCTAAATGGGTAACTTAGTCACACACACACACTCACATTAATACAGGAGGCTCCTTCAGCACTGGCAAGGTATCTTGGAACCCAACACTCTCCCTTGACTGTATGCCCACTGGCTCTGTTTTTCAGGCTTGACTCTTCCCACAGCATCTCTCTCTCTCTCTCTGTATAGCTTAAGTCAGGAGTTCTTTCCTTCTGGCTCCTTATGCCAGTTTTCCATACCTCCAAACAGACCGTGACTAGCGAGTCTCCCCACAACTTCTTCAAAGTGCTCCTTAGACTTGCCAGCCCCTCTGGTCTATTCTGGATCCATTCTGCCAACAGCATTCTCACAGAGAGGAGCCGCCTCTGGCAGAAGCTGGGGGTGTGTGGTCAGCAGAGGGAAATGGCCCTTATGCTGAAAGATGCAGGGGGGGGGGGGAAGAGGGGACCCAAGGCTGGCTTGGCTGGTTTTTAATAGGTAGGGTTGATGCTGTTTGAGGTCCATGAGTTGGAACAGTCATAAAAACATAGAAAAATGATGGCAGAAGATGACCACATGGCCTATCTAGTCTGCCCTTCCATATCAACCACTACAACAGTTCACTTTTTCCTCCTCTGTGTGTGTATGCATGTATATATATATATATATATACACACACACACCCCAATTGCCCTCATCCCACCCCTATCTTATAACCAATATATGGTGCTGAGTGAGGTCGGCTGAGCGGAACTCTCTATCCTGGTTGCTGCCTCTCCCTTACTGCTTTGTCAAAGCGGAAGGGCAAGCGCTTGACCAACCCTTTGGGGTCTGGGGTGGGAGACAGAATACAGCTTACCAAGGAGCAGTTTGGAGTCCAACCAGCGTTGGAACGGGTGGCTGCCCTGGACCGCTCTGGTGGTGTTTTGCTTGAGCAGAGCACAGAGGCGGCCTCTCTGAGCCCCAAAAATTGGCTTCTTCCCCCCGCAACCCAGAAGTACTTGGCGGGGAGGGAGTTCTCCTGCCTGTGAATGCTGCTGCAGTGTTTGAGACAGGGAATTCAATGGGCTTCCCCCTCATGCAGTCATCCCCCATGGTGGTGGCGGCGGTGGCAGCAGCAGCAGGGAGGCAAGCCTAAGAAACAGCACAATGGGGTGAATACTGGAGGTTCTTCTGGTGGGAAGAGTTTGCCGACTACTTTAATGCAATCACATAGTCACACTAAAGCTCTGGATGTTTCCCTTTCTACAATCTCCCTCCTATAACAAGGGCTTTCTATCTTTCTCCTTCTAGTGGGGTGCCCAGGGGCCCTGCTCGTCCCCAGGATCAATTGGACCTGACCAGGTTTTTGGAAGGGTCCATGGAGATGGTGACTTCTCGTAGCACTTTGTTGACCACTTTCACCTTTGAGCAAGACAAAATGTCAATTTTGCACTTATACTTTAGGCATATGCAGGAGCAGTTCTTTGGTTTAGTTATCCGTATTTTTCCAGATGTTTCTAAACAGGCCCAGCATAAGGAATTCTTGGATCTTTGGCCTCAAGTTCTGATGCTTGGAACCACCTAGTGGCTGGGGCAAGTTACCTCAGACCAGAGGATCAGGGGTTCAAATCCCACTGGAGGACAGCAACCTTGGGCTGGAAGGACAGGGGTTTCTAATCCCACAGGTGCTCCTTGTGGCCTTGGGCAAGCCACTTAACCCTCCAGTGCCTCAGATACAAAAACAGATTGTGAGCCCTCCAGGGACAAAGAAAGAAAGATTTATATATATATACACACACACACACAGTGCCTGAACGTATACTGCTTTGATTTGTAGAAAAGCAGTATATACGCCTAGTTAAAACCTGGCTTTTGAAATTTCCTGTTTTGTGCTATGTTAGTTTTGAGGGCAAACATTATTTATTTTCTGACCCTAAACTGCTCCTTGAGCTTATAACTTCATTAGTGGGGAAAGCTGGTGTTGGGGTGGGGGTTGCATAGTGCGCATATCCACTGTCAGTATGTTGGAGGTATATTTATTTCTTTGGTTTATTTCTTCTTCATGCCTCTCAACATTTTTTGTGGTCATAGTGGAAATATGTTTATTTCTTTGTGTTTTGGTTTCTTGCTTGTACTGATAGTGTTAATTGAATTGCCTGTCCGATACTGAATAGAATAAAATAAAATAACCAGTATGCCTACTAACAGGTTCAGAGAGCTACGGTGTTATAAAGTATAGCAGATCAAACCAGCTCCCCACAGTGCACCTCCCGGAGTGCCGTCTGAACCAACATGTCAGACCAAATCAGACAGAGCAGGCACTCTGAAAGAGAGAGAGATCTGAAGGCGGACTGCAGACTACAACCTAAATAAAAATACAGTTCAAAGCCATACTACACCCCTGTGGAGAGAACTAGATATAGGGTTACTAGATAGCAGTGATGACAGTCCCCAAATGTTGCTTGTAGCCATCTATAAAGTCTCTTAAATCTGTCTACTGGTAGTTTTTCTCACTCTTCAACTGCAATTTGTTCCAGCTCATGAATGTTTCTAGGATTCTTTTCACCAGTGGCAGATTTCAGCTCTTTCCAAAGGTTCTAAATTAGATTGAGATCAGGACTCAGTGCTAGCCAATTTAAAACAGTCCATTTTTTCCTCTTTAACCATTTTTTTTGTACTTTTGGATATATGTTTTAGGTCATTGTCCTGCTAGAGGATCCATGACCTTCAACCCAGTCCTAGCTTTCTGACACTAGGAAGTGCATTTTGCTCCAAAATATCTTGGTAGCACTCAGACTTCATGATTCCTTTAATACGTCCCAAGCCTCCAGTTCCTAAGGCGGCAAAACAACCCAACATTATGGCAGCTCCACCATATTTAACTGTAGAAAGGGTGTTTTTTCTTTATAAAGCTTCATTTCTTCACCTGTAAATGTATCGCTGGTCTGCATTGCCAAAGAGCTCAAGATTGATGTCATCTGTCCACAGAACATATTTCCAGGATGACTGTGGTTTCTAAGGTGGGTTTGGGAAAGATCAGGCGTGCATTTTTATGTCTGTCTTTGAGCAGTGAGATCCTCCTCCTTAGCCTTTGTCCATGAAGACGTTTTTTCTTTAGTGCATGACCTATGGTGCAGGTTGAAACCGCCATTCCAAGATTTCTCCAGGTCAGCCTTAAGCGCTTTGAATGTTGTCTGTGGTGTTTTTCCAACAGTTTGCACTAACCTTTGAAGATTTCTTGGATTAATTTTCCTCTTCCCACCATATCCTGGGAGGTTCTTGACAGTTCCATGAGCGGAAAACTTCTTACTAGCATTGCTAACTGTAGACAAAGGAATCCTAAGGTTTTTGGAGATGACCTTGTATCCCTTTGAAGTTTGATAATGGCTTTTCTGATGGTTTCAGGCAGCTCTCGTCTTCACCATTGTGAAACTGGAACAAGAAGGGAATGTGGCCATTTTAAACATTAGAGCCATCATTCATTGGTTGATTCAAGTCATGTGAGTACTGACAGTTCATCACAGGTGTATCTAATTTTAGTGTAGCGAGAATGTGGTTCTTCTTTTCAAACTGATTTGAACTGTTTATAAGGGTGCCAATAATCATGTCCTGGCAATGTTCGTTTTTATGCTATTTCCTTTTATAATTGGTCTTGTTTTGATTCGTTTGGGTCTCAACTATGTGCATATATATAGTCCAAAGCCATTTCACTGGCTCCTTTTTCTTCTTTAAAGAAGATATTGGACATTAAGGGGTTGAACTGCAAAGATGCCAATAATGTTGACCACAACCATATGGATTTGCAGTTTTGATTTCCCCCATTGTTCTCCACTACAGAGGGATACCTCTCAGGGTGCAGCCTCTCTCATTTCTCCAATTCAGCTCTGTCTTCAAGCTTAGACCACTTTTCCCAGATGAGGCAACCCAGCTTCCTGTTGCAGCTTCACTCTCCATGTCTCTTAGCTCTGCTTTTTCACATCACTTCTCCTGGGCTCACTCTGACTGGGGTTCTCTATGTCTTCTGCCCGGTTCCTCCTCTTCTGTTCTTCAGGTGGGCCTCCTTTAATCTTCAGCACATGCATTTTACCTTTCTCTGTGGCAGACACTGGACTCCAGAAGCTTTATCTTTTTTTTGTTTTTCCTTATTTGGATTCTTGGTTCCTCTCCTTTTTTTCAGGGGAGGCGAGGACTATCTTCTTCCCCCGTCTTCCCAGCTGTTGGGCTGGGAGAGGGGTGGGGGCATAGGAACCTTCCTTTTCTGCTGGCTTGCAGGATTGGAAGGGGAAATCTCTCTCACACTCTTCTGTTGAGCCAGATGTCCTCTCCCATGTCTGGCTGCTCCACCAGCTGGCCTTGCCGCCATCTCCTGGGGTTCCTCCACTAGAGCAATTAAGCCTTCTTCCCATCTGAAATTCTTCACAGCTGCCTTTCCTGCAATTTCCCTCATTCTTCCTTTTTATGGCTGCTCAGTCTCTGACCCTGCTGTCACCGTGGGGGTGGGGGGCAGCACTTCAGCCACTGCTTGCACTGCCATGGCTCAGTCCTCTCCCTCTGTGGGTTCATGTGGGGGGCACTCGCTCGGCTCCTTTGGCCTTTCTTATTGCTGCTGATGGCTCCTCCCTCCCACAGCAGATGGCCAGTCCCCTTCCAGGTTCAGGGCCTGGACTGCAGCCATGCAGAAAGTGCTGACCAACTTTGGCTAGATTGGGGCTACACTGGGGAAGGGGGGGGGACATTGAACAGCCCCCTGCTTCCTTGGAAATGTAGATTGTTTTTTCCTCTATCGTTTACATTGCAAAATGTAATGTGTGCCTTTGAGTCAGTCCTGGCTCCTAGCGACCCAGAAGCTCCTGGGTTTTCTTGGCAGTGTCACCGGAAGTAGATTGCTAGGCCTTTCTTCTGAGGCAATGGAGGGTTAAGTGACTTGCCCAAGGCCACAAGGAGTGCTAGTGGGAATTGAACCCTGGTTGCTTGGTTACCAAGCCAATGTTCTAACCACTAGGCTACTCCTCCACTCCATCGTTTACATTATGTAGTAGTTAATCATCTCTATTTCAGTTTCCTGTGCTATATATGTTATGTTGACCAGCAGCAGGAGAGTGATGGAGGCTACAGCGCTAAGGTCCCTGGTGCTCAGTCAGTATTCTAGGTAACTTCCTGTGACCTCAAAGGCTGCTGTACAGGAAATAAATAGCAAGAGCCTTACTCGATGCAGGGGTGAGGAGGAGAGAGCAAGATAATGGATTTTATTGACTGGCAGGGTAACTCTGTCCCCCCAAGTACTTTTGCTAGCAGCACATCCCAGACAGCAAGACGGCTAAGGCACATTGCTTCAGGAAATCTGAGATCTCACATGGATCATGCAGCATAGAAGAGCTTCCTTGCCCGCCTGGTGTTTTCTAGGACTCTCAAAGGACTTCCACACTAAAGGATAGATTGTGTGGTTGCAAAGTCCATCTACATATGCATAAGTACACAATGACATACTGTACAGCAAAACTCAAATTATCATGTTTTAATTGTTTCAACCTAGAATATCTATAACTTCTGAGAATCTAAATCTGCTAGACACCTACTTCAAATCATGGGGCCTACAAGTAAACCTGGAGCAGACAGAAATTGTGATTTTACAGAAAAGACCAAAATACTTCCAACACAATTTCCAATTCTTAAATGAACAAGAAATTGAAAATTGAGAATATTTATTTAAATATTTATTGCGCTTACAAATTATCTGCTCAGTGAAGTTTACAATAAAACATCACAGCTCATACATTCCTTGGTCACACTACATCTGGAAATTTCAAACTGGCCATAGTTACAACAAAAAGCTGTGACAGTCTTAAAATTGTTTGATAGCATTGTCCAACTACTATTATATAGGAGTGATATCTGGGGTCTATCACTAAGCCTTGATTATGCAGAATGGGACAGAGCCCCACTAGAAAACCTCCAGTTCTGCAAACAGATATTTTGGTGTACACAGAAATACCCCAATAATGGATACAGAGCAAAATCAAGACCCTTCTTCTCCTTAATATTCACCATATAAAAGATAAAATGCAAATTTTGGTGCCATCCCAAAAACGGTGACAGACCCCCTTCTCCACTGTCAGGCACTCTGGAGCATGTTTACTAGCCTTTAGCATGGGGGTTTAGGGAAGGGTAAGTGTGCCATGTTAAAAGTTAACTTGGGGGGACTGGGCGGGTTAGGCGCGGAACACACGTGTTGATGGCACATCATGGTTCGCACAGGTGGCGTGGGTGTGTGCTAACCGTAAATGTTGCTGTTACTGATTTGTATAGTGCAACTAGACATACACATTGCTGTAGACATACAGTCCCTGGTCAATGGAGCTTACAATCTTTTCATGCATGAGAGAAACAAATGGGTTAGGGTAGAACTAAGGGATAATGATTATAACACACAAGATGGTCAACAGGAGAAGAGCCGTTCATTTTTTATTCAAAAGCTTTTCTGAAATCCAGGTAAAAACTTCATGCTGCATATATCCTTGGCTTAATTCTCTAGTTACCCAATCAAAAACATTTGATATATTTATCATAGGACCTTTTTTACTAAAACTAAAAAATGTCGTATTGGAAGAGACCACAGGTCCATCAAGCCCAGTGTGCAGTTTCAAACGATGGCCAATCAAGCTACAAGAACCTGACAGTTTCCCAAAAGGTAGCAGATTCCAGGAGTAAGCAGCAGATTTCCCCAGTCCACTTTAATGACAACATAGGAGCTCTCCTCCAGGAACTTGTCAACCTCGTTTAAACCCAGCTACAACAACAGCTTTACTGCATCCTCTGGCAATAAACTGCAGTTTGATTACATGTTGCATGAAGAAATATTCTCTCTAATGTGCTACATTGTAGCTTCATTGAATGTTCCCTAGTCTTTTTACTTTTTGAAGGAATAAACAACCAAATTGCATTTACCTATTCCATTCCACTCATTGTTTTATAGAACTCCTCCCATCAGCTATTTTTTTACAAGCTGAAGAGCCCTAACATTTTAAGCCTTTCCTCACAGGGATATCCTTCCATCCCCTTTATCATTTTTATCACTCTTCTCTGTACCTTTTCAAATTATGTTATATCCTTTTTAGGATATGACGACCACAACTGCATGCAATATTTAAAGTGCAGTCACACCATGGGGCAATACAGAGGCCTTGTAATATCCTTACTTTTATTCTCCTTTCCTTATGATTCCTAGCATTCTCTTAGCCCTCTTAGCCACCATTGCACACTGGGCAGAGTGTTTCAAGAAATCATTCACAACGATGCACAGATCTTAATGATTCTTAATTTGAAACCTTGCATCGTGTAACCATAGTTTGGGTTGTTCTTCCCTAAATGCATAATTTTGCACTTGTCCATATTAAATTTCATCTGCCATTGGGACGCCCAGTCTCCCAATTTCTCAAGGTCCTCTTGCAATTTTTCACAGTCCTTTTATGATTTAAAAACTTTGAATAATTTTACATAGAAACAGAGAGAAATGACAACAGAAAAAGACCACATAGCCTATCTCGTCTGTCCTTCCATATCAACAACTACAACAGTACCCTTTTTTCCTTTAGAGATCCTCTGCGTTTGTTCCATGCTTTTTTGAATTCAGATACTGTCCTCATCTCTACCACCTCCACTGGGAGACTATTCCACAGATCCACCACTCTTTCAGTAAAGAAATATCTCCACATATCA
Source organism: Ichthyophis bannanicus (assembly GCA_033557465.1). Classification (NCBI taxonomy): domain Eukaryota; kingdom Metazoa; phylum Chordata; class Amphibia; order Gymnophiona; family Ichthyophiidae; genus Ichthyophis; species Ichthyophis bannanicus. The sequence continues at coordinate 370,054,115 of CM066033.1, read as the reverse complement.
TGCCTCAATCTATCCCCTTTCATTCTCATCCCATGTCCCCTTGTAGCAGAACTTTCTTTCAATCAAAAGAGGCTCTCCCCCTGTACATTTATGCCACGGAGGTATTTAAACATCTCAATCATATCACCTCTATCCCGCCTTTCCTCTAAGGTGTACATATTAAGAAACTTAAGTCTGTCCTCATATGCTTTATAATGAAGACCACTAACCATTTTAGTAGCCATTTTCTGTACTGACTACAGCCTGTTTATATCCTTTTGAAGGTGCGGTCTCCAGAATTGCAAACAATACTCCAAATGAGGTTGCACCAAAGACTTATACAGAGGCACCATCACCTCCTTTTTCCTGCTAGCCATTCCTCTCCCTATGCATCCACGAATCCTTCTAGCTTTTGCCGTCGCCTTTTCTACCTGTTTAGCTACTTTAAGATCATCAGACACAACCACACCGAGGTCCCGCTCTTCTTTAGTGGACAAAGCATAGTTACTCACCTGTAACAGGTGATCTCCGGGAACAGCAGGAATTGCCTTTCCGCCTTTCCCAACTGCTTCTCTCCAGTTGAGTTTTAAGCTGAGACAAAGAGAGAGAGAGGGAAAGGGAAAGAGATAGATACAACTCCTAGGGGAGGTAGGTGGGTTGTGAGGACTAAATTCCTGGTGTTCCCAGAGATCGCCTGTTACAGATGAGTAACTATGCTATCTCCAGGAACAAGCAGGAATGTAGTCATCACATATGGGGACTCCCTAGCTTTAGATGCCAGGGAGAGGCCCCAGAAGTTGTGTGTCCCTGAGAAGGGCTCCACTTCCCCCCCATGGATCTGTGGCCTCCTACCAGGGATGGTGGGTAGGAGTTGATTGATATGGAACAGGTGTTGGAGAACAGCCTGACCAAACAAGGCATCCCGGCGGGAGTCCTTGTCCAAGCAGTAATGGGCTGTGAAGGTATGAACCGAGGCCCAGGTGGCTGCTCGACAGATGTTGTCGATAGACACAGAGTGCAGATGAGCCACTGAGGCTGCCATGGCTCTCACATTGTGAGCTGTGACATGGCCCTCCAGAGAAAGGTTCTTACTCTGATAGGCGCAGGAAAAACACTGAGCAATCCAGTTAGAAAGTGTTCTCTTGGAGACTGGAAGTCCCAAATGAGAAGGCTCAAAAGCAACAAAGAGTTGAGAGGACTTTCTATCTTGCTGTGGTCTTTGTAAGTAAAAAGCTAAAGCTCTTTTACAGTCCAAGATATGAAGATTCCTCTCTGCATTTGATGCATGAGGCCTTGGAAAAAACACAGGTAAGTAGACCGCTTGGGTCAGATGAAAAGGTGAGACCACCTTTGGCATAAAGTGTGGATGAGTCCTAAGGACTACCTTGTCATGATGGAACCTTGTATAAGGTGGATTAGCTACTAGCGCTTGCAACTCACTGATGCAATGTGCTGATGTGATTGCAATGAGAAAGATAACCTTCCAAGAAAGGAACTTCAAGGAGGTAGTAGCTAAAGGTTCGAAAGGTGGCTTCATGAGCTGCCCAAGAACCAGGTTTCAGTCCCATGCCACCGGTGGTGGCCTAATGGGAGGCTTAGTTAGAAGAAGGCCTCTCATAAATCTTGCTATAAGAGAATGAGAAGAAATAGGCTGTCCATTTAGAGGCTTAAAGGAAGCTGTAATAGCACTCAAATGGACTCTTACTGAGTTAGTCTTAAGTCCTGCATTGGATAAATGAAGGAGATACTCCAGCAATGATTCCAGAGGTATCGCAAGGGGGTTAAGATCCTTCTGCGAACACCATATGGTAAACTTTTTCCACTTGAAAGCATAAGAACGTCTTGTGGAAGGTTTCCTGGAAGCAAAAAGAATATCTTCTACTTGCTGAGGGAGATTAAGACTATGAAGATTTAGGCCTTCAGCAACCAAGCCCTGAGATGCAGAGACTGGGGATTGGGATGCCATAACATTCTGTCCTCCTGAGATAGAAGATCTGGAGCAGACCCTAACTCCAGGAAGGGAGCTTGAGAGAGATGTAGAAGCAGAGGGTACCACACTTGCCGTGGCCAATGTGGAGCTATGAGAATCATATGGCCTCTGTCCCTCTGAAGCTTGAACAGGGTTTTGGAAATTAGGGGAATGTGTGGAAAGGCATACAGGAAGTCTTGACCCCAGTAAAGGAGGAAAGCATCCCTGGCCTGAGCCCCCTGAGCTGGAATTCTGGAACAGAACCTGGGAAGTTTGGCATTCCATGGACTTGCAAAGAAGTCTATGTCTGGGGTTCTCCAAATTTGAAAAATCTTGGTCACCTGGTCTGCATGCAGAGACCACTCATGTGGAAGCAGAACTCGACTGAGTCTGTCTGCCCAAGAGTTTTGTATGCCTGGAAGATACACTGCCAGGAGATGAATATGATGCTCTCTGGTGAGGGCCCATATTCACAAAGCTTCGTTTCAAAGCGACAGAGAGCCTGTTCCCCCCTGCTTGTTCACACAGAACATGGCTACTTGATTGTCCGTATGAATGAGGACTGTCTTGTAGCTGAGCAGGGTGTGGAACACTCAAAGAGCAAGGAAGATTGCTCTGAGTTCCAAGAGATTGATATGTAGACGAGTCTCTTGTGGAGACCAGGTGCCTTGGGTGGAGAGGTCTTGCAGATGAGCTCCCCAACCCATCGGAGAAGCATCTGTTGTGAGAGTTGCTTGGGGTAAGGGTTGTTGAAAAGGGGACCCCAGCAACAGGTTTTGAATAGACTTCCACCACTGGAGGGACAAAATAAGGCGACTTGTGTTTGCTATTTTGTCTGACAGGCATCCTGTAGCGTGGGTCCACTGAGTGGATAAGGTCCAATGGGCTGCCCTCATATGGAGGCGAGCATAGGGAACCACATGCACGGTGGATGCCATGTGGCCTAGTAGTTGTAACATTTCTCGAGCAGTGAGATGAGACTTTAGCACTGCTTGAGAAGCTAACTGCACCATGCGAAGGCAGCGGGCCTGGGGTAGATAGGCCCTTGCCTTTCTGGTATCCAGCAAAGCTCCTATGAACTCTAAAGACTGAGTGGGAGTTAGACTGGATTTTGGGATGTTTATGACCAGACCCAAATACTGAAGGATATGCATTGTGCAGGCTAGAGAAGTCCTGGCCTCTGACTCTGTTGGGGCTTGAATGAGCCAGTCGTCTAAGTAGGGGAAGACGAATATCCCTAGAGTGCGGAGAAATGCTGCTACAACAGCCATGCATTTCATGAACACCCTTGGTGCTGAGGCCAGGCCAAAAGGAAGCATCCTGTATTGGTAGTGCTTTCCTTGAAAAAGGAACCGAAGGAACTTTCTGTGGGTTGGATGGATGAGAACATGGGTGTAGCATCCTTGAGATCTAGAGAACAAAGCCAATCCTGACTCTGAAGGTATGGCAGCAGAGTTCCGAGAGAAATCATCTTGAATTTCTATTTGACAAGGAATTTGTTCAATTCTCTGAGGTCCAAGATAGGTCTGTATCCACCTGTTTTCTTTGGGATAAGGAAATAGGGGGGAGTAAAACCCTATACCCTGTTGAGGAGTGGGTACTTCTTCTATTGCCCCTTGGGCAAGAAGGATAGTGACCTCCTGATCTAATAGGTTGATGAGAGGTGTTGGAGAATTGAACTGCCTTATTATTGTGGGAAGGGGCATGCTTGAAAAATGAAGCCTGTACCCCTCCTTTATAATGGAGAGTGTCCAATGCTCTGCTGCTATCTGCCCCCATCTGGGGGCAAAGTGACATAACCTTCCTGGAATGGTGGAAGGCTCTGGTCCCACGAGAGCCAGAAAGGCTAAGTTCTCTAGCTGCAAGTCAAAGGCATTGTGGAGGCTGAGACTGCTGGGACGGTTGAGGCTTAGCAGTCTTTGCTTTCTTCTGTTTGGGTGGTTGCTGACCTTTCCTGACAAGCTGACCTGCAGAACGTCCCTGCTGAGCATAAGCAGGATAATATCTTTTCTTCTTAGAAAAGAATGGTTTCTTGAACAATTTCTTTCTAGCAGGATCAGCTGTGGACTTGGACAACCTATCCAAGGTGGAGTTGTCTGCATCCATCTCGTTGGCCTTTTCCTGCCAATCTTTACCAAACAGGTTCTCACCAGTACACGGGATATTTCCCAATTTGTCTTGTACCCAGAGCTCCAGATCGGATGCCTGGAGCCAAGCAATTCTACGTGCACCTATGGCAATGGCAGAGGTTCTACTTATGCACTCAAAGCAGTCAAAGGCTGCACAGTTGACAAATTTAGAAACATCTTGGGCATGATTGACCAAAGTGAGAAAATCCTGTCTTCTATCCTCAGGAAGAATAGGACTTAAAGCTTCTAAATCATCTGTGACTAAGAGGTGTCTCCCACATCCTTAACATGAGATCATATAAAATCTCATGAATGGGCAAGGTAACTGCCTCCTTAGGAGTTTTAGGATATTGTAAAATTTCCAACTCCTTAGCTCTGGGCTCTGTTTCAGGGGTCACAGTAATGGACAGACCCCGAGCCACCTCCCTGATAAAATTCTGGAAGGAAATATCCTCTGGAGGAGACATCCTGCGCTTAGGGGAGGAGGGCTCCTCTGGGAGAAGTATTCCTGCATCGACAAAACTATCAGAATCCTCAGATTCTTCTGAGGACTCGAAGTACTGTCTGTCCGGATGCTCCTGAAGAGCCCGATATCCGTACCGACCGAAGTCGGTACCAGGAGTAATCGGAACCGGGGTATCGGTACCCGAGGGCATCGGATGACTGGATACCGGCAAAGCAGACACCAATGCCGATGTTATCAGTACCAGTAACAATACCGGTGCTGGAGCCGGTGCCAGTACCGACCGGATTGTCTGTTGCGGTTCCGAGGGCGTCGATGCTGCAAGGAGAGCTGCCAGACTGTGCTCAATAGCCAGGAATCTCTGGTCTATCGATGCTGCCGATGCCTGGATGTCGGTACTGGAGAAGACCGCCGGTACCCCAGAGCATGGCACCAGTAGTTCTGCTGAGGTCAAGGCCTCGAGAACATCCTGGAGCCCCGATAATGCTTTGGAAGCCGAAGCCTCCCGCCGGGGCAATTTTGCCGGTGCAGAATCCTCAAGGGCAACGCCAGAGGCATCTCGATGCTTAGAAGGAGATCTACCCTTTGAGGACGGGCTGGACTTATGTTTAGTTACCTGAGATCCACGGGAGGAAAAGGAAGCCCTGGAAGACGTCAATGCCACCGAAGTTGCATCAGAGGGAAACAGGGTACTGAGCTTAGCAGCTCTGTTCTGCCAACCTCTTTTAGACATCATGGCGCAAGACATACAATCCGTGATGGAGTGGTCAGGACCTAAATATTTTAGACACCATTAATGGGTGTCGGTGACGGAAATGGTACTGCCACACTTGGTGCACATTTTGAAACCTGAGGTTTCTCCATTGTAAGAAAAGGTTTTCGGGCCTAAGGCCCAAAAAGGCGCGTGCACCTGAAGAAAAATAGGAAAAATCCTAGTATATATATATATTTTTTTTTTTAAAGACAGAAAATAAGAAGAAAAAAAAACTGGCAGTACCGGTAAAGCGTCGAGGAAGGCAGACGCGACCACAAAAAAGAAATAAAGAATTCTTCTGCGGTGACAAGGACGACGACCTGCTGGTTCCGTGGAAAAAGAAGAACTAGAGAGAGGCAGTTGGGAAAGGCGGAAAGGCAGCACGCAGGCGCTGTGGGATGCTCCCAAAAGCTTTCTAATTGGACGCTGGAAAGCGTTCCTGCGCAGGCTCCATCGGTAACGATGATACCCATATGTGATGACTACATTCCTGCTTGTTCCTGGAGATAAGTACTTCACCCCCTATACTATATTGCTCCCTTGGATTGTTGCAGCCCAAGTGCATGACCTTGCATTTTTTAACAATAAATCCCAGCAGTGTCAAAGGCTTTACTGAAATCTAAATACACCACATCTAGGGCTCTCCCTCGGTCCAACTTCCTGGTCACTTAGTCAAAGAAATCAATCAGATTAGTCTGACAAGACCTGCCTCCGGTGAATCCATGCTGCCTCGGATCCTGTAATCTGCTGGACTCCAGAAACCTCACTATTTTCTCTTTCAGCAGCATTTCCAATAATTTACTCGCCATAAAGTTAAACTAACCAGCCTGTAATTTTCAACCACATCCTTATTTCTGCTTTTGTGTAAAGGGAGCACATGTGCCTCTCTCCAGTCCTTTGGCACCACTCCTGACTCCAATGAGGCACTGAAAAGGTCAGTCAGTGGAGCTGCTAGAATGTCCCCAAGTTCCCTCAGTATTCTAGGGTGTATCCTATCTGGTCCTATTGCTTTGTTTACTTTAAGTTGAGCTAGTTTCTCACGAACACAGTCTTCTGAAAATTCTTATTTATTTATTTATTATAGTTTCTTATATACCGCGCTATTCGGTATTCTTCAAGATGCCCCTTGCTTCTGTTCCTGTTTGTGGGGTTTTTCTGAGGTCCTGTTCCTGGTTCTTCATCTGTGAACAAAGAACAGAAATATTTGTTAAGCAATTCTGCTTTATCCTCATCAGCTTCTACATATTCCTCCCTTTCGCCCTTCAGTCTGACAATACCACTTTTGCCCTTCCTTTTCTCACTAACATATCTGAAAAATGTCTTATCCTCCCATTTTATTGCATTGGCTATTTCCTCCTCTTTTTGAATCTTTGCTTTCCTGATTACTTTGCTAGCTTCTCTAAGTTTTTCCAAATATAGAGGCCCGTCTTCCTCTTTCTGTGATTTCTTGTATTTCATGAAGGCCTCCCACTTTTTCTTCACCTTTTCGGCTACTTCTTTCAAAAATCATAGCAGGCTCCTTTTCCTTTTACCTTTATTTACCATTTTAACAAAAAGGTTCGTTGTCCTTAAAATATCCCCTTTCAGTTTTGCCCACTATTTTTCTACATCCTCCAGCTGTTCCCATCCTAACGACTCCCTGAGGAATTGGCCCATCTTGGCAAAGTTAGTTTTCCTAAAGTCTAAGACCCTAGCTTTTGAATGGATTCTATCATCCCTAGTCCTAATACTGAACCACACCATCTGGTGATCACTGGATGCAAAATGATCTCCCACTATAACATCAGAAACACTTTCACCATTGGTAAGCACCAAGTCCAGTATGGCCCCTTCATGTGTGGGGTCTTGTACCAATTGCCTGAATAGTTCTCCCTGTAGAGAATCCAGGATCTCCTTACTTCTAGATGATACTTCATCAATGTGCCAATCAACATCTGGCATACTGAAATCCCCTATCAGTAGCACTTCCCATTCCTAGCAATGCTGCGTATGTCTTCAATTAACTCTCCTTCCATCTCTTCCCCCTGTGAGGGAGGTCTGTATATCACGCCAATGCAAATAGATTTCTCTTTCCCTCTTTCTAGTTTAACCCACAGTGCCTCCTCTCTCCCTTTTAAGCTCTGTAATTCCAAAGCTTTAATATTTTTTTTTACATATAGTGCCACTCCTCCTCCCCTTCTTCCTACCCTGTCCTTTCTGAATAAAGTATAGCCAGGTATAGTTACATCCCAGTCATGGCTTTCTGTGAACCATGTTTCTGTAACTGCCACTAAATCCAAGTCAGCCACTCCCGTTAAAGCTTCAACATCTGGGATATTATTTCTCATGCTACGGGCATTTATACACAACACTTTCCATATGTTGCCCCTTTTATCAATTTCCATAAAGGTATTTGATGTTTCACTTACCTGGGGGCTTTCTTCACCCATCCAACTAATTTTTATCTCATCTGAAAATTTGATCACAGCACTTGTTCCCATTTCCAGGTCATTTATGAATATGTTAAAAAGCAGCAGGCCCAGATCAGATCCCTGCGGTATTTATTTTTATTTAACAGGTTTTTTTATACAGCTTTATCATTTCAATTAAAGCAGTTTACATTGTAACAAACTTGGTAATGTACATTAAACAAGGACATTGATAACTGGAATTCTTTTGAGGCAATGGAGGGTTAAGTGACTTGCCCAAGCCCACAAGGACTGCTAGTGGGAATCAAACCCTGTAGTGGGAATCAAGCCAGTGTAGTAACCATTAGGCTACTCCTCCCTCCCTCCCATAAAGGGGTACCCCATTATTCACCTTTTTCCTATTGAGAAAAGTAGCCATTTAGCCCTACTCTGTTTTCTATCTTTTAACCAGTTCCCAATCCACAATAATACACTGCCTCCTATCCCATGACTTTTTAATTCTCAAGAGTCTCTTGTGAGGGACTTTGTCAAGGCCTTTCTAAACAGTAAACATCCAGATATACTAGATCAACCGGCTCACATCTACCCGTTTATTCACACCTTCAAAAAATGTAACAGATTAGTGAGACAAGCCTTCCCTTTGCTAAATCCATTCTTGGCTTCAGCCCATTAAACCATGACTCTCTATATGTTGAGTAATTTTGCTTTTTTAATAATGGTTTCTATCATTTTACCTGGCACTGGCATCAGACTCACCAGTCTGCATTTTCCCAGATCACCCCTGGAGCCCTTTTAAAACTTGGTATTACAAATCCCCCCCCCCCCCCCGGTGCCCTTTTAAAACTTGGTATTACAAATTCCCCCCCCCCCCCCGTGGTACATCTGTCTGCTGGTAGTTTCTCCCACTCTTCTACTGTGATTTGTTCCAGCTCATGGATGTTTCTAGGATTCCTTTTACCAATGGCAGATTACAGCTCTTTCCAAAGGTTCTTGATTGAATTGAGATCAGGACTCATTGCTGGCCAGTTTAAAACGGTCCATTTATTCTTTTAATCATTCCTTTGTACTTTTGGGATGTATGTTTTGTGTCATTGTCCTGCTGCAGGACCCATGATCTTCGACTCAGACCTAGTTTTCTGATAATAGGTAACATATGGCTCCAAATTACCTTGGTAGTCCTCTAACTTCATGATATCGTTGACCTAGCCCAGTTTAGGAAGGCACTCAAATCTCACCTGTTCCTCAAGTACTACCCAGTCAGCAATAACGCCTAGCTAACCCCTCCAAAGAAAGTAACTACACGATACTTACCACAGTTTTCTCATAACGCCTGTTTGTAGATATTTCATGTAAATAGTTCCCCCATGTTATCCAAGTTTGTACACCTGTTCTCAGTAAAACCGAACAGCCTGTTGTTCTGGTCTTTTTGTTTCATGTAAACCGCGCTGATATCGAATAGTGCGGTATATAAGAGACTGTAATAAATAAATAGTGATTGTAATAAATAAATAACAGGCTGGACCCAACGAAAGTCGAATCATACAGACCAATTTCAAGTATTCCCATGCTCGCCAAAGTAATCGAAAAGTTAGTACAGAGCCAAATTCAACAGCATATTGACACTGAAGCCCCACTGGATCCATCCCAACATGGGTTCAGAGAAGCACACGGGGTGGAAACCCTCCTCACCACCCTATTTGACAACCTAGTCTCTGGAACCGACAAAATTCACCAAGGATTCGCCATCATCTTCCTCGACATCGCAGTGGCCTTCGACTCAGTGAGCCACGAGATCCTCCTACAATGCCTCAGCGAGAAAGGAATACAAGGAACTGCTCTAGACTGGTGCAAGTCATACTTGACTAATAGATGGCAACATGTAAGGTCTGGCTCCACTACCTCAGAATCGTTTTTGCAAAACCAGGGTGTGCCACAGGGTTCGTCACTATCTGCATTGATGTTTAACATCTACATGCAGCCCATATGCACCCTAGTACGCTCGTTCAAGGTCAACTGTCTGGCCTACGCAGACGATATCCTGCTATACATCCCATTCAGGACCGACCAACCAGACTTCTCCCCTCTAACAAGATGTTTTGAGGCAGTAGCAGACTGGCTCAACACGCAAAATTTGCGAATCAACTACAGCAAAACAGATGTTCTTTTCATCTCAAGGAACCAGGACTTCACCCCTCCACCCTCTTTAAAAATCGGCAACACAGAACTGAAAACTAAGCCCACCATCCGCTACCTTGGCGTTACACTGGACCAACAGCTGGACTTGAAAACCCACATAAAAAACACCGTAAAAACAGTATACCTGAAAATAAGGACCTTAAAACACCTACGACCACTACTCGACTTCAGCGACTATCGATCAATCTATCAAGCATTAATATTACCACATTTCGACTACGCCAACATAATTCTACACGGTCTCCCTCAAGCAACACTAGCACCGCTCCAGCTCGCAATGAACACTGCCGCGAGAGTACTAACAGGAGCCTCACGGAGAGAGCATATAACGCCAATCTTGATAAACCTTCACTGGTTACCTGTTCAAGCAAGATCCCTCTACAAAGTACTAACCCTGACCTTCAAAGCCTTAAACACCCCGACCCCCACAGCTATCAGCAAGATGTTACACAACGTACCACATAACAGAAACAGAAGACCCACGATGCAAAACACCCTAGAGGTCCCAAAAGCAATGACAAAATGTACAAAAGCAACAACGAATAGGGCCTTTACGATTTACGCACCTAGAGCATGGAATGCCCTCCCCACTTATATTCAAAACATCACCAACCTAACCCACTTCAGGAAGGCATTAAAACATCACCTGTTCACTACATACTACCCCGAACCCAGCCTTAGTAAACATGCATGGTGCCCCTCAGACAATCACCCACTGCACCTAACTAATCAGACCCAGCATGGAAAAGGATAATCAGCTCTGTCTCCCAACAGTACTCCCTGAAACAGAATTTAGACACCCAATGTAAATAAGATGTAGATAGACCCTGCCTGAAAGTAGGTACCAGTGTAAATACAATGTAGCTAGTTTCCCCAGTTATTTCCAAGTTGATCTCCCCGTTCATTGTAAATACAACTCAGAGTGCCTGCGTTGTATAGTTGATGTTGAATGTAAACCGCACTGATCTAAAATAGCGCGGTATAGAAGAAATGTAAAATAAAATAAATAAATAAAATAAATAAATTCCTTTTCATACGTTCCAGGTCTCCAGTTCCTGAGGCAGCAAAACAGCCCCACATCATGGAATCTCTACCATATTTAACTGCCGGGTGTTTTTTTTCCTTATAAGATTCATTTTTTTCAACTGTAAATGTATCGCTGGTCGGCATTGTCAAAGAGTTCAAGTTTAGTTTCATCTAATCACAGAACATTTTCCAAGAAGGATTGTGGTCTCTCAAGGTGGGTTTGGGTAAAGATCAGGTGTGCCTTTTTATGTCTGTCTTTGAGCAGTATGGTCCTCCTTGGCATGAATTCCTTTGTTTAGTGCACAGCATATGCTGCGGGTTGAAACCACCATTCCAGATTGTTCCAGGTCAGCCTTAAACTCTTTGGATGTTGTATGTGGTGTTTTTCCAACAGTTTGCATTAACCTTTGAAGACTTCTTGGTTCAATTTTCCTCTTCCCACCATGTCCTGGAAGGTTCTTGACAGTTCCATGAGCAGAAAACGTCTTAATAACATTGCAAACTGTAGCCACAAGAATCCCAAGGTCTTTGAAGATGACCTTGTACCCCTTTAAGTTTGATGTTTGGTGATAATGGCTTTTCTGACAGTCTCAGGCAGATCTTGTGTTCACCATTGTGAAAATGGAAAAGAGAGTGAATGTAGCCATTTTAAACAGAGCCATCATTCATTGGTTGACTCAAATCATGTGAGTACTGACAATTGATCATAGGTGCATCTAATTTTACTGCAATGGGAATGTGGTTCTTCTGTTCAAATTGATCTGAATTGCTTATAAGGGTGCTAATCATGTCCTGGCCAGGTCCCATTTTTATACCATTTCCTACTATTTTCTTTTTTAATTGGTCTTGTTTTATTTTATTCTTTTAAGGGTAAAATATGTATTCATATATGGTCCAAAGTCATTTCACTGATTTTTTATTCTTTAGGAGATACTGGACATTAAGGAATTGAACGGCAAAGGTGCCAATAATGTTGTCCACAACTGGACAGTAGCACCCCCCTTCCTCATTTCTATTAATGGTGTCTACTTTCCCCACTCCGAAACTCCTTTGTGAACTCTTTTCATATGCAGTTAATGCTGCAATATATATTCCTTCTCTGAAGCAGTAAGGTGATTATTTTGGCCTTGTGTTTTCCATAGGCTCTTTCCCACCTTTCTGCTCCTCACCAAACTTGGGATGTTTGCCATGTGTCTCCTTTGTGCAGCCACATGTCTTATGTCCATCATCATCCAACGTCCCCATGCTAAGGTTTTGTACTAAATGTGCAAAGCCTCCACATTTCCTTTTGGGAGTGTGATGCTGGTGTACTTAATGCCACCTCAATGTGTGGCATTAAGTGCACCCATGTGCCAAATCACACAGTGCCGTGCATTATCAACATGCTAACAGCAGGTGGGCAGATACGCAAGCCCTCTAAAGTTGGTACTGGCCTCTGCACTAGTTTTTTGTGGCCCAATCTTGTGCTTTCAGCGTGCTCTTTAGTAAACATGTCCCTTTGTGAAATAACACAAAATCCTGGGAAAAGCATACTTGGCACACCTGCCTTGCCAAACTCACATTAATGTCCAGAATCCAAACACCTGTAACCCTGCCTATGAGAAACAGATAATACAAGCACCACAGTGTGCTTCAGAGTACCATTATAACTCCTATTGAGAGAGACAGATCTGTAAACAGGACAAGCTGGATTACTACAGATCCCTGCAAAGAAACTACACACTCACAGACTACCTGACCTCGGTCTCGCATGCAAAGGACAGACAAACTCTCACCACATACAGAATAAGTGACCATAGACTTGAAATAGAAAGATACGGAAAAATACCAAGCTGAAAACCTCAAGAAACTAGACTCTACCATCCATCAATGTGGCTCTGGAGAAATAGAAACAGAAATGGATTTCCTATTGCACTGTGCAAAATGAAAAATAAAGATACACATTTCCCAAAACTGATGGAGAAAAGTCAAAGACTTCCCACACAAGAATGAGAAGGAAAAAATGTATAATCCTGGGGAGGGAAGAGGAGCAACAGCAGTTAGCATCCTGCCACTAGGTGAGAAATGTAACCTGACCAGGGACAATACAGACCGGCACTAGAGCCTGGAAGTGGGCCTTTATGCTGTTCTCTCCATACACTGTAGGGATCAGTTTTAAATGGTGGTAGTGTTCGCATTATCTTTAAAACACTAGACCACAGCATTTAAAAGTATATATATTCAGCAGCACTTGTGGATACTGCTTGAGAATATCATTTGTTACACCCCTGATGAAGTCATATGCTGGAACATGACTATGTAGGATGAAACAATAAGGACAATAAAATAGAGATCAGTCTACAATTCACCTTGATGGGTGTTTTATTTTTCACCTCGCTCTTGCTCCGTGTATCCAGTACTTGAGAGAGTGAGTGCTTCCTTGGATGTTTGTTTGCTTTTATAGAATATGGCCATCTGCAAGTTACATATGTGCCATCATTTACACATTGACCACTGTATATGGGGATATTCACCCCATATGAATAAACAAACTATTTAAAGACAGCATTTTTTTCCTGGCCTAAAATAAACCTCATAACTATTTGAATAGCAGCTGAATATTGTCACTGTATGTGTAGTCATGCCACTCCCAACTCTGCCCCAGCATGATTCTTTTAGAGCAATAATAGTCACTGAGTCATTTAGAATAAGTATTTACCAACTTGGCACAATGTGATGTTGCAATTTTTGCCCTTTCTTCTTGAGTGAGAAACTCAGGCTCTTTCAAGTTGGCTGGGGGATCCATCGGTGGACTGCAGTCTTCAAGTCTTACCACAGAGGTGAACGTGTTATCCATGACAATGCCTAAATCTTTTTCCTGGGTGGTGGTTCCTAATGTGGAACCTTGCATCATGTAACCATAGTTTGGGTTGTTCTTTTCTAGGTGCATAACTTTGCACTTGTCCACATTAAATTTCATTTGCCATTTGGATACACAGTCTTCCAATTTATTAAGGTCCTCTTGCAATTTTTCAATATCCTCATGGGTTTTAACAACTTTGAATAATTTTGTCTCATCTGGAAAGCACAGTTACTTACCTGTAACAGGTGATCTCTGGGAACAGCAGGAATAAGTCTTCACATATGGGTACGTCGGTACCGACAGAGCCTGCACAGGAATGCTCCCCAGTGTCCAATCAGAAAGCTTTTGGGAGCATCCCACAACGCCTGCGTGCTGCCTTCCTGCCTTTCCAACTGTCTCTCCTCAGTTGAGTTTTATAACTGAGACAAAGAGGGAGAGAGAGACAACTCCTAGGGGAGATGGGTGGGTTGTGAAGACTTATTCCTGCTGTTCCCAGAGATCACTTGTTACAGGTAAGTAACTGTGCTATCTCCAGGAATAAGAAGGAATGAGTCTTCACATATGGGGACTCCCTAGCTTTTGATGCCAGGGAGAGCGCCCAGAAGTTGTGTGTCCCTGGGACAGGGCTGCACTTCCCCACCTGGATCTCTGGCATCACATGAGGGATGGTGGGTAGGAGTTGATTAAGTATGGAACAGGTGTTTGAGAACAGCCTGACCAAACAAGGCATCCCGGCAGGAGTCCTTGTCTAAGCAGTAATGGGCTGTGAAGGTATGAACTGAGGCCCAAGTGGTTGCTCGACAGATGTCATCGATAGACACAGAGTTCAGATGAGCCATTGAGGCTGCCATGGCTCTCACATTGTGAGCTGTGACATGGCCCTCCAGAGAAATGTTCTTGCTCTGATAGGTGAAAGAAATACATTGGGCAATCCAGTTGGAAAGCGTTCTCTTGGAGACTGAGTGTCCCAAATGAGAAGGATCAAAAGCAACAAAGAGTTGGGAAGACTTTCGATGTTGCTGTGTCCTCTGTAAATAAAAAGCCAGAGCTCTTTTACAGTCCAGGGTATGAAGATTCCTCTCTGCAGGTGATGCATGAGGTCCTGGAAAAAAGACAGGTAGGTAGACTTCTTGGTTGAGGTGAAAAGGCGAGACCACCTTAGGCATAAAATGTGGATTAGACCTAAGGACCACCTTGTCATCATGGAACCTTGTATAAGGTGGATTAGCTACTAGTGCTTGCAATTCACTGATGCGGCGTGCTGATGTGATTGCAATGAGAAAGATAACCTTCCAAGAAAGGTATTTCAAGGAGGTAGTAGCTAAAGGTTCAAAAGGCGGCTTCATAAGCTGACCAAGAACCAAATTTAAGTCCAATGCCACCGGTGGTGGTCTAATGGGAGGCTTTGTTAAAAGGAGGCCTCTCATGAACCTTGCTACAAGGGGATGAGAGGAAACAGGTTGTCCATTTAGAGGCTTGAGTGAAGCTGCAATAGCACTCAGATGGACTCTTACTGAATTTGTCTTGCCTTAAGGCCTGCATTAGACAGATGCAGGAGATACTCCAGCAACGATTCCAGAGGTATGGCACGGGGGTTAAGACCCTTTTCAGAACACCAGATGGTAAACCTTTTCCACCTGAAGGCGTAAGAACGTCTAGTGGAAGGTTTTCTGGAAGCTTGAAGAACATCTTTCACTTGCTGAGAAAGAGAAAGATCCTGGAGATCTAAGCCTTCAGCAACCAAGCCCTGAGATGCAGACACTGGGGATTGGGATGCCACAACTTTCCGTCCTCCTGAGAGAGGTGGTCTGGAGCAGACCCTAACTCTAGGGAGGGAGCTTGAGAGAGATGTAGAAGCAGAGGGTACCACACTTGCCGTGGCCAATGTGGAGCTATGAGAATCTTGTGGCCTCTGTCTCTCTGAAGCTTGAATAGGGTTTTGGGAATTAGGGGGATGGGTGGAAAGGCATACAGGAAGTCTTGACCCCAGTGAAGGAGGAAAGCATCCCTTGCCTGAGCCCCCTGAGCCGGAGTTCTGGAACAGAACCGGGGAAGTTTGGCATTCCACGGACTTGCAAAGAGGTTCCCCAAATTTGAAAAATTTTGGAGACCTGGGCCATATGTAGGGACCACTCGTATGGAAGCAGAACTCGACTTAGTCTGTCTGCCCAAGAGTTTTGAACCCCTGGAAGATAGACTGCCAGAAGATGAATTTGATGCTCTCTGGCGAGGGCCCACAGTCGCACAGCTTCATTGCAAAGCGACAGAGAGCTAGTTCCTCCCTGCTTGTTTATGTAGAACATGGCTACCTGATTGTCCGTGTGGACAAGGACTGTCTTGTGGCTGAGCAGGGTGTGGAAAACTCGTAGAGCAAGGAAGATTGCTCTGAGTTCCAAGAGATTGATGTGGAGACAAGTCTCCTGTGGGGACCAGATGCCCTGGGTGGAAACGTCTTGAAGATGAGCTCCCCAGCCCATTGGAGAAGCATCTGTTGTAATAGTTGCCTGGGGTAGAGGCTGTTGAAAAGGACACCCCAGCAAGAGGTTCTGAGGGGACTTCCACCACTGGAGGGACAAAATGAGGCGACTTGTGTTTGACATTTTGTCTGACAGGCAGCCTAATGCCTGGCTCCATTGGGTGGATAAAGTCCACTGAGCTGCTCTCATGTGAAGGCAAGCATATGGTACCACATGAACGGTGGAAGCCAAGTGGCCTAGCAACTGTAACATCTCTCAAGCAGTGAGTAGGGGTTTCAACTCTGCTTGAGAAGCTAACTGCATCAAGCGAAGGCAACGGGCCTGGGGAAGAAAGGCCCTTGCCTTTGTGGTATCCAGCAATGCCCCTATAAACTCCAGGGACTGAGTAGGGATCAAATTGGATTTTGGGATGTTTATTACCAGCCCTAAGTATTGAAGGATATGCTTTGTGCAGGTTAGAGCAGTCCTGGCCTCTGATTGAATGGGAGCTCGAATGAGCCAGTCGTCCAGGTAGGGGAAGACAAATATTCCCAGGGTGCGCAGAAAAGCAGCAACCACTGCCATGCATTTTGTGAACACCCTTGGTGCAGAGGCCAGGCCAAAGGGGAACACTCTGTATTGATAGTGCTTCTCCTGGAAAAGGAACCGAAGGAACCTTCTGTGAGTTGGATGGATGAGAACATGAGTGTACGCATCCTTGAGATCTAGAGAACAAAGCCAATCCTGACTCTGAAGGTATGGCAGCAGAGTTCCCAGAGAAACCATCTTGAATTTTTCTTTGACTAGGAATCTGTTCAATTCTCTGAGATCTAAAATGGGTCTGAAGCCCACTGTTTTCTTTGGGATAAGAAAATAGGGGGAGTAGAACCCTGTGCCCTGTTGTTGAGAAGGCACTTCCTCTACTGCCCCTTGGGCTAGAAGAGTGGCAACCTCCTGCTCTAATAGGCTGAGGAGGGAGGTTGGAGAATTGAACTGGTGCACTCTTGTGAGAGGGGGCAAGCTGGAAAAATGAAGTTTGTACCCCTCTCTTATGATGGAGAATGTCCACTGCTCTGCTGTGATTTGCCCCCATCTGGGAGCAAAGTGACATAGCCTTCCTGGAATGGTGGCGGGCTCTGGTCCTTCTAGAGCCAGAAAGGCTAAGTTCTCTAGCAGAAAGTCAAAGGCCCTGAGGTGGCTGAGACTGCTGGGCTGGAGCAGGCCTCGCAGCCTTTGCCTTGGTCTGTTTGGAGGATTGCTGATGTTTGGAAGGGAACTGAGCTGCAGAAGATGCTCTCTGACTATAAGCAGGATAGGATCTTCCCTTCTTTGAAAAAGGTGTTTTCTTGAACAACCTTTTCTTAGCAGGAGCAGCTGTAGATTTGGATAGTCTATCCAAAGCAGAATTTTCAGCATCCATCTGATTGGCATTTGCTTGCCAATCTTTACCAAACAGATTTTCACCTGTACAAGGGATATTTCCCAATTCATCTTGGACCCAGTTCTCCAAATCAGATGCTTGAAGCCAAGCAACCCTTCGTGCTGCTATAGCTATAGCTGAGGCTCTGCTTACGCATTCAAAGGAATCAAAAGCTGCACGGTTGGAGAATTTGGAGACATCCTGGGCATGTTTGAGCGCAGAGAGAAATTCTTGCCTTTTATTGTCAGACATAAAAGGACTTAAAGTCTGCAAATGGTCAGTGACCTCTTAAGAACATGCCCATGTAGAGACTATAAGAATTAATTCTTGCAGCAAGCATGGAAGCTTGGAAGATTCTTCTACCAAAAGCATCCAGGGTTCTACATTCATGTCCTGGAGGATTAGAGGCATGTCTCTTGGCACTTCTAATCTTATTCATTGCAGACTCAACCAAAATAGAGTGGTGAAGAAGCTGAGTCTTATGGAAACCAGGACAAGGAGGGACACGATACATGGTGTCCAACCTGCGAGAGTGAGGAGAGGTGATTAGAGGTGCTTCCCACATCCTTAACATGAGATCATACAGAATCTCATGAATAGGCAAGGTAGCTGCCTCTTTAGGAGTTTTAGGATATTGTAAAATATCTAACTCCTTAGCTCTAGGCTCTGACTCAGGGGCTACTGTAATAGAGAGACCCCGAGCCACCCCTCTGATAAAGTCTTGAAAAGACAAGTCCTCTGGAGGAGACATCCTTCGTTTAGGAGTGGACTCCTCCTGTGGAAGAAGCATCGCTGCATCGACAGACTGTTCAGAATCCTGAGAGTCAGAGTCAGTATCGTCTGTCGGGATGCTGTTGCAAAGCCCGATACCCATACCGACCGGGGTCAGTATCGGGAATCATCGGTACCGGGGTATCGGTACCGGAAGACTGCAGAGGGCGGGGTACCGGCATGGCTGACACTGATGCCGATGTCGATGCCACCGGTACCGGGATCAGTACCGATGGCGATACCGGAGCCGGTACCTGCAGCGTAGTCTGTTGCGGTACCACGAGCGTCGATGCCACAAGGAAAGCCACCAGACTGCGTTCCATGGACAGAATCCTCTGATCCATGGATGCTGCCAATGCCTGGAAGTCGGTACCGGTGGAGGCCACCGGTACCCCAGAGCATGGCACCAGGAGATCGGTTGAGGCCACGCCATCTAGATCGTCCTGGAACCCCGATGATGATGCTTTAGAAGCCAAAGCCTCCCGCCGGGGTAATTTTGCCGGTGCAGAATCCTCGAGGGCAAGGCCAGAGGCATCTCGATGCTTAGAAGGAGATTTGCCCTTCAAGGACCGGCTGGATTTATGTTTAGTTACCTGAGATCCATGTGAGGAAGAAGCAGCCCTGGAAGACGTCGATGCCACCGAAGCTGCATCAGAGGGAAACAGGGTACTGAGCTTGGCAGCTCGGTTCTGTCAACCTCTCTTAGACATCATGTTATAGGACATACAATCTTTGATGGAATGGTCAGGGCCTAAACATTTGAGACATCAGTCATGGGTGTCGGTGATGGATATAGTACCGCCACATTTTGTGCACTTCTTAAAACCTGAGGCAGGTTTTTCCATATTTGAGGAAAAAGGTTTTGGGCCTAAGGCCCAAAACTGAAGTACACCTGAAGAAAAAATAAAAGGTTTTTTTTTTGTTTGTTTTTTTTTAGGAAAAGAATAAGAACCGGCGGTACCGGTATAGCGTCGAGGAAGGCAGACGCGACAGAAAAGAAATAAAGAAAAAAATAAGGAAATTCTTCTGCGGTGACAGGAACACGACCTGCTGGCTCCGTGGAAAAAGAACTACTGAGGAGAGACAGTTGGAAAGGCAGAAAGGCAGCACGCAGGCACTGTGGGATGCTCCCAAAAGCTTTCTGATTGGACGCTGGGGAGCGTTCCCACGCAGGCTCCATCGGTACCGACGTACCCATATGTGAAGACTCATTCCTGCTTGTTCCTGGAGATATTTGATTACCTCACTCATTATTCCCATTTCCAAGTCATTTACAACTATGTTAAAAAGCAGCAGATCCAGCACAGATCCCTGGGGTACTCCACTAGTTACCTTTCTCCATTGGAAAAATTGGCCATTTAGCCCTACCCTCTGCTTTCTATATTTTAACCAGTTCCTGATTTACAATAGTACACTGCCTCCTATCCCATGAATTTTTTAATTTGGTCAAGAGTCTCTGATAAGGGACCCTATCAAAGGCTTTCTGAAAATCCAGATACACTATATCAACCGACTCAACTTTGTCTATTTGCTCCTTCAAAAAAACATAACAGATTAGTAAGACAAGACCTTCCTTGGCTAAAGTCATGTTGGCTGTCTCCCATTAAGTCACCTTCCTCAATAAAGATTGCAGCAAAGAATTCATTCAGTTGCTCCGCTATGGCCTTGTCCCCATTTAGTGCCCCTTTCACCCCTCTATCATCTAATGGTCCAACTGACTCACAGGTTTTTTGCTATGAATGTACTTGAAAAAGTCTTTATTATACGCTTTTGCTTCCTCAGCAAGCTTTTTCTCAAATTCTCTCTTTGCCTGCCTTATCAATGCCTTACATCTAACTTGCCAGTGCTTTGGAAACCGAATTGAACCTAATAGTACTGACATCACCCCCTCCATCATATAAGCGAACTAGAACATGCCCCCCCTTACCAAAAGGCAACCCCAGAAGAATACCACTAACACAGAACCAACCTAAAAACTATATTAGAATCAATCATGTACTAGTACCAAATATGTATATAGTTCATCTGCTAACTCATATATGTCAATGCCAATGTATATAGCTGGTTGTTGAATGCTAATGTACATATATAATTGTTCTATGTAGTTGAATTTGTAACATTTATTGTACAATTCAAAGGTTGCTCATTGTAAACTGCATTTGATCTGCTGGAAAATGTGGTATAAAATTTTCTAATAAATTAAATAAAATCAATGTTTCCAGTTTTCATCATTTGGCTCCTTTTTTCCTTTCCTGAAAGATGCTTTTTTTGGCAACAACTTCTCTGACCTCACCTTTAAACTATGCTGACAGCTTACATCTTTCAGCTTATGTTGTCTATGTGATCATCTGTCCTTTCCTGAAGATCTATGTGGGGCAGATGATTCGCCCTATTCACAAACGCTTGAGTGAACATCATAGTAAGCTGTCTAATCTGGTTTTGATGCCACCTATGGATTTAAAGTTATGCAGGTATATCCTGTTTGTTGAATCCTTAGCAAACCTCTGATGGTTTTTCTCTTCGTTATGTGGGTAACCACTGCATGCTTGAAAATTATGCATTGTAAAGCTGGTGTTTAGCCTTTCTTTAAAAGATTTAGAGGGAGCTTGTGAGAGTATATAACTCCTTAGGGTGAGATTCAGAGTTTGCAGTGATATAGATATTTGATCCCATTATGGCGGCAGATAATGGAATTGTTACAAATTACGAGTCCTGAAGTATTTTTTGTTATACGGATACTCAGATGTCATCTATCTTAGGTCAAGGCCCTTTTTTGGAGGAGGAAGCATGGGGGGACCTGATGATTTGGTTGGTTTGCAGAAACAGTTTATTAGAATGGAATTGCATGGGGCGACTCTGCGTCTTAGGAGGGAGGTAAGTGGAAAGTGGCTCTTACAAATTTGCATGGCCAAATACATCCATCCTTGTTCATGCACTGATAAGTGCCCATGTGCTTTATAGATGTACCACGCAAAGGCATACCCAGAGGCATTGTTTGGGCAGATCTGGAGTGGACTTGCAATATACATGAGCATTTTATTTAAAATGTATGTATACAGATAAAAGGTCATCCAGACCTCTTTTAAATCACACTATGTTAGTGACCTTGACCATATTCTGCAGCAAAATAGTCCACAGATTATGTGCTGTGTGGGGAAAAAAAACTTTCTAGGATTTGTTTTCAATCTGCTGGTCTCTAGTTTCATGGTATGTCCTCTTGTTTTTGTATGTGAAAGGTAAACAACTATTCCCTATTATCCTTTCCACCACACTATAAGCTTCCATCATATCCCTTCTGCTACCACATATTTGCACATTTGTGGCTCGGGCAGAAAAATTGTTCTTGTCACTTGCCTGCAACTAGAAATCTGGAACTTCTTAGCATTTGGCATTCTGTCTCCGTCTGTTGCTAAGAATCTGACAGATCACTGTCACCTGTAGCTAGATTCTGTGGCCTACTTTTGAAATACTTCCTCTGAGGTAATCCAAAAATAACTCCCTGTTCCAGGGGGAATTTTAGCCTCATACTAGCAGTGGCAATTTGATAAGAGACTGTGATGTGCATATGCAACAGCTGCTAGTGTTTCAAACTGAATTATAGGTTAAACTTTCTTAAATCTTGATATTAGGTTTGTTCTATACTATTTAAAGAAAATTAATCTTTTAGAACCCCAGTTGTACATGACAAGATGAAACAGAAGAGGACTTAGTGGTGCAACAATGAATTGGAAACTGGAAGATCTGTCTTCAAGTTTTGAATCCATGGCTATATAGCCTTGGGCAAGTCATAGGAGTGTCCACTCCCTCAGGTACGCGTTTAGATTGTAAGCTCTTTGGGATGAGAACTTATTGCAACTATATGTACAAGATGAGTCGCAAGGATCCCTCTTTCTTCAGCATGATGAAGTAGATCGAGTACTGACCACAGCCACACTGGTCTGGTGGAACAACTTCCACCACGCACGTCTAAAAGCCACCACAGCGATTGGCGTTTCTTGGGAGCCTCACAGGGGGAGCTGACAAATGCATCCCTGAGCGGTCTTATGAACTCCAGGTAATAACCTTCTTGATGCCCTGCAGCACCCACCGGTCTGAGGTAATCTGCGTCCAGGCATCATAAAAGTCGCATAGCCGACCTCCCACAGGAACTACCTCCACCTAGGCCTGCCTCACATCATTGTATCTTCTTGGACCCTGAGGAAGCCGAGGGGGAGAAACACCTACCTGTTCTTCTGAAGACTCAAAAGGTCTGGCTCCTAGTTGGAACATGTCCTCTTTGATAAGGAGTAAATCTGACTGGACGAAAGTGCCTGAAGTCCCTAGGCTGTCCTCGTCCCTGAGGCAAAGAGCAGGATGACTTCTGGTTATCCTACGGTAACCACCTGCTCTTAGTCTCTCCTAGCTCCTTTACCAACATCTAAATCCTCCCCAAAGAGAAGCTTACCCTTGAAGGGAAGCTTACTGAGGCGAGACTTGGAGGAAACATCCATGGACCAATTATGGAGCCAGAGGTAGCACCTGGCAGTCACCACAGAGGCTATATCCTTTGATAAACAATGAATAAGGGAATAAAAAGTGTCCTCCAAGTATGCCACTCCCAACTCAAGCTTGGCCACTTCCGGAGGTTGGAGTACAGAGTTCCCCACATTCTCCACGATGCCCTGCATCCATCACGGGCGTGTCCATTGCAGGCATGCCCACACTACAAACGCCTCACATACTGAGACTTGTAAGGATAGAACATTAATATCAAAGGCCTGCTTGAGGAGCAGCTCCAACTTCCAATCCTGCACATACTTGAGACCCAATCCCCCTTCCATGGAATCGTAGTCTTCTTCATGACTACTGCCATCGTAGCATCCATCTTGGATACTCGCAACAGCTCCCTGTCCTTTTCGGGCAATGGGTCAAGGTGGGACATCATCCTTGTGCCCCTAAGATCGGCCTCAAACATCCCATTTGTCCTGCATCATTTGACTGATCATCCTGTGAAGTGGGAAAACCCTCTGCAGGGTCCGGACCACCTGTAAGAGCAAATCCCCTAAGGGCTCTCTCTCTTCTGGAACCTCCATTTCACATTAAGTGCCTTTGTGGAATGCGCAATCAACGCTGTCAATTGCTCTCTCCAGAAAACCCTGATAATCCGTGCGTCCTCCCCTTGAGGGATCTCACCATCTTCCAGCTCTGACTCAGGCTCCTGATCCGCATCAGAATCCTCCAGCTGTTCCAAATGCCTATATCCCTCTACCTCCCAGGGATCCTCTTGCATTTTGTGTTTATTTGGCCCCAGTTCTTCCTCTAAGGGCAGCTGCACAGAGAGATCTGAAAAAACCCTCTTCTGAGCCCTGTGCTTGCCCTGGTCTGACTCATCCTCCAAACACTGCCTCATGCAAAAGGACAACAAAATTCCAGGGAAATACCCTGAGGCAGTGAGGTGCCATCTCCCTGCTTCACCCCAGGAGCCTTGTGTTCTTTTAGGCCTTCACTTTGCCAGCCTTCGCTGCAGACAGCACCTTGCTCTCAGGCCCCCCACTGCCAGAAAGACCCTGCAGCCCCAATGTTTTTCTCCCAGGGACTGTGCAGAGAAGCTTCCCACCTCCAGTGGTGTGCGCTCTCTGGCAGCTGTCCTAACAATTCCGCCTCCATAGAAGTGGACTTGGCCTTGCCATCGCAGTAGCAGCCAGCAGCTGAGATAGGCCCCTTTCTGGAACCACAAGTTATGCAAGTTGTCTCTGCTTGCATGCTGACTCCCCCTCCAGCAATCAGTCACATTACCGTTTCTTTTAGGGTTTAAACTTTTTTTTAACTTGCTTGCTGCCTTGAGAGCCCCTTTCACAGTCCCCAAAACAATAAAACGCAAATTCACTCCCCCTCCCCCCCAAACTTTCGACAGCTGGAAACTAAGTGCTGCAACTGAAAATAAAAACTTTTCAGCTTTTTTTCAAGAAGCTCACTGGGAAATGGCCGCCAACATATGCAGTGTGATCCAAGTCAACATCTGGCCTCACGAACACTAATTCAGCCTCGGGCTCCTGCTGCCACAGAGTTCAAGGACTTACTTCATGTGCCGGTATTATGAAGAGACTGGAGTGACTGGCTGCTTTCCCGCAGACTGTTCTGCCCCCCCCAAATACCTCCAGAGCTGCCAAACTGAGCTACTCTTTTCACAAGGAAGCCCCCCCCCCCATGGGGAAAGCTCTCCTGACACTGACTGACTTTGGCCCCCTCTCTTTTTTTTTTGCTTAGCTTACTTGTAAAGTCCTTCTAATACCAAACGTTGAAACCCAATAGAAAGGACCCCTAATACCACTAATTCCTAATTGTCCCTTCAGCGAGTCTCTGAATCACAGCCTTCAGCTACTTGAAGACAGATACTGGAGGCAGGAGCCAGCTGCTTATCCAGGGTGGATGTCATCAAAATGAGACATGCTGAGTATCCAAGCTGCTGGAGGGGACAGAACCGGGACTGGAGGGATGATAAGGAACACATATTGTATAATTGTGGCTATTTAAAGGGGATTGTAACATCCTGGTGAGTCTAGGCAGAGAAAGAAGTAGTAGTGTGCCCCACCAGGTCTTGGGGAAGGGTTAGAGACAGTAGAGTGCTAGGCCTCACCTGGGCAGAGGAAAATCAGTCTGCCTGGGTCTATTGGAGCAGGAGGCAACAGTAAGGCACCTGGGCTGGAAAGAGCAAGAGAAAATGAAAGCCTCCCTGGGTTCAGACGGGCCAAGCTGGGAGTAGTGGGAGACCGTAGAGAAGGCTTTTCTGTAAGACAACCCTGAATATAAGGGGATCACAAACTAAGCTTATCTAATTTTACAACATACAGAGGTGTCCCACACGGAGCAGTGGGTTTACCCCTAAAACAGACATGAGGAGGGGTGGCCTGCACGGAGAGGCAGGTGCACCTACTCTTGTCATCTTACTTGGCAGACTAGATGGACCATACTGGTCTTTATCTGCCGTCATTTACTATATGTTACTATATATATGATTCTAGAAGGCCAATAGAGTGCTAACAGAAGGCCATATTATAAGCACTCCACAAACTCCCAATCCTGCTTCTCAGTAACACAGGAACCTATTGTCTGGCAGACAGCGAAAGCTAGCTCATACAGTATACACAATGCAGGTAACTTTATAACAGGCCACAAAGTTCACAGCACACAGACTCTATTAGTATCTATAAGACAAAGAATACTAGCATAAATCCTATAGCTGCATGGACACAGTAAAGTATGGGTATAGGTGTATATTTTATAACCTGTGTACGCACTTTGCAACTCCAACACTCTGTCCCAACTCCACCCAGGAACACGCCTACATGAGTCACACAATAGAAGGGACGTTTCTGAACATACATATGCTGTAATATCAGGTTACAAGACAGTTTTAGAGGGCAAATTTCATGAACTTGTGTATGGGGGCAATTTTCTACACACGTTCTCTGCACATAAAAGCTAATGTGCACAATTCTAAGCATGTAGTTCAGGTGCAGTCTGAAATACATTTATACTCAATCCCAAGCACATTAGTTTATTTTCCCCATGACTTTTACTGATATTTTAAAAAGACTCAGAAGTGACTATATGTCTTTATAAAATAGCCCCAAAATTGGTCTTTACTTGCATGTCACATGTAAGCAACCTGTTATAAAATTGCCCCCAAAGAGCATTATTATAGCTCTTTCCCATGTAAAATAGAAATTTACACACAGATATTGGGGCCTTGATTATTCCCAGTCTGTAATCAGTTAAATGTATCTGCATTAATACCATGCATACATTCATTCACTAAGCAAGGCAGTGGTGCCAGCAGAAACTTGGGAGTGCAGATAAGGTACCGGAGAATTTTCTAATGGAGAAACTATATGCAGGAAAAGTATGTGGAACTCCTGCATGTAATATTTCAGGGAAAGGAAATCAAAGCAAAAATTCACGCATCTTCTGCATTGATCATTTGTGTAAACCTTGTAGCCATACATAGTTATAGCGTTTGCACTAATATAGACACTTGATTCTGCCACATACAACACAATATCATCCAAAGACACCAAAACACAGTAGCTCTCAGAGCTCAGAACAGCATAGTTACTCACCTGTAACAGGTGTTTTCCAGAGACAGCAGGAACCAGTCCTCACTTATAGGTGACGTCAGCACCGACGGAGCCCACGCAAAACAATTCCCCAGCTTTCAAAGAATGTTTATGGGATTGCTTCCTACTCAAGGGTGCCATCTTGCTCAGTCAGGTACCATAACTAGAACCCTACTCAGCAGATGGCAAGGGAAGAAAACACAAAAATGGCAACTCTTAAGGTTTGGTGGGAGGGTAGTGAGGACTGATTCCTGCTGTCCCTGGAGAAGACCTGTTACAGGTGAGTAACTACACTTTCTCTAGGAACAAGTAGGAAGTCAGTCCTCACTTATGGGACTCCCCAGCTATGGGCTACTGAAACCTTCAAGCCAAAAACACCTCAGCAAGGCCATGACCAGAAGCCGATGACCGAAGGAAGACTGAGACCTCGAGCCCTTGGGGCCAAGCTCTCGGTAGCCATAGAAGGGTCAGAGGGCAGGAGTAGCTTATACCCCGAATAGATTACAGAGTACAGCTTGGCCGAAGGAGCTGTCCCAGCGGGACTCTCTCTCCAGGCAGTAGTGCAAAGCAAAGGTATTCACAGAGGACTAGGTCGCAGCATGGCAGATGTCCATCAGAGGCCCCAGCCTTTACCTGAGCGAAGGTGATGCAGTCTGCTACCCAGACAGAGATGGTGCACTTGGTGACTGCAAGCCCCAGGCGATTATTTATTTATTTATTTAGACAGTTTTGTATACTGCCTTATCCTTCAATCAAAGCGGTCACAACACAATTGGGGGATACATTTAACACGCAGGGATATGAGACACATATACTAATACCTACAGGGAACATGGGCAATGGAGGGTTAAGTGGCTTGCCCAAGACCACAAGGAGCATCTGTGGGACTAGAAACCCCAGTCCTTCCGGTCCTATGCATTTGTATGTTTGTAATTTCCCCCAACTCCCCTCCCCCCCTTCTCATGTACAGTCCTGTTGACAGTTCCGTCTGTCTTCCTCATGACCTTACTCCTCTTGAATTTTGTTAAGATTGTTTCTTGGGGTCATATTGGATGAGACGCATGATGTCATCGTTCTTCAGGACGCCCTGGATGAATTCCCCCTCTGCGATTTTATCCTTGTCGTCATTCTTGAAGTAGGCCCACAGCTTATCTGCCCTCTTCTGTGGGGTATTCTCATCCTCTGGGAGATTCTTCTGCTCCAGGGGTGGGATCATTTTGAATATTGCCTCTATAATCTGATTGGTAATGGCAGATGACGAAAGACGGACGAGAGAAAGGTGGGCTCGGTGACACAAGGCACGGGGGCGGGAGGTAGAGCGACCTAGGTGATATAAATGGAGGGGGAGGGCGGCGCGCTCCGTCGGGCTGTCAGTCGGAGGTGGGGTGGTGGGTTGCGCGAGAATGTGTGGTAAGCAATGACCGTTAATTTCTGGGTACGTTTTCCGGAAGTCTTTCAACCGCGTGAAACGACTTAAATAACTATTTAGGACTTAAAAGGAAAACGTCTCACCGTAGTCGCGTAGTCGTAGGCAATGAAGAGCCGGTCAGACCTGCAATGACCCAGGGTGCGTTTCAGGTAGAAGGCAAGAGTCCTCTTGCAGTCGAGCGTATGTAGGACTGCCGATGCCCGGTCGGCATGGGGCCTTGGGAAAAAAGTCGGTAGGATGATCTCTTGGTTGAGATGGAAATCAGAGACAACTTTCGGTAGGAACGGGGTGAGTTCGAAGGACCACCCTGTTCCCATAGAACCTTGTGTAGGGAGCCACAGCCATGAGGGCTTGCAGATCGCTGACTCACTGGGCCAAGCTCAGTGCCACCAGAAAGACTACCTTCCAGGAGAGGTGCTGAAGCAAGCATGTTGCCTTTGGCTCAAAGGGCAGCTGCGTCAGTTGCATGAGCATGATGTTCAGGTTCCCATTCCGCCGGTGGAGGCCAGATGGGGGGCTTGGAAAGTAAGAGGCCCTGCATGAAGTGGGAGACCAGAGGCTGGCCCGAGAGGGGTTTACCCTCGACAGTGAAGTGGTTGGCCGAGATGGCGCTCAGGTGAACCCAGGCCGAGGTGGATTTCAGCCCCACCTGCGAGAGGTGGAGGTGGTACCGGAGAACCCACCGGGTAGAGCAGGAGAAATGATCAATCTGGAGCTCAGAGCACCAGACCAAGAAGCGCCGCCACTTCAGAGCATAGGCCGGTCTCATCGAGTCCTTCCTCGACATGAGGAGGACCTCCTCGATCTCCTCTGGGAGGTGCAGCGAAGCTAAAGACACCCACTCAGCCGCCAGGCTGTCAGGGATAGCGAGACCACATTCAGGTGAAGCACCTATCCCTCCACCTGCATCAGCAGACCTGGGATACTGGCCAGGGGGACCGGAGGTTTCAACAAGAGCCAGAGTAGAAGCAGGAACCAGGATGTCAAGGCCACGAAGGAGCCACGAGAATCACCGAGGCTCAGTCCCGCTGAATCTTGTGGAGAGGCCTCGCAATGAGAGGAGTGGGAGGGGACGCATATAGAAGCCCGGAGGTCCAGCTCAGGAGGAACACATCCAGGGCCATCCTGCTCAGGTGCGGTATTGGCCCGCAAAAGTGGGGAAGCTGCTTGTTCGCTGGGCTGACGAACAGGTCTAAGGACGGAGTCCCCCAGTGGCGTCACAGGTTGAGGAACCACCTCTGGACTCAGGTGCCACTTGTATGGGCAAAGGAGCCTGCCGAGTCAGTCCGTGAGGACATTGTCCTGGCTTTGGAGGTAGACCACTCTCAGGGTCATGCCCCAGCATAAGGTGAAGGAGCAGAGAAGAACTGCCTCCTGACAGAGGAGGCGGGAGCCCGTACCCCCCTCCTTGTTGATGTAGAACATTGCGACCTTGTTGTCGGTCTGCACGAGCACCGACTTGTCTCGCAGGTGGTACTCGAAGAACTTCATGGCCAGCTGGACCGCTCAAAGCTCGAGCAGGTAGATCTGCTGCCGAGATTCCTTGGGTGACCACTGCCCCTGAGTACAGAGGTTGCCGCAGTGGGCTCCCCAGCCCAACATTGAGGCATCAATCGTCAAGATAAGCTTGTGTTGCCGAGTGTGGAAGGGCATGCCCTGAAGGAGGCTGTGGGGGTTCTGCCACCAATCCAGAGAACTGGCGAGGCTGCAGGAGACAGAGACCAGAGGCAGCCCAAGGCTTGGGCCCATTGCACTCTGAAGCACCATTGGGCCACCAGCATGTGCATGTGAGTGTGGAGGACATGGATGGTCGAGGCCATGTGCCCCAAGAGCCGTAACATGGCCCACGCCGAGATCCTGGACCAGCTTTGGCCTCGGCGGCCATAGCACGTTGCCAATCCATGCGTGCTCGAGAGAGGAAGGCGGTCACCTGTCCTGTGTTGAGAAGAACGCCGAACTACAGGGTCTGCACCAGCTCGAGGTGGGACTTTGAGTAGAAACATAGAAATATGACGACAGAAAAAGACCACATGGCCTATCTAGTCTGTCCTTCCATATCAACAACTACAACAGTCCCCTTTTTACCTTTAGAGATCCTCTGTGTTTGTCCCATGCTTTTTTGAATTCAGTTACTGTCCTCATCTCTACCACCTCCACTGGGAGACTATTCCATGGATCCACTACTAATTCCGTAAAGAAATATTTCTGTATATCACTCCTGAATCTTATCTCCCTTCACCCTCATCCCATGTCCCCTCGTAGCAGAACTTGCTTTCAACTGAAAGAGGCTCTCTCCCTGAACATTTATGCCACGGAGGTATTTAAACATCTCAATCATATCACCTCTATCCCGCCTTTCCTCTACGGTGTACATATTAAGATCTTTAAGTCTGTCCTCATATGCTTTATAATGAAGACTGCTAATCATTTTAGTAGCCACCTTCTGCACAGACTCCATCCTGTTCACATCCTTTTGAAGGTGTGGTCTCCAGAACTGCACACTATACTCCAAATGAGGTCGCACCAAAGCCTTATACAGAGGCATTATCACCTCCTTTTTTCTGCTAGCCATTCCTCTCCGTATGCACCCAAGCATCCTTCCAGCTTTTTCCATCACCTTTTCTACCTGTTTAGCTACTTTAAGATCATCAGACACAACCACGCCTAGATCCCGCTCTTCTTTAGTGGACAAAAGTACTTCACCCCCTATACTATATTGCTCTCTTGGATTGCTGCAGCCCAAATGCATGACCTTACATTTTTTTTCACATTAAAGCCCAGCTGCCAAATTCTAGACCATTCTTCAAGCTTAGCTAGATCCCTCCTCATGTTATCTACACCTTCCTGTGTATCTAGTTGATCAGGAAACAGAGGCGCTCGAGAAGGACAAAAAGGGACAGACACCCTCCCACAGGCGGAGGTGCCACAGGGAAGCGAGGGGCTATGCAACTGGTGTCAAAACCTCGGGGCTGGCTGGGGCGGTGCCGGTGGTTGAGCTTTAGGCCCCTTTAGTTTCCGGTGACCCTGAGCTCCCCCTTTTCCATGGCCGCTGGGCATCGGTGCTGGGGTGGGCGGATAGAGTGGGTATCCCCTGGTAAGGGAGCCCCTTCCTCTGGAAGAAAGGCTTCTCACTGTGTTTTGTCCGCAGAACAGAAGAGGTTTTACAAGAGAGGTGGGTGCGGATTAAGAACTCAGTCTCAATCTAGGCTGCCTTGTCCTCCATGGGCTTGCCAAACAGTTGTTTGCCAAGGCAGGGGACATCTAAGAGCTTCTCCTGGACCCACTGTTCCAGATCTGAAGACTGGAGCCATGCTTGACGTCGGGCTCCAACGCCGGCCGCTGCCACATGGGCAGAATACTCAAAGCCATCATATGAGGCGCAGGAAAGGTATTTCGAACAGTCCATGACCAATCTCAGAAGGGTCTGAAAGCTGAGGAGGTGTTTGCCTTTGAGGCACGCGGCAAAACCACTGAGCTCCTTAGCGAGGTCACAAAGGAACATCCCCATATACAATTGGTATGCCTGGATGTGGCATGCCAATATGGATCCCTGGTAAGCCTTGCGCCCAAGGACAGGGGGATTCTCTACCAGGCGGGACCGAAGAGAGTGATTTCGGGCTCTTCTGCTTCCGCATTGCGGATTCAATTACCATGGAGATATGGGGAAGCTGGGTCTTCCAGAACCCCGGGGCTACGGTGGACCCTGTACATGGCATCGAGTCTTTTATTGACAATAGGAACCGAGGCGGGTGCTTCCCACCTGCGGAGGAGAAGCCGGGTCAGGATGGACAGTACAGGGACTGTGAGACTCCCTAGGGGGAGACTCATATTGCAAGATGTCTAGTTCCTCTGCCCTCGGCTCTTCCTCGGTCTGTGTGGGCAGATTGAGGGCTCGAGCCATATCCCGCACAAATAAGGTGGTGTCTTCAGGAGGTCACCTTCACAAGGTGGGCAGGGACAGGTCAGAAGGAAGGTCCCTATGGGTGTGGGTTTCAGGGGACGTGTCCCCATCTGATTTCCAGTCTGAGAGGTCTAAGAAAGACTGAGTCAGGCTGATCCCCATGTCCAGTGGCCGAGGCCCGCTTGGAGCTGGAGGCACTGGACTCTGGAAGACCTTGCCCTCGAGGAACGGGACGGCAAGCGAGACCAGTGCCAAGGACCTTCACAAGGCCCACAGCTCTTAGAGGTTTCCAAGGCAGTTTTTGGGAGCCCCATTGAGGGACCCTTGGTCTCGAGGCACGAGCCAGCCGTGCTGGGCAAAAGCACCTGCTGGGCAGCTAGGAAGGCAGAAATGCTGCGCTCTACTGCCAACATATGGGACTCCCACTCAGGAGTGGGTCCCTGTGCCATCGACACCAAGGTTACCGGGTCTGGCGAGGAGGAGGAGAGGGGGTCCTTGCCGGGACGACCCTCAGGAGACTGCGCGCCATCACCAGAGGCCTCTGTATCTGTACTAGGTACCTTTCGAGGCCATTCCTTGTCCGACTCTCAGGAACACCGAGGAGGGCTAAGGGAACGAGCGCAAGCCTGCTCACACTTGTCTGGAGCCCCCAACAGCGACTTCGAGGTAGTCTTTTCATCATTTCACCTTGGACAAACCCTGATCAGAGTGATGCCTGGGGTGCAAAGTCACTGCGGGGGACCCTGCAAGCGATGGATCGGTGGGGCAAGGTGCCACAGGGAACCTCGGGGCTGCCGTACAGAAAATATCATCAGACCTCTGCTTACAACTTAGCAAGGCCTTAGCAGACATTTTCTTACAAAATTAGCAGAGCTCCAGGTTGTGGTCGGCCCCCAGACACCATAGACAACAGTCGTGGGTGTCCTTGAGCGATATTCTTGGAGCATGTGTCACATTTTTTAAAGCCGGTGGCCATGGGGGCAAAAAGAGCCCCTGCGAGGTCAAAGACCCTCGAGGCCAATGGTTGGGAAAAAAGGGTGCGAAAAGGGCCCAAAAAAAAAAAAAAACCACTAAAGAAGAAAAAAAGGGGATCCCCTGGCCCACAGCTGGAGCAGGGGCGATGGGGAGGACGGGAGAGGACAGAAAAAAGGGGCCAAAAGGCCGGAGAAGAAAAACCTTTTTCCGAGGGACGAGGATGTGCGTCCGAAGGGCTCCGCAGAAAAAGGGAGACTGAGCAAGATGGCACCCTTGAGCGGGAAAAGGACCACGCATGCGTGGCAGCAATCCCAAAGGCTTTCTTTGAAATCTGGGGAATTGCTCCACGTGGGCTCAGTTGGTGCCAACGTCACCTACAAGTGAGGGCTAACTTCCTGCTTCTTCCTGGAGAATAGTTCTTATGCACTATTAGTTCCTGGAGAATAGTTCTTATGCACTACCTTGTGCTATTAACAAAGGGATCAGTCCAAAAACCTTGCACTGGGGCTCAGCTCTGAAACCCTAGCACAGGGTTTCCTAACATAAGTTTAACCGACATTTTGCTCAGCAATGCTATAAGCAAACAGTATGTAAATGAGCTCTGTGCAAAACACCTGTAGTAAACAAGGAGAGCAAGCCAAAAATGTGCGCACAAAGATCCGCATTAGCAGCACCTAACCTTGTGCATGTGTTAGCATACTGCCCAAAAAAATCATTTGAGGTGAAGATGGACACATCACCTCAGATGACCAATCGCCCAGACCCCCCCCCCCCCGATCATATGCCCAATGATACAGGTGGCCCAAAACCCAACAACATTGGTGGGCTAAATGGCCACTAAACCCCCAACCCCCCCCCCCCAGCAGCCACGATCCCACTCCCCCAGTAGACCCAGCCTCCCTGCCTCAAATACCCCCCCCCTCACTAGGGGGGGGGGTGGTGGTGGCTGGAGCGATGCCCACATGCTCCTGTTCCCTTGCAGCCATCTTGTAAAATAGTGGTGCCTGGCCTCTTGAGGTGCAACCTGGGATGCATTGGGCAGGGTCAGCCTGCCATATACAGTAAAAAGAAAAATACTTTATATAGCAGACTAACCTCACCCCCTGCAGAATGCACCATGAGGGCGTGGGGACCAGTCTGTCATAGAAGGAGGCATTGTAGTTAAGGGGGAAGGGGGTATATGGGTCACTTAAGCCATCAAAGCTTAAGTGACCCAGATTCAGGTGGTGGGGAGCCACTGAGGACTGAGGCACCAGGGACAATTTTTAGGAGGCTCATGGAAGGAGAGTGGCACCAGACCACCATTGTTGGGCACATGATCCAGGATTCGGGGTCTTGGATCATCAGAGGTGAAGTGTCTTGATTTCTTTTCTTGATTTAAAGAAATGTCTTGTCCACCTCTTCTCCACATCCTTTAGAAGGGATAGAGCATGTGTAAAGTAGCCTAAGGTCTTTTGCTTATGCCAGTTTCCTTTATTTCTTTTTCCCCCCTCATCACTTTGTGTCTCCTCCCCCCACTAAATGAGTTTGTGGTCTAAAGTTAGACTACTATTTATTGTTCCTTTATTTTTGTCCTTGCATTTTTCTTTATATCATGAGAAACCTACTGGCCACACCAATGGAGTAAAGAAAAACATATCAACCACAAACAGAGCCTTCTCATTGTACGCACCGACCCTCTGGAACTCTTTACCTAACTACCTAAGAGAGATAAAAGATCTTTATGTATTCAGGAAAAAGCTCAAAACTGCACTGTTCTCTAAAGCGTACCAAGCAATAACTGACAATCAAGACTCAACAACACAGAATGGAAACTCTACAATCAAGTAATAACCCTCAACAATGCATCCTCCATAAAATTTACCCTTAAATATAAATAGTTGGCAGTTACAACTAATTCTGGTCTGTAGTATGGTATGTAATAATGTAATACCTATTAAAATGTACTAAAATTGTAAATATGTTCCATGTTCTACGTAAACTGCTTAGTGCAGGAAGAGTCAAGTTATCTGTAAATTGCCTTGATTACATAATAAAGCGGTACATAAAATCTGTAAATAAATGGTCATACCATGTTTCCTCTACAATAATTGTTCTTGCTGTATAGTTCTAATCCTATAAAAAAAATTAAAGAATTTGCTGGAACTAATTTGTAGCGCTCAGTCCTATACTCAAAACTGATAGGAGGCCCCTTATTTTGCTGCATAAAACTACATCAGGGGTTTACACTCCTAGAAAAAAATCATTTCATCAAAATAAATCCACAGCCTAATACAGAACTAAAGTTGATATTCAAGTACTTACTGCGGGACATTTACACATGATCTAGAGATGCTGTTGTCTGGTGAACCAACATGGCAGCTAACTTTATTTTATTTATTTTTTTATTTAACAGGTTTTATATACCACTTTATCATGTCAGTCAAAGCAGTTTACATTGTAACTTAAACATGGTAATGTACATTAAACAGGGATATTAATAACTTTAAACACCAGGTTTCCATGGACTAATTAGACACAGAAGAAACTCAAATCGGATTTAGTTACTCTTCAAATTCATTTTCCTCACTCTTTATAGCACTCAGATCCTAATTAAAATATGGATAATGAATTCATTCCAAAGAATAATTGTATTCAAATTAATTTCACTCCCTCTGTGTAACACTTTGAACCTAATTAGGATCATGATGGTCCGTTGACTTATACTTTAAAGCTGGTCTTTCAAAATGATTTCTGTAATACTCAGTTGTCACTTATGATCTCAAAATGCTCTAATCAAATTAATGAAACATCAGTCAAATTTCAATAAAAAATCATCTCATGTGATTTAAAGTGCATAATACTTTGAATGAGTTTGTATATGAGCTTGAATATGCCTAAATACTTTTACAATTCATTTATTGCAGGCAAACTTCAAAATTTATGATCATGAAATAGCCGTCTTCCTATTTTATTTAATTATACCATGCAAATCAAAAATCTTAAGTGGGTTACATATCAGAAAAGCATAGTTACTCATCTGTAACAGGCTTTCTCCGGGGACAGCAGGACTTAATCCTCACATATGGGTGATGTCAGCACTGATGGAGCCCTCACGGAAGCATCCCCCAGCTTTCAAAGAAAGCCTTTGGGAGATGCCACCATAAGAACATAAAATATGCCATACTGGGTCAGACCAAGGTCCATCAAGCCCAGTATCCTGTTTCCAACAGTGGCCAATCTAGGTAATACGTACCTAGCAGTTTCCCCAAAAGACACAGGTTCCACAATGCTTGTATTGGATCAAGCATTGATATCCTGGGTCCCTTCTTAATAATGGTTTATTGACCTTTCTTCCAGGAACATGTCCAAACCTTTTTTAAACCCAGCTACACTAACAGCCTTTACTACAGGGTGAGCCAGTCAAACCTGCATTTTTGAAATGACTGTAAAAAATAAACAGATGGATATTTCAAAATTTTATTGTTACTATCTTAATGTACATTAAAAAGCATTTAAGAAACAACATTCACTGTTTAAAAATAACGCCAGTAAGATGGTGTCCTTCCCGATTGAGACATTCTTGTAGGCGATTTCTGAAACTGCCCATCACATCACGGAGCATACGCTGAGGAATTCTCTCGATTTCCAACCGGATTCTCCTCTTGAGTTCCCCAAGCGTTGGAGGTCGTTGTTCAAAGACTTTACTCTTCAGGTACCCCCACAAGAAAAAATCGCACACTGTGAGGTCGGGCGATCGGGGAGGCCAAGAAATTGCTCCATTTCGGGATATCACCCGATTTGGAAAAACATTGTTGAGAACATTCATGCTCACACGGGCTGTATGACTTGTGGCACCGTCTTGCTGGAATAAGGTTTCATTGTTCATTCCATGTTGACGAAGCTGAGGAATGAAGAACGAATGCAACATTTCCGAATAGCGTTGTGCATTCACAGTAACTGCTTGCTCCCTGTCATTTTCAAAAACATACGGGCCTATGATTCCCAATGAGGACATTGCGCACCAAACTGTTACCTTGCTTGAATGGAGTGGTTTTTGATGGAGTTGTTGAGGGTTTTCATCACTCCAATATCGGAAATTTTGTTTATTCACAAAACCGGAGAGATGGAAATGTGCCTCATCGCTCATCCACAGGTTGTGAACAAGGTCCTCGTTTTCATCAAACATGTCCAACAACGTTTGACAAAAACGCCGTCGAGTTGCAAAAT
Organism: Ichthyophis bannanicus; assembly: GCA_033557465.1. Taxonomy (NCBI): domain Eukaryota; kingdom Metazoa; phylum Chordata; class Amphibia; order Gymnophiona; family Ichthyophiidae; genus Ichthyophis; species Ichthyophis bannanicus. Next base: position 370,017,092 of record CM066033.1, on the reverse strand, counting down.
CGTTTTCATTCATAGCCTGAACAACCTGAATTTTGTACGGGTGATGGTGTAAATCTAACCTCAAGATTCTTCGGACGCCGATCTCCGAGGGCTTCTTTCCACAGCAACTCTCACGCGGTCAATATTCGCGGGAGTTCGCACTGATCTTGCACTGCCACCCCTTCTGCTTCTCGTTTCACCAATTGCTTCAAAGTTTGTCACCCACAATTTGATTGAATTAACAGACGGCACTGGCTTATTTCGATTAATTTGAAAATTCGTCCAGAAACGACGCTGAGCGGCTGCATAACTACCACTTTGGTAAAACGCTTTCACAGCGAATGAACGTTGTTGTTTAGACCACTGCTCCATGGCGACTGAAATGCTTAGCTGTGGGGGACACAATGGTAACCTTGCTAACTCGCTCCGCCCACATTCACGGCTCTCCCGCCCTTTTCAAAAATGCAGGTTTGACTGGCTCACCCTTTACATCCTCCAGTAACAAATTACAGTTTGATTACACAATGAGTGAAAAAATATTTTCTTTTATTAGTCTTAAATAGTTTACCCTGTAGCTTCATTGCATGTCCCCTAGTCTTTCTATATTCTGATAACATCAATCGATCTATGTTTACCCGTTCCACTCCATTCATTGATTTATAGACTTCTATCATATCTCCCCTCAATCATCTCTTTTCCAGGTTAAAGAGCCCTAACCTTTTTAGCCTTTCTTCATAGGGGTATCCTTCTATCCCCTTTACCATTTTGGTGGCTCTTCTCTGAACCTTTTCTAATAACGCTATATCCTTTTTAAGATACGGTGACCAGAATTGCACACAACATTCAAGGTGTGGTCTCACCATGGAACAATATAGGGGCATTATAAATATCCTTTATTTTCCATTCCTTTCCTTATGATACCTAGCATTCTATTTGCTCTCTTGGCCGCCACTGCACACTGGGCTGAGGGTTTTAACATGTTATCCACAATGACGCCTAAATCTTTTTCCTGGGTGGTGGTTCCTAATATGGAACCTTCCATCATGTAACCATAGTTTGAGTTGTTCTTTCCTAGGTGCATAACTTTGCACATGTCCACATTAAATTTCATCTGCTATTTTGATGCCCAGTCTTCCAATTTATCAAGATCCTCTTGCAATTTTCCACAATCCTCTTAGGTTTTAACAACTTTAAATCGTTTTGTCTCATCTACAAATTTGATAACCTCACTCGTTATTCCCTTTTCCAGGTCATTTATGAATATGTCAAAAAGCATCAGACCCAGCACAGATCCCTAGGGTAAACCACTATTCACCTTTCTCCATTGGGAAAATTGGCCATTTAGCGCTACCCTCTGCTTTCTATCTTTTAACCAGTTCCTGATCCACAATAGTACACTGCCTCCTATCCCATGACTCTTTAGTTTTGCCAAAAGTCTCCGATGAGGGACCTTGTCAAAGGCTTTCTGAAAGTCCAAATACACTATGCGTGCGTGGTCCCCTTCCCGCCTAAGGGTACCATCTTGCTCAGTCAGACAACATAGCTAAAAAAGAGGGCAAAAATAAAAGATGGTAAAGGAGCAACTCCAAGGGGAGGAGGGAGGGTTGTGACGACTGATTCCTGCTGTCCCCAGAGAACACCTGTTACAGGTGAGTAACTACGCTTTCTCTGGGAACAAGCAAGATGGTCAGTCATCACATATGGGACTCCCCAGCTACAGGCTACCAAAAACCCATAGCAAAAACACAGACTCCCCACGGGGAGCCACAAGCAGCAGCAATTAAGTCCATTTCCACAGACCACATTAGGACCTCTGTGTCCAATGAAAGCCAGCATTCCGGTAGCCTGAACACAGAAGGATCAGAGGGCAGGAGTTGCCTAAACCCCGAAAAGGTTACAGAGCACAGCCTGGCTGAAGGCACTATCCCGTCGGGACTCTCTTTCAAGGCAGTAATGGGTGCGAAGGTATGAACTGAAGACCAGGTGGCGGCACAGCAGATGTCCACCATCGGGACAGAGCACAAGTTTGCCACCGAGGCTGCCATGGCCCTGACATGGTGCACCATGACATGGCTTTCCAGAGGGAGCCCCACCTGCTTGTAAGCGAGGGCAATACAGTCCACCACGCAGATAGACAGTGTACACTTAGTTACCGCTTCCTCCAGCCTACTGGGGGTTGTAAGAGATGAAAAGCTGAGTAGCTTTGGGGTGGCCCTGAGTGCATTGGATATAGAAGGACAAAGCCCTCTTACAGTCCAAACTGTTAAGGACTGTGTCTGCCCTACTGGAGTGAGGTCTCGGAAAGAAGGTAGGGAGTACTACTTCCTGGTTGAGATGGAAGGACGATACTACCTTCAGAAGAAATTTAGAATGTGTGCAGATTACCAATCTGTTCTTGTAGACCCTGGTATAAGGCGCCTCTGCAACTAAGGCCTGAAGCTCGCTAACTCTGCGAGCTGAGGTGAGTGCAACTAGGAATGCCACTTTCCAAGAGAGGTAGTATAGGTGGCAGGTAGCCAGAAGCTTGAAAGGTGGGGCGAGTGAGCTGCCCCAACACCACGCTGAGGTCCTATTCGGTTGCAGGAAGGTGACCGGAGGCTTCCATAAGAGCAGAACCCTAAGAAAGCAGGTCACTAACGGCTGGACTGAGAGGAGCTTGCCATCCACTGGGTGGTGGTGTGCTGCCAGGGCACTAAGGTGCACCCGGACGAAGTTAGACTTGAGCCCGGATTGTGAGAGGTGGAGAAGGTACTGTAACACCACACTCACTGGGCATAACAGGTCACCCCTGTGCTTGTCACACAAGGCCGAAAACCTGTGCCATTTGAGGGTGTAAGTTTTTCTAGTAGAGGCCTTGCAAGAGGCCAGCAGGATCTGCTCTACCTCACCCAAGAGGTTGAAAGGGGTTAGGGTCACCCTTTCAGCAGCCATGCTCTCAGCAACAGGGACCCCAGGTTGGGTGCAAAAGAGAACCCTCCTTCCTGAGACAGAAGTCCCAGAGAGGTCCCCAATGGAATGGGGGTTTCCATCATTAATCGGAGGAGTGGCGGGAACCATAGTTTCCTGAGCCACTGAGGGGCTATCAGGATGAGCAAGGTCCTGTCACGGAGGGTCCTGAACAAAGTTTTGCCACTAAGCGGCTTGGGAGGGAAGGCATACATGAGACCCTCAGACCATGAGACAAGAATGCGCCCGCTGCCACCTTGGAGGGGTGGGCCTGCCAGGAACAGAAGCAGGGCAACTGGAAGTTGTCCATGCTGGTGAACAAGTCCATCATGGGTTTCTCCCAGATCTAGAAAAGCCAGTCAGCCATCCTGGGGTCCAGCTGCCACTCGTGCGGCTGGATGACTCTGCTCAGCCTGTCGGCCAGCAGGTTGTTCTGGCCTGGTAGGCCTACTGCCCGCAGGAGGATACCCTGTCAGACTGCGTATGAGCAGAGGACCACTGCCTCCTGACAAAGGGCACAAGACCCAGTGCCCCCCTGTTTGTTGACACAGATCACCACCACATGGTTGTCCATCTGGACCAGCACTGGCTGGTGACGCAGGTGGCGGCAAAACTCTCACAGGGTTACATATATCGCCTGCAGCTCTAGGAGGTTGATCTGCTGGATGCTCTCGTCTGGTGACCAGCTGCCCTGGTTGCAGAGTTCCTCGCAGTGGGCTCCCCAGCTGAGCAGGGGAGAGTCCATGGTGAGAACTCTTGAGGGGCTCGGGGCCTGGAAAAGGCATGCCTGCCTCGAGACACTGGAGAGACTGCCAGCAGACCAGAGAGTCCGCCAGTAGGCGGGTTACAGAGACTCTGTCTCAGAGGCCCTCCGTGGCTTGAGTGCACTGGTCCCAGAGATACCACTGTGCTGGTCTCATGTGGAAACAAGTATCTGGGGTGACATGGACCATGGAGGCCATGTGCCCAAGAAGACGCAGGAGAAGCTGAGTGGGCACTGAGGGACGGTATTGTGGTGGTGATGGTCACCCACCTCTGGGCATAGAGGGCCAGATGTCCTCCTTTGGACTGCTGATCTCCTTAGGGTAGAGAGATTATGCTCAAGGAGTCAAAAGCTCGACTCTGGCTGGGCTGGAGCTAGTGCCTGGGGATTTGGAGCCTTCTGCTTACATGGGCCATGCCCATGTCTTGCTGACTCTGTTGGGGAGCTGGGGCCTGATAAGGTGGATAGTTTCTGTAAGCAGCTCCCTTCCTCAGGTAGAAGGACTTTTTACCAGAACCCTTACATCGTGGAGGGGCAGCGGTCTTTTTAGAGAGCCTGGTCCTAGTCAAGAACTCTGTCTACAGCTCGGCAGCCTTGTCTGTCATGGGTTTGCCAAAGAGGTTCTCTCCTTGGCAGGGGACATCAACCAATGTCCTGAACCCACTGCTCAAGGTCAGACGACTGTAGCCAAGTTTGGCAGCGTGCATTGATGCCAGCCGCCGCTACTTGAGCTGCCGACTCGAACCTGTCATAGGCCGCCCGAGACATGAATTTGGAGCATTCACAGACTGCTTGGGCCAGGTTCTTGAACTGCTGCAAAGGTTCCTCGGAGAAACCAGCCGAGAACCCATGTACAGCTGGTAGGCCTGGATGCAGCAGAGCATTGAGCCCTTGTAGCACTTTCTGCCGAGGGCATCCAAGGTGTGGACCTCCCTGCCGGTGGGCACCGAGGCGTGCATCTGGATTTTTAGCCAATGCATGGCTGACTCCACCACCATGAAGTTATGTGGCAGCTGTGACTTTTGGAAGCCCAGGCTCTGGTGGACTCGATATATCGAGCCATTTGCTCACCACCGGCACCGAAGCGAGTGTCTCCCACATTCGGAGCATGAGCCGTTCCAGGATGGGAGGGATGGGCACTGTGAGTGATTCCTGCAGAGGGGCCTCGCTCAGGAGGATTTCCAACTAATTCACCCAAGGGTCCTCATCAGACTTGGTCGGGAATGCTAGGGCCTTAGACATGTTCCTGACAAAATCCGGGAAGCCCATGTCCTCTGGCAGGGACCGCTGTCGAGGCTCTGAGACAGGAGAGTCAGAAGGGATGTTGCCGTAGCGACGGGTATCAGGGGACTCTTCATCCTCCATCTCCCACTCGTAGTCCATTCAAGGACTCATAGGAGGGCTGCTCCACGGACCTTGAGGCTCCTGATGCCCTGCGGCCGGTGCCCGGCAAACTTGCCGGGGACGACTGCGGTCCTATCGAGCAGGACGCCAAGTGTGACCTCGGCTGAGGATCAACTCGGCGTTGAAGGATCTCGAGGACTGGCTCAGCCTCCGGGTATGTCAGACATCGAAGGCCCAGTGGTCAGGGCAGATAAACCGGTTATGCCAGACAACAGCGCCCACTGCTGGTCCATGAAGGCAGACAAACTGTGCTCCAGGGCTGCCATTCTGGACTCCAGACTAGAAGGCTCCGCAACCACTCGGGCCGAACGCCGGCTCCCCCGAAGTGGAATCCTTGATGAGGATGGTGTCTGGGGACAGAGGCCAGTCTGCGGTCGGATCTTTCAGAGGGACCTTCGCAGGCCGCTCCTTCTCCGACACCTCGGACAAGCGTCTCGGACTGCGGGACTGGGCCCGGGGAGCCCCTGGCCGGTCGGAAGAGTCCAGGGATGCCACCTTCGAGGGTTTCTTCTTCTTCCTGGGCTCCCTTGAGAAAGACCCTCTTTCTGAGGACCCATGATGAGGCTCGGGTTCAGAGGCATCGGGGACTCAGGGGGGAAAAAAAAACAAAACAACAAAAAAAACGTATGCTGCTGCTAGCGGCTCTTGAGGGGCTTGCTGGACATCCTCTTGCAGAGGCTGCAGGCTGCCGGGTAATGGTCTGGCCCAAGGCAGCAGAGACAGCAGTCTTGTGTGTCGGTCAACGACATAATTTTAGAGCCCCAATCACACTTCTTAAAGCCACTGGTATCCATGGGGGGAAAAAAGTACCCCTGCGAGGTCGAAGACTCTCCGGGTTGTCAGTGGGAGAAAAAAGGCACGAAGATGCCAGAAAAGAAAAGGTCGAAAACTAAGGAAAAATAAACCGAGCCAAACGCCGAGGCACTGAGGTTGGTAGGCAGGAAGAGTACTGGTGCAATACCGGAAGCGAGTGTAAAACTCAGAAAGAGAAAAATCAACTTTTTCCAGGGACAAGCCAGACGTCGTCTGAAGGGCTCCGTGGAAAAAAGGAGACTGAGCAATATGGCACCCTTGGGCGGGAAAGGGACCCTGCATGCATGGTGGCATTTCCCAAAGGCTTTCTTTGAAAGCTGGCGGATGATTTTGCGAGGGTTCCGTTACTGCCATCACCTATATGTGAGGACTGACTTCCTACTTGTTCCTGGAGAACGTGTAAAATTGGATATCAAGGGGGTAGTCTCATCAAAAGTTCTCATCAGATCATAATAGCTGCTAACTTACCACTCCTTAAGTTAGGTATCTCTAACAGATTCAAATTCTATTATGTGATGCCATATAACTTCATATCGCCTTATTTTTGTGTTGATTACTGTCTCCCTCTGCAATGTGGGATATAGGTTTATATCTAAGTTTTTCTTCAGATGTTCGTTTTGGAGTTAGTTTTTTTTATAAAAGCTTTTCTTTATCTTGGATGGAAATGTATGTTACAAATTGCAATAAAAGTAATATTAAAAAAAACAAAACACTGTGGATGGCAAGTTTGGTCCCAGATATCAAGCAGACTCATCCGTTTGGCACAGATTGGAGCACTGTTCAGTTTGCACTGCCCCTGTATTCTACTCCATGCAATGGATTTAGTAGAGAATAGACACACCACATATAGGAAGACAGAGTAAACTGATAAGGATCCATGTGTTCAACTTTTTCCCCCCAGGTTATAGATCAACCTGCCTGCCAAAAGATTCTACAGGATGGCATGAAAACATTGCATCTGGGTAGAGATTTCTACATGTACTATGTAGTATAAGTAGAAAGAACGGAGAGACATTACCACGATTGCTCAATGTCACCATAAAGCTGCTTCAAAGGCAGCACAACATAAAATTCATTAACAGTAGTTGGTGAATTGTTGTGCATCTCTTAGGGGGAGAGAATAAAGTTCCCTCCAAGTCTCACTGAGTTCCTTCATGTGGTGACCCCACTGTATAACATCTATACTAAATCTCAGCAAGGCAACACTACAATCGAAGTATAGTAGGAAAAAAAAGAAAAATACATACTGGCTGCACATCACCCAAGATAAAAAGGTGCCCACCTGTAGCTTACACACTAGGTCCAATGATAGTGGTTGTGATAGTACAGACACTGCAGATGTAAATAACATCCCTCCCACAGATAAAGGCCATGGCGGACATGTTCATGAACCCACTGTGGCTGGAGACAAACCACAGAAATCAATGTAAAAGTTGAGGATTAACTACAATTAAGTGGACTTCTTCAGATACAGAAGAGATAATGTACTACTACTTTTATACTACAAACCCTATATTTAAATCAAGAGGGTATACAAAGAGAATCTGCCAAACAGTGGAAGAAAGAGGGAGGGAGGATCTTTGGCATGATGCAAGTCCTACACTGAGCATTAGCAGTAAATTTGAGAGACAGACCATACCCTGGCATGGAAATGAGGTTCATGACTGTCACGGTATGTGCAAAACTCACCCATTTGAAGAAACTGTCCTGCTTCACCCTAAGCACTATGAACTTTCTAGGCATGGACTGGGCCGAGTCTTCCTCCTCATGGCCAAAAATAATTTTCACTACTCCTCAGTCACACAAGCCACATCTGCTGGATAGATCCATATTTTCTGCCCAAAGAAACATTCCTTATTTAATTTGCATAATAATTATAGAATCATATTGGGATCTTGATCAAAACCAAATGAAGCCAACAGTCAACCTTTCCAGTACTTCCACAGCTGATGATTCTAGCAAAGCAAAAACATCTAGAGCTCCTGGCAAAAGTAGCAGTTCCAGATGCCAGAGTTGTTGTTGTTGTTGTTAAGTGCTGTCGAGTCGGAGTCGACTCATGGCGACCCTCTGGATAGCTATTCTAAATTGTGTTCGGTCTTGAGTCAGGCAGCTCATTGTTGACAGACTGGTACCCGTAGCTGCTGTTATTGCATTGATCCATCTCATTGATGGCCTTCCTCTTTTGCGGAGGGATCTAGCTTAGCTTGAAGAATGGTCTAGAATTTGGCAGCTGGGATGTAATGTTAAAAAATGTAAGGTCATGCATTTGGGCTGCAGCAATCCAAGGGAGCAATATAGTATAAGGGGTGAAGTACTTTTGTCCACTAAAGAAGAGCGGGACCTAGGCGTGGTTGTATCTGATGATCTTAAAGTAGCTAAACAGGTAGAAAAGGCGACGGCAAAAGCTAGAGGGATGCTTGGGTGCATACGGAGGGGAATGGTTAGCAGAAAAAAGGAGGTGATAATGCCTCTGTATAAGTCTTTGGTGCGACCTCATTTGGAATATAGTGTGCAATTCTGGACACCGCACCTTCAAAAGGATGTGAACAGGATGGAGTCGGTGCAGAGGGTGGCTACTAAAATGATTAGTGGCCTTCATTATAAAGCATATGAGGACTGAAGGATCTTAATATGTACACCTTAGAGGAAAGGCAGGATAGAGATGATATGATTGAGATGTTTAAATACCTCCGTGGCATAAATGTTCAGGGAGAGAGCCTCTTTCAATTGAAAGCAAGTTCTGCTACGAGGGGACATGGGATGAGGGTGAAGGGAGATAGATTCAGGAGTGATATGCGGAAATATTTCTTTACAGAAAGAGTAGTGGATCTGTGGAATAGTCTCCCAGTGGAGGTGGTAGAGATGAGGACAGTAACTGAATTCAAAAAAGCATGGGACAAACACAGAGGATCTCTAAAGATAAAAAGGGGACTGCTGTAGTTGTTGATATGGAAGGACAGACTAGATAGGCCATGTGGTCTTTTTCTGTCATCATATTTCTATGTTTCTGTTTCTATGCGCTGACCTATCTTGCCAAGCATGATGTCTTTCTCTAATGATCTCTCTCTTCGCATGATGTGTCCAAAGTATGAAAGTCGAAGTCTTGTCATCTGAGCTTCTAAAGAAAGCTTAGGTTTGATCTCCTCTAGTACACAGTATTCGCCGCCAGCACCATAATTCAAAGGCATCAATTTTCTTCCTATCTTTTTCACTGTCCAGCTTTCACATCCATATGATGTTATTGAAAATACCATGGCTTGAACAAGTCGAATCTTTGTATGGAGAGAGACATCTCTGCTCTTGAGAATCTTATCTAGATCTTTCATAGCCATTCTGCCAAGAGCAATGTGTCGTCTGATTTCTTGACTGCTTGTTGCTTCTTTATTGATAGTTGATCCAAAGAGGTTAAAGTTGTTCACAATTTCAATTTCTTCTCCTTCAACGATGAACCTGTTGATTTTGCCAGTTGTCATGATCTTTGTCTTCTTTACATTAAGGTGCAGGCCCATTTTGAGACTATGTTCTTTGATTGTGAGAAGCAAATGTTTCAGATCATCTTCACTTTCAGCCAGTAATGTGGTATTATCAGCATAGCGAAGGTTGTTGATGAGTCTTCCACCAATCTTCACACCTCTGTTGTCTTCATATAATCCTGCTTCTCTGATGATTTGTTCTGCATATAAATTAAACAGGTAAGGGGAAGTATGCAGCCTTGTCTTACACCTTTGCTTATTTTAAACCATTCTGTTTCTCCTTGTTCCGTTTGAACTGTTGCTTCTTGATCAATGTACAGATTGCGCAAGAGAACGATCAGGTGTTCTGGTATACCCATGCTTCTTAATATGGCCCAGAGTTTCTCATGGTTTACACAGTCAAAAGCTTTGCTATAGTCGATAAAGCACAAATAGATATCCTTTTGGTATTCTTTAGTCTTTTCAAGGATCCATCTCACATCCGCAATGTCATCTCTCGTTCCTCGCCCTTTCCTGAACCCTGCTTGCACTTCAGGTAGTTCTTGTTCCAGGTATGGTTGTAGTCTCTTTTGAATAATCTTCAGTAGAATCTTGCTGGCATGTGGGATCAGAGCGATTGTGCGATAATTTCCACAGTCAGTTGGATCACCTTTCTTTAGTACTGGTATAAACACAGATCTTTTCCAGTCAGTTGGCCATGATGTTGTCTTCCATATTTCTTGGCAGAGCCTTGTAGGTACAGTAACAGCTGTATCAGATTGCTGTAATACTTCTATGGGAATGCTATCAATGCCTGGTGCTTTGTTCTTTGATAAGGCTTTCAATGCTGCTTTAACTTCTTTCATCACCAATGGTTTCCGAACATAAGGTACAGGTTGAAACGGCTGTTGGTCCACTTGATCTTTATCATATAAAAACTCTGTATATTCCTTCCACCTTTTCTTGATCTTCTCAGCATCATTCAACATAGAACCTTCAGCATCTTGTAACATTCCAATTCAAGGCTGGAACTTTTTCTTTAACTCTCATACCTTTAGGAAAGCCGATCTTGTTCTTCCTCTAATAGTTTCTGCTTCTATTTCCTTGCATGCATCATAGTACTTTTCCTTGTCTTGTCTTGCTGCACGTTGGAAATCTCTGTTGAGTTCTGTTATTGTCTTTCTTTCTCCTCTGGCTTTAGCTTCTCTGCGTTTCTGGGCAATTTTCAGAGTTTCTTCTGTCATCCATTTTGGCCGTTTTTGCTTTTTCACCTTTTGTAGAGACTTCTCGCTTTCTTCCATCACAACTTTCTTGATGTCATTCCATAACTCTTCTGTAGCTCTGTCATTTGTATCTAAAGCAGCAAATCGATTTTGCAGGCAGTCTTTAAATTCCAGTGGTATATTTTCAAGGTCATATTTTGCTGCATTCATGAGTGGTTTGCTCTTTTTCAACTTTAGCTTGAGTTTGCATACTAGTAGTTGATGATCTGTACCACAGTCAGCTCCAGGTTTTGTCTTTGTTGATGTTATAGAACTTTTCCATCGTTGACTTCCACAGATGTAGTCAATTTGATTTTTATACAATCCATTGGGTGAAGTCCATGTGTACAGTCGCCGCTTGTGTTGATGGAAGGTGTTTGAGATGAATAGATCATTGGTCTTGCAGAATTCTATCAGTCTTTCTCCAGCTTCATTTCTGTTGCCAAGTCCATATTTTCCAACTACTTTGCCGCCTTCTTTGTTGCCAACCTTTGCGTTCCAGTCACCCATGACTATCAGGATATCCTGTTGGCATGTTCTGTCAATTTCAGCTTGTACTTGTTCATAGAACTCTTCAATTTCATTCTCTTCTGCAGCTGTTAGGGCATATACTTGAATTATAGTTGTGTTGATAGGCATTCCTCGTAGACGAATAGAGATTAAGCGTTCGCTTACTGCATTGTATTTCATTACAGTTCTTGCAAGTTTCTTCTTTATTATAAATGCAACACTATTTCTTCTTTGCCTTTCATTTGCAGCATAGTAGACCATGTGATCATCTGATGCAAAGTGCCCGATGCCAGTCCATTTCAGTTCGCTGACACGCAACAGATCAAGTTGTACACGTTCCATTTCATTCTTGACCACCTCCAACTTTCCTTGGTTCATGCTTCGTACGTTCCATGTTCCAATGCGTAATACAGCTTCTGACTCTCATTTCATGCGCAGCTACATCAGCAGTCAGACATCCTGAGGGATTTGATCCAATCACATCATAAATGCTGGCTTTACTCTGAGAAGTCTTCAGCTCTTCCCCAGTAGCTAGTTGAGTGCCTTCCGACCTGGGGGTCTCATCTTCCAGCACTATAGCACTGATGCACACAAGCCCTCACAGCATGACAAGCTGCAAACCAAGTGAGGAGATGCCAGAGTACAGAGGTAATAAACGTTATTAAAAGGGGGAATATATTAGCATCTGAAACATATAACACCTCCACAAAATATTTATTAAAGACATCTAGAGGGGAAATCCCAACTATCTTTGTGAAATTTAAGACTCTCAGGTTTAAGTGCAACAATTGATTTTCAAAAACTTCCAACTTGCAATGGATTATCAACTTATCCTTTATTAGAGCAGATACAGCCTCTTTAAATTATTTGGCTTGAGATTCTAAACCACTAATTCTATCCTGAGTTTCTTAGTGGAGTCATCTTGCTTCTGGGCCAAAACAGCAACCGTAGAGACCAATACATTGGTATCAGTAGAACAATGCTTCACAATTAGGTCCATTTTCACAAGCAATTCCCATTATTTGCGTTCTAGAATCGATTGTTCAACTGACATTGCCCCAGTGGCATCTGTTTCTGCTGTTTAAACTACAGATCCTACTGTCAGAGACAACCCAACAGTCGGGTTTCACTTGGGAAGAGCTCCTCTCAGCAGAAAAACTGGGTCAAAATCCTTCAGCCTCAATTGCACTAGGAATCCAACAGAAGAATCTAGAGATTGCCATGGGTTCACAAAATCCACTCAAAAAACCCCAAAACAAACCTGAATGAGGCTAGTAGAACACAGTCCGGCTCAAAAAAATAGCTCTCACCAAAAATAAAATAAGCATATGTAGTAGAGGAAAATGCAAACGTTCTTACTATACAATGGGACACAAATATGAGGAGGAAAAAGTTCTCAGTGTCAAAAGAAGCCAACACAATGGCCAGCTTCACATTCTGTTCTAGGCCAACAAATGGCCTTCGGATCATAGCATCATCGGTCATTAAAAAAAAAAAAAAAAACCCTACTCAAATATATTCACATAAATTTATAAAGTGGAATGCAATAAAAGGCAAACAAATACTTAAGCTTGGCACTGAACTCAAAGCAATGTCTCCACTCCGATGCTAAGCATTTCGCTTCTGTTGCCTCAGGGAGTAGGACTGCGCTGTTTGCCTGCCAAACTCAGCATTACTGAAAGAATGGAATATATATCAGGTCATATCAAGCATTATTCCAATACACATTAATATTTGAAACAAGTTTTATAACTAACAAAAAGGGGGAACCTATAGATCCTCTGCAAAACAAATGCAAAGGGAACTAAAAAGAAGAGTACAACAGCTCACTCTTAGGGGTATGTTTACTAAACTGTTCTAATGTTACCGGCGAAAAGTGCAGCGCTAACGTGAGCAATTGTATATAAGGAAGTGGGCATTCCGGCGTCAAAGTAGCAATGGCTGTTTATCGCGCGATAGAGGGCGCCTTGGCTCGTTATATGCGGTAACCTTAATTTCGTGCCAGCGCTGTGAGAATAGCTATAGAGGTGTAGCCCACTGGTTAATGCAATGACTACCAAGCACTGTATAATGTGCCCTATGAGGTGCCTTATAGGGCGTCCTATAGGGCACCTTATAGGGCACTGTATAATGTGCCCTATGGGGCGCCTTATAGGGCACCCTAGGTTACGGCACTGAAGTGAGGGTGTTTTTGCTGGCAGCACAGATTGTAGAGATGTGTCTGACTGTTACAGGTAGCAAAAGGGATTGCCTCAGACAGCCTTATTAGATGAGACCTCTGAGGGATCGAACCCATGACCTCTGGCTTGGTAGTCATTGCATTAACCAGTGGGCTACACTACTATAGCTATTCCCCAGCACTGGCTGGCGTCAGAAAGACTGCAGGTCACCACACAAAATGTCAGTACCCATGATGCAATGCACATGCAGAACAGCAGTCTACATCTGATTACAAGATGGGGTATGCGTTTCTACAGCACCACAGCCTGGTAGGGGGAAATGACCATGTGTGTTACTGGCATAGAGTAGCTACAGACAGTGACATTGTGCAGTTCCTGTGCTCACCCTGATGGTGAGGTGGGGTGCCCAGCATCAGGTCTGCAGCACCTGACTTGGCCGAGATAGGCTGTGCTGCAGGTCCCCATCAGTGCCAGTGTGTGACAGGTAGTCCTTGCAGACACACCTAGGATACACCTGTGGCCATCTGTATTCCCCAGTCATGTCTAGCCCTTGTGGACTATGATGCACCCAGAATATTGCATATCCTGTGTGGTTGCCATGGTCACTTGTTATAAGAGCAGGGTGGTGTCTGGACCCACATGTGGATTATGTATCACCACCCAACCCGCCCTCTCTGGGTCAGGGTGGGGACAGGATCTGCCACGAACAGAACCACACAGTACATCTTTGCAATGGAGGCAGTAGAGGGGACCATCAACCCCAGTCCTGCTGGGGAATGGGCGCCCTCCAGGGCAGTCAATGCAGATCTGTACCTATCACCTATGGCACTGGCAGACAGGCAGTAGGCCTGGAAAAACTCAGCTGCCCCCAACCACAATCTTAAATTAACCAGCAGAAGGCACAGTCAGTCTGCATCTGCTGCACCCTGCAAGGTGTTGCAGCCATACACATGCTAACTGCAGATAGTGCATGCACATAGTGCAGATAGTGCATACACATGCTAACTGCAGTACATAGTGCATGTTCCTAGAGGAATTATGTGCACCCAGAAGTAGGATGTAAGCACAAACACCAAGCAGGTATGTCAGTGATTGGACCCCAAAAAAGGGAACTCACAGATATCACTTAAGAGAAACACTGTATAGCACTATGTGGGAACCTAGACATGCCATGGTCACTGCTCAGTCAGAGTGAGAATGACCTCCCAGCATGACATGCTGTGGCCACCCTGTCCATGCAGGTGGTGGTCGGGCACTACAACATCCCAGCCACTGCCCTATGCCCTGTGCAGATGCATCCTGCCCAGACCGCCCTGTCCAGGCCATACCCACAATACCTTGCTCCTCATTATGCACATTGGCAGGCTAACGCTGGAAACAGTGTAAGCATTGTGGGCTCAGTAAGGTGTAGGCCGCCACCAAACACTGGATAGACATACACACTCCCACACCTATTTCAGCATTGTGCAAAGATAGAGGTGGTTGGCAGCCCTGGCCGCCACACCAGTCCTGGGCTCAGTACAGGCATTGCTAAGGTACTCAATACTGTTAGGGTCACTCTCTGGGGTGTTAAACACTGTCAGAAATAAAAAAAGGAAACACTCCACATATATCACTACTATGATGAATATCTTAACAAATTGTGTTTAATTTAGGATTTGTTAGCTGACATCATAGCAACCTTTTGATATATATGGCACGTGTTTCCATGTTTATGACAGCATTGCTAAGGTATGCAGGTACTAGTAGTGGTAGCTGCTGCTCCGCGCAGGGCCCAACAGCCTGAGTCTCCATGAGGCTTTGGATAGTGGAGCATGTGGGTGTGGGTGTTTGTGCCCCTGTTGGCTGATGCTCTAGGGAGTGCACATGTTTATGGTGTATGTGCTCTGTAGGGTAAAATAAAAGGGACATTGTCTGCAGGAGCCACAGCTGGGACTTGAACCTGTGACCTTCTGCCCCTGAACATACTGGCTGTGTGTACTGCACCAAACTGTTGCCACAGAGGCAGGTCATTCCCTGGGGATACCATGACTGTTGTTCAGACAGACCTTGTCTGTTGCACTGCATGCCACCGACCTAAAAAGGGCTTGGGCTTGGCCTTGGTCTGCTGTGGGCAGATGCCACTGCCCCCTCCACCGCCAGCACCCCTCCACCACCATGCTGCCATGCCCTTATGCCGGTGGTGCACAGTCCCAAGCCATCCAGTGTGCCGGTAGGTAGCTGCCTATGATGTGGGGTCTGGGGTAGGGTTGCCTACATAGACATCCGCGCTTCCCCCCAGCACCACCTGCCAATGTTATGTGCCCTTTGGGGTACCTGCTGGGTACTGTCCCCTGGGACACTGTGGAATACATACTCGTGGACATGTGTGACCTTGTTCAGTTGCTGTCTTGCTGATATTCCGTTTCTGCATTCCTATATTCCACCTAGGCATCTGCCTAGTCCACCCTGTGCCCCAGCTTCCCCACTGCATGTCCCGCCTGCAGCCCTCTGTACCCCATTTACAGCATCACCATAGTTCCCTTTCATACGTGGGCACTCTGCTGTTGCTGCACATGTAGCACTATCATCACTCTTCTTGGTCTCCCTGCCTTTGCTTTACATTGCTGACTGAAATGGTTTCTCTCTCCTGCAAAAGTGCCTCTAACACCAGGTTTTCACTCACAGTAATGTTCTGGTCTTAAGATCCCGGCGTTAGTGTAGCAGGATCTCTCCCCACCCACTCCCCACCCATTGACCCCTTCTCTCTGCCCTCTCTCCATCCTCTGTGTGACTAACACCGCCCGTGGTGCATCACGCGGTGACGTTATCGCTGTTTAGTAAACATACCCCTAAATTGTAAGGAATACCAGCTTTACAATCTTATTAAAAGAATAGTCAGCCATTCATCCCCACTGAATTCTCAACGCTGAAAAGTCCTGTCCTTACATTCCTTGCCCACAAATCTTCAGCCATATGTTCATGCCCGGTTCACAGCGCAAAACTGTTACAGCAGCTACTAATACCTAACGATAGCAAGATACACAGCGTGCATTAAAAATTAATTATGCTTCAACTTAACCAAAAGGAGCCTACGATATTGTCAGAAGTGCTTACAATAGATAATTCAGATATAACATTCAAAAGGAAAGCCACTGCACACAATATGGCTTGAATCACCTAAAAAACATCAAGCATCCGTTTTATAAGCCACTGCACTCACTGTGACTAAGCTACAACTGAAAGGGAATCCCTCTCAGACCATCCAGATCAGGGAAATTGCTATAGCATAAAACAATGACAGATGATATTGCTAGAGTCAGAAGCCCGGTACCAAAACAAAAACACACATCAATCCTGGAAAAAAACAACCATTAGCTTCAATTACAAAAAACAGGATTTGCAAAATAGCTAATAGCATTGGTCCAGCATAGTAACATAGTACAGTATATGATGGCCGATAAAGACCAGTATTTTCCATCTAGTCTGCCCAGCAAGGCGGCAAGAGTAAGTGCATATGCTGCTCTGTGTAGGTCACCCCTATTTGCTCAGATATAAGAGATAGTTATGTTTATTTTGATTTTATCCTTTTAAAAATGGATCCACTGTGTCTGTCCCATGCCATTTTGAACTCTGTCACTGTGTTTGCCCCCACCACTTCCATTGGGAGGGCATTCCAAGCATTCACCAGCCTTTCAGTGAAAAAGTATTTCCTGACATTGCCTTTCAGTTTACCCCCTTGCAGCTTCATGTTATGCCCTCTAGTTTTACAGCTTCCCCGTCTTTAGAAGAGGTTTGTTTGTTCATTAATACTCTTAAGTATTTAAAGGTCTGAATCATCTCCCCTGTCCCTCCTCTCCTCCAGAGTGTACATATTTAGGTCTTCAAGTCTCTTCTCATAAGTCTTCTGATGCAGGCTCCAAATCATTTTGGTCACCTTCCTCTGAACTGTTTCCAGCCTTTTTATATCCTTTGCAAGATATGGTCTCCAAAATTGAACACAATATTCCAAGTGAGGCCTCACCAGCGACTGTACAGTGGTATTAGTACCTCTTCCTTTCTGCTGGTAATTCCTCTTTGTATGCAACCCAGCATCCTTCTGGCTTTTGCCACCACCTTGTTACACTGTTTCAACACCTTGAGAGCCTCAAAAACGATCATTCCGAGGTCCTTCTCCCGGTCCATGCACACCAACCTCTCGCCCCTTATCGCATACAATTCCCTTGGATTTTAGGGTTGCCAACTTTTTCACCGAGAAAAACTCGACACCTGTGGCTCGCCATGCTCCACCCATTCTCCGCCCCCAGTCCCACCCCTGCCCCACCCCCAGCCTCACCCACAAAAATTACCGAGGATTCAGTCACACCCCCCCTCAGTGCTGGTTCACTCACCCCCCCTCCCCTCAGTGCTGGTTCACTCACTCACCCCCCCTCCCCTGATGGTTCACTCACTCACTCACCCCCCCTCCCCTCCCCTCCCTGCTGGTTCACTCACCCACCCCCCTGTCACCCTCCGGTCATCGCAGAGCCCAAGGAAGTGATGTCATGGGGGCGGGCTCCTCACAGGTTGTCTTTCCTTTTCAAATTAACTTTAGCTGCAATAAAGTTAATTTGAAAAGGAAAAAGAACCTGTGAGGAACCCGCCCCCATGATATCACTTCCTCGGGTTCTGCAATGACCGGAGGGCTCCTTACACAGTTTATCTTTAGTTTTCAAAGTAAGTGTATTGCAGCCGCTGCTCTGTACAAAGCAGAAGCAGCGGCTGCACTGCTATGGGGAATCGCGTTCGCACCGCAGACTTCGGCACAAAAGCCAGTTTTTTGCTCTGGCCGCTCCCAATCTTGCGGCCAGAGCAAAAAAAACGGCTTTTCAATGGCCAGTTTTACATCTGTGCCAGCAGCCGGCCTGGCCATGGAAAAACCGGCCGGTTGGCAACCCTATTGGATTTCTGCTTTCCAAGTGCATGACACTGCACTTATTCACATTAAATCTTAACTGCCAAGCTTTAGACCATTCTTCCAGCTTTTGTAGATCTTTCCTCATGTTACCCACTCCCACAGGGCAGTCCGCTCTGTTGAAAATTTTCGTGCCATCTGCAAAAAGACAGACCTTTCCATTCAGTCCTTCAGCACTATCACTCACAAATATATTGAGGCGTACCAGTCCCAGGACTGAACCCTGGGGCACACCGCTAATCGCCTTCCTTTCATCCGAGTAAGTTCTGTTTACCATCACCTTCTGTCATCTGTCAGTCAACCAATTTCTGATTCAGTTCACTACCTTGAGACTCATCCACAAGCTGTTGAGTTTACTGATAAGCTTCCTATGATGAACAGTATCAAAGGCTTTGCTGAAATCTAGGTAGATGACATCCATCGCATGCCCTTGATCTAGTTCTCTGGTCACCCAGTCAAAGAACGCAATCAGATTTGTTTGGCAAGCTTGTACTTTGGAAAAACCATGTTGCCTTGGATCATGCAACCTGCTGGTTTTGAGGAAGTCCACAATTTGCTCTTTCAGGAACGCCTCCATTAATTTTCCCACCAGCAAGGTAAGGCTTATTGGCCTGTAGTTTGTCACTTCTTCCCAACTACCACTTTTGTGAAGAGGTACCACATCAGCCCTTCTCCAGTCCTGTCTCCAAGGATCTATTGAAAACATCCTTTAATGGCCCTGCAAGAACCTCACTGAGCTCTTTCAGTATCCTGGGATGTATCCCATCTCGTCCCATAGACTTGTTCACTTCAGTTTTGCAAGCTGTTCTAACACATCATCTTTTGTGAATGGTATGGTATCTACTCCATTACCACTTGTATATTTGTCAATCATAGGTTTATTTTTTACTTTTTACAACAAACTTTATATACCACCCCCCATTACATCAGGATTTTCTCTAGTGAAAACAGAGCAATAGTATTTGTTTAGTATTTGGAAGACAAAAGACAGACAGAGGTACATAGACGATACCTACATGGATATAGTCCTGAAGTCCCTGTTGCCATGGAGGAGAGAGGTCACATGACAGGAGAGCATCACCCTGGTGTGGCAGGACCTGTCCTCTAGGTGATGTAAAACCCTCTCACCCCGGAGGTTTCTCCAGGGCCATGTGCCCATGAGGGAAGGGTTAGGACATCCGTTATTAGTTGGTGATTCGATCATTAGGCATGTAGATAGCTGGGCGGCTGGTGGACATGAGGATCACCTGATAACATGCCTGCCTGGTGTGAAGGTAGAGTACCTCACGCATGACCTAGACAAGGTCTTAGATAGTGCTGGGGAGGAGTCTGCTGTCTTGGTACATGTTGGTACCAATGACATAGGAAAATGTGGTAGGGAGGTTCTGGAGGCTAAATTTAGGCTTTTAGGTAGGCAGCTGAAATCCAGAACTTCCAGGATAGCGTTCTCCGAAATGCTTCCCATTCCACGCACAGGACCCAAAAGGCAGACAGAGCTCCGGAGTCTCAATGCGTGGATGAGACAATGCTGCAGAGATGAGGGTTTTGGATTTGTTAGGAACTGGGGAACATTCTGGGGAAAGGAGGGGCTCTTCCGAAGGGATGGGCTTCACCTTAACCGGGATGGAACCAGGCTGCTGGCATTAACCGTTAAAAAGAAGATAGAGCAGCTTTTAAACTAGATAATAGGGGAAAGCCGACAGTCGCCCAAGAGCACATGGTTCAGAAGAATGTATCCTTGAAGGATACTACCAAAAGCAGAGAGGTTCCAAAAAAAGAATAAAGTAGCCCAAATATCAAGTATGGAGCAGACAGAGCTTAAAGATACCAAATTACCCATGTCTACCAATGGACAGATTAATATGAATAAAATAGTCTCTAAAATGCTTGTATGCAAATGCTAGAAGTCTAAAAAATAAGATGGGAGAGTTAGAATATATAGCACTAAATGAGAGGTTAGATATGATTGGAATCTCAGAGACATGGTGGAAGGACAACAACCAGTGGGACACTGATACCTGGGTACAAACTATCGGAATGATAGAACTGATCAAATTGGTGGAGGGGTTGCGCTCTATGTTAAAGAGGGCATTGAGTCAGAAAGGATTAAAGTTTTGCAGGAAACAAAATTTGCTGTAGAATCTCTATGGATTGAAATTTCATGTAAAAAGGGGAAGGCAATGGCAGTGGGGTGTACTATTGACCGCCTGGCCAGAATGAACAAATGGATGATGAAATGCTCAAAGAAATCAAGGAAGCTAACAAAAGTTAAAGCGCAGTAATAATAATGGGTGATTTCAATTACCCCAGTATTGACTGGGTCAATGTCACAGTAGGACATGCTAGGGAGATAAAGTTCCTAGATGAAATAAATGACTTGCTTCTTGGAGCAGCTGGTTCATAAACCGACCAGAGGGGAAGCCATATTAGACCTAGTCCTTAGTGGAACACCAGATCTAGTGCAAGAGATAAGGGTGTTGGGGCCACTTGGCAATAGTGATCATAGCATGATCACATTTGATTTAATTAGTGGAGGGATAGTAAGGAAATCCACAGTACTACCTTTTAACTTTCGAAAGGGAGACTATGATAAAATGAGGAAAATAGTTAAGAAAAAACTAAAAGGAGCAGTTGCAAAGGTTAAAGACTTACATCAAGCTTGGGTGTTGTTGAAAAATACTATCTTGAAAGCCCAGACCAGCTGTATTCCATGCTTTAAGTGGAAGGTAATCCAAAAAACTGCCAGCATGGTTTAAAGGTGAGGTCAGAGGCTGCTGTTGCCAAAAAAGCATCTTTCAGGAAATGGAAAAAAGAGCCAAACAACGAAACCTGGAAACAGCACAAGCACTGGCAAGACAAATATAAGGCATTGATAAGGCAAGCAAAGGGAGAATTTGAGAAGAAGCTTGCTGCAGAAGCAAAAACGCAAAATAAAGATGTTTTCAAGTACATTCGTAGCAAAAAACATGTCAGTCAGTTGGTCCATTATATGATAGAGGGGTTAAAGGGGCACTAAGAGGCGACAAGGCAATAGTGGAGAGACTGAATGAATTCTTTGCTTCAGTCTTTACTGAGGAAGATGTAGGCATGTTACCCATGACTGAAGTGGTATTTAAAAGTGCAGAAGAATTGAAGGAAATATCGATACATCAGAAAGATGTATTACAACTATTAGATAAACTGAAGAGTAGCAAATCACCTGGGCCAGATGGTATACATCCAAGGGTGTTGAAAGAACTGAAATATGAGATTGCAGACCTGCTATTAGTAATCTGTGAATTTTCATTAAAATCATCTGTAATACCTGAAGATTGGAGGATCGCCAATCCCTCCTCGCCCGCTGTCTTCCCCCCGGTTTTTCTGTGGTCTCCACTCCACGTCTAGGTAAACCCGGAGGCAGTGTGGCTGCTCTGATACGGCCCACCCTCTCCTTTACTCAGCTCTTCCACCCATCGCTCCACTACCCAGAAGCCCTTCTGCTCCACCTCCACACTTCCCCCCCCCTATGCATGTGCTCCTTATCTACTCCCCCCCCCCCCCCGCTCTTCGCTTTGGGATTCTCTTCTTTTGACTATCACTGATCTTTCTCTCGCTTTCCCCCATCTACTCATTGCTGGGGATTTCAACTTACATTTGGACTCGCCCACCTCAACCAGGGATCTCTCCTTTATTTCTCTCCTACAGGATCTATCCCTCGTGCAGCATGTTCCTTTCCCTACCCATCAGGCCGGGCACACCCTGGACCTATTCCTAACATCATCCTCTTCCTCTCTTGCACTTTCTAATCTTTCTGTTATGCCTCTCCCTTGGACAGACCATGTCTGCCTCTCTGTCTTGTGCTCTCATTCACAGGGGCCTCATTCTTCCTCCTCCTCCTCTTCTTCTCCTCCCTCTACCCATCCTCCTCCGCGGCTCTCCCGTGCCCTCTCATCTCTCACCATCCACCAATTTCCCACAGCAACCGAGCTTCTACCCTCTGACTTTTCCCTCCTCTCTCCCAACTCTCAAGCTACCCTCTGGTCATCAGCTCTCTCAACTGCTCTTGACCGTATTGCCCCTTTGCGTCCTCAGCCGTCCCGCCGCTGCCCCATGCTTCCCTGGTATCATGGGGGTCTACGGCTCTTATGCACACAGCTTCGCAGAGCAGAGCGACTGTGGCGTAAGAGTCCTTCACCCACCTCACTTACATTCTTTAAATCCAGCTACTCCCACTACCGCTCTTCCGTCCATCTCGCCAAACGCACATTTTTCTCTAATGCCATTCTGAATGCCCCAAATCAGACTCGGCACCTTTATTCCACCCTCTGGTCTCTTACCTCCCTTCACTCCCCAGCCTCAGCTCCTCTGGTCCTTCCCTCTCCTCAGCCTTCCCTTCTAGCTGCCTGCTTCAGCAATAAGATCTCTTCTTTGAGAGCTTCTTTACCTTCCTGCCCTGCTCCGATTCTCTCCCCTCCCCCCACTGCCTCTCCCCCGCCCATCTCTCAAACCTCCCACTGTTGGGCATCCTTCTCGCTGATCACTCCTCCTGAACTTCACCATCTCATCTCCTCTTCAAAGAAGACTTCCTGCTCTCTAGACCCCCTTCCTTCCTCCTGGCTCCTGGAATCCTCACTAGGTCTCCTTCCCTATATTCTTACTATGTTTAACTCGTGTCTTTCTACAGAGTCCTTCCCCCACTCCTGGAAACATGCCTTAATTCACCCCCTCCTTAAAAACCCCTCACTTGATCCCTTGGTTCCCGCCCACTGCCGTCCTGTCTCCAACCTTCCCTTTCTCTCGAAGCTCCTAGAGAAATTCGTCTTTGCACAACTTTCACATCACCTTGATTCCACTAATTTTCTTCACCCTCGTCAATCGGGTTTCCGTCAGGGTCACAGTGTCAAAATTATTCTTCTTGCCTTTACTAACGCACTGCATGTAGCTCATGATCGTGGTGATATCTCAGTGGCGGTTGCACTTGATCTTTCCGCTGCTTTTGATTTAGTCGACCACTCCCTTCTTCTTCTTCGTCTACAGGAAGCGGGTCTCTGTAGTACTGTTCACCGCTGGTTCCACTCCTTTCTTTCCTCTCGTTCGTGTGCAGTCCTGTCACCTTCCTCCTCTGCCCCTCCCTCGGACTCCTTCCCTCTTCCCTATGGGGTTCCTCAGGGTTCTGTCCTGGCTCCCCTTCTTTTCAACCTTTTCTTAGCCCCCTTAGCCCTCTAAATCCAACAGTCCGGTTTATCTGCCTTTCTCTATGCTGACGACATTATTCTGCTTCATCACACCTCCCCATCCTGTCCTGACCTCTCCGCGTTAAACTCCTGTCTTTCCACTGTGGCTGATTGGTTGACTCGTAATTGTCTTCACCTTAATCTCACCAAGACTATTGCTATCTGGTTCTCTCACAACAACCCATCCCCCACACTGGCCCCCTCCTTCTCTGGCTCTCCTGTTCCCCCACCCCTAGTCTCCTCCTTTCGTTATCTTGGGGTTCACTTTGATTCTGACCTATCTTTCCATGCTCATATATCACATGTCACCAAATCCTCCTTTTTCTTCCTCTGACAAATCCGTGCAGTTCGCCCCTTCCTATCTCCTTCAGCTCTCACCACTCTGTTGCTATCTTTGGTTATATCACGGGTTGATTTTGCAAACTCAATCTTCGTCGGCCTTTCCAAATCCCAGCAGTCCCACTTGCAACAGATTTAGAACACTGCTGCTCGTCTGGTCACCCATTCTTCCCCCCGTGATCACATAACACCCCATTTCGTCTTCATTGGTTGCCCACCGTGCTCATTTCAAGCTGCTTATCCTGGTTCATAAAGCTCTCCATACAGGCACCCCTCAATACTTAACTGACCTTCTTTCCTTTCACTCTCCTAGGTACACCCCTCGCTCCTTCCACCTTAACCGCCTCACTCTTCCCTCCCCTTCTCGCGCCCACCTACAATCTACTCGTTCCTCTGCTTTCTTTTTTTTTGCTGGCCCCGCCCTCTGGAACTCCCTCCCCTCTTCACTCCACCAGGAACCTCACCACCCCACTTTTAAACAGAACCTGAAAACCCACCTCTTTTCCCTGGCGTTTGATGTCCCCTCTCCCTTCGTGTGAATCCCACTTGCCCTATCCTCTGCTTTCCTCGTGTTTTGTTCTCCTTTATGTTTTAGTCTTGTCTCTCCTGTTTTATTGCTTTTCTATCAAGAAATTGTATTTCTTTTCCATTTCGTTGGCTTTGGCCTTCTTTTAAATTTGGTTTTATTGTACACCACTTTGCTTACCACTGAAAGGCAGTTTTTATCAAATGAAATAAAACAAACATAATGTAACGCCAATTTTTAAAAAGGGTTCCAGAGGTGATCCGGGAAACTACAGACCGGCGAGCCTGATGTCAGTACCGGGAAAAATGGTAGAAACCATCATAAAGAACAAAATTACTCAGCATGTAGATAGTCATGGCCTAATGGGAGATAGCCAACATGGCTTTAGACAAGGAAGATCTTGTCTTACTAATATGTTATGCTTTTTTGAAGGTGTGAATAAACAGGTGGACAAAGGTGAGTCTGTTGATATAGTGTATCTGGACTTTCAGAAAGCCTTTGACAAGGTCCCTCATAAGAGACTTTTGGCAAAACTAAAGAGTCATGGGATAGGAGGCAGTGTACTATTGTGGATCAGGAACTGGTTAAAAGATAGAAAGTGGAGGGTAGGACTAAATGGCCAATTTTCCCCAATGGAGAAAGGTGAATAGTGGAGAACCCCAGGGATCTGTTCTGGGTCCGCTACTTTTAGACATATTCATAAATGACCTGGAAAAGGGAATAATGAGTGGTTATCAAATTTGTAGATGACACAAAACTATTAAAAGTTGTTAAAACCCAAGAGGATTGTGGAAACTTGCAAGAGGATCTTGATAAATTGGAAGACTGGGCATCAAAATGGCAGGTGAAATTTAATGTGGGTAAACCGCAGCTGATCTATGGAAGTTGCGGTATATAAAAACCTGCTAATTAAATTAAATTTAAATTAAATTAAATTAAATTAAAGTGCAAAGTTATGCACCTAGTGAAGAACAACCCAAACTATGGTTACACGATGCAAGGTTCCACAAGGTTCCACCCAGGAAAAAGATTTAGGCGTCATTGTGGATAACATGTTAAAACCCTCAGCCCAGTGTGCAGCGGCAGCCAAGAGAGCAAATAGAATGCTAGGTATCATAAGGAAAGGAATGGAAAATAAAACAAAAGATATTATAATGCCTCTATATCGTTCCATGGTGAGACCGCACCTTGAATATTGTGTGCAATTCTGGTCACCGTATCTTAAAAAGGATATTAGAAAAGGTTTAGAGAAGAGCCATCAAAATGGTAAAGGGGATGGAAGGATACTCCTATGAAGAAAGGCTAAAAAGGTTAGGACTCTAACCAGGAAAAGAGACAGCTGAGGGGAGATATGATAGAGGTCTATAAATTAATGAATGGAGTGTAACGGCTAAACATAGATTGATTGCTTATGTTATCAGGATATAGAAAGACTAGGGGACATGCATTGATGTTATAGGGTAAACTATTTAAGACTAATAAAAGAAACTATTTTTTCACTCAACGTGTAATCAAACTCTGGAATTTGTTACCGGAGGATGTAGTAAAGGCTGTTAGTGTAGCTGGGTTTAAAAAAGGTTTGGACAAGTTCCTGGAGGAAAGGTCCATAAACCATTATTAAGAAGGGACCCAGGATATCAATGCTTGACCCAGTACAAGCATTGCGGAACCTGTGTCTTTTGGGGAAACTGCTAGGTACGTATGACCTAGATTGGCCACTGTTGGAAACAGGATACTGGGCTTGATGGACCTTGGTCTGACCCAGTATGGCATATCTTATGTTCTTATTTTTGCTTTTTCAATGTCACTTTCCACAAATCAGTTCCCAGAACTTTTTGAGTTCTGCAATTCCACCTCTGATTTTCCTCCTCTCCCGAATATGTCTGAAGAAAGTATTGTTGCCACACTTCACATCTTTAGCCATCTTTTTTTCTGCCTTTGATTTTGCTATCCTTATTTCTCTTTGTCTCTCTTAGTTTGATCTTGTATTCTTTTGTGTTCCTCTGTTTGCGAGCTTCTGAATTTTGTGAAAGCTGTGTTTTTTGCCTTTATTTGTGCAGCCACGTCTTTGGAGAAACAAATAGGTTTCCCTTTCCTCTTGTTTTTATTTACTTTCCTTACATATGTATCTGTTGCACCATTTATTGCCTCCTTTAGTTTAGTCCATTGCAATTCTACTTCCCTTATTCCCTCCCAACTCCTCCTTCAGGTACTTGGGCCATTTTACTGAAAGTGTTTTTGAAGTCTAGGATTTTGAGCTTGCTGTGATTGGATTCTACTTTGGCTTTTCTCTCAAACCACACTGTGTGATGATCGCTGCTGCTCACATGGGCACCCACCAGGATATTCAACATGCTATCTCAGTTGATTAGCATTAAATCCAGTACAGAGCTCTCCCTGGTCGGTTAACATAAGAACATAAGATATGGCATACTGGGTCAGACCAAGGTCCATCAAAAGCCCAGTATCCTGTTTCCAGGTCATAAGTACCGTTTAAGTAATGCATCTTGGAAGGCCATCCATAATTGTTTTACTTCTTTCCAGATTTGCAGAAGGAACACGCCAATCCACATCGGGTAGATTAAAGTCACCCAATATGATCACTTCCCCCTTCATGGCTATCTTTGCAATATCAACAATCAATTCACTATCCATTTAAGTTAGAGTTGGAGGCCTGTAAACCATACCATTATGGATGACAGTGCCAACTCCTCTTTCCAACACAATCCATAGCGCTTCTTTTTCCCACACCCCCTGCATTTCAGAAGCTTTAATATTGCTTTTGACATATAGGGCTACTCCCTTCTCCTTTTCTACCCTCTCTCTTCTAAATAGATTATAGCCAGCTATGGCTATATCCTACTCATGCGACTTATTAAACCATATTTCTGTAATGGCCACAATGTCCAAGTCCATTTCCACCATTAGGGCTTCCAGATCAGGAACTTAGTTAGCTAGACTTCGAGCATTTGTACTCACTGTTTTCCAGCATTTGACTGGCTTGCCTGCGTTTTGCATGGATTTTGTTCTACATGCCCTTTCCTGCTTGGAATTGCGATGTGGCTCAAAAGTGTGGCTGTTTCCGATGTTTTGCTTTTGCTGGGAGTGACGTACTGAACTTGTC
Source organism: Ichthyophis bannanicus (assembly GCA_033557465.1). Taxonomy (NCBI): domain Eukaryota; kingdom Metazoa; phylum Chordata; class Amphibia; order Gymnophiona; family Ichthyophiidae; genus Ichthyophis; species Ichthyophis bannanicus. The sequence continues at coordinate 369,989,648 of CM066033.1, read as the reverse complement.
CTTCTCCATCCATCACCCCCTTTCCCTAGTTTAAATACATGTCCACATATTGCCTGAAGTTTTCACTTAGGATCCTTTTCCCTGCGACGGAGAAATGTAGTCCATCAGCATCCGTTTCCCCAGTCACCTATATATCTAAATCCTCCTTGTTTGCACCAGGTTTGGAGCCATGTATTAAAGTTGTTTATGCGATGCAGCCTTTCGGCCCCCTTACCACGAGCAGGTAGAACATCTGAGAATGCTGTAGTGTTAGCAATGGGCTTGAGTTTCTCTCCCAGAGTCTGGAAGTCCCTTTGAACGGCAGAGGCATTTGTTTCTAGTCAGGTCATTTGTACCCAAGTGGATGACATCATCACTTTTGGAGCACTCACTTTCTGTACTAACAATGGCAGCAATTTACTTTTGTATTCCTGCTGGCTGAAGAGCCTGGGAGGCATTTGACCATCTTCTCCCCTTTGAACCGTGTTCCCAAGTTGGTGCCTCTGATGATGGAATCTCCAAGTAGTAGTAGTTTTCAGTTTTGTTATTTTTTTCTTCCTATTTGGTACATTATCAGTAGACTTGGCATTAAGACCTCCACGCTACCATCCATAACGCATCAGACCAGAAATTAACCAAATAAAATCACAAGCATGCTTTCCAATCTTTTTTTTTCATTTAAACCACCAGGTTCAACAGACCCCAGGCAGAAAATCCACTGTTCCCTCCGAATGAAGACTTCTCTCAAGCCCCGCCCCTCAAATATAAGAATGTGATCGATAACAAAACAATGCAAATCAGAAACATGTTGTTGGGTCAAACAATGTTTAACAGTGCACCTTCAACTGTATGTTTAAGCTTGCTATGGTGTTCAGTCAAGTGAATCCATAACTGGTGTGCGTTTTCCCCACATATACAAAGCCACAACGGCATAGAATGATATAGACAAACTCAGCTGTATATGTAATGGCCCAATGTAGCCTATACGTGTGATATGTAAAATCATATAGCATTACCGAACAGAGCAAACACTGGTCACCAGCCTTAACACCACAGGATGTCATGTTTCTATTCTAGTCTATTTCTGAATTCAAAAAAGCATGGGACAAACACAGAGGATCTCTAAAGGTAAAAAGAGGACTATTGTAGTTGATATGGAAGGGCAGCCTAGATAGGCCATGTGGTCTTTTTCTGCTGTCATGTTTCTATTTCTAAGTCCCTATATTTTCTGACACATCCACAAGGTAAGTTGACAAATGTTTATGTTTATTTAAAATTTATTATACCACCCACACCATAGGTATCTGGGTGGTTTACAATTGTAAAAATACATAGCTGCAGAAAGAGAAAGGAACACCATTATTTAAAAGCAGTAAAGAGAAAGAAAGAGGACAGAGAAGAACTAATCTGAGCAGAACATACATCAACAGAGAAGCAGAGGAAAGGGTAGGGACTACGGGGGAAGGTCAAATGCTAGGCTAAACAGATGAGTCTTGAGTTTTGTTTTGAAAAGCTGGAAAGACATCTCGGATCGTAGGGAAAGGGGAAGCGAGTTCCAAAGCCTAGGGCCTAAAAAATAAAAAGCGGAGGAACGAGTGGATTCCAGGTGAGCGTGTGAGGGAGGGGGGAGGAACACACGATTGACATGGATAGAGCGAAGCGAACGGTGAGGAGTATGAAAGTGAACCAGATCTGCAAGATAAAGGGGAATACCTGTGTAGAGAGCCCTGTGAACAAAGGTGAGGATTTTATACTGAATACGGAAGGATACTGGCAACCAATGTTGATGTAAAAGAAGAGGGGTGACATGTTCATACCAGGAAGCATGAGTTAGGAGATGGACCGCAGTGTTCTGAATACGCTGAAGACGGGAAAGTTGTGACTGTGGGAGACTGATCTTTTAAATTGCTGCCTCTTGAAAAGACAAAACGAGCCCTACTGTGTTCTAGCCCTGGTATAATTCTAAGTGTATTAAAGTAACGATTAACAATCCATTTGAGATGGTAGCTAAATGGAGTATAGCGGGTGACTAGATGGATGTAGTGTTGTTCAGCCTCATACCTATTAGCCGAATGCAATAACCATGTTCTATCATTGTAAGTAGTACGCGTCCGTGCTTTGTGAATGTGTACAGGATACTCTCGCTGTTGGTCTGCTTGCTGAGAAAACTCTTGCAAAGTACTACAGTTTCTGCGATAACAAGATACATTAGAAGGGTAGACTACTCTTCAACAAAGTGGGATGAGCACTTGAATAGTGAAGGAGAGCGGTTGTCTGTATCCTCCTTGTATACAGATGTCAGTAGATCAATAGTGGTTTTAACGACTAACATCTAAGAAAAGAAACCTAGGTTTTGTTGTAAGTCAAGAAAAACAATGTGTGAATCACAGGAGTTCAGCTACAGGTGGAAATGTATCAAACTACTTTGTGCACCAGACCACAACATAAAAACGTCATCTAGGAGAGGAAGTGACATCATCGGTGGGGATGGCAGCTTAAGAAGGGAGCTCCGGAGTTAAACCCAGAAAGTGGAGAAAAGTGGAGCCCCCCCCCCCGTAGAAGCAGTTTGGAATGAAGGGAGAAGTGGTGGAACTGGTGGACAGTAAGGGATGAGGGATGACGACCCAAAAGAAGGCGGCAGATTTAAAAGAATTCGCGTATGGAGGACGACAAGCAGGTGGCAGAGATGTAAAGATGGCGGCGGGAGACGCGCTAACCAGAGAACCTGCAGAGCGGCAGATGCTAAGAGCAGCTGAGATGGAGCGGGGTGCAATGGTGGTCAACAATGTGTCCAGGGCAGAGCTGAAGGCCTGGTTTGATGAACTTAAATCGGAGCTGGCTGCAGTTAAATCAGAGGTGGGGGAAGTGTGCAGTGAACTAAGAGAGGAGGTGAGTGAACTGAGCCGGCGGATGGCAGAGCACGAGCAGCACATGAACAGGGTGCAAACAAAGCAGGTGGCGATGGAGAACTCTCTGAAAGAGTGGGAAAGATGGAAGGAGCAAGTGATGTATAAGATGGAGGATTTGGAGAATCGCACCCGAAGAAACAACTTGAGAATAAGAGGGGTTCCTGAAGAACTGGAGTTTAATGACAGTAGAAGAGTGGTGGAAGCAGTATGCAAAGAGATTTTGCTGGAGGGAGAGGGGGAGGAGGCAGCCAGCACGGTGGTCTTGGACAGAGCGCATAGGGCACTAGGACCTAGCAGGCCTAATAGACCACGCGATATCGTGGTATGCGTGCATGATTACACCCTCAAAGAGCAGATAGTAGCAAAGATGAGGAAAGCCTGGGAGTTTGTTTGGCAGGGCTATAAACTTGAGATCTTTGCGGATTTAGCAGCGGGGACTCTACAAAGAAGGGAACTGCAGCATATTACCAATCTGCTGCGGAAGGAAAATGTGCGGTATCAGTGGCTGTATCTGTTTGGACTATGTTTTACAGTGGGAACACGCAGCTGGAGGGTGCAGAACTGCAAGGACGTGGAGAAGGCTTTGGTGGAGGACTGACTGAAAGGCACTCAGCGGCGATTAGTGCAGCTAGCAGAGGAACAGGCGGAGCAGCAGGGGCTTCCAGGGACTGCTGATGAGCGGGGACAGTGCGGAGAGCGGCGGAAGAGTGAGCAGGCGGCCCGGATGGAGTTAACATGAAATGGAGCTCTAGACATGCAAGCGGACCTAAATATGAACCAGTTTTTGTGGACTTGATTGTATTACTGAGTAATGTGGATATGGGGGGATAGTGTGGTTGATAGGGATACATGATGATTATGATTATAGCTGGGTAAGGAGGGGGGTGGACGGAGGGGTATCAGGGAGTGGGAGGTGGGTAAGCAAGGGGGATGTGGAAAGAGCAAATCCGGACGGGATCTGTTTATTATGAGTACTGTGTTTAATATTTGAATGGTTAGCAACATAAGGATGTTGTATTTGGTAGTGTTGTACATGTAAGGGGATGGAGGGGAGGTGGGTACTGGGAGGAGGGGGGGGGGAAGGAGGGAACTAGGGGGGTTTGTAGGGTACAAGGGGTACAAGAGGTAAAAGTGACTTAAGATGGTTAAGGCAGAGGGTGGGGGGGGGGGAGGAAAGGGGGGGTAGTTGGGGATTACGTAGTGGATGTTGAGGAGGGAGAGATGGAAGGGAAGGGTTGCTCCAAACCGATGGGCACTATACAGGAGACCTCAGGAGGTCGGGGGTAGGGGCGAGAGGGGGGAGGACGTGGGGGGGACGAGGGGGGCGGGGGTGAGAAGGGGAAGGTATAGTGGGGGAACAAAAAATGAGGCTGGTAACTATTAATGCTAAAGGATTACGAACATGGAGAAAAAGGAGGCTGGTGGAAAAGGAAGGCTGTAGGACTCAAGCAGATTTTGTGTGCATCCAAGAAACGCATTTGAAAGTGGGCCAGGAGAAATTGTTAGAAACAAGGAAATATCCAACGGTTCTACTGGCTGGGCAGAGAGCTGAATCGCGGAAGGGTGGGGTGGGAATAATGCTGGGGGCTGGGATGGTGGAGAGAGTGGTGGGGGAGTATAGGAACAAGAAGGGGAGATGTGTGGGAGTTAAGGTACAGTTCAGGGAGGAGAAAGTGTGAATCCTGAGTATGTATGGACCGAATGAGCGCCAAGGGGAATTTTTTGATTGTATGCGAGAGGAACTGGAGAAGCTGGGAGAGGAACCAATTATCATGGGTGGGGATTTCAATTTGACAATAAACCCCAGGTTGGATAATTGGGGGGGGGGGGGGCAGAAGAGGGGAGAGAATGAAAATGTTGAAAATGAAAGGACGTTTGGGGTTGGTGGATGTGTGGAGATGTAGGAATCCCGGGAGAAAGCAATATACGTATTACTCTGCGCCACATGGGACATACAGTCGTACAGATATGATATGGATGGGAGGTAGATGGATGAGCAAGGTGGAGGGGGTGGAACAAGGGTCCATTACGTGGACGGACCATGCTCCAGTGAGTGTGGAGTTTAATTTGGGTTATAAGGACACAGGGCTGAAATTTTGGAGAATGAAGGATTCATTATTGGAGGAGCCAGAAATTGTAGGTAGGACGACGGGGATCATTAAAGAATATAAGGACCATAATTTGAATGGGGAGGTTGGTCTCGGAATGGTGTGGGATGGCCTGAAGCTGGTAGTGCGGGGGCACCTGATAGGGGAGGCATCGCGAAGGTGTAGAATGCAGGGAGAGGACAGAGGGACAAATTTTAGGGGAAATTAGGAAATTGGAGGATAGTCATCAATGCGATAGGAATGAGAGAGTTTTAGAGGAACTGCAGAGGTTGAGGGGGAAGTTAGGACAGCTTCGAGCCAGTAAAATAGCTTATGAATTGAATGTTATGAAGCAAGCTATGTTTGAGGAAGGGAATAAGGCGGGCCGTATCCTAGCGCATAGACTTAGAGCACGAGCAGCACAGAGTACTATTGGGAGTATAAGGAATGGGGAGGGGAAGTTAGTGACCGGGAACAATGAGATCAGACAGATGTTTAAGGAGTACTATTGGAAATTATATAGTAGTGAGGTCCGAGGGGGGATGGATAAAAGTAGGAAATACCTGGAGTGTGAATTACCTAAGTTGGCATCAGAAGAGGCGGGGTGGATTGATAGGCCGATTGAAGAGGGGGAGGTGGAAGAGGCCATTAAAACTTTGAAATTGCAGTAATGCTGTGTTTGAAATTGGGAAAAGCGCCGGGGTTAGATGGCCTAACGGGGAAATTTTATAAAGTGTTTCAGTCGGGCCTCCGGCCATTAATGGAGGAAGTGTTTAATGGGGTGCTTAGAGCAGAAGCTGTTCCAGGATCTATGACGGAGGCGAGAATTACAATATTACTTAAGCCGGGTAAGGAGCCTATGGTATGTGGCTCATATTGGCCGATATCCCTGCTGAATGTGGATGCCAAACTTCTAGCTAAAATATTGGCTACTAGATTACAAAAAGTCATGCCTAAGCTGATACATGCGGATCAGACGGGTTTTGTGGCGGGGAGACGGGGGGGGGGGGGGATAATATATGCAGAATTTGCAACTTAACTTGGGAAGTGCAGCGGACGGGGCAGAAGGCAGTGTTCATTTCAGTTGACGCCGAAGAGGCATTTGATTGGGTAGAGTGGGCCTTTATGATACAAGTGCTGGAGAAGATGGGGTTGGGGGAGAATTTTGTAAAATGGATCCAAGCTTTTTATAACACGCCCAAAGCCCAGGTTAGAGTAAATGGGAGCTATTCGGAAGTTATCCAGCTGGAAAGGGGAACTAGACAGGGGTGCCAGCTCTCACCCTTGCTGTCTGCGTTGGCTATAGAGCCTCTGGCGGACAGGGTACGAAGAGCGGGGGATGTTAAGGGGATGATTATGAATAATTGGGAATCAAAAATAGCTCTTTTTGCAGATGACGTTATTTTCACTCTTAGGGAGCCATTGATATCCCTGCCAGTGTTGATGAAGGAAATAGAACTCTATAGCGGGGTAGCCGGGTATAAAATAAATGGTAGTAAAATGGAGCTGCTAGGGTTTAATCTGGAAGGACAGTTGGAAGCGAGTTTAAGTAGTAGTTTTCCGTTTAAATGGGTGCAGGGAACGTATAGATACTTGGGGATTCATCTGGGGAAAGACTGGCAGCAGCTATGGAGATGGAATTTTGCCCCACTACTGCAGGAGGTGAAAAAAGACCTAAATAAGTGGAAGAGTCTATATCTAACATGGTTGGGGAGAATAGCAGTTATTAAGATGAATGTTTTGCCGCGTTTTTTGTTTCTTTTTAGCTCAATTCCCAGTAGGATCCCTAAAGCATATTTGTGACAGATACAGACAATGATTTTAGATTTTATTTGGGCGGGGAAAAATCCACGAGTGTCACAATACACCCTTTATAGAGACCAACGAGAAGGGGGAATGGGGGTTCCGTGAATGGAAAATTATTTTGTGGCAGCGCAATTAAGGGCACTGGCTAGTTGGCAGGGGGTGGGGGAGATGCCCATATGGGTAGAATTAGAACAAGAGGGGGGGGGGAGAGGGGAGGACTTGAGAGCTTGGATTTGGGATCCGGGATCGAAAAAGGGGGAGAGGGGGGGGGGAGAGTTGGGAATCCATTTAAGGAGTACATGCAAGGGCTGTGGTTGGGGGTAAAGAGGCGGATGTTGAATGCGAAACGGTATACGAGGAAAACTTATATAATGGGTATGAGGGATTTTGGTCCAGGTAAGGAAGGGGGGGGGGTGTATAGGGAGTGGTGGGACAAAGGAGTGCGAACGTTGGGGCAACTAGTAAACGAGGAGAGCTCCGCTCATTTGAGGGGTTGCAGGAGGAGTATGGGGTGGAGGGCCGAGACTATTATGTGTATATGCAGTTGGTATCTTATCTAAGGAAGATGAGGGTACAGGAGGACTTAAGGAAGGTGGCTACTCCGTTTGAGGTGGTAATGAGGCAGGGGAGCTCGCGGAAGGGGATGATAGCTAAATTATATGATGAGTTGTGAATGCACAAACCAGAGTGTAGACAGGGGAAGAGTAAAGGGGAAAAGGGTTGGGAGCAACATTTGGGGGGGGGGGGAGTGGGGAGAAGCGCGGTGGCACAACATTTATAAGTGGACAAGGCGCTTGGCTCCAGGAACGAAATATTTGGAAAATAGTTTAAAAGTGTGTTATCAAATGTACTGGACGCCCTGGAAGTTAAAGGTTTTCCAGCCTCAGGAGAAGGGTGAATGTTGGAGGGGATGTGGGAATCGGGGGGATTTGGAACATATTGTATGGGGATGTCCAGAAGTACAGAAGTTGTGGAAACTAATGGGGGACAGAATACTAGATATAGTGAAGGAGGAGATTGTCCTAACAGCTCCCATGGTATTACTAAATGAGATGCCCGAGGAGGGGGAGCGAGGAATTTTAATGCTGGTAGGGTATTGCATTGGGGCAGCGAGGGGAGAGATTATGGCAAGGTGGAAATGTGTGGAGGTGCCTAAGATACCCATGATTATGCAGAGGCTGGAGTATTTATGGACCATGAGTGCAATAGCGGCGCACCAGCATCATACTATGAAAGCATTTAGGGAAGTGTGGGGGAGGTATGAGGCATGGTGGGAGGGTGTGGGAGGGGGGCAGGGAGGGGACAGGGTGGGGGGCTAGTGTTATGCAGGGGGAGGGGTTACTGTGAAGGGGATTAGTAGTCGGTTGAGAGGTAATTGTAAAGGATAACAGTTCAATGTATATGGTAATCAAAAGTGTTGTTGATGTTTTGTTGATAAAGTACAAAATAAAAATTGAAATTACAAAAAAAAAAGTCATCTATATCCCTGGCCCAAACTTTAATATTGACTTTAAAAGGACATCTATAAGCCACTGGACCTCAAAATGAGACATACAGAGATTTGCAATTAACGGGGCCATTGTCAAGTGTAACCAACCAACAATCTAGACTGATACAGATCTTCTCTACAGATTTCAACACGTTCAAAAAATGGGTAATGTCCTTAATACAAGGAGGAATCATTGGCATAAGAAGCCACAAGAGTCAATATACATAGAAAGAGGTTCAAAGCAGTGAGCCGCTGGAAGATACTATAGGTCTCCCTAGAGCAGCGATGGCGAAACTATGGCACGCGTGCCAGCTGTGGCACGCGAAGGCCTTGCAGCTGGCACGCGTGAAGGTCCGCAAAAAAAGAAAAAGCGGGCTCTGGCTGCTGCCGCGGACGCGGCAGCATGCAGTGTCCCGCGGGGCCCCCTCCGCCCGCTAAGCCCCTCTGCAAGGGCTTTCAGATTCGCGAGGGAGACAGCGTCTCCCTCGCGTCTCTGTTAAGCCCGCAGGGGTTAATGGGAAATTTCCCATCAGCCCCTTTAGACGCGAGGGACTGATGGGAAATTTCCCATTAGCCCCTGCGGGCTTAACAGAGACGCGAGGGAGACGCTGTCTCCCTCGCGAATCTGAAAGCCCTTGCAGAGGGGCTTAGCGGGCGGCGGGGGCCCCGCGGGACACTGCATGCTGCCGCGTCCGCGGCAGCAGCCAGAGCCCGCTTTTTCTGTTTTTAAATTTGCCGGGGGGGGGGGGGTTAGGACTGCTAATGGGCTAGGGGGGGGGGTTGGGCTGCTAAGGGGCTGGGGGGGGGGGGTTTAGGACTGCTAATGGGCTAGGAGGGGGGGGGTTAGGACTGCTAATGGGCTAGGGGGGGTTAGGACTGCTAATGGGCTGTGGCTGATGGGGGCTGTCTGGAAATGGGGTGATGGGGGGTTTAGGACTGCTAATGGGCTGGGGGGGTTAGGACTGCTAATGGGCTGGGGGGGGGTTAGGACTGCTAATGGGCTGTGGGCTGATGGGGCTGTCTGGAAATGGGGTGATGGGGGGGTTAGGACTGGTAATGGGCTATGGGGGGGTTAGGACTGCTAATGGGCTAGAGAGGGGGGGGGGTTAGGACTGCTAATGGGCTAGGGGGGGGTTAGGACTGCTAATGGGCTGGGGGGGGTTAGGACTGCTAATGGGCTAGGGGGGGGTTAGGACTGCTAATGGGCTAGGGGGGGTTAGGACTGCTAATGGGGGGGGTTAGGACTGCTAATGGGCTAGGAGGGGGGGGGTTAGGACGGATAATGGGCTAGGGGGGGTTAGGACAGCGAATGGGCGAGGAGGGGGGGGTAGGACTGCTAATGGGCGAGGGTGGGTTAGGACTGCTAATGGGCTGTGGGCTGATGGGGGCTGTCTGGAAATGGGGTGATGGGGGTTAGGACTGGTAATGGGCTATGGGGGGGTTAGGACTGCTAATGGGCTAGAGAGGGGGGGGTTAGGACTGCTAATGGGCTGATGGGGAGGGGTTAGGACTTGAGGTGGGCTGTTGGGTGGGGTTAGGACTGTAAATGGGCTGATGGGGGGTTAACACTGTAGGTGGTCGGATGGGCTTAGGACAGGTCAAGGGCTATGGGGGGGTTTAGGACTGATAATGGGCTATGGGGGGCTGGGACAAGAAATGGGCTGATGGGAGGGGTTAGGACTTGAGGTGGGCTGATGGGGTTAGGACTGGTAATGGACTGTGGGCTGATGGGGGGGTTAGGACTGGCAATGGGCTATGGGGGGCTGACTGGAAGTGGGGGGTTAGGACTGGTAATGGGTTATGGGGGGGCTTAAACTGAAAATGGGGTGATGGGGGGTTAGGACTGGAAGTGTGGTTATGAGGGGGGATAGGGACTGGTATTGTGTTGGGGGGCTGCTAGGACTGGAAATGGGCTGATGCAGGGACTAGAAGGGAATGGATGCTGGGTGAGGCTGGAACTAGAAGGGAGCTGGTGTTGGGGGAGGATTAGAATGGGATGGGGCTGGGAGAGTAAAATGGAGAGGGGAAAAATATTTTGTGTGGGAGGGATAAAAAATCTACAATTGGCCGGGTATTGGGAGAGTAAGTGGGGATTGAGGATGGAGGGGTAAATTTTGAGTAGATGAAATAGGAATGAGGAAAGAGCCAAAGGAGAAAGATTAGTATGTTAAAGCAGATGTAGAGAGAGAATGGAAAAAAAAAACAAGAAGACAGAAGAAAGGACAAATGGACAGCAGATGGAGAGTTAGCAGAAGACACGAAGAAACCAGAAGAAAGTGGCTGGAACAATTGCAACTGAAAAAAAATGCACAAAAGGTAGAAAAATATCTCTTTATTTTGAATTTATTAACTGGAATATGTCAGCTCTGGGAAATGTGCATCATTAATTTTTGCGCTTTGTTTAGTACAAGAGGAAATTAATATATAGTTTTATTTCTACAGTGTTGTTGTATATTCCAAGTTTGGCTTTTGGGGTTCCCAGTTTAATTATTGTCTTCCTGTTTCTAAATTGTGATTCCTTGTTTGGTGATGGTCTGTTCTGCATGTGTAACTGAGCTGAGGTATTCTGTTTATATAATTCCTATTTGACATTGCCACTTGTTCTTTCCCCAGTAGGTCATGTATTGTTGTTCTCTGAGATGTATTGGTTTAATATTTGCAGTGTTGCCTTTTGATAGGTAGAGTATGGTGCTTTGTGAGTCCTGGTAGTGCTGTTAGGATACGGCGGGTTTGCTATGGGTTCTAAATGGGCAGCGTTTGTAGTAGTTCCTAATGTGCCTGGCGGTTGGTACTGGATTATAGTAATGTAGAAACCTTTTAGTCTTTCTTTATCCATATACTCATTAAGAGGCATGTTTACTAAAAGTTAGTGTATGGTAACATTATGCAAATATTTATGCAAATGAAGCACCTTATGCAAATGGGGCTTTAATTGACGTGCTGGCACTTTGAGGAAATTCTTTGGTTTTGTGCGGCAGTTTGGGCACTCGGGCTCAAAAAGGTTAGCCATCACTGCCCTAGAGGGTTGCGCAAATACTTATGGATCTTTGGTAAAATGTAGAACTGTGGGATCTTTAGTGATAAGACATTCACAAATTTAAACTTTTTCTTAATGATGAATATGTTATCTAAAGCTTGGTTTGCGTGCTCTCTTTATCATGTTGTAATGATTCAGTAGGATCACTTGTTAACAAGGTATACAGGTTGATGTCAAAAAGTTGGAGCAACACCTCCTGTCGATACCACTTCCTATCAAGGACAGGCACGACCCCCCCCCCCCTTTATCTGCTCGTTTTATGACCATGTCAGCCTATAACTAACTTCTTGCTCATCTTTGGGTAGACATCTTCTTGGAACATTCCAGTCTATGTAGATCTCATAATATTAGTTCTTTAAAGACCTGGATCGCAGGATGAACTAATCCAGGCAGATTCCAGGTGTACTGAAAAGAAGTTATAAAAGATTCAAGCACAGAGTCTATATATCAATATCTCCGTCAATTGGTTCCTCTTTCATTGCAAAAAATGCTCAAATACTGACCTTGCGGAGGAGCTTCTATAAATCAATGTGAAACCAAAAAGGATCAAGAGAAATGCAAGGGACAAGAGACAAACCTTTACTCAGAACCTCTAACTGCTTAGACATTAGAGGTTTAGGGAATAGGTTTATGACTAGATATCCGTGTGACTGAGTCTTGTATTAAGATTGTAAAGTTGGTATTTCATACAATTTAAGAATGAGCTGTTCTGCTCCTCCTCTTTGTTCCATTTTGATTTGTTTTGCTGAGGATCAATAGGTTCCCCCTTTTTGTTAATGTTCTAAACCTTATTTCAAAGGTTAACATGTATTGGGGGTAATGCCTGATATTGGCTGATATATATTCTATTCTTGCAGTAATGCTGTGTTTGACGGGCAAACAGCACAGTCCTGAGAGAGGCAATGGAAGTGAAACACTTAGTGAAGACATTGCTTTGAGTTCAGTGCCAAGCTAAGTATCGTTTGCTTGCCTTTAACTGTATTCCACTTTATGATTTTATATGTATATATATCAGAGATGTTTTTTTATGACCAATGAGACAGGGATCTGAAGGCCATCTGTTTGCCTAGAACACAGTGTGAAGCTGGCCATTGTCTCGGCTCCTTTTGTAGGAGGTCTTTTTCCTCCTCATGTGTGTGCCACTGAGTAGTAAGAACGTTTGCATTTTCCCTTACTACATATACTAATTTTATTTTTGGTGAAAGCTAGTTTTTTTGAGCTGGAATGGGTTCACAAAAGACATGCCATATCCCCTTCCCCCCCCCCCCACCCACTCGAAAGCCATTCAGCATGGGACTCACTCTGACCAGAGGACAACCGAAGATATGGATCAAGTGTCTGTTGAGTAAAAGAAGGTATAGCAACCTTGGAACCTTTGACTGCTGCCTTCTTCTCTTTTTGAGCAACATAATGGTAAGCAAATAGCTAAACACAGACAACATTGCTTGAACACTATAAAGGTCCCAATGCCACTTTGATTTATTTATTTATTTATTTCTCTTATATACCGCGCTCTTCAACATCAGTGCGGTTTACATGGAACATTTGTTTTACGGTGGGTTAACCGTAAAAATACAGATAACAGGTAGCTCAACTTGGATAGTCAAAAATTAACTATTTACACATATTTAAACATAGTAGTATTTACATAATATACATCATGAGAGAGAAAATTACATTGGACATGGAGCTTATTTTTGGGAAGGTCGGGATGGTGCATTTTCATTTGGGTAACATTCACAGAAAAGGTGGTATTTCAATGCCCTTCTAAAATTGGTTAGTTCTGGGATTGCTCGTATGTTGGGAGGCAGGGCATTCCAGAGTCTGGGAGCACTGATACTAAAGGCCCTGCTTGCTGTAGCCTGAGTGCACTGGGTCAGTGTTTTGGGAATTGCTAAGGTGTTTATTGCTGTGGTTCTTCTGGCTCTATTGGGGGGGGGGGGTTGTGTGCGAGACCAGCGAGGGACGTGGGGGAGAGCCCATTTATGGCCTTGAATGTTAGTAGTATTGTTTTGAAGACGATCCTACAGTGGATAGGGAGCCAGTGGAGACTTTTGAGGATGGGTGTTATACGGTCTCGCCTCGAGGCCCCGTTCAGAACTCTGGCTGCGGTGTTCATGGCAAGCTGGAGCGGGATCAGCATAGATTTTGGGAGCCCTTGGAGGATCGCGTTGGCATAGTCCAGATGTGGGATGGTTAGAGCCTGGAAGATGGTTCTGAAGTCGTCTGGTTGTAAAAGGGGGCGTAGATGTTTGAGCGTCCTAATTTTGTGATATGTTGATTTGACCATGTTGCCAATGTGTGTCTTCATGTTAAGGCTCTGGTCTAGGGTAACACCCAGATAACGGATTGTGGGCTTGGTTTGAAGCTCTACTTCGCCGACTTTTAGGTGGGTTGGTGGAGAGAGAGTTTCTGGTGATAAACAGCACTTCAGTCTTTTTATGTTGTATGCGAAGATTCTGATTCTGGAGCCATCTTTCTACCGTGCTGAAACATTCTGTAAGGGGTGAGGTGTCAATTTGGTCAGTCTTGAACGGCAAGTAGAGCAGGACGTCATCCGCATATATCATGCATTCAGTGTTGTATGAGCGAATGTCGTCGCAGACGGGCTGCATGTAGATATTAAACATAAGAGCTGAAAGGGAGGATCCTTGTGGGACACCTTGTTTCTGATGGAATGGTTTGGATGTAGAGGTTTCGGTTCGCACATGCTGCCATCTATCGGCTAGGTATGACCTGCACCAATTTAGTGCTAAGCCGCAGATGCCCTTCTCTTCGAGCCGTTTCAGGAGGGTTTGGTGACAAACTGAGTCAAATGCTGCAGCTATGTCTAGGAATATAAGGGCCACTCCATGATGGATTTTATCAATTGTGGTGAGGATGTTGTTAAAGAGGGTGGTAAGTAGAGTCTCCACACCATGAGCCTCTCTAAAGCCATGTTGGCTGTGGTCAAGAGGTGCAACGTTGTCTATGTGCTGCTGGAGCTGAATTTGGACCTCCTTTTCGATTATCTTGGCCAGCAGTGGAATACTGGCAATTGGTCTGTAGGATTCTACTTTCTGGGAGTCTAGTTTGGTTTTTTTTTAGCAGAGGTCTAATGGATGTGTGTTTGAGACTTAGGGGGAATAAGCCTGAAGAGAATGATGCATTAAAGAGTTTAGCTATGAAGGGGCTAAACTCTGTCCTTAGTTTTTTTTTATCCAAAAAGCTGGATAGGGGTCGGTGTGGGCCGTGGTCGTGTTGATTGTAGATATTAAGTCTGCTATTTCCACCAGTTCCAGCAATTTCAAGCAGTATGGAGAACTAGAGAGAAATTTGGTTCCAGCACAGTTCAGATTTCATTAAAAAAAACAAACTTGGGGTGCTGTGGTGAACAACTGATGTACTTTATAAGCTTGAGTAATTTCACAATGGCAAAGCAGGGAACTGCAGTTATGAAGAGTATTTCTTTAGTATAGACAGAATGTATAACTGGTTTGGGATTCAAGGGCTTGTCACAGTACCAGCTGCTGAATTACAAGCTGCAACTAAAAAAAAAAAAAAAAAAAGGCAGTTGACTCAACGAAACAAAACTACTTTTGATAAGTCTTGAACCATTAAAGTCAAGCACAGCATGATATACATATCAATTGTGGATAAAAATAAATTGAATGACTGGAAATACTTTGATTGTCAAAACATGGGTGTTTTGTTTGGGTGATTTTCAGTTTTCACATTAAATATTGGTATCTATGGAGTTTTTGGCCTATATATATATATATGATATGATGAGCTTAGTCTGATAGAAGAATTTAGGGGCACAGACAATCTAAGGTCTTCTCCACATTTTAAATGTAGCAACATTAAACGTGCACCTACTGCAAGAGTTGAATACTGTTGGCAGTAGTCTGTTTCTTTTGATACCGTTTTCTTGCTGTCTTCTTAGTTTGAGTTTTATCAGCATTACTGAAGGACAGAAGAGTACAATACCTTAAAGTAACCAGGTTACAGAATCAGATGGCACTCTGTTTCCAGCAACAGATTTTTCAAGATTCTGTAGCAATCATATGGCACACCTGTATAAATTAGAGATTTGCATATCTGATGCTGTCAATTTGTATTTTATTTATTTAATTTTTCTTTCTTTTTTATACCGCTCTCTTTAGAATCAGTGTGGTTTACATGTATACTAACAGGTACTTTTTATTCCCTTGTCCCCGAAGGGCTCACAATTTAAGTGTACCTGATGCAATGGAGGGTTAAGTGAGTTTTTGTACTTTACTTTACGTATATATAAAGGTTCTGTGGCATTTCTTGTTGCCTTGCTAAAAGTTGTTTTTTCTTTAAGTGATCAGTGACAGGCAGAGGAGGAGAACAGAGAAGGGAATCCAGGAGGTGGGGAAAAATGGAGGAAAAGAGCAGAAGGAATCAGGGAGCAAAGAAAGGATGGATGATGGAGCCAAGGCAGAAAAAATAAGCAGCTCATGGACTAAAAGGTGAGATCAGGATCAGGAGAAGAGGGAAAGTGGGGAGATTCCACTTTTACACACCACCTAATAGCAATCCCTTCTCTCTCACCAGCTGTCAAAGCCCCTCCAGATCCTTTACTCACTTCTCTGCACCCTTTTGATCCACTTACTTGCAACACATCCCCCCTCCCTCTCAGCCACTTTGAACTCTCATGCTCCCTTTATCCTACGATCCCTTCACTCACTACCACTCACCCTCAAATCCCTTCACTCCTCACTCCTCACTGCTCCAATGGCACCCCTCCAATACCCTCATTTTCTTATTAGTCATTCCCCATGTAATCTCTCGAATTCTAGATTTTCAGTGTCACTCTCCTCTGCAAGAGCCCCCCTTCCACACAGCCACAGGCACAAAGGATGACATTTGGGCCCCTGGACAGGAGAGGACACCGCCTGATGCACTGTACTACCACTTATCTCCCGAGCCCATAGGTGGGGAGAGGGACAGAATCACCATTAAGGGAGGAAAGAGAAGATGTGCTGCCTTTCCAATTGCCCACATATATGGCCTGGCTTCCTATCTCCAGTGGCAAGTGCACAGGGACCAGCCGACTCCGCAGCAAGGGCTAAATTCTGCAGTTCTTACTAGGGCCATGGAATCATTAATCATAAGGGACACTGATCATGGGTAAAGATTTCAGAAGGGAACAAACTTGCCAAGCAAACTTGATCGATTTCCTTGATGAGGTGACAGGATTACAGTGCTTTGCAAAAATAAGTATTCACAATTGTTCATGTTTTGCATTCTGTTTAAAAAATACAATTCAAAATGTATTAAGTAGTTTCATTGATCTATACAACATACTCTACATGTTCAATATAAAACAATTAGAGAACCAAAAAATCTTGATCATATAAGTCAGATTGATTACAGAATATCCACGCTTACGTTTTTCTTAACATTCTTCTCCTCATTTGACCTGTCAACAAGAATGGTATCTCTCAGAAAAGAAATGATTATAACTAGACACTTTAGTACTGCTAGCAAAGGATTTTGGTCTCAGCTTGTTGAGAGAGGATTCATGAAGACGAGAGGAATGGAAGAGCCTTGTATGGAGCTGATTATCTAGCTACATGCCCTTTGATATGCATTATCATGTATCAGTCATCCCACTTTATCATTTATCCTCAGATACAGAAAAAGCGTAGTTACTCACCTGTAACAGGTATTCTCCGGGGACAGCAGGAATCAGTCCTCATATATGGGCAACGTTGGCACCAACAGAGCCCTCACGGAAGCATCCCCCCAGCTTTCAAAGAAAGCCTTTGGGAGATGCCACCACGCAGGCGTGGTCCCCTTCCCGCCCAAGGGTGCCATCTTGCTCAGTCAGATGACATAGCTAAAAGACGGCAAAAATAAATGATAAAGGAGCAACTTCAAGGGGAGGAGGGAGGGTTGTGAGCACTGTTCCCTCTAAGCTGTGCGCGTGTGCGCGCGCACACACCTCGCCAAGCGAGCGCACATACTTTACAGCAGAGCGCACAAAAATTACAGCTCTGATTCTGAGAGAAAACAACACAGACGTCTTAAAATTTAAAAGTTATGATTGTAATTACTAGAAATTTCCCGCTTCATTTAGCAATCGTCTATTTTCATTTAATTTGATTAAAATCAATGTGGTGTACATACTGTATTCTGACATGTAGTCAAATTTGAAAGTATATAACTCTGAGTGTCGTTATGTGGCGCACAAAAATTTAACCTTCCTTCAAAAGCTGCACACAGCTGATATTTTATGCGCACACAGCCTACAGAAAATTAGAGGGAACATTGGTTGTGAGGACTGATTCCTGCAGCCCCGGAGAACACCTGTTACAGGAGAGTAACTACGCTTTCTCCAAAAGTCAGCCCTCATATATGGGACTCCCCAGCTACAGGCTGCCAAAAGCCCATAGCAAAAACAGGGCTCCCTCAAGGGAAGCCACAAGCAGCAGCAATTGAGTCCGTGTACAGAGACCACAGTAGGACCCCTGTATCTGATGAACCAGCCACTCCGGTAGCCTGAACCTAAACCCCGAAAAGGTTACGGAGCACAGTCTGGCCAAAGGCACTGTCCCTTTGGGACTCTCTTTCCAGGCAGTAATGGGCTGCGAAAGTATGGACTGAAGACCAGGTGGTGGCCTGGCAGTTGTCCAACCATCAGGACAGCGTGCAAGTTTGCCACCGAGGCAGCCATGGCCCTGACACGGTGTGCCGTGACACCGCCTTCCAGTGGGAGTCTTGCCTGCTCGTAAGTGAGAGCAATACAGTCCGCCACCCATGTGGACAGTGTACACTTGGGTCACTGCCTCCCCCAACCTACTGTGGTCGTAGGAGATGAAAAGCTAAGAAGCTTTGCAGTGGCCCTGAGTGCATTGGATATAGAAGGACAAAGCCCTCTTACAGTCCAAGGTGTAAAGGACCGTCTAGGCCCAACTGGAGTGAGTTCTTGGAAAGAAGGTAGGGAACACCATTTCCTGGTTGAGATGGAAGGGCGATACCACCTTCGGCAGGAATTTGGGGTGTGTGCAAAGCATCACTCTGTTCTTGTAGAACCTGGTATAGGACGCCTCCACCACAAGGGCCTGGAGCTCGCTAACTCTGCGAGCAGAGGTAAGTGTGACCAGGAAAGCCACCTTCCAAGAAAAGTAGCGGAGATGGCAGGTAGCCAGAGGTTCAAAGGGTGGGTGAGTGAGCTGCCCCAACACCATGTTGAGGTCCTATTTGGTTGCTGGAGGGCAAACCAGGGGCTTTGATAAGAACAGGCCCTGAAGAAGAGAGGTCACCAACGGCTGGACTGAGAGAGGCTTACCAACCACCAGATGGCAGTGCGCTGACAAGGCACTGAGGTGCACCTGGACAGATCGGTGCACCAAACAGAGAACCTGCACCACGAGGGCATTAGCCTTCCTAGTAGAGGCTTTGCGAGAGACCAGCAGGATGTCCTCCACCTCAACCGGAAAGTCGAAGGGGGCCAGAGTCACCCTCTCAGCAGCCATGCTGTCAGCGACAGGGACCCCAGGTTGGGGTGCAGGAGAGAGTCCCCCCTCTTGAGATAGGAGTCCCGGGGCGGTCTCCAAGGAGATGGGGCCTCCACCGTCAACTGTAGAAGCAGCGAGAACCACAGCTGCCTGGGCCACCCAGGAGCTATCAGGATAAGCGAGGCCCTGTGGTGGAGGGTCCTGAACAAGGTCTTGGCTATCAGCAGCATCAGAGGGAAGGCTTCAGGAGGCCTTCCAACCATGTATGCGTCCGCTGTCACGCTGGAGGGGTGGGCCTGTCAGGAGCAGAAGCGGGGGCAATTGAAAGTTGCCTGGGCTGGCGAACAGGACCATCACAGGCTCCCCCAGAGGCGGAAAAGCCAACTGGCTACTCTGGGGTCTAGCTGCCACTCGTGCAGCTGGAGAACTCTGCTGAGTGTTGGCCAGCAGATTGTCCTGGCCTGGCAGGTACACTGCCCACAGGAGGATACCCTGTTGGATTGCGTACGAGCACAGGACCAGTGCCTCCTGACAAAGGGTTCGAGACCCCATGCCCCCCTGCTTGTTCACATAAAACATAGCCACCTGGTTGTCCGTCTGAACCAGTACCAGCTGGTAATGCAGGTGGTGACAGAAGACCCTCAGGGCTAGGTATATGGCTTGGAGCTCCAGGAGCTTGATCTGCTGGGTGCTCTCGTCTGGCGAACAGTTGCCTTGAGTACGCAGATCTCTGCAGTGGGCTCCCCAGCCGAGCAGGGAAGTATCTGTGGTGAGGACCCTCGAGTGGTTTCGGGCCTGAAAAGGCATGCCTGCCTCGAGGTGTTGGGGCAACTGCCACCAGACCAGGGAGTCTACCAATTGGCAGGTCACAAACTATCTTGGAGGCAGCCTGTGGCCTGAGACCACAGGTCCCGGAGACACCACTGCGCCGCCTCATGTAGAGGTGAGCGTCTGGGGTGACGTGGACCATGGAGGCCATGTGTCAGAGGAGGCACAGGAGAAGCTGGGCAGGCACCGAAGAACGGTACTGTATGTCCCGAGCTAGAGATCTGAGGCAAGCGGCTCAGTCTCTGGGCAAGAAAGCCTTCGACTGAAGGGTGTCTATCTTTGCCCCAATGAGCTCCATGCACTGTGTTGGGAGGAGGTGGAGTAGTTTATGACAAAGCCCAAGTGTTGCAGAACCTAGATGGTGCATGCAGTGGCCTGCTGCACCTCTGAGGCTGTGCCTCCCTTTATGAGCTGGTCGTCCAGGTAGGGAAAGATTAAGACCCCCTGGAGCCGGAGGAAAGCAGCCACAACTGCCAGGCATTTTATGAATCCAAAAATAAGTAAACCAAGCGGAATCAACCTAAAGATCCCAAAAAACAAAAGATTCCAATGCTCAATACCCCCAAATACACAATTCTTTTTGTCGGAGTACGCCAACACAGTGCCGGGGAAACACTCCAGGCATCACTGTGGCAACTCCTTTTATTAAGACGTTATATGTGGATAAAAAATAGAAATCCAAAACTTAGCTTTTAAAGAGTGCCATCCAACACAACTGAAATATGCCAGTAGTTCAACAATGACGACGCGGCTCACGTTTTGGGTTTTTCATCAAAAATGTTATGAAACCCTGCTTCAGGTCCATCCACAACTGGCAAGAAGGAAAGCATGAATGAGAAACCACGGGGGTGTAACCCACCAAATAGACATCGGCGTCTGACGTCAGCTTCCGTTGAAAACTCGAAGCCACCAATCACAAAGCAGAGAAAACCCAGACAGAAGGAATCCCACTGCACAGAGAAACCCTCGATGGGAACCTCCAGAATGTCACTCAAATAATAGTATGCCAGTCCACTTGAAGATTAAGACCCTTAGGGGTAAGAGTTCAGTGAATATATTCAACGTTGCTCATGCCATTGTAATCGTTGTTCCCTGTCCCCACCCCTTGGATCATGGGGGATAAAGTCCAATACTCTCCATCGCAATGAAGAAAAATCATGCCCAACAGTTAAGCAATGGTCCACCATAGGAGCAGAAAGTTTTAGTACGTAGTCTGGAAGCATGCTCTGATAGACGAACCTTCACCTGGAAGCATGCTCTGATAGACGAACCTTCACCGCACGTTTGTGATATTTTTCTGCAACCTGCAGTGTCCAAGGTCCGTTCTTATATTAGAGATACTGGGGATTTTTTGAACCAGCTGAGGGATTGTTTGGATGCGAATGCTTACACATATTTGGTCCCTCTTGATGTACAGTCTCTGTACACTAACATTGATCAACGTGAGGCTCTTGCTTGTCTACAAGACTATCCATTAGATCTTCCAGATCGAATTCCTAAACAGTTTTTGATGGATTTGCTGGAGATGGTTTTGAGTAACAATTATTTTTTACACCAACAACAGTTCTATAAACAGATCCATGGTATTGCAATGGGGGCCACGGTCGCCCCATCTATAGCGACCCTTTTTATGGCCCTATTTGAGACATCATATGTCTATTCTGATGTGGCATTTCAATTTATCCCTTTCTGGAAGAGATTCCTAGATGTTTTCTTTCTTTGGACTGGTACCCGGGGGGGGGATTTAGATCAGTTTCTGCAGAGGCTTAATTCTCACGTGGCACTATTCAGTTTACAGCGCAAATGGATCCTCATCGCATACAATTTTTGGATATTATGGTGGTTTTGACCCCTCAAGGTTTTGAAACGACTTTATATCATAAGCCTATTCAGAGGAATACCTTGCTCCAATATGATAGTTTTCATCCCCGAGCGCTTCGGCGGGGTTTACCCTTTGGTCAGTTTTTACGTCTGCAGAGAAATTGTTCGACCTTGTCTGAATTTCATCTTCATGCGGTGGAACTTAAGTCACGTTTGGCCTGCAGGGGATATCCACCTGATGTTATCAATCGGGCGTACAAGAGAGTCCGACATCTACATCAGGAGTGGCTTCTTTCTCCGCGGGACTCTACATCTACATCTTCTGACCAAGTGGTCACCGGGGTTTTGCCTTACACTCATAGTATGACCCAAGTTACTAAGGTGCTACATCGCTTCTGGCCCATTTTGGGGTCGCATGAATGTTTTCAGGAGACTACTCTGCGCATTGCTTATTCCCGTACAGCGAACTTGAGAGATCTGATCATGCACACTACTTCCCCGCAGGATCGCCCTGTGAAAAGGCATAATAATGGGCATTTTGCATGTGGGCAATGTACTTACTGTTCAATCACATTGGAGGGTTCTGATTGGATTGATCCACATACATCTCGGATCTATACAACGGTTTGGCATACTGACTGTACTTCCTCCTTTGTAGTGTACTTGTTTGCCCTTGTTCCCTCTATGTGGGATGCACTAAACGTGCGGTGAAGGTTCGTCTATCAGAGCATGCTTCCAGACTACGTACTAAAACTCTTTCTGCTCCTATGGTGGACCATTGCTTAACTGTTGGGCATGATTTTTCTTCATTGCGATGGAGAGTATTGGACTTTATCCCCCATAATCCAAGGGGCGGGGACAGGGAACAACGATTACAATGGCGTGAGCAACGTTGGATATATTCACTGAACACTGTTACCCCTAAGGGTCTTAATCTTCAAGTGGACTGGCATACTATTATTTGAGTGACATTCTGGAGGTTCCCATCGAGGGTTTCTCTGTGCAGTGGGATTCCCTCTGTCTGGGTTTTCTCTGCTTTGTGATTGGTGGCTTTCATAACATTTTTGATGAAAAACCCGAAACGTGAGCCGCATCGTCATTGTTGAACTACTGGCATATTTCAGCTGCGTTGGATGGCACTCTTTAAAAGCTAAGTTTTGGATTTCTATTTTTTATCCACATATAACGTCTTAATAAAAGGATTTGCTACAGTGATGCCTGGAGTGTTTTCCTGGCACTGTGTTGGCGTACTCCGACAAAAAGAATTGTGTATTTGGGGGTATTGAGCATTGGAATCTTTTGGTTTTTGAGGCATTTTATGAAGACTCTTGGGGCAGAGGCTAAGCCGAAGGGGAGCACCCGGTACTGAAAATGCCTGCCCCCCCCCCCCCTCCACTAAAAACTGCAGGTATTGCTTGTGGTTGGGGTGAATGAGGATGTGGGTATAAACATCCTTGAGGTCTAAGGAGCATAGCCAGTCTCCCCTGCTGGAAGTATGGCAGCAATGTTCCAAGGGAGAGCATCTTGAACTACTCCCTCACCAGGAAATTTGTTGAGGTTGCACAGGTCGAGGATGGGCCTTAGGACCCCTGTTCTTTTTTGGCATGAGAAAGTACCTGGAGTAGAACCCCTTGCCCATGAGATGGTGGGGCACCAGTTCCACTACTGTGTCCTCAAGAAGACCTGCCAGCTCCTTCATTAGAAGATCCCGGTGGAGGGGAGACCTGAGGGGCTCTCCCGGGAAATAAGAGGAAGGTGTCCGAGTCAGATGGTGGAGGTAACCCTCCCTGACCACCCGAAGTGCCCAGGAATCGGTGGTGGACATCCACCTCTGGGCATATAGGGCCAGACGTCCCCCTGTGGACTACAGATCTCCTTGGGGTAGGGAGACTATGCTCAATGAGTCAAAAGCTCCCCACTGACTGGACTGGGGCCAGTGCCTGGGGTTTTGGAGCCTTCTGCTTACGTGGGCCATGCCCATGTCTCTTGGCCTGCTGACCCTGTTGGGGAACCGAGGAGGCCTGATACGGTGGGTAGTTTCGGTAAGCAGCTCCTTTCCTAAGATAAAAGGGCTTTTTACCAGAGCCCTTCCATCGGGGAGGAGCAACTGTCTTCGACAGCCTAGTCCTCGTCATGAATTGTCTCCAGCTCAGCAGCCTTGTCGGTCATGGGTTTGCCAAAGAGATTCTCTCCCTGGCATGGGACATCGACTAATTTGTCCTGAACCCATGCTCAAAGTCAGAAGACTGAAGCCAAGCTTGGCGGCATGCACCGATGCTTGCCGTGGCTACCTGTGCCGCTGATTCAAACCAGTCATAGGCCGCTCAAGACATGAATTTGGAGCATTCACGGACTGCTCTGGCCAGATTCTTGAACCGCTGCAAGGGTTCCTCGGAGAGACCAGCTGAGAACCTGGCGAGTTCCTTCGCCAGGTTTCAGGTACATGCCCATGTACAGCTGGTAGGTCTGGATGCGGCTGATGAGCATTGAGCCCTGGTAGCACTTCCTGCCGAGGGCATCCAGAGTGCGGGCCTCCCTGCCAGGGGGCACCGAGGAGTGCATTTTCTGGCTCTTCAGTCGACGCATGGCCAACTCCACCACCATGAAGTTATGTGGCAGCTGTGATTTCTGGAAGCCCGGGCTCCGGTGAACTCGATACATCAAGTTGAGCCGCTTGCTCACCATCAGCACCGAGGCCGGTATCTCCCACATTCAGAACATCAGCCATTCCAGGATGGCGGGATCGGCACTGTGAGCGATTCCCGGAGGGCCTCATATTGGAGGATTTCCGACTCACCTACCTTAAGGTCCTCCTCCGACTCGGCAGAGAAAGCACAGTTACTTACCTGTAACAGGTGATCTCTGGGAACAGCAGGAATAAGTCTTCACATATGGATATGTCGGTACCGACGGAGTCTGCGCGGGAACGCTTCCCAGCGTCCAATCAAAGAGCTTTTGGAAGCATCCCACCACGCCTGCGTGCTGCCTTCCCGCCTTTCCAACTGCCTCTCCTCAGTTAAGTTTTAAAGCTGAGACAAAGAGAGAGAGAGAGGAAAGGAAGATAGAGATACAACTCCTGGGGAGGTGGGTGGGTTGTGAAGACTTATTCCTGCTGTTCCCAGAGATCACCTGTTACAGGTAAGTAACTGTGCTATCTCCAGGAACAAGCAGGAATGAGTCTTCACATATGGGGACTCCCAAGCTAAGATGCCTGGAGTCCCAGCATGTTATAGGTTGGAACATGCTATCCCGCACACCACCAGGCATCCTGAGGATGGAGGGTAGGAGTTGAAGAAAGAAAGGTGCTGTGGAACAGCTAACCTAGCATAGGACTGCAGAGGAGGAGTCCATGTGTGGATGATAATTATCATCAATATTGAAGAAATATTGCAATATGGACCTCCCCTAACAGGATTACACAGCAGTAAGGAGGTTCATGGGATCTACTGGGGAACCCAGTAGAGGAACCTCAAGGATGACTTCACTGTGAAGTGGAGATAATAAACCTGTAGGAAAAAAGAGTGGAGGTCAGATTCCTGAAAGGTAAGAGGGGACCCCAGTGAGAACTGGGGTAGTACCAAAAACGGTGGGCCTTCAGCGGAAGGCTTTATGATAAAGCACAGTTACTTACCTGTAACAGGTGATCTCTGGGAACAGCAGGAATTAGTCCTCACATATGGGTACGTCGGTACCGACGGAGCCTGCGCGGAAATGCTCCCCAGCTTCCCAGAATGAAAGCTTTTGGGTCATCCCATAGCGCATGCGCGCTGCCTTCCCGCCTTTCCCACCAACTCTCCTCAGTTCAAGTTTAAAGCTGAGACAATAGAGAGAGAGAGGAAAGGAAAGACAAAGCGAGAGATACAACTCCTAGGGGAGGTGGGAGGGTTGTGAGGACTAATTCCTGCTGTTCCCAGAGATCACCTGTTACAGGTAAGTAACTGTGCTATCTCCAGGAACAAGCAGGAATGAGTCCTCACATATGGGGACTCCCTAGCTAAGATGCCTGGGAGATCCCCAAGGGTATGAGACCCTGAAGGGTTCCTCGTCTTCCTATGGATCTCAGGCATCCATTCAGGGACGGAGGGCAGGAGTTGTTCAAGAATGGAAACAGGTGTCTGAGGACAGCCTGACCAAACAAGGCATCCCGGCGGGAGTCCTTGTCCAAACAGTAATGGGCTGTGAAGGTATGAACCGAGGCCCAGGTGGCTGCTCGACAGATCTGGTCGATGGACACAGAATGAAGATGAGCCATAGAGGTGGCCATGGCCCTCACATTGTGAGCTGTTACATGGCCCTCCAGAGAAAGGTTCTTACTCTGGTAAGCAAAAGAAATACACTGAGCAATCCAATTGGACAGTGTTCTCTTAGAGATTGGAAGTCCTAAATGAGAAGGATCAAAAGCAACAAAAAGCTGGGAAGACTTTCTATGTTGCTGTGTCCTGTGTAAGTAAAAAGCAAAAGCTCTTTTACAATCTAGAGTATGAAGGTTCCTCTCTGCACTGGATGCATGAGGAGCTGGAAAAAAGACAGGTAAATATACCTCTTAAGATGAAAAGGTGAGACCACTTTAGGCATAAAGTGAGGATTTGTCCTAAGGACTACCTTATCATGATGGAACCTTGTATAAGGTGGATTAGCCACTAAGGCCTGCAGTTCACTGATACGGCGAGCAGAAGTGATTGCAATAAGGAAAATAACCTTCCAGGAAAGAAATTTCAAGGAGGCAGTGGCTAAGGGTTCAAAAGGTGGCTTCATAAGCTGACCAAGAACCAAATTTAAGTCCCATGCCACCGGAGGAGGTCGAATGGGAGGTTTAGTTAAAGTTAGGCCTCTCATAAATCTTGCAATAAGAAGATGAGAGGAAACAGGTTGTCCATTGATAGGCTTAAGGGATGGTGCAATAGCACTTAAATGGACCCTTACTGAATTTGTCTTAAGGCCTGCACTGGAAAGATGCAGGAGATATTCCAATAGAGAATTCACAGGAAGTGCCAGTGGGTCAAGACCCTGTTGAGCACACCAAATGGAAAATCTTTTCCATTTAAAAGCATAGGAACGCCTAGTGGAAGGTTTCCTGGAAGCATGGAGGATATCCTTCACTTGCTGCGAAAGATTGAAGTCTTGAAGGTCTAGACCTTCAGTAACCCAAGCTCTGAGGTGAAGGGACTTGGGGTTTGGATGCCACAAAGTCCCCTCCTCCTGAGACAGAAGGTCTGGAGCAGCTCCCAAGTCCAGGGAGGGGGCTTGGGAGAGATGTAGAAGTAGAGGGTACCACACTTGGCGTGGCCAGCGTGGAGCTATGAGGATCATAGATCCTTGATCGCTCTGAAGTTTGAACAGAGTCTTGGGAATCAAAGGAATGGGTGGAAAGGCATACAGGAAGTCCTGACCCCAATGGAGGAGGAAGGCATCCTTGGCTTGAACTCCCTGACACGGAATTCTGGAACAGAACCGGGGAAGTTTGGCATTCCACGGACTTGCAAATAGGTCTATGTCCGGGGTTCCCCATTCCTGGAAGATTCTGAGTACCTGATCCATGTGCAGGGACCATTCGTGTGGAAGCAGAACTCGACTGAGTCTGTCTGCCCAAGAGTTTTGAATCCCTGGGAGGTATACTGCCAGGAGATGGATTTGCTCCTCTCTGGCGAAGGCCCATAATCTTAGAGCTTCGTTGCAAAGCGACAGAGAGCCAGTTCCTCCTTGCTTGTTTATGTAAAACATGGCTACCTGATTGTCCGTTTGAATGAGGACTGTCTGGTGGCTGAGGAGGGTATGAAAGACCTTGAGAGCTAGGAACACTGCTCGAAGTTCCAAGAGGTTGATAAGAAGAGAGGTCTCCTGTAGGGACCAAGTGCCTTGGGTGGAGAGGTCCTGTAGATGAGCTCCCCAACCTGTTTGGGAGGCATCTGTTGTGAGGATTGCTTGGGGCAACAAAGGTTGGAAGGGGGACCCCAGCAACAGATTTTGAGTGGACATCCATCATTGGAGAGACCAAAAGAGACGTTTGGAGTTTGCTATTTGGTCTGAGAGAGCTCCTGAAGCTTGAGTCCACTGGGTGGACAAAGTCCATTGAGCTTCTCTCATGTGTAGGCGAGCATAGGGCACCACATGTACTGTGGAAGCCATGTGGCCTAGTAGCTGTAGCATCTCCCGGGCAGTTAAGTGGCTCTTTGACTGAATCTGGGAGGCTAACTGCACTAGACGTTGGCAACGAGCCTGGGGAAGATAGGCTCTTGCAGTAGCGGTGTCCAACCAGGCCCCTATGAAATCTAGGGACTGAGTAGGGGTGAGCTGAGACTTTGGGAGGTTTACTACAAGTCCCAGATACTGCAGAATGCGTCTGGTGCGGTCCAGGGAAATTTGGGCTTCTGACTGAGATGGAGCTCGGATGAGCCAGTCGTCTAGGTAGGGGAAGACAAATATTCCCAGAGTGCATAGAAATGCAGCAACTATTGCCATGCATTTGATGAACACGCTTGGAGCAGAGGCTAGACCGAAAGGAAGCACTCTGTATTGGTAATGTTTTCCCTGGAACAGAAAACGTAGGAATTTTCTGTGGGATGGATGGATGAGTATATGAGTGTACGCATCCCTGAGATCTAGAGAACAAAGCCAATCCTGACTCTGTAGGTATGGAAGGAGAGTGCCTAAAGAAAGCATCTTGAACTTCTCCTTGCATAGAAACTTGTTCAATTCTCTGAGATCTAGAATGGGTCTGTATCCCCCTGTTTTCTTTGGAATGAGAAAGTAGGGGGAGTAAAACCCTGACCCCTGTTGAAGAAGAGGAACTTCTTCTATGGCCCTCTGGGCCAGAAGGGTGGTTACCTCCTGATCCAGAAGGTCGAGGAGAGATGTGGGAGAATTGAAATGTCTCACCATGGTGTAGGGAGGAAGGTCTGAGAAATGAAGTTTGTAGCCCTCTCTGATGATGGAGAGGGTCCACTGCTCTGATGTGATTTGCTCCCATCTGGGAGCAAAATGAGCTAACTTTCCTGGAATGGTGAGAGGTTCTGGCTGTTGTAGAGCCAGAAAGGTTAAGTTCTCTTGTATCAAGTCAAAAACCCTGAGGGGCTTGGGACTGCTGGGTTGCAGCAGCCCCTGCAGGTTTAGGCCTAGCCTGTTTAGGTTGCTGACGCTTAGTAGCAAAGCGACCTGTAGAAGATTGTTGACCAGAAGTGGAAGGAAATCTGCCCTTCTTGTAAAAAGACTTTTTAAAAGATTTTTTTCTTGGCTGGAGTGGAGGTAGACTTAGAAAGTCTATCCAGAGCAGCATTTTCTGCATCCATTTGAGTGGCTTTAATTTGCCACTCTTTGCCAAATAGATTTTCACCTGTACAGGGCAGATTTCCTAACCCATCTTGAACCCAGGGTTCTAGATCAGAAGCCTGGAGCCAAGCAATTCTACGAGCAGCTATGGCAATGCCTGAGGCTCTGCTGGCACCTTCAAAAGAATCAAAGGCTGCCCTGTTGGAAAACTTTGAAATATCTTGAGTATGCTTAAGCCAAAGGAGGAATTCATCCCTTCTATCCTCTGGAATAAAAGGGAGAAAGTTGTGCAGCTTTTCTGCAACCTCCTTTAGAAACATACCCATATAAAGGCTGTATGACTTGATTCTGGCAATAAGCATGCTAGCTTGGAAGATTTTTCTTTCAAAAGCATCCAAGGTCCTGCATTCTCTCCCTGGAGGAGTTGAAGAGTGTCTTTTGGTACTCTTGATCCTTTTCATAGCTGACTGCACCACAATGGAGTGGTGAGGAAGCTGAGTTTTTTGAAATCCAGGAGAAGGAGGGACACGGTACATAGTGTCCAATCTACGAGAATGAGGAGAAAGGATGAGAGGAGTCTCCCACAATTCAATCAAATGTTCTTGAAGAATTTCATGAACTGGTAAGGTGACTGCCTCTCTAAGAACCTTAGAGTATCCCAAACTATCTAATTTTTTTGCTCTAGGTTCTTTTTCAGAGGTTACTGAAATAGATAGGCCTTTAGCTACTTCTATTATGAAGTCTTGAAAGGACAAATCCTCTGGAGGAGACATTCTCCTTTTTGGAGAAGGCGGCTCCTCAGGAAGAGTAACAGATACTTCAGGGGACTCATCCGATGAATCAGAATCAGACGAATCGAAGTATCGTCTGCTCGATTCCAAAGATCGATAGGCGTATCGATCGGTACCGACATCGGGTGTCCCTGGTACCGGGTCGGTACCGAGAAAGAGCCCAGGACAGGGGGCCGGAATCGGTATCCTGGCCGATGTCTATGCAGCCGGTACTGGCATCGAAGTTGGTACCGGTACCGGCGTCGGTACCGACAACGGAGCTTGTTGTGGTACCGACGGCGTCACAGCCTTGATGAAAGCCAGTATAGCCTGCTGCATGGATTGCACAGTGTGATCCATGGACGCCACAACTGCCTGGATGTCGGTACCGGGAGATTGTGCCGGTACCCCAGAGCAGTCTAACAGGTGATCGGTCGAGGCCGTGCCATCGATGTCAACCTGTAACCCCATAGGAGGAGCTTTGGAAGCCGGAGCTTCCCGCCGGGGTTGTTTGGCTGGGGCAGGATCCTCAAGGGCAAGCCCAGAGGCATCTCGATGCTTAGAGGGAGATTTGCCCTTCGAGGACCTGCTGCTAAAAGTATGTTTGGTTACCTGAGACCCATCAGGAGAGGAAGACCTGGAAGATGTCGATGCCACCGCCGGTGCATCCGTGGGAAACAGCACATGGAGCTTGGCTGCCCGGTTCTGTAACCCTCGTTTAGACATTAGAGAGCAGGCTTGGCAATCCGGAATGGAGTGTTCAGGCCCCAAACATTTAAGACACCATTCATGGGTGTCTAACAGAAATTGTACCGCTACACTTAGTGCATTTTTTGAAACCAGAGGCTGGTTTATCCATAGAGGAAAATTTCTTGTGGGCCTGTAGGCCTAAGAAAAGAAATACACTAAGTGAGGGAAGAGTATATATATATATATTTTTTTTTTAAAGAAAAGAAAAGAAAAGACCGGCGGTACCGGTCCGGCGTCGGGGAAGGCGGACACGCGACCAAAGAAATAAATTAAAATAAAGAACTTCTTCAGCGGTGACAGGAACACGACCTGCTGGCTCCGTGGAAAAGAAGAACTGAGGAGAGTTGGTGGGAAAGGCGGGAAGGCAGCGCGCATGCGCTGTGGGATGCCCCAAAAGCTTTCATTCTGGGAAGCTGGGGAGCATTCCCACGCAGGCTCCGTTGGTACCGACGTACCCATATGTGAGGACTCATTCCTGCTTGTTCCTGGAGATAAGCCAAACTCTTTTGGCGACAGAGTGGCTCACCCTTGGGAGCAAAAAGAGAAGGCCGAACGGATTGTACAAATAGGCACAGTCCTTGTGGGAGGAAAAGGTAGGAAACCCCTTGTATCCCAAAAGAAAGGACAAACGCCTGAGGCGTTAGAGCCTGTGATTAGCTGAAGATCAGCAATGTCTCTCCTAACTGGGGTCAGCTAGGAGAGATACTGGAACATGGAGAGCTTCAGAGGTACCTAAACCTTAAGGTTATGGTGGAAGTTGTTAACTACCACGAAAGTGGTTGTGAGTGTGGAACCCCAAACATGCTGGATAGCATAGGTATGGGTAAAGCCCATCTGTCAGAATCATATAGCTATATGAGCCTAGACAGTCAGGTAGATAAATGCAGGATACCTATCTACCCATAGTAAATATCTCGACAGATACATATATATATATATATATATACATATATATATATATATATATATATATATATATATATATATATATATATATATATATGAGAATATATCTATAGTGAGATATGAAGGGCATAAAATACACACAAAGATAGACCTAGACATCTGTAAGATGTATGCTACAGATATGAATATATAGGCCTCTATATGGGTGTCTGCAATGAAGCAGACAGAGATATGCCTACAGAACGGTATTCACATAGGAAAATGTGGAGAGGAAAGATTCATCTAACAAGAGGGTGGAACCTACTTGAGAAGATATATAGAGAATCTGTTCCCACTGGTTATGAGCTACAGGGATGCTAGGTAGTGAAATAACCAGGACGGTTACGTGAAAAGCAGAGGATGATATCAGTCTGCGGCCAGCAAGTCCCGAGTATTCTAGAACTCTAGCATGGTAAGTGAACAGAAGACGCATAAAGATGAGATACCATGCTGACCTGCTTAAGGGCAAAAAAGGTATCATGCGTTCTTACCATGAGGACAAGCTGCAAGGAGAAGGCCTATGTCCTTTATCTGAAAAAGGAGAACCTTTCTAGTCATGGGAGACATGACTGAAAAAGCCTTTTCCAACCATCTAGGATAGCTATTGGAGAAAAAAAACCCATGCTCTCTAGCAAGGGCCCATAGTGGAGAGCTTCTCTGTAGAATTGCAGAGAGCATGATGCAGGAGAAATGAGGAGATAGAACTGGCTGCTGGAGAGCCAGTACTTATGTCAACTATGCTGCCAAACCCAGGGGAATGAAGATGGCAGAAAAAGAAGGCAATCCAAGTCTGTAGTGAAAAGATTTCCAAGACAGATAACAGCACTGACTTAGAATCACTACTAAAACTAGACAGAAAGTTAGTGGAGGACAAATCTGGTTGCTGGTGGACAAGAACCAGTGGTCCAAACATTAAGGCTCCTGCATAGGCAGCTACTTGCTAGACAGCAGTAAGAATCTTACTGTTTAAAAACAGAAAGAACAGATAGGAGTAGAAAACTCTGGACATGTCTGATGAACTGCCTCAAAGCAAGATTGAAAAAGAGGAGGCAACTCAGAGAGGAAAACTCCGCACTGGAAAACTAGAGGAAAACTAGAGAGGCTGAAGAAAAAGCCCTCCAGTGAAGCAATACCGCTCTTACAGCTTGGTAAGAAGTTAAAGAGAATGGAGCTGAAGAAGACTTACAAAGTAGTGAGTCTATAGAAAGGAAAAAATGACATGCTGGCACAGGAACTCTCATTTGATAGTGGTTAGACCTCTTTCCCTGGCAGGAAGAAGAGGAGAACCCTGTGCCCTATAGGCATGAACATCCTGACAGCTCATAGAACATAGAAAAATGGATGTCTTTTGGGAAGAGATCCATGTCTAGGGTTTAGAATGAGAGCAGTGGATTGCCTCTATTGAGAAGAAGCAACTGCAGATTCTAACCCCCAGAATCACAAGCATCTGATGAAGATTGATCAGAAGCCCTGCAGTTGCTGGGTTTGCTGAGCCTGGTGAGAGGTTGAATTCTGCAGACCAGGACGATGCTTCCCCTGTTTGGGAACATCTGCATGATGGGCAGATGATGCATAAAACCTTCTTCTCCTATGGGAAGAAGGTTTGGCAGGACATTTCCTACCTACTGGGACAGAAGAAGGTGCAGAACAGCCCTTAGGAACAGGTAAGTCAGTGGACAACTGAGTAACCTGACGTAAAGACTCCTTGTTGAAAAGATTGTCTCCAGTACAAGGAGTATGTCCCAGTCTTTGCTGTGCCCATTTGTCTAAGTCTGAAGCCTGGAGCCAGGCTCTAGGTCGTGCCCCTATAGAAATAGCAGAAATCCTGCTAGCAGACTCAAGAGTCTAGGGAAGCATGAGTAAGAAAGCAAGAGATACTCTGGAGATGCTTAAGCAGTGAAGAATAGCCTGCACTCTTGGACTCTGGAAGAGAAGGAGTCAAAAGATGTAATTGCTTTGTGACCTCCTCAAGAGATAGACTCATAAAAAATATATGAGAGAATTCTTG
This sequence comes from Ichthyophis bannanicus, assembly GCA_033557465.1. Lineage (NCBI taxonomy): Eukaryota > Metazoa > Chordata > Amphibia > Gymnophiona > Ichthyophiidae > Ichthyophis > Ichthyophis bannanicus. Next base: position 369,956,484 of record CM066033.1, on the reverse strand, counting down.
CAGAAAGCATAGATGTCTGGAAGGTTTGACGTCCAAAGGCATCTAGTGTCTTAGACTCACGACCTGGCGGATAAGAAGAGTGCTTTTTCTTACTCTTTACCCGCCTCATTGCTGATTCCACTACTATGGAATGATGAGGAAGTTGAGTCTTTTGAAACCATGGAGAGGGGGGCACCTGATATAAGAGATCAGTTGCTCTGGAAGGTGGGGGTACCCTTAAAGGTGTTTCCCACATTCCTAGAAGGAGATCCTGCAAGGAATGATGCAAAGGAAGCATTATGTTCTCCTTTGCTTTGGTAGAAACAGAGCCTTGTGCAGGATCATGTCCTGGGATAGGAATGGCAAGAGATCTTGCTATATCCAAGAGGAAACTCTGAAAAGAGGGATCCCCAACAGGAATCTCCCTTGGACAGGTTAGATCTGAAGAACTAGCCTGAGCACCGACAGAGCTATCCAAATATATAGGAATAGAAGATCCTGCACGGTGCAGTGTGGAATGCTTAAGGGATGGTCGCCAGTACTGGCTGTCAGGAGCAGCGACCGTCATTACCACATTGTCCATGCCAGGTATCGACTCCAAGCTTGGTATAGAAGGGAGTGATCCTGTTGAAAAAAGCATGGCAGGAGTTGGCCACGATGCTACTGTGGATACCGGTACCGATGTTGGAGTCGAGCCCGACAGACATCGGAGCAGTCATCGGTGACAGTTCAATCGGTACCGAGGTAACCGAAAACCTCCGGCCGCTATCCTCGGTACCGAGCCACCGGTATCGATCGGTGTCGGTACCAAAGCGTATTGGTACCCAGTCTTCCAGACTAGAGATCGATCCCAAACTCAGCATCGAGGGCAGAGAGCCTGATAAGCGAAGCATGGAAGGCCCCGACCATAAGGGTAATGAGGACATCTGTACCGACTGCGGTACCTGTCTGATACCGGTGGATGAAGGTCAACCAGTGGCAACTCAATCGGCCTCGGGGGAACCAAGAGTTGCGGATCCGAATCATCGGAACCGAGCCTTTGGTACCGCCGAGAGCCGGTACCAAGGCGAGTCGGTACCCAGTCCTCCAGACTGGAGATCGATTCCAGACTCAGCATCGAAGGAGGCGAGGCTATCAATGCACGTCTGGAGGGTACCGACGCCGGTGGTAGTATCGGTGCTGGTACCGATAATGGAAAGTCAGTCTGGAGAGTATCCAGCGGTCCCGAAGGCGCCGAGGACGCCAGATGCCCATCCCTGGTGAGGAGTGTTTCATCCAACACCAGTGCCGATGCCAGGGTATCGGTACCGCTCGAAGCGGATGCCACCACCGGACACGGCTCAGGTATGTTCTGTGAGGAGTGAACCCCAGGAACAACCTGAAACCCCTGAAAGGCTTTGGAGACCAAAGACTCCCGCCGGGGTTTTGAAGCCAGTGGGCCCTCGAGGGCAAGGCCGGAGCCGTCTACATGCTGTGCATGAGACCTACCACTCGAGGGCTGGCTAGTCTTAACAGACTGTTTGTGGGTTACCTGATCCTGTGTAGAAGGAGGGGCGGTGCCCCGAAGTTGGAGGGAACCTCGATGTTGAAGACCTCGTCTCACCAAACTAATGTCAGGACCCAACCAGGTTAGATATCGACTTCGAGGGTCTAAAAATAAAGTTGTACCGCCACAGTTTGAACATTTCTTGGAGAAAGTGGCTGGCGGTTCCATGAAGGAAAAAGAAGAGGCCTAAAAGGCCTAAGAAACCGTGGGACACTATGAAGAAAAAAATATCCCTTGAAAAAGGAAGATTTTACAAGAAAAGAAAACACCGGCGGTACCGGTGGCGTCGGGAAGGACAGCCACGACCACAAGAAAACTAAAGAAATAAAACAAGAATTTTCTGCGGTGACAGGAGGACATCCTGCCGGCTCCGCGGAAAACGAAAACTGAGGAGAGGCAGTTGGGAAAGGAGGGAAGGCAGCACGCAGGCATGGTGGGATGCTTCCAAAAGCTCTTTGATTGGACGCTGGGAAGCGTTCCCGCGCAGACTCCGTCGGTACCAACGTACCCATATGTGAAGACTCATTCCTGCTTGTTCCTGGAGATTAAACCAGTAAGAAGACGTGGATAACTCAGGAGGAAACAACTTTATTTAGAACCAATTGCCACTTGCCCGACACAGGCCGTGTTTCGCTACCTTCCTCAGGGGCTAATAGTGGACATAAAAGCTGCTTTAATTCTTGGAAGTATATATAGCTAATGCTATACCTTCATCTTTTAAAATTTCCAATGCGTGTGAAATAGGAAACCAATTCTATACACCATACAGCTAATTGGAAATTCAATAAAGGACCAACGTTGTTTTTACACCTTCTAGAGAATGTAGCTGCTACACAGTCAAACCTCCAAAAAAACGCCAGCGCATGAGGTTTGACTGTGTAGCAGCTACATTCTCTAGAAGGTGTAAAAACAACGTTGGTCCTTTACTGAATTTCCAGTTAGCTGTATGGTGTATAGGATTGGTTTCCTATTTCACACGCATTGGAAATTTTAAAAGATGAAGGTATAGCATTAGCTATATATACTTCCAAGAATTAAAGCAGCTTTTATGTCCACTATTAGCCCCTGAGGAAGGTAGCAAAACACGGCCTGTGTCGGGCAAGTGGCAATTGGTTCTAAATAAAGTTGTTCCTCCTGAGTTATCCACGTCTTCTTACTGGTTTGGTCTTCTCTGACGTGGGTTCATGCCTGAGTGTTGGACTGTTCCTGGAGATTGCCAGGGCCTTAGACATGTTCTTGACAAAGTCAAGGAAACCCATATCCTTGGGCAGGGACCGCCGTCGAGGATCCGAGACAGGAGAGTCCGATGGAACGTCGCAGTTGTGACAGGTATTGGGGGACTGCTCTGTCTCCCACTCGGAATAGTCTGTCGAGGACTCATAGGAGGGCTGCTCAGTGGGCCTCAGGGCCCCCAATGCCCTGCGGCCAGTGCCCTGTAAACTTGCTGGGGATGACCACGGTCCTGTCGAGCAGGACTCAGATCGTGACCTCGGTCGAAGAGGATTGACTCGGCCTCTGGGGATGTCTTGGACGTCGAGGGCCCGGTGGCCGGGGTGGATGAGCCAGTCATACCAGACAACAGCACCCACTGCTGGCCCATGAAGGCAGACAAACTGTGCTCTAGGGCCGCCATTCTGGACTCCAGACCAGAAGGCTCCGCAGCCTTCGGTGTGGGCACTGAGGGACAGGACCAACGCCGGCTCCCCCAAAGAGGAACCCTCAACGAGGATAGTGTCTGGGGACAGAGACCGGTCCACGGTCGGATACTTTTGGGGGAGCTTCGCAGGCCGCTCCTTCTCCGGTGCCTCGGACGAACGTCTCGGACTACGGGACCAGGCCCGGGGAGCACCCTGCTTGTCAGAACCGTCCAAGGATGCTGCCTTTGAGGGTTTCTTCTTCTTCCTGGGTTCCCTCGAGGGAGACCCCCTTTCTGAAGATCCACGATGAGGCTCCGGTTTGGAGGACTCCACACGAGATGTTGGGGCCTCCGACGAGGCCCTGGCCTTTGGAGGCACCAGCGAAAATCATACTGCTGTCGGCGGCTCTTGAGGGCCTTACTGGACATCCTCTTGCAGAGACCACAGGCTGCTAGGTCATGGTCTGGCCCGAGGCAGCGGAGACAGCAGTCGTGTGTTTCGGTCAAAGACAATTTTAGAGCACCTTTCACAGTTCTTAAAGCCACTGGTAGCTGTGGGGGGGGAAAAAAGCACCCCTGCGAGGTCAAAGACTCTCCGGGATGCCAGTGGAAGGAAAAAAAAAAAAAGGACACGAAGATGCCAGGAAAAGAAAAGAATGAAATCTATCAAAAAAATAGACCGAACTCATTGCCAAGGCAATGAGGTCAGTAGGCGGGAAGAGTATCGGTGCGATACTGGAGGAGAGTTTGAAACTCGGATAAAAAAATAAAAATCATCTTTTTCCGGGGAAAGGCTAGATGAATGTCTGAAGGGCTCCGCAGAAAACAGGAGACTGAGCAAGATGGTATCCTTGGGCAGGAAGGGGACCCCGCATGTGTGGTGGCATCTCTCAAAGGCTCTCTTTAAAAGCTGGGTGGATGCTTCCGTAAGGACTCTGTCGGTGCTGACGTCACCCATATGTGAGGACCGACTTCCTGCTTGTTCCTGGAGAAACATAACATGCTCAACACTAGGGGGATGGCGGGGACAGAAACAAAGCATAAGGTGTATCTAACAACTATTAGAGTTTTGATGTCCATATTTACTACACCAAACATACATCTCATTTACAAGACTTTTCTAAGCCAAGTCCTACCTGCATAATGCCTTGCGGCTCTAGGCACATACAATTTTTGTAAAAAAAAAAAAAGAAACGTCAATATTTACAGATAAATGTACTTTTAATTAAGATTAAATATATTATTCCAAGATTTTTTTAAAATCATACTTGTACTAACAGCCAAAGGCAATCTGAAAATAAGATGAAATTGATAAGTTGATAGCAACACTCAAGTAGAATTGTTATGTAAAGCAATATACTGCGCTGCCAAGAACAAGTTGTTAAACATTTTATTGTCTAATCAAAGGCTGAGATAAACATATGCCTATAAAAGTACTTGCCTTGCCTTTTAAGTATGTTACATACAGTATTTTGAAGTACTGCAGTTACCATAGTTTATACAAGAGTAGTATATGAAAACACCCTACCAAGGTTATTAATTTATCGGCACTGATACCCACTGAACTATAAAACAGTATGAAGTGACTAAAATCACATGCAGAAACTAACATTTTCTGCAGGAGTTCAAGGACTCCGTAGTTCCAAACAACCAAAAATTAAAGTATGCATGTACAAACAAGGTAACAAACAAAAAAAAAAGAGCCAGTAAAGAAAACCTTGAAAAAAAAAATTATTTCCACCCTTCCATTTACAATTTTTATATATGCTGCAGTCAATAATGGAAGTTTTGCACTCCAGGAAATTAAAGATTTGTTTTTAAAAATCACTTTTCTTACAGCTGAAATATTTTTGTTGCCTCCTTGCCAAGTTACTTCAGGAAAGTGGATTTCTGCATATTTAAGTCTATTTAGTCCCCACTGATCAAAACAAACAATTTCCCTCATTTTATTTATTTTTTTGGTTGGGGTTATTCAATGGCAACGAGTACATGAGCAGAATGAAATGCCCATGCTGCTGGCTCACTTAGACCATGAAAGTCATAAGATCAATACAAACTAGGGTGGAACTCAAGTCTGGGTTCAAAATGAGCTGTTCCTGGCAGCGATTTCCATAGTATTACTGCAATAATCATTTATATGCGTTAACTCAAAATGATTTTGATCATTTTAAAATGAACAGTATACACACATTCATGTTTCCAAATAAGAGACAAAACCAAGAGTTGTGCACACACTCTGATTTAAATATTCCCACACAGAGAAAGTGAGTAGAGCTTTAATGGGACAGTGCACTTCTGTCATAACATCCTCAGCAGCAGCAGGTGGAAGATGTGATAAAATTACCCCCACCTGCACCCCCACCAATCACTCTTGGGAACCTACTTTCCATGCAAGTTACATCTTCCAGTTACAGAAACCAGCTGAGCAATTTTCTTCAAACATATTTTCCAGTGCACCCGTGGACTGCAATGACTCCTCAGTTGCACCACCGCTCAGCTCCATCACATCACTGTTGCCAGAGATCTGTACATAAATTACTTATTCCATAACCCTAACTGCTCTCAGATCCTAGATCTGCTATAATTGCATTCAGCAGGTTTCAAGTTTCATCTTGTTTGAAAAAAGAAAAAAAATATTAGGTACACTTAGGTAAAAACAATGCTGAATGCTTCTAAATTTAAAGGAGAGGTCTCACATGAAAAGCAGAGATACCAGGAACACTTAACCAGCAGCCAATTATGATCCTTAGGTGTGTTATAAAGTGGTGAATTCTAGAATGTGCGACTCGGGTGGCTTTAGTGTTACCCTGGGAGGCAGTGACTTCATTGGTCATAACCATGTATAGCGAAGGAAATACCAAATTGGGCAAACACTGATTTAAAAAGTTCCACAGCCTTTGAAGAAACTCCAGAATATATATGTCTTCTGCACGGCTCCCATCTTCACTGACACAGGAACATCTTTATCTAGTGTAATAGACTCTGTAATATACTGTTTTGGATCTCCATAATGAATAAGAGTTGTCAAATTTCAGAAGATAGACTCCTCTACCCGGGTACTGATGGCTGCCTGCATACACCTCCTCCTGACAGTCCCGCCTATACACAGGTACAATCTCATCCAGCTGAGGTTTCTCGACATTCTTTTTGGCTTTTTCTTCATTATTAGGATTTTCTACGAAATTGGGAGAAAAAAAAAGTTGTAACCAAACCAAACCTGAGCATATAGAACACCTAAACTGAAAAATGAAAATGAGGCATCCACAAAACTAGTACATAAAATGTGAGTTTGTTTGCGAATAATTTAAACACACTAAGAGATAAACCTTTTTGTTTTGCATTAGCCTAGCACATACTAGATTTGAATTAGGTGGGGCAGTGTTTCCCACCAGATCGCCAATACAAACAAATCCTGAAAACCTGACCCCAGGAGAAGACTAAACTATCATACTGGGGTGCCATCCACTAAAAGGACAGAGTTTCAAAGGACTATGCAGGAAAATAAGAGAAGAAAAAAGGTAATATATACTGTGCCTAGTGTCTGGGTGGGTGCCTACTTGAGTAGCAGTGATCACCACATGGTGTGGTTTGAGATAAACAGCAGCCGCGTCTAATCATAGAAGAATCCTAGCTTCCAGTAAGATGGGAAGTACCCTCACGAAGGAGCTGGCAGAATAGGACATTAGGGAAGTGGAAAGACAGCGGGCTAAACTTAAAGAGGCTAGAAAAAACAAGAGAAAAAGGAAACCTATATGGTTCTCAAAAGTGGCTGCAAAACTCAAGGCAATAAAGGCAGTATTACAAAGTTCAGAAGATCACTAAAAGAGGAACATGGAAAAGCATACTGGATAAAGCTAAAAAAGGCAGAGAAATCAGGATGAAAAAGCCCCCACAAAAGCAAAAAAGTAGCTAAAGATGTGACGTGATTTGACAAGACTTTTCAAGCATACTGGAGAGAAGAGAAAGGCCAGAGGTGAACCGCAAGACTCAAGGGTGCTGAGGCCCAATTTGTGGAAAATGCTAAGCAAAAAAAGAATGTTAAATACTTATGTTCCATGTTCACAAAAGAAAATCTTAGAAAAAGACAATGCACGAATGACGAAGGTACTAATGGTAATGGAGCAGACACCACATCATTCACAGAAAGCATAGTTACTCACCTGTAACAGGTGATCTCTGGGAACAGCAGGAATTTAGCCTTCACATATGGGTATCGTCGGTACCGACGGAGCCTGCGTGGGAACGCTCCCCAGCGTCCAAAAGGAAAGCTTTTGGGAGCATCCCACAGCGCCTGCATGCTGCCTTCCCGCCTTTCCCAACTGTCCCTCTCCAGTTGAGTTTAAAGCTGAGACAAAAGAGAGAGGGAAAGAGAAAAAGAGATAGATACAACTCCTAAGGGAGGTGGGTGGGTTGTGAAGACTAAATTCCTGCTGTTCCCGGAGATCACCTGTTACAGCTGAGCAACTATGCTATCTCCAGGAACAAGCAGGAATGTAGTCTTCATATATGGGGACTCCCTAGCTGCAGATACCAGGGAGAAAACCCCAGAAGTTGTGTGCCCTTGTGAAAGGGCTCCACTCCCCCCCATGGATCTCTGGCATCCGATCAGGGATGGTGGGTAGAAGTTGATTAAGTATGGAACATGTGTTGAAGAACAGCCTGACCAAACAAGGCAACCCGGCGGGAGTCCTTGTCTAAGCAGTAATGGGCTGTGAAGGTATGAACCAAAGCCCAAGTAGCTGCTTGGCAGATGTCGTCAATAGACACAGAGTGAAGATGAGCCATAGAGGCTGCCATGGCTCTCACATTGTGAGCTGTGACATGGCCTTCCAGAGGAAGGTTTTTACTCTCATAGGCAAAAGATATACACTATGCAATCCAGTTGGACAGTGTTCTTTTGGAGACTGGAAGTCCCAAATGGCTAGGATCAAAAGCAACAAAGAGTTGAGAGGACTTCCTATGTTGCTGTATCCTTTGTAAGTAAAAGGCCAGAGCCCTTTTACAATCCAAAGTATGAAGATTCCTTTCTACATTTGAGGCATGAGGCCTTGGAAAGAATACAGGAAGGTAAATTGCTTGGTTTAAATGAAAAGGTGACACCACCTTTGGCATAAAATGTGGATGAGTCCAAAGGACTACCTTATCATGATGGAACCTTGTATAAGGAGGATCAGCCACCAGTGCTTGCAATTCACTGATGCGATGTGCTGATGTGATTGCAATAAGAAAGATGACCTTCCAGGAAAGGAATTTCAAGGAGGTAGTGGCTGATGGTTCAAAAGGCGGTTTCATAAGCTGCCTAAGAACCAAATTCAAGTCCCATGCCACCGGTGGTGGCTTAATGAGAGGCTTAGTTAAAAGAAGGCCTCTCACAAATCTCGCTATGAGAGGATGAGAGGAAATAGGTTGCCCATTTAGAGGCTTGAAAGAAGCTGCAATAGCACTCAAATGAACCCTCACTGAATTGGTTTTAAGCCCTGCATTAGAGAAATGAAGGAGATACTCCAGTAATGATTCCAAAGGTATCGCAAGAGGGTTAAGACCCTTCTGTGAGCACCATATGGTAAACCTTTTCCACTTGAAAGCATAAGAGCGTCTTGTGGAAGCCTTCCTGGAAGCATAAAGGATATCCTTTACCTGTTGAGAAAGGTTAAGACCGTGAAGTTCTAGGTTTTCAGCAACCAGGACCTGAGATGCAGAGACTGGGGATTGGGATGCCACAGCATCCCGTCCTCCTGAGAAAGGAGATCTGGAGCAGATCCTAACTCCAGAGGCGCAGCTTGAGAGAGATATAGGAGCAGAGGATACCACACGTGCCGTGGCCAATGCGGAGCTATGAGAATCATTTGACCTCTGTGTCTCTGAAGCTTGAACAGGGTTTTGGGAATTAGGGGAATGGGTGGAAAAGCATACAGGAAGTCCTGGCCCCAATGGAGGAGGAAAGCATCCCTGGCCTGACAACCCTGAGCCGGAATTCTGGAACATAACCGGGGAAGTTTGGCATTCAGCGGACTTGCGAAGAGGTCTATGTCCAGGGTTCCCCAAATTTGGAAAATTTTGGCCACCTGGTCTGCATGGAGAGACCATTCGTGTGGAAGCAGAACTCAACTAAGTCTGTCTGCCAAAGAGTTTTGAATGCCTGGAAGATACACCGCAAGGAGATGAATCTGATGCTCTCTGGCGAGGGTCCATAGTCGCAAAGCTTCATTGCAGAGCTACAGAGAGCCTGTTCCGCCCTGCTTGTTTACAAAGAACATGGCTACTTGATTGTCCGTTTGAACTAGGATTATCTTGTAGCTGAGCTGGGTGTGGAATACTCGAAGAGCAAGGAAGATTGCTCTGAGTTCCAGGAGACTGATGTGTAGGTAGGCCTCCTGTGGAGTCCAGGTACCCTGGGTAGAGAGGCCTTGCAGGTGGGCTCCCCAACCCACCTGTGAAGCATTTATTAGAGTGGCTTGGGGTGGGGGCTGCTGAAAAGGAGACCCCACCAAAAGGTTCTGGGGTGACTGCCACCATTGGAGGGACAAAATAAGGCGATCTGAGTTTGCTATTTTGTCTGACAGGCAACCTGACGCCTGAGCCCACTGAGTGGACAAAGTCCACTGGGCTGCCCTCACGTGGAGGTGAGCATAAGGAACCACATGCACCGTGGATGCCATGTGGCCTAGCAACTAACATTTCTCGAGCAGTGAGGTGAGGTTTTAACACTGCTTGGGAAGCTAACTGCACAATGCGAATGCAGCGGGCCTGTGGAAGGTAGGCCCCCTTGTCTGTCTGGTATCCAGCAGAGCTCCTATAAACTCTAGAGACTGAGTGGGAGCAAGGTTGGATTTTGAGAAGTTTATGACAAGTCCCAAATACTGAAGGATGTGCATTGTGCGAGAGAGAGCAACCCTGGCCTCTGGCTCTGAAGGGGCTCGAATGAGCCAGTCGTCTAAGTAAGGGAAGACAAATATTCCTAGGGTGTGAAGAAATGCTGCCACCACAGCCATGCATTTTGTGAACACCCTTGGGACCGAGGCCAGGCCAAAAGGAAGAACCCTGTATTGATAGTGCTTCCCTTGAAATAAGATGCGAAGGAACTTTCGATGAGTTGGATGGATGAGAACATAAGTGTACGCATCCTTGAGATCTAGAGAACAAAGCCAATCCTGACTCTGAAGGTCTGGCAGCAGAGTTCCTAGAGAAATCATTTTGAACTTCTCTTTGAACAGGAATTTTCTCAATTCTCTGAGGTCTAAAATGGGTCTGTGTCCTCCTGTTTTCTTTGGAATAAGGAAATAGGGGGAGTAGAACACTGTACCCTGTTGTAGAATGGGTACCTCTTCTATTGCCCCTTGGACAAGCAACACAGTGACCTCTTGACCTAACTGGTTGTTGAGAAAGGTCTGAGAATTGAACTCTCTTACCATTGTAGGAGGGGGCATGCTGAGGAAATGAAGCTTGTACCCTTTCTCTTACAATAGACAGAGTCCAATTTTCTGCTGTTATCTGACCCCATCTGGGGGGCAAAATGACATAACCTTCCTGGAATGGTGGAGGGTTCTGGATTGTTCAGGGCCAGGAAGGCAAAGTTCTCTAGATAGGAGTCAAAGCTCCTGTGGAGGCTGAGTCTGCTGAACCGGCTGAGGCTTAGCAGCTTTTATTTTTCTTTGCCTAGGTTGTTGCTGCTGTCCCTTTTGGGCAGACTGACCCAAATGATGCCCATGCTGGGTATAGGAGGGATAAAACTTCTTACTGAAGAATGGTTTCTTGTACGATTTTTTCCTTGCAGGATCAGCTGTAGATTTAGACAATCTATCCAAGGTGATATTGTCAGCATCTCTCTCATTAGCTTTTTCCTGCCAATTCTTGCCAGAGATTCTCTCCTGTGCAAGGAATATTCCCTAGTTTATCCTGTACCCAAAGTTCCAAGTCAGATGCCTGGAGCCAGGCAATCCTACGTGCACCTATGGCAATAGCGGAGGTTCTGCTTATGCACTCAAAGCAGTCAAAGGCTGCACAATTCACAAACTTGGAAACATCCTGAGCATGTTTTACAAGGGCGAGGTAATCCTGCCTCTTATCATCAGGAAGGAGAGGGCTCATAAGCTCTAAATCTCCTGTGACCTCCCTTAAGGAACATTCCCATATATAATACATAGGAACTGATCCTAGCAGAAAGCATGGAAGCCTGAAAGGTTCGACGTCCAAAGGTGTCAAGTCCCCTACACCCACGTCCTGGAGGATTAGATGCATGCCTTTTTGCACTATTGTTCCTTCTCATAGCTGATACCACCAACATGGAATGGTGTGGTAGCTGAGTCTTCTGAAAACCAGGACAAGGAGGAACTCGATACATGGTGTCGAGTCTTCGAGAGTGAGGAGATGTGGTTAGAGGTGTTTCCCACATCCTTAACATGAGATCATGCAAGATCTCATGAATAGGTAAAGTAGCTGCCTCCTTGGGAGCTTTAGGGTATTGTAGGATTTCTAATTCCTTTGCCCTAGGCTCTTTTTCAGGAGCCACTGTGATGGAAAGACCTCGAGCCACATCTCGGATAAAATCCTGAAAGGACATGTCCTCTGGTGGAGACATCCTACGCTGAGGAGGAGAAGAAGAATCCTCAGGAAGAAGTACTCTGGTATCGGCAGAGCTTTCAGAGTCTTCAGACTCATCCGAGGATTCAAAGTACCTCCGATCCGGGTGATCGTGAAAGGCACGGTACCGGTACCGATCGAAGTCGGCATCGGAGGGGTCTGGTACCGACTTGCCGATACCGGATGGATAAGCATGACTTGGTCCTGGTAGAATACCTACTGATTTCGATGCAGTCTATACCAGTACCAGAGTTGGTGCCGGTATCGGTTAAATTGTCTGAAGCAGTTTTAGGGGCATCGAGGCCGTGAGAAGAGCCGCCAGACTGTGCTCAATAGCCAAGAATCTCTGGTCTATCGACGCTGCCGATGCTTGGGTATCGGTACCGGATGAAGCAGCCGGTACCCCAGAGCATGGCACCAGTAGTTCTGCTGAGGTTGAGGCCTCGAGAACATCCTGGAGCCCCGTTAGTGCTTTGGAAGCCAAAGCCTCCCGCTGGGGCAATTTTGCCGGTGAAAGTCCCTCAAGGGCAATGGCCAGAGGCATCTCGATGCTTAGAGGGAGATCTACCCTTTGAGGACCGGTTAGATTTATGTTTAGTTACCTGAGATCCATGGGAGGAAGACGAAGCCTTGGAAGACGTTGATGCCACAGAGGCTGCATCGGAGGGAAAAAGGGTGCTAAGTTTAGCAGCTCAGTTCTGCCGGCCCCTCTTCGACATCATGCCACAGGCAACACACTCTGAAATAAAGTGGTCAGGACCTAAACATTTGAGGCACCACTCATGGGTGTCTGTGACGGAGATGGTACCGCCACACTTGGAACACTTTTTAAAACCCGAAGCGGGTTTTTCCATTTTAAAGGAAAAAGTTGGGCCTAGTGCCCAAAATGGCACATGGCACCTGAAGAGAAAATACCTGGAAAAGACCCCAGAAGGTAGGGTTTTTTTTTTTTTTTTTTGGAAAAAAAAGAAAAAACTGGCGGTACCGGTGTAGCGTCGAAGGAAGGCAGACGTGACCACAAAAAAGAATAGAAGGGAATTATTTTCTGCGGTGACAGGATGTGCAACCTGTCGGCTCTGTGGAGAATGAAGAACTGGAGAGGGACAGTTGGGAAAGGTGGGAAGGCAGCACGCAGGTGCTGTGGGATGCTCCCAAAAGCTTTCCTATTGGACACTGGGGAGCGTTCCCACACAGGCTCCGTCGGTACCAACGATACCCATATGTGAAGACTACATTCCTGCTTGTTCCTGGAGATGAGTGTTTATGAACAGCTTGCAAAACTGGAAGTGGACAAAGCCATGGGCCTGGATGAGATACATCCCAGGTTACTGAGATAGCCCAGAGAGGTTCTGGTGAGATTTTTAAAGGATGTGTTTAATAGATTCTTGGAGAGAGGGGATGTTCCATGGGATTGCAAAAGAGCTGATGTGGTTCCTCTTCACAAAGATGGTATCAGAGAAGAGGTGGCACACTACCGGGGACCACTACTGTTCAATGTATTTGACTGAATGGAAGTCTGTCTTTTTGCAGATGACACGGAAATTTGCAACAGTGTTTATTCCCCTTAAGGGAGTGGATAACATGAGGAAAAATCTACAAAAGCTGGAAGAACAGTCAAATACTTGACAGTTGCAATTAAACACGAAGAAGTTCAGTGTTATGCACTTGGGATGCAGAAATCCAAAGGAAATGTATGCAATAGGGGAAGGTGGCGCACACGGACCAGGAGAAGGACCTCTGAGTGCTAGTGTGTGAGGATCTCAAGGTGGCAAAACAATGCGGCAAGCTGGCAAAACAATGCAACAAAGTGGTAGCCAAAGCCAAAATAATGCTGGGCTGCATACAGAGAGGAATAACCAGCAGAAAGGAGGTGGTATTAACGCCCCTGTACCGTTGGTGAGGCCTCACTTGGAGTACTGTGTTCAGTTTTGGAGATCTCTCACAAAGGACATAAAAAGACTTGAAACACAGCCTGTGCCAGAAGACATATGAGAAGAGACTTGAAGACCTAAATACGAATACTCTAGAGAGGAGAGGAGAGACAGGGGAGATATAATACCCTAAGTATTTAAAGGTCTATATCAATGAACAAAAAATCTTTTTCAAAGAAGGGGAAGCTGTAAGACTAGAGGACATACAACGAAGTTGCAAGGTGGTAAACTTAAAAGCATTATCAGGAAATACTTTTTCACTGAAAGGGTAGTGGATGTATGGATTGCCCTCCCAACAGAGGTGGTGGGGGCAAATACAGTGACAGAATTCAAAATGGCATGGGACAGACACAGTGGATCCTTTTATAGCAAGAGGATGAAATCAATGCAAATTTAAATATCTTTTAATAGAGGGGGGCTGATCTGCCTTGAGCAGCAGGTACAACCCTAAAACAAAGGCTGGGGGGCGATCTACACAGAGCTGCAGTTACAATCACACTAGCCACCTTACTGGGCAGACTAGATGGACCATACTGGTCTTTATCTGCCGTCATATACTATGTTACTATGTAAACAAGATTTTTTAGACTATCACCTATCATCTTGTGGAATTTAAATCTCTAGAAAGGTATAGGATTATAATAATTAATGGGAACAGGTAAGCTCCAATTATGCTAAGGAGAACCCTTGCTAAGTTGGTCTTGAGACCTATAAAAGTAAGATATCCATGCATTTTTTCTTTGGGACACAAGAACAGATCTAGGGCTTGTTCTTCACATGTTTATGTTTATTGTATTTGATAAAAAACGCCTTTCACAAGAACCAAAGCGGTGTACAATTAAAAATTCAATAAAAGCAGGCCGAGGCCAGTGAAAAGGAAAAGAAATATACAATATTTGACAGGACAGCAGAGGCATCAGGAGAAGAAGACAAAACGTTGACAGGAGGTAGGCCTAGGCAAGAACAAGAGGTAGGGAAGAGAATTAATCACACAAAAAGGGGAGGGAAGATTGAAAGCTAGGGAAAACAAATGGGTTTTTAACTGTTGCTTAAAAGTAGTAAACTGAGGGTCTAGACGGAGGGAGGGGGGGGAAGGGCATTCCAAAGGGCGGGAGCAGCAAAGAAAAGGCAGAGGAGCGGGTAGACTGCAGGTGAGCGCGAGAAGGAGAAGGGAGGGTAAGGCGGATTGAGGTGGAAAGAGCGGGGAGGATGGCAGACCTCTCATTTGAAACTATAAGCCTTCTAGTGGAAACTTTCTTGGAAGCCAAAAAGGATGCAGTCTTCTCTGAACCTGCATGGCCAAAATTAGCCCTCAACATCCAAGCTGTGAGGGCTAGGGTTTTGATGTTGGGATGTAACAACTCCAGGTCCTGTAAAATCAGGGTTGTTGACATGACGAACCTAATTGTTTCCACAACTGAAAGTTTGAGAAGAGTTTCACAGCTCTCAGTTAATAAGGTACTGAGAGACTCAGTTCCCTTGTCCTCTGTTTCAGGAGAGTCTTCACTATCAGAAGGTAAATACACTGTGTGCAATTCTGGTGACCACACTTTTCCCAAGGGTATAAAACAGGATGCAGTTTGTGCAGAAGGTGGCTACCAAAATGGTCAGTAAGCTTTGTCATAAGGCATATGGAGGCAGACAATCTTAATATGTATAACTCTGGGGAGAAAAGGCAGTAGAGGGAAGTTTTGATAGACATGTTTCAATACCTCCATGACAAATGCACAGGAGGAGAGAACATAACATAAGAAATGCTTTAAGATAATTCTGTAAACTGTTCTGTTACTACGAAGATTTGTATATCAAGTTTTAAATAGACTATAATTGAAAGACTGCTCTACAATAAAGGGGCATAGGATGAAGGTGAAAGGGAACAGACTCAGGAGTCATGTGCAGAAATATTTCTTTATGGAAAGAATGGTAGATGCATGGAATAGTCTCCCAGTGGCGGTAGTAGAAACAAGGACTATCTGAATTCAAGAAAGCATGGGACAAACACAGAAGATCTCTAAAGAAAGAGAGACTAACATTTAGTAGTTGGTATGGAAGGGCAGACTGGATAGGCCACATGGTCTATCTGCCATCATGTTTCTAAGAGACCTTCGTCCCAATTGAGGAGGAAGGTATCCGAGGCACCTGCCTGTTCCGGGGAGTGACAAAGATCTATCAGGGAGTGCCATTCAACCTTGACTCAGTTTGCACAGATCTAACAAAATAACTCATGAATACTAGAGTCAGCTATATTTAGTCCGATAGAATGGGTATTGCTCATGGCTTCTATAGTGGATTTATTGCTATGTAAATATGTGGACTAAAAATAGCAGGCTAATTATTCAAAAGGTTCATGTGAACAGGGCCAGCCCTACACATAGGCCGCTGTGTTTTTCCATGCAGTCTCCCCTTTTTAGCTCTTACTGACTTATACAAACGAGACCCAATGAGTCTCTGCACATGGCCCCACATCCCTCCTCACAGGCCACCCCTACATATGAAATTAAAAGTTAAAAAAAGAAAGCCTGCTATATTAAACTATTGCTCATTTGTGTATCACTATAAAAAATATTGTATCTGTTCTGTTATTTAAAATAGTGGCTCAAAAAGACTGCTGATAAAAAAACACTGGGACAGTGTTGCCATTACTTTTCCCACTGTTGCGGTGGGACTTACCGGTCTGGAATTCCCTAGCTCTTCTGTTACCACTTTTTGTGAAAATAGGACTAAGCTGGCTCTTCTCCAATCCTGTGGAATCTTCCCTGACAAAAGGGATTCATTAACCACATCATTTAAAAGGACCTGTCAGAACCTTTGAGATGCATCTCATCCAAACCCATGGTTTGTTCACTTTTAGCCTTGCAAATTGTTCACACTTCTATAAACGGTGTGGTCTCTACTTCAATCTCACATGTACTTTTGCTAGTTATCCATGTTTCTTCAGGGCTTTCTTCCATGAACCACCAACTACTGCTTCGTACTCTTCATTCTGCATATATTTTACACATTTGTGTTTGCACTGCAAAAAAGTTGGGAAAGAAGGAAATCCTGAGGATGTCCATTCTTCAAGCTGAAAGAATAAAAACTCCTCCTGTTTTTATTTAGTTTTCTTTGATCTCATCTCCAACTTTTCCTCGTTACCAGAAGCATCCACTTCTGCTTCTCCCATTTCCTCCAAGGACTCTACCCACCTGCCCGCCCTCTGATCTTTCTTCCACTTTCCTCTGCTGCCCCCCATCACCGCAGACAGTTCATCTTTCTCCCTCATCTCTTCCTCCTGCCTGGCACTCTCCTTTACCATCTTCCCTCCCAGTTTTCTAATGCAATATATTGAGAGAGGAGCTATGGCGGCATACTGGAGGCCCCACTGGCAGGCCTCTACTTTAGAGGGGCCAGCAGCTTCTGTGGTCATGGTCAACCTTGACATCAAGTGACAGCTTCTCAGCTTAAGCCCGGCCCCAACATTACTGCTTTTCTTGCTCTACCTAGTGGCTGACACCAGACACTGAATTCTGGATGCCTGTAATTTTTATTCAGCTAAATTATATTAACAGCTAAATTAACATAGTATGTGACAGCAGATAAAGACCAGTATGGTCCATCTAATCTGTCCAGCAAGGTGGCAAGAATAGGTGCACCTGCCGCTCCATGCAGGTCATCCCTCCCCATGTCTTTGTTTAGGGGTGTACCCACTGCTCTGTATAGATCACCCTTATTTGTTCAGATATAAGATAGTTATGTTTATTTTGATTTTATCCTGTTATAACAGGGATACGCTGTGTCTGTCCCATGTCATTTTGAATTCTGTCACTGTATTTGCCTCCCCTCCACTTCTATCGGGAGGGCATTCCAAGCATCTACCACCCTTTCAAGTGCAAAAGTATTTCCTGACATTGCCTTTCAGTTTATCCTCTTACAGCTTCATATTACGACCTCTAGTTTTACAGCTTCCCCATCTTTGAAAAGGGTTTGTTCATTAAAACCCTTTAAGTATTTAAAGGTCTGTATCCTATCTCCCCTGTCCCTCCTCTCCTCTAGCATATACATATTTAGATCTTTAAGTCTCTTCTCATACGTCTTCTGGCGCATGCGCCAAAATCATTTGGGTCGCCTTCCTCTGAACAGTTTCAAACATTTTTTTATATCCTTTGTGGTCATCAAAACTGAATACAATACTCCAAAAGTGAGGCCTCACCAGCGACTGGTACAGTGGCATTAATACCTCCTCCTTTCTGCTGGTAATTCTTCTCTATATGCAACCCAGCATCCTGGCTTTGGGCCATCACCTTGTCACATTGTTTGTTTCACCACCTTGAGATCCTCAATCACTCCAAGGTCCTTCTCCTGGTCCGTGCACACCAACCTCTCAACCCGTACTGCATACAATTCCTTTGGATTTCTGCATCCCAAGTGCATGACATTGCACTTCTTCACATTATATTTTAGCTGCCAAGTATTTGACTGTTTTCAGCTTTTGTAGATCTTTCCTCATATTATCCACTCCCTCAGGGGATTCCACTCTGTTACAACATTTTTATGTCATCTGCAAAAAGACAGACTTCCATTCAGTCAAATACACTGAACAGTATCTGTCCCAGGACTGATCCCTGGGGCACGTCACTACTCGCCTTCCTTTCATCCGAGTTTACTATCACCTTCTGTCGACTGTCAGTCAATTTCCGATCCAGTTCACCACCTTGGGACCCATCCCCAGGCTGCTCAGTTTATTGATAAGCTTCCAATAAGGAATAGTATCAAAGGCTTTGCTGAAATCTAAATAGATCACATTCATCGCATGCCCTCTATCTAGTTCTCTGGTCACCCAGTCAAAGAACTCAATCATATTTATTTATTTATTTACTGTATTATTTATTTATTTACTGTATTTATTCATCGTGTCTCCTTGTTAAGGGACTGGTTATTTATACCCTATTTTACCTGTTATACCTGCTTAATGCATACCCAAGTTTAATTTTCCTGTTTAATGTATACCCAAGTTATTATACCTGTTTCACTGTAAGCACAAATCACGAAATTGAGATGTGCAACTCTTATGTTCATTGTAAACCGCACTGATGTCGAATAGCGCGGTATAAAAGAGACTGCAAATAAATAAATAAAATATTTGTTTGGCATGATCATTCTTTGGTAAAACCATGTTGCCTCGGATCATGCAACCTGTTGGTTTTGAAAAAGTCCACTATTCTCTCTTTCAGGGGCGTCTCCATTACTTTTCCCACCATCGATGTAAGACTTACTGGCCTGAGGTTTGTCACTTCTTCCCAACTGCCACTTTTGTGACGAGGTACCACATTAGCCCTTCAGCCTGTGGAACTTTTCATCTCCAAGGATCTATTAAAAACATCCTTTTAAGGCCCTACCAGAATCTCTGAGCTCTTTCAGTATCCTTAGATGTATCCCACCTGGTCCCATGGTCGTGTCCACTTTCAGTTTTGCAAGCTGTTCAAACACATCTTCTGTGAATGGTGTATCATCTACTTCAGTCCCATGTATATATTTGTCAATTGCAGGTGGTCCTTCTCCAGGATTTTCTTTAGTAAAAACAAAAAGTATTTAGTATTTTTGCTTTTTCAATTTCACTTTCCACTAATCCATTCTCAGCACTTTTAAGTCTTGCAATTCCACCCCTATCTTCCTCTTCTCCCAAATATACCAGAAAAAAATTGTCTCCAAGCTTCATCTCTTTAGCCATCTTTTCTTCTCCTTTGCTTTTGCTATCCTTATTTCTCTTTTTGTCTCTTATCTTTATCCTATATTATTTTCTGTGTTCTTCTGTTTGCAAACTTCTGAATTTTGTAAAAGCTGTGTTTTGTGTCTTTATTTGTGCAGCTGCTTCTTTGGAGAACCATGTGTGTTTCCTTTTCCTCTTGTTTTTATTTACTTTCCTTGCATATGTATCTGTTGCCCCTTTTATTGCCTTCTTTAGTTTAGCCCACTGCAATTGCATTTCCCTTACCTCCTCCCACCTTGCCAACTCCTCCTTCAGGTACTTGGCCATTTTAATGAAGTTAGTGCTTTTGAAGTCTAATGGCCTAGTGCCTGAAGGAGTTGGTAGGGTGGGAGGAGGTAAGGGAAGTGGACTTGCAAATTATATTTGTAATACCAGAACCAAAACTGTTTCTCTAGTGCTTTAAACAGAAAAGTTCTTTGACATAACTGAATGCTTTTGTGATACCCAATACCAAAAAAATAGCTGGGGCTTATTTTAACTGGAGATCTGATGGTGACATTTGACTTACCAGATATGTCCTTTCCTAAGTCCTGCTGGACCAATTCAGAAAAATGGGTTGTGTCCACCTGCCAGCAGAGGTGGAGACAGAAAAAAAACTAGGAGCTTCTAGTGGCATCATCACTGCTACTTAAACTGGTGCAGCTAAAGACATACTCTAGTATTTCTCTGTCTCCAGCAGACAGTGGATAGAGGAATGGTGCAGCTCTGTTTTGGCGTTTATACAATGCGCTGAAGGATAGTGCAGTTTACTGCATCGGGGCCACAGTAAGTCACCTTGGGAGAAGTTCTACCAAAGCTGGTGAAGCCAGAGGGAATTTTTTTTCATGGCCGCACACTTTTCTAAACCTTCCATCTCTATCATTTATACTCAGGTACTTCTAGAGAGGGCTATCGGTTACAATAAGAAAATAATCCTTTTAGCCGAGATCCGTTCAGGATCTGGGCTTAAGCAACAGGTACTGGATTAATTAAAAAACAAAATTAAAGTGAATAGGGGCATAAGCCGACTGTGTGATTGGATTGATAACAGTGACCAAAACAGTGAGCAAAAATCTGAGTTGACAGAAATCAATATATGAGTAAATATTGTGCCCCTGCACACAGTGTGTAAAAATCAGTGGTGTCAGGATGAACACCTTCCAGACATCGATGAAATAAATACTGGCACGAATCCTGCTAACAGCCCTGCAGGATACTATGCCAGATCTATCTGGATTAGGATTCAAGGCAAGAAATTGAGAAGGCCACCACTCGCTGTAAGAGTCCATTCCAAATTGAATTTGCTGCTCATTAGATGCATAAAAATTAGACAAAATAATAAGTCTGTAAAACTATCAGCACTAGCCTATCAAAGCTGTTTTTTTCTATGGGTTTTAATACTCTGATGGGAGCTATTTTGCCAACATAGCAACTCCTGCCCTACTGGAGCAAACTACAGAATAAAGACTTTGACCAGTACCTGTGCCGGCCTTTTAGAGGGGGAAATGGCAGAAAAAGTTAAGCTTTTCACGTCTAACACAGATTTCTATTTACAATTAATCTAATGACTGTGCAATGTAGGAAACATAACTATACCTTCATCTTCTTCCTCATCTTCACTGGATTCACTCACGTGCACGCTGACTGCAGTATTTGCAGAATCTGTCCATTCAAAATATACCCCAAAACCAATGTCATAACTGTCTGTGGCAAACTCCCAGAAGAGATAGGAGCCTTCCTCATGTGTCGGTACACGGACTGTCACCACTTCTCCTCGCCCCACAGTGATCACAGAATCTGCATCCTGTTTTATCTTCTCCTTAAAGTCTTTTATTTGGGGCCGTGTCCACATGGAGGGAGCTGCTATTACTGGAGTTGGTTCTAATAAAAACAGCAATTATGTAAGTTAAATGATGAATTTCTCTCTTATTTTTAATTGAATTTAAACTTTACAAAAAGTAACAGCAAAGCAATAAAGAAAATGATCACAAATGAGTACAATTACAATACAAATATAATCACGATAACCCACATCAAGAGAAGGATTTACAAGCATCTGGCAGGGTTAACCTAAATTTATTCATGTACCAGAATAAAACTTTACCTCCCCACAGAAATCATTAACAATAAATCAAATACAAGAAATACATATTCCATACCCCCCCTATCATAACCCCCATAAACTCATACAGACCCTATGCTGAAACCTTATCCCAAAAAAAATAAATCTTCCAATTGCAGAGAATCAAAGAAAATAAACCGATTCCCTTGAAATACCTCTTGGCACTTACAAGGGAAACAAAGGAAAGCATTACCCCAATGGCTAACATGTTAGGTTTCAAAAGAAAAAATGCTTTCCTTCGCATCTGAGTGGAGCAGGAAACGTCCGGAAAGACCATGACCTGTTGACCACAGAAGGAAGCTTGCCTGCTTTTATGTTCAAAAATCTGTTTACAGAAAACGCAAACAGTTCACATGCACTACTACATATGTGTACAACCATCAGGGAATGTCAACAAACAGTGCATTAACAGCAGACAACACAAGGCATAACTTTTTTGAAAACATTTTCTCCTCTCTAAATGGTGAGATTTTACTTACTGTTAATTTCCTTTTCTGGAATTCTGCTAGACCAGTTCAGACTAGTGGGTTATATGCCCCTTCCAGCAAATGGAGACAGAGAAAGTACCAGAAGCTTCAGTGACCTCAGCACTGATACCTAACCTGGTTTCCCTAGAGGTCACCTTCGGTATAACCTTTGAAAAGCAGTCTGGTCTCGAAGGCAGATGCCAAAGAACAGCAAAAGAATACAATAAGCAAATTGCTTGATCAAAGTGGACCAATGATTGCAACTATATACAGAGGTTGGTGCATCAAGCAGAAAGAACAGCCCTATTGCATACAGGCCTTCAGAAGGCTGTCAGAGCAAGGCAGAGATAGGATGGGTTCTGGACTGGTCTAGCAGGATTCCAGGAAAGGAAATTAACAGTAAGTAAAATTTCACCTTCCAATTCATCCTGTTAGACCAGTCCAGACTAGTGGAACATACCAGAGCTACACCACCCCCAGGCGGGAAGAGACAACTGTAGACAGAATACTATATATTACAAACACCGGGTACTCCAACTCGCTGAAATAATCCCAAAGAATTAAAGCTAGAGCACATCAATAAAGATGGCGCGAAAGGGTTCATACAGCTAGTGAACCCTTTTTTTGTTGTTGAAATCTTTGTATCAATGAGCTGCATGGTACTCGCGTAACAACGTTTCTTATTTATTCTTTTACATTAAAGATGCCATACAGATGTCAAACTGTGAAACAACCACCAAGTGAGCCACAACTTGTAAATTGGCATACTTGGCTTTATTATGCCAAAATCCATCCCTCAAAGGTTTTTTTTTTTGGAAAAGATCCCAGTAGCAATGGCAATAGCCCAGTATAAATCCAGTAGCGATACAGACTCTGTTTCAAGCTCTATACACTTTTCAAGGAGCTCTATCGCATTTTGATTTGAGCTCCAAGCTCTGTTTTTGAAAAAGCCTGATGCAGAGCTCCTTGAAATGTGTATAAAGCTCGAAACAGTCTGTATCGCTACTGGATTTATACTGGGTTATTGCCATTGCTACTGGGATCTTTTCCAAAAATCTCTGAGGAACGGGTTTTGGTGTAAAAAAGCTAAGTATAGCGTTTCATATGTTGTGGATCACTTGGTGGTGTTTTCACAGTTTGACGTCTGTATGGTGCCTTTAATGTAAAATAAATAGGAAACTTTGTTACATGACGTAGAGTGCAGCTCCTCGATACAAAGATTCCAAACAATATGGGTTCACTAGCTTTATGAACTTTTTCGCGCCATCTTTATTGACGTGCTCTAGCTTTAATTCTTTGGTAGACAGAACACTGGCTCCAAAACGCACCGCATCTCGAGCCTGGAGATCCAGGCTGTAATGGTGCGCAAAAGCAGACATAGAAGGACCAGGTAGCTGCCCAAATATCAAGTAAGGAGACCCATGTCTGTTCTGCCCAGAACGTCACCTGGGCCCATGTGGAATGAGCCCAATCTTGATGGGACAGGCTTACCTTGCAGAATATGTCCACTCGATAGCGAACTTGATCCAGTGCACTAAGGTCCCTTTAGAGGCTGCGAGGCCCTTGCATGGCCCCACAAACAGAACGAAAAGGCAGTGGTCATTTTGAGGTAACACTGTAAAGCCCTGCTGACAGACTGCACAAAGATTTCCATCACTCCCCTTTCACTGGTTCATTAGAGAAGACAGGGAGTGAGATGGACTGATTCAGGTGAAAGGCGGATAGAACCTTGGGCAAAAAGGACAGGACTGTGTGCAGAGTCATCCCCTCAGGGGAGAAGGATAAGAATGGATCGCAACAGGAGAGGGCTTGCACCCCCGACAGTTATCAGGCAGAGGCAATGGCAACAAGGAAAACAGCCTTTAAGGTCAAGTCCTTGAGAGTTATGCCTTTGAGGGGTTCAAAGGGAGATCGCATGAGGGCTTGGAGCACCAAGGTTAAGTCACA
Organism: Ichthyophis bannanicus; assembly: GCA_033557465.1. Classification (NCBI taxonomy): domain Eukaryota; kingdom Metazoa; phylum Chordata; class Amphibia; order Gymnophiona; family Ichthyophiidae; genus Ichthyophis; species Ichthyophis bannanicus. The sequence continues at coordinate 369,932,551 of CM066033.1, read as the reverse complement.
GGATATAACCATTGGATTCAAAGGAGGGCGCAGGGTCAGCACGCCCTGCAGGAAGCAGCTAACATCCGCATGCGAAGCTATAGAACGCCCAGAAATAGGGACCTCAAAAACATGTGAGGGCTGCCCCTGAACCTTCAGAGAATTTAGGGCAAGACCTTTGTCAAAGCCATGCTGTAAAAAGGTCAAGATGTCGGGGATCTTAACCTAAGGAGACAGTGACCGGAGGCCACACCAAGACTAGAAAAGATGCCGAACTCTGATGTATGCCATAGAGGTGGAAGGACGACAAGCCTGGAGAAGGGCGTCTACCACCCACTGCAAGTAACTCTTGTGCGCTAAGTGGCACCTCTCAAGAGCAAAAGCCATAGCAAGTAATGAGCAAAGTCATCCATCACGACCGGCCCCTGCTGCAAGAGGCCCCTGCACGACCCCAGAGTCAGGGGATCTGGCTGATAAGAGGCAAACAAGGTCAGCACACCACGGGTGACGGGCCAGTCTGGCACCACCAAGATGACTAGAACGGGGAGAAACTCGATGCATCGGAGAACTCAACCAATCATTGCGACTCCTTTATCGCTTCCCTCTGTGGGCAAAGTCAGCCAAGGCTGGACTAGAGTATCCAGGCCCCAGGAGCCGGGCTCCCTCCTACAACTGAAGTCCAGTGCCTTGACATTTGTTGTGGTGGCCATGAGATCTAGGCTTGGTCACCCCCAGCACTGTGTGATGTGATGTAATGAAAGGCCCATGGGGCAAGCTCCCACTCACCAGGGATCCAGAGCATGCCAGCTCAAAAAATCCACCTGACGTTGTTGACTTCAGAAAAATGTTGCACCGATAGAGCCTGCAAATGCCACTCAGCCCATGGAGCTGCATGTCCAGTGCTACTCTGAGACACTTTGTGCCCCCTTGCCTGTTGAGGTAGGCCACTATCGTGGAGTTGTCTGATAGAACAAGGACTGCCTGAGCACGGAGTAATGGCAAGAACCCCCAAAGCACACAGCGTACTGCTCGTGCCTCAAGCTAGTTGATGGTCCAACAGGCTTCCCAATGGATCCACTTCCCATGTAATTTGGCCAAGACAGTGGGCACCCAGCCCAACAGGCTGGCATCAGGACCCAGTGTGGAACTTCTAGGGGAACTCCAAAGGATGTGGCGGGGAGACAGCCACCGGCGGAGACTGCAGTGAACATCTTGAGGGAGAAGGAGAAATGTCAAAGTCTTGGGAGGAGGGAGACCAGCAATATAGCAAGGAGCACTGAAGATGTCACATGTGTGCCCAAGCCCAAGACACCTCCTCCAATGTGGTCACTATGGCTCCCAACACTTGCAGATAATCCCACACTCAGGGCTAGACTTGCATCAGGAAGGCTTGCAGATGATCCTGGAACTCGCATCACCAATCCCAAGTGAGGAATTCTGCCCTGCAGAGTGTCAAACCTGGCTCTGAGAAACTCGAGGGATTGGGAGGGGCATAAGCAGCTCTTAGCATGGTTGATCACCCAACCAAGGCTTTTCAGGAAGCACACTATGCAGGAGACTGCACTAAGTGCTTCCTGCTGAGACACTGCCTGGATGAGCAATGTTCCCTCTAATTTTCTGTAGGCTGTGCGCACATAAAATATCAGCTGTGCAGCTTTTGAAGGTTACATTTTTGTGCGCCACATGACACTTTAAAATTTGACTACACGTCAGAATACAGTATATACACCACATTGATTTTAATCAAATTAAATGAAAATAGATGATTACTAAATGAAGCGGAAAATTTCTCACAATCACAAATGCGGTATTACTTCAGTTAATTTTTATGGAACGTCATTGTTATTTCATGTAAAAAATTTGTGTATTGAAGAAGAGAATGAGCTTACTATTAACAGTTCATTCTCAAAATATTTCTCTTCAATCTTTCAAATTTAACCAGTCTGAATAAATTTTATCAAGGTCTACCGATGCACCATCTTGAAGATGACTTAACATGCATCAGCATTTCCAAATGTTCTAACTGTAAGCGATTCCTTATTTTGTTTTTTAAACTGTTCATCAAGCTGAAACCACGTTCACAATCTGCACTAGAAGTCAAAAATGTTCCACCAATATCCATCAATTTTGCTAAATCTGCAAAGTGAGCATTCTGAAACGCCAAAGTCACCATATCCGGAAAACTGTATCAGTTTGCTTTTGATTTTTTTCTGCGACTAAGAATTTGAAGTCATTGTACTGCTGAATAACAATATTTATTTATTTATTTTATTTACATCTCTTATATACCGCACTCTTTGGCATCAGCGCGGTTTACATCAAACAAAAATTCAGCACCATAAGCAAGCGTCTGAGTTACAGTAAACAGGGGAATAAAACTTGGATAACAGGGTAAAATCAGTAAATGGGGTCATACAACCTGGTTAACAATGTGATTAAGAATAACGGAAATATAACAGTGAACTATTAACATCTTAAGAGATAGCGCAGATGAGATAGAAGACAGGCACGTAGAACCTTCTACCAAAGGTCTGTGGAACCTTTCTATGTGGGGAATTCTGGTTCAATAGGTGAATCGGTGTGTCCATGATTCACAGAGAGGGGTCGTGCCTCTGCACTCACTGAGAAGTATTTAAGGAATAGGTAGTGTTTGAGGGCTTTTCTAAATTGCAGTAGGCTGTTGATTGCTCTGATTTCTGGCGGTAGTGCATTCCAGAGTTTAGAAATTGTTTGTACAGAGATCGGACGTTTTCAATTCCAAATTCATAATCACATTGTGCTATTTCTGTCAAGTCAAAAAAGCAGACCATTCCTCAATTTCATTTTCAGGAAATCTTTCCCCTAAATGCAGACACAGCATATTAATGAAAATAAGTGTGGAACCAGTATCCACTGAAATGTCTCCAGGTATCTTGTCGAGAAGATTTTTTAACATTATCACTCCATTTTACTGTGTCACCCAAGTATTGCATTCGGATTTTGTTCAGCTTGCCCTGTGCAAGATGATATGCTTCCAGTGGCGTTAGCCAACGTTTTTGAAATGCCATTGTTAATGAAGCTAGTTCAGATAAAACATCATTCAAAATTTGCAGTGTTATATGGAATTGATGGCCTTTTAGCTTTTTATAACAGTACTTTGCAATGGTATCATTATCCTTCTCTTCTTCAAAGTATGTTAATAATGGATCTTAATTTCAAATAATTGCAACACCATTTATTCTGCCTGACATGACAGAGGCACCATCCGAAGTAAACATGACCATTTTGTTAAGGTCAAGCTTGTATTTCCCATAGAATTCCCGGAATGCACCGACTATTGATGCAGCATCACATGCTTCCAACTGTAGTATCCTACCAAATGAAGTTTTATACAGACATGAATTTACTGGCTGATATTTGAAATACAGTATTAAGTATTTGTTGACAGAAATGTCTGTGCTTTCATCAATAGTTAATGTATGATACGCTGCTGATGCAACATCTGCTATGACACTGATGTTTATAATTTCAAGAAATTCAAATTTTTGCTTCTCCATGTATGGTTATGTATTTGGACATATGTTCATTAATATCTTGAACAAAGAGCATGGAAATATTCATCCGAACAGCCAGCAAAACACTATCAATTAGAATTTTAATATCTTCTGGTGTAGAACACTTCCGTTCATTACTAATTTGCCTTTTCTTTTTCAGCGGTGCTCTCAAGCAACAAGTTAAATAATCCTCCTCTTAAATTTGGATTTTTAGCTCTAAGTTTCTTAACACTTTCAGTATGAGACGTACTAGACAGATGTCGTTTCAAAAATTCCAGTTTCCACACATCATCCCAAAATTTGCCACTCGAAAACTCTGATGTTTTTTGCATCCCAGCAGTATAGCGTAGTTACTCACCTGTAACAGGTGATCTCTGGGAACAGCAGGAATAAGTCTTCACATATGGGTATCATCGGTACCGACGGAGCCCGCGCGGGAACGCTCCCCAGCGTCCAATAGGAACGCTTTTGGGAGCGTGCATCCATGCATGCGCGCTGCCTTCCCACCTATCTACCTCCCTCTCTTCAGTTGAGTTTAAAGCTGAGACCGAAGGAGAGAAGTAGATAAAAATAGAGAAAGAGAGAGAGAAAGAGAGAGAGAAAGACAACTCCTAGGGGAGGCGGGTGGGTTGTGAAGACTTATTCCTGCTGTTCCCGGAGATCCCCTGTTACAGGTGAGTAACTACGCTATCTCCAGGAACAAGCAGGAATGAGTCTTCACATATGGGGACTCCTGAGCTGAAAGATGCTTAGGGAAGACCCAGCATGTAGCAAATCTATGTAGATGGGCCATGCTTCCCCCAGGGACCTCAGGCATCCAAATGGATGGAGGGCAAGAGTTGAACTATGAGTGGAAAAGGTGTTGTAGAACAGCTTGACCAAACAAGGCATCCCGGCAGGAGTCCTTGTCTAGACAATAATGGGCAGTGAAAGTATGTACTGAGGCCCAAGTTGCTGCTTTGCAGATTTCATCAATAGCCACAGAACGAAGGTTAGCTGTGAGGCTGCCATGGCTCTGACATTATGAGCTGTGACATGGCCTTCAAGAGGTATTCCTTTACTTTGATATGTATAGGAAATACAATCTGCAATTCATTTAGAGAGGGTTCTTTTAGTGACAGAAAGTCCTAAATGGCTAGAGTCAAAAGCCACAAAAAGCTGAGAAGACTTTCTGTGAGGCTGGGTCCTTTGGAGATAAAAAGCTAGAGCTCTTTTACTGTCCAAAGTATGAAGTTTCCTTTCCGCAGAGGAGGAATGAGGCCTCGGAAAGAAAACGGGAAGATAAACTGACTGGTTTAGATGAAAAGGTAAAACCACCTTTGGAAGAAAATGAGGATGGGTCCTAAGAACCACCTTATCATGATGAAACCTTGTATAAGGCGGATCAGCCATTAAAGCCTGAAGTTCACTAATGTGTCTAGCAGAAGTGATGGCAATCAGGAAAACAACTTTCCATGAAAGAAACTTTAGATTCGAAGTAGCCAAAGGCTCAAAAGGTGGCTCCATGAGGACACCTAGAACAAGGTTGAGATCCCATGCCACCGGAGGTGGTTTAATGGGAGGTTTTGTTAGAAGTAGTCCTCTCAAATCCAGAAATAGAGTGGATGAGAGGAAATTGGTTGTCCATCTAAGAGCTTATGAGATGCAGCAATAGCACTAAGATGGACTCTAACAGAATTGGTCTGAAGACCAGAAGCCGACAAATGAAGGAGATACTCGAGAAGAGAGTCTACTGGTACCAAAGAGGGATTAAGTCCTCTCTGATTACACCAGGAAGAAAACCTTTTCCACTTAAAAGCGTAAGAATGTCTTGTGGAAGGTTTCCTGGAGGCCAGAAGAATGTCCTTCACTTGTTGACAGGTCTAGATCTTGAAAATCTAGGCCTTGAGTAACCAGGCCTTGAGATGTAGGGACTGGGGTGCAGTAGAGATCCATTGTCCTGGGACAGAAGATCTGGAGCACTCCCTAACTCCAGAGAAGTGGCTTGAGAGAGTTGCAAGAGGAGAGGATACCATGTTTGTCTCGGCCAGGAAGGCGCTATGAGTATCATGTGTCCCTTGTCCCTCTGGAGTTTGAATAAGGTTTTGGGGATTAGAAGGATTGGCGGAAAAGCATATAGGTAATCCTGACCCCAGTGCAGCAGGAATGCATCCCTGGCTTGACATTTCTGTGCTGGAAGTCTGGAACAAAACTGGGGAAAGTTTGGCATTCTGTGGACTTGCAAAGAGGTCTATGTCTCGTGTTCCCCAGACACGAAAAACTTGAGCAAGATAAGAGTGGAGTGACCACTCGTGTGGCAGGAGTACTCGACTGAGCCTGTCTGCCCAAACGTTTGAACGCCTGGAAGATAGACTGCCCGCAGATGAATCCGATACTCTCTGGCAAAGGCCCATAGCTGCAGAGCTTCGTTGCATAGATGCAGAGAGCCTGTTCCGCCTTGTTTGTTGAGGTAAAACATGGCTACTTGATTGTCTGTTTGCACCAGAACTGTTTTGTTTACGAGCTGGGTGCAAAAGACTCGAATAGCATTGGAGATGGCTCTGAGTTCTAGGAGGTTTATATGAAGAGCAGCCTCCTGTGAAGACCAAAGGCCCTGCGTTGATAGACTGTCCAAGTGGGCTCCCCAACCCATCTTGGAGGCATCTGTTGTGAGGATAGCCTGAGGTTGTGGCTGCTGGAAAGGAGCACCTATTAAAAGGTTTTCCAGAGATTGCCACCAACGGAGAGACAGAATCAGGCGTGTGGTAACCCTGATCTTGTCTGAAAGGCTTCCTGAGGCCTGGGACCACTGTTCCCTCTAAGCTGTGCGCATGTGCGCGTGCACACACCTCGCTGAGTGAGCGCACATACTTTACAACAGAGCGCACAAAAATTACGGTTCTAATTTTGATAGAAAACAACACAGACATCTTAAAATTTAAAAGTTGTTGTATATTTGCGGTTTTCACAAGTTCTACAATATTTTCTAGTGCAATCAATGTGGTGTACATACTGTATTCTGACGTGTAGTCAAATTTTAAAGTATATTACTCCGAGTGTTATGTGGCGCACAAAAATTTAACCTTCCTTCAAAAGCTGCACAGCTGATATTTTATGTGCACACAGCCTACAGAAAATTAGAGGGAACATTGCCTGGGACCATTGGGAAGCCAAGGTCCACTGGGCCACTCTCACGTGAAGACGAGCATAAGGTATTACATGGATGGTCGATGCCATGTGACCTAGTAGGCGAAGCATCTGTCGAGCAGTGAGGAAGGTCTGCAGCGCTGCTTGAGATGCTAGCTCAATGATTCGCAGACAGCGCGGTTGGGGCAGGAAAGCCCTTGCAAGCTGTGTGTCCAAACGAGCACCTATAAACTCGAGGGTCTGAGATGGGGCGAGCTGAGACTTTGGAAGATTTATGACCAACCCCAAATACTGGAGTATTTGTTTTGCTCGTAACAGGGCCTGATGAGCTTCTTGAGATGACTGTGCTCGGATGAGCCAATTGTCCAAGTAAGGGAAGACAAAAATCCCCAGGGTCCTCATGAACGCTGCTATTACTGACATGCATTTTGTGAAGACCCTTGGAGCAGAGGCCAGTCCAAAGGGAAGGACTCTGTACTGGAAACGTCTTCCCTGGACCAGGAACCAAAGGAATTTCCTGTGATCTACATGAATAAGGATATGCATGTAGGCGTCTTAAGTCTAGAGAACATAGCCAATCTTGCCTGTGAAGGTATGGCAGAAGAGAGCTGAGGGAAAGCATTTTGAACTTCTCTCGGACTAGAAATTTGTTCAGCTCTCAGATCTAGGATTGGTCTTAAATGCCCTGTTTTTTTTGGAATGAGAAAATAGGGGGAATAAAACCCTGTACCTTGTTGGCATAAAGGAACCTCTTCTATAGCTCCTTGAGCTAAAAGAGTAGAGACTTCTTTTAGCAAGAGTTCTATGCCTAGAGGTTGAGAGTTGAACTGTTTTATCAGTGTGGGTGGTGGCAAGCTGAGAAAACGAAGCTTGTACCCCAGACTCACTATGGACAAAGTCCAGGCCTCTGATGTGATTTGTTGCCATCTGTTGGCAAAGTGGCAGATACGGCCCGGAATGTTTAGCGGTTCTGGGCCTAACACAGGAAGAATGAGTATGTTCTCTGGACAAAGGTCAAAAACCCTGAGGAGGCTGAGTCTGCTGAGCCAGTTGGGGTTTGGGTTTTCTTTGTCTTGTCTGTTGTTGCCCTTTTTGGGGAACATATGCCTGTTGGGTGGAAGATGGATAGAACTTTTTCTTCTTAGAGAAAAGTTTTCTTAAAGGCCTTTTTCTTAGCTGGGTTAGCAGAAATCTTTGACAATCTATTCAAAGTGGCATTATCAGTGTCCAACTGATTTAGCCTTAGATTGCCAATCCTTACCAAAAAGATTTTCTCCAGCGCAAGGAATAATTCCCAGCTTTTCCTGCACCCATTCCTCCAAGTCAGAAGCTTGGAGCCAGGCAATTCGTCGTGCTCCTATAGCTATAGCAGAAGTCCTGCTAATGCATTCAAAACAGTCAAAGGTAGCACGATTCATGAACTTAGAGACATTCTGAGCATGTCTGACTAGTGATAAATGGTCTGCTCTTTTATCATCTTGAAGGAAGGGGTTCAAAAGCTCTAAGTTTTTTGTAAACCCCTCAAGAAACATTCCCATGTATAAAATATAGGAACTAATCCTTGCTGAAAGCATGGAGGACTGAAAACATCTACGCCCAAAAGCATCCAGTGTTCTAGATTCATGACCTGGTGGATTAGAAGAGTGTCTCTTTGTACTCTTAATCCGTCTCATGGCAGACTCCACCACCATAGAGTGGTGTGGTAGTTGAGTCTTTTGAAACCCTGGACAAGGTGGCACTCTATATATAGTATCAAGACGTTTAGAATGTGGGGTTACTGTTAAAGGAGTTTCCCACATCCGTAACATTAGATCATGCAAGATCTGATGTATAGGGAGCATAGCTGCTTCCTTTGGAGCCAAGGGGTATTGTAGAATTCTTAATTCTTCTGCCCTAGGCTCCTTTTCAGGAACCACTGTAATGGCAAGAGCCCTTGCCATATCACGCACAAAATCGTGAAAAGACATGTCCTCAGGAGGAGACATCCTACGTTGAGAAAGAGTTGAATCTTGTAAAAGTTCAGCTCTGGTACCGGTGGAGTCATCTGAGTCATCGGAATCGGAAGACTCAAAGGGAGGAAGCACCGGGTTCTCCTTCAAAAGTTGTCTTCGGTACCGCTCGAGGTCGGTACCGAAGCGAGTTGGTACCTGATCCCCCATGCTTGAGAGTGATTCCAAACTCGCCATCAGGGGAAGTAAGCCTGCCGAAGCAGGTATCGAGGGTACCGGCACCAGTACCGAGAGTGATACCGGTGCCTGTGGAATGGTCTGCAGCGACTTTAGCGGTACCGAAGTAGCCAAAAGATTCGCTAGACTATGTTCAATGGCAAGGAGTCTTTTATCCATTACCATTTCTGATGCCAGGGTGTCGGTACCGATGGAAGCGGGCACAACCCCCGAGCATGGAACAGGAACGTCCATCGAGGCCGAAGTCTCGAGAACATCCTGGAGCCCCGATAGTGCTTTGGAGCCCGAAGACTCCCGCCAGGGCTGTTTTGCTGGTGCATGATCCTCGAGGGCAACGCCAGAGGCATCTCGATACTTAGAGGGAGATCTACCTCTCGAGGACCGGCTTGATTTATACTTATGTTTAGTTACCTGAGATCCCTGGGAAGAAGTAGAGGCCCTGGAGGACACTGATGCTACTGACATTGTGTCCGATGCAAACAGGGCACTGAGTTGATTTGCTCAATTCTGAAGACTTCTTTTAGTCAGCTTCCTGCAGGAGAGACACTCCGCTGGGCAATGGTCAGGACCTAAACATTTAAGACACCAGTCATGCTGCTCGCTTTATCACTTGCTCCCCTGCTCATTCCCACGTCACTCCCTGCCTTCTCTGGCTTCACTGGCTTCCGATCAAGGTTAGATTTATTTATAAATTCCTCATTCTCACACATAGGGCTCTGCACACCATCACCTCACAGTACATGGCTGACACTATTCACCTCCAACCAGCCCCGTGTCTCCTTCGTTCTGCACATGGTAACCGTCTTTAACTCCCCTCCCCCTTCTCAGGCCCACCTCAAACTCACCCGTCGTACTGCATTTTTCTTCCCAAGCCCCGCCCTTTGGAACTCACTCCCTTCACACCGAATCATCTTTCCCTCGTTTTAAAGCTCTTCTCAAAACACCTCTTCTACCAGGCATACGATCTCCTAGTTCCTGCTGATGGCCTTGTCTCCCCTAGCTGTGCCCCCCACCCTTCATAATGTAGTACCCCCTACAACCAGGTCACCCCATTCCTTCCCCTCCATGTTTTGTTTTTGTCTAAAATAGTTCAGCCTTCTGGTTCTGTGCCTGTTCTTTGTTTCGCTCTGCTTTTATCTATCCCTGTCCTATTTGCTGATGGCGTTCCTTTCTGGCTTTATTTTTCAGTAGCCAATATACATTTATTTTTATTGTACACCGCCCTGACGCTCCGGCATGGGCGGTATATCAAACCTCACAAATAAAGATAAAGACAAATAAAGAGGGAACAGTGTGGATGAGCCAATCATACAGATAAGGATGGATGTGAATGCCCTGCCAATGCAAGGCTGCGGCCACAAGCACAATGACCTTGAGAAGGTCCGGGGTGCAGTGGGGAGGCTGAAAGGCAATGTTCAGAACAGATAATGCTGACCTAGTACAGCAAAGCGCAGAAAATGATCTTGCAGAGGCCTATTCTCATATTCCCATCCATGAGGATCGAGTGACGTGAGAACTCCCCTGTGCATACCACCTGAATGACAGACTAGAACATCTCAATTTGAAAGCGGGGCAGCCACAGGCAATGGTTGACCCCTTTGAGGTTGAGAATAGGCCGAAAGGAGCTATCCTTTTTGGGAACAACGAAATAGATTGAATAGTGTCCCAGTACTCTTTGTGGAGGGGGGACTGGACAAATCACCTGAAGTCGCAAAAGCCAATGTAGGGTGTCCCGCACTGCTATCCCCTTGTTGGTGGCAGCACATAGAGAGATCATGAAAGTGTTGGGAATCGGCCTCAAGCATTCCAGAACATAGTTTTCAATTATGCTGAGTACCCAGCAATCTGTCATTATACAGATCCACTCTGAGGGAAAAAAGGGTCAATCAGCTGCCCACCTGCAGCATCCCAGAGCAGGCCCGCCCCCCCCCCCCAATCAGCAGGATGAGCAGGTGGCTCCAGAGAATTTGGCAGAGGAGGAATAATTGTCAAAGGAGCGGCGGCTGCCTTGAAAGGGCTGCACCTTACTACTAGGCTTGCCAGAATAAGATGACGACTTGCCAGGGAGATAACGGCGAGAGTCTTGAAAGCAGGTTTTGGGAGAGGAGAAAAATGATGCCCAAAGCTAGAATGGCACAAGGATGACTTAGGCTTATCCTCTGGCAAACGCTGAGGGCTTGACTTCTCCCAGATCCTTGACCAGCTTCTCAAGATGTTCCCCAAAAAGGAGCTTGCTTCTGAACAGGAATTAGGCTATAAAGGCTGCATCATCCGACCAGTGTCAAAGCCACGGCCAGCGATGTGCCACAGAACGGGCTGCTAAGCACAAAAGATCATAAGAGGCATCAGCCAAAAATGCGGCGACTGACTCCAATCGTGCCATAACAGGATCCTCGGGTAGCAGTTGGATCCAGCGCAACAGGGCCCGTGCTGCCAGGTCTCCACAGACTGAGGTCTGTAGGGAGAGGGAAGAGGAAGAAAGAGTAGTTACTCACCTGTAACAGGTGTTCTCCAGGAGCAGCAGGAATCAGTCCTCACATATGGGTGACGTCGGCGCCATTGGAGCCCTCACGGAGCAATTTCCCCAGCTTTCAAAGAAAGCCTTTGGGAATTGCAGCGCGCATGCGTGGTCCCCTTCCTGCCCAAGGGTGCCATCTTGCTCAGTCTGATGACATAGCTAAAAGACAGCAAAAAAATTAGCAAAAACGAAATGATAGGACTGCAACTTCAAGGGGAGGAGGGAGGGTTGTGAGGACTGATTCCTGCTGCTCCTGGAGAACACCTGTTACAGGTGAGTAACTACTCTTTCTCCAGGACCAAGCAGGAAGTCAGTCCTCACATATGGGACTCCCTAGCTTAAGGCTACCGGAGACCTCAAGCGGAAAAATGAGCTCCCTCTAGCTCAGTAGCACAGAAGGAAGGAATCTTCTCTGAAAACGCCCCCGACCGGTAGCCCAACACCAGGGCCGGAGGGTAGGAGTTGCCTAAACCTCAAAGAGATTATGGAGGACTGCCTGACTGAAAGCACTGTCCCTGCGGGACTCCCTCTCCAGGCAGTAATGGGCCGCAAAAGTCTGGCTTGAAGACCAAGTAGCGGCCCGGCAGATGTCTGCCAACGGAACAGAGCGGAGATGAGCCACTGACGCAGCCTTCGCCCTAACACGATGAGCCGTGACACGACCCTCCAACGAGAGGCCGGCCGCCCCATAAGCCCAGGTGATACAGTCAGCGACCAGATGGACAACGTACGCTTGGAGACAGGTAGCCCCAACTTATTGGGGTCAAAAGAAACGAACAGCTGAACAGCCCTCCTATGCTCCCGCGTACGGTCAAGGTAGAAGGACAAGGCCCTTCTACAGTCCAGGGTATGCAGGACCATCTCAGCCCGGCTGGAGTGCGGCCTGGGAAAGAAGGTTGGAAGAACCACCTCCTGGTTGAGATGAAAAGGGGAAACCACTTTAGAAAGAAACTTAGGGTGAGTCCGTAAGACTACCCTATTCCTGTAGAACCTAGTGAAAGGGGGATCAGACACTAGGGCCTGCAGCTCTCTAACGCGCCTAACAGAGGTGAGGGCTACCAAAAACAAGGTTTTCCAGGAAAGAAAACGAAGAGGGCAGGTAGCCATAGGTTCAAAGGGCAGACAGGTAATCCGCTGCAAGACCACATTCAGATCCCATTCAGGGGCTGGTGGGCGCAAAGGAGGCTTAAGGAGAAGGAGGCCTCAGAGAAAACGAGCCACCAAAGGGTGGTGGGAAAGAGGCCTGCCATCCACCGGTGCGTGATGTGCAGAGAGAGCACTGAGGTGGACTCTGACAGAGTTGGACTTAAGGCCCAGATTGGAGAGGTAAAGCAAATATTGCAAGACCACTGCCACCAAGCAGGAGAAGGGATTCTCAGACTGCTGAGCACACCACATGGAGAACCTACGCCACTTAAGAGCGTAGGACTTCCGGGTGGAGGGCCGCCTGGAGGCCAAGACGACCTCTTCAACCTCACGAGGCAGCAGGAGGGGAGCAAGGACTACCCTTTCAGCAGCCAGGCCATCAGATGCAGGGACCGGAGGTTGGGGTGTAGGAGAGTCCCCTGATCCTGTGACAGGAGATCGGGTTGAAACCCCAGAGGAAGAGGAGTGTCCGCCAGCTGCATTAGAAGCGGGAACCAGGGTTGTCTCGGCCACCGGGGAGCTACGAGGATCATCGAGGCTCTGTCTCTGAGAACTTTGAAGAGCGTCCGAGACACCAGTGGCATGGGAGGAAAGGCATACAAGAGGCCTGTGGACCATGGAATCAGGAAAGCATCCACCGCCACTCAGAGGATGCGGTTGTCGAGAGCAGAATTTGGGAAGCTGCCGGTTCAGGGGACTGGCAAATAGATCCATGGTGGGGAGGCCCCACTTGAGAAAGATCTGCTGAACCACCAACGGATCCAATCTCCACTCGTGAGGTTGGAGGATCCTGCTCAGCCTGTCTGCCAGGTAATTTTCTTGACCTGGGAGATAGACAGCTTTGAGCAGGATGCCATGAAGGACGGCCCAAGAGCACAGTCTCCGTGCCTCCTGACAGAGGAGCCTGTACCTCCTTGTTTGTTGACATAGAACATTGCAACTTGATTGTCCGTCTGGACCAGCACAGACTGGTGAGAAGTGAGGTGGGAGAAGGCTCTCAGAGCTAGGCGGATGGCTCTGAGCTCCAGGAAGTTTATCTGCTGAGCAGACTCCCAAGGAGTCCAGAGGCCTTGAGTACATGTCCCTTGGCAATGTGCTCCCCAACCTAGGAGAGAAGCATCGGTTGTCAGGACCTCAGAAGGCGGAGGAGATTGAAAATCCACTCCCAGCACCAGGTTTGGTAGATGAAGCCACCACCGCAGAGAAGAGACCAGCAGGTTGGATACCTGTACTGAGTCCGCCAGGCTCCCCGTGGCATGATGCCATTGAGTGCGAAGGCACCATTGAGCAGGTCGCATGTTCAGGCGGGCATTGGGGGTTACATGGACCGTGGAAGCCATATGGCCGAGCAGTCTCAGAAATTGCCTGGCAGAGACCAGGGAATTGCTGCGAAAGTGGTTGGCTAGATCCATGAGCCTGTGTGCCCTGTCTAGAGGCAGGAAGGCCCGCGCCTGAAGTGTGTTCAACCTTGCGCCGATGAATTTGAGATTCTGAGAGGGGAGCAAAGTGGACTTTGCGAAGTTTATGACAAATCCCAAGTGCTGGAGTAGAGTCACAGTGCGATGAGTGGCCTGAGAGGCCTCCTGGGGAGACTGGGCCCTGATGAGCCAGTCGTCCAGGTATGGAAATACAAAGAGGCCTTGAAGTCTTAGATAGGCCGCCACCACTGCTAGGCATTTGGTGAATACCCTGGGGGCAGAGGATAGGCCAAAGGGCAGTACTCTGTACTGGTAATGATTTCCTCCCACGACAAACCTGAGATATTGTCTGTGGTCTGGATGAATAAGGATGCGAGTATAGCCATCCTTTAGATCTAAAGAGCATAGCCAGTCTCCCCACTGGAAATAGGGCAGTAGGATTCGAAGGGTAAGCATCTTGAACTTTTCCCTGGCCAGGAACTTGGTTTCGCAAGTCCAGGATGGGTCTGAGGCCTCCTGTTCGTTTTGGTATCAGAAAATACCTGGAATAAAAGCCTTGACCTTTCAGGTGGTGGGGCACCGGTTCCACAGCTTGTTCCTGAAGAAGACTTGCCAACTCCTGAAGGAGTAAGTCCCTGTGCAGAGGGAGTCTTGGAGGCTCCCCTGGAAAGTAGGAGGGAGGTACCTGGTGAAAGTGAAGATAGCCTTTTTGAACTATATGAAGCACCCAGGTATCTGATGTGATGGCTGACCACCTGTGGGCAAAGTGGACCAGCCGGCCTCCTGTGCTGAGAGAAACCAGCGGAGGGGAAGAGGCTATGCTGATGGAGTCAAAAAACCCCACCCTGCTGAGCAGGGGCCGGTGTTGTGGGCCTGCTGCCTACGGGACCCATTACCCCATCCCTTGGCCTGCTGACCCTGTTGGGGAGCTGTTGAGGCCTGATAATGAGGGTAGTGTTTATAGGCAGCCGCCTTCCTCGGGTAAAAGGGCTTTTTCCCCGAGCCCTTCTTCTGAGAAGGGGCAGAGGTTTTTCTGGACAGCCGAGTCCTGGTCAGAGTCTCGGTCTCGATCTGTGCAGCCTTTTCAGCCATGGGCTTGCCAAAGAGGTTTTCACCTCTGCAGGGGACATCGACCAACTTGTCCTGTACCCATGGCTCGAGGTCGGATGACTGAAGCCAAGCCTGTCGGCGGGCACTGATGCTGGCTCCGGCTACTCGAGCCGATGCTTCGAAGCCATCGTAGGCTGCCCGAGAGATAAACCTCTAGCACTCTCGAATGCCAGTGGACAAGGCCTGGAACCTCTGCAAAGGTTCCTCGGAGTCACGCACTGTATTATACTGATTGATAAAACACCAGCAATGTACCAATAAAATTTATTACATAATTTGATCTCCTCTTACACAGAATTTGACTTTGCAAACTGGGATTTCTCACATACTCAAGTATAATGCTCTTCCAATTTTTGATGTTGAAATTTGAGATAAAAATGGGAGCATTATACTTGGGTGATTACGGTAAATGGCTAGAAATACAGAGACCAATCAAATCCTGCTTCTGCGGCTTCTTATGTGGCAATCCTGGAGAAATGGAGGGTAAAACTGTTCAGAGGGTCTGCTTTCTCTCTTACACAAATCACCTGAGCATTAGAAGTAAAATAAACATGTTGACAAGGTCTCCTTTTTTCCTTTTCTTTACATTAATACCATTAAGTGTTTCCTGAACGTTTTAGCTTTGCAACTACTAAACAACTGGAACAAATACCACTGAATAAAAAAGCGTATTCATTCACCTGTAACAGGTTTTCTCCAGAGACAGCAGGAATCAGTCTTCGCTTATGGGTGACGTCAGCACTGACAGAGCTCACATGGAGCAATTCCCCGGCTTTCAAAGAAAGCCTTTGGGATTGCTGCCACTCATGCATGATCCTCTTTCTGCCCAAGGGTGCCATCTTGCTCAGTCAGGTCCCATAGCTAAAGCCATACTCAGCAGATGGCAAGGGAAGAAAAACAAAAATGGCAACTCTTAAGGGGAGGTGGGAGGGTAGTGAGGACTGATTCCTGCTATCCCTGGAGAACCACCTGTTACAGGTGAGTAACTACGCTTTCTCCAGGAACAAGAAGAAAGGAAGTCAGTCCTCACTTATGGGACTCCCCAGCTACAGGCTACTGAAACCTGCAAGCCAAAAACACCTCTGCGAGGCTGGGAGCAGAAGCAGATGACCAAAGGAAGCCCGAGACCTCGGGCCCTTGGGGCCAAGCTCTCGGTAGCCACAGAAGAAGGATCAGAGGGGAGGAGTTGCTTATACCCCGAACATATTACAGGAGTAGCGCCTGGCCGAAGGCACTGTCCCAGCAGGACTCCCTCTCCAGACAGTGTGAAGCGAAGGTATTTGCAGAGGACCAGGTCGCAGCCCGGCAGATGTCCGTCAGAGGCACTGAGCGCAGTGAAGCCACAGACATCACTTTGGCCAGATGCCGTGTGCGGTGACTTGGCAATCCAGCGGGGCCCCAGCCTTTGCCTGAGCGAAGGTGATGCAGTCCGCCACCCAGACGGAGATGGTGCGCTTGGTGACTGCAAGCCCCAGGCTATTAAGATCACAGGCAATGAAGAGCCGGTTGGACCTGCAATGACCCTGGTGCGCTGCAGGTAGAAAGTGAGAGCTCTCTTGCAGTCGAGCGTATGTAGGACCGCCAATGCCCGGTCGGTGTGGGGTCTCGGGAAGAAAGTCAGTAGGATGATCTCTTGGTTGAGATGGAAATCCAAGACAATGTTTGGTAGGAACTTGGGGTGAGTTCGAAGGACCACCCTGTTCCCGTAGAACCTTGTGTAGGGAGCCGCGGCCATGAGGGCTTGCAGCTCACTGACTCGCTGAGCAGAGGTCAATGCCACCAGGAAGACAACCTTCCAGGAGAGGTGCCGAAGCGAGCATGTCGCCATCGGCTCAAAGGGCAGCTGCGGCAGCTGCATGAGCACGATGTTCAGGTCCTGCTCCACCGGTGGAGGCCGAATGGGGGGCTTGGAAGATAAGAGGCCCCACATGAAGCGGGAGACCAGAGGCTGGCCCGAGAGGGGTTTACCCTCGACGGGGAAGTGGTTGGCCGCGATGGTGCTCAGGTGAACCCAGACCGAATTGGATTTCAGCCCCACTGCAAGAGGTGGAGGTGGTACTGGAGAACCCACCTGGTAGAGCAAGAGAATGGGTTGATCTGGAGCTCGGAGCACCAGACCGAGAAGCGCTGCCACTTCAGGGCATAGGTCAGTCTCATTGAGTCCTTCCTTGACACAAGGAGGACCTCCTCGATCTCCTCTGGGAGGTGCAGTGAGGCTAAAGACACCCGTTCAGCCGCCAGGAATAGCGAGACCAGGTTCGGGTGAAGCACCTGTCCCTCTTCCTGCGAGAGCAGGAGTAGAAGCGGCAACCAGGGATGTCAAGGCCATGAAGGAGCCACGAGAATCACCAAGACTCAGTCCCGCTGAATCTTGTGGAAGGTCCTTGCAATGAGAAAAGTGGGAGGGAACGCATACAGAAGCCCGGAGGTCCAGCTCAGGAGGAACGCATCTGGGGCCACCTTGCTCGGGTGCAGAATCATCCTGCAAAAGCGGGGAAGCTGTGTGTTCGCCAGACTGGCGAACACGTCCAAGGACAGAGTCCCCCAGCGGCAGCATAGGTGGAGAACCAACTCTGGACTCAGGCGCCACTCGTGTGGGCGAAGGAGCCTGCTGAGTATGTCTGTGAGGACATGGTCCTGGTCCAGGAGGTAGACCGCTCTTAGGGTCATGCCCAGCATATGGCAAAGGAGCAGAGGACGACTGCCTGACGACAGACTAGGCGGGAGCCCCTACCCCCCTCCTTGTTTATGTAGATCACAACCTTGCTGTCGGTCTGCACAAGCACCGACTTGCCTTGCAGGTGATACTAAGACCTTCAGGGCCAGCTGGACTGCTTGAAGCTCTAGCAGGTTGATCTGCTGCCAAGATTCCTCGGGTGACCACTGCCCCTGGGTACGGAGGTTGCTGCAATGGGCTCCCCAGTTCAAAAGTGAGGCATCTGTCATCGATAAGCTCGTGTTGCCGAGTCTGGAAGGGCATGCTCTGAAGGCGGCTTTGAGGGTTCTGCCACCAATTCAGGGAACTGGAGAGGCTGCAGGAAACCTAGATGGGATCCCGGAGGAGGCTTGAGCCCATTGAACTCTGAGGCACCACTGGGTTGCTCGCATGTGCATGCGAGCGTGAGGGACAACATGGACGGTCGAGGTCATGTGCCCCAGAAGGCACAACATGGCCGTGCCGAGATCCTGGACCGGTTTTGGGCCTCAGCAGCCATAGCGTGGATCCGATTCGTGCACGCTCGAGGAAGGCAGTCGCCCGTCCGGTGTCAAGAAGAGCGCCAATGTACTCCAGGGTTTGCATTGGCTCAGGGTGGGACTTGGAGTAGTTGATCAGGAAATAGGCGCTCGAGGAGGACCACCGTGCGTGATGCCGAGAGGCGAGCCTCCTCTGCCAATGTGCCCATGACGAGCCAGTCATCCAGGTAAGGGTAGATGGATATGTCCTGTAGCTGGAGGTGGGCTGCGGCCACTGACAGGCATTTCGTGAAGACTCACAGAGCAGACGCGAGCCCAAAAGGGAGCACTCTGTATTGGAAGTGCTCCCCTTGCACACTGAAACGCAGGTACTTCCTGTTCTTGGGGTGAACAGGGATGTGGGCATAAGCATCTCTGAGATCCAAGGTGCATAGCCAATCGCCCTATGGCGGAGGAAGGGCAACAGGATGCCAAGTGATATCATTCTGAACTTCTCCTGCACCAGAAATTTGTTCCAATTACTGAGATCGAGGATGGGGCACAGGCCCCCTGTCCTCTTCGGAACGAGGAAGTACTGGGAGTAAAACCCCCGACCTCAGAGGTGCGGCGGAACTCTCTCGACTGCCTGTTGACCAACGAGGTTGTTCAGCTCTTGCTGCAAGCAAGCCTGGTGCGAGGGAAGCAGAGTAGGCTCCACTGGGGAGAAGGGAGGAGAGAGCCTGTACAGACGAAGATGATAATCATCCTGGATTACCTGAAGGACCCAGGTGTCCAATTTAATGGACGCCCATTCGGGGGCGAAAAGGGACAGGTGCCTTCCCATGGGCAGAGGTGCTGCCAGGAGGCGAGGGGCTATGAACTTGGCGTCAAACCCCCGGGTCTGGCTGGGGTGGCGCCGCCAGTGGTTGAGCTTTGGCCCCTTCAGTTTCCGGTGACCCTGAGCTCCCCTTTGCTCTGGCCGCTGGGCGTTCGCGCTGGGGCGGGCGGATAGGGTGGGTATCCCCAGGTCATCTTCTTTTGCCGTTCCACCTCGGGCGAACCCTGATAGGAGTGATGCCTGGGGTGCAGGGTCACTGCGGGGGACCCCGCAAGTGGTGGATCAGTGGGGTGAGGTGCCACCAGGGACCCCAGGGCTGCCTTATGGAAAATGTTGGATTTCTGCTTACAACTTAGCGGACATTTTCTTACAGAGCGAGCAGAGCTCCGGGTTATGGTCAGCCCCCAGACACAGCAGACAACAGTCGTGGGTGTCTGTGAGCGATATTCTTGCATCTGTCACATGTTTTGAAGCTGGTGGCCATGGGGGTAAAAAGAGACTCTATGAGGTCGAAGTCCCTCGAGGCCAGTGGTTGGAAAAAAGGGACGAAGAGAAAAAAAACTAAAGGAGAATAAAAGGAATCCCCTGGTCCACAGCAAGGGCGATCGGGAGGACGGGAAAGGACTGGTGCTACCGGAAAAAAGGGCCAAAAGGTCAGAGAAGAAAAAACTTTTTCCGAGGGACAAGGACGTGCCTCCAAAGGGCTTCGCGAAAAAAGGAGACTGAGCAAGATGGCACCCTTGGGCGGTAAGAGGACCATGCATTTGTGGCAGCAATCCCGAAGACTTTCTTTGAGAGCTGGGGAATTGCTCTCCCTCAAAAACCTGACATATGCATTTGGGCTACCACTAGATGTCACCATTGTGCCACTGCTGGTATGCCCTTCTTCCTCATTCATTAACCCCCGCAGCTATGAACATTACAGCTGACCACAACTAGCTCACAGAACAGAAACTAAGCTCTCTCTAACCATCAGGATAACCACATGATAGAAGCAATGGATTGAGAAGCAGGGAAACCATGGTCAAATACGACTTCTCCCACTAACCACCCTCACAACTTTGGTTATTTTATCTTCACTGTCCCAGGGACATATACTAGAATTCTAATAATGCTGTAGGCTACCTGGAGATCATTTGGAAATGGGACATAAAAATCCTAATTAGTACCATTATACAGTTGGGGTCAACATTATTGGCACCCTTGCATTATAGGTATGCAGTGTACAATATCTTGAGAAATAATTGGAAATATTCCAACTGTATGTCGTCATAATATTTTAAAGCGTAGTTACTCATCTTAACATGTGTTCTCCGGGAACAGCAGGAATCAGTCCTCACATATGGGTGACGTCTGTGCTGATGGAGCCCGTGCGGAGCATTTCCCCAGCTTTCAAAGAAAGCCTTTGGGAATGCTACCATGCATGCATGGTCCCCTTCCCACCTAAGGGTGCCATCTTGCTCGAATGACATAGCTAAGACGGCAGTAAAACTAAAACAATGTAGAGAGGCAACTCCCAGGGGAGGAGGGAGGGTTGTGAGGACCGATCCTTGCTGTTCCCAGAGAACACCTGTTACAGGTGAGTAACTGCTTTCACCAGGAACAAGAAGGAAGTCTGTCCTCACATATGGACTCCCTAGCTCCAGGCTGCCGAGGACCAAACCATGACAGTACCAATGGTGACCGGTCAGGTGGCCGTGAGATGCAGAGGATGAGTCCCCGCAAGACCCTAGCGTCCAGCAACACTATCACTCCGGTAGCCTAAACACAGAGGGTCGGAGTTGTCTACACTCCAAGAATAATATGCAGCATTGCCTGGCCAAAGACACTGTCCCTATGGGATTCATTTTCCAAGCAGTAGTGTGCTGCGAATGTGTGAATGGATGACCAAGTGGTGGCTCTGCAAATTTCTGTCACTGGCACAGAGTGGCGGTGGGCCACCGACGTGGCCATTCCACCCACACGATGCACTGTGATCCGGTGCTCCAAGGAGAGGCAGGCCCGCCCGCTCATAGGCGAGGGCAGTGCAGTCCACCACCCAAGAGGATAGGGTACGCTTGGTTACAGGGAACCCAGTCTGCTGGGGTCATAGGACACAAAAAGTTGAGGTGCTTTGCAGTGGCTCTGGGTCCGTTTACAGGGCCCGTTAACAGTGCAGTGTGTGGAGTATGAGCTCATACCTGTCGGCATGAGGCTGTGGGTAGAAGGTGGGGAGCACCACCTCCTGGTTGAGATGACATGGGGATACCACCTTCGGGAGGAACTTAGGGCGAGTGCGGAGCACTATGATGCTTTTGAAGAACCTGATGTACGGGATTGGGGGGGTCCGCCACCAGCGCTTGAAGCTCGCTGACTCTGGGCTGAAGTTAGGGCCACTCGGAAGGCTACCTTTCAGGATAGGTATCTGAGGTGGCAGGTGGCCAGTGGCTTGAACGGTGGCCAGTGGCTTGAACGGTGGCCTAGTGAGCTGGGAAATCACCACGTTGAGGTCCCATTCTGCTGCCGGAGGCTGGACAGGGAGCTTGGAAAGCAGAAGGCCCTGTAGGACACGGGAAATGAGGGCTTGGCTAGATAAGGGCTTCCCCCCCACAGGGTGGTGGGGAGCAGCTATGACGCTCAGATGCACTCGCACTGGGTTAAATTTCAGCCCTGTGCACAACAGATGCACTAGGTACTGCAGTACCAGCTGGATGTGGCAGAACAGATTCGCCTTCCTATCCACGCACCAGAGGGTAAACCTGCGCCATTTAAAAGTCATAAGCCCTCCTCATGGAGAGCTTCCTGAAGGCTAGCAGATTTCCTCAACCTCTTGTGGTAGGCTGAGCGGGGCCAAGGCTACTCTCTCAGCAGCCAGGCCATTAGAGTCAGCGACCCTCACGTTGGGGTGCAGAAGGGAGCCCCCCTCCTGCGTCAGGAGGTCTGGGGCTCTGTCCAGGAGTTCTGGGAGCATCACCACCAGCGAGAGCAGTAGCAGGAACCAGGGTTGCCTGGGTCACCTGGGGGCGATCAGTATCAGATACACTCTCGTTCTGAATTTTGAAAAGAGTCTTCGTGATCAGAGTCATCGGTGGGAATGCATACAGCAGTCCCTCGGACCATGAGATCAGGACCGCATCTGCTGCTATCCTCTGTGGGTGTGGCTGCCTGGAGCAGAAGCAAGCCAGCTGCGTGTTGTCTGGAGAGGCGAAGAGGTCTATCTTGGGCCAGCCCTAAAGGTGGGAAAGCTTCTTCGCCACTGGAGGGTCGAAATGCCACTCATGAGGGTGGAGGACTCCGCTGAGTCTGTCCATTAGGTAGCTGTCCTGGCCCAGGAGGTAGACCACTCACAGGAGGATGCCATTACACACAGCAAAGCAGAGGAAGGCTACAGCCTCCTGGCAGAGGGAGTACAAACCTGTGCCCCCCCCCCCCCCGTTTATATAGAACATTGTCCTATATAAACCTGGTTGTCTGTCTGGACCAGCACAGGTCTGTTTCACAAGAGGGTGCAGAATTCACGTAGGGGGAGGAATACCTCCTGAGTGTTTCAGGAGATTCATCTGTAATAGAGACTCATCCCTGGACCAGCAGCTCCGAGTGTGGTGAACTCCGCAGTGAGCTCTCCAGCCCTAGAGAGAGGCATCTGTGGTCAGGGTACACTGCCGGTGGGGGCGCCTGGAAGGGCATCCCTGCCTGGAGGCCCTAGTCCTGCCACCAGCTGAGGGATCTCGTCAGCTGGTGGGAGACTCTGACCCTGTCCTGGAGTCAGCCTGTGGCCTCTGGTCCACTGACAGCACCACTGAGCTGTCCGCATGTGCAGGCAGGCTAGGGGTGTGACATGGACCATGGAGGCCATATGTCCCAGCAGGTGGAGAAGGCGGCAAGCTAGCACCTGCCAGCTGTTTGAGGCGTTCTGACCTGTCCTGAGGAAGGAGGGCTCTGGCCTGCACCATGTCCAGCTGAGCACCGATGAACTCTAGGTCTTGCACCGGAGATGAGATTTGGGGTAGCTGATGAACCTGATGAGTTGATAGCTTTGTATATTTTAATAAGCTTGCAGCTTGGTGTCTCTTACCTATTTTCTTACCTATCCTGTTGGTTGTGTAGCTGATATACAGTATATATTTAACTGCTGCTGGGTTTACCTATTCTAGTGGTTGTGTAGCTAAGTTAACTGCTGGTTTTACATTCATTTCTGGGAATAATCTGTCTGATTACATTCCTTGTGTAGCCCTCCAATCAGAAATCTAAAGATGCCCTCGGTTCAAGTAAGGCTGCTGGCCAAGGACACTTAGGTTCCCGCCCACCCTACCCCTCTCCCTACCTACCCCAGGGCTGCATTGCTAATATAGCGGTCATATACGTTGACATCTATCCTCTTAATTCGACCACACGTCTTGTATTCAGTGCATAATTGTGGTGCCTTCATTCTGAGACGAATCATCTGGAACCTAAGAGCTTGCCCTATATGCCTCAAGTTGGCAGCCATACATAATGAATTGACTCTATTAAGGGAAGAAGTAGCTGCAATGAAACGCACATCTTCTAGGATACAAAACAAAGTCCTCTGCTGCTCCCACAGAGACTCAAATATCCCAGGAACAAATCGATCACAATGGGCTCTGGTAGACTACGTCCTGTAATGCAGAAACACCCTGTACATCAAGAGATATCACTGCATAGTGCCTTCTCTGCTTTCATTAATGAGGATGCCCAAGCCAGGGAAGCTCAAGGGCCCTTAAATGAGATAGTCAATGCCCAATCTCCTGATAAAGCACCAAATATGAAGAAAGACTCAAGGAACAGAAAACTACTACTACTATGCCATCATCAGAGGCACCAACTTGGAAACACAGTTCAAAGGAGGGAAGTTTGTCAAATGCCTCCCAGGCTCTTCATCTAGCAAGAATACAAACCAAATTGTTAATGTACTTAGCACTGAAAGTGAGCACTCCAAAATTGATGTTATCATCCACTTGGGTACAAATGACCTGGCAAGAAACAGTACCACTATAGTTCAAAGGGACTTTCAAACTCTGGGGGAGAAACTAAAGCCCACTGTTAACACTGTAGCATTCTCAGAAGTTCTACCTGTTCTTGGTAAGGGGGCAGAAAGGCTACATCGCACAAAACGTAGTTACTCTCCTGTAAAGCACAGTTACTTACCTGTAACAGGTGATCCCTGGGAACAGCAGGAACACGTCTTCACATATGGGTATCGTCGGTACCAACGGAGCCTGCGCGGGAACGCTCCCCAGCGTCCAATCAGAACGCTTTTGGGAGCATCCCACCACGCCTGCGTGCTGCCTTCCCGCCCTTCCCAACTGCCTCTCCTCAGTTGAGTTTTAAAGCTGAGACAAAGGGAGAGAGAGAGAGAAGGGAAAGATAGAGAGAACTCCTCCTAGGGGAGGTGGGTGGGTTGTGAAGACTTATTCCTGCTGTTCCCAGAGATCACCTGGTTACAGGTAAGTAACTGTGCTATCTCCAGGAACAAGCAGGAATGAGTCTTCACATATGGGGACTCCCAAGCTAAGATGCCTGAAGGAGGCCCCAGCATGTTGCAATCTGAAGATGGGCCATGCTTATCCCTAAAACCCTCAGGCATCCGGGCGATGGAGGGTAGGAGTTGAACTAGAAAAGAAAGAGAGAGCTGTGAACAGCTTAAGTAAACAAGGTATCCAAGGGGGGCCCTTGTGTAAATGATAATAGAAGAAAAAAGTTGAGTCCTAATTATCTAATGTGGATCTCACTCAGAAATATTGCAAAATATTTGTTGAGGGTAATAAGGGTCTGTGGTTGAGAGCCAGATCATTATCCTCAGAGAGATTCCCCCAATGTGAAGTAGAGGGAAAAAATAATTTGCAATACAGGAAGAGATGAGAAGTCCTCATGGCTAGAACTAACCCTAGAAGAAATATTGGGGGAGTTCAATGAGGTTGGACTTTTGAGAATAGGTGAAGTTTCTGTAAAATCCAATAAATTGAACTTCTTGTCCTTGGAGCAGAATAAGGTCCTAGGAAGAGTGGAGATAATCTGACTAGTTTGGATGAAAAGGTAAAAATACCCTTTGCAGAAAAAAGGGAATAGGTCTTTAAGACCCCCTTTATTCCAATGAAAGAGAAGATATTTATACTAGGCGTTCAGCCTCCAATTTTTTGAAGATTATTAAAGTCCTTGTAAGTGATGTCACTTATGATGAAGACTTTACATGTAGAGCCTCAGGTATGACGTAACCTGAAAGGTAACGGTAAAGAAGGTATTTGGTAAAAAACCATAGAAATTGATTGTCTACTGAATTTATGGTTTGCTGGTAGAGCATTAATATGGACAGTAGACAAATCTTTCAAGTCAGATAATGCAGAGAAATTGACACTACCACAAGAAGGATTAAGACCTACTTGAGAATCTATGTCTGGTTAAATATGGAAGAACTATAGAAAAGTTTCATGGAAACTGGTAATATGTTCTTCACTTACAGGGATAGGATTAGACTTCTGGAAAAGATCTATCCCCTAAATAACCAGGTCTCGAGACATAAGTGAATGAGTGCAGGGGAGCTCCTTAGTCTTAAGACAGCAAGTCTGGATCCTTCTACAATTTCAATTAGTAGCTGGAGAAAAAGACGCAATATAAGGTGATACCATGTTTGACCCTTTATGAGGGCAATATGAGTATCATGCGTTCTCCTATGTAAGATAAGCTACCATGAAGTATAGGAAATTAGAAGGAGAGTAGTGAATAAGGACCAACTGCAGTGAAAAAAATGCATCCCTGTTGGGGAAGTTCCAATGAGATGTGGAAGAACCAGGGAATTGTGCAATTTTTACACTTTCACGTGGTCTAAACCCTGGCTACCCTTCCTTAAAAGGAAATTAAGGAATATGGTAAAAGTAGGAAAAAAACAGTCATGTAGGAACCATGACTGGTAGAGACTACCTGCTGAAGGCCTTATTGAGTATCTGGCCAGCTACCTATAGGAGTAGCTCTGAAGCTCTCTGGCAAAGGCCCACAGTTGCAGAGCTTTGTTGTAGAATTGCAGAGAGCATGTTGTAGGTTGCTTAGATCTGGCTATTGAACTGCCAGTGTGCAACCGTATCTATTCTATTGGAACCCAAAGAATTGAATGTGGTAAGAATAGTCAACAGGCCTGATGCCTGCAACAATATATAGTCCAAATGAGTTCTGGATCTCCTTTAGACTTATCTGTCATTAAGGCAGCATAAAAGTTAGGTCCCATGAGTTGGAGAGGACCGACGGACATAAGTTGGAGTAGAAATACCCACTTTCTGTGCGAACAGCTGCCTTAAAAAGATATGTGAGAAGGAGATGAACTGCAAAAAAGGGGGGGAAAACTCTGTATGAAAACTAGTTACTGGAGTAGGTTCTGAAGAAAACCTATGGCTTAGAGGATAAGCCCTCCAGTTGATTAGTAATACTCTTAGAGACTAAATGTCTGGACTAAGAGGGATAGAAATTAATACAGAGTTGAAAAGACCTACAATTTAGTAAGTCTTTGAAAGGATAGGGTACCCCTGCAGTTGAAAGCATGAGATATCCTCGTACAGGAAAACTGACAAGGTGAAAGTTATAGTTCACCCTATTGTTAGTTCTCTTTTTTGTTTTAAAAAGAGAAACATGTTATCTCTGGGGTATGATAGTCCCTAATAGCTTTTAGCTAGACGGATAGATTCTCTTGTAGCAAGAGATCTACACCCAGAGGCGAGGATTGAATCAGTGTATGACGGATATCTCAGCATGAATGAGATGACCTTTAGATGCTTCTGTTGAAAAGGAGGTGGTTCAAGTTCTAAACCTCACACAGGAAAAGTGAATAAAATATCAGAAACCCTGCGATTGCTGGGTTTGCTGAGCCTGTTGAGGTTTTGACTTTCTTAGTCTGGTGTGGTGTTGCCCATCTTTGGAAACATCCGTAGAATGGTTAGAAGATGGATAAAACTTTTTCCCCTTGGGGGAATAAAGCTTTTTATGAGATTTTTTATTAGCTGGGATAGAGGAGAGTTTGGACAATCCTCTGAAAGAAAGAGCATCAGTGTTCAACTGATTAGCTTAAAATAAAGCCTCCTTGTTGAAGAGATTTTCACCAGTACAAGGAGTATTTCCCAGCCTTTCCTGAACCCATCTATCCAAGTCAGAAACTTGGAGCCAGGCTAAGCGTCGTGCTCCTATGGCTATAGCAGAAGTTCTGCTAATAGACTCAAAACAGTCCAGGGAAGCACGATTAAGAAACTTAGAGATATTTTGAGCATGATTGACTAATAAGGAATAGTCTGCTCTTTTATGCTCTGGAAGAAATGGGTTCAAAAACTAAGTTCTTTGTGACTTCTTCAAGAGATAATCCCATATAGAAAATATATGAGGTAATTTTTGCTGAAAGCATGGATGCCTGGAAGCATCGACGTCCAAAGGCATCTAAAGTCCTAGACTCACGACCTGGCGGATAAGAAGAGTGCTTCTTTGCACTCTTAATACGCCTCATTGCTGATTCTACAACAACAGAATGATGAGGAAGTTGAGTCTTCTGAAAACCTGGAGAAGGTGGCACCTTGTACATAGTGTCAAGTGTCTTGGAATGTGGGGATACCGTTAAGGGAGTTTCCCACATTTTAAACAGTAGATCTAGTAAGATCTGATGCACTGGAAGCATGATCACCTCATTTGGAATCCAAGGAAAATGCAGTGTCTCTGAATTCCCCGGTAAGGATTCTTTACCAGGTATAGAAATGGCAAGTAACTTTGCCATATCAAGCAGAAAAGCTTGAAAAGAAACCTCCCCCCGAAGAGGACTCTTTGAAATGAGGGGTAAAGGCTAGACTTGTGGAAAAAACAGCCTTGGTACCGATGCAGGAAAAAATTTCTAAGGAAAGAAGAAATTCTTCAGGAAAAAGAAGAAAAGTACCGGTGGTACCGGTAGCGTCGAGGGAAGGCAGACCCGACCACAAAAAAGTAAAAAAATAAAACTGAGAGGCAGTTGGGAAAGGCGGGAAGGCAGCACGCAGGCATGGTGGGATGCTCTCAAAAGTGTTCTGACTGGACGCTGGGGAGCTTTCCCGCACAGGCTCCGTCGGTACCGACGATACCCATATGTGAAGACTCATTCCTGCTTGTTCCTGGAGATCAGGTGATCTCCGGGAACAGCAGGAATTTAGTCTTCACATATGGGTATCGTCGGTACCGACGGAGCCTGCGCGGGAACGCTCCCCAGCATCCAAAAGAAAAGCTTTTGGGAGCATCCCACAGCGCATGCATGCTGCCTTCCCGCCTCAATGCCTCTCTCACTTCAGTTGAGTTTAAAGCTGAGCCAAGGAGAGAGATAGAGAGAGAAGAGACAACTCCTAGGGGAGGTGGGTGGGTTGTGAAGACTAAATTCCTGCTGTTCCCAGAGATCACCTGTTACAGGTGAGTAACTATGCTAGCTCCAGGAACAAGCAGGAATGTAGTCTTCACATATGGGGGACTCCCTAGCTACAGATGCCAGGGAGAAACCCCAGAAGTTGTGTGCCCTTTTGAAAGGGCTCCACTTCCCCGCATGGATCTCTGGCATCCTACCAGGGATGGTGGGTAGGAGTTGACTAAGAATGGAACAGGTGTTGAAGAACAGCCTGACCAAACAAGGCATCCCGGCGGGAGTCCTTGTCCAAGCAGTAATGGGCTGTGAAGGTATGAACCGAGGCCCAGGTAGCTGCTCGACAGATGTCGTCGATAGACACAGAGTGAAGATGAGCCATAGAGGCTGCCATGGCTCTCACACTGTGCGCTGTGACATGGCCTTCAAGAGAAAGGTTCTTACTCCGATAGGCAAAAGAAATACACTGTGCAATCCAGTTGGACAGTGTCCTTTTGGAGACTGGAAGTCCTAAATGACTAGGATCAAAAGCAACAAAGAATTGAGAGGACTTTCTATGTCGCTGCGTCCTTTACAAGTAAAAGGCCAAAGCTCTTTTACAGTCCAAAGTATGAAGATTCCTTTCTGCATTAGAGGCATGAGGCCTTGGGGAAAAAACAGGAAGGTAAACTGCATGGTTTAAATGAAAAGGTAAAACCACCTTTGGCATAAAGTGAGGATGAGTCCTAAGGACTACCTTATCATGATGGAACCTTGTATAAGGAGGATCAGCCACCAATGTTTGTAATTCACTGATGCGACGTGCTGATGTGATTGCAATAAGAAAAATAACCTTCCAGGAAAGGAATTTCAATGAGGTAATAGCTAATGGTTCAAAAGGCGGCTTCATGAGCTGGCCAAGAACCAGATTTAAATCCCATGCCACCGGTGGTGGCTTAACGGGAGGCTTAGTTAGAAGAAGGCCTCTCATAAATCTCGCTATGATAGGATGAGAGGAAATAGGTTGCCCATTTAAAGGCTTGAGAGAAGCTGCAACAGCACTCAAATGAACTCTCACTATATTGGTCTTAAGCCCTGCATTAGACAAATGAAGGAGATATTCCAGTAATGATTCCCTTTTGTGAACACCATATGGTAAACCTTTTCCACTTGAAACCATAAGAGTGTCTTGTGGATGGTTTCCTGGAAGCATAAAGGATATCCTTTACTTGCTGAGAAAGGTTAAGACCATGAAGTTCTAGGCTTTCAGCAACCAGGCCCTGAGATGTAGAGACTGGTGATTGGGATGCCACAGCATCCAGTCCTCCTGGGATAGGAGATCTGGAGCAGATCCTAACTCCAGAGATGGAGCTTGAGAGAGATGTAAGAGCAGAGGGTACCACACTTGTCCTGGCCAATGTGGGGCTATGAGAATCATATGGCCTGTCTCTCTGAAGCTTGAATAAAGTTCTGGGAATTAGGGGAATGGGTGGGAAGGCATGTAGAAAATACTGACCCCAATGGAGGAAGACATCCCTGAGCCAGAATTCTGGAACAGAACCGGGGAAGTTTGGCATTCCGTGGACATGCAAAGAGGTCTACGTCTGGGGTTTCCCAAAATTGGAAAATTTTGGCCACCTGGTCTGCATGGAGAGACCATTCGTGTGGAAGCAGAACTCCACTGAGTCTGTCTGCCCAAGAGTTTTGAATGCCTGGAAGATACACTGCAAGGAGATGAATCTAATGCTCTCTGGAGAGGACCCAAAGTCGCAAAGCTTCGTTGCAGAGCGACAGAGAGCCTGTTACGCCCTGCTTGTTCACACAGAACATGGCTACCTGGTTGTCCGTTTTAATTAGGACAGTTTTGTAGCTGAGCTGGGTGTGAAACACTCGAAGAGCAAGAAAGATTGCTCTGAGCTCTAGGAGATTGATGTGTAGATCGGTCTCCTGTGGAGTCCAGGAACCCTGGGTAGAGAGGCCTTGCAAATGGGCTCCCCAACCCACCTGTGAGGCATCTGTTAGAGTTACTTGGGGTGGGGGTTGCTGAAAAGGGGACCCCACCAACAGATTCTGGGGTGACCGCCACCATTGGAGAGACAAAATAAGACGACCTGAGGTTGCTATTTTGTCTGACAGGCAACCTGACGCCTGAGTCCACTGAGTGGATAGAGTACACTGGGCTGCTCTCATATGGAGGTGGGCATAAGGGACCACATACACGGTGGATGCCATGTGGCCTAGCAATTGCAACATTTCCCGAGCAGTGAGGTGAGACTTTAGCATTGCTTGGGAAGCTAACTGCACAATGCGAAGGCAGCGGGACTGTGGAAGATAGGTCCTTGTCTGTCTGGTATCCAGCAGGGCTCCTATGAACTCTAGAGACTGAGTGGGAGCTAGGTTGGATTTTGGGAAGTTTATGACAAGTCCCAAATATTGAAGGATACACATTGTGCGAGATAGAGAAAACCTGGCCTCTGGCTCTGATGGGGCTCGAATGAGCCAATCGTCCAAGTAAGGGAAGATGAATATTTTTAGGGTGCGGAGAAATGCTGTCACCACAGCCATGCATTTTGTAAACACCCTTGGTGCCGAGGCCAGGCCAAAAGGAAGAACTCTGTATTGGTAGTGCTTCCCTTGAAATAGAAAGCGAAGAAACCTTCGGTGAGTTGGATGGATGAGAACATGAGTGTACGCATCCTTGAGATCTAGAGAACAAAGCCAGTCCTGACTCTGAAGGTATGGCAGTAGAGTTTCCAGAGAAATCATTTTGATTTTCTCTTTGAACAGGAATTTGTTAAATTCTGAGGTCCAAAATGGGTCTGTGCCCTCTTGTTTTCTTTGGAATGAGGAAAAAGGGGGAATAGAACCCTGCACCCTGTTGATGAATAGGTACTTCTATTGCCCTTTGGGCAAGAAGCAGACTGACCTCGTGATCTAACTGGGAGTTGAGAGAGGTCTGAGAATTGAACTGTCCTACCATTGTAGGAGGGGGCATTTTGAGGAAGTGAAGCTTGTATCCCTCTCTTACAATGGACAGAGTCCAACTTTCTGCTGTTATCTGCCCCCATCTGGGGGCAAAATAACATAACCTTCCTGGAATGGTGGAAGGCTCTGGCCCGTTCATGGCCAGGAAGACAAAGTTCTCTAGATGGGCATCAAAGCCCCTGTGGAGGCTGAGTCTGCTGAGCTGGTGGAGGCTTAGCAGCCTTTGTTTTTCTTTGTTTAGGTTGTTGCTGACCCTTTTGGGCAGACTGACCTAAACTATGCCCTTGCTGGGTATAGGAGGGGTAGAACTTCTTTCTAGTGAAGAATTTTTTTGTAGGACTTTTTCCTTGCAGGGTCAGCTGTAGATTTTGATAATCTATCCAAGGTGAGATTATCAGCATCTAGCTCATTAGCTTTCTCTTGCCAATTTTTGCCAAAGAGATTCTTTCCTGTGCAAGGAATATTCCCCAGTTTGTTCTGTACCCAAAGTTCCAAGTCAGATATCCTACATGCGCCTATGGCAATAGCAGAAGTTCTGCTTATGCACTCAAAGCAATCAAAAGCTGCATGATTTATGAATTTGGAAATATCCTAAGCATGTTTGATAAGTGCAAGATAATCTTGTCTCTTATCAGGAAGGAGAGGGCTCATAAGCTCTAGATCTCCTGTAACTTCCTTAAGGAACATTCCCATATATAAAATGCAGGAACCAATCCTGGCAGAAAGCATAGAAGCCTGGAAGGTTCGACGCCCAAAGGCATCAAAAGTTCTACATTCACATCCTGGAGGATTAGATGCATGTCTTTTTGCACTCTTGATCCTTCTCATAGCTGATTCCACCACCATAGAATGCTGGGGCAGCTGAGTTTTTTGAAATCCAGGACAGGGAGGAACTCGATATATGGTATCGAGCCTACGAGAATGAGGAGAAGTGGTGAGAGGCGTTTCCCACATCCTTAGCATGATATCATGCAAAATCTCATGAATAGGCATAGCTGCTGCCTCTTTGGGAGCTTTAGGATACTGTGAAATCTCCAATTCCTTTGCCCTAGGCTCTGTTTCAGGAGCCACTGTGATGGAAAGACCTCGAGCCACATCCCAGATAAAATCCTGGAAGGATATATCCTCTGGAGGAGACATCCTACGTTTAGGAGAGGAAGAATCCTCAGGAAGAAGTACTCTGGTATCGACAGAGCTGTCAGAGTCTTCAGACTTGGAGGATTCAAAGTATCTCCTGCCTGGATAATCGTGCATCGCACGATACCGGTACCAATCGAAGTCGGTATCGACAGGGTCCAGTACTGACTTGTCAGTACCGGAGGGCACAGCATGCATCGGTACCGGTAGTCCACCTGCCGACGTCGATGCAATTGCCCCCGGTACTGATGTAGGTGCTGGTTGAATTGTCTGAAGCGGTTTCGGGGGCATCGATGCCGAGAGAAGAGCCACCAGACTGCGTTCAATAGCCAAGAATCTCTGGTCTATCGACGCCGCCGATGCCTGGGTATCGGTACCGGACAAAGCGGCCAGTACCCCAGAGCATGGCACCAGTAGTTCTGCCGAGGTTGGGGCCTTGAGAACATCCTGGAGCCCCGATGATGCTTTGGAAGCCGAAGCCTCCCGCCGGGGCAATTTTGCCGGTGTGAGTCCCTCAAGGGCAACGCCAGAGGCATCTCGATACTTAGGAGATCTACCCTTTGAGGACCGGCTAGACTTATGTTTAGTTACCTGAGATCCATGGGAGGAAGACAAAGCCCTGGAAGATGTTGATGCCACAGATGCTGCATCGGAGGGAAAAAGGGTGCTAAGTTTAGCAGCTCGGTTTTTCCGACCCCTCTTCGACATCATCCCACAGGCAACACTCTGAGATAGAGTGGTCAGGACCTAAACATTTGAGGCATTACTCATGGGTGTCGGTGACAGAGATGGTACCGCCACACTTGGAACACTTTTTAAAACCCGAAGCGGGTTTTTCCATTGTAGAGGAAAATTGGGCCTAGTGCCCAAAATGGCACGTGGCACCAGAGGAGAAAAAAAGCTGGAAGACTCCAGGAAAAGATTTTTTTTTTACAAGGAAAAGAAAGAACGAACCGGCGGTACCGGTGTAGCGAAGGAAGGCAGACGCGACCACAAAAAAGAAGAATAAATGGGATATTTTCTGAGGTGACAGGAAGTGTGACCTGCTGACTCCATGGAAAATGAAGAACTGGAGAGAGACAGTTGGGAAAGGCGGGAAGGCAGCACGCAGGCACTGTGGGATGCTTCCAAAAGCTTTCTAATTGGACGCTGGGGAGCGTTCCTGCACAGACTCCGTCGGTACTGACGATACCCATATGTGAAGACTACATTCCTGCTTGTTCCTGGAGATAGACCTTTACTATCGTAAGTGAAGGATATGCAGTTTGCAATCCATTTGGATAAGGTTCGTTTGCAAACTGGAAGTCCCAAATGACTAGAATCAAAAGCAACAAAGAGTTGAGAAGATTTCCTATGTTGTTCAGTTCTTTGAAGGTAAAAGGCTAAAGCTCTTCTACAATCTAAGGTATGAAGGTTCCTTTCTGCACTGGAGGCATGAGGCCTAGGGAAAAATACAGGAAGGTAAACAGACTGGTTTAAATGAAAAGACGAAACCACCTTTGGCATAAAATGTGGATGAGTCCTGAGGACTACTTTATCATGGTGGAAACCTTGTATAAGGAGGGTCAGCCACTAAAGCTTGCAGTTCACTAATGCGCCTAGCAGAAATTGCAAATAGGAAAATGACCTTCCAGGAAAGGAATTTTCAAGTTGTAGTGGCTAAAGGTTCAAAAGGCGGTTTCATAAGCTGCCCAAGAACAATATTCAGGTCCCATGCCACCGGGGGCGGCTTTATGGGGGGCTTTGTCAAAAGTAGACCTCTCATGAATCTTGACACAAGTGCATGAGAACAGATTGGTTGTCCATCTTGGGGCTTGTGAAAAGCCGCAATAGCACTGAGATGGACTCGCACCGAATTTGTCTTAAGACCAGAATTTGAAAGATGGAGGAGATAACTCCAAAAGCGACTCCATGGGCACAGAAAGGAGGTTAAGCCCCCTTTGTGAACACCATATAGAAAACCTTTTCCATTTGAAAGCGTAGGAACGCCTTCTGGAAGGCTTTCTCCAAGCCTGAATGATATACTTCACTTGCCTTCAGCAGCCAGGCCCAGAGGTGCAGGAACTGAGGATTGGGATGCAGAAGCTTCCCGTTCTCCTGAGAAAGGAGATCTGGAGCATATCCCAACTCTAGAGGAGTTGCTTGAGAGAGACGCAGAAGCAGAGGGTACCACGATTGCCTTGGCCAATGTGGAGCTATGAGAATCATATAACCCCTGTCTCTCTGAAGCTTGAAAAGAGTTTTGGGAATTAGGGGAAAGGGTGGGAAGGCATAGAGGAAGTCCTGACCCCAATGGAACTAGAAAGCATTATTTGCTAGACAGTATTGAGCCGGAATTCTGGAACAGAACCAGGGAAGTTTGGCATTCTGTGGACTTGCAAAGATGTCTATACCTGGTATTCCCCAGGTTTGGAACACTCAAGCCAGTTGGTCTGACTGGAGAGACCACTCGTGTGGCAGCAGTATTCGACTGAGCTTGTCTGCCCACAAGTTTTGAATGCCTGGAAGGTATACCCGTAGAAGGTGAATTTGGAGCTCTCTGGCGAGGGCCCATAGTCGCAAAGCTTTGTTGCATAGCGACAGAGAGCCCGTTCCACCTTGTTTATGTAAAACATGGCTACCTGATTGTCGGTTTGGACCAGAACTGTCTTTTGACTGAGCTGGGCCTGAAATGCTATTATAGCATTGTAAATGGCTCTTAGCTCTAAGAGGTTTATTTGAAGAGAGGCCTCTTGTGAGGTCCAGAGACCCTGAGTGGAAAGATCGTGCAAGTGGGCTCCCCAACCCAGCTTGGACGCATCTGTAGTCAGGGTGATTTGGGGCAGTGGTTGCTGGAAGGGGGAACCTACCAGGAGGTTTTCGAAGGACTGCCACCACTGCAGGGATAAAATGAAACGTGTCAAATTCTTGATTTTGTCTGTTAAATGACCTGTGGATTGTGTCCACTGCCAAGAGAGGATCCACTGAGCCGCTCGCATATGTAGGCGGGCATAAGGGGCCACATGTACAGTGGATGCCATATGCCCCAGCAGTTGAAGCATTTCCCGAGCAGTTAGGAGGGTTTTCTTTACTGCTTGGGAAGCCAAATCTATTATTTGTAGACAGCGTGGCTGTGACAGGAATGCCTTTGATTGCTGCGTGTCTAAGCGAGCCCCTATGAACTCTAGGGATTGAGAAGGGGTGAGGTGAGACTTTGGATGGTTGATTACCAGACCCAAATATTGGAGAATTCTCATGGCACAAGAAACTGCTCGTTATGTTTCTGGAGCTGTTGGTGGCTCTGATGAGCCAGTCGTTTAAGTAGAGGAAGACGAATATCCCCGGAGTTCAGGAATGCTGCTACTACAGCCATGCATTTTGTGAAGACTCTTGGGGCAGAGGCCAGCCTGAATGGAAGGACTGTATTGGAAGTGGTTTCCTTGAAAGAGAAATCAAAGGTACTTCCTGTGATTTACATGGATGAGGATATGCGTGCACACATCTCTTAGATCCAGAGAACATAACCAATCCTGATTCTGAAGGTATGGTAAAAGTGTTCCAAGGGAGATCTTGAACTTTTCTCGGAACAGATATTTGTTCAATTCCCTGAGGTCCAGGATAGGTCTGTATCCCCCTGTCTTCTTTGGGATAAGAAAATAGGGGGAGTAGAACCCCCTCCCCTGTTGGGATATGGGTACCTCTTCTATTGCTCCTTGAGCTAGAAGTGAAGAGACCTCCTGACACAGAATGTCGGTGACAGGGCCTTGAGAATTGAATTGTTTTATGACTGTAGGCGGGGGCATGCTGAGAAAGTGAAGTTTGTACCCTTGTCCTACAATGGACAGAGTCCAGTTTTCTGATGTTACTTGTTGCCATTTTTTGGCAAAATGGCATAATCTGCCCGGAATGGTCAAGGGCTCTGGACCCTTCAGAGGCAAAATGGTTAAGTTCTCTAGGTAGAAATCAAAGCCCCTGCGGAGGCTGAACTTGCTGAGCCGGTTGAGCTCTGAGTTTGAGGCTTTCTTTGTTGTCTAGATTGCTGCCCTTTCTGGGGAGCATGAACTGGACAGTGAATTTGGATGGGAATAAGAATAAGATTTTTTTCTTTGTTAAAGAAAAACTTCTTGCCCGTTTTTTTTTTCTTTGATGGGTTGGCCGTAGACTGATAGTCTATTCAAGGTGGTATTGTCAGATTCAATCTGATTAGCCTTGGTCTGCCAATCCTTCCCAAATAAGTTTTCACCTGTGCAAGGAATGTTTCCTAACTTCTCTTGCACCCACTCCTCTAGATCTGATGCTTGGAGCCAGGCAATGTGCCGTGCTCAGATAGCAATAGCAGAGGTTCTGCTAATAGCTTCAAAGCAGTCAAAAACTGCACGGTTCACAAATTTGGAGACATTTTGAGCGTGCTTGACTTGAGCAGAGTGAGGTACTGAACCCATTTATCTTCGGGAAGAAGAGGGCTCATGTGTTCCAGATCCGCTATAACCTCCTCTAGAAACATTCCCATGTAAAGGGAATATATGAGCTAATCCTAGCTGCTAGCATGGAGAATTGAAAGCATCGACACCAAAAGACATCGAGCGTCCTTGATTCACGGCCTGGCGGGTTGGAAGAATGTGTTTTAACACTCTTTATTCTCCGCATGGCTGATTCCACTACCATGGAATGGTGTGGTAACTGAGTCTTCTGAAACCCTGGAGAAGGTGGGACTCGGTACATGGTAGAGGCATTGAGAATGCGGTGACACCATTAAAGGAGTATCCCACATTCTGAAGATCTTGAAGGATCTGATGAATGGGCAGCATCGCTGCCTCTTTAGGAGCCAAAGGGTATTGCAGAATTCTTAGTTCTTCTGCCCTAGGTTCCCCTTCTCAGGAGTAACCGTGATTGAAAGCCCTTTAGCTACATCATGTATGAAATCCTGAAAAGACATGTCTTCTGGAGGAGACATTCTGCGCTCAGGAGAAGGAGATGGATCCTTCAACAGTACTGCTCTTGTATCGGTAGAGTCATCGGAATCGGAAGACTCATCAGAGCTTTGCATCGATCAATGCTGGTACCGATGAATATCGGTACCGTGGCATTTCGGTTCCAACCCCTTGATGCCGGAGAAACTCTCGAGGCTCGGCACGGGAGGAAGCTGTCCCACCTGAGTGGGTGCCACTGGAGCCGGTACCAGTGTCAGTACCAAGCTCATTTGAACCGTCTGTAGGGGTCTTAGCAGTACCGAGGCAGCTAAGAGGGACGCTAGACTGCGGTCAATAGCAAGGATTCTCTTATCCATTGCTAATACCGATGCCTGGTCGGTACCGGTGGAAGCGGCTACGACCCCAGAACATGGCAACAGAGGTTCTGCAGAGGTGGAAGCCTCTGGAACATTCTGAGACCCCGTTTGTGCTTTGCAATTTTGCCGGTGTACTTTCCTCGAGGGTAGTGCCAGTGGCATCTCGATGCTTTGCAGGAGATTTACTTTTGTTTAGTTACCCGAGATCCATGAGAGGAAGATGAAGCCCTGGAGGACATCGATGCAACTGACATCGTATCAACAGTGAAAAGAGAACCGGCCTTTGCAGCTCTGTTCTGCAGGCCCCTTTTGGTCATCTTTCTACAGGAGAGTCACTCCACTGGACAATGTTCAGGACCTAAACATTTGAGACACCATTCGTGGGTGTCGGTGATGGAAATAGTACTGCCACAGTTTGAACATTTTTTTAAAACCACTAGTTGGCTTCTCCATGTCTGGAGATTTTTTGGGCCTAGTGCCCAAAATGGCACCTAACCACAGGAGGGGTGAGGCACCGAAGAAAAGAAGAAAGTTTCTTTTTTTTCTTTTTTTAAAGAAAATAAAGAGAGAGAACCGGCGGTACCGGTAGGCGTCGAATGAAGGCAGACGCGACCACAAAAAACAAGAAAGAAGAATGTTTTCTGCGGGGACAGGAGAGACATCCTGTCGGCTCCGTGGAAAATGAAGAACTGAAGTGAGAGGGCAGTGAGGCAGGAAGGCAGCACACATGCGCTGTGGGATGCTCCCAAAAGCGTTCCTATTTGACGCTGGGGAGTGTTCCCGCGCAGGCTCTGTCGGTACCGACGATACCCATATGTGAAGACTACATTCCTGCTTGTTCCTGGAGATACAGCTTTAACGCATGACTCCAAACCTGGTGCAAAAAGCAAGGATTCAGATTTATAGGCAACTGGGGAAACAGATGGACCAACAAGAGACTATACTGTGCTGATGGACTACATATCTGTCGCAGGGAAAAGAATCCTAAGTGAAAAATTCAGGCAATATGTGGATATGCATTTAAACTAGAAAGTGATGGATGGGGAAGGTCAAGTTCTGGACGTCACTCCCTGCAAAAGCAGATAATCAGAAAGATGAAATTAGTTCTTACCTGCTAATTGTCTTTCCTTGAGCTTTCTCCGGGCCAGTCCAGGGAAAGGTAGGTAAGGTAGGGTTGTCAATCCCCTATAGCAACTGAGGACTGAAGGCTCCAAGCTTTTTCTGTGATGTGAAGCCACTCCCCCTCTGGGTAATCTGGCAGTCTCCTTCTGACAAAGCAACTAAACAGAAAGAAAACTAAACACAATAGATTAACCCTTGAAAAACTGATAATGTTCTATAGTCCTTAAACAGCAACAACAAAGGTTTTTTTTTTTTTAAATAGACTAGCTGTGAATGGTCTAGAAAGTGTACTAGAAGCCCCAAAACGACTCATGCGAGCACATATGATGTAATACTGTAGAGGCTTGCAAAGACCAACTCAATCGAGATAGCAAACAGGGGGGGACCCTGGACTGGCCCGGAGAAAGCTCAAGGAAAGACAATTAGCAGGTAAGAACTAATTTCATCTTCCTTATCGCTTCTCCGGGCCAGTCCAGGGAAAGGTAGGGCAGTACCAAAGCAGTACCTAAGAATGGGAGGGACCCGGTAAACCAGCGATAAGAGCCGATGCTCCCACTTTTGCATCGTCCCTGGCCTGAACATCCAAGCGGTAATGCTTAGTGAAAGAATGTAAGGAAGACCACGTCGCCGCTCTGCAGATATCTACTGGAGGAACAAAGGCAAATTCCGCCCAGGAAGTCGCCAGAGCTCGTGTTGAATGAGCCTTGAGACCCATAGGTGGCGTAACCCCCGGGCAGAGTAAGCTGCTCCAATAGCCGAGCGCACCCAGCGAGCAATAGTAGCCTTTGATGCCGCTTGGCCCTTACGGGGGCCGGCCCACTGGATAAAAAGTCTGTCCGTCTTCCGAAACGGCTGGGAGATCTTAAGGTACGTCCTCAATACTCGGCTAAGATCTAAATGCTTCAGAGCCCGGTCCAGAGGTGAACCGTCGCGCTGAGAGAATACGGGCAAAGCCACTGATTGGTTAACATGAAAAACAGACAGCACCTTAGGCAAAAACGAGGGCACAGGCCGCAGTAACACTCGCTCGGGCAGAAATTGCAGATAAGGCTCCCGGCAAGACAAGGCCTGCAAATCGGAAATTCGTCTTGCCGAACATAAGGCCACGAGAAAAGCTGTTTTCCAAGAACACTCTCGGATTTGTTGAGCACAGATGGAAGTTAAGGGTGACCGAGAAAAGGCTTCTAACACAATATTCAAAGCCCAAGGAGGTACGATAGGTCGCCGTGGAGGATGGAGAAGTTTTGCTGCCCGCAAAAAACACTGCACATCCGGATGGGCCGACAGGCGGCGACGGCGAATTAACCCCCGAAAACAAGACAGCGCAGCGACATGCACTTTAAGGGTATTTAGAGCCAGACCCTTATCCAATCCCTGCTGCAGAAATAGGAGAAGATGAGGCACAGTAGAAGCCATTGGCGACACCTTGCGCTGAGAACACCAAGTCTCAAATAACCGCCAGACTCGAACATATAACAAAGAGGTCCCAGGCCTCTTAGATTGAAGCAAAGTGGCTACCACGGAATCTGCATAACCCTTGCTTGTCAAGCGAGACCTTTCAAGAGCCAAGCCGTAAGCAAGAAGCGATCCATTCGCGGCATGAGTATCGGACCCTGATGTAATTGGTTGACTCGAAGTGGAAGAGGCCACGGCGGAGCTACAAGGAGGCGAACGAGATCGGCATACCACAGACGACGAGGCCAATCGGGCGCAATGAGAATCACCAGACCGCGGTGTTGCGCAATGCGCTGGATAACTCGACTCAACATTGGCCAAGGCGGGAAGACGTACAGGAGAGAGTCGAGAGGCCATGGCTGAACGAGGGCAGAGACCTTCTGACATGCGCTCTCTGCGCCTGCTGAAGAAACGGCTGGCTTTGGCATTGTTGAAGGAGGCCATGAGATCCATCACTGGCCGTCCCCAACGCACTGTCAACTGGTGAAATATTGCCGCATTCAATTCCCATTCCCCTGGATCGAGGAGATGGCGGCTGAGATAGTCCGCCTGTACATTTTCCTTGCCAGCGACGTGCGCCGCCAACAGAGCTATTAGATTGCTTTCCGCCCATTCCATCAATTGCTGACATTCGGAAAGGAGAGAA
This sequence comes from Ichthyophis bannanicus, assembly GCA_033557465.1. Lineage (NCBI taxonomy): Eukaryota > Metazoa > Chordata > Amphibia > Gymnophiona > Ichthyophiidae > Ichthyophis > Ichthyophis bannanicus. The sequence continues at coordinate 369,891,590 of CM066033.1, read as the reverse complement.
GGAATCTTTGTTCCGCCCTGACGATTGATATACGCGACTGTTACGGCATTGTCGGAGAAAATCTTGACTGCTGTCCCGTTGAGCAACGATTCGAAATGAAGCAGAGCTAATCGAGCCGCTCGAAGCTCGAGTCTGTTGATCGACCAAGAGCTTTCCTCTGGGGTCCAAGTACCCTGTGCAATGCGAGACTGACAATGAGCTCCCCAGCCCGAGAGACTGGCATCCGTGGTGACTAACACCCACGAGGGATCCCGTAAAGGAACACCCGCCGTGAGGTGATCTCGAATCAACCACCACTGTAGACTGTGACGCACTTGCTCTGGATAGGGCAGAAGTTGAGAAAGTGGATGAAGTTGCGGTGACCAGCGGGAGAGCAATGCTTGCTGCAAGGGTCGCATGTGAGCCCTGGCCCACGGTACTAGATCCAGTGCCGCCGCCATGGAACCCAACAGTTGTAAATATGTCCACGCCGACGGCGCTGTTAAGCTGAGAAAGGCTTGGACTTGTCGCACGAGTTTCTCCATGCGAATTTCGGGCAAAAAGACTTTCCCCTGTGCGGTGTCGAAAAACGCTCCGAAATAAGTCAGCTGTTGCATCGGTTGTAAGTGATTCTTGGCCTGATTGAGCATCCAACCTAGCTGCTCGAGAAGCTGAACCACCCGAGCCGTCGCCTGGATGGACGCTACTCGCGAGTCGGCTCTGATCAACCAATCGTCGAGATAAGGATGAACTCTGATACCTTCCTTCCGAAGCGCAGCTGCCACTACCACCATCAGCTTGGTGAACGTACGCGGAGCCGTAGCGAGACCGAAGGGCATCGCCCGAAATTGGAAATGACCCATGGGAAGGGCGAAACGTAAATAACGCTGATGCGAGGGCCTGATGGGAATATGCAGATAGGCTTCCGTGAGATCGATGGAGGAGAGAAACTCTCCCGGCTGTACCGCTCGAATTACAGTACGCAGCGTCTCCATGCGAAAGTGAGGCACCCGCAAAGTACGGTTGACACCTTTGAGATCTAAGACGGGTCGAAAAGAATCTTCCTTTTTGGGAACCACAAAATAAATCGAGTATCGACCGCAACCGTATTGGTCTAGAGGGACGGGAACTATCGCCTTCAGCTGCAACAGGCGACGGAGTGTGTCCATAATGGCCTGTTTCTTCCAACCGGGAGCACAGGGAGACACTACAAAGGCGGGCAACAACGGGCAGGCGAAATCTAGTGCGTATCCCTTCTGAATGATCTCTAACACCCATCTGTCGGAAGTAATGTTGGTCCAGGCCGCCAGATAGTCCTGTAGGCGACCTCCCACAGGAACCAGCGGCTGGACCAGCAGACCTTCATTGCGGCTTCTTAACAGAGGGTTGGGAGGCACTAAAGTAGGATCTGCCAAATCCTCTGGCTCCACGAAAGGAATGTCCCCGAAAGTTGGAACGGCCTCTGGAATAGGGCGCAAAGCGCGCCCCACGAAATCTACGAGAGTCTCGGCCGGAACCTCGGAAACTGGGATTCGATCGCGTAGGCTTGGGCTTGTCTTCAGGCAAACGTCCTCCTTTCGAGTCGCCCAAATCCTTAACAATTTTCTCTAACGCCTCACCAAAAAGCAATTTTCCCTGATAAGGCAACTTACTACGTCGCAACTTGGAGGAGACATCTGCCGACCAGTTGCGTAACCAAAGAAAACGCCTGGCAGCTACCAGCGAGGCCATGGTTTTAGCTGCAATCCGCAGCAAATCATAAAAGGGATCCGCCATATAAGCAGCGGCAGATTCTAATTTTGCCACATCTGCAACTGCAGATGTAGCCTCAGCAGACGCGTCACCCTGTAACCAATGAATGGAAGCCCGAGATACATAAGCCCCACAAACAGCCGATTGTAGCGCCAAGGCACTAGAATCAAAAGCCTGTTTAAGCAGAATTTCCAATTTCCTATCTTGCAGATCTTTAAGAGCCGCTGCACCTTCTACAGGGATAGTAGTCTTTTTGGTTACTGCGGAGATAATGGCATCCACCTTCGGCATGCGAAATAAGTCTTTTATCTCCTGAAGAAGGGGGTATAAGCGAGACAAAGCGCGGCTGCCACGCAGCGAAGCCTCTGGACACTCCCACTCTGAATCAATCATTTGTTTGATAACTCGGTGCAAGGGAAAACACCTTTGCTCAGTTTTAAAACCCTGCAGTAACGGATCTTCCAAAGGTTCCGTAGAAGCCGTCAGAAGAAGCAGGTGCAGCGCTGCCAAAGAGTGGGAAATGAGAGCAGAGAGTTCCTCTTTATGGAAAACCCTGAAAATGTTAGGATCCTCTCCAGGAGCTATCTCCCCTTCCTCTAAATCCTCAGCTTCTAAATCCAAAGCTGGGTCGGACAGAATCTCAGGATCCCCCTGCCCCACTAGCAGAGATTCCTGAGATAACAAAGGATCCTTAACCATTTCCTGAAAATTAGAAGATCCCTCCCCTGGATCATCGGCAACTGGAATAGGCAGGGAAACTGGTACCGGATTAGAAACAGACGGAAGCCCTGGAGGCTGAGAAGAGCGCAGCAGAAATGCTCTGTGCATTGCCAGAATGAATTCTGGCGAAAAAAATGAAGGCATAACTTCCGGAGGCATAGCAGAGGTGAGAGAGGGTTTATCTGATGAAATCGCCTCTTTAGAGGATTTTGCCTTTCATTTATGCGGCTTTTGAGGCTCAGCTAGAGCAGTGCCCGGCGCTGCCAAAATGGCCGCCTTTCCCGCCTTTTCGGCGAGTAAAACTGACTCTGGCAAATTAAGTAAAGGCTTCTCTGCCATGTTAAAAGAACTCCCCAAGTGAACAATGAAGCACAACTAGTCGAAAACAACGCCGAAAACGCTGGATAAACGACGCTGAAAAAAACCGCCACGGAGCCCGCGGTCCCGAGCCGGAGGAAAAAACAACAACACTGAAGAACACTCACCGGATAAGAGAAACTGAGCCGGTACCCCGGTTTCGCTGCTAGCGTGGACACAGGGGAGAGCTAGAGCTGTGAAGACAGAGGAGAAAACTGGGGCCCCCAGTATCACTCTGGTACTCGAGACGGAGACAGTGTAAGAGGCAGGCTCTACCTCACACTGTGGAGAAAAGTCACTCAATGTCTCTGCACGCTCTTAAAGGCATAGTGCCTCTCAATATTAAATAACATAAGGACTATAGAAGGATCAGCTCTGCTAGAGCCAATAAATAAATTCTCAAAAACAAAAAATAAATACAAGCTACCGGTAGGAGTAATGCTGAGGGAGAAGAGAGAATCGATCCTCTATAGTTGCTGAGGACTGAAAGACTGCCAGATTACCCAGAGGGGGAGTGGCTTCACATCACAGAAAAAGCTTGGAGCCTTCAGTCCTCAGTTGCTATAGGGGATTGACAACCCTACCTTACCTACCTTTCCCTGGACTGGCCCGGAGAAGCGATAAGGAACAGACACACTTTTAAACCACACATCAAAAACAAGAGGGAAGAAGTGGACAGAACAAAATCCATGCAAAACACACACAAGCCAGTTAAATGCTGGAAAGCAATGAGCACAAATGCTCAAAGCTTACCCAATGAAGTTCCAGACCTGGAAGCCTTAATGGTGGAAATGGACTTGGACATTGTGGCCATTACAGAAACATGGTTTAATGAATCGCATGACTGGATATAGCCATAGCTGGCTATAATCTATTCAGAAGAGACAGAGAAAATGGAAAAGGAGGAGTAGTAGCCTTGTATGTCAAAAGCAATATTAAAGCTACTGAAATGCAGGGGGCATGGGGAAAAGAAGCAGCGCTTTGGGTTGTGTTGGAAAGAGGAGATGGCACTGTCAACCATACTGCTGTAGTCTACAGACCTACAACTCAAATCGAAGAGTTAGATAATGAATTGATTATAGACATTGTCAAAATAGCCACAAAGGGGGAAGCGATCATATTGGGTGACTTGGATTACTCCTTCTGCAAATCTGGAAAGAAACAAAAAAATTGTGGATGCTCTCCAAGATGCGTTACTTAAGCAAATGGTGATGGAACCAACAAGGGAAAGCTCAAGGCTGGATTTAGTGCTCACCAACAGTGATAGTGTGTCGAATGTCTGGGTGGGTGCACCTGTGAGCGGCAGCGATCATCAGTGTGGTTTGAGATAAAAACCAAGATGCAGTCCAACTACAGCAAGCTCAAAGTCCTAAACTTCAAAAACACTGACTTCAATAAAATGGCCATATACCTAAAGGAGGAGTTGACAGGGTGGAAGGAGATAAGGAAGTGGAATTACAATGGGCTAGACTAAAGGTGACAATAAAAGGGGCAACAGATAAATATGTAAGAAAAGTAAATAAAAACAAAAGGAGAAGGAAACCTATTTGGTTTTCCAAAGAAATGGCTACTCAAAGGCAAAAAACACAGCTTTCGCAAAATTAAAAAGCTTGCAAACAGAGGAACACAGAAATGAATACAGGATCAAACTCAAAGAGACAAAAAGAGAAATAAGGGTAGCAAAATCAAAGGCAGAGGAAAAGATGGCTAAAGATGTTAAGTGTGGCGACAAAACTTTCTTCAGGTATATTTGGGAAAGGAAGAAGATCAGAGGTGGAATCGCAGGACTCAGAAGTGCTGGGAAGGGACTCGAGGAAACGGACATTGAAAAAGCGGAATTGCTAAACAAATACTTCTGCTCTGTTTTTACTAAAGAAAATCCTGGAGAAGGACCAACTGTGACTCCCAAATATAAAAATGGGAATAAAGTAGATACCACACTATTCACAAAAGATGAGGTGTTAGAACAACTTGCGAAACTGAAAGTGGACAAGGCCATGGGACCAGATGGGATACATCCCAGGATACTGAAAGAGCTCAGAGAGGTTCTTGCAGGGCCATTAAAGGATGTTTTCAACAGTTCCTTGGAAACAAGAGAGGTTCCTCAGGACTGGAGAATGGCTGATGTCGTACCTCAACACAAAAGTGGTGACAGGGAAGAAGTGTCAAACTACAGGCCTGTGAGCCTTACCTCGGTAGCGGGAAAAGTAATGCAGGCGCTTCTGAAGGAGCCAATAGTGAACTTTCTCAAAACCAACAGGTTGCAAAATCCAAGGCAATATGGTTTTACCGAAGGATGATCTTGCCAAACCAAATCTGATTGAGTTCTTTGACTGGGTGACCAGAGAACTAGTTCAGGGGCATGTGATGGATGTCATCTACCTGGATTTCAGCAAAGCCTTTGATACTGTCCCTCATAGGAGGCTTATCAATAAACTAAGTAGTTTCAGGATGGATCCCAAGGTGGTAAACTGGATCAGAAATTGGTTGACTGATAGATGACAGAAGGTGATGGTAAATGGAGCTCACTCGGAGGAAAGGAAGGTGATTAGCAGGGTGCCCTAGGGTTCGGTCCTGGGCCCGGCACTGTTCAATGTATTTGTGAGTGATATTGCTGAAAGACTGAATGGAAAGGTCTGTCTTTGCAGATGACACGAAAATTTGCAACAGAGTGGACTCCAAGGGAGTGCTTAACATGAAAAAAGATCTACAAAAGCTGGAAGAATGGTCTAATGCTTGGCAATTAAGATTTAATGCAAAGAAGTGCAGAGTCATGCACTTGGGTAGCAGAAACCAAAGGGAAATGTACACGATAGGGGGCGAAAGGTTGGTATGCACGGATCAGGAGAAAGACCTTAGTGTGATTATTTCTGTAGATCTCAAGGTGGCAAAACAGTGCGACAAGGCGGTGGCAAAAGCCAGGAGGATGTTGGGCTGCATACAAAGAGGAATTACCAGCGGAAAGGAAGAGGTTCTAATGCTACTGTATAAGTCACTGATGAGGCCTTACTTGGAATACTGTGTTCAGCTTTGGAGACCGTATCTTGCAAAAGATGTAAAAAGAATGGAAACTTTCAGAGGAAGGCAGACCAAAATGATTTGGAGCCTGCGTCAGAAGCCTTACGAGAAGAGACTTGAAGACCTAAATATGTGCACTTTGGAGGAGAGGAGGGATAGGGGAGATATGGTTCAGACCTTTAAATACTTAGAGAAATAATGAACAAACCTACCTCTTCCAAAGATGGGGAAGCTGTAAAAACGAGCTGCAAGGTGGAAAATTGAAAGGCAATGTCAGGAAATACTTTTTCACTGAAAGGATGGTGGATGCTTGCAATGCCCTCCCGATGGAGGTGGTGGGGGCAAATACAGTGACAGAATTCAAAACGGCATGGGACAGACACAATGGATCCATTTATAGCAACAGAATAAAATCAAAATAAACTGAACCATCTAACTTCTCAACAAATTAGGGGTGAACAAACCACTCCATGCAGGACACCCCTAACAAAGACATGGGGAGGGGTGGCCTGCACAGAGTGGCACCTACTCCGGCCATCTTACTGGGCAGACTAGATGGACCATACTGGTCTTTATCTGCCATCATTTACTATGTTACTATGTAACCCCAGGATGGTACTTTCTGTGCCCTGACGCCTCTGCAGCTGTACTGCCCTTGATAAGCCAGTCGTCCAGGTACGGGAAGACAAAGACCCCCTTGTAGTCACAGGTGAGCGGCTACCACTGCTAGACATTTTGTGAACACTCTTGGCGAGGAGGCCAGGCCGAAGGGAAGTACCCTGTATTGGTACTGGCCTCCCCCATCATGAATCGTAATGATAGAGCTGATCAAATTGGTGGAGGGGTTGCGCTCTATGTTAGAGAGGGCATTGAGTCAGAAAGGATTAACGTTTTGCAGGAAACAAAATTTGCTGTAGAATCTCTATGGATTGAAATTCCATGTAAAAAGGGGAAGGCGATGGCAGTGGGGGTGTACTATCGACCGCCTGGCCAGAATGAACAAATGGATGATGAAATGCTCAAAGAAATCAAGGAAGCTAACAAACGTTACAGCGCAGTAATAATAATGGGTGATTTCAATTACCCCAGTATCGACTGGGTCAGTGTCACGGCAGGACATGCTAGGGAGATAAAGTTCCTCGATGAAATAAATGACTGCCTCTTGGAGCAGCTGGTTCATGAACCGACCAGAGGGGAAGCCATATTAGACCTAGTCCTTAGTGAGGAAACCATATTAGACCTAGTCCTTAGTGGAACACCAGAACTAGTGCAAGAGATAAGGGTGTTGGGGCCACTTGGCAATAATGATCATAGCATGATCGCCTTTGATTTAATTAGTGGAGGAGGGATAGTAAGGAAATCCACAGTACTACCCATCGATTGTTTACGTTATCAGAATATAGAAAGACTAGGGGACATGCAATGAAGCTACAGGGTAAACTATTTAAGACTAATAAAAAAGTATTTTTTCACTCAACATGTAATCAAACTCTGGAATTTGTTACCGGAGGATGTAGTAAAGGCTGTTAGTGTAGCTGGGTTTAAAAAAAGGTTTGGACAAGTTCCTGGAGGAAAGGTCCATAAACCATTATTAAGAAGGGACCCAGGATATCAATGCTTGACCCAGTACAAGCATTGCGGAACCTGTGTCTTTTGGGGAAACTACTAGGTATGTATGACCTAGATTGGCCACTGTTGGAAACAGGATACTGGGCTCGATGGACCTTGGTCTGACCCAGTATGGCATATCTTATGTTCTTATGAATCTCAGATATTGCTGGTGAGATGGGTGGACCGGGATGTGTGTATAGGCATTCTTTAGGTGCAAGGAGCAAAGCCAGTCTGCCTGGTGAAGGTAGAGCAGCAGTGTCCCAAAGGAGAGCATTTTGAACATCTCCCTCACCAGGAACTTGTTCAGGTTTTGGAGGTCCTTGAGTAGAAGGTCCTTGCCCCAGAGGTGCTGGGGAACAGGCTCTACTGCCGTGTTCCTTAGTACAGTGGTCCTCAACCCAGTCCTCTGGGGCCCACAGGCCAGTCAGGTTTTCAGGATACCCACAATGAATATGCATGAGATAGATCTGCATGTACTGCTTCCATTGTATGCAGATCTATCTCATGCATATTCATTGTGGGTATCCTGAAAACCTGACTGGCCTGTGGGCCCCAGAGGACTGGGTTGAGGACCACTGCCTTAGTAGACCCGCTAGCTCTGAGAGCAAGAGGGCCTGGTGAAGGAGAGGTCACTAGCTCTCCTGGAAAATGCCCTGGAGGTGGTAGTTGGAAGTGGAGGTAGTAATCCTCCTTCACCACCCGGAGCGCCCAATGGTATGAGGTGACCTCGGGCCACCTGTGGAAGAGTGCCAAGCAGCCCCCTGTGGGCTGGTGGGGGTCTCCTAGGGGGGGGGGGGAGGGAGGGAGGGAGGCCCCACCCTTGTAGTCAAAAGCTCCCGCCAGGTTGAGCCGGAGCTCGTGCCTGTAGTTTAGGAGCCTTAGGCTTCCTGGGTCCATGTCCCTAGCCCTTGGGCTGGGGTCCCTGGTGCTGCTGGCTTGGAAAGGCCTGGTAGTGGTGCCTGATGAAAAGGGCCCTTCTTCCTCGAGAAAGTTGGCCTTTTTCCTGAGGCTTTCTTACGGGGAAGGGTAGAGGTCTTCGAGAGCCTCTGCCTGGTCACCACCTCAACCTCGGCCGCCTTGTCGGCCATAGGTTTTCCAAATAGATTCTCCCTGGTACAGGGGACATCCAGCAGTTTTTCCTGGACCCATTGCTCAAGATCCAAGGTCTGCAGCCAGGCCTGGCGCCGAGCACCAATGCCTGCGACTGCTGCCTGGGCTGCAGCCTCAAACCCATTGTAGGCAGCCTAGGACAGGAACTTGGAACAATCCTGGATGGTGGCTACCAAGGTCTGGAACCATTGCATGGTTTCCCTGGCAAGCCCTGCTGAGAAGCCAGCAAGCTCCTGTATGAGGCTCTTAAGATACAAACCTATGAGCTCTACATAGGGATGTATCCAGCAGCCCAGCATGGACCCTTGGAAGCATGTCCCAGGGTGCCAAGAGCCCTGGCCTCTTTACCGGGAGGGGGGGGGGGCACAGAAGAATAAGTCTTCTGGCTCTTGAGCTTTTGCATTCAAGACTCCACCACAATGGAATTGCAGGGAAGTTGGGCCTTCTGAAAGCCTGGACACCTCTTGACGCGGTAGATGGCATCGAGGCATCGGCTGACCACCAGCACCGAGGCTGGGATCTCCTACATCCATAGAAGCAGCCGTTTGAGGATGGGTTGCACCAATATCAATAGAACCTCCTTGGGGGGAGACTCATACTGGAGGGAGGATCTCCAGCTCTTCAGTGCACAGGTCCTCCTCGGAATCGGTGGGGCCTAGATCACTCGGGCTATATCTTGGACAAAGTCGTGGCATGCCACGTCCTCAGGTGGGGAATGGCGTCTGAGTTTTGCTCCAAAATACCTTGGAAGTTCTCAGACTTCATGATTCGTTTAATATGTTCCAGGCTTCCAGTTCCTAAGACAGCAAACAGCCCCACAACATTATGGAACCTCCACCATATTTAACTGTAGGAAAGATGTATAACTTATAAAGCTTAATTTCTTCACCTATAAATGTAAAGCTGCTCTGCATTGCTGAAGAGCTCAAATTTGTTCTATGGACAGATGAAATCATTTTCCCAGAAGGATTATGGTTTCAGGCCAAGATCAGGTGTGCCTTTTTATGTCTGAGCAGTGGGGTCCTCCTTGGCCTTCGCTCATGAAGTCCTTCTTTGTTTAGTGTGCGGCATATGGTGCGAGTTGAAACCACCAGATTGCTCCAGATCAGCCTTAAGCTCTTTGGATGTTGTACATAGTGTTTTTACAACTGTTCGTACAACCTTTGAAGACTACTTGGATTAATTTTCCTCTTCCCACCACATCATGGGAGGTTCTTGCCAGTTCCATGAGCAGAGGACTTCTTAATAACATTGCGAACTGTAGACACAGGAATCCCAAAGGTCTTTGGAGATGGCCTTGTACCCATTTGAAGTTTGATATTTGGTGATAATGGCTTTTCAGACAGTCTCAGGCAGCTCTCATCATCATTGTGAAAATGAAACAGGGAGTGAATGTGACTATTTAAAACAATAGAACCATCATTCATTGGTTGATTCCAGTCACGCAAGTACCGACAATTGATCGCAGGTGCGTCTAATTTTACTGCAATGGGAATGTGGTGGTTCTGTTCAAACTGATTTAGATTGTTTATAAAGGTCCCAATAATCATGTCCTGGCAATGTCCTAGTTTTTTATACTATTTCTTTTTAATTGGTCTTGTTTTATTTGATTCTTTTGTATGTCAAATGTGTGTGCATATGTAGTCCAAAGCCATTTCAATGGCCACTTTTTTCTTGGAGATATTGGACATTAAGGGATTGAACTGAAAGGGTGCCAATAATGTTGACCAAAACTGTAAATGTAACTTTTGGGGGGGGGGTATTCATTATATACTTAAGGGGAAGACCACGAGTGTTACAAAACATTCTGCCTCTTAATAGTAAAAGTAAATGACACCAGATAAAAGACCAAAATGGTTCATCCAGTCTACCCAATTGAAATTTATTTACCTGGGGTAGCGCCAAAACCTCACATCACTAGGACATTCTTTCCTACATAGTTCACAATGCCAAAACACTTATTTCTAGTAAAGTATGCTGTGAAATAAGTTTGTCACTCATCAGGATTTCTTTTTTTAACTCGAGATGTATCTAGTGACACATTTCCAATATTTCCATTACCCACAGCTCAAGAATTTTTGGGTCCACACAGTGGCTCACTGAAAGCATTGTGCACAGCCTTATGGAGGACCTGGGTTAAATACCGAGTACAGCTTTCACCCTCAGGAAAGCAAGAGATGCTGGGGAGTCAGTGTTCACTGCCTCTAATGGAAAGGAGTCTTTCCCACACATCAATGGTAATACTTACTGGCCAAAAGTTATTAGGCTTTAGAAAGCCACAATCTGTTGTCATTGGCCAAGGACTATCAGTGAAAATGGCTGGGCCAGATGAGGGTGTTATAAAATGGGGTAAGAACCCTGCATTCAGTGCCTTGTAAAAAGTCTTCACACCTTTGTACATCTTTCACATTATCTGTCTATAAAATACAAATAAAAATAATTAGAAGGTAGGAGCTTGTTTTGCCAATCTATATAACACTCTAAACCAGTGCTTCCCAAACCTTTTACAGATATGACACCATTTTAGCAAGCGACACCCCCCCCTCGCCCAGATGGTAACCAAATAAATGATCACTCAAACAAATATGTAAATATATGCTTTTTAAAATTATCTGATGCACTCAAACATACCTGACACATGGGCTAGTGAGTTTCTCTCCCAACGTTTTGCCCTGGGCTGGACTCCAGCCATGTGTTAACACCTGGCCTGACAGATCTACATTTCAAAAGCTAGCATATTCCAATCACTAAATACAATAAAATAAAATTTTTATTTCTACCGCCGAATTGCCAGTTTAGTTTTCAAATCATGTTGGTTCCAAGCTCTGATTTCTGCTTTCCTCTGTCTTATCTTAACTGTTACCAGGGTCTCCTATTCATTTACCATTTTCTCTCTCCTCCTGTTTTCACTTCCTCCCCTACATCTTGACATTGATCTCTGTCTTTCAGCTTTCTTCCATGTATTTTTCTGCTTCTCTATTCAGATTTCACTTCTCCTTAGTCCATATTCTGCTGCTTTGTACTGCATTTACCTACAAGCTTTTCTTTTCTTTCCAACACTCAAATCTCCCATTCCCCATCACCCTCCCCTTTCCAAGCCTCTTATTACCCAGTCTTTCACTAACCATCTCCTCTGCCCCCTCCTCATCCAGTGTCTGTCTCACTTCTGTCTAGTTACCCCCCTCTCATGTGTCTTCCCATCTGCCCCCATGTCCAGCACCTTCTATCTCCTGTCTCCCTAGTCACCCCTATGTCCAGTATTTTATTTATTTAGGCGATACCACTAGTGGAAGCATAAAAGGCTTGTACCACAGCAGTTTATAGTCTGGTTAATAGCAGCAAATACACAGTTACAACAAAATCTAATACTCAGCATCATTAATAAGAGTGTCAAGTGGTTGCCTTGAAGGCACACGTTAGGAAGGGCGAGTAGAATAATAAATTCTCCAGGTAATAAAGTCAAAAGCAGGCCACAATTATTCTCATATATATATTCATATGTCTGCTGCAATAGACAATTTGTGTTTGTTTTTTACATTTCTTATGGAAGGTTTCTGCATGAATATCCAGGGGAACAATCCAGAGAGCTGGGGTGCTGTAAGCAAAAGTGACGCATCTAATACATTCACCCCACAACTATCAGTATAAGAACATAAAATATGCCATACTGGGTCAAACCAAGGTCCATCAAGCCCATTACCCTGTTTCCAACAGTGCCAATCTAGGTCATACGTACCTAGCAGTTTCCCCAAAAGACACAAGTTCCACAATGCTTGTACTGGGTCAAGCATTGATATCCTGGACCCCTTCTTAATAATGGTTTATGGACCTTTCCTCCAGGAACTTGTCCAAACCTTTTTTAAACCCAGCTACACTAACAGCCTTTACTACATCCTCCGGTAACAAATTCCAGAGTTTGATTACACGTTGAGTGAAAAAATATTTTCTTTTATTAGTCTTAAATAGTTTACCCTGTAGCTTCATTGCATGTCCCCTAGTCTTTCTATAGTCTGATAACGTAAACAATCGATCTACGTTTACCCGTTCCACTCTGTTCATTAATTTATAGACTTCTATCATATCTCCCCTCAGCCGTCTCTTTTCCAGGTTAAAGAGCCCTAACCTTTTTAGCCTTTCTTCATAGGAGTATCCTTCCATCCCCTTTACCATTTTGGTGGCTCTTCTCTGAACCTTTTCTAATAACGCTATATCCTTTTTAAGATACGGTGACCAGAATTGCACACAATATTCAAGGTGCGGTCTCATCATGGAACAATATAGAGGCATTATAATATCTTGTTTTATTTTCCATTCCTTTCCTTATGATACCTAGCATTCTATTTGCTCTCTTGGCAGCCGCTGCACACTGGACCGAGGGTTTTAACATGTTATCCACAATGACGCCTAACTATTTTTCCTGGGTGTTGATTCCTAATGTGGAACCTTGCATCGTGTAACCATATTTTGGGTTGTTCTTCCTTAGGTGCATAATAAACTTGTCCACATTAAATTTCATCTGCCATTTTGATGCCCAGTCTTCCAATTTATCAAGATCCTCTTGCAATTTTCTACAATCCTCTTGGGTTTTAACAATTTTAAAAAGTTTTGTCTCATCTGCAAATTTGATAACCTCACTCGTTATTCCACTTTCCAGGTCATTTATGAATATGTCAAAAAGCAGCCGACCCAGCACAGATCCCTGGGGTACACCACTATTCACCTTTCTCCTTTGGGAAAATTGGCCATTTAGCCCTACTCTCTGCTTTCTATCTTTTAATCAGTTCCTGATCCACAGTAGTACACTGCCTCCTATCCCATGACTCTCTAGTTTTGCCAAAAGTCTCTGAGGGACCTTGTCAAAGGCTTTCTGAAAGTCCAGATACACTATATCAACTGACTCACCTTTGTCCACCTGTTTATTCACACCTTCAAAAAAAACATAACAGATTAGTAAGACAAGATCTTCCTTGTCTAAAGCCATGTTGGCTGTCTCCCATTAGGCCATGACTATCTACATGCTGAGTAATTTTATTCTTTATGATGGTTTCTACCATTTTTCCCGGTGATACAGACTGAAGAGATAATCTCTCTTCTGTCTCTAATCTCCCCCCCCCCCCCCATGTCCAGTATAGCACAGTTACGCACCTGTAATAGGTATTCTCTGGAGACAGCAGGTATCAGTCCTCACATATGGGCGACACTGACGCCAACGGAGCCCATATGGTGAGTTACTGTGCTTTCTCTGGGAACAAGCAGAAAGTCAGTCCTCACATATAGGTTGCCCCAGCTACAGGCTACCGAGGACCTGTACCAAAATGCCACGGATGACCAGAGAAGGCAAGCCATGAGCTGCAACAGTTGAGTCATAACCGAGAGGCTCTTGTAAAACCCAGTGTTCGGCAGGGAACCAGCACTCTGGTAGCCTGAAGACAGTGCCTACACCCCAAAGAGAATACGGAGTATGGCCTGGTTGAAGGCGCTGTCCTGTCATGGTGGCCCCGAGTCTGCTGCAGATAGGACAGGGCCCTCTTTCAGTCCAGATTATGGAGAACTGTCTCCGCCTTGTTGGCATGAGGCCTCAGAAAGAAGGTGAGGAGCACCATCTCCTGAGGTGGAAGGGGGACACCATCTTTGACAGAAACTTGGGATGTGTGCGGAGCACCACCCTGTTCTTGTAGAACTTCGTGTAGGGGAGGCTCTACCATCAGAACCTGGAGCTCACTGACCCTGCAAGCTGATGTGAATGCAACGAAAGAGAACCTTCCAGGAGAGGTACTGCAAGTAGCCAGGGGCTCAAACGGTGGCTTAGTGAGTTGCGAGAGCACTACGTTGAGATCCCACTCTGCCATTGGTGCACAGATGGGGGGCTTAGGCAACATGAGGCCTCGCAGGAAACAAGAAACAAGGGGCTGAACAGAGAGGGGCTTGCCCTAAATGAGCAATAGCGCTTAGGTGCACTCTTAGTTGGACTTCACTACCTACTCCAACTGTCCCAGGTAGGACTGGAGTACCAGCTGCACCGGGCAGGAGAACGGGTTCACCTGCCTCTCGGCACACCACACCAAAAAATACTGCCATTTATAGGCGTATGCCCTTCTCGTGGAGTCAGAAGGACCTCCTCAACATCTCATGGGAGGTCGAAGGGAGCTAGAGCTACCCTTTCAGCAGCCAGGCTGTGAGCGACAGGGATCTCAGGTTGAGGTGCAGGAGAGAGCCCTCCACCTGTGACAGAGGTTCTGGGGCGTGGCCCAGGGGAATCGGAAATGCCATCGACAAGTGGAAAAATAGCCGGAACAAGGGCCGCCCAGGCCACCAGTATCAGTAATGCTCTGTTGCTCTGGACCTTGAAATGGGTCTTGGTGAGCAGTGGTGTTGGCAGGAAGGCACAGAGGCGGCCTTTCATCCATGGAATGAGGAATGCATCTGCTGCCACCCGGAGGACTGGTGCGGTTGGCGGAAGCAGAAGCTGGGCAACTGTGTGTTGTCAAGGCTGGCAAACAAGTCCACTAGGGAGATGCCCCAGAGTCTGGAAAGCTAGGAGGCCACTCTGGGGTCCAGGTGCCACTCATGCAGCTGGAGTACTCTGTTCAGCTTGTCCGCGCCAGGGTATTTTGCTGTCCTGGAAGGTAGACCACCCACAGGAGAATCTTGTGTCGCATATGAGCAGAGGGTTATCGCCTCCTGGCAGAGGGAGTATAACCCCGTGCCCCCTCCCCCTGCTTGATAGAGAACACTGCAACTTGGTTGTCCATCTGGACTAGCACCGATTGATGCTGCAACCAGTGACAAAAGGCTCAGAGAGCCAGAAATATCGCCCAGAGCACCAGAAGGTTCATTTGGGACCAACTTCCTTGACTGTGGAGGTCCTCGCAATGAACTCTCCAACCCAGCAAGGAGGCATCCGTGGTGAGGACCTTCTAGGGGGCAGATGACTGCAAGGGTATCCCGACCTGAAGGTGGCAGGGATGCTGCCACCAGTCAAGGGAGTCTGCCAGCTGGAAGGTCACCCTCACCCTGTCTCGAAGCCTGCCTCTGGCTTATGCCCACTGGGAGCAAAGGCACCACTGAGCTGCCCTAATGTGCAGGCATGGGGTCACATGGACAGTGGAGGCCATGTGGCTGAGCAGGAGAATGCGAGCAGGCACCAACCAGCGGTGCTGCACCCTCTTCGGCTAGCGCCCCAAGGTGTTCTGACCTCTGAGGAAGGGCCTTGGCCTTGAGGGTGTCTGAGTCCCGATGAATTCCAGACACTGAGCCAGGGAAAGGTGGGACATGGGGTAGTTAATGACAAACCCCAGGTGCTGCAGGATGTGGATGGTGCACTTGGTGGCGTGGTGCACCTCTGCAGCTGTGCCTTCCCTTATGTCAGTTGTCCAGATAGGGAAAGATGAAGGCCCATTGGAGACCTACGTGGACTGTGACCACCGCTAGACTTGAAGACCCTTGACAAAGTCAGTCTGAAGGGTAGCACCCTGTATTGATAGTGACTTACTCAAACCACGAACCAAAGTTATTTTTCGGTGGCTAGGATGGATAAGGATGCGTGTATAAGCATCCTTCAGGTCTAAGGAGCACAGCCAGTCTCCCTGTTGGACGTATGCAGCAGTGTTCCAAGGGAGAGCATCTTGAACTTTTCCCTCATCAGAATTTGTTCAGGTCCCGCAGGAAAGCATAGTTACTCACCTGTAACAGGTGATCTCCGGGAACAGCAGGAATTTAGTCTTCACAAATGGGTATCGTCGGAACAGACAGAGCCTGCGTGGGAACGCTCTCCAGCGTCCAATAGGAAAGCTTTTCGGAGCATCCCACAGCGCCTGCATGCTGCCTTCCCGCCTTTCCCAACTGTCCCTCTCCAGCTGAGTTTAAAGCTGAGACAAAGAGAAAGGGAAAGAGAAAGAGAGAGAGAGCGAGAGAGAGAGATACAACTCCTATGGGAGGTGGGTGGGTTGTGAAGACTAAATTCCTGCTGTTCCCGGAGATCATCTGTTACAGGTGAGTAAATATGCTATCTCCAGGAACAAGCAGGAATGTAGTCTTCACATATGGGGACTCCCTAGCTGCAGATGCCAGGGAGAAGGCCCCAGAAGTTGTGTCCCCCAGTGAAAGGGCTCCACTTCCCCCCATGGATCTCTGGCATCCTACCAGGGATGGTGGGTAGGAGTTGATTAAGTATGGAACAGGTGCTGAAGAATAGCCTGACCAAACAAGGCATCCCGGCGGGAGTCCTTGTCTAAGCAGTAATGGGCTGTGAAGGTATGAACAGAAGCCCAAGTACCTGCTCGACAGATGTTGTCGAAAGACAGAGTGAAGATGAGCCATAGAGGCTGCCATGGCTCTCACATTATCAGCTGTGACATGGCTTCAAGAGGAAGATTTTTACTCACAGGCAAAAAGATATGCACTGTGCAATCCAGCTGGACAGTGTTCTTTTGGAGACTGGAAGTCCCAAATGACTAGGATCAAAAGCAACAAAGAGTTGAGAGGACTTTCTATGTTGCTGTGTCCTTTGCAAGTAAAAGGCCGAAACCCTTTTACAGGCCAAAGTATGAAGATTCCTTTCTGCATTTGAGGCGTGAGGCCTTGGGAAGAATACAGGAAGGTAAACCACCTGGTTTAACTGAAAAGGTGACACCACCTTTGGTATAAAGTGTGGACTACCTTATCATGATGGAACCTTGTATAAGGAGGATCAGCCATCAACACTTACAATTCACTGATGCGACGTGCTGATGTGATTGCAATGAGGAAGATAACTTTCCAGGAAAGGAATTTCATAGAGGTAGTGGCTAATGGTTCAAAGGGCGGTTACATGAGCTGCCCAAGAACCAAATTCAACTCCCATGCCACCGGTGGTGGCTTAATGGGAGGCTTTGTTAAAACGCGGCCTCTCATAAATTTCACTATGAGAGGATGAGAGGAAATAGGTTGTCCATTTAGAGGCTTGAAGGAAGCTGCAATAGCACTCAAATGGACTCTTACTGAATTGGTCTTAAGCCCTGCATTTGATAAATGAAGGAGATACTCCAATGATGATTCCAGAGGTATCGCAAGAGAGTTAAGACTCTTCTGCGAGCACCATATGGTAAACCTCTTCCACTTAAATGCATAAGAGCGTCTTGTGGAGGGTTTCCTGGAAGCATGAAGGATATCCTTTACCTGCTGGGAAAGGTTAAGACCCTGAAGTTCTAGGCTTTCAGCAACCAGGCCCTGAGATGCATAGACTGGGGATTGGGATGCCACAGCATCCCGTCCTCTTGAGAAAGGAGATTTGGAGCAGATCCTAACTCCAGAGGTGGAGCTTGAGAGAGATGTAGGAGCAGAGGGTACCACACTTGCTGTGGCCAACATGGAGCTATGAGAATCATGACCTCTGTCTCTCTGAAGCTTGAACATGGTTTTGGGAATTAGGGGAATGGGTGGAAAGGCATACAGGAAGTCCTGACCCCAATGGGGGAGGAAAGCATCCCTGGCCTGACAACCCTGAGCCGGAATTCTGGAACAGAACCGGGGAAGTTTGGCATTCAGCGGACTTGCAAAGAGGTCTATGTCCGGGGTTCCCCAAATTTGAAAACTTTTGGCCACCTGGTCTGCATGGGGAGACCATTCGTATGGAAGCAGAACTCAACTTTCAGCCGCTGACGCCGTGATCCTTCACCAGTGTGTCCCGCCTAATTTCTCAGTCCACTCTTGTCACAGAGCTGACCGTCGTGGCGGAGGAGTACTTATCCTAACGAAAGCCGACCTCAAATTTCGGCTTGCCGCCTCAAGCAGCACCTCTACCCTTGACTCTGTTACCATTACAAATAAGCAAATCACTATTAACTTGCTCTATAGAACTCCATCTTCATCTCCAGATGACTTAGCAACAATAATTGATCTTGCCTGCAACACCACGAATTCGCATACTCTAAACTGGATATTAGGTGACCTCAACCTCCCAGTCATTCAGGACAGCCACACCAATGCCTTTATTGATGCTCTCAGTGATTTAGGCTATGTTCAACTTGTTGATACTCCTACCCATATAAAAGGCAACTCACTTGATCTTATCTTTGCACCACAAACAGCCCTCACACATTTGCACCAGTCTCACCTAAACGTAAGTGCGGTTCCCTGGTCGGATCACTTCCTGATAAGATTCCAGATTCCAATTTGCACCAACTCCTCCAAATCCATACCTGAAGATAAACCCATATCAGAACATTTAAAGCGCTTCCACCCTTTTAACAGAGAAGATATTCTAAAGAGGACACAGAATCTATTTGACCCTCCTCTTCAAAGCCTCGATGACATGGTCGCCGCTTGGAACTCAAGCCTAGATGCCGTGATCCACTCACCTTCCACGAACAAAGCACCACATAAGAAAAAGAATGCCCCATGGTACTCCCAAGAACTACGTAATTCGCTCCTTCAACTCAGATGACTTGAGAGACGCTGGCGACGATCAAGAACAGCTGAGAGCCATGAGGCATTCACAGCACAATTAGGAAAACATCGGTTATCTGTAGCATCAAGTATGAAACAATATCATGCAAAAAGACTACAACGCTCCTTGAACAAACCCCACGAGCTTTTCCAAATTGTGAAATCTCTAGCAAAGGAGCCATCTCAAGAGAACTTACCCTACCCAGACTCACAAGAATATGCTTATTACTTGCGTAAGAAAAGTAATCAGCTTGCCCACACTGCTAAGCCCCCCATACCAGCCAGCCTACCTTTCTCCATCCCACAACCTCCTCTTGGTCATTTCTTGAGTGGGTCCCAACACACTATCACATCATTTTCTACTCCATCTGACAGAGTCATTCAAGACACTATCCTAAACATAAACACTACAACAGCACCCTCCGATCCGTGTCCAGCTCCCTGGATAAAGGCCCTGCGTGCCGAGCTCAGCCCATTCCTATCCAAATTGATTGATGTATCGTTCTCTACTGGAACATTTCCTCGAAGCCTGAAACAGACGGCTATCAGACCACTCCTAAAAAACAGTAAGTTGGACCCTTCGATGATGGAATCCTACAGGCCTATCTCCAGCATACCTCTCCTATCGAAAATCATTGAAAAGATTACCCAACGCCAATTACAAGATCACATAGATACTAATGCACCCCTGCATCCCTGCCAGCATGGATTTCGCGAAGCACATGGTGTTGAAACATTACTCACAACCTTATTCAACACCATAACCTTAGGTCTCGATAACATCAGACAAGGCTTTGCACTGATCTTCATGGACATTGCTGCCGCATTCGACACCGTAGACCACGAAGTTCTCCTGCTACGCCTCAGAGAGAAGGGAGTTCAAGCTTCAGCTTTGTCATGGTGCGCTTCATACCTCACTGATCGCTGGCAACATGTCCGTTCTGGCCCCTCCAACTCCGATTCCTTCCCCCAAACTAAAGGTGTTCCACAGGGCTCATCTCTATCCGCCTTGCTATTCAATGTCTATATGCAACCCATTTGTGATCTCATCCAATCATTTAATATCAACTGCCTGGTCTATGCTGACGACGTCTTGATGTACATGCCAATTTCGACAGAACATCTTGAACTATCCCCACTTATCAGGTGCTTTGACGCTGTCACAGACTGGCTAAATGCACAAATACTTAAGTTAAATTTCAAAAAGACAGAAGCCCTCTTCGTAACCAGGAATCCGGCTTTTACTCCACCCCTGTCTATCAAGGTTCGCGACGCAGAGATCATATGCAAGACTACAGTAAGATACCTAGGTGTAACGCTTGATCAGCAACTTAATATGAAGGCTCATATCAAAAACATAACAAAGTCGGTGTACCATAAAATCCGGACCCTCCGCAATCTGCGTCAACTGTTAGAACCTGATGACTTCCGAACTGTCTTTCAGGCCCTAATAATGCCTCACTTTGACTATGCCAATGCGATCTTGTATGGTCTACCTAAGTGCACGACTAACCCCTTACAACTTGCAATGAATTCAGCTGCAAGAATCCTTCATGGAGCCTCAAGAAGTTCTCATATTACCCCAATACTAAAACAATTGCACTGGCTACCCATACAAGCCAGGATCTCATTCAAGATCCTAATTATGACCCATAAAGCCATCAATAAATACCCTGCTACTGCCATTACTGATCTAATTTCAATCACACCTCCCAATCGAGCAAGGAGATCGAATGCCGCAAATACTCTCATATTACCTAAGGCAAGCACGAAGTGTTCTCAATCCACTAGATCCAGAGCCTTCTCCTTCTTTGCTCCATCCTGCTGGAACGCACTACCAGCAACTATCAGAACCATCAGTGAACTCTCCCAATTTAGGAAGGCACTGAAACGGCACCTCTTTCTTCATCACTACGATGATGCAGTCTTCTCCCCACACTCACCCACTCTCACATCTCAATGCAGCACCTCAAACTCATGCACGTCACATTCCCAGACTGATCACTCGCAATCACACCTTCCCCTCCAACCACCATGAGAAACTTATGCAGTGCTGCATAACTCATTATATTGTTGCATAAAGTTGACTGTATTTATTCATCGTGTCTCCTTGTTAAGGGACTGGTTATTTATACCCTATTTTACCTGTTATACCTGCTTAATGCATACCGAAGTTTAATTTTCCTGTTTAATGTATACCCAAGTTATTATACCTGTTTCACTGTAAGCACAAATCACGAAATTGAGATGTGCAACTCTTATGTTCATTGTAAACCGCACTGATGTCGAATAGCGCGGTATAAAAGAGACTGCAAATAAATAAATAAATAAATAACTGAGTCTGTCTGCCCAAGAGTTTTGAATGCCTGGAAGATACACCGCAAGGAGATGAATCTGATGCTCTCTGGCGAGGGTCCATAGTCGCAAAGCTTCGTTGCAGAGCGACAGAGCCTGTTCCGCCTGCTTGTTCACATAGAACATGGCTACTTGATTGTCTGTTTGAACTAGGACTGTCTTGTAGCTGAGCTGGGTGTGGAATACTCGAAGAGCAAGGAAGATTGCTCTGAGTTCCAGGAGATTGATGTGTAGAGAGGGCTCCTGTGGAGTCCAGGTACCCTGGGTAGAGAGGCCGTGCAGGTGGGCTCCCCAACCCACCTGTGAAGCATCTGTTAGAGTGGCTTGGGGTGGGGGTTGCTGAAAAGGAGACCCCACCAAAAGGTTTTGGGGTGACTGCCACCATTGGAGGGACAAAATAAGGCGATCTGAGTTTGCTATTTTGTCTGACAAGCAACCTGACGCCTGTGTCCACCGAGTGGATAAAGTCCACTGTGCTGCCCTCATATGGAGACGAGCATAAGGAACCACATGCACGGTGGATGCCATGTGGCCTAGCAACTGTAACATTTCCCGAGCGGTGAGGTTTTAGCACTGCTTAGGAAGCTAACTGCACAATGCGAAGGCAGCGGGGCTGTTGAAGGTAGGCCCTTGTCTGTCTGGTATCCAGCAGAACTCCTATAAACTCTAGAGACTAAGTGGGAGCAAGGTTGGATTTTGGGATGTTTATGACAAGTCCCAAATACTGAAGGATGCGCATTGTGCGAGCGCGCACAACCCTGGCCTCTGGCTCTGAAGGGGCTCGAATGAGCCAGTCTAAGTAAGGGAAGACGAATATTCCCAGGGTGTGGAGAAATGCTGCCACAACCATGCATTTTGTGAACACCCTTGGTGCAGAGGCCAGGCCAAAGGGAAGAACCCTGTATTGGTAGTGCTTCCCTTGAAACAGAAAGCGAAGGAACTTTCGGTGAGTTGGGTGGATGAGAACCTGAGTGTATGCATCCTTGAGATCTAGAGAACAAAGCCAATCCTGACTCTGAAGGTATGGCAGCAGAGATCCTAGAGAAATCATTTTGAACTTCTCTTTGAACAGGAATTTGTTCAATTCTCTGAGGTCTAAAATGGGTCTGTCCCCTCCTGTTTTCTTTGGAATAAGGAAATAGGGGGAGTAAAACCCTGTACCCCGTTGGGGAATGGGTACCTCTTCTATTGTCACTTGAGCAAGGAGCACAGTGACCTCTTGACCTAACTGGTCGTTGAGAGAGGTCTGAGAATTGAAGTGTCTTACCATTGTAGGAAGGGGCATGCTGAGGAAATGAAGCTTGTACCCCTCTCTTACAATAGAGAGTCCAATTTTCTGCTGTTACCTGACCCCATCTGGGGGCAAAATAACAACCTTCCTGGGATGGTGGAGGGTTCTGGGCCGTTTAGGGCCAGGAAGGCAAAGTTCTCTAGATAGGAGTCAAAGCCCCTATGGAGACTGAGTTTGCTGAGCCGATTGAGGCTTAGCTGCTTTTGTCTTTCTTTGCCTAGGTTGTTGCTACTGTCCCTTTTGGGCAGACTGACCTCAACGATGCCCCTGCTGGGTATAGGAGGGATAAAACTTTCTCACTGAAGAATGGTTTCTTAGAGGATTTTTTCCTCGCAGGATCAGCTGTAGATTTAGACAACCTATCCAAAGTGATATTGTCAGCATCTCTCTCATTAGCTTTTTCCTGCCAATTCTTGCCAAAGAGATTCTTTCCTGTGCAAGGAATATTTCCTAGTTTATCCCGAACCCAAATTTCCAAGTCAGATGCCTGGAGCCAGGCAATCCTATGTGCACCTATGGCAATGGCAGAGGTTCTGCTTATGCACTCAAAGGCTGCACGATTCACAAACTTGGAAACATCCTGAGCATGTTTGACAAGGGCGAGGTAATCTTGCCTCTTATCAGGAAGGAGAGGGCTCATAAGCTCTAAATCTCCTGTGACCTCCTTAAGGAACATGCCCATATACAAGATATAGGAACTGATCCTAGCAGAAAGCATGGAAGCCTGAAAGGTTTGACGTCCAAAGGCGTCAAGAGTCCTACACTCACGTCCTGGAGGATTAGATGCATGTCTTTTTGCATGCTTGATCCTTCTCATAGCTGATTCCACCACCTTGGAATGGTGTGGTAATTGAGTCTTCTGAAAACCAGGAGGAACTCAATACATGGTGTCGAGTCTTAGAATGAGGAGATGTGGTTAGAGGTGTTTCCCACATTAACATGAGATCATGTAAGATCTTATGAATAGGTAAGGTAGCTGCCTCCTTGGGAGCTTTAGGGTATTGTAGGATTTCTAATTCCTTTGCCCTAGGCTCTTTTTCAGGAGCCACTGTGATGGAAAGACCTCGGGCCACATCTCGGATAAAATCCTGAAAGGACATATCCTCTGGTGGAGAGACATCCTATGCTGAGAAGAGGAAGCCTCAGGAAGAAGTACTCTGGTATCGGCAGAGCTTTCAGAGTCTTCAGACTCATCCGAGGATTCGAAGTATCTCCGATCCAGGTGATCGATCGGTACCGGTACTGTGCCTTGCACGAAGTCGGCATCGGAGTGGTCCGGTACCGACTTATCAATGCTGGATAGACATGCATGACTTGGTCCCGGTAGAATACCTGCTGATGTCGATGCAGTTGGTGCCGGTACCGGTTGAATTGTCTGAAGCGGTTTTAGGGGCATCGAGGCCGTGAGAAGAGCCGCCAGACCGCGTTCAATAGCCAAGAATCTCTGGTCTATCGACGCTGCCGATGCTTGGGTATCTGTACCGGATGAAGCGGTCGGCACCCCAGAGCATGGCACCAGTAGTTCTGCCGAGGTTGAAGCCTCGAGAACATCCTGGAGCCCCGTTAGTGCTTTGGAAGCCGAAGCCTACCACCGGGGCAATTTTGCCGGTGAAAGTCCCTCAAGGGCAACGCCAAAGGTATCTCGCTGTCTAGAAGGAGATCGACCCTTTGAGGACCGGCTAGATTTATGTTTAGTTACCTGAGATCCATGGGAGGAAGACGAAGCCCTGGAAGACGTCGATGCCACGGAGGCTGCATCGGAGGGAAAAAGTGTGCTAAGTTTAGCAGCTCGGTTCTGCCGGCCCCTCTTCGACATCATCCCACAGGCAACACACTCTGAAATAGAGTGGTCAGGACCTAAACATTTGAGGCACCACTCATGGGTGTCTGACGGAGATGGTACCGCCACACTTAGAACACTTTTTAAAACCCGAAGCAGGTTTTTTCATTTTGAAGGAAAAGTTGGGCCTAGTGCTCAAAATGGCGCGTGGCACCTGAAGAGAAAATTATTGGAAAGTTTATTTATTTTAAAAGAAAAGAACCACCGGCGGTACCAGTGTAGCGTTGAGGGAAGGCAGACACGACCACAAAAAAGAATAGAAGGGATCTTTTTTCTGCGGTGACAGGATGTGCGTCCTGTCTGCTGCACGGAAAACGAAGAACTGGAGAGGGACATTTGGGAAAGCAGCACACAGGCCCTGTGGGATGCTCCCAAAAGCTTTTCTATTGGACGCTGGGGAGCGTTCCCGTGCAGGCTCTGTCGGTACCAACGATACCCATATGTGAAGACGACATTCCTGCTTGTTCCTGGAGATAGGAGGAAATACCCGGAGTAGAAGCCTTTGCCTCAGAGATGTTTGGGCACTGGCTCTACAGCCTTGTCCTCGAGAAGGCTTGCAAGCTCAGTGAGGAGCAGAGTCTGGTGAAGGAGAGGCCTTATGGGTTCTCCTGGGAAGAACAAGGGTGGTGACTGTTGCAGGTGGAGGAGGTAACCCTCCTTGATAACTGGCAGTACTCAGGAATCAGTGGTGATGGAGGACCACCTGTGGGCAAAGGGCCAGAGGCTTCCCTGTGGACTGCTGAGGGCCTCTTGGGGAAGAGGAGGCCGTGTCCAAGGAGTAAAAAACTCCCTTCAGGATGGGCCGGGGCCTGGGTATTAGGGGTTTTCTGCTTGCAAGGGCCATGCCCGTGCCCCTTGTGCTGCGGGGTACTGCCAAAACCCTCCTTTTCCTCAGGAAGAAGGGCTTCTTCCCTAGTGCTTTCTTATATGGATGCACAGAGGTCTTTTTAAAGAATCTGGTCTTGGTCAGGAACTCTTGTCTCTAATCTCTGCAGCTTTTTCTGCCATGGCTTTTCCAAAGAGATTTTGTCTGGTGCAAGGGACATCAATGAGTTTGTCCTGAACCCATTGCTCGAGGTCAGATGACTGCAGCCATGCCTGGCATCGGGCCCCAATGTCCATGACGGCCACTCTGGCCGAGGACTCTAAGCCATCATACGCTGCTCAAGACAGGAACTTCAAGCACTCCTTGACTGCAGAGGACGGTGATTTGAACTGTTGGAGAGGTTCCCCATCAAGGCCTGCAGAGAAGCCAGCGAGCTCCCTCGCCAGCTCCTTGAGGTACATACCAAAGTACAACTGGTAAGATTGGACTCGGCACACCAGCATCGAGCCCTGAAAGGCTTTCGGCCAAGGGCATCCAGGGTCCGAGCCTCCCTGCCAGGGGGCACAGAGGAATGAGTCTTTTGGCTTCTGAGTCGACGCACAGCTGACTCTATGACCACTGAGTTGTGAGGGAGTTGAGTTTTCTGGAAATCTGGGCTTCGGCAGACTTGGTACATGGGATTGAGCCCTCTGCTCACTATAGGCACCAATGCCAGTGTCTCCCACATACAGAGGAGGTACTCGAGAATCAGAGGGATGGGCACCGTGAGGGCCTCCTTCAGAGGAGCCTCGTACTGGAGGATCTCAGGTTCCTCGATACAGGGGTCCTCCTCCTCTGCCTAGGTCTCGAACGCGTGCGCCTTTGCCATGTCCCACACAAAGTCGAGGAAGGCATTATTCTCGGCGGGGAATGGCACCAGGACACCAGTGGAGACCGGTCCAAGGGTATGTCTTGATGCCGTCGGATGTCCAGGGACTCATCATATGTCTCCCAGTCTGACTCAAAGTCAGAGGAAGAGTCCTCTGCCCCATGGTTCCTGCAGTCAAGGCCCAAGTCCGGAGGCCCACAGCCCCCGAAGGACCTGTGGTCAGAGCCACATGCACTGGCTGGAGAGGACCGGTGTCCCAAAAAATGGGATTGGGACCTCGTCTGGTGCCGATGGCTCTCTTGAGGCCGGTGGCACGCGAGGATTGGCTCGATGTCCAGAGAAGTCCTGTTGAGGGTCTGTTCGTTGGGTGGATTAACCGGAAGAACCAGACATCAGCGCCTGCTGCTGGGCCAGGAGGGCAAAGATACTGCGCTCCAGGGCCACCATCCTGGTCTCCATGCCAGTTGGCTCCGCAGCCTTCGACATGGGCACCGATGGCTTCAGAGCTGGTGTCTGTTGAGGGAGAGTCTTCGGACCAGGATGGCCTTGGGAGTCCAAGGCGAGTCACCGATGACTCCTTCTGGGGCAGTTTTTGAGACTGCTCCCGCTTCGACCCCTTGGACTCATGCCAGGGACTCCATTTGGGGGGCCCAATGTGGGATTTTCCCGCTTTTACAGACCCATCCTCAGAGGTGGCCTTTGAGGTTTTCGAGCTCTTCTTGCGCTCCACCTCTGGGATTTCCCATCAGAGGGCCCACGGCCACGGGAGTCCAAGGTGGCCCAAGCATCGTGGGACATCGAGGTACTTGAGGGGGCACTGGACTCCGGCAGAGTTGGATTTATTGAAGAACTTTTTCTACTGCAGCTGATGGCTATTAATGGCTTTGACAGTCATGGCTTTGCAAAGTTTGCAGTCAGAGTCGTCATGGTCCGACCCAAGGCAACGGATGCAGCAGTCATGTGGGTTGGTGAGGGACATCTTACCACGCCAATCACATTTTTTTTTTTTAATTTTTTATTTATAACATTATACAATATTACATCCAGGTAAAAATACACTTGAATAATGGAAAACAATGGCTGATAGATGTATATCAGAAACTGCAAACACTAACAGATCACAAGGAAAAAAGAAAACATCTCAGCCATATCATTTAGACCTCAATCAAAAAGAAATAAAAAGGGGGCGTCTTAGGCAATATAACATCAGGCAAAGGTAGAATATACCTATACCAAAAGAACAAAAAAGAACCAACGTACCGGTACAGACTTACATGTCAGCCGTATGGGCTGGTTTAACTACCTCAACAATAACTTCCTCCCTAGCTAATAAGAAATCAATAAGCTCTCTGGATTCAAAGAAAACATAACCTTTCTGCTTATACACCACACAACATTTGGCGGGAAATTTCAGTTGAAAAGTCGCCCCAAGGGCTAAGACCCTGGGGCGAAGAGCCAAAAGGCTTTTCCTTCTCAACTGCGTACTACGTGCGACATCAGGAAATACTCGTACTTTCGAGCCCAGAAAGTCTACATTGATATTCTTAAAATATAATCGAAGAATAAAAAACTTATCTGACTCTAGTGCCAAGGTAACCAGTAAGGTGGCCTTATCCGTGATGACATCTAAGGAGGACTCTAAAAAACCTGTTAAGTCCCCCTTTTCAAACAGAGCAATGGGAGAACAGGGAGCACCTTCCCTGCCCCCCGAGGGTAGATACTGCGCCCTGACCAAAGGTGGTAATTGGTCCTGGGGAAGTTTAAGAACCTCTCCGAAATACTTCCTCACCATCTCAAGAGGGGACAGCAAGGGAGAGCGTGGAAAATTTAGAAAACACAGGTTACAGCGTCTAACCTGGTTTTCCAAATATTCCACCTTCCTAATAGACACAGTCCTATCCAAAGCCTGGGCATTCACTAGATCTTGTAAGTGCCCGACTTCCTGCTCCAACTTGGATAGTCTTTCCTCCTGGCCCGCCACAGCACTGGTCAGAGTTCCACAAGAAACTTTAACCTCCGAAATTTCTTCCTTCACAGCACAAAACACAGTTCTAAGGGAAGAAGAGTTAAGTGAAGCAATACCGTCCCACAGTGATTCCATAGTTATTACCGCCGGTTTTGTTAACTCCATGCCTCCCAGAAGGTCTCGTCCTGAGGCAGCTTTCCCAGCACTCTCTCCACTTACTGCTGATCCAGCCACAGTTGTTCCTTGCCGCATAACCGGCTCATTCAGATGAGACACATCAGGCAGAGCTCCTCCCGACGACCCCTCCTGCGGCGTGCTCGTCGGCCTGCCGTCAAGGGGACCAACCACTGCCTGACCGATACTTCCGGGTCGCGGCGGGGGGGTTCGCAGCTCAGGCGATAGCCAAACCCCCGAAACACTCAGCGCCGACTCTCCCTCCGCCAACGCTGCCGAGGACACAGCTGCCACTCCGGGCCCAAATCCACAGTCAACCAGGGTTCGCTGGGCCGTAGCTTGAGGAGCATTTGCCCCGGGAGGATCAGCCACCTGCTTTCGCTTCCTCCTACCCATAGCGACAAGGTAAGAGAGAGCAGCACGTTCCACCTCACCCAGGTTCCTGCAGCGCTGAGATTCAGAGCGTCCTGACGGTAGGTAGTCACGCCCCCCAATCACATTTTTTGAAGCCACTGGAGGCCATTGGGAAAAAGGGGCCCTGCAACCCAGGCTAAGGTCAGAGGCCTGCGGCCAAAAAAGGGCACAAAGCGCCGGTCAAGGGACACCGAGAAAAACAAGGAAATTAACCCGAGGAGCGATGCAGAGGCAAGCTGGCTTGGAGGTAGAAGAGGAACCAGTACGCATACCAGATAAAACACAAAAAAAAGAGACTTTTTCTGGGGAAATGGGACAGATGCCAGCTAGGCTCCATGGAAAAAAGGAGACCGAGGCAAGATGGCACCCTTGGGCTGGAAGGGGACCAGGCATGCAAGGTGCATCTCCCAAAGGCTTTCTTTGAAAACTGTGGAGATGCTTCCACATCGGCTTAGTCGGTGCAGATGTCACTCATATGTGAGGACTGACTTCCTGCTTGTTCCCTGAGAACTCCTGTCTTCACCCTAGTTCTCTTCTCCATGTCCAGCATCTCCCGAGTCCCTATTTCCACCCCCCACCCATGTCAAGCATCATTTGTGTTTCCCTTCCTCAGGTCCAATATCCCCTCCGTCACCCTATTACCCCCTCCCAAATGTCCAGCATCTCCTATCTCACCAGTCTTCTCCCCGTCAAATATCCTGTCTTCTCTCCCCAGTGTCACCACCCCCCATGTCAAGCATCTGTCATCAGATCTATTCCACCCCTGTAGCTCAGCATCCTGCCTCCCCCTCCAGTCCAGCAGCTCCCTTCCCCTGTAGGCTGCCAGCTTATTCCCTCCACCCCCTGCCCCTCCGAACCTGCACCAGTCCAATATGCACAATACCCTCCCCTCCATCCCCCTAACACTATGGCCCACAGCTAACTGTAACAGTGCAGGGCATTCCCCCTGCCCTGCAGCCAGTATCTTCAGTACAGACTGGAAGCAAAGGGACCTCAAGCCCATGACGTGCAGAAAACTCTGCCTCAGCTGTGTCCCATCCTTACAGAAACAAAACTCTGCAAAAGGGCAGGACATGTCTGAGGCTGAGTTTTCAGTACAGCTGCAGGCTCAAAGTCCCCATGCTTCCTCTTCGTAATGAAGATACAGGCTGCTGCTTCAAATTTGTGGGAGGGGATGGGGAGGGAGTGGTTGAAGACAGCAGCGGCAGATTGGGATTGCAGCTCCACATCACCTGAGGATTTTGGGGACTCCATTGGGGGGGGGACTCCATTTGGGGGGGGGGACGACTCCATTTGGGGGGGGGGGGGACTCCATTTGGGGACCCGCAGCTCTATACTTTCAATGTACAAGAACAGTTCTAGAGCTATTCAAATTAAGAATAAGAAACCAAACATCTCAATTGCATATCTTCAAACTCCTTGACTCAATACTTGGTGGAAGCCCCTTTTGCAGCAATAAGTCAAAGTGTAAACCCATTCTGCAGAGAAGGCTGGTGAAGGGTTGCCCACCTGCTTTGCCAGCATAGTTCAGTTTCTTTCAAACTGGCTGGGGATCGTCCATAAAATGGCGTCTTCAAGTCTTGCCACAGATCGAGAGCCACTCGAGGACATTCACTTTCTTCTTGCCAAGTCACTCCATTGTTGCTTTTACTCTATGCCTGAGATTACCTTCTGCCGGAAGGTGACATCTACGGCAGACCTCCAGGATCCAATCATACTTTGCCCCATCCATCTTTCCCTCAGTGTTCACAAGTCTTCCTGTCCACCCTGCTGCAAAGCATCTCAACATAATGCTGCCACCCTCATACTTTACAGTAGGGATGCTGTTGGCAGGGTGATGCACTGCATTTTATGAGAGACACAAAACTGTTCAACACTGAGAACAAAAAGTTCCACTTCAGGCTCAGACTATAAAACTACTCCCGCAAGGGCGATGTTCCCTAGGTGTTTCTTTATAGATATTATGCAGCTGCTTATATGGCTTCTCTTCAGAAGCACCTTCCTTCTGTTCATCCTCCTGTCGAGATCATGTTTGTGGTGAAATCTTGAAATTGTTAACAGTCATCTTCCTCAGTCTCAAACAGACAGACTTTGGAGGGACAGCCTAACTGAAGCAGTGTCTCTATGGTGCCAGTTTTCATTATACAATAATGGATCTGGCAGTGTCCCCCAAGGGATAGCACAGTTACTTACCTGTAACAGGTGATCTCTGGGAACAGCAGGAATAAGTCTTCACATATGGGTACATCGGTACCGACGGAGTCTGCACGGGAACGCTTCCCAGCGTCCAATCAGAAAGCTTTTGGAAGCATCCCAACACGCCTGCGTGCTTCCTTCCCGCCTTCCCAACTGCCTCTCCTCAGTTAAGTTTTAAAGCTGAGACAAAGAGAGAGCAAGGAAGGGAAAGATAGAGAGAGAGAAATGCAACTCCTAGGGGAGGTGGGTGGGTTGTGAAGACTTATTCCTGCTGTTCCCAGAGATCACCTGTTACAGGTAAGTAACTGCTATCTCCAGGAACAAGCAGGAATGAGTCTTCACATATGGGGACTCCCAAGCTCAGATGCCCGGAGGGAGTCTTAGCATGTTGCAAGTCTAGAACAAGCCATGCTATTCATCAGGACCTCAGGCATCCTGGGGATGGAGGGTAGGAGTTGAATATAGAAAAGGAGCTGTGGAACAGCTGGCTAGAACAGGGCTTCAAAGGGGAAGACCCTGTATCGAGGACATTTAGTAATGAAATATTGTAATCTGGGCCTCCCTTGTTGGTATTGCACAAGTGCACTGAGCTACATCCGGATCTGATAGGAAAGCCAGTGAATGTGCTCAAGGGGTACCTCACTGAGAAGTAGAGGTAACAAGTAGAATAAAACAAGTGGAGGTCAGAACCCTTCAGGGTGAGAAATAGCCCCAGGGGAAAACTGGGGTAGCATAAAAAGTAGAGCTTCAGCGGAGACGCAGAAGGTACTATTAAAGAAAGCTTAAGCTTAGAACAACTGAAGCTCCGCAATATCTTTCCTAAATGGGGTCAATTAGGAAAGAAAAAAGGTACATGGAGAGCTTCAGGAGTACCTAACCTGAAAAGGTTATGGTAAGGAAAAAAATTGTTAATTACCACAGGAAGTGGTTATAGCTGTAGTCCCCTAAGAATGCTGGCACAGCATTGATAGGGGTAGTGCCCATCTGTCAGGCTTATATAGGAATGTAGGGAAATCTGAACCTGACAGATAGATAAGTAGATGGATACAGATCTATCTAAAAATAAATCTCATTATATCTATATCTATCTCTATCTCTATATCTATCTATATATATACATACACACACATATATATCTATTTGATTATATACACCTATAGGATATATAGGTATATAACTATAAGAGATATGTATGGGCAGAAGACATACCGATAGATATAGATATATATAGATACATATATATACTTATCTATATATACCTATATGAATAGGTAGGCATATAGACACATGTCTCCAGGTATAAGGATGGAGAGATGTCCATAAAACCTTATCCCCCTAGGGATATAGGGAGAGAGAAAGATTTATAGGAC
The DNA here is from genome assembly GCA_033557465.1 of Ichthyophis bannanicus. NCBI lineage: Eukaryota > Metazoa > Chordata > Amphibia > Gymnophiona > Ichthyophiidae > Ichthyophis > Ichthyophis bannanicus. Next base: position 369,859,318 of record CM066033.1, on the reverse strand, counting down.
AGCAAGAAGGTTGATACCTGCTTGAATAGAGACATAGAGAATCCTCTTTTCCTGGTTATGACTGGCAGAGTCAGAGGAGAGGTCTCCCTGACAAGAAGTCTGAATTCCCTGCAGAATTTGAGTTCTTGAATAACCAGGATGGCCTACGTGAAAATGGCAGAGGATAACTTCAGTCTGCAGACAGGAAGTCCAGATATCTCCAGAATTGCAGTATGGAGAATGGAGAGAGGACGCCTCTGGAGGAAGATACCCTAGTGACCCGCCTATGAGGGTAAGATGGGTATTAGGCGTCCTCTAGCTGCCATTGAAGAAATTTTCCTCTGACGAGAAGAGCCAAGGAGACATGGGCCAAGTCAGGGATTTGGCCCTCCTTTAGGTTTTCACATAATGGAATGCCTGAGGCTTATGCCTCAAAAGAGATTTAAAATGAGATGGTAAGGGTAGGGAATACCTGTCAGACATGAACATGACTGGGGGAACCCCCCCTAACCATCTGGGGTTATCTGCTAGGCAAGATACTAATGCTCTCTAGCAAGGCCCATAGTGCAAAGCTACTCTGTAGAGATGCAGAGAGCATGCTGCAGGTTGGTTAGAAGAAAAAACTGGCTGTGAAAAACCAGCAGGTAATCAGCTATTCTGCCAAGGACAAGGGGGCGAAGAACAGAAGTTAACCAACCAGACTGTGATAATAGGGTTTCCCAAACGAGGTTGATAACCTGTTTGGAACTTAGCACTGAGGCGAGGAGGATTGCTAGTGGAGGGGAATCCTGGTTGTGTAGTGAACAAAAACAGTGGCTTAACCACTAGGAATTGCTGCATCTGCAGCAAGTAGCAGGGCAGCATGGAAAATTTCTTTTCCATCTTTTTTTGGAGTGGGAAAAAGAAAGAACAGACATGGTAGGACTTCCTATTGTCTGATGAGCTGCCCTAAGGCAATAAGGGGGGGGGAAAGAATTCCAGAAAGGAGAATCCCCAGGTAGAACAGGTAGAGGACCATAGGGGCTTACCCGTTTAAAGAGCCACTCTTACCAAGCAAATGTTGTAGTAAGATGGAGGTAAGACAGAGTCGAAAGAGACCGACTATGGAGGTGGTCTCGGACAGATGAGATGATACATGCCAGTACAGGGAAACAACTGTCTATTGATAGTTGCTACCTCTCTTTCCTCCAAGAGGAAGAGGAAAATCTGTTAATTATGGGCATGATCATCATAAAGACTCTTAGAGTTAGAGAAAAGATGTCTCATGAACAGATATCTAGGTAGGTTAGGATAAAAATTAGTGCAGATACTTCAAGTGAAAAAAAGCAGACTGCCACCCTAGCCCCCAACCAAGAGGGACAATGATCTATTTGAAACCCTGCGACTGCTGGGTTTGTTGACCCTGTTGAGGTTGTGGATTCTTCAGACCAGGGCGATGTTTCCCCTGTTTGGGAACATCTGTATGATGGGCAGATGATGGGTAAAACCTTCTCCCCCTAGGGGAAGAAAGTTTGGTAGGACATTTCCTACCTACTGGGAAGAAAGAAGAAGCCGTAGAACAGCCTCTGGAAAAAGGAAAGTCAGTGGATAACTGAGTAACCTGGAGTAAAGACTCCTTGTTGAAGAGATTTTCTCCAGTGCAAGGAATATTTCCCAGTCTTTCTTGTGCCCATTTGTCCAAGTCTGAAGCTTGAAGCCAGGCTCTATGTCGTGCCCCTATAGCTATAGCAGAAGTCCTGCTAACAGACTCAAAGGAGTCTAGGGTAGCACAAGTAAGAAACCTAGAGATATTTTGAGTATGACTAACCAGTGAGGAATAATCTGTACACCTGGGCTCTTGAAGAAAAGGAGTCAAAAGATGTAATTGCCTTGTGACCTCCTCAAGAGATAGACCCATATAAAAAATATATGAGAGAATTCTTGCTGAAAGCATGGATGCCTGGAAGGTTTGACGTCCAAAGGCATCTAGTGTCTTAGACTCACGACCTGGCGGACAAGAAGAGTGCTTTTTATTACTCTTCACTCGCCTCATTGCTGATTCTACCACAATGGAATGATGAGGAAGTTGAGTCTTTTGAAACCCTGGAGAGGGGGGCACCTGATATAGAAGATCAGTTGCTCTAGAAGGTGGGGGTACCTTTAAAGGAGTTTCCCACATACGTAGAAGGAGATCCTGCAAAGAATGATGCAAAGGAAGCATTATGTTCTCCTTTGCTTTGCTAGGAACAGAGAGGTATTCTGTATTCCCATGTGTAGGATCTTGTCCAGGAATAGGAATGGCAAGTGATTTTGCCATATCCAGGAGGAAAGTCTGGAAAGAAGGAACCCCAGAGGGAACTTCCCCTGGATAAGCTAGATCTGATGAAGAACTAGCGTTGGCACCGAGGGATCCATCTAAGTATATAGGAATAGAAGATCCTGAATGGTGCAGTATGGGATCCTTGGATGGTGGTCGTTGGTACTGTAGGTCAGGGCCAGCGACAGTCGGTAACAGATCGTCCATGCTAGGGATCGATTCCAAACTCGGCATCGAGGGAAGCGAGCCTGATGAGAGAAGCATGGAAGGTACCGACAACAAGGGTAGTGTGGATATCGGTACCGACTTCGGTACCGTATCTGAAACCGGTGGATGAAGGCCAGCCGGTGGCAACGGTATCGGGGGAACCGAGAGTTGCAGATACGAAGTATCGGAACCAAGCCTTCGGTACCGACGGGAGTCGGTACCGAGTCCTCCAGACTGGAGATCGATTCCAGACTCGGCATCGAAGGAAGCGAGTCTATCGATGCACATCTGGAGGGTACCGGCGTCGGTACTAGTATCGGTGTTGGTACCGATACTGGAAAGTCGGTCTGGAGCGTATCCACCGAGCCTGCAGGTACCAAGGACGCCAGACAACGATCCTTGGTGAGGAATGTTTCATCCAACACCAGTGCCGATGCCGGGGTATCGGTACCGCTCGAAGCGGATGCCACCACCGAGCATGGCTCAGGTATGTTGCGTGAGGGGTGAACCTCAGGAACAACCTGAAACCCCACACAGGCTTTGGAGGCCGAAGACTCCCACCGGGGTTTTGAAACCAGTGGATTCTCGAGGACAGGGCCGGAGGCATCTCTATGCTGTGCATGAGAAGTGCCGCTCAAGGACTGGCTAGTCTTAACAGACTGTTTTTGGGTTACCTGATCCTGTGGAGAAGATGATCTGGTCGGTGCCCTGAAGTTGGAGGGGGACCGCGTGTCGAGGGGAACTCGATGTTGAAAACTTCTCCTCACAATACTATTGCCTGAGGGCTCCAGAGGAAAATGGTCAGGACCCAAGCAAGTTCGACACCAATTGTGTGTGTCTAAAAATAAAGTTGTACCGCCACAGTTTGTACATATCTTGGGGAAAGTGGCTGGCGGTTCCATGAAGGAAATGGAGAGGCCTAGGAGGCCTGAGAAACCGTGAGACACTAAGTAAGAAAAATATTCCTTAAAAAGGAAATATTTTACAAGAAAAGAAAAAAGAAACACCGGCAGTACCGGTGGCGTCGGGGAAGGCAGCCACGACCACAAGAAAAATAAAAAATAAAAGAAGAATTTTCTGGGGTGACAGGACGACGTCCTGCCGGCTCCGCGGAAAAACGAAAACTGAGGAGAGGCAGTTGGGAAGGCGGGAAGGCAGCACGCAGGCGTGTTGGGATGCTTCCAAAAGCTTTCTGATTGGACGCTGGGAAGCGTTCCTACGCAGACTCCGTCGGTATCGACGTACCCATATGTGAAGACTCATTCCTGCTTGTTTCTGGAGATATTCAAATACACTGAAATTTCTTATAGTCTTCCCCCAATCTTTACCTTTTAATAACTTGATTCTGGAGCTCCTTTGGCAGTCCCATGTTCAACATTTTTAGATATTTGCTTCAAATTTACTTCATATAACAGAATCTGCGTGATTCTTTATCATGGGATAAGCTCAGATGCTGTGATTAGACACAGGTAGGTACTATTTAGCATGGGCCTTAAGACAATTTTTGGAAATAGAGCTAACCTGCGTTTGCTATGAAAGTGTGGAGACACTGCAAGACACTTTGGTTTCTTACTCTTAATTACAGAAACATTAAAAAAATAGTTAATGATTTCAGACTGAAAACAGAGTGCATTCTGCAGATCAGTGAAACAAATTCCTACTTATGACTTTTTTTTTTAAATAGCTCAGTGAAAAATGTACACGGTTGTGAGGTAGATATGAATGAAAAAACATATGACAAAGTCCAACCGAGGTCCTTATGGACTGAGCTGGATGAGCAAAAAATAACTGCTGAACCCCAAAAAATTACGAAGAAAACAAGGGAAGCAGCTCTGAATCACTACATCCTATGAACTCCTCTTTTGCGACTTACCTTTCGGTCCATTTTCTAGAGCTTCTTCTAAAGCATCATTTCCCAGCTCTTTTTCAGGGCTGTCTGTGTGTGCATGGGTCTGTCCATTCACTGAAGGGAGTTCGCCTGTCACACCTGCATTGACTTTGGAGGCTGTAGTCAGTGTCACCCCTGTTGCTGCTGCAATGGCTGCTTCTTGCTGTTTCTGTAAAGCTGCCTACAAGTCAAAGGGAAACAAAGCCTTAATCACAAAATCTACAGGTGGGCTTTTTGCACTGTGATTTCCTAACACAGCAAACGCAAGAAATGTGTATTTTTAAGAATCCCAAACACAGCTTAGCCTTGGCAAGAAAAAATGGAGACTTTCAATAGATGAGTTAGAGTAGTTACTCACCTGTAACAGGTGTTCTCCAGGAGTAGCAGGAATCAGTCCTCACTTATGGGTGACGTCGGCGCCGACGGAGCCCTCGCGGAGCAATTTTCCCCAGCTTTCGAAGAAAGCCTTTGGGAATTGCAGCGCGCATGCGCGGTCCCCTTCCCGCTCAAGGGTGCCATCTCGCTCAGTCGGATGACATAGCGAAAAGACAGCAAAAAAAGTTAGCAGAAACATGTAATAAGAATGACTGCAACTCCCAGGGGAGGAGGGAGGGTAGTGAGGACTGATTCCTGCTGCTCCTGGAGAACACCTGTTACAGGTGAGTAACTACTCTTTCTCCAGGACCAAGCAGGAAGTCAGTCCTCACTTATGGGACTCCCAAGCTTAAGGCTACTGGAGACCTCAAGCCGAAAAATGAGCTCCCTCAAGCTCAACAGTACAGAAGGAAGGAATCTTCTCTGAATACGAATCCAGCCGGTAGCCCAACACCAGGGCCGGAGGGTAGGAGTTGCCTAGACCTCAAAGAGATTGTGGAGGACTGCCTGTCCGAAAGCACTGTCCCTGCGGGACTCCCTCTCCAGGCAGTAATGAGCCGCAAACGTCTGGCTTGAAGACCAAGTAGCGGCCCGGCAGATGTCTGCCAACGGAACAGAGCGGAGATGAGCCACTGACGCAGCCTTCGCCCTGACACGGTGAGCCGTGACTCGACTCTCTAAGGAGAGGCCGGCTGCCCCATAAGCCCAGGCGATACAGTCAGTTACCCAGATGGACAAAGTACACTTAGAGACGGGTACCCCCTACCGATTGGGGTCAAAAGATACGAAAAGCTGGACAGCTTTCCTATGCTCTCGCGTACGGTCAAGATAGAAGGATAAGGCTCTTCTACAGTCCAGGGTATGCAGAACAGTTTCAGCTCGGCTGGTATGCGGCCTAGGAAAGAAGGTCGGAAGAACCACCTCTTGATTGATGTGAAAAGTGGAGACCACCTTCGGAAGAAACTTAGGGTGAGTCCGTAAGACCACCCTATTCTTGTAGAACCTAGTGTATGGGGGCTCCGACACTAGGGCCTGTAGTTCACTAACACGCCTAGCAGAGGTAAGGGCTACCAAGAAGAGAGTTTTCCAGGAGAGGAAACGAAGAGGGCAGGTAGCCATGGGCTCAAAAGGCGGACAGGTAAACCTTTGCAAGACCACATTGAGATCCCAGTCAGGAGCTGGAGGGCGCAACGGAGGCTTAAGCAGAAGGCGGCCCCTGATAAAACGCGCCACCAAGGGGTGCGAGGAAAGAGGCTGGCCCTCCACCGGCGAATGATGTGCAGAGAGAGCACTGAGGTGGACCCTGACAGAGTTGGATTTGAGGCCCAGATCGGAGAGGTGAAGAAAATACTGCAGTACCACCGATACTAAGCAGGCGAAGGGGTCCTCAGAGCGCTGAGAACACCAGACCGAGAAGCGACGCCATTTAAGGGCGTAAGATTTCCGGGTGGAAGGTCGCCGCGACGCCATTTAAGGGCGTAAGATTTCCGGGTGGAAGGTCGCCGAGACGCCAGGCCGACAGCTTCCACCTCCGGAGGAAGCAGGAGCGGAGCTAGGACTACCCTTTCAGCAGCCAGGCCATCAGATGAAGGGCCCGGAGGTTGGGGTGCAGGAGAGTACCCTGATCCTGGGTCAGGAGATCGGGCTGAAACCCCAGAGGAAGAGGGGTGTCCACCGCTAGCTGTAGAAGTAGAGGGAACCAGGGTTGTCTCGGCCACCTGGGCGCCACCAGGATCATGGAGGCCCTGTCCTGGACAACTTTGAACAGCGTCCGGGACACAAGTTGGCGTGGGAGGAAAGGCATACAGTAGGCCCGTGGACCACGAGATGAGGAAAGCATCCGGCGCTACTCTGAGAGGATGCGGGCATAGAAGGAGGGAGCCCGTGCCCCCCTGTTTGTTCACGTAGAACATGGCAACCTGATTGTCCGTCTGTACCAGCACAGACCAACGAGAAGTGAGGTGAGAGAAGGTCCGCAGAGCTAGGCGGATCGCCCGCAGCTCCAGGAAGTTTATCTGCTGAGCAGCCTCCCAAGGTGTCCAAAGGCCTTGAGTGCATGCTCCCTGGCAATGCGCTCCCCATCCCAGGAGAGAGGCATCTGTCGTTAGCACCTGGGAAGGTGGAGGAGACTGAAAGGTCATGCTGAGTACCAGATTGGGCAGGTGAAGCCACCATTGTAGAGAGGAGACCAGGCGGTCGGAGATCTGTATTAAGTCCGTCAGTCTCCCTGTGGCCTGATGCCATTGAGTGCGAAGGCTCCATTGAGCAGGTCTCAAATGTAGACGGGCATTCGGAGTGACATGGACTGTGGAGGCCATATGACCGAGCAGTTGCAGGAATTGTCTGGCCGAGACCGGTGACGTGCTGTGGAACCTGCCGGCCAGAGCTATGAGCCTGTTGGCCCGTTCCAGAGGCAAGAAGGCACGAGCCTGCAGAGTGTCCAGCCGTGCTCCTATGAAGTCGAGATCCTGAGAGGGGAGCAAAGTGGACTTTTCGAAGTTTATGACGAAGCCCAAGTGCTGAAGCAGGGCCACTGTGTGTTGAGAGGCCTGAGTGACCTCTAGGGAAGACTGTGCCCGGATGAGCCAGTCGTCCAGGTAGGGGAAGACAAAGAGGACTTGAAGCCTCAGGAAGGCTGCCACCACTGCCAGGCATTTCGTGAACACCCTGGGAGCGGAGGAGAGGCCAAAGAGCAGTACACGGTACTGATAATGATTCCCTGCCACCACAAATCTTAGATATTGTCGGTGGTCTGGATGAATAAGGATGTGAGTATAAGCATCCTTTAGATCCAAGGAGCATAGCCAATCTCCCTGCTGGAGGTAGGGCAGTAGGATTCCAAGGGTAAGCATCTTGAACTTTTCCCGCTGCAGGAACTTGTTGAGGTTGCATAAGTCCAGGATGGGTCTGAGGCCTCCTGTTCTTTTTGGTATCAGGAAGTACCTCGAGTAAAACCCGTGACCCCACAGGTGTTGGGGCACTGGCTCCACAGCCTGTTCCTGAAGCAGACTTTGCAGCTCCTGAAGGAGTAAGTCCCTGTGCAGAGGGGGTCCTGGAGGCTCCCCTGGAAAGTAGGGAGGAGGCACCTGGTGAAAATGTAGGAGGTAGCCCTTTTGAACCCACCTGCAGCACCCAGGAATCGGATGTTATGGCTGACCACCTGTGGGCAAAGTGGGTCAGCCGGCCCCCCGTGCTGAGCGAAGGCCTCGGAGGGAGAGAGGCTACGCCAGCATAGTCAAAAACCCCCACCCTGCTGAGCAGGGGCCTGTGTAGTGGGCTTGGGGGCCTTCTGCCTACGGGACCCATTACCCTGTCTTTTAGCCTGCTGACCCTGATGGGGAGCTGCTGAGGCTTGATATTGAGGGTGGTGTTGTTTATAGGCAGACACCTTCCTCGGGTAAAAGGGCTTTTTCCCCGAGCCCTTCCTCTTCTGTGAAGGGGCAGAGGTCTTTCTGGATAGGCAAGTCCTGGTGAGAGTCTCGGACTCGAGTTCTGCCACCTTTTCAGCCATGGGCTTACCAAAGAGGTTTTCACCTCTGCAGGGGACATCAACCAACTTGTCCTGTACCCATGGCTCGAAGTCGGATGACTGAAGCCAAGCCTGACGGCGAGCACCGATGCCGGCTCCGGCTACTCGAGCCGATGCTTCGAAGCCATCGTAGGCTGCTCGAGAAATAAACTTCGAGCACGCACGAATACCAGTGGACAAGGCCTGGAACCTCTGCAAAGGTTCCTCGGAGAGACCAGCAGAGAACCCGGCAATTTCTTTTGCCAGGTCTCGAAGATACATGCCCATATATAGCTGGTATGTCTGGACTCGGCAAGCAAGCATAGAGCCCTGGAAGCACTTCCTACCGAGGGCATCCAGGTTCCGGGCCTCCTTACCCGGAGGCACCGAGGAGTGCATCTTTTGACTCTTAAGTCGATGCATGGCCGATTCCACCACCATGGAATGGTGTGGTAGTTGTGCCTTTTGGAACCCGGGGCTCTTATGGACTCGATACATGGAATCGACCCGCTTGCTTAACACCGGCGTCGAGGCTGGGCTCTCCCACATGCGGAAGAGCAGCCGCTCCAGCATCGGAGGAACCGGTACAGTAAAGGCCTCCTTCGGGGGAGAGTCATATTGGAGGGCCTCGAGCTCTTCGGCTCGAGGCTCCTCCTCCGGATCCGCGGGGAAGGCCAAAGCCTTGGCCATGTCCCTCACGAAATCGGAGAACCGGGTATCCTCCGGGGGGGATCGTCTCCGAGGCTCCGACTCGGGCGAGTCGGAGGGGACGCACCAAGTCTGAAAAGACCTGGGTGACTCGTCCTCCTCCGTGTCCCAGCCCGACTCCTCCGTGGAGGAATCGAGTGGCTCCGTGCGGGCGAGTGCCGAGGACCTCCGCCCTGACGCCGAGGCCGGTGTCGATGATCTCGGTCCCGAACGGGAGGCCGAGGGAGACCTTGGCCGAGGATCGACTTGAGCTCGTATGGACTCGAGGATCGGCTCGGCCTCCGGGGTCGACTTTGACGTCGACGTCCCGGTGGTCGGGGCGGATGCACTGGCAAGGCCGGTCATCAATGCCCGCTGCTGGTCCATGAAGGCAGCGATACTGCACTCCAAGGCCGTCAATCTGAGACCAAACTCAGAAGACCCAGAAGCCCCCAACGGCGTCGGGTCCGACGTCGGCTCCCTCGGAGGCGAGTCCACAAGGACTACAGTACTCATGTGTCCAGGAGACTCCACTTCGAGACGAGGATGCTTCGAAGGCCTCTCCGCCTCCGAGGACCCGGGGCGGCTGACGGGGCTATGCGACCTGGCCCTCGAAGGACCAGGAGCGTCCTCCGACGCCGCCCTCGCAGGTTTCTTCTTCCGACGATGTTCCCGGGCGGGAGACCCCCGCTCAGAGGAACTCAGACGAAGCTCGGGGCCGGAGTCACGAGACGTCGAAGCCTCTGACGAGGTCCGGGCCCGACCGGACACGGAGTCAGAGAAGATTCGTTCCTTTTGTGACTGCTGACTCCTCAATGCCTTCGAGGACATTTTGTTGCACGGACCACAACTCATCGAGTCATGGTTGGGTCCGAGGCAACGGAGGCAGCAGTCATGTGTGTCGGTAAGAGAGATGAGTCTGGTACAGCGATCACACTTTTTAAACCCGCTGGCAGCCATCGGGGGAAAAAGGGCCCCTGCGAGGTCGAAAGACCGTACTGCCAGGGAAAAAGAAAAAAGTGGCGGGAACGCCCGTTACAAAGGACAAAAACCGAAAAAATGTGAACGGACTCGATATTGGAGTATCAAGGCCGGGCGGGAAAAGGACCCAGCGTCGAACCGAGAAAAAAACAAACGAAAAAAATCAACTTTTTCAGCGGCGATCACAAACTACGTCTGTAGGGCTCCGCGGAAAAAAGACGACTGAGCAAGATGGCACCCTTGAGCGGGAAGGGGACCGCGCATGCGCGCTGCAATTCCCAAAGGCTTTCTTTGAAAGCTGGGGAAAATTGCTCCGCGAGGGCTCCGTCGGCGCTGACGTCACCCATAAGTGAGGACTGACTTCCTGCTTGGTCCTGGAGAAATTTTCAGTCAATTCCATAACTACTTCAAAACAGGTCTGGTACTCAAAATATCCAAAGTGAATATTTCATGCTATATTATATGCATTGTAAGAGCCAAGTTAATTTGCATATGTTGGCTATTTAATAATCAGCTTTTCTTGAGTTACTTGAGGCATGGGCTGGGAAACCACCACAACAGAACATAATGGAGGGCAGTGCTGTGCATTAGAATCAGTTTCAAATCTCAGGCCTTGACCCTCAGAACGGACAGCAGTGGGGATTTTTTTTTATATTACACAAAACGCATTTACTGCCCTCAGAGACATTCTCAGACATAGCTCAATGCAGACATCTGATGCAGACTTAGGGTGCAGCGAAGGACCAGAACTGTAAAGGCTGGGCTAGATGGAGGGTTCTAAATAGTTAAAATAACTCCGAGTATGAGTAAATGAAGGGTCACAGAGATGTAGTCCACTACAGGCCAATTTTGGCTGCATTTGAAATCTCAAGAAAAAGGAGAAAATGGTAAAAACGTAAAAACGTAAAAGTAACAAAAAAAAAGAAAAGACAGAATGGAGAGGCTAGTGGATGGGGATAGCCGATTTTCTTTTTGTTGTTTTTGTTTCTCACAGCAAGAACTATGCCAAATTTCTCAAGTGTGGATGTTAGAAACTATGCCCAATATAACTAAGCCTCCAACCTAATGAGCTCAAAGGTGTATTGTATTCATTCCGACCCTACTATACAGAATCTACTATGATGCACCAGGATCAGCATTAACAGATAAAATTTCAACTTTGTAAAATCTCTTTTTTTGCAGTCCTATTTAAACATACATAGCAATTTAAATGTGCTTATTTTGAAAACATGGTGTTAATGTATCAAATATATATTTTTACATTTTCAATGACCTCATTCGACAATTCATAAGTTTTTGTTCCCATTTAAGCCCCAAAACTCCTGAGACCAACAAAAACATGGTAATGGCTGCAGCATGCCTTATTGCAAAAAGGGAAGGTAAATTGGAATTGTGTACATCAGTCAATGAAATGACTCCCATACATTCTGGCTACCACTAGGTGTCACCATAGTGCACTGCTGGAGCTCCTTTTTCACCTCTCTCACTAAATCCCAATGGCCATAAACACTGCATCTGATCACAACCAAAACAGAAACTACAGTAAGCTCCTAAAACATTCAACTGCCCTAACTGTAAAGGCATAATTGGAAAAGGGGCATAATAGTGACCACCAGCTTGTCCCACAAACGGCCTGAAGCTTCCTGCCATTATGTACGCAAGGTCCATTGAGCCTGCTGCATGCAGAGGCGGGCCTGAGGAATGACATGCACGGTGCAGACATGTGTCCGAAGGCTCTCAGTAGCCCATGGGCTGTGGTGTGGCGCTGGTGCTGGTGCTGCAATGCACTCACCACCTTGATAAGACTGGGGCTTTCCAGTCTTTTGCATTGAATGTCACATGTATGATTTTATCCCAGTTGGTGAGGGGTCTTATGTGTGCACTAGGTGCAAGGAGCTCTTTGTTCTTAGGGGATGAGTCCGATTCTCTGGAGGCTAGAGTAGCAGACTGAGGACCTAAGGAAGACAGAGGTACATATCTGCAATCCAAGATTGTACAAACTAACAAGGTCACAGCAGTCCAATATCAAGAACCGGCGGACCTCTCTCCACTTAACTTTTTTTCCACACCATCCAATAAATGTATTGAGAACACCATAGCATCACTCAACACCTCCACTGCACAGACCGACCCATGTCCAGCTTTTTGGATCAAGGAACTACGTGATGTGCTCAGTCCTGTCATCGCAAATATAATGAAACTCTCCTTTACAACAGGTTATTTTCCCACTTCACTCAAACAGACTTCCATTAGACCATTACTGAAAAACCCCAAACTGGACCCCCAAAGGGTGGACTCCTATCGACCAATAGCTAGCATCCCCATCTTAGCCAAAATAATTGAGAAGGAAGCACAACGGCAAATTCAAGATCACATAGACTCTGTTGCTCCCTTAGATAACTGCCAACATGGGTTCAGAGAACATCATGGGGTTGAGACACTACTCACTGGTCTAATCAACAATATCATCACAGGAATTGACAACATCCATCAAGGTTTTGTCCTCATTTTCCTAGACATCGCCGCGGCTTTTGACTCCGTGAGTCACGAAATCCTCCTGGGAAGACTAAAAGAAAAGGGTGTCTGCAACAAGGCACTAAAATGGTGCAAGTCTTATCTGGACGATAGATGGCAATATGTGAAGTCTGGATCAGAAGAGTCTAGCCACTTCCATCAAAAACAAGGGGTACCTCAAGGATCCTCATTATCCTCCTTACTCTTCAATATCTACATGCAGCCCATATGCAATATCATAAGATCATTCAACGTAAACTGCATGATATATGCAGATGACATTCTTTTATACATGCCTTTCTCCACAACCCACATGGACCTGACCCCACTCACAGATTGTTTCAATGCAGTTTCAACATGGCTCCAGACACAGAACCTACGTATCCAGCATAAAAAAACAGAGGTCCTTTTCATCTCCAGAGACTCCAACTTTACGCCCCCATCCCACGTCAGTGTCAAGGAAGCTGATTTGCAAACTAAAGATGCAATAAAATATTTGGGAGTTACACTGACCAACATCTAGACATGAGACGCCACATAAGCAGCGTAGTCAAAGCCATCTACTTCAAAATCCGTTCCCTCAAACACCTACGCTCCCTGCTGGACCCAGACGATTTCCGTACCATATATCAAGCGCTGATCCTGCCGCATTTTGACTTTGCAAATGCCATCCTACAAGGTCTCCCCCAATCCACACTAACCCCCTTACAGTTGGCCATGAATGCCGCAGCTAGGGTCCTCTACGGTGCATCCAGAAACGACCACGTGACTCCTATTCTCAAACAGCTACACTGGCTACCAATTCACGGGAGAATCACCTTCAAATCCCTTGTATTAGCATTTAAGGCAATCAAAGGCACCTCATCCCTCTCACTCACGAATCTAATCCACATGGTCCCCCCCAACAGAGCAAGAAGAACATCAGCTGTAAACTTGCTAGCAATACCAAAGGCTTCAACAAAGTCCAACACGAACACCACAAACAGGGCATTCAGTTTTTATGTACCAAAATGCTGGAACACCCTACCCCCTGACATTAGAGCCATTACCAATCTATATCAGTTCAGAAAGGCTCTCAAAACATACCTTTTCTGCCAATATTTCCCAGACAGCAACTGAACTAGATATCCCCTCCAAGAAATGACCCAATCTAGAAATGCCCTCACACTGCAGTGTAGATAGTTTATGTATATAGTTAACCCAGTTATCCAAGTTTGTACTCCTGTTCAATGTAAAACCTGACAGTTTGTCGTTATGGTCGTTTTGTTATGATGTAAACCGCGCTGATTCTAAATAGCACGGTATATAAGAAACTGTAATAAATAAATAAATAAATAAGACCTACAGGGACATAGTACTGAAGTCCCACCTCCAGTCTGGCAGCAACCCTGTTGCCATGGAGGAGAGATCATGTGACAGGAGAGCATTACCTTGATGTGGCAAGAAGTGATCTTCTAGCTAGGACCTGTCCTACAGGTAATGTAAAACCCTCTTGCACCGAGGAGCTTTCTCCAAAGCCATGTGCCCACGAGGGAAGGGTTAGGGCAGCCGTTATAGTTGGTGATTCGATCATTAGGCATGTAGATAGCTGTGAAGATGGTGGATGTGAGGATTGTCTGGTAACATGGCTGCCTGGTGCGAAGGTAGCGGACCTCACGCACCAACTAGACAAGGTCTTAGATAGTGCTGGGGAGGAGTCTCTAGTCTTGATACATATGCTGGTACCAATGACATAGGGAAGCGTGGTAGAGAGGTTCTAGAGAACAAATTTAGGCTTTTAGGTAGGAAGATGAAACCCATGACTTCCAGGGTAGCATTCTCAGAAATGCTTCCCATTCTACACACAGGACCCAAAAGGCAGGCAGAGCTCTGGAGGCTCAATACGTGGATGAGATAATGGTGCAAGGATGAGGGTTTTGGATTGGTTAGAAACTGGGCAACATTCTGGGGAAAGGAAGGGATTTTCCGAAGGGATGGGCTCCACCTTAACCTGGATGGAACCAAGCTGCTGCATTAACCTTTAAAAAGGAAATAGAGCAGCTTTTAAACTAGATAATAGGGGAGAGCCGACAGTCGTTCAAGAGCGCATGGTTCGGAACAATGTATCCTTGAAGGATACTAGCAAAAGATCCCGCTCCTGTGCTGACCATCACTTTAAATTCATGCTTTTCTCTTTCCAATCAGCCATATCACCTGTCAAACAAGTCTACTTCTCCCACCTAACTAACTCTCTTGCCTTCTGATCCTTGTCTCTTTAGCACTCTCGGTTCTCTCCTCAATGTGCCTCCACCTCCAATTCCTCCCTCCCTTCCTGCTCAAACCCTGGCTGACTACTTCCATGATATAATCCATCAGATCACCTCCAATTCCCCATTACCCCCCCTCTCTCCCCCCTTACTTCTGCTACCCTCTACTCTTTCCCTGTGGTCTCTGATGATGAAACACTCCTTTCTTCCTCCAAACCCACCACCTGCTCCTCTGATCCCATCCCTACCCATCTTCTATGCCCCATCTCCTCCACTATTGACCCTTCAATCTCTCATATTCTTAACCTCTCTCTCCACCGCAACCTTCCCTACTGACTTCAAGCATGCTGTGGTCACACCTCTCCTTAAGAAACCCTCACTTGACCCCACCTGTCCTAACTATCGACCTCTCTCTCTCCTTCCTTTCATCTCTAAACTACTTGAGCGTGTGGTCCTCCACTGCTGTCTTGGATTTCCTCTCCTCTCATGCCCTCCTTAATCCCTTACAGTCTGGCTTCTGTTCCCTACATTCCACTGAAACGGCTCTTACCAAAGTCTCGAATGACTTGTTCCTGGCAAAATCCAATGGCCTTTATTCTGTCCTCATCCTTCTGGATCTCTCTGCTGTTTTTGACACTGTTGATCATAACCTTATGTTTGTCCTCACTTGGTTTTAACGGCTCTGTACTATCTTGGTTTTCCTCCTATCTCTCCCATCGCTCTTTCAGTGTGTCTTCTGGTGGCTGCTCCTCTTCTGCCACCCCGCTCTCAGTTGGTGTTCCCCAGGGTTCCGTCTTGGAACTGCTCCTTTTCTCTCTATATACCCAATCATTTGGTGCCCTTATCTCTTCCCATGGTTTTCATTACCATCTCTACGCTGACGACTCTCAAATCTACCTCTCTATGACTGATATCTTCTCCAGCAATCCAGGACAAGATCTCCGTTTGCCTTTCTGACATTGCTACTTGGATGTCTCACAGCCACCTGAAATTGAACATGGCCAAGACTGAACTCCTTATCTTTCCCCCCAATGCCTCCCCTTCTCTTTCCTCTTTCTCTGTGGACAACTCTGTAATCCTTCCTGTCTCTTCTGCCCATAACCTGGGTGTTCTTTGACTCCTCTCTCCTTCTCCACACACATCCAACTCGTTGCTAAGACTTGTCGTTTCTTTCTCCACAATATCAGCAAAATTTGCCCATTCCTTTCCGACAACACTACTAAAACAATTGTCCACTCCTTAATCACCTCCCATCTTGATTATTGCAACCTTCTCCTTGCCGGCCTCCCTACATGCCACCTCTTTCCCCTTCAATCTATTCAACATTCCGCTGCTCGTCTAATTTTCCACCAGCCTCGCTTTTCCCACATCACTCTTCTCAAGTCACTTCACCGGCTTCCTATCTGTTTCCGTATCCAATTCAAACTCCTTCTCCTGACCTATAAATGCATTCACTCCTCAGCCCCCCCTTTACCTGTCATCTCTTATCTCTCCGTACACCCCCTCTCGTGTTCTTTGCTCTTCTAACGCTCTTCGTCTATCTATGCCCTTCACTCGTACTGCTAATTCCAGACTTCGCTCCTTTCACCTGGAACAATCTACCTGTGTCTGTGCGTCGGGCATCCTCCTTGGCCCTCTTCAAGTCCAGGTTGAAAACCTACCTTTTCACTTCTGCTTTCTGCTCTTGACTCCTGTGTTCTGATTTGACTAGTTTTAATTGCTGTTTGTTTGTGCCCTATCTTGATTTATCCCTAAATATTTATATACTCTGTCTTGCTGATTGTATTTTGTAATTTGTCTCTATTAGATTGTGAGCTCTGTTTTGCAGGGAATGTCTCTCCTACATGTCTGTACAGCGCTTCGTATGTTTGCAGCGCTATATAAATGCTAAATAGACAGATAGATATCAGAGGTTCCAATAAAGACAAAAGTAACCCAAATGCCCTTAAGTACAGAGCAGCAGAACTTAAAGTTTCCAAATTACCCCTGCCTACTGGTAAATAATATGAATAAAATACAGCCTCTAAAATGCTTGTATGAAAATGCTAGAAGTCTAAAAAATAAGATGGTAGAGTGAGAATATATAGCACTAAATGAGGAGTTAGATATGATTGATATCTCAGAGACATGGTGGAAGGAGGACAACTAGTGGGACACTGATACCTGGGTACAAATTATATCGCAATGATAGAATAGATCAAATTGTTGGAGGGGTTGTGCTCTGTTAGAGAGGGAATTGAATCACACAGGATTAAAGTGTCAGAGGAAAAAAATACACTGTAGAATCTCTATGGATTGAAATTCCATGTAAAAAGGAGAAGGTGATGGCAGTGGAGGTGTACTATCGACCACCTGGCCAGAATGAATAAATGGATGATGAAATGCTCAAAGAAATTAGGAAAGCTAACAATATTTACAGCACAGTAAAAATAATGGGTGATTTCAATTACCCTGGTATTGACTGGGTCAGTGTCACAGCAGGACATGCTAGGGAGAAAGTTTCTAGACGAAATAAATGACTTTCTTGGAGCAGCTGGTTCATGAACCTAAAAGAGGAGAAGCAGTCTTAGACCTAATCCTTAGTGGAACACAAAATCTGGTGCAAGAGCTAGGGTGTTGGGGCCATTTGGCAATAGGGATCAAAGTACGATCGTGTTTGATTTAATAAATGGAGGAAGGACGGCAAGGAAATCCACTGTACTACCTTTTAACTTTCAAAATGGAGACTATGATAAAATGAGGAAAACAGTTAAGGAGCAGCTGCAAAGGTTAAAGATTTACCAATCATATTCAGTTAATTCAAAACACTGCCGTCCGTATCCTGTCCCATGCTTCCAAATTCGATCACGTCACACCACACCTCATCCATCACCATTGGCTTCCAGTACAGTACAGACTCCAATTTAAGTTACTCATTCTGGTTCACCATGCTTTTCACTCTGGTCTTCCCCAATACCTTTCAGACCCTCCTGATTCCTCATACTCCTCACTATGCCCTCAGAGATACATGCTAACCGTCTGCACTTCCCTTCCATTTCCCAGGCTCATTTATCTTCCATTCGCCCCTCTGCTTTTTATGTACTTGCTCCTGCCTTGTGGAATTCTTTACCCTCTGTTTTTCAGTTGGCACTTTCTTTTTTAAGTCTCGTCTGAAGACTCACCTCTTTAACCCAGCTTTTAAACTCTTGCTTTCTTGAAACTCCACTCCTTTCCATAATCTCATTTTACTCTGTGTGAATGTACCTGTTTGTCCTATGATTTATGGTGTTTCTTTCATTGATTTGTTTTTATTGTACACCATCCTGCTGCTTGCGCAAAGGACAGTTAAGTTTTAATAAACAAAAATACATCAAGCATGGGTGTTTAAAAATACTATCTTGGAAGCCCAGACCAGCTGTATCCCACGCTTTAAGAAAGGTTTAAGGAAGTCCGAAAAACTGCCAGCATGGTTTAAAGGTGAGGTTAGAGTCTATTGTAGCCAAAAAAGCAGCTTTCAGGAAATGGAAAAAGGAGCCAAATGATGAAAACTGATGAGTTAGATGCAAGGCATTGATAAGGCAGGCCAAGAGTGAATTTGAAAAAAAACAAACCCAAAATTTACTGTGAAAGCAAAAATGCATAATACATTTTTTCCAAGTACATTCATAGCAAAAAAAAACATTTAAGAGAGTCAGTTGGACCACTGGATGATAGAGGGGTAAAAGGGGTACTAAGAGGACAAGGCCATAATGAAGAGATTGAATGAATTCTTTGCTTCAGTCTTTACTGAAGAAGATGCAAGGAAGTTACCCATGACTGAAATGGTATTTAAAGCTGATGCAGCAGAAACTTTTAAAGAAATACTGATAAACTGGGAAGATGTATTAAAACTATCTGATAAACTCAAGAGCAGCAAATCACCTGGACTGGATGGTATACATTCAAGGGTGTTGAAAGAACTGAAATATGAATTGCAGACCTACTATTACTAATCTGTGAACTATCATTAAAATCATCATTGGAGGATAGCCAATGTAACACCAATTTAAAAAAGGTTCCAGGGGTGATCCAAGAAACTACATGCCGGCGAGCCTGAAGTCAGTACCGGGAAAAATGGTAGAAACCATTAACAAAATTTCTGAACATGTAGATAGTCATAGTTTAGTGGGGCACAGCGAACCTGGCTTTAGCCAAGGAAGATCTTGCCTTACTAATCTGTTATATTTTTTGAAGGTATAAACAGGTAGACAAAAGGTGGGTCGGTCGATGTAGCGTATCTGGATTTTCAGAAAGCCTTTGACAAGGTCCCTCATGAGAGACCCTTGGCAAAATTAAAAAGTCATGGGATAGGCGGCAATGTACTATTGTGGATCAGGAACTGGTTAAAAGACAGAAAGCAGAGAGTGGGGCTAAATAGACAATTTTCACAATGGAGAAAGGTGAATAGTGGAGTACCCCAGGGATCTGTGCTAGGTCCGCTGCTTTAACATAATTGTAAATGACCTGGAAATGGGAATAACGAGTGAAGTAATCAAATTCGTGGACGACAGTTATTCAAAAGTGTTAAAACCCAAGAGAATTGTGAAAAATTGCAAGAGGACATTAATCAATTGGAAGATTGGACATTCAAATGGCAGATGAAATTTAATGTTAAGTGCTAAGTTATGCACCTAGAAAAGAACAACCCAAACTAACGTTACACGATGCAAAGTTCCACATTGCCCAGGAAAAAGATTTAGGCATCGTAGTAGATAACATGTTGAAACCCTCTGCCCAGTGTGCAGCGGCAGCCCAGAAAGCAAATAGAATGCTAGGAATCATAACAAAAAGAATGGAAAATAAAGATATTTTAATGCCTCTATCATTCCATGGTGCGACCGCACCTTGAATATTGTGTGCAATTCTGGTCACTATATCTTAAAAAGGATATGGCTGAATTAGAAAATGTACAGAGAACAGCCACCAAATGGTAAAGGGGATAGAAGGATACTCCTGAGGCGAGGCTTAAAAAGGTTAGGGCTTTTCAACCTGGAAAAGAGACGGCTGAGGAGAGATATGATAGAGGTCTATAAATTAATGAATGGAGTGGAACAGGTAAACGTAGATCGATTGTTTAAGCCATCAATATGTAGAAAGACTAAGGGACATGCAATGAAGCTACAGTGTAACCCATATAAGTAATGAGAAAATTTTTTCACTCAATGTGTAATCAAACTCTGGAATTCATTACCGGAGAATGTAGTAAAAGCTGTTAGTGTAGCTGGGTTTAAAAAAAAACAAAACAAAAAAAAAAAGGTTTGGACAAGTTCCTGGAGGAAAGGTCCATAAACCATTATTAAAGGGGACCCTGAAAATCCACTGCTTGTCTTAATACTAGCATTGTGGAACCTGTGTCTCCTGGGGAAACTGCTAGGTACTTGTGATGTAGATTGGCCACTGTTGGAAACAGGATACTGGGCTTAATGGACCTTGGTCTGACCCAGTATGCATATCTTATGTTCTTATGAGACACAGCAGGCGGTCCATCAGCAGGAAAGCTCTCATTCGAGTAGTGTCGAAGAGGGCCCCGATGAACTTCAGTTGTTGTACCGGATGGAGGCAAGACTTTGGATAGTGGATCACAAAGACGAGACCTTCGAGCACCTGAATGGTGAGCTCAGCATGGGACCTTAGCATGGGACCTTTTATGAGCCTGTCATCCAGGTATGGGAAGACAAAAAAACTCGGGTCTTAAGGAAGGCGGCTATGGCCACTAGGCACTGTGAAGACCCTGGGGGCTGCAGCCAGCTCGAAGGGAAGCACCTGATATTGATAGTGCTGGCTGCCCAGAACGAACTGGAGGTACTGTCTGATGCGGGTTGATCGGAATCTGCACATATGCATTCTTTAGATCCAGCTAGCATAGCTAGTCATCTTGTAGGAGGAATGGGAGGCAACATCCCCAATGAGACCATTTTGAATTTTTCACGCACCAAGAACCGGTTGAGGATTTGCAGATCCAGAATGGGCAAAACCTGCCAGTCGTTTTGGGGGATCAGGAAGTATCTGGAGTAAATGTCCCTGCCTGATTTGGGCCAGGGGAACTGGCTCGATGGAGAGGTAGTCTGGCAGGGCCACAAACTCGGTCTGCAGGAGTCCAGTGCGTGGGGTCCATGGGGTACTCCCCAGGATTATAAGGTGGCAGCTGGGTGAAATGCAACCAATAGCCACTTTGGACAAACTATCACCCAGGAATCCTAGGTGACTAGAGGCTACCGGTAGGAAAAGTGGACCAGCTGCTGCCCCCCCCACCCCCCACATTCTGGGGGACCTCGGCCAACAATAGTCTGCTGCCTATGCTCCTGGAGACCCCGTCAAAAACCCCCATCTGTCTTTGGCTTGGGGGGGGGGGCAGGTTGTGCCTTTGGTATTTTCTCTCTCCGCTGTGAGCAGGGAGCTTTGGCCTTAGGCTGCACCTACAGCTGGGCAGGAAGTATCACTGTGGGCGTGGGAAGAAAGTCTTTTTGGTCAGGTGGGATCCAGAGTCTCTGGAGAGCCTGGTGAGGGTTACCTGCTCCTTTTCCAACTCTTCGGCTTTTTTCTCTATGGGTTTGCTGAACAGGTTTTCACCTTGACATGAGATATTGGCTATTTTGTCCAGGACCCATTGCTCCAGTTCAGTGAACTGCAACCAGGCCATTCACCATATGGCAATCACCACAGCCACCACCCTACTGGCAGATTCAAAGGCATTGTAAGCATCCAGGACCATACATTTCTAGCAGTTCTTGCCGTGAGTTACAAAACCTTGAGAAGACGGTCTTCGGGGATGAAGAAAGCGAAGACCTTGATGTCCAGCATGACAGGGCCGGATTTACGTATACGCCATGTACGCCATGGCGTAGGGCCCACAACCGGCAGGGGCCCACCAAAAATAGAACCAGTTTTTTTTTTTAACTCGATTAAAAAAAAAACCTGGTGGCTACCGCCGCGGGGCCCCCTCTGCTGCCGCGGGGGCCCCGTCTACAAGATGGTCTGGTCGGGTCCGGTCGGGTCGGGTCGGGTCGGGTCTCGTCTCGTCTCCCTCCCTCCCTCCCGGCTGCGAGAGACGCGAAGATAGAGCGTCTCCTCGCGTCTGTGTTAAGCCCGCAGGGGCTGATGGGATTTCCCATCAGCCCCTGCGGGCTTAACACAGACGCAAGGAGACGCTCTCCCTTCGCGTCTCTCGCAGCCTGCAGCGAGGGAGGGAGAGAGCCCCGACCGGACCCGACCCGACCAGCTTGTTGACGGGGCCCCCGCGGCAGCAGAGGGGGCCCCGCGGCGGCAGCCACCAGGTTTTTTTTTAAATTAAATTTTACTTTAGGCCGGGGGGGGT
Source organism: Ichthyophis bannanicus (assembly GCA_033557465.1). NCBI lineage: Eukaryota > Metazoa > Chordata > Amphibia > Gymnophiona > Ichthyophiidae > Ichthyophis > Ichthyophis bannanicus. Next base: position 369,837,304 of record CM066033.1, on the reverse strand, counting down.
AGGATACCCCCCCCGGCCTTAAGTAAAATTTTATTTAAAAAAAAAACCAGGTGGCTGCCGCCGCGGGGCCCCCTCTGCTGCCGCGGGGGCCCCGGCTACAAGCGGGGCGGGTGGGGTCCGGTCGGGTCTCTCTCCCTCCCTCCCTCGCTGCAGGCTGCGAGAGACATGCGTCTCTCGCAGCCTGCAGCGAGGGAGGGAGAGAGACCCGACCGGACCTGACCAGCTTGTAGACGGGGCCCCCGCGGCAGCAGAGGGGGCCCCGCGGCGGCAGCCACCAGGTTTTTTTTTTAAATTAAATTTTACTTTAGGCCGGGGGGGGTAGGCCTGGTAATGGGCTATGGGGGGGGGGGGTTGGACGGGGAAGGGGCTATGGGGGGGGCTGGGGCTGGAAATGGACTGGGGGGGGTAGGGCTGGTAATGGGCTATTGGGGGGCTGGGGCTGGAAATGGACTGGGGGGGGTAGGGCTGGTAATGGGCTATTGGGGGGCTGGGGCTGGAAATGGGCTGGGCTGGGGGGGTTAAGGCTAGAGGTGGGCTGATGGGGTTAGGACTGGTAATGGACTGTGGGCTGTTGTGGGGGGCTTAGAACTGGCAATGGGCTTTGGGGGGGGTTAAGACTGGTAATGGGCTGTGGGCTGATGGGGCTGTCTGGTAATGGGCTATGGGGGGGCTAGGACTGGAAATGGGCTGGGGGGTTAAGACTGGAGGTGGGCTGATGGGGTTAGGACTGGTAATGGGCTGTTGGGGGGGGTTAGGACTGGTAATGGGCTTTGGGGGGGTTAAGACTGGTAATGGGCTGTGGGCTGATGGGGGTTGTCTGGTAATGGGCTATGGGGGGCTAGGACTGGAAATGGGCTGGGGGGTTAAAACTGGAGGTGGGATGATGGGGTTAGGACTGGTAATGGGCTGTGGGCTGATGGGGGGGGGGTAGGACTGGCAATGGGCTATGGGGGGCTGACTGGAAATGGGTTGATGGGGTTAGGACTGGAAGTGGGATGATGGGGGTTAGGACTGGTAATGGGTTATAGGGGGGCTTAAACTGAAAAATGGGGTGATGGGGGGTTAAGGACTGAAAATGGGGTGATGGGGGGTTAAGGACTGTAAGTGGGGTGATGGGGGGGCTAGGACTGGAAATGGGCTGATGGATGGCTAGGACTGGAAATGGGCTGATGCAGGGACTAGAAGGGAATGGATGCTGGGTGAGGCTGGAACTAGAAGGGAGCTGAGGTGGGGGGAGGATTAGAATGGGATGGGGCTGGAAGAGTAAAATGGAGAAGGGAAAAATATTTTGTGTGGGAGGGATAAAAAATCTACAATTGGCCGGGTATTGGGAGAGTAAGTGGGGATTGAGGATGGAGGGGTAATATTTGAGTGGATGAAATAGGAATGAGGAAAGAGCAAAAGGAGAAAGATTAGTATGTTAAAGCAGATGTAGAGAGAGAATGGAAAAAAATCTAGAAGAGAGAAGAAAGGACAAATGGACAGCAGACGATGGACAGTTAGCAGAAGACACGAAGAAACCAGAAGAAAGTGGCTGGAGCAATTGCAGCTGAAAAAAATGCACAAAAGGTAGAAAAATATCTCTTTATTTTGAATTTATTAATTGGAATATGTCAGCTCTGGTAAATGTGCATCATTAACATCTGTGCTTTGTTTAGTACAAGAGCAAATTAATGTATAGTTTTATTTCTACAGTGTTGTACATTCCAAGTTTGGCTTTTGGGATTCCCAGTTTAATTATTGTCTTCCTATTTCTAAATTGTGATTACTTGTTTGGTGATGGTCTATGTTCTGCATGTGTAACTGAGCTGAGGTGTTCTGTTTATATAATTCCTGTTTGACATTGCCACTTGTTCTCTTTCCCCAGTAGGTCATGTATTGTTGTTCTCTGAAATGTATTGGTTTAATATTTGCAGTGTTGCCTTTTGATTGGTAGAGTATGGTGCTTTGTGAGTCCTGGTAGTGCTGTTAGGATACGGCGGGTTTACTATGGGCAGTGTTTGTAGTAGTTCCTAATGTGTCTGGCAGTTGGCACTGGATTATAGTAATGTAGAAATCTTTTAGTCTTTCTTTATCCATACACTCATTAAGAGGCACGTTTACTAAAGTTAGTATATGGTAACATTATGCAAATATTTATGCAAATGAGGCCCCTTATGCAAATGAGGTCCACACCCCCCTTGGGCCGCCCCTGCTGGGGGCCCACAATTTTTGTTGGCGTAGGGCCTCACTCAAGGTAAATCCGGCCCTGCAGCATGACATCCTTAAGGAACATGGCCATGTAAGTTTGATAGGCTAGGATCCAGGCTATCAGCATGGAACCCTGGAAGCACCTTCTCCCGAAGGAGTCCAGGGTTCACATTTCCAGTGTGGGCAGCACTGAGGAATTTTGGCACTCTATGTCCACTTCAAGGCAGATTCTACCACAACAGAGTCCGTTTTACATTGTTTTAGATGTGCATAATTTTAATAATCATAAGTGGTGGTGTTAGTTATTTGTTCATTTTGTTTTGTAGGGGTCTGTGTCCCCTGAAGGTGGTCCCCAACCAAAACACGTGTCTGGCTGACCTCATTTCTTACATTAAAGGTGTCCTTCCATGGTGAATTTGTTGTCCTGCCTCTTTTTGCGCCTGTCAACATTACAGGAAGGGTGTTCCCCTGCTTCCTTGGTTTCTATGCTATGTTCACACTCTGGAAGAACATTCTTAGCTGTAGATGAGATTCGACAGTTGTTACCGGAGGAACCCTCCTTCACTCAAGAGAATGACAATGCTAATGACAGTATAGCGTAGTTACTCACCTGTAACAGGTGTTCTCCAGGAGCAGCAGGAATCAGTCCTCACTTATGGGGTGACGTCGGCGCCGACGGAGCCCTCGCGGAGCAATTTTCCCCAGCTTTCAAAGAAAGCCTTTGGGAATTGCAGCGCGCAGGCGCGGGCGTCTTCCCGCCCGAGGGTGCCATCTTAGCCAGTCAGATGACATAGCTAAAAAAGACAGCATAAAAATTTGCAAAAAGAACATAAGCAGACGATTGCAACTCCAAGGGGAGGAGGGAGGGTAGTGAGGACTGATTCCTGCTGCTCCTGGAGAACACCAGTTACAGGTGAGTAACTACGCTTTCTCCAGGACCAAGCAGGAAGTCAGTCCTCACTTATGGGACTCCCAAGCTCAAGGCTACCGGAGACCCTAAGCACAAAAATGAGCTCCCTCTAGCTCAGCAGCACAGAAGGATAGAATCTTCGCTGAATTATCACCCACCGGTAGCCCACATCCGGGATGGAGGGTAGGAGTTGCTCAGACCTCAAAGAGATTACGGAGGACTGCCTGTCCGAAAGCACTGTCCCTACGGGACTCCCTCTCGAGACAGTAATGGACCGCAAAAGTCTGGCTCGAAGACCAAGTAGCGGCCCGGCAGATGTCTGCCAGCGGAACAGAGCGGAGGTAAGCCACTGACGTGGCCTTTGCCCGAACGCAATGAGCCGTGACTCGACTTTCTAAGGAGAGTCCGGCTGCCCCATAAGCCCAAGAGATACAGTCCGCAACCCAGATGGACAGAGTACGCTTGGAGACCGGGAGCCCCAATCTATTGGGGTCAAAAGACACAAAAAGCTGAGCAGCTTTACGGTGCTCCCGCGTACGGTCAAGGTAGAAGTTCAGAGCCCTTCTACAGTCCAGGGTATGGAGGACCGTCTCAGCTCGGCTGGAGTGTGGTCTGGGAAAGAAGGTTGGAAGTACCACCTCCTGATTGATGTGAAAAGGGGAGACCACTTTAGGCAGAAAGAAATTTCGGATGAGTCCGTAGGACCACCCTATTCTTGTAGAACCTAGTGTAAGGGGGATCAGACACGAGGGCCTGCAATTCACTTACGCGTCTAGCGGAAGTGAGGGCTATCAAGAACAGTGTTTTCCAAGACAGAAAACGGAGAGAACAGGTAGCCATAGGTTCAAAAGGCGGACAGGTGATCCGCTGCAACACCACATTCAGGTCCCAGTCAGGCGCTGGCGGGCGCAGAGGTGGTTTAAGTAGAAGGAGACCTCGGAGAAACCTCGCTACGAGAGGGTCATTGGAGAGAGGTCTGCCGTCCACCGGCACATGATGTGCTGAAAGAGCACTGAGGTGAACTTTGACGGAGTTGGACTTAAGTCCCAGATTAGAGAGGTGCAGCAAGTACTGCAAGATCACCGACACCGGGCAGGAGAAGGGATCCTGAGACTGTTGGGTACACCAGACTGCAAAGCGACGCCATTTAAGGGCGTAGCATTTGCGGGTAGAAGGCCGTCGCGAAGCCAAGACGACCTCCTCCACTTCCGCCGGCAGGAGAAGGGGAGCAAGGACTACCCTCTCAGCAGCCAGGCCATGAGGTTGAGAGACCTGAGGTTGGGGTGCAGGAGGGACCCCTGATCCTGAGTGAGGAGATCCGGTTGTACCCCCAGAGGGATTGGATCCTCCACCGCCAGTTGCAGCAGGAGCGGAAACCACGGCTGCCTGGGCCAGCGAGGGGCCACCAGGATCATGAAGGCTTTGTCTCGGAGAACCTTGAAAAGAGTCCGAGAGACTAGCGGGATGGGAGGGAAAGCATACAGAAGGCTCCCCGACCATGAGATCAGAAAGGCGTCCGCCGCAACCCGAAGGGGGTGTGGCTGACGAGAGCAGAAGCGAGGAAGTTGCCGGTTGTGAGGACTGGCAAAGAGATCTACCGTGGGGAGACCCCACTTGAGGAAGAGCTTCTGAACCACCAAGGGATCCAGACGCCACTCGTGCGGCTGGAGGACCCTGCTGAGTTTGTCTGCAAGGCAATTTTCTTGGCCCGGAAGATAAACCGCCTTGAGGAGAATGCCGTGACTGACGGCCCAAGAGCAGAGCTTCTGTGCCTCCCGGCAGAGGAGGAAGGAGCCCGTGCCCCCCTGCTTGTTCACGTAGAACATGGCAACTTGATTGTCCGTCTGGACAAGGACGGATTGGTGGGAAGTCAGGTGGGAGAAGGCCTTGAGAGCTAGGCGGATCGCCCTGAGCTCCAGGAAGTTGATCTGCTGAGCAGACTCCCACGTGGTCCAGAGGCCCTGAGTACGTGCCTCTTGGCAATGTGCTCCCCAGCCCAGGAGGGATGCATCGGTGGTCAGCACCCGGGTCGGCTGAGGTGACTGGAAAGGCATTCCGAATATCAGGTTCGGCTGCCGGAGCCACCACCGGAGAGACGAGACCAGCGGCTCGGAGACGCGCACTAGGTCCGCTAGGCCGCCTGTGGCTTGTCGCCACTGCTGGCGGAGACACCATTGAGCAGACCGCATATTCAGGCGGGCATTGGGGTCACATGGACGGTGGAAGCCATATGGCCGAGCAGTCTCAGGAAGCGCCTGGCGGAGACCAGGGGCTGGCTGCGAAAGCGGTCGGCTAGGTCCATGAGCCGTTGAGCCCTGTCGAGCGGCAGGTACGCTCGTGCCAGAGGAGTGTGCAGCCTTGCGCCGATGAACTCGAGATCCTGTGAGGGGAGCAAAGTGGACTTTGCGAAGTTTATAACAAAGCCCAAGTGCTGCAGCAGAGTCACCGTGCGGCACGTGGCGTTGGTGACCTCCTGAGCGGACGCTGCTCTGATGAGCCAGTCGTCGAGGTACGGAAAGACAGAGGCCGTGAAGCCGGAGATGGGCCGCCACGACCGCGAGACATTTTGTGAAGACTCGCGGTGCGGAGGATAGGCCAAAGGGCAGTACTCTGTACTGGTAATGATTTCCTGCCACCACAAACCTTAGGTATTGGCGGTGGCTTGGGTGGATGAGGATGTGCGTGTAGGCATCCTTTAGATCCAAGGAGCATAGCCAATCTCCCTGCTGGAGGTAGGGCAGAAGGATTCCAAGGGTAAGCATTTTGAACTTCTCCCGCACAAGGAACTTGTCCCTGTGCAGAGGGGGGCGCGGAGGTTCTCCCGGAAAATAGGAGGGAGGGACCTGATGGAAGTGGAGAAGGTAGCCTTCTCGCACGACCTGAAGTACCCAGGCATCTGCGGTGATGCTGGACCACCTGTGGGCGAAGTGAACCAGCCGGCCTCCGGTGCTGGGAGGAACCAGCGGGGGGGGAGAGGCTATGCTGAGCGAGTCAAAAGCCCCCACCCTGCTGAGCAGGGGCTGGTGGTGCAGGCTTGGGGGCTTGCTGCCTACGGGACCCGTTACCCCGTCCCTTGGCCTGCTGGCCCTGTTGGGGAGCTGCAGGGGCCTGATAATGGGGGTACTGTTTGTAGGCAGCCGCCTTCCTCGGGTAAAAGGACTTTTTCCCCGAGCCCTTCTTTTTCTGGGAAGGGGCGGAGGTCTTCCTAGAAAGCCTGGTCCTGGTGAGAGTCTCAGTCTCAATTTGTGCAGCCTTTTCCGCCATGGGCTTGCCAAAGAGGTTTTCGCCTCGGCAGGGGACATCGACCAACTTGTCCTGTACCCAGGGCTCAAGGTCTGACGACTGAAGCCAAGCCTGTCGGCGGGCACCGATGCCGGCTGCGGCTACTCGAGCCGAGGCCTCAAAGCCATCATAGGCTGCTCGGGACATGAACTTTGAGCATTCCCGAATGCCCCTGGACAAGGCTAGGAACCTCCGCAAGGGCTCCTCGGAGAGACCAGCGGAGAATCCGGCTAGCTCTTTAGCCAGATCCCGGAGATACATGCCCATGTATAGCTGGTAAGTCTGGACACGACATGCGAGCATAGAGCCCTGGAAGCACTTCTTGCCAAGGCCATCCAGGTTACGGGCCTCCCTTCCAGGAGGCACCGAGGAGTGCATCTTCTGGCTCTTAAGACGATGCATGGCCGATTCCACTACCATGGAATGGTGTGGCAGCTGTGCCTTCTGAAAGCCAGGGCTCTTGCGGACCCGATAGATAGAATCGGCCCGCTTGCTCAGGACCGGCGAGGAGGCCGGACTCTCCCACATGCGGAAGAGTAGTCGTTCCAGCATAGGAGGAACCGGCACAGTAAAGTGTTCCCTCGCGGGAGAGTCATACTGGAGGGCGTCGAGCTCTTCGGCTCGAGGCTCCTCCTCGGGATCCGCAGGGAAGGCCAAAGCCTTGGCCATATCCCTAACGAAGTCCGAGAACCGGGCATCCTCCGGGGGGACTGCTTCCGAGGCTCGGACCCCGGTGAGTCCGATGGGACACACCGAGTCCGGAAAGAATCAGGTGACTCTTCCTCCTCAGACTCCCAGACCGACTCCGACGAGGACTCTGTGGGGTCGGCCCGGGCAGGGTGCGGCGCCAGCTGCCCCGACGTCGAGGTAGTCGGCGTCGGCGACCTCGGTCCCGAACGGGAGGCCGAGGGTGACCTCGACCGAGGATCGACTCGAGTTCTCATCGACTCGAGGATCGGCTCGGTCTCCGGGGTCGACTTGGACGTCGACGTCCCGGCGGTCGGGGCAGCGGCGCCAGCGAAGCCAGCGAGCAGTGCCCGCTGCTGGTCCATGAAGGCAGACAGTCTGCTCTCCAAGGCCGTCAACCTGAGTCCGAGCTCAGGTGACCCAGCAGCCCCCGACTCGGGCCCCGACGGCGTCGGCCCGACGTCGGCTGTCGCGGAGGCGAGTCCAGAAGGACCACAGGACTTACCCGGGCAGGCATCTCCGACTCCAGGCGAGGTCGCTTCGGGATGTGTTCCTTCTCCAAGGACCCAGGGCGGCTGTCGGGGCTATGCGACCTGGCCCTCGCGGAACCAGGAGCGTCCACCGACGCCGCCCTCGCGGGTTTTTCCTTCCGACGATGGTCCCCGGAGGGAGAACCCCGGTCGGAGGAGCTCCGGCGACGGTCCGAGCTGGAGCCTTTCGACGCGGAGGCCTCCGACGAGGTCCGGGTACGGCTGGGGTCAGCGAAGATTCTCTCACGCTGATGCCGCCGACTCCTCAACGCCTTTGAGGACAGTTTGCTGCAGGGCCCACAGATCAGTTCCTCATGATCCGGGCCCAGACAGCGGAGGCAAAAGTCGTGTGTGTCGGTTAGTGACATATTTCGGTCACACCGACCACACCGCTTAAACCCACTGGCAGCCATCGGGGGAAAAAGGGCCCCTGCGAGGTCAAAGGACCGGGCTGTCAGGGAAACCGAAAACGAAAGCTGACTAAGTCAGAAAAACCGAAAAAAGTAAGCGGACTCGAGACCGGCGTCGCGAGTCCGGGCGGGAAAACGATCGAAAGAAAAAAGGATAAAACAAAGAAGAAAATCAACTTTTTCGCGGGGACAAGACGGGGACGTCTGTAGGGCTCCGCGGAAAAAAGAAGACTGGCTAAGATGGCACCCTCGGGCGGGAAGACGACCGCGCATGCGCGCTGCAATTCCCAAAGGCTTTCTTTGAAAGCTGGGGAAAATTGCTCCGCGAGGGCTCCGTCGGCGCCGACGTCACCCCATAAGTGAGGACTGACTTCCTGCTTGGTCCTGGAGAACTAGGAGTTAGTCTTACCCAGAAAAATGTCAGGGAGGAGATGCATGCAGCATCCTTCCTTGACTACTGCAGAGCTCAAGTAATACCCAGGGGGTCTTCGTATTTACAAGGCCCCAGGTATGTACCCGGACGACAATGTGTTTATTAGTAATTGGAATGCAATATTAAATAAATGCTCTTTGGATCCCATGATCCTCCAGATCCATACCTCTAAGAAGAAATCTGAATATGAGGACATCGAGATCAAGTTGCGGACATTACAAGAATCTGACACTAGATATGAAAAATATTTAGCAGATCATAATAATTTGGACACCTACAGGAAGGAAATTAAGGACAAGAAGCTTTCCAAATTTAGACGCGATGAGGATGACTACAAATTTGTTTGCTTTTCCTTGGTGTAAAAAAGGGACAACCTGACTATTATAGAAGACATAGAAATAATACTAAGACGACAACCGGATGACAGAGAGGAACCCATGGAGAAGTTAGTTGCACTAGTAAAAAACATAGGAACCACCACCCAGGAAAAAGATTTAGGCGTCATTGTGGATAACATGTTAAAAACCTCGGCCCAGTGTGCAGCGGCGGCCAAGAGAGCCAATAGAATACTAGGTATCATAAGGAAAGGAATGAAAAATAAAACAAAAGATAATAATGCCTCTATATCGTTCCATGGTGAGACCGCACCTTGAATATTGTGTGCAATTCTGGTCGCTGTATCTTAAAAAGGATATAGCGTATTAGAAAAGGTTCAGAGAAGAGCCACCCAAATGGTAAAGGAGATGGAAGGATACTCCTATGAAGAAAGGCCAAAAAGGTTAGGGCTCTTTAACCTGGAAAAGAGACGGCTGAGGGGAGATATGATAGAAGTCTATAAATTAATGAACAGAGTGGAACGGGTAAACATAGATTGTTTACGTTATCAGAATATAGAAAGACTAGGGGACATGCAATGAAGCTACAGGGTAAACTATTTAAGACTAATAAAAAACTATTTTTTCACTCAACGTGTAATCAAACTCTGGAATTTGTTACCGGAGGATGTAGTAAAGGCTGTTAGTGTAGCTGGGTTTAAAAAAGGTTTGGACAAGTTCCTGGAGGAAAGGTCCATAAACCATTATTAAGAAGGGACCCAGGACATCAATGCTTGATCCAGTACAAGCATTGTGGAACCTGTGTCTTTTGGGGAAACTGCTAGGTACGTATGACCTAGATTGGCCACTGTTGGAAACAGGATACTGGGCTTGATGGACCTTGGTCTGACCCAGTATTGCATCTCTTATGTTCTTATGTTCTAAAATAAAAGAAGCCACTCTGAGGATCCCATCGATCCCTCTGCCCCCTTGTTTACTTTGGAAACGAAAATGAATAAATCGGATTTTCTGATGGACAAATTATGGAAGGGCAGAGTCATACCCTCCTCCGTCCACCACCCAAGAAGGTGGAACAGGAATACAAAATCGACCATCCCAGGTTCCAATAGAGAGGGAAGGGCAGAGGAGGAAGAAGCAGACACCCAGAGGGTTTCCTACCAGGAATAGAGAATTGTGTGATAAATTTATCAGATGTCACTTTGACAACATCACAATTAGAGGTGTTGAGTAAGGGACTCTCATATCCCCATGAGGGTGGACCTTTATAAGTTCTTTAGGAAACTTAGGATTAAAGATTTTTACAATTATCAGGACAATCCAATAATGACCCATCTATCATACACTGAAAATCTACATGGGATTCCCCCATCTGGGGGTAATCTAGCTATAGATGTGTTTGAGAAAATTGTTCTTGATCGTATAACTGATCTTGAGACTACAATCATCACTGGCTATATCACAATACCTCATAAGAACAGGTGGTGGCCTTGAATTCACTTTGCATCAATCACAGAATAGTAATAAAAACAGCAGATAAAGGAGGAGCTATAGTGGTAATGAACCACACTGATTATATAGCTGAAATTAGAAGGCAATTAAATGATAATCAGTTTTATATTCGGCTGGATCGTGATCCCACTCCATTGCTTGAAAGTAAAGTTGATTCCCTGGTTGCGACGGGTCAAGAGGCAGGCTGACTTCCAAGGAAGTTGATTTTTTTTTTTTTAAAGCAGTTGCCCGTCCATTGGTACCCACTAGCTATATTTTACCTAAGATGCATAAATCTACAGAGAACCCACCCAGGCAACCAATCGGCCATTGGCTCACTTTTTGAACCTCTCTCAGTTTTCAGATGTTTTATTACAGCCTTTTGTTGGTGAGATTCCTTCTTTCGTCAGAGACTGCACATGTTATTCACATTTTACAGATGTTTCAAGGTTTTAATGAATGGCTGGGTCTTAGTGACACTTGATATTGAATCATTATACATGAATATCCCACAACAGGAAGAGATTAGTATTGTAGAACAGATGTTACTTTTACACACTCAGCATAGACGCACATCTACTTTAACACAACTGGCCAATTTGGCATTGTTGGATAATAACTTTTGTTTTGATGGTTTGTTTTATAAACAAAGGGCATTGCAATGGGTTCATCTATGGTACCACTTGTATGTAGCACGTTTGAGAGATTTTCTTAACACAATATATTTACAAACCCCATGTCAAATTATGGCTACGCTATATAGACTATGCTTTTGTGCTTTGGGATGGAGAGCAGCATATTTTTGAGGAGTTTTTGGGTTGGATTAACACTTAGCTTGTAACTAAGTTCCAAGAAGTTTGACCATAACGAGATTGCTTTTCTTGATATCAAGATCATTAAGGCTGAAGATGGCTTCCGTACCGATTTGTACAGGAAACAGACCGTTTTTGGTTTTTGTTTTTTGGAGTATAGTAGTTTTCACAATAGCTCTCAAGAATAATTTGCCAGTCAGTCAATTTTTAAGTATTAAACGTATCTGTCCTCACCAGGCTAACTTTGAAAAAAAAAAAACACTTAGTACATGGTTTACCCAGAAAGGTTATCCTAACAAATTCATTAAGAAAGCACATCAGAGGGTTAAGGATACAGACCAAGATACACTTCTCCAATGCAAGGATAAGTCTCCTCAGAGTAAGATGATCTGTCCACTCCTATTTTCAATGCATTCTAGAAAGATTACAACTATTCTCAAACAGGAGTGGCACATCATCCAAACCATATCTGGTTTTGAGTTTCAAGAACTGACGGTTGCTTATAAGCGAATCCCTAATTTATCAAACATTTTGGTACCATCGTCATTACCAGATCCACAAAGTAAACCTCCCACAGTAGATCATTTTAAATGTAGATGGTGTTCTGTTTGTGACCTTGCCCTCGTTACTAAAGGTTCCTTTGTCCACCCAGTTACCCAGATACGGTTTCCCTTGAAGGGCTTCACTAATTGCAACTCTGAAAATGTTATTTATTTGATAAAGAGTCCATGCGATCTTATGTATATTGGTTAGACAAAGCGCAGGATTAATGAGCATCAGTGTATTTGCTGCTTGTCACTCCAAAAATCCTTTGTGGGACACTGGCTGGAGGTGTCTCATAGCCCTTCTGATCGGAGGTTTTTGGTTTAAAAGCAAGTATGCCTACATTGGAAAGGTGGGGATACCGATAAGAGACTCTTGTGACTAGAACAAAGATTGATTTTCGAGATCGGTATCCTACACCCTAGGGCAGGGGTGGGCAATTCCGGTCCTGGAGGGCCGCAGACCAGTCAGGTTTTCATGATGTCCCTAACGAAAATTCATGGACCTATTTCCATACAATGGAAGGCAGTGGATGCAAATATATATCATGAATATTCATTAGGGGCATCATGAAAACCTGACTGGTCTGCAGCCCTCCAGGACCAGAATTGCCCACCACTGCCCTAGGGGCTCAACCAGTAGCCTAATCTTTCAGTTTTTTTTTATGATATTCTGCTGGATGTTTTTGTTTTGATCTGCACTAACATAACCCCTTGATTTTTTTAGCGAGTGCCTTGCTTGGCTCTTTTATAAAGGGTTCTCTTAGATGGTTTCTTGCTAATAAATAAATAGTTACATGCATAAATAACTAAGTTTTAACAGGTATACACACAAATCTTTACTCCTAAACCGTGTGTGATTTGATATTTTGATTTAGACTTGCCTTAGCCATAGTCAGTTTTGTTTGTGCCCCCTTGTCTTTTATGGATTGGGTTTTAGGTGGTTTTTTTATTGATTTATTCAATACGGTTTTTATGTGTGTACACATGGATTTTCATTCTTAATTTGGTTAGTTATTGTCCGAGACATACAGTAGGGTGTCCTTGGTTGGTATTTTTATGGGGGCTTCCCCTTTTATAGCATTTTCTCTCATTTTACTCTATTGCCCTGTGGTCTTACCATTTAAAATGTCCCTGCCCTGGTGTTTTAGATGGGATATTTACCACTACCTTTTAACCATCTTTTTCCATTTACATGATCATTATGGCCAGGAAATTAGGGTGGGTCTGTCTAAAACAAAAGGACCTGTATGGCAATGTATCTTTCAATCAATAATATTTACTATGTTTTTGGATTTAGGCGACAATCATGGCTTTTTGGACCCTGTTTGGTTCAGTGTCTTCCTTGGGCTTCAGATGTCTTGTTACCAATTCCCCTCTACATACTGCATTTACCTTTAATTATTAGCTTTTGTTTTATGCGTAAATATAGTTTTGTATGAGGGGTTTCCGATATGTATATCCTCACTCTATGGTTCCCTCTGTTTCAAGGGTTTCTCTTGCTCTTCTGTGATTGGCAGTTGGAATCTACTTACTAATATCTCCTCGGAAGGTTTTCATGAACACACTTTGTGGCCATATATAGTTTTCTCCTCTTCCCAATGTGCAGGATGATCAGAGAATGGCAACTTATTACTCTGGTGCAATTCCCTTGATGTTATAAGAACGATTAGGAAACACTATAAGGATAAAATGTACAGTTTTCCTAATCGATGGATATCGTATGACTCGAAGGTTATACCATGGATGAGGAGCTTCCCAGTGATGTGTCTATATACACAGAATCATGTTTAGTGACATCTGATACATTAGACCTCAGATGGGGGTTAGTTCGGGACACTGTTCTGATAGGGACATGAATTGTTCTACAGGTGCCACCCTAATCTCTGATGTCTATGTATTCTTTTGAATCATGTTACAAACAGCAGATCTGCACCACAGCCTCATTATGACTGGAATGACGACGGGGCTGTCTCATTTTTATTTTGCACCCTTAACAAGTATTTTTGTTTTATCTTTGCCGAGAGCAGCATAGTGAACATCGATTTTAGTGTTATTCTACGGGAGACTGGTGGTGAGTAAAAGACTGTCTGCAGTTACATATCTGAAGATTAGACAATGCTATGGCTGCAGATACCAGGACTATGTTGTCTATATAAGAGCATATAGTTTTGCCTAGGGTTTATAATATTTATTTTATAAGAGAGGAGTTTATGACTGGTACAACTGATATGCTCCTATTGTGGTGGTGTAAGACTGGTCTCACATGGGATCCTTGAAGTAGCTTTGAGTGCAGGTTGAGAAAATCCACGAAAGATGTTATAATTCTGGCATATTCTTATTTTTGATTACTATAAATTTCCTATGTTTTTACAATCAATAAGGTAGCTCAGTACATCTTTGGGTAAGTCATCCTAAGGCCAATCGATTTTAGCTCTGCAGTATTATTGAGTTCTGTATTTTTGTTTACTTTTATTCATTGTTATTTTATTATATGTCTCAAGCCATACAGACCTGTGTTTGTATATTTAATGTTTTTAATGTATTTTGGTTTTACCTCTGGTTTACCTTTATTTTAGATATGCATAGATTTTAATGATCATATAAGTGATAGTGTTATTTAATTTCTTTTGCTTTGTAGGAGGTCTGTGTCCCATGAAGAAAGCCCCTGGCCGAAACACGTCGGGCTGACCTTATTTATTACATTAATGGTGTCCTTCCAAGGTGAATTTGTCGTCTTGTCTTTTAGCATCTTTCAATATTACAGGAAGGGTGTTCCCCTGCTTCCTAAACCTGGTGAGGGCTACCTGCTCCTTTTCCACAGCTCTTAGGCTTTTTCCTCTATGGGTTTGCCGAAGAGGTTTTCACCTTGACATGGGACATTGGGGATTTTGCCCTGGACTCACTACTCCATGGCAATCACCACGGCCACCACCCTACCAGCAGATTCAAAGGTGTTATAAACACCCAGGGCCATAAATTTCTAGCAATCCTTGCCATGAGCTATGAGACCTTGAAAGACTCGCGACAGTCCTCAGGGACAAGGGAAGCGAAATCCTCAATATCCAGCATGACATCTTTGAGGCACATGGCCATGTAAGTCTGGTAGGCCAGGATCCAGGCTATCAGCATGGAATTCTGGAAGCATCTTCTCCTGAAGGAGTCCAGGATTTACACTTCCCTTGAGGGCAGCACTGAGGAGTGAGTTTTGGCACTCTTTGTCCACTTCAAGGCAGACTATCACAATAGAATTGTGGGCAATTGAGGCTTCTTGAACCTCAGGGCCTTCTGGACCTAGTACAAGGAATCGAGCCAGTGGCTGATGGCCAGAAGCATGAGCAGCACCTCCCACAGACAGAGTAGCAGCCTCTGCAGGACATGATGGACGGGAACTGTCATTGCCTCATGAGGGGCTGAGGAGTACTGGAGGAGTCCAAGTTCCTCCGCCCTCTGTTCCTCTTCCAATTCCAGGGAAAAGGGGATGGCATTGGCCAGGTCCCGAACAAAATCCTGGATCATCATGTCATCTGGGGACGACTTCCGTCGATCTGGAGGGGGCGACAGGTTGGACAGGAGATCCTGGGTCCAAAGATATGGCACAGTCTATTCCACCTCTGTTTCCCATTCGGATTCCAAGAGGAAGTTGAAGTAATGCAGATTCTCCTCTGCACGCTGACTGCGCGGCTCAGGAGAGGGTGAACATAGATGGCCTTCCTTGCGCCTGGCATGCCGATGGTGATGCCTTGGAGTTTCAGACTCTGACACAATGGAAAGGAAGATTGGGTGGGAGACCAGTATCAAAACCAGTGACCGAAGCAATGTCCCAGCCATGGTAGCAGGGCAAGGGTCTCAAGGATTGGCTGGAAAGAGTGCGGTAATGTGTTCCGCAGGGCTTCCACCACCACCAGATGAGCTTCTAAGGTTCATAAGCGTTCCTTCAGAACCACCACCGATGAGGCCATTGATGCTGCAGCCATCGCCAGTGAATCCTCAGGTGGGGACTCCACAATGATAGGATCAGGAGACATCCAGCAGCTGCACTGGGAATGGACTCCGCCATTCAGGTCAGGTCTTCCCACCAGGGAAGCTTGGTCAGCAATTCCCAGCTCTTGCTATCCGTCTGGCGGCAAGAAGGGCCGCGATAGTGCTGCACACATTTTCTCCTTGTGCTCCCCTTTCAACATGGACAGGATTTCTGTAGAGGGGCGCCCCGCTCCACTCAAACCCTTCTGCTCCGACTGAGCCCTCTGCTCTTTTCTTTTGACCACCTCAGGCATGGACGAGGAGGTCGGTGCAGAGGATACTGAATCAGATGAGACAAAGAGGGACCCCTTCTGCTTTTCCCGATCCTTCAGCCCGCGACGCATTATCTGCAAGCAGAGTTTGCAGGATGCTGGCTGGTGGTCGGGTGCAAGGCTTTGCAAGCAGCAATTATGGTGTTCAATGGCAGAAATGGTCTTGCCACACGGTGTATTTTTTAAAGATGCTAACGGGCTTAGACATGCCGAAAAAGACTGCCTCGGCAAAATCAAAAAGGAAAATGAACATGGGCAGGACAAAGCCTGAGGGGGAAAATAACACCAAGGGTGTTAAAAAAAGGGAGGGAGGGAGGGAGGGGAGGGAAAAAAACATCCAAAGGCAGCCATGCATGTGCAGTGTATCTCCCAAAACTTCTTCTAGAAGCTGGAGAGCGTTCTGTGTGGGGCTCCATCGGTAACATTACCCATACATGAGGATTTATTTCCTGCTTGTTCACGAAGAAACTACATGTAATAAATCAAGCCCAAACGCATTCAATATTATAAATATGTAGAAAAAAAAATTTGTAGACCCAATCCACACTTAAAACATACAAAAATGTTTATAGCCAAAAATGGTCCACTTTAATTTAATACTGTAGAGGAGTATCAGTGCTGCCCACACCTTACATGGAGGCGTTTACTTACAGTTAATTTCCTTTCCTGGAATCCTGCTAGACCAGTCCAGACTAATGGGTTATTTCCCCCTGCCAGCAGATGGGAGACAGAAAAGAAAGTAAAACTATGCCGTAAGATCACCACTGGCATAAAACCTAGCACAGCTAGAGGGAGCCCTCGGTATTCTCATAACAAGCAATGGAAGATAGTCAAATCCTCCCAAGGAACCCCTCAACGAGGACAACTATATACAATCTCTGCATGGTCGAAAGGGAGAAGGTTGCAGTCCATGGCACAAGGACTAACGGGGCGGGTCCTGGACTGGTCTAGCAGGATTCTAGGAAAGGAAATTAACGGTAAGTACTCCTTCCAGATCTTCCTGCTAGACCAGTCCAGACTAGTGGGATATACCAAAGCTACTCCATCCCAGGGTGGGAAGAAAGTGCAGAGGAAGAACACTCAAGCTAAACCACGTGACCACTTGGACATGCACATCTAGCCAGTAGTGCCACATGAAGGAGCCAAGGGGGACCAAGTAGCCGCCCTGCAATTGTTCAAGGTAAAGCACGAGATGACTTTACCCAAGAAGCTGCCTGGGCCCAAGTTAAATGAGCCTTGAGGCCTGGAGAATTGGGTCTACCCTGCACTAGGTGGGCTGAGGCGATAGTGTCCTTGATACTGCAACCTAGGGTCACTATGGATGCTGCTTGTCCCTTACTTTCAAGTACCACAAGAGTGCATGACAGACGTCCACAAAATGCAAGCCCTTGTCTGGTTTGGTGCACTGATCTGGTGAAAAGGCCAGCAAGAACAGCACCAGATTGACGTGAAAGGGAGAGCGCACTTTGGGCAAGGAAGGGGGAACCAGACGAAAGATCACCCCTTCGGCCAAGAATGTCAAAGGGTTGCGGCTGGAAAGAACTTGCAATGCCGAAATCCACTGCGTCAAGTGACAGCTACCAAGAACACCATTTTCAGGGACAGATCCTTGATGTAGCCTGCCTGAGCGGCTCAATGGGTGGACACCTAAGCGCTCTGAGAATGAGCGTCAAGTCCCATGGTGGGGCTATGGGGTCTACTAGTGGACAAAGGGTCCAAACCCAATGGAGAAAGCGGCTTACATCCCTGTGCACCGCCAGCACATGGCCTGCCACCAGACCACAAAAACAGAAGAGTACTGCTACCTGCACCCTGATCGAGCCTGACAAACATGGGGAAAGGCGACATCTATGAAACCCGTTCTCGAAGTGATACAGAGACAGGCATAAGACAATGAGGTGGAGAGCCGCCTAGTCTTCAACAAGAAATAGCCCTTATGCTTTAGGCTACCCTGCTGTAGTACGCTCCCTCCTGTCCCAGGCATTTTGTTTGCCCTGGCTGCTGACATAATCCACCACAGTTGCTTTGCTCGAGAGGACTCACACAACGCTCCCGTGGAGCAGCTCGCCTAAGTACAGCAATGACAGACAGATGGTCCTAGCCTCTAGGCAATGGATGGCATTGCCTAGAGGAACCATGCAACTCAACAAGAGTAGCATCTCGGAGTTTCAGAGCTTTCAATAAAGAGCTCATACTGGCAGAGACCCGTCCTCTCTCCAACGATACATCTCTCAACCTGGAAAACCTGATCGCCTCTTGGAATAGGAATCTCAGCACCATTGCGCAACAACCAAACCATAATAATAGCTCAAAGAAAAGAAGACCCTCACCATGGTTCTCCCCCGAGTTGCGAGCTTCCCTCATACATCTACGAAAACTTGAAAAACGTTTGCGTCGATCACGCTCCACAGAGGACCAAACAGCTTACAAATTACATCTATCTACTCACAGAGTCAGTCATGGCTAAAATGAAGCAATTCCATACTGACACTCAAAAGATCACTAAATAAACCACGTAATCTTTTCAATTTAGTCAAGACTTTATCAAAGGAACCATCGCCAGAACAACCTGAAGAGATTCACCCACAAGATTTTGCTGACTATCTACAATCTAAGCTACTACAAACTGACAATATCGCAACAATCACTGCTCAAGACACCACCTGCCAATGGAACCTATGTTCTCCACACCATCCAAGAAATATGTTGAGGACACCATCGCTGCCCTCAATACCACTACACCAAAAGTATCACAAAAAACCTTCCCTCTGAGCTCTAATAAATAGCAAAACCACAAACCCAGTGGAATAACCAATTTAACCAAATAATTTTTTGTCGGAATGGCCAGCCAAGTAGAAAGGAAAAACACTCCTCCTACCACCGTGGCCCGTCCTTTTTAATCATTTAAAGATTTAAAACAGCTCTCATGCAAAAATAGCTGGTACTTAGCTTTAAACAAGGATTAGGCTCCGAAAGACGCTGTAGTCAACAGTGTGTCGAATATACGACGTGACACGTTTCGGGGGTATATCCATAGGCCCCCTGCTTCTATGTCAGCTATCAGCTTATACTGCTGTGTCTACAAGCTCATTTCTTGTCACTCTTGACGTCCAATCTTTATATACTAACATTGATCAAAGAGCGGTGATGCCTGTTTTTTTGCATTATCCTATTCCACTTCCGGATCGCATTCCAAAAAATTTTTTCTTAAACTTTTGGATCTAGTGCTTAACCATAATTTTTTCTTATATCAGCAACAATTCTATTTGCAGACCTATGAAATTGCTATGGGGGCGACAGTGGCCCCTTCTATTGCCACAATTTATATGGCCTGGTTTGAAGAGTCACATGTTTATTCACACCCGCTGTTTTCTTGGGTTCCACTCTGGAAGCGATTTCTGGATGATGTTTTCTTCATTTGGACTGGTACTAGGAATGATTTGGCTTCCTTTTTGGGGTCCTTAAATTCATTCAAACCCAATATACAATTCACAGCCCAGGTGGAAAAAGAGAAAATACAGTTTTTGGACATCATGATTGAAAACACTCCAATGGGTCTTATAACTTCCTTATACCGAAAACCGGTCCAACATAATACACTGTTGAGATTTGACAGCTATCATCCTCCTGCTCTTAAATGTGGTTTACCATATGGACAATTCTTACGGCTTCGACGAAACTGTACTGAGCTGTCAGAGTTTAAGATTCATGCTGAGGAATTGAGTTCTCGACTTCTATCCCGGGGATATCCATCTAGGGTTGTTCGCCTGGCTTACAAAAGGGCTTGTTACACGCATAGGGAATGGCTTTTGGGTCCTCGGGATCCCTTGCCCCCTATTGATAAAATAACGGGCATTTTTCCTTTTATGCGTGGCACTACAGCAGTTGTCCGTTTGGTTCATAAATTTTGGCCTATTTTAGCCATTCATTCTTGTTTTCGGAAACCATTACAAATTGCTTATTCCCGTAAATCTAATCTGCGGGATTTGCTGATGAAGACAACGGCTTATCTGGATCGCCCTCTCTCAAGGCATGATAATGCTGGTCACTTTCCTTGCGGGACCTGTTCCTTTTGCTCTAGTACCTTGTTGGGTTTGACTTGGATTGATAATCGTACCAAGAAAAGTTACTACACTCGTTGGCACACGGACTGTAATACTGCTTATGTGGTTTACCTGATAGTTTGTCCATGCATGCTACTCTACATAGGAAGAACCTCGCGGAATTGTAAACAACGACTTGGTGAACATGCTTCTCGACTACGCACACAGTTGCTAACAGCACCTTTAGTTAATCACTGTTTGGATTATTCACACAAGTTTGATGATCTTCGTTGGAGGATTCTGGATCATGTACCTCCTAACCCTAGAGGTGGAGACAGGATCCAGTCCTTACAGAATTTGGAACAAAAATGGATCTTTAAACTGAATACTGTACATCCTGATGGTCTGAATCAGCAGCTGGATTGGCATACAATTTTTTAGCCTATCGGATTGGGAGGCGGAGCCTGATTGGTGGCTCCTCTTCCTTTCTCTGATTGGCTCCTCTGCATTTGCTACACCTGATGGGAGTGTCCCATTTAGGATTCATGAACTAACTTAAATGCCTGGGTTATAAAACCATTTCATTTAGCTATGTTTTCAAGGCCGACGTTACTACACAGTGGTCTGACCTGAAGCAGGGGGCCTATGGATATACCCCTGAAACGTGTCACATCGTATATTCGACACACTGTTGACTACAGCGTCTTTCGGAGCCTAATCCTTGTTTAAAGCTAAGTACCAGCTATTTTTGCATGAGAGCTGTTTTAAATCTTTAAATGATTAAAAAGGACGGGCCACGGTGGTAGGAGGAGTGTTTTTCCTTTCTACTTGGCTGGCCATTCCGACAAAAAATTATTTGGTTAAATTGGTTATTCCACTGGGTTTTTGTGGTTTTGCTCAATACCACTACGGCACAAACCGACCCCTGCCCCGCCTATTGGATAAAGGAGCTACGCAGTGAACTCAGCCCTTTAATCACAAGAATGATGAACCTATCTTTTACAACTGGATCTTTCCCAACAGCGCTCAAGCAAACATCCATCAGACCTCTGCTGAAAACCCCCAAGCTCGACCCACAAAAGGTTGAATCTTACAGACCCATAGCTAGTATACCCCTCCTAGCTAAAATAATTGAAAAGGAAGCACAAAGGCAAATACAAAATCACATTGATACTGCCTCCCCTCTAGACCACTACCAACATGGCTTCAGGGAGTCCCACAGCGTTGAAACCCTCTTTACCACCCTCTTCAATAATATTATCACAGGTATCGACAACATCCGCCAAGGTTTGTTCTTATCTTCTTAGA
This sequence comes from Ichthyophis bannanicus, assembly GCA_033557465.1. Taxonomy (NCBI): domain Eukaryota; kingdom Metazoa; phylum Chordata; class Amphibia; order Gymnophiona; family Ichthyophiidae; genus Ichthyophis; species Ichthyophis bannanicus. The sequence continues at coordinate 369,816,039 of CM066033.1, read as the reverse complement.
CATTGCTGCAGCTTTTGACTCTGTACATCACGATCTTCTCTTAGGGCGACTAAAAGAAAAGGGCATCAACGACATTGCTCTCGATTGGTGCAGGTCATACTTAGATGAGAGATGGCAGTATGTTATGTCAGGAGCAGCAGCATCTACACCTTTCCATCAAAGGCAGGGCGTTCCACAAGGATCTTCCTTATCATCACTCATGTTCAACATATACATACAACCCATCTGCAATATCATCAGGTCTTTCAAGGTCGACTGATATACGCAGATGACATCCTTCTCTACATGCCATTCTCCAGTTCATATGGACCTCTCACCGCTGACTAAATGTTTTGATGCAGTGTCTGAATGGCTTCAGTCTCAAATCCTCCGTATTCAACACAAGAAAACGGAGGTGCTCTTCATCACAAGGGACCCTAATTTCACTCCCCCACCCCAAATAAAGGTGAAAGAGGCCGAGCTCCAAACAAAATCCACAATTCGATACCTAGGGGTTACCTTGGACCAACGTCTGGATATGAAGTTACATATAACCAACATAGTTAGAGCGATATACTTCAAGATCCGGACACTCAGACACCTTCGCTCCTTACTTGATCCAGACGACGTCCGGACTATATACCAAGCACTAATCTTACCTCACTTCGATTATGCTAATGCCATTCTTCAAGGTCTCCCACAGTCTACCTTGAACCCTTTACAACTTGCCATGAATGCCGCTGCCAGAGTCCTCTACGGAGCATCGAGGAGTGACCACGTAACACCTATCCTAAAGCAGCTCCACTGGCTCCCCATACATGGAAGACTGCTGTTCAAGATCTTGTTACTCACTTTCAAGGCCATCAAAGGCATTACTTCCTCTTCACTAATAGACCTCATTCAGACCGTTCCACCTAACAGATCTAGAAGAACCACATCTAAAAACGCTCTAGTAATCCCTAAGGCATCAACAAAATGCACACTAGCAACATCAAACAGGGCTTTCAGCTTCTATGCTCCAAAATGCTGGAACACATTACCACCGGAGATTTGTGCTGTCACCGATCTAACCCTATTCAGAAAAGCACTCAAATTCCACCTATTCCCCCACTACTACCAGGTCAGCCAGACACCGACCTAACCACACCTCCTCCAATTCAGCCACCTGTGCTACAGGACGCTATCCATACCCAGAGCATAAAGTATACTCTATATATGTAAATAGTTTCAGTTAACAATTCCCTATGTTATCCAAGTTGTCGTACCTGTTCTCTGTAAAACAGAACAGTATGTTGTTCTGGTCTATTGTTTAATGTAAACCGCGCTGATGCTAAATAGTGCGATATATAAGAGCTTGTAATAAATAAATAAATAAATGGCCCATTTTGCTTGCACTGGAGACCGCCAACCTATGCCGTCTGGGCAAGACAATGAACACCACAACTGGAAAGACTGACATCAGCAGTGAGGAGCACCTGGGATGGAGTTTCAAGGGGCACCCCCCTCAACATGTCAGGGAAGGCCCACCAGAGGAGGCTGTGTCGATACAAGAGAGGAAGTAGGAGTTGAACTCTATAGTTCTGCAAGCACAGGAACAAGCCAGTCAGCAAACCCGCTATAGAGGACACGTGTGCTCGTGCTGAGGACACCAGCTCTAGGGTTGCAGTCATAGCTCCCAAAAGCAGAAGGTAGTCGTAGGAGTGGAGTTCCCAAAAACGTCCTGAGGTTGGTCGTGGAACTTGGCCATGAGCTCCCCATAAGGAAGACTTTGCCTACACAGGTGTTGAAACAAGCCTCAAGAAAGTTCAGGTTCTGAGATGGCATCAGGCAGCTCTCGCTGCTGTTAATGACCCAGCCAAGCCACTTGAGGAGTTAGATCACACAATGCAGTGCCCGAATGGCTTCCGGCCGAGACCTGACCCGGATAAGCCAATCATCCAGGTAGGGGTGTACGCAGACACCCTCGTTCCTCAGTCTTGTCACAACTACCACCAACACTTTGGAGAATGTCCAACAGGCAGTGGCCAGGCTGAAGAGCATCGCACAAAACCGGTAGCAAGAGACCAAAATTGCAAAACTGGAGAAAGAGCTGCTGTCCTCCTGGATGGGAATGTGAATACAGGCCTCTGCCAAATCCAAGGCGGTGAGGACTCATCCTTCTGGATAACAGATCACAGCGTTTCTATGTGGAACCATGGAACTCAAACTGCAGTTGACCCTTTTGAGCACACTCTAAAACATATCCCTGTCTTATAACGTTGAGCACCAAGTGATCATTCATCAGACAGGCCCATTCATGATAAAATTGGTGCAAACGGCCTCCCACTTGCAGGAGATAGGAATGGGCTCTGGAACAGTCAGCGAGAGAGGCGAGAGGAAGAAGGCTTTCCCAACATGGAAGTCTGCAAATAGGCCCGGCGTCCTCCTTGAAAGGACTGGGACTTTGATCCTGTTCCAGAAGAGGAGGGGGTCTGCTTATTTTGTTGATACTGACAAGAATCAAGGAACTTCGGCAGCGAAGATGACTCCCCTGATGTCGAAGAAGAGTGCTTGGAAAATTCTTTGGGTTTATCCTCCGGCAGCCGCTGGGACTCGACCTCTTTGAGGTCCCTGACTAACTTTCCCAAGAGCTCGCCAAACAAGAGCCTGTCCCTAAAGAGCAATTTGACTAAGCGCCCCTTAGTTGCAACATCTGCCAAAACTTTCTGAGCCACAGCCCTCGGCGAGACACTGTTGCTGCTGTGACTCCCCACGCAGAAAGGTGTAAGAGATCTTTATCGCAAAAGGCATCCACCGAGAAGGCTGCCCGATATTTCAGATGGGCTGAATACTCATCCTCAGGAAGGAGCTGAACCCAGTGGAGGAGGACATGTGCTTTCAGATGCTGCCCCACACTGCCACCTGAAGGGCTAGCGAGGAGGAAGAAAAGGCCATCTGAAGGAGTCCTTCTACCTTCCAGCCCTGCTGGTCCTGAAGGACAGCTCCACCTATGAGAATGGTGGTATGCTGGTGTCCACCGTGATCAAGACATCGACCCTGGGAAAACGCAACCACTTTCCAAGACTGTCATGTGGAGTGGAGGAGTGGCCTAGTGGTTGGGACAAGGTACTTCAGGCCGGAAGGTCAGGGGTTCAAATCCCACTAGAGGACAGCAACCTTGGGCCGGAAGGACTGGGGTTTCTAGTCCCACAGGTGCTCCTTGTGGTCTTGGGCAAGCCACTTAACCCTCCATAGCCCATGTTCCCTGTAAAATAGTTCTCTCCAAGTTATAATGCCCTGTTCAACGTAATTTCAGTTTGTTCAATGTAAACCGCACTGATGCAGAATAGCGCGGTATATAAGAGAATGTAAATAAAGCACAGTTACTTACCTGTAACAGGTGATCTCTGGGAACAGCAGGAATAAGTCTTCACATATGGGTAAGTCGGTACCGACGGAGCCTGCGCGGGAACACTCCCCAGCTTCCCAAAAAGGAAAGCTTTTGGGAGCATCCCACAGCGCCTGCGCACTGCCTTCCCGCCTTTCCTAACCAACTCTCCTCAGTTCGAGTTTAAAGCTGAGACAATAGAGAGAGGGGAAAGGAAAGATAGAAAAGAGATACAACTCCTAGGGGAGGTGGGAGGGTTGTGAAGACTTATTCCTGCTGTTCCCAGAGATCACCTGTTACAGGTAAGTAACTGTGCTATCTCCAGGAACAAGCAGGAATGAGTCTTCACATATGGGGACTCCCTAGCTAAGATGCCTGGGAGATCCCCAAGGATATGAGACCCTGGAAAGGGTCTGCGTCCTCCTATGGATCTCAAGCATCCATCCAGGGAAGGAGGGCAAGAGTTGTTTAAGAATGGAACAGGTGTCTGAGGACAGCCTGACCAAACAAGGCATCCCGGCGGGAATCCTTGTCCAAGCAGTAATGGGCTGTGAAGGTATGAACCGAGGCCCAGGTGGCTGCTCGACAGATCTGGTCGATAGACACAGAATTTAGATGAGCCATAGAGGTGGCCATGGCCCTCACATTATGAGCTGTGACATGGCTCTCCAGAGAAAGTTCTTACTCTGGTAGGCGAAAGAAATACACTGAGCAATCCAATTGGACAGTGTTCTCTTAGAGACTGTAAGTCCCAAATGAGAAGGATCAAAAGCAACAAAAAGCTGGGAAGACTTTCGATGCTGCGGTGTCCTATGTAAGTAAAAAGCAAGAGCTCTTTTACAATCCAGAGTATGAAGATTCCTCTCTGCACTGGATGCATGAGGAGCTGGAAAAAAGACAGGTAAATATACCTCTTGATTAAGATGAAAAGGTGAGACCACTTTAGGCATAAAGTGTGGATTTGTCCTAAGGACTACCTTATCATGATGGAACCTTGTATAAGGTGGATTACCCACTAATGCCTGCAGTTCACTGATGCGGCGAGCTGAAGTAACTGCAATGAGGAAAATAACCTTCCATGAAAGGAATTTCAAGGAGGTAGTGGCTAAGGGTTCAAAAGGTGGCTTCATGAGCTGACCAAGAACCAAATTTAAGTCCCATGCCACCAGAGGAGGCCTAATGGGAGGTTTAGTTAAAGTTAGGCCTCTCATGAATCTTGCAATGAGAGGATGAGAGGAAATAGGTTGTCCATTGATGGGCTTAAGGGATGCTGCAATAGCACTCAAATGGACTCTTACTGAATTTGTTTTAAGGCCTGCATTGGAAAGATGCAGGAGATAGTCTAAAAGAGAATTTAAAGGTAGTGCTAGAGGGTCAAGACCCTTTTCAGCACACCAAATGGAAAACCTTTTCCATTTAAAAGCATAAGAACGCCTGGTGGAAGGTTTTCTGGAAGCATGGAGGATATCCTTCACTTGTTGAGAAAGATTCCAGTCTTGAAGGTCTAGGCCTTCAGTAACAAAGCTCTGAGGTGTAGGGACTTGGGGTTTGGGTGCCACAAAGTCCCTTCCTCCTGGGACAGAAGGTCTGGAGCAGCTCCCAAGTCCAGAGAGGGGGCTTGGGAGAGATGTAGAAGTAGAGGGTACCACACTTGGCGTGGAGCTATGAGGATCATAGATCCTTGATCCCTCTGGAGTTTGAACAGAGTCTTGGGAATCAAGGGAATGGGTGGAAATGCATACAGGAAGCCCTGACCCCAATGGAGGAGGAGGAAGGCATCCTTGGCCTGAACTCCCTGACACGGAATTCTGGAACAGAATCGGGGAAGTTTGGCATTCCACGGACTTGCAAAGATGTCTATGTCCGGGGTTCCCCATTCTTGGAAGATTCTGAGTACCTGATCCATGTGCAGGGACCATTCGTGTGGAAGCAGAACTCGACTGAGTCTGTCTGCCCAAGAGTTTTGGACTCCTGGGAGGTATACTGCCAGGAGATGGATTTGATGCTCTGACGGAGGCACACAATCTTAAAGCTTTGTTGCAAAGCGACAGAGAGCCAGTTCCTCCTTGCTTGTTTATGTAAAACATGGCTACTTAATTGTCCGTATGAATGAGGACTGTCTTGTAGCTGAGGAGGGTATGAAAGACCTTGAGAGCTAGAAAAACTGCTCGAAGCTCCAAGTGGTTGATATGAAGGGAGGTCTCCTGTGGGGACCAAATGCCTTGGGTGGAGAGGTCCTGCAGATGGGCTCCCCAACCTGTTTGGGAGGCATCTGTTGTGAGGGTTGCTTGGGGCAACAACTGTTGGAAGGGGGACCCCAGCAACAGATTTTGAGTGGACATCCACCATTGGAGAGACCAAAAGAGACGTTTGGAGGTTGCTATTTGGTCTGAGAGAGCACCTGAAGCTTGAGTCCACTGGGTGGACAAAGTCCATTGAACTGCTCTCATGTGTAGGCGAGCATAGGGTACCACATGCACTGTGGAAGCCATGTGGCCTAGCAGTTGTAGCATCTCCCGGGCAGTTAAGTGGCTCTGACTGAATCTGGGAGGCTAACTGCACTAGACGTTGGCAACGGGCCTGAGGAAGGTAGGCCCTTGCAGTAGTGGTATCCAACCAGGCCCCTATGAATTCTAGGGACTGAGTAGGGGTTAGCTGAGACTTTGGGAGGTTTACCACAAGTCCCAGATACTGCAGAATGCACCTTGTGCGGTTCAAGGAATTCTGGGCCTCTGACTGAGATGGAGCTCGAATGAGCCAGTCGTCCAGGTATGGGAAGACAAATATTCCCAGAGTTCGTAGAAATGCAGCAACTATTGCCATGCATTTGGTGAACACTCTTGGAGCAGAGGCCAGACCAAAAGGAAGAACTCTGTATTGGTAATATTTTCCTTGGAAAAGAAACCGTAGGAACCTTCTGTGAGAGGGATGGATGAGGACATGAGTGTACGCATCCTTGAGATCTAGAGAACAAAGCCAATCCTGACTTTGAAGGTATGGAAGGAGAGTGCCCAGAGAAAGCATCTTGAACTTCTCCTTGCATAGAAATTTGTTCAATTCTCTGAGATCTAAGATGGGTCTGTATCCCCTGTCTTCTTTGGAATGAGAAAATAGGGGGAGTAGAACCCTGACCCTTGATGCAGAAGAGGAACTTCTTCTATTGCCCCTTGGGCAAGAAGGGTAGCTATCTCTTGACCTAGAAGGTCGAGAAGAGATGTGGGAGAATTGAAGCGTCTCACCATGGTGTGGGGAGGAAGGTCTGAAAAATGAAGTTTGTAGCCCTCTCTTATGATGGAGAGGGTCCACTGCTCTGATGTTATTTGCTCCCATCTGGGAGCAAAATGAGCCAACCTTCCTGGAATGGTGAGAGGCTCTGGCTGCTTTAGAGCCAGAAAGGCTAAGTTCTCTAGCATCAAGTCAAAAACCCTGAGGAGGTTGGGTCTGCTGAGTTGCAGCAACCCCTGTAGGCTTAGGCCTGGCCTGTTTAGGTTGCTGATGCTTAGTGGCAAAGCGACCTGTAGAAGATTGTTGGCCAGAAGTAGAAGGAAATCTGCCCTTTTTAAAGAAAGACCTTTTAAAAGGCTTCTTCTTGGCAGGAATGGAGGTTGACTTTGAAAGTCTATCCAGAGCAGAGTTTTCTGCATCCATTTGAGTGGCTTTTATTTGCCATTCTTTGCCAAATAGGTTTTCACCTGTACAGGGAAGATTTCCTAAGCCATCTTGAACCCAGGGCTCTAAATCAGAAGACTGGAGCCAAGCAATTCTGCGAGCAGCTATGGCAATGCCTGAGGCTCTGCTGGCACCTTCAAAGGAGTCAAAGGCTGCCCTGTTGGAAAACTTTGAAATGTCTTGGGTATGCTTAAGCCAAATGAGGAATTCCTCCCTTTTATCCTCTGGAAGAAAAGGGAGGAAAGTGTGCAGTTTTTGTGCAACTTCCTTTAGAAATATACCCATGTAAAGGCTATATGAGTTGATTCTGGCAATAAGCATACTGGCTTGGAAGATTTTCCTACCAAAGGCATCCAAGGTCCTGCATTCTCTTCCTGGAGGAGCAGAAGTGTGTCTCTTTGTACTCCTTATCCTCTTCATAGCTGACTGCACCACAATGGAATGGTGAGGAAGCTGAGTTTTCTGAAATCCAGGACAAGGAGGGACACGATACATAGTGTCCAATCTACGAGAATGAGGAGAGAGAGCGAGAGGAGTCTCCCATAGATCAATCATCTGTTCAGAAAGAATCTCTTGAATTGGTAAGGTGACCGCCTCTTTAGGAGCTCTAGAATAGCCTAAAATATCCAATTTTTTAGCTCTAGGCTCTGATTCAGAAGTTACTGAAATAGAAAGTCCTTTAGCTACTTCTCTTATGAAGTCTTGAAAGGACAAGTCTTCTGGAGGAGACCTTCTTTTTGGAGAAGAAGGCTCTTCAGGAAGGGCTATGGATACTTCAGGAGACTCGTCTGATGTATCAGAATCATCAGAGGAATCGAAGTATCGCCTGTCAGGGTGCTCTTCCAACGTTCGATACGCGTATCGAGCAGTATCGACATCGGGCATCCCCGGTACCGGATCGGTACCGGTAAGCAGCCCTGGACAAGGAACCGCTGCAGTCGGTATCCTGGTCGATGTCGATGCAGTCGGTACCAGTACCGGTACCGGAGCCGATACCGAGAACGGAGTTTGTTTCGGTACCAGCGGCGTCGCAGCTTGAATGAAGGCCGAAATAGCCTGCTGCATGGACAGAACATTGTGATCCATCGACGCCATGAATGCCTGGAAGTCGGTACCGGGAGATTGTGCCGGTACCCCAGAGCATTCTAACAGGTGATCGGTCGAGGCCGTGCCATTGATGTCAATCTGTAACCCCATAGGAGGAGCTTTGGAAGCCGGAGCTTTAGAAGCCGGAGCTTCCCGCCGGGGTTGTTTTGCTGGCGCAGGATCCTCGAGGGCAAGCCCGGAGGCATCTCGATGCTTAGAGGGAGATCTACCCTCCGAGGACCTGCTAGGTTTATGTTTGGTTACCGGAGATCCATCAGGAGAAGACGACCTGGAAGATGTCGATGCTACCGCCGGTGCATCAGCGGGAAACAGCACATGGAGCTTAGCTGCTCGGTTCTGTAACCCCCGTTTAGACATTAGAGAGCAGGACGGACAATCCGGAATGGAGTGTTCAGGACCCAAACATTTAAGACACCATTCATGGGTATCTGTAACAGAAATAGTACCGCTACACTTAGTGCATTTTTTGAACCCGGAGGCTGGTTTTTCCATGAGGGAAATTTTCTTGTGGGCCCTGAGGCCTAAGAAGAAAAATACACCAAGTGAGGAAAAAATATCAATTTTTATTTTTTTTTTAAAGAAAGAAAGAAAGAAAAGACCGGCGGTACTGGTCCGGAGTCGGGGAAGGCAGACACGCGACCAAAGGAATAAAATAAAATAAAGAACTTCTTCAGCGGTGACAGGGCTCGACCTGCTGGCTCCGCGGCAAAGAAGAACTGAGGAGAGTTGGTTAGGAAAGGCGGGAAGGCAGCGCGCAGGTGCTGTGGGATGCTCCCAAAAGCTTTCCTTTTTGGGAAGCTGGGGAGCGTTCCCGCGCAGGCTCCGTCGGTACCGACGTACCCATATGTGAAGACTCATTCCTGCTTGTTCCTGGAGATAATAAATAAAAATAAATAAATGCCTGGTAAGTGATACATTAAATACCTTTATGGAAATGGGTAACAGGGGTAACATATGGAAAGCAGTGTGTATAAATGCCCGTAGCATGGGAAATAAGATCCCTGATAATGAAGCTTTGGTGGAAGTGGCCGACTTGGATTTAGTGGCAGTTACAGAAACATGGTTCACAAAAAACCATGACTGGGATGTAACTATACCTGGCTATACTTTATTCAGAAAGGACAGGGTAGGAAAAAGGGGAGGAGGAGTGGCACTATATGTAAAAAATACTATTAAAGCTTTGGAATTACAGAGCTTAAAAGGGAGAGAGGAGGCATCGCGGGTTAAACTAGAAAGAGGGAAAGAAATCCCTCACAAGACCTCCCTCACAAGAGGAAGAGGTGGACAGAGTTAATTGAAGACATATGCAGCATTGCTAGGAAAGGGGGAAGTGCTACTGATAGGGGATTTCAATATGCCAGATGTTGATTGGCACATTCCTGCTGCAGTATCATCTAGAAGTAAAGAGATCCTGGATTCTCTACAGGGAGAACTATTCAAGCAATTGGTAAAAGACCCCACACGTGAAGGGGCCTTACTGGACTTGGTGCTTACCTATGGTGAAAGTGTTTCTGATGTTATAGTGGGAGATCATTTTGCATCCAGTGATCACCAGATGGTGTGGTTCAGTATTAGGACTAGGGCCGTTAGAATACATTCAAAAGTGAGGGTCTTAGACTTTAGGAAGACTAACTTTGCCAAGATGGGCCAACACCTCAGGGAGCCGTTAGCGGGATGAGAACAGCTGGGGGATGTAGAAAAACAGTGGGCAAAACTGAAAGGGGATATTTTAAGGGCAACCAACCTTTTTGTTAAAATGGTAAATAAAGGTAAAAGGAAAAGGAGACCGCTATGGCTTTCGAAAGAAGTAGCTGAAAAAGTGAAGAAAAAGAGGGAAGCCTTCATGAAATACAAGAAATCACAGAGAGAGGAAGACAGGCATCTATATTTGGAAAAACTTGGAGAAGCTAGCAAAGTAGTCAGGAAAGCAAAGATTCAAAAAGGAGGAAATAGCCACTGCAATAAAATGGGGGGGATGAGACATTTTTCAGATATGTTAGGGAGAAGAGGAAGGGCAAAAGTGGTATTGTCAGACTGAAGGGTGAAGGGGAGGAATATTTATTTAACCAGTTTTGTATACCACCTTATCCTTCAAAGTGGTTGACAAGACAAAAAAGGACTTACATGTTGAGGGCATGGGAAGATCAAATACAATACATTACAATATAAATACAGTACAAACAGTAAAGCACAGTTACTTACCTGTAACAGGTGATCACTGGGAACAGCAGGAATAAGTCTTCACATATGGGGTACGTTGGTACCGACGGAGTCCGTGCGGGAATGCTTCCCAGCGTCCAATCGAAGAGCTTTTGGAAGCATCCCACCACGCCTGCATGCTGCCTTCCCGCCTTTCCCAACTGCCTCTCCTCAGTTAAGTTTTAAAGCTGAGACAAAGAGAGAGAGAGAGAGAGAGAGGAAAGATAGATAGAGATACAACTCCTGGGGAGGTGGGTGGGTTGTGAAGACTTATTCCTGCTGTTCCCAGAGATCACCTGTTACAGGTAAGTAACTGTGCTATCTCCAGGAACAAGCAGGAATGAGTCTTCACATATGGGGACTCCCAAGCTGAGATGCCTGGAGTCCCAGCATGTCATAGGCTGGAACATGCTATCTCCCAGAACACCAGGCATCCTGAGGATGGAGGGTAGGAGTTGAAGAAAGAAAGGTGCTGTGGAACAGCTAACCTAGCATAGGCTTGCAGACAAGGAGTCCATGTGTGGATGATAATTGTCATGAATGATATTGCAAAGAAAAAATATTGCAATAGGGACCTCCCCTAACAGGACTTTAGAGAAGTATGGAGGTTCATGGAATCTACTGGGGAACCCAGTAGAGGAACCTCGAGAAGGACCTCATTGTAAGTGGAGGTAGTAAATCTGTAGGAAAAGCAATGGAGGTCAGAATCCTGAAAGGTAACAGGGAACCCCATTAGGATAAAAACTGGGGTAGTCCAAAAACGGTGAGCCTTCAGCGGAAGGCTTTATGATAAAAGCCCAACTCTTTTGGCAGCAGAGTGGCCCACTCTTAGGGACAAAAAGAGAAAGGCTAACCGATTTGGACAGACAGGTCCAGTCCTTGTGGGGAGAAAGGGTATGGGAACCCCTTGTATCCCAAAAGAAAGGACAACGCCGGAGGCGTTAGAGCCTGTGAGTAGCTGAAGATCCGCAATGTATCTCCTAACTGAAGTCAGCTGGGAGAGATATAGGAACATGGAGAGCTTCAGAGGTACCTAACCTTAGGGTTATGGTAGGTGTTAACTACCAAAGTGGTTGTGGGTGTAGGACCCCAAAACATGCTGGATAGCATAAGTATGGGTAAAGTCCATCTGTCAGAATCATATGGCTATATGAGCTTCGACAGGCAGGTAGATAAAGCAGAAACATATCTACCGATAGTAACAAATCTCGACATATACATATACATACATATACATACATACACATATACACATATACACACATACACATATACACATACATATCTCCCTATAGATATATGAGAATATATCTATAGGGAGATATGAAGGGCATAAAATACTCACACATGATAGACAGACATCTGTAAGATGTGTGCTATAGGTATGAATATATGTATGAATAATGTATGTATGTATATATACCTCTATATGGAAGTCTGCAAAGAAGCAGACAGATGCCTACAAAAGGTATTCACATAGGAAAATGTGGAGAGGAAAGATTCATCTAACAAGAAGGTGGAACCTACTTGAGAAGACATATAGAGAATCAATTCCCACTGGTTATGGCTACAGGAATGCTAGGTAGTAGAATAACCAGGATGGTTATGTGAAAAGCAGAGGATATCATCAGTCTGCAGCCTGCAAGTCCCGAGTATTCTAGAATTCTAGCATGGTAAGTGAATAGAAGACGCATAGGAATGAGATACCATGCTGACCTGCTTAAGGGCAAAAAGGTATCATGTGTTCTTACCATGAGGACGAGCTGGAAGAAAACATATTCCCTATTGGAAATACTATGGACCAAAGCAGGGAATTAGCAACTCCTTAAGCTTTCACGTAAGCGGAGGCCTATGTCCTTTATATTAAAAAGGAGAACTTTTCTAGTCATGGGAGACATGACTGAAAAAGCCTTTTTCAACCATCTAGTATGGCTGTTGGAGAAAAAGCCTCCCCCCCCCCATGCTCTCTAGCAGAGAGCATGATGCAGGAGAATGGGGAGATAGAACTGGCTGCAGAAGAGCCAGTAGCTATGTCAACTATGCTGCCAAACCCAGGGGAATGGAGATGGCAGACAGAGAAGACAATCCAGCAAGCTTGTAGTGAAAAAATTTCCAAGACAAATGACAGCACTGACTTGGAGCCACTAGTAAGACGAGACAGAATGTTAATGGAGGATAAATCTGATTGCTGGTGGACAAGAACCAGTGGTTGAAACATTAAGGCTCCTGCATTGGCAGCTGCTTGCCAGACAGCAGAAGAATGGTATTGTTTAAAAACAGTAAGAACAGACAAAACAAGAGCAGAAAACTCTGGACATGTCTGATGAACTGCTTCAAAGCAAGATTGAAAAAGAGGAGTCAACTCAGAGAACAGAACTCCGCACTGGAAAAGTAAGAAAACTAGAGAGGCTGAAGAAAAGTCCTCCAGTGAAGCAATACCGCTCTTACAGAGGAAAAACCCTGGTAAGAGGGTAAAGCACAGTTACTTACCTGTAACAGGTGATCTCTGGGAACAGCAGGAATTAGTCATCACATATGGGTACGTCGGTACCGACGGAGCCTGCGCGGGAAAGCTCCCCAGCTTTTCAAATGAAAAGCTTTTGGGGCCTCCCACTGCACATGCGCGCTGCCTTCCCGCCTTCCTGACCAGCTCTCCTCAGTTCGAGTTTAAAGCTGAGACAATAGAGAGAGAGGACAGGAAGATAGAGGAATAGAGAGACAACTCCTAGGGGAGGTGGGTGGGTTGTGATGACTAATTCCTGCTGTTCCCAGAGATCACCTGTTACAGGTAAGTAACTGTGCTATCTCTAGGAACAAGCAGGAATAAGTCATCACATATGGGACTCCCTAGCTGAGATGCCTGGGAGATCCCCCTCCAAGGGTAACCATCTTCGGATGGATCTCAGGCATCCATTCTGGGAAGGTGGGCAGGAGTTGTTTAAGTATGGAACAGGTGTTTGAGGACAGCCTGACCAAACAAGGCATCCCGGCGGGAGTCCTTGTCCAAGCAGTAATGGGCTGTGAAGGTATGCACCGAGGCCCAAGTGGCTGCTCGACAGATCTGATCTATGGATACAGAGTGAAGATGAGCCATAGAAGTGGCCATGGCTCTCACATTGTGAGCTGTGACATGGCCTTCCAGAGAAATGTTCTTACTCTGGTAAGCAAAGGAAATACACTGAGTAATCCAGTTGGAAAGTGTGCGTTTGGCGACTCGAAGTCCCAAATGAGAAGGATCAAAAGACACGAAAAGCTGAGAAGACTTTCGATGTGGCTGAGTTCTATTGAGGTAAAAGGCGAGAGCTCTTTTACAGTCAAGAGTATGAAGGTTCCTCTCTGCACTGGATGCATGAGGAGCCGGAAAAAAGACAGGTAGATATACCTCTTGATTAAGATGAAAAAGCGAGACCACTTTAGGCATAAAGTGGGGATTCGTCCTAAGGACCACCTTATCATGATGAAATCTGGTATAAGGTGGATTTGCCACCAAAGCCTGCAGTTCACTGATGCGGCGAGCCGAAGTGACTGCAATAAGGAAAAGGACCTTCCAAGAAAGAAATTTCAGGGAGGTAGATACCAATGGTTCAAAGGGTGGCTTCATAAGTTGACCCAGAACTAAATTCAAGTCCCATGCTACCGGAGGAGGCCGGATGGGAGGCTTAGTGAGGGTTAGGCCTCTCATGAATCTTGCAATAAGAGGATGAGAGGAAACAGATTATCCATTTATAGGTTTTAAGGATGCTGTAATAGCACTTAAATGGACTCGTACTGAATTCGTCTTGAGGCCTGCATTGGAAAGATGCAGGAGATAGTCTAGTAGAGAATTCAAAGGAAGTGCCAGAGGGTCAAGACCCTGTTGAGCACACCAAATGGAAAAACGTTTCCATTTGAAAGCATAGGAACGCCTGGTAGAGGGTTTCCTAGAGGCATAAAGGATATCTTTCACTGGTTGAGAAAGATTAAACTCTTGAAGGCTTAAGCCTTCAGTAACCAAGCTCGGAGATGTAGGGACTTGGGGTTTGGATGCCACAAAGTCCCCTGCTCCTGAGACAGAAGGTCTGGTGCAGCTCCCAGGTCCAGGGAGGAGCCCTGGGAGAGCTGTAGAAGGAGAGGGAACCACACTTGGCGTGGCCAGCGTGGAGCAATGAGGATCATGGATCCGTGATCCCTCTGAAGTTTGAACAGAGTCTTGGGAATCAAAGGAATGGGTGGAAAAGCATACAGGAATTCCTGACCCCAATGCAGGAGAAAGGCATCGTTGGCCTGAGCTCCCTGACACGGAGTCCTGGAACAGAACCGGGGAAGTTTGGCATTCCACGGACTTGCAAAGAGGTCTATGTCCGGGGTCCCCCATTCCTGAAAGATTCTGCGTATCTGGTCCATATGTAGGGACCATTCGTGTGGGAGCAGAACTCGACTGAGTCTGTCTGCCCGAGAGTTTTGAACTCCTGGAAGATATACTGCCAGAAGATGAATTTGGTGCTCTCTGGCGAAGGCCCATAATCTGAGAGCTTCGTTGCAAAGCGACAGAGAGCCCGTCCCTCCTTGTTTGTTGATATAAAACATGGCCACCTGATTGTCTGTCTGAAGTAGGACAGTCAGGTTGGCAAGGAGGGTATGGAAGACTGTGAGGGCAAGGAAGATTGCTCGCAGTTCCAGAAGATTGATATGAAGGGTGGTCTCTTGGGGAGACCAGATTCCCTGAGTGGAGAGATGTTGAAGATGAGCTCCCCACCCTGTTTGGGAGGCATCTGTTGTGAGGGTTGCTTGGGGCAACGAATGTTGGAAGGGGGTCCCCAACAACAGATTTTTGGAGGATGTCCACCACTGGAGAGACCAAAACAGACGTTTTGAGGTGAGTACCTGGTCTGACAGCAGTCCCGATGCTTGAGACCACTGGGTGACCAATGTCCATTGAGCTGCTCTCATATGGAGACGAGCATAGGGTACCACATGAACCGTGGAGGCCATGTGGCCGAGAAGTTGCAGCATTTCTTTGGCTGACAAGTGACTTCTGGACTGAGCCTGGGAGGCCAAGCTTATTAGCCTTTGGCCTCGGACCAGAGGGAGGTAGGCCCTTGCAGTGGTGGAGTCCAATTGGGCCCCTATGAATTCCAGGGACTGAGTAGGGATGAATTGGGACTTGGGAATGTTTACCACAAGTCCCAGATATTGAAGAATACGCCTTGTGCGGTCCAGAGAAATCTGGGCTTCTGATTGAGATGGAGCTCGGATGAGCCAGTCGTCCAGATATGGGAAGACAAAGATTCCCATGCCTCTGAGAAATGCGGCAACGACTGCCATGCATTTTGTGAATACTCTTGGAGCAGAGGCCAGACCGAAGGGTAGTACTCTGTACTGGAAATGTTTTCCCTGGAACAGAAATCTTAGATACTTTCTGTGGGATGGATGGATGAGTATATGAGTGTACGCATCCTTGAGATCTAGAGAACAAAGCCAATCTTGACTCTGAAGGTATGGAAGGAGAAGGCCCAGAGAGAGCATTTTGAATTTCTCCTTGAATAGAAACCTGTTCAATTCTCTCAGATCTAGGATAGGTCTGAAGCCCCCTGTCTTCTTTGTTATGAGAAAGTAAGGGGAGTAGAAACCTAACCCCTGTTGTGGAGGAGGAACCTCCTCTATTGCCCCTTGGGCAAGAAGAGAAGAGACTTCCTGACCCAACAGGGTCAGAAGAGATGGGGGAGAACTGAATTGCCTCACCATGGTATGGGGAGGAAGGCTGGAGAAATGAAGTTTGTAGCCTTCTCGGATAATAGAGAGGGTCCATTGCTCTGATGTTATTTACTTCCATCTGGGAGCAAAGTGAGCTAGCCTTCCAGGAATGGTGAGGGGCTCTGGCTGTGCTAGAGCCAGAAACGGCAAGTTCTCTAGAGGGAAGTCAAAACCCCTGAGGGGGTTGAGCCTGCTGGGATGTAGCAGACACTGCAGGCTTTGACTTTACCTGCTTAGATTGTTGACGCTTAGCCGCAAGGCGAGGCTGAGCAGATTGCTGGCCAGTATTTGTGGGAAATCTGGTCTTTTTATAGTAAGGCCTTTTAAAAGGCTTCTTTTTGGTAGGGGTAGAAGTAGACTTGGAAAGTCTATCTAGAGTGGCATTTTCTGCATCCATTTGAGCAGCTTTAATCTGCCAGTCTTCCCCAAATAAGTTCTCACCGGTACAGGGCAGATTCCTGAGGCCTTCTACAACCCAGGGTTCTAGGTTAGAAGCCTGGAGCCAAGCGAGACGTCGGGCTGCAATAGCAATTCCCGAAGCTCTGCCTGCAACTTCAAAGGAATCAAAGGCTGCCCTGTTGGAGAACTTGGACACCTCGGAAAGTTGTGTCACCATAGAAAAGAAGTCCGCCCTTTGATCATCAGGGATAAAGGGGGCAAAATTCTGTATTTTTAGGGCAAGTTGCCCAAGATACATGCCCATATAAAGGCTATAAGAGTTGATCCTGGCTATAAGCATACTAGCCTGGAACATCTTTCTTCCAAAAGAGTCTAGGTTCTTACATTCTCGCCCTGGAGGGGTAGAAGAATGCCTCTTAGGACTCTATTTTCTTCATGGCAGACTTCACCACAATGGAGTGGTGAGGCAGCTGAGTTTTCTGGAACCCAGGCGAAGGAGGGACCCGATACATGGTGTCCAACCTGCGGGAATGGGGAGACAGTGTTAAAGGAGTCTCCCACAAATCCATCAAGTGTTCTTGAAGGATTTCATGGACAGGCAGAGTGACTGCCTCTTTAGGAGCTTTTGAGTATCCTAAAATGTCCAATTTTTTTGATCTGGGTTCTCTTTCAGAAGATGTAGTAATAGAAAGTGCTTTAGCTACATCAACAATGAAATCCTGAAAGGATAAATCCTCTGGAGGAGACATCCTCCTCTTGGGAGAAGAGGGCTCCTCAGGAAGAGTAAGCTCAGCAGAGTCATCAGAGGAATTGAATTCATCAGAAGAATCTGAGTACTCTTTCTGTGCTTCCAATGTACGATACGCATACCGATCGGTATCGACATCGGGCGTATCGGGCATGGGATCGGTACCGGGCGGGCGAAAGCCGGAATCCGGCATGCGAAACCGATCGACGTTTAGAAGTCGATGGTCTCGGTTCCGGTGTAGATACCGGAACCGGGGTCGGTACCGATGAAATCGGTACCGAGGGCGTCACAGCCTTAATGAAGGCCAGTACGGCCTGCTGCATGGTCTGGACAGTACTGCCCATAGACGCCACTACTGCCTGGATGTCGGTCCCGGTGTGGGCCGGTACCCCAGAGCAGTCCAACAGGTGTTCTGTCGAGGCCGTGCCATCGATGTCAACCTGTGACCCCATGATTGCTTTGGAGGCCGGAACCTCCCGCCGGGGTTTTTTGGCCTGGGCAGAATCCTCGAACTCAGAACTGAGAGCCTCTCGATCTTTAGAAAGAGATTTGCTTTTAGAGGATTTGCCCACAAAAGTTTTGGTTACCTGAGATCCATCCGGAGAGGAAGACCTGGATGACTGTGATGCTTCTGAAGGAAACAGCACATGGAGCTTGTTAGCCCGGTTCTGCAAACCGCGTTTAGACATCTGGGTGCAGGATGGGCAGTCCGGTATGGAGTGCTCAGGTCCCAAACATTTGAGACACCATTCATGGGTGTCTGTGACAGAAATGACAGCACTGCATTTGGTACATTTTTTGAAACCAGGGACTGGCTTCTCCATGAGGAGAAATTGTGTAGGCCTTAAGGCCTAACACCGGGTACCAAGCTGTGCTGAAGAAAAATAAAAAAGTCTTTTTTTTTTTTTGATATAGAAAGAAAGAAAGAAAGACCGGCGATACCGGTTTCGGTATGGGGAAGGCAGGTACGCGGTCTAAAGAAACAAACAAAAGTAACAAATTCTTCAGCGGTGACAGGAACACGACCTGCTGGCTCCGCGGAAAAAGAAGAACTGAGGAGAGCTGGTCAGGAAGGCGGGAAGGCAGCGCGCATGTGCAGTGGGAGGCCCCAAAAGCTTTTCATTTGAAAAGCTGGGGAGCTTTCCCACGCAGGCTCCGTCGGTACCGACGTACCCATATGTGATGACTAATTCCTGCTTGTTCCTAGAGATAGAGAATGGAGCTGAAGAAAACTTACAAAGTAGTAAGTTTATAGGAAGGAAAAAAAGACATGCTGGCACAGGAAACTCATTTGATAGTGGATAGACCTCTTTCCCTAGAAGGAAAAATCCTGTGACCTAGAAGCATGAACATCCCAACAGCTCATAGAACATAGAAAGAATGGATGTCTTTCGGGAAGAGATCCATGTTTAGGATTTAGAATGACAGCAGTGGATTGTCTCTAATGAGAAGCAGCAACTGCAGATTGTAATCCCGAGTCACAAGCATCTGATGAATTGATCAGAAACCCTGTGGTTGCTGGGTTTGCTGAGCCTGGTGAGAGGTTGAACTCTGCAGACCAGGACGATGCTTCCCCTGTTTGGGAACATCTGTATGATGGGCAGATGATGCATAAAACCTTCTTCTCCTATGGGAAGAATGTTTGGCAGGACATTTCCTACCTACTGAGACAGAATAAGAACATAAGAACATAAGATATGCCATACTGGGTCAGACCAAGGTCCATCAAGCCCAGTATTCTGTTTCCAACAGTGGCCAATCTAGGTCATATGTACCTAGCAGTTTCCCCAAGGGACAAAGGTTCCACAATGCTTGTATTGGTTCAAGCATTGATATCCTGGGTCCCTTCTTAATAATGGTTTATGGACCTTTCCTCCAGGAACTTGTCCAAACCTTTTTTAAACCCAGCTACACTAACAGCCTTTACTACATCCTCCGGTAACAAATTCCAGAGTTTGATTACACGTTGTTCCTGGAGATATATTGTATATCCAGTTTCACTATGAGATAAGTTGATCAATTTAAATTATTTGACAAAAATGATTCTATGAATAAATAAGTCTTTAAAGATATGCGAAAGTCTGATGTCTTCCTGAGCTCTTAATTCTTCAGGAATAGAATTCCATACCTCTGGTGCCATGAAGAAAAATGCTCTTTTAGAGGTCATCTGTTTTGTTTTATTGAAGTTTAAAGGTGTACTAAGCTTATTGGAGTTATGAGTGTGTCTACGTTTTAGGCTCTTGTCTTTGGATATTATATGCTGTAGAATATCTGCTGAAGATTGGTGAAAGATTTTGAATATAATCATTAGGTTTTTGTATTTTTCTCTTGCAATAATTGGAAGGAAATGTAACTGTTTAAGGACAGGAGTAATGTGATCAAATTTTGCAGAGCCAGTAATTATACGTGCAGTAGTGTTTTCAACTAATTGGAGAGGATGGATAGCGTTTTTAGGAAAACCTTGATAGAAGATGTTTCCAAAATCAAGAAGGGGTGTTATGACAGCTTGACATACCGTGCGAAAGTGATTTGTATTTAATATTGATTTTAGTCTTCTTATCTTTAAGTGATGGTATGCTTTAGCTGCAATTTTGTTTATATGAGATTTTAAGTTTAAATATTTATCTAGGGTTATACCTAAATATCTTACTTCATCTTTAATTTTTATTTTTGTATTTAATAGGTTAATTTCACTTGGTAGTTTTAAGGACTGACAATTCAATATGAACAATGCTTCTGTTTTGTCAGAATTTATTTTTAAATTGTTATTGAGCCAATTATTTATATCATTCAAACAGCTATTAATTTTTGTTGTATCAAAGGTATTTGGATCAACTGAAGTATAAATCATAATGTCATCAGTGTATAAATGATAATCCATTTCATGTTTAATAATTTGACATATGGGTTGAATATAGATAGATGATAAAGCAGAACCTTGCGGAATACCTTGCACAATCGTGAATTGTGAGGATTTTTTGTCCCCATTTACAAGTTGTGAACGATTGGTTAAGTAAGAAGCGAACCATTTTATTGTATTGTTAGATAAAGCAATATTTCTTAGACGTTGCAGCATTATTGAGTGAGACACAGTATCAAATGCTGCTGAGACATCAATGAATATTAATAGAAATAATTTGTTTTTGTCAAGACCTGTTATAAGATCATTAAAGAGAGAAATCAGTAGCGTCTCCACATTGTGATTTGAGATTTGTAGAAGCTGAGGAGGATAAAGCGGAATTGCTTAACAAATATTTCTGTTCTGTGTTCACAAATGAAGAACCAGGAGCAGGACCTCAAAAAACACCCACAAACAGGAACAGAAGCGAGGGACATCTTGAACAATTTTCAGAAGACTGTGTTCGTGAGAAACTAGCTCAACTTAAAGTAGACAAAACGATGGGACCGGATGGGATATACCCTAGTATACTGAGGGAACTTGGGGACGTTCTAGCAGCTCCACTGACTGACCTTTTCAATGTCTCGGAGTCAGGAGTGGTGCCAAAGGATTGGAGAGAGGCTCATGTGGTGCCTTTACACAAAAGCAGAAGTAAGGATGTGGTTGAGAACTACAGGCCGGTTAGTTTAACTTTGGTGGTGAGTAAATTATTGGAAACGCTGCTGATAGAGAAAATAGTGAGGTTTCTGGAGTCCAGCGGATTACAGGATCTGAGGCAGCATGGATTTACCAGAGGCAGGTCTTGTCAGACAAATCTGATTGATTTCTTTGACTGGGTGACCAGGGAGCTGGACCGAGGGAAAGTCCTAGATGTGGTGTATTTAGATTTCAGTAAAGCCTTTGACACTGAGCACCCTAGGGATGGACCCTAAAGTTACTGCTTGGTTAGAAATTGATTTGGTGGGAGGCGACAGAGTACAGGTAAATGGAGCTCACTCTGAGGTGAAGGATGTTACCAGTGGTGTGCCCCAGGGATCTGTCCTTGGTCCGATTCTTTTTAACATCTTTGTTAGTGATATAGCGGAAGGGCTGTCGGGTAAGGTTTGCCTTTTTGCAGATGATACCAAAATCTGCAATAGAATAGACACCCAGAAAGGTGTAGATAACATGAGGAGGGATCTTGCTAAGCTTGAAGAATGGTCTAGAATTTGGCAGCTGGGATTTAATGATAAAAAATGTAAGGTCATGCATTTGGGCTGCAGCAATCCAAGGGAGCAATATAGTATAGGGGGTGAAGTACTTTTGTCCACTAAAGAAGAGCGGGACCTAGGCATGGTTGTGTCTAATGATCTTAAAGTAGCAAAACAGGTAGAAAAGGCGACGGCAAAAGCTAGAAGAATGCTTGGGTGCATACGGAGAGGAATGGCTAGCAGAAAAAAGGAGGTGATAGTGCCTCTCGTGCGACCTCATTTGGAGTATAGTGTGCAATTCTGGAGACCGCACCTTCAAAAGGATGTGAACAGGATGGAGTCGGTGTAGAGGGTGGCTACTAAAATTATTAGTGGTCTTCATTATAAAGCATACAAGGACAGACTTAGGGATCTTAATATGTACACCTTAGAGGAAAGGCGGGATAGAGGTGATATGAATGAGATGTTTAAATACCTCCATGGCATAAATGTTCAGGGGGAGAGCCTCTTTCAATTTAAAGCAAGTTCTGCCACGAGGGGACATGGGATGAGGGTGAAGGGGGATAGATTCAGGAGTGACATGTGGAAATATTTCTTTACGGAAAGAGTGGTGGATCTGTGGAATAGTCTCCCAGTGGAGGTGGTAGAGATGAGGACAGTAACCGAATTCAAAAAAGCATGGGACAGGGCAGCCAAGATGGCGGTGTAACATAACGAGCTGATCGCTGCTCCACTTAGATTTATTTTACTTTTGTGATATCCTCCACAATCGACTTACCTTTGCCCTATGCCGAAGCAGAAGGCTAAGGGCAAGGGTGGTTTACCAGCGGGGCAGCGCACAATGGAGAGCTACGTTGCAGCAAAGACGGGCAATCCCACGGCCGTGGCGGAGGTGAGCCCCAGTCTGGGCAGCGATGTCTCGCTGAATCCGGCTGGCCCCTCCACTCCTCCTCTGCCCGCTGAGGTAACCACTGGGGTAGCAGTGGGGGCTGGTGATTACCATCCTGAGAGCCCGGCAGGGGCGTCGGACATGGCGTCTTCAGCAAGCGCTCTGTTTCCAGCACCTCAGACGGGTGCTATAGAGCAGGGGAGTTTGGCTCCTGCTGTTTCCAGATCAAATCTCCAGTTGGATTTCCCTCCGCTTCAGCCTCCGCAAGAAGTAACTGGCTTCAATTTGGGCTGCCCTTCAATCAGTTCGTCAGCTTTGTGCTGTGGCGTTCCAGACTCTGACCCTGCTCCCTGCTCGGTTGGAGAGTGTGGAGAAGAGGTTCGATGACCAGCAGGTAAAATTGACTGTGCTTGATCAAACTGTTCACAACAGGTACAAGAGCAGCAGGGAATCTTTTCACAGGATAAGATGGTATTTCTACGGAAAACTGAGAACTTGGAGAATGCTTCTCGCTCTTTGAACCTCAGGATTTTGAATTTCCCCTGTGTTTCTGGCACTTCGGCCAGGACTCTTTTTCACAGATTTCTTAAGGAAACTTTTGGCTACCTTGAGGATGATTTTTCTCCAGTACAGAAGATTTTCTACCTACCATCTGGGGTCGCTAGTGGCGTTACTGCTGCGGTTCCTGTTCCTCAGTGGCGTTACTGCTGCGGTTCCTGATCTTTCCCTGGACTCTTTGGATTTGGAGAATTTATCTGCAATGTTGGAATAGTCATCTGAAACAGTAGGGTCCAGAGCGACGCTTAGTTTCTTTTGTGTTTCTTCATGATAAAAATGCATTGTTACGTCTGTTTCTAAAGAAAACCAATATTTCTTTTTTAGGGGGGTAAGATCCAGATTTTTCCGGATGTGTCTCGTTGGACAAGTCCGTAGAAAAACATTTTTGGAACTACGCACTGAGGTGGTATCACTCGGTGCAAAGTTTCAATTAAGATTTCCTTGTAAATGTATTGTTTATTTTCAGAATTCTGTATATCATTTCTTTGAACCTTCTCAATTACGCTTCTTTTTGGATGCTAAGTTGTACGGCTAACTGGGGTTTGACTGGAGCGGAGGGCCACTGTTGGGGCAATACATTATGTGCTTTGCCGTTTATTCGGTTATCTCTTTTTTTTTATTTTCTTCTTACTTATCCATCCCTCTGGATTTCTGATTCTTGGATCTTGCCTTTTTGTAGACTATTTAGTATTTGGTCTTTGGGGTTATTTTATTGCTGTGGGTTTATTATCTTCTGTATTGTTTGTTAGACCAATACTTGTATTTCTTGTTTCCAAGTTTTGCTTGGTGTTTTGTAAAACTTGATAAAAAAAAAGCATGGGACAAACACAGAGATCTCTAAAGGAAAAAAGGGGACCGTCGTAGTTGTTATGGAAGGACAGACTAGATAGGCCAAGTGGTCTTTTTCTGTTGTCATATTTCTATGTTTCTATGTTTTGAATGCAACCCAATTTCTGGGCCTTCTTGGGGTACATCAGGAGAAGCTCCAGCAGGAAAGGAAAGGCTCTGGAAAGCCCCATGATGACAGGATCAGAAGTGGAGGGGGGGGGGGGCGCGTCGGGGCTGGAACAGAGAGCTCCGTAATTTGCATTTCAGTGGCAATCTAGACAATTAAAGGGGGGAGGGTGATCACCACTCGGCAACAAAGACATACCACGCAAGAGTTATGGTTCTCCTCCTGAAAGAGTTCCCCCTCCTCCTTGTTGGAGGCAGCATAACCAGAGTCATCGTGGGAAACACCATCACCAAAAAATTCTGCCTCACTCCAATAAGGAACTTTGGAGGGGACCACAGACCCTCCCAGAGTCCCGCCCTCTCGATCATTTGCAGGAACCGCCCCCAAGGACTATCAGAGGAGCGGTGGAAGATGGGCCCAGCTGAGATGAAACAAGGCCTTGACCTCCCTTCAATAGCCCACAAACATGCTGGAAGATGGGCTAAAAATCTGCCGTTGCAGGGTCCGACAGCCGCTATGAGATCTGACAGCTGCTGTGGCTGGGAGTGCTACAACTGTGGAAACAGAGGGAGAGAACTCCCCGTCAGCCACAGGAGCCAGTCCCATGGTGAAATTCGGCATCATGGGGACAGCAGGTCCGCCTGGAAAGAGCACTGATAATCCCTGATGTGGAAGGCTGCAACGAAGCCTCAACTGCATAGGGAGCTAGAACCAGAACCGCCAACGAAGACACAGAATTGGCAGAAGTCTCCCCCAGATTGGCTGTGCAAGTGGCACAGAGATGATCAACAAGGGAACAGTCGTCACTTATTGCAGCTGAGGCATCAGTGCAATGAGGTAGGCAATGATCCTAATGCACCACACTAGCTCTCAGATAGGAATTTGCCAACAGAAGGGTATCTCATACACTTCCTGGAATCTCAGCTGGCCAAGCTGCACTGAAACCAGTCTCAAACTGACCAGGAGCTGTAGGCCTTAAGGAAAAATGGTGCGTAGCCTGCACAGGCCGGGGACATCAGGCACGAAAGATGGGATTGCAGAAAACACTCATGGTTAGGTGCAGCGGCCCCTTTTTGCCACTGGTGCTCGATCTGCACAGGCCAGGGATGTCTGGCAGGATTGCAGCAAACTCTCACAGTTAGGTGCGGCGGTCCCTTATTGCCGCTGGTGAAGTTCAGGCAGTGATCCTCTGCAGTTGCCCACTGGAAAAGCCAGCAATCCACTGCAGCTTCAGTGCTGCAGTCCCCCGGGAGCAGAGGAGTGGGGACGGTTATGTTAAGGAGCTACATGGAGCCTTGCAGAAGACTCTCATAACTTTTATACTTTTTCTGTTTGTTTAAAAAAAGAAAAGTAAAAGGAAGAAAAAAAAAAGAAAAAAGGCCAACATACAGATAAGAGTCCCTCAGAAGGATCCTCATGATCCAATGCTCCTAGGAAGCAACACTGGCTCTCCTAGCCAGGAGCTAGCTCCAAAGTAACAGATCAACCAGAAAAGGGTCTCTCATACACCCCACAGGATCTAAAGTGGCCGAAATACATGGCACCCAAACGCAGACTGGGAGGAGCTATAGGCCTTTGTAGGGTTCTCTAGAAGGATGCACCATCTGCTGAGACAGAGAAAATACTGAGGGCTTCCTCTAGCTGTGCTAAGTTTTATGCCAGTGGTGATGTCATGGTATAGTTTTACTTTCTTTTCTCTGTCTCCCATCTGCTGGCAGGGGGAAATAACCCACTAATCTGGACTGGTCTAGCAGGAAGATCTGGAAAGTCCATACAAATCACACATCAAAATTTTGCCACACGTTTTCTTTTAAAATCCAAATATATCCAATGCAATAACAGGTTCAGAAATCTCTGCATCAGGGAGATAATTCAAGAATGACTTAGCTATATAGTCCATGGTCACAAAATCGATTCACCATGTTTTCAATAGTCTTTGGCTGACTTTTTGTATTTATTTTTAAATAAAGCATAGCTACTCACCTGTAACAGGTGATCTCCGGGAACAGCAGGAATTTAGTCTTCACATATGGGTATCATCGGTACAGACGGAGCCTGCGTGGGAATGCTCCCCAGCGTCCAATAGGAAAGCCTTTGGGAGCATCCCACAGCGCCTGCGTGCTGCCTTCCCGCCTTTCCTAACTGTCCCTCTCCTGTTGAGTTTATAGCCGGGACAAAAGAGGGAAAGAGAGATAGAGAGATACAACTCCTAGGGGAGGTGGGCGGGTTGTAAAGACTACATTCCTGCTGCCATGGCTCTCACATTGTGAGCTGTGACATGGCCTTCAAGAGGAAGGTTCTTACTCTCAAACGCAAAAGATATACACTGTGCAATCCAGCTGGACAGTGTCCTTTTGGAGACTGGAAGTCCCAAATGACTAGGATCAAAAGCAACAAAGAGTTGAGAGGATTTTCTAAGTTGCTGTGTCCTTTGCAAGTAAAAGACCAAAGCTCTTTTACAGTCCAAAGCATGAAGGTTCCTTTCTGCATTTGAGGCATTAGGCCTTGGAAAGAATACAGGAAGGTAAACCACTTGGTTTAAATGAAAAGGCGAAACCACCTTTGGCATAAAGTGTGGATGAGCCCTAAGGACTACCTTATCATGGTGGAACCTTGTATAAGGAGGATCAGCCACCAACGCTTGCAATTCACTGATGTGACGTGCTGATGCGATTGCAATGAGGAAGATAACCTTCCAGGAAAGGAATTTCAAAGAGGTAGTGGCTAATGGTTCAAAGGGCAGTTTCATGAGCTGCCCAAGTACTAGATTCAAGTCCCATGCCACCGGTGGTGGCTTAATGGGAGGCTTCGTTAAAAGAAGGCCTCTCATAAATCTCGCTATGAGAGGATGAGAGGAAAAAGGGTGTCCATTTAGAGGCTTGAAAGAAGCTGCAATAGCACGCAAATGAACTCTCACTGAATTGGTCTTAAGTCCTGCATTTGATAAATGAAGGAGATACTCCAGTAATGATTCCAGAGGTATCGCAAGAGGGTTAAGACCCTTCTGCGAGCACCATATGGTAAACCTCTTCCACGTAAATGCATAAGTGTCTAGTGGAGAGTTTCCTGGAGCAGAAAGGATATCCTTTACCTGCTGGGAAAGGTTAAGACCCTGAAGTTCTAGGCTTTCAACCAGGCCATGAGATGCAGAGACTGGGGATTAGGATGCCACAGCATCCCGTCCTCTTATGAGAGAAGATCTGGAGCAGATCCTAACTCCAGAGGCAGAGCTTGAGAGAGATGTAGGAGCAGAGGGTACCCACACTTGCCGTGGCCAACGTGGAGCTATGAGGATCATATGACTTCTGTCTCTATGAAGCTTGAACAGGGTTTTGGGAATTAGGGGAATGGGAGGAAAGGCATACAGGAAGTGCTGACCCCATTGAAGGAGGAAAGCATCCCTGGCCTGAAAACCTCGAGCCGGAATTCTGGAACAGAACCAGGGAAGTTTGGCATTCAGCGGACTTGCAAAGAGGTCTATGTCCGGGGTTCCCCAAATCTGAAAAATTTGGGCCACCTGGTCTGCATGGAGAGACCATTCGTGTGGAAGCAGAACTCGACTGAGTCTGTCTGCCCAAAAGTTTTGAATGCCTGGAAGATACATCGCAAGGAGATGAATCTGATGCTCTCTGGCGAGGGCCCATAGTCGCAAAGCTTCGTTGCACAGCAAGAGCCTGTTCTGCCCTGCTTGTTCACATAGAACACGGCTACCTGATTGTCCGTTTGAACTAGGACCGTCTTGTAGCTGAGCTGGGTGTGAAATACTCGAAGAGCAAGGAAGATTGCTCTGAGCTCCAGGAGATTGATATGAAGATAGGCCTCCTGTGGAGTCCAGGTACTCTGGGTAGAGAGGCCGTGCAGGTGGGCTCCCCAACCCACCTGTGAAGCATCTGTTGTTAGAGTGGCTTGGGGTGGGGGTTGCTGAAAAGAAGACCCCACCAAAAGGTTTTTGGGCGACTGCCACCATCAGAGGGACAAAATGAGGCAATCTAAGATTGCTATTTTGCCTGACAGACAACCTGAGGACTGAGTCCACTGAGTGGATAAGGTCCACTGGGCTGCCCTCATATGGAGGCGAGCATAAGGAACCATATGCACAGTGGATGCCATGTGGCCTAGCAACTGTAACATTTCCTGAGCAGTGAGGTGAGGTTTTAGCACTGCTTGGGAAGCTAACTGTACAATGCGAAGGCAGCGGGACTGTGGAAGGAAGGCCCTTGTCTGTCTGGTATCCAGAAGAGCTCCTATAAACTCTAGGGATTGAGTGGGAATGAGATTGGACTTTGGGAAGTTTATGACAAGTCCCACATACTGAAGGATGCACATTGTGCAAGACAGAGCAACCCTGGCCTCTGGCTCTGAAGGGGCTCAAATGAGCCAGTCGTCTAAGTAGGGGAAGACGAATATTCCCAGGGTGCGGAGAAATGCTACCACCTCAGAAATGCATTTTGTGAACACCCTTGGTGCAGAGGCCAGGCCAAAAGGAAGAACCCTGTATTGGTAGTGCTTCCCTTGAAACAGAAAGCGAAGGAACTTTCGGTGAGTTGGATGGATGAGAACATGAGTGTACGCATCCTTGAGATCTAGAGAACAAAGCCAATACCGACTCCGAAGGTATGGCAGCAGAGTTCCTAGAGAAATCATTTTGAACTTCTCTCTGAACAGGAATTTGTTCAATTCTCTGTGGTCTAGAATGGGTTTGTGTCCTCCTGTTTTCTTTGGAATAAGGAAATAGGGGGAGTAAAACCCTGTACCCCACTGGGGAATGGGCACCTCTTCTATTGCTCCTTGAGCAAGGTGCATAGTGACTTCTTGACCTAACCAGTCATTCAGAGAGGTCAGAGAATTGAACCGTCTACTATTGTAGGAGGGGGCATGCTGACGAAATGAAGCTTGTACCCCTCTCTTACAATAGACAGAGTCCAATTTTCTGCTGTTATCTGACACCATCTGGGGGAAAAAGGACATAACCTTCCTGGGATGGTGGAGGGTTCTGGGCCGTTCAGGGCCAGGAAGGCAAAGTTCTCTAGACAGGAGTCAAAGCCCCTGTGAAGGCTGAATCTGTTGAGCCGGTTGAGGCTTAGCTGCTTTTGGCTTCCTTTGTTGCCTAGGTTGTTGCTGCTGTCTCTTTTAGGCAGACTGACCTGAACGATGCCCCTGCTGGGTATAGGAGGGATAAAAAACTTTCTTCTTGCTGAAGAATGGTTTCTTAAAGGATCTTTTCCTCGCAGGATCAGCTGTATATTTGGACAATCTATCTAGTGATATTGTCAGCATCTATCTCATTAGCTTTTTCCTGCCAATTCTTGCCAAAGAGATTCTCTCCTGTGCAGGGTATATTCCCCAGTTTGTCCTGTACCCAGATTTCCAAGTCAGATGCCTGGAATTCTACGTGCACCTATGGCAACAGCAGAGGCTCTGCTTATGCATTCAAAGCAGTCAAAGGCTGCATGATTTACAAACTTGGAAACATCCTGAGCATGTTTAACAAGAGCAAGATAATCTTGCCTTTTATCATCAGGAAGGAGAGGGTTCATAAGCTCTAAGTCTCCTGTAACTTCCTTAAGGAACATTCCCATATACAAGATATAGGAACTGATCCTAGCAGAAAGCATGGAAGCCTGGAAGGATCGACGTCCAAAGGCATCAAGAGTCCTACACTCACGTCCTGGAGGATTAGATGCATGCCTCTTTGCACTCTTCATCCATCTCATGGCTGACTCCACCACCATGGAATGGTGTGGTAATTCAGTCTTCTGAAACCCAGGACAAGGAGGAACTAGATACATGGTGTCAAGTCTTCGAGAATGAGGAGATGTGGTTAGAGGCGTTTCCCACATCCTTAACATAAGATCATGCAAGATCTCATGAATAGGTAAGGTAGCTGCCTCCTTGGGAGCTTTAGGGTATTGTAGGATTTCTAATTTCTTTGCCCTAGGCTCTTTTTCAGGAGCCAATGTGATGGAAAGACCTCGGGCCACATCTCGGATAAAATCCTGAAAGGACATATCCTCTGGTGGAGACATCCTACGCTGAGGAGAAGAGGAATCCTCGAGGAGAAGTACTCTGGTATCGGCAGAGCTTTGAGAGTCTTCAGACTCAGAGGATTCGAAGTATCTCCGATCCGGGTAATCGTGCAAGGCACAGTACCGGTACCGATCGAAGTCGGCATTGGAGTGGTCCGGTACTGACTTAATGCCGGATAGAGACGCATGACTCGGTCTCAGTAGAATACCTGCCGATGCAGTCTGTGCCGGTACCCGTGTCGGTGCCGGTACCGGTGTCGGTGCCAGTACCGGTTGAATTATCTGAAGCGGTTTCATAGGCATCGAGGCCGTGAGAAGAGCCGCCAGACTGCATTCAATAGCCAAGAATCTCTGGTCTATTGATGCAGTCGATGCTTGAGTATCGGTACCGGTTACAGCGGCCAGAACCCCAGAGCATGGCACCAGTAGTTCTGTCGAGGTTGAAGCCTCGAGAACATCCTGAAGCCCCGTTAGGGTTTTGGAAGCCGAAGCCTCCCACCGGGGCAATTTTGCTGGTGAAACTCCCTCAAGGGCAACGCATCTCGATGTTTAGAAGGAGATCTACCCTTTGAGGATTGGCTAGATTTATGTTTAGTTACCTGAGATCCATGGGAGGAAGATGAAGCCCTGGAGGGCATCGATGCCACGGACCCTGCATCAGAGGGAAAAAGGGTGCTAAGCTTAGCAGCTCGGTTTTGACGGCCCCTTTTCGACATCATTCCACAGGCAACACACTCTGAAATAGAGTGGTCAGGACCTAAACATTTGAGGCACCACTCATGGGTGTCAGCGACGGAGATGGTACCGCCACACTTGGAACACTTTTTAAAACCCGAAGCGGGTTTTTCCATTTTGAGGAAAAAATTGGGCCTAGTGCCCAAAATGGCGCGTGGCACCCAAGAAGAAAATTACTGGAGAAAGACTCCAGAAACAAAGATTTTGGTTTTTTTAGAAAAAAGAAAAGAACCACCGGCGGTACCGGTATAGCGTCGAGGGAAGGCAGACAAAAAATTAGTAGAAGGGAATTTTCTGCTGTGACAGAATGTGCGACCTGTCGGCTCCACGGAAAACAAAGAGGGACAGTTGGGAAAGGCAGCACGCAGGCACTGTGGGGATGCTCCCAAAGGCTTTCCTATTGGACGCTGGGGAGCGTTCCCGCACAGGCTCCCTCGGTACCGATGATACGCATATGCGAGGACTACATTCCTGCTTGTTCCTGGAGATAGCATTCATTGGCATTAAGATCTCTTGCAATGGCTCCTCTTCTGGGTAAGCACAGTGATTTATACAAACTCTGTATAGTGTCAACAGCACTGATATACTCCTGCAGTGTCTTAAAGTGGCTATAAAAAATTATATATGTTTTAAGTGATTGGACTGGGCCTACAGAAAACATTTTATATATTTATATATTAATATATATATATATTTGAATGTATTGGGGCTTGATATATAGGTTTCTACACCGAATAAGTCATTCCTGCTATTTTGGATCATAATTAGTGCACTGCATTTAAGACATGCTAAACATACCAAACACATGGATTCTGCAGCACTTCTGAGGAATTTCAGGATCAAAGATGGCCTTCACAAGGATTTTAAACCTGACTGGTCCACTTTAAACAGAACTCCTCAGATGTCCATACAAGACCAGTGCAGACCTGTTGGATCTGCTCTCCTCCCAACAGTGCCGACAAAACTCTGCTCGCCTTCCCTATATTCATATATTTAGTAGTATTTAGCTGACGCCTTTCCAGTAATAGTTCAAGGCAAATTGCATTTGGTAGGATAGGCAGGTACTTCCCCGTCCATAGAGAGCTCACACATCTATATATGTTGGTGCAGCCAGGAAGCAAATCAATATTGCTCTGCCTCCAGTTGGTGGGAGATGTTTCTGGTGCAGCAAGGTTGAAGAGGTTCTGGCAGGGCAGGCTGACTCATGCCTGCTCTACAGTTCCAGATTATCAAGGCCTTAGGGGATTCTATAAGGATGTCAGCCAGTAGAGGGCAATGATTCCTTTGGGAGGGGTCCTAGAAACCATGTGGGAAACCTTGGCATTAGGGCTTCCTACCCACTGTTTCTCTGTCATTTATTTAGTTTTCAGTAAAGCCTTTGACACCTTTCCTCACAGGTGACTTATAAACAAACTGAGCACCCTAAGGATGGACCCTAAAGTTACTGCTTGGGTTAGAAATTGGTAGTGTGGGAGGCGACAGAGTACAGGTAAATGGAGCTCACTCTGAGGAGAAGGAAGTTACCAGTGGTGTGCCCCAGGGATCTGTCCTTGGTCCGATTCTTTTTAACATCTTTGTTAGTGATATAACGGAAGGGCTGTCTGGTAAGGTTTGCCTCTTTGCAGATAACTAAATCTGCAATAGACACCCAGGAAGGTGTAGATAATATGAGGAGGGATATAGCTAAGCTTGAAGAATTGTCTAGAATTTGGCAGCTGGGATTTAATGTTAAAAAATGCAAGGTCATGCATTTGGGCTGCAGCAATCCAAGGAAGCAATATAGTAAAGGGGATGAAGTAGTCCACGAAAGAAGAGAGGGACCTAGGCGTGGTTGTGTCTGATGATCTTAAAGTAGCTAAACAGGTAGAAAAGGCGATGGCAAAAGCTAGAATGCTTGGGTGCATAAGGAGAGGAATGACCAGCAGAAGAAAGGAGGTGCTAGTGTCTTTGTATAAGTCTTTGGTGTGACCTCATTTGGAGTATTGTGGGCAATTCTGGAGACCGCATCTTCAAAAGGATATAAACAGGATGGAGTCAGTACCGAGGGTGGCTACTAAAATGGTTAGTGGTCTTCATTATAAAGCATATGAGGACAGACTTAAGGATCTTAATATGTACACCTTAGAGGAAAGGCAGGATAGAGGTGATATGATTGAGATGTTTAAATATCTCCGTGGCATAAATGCACAGGGGGAGAGCCTCTTTCAACTGAAAGCAAGTTCTGCTATGAGGGGACATGGGGGGGATGAGGGTGAAGGGGGATAGATTCAGGAGTGATATGCGGAAATATTTCTTTACGAATAGAGTGATGGATCCGTGGCATAGTCTCCCAGTGGAGATGAGATGAGTACAGTATCTGAATTTAATAAAGCATAGGACAAACACAGAGGATCTCTAAAGGAAAAAAGGGGACTGTTGTAGTTGCTGATATGGAAGGACAGATTAGATAGGCCATGTGGTCTTTTTCTGTCGTCATTTTTCTATGTTTCTTTAAGATTTGCCATACTGGAGCTTCTGGGTCGCCAGGAGTCAGGACTGACTCGAAGGCACACATTGCATTTTTGCTAGTTAGCCTGACCCCAGTATCCTGTTTCCAACAGTGGCTAGTCCAGATCACAAGTGCCTGGCAGAATCCCAAAGGGCAGATAGATTTCATGCCAGGCATCCCAAAGGTAAGCAATGGATTTCCCTAGTCCACTTTAATAATGTTTTATGAACCTTTCCTTCAGGAACATATCCACACTTTTTTTTTAAACCCAGATACACTAGCAGTTTTTACTATGTCCTCTGGCAATGAATGCCAAAGCTTAATTACATGTTCCCCAGTCTTTAAACCTTTTGAAGGAAGGAACAACCAATTCATGTTTGCTCATCCCAATCCTTTGTACTGCCTTCCGCTTCAAACACTGAGTAAGGCCAGAGCACCCATCTGACCCAATGGCTCTAGGCTGACCTATCAAAATGCTTCAGTGTCTTTATCACAACCACTTTATAATACAAATCACAACTTGGACAACCCACTCCCCTATTCATTTTATCTTGTATTAATCTTTGTCAGCTAATCCAAGGCTTCTTCCACCCCAAACAAAAACGGGTTAACATTATATCCCACTTAAAAAAAAAAATGCAGATACCCTTGGAGGTTCATCTTCAAAGGAGACACCCTTCCCGCCCAACTGGTGGTCAGGTCTTTTTATCTTGACGCTTTCTCCAAATGTTATTACCGTTCCATAATTTAATCCAATTTTATCTGTGCCAAAATATACATCCCTAATCTCAACCCCCTTTCCAGTATTGCTCTAAAGCAGTGGTTCTCAACCCAGTCCTCTGGGACCCCCAGGCCAGTCAGGTTTTCAGGATATCCACAATGAATATACATGAAATAGACCTGCATACAATGGAAGCAGTGCATGCAGATCTCTCATATGCATATTCATTGTAAATATCCTGAAAACCTGACTGACCTGGGGGTCCCAGAGGACTGGGTTGAACCACTGCTTTAAAGTCTAAAGGGGAAGATGTCTGGGAGATCCTGTAGAGACAGATTAAATGCTATCACTTCTATTTTGTCCATACTGATCTTAAACCCATATTACTTAATACTCATATTTAACTAGTTTTGTATACCACCTTATCCTTCAATTAAAGTGGTTGACAAGACAAAGGGCTTACATGTTGAGGGTATGGGAAGACCAAACACAATACAATATAAATACAGTACAAACAGTAAATTATAATATTATCTCATAGTAAAATTGGATACACAAATTGATCAATTTAAGTTATTTGACCAAATGATTCTATGAATAAATAAGTCTTTAAAGATATGCAAAAGTCTTTGATGTCTTCCTGAGCTCTTAATTCTTCAGGAATAGAATTCCATAACTCTGGTGCCATAAAGGAAAATGTTCTTTTAGAGGTCATTTGTTTTGATTTATTGAAGTTTAAAGGTGTACTAAGTTAATTGGAGTTTTGAGATCGTCTAGGTCTTAGGCTCTTGTCTCTGGATATTATATTTTGTAGAATATCTGCTGAAGATTGGTGAAAACTTAATAATCATTAGGTTTTTGTATTTTGCTCTTGCAATAATCGGAAGGAAATGTAACTGTTTAAGGACAGGAGTTAAGTGATCAAATTTTGCAGAGCCAGTTATTATACGTGCAGGGGCGTTTTGAACTAATTGGAGAGGATGGATAGAGTTTTTAGGAAGACCTTGATACAAGATGTTTCCAAAATCAAGTAGAGGTGTTATGACAGCTTGACATACCGTGCGGAAGTGATTTGTATTTAATATTGGTTTTAGTCTTCTTATAATCTTTAAGCGATGATATGCTTTAGCCACAATTTTATTTATGAGATTTTAAATTTAAATATTTATCTAAGGTTATACCTAAATATCTTACTTCATCTTTAATTTTTATTTCTTTATTTAATAAGTTAATTTCACTTGGTAGTTTTAAGGACTGACATTTTGATATGAACAATGCTTCCGTTTTGTCAGAATTTTTAAATTGTTATTGAGCCAATTATTCATATCATTCGAACAGCTATTCATTTTTGTTGTATCAAAGGTATTTTGTTCAATTGAAGTATAAACCATAATGTCACCAGCGTATAAATTAATTTCATGATGTTTAATAATTTGACACATGGGTTGAATATAAATATTAAAGAGGATAGATAAAGCTGAACCTTGTGGTATACCTTGTACAATCGTGAATTGTGAAGATGTTTTGTCCTCATTTTTTACTAGTTGTGTACGATTGGTTAGGTAAGAGGCGAACCATTTTATTGTATTGTTGCAATAAACCAATATTTCGTAGACGTTGCAGCATTATTGAGTGAGACAGTACCAAATGCTGTTGAGACATCGATGAAAATTAATAGAAATAACTTGTTTTTGTCAAGACCTGTTATACAATTATTAAAGAGAAATTAGTAACGTTTCCACATTGTGATTTGGTTTGAAGCCATGCTGATGTATATCCAGTGGGGCATGTAAGTCAATGTGATCTTGCAGTTTTTGTACTACTTTTTCTATCATTTTTGATATAAAAGGTAAACTTGAAATAAGACTGTATGACTTGGGGTCAGTGATGTCTAGTGATTTACCTTTATAGATTGGTCGAATTATAGCTCTCTTTAGCATAGATGGTAAGTAACCTTGTTTTAAAGAGTTGTTGACAATATTTACAATGTGAAAGCTAATTTGATTTTTAGTACTTTTAATCCATTCCACTGGACATGGGTCAGCTGGGGAAGTTGTATTAATTGTGCCGATTATATTTTCAATTTGTTTTGAAGTTGGTATAGAAAAATCCTTCCAGACTTTTGTGAATTCGATGCAAGGTTTCATCCAAAATTGGTGGTCTTGTGACATAGATAAGTTGTTTGGCGAAAGTGAATTTTTGTTTATCGGGTAGTCTGCAAATTCTTGGGGATCTATTTGAAAGTCGCTATATGAAGTGGTCACTTTTGTGAGTTGTTGAACAATGTTGAAGAATTCCCTTGGTTTGTTAGCTGCTTTCATTATTAGATTTGTATGGTATTGTTGTTTACGATCATTTATTAGCTTATTGTATTCTATTTGTTTAACAATAAATAGGAATTTTATAGCTTGAGATTTAGTTAGTCTCCATTTACGCTCAAGTTTTCTTAGAATGCATTTTGCCTCTCTGATTTCATTTGAATACCATGGTGCATTTTTCACACTGCATGTTTGCAGTGTTTCAGGGCTATAGCAGCATTTGAAATGTTATTCCAATTTTTTATGGCTTTATCCAATTCGGTGTAGTTTTGTTGTAACTGTGGAATAATGTCTTTAAGAAAATCTTTATGGAAAGCTTTAAATTTTCTAGTTTTGTAATCATTTTTTAAGTTGTTGGATGAAGTTTGTAGATGCAAGGTAAATGAAATTAGATAATGATCAGACCAAAGTACTGGGGTAGTTTTTGGGACTGTAATTTGATTTTGTGAAGAGCCTTAAATTTTTGTCAAGAATCCTAGGGTTTTGGAGTACTCTATTTCTGAACATTTGTAAAGCACTACAAGATGTACACAGCACTATACAGACACATGTACCAGACAGTCTCTGCCCATTAGAGCTTACAATCTAGTCAAAACAGACAACACAGTAGCTGCAGACATGGGATACACCAGGCAGAATGGTAAGGCAATACAAAGGAGAACAGGAGAGTCAAGATCCAAAAGCAGCAGCGAAGAGATGAGTTTTCAGCCTGGATTTGAAAAGGGTCAGAGAAGGCATCTGATATACGGACTCAGCTAGTTTGTTCCAGGCATAAGGAACAGCAAAGCGAAAGGAGAGAAGTCTGCAGTTAGCAAGAGAAGACAAGGGCACAAATAGAAGCAATTTGCCAGAAGAGCAGAGTTCCCAATGAGGGGTGTAGTGAGATAAGAGGAAAGGTAGTGAGGAGCTGCAGAGTGAATGCACTTAAAGGTCAGAAGCTTTAACTGGATGCGGAAACGGATAGGGGAACCAATGAAGTGACTAGAAAAGAGGGGCAACGTGAGCATGAGGCTGGCGGACGATTAGCTGCACAGCAGTGTGGAGCAGATTGAAGGGGGGATAAGATTCAGAGGGAGACCAGTAAGGAGTAGGTACAATAGTCTAGACGAGAGGTGACTAGGAAGTGCATAAGAGTCTTAGTAGTGTGTTCAGAAAGGAACGGGTGAATTCTGTTAACATTATAGAGAAAGAAACGGCAGGATTTAGCTATCAGTTGGATGTGTGTGGAGGAGAGAGAGGGGTCAAAGACAACCCCAAGGTTGCAAACTGAGGAGATAGGGAGGAGTAAAGAGTTATCCACGGAGTCTGAGAAAGGAGGGAAAGGAGGGTTTCTAGACTCCCACTATACAGCCAAAGGGTCTATTGGCAAAGCAAAGAGCAGTGGGGAACGAGGATATCCCTGCCTTGTTCCTCTATGTAAGTGAAACCAATCAGATTTAATCCCCTATACCATAGCGCATGCCAGCATATTAGGGTATAATACCCAAATCCACCCCACAAAGTTGTCCTCTAAATTAAGATGCCACAGAGTAAACAAACCCCCTCACTCTATCCTATCAAATCTCTTTTCTTTCCGTAGCTGCACTATATGAATCAAATTAAGATCTCTGCAGACATGATCCCTAAGCAGCCTATTTACAAAACCTGTTTGGTATGGGTGAACCAACATTATCCCCTCCTGTCTCTTCAACACTTTGGCAAAGATTTTCCTATCAGAGTAGTTACTCACCTGTAACAGGTGTTCTCCAGGAGCAGCAGGAATCAGTCCTCACATATGGGTGATGTCGGCACCGACGGAGCCCCCGTGCGGAGCATTTTCCCCGCTTTCAAAGAAAGCCTTTGGGAATGCAGTGCGCCTGCGCGGTCCCCTTCCGCCCAAGGGTGCCATCTTGCTCAGTCTGATGACATAGCTAAAAGACAGCAAAAAAACAAAATGAAGCATATGACTGCAACTCCAGGAGAGGAGGGAGGGTCGCGAGGACTGATTCCTGCTGCTCCTGGAGAACACCTGTTACAAGTGAGTAACTACTCTTTCTCCAGGACCAAGCAGGGAGTCAGTCCTCACATATGGGACTCCCCAGCTCTAGGCTACCGGGAACCCCAAGCTGAAAAAATGGCTCCCTCTGAAGAGCCTCAGCATCCGTGATAAGAATGTCCTCTGAGCACGCCCGCGTACGGTAGCCCAACACAAGGGCCGGAGGGTAGGAGTTGCCTAAACCTCAAAGAGATTACGGAGTACCGCCTGTCCGAAAGCACTGTCCCTTTGGGACTCCCTCTCGAGGCAGTAGTGGGCTGCAAAAGTCTGGCTTGAAGACCAAGTAGCGGCCCGGCAGATGTCTGCCAACGGAACAGAGCAGAGATGAGCTACTGACTGGCTTTCGCCCCGACACGGTGGGCCGTGACTCGACCCTGCAAGGAGAGGCCGGCTGCCTTGTATGCCCAGGCGATACAATCTGCTACCCAAGTGGACAAGGTACGCTTGGAGACAGGCAACCCCAGTTTATTAGGGTCAAAGGAGACGAAGAGCTGGACAGCCCTTCGGTGCCCCCGCGTACATTCTATGCAAAAGGACAACGCCCTCTTACAGTCCAGAGTATGCAAGACTGTCTCAGCCCGGCTGGTATGCGGCCTGGGAAAGAATGTCGGAAGAACCACCTCCTGGTTAAGGTGGAAGGAGATGACAACTTTTGGAAGGAACTTCGGATGGGTCTGTAGGACCACCCTGTTCCTATAGAACCGTGTGTACGGTCTATCAGAAACCAGAGCTTGTAGTTCACTCACACGTCTGGCCAAAGTAAGAGCTACCAGGAAGAGCGCCTTCCAAGAAAGCACAGTTACTTACCTGTAACAGGTGATCTCTGGGAACAGCAGGAATAAGTCTTCACATATGGGTACGTCGGTACCGACGGAGCCTGCACGGGAATGCTCCCCAGCATCCAATCAGAAAGCTTTTGGGAGCATCCCTCGCGCCTGCGCGCTGACTTCCCGCCCTTTCCACTTCTCCTCAGTTGAGTTTCATAGCTGAGACAAAGGAGAGAAAGAGGAAAGGAAGATAGATATAGAGATACAACTCCTAGGGGAGGAGGGTGGGTTGTGAAGACTTGTTCCTGCTGTTCCCAGAGATCACCTGTTACAGGTAAGTAACTGTGCTATCTCCAGGAACAAGCAGGAATGAGTCTTCACATATGGGGACTCCCTAGCTAGAGATGCCAGGGGGAGATCCCATAAAATGCATGTTCCTGGATCAGGAGTGCATTTCCCACACAGGAATCTCCAGCATCCCATGAGGGAATGGAGGGTAGGAGTTGAGAATAGAAGAGCTGTAAGGAAAACAGCAAACCCAAGGACTACAGGAGAGGAGTCCATGGCATGTATGATAAGTACCATTAAAATTATAATATGGAGCTTACCTACTGGATTGTAGGAAGTAGAAAGCGTGATAGAGTCTACTGGATATGCAGTAGCGGAATCCTCAAGGTGACCTCACAGCAGTGAGGGTGAAGGTCCAGACCTGGAATTAGGAGGTGATCCAGGTGTCAACTGGGGTAGAATTAGAACGGCAGGTCTTCAATGGAAAGCTTTATGAGAAAAGCTGAAAACTCTTTTAGGTACAGAGTCATAACATTGAGGACTAAAAAGACGACTGACCGATTTGGACAACTAGCCCAGTCTTGGAGGGAAGAAGGGGTATGGAAAAAAGGCCCATATTCCCAAGGAGAACAATGTGTACTCAAAACAATGAAGATGTACACTGTCTTTCCTAGCTGATGAGAGATAGGAAAGATATTGAAGCTTGAATCTTCAAGGATAGGGAGACCTAGAGCAAAGCGGAAGCTGTTATCACCACAGTAGTGGTTGTGTGCATAACAGTCCCCACATACTAAGGAACAGTATGAAAAAGGGAGCTCACTGTCTGTAACCTCTGAGAAAGGTACAATTGCTATAGCATAGACAGTGAGGAGATAGTATGTAATACATATCGATCTATAAAAAGTCTCCCAACAGATATAGATAGATAGATAGATAGACACATACACGCAGAAATATGTATTACCATATATATATAGGTGGATATATATATACATATGGGGGCATAAATGATGCACACACAGCTTACAGACATATGTATGTAGAGGCATATATAGAGATATTTACATACATGACAATAAGTCTGAAGATACACTAAGCCCCATAAGAACATGCACATGGGGAATGTGAAGGGGAAAGATTCATCCAATAACAAGAGGGTAAAACCCACTTGACAGATACATAGAGAATCTATTTCCGTGGGCTAAGAGGATGCAGGAATGCAATCCAGTAAAATAACCAGGATGGTTGCGTGAAAAACAGAGGATAATATCAGTCTGTAAAGAGGAAGTCGGGAGTCCTTTAGAACTCTGACATGATAGATGGGTAGAAATGCATAGAGAAGATACCAGGAGGACCCACTGGAGGGACATAGGGGTATCATGCGTTACTAATAGCCTTGGATATTCACGCAGAAAAAGCTTATATTCTGAATTATAACAAGAGACAAGAGGGTGTGGAGAACCCTCAGTCATGGGAATGATTTATAAGCTTTTTTTCTACTATATAGAATAGCCCTCAGAGACAAAGATCAATGCTCTGTAGCAAGGGCCCATAGTAGAAAGCTTCTCTGAAGATTGCAGAGAGCATTGTGCAGGAGAATTATGAGATAAAACTGACTGAAGTCAGGTGTGTTGCCACATCCTAGGAAAAGGAGATGGCTAGAAAGAAGATAATGTGAGAAGCCTGAGTAGGATTATCCAAGATAAATGAGGACTAGCTTGGAATCACTACTGAGGCTAAACAAAAATTGTGGAAGATAGACTGGAACTTGTGGAAAAGTACCAGTAGTTCAATCACTGGAACTCCTGCGCTATCGGGCGCAGGAAGAAGGACGCTCTCCAGCCAGCTCCTGCTGCTCTCCCTACCCGGGATCGAGCCATCATCGCTGCCGGAGGCGGGAACAGCCATTTTGCACGGCGGTCCAATCGGGACCCGTGCTGTGCCTATTTAACTGCAGCGCTATCGGGCGCAGGAAGAAGGACGCTCTCCAGCCAGCTCCTGCTGCTCTCCCTACCCGGGATCGAGCCATCATCGCTGCCGGAGGCGGGAACAGCCATTTTGCACGGCGGTCCAATCGGGACCCGTGCTGTGCCTATTTAACTGCAGCGCTATCGGGCGCAGGAAGAAGGACGCTCTCCAGCCAGCTCCTGCTGCTCTCCCTACCCGGGATCGAGCCATCATCGCTGCCGGAGGCGGGAACAGCCATTTTGCACGGCGGTCCAATCGGGACCCGTGCTGTGCCTATTTAACTGCAGCGCTATCGGGCGCAGGAAGAAGGACGCTCTCCAGCCAGCTCCTGCTGCTCTCCCTACCCGGGATCGAGCCATCATCGCTGCCGGAGGCGGGAACAGCCATTTTGCACGGCGGTCCAATCGGGACCCGTGCTGTGCCTATTTAACTGCAGCGCTATCGGGCGCAGGAAGAAGGACGCTCTCCAGCCAGCTCCTGCTGCTCTCCCTACCCGGGATCGAGCCATCATCGCTGCCGGAGGCGGGAACAGCCATTTTGCACGGCGG
Source organism: Ichthyophis bannanicus (assembly GCA_033557465.1). Taxonomy (NCBI): domain Eukaryota; kingdom Metazoa; phylum Chordata; class Amphibia; order Gymnophiona; family Ichthyophiidae; genus Ichthyophis; species Ichthyophis bannanicus. Next base: position 369,774,453 of record CM066033.1, on the reverse strand, counting down.
TCCAATCGGGACCCGTGCTGTGCCTATTTAACTGCAGCGCTATCGGGCGCGCCCGCGCCTGGCGGGCCCGTGCCTAAGGGCCTTGCCAGAGGGCCCTTTGGCGTGGCCCTTAGGCGTGGACCGTAAAGGCGAGACCAGGAAGTGGAAACCACCGCTCAGCATCCTTGAACTCAGATACCACTGGTAATTTAAGACCAGGTACCTCAACAGTATGTTACATTTTCTCTCATAACCTCTACACGAGCTCATTGCTGTATCATGCATATGTACTAGACTAGATAAGCTAATAATCTGCCAGCCATCAGCACAGTTAGTGTTAGCACTCAATGCAGAAAGGATAACCCACCAAAGCAAGACGGGTTCAGGAAAGTTTCACTCTCTGAGTGACCATGTAAAGTAACTAAACTGATGGCATGTAAAGTGCTCTAATACCTACAGTTGTACCAGATTAGACCAGTCAGAAATGTCTTATTTGCTTCCTTCCTTGTTAAGCTTCTTTCTGAGTAGGTATATACTTAACTCATACATAATAGAGGAATGTCTCCAGCAAAATTACTGTATGATACTCTAAACCTGTTTGCCAATTGCACAACATACTAGCTAGGATCCAGTCAACTCTAGCTTGCCAGAAACCCCCTTGATCTGCCTACTGAAAAGCCTCCCACCCACAGAGTCAAAATGGAAGACTTGATCATCAGGTTAATGTGCCTTTTCCTACTTTTTGTAACCCTACCATCCAATATACTAGCCCTCACCACCTCACAAAATCACATCCCTATTGTACTACCTAGTGAGAGAAAATGGTCAGGTGACTCCTTTTACAACCCACGTGGAGCAAACCTCCCGCACCGCAACCTCTTACTACATGTCCCATTACAACACAACACGAAAACTAGACAAACTAAAAATTGCTACCCTAGTAGCCTGAAGTGTGCACTTATAAATGCCCGATCGCTTCGAAATAAGTGGCCAGCGATCACAGACATAATAATACACCACAAGCTAGATATTCTCATGGTCACCGAAACATGGCTTTCAGCAGAAGACAATATTATCCTCAACCAGCTTCTTCCACCTAACTTTACAGCATTCACCGGTCATAGACAAAACAAGAAAGGCGGAGGAGTACTCATCATCACCAAAGCTGACCTCCAGTTTAAAATGGTCGAATCCAACAGTAATAACCATCTAGAAACGGTATCAATTTCAAACAACATATGCTCCATAAACTTGGTCTATAGATCACCGTCAGCGGATCCAGACGACCTAGCATCCATAATAAATCTGGCTTCTTTCACCCAGGGTCCAAATATACCTAATTGGATTGTAGGAGATCTCAACCTACCATCCTTGCATGCAACTCAAGCAACTGCATTCCTAGAAGCTCTAGATAGCCTAGGATACACGCAAATGGTGCAAGAATCTACCCACGAGAGAGGCAATATCCTTGACCTCATATTCGCGCCACAGCTAACTTTGGAGCAACCACAAAACATCGTACAATCGATAACTGCAGTCCCATGGACCGACCACAAACTCATCACCTTCCAGATGCCTGCCATTAACTGTTCACGCAGGACAAAAACGGATAAAAGCGGGCCTGCTAATTCAGCCACCAGATGTTTTCACCCACTTAACAGAGAACGCATCCTCGCCGAAATGAGCACACTCTTTGATGACACCTCATTAAACCTAGATGGGTTGATCTCTTCCTGGAACAGTAAACTCAGTACAATCGCTATCCGCCCCCAAGGAACAAGAACCCAAAGAAGAGAGCAACAGCCCCATGGTTCACAGCGGATTTAAAAACCTCACTAACTCTTTTAAGAAGGCTAGAAAAACGTTGGAGAAAGTCACGCACCAGCAGTGACCAATCAGCCTACATCCAACACCTGACGGAACATCGAAAAGCCATCACAGATAAAATCAGACAACACCACACAGATACCCTGAAACGCTCACTGAATAAGCCTCACGACTTGTTTAACTTAGTTAAAACGCTTGCCAAAGAACCTTCCCCTGACCTCCACAGCAGGATCCATCCACAGGACTATGCGACATATATGCAATCCAAAATGTGCAAGACTAACAAAATATTAATACCGGACCCTCCTGATGAACAAGACCACCCAGCATCGCTAACATCTTTCTCCACTCCCTCGAAGAAAACTATTGAGGATACCATCCTAGCTCTAAACACAACTACTGCGTACACAGATCCCTGCCCTGCACATTGGATAAAGGACCTGCGATGTGATATATCCCCAATTATAGCAAGAATCGTAGACCACTCCCTCTCTACTGGCTATTTCCCATCCACTCTCAAGCAGACCTCCGTTAGACCGCTGTTAAAGAATACCAAACTTGATCCGCAACAGGTAGAATCTTACAGGCCCATATCTAGCATACCTATGCTAGCAAAAAATCATCGAGAAAATAGTGCACAGGCAATTACAGGATCACATAGACACCTCTGCCCCACTGGATCCAGCCCAACATGGATTCAGAGAGTCACATGGGGTAGAAACACTACTCACAACCCTCTTCAACAACATAATCTCAGGTGTGGATAACATAAGCCAGGGTTTCGCGCTTGTCTTTCTAGACATAGCAGCGGCTTTTGACTCAGTATACCACGAAATTCTTATCTACCGGCTAAGAGAAAAAGGCATCTGTGGAACAGCACTTGAATGGTGCAAATCTTACCTGTCCGATAGATGGCAACATGTCCGAGTCGACGGAGATACATCTGAACCATTCCAACAAACCCAAGGTGTACCGCAAGGATCCTCCTTATCTGCACTGATGTTTAATATATACATTCAACCCATCTGCGACATCATCAGATCCTTTAATGTCAGTTACATGATATATGCAGATGATGTTCTATTATATATGCCAATATCACTCGATTGCCTAGACCTCACTCCGCTGACTAACTGCTTTGATACCATATCAGAGTGGCTGCTATCACAAAATCTGAGAATACAACACAAAAAGACGGAAGTCCTTTTCGTCTCGAGGAACACCAACTTCACCCCTCCTAGTTGTATTAACGTAAAGGACGCCCAACTCCAAGTGAAACATGCAATACGTTACCTTGGAGTAACACTAGACCAACACCTTGACATGAAGAACCACATAGCCAATACAGTCAAGGCAATCTACTTTAAAATCAGATCCCTCAGACACCTACGCACACTACTTGAACCGGAAGACTTCCGGACCATTTATCAAGCTCTTATACTTCCCCACTTCGACTTCTCAAATTCCATACTACAAGGACTCCCCCAGTCCACCCTGAACCCCCTGCAGCTAGCCATGAACAGTGCAGCGAGAGTACTCCTTGGGGCATCCAGGAGAGACCACATGACACCCCTTCTAAAACAGCTACACTGGCTCCCCATCCAAGCAAGGATTAGTTTCAAGACCTTGCTGCTAACGTTCAAAGCGGCTATGGGACTCACCTCTTCCTCCCTCTCCAACCTCATACAACCACTTGCTCCAAACAGGCCGCGAAGAACAGCAGAATTGAACACGCTGGTCATCCCAATAGAAACCACAAGATGCAACAGATCAACATCTAACAGAGCCTTCCGACTCTGTGCCCCAAACCTATGGAACACCTTACCAGCACAAATCAGAGCAATGACCAATTTGAATCAGTTCAGAAAGGAGCTAAAACATTTCCTTTTCCTCAAATATCTCAATGACAGCTCCGATCACAACCATCAGGTGAATAGCAGGAGTGGCCAAAGGGATAGACCCTCGCAACAAGCCAACTTTACTCTGTAGATAACAAACAGTTCCATACACTGTTGGTAACACTCTGTATATAGTTAACCATGATATCCCTTAATAGATAAACCACCATTGTATTTAGTTTCCCCTATTTCGCCAAGTTATACCTCCTGTTAAATGTAATGACCAGACAGATGTAAACTGTTGGATGTTTTCTGTTTAATGTAAACCGCGCTGATGTCTAATAGTGCGGTATATAAGAATTGTCAATAAATAAAAAAATAAATAAAAATGCACAGCAGTTGAAAAAGACAGCAGAGAAAATCTTCTTGTGCAAAACAAAAAGAAACAGACAAAGGGAGAGGAGATATTCCTGTCCCTGCCTGATGAGTTATCTTGAGAATGTATTCAAGGAAACAAAAAGTCTACACTGGAATGAAAGGCTAGAGAAGCTTTTCAGTATGGTACCACTCAGTCAGGGGAAACCCTGGATGAGAGGGTAGAGAAAACAGGTAATTGGAGGGTGACTTATCCATAGGGCGAGTCAGCTGAAGGAAAAAATGTTCATGTTGGGACAGAAACTATCATGGGATAGCTGTAACTTCCCTTCTTGGTAGTAAGAAGAGGAGAATTCTGTAACCCATGGACAAGAATATCCTGACAGCTTAGCATACTGAAAAAGGAAAACTCCAGTGTAGAGCTTTAAGAAAAAACAGTGAACAAACTTCTGTTAAGAAGAAGTTAACTGTAGATTGTAACCCTCAGAACCTATGGTTGCTGGGTATGTTGAGACTGGCTAGAGTTTGGAAACTTCAGACTAGGACGAGGTGTCCCTTGCTTGAGCACCTCTGGATGATGGGCAGAAGAGTGAAACCTTCTTTTCTTAGGGAAAGAAGGCTTGGTAGGACATTTCCTAACTCCTGGGGAAGAAGGCGGCTGAGAATGGTCCCCAGAACCAGGGAAGTCAGTGGAGCAATGAGCAACCTGACGTAAAGCCTCCTTATTGAAGAGATTTTCTCCATTACAAGGAGAATTACCCTGTGTATGTTGTGCCCATCTGTTCAAGTCAGAAGCTTGAAGCCAGGCTCTACGACGTGCTCCAATGGCAATAGCAGAGGATCTGCTAACAGACTCAAAAGAGTCTAGAGAAGCACGAGAAAGAAACCAAGAGATATTCCGGCTATGACTAAGAAGCAAGGAATAGTCAGCAGCCTTAGGCTCTGACAAAAAAGGAGTCAAAAGAGATAATTTCTTTGTGACCTCCTGGAGTGTTAGACTCATATAAAATATATAAGAAATAATTCTTGATGCCAGCATCGATGTTTGGAAGGTTTGACGTCCAAAGGCATCAAGTGCTCTAGAAGCACGACCTGGCGGATAAGAAGAATGCTTCTTCTTGCTTTTTACCTTCCTCATTGCTGATTCCACTACAATGGAATGATGGGGAATTTGATTCTTTTGAAACCCTGGAGAGGGGGGCACCTGATACAGAACATTAGTTGCTGTAGAAGGTGAGGGAACCCTTAAAGGTGATTCCCATATTCTCAGAAGAAGATCCTGCAAAGAATGATGTAAAGGAAGCATTATATTTCCCTTTTCTGCAGGACAGCCTTGGTTAAGATTACAGCCAGGGATAGGAATAGCAAGAAAGGTTGCCATGTCAAGGAGAAACTTCTGAAAAGAAGGATCTCCAATGGGAACCATCCCTGGGAAGGCTAAGGTTGAAGATGCAGCCTGAGCACCAGAGGATGTACTGGTCTGGTGCAGAAAAAGAACCTTACATTGATGGATAATGATACTGGCAGTCACGACTTGAGGCAGTTAGTACTGCATCGTCTATGCCAGGTATCGATTCCAAACTAGGCATAGAAAGGATCGATGGCACCGATGTAACTGCAGGAATCGACATCAATACCGATACCGGTAATGGCATCGAGGCCGTCATCGGAGGCTGCTCAAGCGGTACCGAGGTAACCAGAGAGTCTTGGTGAGTATCCTCGGTACTGCGTATCCGGAAACGATAAGGGTCGGTTCCAAGGCGCGTCGGTACCCTTTCATCTAGACTAGATATCGATTCCAGACTCGGCATCGAAGGGAGTGAGTCTATCGATGCATGTCTAGAGTGCACCGACGTCGGTGGTGGTACCAGCGATGCTGATACAGGGAAGTCAGTCTGGGTCGTATCAATCGGTCCCGAAGGTACCGAGGACGCCAGATGACGATTCCTGGTGAAGAGTGGAACACTCGACACCGGTGCTGATGCCGGGGTATCGGTACCGCTCGAAGCGGATACCACCCCCGAGCACGGCTCAGGTATATTCTGTGAGGGGTGAGCCCCAGGAACAACCTGAAACCCCTGAAATGCTTTGGAGCCCGAAGACTCCCGCCGGTGTTTTAATGCCAATGGGGTCTTGAGGGCAAGGCCGGAGCCGTCATCATGCGTGGCATGAGACCTACCACTCAAGGATTGGCAAGTCTTAACAGACTGTTTGTGGGTTACCTGATCCTGTAGAGAAGAAAAACCCGGTGCCCTCACTGCAGGAGGGAAAACGGTATCGAGGGAAACTCGAAAGAGGGAAGGTCTTCTCTCAGTATTGCAGCCTGATAGTTCAGGGGAAAAAGGATCAGGACCCAAACAGGTTAGACACCAGTGATTGGAGTCTAAAAAGAAAACTGTTTCCACAGTGAAGGCACTTCTTAGGAGAAGGCGGCTCCATGATGGAGAGGCCTTGTAGGCCCAAAAAGTTAAGACAGAAACAGAGGGGAAAAATCTCTGAGTTTAAGAAAAAAGAAAAGAAAAAAAATCACCGGCGGTACCGGTGTCGGCGGGAAAAACAGCCGCGACCACAAGAAAACAAGAAATGAAGTATTTAAAGAAAAACGTTTCTGCGGTGACAGGAGGACGTCCTGCCGGCTCCGCGGAAAAACAAAAACTGAGGAGAAGTGGAAAGGGCAGGAAGTCAGCGCGCAGGCGCAAGGGATGCTCCCAAAAGCTTTCTGATTGGATGCTGGGGAGCATTCCCGTGCAGGCTCCGTCGGTACCGACGTACCCATATGTGAAGACTCATTCCTGCTTGTTCCTGGAGATAGGTAGCGTAAATGGCAAGTAGCCATCGGCTCAAACAGCGGGCAAGTAAGTTGTTGAAAGACCACATTCAAATCCCACTCAGTGGCCGGTGGACGAATCGGAGGCTTGAGCAAAAGCAGGCCTCTGAGGAAGCAGGACACCAAGGGGTGAACCGACAGACTGCCCCCTCCACCGGTGAGTGGTGTGCTGATAGAGCACTGAGGTGGACCCGAACACAGTTGGACTTAAGGCTTAGGTCTGACAGGTGAAGTAGATATTGTAGTACTACTGGCACAAGGCAGGAGAAAGGATCTTCATTGCGTTGAGCACACCATATTGAGAACCTACGCCACTTGAGGTCATAGGACTTCCTGGTGGACTGCCTCCTAGAGGCCAAGACCACCACCTCAACTTCCCTAGGTAGAAGTAAGGGAGCTAGCACTATCCTTTCAGTAGCCAGGCCATCAGATTGAGATATCTGAGATTGGGGTGAGAAGGGAACCCTGATCCTGAGACAGAAGATTGGGTTGCAACCCCAGAGGGAATGGAGTTTCCACTGCCAACTGCAGAAGGAGTGGAAACCACGGTTTCCTCGGCCATCTGGGGGCTACCAGAATCACCAAGGCCTTGTCCCGTAGAATCTCTCTTAGTCTGAGTGACTACCCTTCCCCCTGCTGAGGTATTGCTGTAGACCTCCATTTCCTGTGCTGCATGTGGGCTTGCTCAGATTGCCTTTCTGTTCCTTGAGAAGAGGAGTGCTTTCCAGAGCTCCCCCAAAAGATGATTTTTGCTGAATTTGCTGCATAACTGAGTCTGTTTGTCTCCACATATTTATCTATCTAGTTGTCCTTATTGGTGGGTTCCCTTACCTACTCCATTGTGTGCCCCCACTGTTCAGGAACAGCCTACTGGCCAGGGACCCTTAGGTTCCCGCCCACCCTACCCTTCACCCCACCCACCCCAGGGGCTACATTGTCTATATAGTGGTCACATACGTGCCATCTAACGTTCCTAACTTGGGTTAAAGCCCACATCTTCATCTTTTCTTCTTCTTCCTCCTCACTGCTTAATCAAAATGTTGTGTATTCAGTGCAATAACTGCGGTACTTTCATTCAAAGACTAATCATTTGGAGCCTAAGATCTTGTCCTATATGCCTCAAATCAGCTGCCATGCATGAAGAACTGACTCTAAGGAAAGACCTAGCTGCCATGCATAAAGAAGTGTCTCTGCTGAGGGAGGAACTGGCTGCAATGAAGCGCACCTCTTCTGGGATACAAACTGAACAAAGTCCACCATCGCTCCCACAAAGAATCAAACACCCCAGGAACATATGGATCACAGTGGGTTCTGGTAGATTGCGACCTGTAACGCAGAGACATCCTATACATCAAGAGATATCCCTGCACAATGCCTTCTCTGCCTTGGCTAATGAGGATGCCCAATCCAAAGAAACTGATGGGCCCTTAAATGAGTCAGACAATGCCCAATCTCCTGCTAAAGCACCAAATATGAAGAAAACCTCAAACAGAAAACTATTACTACTTGTAGATTCCATCATCAGAGGCACCAACTTGGGAACACAGTTCAAAGGAGAGAAGATAGTCATGTGCCTACCAGGCTCTTCAGCCAGCAGGAATACAAACCAAGTTGTTGAAATACTTAGCGCAAAAAGTGAACACTCCAAACTTGATGTTATTATCCACTTGGGCACAAATGACCAGGCTAGAAACAGTGCCTCTACAGCCCAAAAGGACTTCCAATCTCTGGGAGAGAAACTCAAGCCCATTGTTAACACTGTTGCATTCTCAGAAGCTCTACCTGTTCTTGGTAAGGGGACAAAAAGGCTGCATCACATTAACAGCTTTAATACATGGCTCTAGACCTGGTGCAAACAAGAAGGATTCAGATTTATTGGCAACTGGGGCAACAGATGGACCAACAAGAGACTATACTGTGCTGATGGACCACATCTCTCTGTCGCAGGGAAAAGAATCTAAGCATGATGGAATAGATATCCTCAGAATAGAAAATCACAGCATGGCTATTTGCCTTATATATAGATCCCCCACACTTGATAAGCAAAGCTTAGACATAATCCCTTGAGGTTGCATGTAACTTCTTTGAGGAAACCTTCTATTATCTTGGGAGACTTTTAACCTTGCCTCCCTACCCAACAGCCAGGAACTATCCTTCCTTGAAGCAATGGATGAAATGGGATTTAGACAAATAATTACTCACCCTACTCACTGCAAAGGTAACATCCTTGATTTAGTATTCCTCCCATTACAATACACACAATTACCCCAATTTAACCCACCCACCACAACTCAGGTACCATGGTCTGATCATTTCTTGATACACTTCTCTCTCCCTTTCCAACTCACTAACATAGCACATATCAATACCAAGCACATAGGGCAGAGATTCCACCAGTTTAACAGGGAAAACTTCCTAGAATCAATTTCTACAAAGTTAGACAATGACTCAAGCAATCTCAATGAACTTGTAGCAATTTGGAACTCTGTTGTAGGGGCAGAGGCTAAACCGTTGCCCTCAAATAAAAGACCACAAAGAAAATCATCTGAGAAATGGTACACTGCAGAACTTGCTACTTTAAGGAAAAATCTCAGGAAATCAGAAGCTAAATGGCATAAGGCAAAAAACCCAGAACTCTGGGTACAATATTTCGCAAACCTCAAAACCTATAAGGAGGCTATCAACACCACAAAAAGGCTGTATCACACAAAAACATTATCAAAAGCCATCAACCGGCCAAGGGAGCTTTTCGGGATTATTAAATCCCTATCTAAAGTTCCTGAATACACTTCTCACAAAATCCCAGTAGACCCCCAACTCCTGGCAAACCATTTTGCCAGCAAGCTTAAACAGAGTACCCGTTCAAGTCCTACCCTGACATCTCCCACAGCAAGTAACACCAATGAATGGAGCTCATTTCACATAATTTCAAACAAACAACTTTTAGAGACCATATCAAACCTCAATACTACCACCTCTCTACTTGATCCATGCCCAGTGACATGGATTAAGGCAGCAAAATCTGAACTCGCCCCATACATATTGAAAGTAGTAAATCAATCTACTTCAGGGCGTCATGCCAGATGACCTCAAGTATACAGTGATTCGCCCTCTACTAAAAAATAAAACCCTCAACAGCAACCACTCCTCGTATCGCCCCATTGCTAGTATACCTTTCTTAGCTAAAATCGAGAAGGTAGTTCAGATACAATTGCAGGACCATATTGATACTACCTTCCCTTTAGATGAGCACCAGTACAGATTCCGCCCATATCATAGAAACTTTATTTATATCCCTTCTTGACTCACTCATCAAGGCATGGATAATGTTAAAGCAAGCTTTTCTGCTTATTTTCCTTGATATTTCCTCAGCATTCGACAGTGTAAACCATAGCACCCTCTTAGCCAGACTATCGCAAATCGGTTTAAAAGAGAAAACACTTGGCTGGTTTAAATCTTACATATCTAACCGATTCCAATATGTTCAAATAGATCAATCCCCTTCTCTACCATTCCCACAAGAGCAAGGTATTCCACAAGGATCTGCTCTCTCTGCCTTACTCTTTAACCTTTATCTTCAACCTATTTGCACAATCTTTAAACACCACAATCTAAACTATTTATGCGGATGACGTCATGTTGTTCGCCCCATGCGACATAGATAATCCCAATTATGACAAAATCGCAACCTGTCTCTCTGAAGCCGAACTTTGGCTCCGCTCAATACACATGGATATTAACTTAAAAAAAAAAATGGAAGCGCTTTTTGTGTCCAGAAACCCAAATTTCATCCCCCTGTCTGTTGTTAATCTGATGGACATCACCCTTCCAGTCAAATCTGAAGTAAAATATCTAGGAGTTATCCTTGACAAAACACTAAGCATGACACCTCATATAAAACAGACTGCTAAAACTATATTCTTTAAACTCAGAGCCATTCAGCAACTCAGACCCCTCATTGACATTGGTGATTTCAGAACAGTTGTCCAGGCACTTATAATGCCACATCTAGATTTCTGTAACGGATTACTTCAAGGTACATCTAAGAAGAACCTTCACATTCTACAAAGGGTGCAGAATGTTACTGCTCGGATTATTTTTAAAGCCAAGTTATCCGACCACATCTCCCCAATTCTATATGCTCTCCACTGGCTACCTGTTGCCAGTAGGATTCAATATAAAACAGTCACTATTTTTAAACTCATTAATGAAATAGCCCCTTCACATCCATCATCCTTAATCCAGACTCCGTCAGAAAACAGAATGAGAAGGGCAAACCTCAACATGCTTCTAATCCCTGATTCTGTGAGAAAAATGAAGCAGGTAACAAGCAATACTGCCTTCTCTTATTATGCACACAGTCAATGGAACAAACTACCATGCAACCTGAGAGAGATTAAAGACCTTAAATCCTTCAGGAAGGAACTTAAAACATACATTTTCACCCGACACTATCACAAACTTACAGCTCACACTCGAGCAGATGTCACAAGAATACACAAATCACCTAACGCAAGTTTACCCTACCTAACTCATGTCTCACTCTCCACTGCACGTTCCCACTGAATGATAGTCAGACCTGTAGTGGCTGTTGTAAATAGTTACATACTTGTCCTATTCTCTGTAAATAATGAATATTTTCTCAATCTATGTAAAATAGTTTAATATGTTCTTTGAAATATAGTTATGTGCTGAAAATGTTCTATGTATTTTAATGTTTACCACGTTCTCTGTAAACAGCCCCTGATCTCTGGAAGGGGAGGTATAGAAAAGCGCATGCATGCATGCAGTATAGAAAAACGCGCAAATAAGTGAAAAAATCCTAAATGAAAAATTCAGGCAGTATGTGGATATGCATTTAAACTAGGAAAAGGGGGTGACGGATGTGGAAGGTCAACATCTGCATGTCACCCCCTACAAAAGCAAAACATCAGAAACGGCCACACTTTTAAACTACATATCAAAAACAAGTGGGAAGAAGCGGGCAGAACAAAATCAATGCAAAATACACACAAGCCAGGTAAATGCTGGAAAGCAATGAGCACAAATGCTCGAAGTTTAGCCAACAAAATTCCGGACCTCGAAGCCCTAATGGTGGAAACCGATTTGGACATTGTGGCCATTACAGAAACATGGTTTAATGAATCGCATGATTAGATTATAGCCAGCTATGGCTATATTCCCATTCAGAAGAGACAGAGAAAATGGAAAAGGAGGAGGAGTAGCCTTGTATGTCAAAAGCAATTTTTTTTCTGGTAACGCTTGATGTTGAAGCCCTCTACACTAACATCGATCAGGTAGAGGTGATGTCCTTAATGTCAACTTTGTTTCACTTTGCCCCACATCGGCTTCCTCGGCCTTTATGCGAGTTGATGAGATTTGTGCTGACTGAAAATTACTTCCTCTCTGAGGGGCAATTTTACCATCAAATTTTTGGAATAGCCATGGGGGCGACTGTAGCCCCTTCAGTTGCCACACTTTATATGGCTAATTTTGAGGAGACTCTCCTTTATTCTTCTCCTCACTTCGCCTCGGTGCGGTTCTGGAGGAGATTTTTAGATGACTTTTTTCTTGTGGTTTGATACGTTGCCCCATTTACATCTGTTTGTAACTTGGCTAAATACTCTGAAATCAAACCTTCGATTTACAGCACATTTTGATTTTGAAAAAATTGAATTCCTTGATATGCTGATTATTAAAAATCAGGGTACGTTTCGCACCACACTATCGCAAAAGTGTCCAAGCAATAGCTTGCTGATTTATCATAGCTGCCATCCTGGCCCCATGCGGAGAAATTTGCCCTATGGACAATTCCTTCAGCTTCGGAGGATTTGTTCTACATTAGCAGATTTTAAGTATCATGCGTCTGATCTATGCATTAGGTTAGCTCAACGGGGATACCCTCAAAAGGTGATTAGAACAGCTTATCGCCGGGCTCTTTATACTCATCGTGAGTGGTTGTTGGATGAGTCGTATCGACTACAAAGTTCCACTTCAGGCGAGGTTGACCATGTTGTGGGTGTGCTACCTTACACCACCTTGAGTTCTGCTATTGTGGCTATACTTCGCAAGCATTGGTCCATTTTAGGATTACACCAATGTTTTCAGAAGCCACTTCGGATTGCCTTTTTCAGGGGACCAAACTTACAGGACAAGTTGATGCGTTCTGCCACTTTGATTGATCGCCCCCCACTTCCTGAGTTTAGTGAGCGGGGTCATTCTGTCTGCTCTAATTGCACATTTTCTGCATCTTCACTTATAGGTGTGGATTGGGTTCATCCGAACACTGGTCAAGTGATCACTAGACGGTGGGCGACTACTTGCGATTCAACTTTTGTTGTTTATGTGTTGCAATGTGCTTGCCCTCTGATTTACATTGGCAGAACGTCGAGAAAAATGAAAATTAGACTCAGTGAACATGCGTCGAGGTTGCGACAACAAGTGCTATCGGCACCGATTGTGGAGCATTGTATTGCTAAACATCAGTTTGGAGTAGATGTTTTAATTGATTTTTGATCTGGCTGCGGTTCACCCGACGGGCTTGAATAAGGAAAGAGATTGGCCAAGCTTATTATGACATCACCTATGACACCAAGGGATTCCCCGATGTTCAGTGGGGTCTCCCATTTGGTGATTGGTGCTCCTGACTGATTGACGACTATCTTAGCCAATGTGTGTGATTCACCCTCTATATCCGGTGTTAGCTGTCTTTTTGAGATGTAAGCGGGATTTCTGCGCGTTTATGAACACTTGATACAGGGCATGGTGGCCCGAAACGTGCGCGTCGTGGATAAGCTGCTTTTGACCGCTATTAAGATGAGGAACATATAAGGATTTTATCAGGCGAATGATCTTGATGAATATTACAACACTTCACTGGGACACTACTTGGATAAGTACCATATTTATTTGGTTTGATTAAAAAGGAACTGGCTGTCTGGAGCGGCTGTGTTGTTCTTTCAGTCGTCTCCAGCCTGCTCCAACAAAAAATGATATCTTAGATAGGGGTAAAATTTTGATTTGGGTTTGGTTCTATTTTGTGATTGTCCGTTGTTACCGAACCAGGGGTATTTTTGCTTTTGCTTAAAAGCAATATTAAAGCTACTGAAATGCAGGGGACATGGGGAACAGAAGCGGCGCTCTGGATTGCGTTGGAAAGAGGAGATGGCACTGTCATCCATATTGCTGTAGTCTACAGACCTCCGACTCAAATTGAAGAGAGAAAACGAATTGATTATAGACATTGCCAAGATAGCAAAGGGGGAAGCAATCATATTGGGCAACTTTAATCTACCTGATGTGGATTGGATTACTCCTTCTGCACATCTGGAAAGCAGCAAAAAAATTGTGGATGCTCTCCAAGATGCATTACTTAGACAAATGGTGATGGAACCAACCAGGGAAAGCTCCACGCTGGATTTAGTGCTCACCAACGCTGATAGCGTGTCGAATGTCTGCGTGCGTGCCCCTGTGAGCAACAGCGACCATCACACGGTGTGGTTTGAGATAAAAGCCATGGTACAGGCCAATCATAGCAAGCTCAAAGTCCTAAACTTCAAAAACAATGACTTCAATAAAATGGCAAAGTACTTAAAGGAGGAGATGACGGGGTGGAAGGAGATAAGGGAAGTGGAATTGCAATGGGCTAAACTAAAGGAGGCAATAAAAGGGGCAACAGATAAATATGTAAGAAAAGTAAATAAAAACAAGAAGAGAAGGAAACCTATTTGGTTTTCCAAAGAGGTGGCTGCTCAAATAAAGGCAAAAAACACAGCTTTCGCAAAATTCAAAAGCTTGCAAACAGAAGAACACAGAAATAAATACAGGATCAAACTCAAAGAGTCTAAAAGAGAGATAATGATAGCAAAATCAAAGGCAGAGGAAAAGATGGCTAAAGATGTTAAGGGTGGCGACAAAACTTTCTTCAGGTATATTCGGGAAAGGAAGAAGATCAGAGTTGGAATTGCAGGACTCAGAAGTGCTGGGAAAGGACTCATGGAAAGTGACACTGAAAAATTGAAATTGCTAAATACTTCTGTTCTGTTTTTACTAAAAAAGATCCTGGAGATGGACCAGCTGTGACTCCCAAATATAAAAATGGGAATGAAGTAGATACCACACCATTCACAGAAGATGAGGTGTTAGAACAACTTGCTAAACTGAAAGTGGACAAAGCCATGGGACTGGATGGGATACATCCCAGGATACTGAAAGAGTTCAGAGAGGTTCTTGCAGGACCGTTAAAGGATGTCTTCAACAGATAATTGAAAACAGGAGAGGTTCCTCAGGACTGGAGAATGGCTGATGTTGTACCTCTACACAAAAGTGGTGACAGGGAAGAAGTGTCAAACTACAGGCCTGTGAGCCTTACCTCAGTGGCGGGAAAGTAATGGAGGCGCTCCTGAAAGAGCGAATAGTGAACTTTCTCAAAACCAACAGGTTGCAAGATCTGAGGCAACATGGTTTTACCGAAAGACAGTCTTGCCAAACAAATCTGATTGAGTTCTTTGACTGGGTGACCAAGGAACTAGATCAGGGGCATGCGATGGATGTCATCTACCTGGATTTCAGCAAAGCCTTTGATACTGTTCCTCATAGGAGGCTTGTCAAACTCAGTAGCTTGGGGATGGGTCCCAATATGGTAAACTGGATTAAAAATTGGTTGACTGACAGACAACAGAGGCTGATGGTACATGGAGCTCACTCGGATGAGAGGGAGGAAGGTGATTAGCAGGGTGCCCCAGGGCTTGGTCCTAGGCCCGGCACTGTATTTGTGAGTGATATTGCTGAAGGACTGAATGGAAAAGTCTGTCTTTCTTGCAGATGACACAAAAATATGCAACAGAGTGGACTCCCCCGAGGGAGTGGTTAACATGAGGAAAGATCTACAAAAGCTGGAAGACTGGTCTAATGCTTGGCAACTACGATTTAATGCGTAAAAGTGCAGTGTCATGCACTTGGGTAGCAGAAATCCAAGGGAAATGTACGCGATAGGGAGTGAGAGGTTGGTATGCACGGTTCAGGAGAAAGACCTTGGTGTGATTATCTCTGATGATCTCAAGGTGGCAAAACAGTGCGATAAGACGGTGGCAAAAGCCAGGAGGATGTTGGGCTGCATACAAAGAGGGATTACCAGCAGAAAGGAAGAGGTACTTATGCCACTGTACAAGTCACTGGTGAGGCCTCACTTGGAATACTGTATTCAGTTTTAACATAGAAACATAGAAACATGATGACAGAAAAAGACCACAAGGCCCATCTAGTCTGTCCTTCCATAACTACAACAGTCCACTTTTTACCTTTAGAGATCCTCTGTGTTGGTCCCATGCTTTTTTGAATTCAGTTACTGTCCTCATCTCTACCACCTCCACTGGGAGACTATTCCACGGATCCACTACTCTTTCCGTAAAGAAATATTTCCGCATATCACTCCTGAATCTATCTCCCTTCACCCTCATCCCATGTCCCCTCGTAGCAGAACTTGCTTTCAATTGAAAGAGGCTCTCTCCCTGAACATTTATGCCACGGAGGTATTTAAACATCTCAATCATATCACCTCTATCCCGCCTTTCCTCTAAGGTGTACATATTAAGATCCTTAAGTCTGTCCTCATATGCTTTATAATGAAGCCCATTAATCATTTTAGTAGCAACCCTCTGCACCGACTCCATCCTGTTCACATCCTTTTGAAGGTGCGGTCTCCAGAATTGCACACCATACTCCAAATGAGGTCGCACCAAAGACTTATACAGAGGCATTATCACCTCCTTTTTTCTGCTAGCCATTCCTCTCCGTATGCACCCAAGCACCCTTCTAGCTTTTGCCGTCGCCTTTTCTACCTGTTTAGCTACTTTAAGATCATCAGACACAACCACGCCTAGGTCCCGCTCTTCTTTAGTGGACAAAAGTACTTCACCTCCTATACTGTATTGCTCCCTTGGATTGCTACAGCCCAAATGCATGACCTTACATTTTTTAACATTACATCCCAGCTGCCAAATTCTAGACCATTCTTCAAGCTTAGCTAGATCCCTCCTCATGTTATCTACACCTTCCTGGGTGTCTACTCTATTGCAGATTTTGGTATCATCCGCAAAAAGGCAAACCTTACCTGACAGCCCTTCCGCTATATCACTAACAAAGATGTTAAAAGTTTTGGAGACCATATCTTGCAAAATATGTAAAAAGACTGGAAACTTCAGAGGAAGGCGACGAAAATGATTTGTAGCCTGCGTCAGAAGCCTTATGAGAAGAGACTTGAAGACCTAAATATGTACAGTGGAGGAGAGGCGGGACAGGGGAGATATGATTCAGACCTTTAAATACTTAAGAGTATTAATGAACAAACCAACCTCTTCCAAAGACAGGGAAGCTGTAAAACTAGAGGGCATAACATGAAGCTGCAAGATGGTAAATTGAAAGGCAATGTCAGGAAATATTTTTTCACTGAAAGGGTGGTGGATGCTTGGAATGCCCTCCCGATGGAAGTGGTGGGGGCAAACACGGTGACGGAATTCAAAACGGCATGGGACAAACACAGTGGATACCTTTACAGCAACAGGATAAAAACATAATAAACGGTACCATCTAACTTTCGAACCATCTAATGTCTCAACAAATAGGGGTGTCGTACATGGAGTGGTGGGTTCACCCCTAAACAAAGACATGGGGAGGGGTGGCCTGCACAGAGCGATAGGTGCACCTACTCTTGCCATCTTGCTGGGCAGACTAGATGGACCATGCTGGTCTTTATCTGCATCATTTACTATGTTACTAATCTTGAACAAAGTTTGGGCCACCAGGGGCATGGGAGGAAACACATACATGAGGCCCGTAGACCAAGAGATCAGAAACGCATCTGCTGCCATTCTCAGGGGATGAGGCTGTCTGGAGCAAAACCTGGGCAGCTGATGGTTCAGTGGACTTGCAAAGAGATCGATGGATGGCAGGCCCCATCGTAGAAAGATCTGCTGGACCACCAGTGGATTCAACTGCCATTTGTGAGGCTGGAGAATCCTGCTTAGTTTGTCTGCCAAGAGGTTCTCCTGACCAGGTAGATAAACTGCTTTGAGAAACATGCCTTGTTTGACTGCAAAGGAGCAAAGGGCCTGCGCCTCCTGACATAGGAGTCTGGACCCTGTGCCTCCCTTGCTTGTTCACATAGAACATTGCTACCTGATTGTCTGTCTGAACTAAGACAGACTGGTAAGAGAGGGCATGAGAAAGTCTGTAGAGCCAAGCGGCTTGCTCGTAGCTCCAAAAGATTGATCTGCTGTGTGGCCTCCCGAGGAGACCAGAGGCCTTGAGTGCACGTGCCCTGGCAATGTGCACCTCAGCCCTTTAAGGAAGCATCTGTCGTCAGCACCCTTGTGTGTGCTGGGGCCTGAAAGGGTACCCCCCTGAGGTGGTTTGGGAGATGTAGCCACCACTGCAAGGAGTCCAAAAGTAGTTTGGACACCTTTACTGTCGGAGGTCGCCTGTGGCCTGCGCCCACTGATCTCTGAGGCACCACTGGGCCACCTGCATGTGCAGATGGGCATTCGGGTTCACATGTACCATGGATGCCATGTGGCCCAGGAGCCGCAGGAAGTGTCTGGCAGAGACCTGAGAATTGCTTTGGAACTGTCTGGCCAAGTCCATCAGTCTGTGGGCCCTATCCTCGGGCAAGCAAGCTCTTGCCTGCAGGGTGTCTAATCTTGCTCCTATAAACTCTAGGTTTTGTGCAGGGAGCAAAGTGGACTTTGCGTAGTTTATGACAAAGCCCAGATGCTGAAGAAGAGAGACAGTGCGAAGAGTGGCTTGTCTTGCCCTCCTGGAGAGACTGAACCCTGATGAGCCAGTCGTCCAGATATGTGAAGACAAAAATTCCCTGATTTCTGAGATAGTCTGTCACCACCGCCAGGCATTTGGTGAGAACCCTGGGGTGCGGATGTTAGGCCAAAGGGAAGTACTCTGTACTGAAAATGGTTTCCTCCCACCACAAATCTGAGATATTGTCTGTGGTCTGGATGTATGAGAATGTGAGTATAAGCATCCTTTAGATCTAAGGAGCATAGCCAATCTCCCTGCTGGAAGTAGGGCAGCAGTATCCCAAGGGTAAGCATCTTGAACTTTTCCCTCTACAGAAATTTGTTTAGGTTTCGCATGTCTAGGATAAGCTGGAGGCCTCCTGTCCTTTTTGGTACCAGAAAAGTACCTGGATTAGAAGCCTTGCCCTTCCAGGTGGTGAGGCACCAGTTCCACCACCTGTTCCTTTAGAAAACTTGCCAACTCCTGAAGGAGGTGGTTTCTGTGCAGAGGAAGTCTTGGAGGCTCCCCTGGAAAGTAGGAGGGAGGTATCTGGTGGAAGTGGAGCGTGTAGCCCTTTTGGACTATGCTGACTGTAGCCAGGCCTGACGGCGTGCACCAATGCCGACCGCGGCTACCCAGGCCGAAGCCTCAAAGCCATCATAGGCTGCTCGAGAGAAACTTCGAGCACTCTCGAAACCCTGTTGACAAAGCCTTGAACCTCTGCAAAGGTTCCTCGGAGAGGCCAGCTGAGAACCCGGCAATCTCCTTTGCCAGGTCTTGTAGGTACATGCCCATGTACAGCTGGTAGCTCTGGACACAGCAAGATAGCATAGAGCCCTGGAAGCACTTTCTACCAAGGGCATCCAGGTTTCAGGCCTCCCGGCCGGGGGGCACCAAGGAGAGCATCTTCTGACTCTTCAGACGGTGCATAGCCGATTCCACAACCATGGAGTGGTGCGGTAGCTGCGCTTTTTGGAACCCAGGGCTCTTACGGACTCAAATAGAAATCGACCCATTTGCTAAGAACCGGCGTCGAGGCCGGTGCCTCTCACATATGGAAGAGCAGCCATTCCAGCATCGGAGGAACCAGTACAGTAAAAGCTTCCTTCGGAGGAAAATCATACTGGAGGGCATCGAGCTCCTCGGCTTGAGGCTCCTCCTCGGCGTCCACAGGAAAGGCCAAGGCCTTGGCCATGTCCCTCACAAAATCCGAGAACCAGGTATCCTCCGGGGGAGGGGGGGGAGACAGTCTCCGAGGCTCGGACTCCAGTGAGTCCGAAGGGACGCACTGGGTCCATAAGGTGTCTGGGGATTCCTCGTCCTCCGTCTCCCACTCAGACTCCGAGGAGGAGGAATCGAGCAGCTCCGGCCATGTGGGCCTCTGTGCCACCCACCCCAACGCCGAGGGTTTCGGCGTCGACGACCTCGGCCCCGCACGGGAGGTCGAGGGGTACCTTGACCGAGGATCAGCTCGATCTCCTGGGTCGACTAAGATGTCGAGGTCCCGGTGGTCAGGGCAGACGCACCGGTCAGACCGGCGATCAGCACCCGCTGCTGTTCCACGAAGGCAGCCAAGCTGCTCTCCAAGGCCGTCAACCTGAGTCCAAGCTCCTCTCCTGCCACCTTTCCCTTCAGCGGAGATGTAATCACCTCCTCAATCTGACGTTTTCTATTGACCTACCTTCCCACCACCTCAAATGCTTATCCAAATAAGGGAGTTTAACAGAGACTGGTAACTCACAACATTGTGTCTGCCCGATGCAGCTTTTTGCAAAACTTCTTAAATACAGCAGCTATAGCTACATTAGGAGTATAGCTTCGGTGGCTAAATCTATCAATTTCCTTCACCATTCTTGCCCTTCATTGAGCCCTCAATTGCCAGGCGATCAATTTACTTGCCTTGTTCTCCAAAAAAATTAATTTTAGTTAGAAAAACTTGAGTTTGTGACGCATCTGTCTTCATAGAGCTGATTTGATTATTTAATACTCTGTACCTCCCCTCCCTATCTTCACACCTTCCCTACTTTTATGCCGATATATATTTTTGTAACATTCTTTATTTGTAAACAACAACAATACAAAATAAAGCACAGTTACTTACCTGTAACAGGTGATCTCTGGGAACAGCAGGAATTAGTCATCACATATGGGTACGTCGGTACCGACGGAGCCTGCGCGGGAAAGCTCCCCAGCTTTTCAAATGAAAAGCTTTTGGGGCCTCCCACTGCACATGCGCGCTGCCTTCCCGCCTGCCTGACCAGCTCTCCTCAGTTCGAGTTTAAAGCTGAGACAATAGAGAGAGAGAGAGGACAGGAAGATAGAGGAATAGAGAGACAACTCCTAGGGGAGGTGGGTGGGTTGTGATGACTAATTCCTGCTGTTCCCAGAGATCACCTGTTACAGGTAAGTAACTGTGCTATCTCTAGGAACAAGCAGGAATAAGTCATCACATATGGGGACTCCCTAGCTGAGATGCCTGGGAGATCCCCCTCCAAGGGTAACCATCTTCGGATGGATCTCAGGCATCCATTCTGGGAAGGTGGGCAGGAGTTGTTTAAGTATGGAACAGGTGTTTGAGGACAGCCTGACCAAACAAGGCATCCCGGCGGGAGTCCTTGTCCAAGCAGTAATGGGCTGTGAAGGTATGCACCGAGGCACAAGTGGCTGCTCGACAGATCTGATCTATGGATACAGAGTGAAGATGAGCCATAGAAGTGGCCATGGCTCTCACATTGTGAGCTGTGACATGGCCTTCCAGAGAAATGTTCTTACTCTGGTAAGCAAAGGAAATACACTGAGCAATCCAGTTGGAAAGTGTGCGTTTGGTGACTGGAAGTCCCAAATGAGAAGGATCAAAAGCCACGAAAAGCTGAGAAGATTTTTGATGTGGCTGAGTCCTATTGAGGTAAAAGGCGAGAGCTCTTTTACAGTCAAGAGTATGAAGGTTCCTCTCTGCACTGGATGCATGAGGAGCCGGAAAAAAGACAGGTAGATATACCTCTTGATTAAGATGAAAAGGCGAGACCACTTTAGGCATAAAGTGGGGATTCGACCTAAGGACCACCTTATCATGATGAAATCTGGTATAAGGTGGATTTGCCACCAAAGCCTGCAGTTCACTGATGCGGCGAGCCGAAGTGACTGCAATAAGGAAAAGGACCTTCCAAGAAAGAAATTTCAGGGAGGTAGATACCAATGGTTCAAAAGGTGGCTTCATAAGTTGACCCAGAACTAAGTTCAAGTCCCATGCTACCGGAGGAGGCCGGATGGGAGGCTTAGTGAGGGTTAGGCCTCTCATGAATCTTGCAATAAGAGGATGAGAGGAAACAGATTGTCCATTGATAGGTTTTAAGGATGCTGTAATAGCACTTAAATGGACTCGTACTGAATTCGTCTTGAGGCCTGCATTGGAAAGATGCAGGAGATAGTCTAGTAGAGAATTCAAAGGAAGTGCCAGAGGGTCAAGACCCTGTTGAGCACACCAAATGGAAAAACGTTTCCATTTGAAAGCATAGGAACGCCTGGTAGAGGGTTTCCTAGAGGCATAAAGGATATCTTTCACTGGTTGAGAAAGATTAAAATCTTGAAGGCTTAAGCCTTCAGTAACCAAGCTCGGAGATGTAGGGACTTGGGGTTTGGATGCCACAAAGTCCCCTGCTCCTGAGACAGAAGGTCTGGTGCAGCTCCCAGGTCCAGGGAGGAGCCCTGGGAGAGCTGTAGAAGGAGAGGGAACCACACTTGGCGTGGCCAGCGTGGAGCAATGAGGATCATGGATCCGTGATCCCTCTGAAGTTTGAATAGAGTCTTGGGAATCAAAGGAATGGGTGGAAAAGCGTACAGGAATTCCTGACCCCAATGCAGGAGAAAGGCATCGTTGGCCTGAGCTCCCTGACACGGAGTCCTGGAACAGAACCGGGGAAGTTTGGCATTCCACGGACTTGCAAAGAGGTCTATGTCCGGGGTCCCCCATTCCTGAAAGATTCTGCGTATCTGGTCCATATGTAGGGACCATTCGTGTGGAAGCAGAACTCGACTGAGTCTGTCTGCACGAGAGTTTTGAACTCCTGGAAGATATACTGCCAGAAGATGAATTTGGTGCTCTCTGGCGAAGGCCCATAATCTGAGAGCTTCGTTGCAAAGCGACAGAGAGCCCGTCCCTCCTTGCTTGTTGATATAAAACATGGCCACCTGATTGTCTGTCTGAACTAGGACAGTCAGGTTGGCAAGGAGGGTGTGGAAGACTGTGAGGGCAAGGAAGATTGCTCGCAGTTCCAGAAGATTGATATGAAGGGTGGTCTCTTGGGGAGACCAGAGTCCCTGAGTGGAGAGATGTTGAAGATGAGCTCCCCACCCTGTTTGGGAAGCATCTGTTGTGAGGGTTGCTTGGGGCAACTAAGGTTGGAAGGGGGTCCCCAACAACAGATTTTTGGAGGATGTCCACCACTGGAGAGACCAAAACAGACGTTTTGAGGTGAGTACCTGGTCTGACAGCAGTCCCGATGCTTGAGACCACTGGGTGGCCAATGTCCATTGAGCTGCTCTCATATGGAGACGAGCATAAGGTACCACATGAACCGTGGAGGCCATGTGGCCGAGAAGTTGCAGCATTTCTTTGGCTGACAAGTGATTTCTGGACTGAGCCTGGGAGGCCAAGCTTATTAGCCTTTGGCCTCGGACCAGAGGGAGGTAGGCCCTTGCAGTGGTGGAGTCCAATTGGGCCCCTATGAATTCCAGGGACTGAGTAGGGATGAGTTGGGACTTGGGAATGTTTACCACAAGTCCCAGATATTGAAGAATACGCCTTGTGCGGTCCAGAGAAATCTGGGCTTCTGACTGAGATGGAGCTCGGATGAGCCAGTCGTCCAGATATGGGAAGACAAAGATTCCCATGCCTCTGAGAAATGCGGCTACGACTGCCATGCATTTTGTAAAGACTCTTGGAGCAGAGGCCAGACCGAAGGGTAGTACTCTGTACTGGAAATGTTTTCCCTGGAACAGAAATCTTAGATATTTTCTGTGGGATGGATGGATGAGTATATGAGTGTACGCATCCTTGAGATCTAGAGAACAAAGCCAATCCTGACTCTGAAGGTATGGAAGGAGAAGGCCCAGAGAGAGCATTTTGAATTTCTCCTTGAATAGAAATCTGTTCAATTCTCTCAGATCTAGGATAGGTCTGAAGCCCCCTGTCTTCTTTGTTATGAGAAAGTAAGGGGAGTAGAAACCTAACCCCTGTTGTGGAGGAGGAACCTCCTCTATTGCCCCTTGGGCAAGAAGAGAAGAGACTTCCTGACCCAACAGGGTCAGAAGAGATGGGGGAGAACTGAATTGCCTCACCATGGTATGGGGAGGAAGGCTGGAGAAATGAAGTTTGTAGCCTTCTCGGATAATAGAGAGGGTCCATTGCTCTGATGTTATTTGCTCCCATCTGGGAGCAAAGTGAGCTAGCCTTCCAGGAATGGTGAGGGGCTCTGGTTGTTCTAGAGCCAGAAACGGCAAGTTCTCTAGAGGGAAGTCAAAACCCCTGAGGGGGTTGAGCCTGCTGGGATGTAGCAGACACTGCAGGCTTTGACTTTACCTGCTTAGATTGTTGACGCTTAGCCGCCAGGCGAGGCTGAGCAGATTGCTGGCCAGTATTAGTGGGAAATCTGGTCTTTTTATAGTAAGGCCTTTTAAAAGGCTTCTTTTTGGTAGGGGTAGAAGTAGACTTGGAAAGTCTATCTAGAGTGGCATTTTCTGCATCCATTTGAGCAGCTTTAATCTGCCAGTCTTCCCCAAATAAGTTCTCACCGGTACAGGGCAGATTCCTGAGGCCTTCTACAACCCAGGGTTCTAGGTTAGAAGCCTGGAGCCAAGCGAGACGTCGGGCTGCAATAGCAATTCCCGAAGCTCTGCCTGCAACCTCAAAAGAATCAAAGGCTGCCCTGTTGGAGAACTTGGAGACCTCTGAAAGTTGTGTCACCATATAAAAGAAGTCCGCCCTTTGATCATCAGGGATGAAGGGGGCAAAATTCTGTATTTTTAGGGCAAGTTGCCCAAGATACATGCCCATATAAAGGCTATAAGAGTTGATCCTGGCTATAAGCATACTAGCCTGGAACATCTTTCTTCCAAAAAAGTCTAGGTTCTTACATTCTCGCCCTGGAGGGGTAGAAGAATGCCTCTTAGGACTCTATTTTCTTCATGGCAGACTTCACCACAATGGAGTGGTGAGGCAGCTGAGTTTTCTGGAACCCAGGCGAAGGAGGGACCCGATACATGGTGTCCAACCTGCGGGAATGGGGAGACAGTGTTAAAGGAGTCTCCCACAAATCCATCAAGTGTTCTTGAAGGATTTCATGGACAGGCAGAGTGACTGCCTCTTTAGGAGCTTTTGAGTATCCTAAAATGTCCAATTTTTTTGATCTGGGTTCTCTTTCAAAAGATGTGGTAATAGAAAGTGCTTTAGCCACATCAACAATGAAATCCTGGAAGGATAAATCCTCTGGAGGAGACATCCTCCTTTTGGGAGAGGAGGGCTCCTCAGGAAGAGTAAGCTCAGCAGAGTCATCAGAGGAATTGAATTCATCCGAAGAATCTGAGTACACCTTTTGTACTTCCAATGTACGATACGCATACCGATCGGTATCGACATCGGGCATATCGGGCATGGGATCGGTACCGGGCGAAAGCCGGTATCCGGCATGCGGAACCGATCGACGTTTGGAAGTCGATGGTCTCGGTTCCGGTGTAGATACCGGAACCGGGGTCGATACCGATGAAATCGGTACCGAGGGCGTCGCAGCCTTAATGAATGCCAGAACGGCCTGCTGCATGGTCTGGACAGTACTGCCCATAGACGCCACTACTGTCTGGATGTCGGTACCGGTATGGGCCGGTACCCCAGAGCAGTCCAACAGGTGATCTGTCGAGGCCGTGCCATCGATGTCAACCTGTGACCCCATGATTGCTTTGGAGGCCGGAACCTCCCGCCGGGGTTTTTTGGCCTGGGCAGAATCCTCGAACTCAGAACTGAGAGCCTCTCGATCTTTAGAAAGAGATTTGCTTTTAGAGGATTTGCCCACAGAAGTTTTGGTTACCTGAGATCCATCCGGAGAGGAAGACCTGGATGACTGTGATGCTTCTGAAGGAAACAGCACATGGAGCTTGTTAGCCCAGTTCTGCAAACCGCGTTTAGACATCTGGGTGCAGGATGGGCAGTCCGGTATGGAGTGCTCAGGTCCCAAACATTTGAGACACCATTCATGGGTGTCTGTGACTGAAATGACAGCACTGCATTTGGTACATTTTTTGAAACCAGGGACTGGCTTCTCCATGAGGAGAAATTGTGTAGGCCCTAAGGCCTAACACCGGGTACCAAGCAGTGCTGAAGTAAAAATAAAAAAAGTCTTTTTTTTTTTTTTTTTTATATAGAAAGAAAGACCGGCGATACCGGTTTCGGTATGGGGAAGGCAGATACGCGGTCTAAAGAAATAAACAAAAGTAACAAATTCTTCAGCGGTGACAGGAACACGACCTGCTGGCTCCGCGGAAAAAGAAGAACTGAGGAGAGCTGGTCAGGCAGGCGGGAAGGCAGCGCGCATGTGCAGTGGGAGGCCCCAAAAGCTTTTCATTTGAAAAGCTGGGGAGCTTTCCCGCGCAGGCTCCGTCGGTACCGACGTACCCATATGTGATGACTTATTCCTGCTTGTTCCTAGAGATTCAATCATACACAAAGTAGTAAAAGCCATAATGGCCTTTGTACTATACTGAACATTAACAATGCGTAACTAAACCTGATCCCCTTCCTCTTCAGCCCTCCCTCCCTTCCTCCACAACTACCCTTGGAGATCAGAAGAAGGAATACATATAGTGAATATCGTCTTTACGGGGCCCAAATCTTAAGATGCTCATCATGCTGACCCTTGAGTGAATACGCCAGCTGATCCATAAGCATCAAGTCATCACTCCGCACTTTCCAAAGCAAAATAGTAGGACCCTCAGTTAATTTCCAGCTGCATGCTATCACCATGCGAGCCCTTAATAGAAGCAATTGCAATTAGCACAGGGATACCCCCCAGGTTTTCAGCCATTAGTCCCAGCAAACAGCTGATAGGGTTTGGCTCAATAGATTGATCAATAATAGTACTAATCCTAAGGATTTCCAATAAGCTTTGTACCTTGGGGCAATCCCACCACATGTGGAAGGAGGAACCAACTTGCCCACACCCTCTCCAGCAGGCATTCCCCACACCAGGTTTTTTATGGCGCAGACAGGCAGCGGTGAAGTATGCTTGCATAAGGAGCAAACACTGGGTTAGTCTATAATTAACATTTTAAACACAGCAGTATCCCCTCTGGTGGATCACACTCCATTCCTCTGGAGAAAGGGTTTTCCCTAACCATGGGTGCCATGCCTCAGTGCCTATCATCATTTACATCGTAAAATTCTTGTAGCGCCCAATATAACCAGAATACCAGGCCCTTCCAACCCCACCAACCGGTGATATAACACTCGCTCTACTACTGTAGAAGGTCGAGTCAGGGACCTCCAATTGCTACGGCGCATTACCAAATGTCTTAATTGAAAATATTGATAGAACAGGACCAGGGTTCCCCCCTTTTTGTTGAGCTGACCCAGGCTCATACACGTCCCTTGCACAATTACATTTGCAAAGCATCTAATGTCCTGTGCCTCCCAAGCTTCCCATAAACGCGCAAAGGATGGGCTACTAAAGGGCTGAACATATCTTACCTGCGTCTTTAGACCTAGGACCACTGTTCCCTCTAAGTTGTGCGCGTGTGTGCGCGCGCACACCTCGCCGAGCGAGCGCACGTACTTTACAACAGAGCGCACAAAAATTACGGCTCTGATTCTGATAGAAAACACAGATGTCTTAAAATTTAAAAGTTAAGATTGTAATTACTAGAAATTTCCCGCTTCATTTAGTAATCGCCTATTTTCATTTCATTTGATTAAAATCAATGTGGTGTACATACCGTATTCTGACATGTAGTCAAATTTTAAAGTATATAACTCCGAGCGTCGTTATGTGGCGCACAAAAATTTAACCTTCCTTCAAAAGCTGCACACAGCTGATATTTTATGCGCACACAGCCTACAGAAAATTAGAGGGAACATTGCCTAGGACTAATGCCAATATTTTAACATCTCCAATTTCCAATAGAGAAGCTTTAGTTTCTTTCTCCCTCTTTCCTGCCAGCTGAATTAAAATTCCCCCAAGAATGCTTTCCCCATATCCCCAGGAGTCCCCACTGATATGTTATCATCATTAGTGAATTTTAGGTACCCTTTCCACTCCTTTCACAGAATCTCTATCATCTCTTCTCTGTAACAGACACTGGCTCTCCACATTCTCATTTCATTCTGCAAACCCCCTATTGCTGCTCCAACTCCCCAAATAGTAGGAACTGATAGTATATTAAAATGAATTATAATATTCTTTAGAGCTCCTGACTTTTTTGAAAAAAAAATAATCAATCCTGGAGTATGTGCTATAACTGAGGATGAAACAAGTGCAAACCTTAGTCCCTGGATTTTCCTCTCTCCATACATTCACCAACTCAAAGAGAAAGAAGCAACTTTGCAGGGATTTTCCATCCTTAAGTTTGCCACCATCCTTTCAAGTCAACTCATCCAGGCCTCTCAACCTGTAATTCATGCCCCTTCCAAGTCTCAAATTCTAGCAGAAGTTCTCTGAAGAAATTACTCTTGGGGCATTTGGGGAATATACATTTAGAACAACTTGATGTATCCTTCCCATGACACATAGTGGTCCTTTCCAGTTTCATACCAAGGATTGTATCCCAAGATCATCTCCTCACTCATCCAGGCCCCCTGCCAACTTCAAATATTCCAGTGCTGTTAGATATGTATCCTGCAACAATGCAAAGCCCACTCTATTATCCCATATTTAAATACCCTTTTCAGCTTAGACTATCAAGACCCTCTACTTTTAAGGGACCAATTTTAAACCATAGCTATCTCCTATTGATATCCTAAGTCTCTCTTTATACCCACCCATCTGACCCACCACATCCAACTCCTCAGATCCAGAAAAACACTGAATACCACCCATTTACCCTACTCTCCCCAAACATTCATTTCCAAACACACACAATTGGAATACCTTTCCTTCATCCTCCCCACACACCATACATCATCCAACCACAGATTTCTCAACTCCAAAGCAAAACATTAATGCTCATCACCAAGCCCCTCATCCTCTGAGAACAAACCCCAAAATAAATCCTCCAAATGAAATATAGCAGTAGACTCAAGCACTGCACAAAAGATCTTATACTCATAAAACAGCACTCCCCAGATACTCAGTCCCCTAAGTTAGTCAGCATCCTATGTGCCCTCATAGAGCACAGTTACTTACCTGTAACAGGTGAACTCTGGGAACAGCAGGAATAAGTCTTCACATATGGGTACGTCAGTACCGACGGAGCCTGCGCGGGAACGCTCCCCAGCGTCCAATCAGAAAGCTTTTGGGAGCATCACACAGCGCCTGCGTGCTGCCTTCCTGCCTTTCCAACTGTTTCTCCTCAGTTGAGTTTTATAGCTGAGACAAAGAGAGAGAAAGAGGAAAGGAAGATAGATATAGAGATACAACTCCTAGGGGAGGGTGGTGGGTTGTGAAGACTTATTCCTGCTGTTCCCAGAGATCACCTGTTACAGGTAAGTAATTGTGCTATCTCCAGGAACAAGCAGGAATGAGTCTTCACATATGGGGACTCCCAAGCTAAGATGCCTGGAGCCCTAGCATGGTGGGGATTGGAACATGCTACACCTCATATGGCCAGGCATCCTGAGGATGGAGGGTAGGAGTTGAAAAGAGAGGAGCTGTAGGACAAAACAGCTACCCTAAAATAGGACTACAGGTAAGGAGTCCTTGTGAGTATGATAATTATCATGAAAATACTGAAATGAGTAATCACAATATGGACCTCACCTACTGGATTGCAGGAAGTAGAGAGGCTGATGGAGTCTACTGGGAATCCAGTAGAGGAATCTTCAAGGTGACCTCACTGAAGTGAAGGTCCAAATCTAGAAGTGACAGGTGACCTAGGTGTGAACTGGGGTAGTACAAAAACGGTAGGTCTTTAGGAAAGCTTTATGGAAAAAGCTGGGAACTCTTTTAGCTACAGAGTTACTCACAGTTAGGAGCAAAAGAGGAAGACTGACCGATTTGGACAAACTAGCCCAGTCCTGGAGGGAAGAAGGGTTATGGAAAAAAAGCCCGTATTCCCAAGGGCAGATGTCTGAAGGGTTGAAACCTCAGATCTACTGAAGATCCACCCTATCTTTCCTAACTGGTGAGAGAAAGGAAAGATATTGGAGCATGGAGCTTCAGGGATACCTAAACCTAGGGTTAAGGTAGGAGCTGTCAGCACCACAGCAGTGGTTGTGTGCATAAATACCTCAGACATACTGTGGGACAGTATGAAGATATGCAAGCCCACTGTCTGGAACCTATAGGAAGGTAAAACCTTTATAAGCATAGACAGAGAGATAAGTATGCAAATACATATATACCTATAAGGAGTATCTCGACAGATACATACACATATATACATATATATGTCTATAGTGAGATCTGGAGGAGCATAACATATGCACACGCAACTTACAGACATATGTAGCTATAGAGAAGTGTATTAGAGATATATACATACTTGAATGTATATGTCTAAAGATAAATGTCTACAATTAAGCAGATAGAGATATGCTCATGAGAACATTCACATGGGAGATGTGAAGAGGAAAGATTAATCTAACAAGAAGGTGGAACCTACTTGAAAAGATAGAGAATCTAGTCCCGCTGGTTAAGATGGAGCAGGAATACTATCCAGTGCAATAACCAGGATGGTTGCGTGGAAAAAAAAACAGAGGATAATATCAGTCTGTAAACAGCAAGTCCTGAGTCCGGTAGAACTCTAACATGGTGAATGGACAGAAAACACAGAGGATGAGATACCAGGTTGACCCACCTGAGGGACAGGGGGGGGGGGGTATCATGCGTTGCTTAATTAAATATGTGCTGTCCATGAAGGATTAGGCTACCATGAGGACAAGCTGCAAGGAAAAAGAGTATATTTCCTATAGAAACTAGGTAACTCTTTTTAGACTGTCACATGGAGAAGGCTTATGTCCTTTATTAAAAGGAAATAGAAGGGTGTAAAGAACCCCTACAGTCATGAGGAATGACTGAGGAAGCCTTTTTCAATCAGATAGGATAGTAATTAGAGAAAAAATCCCCATGCTCTCTAGCAAGGGCCCATAGTGGAAAGCTTCTCAGTAGGATTGCAGAGAGCACTATGTAGGAGAATTGGGAAATAAAAGTGGCTGTTGGAGAAACACAACTGCCACTTCAGTTATGCTGCCAACTCCAGAGATTTGGAGATGACAGAAAAGAAGCAATAATGATTATCCAAGATAGATGAGCACTATCTTGGAAGCACTACTCATAGAAAAGTACCAGTAGTCCAATCACTGGAACTCCTGCATGGGCAGCTGCTGAATAGAACAGCAGAGAGAATTCTTCTGTTTGTAACAGAGAGAACAGACAGAACAAGAGGAGAAAATCCTGACTATGTCTGATGAGCTGTCCAATGAAGCAGGGAGGTTACTCCAGAGAAAACTCTACACTAGAAAGGACAGGAAGACTTCCAGTGGTATGGTAGCACTCTTACAGGGGAGGTCCTGAAAAAGAGGGTAAAGAAAAATAGGAGCTGAAGGGAGACTTGCCATATGGTAAGTCTGCAGAAGGAAAAAATTCATGGTGGTACAGGAGAAAACTATCAGGTTATAAAAAGATTAATTAGAACCCTATTAAGGGTTAATTTCCCTGGCTTGAGTTTGGATTCTTCAGATCAGAGCGAGGTTTCCCTTGTTTGGGAATATCTGTATGATGGGCAGGAGAAGAATAAAACCACCTTCTTTTAGGGAAAGAAAGTTTGGTAGGGCATTTCCTACCTACTGGGGAAGGAGAAGGCTTAGGATAGCCCTCAGAAACAGGGAAGTCAGTGGAGCAATGAGCAACCTGACGTAAAGATTCCCTATTGAAGAGATTTTCTCCAGTACAAGGAGTATTACCCAGTCTTTGTTGTGCCCATCTGTTCAAGTCTGAAGCTTGGAGCCAGGGCTCTACGTCGTGCTCCTATGGCTATAGCAGAGGTTCTGCTAACAGACTCAAAAGAGTCTAGGGAAGCACGAGAAAGAAACCAAGAGATATTTTGGCTATGACTAAGTAGTAAGGAATAGTCTGCAGCCTTGGGCTCTGATAGAAAAGGAGTCAACAGAGATAATTTCTTTGTGACCTCCTGAAGGGATAGACTCATAAAAAATATGAGAGAATCCTTGTTGCCAGCATAGATGTTTGGAAGGTTTGACGTCCAAAGGCATCCAGTGTTCTAGATTCACGACCTGGTGGATAAGAAGAATGCTTTTTCTTGCTTTTTACCTTCCTCATTGCTGATTCCACTACAATGGAATGATGGGGAAGTTGAGTCTTTTGAAACCCTGGAGAGGGGGGCACCTTATACAGAAGATCAGTTGCTGTAGAAGGTGAAGAAACCCTTAAAGGTGTTTCCCATATTCTCAGAAGAAGATGTAAAGGAAGCATTATATTCTCCTTTTCCCCAGAAGAGCCTTGGGTAGGATCATAGCCAGGGATAGGAACAGCAAGGAATGTTGCCATGTCAAGGAGAAATTTCTGAAAAGAAGGATCTCCAATAGGAACCATCTCTGGACAGGCTAAAGTTGAAGAACTAGCCTGGGCACCGGAGGATGTACTGGTCCGGTGCAGAAAAGGAGTCCTAATGGATGGATACTGGTACTGGCGGTTATGACTTGAGACAGTCAGTACCGCATCGTCCATGCCAGGTATCGACTCCAAACTAGGTATAGAAAGGAGCGATCCTGGTGAAAAAGGCATGGAAGTAGCTGGTCCCGATGTTACTGCAGGAACCTGCATCGATACCGATACCGGTAGCTGTGCCGGAATCGGAGGCGATACCGACATCGAAGCAGTCATCGGAGGCTGCTGAAGCGGTACCAAGGCAACCAAAAACTCTTGGTGAGTATCCTCGGTACCGCGCATCCGGAATCGGTAAGCGTTGGTTCCGAGACGCGTCGGTACCCAGTCTTCCAGACTAGATATCGATTCCAGACTCGGCATCGAAGGAAGCGAGTCTATCGATGCATATCTAGAGGGTACCGACGTCGGTGGTCGTATCGGCAATGCTGCCGATACTGGAAAGTCAATCTGGGACGTATCGATCGGTCCCGAAGGTACCGAGGACGCCAGATGACGATCCCTGGTGAAGGGTGAATCACTCAACACCAGTGCCGATGCCGGGGTATCGGTACCGCTCAAAGCGGATGCCACCACCGAGCATGGCTCAGGTATGTTCTGTGAGGGGTGAGCCCCAGGAACAACCTGAAACCCCTGAAAGACTTTAGAGACCGAAGACTCCTGCCGGGGTTTTGAAGCCAATAGGGTCTTGAGAGCAAGGCTGGAGCCGTCATCATGCTTGGCATGAGACCTACCACTCAAGGATTGGCTGGTCTTAACAGACTGTTTGTGGGTTACCTGATCCTGTAGAGAAGAAATGGTCGGTGCCCTGACACTGGAAGGGAACTCGGTATCGAGGGAAACTCGAAATGGAAAATCTCTTCTCATAAAATTGTAGCCTAATGGCTCCGGAGGAAAAGGGTCAGGACCCAAACAGGTTAGACACCAGTTATTGGAGTCTAAAAAGAAAACTGTATTTCCACAGTTAAGGCACTTCTTAGGAGAAGGCGGCTCCATGATGGAGAGGCCTTATAGGCCCAAAAAATTAAGACAGAAACTGAGGGGAAAAAACTCCCTGAGTTTGAGAAAAAGAAAAGAAAAAAAACCACCAGCGGTACCGGTGGAGGCGGGGAAACAGCCGCGACCACAAGAAAAAAAAAAAAAGAATTAAAGAAAAAATTTTCTGCGGTGACAGGAGGATGTCCTGCCGGCTCCACGGAAAAACGAAAACTGAGGAAAGACAGTTGGAAAGGCGGGAAGGCAGCACGCAGGCGCTGTGGGATGCTCCCAAAAGCTTTCTGATTGGACGCTGGGGAGCATTCCCGCGCAGGCTCCGTCGGTACCGACGTACCCATATGTGAAGACTCACTCCTGCTTGTTCCTGGAGATCAGAGCTCGTCTTCAATTGAAAGACTCTCCTGTGCATTTATGCCATGGAGGTATTTAAATATCTATCATATCTCCCCTATCCCCTAAAGTATACATATTAAGATCTTTAAGTCTGCCATCCTATTTTATTTAGCTAAGCTTATATACCGCTTTTCACCAGGTCAAAGCGGTTTCCAGAGAACAGGAACATTTTACAGTGAAACAATATGTTGAAAAAGCAACAGGGTAACAGCTAATATTTGACATAATTTAACATTTTGCAACAATTTGTTTATAGAACATTTTAACTGATATATACACTTACAATTGTGAATCTGTTATGTTGATGGAGAGGGGTTAGGTGGAGGGAACCAAGTGTTCAGTGAATAAGTGCGCTTTCAGGTGTTTGCGGAATGTAGGGAGACTGGTGATGTTTCTTAGTGTGTAAAGTAGGGGGCGTAGAGCTTGAATGCTCTTCGGCATACTTGTTGGTTGTATTTGTGTTTGTCTTGTGATACATTGAGTTCGTTGATTGTAGTCTCTCTTCAAGGCCTGGAAATTTGAGGTTTCTGTAGTAGAGATTTAAGGCAGGTTTCCTGTTGGGAACGAAGTGCTCTGTATGTGAAGATAGAGCATTTGCAATTTATTCTAATTGTGAGGGGCAGCCAGCATAATTGCTTTAGGATGGGGTTGATATGGTTGTATTTATTTGCACCCTGTATGGTACGTGCAGCAGTGTATAACGCAGTTTGTAGGGGAAGGAGTGTTGATTGGGGGGAGTCCTTGGTAAATATTGTTGCAAAAGTCAGCATGGGGGAGGGTGAGAGCTTGCAGTGCAGATCTGAAATCTGTTGGTTCGAGAAGGGGGTGGAGTCGCTACAGGGTCTTAGTTTTGAAGTATATTGTCCTTGCTGTCGTTATTTGGGTATTGAAAGATAGTTGTTGGTCTATAGTGATGCTGAGGTATTTCAGTTCAGTTTTTACAGTTATTGGTATGTTTAAGTTTATGGTAGGTGGGGGTGTGATGAGGTATCTTTTGTAATGATCATATGCTTCATAATGAAGACCACTAACCTTTTTAGTAGCCACCCTCTGCACAGACTCCAACCTGCTTATATCCTTTTGAAGGTGCGGTCTCCAGAATTGCACACAATACTCTGAATGAGGTCGCACCAGACACTTACACAGAGGCACTATCGCCTTTTTTCTGCTGGCCATTCTTCTCCCTATACACCCAAGCATCCTTCTGGCTTTCGCAGTCGCCTTTTCTACCTGTTTAGGTACTTTAAGATCAGACACAGCTACACATAGGACCTGATCTTCTTTCATGGACAAAAGTACCTCACCCCTTACACTGCACCGCTCCTTTGGATTTTTGCAGCACAAATGCATGATCCTACATTTTTTTTTTAACATTAAATGTCAGTTCCAAATTCTAGACCATCTAGAGAATTCAGGATCTCCTTACTTCTAGATGACACCACAGCAGAGATGTGCCAATCAACAACCAGCATATTGAAATCACCTATCAGTAGTACTTCACCTTTCATGGCAATACAGCATATGTCTTCTATTAAATCTTCATCCACTTCTACTCCGTGAGGAGGATCGGTACATAACTCCAATGCAAAATGGACTTCCCTTTCCCTCTTTCTAGTTTAACCAAGTGCCTCTTCTCTTCCTTTTAAGCCCTGCAATTCTATAGCTTTAATAATATTTTTTACATAATAGTGCTATTCCACCTCCCCTTCTTCCTACCCTGTCCTTCCTGAATAAAGTATAGCCTGGTATAATTACATCCCAATCATGGTTTTCTGTGAACCATGTCTCTGTAACCACCACTAAATCCAAGACAGCCTCTTCCATTAAAGCCTCAACATCTGGGAGCTAATTTCTCAAGCTATGGGCATTTATACACACCACTTTCTAGATGTTGCCCATATTACCCATTTCTACAGAGGTATTTAATGTGTCATTACCTGGGGGCTTTCACCACCCATCCCCAACGAATCTCGTTCAAAGCCCTCTTCAGTAAGTTAGCCAGTCTGCTGTTGAAGACACTGACTCTTCTTGGACAGCATCTCTGCTCTGCAACCCTTGGATCATCACCCCATGGTCAGGGAAACCAAAACGCTCTGACATCATCCACACAGCCATGCATTCATCTCCAGGATGCAAGCTTTTCTGCCTCAGCATTTACACTCAACAGGGAGTATTTAAGAAAACACCATCTGCACACCTATCTGCTTCAACCTCTGTCCCAGAGCCAAAGTCACTTTTGATATGCTCAGAGGGATAGCAATATCATTTATGCCAAGATAGATGAGCAACATTAAATAATAGTCAGTAGGCTTGGTGAGCCTCAAACTCTCCGTAACATCTCAGATTTTGGCATCTAGCAAACACACCTCTCTGGACATTAAGTCTGGATGTCAGATAGATGCCTCAATACCACTCAGAAGAGAGTCACCAACCACCACTACCCTTCACTTCCATGTGGTGACAGATTTGCAATTTTGGGGTGCTCGAGCTGTGGTTCTTCCCCTTCCTGGGATGCGTTCATCTCTTCCACTTCCAGGGCTGCATACTAATTCTTCAATGCACAGGCTGGAGGAGTTGGAGTGTTGATACTGCAGGCTCTGGTGACTCGTGTCCAACCTTCTTCATTCTGTAGCCTCCCATCTTCACCTCTATCAGAGAGCTTGGATGTTTCAAGAAGCAACTCTATTAACTTCTCACTGTCTCAAATGCTTCTCAGCCTCACCACCTCTTCCCCGAGTTCCTTCACTTATTTCCTGAGAGCCTCAGCATGCAGGCACCCTGCACATAGAACCAGCCCTTCAACTGGCATTGGGGCCTCTGGCTGGACAGAGGCAGAAGTTGTAAGGGGGGGCAATCCTCTCGCCACTATCCCAACACATCAACGACATTTAGATCTCCCTTCTGTCATATAATTAACCAGACATTTTAAACAGAGCCCAGCAGATCAAGAGCTTTAAAGCAAAACTTATCTTAAACAGCTTCCAAGAGATCAAACAAAGATCTCATCCAGTGCTCCTATCTGAATCACCCCAGTGAAAGCTCTTGATCTGCTTAGCTGTGTTTGAAATGTCTGGTCAATTATAAGAGAGAAGGGAGATCTAAATGTTGATGTGTTGGGACAGTGGCGAGAGGGATCTCCCTGTGCCTACTGAAGGTCCTATGTTGATCAGAGGCCTATTCTTCCCTCTTCTTTTTTGGCTCCAATACTAAATATCATATACCTTTTGATAATTCAATGGAGTGATTTTTTCTTATTTGGGTGGCTTGTAATTCACTTCAGAAGTGACCTGTTTTTGAATATTCGATCTTGATAAGAGGACAGTCAAAATATGTTCTAACAGCGCTGTTCTATGTCCCTCCCTGTGTGTAGCTAATTGGGGAGTTGCCCTATAAAGCAAGGATGCTCAATGGGGTGGGTGGGTACTGGGGTGAGTAAGGAGGATCTAACACCTGATGAGGTCAGTGGTTTCAAAGAGAGTTAGTTGTGAATGGGTAGCTGGAATAAAGACAATGAACTCTGACAGAGCTTTGCCCAACACCATAAACAAAGAAATTTCCCTCTTTGTGCAGTATAGAAAAGAGACTTAACTTTTAAAAATGAACACCAAAACCCCTTTGAGAGCTTTCAGGCAGAGTATTACCTTGCCTGCAATGGAGTCCATCAAGAAAGGGAGGAGTGGCCTAGTGGTTGGGGCAAGGTACTTCAGGCCGGAAGGTCGGTGGATCAAATCCCACTAGAGGACAGTAACCTTGGGCCGGAAGGGCTGGGGTTTCTAGTCCCACAGGTGCTCCTTGTGGTCTTGGGCAAGCCACTTAACCCTCCATTGCCCATGTTCCCTGTAAGTATTAGTGTATGTGTCTCATATCCCCTCGTGTTAAATGTATCCCCCAATTGTGTTGTGACCACTTCGATTGAAGGATAAGGTAGTATACAAAACTGTCTAAATAAAATAAATAAATAAGAATGCCAGTACTTGAAAGGCCCTTTAGACCCTTACATAGCACTGCCTAGCTGCTTAGCAAGATAATCAAGGGCTAATAACACCTTGACTAGCTTGAAAAGGTTCTACAGGGCCTTTTTTTGCTTCTTGTCCTTGTGTGTTTTGGAATCATTTATATTTATCTTTTATTTTAGGTCTCTGCTGTGATTTCATAAAAAAAATGTTTTTGGGTGAAAGAGTAGTTACTCACCTGTAACAGGTGTTCTCCAGAAGCAGCAGGAATCAGTCCTCACATATGGGTAACGTCGGCGCCGACGGAGCCCTCGTGCGGAGCAATTACCCCAGCTTTCAAAGAAAGCCTTTGGGAATTGCAGCACGCATGCGCGGTTCCCTTCCTGCCCAAGGGTGCCATCTTGCTCAGTCTGACGACATAGCTAAAAGACAGCAAAAAAATTCAGCAAAAACTAAATCATATGACTGCAACGCCAAGGGGAGGAGGGAGGGTTGTGAGGACTGATTCCTGCTGCTCCTGGAGAACACCTGTTACAGGTGAGTAACTACTCTTTCTCCAGGACCAAGCAGGAAGTCAGTCCTCACATATGGGACTCCCTAGTTTAAGGCTACCGGAGACCTCAAGCTGAAAAATGAGCTCCCTCCAGCTCAGCAGCACAGAAGGAAGGAATCTTCTCTGAATACGCCCCCGACCGGTAGCCCAACACCAGGGTCGGAGGGTAGGAGTTGCCTAAACCTCAAAGAGATTATGGAGGACTGCCTGTCCGAAAGCACTGTCCCTGCGGGACTCCCTCTCCAGGCAGTAATGAGCCGCAAAAGTCTGGCTTGAAGACCAAGTAGCGGCCCGGCAGATGTCTGCCAATGGAACAGAGCGGAGATAAGCCACTGACGCAGCCTTCGCCCTGACGCGATGAGCCGTGACTCGACCCTCCAACGAGAGGCCGGCTGCCCCATAAGCCCAGGCGATACAGTCAGCAACCCATATGGACAAAGTACGCTTGGAGACAGGGAGCCCCAACTTATTGGGGTCAAAAGAGACGAAGAGCTGAACAGCCCTCCGATGCTGTCGCGTACGGTCAAGATAGAAGGACAAGGCCCTTCTACAGTCCAGGGTATGCAGGACCATTTCAGCCCGGCTGGCATGCGGCCTGGGAAAGAAGGTCGGAAGAACCACCTCCTGGTTGAGATGAAAAGGAGAAACCACTTTTGGAAGAAACTTAGGGTGTGTCCGTAAGACTACCCTATTTTTGTAGAACCTAGTGTAAGGAGGATCAGACACTAGGGCCTGCAGTTCACTAACGCGCCTAGCAGAGGTAAGGGCTACCAAAAACAAGGTTTTCCAGGAAAGAAAACGAAGAGGGCAGGTAGCCATAGGTTCAAAGGGAGGACAGGTAATCCGCTGTAAGACCGCATTCAGATCCCACTCAGGGGCTGGTGGGCGTAAAGGAGGCTTAAGCAGGAGGCGGCCTCTGAGAAAACGAGCCACCAAAGGGTGGTTGGAAAGAGGCCTGTCGTCCACCGGTGAGTGATGTGCAGATAGAGCACTGAGGTGGACTCTGACAGAGTTGGACTTAAGGCCAAGATTGGAGAGGTAAAGCAAATATTGCAAGACCACCGTCACCAAGCAGGAGAAGGGATTCTCAGACTGCTGAGCATACCAGACGGAGAACCTACGCCATTTAAGAGCGTAGGACTTCCTGGTGGATGGCCGTCGAGAGGCCAAGACGACATCTTCCACCTCCCGAGGCAGCAGGAGGGGAGCCAGGACTACCCTTTCAGCAGCCAGGCCATCACAGGCGGGGGTTGGGGTGCAGGAGAGTCCCGTGATCCTGAGACAGGAGATCGGGCTGAAACCCCAGAGGAAGAGGAGAGTCCACCGCCAGTTGCAGCAGAAGCGGGAACCAGGGCTGTCTCAGCCACCTGGGAGCTACCAGGATCACCGAGGCTCGGTCCCGGAGAACCTTGAAAAGTGTCCAGGACACTAGTGGCGTGGGAGGAAAGGCATACAGCAGGCCCGTGGACCACGGGATCAGAAAGGCATCTGCTGCTACTCTGAAAGGATGCGGTTGCCTGGAGCAGAATCTGGGAAATTGCCGGTTCAGAGGACTGGCAAAAAGATCCATGGTGGGGAGGCCCCACTTGAGAAAGATCCGTTGAACCACCAACGGGTCCAATCTCCACTCGTGTGGTTGGAGGATCCTGCTCAGTTTGTCTGCCAGGTAATTTTCGTGACCTGGGGAGGTAGACAGCTTTGAGGAGGATGCCGTGGTCGACGGCCCAAGAGCACAGTCTTTGTGCCTCCTGACAGAGAAGGAAGGAGCCTGTGCCCCCTTGTTTGTTCACATAGAACATGGCAACCTGATTGTCCGTCTGAACCAGCACAGACGGGTGAGAAGTGAGGTGGGAGAAGGCTCACAGAGCTAGGCGGATCGCCCTGAGCTCCAGGAAGTTTATCTGCTGAGCAGACTCCCAAGGGGTCCAGAGGCCTTGAGTACATGTCCCCTGGCAATGTGCTCCCCAACCCAGGAGAGAAGCATCGGACGTCAGCACTTGGGAAGGTGGAAGAGACTGAAAATTCACTCCGAGCACCAGATTTGGAAGATGAAGCCACCATTGCAGAGAGGAGACCATCAGGTCGGATATCCGTACTGTGTCCGCCAGGCTCCCTGTGGCTTGATGCCACTGAGTGCGAAGGCTCCATTGAGCAGGCCGCATGTGCAGGCGGGCATTGTGGGTCACATGGACCGTGGAAGCCATGTGGCCGAGTAGTCTCAGGAATTGCCTGGCAGAGACCAGGGAATTGCTGTGAAACTGGCTGGCCAGATCCATGAGCCTGTGGGCCCTGTCCAGAGGCAGGAAGGCCCGCGCCTGAAGAGTGTCCAACCTTGCGCCTATGAATTTGAGATTTTGAGAGGGGAGCAAAGAGGACTTTGCGAAGCTGATGACAAAGCCCAAGTGCTGAAGTAGAGCCACAGTGCGATGAGTGGCTTCCTGGGAAGACTGGGCCCGGATGAGCCAGTCGTCCAGGTATGGAAACACAAAAAGATCTTGAAGTCTTAGGTAGGCTGCCACCACTGCCAGGCATTGGGTGAACACCCTGGGAGCGGCGGACAGGCCAAAGGGAAGCACTCTGTACTGATAATGATTTCCTCCCACAACAAACCTGAGATATTGTCTGTGGTCTGGATGAATAAGGATGTGAGTATAAGCATCCTTTAGATCTAAGGAGCATAGTCAATCTCCCTGC
Organism: Ichthyophis bannanicus; assembly: GCA_033557465.1. Lineage (NCBI taxonomy): Eukaryota > Metazoa > Chordata > Amphibia > Gymnophiona > Ichthyophiidae > Ichthyophis > Ichthyophis bannanicus. The sequence continues at coordinate 369,733,405 of CM066033.1, read as the reverse complement.
TGGAGGTAGGGCAGGAGGATTCCAAGGGTAAGCATCTTGAACTTTTCCCTCTCCAGGAACTTGTTGAGGTTGCGCAAGTCCAGGATGGGTCTGAGGCCTCCTGTTCTTTTTGGTACGAGAAAGTACCTGGAATAAAAGCCTTGACCTCTCAGGTGGTGGGGCACCGGTTCCACAGCCCGTTCCTGAAGAAGACTTGCTAACTCCTGAAGGAGTAAGTCCCTGTGCAGAGGGAGTCTCGGAGGCTCCCCTGGAAAGTAGGAGGGAGGTACCTGGTGAAAGTGCAGAAGATAGCCTTTTTGAACTATGTGAAGCACCCAGGTATCTGTTGTGATGGCTGACCACCTGTGGGCAAAGTGGACCAGCCGGCCTCTTGTGCTGAGAAAAGCCAGCTGAGGGGAAGAGGCTATGCTGACGGAGTCAAAAAACCCCACCCTGCTGAGCAGGGGCCAGTGTTGTGGGCTTGGGGGCCTTCTGCCTACGGGACCCATTACCCTGTCCCTTGGCCTGCTGACCCTGATGGGGAGCTGCAGAGGCCTGACAGTGAGGGTATTGTTTATAGGCAGACGCCTTCCTCGGGTAAAAGGGCTTCTTACCCAAGCCCTTCTTTTTCTGAGAAGGGGCAGAGGTTTTTCTGGACAGCCGAGTCCTGGTCAGAGTCTCGGTCTTGATCTGTGCAGCATTTTCAGCCATGGGCTTGCCAAAGAGGTTTTCACCTCTGCAGGGGACATCGACCAACTTGTCCTGTACCCATGGCTCGAGGACGGATGACTGAAGCCAAGCCTGTCGGCGGGCACCGATGCCGGCTCCGGCTACTCGAGCCGATGCTTCGAAGCCATCGTAGGCTGCTCGAGAAATAAACTTCGAGCACTCTCGACTACCAGTGGACAAGGCCTGGAACCTCTGCAAAGGTTTCTCGGAGAGACCAACAGAGAACCTGGCAATTTCCTTTGCCAGGTCTCGGAGATACATGCCCATGTAGAGCTGGTAGGTCTGGACACGACAAGCAAGCATAGAGCCCTGGAAACATTTCCTACCGAGGGCATCCAGGTTCCGGGCCTCCCAGCCGGGAGGCACCGAGGAGTGCATCTTCTGACTCTTGAGTCGATGCATGGCCAATTCCACCACCATGGAATGGTGTGGTAGTTGTGCCTTTTGGAACCCGGGGTTCTTGCAGACTCGATAAATGGAATCGACCCGCTTGCTTAACACCGGCGCCGACGCTGGGCTCTCCCACATGCGGAAGAGAAGCTGTTCCAGCATCGGAGGAACCGGTACAGTAAAGGCCTCCTTCGGGGGAGAGTCATACTGGAGGGCATCGAGCTCCTCGGCTCGAGGCTCCTCCTCGGGATCCGCGGGGAAGGCCAAGGCCTTGGCCTTGGCCATATCCCACATGAAGTCCGAGAACCGGGTATCCTCCGGGGGGGACCGTCTCCGAGGTTTGGACTCGGGCGAGTCTGATGGGACGCACCGAGTCCGAAAGGTACCGGGTGACTCGTCGTCCTCCGTCTCCCAGCCCGACTCCTCGGAGGAGGAATCGAGTGGCTCCGGTCGGGCGGGCACCGATGCCCTCCGCCCTGACGCCGAGGCCGGCGTCGACGACCTCGGTCCCGAACGGGAGGCTGAGGGAGACCGTGGCCGAGGATCGACTCGAGCGCGCATGGACTCTAGGATCGGCTCGGCCTCCGGGGTCAACTTGGACGTCGACGTCCCGGTGGTCGGGGCAGATGCACTGGCAAGACCAGCGATCAATGCCCGCTGCTGGTACATGAAGGCAGCGAAACTGCTCTCCAAGGCCGTCAACCTGAGTCTGAGCTCAGGAGACCCAGCAGCTCCCGACTCAGGCCCTGACGGCATCGGGCCCGACGTCGGCTCCTTCGGAGGTGAGTCCACGAGGACTACAGTACTCACGTGTCCAGGAGACTCCATCTCGAGACGAGGATGTTTTGAAGGCCTCTCCGACTCCGAAGACCCGGGACGGCTATCAGGGCTATGCGACCTGGCCCTCGAAGAACCAGGAGCATCCACCGACGCCACCCTCGCGGGTTTTTTCTTCCTATGATGTTCCCGGGCAGGAGACCCCTGCTCAGAGGAACTCCAATGATGCTCGGGGCCGGAGTCCCGAGACGTCGAAGCCTCTGACGAGGTCTGGGCCCGTCCGGACGCAGAGTCAGAGAAGATTCTCTTTTTGATGCTGCCGAGTCCTCAATGCCTTTGAGGACATTTTGCCACACGGACCACAGATCGGGTCATGATCGGGTCCGAGGCAGCGGAGGCAGCAGTCGTGTGTGTCGGTAAGAGACATAAGCATCTTACAGCGATCACACTTCTTAAACCCGCTGGCAGCCATCGGGGGAAAAAGAGCCCCTGCGAGGTCAAAAGACAGGGCTGCCAGTGAAAAAGGAAAAAATGGCGCGAACGCTAGTCACGAAGGACAAAAAACGAAAAATACAGAACGGACTCGATACCGGTGTATCGGGCCCGGGCGGGAAAAGGATCCGGCGTCGAACCGAGAAAAGAAACACGAAAGAAAATCAACTTTTTCTGCGGCAATCACAAACAACGTCTGTAGGGCTCCGCGGAAAAAAGAAGACTGAGCAAGATGGCACCCTTGGGAGGGAAGGGAACCGCGCATGCGCGCTGCAATTCCCAAAGGCTTTCTTTGAAAGCTGGGGAAATTGCTCCGCACGAGGGTTCCGTCGGCGCCGACGTCACCCATATGAGGACTGACTTCCTGCTTGGTCCTGGAGAAACAGTGATTATTATGGGGCGAGCGCCAAAAGAACCTGCACGTGTTATAATGTAAACTACTTTGACTTCATGATAAAGCAGTATAAAACCTGTTAAATTTCAGTGTTTCAGCGTTTCACATCATGTGTGCATAACGTGAGCATCTGACATTTATGCACGTGGCCACTTATAGTGCATCTGTGTGTGTATGTGTTGACTCCTGTCCTTTCAATTTTATGCCGAAGGTTTGTGCATAGCTCATCTGCATACATGCCCTTTGCTGCTTATCGGTGCTGAAGTCTCACGCTACCAGCACACTACGAAAACGCGTACACAGCTAATAGCATGTGACTTCAGCACCAACTTTCTCCATCAGCCTGTAAGTTTGATACAGTGAAACATAGCAGTTAGGGAATTGCTCTTTACAAACTATCTCTTCCAATCACAAAGAAAAAATAGACTACAAATAATTCCAGGAGGCATTCTCCGAGAGCTCCCCCCCCCCCCCACATGCACTTCCCCCAGAGTGGCCACACCCCTAATCCCTGATGGACTACCTCTTACTAATTCAGATGTGTATTGCATCTTCTTTGTAGTTAAATTTACTGTGAAACCTGCTGAATGAGCCATATAACTTCAATAGATCTATGTGTGCTGTGGGACAGTAGCCCCATTTGATTTAAACCATGAAATCCTTCCTTTGAAATCTGTCCCCATTGACTTCTAATGATTTGCTTTATTATCAAACTTATTTTCAGTTCATGATTCTTTCCATGTACATTTCTTCCTCCCCTGCATATCAAGACAGATGCACAGGCAACACAAACACAGACAAGCACAGGGTTTGGAAAGAAGTCCATGAGCCATGTTCTCCCCCATTAGTGTCTAGCTGAAATAGCATCCTTTTTAAAAAAAAAAAAAAGTGCTGGAAACTGCTGTAGCTTTTGTTACTTGGAAAGAAAGCAGAATGACAGTGTGTGTGCATACCTGCCTTCTTGTGGTAAAGAAGCCCCAGAAAAGAACTGCTGATGTATGCAAGGCCAGTCGGAGGCTGATAAAATCTGCTCTAAACTGTATTTAAAATCCAAAAGAGCTATGTTCTGTTGTAAAGGACACACTCTACTGCTGTATCCATGAGGAAAACTTCAGCCCTAACAACTCAAAAGATAAAGTTATTTTATGGAAAAATTAGTATTTATTTGAACTGACAAAAATCAATTCAGTTAATACAGAGTACTGGCGTATACAGCGTTTAATCACATGGTGCTTCATAACGCAGTACTGCCGTGATACTTTAGGGGAGAGGCCCGTTTCTGTGGCTCAAAATAGCAGAGACAAAGGGGTCATTTCATGTCAAGTGGTCTAGGGCTCCCCGCATGACCATCACAGATTTTGACTAAATTTTATATTTAGAGCCCCCCATGTCTCAAATGAACTTTGGTAGAGTTTTAGGTTCTCTGGTGTTAAACCTGTTGAGATATAACCGTTTGTTTGACCCCATAGCCTGAACATGTACAGTACGATTCAAAATTTCAGCAACTTTGAGACCTAATATTGTTCTCATTATTTGTTTATAAGAAATGAAACTTAACTATCCTGCACATCTTTTTGCGCTCTTTTTAATGAGACTAATAATCTTTTTTGATTGTGTCAGAAATAGACACATTGCACCAAAGTCGGGCAAAGAAATTGGCAGCCTAAAAAAATTAAAAGTTTAACATTGCATAGCTCCTGAAATAAGTAAACGAACATGAAATTTGAGGCATAGTATCTCGTGGTACTGTTTTTGTGTTTATAATTTCAAGCTCCTAGCCCTTTTCATTAATTTGCAAATTAAGTGTCAAGTTGATAATTTTTGCAAAAATGCTAAAAATAGGGTATTTTTAACTCCCTTTTACACAAAAGTATCTTCTAGAAACGTTTTCAAACTACTACCATTAGAAAGAGCATATTTTAAACTCCCTAAAAAAGTTAATTTGATTGATTAACGCTGGCATACAGTGCTCTAAAAAGAGGACCAAAGTCAGCAGACATTGCCATGGCAACAGCGTATATTTCATCATATTATTATTCTTAATTTTTTGGATCATACTTGTTTTAACATTTTTATATTGAAAAATTATCAGTATTGTATTGCGTTGGTCCATGGTGACATTGTCACTACCAGTTCAGGAACATGAACTGGTAACCCCATCGCCATAGAGGTCACGCCCGATAGCTGTGCAATACCAGCCACGGATGGGTTTCTTAATCTAGGTTCCCAAGCCTTTAATTTGGTTTCTTATTTGAGGTTCCAAAGCCTTCAGTGGGTGTCTAGCTGGTTCCCAAGCCAATGATTGGGCATCTTATCCTAGGTTCCCAAGCCTAAATTGTGTATCTTATATGGTTCCCAAGCCGAAGTACTCACCTGAATTTTAATGCTAGCAATTTTTTTACATTCTGTTATGTTTGCAAGCCACTTCCTTCAAAATGGATTCTGGGAATTGATACTGTCGGCCAGATGATGTAACTGAAGGTGCAGGGAGTATGCTAATGAGGTGCTGCTCTGGAATCCAGCAAACATCTTGCCTTTCTGGCCAATAAAACGAATGAGCAGGACCTTGAGGATGCATAAATGTTATCAATGCATCATTTTCCTCAGCTGAAACTTCAACAACATTGCCAATCCACCATTTGTTGTCATAGATACAAGCTACGTAGCAACCAAGGGACAACTCTGATAATTTCAAATACAAAATAGCAGTATTGGAAATTTTGGCTAAAAAACTTATTGTATCATTTGAAACTCTGCTGACACAAACCAAGTTTGAGTCAACTGGTACAAATTGGTGATGCTCTCTAGTGCCAGCTATTGTGCTGCTTTCTTTCCACCTTTCTTCTTGAAACTTCCTGCTTTTTTCAATTTCATCTTTTGCGACATAAATATATTTAATTCCGTGTATATTTTGGTCACAAAAGTTATACAGATCTTTTGGTGTCAATATTTGGTCAGACAAAGGTCTTTGTAGACTTGCTCGGGCTGCCAAACGTTTAGTTGTGCCACCAACCCCATCACAAGGTGATTTTCCATGGCTTGTGCCGAAAAGTTCCATTCAGCCTCGATATTGAAATCATTTTTGTGGTTGCATAAATTGACGACGTTTTTGTAGTTTTTATATTGCACTGCTGAGCCATCATTGTAGTAGTATATTTTCGTAACATCTGCTTGGGTCAACAAAAATTTGATAAACTTCTGAATAAACACGTGTACTGACACGGTATCATGTTGCATATGATCGGAAATTATGCAACAATTAACAATTTGCAAGGTGCCCACTTTGTCTGCATAATAAGCAACAAATGGATGTACTGTGGCCTGTGAATTTTCTCAGTGAAAGCCCTGGGCAGCATCTTGGACAACAAATGAGTAATTTTCAGCAAAGTCCATCAAAACAATGAACTCCATTTAAGTCAACTTTCAGTGACTTCAGATATTCACTTTGGTGTTTTGAAACAAAATGATGGCCTGTCAACTTCCAAATTTTGCTTGAAAGTTTTTCAACAAAGTTGTCCACTGTTAATATGCTTGTTTCCAGTGTTTCTCAGTCAGTGTGAATCCATTGTTTGAATTCAATTGATTCCTCTGCATCATAATCCTGAAATATTTCATCCAAATACGCTACAAGTGATTCTATGCCAGGGCAGCTTTGGCATCTTTGTAGCCTTCATTCCTTGGAATTCAGGTCACACACTGTCTTTTCCATTAGCAGCTTGTAGTCCTCTAATATTTGCACCTTGCAGCATGAGCTTTACATTCTGATGTATACTGCAGACGCAAACAGAATGCATGCCTGAAGCACCAACAGTCACACACCACTTTGGCCTGAGATCACAAAATTTTGAAAAACCGATTTCTGCTCCAAATTTATTATGATATACTACATACAACTCTTTAAGATTACACAACAGCAACCATTTTTGTTTTTGAACTTTGACACCATCGAGTCGCATTGAAATGCAGTCTTTTTTGCCAGGACACATTCTACTAAATTCATCATCTTCATAGAAATCCTTGACTCTTTTAGCGACTTTCTCTGATAATGGTTTGCCAATTTTTGCATCAGGTAAAGCACAAATGTCTGTCTTTCTTGACTTTTCGGGCCATTTTGACCATACGTTCAGAAACGTCAAACTTCATTGCTGTTTCCTTTATTGACCAACTTTTTGGGGCCAAAGTCAACAATTAAACTTTTGTTGACCTATTGGATATATCAATCTTTGCTTTCATTTCTTTAATAAGCTCAGTGTAATCGCTACATAGACTGCATTCTGCAGATAGACTAGATTGTTCAACGTTGTCAGCCACTCCAGCAGCAGACTTTTTTTGTTACCACGTTGTGTGCGCTCAATCATGTATCATCTATTATGTCATATCTTATGTATATAGTTTTATGGACTCCTCATCCATTCTGTTATACCTCAATATGTAAATAGTTACCCATGTTCTCCAAGTTCTATTCCCTGTTATGATGTAAATTCAATCAGTCTACTCTGATCTGAATACTCTTTGTTGAATGTAAACCGCACTGATAACAAATAGCGCGGTATATAAGAATTGTTAAATAAATGAAATAAATAAAAATCTTTTGTTTCAAATAGCCAGCTTTGTCTCTACTGCTTATTCTTCATATTTTTAATGGAGAAGTGCCTAAAGCAGTCAAGCTTTGATCAAGGGTGTCCAAGGCATCTGGATCAAAATCATCCGAAAATGAAGATGCTGTGGCTTCAACCATAGAAGCATATTTTGCTTTGCACCTGATGCAAATTTTCTGGCCTGGCTTTACATTCATTTTGGTCACTTTTTTCAAGCCCTCAGACATGGCTAAAGTTAATTTTGATAATCCACTTTTAGTGACGTGATTCTGCTTTTCAAACGGATTGCAACACGACTTTTGGTTCATTTCATATTTGCTGAGATACTGTGCTTGGTGATGCAAGCAGATACTGTCATTGTAAGGTCAACTTCTGATCGTCGAGTAATAAGCAATTTCTCGCTTGCTGACAAGCAGCTCACAGAATTGAGCCCAGTTTTATTGGAATAAAATGAGCCATGGTGACATTTTGATGACAATTTTTATCCAACGGTACATTCAGGCATAGGAGGATTGTTATCAGGTGATTCGATGTCCATTTTGAAGCAAATTAATTAGTAAATGTGTACCAACTAATGCTAATCTGAAAATCTATATGTTAAGCTCACGACATATATGCACTTAACAGTTATTGAGCAACTCCTATGGAAATAAATGAGTTTTAAATATAACATTTGGATAACGTTAGAACTGCAGGTTGAATTACATGCCTTTGTCAAGCATGGTAATGTCCGCTATGTTTAGCCCTCTTTTCAGGGTATTGTACGCCAGGGTTAGTAAATTAAATCCGCTTTTCTAGAAAGCTTAAAACATGCTCTTTCTAATGAAATTGGTTTCAAAACGATTTTAGAAGATACTTTTGTGTAAAAGGAGGTTAAAAATACCCTATTTTTACGTTTTTGCAAAAAATCAACAACTTTACACTTAATTTGTAAACTAACGGAGAATGCTAAGAGCATGAAATTATAAATTCAAGAACTTCAGTACATAGAGGTATTATGTGCAACATTTCATACTTTTTACATGATTATTTATGAAGCTGCATAATGTCTAATTTTTTCAGAACGTCAATTTTTTTGGCTGACTTTGCTGCAATATATCTACTTCCGACATATTCAAAAATTATTATTAGTATCATTAAATAGAGCGCAAAAAGTTGTACAGGATAGTCAAGTTTCATTTTTTATAATAAAATAGCCAAGAAAATATAGGGTCTCAAAGCTGCTGAAATCTCAGACTCGTACTGTACAAAGTCAAGGTATGTGATCAGACAAACGACTATATCTCAAAGTATTCCATGAGAGAATCTAAAACTTTACCAAAGTTAGTTTGAGACACATGGTAGTGTACATACAAAATTTCAGCAAAATCCAAGACGGTCGAGCGGGGCACTTTTTATATACTAGACAACTTGACATGGAATGACCCAAAGGGCAGGTGAGGGGAGGAGAGTTTTCTGTGACTCAGAGCACAAGGATAGCGCAAGGGAGAGGAAAGGACTGTTTCTATGCCTCTATGGAGCATAGTAACAAAAAAAGCAACATGCTCTGATCTACATAGGACCAAGCTAAATCAATGACAATTAAATTCAATGCATACATAAAAAGGTATAAAATGGTTACATATGAAAGCTCTTTATTCATCCCAGCACAACATGACCCATAGTTAGCTAGTTTGGTTTTTTTTGTTAATATGAATCAGAAGTATCACATCATACTCTGTCCCCTTCACCTCCTAGCTTCCCTTACCTGCTGCTGTGCCAGCTGCACCTGGTAGAGCTGCTGCATGTACTGCTGGTAGTGCTGTTCCTGCAGCTGCCGGATGAGTATCTGCTGCTGCTCCATGTTACCTGGGTACTGCTGAGCAGCATACTGCTGGAACTGCACCGCTGTCTGAGAGTTCAATGCTGCCATTATTTGCTGCCTGAGCAGGGCAAAAACACAAGATGCCATCAACGACCAGGCCAACATCTCCATCAGGTCCATTTTTATACATTTTTAATGTTCAAAATAAACCCCAACACTCAAACATTAGAAAAAGCATTTTCTGCATTAATATCTGGTATAAACACAAAAATTTCATTCTTTTGTGTTTCTCCTGCAACGTGACATCCAGATTTCATGCATGTCAGCCTTGCATGAGAGATCTAGAGACAATGCTGTGATATGTCTGATGGAAGGGGAGATATCAGTATGCTTCACTGTACCCCCAAAGGATGGAGGCATCAGACAGTTATAGGCATTTGAAGGCATTTTGTGTCTAATGTTTGGACAAAGAGTAAGGAACCAACACAACAGAGGGCTATAGCAGAGCTCTTACTGTTCAAGACACCATTTGCTCATGGTGCACCAGGACCATTGCCCCTGCCTCCCTCCCACCAACATAAGGAAAGATGATTCAGTATACAAATTTAAGATAGTTTGATGATTTTTAAGAAATACTCTATTTGATCAGATTTTATTTCATTCTCAAAGATAACTGAAGTTAAAGCCAAGAAACTGATAAACCAACCTCCTATTTCCTCCTATTATTGGCAATGTACCTCAGCCAGGAAACTGATTTACCAACAATCTTGGGAACCCAACACAGGCACCACTAAAGCACAGTTACTTACCTATAACAGGTGATCTCTGGGAACAGCAGGAATAAGTCTTCACATATGGGTATCGTCGGTACCGACGGAGCTTGCGCGGGAACGCTCCCCAGCTTCCAATCAGAAAGCTTTTGGGAGCATCCCACAGCACCTGCGTGCTGCCCTTCCCACCTTTCCCAACTGCCTCTCTCCAGTTCGAGTTTTAAAGCTGAGACAAAGAGAGAGAGGGAAAGGAGAGAGATACAACTCCTAGGGGAGGTGGGTGGGTTGTAAAGACTTATTCCTGCTGTTCCCAGAGACCACCTGTTACAGGTAAGTAACTGTGCTATCTCCAGGAACAAGCAGGAATGAGTCTTCACATATGGGGACTCCCTAGCTTTAGATGCCAGGGAGAGACCCCAGAGCTGTGTGTCCCTAAGAAGAGCTGCAGTTCCCCCCATGGATCTCTGGCATCCAACCAGGGCTGGTGGGTAGGAGTTGACTAGGTATGGAACAGATGTTTGAGAACAGCCTGACCAAACAAGGCATCCCGGCGGGAGTCCTTGTCCAAACAGTAATGGGCTGTGAAGGTATGAACCAAGGCCCAAGTGGCTGCTCGACAGATGTCGCCGACAGACAAAGAATGTAGATGAGCCATTGAGGTTGCCATGGCTCTCACATTGTGAGCTGACATGGCCCTCCAGAGAAAGGTTCTTACTCTGATAGGTGAAATACACCGAGCAATCCAGTTGGACAGTGTTCTTTTGGAAACTGGAAGTCCTAAATGAGAAGGATCAAAAGCAACAAAGAGTTGAGAGGACTTTCTATGTTGCTGTGTTCTTTGTAAGTAGAAGGCTAGAGCTCTTTTACAATCCAAGGTATGAAGATTCCTCTCTGCACTTGATGCATGAGGTCCTGGAAAAAAGACAGGTAGGTAGACCTCTTGGTTCAGATGAAAGGGTGAGATCACTTTAGGCATAAAGTGTGGATGAGTCTTAAGGACTACCTTGTCATGATGGAACCTTGTATAAGGTGGATTAGCTACTAGTGCTTGCAACTCACTAATGCGGCGTGCTGAGGTGATTGCAATGAGAAAGCACAGTTACTTACCTGTAACAGGTGATCTCTGGGAACAGCAGGAATAAGTCTTCACATATGGGTACGTCGGTACCGACGGAGCCTGCGCAGGAACGCTCCCCAGCGTCCAATCAGAAAGCTTTTGGGAGCATCCCTCAGCACCTGCGTGCTGCCTTCCTGCCTTTCCAACTGTCTCTCCTCAGTTGAGTTTTATAGCTGAGACAAAGAGAGAGAGAGAGAGGGAAAGGAAAGATAGAGAGATACAACTCCTAGGGGAGGTGGGTGGGTTGTGAAGACTTATTCCTGCTGTTCCCAGAGATCACCTGTTACAGGTAAGTAACTGTGCCATCTCCAGGAACAAGCAGGAATGAGTCTTCACATACGGGGACTCCCAAGCTAAGATGCCTGGAGCCCTAGCATATTGGAGATTGAAACATGTTACACCTCATTTGGCCAGGCATCCTGAGGATGGAGGGTAAAAGTTGAAAAGAGATGAGCTGTAGGAAACAGCTGACCTAAGAGAGGACTACAGGCAAGGAGTCCTTGTATGTATGATAATCATCATGAAATATATTGAAATGAACAATCATAATATGGATCTCACCTACTGGATTGCAGGAAGTAGAGAGCTTGACGGAATCTACTGAGGATCCAGTAGAGGAATCTTCAAGGTGACCTCACTGAAGTGAAGGTGAAGGTCAAAATCTGGAAGTAACAGGTGACCCCAGGATTCAACTGGGGTAATACAAAAACGGTAGGTCTTTAGTGGGAAGCTTTATGGAAAAAGCTGAAAACTCTTTTGGCTACAGAGTTAGTCATAATTAGGAGCAAAAGAGGAAGACTGACCGATTTGGACAACTGGCCTAGTCCTTGAGGAAAGAAGGGGTATGGGAGAAACCCCGTACTCCCAAGAAAGGACAGATGTCTGAGGAGTTGAAACCTCAGATCTACTGAAGATCCACCATGTCTTTCCTAACTAATGAGAGGTAGGAAGATATTGGAGTATGGAGCTTCAGGGATACCTGAACTTAGGCTTATGTTAAGAGCTGTCAGTACCACAAGCAGTGGTTGTGTGCATAAAAGTTTAAACATACTGTGGAATAGAATGAACATGTGCAAGCCCACTGTCTGGAAGATACAGAAAGGAAAAAACCTTTATGAGCACAGACAGTTAGAGAGATAAGTATGTAAATACATATCTACCTATAAGGAAATATCTTGACATATATATATATATATATAAGTATATATATATATATGTTTATGGCGAGATCCAGGGGGCATAACATATGCACACATGGCTGACAAACATATGTATCTAAAGAATGTATATAGACATATGTACATATATGGATATATAGGACTAAAGATAAATGTCTGCAAATTAGGCAGAGATATGTCTATACGAACCTTCACATGGGAGATGTGAAGAGGAACGATTCATCTAACAAGAAGGTGGAACCTACTTGAGAAGATATAGAGAATCTGTTCCCTCTGGTTAAGATGGAACAGGAATGCTATCCAGTGAATAACCAGGATGGTTGCGTGAAAAAACAGAGGATAATATCAGTCTGTAAACAGCAAGTCCTGAGTCTGGTAGAACTCTAAAATGGTGAATGGACAGAAAACGCATAGGATGAGATACCAGGTTGACCCACTGGAGGGACAAGGGGGGTATGATGCGTTGTTTAGTTAAATATGTGTTGTCCATGAAGGATTAGGATACCATGAGGACAAGCTGCAAGGAAAAAGAGCATATTTCCTGTAGGAATTGGGTAACTCTGTAGACTGTCACGTAGGGAAGGCTTATGTCCTTTATTAAAAGGAAATAGAAGGGAGTAAGAACCCTCACAGTCATTAGGAATGACTGAGGAAGCCTTTTTTCAACCATATAGGATAGTAATTAGAGAAAAAATCCCCATGCTCTCTAGCAAGGGCCCATAGTGGAAAGCTTCTCTGTAGGATTGCAGAGAGCATATGCAGAATTGGGAAATAAAACTGGCTGTTGGAGAAAACTAGCTGCCACTTCAACTATGCTGCCAACTCCAGGGATTTGGAGATGGCAGAAAAGAAGTGATAAGGATTATCCAAGACAGATGAAGCAGTATCTTGGAAGCACTACTAAGGCTAGACAAAAGTAGTGGAAGACAAGACTGGAACTTCAAGAAAAGCACCAATAGTCCAATCACTGGAACTCCTGCATGGGCAGCTGCTGAATAGAACAGCAGAGAGAATCTTTCTGTTTTTAACAGAGAGAAAAGACAGAACAAGAGGAGAAAATCCTGTTCCTGTCTGATGAGCTGCCCAAATGAAAGAAGGGAGGTTACTCCAGAGAAAAAAAACACTACACTGGAAAGGAAAGGAAGACTAGAAAAAGTAAGAAAGCCTTCCAGTGGTATGGTACCACTCTTACAGGGGGAAAAAACCCTGGAAAAGAGGGTAAAGAAAAATAGGAGCTGAAGGGTGACTTGCCATATGGTAAGCCTGTAGAAGGAAAAACATTCATGTTGGTACAGAAAAATATCATGGGATAGTTGGTAAACCTCTCTTCATAGCAGGAAGAGGAGGAAACCCCTGTGACCCATAGACATGAATATCCTGACAGCTCAGCATACCTAAGAACAAGTGGATGTCCTGGAAACAGGAATCCATGTGTAGAGTTTCAAATGAAAAAACAGTGAAAAAACTTCTGCTGAGAAGTGAACTGTAGGTTATGAAGAGATTAATTAGAAACCCATTGCAGGGCTAATTTTCCTGGCTTGAGTTTGGATTCTTCAGACCAGGGTGAGGTTTCCCCTGCTTGGGAACATCTGTATGATGGGCAGGAGAAGAATAAAACCTTCTTCTTTTAGGGAAAGAAGGTTTGGTAGGGCATTTCCTACCTACTGGGGAAGGAGAAGGCTTAGCCTCAGAAGCAGGGAAGTCAGTGGAGCACTGAGCAACCTGACGTAAGACTCCTTATTGAAGAGATTTTCTCCAGTACAAGGAGTATTACCCAGTCTTTGCTGTGCTCATATGTTCAAGTTTGAAGCTTGGAGCCAGGCTCTACGTCGTGCTCCTATGGCTATAGCAGAGGTTCTGCTAACAGACTCAAAAGAGTCTAGTGAAGCACGAGTAAGAAACCAAGAGATATTTTGACTATGACTAAGTAGTAAGGAATAGTCTGCAGCCTTGGGCTCTGAAAGAAAGTGAGATAGAAGAGACAACTTCTTTGTAACCTCCTGAAGGGATAGACTCATAAAAAATATATGAGAGAATCCTTGTTGACAGCATAGACGTCTGGAAGGTTTGACGTCCAAAGGAATCTAGTGTTCTAGACTCACGACCTGGTGGGTAAGAAGAGTGCTGCTTCTTACTTTTCACCTTCCTCATTGCTGATTCTACCACAATAGAATGATGGGGAAGTTGAGTCTTTTGAAACCCTGGAGAGGGGGGCACCTGATACAAAAGATCAGTTGCTGTAGGAGGTGAGGAAACCCTTAAAGGTGTTTCCCATATTCTCAGAAGAAGATCCTGCAAGGAATGATGTAAAGGAAGCATTATATTTTCCTTTTCTCCAGAAGAGCCTTGTGTAGGATCATAGCCAGGGATAGGAATAGCAAAGAATGTTGCCATGTCAAGGAGAAACTTCTGAAAAGAAGGAAGGATCTCCAATGGGAATCATCCCTGGACAGGCTAGACTTGAAGAACTAGCCTAGGCACCGGAGGATGTACTTGTCCGGTGCAGAAAAGGATCCCTAATGGAAGGATACTGGTACTGGCGGTTATGAGCTGAGACAGTCAGTACTGCATCGTCCATGCCAGGTATCAACGCCAAACTAGGTATAGAAAGGAGCGACCCTGGTGAAAAAAGCATGGAAGGAGCTGGTTCCGATGTTACTGCAGGTACCGGCACCGATGCCGATACCGGTAGCTGTGCCAGAAGCGGAGGCGATACCGACATCGAAGTAATCATCGGAGGCTGCTCAAGCGGTACCGAGGTAACCGAAAACCCTTGGTGGATTACCCTCGGTACCGCGCATCCGGAACCGGTAAGCGTCGGTTCCAACACGCATCGGTACCCAGTCTTCCAGACTAGATATCGACTCCAGACTTGGCATCGAAGGAAGCGAGTCTATCGATGCATGTCTAGAGGGTACCGACGTCGGTGGTCGTATCGGCGGTGCTGCCAATACTGGAAAGTCAATCTGGGACGTATCGATCACTCCCGAAGGTACCGAGAACGCCAGATGACGATCCCTGGTGAGGAGTGAATCGCTCAACACCAGCGCCGATGCCGGGGTATCGGTACCGCTCGAAGCGGATGCCACCACCAAGCATGGCTCAGGTATGTTCTGTGAGGGGTAAGCCCCAGGAACAACCTGAAACCCCTGAAAGGCTTTGGAGACCAAAGACTCCTGCCGGGGTTTTGAAGCCAATAGACTCTTGAGGGCAAGGCTGGAGCCGTCATCATGCTTGGCATGAGACCTACCACACAAGGATTGGCTAGTCTTAACAGACTGTTTGTGGGTTACCTGAACCTGTGGAGAAGAAATGGTCGGTGCCCTGACACTGGAAGGGAACCAGGTATCAAGGGAAACTCGAAATGGAAAATCTCTTCTCATAATATTGTAGCCTAATGGCCCCGGAGGAAAAAGGTCAGGACCCAAACAGGTTAGACACCAGTAATTGGAGTCTAAAAAGAAAACTGTACTTCCACAGTTAAGGCACTTCTTAGGAGAAGGCGGCTCCACGATGGAGAGGCCTTAAAGGCCCAAAATGTTTAAGACAGAAACTGAGGGAAAAAAATTCCCTGAGTTTAAGAAAAGAAAAGAAAAAAACACCGGCGGTACCGAAGGTGTCGGGGGAACAGCCGCGACCACAAGAAAAACAAGAATTAAAGAAAAGATTTTCTGCGGTGACAGGAGGACATCCTGCCGGCTCCGTGGAAAAACGAAAACTGAGAAGAGACAGCTGGAAAGGCGGGAAGGCGGGAAGGCAGCACGCAGGCGCTGAGGGATGCTCCCAAAAGCTTTCTGATTGGACGATGGGGAGCGTTCCTGCGCAGGCTCCGTCAGTACCGACGTACCCATATGTGAAGACTCATTCCTTCTTGTTCCTGGAGATTAAGTCTTCACATATGGGTATTGTCGGTACCGATGGAGCCTGCGCGGGAACGCTCCCCAGCGTCCAGTAAGAAAGCTTTTGGGAGCATCCCACAGTGCCTGCGCGCTGCCTTCCCGCCTTTTCCAACCGCCTCTCTCCAGTTCAAGTTTTAAAGCTGAGACAAAGAGAGAGAGGAAAGGAAAGATAGAAAGGGGAGGTGGGTGGGTTGTGAAGACTTATTCCTGCTGTTCCCAGAGATCACCTGTTACAGGTAAGTAACTGCTATCTCCAGGAGCAAGCAGGAATGAGTCTTCACATATGGAGACTCCCTAGCTGTAGATGCCAGGGAGAAACCCAGGTTGTGTGTCCTTGAAAAGGACTCTACCTCCTCCCATGGATCTCTGGCATCCGACCAGGGTAGGTGGGTAGGAGTCGATTAAGAATGGAACAGGTGTTTGAGAACAGCCTGACCAAACGAGGCATCCCGGCGGGAGTCCTTGTCCAAACAGTAATGGGCTGTGAAGGTATGAACCAAGGCCCAGGTGGCCGCTCGACAGATTTGGTCGATGGACACAGAGTTTAGATGAGCCATTGAGGCTGCCATGGCTCACATTGTGAGCTGTGACATGGCCCTCCAGAGAAATGTTCCTGTTCTGGTAGGTGAAAGAAATACACTGAGCAATCCAGTTGGACAGTGTTCTCTTAGAGACTGGAAGTCCTAAATGAGAAGGATCAAAAGCAACAAAGAGTTGAGAAGACTTTCTATGTTGCTGTGTTCTTTGTAAGTAAAAAGCAAGAGCTCTCTTACAATCCAAGGTATGAAGATTCCTCTCTGCATTTGATGCATGAAGTCCTGGAAAAAAGACAGGTAAATATACCTCTTGGTTCAGATGAAAAGGTGAGACCACTTTAGGCATAAAGTGTGGATTGGTCCTGAGGACTACCTTATCATGATGGAACCTTGTATAAGGAGGATTAGCCACCAAAGCTTGCAACTCACTGATGCGGTGTGCTGAGGTGACTGCAATGAGAAAAATAACTTTCCAAGAAAGGAATTTCAAGGAGGTGGTGGCTAAAGGTTCAAAGGGTGGCTTCATAAGCTGGCCAAGAACCAGGTTTAAGTCCCATGCCACTGGAGGTGGTCTGATGGGAGGTTTAGTTAAAAGAATGCCTCGCATGAATCTTGCTATAAGAGGATGAGAGGAAACAGGCTGTCCATTGAGAGGCTTGAGGGACGCTGCAATAGCACTCAAATGGACTCTTACTGAATTCGTCTTCAGACCTGCATGGGATAGATGCAGGAGATACTCTAGTAGAGAATTCAGAGGTATTGCAAGAGGGTTTAGACCTTTCCCTGAACACCAAATGGTAAATCTTTTCCATTTGAAAGCATAGGAACGTCTAGTAGAAGGCTTTCTAGAGGCATGAATAACATCTCTGACTTGCTGAGAGAGATGAAAATCTTGAAGGTCTAGGCCCTCAGCAACTAAGCCCTGAGATGGAGCGACTGGGGGTTTGGGTGCCACAAAGTTCCCTCTTCCTGGGACAGAAGGTCTGGTGCAGAGCCCAAGTCCAGGGAAGAAGCTTGAGAGATGCAGAAGTAGAGGGTACCACACTTGGCGTAGCCAATGTGATGCTGTGAGGATCATGGTCCCTTGATCTCTCTGAAGCTTGAATAGTGTTTTGGGAATAAGGGGAATTGGTGGAAAGGCATAAAGGAAGTCTTGACCCCAGTGAAGGAGGAAGGCATCCTTGGCCTGAACTCCCTGACACGGAATTCTGGAACAGAACCGGGGAAGTTTGGCATTCCATGGAATTGCAAAGAGGTCTATGTACGGGGTTCCCCAAATTCAAAAAATCCTGGCTACCTGGTCCATGTGGAGGGACCATTCGTGTGGAAGCAGAACTTGACTGAGTCTGTCCGCCCAAGAGTTTTGAACGCCTGGAAGATATACTGCCAGAAGATGGATGTGATGCTCTCTGGCGAAGGCCCACAGTCATAAAGCTTCGTTGCAAAGCGACAGAGAGCCAGTCCTGCCCTGCTTGTTTACATAGAACATGGCTACTTGGCTGTCCGTATGGATGAGGACTGTCCTGTAGCTGAGCAGAGAATGGAACACTCTGAGAGCTAAGAATATTGCTCTGAGTTCCAAGAGATTGATATGCCGAGAAGTCTCCTGTCGAGACCAGATGCCCTGGGTGGAGAGATCCTGCAGATGAGCTCCCCATCCCATTGGAGAAGCATCTGTTTGTCAGAGTTCCTTGGGGTAGCGACTGCTGAAAAGGGGACCCCAGCAACAGACTTGGAGGGGACTTCCACCACTGGAGAGACAAAAATAGGCGACTTGAGTTTGCTATTTTGTCTGACAGGCAACCTGATGCCTGAGTCCATTGGGTGGACAAAGTCCATTGAGCTGCCCTCATGTGAAGGCGAGCATATGGAACCACATGCAAGGTGGATGCCATGTAGCCTAAGAGTTGTAACATCTCTCGAGCAGTTAAATGGGACTTTAACTGTATCTGGGAGGCCAAGTGTAGGCAACGGGCCTGAGGAAGATAGGCCCTTGCAGTTGTGGTATCCAGCAAGGCCCCTATAAACTCCAGAGACTGAGTAGGGGTGAGATGGGATTTTGGGATGTTTATTACCAGTCCCAAATACTGAAGGACACGCATTGTGCATGTTAGAGAAATCTGGGCTCTGACTGGGATGAAGCTCGAATGAGCCAGTCGTCCAAATATGGGAAAATGAATATTCCTAGAGTGCGTAGAAATGCAGCTACTACTGACATGCATTTCGTGAACACCCTTGGTGCAGAGGCCAGACCGAAAGGAAGCACCCTGTATTGGTAGTGCTTTCCTTGAAAAAGGAACCGAAGAAACCTTCTGTGTGTTGGAATGATGAGGACATGGGTGTACGCATCCTTGAGATCTAGAGAACAAAGCCAGTCCTGACTCTGAAGGTATGGCAGCAGAGTACCGAGAGAAATCATCTTGAATTTCTCTTTGAATAGAAACTTGTTCAATTCTCTGAGATCTAATATGGGTCTGTAGCCCCCTGTTTTCTTTGGAATAAAAAAATAAGGGGAGTAGAACCCTGAGCCCTGTTGAAGAAGAGGTACGTCTTCCATTGCCCCTCTCCCACTACGGTCCATTTGGAGCCCTCCAGGGCCAGTCCCTCAAGCTCTATTACTATTCAAGGATCTAGTAGCTCGAGATGTGGCTGCATTGTCACAAGTTGGCCCCTCTAGACTTAACTTTCTGACTAAATCAGAAAGGTTAACGCTTGTCCAACTACAGAATAATACTCTAATTGTTATTCGACGTGCAGACAAAGGCGGTGCGATAGTGGTGCTCGATAGGCAGCAATATCTGGATGAAGCTTTTCGACAACTGGCAGATGGGAACATATATCAAAAACTTTTGGAAGATCCTACCCCACAACTGCAGTGCGAAATAAAAGCATTTACTACGCAAGCTTTAGAAATGAAATTGATCAGTAAAAAAGAATGGCATTTTTTGAATAAACCCACCACTACAATATCCAAACTATATCTAGTTCCCAAAATTCACAAGAGCTTGACTTCCCCGCCCGGGCGTCCTATCGTATCCACAAAAGGATCGGTGTTGGAACCATTGTCAGTTTACATTGACTCATTTTTACGCCCATTAATGCAGAATATGACCTCGTTTGTCAGAGACACTTCTCATTTCATACAGCTTTTGGCTCTCCAAACGGTTTGGGCATCTATTGATGATGTTCTGCTAGTAACACTTGATATTTCATCTCTATATACTAGCATCCCGCAAGAGGCAGCTTATGATGTCATAGTTAAAGCTCTTCAACATAGAGGAGATCTATCAGCTGAACAAATTACATTCATTTCCCAATTGGCTAAACTGGTAATTTTTTAAAAAAAATTTCTGTTTGAACAACAACTATATCTTCAAAAAACCGGTGTGGCTATGGGTGCAACAAGTGCACCATCGGTGGCCAATTTATTTATGTCAGCATATGAACATTGGTTGACACAGTTTCCCTATTCAACACATGTAGTAATGTGGAAACGGTATATCGATGACATATTTATGTTGTGGCACGGATCAGAGAATCTTTTACAGCAGTTTTTTATTTGGTTAAATAACTTAGACCCAGCCATTCAATTTACATATGTCTATAATAGGGAAAGTCTCAATTTTCTTGATGTTACTGTTACAAAAGGAACTACTGGTTGGTCTACTTCCTTATATAGAAAATCAATTGACCGAAATACGTTTCTCCACTACGGTAGTGGACACCCGCAACAATTGAGAAATAGTCTTCCCCTGTCACAATTTTTGCAATATAGACGCAACTGTTCAGACACACAAGAATACAAAAGACAAGCCAAACAATTGATGCAAGATTTTCGCCAACGAGGCTATCCAGAACATGTGATTCATTCAGCATATAAACGAGCTCTATATAACAATCGAGCGCTTCTACTAGAAACTAAAAAGGTACAACCATTCGAAGAAGGTCATATCAATCTAATTACTAAACATTCCCCTTATGATAAATATATACAGAAGATCGTCAAGCGACACTATAATGTGGTCAGCACGTTGCCTGGTCTGGAGACAAAAAAGGTTCGGTGTGTCTGGACCCGTCATCAAAACCTTAAAGAGAAGATTAGTCCTGCAGTTCTTCGATCTGAGGTTAATACATCAACATCATTAACTCCAGGTCACTATCCTTGTGGAGAATGCACTATTTGCAACATTTCTGAAAACATTGGTCAATTTGAATATAATATCATCTATTATTTGCGATATTCTACCTCCTGCACAACAGATTATGTGGTATATGGCATTAGATGTCCGTGCCAATTACTTTATATTGGAAAAACGATTCGTCCATTCAAAATTCGTATAAGTGAACACCGTAGCCGTTTACGCTGTAAAACACAAGAGGCTCCCTTGGTTGCCCATTGTATGCAATTTCAACATTGCTTTGAAGATATGCGATGTTTTTGCATAGACAGAGTGCTAGTAGGTAAAAGTGGTAAAACTAGAGAACAAACACTAATTATAACAGAACAGCGATGGATCCATCGTCTCGGCACAGTATCCCCCGGAGGTCTAAACACTAACATTGAATGGAGTGCCTGCCTATGAATGAGTAACCAATCACGTCATCTGCTAATACTGCTTTAAATGGTCCGGAGACACGATAGTCCACATGCGCGACGTTTTCAGGCCAGAGAGCTCGTTGTGAAAGGAGCAGGCTAAGCGCGAAAATCCGAAAATGAGAAAAGAAAAAAGGTGATATTACAATGAGGTAGGAACGTGAACTGGACAGTCTGTTATTATTTAAGTTAATAGTTCTTAGAACTTCATTCAGAATGTGTTACTTTTCAGCTATTGATGAAGCTCAACCCCTGAAGAAACATTCTGTGAAACGCGGAAGCGGTGCCGACAGACGGCGTCGGGGAAAGCCTAATCAAAGGCATAAATTACGCTCATAAAAGCAGGGGAAAGCCTAATCAAAGGCATAAATTACGCTCATAAAAGCATCTATAAGCTAAGTTCCATTTCTTCTGTTATATTTACAATACAAGTAGAAGCTTTCTGCTCACATGCATAAGGTTAAGAGATTGATATGAAGAAAGGAACAAATTAAAGGACCGTGGTCATTGATGCAATTAGTACTACGGGGTTGAATCCCAGTATAAGTACTGTCAAAAGTCTGTGACCCGGTTCTAAATCAAGAATATAAGATGAAGTAAATATGTTGAAGAATTCACATCACACATGACATTGTGTCTAAGGTGGCATTTTGAGGAATGTTTATATTTTACTAAGGATTCGTCTCCTCTTTAAAAAGAAAACAGACCTAAAATATTACGTGTTACTCCAGTGATGAGTGGCCACTGGTGGGCAAACAGAGCGAGGCAGCCTCCTGTGCAGGTTTGGGAGAGCAGGGACGGAGACGCTATGCTGAAGGAGTCAAAAACCCCCACCCTGCTGAGTGGGAGCAGGGACCGGAGGCTTGGGGGTCCTCTGCCTACGGGGCCCATTACCCTGCCCCTTGGCTTGCTGACCCTGAGGGGCAGCTTGGGCAGCCTGATATTGTGGGTACTGTTTGTAGGCAGTGCCCTTCCTCGGGTAAAAGGGCTTTTTACCTGAGCCCTTTTTTGTGAGAAGGGGCAGAGGTCTTTCTAGACAGCCTTGTCCTTGTAAGGTGCTCGGTCTCGAGGTGTGCGGCCTTCTCGGCTATGGGCTTGCCAAAAAGGTTCTCACCTCGGCAAGGGACATCGACCAACTTGCCCTGAACCCATGGCTTGAGGTCCGATGACTGCAGCCATGCCTGGCATCGAGCCGCGATGCCGAATGCCGCAACTCGGGCCGAAGCCTCGAAGCCATCGTAGGCGGCGCGGGACAAACTTTGAGCAGTCCCGAATCCCCGAGGACAAGGACTTGAATCTCTGCAAGGGTTCCTCGGAGAGACCAGCAGAGAACCCGGCCAACTCCTTGGCCAGGTCTCGCAAATACATGCCCATGTACAGCTGGTAAGACTGGACACGGCAAGCAAGCATCGAGCCTTGGAAGCACTTTCAACCAAAACAATCGAGGTACTGGGCCTCCCTGCCGGGGGGCACCACGGAGTACATCTTCTGACTCTTCAGGCGATGCATGGCCGATTCCACAACCATGGAATGGTGTGGTAGCTGCGCCTTCTGAAAGCCAGGACTCTTCCGGAGTCGATAGATCGAATCAACCTGCTTGTTTAAAACCGGCGCCGAGGCCGGTGCCTCCCACATCCGGAAGGGGTGCCGTTCCAGCATCGGAGGAACCGGGACAGTAAAGGCCTCCTTTGGAGGAGAGTCGTACTGCAGGGCCTCGAGCTCCTCGGCTTGAGGCTCTTCCTCGGGGTCCGCTGGGATAGCCAATGCGGTGGCCATATCCCGGACAAACTCCGAGAACCGGGTATCCTCCAGAGGGGATCTACTCCGGGGTTCAGACTGCGGTGAGTCCGACGGGACGCACCGAGTCTTGAAGGTGTCGGGGGACTCCTCATCCTCCGTCTCCCAGGTGGACTCGTCTGACAAAGAGTCAGGATCCGACCCCGCGGGGCCCGGGAGCACCCGCGTCGATGCCCTCGGTCCCGAACGGGAGGTCGAGGGAGACCACGACCGAGGTCGACCTCGAGCCATCATGGTCTCGAGTATCGGCTCGGTCTCCGGGGTCGACTTCGATGTCGATGTCCCGGTGGTCGGGGCAGATGCGCCAGACAGGCTGGCCATCAGTGCCCGCTGCTGCTCCATGAAGGCAGACAGTCTGCACTCCAAGGCTGTCATCCTGAGATTCAGCTCGGGAGACGCAGCAGCCACCGACTCGGGCCCCGGCGGCGCCGGGCCCGATGTCGGCTCTCTGGGAGGAGAGTCCTCGAGGACTACAGGGCTTACGTGTCCAGCAGACTCTGGCTCCACGCGAGGAACTTTGGCAGGCTTCTCTTGTTCCACGGGCCCGGGGAGACTGTCGGGGGTCTTAGACCTGGCCCTCGAGGAGCCAGGGACCTCTTCCGACGACGCCCTCACGAGCCGCTTCTTCCTCTTGCGTTCCCGGTCGGGGGACCCCCTGTCCGAGGAGCCACAACGGCGCTCGGGATCCGAATCCCGAGACGTCGAGGCCTCAGACAAGGTCCAGGCCTGGCCGGAGGCTGAGTCAGAGAAAAGCCTTTCTTTCTGCTGCTGGCGACTTCGCAGTGCCTTGGAAGACATCTTTCCACATGGTCCACACGTCTTAGGGTCGTGAAAAGGACCGAGGCACCGAAGGCAGCAGTCGTGTGTGTGTCGGTGAGAGACATCAACTTCTTACACCAATCACACTTTTTAAAACCGCTGGAAGCCATCGGGGAAAAAAAAAGAGTCCCCGCGAGGTCAAAGGACCGGCCTTCCAGGGAAAAAGCAAAAAAGGGCGCGAACGCCAGCCACGAAGGGCAAAAAATGAAAAAGAAGAAACGGGCTCGATACCAGTGTACCGAACCCGGCGGGAGGGGAACTGGCGTCGAACCGAAGAAGAAAAATAGCGAGAATCGCTGAAAAAAAAATCAAACTTTTATCCGGGATGACAGGACACACGTCCGGTGGGCTTCTCGGAAAAAGAGACTGAGGTAAGATGGCACCTTTAGGCGGGAAGGGAACCGCGCATGCGTGCCTGCATTCCCAAAGGCTTTCATGGCAAGCTGGGGAAATGCTCCGCTGGGGCTTCATCGGCGTCGATGACACCCATATGTGAGGACTGACTTCCTGCATGGTCCTGGAGAACATCTTTTACATGTGCCTGTGTAGCGCTGCGTACATCTTGTAGTGCTATACAAATGCTCAGTAATAGTAGAAGTAAT
The DNA here is from genome assembly GCA_033557465.1 of Ichthyophis bannanicus. Lineage (NCBI taxonomy): Eukaryota > Metazoa > Chordata > Amphibia > Gymnophiona > Ichthyophiidae > Ichthyophis > Ichthyophis bannanicus. The sequence goes on along the minus strand of CM066033.1, from coordinate 369,708,930 downwards.
TCATTTTTATTAGCCAGTAGCTTTTGGAATGGAAAGTGCGCACCTTTCTATTATGGTCCCATCCCTTCTTAAAACTCCTTTCCTGAGTCCTCCTTCCAGAAATTAAGACACAAAAAGGAAGGAGATGTCAAGCAAGATTACTCTGAATATTTCTTCAGATTAGGCTTCAACAAATTCTCTTTCAATTTAGGAGCCAGATGCTGGAGATTCCCTCTGGGGTCTACTGTAACGCCTTTAGAGCCTGATTTGCTAAGGCTGTTTTCCCATTCCATGTCTAAAGGAAATGAAAGCTTAGTACATCAGGCCTCTAATGCACCATTGCAGGCCAATGAAAAGAGCACAGACAGGAGCCCCTCCCCCCCCAACCAGTCTCTCGCCCTCTTTCCTCACCCCATCACCCAGACTCTTTCTTATCCCTCTTTTCCCTCCAACAACCTCCCTCCCCATTCCGCCATCTTCTTCCTCGCCCAGTTACTTGGCCCTCACAACCCAGGAGGCCAGTCAGCTCTGCAGCCCCCCTTCGCCATGCTGCCAACTACATCTCCCCTGATAATCCTCACCACCTAAACAGCCAGTTTCCCCCCCTTAAGTCTTCTTTACCCTCCCCAGGTAAGCAACTCTATCACCCCCCCCCCCCCAAGCTAATCCTCACCACCCAGGAAGCCAGTCAGCCATCCCCTAGCCTCTAAGCCCCACGCAACATGCAGCTAGTTAAATTCCTCAGGTAAGCAAGTAGCATCCCTCTCTCTGGCCAGTGTAACATATGCATACACATGTTTACACTCAGAACAGTAAGTTGTTTACTCTGGAACAGAGCTGCAAGAGGATTTGATTGCTACAGCATCTCTAATTCCTAGGAAGACTCCTAGTTGTGTTCCCAAGCTCTCCCTCCCTACCGGGCAACCCCTCCAAGTTAGTCTGCTCTCCCTCCTCCACCCCATACACAAATCACCTCAGTATGTAACCTCTACTTACACAACCTCTGTCAGCTATGTTTGATAATGATGCAAAGCAAAGAGGTAGGCAGGCAGCTGCTCACCAGGCCACATCCTCCTCCGCAGCCCAGTGTCACTGTTTATTTGAACAGTGTGGCTGTATGGCGTCCCACCTGGTTCAAATTAGCAGTAAAGCCCAAGGCTGCAGAGGAGGAAGAAGCAGTCTGTGCACATCTGCTCTCCTACTCCTTACCATGCATTACTAAACACAGCTAGATGGGGCGGCATGGGGCAGAACAGAAACGGTGGCTATGGAGGTAGAAAGAACACACTGAAGTATTTGAATGGACAAACTATGCCAGCTGCCACCACAGATCATGGAATTTCTATCTATATATAAAAAAAGTACTGTGCAGAGGCTTACACTGGCACACTCCCACTGATGTCACCAGGTCTGCTCTTCTGCCATGGCAGAACAGGTACTTCCTGTTCTGTGCACCACGTGGCTCTCTAAGTTAGAGTTGCATGGTGCAGGAACCCCAACAGCAGTCTCAAGGTCTCAAGTCTAGAGACCAACAGAGAGCTCTTGCTGCAAGAATGCTTGTGCTAGTCTCATGAGACTTGAGATGCTGACAGGCACTGGAGTTCCTGTACCATACACACCTGTAACTCAAAGAGCCAAGCACTGCACAGAACAAGATGTGCCTGTTCTGCAGCAGTATAGGGCAAGGGAATTCCAGGCACCAGAGTCATTTCTAATCACCATAGCAACCTGGCACCTGGGATTTGTTGAGCCCTGATTTAGAACATCTACTAATTGTTTTCTATTCTTAAATAAACTATAAACCATACATTCAAGCTAATAAAAATATGAAAAATAAAGATGAACACTGCAAGTTTCCTTGGGTATATTTTCCCTAGATAAAAGATATGGAGTAATTACTTCTGCTGTTCCATGCGTAACCTTTCTTCCTCTATCCGTCTCCTCTCTTCCTCTTCTCTCCTCAGTCTTTCCTTCTCCTCTTGCCTACGTCTCTCTTCCTCCTCCTTCAAACGTTCACGTTCCTCTTCTTCCCGACGTCTCTGTTCTTCCTCTTCTCTCCTTCAAAAAAGCAGAACTGATGTAAGCAAAGAGGATGCAAGCAAAATTCATGTGGGGCTTGGGATCCTATTCCAGCAAATGTTGTACAAGTCTGCTCAAAGCAATGTTTGCAGGCTGCTTTCATGTGGATACATACACATTGGCAATCACAGATTTCAAAGCATACAAGAAATTCTATAAGCTCTGTTTAATACAGAATAGAAGACAGCTCTTGCTCAACATGTCATGATTTTCTAAGACAGACTAGTTATGATCATACTATCTTTTCAAATTAATCTCCTGGTGCTACTCACATATGCATGTTAGGTCCAGCATTACTACAGTTTAATAAGAAAGCATAAGCACTCTAATCTCTAGCTTTGCTTAGTAGCACCAGCCTGTTATATGAGAGTTTCTGTAACTTTGAATGAGGGAACATGCTATGGCAGAAGCCAAATTATTTTTTTCTAATAAACCGATATTTAATTGTCAAACTTTGCCTGGAATAAACAATGAAAATTATTTCAGAATGTATTTACCAAGACATTTCAAATAAAAATTTGTTTGGTATTTTTACTACCGCTTAGTACCTACAGTAGTGAAAGTGAATTCAATTACTGACCCCAAAACTAAATTAAGTGCCCTTATTATGCTAGCAGGTGTTCCCCTTTATCCCAAGCAAAAGCACATCAGCTCTGCCCCATGTAGGTATTTGAGGATGTGCTCTACAATAGCTTAGTTGCTCATCTGTAACAGGTGTTCTCCAGGGACAGCAGGAATCAGTCATAAGAACATAAGATATGCCATACTGGGTCAGACCAAGGTCCATCAAGCCCAGCATCCTGTTTCCAACAGTGGCCAATCTAGGTCATACGTACCTAGCAGTTTCCCCAAGGGACACAAGTTCCACAATGCTTGTACTGGGTCAAGCATTGATATCCTGGGTCCATTCTTAATAATGGTTTAACCTTTCCACCAGGAACTTGTCCAAACCTTTTTTAAACCCAGCTACACTAACAGCCTTTACTACATCCTCCGGTAACAAATTCCAGAGTTTGATTACACGTTGAGTGAAAAAATATTTTCTTTTATTAGTCTTAAATAGTTTACCCTGTAGCTTCATTGCATGTCCCCTAGTCTTTCTATATTCTGATAACGTAAACAAATCGATCTACGTTTACCCGTTCCACTCCGTTCATTAATTTATAGACTTCTATCATATCTCCCCTCAGCCGTCTCTTTTCCAGGTTAAAGAGCCCTAACCTTTTTAGCCTTTCTTCATAGGAGTATCCTTCCATCCCCTTTACCATTTTGGTGGCTCTTCTCTGAAAATTTTCTAATAACTCTATATCCTTTTTAAGATACGGCGACCAGAATTGCACACAATATTCAAGGTGCGGTCTCACCATGGAACGATATAGAGGCATTATAATATATTTTGTTTTATTTTCCATTCCTTTCCTTATGATACCTAGCATTCTATTTGCTCTCTTAGCTGCCACTGTACACTGGGCCGAGGGTTTTAACATGTTATCCACAATGACGCCTAAATCTTTTTCCTGGTGGTGGTTCCTAATGCGGCACCTTGCATCGTGTAACCATAGTTTGGGTTGTTCTTCCCTAGGTGCATAACTTTGCACTTGTCCACATTAAATTTCATCTGCCATTTTGATGCCCAGTCTTCTAATTTATCAAGATCCTCTTGCAATCTTCCACAATCCTCTTGGGTTTTAACAACTTTAAATAGCTTTGTGTCATCTGCAAATTTGATAACCTCACTCGTTATTCCACTTTCCAGGTCATTTATGAATATGTCAAAAAAGCAGCGGACCCAGCACAGAGCCCTGGGGTACACCACTATTCACCTTTCTCCATTGGGAAAATTGGCCATTCAGCCCAACCCTCTGCTTTCTATCTTTTAACCAGTTCTTGATCCACAGTAGTACACTGCCTCCTATCCCATGACTCTTTAGTTCTGCCAAAAGTCTCTGATGAGGGACCTTGTCAAAGGCTTTCTGAAAGTCCAGATACACTGTATCAACCGACTCACCTTTGTCCATCTGTTTATTCACACTTTCAAAAAAACATAACAGATTAGTAAGACAAGATCTTCCTTGTCTAAAGCCATGTTTGGCTGTCTCCCATTAGGCCATGACTATCTACATGCCGAGTAATTTTATTCTTGATGCTTTCTACCATTTTCCCGGTACTGACGTGAGGCTCACCAGTCTGTAGTTTCCCAGATCACCCCTGCAACCCTTTTTAAAAATTGGTGTTACATTGGCGAACCTCCAATCTTCAGGTATTAGAAATGATTTTAATGATAGTTCACAGATCACTAATAGCAGGTCTGCAATCTCGTATTTCAGTTCTTTCAACACCCTTGGATGTATACCATCCAGCCCAGGTGATTTGCTACTCTTCAGTTTATCTAATACTTGTAATACATCTTCCCAATGTATCGATATTTCCTTCAAATTCTTCCGCACCTTTAAATATCACTTCAGTCATAGGTAACATCCCTACATCTTCCTCAGTAAAGACCAAAGCAAAGAAATCATTCAGTCTCTCCGCTATTGCCTTGTCGCCTCTTAGAGCCCTTTTATCTCCTCTATCATCTAATGGACCAAGTGACTCTCTCAAGTTTTTTGCTACGAATGTACTTGAAAAAAATCTTTATTTCGTGTTTTTGCTTCCACAGCAAGCTTCTCATATTCTCCCTTTGCCTGCTTTATCAATGACTTGCATTTGACTTGCCAGTGCTTGTGCTGTTTCCAGGTTTCGTCGTTTGGCTCTTTTTTCCATTTTCTGAAAGATGCTTTTTTGGCAACAGCAGCCTCTCTGACCTCACCTTTAAACCATGCTGGCAGTTTTTTGGACTTCCTTCCACTTTTCTTAAAGCGTGGAATACAGCTGGTCTGGCCTGCCAAGATAGTATTTTTCAACACCGCGCTATTCTGCATCAGTGCGGTTTACATTGAACAAACTGAAATTACATTGAACAGGACATTATAATTTGGAGATAACTATTTTACAGGGATGTAAGTCTTTAACCTTTGCAACTGCTCCTTTTAGTTTTTTCTTAACTATTTTCCTCATTTTATCATAGTCTCCCTTTCAAAAGTTAAAAGGTAGTACTGTGGATTTCCATATATCCCTCCTCCACTAATTAAATCAAAGGTGATCATGCTATGATCACTATTGCCAAGTGGCCCCAACACCTTTATCTCTTGCACTAGATCTGGTGTTCCATTAAGGACTGGGTCTAATATGGCTTCCCCTCTGGTCGGTTCATGAACCAGCTGCTCCAAGAAGCAGTCATTTATGTCATCTAGGGACTTTATCTCCCTAGCATGTCCTGCCGTGACAGTGACCCAGTCGATACCGGGGTAATTGAAATCACCCATTATTACTACTGCGCTGTAACGTTTGTTAGCTTCCTTGATTTCTTTGAGCATTTCATCATCCATTTGTTCATTCTGGCCCGGTGGTCGATAGTACACCCCCACTGCCATCGCCTTCCCCTTTTTACATGGAATTTCAATCCATAGAGATTCTACAGCAAATTTTGTTTCCTGCAAAACTTTAATCCTTTCTGACTCAATGCCCTCTCTAACATAGAGCGCAACCCCTCCACCAATTTGATCAGCTCGATCATTACAATATAGTTTGTATCCAGGTATCAGTGTCCCACTGGTTGTCCTCCTTCCACCATGTCTCTGATATTCCAATCATATCTAACCTCTCATTTAGTGCTATATATTCTAACTCTCCCATTTTATTTTTTAGACTTCTAGCATTTGCATACAAGCATTTGAGAGACTATTTTATTCATATTAATTTGGCTATTGGTAGACATGGGTAATTTGGGATCTTTAAGCTCTGCCTGCTCCATACTTGAGGGCATTTTGGCTACTTTACTCTTTTTTGGAACCTCTCTGCTTTTGGTAGTATCCTTCAAGGATACATTCTTCCGAACCATCCGCTCTTAGGGGAAAGCCGACAGTCGCCCATTATCTAGTTTAAAAGCTGCTCTCTCTCCTTTTTAAAGGTTAATGCCAGCAGCCTGGTTCCATCCCGGTTAAGGTGAAGCCCATCCCTTCGGAAGAGCCCCTCCTTTCCCCAGAATGTTCCCCAGTTCCTAACAAATCCAAAACCCTCATCTCTGCACCATTGTCTCATCCACGCATTGAGACTCTGGAGCTCTGCCTGCCTTTTGGGTCCTGCACGTGGAACGGGAAGCATTTCGGAGAACGCTACCCTGGAAGTTCTGGATTTCAACTTCCTACCTAAAAGCCTAAATTTAGCCTCCAGAACCGCCCTACCACATTTTCCTATGTCATTGGTACCGACATGTACCAAGACAGCAGATTCCTCCCCAGCACTATCTAAGACCTTATCTAGGTGGCGCGTGAGGTCTGCTACCTTCGCACCAGGCAGGCATGTTACCAGGCGATCCTCACGTCCACCAGCCACGCAGCTATCTACATGCCTAATGATCGAATCACCAACTATAACGGCTGTCCTAACCGTTCCCTCATGGGCACATGGCCCTGGAGAAACTTCCTCGGTGCAAGAGGGTTTTACATCACCTGGAGGACAGTTCCTAGTTACAGGATCACTTCCTGCCACACCAGGGTGATGCTCTCCTGTCACGTGACCTCTCTCCTCCATGGCAACAGGGATGCTGCCAGACTGGAGGTGGGACTTCAGGAGTATATCCCTGTAGGTCTCGTCTATGTACCTCTGTCTGTCTTATGTTTTCCAAGTCTGCTACTCTAGTCTCTAGAGAACGGACTCGTTCCCTGAGAGCAAAGAGCTCCTTGCACCTAGTGCACACGTAAGACCTCTCACCAACTGGGAGAAAATCATACATGTGACACTCAATGCAAAAGACTGGAAAGCCCCCATCTCGCTGCTGGACTGCTGTCTGCATCTTAGTTTTAAGTTTTTGTTTAGATCTTTAAGTTCTTTACTTACTATGGTTTGCCAATAAAACTGTACCTAATACGTTTAATATACCTTGTTCACCTGAAGCTTAATTAATCTCAGGTCCTTAGTGTATGACTGATTTGGGTAACGAGCTTCACCTGAGAGCACCTCCTGTCTTTTAAAATGTGTAAGTACCTATAAAGCTGCGATTATCCCAGGGGTGGGTGGGTGTGGGGAGGGAGGGAAATAACACTTATTAAAAGAGGGCTGCTACACAGTACCCTGTCTTGTGCGGCTGAGGTAAGCTATATTCTTATTTGATTAAAATTATAGCTCTTTGCTGCTGCTAGGCTCTAACTTATTATGAAATTTAAACTACAAGCTCTCTGCTGTGTTCTAAATTTAACCAGAAAGCTCTCTTCTGTGTTTTAAATCTAAACTGAAAGTACTTTGCTAATGCTAGGCCCTGAATGACTATTAAATTTAAACTACAAGCTCACTTATGGGTGACGTCAGCATTGACAGAGCCCGTGCGGAGCAATTTCCCAGCTTTCAAAGAAAGTTTTTGGGATTGCTGCCACACATGCATGGTCCTCTTACCGCCCAAAGGTCCCATCTTTTTCAGACAGGTCCCAAAGCTAGAGCCCTACTAAGCAGATGTCAAGGGAAGGATAAAAAAATTGCAACTCTTCAGGGGAGATAGGAGAGTAGTGAGGACTAATTCCTGCTGTCCCTGGAGAACACCTGTTACAAATAACTACTCTTTCTCCAGGAACAAGCAGGAGGTCCGTTCTCACTTATGGACTCCCCAGCTACAGGACACTGAACCTGTAAGCCAAAAAATGCCTACATGAGGCCGTGAGCAGAAGCTGATGTCCGAAAGAAGCCCGAGTCCTCGAGCCCTCGTCCTCGAGCCCTCGGGGCAAGCTCTCAGTAGACGCAGAAGAAGGGTGGGAGGGCAGGAGTTGCTTATACCCCGAACAGACTACGGAGTACAGCCTGGCTGAAGGCATTGAACTGACGGTACTCCCTCTCCAAGCAATAGAGCGAAGTGAAGGTATTCGCTGAAGACCAGGTCGCAGCCCAGCAGATGTCCTTCAGAGGCACTGAGCGCAGCGAAGCCACAGACACTGCCTTGGCACAGATGCCGTGCGCGGTGACCTGATGATCCAGCAGGGTGCCCGCCTCTGCCTGGGTGAAGGTGATGCAGTCCACCACCCAGATGGAGAGAGTGCGCTTGGTGACTGCCAGCCCCAGGTGGTTGGGATCATAAGCGATGAAGAGCCGGTCGGACTTGCGATGACCCTGGTTGCACACTGCAGGTAGAAGGTTAGAGCCCTCTTGCAGGCAAGTGTTTGCAGGATCTCTGATGCCCGGTCAGCGTGAGGTCTCGGGGGAAAAAAAGTCGGCAAGACCACCTCTTGATTGAGATGGAAATTCGAGACAACCTTCGGTAGGAACTTGGGGTGGGTACAAAGGACCATCCCATTGCTGTAAAACCTGGTGTAGGGGACCTCGGCCATAAGGGCTTGAATTTCGCTGACTCGCTGCACAGAGGTCAGTCCCACCAGGAAGACCACCGTTCAGGAGAGGTGCTGGAGCGAGCACGCCACCATCAGCTCGAAGGGCGGCTCTGTCAGCTGCATGAGCACGATGTTCAGGTCCCACTCCGCCGGGGGAAGCCAGATGGGGGGGGGGGGGTTGGACAGCAGTAGGCCCTGCATGAAGCGGGAGACCAGAAGCTGGCCAAAGAGGGGTTTGCCCTCGACGGGCAAGTGGTTGGCTGAAATGGCGCTCAGGTGGACCCTGACCGAGATGGACTTCAGACCCACCCAGGAGAGGTGGAGAAGGTACTGGAGGACCCAATGAGTGGAGCAGGAGAAGGGGTCGATCTGAAGCTCGGAGCACCAGATCAAAAACTGAAATCACTTCATGGGCATAAGTCCGCCTCGTCGAGTCCTTCCTCAACATGAGGACATCGTCCTCGATCTCCACTGGAAGGTACAGCGCGGCTAGAGACCCATTCAGCCGCCAGGCCATCAGGGACAGCGAGACCAAGTTCGGGTGAAGCACCTGTCCGTCGTCCTGTGTCAGCAGACTGGGGGGACTGCCCAGGGAAAAACGGAGGCTCCGACGAGAGCCGGAGCAGAAGTGGGAACCAAGGCCACAAAGGTGCCACGAGAATCACAGAGGCTCGGGGTCACGCTGGATCTTGAGGAGGATCCTCGCAATGAGAGGAGTGGGGGGGTGGGGGAAATGCATACAGAAGCCCAGAGGTCCAGTTCAGGAGGAATGCATCCGGAGCCACCCTGCTTGGGTGTGGAATCAGCCCACAGAAGCGGGGGAGCTGCGCATTCATCGGGCTGGTGAACAGGTCCACGGACAGCATCCCCCAGAGGTGGAACAGGTGGAGAGCCACCTCTGGATTCAAACACCACTCGTGTGGGCAGAGAAGCCTACTGAGCTTGTCCACAAGGACAGTCTTGACCCGGGAGGCAGACAAGCCCGCAGAGTCATGCCCCGACGCACCGCAAAGGAGCAGAGGAGGACCGCCTCTAGACAGAGGAGGCGGGAGCCCTTGCCCCCTCCTTGTTTATGTAGAACATCGTGACTCGATTGTCGGTCTGCACAAGCACAGACCTGCCCTTCAGGTGGGTACTCGAAGACCTTCTAGGCTGACCGGATTGCTCAAAGCTCAAGCAGGTTGATCTGCTGTCGAGACTCCTCGGGTGACCACCGCAGAGGTGGTTGCAGTGGGCTCCCCAGCCCAACAGCGAGGTGTCTGTCAGGATGAGTTCATGCGGACGAGCCTGAAAGGGCATGCCCAGAAGGCAGCTCTGGGGGTCCTGCCACCAGATTAGAGACTTGCCTAGGCTGTGAGACACTTGGATGGGGTCCCAGAGGCATCCCGAGGCTTGGGCCCATTGCGCTCTGAGGCACCACTCGGCCGCATGCATGTGCATGTGAGCATGGGGAATGACGTGGACAGTCGAGGCCATGTGTCCCAGAAGGTGCAACATGGTCCACGTGGAGACCATGAGCTGGCCTCGGACATCAACAGCCAGGAGCTGATCCACGCAAGCTCGAGGCAGGAAGGCGGTTGCACATTCTGTCTCGAGAAGAGTACCAATGAACTCCAGGGTCCACACCGGTGTGAGATGGGATTTGGAGTAGTTGATCAGGAAACAGAGGTGCTCGAGGAAGAGGACCGTGCACGACACTGAGAAGTGAGCCTCCTCTGTTGAGGTGCCTGAGACGAGCCAATCGTCTAGGAAAGGGTAGACAGATATGCCTTGCAGCCGGAGATGTGCCGCGGCTGCTGACAGGCACTTGGTGAAGACTTGTGGGGCAGACACGAGGCCGAAGGGAAGCACTTTATATTGGAAGTGCTCTCCCTGCACCCTGAAACACAGGTTTTTCCTGTGCTTGGGGTGGATCGGAATGTGGGCATAAGCGTCTCTGAGATCCAAGGAGCATAGCCGGAGGTAGGGCAGCAGAACGCCAAGGGATAGCATTTTGAACTTCTTCCGCACCAGAAATTTGTTCAGATTCTGGAGGTCGAGGATGGGGTGCAGGCTCACCGTCCTCTTCGGAATGAGGAAGTATCTGGAATAAAATCCTTGACCTCGGAGATGCGGCGCAACTCTTTCGACTGCTTGCTGGCCAAGGAAGTTGTTCAGCTCTTGCTGTAAGCAAGCCTGGTGCAAGGGAAGCCGAGTGGGTTCCGCCGGGGAGAAGGGAAGAGGGAGTCCGATGTCATAGCCGCCCATTCGGGGGCAAAGAGGGACAGGCATCCTCCCAGGGGTGGACGCATCCCCAGGGGACGAGAGGCTATGCTTTCGGCGTCAAAACTCCGGGGCTGGTTGGGATGCGCCGGCGGCTGGAACTTGGGCCCCTTGGGTTTCCTGTGACCCTGGGCACCACCCTTTCCCTGAGCACTGGTCGTCAGCGCAGGGGTAGGCAGGAATGGTGAGTATCCCTGGTAGGGGAGCCCTTTCCTTTGGAAGAAAGGCTTTTTGGTGTGCTGCTTCTTCAGAGGGAGCGAGGAAGTTTTGTGAGAGAGAGAGATGGGTGCGAGTCACGAATTCAGTCTTGATCTCGAATGCCTTGTCCTCCATAGGCTTGCCAAACAGTTGTTCGCCGAGGCAGGGGACATCTAAGAGTTTTTCCTGCACCCACTGCTCCAGGTCCAAAGACTGGAGCCACGCCTGATGTTGGGCTCCGATGCCAGCTGCCGCTACACAGGCGGAAGACTCGAACCCGTCATATGCGGCGTGGGAAAGGTATTTCGAGCAGTCTGCAACCGACCTCAGGAGTCTGGAACCTGAGAAGGTGCTCCCCACCAAGGCCTGCGGAGAATCGAAGCTCTTTAGCGAGGTCGCGAAGGAACATACACATATATAGTTGTTACACCTGGATGCGGCACGCCAACATGGATCCCTGGTAAGCCTTGCGCTCGAGTGCATCAAGGGCACAAGACTCCCTACCGGGCAGGACCGAAAAGTGTGACTTCGGGCTCATGTTTCCACATCGCAGACTATTACATCGAGGTGTGAGGAAGCTGGGTCTTCCAAAACCCTGGGCCGCGCTAGACCCTGTACATGGCATCAAGTCTTTTACTGACAATAGGGACAGAGGTGGGTGCTTCCCACATGCGGAGTAGCAGCCAGGAAAGGATGGACAGTACCGGAACCGTAAGAGAGTCTCCTGGGTGGAGACTCCTACTGCAAAATGTCAAGTTTCTCTGCCCTCAGCTCTTCCAGTCTGCGTAGGCAGGTTGAGGGCCTGAGCCATATCCTACACAAACGCCTGGAAAGAGGTGTCCTCGGGAGGTGACCACCTTTGCAAGGCGGGTGGGGACGGGTCAGAGGGGAGATCCCTGTGGGTGCGGGTCTCTGGAGCAGTGTCCCCATCCGATTCCCAGCACTAGAGGTTCGAGAGGGACTGAGTCAGGCTGATCCCTGTGCCCCCTGGCCAAGGCCCACTTGGAGCCGGAGGCACTGGAAGATCTCGCCCTCAAGGAACTGGACGGCGAGCAAGACCGGTACCGAGGACCCTCACGAGGCCCGCGGCTTTTGGGGGTTTCCAAGGCAGTTTTCAGGACACCAGTCGGTGACCCTCGGTCTCAGGGCACGAGCCAGCCGTGCTGGGCAAAAGCACCTGCTGGGCAGCAAGGAAGGCAGAAACGTTGCACTCCAGTGCAGCATATGGGACTCCCACTCGGGAGTAGGTCCCTGCAACGCTGACGGCGGAGTTACCGGGTCTGGTGTAGAGGAGGAGGAGAGGGGGTCCTTGCCGGGATGACCCTCAGGAGATCAGGCGCCATCGCCGGAGGCCTCCATGTCCATACAAGGTACATTTCGAGGCTGCTCCTTGTCAGACTCTCGGGAACGCCGAGGGGGGTAAGGGAGCGAGTGCGAGATCGCTCACGCTTGTCTGAAGCCCCCGACAGCGACAGATCTTTTTCTGTTCCACCTCGGGCGAACCCTGATAGGGGTGATACCTGGGGTGCGGGGAACACTGGGTTGGCAGGGCAAGGTGCCACCGGGGGATCCTGGAGCTGCCGTGTGGAAAATGTCGTTCGATTTCTGCTTGCGGCTGAGCAGGGCCCTTAGCGGACATTTTCTTACAAAGCAAGCAGAGCTCTGGGTTGTGGTCTGCCCCCAGACACCGTAGAGAGCAGTTGTGGGTGTCCGTGAGCAAAGTATTTTTGGAGCATCTGTCCCATTTCTTAAAGCCGGTGGCCATGGGGGAAAAAAGGGCCCCTGCAAAGTCGAAAACACTCGAGGCCAGCGGTTGGGGGAAAAAAGGGCGCGAAAAGAGCCCCAAAAGAAAACACACTAAAGAGTCAAAAAAGGGATCTCTAGCCCGTAGGCAGAGCAAAGTGGAGGACAGAAGAGGACCAGTGCTACTGGAAAAAGGCCAAAAGGACGAAGTCACAAAAACATTTTCCGAGGGACGAGGATGTGCGCCCGAAGGGCTCCACGGAAAGAGGGAGACTGAGCAAGATGGCACCTTTGGGCGGGAAGAGGACCACACATGCATGGCAGCAATCCCAAAGGCTTTCTTTGAAAGCTGGGGAATTGCTCCGCTGGGACCCATCGGTGCTGACGTCACCCATAAGTGAGGACTGACTTCCTGCTTGTTCCTGGAGAAATACCCAGTACATCAAGTCTAGCTTTAATTTAACTAGAGAGCCACTATGCTACACGCCTAAATGTGACTATGGGCTGATAACAAGAACATAAGATATGCATACTGGGTCAGACCAAGATCCATTAAGCCCAGTATCCTGTTTCCAACAGTGGCCAATCTAAATCGTAAGTACCTAGCAGTTTCCCCAAAAGACACAGGTTCCACAATGCTTGTATTGTTGGACTTGAAAATAATATTGGGTAGAGATGGACCCTAAGTTGGTGTTTTTGGGGAAGGGACGGGGAGGAGGGGGAAAGAAGTGGCCTCTAGGTGTGATGTGGCCTGCTACTGAAAGAAAGCGATACCACCAAGTATTTTGGAGTGGTGTCACAGAGTGAGGATAGTGATACTAATGGAGAAATTAACTGCCCTATAGAAGAACAAGTTGGGAAGAAATGGAAACCATTATTGGACTATTTGGAAAGGGTTTAATTTTCCTAGGGAGGGGTGGGGAGAAAGGAAAAATTTGCCTATTGTTCCTGTAGATTGGATTTGACAGCGCTTTGCTATGCCCGATTGTTGGCTATATAAAACTGATAAAAATGTTAGTTATGATTAATAAGGCCAATGTGAGAAGCTGATCTTATTGAAATCACTATAATCTTTTCTAAAATAAGTTTCACGCTACCATAACTAACAGTACCTTAAGATTTGTGCTTAATTATCTACTGGAAATCCTTGCCCCAGTCTCATCTCACACACAAACCTAAATTAAAAACAATTAGCTCTTATTTACAAGGAACCATTTCTGTTGCCAATAATATCTTCATATTCAATTCAATCAAAAATTAAATCTTTTCTATCCTACCCATTCAGATTGCTCAGGGTGCTTACAATCCAATACAATAAAATACACTGAATTACTGATTTTCTAAGCCTTGAGTCCATCCAGACAGAATGGATTATGTCCATCAATCCGCAAATGGAAACAAAGTACAGAATTGCTAATAAGAGGCAGCCAGAAGCTCTTCAGCATTTCTGTAACAAAGCAATAGTACAAACTCAAATTCCTAAAACCTACCCCCCCGCCCTCTCCCCTGCCCGAAGAACAGTATCTAGCAATCCATTCAAAAGTAAACCCCACACTCAGAAGAAACCAGGAGACTCCAAAATGTCCTCACCACTATGCAGCTGACATATCAAACTCTGCAGAAACTATGGGCAGACCTCTGGGCTGGTCTGGATGGACACGAGGAAAAACAATTATCAGGTAAGACCATGTTTTCTTCCTTTTCATCCCCCAGACCAGTCCAGATAAAATGGGATGTAGTAGAGCACCCCTTACCAAGAGTGGGACACAGATTGCTACCCATGGCACACTGGCTATGAAAGCCCTATCCTCTCCGGCTCAAATATCTAGTCCAGTGGTTCTCAACCCAGTCCTCTGGAATCCCCAGGCCAGTCAGGTTTTCAGGATGCCACAATGAATAGGCATGAGATAGAACTGCATACAATGGAAGCAGTGCATGCAGATCTATCTCGTGCATATTCATTGTGGATATCCTGAAAACCTGACTGGCCTGGGGGTCCCAGAGGACTGGGTTGAGAATCACTGATTTAGTCTGTAATGCTTAGAAAAAGAATGCAATGTTGACCTCATCACTGTTGTGCAAAATTGATCTCAGGAAACTGCTTGAGATTCTGCCCAAGTAACGGAAACTCCCTTGGTCAAATGTGCTTTGAGTCCCTTAGATGGAGCTCGATCTCCAAGGATTTAGGCAGAAACAAAAGCCTCCTTAATAAAACAAACGATCGTCACTTCTGTGGTAGCCCCACCTTTTCTTGTTCCCACAAACAAAAACAGGTAATCAGATTGTCAAAATTCTCTGATTAATTCTAAACAAAGCATCCTACGAATATCTAAGGTGTGAAGGAGCCACAGTCGCCACAGTCTGCCCTCTGAAAGAAGGCAACTCCATGGGCTGATAAAGAGTAGTTACTCACCTGTAACAGGTGTTCTCCAGGAGCAGCAGGAATCAGTCCTCACATATGGGTGACATCGGCGCAGACGGAGCCCTCGTGCAGAGCATTTCTCCAGCTTTCAAGGAAAGCCTTTGGGAATGCAGCGCTTATGCGCTGTCCCCTTCCCGCCCAAGGGTGCCATCTTGCTCAGTCTGACGACATAGCTAAAAGACAGCAAAAAACAAGATAAAGTATATGACTGCAACTCCAGGGGAGGAGGAAGGGTCCTGAAGACTGATTCCTGCTGCTCCTGGAGAACACCTGTTACAGGTGAGTAACTACTCTTTCTCCAGGACCAAGCAGGAAGTCAGTCCTCACATGGGACTCCCCAGCTCTAGGCTACCAGGAACCCTAAGCTGAAAAAAGGGCTCCCTCTCAAGAGCCTCAGCATTCGTGATAATATCATCCTCCGAGAACGCCCCCGTACGGTAGCCCAACACAAGGGCCGGAGGGTAGGAGTTGCCTAAACCTCAAAGAGATTATGGAGTACCGCCTGTCCGAAAGCACTGTCCCTTTGGGACACTCTCTCTCGAGGCAGTAATGGGCTGCAAAAGTCTGGCTTGAAGACCAAGTTGCGGCCTGGCAGATGTCTGCCAACGGAACAGAGCGGAGATGAGCTACTGACGTGGCTTTCGCCCTGACACAGTGGGCCGTGGTTCGACCCTGCAAGGGGAGGTCAGCTGCCTTGTACGCCCAGGCGATACAATCTGCTACCCAAATGGACAACGTACGCTTGGAGACAGGTAACCCCATCTTATTAGGGTCAAAAGACGAAAAGCTGAGTAGCCCTTCAATGCCCTCGCATACGTTCTATGTAAAAAGACAAGGCCCTCTTACAGTCCAGGGTATGCAAGACCGTTTCAGCCCTGCTAGTATGCGGCCTGGGAAAGAAGGTCAGAAGAACCACTTCCTGGTTGAGGTGGAAAAAGAGGAGACCACTTTTGGAAGGAACTTGGGGTGGGTCCGTAGGACCACCCTGTTCCTATAGAACCGTGTGTACGGCCTAACAGAAACCAGAGCTTGTAGTTCACTCACATATCTGGCCGAGGTAAGAGCCACCAGGAAGAGTGCTTTCCAAGAGAGGAAGCGCAAATGGCAAGTAGCCATCGGCTCAAACAGTGGGCGAGTAAGTTGCTACAAGAGCACGTTCAAATCCCACTCAGTCGCCGGTGGGCGAACCGGAGGCTTAAGAAGCAGCAGACCTCTGAGAAATCGGGACACCAAGGGGTGAACCGACAGAGACTGTCCTTCCACCAGTGAGTGGTGCGCTGACAGAGCACTGAGGTGGACCAGAGCAGAATTAGACTTAAAGACCAGGTCTGACAGGTGAAGTAGACACTGCAGTACTACTGGCACAAGGCAAGAGAAAAGGATCTTCATTGCGCTGAGTGCACATACCGTAAACCTACGCCACTTGAGGGCATAGGACTTTCTGGTGGACTGCCTCCTAGAGGCCAAGACCACCTCGTCAACCTCCTTAGGTAGAAGTAAGGGAGCTAGCACTATCCTTTCAGCAGCCAGGCCATCAGATTGAGGGACCTGAGATTGGGGTGCAGAAGGAAACCCTGATCCTGAGACAGGAGATTGGGTTGCAACCCCAGAGGGAACGGAGTTTCCACCGCCAACTGCAGTAGAAGTGGAAACCAGGGCTGTCTCGGCCATCTGGAAGCTACCAGAATCACCGAGGCCTTGTCCCGGGTTTGGGCCACCAGGGGCGTGGGAGGAAACGCATACAGGAGGCCCGTAGACTAAGAGATCAGAAAAGCATCTACTGCCATCCTCAGGGGATGCGGCTGTCTGGAGCAAAACCTGGGCAACTGACGGTTTTGTGGACTTGCAAAGAGATCGATGGATGGAAGTCCCCAGCGGAGGAAGATCTGCTGGACCACCAATGGATTCAACTGCCATTCGTGAGGCTGGAGCATCCTGCTTAGCTTGTCTGCTAGGAAATTCTCCAGACCAGGTAGATAAACTGCTTTGAGAAACATGCCTCGATTGACTGCAAAGGAACACAGGGCCAATGCCTCCCGACATAGGAGCCTGGAAACCGTGCCCCCTTGCTTGTTCACGTAGAACATCGCCACTTGATTGTCCGTCTGAACTAGGACAGACTGGTGAGATAGGACATGAGAAAATGTTTGCAGAGCTAAGCGGATTGCTCGCAGCTCCCAAAGATTGATTTGCTGCATGGCCTCGAGAGGAGACCACAGGCCTTGAGTGCACAAGCCTTGGCAATGTGCACCCCAGCCCTTTAAGGAAGCATCGGTACTCCCCTGAGAAGTTTTGGAAGATGTAGCCACCACTGTAAGGAGCCCAAAAGTGGTTTGGACACCTCTACTCTGTCTTGGAGGTCGCCTGTGGCCTGCTTCCACCGAGCTCTGAGGCACCATTGAGCAGCCCGCATGTGCAGGCGGGCGTTGGGAGTCACATGCACCGTGGATGCCATGTGGCCCAGTAGTCGCAGGTAGTGCCTGGCGGACACATGAGAACTGTTGTGGAACTGGTTGGCCAAGTCTATCAGCCTGTGAGCCCTGTCCTCGGGCAAGTAGGCTCTTGCCTGAAGGGTGTCTAATCGTGCCCCTATAAACTCTAGGTTCTGAGAGGGGAGCAAAGTGGACTTTGCGTGGCTTATGACAAAGCCCAGATGTTGAAGAGAGACAGTGTGAAGAGTGGCTTGTCTGGCCTCCTGAGGAGACTGGCCTCTGATGAGCCAGTTGTCCAAGTATGGGAAGACGAAAATTCCCTGATTCCTGAGATAAGCCGCCACCACCGCCAGGCATTTGATGAAAACCCTGGGGACAGAGGTTAGGCCAAAAGGAAGTACCCTGTACTGAAAATGGTTTCCTCCCACCACAAATCTGAGATATTGTCTGTGGTCTGGATGAATGAGGATGTGAGTATAAGCATCCTTTAGGTCTAAGGAGCATAGCCAGTCTCCTGCTGGAGGTAGGGCAGCAGTATCCCAAGGGTAAGCATCTTGAACTTTTCCCTCACCAGAAACTTGTTTAGGTTTCGCAAGTCTAGGATAGGCCGGAGGCCTCCTGTCCTTTTTGGTACCAGAAAGTACCTGGAGTAGAAGCCTTGACCTTCCAGGTGGTGAGGCACCGGTTCCACCACCTGTTCCTTTAGAAGACTTGCCAACTCCTCAAGGAGGAGGTTCCTGTGTAGCGGGAGTCTGAGAGGCTCCCCTGGAAAATATGAGGGGGGGGGTAGCTGGTGAAGTGGAGAATGTAGCCCTGCTGGACTATGCTCAGTACCCAGGTATCCCCTGTGATGGCTGGCCACCTGTAGACGTACAGAGTCAGCTGACCCCCTGTGCTGAGTGGAGCCACCGGCAGAGGAGAGGCTATGCTGTAGGAGTCAAAACCCTGCTCTGCTGTGCAGGAGCTGGAGCTGGCGGCCTGGGGGGTCTTCTGCCTACAGGGTCCATGCCCCTGCCTCTTGGCCTGCTGGCCCTTTTGGGGAGCTGAAGAGGCCTAATATTGAGGGTAGGATTTGTAGGCAGCACCCTTCTTTGGGAAAAAGGGCTTCTTTCCCAAACCCTTCTTTTTTTGAGAAGGGGTAGAAGTCTTTCTGGACAGCCTTGTCCTGGCGAAAGTCTCAGTATTGATTTCTGCAGCCTTTTCAGTCATGGGCTTACCAAAAAGGTTTTCACCTTGGCAGAGGACATCGACCAACTTGTCCTGCACCCATGACTCCAGGTCTGATGACTGTAGCCAGGCCTGACGGCGTGCACCGATACCGGCCGCGGCTACCTGGGCCGAAGCCTCGAAGCCATCATAGGCTACTCGAGAGATAAACTTCGAGCACTCTCTGATCCCTATTGACAAAGCCTTAAACCTCTGCAAAGGTTCCTTGGAGAGGCCAGCAGAGAACCAGGCAATCTCCTTGCCCATGTACAGCTGGTAGATCTGGACACGGCAAGATAGCATAGAACCCTGGAAGCACTTTCTACCGAGGGCATCCAGGTTCCGGGCCTCCCAGCCGGGGGGCACCAAGGAGAGCATCTTCTGACTCTTCAGACGGTGCATGGCTGATTCCACAACCATGGAGTTGTGCAGTAGCTGTGCCTTTTGGAACCCAGGGCTCTTACGGACTCGATAAATGGAATCGACCTGTTTGCTAAGAACCGGCGTTGAGGCCAGTGCTTCCCACATACGGAAGAGCAGCCATTCCAGCATCGGAGGAACCGGTACAGTAAAAGCTTCCTTCGGAGGAAAGTCATACTGGAGGGCATCGAGCTCCTCGGCTCGAGGCTCCTCCTCGGCATCCGCAGGGAAAGCCAAAGCCTTGGCCATGTCCCTCACGAAGTCCAAGAACCGGGTAACCTCTGGGGGGGGGGGGGGGGAGGGGGACCTTCTCCGAGGCTCAGAGTCCGGTGAGTCTGAGGGGACGCACCGGGTCCGGAAGGTGTCCGGGGCCTCCTCGTCCTCCATCTCCCATGCCAACTCCTCGAAGGAGGAATCGAGCGGCTCTGGCCGTGTGGGCCTCGGTGCCACCCGCCCTGATGCCAAGGGTATCAGCGTCGACAACCTCGGCCCCGCACGGGAGGTCGAGGGGGACTTTGACCGAGGATTGACTCGAGACTTCATTGACTCGAGGATCGGCTTGGTCTCCGGGGTTGACTTAGACGTCGAGGTCCCGGTAGTTGGGGCAGATGCACCGGTCAGACCAGCGATTAGCACCCGCTGCTGTTCCATGAATGCAGCCAAGCTGCTCTCCAAGGCTGTCAGCCTGAGTCCAAGCTCAGGAGACTCAGCAGCCCCCGACGTCGGTTCTCCCGGAGGAGAGTCTACGAGGACAACAGCATTTACGTGACTCGGGGACTCCGGCTCCACGCGAGGTAACTTGGATGGCCTCTGACTCCGAGAGCCCAGGGCGGCGGTCATGGCTATGCGATCTGGCCCTCAAGGACCCAGGAGCCTCCACCGATGCCCTCGCGAGCTTCTTCTTCCTTTTGTGCTCCCGGGTGGGAGACTCCCTCTCAGAGGAACCCCGACGGCGCTCGGGGTCAGATTCCAGAGATGTTGAGGCCTCTGACGAAGTCCGGGCCTGGCCGGACGCGGACTCTGAGAAAATTCTCTCACGTTGATGCTGACGGCTCCAAAGTGCCTTCGACGACATTTTGCCACACAGGCCACAGACCAGTGGGTCATGGTCGGGCCCAAGGCAGTGGAGGCAGCAGTCATGTGTGTCGGTGAGAGACATAAGTTTCTTGTACCGATCGCACTTTTTGAACCCGCTGGTAGCCATCGGGGGGAAAAAGGGCCCCTGCAAGGTCAAAAGACCAGGCTGCCAGTGAAAACATAAAAAAAAAGGCGCAAACGCTAGTCACAAAGGACAAAAACTGAAAATCAAAATTCCTGACTCGATACCGGTGTACGGAGCCCAGGCGGAAAGG
Organism: Ichthyophis bannanicus; assembly: GCA_033557465.1. Classification (NCBI taxonomy): domain Eukaryota; kingdom Metazoa; phylum Chordata; class Amphibia; order Gymnophiona; family Ichthyophiidae; genus Ichthyophis; species Ichthyophis bannanicus. The sequence goes on along the minus strand of CM066033.1, from coordinate 369,688,424 downwards.
GGAACTGGCGTCGAACCGGATAAGAAAGCGCCAAAATAGCTGAAAAATCTACTTTTCCCGGGTGACACAAACTCACGTCCGTTGGGCTCCATGGAAAAAGAAAGACTGAGCAAGATGGCACCCTTGGGCGGGAAGGGGACCGCGAATGCGCACTGCATTCCCAAAGCATTTCCTTGAAAGCTGGGGAAATGCTCCACACGAGGGCTCCGTCAGCACCGACATCACCCATATTTGAGGACTGACTTCCTGCTTGGTCCTGGAGAAACATGAAACACCACCATCACAATGAGCAAAAGGAAGGAGGTCAAAGGGGTGTGCAACAGTTGTTGAATTGATGTGCATCTCTTAGAGGGAGAGAATAAAGTTACCTCCAAGTCTTGCTGAGTACATTCACATGGTGGCCCTGTTGTATAACATCTATACTACATCTCAGCAAAGCGACATTACAATTGAAATATGCTAGAATGAAGAAGAAAAATACATACTGGCCGCACATCACACTTATGCACTAGGGCTAACGATGGTGTCCGCCATAGTGCAAGCACTGCATACGTAGATAACATCCCTGCCACAGATAAAGGCTATGGTGAGCCTGTTCATGGACCCACTGTGGCAAGAGATAAACCACAGAGGTTTACGAAAAGGTTAAGAGAATTAACTACGGTTAAATGGAATTCTGTAGATAAAGAGGAGAATGTGCTGATAATTTTATGCTACAAACCCCATATTTAAATCAAGAGGGTATACAAAGAGAATCTGCCAAAAGCTGGAAGAAAGAGGAAGACTGCCACTAGGAAAACTGCAAGCAGCCACAAATGAAAATTCAAGATCTTTAATTACAAAGATCAAAGTAAAGTAGTATGTAAATAAAGCAGAGTTACTTACCTGTAACAGGTGATCTCTGGGAACAGCAGGAATAAGTCTTCACATATGGGTATCGTCGGTACCGACGAAGCCTGCGCGGGAACGCTCCCCAGCGTCCAGTAAGAAAGCTTTTGGGAGCATCCCACGCGCCTGCGCGCTGCCTTCCCGCCTTTCCCAACCGCCTCTCTCCAGTTCAAGTTTTAAAGCTGAGACAAAGAGAGAGAGAGAGGAAAGGAAAGATAGAGAGATACAACTCCTAGGGGAGGTAGGTGGGTTGTGAAGACTTATTCCTGCTGTTCCCAGATATCACCCGTTACAGGTAAGTAACTGTGCTATCTCCAGGAACAAGCAGGAATGAGTCTTCACATATGGGGGACTCCCTAGCTGTAGATGCCAGGGAGAAACCCCAGGTTGTGTGTCCTTGAAAAGGACTCTACCTCCTCCCATGGATCTCTGGCATCCGACCAGGGTAGGTGGGTAGGAGTTGATTAGGAATGGAACAGGTGTTTGAGAACAGCCTGACCAAACGAGGCATCCCGGTGGGAGTCCTTGTCCAAACAGTAATGGGCTGTGAAGGTATGAACCGAGGCCCAGGTGGCTGCTCGACAGATTTGGTCGATGGACACAGAGTTTAGATGAGCCATTGAGGCTGCCATGGCTCTCACATTGTGAGCTGTGCCATGGCCCTCCAGAGAAATGTTCCTACTCTGGTAGGCGAAAGAAATACACTGAGCAATCCAGTTGGACAGTGTTCTCTTAGAGACTGGAAGTCCTAAATGAGAAGGATCAAAAGCAACAAAGTTAAGAAGACTTCCTATGTTGCTGTGTTCTTTGTAAGTAAAAAGCGAGAGCTCTCTTACAATCCAAGGTATGAAGATTCCTATCTGCACTTGATGCATGAGGTCCTGGAAAAGAGACAGGTAAATATACCTCTTGGTTCAGATGAAAAGGCGAGACCACTTTAGGCATAAAGTGTGGATTGGTCCTGAGGACTACCTTATCATGATGGAACCTTGTATAAGGTGGATTAGCCACCAAAGCTTGCAACTCACTGATGCGGCGTGCTGAGGTGACTGCAATGAGAAAAACAACTTTCCAAGAAAGAAATTTCAAGGAGGTGGTGGCTAAAGGTTCAAAGGGTGGCTTCATGAGCTGGCCAAGAACCAGGTTTAAGTCCCATGCCACTGGAGGTGGTCTAATGGGAGGTTTAGTTAAAAGAAGGCCTCTCATGAATCTTGCTATAAGAGGGTGAGAGGAAATAGGTTGTCCATTGAGAGGCTTGAGGGACGCTGCAATAGCACTCAAATGGACTCTTACTGAATTTGTTTTCAGGCCTGCATGGGATAGATGCAGGAGATACTCTAGTAGAGAATTCAGAGGTATTGCAAGAGGGTTTAGACCCTTCTCTGAACACCAAATGGTAAACCTTTTCCATTTGAAAAGCATAAGAACGCCTAGTAGAAGGCTTTCTAGAGGCATGAACAACATCTGACTTGCTGAGAGAGATGAAAATCTTGAAGGTCTAGGCCCTCAGCAACCAAGCCCTGAGATGGAGCGACTGGGGGTTTGGGTGCCACAATGTTCCCCCTTCCTGGGACAGAAGGTCTGGTGCAGAGCCCAAGTCCAGGGAAGGAGCCTGAGAGAGATGCAGAAGTAGAGGGTACCACACTTGGCGTGGCCAATGTGGAGCTATGAGGATCATGGTCCCTCAATCTCTCTGAAGCTTGAATAGTATTTTGTGAATTAGGGGAATTGGTGGAAAGGCATAAAGGAAGTTTTGACCCCAGTGAAGGAGGAAAGCATCCTTGGCCTGAACTCCCTGACACGGAATTCTGGAACAGAACCGGGGAAGTTTGGCATTCCACGGACTTGCAAAGAGGTCTATGTCCGGGGTTCCCCAAATTCGAAAAATCCTGGCTACCTGGTCCATGTGGAGGGACCACTCGTGTGGGAGCAGAACTCGACTGAGTCTGTCCGCCCAAGAGTTTTGAATGCCTGGAAGATATACTGCCAGAAGATGGATGTGATGCTCTCTGGTGAAGGCCCACAGTTGCAAAGCTTCCTTGCAAAGCGACAGAGAGCCAGTCCCGCCCTGCTTGTTTACATAGAACATGGCTACTTGGTTGTCCGTATGGATGAGGACTGTCCTGTAGCTGAGCAGGGAATGGAATACTCAGAGCTAAGAATATTGCTCTGAGTTCCAACAGAATGATATGCAGAGAGGTCTCCTGTGGAGACCAGATGCCCTGGGTGGAGAGATCCTGAAGATGAGCTCCCCAACCCATTGGAGAAGCATCTGTTGTCAGATTTGCTTGGGGTAGCGACTGCTGAAAAGGGGACCCCAGCAACAGATTTGGAGGGGACTTCCACCACTGGAGAGACCAAAATAGGCGACTGGAGTTTGCTATTTTGTCTGACAGGCAACCTGATGCCTGAGTCCATTGGGTGGACAAAGTCCATTGAGCTGCCCTCATGTGAAGGCGAGCATATGGAACCACATGCAAGGTGGATGCCATGTGGCCTAAGAGTTGTAACATCTCTCTCGCAGTTAAATGGGACTTTAACTGTATCTGGGAGGCTAACTGCACCAAGCGTAGGCAACGGGCCTGAGGAAGATAGGCCCTTGCAGTTGTGGTATCCAGCAAGGCCCCTATAAACTCCAGGGACTGAGTAGGGGTGAGATGGGATTTTGGGATGTTTATTACCAGTCCCAAATACTGAAGGATACGCATTGTGCAGGTTAGACAAATCTGGGCCTCTGACTGGGATGGAGCTCGAATGAGCCAGTCGTCCAGATATGGGAAAACAAATATTCCTAGAGTGCGCAGAAATGCAGCTACTACTGCCATGCATTTTGTGAACACCCTTGGTGCAGAGGCCAGACCGAAAGGAAGCACCCTGTATTGGTAGTGCTTTCCTTGAAAAAGGAACTGAAGGAACCTTCTGTGTGTTGGATGGATGAGGACATGGGTGTACGCATCCTTGAGATCTAGAGAACAAAGCCAATCCTGACTCTGAAGGTATGGCAGCCGAGTACCGAGAGAAATCAACTTGAATTTCTCTTTGAATAGGAACTTGTTCAATTCTCTGAGATCTAAAATGGGTCTGTAGCCCCCTGTTTTCTTTGGAATAAGAAAATAAGGGGAGTAGAACCCTGAGCCCTGTTGAAGAAGGGGTACTTCTTCTATTGCCCCTTGGGCAAGAAGGGTAGCAATCTCCTGACCCAGAAGGTTGAGGAGAGATGTTGGAGAATTGAACTGTTTCACCATGGTGTGCGGAGGAAGGTTTAAGAAATGAAGCTTGTACCCTTCCTTTATAATGGAGAGGGTCCATTGCTCTGCTATGATTTGCTCCCATCTGGGAGCAAAGTAAGCTAACCTTCCTGGAATGGTGAGGGGCTCTGGTTCTTCCAGAGCCAGAAAGGCTAAGTTCTCTAGTTGCAAGTCAAAGGCCCTGAGGAGGCTGAGGCTGCTGGGCCGTGGGAGGCCTGGCAGCCTTTGACTTGGCCTGTTTAGGTGGTTGCTGACGCTTTGCAGCAAAACGACCTGCAGATGATGCCTGCTGGCCATAAGCAGGATAGTATCTTCCCTTTTTAGAAAAAGGTGTCTTTTTGAACACTCTTTTCTTAGCAGGAGCAGAGGTAGACTTTGAAAGTCGATCCAAAGCAGAGTTCTCAGCATCCGAGTGGCCTTTGCTTTCCAATCCCTGCCAAAAAGGTTCTCACCTGTACAAGGAAGATTTCCTAGTTCATCTTGGACCCAGAGTTCCAAATCAGATGCTTGTAACCAAGCAATTCTGCGTGCACCTATGGCAATAGCCAAGGCTCTACTTACACACTCAAGAGTCAAAGGCTGCACGGTTGGAAAATTTGGAAACATCTTGGGCATGTTTAAGCCAAGTGAGAAATTCCTGCCTTTTATCCTCTGAAATAAAAGGGGTTAAAGTCTGCAGATGATCTGTGACTTCTTTTAGAAACATCCCCATATAGAGAATATAGGAGTTGATTCTGGCAGCAAGCATATTAGAAACATAGAAACATGACGACAGAAAAAGACCACATGGCCTATCTAGTCTGTCCTTCCATAACAACAACTACAACAGTCCACTTTTTACCTTTAGAGATCCTCTGTGTTGGCCCCATGCTTTCTTGAATTCAGTTACTGTCCTCATCTCTACCACCTCCACTGGGAGACTATTCCACGGATCCACTACTCTTCCCGTAAAGAAAGATTTCCGCATATCACTCCTGAATCTATCTCCCTTCACCCTCATCCCATGTCCCCTCGTCGCAGAACTTGCTTTCAATTGAAAGAGGCTCTCTCCCTGAACATTTATGCCATGGAGGTATTTAAACATCTCAATCATATCACCTCTATCCCGCCTTTCCTCTAAGGTGTACATATTAAGATCCTTAAGTCTGTCCTCATATGCTTTATAATGAAGACCACTAATCATCTTAGTAGCAACCCTCTGCACCGACTCCATCCTGTTCACATCCTTTTGAAGGTGCGGTCTCCAGAATTGCACACCATACTCCAAATGAGGTCGCACCAAAGACTTATACAGAGGCATTATCACCTCCTTTTTTCTGCTAGCCATTCCTCTCCATATGTACCCAAGCATCCTTCTAGCTTTTGCCGTCGCCTTTTCTACCTGTTTAGCTACTTTAAGATCATCGGACACAACTACGCCTAGGTCCCGCTCTTCTTTAGTGGACAAAAGTACTTCACCTCCTATACTGTATTGCTCCCTTGGATTGCTGCAGCCCAAATGCATGACCTTACATTTTTTAACATTAAATCCCAGTTGCCAAATTCTAGACCATTCTTCAAGCTTAGCTAGATCCCTCCTCATGTTATCTACACCTTCCTGGGTGTCTACTCTATTGCAGATTTTGGTATCATCCGCAAAGAGGCAAACCTTACCCGACAGCCCTTCCGCTATATCACTAACAAAGATGTTAAAAAGAATCGGACCAAGGACAGATCCCTGGGGCACACCACTGGTAACATCCTTCTCCTCAGAGTGAGCTCCATTTACTTGTATTCTTTGTCGCTTCCCACCCAACCAATTTCTAACCCAAGCAGTATCTTTAGGGTCCATCCCTAGGGTGCTCAGTTTGTTTATAAGTCGCCTGTGAGGAACAGTGTCAAAGGCTTTACTGAAATCTAAATACACCACATCTAGAGCTCTCCCGCGGTCCAACTCCCTGGTCACCCAGTCAAAGAAATCAATCAGATTTGTCTGACAAGACCTGCCTCTGGTGAATCCATGCTGCCTCGGATCCTGTAATCCGCTGGACTCCAGAAACATCACTATTTTCTCTTTCAACAGCGTTTCCATTAATTTACTCACCACTGAAGTTAAACTAACCGGCCTGTAGTTTTCAACCACATCCTTACTACCGCTTTTGTGTAAAGGCACCACATGAGCCTCTCTCCAGTCCTTTGGCACCACTCCCGACTCCAACGAGGCATTGAAAAGGTCAGTCAGTGGAGTTGCTAGAACGTCCCAAGTTCCCTCAGTATTCTAGGGTGTATCCCATCCGGTCCCATCGCTTTGTCTACTTTAAGTTGAGCTAGTTTCTCACGAACACAGTCTTCTGAAAATTGTTCAAGATGTCCCTCGCTTCTGTTCTTATTTGTGGGTGTTTTCTGAGGTCCTGCTCCTGGTTCTTCATCTGTGAACCCTTCTGCCAAAAGCATCAAGGGTTCTGCATTCACGTCCTGGAGAATTAGAGGAGTGTCTCTTTGCACTCTTTATTTTCCTCATGGCAGACTCTACCACAATAGAGTGATGAGGAAGCTGAGACTTATGAAAACCAGGACGAGGGACACGGTACATGGTGTCTAACCTACGAGAATAAGGAGAGGTAGTAAGAGGAGTCTCCCACATGCTCAACATGAGATCATAGAGAATCTCATGAATAGGTAAGGTGGCTGCTTCTTTAGGAGCCTTAGGGTATTGCAAAATATCTAATTGCTTGGCTCTAGGCTCTGACTCCGGGGCCACTGTAATGGAGAGGCACCTAGCCACTTCCCTAACGAAGTCCTGAAAAGACAAGTCTTCTGGAGGAGACATTCTTCGTTTTTTAGAATCAGACTGAGGAAGAAGTACCGGTGCCTCGACAGAAGCCTCCGACTCAGAGTCTTCGGAGGAATCGAAGTATCGCCTGTCTCGATGCTCCTGTAAAGCCCGATACGTGTACCGAGTGGGATCGACATCAGGAGTAAGCGGTACCGGTTCGGTACCAATGGGCATCATAGGACAGGGTACCGTTGCAGTCGACACCGAAGCCGATGTCGATGCAATCGGTACCGGCACCAGAGATTGTTGCAGTACAGAAGGCGTCGAAGCCTGTATAAACGCTGTTAGGGTGCACTGCATGGACAGAATCTTCTGATGCATCGACGCCACCAGAGTCTGGATGTCGGTACCGGTGGAGGCCACCGGTACCCCAGAACACAGCAACAGGTGATCGGTCGAGGCCGAGCCATCGATGTCAACCTGTGACCCCATAGATAATGCTTTGGAAACCGGAACTTCCCGCCGGGGTAATTTTGCCGGTGCGGATTCCTCGAGGACAAGCCCGGAGGCATCTCGATGCTTAGAGGGAGATTTGCCCTTCGAGGACCGGCCAGATTTATGTTTGGTTACCCGAGATCCATGGGAGGAAGAAGCCCTGGAAGACGTCGATGCCACCGAGGCTGCATCAGAGGGAAACAGGGTACTGAGCTTGGCTGCTCGGTTCTGCCGACCTCTTTTAGACATCATGGTACAGGACACACAATCCGTGATGGAATGGTCAGGACCCAAACATTTTAGACACCAATCATGGGTGTCGGTGACAGAGATAGTACCACCACACTTCGTGCACTTTTTAAACCCGAAAGCGGGCTTCTCCATGAGGAGAAAAATGTTCAGACCCAAGGCCTAAACAGTTGAAGAAAGAAAAGTTGTTGTTTTTTTATAAGAAAGAAAAGAAAAGACCGGCGGTACCGGTCTGACGTCGAAGAGGGCAGACGCAACACAGAAAAATAAAGAAAAAAATTAAGAATTCTTCTGCGGTGACAGGAACACGACCTGCTGGCTCCGCGGAAAAGAAGAACTGGAGAGAGGCAGTTGGGAAAGGCGGGAAGGCAGCGCGCAGGCGCTGTGGGATGCTCCCAAAAGCTTTCTTACTGGACGCTGGGGAGCGTTCCCGCGCAGGCTCCGTCGGTACCGACGATACCCATATGTGAAGACTCATTCCTGCTTGTTCCTGGAGATAAATATTTTCTCTTATTAGTCTTAAATAGTTTACCCTGTAGCTTCATTGCATGTCCCCTAGTCTTTCTATGTGGTCAGAAAGGATATGGTGGGTCCTGCTGGAGGTATCAGTTCTCCAAATGGGCACAGAAGCCTACACACCAATCAATCCAAGCTGCACAAGATACCCCATCACCGTATGCTGGAGAAAGAATACAGAATATAGCAGGGGCTCGACAAATCCCAAACTCTAAGTTGCTATGGTGACTATAAATTGCACCCTAGCACCCAGGATCTGATTGCCTCTCTCCATCACCAGACACCTCACTGCAATAAGTTTTGCACGTAGTTCAAGCCGCATGGTGAAGGAAGCTTGCTAACCTCAGCATTTGCTGGTCTCGCCGAGGCTTGAAACAGTGAGATTAGCAAACTTCCTGAACCACATGCAGAGCTGACTGTGATGAACAAGTGAACAATGGTAAGACATCCAGTGATGGCTGGGGGGGTGGGGGGTAATGAGAGAAAGAGTGAGACACACACATGCTGGGTGATGGTTGGGGAAAGGCTATGAGATGGGTTTTTTGCTTCACGTATTACCAGGCCATGGTGATATATGAAGCACAAAAGGAAGTTGTCTCAGGTGCAGCTAAAAAGGGTCAGCAATATGCTGCTGACAACATACTTACTGGGGCGGTGGGAAGGGGAGGAGGAGTTGCGCTCTATGTTAGAGGGGGCATTGAGTCACACAGGATTAAAGTGTTGCAGGAAAGAAAATACACAGTAGAATCTTTATGGATTGAAATTCCATGTAAAAAGGGGAAGGCAATGGCAGTGGGGGTGTACTACCAACCGCGTGGCCAGAATGAACAAATGGATAATGAATGATCAAATAAATCAGGGAAGCTAACAAAAGTTACAATACAGTAATAATACTGGGTGATTTCAATTACCCCATAAAGACACTGTCAGTGTCCCAGCAGGACATGCTAGGGAGATAAAGTTTCTAGATGAAATAAATGACTACTTCTTGGAGCAGCTGTTTCATGAACTGACAAGAGGGAAAGCCATTTTGGATCTAGTTCTCAGTGGTACACAAGATTTGGTGCAAGAGATAAGGGTGTTGGGGCCACTTGGCAATAGTGATCATAACATGATCGTGTTTGATTTCTTAAGTAGGACAGCAAGGAAATCCACAGTACTGCCTTTTAACTTTAAAAAGGGAGATGATAAAATGAGGAAAAATAGTAAAGAAAAAACTAAAAGGGGAGCAGTTGCAAAGCTTAAAGAGTTACATCAAGCATGGGCGTTGTTTAAAAATACTATATTGGAACCCACACCAGCTGTATTCCACGCTTTGAGAAAGGCAGAAGTCGTCCAAAAAAGGAGGTCAGAGAGGCCTTTGCAGCCAAAAAGCTTCTTTCAGGAAATGGAAAATGGAGCCAAATGACAAAAACTGGAAACATAAGCACTGGCAAGTTTGCCTGCCTTATCAATGCCTTGCATCTAAAAGAAAATTTGAGAAGCTTGCTGTGGAAGCAAAAACGCATAATAAAGATTTTTTCAAGTGCACTCATAGCAAAAAACCTGTGAGAGAGTCAGTTGGACCATTAATAATAGAGGGGTAAAAGGAGCACTAAGAGGGGGCAAGGCCATAGTGGAGAGACTGAATGAATTCTTTGCTTTGGGCTTTACTGAAGAAGCAGGGAAGTTACCCATGACTGAAATGGTATTTGAAGCTGATGCAGCAGAAGAATTGAAAGAACTAGATAAACCGGGAAGATGTATTACAAGTATTTGATAAACTGAAGATTAGCAAATCACCTGGACCAGATGGTATACATCCAAGGATGTTGAAAGAACTGAAATATGAGATTTCAGACCTACTATTATTAATCTGTGAACTATCATTCAAATCATCAGTAATACCTGAAGACTGCCATTACATTGGCTATCCTCCAATTTTAAAAAAGGGTTCCAGGGGTGATCCGGGAAACTACAGACCAGTGAGCCTGACACTGGGTACCAGGCAAAATGGTAGAAACCATTATAAAGAACAAAATTATTGAACATGTAGATAGTCATGGTTTAATGGAAGAAAGTCAACATGGCTTTAGCCAAGGAAGGTCTTGTCTTACTAATCTGTTATTTTTTTTGAAAGTATAGATATAGTGTATCTGCTACTTCTGGAGAGAGATCTGCAATAGTGAGTATATACTTCTGGGCGCTTTTCTGAAAGGAATTCTTTGGATTAAAGCTGATTAATCTGTGAACCCAGTGTATTTGTTAAATAAGTCAGGGCCTAGTAGCAGCAGTTTAAGTTTAAATTTAACACACAGCAGAGAGCTTTCTGGTTAAATTTAGAACCCAGCAGAGAGCTTGTAGTTTAAATTTCATACTAAGTCAGAGTCTAGCAGCAGCAAAGAGCTTTAATTTAAATCAAATCAGAATATAACAGCATAAAAGGCAAAACAGGGTCTATTCTTTGAGCAATAAATAAGACCCAGGAAAAAGATTTAGTGGTCATCGTGGCTAACACGATGAAACCCTCTGCCCAGTGTACCGTCCCAGCCAAGGCGGCAAATAGAATACTAGGAATCATAAGGAAAGGAATAGAGATGGATATTATAATGCCTCTATCCATAGAGGCATATTCCATAGAGGCATTAAGTCGCCTTATCTTAAAAAGGATATAGCAGAATTGGAAAAGGTACAGAGAAGAGCCACCAAAATGGTAAAGGGGATGGAAGAATACCCCTATGAGGAGAGGCTTAAAAGGTTAGGGCTTTTCAACCTGGAAAAGAGACAGCTGAAGGGAGATATGATAGAAGTCTATAAATTAATGAATAGAGCAGAACGGGTAAATGTAGATCGATTCTTTAAGTCATCAACAAGTAGAGAGACTAGGGGACATGCAATGAAGCTACAGTGTAACCTGTTTAAGACTAATAAGAGATAATATTTTTTCACTCAACGAGTAAGCAATCTCTGGAATTTATTACCAGAGGATGTATTAAAGCTGTTAGTGTAGTTGGGTTTAAAAAAAAGGTTTGGACAAGTTTCTGGAGGAAAGGTCCATGAACCATTATTAAAACGAGGACCCACGTAATCCACTGCTTGCCCCAATACAAGCATTATGGAACCTGTATGTCTTTTTTGGGAAACTGCTAGGTATTTGTGACCTGTATTGGCCACTGTTTGAAACAGAATACTGGGCTTGATGGACCTTGGTCTGATCCAGTATGGTGTTTCTTATGTTCTTATGAGGAGGAGAAAGGTCACTGCCTTCTGTTAGCACTGCGTACTTGCATATTAAGGGGACTAATTCATTAAGCTTTTTTTAACCATAGAACATGGGAAAAAGTAAATTAGGCCCTTAACAGAGCTGCATAACAAATTTAGGGGTGGGGGAGGGGCACTGTGACAGGGGTCTCAATGGCTGGCTCCTAAATGTTTATGCTAGCTCCTAGACTCCAAGAGAATTTGGAATACATAATACTGGTTGCATGGTGCCTCTTATAGGGCAGAGCTAACAGCTCTGTAGTTTCTTTCTCCATCTGCTTGACAACAGGCATATGGTTGTGCATTGGCCTTTGATGCCCTCCACATTTTCCTTCACTTTGCTTCGGAATAGGTTGTCCCCAAGGCAGGGTGCATTGGCTATCCGGTCATGGATGTCATCCCTCAGACCAGAGGCGTTGAGCCATGCTATTTGATGTGAAGCGATGGCTGTACCCAAAGTGCGGGTGGCAGTCTCAAATGCGTCGAAGGCCGCCCTGGTCAGAAGTTAGTTGCAGTCCCCCCATGTCATGCAGTAAGGGGGCTAAGGGTTCCTTTGTCTCTTGGAGGAGACACACAACAGTATTTTTGACTCGCTCCAGAGGGTGATTGAGGTACGCAACGATTGGAAACTGATGGGAGGCAATCCTCATGTTCAGCATGGCCCCTGAAAATACTTTCTTGGCGACCTCGCCAACGAGTTTGTGGCCCTTTCCTAGAGGAGTGTTCAGTTTTTGGCATGAGCTCTTGGATCTTTTCAGGGCAAATTCCATCACAATGGACTGGTGGGAAAGTTGCACCACTTTGAAACCAGGTGCAGGCTGGACATGGTACTTGAGCTCTAGTCTCTTTGTGACTGTGGGAGTGGTGGCAGGTGCCTGCCATGCATTAACCTTGTGGTGAATCGGCAGGGTCATGAGGGCTTTGGGTGAAACAAGGTATTTTAGAATCCCAAGGGCTTCGTTTCTTAGGTCTGTGGCACTGGTGGCTGATAGAACAAGATTTGAGAGGAGTTTTTGTAGAAACTTTGGGTACGCGAGGTCCGAAGGGGGGATGCAGGCACGGCGGGTGGCATTGTGTCATCCGTGGCATGTCGTGCAGAGCAGGTGCTGCCCTTGTCCCCTGAGCTCCAGCAGGACTACCCCCGAGTCTGGAATCTCACCTTCCTCTTGTGATGGCGTGGTCAGGGTGGCACCATGGGTGAGGTTGTCTGCCGCGGTTAGTTGTATCTGCGGTTGCGTTCTCAGGGTCTGCTGGGCTTGGATCTGCAGCAGAGTTATCAGGAGTTGCTCAGCTAGGAATTTGGTCCAGACTTCCATCAGTGTCCCTTGCTGTGCTACCAGAGGTTGAGTTGGGCCTGCTTCCCAACTGTCTGTGGGGACAGGGTGCAGGGGGCTCCTGTGGTATTTGTAATAATTTTGGGAATCAGACCCCTGACTGTAGCTGCTTTAGCTGGGCATAGTAGTGAAGCATCTGTACTTGGCTGATCTGTGTTTAGCTGTTCTGTTGTGCTTGTGGGAGCCCCCTGGTGAAGAGTTGGAAGAACTGCAGGCTGATTTTCTTCTGAAATGCCTTCCGTGGACAGAAGAGTCGTGCTGACGACATCAGGGGGAAGAGCTGTGACAACAGCGCCTGTGAGGATCATGGCATCAGCATTCTGAGTCCCCCTGACTGTCCTGCCAGTGCGTGGCTGGAGGCGCAGGAGCCCTGTTTCTCTGGAGGAGGTTGGGAGTCCAGGGGCTGCCAGAGGGAATGAGTTTTTGCGGGCTGAGGCTCCGGGGAGGAGAGAGCTTCGGGGAGAGGAGGGGCCGAGCTGCCAGACCAGAGGCAGGAGCAGCAATGGGAGTCGCAGAGAGGTTTAAAACAGCAGCGAAGGGGGAGGGAGGGAGAGAGGTTTGAACAACCACGGATGCAGGAGAAGCACCAGAAAAAAGGTTAGTGACCGGGTGGCTGGTAGTGGCTGCAATAGGAGGTGAGAGGAGAGGGCTTACCTGCCCCTCGTGGAGTGCTGTGACCGCGGGGGGCTCTGCCTGTCTCCCTTGAGTGCAATCGGAGGGTTCAGCATATTTGTTCTTTGCATGCGCTGCTTTAGCCCATTTATTTTTCCTCCCCTGATCTCTTTGCGGGTGTCTCTGCGTTCTCTGCTGTGGCAGGGCTGCACGTGGTGGAGGCATAGCTGGCAGCAATCCCCGATCCTGGAGGGTCCTGCTGCAGCAGAGGCACTTATGGGATGTGCTTTCTACCATACTGCAGGTATTTCTTTAGGAATTTCTTTAAAACATTTTTTTTTGAGAAAGCTGAATGTCCGTCCGTCCTGGAAGGCGGATGGAAAAAACTGAAGAAAGAAGGCCAGAAGCAGGAACAGGAAGGGGACGGGCTCAGGCTCAGAGGAAATAAAAAAAAAAAAAATTTGATTCCTCTGAACTAAAGGAGAGCTAATTCAGTCCCTGGGGATGGCACACCTATGCGTGGCTGACTCATACTGCTTGTCCATGAAGAACCATAGTGTCTAGCCTGGTCTGTTGGATGAAAAGGAAACATCTTATGGCCCCTTGTAGTCTTCCTGCAGTATGTTTTGTTCAACAGAGGTATTAACAGGAACCGAAGGGAGACAGGCTGTCTGAACTGACAGCATTCAGGCAAAAATACCATTTGTAAGAGCCATTTTATTTCCAGCCCCCCAAATATACCATTAAATATACAATGGCATTTTCATAGAAAATTTAGAAGGAAATAGCCAAGGAGTTCACCAGCAAATCTTACCAAAGAGGTAATTAGACCTTACCTGCTAATTAGTGTTCCTGAAGGATATCTAATCCAGTCCCTTAATGCTGGGTTGTGCTCCTATTCCTGCAACTTGGAGACTAAGTAAATCCAACTCTTGATGTCAGGATATATATAGAACTGGCACAGCCCACCAGCCTCAGTATCCTGTTGACAAAGCAAACTAACGGAGAGACACTAACCCATGAAAACAACTATAATACTTATAACCCCATACACCCCCTCCCTTACCCAGAGGACGAACCTTACGCACCTCCCAAGAGAGGGGGGAAGAGGCTTACCTGTCAGCGTGCGCTGCCGCTACCAAACTAGCTTTGCAGCACTACGGCCCAGAGGTCTCTGCTTCGGTCCCAAAACGCCCCAACCGCGGAGCCTCTAGGGAACCCGGCACCCCCTGTGCCACCTACTCCCCTAAACTGCTTCGAACCGGCAGCAACACTGGGTGGGGCCAGGGACTGGACTAGATATCCTTCAGGAACACTAATTAGCAGGTAAGGTCTAACCCTCTTCCTAGTCGTCTATCTAGTCCAGTCCCTTAATGCTGGGATGTATCAGAGCAGTACAGGCTTGGGAGGGCCCTGCCAAACAGGCTCGAAGCACCTCTCCCAAAACCTGCATCCGCCGCAGCCTGCACATCCAACCTATATTGCTTAGCAAAGGTGTGCAACGAAGACCAAGTCGCCGCTCTGCAAATGTCCAAAGGAGGAACCAAGCTAAACTCCTCCCAGGATGACGCCTGAGCTTGAGTGGAATGGGCTCTTAAACCCCCAGAACCTGCCTTCCCTTTAAGACATACACGGAAGCAATGGCCTCCCTAATCCACCTGGAAATCGTGGCCTTAGGCGCCGCCTCCCCCCTGCGCGGTCCTCCGAACAAAAACAAATAAATGCTCTGACTTGCGGAAGGCCTTAGTGCGTTTCAGGTAACACCTCAACACTCGACGCACATCCAAAAAGCGCAGCCGAACATCACCCTTGCCCTGCTCTAACCCGGCAAAGACCGGAAGGGACACCGACTGATTGACATGAAAGGGAGACACTACCTTGGGCAGAAAGGACAGAACCGTCCTCAACACTGTAATCTTCTGAATATGTAATCTCTGGTCTAGTCTCCGCTTGGTCCTGGGTTCATTTCACGTCACAGACGCAGGAGGGCTTGTAATAAGACCAGCAAACAGGTGTGGCTTGGAGAAAGGTTTTTATGTAAAAATAGGCTTAATCCATAGGTATTGAACAGAGGTATATAGTGATTGTTACAGAGCTGTTTCAGTGTGTATCAATGAATCTGTGTGTGTGCATGTGTGAAGTGTGAGAGAGATAGAGGCCAGAACATGTGGGTCAGAGCCGCATGGTAGGCCAGAACATGTGGGTAGAGAGAGAGAGAGGGGGGAGGTGAAGGGAGTTGAGTATCAGAGCCTCATGGTAGTGTCCAAACCTGTCCGATGAAGGAGGGAGAGAGAGACAGGAAGTGTGTCTGTCTTTATAGTGCCTCTCCAGCAGTTCCCCTTGAGGTCTGCTATTGTCTTTGGCCACTCCCTTTAAGGTCTACCCATCTTGATTTAGCAAGGAGGGGCTGCAGCCAGGTCCTAGAGACTGACGTCACCCAGGGGTCAGAGTTTAGACTGAATTAAACAGAGTCCATAGCTGCATGAAATGTATGCTGACATCTCCCACACCTTTTTTATTTTTATTTATTATTTGTGCCTGGAATTGGTGGAAGCAAACCTGTGGTACCTGTCCCAGCTGCCATTACCTGATAGTAGGCAGCTTGTCTAATACCTCCTGTATTAAATACCTTGCTATGTCCAGCAAGTCCCCTGTCCTGCACAGTACTGTCTCTAGTACTGTCTCTAGTGTTCTAGAGATAAACAAGTCTCCTTATGAGTCCAAACCTCGTGTCTTAGGTAGAGCAGCCACTACTGGGGGGGGGAACCCAATATGCCACTTACATACCCGTCTTAGAGAGAGTGAACAGTGCATAAGGTCTGCAGGAATTTTTAAGGAGGCTAAAACCAAAAGGTACCAGGATGCTATGAGTGAGGATAGGCAGCAATACTAGACTGCAGCTGACTCTGGTATTCAGTGTAATAGTAAATGCCAAATTAGCCAAATTAGCAGGCCAAATTAGCCTGGATGTAGGGGTGGATGCTGGAGAGGTTCTGTGTTACTATCTTTAAATGTTGTTGTTCTGTATGACATGCGGTGCAAGGAATTTTACATTTTTTTTCATCTTACAGCAAAAGTAAATTACAATAATGCATAGCAATATTTGTACAGCAGTTAAAATAATAATAGGGTGAATAAAAACATTAAAGACATGATCAGCAGTAGGTGAGTAACCAAATAACAATTCCCACACAGACACATGAGCATCTTGTAGCAAGTGTCCAACAATTTGTTGAATGTGTCCATTCTCATAGGCGATGGTGTGATTCACTTCAGTGGATGTTGTTTAAGGTGATCAATATAGGCATGGAGTTCTGTAAAGTTGAGCAGTTATGTAGTGTCTCTTCTCCCATGCCAAGTGGTAATGGATGCACAGCATATGAGATAAAGTCTGGAATGTCCATAGAGTCATTGGTAACCAGCGGTGTGGAATAAGTTGTCCCATTAATGGTGAGGGAGACCAGTGGTGTATGACTGCACCAGGTATTGTTTGGTAAATAGTTTGAACTGTACAACAAAGTGTTCTTGGGAAGGCGAATGTCATGCATTCTGGGAGCAATTGAAAAAGAGACTTTCTGGGGAAAGAACAGATGAAAACAAAAGTGTCCAGCTCCAAGGTAGTCAGGGGATATGAGAGCTTAACAGTCAGGGAGCAAGAGGAAGAATTGTTCCAGCAGGAGGTGTCAGCCTCTTTGAACTGGTGAGGTTGACACTTGAACTGAAATGTAGTCTGCTCGCACAAACTGGGGTCCATCGGCTTGAATGAAGTCCAGGTGTCGTCCAGTGGCTGTACCCATGTGAGATGGTCCTCAGGATACATAAGCATATTATCAAACTGCACCCAATATTAACAACAGGATAAATAACTGTGTGTTGTCCTGACCATGGGATCAAAGTACAGATAGAGCAGCCTTGTGGTGAACAAATGGGAACACTAACTGTCCACCAATCAAGGTGAGCTATAGCAAATTCAGGTATTTTGGTACTAGCCCCACCTTCTCCACGGAAAAAACTAGAAAGGGAGGACGACAAGACAAGGCCTGCAACTCCGAGACCCGCCTGGCGGAGCAAATGGCCACCAAGAACACAGCCGTGAGAGTCAAATCTTTAAGAAACGACCGATCAAGGGGCTCGAAGGGCGCCCCGACTAGAGAATCCAACACCAAATTAAGGTCCCAAGGAGGAACCACAACACTATGTGGTCTGATACGCCTGACCGCTTTAAGAAAACGAATCACATTGGGATGATGGCCTAAGGCTTTGCCTTTCACTTTGCCCTTGTAGCAAGCGATAGCCACCAGCCCTTTCTCCAGGCCAGCCCGCAAAAAACCCAATACATCTGAAACCTCCACCAACAGGGGCTTCTTGCACCGATCCTCACACCAGACCTCAAAAATGCGCCACACCCTCACATAAGCTAAACAGATGGAGTGCTTGCGGACCTTCAACAAAGTGGATATCACTGCTCCCGAATAACCTCTCTTAGGGAGCCTTGCCCTCTCAATAGCCATGCCGTAAGCGAGAACCGACCCACCTGCGGCATCCTTACCAGACCCTGCCTGAGAAGACCCCCCTTACTGGAAGCCACCAGGGAGATCCGCCAAGAGTCGAACCAGATCGGTGTACCACGGCCGCCTCGGCCAATCTGGAGCGATCAGGATCACCAACCCCTGATGAGCTTCTATCCTCTGCAGAACTCTGCCGATGAGAGCCCAAGGAGGGAACACGTAAAGCAACCCCTCCGAGGGCCACTGCTGACTTAGGGCATCCAGCCCTTCCGACATCCTTTCCTTTCTCCTGCTGAAGAACCTGCTCATCTTGGCCGACTCCCATCGCACCATCAAATCCATGACCGGTGGTCCCCATCGGAGGATGATCTGCTCGAAAACCTCCTGGTTGAGCTCCCACTCTCCCGGATCTATCCTGTACCTGCTGAGAAAATCGGCTGTGACGTTCTCCACTCCAGCGACATGCTGGGCTGAGATGGCTATGAGATGGTCCTCGGCCCATCTCATGAGACCTTCCGCCTCCTCCTCCTCCAACAGAAGGCTGCCCGTTCCTCCTTGCCGATTGATGTAGGCCACTGCCGTCATGTTGTCTGACAGAATCCTGACCGCTTTGCCGACAACCTGACCCCGGAACGCTCCGAGGGCCATCACTACTGCCCGCAACTCTAGATGTTTGATGGGCCATCGAGACTCCTGTACGCTCCAGCTTCCCTGGGCAAAGTGTCCCTCGCAGTGCGCCCCCCAAACCGACAGACAGGCGTCCGTCGTCACTTGCAGCCACCGAGGGGTGTCCAGAGGCATCCCCATTTCCAGACTCCCGGGGGAGAGCCACCACTGCAGCGACGCCCTGGCTGCTGCCGTACAAAGAAGAGACATGGACAGAGACTGATGCTGATGAGACCACCGGCGCAACAAGGCCCGCTGGAGCGGCCGCATATGAGCCCTGGCCCAGGGTACCAGGTCCAACGTCGCTGCCATCATTCCCAGAACCTGTAGGTAGTGCCATGCTGGCGGACTCTCCCGAGCCAGGAACTCTGACCAGAAGGCGTAGGCTCTCTGCCCTCTGCGCTGGCAAGACGACGAGGCCCAACCGAGTGTCGAACCTGGCCCCCAAATACTCGATCTCCTGAGAGGGTACTAACCTGCTCTTTGCTTGGTTGATCACCCACCCCAGACTCTGCAGAAGAGCCACTACCCTGGCCGTTGCCTTCAGGCTCTCCTCCCTGGACTTGGCCCTGATCAACCAATCGTCCAGGTACGGATGCCTTCTCCACGGAGGGCCACTGCCACCACCACCATGACCTTGGTGAAGGTGCGAGGAGCTGTCGCCAAGCCGAACGGCAATGCTCGAAACTGAAAGTGACCCTGCGGCACCGCGAATCGCAGAAACTGCTGGTGAGCCTCTCTGATAGGAATATGAAGATACGCCTCGGTGAGGTCGAGAGAAGTTAGAAATTCTCCCAGCCTCACCGCTACTATTACCGACCTCAGCATCTCCATACGAAAGTGTGGAACCTGGAGACCCCAGTTGACATGCTTGAGATCCAGAATGGGTCGCCAAGAGCCTTCCTTCTTTGGCACTACAAAATATATTGAGTACCGACCGCAGCCGAGTTGATCCCTTGGCACCGGGATCACCGCACCTAATGCCAACAGCCTTGCCAAGGTTTCTTCCACCGCTGAGCGCTTGGCTGCCGTCCTGCAAGGAGACTGGACGAACGAGGGAAGGACAAGCCTCGCAAATTCCAGGGCATAACCGGATTCTACGACTTCCAGAACCCACCTGTCGGACGTTACCCGGGCCCAGGTGGAGAGAAACTGCTGTAAGTGACCCCCTACCGGCAGCACCCCCACCCGAGCCCTCCGTATCTCATTGCGGCTTTCTCTGGGCCGAGGATGCCAAAGAGGCCCCAAAGCCTCTGCCGGCCCCTCGAAACCCCCAGAAGCCTTGGCCTCTGGCGGGGAACCTACCCCTCTGAAAGGAGTTCTGCCTACCCGACCGAGGTCTCTGGAAGTCCCTCTGCTGCGAGCGCCCTTGGAAGGAAAGGCGCCCTCTGCTTAGAGACTTATCCTCCGGGAGCCTGCCCCCCTTAGACTCTAAGTCCATTACCAACTTGTCTAAATCCTCTCCAAAAAAGCAGCTTCCCCCTAAAAGGGAGCCTGCCAAGGCGAGACTTTGAGGAAGCGTCCACTGCCCAGTTATGGAGCCAAAGATAATGGCGAGCCGCCACCAGGGAAGCCATATTCTTGGACAAGCTACGAATAAGGTCATACTGACTATCAGCCAGATAGGCCGCTCCGGACTCAATACGAGCCGCATTCCCCGGGGGCTCCACCTGCGGCCCCTCGGCCGACCGCAGCTGTTGAGACCACCTCAAGCACACACGGGCCACCCACGCCCCGCATACCGAGGCCTGAAGGGCCATAGCGCTAATCTCGAAGGCCTGCTTCAGCAATGTGTCTACCTTCCTGTCCTGGCCATCCTTCAGCGCCGCACTGCCCTCCACTGGGATGGTAGTCTTCTTGGTCACTGCCGCTACCACCGCATCCACCCTGGGAGGCTTCAGCAACTCTTTTTCCGCCTCCGGCCACGGGTACAAACGCGGCATAGAGCGTACCCCCCGCAAACCGGACTCCGGCTGATCCCACTCATCCTGAATCATTTGCCAGACTACCCTGTGAACCAGGAAGACCCTTTGAGCCTTCCTGACCGCCAGAATCAATGGGTCCTCCAGGGCCTCTTCATTATCCTGTTCTCCTGTGGACATATTAAGCACCTTCAATGATTCCCCAATCAAAGCAGGTAACTCCTCACGGCGAAAAGCTCACAATTCTCGCCTGTTCCTCCGGGATCTCGCCTTCCTCAAGCTCTTCCTCTTCCCCCAGATCCCTGTCTGATTCTAGCAGCTCAGAATCCGGGGAAAAGGGCTCTTCTTCAGCTGTTCTCGCCCTCTTGGCCGGCAGGTCCGGAACCAACGGCTTGCCCTCCGCCCCCCTCTTGTAAGGGACTTGGGCCTCCTGCTGCTGCATGCAGAAAGCTTTATGCAACAGCACAAACTCCGGGGAAAAACCGCTGGGACCTCCCTCCACCGAGGAAGTGCCCGGCAATGCCTGGGAGGATAACTGCGAAACCTCCCCAAGGGCCCCTTCCAAAACCTCCTCTATATCCACAGACCCAGGAGTTGGAAGAGACTGCTTACCACTGTCCTGGAGCTCCTGCTCCACAGAGGCCGCCTCCAGCGCGCAGCCCCTGCACACTCCACCGCACCGCACCCCTGCAGGCCCCACACACAAGGCACTGCGGACGCGCAGGCATTGTACACTTCTCTACTCCCTACTCCTATTTTTTTTTCAAGCTATGCAAGAAGAAAACGCAAACAGCTCAAACAGAACCCTTAAAATTTATATATATATATATATATATATATATATATATCAATATAAACATATATAGATGTATATCTCTAACTTCTCTATAAAAACTAAAGCAAAGTCAAGAAAGGCTTGCATTCCGGCTCCTACCATGCTCTGCACCGCTCCCTCACCTCCGAGGCAAGGAACGGAACGCAGCTGAAAAGCACGCGACGGCCAGAGCGGGAACTCTCCTCCGCACCAGGCAGCAACGCGCTGCACGAGGCCGCGGGCCCCGCTGCCGCTCACCCCCCCACAAGAAGCAAAAACCTCTTCTGTAGGGCTCCACGCCATCGTCCCTCGCCGCTCCTCTGCCCAGCTAGGCGGTCCGAGGGGAAAGGAGGCCGCGAACTTCCCACCCCCGCGCTCAGCCACCTCCGGGGCTTCCAACACGAGGCGGGAGACCAAAGCAGAGGTCCTTCGCCGCAGGAGAACCAGCCGCAAAGAACAAGGCCGGTTTCCGCTGCCTCAAACGCTGCTGCTTTTTCCCCTCTTCTTTTTTATCCTTTATTTTTTTTTTTTTTTTTTAAACCGGCAGGCTCGCTGTAAGTCTCCTCCGCTGGATGGGGGTGGGGGGGAGAGGGAACGGAGGGGAGAGGGCCACCCAAACTAACTCACTGAAGAAAACCAAATTAAATTAAACAAATTGCCCCAGGCAAAGAAAGAATGCTAAGTCTCTCCTAAACTGCCAGCTTACTGCTTCACTCCAGCTGCTTGGAGACTAAGTAAAAACTGAGGCTGGTGGGCTGTGCCAGTTCTATATATATCCTGACGTCATCAAGAGTTGGATTTACTTAGTCTCCAAGCTGCAGGAATAGGATCACAACCCAGCATTAAGGGACTGGACTAGATAGACGACTAGGAATATGAGAGTTTTTCCAGATGTACTGTCAGAGAGTCTCAAACTTTAAAAGGTTTATTGTACTGCATGTAAACAGTGAGTACTGCTGCTGGGCTTTGCCTGCATTCACATGAAAAGCAAAACCAACCAGCATGCAAACCAATTTCCCTGGGGATACATGTACTTTTTAAAGTCAAAGCAGGGTGTCAGATGTTAGGGAACAGAAACAGTTCACAGTGTAGCCTACAGTGGTCTGTGTAGATCTATGTGCACTTAACTAAGAATGTGTAAATGAGCATGTAAAACTGGAGCAGAGGTCTATGCAAAATACCATTACCTCAGATTTCTCATATTTGACTGCCTTAGAATGATAAAAAGCAGTCCTTCCCTGGTTCGAGATCCCTCTGGGGAACTCTCTCTGAACTCATGGCCCGATGAGAGGGAATGTGCACAATTTTCCTATCTTTTTTATAGCCTGTGCAGTCTCTGATAAGAAGTTTAGTAGTAGTCCACACCACAGGGGATAATTTTGCCGACTAGCATTTCCTTGTGTACAACTGCAACTTCATTGCCTTGTATATCTTGCATTAGGCAAATGCAGAGGCGTGCCTAGAATAACGCGTACCTGAGTGTTCTATTTAACAAACTAATGGAGATGTGTAGGCTGAGCAGAGAATCATTGTTACTTACATCTGTCCCCAGTGCTGTGACCAAAATGAATAGTTTTATCTCTGCAATACTGTCCGATTAATAACCCTAACACGGGTAAATGTGAAATAGGGGTCTTGAATATTTAAATATTTAGATTCTCCACAGTAGTACACCAGGTAACACTGCCATTGCAGCTCCTTTTTAAAAACTGGCATCTTTCAGAACAGGGAAGAGTAATTTCAGGCCCAAGATCCCCACTGGAGGCCCAGTTCTGGTGGAAGGGAAGCCCTGAAAGCCTGCACCAGATGAGAGGGGAGGTGAGGGAGGGAGGAAGGTGTCCCCTGGGATATGCAGAATGGAGGTTTTTTGATAGGGGAGGGATCAGTCTGACAATGTTATTTTCAACCTGTCACTTTGCCAAAAGTAACATGCTAATACTTCAAAGGACCAATATAGGATATAAGTTCCCACACAGTAAATCAACAAATCCTATATATGACAAGTGCTCCACTCTAATAACCTCAGTGAAAGGTGGTATATAAACCTTGCTAAATGAAGAGGTTTTTTGTCAGACTGAAAGTTGGGAGTATTAAAGAAACATCCTCCACTCAGTCCTTTTATTCTATGTTAAGTGATCATACATTAAAAACTGCCATTATTCAGACAAAGCGCTTCGAGCCATAAATGTATTAGTTCTGTTTCAGGGCAGGCAGTACTTAACTGAATTCTCTTCCAGCTTCTATTCAGATCATCTTTTCTCTTGTAGGAGTTGTAGAATATTGGAGCTCAACCAGCTTATGCTGTCACTTTACCATCATGAGCGGGCACCCTATTTACTTTCATGGGTCAAAATGAAACCTCCCTTGCAATAGGCATGGCCCATGGGCTGTTTGCCCACCCTCTCTCTATAAGCAAAAACCTCAGCAGCACAGACCAAACAGAAAGCTCTTGTAAAACCCATAAGAAAGGAGGAACCAAGAACAAAAAAAATGCCAACATGAGAAGAGACATTTATTATTTCATTCTTGTCCTGTGAACATTACCCTGCTTAGGTGGTAGGGGAGGGGGAGAGAGAACTGTCTTAAGGTAAAACAGAGATAGAATACAAATGGGGTTTTACCTCTTCCTTTCTTGTTCTTCTTTCTCTATTTTATGGGATGTGACATATGTAGAGAAGAGATGACAGCACCTATTCAACAGCTGTACAAATTGGGTCATCGCATCCTCCTTGGTTATATTGCCCAAGGCAGCCCATTCTTTCCTGTGGGAATTACACAAATAAAATCACCAGGACAATAAAATGCAATGCTTTTCAAACTTTTATCCCATATGACTCCATTTTAACAACTGAAAATTCATGTGACCCCCTGCACGCATCTAAAGCGGAAAGCAGTGGCAACAGCAGCAGCACAGGGCCCCTTGTGTCAGTGTGCAATGTGTGCTTACAGACCCCTGCAATCAGCATGGGTTTCCAGTCTAACAGGGCGCTTGGGCCTATGAATGTTCCCTGGCTCATAGGCCACATAAGGTCACACTGAAAGTCCAGAGAGAATTGACCATGTTTCTGTGAACCCATCCACTGATGACACGATCACATTTTGGGTCCCAACCCCAAGTTTGGGAACCACTGATACAACACACGATTTGAGATTCACAATCTCCTCTCTTTATACATATTTTCTACAATATATCAACTATATTTTTTCAACTTGTGTCAACTGCATAGTACCAGAATTCTTATAAAACAGTTCAAATCCAAAAAAAGAAGTAGGAAAAAATACAATTAATCCCAACAAAACATCATTAAATTCCAAAACATTTCTGGAAGCCCAAACTTTGTCTGAGGCTATACAAGTAGTACTCTGGCAATCATTATTTACACAAACAAGAATGCAGCCAGGACCAAAACATCTAACCAGCAACTAACTACACACACACACACACACACACACAGAGAAAAGGAAAACACTTATTTGCACCAATACGATCTCCAGCAGCGTCAGTGGAAAGGGGCTTAGTCAAAGACTTCAACAAGTGTAATAAAGTATGGAGGAAATGCTGGTGGACAATTTTAAAATCAGCCACATATTCAAGGAACATCTCACCTGCAGAAAATAAAGCTACAGACAAAGAAATCACACTCCCTTCAAGATACTCTTCTCAGGCAACTGGTGAAGAACTGCAGGCATGATATTTAAGCAATTTTTTAAGAAACAGTTGTCCAAAGACTTGACCAAATAAGATGGAAGAGTGAAGGACTAGGAGATATCTTGTAGATCTCAAAAAGGACCTCAAACTACAGATGGAGAATGGTCTCTTGCCAACAGACTCTCAATATAATCCCTTTTAAAACAAAAAACAAACAGTTGTAGAAACCACTAATGACTGGCTATATTATCTTTCCAGTGAGCAAGTGGTCAGTTACCTGAACTTATGATACTCATCCTTATTTAAAATTATGAGACAGATGAAAATGATTCGATTAATATATCTACATGGTCATACATACAAAGAATACATATATAGGGGCTAACTTAAACCAGAGAATCAAAGAATGGAGAGCTGTCACCCTAGTGGACATCTTGTTGCTCCACACTTCAACACATCACAGCAAAGCAAATTTGGACCTAAAGCAAAAATTGTATCTGCCCATTCTTTGTCTATGGCCACCTGAGCAACTCCAGTGAGATTCTTAGTACAAAGCCAGAGTTCATAAAAATTTGAGAATATCTTTCTACTAGTAACACGTGAAACAGAAAACAGCAGCTAAAAACCACATGGCCTATCCAATCTGCCCATTCATAAGAACTATTTTCTCAGAGATTCTCTGTACTTGTCACATGATTTATTAAATTCAGATACAGTTCATCTCTACCACCTCCACTGGAGGCTGTTCCACACATCCACCATCCTTTCAAAGAACTATCTTCTCAAATGACTCCCAAGTTTATCCCGTTTTCGTCTTCATCTGATAACCACTCATTCCAGAGCTTCCTTTGAAGCAGAAGAGGGCCTCTTCCTGTGCATCTATGCCACAGAGGTATTTAAATATCTATCATATCTCCCCCCTCCCACTTTTGCTCCGAAGTATACATATCCACATATGCCGTAGGACAAAGACCTTTGACCATTTCAGTAGCCATCCTCTGGACCATCTCCATCCCATTCATATTCTTTTAAAGGTGCAGTCTCCATAACTATAAATAGTACTCCAAATGAGATCTTAGTAGATCTCTAGCACTTTTGTATATCATCTCCTTATTTCTGATGGCCATTCCTCTTCCTATGCACCCAAGCATCCTTCTGACTTTTGCTGGTATGTTTTATATCCATAAGGCACTTCAAAAATCATCAGATATCATAACCCTCAGGTCCTGCTCTTCTTTCAGGCACTGAAGTACTTCAACTCATATAGTATACTGCTTCCTTGGGTTTTTGCAGCTCAAATGCATGACCTTCCATTTTTTAGCACTAAATCTTAGTTGCCAAATTCTTGGCCAATTCTTCAAACTGTCCGAGAAACCTCCTTATGTCAATCCATACCTTCCAGGATGTCTCTACCCTGTTGCAAAATTGGCATCATCCACAAAGACGCATATCTTTCCTGACAGACTTTCTGCAATATCACAAAAACGTAAAGAACAGGACCAAGAAAAGATATTAGTGGCCAGCCACAGGGAACGCCTGTATTTTCAGAGTGAGCTCATTTACTACTACCTTCTGTCAACTCCTATTCAACCAGTTTCTAACCCAGTCAGTCAATGTAGAGTACATCCCAAAGGCACTCAGTTTATAAGTCACTGATATGGTGTACTTTGATTTCAGCAAAGCCTCTGACACCATGCCACATCTAGTGTTCTCCCCAATCCAATCTGCTAGTCATCCAGGTCAAAGAAGTCAGATTCATCCGATAAGAACTACCTCTAGTAAAGCCATGCTTTGTCAGAACCCGTAATCCCTTGAATTTCAGAAACTGCACCAATGTTTAGTAGCATTTGCATTAGTTTATTCACCACAGACTTTAAACTAACCAGTCTGTAATTACCAACCTCTTCCTTACTTTTGCAGACAGGAACCACATTTTTCAATCCCCAAAGCAGCATAAAAAGATCAGACAGCAAAACTGCCAGTGCTTCCCTAATTTCCTTCAATACTCTCAGATTAGTCCCATCCAGCCCCATCACTTTTACTTTTAATTTAGCTAGCTTCTCATGAACATAATCTTCTGAAAATAGTTCACATTCTACTTCACTTCATTCCGATTTTGCTTGTTTTTCCCTGAGACCCCATTCCCAGCCCTTCATCTGTAGGCATAACAAAAATATTTAAACAATTTTGCTTTTTCTTCAGCCTCTACATCTGGGGTCACCAACCTCCAGAGGGCCGCGGGCCGCACAGCCGACTACCGGGAGCCTCGCGGGCCGCACCCCCCTTCTCCCCGCCCCCGCAAAAAAAAACAACAAATGCAAAATTATGAAAACAATGGCTGATCACCTTTATTGAATTTAATGAGATGGCTGATGATTCATGCTAGCAGACAAACGCTTTAAAGTCCGGCTTCACAGATGACACTGACAGGAGAAGGGACGCTTGCAGGTGGTCGTCGGTGAGCTGCGAGCGCGTGGATACAATGGCGGGAATCCTTGGCGGGCCGCACGTAATGTTAACCGGGGTAGAGCCTTGCGGGCCGCACGAAGGGACCTCGTGGGCCGCAGGTTGGTGACCCCTGCTCTACATATTCCTCCACATCACCCTTGACTCTCATTCAGGCCCTCCAACAAAGAGGGGTACACCTCCTAGGAGGGAGTATGTGTCTCATGGACTTGCTTGCTCTCCTCCCCATGACTGCAAGTGTGAAAAATAAAGTGTTAATCCAAAACATGTCAATCTCTGACTAGGGTGCACCTTGGAGACAAGCCCATCTCCATGCATAGTACTTAAAACCCAGGTGCATC
Organism: Ichthyophis bannanicus; assembly: GCA_033557465.1. Taxonomy (NCBI): domain Eukaryota; kingdom Metazoa; phylum Chordata; class Amphibia; order Gymnophiona; family Ichthyophiidae; genus Ichthyophis; species Ichthyophis bannanicus. Next base: position 369,660,721 of record CM066033.1, on the reverse strand, counting down.
CCTGTTCTACCCCAGGAGCTCATGTCCCTTCATACAATCTTAGGTTACAGTGTCTTTTCTTTCCTCTTACATTGTGAGTCTATTTGTCATGCCTGTAGTTTGTGAAGGTAGTCTGCTGTTCTGTTTTCTCCTATCTGTGCTATCACTTTGTCTATCTGTTTCTCCTACTCTGTCCTATCATATTAATGGCATTCTTTTCTTATTTTCCATAACATAAATGTAGGATTGTAAACCGCTCTGATGCTTCTTGGCCTGAGCGGTATATCAAATGTAATAAACATAAACAAACATACATCTCTCCTGGTAAACCAATTCCTGCGCCTCTGGATTCTTTTCTTCTTACCGCCCTATGTCTGTATTTTCTCTTCTTTTCTCCCTTGTTTACACAGCATGCTGTTGGATTAAATCTAGCTGGCTTGTGGGTATTTGCCATTCTGTAGTGAGTGACCGGGTGGGTCATACCTACGGCAGCATTCAGGATGGGCTGGGCCCCAACTAGTGAGTAGCCCGACTCTCCTTACTGCCTGGACTTCTGTGGAGGAAGATCTCCTAGCTTTTCAGGACTTCTATACTTCCCTCCAAAATGTAGAGGTGACTCCTCCTGCCCTCTGACCAACACAGGAGAGGTCATCCTTCATTACCTCTATAAAAGGGCTTAAGTTAGGAACAGGAACTCCAGGATGTGCCTCTGATCCTATTCCCACCTGTCTACTAAGTTTTCTCTCTTCTGCTGTAATCCCTTTCATCTGTGATATCCTTAGCTATCGCTTTCCACTGCAACTGTTCCTGTGGTTTCAAATATACTGTGCTAACACCCCTCCTTAAAAAGCCTTCACTTGATACTACCTGTTCTTCCAGTTATTGGCCCTTCTCTCTCTCCTACTACAACTACTATTCAGCACTTGTAAAGCGCCACGCATGCAGCGCTGCACAGCTGACCTACAAGAGGTAGCCAACATGCAAGAGACAGTCCCTGCCCGTCAGAGTCAAGCTCATCGGAGCTTACAATCTAGTTAGAACAAAACATAAGTTAGAACAGTATGGAGCATTAGTCAGTTCTGCGCAAGGCACGGTTTTGGTCAATAGTTTATTTATTTATTTATTTTTATTTCTTATATACCGCGCTATTCAGCATCAGCGCAGTTTACATGTAACAATAACTGTTCAGTGAAGACAATCTACACTGAACTTACAATATAACAAACAGTTTGGTCATAAATGACAACGGGGGTTAGGGTAAGATGAGGAAGGAGTCAGGATCTGAATGCAACAGTGAAGAAGTGGGTCTTCAATCTGGATTTGAAGAGGGCCACGAAGGATGCCTGCCTCCCCTTTGCTTCAAAAACTACTTGAACGAGCAGTTCACTGCTGCCGTCTTGACTGTTTTTTTCTCTCAAGCCATTCTGGATCCACTGCAATCTGGCTTTTGTTCTCTATATATTCCACAGAAATGGCTCTTGCCCTATGCCCTACATAGTAAAACGAACAGGGGCACACGATCAAATACACTACAAAAGAAGAAGTGCAGTCAGTATGCCAAACCGTAGTGTAGATGCGAGAGGTATGTAAATCGAGGGTGCGTTTATCTGAACATGCCTCTCGATTACGTACCAAACCTCTTTCTGCCCCTATGGTAGATCATTGTTTAACAATGGGGCATGATTTCTCATCGTTACGTTGGAGGGTGCTGGATTTCATCCCTGACAATCCAAAGGGGTGGGGACAGAGAACGTCTCCAATGGCGTGAACAACGCTGGATATATTCTCTCAATTCTGTAGCCCCTAGGGGTCTTAACCTTCAAGTGGATTGGCACACTATCATCTAAATGACTTTGGGCAGGTTCCCATTGAGGGTTTCTCTGTGTAGTGGGATTCCCTCTGTTTGGGTTTTCGCTGCCTGGTGATTGGTGGTTTTGAGTTCTCAACGAAAGCTGACGTCAGACGCCGATGTCTATTTGGTGGGATACACCCCCGTGGTTTTTTCATTCAAGCTCTTCCTTTTGCCAGTTGTGGATGGACCTGAAGCAGGGTGTATAACAATTTTATATTTTGATGTCACACCCGAAACGTGGAGTCACGTCGTCAATTTTGAGATTACTGGCATATATCTGCTGCGCTGGATGGCACTTTACAAAAGCTAAGTTTGGATTTTGAATTTTTATTCACATATATAAATTTAATAAAAGGAGTTGCCACAGTGGTGCCTGGACTGTTCACCCGGCACTGTGTTGGCGTGCTCCGACAAAAGAAACTGTGCACAAACGATTTGTGTTTTGTGGGGATATTAGTTTTCTGGAATCTTTTGGATTTTTGGGTCAGTCAGATGACACAGCTTAGGCAAGAGACAAAAAGGTAAAGGAGGCAACTCCAAGGGGAGGAGGGAGGGCTGTGAGGGCCAATCAGGATTACTGAAGCATGCTTGCTCTAGATCTTGAAAAGGCACTGGGCTATCAGAGACGTCTGTGGGAATGCATAAAGCAGGCCCTGTGACCAGGATATCAAGAAGGCATCTGCCGCCACCCTACTCTGGTGGCTGAGGAAAGCAGAATTTGGGTAGCTGTGAGTTGTCTGCTGAGGCGAACAGGTACAGCCAGGGTCTTCCCCAGAGGCGGAAAAGCCTCTGGGCCAACTTTGGGTCCAGGCACCACTTGTGAGGCCGAAGGACCCCACTGAAGGTGTCCGCCAGACAGTTGTCCTGGCCTGGAAAGTACACCACCCTCAGAAGGATATGGTTGCGTAACGCAAAGGAGTGGAGAGACACTGCCTCCTTCCTGGCAAGAGTAGAAGCCTGTACCCACCTGCTTGTTCACACAGAACATGGCAACCTGATTGTCTGTCTCTAAGAGGACTGGAAGGTTGCTCAGAAGGTGGCGGAAGGCCTGAAGGGCCAGAAAGATGGCCCTGAGCTTGAGGAGATTGATTTGTAAGAGGGATTCCTGGGTGCACCAGCCCTCGCAATGTGCCCCCCAGCCCACAAGGGAGGTGTCTATCGTCAGGATCCTCTGAAGGGTCGGTGCCCGGAAGGGCATCCTTGCCCTAAGGGGATGCAAGGACTACCACCAGGTGAGGGAGACCGCCAACTGGTGGGTGACCTTCACTCTGTCCCTCAGCCTGCCTGTTGCCTGTGTCCACTGGAAACAGAGGCACCACTGGGCTGCCCACATATGCAGGCAGACCAGAAGCATAACATGAACTGTCGAGACCGTGTGGCCTAACAGGTGGAGGAGTAGGCAAGCTGGCACCGAACTGAAGCTCTGCACATCTCTTGCCAGCTGCATCAGGCGATTGGCTCTCTCCACAGGGAGAAAGGCCCTAAACCGCAGAGTGTCCAGATGGGCCCCTATGAATTCCAGGTCTTGAACCAGGGAGAGGCTGGACTTGGGGTAGTTGATGAACCTCCAAATGCTGCAGGGTGTGGACAGTGAGCCTTGTGGCCCGCCTGGCTTCAAGAGGTGTGCTGCCTCTGATGAGCCAGTCATCCAGGTAAGGGAAGACATGGACCCCTTGGAGGTGCACATGGGCGGCTATGACCAGCAGGCTTTTTGTAAAAGCCCTTGGAGAGGAGGCGAGGCTGAACAGCAGCACCCTGTACCCACCACGAATCTCAGGTAATGCCTGAGGGGTGGATCAGGATGTGGGTGTAAGCATCCTCGAGATCCAAGGAGCAGAGCCAGTCTCCCTGGCGGAGGTAAGGTAGCAGTGTCTCAAGGGAGAGCATCTTGAACCTTTCCAGCACCACGAACTTGTTCAAGTTGCGCAGGTCCAGGATGGGCCAGAGGCCCCGTATACTTTTTGAAACAAGGAAATAAGCTGAGTCGAACCCCTTTCCCCAGAGGTGTGGGTGCACAGGTTCCACCACCCTGTCCCTGAGCAAGCCTGTGAGTTCTGTGGCAAGCAAGGCTTGGTGGAGGAGAGGCCGAGGTGGCTCTCCTAGGAAGAAGTCTGGAGGATTATGATGCAGATGGACGAAGTACCCCTCCTGCACCACCCACTGGTCTGTGGTGATGCTGGCCTATCTGTGGGTGAAAAAGGCCAGTCAATCCCCTGTGGGCTGAGGTGGGACTCCCAGGTGAGAAGAGGCCCAGCCCAGGGAGTCAAAAGCTTACCCCAGTTGGGCGGGGGCAGGAGCTGGAGCTTGACAGCCTTGGGCTTCCTAGGCCTGTGTCCCTGGCTCTTTGGCTGTGAGGCCTGGAGAGGCTTCCCCAAGTACGGCTGGTAGTGGCCAGCCTGGGGGTAGCCCTTTTTCCTATGGAAAAGGGGCTTTTATCCCGAGGATTTTTTCCTGGGGAGGGTCGAGGTCTTTTTTAGACAGCCTCTGCTGGGTCACTATCTCAGCCTCAATCTCTGGAGCCTTATTAGACATCGGTTTCCCAAATAGGTTCTCACCATTGCAGGGGACATCCAGGAGCTATTCCTGTACCCACTGCTCCAGGTCAGAGGTCTGTAGCCATGCCTGGCACCAGGCACTGATGCCGATGACTAACTCTGACCACAGACTCGAACCAGTCGTAGGCGGCCCAGGAGAGGAATTTGGAACAGTCCCGGATGCCTGCTGCTAGGGACTGGAACTGTGGCAGGGGTTCCCCGGCGAGGCCCGCCGAGAGTTCCTGTATCAGGCACCTAAGGTACATCCTAATGTACAAATGATATGCCTGTATTTGTCACCCGGGCATGGCACCCTGGTAGCACTTGCGCCCCATGGCGTCAAGGGACTGGGCTTCCCTGCCAGGGAGAACTGAGAAGTAGGTCTTTTAACTTTAGTTTTTGCATGGAGGACTCCACCAACATTGAGTTGTGGGGGAGTTTTGGCTTATGGAACCCGGGGCCCTTCCAAATGCAATAGATGGCATCCAGGCACCAACTGACCTCTGGTACCAAGGCCAGAGACTCCGGATGTAGGAGAGGTCTCTTGAGGATGGGTGGAACTGGTATCATGAAAGTCTCCTTGGGAGAGGACTTGTATTGTATGATCTCGTGTTCCTCGGTGCATGGGTCTTCCTCCGACTCACTCTAAACAAAGAGAGCCCGGGCCATGTCACAAACAAAGTCATGAAAGGCCATGTCCTCAGGCAGAGTGGTGCAGAGACTCTGGGGGAGATGGCTCGGAGGTGACGTCCAAGTGTCAGGAGGCCTCCAGGGAGGGGACATCCTCAGTCTTCCAGTCGGAGTCCTGGGGTGTTGGAGTCAGCCCCAGGGGCAGCTCCAAGGAACCGGTGCCCCCCGGAGGATCAGGGGTCAGACTCCCAGAAACTCGACGGGGAGGACCGGAACCCCAAGGAGCATTACTGGACACCTCGATCGACACTGAGGACTTACCCAAGGCTGGTGGTGCTTGGTGCTAGGTTCGATGCCTGGAGGCTCCCTTGAGACCAGGGGGCCCGGTGTCGGGGCCAATGATGCCGGGGGACCCAACATCAATGCCCGCTGCAAGGCCAAGATGGAGGAGAGGCTCAGCTCCATGGCCACCATACGGGACTTGAGGCCCGATGGCTGTGTAGCACTGTTCCCTCTAAGCTGTGCGCGTGTGCGCGCACACACACCTCGCCGAGCGAGCGCACATACTTTACAACAGAGCGCACAAAAATTACAGTTTTAATTCTGATAGAAAACACAGATATCTTAAAATTTTAAAGTTGTGATTGTAATTACTAGAAATTTTCTGCTTCATTTAGTAATCATCTATTTTCATTTAATTTGATTAAAATCAATGTGGTGTCCATACTGTATTCTGACGTGTAGTCAAATTTTAAAGTATTTAACTCCGTGTCGTTATGTGGCGCACAAAAATTTAACCTTCCTTCAAAAGCTGCACACAGCTGATATTTTATGCGCACACAACCTACAGAAAATTAGAGGGAACATTGCTGTGTAGCACTCAGAGAGGACACCGAAGCCCGTGGGTCCGATACCAGCACTCTGAAGAGTATGTCCGAGGATGACTATAGGTTCATGGGTCCTGGTGCTGTCTCTGCCGGCTAAGGACTCCTGTCTCAAGACTTTCTGAGGGAGCTGCTTGGAGTTGTCCAAGTCCCGTCGAGGGACCTTGCCAGGTTTGATCCCAAGCACCTCCTTCAGGACCACCTTCTTTTAGGGAGGGTCCAGGGCCACACCCGAGGAGCCATCGCCGCAGGACTCAGAGGACGCCAAGACTTCTCGCAAAGGGCTGGCTTCGGGGCTCGGCGATGGGAAGACGGGGCAGAGTCAGATCTTGGGAATAGCTTCCCCTACAACTCAAACCACCTCCTATTATCAGTGACTGAAATAGTCCAACTGCAGTGGTCGCATTTCTTGAATGCACCGGAGTCATGGTGGGAGAACACTCGGCCGGGGTTGAAGACCCCCAGGCGAAAAATGGCACAAAGGCTGGTCGAGGTAGAACCTCAAGGAAATGTGAGAAAAAAGGGGAGCCAAGATCGGCACCGGTTGTGCCACATCGAGGCAGGAAGGGAACCCGTACGCAAACCGGGCATTAAGAACTTTTTCTGGGGGAGTAGAGGACGACATCCATTGGGCTCCACGGAAAAAAAGGAGACTGAGCAAGATAGCACCCTTAAGCAGGAAGGGGACCACACATGCATGGTAGCATTCCCAAAGGCTTTCTTTGAAAGCTGGGGAAATGCTCCATGCGGGCTCCGTCAGTGCCGACGTCCCCCAAATGTGAGGAGTGACTTTCTGCTTGTTCCTGAAGAATCATCTTTCGCCCCTTCAATCTGTTCAAAACTCAGCTACACGGCTTATCTTCCGCCAGTGTCGTCATGCTCATGTAACCCCTCTTCTCAAGTCACTTTACTGGCTCCCTATCCATTTCTGCATCCAGTTCAAACTTCTACTTACCTACAAGTGCAGTCATTTTGTGCCTCCTCACTACCTTTCCTCTTATCTCACTTAGTCTCCTAGATGCTCCCATCCAACTAGCAACTCAGAGGTACATCCCCTCCCCACCCCACACGGGGCCATCCCATCCACTAGACAGCAGCCTAGCATACCAGATCAAGGTGGGCAGTGCTGCAATACCTCGATCATTGTAGAGAGCAGATAGCGCGCAAGCTGTCTGGCGATGTGGCAGGCCTTGAAACACCCCACATATGCAAACACACACTGCCTGCTACCTCTGAAGAGATCAGATGTACAGTGCTTGACTGGTTTAGTTCCTTCCTAAATCATAGATCTTTCCAGGTTCATATTCAAAGAGGTCTCTACCCCCTCAGACCTTATGTGCAGCGGTCCCCCAGGGTTCTATTTTATCATCTTTATTATTTAACATTTACCTCAGCCCATTAATTACTCAAATACAGGGATTAGAGTTTCCCGTTAGGTTTATGGGGACAACATCTTATTGTTATACTCTACTGATGATTCAGTAATAGATTTGGCCCCTCTAAACAACTGTTTAACAATATCCTCCCAGTTATTTGAACATTCTTAAACTGAACCCTACTAAGTCGATAGCCATTTGTTTTATTGGTTCGGATTTTCAGCCTACACTTGCCCCTACGATACAGTCAGCCTTTAGTATTACATACCTCCCCCTTTGATATCTTGGAGTAGTGTTAGATTCGGCCCTTACTTTCTCCCCTCAACTGGCCCAGGTAACTAAATCAGCTTTACTGGCCTTACGGCATTTTCGTAGCATTTGTTCATTTTTGGATCACCTGGCCCTGATAACCGTGCTTTTAGACATTGTGATATAGAGACTTGACTATTGCAATATTGTTTATCTAGGTCTTCCATAGGGCCCTCTGTCACCTCCAGGCCATCCAAAATACAGCTCTTCACATTCTAGCTCACACATGCAAATTCTAACATATTACACCATTATTCGTCAGATATCATTGTTACCTATAAATTCTCTATCATTTTCATGCTTCTTACCCTGAAGCACAAAATTATTAATGACAGTTCCGGATTACTTGTTTTCTATTGTCTCCCTATATGCCTCAGCAAGATTTCTTCACTTGCTCCATGATTTTTGTTTACACCTCCCATCCTCACAGGAAATCAAGTATGAATCTACAAGAAAATTAGCTTTTTCTGCTGCGGCTCCAGCACATTGAAATGGCTTGCTGGGCCATCTCCAGACAGAATTAAAATTTCAAGTGCTTCAAAAACATCTCCAAAAACATTCCTTTTTAGAACTGCTTTTAACCTACCTGAGTAGCTATTATGGTATGATGGTGCCCTTTGGGCATGGTAAGGACAGCCCTATAGTCTAAGGGAATTTATTTCTTATTCTGTTTGCCTATCTTTTCTATGCTGTTCCTATCTCTCCTATACTGTCTTGTCTACACTATGGAGTTTTTCACTTCTTTTCTTTTTAATTATTGTACACCGCATAGACTGCTATGCAATACTCCAGTATATCAAATAAAATATAACCATAACCATTAATTTTCCCAACATCAGTATACAATTAACTGGCCTGTAGTATCTAACCTTCTGCTAATGCTTTTGTCTTGGATTGCTATTTGTGCAAATCTGGATCACAGTTGCCATTCCCCAGTCCCGCAGAACATATCCAAAGATCTATTAAATGCATTCTCCAGCAGAGGTTAGAACTTCTGAGTTCTTAGATACATCCAAGAAAACTCTCCTCCAGCCTTACAGCTTTATCCACTTTCAATTTTGCAGGTTCTGTGGGCATACTCTTCATTGACAGTGTAGCATCTACTGCACTTCTATACATACCTTTGCTAGCCATCTGTCATCTTTTGCCAGGGCCATCTTTCATGAACACATAATAAAAACACTTGTTCAGTATTTCCACCTTTGTCATCCATTGATCCTCTGCATTTTCCGTTCCTCAACCTATCTGAAAAGTCTCATCACTAACTCTTTATAGCTTCTGAAGTGGTATTTAAGTTTAAAGCTCCAGTGTCAATTGCGAGGAATTATAGCCCCATGAAGAAGGACGAGGTCTTCAAAGTTAGGCTGCTTAGGCACAGATGCAGGGGGGGGGGGGGGGGGGGCGTGGCGGAACCATTTCAGTATGGGACCAGATGGGATACCTCCGAGCATACTGAAGGAACTTGGGGACATTCTAGCAGCTCCACCGACTGACCTTTTCAGTGCCTCTTTGGAGTCAGGAGTGGTCCCAGAGGACTAGAGAAAGACACGTGTGATCCCTTTACACAAAAGCAAAGTAAGGATGAGGTTGAAAACTACAGGCCGGTTAGTCTAACCTCTGTGGCGAGTAAATTATTGGAAACACTGCTAAAACAGAGAATAGTGAGGTTTCTGGAATCCAAAGGATTGCAGGATCTGAGGCAGCATGAGTTTATCAGAGGCAGGTCTTGTCTGATTGATTTCTTTGACTGGGTGACCAGGGAGTTGGACCGAGAGAGAGCCCTAGATGTGGTGTATAAGCTTAGTCACACTTTAAACCATCCAGAGCTATTTATTTATTTATATCGAAGAATTTATATTCTGCTCTATCTAGCAGATCACAGACAATTTCATAACAAACATCAATACATTACATGCAATCCTACATAATATCACTGCCATTATCACTCACTCCCAAAATAAAAGATGATCTTTTAGGACAATCTGAAATGTCAAACACAGATTAAAGTAAGACTAGGTCCCATTTTTTACTGAACTATAAAGCTTTCCAATGGCTTTTAGTTTGATAATACATGTTGAATTCTTCTTTTCAGGTTTAGAAAACATACATAAGTGTTGATAGAAGGGTTGAACATCCTTAGTTTGCTTTAGGTATTTTGTCATTGCCCAGTTCATAAAAATAAAACTGCTGTAACATGCTATTTTAACATCCCTTCTCGAGGCTATTATAAAAAGCACAGTGCATCACACACTATGAACATTGTCAGGAAAAAGTTTCTAATGTATGTGGTCACTTGGACTCCAGTTATCATCAGTGTGGTTTAACATAAAAGTAAAGGCAGAGAGAGATCAGGGCTCTGGACTTCACAACACCAGCTGTAAGACGAAGGAGATACTGAAAAGGTTTGAGGATAGCTCACTGTTCCGCTGCATGCATTGTGTACCTTTGAGTCAATGCTGACTTCTGGTGACCCAGCAGCTCCTGGGTTTTCTTGCAGTGTGACAGAAGTCGATTGCCAGGCCTTTCTTCCAAGGCAATGGGGGGTTAAGTGACTTGCCCAAGGCCACAAGGAGTGCTAGTGGGAATAGAAACCTGGTCTCTTGGTTACCAAGCCAGTGTTCTAACCATTAGGCTACTCCTACTGCATCTCTAGTGGAGGAGTAGCCTAGTGGTTAGAACACTGGCTTGGTAACCAAGCAACCAGGGTTCAATTCCCACTAGCACTCCTTGTGGCCTTGGGCAAGTCACTTAACCCTCCATTGCCTCGGAAGAAAGGCCTGGCAATCTACTTCCGGTGACACTGCCAAGAAAACCCAGGAGCTTCTGGGTCGCCAGGAGTCAGCACAGACTCGAAGGCACACATTGCATTTGCACTGCATCTCTACTTAAAATGAGCCACTGATGGCAAAAATATCTTTTCATTATAAAAAGGTAAATGCAAATAAAAGGCGTTTTCAAAAAATGTAGTTGAAGAGAAGGTTAAGGGCAGAAAGATTTGCAATGAAAAACAAAAAGGAATTTCAGAAAGAAGAGCAGAAAAAAATATCTAGAAAGGCTGAAAAAAAGATGCAAAAACACAGCAGAGGTATAAATCAGGTTTCAAAAAAAAATAATATAGAATAAAATTGTTTGATAACAGGGGGAAGTGCAGAGGAGGGAAAAGGAGAAACTTACCAAGCATACACTGACAAGGGAGATGTTTATCCATAAAGCAGCAAATTGCAGCATATTTCCTCAGCACTGTCTGCACTGGGAGTAAATTTCTTTAGCATGTGCTTTAAAATGCTATGTGCTGAAGTTTAGCGCAGCATTCTAATGCTCTGCTTACTGCATCAAGGCTATACAGAATGTAAACTGAGCAGGAATGTAAAAATATATTTTTTCACAGAAAGGGTGGTGGGAGCAAAATAAAGCATCAGAATTAAAAACAAAACAAACCAAAAAACCCCCACACCTGAAGTAGTTGGGAGGAAATTAAGGTGAAATTAGACATTACCTGCTAATTGTCTTTCCTCGAGTCCCTCCAGGCCAGTCCAGTTACACTTGGGTAGTCAACATCTTCCAGCAGCTGAGAAATGAGCATTGTCAGGATTCTGAGATCCCAGTAGAAGAGCTCCCCCATGAGCCTCAGCATCCTACTGACAAAGCAGCCTTCTCTTTGGCGAGGCCCTACCAGAACACTTGTAGAGACCCTGCACCTGCACTTCTGTTACCAACATTTGTCGTCACAACTTCATTGATTATCCCAATCTTTTCTTTTTTTTTTTTTAGTGAGATATCGTCAGAGGGCTTGCCCTGCTAGGATGCCCACTCCACTCCCCCCCCCCAAAGGGATATGTCTCTTCATAGTGCTGTTCCTCTTCATAAATCTTCACCTGTACAAACACCAGTCTCGGTCCTTACCCCAATGCCACAGAAGGGACCTGGAACAGCCTGGAGGGATTCAAGGAAAGAACTAACAAGTAAGGTCTAATTTCGCCTTCCTAATTGTCCCTCCAGGCCAGTCCAGTTACGCTTGGGATGTACAAGCGCAGTGCTTAAAACATAGGACAGACCCACTTGCAAAACTGTGGAAACAAATCTGTCACTCCCCACAGCATGCATGTCCAGATGATAATGCCTGGTAAACATATGCAATGACCACCAAGCTGCTGCTCTGCAAATCTCCACCTGTGGAACAAGGCCAGACTGCCCAGAACACAACATGAGACTGGATCGAGTGAGCCCTAAGCCCCACCAGTGGAAGCCTACCATGGAGCTCGTAAGCTGCGGAAATGGCTCACTTCCCCCACTGGGCAACTGTGACTTTTGAAGCCGCTTCCCCTGCCCGACGGCTCCCAGTCAGACTTTCTCAGCGACTCTGAAGGTACTTCCACAAAACCCTGCACAGGTCAAGCTGATGTAGCTGGCGATCCACAAACTGGGAGATGCCAGCAAGGAGATCGCCTGGTTCAGGTGAAACTGCGACAACACCTTAGGGAGGAAAGAAGGAACTGGTTGCAAGACCACATTTTCCTTGGAAATGAGCAAAAATGACTCCCTGCAAGACAGAGCCTGAAGCTCCGAAACTTGCCACGCTGAGCAAAGCACCACCAAAAACAGTCTTCAAGGTGAGATCCTTGAAGGATGCCCTCACGAGGGGCTCAAACAGCACCTCCATCAAAACAGATAATACCAGATTAAGGTCCCAAGCTGGTATCGCCACCCATCCTGGTGGACACAAGTGCTTTGCTGCCTTGAAAAACTGCACCACATCTGGATATGCCACAAGGGAGTGCCCCTGAATCCAACCCATGTAACAGGAAAGAGCTGCTATCTGGACCTTAAGCAAATTGAGCACTAACCCTTTCTTGAGACCATGCTGTAAAACAGCAAGATCTCCAGCATCGTACAATGGAAAGTTTGTAACCAGTGTTCTGCGCACCAGGCCTCGAAAATACACCACACTCGTACGTAAGTCAAGGTGGTGGACCGCTTTCCTGGACTGTAACAGTCTCTATGACTGTTGGGGCAAACCCCCGCTGTTTCAACTGTGCTCATTCAACAGCCATGCCGTAAGCAAAAACTGATTCACTTGAGGCATCAAAACCAGCCCCTGAGACAAAAAGGTTCATCCTGTCACACAGGCGCCAGGGCTGTGCCCCAGCAACCTCCAGAGATCTGCATACCACAGCTACTGTGGCCAAATCTGGTGCAATGAGAATCACTGAGTCGCTGTGAGCCTCTATTCTCCTCAACATGCAGCGAATCTGCCACAGAGGAGACGTGTAATAGTCTGTCGGCCATGCTTGAGTGAGAGCATCGAGGCCTTTGGGTATGAGCTCTCTGCACCTGCTGAAGAATCGGTTTACTATGGCATTGTCCTGTATCACCATGAGGTCCATGACTGGCTGAACTTACCACAGGGTAATGTCATGGACCACTACATTCAACTCAAGATAATAAATGACCAATTTTAAAATCAGAGCCATAGTGCCCACAACCCAATCACAGCTAAACAGGACAACACCCAATGACAGACAAAAAAAAACCAAAAAAAAAAAACCAGATAAATGATAAATACACTAGTTATCCCAGCTGACTACCACAAATCGAAACAAATACACCAGTAACAGACCATTCGGGTATTTATCCCCTTCCCTATGTAACACATTACCAGATAGCCTTCAAGCCATAAATGACTTGCCCACCTTCCGCACCCAACTTAAAACATTTCTGTTAGAACATAAGAACATAAGATATGCCATACTGGGTCAGACCAAGGTCCATCAAGCCCAGTATCCTGTTTCCAACAGTGGCCAATCTAGGTCACAAGTACCTAGCAGTTTCCCCAAAAGACAAAAGGTTCCTCAATGCTTGTATTGGGTCAAGCAGTGATATCCTGGGTCCCTTTTAATAGTGGTTTATGGACCTTTCCTCCTCCAGGAACTTGTCCAAACCTTTTTTAAAGCCAGCTATACTAGCAGCTTTTACTACATCCTCCGGTAACAAATTCCAGAGTTTGATTACATGTTAAAAGAAAATTTTTCGCTCATTAGTCTTAAATAGGTTACCCTGTAGCTTCATTGCATGTCCCCTAGTCTTTTTATATTCTGACGACGTAAACAATCGATCTACGTTTACTCGTTCCACTCCATTCATTAATTTATAGCCCTCTATCATATCTCCCCCTCAGCCGTCTCTCCAGGTTGAAGAGCCCCAACCTTCTTAGATCATTTTGGACACAGCAGAGAACGCAAACAAACAGTGACCCCACAAATTCTAGATACCCATTCAACATCCATTAATTTTTTTACATCTCACACCACTCACTAATATAAAACGATTAGATATGATAACCATTAAAAAATGTAAATATGAACACCCAAGGTCTTCATTTATTCAGGAATTGTAAATAACAGTTCAAATCATGTACATATTTGTGATCAAAATTTATCTGCACCTGTTACCACTTGTTTAATGTGTTATAATATAATTCAGTTGTTAATAATGTAAACCGCTCCGATTACTCTGATAGTGGAGTAGCAGCCTAGTGGGTAGAGCGCTGGCTTGGGAACCAAGAGACCAGGGTTCAATTCCCACTTGCACTCCTTGTGGTCTTGGGCAAGTCACTTAACTTTGATAACCCTCCATTGCCTCAGAAGAATCTATGTCCCTGTTTAATGTACATTAGAGTTTAAGTTACAATGTAAACCACTGACTAAAATGATAAAATGTTATGACTGACTGAATAAACTAACTTACTAAATATAACTCCCATTCGCCCAGGTCAAATCCGTGCCAGCCGAGAAAATTAGCCTGGATGTTGTCCTTGCCGGCCACATGGGCCACCGACAGAGCTATCAAGGGCTATCAAGTTCCTTTCCGCCCATGCACTGACTGAAGCTGACTCTTGGACAAATTGACAACCCAGCCGAGGCCCTGTAGTACCTCCCATTACCCTCACAGTTGCAGCGACAAGAGTCCTCCTTCGACTTTGCTCTGATTAGCCAATCATCCAGGTACAGGTGCACTTTCTTGCCACAAGGCTACCACCACTACCATGACCTTGGTAAAAGTGCATCGGGCGGTAGCTAGACCAAAGGGCAATGCCCATAACTGAAAATGACCCATCAGGATTGCAAACCATAGGTACCGCTGGTGTTCAGGTCAAACGGGTATGTGACGATAGGCCTCTGAGATCCAAAGTGGCTAGATACTCCTTGGCCGTACCACCAAGATAACAGTCCACAAGGTCTCCACCCAGAAATTCAGAACACGCAATGCCCAATTGACATACTTGAGATCTAGAATAGGACGAAAGCTCCCTTCCTTTTTGGGCACCACAAAGTAGATGGAGTACTGACAGGACTTGAACTTGTCTGGCAGCATTGGTACCACTGGATGACTTCAATTTTCTGCGGCACTTTGCAGGGCAAGCTGACAAAACATTTGTGGAAAGGTCTGGCAAATTTTAGAGCATACCCCTCTCAAACAAACACTCTCCAAGACTCACTGGTTGGATGTGATGTTGAACAATCTTAATAGGTCATTGCTTCTGAGTAATATAACTGTTGAGCCATTAAAATCCAATTACTCCAATCAATAAATATTTCCCTTACAATAATTCACAATGATTAGCTTATTCTGAAATCTTGAAACCGGGTCTCAGACTATTGGGGAGCTGTTGTGATATAAAAACCGCTTATTGCTCCTTATTTGCATCAATGACCCATTTTATAATTTTAATTCCCTTAGTGCTTTTCAAATAACTTTTCCAGATAAACATTAGAGTAATATGCAAGTCAGGCTTATCTTTTCATTGGTATCCCAACGCCAGACTTAGCGCCACTGCGATGTGATGTTGGCCCAGGAGGAATAAAACTGTTGCAACCAACCTCCCATGGACACCTCCGCCTGGGTTCCTCTGACTTCACTGAGGCTTTTTGTTTTGCCCCAGAGATGTGGGGAAATAACCCATCCAAATCCCTGGGAGCCTTGAAAGGACTTCTCCTCATGCTCCAAAACGGACCCTTTGATAGGAGGGGAACCAGGGCCCGCCTTCGGTCCCTTAGGTTTATCTTTCGGTAAGTGGCCTCCCTTGGAGTCTCCCAAGTCCTTCACAATTTTCTCCAGTGCTTCCCCAAAGAGCAGCTTGCCGAGTCGGGGCTTGGAGGAGGCATCTGCTGACCAATTACTTAGCCAAAGGAATCATCGAGCTGCAATTACTAAGGCCACAGTCTTTGAGGCCATGCGCACCAGAACATAGAACACATCCCGACTCTAGCCTGCTACCTTCCATCACTACATCATTGAGATCCACAGATGCGTGTCCCTAGATCCATCGAATGGAGGCCCTGGAGACAGAGGCACCTCAGACACCTGTAGCGCCAATGCACTGGAGTCCTATGCCTGCTTGAGCAGCAACTCTACCCCTCCGATCCTGAAGGTCCTCAATTGCTGCCCTGCCTTCCACAGGGATGGTTGTCTTTTTTGTCACTGCTGAAACTAAAGCATCCATCTTGGGCATCCGCAGGAGGTCCTTTTCCTCCTGAGGAATGGGGTAGAGCCGCCCCAAAGCCCGGCCACTCCTGAGGGTGGCTTCCGGAGACTCCCACTCCAATTCGATTATTCACTTTATCACTCTGTGCAATGGTAAGCATACTTGTGCTCCTTTAAACCCCTGCAACAAGGGGTCCTCCAGGGGCTCTTCCACAAGGGCTGCCAAGGCACGATATTCAGCGCTGCCAACGAGTGGGAGATGAGAGTTGCCAGCTCCTCCTTATGGAAGGTCCGAAAAACATTGGGGTCCTTCCCTTCCTCTATATCCTGAGCCACCTGGTCCCTCCAAAGGTCTGTAGGCCCCTCCCCCAGGTCCTCCAAGTCCAGCGATTGTGGGGATTCCTGAGCCAGCCAGGCCTCAGGATCCCCTCTGCTCAGTTTTGCCTTAGGAACCTCTAGCATAGGGTCCTCCTGAGGAAGTGTCAACTCAGATCCAGATAATAGAGGCTTACTGACCAAGTCCCCCTCCTGGACCTGCCTTTCTCTTCAAGCAGTAAGCCCTATGGAGGGACAAAATGAAATCTGGGGAGAAAAGCACCCTAGGGAACTGTGAAAAACTGCCTTTGCCGCTGCCTGCAGTACTGAACCGGCTCTTTTAGGAGTTTCCTCTTTGCTTTTCTTCTTCCCGTGTTTTAACTTTGCCTCTGGGGAAATGGCTGCGGTTCCTGCCAAATCCTCTGAGGCCTCCTCTGCCAGCTCCCGGCACTCCGAGGCTATCTCCGGGTCCATGCCTGCAAAGGCAAAGCCAAATTGACAGGTTCTTCTCTGCCAAACACACACCCAGCACAGCCCCGCTGAAGAGATACCGCGTCTACCTGCACAAACCACACAAGTCACCAGCCACAGCCACAGCCACATGCAACCCCCCCCCCCCCGACCGCGAAGAAGGGAAAAACAAACAACTGATCTCATCCAATTGGGTTTCTTGCATGTACTGCACTCTCTGGCATAGACATTCTGTAACTCGCCATCTAAACACAGCCTGTCTGCAGCTTCCCCCAGGTCCTAAACTCTACAGAGAAGCAGCACAGCACTGTTCAACAAATAGGGAAGCCAGCCACCTGTAGCCAACAGGTTTCGTGAGACACCAGGCTGAGGGGGGAAGGGATCTGGGACTCACAGGTAATTTGCCCCCCGGGCAGCTCCTGAACCCCTGAGGGTCTGAAGGAAGGAAGGCAGGCCCTGCCCATGCTGTCTGTCCCCTTGAACTACCTCGGCTGTTCACTCCCAAGGATCTGTAAGGTTCAAAGCCAAAATCATATTTTCTGTGCTTTTTTTTTCTCTAACCCCCGGAAATGAGGAGTCCTAATTGTCCCTACATTCAGTCCACTGGGAGAGCTCTTCCCACAGCTGCTGAAACTGAAAGACTGCAGGCTGAGGCTCGAGGGGGAGCTCTTCTACTGGGTACTCAGAATCCAGACATGCTTGGTTCTCAGCTGCTAGAGGATGGTGACTACCCAAGCATAACTGGACTAGCCTGGAAGGACAATTAGGAAAATAAATTTGGAGATGAAGCTGGACCTGTGAGACTGCAACAGGAAAGATGAAGACTGCAAGATTAAATTTGCCCGTTATCCATTGTTGGTACTATGGTCAATTTTATATACAACTGGATATACTAAATGAATCAAGTATGAGGGCATTTTTAACAACAGAAGACACTATTATAGATACAAGGCAGAAATCCACTTCTAATCTCATTACACCCACTGTCATCAACTAATAGATATTTGTGCTTCTTCCCAACTAGCAACTTTCCTCTGATAGGACCAGAGACAATGGAGCAACTACCAGTTAAAATCCTCATATTGTAAAGCTACCAGGCTTATGGATTTATACTCTTTAAATCTTATTCCAGTCTCCTTGTATTGCATTACATTTTATTTTTAACATTTTCTTTAGAATAAAAAGATGTGCATTCTTTATTATTGCAATACATCTTGTATTAAAAAGTCCTCCATTCTTTACTTGTGCATGCTATATTCATATCTGAATGTGTTAGCGTGATAGCTGTAAAGCAGTCCATGACTCACTGGAGAAGACACTTCTACGGCTCAAAATCTCTCATCAGGAATGAACTAGTAGTCTGGATGAAATGTGGATTTTACATTTAACAGTAAACCACATTATCCCCCCAAAAAACTATTTTTTAAACACACTACTATTAAAGTTATGTTCTGAAAACGGAAGTCCTCTGTTGATCCACAGCACAAGGACAGTTCCAACAGCAAAAGTACAACCTTTAAACTTATCTGAAAATGTATTTCAAAACCATCTCAAGGGGGATAGCTCCAAGAATATTCCCATGTGTTGCCACAAAGACTGAATGACCTGCTGACATTCAAAGGGAACACCATGGTTTTCGTGATATTTCTATCTGCTCACTGGGATCCAGACAAACAAGCTTTATTCATATAGGCTGGATGCAGATGGGCAATTTATAAAGCCTGCTGTCCTTGTACCAATTTACAGAGCCACTTGCATTCTTACAAAAGAGCAAAAAGTTCCAATGGAATACATATGAACAGGTCACAATCCTGCAAAACTTAATTTAGAAGTGCTGTAACCACCACTCACCTCCTGTCATTCCCAAGTACATCAAAGAAGCCAACCTCCGGACATGTGTCAGGATTGTATGGCCCCAGAAGGACCTGTTTGTGCAGTGCCACAAATTTGAGTTTATCTTCGTAGGTTGGATGAAAGGCTTTGCCATCTTTTTCTGCAAGTACAAAATATAGCGTTAGGTGTTCACCGGGGACCAAAGTTCAGATCAGCAATTTTCCCTAAGGCATAATAGGTGCATTTTTAGCAAGAACATATCCTAACTTAAATCTACACCAAGTATAATTATACTGCATAAACATTAAATAACTGAAAAATGGCTACTTAAGTGCTAGGAAACTGGACTGCTTTTCTCATTCTAGCTGACAAATGTGTACCCAATAAAAAAGCACTGAACAAAGTCCTCAGCAGAGGATCAGAGTGCTTCAGAGGCTAGTTTGGCCTCAAGTACAGTCAGATGAAGAAAATGGAAATTACACTTAACCTGGTAATTGTTGTTCCTTGAGGGGATACAGTTCAGTCCTCCACCTCTGGGTAGTGCACCTCCTCCTGCAGCATGGAGACTGGACAAGTCAAACTCGTGACATCACCGGGTATATCTTGCTGGGCTTCTCCCATCATCCCCCAGTGAACTACTGACAAAGCAGACTCAAAGGAGCAACAAATGAGCAGTTAAAGAATTAATTACAATACTATGCTTAACCTTTAACTTTTAAACTACAGTGCCCCAAAATAAAAGGCAAAGAACACCCTCCTCCTTGACCCTATCCTCTTGCCCACAGATCAGAGAAAGACAGATAGAGGGAAGGAAGGAGGACTAAAAGAGATCATAAAGATACTCTCTAGATCACCGGCTTGACAGAACATGTTGCATCTGAGTTTCATCTCCAGGCGGGAATGAGGACTGAACTTTATTCCCTCAAGGAACAACAATTTCCAGGTAAGTGTAATTTCCATTTCGGTCCTACAGTTCAGTCCTCCACCTCTGGGATCTAACAGAACAGTAATCATTGGGAGAGATCACCGAACCGAACAGGCACCGTTCACTGCCTGCACCTCCAGACAGACAATAGATGTTACTGAAAATATGAAGAAACGACCAAGAGGCCGCTCTGACCCTCTTCAGTGGCGAAACTACACGGGCCCAACTGGAAATTGCCGCTTTAGGGACCGCTGCTCCTTTACGGAGACCTCCAAAGAGAACAAAACACTCTGAACCTGGTAAAGAATTAAACGCACAACTCTTTTAAAGTCCAAACATAAAATTATGGTCTGAGACGCTCCTACCCGCAGTTCCTAATACCGGCAACGCTACTGCTCGACTCATATGAAAATCAGTAACTAGAAAATTATTAGCTCTACTCTTCAACCTGGAGACTAACTTTCTACTATTCCCAATAAATTATGCAACTTATATCACAATGACCATTAAGGCTGAATAATTGTCCATAGCGACAAGATCTCAGACTTAAGCGGAGCTATCGTCCAAATTCAAATGGACTGTGTGAATCCTTTTGCATCAATGACCTTATAATGTCGCTTAAAATTAATTTTTTGAAAAAACAAATTTCTTTATAATGTCGCTTAAAATTATAGTTTTTTTTTTAGAAATTTGTTTTTTTCAAAAAATTATTAATTTTAAGCGACATAAGGTCATTGATGCAAAAGGATGTACACAGTCCATTTGAATTTGGACGATAGCTCCGCCTAAGTCTGAGACCTTGTCGCTATGGACAATTATTCAGCCTTAATGGTCATTGTGATATAAGTTGCATAATTTATTGGGAATAGTAGAAAGTTAGTTTCCAGGTTGAAGAGTAGAGCTAATAATTTTCTAGTTACCGAGTAGTAGATCAGCTCTGAAAAGTGATCGCTGGAAACGTTTGTCAAGTACACTCATGAAAATCAAGCTAGCTTTGACCAACCAATGGTACGGGCCTCACTGCTATCTTTTCCCTAGAAAAGAACCACCTGACTCTTGAGAGGACAATGCCTGCAGCTCCAAAACACGTTGTGTCGAACCAATGGCCTTTAAACTCAGCGTCTAAGGCAACCCCTTGCCCAAAGCTTGCTACGAGGACTCAAAAGGCTCCATAGACAAAACTCTTAAAACCAAGATGGGACCGCATGGATGCCACCTCATACTGCTTGAAGCCGTAGTCTAGAACAGCAGATAGGAACACAAGCACACACCACGTTGACGTGATAGCCCCAAGGACACTCCTTGGACTTTAACTCTGAAATACGCCAGTCTTGCTAACTGTAACCTTAACGAACTGGACTTTCCGACTCGACGTAAGGAAGAAAGCACGGCTCCAGAACAGCCTTTCCCTCCTTTCCCTCCTTACCCTCGTCCAGTCCATGGCCAAGCCCTACGCACGAACCGATCCACTATAGGTAATCGAACGCTTGAAGTGTTAGAACCACTGCTCGCAGTTCCAAACAGTTGAACGACCACTGGGGCGCCCTGCGAGACTTACCGCTGGCCACCTTGGGATCCACTGCAGTTGCTCCAGTGGCAATCCTACCGCCAGATCTCGTAGACGAAAACCACCACTGAAGGGACTATCTGACCTGCCAGGGACAGGGAAAATGCTTGTACACAGAATCGTTCTGATGCGAATAATGATGGAATAAGGCCATCTTGCAAAGGACACATGAGAGATCTGGCCCATGGTATTAACTTCAGGGTTGCCGCCCTTGTCCTTAGCACGCGAAGGCAGCTCCAAGCTGACAGAGCCGGCGTCGGCATCGGCATCCACTCATGTACTAGGAGCCGAAAAAAACCTGACCTCGTTGATCCGTCATGCCTACTGCTCCCAAACGAGTGTTGAACCGTATTTCTAAGCATGCTAGGGCCTGAGCCTGGACTAACCGGCTATTGGTCGCATTGCCCACCCCGCTGAGGCTCAGAAGTAACTTGACCTACTCTGCTTGTAACCTGCAAGCTCTCCGCCTTTTTTTTTTTTTTTAAGCAACTAAAATTAGTTGCCAAAGAATATGGTAAAACCAATTAGTGTGGCTGGGTTCAAAAAACAAAAGTTTGGAGAAGATCCTGAAGAAAGAGTCCATAGTTAACCAGAAAGAACTCAAGAAGCTACTGCTTATCCTTGGGCATAAGCAGCATGGCATCTACTTTCCTTACACAACTCCGCTGCCACCCCCACCATAACCTAGACGAAGGTTCGCAGAGCCGCTGCCCAACTGAAGGCCAGCACTTGAAAATGCAAATGAACTTGCCCCCATGGAAGCACGAACCTTAAACATTTTCAGCTGAACTGGTCTGATAGGGACGCGCAATTATGCCCCTGAAAGCTCGAGGGAAGTTTAGACACTCGCATGAAATCCAGAATATGACAGGAGACCAGTCCTCTCTGGTACTCCCAGATAAATGTAGTTAACGACCGCTGCCGTACAAGATGTAAAAGGAGGATTACTAAGCTGCGTTGAAGAAGCGTCCGCCCCTCCATTTCTTAAGCACAGGTACCGGCACAGAGCTACCAAGGGAGCCCTACTACTCGCCAACATCCTAACCAAATCACCATGGACTTCCTCCAACGAAGTTGCAGCTGATCCAGCCCACGACACCTACAATAAACGCTCCCGCACCAGCCGATACGGCAGCTGTATCGTTGCCTCACCTGAAGGAGTTATCATTCAAGCTCCGCCAATAGGACCTCGCCAAGAGAGTCTAAATTTCAAAGGCCTGCTTCCCTAAGCCGTCCACCTTCCGGCCTTGCGCATCCTTCAATGTTGCACAACCTATCACCGGAATACCCGACGTTTCCGTAACCTATTTATTTCTCTTAAATACCGCTCTCACTAAAATCAGTGCGGTTTACTGTTAACTCAGAGTTGTACAATGCAGGCAGAATCTGCACTGTACTTACAATGAACAGGTATAAACAACCTGGACCAAATAATGGACTTGGGACTGAGACCTCGCTACCTCTATACCGGGAGAACGGAACCTCTCTGTCTCCTTGCCCGCTAAGCGGTATAGCCTGTACCTAGCTCTTACGTCTCAAAACCCCACTTCTAGCACATCCTCTTGAATCATCTGATCCACCCCATAGTGAACCAGCCATTCGTCCCACTGCTTGAATGAAGAGGTCCTCCTGGACTGAAGCGAGGCTAAATGGCTGAAGGGGCTCTGCAATGGCGAGTCGTCTTTTTTTTCCTGGTGAAATATTCTCATGCTCCTTGCCTGATCC
Source organism: Ichthyophis bannanicus (assembly GCA_033557465.1). Taxonomy (NCBI): domain Eukaryota; kingdom Metazoa; phylum Chordata; class Amphibia; order Gymnophiona; family Ichthyophiidae; genus Ichthyophis; species Ichthyophis bannanicus. The sequence continues at coordinate 369,637,840 of CM066033.1, read as the reverse complement.
TCAGGCTCCGGAACCCCATCTTCCAACTGTGGTTCCGATACCACATCTCCGATCTGTCCAATCCACTGCCAAGGGCTGATCCTAAAGAAAGTCAGCCCCCCCCCCAAGAGGACTCACCCGATTGCTGTCAACTTTTCTGAACCTGACCGCTGCCCCGTCGCTCCCAGCATCAACAGCTCTGCCATCATACCCCGCACGCCATCCGCAGTGCGCATGATGCCTTATGGGGACATCAGCTGGCAAGAAACTACCAAGGTTTGTTCCAGATCCTATAGGGCCACCAAAACCAGATGCCCCTTCTTGGACGAGGTATGGCCGGGACTTCCAACTGGGACTCCCCAGCTCCTGTCGCCAAAGGGGTCGGGGTCTCTCCAGATGCTCTCTCTTGAATTCCTCGTTACAAAGACATGGATGCCACCGCGCAGGTTCTGCAGATTTCTCCATCCACATTTGCGCCTGCGTGCGCGCCACAGATCAACAGTGTGGGCATGAAGGCCTTAGCCATACCCATCAACATCAATAACCTTCAAGCTAAATAAAATAAAAGCATGGGGGTTTGTTTCCCCCCTCCCCCAACTCCCTAAAGGCTCCAGAACCAAAACGGCAGAATCATAGGCCTTAATTTAACTACATGAAATTACCTCACCACAAAGAAAAATAAAGAAATTAAATAAAGTGAAGTTATTTAAATGAATATCAATGGAATTATTACTTGAAAACGCTGAATTTCAGTGACTACACTAATGCAAACAATATTCACTAGAAACTCCATATAAAAATCAATATCTGCCAGCCAAAAAGAGACAACCCCCAAATAACCAAGGGAGCCCCTCTACTGTATTCTAAAGAAAAACCCTCTTATGGCACAAGAACCCCACAAAAAGAACAAAGCAAATAAACAAACCCCAAAAGGAACCCCTAAATGGGATTAAAGAAAATTAAATTAAACTAAACTGCAGAAAATGTTCTAACTAATACCGCTTGAGGCAACATAAAAGAAAAAGTCAGAATCTGCCCCGCGCTCTGAAAAGCGCGGGAAGAACGGCCCGCAATTTAGCAGGGTCTGCTTTCCCGGCCTTATGCACGCGATTAAAGCCTGCACGTTATCCGGAGCATTAGAAGTCCGTTGGATCACTTACCTCGCTTCAGGGTTGTAATTGCCCACACAGTGTTCTTCGCCGCTCCGACCAGCTGTCCTGCGATCCGCGGCACTGCTCTGAGAGATATAAGAGCAGCCGCCGGAGAGGACATTCTGGCACCAGCTGAGCCTGCAGCCACAGACACCAGCTAAAACCTCTGCTGAAAGGCAGAACCGTGCTCTGCTGTACCACTCCTGAACTGATCCTTTAGTGAGCCCAGCACCTAGGCTCACTACGTCCTCCTGCTGCATGGAGACTGGACACACTGGGGGATAATGGGAGAAGCCCAGCAAGATATACCTGGTGATTTCACGAGTTTGACTTGTCCAGTCTCCATGCTGCAGGAGGAGGTGCACTACTCAGAGGTGGAGGATTGAATTGTAGGACCGACAAGGAAGGGCTAGTTAGAGCTATGAAGAGTAGGGAAGCTGATCTGAAATGTTTCTCCTGGAGATGAATGCATGGCTGCATGAATGGTGTCAGAGTGTTTTGGTTTCCTGGACCTTGGGATGATTTACCAGGGGCTGCTGAGCAGACATTGTCCAAAAAGAGTCAAAGTATCTTCCGCAGCAGACTAACTAACCTACCGAAGAGGGCTTTAAACTAGATTCGTTGGGGATGGGTGAAGAAAGCCTCCATGTAAGCAGAAGCCCCAGTGTAAGTGAAACATTTAATACTTCTAAGGGGCTATATCTGGAAAGCAGTGTGCATTAATGCCAGTAGTATAGGAAGTAAGATCCAACATGAGGCTTTAATGATTTGTATCTAGTGGCGGTTACAGAGACATAGTTCACAGACAACCACGACTAGGATGTAGTTATTCCAGGCTATATTTTATTCAGGTAGGACAGGGTAGGAAGGGGAGAAGTGGCAATATATGTAAAAAAAACAAAACAAAAAAAAAAACACATATTAAAGCTACAGAATTACAGGGCTTACAAGGGAAGGAGGCAGTGTGGGTTAAAATAGAAAGAGCGAATGGGAAATCCATTTGCATTGGTGTGATATACAGATCTCCTTCACAGGCAGAGGTGCACAGAGATTTAACTGAAGACATCATCAGTATTCCAGAACTACAGAAAAGCGAGTAGTAAAAAGGAGGTCACAGGTGCTTTATTCAAACCCTATGCCTGTTGGCAGTATAGCCTTCTTCAGGGGGTTAATACCGCAAACAAAACAAAATAAACACAGTAAAATACAACCAAATACACAATAATTAAAATCAAAATATTTAAATACAAACAAAACAGTTAAAAAGAATTACAATAAACGATAGGTATAAAAATCAGAAATCCAAAAAAGAGACAAAATTAAGGCTGAGTACAGTAATTATGGGCTAAAGACAGCAGATATTATTGACCGGTATATGGCAAATAGTCATGCAAGAAAAAGAGAAGATGGGGGACATACATTTGTGAATCCAAAATGGGAAGAGAACATACTTATAATAGCAAACTGTGCATATAACTCATGAATAATGTCTGCAGAAAATAAGGTCAAAATAAAACTTCAAATCAAAACCGAGGTGAATAAAACACTTTTTTGTAAAAAAGGGAGTGGGGGGAGGAAAGTGTAATGATAATGCGAGCCAGTTACAAGTCAAAACTATTTAATCTCTAAAAAGAGCTACGTGATTCACATGGCACAGAGGGTGCCAAAAATTCACCAAACACATATACTGGAATCACTATGCCAGTCTATATACAAAAAAACTCATGGTCATGGGGGGAGCACATGAAACACATTATACCTAGAGTGTAAATGTTGACTGTGCCTAAACTGTAAATTGCTGGAATGCCGATGCAAACCTTTTTGCAGAAAAGAGAATCATTCGGCTTTAAATATGTAAGTTCACTGCACAGCGTTCTCTTTGTGTGTGTATCCATAATGTGACCCAGCGTGGGTAGACGACTGCTCAAATTTGAGAAGAATAAATTACAAACATTTACAAATATTCAATATACCACAAATGAGCCGTGGGACTCATCTAATAGTGAGCCATTAGTTGTGAGAATATACAATAAAAGGGCTACACTCACTAAGAATCGGGACTAGTAAAAGGCATAAAACTAAAAGCCACGTAAGTAAAAAATGTTATTTGATATGATTTGCTATTTCACTTTTTATTATGCATATTATATGTGTTTCATTGGTTTAAATTTATTGTAAACTTTGATCTCTATTTGTTGTTTTTATGTGACGTTATCAACGCCCAAGGAAGGCTCGGGCCGAAATCCGTTTATTGAAATCACCCAAACGCTGGATTTACTGCCAAACTCTCTGCTTTTTGTAAATACCAATTACATAAATAGGGGAATAAATGCAGAAAACTCTAAACATACCTCATTAGCCCGCAGTGAAAAAAAAAGACTGCATTCATGCAATCAAAGGCCCACGGAATACTATGTGCAGCAGGGAGAGATACACCGACAATTCCAACAGTACTATAGTGAACTATACGCTACTGGTCCCAGTGATAACACCCAGAGAAAGAAGTTGAGGGGTTGGATATGACACAGTTGGGGGGAGCAGGAGGCGGCAGCTTTGAATGCCCTGTTCACAGAGGGAGAAATGACTCAAGCGGTAAAGCAGCTTAAGCTGGCCAAGGCCCCCGGTGGGCTGGGAGCAGAGTTCAAGATCCTGGGTGGACAAATGAATCATCCCCTCCTAGCATACTGTGAGACAGCTCTCCCATGGGAGATCTGAGACTATAAAAACCATCCAACAATGGTTGGTTCTCCTGAAACCAGGTAGGGACCATATGCTAGTTGCCTCATATTGTCCCATCTCTCTTTTAAACCAAGACATAAAGCTGATAGAGGGTATTCTGATGAGATGTGTGTGACGGGTGATTGCTGGTCTAGTACACCCATACCAAGTGGGCTTTGTCTCAGGAAGGTTGGCTTCTGCCAACCTACTGAAGGCACTGGCGGAGCTGTATAGTAGCAAAAAGATGGAGATGCCCTTATAATAAGACTAGGCGCTGAAAGCGTGTGACATTGCCTCCTGGGAATACATGTTGTGGGTCCTGAAGAAATATGGGATGCAAAGGACCTTCATACAATGGAGATGAGCACTTTAACATGAGCCATTGGCCAGAATTTTGGTCAATGGTGGGCTTTCGGAGGCGGTCCAGTTATGCAGGAGCACCCATCAGGGATGTCCCTGTTCCCTATGCTATTTCTGCTCACCTTGGAACCCTTAGCGGACAAGATCCACCAAACGGAATGGTATCCAAGTAGGGCAAGACACCTTCCGTATCAATGAGCTACAGTGTAACCTTTTTAAGACTAATAAGAGAAAATATTTTTTCACTCAACGCTTAATCAAACTCTGGAATTCGTTACCGGAGGATGTAGTAAAAGCTGTTAGTGTAGACAGGTTTAAAAAAAGGTTTGGACAAGTTCCTGGAGGAAAGGTCCATTATTAAAGACAACCCAAATAATCTACTGCTTGCCCCAATACAAGCATTATGGAACATGTGTCATTTTGGGAAACTTCTAGGTACCTGTGACCTGGATTGGCCACTGTTGGGAACAGGATACTGGGCTTGATAGACCTTGGCCTGACCCAGCAAGGCATTTCTTATGTTCTTATTCGCCAATGATATGGTCCTGTTTATCAGCCAAGTGAGAAAAAGTATAAACAAAGTGATGTCAACCATAGGTAGTTTTGGTTTATTCTCTGGGTTGCAGATAAACTGGAGCAAATATCTGAAGCCATGCGGGTCTCGCGGGACAGTAGATGTCAGGTGTAGCCTGGGTTTGCGCTCGCATGGACAGGGGAGTCACTCAAATATTTAAGTATCCATTTCAGCCTGGACCCAAGAATTGTAGACCTGCTGGGACATTTGAAGCAACTATGTGAAAAATGGAGAGTTATATCCTTCTCACTACTGTACCAAGTGGCATTGGTTAAAATGGTTGTGCTACCTTGCATCCTATATCCTTTGCAGATGGTGCCCTTCTGGATGCAGCATTGTGAGAAACTGCTTTATCGAGGAATGTTGGGGACCTTCCTCTGGAGGGGGACCCGCATAGGTCTCATGCAGCTAACTGTTGACAAGGCCAGGGGAGGCCTGGGGCTACCAGATCTGAGGCTTTACAATGTCACCGCCATCATGCGATGGATACATGATCTATACTCGGGAGAGTGCCGCTATACCCCATCCGGAGTTCTAGATGGTGGGTGCCACCCATATAAATTCTTTAGTTTACTGCAGGGCTCCCAGAGAGGTGCTACACGACGGGATAGATCTGACTGCTGGCCTCTATGAGGAAGGTTTAGACCTGGTGGAGACTTCAACTGAGAGAGGGAGGGGGGAGAGCAAGGGGAACTCATCTTTTAGGCAACTGGTAGGCAATCCCGGATTTAGCCAGGAGTATAGGATGCTGTGTGTTCACACAGTGGGAAGCAAAGGATTGCAAATACGTAGGACAGCTGTGGGAGTTGGGAGGACTGGGTTCCCCTCCTTTGACGAATTGAAAGATAAGTGGGAACTCCCCAATAATCATCTAATGGCATATCTGCAGAGTAGACATTATGCTCTCAGCAAAACCTCACCAAATAGAGAAAGGGGTGGGTTCACAAAACTGGAGAGGATATTCTTGCACACACCGAAAACCCTGAATAAAATCTCACATTGGTATAGGATGGGCCTGGACCAGTGACCAGTACTTATAGGAGAGGCATCTCACTGGGCAAATTTGCTAAGGGAGTCAATAGACGAGGCGTTTTAAAATACTGTTGGAGATGCCCTTTACGAGGTCACAAACGATGTTGCCCTGGCCTACAGGAAACAATACAAAATCTTGCATCAAATATACATCACAAGGGAGAGAGGGGCAAATTAAGCTCTGGGACAGTCCTAAATGCTTAAGATCTCATGCTTCTGAGAGTACTTAGGCCCATACCTTTTTAGAGATGAAACCCTGCACATCTTCTGGAGTGAGGTACTGAGACAGGTGCAGAGAGTACTAGGAGAACAGGTGGACTGGACTTACACCGCTCTCCTGCTGGGAGATGAAGGACCCTTAAGGACTAGGGCAGTGGGGGGCATGAGTAGAAAATTTGCAAGTATGGCCCTGATGATTGCACACAGTTATTTTGACCCAGTGGACGGAATCAGAGGGCCCGCCAAACTTCCACTGAACGCACTGCATGTGTGAAATGGAAGAATGGGTGCACAAAGATATGCCTCAAATATGCTCAGTGACATGGCAAAGCTACTTGCTGTTATGGACAGTGTTTGAGGATGGAATGCAGATTAAGTGAGATACTGCATGGGGATGGTTTGGGCTGGGGAGGGGGAGATTAAAAGAGGAAAAAGAGGAACTTACATGGGTATCCTAGGAGCTCATCACTCCTCAGTGGCTTCTCAGTTACCTCTATAATTGTGTTAATGTTCGATGTATCGGATAGCACTGCTCGTTTTAAAATTATCAATGTTGCATTGACCTTTGTGGAGAAATGGTGTTCTTGTTTACCTTATGGCTCCCAATTAAAAAAAAAAAAACCACAAGTAGCACCACCAAAAACTGTCACCATGGCAATCGAGTAAATAGGGGCACAATCGGGAAGGTAATAAATGAAGATTAAAAACTGGCGTTATATTGGCCATTTGCCAAAAAGGGTTCCGGGGTGATCCGGGAAACTACAGACCAGCGAGCCTGATGTCAGTACCGGGCAAAATGGTAAAAACCATTATAAAGAAGAAAAATTACTGAACATGTAGAGATAGTCATGGTTTAATGGGAGAAAGTCAACAAAGCTTTAGCCAGGGAAGGTCTTGTCTTACTAATCTGTTATGTTTTTTTGAAGGTGTGAATAAACAGGTAGACAAAAGGTGAGCCGGTCAATATAGTGTATCTGGATTTTCAGAAAGCCTTTGACAAGGTACCTCATGAGAGACTCTTGGCAAAATTAAGAAGTCATGGGATAGGAGGCAGTGTACTATTGTGGACAAGAACTGGCTAAGAGATAGAAAGCGGAGGATAGGGCTAAATGGCAAATCTTCCCAATGGAAAAAGGTAAATAGTGGAGTACCCCAGGGATCTGTGCTGGGCCCACTGCTTTTTAACATATCAGTAAATGACCTGGAAATGGGAATAATGAGTGAGGTAATCAAATCTGCAGATGACAAAAAAATATTCAAAGTTGTTAAAACCCAAGAGGACTGTGAAAAACTGCAAGAGGAACTTGATAAATTAGAAGACTCGGGGTCTCGAACCTTGAAGGTTTTTTGAAATAAAGACTATTTCTTCAGTGGTGTGGCCATGTCCTTCCTCTGCTTGTTTGTAGACTGTTTCCTTTTTTGTGGAGGACCTCCCTCCTTTTTGCATTCTCCCTTTAAAAAAAAAGTTTTGAGCAAGTTCCCGAAAGAAAGATCCATAAACCTTTAATTAAAGAGGACCTGGGAAATCCACTACTTGCCCCAATACAAGCATTGTGGATCCTGTGTGTCTTTTTGGGAAACTGCCAGGTACTTATCACCTGGATTGGCCACCGTTGTAAACAGGCTTTGACAGACCTTGGTCTGACCCAATATGGCATCTCTTATGTTCTTAGGTAAAATCATGAATTACAAAACCATGTGCCTTGTTTAAAATAAATAAATGAAGACGGGAAAGGTGGGATGGAGGTGGCCCTGTGGAGAATTCAAGGTTAATCTTCTGGTCTTTGCCGTGGAAATATAGTCAGCCAAAGTCAGGGCAGAAAGTGGAGGTATTGGGGGAGGAGGCATCTTGAGGTGAGAGTAGAGGATAGCAAAGAGACAGCGAGGGTCAGAGGCAAGAAAGTTAGATGGACACAGTACATTTGCTTGGCGAGGGCTTTAGCTAGCTAGAAAGAGGTTAGCATGAATTTGAAATGTAGGAAGTCAGCAAGGGTATGTGATTCAAGCCAAAGGCGTCCAGCTAAGTGTGAACAGGAATGTAGGTAGCAGATAGTTCAGGACAGCCAGGGTTGAGGGTGTGGAATGGGAGGAGCCAGTACATAAGAGCAGAGGAGAGTATAGTGTTATAAGATACTGACTCAGATGACATAGTGCAGGGGTGGGCAACTCCAGTCCTGGAGAGCCGCAGACCAGTCAGGTTTTCATGATGTCCCTAATGAATATTCATGGACCTATTTCCATACAATGGAAGGCAGTGGATGCAAATAGATCTCATGAATATTCATTAGGGACATCATGAAAACCATTTGCATCCACTGCCTTCCATTGTATGGAAATAGGTCCATGAATATTCATTAGGGACATCATGAAAACCTGACTGGTCTGCGGCTCTCCAGGACTGGAGTTGCCCACCCCTGACATAGTGGAAGAGGTAATAAGACAGCAGTGGAGAGTTGAAGGGTCGATAATGTGAAGATTTTCAAACATGTTGGTGGAGATCGAGCGAGACCAATGATGGGAGGTAGTAATGGTGAAGGTTAGAAGATGATGATCGGATAGGGGAAGAACTGAGGTGGAGAAGTTTGAAGACGAGCAGTTGGAAAAGACTAAGTAAAAGCAGTGTCCATGCTTGTTAGTAGGAGCAGTAGAGCACAGCTGGAGGTTGAAGGATGAAATTAAGGAAAGGAACTTTAAGGCACAAGGGTTGGAAGGGAAAGATGCATCCAGGAGGCAGGAGAGACAGCAGTCAAAGTCGGTGAGAAAAGTCGAGTCCAGTATGGGCCCAAATCCTGTGCAGAAGATAACTCACTAGGAGCCAGGGAGGGAGATATACAACATCCCCACTGTTCTCCCCAGAAATGTTTGCTAGCCAGATGGCACGAAGTAGTAGGCAAGTGGACTGATCTATAAGCTGGCTGGCAGCAGACATAGAAACATAGAAATATGACGACAGAAAAAGACCACATGGCCTATCTAGTCTGTCCTTCCATATCAACAACTACAACAGTCCCCTTTTTTCCTTTAGGGATTCTCTGTGTTTGTCCCATGCTTTTTTGAATTCAGTTACTGTCCTCATCTCCACCACCTCCACTGGGAGACTATTCCATGGACCCACCACTCTTTCCGTAAAGAAATATTTCCGCATATCACTCCTGAATCTATCCCCTTCATCCTCATCCCATGTCCCCTCGTAGCAGAACTTGCTTTCAATTGAAAGAGGCTCTCTCCCTGAACATTTATGCCACGGAGGTATTTTATTTATTTACTTTATTTACATTCTCTTATATGCCGCGCTATTCTGCATCAGTGCAGTTTACATTGAACAAACTGAAATTACATTGAACAGGGCATTATAAGAAGTAATTAGATCTTACCTGCTAATTATTGTTCCTGAAGGAACGACAGTCCAGTCCCTTTACTTCAGGGTTACGCAACCCTTCCAGCAGCTTGGAGGCTGAGCCCAACCTATTTGGGATGGAGCGGTATATATACCACTGGTGCCACCCACCAACTCCAGTAACCTACTGCAAAAGCAGACTTGAACAAACATTCCAAAATAGCATAAAGGAACAAAAAACACCCCAATCCAACCATATTAGATGTACCCCTTTTTTTTTTTTTTTTTTTTTTAACGGGAGGAGAGAGAATGAGAGAGAATGAGAATGAAAATGAGAAAGAATGAGGAGGGGTCAAGGGCGGAGGCAGAATACCTGCTACTGCACGGTCCTCTCACCCCAGTGACCCTCCAGACAGACCTGCGTCCGTCCTCGGGCCGAAGCCCGACCCTGAGAAAAATGTCCGGAATGGCAACCTCGGGAGGGAACAGGGACTGGACTGTCGTTCCTTCAGGAACAATAATTAGCAGGTAAGATCTAATTACTTCTTCCTTATCGTCACTCCAGTCCAGTCCCTTTACTTCAGGGAAGTACCAGAGCAGTACCAGCCCGGGTGGGATCCGCCATTCCGGAACGTAGAACAGCATGCGCAAACCTGGAGTCCGTAGCACTCTGCACGTCCAGTCTATAGTGCTTGGTAAAGGAGTGCAGGGAGGACCAGGTCGCCGCCCTACAGATGTCCAGCGGAGGAACTAAACTGAACTCTGCCCAAGAGGTGGCCTGTGCCCTAGTTGAGTGGGCGCGCAGCCCTCCTGGAACTTGCTTCCCCTTGAGGATATAGGCGGAGGCAATCGTCTCCCTGATCCATCTGGAGATTGAGGCTTTGGCCGCCGCTTCCCCTTTGTGGGGACCCCCAAACTGTACGAACAGTCGTTCGGACTTCCGGAAGGGGGCTGTGCGGGAGAGGTAACGCTTCAATGTCCTGCGGACGTCGAGTAGGAGGAGCCTACTATCTCCCCCTCCTAGCTCTTCCGCCGGAAGAGACGGGAGAGTGATCGATTGGTTGACATGAAAGGGGGAGATGACCTTAGGCAAGAACGAAGGAAACCGTCCTAAGGACTACCTTATCCTTGAGAAAGGACAGAAAGGGCGGCCGAGAAGACAGGGCTTGTAATTCGGAGACCCGCCTGGCCGAGCAAATGGCAACCAGAAAGATTGTCTTCAGAGTCAGATCCTTCAAGGAGGCCTTCTTCATTGGTTCGAAAGGTTCCGTGACTAGTGCGTTTAGTACCAGGTTGAGGTCCCAAGGGGGGGATGACCGATCTCCTCTGCGGACGGAGCCGTCTGACCGCTTTCAGGAACCTGGAAACGTCCGCGTGCTTTCCTAAAGGCTTCCCACAGACCTTACCCCTATAGCAAGAGATGGCCGCCAGTTGGACTCGGAGGGAGCTATGCGCTAGGCCCTTGTCGAATCCGGCTTGCAAAAATTCCAGTACCTCCGGGATCGAGGTTGCCAGGGGTTTCCTCCGGCGCTCCGCACACCATGCCTCGAAGATGCGCCACACTCTCATATAAGAGAGGCAAGTTGAGCGCTTCCTAGCGCTCAACAGGGTGGTGATTACTGCCGCCGAGTAGCTGCGCTTCAAGAGCCGTGCACTTTCAACAGCCAAGCCGTAAGCGAGAATCGATCCACGTGTGGCATCTGGACCGGGCCTTGCCTCAGAAGGTCCCTCCTGTTGGGAAGCTGCCAGGGACGGTCGGCGATCATCCTTAACAGATCCGCATACCAGGGGCGACGGGCCCAGTCCGGGGCAATGAGGATTACTAGGCCCTGGTGAGCTTCTATCCGCTGGATGACTTTCCCTATCAGTGCCCAAGGGGGAAAGACATAAAGGAGACCCTCCAAGGGCCACTTCTGGGCCAGGGCGTCTAGGCCTTCGGACATCCTTTCTTTCCGTCGGCTGAAGAATCGGCTTGCTTTGGCGGATGAGAACCGAGCCATGAGGTCCATGACTGGAGGACCCCAAAGAGCTACTATCTGGTCGAAGATTTCCTGATGCAGTTCCCACTCCCCGTGGTCTATCTTGCACCTGCTGAGGTAATCGGCGGTGATGTTGTCCGTGCCGGCCACGTGCTGTGCTGAGAGTGCTTCCAAGTGAAGTTCTGCCCACTGGAACAGTGCGTCCGCCTCTTTCTCCAAGGCTGGACTGCTGGTGCCGCCCTGATGATTGATGTAGCACCGCATTTCCTAGCACTGAAGACTCGAGGGCCTTGAGTGCCAGAGTGACTGCCCTCAATTCCAGCCGGTTGATAGGCCATTGAGATTCCAACGCCGTCCAACGCCCCTGGACAAACTGGTCCTCGCAATGTGCTCCCCAGCCTTCTAGACTGGCGTCCGTCGTCAAGAGCAACCATTGTGGAGGCTCGAGGGGCATTCCGCGATTCAGGTTCCTTGGGCACCTTCACCAGTGGAGGGACTGCTTGGTTCGAGGGGCACAGGGTAGCTGAAGGAACAAAGTGTGCTGTTGTGGGGACCACCGACGCAACAGAGATCGCTGTAAAGGACGCATGTGCGCCCTGGCCCACGGAACTACCTCTATGGCTGCCGCCATGGTTCCCAGTAGTTGCAGGTAATGCCACGCAGAAGGAAGTCGCCTGGTCATGAACTGCGTGACTAGGAGCCTTAGGTCCCTTACCCTTGTGCAGGACAGGAAGACCCTGCCCCTGCCTGTGTGGAACCTTGCTCCGAGATACTCGAGCTCTTGGGAGGGTACCAGACTGCTCTTTGCGCGATTGATGACCCACCCCAAGTTCTCCAGAACCTGTATCACTCTGGCTGTTGTCCAGCGACTTTCCTCTTCCGACTTTGCCCGGATGAGCCAGTCGTCCAAGTAGGGGTGCACCAGGATTCCCTCCTTTCGTAGTGCAGCCGCTACTACAACCATCACCTTGGTGAACGTCCTTGGCGCGGTCGCTAGGCCGAAGGGCAGCGCCTGAAACTGAAAATGGCCCCGAGGCACTGAGAATCTCAGGAACTGCTGATGGGATCTTCTGACTGGGATATGCAAATAGGCCTCTGTCAAATCCAGTGCTGTTAGGAACTCCCCGCCCCTTACGGCCGCTATAACCGACCGCAGGGTTTCCATCCTGAAGTGTGGCACCTTGAGACATCGATTGACCTGCTTTAAATCCAGGATCGGACAAAAGGACCCCTCCTTCTTTGGGACCACGAAGTAAATCGAGTACCGACCTGTACCGTACTGGCCTGGCGGGACGGGCACCACGGCCCCGAGCTGTAACAGACGGGACAGTGTTGTTTCTATAGCCGCTCTTTTTGTTGGAGAACCGCAAGGTGACTGAACAAATGCTGGAGGTATTTGCTTTGCAAATTCGAGAGCGTATCCCTCTCGGATCACCTCCAGAACCCATTGATCGGACGTGACCCGGGACCAGGCGGGAAGAAAATGCCTCAGGCGACCGCCTACCGGCATCTCGCCCTCCTGGACCCCCGTAATCTCATTGTTGTTTCCTGGGGCCCAAGGATAAGGAGGAGGCGGAGAAACCTCTCCCTGATCCCCGAAAACCTCGGAAGTTTTGTCCCCTACCGGGAAAACGACCCCTAAAAAAGGGGTTCGGTCTTGTCGAACGAAACCTCCGGGGATCCCTAGGTTGGTTCCGTGCTGGGGCTAAGGGCCGCGCTTGTTTCGGCCTGTCCTCCAGAAGCCTGCCGCCCTTGGATTCGCCCAGGTCCTTTACCAGCTTATCTATGTCCTCCCCGAATAACAGCTTCCCTTTGAAGGGCAGACTCCTCAGGCGAGTTTTGGAGGAAGCATCGGCAGCCCAATTCCGTAGCCACAAATAGCGTCTGGCTGCCACCACCGAGGCCATGTTCTTAGCTAAGCTGCGGATGAGGTCGTACTGACTATCCGCCAAGAAGGCCGTACCGGATTCCAACCTCGCCGCGTTGGCTAATGACCCCTCGGCGGAGACCTCCTCTGCCTGGAGTTGCTGAGCCCACCTCAAACAGGCCCGCGCCACCCAGGCCCCTGAAACTGAAGCTTGTAAGGCCAGAGCGCTCACAAAGGCTTGTTTTAGGAGCGTGTCCAATTTCCTATCCTGGGGATCCCTCAGTGCCGCGCTGCCCTCAACTGGGATAGTAGTTTTCTTTGTTACTGCTGATACCGCCACATCTACCCTGGGGGACTTCAGCAGCTCTTTGTCAGATTCAGGGAGAGGGTAGAGGCAGGACATGGCCCGGACCCCTCTTAACCCTGACTCAGGCTGATCCCATTCCTCCTGTATCATCTGACGTACCACTCTGTGGACTGGAAAAACCTTCTGGGACTTCCTGATGGCCTGGATTAAGGGATCCTCCAATGCCTCATCCTCCTCTGGGGTATCTGAGGCTACGTTGAGAGCTTTCAGGGAATCATTAATTAAGGCAGGCAGCTCCTCTTGTCGGAAAACTCTAATTATGCGAGAATGGTCCTCCTCAGGGATCTCCCCTTCTTCCAGCTCCTCCTCTTCCTCCTCTAAATCCTTTTCAGAGCCCTCCTCTTCTAGGGTGCCCTGGGAAAGAGAAGAGAGTGGCTCCTCGTTCAACAGTCTGGGGCGCTTTGGGGGTATTCCTGAGTCCTGAACGCTTGCCCTCAGGGGTCTGGCTACTCTGCCTTCGGCTGTCGAGCCCCCCTCCCCTGTCCCAAGCCCGTGCTTGCGCATGCAATAGGCTTGGTGTAACAAGAGCACGAAGTCAGGGGAGAAGAAATCTCCGACTCCCCCTCCCCGGAGGGAAGGGCGGAGGGGGGGAGCGGAGGAGGGGGTGCCTCCGAGCGAGAGGGAAGGGATAACTGGGACGCTACTTCCCCCTCCATAGGATCCGAGGACCCCTGGGATGATTGGGCCATGGACAGGCTGATTTCTTGTTCTACTGAGGTGGCTACTGCAGCGCAGCCACTGCAGAATCCTGCCTCAGATGCAGTACCCCTACGAGTGCCACAAGATGGGCACCTTGACTTGCCAGTCATGCTCTCCAGGGGATATCCTCAAAGAAAACTGAAGCGCTCCGCTAGGCAGCCCGTTGACCAGAAATAATCTTTAAATTTAAATTTGAAATAAAAATAAACTTTAAATTAAAATATAAAAATATAATTAAAATATAATTAACTTTAAAATTAACTTTAAACCCCCTGCATTGCTCTCTCCTGTACCAGGGATAAGGCAACGAAATCCCCTGAAATAACTGGAGAATAAACAAGAATTAAATTAAACAGAAAATTAAACCAGCAATTACAATCTCCTTACAGCCCATGAGCTGAGTACTTGCGATTTTTTTGTGTAGGCTTCTGCTGTTTCCCGGACTGGAGCGGCGATTCCTGCACCGTTGGCTCAACACGTGGCAGGCCGCGGCCACGTGGAGCTCTGAACGGAGGAACGCGACTGGTCTCAGCGCTTCTCTGGGTCCTCCGACTGAGGAGAAAGGGCAGAGAAAGGACGTACCCTGCGCAGCCCGGGATGCGGTCTGTTTACCGGCGCTGCAATCGCGTCTCCGGAGCTCGCCCCTGCACTCAGCTGACTCGGGGGTAAGGAGCGATCAAGCCTGCGCGCTGAAAATCGCTCTTCCGCTTTGCGTTTCCTCCAACGCTCAGCCACCGGAGGGGGCTTCGGCGTGAGGACGCAGGCCTTCTGGAGAGCTGAAGAGGAGCAGCAGGCCTAGCCAGCAGCGAGAGGCTCCCGATTCCCCTGCTCGCTGCTGCAGGCAAGATGGTAACACCTCCGGTCCTCGGCCCGGGCCGGGGGGGGGGGGGGGGGGGGAAACAGAAAACGGTAGAGAAAATAAATAAGATTGCCTAATGAAATAAGATTTAAAGTAGAGATAAGTTAAAATTAGTAAAAATTAGCCAAATTTAAGAGAAGGTTGGACTCCAGTAAGCCCTAGGCTTACGGAACCCTCCAGCTGCTTGGAGGCTGAGTATACTGGAGTTGGTGGGTGGCACCAGTGGTATATATACCGCTCCATCCCAAAAAGGTTGGGCTCAGCCTCCAAACTGCTGGAAGGGTTGCGTAACCCTGAAGTAAAGGGACTGGACTGGAGTGACGATAAGGAACTTGGAGATAAACTATTTTACAGGGAACATGGGCTATGGAGGGTTAAGTGGACTGCCCAAGACCACAAGGAGCACCTGTGGGACTAGAAACCCCAGTCCTTCCGGCCCAAGGTTGCTGTCCTCTAGTGGGATTTGAACCCCCGACCTTCTGGCCTGAAGTACTTTGCCCCAACCACTAGGCCACTCCTCCACTCCATTAATATTTAAACATCTCTATCATATCACCTCTATCCCGCCTTTCCTCTAAGATGTACATATTAAGATACTTAAGTCTGTCCTCATATGCTTTATAATGAAGACCACTAACCATTTTAGTAGCCACCCTCTGCACCGACTCCATCCTGTTCACATTCTTCTGAAGGTGCGGTCTCCAGAACTGCACACTATACTCCAAATGAGGTCACACCAAAGACTTATACAGAGGCACTATCACCTCCTTTTTTCTGCTAGCCATTCCTCTCCCTATGCACCCAAGCATCCTTCTAGCTTTGCTGTCGCCTTTTCTACCCATTTAGCTACTTTAAGATCAGACACAACCACGCCAAGGTCCCGCTCTTCTTTAGTGGACAAAAGTACTTCACCCCCATACTATATTGCTCCCTTGGATTGCTGCAGCCCAAATGCATGACCTTACATTATTTAACATTAAATCCCAGCTGCCAAATTCTAGACCATTCTTCAAGCTTAACCAGATCCCTCCTCATGTTATCTACACCTTCCTGGGTGTCTACTCTATCGCAGATTTTGGTATCATCCGCAAAGAGGCAAACTTACCCGACAGCCCTTTTGCTATATCACTAACTAGTCATCTTTCAGAAGTTCCATATACGATGCGTTTACCTGTCAGTTTCAGATTCATTTTAAGTGTCTAATTCATTCATATTATGCTAACATATACTGCTATATTTAAATGTTAAATTACAAACTCACTTAAATCATTTTTCCATTCCTGCTCTTTAAATTTTATGTCATGTCAATTCATCAGATTAAGTTAGCCAGGCAGTCAAAGAAATCTGCCTGGTGACGTGCCCATTCACAAGGCCCTGGGGAGAATACTGATTCCTCCTGAGGTCACTTGTTAAATAAGGCTACCAAGCCCCCCCCATCTGCAGATAATTCCCACAGCTGAAAGGTTCCCCACTTAGCATTCTTCTGAGTGGCCACCAAGTCTACCACTGGAATGCCTCAGCTCTCCACCATGAGATCACATATGTGAAAGCTGAGCTCCCATTTGCCCGAGCCACATAATTCTGACTCAGACAACTAGACTGCACATTGCCTGCCATGAGTACTGCAGACAGGACGTGGACAATCAGATGCTTCCCTGCTCATGATCCCGAGAGCCACCCCAGCACTGCCAGTTCTGCCTAGTTTGTTGCCAAAGGCCAAAGTCATGACACTGTCAGAGTATACCAGATGCTATGTCCACTAGAAGCAGCCTAGATCACTCTGCCCTCCAGGCAGATAAACATCCAGGCCTCTTAAGGAACCAGAATCCCTGGGTCAACTGGCCCAGGCAGTGCACACACCAGTCCTTCAGGCTGGTAACCGAGGTAAGATAATCACCCAGTTCAATATCTTCAGTGACATCTTGGTCATCAGATGGCAGGACTGCAGCTACCAATACCACAGCTCCTTGATTTCCAGGGGGAGAGGAAGAGTCTGGGTCTGGCTGAACCACTAGGAACAGTGAGAACAGAGGGCCAATAGTTGCTACAGAAGAGTACACATGTATACCCATAAAAAGAGCTCAAAGGCCAATGAAATGGACCCTAAATGCTGGAGATAGCCCCATGGCCAGGAAATGACCGAGTGCAAAATGCCCAGAGTTGACTAAGAAGCTTGAGGGCCTCCTCCGTCATGAAGTAAATAGACTCAAAAGAGTTTGGAACCAAGCACTCAGAATACTCCGTAACTAGGGATAGGAGCAGGCTGTCTCTGGGATAACTGATCACCAGCCCTAATCTTTCCCACCAGTAAATCATCAGGCCTGCATTATCTCTGGACTTCCCAAGAACAACCGGATCAGCTAGACGTCCAAATGTGTGCGACACCAGATTCTCTGTTTACACAAGAATGCCACTCCCACTACTGCTACCTTGGGAAAGCTACTGGGGAACCGTAGCTAGGCCAAGCGGCAGGGCCCTGAAGTGGAAATAGCAGCCCCAAACACGGAAAAAAAAAAAAAAAAAACCAGTTGATGCTGCTCCCACATGAGAAATTAAAAATACTCCTTGGCAAGGTCTAGGGAGGCGAGAACACCCCCAGCCTCATCAATGCAAGAGGGGGAGATTAGTATGAACAGAATGCGGGCACCTAAAACCGTTGGATGTTGAAATGAGATCTTCAAAAATAGTTGAAAACCTCTGCCTTAGCCCAAAACAAGCTCCCAATCTAAAATCTGAACAATCAATGCCAAGTGGTGGAGAGGATGAATGGAAGTGTTCCTACCTTTACACCTTATGAAATAAACCAGTATATTACACCGATAGCCTTCTGTAATTAGAGAATCGCAACTACTCTAATGCTTTTCAGTGCTAAACATAACAGTTCATTTTAGAACAGATCTCCATATTTTGAAGATTAAGTTGCACTAGGTAGAATAGTTTATGCACCAAAGCAAATCCCATTATATTAGTTTTTAATAACTGCATACTAACAATAACTGACAAGTTAGGAAAAGCATAAAATCTGTCCCGTATTTCTAGCCTCAATGATCATACCATCCACACCAGCATGCAAGAAAAAAAGAACTAGTTATGTTTTGACAATAACTGGTTCTATCATTACTAATTAAGTCAACTGAAGGAAATTTGGTCACCCTTTAGCTCTAGGATTTCAAAGTAGAACTGACTGGCAAATTCAAGTCCAAAATTCTGAAAGCCAGATTAAACCAGATTCAACCATATTCATCTACTAGCAACAGAACTGGCACTTCGCTGTGAAACCAAATGGTGAAATTAGGTCTTACCTGCTAATTTTCTTTCCTTTTGTCCCTCCAGCCCAGTCTAGCAGGTTTTCACCCCCTTCGAGCAGATGGAGACTGAATTCCAGGCTTTGGTGATGTCATCCCATAAAGGCAGCTGCATTGGAGTGGAGGAGTGGCCTAGTGGTTGGGGCAAGGTACTTCAGGCCGGAAGGTCAGGGGTTCAAACCCCACTAGAGGACAGCAACCTTGGGCCGGAAGGACTGGGGTTTCTAGTCCCACAGGTGCTCCTTGTGGTCTTGGGCAAGCCACTTAACCCTCCATAGCCCATGTTCCCTGTAAAATAGTTATCTCCAAGTTATAATGCCCTGTTCAATGTAATTCCAGTTTGTTCAATGTAAACCGCACTGATGCAGAATAGCGCGGTATATAAGAGAATATAAATAAATAAAAATAAATAAATTCCTCCCACATAGCCAGTATCCTATTGACAAAGCAAATGCAACGAGCACCCTCCAAATCAAAACTATACACAAAGATAGAAATATATACACATAGTAGGAGGACCTGAAACTTTTGAGAGCCCCAGACTGAACAGGGCCTAGAAACCCCCAGGAAGCACAGGCTGAAAAAATAATCTTTCAATGGGCAACCAGGTGACGCGACCCTGACTGCTGACAACCTGACTGGGCTTGTGTCACAAAACACTGTCACTTTGGGTGGGTTCTGGAAAGAAAATTAGCAGATAAGGCCTAATTTCATCTTCCATAGCATCCCTTCAGTCCAGTCCAGACTAGCGGGATGTTCTAGAAGAGTACTTACTCATGGGTGGGCCCCACAATCCCGACTTCCAAAACGTGGGCCACATACTGGGCATCTGTCCTCGCTTGCACATCCAGACGATAATGCTTGTCAAAAGGTGTGCAATGACAACCACACCGCTGTCCTGAAAATGTCCACAGGTGGCACCAGGCTCAATTCCGCTCAGGAAGTTGCCAAGTGCCCTGGTGGAATGTGCCAGCAATCCCAACAGTAATAGCTCGTGACAGATATGTCGACGCTATGGCCTCTGAGCCAATGAGTGATACATGCTTTGAAGGCCACCTTCCTTTGCGAGGCCCTCCAAACAGAACGAAGAGAATGCCAACTTCTGAAACAGCTGGGTCCACTTCAAATAGCAACTAAGTACCCTGCGCATATCCAATGACTCAGGGAAGCTTGGTAAGATGATCGTCAGGTTCAAGTGGAAGGTTGACACCACCTTAGGTAAAAAGGTCGGCACTGGCCACAAAACCACATTCTCCTTCAAAATGAGCAGAAAGGGATCTCAACATGACAAGGCCTGAAGCTCGGAAATGTGCCGAGCCAAACACACAGCTACCAGGAATACCACCTTCAAGGTAAAATCTTTTGAAGATGAACTCAAGGGCTTGAAGGCAGGACCTGTTAACACCTGCATGATCAAGTTAAAATCCCATGCCAGTACCAGAGAATGCACGGGTGGATGAATTTGGTGCACAGCCTGAAGAAAAATGGGCCATATCAGCGCGAGATGCCAATGAATGCCCTTGAATATGACCCCGGTATCACGACAAAGGCCATAACTTGCACTTGAAGGGAATTCAGCACCAGGTCTTTATCCACACCTGCCTGCAGAAAGGCCAGAATGTCTGAGATCACTGCTCACAATGGCACCACCCTGATGCCAAAGAAGTAATTAGATCTTACCTGCTAATTATTGTTCCTGAAGGAACGACAGTCCAGTCCCTTTACTTCTGGGTTACGCAACCCTTCCAGCAGCTTGGAGGCTGAGCCCAACCTTTTTGGGATGGGGCGGTATAACTACCACTGGTGCCACCCACAAATTCCAGTACTCTACTGCAAAAGCAGACTTAACTAGACTTCCATAAATAGCCTAAATGAAAATAACACACCTCAAACAAACAACTATATATTATTATTTTTTTTTTTTTTTTGAACGAGTATAAAGGAGGTAGGGCCAAGGGAGAAGGCGGTTTACCTGATCTGACCGGACCCTCCTTCCACAGCAACCCTCTACTTAGAACTGGCCCCGCTCTCGGACCAGGGCTCCGCACCTGTTTAATCGACCGGAATGGAAACCTGAACTCGGGGGGGGGGGGGGGGGAAAATCAGGGACTGGACTGTCGTTCCTTCAGGAACAATAATTAGCAGGTAAGATCTAATTACTTCTTCCTTATCGTCACTCCAGTCCAGTCCCTTTACTTCTGGGAAGTACCAGAGCAGTTTAAGTCAGGGCAGGATTCCGCCATTCCGGACCGCAGAACCGCACGTGCAAACCGAGCGTCAGTTGCACTCTGCACGTCCAGCCTGTAGTGCTTGGTAAATGAGTGCAGAGAGGACCAAGTCGCTGCCCTACAAATGTCCAGAGGGGGAACTAGGCTGAACTCTGCCCAAGAGGTGGCCTGTGCCCGAGATGAGTGAGCGCGCAGTACCCCTGGGACCTGCTTCCCTTTAAGGATATAGGCGGAAGCAATCGCTTCCCTGATCCATCTGGAGATGGAAGCCTTGGCCGCCGCCTCCCCCTTGTG
Source organism: Ichthyophis bannanicus (assembly GCA_033557465.1). Classification (NCBI taxonomy): domain Eukaryota; kingdom Metazoa; phylum Chordata; class Amphibia; order Gymnophiona; family Ichthyophiidae; genus Ichthyophis; species Ichthyophis bannanicus. Next base: position 369,616,872 of record CM066033.1, on the reverse strand, counting down.
AGGGCCTGCAAACTGCACGAACAGCCGTTCGGATTTCCGGAAGGGTGCCGTGCGGGAGAGGTAACGCTTCAAGGCCCTGTGAACGTCGAGGAGACCGAGCTTTCTATCCCTCCCTTCTGCGGAAAAAGGATGGGAGTGTAACCGACTGGTTGACATGAAAGGGAGAGATAACCTTAGGCAAGAAGGATGGCACCGTCCGCAGGACCACCTTATCCTTGAGGAAAGACAGAAAGGGGGGCCGAGACGATAGGGCTTGCAATTCGGAGACCCGTCTGGCCGAGCAAATAGCGACCAGAAACACCGTCTTCAGAGTCAAATCCTTCAAGGAGGCCTTCTTTACTGGTTCAAACGGTTCCGCGATTAGGGCATTTAGTACCAGTTTGAGGTCCCAAGGGGGGATGACCGATCTCCTTTGCGGACAAAGCCGTCTAACCGCCTTTAGGAACCTGGACATGTCCGCTTGAGCCCCTAAAGACTTTCCGCGGACCTTACCCCTATAGCACGCGATGGCTGCCAACTGGACTCGCAAGGAACTGTGCGCTAGGCCCTTGTCGAAGCCCGCTTGCAAGAATTCCAGCACCTCTGGGACCGAAGACGAAAGGGGATTCCTTCGGCGCTCCGCACACCACGCCTCGAAAATGCGCCAAACTCTTACATAGGAGAGACAAGTCGAGCGCTTCCTAGCACTTAACAGGGTCGCGATTACTGCCCCCGAATAACCGCGCTTCAGGAGCCGCGCCCTTTCAATAGCCAGGCCGTAAGCGAGAATCGATCCACGTGGGGCATTTGAACCGGCCCTTGCCTCAGCAGGTCCCTTCTGCAGGGAAGCCGCCAAGGCCAGTCGGCGATCAACCTCACCAGGTCCGCATACCAGGGGCGGCAAGGCCAATCCGGGGCAATGAGGACTACCAAACCCCAGTGAGCCTTGTCAGACGGGTGCCTGGGTGAGAATGTTCAGAGTCTTGGCAAAGGCATATGTTAATATGATTTGCAAGGGATTGTGGGAAATGTAGTCCATTCACACCAGACACAGCCGTTCACAATAATTAGTTGTGCTTGAGTGTAAAGCCAATAAGATATTTATTTATGGGGTTATTTCTCCCAACACAGATATGCTTGGTAGCACATAAAACAGGATACTTGCTTTCAGTGTTAAACTTGGAAAAACAAAATCAGGAAAACAGTTGAACTTGTCAGGCAATCAAATCAAAAGAATAAAGACCTGGTTGGTAACAAAATGGTCTTTTCTGTAGGCTCTAGCTAATATTTTCTTAGCAGTGCATCAATCAACAAAACACACAAAGTAGGGAAAAACTGTTCTTTTCAGGTTAACTTCTTATATCTTCACACACAGACTCAGAAGTGATTCCCTCAGAGCTCACAAGCAATTAGGTAAGGCTCAATTGCTAGCAGTTATCCAGCTGAAACCCCTTAGCTGGCTTACTTTCTACTGCTTGGCTCAAATCCTATTCAGGAGCTTTTCTGAGTAGATTAAAGAACAAGTTTGTATTTCTTTGTGATGGTTGTTGTACTTTGTAACAGTAAATTACCAAAGGAGTTTAGACAGAGAGCAATCCATGTATTCACAGCCTGTGTCTATAACCTCTCCCCCTTCTTCAACAATCATGGGTTCAATATCATGGATTGGCACAGAGGAATTTCTCAATGGAGCACTCTCAGGAGAATACTTGTTCCCCTGCTGTCTTTCAAGGGTATAGCTAGGGCATAGATCAGTGTTTATACCTGAGCTTCCATTGCTGTTAGAGTTCCTCTCTAAATAGCCTGGCCAGTATGTAGTCAAGTTCTTATGTCCAGCCTTCCAATCCAGATCCCTGGACACTGGATCTCTCTTCACATACCTTCTGGCACGGGTCCTAGGGTCCCTTCCAAGTGCAGCCGTCTCCCTCACAGGTACCGTCTGGAGATTCCTAGCTCTGCAGCACCACTCCTCTGGTTTTCCCCAGTCCAATGGTGTATGCTGGCCTTTTGAATGTCTCCCAGTATACGTACTGCTCTGGACTCCTTTAGACCTCCCAAATGCTTTTCTCTTCTTTCTTCCAAAGGGTTTCTTGCCCTCTCTGTCCGTCCGCTCTGGCTTCTGCTTCTGATGATCCTCCAGATGATGAAGCTGTCCAAGATCATGAAGATATCCAAGCTCAAGATGAGGATACTTCTCTGTAGAATAAACTACCTTTATTCTGCTTAGATGAATGCTCCACCCTAGCACAGCGCAGCTGTGCTGAATCAGGCCCTGCCCTTTGAGATGAGTGCTTGGGGATTACCTCATAGCCCTCCTGATTGAACACACGTTTCCCCACTTCAGCTCCTCTAATGGCTGTTGGAAACCTGGTGCATTCTGGGACTGGTAGTCTTTTATGGGAAAATTCTGTTTTTTTTATTTCTACCAGAACTGACAGGTTGCTTGTTCAGAGTCACTTCACCTTTTCTATAGCTCCTTCCTGAGCTATGATAAGCTTCCTTATCACAGCCTCCACCCGCTGGAGGACTTTTCCGATCAGAGCCCAAGGAGGGAAAACAGAGGAGGACCTCGGAGGGCCACTTCTGGGCTAGGGCATCCAGGCCTTCGGACATTCTCTCCTTCCGCCGGCTGAAGAATCGGCTTACTTTGGCGGACGAGAACCGCGCCATGAGGTCCATGACCGGGGGGGCCCCAAAGGGCTACTATCTGTTCGAAGATCTCCTGATGCAGTTCCCACTCCCCGTGGTCTATCTTGCACCTGCTGAGGTAATCGGCCGTGATGTTGTCCGTGCCGGCCACGTGCTGCGCTGAGAGCGCTTCCAACCGAACTTCTGCCCACAGGAACAGGGCGTCCGCCTCCTTCTCCAAGGCGGGACTGCTGGTGCCGCCCTGGTGGTTGATGTAAGCCACCGCGGTGACGTTGTCGGAAAGGACGCGAATTGCTCTTCCTAGCACTGAGGACTCGAGTGCCCTGAGCGCCAGGGCGACGGCCCTCAATTCGAGTCGGTTGATGGGCCATCGGGATTCCAACACCGTCCAACGTCCCTGGACAAACTGGTCCTCGCAATGAGCTCCCCAGCCTGCTAGACTGACGTCTGTCGTCAATAGCAACCACTGTGGGGGCTCGAGGGGCATTCCGTGATCCAGATTCCTTGTGCACCTCCACCAACGGAGGGCCTGCTTGGTTCGAGGAGCGCAGGGTAGCTACAGGAACAATGGGTGATGCTGAGGAGACCAACGACGCAACAGGGACCGCTCTAACGGACGCATGTGAGCCCTGGCCCACGGTACTACCTCTATCGCTGCCGCCATGGTTCCCAGCAACTGCAGGTAATGCCATGCTGAAGGGTTCCGTCTGCCCAGAAACTGCGTGACTAAGACTCTGAGGTCCCTTGCCCTCGCGCTGGACAGGAAGACCCTGCCTCTGCTGGTGTCGAACCTTGCTCCGAGATACTCGAGTTCCTGGGAGGGAATCAACCTGCTTTTTACGTGATTGATGACCCACCCCAACTCCTCCAGGACTTGTACCACTATGGCCGTTGCCCAGCAACTTTCCTCTTCTGACTTTGCCCGGATCAGCCAATCGTCCAGATAGGGGTGCACTAGTATTCCCTCCTTTCGTAGGGCCGCCGCTACCACCACCTATCACCTTGGTGAATGTCCTTGGGGCTGTAGCTAGGCCGAAGGGCAAAGCCTGAAATTGAAAATGACCTCGAGGCACTGCGAATCTCAGGAACTGCTGATGGGCCTTTCTGACCGGAATATGCAAATAGGCCTCTGTCAGATCCAACGACGTTAGGAACTCCCCGCCCCTTACGGCCGCTATAACCGACCGCAGGGTTTCCATCCGGAAGTGTGGCACCCTGAGACAGCGATTGACCTGCTTTAGATCCAGGATCGGGCGGAAGGAACCTTCCTTCTTTGGTACCACGAAGTAAATCGAGTACCGACCGGTGCCACACTGGTGTGGAGGTACTGGAACCACGGCCCCGAGCTCTATAAGTCGGGAGAGCGTTGCCTCTATTGCCGCCCTCTTTGTTGGAGAACCGCAAGGAGACTGAACAAAGGCTGGAAGTATTTGCTTTGCAAATTCGAGAGAGAAGCCCTCTCGGATCACCTCCAGGACCCATTGATCGGATGTGACCTGGGACCAGGCGGGAAGAAACTGCCTTAAGCGACCGCCAACCTGCAGTGCTCCCCCCTGGACCCCCGTTATCTCATTGTTGTTTTCTAGGTCCCGAGGCGGAGGAGGCGGCCGTAAAACCTCTGCCTGCACCCCGAAACCCTCTAAAGCCTTGCCCCCTTGCAGGGAAACGACCCCTAAGGAAGGGGTTTGACCTGGCGGGACGAAACCTCCGGGAATCCCTGGGTTGGTTACGTACCGGAGCTATGGGACGCCCTTGCTTCGGCCTGTCCTCCGGAAGCCTGCCACCCTTGGATTCGCCAAGGTCCTTTACCAACTTATCTAAGTCCTCCCCAAATAACAGTTTCCCTTTAAAGGGAAGACGACTCAGGCGGGCCTTGGAGGAGGCATCGGCCGCCCAATTACGTAGCCACAAATAGCGTCTAGCTGCCACCACCGAGGCCATGTTCTTGGCTAGGCTCCTGATGAGGTCATATTGACTATCCACCAAGTAGGCCGCCCCAGATTCCAACCTAGCTGAGTTGGCTAGCGCAACCTCAGAGGAACCCTCGGCTACCTGGAGTTGCTGCGACCACCTCAAACAGGCCCGCGCTACCCATGCACCTGAGACGGAGGCCTGTAAGGCCAAGGCGCTCACATCAAAGGCTTGCTTAAGGAGCGTGTCCAGTTTTCTATCTTGAGAGTCCCTCAGGGCCGCGCTGCCCTCAACTGGGATGGTAGTTTTGTCACTGCTGATACCGCCGCATCTACCCTGGGGGACTTCAGCAGCTCTTTGTCTGACTCCGGGAGAGGGTAGAGGCGAGCCATGGCTCGGACCCCTCTCAAACCTGACTCTGGTTGATCCCATTCCTCCTGTATCATCTGACGCACCACCCTGTGGACAGGGAAAACTTTCTGTGACCTCCTGATGGCCTGGATTAAGGGATCCTCCAACGCCTCGTCCTCTGCTGGGGAGTCCGAGGCTACGTTGAGGGCTTTCAGGGACTTATTAAGGCAGGGAGCTCCTCTAGACGAAAAACTCTAACTATGCGAGAATGGTCCTCCTCCGGGATCTCCCCCTCTTCCAGCTCCTCCTCTTCCTCCTCTAAATCCTTTTCAGAGCCCTCCTCCTCTGGCGTGCCCTGGGAAAGGGATGTGAGGATTTCCTCACTCATCAGCCTGGAGCGCTTCAGCGGTATCCTTGAATCCTGACCGCTAGCCCTTATAGGTCTGGCTAACCTGCCTTCTGCCGGCGGGCCCGCTTCCCCTGCCCCCAGCCCCTGCTTGCGCATGCAATAGGCTTGGTGGAGCAAAAGAACGAAATCAGGGGAGAAGAGATCTCAGACCCCTCCCTCCCCGGTGGGAAGAGGGGGGAGGGGCAGAGGGGGGGCGTGTACTTCTGAGTGAGTAGCAGGTGGGAACTGAGACCCTACCTCCCCCCCTGCAGGGAGTCACCGGACCCCTGAGAAGCCTGGGCCATGGACAAGCTAATTTCTTGCTCCACGGAGGTAGCCACTGCAGCACAACCCCTGCAGACTCCTGCCTCCGAGGAAGTGCCCCTCCGCGTGCCACAGGATGGGCACCTTGATTTGCCAGTCATGTTCTCCAGGAGGATTACTAAGGATATGCTTGGGCGCCCAGGCCTAAGCAATAAACAGTACCAGAAAAACAAAAACAACTGTGTAATACTGCTGCGGGAGAAAGGGGGGCACCAAAGCTTTCTAAGTGCTCTCCCCTCCACAAGCTATAGCCAGAAATCCCGGAGGTAACAGGAAACAAAGAAATTTAAAATAGCATTAAACTTAAAATTAAACTTAAAGGAAAAGCAACCAAATCCTGCCAATTAGGCTAGTACTTGCAGTTTGGGTCTTCTTGCTGTTTAACAGGCCCAGCTCCGCGATTCCTCTCCGTTGGCTCAACACGTGGTAGGCTGCGACCATGTGGAGTCCGGAACAGAGGATCGCGAGTCTGCCCTCTGTGCTGCTTTAAACACGCCGCCGAAGAGGAAAAGGGGCTGGAATCCGCGTCCCGATCAGCGAGGGACGCCACCGCTTTTGAAAGCGCAGAGTTCGCGGCTCCGGTCTCGCCTCCGCGCCCCGCTGCTCCGGGGGGGAGTCTGAAGGACAGAGCACACTCGCGGCGTTGCCTCCAGCGCTCAGCCACCTCGGGGGCTTCAGCGCGAGGCAGGGCAGATCTTCGTAGTGGGCTGGGAAGGTGCAGGCAGAACCGGCAGCGACCCTCCTCGCTGCAGCAGGCAATCAAAGCACCACCTCCGATCCCCGGCCCAGCCAAGAGGGGAAGGGGGGGGGAGAGGAAGGAGGGGAGGAGAAACTGCAGGGAAAATTAAAGACACAGTAGAAGGAGAAATAAAAACAAAAGGCAAGTAAGTTTCCAAACCAAAATAAGAAGCTAAGAAACGAAAACTAGCCAATTTAGGTGAAGGTAGGACTCCAGTAAGCCCTAGGCTTACGGAACCCTCCAGCTGCTTGGAGGGTGAGAATACTAGAATTTGTGGGTGGCACCAGTGGTATTTATACCGCCCCATCCCAAAAAGGTTGGGCTCAGCCTCCAAACTGCTGGAAGGGTTGCGTAACCCAGAAGTAAAAGGGACTGGACTGGAGTGACGATAAGGAACATAAGTCTTCAAACACACACCATATGTTTACATGCTCTAAGAGCATTGATAACACCACCGCCAAATATCCACGCTTTCTTAGGTGCACCCTCTCAAGAGCCAGGTCATAAGCAAGAACTGATCTACCTGCAGCATGCTCAGCAGGCCCTTTGACAGGAGGCGGTCCAGACCAGCAGTCTCCAGGACGTACCCATTGACAGCCTGATGTAATTGGCATACTAAGGTTTTCAAAGGCCAATCCGATGCCAAGAGAATTACTGACCTCTGTATGCTTCTATCTGCTGCAACACTGACTATCAGAGGCCACAGCGGAAACACATAAAAGTACATCCTCCGGCCACGGCTGCACTAGGGCATCGAGCCCTTCGGACATCCACTACCTTTAATGACTAAAGAAACAGGTCGCCTTGAAATTTAGGGTGGTGGCCATAAAGTCCATTATCGGCTGTCCCCAATGGCCTGCTGCCCAGCAGAACACAGGTTCTAGTCCCACAGGTGCTCCTTGTGGTCTTGGGCAAGCCACTTAACCCTCCGTAGTCCATGTTCCCTGTAAAATAGTTATCTCCAAGTTATAATGCCCTGTTCAATGTAATTTCAGTTTGTTCAATGTAAACCGCACTGATGCAGAATAGCGCGGTATATAAGAAAATATAAATAAATAAACAAACAAACACGGAGTCCTCCAATGTCAACTGAAGAAGTCGGCCTCCACATTTTCTGTTCCGGCCACGTGGGCTGCCTAGATCAATCAGAATATGCATTTCTGCCCACTGAAGTAACAGGACAATTTCCTCGACCAGTATCAGGCTTCCCGTGCCCTCTGGCGATTGACATAAGCCACCATGGTCGAGTTGTCCAAGAAAATCCAGATCACTTTTCCCTATAGAAGGGGCTGGAACTCTTTCAACGCCAGGAAACGTCTCATCTCCAACCGACTGATAGACCACGCTTTTTGATCTAGAGTCCAGATCCACTGAGCAATGCCCCCCAGTCCATCAGACTGGCATCAGTTATCACCACTGTTCACTCCAGTAGCTCCAGCAGGATGCCAGCTAGTAACCTCTCTGGTCAGAGCCACCACTACAGACTCAACCTCGCCTCCAACGGACAAATCAACTTGTGCGACAGCAGGTGCCGCTGCAGGAACCATCATGAAAGCAATGCCCACTGGAGGGGATGCATATTGCACCCAAGCCCAAGGCACCAGGTCCAATGTCGCCGCCATGGAGCCCAGCACCTGAAGGTATGACCATGCCGTGGGCACCCAATGATGCAAGAAGAGACTAATCTGACTATGCAGTTTGTGAGCTCTCCTGCGGTGAACACACCAGAGTTGGGAGTCGAACCACGCTCCCAAATAAGCGAGATTCTAGGAGGGGACAAGATGGCTCTTGGCCCTGTTGATCACCCAGCCAAGTTGTTGTAACATATAGAGGGCTCTGTTCATTGCCGACAGGTTCTCTTGAAGTGACTTTGCCCTGATTAGCAAATCGTCCAGGTAGGGATGCACAAACACCGCCTCCCAGCAAAGTGTCACTGCCAAGACTACCATAATCTTCATGAATGTGCGCGGAGCAGTGGCTAGCCCGAACAGCAATGCTTGGAATTCGTAATGCCCCATCGGGACAGCAAATTGTAGAAAACGCTGGTGCTCCACTCAAATTGGAACTTGTAGGCAATGCCTCTGTGAGATCCAGGACGGTTATTGACGTGCCTTGGTTGCATTCCAGTCAAGGTGTGGGAGCACTTGATACAGGGGGTATTTCCCCCGAAACGTGCACGTCGCGCACGGGTTCAGATAAGTACAATTTTTTGGAAGAATGGACTCTTTTCTCATTTCTGCAATTCAGTTTTTAAAATTTGTTCAAAATTAAATAAAAGGGCCATGTATTGTGTTTTGGGGATGACCTGCAATGTCTTCTCCTCACAATTTATGTCCGACAAAAAATATGACTGAATAAGGGGACTATACGGTAGTTTTTTCATATATTCTTTTCAACATTACTTACCGTGTTTGGGGCACTGTTTTTTTGGTTTTGTCTGTGAGATCCAGGGCAGTAAGGAACTCCCTTTTTTGTATGGCCATGATCACTGAGTGAATCGGAAACACAAGGAGGAGCAAAGCCTCCTGCAGAAAGTCCAAACAAACACAAGAGGCAGGAGACGTTGGATGAACTGATGAGTCTTTAATAATAATGGAGGAAGCCCAACGCGTTTCGGCAACACCTTCTTCAGGGGAAATAACTCTTAAACAAACAGATACATAATAAATTAATGATAAAAACAATTAAAAGCAATTAAAACTAAAATGGCATGATGCAAGGTGATTACAGGTAAACATGTGACAGTCTGGTAGTGTGAACAAATAAATAAAAATAGTAAATAAATAAATAGATAAAATGCAAAAACAAAACAGACGTAGGCCTGAGCAAACAGAGCACTAGAATGTTAACATGTGCATACTGCAGAATAAATAATGAACAGAACAATATACACATTGATCAATTAATTGTAGACTTTAAAATGATTACTAAGTAGAGCATATACTTAAAACCATAACTAATATCAATATTGTCTAATCAATAAATTATAAAAACAAACTAGTAAACAAAAGATTTATATAAGAATAAAACAGAGAAAGAAACATGAGGTAAGAAAACGCTGAAAGTATAATCCAAATAACGACATTAAAGCAGGTAGCTACTTGTTCTACAACCCTAAAATGAAAAAAAAAAACAAAAAAAAACTAGTGATAATAACAAACACTTAATTACAATGCAGAAATAAAAAGGAGAGGAAGAAAAATGAAATGAAAGGACACTGGGAAAACCCCACAATCTCTGATGAGGTAACTAACATGGTATAACCTTAAGAACAAAATGTTTGTCTAAACAAAGGGGGGGGAGGGAGAACCCCGTTTAACATAATACCGAGAGTCTTGAATAGCTAACTGTGACGATGGTAATGTTATAATTTGGATTGTAAAGCTATACAACTCAAATGAAAAATGACTATATATGGGCACAATTATATGATACATGAATATCTATATAAAAGCGCAATAGAAGTGCATTAATTTAACATTAAAGTAAAATGTAACGTGATGTAAAATAAACCAAAAGGAAAGCACAATTACTTACCTGTAACAGGTGATCTCTGGGAACAGCAGGAATTAGTCCTCACATATGGGTACGTCGGAACCGACGGAGCCTGCGCGGGAAAGCTCCCCAGCTTCCCAGAAAGGAAGCTTTTGGGGCCTCCCACTGCATATGCGCGCTGCCTTCCCGCCTTCCTGACCAGCTCTCCTCAGTTCGAGTTTATAGCTGAGACAATAGAGAGAGGAAAGGAAGATAGATAGAAGATACAACTCCTAGGGGAGGTGGGTGGGTTGTGAGGACTAATTCCTGCTGTTCCCAGAGATCACCTGTTACAGGTAAGTAACTGTGCTATCTCCAGGAACAAGCAGGAATAAGTCCTCACATATGGGGACTCCCTAGCTAAGATGCCTGGGAGATCCCCTTCCAAGGGTTCGCCATCTTCGTATGGATCTCAGGCATCCATCCTGGGAAGGTGGGCAGGAGTTGTTCAAGTATGGAACAGGTGTTTGAGGAGAGCCTGACCAAACAAGGCATCCCGGCGGGAGTCCTTGTCCAAACAGTAATGGGCTGTGAAGGTATGAACCGAGGCCCAGGTGGCGGCTCGACAGATCTGATCTATGGATACAGAGTGAAGATGAGCCATAGAAGTGGCCATGGCTCTCACATTGTGAGCTGTGACATGGCCTTCCAGAGAAATGTTTTTACTCTGGTAAGCAAAGGAAATACACTGAGCAATCCAATTGGAAAGTGTACGTTTGGAGACTGGAAGTCACAAATGAGAAGGATCAAAAGCCACAAAAAGTTGGGAAGACTTTCGATGTGGCTGAGTCCTGTTGAGGTAAAAGGCAAGAGCTCTTTTACAATCTAAAGTATGAAGGTTCCTCTCTGCACTGGATGCATGAGGAGCCGGAAAAAAGACAGGTAGATATACCTCTTGATTAAGATGAAAAGGCGAGACCACTTTGGGCATAAAGTGGGGATTCGTCCTAAGGACCACCTTATCATGATGAAATCTGGTATAAGGTGGATGAGCCACTAAGGCCTGTAGTTCACTGATGCGGCGAGCCGAAGTGACTGCAATAAGGAAAATGACCTTCCAGGAAAGAAATTTCAAGGAGGTAGAAACCAACGGTTCAAAAGGTGGCTTCATAAGCTGACCTAGAACTAGGTTCAAATCCCATGCTACCGGAGGAGGCCGGATGGGAGGTTTAGTTAGTCAGGCCTCTCATGAACCGTGAGATAAGAGGATGAGAGGAGACAGGTTGTCCATTTATAGGTTGTAAAGATGCTGCAATAGCACTCAAATGGACTCTTACTGAATTCGTCTTAAGGCCTGCATTGGAAAAATGCAGGAGATAGTCTAATAGAGAATTCAAAGGAAGTGCTAGGAGGGTCAAGACCCTGTTGAGCACACCAAATGGAAAAGCGTTTCCATTTGAAAGCATAGGAACGCCTCGTGGAGGGTTTCCTAGAGGCATGAAGGATATCTTTCACTGGTTGAGAAAGATTGAAGTCATGAAGGCTTAGGCCTTCAGTAACCAAGCTCTGAGGTGTAGGGACTTGGGGTTTGGGTGCCACAAAGTCCCTTCCTCCTGAGAGAGAAGGTCTGGCGCAGCTCCCAGGTCCAGGGAGGGTCCCTGGGAGAGATGCAGAAGTAGAGGGAACCACACTTGGCGTGGCCAGCGTGGAGCTATGAGGATCATCGATCCGTGATCCCTCTGGAGTTTGAACAGAGTCTTGGGAATCAAAGGAATGGGTGGAAAGGCATATAGGAATTCCTGACCCCAATGTAGGAGAAAGGCGTCGTTGGCCTGAGCTCTCTGACACGGAGTCCTGGAACAGAACCGGGGAAGTTTGGCATTCCACGGACTTGCAAAGAGGTCTATGTCCGGGGTTCCCCATTCCTGAAAGATTCTGTCTATCTGGTACATATGTAGGGACCATTCGTGTGGAAGCAGAACTCGACTGAGTCTGTCTGCCCAAGAGTTTTGAACCCCTGGAAGATACACTGCCAGAAGATGAATTTGATGCTCTCTGGCGAAGGCCCATAATCTGAGAGCTTCGTTGCAAAGCGACAGAGAGCCTGTCCCTCCTTGTTTGTTTATGTAGAACATGGCCACCTGATTGTCTGTATGGACTAGGACGGTCAGGTTGACTAGGAGGGTATGGAAGACTTTGAGGGCAAAGTAGATTGCTCGCAGTTCCAGGAGGTTGATGTGAAGGGTGGTCTCTTGTGGAGACCAAGCACCCTGAGTGGAGAGGTGTTGAAGATGGGCTCCCCACCCTGTTTGGGAGGCATCTGTTGTGAGGGTTGTTGGGGGCCCCCTTCCAACCTTTGTTGCCCCAAACAGATTCTTGGTGGACATCCACCATTGGAGGGACCAAAACAGACGCTTTGAGGTGAGTATTTGGTCGGAGAGCGCTCCTGATGCCTGAGTCCACTGGGTGGCCAAGGTCCATTGAGCTGCTCTCATATGAAGACGAGCGTAGGGCACCACGTGTACCGTGGAGGCCATGTGGTCCAGAAGTCGCAGCAGCATTTCTCTGGCTGTCAAGTGACTGCTGGACTGAGCTTGGGAGGCCAAGCACACCAGACGTTGGCCCCGGACTTGAGGTAGGTAGGCCTTTGCAGTGGTGGTGTCCAACTGGGCCCCTATGAATTCCAGAGACTGAGTAGGGATAAGTTGAGACTTGGGAAGATTTACCACCAGTCCCAGATACTGCAGAATATGCCTTGTGCGCTCCAGGGAAATCTGGGCCTCTGACTGAGATGGAGATCGGATGAGCCAGTCGTCCAGATATGGGAATACAAAAATTCCCAGACCTCTTAGAAATGCAGCAACAACTGCCATGCATTTGGTGAACACTCTTGGAGCAGAGGCTAGACCGAAGGGAAGTACTCTGCACTGGAAATGTATTCCCTGAAACAGAAAGCTTAGATATTTTCTGTGGGATGGGTGGATGAGTATATGTGTGTACGCATCCTTGAGATCTAGAGAACAAAGCCAATCCTGACTCTGAAGGTATGGAAGGAGAATGCCTAGAGAAAGCATTTTGAATTTCTCCTTGTACAGAAATTTGTTCAATTCTCTCAGATCTAGGGTAGGTCTGAATCCCCCTGTCTTCTTTGTTATGAGAAAATAAGGGGAGTAGAATCCTGTCCCTTGTTGAAGAAGAGGAACCTCTTCTATTGCCCCTTGGGCAAGGAGAGAAGAGACTTCCTGATCCAACAGGCCCAGGAGAGATGGGGGAGAATTGAAGTGCCTCACCATGGTATATGGAGGAAGGTTGGAAAAATGAAGTTTGTAGCCCTCTCTGATGATAGAGAGGGTCCATTGCTCTGATGTAATTTGCTCCCATCTGAGAGCAAAGTGAGCTACAGACCGGTGAGCCTGACATCAGTACCGGGAAAAATGGTAGAAACCATCATAAAGAATAAAATTACTCAGCATGTAGATAGTCACGACCTAATGGGAGACAGCCAACATGGCTTTAGACAAGGAAGATCTTGTCTTACTAATCTGTTATGGTTTTTTTGAAGGAGTGAATAAACAGGTGGACAAAGGTGAGTCGGTTGATATTGTGTATCTGGACTTTCAGAAAGCCTTTGACAAGGTCCCTCATGAGAGACTTTTGGCAAAACTAAAGAGTCATGGGATAGGAGGCAGTGTACTATTGTGGATCAGGAACTGGTTAAAAGACAGAAAGCAGAGGGTAGGGCTAAATGGCCAATTTTCCCAATGGAGAAAGGTGAATAGTGGTGTACCCCAGGGATCTGTGCTGGGTCCGCTGCTTTTTGACATATTCATAAATGACCTGGAAAGTGGAATAACGAGTGATGTTATCAAATTTGCAGATGACACAAAACTATTTAAAGTTGTTAAAACCCAGGAGGATTGTGGAAAATTGCAAGAGGATCTTGATAAATTGGAAGACTGGGCCTCAAAATGGCAGATGAAATTTAATGTGGAGAAGTGCAAGGTTATGCACCTAGGGAAGAACAACCCAAACTATGGTTACACGATGCAAGGTTCCACATTAGGAACCATCACCCAGGAAAAAGATTTAGGCGTCATTGTGGATACCATGTTAAAACCCTCGGCCCAGTGTGCAGCGGCAGCCAAGAGAGCAAATAGAATGCTAGGTATCATAAGGAAAGGAATGGAAAATAAAACAAAAGATATTATAATGCCTCTATATCGTTCCATGGTGAGACCGCACCTTGAATATTGTGTGCAATTCTGGTCGCCGTATCTTAAAAAGGATATAGCGATTTTAGAAAAGGTTCAGAGAAGAGTCACCAAAATGGTAAAGGGGATGGAAGGCTACTCCTATGAAGAAAGGCTAAAAAGGTTGGGGCTCTTTAACCTGGAAAAGAGACGGCTGAGGGGAGATATGATAGAAGTCTATAAATTAATGAACGGAGTGGAACGGGTAAACGTAGATCGATTGTTTACCTTATCAGACTATAGAAAGACTAGGGGACATGCAATGAAGCTACAGGGTAAACTATTTAAGACTAATAAAAGAAAATATTTTTTCACTCAACGTGTAATCAAACTCTGGAATTTGTTACCGGAGGATGTAGTAAAGGCTGTTAGTGTAGCTGGGTTTAAAAAAGGTTTGGACAAGTTCCTGGAGGAAAGGTCCATAAACCATTATTAAGAAGGGACCCAGGATATCAATGCTTGAACCAATACAAGCATTGTGGAACCTGTGTCCCTTGGGGAAACTGCTAGGTACGTATGACCTAGATTGGCCACTGTTGGAAACAGAATACTGGGCTTGATGGACCTTGGTCTGACCCAGTATGGCATATCTTATGTTCTTAACCTTCCGGGAATGGTGAGGGGCTCTGGTTGTTCTAGAGCCAGAAAGGTTAAGTTCTCTAGGGGCAAGTCAAAACCCCTGAGGGGGCTGAGCCTGCTGAGGAGTGGCAGACACTGCAGGCTTTGACCTTGCCTGTTTAGGCTGCTGACGTTTAGCAGCAAAGCGAGGCTGAGAAGATTGTTGGCCAGTATTTGTGGAAAATCTGGCCTTCTTGTAGTAAGGCCTCTTGAAAGATTTTTTCTTGGCAGGAGTAGAGGTAGACTTAGAAAGTCTATCTAAGGTGGCATTTTCTGCGTCCATTTGAGTGGCTTTAATTTGCCAGTCTTTACCAAATAAGTTCTCACCTGTACAGGGCAGATTCCGTAAGCCATCCAGGACCCAGGGTTCTAGGTCAGAGGCCTGGAGCCAAGCAAGTCGTCAGGCTGCAATGGCAATGCCCGAAGCTCTACCGGCACCTTCAAAGGAATCAAAGGCTGCTCTGTTGGAGAACTTAGAAACATCTAGAAGCTGTTTCACTATAGAAAGGAACTCCTCCTTTTTATCCTCAGGGATAAAGGGAGCAAAAAGCCGTACCTTTAGGGCAAGCTCTCTGAGAAACATGCCCATATACAGACTGTATGAATTAATCCTGGCTATAAGCATACTAGCCTGGAAGATTTTCCTACCAAAAGAGTCTAGGGTCTTACATTCTCGCCCTGGAGGGTAGAAGAGTGCCTTTTGGTACTCTTAATCTTTTTCAGCGCAGACTTCACCACAATGGAATGGTGAGGCAGCTGAGTCTTTTGAAAACCAGGAGAAGGAGGGACCCGGTACATGGTGTCCAACCTACGAGAATAAGGAGACAACGTTAGAGGAGCCTCCCATAAGTCCATCAAGTGTTCTTGAAGGATTTCATGGATAGGCAGGGTGACTGCCTCTTTAGGAACCTTAGGGTATCCTAAAATATCCAGTTTCTTTGATCTAGGTTCTTTTTCAGAGGATGTGGTAATAGAAAGTCCTTTAGCTAGTTCTATAATGAAGTCTTGAAAGGACAAATCCTCTGGTGGAGACATTCTCCTCTTTGGGGAAGAAGGGTCTTCAGGAAGAACTAGAGAGACAGCTCATCAGAGTCCTCAGAGGAGTCAAAATCCTCAGAAGAATCAGAGTATCCTCTATTTGCTTCCAACGCACGATACGCATACCGATCGGTATCGACATCGGGCATACCGGGTATGGGATCGGTATCGGGTGAAAACCCGGATCCGGCATGCGGAACCGATCTGCATTTGGAAGACGATGGTCTTGGTTCCGGTATGGAAGACAGTACCGGAACCGGACCCGCTAGGTGCGGTACCGAGGGCGTCGCAGCGTTAATGAAAGCCAGAACGGCCTGCTGCATGGTCTGGACAGTATTGCTCATAGACGCCACTGCTGCCTGGATGTCGGTACCGGCAGTACCGGTACCGGTACCCCAGAGCAGTCTAACAGGTGATCGGTCGAGGCCGTGCCATCGATGTCAACCTGTAACACCATAGATGGTGCTTTGGAAGCCAGAGCTTCCCGCCGGGGTTGTTTGGCTGGGGCATGGTCCTCAGATTCAAAATTGAGAGCCTCTCGATGCTTTGAAGGAGATTTGCTCTTTGAGGACCTGCCCGAAGAAGGTTTGGTTACATGAGAGCCATCCGGAGAGGAAGACCTGGATGACTGTGATGCTGGATTATCTGAAGCAAACAGCACATGGAATTTGTTGGCCCGGTTCTGCAAACCACGTTTAGACATCTGGGAGCAGGATGGGCAGTCCGGAATGGAGTGGTCAGGTCCCAAACATTTAAGACACCATTCATGGGTGTCTGACAGAAATAACAGCACTACACTTGGTACACTTCTTAAAACCAGGGGCTGGTTTCTCCATGAGGAGAATTTGTGTAGGCCTGAGGCCTAACCGAAGTCACCAAGTTGTGCAAGATAAAGTTTTTTTTTTTAAAAGAAAAGAAAGAGAGACCGGCGGTACCGGTTTCGGTATGGGGAAGGCAGGTACGCGGTCTAAAGAAACAAACTAAAACAATAATTTCTTCAGCGGTGACAGGAACACGACCTGCTGGCTCCGCGGAAAAAGAGAAACTGAAGAGAGCTAGGCGGGAAGGCAGCGCGCATGTGCAGTGGGAGGCCCCAAAAGCTTCCTTTCTGGGAAGCTGGGGAGCTTTACCGCGCAGGCTCCGTCGGTTCCGACGTACCCATATGTGAGGACTTATTCCTGCTTGTTCCTGGAGATAACTCAATAAAGCCATAATATACTATTAGGCTTGTTTAGTTGTAAAATAAACAAGGGCAAACCATTAAATGAAGGCGAACCATTTTTTTGTAAAATTAGGATAATTATATGGTGTGTGAAAAACGACTAAAAATGCTTATAAAATGAATCATAAAACAATGTTTAAAGGCATCAAACTCAAGGAACAAAACAAAGTAAATGGTGTTGGTATGAAGACATGTTGACACTGTTGTGAAACTAAGCAAAATAAACAGAGTGATATGTAGAAACTTGGTGTAGCAGATGTAGATGTGCAGTGTAGCAGACTGCAGAATAATCCCCCTGGGCGACCTATAGTGTCCGCTATTGGTTCACTCTTCAAACCCTTGTCTAAACTTCTGGATATATACTTGAGACCCTTTGTCACGCAGGCACCCTCATATGTACGGGACTCTACTCACATAATACAGATTTTACATGACTTTCAAGGTTTTCATGACCAAGTGATCATGGCCACATTTGACATTAGGTCATTATATACAAACATTAAGAACATAAGAACATAAGATATGCCATACTGGGTCAGACCAAGGTCCATCAAGCCCAGTATTCTGTTTCCAACAGTGGCCAATCTAGGTCATACGTACCTAGCAGTTTCCCCAAGGGACACAGGTTCCACAATGCTTGTATTGGTTCAAGCATTGATATCCTGGGTCCCTTCTTAATAATGGTTTATGGACCTTTCCTCCAGGAACTTGTCCAAACCTTTTTTAAACCCAGCTACACTAACAGCCTTTACTACATCCTCCGGTAACAAATTCCAGAGTTTGATTACACGTTGAGTGAAAAAATATTTTCTTTTATTAGTCTTAAATAGTTTACCCTGTAGCTTCATTGCATGTCCCCTAGTCTTTCTATAGTCTGATAAGGTAAACAATCGATCTACGTTTACCCGTTCCACTCCGTTCATTAATTTATAGACTTCTATCATATCTCCCCTCAGCCGTCTCTTTTCCAGGTTAAAGAGCCCCAACCTTTTTAGCCTCTCTTCATAGGAGTAGCCTTCCATCCCCTTTACCATTTTGGTGACTCTTCTCTGAACCTTTTCTAAAATCGCTATATCCTTTTTAAGATACGGCGACCAGAATTGCACACAATATTCAAGGTGCGGTCTCACCATGGAACGATATAGAGGCATTATAATATCTTTTGTTTTATTTTCCATTCCTTTCCTTATGATACCTAGCATTCTATTTGCTCTCTTGGCTGCCGCTGCACACTGGGCCGAGGGTTTTAACATGGTATCCACAATGACGCCTAAATCTTTTTCCTGGGTGGTGGTTCCTAATGTGGAACCTTGCATCGTGTAACCATAGTTTGGGTTGTTCTTCCCTAGGTGCATAACCTTGCACTTCTCCACATTAAATTTCATCTGCCATTTTGATGCCCAGTCTTCCAATTTATCAAGATCCTCTTGCAATTTTCCACAATCCTCCTGGGTTTTAACAACTTTAAATAGTTTTGTGTCATCAGCAAATTTGATAACCTCACTCGTTATTCCACTTTCCAGGTCATTTATGAATATGTCAAAAAGCAGCGGACCCAGCACAGATCCCTGGGGTACACCACTATTCACCTTTCTCCATTGGGAAAATTGGCCATTTAGCCCTACCCTCTGCTTTCTATCTTTTAACCAGTTCCTGATCCACAGTAGTACACTGCCTCCTATCCCATGACTCTTTAGTTTTGCCAAAAGTCTCTCTAGAGGGACCTTGTCAAAGGCTTTCTGAAAGTCCAGATACACAATATCAACCGACTCACCTTTGTCCACCTGTTTATTCACTCCTTCAAAAAAACATAACAGATTAGTAAGACAAGATCTTCCTTGTCTAAAGCCATGTTGGCTGTCTCCCATTAGGTCATGACTATCTATATGCTGAGTAATTTTATTCTTTATGATGGTTTCTACCATTTTTCCCGGTACTGATGTCAGGCTCACCGGTCTGTAGTTTCCCGGATCACCCCTCGAACCCTTTTTAAAAATTGGTGTTACATTGGCGATCCTCCAATCCTCAGGTATTAGAGATGATTTTAATGATAGTTCACAGATTACTGATAGCAGGTCTGCAATCTCAAATTTCAGTTCTTTCAACACCCTTGGATGTATACCATCCGGCCCAGGTGATTTGCTACTCTTCAGTTTATCTAATAGTTGTAGGACATCTTCCCGATGTATCGATATTTCCTTCAATTCTTCCACACCTTTAAATACCACTTCAGTCGTGGGTAACATCCCTACATCTTCCTCAGTAAAGACCAAAGCAAAGAATTCATTCATTCAGTCTCTCCGCTATCGCCTTGTCGCCTCTTAGTGCTCCTTTAACCCCTTTATCATCTAATGGACCAACTGACTCTCTCACGGGTTTTTTGCTACGAATGTACTTGAAAAGGTCTTTATTTCGCGTTTTTGCTTCCGCAGCAAGCTTCTTCTCAAATTCTCTCTTTGCCTGCCTTATCAATGCCTTGCATTTGACTTGCCAGTGCTTGTGCTGTTTCCAGGTTTCATCATTTGGCTCTTTTTTCCATTTCTTGAAAGATGCTTTTTTGGCAACAACAGCCTCTCTGACCTCAGCTTTAAACCATGCTGGCAATTTTTTGGACTTCCTTCCACTTTTCTTAAAGCGTGGAATACAGCTGGTCTGGGCTTCCAAGATAGTATTTTTCAACAACACCCAAGCTTGATGTACGTCTTTAACCTTTGCAACTGCTCCTTTTAGTTTTTTCTTAACTGTTTTCCTCATTCTATCATAGTCTCCCTTTCGAAAGTTAAAGGGTAGTACTGTGGATTTCCTTACTATCCCTCCTCCACTAATTAAATCAAAGGCGATCATGCTATGATCACTATTGCCAAGTGGCCCCAACACCCTTATCTCTTGCACTACATCTGGTGTTCCACTAAGGACTAGGTCTAATATTGCTTCCCCTCTGGTCGGTTCATGAACCAGCTGCTCCAAGAAGCAGTCATTTATTTCATCTAGGAACTTTATCTCCCTAGCATGTCCTGTTGTGACACTGACCCAGTCGATGCCGGGGTAATTGAAATCACCCATTATTATTACTGCACTGTAACTTTTGCTAGCTTCCTTGATTTCTTTGAGCATTTCATCATCCATTTGTTCATTCTGGCCAGGCGGACGATAGTACACCCCCACTGCCATCGCCTTCCCCTTTTTACATGGAATTTCAATCCATAGAGATTCTACAGCAAATTTTGTTTCTTGCAAAACTTTAATCCTTTCTGACTCAATGCCCTCTCTAACATAGAGCGCAACCCCTCCACCAATTTGATCAGCTCTATCATTTCGATATAGTTTGTACCCAGGTATCACAGTGTCCCACTGGTTGTCCTCCTTCCACCATGTTTCTGATATTCCAATCATATCTAACCTCTCGTTTAGTGCTATATATTCTAACTCTCCCATCTTGTTTTGTAGACTTCTAGCATTTGCATACAAGCATTTTAGAGACTGTATTTTATTCATATTAATTTGGCTATTGGTAGACATGGGTAATTTGGGATCTTTAAGTTCTGTCTGCTCCATACTCGAGGGCATTTGGGCTACTTTACTCTTTTTTGGAACCTCTCTGCTTTTTGTAGTATCCTTCAAGGATACATTCTTCCGAACCATGTGCTCTTGGGCGACTGTCGGCTTTCCCCTATTATCTAGTTTAAAAGCTGCTCTATCTCCTTTTTAAAGGTTAATGCCAGCAGCCTGGTTCCATCCCGGTTAAGGTGAAGCCCATCCCTTCGGAAGAGCCCCTCCTTTCCCCAGAATGTTCCCCAGTTCCTAACAAATCCGAACCCCTCATCTCTGCACCATTGTCTCATCCACGCATTGAGACTCCGGAGCTCTGCCTGCCTATTGGGTCCTGCGCGTGGAACGGGAAGCATTTCGGAGAACGCTACCCTGGAAGTTCTGGATTTCAACTTCCTACCTAAAAGCCTAAATTTAGCTTCCAGAACCTCCCTACCACATTTTCCTATGTCATTGGTACCAACATGTACCAAGACAGCAGACTCCTCCCCAGCACTATCTAAGACCTTATCTAGGTGGCGTGTGAGGTCCGCTACCTTCGCACCAGGCAGGCATGTTACCAGGCGATCCTCACGTCCACCAGCCACCCAGCTATCTACATGCCTAATGATCGAATCACCAACTATAACTGCTGTCCTAACCCTTCCCGCATGGGCACTTGGCCCTGGAGAAACCTCCTCGGTGCGAGAGGGGTTTACATCACCTGGAGGACAGGTCCTAGTTACAGGATCACTTCCTGCCACACCAGGGTGATGCTCTCCTGTCACGTGACCTCTCTCCTCCATGGCAACAGGGATGCTGCCAGACTGGAGGTGGGACTTCAGGACTATATCCCTGTAGGTCTCGTCTATGTACCTCTCTGTCTGTCTTATGTTTTCCAAGTCTGCTACTCTAGCCTCTAGAGAACGGACTCGTTTCCCTGAGAGCAGAGAGCTCCTTGCACCTAGTGCACACGTAAGACCTCTCACCAGCTGGGAGAAAATCATACATGTGACACTCAATGCAAAAGACTGGAAAGCCCACATCCCGCTGCTGGACTGCTGTCTGCATCTTAGTTTTAAGTTTGTGTTTAGATCTTTAAGTTCTATATGTACTAAAGGGTGCAATGGATATTTATACCACTAAAACTGTACCTAAGAAGTTTAATATACCTTGTTCACCTGAAGCTTAATTAATCTCAGGTCCTTGGTGTATGACTGATTTGGGTAATGAGCTTCACCTGAGAGCACCTCCTGTCTTTTAAGTTGTGCAAGTACCTATAAAGCTGTGATTTTCCCAGGGGAGGGTGGGTGTGGGGAGGGAGGGAGGGATATAACACTTATTAAAAAAGGGCTGCTACACAGTACCTTGTCCTGTGCTGCTGAGGAAAACTATATTCTGATTTGATTTAAATTATAGCTCTTTGCTGCTACTAGGCTCTAACCTATTATGAAATTTAAACTACAAGCTCTCTGCTGGATTCTAAATTTAACCAGAAAGCTCTCTTCTGTGTTTTAATTTGAAACTAAAAGTACTTTGCTGATGCTAGGCCCTGAGTGACTATGAAATTTAAACTACAGCTGTCTACTGGGTATGAAAGGTAACCAGAAAGTTCTCTTCTGTGTTTTTAAATTGAATCTTAAACTGTTGCTACTAGGCCCTGACTGATTTAACAAAAAAAAAAATAGTGGGTTCACAGATTAATTAGCTTTAAAAGAAAAAAAATTCCTTTCAGAAAAATTCCCAGAAGTATATACTCACAATTTCAGATTTCTCTCCAGAAGTAACAGCCCCCCTTTCCAGTCCTTCAAGCACAACATTCCTCAACTTGCTGCTTTGGAGGTGTTAGCAAATACCCTAATCAAAAGGCCAAAACCAATAAGAACGCCCACTTTCTTTCTTACACAGTTGGCTACTCTAGTTATGACCGAAAATTATTTTTGTTTTAGAGGTATCTTCTACAAGCAGATCAAAGGGGTGGCCATGGGGTCACCCATGGCACCTGATGTGGCGAATTTGTATGTCACTGAATTTAAAACTAAATTCTTAACATTTCACCCATATCAATCGAATGTGCTCCTTTGGAAACGTTACATCGATGACGTTCTCCTCATATGGAATGGGACAGTTACATCATTGCAATCCTTCCACACATGGCTCAACACATTGGATTCGAATTTACAATTTGAAGGAAATTACAGTATGGAAGAAATCCCATTTCTGGATATCTTAATCAAAAAATCCAACACAGGCTTTTCAACTACCCTATATCGTAAACCCACAGACTGCAATACATTACTTAAATATGATAGCTACCACAATCCATCTCTCAAGAAGAACCTTCCAGTCAATTTCTAAGAATTAAAAGATTATGCACAGACAATGCTGATTTTGAAGCACATGCTAAAGATATGACAAATAGGTTTCTGCAACGTGGTTACCCTAAAACATGTATCAAAAAAGCTTACCATAGAGCATGTGCTACTGACCGTTCCACTCTTTTAGGCAAGACAACACGTATCTTTACAGACAAAATTGTTTGTGCTTTGACCTTTTCCACACATTCTAAAGCTATTGTTGATATTCTCAAACAAGAGTGGCATCTTCTGACTACTATACCATCCTTTGCCACCAAGCGCCTTATGATTGCCTACAAACGTACTTCCAATCTGACTAATCTTCTTGTTCCATCTGCCCTTACGGTCTCAAGACCGTCCCCTACAATCAAGGGCCACTATAGCTGTGGCAATTGTTCGGTGTGTACACATGCTATTACAGTAAAGAATAATTTCACACATGCACCTACGGGTTACAAACTTTTTTTAAAACATTACTCGAATTGTAAAACTATTAATGCTATTTATCTCATTCAATGTCCCTGTGATAAGCTATACATAGACAAAACTTTGAGACAAGTTCGCACGCGCATAATAGAGCATAGAAGCAATATTCAAAGAAAACAGCCAGACAAACCATTAGTATCTCACTGGCTAGAAAAGAACCACAGTATCAGTGACATCAAGTTCGCAGTAATTAAAACAGTTGTTCCGCAGTGGAGAGGTGGCAATATAGATAAAACTCTACTCAAGTTTGAACAACGCTTCATTTATGAATTTAACACCTTAGAACCACATGGTTTAAACCAGGAAGCAGATTTAACAGTTTTTCTGGGATAGGTCTCTTTAATATATACATTTAGTACTCTGTGTGTATATATAGCTCTATGTTCATACAGCATTACACTCCTACTTTCATGCATACTTTTACTAATACCATTAACGTCACAATGCAGTTTATTCTGCTATTTTTTATTCTTTTATTTTGGTACGGTCTTTTATTATCCATTTAGCTAGGTTCACTTCTATATAATAAACCTGCAGGGTCTGTCACTATAACTCAATGTGTGTACCTTAACCCCTCCTCCAGTATCGGGTTACCTCAATTTTGGCGCAAAAATCGGCTTTTATAACTCTGTTTCAGATCACTTCTTTCACTTGCTCTGAATGTGCTCGGTGTAGTACAGCTCTCAACGGCTCAAACCTCGATGGTTCACTTTCATACCTGTTTCTGTTTCGTGAGTTTAATTTTCTGCATCTCTATTTTTCTCTGCCAATACACATGAATTGATGGTTTTCATATCCGCATCACAATGTGTTGGTCTCCTTGTCCAATATGGTATCGTATACATACTTAACAAGTTTCGTTTATACTATTTTTCTTTACTATAGTTATATAATATCATCCGTTCACGAGTTACTGTTTCTGCAACACACGTTCCACGACGTGCGTCTTGGGCGAGTTCCTGAGCTTCACGGTATAACCCAGCACTCGGTTATAGTTTTGATTTTATCATTGTTTTAAACGCTGTGTTTCATGACACAAGAATGCACCTACAATAGTTTTATTTTTAGCCTTCTTTTAAATATCTCTGCAACAACACGTTTTACAACGTGCACCTTGGGTCAGTTCTTTGAGCTTCAAGGCATAACCAGCACTCGGTTACACTTACGATTGCATCATTGTTTTAAACGCAATAATGCACATACAATAGTTTTATTTTTAGCCTTCGTTTCAATACAATTTTTAAATATATTTATTTATTTATTATTAATTTTTTCATGAGTGCAGTAAGCTATATGTCAGCCTCCATGTTGTTAAAGTTCCTTAGCACTCGCGCTGACTGCTAGAACCATTCTGCAGTCGGCTATACTGCACATCTACATCTGCTACGCCAAGTTTCTACATATCACTCTATTTTGCTAAGTTGTTTCACAACAGCGTCAACATGTCTTCATACCAACACCATTTACTTTGTTTTGTTCCTTGAGTTTGATGCCTTTAAACATTGTTTTATGATTCATTTTATAAGCATTTTTAGTCGTTTTTCACACACCGTATAATTATCCTAATTTTACAAAAAAAATGGTTCGCCTTCATTTAATGGTTTGCCCTTGTTTATTTTACAACTGTAATACAGCCTAATAGTATATTATGGCTTTATTGAGTTTTCCTTTTGGTTTATTTTACATCACGTTACATTTTACTTGCTTTAATGTTAAATTAATGCACTTCTATTGCACTTTTATATAGATATTCATGTATCATATAATTGTGCCCATATATAGTCATTTTTCATTTGAGTTGTATAGCTTTACAATCCAAATTATAAACATTACCATTGTCACAGTTAGCTATTCAAGACTCTCGGTATTATTTTCAACGGGGTCCCCCCCCCCCTTTTTTAGACAAACATTTTGTTCTTAAGGTTATATACCATACCATACCATGTTAGTTACCTCATCAGAGATTGTGGGGTTTTCCCAGTGTCCTTTCATTTCATTGTTCTTCCTCTCCTTTTTATTTCTGCATTGTAATTAAGTGTTTATTGTTATCACTAGTGTTTTGTTTTGTTTTTTCATTTTAGGGGTGTAGAACAAGTAGTTACCTGCTTTAATGTCGTTATTTGGATTATACTTTCAGCGTTTTTTTACCTCGTTTCTTTCTCGATGTTTTATTCTTATATAAATCTTTTGTTTACTAGTTTTTATAATATATTGATTAGACAATATTGATATTAGTTATGGTTTTAAGTATATGCTCTATTTAGTAATCATTTTAAAGTCTACAATTAATTGATCAATGTGTATATTGTTCTGTTCATTATTTATTCTGCAGTATGCACGTTAACATTCTAGTGCTCTGTTTGCTCAGCCCTACGTTTGTTTTTGCATTTTATCTATTTACTATTTTTATTTATTTGTTCACACTACCAGACTGTCACGTTTACCTGTAATCACCTTGCATCATGCCATTTAGTTTTAATTGCTTTTAATTGTTTTTATCATTAATTTATTATGTATCTGTTTAAGAGTTATTTCCGCTGAAGAAGGCGTTGCCGAAACGCGTTGGGGTTCCTCCATGATTATTAAAAACTCATCAGTTCATCCAACGTCTCCTGCCTCTTGTGTTTGCATGATCACTGAGTGCAATGTCTCCTTGAGCAAGTGTGGAACCTGCGAGGGATCGACTGACGTACTTGAGGTCCAAGATGAGAACCCCCTTTCTTGGGGACCCCAACTGGTCTGCAGGGACCAGCACCACCACTTGGAGCTGCAGCAGCCACTGTAGAATTCCCTTGACCACCACTCGTTTGGCTGGAGCCTTTCAAGGAGATTGAAGAAAGGCGTCTGAGAAGCTCCGCAAACTCTAATGAGTAATTCTCACAAATCACCTCAAGCACCCAGCATACTGTCTGGACCCAGGCAGAGTAAAACTGACAAAGGCAGACGCCTATCAGACAACCTCCACCCGAGTCCACCAGATCTAGATGTATTTTCTTAAGCCCAGCTACTGCGCTAGAAAAATAACCACATCCAGATCTGCTCCCATGAAAGGGCTGGCCACTCTGCAGATATCTGGCCTATTGATTGGGTGCAAACAGTAAGTCTCCCCTTATTGGCAAAAATACTGCGGTTGGGACTTGGAGAGGCCCAGGGCCTTTCCAGCCTTAGGTTTATCCTTCAGCAGTCTCGTGAGCTGGGCTCACCTAAATCCTTCACCAGCTGCTCTAAGGCTTCCCCAAACAGGAGCTTCCGCTGAAAGGGGAGCCAACTTAGCCTTGATTTGGAAGATCTATCAGTCAACTAGCTTTGCAACCAGAGCAATCGGCCTGATGCCATCACAGAAGCCATATTCTTAGCCAAAGCTCAAACCACATCATAGTGCGCGTCTGCCAGGTACGCTGCTTCAGATTCCAGCCAGGCCACTTCGAGTACCTACGATGCCTCTGTTGCCGAAGAATCTAGCATTGCCTGCATTCAACACAGACAGGCCCCAGCCTCAAAGGCCCCACAGAAGCCTGTAAGGCCAAGGTGCTAACCTCAAACAGCTGTCACAGCAGTGTTTCCAGTTTCCTGTTCTGAGGATCCTTCAATGCCACTCCTCCCTCAACCAGAATGGTGGTCTTCTTGGTGACTGCCAAGAATAAAGGCGTCCACCTTAGGAAGGCACAGGAGCGGCTTCTCCTCTGAAGGAATGGGATTCAGGCAGGCCACCGCCTACCCTCCTCTCAAAGCAGTCTCCAGTGCTTCCCACTCGGTCTCAATTATCTGCTTGATGACCCTTTGGATGTGAAAGGTTGTCTCAGACATGTGGAGTCCCTGCAATAAGGAATCCTCGAATGGAGAATCAAGAACCTACGGCTCGAATGGAATATGAAGTGATTTGAGGGAGTGGGCTATGAGTGCTCCAACCAAGACTCAGACGATGTGAGGGTCCTCTCCCGCCAAAAGCTCATGCTCCTCTAAATCCATCTGAGACATCCTAGTCTCTAGACCCAAGGGTCCCTCCAGAGGGTCATCCAACCCCCCCTGACAGCTCAGAAGCTGGCTCGACCTTAAGGGACAATGATGCAGCATCCCCTCGTGGCAACAGCATCTCTTGAAGCACGTCAGAGACAGTTGAGGTCCCTTGACCCTGAGAAGGGGAACCTGAAGCCTACTGATGGGCTCCCCTGCCTACCTTCATCAGATATACCTGATGCATGAACAAGACAAAATCAGGTAAAAAGGGGTCGTCTTCTGAATCCAGAGGCCCCCTGGGCATTATCCTGGTCCAACCTCTCCAAATCCAAACCCCTAGGAGCATCTCCTGTGGGCCAATCCCCTAACAAAACTGTGACTGTAGTTCCCACCAAAACCACGGGAAACCCAAAGCCACTGAGCTTGCCAGCTCTCCCATTAGTGTAGGAAGCGCCAAAGTAAGCAGTCAATCGCCTGCCTCCCAGTCCGCTTGCTCACAGGGTCTGCAAAGCCCCAATGATGAGATGCTCGCTTCGTAGGCCGCAGCCCACACAAATGGCCTTGGAAGATGACATGGCCGCATGGCTACAAAAAGGCAGGAGCCCTGCCGCCAACAAGAAGGCTCAAATGGGAACACTGCAAGAAAAAACAAAAAATAAAGACCAGACGAGGAAGCTCTAAACATTGCCGAGTGTAAGTCGAAAAAACCCAGATACACCACTTAACTTGCATCCAGTGCACCAGACAAAAAGGCCAAAAAGGAATCTGTCCCCACAGCTGCTTCTTTTGCGAATGATGAAGAGATCCATTGTTTTAAAAAGGGCCACTCACTACTCAAATGTCCTGCCACTGAAGGCAGAGCTGTGGTGAACTGCACAGCCCCAACAGATTACAAGGGCCTGGTCCCAGAGTGTGTTCACCAGACAAACCCTCCTCCAGTTTCCCGTCTTCCTCACAGGTTGTTAAATGCAGCTCTGGGGCAACTCTAATCTGCTGAATTAAGCCACAAGAAAATACCTATTCCACATTACCACTCATACCCTATCTCTCCATAATTTTTTTTTGTTGAATTAACAAACAAATTCTCTTCAGTGTGGCCGAAACTAGACAAGGCTCATTCCCATCTGCTGGAGATTGAGGATACTGGCTAGGTGGGAGGAGTGCAGCCCCCTTTATGGGACATCACTAAAGCTTGGAATTCTCAAACGCCATCTGTTGGAAGGGGGTGAAAAACCCGCTAGTCTGGACTGGAATTAGCCATTTTTTTCATGCAGTATTGAGCACTTTTGTAAAATAGGTGGAGTTCTGTGTTAAATTACTGGCTATTTTGGGGATGTCATGTCGCATCACCTAGTCAGGTACAGAGAAGGCAAGCATTGCTACAGCCATTTCACTAAAATCAAGATGTGTACAGGCTGAAACAAGATTTAAAATTATATAAAAGGATAGATTGAATGCAGATATCTTTCAGTGGTAAGACAGGAACATGAAAAAGTGGCTTAAGATATCAGGAAGGAAATATAGGTATTTGAATATGGCATTATAAAACTTCTGAAAATTATTAGAAGAACATGCTCTCAAATGAAAGGGTGCATGAGATAATGGGAGGTGAATAAACCCCGACAGAAGAAAAATTAGATTTGTTGATTGACTGCATTATTTAAGACCTACTTTACTAAGCTTGTTTCCCCAGAAACACAGGATTGAAAAAAAAGTCTTAGTAAAACCATGCCCTTAATACTGGAGGGCATGAAATATGGAAAAAGCAATTTGGGAAGATTACAGATCTTGAGCATTTCAAATGTTAATATGGGCAAAACAAAGGAGGGCTGTGCAGAAAACAAGCACACCAGAGCTGTAACCTTCATATCAAAGACACTGCTTGATAATGAAAAAATGTTTCCTAAAACAAGAAGCCAGCCCAATAAACAAACTGATCTCCAAGCCTGCTGGAAAATAGTAAAGGTATTTCACGTATTTAGGTAAACAAGCTGCATGCAATAAATACATAGAAAACACTGCCTCAGCATGCATCTTACAGACTCAGGATGGATCCTAACAAGTTCCTTTATTTGGCTGCTTTATTGCCATGACAGTATAGGCATATGCTGCCCTATACAGAGGTTTACAAGACCATTTCTAAACATTTGGGGACTCTATTTGTCAGAAAAAAATATCCACAAATGGAATAAGTTGAAGTTGTCCTGCCAGGATCACCCCAAGAACAAACTTGAAAACCATCCATAAATTCAGAAAGAACCCCTCACTAATACAGAAAATCTACAAGTCTCTCGCTGCAACTGGTGTGATGGGTCATGCATCAACCACCAGGGAAGAAATTAATTTGAATGGTGTTAATGGAAAGATAGCTAGGAAGAAACTATTGCTGCCTACTCTCACATGTTTGAAGTATCTGGGTGACCCACAAAAAAACTTCTAGAATAACGTTCTATAAAAAGATGTTCATTGCCCGTGTTCCCTGTAAAATAGTTATCTCCAAGTTATAATACCCTGTTCAATGTAATTTCAGTTTGTTCAATGTAAAACCGCACTGATGCAGAATAGCGCGGTATATAAGAGAATGTAAATAAATAAATTGAAAAGTTCTGTTTTTCTGACTCAAAAGCATTTTATTTGGAAGCAGAATTTGGTTATTACTAAAGTAAAAACCACATTCCAACTATCAGGCATGGTGGTAGCAAGTTATCTTGGTGCAAGGATACTTTGCTGTATCAGGACATGGACAGTCTAGAGAAGAATGAGGCCATTTGCCCATGAGCTGAAAATGAAAAAAGTGGGTCAATGTAGTAAGATAACCCTGAACATTCAAATAAGTCTACAATAGAAAGGCTCACAAAGATTTTCTATTTTGGATTTGCCAGATCAAAGAAATCCAGATCTAAATCCTATTAAAATGTGGCAAGACTCAAAAGCAAGATGTTTGGGCAAGAAAAGTCCTCAAATGTCACAATTGTGGGGAAGAATTCCTCAAGGGTTATGTAAGAGACTAATCAACACTTGCAGGAAATCATCCAGTTGAACTTATTGCTGCTCAGGTAGGTACCACCAGTTACTAAATGAAGAGTTCACTTTTTTGCACAACTTATTGTTGATTCCTTTTGTTGAAGAATCAATTGAAATTTATATGTAAAATATTTAGTTAGGCCATTTATACAATGGACTTATCTTATTGAGTTTATATTACGATCTGTATTTTAACACTATTTATGCTATAAACAGGATTAGATCATGCAGGTATGGGAAAGAGTTCACAAATTCTCTCCTCGGCACTGTAAAATAGGGAAAAGGTTTCATGGCACCAGATCCCAACTGAGCTGAAAATCCAAAGCAATAAAAAAAAACTGCCAAGTCTAAAAATACAGAGAAAAATGAAAATAGTATAGTCTGACAGAGCATGCAAGAATCATTGTTCAGAATAGCCATGGCCCTTATAAAGCCAAACATGGTAAATGCCATTAACTGTCACAATACATTTGTACAAATATTTCCCATTTTTAGAAGTCCATAAAATGTCCTTCACAAACAAAGAATAAATACCATCTATAATGTTAAACAAGGTCTGAGGCAAACAAATGAATCCCCATTAAGTGTCAAGTTGACCTATGTAGACATTGAAATAATACAATAATTTGCTGCTTATTTCAGAGTTAAAAACCTGCTCCTCCCCTTTTTCCAACTGCCAACTTGGCCCAACACAGAAAAGCACACCACAACCCAGCAGTATTGATTTAAGCTGCAGCAGAAACATAGGAAACCAAGAGAAGTGAGAAAGTGCAAAGGAGGAAAATGGTCAGGAAAAGAAACAAATGCTTCACTTTTAGCTCCTAAAGTTCAAAAAAATGTTTTGACATATCTGCTTTTTAATAAAAAGGCCTGAAGTGAGAGTAATAAAGAAAATATAACTCAAGGTCAGCTCCTTGGTTCATGGATCCAAGTTTAGGACCCCAATTCACCAAGGTCAGCCAGGCCTAGGTGCATTACAGAGGTACTAAGGTCAATGAGCAACATCAATAAAGAAGTCCAGTGGCGGTACCCTTCCACAGCCCTAAGCTTGGTGAGAGGTCCTGGGTACCACTGGGGCATGTCATATGTGGTGGAACATGGAAGAGAAAACAAGCTGGAGAGACAGAAACAAAAATAAATATAAATGAAAGATGAAAAATGTGAAGCAGAAACTAGAAATCAATGTAAGTGCAACACATACAACTTCTCAAGACAAGCAATTAAATGAATTCACACCAAAGTTTGGGCCAAAACATAACATAAATCTTGCACATCAGTGATGCAAGATGTTTAGACTTAAAAAGCAGCTGCGCATGTAGCGGTATATATGTAAAAGCAACAATACTCAAAATACCAGGTAATTTTCTCTTTCTAAAGATATAGTCCTCTGTGTTTAGGATCCTGATGGTTTCATATTCCCAGAGAGGTGGAGTAGTAAGGTCTTCAACTGCTGCTGCCTGCCTCCCCCCACCCACAAAAAATGTATGTATTATGTACAGATTTTCAATGTCCATCAGCGTGCAGCCCAGACTTAAACTTTTTATCTTAGCTATAGTGTCAAGCAATGATCAGTTAAATAAGAACTTGAAAGGGAGCATGGACCTCTGCCCGGAATGCAAAAGACCCACAGACATTAAGCCATCTCAACTTCTCACTTATATGAAAAAGCTTCCTTCAAGACCCAACGGAAAGATACATCACTGGTCTCAACACAAAAGATATTACCTGCATGGAGCGGTGGGTTCAACCCTAAACAAAGGCAAAGAGAGGGTGACCTGCACCCACTGGCACATACACCTACTGCAGCCACCTTAATGAGCAGATTAGATTGACCATATAGGTTCTTTACCTGCCGACATAGAAACATAGTATATGTATTAACATGATATGCGATTGCTTTCTGGTCTGAATGCATTATATAGCTCAGGATCTACAAATCTTAAAATATTGATGCATTATGAAGAGTTTACTTTTTTCTAGTTTGACCTGATATAGATTGCTGAACTTTTGCCCTGGTCTGGTTTTAGTGTATTAAATCAGTAGCCCATACTGGAGAATATATTCCAACAACCTGAGTTAAGGGTCCCAAGCTAAATACACCTAGGAGATATCAAGAACTACAAATTAACACAAAAGAACAATTTAAAATGTGAAGTTTACTGCTTTATTAAGCCACTGATGCAATTGTACTTCCAAATGGTTTTAAGTTAAATAGCGCCAACAATTTAATAATAGCGACGTTCAATTTTTAAACACACCTAATTTTTCTCAGCTCTAACCCTATTGTGCATACCAAATTATATCCCTCCAACAAGGATACATGCCCCTGTACTTAAAATTCTCTTCAAACCACATCTCGACCCCCCAGAACCCTCAGCATACAGACACATAGCGAACTTACTCTTCATAGCAAAAGTAATTGAGAAAGTCATACAACTGCAAGACCATCTGAACAAACAATACATACTCAATGACCAACAGCATAGATTCCGACCCCATCAGAGTTCAGACACTTAACCTCCCTCCTAAGCAAACTCATAAAGGACATCCAAAAACCAAAACCAAACCAAGGGTACATTCTTCAATTCCTAGACATCTCCTCAGCCTTCGATACCATCAGCCACATGATCCTAATCCAGCAACTACAAGCAATCTGAACAGAGGGCACAGTTCTCAGTTGGTTTCAATCCTACCTCATCAACTGCCAGCAACAAGTGAAAATCGTAACTTGCACATCAACCCCATATACACAAACACAAGTTGTGCCACAAGGATCCGCACACACTGCCATACCATTCAATATCTACATGCAACCACTCAGCAAAATCATCCAATCCCATAAAATATTATTCCACGTATACGCAGATGATGTCATGTTATACACACCCCTCAACACTGATTGCCCATCATACCACTCCATCCAGCAATACGTTTCAAATGTCTAGAGATGACAAACTAAACCACCTATCAATAGACACCAGCAAAACCAAATCACTTATTTGTCACCAAAGCAGTACATATACCCCCCACACACACAACCATCGCACTAAACTTCGAAATCCATGTCAAAAGAGACATCAAATACCTAGGAGTCACCCTCAATTAGCAACTAACCTCAGACCCCCAAGTTACCAAGACAACAAAAACAATTTGCTTCAAGATGCGAATTCTGCAATGCCTCCACCCACTGCTGGAACTATCTGACTTCCGATCCGTCCTACAAACCCTTATCCTCCCCCACATCGACTACTGCAATGCCATATTATCATGGCCTTCCACAAACCACCCTCCACCCACTACAAACTGCTCGCCATACAGCCGCCCGTACAATCCAAGACATTATTGCTGATCTTTAAAGCCACCAATGGGCTCTCATCCTCCTCACTCAAAGAACTCATCCAAGCCAGTCCACCTAATAGATCCAGGAGATCTACTGCAATTAACACTCTATTAATGCCAAAGGCATTAACAAAATGCACCACAGCAACAGCTAACAGGGCCTTCAGCTTCTGTGCTCCAAGATGCTGGAACGCACTACCACCTTACATCCGGGCAATCTCTAACTTACCACAATTTAGAAAGGCACTCAAACATCATCTCTTCCTCAAACACTTCCCAGAAAACAATGTGGCAAGACAACCCCCCAATGACGAGCTATACCAACACTCTCAGCTAGCTACACCACCATTTCATCCAAGACTCCTGAACCCGTGCATGCCTCTATGTATATAGTTACCCCATGTTATCCAAGTTTCGGTCCCTGTTCTCTGTATACTCAGAACAACTTGTTCTAGTGATTATGTTGGATGTAAACCGCACTGATGCCGAATAGCGCAGTATAAAAGAAATGTAAATAGATAAATAAATCCAAGGAGCATCCAGAACTGACCACATCACACCCATTCTGAAACATCTCCACTGGCTCCCACTCCCTACCAGAATACAATATAAAGATTCTCCTATTAACTTTCAAAACCATCAACAAACTCTACTACACATTCACTCCTCAAATAAACCCAAGAAGAAACTGGACCATGAAGACCCTGAGAATACTAACTGACAAACCAAGATACAACCAGCAAGCCTGCCCAAGATCATTTGAACTCTCAGCATCTTCCCTCAAACTCTCTCTCAGATGAAATCAGAAACGCCTCCAGACTCACCAACTTCAGGAAGCTGCTCAAAACCCACTTGGTCATGAAACATTTCCAAAGTGTTTTGTGATCACTTCCTCAAACCTGAGTGTAAATAGTCTCAGCTAAGCTACCTCCTGCTTATAAATAGTTTACTAGCCACATGCCTACAAGTAATGTACAAAGTTTACGTTCTGTCAACCTCGCTCTTCATTGTTCCATGTACACCGTTTTGACCCAGAGAAAAGCAGTATAAAAATCCAGCTAAATAAGTATACTTCAGACCAGCATAGACTATGCCACTTAAACTTCACAGCATCACAACAGCTTTGCACTGTCAGCCCCATACCACTAGGCAAGCTGAACCTGGCTCTATACACTGTATCTGGACAGTCCCGATACACTCATAACCCCTCTTCTCAAATCACTTCATTGGCTCCCCCTTCCATTTTCATATCCAATTCAAAATTTTCCTTCCGACGTATAAATGCATTTAACATTTGT
The DNA here is from genome assembly GCA_033557465.1 of Ichthyophis bannanicus. NCBI lineage: Eukaryota > Metazoa > Chordata > Amphibia > Gymnophiona > Ichthyophiidae > Ichthyophis > Ichthyophis bannanicus. Next base: position 369,581,940 of record CM066033.1, on the reverse strand, counting down.
TACATACCGCCTTTCATGATATCAAGGCGGTTTACATTGAACAAACTGAAATTACATTGAATAGGGCATTATAACTTGGAGATAACTATTTTATAGGGAACATGGACATTCACTCTACTGCCCCCCTTTCCTCTCTCCCTACACCCCCCCCCCCCTCTCTCTTGTGAGCTCTGCTCTTCTTCTGGCTTTCTGCTCTCTATGCCCCTCTTCTTCCACTGCCAATTCCAGAATTTGATCTTTTCACCTTGCTGCTCCTTATGCCTGGAACAAACTTCCTGCATCTTTACATTGGGTCTCTTCTCTCCCCCTCTTCAAATCCATGCTTAAAAGCTTACCTCTGAGGCTGCTTTTGGATTCTAATCGCTTGTTCTCCTTTCCCTATTTGAACCTCTTGTATTTTAGTGTCTTGATTAGATTGTAAGCTCTATGAGCAGGGACTGTCGTCTAGTTTGTACAGTGTTGTGTACACCCAGTAGCATTATATAAATGATTAATAGTAGTAGTAGTAGACTGCCTTTGCCCTTCCAAGACTACCACCTGGGCTCACAGTATTATCTAGATAACACTATCAAGTGTACAAAACAGACGTTGAAGACACTATCAACGCAATCACCACCACCACAGCACCAAATGATCCCTGCCCGGCGTTTTGGATAAAGACACTGCGCAAGGAATGTAGCCCATTCTTAGCCAAACTCAAACTCTCCTATGCTACAGGAGAATTCCCACAATGCCTAAAGCAAACGTCCATCAGACCACTCCTAAAAAGCTGCAAACTGGACACCCAGAAGGTTGACTCTTACAGGCCAATTGCAAGCATCCCACTATTGGCCAAGATAATCGAAAAGCTCATCCAACAGCAAATTCAAGACCATATTGACGACACTGCCCCATTAGACCCATGCCAACATGGATTCAGAGAAGCGCATGGCGTGGAGACGCACCTGACTATACTCTTCAACACCTTAATCATTGGCATAGACAATGCCAAAAGAGGATATGCCCTAATCTTCTTAGACATTGCAACAGCCTTTGACTGTCGACCACGAACTGCTCTTGGCACACCTGGCAGAGAAAGAGATCCAAGACACAGCCTTGAAATGGTGTAAATCTTATCTTTCAGACAGATGGCAACATGTGAGGACAAGGCTTTCGACCTCTAAACCATTCCAGCAGAAACAGGGAGTTCCGCAAGGTTCCGCACTTTCAGCGCTGTTTTTCAACATATATATGCAGCCCCTCTGCACACTCGTCCGTTCCTTCGGCATCTCATGCCTCATATATGCTGATGATGTGTTACTATACATGCCATTTACAACCAACCAGCCAGATTTCTCAGCATTAACCAATTGCTTCGACACAATAACTGACTGGCTTCAATCCCAAAACCTCAGGATAAATCTCAAGAAAACAGAGGCTCTATTCATTACCAGGGACCAGTCATTTGCTCCGCCAGCAACATTAAAAGTAAGAGGCGCTGAACTCCAAAGCAAGCACACAATCCGTTACTTGGGCATAACACTAGATCAACAGCTGGATATAAAAACACAGGCTGTTAGTGTAGCTGGGTTTAAAAAAGGTTTGGACAAGTTCCTGGAGGAAAGGTCCATAAACCATTATTAAGAAGGGACCCAGGATATCAATGCTTGAACCAATACAAGCATTGTGGAACCTGTTTCTCTTGGGGAAACTGCTAGGTACGTATGACCTAGATTGGCCACTGTTGGAAACAGAATACTGGGCTTGATGGACCTTGGTCTGACCCAGTATGGCATATCTTATGTTCACATATAGGCAACAGCATCAAGGCAGTATACTTCGAGATCCGGACAATCCGTCACCTACGCCCCCTCCTGGAACCAGACGACTTTAGGACAATCTTCCAGGCCTTAGTCCTCCCCCACTTCAACTTCGCCAACGCCATCCTACAGGGTCTACCGAAAAACACTCTGTACCCACTCCAGCTGGCTATGAATGCTGCAGCCAGAACACTACACGGTGCTGCCATGAGGGAGCACATAACACCAATCTTGAAGCATTTACACTGGCTTCCAATATACCGTAGACTCATCTTCAAGATTCTACTAATAACCTTCAAGGCTATCAACAGACTCACTTCCACGTCCATCTCAGATCTCATTCTTCCCACTCCCCAAATAGAACCAGAAGATCTGTCTCAGCCAATATCCTATGTATCCCTAGCATGATTACAAAATCCCTGCAAGCAACAAGAAAGAGGTCCTTCATGTTCTATGCCCCGTCGTACTGGAATGCACTACCACCTGACATTTGAGCAATTACGGACCTTACACAGTTCAGGAAGGCACTGAATCATCACCTCTACCTGCAGCATTATGGTATCACACAGCAACCACCTAACTGCAGTCACCAAGACATACACACCAAACCTCCTACTATACATACACCCTGTGTGCCACGATAGCACACTCAAACCCCAACTTGAATATGTATATAACTACCTCAAAGCTGTAAAATACCTTTAACCCAGAGCATGTATATAGTTCCCCAGTTAATCCAAGTTGAATATCCTTGTTTTCTGTAAGTCCAACATGGACGTTTACCGTGTCTGAACACAACTGATGTTATTTGTAAACTGAGCTGATACCAAAGAGCGCGGTATAGAAAAGTAATAAGACAAAGAGGAACTGAATCCATTGGTGAGAAAGTGATGGCCCTTTAAAATATTATTGCACTTAACTCTATGGCTTCCTATCTTCCCATGTACAGAGGAAAAGGCATATATATATGGAAGTAGTGGGGGAAATACAGTGACAGAATTAAAATGGCACGGGACAGACACAGTGGGATCCTTTTATAGCAACAGGATGAAATCAAAATAAACATAACTCTCTCTTATATCTCAATGAATAGGGATGACCTACAGGGAGCGGTGGGTACACTCCTAAACAAAGGCATAGGGAGTGGTGACCTGCATGGAGAAGCTAGTGGACCTACTCTTGCCGCCTTGCTGGGTAGACTAGATGGACCATACTGGTCTTTATCTGCCGTCATATACTATGTTACTATGTATTTTATTTATTTGGCTGCTTTTTATAACAGTTCAAAGCCATGTACATCTAACTCAAATAGTTATCGTTTTTATTTAATTATAATCTTTTTACATTGGCTAGTTTACATATACGTGTAGCCAAAACTTATGACATGAAGAAAGGGAATTGTAATTAAGGTTGGAGGGGTGTGGAGGGAGAGTTATGTGGTGGATCTGAAGTGAACAGAAATTAAAACTCCTCCAGAGAGAAGACCGTGTGGTACAATGCAAGACATACAACACAGACTTGCTTCATGAACAGCAGTGGAATTTAATCCTCGCTGGTCACGGGCAATGTCTATACCTCAGGGCAGGGTTGCCTAAACCCGTCCGAGTATCCCAAAGCCAATCGGATTTTACACACTGAATATATGTTGTTATATAGAAAATAAATTTGCATCCATTGGAAACTCTTGTGTATGCAACCAATTTCATGAATGTTCATCACCAATACGATGAAAACCAGTAGCTGGTAGAAGTCCTCCCGAATAACTCTCTAAACACGCAGCCCCAGAACAGGGTCCACCCTCAAGTACAGGGAGAACCTGGACTCCGCCCAATAGCCCTTCCTTAGGTCCTGCTCTGCCGGCGCTCATCCTCTCTACCCAATAAAGCCACCATACCTACCTTTAAAGAACTTGAGGGCAAGGCCGTAGAGCTCCTCCAGGCTAAAGCCCAACAGCTCCTCCGTGTCAAGCGGCGACCCAGGCTCTGAGCGTCCCCCTGTCCGCGGCCGCTCCTGGAGAGTGCTCGGGGCAGACCGAGCCACCTCTTTCTCATCTCCCCGCCGCTCCTGCTGTTCGGCCCCGGCCGCCGCCAACCTCTCCTCCGGGTCCGGGCTCAGCGTCAGCCCATCTATGGAAACCTCCAGCCGCTCAGAGCTCACCACCGCCATAGCCCCTCAGCGTCAGGCAGCGGCCACGTACCTACTTCCGGTTCACCTCTCTCACCCCTCCCCATGCACGTTCTAAGAGGCGGGTCAAGAGACCGACTTCCTGTCCTATCCCACGCGCCTCACTGCCTATTTGCCGTAACCTAGGAGATGCGAAAACGTACTGGCTCGCGGTAACCACAAAGTGGTTAAGATGCGCTTGGCATGCAGTCTCACGCAGGCGCAGTACAGGGACAAACGCTAGTTTCCTGCAGCCGGAAACCAAACCGGTGTGTTTATCATGTTCTGAGACCTAGTGACTTCTGTTTCCTGGTGCGTTTTGCTTTCTGCGATGCCGATTAGCTGAAAAGATACGGTCCTAAATGAAATATTGCATAGCTTTTCAGATTCACATAACGGTTTTGGCGTGACAATTGCATATATGTTGTCAAAGTAATAAATTGAGTGATTAGGCTAAAAACAATTTACAGTGTAGTAATAAAAGCAATACAATTAAGGAGAACAAAGATGCCAGTATCAAGAAACAGTCTAAGAGGTATGTTTACTAAACCGGGCTAACGGTTAACCCGGGCTATCTGCCACTAGGTCCCATATTATTCAATGGGACCTAGTTGCAGTTAGCCCGGGTTAACCGTTAGCCCAGTTTAGTAAACATACCCCTAAGTGTTTTTTGTCAGTCAGATGACAGTTGTCGTGTCTGGTGATAGGAAACATATTTTGCCGTTATAGCTGTTATTTCCCCCCACCCACTTCTGTTGGGATAGTTCATTGATTTTTTTTCTCAGCTTTAGGAAAGCTACGTCTCTAATACTTCTTGCTGATTTTCAACAGAGTTGGTCACTTGTGATTAAATAGTGGCTTTGACCGCTGAACTGCAGGGTATCACAGGATCCATACTGCCACAATAAAGTAGCATGCTTTATCTATTGGAAACTCTATAAACACTACAACATCACTATGCTTGAAAAGCACTGGGATCCTGATCTGAAAAGAATTAGAGAATGAGGAGATGATGGTCACCTGGGATACTCCCATTTTAACTGATAAAAAGCTGGATGCAAGGAAACCCTAGCACCGGCCTTGCTTGTGACCTGGATTGGCCACTGTTGGAAACAGGATACTGGGCCTCATGGACCTTCATCTGACCCAGTATGGCATTTCTTAAGTTCTTATGTTCAGATATGGGCATAAATCAACAAGCTCTGCCTGGACCCAAGTGAAACAAAGATTCTATGGGTTCTAAAGCAAGCAGACAAACAATTGACATCAAACTCCCTTTTGGGAACTATGAACTTCTCCTAAAATCATAGATCAGGAATCTTGGGGTACTGTTGGACTCATCACTTACTTTGCTCCTGCAAATTCAGGCAATCTTTAAAAACTGTTTCTATTACCAATGGCAACTGTGAAATCTATTTCCATACATCAAGAAAACAAATCTGATCATTAATAGTCCATGCCATGATAATGTTACTATTAGACTATTGTACTGCCCTGCAAATTAGACCACAGAGGATTCACGCATGCTCTAATTAATTCAGAATGCTTCAACACGACTGACAAAGGGTTGAAAGTAGCATGACCAGATCACCAAAAATCGCATTGGCTGCCAGTACACTACAGGACCAAATTTAAAACTCACTGATTTTTCAAGGTCTTCAGATGAAATGGGCAAAAGTACCTAAAGAATGTGCAGTCAATGCTCACTCTCTGCCCCAACCCAAATTACTGTTCCATGTAAAAGTATATAAAAAATTGTTAAACTGTTCCCTGTAAACCGCCCTTGATCTCTGGAAGGGGCGGTATAGAAGAAAAGAATAAATAAATAAATAAAATAAAAACAAAAGAGTATAGCCTCAAGGGGTGAAAGATAAACACTACATACATCAGGAATATAATTCTATTAGTCAAGCCCACGTCAAGAGAGCCAAACCCCCCCCCTTGACTATTCCCATTATCTTTTAATACCAGCAGTTCCAAAATATCCAAACCATTAATCCAAACAAACACAAACATTGCCGCACTCGCCCTTCAGGAAAGTCTCTAACTTGAGAGGACTCAAAAAAGACAGAGACCAATTTTGTTCTAGGCGTCCCCCGCCTGTCTGGGTGTCCAGAATCAGGATGTGCCCCAGCTGCACCCAATTCTGATCCCCAGGGGGCTCAACGTGCCCGCGGGATCAGAATCGCAGCATAGGGCCTGGATGTCCAGGACATGCCCCAATTCTGTGTGTCCAGGTGTCCAACAAACTCCCCAGCTAGCCTAGCTGCAGTGCTGTGGCGTCCTGTTGCCATGGCTCCATGCAGGAGCCGTGATCCCTAGTGGACCCAGAGAAATTCCTTTCCCTGCCACCTGACCCCCAATTGGGCCTGCCGTGGCCAGGGTCGGGCTGCAGGGAACCTTCTGTACCTCCTCACCTTCCTTTTCTGGCCCGGGTCTTCCATCTACCTCCGTCCAGGAGACTTATTCCACCTCTGAGATGGAATCGGCCCTGTACATCCAGGGTCATGGCGCCACCCACTCCCTGCCCTCGCTCCTCCTCCGGCCAGACCCCTCCTGCCTGCACAGCTCAGATCTATGTGCGGGGAGCTCTGTTTCCAAGATGTGGGCCAGGTGTTTAGCAGGGCTGGACGTCCAGATCAAACATCCAGACCCACTAAACGTGGTTCAGAATGACCCCCATATTGTATACCTTGATAAACAACCATGCATTTACAAGAAAATTTGAGGAAGAGGATTGCCCCCAATGCTGATACAGCAGGCTTCAGTGCTAGGAAAGACCTCCTCCTCATTTGTGTTACCTTTGATACATCCGGAAAAATATTTCTTTTCTGCCCACAAAAAACATAATTTGTTTTCTGAAAAAATAAACATAAAACGTTATTATGATCTATCATAGATCCAAAATAAACAATTAATGTAGCATGAGATGGAATATTATTGACTGAATTTTCTAAGAAGGCAGAAACATCTAAAGTATCAATAGAAGACAGTTGATCCAAACCTGGACCCACAGGACCTGAATTTGCAGCATCAGGATTTACCTTCTCTTGAGGAAGGTAATAGATATTTGAGATCTCTATAGTTTCTGCCACAGAGAGACCAAGAATCTCCCTAAAGTATTTCAGCAAAAGCTTAATAGAAGATAAATAATGTGTACGGGGGAAACGTAGAAACCTCAAATTATGAACATGTTGGGCATTCTCCATCGCCTCCAGGCGACAGGGAATAGCCAAAGTATCTTTCATAGCAGAAGTACTAGTAACATGCAATAAAGAGTAATTTGAGTCCTATTTAACTAAATGATCATTCACAGTAGACAGCCTCTTATCCTATTCAGTCAGTTTCGCAACAGTACCCAAGGAAAAGTCAGATATATCTTTAAAAAAAGAGCCCAGTAAAGATTCCAAACATGTAATCACCAATAAAATGTCCTTTAGAGCAATATCTCCAGAAGAACTTGGTATGGTCTTAACAGTTGATAAGCACTATACTTTCGGAATTGGACAGACAGATACATCGCTCCATGTACTCCCGAGGAGGCTTTCCTTAACTGAGCAGAGGCGATGGAAGGTGGCAGCAAACTCTTCAAAACCAGAGAGGCACCGCTATCGTAAGATTGAAGAGACATGGAGTGGCAGGGTGAGGTAGAAACACCCTCTAACAGGACTTACCAGAGGAGTAGAAGACTCTGCCACCACATGTCAATCCATCAGGCCGACCACAGTCACCACTTTTTTCTCAGGCAATACACACACATGCTTCTTCCTCTTACCCATAAGATCTATCACTCCTCACTCTGATGTGCTCTGAAGGGGCTCCAAAAGGGCAGACTTGCCCCTTTGAAATGCTCCTTCGGACACACTCTTGCAGACACGTGCCCGCTACCGCGTCCTGTGGTGGGGCCTGCTGTTTAAAGGGCCTCTGATCAGGTGATTAGTAGTGAAGGAGAAATTGCCCGGAGTCACGCCGACAGTAACCAGCAACACAGCAAGGGATTCCGGCTCCAAATATCCCGTGGTGGAGCCTGCTGTTTAAAAGGCCTCCAATCAGCTGATTGGTGGTGAAGGAGAAGCTGCCCAGAGTCACGTTGACAGCAACCAGTGACACAGCAAAGGATTCTGGCTCTCAGGCATGGGATTTTTAATGCACTGGCTGTTTCAGCACATGGTAGTAATTATCTCGGCCCCAAGAGAACTACTTAGCATGTTATCTGTTAGCACACTTTAGTAAATGTGCCCCTATATGTCCTAATTGCACTTGCTACTACTACTAATCATTTGTATAGTGCTACAAGGCATACACAGCACTGTACATATAGATGTTAGACACAGTTCCTGCTCATCAGAGCCTACAATCTAATCAAGACAAAAGATAGAGGAGTGCATTCTGTACTGGCCGTCTCCCCCTTGTACGGCCAATCAGAATTGGGACGTACAGAGGTAGACCCAATTCTGATAGCACGTGGGCTGGATGTGCCCGTGGAATCAGAATCGTGTCTACGGCCTGGACGTGCAGGCCGTGCCTTGATTCCGATTAGCCACATGTCCAGCCCACAGACCCAGCTAACTCAGCCAAGCTCCTGAATGGTGCCACGGTGTCCCATCGCCATGGCACCGCAGCTCCATTCAAGAGCTGCGATCCCCTGCCACAGAAAACAATCTTTGTTCCCAGCAGCCTGACTTCCAATCTGGCCTTCCATGGCCAGGGTCGGGCTGCAGGGAACCCCCTGCACCCCCTCACCTGTGTCCCCGGGTCCCGCACAACGATCCCCCTCCATCCAGGGGGATTTATTCTACCTTCAAGGTGGAATAAGTCCCCTGTCTAGATTTGAGGCCCCGGACGTACAGTGCTCACCCCTGAATTGGCCTTGTATGTCTGGGGTCACGGCCTGCCCATGTCCCATCCTTGCTCCGCCTCCAGAATGTACCCTCCCACCCCCATCTAGGCCTCCTCATACAAATCCGCTGTTTGTATGGGGAGGATATTGATGGGGCCGGCAGGGGAATGAATAGCAAGGATGGATGTCCCACAAGACGTCCATCCTCACTATATGTGAGACAGAATGACCCCCATAGTGAAACTGGGTACTAGAGTATGATAAGATACACATAAGTAGCGGACAAGAGAGGAGCATCAGGATACAAAAGCAGATTCAAAGAGGTGGGTTTTTAGCCTGAATTTGAATAGAGCTAGAGAAGGAGCCCAATTCACAGACTCAGGTAGTTAGTTTCAGGCATATGGGTGCTATTGTAGAAGGCTTATTTGCAATTTTCACATGTAAAATCAGGGCTTTACATGTGGAAATCACGTCCACGTCTTAATGGTAATTTTGGAACATCTCCAGGGTCTTAGTGCTTCAATGTTATGCAGGGGTGTGCCATGGGTGTAGTCTGGGTGGGGCAAAAAACTATACATGCATTCCCCCTTTCATATGTCTTTGTTTTTCCAGTGTTTCATTGCAGGCAGAGTCTGACTTCTCAAGCTTCCACTTCCGTTTGTGTCTGCAGGTTTCTATTTTTAGTCTATGGTTACTTATTCTCTTTTTGGTTAGGGTCTGTCTGTGCTTTGCATGTATGATTGAGCGCAGATAGTCTGTGAGTGTGTAATTCCTTATCGTTACTCCAGTTTAGTCCTCCACCTCTGGGTTGTGTACCTCCTCCTGCAGCTTGGAGACTGGGCATGTCAAAGTCGTGACATCACTGGATATAGCCTGCTGGTATCTCCCATCAGCCCCCAGTGTGTCCAGTCTCCATGCAGCAGGAGGACGTAGTGAGCCTAGGTGCTGGGCTCACTTGAGGATCAGATAAGGAGCGGTTAGAGTGGCATTAGATTAGTTTATGTTTAAGTTCCCTTTCAATTTTGTTAATTTTGTCATTATCACTTAAAATATATATATATATATATATATATACTTTAAATTTTTTATTGAATTATAACACTCATGAATAACAAGAATGAAAAAGCAAAAGGATGATATGCATAAACAATAAAGCATCAAAATAAAGACAAAATATCAAAAGAAATAATTAGAATATACATCATCCAATTTAGTCCACAAAGTTAAGGCAATATTAAGGGAGGCTACAGGAAATCAAAATACAGGAAAAAAGAGAAAAACTTAACAGAGCAGAGACTTAAGCATCAGCCGAATTGGTTACAATTTGCACCTCATTTCCTTCCCTAGCTACCAAAAAGTCCAATAGCTGACTAGGCTCAAAAAAAGGAAAAATCTTACCATCATAAGAAATTACACAATGAGAGGGAAATCTTAACTGAAAGCTACCCCCCAGAGAAAGAACTCTAGGGCGAAGACCCAATAATTCCTTTCTTCTCATCTGAGTAGCACGAGATAAATCAGGAAACATATAAACTTTAGAGCCTAAGAAAGTACAATTGAAATTTCTAAAGTATGCCCGAAGAATTAGCGATTTATCAAGCTCCAAGGCCAGAGTCACAAGCAAGGTAGTACAGCCGGTCACCACCTCTAGAGAGTCCTCCAGGAATGCGGTAAGATCTCCGATTCCTACAGCAGAGCTTCCAGGGGTGGGCCCACCAGTACCAGAACCTACAGATAGATAATGTGCACGGACAATTGGAGGTAAATTATCTCCAGGAAGTTTAAGCACCTCCTGAAGATATTTACGAACCATCTCAATAAGAGACATAACAGGAGATTTAGGAAAATTTAACAATCTTAAATTATTTCTATGAATATAATTCTCCAAGTAGTCAGCCTTTTTTGATAGTAAGATCTTATCTTTAACTTGGGCAGCACACAACCCACAAAGATGTTCCAACTCTTTCTCCACACCCTCCAAACGCCGGGCTTGTTCCTCTTGAACCCTTTTTGCATCTGCAATATCCTTACACAACGATAGAGAATCTCTTTTAACAACTCCAACGACAGTCAGCAGAGAAGTATTTACGGTAGTAATTGCATCCCACAGTGCCTCCATATCCACTACCGATGGCTTAACCAAGCCTCTCAAACCTGGGATCGTGTCCAAATCCCCTGACGGAACTGTAGACACCCCTCTTTGGGGAAAGATCTTCTCCAGACTATCCACATCCACCACAGCCTGAACAGAGGGTAAGGACGATGAAAAACCTCCAACGGGATCGAAGCCCTCTTCACTTCCTATTGTCGACGAGCATCTCACCGCCCTGGCAGGAAGCACTCCGAAACCCGGATCAACATTTCCAGGTCGAGGCGGAGGGGGGGCATGCTGTTCAGGAGACAGCCACACACCCAATGCACTCAGAGCCGATGACTCCAACGCCGCCGGCTCCGCCGAAGATGCTGCTCTACTCCCCGCGCTGGTAAAGCCACAAGCCACCAAAGTTTTCTGGCCCATAGTTTCAGAAACAGGCTGTCCCGAGGGTAGGGCAGCCTGCTTTCTCTTCCGGTGACCCATCTCCAATGATAGACGTCGGAACAACACCGGCCGTCCAGCTAACGCGGCAGCAAATGCAGCAACGCTCAGCTGCGGAGAAGCTCTGACGCCATCTTGCCTCCCACCCTCTCAAAAAAAAAAAATATATATATATATATATATAAACTGAAATGAAGTAACAAGGAAATGTCTGTGGGCTTGTGCCGGTTCCTGCCTGCCCTCTCGTGCTGCTGGTACTTGTCATCTTGATGGTCAGGTCAGATCTCTCCCCCTTGAAAGTACGGGGGAGAGCTCTGCAGCAGTCGGCAGCAGCGGATCAGCGGCAATCTAAGCAACTGCAATCCTGCTAAGGGCGTGTGATCAGCGGCGGGAAGCCCGTCCGGCAGCTCTCAGCTCACTGTTCGGCTGAGCAGGGCCGCACAGGCTGGAGCTCCGCGGCAACAGAGGAGTGAACAGAGCTCTGAGATGAGCCATGTTTGGGCAATCAGGGGCAGAGAACCAGGCCGCCAAGCGAGATTAGAGCCGCAGCAGTGCACAGGTCAGCGAGAAGCTTTTGGCGCCATTTCCTGGTCGGCAGCGGTGGCCATTTAAGCAGCGTGTGAGACGCGAGGCGCAGGAGTTCGCAGGGCTGGATTTGGTTTATTTTGATTTCTTTTGGTTTATTTTGATTTAGGTAATCTGTCTGCACTTTTTGGAGGGTCGGAAGCGACGCGGGTGCAGGTTACGTTCAAGGAGCTGCCTCAGGTCTCGTGGCAAGACCACATCTGTTGGTGCTTCCAGATCTGTCAGTAGGTCTGGTGCTCCTAATCTTACACCAGGGAAGAAGTCTGCACAGAAAGCATTCAGATCTTCCTCCTGGCGGTCCTTCTCCTCATTCAGCAAAAAGAGGATCTCGGGCTAGGTCAAGATCTATAGAGAGCCGCAGTTAAAGCTGTTTGAACAGATAGTCTTCTTTTTTGGGGAGGAGAAGGCGGGGTTGGAAAGATGGAGTGCTGAGGGTTCACCTCCATTTTCGTCACTATTCATAGCCTGTTTTTTACTTTGTACATGGTAAAGTTTCTATAATAAGACAGAAGTTGCCCTCAAAGAGATCCAAAATCATATATATTATGACATGGCATGCAATCAGGATACACATGCAAGTGTTGTCGTTATTGCCCTCACATTGATTTCTTGAGTTGATGTTCGATGTCTGCATTGCAGCTGCACCGTTGAAATAAGGATCCCCCTCTATCCCGTGTGACAAGCACTTCCATCACTCAAGCTGCAGCTTGAGAATTCTCAAAATGGGGGTCTCTTCCCTATCGCTCATGGGCTTTGTTGTTTAGTGTGATACTGGTTCTTTTAGCTTATGGTGGACTGTGTATTGGATAGGAGGGCCATTATAAAAAAAAACAATCTTTTTGAGGTTTGGCCTTCCAAGGTATATATTTTAAACTTCAGCATATCTGCCTTGCTTAAATGTTTACAAATTTATTTGGATTTATTTTGTGGTTAGAAGGCCTTCTCATTGGCTATTCATTGCACTGCCAACCTCCAGTACTGAAGAGTTCCTGGAGACCTTATGTCATTTGTCATTCATTATGTTAGCTGAGGTTATTTCGATGGAATTCTTTGCAATGTTACATTACATTATCCCTGTCAGTTAGGGGGTCTGGATTTATAGGGTATGTTCTGTTTCTGAAACGGAACATGTTCTGAAGACTGGCAGCAAAGGAGTTAAATTCAGTCCCATCCATCATCATTCTTTCGGTAAAGCTAAAAAAAAAATGCCAAGTATAGTATTTTGGGTTTTTCTTCTGTACATTGGCTCGTGATTCTGAGAGCCATTGGTAAATTGGCTTGGTTGGTGATGCTGTATATTCCTATATGCTGGGTCTCGCTCAGAAACACAGGACATCAGTACTGACAATTGTTTTGATGCTCAGAGGTCTCAGGGTCAAACTTCCCAGTTGCCCTAAGTCAGAAGTGGGAATTACCAACTGAAAGGTATGCCTCTTAGGTTCATGTCCAAGACCGCTAGTGGTATTGAATGGAAACATAATGGAATAATCTTGCCTTAACAAGATACTCTTAGTTCAACTAGAGTTTCCTAGTCTCCTTGCAGTCAGTGGTAGCCTCCCACGTCGGTAGCTGTCTGATGACCATGTGAACAGGGATCTTCAGCAGTGCTCGGGGGCGTCGCTTTTGACTCTAGCTGGTTGATTGGGTAGCAACAACTCAGAAACTGCAATACAGAGAGGTGGGCCCCGGTAGGGAGCAAGCTGATAGGTGGGCTACTTTGGAGTTGTTCTACCTGCCGGACCCACATAACAGCATGGCAGTGGGTATTACAGATAATTTGCAATGGTTATGCGCTGGAATTCGCGAAGTCAGTTTGAGAATCGTTGGTGGCTTCTCCCTGCAAAGGACAGAGGAAAACCTTAGCGGTCTGTCGTACCTTAAATCGACTGTTACAAATCTGAGGCCACGCTGGTGCCAATTCATGAGTATGGCAGGAGTAGCTCCTCCATTTGTTTTGTGGTGCCAGAAAAGGACAGCACTCGTCGCCATCTCTTGGACCTAAGAGGAGTGCACAGTTGTCTCCGTGGTTCTCCTTTCAGGATGGAAACGTTACGGTCCATTATGGGGGTACTGCGACAGGGGGAGTGCTTGACGTCACGCGATCTGACTGAAACGGATTTACACATCCCGTTCACAGCAGCCCACCAAAGGGTTGTGTGTCGGTCTTCCTTGGGGATACTATTAGTTCCCAGCGTTCCATCCGGGCTGGCAAAGGCACCGCGTACTCTCACCAAGTTCTTGGGGGTGGTAGCAGTAGCGTTACGAAAGGAAGGATTTCGGGTACGTCCCTATTTCGACGTTTGGTTAATTTAAGCAAAATCCAAAGCCGATAGCATCAGCATGGCAGACGCGGTGGTGAAGTTCTTGGGGAGTCTCAGTTGGGTGGTCAATTTGGCCAAAAGTCACTTGGTGTCTTTCCAGGAGCCCGGATATATAGAGATGCGATTTGACACGCGGACAGGGGCGGTGTTCTGCCAGATTGTGGAGTTCCAGCCCTTCGACATCTGGTACGCAGGTGCAGAGCCGGGCCGGCGCCCTTGCGGTGGAGTTTCCGGTGCGTGCTGGGAAAGATGACGGTAACCCTGCAATCAGTGCCATGGGCCTGTTCTCATATGCGGCTGTGGCGGTGAGCTCTACTTCACTTCTGGTCCTCTCAGGATGTCTCGCTGAACAAACGACTTCCCTGTTCTCTCGGGGTCAGGTGTTCTCTGCAGTGGTGGCTACTTCCGGTTTTATTGAAGACAGGGATGCCTCGGGAATGGCCAGAGTGTCTCCCATCGCTGACGGACGCGAGCCTCGTAGGATTGGGGGCACGTTGTGGAGAGCGTTTGGCGCAAGGTGTTTGCTCTGTTTAAGAGAGCGACTGCTTGGACAGCCGGCTGGAGCTGAGAGCGGTGGTTCTGGCGTTGCACACATTCGAAGCGGCGGTGACAGGTCGGGCGGTGCGACTGCTGTCAGTCAACTCCGCGAAGGTAGCCTACATCTTTCGACAGGGTGGTGCAGGAAGGGCAGCCATGGAGGAAGAAGCAGAGGCATGGATCACTTGGGTAGAAATGTAATGGCCAGCATTTCAGCAGCAAACCTGGCAGGCCGGATATCGCTGATGGCAACTTTTCTCAGCAGGGTTCAAGTGGATGTCAGAGAAGGGGAGTTGCATCCGGAGGTGTTGGCGCAAGTAGTTCGCATGCCAGGGGCCACCAGTCATGGATTTCATGGCAACCCTTCGCTCATATAAGCGAATCTTTTCTTCAGCAGACGGTGAGAGCAAATGTCGGAGAGGAGCGACGCGCTGGGGCAGTGTTCAATGGCGTCAGGTCTTCTCTATGGGTTCCTGTTAGGGGCACTCATAGGTCGAGTGGTTTAGTTTATCAAGGCTCATCAGAGGAGAGTGTTACGGGTGGCTCTGGACAGGCCAGACGGCCGTGATACGCCGAGCTCATACAGGGGAGCCGTGGAGTTTGCCAGCGGCGGAAACTCAGTTACTACCAGGTCTGCTTCAGCGGCCTCAGGTGGTTCGATTCTCGCTTACAGTCTGGCCGTTGGAAGAGCGAGACGTGTGGTCACTTATGGCTCATGTTTGAGGATTGGTGCTCGCGGGAGCAAGTGCGGGCTGTGGCTGCGTTAGTTTCTGTAGTGTTGAGTTTTCTACAAGAAGGATTTCTTAAGGGCCTGGTGGCTAGTGCCTTGGGAGTTAAGTTGACATCATTGTCTTACTAGGGAGGCAAGGTGCAAGGTCTGACTCTCGGGATCCATGCAGGAGTGTCACGTTTTTTCAGAGCGGTGACCTGGCTGCTGTCCTCGCGTGGAATCGTAGGGCCCCCGTGGGGTCTCATATTGCTTTTGGCGGCATTGGCTAAGGAACCTTTTGAGCCCTTACACAAGGCATCGGTTAGGACTTTGTCTTTGAGGACGGTAATTTTGATAACCAGCTGGTCGGCGAGCCGGATTTCGGGACGGCAGGTGCTGTCTCGTGGAGAACCATCCTTGTCCTTTTCTCGGGAAAAGGGGGGTGTTGCAGCCAATGCCATCCATTTTACCTAAGGTGGTGTCTCCGTTTCAACTTGGTCGGACAGGTTTCTTCCAGTGTTACGGTCTCTGGGGGGAACCGCGTCTGGCCGGGGATTGCACTGTTTAGACATAAAGCGGGCGCTGCAGCAGTACTTGTATATTTCGGAGACTTACCACACTTTGGACTGTCTGTTCATGTTGTTCGGAGTTCCTCGCAATGCGACAGCGAAGGCGTCCATTTCTAGATGGATTAAAGAGGCGATTGGTGCAGCAGATATGCTGCAGGGTCGGTCGGCGTTAATGGGGTTATGAATGCATTTACCAGAGCGCAAGCAATTTCTCGAGCAGAGTACAGTTTAGTTCTGCTAGGGGATGTTTTTAGGACGGCCTTCTGGTCTGCTGTTTGTTCTTTCAGTAAGCACTACCGTCTGGAGGTCTTAGCGGCAAATGATGACTTTTTTGGATCAGCTGTATTGCATGCCGGCTGGAAGGGTCCCTCCCAATAATTACTGCTCTGTTACATCCCAGAGGTGGAGGACTAAACTGGAGGAACGATAAGGAAATAGAACACTTACCTGGTAATTGTCCTTCCTTGAGTGACGACAGTTTAGTCCTCATTCCCGCCCAGGGGTGTGATTTCTTCAGAGTTTATTTTCAGGTGGAGTGGAGCATCAATTTCAAGGAGTGGAGAGATCCTTTCAGATTCTGGATCACAGTGAGTATTCCTCTCTGATCTGTTTCTTCCTTCTCTCTTATTTAAGTGAGGGGGTGGTATAGGAAATGTGATTGCATAAGGGAGACGTGGACATAAAGTAAAAAATATATATATATAAGACTAATAATGTTAAAAATGTTCCTCAGGTTGAGGAATGGATAGTTTATTTAAAGTTATGGTATAGCTACTTATTTGTTTTCCTTTGAGTTTGCTTTGTCAATAGTACACTGGGGGCTGATGGGAGATACCAGCAGGCTTTATCCAGTGATGTCACGACTTTGACATGCCAAGTCTCCAAGCTGCAGGAGGAGGTACACAACCCAGAGGTGGAGGACTAAACTGTCGTCACTCAAGGAACGACAATTACCAGGTAAGTGTAATTTCTATTTTTTGTGCAAGGATCTGTAGCAGTCCAATCTGCATCTTTCTATAGGAGGTGTATAAGTGTTCTAGGAGGGCACACTTCAGTGTTTGCCTTGTCTGCTTTTCATAGGCCAGGTTGTAGCTGTTTGAGTTCTGGGTGTTAATCTTGGTTTGCTACATATGTGAAGTGTGCTTCTTCTAGAGTTTTATGTTATTGCTGATAGTGGCAGGAATTTGTTGTTATGCTGACCTTACCCCACCATTGGGACATTCTTTTCTGTGCAGTGATCAGTAAAGGGGAATGTGTTCTAATTCTGCTCTGCATCCATTTCCAGGGATCTTTCTAATGACACAGAATATCTGCTTGCAGAACTGGAGATGCAGGATTTTTATTGTGGTGCTGTCCCATTTTGTATGATTCACGGTTAATAATTGAAAGATACAAAATGATTGCAGAAAAAGACCAAATGGCCTGTTCAATCCAAACTAACAGCCAGTTTCTACAACCCTTTCTTCTCCCACAGAACTCTTCAATGTTTGTCCCATACTTTCTTGAATTCTCTACCACTTCTACTGGGAGGCTGTTCCATGTATCCACCACCTTTTTGCTAAAGAAATATTTCCTTAGATTACTCAAGATTCTTTCTCCTTTCACCCTCATCCTGTGCCTCCTCATTCCAGAGTTTACCCCATTGCATGTAGGGACGTGTAGTTTTGCTTTTCTTATGGAGTACTGTGGCAAGGAGGCCTATCTGGAGTCTGGGGGAGGACAAAGAGACAGGGAATTCACCCTAGTAAAGGGCCCCCTTTCACCAAGTCAGGGTAGGAAAGCCATAAACACCTCCAGGAATCAGAAAACCTCCACGTGGCCCACATTTCATGCTCCCCCTAGTGGAATGAAGGGGAGAGGATACAGGGCCCAGAACCCCTATGGCAGTGAATTCTCCAAGCTCTCAGGTGCTCGAAGTCAGGCTGATTGCCGTCACCTGAGTAGGGAGGGGTTGAAGCTAGAGCCCTGGAAGTATAAACCTAGGCCAGAGTATGGGAGAAGGGGAGGAGAAGCAGGAAGCCAGGTTGCCACGAGCAGAGGCACAGATGCAAGCAAGGGAAGCTTGACTGGTGCTGAGCAGAGCAGAGGAACTGAGCTTCCAGGAGAGGAAAGTGCTAATTGGCATATAGCACGTCTGCAGGAGAGTTTGGAGCCAGGAACAAGATAGACTCCAAGATCCCCCGGGAGGCTGTTAGCTGAGCACTGTGAGAAGATGGGGAGTCAGAACCTATGCAGCTGGGAGAGCCCAAGGTGAAGCAGAATGATGAGGACACTCCCATGGACTATTCCTTTTGCCAAGCTTTAAACCTGGGAACGTAGAGAAAGCAAGCCAGTCCTGAAAGAAAGTCTTCCAGGAAAAAGGTACCCATATTCCACAAGCAGGGTGGCCGTGATTCCCACGTGTTTGTAAAGGGGGAGTTTACGGGGACTAAGGAGCAAGCCTGGAGCTGTGATAAGCTTGTTAATTACCTGCTGCTGGAATGAGGACACGGGGGTAAGCTAAAGTAGCTATTGGAGCAAAGCTTTCTTTTGCCCCTGGATTATATTTGTTACTTGGAAGGTAACCAAGAAAGGTTGGAAGCTGAATAGAAGCTAAACTACCACAGACTTTAAATGTGATTTTGTTTTTGTGCTTTAGCCAGCAAGGCTAAAAAGGGAATGCAATATCCTTGCTGTTAAAGACTGTGTATCCTGAACTATAGAGAACCTTTAAACAGCATTTTTGGTGTTTGGGTTTGTTTTTGGACAATGCTCTACTTCCAAGAGTCCTCAACAATTAATCTTGTATGTGGTATGATCAAACCATTGTGTACAAAATAAATTTCTGTCATTTGCCTTACCTCCTTGAACCTGACTACAGCTTTCTTCCTGATGCACCCATACAGCTAAACAAAGACTACATTTCCCAGAGGGCACTGTGGGGAAATAGTTTGAAAAAGCTGAACAAGCGGATAGCAGAAAGTTCCTCTAATACCCACGCCCCTCTAAGCTAGAGGCGAGTGGTGGTGGCGTGACAGTACTCTACGGGTCCATATGCAGACCTGCAAACCATGTAAATGCTGTTAAGCGGTATATTTAGCGGCACCAACACGGTTAGCATTGGAGCGTTCCGTGGGTGGCGCCCACAGAGATAACCAATCAGCGTTGCAATATTCAGCCATTGCCTGCCTATATCCCTCGACAGTGAAAGTTAAGCACAGAAAAGGCTGTCCTAACCTTTGCCGCCAAAACTAACTGGGCAGCAGCTGAATATCACCGCTGCCCAATTAGCTTCTTGCTTTGCCAGTTAACCCAGATATTCAATGCCGGGGGCTGCATAAGGCCCCAACATTGAATTTCCGGGTTTAGCATTCAGTGGTGACAGCCAGCTGCCCGCTGCTGAATATCGAGCCTTACAGTCCTTTTTTTTCCTTCAGAGAGCTTTTGTGTTTGTCTCCTGCTTTCTTGAATTCAGCTACAGCCTCTGTCTCTACTTCCTCCACTGGTAGACTATTCCATGCATCTACCATTCTTTCCATAAAGAAAGATTTCTGCAAATGACTCCTGAGTCTCACCTTCATCCTATGCCCCCTCATTGCAGAGCTTTCTTTCAACTGACATTTATGCCATGGAGATATTTAAACATCCCTATCATATCTGTTCAAAACACCACCGTACGTATTCTTGTCCATGCTCAGAAATTTGATCATATTACTTATTCATTACCGATGACTCCCTATCAGATCTCACATTCAGTTCAAAATCTTGACACTAACACACAAAGACATTCATGATGTAGTACCAGACTACATCTCCTAATTAATCACTTTATATGCCCATGTCTGTACACTCCGTTCACTTCCTGGTTGCAGATTTCATATCCCACCTCCTTCCAAAGTTAAATACGAATGCACCCAGCAATCTGTGTTCTTTATTCTAGCTCCTTCCCTCTGGAATAGTCTGCCCACCCTTTTTTGCCTGGAATCTAATTTTACACACTTCAAGAAGGAATTGAAGATGTACCTGTTTGAATCAGCATTTTGAATCCCTTAAAGTTGGGCACCCATAGTTTGGACACTGCTGGGTCGCTGTCTGACAGAACATAACCCCTCCTACCTTCCTGCTCAGACTCCTTCCCATCTCACCCCCTCTATACTTTTCTTTTTCAGCTTTCCTAATACTGACAATGGAGTTCCTTTCCTTTCATTCTTAAATAGTAGTTTTTATGTAAACCGCATTGCTTGCTTGCATAAATGTGGTATATCAAATAAAGGCAAACATAAACATATCTTTCCCGTCTTTCTTCCAAAGTATGCATACTGAGATCTTTAAGTCTGACTCCATATGCCTTATGATGAAGGCTGCAGACCATTCTGGTAGCCACCATCTGCACATACTCCATCCTGTTAATATCCCTTTGAAGGTGTGATCTCCAGACATGCACACAATACTCCAAATGAGATCTCACCAAAGACTTATTTATTTACATTCTCTTATATAGTGTGCTATTCTGCATCAGTGTGGTTTACATTGAACAAACTGAAATTACATTGAACAGGGCATTATAACTTGGAGATAACTATTTTACAGGGAACATGGGCTATGGAGGGTTAAGTGGCTTGCCCAAGACCACAAGGAGCACCTGTGGGACTAGAAACCCCCCCAGTCCTTCCAGCCCAAGGTTGCTGTCCTCTAGTGGGATTTGAACCCCTGACCTTCTGGCCTGAAGTACCTTGCCCCAACCACTAGGCCACTCCTCCACTCCACTCCACTTGTACAGAGGCACTATCACCTCCTTCTTCCTGCTGGCCATTCCTCTCCATATGCACCCAAGCATCCTTCTAGCTTTCACCATCGCCTTTTCTACCTGTTTAGCTACCTTAAGATCATCAGAAACAATCATCCCCAGCTCCTGATCTTCTTTGTGCACAGAAGTACCTCACCCCCTATACTGTACCGCTTTTTTGGGCTTTTGCAGCCCAAATGCATGACCCCGCAGAGTAGTCCTCATAAGCACCCCACCAGATCAGCCCACTGGAAACAAGAGAGTGTCAGAGTGGGTGGTCACAATGGCCAGCAGCGGCTAGGGTGGCATGAGCAAACCAAGGCACCAGAAATGGAGCAAACAATGGCATGAAAAGCCAAAGACTAATGACAAAGGAGAAAAATATTATTTTATTCTTTCTTTTAGGATTTTTTCTTTTTGGAGACAAAACACCCCAGTGGGGGAGGGGGGGAACATGTTAAGGTAACTGATCACGCCACACGGCAAGGGCAGTGACATTGAAGTAAGGTTCCCAAATGTCCCTAATTGACCCCAGTTTTAGAGCTTTTTGGCAGCCTCCTGCCCCTGAGTTCAGTAATTGGAGACAGAGAGGGTAAAACAATAACATTAGTTTGAATGTAGTGATTTGCATATGTCAGTTTTTAGAATTTACATCCATTGCCTTTGTATTTTGTACTGTATGAGGGAAATGCATCAGTGTTTCTCTGTGAGTTTGTCTGCTTGGAAGTGATCTATTGTTGCTGTCATGGGGTGAATGGGGGGAGGCAGGGTAATGGTGTCTCTTTCCTCCTCCGCGCCTTTGTGCTCAAACCTGGAACTAAGGGAACTATAATAAGTGTCCTAGATTTGCCTGTAACAAATCTAGTAATCTTATCTTCATTTATATCCTCACAAAGGTTAAGAGGATCCAAGAAGAAGAAATTCAGACTTTATACAAATAACTCCAGTTGCTGCAAAAGACTCATAAATAAAGTGGAAGCCAAATGGTTTATCGGAGATCATTCACTGTAAACCTGATGCCTTGTGGGTTGTTCATAACCACTTCCTTCCATGAATGATGTGGCATCTATTTCATTCCCATATGTACCTTTGTCTTTCATCTTTGTCCCTTCTCTAGGATTTTTTCCATGAACACTAACCAAGTATTTCTTTAGCACTTCTGCTTTTTCCTCGTTGTTTTCCATTCATCAGTACTTAGCCACTTTGAGTCTTGCAATTCCACCTCTGGTCTTCCTCATCTCCCCAAGTCTTGTCACCCTGCTTTACATTATTAGCCATTTTACATTCTGTCTGTGCTTTTGCCATCCTGATTTCTTTCTTTGGTTCTTGCAGCTTTATCCGGTATTTTTTTCTGTGTTCCCTTTCTTATGATCTTCTGTACTTCACGAGTGCTACCCTTTTTGCCTTTAATTTTTGCAACTACTTCTTTGGAGAACCATTTTGGTTTCCTATTTGTCTTGCTTTTATTTTTTCCTCAAATAGAGATCTGTTGCCCATTTTATAGCTTCTTTCGGTTTGGCCCACTGACATTCCACTTCCCTTCTCTCCTCCCACCCTGCAAGTTCCTCCTTCAGGTATTTCCCCATTTTAATGACATCAGCCTGTTTGAAATCCAGAACTTTATATTTGGTGTGTCCACCATTCCTGGTAATCTTTCCTTCCCTAATGCAGCAAAGTTTAATACGGCAATGCTGGCAAACTGCCAAGGCCACACTGGTAAGTCATGTGACATCATTGTTTCCTTCTGCTACTCATGTGCATATTCATGGCAGGTGGAAAAATTGCTCATCTTGTATGTTAGGCCAATAAAGGGTATCATGGGTCAGCCAGTGACACGCTTTACCACTGAAGTGGCTTGAATATATATAGTTGTTAGAATATTGTAATGCCTCTGTATTGTTCCGTGGTGTGACCACACCTTGAATATTGTGTGCAATTCTGATCACCATATCTTAAAAAGGATATAGTGGAATTAGAAAAGGTACAGAGAAGAGCCACCAAAATAGTAAAGGGGATGGAAGGATACCCCTATGAGGAAAGGCTTAAATGGCTGGTGCTCTACAACTTGGAAAAGAGACAGCTGAGGGGGGATATGATAGAGGTCTATAAATTAATGGATGGAGTGGAACAGGTAAACGTAGATTGGTTGTTTACGCCATCAAAAAGTAGGAAGGACTAGAAGACACGCAATGAAGCTACAATGTAACCCATTTAAGACTAATAAGAGAAAATATTTTTTTTACTCGTATTCAAACTCTGGAATTCGTTACTGGAGGATGTAGTAAAAGCTGTTAATGTAGTTGAATTTAAAAAAATGTTTGGACAAGTTCCTGGAGGAAAGGTTCATAAACCAATATTAAAGAGGACCAGGGAAATCCACTGCTTGCCCAGGATGAGCATCGTGGAACCTGTATGCCTTTTTGGGAACCTGCCAGGTACTTGTGATCTAGATTGGCCACTGTTGGAAACAGGATATTGGGCTTGATGGACCTTGGTCTGACCCAGTATGGCATTTCTTATGTTCTTATGTTCATTTCTGATCACAGTGATTTGGATATAATAACCCTGGACTCTTTGTATAGAATGACATCTTAAGCTGATTTCATCCCTGAATAACCAGTAATGCTTAATTTTAGCTAGTGTTTCCTCCTTTGAGTCTGGTCATCCATTCAAGACTACAGACTTCAGTACTTGCAAGATATCATCTCTTGCACTGTGCTGTATGATCTGTTGCAGCTTCTGGTCTGTGACATTCAGATAATCTGCCTGGTTTATTTTTGTGCAATGTCAGTTTGTTCATGTTGTATCCAACAAACCTGGAGGTGTTCGTTACCGCCACAGGACTGCCGATGTTCATCTGCAGTGGCTCAGCTGATTGCTTCACTTGGTTCTCATCATACCTCTCTAACAGAAGCCAGCAGATAAAAATCGGCTCCCAGAGATCCTTTCCATACACCCTTCAGCAAGGCATGCCCCAAGGCTCCTCCCTCTCCTCCACTTTATTCAACATATATATGCAACCACTATGCACACTAATCCAGAGCCTCAAAATCGACTACCAAATGTACACTGATGATATTATGATCTATATGCTCTTCTTCACTGTCACACCAGACTATTCAAGAATATCTGAATGCTTCTCACAGATAGTAAAGTGGCTCCACTTATACAACCTCACCATCAACTACAAAAAGACTGAAGTACTTCACATAACTAAAGACCCCAATTTCTAATAATCACTAACAGTCAAAATAAATGACATAGAACTCCAAGTCAAAATGGAGGTCAAATACCTGGGAATAGTTCTTGACCAAGAAATAAACCGACAAGCGCAAATCAAAAACACTACCAAATCAGTCTACTTTAAACACAAAACATTCAAAAATCTACAACCCCTCCTTAAACCTGAAGACTTCTGTACAGTCTGCCAGGCAGTCATAACCCCACTTTTAGACTACTGCAATTCAATCTACCAAGGACTAACTAATAAATGCAATGTGTGCCTTTGAGTCAGTCCTGACTCCTGGTGACCCAGAAGCTCCTGGGTTTTCTTGGCAGTGTCACTGGAAGTAGATTGCCAGGCCTTTCTTCTGAGGCAATGGAGAGTTAAGTGACTTGCCCAAGGCCACAAGGAGTGCTAGTGAGAATTGAACCCTGGTTGCTTGGTTACCAAGTCAGTGTTCTAACCACTAGGCTACTCCTCCACTCAAGGACTAACTAAACACACATTATTTCCATTACAATTGGCAAAGAACACCGCTGAAAGAATCATCCAGGAAGCTTGATGCCACACTCATATCACCCCCATCCTAAAGCAACTGCACTGGCTTCCCATAACCTCCAGAATTAAATATAAATCCATCCTCATCACCTACAAAATACTGCACAATCAGTGGAATACCTACAAACTCTGGCCAGGGATCAAACACGAACAGACTATGAAGACACTGCACACAAAATCTCCTTGTCATACCAATCCAAAAGCACAAAAGCAAACAGAGCACATGCCCCATCCATCTGTAAATCTCTAAGAGCTATTGAATCCATAACAGACCCGCAAAAAACTAAAAACCTCTCTTCCTCGAATACTATGGCACAAACTGGCATCGGTATTAATCCAGTCCAACTCTCCACCCCACAACCTACAAACTAATGGCCATCCACCTCATCACCAACAATAATAAAATATACCAATCACCAAAGAAATCCCCCTCCCCCCCCCCCACCGGCAACACTACCTGGCAGTTATAACGAGTACATTGGAACCACCAACATAGCACAGCATTCCTCCAACATAACATCTACTCAGCACTCAAGTCAACCTAGCAGGCAGGACACCTGTACTGTAATTGTTTCTAGTTTAAGATTATTGTTATTATTAGTTACTCGCTACAGTGCATTAATTCAAAATGTTCTGACTATAGCTGCTCTATATAAGTTAAGTTGCTGTTCTGCACTTGTAATCATTAAGTTACCTGTAATTGTTCTCCTCACATTATCTATGATTTCCAAATGCACAGAATATTCTCTGGTTGCATCTAGTTCTCTGTAAACTGTTTTGACTCATAGAAAAATGGTATAAAAATTGTGTTAAATAAATAAACAGCTCTGGGCATAGCTTATAAACATTGAAGTTATAATGTTGCAATGTTAGCAACATCTCTGCCGCCGATCGGACCCACCAGCAGGGAGCAGGCAGGTAAGCTTCTCCCCGCTCCCCACTGACAGGTCCAATCGTGCAGCAGCACCTTCCCACCGGAGACCTTTAAAAACTGAAGCGCTGTTTGAGCTGGCCTTTCCATTTCTGCTGCCGATTGGACTCACCAGCAGGGAGCGGGCAGGTCTGCTCCTCCCCACTCCCCACCAACAGGCCCAATCATGCAGCAGCACCTTCCCGCCGGAGACCTTTAAAAACATAAGTGCTGCTATGTGTGCCCACGCCTGGCGGGTCTGCACCTGAGGGCCTCGCCAGAGGGCTCTTTGGTGTGGCCCTTAGACAGGGAACAAAGGTGGAAACAGCCACCTGGAATTGTCCATCTAGCAACCAAACATGATACCGCTACATTAGAGACCCACCAAGAACTCACAGCAACTCCACCAACTGGACAAACAGATATTGCCATCAAGTCAAATCAGCTCCATGATACTCCATAACAATAAGAGAGGCCAAGAGAAAGCTACGTCAACATGAACATCGATGGCAACATGACAAGTCTGAAACCACATTAAAACAATACCAAACAGTGCAAAAGGAATACAACAATTTAATTAACAAGCACAAACAACACCACACCAACCACATTTTAAAAGCCTGCAATAAGCCCAGAGAACTCTTTGACATTGTCCACACCCTCACAAAATACCCAACTCTGAAGGAAGAAGACAAGCTACACCCTCAAACCTTTGCTGACTTCCTCATATCCAAAAACAAACCCCTCCTGAGGACACCATGCACAGACATCTCCAGCACTGGCATACTTACCATTCATAAAAGATCTAACAACACACACAGCTGGAGTGACTTCTACATCCCTATGACCGAGCAAGTAGCCCGCACCATAACCACCCTAAACTCAAGCACAGCTCCATCAGACTCCTGCCCGGTGGCCTGTATTAAGTCTGCCAAGGAGGACCTGAGTAATTGTATCCACAAGATAATAGGCTCCTCCCTGACCCAGGGTTCAATGCCCCCTGCACTCAAGCAAGCTACAATCCATCCATTTCCGAAAAATACATCAGCCCACAGCTGCAATCCATCAGCTTACTGGCCAATTTCCAGCCTCCCATTCCTTTCCAAAATATTTGAGAAGGTAGTTCAAGGACAGCTCCAGGACCACATTGATACACATGCCCCTCTAGATCCCCACCAACATGGCTTTCACCCCAATCACAGTGTCGAGACTGTACTCACTCATCTATTTGACAACCTGCTCAGAGGAATAGATGACATAAGGAAAGGATTTCTGCTCGTCTTTGTTGACATCTCCTCTGCCTTCAACACTGTATCGCATGACACTCTGCTGAAGTGACTAATGAATATTGGACTCCAAAGCATCACACTCAAATGGTTCCAGTCCTATCTCAGTGACAGACAACAGAGAGTCAAAGTTGGTCCCCTCATTTCAGCTACTTTCCACACAGCACAAGGAGTTCCTCAAGGGTCCTCACTGTCCGCCCTCCTCTTTAACATATATATGGAACATATTCAAAATATATAAAATACAATTTGCCATATACGCAGATGATATTATGGCTTACACACCAATCCATTTGGACTCCCCGGACTTCACTACAATGTCAACATGCCTCCAAGAGATGATAAACTGGCTCATCAACAATAACCTCAACATCAACATTAAAAAAAAATGAGGCAATTTCATTCGCCCAACTACCTCAGTCAACATTGCTGACACTCCAATTGCAATAAAAGATGAAGTACGGTACCTTGGAGTCATCTTTGACCAGCACCTTAACCTACAAGTCCATATCAACAGGACCTCTAAGTCTGCCTTTCACAAACTCACCACAATTCGAAGACTCAAATTCTCCTCAGTCAAGACCACTTCCACACAGTCTGTCAGGCCATCATAACACCCTCTCTGGACTACTGCAATGTCATTTTCCAAGGATTACCCAAGCAAACCATCCGACCCCTGCAACTAGTCCAAAACACCGCTGCCAGAATCATCATCAGATCATCTCAACATGACCACATAGCCCCTCTCCTGAACCAGCTCCACTGGCTACCAATCACTTCACGTGCCAAATATAAATTGGCACTCACCATCTTCAAAATTAAAAACAACTTATCAGCCAGAATCTTACAGGGCCTGATCTGTACCAAGCCCATCAACAGACCAGTGAGACATAGCACCATAAATACCATACCTACACCCAGCTTGTTTGCAAAAGTCAACAAATCCACTGCGAAGAGGGCTCTTTCACTTGTCGTGCCCGCTATCTGGAACTCCCTTCCAGAAAAACTAAGAACCACCTCAGACATAAAAGACTTTAGGAAGCAGCTCAAGTCCCTCCTTTTCATTGAACATTTCAGTGGAAACACCTCCAGCAGTTTCTTGACTCATGCACACACCTCACAAACAAATGTATATATGTTCCAATGTACATATGTTGTGCTATTTAGCACCTCCTGCATGACTCATCTCCCTTTTCTTCTCCATAGAGAGTTCTCTGTAATGGTTTGTGTTATAATGTTTTCCAATGCAAGTTCTCTGTAATGGTTTTGCGTTATAATGTAAACCACCTTGATTAAACGATAAGGCGGTATAGAAAACTTGTTAAATAAATAAATAAATAAATAACAAAATAACATGCTGTGAAGTCACTTGGGTGCACACAATAAGAGCATTTTGAATATTGCTATCAGTGGTTTATGGTCAGTTTCTGCTGTAATTATGTCTTGGCCATAGAGGGAATGATAAAAGCACTGGCAGACAAACACAATGCTGAGGCATTCCTTTTTGACTTGTGCATAATTTTGTTCAGCTGAGGTAAGTGCCCTGGATGCAAAAGCCACTGGCTGGTCCTCTTATATTAAGCAGCAGCCAAGTCCATTTTTGCTAGTCACTCTATCACAATGGGCTTGGTGACATCATAGTACTGCAACATAGGGGCATCTATGACCAAACGTTTATTCCCTGTACTTCCTGGTCATGCTTTAGAAGCCAGTGCCAAACTATATCCTTATCCAAAAGTCTTCTCAATAGCTCACATATCTCATCCAGATGTGGCATGAATTTTGCTAGGTAAATTATAAACCCAATGAAGTGCTGTACTGATTTTAAATCTGGAAATGGTCACATACCCTCTATGGCTTTAATCTTATCTAGGTCTGCTTTCATTCCCTGTGAAGACAGGATATGTCCATGGAAATGGACCTCTTTCACCTTGAATTGTGATTTCTTCACACTAAGCCATAGCTTCACTTTTCTGCAGCGATCCATTAGGGCTAAGTATTTGATATCATGGTCATGTTCTGCCTCTTTATCAGTCACCAGCCAATCATGAGGATGTCATCTGCTATTTATTCAATGCCACTGAGCCCAGGCAAAAGTTAATGCTGCTTCTGCTGATACATTTCTGGTGCTCAGAGACTCTAAATGATATCTTTTCCTGCCTCAGGGGGGTCCAGAATATGGTCATGAGATTGCTTTTCTTATCTAGCTTACACTGCAAGAATGCATCACGTGCATCAACAATTGAGCTTTGGGCAGTTTGTATAAAACATCTTTGACATAGTTCAATCTTTTCAGTACAAGTGTAGAAACTTTGTATCAATACAAATTGTCAGCTTCTCAAGCTTTTTTTATGAATTTTGAAATGTATATTCCACTTAATCTAAGAAAACCATGCAATACAGGAAACAACACAATTCAAAAACACATACAAATTAATTAAAATGGTAAAGCCCATGTCTAGAGAGAAGGACCTGAGCGCAAATCTAGACAATAAAATACAAGAAAACATAATGCAATCCACACTAATTTAAGGAGTATATAATTAATTATGACCCACTGCAGCTTCCTTACTTTCCCTGACTACCAGAAATGTTTGAAGATGAGAAACATCCAGAAATACATAGGTTTGCCCTTGCAAAGTAATGATACATTTACATGGACATCTAAGATAGAAGGTGGTTCCCAACCCCAAAACCCTCTGTCTTAACTGTTAATTGTTTCCTCTGGATTTGCGTGGACCGAGTAACATTGGGGAAAACATTTAACTTTTGTCCACAGAACAGCATGTCCTTATATTTAAAGAAAAGTTTCAGTATTTTCACCTTAGCAGACTCTGCCCCGAAAGTAACCATTAATGTGTTACGTTTGGTAATTATATCTGCCGAATCCTCCAAAAAAGCAGTTAAATCTTGGCTCACCGTTGGATGAAGAACATCAAAATTGTCTTCTTCCAAGTCAGCCAAGTGCTTTCTTGCAGGAATACAGTAAGCCTGAATAACATCTATTGGGACCTAAAGGTTCAAGGCTTCCACAAAATACTTTTTGAGGAGAATCTCCAGGGACAGAAGATGCGTAACAGGGAAATTTAAAAAACACAAGTTTTTAGCATGAGAAGCATTCTCGAGGGACTCTAACCTGGTATGAACTACCAATGAGTTCTTTATTAGCTACATTCTCAGATACAGATGTGTATGGTTTTGAATGTCCACATATACTCTGGAGGCCCCTGGCCCAGGCAACAGCCTATAAGCCTAGGGCTGCACTTGTTAATTAAAGAGTTTTTTTCCCTCATCCAGCGCTGGGGCTGCTGGGGTTTGTAGTTGTGTTGTTTAGAAAAAAAACAAGTAGTGTGGAGACCGAGGGTTTACAAGGCAAACACAGGAATTTATTTCTTTTTCTAAAGAGCATTAAGGCTCAACGCAAAACAAACAGGATTCTCTCTCCAAACAATAATCCATAGGCATTTTTTTTACCAAACAAAACAATGAAACTGCTTTATGTAGCTTTTTAACATGTGTCGCTGGTTTTTAAACCATTCAGCAATCAAGCAAGGTTTCTCTTCTCTTCAAACCCAAAAAGAAATATCCTCTCTTCAGCAACAGGGTTCTTTAGCATTCCTGGCTAAAGACATTCCTCCCTGTTTTCACACTGCCTTCTAGGACATTCAGGTTATAGGCTTTTCCTTCTTTTATCCAAGAACTTTTTATTCTGCCTTCTGGCACAGAGAACAATCCATTACTGAATCTTCAGACTCCTCATCAGATTCATAATAGTCTATCTGCATTTCCTCAGGACCTGTGTCCGGTAAACCTGGCTCTAAGCCAGCATGAAAAACTTCAGGCTTAATATTCTCTAAAAGTTCTGGAATCTTTCTCCACTGAGGCTTTTCCCTATGCACAGGGTTTCCACCAGGAACGTGGAGATTCCTTGCATCAAATGACACAATGCCTCTAACTGGCTCACGGCACTTTTGGCTACCTTTTTATTCACGCACCTTTTTGGAAGTTGCAGCTCTTTAGCTGGTTCAGGAACAGTTGTCACTGCAGCCTGACCCTTGTCAATACTTCTCTCTGACACAGCTCTCCTAGTTTTAAAACCAATTGCAGTTTCCTTGCAATCCTGGCTTTCTTTCTGACTAGGACTTTCACCTCTGAGAATCCCCCGGAAGTCTCCACCGTTCTCCTCCACAGTGAACTCTCTGGGCCTTTCTCTGGTGCTTCTCTCACCACTGAATTCTCCAGCGTGCTGCTTCCCTGTCTCTCCCTTTCCAGGGTGTTGCTTCATGTGCTGCCCTCTCGTAGTGCTGCCCCTCTCAAGCTGAGTCTGAGACTGACCTCCTTCTGTTTCCCTGGGTTTATAAGAGTGTCTCTGAACTACCGTGCACTGCCCTTCCCCCAGGTTTCTCTCATCAGCTTCCAAGCCTGCCCTTAGATTAGCAGAGCTTGGGTGTGTCCTGTCCTCAGTAGCTGCGTGTTTTTTTCTCTGCCTGCAGTTTGAGAGCTACTGATTCCTTGCCTGTCTCTTTCTTTAAAGGTAAATGTCTGATTTTCTCCCAATTCCATGGGCTCAACCATACTCTCCTCATCACAATACATTGCAGGTGCAAAAAGACCCAAGAATGACTTGAACTCTAAATTTAGTTTTAGCTGGTGCCACTTGGCTGCATGGATGCCCTCACTGCCAACCTCATTTTCTCTTCAGAAACATGATATTACAGTACATGTTGTTCAAGAGTCTGGCTGATAAGATTATACCATATTATTCAGTCTGAGATTCATAAACCATCTTTGTTTTTTTGTTTGCATATACTCTTTTGAGAAAATCACATCCCTACTGATCAAGTCTGCATCATCTGACTCTGATATCTTTTCCAACTTATGCAGCTTACTTCTAATGTTCTACTTCCTGCTTGTTAGGCACACCCTTGCAAAATGATTTGTGCCATCAGATGACAACTCGCTAGATGACATCAAGATGACTGTTGACCTTGACAAATGTGCAAAGGCAACATTCCTTAAAGGAAAATCAAGCAAAACTGAAAACATCTCCCTGACTGATGACAGTGATATCCTTTATGAGGTGTATATAAATACCTAGGAATAGAGGAAGAAGTGACAATCAAGCAAAAAATACTTTGAAAAAAAGATCAGTTAAAATATTAGAGGAGATTAGAATCATTATTGAAAAGTGCTTTAACATCACAGAATACAATTCAAGCTATAAATCAGCTGACAATTCCTGTACTCTCATACAGTTTTCGGATTGTAGCTGGCCTCTTAAAGATCTTGAAAAACCTGATATATCAATAAGAAAACTTCTCCATGCCCATGAGGTAATTTATAAGAAACAGTGTATACTGAGACTTTACCCCCTGAACCAAAGAAGGACTGGGTTTCACAGAAAATGATTATATATACAGAGCTACTATCATAGGCCTTCAGGCCAACTTAACAGTATCATCAGATCCAAATACACAAAAAATGCTGATATACGAAAATAAATATAGATCCAGAATCTGTGTCCATCATTAAACTCAGACAAGCATTCGGACAAGTAAAAGGGATGAGTGAG
This sequence comes from Ichthyophis bannanicus, assembly GCA_033557465.1. Lineage (NCBI taxonomy): Eukaryota > Metazoa > Chordata > Amphibia > Gymnophiona > Ichthyophiidae > Ichthyophis > Ichthyophis bannanicus. Next base: position 369,549,567 of record CM066033.1, on the reverse strand, counting down.
AATCCACCAACACATATAGGAAAGGAAGCAACAGAATTTCCAAAACAAGAGAAAAAACTCTTCAAAAATTAGATCAGCAGACAAGGAAAAACAAGTGGAAATGCACAATTTCAGTGGGAAATACAAAGTGTTACTCTAGAAACCATTTGTCAAGACTGGACATAAGCATAGTTAAAGAGAAGTGAACTGAAATCAAATGATGAGAGATTGATAGTTGCAGCCCAGGACAGAGGATTATAGACAAGATAGTTTACAGCAAGCATGAAAAAACTGACAAAACAAACATACAGTTGTGGTCAAGATTATTGGCACCTTTGCATTTTAGGTATGTTGTGTACAATATCTTAAGAAATAATTGTAAATATTCCAACTATATGACATCATAATATTTTAATAGTTTGTTCAAAGGTACACAACAACAAAAAAGATGTCTGTGCAAATTAGTAATTTCTGAGAAAAAAACCCCAAAACTAAATATGATCTGGGCAACCTTCACTAATTGGTTGCACAACCCTTGGCAGTGATGACAGCCTCCAAATGTTTCGTGTAGCCATCTATAAGTTTCGTACATCTGTCTGGTGGTATTTTCTCCCACTCTTCAACTGTGATTTGTTCCAGCTCATGAATGTTTCTAGGATTCCTTTTACCAATGGCAGATTTCAGCTCTTTCCAAAGGTTCTTGATTGGATGGAAATTAGGACTCATTGCTGGCCAGTTTAAAACAGTCCATTTCTTTCCTTTTTAATCATTCTTTTGTACTTTTGGATGTACATTTTGGATCATTGTCCTGCTGGAGGACCCATGACCTGTGACCCAGACCTAGCTTTCTGACACTAGAGGATATGTTTACTAAACGGTGGTAGCGGACTCCGTGCGATATTGGAGCCATGATACCGCCATTTAGTAAAAATACCCCTAGGTATTACTACTACTACTTATCATTTGTAAAATGCTACAAGACATACATATTGCTGTACAGACATATGTAAAAGATGGTCCCTGCCCACCAGAGCTTACAATCTAGTCAAGACAGACAACATGCTGAGGACAAGGACACATCTAGGGGAGTGGCAAGGAAACACATAGGAGACCAAGTGGATCATGATACAAAAGTGGCCTCGAAAGAGGTGAGTTCTCACCCTGGATTTGAAAAGGGTCAGAAATGAAGCCTGATGCACAGGCTCAGGTCATTTGTTCAGGCATAAGGAGCAGCAAGGTGGAAGGATTGAAGTCTGGAGTTGGCAGTAGAAGAAAAGGGCACAGATAGAATGGATCTGCCAGAAGAGCGGAGTTCCCGAAGAAGGGTGTAGGGAGGGATAAGGGAGGAAAGGTAGTGAGGAGCCGCAGAATGACTTCACTTATAGGTTAGTAAGAGAAGTTTGAACTGGATATGGATATGGAAATGGATAGGGAGCCAGTGAAGTGACTTGAGAAGAGGCGTTATCTGAACATATCGAGATTGGTGGAAGATTAGCTGCACAGCTGAGTTTTGAACAGATGAAAGGGGAGGGAAATAAGTCAGAGGGAGACCAGTAAGGAGGAGGTTGCAATAGTCTAGATGGGAGGTGACTAAAGAGTGGATGTGTCTTAGCATTGTGTGTAGAAAGGAAGGGATGTATTTTTCCAATGTTACAGAGAAAAAAGCGACAGGTTTGGATGTGGTGCAGAGAAAGAGAGAGTACAGTCAAAGATGAACCTAACATTGTGAGCTGAGGAAACAAGGAGGAGTGTAGTGTTATCCACAGAAATACAGAAAGGAGGAAGTGAGGAGGTGGGTTTATGGGGAAAGATAAGGAGCTCAGTTTTGGCCGTGTTCAGTTTCAGATGGTAGTGAGACATCCAGGCAGCAATGTCAGATAAGCAGGCAGAGATCCGGGCCTGGATTTCCGGAAAGATTTCAGGCGCAGAAAGGTAGATCTGAGAGTCGTCAGCATAAAGATGGTACTGAAAACCATGGGAGGAAATAAGTGCATCAAGGGACTGAGTGTAGAGCGTGAAAAGGAGAGGTACCAAGACAGAGCCCTGAGGTACACCAACTGAAAGCAGGATGATGGTAGAGGAGGAACCACCAGAACATACACTAAAAGTCCGATGAGAGAGATAAGAAGACCAGAACAGAAAAGAGCCCCTAAATCCAAGTGAAGACAGGGTATCAAGGAGAAAGTTGTGATCAACAATGTCAAAAGCAGCAGAAAGGTTAAGAAGGATGAGAATCGAGTAGAGGCCTTTGGATTTGGCAAAGAACAAGTCACTGGAGACTTTGGCAAGAGCTATTTCTGTGGAATGTAGAGAACAAATGCCAGATTGCAGTGGGTCCTGATGGTCTTGAGAAGAAAGAAAGTCAAGACAGTGGTGATGAACCACTCGTTCAAGTAGTTTTGAAGCAAAGGGGAGGAGAGAGATAGGTTGATAACTGGAAAGACAGATAGGATCTAATGAAGGCTTTTTGAAGAGAGGTGTAATAACAGCATGTCTGAAGGCCACAGGAATAGTTACAGTGGAAAGCAATAGGTTAAGGATATGACAGAAGGAAGGAATGACAACAGAAGAGATAGAGCTTAGTAGACAGATGGGGATGGGATCAGAGGAGCAGGTAGTCAGTTTGGAGGAAGAGAAAAGATTTGCTGTTTCCTCCTCAGTGATTTCAGAAAAGGAAGAAAGGGTGACCGAAGGTGACCATTCTGGTCTTTTTTATCCTCTCATTCTTTCTTTGTGTTGTGTGGTGTGGCTTCTACTCCCTCTCTCCCCCTAGCTTGCGGTGTTCCCCAGGGTTCAGTCTTAGCACCCCTCCTATTCAACATCTTCCTGGCCCCCTCTTGCACTGTTAACTCAGCAATTTGGTATTTCAGCATATTTTTACGCCAACGATATCTGCCTTTTTTATCACACCGATCCACATTGTACCAATCAGATCCCTCTTTACGCCTGCCTGTCTGCTGTTTCTAAGTGTCTTTCTAACTACCACTTACACCTCAATCCTTCTAAATACGCGACCATATGGTTTGCCCTTACCATTCTAAGGCCCTCACTAACTCCACTCCTCTCTCACTCTCCGATACCCTTAGTTCAATCTCTTCGCGTCACCTAGATAAGATCTTAGATAGTGCTGGGGAGGAGTCTGCTGTCTTGGTACATGTCGGTACCAATGACAAAGGAAAATGTGGTAGGGAGGTTCTGGAGGCTAAATTTAGGCTTTTAGGTAGGAAGTTGAAATCCAGAACTTCCAGGGTAGCGTTCTCCAAAATGCTTCCCGTTCCACGTGCAGGACCCAAAAGGCAGGCAGAGCTCCGGAGTCTCAATGTGTGGATGAGACAATGGTGCAGAGATGAGGGGTTTGGATTTGTTAGGAACTGGGGAACATTCTGGGGAAAGGAGGGGCTCTTCCAAAGGGATGGGCTTCACCTTAACCGGGATGGAACCAGGCTGCTGGCATTAACCTTTAAAAAGGAGATAGAGCAGCTTTTAAACTAGATAATAGGGGAAAGCCGACAGTCGTCCAAGAGCGGATGGTTCGGAAGAATGTATCCTTGAAGGATACTACCAAAAGCAGAGAGGTTCCAAAAAAGAGTAAAGTAGCCCAAATGCCCTCGAGTATGGAGCAGACAGAGCTTAAAGATCCCAAATTACCCATGTCTACCAAAGCCAAATTAATATGAATAAAATACAGTCTCTCAAATGCTTGTATGCAAATGCTAGAAGTCTAAAAAATAAAATGGGAGAGTTAGAATATATAGCACTAAATGAGAGGTTAGATATGATTGGAATATCAGAGACATGGTGGAAGGAGGACAACCAGTGGGACACTGTGATACCTGGATACAAACTATATAGTAATGACAGAGCTGATCAAATTGGTGGAGGGGTTGTGCTCTATGTTAGAGAGGGCATTGAGTCAGAAAGGATTAAAGTTTTGCAGGAAACAAAATTTGCTGTAGAATCTCTATGGATTGAAATTCCATGTAAAAAGGGGAAGGCGATGGCAGTGGGGGTGTACTATTGACCGCCTGGCCAGAATGAACAAATGGATGATGAAATGCTCAAAGAAATCAAGGAAGCTAACAAAAATTAAAGCGCAGTAATAATAATGGGTGATTTCCATTACCCCGGTATCGACTGGGTCAGTGTCTTGGCAGGACATGCTAGGGAGATAAAGTTCCTAGATGAAATAAATGACTGCTTCTTGGAGCAGCTGGTTCATGAACCGACCAGAGGGAAAGCCATATTAGACCTAGTACTTAGTGGAACACCAGATCTAGTGCAAGAGATAAGGGTGTTGGGGCCATTTGGCAATAGTGATCATAGCATGATCACCTTTGATTTAATTAGTGCAGGAGGGATAGTAAGGAAATCCACAGTACTACCTTTTAACTTTCGAAAGGGAGACTATGATAAAATGAGGAAAATAGCTAAGTAAAAACTAAAAGGAGCAGTTGCAAAGGTTAAAGACTTACATCAAGCTTGGCTGTTGTTGAAAAATACTATCTTGGAATGCCAGACCAGCTGTATTCCACGCATTAAGAAAAGTGGAAGGAATTCCAAAAAACTGCCAGCATGGTTTAAAGGTGAGGTCAGAGAGGCTGTTGTTGCCAAAAAAGCATCTTTCAGGAAATGGAAAAAAGAGCCAAACGACGAAACCTGGAAACAGCACAAGCACTGGCAAGTCAAATGCAAGGCATTGATAAAGCAGGCAAAGGGAGAATTTGAGAAGAAGCTTGCTGCGGAAGCAAAAACGAGAAACAAAGATTTTTTCAAGTACATTCATAGCAAAAAAACTGTGAGAGAGTCAGTTGGTCCATTAGATGATAGAGGAGTTAAAGGGGCACTAAGAGGCGACAAGGCGATAGCGGAGAGACTGAATGAATTCTTTGATTCGGTCTTTACTGAGGAAGATGTAGGGATGTTACCCATGACTGAAGTGGTATTTAAAGGTGCAGAAGAATTGAAAGAAATATCGATACATCGGGAAGATGTATTACAACTATTAGATAAACTGAAGAGTAGCAAATCACCTGGGCCGGATGGTATACATCCAAGGGTGTTGAAAGAACTGAAATATGAGATTGCAGACCTGCTATTAGTAATCTGTGAACTATCATTAAAATCATCTCTAATACCTGAAGATTAGAGGATCGTCAATGTAACACCAATTTTTAAAAAGGGTTCCAGGGGTGATCCGGAAAACTACAGCAGTGAGCCTCACGTCAGTACCAGGAAAAATGGTAGAAACTATCATAAAGAATAAAATTACTCAGCATGTAGATAGTCATGGCCTAATGGGAGACAGCCAACATGGCTTTAGACAAGGAAGATCTTGTCTTACTAATCTGTTATGTTTTTTTGAAAGTATGAATAAACAGGTGGACAAAGGTGAGTCGGTTGATATTGTGTATTTGGACTTTCAGGAAGCCTTTGACAAGGTCCCTCATCAGAGACTTTTGGCAAAACTAAAGAGTCATGGAATAGGAGGCAGTGTACTACTGTGGATCAAGAACTGGTTGAAAGACAGAAAGCAGAGGGTTGGGCTAAATGGCCAATTTTCCCAGTGGAGAAAGGTGAGTAGTGGTGTGCCCCAGGGATCTGTGCTGGGTCCGCTGCTTTTTGACATATTCATAAATGACCTGGAAAGGGGAATAACGAGTGAGGTTATCATATGTGCAGATGACACAAAACTATTTAAAGTTGTTAAAACCCAAGAGGATTGTGGAAAATTGCAAAAGGATCTTGATAAATTGGAAGACTGGGCATCGAAATGGCAGATGAAATTTAATGTGGACATGTGCAAAGTTATGCACCTAGGGAAAAACAACCCAAACTATGGTTACACGATGCAAGGTTCCATATTAGGAACCACCACCCAGGAAAAAGATTTAGGCGTCATTGTGGATAACATGTTAAAACCCTCGGCCCAGTGTGCAGCGGCAGCCAAGAGAGCAAATAGAATGCTAGGTATCATAAGGAAAGGAATGGAAAATAAAACAAAAGATATTATAATGCCTCTATATCGTTCCATGGTGAGACCGCACCTTGAATATTGTGTGCAATTCTGGTCGCCGTATCTTAAAAAGGATTTAGCGTTATTAGAAAAGGTTCAGAGAAGAGCCACCAAAATGGTAAAGGGGATGGAAGGATACTCCTATGAAGAAAGGCTAAAAAGGTTAGGGCTCTTTAACCTGGAAAAGAGACGGCTGAGGGGAGATATGATAGAAGTCTATAAATTAATGAACGGAGTGGAACGGGTAAACGTAGATCGATTGTTTACGTTATTAGAATATAGAAAGACTAGGGGACATGCAATGAAGCTACAGGGTAAACTATTTAAGACTAATAAAAGAAAATATTTTTTCACTCAACGTGTAATCAAACTCTGGAATTTGTTACTGGAGGATGTAGTAAAGGCTTTTAGTGTAGCTGGGTTTAAAAAAGGTTTGAACAAGTTCCTGGAGGAAAGGTCCATAAACCATTATTAAGAAGGGACCCAGGATATCAATGCTTGACTCAGTACAAGCATTGCAGAGCCTGAGTCTTTAGGGGAAACTGCTAGGTACGTATGACCTAGATTGGCCACTGTTGGAAACAGGATACTGGGCTTGATGGACCGTGGTCTGACCCAGTATGGCATATCTTATGTTCTTATGTTTGATATTTGGGTGTCACCTTGGACTCCTCCCTAACATTCCACGATCATCTGTCCTCCTTGGTTCAGTGGTCTTTTGTCTTCTTGCGTCAGATACGTGCCCTTCGCCCCTCTCTTGACATGCCCTCCCTCACCACCCTTCTACACTCACTAGTGATTTCCAGATTGGATTATTGTAACAGTGCATTCACAGGTCTCCCTCACTATCAACTTCACCACCTTCATCTTGTTCAAAGCACAGCAGTTAGGATCCTGACATAGTTCTCACATTACACTTACCCTTGTTTGCCTTCATTGGCTCCCCAGAAAATACCATACCAATGAAGGAGTGGAGGAGTGGCCTAGTGGTTGGGGCAAGGTACTTCAGGCCGGAAGGTCAGGGGTTCAAATCCCACTAGAGGACAGCAACCTTGGGCCGGAAGGACTGGGGTTTTTAGTCGCACAGGTGCTCCTTGTGGTCTTGGGCAAGCTACTTCACCCTCCATAGCCCATGTTCCCTGTAAAATAATTATTTCCAAGTTATAATGCCCTGTTCAATGTAATTTCAGTTTGTTCAATGTAAACCACACTGATGCAGAATAGCGCAATATATAAGAGAATGTAAATAAATAAATAAAATAAATATTGACTATAAATTATTCCTGGCGCACCAGACACTTCACACAGGTGTCCCGCAATACTTAGCTGGTCTTCTCCATTCTCACACCTTTCATTGTCTTCTCCGATCTCTCCATACCCACCATCTGGCTCTTCCCTCAGTTTCATGTATCATATTTTTTGATTGGTTTCAAACCATGCTGGTCTTTATCTGCTGTCATATACTATGTTACTATGCTATTTTGGTATCCTTCCTCTGCTCCTCTGTGAGGCTCAAATTGTGCTTAGAAATACTGTGGCATTCAGCCCCCATCACTCTTCTCAGTATAGCTGCCTGCATATCAACTGGCTTCTCTTATAAGCTTATTGCTAGAGAATAGTCTTCAAATTTTGCTCTGAAATTGTCTCAGATGTCACATAAGTCACCACTAACTTTCTTGCCTTCTTGGTGTGAAATGATGTTAGTAGCTGCCATGGTGCTATAATTATTTTGTGCTTCCGTGTCGAGGGAAAGCACGTGCAATCTCAGGTTAATCAGTATCACTGTAAATTTTGCTGTGCACTTAGCTCACTGCACTCTAGAAACTATCTCCATCATAGACAAGAAAACAATGCAGGTTGAGAATCTTCTGACATCATGTTTCAGTTAAAAAATAAAAACACATTAAATCTAGCTGGAACACACGAACCATGAAGTATTATTACATCAGAAATTCAAAGATGACAAGGAAGTAGAAAAACAGTGAGATATAACAATGAGCCACCAGATGGCATTATTAAACGTTATCATCTGAAACAGGATTTCTGTTAACGTGTCATGTTTCAGTTTGATGTTTTGGATCTTGCTCATTATGGGGCCGAGGCAGAAAACCAGTTTTAGAGCCATGCACTAAAAGCCGTGCGCATGGTCTTCTAGCGTGCAAGTACAGCAAAAGTTGTACTCTGGTCAGGGACGGCCCAACCACTATGCAAACTAGGCGGTCGCCTAGGGCAGCAACCTCTGGAAGGCAGCAAAAACAGGCCATTCAGAACTAAATAATAGATTTTGACAGCCAAAGGGGGTGTAAATCTTGAGGTTCGCCTAGGACTCCAACACTATGGACCAACTCTAGGACCAGCTCTGGCTCTGATATGCCATAAGCAAAACATATGCAACTGAGCTATGTGCAAAACGTCTGCACTAAATGTGCAGCGGGCGCCAGAGGCATGCACAGAAAGCTTATGCAGTAGCAGCAACATGTTGTTGTTAAGTGCCGTCGAGTCGGAGTCGACTCATGGCGACTCTCTGGATAGCTATCCTAAGTTGTGTTCGGTCTTCAGTCAGGTGGCTCATTGTTGACAGACTAGTACCCGTAGCTGCTGTTATTGTATCGATCCATCTCATTGCTGGCCTTCCTCTTTTATGTTGACCTTCTATCTTGCCAAGCATGATGTCTTTCTCTAATGATCTCTCTCTTCGCATGATGTGTCCAAAGTATGAAAGTCGAAGTCTTGTCATCTGAGCTTCTAAAGAAAGCTTAGATTTGATCTCCTCTAGTACCGACTGGTTTGTTCTTCGGGCAGTCCATGGTATACACAGTATTCACCGCCAGCACCATAATTCAAAGGCATCAATTTTCTTCCTGTCTATCTTTTTCACTATCCAGCTTTCACATCCATATGATGTTATTGAAAATACCATGGCTTGAACAAGTCGAATCTTTGTATGGAGAGAGACATCTCTGCTCTTGAGAATCTTATCTAGGTCTTTCATAGCCATTCTGCCAAGAGCAATGCGTCATCTGATTTCTTGACTGTTTGTTGCTTCTTTATTGATAGTTGATCCAAGTAGGTTAAAGCTGTTCACGATTTCAATTTCTTCTCCTTCAATGATGAACCTGTTGATTATGCCAGTTGTCATGATCTTTATCTTCTTTACATTAAGGTGCAGGCCCATTTTGAGACTATGTTCTTTGATTGTGAGAAGCAAATGTTTCAGATCATCTTCACTTTCAGCCAGTAATGTGGTATCATCAGCATAGCGAAGGTTGTTGATGAGTCTTCCAGCAATCTTCACACCTCTGTTGTCTTCATACAATCCTGCTTCTCTGATGATTTGTTATGCATATAAATTAAACAGGTAGGGGGAAAGTATGCAGAATGGAGTTACTTACCTGTAACAGGAGTTCTCCGTGGACAGCAGGATAAGTCAGCCACACTTGGTGACATCATCCGACGGCGCCAAGACGGAAGTACTCTCCATAGCTCAGAAGGGCTTTCGCCCTTCTGAACATGAGCCCACTGGCCCCACCCCCGGGCCCACCCCTAGCCAGCCAGTTTGTTCCTAGCTGAGCCTTAGCCACTAGGAGGCGGGCACAGGTCGGAGGTCGACCACCTTTCAGGGGAGGTGGGTGGGTATGTGTGGCTGACTTATCCTGCTGTCCACGGAGAACTCCTGTTACAGGTAAGTAACTCCGTTTTCTCCTAGGACAAGCAGGATGAGTCAGCCACACTTGGTGCCTCCCCAGCTGGCAAGTGATGTGGTGGAAGGGGGGAGGCCGAGGGCCAGATCAGAAATGAGGCCACTGAGGGATCGAATCCATGACCAATGCCTTGGAAGCCATTGCAGTAACCAGAGGGCTATACCTTTATGGCTGCCACTTTACCAAGGCTGGAAGTTCGAAAATGAGGCCGAGGGATTGAACCCATGACCTCTGCCTTGGAAGCCATTGTATTAACCAGTGGGCTATACATCTATGGCAGATATTTTACCAAGGCTGGAAGTTTTATTGGTGTGCCCAGGAACCCTGGAATCCCCCGTTAGGCAGGGCGACACTGTAGCGTTAGGTAGGGCGACACCGTAGCTTTATGCCTTGGAAGCCATTGCAGTAACCAGAGGGCAATACCTCTATGTCTACCACTTTACCAAGGCTGGAAGTTTGAAAATGAGGCCGAGGGAGCGAACCCATGACCTCTGCCTTGGAAGCCACTGTATTAACCAGTGGGCTATACCTCTATGACGGACACTTTACCAAGGCTGGAAGTTTTATTGGTGTGCCCAGGAACCCCAGAATCCCACCGTTAGGCAGGGCGACACCATAGTGTTAGGTAGGGCGACACCACAGCGTTAGGCAGGGCGACACCATAGCGTTATGCAGGGTGTCACGACACTGTGGCATAGTGCACCAGTGGGGTCAGTACAAACGCGCAGCGACAATGGTTTGCCCCATGAGATGCAGCGCTTGGTGGCGATAGTGAACGTGGCACATGCAGTCATCATGTGTGCAGGTGCAGCCGCTGTGATTGCGGGAGTGCATCTCTGTCACCACAGTGATTGTGAGAGTGTATGATCTCAACGGGCAGCCGCAGAGAGCAGGAGATAGAGTCCAATGAGCAGTAGCCACTGTGAGCAGTAGCCACTGCGAGCAGGGACAGCCGCCGCCTCAATGTTGAGCATGCTACAAGAGCCGCCACAAGTAAGGATAGGAATTGCGAACACAAGACTCTAGCTGCGCCAAAGGACCCATCTCCAAACTAGCTGCACCAAAGGTCCATCGCCAAACTGCGACCAATGCAGGCAACACGGACAAATGCCTAGCTGTCTCAAGATCTGAACGGCTACCTCCTGCCTGGGTACACCCGACCAGGCCAGCCGTCGTGGTATCAATGCTTAAGTTGCATCACTCTGAAGCTCAGTCGATGCTGGAGGCCTTGCTTGTGCCCCTGGCCACCTTTGGGCAGATGAAGGAGCATGCGGGGATCCCTAGAGGGAGACCGGATGGCCAGGTTTATTGGGGTCACATGCGATGAAGGGCTGGGTCTCTTGTTGCTGGCACATTGTTCCGTGCATGCGCATTGTTTCGTGTGGGCATGTAGTTGTGTAGGGCTTTGAAGATATCCCGAGTATGGAGTCTCTGCTCCTCGAGGGAGGGATCCTTTAGTCCGATGGACAGGAGTAGCAGTTTGGAGCGCTATCCAGGATGCCTTAGGGCTAGCAGATTGGACCACTATGCAATAATCCTACTGGCGGTCTACCCGTTCTGCCTGCAGTGTTATGGCTGCGTGGCTGTCATAAGGGGAGTCCTTGAGGTGATGACCATATTAGCAAGGGGGGAATCCTTGAGGTGATGGCAAGCTGAGTAGGGTAGCAGCAAGGCTGTTGAGTGCAGACGTCAGAGGCCGCGATCACCCTGCTGGTTGCTTCCAGGCGTTGCAGGACTTGCATGATGTAGTTTCAGTCGTACCGCATTGGTAGGAAGAGACGACAGGTCAGGTCTGAATTGTAGGGCTTCCATGATGACCGGGTCAGGTTCTGGAGTTTCTCATTGTCCACCCACACTGATGGGGGGGGTATCCAGGGCCCTTCTGGGGGGAAGGCATCCAGGGGCCCAATAGCCATGTGTTTAGGGAATAGCACTGCTATTGGAGATGGCCAGGGCTCGGCCCACTTTAAACAGGTGCCCTTCATGTCCACCACGTGGTGGGCAGGTCGATGGCAGCTGAGTCTGCCTGGCAGCTCTCCCTGAATCCCTAGTGCGCAGGCACGGGACTATGGCCACCTTGTTGCCTTGTGCTGTCTGGGCAGGCTCTAGAGAGCAGAGCCGTTGTGGCACTGTTGCCTGTCTGTTGTGGCGCTGTTGCCTGTATGGGCAGGCTGTAGAGAGCGGAGTCATTGTGGTACTCTGTCTGTGAGCTCATACCCCAACCGGACCGTTAGCCAGGTATTGAATCTGTGACCTTTGTTCCTATTATCATAAAGGAGGGTCCCTGCCCCCTTGCACTCAGTGCCACAGGTCACTTAGGATTAGTCACTTAGGATTTGTGTCATGGATCTCACGGATTGTCTTGTCACAGATCTCAGGGCCTGTCTTGTGCAGGATGCTCTTGGTGGTAGCCTGTTGCTCCTGTTTTTTTTTTGGAGCACAGGTGAAAACCTGTTGCTCCTGGTCTAGAGGGCGGGGCGCAGCTGGGAACTGAGGATCTTGGTTCCGCTGCTGATGTGGTTCTGCTATTGGCCTTGCGAAGTTTCGACAGAGATGCAGGCTTCACCTGGTAGGCCATGTTTCCTGAGATCTGCGGTTGGGACCTAGACCTGTGACTCTGTGCCCTAAGACACGGAGGCTGTGACAGGGTCGGGGAGGCACCCCATATCATGATGATGATGATGGTGTTCCTCCATTGTTACGGTAGGATTGACACGGAGGCTGCGATAGGGTTGGGGAGGCGCCCCATATCATGATGATGATGATGGTGTTTCTCCAGTGTTACAGTAGGATTGACTCGGATGCTGTGGAGTTGATGCTCACTCCAACAGCATGTAGTCGATGTGAGGCATCTGGTGGTTCACCAGGGAGCCCGGTTTGCTGGGTTGTTGCCTGGGTCTTCCATGATGGCAAGGCAGAGGTCGGCTCATTGTTGAGGTGCGGGGAGTCACCGATATCCGATAACATTTCACAAACCAACCCTTGCTGCTGTCAATGGCAAGTGTACCGCATGGACCTTCTGACTGTCGATTAACTTTTTTTTTTTTTTGGAGTGACCACCCGTTCCTGGACAACCTCCGATTGGTTTCCTGCGGGTGGAGGAACGCAGGCCTATGCAACCTGTGGTAGTGCGGGGTTGGGAGAACAAGCGGGATCGAACTCCAACCCTTGCCTATGCAGGGGGTGCCCCCTGTGCAGCGGATGTCCCTGGCTGCCTTGGTTGGCAAGGGAAAGGGGTTGGGAATCTATTAGTTTCCTGGATCCTGAAGCTCCAGCACTAACCAGTGCGAGAATGAGTGTGGATTGCCAAGCCTTCCACTGGAGGACACAAGGGGCGCCTGAGGCTTGGGTACAGATCCAAGGGTGAACGAACCGAGTTGCCACCTGTGTCATTGTGTTTTAATGTGGGGAGATGCTCTGCAGGATCCACAGCTGGGACTTGAACCTGTGACCCTCTGTTTTTGGACACACTGGCAGTGTGTACTGCACCACACTGTTTCCACTATAGTCTCACGCAGAGCTTTGACTGGGTAGGTGAAAAGGCCCATGTGTTGTTCACTGTATCTGTTTGGTGGCAATGAAGGATACTTTAACCGCCCATATCTCTTCCTATTTCACTTTACATATTTCAGCTGGGACCTGAATCTGTGACCCTCTGTTTCATGACACACTGGCTGTGTGTACTGCACCACACTGTTGCCACTGTTAGCTCTTGTGTATCGTTCCAGCCTTCCTGAAAGAAGGCAGGAGGGCCCAGGGGCTCTTATCCATGCGGTCCTGTGAGGAAAGTAAGGGGAATGCCTGCGCTTGCCGATACTTTATTCTCCGAGGCATCTGATCTGCAGTGTGCCCTTTGGTATGGAGACTATCCACAGCCAGGTGGGAGCCACTGCCTTCTCTCAGGCTAACTGGATTTGGTGCAGGCTCCATTTGTGGCTAGCCGTGCCCACAGACCCAGCACTGTTATCTGACCTTGATTTCTTGGGAGGTCGACGAGGGTCCTCGCCAGGAGGGCTAATGGCTGCAGTAATGCAGACAGTCATCAAAGAGGCTCTTTCCCCGGAAATCAGCGCAGGGAACTAAACGTGCAAGTTGGGCTCAGAGTGTGGTACTGCCTGTGGAGATTACCCTGAAGGGGATGGTGCAGGGAGCTGCACTGAACCCGCTTTGGGATGGTGCAGGAGGCTGCACCGAAGCTGTGGCCTTCATTAATTTCCCCTTCCTCAGCATAGATGAGGGTTGAAACCGGTCTGTATAAAGGAAGCACGGATGGAGTCCATGTGGGGCCCGGGAGTGCCAATGGAGTCCATGTGTAGTCCTGCTGCTGAGCGCTATGCAAACCCTAATATAGATTTGACAGCAAAGGGGAGGCAAGGCACTCCGCTCAAGGAGCAGTCCATCCATGTCGATCTGAGGCGAAACTTGCTTGCTGCCTCCATGGAGACGGATCAGGACCGAGAGATCGAGCCGCAATGGAGAGCAAGACAGATCCTCGCTACCGCCTGATGTCCGGAGTGACATGGGGAGCAAGTCAGATGCTTGCTGCTGCCGGATGTTCAGCGGTCCAGGGGCGGTGCTTCCGGATTAGCGGGGTGTGTTCTCATAGGGTAGCAGGACTGTATGAAGCATCAAGGACAGTGCCTTCCTTCCGGTGCAGAGACGTTCCTACATCAGAAGCTTTGGCGGCGCAGATCTCAGAGTGCTGACTGCTGCGGCAGCATCCATTGGCGTGGTTCCAGCCAATGGCACTGTAGGGTCTGGTTCCCACGTCGGCACAGAGGCGTTGGCAGCGCAGATACCAGGGTGCTGGCTGCTGCGGCGCCATCCATTGGCGTGGCTCCAGCCAATGGCGCCGTGGGGACTAGCGATTCTGTCCAATCCTGCAGAGGAAGTTTCCCGGAACGTCGGAAGAGGCAGAAGAAGGCTAGCCGGGGACAGAGCCAATGGCATCGCAGGCAGGTCAGTTTCGGCCAATAGATCTCAGTAGAGGGGGCGGAGGCTTGTAGGGCAGCATGGTCGCCTCCATGGTCCCCCACGTGAGGTGGTCCCGAGTAGAGGAAGGGGGCACCAGAGCTGCAGCTGGCTGGGGACGGAGGCCCCGTAGGCACGTCCTGGGCTGCCAAGCCTCTCTGGAATGGCTCCCCAAGTCCAGAGTTCAAAGACCTCAATGAGCGGCATCCGCCTGCACGATGCCGGCTGGGACCAAGGCTGCGGCCACAGGAGGCCTGAATCATCAGGAGTCCCGAATCACCTGTACTGCATCAGCAACTGGGAGCCTGCAGCTGAGGGTGGAGGCCCCGAGGCACATCCAGAGCAACGCCAGCTGCTGGGTAGGTGTCCTCAAAATCACGAATGAGCAGCTCTTGACCTGATCTCTTGTTCGCGGCACACGAAGGGCACCTCTCCTTGATGAGGCTCTTGCAGTGAACTTGCTGCAGGCTGAGAGCTGAGAGCACATGGCTGGTCAGAAGTGAGAACGCTGGAACAGATCCAAAACAAGCATTAATGCAGTTTATATATATACGTAAAGCAAGGTGAGAATTATTCTTCTTGTTGTTTTAAATAGTTTCTATAGTGTAAATTTCAGTTGGAGAGTAGAAAAAAACCATCTTGCTGGCAAGGCGGAAGAACTGAAACTGGCTGGCTAGGGGCGGGCCCGGGGGTGGGGCTAGTGGGCTCATGCTCAGAAGGGCGAAAGCCCTTCTGGACTATGGCGAGTACTTCCGTCTCGGCGCCGTCGGATGACGTCACCAAGTGTGGCTGATTCATCCTGCTTGTCCTAGGACAGGGGTCTGCAACCTTTAAGACATAAAGAGCCACTTGGACCCGTTTCCGAAGGGAAAAAAAAAACTGGGAGCCGCAAAACCATTGCGACATTTAAAACAAATCTAACACTGCATATATTGTTTCTTACCTTAATGCTATATACGACCCCCTACTTTTCCTGTTAAAATATAGGTGTTTGGCCTATACTCGCCGTATAAGACTACCCCTCTTCCTTCGCACACCAAAAAAAATACGCCAGAAAATATAACAACAAGAAGTAACAATATTTGATTTCAAAATTATGATGATTTTGTAGTCAAATCACTAATATGAAATAAAATTATTTTTTCTACCTTTGTTGTCTGACCAATTTATTCTTTGATCATGCTGGTCCCGATCTGAGGCTTCTGCTTTCCTGTCTTCTCTTAGCTCTCTTTCTGTGGTCTATGGTCCATCTGCCAGTTCTTATCTCTTCTTTCGTTTTCTTCACTTCTTTCCATCAGCCTATTTCCAGTCCCAGTAACCCTCCCCAATATCAGCCCCTTTCCAGTCCTCACTCCCAGTACCTTCCAATGTCAACTTGCATTCCCATGATTGCCACTGGTGTCCATTTCCTTCCAGTCCCCCTCCTTCCCCACTGACCAGTCCCTTCTAGTACAAATACCATGGCAGCCCCTCTCAGATCCAGTTCCATTCTCCCATCCCCTCATATCAGCCCATTTGTAGCCTTAGCCCCCAGTTATCTTCCAGGGCCAGCAGCTCTATCCTCCCCTCCCCACAATCAGCCCATGCCCAGTCAAAGCCCCCCAATCAGCTCGCTTCCAGTGCTAATCCCCCCTCAACCCCATTACCAGTGCTAGCCTCCCCTAATCAGCCCAATACCAGTCCTACCCCCCATCAGCTCATTACCAGTCCTAGCCTCCCCTAATCAGCTCATTTCCAGTGCTCGTCCCCTCAACCCCATTACCAGTGCTCCATCCCTCCATGTCAGCCCCCTCCCTCCCTCCCTCCCTCCCTCCATCCATATCAGCTCCCTCCCTCACTGTCAGCCCGCCTCCCCAATCCCTCCATGTCAGCCCCCTCCATGTCAGCCCCCCTCCCTCCATGTCTGCCCCCTCCATCCCTCCATGTCAGCCCCCCTCCCTCCATCCATATCAGCTCCCTCCCTCCATGTCAGCCCCCCTCCCTCCATCCATCCATCCATATCAGCTCCCTCCCTCCATGTCAGCCCCCCTCCCTCCCTCCATGTCAGCCCCCTCCATCCCTCCATGTCAGCCCCCCTCCCTCCATCCATTCATATCTGCTCCCTCCCTCCATGTCAGCCCCCCTCCCTCCATGTCAGCTCCCCTACCTCCCTCCATGTCATCCATTCATGTCAGCCCCCCTCCCTCCATGTCAGCCCCCTCCATCCCTCCATGTCAGCCCCCCTCGATCCATCCCTCCATGTCAGCCCCCCTCCCTCCATCCATTCATATCTGCTCCCTCCCTCCATGTCAGCCCCCCTCCCTCCATGTCAGCCCCCTCCATCCCTCCATGTCAGCCCCCCACCCTCCATCCATTCATATCAGCACCCACCCACCATGTCAGCCCCCCTCCCTCCATCCATTCATATCTGCTCCCTCCCTCCATGTCAGCCCCCCCCTCCATCCATCCATCCATTCATATCTGCACCCTCCCTCCATGTCAGCTCCCTCCCTTCTTCTGCAGCCGCGGCTCCCTGCCTCTTACGGAACCGCGGCTGTGCTTTTAAAATCATCTCGGAGCCCTTCCTGTCTTGACGGGCTCCGTGCAGCATTGTCCCGCCTCCAAAACTTCCTTTAGAGGCGGGACAATGCTGCACGGAGCCCGTCAAGACAGGAAGGGCTCCGAGATGATTTTAAAAGCACAGCCGCGGTTCCCTAAGAGACAGGGAACCGCGGCTGCAGAAGAAGGGAGGGAGCTGACATGGAGGGAGCCCATAACGCGACGTTTAAAGCGGGCAGTGTGCTCCGGAGCCGCGGCAAAGGTGAGAAAGAGCCGCATGCGGCTCCGGAGCCGTGGGTTGCCGACCCCTGTCCTAGGAGAATCTTGTCTTACACCTTTGCTTATTTTAAATCATTCTGTTTCTCCTTGTTCCATTCGAACTGTTGCTTCTTGATCAATATACAGATTGTGCAAGAGTACGATCAGGTGTTCTGGTATACCCATGCTTCTTAATGTGGCCCAGAGTTTCTCATGGTTTACACAGTCAAAAGCTTTGCTATAGTCGATAAAACACAAATAGATATCCTTTTGGTATTCTTTAGTCTTTTCAAGGATCCATCTCACATCTGCAATGATGTCTCTCATACCTCGCCCTTTCCTGAACCCCGTTTGCACTTCAGGTAGTTCTTGTTCCAGGTATGGTTGTAGTCTCTTTTGAATAATCTTCAGTAGAATCTTGCTGGCATGTGGGATCAGAGCGATTGTGCGATAATTTCCAGTCAGTTGGATCACCTTTCTTTAGTATTGGTATAAACACAGATCTTTTCCAGTCAGTTGGCCATGATGTTGTCTTCCATATTTCTTGGCAAAGCCTTTAAGTACAGTAACAGCTGCATCAGATTGCTGTAATACTTCTATGGGAATGCTATCAATGCCTGGTGCTTTGTTCTTTGATAAGGCTTTCAATGCTGCTTCAACTTCTTCTTTCATCACCAATGGTTCCCGATCATAAGGTACAGGTTGAAACGGCTGTTGGTCCACTTGATCTTTATCATATAAAAACTCTGTATATTCCTTCCATCTTTTCTTGATCTTCTCAGCATCATTCAACATAGAACCTTGAGCATCTTGTAACATTCCAGTTCGAGGCTGGAACTTTTTCTTTAACTCTCGTAGCTTTAGGAAAGCCGATCTTGTTCTTCCTCTAATAGTTTCTGCTTCTATTTCCTTGCATGCGTCATTGTAGTACTTTTCCTTGTCCTGTCTTGCTGCACGTTGGAAATCTCTGTTGAGTTCTGTGATTTTCTTTCTTCTCTGGCTTTAGCTTCTCTGCGTTTCTGGGCAATTTTCAGAGTTTCTTCTGTCATCCATTTTGGCCGATTTTTCTTTTTCATCTTTTGTAGAGACTTCTCGCTTTCTTCCAACACAACCTTCTTGATGTCATTCCATAACTCTTCTGGAGCTCTGTCATTTGTATCTAAAGCAGCAAATAGATTTTGCAGGCAGTCTTTAAATTCTAATGGTATATTCTCAAAGTCATATTTTGCTGCATTCATGAGTGGTTTGTTCTTTTTCAACTTTAGCTTGAGTTTGCATACTAGTAGTTGATGATCTGTACCACAGTCAGCTCCAGGTTTTATCTTTGTTGATGTTATAGAGCTTTTCCATCGTTGACTTCTACAGATGTAGTCAGTTTGATTTTTATACAATCCATTGGGTGAAGTCCATGTGTACAGTCGCCGCTTGTGTTCCTGGAAGAAGGTGTTTCAGATGAATAGATCGTTGGTCTTGCAGAATTCTATCAGTCTTTCTCCAGCTTCATTTCTGTTGCCAAGTCCATAGTTTACAGCTACTTTGTCTTCTTCTTTGTTGCCAACGTTTGCGTTCAAGTCACCTATGACTATCAAGATATCCTGTTTGCATGTTCTGTCAATTTCAGCTTATACTTGTTCATAGAACTCATCAATTTCATCCTCTTCTGCAGCTGTTGTTGGGGCATATACTTGAATTATAGTGGTGTTGATAGGCATTCCTCCTAGATGAATAGAGATTAAGCGTTCGCTGACTGCATTGTATTTCATTACAGTTCTTGCAAGTTTCTTCTTTATTATAAATGCAACACCATTTCTTCTTTCTCTTTCATTTCCAGCATAGTAGACCATGTGATCATCTGATGCAAAGTGCCCGATGCCAGTCCATTTCAGTTTGCTGACACCTAACAGATCAAGTTGTACACGTTCCATTTCATTCTTGACCACCTCCAACTTCCCTTGGTTCATGCTTCGTACGTTCCATGTCCCAATGTGTAAGACATCTTTACAGCTTCTGACTCTCATTTCATGCGCAGCTACATCAGCAGTCAGAGGTCCTGAGGGCTTTGATCCAACCACATCATAAATTCTGGCTTTACTCTGAAAAGTCTTCAGCTCCTCTCCAATAGCTAGTTGAGTGCCTTCTCACCTGGGGGTCTCATCTTCCAGCACTATAGTGCAATTTGTTTTGTTGTGACTATCCATTGGGTTTTCATGGCAAGATACAGAAATAGATTGCCAGGCCTTTCCTCCGCGCAGTTTAAGTTTGGTCTTGTTGCCATTGTCACAGAAATGTGATCCTTCGCCGCCAACACCGTCCCATTCTGCTGCTGCCCAGATGGGTTTTCATGGCAAAATACAGAAGTAGATTGCCAGGCCTTTCCTCCACGCAGTTTACGTTTAGTGTTGCTGCCGTTGTCATAGAAATGTGATCCTCCGCTGCCAACACCATCCCATTCTGTTGCTGCCCAGATGTGTTGTTTGTCTTGGTCTGGCACCTAAGCTGAGACCTGTCCATCTTGGCAGACCCTGCCAGTAAATAAACTACCGATAGCTTAGCCTTCAGCATCACTGATGCACACAAGCCCTCACAGCATGACAAGCTGCAAACCAAGTGAGGGTTGAGCTGTATAAATACTTTTAAATAAATAAATCATGCTCATAGATGGCTTCTTTATGTGAGTTATAGCTTTGTTGAGGCCAGTTTTCAAAAAACTCAATATTCAGTGGGCTGTTTAGCGACCACGGCACTGCCCACAGTATTCAAATATTCCATGGTGATATCTGATTGCCGCTGAATATCTATATTGAGTGCTGCTATCCAGATAAATGATGATCTTATACAGATAGTGGCGATTTTCAACCCGATAGCAACTTAGGTCTGCTTTTCATGCAACCTAAGTGATGTAGATACGTGCAGGATGAAAATTGCCACTATCTAGATAACATCAGCCCAGGGCTGGCTCATTCCAACAGGCAAGCTGGGCAGCCATCTAGAGTAGCAATGTTCCTGGGGTGCCCACGGCCAGCCCTTTCCAGGACCTGCAGTTGCGGCAATGCCATTTAAATGGCAACGAAGTACTTACCCAAACTCTCCAGTGCTGCGTTGACGTTCCTTCTCTCTGTGATCTGTTGCTTCCGTCCCCTCCGATACAGGAAGTGTTGGAGGGGAAAAAGCAGAAGATCATAGAAAGAAGGAATGGTAACGCAGAGCCGGAGAGTTCGGGTAAGTGCAGCATTGTCACCGTGCAGGTCCCGGAGACGGGTGGCAGCAGCAGAGTTGCCAAGTTACCCAGTTCCAGGCGTGAGATTTTTTGCTAGCTCTGGTTTTAAATTTGCCTTGCAATGCAGTATGGTATTTGTAGTCCCTGATTTTATCTATTGGAATCAGTGCTACAGGTCCCATAATGCATCAGAATGAGACTCAGAAATCCAGGACTGGCTTCAAATCTCACGCCTGGAACCAGGTAACTTGGCAGCTTTGCAGCAGCGGCAATGGAGGTGGGGGCAGAAGCAGGGGGAGAGCAGGATTGAGGCTCACCTAGGCACCTCATATCCTTGCATCAGCCTTGGCTTAGCCTTTATCTGGATAGCCACAGTACTGTCCTTGCTCTGCCCACAAACTGCCCTTACACTAAGGCAGTGGTTCTTAACCAGTCCTCCTTGAACCCCTAGGCCAGTCGGGTGTTCAGGATAGCCCTAATGAATATGCATGAGATATATATGCATTAGAGATATCCTGCCAACCTGACGGGTTTGTGGCCCTCTAGGGCTGGATTTGGAGACCCCTGCCTTACATCTCTGTCATTTAAGAATGTGAGTGGGCAAGGTGCAGATGTCATAGACATCAAAAAGGTTAGATAGAATTTGTCACATGCCTCTTTGCTTCTCACCACCACCAAAATATTGTCTATTAGACAACTTTTTGGTAGTGGTGAGAATTGAGGAGGCATGTGACACATTCTATCTACCCTTTTGATGTCTAGGACATCTGCACCTTGCCCACTCACAATCTTAAATTTATTTATTTATTTATCTAACTGTATTTATATCCCGCTTTTCACCGGGTCAAAGCGGTGAAATGACAGAGGTGTAAGGAGGGGTCTCCAAATCCAGCCCTAGAGGGCCACAAACCAGTCAGGTTGGCAGGATATCTCTAATGCATATATATCTTATGCATATTCATTAGGGCTATCCTGAACACCCGACTGGCCTAGGGGTTCAAGGAGGACTGGTTAAGAACCACTGCACTAAGGGGTCTATTCTGGGCCCCGAATAGCGAAGATGTACATCCTGCCTGGACATTCAGCCCCACTATATGTCCCCCTTGCCATCCCCATGCAAAACTCCCTGTATGAACAGCGGAGTTGTATGGGGAGCCTTAGACGGGGGCGGGAAGGAGGCAGAGTGAGAGCGTGTCATCAGCCCGAATGTACAGTACAAGGCTGATTCTGAGGTGAGCCCTTTATGTCTGGAGTAGGCCGGTTAGATGGGGAATTTATTCCACTTCAGAGGTGGAATAAGTCCCCCTGGACATGGGATAGTGGCGGCGGCCAGTAGGACAAAACATGGAGGCGTGCAAGGGGGCCGCCACAGGTGGACCCTGGCCATGGGAGGCCAGATCGGGGGTCTGGTTGTGGAGAAAAGATAGTCTTGGCGGCGGCTGGCAATTGTGGCTCCTGAATGAAGCCGTGGTGCCATGGCAATGGGACGCCATGGCATTGAGACTCCATTCAGGGGCCTGTCAGGGGTAGACGTGGATGTAGCTGGATGTGAGGCCCATCAGAATCGGTGCCCAGACTGCACATACAAGCTGGTACACCCAATTCTGAGGGGACATACACGGGCTGGACTTTCAGGAGTAAATAGGCCTCCACCTGTATAGTGCTGCAGCAGTATGTGGAGATATTTAGCAGCACTATCCAGATAGTGCCGTTATCTCGCTTGGGACCCTTATCTGGTTAGTGCCCCCCCCCCCCCCGTGAGCTATCCAGATAAGGGTTTTGAATATAAGGTCCATTGATTTTACTTATCGTGCTTTTTGCCTTAAGTGTGAGGTGTAACTTTGGCAGTCGTTCCCTCTCTTGAGCTCCAGCACATCTATCATCCTCCATGCAGGCCAGGAGGTCCGCTGACAGCTCTTCAGTCACTTGTCTCTCTGACTCTCTTCTTCTCTCTGTCTAAGTGTTTTAGTGTTTCCCTTTCCTATTCTATCTCCTTTCTGCCATCCCACTCTTTGCAAGTTCTTGTCTCCTTATCTTCCTCTCAGATCCACTTGTCCTTTCTTTCCCTTGTTGCTCTGTCCTTCCATTACCTGCAGTGTCTTCTCCCCCGCTGATGGGGGGCAGAGACCTGGTGAATCCACAGGTACGCAAAGTACAGCAGGAGAAGTGTAAGAAGCAAGAAAATGACAGAAACACCTGAGCGCTCACACCGGGATTCATTTTATGATGCACTTCTGTTTTCTGGCACTGTCGTCTTTTGCTCACTCTGTTTTCAGACCTGAGGAAGGGAGTGTGAATACATTTCTTAATTAGCTTTCGGGAGTTAAGTGAGAAGAGATCACGTTGTATTCATTTGTTTCTGGTAAGTTATACAGAATCTCCATGCAGAAAGGCCTCAGAAATGACAAATATACCCCCAATGTGTCATTGAGTATCTCCACTTAGATGTCATCTGATATAAGCAGACACTGGGCTGTGACCGTGACTCCATCCCACAGCTCTATCAGCCATTGCTTCACAGGCTTCTGATTCTTCTTCTCAGAGTTAATAGATTTACTGTTCATCTGAACAAACCCTGGGCAGCTTAACAGAAGATTCAGCAATGAGGCAACACATTGTGGATAGAAAACCTCCTAAAAATGCTGTACAATAACACGCATTTGGTTCATATGTTCCTCAAGCTGGTCTTGGTGTATCCCCGAGCCAGTCTGGTTTTTAGGATCTCCACAGTGAATATGCATGAAACAGATTTGCATGCAATGGAGACAGTGCATGTAAATCTATCTCATACATATTCATTGTGAGCAATGTTCCCTCTAATTTTCTGTAGGCTGTGTGTGCGCATAAAATATCAGCTGTGCAGCTTTTGAAGGAAGGTTAAATTTTTGTGCGCCACATAATGACACTCGGAGTTAAATACTTTAAAATTTGACTACACGTCAGAATACAGTATTGTACACCACATTGATTGCACTAGAAAACATTGTAGAACTTGTGAAAACCATAAATACATACCAACTTTTAAATTTTAAGATGTCTGTGTTGTTTTCTATCAGAATCAGAACCATAATTTTTGTGCGCTCTGTTGTAAAGTATGTGCGCTCGCTCAGCGAGGTGTGTGTGCGCGCGCACACGCGCACAGCTTAGAGGGAACAGTGATTGTGAGTATCCTGAAAACCAGACTGGCTAGGGGGCACACCAGAACTGGCTTGAGAAACACGAATGTATTCCTTTACTCCAGTATGGTGACAATACTAGTCTCATTCTTTTCCATATCAGTGTCATTCTTGCTGGGTTTGCTTTGCACACCTGTTCCTGTAATGGCCGATTTTCCTTTCTTCAGATGAATTCAGCAAACTCCAATCAGAACCCTTTGCGCACAGCAAAGCCTGATGGGACACCACCATCACTAGCCCTCTCAGAGATTTGAAATGGTCTATGCAGTCCTTCTCTTTAAAAGTGTAGGAACCTCTGCTCCACAGCAATAATATTTTATTTGTATTTATTTATTTAGCAGCATTTTTATACCACTGTATCTACAAACTATGGTGGTTTACATGGAACAGTGAACTAAACGTTTTACATAGAATATTTGTTAAAGGTTAAATTAACTGAACACATCATAACTATTTACATCAAACTTGACTGACTGTGGCAAGAGTATATGAAGAGTTATATTTGTGCTACGGAGGATTCCTATGGGAGTTTCTGGTGCGGATCTGATGGATGGGGGGGGGGGGGTAGATCAGAGTCTCTGCCAAAGTGTTCCAAGAAGAGGGTGGCTTTTAACTTGCACCGGAATTCGGTGAAGTCTGTGAGGGTCCGTATTTCTGGAGTGAGGGCGTTCCAGATGAGTGGGGCATAGAATGAGAAAGGCTCTGTTGGAAGTTGTATTGTTGGATTGAGTAAAAATAGCTGGAACCAAGAGGAGGTCGTTAATGGTGGAATGTGTTGATCTCTTGTGGAGTTGTTGTTGAAGAAGGGGACAGAGGATGTTTGCAGAGAGTTGGTGGATGATCTTGAATATGGTTAGGGCTACTATGTACTTGATTCTCTCTTGGATGGAGAGCCAGTGTAGGGCTTTCAGAGTGGGAGTGATGTGCTCTCGTGGGCTCGTGCCAGTGATTATTCTGACTGTAGAGTTTTGGGCAAGCTGTAAGGGAAATAATGTGGATTTAGGGATGCCCTGATAAATTATGTTTGCATAGTCCAGAATGGGAGTGATGAGGGCTTGGCATACATTCCTGAAATCGTTGGAGTCCAGATGTGGGTGGAGGTGTCATAAAGTTCTCATTTTAAAGTATGCTGTCTCGTTAACTTGTTTAATGTGTTGTTGGAAGTTGAGGTGATAGTCCAGTGTGATGCCTAAGTATTTTACAAATTGTTTGACTTGTAGGGTGAGGTTGGCCAGCTTGATGGTAGATAGTGGGGTGAAGGATGGATGTTTGGAGATGAGGATTTCTGTTTTGCTGGGGTTGATATGCATGTTGTGGTCGTTGAGCCATTGAATGGATTCTTCTAGGCAGTTGTTGATTGTGGAGTAGTCTGGGTGGAGATTTGGGCATAGATCAGAATGTCATCTGCGTACAGATGATAGTGGGTTTTATGTTGTTTTATGAATGTGCATAAGGGTTGAATGAAAATGTTAAATAGCAGTGAGAATGAGGCTGAACCTTGAGGTAAGCCTTGTAGCAGTTGGAAGGGTTTGAATGTGTCAGATTCGATTCTTACTTCTTGTGATTGGTTAGAGAAGTATGATGTGAACCACTGTAGGGCTGTATCTCTGATTCCAATTGAGTGTAGGCGGGAGCATACTTGAGCATGAGAGACTGAGTCAAAAGCTGCTGATACATCGAGAAAGATGAGAACGAATCCTTGATATACTTTCTGTGTATCTTTAATAAAGTTGTTGAGGAGGGAGGTCAGAAGGGTTTCAGTACTGTGGTATGGCCTGAAGCCATGTTGGTGTTCGTCGAGTGGCGCATGGGTGTCTATGAAATCTTGTAGCTGAAGCTGTACTGCCTTTTATATAATTTTAGCCAGGAAGGGGATGCTTGATATGGGTCTGTATAAGGCTGGGGCTGAGGGGTCCACTGCGTGATTCTTGAGCAGGGGTCTGATTAAGGCTTGCTTGAGAGGAGGTGGTACGTGGCCGAGCATCAGAGATGCATTGACTAGGTGCATCATGCTTGGAGCCAGGTCATGTTTTGCCATCTTGATCCAGGTGATGAGGCATGGGTCAATATGTCATAGGGTTGGCCCTACAACTATAGGCAGACTTCATTCATTCCACCTTGCTGCTCCATATGCCTGGAACAAACTACCTAAGTCAGTACATCAAGCTCCTTCTCTAACCCTATTCAAATCCAGGCTAAAAACTCACCTCTTCGAGGCTGCTCCTGAATCCTGATACCCCTCACCCTCTTGCTCACCACTTAAGTGTATCTTGCCATATTCTAGTCCCCAGTTTTCTGATGTTATTCATCTTGATTAAATTGAAGCTCTGTTGAGCGGGGACTGTCTCTTCCATCTATATGAACAGTGCTACGTATACCTTGTAGCACTATGCAAATGATAAGTAACAGTAGTAGTGGTAACAGGGGAATGGGCCACTGGGGCCATGGCCTAACCAATATTTTGTCCAACATAGCTTCGGCAACAAGAGAGCTTGGGGATGGGTTTGGCGATTGTTTTGGTTAGTGGGGTTAAATAAACCAATGTTCTGCCATCCCTGCCTGCAACTGGCAAAGCTCTATTGCATGTTTGCTAGGCACACACATTTGAGAGAAGGAAGAACAAGGGATGTCCCCTCCCTTAGGGAAGGGAACGAGGAAGAGGAGGCGCATTAGATAAGAAAGAGGATGGAGTCCTGCCATAGCCAGAACAATGACAAACAATTGACCTCGCAAACCAGAAATCTCCAAAAATACTACAAATCACAAAAAGGATTTCCCAATCCTTAGAATCATTAAATCTCTTTGAAACCACTCATTCAAAAACAATTCTAATTTGAATTAGAGACCATCAGAAAAGAGGCTGCTCGTTTATGTAAAATGTATATATGTATATATGTAATTACTGCCCTTATCCTCAAATGTATATAAGTATTCATGTATATATGTAATTAGTACCCATATCCTCAAACAGAACCCGCTTGTGTGATGTGCCTTCCCTCCGAATCAACGTGTACGCACCCCAAATTTTACTGTACTGATTTGACAGTTCTCCTTATGTAATCAGACCGCTGCTGATCGCTGGAAGTAGCGGTATATAAATGTTTGCCAAATAAATAAAATAAATAAAGTTAGAGTTAAACAGCATCTAATAAAAAGCCTCAAGCACCATCATGTGGTCTCCCCGCCTCGTACAATAATTTCTTATTATAACTTCATTAATTTTAAGATTTTATAAACATCATTTTATTTTTTATTTTCTATGAAAATTCAAATAAATGAATCAAAGAGATTCATAAAAATAAGGACATGATCATGTTTCAGGCCAAAAGTACAACCTTGCTTCAGGAGAAATATTTCCAACAACAGGAGCCTGTAGCATCCAAAACTTACACGTCAAGTGCATGCTGCTTTCAAAAGACACCAAAATTGAAACAGACATAACCTCACTATAAATTCTCATGAAGGACCAATCAGTTTAACTCAGCGATCAGAGGCAAACAACTCACATTAATGTAGCCCACTCTTATCTCCTGACTGAGACCTATCAGTATTACAGAATTTAGATGGAAGATCCACTGTTGTTCCTTTAAACTCAAAAGTGCTTCACGATCTCCCCTCTCCAATCAACAGCCTCCAAATCAATCACCTGCCACTTAAAGAAAGTATTATCATGAGCATGTTGAACAAAATGAACAAAATGAACAAATTCCTATGGATAACAAGCCAATGAAACCCCCTGAGAGTAAGACAACCCCCACAAGACCGCCATCACGATGCTTCCAACCATTCAACAAGGAATTCATCATAAAGCACACACAACCCCTACTAGCCTTGTCAACAACTGACCCCAACAGACTGGTCTCCAACTGGAACGACAGTACTATAGCGCAACGTTCAGTACATAACAACAACCCAAGTAAAAGACCCACGGCATCCTGGTTCTCAAATGACCTGCGGACCTCGCTTCTCAAACTTAGGAAACTCGAAAGACGATGGAGGCGCTCATGCTCAACCGAAGATCTGGAAGCTTATAACCTACAGCTTCTCAAACTTAGGAAACTCGCTTCTCAAACTTAGGAAACTCGAAAGACGATGGAGGCGCTCACGCTCAACCGAAGATCTGGAAGCTTATAACCTACAGCTCGCAACTCACCGATCCGCGATATCCGAGAAAATGAAACAAGCTCACACTAACACGCTAATGCGATCGCTAAATAAGCCACATGACCTCTTTGCCCTCGTCAAGAACCTAATGAAGGAACCAGGACCAGAGCAAACAACAGAGATTCTCGCTCAAGACTATGCAGACTTCCTCCAATCAAAATTACACCAAACCACCAAGACCAATATTACCAACTCCAAGGGACCAGCATGCATAGCGATGCTGACAACCTTCGACACCCCCTCCACCAAGCAAATCGCAGACTTAATCTCTACAATCAACACGACCACGGCCCAGACCGACCCATGTCCAGCTTTTTGGATAAAAGAACTAAGGACAGAGTTTAGCCCCTTCATAGCTAAACTCTTTAACACATCATTCTCTTCAGGCTTATTCCCCCTAAGTCTCAAACACACATCCATTAGACCTCTGCTAAAAAAAAAAAAACTAGACTCCCAGAAAGTAGAATCATACAGACCAATTGCCAGTATTCCACTTCTGGCCAAGATAATAGAAAAGGAGGTCCAAATTCAGCTCCAGCAGCATATAGACAACGCTGCACCTCTTGACCACAGCCAACATGGCTTTAGAGAGGCTCATGGTGTGGAGACTCTACTTACCACCCTCTTTAACAGCATACTCACCACAATTGATAACATCCATCGCGGAGTGGCCCTTATATTCCTAGACATAGCCGCAGCATTTGACTCAGTTTGTCACCAAACCCTCCTGAAACGTCTCGAAGAGAAGGGCATCTGCGGCTTAGCACTAAATTGGTGCAAGTCATACCTAGTCGATAGATGGCAGCATGTGCGAACCGAAACCTCTACATCCAAACCATTCCATCAGAAACAAGGTGTCCCACAAGGATCCTCCCTTTCAGCTCTTATATTTAATATCTACATGCAGCCCGTCTGCGACATTGTTCGCTCATTCAACACCAAATGCATGATATATGCAGATGACATCCTGCTCTACATGCCGTTCAAGACTGACCAAATTGACCTCTCACCCTTTACGGAATGCTTCAGCGCAGTAGAAAGATGGCTCCAGAATCAGAATCTTTGCATACAACATAAAAAGACTGAAGTGCTGTTCATCACCAGAAACTCTAACTTCTCTCCACCAACCCACCTAAAAGTCGGCGAAGTAGAGCTTCTAACCAAGCCCACAATCCGTTACCTGGGTGTTACCCTAGACCAGAGCCTTAACATGAAGACACACATTTTCAACATGGTCAAATCAATATATCACAAAATTAGGATGCTCAAACATCTACGTCCCCTTTTACAACCAGACGACTTCAGAACCATCTTCCAGGCTCTAACCATTCCACATCTGGACTATGCCAACGCGCCACATCTGGACTATGCCAACGCGCCACATCTGGACTATGCCAAGGGCTCCCAAAATCTACGCTGATCCCGCTCCAGCTTGCCATGAACACCGCAGCCAGAGTTCTGAATGGGGCCTCGAGGCGAGACCATATAACACCCATCCTCAAAAGTCTCCACTGGCTCCCTATCCACTGTAGGATCGTCTTCAAAACATTACTACTAACATTCAAGGCCATAAATGGGCTCTCCCCCACGTCCCTCGCTGGTCTCGCACACAAACCCCCCCCCCCCCCCAATAGAGCCAGAAGAACCACAGCAATAAACACCTTGGCAATTCCCAAAACACTGACCCAGTGCACTCAGGCTACAGCAAGCAGGGCCTTTAGTATCAGTGCTCCCAGACTCTGGAATGCCCTGCCTCCCAACATACGAGCAATCCCAGAACTAACCAATTTCAGAAGGGCATTGAAACACCACCTTTTCTGCGAATGTTACCCAAATGAAGATGCACCATCCCGACCTTCCCACAAATAAGCTCCATGTCCAATGTAATTTTCTCTCAAATGATGTATAATATGTAAATACTACTATGTTTAAATATGTGTAAATAGTTAATTTTGACTATCCAAGTTGAGCTACCTGTTCCATGTAAACCGCACTGATGTTGAAGAGCGCGGTATATAAGAGAAATAAATAAATAAACCAGAGGTGCTGTTATCATTTTTGTGTTTAAGATGTTCCGTCAGACGAATCTTTATAGATCACTTCGTGCGGCCCACATATATCCTTGGGCAGGTACATACTGTATAATAATATAAATCACATAACTTGACACACAAGACTAGCATGATATAATTTTCCAGTCACAGGATCCTTCCGGGAAGGCCCACACAAAGCTATAGAACACCGCTGACAATGTTCACATCACACATGTCCAACTAGATCAGTTGATTGCCTCAAAGGTAATTTAAGCCATTCAGAAAGATCCCGTCCTCAACGACTGTCAATACAAGGGGGAGTTTCCAACACACTATGTATGGAAAGAAGTCTCCAGTGAGTATAGATCAATCTCCTCAACATGGCACTACCATGCATAAAGAACAATACACATGTCAAATGGGGTTCTTCCTCACGTTGTCTATATAATAACAGATGATCACTGCAGGCATATTTCGGCCTACGAAAAGTTCTCCTTATAGAATTTTCAGGATAGCCTCTCTGAAGTAAGCGATGCCACATACCTTCAGCTTTCTTCAAAAATTGAGCCTGAGAGGAACAAATCCTCTTCAGACCGAGGAACTGTCCCACTGGAAGATTTTGTTTCAAAGCAACTGGATGACAACTTTGATCGCGTAATAAATTATTCCATTCAACTATTTTCTAAATAAAGTGATCTATAATGAACCTTCTTCTTTAAAAATCAGTGCATCCAAAACTCTGTCTCCAAAAAGGGATATTTGATGGTGAATTTAAGATGACAATCCATTCCATTAAGAGTCTCAAAAATGTCAGTAGCATTTGAAGGGTACCCGACCATAAAAAGAAAATGTCAACTAGAAATCTACATCACAACAAAACATTTAAAAAAAGGTAGAAGCATAGACGTGTCGCTCTTCAAATTCAGCCATCACTAATGTCGCCAAAGAGGGAGCTACCAAGGAGCCCATAGCAATACTATGATGTAGAGCATAATACTGTCCCTCGTAATAGAAAAAGTTTCATGTCAATAGCAGTGTCAATATTTGAATCAGAAAATCAGCAGAAATTCTATGATCTTGCTGAGACCCCATCAAATGACGAGCAGCAACATCCAAAGAAGTCACATCCATATTTGCCAACCAAATGGTCTCCATAGATATAGACACACCTGTTAGCAATCTAACAAAATGAGCAGCATCTTGAATAAATGATGTAACTCTACTAGCCAGAGTTTTCAGAAAGACATCTACAAATTTGGCTAAAGGTTCCAATACAGAGCCTCTTCAAGAAACAACGGGGTGTCCTGGAGGTGACATTTCTCAATTAGATATTCATATTCTTTTTCCAACAGCATACCACCATTCATAGCTTGTTACTATCCATTTAATGTCTTTCACAAAATCCATCAAAGGATCACCATCAAACTTATGATAAAGGACATCATCCGAAATCTGATGGAGCATTTCCATATGATATTGTTGCCACAACTGTAACACTATGTTCCCACACTTATCAGCTTGCTTACTACAAAGATCAGGCAATAATCATTAATTCATTCAACTTCTTTCAATCCATCTTCGAAAAGTTCTTATAATAAGAACATGATAGCATTTGTTTAAAAATTTCTAAATCCTACAAGAGTAAGTTTTGAAAAGTAGCAAATCGCTGCATCCACCAGACCCAGGGGAGACCATTTGGATTTATTATATAAAATAGCTCTTTCTGTCATCAGAAGACAATCTGCAAAAAACATCCGACATTGTAACTTACAAATCAGCTGAAAAATAGCCACCAGACATCTTGAGAGCAGCTAAGTAGTGTCTTTATGTTTATGAATCTCTTTGATTCACTTATTTGAATTTTCATAGAAAATAAAAAATAAAATGGTGTTTATAAAATATTAAAATTAATGAAGTTATAAGATAATAATAAATTATTACATAGGACCAAGGAAAGGTAAGGGATACTTTGTGCAAATATACGCCCTCCTGGCTGGGGTTCATCCTCCACCTCTTCGCTACCAGTAGAAGTGGGAGAGGGATCTTGGAAGGGAGTGGTCGGAGGATCAGTGGACCCGACTCTCGACAAACATGGACAGGATGTCTAACTCTTTGACCCACTTAAACTCTCAATAAAAACTGTAATTTAGAACATAACTAACTCCAAGGAAGATGTGGACGATGGGACTCAGCTCCTCAGAGGCATGTTGGAGAGCTGTGGCGAGGTAGGCATGCTACTACACATAATATGGGCCTGTCCAGTGTTACAGCCTTTATCGTAGCAAGTGATCAAGCGTAGTGCTTACTTAACGTGACATCAATTCAGGGCTGACCCGGCACTGATGCTTTTAGGCTATACAGACACTCCAGAGGAGACATGTCTAAATAGGTTGGGGCTCGCAGGGTTCCTCTTTCTAGCAGTGAGGCTGTGTGTGGAGGCTTGATGGAAGAGCTCAATCCCCCCTCTCCCCCAGAATGGAAAATTGGGTGAAAAAAGTGCTCACCCTGATGGAGGAGAGGGGTGGCCAAGATGAGAAGGCAATTGGAGAAGTCTGGCAAAATTTGGGGCTTCCTGCAAGAGGCAGTAGAAAAGGGATAGAACAAGGAGGGGATTGGATGACATCTGAAGGAGAACAAACTAGGATGGGAAGAGGCAGATAGGATAGTGGGGCATGCCCAACCAGAGGCTAAGGCAAGGTGGGACCTCTTTTGCCCATCATTTACAAGTTAGTGGAACAACCTTAGTAATGAATATGTTTTTTAGGTAGACGGTGCAGGGGCGAGTCAAGAGATTGTCATATTCCCACACTGAGGCCCCGAGATAGAATATTTCAGGAATGGATCCTGCCGTCTTCCCTGGTGCCTTTTGGTGCCCCCCCCCCCTCTTGAAAATGCCTTGGCTGGACACCCCCCCCCCCTATTACAGGTTACACGAATAGGGTACACCAACTCTGTACATTTATAGTACTTGGGCAGTCTCTAGGGCTGTGGGCTGAGGAAGGGGGTGGGATTTATCCCCAGGAAGACTATTGTTCCTGTCATTGTTGACTACTGTTTTTGTTACTGTTGAAGGTGATGTTAGGAAAATTGGGTGGGTTAAACACCACCTTGATACATGCACCACAGTGGCAGACTTATGCAAGTGAATGTCACGATTAATGGCAGAGGTTTATTTTAATTAATTATTTATTTATTTATTTAATACTCTTATATACCGTGCTATTTGACATCAGTGCGGTTTACATAGAACATCAATGGGATTTTACGGTGTGGGTTACACCGTAATTACAGATAACAGGGCCTTCAACTTGGATAACATGTTAACTATTTTACACAAGAATACCAGAACATATATACATATATACATATTACATCACATTGCGGTGAGGTTACTGGGTAGTCATGGATCAGTGATTATGTGCGGGCACTGTGGGGTACCTACTTCCGGGTAGCACTTGATGAAGAGGTGGTGCTTAAGTGCCTTCCTGAATTTCGTTATTTCTGAGATTGCTCGTAAGTGGGGTGGCAGGGCGTTCCAGCATCTCGGTGCACAAATACTGAAGGCCCTGTTTGCGGTTGACTGTGTACACTGGGTTATTGTTTTGGGGATTACCATAGTGTTTATTGCTGTATGTCGTCTGGTTCATGGGGGGAGTCATGAAGGTGATGCTCGCCAGGGATGAGGGGGAGAGCCCGTTGATGGCCTTGAATGTCAGTAGAAGGGTCTTGAAGGCGATCCTGTAGTGGATAGGGAGCCAGTGTAGACTTTTGAGGATAGGTGTTATATGTTCTCGCCTTGAGGCCCCGCTTAAGACTCTGGCTGTGGAGTTCATGGCAAGTTGAAGTGGGCTTAGGGTTGATTGAGGTAGCCCTTTCAGTATCGCGTTGGCGTAGTCAAGATGTGGGATAGTTAGTGCCTGAAAGATTGTTCTAAAAAAATCAGGTTGTAGCAGTGGGCGTAGATGTCAGAGTGTCCTGATTTTATGATATGTTGCTTTCACCATGTTGCCAATATGTGTCTTCATGTCCAGTTTTTGGTCCAGTGTAACACCCAGGTAACGGATTGTGGACTTGACTTGCAGTTCTGCATCACCGACTTTTAGGTAGGCTGGTGGGCAGAAGTTAGGGTTTCTGGTGACGAACAGCACTTCCGTCTTCTTATGTTGTATCCGGAGATTCTGATTTTGGAGCCAGTTTTCTACTGCTCTGAAACAGTTCGTCAATGATGTGAGGTCGAGCTGGTCAGTCTTGAACGGTGTGTAGAGCAGGACATCATCGGCATATATCATACACTCAATGTTGAATGAGCGTATGAGGCTGCAGATGGGCTGCATATAGATGTTAAACACTAGGGCTGATAGGGAGGATCCCTGCGGAACGCCCTGTTTCTGGTGGAACGGTTCGGATGTTGATGTCTCTGTTTGCACACGCTGCCATCTATCAGATAGGTATGATTTACACCAGGACAGAGCTAAATCACAGATGCCTTTCTCCTCGAGCCGTCTCAGGAGGGTCGTGTGGCATACGGAGTCGAATGCTGCGGCGATATCCAGGAAAATAAGAGCCATACCTTGGTGAATGTTATCTATTGTGTTGAGAATGTTGTTGAATAGGGTGGTGAGTAGCGTCTCCACACCATGGGCTTCTCTGAAGCCATGTTGGCAGTGGTCTAGGGGCACAGCATTGTTGACATGATGTTGTATCTGGCATTGGACCTCCTTTTCTATTATCTTGGCCAGGAGTGGAATACTAGCAATTGGTCTATATGATTCCACTTTCTGGGGGTCAAGCTTGCTGTTTTTCAGTAGAGGTCTGATAGGTGTGTGTTTGAGATTTAGAGGGAAAATTCCTGAGGTGAATGATGAGTCAAAGAGTCTGGCTAAGAATGGGCTATACTCTGATTTTAGTTCCTTTATCCAAAAGGCAGGACAGGGATCGGTCTGCGCAGTAGAGGTGTTGATTGTAGAGATGGAGTCAGCTATTTGTTTAGGTGACGGGGTGGAGAATATTGTTAGTTTCTCTGCATTGGTTTGTACTTTGCTGGAGGCGGGTGCGTCAGACTTGCTGGTTTGGCAAACTTTTGATTGAAGGAAATCGGCATAATCTTGGGCGTGGATCTCAGATTTTTGCACTGGTCCCGGTTCTCTCGCTAGGTTCTTAACTAGGTTGACTAAATCGTGTGGTTTCCTTAGCGATCGGCATAGTGTGTCTATGTGTGCTTGTCTTATTTTCTCAGTTAATGTCAGTATATGTGTCGGACCATATGTGTTGATTAAAAATGAAAACAATAAAGAAAAAATAAAGAAAAAAAATCAAATATTGTACAGGGTGGGGAGACCATATGATGTTGCTTGAGGCTTTTTATTAGGTGTTATTTAACGCTAACTTTAGCCTCTTTTCTGATGGTCTCTAATTCAAATTAGAATTGTTTTTTAATGAGTTGGTTCAAAGAGACTTAAGGATCCTAAGTATTGGAAAACCCTTTTTGTGATTTATAGCCAGAACCATTGCAGCAGAGGAGAATCCGCTTCTGGGATGAAGACTGAGCGAGTCCCTGGATCAGCTGGAAGGCAATGAATGGGAGGAGGAAGTAATGGACCCACCCTCCTACTACTATTAATCATTGTATAGTGCTACAAGGTGTATGCAACACTGTACATACAGATGTAGGACACAGTCCCTGCTCATCAGAGTTTACAATCTAATCAAGATGAAAAAACATCATAAAACCGGGGACTAGAGTAGGGCAAGATACACATAAGTGGATAAGAGAATGAGGAGCATCAGGATCCAAAAGTGGCCTCAACGAGGTGGGTCTTCAGCCTGGACTTGGATAGGGCCAGAGAAGGAGCCCGATGCACTGACTCGGGTAATTTATTCCAGGCATATGGAGCAGTAAGGTGGAATGAATGAAGTCTGGAGTTGACAGTGGCAGAGAAGGGCACAGATAAAAGGGATCTGCCAGAGCAGTAGAGTTCCCAAGGAGGGGTATAGAGTGAGATAAGAGAGGAAAGGTAGTGAAGAGCCACAGAATAAATGAACTTGTAGGTATGTAGGAGAAGTTTGAACTGGATGTGGAAATGGATAGGGAGCCAGTGAAGTGACTTGAGAAGAGGGGTTACATGAGCATAGCGGCACTAGCAGAAGATAAGCCGTGCAGCTGAGTTTCAAACAGATTGAAGGGGAGAGAGATGATTCAGGGGGAGACCAAAGAGGAGCAGGTTACAATAGTCAAGAAGGGACGTGACTAGTGAGTGGATGAGGATCTTAGTAGTGTGTGTAGAAAGGAAGGTATAAATGTTGCCAATGTTACAGAGAAACAAACGACACATTTTAGCTATCTGTTGGATGTGTGCAGAGAGAGTAGAATCAAGGATGACCCCCAAGGTTATCTTTGACACTACTCCATTAGATGTCATCATTTGAAAGTGGCTCATGTTGGAAAAAAATAGGGAACTACTACTCGGCAGGTTTTGAATTTCGCTATGAACAGAATCAGAGTGAGAGGCAGCTGGTGTAACCAGCTCTGGGCCAAAGCAGAGGGGAAGAGCAAGGTGGTTGCTCATGTTGAGTTTTTTTACCTGTCCATATATATACCAACTGCAGTCTCCTAAGAATCCTGCAGGTGGCACTTTGTAAAATAAGATACAGTTTGATTATGTTTGAAAAGATTTTAACTTGTGATTTATAGACCAAATTTCATGCACTAAAGAGTCTGGGCAACAGCCAACGCTGCTAAAGCATCTAGCTGTCGTTGCTGAACTAAAGACCACGATATTCAAGGCCAGAGCCGTATCCAGCCACCAGCATCGAACATCCAGGTCGGCCAGATAGCAGAGAAGCTAACTGGGCAGCAATGATATTGAGTGGCTGCCCCGTTATCACTAACAGGCGAAAGTTAGGCACCTTAAAGGGTAGCAAAACGTCTGCGGCAAAGGTAAAGTCACTCTTTAAGGTGCCTAACGTTTGCTGTTAGTGATAACTGGGCAGCAGCTGAATATCAGCAAGTACTGGCTCTGCTCTGCTCCCAGATTGCCCGGGGACATTCAGCAGGGGCAGCTGTAGATATCAGTGCCGCTAACTATCCCTCCACTTTGTTTCTTAATGTTTGAGATGGTGAGTTTGATGATACTGAATAGGCATTAGATTTAACGCACATTCTTTCACTAATAGTTCAGAATGAGTTATATTCAAGTACAGTGGATATTTCCCTGTCTCCGGAGGACTTACAATCTAAGTTTTCTATATGAGCCAACAGGCAGTCACGTAAGTGACTTTCCCAAGGTCACAAGGAGCATCAGTGAGACTTGAATCCTGGCTCTCCTGGTTCTCAGTGTGTTGTGCTAACCACTAGGCGACTCCTCCACTCCTCTTTAGGTCTTAGGCTCAAGCTCCTTCACCTCCGGTTGCCCCAGACCTAACAGAGTCAATCTGGGCACTAGTTCATCTCCACTGGCTATGTCCCAGTCAGAGCAACAGCTTGGAGGCGGCCCCGTTTCCCCAGTGAATGCTCCCAGTGAAGGCAGCATTCCCTCATGTGAGAGGCCAGTAAGCCGGCATGCTCACAGATCTCTCAATGGCTCTACCTTCTGTATGGATTTCATTACGTGCACCGGCTTCCTGTCTTCCTATTCTGCCAGGAATCCTAAGCAAGAAGCAAGGCCACAGCAGAGCCTCTCGGCACACTTGGTCTCAGGTCTTATGCATGAGCTCAATATAAATAAATAAATTGCACATAAAGGGTAGAAAAAAACCCACTATGCCTTGTTTTCTGTAGAATGGGAACTGGGTCCCCTATAGTAAATAAGCCACTAATCATGAGTAAAGCACAGGGTGGGCAGCTCTGGTCCTCAAGAGCCACCAGTCAGGTTCTCAAGTTATCCCTCATGGATACGCATAAGATAGAGTTTTATGCACATTGTCTCAATTTTCTGCATATTCACAAGAGTTTTATTTATTTATTTTATTTACATTCTCTTATATACTGTGCTATTCTGCATCAGTGCGGTTTACATTGAACAAACTGAAATTACATTGAACAGGGCATTATAACTTGGAGATAACTATTTTACAGGGAACATGGGCTATGGAGGGTTAAGTGGCTTGCCCAAGACCACAAGGAGCACCTGTGGGACCAGAAACCCAAGTCCTTCCGGCCCAAGGTTGCTGTCCTCTAGTGGGATTTGAACCCCTGACCTTCTGGCCTGAAGTACCTTGCCCCAACCACTAGGCCACTCCTCCACTCAAAAAGAGTTATCCTCAAAACCAGAACGGTCGGTGGCCCTCGAGGACTGCTTGCCCATACCTGGCACAGATGCAGTGAGAAGGGATTTTGAAAGCAGCCTTGGGGTACCCTGTCCTTCAAGTTCTCCTGTCAGTTTACCACCATCATGAAAGAGACTTTAATAAAGGCCTGAGCGCTGAGCCTGTCAGTAATGCACCGCTTACAGCTACAGTCTACTAGGGAAGATGCTTTTCTGTTATTTTATTTATTTATTAATTGATGTACCCATAGTATATTCAAGTAAAATACCTGTTAACAAAAAAGATGTCATTAATAACATATTCATTCAAAAAGAAACCAAGGTGTTTCCTGATACCTCTCAGCATACCACAAATCCTGTACAACAGCTGCTCCTTACCTGCCAGCGAGAGCAGCAGGCGAGAGAAAGGAGGTGGTGAGGCGTAAGGCTGGCTAGATTCCTAGGCTACTCCTGTCACTGGTAATTCAGAGTATGAAGCATATGGATGTTCACAAGAAAACACAGAAAAAAAGTTTCCCATTGTTGAAGGGAGGAGGATGATTTTTTCTAAGACACTGTTTGCAAAATCTAGAGGAAGCTGAAATTTTTACAGGGCTATAATGTAGTTCAAAAAAAGCAAGAAACAAATGACCCCAAGATGTCACAGTACAGCGGCTTCCAGGACCACAGGGGTCCATCTGATACTTGAAAATGGCAGCTCGGCTGCCTCAGAAGCTCAGATACTACACAAAAGCTTTGGGTTAGTCTGATGCCAATAAAAGATCAGACTTTAAAGAATCCCATAAAACGATACCATAGCACAGGGTAATGTTCCTGCAAAGCTGAGCGGGAATCCTCCACCTGCACTGCTGTTGGACTGCTATGTGTTGAACCATTTGCAATTTTTGGGAGTAAAGAGGTTTGAAGGCCACACTAGATACTATTACAGTCATCCAACCAGATGATTGCAGATGGACCAGAGAGTGCAGTGCTGAGTTAGTGAGAAATGGTTTGATAGAATGAATATGGCAAAGGGCATGACAAGATGAACAAACAGTTGCTGCAACCTGGGGTTTGAAGGTGAGATGGGGATCGAAGATGACCCCTAAATGGGTTAGGGATCGAACCCATGGGATCGGTATCCCTGCAATAGAGGGGCTAATGGTAGGAGAAGAGAAATTACCACTTGCCCATAAGGCCTGTGACTTCCTTCATTATGTACACAGTATGTTTACAAAATAAAGTTTAATATTTAAAAGTGTGATGTCTAAATCTGTTGCTATAGGATTGTGATGGTGTTGAGATGATTACAATAGAGTTTAATCAAAATCTTGGGAGGGGGGTGCTAAGGGCCTAAAAGTTAATTGTGAGGGGGCACAAGACTAAAGTTTTGCCTAAAGTGCCTGATACCCTTGAACCAGTCCCGGATGTTGTAATTCAGTAGCTAGGTTAGCAAAGTCTTTAAGCTTTGAGACAGATGGAGTCTATCACTGTTTCAATAATGCAAGTACACTTAACACATCTGAGCCCCCAACAAAATCAATGGGGCTGCGCATTCATTCCTTAAGAAATGGAAAAAGGCCAAGGAAAAGCCCAATTTGTTTCGGTTCATTTCCAAACAATACAAATTAACTGAGGCAAAGAAATGATTTGTCTGATTCATTTTCTCATTCTTGCATGTGTTACTGATGTCTATGGGGAAACTGAAGACCCTGCGTGTTTGCTTTTCAGCCTGGACAGGCTGGAGTCAGAGAAAGATGGGGGAGGGGGGAGAAGGAGCAAGATCAATTCCAGCTTGTCTCACCCTAGAAGTAAAACAGAACCAGGCATAGTCACCATTTTGCTGTCACTTGTATGACAGCTTTCAGACAAGGTGGAGACTTCAGGAAGAGAGTAAAATTAAAAAGGAAAAAGAAATGGAATGAGAGTGATAACAACTGCATTACTGGTGTTCTGCTGCTTCCTTGGTGGGGTGGGGGGGACTCTGCACAGTGGCAGAATCCTTGTGTGGCTGACTGATCCTGCTGTCCACGGAGAACTCCAATTACACATAAGTAACCCCGTTTTCTCTGAATCCAGGGACAGAGAAAATGTAAAATAAAGACTGGGTCCCAGTGTACTATTCTTTATTCTTGATTTTCCTGTGCTAACTTTAATCCTGACACAGTAAAAAATTTTACCATGTGAAAAATAGCCATAAAACCACTGTGCTAAAGGATAGTACAGTGGGCATTCAAAATGCATCCAAAAGGCTGAATTTCAAATTTGTTTCTCTTATTAAAAAAAAAAAAAAGACAGCACTAAATTTTAATGCAGTTTTTAACTTGTCTCATAGTAGTAAAACTTTGCTCCAGCTCAGACTGGATTAAAGATGCAGCACAGTAGCTGAGATGAGTTGTGGCACTTCACCTCAAGTGACCCTGTTCAGCAACGATCCCTGGTGGCTCAAGTGGTGGACCCCAGACCTCCCAACCCCACCAAAGTGGGCCCCCAGACCTCACAACCTTCTAACTTCACAGCAAATGCCTCTGCTGGCCCATCAGCCCCGGGACCTCCCACTCCTCTTGTCCCGACCCCACTAAACAAATTCCGGTGCCCTGATTGGATCCCTGGATCTCCAACCTCCTCCTCAACCCCACCTACCCACCTCTAAGTCAGGCGGCAGGAGCAATGCTCATTTGCTCCTTCCTCCAGTGCCAGCATCTTTCAAAATGGTGGTGCCTGAACCCTAGGGGTCAGTTTACCAAATAAGGCAATTCTTCCCAAATAAGGGAGGCAATGCCTTATTTGGTAGACCTTAGTGATGCATTCCAATACATTGTTTAGGGTTAGGTGCTGCCATTTTGGAAGATGGCGGCAGGAGAAGAGGGACACAACTGAATGCCTCCCCAAAACAGGTATTATTGGTCCCAGGGGATCCAGAAGAATGGAGGCTACCTGGTCAAAGGTCTCCCTGTGCTGAGTACCTGATGAATGGGTGCCCTGGCTCAGGTTTCCCTGGAGCAGAT
This sequence comes from Ichthyophis bannanicus, assembly GCA_033557465.1. Lineage (NCBI taxonomy): Eukaryota > Metazoa > Chordata > Amphibia > Gymnophiona > Ichthyophiidae > Ichthyophis > Ichthyophis bannanicus. The sequence goes on along the minus strand of CM066033.1, from coordinate 369,508,266 downwards.
ATCATTGAGTTGGGGGAGTCCAGGGAGTCTGAGGGGGGTATCAGGGGACTGGATGGCCCAAAGTCCTACTGGGTCACCTGGGGATTTTTTCAGATGGGGAGGGGGTGTTGAAGAGACAGTCTGGCTTTTCTTTTTTAATTGTCTCCCTTCCTATCAGTGCATGAGCCGGTCCCCACTCATGCACTAACAGGGAGAAATTTTACTCTCAATGCAGCAAACCGCTGCAGATTACCACAGCGGTGAGTTGGTTTTTTTTTCAGTTAGCACACACCTTTTAACGCCATGGTAATTTGCATGCCATTAATTTACTGAATGAGTAAACATTTTTTAGTGCATGTATTAGAATGCTGTGCGCTGAAGCCTAGCTCACCATTCTAATGCTCAGCTTACTGCATTGAGCCCAGAGTGTAAAAATGCAACGTGTGCCGTCAAGTCAATGAGAGTAGACACAGGGTTCCATGTAGAAACCATATGCTAAAGCCCAGCATTAAAGCTCTAGTATAGAGTTTCCTAACACAAGTTTAGTGCAGACGTTTTGCTCAGCAATGTTGTATGCAAACTAAACTAAACAACCCAATATGTTTATACATAGCTCAGTTTTTACACTGTTTTTGTATATAGTTTCACTGTGTGTACATAGTTATAGTTTTATTACCCGTTTTCCAAGTTTAAGTTACCTGTTATAATGTAAGCACACCAGTGTTTTCTGATTGTGCAGTTCTCTTACTTGTAAACCGCACTGAAAACAAATAGCGCGGTATATAAAAGATGTTAAATAAATAAATAAATAAATAAATGAATGTGCAAATATGCTATGTGCAAAATGTCTGTGCTAAACAAGGACAGCAAGCCAGGCACGTGCACACAGGGATCTGTGTCAACAGCACCTCTGTGTTTGGCACTTGTAGTGGAACATAACAGCAATGTTATTCTGCGCAGAAATTCTACTTAGAATAATATGGGTGCACAGAATAACATTGCTGTTATGCGCAGCACAACATTCGGCACACGTGCTTAATATTGCTCCAGCACTCTCTTCATCAAAGTCAAAAAAACATTGTGGGTGCTGTATGCTCACGAAACAGGCATAACTTCCTCACCAACACTGACCGCAGACCTCTGAGCTCACCCTTAACATCTCCTGAGACCTCGCATTTAAATCCCAGTGTGGCGTTGAGCCTTCTGCGCACTTCTCTTTATCTGCGCTGCATAGCTAATTGCTTCATTACCATCCATTTCAATGGATTTCAATGCGCTGCCGTTAGCACAGGCGATAGCACATTGATTATGCTCATGTTGATCCCTTTCTGCATTTTGTCTGCATTCTGCACCCACACCGTGCAGAAAATGGTACACAAACACTGTGCTATTGCCTGTGTTAATGGCAGTGCACGTCTCTGCATTGAAGTCACAGTTTCTGTCAGAATTTCAGAATTTCTGACTGCAATTGTGTCCATGTGTTTGAAGCATTCTGAGAGCTTCAGGTCTATCACTTTAAGGTGTGGTACAGAGACGACTCTCCTGTGGTACATTGAGCATTGTTCATCATGATAAGAGGAAGGGAAGGGAGGCTGTGCCAGAAGAAGGAGCTGAGGCTCCCAGATAAGATAAAGTGGGATGTCTTTAAGAGGGGGGAAAGGGAAACCAGCAACTGTGCATGCAAGACTGAGTGAAAAGCAGACACCTGCCTCCTTCTCCACTGATATAATGCAAGACGAGAGGAGGCATGCTCATTGGAGAGGAGGGGGTGCAGAAAGTAAGGTTACTCCGTGGACAGCAGGATGAGTCAGTCACACCTAGGACTGCCATCCCCAGGGACCGGATTAGCTCTCCCTAAACTCAGAGGAATCCCTTTTTTTTTTTTTAATTCCTATGAGCCTGTCCCCTCCTCTTTCTGTTCCTGCCCTTAGCCTTCCTTCCTCAGTGTTTCCCTAGCCTGGAGGGCTCATCCAAAGGGGAAGGTGGGGGGTATGGAGTTGCTGACTCATCCTGCTCTCCACGGAGAGCCCCCATTACGTTACGGAGAGTAACCTTACTTTCTCCATGAAAAAGCAGTCTGAGTCAGCCACGCCTAGGTGGTTCCCGAGCTGGGTGTGGAGGGGGCTGGAGGGAAAGGTTCTAGGCTTTCCGCAGGCTCCTTTACCCCCTTCACGCCCCTGTGTGCTGTGGTAGGATGAGGTTAGAGTTTAGGTATACAAAGCACCATAGACCATAAGGTTTGCAATAGATAGCAACTTTATTGTAACAGCCAGTGTGGTGTCAAGGTGCCAACACTGAACAGAGGTACCGTGACCTCAAGGATAGTGCAACGATGGAGATAACGAAACTGTGCAAAACAGTGAAATAACAAACAGTACTAGAACTGTTTTTTTTTAAAGGGGGGAACAAAGGGTTTTGTGCACCCATGTCCTTGGGTTCAGGTGCTCAGTTGCGGGCGCAGATAGCCGTTGCTGCCTGCAGAACCAACCTGCCAAAGCATGTGGTGTCCATGTCCATGGTGTTAAAATGTAGATTGATGCCCTTGCAACTGCATTGCAAATGTCTGTGGGTGTTGCCATGTGTAAGTGAGCCAGTGAGGTTGCCATTGCCCATAGTTAATGGGCATGCGCCCTCCCTTCTGGGTGCAGGTTGGCCCATATGTAACAATAGGAGATGCAGTTGACCAGTCATCTGGACATGGTGTGTTTGGTCACCTGGTGGCTCGACCTGTTAGGGTCATAGGCGAAGAAGAGTTGTGACACCTTCCTTGTGGGTGAGTTCCTGTCAATGTAGGTCTGCAGGGTGTGGGTGCAGTCCAGGGTGTGCAGATGGCACTCTTCCTGTGATATATGTGGTTCAGGGTAGAAGCTGGGGAGGATGATGGATTGGTTGATGTGGAAGGGTGAGACAATCTTGGGTAAGAACTTTTGGTGAGTCCTGAAGGTAGCCCAGTCATGATGTATCTGGGTATATTGGGGTAATTGACGAGGGCCTGTAGCTCACTGATGCAGCGTGCAGAGATAATCACTATGAGGAAGCGGGTCTTCCATGTGAGATGTTTTAGAGGCGCCTGTTCCAGTGGTTCAAAAGGGTGCTCCATGATTTGATTCAGGACAATGTGGAGGTCCCACCCCAGGGCCAGGGGCCTAATCGGGGGGTGCAGGTGTTTGAGGCCTCTCATGAACCATGAGACCAGAGGTTGGGCCAATATGGATTTTCCCTCCACCCTGTCATGGTATGCAACTATGGCTTTCAGATGTGTCTTGATGGATGTGGGCTTTAGACTGGTGTGTGAGAGCGTGAGCAGGTACTGTATTAGCGCTGGTATGGGGCAGTCGAAGGGGTTTGGCCTTTTGCTGTCGCACCACATGCGGAACCTTTCCCATTTTGCTGCGTAGGACTGCTGCATGACTGGGCGTCTGGCCACCAAGAGGACCTCCATGACATCCTGGGAGAGATGGAAGGATCTCAAGGTTGACCATTCAGCATCCATGCGGTCAGTGCTAGGGTTTTCAGGTTGGGATGGAGTGTTCGACCCTTATCCTGTGAGACGAGATCCTGTGAGACGAGATCCTGTGAGAGGTCAGTAGCCGGTGGTTTTGTTGGTTGGATAGCTGCTAGAGGCAGACGAACCAGGGTTGCCTTGGCCAAAAAGGTGCGATGAAGATGATGTTCGCTCCATCATGTGCAATCTTCTGGAGCGATCTGGAGATGAGAGGAGTTGGCGGGTAGGCATAGCACAGCTGTGGGCCCCAGTTGATGGAGAACGCATCCGTGGCCACCCTGTGGGTAGAGGGGTGACTGTAGCAGAATTCTTTGAATTTTGCAGTGTTCTTGCAAGTGAAGAAGTCGCTTGCTGTGGGTCCCCCACCGCCGGAAAAGGCTGGAGGTGACAGAGTATTTGAGTGACCATTTATATGGGGTGAGTTGTTGGCTCAGGGTGTCTGCTAATGTGTTGTCGTCCCCTGACAGGCATGCTGCTTGCAAGTGGGACCACAGGGAGATGGCTGTGGTCCAGATGAGTAGGCCTCCTTGCACAATGCTCGGGAGCCCATGCCTATTGATGTAGAACATTGCCACCTGGTTGTCCATCTGCACCAGAATGGTCTTCCTCTGGATCCAGGGCTGGAAGGCTCGTAGCATGTTTCCTATGGCTCTAAGTTTGTGGAGGTTGATGTGTAGGTGCGTCTTGGCTGGGGACCAGTTCCCATTCATGCGGAAGTCGAGTAGGTGTGCCCCCCATCCACATTTCGATGCATCCATGGTCAAGGTGATCTGCAAATGGGGTGGTCTGAATGGCTTGCCTCCCTGCAGGTTTTTCTGTGTTTGCCATCAGCCAAGGGTCTTGTGGGTGTGGTGGTCTATGCTGACGTAGTGCAGGGGCTGTCTGTGCTGGTTCCAAGCCCTCCAAAGGTGCCATTGGAGTTGTCACATGTGCAGCCTTGAGTGCAGGATGATGTGCACTGCCGCCGCCAGATGTCCCCTGAGATGGAGGAAGATCCACACCGAGGTCTTGCATGATGAGGCGCTCTGGGCAACTAGCACGATGATTTTGTCTGCTCAGTGCACTGGGAGGAATGCTTTCGCTTTTGTGGTATCGATGAGGGCCCCTATGAATTCTGACACCTGAGATGGCTGTATTTTTGACTTGTTTTGGTTGATAAGAAAGCCCAGAGTCTGAAGTAGAGAGGCTGTGGTTTGTATGGCTGTCCTTGCTGCTCCCTGAGATCGTGCCACAATTAGTAAGTCATCGAGATAGGGGAAGATGTGTCTACCCTTGTGCAGGTGGACTGCTGCAACTGAAATGCACTTTGTGAAGACTCGTGGGGCTGAGGATAGGCCGAATGGCAGGGCCTTGTACTGGAAATGTTGGTTTTCCACTCTGAAGCATAGGTACTTCCTCTCAGAAGAATGCAGGGGTATGCGAGTGTATGTATCCTGTAGGTCCAGGGATGGAGCCTGTTGTTCTCCAGGATCAGGGGGAGAATGGTGCCCAGTAAGTGCATGCAGAACTTTTCTTTGAGGATATGTTTGCTGAGTCTCCTAAGATCGAGGATAGGGCACCAGCCCCGGATTTCTTCGGGATGAGAAAATAGCATGAGTAGAAACCTTGGTTGAGTTGTAAGTCTGGAACCGGTTTATGGCACCTATCTGCAGAAGGTTGCATGTTTCCTCAAGGAGGTGTGAGGTGGATCCCACCAACATCTGGTTTTGGCGGGAGGGTAGTCTGGGAGGGGGGGTTCTCTGAAGCGAATGCGGAAGTCCCTGTGGATTATATTGATGTCCCAGCAGTTGGTTGAGATATCCAAGAAGAGTGAGAAGTGACCCCCCCATGGGGGCATCCAGAGGGGGGTGGTGGTCAAAGTCCCTGGGTGGTCCTGGCCAAGGATGAGGTTTGGGTCTTCTGTGGTTTTCTGTCATGTGGGAGAGACTTGTACTGGTAGTTGTTCTTGTAGTGCTGGGGATTTTGATAGTCCGTGTGACTGTGGCTATAGGAATTGTTATAATTGTTATGCTTGCATGAGTGATTAGTCTTTTGGCTGTCGTACGGCTTTGAAGGCCTTTGGTGGTGCAGTCCATCATTGGTGAGGGTTTGTATGGTTGTGCATTTGTCCTTGATGCCGTCCACCGTTTCCTTTACGTTGCTTCCAAAAAGGTTGTCCCCGAGGCAGAGTGCATTGGCTATCTAATCGTGGATGTTGTCCCTTAGTCCAAAGGCGTTAAGCCATGCCATGTGGTGGGTGGTGATGGCCATACCAATGGTACGAGTGGCGGTCTCAAAAGCGTCGAAGGCCATTCTGATCAGGTGCTTGCTGCAGTCCGCCATGTCGTGCAATGGGGGTGTTGAGTTCTTTTGTTTCCTGTGGGAGAGGCGTGACAGTGTACTTAGCTCGTTCTAGCAGGTGGTCGAGGTAGGCGATGATTTGAAACTGATGGGAGGCAATCCTTGCGTTCAGTATGACACCTGAGAAAACCTTTTTGCCGACTCGGTTGAGGAGTTTGTTGTCCTTTCCTGGAGGTGCATTTGATTTTTGTCGGGACTTTTGGATCTCTTCAGGGTGGATTCCACCACAATGGACTGGTGTGGAAGTTGTGCTGCTTCGAAGCCTGGTGTGGGCTGTACGTGGTACTTGAGCTCCAGCCTTTTGGTGATGGTGGATGTCTGCCACACCTTATCCCTGCAGTCCAAAAATACCTGATAAATCAGCAGGGCCTTTCAGGATCCCCAGGACTTTGTTTCTTGGGTACAGGATGCCACTCGGTGATAGCCTGAGGTTTGTGGAGAGTTTCTGCAGGAATTTTGGATATGTGAGATCCTCAGGGGGAGAGGCAGGTGTTGGAGGTGGTGTATCATCCAAGGTGCGTCATGTGGGTTGGGTACTGTCGTCATCCCCTGAGCTCCATAAGGAGTCCTCAGAATGTGGTATCTCACCTTCTTCTTCCATAGCAGGGGATCCTGACATGGAGCGGTGGCCTTGGGCCAATAGTGGGGTGACTGGGGCACCGTAGAAGAGATTCTGTGCTGTGGCAGGATTCTGATGTAGTGTCTGCAGTGGCGTTATTGGGAGCTGCTGGGCTAAGAACTTGGCCCAGAGATCCATCAAAGTCCCTTACTGAGCTGTGGTTGGTAGAGCCAGGCCAGCCTCCTAGCTGCATGAGATGGCAGTACTGTATGCAGTTCCCTGCTGTACATTTTTCCCCTGTGCTGCAAACCCCTGGCTGCAGCTGAAAGTTGCGGAGGAGCTGAGTGTGCCTATTATCCTGGGCTTGTGTGTCTCTTGTGGTGGGGAGAGGGAGGAGTTGTAGGCAGTTTTTCTGCTGTGATGTCATCCCCTGGGAGGCAGAGTCACACTGGCGACATCGGGGGAGGAGCTATGATGTTGGTGTCTGGGTAGATCATGGCACCAGCATTCAGGGTCCTTCTGGCTGTGCTGCCAGTGCGTGGATTTTATGCGACGTGTCTCCAGGGCTGTTGAAGTTGGGTTCAGGGTGTTATGGTTGTCCAGGAGGTGTGGAGAGTTAGGTACCGCAGAAGAGTGTGGATCAGAGCAGGCTGGAGTTCTGGAGGGAGTAAGAGCTCCGGGGGAGGAAGGGAGGGGGGAACCTGCAGTCATGGAAGCAGCTGGGGCAGCAGAAATGGCTGGATATCAACTGGGGGGCCCGGAGGAGTGCAGGTTGCTGGTGCTTTTGGCAGCAGAGCCCTTGTTGGTGCCTTTGGCAGCAGATCCACAAAGTTCAGGCCTCGGGGTTACAGAGAACGGACTTACCTCCCCAGAGTAGCCACGTGGAGTGCTGTGACCGTGAGGGGCTCTGCCTGTCCCCCCTCCCCCCCCCCCCCGGATGCAGTCGGTGGGCTCAGTGTTTGTTTTCTTCATGTGAGCTGGTTTCACCTGTTTTCTTTTCGCCCCGATCCTCCTTGCGGGTGTCTCTACGCTCTGTAGTGTTGGTGCAGGATTGCACGTGGTGGTCCGGTAGCAGGTAGGACTGGCAACAATCCTGATCCGGGTGGCATGGTTAGTGGTTAGTGCTCTGAATATCCCAGAGTAATGTCACTATATGCTCCGGGGCATGTCAAGGGCCTTCCGGGGCAGAGCGGAGGTGAAGCTGATTGCAAACCGGTCAGCAGCGATATTGAGCCACTGCCTGGTTTGCGATCTGTGATGAAAGCCAGGTGCAGGAAATCTTGGCCTAACGTTCACCGTGTATCGCTAACCAGGCAGCGGCTCAATATTGCCACTGCCTGATTAGCGATTGGGCTCTGTGGTGACCCCAGATAGTCAATGCTGGGACTGGATATGACTGTAATCGCGCTAGCCGCTGGCACTGAATATCGGGCCCAACATGTTTAAATCCAAGGTAACGAAGCAACTAAGCTATTCAATGCAACTACAGAGAGATGTGTGGAAGACCCGAAAGCAGAGGTCAACGCTGGATTTTAATGCAAGATGGTCAGTGCTAGTAAGGAATTTATACCTGTTTCTATTCTTTATCTTGAGCACAGAGGACCCATGACTACTTTTCTGACTTTGCTGAAGGGAAACAGCACAGGATGAGGAGCTCAGAAGGAGGTGTACTGGGACGCTATTTAGTGCATAAAGATCAATATTATTCTCTGCAGAATATACTTTTTAAGGATGCTGATATTCTGTGCAGAATAATATTGCTCTTTATGCTCCAGGTGACATTCCAGCACAAATGCACAAGGCCAAACAGGGGGTTTTTTTGTGTGCAAGACAGAAGTGTTGCTAGTGCAGACTGGTGCACATATGCATCTGGCTTGCTCTCCTTGTTTAGCACAGGCTTTTTGCACACAACTTATTTGCATGCTAGTTGGTTATATCACTGTAGCGCATGTTTCTAGCACAAAGTTTCTGCACTGACGTGTTTGGGTGCAGTGTCTACCCAGGGCTGCCACAAGTAGATCCAGAGCTTGCTCCAGGCCAAGTCATCACTGACGGACTCGAGAAGAAAGATGAATGGTGTTGTCTTCAATTTAGAGACTCTGCTGGCCATGAGACCAGCAGGCAGTGAGACCCTAGAAACCAACTGGGGGTCTGTCTGGCATGTTGGTGATGGCCGGCAACCATCCACATTTCTCTGTCACTATGCTAATCTGCATTACATAACCAACTTGTATAATTGATCAGGTGCTACCTGAATGTCTGCGGGGAATGTCCTCTGTGGGATTCACAATGTATTCAACGATTGCTTTGTCAAATGTATAATTTTATTTTAGAAATAAGGTTTATTTTCTTTAAACAAATCTTCCAATGAGAGAAGCGAATTTTGGAAACAGTTTAGAAAGAGCAACTCTAGGAAAACATGGATATTGCTGTGTGGGACCATTTGTGGTAACATGTTTATAAAGTAGTTTTAACACCAATAAGAGAAAGGAAATTAATCACAAAACATGTAAAAAAGGGGAGAAAACCATGCGCCTCAAAGATTCCATTAGCGAGGCCAAAATGTTCTTTAGAGTATAAATGCAACCTGAACAACTGAAGAGTGGATCATGAAAGGGAGATAGTTTAAAACTAAGGGGCCCAATATTCAGTCGGGACAGCTACGTGCCACTATGGTGCATAACCATCGCCGCTGACCTCTAACCCTGGATATTCAATACCGGGGTCAGTGAATATCCGGGATCACTGCATAGCCTCTTACGCTGCAGAAGCTAACTGGGTAGCGGCGATATTGCACTGCTAGCTGGTTAGTGACTGTCGCTGCCCATGACACGCACTGGAACACCCATGACACGCCCCGATGCTAAGTTGCATTTACACGGTTTACAGGTCAGTAAACCATGTAAATGCCTTTAGAATATTGGGCCCAGGGTGTTTAGAAATGCGGGTTCAGTGGGATTTGAGAGAATTATAGGCATGTGGGACTTTTGTAGTTGAGCACTGCCTACTAGAATCCGGGATATTATTTTTAATGTGTGAGCAACGGCAAATGTTAGGTTTATGATGGTAGTGAAATACTGAAGGAGGCAGATGACTGGGAGGGAGGGATGAGGGCAAGGAAATACCTACTGTGCTTGAATGTAACTCACCTTCAACCCTTACTAGAAAGGACTGAGCTAGCTACCAAATAACAATACGGGAAAAGTTGGGCGAGACGAGCAAAAATGAACAATTAATCTCTGTGTTTTGTATCAATTGTTGGGTGTCAGTGTTTGTTTGTTTGTTTATTTATTTATTTATCAGCTTTTAATTTTTTTCATACCACTTTATCTGGAAGTCAAAGCAGTTTACAATGAATGTGAACCTGTGGAACGTTGCATTGAACAAGATAACTTAGGGTGTTAACAAGCAACCAACTATTTACATTCAATTATGTTAAAAGCATTATAGTAACATGAGTTTGAAGCATTGCAAAGAGCGGGCTCAGTTAGAGTGTTAAACGACCGAATAGTTACTGACATTAGCATTGGTGGGAAGAAGGTGTAGGGTAGAGACATTGGGATTAGTGGAACATGCAGAGGGTAGAGGTGGGGGGGTGGTCGAGATACAAGTTGGATGGGATATGCTTCTACTGAGGTACAAATGTCTGCATTATATTTCGTAATGAGTTGCATTAGGTTTATGGTCTATTAAACTGTTGTCTCTAAAGAATTCTCAGACTAGGTGTGTTTATAGCTTCTAGCAGAATTCGGCTGTTAGGTCTAAGGCAGGGGTAGGGAACCCTGGTCCTGGAGAGCCACAGACCAGTCAGGTTTTTGGGATATCCCTAATGAATATGCATGAGATATATATGCATTAGAGATATCCTGCCAACCTGACTGGTTTGTGGCCCTCCAGGGCTGGATTTGGAGACCCCTGCCTTACACCTCTGTCATTTAAGATTGTGAGTGGGCAAGGTGCAGATGTCCTAGACATCGAAAAGGTATATAGAATGTGTCACATTCCTCCTCGATTCTCACCACCACCAAAAAGTTGTCTAATAGACAATATTTTGGTGGTGGTGAGAAGTGAGGAGGAATGTGACACATTCTATCTAACCTTTTTGATGTCTTGGACATCTGCACCTTGCCCACTCACAATCTTAAATGACAGAGGTGTAAGGCAGGGGTCTCCAAATCCAGCCCTGGAGGGCCACAAACCAGTCAGGTTGGCAGGATATCTCTAATGCATATATATCTCATGCATATTCATTAGGGATATCCCGAAAACCTGACTGGTCTGCGGCTCTCCAGGACCAGGGTTCCCTACCCCTGGTCTAAGGATTTAAATGTTCTGGGAGGTAATTCCAGCTGGACGGGGCACAAAGAGAAAATGCTCGTTTGCACATAGATTGCCGGCTGCTCACTTTCGGGTAGGAACAGTGAGGAGGTTCTGAGTTTTTTCTCCTTGCTCTGTTGCCTGGTACCTTTTGTATAAGAGTTTGTAGACTTGTGGCTGAGAGCTTGTGAAGAATCTTGAAGATTTTAAGTGTAGCTTTGTATTTTATTCTGAGTATTATAGGAAGCCAGTGCAATTGTTTTAATGTCGGTGTGATATGCTCATGTCGTTGTGTACCTATTATCATGCGTGCAGCTGTATTTTGGACCATTTGCAAAGGGTGTAATGTGCGCTTTGGGATTCCTTGATAGATTATGTTACGGTAGTCCAAGTGTTGTGCTATTAATACCTTCTATTCACCACTTGCTGACTGTTGTATACTTTAAACTGTCAATATAAAAATGTAAGCTAACCACAATAAAAAACCTGCAAGTCTTTGTTTCAGAAAATGTTAATGCTTAAAAGAAAGGAGACCAAGGAATAAAACCAAAGGGAGTCAGAAGAGCCATGGGTTTTGGACAGTTTAATATCTTGAACCTAGTATCGCTAGTTACGGGGCACACTGCCGAAATAGTTCACCTCATTTTTGCAAGATGCAATACACCCAGTGATTATGGGCGACTTTAGTTGGGTGCCTTGGATTTTATCATGTGGAATGCCCCTGAGGTCAGGCCTATCTCCTTCTTTCTTTAATCTATATATGACCTCACGTTGTTAACTTCTAAGGTTGACAGGAGTCCAGTTCTACCTCTCTGTGAATGACCTGCTGACGGTGTTCCTGGTTCAAGATAGGGAGCTCAAAGAACAGGACTTAATCAATTTTTGTCTAAAGAATGTAGTACAGGGATGTAAGGAGCAGCAGCTATGTTTGTAAAAAGGATTGAGGTTTTTATGAGTAGTGAAGGGGTATTCAGATCCGAAGATCTGGACAGTAGTGGAAGATACTCAGAGATGAGTATGTCAGTCTGGGACTTCAGTATTATGCGTCTTAAACTTTGCAAGCTCAGCTTGTCACTGTAGTGTACTTTCTGCTAACTGTGTAGAATCCAACAGTTATGACCTTAGTTGACTTTGCCAGGTCTTACATTAGTTATACAGGTCTCAGCTGCATAGATAACTGCAGGAATGATGCAGAAGACACTACTTGGTATAGGCCCCTTGGTATAATTTTCTTTTTATTAAAGCTTATATCATAACAGAAATTGTACAGCTGATTCCATTAACAAATTTATTACACAGGGAAAATATATCTTCCACAAATAACATCCAGCAAACTACCCCACCCCTCCTACCCTTCCCTCTGTAATCCCCCTCCCACCCCCAAGCGTTTCCCCTTCACCATGTTCAATATTGTTCCTAAATTTGCTCCATCTTCTCTTTCTAGCCATGTCGGATAGCAGTAAGTCTCTGGAGACTGTTGAAGCCATGTAGTCTCTCAGAAAACCCTTCTAATGCAGGAAGGGTCACAGCTTTCCACTGAAGCGCCTTCTCCCCCGCACTGCCACATTGGCAGACTTGTAAACTTCCAATACTTCTTCAGGCGTATGTTATGATCACTCTTGTGGACTTTTTTTGCCATCATGTTTCTATGATCGCTTTTTACCTACCATAGCTAGATTTCCTTCCTCCTTGTCTCCCTCCCCTACCCCCCCCCCCCCCACCTCTGGTCTCCAGTCTCCCTATTTTTATCTACCACTTGCCAGCTTTATACAGTATTTCCTATTCTTAACTCCCTAATCCTTCATGTCCCACCTCTGTCTTATTCCTTCCCCACCCTTCTATTTCCCCATCTTTTCCTACTTTCTAAGTCCCTATTTCCACTCATTCCCCTCCCAGCATCATCTACCTTCTTCTGCTTCTCATCCTTAATTAGCCCCAGCTCTTTGCCTATCGCTCATCCCCTGCATCCCTCCAATCCCTTTCTTCGTCTTATCCCCTATCCAGGCTTCCATTTCCCCCTCCACTTTTCCTATTTCTTCCCTCTCTCATCTCCTTCAAAGACTTCTCCTTTTCCCTTGTCTCTCACCCACTCCATAGCCCTCTGTCCTTTCAACTGCCACCTAAACCCTCCTGGTCCTTCAACCCCTCCCCTCAGATTTTGGCACTTGGTCTCACAGCCCTATGCATACCCCTCATCCACTCACTTAGTCACTATTGTCCTCTTAATCTCTGGTAAATTTCTTAGTGCCCATTATACCTACCCCCAGCTAGTCCCCAAGTCCCCACTCTTGCACTCAACCCACTTCCTACTTACTCTCCCAATACTTATCCAATTTTAAAGTCGCCATCTAAGTCCATGTCCCCAGTATCTACCTTCCTACCACCTACTTTCCCTTCCCCAGCACTCCCTCATCTACTTCCTTCTCATAAACCCCACCTTTCCTCCTCCTTATCCCTGCATCCATTCTTATGCCCCTCCCTCTCAATTTTTCCATGTATATGACCTTTCTTTTTCCCCCCCACACAATATCTGCTCCCCTCCCTTCTCATTCTCTCTGCCCCCTTCCATCAGAGTTCCCCAACCCCTTTCCAGTCCCAGCTCCCCCCAGCATCAGCACCTTTCTAGTCCCAGACCCCCTATTAGCCCCTTTCAGTCTTAATCTCTTCCAGCCCAGCCTCAGCCCGGTTACAGCTCCCCCCAGCTCAGCATCATTCTCAGATCCTTGCCTCAAATGTGGCATCCGTCCATTCCCAGTCCTAGTTCCCTTTTGATCCCAGCCAACCAGCATCATCCCTCTTCCCAGTCCCCCCACTATCATCCCATTTGTGATTCCATTATCCCTAGCTTCAGCCTTCTTCCAGTCCCAGTCCCTCCCAACATCAGTCCTCCTCTAGTTCCACTCGCCCACCATCAGCCCATTTCCAGTCCCACTCCCCCACCTTCAATCCTCTTCGTATCCCAGCCCCCCACCATCAGCCCTTTTCCACTCCCAGACCCAGTCCCCACCATAAGCCCATTTCCAGTCCCATTCCCTCCACATCAGTCCCAGTCCCAGCCCCCCTCCATCAGCCCTCTTCCAGTCCACCCCCAGCATCAATCCTAGCTAGTCACCTCCTCTTTCCCCCCTCCCGCCACAGCTGCATTAATTATTTACACAGCTGCAGGAGCATCTTACTTTGCTCCTGTGGCTGTGCTGTGCTGTGCTGCAGCTGCCAACACCACTACATTTCAAAAAATCAAACACATGCACTTCCTTTCTTGCACAAGAAACAGGAAGTGCCTGTGTCTGACTTTTAGCAATGTGCAGTGTCAGCAGCTGCAGCATGACACAGTTGTGGGAGCAAAGGAAAATGCTCTTGTATCTGTGAAGGGCTGAGCAGTGAGGCAAGCTTCCAGTGCCGTTAAGCCTGGATGCCCCCAGCCAGTGCCTCACTGGCTCACCTCTTAAGCCAGTCCTGTTTGTAGAGGAGAGTTTGTGAGAGAGAGCTTTTTGTAGGATAGGCATGGTCTGTGCCTCACCTTGGGTGGCTTTTCCAAGAAAATGTAAACATAATACAAACTAGCCTATTTATTGGAAATTTCACAACCAACTATATATTCTTCATCCAAAACCAAACCAACATTTATTTTCACCCCATCCTACCCCTCCCCTCTCCCCTTGCTCACCCCCTCAGCATAGTGATCTGTACATACATTGATATTTGGACTAATCCATATACTCATTTACGAACAGTGTCCATGTATCTTGAAACTGTAGCAATTTGTCTTTCAATATAGCAGTTAATTTTTCCATGACATACGTGTGTAGCATTCAAACTCTCCAGGCATCCAGCGTAGGGCTTCTCACATTCTTCCACTCCAGAGCTATCTCATATCTTGCTGCGATCACAAAATATTTGATTAGTTTCCCTTCCCCAACCTCTCACCCTTTTCCTCCTGCCCCCAGCAAGACATTTACCGCATCCCACTCTATCGAGTGTCCCAACATCTCTTGTACTTCTTGCAACAGCAATCTCCAAAAAGTAGCTATTCTTGGACATATGCAGGTATGTCTCGCATGCTGTACAACCCCTCCAGAACTGATCAGTGCCCACTTTCGCTATTCGGTGCAGTTGGAATGGGGTGAGATACCATCTGAAAGCTACTTTACAGTTATGCTCTATGTGCCCCATATTTACCATGCCATACCCCCAAGTAGCAAATATGCTTTTTTATTCTTGTGGGCTTAGCTCCTTCCCCAAATCAGTCTTCCACTGTTCCTGATAGTTCGCTTTCCTTTGGTATGCACCTCCATTAGGAGCTGATATATTGTTGATAGTGATCTCTTTCGAGTGCCTGTCTCCCATTTTAGGGCCTCAAAAACTGAGAGTCCCTGTGATACCTTTGCTCGCCATGGTTCTGAAGAGAGCCAATAGCGTACCTGTAAATAACCATAAAAATCATGTTTATGGAGGTTATCTTTCAACTCTTCAAAAGGACTTATCCATCCCTCCTTGCAAAACTGATATACTCTTGATAACCCTTGCATTTCCCATCTCACATATACTGAGTCCTATAAGCCTGGGGGAAATGAACGGGGCCAGTCCTCGGACGTGATTTGGTGTTTTCCGCTAGAGCTTTATAAGGACGCCCAGTTCCGTCAATTTCTCCTACGACGCTGGCAGGAATTTGAGTCTGATCATAGCGGACATCAAGATGATCCCGAATTGGTGTGGGAAACCGCAAAAGTTGTTTTGCGAGGGGATATCCTAGCATATAGGGCGCGGAGGCGGAGACTGCAGGCCGAGCATATTATCCGCCTTCAGAAGTTAGCTGCGAAGTTGCAGAGGGCACATGCGCGTAACCCGAGCGCCGCCCTTAAGAAAAAACTTTGGGAGACTCAAATAGCATTAAATGAGCTTTTACATCAGCGGGCAAAGAAATCTGTTATGTATTATCAATACCAATTGTACTGTCATGGTGATAAACCGGGAAAGTTGCTGGCTCGATGTCTCCGGGGCCCTCGGACATCACATTTGGTTGCCGCACTTCGTGACGGTCAGGGGATCCTTCATAGAGACAATTCGCAGATTGCCCGAGTCTTTCGTTCCTTTTTTCAGCGACTCTATACCGCGGAGCCGGGCTCTCCCACACGAATGACGGAGTATCTGAGGGGTGTTGATATTCCCCGGTTGGGCGCGGCCGAAAGGGAACTGTTAGATCAGCCGCTGACGGTCCAAGAGGTGCAAACTGTTATTTTTAAGGCCAGCTGTTATAAAACGCCGGGACCTGACGGGTTGGGTGCTGAATTTTATAAGATTCTCAGTGACTTCGTCTCTCCGCATTTAGTGCACTCCACACTCAAAGATCTGAGCAAGGCTATTTTCGGTGGGGAGGTAATCATGCTCTTATTACACTTATCCCTAAACCGGGAAAAGATCCCCTTCAAGCGTCTTCCTATCGTCCCATCTCCCTTCTCAATTTTGATCTTAAGGTGCTGGTGAAAGTTCTTGCGGATCGATTAGCGGGAGTATTATGTCATTTGGTCCACGACTCTCAAGTTGGCTTCGTGAAAAACCGGTATGCGGTACGCAACCTGCGAAAAATTTTAGCTTCACTAGAGTGGGCGCATAGTAGAAAGTTCCATTCGTTGTTAGTGAGCTTTGATGCAGAAAAAGCCTTTGATCGCGTGGACTGGCAATATTTGAAATACCTACTCCCTTGTTATGGCCTTGGGTCTTCCTTCTGTAACATGGTTAACAGCCTTTATGCTACACTGTCGGCGGCGATTTGCTGCAATGGGGTCTTAGCAGATGCGTTCTATCTACAATGGGGGACTCGGCAGGAGTGCCCTCTCTCCCCCCTTCTTTTTGTCTTGTCTCTTGACCCTTTTATACGTCGGGTGGAGGCGTTGCGTGAGATACGTGGAGTCCGCATAGGTTCGTATGAATTTAAATTGTCCGCTTTTGCAGACGATCTTCTTGTGCATTTGTCCGCACCCTGCCACTCCTTGCCTCTCTTGTTGAGGGAATTTCATACCTTTGGACAGTTTGCTGGTTTATCTATTAACAAGGAAAAATCAGAGGCCCTGGATGTTTCGGGGCATCTGCGAGGCGTTTGGCCTGAGGATTTCCCTCTGCAATGGGCAGAGAATCATTTTCTCTATTTCGGGATTCTGCTGACTAGTCAACCCTCCCACCTCTATCGGTGTAACTTAATCGGCTCATTGATCGCCTTCAGGGTCAGTTTCAGGCATGGAGGTCCCTTCCCCTTTCTTTGTCAGGGAGGGTAGCGGCGATTAAGATGATTGTATTGCCGCGGATACTTTATTGGCTGCAGACTCTTCCTGTCTGGTTGTTGAGGCGCGATCTTCGGCGCCTAGAAGGCGTACTCCGGGGGGTTTTGTGGCGGGGGGGAGGGCGCGCATCCCCTTCTGCCGTCTGGTGGGCAGCTGGCGCCTGGGGGATTGGCTGGGTGGGACTGAAGTGTATACGCCTAGGGCCCTTGAGGAGGCATTGGTAGCACCAAATACCCTACTGGCTCTCCTACATCAAGAGAACCGCCTACTTTGGAGTACCTTCGGGGATAGTGCGTTGCTTGGTTCAGTCCGGCGAACCTGGAAACAGTTTAATGTCTATTGGGGGAAAAACTGGAGGGTTTTGAGTTGGCTACCCATTCAAGGCAATGCACAGTCTACCCCTGGCACTGATACGGCGACATTTCGGGAATGGGGCCAGAGGGGAATTTGTAATCTTGGCCATGTGGTAGACCATTCGGGGAAATGCAAGCGGTTTGTGTCTTTATCTGGGGAATATGATTTGAAGCCTGGTCATTTCTTTGCTTACCTGCAGATTGCTCACTGTGTCGCCTCGCTGCCGGAGGGGGAACTCCGAGCGGAGCGTTCGGCACAGGTATTGGAGTTTTTTGATTTGGGGGGTGAGATCCCGCCGTCTATAAGAATATTGAACACTCGGATTGCCCACTATAGGGCTTCCCCTGATTATCGTGGTGTGGAATTGGCATGGGCATTGGAGATGGGGTCCGAGATCCCCCCTGGTACGGTTTTGGGAGCCCTACGAAGAATCAAGGACCTGGCGGTTGGAGCCCGATGGAGGGAGATCCAATTTAAATGCATAACTAGGGTCTATATTTCCCCCCGATGGGCCTTTCGTTGTCATATTACCTTAGATGGAACTTGCCCGCGATGCTCTGAACCACTGGCGACCCTATTGCATATGTGGTGGGGGTGCCGTATCATACGTCCTTACTGGGCTAAAATTGGTTCCTTTCTGGCAGGGATTTTGGGGCAGAGGGTGTGGTGGGATGCCTCCCTCATTGTGTTAGATAACTTACGTCCGGCCTTTCAGAGGCTCTGGGACCCTTATATTAAAAACATGAGCCCCAGTAGTCGCAATGCAGTATTGCAAATGGGTCTTTAACGCAGCCTATACTCACAGAGCTCTTGTGGTGGCTCCCGCAGTACGGACCCTGGAGGTCTATATTTGATGGGTTGGATGGTGACTATGGGTGGGAGGGAGGGGGGTTCAGGGTGGGTTCGGGAGGGGAGGATATAATTTGAAAATGTACCTGTACCGTTCATTGGTCTCCGGGTTGGGGATCAGAAACAACCCCGCTTGGAGCCCGTTTTCAATGTATTTCTTGTGCATGGGTTTAAATAAAGTTTTCAAAAAAAAAAAGCCTGGGGGAAATGTTGGGTCAAATTGGATTGCCTGGAGCAAGGAGTTTGCACTTCGGATGCCCTGCACCTCGCGTCCATACCTCCATATCCTTTCCACCAACTGTATGTACGGGTTCTTACTCTTTATCTTTACTTTACCCATCCAGGGACAGAGATTTAGGGGGATCTCCCTCTCTTCTGCTTCAACAATATGCACCCATTGATGAATGAGTCCCTCCTGCCATGCTACTATGTTCACTAACTGGGCAGCTAAGTAATACCACCAAAAATTTGGAACTGCCAGACCCCCTTCTCTTTTAGCTCTGTACATTACCACCCAAGCTATCCTTGGAGATTTGTGGTTCCATATGTAATGGAACACTTTGCGCTGTATCGAACTTATATCCTTCTTTGGGATAGCTATCGGGAGTGTTTGAAACAAATATAATATTTTGGGCAAGGTTACCATCTTTACACTTGCCACTCTACCCAACCATGATAAGGGGAATTTCTGCCATCTTTCAAGCTCCAAGGTTATTTTATGCCAAATTGGGGTACAGTTTAGCCAATACAAGTATGTTGTATCAGCATTCCCAAATAACACAACTTGGTCTTTGCTCACACAAAAAGGAACCTATCTCACAATTTTTGGGCTGCTCCATCTGTTAAAGTTAAGTTTAATATTTCCATTTTATCCATATTTACTTTAAAGCCAGATACTATTTGGTATTCTCAATGCCACTTGAATTGCCTGAAGGGACTCCTCGGGTTGCATGAGCATTAATAAAATGTCATCCACAAATAAAGAAATTTTATATTGTTCCCCTCCCACATCCACATCATGGATATTCACCTGCTGTCTTATTAATTCTGCGAACGGCTCTAGGGATATCACAAATAATAGGAGGGATAAGGGGCACTGTTGCCTCGTTCCCCTATATAGTGGAAAAACTCCCAAGTACTACCCGTTAACTTTTACTGCAGCCTCCAGGCAGGTACATAACGCCTTCATCATCGTATAAAATAAAGCCCTATACCCATTTTCTCCATAGTTGTCCAGAGGAAATCCCAATTCACACGATCAAATGCTTTTTCCGCCTCGACTGCTAACATTACTGCCAGTTTTGGGGTTTGTTTTATTCTCCATATCACCACTCTTTCTACACTGTCCCCCGCCTGCCGGCCCTGTATAAAACCCGTTTGATCGGGGTTTATCACCGCCGGCATGGTGGGGCCCAATCTAGCCTGCTAATAGTTTTGCTAATATTTTTGCATCTAGATTAATTAATGAAATAGGCCTATATGAGAAACCGAGTGTTGTGTTTTTCCCGGGTTTTGGGATAACTCTTATTTTATCCGTTCCTTCTCCTCACTCATGAGCCTATGCAGGTTCACCTGAGCAAAATATTCCAGTAGGTCCTGTTGAGGTGCATCTGTTTCTTTACGATATAATTCTTTATAAAATGCTCTAAGTTCCAATCACATTGTTTCTTCTCCCCATACCCAGTCTCCTGAAGCAGTCTTAAGTTTGGTCACTGCATACTGGGATTGTTGGGAGCACAAACTCCTTGCTAACAATTTTCCCGCTCTGTTCCCATGTTCGTAATAACTCTGCTTAACCCATTGAAACTGGAACACCAGAGCCTCCAGTTACAGCTCTTGGACTTTCACTCTGTCTCAACCGCCTGCTGAGAAGCCTTATCCCTCTTTCTCCAATACATCTGTTCCGCCTCTCGCTGAAGGGAATAGGCCTCTTCTAGTTCCTTCATTCTCTTTTTCTTTTTATATGAGCCCCACCCTATGAATTGTCCCCTTGAAGGCGTCCCAGACCATCGCTAGTGCTGTCTCACCTTGTGTGTTTATTTTTAAAAATTCCTTATGTCACCATGAAATCTTCCTATCTGTTTACGGTCTTGTAACAGGGAGTCATTCATTCTCCAGTAGTGAAT
The DNA here is from genome assembly GCA_033557465.1 of Ichthyophis bannanicus. Taxonomy (NCBI): domain Eukaryota; kingdom Metazoa; phylum Chordata; class Amphibia; order Gymnophiona; family Ichthyophiidae; genus Ichthyophis; species Ichthyophis bannanicus. Next base: position 369,487,959 of record CM066033.1, on the reverse strand, counting down.
TCCCGTTTTCGGTCCCCATCCACCCAGTTCCATCCAAACCATCCCATGATCTGACCATGTTATTGGCTAATAATCTCCTCTGGCACCAAACCTGGGCTCACCAAAATCATGTCAGTTCTAGAATATATGTTATGTGGTGTTGAGTAGAATGAGTACACCCTACTATGTGGATTTCACCCTCTCCACCCATCTAGTATTTTCCAAGCTCCCATCATTTCTATCAAACCCTTCCTATTTTTTCTCTCCTTCTCCCCCGCTGCTTGGAATGGTCAAGCTCTGGGTGTAAGCATATATTGAAATCTCCTGCAACTACCAGAGCTCTCCCCAGGAATCCGGAAAGCTCTGTCTGCACTTGCCCAAAATACTGGCCCTGGGCTTGGTTTGGAGCATACACACATACAGTCGTTATCAGCTACCCCTTAATATTGCCCTTCACCGCTATAAAATGCCCCTCCCCATCTTTCTAAATCCCAGCTCTTCCCATGGAATAGAGTTCTTTATCAAAATTGCTACCCCCCCCCCTTTTCCCACCTCCCCGTGAGGAAACACAATTTCTCCTTTGATATTGTAAGTGATGTAATAAACCTTGATCTCTAGCCCTCAAGTGTGTCTCCTCCACGCACACTATTGACAGGGTCAGCCATTGCATTTCCTTGTACAACAGCTGTCTTTTACAGGGGGTATTAAGTCCTCTTGTATTAATGGACCCAATCCTTAGGCTCCCCATATGGTCCAATAGCTCATCATTTTCTCTACTCCATTCTCTATGCTGAAACCCTCCCCTATAGCATCGCTCCTCACATACTGCCCTCTAATCCCGGGCAATGTCATGGTATGCTATCCAGGACGTCTCTGCTCTATGCTTCCGCTCCCCCTCCCCCCCCCCCCAGACCTCCCTTCTTACATTTGCTCTCCCCCTTGCTCCTTTTGGTTAATTTCCTTAAGCCCCTTTTCTCCCCCCCCCCCCCCGCGGCTTTATCTTCTAATTCACCCTTCTCCTTCCCCTTTGCTCTTATCCTCCCCCCCCCTCCATGACTCAAGCACCATCTGATCTCCCTCCACTTATTAGACCTTCCATTTATATAAAGCAACAGTTCCTCAGGATCACTTCTGTAAAACATAAAACATTTCTTTTCTTCTTGACTCAGTTCTCAGTTCCCTCATGTTGGGCTAGCTTGTGGAACAGCATCTGTAGTCTGGCGTGGCTGCATTTCAATCTTTTTCCTCCTACTCTCCTCCACACTGATTCTCTATGTGCTGGCTTCAGGGCCCCCTGTCCTTGCCCTTCCGCAACTTCCATCCCCACTCCTCACAACACGTCGATTGCTTCAGCTTTTGTCTTCATTCGGAACATTTGGCCATCTTTAGTTACTGCCAAGGCAAATGGGAACGGCCATTTGTACTTTGTTCCCCCTTTCCGTCAACGCTTGTGTGATTCCATCCATTTCCCTCCTCCTTCGTAGCTTGGTGGGGGATAGGTCCTCATAGACTTCAATTGTATGGGTGTTCCATTTAATTTGACCCTGCTTATGGGTCCTCATAATCTGTTCTGTTAGCGCATATTTATGGAAGCACACAATGATGTCTCTTGGCAAATTTGCCCTGCTGGCCCCAGCAACCTATGTACTCTGTCCATCTCTATTGGGGGCAATTCTTCTGTTTTCCACAACATAGGTACCAACTGCACCACCAGACTGCAACAATCCTGAGAGTCTTGTCTTTCTGGAAACCCTCAAAACCGAAGGTTATTTCTCCTGTCCCCTATTTTCAATGCCCTCTAGTTTCTCCTCCAAAAGAGCATTCATCTGCTCAAGTGCCGACACTCGTTGACCTATAGCACCACAAATCCCCGCCTGTTCTTCAATTTGTTGTTCAACATCCACTCGCCTCCCGAACTCTGCTAACTCTGAATGCAAGTCGACTGCAATAGCCACCACGTCTCCTCACAGCAACTGCATCTCCGCCTTCATTTCATCCAGCCATTGTCGGAGTTTGGATGCCTACAGTCCTATACAAATTACCGCCTCACTTCTGGAGCTTCCCTCGGTAAGCTCTACCACTGCCTCTTGCATCGCCGCTTGTGCTGCCATCTTGATGACTCTTTCTTAGCCCCTGCCGTCCGGTCGATCCACCGTTTTCTTTTTACTTGTCATGTCAGTTGGTGCATGAGGGTTTCAGATGGTTGCAGAGCTCCGAGCTTACTCCTCCATTCGCCTCAGTGACATCACTGGAAGCCAAACTAGCCTATTTCTTGATTCCATTGCTTCCCTTTTTAGTCATATTTGTAGATCTCCTTCCCCGAGGCACTATCTTGATTGCTTATGTTTTGTTCTTGCCCTGCACATATACATATTAGTGAGTTGACTGCATGGGGTCAGGCCGAGATTTACTATAGCACCGTATCAACTAGAAAAACTCTGTGTGTGACTTGTGAACCTGGCGCCTTCCCCCACCCAGCTGTGCACTGAAAGCCCAATAATGACATCAGCACCCTTTCCATACTTGTGCCCTGTGCAGCCACACTGCTCACACAGGCCTCAGTACGGCCCTGGTTTACCATAGATTTCTTCAGTCATTACAAATCTAAGGAGCAGATTTAAACAACTAAGTATTACCACCTTCTCAGGAATTGCATCAAACTCAAAACCAAAGAGGAAGAGTTCATTGGTTTTGTTTGCTTTTAACGGATTCTAAATTTATACATTTCCTCTCAATACCGGCACCATGGCTTATCAAAAATACAGCTTCGAAGTACACACAAGAGGTCCTAAATGGTCTATGAATACAATAGATTCACTAACAAAAACTCCTATTTTTTTGGAGCTATTTAACAGGAAGTGCTGAGATTGCCTTATGTCAACACTGATTTCCCTCTATGTCCTTTTTTTCAACTCCCCTGTACAACTTTCCTTGTAAGTTCTGTAGTTTTGGAAGGAGAAGCACTGATATGGACTACATCAGATGCAGAAAGATGATGTTGGTTCCTGCATCCAAGTTCATTATGGGTGTATTCGTGCTATGCTGTAGAGCTTACATGCAAGATGAGTATTACAGACAAAAAAGGAAAAGCAGACGACTCTGCTTTTCAAACATACACCGTTATCTCACCAACACACACATACACATAGATACTCTAGATACTCTCTCCTCTTCTGACATGCCCAACCCCCACCCACCTACTGTGACATGGTTCTTTGCACACACACAAACATGTCAGTAAAACAAACAAATTCAAGTTCACTCTCCAATACGCATATGCAGTGTCTCAGTTTCACAAACACACAGTCTCTTGCCTCTGTCCCATACACACAAAACTGAACCTTCTCTCTAGTTCTGTCTCTCACAGTCACATTCTCGCAGGGCAAACTCAACCATTAGGCAGTCTAGGTGATTGCCTAGGGTGGCAGTAAAGAGCATCTGCAGTCAAAGCAAAAACATAGGTCGTAACAGCTAGCTTGGATTTAGATCAGGAGTCCTCAACCCAGTCCTCGGGACACACCCAGCCAGGGAGGTTTTCAAGATTAGCACAATGAATATGCATGAGAGAGATTTGCATACAATGGAGGCAGTGCATCAAATCTATCTCATGTGTGTCCTGAGAACAGGGTTGAACACCCCCCCCCCTGATTTAGACAAAGGCCATGGCCTAAGGTGCCAAATTTTGAAGGCTCTATATTTCCAGTTTAAACAGGGTCCTGCTCCCCTTTTCTTTAGGGACATGCGCATTAAAGAGGCCTCACAGTGACATCCTAACTTTCTCCACTCCCGCTCTTTCCAGTCCTGTCTATGAGAGTCAGAATCTGAAATCTGGCTCTGCCCGACAACAGCCGCCCCAGGAATCAGGAGCACGCACTTTTCTTGCAGGGGGAGGGAACAATTTTCAAATAGCCCATTTATCCCAGTAAAAGGCTTTTTGGAAATTACCCTCATTATATATAAAACAAAGTTTAATATTCAGAAGTACAGTATGTTGTTTATGTATTTTTACAGGATTGTTGTGAGGAGTGGTGGTATCATTGTTAAGTTTAATTATCAAAATCTTGGGGGAGGGTCTTAAGAGCTTGAAAGTTAATTGAGGGGAGCCCACCTAGGGCTCCTAATACCCCTGTACTCTGCTTTGCTTATAAAGGTGCAGCTTTCCAGTATATCACACACACACACACACAAATCTCGTTTGTTAATTTACACTCAGTGTAAGGATCTTGGAAATGTAGAGTGCTTATGGGTGTCGTCTTTTCAACATCTCACTAGTTATGGAAATCCCAAGTGGTGTTCTTATAAGAAAAAACTATTATAAGAAAAAACTATAAAAAAACCTTTGGCGTGGCCCTTAGGCGTTGGACCGTGGCGATTCACATTGATATCATGGACTGGATCGCGGTGCCTGCATTCGTGGTAACTTGCTGTCTCTATTCTTCTTCTCCTCTTATCTGTTTACCTGTTTCTGTCTTCTATTCTGTCCTATCTTATAATGGCGTTCTTTTCCTATTTCCTCAAATGATATAGTATTGTAAACCGCTTTAATGCCTTTTGACCTAAGCGGTATATCAAATGATTAATAAACAATAATAAACAATTCTGTTTAGACCAAAAAAGAAGTACTTATAGGCTAGCTAAAATATTTAAAAAGTAGGAGCACATCTAGGTTATTGGCTGTTGATGTGATGCAGGAAAAATTCCACTTGCCTTATAAGATGTTTTATAATAACATAAAGCTTCGGGTTACTCGAAGTTGCTGTAAATTGTAGGGTTTTGTTTTTTGGGGGGGATTTTTTGGTCATGAGGGCAGCCTGCATGAGAGGGGACTTTGTAAAAACATGTCCCACCTTAAATGTGTATTTCTCTAGTCCCTGTTCCCACACCTCCAGGAAAACAATGATTCACAAAGATGTGTATTGCCGAAGCCTTCCCTCTAGGAATAAAGCCTTCGGGAACTAATGTCTGGCGCCCTGTGGCCTCCCCTCCCCCTTTATTGCCTCCTGTCCCAGGGGCCTGGATTCACACTCCGATCCCGGCCGATCCTCCCTCTATAAAAGGGGAGCGGGGGCACCTCCTCACCCAGCATTCACAGCCAGTGAGAAGATGAAGAGGAGGCCGGTGCAGGACCTGTTCGGCGGGATGAGTGACTTCTACCTGTCGGTGGCCGGTTGCAGCGCCTCCCCGCAGGCTCCGCGCCTCCTCCCCCCAGGTCAGAACACGCGGGGCCGGGCGGGCTTGGGTTAGTTTGTCCTTCTATACTAGTGCTACTTCTTGCATTACTTCGGGCAGTGGAGAGGCCGAAAGGAGACATCAGCTGTAGTGCTATTGGAAGCGTTTCCCCCTGCCCTCCTGCTGCCTGCTTTGCATCTTTAAAGCAGTTTACTAGCGCATCCTAAAACTAACGGTGCCCCGGGGTCTAGAGAGCTGCCCGGGCAAAGAACTTCTTGCGTACAAAGCTAAAGGCGTTCACAGGGGTTCTTGCCCTGCCCTTTCTAGACGGATCGCCAGCAGCACCCCCTGCCCTGGCCTAGCTTAGAATAAAGTATCCGACCTTCTCCGGCTGCGACTGAGCATAAACGTTTATCCGCTGGTTGCTGAGTCGCACGTGGAGATCTAGCGCTGAGAGTCTAAATCGCCTGAAGCTAATCCTGTAAGTAAATCAAGCCCTCAGACTTCTTCCTGGAAGACTCTACCACCGCAAAGCGTCTGGGACCCCGTAGGTCTTCCGTTTCATACAAAACCTTTGCTATAGACTTTTTCCCTCTGTAGCATTTACTCCAATGTCAGTGGTAACTAGTCCTTCCCTGTCCTCTCCCCTTCCCCCTCCTGTTCCCCGGGGCAGCTGACTAGTCACTGGCCTGTGACCCCCTTTAATCCTAATTTAGTTTTCTAACACTAATTTAAACGTCTTTAGTAGGACAAAGTGCCAGACTGCATTGGGGCACTTGACCCGGTCCCGTCTCCCAGCTTCTGGGCTAATTAGCTCTGCAGAGCATTCATGTTCCCAGCAGGAAACTGCAACCCCTTCGGAGTCCGGCCACAGCCCTCCATGAACTTCTCGACTACTGATCAAGAACCAAATGAATCTTGGATTACTCAAACTGTGATCACGGCTAATGGATTTAGGAGAAATGAGGGAGGGGGAATGGCTACATCTGCTCGGACCAAAAAGCCCGTGCAGCTTAGATGTAGTAACTTTTGAGAAAATAAAACTAACAAAATATAACCTGGACGGGATTAATGGCACCCTTCACTAATATTTGGCTGCATAACCCTTGGCAGTGATGGCTACAAGAAACTTCTGGAGAAGATTGTCATCTATAAGTTTCATCTGTCTAGTTTCTCCCACTTTTCACCTGATTTGTTACAGCTCAAGAATGTTTCCAGGATTCCTTTTAGCAATATATTTCAGCTCTTTCAATTCTGATTCAAATCAGGACTTCACTGGCCATCTTAAAACTGCTTTTTTTCCTCCTTTTTAACCATTCTTTTGTACTATTAGATGTATCTCTTGGGTCATTGCCCAGCTGGAGAACCCATGATCTTTGACTCAGACCTAGCTTTTTGACACTAGGTAGTACATTTTCACTCAAATACCTTGCTAGTCCTCTGACTTTAATACATTCTCGGCTTCCTGTTCTGAGGCAGCAAAAAACCAGCCCCACAACATTATAGAACCTTCACCATAACTGTAGGAAGGGTGGCTTTTTCCTTATAAGCTTAATGTCTTTGCCTGTTAATGTATTGCTGGTCTGCATTGCCAAAGAGTTCAAGTTTGGTTTCATCTGTCCACAAAATATCTTCCCAGAAGGATTGTGGTTTCTCAAGGTCTGTTTGGGCAAAGATCAGGCATGCCTTTTTGTCTTTGAGCAGTGGGGTCTTCCTTGGCATTTGCCCATGATGTCCTTTGTTTAATATTAGTGCAGCATGTGGTGTGGGTTGAAACCACTGATCCAGGTCAGCCTGAAGTGCTTTGGCTGTTGTACATGGGTATTTCTCTAACAGTTTGCACTAACCTTAGACGACTTGAATGAATTTTCCTCTTCCCACCACATCTTAGGAGGTTCTTGACAGTTCTATGAGCAGAAAGTCTTAACTTTGCAAACTGTCAACACAAGAAGTCTAAAGTCTTTGGGTATTACCTTGTACCCTTTTGAAGTTTGATAATGGCTTTTCAGACCGTCTCGGGCAGCTCTTGTCTTTTTTTCCATTGTGAAAATGGAACGGAGTGAATATGAGCATTTTAAATTAGAGCCATCTTTCATTGGTTGATTGAAGTCATGTGAGTACTGACAATTGATCAGTTATATAATTATACTGCAGTGGGAATGTGGTTCTTCTGGTCACTGATTGTAATTGTTTTACAAGGATATCAATACTGTCCTGGCAGTGTCCCAGTTTTTATACTAATTCCATTTTTTTTTAAACTGATCTTGTTTTTATTTAATCCTTTTAGGTTGCACACATTTGTATCTATAGTCCAAAGCCATTTCACTGGCCACTTTTGTTAGGAGTAGCCTAGTGGTTAGAGCAACTGCCTAGTACCCGGAAGATCAAGGGTTTGATTCCCACTGGCACTGCTTGTGACCTTGGGCAAGTCGCTTTACCCGGAGGATTTACAATTTAACAGGCTGAAGCAGGAGCTGCAGTTGCATGTTTTCTAGCAGCTTTTTATGCTTATCTACAATGCACTGATAGCACGTGGCTATGCAGAAAGGGGCACACATGTAAATGAGCCATGCATTAATGCAATCGGCACTGGTTTGGAAGGCTCTCCCAGAGAAATGGGGCTGATGGGCACTGCATGGATAATTTGCATAACAGGATTTTGATGGCATGGGGGGGGGCAAATGTTGGTGGTCTAGTGGCCCCAGAACTACCTCCTGGTATCTTCCAAAGCAGGAATGCTGCCTACATGCTCCTGCTCTCGGTCAATCATATTGGAAAATGGCAGTGACCAGCCCTGCACAGCACATCATGAGATGCACCAGGTGAGGTCAGACTACCAGGATGCACTGTCTGAGGACAGGTGCTGCCATTTTCCAAGATGGCAGACTGAGAGCAAGAGCACATAGGTGGTGCTCCCGCTCTGAAAGATACCAGAAGGGGTTCTGGGGCTGCTAGACTACCAGGGAGTGACTTTCTGTTGGGGAATTGGCTCCCAACAGTGTACTGATGGCAGTGGGGCTTTTCCCAGTGCCGCAATTGCCTCCAGTGCCATTAAAATCCTATCAGGCATGCGCTAGAGGTTTAAGCCACCTCAGGCCCAGGTGTAGACTGGCACTAAAGCTAGTTGTGAAATCCTTTATGCCGGTCTTCACATCAGACGCAGCAATCATTTGTATAACAGATTGTGCAGCTCACTTGCCTGCAATTTAAATATACTTAAATGTGGCATTAATTGGGCACTAGTTCTTGGGTTGCCATTTACACACATTGCTTCGGCATTTGACTTTAGCTTAAATGTGCTTAAACGTGCTGTCAGTGTTTAAAAGCTGTGCTAGTTTTTCTGCATCTGCCTGCTGCGACACTGAAGGATTAAGTACCCAAGATGACGTGGGATTTGAATGTGGGCTTCTCTGCTGCTCTAACCGTTAGTCTGCTCCATGTCATATACATTGTGGAGACCTGAAAACACATATTTGGGGGAATCCTAGCCACAGCTTGGGGAAACAAGTATCTAAGTGCTATCTGAGTGCAGCAATGCTGGTGGTACTTGTAATAGCAACTCCTGAACACCTCGTCCTGCAACAGGGGCTTTGTAGATAGTAGGTTTAATGCACTGTTTTTGATACCTTTGTGTTTTGGTTTTTTTTTTAAATCTTCAGGAAAGACTTATGGTTAGAATATAAAATTCAATACATTTTTAATAGAACATTTGTTGCAATTTCAAAAGGTGGAAATAACTTTAAGGACCAGAGAATATTTTCCTTGGTTGCTATGTCTTATTTCTTTTACCTTCTCTTATATTAGTATTTTGCTTTTTCCTATTTTGCTTTGCTGAATTTCAGGTGCCCTGGCATCTTGGCCTCTTTGAATTTCAATCACTGTGCTAAACCTTTTTAGCTGTTCACATTTTTACAACTTTTTGTATGTTGGTACTTTTCCTCTGAAGAGCTGTTTCTGGTCATGTGACTGGTTAACTGAACCTTTTCACTATTTTCCAGAAAACAAAGCTGATGGGGACAGTGACATGGTCTCCTCCTCCTTCCCTGTACCTGAGCACAAAACCCAAGAGCAGCATCCAACACCACATACATCTCACCGCCGGAGAAGAACAAACTTCATAAAGGAGCAGCTGGATCTCCTGGAGAAGGTCTTCAAGATGAACATGTTCCCAGATATTTATCTCAGAGAGAGGCTGGGCAGTGTCCTGCAGTTGCCAGAGTCCAGAATTCAGGTGAATATTCACTGACCATGCAGCAGTTGGTACCATAGCTGAGGGCCAAGGTATGACTGGATTGATGCATGGCTGCAACCAGGAGTAATGCAAGGGTATTAAATGCTCTAGGCAAACCCAGTGCCCCCCCCTCCCCACAAGATTATTCCAACACCTCTCTTCCACACCAATCCTGTAAATACATAAATGGACATCCTACTTCTAAAGTTAAACATTACTTGTGTGACTACTCTCCCTCCAGGTGAAAGATCCTGACACACAAACCTGAAGGGCCAACAACATTCTATTTTGCTTTTGGCTGCCACTGCCCTTTACTGCACCCCAGAAGTGGCTGTCCTAGGTGACTTGGCTTTTGCCTGATTGCACCAACTCTGGCTGCAACATCTCTAGCTTCCTTTCAGTTGTGCTACTTGAACAACTTAGAGCCTTACATCTTGGTATGGAAATGGGTGCTGAGAAAATACCAAGTAGATCTCAACAGTAAGGTTGTAGACTCGGCTTAGGTCAATATGTGTTTTCTGCTACTATCTCATCCCCCCCCCAGTCTAATTCTAGACTTTTGTGGGTGCCTGCTGCAAACCTATGAGCAGATTATAAAGTGCCATGTTGGTGTTCATATACTCTAACAGAAGGATCATGGAGGCCTTGAGAGGAACAATGAATTGTGGTACAAGAATAGACCTGCAGATCCTGTAGGCTTGAATTCCCCTCTATAGAGGAAGCCATATGTCTGTGGGGGGAGGGGGGTGTAAAGGTTCAATCTCTCATGCAGACACCAGAAGCTTCCATTTTGCTGAGGGAGGGGGATCTTGCGTGGTGTCCTGTGTGCTTTCTGGAAGAACAGACTGAGGATATGTTGGGTACATATAACTTGTATTCTTTCTAGAAAGATGGGTGATTCTATGGCTTAGTAGCACCCAGAGGCAGGGAGAAGGGGGCATTTAATGCAGTTAACCCCACACTGTGGTTCAATTGCCCAAAATGAGCTGTATGTCTCGTGTCTGTGCAGTACACTACCCTCTTCTTGTTTGCAAGCAGGAGACTGAATGCTGTTTGGCAGGTGCCACGTCCCAGGTCACAAATAGTAGCAGGAGGGAGGACGTTGAGGTGCACCAGTGGTGCTAACTTTTTTTTTTTCTAGGAGAAAGTTACCAATAACAGGAACTAAAGGCTACAAAACTCCCAGAATGGACAGATACCAAGTTCCTGGAGACTGGTGCCCTGTAGAGAAGTCCCCTGCAGTTCTGTGCAGCACTCTGCCTTCAGGTAGCCTGCAGAGATAGGGGGGGGGGAGGGGGTGTGGAAATAATAGAGCAGGGAATTTGGCTTCCTAATCCAGCCCCTCCTGTCACTTGCTATAGGCCAGTAGTTCTCTACCTTATTTTTTTGTTACACACCTGACAGAATGAACACAATTTGTCTGAACAAAGAGCCAACAAGTTTAGATTCTCCTGCATTATTTTAACAAGCCGTTATTGAAGTTATCAAACTTTTGTTTGCAAATTTTTGCAGCTTCTTCAGTAGCACTTAATCCAGGTAGCAGGATGCTGTGGACTAAAGGGGAAGCAGACTTGCAATATTTCCAGCATGGGCTGGTGGCAACAGTGATCACGGGAGGAGGGAAAGCAGAACTAGGAAATGTTTAGAGGAATTTCAAGAACCTGGTTCTTTACTTTACTCTCTCTCCCTAGCTTGCGGGCATTTCAAATGTGGGTTTGCAGTCTATGCCAAATCTCGGTGACACCAGTGTCCTGAAACTAGTTGAGAACCTGTTTTATAGGCTGAAGCCAGAGCCTTGGTACTTTGTGTTGGCAGAAAAAAGCCCATTGGGAGAGGTTTCTAGGGAAACAATCTAGCTGCTTCCTGCTGAAGTGCAAACAGATTCACTTCTGTCACTTAACTCTGAAGCTTTTATTTCCTGTTGGTGGTGAACTTTATTGCTTTTCCTGTAAAGTCTCTCCTTTATCTTCCCCCAGCCTTCCCTTTTTTTGGGAGGTCGGCTGCTCTAGAACTGCAATCTCATGCTTTCTACAGTGTGTAGCAGTGATCATAGGCTGCTGTTTCCCTCAAGGGGTTTATTTTAGACATCTTAATTTGCAATTTTCATGTAAGTGGTCACTTCATAAAGAACCCACTCTCCATGTAGATGTGCCTCACTGACATATGGGCAACAGGTAGCACAAATCTACATGCATATCCCCTATCATATAGGGGATGTAGACAAGATTATAAAAGGGTCAGTGTCTGGATTTACACCTGCTCCCAGACATAAATAGGGAAATGCTCCTTTGCCCTTTACAGGAGGTTAAGTGGCATATCCCCTTTCATGCAGAAGTTTTACTTCTGTCTTAACTGCAAGGGAACGAGGCATCTAGTGTCTCTAGTCTTGCAAAAATTGTACATGTGCCAGTTGCTGGGTATGACTCTTCCCACTGCATGTAGTGGCCCATCCCCCATGCACACCGGCATTTCCCTAGTTATGCCTGTGGTGGGGGCAGAGATGGCTGGTTTTTACATCACTTACATTGCCCACCCTCTAAAATTGATAGACCAATGTGTTCATTGGGCTGTGTGGCTAACATGATGACCATTCTAAAATGTGCCTTCAAGTGTATGGGACTATTGAAGCAGGCTGAGTGGTGCTGAAATTCTGCTTCTCACCCTGCCACTGCTTGGGATGGGGGAGGGTTGGAAGGCTCAACTCCACCTGCCACTACATAGGTCCAGGTTTCCTAGATAATCCATTTGGTAATGAAGGGCCACATTGGACCCGTGTTGTAGAAAATGACTTATTAGGGAAAGACACTTACATTTTTAGCTTAGTGGCTTGGCCTTCTGCATAAAGAGAAGGTGTCAATGGAATATTTCAAAGAAGCCTTAGGTACATTTAATTCAATAGGAAGCACCCCAATTCAGAAATTCCAACACAGATCATGGGATATCCAGTAGGAATTGCTTTCCATTTGAGCATGCCAATATCAAGACTTGTATCGGCCAAGAAATAGCTAATTGCAGTCTCATCACATACCCCCTTTAACATGCTTTAGGTTTGCTCAAAATACTGACAGGCTGCTTAAGTATGGAAGGTAGTTATGACAGTCACAACATGGCTTCAAGTTTCACAAAATGGCCAGTCTAATGCCAGTCATGTTGTGCAAATGGCCACTATCAAGGCCAAGTCTCCATGTTCTGCAATGTACTATGCTTGCTAAAGGAGATTTAGACCCTCCTTGCTAACATGGACATTTTGTGCCATTTGAACATTTAATGAGTATAAATAGCCAGCTAGCAGCCAGATGTTTCATGGTTGAGAGGCTTGCAATATTGCTGGTACCCTTCAGTCTAAACATGCCCTTATTTGTGGTCTAGTTCTGAATCAAGTGCTTTGACCCAGACAGTTTGCTACAGGTTTGGCATGCTTGTTTTGGCTTTACTGTATGTCGAGTGCTATTTTGCTTTGTGCATAGCATGATGGGAGTAAACCTCATGCACATATTGTACCAGAGACTCTATCTGGAGTTCAGGGCTATAATATGTACAGGCAAAATCTAAAGGGGTGCTTGGTGGTTTTTTTTATTTATTTTTTTTTAAATGGAGCTGGTGGTGCCCAATAGAATTGGCTTTTTCCACCATATTTTAGTTGGGAGAAATCCTCCTGCACCAAAATGCATAGCTTTTTGTAGAGCCAGTTGTCGTCATTACCTGCTAAGCAATGCTCTTCTAGACAAAACATTGTTTAGCATCAGCTTGCCTGGGATATTTTTATTACCACAGATGGATCACAACTTCAGGCTCACTAATTCTGTTGGTCATGATCTTAGTTTCTGGTACCAGTGTAAGTGTTCACTTTCCAGTGGATTAGCTTTGCTACCTTATTGTGCCTTTCTGCATACCAACATTCTGACAGTCTGAGTCATCTAGGAGATGTGATCCAATTCTGTGAAGTAATGGTAGTGTAGTTTCAAGCAGCAGCCTGAGATCAGCAAGACTAGGGTTCAAATCCCACTAGCACTCCTTGTGACATTGAGCAAGTCACTTTAACCCTTCATTGCCTTGGGTACAAAATTTAGATTGTAATCCCTCCAGGGACAGGGAAATAACTGCAGCACCTAATTGTAACTCACCTAGGAACTACCACTGGAAAGGCATGAACTAAATGATAAAAACAAGTTGAAGTTTTCTATTCTGGCTGTGAACAATCATATCCTTTTTACTTTGCAATTATCAGTCTCTCATAGTGTTTTTTGTTTGGCTTTTGTTTTCCTCCTAGCCTAACATCCTGTGCCAGCTTTTGATCTACTTTGGTGTTTGTGGCTAAAAGAGGCTTGGCTCATTAAGGAAGCTGCTGTTCCCTTCTCCCTCCCTCAATTTCTTGTGGAGCTTTTTTTTGGGGGGGGGGGGGCATCTCCATAAACATAAGTGCAACCCCTTTATTCTAAATACTGTCTCTTATTCCAGGTTTGGTTCCAGAATAGACGAGCAAAGTGGCGGCGCCAAACCAGAGTAACATCCACTCGCCAACTCATGATGGCTCATATGCCCCCCAGTGCTGGTTCAGTCAACTATGGGTACCCTCCAGTGCCGACACCACGGTTTCCAATGGTCCAGGAGCAACCCAAGTCATTAACTCCACTGGTGGCATCTTCTGTCCAGCACCTAGATTTTCACCAGCAGGCTGAAGGCCCTGCGTCTAGTTCTTGTACAACCACTCAGCACTGGCTCCCCATGCAGTACAAGAGACCCCAGGAATATGACCAAGGGCAGAAAGCCATGCCAAGTGGCCACCAGCATCATGCCACCATGATGCCAAAAGCTTATTTTAAGATGTCAAGTCTGGATATCACTGAATGGAGCTCCAGAATCCCTTCACAAGCTGGGAACTTGACAGAGTTTGACAATTTTCCACCCAACAGGACCATCGGGCCTGATATGAAGGTGACAATCCCCCCACTCCCTTCTTCCATGACATCGGAGTTCAGCTACGCAGGGCACTATGCAGCTCAGGCAAGCTTCCTGCTAGCCAACAGGCAGTCCAGTATGCAGGCATCCTACTCGCCAGTCTCAGATGGCAGCATCAGTGAGAAGTACTCGGAGTCCGGATCAGAATGGGGGGAGGATGGTGCCAGTTCTGTGCTCACTGGCCTGTAACCACAGAAATGCATCCCACAAAGCTGGAAAAGGAGCTTTACATGAAGAGACTTCTTGGCAAAGGCATGGTGGAGGGTGAAGAGTAATAATTGCAGTGGGGGTGTACTTCTGCACGGGAGTAGGACTTTCTGTATTGTGGTGCTTTAACATGGTGTTGGCAGCTCACGGTCTAGTATTTAAACCAGCTTTATTCAGTTTTAAGTGTGGGGGTCTTTATAAAAATATATACTGTGCAATAGTTGGTATTAAACATATTCCTTATCCTGACTACATGGTATACCACTCGGCTCTATTCAGTGCCAGCAGCAGATCCAGCCTGCCAGTGCCCAGTATGGAACGGCTTCAGATCTTCCTCCAGGGACAGTATATAGTTTGGGGACTCTGGTATGTAGTGCATGTAACTGCTGCATTTTGAGGCTATTTTGAAATTCAACATTTTTGGAGTTGACGCACAAGGTAGCAGTAGTATGGTGGAGTTTTTTTGTGGGGTTTGTTCTCCCCCCCCCCCTCCCTCCCTAATCTGACCCAAGAAGTCAGTTGCTAATGAACTAAAATCAGTTAACATCTTGCATGGAGGCAGGAAGCCAGCTGTGTGTGAGGTTCTGGTATAGAACATTAAATAACTAGATATGCATTGAGCATGAGGCATTTATCTAGTAAGAACTAGAAATTCATGAATTTTTGTGCCAAAAGGTGGAGTGCAGACATACTGCTTGCACTAGCTTGATCTATTGGCTGGAAGTCTGAACACAGGGTGACTGCACTAGTGGGAGTAAATGCCCTAGAAATTTTATAGTGTATTACAGCCTAAAAACAGGTCAATACAACTATCTAATTGGGATGTGTTTTATAAAGTAATAAGGAAAGTACTAAAACAGCTTTGTTTTACTTTAAGTTTTAATAGACTTGGATCTAATTTTTGGTGCACACTGCTTTTGTCACAGAACGGTCACTGCATAAGATGTTGCAGACCTTAGTCTCGGATAGTGCAATGGTGAAATACTTGTATTCTGTAAATATGTGACAGGGTAAATGCAATGAGCTCACCTGTATAGCTGCCAAGCTCTCCCCTTGGAGGGAGACTAGCTGAGAAGGAAGATGGCCTTATGTTTTGGGCCTTCTGTTAACATAACATTCAGGAATGTCCTTTTTTGTATTTGACCTGGTGTTTAATTTTGACTTAAATTGTGGGACATGACATGTTTAGACCAAATAAAACATCCTGTTTTTTAAAAGGCCTCGTCTATATCTTGGGGGGGGGGGGGTGTTAGCTGTTCTGAGCATGGCAGTATTGCCCCCTCTAATTTTCTGTAGACCGTGTGCACATAAAATATCAGCTGTGCAGCTTTTGAAGGAAGGTTAAATTTTTGTGCACCACAACACGTGGAGTTATATACTTTAAAATTTGATTGTATGTCAGAATACAGTATGTACACCACATTGATTTTAATCAAATTAAATGAAAATAGACAATACTAAATAAAGTGGAAAATTTCTAGTAATTACAATCACAACTTTTAAATTTTTAAGACATCTGTTTTTCTATCAGAATCAGAACTAATTTTTGTGCGCTCTGTAAAGTATGTGCGCTTGCTCGGCGGTGTGGGCACACGCACAGCTTAGAGGGAACAGTGCTCTGGGGGGGGGGAAATTAGCTACAGGTGGGACATTTGCTAAGAGCTATATGTTTATAATAGCACTAAATGTCTATGGTGAGCATCTCCAAGGAAGATGGAGGTAGTGGGGGAGGAGGAGGTTTGACTTGTACTTCCCTTCACAACTCAACAGTCACCTGGTTGCTTTACAAAGTGCACATGAATGTAGCCACAACTACAGCAAAGAGAAGAAAAGATGGTAAGTGGTACACTAAAAGAGCCACTGCCTAGTGTTGAAAGGTTGGTTGCAGTAAGTCTTGAGGGATCTCTAAATCGTGCTAAAAGCCTTTTTTCTAAATTGACCCCTTGACAAGGAATTCCAGAGCACTAAAATGCAGCCGGGCAGTGGACTTGAGCCTTGCACAAGCAGGACTGGGTAATGGACAGCCCAATCCACTCAGCAGGATGCTAGGGATGTAAGGTATCCAGCAATAGCAAGTTGCACTTTTGGGCCCTTGGTGCCAGTCTACTGTTTCTGATCTCTGCGGTCATGAGACAGCCAAAGGCAGAAACCGTTATAGCCAACATTATTGGCACCCTTATTTAGCAATTCAGTATACATTCAGGTATGGTATAGATTTCCCTTGTCCCTGAAGGGCTCACAAACACTGGCTTGTGTTATTTTTGTACCTGAGCCAACAATGTGTTAGTGCTTTGCCCAAGGCTACAAGGAGTGCTGGGATTAGAAACCCCAGTCCCTCTGGCCTGAAGTTGCTATCCTCCAGCAGGATTTGAACCCCTGGCCCTAGGCAACTTGACCCAACCACTAGGCCACACCTCCTCCCTGCATTTGGGTATGTTGTATACAATATCTTGAGAAATAAAATGTAGTTGGAATACTTCCAGTTAATAGTATGTTCAAAGGTATACAATGAAAATGGCTGTGGGACTTAGATGTAATTTTTTTTCTACCCCCCTCAGAAATTACTATGACATGGACAGGATTAATGGCACCTCTCACTAATATTTGGTTGCACAACCTTTGGCAGTGATGACAGCCTCCAAACATTTCTTGTAGCCATCTAAGTTTTCAGATGTCTGATAGTTTCTCCCACTCTTTAACTGACTTGTTCAGATCATGAATCTTTCCAGGATTCCTTTTACCAATGGCCCTTTCCAGGGGCTCCTGATCTAGACTGAGATCAGGACTCATTGCTGGCCAAGTTAAAAACAGTCTCTGTCCCTTTTAACAATTTTTATTGTACTACTATATATATTTTGGGTTATTGTCCTGCTGGAGGACCCATGACCTTCAACTCTGACCTAGCTGTCTGACACTAGCTAGCACATTTCATTCCAATACCATGGTAGTCATCAGACTTCATGATTCCTTTAATACATTCCAGGCTTCCAGTTCCTGAGCCTAAAACAGCCCCATGACATTACAGAGCCTGCACCATATTTAACTGTAGGAAGGGGTGTGGGGTGGTTGCTTCATTTCTTTACCTGTAAATGGATCCTGGTCTGTATTGCCAAAGAACTCAAGTCTGGTTTCATCTGTCCACAACATTTTCACCAAGGAAATGGTGGTTTCAGGCAAAGATAAGGTGTGCCTTTATATGCCCCACTTTAAACAGTGGGGTTGTCCTTGGCCTTCACCCATGAGACTTGTGGGTTAACCCACTAAATGCAGATCACTCACTTAACAAAGCTGAAGGCACGCTTCTAGTACTACATGGTGAATTGACTTGATCAGTGACTTGCTGTACACAATTTTGTTTTAGAAAAGGCTATGCCTAATGAGGAGCCTTTCATAAAATTCAAATGGGGTGATGCAGAGGTGTGAATTTGCAGGAGCTGTTTTACAAATTTAAATGGGCAGGGGGAGACAACTCGCTGCCTTCCCTGTGCTGGTACTGATCTGGGCCAGTTGTGAAATACCCACTGCAAACCATAGCTTGCCTAGTTGACAAATCTATGCAGTTAAAATACTGCCATGTAACTATTTTAAGTTCAATAAGAAGGAGGTATTAAGGAGGATAACCTCCCCTTCTTCCCAGTAAAGGGCTGGCTAAATGTGCCAGAGAGCAAGTGTCAATCCTGACATAGACCATCTTGGTCATACATGTGTCCTCTATCTGCAGACTTTCTAAAATTTCCATAGGCAAATACTAAATTTTGCACACTGAAATCAAATAGACCTGGGTAGGAGGAGCTGTAAAACTAAGCACTTAACAGGTTTCAGAAATGACAGTATTCCCAATTCACTGAAGGGCCTTGAAACTGGCCATTAGGCATCACCCATGACTGCTGCATTCAAAAAGGAGTCCTAGCACAGAGGCTGCCCTGAGGCCTGATGTAACGCCTACAAATTATAATAAACTGCAGGAACAGCAAGACAATCTGCAGAAACTAAGGCATGCTGCTGAAGTAGGAAACTGAAGCCAATGCAATAAAACATAGGAGTAAGCCTGCTTTTTGGGTATGTTAATGATAGGAGGAAGGGCAAAGGCAACCCTGTGAGACTCAAGGGGGAGGAATTTGTACAATTTGCTTAAAAAATATTTATGTTCCACATTCACAGATGAAGAGCCAGAAATGGGACCTTAGAAAACAAACAAAAATAGAAGTGAGAGAGCTCTTCCCGAACACAGTCTTCTGAAAATAGTTTGCAAGCTAACTAAACGTGCCCAAAGCGATTGGGGTTGGACAGGATTCAGCTGAGAGCATTAAAGGAACTTCTGGAAATACTGGTGCCTCTGCTGTCTGGCCTCTTTAATATTTCTTTAGAGCTGTGAGTGATCCCGAAGGATTGTAGGTGGGCAAATGTGGCTTCTGTCCACAAAAGTGCAAGTATGGAGGAGATTAGTAACTACAGACTGGTTAGTCTAACCTGAAAATTGCATAAATGCCACACAGTGGGATATTTGGCAATACATACCTGATTTGTGCTGCCGAGTATCCCCAAATAGCCCAGTAAAACACCCTGATATTAATTGCTTAGTGTTGGGGCTTTCCAGGGGTGGCAATAAAGGCTAGCTGAGCTGGTACCCTAAACTGGCTAAAGTTAAGAAGGGGGAAAAAGGGACTTCCCTAACTTAATAGCCTTCTGCTCAGCCTCTGACCAGATTAAATTATTATGTGGCAAAAGTGGCTATTCAATTCTGTTGGCCCTGGCACTGAATAGCCAGAGGTAATTTAAAGTAGTAATGGTCAGATGCTTTAACTGTGCTGACCGTTTGCCACTGAATCTGGCCCTCTTATGTTTCAGACTTAGATTTAGGCTCCAATTCTGAGTCCCCCTTCCACCCCTGATCATGGTTCTGGATTAAGATATATGTTTGTAATATGACAAGAAGTTCCACCTGGAAGATTTAATGCTAAAAAATGCAAGATCTTGTATTTGGCCTGACAAAACATAAGGGAGCTGTGCAGTATAGAGGTGAAATACTTCAGTACATGAAAACAAAAGGGAGGCCTAGGGATGATCATGTTGTATGAGCTTAAAGTGGCCAAATAAATAGAAAAGGAGATTGCAAAAGCTAGAAAGATGCTCGATTGCATAGGGAAAGGAATGACCAGCAACAAAAAGGTGATGGTGCCTTTGTACGGGTCTCTAACAAGACCAGATTTATAGTACTGTGTACCCTGCTAGAGACTGCACATTCAAAAGGGTATAAACGGGATGGAGTCAGTCCAGAGAACAGCTACTAAAATGGTCAGTGGCCTTTGTCAAAAGGCATATGGGGCTAGGCTTAAAGATCTCAATAGGTATAGTTCAGAGGAAAGGTGGGAGCGGGGAAGATATGATAGAAACATGTGGTATAAGTGCCCAGGAGGTGGCCCTCTTCCAGTTGAAAGGAAGCTCTGGAACAGTGGTGAAAGGGGATAGACTCGGGGATAATCTGAGGAAATATTTCTTTACAGAAAGAATGGTGGATATGAGGACTAGCCGCCTAGGGAGGTGGTGGAGACATGAACTGTAGCTGAATTCATGTGACGACTACGGAGAATCTCTGAGGGAGAAGAAAGGATCACAGACCCTAAGTCTTATGGATTGGCAGACTGGATAGGCCATGTGCTCTTTATCTAGGTAACTAATGAGCCTGATTTCTGGGACATACATGCAGATTTGGGGTGGGGGAGGGACCATCTCCATCCAACCACTCCCAATGTCCTCAATTTGGTGGGATGGGATACCAAACAAAATAGTATTTGGGGGCACAAAATGATCTACCATTTCCAGTGGAAAGTAGGATAAAACCAGAAAGATTTGTCTTAGGTTAACTGTTGCTGTGATTCTCTTACTCCCTTTTCAATGACAGCATCCTCGCAACATAACGCTCATTTGAAACCCACTGACGGCTGCCCGGTGAGGGGAGGGGGCAGACAGCTCTTCTCCGCTAGCATCAGGACCCAGTGCAGTCTTTTAGATTGATTGATTGTTTTACCTATGTTTCCTTTCTGGGCTCCTGGAGATGGCCCCAGTCATCAGTGACATTAGTCAATCAGCTGGGTTGAATGCTGTAGCCCGGATCCCTCCAGCATAAACCCAGTAACCGCTCACTGCTGAGGAGACCAGGCAGCCCTTCTGTTAGCATTGGCACAGGTGCTGTCTTTCAGACTTATTCACCTATGTTCCCCAAATTTCCTGTTTTCTGAGTTCCCATGGCTGGCCTTGCCTACTGGTGATGTCACACAAAATGGGTTCGTTTTGCATGCATGCTAGGACATTCATGAACCTCACTTCTAAGTAAGAGAATATGGAGTATGATCTCCGTCTCTCAAATGTACTGCCAATGCTCGCCATAATACTGGCATTGTACTAAAGAAACCTTCCTTCTGGAGTTCTTAAGATGTAACATGTAAAGGCAACTTGCCAAGGTGCAATTAGAAATTCCTCTTAATCAGGCCGGTTGCTCCTAATCTAATGGGAAATATTTCTGCCACTTTTTTTTTTTTTTTTTTTTGCATCTCTGACTGCATGCCAAGAGGGTCAAATTGCACAGTGGGATGTTTTGAATATTAAGGTATGGCTACTGTTTTGGTATGATCACTAGCCGTAGGGGCATATGAGTTGTTGGGAAGATCACTATTGCAGTGGGTTATGGAATTGACTGTGGAAGAGTGTTTGAGGAGGGACAGGGGAGATATGATTCAGATCTTTAAATACTTAAAGAGAAATAATGAATGAACAAACCTCTTCCAAAGACGGGGAAGCTGTAAAACTAGAGGGCATAACATGAAGCTGCAAGGGGGTAAATTGAAAGGCAATGTCAGGAAATACTTTTTCACTGAAAGGTTGGTGGATGCTTGGAATGCCCTCCCGATGGAAGTGGTGGGGGCAAATACAGTGACAGAATTCAAAATGGCATGGGACAGACACAGTGGATCCCTTTACAGCAACAGGATAAAATCAAAATAAATGTAACTATCTAATTTCTCAACAAATAGGGGCATCCTACACGGAGTAGTGGGTTCGCCCCTAAACAAAGACACGGGGAGGGGTGGCCTGCACAGAGTGGCAGGTACACCTACTCTTGCCATCTTACTAGGCAGACTAGATGGACCATATGGTCTTTATCTGCCATCATTTACTATGTTACTAATTCATAAGAAGAAAGGCAATACAAGAGAGTCCTTGTATCAATTGCTTTAATGGTCAGCCTGGTCATCTTATTTAACCAATATAAGGCCCACGACCCTAGTTGCCAGGACAAAGGTCACAGGTAGTCAATATTCCCTCTAATTTTCTGTAGGCTATGTGCGCATAAAATATCAGCTGTGCAGCTTTTGAAGGAAGGTTAAATTTTTGTGCGCCACATAGCAACACTCAGAGTTATATACTTTAAAATTTGACTACACGTCAGAATACAGTATGTACACCACATTGATTGCACTAGAAAATATTGTAGAACTTGTGAAAACCATAAATACACAACAACTTTTCAATTTTAAGAACGTCTGTGTTGTTTTCTATCAGAATCAGAGCCATAATTTTTGCGCGCTCTGTTGTAAAGTATGTGCGCTCACTCGACAAGGTGTGTGCGCGCGCACAGCTTAGAGGGAACAGTACAGGTAGTGTTACCAGATTTTTTGCAGGCAAATCTGGGACACTTATCAGAAAGGGGGGGGGGGTACCCTAATCCCAGGTTTGAGCAACAAGACATGGAGGAGGGAAGAGGAATCATTACTTTGGTCCCTCCCCCCATCCCATGACAGCAACAATATTACTTCCAAGCAGTTTAACAGAGAAACAGAAAGAGTGATGCACCCACTGTTCCCTCTAAGCTGTGCGCGTGTACACACCTCGCCAAGCGAGCGCACATACTTTACAACAGAGCGCACAAAAATTACAGCTTTGATTCTGATAGAAAACACAGACGTCTTAAAATTTAAAAGTTATGATTGTAATTACTAGAAATTTCCCGCTTCATTTAATAATCATCTATTTTAATTTAATTTGATTAAAATCAATGTGGTGTACATACTGTATTCTGACGTAGTCAAATTTTAAAGTATATAACTCCGAGTGTTGTTATGTGGCGCACAAAAATTTAACCTTCCTTCAAAAGCTGCACACAGCTGATATTTTATGCACACACAGCCTACAGAAAATTAGAGGGAACATTGGATGCACCCCCCCCCCCCCCTACTGTGCAAAATGCAAAGATAATGTATGTAAACTCTAAAAACTGGCACATTCAAATTGCCAAATTGAAAACAACATTTCTTTTCCTACCCCCTGTCCCCATTGCTGGAATCGGGGACAGGAGGCTGCCAAAGAGTTGAGAATCAGGGACATCTGGTAACCTCAGTCACAGGCCATCTTTTGAATTCGATGTTGCTTTCTCTCCCCCTTTGCTGTCTTTTTCTGTGTGTTCATCTCTGGTCTCTGCGCACTACTCCCTCTGCTGGTATCGGAGTATTTCATTTTATCTGTACACTGCTTGGGTGGTTAAGAGAATGCAAATTAAACTAAGTCAGTGATTCCCAGACTGGGGGTTGGGACCCCAAATTGGGTTCACGTCCTCAGTAGAGGGGGGTCACAGAAATAGGGCTGCTCCCCCTTCTCTCTGGACCTCCATTGCAACTTGTACCCAATAGTGGCAGCTAGTGTGGGGACTGAGTTGGTGAATGTCCACAGGCCCTGCCCCTCCTCTCTGGGGCTGCTACTTTCCTGTGAGAGGGGAGGAGAGTTGGGGGTCCACTGTTTTGTTTTCCTTATCAGCTAGATTCACATACATCTTTAAGTGTTTAAAATTGGGTCTCATTAGATAAGCTAATTAGGTTTAGGCTGTTAAAACCATGATTTATGGGGCAAGAAATGGTGGTGAGGGTATCACAGGTTTCTAGGAACAGAATGATTTAGATATATACTGGCAAATATGAGTTTACTGGGCAATGAAGTTCCAATTTTACAAGACTTGATTTTGGATTTGTATTTAGACTTTCTAATGATAACAGAACAATTCAAGAGTCTGAAGTCTTAACTTAGCTTTGCAAAGAGCTCTTTGTTGTTGAGAAGGGCGGAGGCGTGGTGCAGCTAAAGAAACAATGGTAGTAGCCAGGGGACTCTATTCATTGAATGGAGTGGAATATTTACTGAGGGTGGAAAAACTGAGAAGGTGGGGATTTTATTGGTTTAACAGGCAGACAGTGGGAGTGAAGACCTGGAAACTATGTGATAAGTGATTAACTATAGCAGATCTCTATCCCCCTGACCTCACTGCACAGAATTCCTACCTCAAAACTGTAGTTTCATCATGGCCTGAGAAGCACAGTCTCATGCTAAACCTGCTAAGACAGTGCTGGTCTGGAGGAATGCATCACATGGTTCAGCATGCTTAAGGTGGATGCACAAGTCACAGCGGTCACAAAATGGTGGTCTGGATCTCTAGCAGGCCTACCAAACCTATGGTCTTCTCCATTCTGCAAGGTGCTCCTCATCCACTCGAAGACTCCTTCAAATACCTGGTTGTCATTATTGACTACCCGTTGAAGTTCAACACCTAGATTTCTGCTACAATCTGGGCCTCGATTAATGTTTAAGGAAATTTTGTTTAATCAGACCCCACCTTGCTACCCCATACTATAATCACCTTGTGTCTTGGCTACTGTAACTGTCTACTGGGGGCTCAGGGTCATTGATTTTAAACACATTCAGAAGAGCCAAAATAGAGCTAGCAAACTCCTGTCTTAGACAATGAAATGTGATTACGTATCTTTTCTGCTGATCAAGAAATACTGGTTTCCTGGCAGTTTCAGAATACGATCAAGCTCCTTCAGGCTTTCTAGATCAGGATCCCGCTTTACCTTTCGTTTGTAGCTATCCCTTATTCTCATCATCGTCCCCTCTACTCACAGTACGGTAATCTTCTTGACTCTACCAGGTCCTCTGTCTTTTTCTTTTTATCACCTTTGGAATTCACTGCCCCCCTTTGCTCCAATTCTTCATATTGGCATTTAAATTGGAGCCTTAAAACACACTTCTTTAATTTGTCATTCAGTAATTAGGTCAGGTTCCCCCATCATCTATGTTGGACTGGCAGGACTGCTGGCTGCTGCAGTGTGATCACCTATCCTTAGCAAACATGACTCTCTTTTCCTTTTTCTGAGTTCTCATTCCTTCTTTGCCTCTTACATTTTATTTATTTTGTAAATTGCACTGCTGTTTTTTATCACAAAGGGGTGATAGTTTATGTTTATTATGCCATTTACTTACGAGTTTCAGCAGTGATCTTATTGCAATGACAGACTTTAATGTCCCATGGGATAAGATTGAATACATAGGGAAATGTTAAGTAAAGTTAACACACATTTAAGTGCTGTAATGTCCATTAGAAATAAATGGGCAGGGGCCTTACTTAAATACTGAAGCTTAATGGGGGTTATTTATTTAAATTTCTAGACCACACTTCTGAAAGACACCCATTACAGTTTACAAAACACATCATCAATAATAACAAGCCAGTACAAATACAGTTATGATCAACATTATTGGCACCTTCCAACCATTTCTTGTAACCATCTATATGTTTCATACATCTGGCTACTGGTAGTTTCTCCCACTCTTCAACTGCAATTTGTTCCAGCTCATGAATGTTTCCAGGATTACTTTTAGCAATGGGCAGATTTCAGCTCTATCAAAAGGTTCTCCATTAGATCGAGATCAGGACTCATTGCTGGCCAGTTTAAAACAGTCCATTTGTTTCTTTTTAACCATTCTTTTGTATGTATGTTTTGGGTCATTGTCCTGCTGGAGGATCCATGATCTTCAACCCAGACCTAGCTTTCTGACACGAGGTAGCACATTTTGCTCCAAAATACCGTAGTAGTTCTCCAACTTCATGACTTCTTTAATATGATCCAGGCCTCTAGTTCCTGAGGCAGCAAGTGTAGTTACGCATCTGTAACAGGTGTTCTCCAAGGACAGCAAGAATCAGCAGAGCCCACACAGAGTCACACCTCAGCTTTCATGCATGGTTACCTTCCCACCCAAGGGTGCCATCTTACCTCAGTATGATGACATCCCTTAATCAAGCATAAAAAGAAAACCATTTCACAGGAAGGAGGGGGGGGGGGGGCGTGAGGATTGATTCCTGCTGTTCCTGGAGAACACCACAGGTAACTATGCTGTCTCAGGAAAAACAAGAAATCAGTCCTCACATATAGGACTCCCATGCTACAGGCTACCGAAAAAAACTGTAATAGGCCCCAATGATGCAAAAACGTGAATCATGCAGGGCAACAAGGAGCATTGAATGGCTTGAGGTCCAGAGATTTATTTATTTATTTAGCATATATTTGTATACCGCTACTTCCAGCGATCAGGAGCGGTTTGATTTTGTAAAACAGAGAAAGGCCAGATCAAAGGCAAATTACAAGAATTACAGCGTGATTTACAAGGTTATATGAGAGGTTGTTAGAACAAAGCCAGTCATTTTCAATTATGTGTACAACATGATTCATGGGTTATGCACAACACACAGTTAGGAGGGGAGGGGGTTATGCACAACACACAGTTAGGAGGGGGGGAGGGAGATTTACATATATACATTTTACACTTGATTACGTTTCGGAGCGTAAAAACATTTACACTTGACTACTTTTTGGTGATGTAGATAATGGTTGAAAGTGCATTTCTGTTCAAGACAAGTTGTAGGCCTGTTGAAATAAGTATGTCTTCAGTTTTTTTCTGAAGATCATCAGGTCGTTGATTGAGCGCAGCTCAGGCAGAAGTTGGTTCCAGAGTGAGGGGGCAGTATAGGAGTATGCCCTGTTGCTTGTGGCTATTTTAACTGATCTTATACTTATTGGTACCTGCAGGTTGTTTATGGTGTTGGTTCTCCTATTTCTGTTGGCAGGTTGTAAGTTGATAAGGTTAGTGAGGAAAGTTGGTGCCAGGTTATGGATGAGTTTAAATGTGGTCATTAGGGTTTTGTATTTTATACGAGCTGTGATGGAGAGCCAGTGTAGTTCAACTAGAACTGGTGTGATGTGTTCTGCCAAGCTTGATTTATTTATTTATTTATTTATTACAGTTTCTTATATACCGCGCTATTTAGAATCAGCACGGTTTACATCATAACAAAACGACCATAATGACAGACTGTCAGGTTTTACATTGAACAGGAGTACAAACTTAGATAACCGGGTTAACTATATACATAAGATATCTACACTGCAGATATAAGTTGTAAGAGCATTTCTAGACTGATGATTCTAGCTGCGATGTTCTATGACATCTGGAGTATGCTTAGAGTTTTTTTTGGAAGGCCTGAAGGATTGCATTACAGAGATGCAGCTACAACATTGAGCATGGAATCACCTCACCGGTAGCCCGACAACAGGGCAGATAGAAAGAGTGCACTATTCCCCAAAGAGGTGATGAAGTACTGCCTAGCCATGAGCTTTCTTTCAAGCAGTAATGTGCTGCGAAGGTATGGAGCGAAGACCAAATGGCAGCCCAGCAACTGTCCAGCAGAGGGATTGAGCTAGGTGGACTACTGAGGCTGTCATGGTGTACCCTAACTTGATGCTCCAGGGAGAGTCCAGCTTGCTCGTAGGTGAAGGAGATGCAGTCTGCCACTCAGACAGGTTACACTTGGAGACTGCAACCCCGAATCTTTTAGTACCGTTAGAGATGAACAGCTGTGACTAGTGGCAATGGGGTTGTATCCTCTGAAGATAGAAAGACAATGACCATTTGCAATCCAGGGTGTGCAGCAAGGCCTCCGCCAAGGATGCATGAAGCCGGGAGGAAAAAAGGTGAGAAGGACCACTTCCTGGTTCATGGGAGAAATGGACACCACCTTAGGCAGGAATTTAGGATGTGTTCGGAGAATGACCCTGTTTTTGTGGAACCTGGTGTAGGAGGCATGAGCTACCCACACTTGCAGCTCACTGACATGTCTTGCTGAAGTGAGCACTAACAGGAACACTTCTTTCCATCATAAGTACTTGAGATGGCTTCCCCTTTTAAGCCTCTGGCTATGTACCATCAGTTTCCCAAGAAAGATTTCAAGGAATGCAAGGTCCTCAGATGGTGATCGCCAGCACTCCTGCAGTGGAGACAGCTTGGAGGGCACATCTCTATGGAGCATGGGATCGGGCAACTCACTGTTGGTCTCCCATCCCAACTCAGAACTGGAGGAGACCTTGAGGCTCGGGCAGTCATCGAGCTGATGCACCACCAGCACTGGGGAACATGGTGCCCAATGCGCTGATTCTGATGTACTTTGGGGCAAGTTGCACCTCGAGTGGGAGGCTGATCGCCTCGGCTCCATTCTGGAGAAACACTCCAAGACAGGCTGGACTTCCTCCGGAGAGGACCCGGCAGTGGAGGGTGTTATGGTTGCTGCAGGCAACCCGGAGACACCAGGTGTCAAGCCTCGCTGCACCTCAAAGAAGGCAGTCAGGCTGTGTTCTAGGGCCACCATTCTGGCCTCGAGGCCAGTAGGCTCCACAGCCTCCAGCTCAGGTCTTAACAGCATTGAGCCTGGAGCAGAGTCCCTCAGAGGGGAATCACCAATAGTGATTCCGCCAAGAGACTGAACCCAATCCCCCCGACATTGTAGGAGTCTCCTTCTGCTGGGGCAGCTTCAAGGGCTGTTCCCAGCCATCATCCTCAGGTTGAGGGCTCCATGCCCAGGTACCTGAGGACTTATCTCCGGCACCAGGATCGGACTTAGTCTTCGACCTAGACTGGGATGATGTCTTGAGCCCACGGTGGAGGTCCTCAGAGGACAATCCCTGATTCAGGGCTTGGATTGAGCATGCCCACATGATGCTGAGCTGTCGGATGCAATCCCGGAGGACAGCGACTACATGCCCGAGGCCGGCCTCGCAGCCAAGTCCTTCAAGCCAAACAGCTCCTTATGCTGCTGCTGCTCCCAATTCTTCTGGCTCTTTGCTGACATCTGCAGGCAGGAAGACTCATCGTGGTCAACCCCTAAGCACTGAATGGTCCATAATGGACATGGACATTTGTCGCATTACTTGAATCCACTGATTGTAGACATAGCGGGGAACACAGCGCCCACGATGTCAAACTCAGATGTCTCGGTCAGGGAGGGCATGTGAGAATTCCCATGCCCATAAAAGAAAAAGATACCAGAGAAAAAATCATGACACAATGGCAAGGGCGGTCTTGGGCGGCAAGAAGGTGATCATGGAACCGATCCAGCAAAAGAGAGCCCAAAAATGCACAGGAAAGGTGGAAGAAAAATAGACTTTTACCAGGGACATAGGATGTCTGCAGGGGTCCATGGACAAAAGAAGATTGAGGTAAGAAGGCATAGCACTGGTTAATACAGTGCCTTCACAGCCAGTGGTGATGGGTTTGAGACCCCAGTGCGCCAACATCAAGATAAATGCCTAAGACGTATATCGTGGCAAGAATAGTCAGACACATCTCTGCAATGTGTGTGTCTACAGCATAAAACTTTGAGCCTTGAAGGACTAGAAAAAGGGACTGCTACTTCTAGAGAGAGATCTGCAATTGTGAGTATATACTTCTGGGAATTTTCCGAAAGGACTTCTTGTATTAAAGCTAATTAATCTGTGAACCCAGTGTTTATGTTAAATCAGTCAGGGCCTAGTAGCAGCAGTTTAAGTTTAAATTTAAAACACAGAAGAGAACTTTCTGGTTACATTTCATACCTAGCAGAGAGCTTGTAGTTTAAATTTAAGACTCACTCAGGGCCTAGTATCAGCAAAGTACTTTTAGTTTAAATTTAATACACAGAAGAGAGCTTTCTGGTTAAATTTAGAACCCAGCAGAGAGCTTGTAGCTTAAATTTCATAATAAGTCACAGCCTAGCAGCAGCAAAGAGCTATAATTTAAATCAAATCAGAATATAAAACTTAGCATAAAAGGCAAAACAAGGTCAGTACTCTTTGAGCAACAAATAAAGTCTTCTAGAGCCCTTTACAAAGAGGCCTTCTACCTAGGGGGCAAGAGACCTGTGAAATGTTTTCAATAGGTGTTAACACCAGGTGACAGGTCAAAAGGCCATTTTGAAAGACTCCTTCTATCCAAGCAAGGACTGTTAATCACCCAGGATGTTGGTCACAGCTTACCTCAGCAGCACAGGACAGGGTACTGTGTAGCAGCCCTCTTTTAATAAGCGTTATTTCCCTCCCCAACACCCACCCCTGGGATAATTGTAGCTTTATAGGTACACATCTTAAAGGAAAGGAGGTGCTGTCAGGTGAAGCTCATTATCCACATCGGTCATACACTAAGGACCTGAGATTAATTAAGCTTCAAGTGAACAAGGTATATTAAACATATTAGGTACAGTTTTATTAGTATAAATATCCATAGCAATCTTTAGTAAGTAAAGAACTTAAAGATCTAAACACAAGCTTAAAACTAAGATGCAGACAGCAGTCCAGCAGCAAGATGGGGGCTTTCCAGTCTTCTGCATTGAGTGTCACATGGATGATTTTCTCCCAGTTGGTGAGAGGTCTTACGTGTGCACTAGGTGCGAGGAGCTCTTTGCTCTCAGGGACAAGGTCCCTTCTCTAGAGGCTAGAGTAGCAGACTTGGAAGACATAAGAAAGACAGAGGTACATAGACGACACCTACAGGGATATAGTCCAGAAGTCCCACCTCCAGTCTGGCAGCATCCCTGTTGCCATGGAGGAGAGAGAGGTCACGTGACAGGAGAGCATCACTCTGGTGTGGCAGGATGTGATCCTGTAACTTGGACCTGTCTTCCAGGTGATGTAAAACCCTCTCGCACCGAGGAAGTTTCTCCAGGGTCATGTGCCCATGAGGGAAGGGTTAGGACAGCTGTTATAGTTGGTGATTCAATCATTAGGCATGTAGATAGCTGGGTGGCTGGTGGATGTGAGGATCGCCTGGTAACATACCTACCTGGTGCGAAGGTAGCAAACCTCACGCGCCACCTAGATAAGGTCTTAGATAGTGCTGGGGAGGTGTCTGCTGTCATAGTATGTCAGTACCAATGACATAGGAAAATGTGGTAGGGAGGTTCTGGAGGCTAAATTTAGGCTTTTAGATAGGAAGTTGAAATCTAGAATTTCCAGGGTAGCATTCTCCGAAATGCTTCCCGTTCCACGTGCAGGACCCAAAAGGCAGGCAGAGCTCCGGAGTCTCAATGCATGGATGAGACGATGGTGCAAGGATGAGGGTTTTGGATTTGTTAAGAACTGGGGAACAATCTGGGGAAAGGAGGGGCTCTTCCAAAGGGATGGGCTTCACCTTAACCAGGATGGAACCAGGCTGCTGACATTAACCTTTAAAAAGGAGATAGAGCAGCTTTTAAACTAGATAATAGGGGAAATCCAACAGTCACCAAAGAGCGCATGGTTCAGAAGAATGTATCCTTAAAGGATACTACCAAAAGCAGAGAGGTTCCAAAAAAGAGTAAAGTAGCCCAAATGCCGTCGAGTATGGAACAGACAGAGCTTAAAGATCCCAAATTACCCATGACTACCAATAGCCAGATTAATATGAATAAAATAGTGTCTCTAAAATGCTTGTATGCAAATGCTAGAAGTCTAAAAAATAAAATGAGAGAGTTAGACTATATAGCACTAAATGAGAGGTTAGATATGATTGGAATCTTTGAAACATGGTGGAAGGAGGACAACCAGTGGGACACTGTGATACCTGGGTACAAACTATATCATAATGATAGAGCTGATCAAATTGGTGGAGGGGTTGCACTCTATGTTAGAGAGGGCATTGAGTCAGAAAGGATTAAAGTTTTGCAGGAAACAAAAATTTGCTGTAGAATCTCTATGGATTGAAATTCCATGTAAAAAGGGGAAGGCAATGGCAGTGGGGGTGTACTATCGACCGCCTGGCCAGAATGAACAAATGGATGATGAAATGGTCAAAGAAATCAAGGAAGCTAACAAAAGTTACAGCGCAGTAATAATAATGGGTGATTTCAATTACCCCGGTATCAACTGAGTCAGTGTCACGGCAGGACATGCTAGGGAGATAAAGTTCCTAGATGAAATAAATGACTGCTTCTTGGAGCAGCTGGTTCATGAACCGACCAGAGGGGAAGCCATATTGGACCTAGTCCTTAGTGGAACACCAGATCTAATGCAAGAGAGAAGGGTGTTGGGGCCACTTGGCAATAGTGATTATAGCATGATCGCATTTGATTTAATTAGTGGAGGAGGGATAGTAAGGAAATCCACAGTACTACATTTTAATTTTCAAAAGGGAGACTACGATAAAATGTGGAAAATAGTTAAGAAAAAACTAAAAGGAGCAGTTGCAAAGGTTAAAGACTTACATCAAGCTTGGGTGTTGTTGAAAAATACTATCTTGGAAGCCCAGACCAGCTTTATTCCACACTTTAAGAAAAGTGGAAGGAAGTCCAAAAAACTGCCAGCATGGTTTAAAGGTGAGGTTAGAGAGGCTGTTGTTGCCAAAAAAGCATCTTTTAGGAAATGGAAAAAAGAGCCAAACGACGAAACCTGGAAACAGCACAAGCACTGGCAAGTCAAATGCAAGGCATTGATAAGGCAGGCAAAGGGAGAATTTGAGAAGACGCTTGCTGCGGAAGCAAAAACACAAAAGAAAGACTTTTTCAAGTACATTTGTAGCAAAAAACCCATGAGAGAGTCAGTTGGTCCATTAGATGATAGAGGGCTTAAAGGGGCATTAAGAGGCAACAAGGCAATAGCGGAGAGACTAAATGAATTCTTTGCTTCGGTCTTTACTGAGGAAGATGTAGGGATGTTACCCATGACTGAAGTGGTATTTAAAGGTGCAGAAGAATTGAAGGAAATATCGATACATCAGGAAGAGGTATTAAAACTATTAGATAAACTGAAAAGTAACAAATCACATGGGCCAGATGGTATACATCCACGAGTGTTGAAAGAACTGAAATATGAGATTTCAGACCTGCTGTTAGTAATATGCGAACTTTCATTAAAATCATCTGTAATACCTGAAGATTGGAGGATTGCCAATGTAACGCCAATTTTTAAAAAAGGTTCCAGACCAGTGGGCCTGACGTCAGTACCAGGAAAAATGGTAGAAACCATCATAAAGAACAAAATTACTCAGCATGTAGACAGTCATGGCCTAATGCAGGGGTTCTCAACCCTGTCCTCGGGACCCACCTAGCCAGTCGGGTTTTCAGGATAACCACAATGAATATGTATGAGAGAGATTTGCATACACTGCCTCCATTATATGCAAATCTCTCCCATGCATATTCATTGTGGTTATCCTGAAAACCCAACTGGCTAGGTGGGTCCCAAGGACAGGGTGGAGAACCCCTGGCCTAATGGGAGACAGCCAACATGGGTTTACTAATCTGTTATGTTTTTTTGAAGGTGTGAATAAACAGGTGGACAAAGGTGAGTCAGTTGATATGGTGTATCTGGACTTTCAGAAAGCCTTTGACAAGGTCCCTCGTCAGAGACTTTTGGCAAAACTAAAGAGTCATGTGATAGGAGGCAGTGTACTATTGTGGATCAGGAACTGGTTAAAGGATAGAAAGCAGAGGGTAGGGCTAAATGGCCAATTTTCCCAATGGAGAAAGGTGAATAGTGGTGTACCCCAGGGATCTGTGCTGGGTCTGCTGCTTTTTGTCATATTCATAAATAACCTCACTCGTTATTCCCTTTTCCAGGTCATCAAATTTGCAGATGACACAAAACTATTTAAAGTTGTTAAAACCCAAGAGGATTGTGGAAAATTGCAAGAGGATCTTGATAAATTGGAAGACTGGGCATCAAAATGGCAGATGAAATTTAATGTGGACAAGTGCAAAGTTATGCACCTAGGGAAGAACAACCCAAACTATGGTTACACGATGCAAGGTTTCACATTAGGAATCAACACCCAGGAAAAATAGTTAGGCGTCATTGTGGATAACATGTTAAAACCCTCGGCACAGTGTGCAGCAAATAGAATGCTAGGTATCATAAGGAAAGGAATGGAAAATAAAACAAAAGATATTATAATGCCTCTATATCGTTCTGTGATGCAACCTCATATTGAATATTGTGTGCAATTCTGGTCGCCGTATCTTAAAAATGATATAGCGTTATTAGAAAAGGTTCAGAGAAGAGCCACCAAAATGGTAAAGCGGATGGAAGGATACTCCTATGAAGAAAGGCTAAAACGTTAGAGCTCTTTAACCTGGAAGAGAGACGGCTGAGGGGAGATATAGCACAGGTGTAACAGGTGATCTCCGGAACAGCAGGAATTAGTCTTCACATATGGGGGGGTTCGTCGGCGCTGACAGAGCCTGCACGGGAATGCTCCCCAGCATCCAATCAGAAGGCTTTTGGGAGCATCCCTCGCGCCTGCGCGGTAGCTTCCCGCCCTTCCCACTGCCTCTCCCCAGTTGCGTTTAATAGCTGAGACAGAAGGAAAGGAGAGGAAGGAAGAGAGAGAGAGAGATAGTTACAACTCCTAGGGGAGGTGGGTGGGTTGTGAAGACTAATTCCTGCTGTTCCGGAGATCACCTGTTACAGGTAAGTAACTGTGCTATCTCCAGGAACAAGCAGGAATGAGTCTTCACATATGGGGACTCCCTAGCTGAGGGTGCCAGAGGAGATCCCAGAGTGCGCGCCCCTGGACAGGGCAGCATCACCCAACCTGGATTCCCGGCATCCCCGGAGGGATGGAGGGTAGGAGTTGAGAAGAGTTGCCAAAGCAGAGCAACCGAAGACTACAGGGGAGTCTTCAACCACGTCAATTAGCATTAAACCGTTAATGATCTAGCACAATCTAGAGCTTACCTACTGGATTGTAGAAGGCAGAGCTGTGATGGGTACTGTAGATGCAGTAGCGAAGTCTTCAAGGGAACTTCACCGCAGAGAGGACGAAGTTCCCAGTCCGGGCGGGCTGGAGACGCAGGTGTCAACCGGCGCCGGAAAGACGGCAGGTCTTCACGAGGAGCTCTAAGAAGCTGAGAACTCCAGGAGGAGCAGAGTCCCCAATCCGGAGGACTAATCAGAAGACTGACCGATCTGGGAAAACCCAGCCCGGAGAAGAACAGAAGTGTACCCCGGGATATCGAGGGGTACACTGTCTACCCGAGCCGGCAAGGGATAGGAAGACAATGGGTTCGAAAACCAAGGGGCTGATGACATCACAGCAAGTTTAAGCATAACCGGTCCGAGCACCCGAGCCGCAGAACACAGGCAAGCGGGCCGGCCGGACCCCGTAAGAAATAACAAAACATCAGTACCGACAATTGGGGGATAGTCGGTAAGACACAGGGCGCTATAACATTTCCCAAAAAGCGCCCGCCTGTACAGATATATATCCAAAAACAGGTATAGATGTATAGCGGGCTAAAGGTGGGCCCGAGAGCGCCCACCCAGGTTACTCAACCAGTATGGACACGTGAGAACGATACTGCCAACTCGGACCGGCCCTTGATCCACAGGAGGGCGCCTACCTGGAAGGTGGCGGGAGGAAGGGCCATCCAAGTGATGGGCCTATGTGTGTGGAGCAGGGCAGATTGGCGAGGGTAGCAGTATGGTTGCGTGACCGCCCGATCAGTTGGGGAGGAGCACATCAGGAGTACGTAGACCCCTGAGGCGTCCACCTGACAGTCACCCAAACGTGTCCTCCGTGCCAGGAGGATAGAAAACCCTATAGCCACGGCGTGACCGTGGGGCCATCTCCGGCCTATATAAAAAACCCCTTGGGGTTAGGGCCAAGGCCCTCCGCCGCTCCGAAGAGTGCAGGGAGCGGAGCCGGGGATCGGCATGGGTCAGTGGGACCCCTGTTCACTGTAACCTGATGGACCCAGGGATTTCCCTGCGAGAGCGGAGACACAGACCGGGGGGGGGGGGGGGGGTTGGTCCGGCCCGGCCCTGTCAAGGAATGGCTCGGCCACGCTCGGAGAGTAGCGGCCAAGGCCTACACTGGGAGAAGGCGATTCGGTGCGCGATCCCCTCAATCCGGGGGAACCAGGCAGAGGGGAACCAGGCAGAGGGGAATCCGAGGGATGTACCCGAGGGTAAGTCCGAAGAGATTAGCCTGGCCCTGAGGAGCCAGGCTAATCTAGCGTGGGAAGGTTCCCCCCCCCCCCCCGGGGGAGGGGGCTCCATACCTCCAATCAAGCAGCCGAACCGCTTGTCACACTGAAAGAACCCCAGTGTAGAACTGGACAGTAACTTCATATAAGAGGAGTTAAGCGCAAACTGCCTCATACCGCAGCCTAAGGCTGCCTGGCATGGGCAGCCTGGCACGAGCCCTGGCACTGCCGACCGGTGTGAGACGTCCCTGGCATGGGCGCACCCGGCAGGCGGGCAGAGGGATAAAACCTCCTCCTCTTCGGACAGGAGGGTCGGGAAGGACATTTCCTACCCCCGGGAGAGGCGGAGGGCCGCGGGCGGCCAGCACCAAACAGGTCGGAGGAGCACTGAGCAACCTGACGCAAAGCCTCGCCATTAAAGAGGTTCTCCCCGGTGCACGGGGAAGTATCCAGGTTATGTTGTGTCCAGCTGCACAAGTCGGAAGCCTGCAACCAGGCTGTACGACGCGCCCCTATGGCTACCGCAGAGGACCTGCTAACCGACTCGAAAGAGTCCACGGCAGCCCGAGAAAGAAACCAAGAGATATTCCTGCAATGGTAAAGAAGCAAGGAATAGTCGGGGGCCCGAGGGGCCGACACGAAGGGAGACAAGAGAGATAACCTCTCGGTGACCTCCCGCAGCGCCAGGCTCATATAGAAGATATATGAGAGAATCCTGGAAGCCAACATGGACGCTTGGAAGGTTCGCCGCCCAAAGTTGTCCAGTTTTAGACGCACGATTCAGGGGGCAGAAGAGTGCTTCTTCTTGCTTCCGACCTTCCTCAGGGCCGATTCCACCACCATGGAATGATGGGGAAGCTGGTGCGTCTGGAAACCCGGAGAGGGGGACACCCGATACCGGGCATGCATGGCTGCAGGCGGTGCCGTGACCTGTAAGGGCGAGCGCCAAATCCCGAGCAGGAGATCACGCAGGGAAGGAAGTAAAGGAAGCATTACGGCTGCCTGTTCCGCAGTACCCGGACTTAGCGAAGGGCCCGGGATAGGAATGGCGAGCAAGTCCGCCATGTCAAGGAGGAAGTCCTGAAAAGACGGCTCTCCCAGAGGGGCTATCCCGGGGGAGGCCGAGGCGGAGGGGCCCGCTTGAGCACCAGGGGACCCACCGTGCTGGTGCACGGGAGGAATCGCTCTAAACAGAGGAGGGTGCTGACAGCCCCAATTCGAGGCAGTCGGTACTGCATCGTCAGAGCCCGGGATCGACTCCAATGGGGGCATCGAAGGGAGCGACGTCCCCGACGGGCCCGCGGAACTCGGCCTCGGCCCCGATTCCAGGGGCGGGTCCGCCCTCGGGGCAGTCCGCAAAGGCGGCTGGAGTGGTGCCGAGGCCGCTGGAGAGCAGGCGAGCGCAGCACTGCACCGTCGGAAGAGACCGGGGTCGGATCCGAAATGCGCCGGAGCCACGCCTTCCAGACTGGAGATCGATTCGAGGCTGGGCATCGAACCGAGCGACGCCTCCTTAGGGGGCCCCGGTGTCGGCGGCCGCACCGGTGCTGCCATTCCCACGAATGGAGTCGGGGTCACGACGATCAGTGCTGAGGGCAACGAGGGCTTCCCAGGCCGAAACTCGGCGAAGAGGGAAACACCCGAAGTCGGCTCCGACGCCTGGAGAGAGGCCCTCCTAGGCACCGTGGTTCTGCCCGCGCCTGTTTTATTGAGCGGGAAACCCTTACGGGGCGTACTACGTGGCCTCGAGGGTACCCAGGTAACCCGCCGAGCCCCGGCGGGGAGCGAGACGCCCAGCCCCGGCTCCGCGGCCGCGGCGCTTCTTTGGGTCAACTCAACCGAAGGACCCGGATCCCGCAGGCAGACTCCAGTGACGAGTGGAGCACTCAACGCCCGCTTAGATGCCGGGAGGTCGGTGGCGTCCGGGGGAGGCCCCGGCCCCGCGCAAGGTGGGGGTGCCAACCCGCCCAACCGGGATAGATCGATCGGCTCCGCAGGTGGAGCCCGGAGGCGACCCCTGGCGAAGCACGGGGCTCTTGTTCCCGGGACCGCCACGGGAGGGGCGGGGCCGCGCAAGGCCAGTACCGCCCCCACGGAAGCCGGGGATGAGTTGAACGGCCCTG
Source organism: Ichthyophis bannanicus (assembly GCA_033557465.1). NCBI lineage: Eukaryota > Metazoa > Chordata > Amphibia > Gymnophiona > Ichthyophiidae > Ichthyophis > Ichthyophis bannanicus. Next base: position 369,450,209 of record CM066033.1, on the reverse strand, counting down.
GCGGAGCCGAGGGCCTCCGGTGGCGATCCCCGGCAGGGAGTAGGGCCACCGACTGCGACGCCGATGACTTGGTCCCGCTCGAAGCGGTCACCACCTCCGCGCATGGCTGGGTTGTGGGCACGCCATACCGGGTCAGGTTGGTCTGACGATCCCCGGTGACGAGTGGAACACTCGACACCGACGCCGATGCCGGGGAATCGGTACCATCCCCGCGCAGGGCCGGGATGCCGTAGAGCCAGACTGGGTCGAGTCGATCGGCCCCGAAGGCACCGAGGACACCAGTCGACAGTCCCTGGCGAAGAGTGGAACACTCGACGCCGGCGCCGCTGCCGAGGGATCTGCACCGCTCGAAGCGGGTGCCACCCTCGGGCAAGGCTCAGGAAAGTTCTGTGAGGAGCAAACCTCAGGAACAACCCGAAACCCCATGGAGGTTCTGGAGCCCGAAGACTCCCTCCGGGGTGTAATGTCAGACGGCTGCCTAGGGTGAGAACTTACACAATCTTGACGATGCATATATTCATATGATTCTTGCAAGGTATTGTGGGTATTGTAGTTCATTCACTCCCAAACACAGCTGATGACAATAATTTGAGTTGTGAAACCAAGTGGTAAGATCAATAAAATACTTCTTTTATTGATGGGGTTTAATTCACCCAGCACATGTATGCTTGATAGCACTATAAATGAGGTTACTTGCTTGCAGTGTTTAAAATGGATAACAAAAAGTCACAAAGTAAACCAGAAAACAACCTTCAGCTTGTCAGGCAATTAGCTAATGTTTTCTTAGCAAGTAATTACCAAATACAAAGGCACAAAGTAAAGAATAAACTTTGCTGGTTAGGTTAACTTCTGCTTATTTTCCACGCCGATCTCAGCAGTGATTCTCCCTTGCTCACACACACAATCAGGTGCAGCCCTAATTACTATCAATGGACCAGCTGAAAGCCTTTAGCTGGCTGGCTGCTACTGTGTGAGCCCAAATCCTGCTTTAAGAGCTGTTTGCAGTGGAAATAAAGAACAAAGTTAGGTTTCTTTGTGATGGCTGATGTGTTTGCTCATAGACAGCTAGCAATAGCATTTAGATAAAGAACAGTCCATGTAAATAGTTTCATCTGCTGTATTTCCCCCTGCATCAACAATCATAGGGTCAATATCATACATTGGCACAGATGAGTCTTTCATTAAGGCACTATCATGAGAATGCTTATTCCCTTGCTGCCATTCTCTATTATAGATAGGGTCTGGATCAGTATTCATACCTGAGCCTCTCCTGCTATCATTATTCCTCTCTGTATAGCCTGGCCAATATGTAATCCAATTCTGATGTCCAGCCTTCCAATCTTGATCCCTGGACGCTGGATCTTCTCTCACATACCTTCTGGCCTGGGTCTGAAAGTCCCTTCTACATGCAGTCTTCTCTCTTCCAGGTAGCCACTGGTGATTCCTATCTCTGCCACTCCATTCCTCTGGCTGAATCCAGTCCAATGGACTCTGCTGGCTTTTGGAATACCTCCCAGTATGAGTACTGCCTTGGAATCTCCCAGACCTTCCAATGGCCTTTCTTCTCTTCCTTCCAGAGAGTTTCCTTCTCTCTCTATCTGCTTGGCTTGGCTTCTGTTTCTCCAGGTGATACTGGTGCTTGTAGCCGTTGCTGTCTCTGTATCTCTTCCTCCCTCTGTAGCTGTTCTTGAAACTGTTGCTGAAACTGTTTCCTGAAGAATAATCTCTATTCTTATTCTTTCCTAATGTGTGCTGCTCCCTAACACAGCGCAGCTGTGTTGAATCAAGCCCTGCCCTTTGAGATGAGTGCTTAGGGATTACCTCATAGCTCTCTTGATTGCACACACATTCTCTCACTTCAGCCCCTCTCATGGCTGCTGGAAAGCTGGTGCATTCTGGGACTGGTAGTCTTTTATGTGAAAACTCTGTTTTCTTGCTTCTACCAGAACTGACAGGTTGCTTGTTCAGAGTCACATCATCTTTTCTATAGCTCCTACCTGAGCTATGATAAGCTTCCTTATCACAGTAAGGGACTGGAGGGGAAGGCCGGAGCCGTCGTCATGCGGCGCATGAGACTCACCCCTCAAGGCTCGGTTAGTCTTAACAGACTGTTGTTGGGTTACCTGATCCTGGCCAGGAGAGAAAGCCGACGACCGCACCTCAGAGGGAAAGACGTCATCGAGGGACACTCGAAACAGGGAGGGCCTTCTCCCAACGCTAAAGCCCAGGGAACAGGGGGAGAAGGGGTCAGGGCCCCAACAGGAGAGACACCAGGCGTTGGAGTCGGAGCAGAAGACAACGTCTCCACAGTGGGGGCACTTCTTAGGGGAAGAAGGCTCCATGCTGGAAAGCCCGGTAGGCCTCAGAATAACACGAGGAAGATGCTCCTCGAAGGAAATAAGGAAAAAAAAAAATAAGGAAAAAGGGGGCACCAGCGGTGCCAGAGTCAGCGGGGAAAAAACCGCGACCACAGGAAACAAGAAAAGAAAAGAAGAAAAGGTTTCTGCGGTGACAGGAGGTACGTCCTGTCGGCTCCGCGGAAAAACAAAAACTGGGGAGAGGCAGTTGGAAGGGCGGGAAGCTACCGCGCAGGCGTGAGGGATGCTCCCAAAAGCCTTCTGATTGGATGCTGGGGAGCATTCCCGTGCGGGCTCTGTCGGCGCCGACGAACCCCCCCCCATATGTGAAGACTCATTCCTGCTTGTTCCTGGAGATGATAGAAGTCTATAAATTAATGAACAGAGTGGAATGGGTAAACGTAGATCGACTGTTTACATTATCAGAATATAGAAAGACTAGGGGACATGCATTGAAGCTACAGGGTAAACTATTTAAGACTAATAAAAGAAAATAATTTTTCACTCAACGTGTAATCAAACTCTGGAATTTGTTACCGGAGTATGTAGTAAAGCCTGTTAGTGTAACTGGGTTTAAAAATGGTTTGGACAAGTTCCTGGAGAAAAGGTCCATAAACCATTATTAAGAAGGGACTCAGGATATCAATGTTTGACTCAGTACAGGCATTGTGGAACCTGTGTCTTTTGGGGAAGTTACTAGGTACGTATGACCTAGATTGGCCACTGTTGGAAACAGGATAATGGGTTTGATGGACCTTGGTCTGAACCAGTATGGCATATCTTATGTTCCCCCTTGGGCTGGAAAGTGATAGCGCATGTGCGGTCTAAATCCTAAAGGCTTTCTTTGAAAGCTCGGGAGTGAATCAGCATGGGCTCAGTTGGTGCCGTCATCACCCATATGTAAGGGCTGACTTCCTGCTTGGTCCTGGAGAAACAGCCCCACAACATTATGAAACCTCAACCAGATTTAACTGTAGGAAGGGTGTGGGTTTTTTCCTTATAAGCTTCATTTCTCTGCCTGTAAATGTATCGCTAGTCTCTATTGACAAAGAGCTCATTTGGTTTCATCTGTCTACAGAACATTTTTCCAGAAGGACTGTGGTTTCTCAAGGTGGGTTTGGGCAAAGATAAGGTGTGCCTTTTGATGTCCGTCTTTGAGCAGTGGGGTCCTCCTTGGCCTTTGCCATGAAGTCCTTCTTTGTTTAGTGCACGGCGTATGATGCAGATTGATACCACCACTCCAGATTGCTCCAGGTCAGCCTTAAGCTCTTTGGCTGTTGTACATAGTGTTTTTCCAACTGTTTGCAGTAACCTTTGAAGGCCTCTTAGTTTAATTTTCCTCTTCCTCTCATGTCCTGGGAAGCTCTTGACAGTTCCATGAACAGAAAATGTCTTAACATTGTGAACTATAGACACAGCAATCCCAAAGTCTTTGGAGGTGGCCTTGTACAGTTTTTATACTACAGTATTTCCTACTGGTTCCTTTTTAAATTGATCTCATTTTATGTGATTCTTTTGTGTGTGAAATATGTGCACATATATAGCCCAAAGCCATTTTACTGGCCACATTTTTTTTAAAGGAGATCTTGGACATCAAGGGGTTGAACTGCAAGGGTACCAATAATGTTGATCTCAACCATATCACAATCCCCCCCCCCCCCCTCAAGCTTGCATAAACAAATGTGTCTTTAATTGACCCTTAAAAGAGCAAAAGTCAGCCTCCAATCATAGTTGTCAGGGAAGGGAATTTCAGAGTACAGGAGTCTGGCACCTAGAACACCTGAAGCCGAACCCTTGTCCCCTGGACATCCCTGAAACCAGCACTAACAACCCCATGTCTGCAGATCACAGAGTACAGATAGGGGACATACCACTGCAAAAGCCAACATAAACAAACAGGTGCCAGCCCATAGAGAACCTTGAGTTCTAAAAGCAAAAGTTTATATTACACACAGTAAGATACCGGCAACAAAATGTAGCTCTCTTAAAATGGGGTTGACATGATCAAATTTTCCCAACCCCTTAATTATTTTAACAGCAGTATTGTGTAGCAGATGCAATCGAGCCAGCTCTCTCATAGGCAAGCCCACCAGTGGGGAATTACAATAATAAATTCAGGCAGAACCAAAGCACTCATAACTACTCCAACTGTCCTTCAGAGAGGTAAGGATGTAATGTATGAAGCATCCACAGAATCCCAACTAAGGATCTAATCATCCAAGAGACATGGTCATGCAGGGTCAAAGAGCAGTCCAACCATATCTCTAACCTACAACAAAAGTCCAGAAACCCCCTGCAAGCCCCCCTCCTCTTAACAGAAAAGTAAGCCCACCAATTGACTGAGAAGGCAAAAGCCATAAAACCTCTGTCTTTAAATTTAAGTTATGAGAAGGCTTTGCCCAGATGTATCTTAACTTAGAAATACACAAATTAATCTTCTCAGATGCATCTAGCTCCCCTAAGGACAGCAGCACACCACCTGCAAGTCACCCGTGTACATATCTCTCTCATCAATGAACAAAGCAGCAGCATATAAACATTGAACAAAAACAGAGATAACTTGGGAGCCTTGAGGGATCCTACACTCCAGCTCCCAAGCAGACAACAGCTGCTGACCATACTTTACACACTACTCCCCCTCCCAGTCAAAAAAGATGAAAACCATTGAAGAACTTGCCCTCCCAATCCTACTCCCTTTAAACAATCCAATAAAAGATGGAGCTCAACAGTGTCAAATGCAACACCTACATCCAACTGGAGTAGAAATCCCTCAACGTCACCATCAAACATAATGTAGATATCCACCAGGGTTCTAAGCAAAGTCTCAGTACTATAAAACCTATGAAACCCCAACTGACAACTCATCTAGGAAATTGCGAGTCTCCAAAAAATTCAGATAACTCTAGAGCCACACAACGCTCCACCACCTTACCCAAAAAAGGTAAATTGGAGATGGGGTGGTAACTACCATAACTGGCAACATCTCCACCACATCCTTCTTTAACTCCAACAATAACTACAGTACCATGATCAGACCACCAACTCATCACCTTCTGCATTCCACATGACACCAGCTCATACAAACATCACCACAATGGAACTCTCAGCCTAGGTTCCAGCAACTGGACAAAAAGGCATTTATAGAAGAGATCATACCCATGATAAATTATGACACTGACAACATGGATACATTAATTCACAGCTGGAACCAGACAATAAGCAACTACACACTAAAACCACAGACCAACACTATCATCTACAAGCCAGAGCACCTTGGTATTGTAAAAAATTAAAAAGTTAAACGTAAACGCCATAGACTGGAAAGATGCTGGAGACACTCAAAGACCTCAGCTGACCTCGACAATTACATGGCATAACTACATCAATACCATACCGCTGTAAACAAAAGAAAGAAGAAATACCACACACAACTCATCCTAAAATCACTTAACCTCTCCAAAGAGCTATTTGATATAGTAAAATTGCTGGCAAAAGCCCCTTAATGAGAGAATACAGACAACAACCTCCTCCCACAAACTCTAGCCAACCACTTCCAAAACCAGGTCAACACCATAAGCAGTGAGAAACTAGCAATGGCCATAGAGGAGGATCACATACCCACTCCACCCATCTGGCAACCATTCATGCCTGTATCACTAGACCACCTAGAGACAATCATCAGAAACCTCAACATCACCACTAGACCCATGTCCTGCCAGATGGATAAAAGCAATCAAGGATAACGTACTACCAATACATAAAATCACATAACTCTCACTCGCACAAGGATACATGCCACCTGAATTAAAGAGATCATTTATTCCCCCAATAAATAAAAACACCACAGCAGTGGACTAGAAACAACCCAACTCATACAGACCCATCTCTAGTGTACCCATCCTTGCAAAAACATTCATAAGACCATACTGCTTCAGCTCCAGCAGCATATGGATACGCATGCGCCTCTCAACCATTACCAGTACGGTTACAGGCCCAACCATAGTGTGGAATCCTTACTTACCGCCCTTGTGGACAACCTTGTCAGAGGCACTGAAAAAACATCACCAAGGCTTCCTCCTAATCTTTTTGGACATCAGAGGAGCCTTTGACTTCATCCCACACAATATGCTTATAAAATGCTTACAAGCGATAGGTTTAATTGATACTACACTGAAATGGTTCCAGACATACCTGGCAGACCGGAAGCAGCAAATATCAATAAAAGGCTTTAACTCTACACCATTCACGCAACAAAAGGGTGTCCCCCAATGATCAGCACTTACATCAATCTTATATAACATCTTCCTACAACCCATCTGCAAGATAATACAATCCCACAACATTCTCTACCACATATATGCAGATGATGTCATGATGTACATGCCATTCTCCACCACAAATCCCATATACATGCCTATAATAAACTGCCTCAACAATGTCACACTATGGCTGGCCAAACACAATCTCATTGTAAACCCCGTCAAGACCAAAGCTCTCTTCATCTTTCATGACAGAAATTACATCCCCCCCACCCATCATACTTGGAACACAACAAAGTAAAATCTGAGGTATGTTATCTCGGTATAACGTTCGACCAACATCTAACACTACAACCCCACATCAGCAACATCACCAGAGCAATATATAATAAACTAAAGATAGTCCAACACCTATGCCCACTCCTGGGCTTCAATGACTACCGCATAGTCTTTCAAGCACTAATCATACCCCACTTTGACTACTGTAACATCCTCTTCCAAGGACTGCTGGACCATGTCCTCTACCCCTCTACAACTTGCACAAAATACTGCCACCCGCATTCTGTTCCATGCCACAAGAACAGACCACATCACCCCCTTGCTAAAAAAACTGCATTGACTACCTGAAAAATCAGAACTAAATACAAAGTTATATTAACCACATTTAAAATATCTCAAGGATTATCCTCTACATACCTTCAAGCCCTTCTTCAAAAACCTTCTGATAACAGAGCAAGAACGACATCCCAACAGAACACATTACTGGAGCCCCACACATTCTGAAAAATCAACAAAACCACCTCTAAAGAGTAGTTACTCACCTGTAACAGGTGTTCTCCAGGAGCAGCAGAAATCAGTCCTCACATATGGGTGACTTTGGCGTCGACGGAGCCCCCATGTGGAGCATTTCCCCAGCTTTCAAAGAAAGCCTTTGGGAATGCAGGCACGCATGCGCGGTCCCCTTCCCACCCAAAGGTGCCATCTTGCTCAGTCTAATGACATAGTTAAAAGACAGCACAAAAAGAAAATGAACTATATACAACTGCAACTCCAAGGGGAGGAGGGAGGGTCGTGAGGACTGATTCCTGCTGCTTCTGGAGAACACCTGTTACAGGTGAGTAACTACTCTTTCTCCAGGACCAAGCAGGAAGTCAGTCCTCACATATGAGTGACTCCCTAGCTCTGGGCTACCAGGAACCCAGGCTGAATAATAGAGCTCCCTCTAGAGCCCCAGCAACAGTGAGAGAATCTTTTCTGAGACCACACCTGAACGGTAGCCCAACACCAGGGCCGGAGGGTAGGAGTTGCCTAAACCTCAAAGAGATTACGGAGTACCGCTTGCCCGAAAGCACTGTCCCTACAGGACTCTCTCTCGAGGCAGTAGTGGTCCGCAAAAGTCTGGCTTGAAGACCAAGTAGCGGCCCGGCAGATGTCTGCCAACGGAACAGAACGGAAGTGAGCTACTGATGCGGCCTTCGCCCTGACCTGGTAGGCCGTGACTCGACCCTCCAGGGAGAGGCCGGCTGCCCTGTACGCCCAGGCGATACAGTCTGCCACCCAAATGGACAACGTACGCTTAGTGACAGGCAACCCCAATTTATTAGGGTCAAAGGAAATGAAGAGCTGAGAAGCCCTTCTATGCCCCTGCGTACGTTCAAGGTAAAAGGACAGCGCTCTTCTACAATCCAGTGTATGCAAGACAGTTTCGGCCCTACTAGCGTGCGGCCTGGGAAAGAAAGTTGGAAGGACCACCTCCTGGTTGAGGTGGAAGGAGGACACTACCTTTGGCAGGAACTTAGGATGAGTCCACAAGACTACCCTGTTCCTATAGAACCTGGTATATGGCCTAGCCGAGACCAGGGCCTGAAGCTCACTCACCCGCCTAACCGAGGTGAGTGCCACAAGGAACACCACCTTCCAGGAGAGGAAATGTAAATGGCAGGTTGCCATTGGCTCAAAAGGTGGGCGAGTCAGTTGCTGCAAGACCACAATGAGATCCCACTCAGTGGCCAGTGGACGAATAGGAGGCTTAAGCAGAAGCAGACCTCTGAGAAAGCGAGACACCAGAGGGTGGCCTGAGAGAGATTGTCCATCCACCGGCGAGTGGTGAGCTGAGAGGGCACTGAGGTGAACCCGGACAGAGTTGGACTGAAGTCCTAGGTTGGAAATGTGGAGCAGGTATTGTAGCACCACCTGGACAGAGCAGGAGAAGGGGTCCTCTTGCTGTTGAGAACACCAAGTAGAGAACCTACGCTACTTCAGAGCACAGGCCTTCCTAGTGGAATGCTTCCTGGAGGCCAACACCACCTCTTCAACCTCCCTTGATAGGAGCAAGGGAGCAAGGACTAGCCTTTCAGCAGCCAGGCCATCAAATTGAGGGATCTGAGGTTGGGATGCAAGAGGGACCCCTGATCCTGAGTCAGAAGGATGGGTTGCAACCCCAGAGGAAGTGGAATATCCACTGCCAACTGCAGAAGAAGAGGGAACCACGGCTGCCTGGGCCACCTGGGGGCTATCAGGATCACCGTGGCTCGGTCCTGCTGGATTTTGAATAGAATCCGGGCCACCAGAGGTGTGGGAGGAAAGGCATACAGCAGGCTCTCTGACCAGGGGATCAGGAATGCATCTGGCGCTGTTCGCAAGGGAAGCGGTTGCCTGGAACAGAACCTGGATAGTTGCCTCTTCAGCAGACTGGCAAAAAGATCCATGGTTGGAAGACCCCACTTCAGAAAGATCTGTTGAACTAACAGAGGATCCAACTGCCACTCGTGAAGCTGCAGGAATCTGCTTAGCCTGTCTGCCAGGTAGTTTTCCTGGCCTGGGAGCACTGTTCCCTCTAAGCTGTGCACGCACACACACCTCACTGAGCGAGCGCACATACTTTACAACAGAACGCACAAAAATTACGGTTCTGATTCTGATAGAAAACACCACAGACATCTTAAAATTGAAAAGTTGTTGTGTATTTCCAGTTTTCACAAGTTCTACAATATTTTCTAGTGCAATAAATGTGGTGTACATACTGTATTCTGACGTGTAGTCAAATTTTAAAGTATATAACTCCGAGTGTTATGTGGCGCACAAAAATTTAACCTTCCTTCAAAAGCTGCACAGCTGATATTTTATGCGCGCACAGCCTACAGAAAATTAGAGGGAACATTGCCTGGGAGGTAGACCGCCCTGAGTGACAGCCCAGGAGCAGAGAGCTTGTGCTTTCAGGCACAGAAGTCTGGATCCTGTGCCTCCCTGCTTGTTGACGTAGAACATAGCCACCTGGTTGTCCGTCTGAACTACGACAGACTGGTGAGACAGGATCTGAGAGAAAGTCCGTAAGGCTAGTCGAATGGCCCTCAATTCCAACATGTTGATCTGCTGGGCGGCCTCCCACAGAGACCACAGGCCTTGGGTGCAGGCCCCCTGGCAGTGTGCCCCCCAGCCCTGTAGGGAAGCATCGGTTGTCAGTACCTGAGTGTGTGGGGAGGCCTGAAAAGGAACACCCCTGACCAGATTTGGGAGATGCCTCCACCAGCGTAAGGAGTCCACCAAGAGTTTGGACACCTCTATTCTGTCTGACAATTTCCCTGTGGCCTGTAGCCACTGCGCCCTGAGGTGCCACTGAGCCGGCCTCATGTGCAGCCGGGCATGTGGGGTGACATGCACTGTGGAAGCCATGTGACCTAAGAGCCGGAGGAAGTGTCTGGCCGAGACCAGAGAGTTCGCCCGAAACTGGCCAGCCAACTTTATCAGCCTGTGATCTCTGTCCACAGGCAAATAGGCCTTTGCATGGATGGTATCCAATCTTGCCCCTATGAACTCCACGTCCTGTGAGTGGACTAAAATGGACTTGGGGAAGATTATGACGAATCCCAGGTGCTGAAGCAGGGATATGGTTCTGAAGGTGGCCTGTCTGGCCTCTTGTGGAGACTGGCCCCTGATAAGCCAGTCGTTCAAGCAAGGGAACACAAAGATCCCCTGGTTCCTGAGGTAGGCCGCAACCATCGCCAGGTATTTTGTAAAGACCCTGGGGGCGGAGGTGAGGCCAAAAGGAAGCACTCTGTACTGGAAGTGCTTTCCCCCCACCACAAATCTGAGGAACTGTCTGTGACTTTGATGGATGAGGATGTGAGTATAAGCATCCTTCAGGTCTAAGGAGCATAGCCAATCTCCCTGCTGGAGGTAGCGCAGTAAGATTCCAAGGGTAAGCATCTTGAACTTTTCCCTCTCCAGAAACTTGTTCAGATTTCTCAGGTCGAGGATAGGGCGGAGGCCTCCTGTTCTTTTTGGTACGAGGAAGTACCTCGAGTAGAAGCCTTGCCCTTCCAAGTGGTGAGGCACCGGTTCCACCGCCTGGTCCCTTAGTAGACCTTCCAACTCCTGAAGGAGTAAGTTTCTGTGCAGAGGGGGTCTTGGAGGTTCCCCTGGAAAGTAGGAGGGGGTATCTGGGTGAAGTGGAGCAGATAGCCCCTTTTGATGATGCTTAACACCCAAGTATCCCCTGTGATGGCTGGCCACCTGTCTGCGTACAGGGTCAGCCGACCTCCTGTGCCCTGGAGAGGAGGAGAGGCTATGCTGGCATAGTCAAAACCCCCTCCCTGCTGAGCAGGAACCGGAGTAGGAGGCTTGGGAGCCTTCTGTCTACGGGGCCCATGACCCTGCCCCTTGGCCTGCTGGCCCTGTTGGGGAGCTGCAGAGGCCTGGTAGGGAGGGTAGGTTTTGTAGGCAGCGGTCTTCCTCTGGTAAAAGGTCTTTTTCCCCCATCCCTTCTTCTTCTGAGAAGGTGCAGAGGTTTTCCTGGACAGCTTTGTCCGGGTAAGAGTCTCGGTCTCGAGTTCTGCAGCCTTTTCGGCCATGGGCTTGCCAAAAAGGTTTTCACCTCGGCAAGGGACATTGACCAACGTGTCCTGTACCCATGGCTCGAGGTCCGAGGATTGTAGCCAGGCCTGGCGGCGTGCACCGATGCCGGCCCCTGCTACCCAGGCCGAAGCCTCAAATCCATCGTAGGCTGCTCGAGATATAAACTTCGAGCATTCTCTAATACCAGAAGACAAGGCCTTGAACCTCTGCAAAGGTTCCTCAGACAGAGCAGCAGAGAACCCGGCAATCTCCTTTGCCAGGTCTCGAAGGTACATGCCCATGTACAGCTCGTAGGTCTGGACACGGCAAGCAAGCATAGAGCCCTGGAAGCACTTTCTACCGATAGCATCCAGGTTCCAGGCTTCCCTGCCGGGAGGCACCGAGGAGTGCATCTTCTGACTCTTCAGACGATGCATGGCCAATTCCACAACCATGGAATGGTGCGGTAGCTGTGCCTTTTGAAACCGGGGGCTCTTGCGGACTCGATAGATGGAATCGACCTGCTTGCTTAGAACCGGCATCGAGGCCGGCGCCTCCCACATGCGGAAGAGAAACCGCTCCAGCATCGGAGGAACCAGGACAGTAAAGGCCTCCTTGGGAGGAGAGTCATACTGAAGAGCCTCGAGCTCCTCAGCTCGAGGCTCCTCCTCGGGGTCCGCAGGGAATGCCAGTGCTTTGGCCATGTCCCTTACGAAATCCGAGAACCTAGTATCCTCTGGGGGAGACCTTGTCTGAGGCTCGGAAGCCGGTGAGTCCGAAGGGATGCACTGAGTCCGGAAGGTGTCAGGGGACTCCTCCTCCTCCATTCCCCACGCCGATTCCTCCAAGGAGGAATCGAGCGGCTCCGAGTGGGCGGGCACCGGCGCCATCCGCCCCGACGCCGAGAGAACCGGCGTCGACGACCTCGGTCCAGAACGGGAGGCCGAGGGTGACCTTGGCTGAGGATCGACTCGAGTTCGCATGGTCTCGAGGATCGGCTCGGCCTCCGGGGTCGACTTGGACGTCGATGTCCCGGTGGTCGGGGCAGATGCGCTGGTGAGACCGGCGATCAGCACCCGCTGCTGTTCCATGAAGGCAGACAATCTGCTCTCCAAGGCCGTCAACCCGAGTCCGAGCTCAGGAGATCCAGCAGCCTCCGACTCAGGCCCCGACAGCGTCGGGCCTGACGTTGGCTCCCCCAGAGGAGAGTCCACGAGGGGTACAGTACTCATGTGACTCGGGGCCTCCGACTCTACACAAGGATGCTTTGCAGGCCTCTCCAACTCCGAAGACTCGGGACGGCGATCGGGGCTATGCGACCTGGCCCTCGAGGAGCCAAGAGCGTCCACTGATGCCGCCCTCGCGGGTTTCTTCTTCCTTCGGTGTTCCCTCGAGGGGGACTCCCTTTCAGAAGAGCCCCGACGATGCTCAGGGTCAGACTCCCGAGACGTCGAGGCCTCTGACGAAGTCTGGACCCGTCCAGAGGCAGATTCGGAGAAGATCCTCTCACGCTGGTGCTGATGGCTCCGTAATGCCTTGGAAGACATTTTGCCACAGGGACTACAGACCGTAGAATCATGGTCTGGCCCCAGGCACCGGAGGCAGCAGTCGTGTGTGTCGGTGAGAGATCAGTTTCTTGCACTGATCACACTTCTTAAAGCCACTGGCAGCCATCGGGGGAAAAAGGGCCCCTGCAAGATCAAAAAATTGGGCTGCCAGGGAAAGAAAAAAAAGGCGCGAACGCAGTCTCTAAGGACAAAAACCGAAAAAAGAGATCCGGGCTCGGCACCGGTGTACCGAGTCCAGGCAGGAAAGGAACCGATGTCGAACCGAAGAAAACACTCGACCCAACGCAGAAAAATCAACTTTTTTCACGGGTGACAAGGACAGGCGTCCTTAGGGCTCCGCAGAAAAAAGAAGACTGAGCAAGATGGCACCTTTGGGCGGGAAGGGGACCGCGCATGCGTGCCTGCATTCCCAAAGGCTTTCTTTGAAAGCTGGGGAAATGCTCCGCATGGGGGCTCCATCGACGCCGATGTCACCCTTATGTGAGGACTGACTTCCTGCTTGGTCCTGGAGAATAAGGTTTTCTCCCTCTAAGCTCCAATCATATGGAAAGCACTACCAGATCACCTACATGAAATTACCGACCTAATGGACTTCAGAAAGAAATTAAAGATACCTCTACAAGGAGCATTTTGAAGATGACTAGCACACAACCGCTCCCCCTCCCCCCTCTTACACCCATCTCAATCCTTATCCACCCACATCATGCCCGACACTCTGTCTTGGCAGATGTCCTATATACCTATGACTTATCTGTATATTGTTCAGTTATCTTGTTTGAAGTTCACTGTTCTTAATCTTGTTCAAAGTTAGCTTGTCCAAATCCACTTATGTTCACTCTTGAATGTTCCCTGTATCTACGCATTGATTTGTTCTATGTAAACCGCCTTGGCTATAAGATTAGGTGGTATATAAACCATGCAAATAAATAATGCATTGGGAAATACACCAGATATCAAGGAAACATTCATAATCCGTACTAACCATGCAGAGACCAATTGCCTCCCCAGCAGAACCCACAACACAGGGCAAGGATCCAACAAACGCCCTACAGGACACATCTGTCCTACCAAACACTCCACTTTCCCAGGAGTCACTTCAGTCCATCTAGGTTCTGAAATACAGTGGGCCTCCAGGGAAGACACTCCACCCACCCTGCACAGCCTCCTTCCCCCCACTCAAAAGTGCATATCTCTGCTGAACTATCTTATTGTGAAAGCAACATGCAAACCCCTCACATGCCCCCTGCTGGTTGACACATCAATCTCTTAACCACAGAAAATAATTCACCCGATTGATTCATAGATACCTGAATTAAGTTCTCAAAATAATTACATTTTGCTTTCTGTAGACTAGATCTATAAAGCATGGCCTTGAGCTTCCTCACCACATGGTCAGTTAACAGCCAGGAGTGTTGCCACTTCCATTCCAGCCTCCTACATTCTCGTTTCAAAGAGCGTAAATCCCCAGTATACCAAGGGGACATATTAAATGTGACCTGAAGACATAGTAACCACCAGCTCAGAAGCCAACTGATTATATACACCGCCCCACCACACATTCTATCTAGTAAACATGCCCCATAGAATCAGTTGTTTTATGGATACTAGTAAGATGTTAAAAGCCCCAAATTTGTATAGGATGTCTGATCAGAAAAGGAATGTCTAAGTCTGGATGTTCAAAATTTGCAACATGTGTTCAGTAATTTTGTTCTTTATAATGGTTTCTACCATAATGCCCAGCACTAACGTCAGACTCACCAGTTTTTAGTTTCTGGCTCATCCCTGAAACCCTTTTTAAAAATTGGCATTACATTGGCCACTCTCCAATCTTCAGGTACAACAAACCATTTTAATGAAACCGTAGTTTACAAATTATTAATAGTAGATCTGTAAGTTCACCTTTTAGTTCTTTCAGCATCCTGGGATGATACAGTCTGGGCCAGGTGATTGCTACATTTTAGTTTGTCAAATTACCCTATTACATCTTTCAAGGTCACAGATTTTTGTTTTAATTCCTCCGCTTCATTACCTTTTAATATCATTTCAGGCATGGGTATCTCCCTTATATCTTCTGCAGTAAAGGCAGAAGCAAAGAATTCATTTAATCTGAGACAGTCTTCTCCTCTTAGTGCCCCTTTTACTCCTTTATCATGGAATGGTCCAACAGTTTCCCTCATAGGCTTTTTGCTTCCAATGTACTTGAAGTTTTTATTATGCGTTTTTGCTTGTACTTTTATTATGCGTTTTTGCTTGTACTTTTCTAATGTTGCTACTGAATTTACTGCTGCTATTGTGTTACCTTCCCCTGTGTTCTTTCCTCAGAGCCCGCCCATCCGGCTCCTGCTGCCTGGCTCCTTCCTGCATTCCGACTCCACCCCCTACTGTGACACGACCGCGTTCCCGCGGCCGCACCAGCAGAGAGCCCGCCCATCCGGCTCCTGCTGCCTGGCTCCTTCCTGCATTCCGACTCCACCCCCTACTGTGACGCGACCGCGTTCCCGCGGCCGCACCAGCAGAGAGCCCGCCCATCCAGCTACTGCTGCCTGGCTCCTTCCTGCATTCCGACTCCACCCCCTACTGTGACGCGACCGCGTTCCCGCGGACGCACCAGCAGAGGTATTCAGACCTCCTCCTATAAATTAGAAGCGCCTACGATTGAAGATCCTGCTTGTACTTTTCTAATGTTGCTACTGCATTTACTGCTGCTATTGTGTTACCTTCCCCTGTGTTCTTTCCTCAGAGCCCGCCCATCCGGCTCCTGCTGCCTGGCTCCTTCCTGCATTCCGACTCCACCCCCTACTGTGACGCAACCGCGTTCCCGCGGCTGCACCAGCAGAGGTATTCAGACCTCCTCCTATAAATTAGAAGCGCCTACGGCGCTTGTCGCTGCGGCGCGCGACATAGGTGCGCTCCTTGGGGCCGCTCCGGGACCGTAGGAAGCTACTTTAACTTGGTCTCTTACTGTTTTGTTTTTCCAGCCATCTTCTTTCTTACCGTGACTGGATCAGGAAACACGGTGCCTCCATCTTCATCTGTCTCCTGCACTCCACTCTGGTCTTCTCTGGTACCACACCACTTGTACTCTCTTCTTTCTCCTGTTTCAACTCCTTCCTGCTTTATGTCGCATATACCGGTACAATGGAGATGCCGCCCACCTCCCAAGCTCTGTCATCGTTCTCGCTGTTATGCCAATCTCCTCCTCTGTCCCTCCTCTTCTCCTACCATTTCATCACATCTCGCCGTTTCCGCCTCTACCCCAGCTACCTTCAAGATTGGTCTCATCAACTGCCGTTCTCTTAGATCTAAGTCCCTACTCATTCAGGATCTCATCTCCCAATCCTCGTTTGACATCACCCTCCTCACTGGAGACATGGTTGAAGGAAGGGGAGGATGCCCTCCTCAACCGTTGTCTCCCCCCTGGTTTTTCAGCAGCCTCCGTTCCCCATGTCGGCCGCACGGGTGGTGGGGTAGCTGCTATTCTTGCTTCTTCCCTCGCTTTCACCCAGCTTTTTCCATCATCTCTCTCTTACCCTGAGGCCCTTCTCCTCCACCTACATACTTCACCTTCCATTCATGTTCTTCTCATTTACTCACCCCCAGCCCTCTGTCCCGATCTCTGGGACTCTCTCCTTCACACCCTCTCTGACCTCTCCCTGCTTTTCCCCCATCTCCTCGTTGCTGGTGATTTCAACCTGCACCTTGACTCCCCTTCTTCTCCCAGGGATCATGCCTTTCTTACCCTCCTTCATGATCTCTCTTTTCTTCAGCACGTCACTTTCCCTACCCACTCTGCCGGTCACACCTTGGACCTCCTCCTGACTCTTTCATCCTCCACGCTCTCTCTCTCTAATCTATCCTCCTTTCCTCTCCCATGGTCGGATCACCTCTGCCTTTCAGCCTCCTGCTTCCATTCTGGGGGCTCCTCCGCCCCTTTTACTTCTGCCTCTCTTCCTCCCCTTTCCCGCTCCATCACTCCTTCTCTAGCCCAACGCTTCCCTCCGGCCACAGACATGCTCCCTGCTGATTTTTCCTCCTTGTCTCCTACCTCTCAAGCCTCTACCTGGTTTTCCTCCCTCTCTACCGCCCTTGATCATCTTGCCCCTCTTCGTCCCCGTCCACCTACCCATCGACCCTCCCATCCCTGGTACCACTCTGGTCTTCGCCTGCTCCGCACCCAACTTCGCCGCGCCGAACGACTTTGGCGCAAATCTCCATCACCCACTTCTCTTTCACTTTTCAACTCTCAACATTCCTATTATCGTGCCCAGGTTCATCTTGCTAAGGCCTCTTTCTTTTCTGCTGCTATTACCGCTGCCCCTAATCAGACATGTCATTTATACTCCACACTCACTTTTCTTACCTCCCTTCACCCTTCTACTCCTGCTCAACCCACTCATCCTCTTCCTGCCCCTCCTCTCCTGGCTGCGGCCTTTTCCAACAAGATCTCTAACCTGAGGGCCTCCTTGCCTCTCCATCCCCCACCTCTTTCCTCACCTCCTCCAGCCGCATCCCCTCCCCCTTCCTCCCCGCTATCTCATACCTGGTCCTCCTTTTCACTGACCTCTTCTACCGAACTTCACCATCTTATTACTTCATCCAACAAAACTTTCTGCTCCCTTGACCCTATTCCATCCTCCTGGCTTCTTGTCCCATCTCTATCTCTCCTTCCCCACCTTCAAACTATGATGAACTCTAGTCTCTCCTCTGGATCTTTTCCTACCCCCTAGAAACACGCTCTCATCCGACCACTACTTAAGAAATCTAACTTAGACCCTCTGGATCCCAATAATTACCGTCCTGTCTCCAATCTTCCTTTCCTTTCTAAATTACTTGAAAAACTTGTTTTTGCACAACTCACTCACCATCTTGACTCCACCAATCTTCTTCACCCTCGTCAATCTGGTTTCCGCTCTGGGCACAGCGTTGAGACTATTCTTCTAGCTTTCACCAACTCCCTGCATGCTGCTCACGACCGAGGTGATATCTCGGTGGCGGTAGCACTCGATCTCTCCGCCGCCTTTGACCTAGTTGACCATTCACTCCTTCTCTCTCGCTTGCATGATATCGGCCTTCGTAGCACTGTCTTGCATTGGTTTCATTCTTTCCTCTATTCTCGCTCTGCTACTGTTCTCCCCTCATCTTCCTCCCACTCCCCTTCCGACTCCTTCCCCCTAGTCTGTGGGGTTCCTCAAGGTTCTGTGTTAGCTCCCCTTCTTTTCAACATCTTTCTCACTCCTCTCACATTGCTTGTCCAACAGTTTGGGATTACAGCCTTTTACTACGCCGATGACATCCTTCTCCTCCACCACACCTCTCCTGTCTTCCCTGACCTAGCCCCTCTGAATGCCTGCTTAGCTGCTGTTTCTGACTGGTTAATTCAAAACTGCTTGCATCTTAACCTCTCAAAAACCATTGCCATCTGGTTCTCTCCCGGTCACCAGCCCCCCTCTCTGGCTCCATCTTTCTCTAATGCACCTGTCCCACTGGTTACTACTTTTCGCTATCTTGGGGTCCTCTTCGACTCAGATCTCTCCTTCTCAGCGCATGTCTCCCACATTTCTAAACTCTCCTTCTTCCACTTACGACAGATTCACGCTATTCGCCCCTTCCTCTCCTCCTCAGCTTTAACCACTCTGCTACTCACCCTTGTTATCTCTCGTGTTGATTTTTCTAACTCCATTCTCTCTGGTATTTCCAAACTACAGCTCTCCCGCTTACAACGTATTCAGAACACTGCCGCCCGTCTTGTTACCCATTCTTCTGTCAGGGATCACGTCACCCCTCTTCTTTTCCGACTTCACTGGCTCCCTGTTTCCTTTTGCATTCGATTCAAGCTCCTCACGTTAGCTCACAAGGCGCTACACACCTCTACCCCCCAATATCTGGCCGATTTGCTCCACTTCCACACTCCTCGTCACACCCCTCGCTCTTTCCACCTCAACCGACTAGCTCTGCCTTCCCCCTCTCATGCACATCTTCAGACCACACGCTCCTCAGCCTTCTTCTTTGTAGCCCCTGCACTTTGGAACTCTCTTTCCCCCCCCCCCCCTTCGGCTCGAATCCCACTACCCTACCTTCAAACGCTCACTTAAAACTTATCTATTCTCCCTTGCTTTCGACCTCCCCCCTCCCTAGCCCTGACTCACCGTCCCTCCCTCTGCCCTACTTATTCATGTCTCTGTCTCTTTCTCTATTTCAATTGTAACTTCCTTTCCAATTTTCTGGCTTGCGCCACTCTATCTATATTTTATTGTAAACCGCTCTGCCTATCCATGAAGGGCGGTCAATCAAATAAATGAATATGAATATGAATATATGCTTCCACCATAAGCTTATTTTCAAATTCTTTCTTTGCCTGCCTTATCAATGCTTTGCGCTGCTTCTTGTTTTTTTTCTTCATTCGGATCCTGTATTCATTTTTTGAAAGATGTTTTATTTGTTTGTTTTTTTTTGGTTCGTACAGCCTCGCTGGCCTCATCTTTAAACCATGCTGGCAGTTATTTGGCCTTCTTTCTATCTTTTTTAAAGCATGGAATACATCTAAGTCTGGATTTCCAAGATGGTGTTTTTAAACATTGTCTAGGCCTGATTTTAGAAAAGATTTCCAGAAGAAATCTTGGATATCCAGGGCAAAACATCCAAAAACCCACCAGGAACATTATGTTGTTTTAGCCCAATTTTAGCAACTTGAATGTCCTCAAAATGGAGGTCCCTGCTACAAACACTTGGGGTGGGGATGTCTATCCAGTGCTGAATGCATGTCCATGTCCATGTCCATGCAAGCTATTGTGTTTGCAGGGATGTGCCAAACAAAAAACAAGTATCTACAGTTTTCATTACCATTTTGGAAAATATAGGGGATTATCAGCATACCTTCCTCTCTATGCCCTCCAGATGTCTGGATGGTAGAACAAGAGCTTTTCCGATACCTATCTGTGTCCTGGAGGAGGAATAATCATGGACAGTCTTGCTAGTGGGTGGAGTGTGTTCGCAGTTTCTGAAATTGGGAGCATATGTGCAACTTACCCAGAACACCCCTAGTCACACCCCTTTGCAATTCAAACACCCTCACACTGGGGACATCTCTGTGCTTTGGACATCTGCATGCCTGTTTTCAGATAGCTAAAGCACCACTAGGGCTTCTAAAATAACTCCCTTAACTTTGCAGCTGCTTTTAATTTTGTATTAACCATTTTTCCACAGTCTTCCTTTTGAAAGTTAAATGCTAGCACAATGGATTTATTTGCTGTTCTCCCTCTATTTATTAAATCCCTATTGCCAAGTGAATCCCAACACCATCACCTCTTGTACCAGATCCTGTTTTCCACGAAGGATTAGGTCTGGTTGTGTTGGTTCCTGAACCAGCTGCTCCATAAAGCAGTCATTTATTTTATCTAGAAACTTTCTTAGCATGCCCTGATGTGACATTCACCCAGTCGATATTGGGGTAATTGAAATCATCCATTATTGTGTTGCCAATTTTGTTAACATCTCTAAATTTTGTCAGTATTTCATCCTGTCTGTTAATTCTGGCCGCACAGATGGTAGTCCCTGCACCCCTCCCCCCCCATTGATATTCCCTTTCTCTTCTCACATGGAATTTCTGTCCATATTGATCTACAGTGTATTTTGCTCCTTGCAAAACTTTAATCCTGTTTGACTCAATGCTCTATAACACATAGCACCACCCCTCCATCAATTTGATTTATCATACCACTGTAATATAATTTATACCCTGGTATCACAGTGGACCATTGGTTATCTCCCTTATCGGAGATACCAGGATCATCTACTGCTTCTTTCAGTGGTATGTACTCTGACTCTCCCATCTTACTTTTTAGACTCCTTGCCTTTGTATAATATTTTCAGAGTCTTTTTTTTTAAATACATACAAAGTTACAGGCAAAATGCATGTACTTGTTGGCACATATAGTAGGAATAGCCACAGTACAAAAAAAAAAAGGTTATTCATAAGAAATATGCACAAAATAGATTTACATAGATTTGCATACATTATATGTGAATCTCATGCATATTCACTGTGGATGTCCTGAAAACCCAACTGGCTAGGTGTGTCCCAAGGACAGGGTACAGACCCTTGTGCTAGCTAAATCTGCACACATACATCCTCCGTATGCAAATATTTCTTATACATATTCATTAAGGAGCTCCTGAAAACCTGATCTGTTTCTGGCCCTTGAGGACAGGCATGGGGGTGAAGTAGTACAATCCCCGAGGCCAAAGGATTGCAGCCAAAGAGTCTGGAATAGTTGTGGGTCTTGGATTCTATTCCAGCAGGCGAGAAACCGCTCTAAAGGTAGTCTGGCTTCTTGTAGAAGTCTGAGAATGTGGCAGGTGTAGGCCTGTGATCCACAGTGTCTGACATAAGCAAGCCTACCTAGCTTGACCTGTAAATGAAGCTTGTGAAGAGGCCTATAGGAATTGCACATCCCCAATATGCTGCTATAGAATTAAGAACTCAGTAAAAGTATTGAATTAGCTTAGACAAGCAGAACAGATGGAAAAATACAGAAATTCGTGTTTAAAATTGCTGACAGAGAAGTTATAGAGCCCTGCTTCCCTGCACGTAGCAACTAGCCCAATAGCCTTGAAAGAAGGAAAGTAACAAGTTAGTGAACTGACCATTGTAATTGGGACTAGAAGGGGGGTAAGCAGGTGCTGAGCCCACTGAAAGAATATAATTGGATAATCATATCAGTACCGGGACCAATAGAAGGGGTACGGGAGGTAACCGGGACCAATGAAATGTTTTCCTATATCCAGAATGAAGCTAAAGTCTATAAAAGTTGTTGTATTGCCAGAGAACGTTGCTCAGCCATTTTGAAATTGACTTTGCTTGAGACTTGTGCACAAATAAATGATTTGGACCTTCTGAACAGACTCCTGGTATCATTGGTTTGTCTGTGCTCTGCTGCTACAAGACAGAGGGTAGAAGTTGAAATTAAGTCTCAAAGAGGTGCTGGAGTACAGCGTGGCCAAAGACAGCATTCCAATGGGAATCTCTGTCCAGGCAATAGTGAGCAGCAAAAGTGTAGATGGAGGACCACGTAGCTATCCGACAGATCTCCTCAATGGATACTGGAGATTGGCTATGGAGTTTGCCATAGCCCATACATTATGAGCAGTAACATGATCCACATTAATGACCCAGCTATATCTATGTATGTTGACTTCTCCTCTACGTCCTGTCTGGTTGCTTGTTACCTCTCTTTTCTGTCATGATTGTAGTTCCTTTTCTTTTCTGGCCTAGAGCCAACCCTGAATGTTAGTTTTGATTGTAAACCGCCCTGATGTCATAAAGGGCAGTATATCAAGAACCAATAAACATAAACATGACCCTCCAGGGAGAGTGCTGCTTGTGCATAAGCAAAAGAAATACAAGCTTCTGTCCATCTGGATAGAGTCTGTTTTGTCACAGGGGAACCTAGGTGACTAGGATCAAAAGAGATAAATAATTGAGAGGATCTTTGGTGGTCCTTAGTTCTACTCAAACAGTAAGCCAGCGCTCACTTGCAGTCTAAAGCCCAGGACGCATGTGGTCTAAGGAAGAAAAACAGGTAGTATGACTGACTGGCTTTGTGGTAGGCAAAGGCCTATGATCCATGCTGCTTGAACTAAACAGACAGGCCTAAGTAGCTTGACCTGTAAATGAAGCTTGTGGTTAGGCCCAGAGTAATGAAAACCCCCCTGAATGCTGCCTCCACAGAATCGAAACTTAACTAAGCATAACTGAACATAGCTAAGAAGAAACGAAACTTAGGAGAAATAGAGAAAACTGCTTTAATTGGTAACTGATAAGACTGTGAAAACCTTCTATGGAATTAATTAACTCTGTTGAGAGAAAGGTTACAGTGCCCTGCTTTCCCACATATTCCAGCTAGCTAGTGACCTTGGAGAAGAGATGTATCAAGAGTCTAAGAACTGACCATTGTAATGGGGACTGTAAGGGGGGCAACCAGGTGCTGAGCCCAGACCAAGGTCCTCATTGGATGACTACGTAATGGTACCGGGACCAATAGATGGGATAGAAGGGGTTACTGGGACCAATGAAAAGTTTGCCTATGTCCAGAATGGAGAAGAAGGCTATAAAAGTTGTTGTTTTGCTAGAAACCATTGCTCAGCCATTTTGAATGTGATTCTGTTTGAGTCTTGTGCACAAATAAATGATTTGGACCTTCTGAACAGACTCCTGGTATTATTGGTTTGTATGTGCTCTGCTGCTACATATTCTTGGTGCGTTGGCCCGGAACGTGTGGTGAGTAGAGAGTATGCGAGCTGATATACCACGACTTTCCGCCTCTATAGGTTTGGTCCTGCTGGGCTCGTGCCCTTCCGACGTGGGCTCAGCTCCCAGGCGCCACCGGTCCAGTTGCATCGGAGGGAGCTGGGCCAGGCCTCGGCAGGTGCTGGACCCAGTCGGAGCCAACACCTCGAACCCGTGAGGGGAGTCCGAGGTCCAACTCATGCGCTTGCTTGTGAAAGGGGACCGGATCCGGTGAGTATAGTTTTGATTTGACTAGACAGATGAGTCAGAGCAGAACTGCTGTTTGAATTTTGTAACTTGGAATTTGGTATTTGGTAAGAGAGCTTGATCACCTCTCAAGACGGTCCGATTAACCCTGCATGAGTATGCGCGGGGTGAAACTATCGTCTTTTTGATTTTGACTTCGAATTCGAAATTTGGTATAGCTTAGTCAGAAGAGACAGGACTGGGCTTTCTTGGGATACGTTGCTAGCATGTTTGTCGTTTGTCTATGTGTCTTTGTTTAATGTAAGATTATATTCTGTTGGGTAATTTATGACAATTTACCGCTTGACTCACTGAAAAATCAAGAACATGTCTCATTCAGTCAGCTTTTCCTACAGTACAGCGTGAGGCTGACAAGGGGCGTGTCTGTGCAGAGGTGCTTTTTAACCCTATGAAGGCATGTTTTCAACGTTCTGCTGCTGGGCTAATTGGAGCTTATTTTAGGACAATTATACCTGATTTTATTCACTTTGTTTTAATAGTGATGTTCATTCTACTTTGGTCATGTATTGTATACCATTCGATAGGAATATTTAGTCAGAATTTTAGTTTTGAAGGTCGTATTAACCTCGTCGGAGCTCCGTAAACTGTTTTTAGTTATATTCTCTGCTCTGTCTGTATTTTTACGTCAACTGCTCCTGTTATATTATTGTTACCTTTCAGAAATGATAGAGAAACTAAGCGAACTGCTTTGGGTTTTTTTTTCCTTTGACCTACAAAGTAATTATTAGATCACGACTTGACACTGATTTAAATGATTCTTGCTAGCATGTCTCTGTGTGTCTGTGAAACTAAGAGCTCCCGATTGAACAGTCTCTTGCTTGTTTAAAATAAAGGACTCATTCAATCAAAGTGTGATAGGAGATGAATTTATAATTAGTTTTCTAGTTATTACTTTACAGCTGTGATAACTACAGTGACTCAGAAGTCCTTTTGTTTTTGAGAAATCTGAAAGTTTAAACAAGTATAAGTCATTTGAATGCATGCTTCCCCATACTGTAAGATTTAAGGTGATTACTTTGAATTGTTAAACTCTGTACTAGTGACTAATGAAGACCTTTACAATTCAAGATAAATTCATTTGTTTTTCTGTATTTGAATTTTGTGTCCGTGTCCAGAGGAAAAGATATACTGTGGCAAGCACCTGATAGAAGACATGTTTATTGTTAAAAAGAGGGTGTATATGCATTCTAGATATCCACCAACGCTATGGAAAAGTATCCGTTTCATGTCTCTTGAATATCTGCTTTCTGAACTGTAAGATTTAATAAAAATAAAATAATAATTTATTTTACAGAGACATGCAGACTACGGCTGGCAGTTAGTTTCCATGCTAAGTAATTTCATTCCAGTTATACGTAACAGATAGCTATAGTTCTCTCTATAAGAATAGATGTTATAACATGTTGCAAAATAATAGTTTTATATTTTAAGAACTGTATCTAAATTGTCCCTGTTTGGGAAAAAAAATTGCAATAAGCTTATGTTTTCTGCCTGCCCTATGTTTACAGAATTTCAGTAAGGGATTTACTGAAGACTATGGTAATAAAATGTCTCTGTCCCAATTAGGAATGCTATGTGAAAGGGAGTGGCTTCTGCTAGTTGCTCCATATTTCCTTAGTTCACCATATTTTGCCCCAGAATCTCTAGATACAGTTTCTCTCCCTGTAAGCAGCTCCCTAAGAAGCCCCGGCTCCGTTCAGAGTGCTTAAGGGGGGGGAGGGGGCCCAGTCCACCAATGATGCCACCCCCCCGGTAGGCGTGAACTAATGTGCCCACAGCAGAGAAGTAGGAAAAAAAAAAACCCCTCCCAGATAGAGCGTTGCTAGGAGAAACAGTGTGGGCCTAGGGCAGGGGGGGGGGGGGAACTCCTCCCTGCAGATTCCCAAGTAGTTTGCCAACCAGTCAGCTGACCAGACCTGTTTAGGTGCCTTTCCCTCTGCCACTGATTTACTGAACTGAAAGCTTTAGGATTTAATTGAACAAATGAACAGTATTATTCAGACACATCAGTCCTGATAACCCCAAGTGGAATCCAAATAGTGCAGGCAGCCCTCACTATATACCCCATGCAATCCAGCAGCCCAGGAGAATTTGCGTTTTTGTCAGTCAGTCCCAGAGAGATAAAACAGAAATTACAGAAACTGGATGGATTTGCGGGCATGATAGTTAATGGAAGTTGATCAGAAAGTATGTGAATTGTTGAATGTGATAGAGAAAGTAAATGTAAAGATGGAGAAGAGAATAGATCTTCTTGCTGATACTTTAGTTGAATGATGTGGAGGAGGTTATCCTGATCGAAGGAGCAGAGGAAGTAAAAACTGGGTGCGAGTCAGTGCACCCATTGCAGAGGAGGACATTGGAGAAGTGAATGCCCGTATCTTGACTCCACCCCATGGGGGAGGAGGGAGTACTTGATTTATGAATGAAGACTAGGCCAGACCGGACTCTTAAGTTTCCCTGGGTCCCCAGGAGCCTATGGTCAGTTTGAAAATAGGGGACCAATATATGGACTTTATGGGGAATACAGGAGCAGAATACTAAAGCCAGTAGCCCCTGTGTTTTTCTCGATGCATCACCATTATCAGAGCTACTGGGGCTAAGGCCACAAAGCCTTTTCTGCAGAACCGCATGTGTGAATAAGGGGGACAGAAAATAATGCACCAGTTCCTGTATATGCCTGAGTGCCCTATTCCACTTTTTGGAGCCAAGATCTGCTTGCAAAGCTTCAGGCACAGATATCCTTTGCTGGAGAGAGAGAAATGCAAATGACTGTGAACCCAGAGCCTGCTGGATTGATGGTGCTGACTGTTCCCCGAGAAGAGAAGTGGCGGTTCTATAGCACACCTCCAGTCAAGTCAACAAGTTCCTGTATACCTACCAACCCTATAGCCCCACCTGGAGTATGGGCAGAAGATAATCCACCTGGCCTAGCAAAGAACATAGCCCCTGTCATCGTCACCCTCAAGCCAGAAGCGGAACTAGTGCATGTGAAGCAGTATCCTCTTCCCTGACCAGCCATTGCAGGAATCCACTGCCATTTAATGAAACTATTGAAGTATGAACTTTTTCAAAGGAATGTCAGTCACCTTGGAACACTCCCCTTCTTCCTGTTAAGAAGCCTGGGACAGGTGATTACCGCCCAGTGCAGGATCTAAGAAAGAATGCATGATGCAGCTGAAACTATACACCCAGTGATACCAAAATCCTTATATTCTCTTGGGACTGATCTCTGCTGAAGCTACACACATTTCACCATTCTGGATTTAAAAGATGTTTTTCTGCATACGCTTAGCCCAAGACCCCACTACAGGAAGGCGGGGCCAACTCACCTGGACAAGATTACCTCAAGGATTCAAGAACTCGCCTCACTCAGCAAAAGATTTGACAAGTTATCCAGTAATTCCAGGAGAAAGAATTCTACTTCAATATGTGGACAACTTGCTCATAACCACCAACTCAGAAAGTGAATGTCTACAGGCCACCAGTGAACTCTTGCACCTTTTTAATGAGGCTGGATACAAAGTCTCAAGAGCTAAGGTGCAATTATGTCAAACAAATTAAATACCTAGGATTCCAGTTGTCCAGCGGAATTCGACGCCTGGTACCAGAATGCAAAGAAGCTGTATGCAGTATTCCTACTCCAACCACCAGGAGGCAAGTGAGAGCCTTCTTGGGTGCCACAGAGTATGTTGTATATGGATCCCCACTTTTGCGCTGCTAGCGAAACCATTGTATCAAGCTACCAAAGGAATGGAAAAGTCTCCATTGGAATGGGGACTTGAACAGGATGCAGCCTTTTGATCTTTGAAAAACCACTCTGATGTTATCACCAACTCTGGGCCTACCAGATGTCCAGAAAACCTTTCAGTCTCTATGTTCATGAGTCACAAGGAAATGTTCTAGGAGTGTTGACTCAATCTCTTGGACCTTATTTGAGAGCTGCTACAGCTACAGCCCTCCTAGTGAGCAAAAACTAACAAAAATCCCTTTGAGACAGAATCTTCAAGTTACTGTACCACACTCTGTTCTAACCAATATGAAACACAAAGGAAACTACTAGCTAACAAATTGACGAATGTTGAAGTATCAGAGTATGTTGCGTGAAAACCCCCAGATACAACTGAAGGTCAGTCAAGCTTTGAATCCTGCTATGTTGTTACCAGTTGGTCTTGATCCCCTGATCATGACTGTTTAGAAATTATGGACACTGTATTCTTAAGCCGCCTGGATTTGACTGATGTCTCTCTGGAGAACCCTGAACAGACTTTCTTTGTGGCTAAAGGCAGTTTCATCATCAATGGACATTGTTGTGCTAGATATGCAGTGGTGACCCCTGATTTGGTAGTTGAGTCCTCAGCCCTGGCCCCAGAAACTTGACCACAGAAAGCTGAACTGATAGCCCTCACTAGAGCACTAACAATAGGAAAGGGGCTCTGTCTAAATGTGTACCCAGATTCCAAGTATGCCCTTACAACCTTGCATGCACATGGGACCCTGTACAAATAATGAGGGTGGATAACCTTAGGAAGCAAGTCCATTAAGTATGGCCCCAAGATATTGACATTATCAGGTGCATACTACCTACAGCTTTCAAAACTTTAGGAAAAGTAGAATGTATGAATAGAACCTTGAAATCTCAGTTGTCCAAACTTTGCCAAGAGGTTTACCTGAGGTGGCCCCAGGTTCTTCCTATAGCCCTTTTTAGGATATACTTAGCCCCTGCTAAGTCTTTAGGAGTTCCCCCTTTTTGAGATTCTGAGAATCTGTAGCCTATTTATAGGGAATAAAAGGAGATGTGAGACAGATAGGATCTGAAATTATTAGACATGAACTATTGGTTTTAAGTTCTGTTTTTCAGAGTCTTCATACCTGGGTACAAAATCGATCACCCATCAATTTGCCTGAACCCCTGCATCCTTTCAAGCCTGGGGTCTCGGTGTGGATCAAAGAGTGGAGAAGGATACCGTTAGCCCTGCATTGGAAGGGACCCTATGTTGTCATCCTGTCAACTCCAACTGCAGTGAAAGTCGCAGAATTCAAACTTTGGATCCATCATAGTCGAGTAAAGCCAGCAACTGTTTCGGAACCTGATCACTGGACTATTGTACAGCATCCTGAGACTCCATTGCGCCTCACCCTACGACAACAGCCATGGACCTAAGACTTATTGGTCCCTCGGAAGCTGCACTATTTCAAGACTGTCCGTTTATCTGAAGGTAAGCCTCGCATCTGGAGAAAGCTGCAATCATCAGAAATAGACTGTGTTGTGTTAAGAAATTCAGTCTTCTAAGAGACTGTGTTCAAATGCTCTGAGAAAAAAAACCTGTTTTGATCTCCTAAAAAGTGAACTGCTCTAAGGAGGCAATAATAGCCTGAGAGACCGTACTAAGATATTTTAAGAACCTGAGACATCCCAGAGGACAGTGATACTTTGGAATCTACAGCCCTACTCCTGCCACAAAGCTGGTAGGTCTACGTACGGCAGAAGCTTGAGGATCTACAATCAACTCTACATTTGTTATCTGTTGTGGATGCCGACAGCTCCACCAATTTTCCAGAGACTATGCCCATTATGAATTCTTATTATTGCTTTATTTTGGCAGCAGCCTTGGGGTGCTTGGAAATGACTTTTGCCTTACCTCCCTGTGCAGCCTGTATAAGTGCCACACGACCTTCAGACCGGACCACAACTTACTATGAAGGTTGGACAGCTGGACTGTCTAAATCAGAAGTTTTACAACAGCACAACAAAGACGACATCTTGGTGGTCCGGCATAAATGCTCCTGAACTTTCTACTCCTTTAGTTCTTTTTCCCACTCTTGCCAAACTATGGACTCTCAGCTTACACAAAAAAATGCGTTCACGTATAACTGGATGCTTAATTTATCTTCAAAAAATTATTATAACAAAGAATATATCTACTAATTTGAACTATTGAGGTCTCAGACTTATTATAGCTCTGCCATAAGGACTAAACGTCCGTTATCGTGGCAGCGAGCCCTTTTGCATCAACGACCTCGTGAGTGTGAGCGGACAAACAAGCACAGCCCTACAGACCCAAATAAATTATTTAAAAGTCCAAAACTCGTGTTCTTATCTGTGCTAAAAAACAGCCCACTCTCATGGATTTGAGTGTTGATCCCTATGGACTCTGACTATCTGCTTGTTGCTCCCTTGTTTCTTGCCACTTTGCTTGCGAATGATAACTTCCGTTATTAATAACACTGTAGAGCGCAAGGCAGCTACAAAGATACTAGCTATGTGAAACTACTACCCTATACCACAGAGTGATACCTTTACCTAGTATTATGTGATTTGATTCTCACCCTTTCTCACTTGCGGGTGAGAATAATCAAAGGGGGGAATGTGGTAGGCAAAGGCCTATGATCCATGCTGCTTGAACTAAACAGACAGGCCTAAGTAGCTTGACCTGTAAATGAAGCTTGTGGTTAGGCCCAGAGGAAAGAAAACCCCCCTGAATGCTGCCTCCACAGAATCGAAACTTAACTAAGCATAACTGAACATAGCTAAGAAGAAACGAAACTTAGGAGAAATAGAGAAAACTGCTTTAATTGGTAACTGATAAGACTGTGAAAACCTTCTATGGAATTAATTAACTCTGTTGAGAGAAAGGTTACAGTGCCCTGCTTTCCCACATATTCCAGCTAGCTAGTGACCTTGGAGAAGAGATGTATCAAGAGTCTAAGAACTGACCATTGTAATGGGGACTGTAAGGGGGCAACCAGGTGCCGAGCCCAGACCAAGGTCCTCATTGGATGACTACGTAATGGTACCGGGACCAATAGATGGGATAGAAGGGGTTACTGGGACCAATGAAAAGTTTGCCTATGTCCAGAATGGAGAAGGCGGCTATAAAAGTTGTTGTTTTGCTAGAAACCATTGCTCAGCCATTTTGAATGTGATTCTGCTTGAGTCTTGTGCAGAAATAAATGATTTGGACCTTATGAACAGACTCCTGGTATTATTGGTTTGTATGTGCTCTCCTGCTACAGCTTAAATGGAAGGAAAAAATGGATGAGTCCACAGAAATGGAAGGAAATGCAGATGAGTCCACAGAACTACACTGTCATGGTGGAACATGGTATAGGGTGGGTCCGCCACCAGAGCTTGCAGTTCAGTAATGCAGTGAGCTGATGTAAGAGCAACGAGGAAGAGTACCTTCCATGATAGAAACTAAAGTGATGTGGTGGCTAAAGGCTCAAAAGGAGGCTTTAGTAGTTGCATAAGAACCACATTGAGAACCCAGGTTACTGGAGGCAGCTTGGACAGCAGCAGACCCCACATGAAGCGCACTACTAAGGTGTGTGAGGAGATAGGCTGTCCCTGCAGTGCTTCGTGGTGAGCCGCAATGGCACCAAGGTGCACTCAGACTGAGTTAGTCTTAAGGCCTGTTAAGGATAGGTGGAGGAGGTATTGTAAAAGGAACTCCACTGAGCAAGAAAAGGGGTCAATGCCCTTTGGGGGAGCACCAAAGTGCAAATCTATGCCACTTAAAAGCATAAGATAGTCTGGTAGAATCCTTGCATGATGCAAGGAGTATATTCTTGAAGTCCTGTGGCAGGTCGAGGTTAGCGAGCACTAGCTCTTCAGCAGCCATGCCGTCAGGCAGAGGGGGTGGATGTTCATTGTCCTGAGAGAGGAGGTTTGGTGCAGATTCTAGTGAGTGGCTGAGTCTGCATTAGCCAAAGCAGAGAGAACCACAGTTGACAGGGTCAAAAGGAGACTAGGAGAATCATGGAGCCCTTGCCACCTGTTACTTGAAAAGTATCTTGGGAACCAAGGGGATGGGAGGGAACACACAAAGTAGACCCTGTCCCCAGTGTAGAAGGAAGGCATCTGGGGCCTGACTGTGTAGCAACTGAACCCTTGAGCAGAATAATAGAAGATGTGTGTTCTGCAGAGTGGCAAAAAGATCTGTGAGTGGGGTTCCCCACATCTAAAAATCCAAGCAGTCATGTTTCGATGCAGGGTCCATTCACATGGACGAAGGATATGGCTGAGCCTGTCTGTAAGGACATTGAGTTCACCTGGGAAGTACACAGTTGTGAGGTGAATGCGGTTTGAGATGGCAAAAAACCCCCAACCACACAAAGTGCTTCCTCACAGAGTTGATGGGACCCCATCGCCCTCGTTTGTTCACATAGAACATGGCAACTTGTTTGTCCATTCTGAATAAAACAGGTTGCCCCAAAAGTTGGGGCTGAAAAGCCCGAAGAACATTTGTCAATGCTCTTAATTCTAGGAAATTGAGCTGAATGGCAGATTATTGTTGTGTCCACAGTCCTTGTGTGGTTAAAGTTGTTGAGATGGGCTCCCCAACCCAGCTTGGAAGCATCTGTCAGGGTGCATCGAGGTGGAGACATCTGAAAAGGTGACCCGATGAGTAGGTAATTGAGGAAAATACCACCACATAACGGGACTTGATCAGCTGAGGGGTGATATGGGGCTTGACATGTGCAATCGAGCATAGAAGACGACATGGACTTAGCATCTTGGGCTGTGATGCGAGTCTGCTTTTGTAGGTGCTCCGCCAACTCGATGAGGTGGGCAAAGCGATCCTATGAAAGAAAAACTCTGGCCTGCTGGATATCTAAAAGCTCCCTGATGAACTCCAGTTGTTGGGCTGAAGCGAGATGAGACTTTGGGAAGTTTATGACAAAACCTAGATGTTGAAGCACTGTGATAGTGCAATCAAGGTAGAGTCATACCTCTTGAGAGTAGTATCCCCTGATCAGCCAGTCGTCTAAGTAAGGGAAGACAAATATGTCCAAGGAGCGACTACTGCTATACATTTGGTGAAGACCCTTGGGGCAGAGGCCTGACCGAATGGGAGAACCCTGTATTGGTAATGGCTTCCATGAAACATGAAGCACAGATACTGTCTGTAGGAAGAATGTATCAGTATATGTGTGTATGTCCCTTTGAGGTCTAGATAACATAGCCAATCGTGTCTCTGGGAGGTATGGTAGAAGAGTTCCTAGTGAAATCATTTTGAATTTTTCTCGAACCAGAAATTCGTTTAGGTCTCTGAGATCTAAGATGGGCCTGAAGACACTTGGAATGAGAAAATATGAAGAGTAGAAGCCCATCCTTTCCTGAGTAGGAGGAACCCTTTCTATGGCATCCTGGAACAGGATGGTCACCTCTTCTCTTAAGAGAATGCTTTGAAGGGGTTGTGTGGGATTGTCCAAAGGGGTTATCAACTTCACTGAGACTTTACCCCCCACCAGCAGAACAAGGACTAAGTTGAGTGTCCTCTGCTCTAATGTTATGAGGTACCAGCTTTGAACATAGTGGTACTGCTAAGTGGAGGGGCTGTGGCCCTTCCAGATGTAGATTGGTAATGCTTTCTAGGAAAATATCAAAAACCAGGCACAGGCTGTGGCTGTGCGGCTGATTGAGGCTTAGGAATCTTTGGCTGCCTGGGTTGGTGAGGACCCTATTTCTTCTGCTTTGGAAGAAGTTGATAGGCAGCAGTAAGTGGGTAAGAAGGATAGTATCTCTTCTTTTTGGCACAGAAAGATTTCTTAAGAACCATCCTTGTTTTGGAGTGATCAGCTCTTTTAGAGTGAGATAATCTGTTTCAATCTCCCCTGCTTTTTCCCTTCATTCTTTGCCAAAAAGGTTTTCACTAGTGCATGGGATATTGGCCAATTTGTCTTGTACCCACTGTTTGAGGTTGGATGCTTGTAGCCAGGCCATCCTACAAGCCCCAATGCAGACTGCTGGAGCTCTGCTTGTTGATTCAAAGGCATTAAAGGAGGTTCTGGTGAGAAACTTGGAAGTGTTCTGGCTCTGTTTGATGACTATCTGAAAAGCACTCCTCTTATTGGCAGGAAGGAGAGGAATGAATGTTTCCAGATCCCTGGTAACATCCTTCAGAAACAGGCCCATGTAGAGCATGTAAGAATTTATTCTGGAGGCTAACATGCATGCCTGGAAGCATTTTCGTCCAAAGGCATCAAGTGTTCTGCAATCTCTGCCCAGAGGCGTGGAAGAATGATTCTTTGAACTCTTAATTCGACACATCATTAATTCCACCACCATTGAGTGATGTGGGAGCTGAGGTTGTTGAAAGCCTGGGCACTGCAGTACCTGTACATGGTATCTAGATGCTTACTGACAGGCAGAACTGTAAGCAGAACTTCCCACATCTGGAGCATTAGATCCCGCAGGATACGCTGCACTGGTAATATAGCAGCCTCTGTGGGCGTTGGAGGGTAATGAAGTATCTGCAATTCCTCAGCCCTTTTTCCCCGAGGCTACTGTAATGGAATTCATGCCATAACCCTTCATGAATTCCTGAAAGGTCATATCCTTCGGAAGAGACAGGTCTCGGGAACCGAATGAGTCCTGCTCAGAGGCAGAAGAACTAGAAGCTGAGTCGGGTAAAAAATCAAAGTATCTGTGAGCCTTGATTCAACCTCTATGCTTCATTGACGTTGAAGGTCAATGCTGATACAGATATACTCAAAGGTATCAGAACAGTGTGTCTCTGCTGACACCGAGGGGTATTGATCGGTTCCAATGAAAGTGGTGACATTTCCCTCTTGAGGGCTGGCATCAGCCCTGGTAGATTTGGCTACAGGCCCGGTACCGAAGCCTGCACTCCCAAAGCTCTCGATGTTATCGATATTGAGGCTGCTAGAAGTGCTGCCAAACTCCTCTTGAGGACCAGCATGCACTGGTCCAGTGAAATTGTAGATGTCTGGGTGGTCGACTAGTCTGTGTGCCACTGTCCTAAAACATGGCACTGGTAGCTCTCCAGAGGTCGATGCCTCAGAAGCATCCCAGAGCCCAATTTGTGCTTTGGAGGAGACATCCTCCCACCCAAGCCATTTGACTGGCCGGTCTGCATCAGAAGCATCTCTATGCTTATGTTCTCTGGCCTCTGTATCTGTTCTCGATGCCAAGGATTTGGGCATGGTCAGAGATAGCACAGTTACTTACCTGTAACAGGTGATCTCTGAGAACAGCAGGAATAAGTCTTCACATATGGGTACGTCGGTACCGACAGAGTCTGCACAGGAACGCTTCCCAGCGTCCAATCAAGAGCTTTTGGAAGCATCCCAGCACGCCTGCATGCTGCCTTCCTGCCTTTCCCAACTGCCTCTCCTCAGTTAAGTTTTAAAGCTGAGACAAAGAGAGAGAGAGAGGAAAGGAAAGATAGATAGGGGAGGTGGGAGGGTTGTGAAGACTTATTCCTGCTGTTCCCAGAGATCACCTGTTACAGGTAAGTAACTGTGCTATCTCCAGGAACAAGCAGGAATGAGTCTTCACATATGGGGACTCCCAAGCTGAGATGCCTGGAGTCCCAGCATGTCATAGGTTGGAACATGCTATCTGAGGATGGAGGGTAGGAATTGAAGAAAGAAGGATGCTGTGGAACAGCTAACCTAGCATAGGACTGCAGAGGAGGAGTCCATGTGTGGATGATGATGGTCATCAATAATATTGCAAAGGATATTGCAATATGGACCTCCCCTGACAGGATTTCACAGAAGTATGGAGGTTCATGGATCTACTGGGAAACCTAGTAGAGGAACCTTGAAGAGGACCTCAGTGTAAGTGGAGGTAATAATCCTGTAGGAAAACCAGTGGAGGTCAGAATCCTGAAAGGTAACAGGTAACCCCAGTAGGAAAACTGGGGTAGTCCAAAAACAGTGGGCCTTCAGCAGAAGGCTTTATGACAAAAAACCTAGCTCTTTTGGTGGCAGAGAGAGTCACTCTTAGGAGCAAAAAGAGAAAGGCTAACCGATTTGGACAAACAGGCACAGTCCTTGTGGGGAGAAAGGGTGTGGGAACTCCTTGTATCCCAAAAAGAGAGGACAAATTCCTGAGGCGTTAAAGCCTGTTATTAACTGAAGATCCACAATGTCTCTCATAACTGGGGTAAGCTAGGAGAGATATTGGGCACGGAGAGCTTCAGAGGTACCTAAACCATTAGGTATAAAAACTGTTGACTACCACAGGAGTGGTTGTGTGTGTAGAACCCCAAACATGCTAGATAGCATAGGTATGGGTAAAGCCCCTCTGTCAGAATCATATAGCTATATGAGGATAGACAGTGAGATAGATAAGTATTTGGAGACATATAGACATAAGAATATATCTATAGTGAGATATGGCAGGGCATAAAATACACACAAAAAATAAATATGGATATGTAGGCCTACATATGGGTGTCTGCAATTAAACAGACAGAGATATGCCTACAGCACAGTGATCACATAGGATATGTGGAGAGGAAAGATTCATCTAACAAGGAGGTGGAACCTACTTGAGAAGACATATAGAGAATCTATTCCTCCTGGTCATGATCTGCAAGAATGCTAGTTAGTGAAAAATAACCAAGACTGTTACGTGAAAAACAAAGGATAATATCAATGTGCAGCCAGCAAGTCCCGAGTCTTCCAGGACTCTAGCATGGTAAGTAGACAGAAGACACCTAGAGATGAGATACCATGTTGACCTGCTTAAGGGCAAAGGTATCATGCGTTCTTACCATGACGACGAGCATATCCCCGATTGGGAATACTATGGACCAAAGCAGGGAACTGGCAACTCCTTGAGCTTTCACGTAAGAGAAGGCCTATGTCCTTTATATCAAAAAAGGAGATAGTAAAAGAAGGGAGAACCTTCTAGTCATGGGAGACATGACTGAAAAGCCTTTTTTTTTTTAAATTGTATTTATGCATTTTCTAATAACAATCAAGCAATGCTTGTACAGAAAAACTACTGCTTGTGGAAACAGAATGTTTACAAAAAACAAAAAAGAAGAAACAATGGTATATATAAGAAATTAAATACAAATTTCAACAAGCGTATAATTAGTCCACCATGTGGAGGGGGAGTAACACACACATTAGAACGAGGGTAGATGAAACACCTCGAACCCAAACAATGAATTCAACAATAAGAATTAATAACACCAGCGATAGTCTGAGCTTAAACACAATCAATACGACAAAACACTCACTCAAGAGGCGAAGAGGATATTATAGTATGTGCAGAAATAAACAAGGATAAATCCTCTGGTTGAAAAAAAAGCCTTTTCTAATCAGCTAGGATAGCTGTTGGAGAAAAAAAAAACCATGCTCTCTAGCAAGGGCACATAGTGGAAAGCTTCTCTGTAGACTGCAGAGAGCATGATGCAGGAGAATGAGGAGATAGAACTGGCTGCTAGAGAGCCAGTATCTCTGCCAACTATGCTGCCAAACCCAGGAAAATGGAGATGGCAGAATAGAAGACAATCTAGAAAACTTGTAGTGAGATGATCTCCAAGAGAGATGAAGCACTGACTTGGAGCCACTACTAAGAATAGACAGAAAGTTAGTGGAGGACAATCTGGTTGTTTGTGGACAAGAACCAGTGGTCCAAACATTAAGGCTCCTGCATAGGCAGCTGCTAGCAAGACAGCACAAAGAATCTTACTGTTCAAAAACAGAAAGAACAGACAGAACAGGAGAAGGAAACTCTGGACATGTCTGATAAGCTGCCCCAAAGCAAGATTGAGCAGAGGAGGTAACTCAGAGAGGAAGACTCCGCACTGGAAAGTGAGAAAAATAGAGAGGCTGAAGGAAAAGCCTCCCAGTAATTCCCTCTTACAGGGGAAAAACTTGGTAAGAGGGTGAAGAGAATGGAGCTGAAGAAGACTTACGAAGTAGGAAGTCTATAGAAAGGAAAAATACATGCTGGCACAGGAACTATCATTTGATAGTGGTTAGACCTCTTTCCCTAGCAGGAAAAAGAGGAGAAACCTGTGACCTATAGGCATGAATATCCTGACAGCTCATAGAAATATAGAAAAAATGGATATCTTTTGGAAAGGGATCCATGTGTAGGGGTTAGAATGAAGCGGTGGATTGCCTCCATTGAGAAGAAGCAACTGTAGATGCTAACCCCAAGAGTCACAAGCATCTGATGATTGATCAGAAACTCTGCAGATGCTGGGTTTGCTGAGCCTGGTGAGAGGTTGGATTCTTCAGACCAGGACGATGCCTCCCCTGTTGGGGAACATCTGTATGATGGGCAAGTGATGAATAAAACCTTCTCCTGTGGGAAGAAAGTTTGGTAGGAGATTTCCTACCTAATGGGACAGAAGAAGGTGTAGAACAACCCTTAGGAACAGGTAAATCAGTGGATAACTGAGTAACCTGACATAAAGACTCCTTGTTGAAAAGATTTTCTCCAGTGCAAGGAGTATGTCCCAGACATTGTTGTGCCCATTTGTCCAAGTCTGAAGATTGGAGCCAGGCTCTACATCGTGCTCCTATAGCAATAGCAGAAGTTCTGCTAACAGACTCAAAAGAGTCTAGGGAAGCACGAGAAAGAAACCAAGAAATATTCTGGATATGCTTAAGCAGTGAAGAATAGTCTTTACTCCTAGAATCTGGAAGGAAAGGAGTCAAAAGATGTAACTGCTTTGTGACCTCCTCAAAAGAAAGACTCATATAAAAAATATGAGAGAATTCTTGCAGAAAGCATAGATGTCTGGAAGGTTTGACATCCAAAGGCATCTAGTGTCTTAGACTCACAACCTGGCGGATAAGAAGAGTGCTTTTTCTTACTCTTTACCCACCTCATTGCTGATTCCACTACTATGGAATGATGAGGAAGTTGAGTCTTTTGAAACCCTGGAGAGGGGGGCACCTGATATAAAAGATCAGTTGCCCTGGGAGGTGGGGGTACCCTTAAAGGTGTTTCCCACATTCCTAGGAGATCCTGCAAGGAATGATGCAAAGGAAGCATTATGTTGTCCTTTGCTTTGATAGAAACAGAGCCTTGTGCAGGATCATGTCCTGGAATAGGAATGGCAAGGGATCTTGCTATATCCAGGAGGAAACTCTGAAAAGAGGGATCCCAAACAGGAATCTCCCCTGGACAGGGTAGATCTAAAGAACTAGCCTGAGCATCCACAGAGTTATCCAAATATATAGGAATAGAAGATCCTGCAGAGTGCAGTGTGGAATGCTTAAAAGATGGTTG
Source organism: Ichthyophis bannanicus (assembly GCA_033557465.1). Classification (NCBI taxonomy): domain Eukaryota; kingdom Metazoa; phylum Chordata; class Amphibia; order Gymnophiona; family Ichthyophiidae; genus Ichthyophis; species Ichthyophis bannanicus. The sequence goes on along the minus strand of CM066033.1, from coordinate 369,411,630 downwards.
CTGGTACTGGCTGTCAGGAGCAGCCACCATCCTTACCACATCGTCCATGCCAGGTATTGACTCCAAGCTTGGTATAGAATGGAGTGATCCTGTTGAAAAAAACATGGCAGGAATTGGCGACGATGCTACTGTGGGTACCGGTACTGATGCCGATACCGGTACCGATGTCAGAGTCGAAACCGACAAAGACATCGGAGCAGTCATCGGTGACAGTTCAATCGGTACCGAGGTAACCGAAAACCTCTGGCCGCTATCCTCGGTACCGAAGCACCGGTATCGATCGGTGTCGGTACCGAAATTTATTGGTACCCAGTCTTCTAGACTAGAGATCGATTCCAAACTCTGCATCGAGGGCAAAGAGCCTGATAAGCGAAGCATGGAAGGCACCGACCGTGAAGGTAATGAGGACATCGGTACCAACTTCGGTACCGTGTCTGATACCAGTGAAGGAAGGGCAACCAGTGGCAACTCAATCGGCATCGGGGGAACCCAGAGTTGCGGATCCGAATCATCGGAACCGAGCCTTCGGTACCGTCGAGAGCCGGTACCAAGGCAAGTCGGTACCCAGTCCTCCAGACCGGAGATCGATTCCAGACTCGGCATCGAAGGAAGCGAGGCTATCGATGCACATCTGGAGGGTACCGACGTCGGTTGGAGTATCGGTGTTGGTACCGATAATGGAAAGTCAATCTGGAGGGTATCCACCGGTCCCGAAGGTACCGAGGACGCCAGATGACGATCCCTGGTGAGGAGTGTTTCATCCAACACCAGTGCCGATGCCGGGGTATCGGTACCGCTCGAAGCGGATGCCACCACCGTACACGGCTTAGGTATGTTCTGTGGGGGGTGAACCCCAGGAACAACCTGAAACCCCTTATAGGCTTTGGAGACCGAAGACTCCCGCCGGGGTTTTGAAGCCAGTGGGCCCTCGAGGGCAAGGCCAGAGCCGTCTACATGCTGCGCATGAGACCTACTACTCGAGGACTGGCTAGTCTTAACGGACTGTTTGTGGATTACCTGATCCTGTGTGGAAGAAGAAGGGGACGGTGCCCCGAAGTTGGAGGGCAACCGTGTATCGAGGGAGCCTCGATGTTGAAAACCTCTTCTTACCAAACTGTTGTCAGGACCCAAGCAGGTTAGACACCAACTTTGAGGGTCTAAAAATAAAGTTGTATCGCCACAGTCTGAACATTTCTTGGAAAAAGTGTCTGGCGGTTCCATGAAGGAAAAAGAAGAGGCCTAAAAGGCCTAAGAGACCGTGGGACACTATGAAGAAAAAATATCCCGTGGAAAAGGAAAATTTTACAAGAAAAGAAAACACCGGCGGTACCGGTGGCGTCGGGAAGACAGCCGCGACCACAAGAAAACTAAAAAATAAAAACAAGAATTTTCTGCGGTGACAGGCACTGTTCCCTCTAAGCTGTGCGCGTGTGCGCGCGCACACATCTCGCCGAGCGAGCGCACATACTTTACAACAGAGCGCACAAAAATTATGGTTCTGATTCTGATAGAAAACAACACAGATGTCTTAAAATTTAAAAGTTGTTGTGTATTTACGGTTTTCACAAGTTCTACAATATTTTCTAGTGCAATCAATGTGGTGTACATACTGTATTCTGATGTGTAGTCAAATTTTAAAGTATTTAACTCCGAGTGTCGTTATGTGGCGCACAAAAATTTAACCTTACTTCAAAAGCTGCACAGTTGATATTTTATGCGCACACAGCCTACAGAAAATTAGAGGGAACATTGGTGACAGGAGGACGTCCTGCCGGCTCTGCGGAAAAACGAAAACTGAGGAGAGGCAGTTGGGAAAGGCGGGAAGGCAGCACGCAGGCGTGCTGGGATGCTTCCAAAAGCTCTTGATTGGACGCTGGGAAGCGTTCCCGCGCAGACTCCGTCGGTACCGACGTACCCATATGTGAAGACTCATTCCTGCTTGTTCCCGGAGATTCTGACTTACTCTTACGTTTGGACTTAGAAGAAACCTAAGATGCTTGAGAGGAAGCTGATGCCCTTGATGAAGTTGAGGCCACTGAAATAGAATTTGAGGTCAACGATGATCCAATTTGTTGGCTCGGTTCTAAGGCATCTTAGTCATTTGTTGACAGAAAAGACAGGAGTTGGGCTGATGGTACAGGTTTTGTTTTTTTAAACCAGTGACTGGCTTGTCCATGCCTTCAAAAAGAAAGTGTCTATGGAGACCCTGAGGCCTAATCTGGTGATGAAAACTGTGAAGAAAAATAAAAATAAAGAAAAAAAATGATATCTGGACTGGTGCCAGATTCGATGTAACCAACGTCGACAGGAAGGCAGAAGCACAATGCCATACCAAAAAAAGAGACGTTTTCTGTGGTGACAGGAATGGTGCATCCTGCTGGCTCCATGGAAAACAAAGAACTGAGGAGAGGAGTTTTGTAAGGCTGGCATACAGGCGCAGTGGAGGGCTCCCAAAAGCTTTCCTATTGGATGCTGTGGAGCGTTTCCGCGTGGGCTCCATTGGTGCAGACGTCACCATATATAAAGACTGCACTCCTGCTTGTTCCTGGAGATTTTACAGAACAGAAATTGGCAGTTAAAAAGAAATAAAAAACTCATTCATTTTGATCCCATTTTCATTGATATTTAATTCCAGAAGGAATGGCTAGGTGAAATCAGGGCCTGTTGTGCCAATCCTCCTGAAAACCCTATTTTGAAGGCGTGGTAAACGTTTTGGGATGAAAGGCAACATTGGTATAGCAAATTCCTTGGAGGGTTACAGTAGCTGGTTTTGGGGGTGGGATCCACTGAACACAATGCTTCTAGAAACATACCAGCCTTGATTTACTACTTCAGACCTGGCAAAACTCACTCTCGCCTCTCTCATCACCCTGTTAAAAAGATGCAAGGAGTAGCAGCCTAGTGGTTAGAGCAATGGCTTGGGAACCAAGAGACCAGGGTTCAATTCCCACTAGCATTCCTTGTGGCCTTGGGCAAGTCACCTAACCCTCCATTGCCTCAGAAAAATCCAAGTTATCAATGTCCCTGTTTAATGTACATTACCAAGTTTAAATTACAATGTAAACTGCTTTGACTGAAATGATAAAGCGGTATAAAAAAACATCCTGTTAAATAAACAATTACGTAAATCGTATAAGGGATGACCTACTAGCGCAGTGGCAGTATTGTGCATGGTCATGTACAAGACAAATTCCATTCCCCACTCAGCTTTATGGTTTCCCTGTCAGTTGGGAATGCTATGGAAGCACCATTCACTGCCCTTTTAAAAGAGTGTGTGTGTGTGTTGGGGGGGGGGGGGGGGGGGTGAGGAGGTATCCTGGTCATCATGCAATGAGACATTTAGTAACCAGATTCAGGCTCAAAGATGACAGGGCAGGACAACAGTCTTGGTACACTGTCCCCCACTGAGGGCTATTAATGCAAAGACCAGGGCAAATGAGTAGCGTGGCAGAAAAAGGGATATAAAAGAGTTGGAAAACTCTCCAGATGGATATGGAGGAAGGCTCTTGGTGCTGAAATTAAAAAACAAAACACAGGTATGTAGCTATTTCAGTCCATGATCCACATTTGGAATTTTGGTCTCCAAAAAAGGCATATTCCTCCCCTCTAAATTTAAAAAGAAGGAATTAAAATATGGTATCTCTCTTCCATACTTTTATTCTGAGAGAATAGGACTAGTTTTAGTTAAGCTGGAGTGAGCTCTGCCTCCAGCTGTAAAGTGCTGAAATGTAGAACGTTCACCTGGCCAGTCCCAGGTCAGCCAAAGTCAGTGTTAGCATCTTAGGAAGAGAGGAGTATGGGCAGCAGCATTGCCTGAGAAAAGCTCCTGCAACCTCTGGGACTCAAATTCTGACTGCATCTATTTCCCTCCTAACTGCCAGAACAAAAAAGTACTACCAGCAGCCACTGGATCTTTCTAGGTTCTGCTCATCATAGCACTCTTCCATACTCTGCTCCCTCTGCCCAGTGAGAGAATGCCCAAGCGACATAGCTTTCCGGCCTTGGAGCAGGTCTGATGAGATTAGCACCCAGAGGCCTAGATTCCGCACAACTCTCAGGGCAAGAGGCGGCGGCGGGTGCACAGCAAAATGTTCCTGGGGAAGTCTGCCTGTGATCCGGAAGTTCCTATCCCTGCCCTACCAGCATCAAATGGCTCCAAGTAAAGCAGAACTAATAGAATCAGGGAATTATCTTTTTTGTTTGAAAAAAGTATAAAAAAATAAAATGAGAACACAAAGAAACAAGATTAGGAATGAAATGTAAAGTCAGCAACTAGGAAAACTGATTATTTTGGGTACTTCTGTCCTGCAGATGGTTTGCATACAAGCTCAAATTTCATTCTTTTTACAGATTTAAAAGCACAATCTTTGAAGAGTATAAATAAAGTAGTATATTCTGGCCTGCACATCATTAAGACAAGCAAATTTACAGCTCAAGGACAAAGAAAACTCAGGTATTTCTTTTGTGATATGACCCATGGAGCCACACCAATACATACCTAGTTGTTTGCAGTCTTGACAATATTAACTTCCAGAATTCATTTTATTTAGAGTTATTTTTTTTAGTGAGAATAAAAGATTTATATTTCTTAATTAGCAGAACAAATTCAGGTAAATACAAATTCCACACTAAAGAGCTGCAGTGGCACAATATATCAACAAAGGATACAGAAGCCTTATTTTAAACTATACAAAATTTTCAACGTGAAAATCCTGTTTTTAAATTTTCTTTATACATTAACATATAAAAGGCCCCATTTGATGGGGCATCTAAAAAATCATTAACACCCCCTTCTCCCTCTCTTTCTAGCATCTCCCAAATATCAAATCTGAGAACAAATTACACTGACATTTTTAATACTCTATGTTAAACTAACAATCCAATAGACACTTTTTACAAGATTAACATTTGTGAATCTGCTCACAGGCAGCTTTGTACACGTTTTTGTTTCAGTTTATAACCAGTCGCATGGCATTTCCTTGGTAGATATCAGTTACTAATTTGAAAAATTGTACAAATGCGAAGCAGATGAAGAAAGCCTGAAACTGCAGCACAATCAATTCCTCCGTTCCTTTTCAATGAAGGCGGAGGTAGAGTGAAACTTGCGCCATAAATGTGTTTCAACAGCCAAACGTTAGCCAGCCAGCCAGCCTGCCTCTCATCTAGAAGAGCTCTTTAGCTCAGAGTAAAACATCTCTCAGAGATGTGCAGTAGTGGATTTCTTCTTAAGGGAGAAACTCAGCTTAAGTGATTTTTTTTGCACAACTTCAAGGGCAATCAGGAATACATGCTCATAGCTTCTCAGTGTCAGCAGAGTAAAGTCTAGAGTGCTGATTACCTTGCACCTTGCATAGGTGTTCCAATAAAAACCAAGCAGAGCCAGGGACCTGATCCCACCTTTTCTACCTGAAGAGCCAGATAAAATGCCTCCTTCATCAGCAAAGCTTGTATGCACAGACTGCTCACAATTCCTCCAGAGCCAAGCCTCAGAGAGCTTTGTGTTTCCTTCCATGAGATCAGACTTGAACACGGTCCAGCTGAAGCACTGAACATGCTATTACTGTCGAATCTACCATTCTTGTGCCACCATCAAGAAAAAGGTAAGGTAATGCTGGCCAGCATTTCTGATTTCTGAAGAATCCGTAAGATCACTTCCTTTTTTTTTTAAATGAGTAATGTGTCTCTCTCTATTTGGCATCCAGGGTTTCTAGAAGGAACCAGATCTGCCCGGAGTGCATTGTCTTGCTTTGTAGTAGCTCACAGGTACCTGGGTCAATCCCTGTTGGTGTTGTTGGCTGCAAAGGCATGCAAGTTTCCCATCTGGCTCAGACCACTCTGGATATGTGCAACATGGATCTCCACATTATTCTGAAAACAGCTGGACAGACAGAAGAAAAACAAAGTGAAAAGCTTCATTCACAAATAAACAGTCCAAATATATTCAGAGACTTAACACAATGCAGCAAATCACCATGAAATGCTCTTCATTTGTGAACTGCAAGTTCAGAAACACAATTTAGACTGTTCAGAAGAGCACAAATCATATACTCTAACTTCATGCACAGCATTGGGTATTTTGTGTTTTATCATAATCACTATTAATCACGCAAAGATATTCTATTCCAAATCCAATTAGAAGGCATATTAAAGTCTTGATAAAGGTTACGTTTTCTGACTCCTTATGAGATAATGGTATATATGTATAAAGTGTCTTAAGTTTTCCCATATTAAGCTGCACTAAATATAATCCTAAACTTGTTTTTGTTTCTAGAAATCTGTCAGTTGGGAAAAACCCTTGTTTGACTGGATATAATGAACAGCATGAGAAAAGGGAAAGCAAAGAGTAGCTACCTTATATTGGAAGGATCTATTGAAGCCTTGATGTCATTTACGGAATCCGTTAATGACTTGAATTCAAATGAGTTTAGGTCACCTCCTTCTGCCAGACACTACCAGGAGGAAAGAGAAAGGAGATTAGCTTGGCATTTCTGCTGTATTTGGAAATCTGCTGAAAAGGCAAAACATACAACAGAAAAGTATACAAATCCATAATGCGTGTTCACCATTTTTAAAAGCAGCACTAGATGAAATAGCCTAGTGGTTAGAACAGCACGCTGAGGACCAGGGAAATGGAGGTCAAATCAGGCCGACGCCTCACTTCTTGTGACCCTGGACACCACTGCACTCTGTTGTCTCAGGTACAAACTTAGATCATGAATCCTCTACGGATAGGAAAACACATACTGTATCTGAATGTAGCTCATCTTGAGTCACCAATGAAAAGGCATGAACTAAATTTGGGTTTAAAATCTGAATCTCATACAAGCATCACTTGGATACATGCAAAACAAATATCGACTAGACAACTGAAACACTCATTTAGAAAAGGAAATTTTAGTACACAGGGAGAGCAAGGTTTCTCACTTATCACAAGTGCTTTCCGTAGACAGTAGGACTGATCAGACGCACAGCGGGTGGAAGAACAGCTTAATGTAAAGTTCCGAGCATGCATGGCCCTTCCACTGCGCAGTGGTCTCCTCGGCTCCTCAGTTAGTTTCAAAGCTCAAGAAGTGCAACTCTTGGATTGTGTGCCTGAAAAATCCTGCCTACAGGAAACAATTGCTACAGAAAAAGCATAGTTACTCACTGGTAACAGGTGATCTCCAGGAACAGCAGGAATCAGCTTTACATATGGGTGACATTGGCACTGACAGAGCCGACGCAGGAACAATCTCCAGAGTCCAATAGGAAAGCCTTTGGGAGCTCTCCACTGTGCCTGCATGCCTGCCTTCCCAACCCCTCTCCTCAGTTGAGTAGAGCTGAGAAGAGGAAGAAAAAATGAGGAACCCTACAACTCCTAGGGGAGGAAGATGGGTTGTGAAGACCGATTCCTGCTGTTCCTGGAGATTTACCTGTTACAGGTGAGTAACTATGCCCTCTCCAGGAACAAGCAGGAATGCTGTCTTCACATATGGGACTCACTAGCTCCCCAGAACCAGACAGGTATGGGGATGGATACGTACAATCCCAGAGGCCAAAGGATTGCGGGCAGAGACTGGAATAGTCATGGGTCTTGGGCTCTATTCCAGCAGGTGAGAACTCCCTCTAAAGGTAGTCTGGTTTCTTCTAGAAGTCCGGGACAGAGGGTAGGAGTTAAGATAAAGTCCCAAAGAGGTGCTGGAGTACAGCTGGGCCAAAGGCAGTATCCCGACAGGAGTCTCTGTCCAGGCAATAGAGAGCAGCAAAAGTATGGATGGAGGACCAGGTAGCTGTCTGACAGATCTCCTCAATGGATACCGAATGGAGATGGGCTATGAAAGTTGTCATAGCTCGTACATTATAAGCAGTAATGTGACCCTCTAGGGAGAGTCCTGCCAGTGCATAAGCAAAAGAAATGCAATCTGCTATTCACCTGCATAGGGTTTGTTTTGTCACTGGAGAACCCAGGTGACTGGGATCAAAAGAGATAAATAATTGAGAGGATCTTTGGTGATCCTTTGTTTTATTTAAATAGTAAGCCAGCACTTGCTTGCAGTCTAAAGTGTGAAGCGCTGCTTCCGCCCAAGATGCATGTGGTCTAGGGAAGAAAATAGGTAGGATGACCAACTGGTTCAAATGGAGGGAGAAACCACCTTCGGAAGGAAATGCGGATGGGTCCGCAGAATTACCTTGTCATGGTGGAACTGGGTATAGGGCGGGTCCGCTACGAAAGCTTGCAGATCACTAATGCAGCGAGCTGACATGAGGGCAATGAGGAAGATGACCTTCCAAGATAGAAACTTCAGTGACATTGTGGCCAAAGCTCGAAAGGAGGTTTTAGTAGTGCGTAAGAACCACATTGAGATCCCAGGCTACCGGCAGCGGCTTAATGGGTGGCTTGAACAGCAGCAGACCCCACATGAAGTGTGCTAGTAAAGGGTGTGAGGAGATAGGCTGTTCCTGCAGTGATTTGTGATGAGCTACAATAGCACTAAGGTGCATTGACTGAGAAGGGTTACTGGCTTGTTAAGGATAGGTGGAGGAGGTATTGTAAAAGGAACTCCACAGAACAAGAAAAGGGGTCAATGCCCTTTGTGGAGCACCAAAGTCCAAACCAGGGGCGGTTCAAGGCAATCTGCTGCCTGAGGTGAGGGATGAGATGGCATGCCCCCTCCTCCTCTCCGCCCTCCCCCGTAGTTGGGGGAGGCTTTCTCAAAACTCCAATCAGGTATTGAACCAAACCAAAAACCGATTAGATTATATAGAGGAAATGCAAGATGTTTTCACACCAAGGAACTAAAAGAAAGAGTGAGAACCACAGTTCAGTTTATAAAATTTAATTATAACTCATTTTTATTTTGTTATGAACTGCGTAATGGTTCTTGCTTTTTCTTTTTGAACATATATTTTGCATCCACAGAACCCCCTTCCTGAACAGTGGGTGCAGAGCAGAACCAGGACATTCACCCAATAGAACTCAATATCTTAAAAAAAAAACAACCCAGCATTCTCCAGTACCAGGCATATTGTGAACTAATACAAAACCTTTCAACAAAGTCACTGAGTATCTATAGAGCAAATCTACCATACCATACCAGCACCAACTTCCAAAACTCACATAAGGAGCCCATCCAAAAACAGCATCACTGTAAATACTACAGGGGCCTTGGAATATCCAGATACCTATTTGGACAGCTGAACAATTCAGATTACTACAGTACAGATCCCTACATACAAATTCCACGTTAACAAAACACCTGGTCTGATCACACACTCAAAACACAGACCCTCATCAAGTACAAAATGAGTGACCATAACCTAAAAATAAACATATGTAGATAAAAATTAAACTGCAGTCCCAAGAAGCCAGATTCTGCATACAGAGAAATACCAGATGAACAGAAAGAGATGCATTTCCATGTACCGTATAAAATATAAAGATAGCACCAAGTCTGATCATTAAATTGAAAATAAAATTCTAACGTTGTTGTCTGATCATTTTATTCTCCGATCTGTAGGTCCTAATCTGAGGTTTCTGCTTTCCTCTGTCTTCCAGTGCACCCTCCTGTCTACTTTCCCCCAGGGACAACATAAGGGTTATACAAGGCCATGTGCAGAGACTCACTGTGGCATCATTTGCATAAGTATACTTTATTTTAAAATGTATATGCCACCCATCTAAAATCCTAGGTGGCTTCTAAGCATACATATGAAATTTAGTAAAACAGATGTTACAATAAAACAAACATAATAAAACATGAAATTAGATTAATGAAAAGCCACTTACACAGCCCTCCCCCCAATCAAACCATTATAAGTATCTGCACATCAGATTTATTTTGCTTTGACAAGATTATTGATGAGGAGGGAAGATATAAAATGAGAAAAGCTAATCCTAGTAGCCATGAATTCAAAGGCTGAATTGGATTGTGCTAGAGCTGGAAAAGTCCAGAAGTCAGCAGTGGTGAAGCTTGTGATAAGGAAGCTTATCATAGCTCAGGAAGGAGCTATAGAAAAGGTGAAGTGACTTTGAACAAGCAACCTGTCAGTTCTGGTAGAAATAAGAAAACAGAATTTTGCCATAAAAGACTACCAGTCCCAGAATGCACCAGGTTTCCAACAGCCATTAGAGGAGCTGAAGTTGGGAAACGTGTGTTCAATCAAGAGGGCTATGAGGTAATCCCCAAGCACTCATCTCAAAGGGCAGGGCCTGATTCAGCACAGCTGCGCTGTGCTAGGGTGGAGCACTCATCTAGGCAGAATAAAGGTAGAGTTTATTCTACAGAGAATTATCCTCATCCTCAGGATCTTGATCATCTTGGTCAGCTTCATCATCTGGAGGATCATCAGAAGCAGAAGCCAAACCGGACGGACAGAGAGGGCAAGAAACTCTTTGGAAGAAAGAAGAGAAAAGCCTTTGGGAGGTCTAAAGGAGTCCAGAGCAGTACGTATACTGGAAGGCATTCCAAGGGCCAGCATACACCATTGGACTGGGGAAAGCCAGAGGAATGGTGCTGCAGGGCTAGGAATCTCCAGACGGTACCTGTGAGGGAGACGGCTGCACGTGGAAGGGACCCTAGGACCCGTGCCAGAAGGTATGTGAAGAGAGATCCAGTGTCCAGGGATCTGGATTGGAAGGCTGGACATAAGAACTGGATTACATACTGGCCAGGCTATTTAGAGAGGAACTCTAACAGCAATGGAAGCTCAGGTATGAACACTGATCTATGCCCTAGCTATAACCTTGAAAGACAGCAGGGAAACAAGTATTCTCCTGAGAGTGCTACATTGAGAAATTCCTCTGTGCCAATCCATGATATTGAACCCATGATTGTTGAAGAAGGGGGAGCAGTCTTAGATACAGGCTGTGAATATACGGATTGCTCTCTGTCTAAACTCCTTTGGTAATTTACTGTTACAAAGTACAGCAACCATCACAAAGAAATACAAACTTGTTCTTTAATCTACTCAGAAAAGCTCCTGAGTAGGATTTTGGGCCAAGCAGTAGAAAGCAAGCCAGCTAAGGGGTTTCAGCTGGATAACTGCTAGCAATTGAGCCTTACCTAATTGCTTGTGAGCTCTGAGGAAATCACTTCTGAGTCTATGTGTGAAGATATAAGAAGTTAACCTGAAAAGAACAGTTTTTCCCTTCTTTGTGGGTTTTGCTTGTTGTTTGAAACACTGCTAAGAAAATATTAGCTAAAGCCTACAGAAAAGACCAGTTTGTTACCAACCAGGTCTTTATTCATTTTATTTGATTGCCTGACAAGTTCATCTGTTGTTTTCCTGATTTTGTTTTTCTAAGTTTAACACTGAAAGCAAGTATCCTGTTTTATGTGCTACCAAGCATATCTGTGTTGGGAGAAATAACCCCATAAATAAATATCTTATTGGCTTTACATTCAAGCACAACTAATTATTGTGAACAGCTGTGTCTGGTGTGAATGGACTGCATTTCCCACAATCCCTTGCAAATCATATTGATATATGCACTTGCCAAGACTGTGAACATTTTCACCCAGGCAGCCGTCTGACAAGCTACTAAACAAAATTAAAAAGACGTTCCCTGAAAATTTGAAATTTTCTTGAATCTGAATTGACTAAGTATTTTAAATTTCAGTCTGGCAGCATAAAGAATTCAAAACTGCAAATCTCAAAAATAATACATATTCCAGTACCTTCCCCCAACCAACATCCTACAGTTGACCTTACCAAGAACCCACAGTACAGCAAATCTACTACTCCATAACAGCATTAACTTCCAAAACTCACACAACATGAAGTGTACCCAGAAAAGGGCACCACCATAAATACTGCAGTGGGCCCGGTTGTTGTTAAGTGCTGTTGAGTCGGTGTCAACTCCTGGTGATCCTCTGGATAGTTGTCCTAAATTGTGTTCGGTTTTCAGTCAGGCGGCTCATTGTTGACAGAGTGGTACTCATAACTGCTGTTATTGTATTGATCCATCTCATTGCTGGCCTTCCTCTTTTGCGTTGACTTTCTACCTTGCCAAGTATGATGTCTTTCTCTAATGATTTCTCTCTTCTCATGATGTGTCCCAAGTATGAAAGTCAAAGTCTTGTCATCTGAGCTTTTAAAGAAAGCTTAGGTTTGATCTCTACTGACTGGTTTGTTCTTCGGGCAGTCCATGGTATACACAGTGTTTGTCGCCAGCACCATAATTCAAAGGCATCAATTTTCTTCCTGTATCTTTTTCACTGTCCAACTTTCACATTCATATGATGTTATTAAAAATACCATAACTTGAACAAGTCAAATCTTTGTGCAGTGGGCCCTAGAACATCCATATTCCTATTTAGAAAACGGAACAGGCCAGATTACTACAGCTCCCAACATAGAAACTCCATGCTAACAGAATATGTAGCCTCAGTCACACATATGCAGAACAGAGATAGATCTTCACCAAGTAGGAAATATATCAGTACAAACTAAAAGCAGACACTTTTTCACTGATGCACCTACTCTTGCCACCTTGCTGGGCAGACTAGATGGACCATACTGGTCTTTATCTGCCGTCATATTCTGTGTTACTATGTAGTCAAAAAATGCTTTTACCCATTACTGTTAGGTATACAGGATTTCTTTTTCAAAAGAAAGGCGAGAGAAAGAACTCAACACAGGCATCTGCATTGTCGGCAAAACACAATATAATGGCTCAGTGCAAGTAGCATAAGTGGGTGGCCTTAGTTGCACCGGCAGCTGTTTTACCAAGCTGAAATGCGGTAACTGCAAGAGGATGTAACTACCTCCTTGCAGTTAGCCTACGGCCCTGCGTAATCAAACTCTAATTCGTTACCAGAGGATGCAGTAAAAGCTGTTAGAGTAGCTGTGTTTAAAAAAAGTTTGGACAAGTTCTTGGAGGAAAGTTACATAAACTACTATTAAAAAGGACCTGGGAAATTCACTGCTTGCCCTGGGACAAGCATTGGGGAACGTGTGTGCCTTTTTGGGAACCTGCCAGGTACTTGTGACCTGGATTGGCCACTGTTGGAAACAGGATACTGGGCTTGATGGACCTTAGTCTGACCTAATATGGCATTTCTTATGTTCATGTGTTACCAGTACAGAGCATAGAAAACATGCTGCTAAGTATGCCAAACAAGAGGGGCTCAACAGCACCCATGCAGCATCTCCCACTTCCACAAAAAGAAGAGCGACTTGGCATCCCAACACAGAACTTCCCACCTTCTGAAAAACAAAGAGAGGCTCAGTGGCTTCTACAAAACACTTCCCACCCTCTGAAAAACAAGAGGGACTTTGTGACCCCAATACAACACCTCCCACTCCAACACAGACACTAAGAAGTGCTTGGCAACCCCAACATAACTCCTGAAACTGCACACTGGACCAGCATGATGTTAAGCGTAGTTACTCACCTGTAACAGGTGTTCTCCAGGAGCAGCAGGAATCAGTCCTCACATATGGGTGACATCAGCGCCAACGGAGCCCTCATGCAGAGCATTTCCCCAGCTTTCAAAGAAAGCCTTTGGGAATGCAGCGTGCATGCGCGGTCCCCTTCCTGCCCCAGGGTGCCATCTTGCTTAGTCTGATGACATAGCTAAAAGACAGCAAAAAATCAAAATGAAGTATATGACTGCAATTCTAGGGGAGGAGGGAGGGTTGTGGGGACTGATTCCTGCTGCTCCTGGAGAACACCTGTTACAGGTGAGTAACTACGCTTTCTCCAGGACCAAGCACAGGAAGTCAGTCCTCACATATGGGACTCCCCAGCTCTAGGCTACCGTGAACCCAGAGCTGAAAAAATGGCTCCCTCTCAAAAGCCTCAGCATCCGTGATAAAAATTTTCTCTGAGATCACACCCCCTACGGTAGCCTAACACAAGGGCCGGAGGGCAAGAGTTGCCTAAACCTCAAAGAGATTACGGAGTACCACCTGGCTGAAAACACTGTCTCACCGGGACTCCCTCTCCAGGCAGTAATGGGCTGCAAATGTCTGGCTTGAAGACCAAGTAGCAGCCCTGCAGATGTCTTGCAATGGAACAGAGCGGAGATGAGCCACTGATGTAGCCATTGCCCTCACACGGTGGGCCGTGACCCTACCCTGCAAAGGAAGGTCAGCCGCCTTGTAAGCCCAGGTGATACAGTCAGCCACCCAGATGGACAAGGTACGCTTTGATACAGGCCCCCCCAAGTTATTGGGGTCAAAAGAAAGGAAGAGCTGAGAAGCCCTTCTGTGAGCTTGCGTACGTGCAAGGTAGAAGGACAAGGCCCTCCTACAGTCCAAGGTATGGAGAACTGTTTCAGCCTGACTTGCATGAGGCCTAGGGAAGAAAGTAGGAAGAACCACCTCCTGGTTGAGGTGGAAAGAGGAGACAACCTTAGGAAGGAACTTAGGGTGAGTCCTGAGGACTACCCTGTTATAGAACCTGGTGTAAGGCCTATCAGAGACCAAGGCCTGAAGCTCACTCACTCTCCTAGCCAAAGTAAGGGCTATCAGAAAGAGAGTCTTCCAGGAAAGGAAGCGTAGAGGGCAAGTAGCCATAGGCTCAAAAGGTGGGCGAGTCAGCTGCTGCAAGACCACATTCAGCTCCCACTCAGGAGCAGGACGACGTATGGGAGGTTTGAGCAGAAGCAAGCCTCTGAGAAACCGGGACACCAAAGGGTGCACAGACAAGGAATGGCCCTCAACTAGTGAGTGGTGAGCTGCTAAAGCAGAGAGGTGGACCCGAACAGAGTTGGACTTGAGACCTTGATTGGACAAGTGCAGCAGGTACTGAAGCACTACTGACACAGAACAGGAGAAAGGATCCTGTGCATGTAGCTGACACCACACAGAAAACCTCTTCCACTTGAGAGCATAGGTTTTCCTAGTGGATTGTTTTCTGGAGGCCAGGAGAACCTCCTCAACTTCGGGAGGCAGGCCCCAGGGAGCCAACACTACCCTTGCAGCCTCCAGGCCATCAGATTGAGAGATTTGAGATTGGGATGCAGCAGGGAGCCCTGATTCTGAGATAGAAGGTCGGGCTGCAACCCCAGAGGCAGAGGGAGATCCACTGCCAGTTGAAGCAGGAGGGGGAACCAAGGCTGCCTTGGCCATCTGTGAGCCACCAGGAGGACTGAGGCTCTGTCTCGGAGAATCTTGAACAGTGTCCGGGCCACCAGAGGGGTGGGAGGAAACGCATAGAGCAGGCCCTGAGTCCAGGGAATCAGAAAAGCATCTGCTGCTACCCTCAGAGGATGCGGTTGCCTGGAGCAGAACCTTGGCAGCTGGTAGTTCAGTGGACTGGCAAACAGGTCTATGGAGGGAAGTCCCCATTTCAAGAAAATCTTTTGAACCACTAAAGGATGTAGCTGCCACTCGTGTGGTTGCAGAATCCTGCTCAATCTGTTGGCCAGGTAATTCTCCTGGCATGGAAGATAGACTGCTTTGAGGAGCATGTTGTGTTTCAGGGCAAAGGAACAGAGGTTCACATAGAACATGGCCACCTGGTTGTCTGGATCAAGACAGACTGATGTGCCAGTGAAGCAGTAAAGGCCTGGAGGGCCAAGCGGATAGCTCTGAGTTCCAGGAGATTGATCTGCTGGGAGGCCTCCCAAGGAGACCACAGGCCCTGGGTGCACTTGTTGAGGCAATGTGCTCCCCAGCCCTGTAGAGAGGCATCGGTGGTCAGCACCACCGTATGAGGTGGCACCTGAAAAGGCACCCCCACCAGTAGATTGGGGGGTTGCAACCACCAGTTGAGGAAAGTCAGGAAACGGTGGGACACTCTGATCTTGTCTCTGAGGCTGCCTGAGGCCTGAGACCACTGAGTCCGAAGGCACCACTGGGCAGGTCTCATACTGAGCCTGGCATTGGGGGTTACCTGAACTGTCGACGCCATGTGGCCCAGAAGTCTGAGACAGAGTCTGGCGGAGACCAGGGACCTGTGCAGAAACTTGCTGGCGAGGTCTATGAGCCTTTGTGCTCGGTCCACTGGTAAGAATGCTCTTGCCAGCTGAGAAACCAACCTTGCCCCTATGAACTCCAAGTTCTGGGAGGGGAGCAAAGTGGACTTTGCGAAGTTGATGACAAAGCCCACCCGTTGGAGCAGTTCTATTGTTCTGTGGGTGGCCCTGCTGAACTTCTAGGGAAGTCTGGCCTCTGATGAGCCAGTCGTCTAGGTAAGGAAACACAAAGATGCCCTGATTTCTCAGGTAGGCTGCCACCACTGCCAGGCACCCTGGGAGCGGAGGTCAGGCCAAATAGCAGTACTCTGTACTGATAATGGTTTCCTCCCACAATGAACCCGAGGTACTTTCTGTGGTCTGGATGAATGAGGATGTGAGTGTACACATCTTTTAGATCTAAGAAGCATAGCCAATCTCCCTGCTGGAGGTAGGGCAGAAGTGTTCCAAGAGTAAGCATCTTGAACTTTTCTTTTACCAGAAACTTGTTGAGGTTCCTGAGATCCAAAATGGGTCGAAGACCACCGGTTCTTTTTGGTACCAGGAAATACCTGGAGTAAAACCCGTGACCTTGGAAGTGGGGAGGCACAGGCTCCACCGCCCTGTCCACCAACAGACCTTGACGTTCCTGGAGAAGGTCTGTATGCAGGGAAGACCTCAAAGTGTGGCGGAGGCAGTTGGTGAAAGTGCAGGGCATAACCTCGACTGACTATGTCCAGCACCCAACTGTCCTGGGTTATCAAGGGCCACTGGTGGGCGAACAAGGCTAGGCAGCCTCCTGTGCAGGGCTGGGTCTGCAAGGGAGCAATGGCTATACTCAAGGAGTCAAAAACCCCCACCCTGCTGAGTGGAAGCAGGGGCTGCAGGCTTGGGGGTCCTCTGCCTATGGGGCCCATTACCCTGGCCCTTGGCTTGCTGACCCTGGGGGGCAGCTTGGGCAGCCAGATATTGTGGGTACTGTTTGTAGGCAGTGCCCTTCCTTGGGTAAAAGGACTTTTTACCCGAGCCCTTCTTCTTATGAGAAGGGGCAGAGGTCTTCCTCGACAGCCTTGTCCTCGTGAGGTGCTCAGTCTCGAGCTGTGCGGCCTTCTCGGCCACAGGCTTGCCAAAAAGGTTTTCACCTCGGCAAGGGACATTGACCAACTTGTCCTGAACCCACGGCTCGAGGTCCGATGACTGCAGCCATGCCTGGCGTCGAGCCACGATGCCAGCTGCCGCTACTCGGGCCGAAGCCTCGAAGCCATCGTAGGTGGCACGGGACATGAACTTAGAACATTCCCGGATCCTCAAAGACAAGGACTTAAAACTCTGCAAGGGTTCCCCGGAGAGACCAGCAGAGAATCCGGCCAACTCCTTGGCCAGGTCTCGCAAATACATGCCCATGTACAGCTGGTAAGTCTGGACATGGCAAGCAAGCATCGAGCCCTGAAAGCACTTTCTACCGACGCCATCAAGGCTTCGGGCTTCCCTACTGGGAGGCACCGCAGAGTGCATCTTCTGACTCTTCAGACGATGCATGGCCGATTCCACAACCATGGAATGGTGTGGTAGCTGTGCTTTCTGGAAGCCAGGACTCTTCCGGAGCCGATAGATGGAATTGACCCGCTTGCTCAAAACCGGCGCCGAGGCCGGTGCCTCCCACATCCGGAAGAGGAGCCATTCCAGCATCGGAGGAACCGGGACAGTAAAGGCCTCCTTCGGAGGAGAGTCATACTGCAGAGCATCGAGCTCCTCAGCTCGAGGCTCCTCCTCAGGGTCAGCCGAGATAGCCAGGGCAGCGGCCATATCCCGGATAAACTCCGAGAACCTAGTATCCTCCGGAGGGGATCTACTCTGGGGCTCAGACTCTGGTGAGTCCGAAGGGACACACCGAGTCTTGAAGGTGTCAGGAGACTCCTTGTCTTCGGTTTCCCAAGCAGACTCATCCGATGTAAAGTCGAGGTCCGACCCCGCGGGGCCTCTAGGCACCCGCCCCGATGGCACTGGCGTCGAGAGCCTCGGTCCCGAACGGGAGGTCGAGGGAGACCTCAACCGAGGACGACCTCGAGCCGCAAGGGACTCGAGTATCGGCTCGGTCTCCGGGATCGACTTCGAAGTCAATGTCCCGGTGGTCGGGGCAGATGCGCCAGACAGGCTAGCCATCAGTGCCCGCTGCTGATCCATGAAGGCAGACATTCTGCTCTCCAAGGCTGTCAACCTGACACTCAGCTCGGGTGACGCAGCAGCCCCCAACTCGGGCCCCGGCGGCGCCGGGCCCGATGTCGGTACTCGGGGAGGCGAGTCCACGAGGACAACAGAACTTACGTGTCCAGCAGACTCCGGCTCCATGCAAGGAACTTTGGTTGGCTTTTCCTGGTCCACGGGCCCGGGACGACTGTCGGGGGTCTTAGACCTGGCTCTCCAGGGTTCAGGGACCTCCTCCGATGCCGCCCTCGCGAGCCGCTTCTTCCTCTTACGTTCCCGGTCGGGGGACCCCCTGTCTGAGGAGCTCCGACGCCTCTCGGGATCAGAATCCCGAGATGTCAAGGCCTCAGACGAGGTCCGGGCCCGGGCAGAGGCCGAGTCCAAGAAAAGCCTTTCACTTTGCTGCTGACGACTTCGGAGGGCCTTAGGAAGACATTTTTCCACATGGCCCACACGTTTTAGAATCGTGGTCAGGGCCGAGGCACCGAAGGCAGCAGTCATGTGTGTCGGTGAGAGACATTATCTTTTTACACCGATCACACTTTTTGAAACCGCTGGAAGCCATCGGGGAGAAAAGGGTCACCGCTAGGTCAAAGGACCGGCCTTCCAGGGAAAAAGAAAAAGTTTTGGCGCGAGCGCCGAGCCACTAAGGGCAAAAACCGAAAAAAGGAAAATAAGGATTCGATACCGGCGTACCGAATTCGGCGGGAGGGGAACCGACGTCGAATCCGAGGAAAAAAGCGAAAAAAGCGAAATAACGCCAAGAAAAAACTCTTTTCCGAGGCTTCACGAGGCTCGGACTCTGGGGAATCCGAAGGGATGCACCGGGTCGGGAAGGTGTCCGGAGACTCCTCGTCCTCCGTCTCCCACGCCGACTCCTCTGAGGAGTCGTCGAGCGGCTCCAGTCATGTGGGCCTCGATGCCACCTGCCCCGACGCCGAGGGCACCAGCGTCGACGACCTCGGCCCCGAACGGGAGGTCGAGGGAGACCATGGCCGAGGATCGACTCGCGACTTGATTGACTCGAGGATTGGCTCGGCCTCCAGGGTAGACTTAGACGTCGAGGTCCCGGTGGTCGGGGCAGATGCACCGGTCAGACCAGCGATCAGTACCCGCTGCTGCTCCATGAAGGCAGCCAGGCTGCTCTCCAGGGCTGTTAGCCTGAGTCCGAGCTCAGGAGACTCTGCAGCCCCCGACTCGGGCCCCAACGGCGTCAGGCCAGACATCTGTTCTCCCGGGGGAGAGTCCACGAGGACAACAGAAGTTACCTGACTCGGGGACTCTGGCTCCAGGTGAGGTTGCTTGGGCGGCTGCTCCGACTCCGAGAGCCCGGGATGGCAGTCAGGGCTGCGCGACCTGGCCCTCGAGGATCCAGGTGCCTCCACTGACGCTGCCCTCACAAGCTTCTTCTTCCTTTTGTGCTCCCGGGTGGGAGACCCCCTCTCAGAGGACCCACGACGCCGCTCAGGGTCAGACTCCCGAGATGTCGAGGCCTCTGATGAAGTCTGGGCCCGGCCAGATTCAGACTCCAAAAAAATTCTCTCACGTTGATGCTGACGGCTCCGAAGCGCCTTCAACATCTTGCTGCATGGGCCACAGACCAGAGGGTCATGGTCGGGCCCGAGGCATCAGAGGCAGCAGTCGCGTGTGTCTGTGAGAGACATAAGTTTCTCACACCGATCACATATTTTGAACCTGCTGGCAGCCATCGGGGGAAAAAGGGCCCCTGCAAGGTCAAAAGACCTGGATGCCAGTGAAAATAACAGAAAAAGCGCGAACGCTAGTCACAAAGGACAAAAACCGAAAAAAAAAAGTTCCGGGCTCGATACCGGTGTACTGAGCTCAGGCGGGAAGGGGAACCGGCGTCGAACCGGATAAAGAGATGCGAAAATCGCCGAAAAAAAATCAACTTTTTCCGGGTGACACAAACTTACGTCCGTTGGGCTCTGCGGAAAAAGAAAGACTAAGCAAGATGGCACCCTTGGGCGGGAAGGGGGCCGCGCATTCGCGCTGCATTCCCAAAGGCTTTCTTTGAAAGCTGGGGAAATGCTCCGCACGAGGGCTCTGTCGGTGCCGACGTCACCCATATGTGAGGACTGACTTCCTGCTTGGTCCTGGAGAAAAGTAAATATATAGTCCGTAAAAACAAAGTAAATGCAAGATGCTCGCACACCAAGGAACTAAAAGAAAAAGTGAGAACCACAGCAGAGTTTATAACACCAAATTATAAAACTCATTTTATTCTGTTATCAACTGTGTTATGGTTCTCACTTTTTCTTTTTGAATATATATTTTGCATCCACAGAAATCTCTCCCTTGACAATGGGTGCAGAGCAGAAGTAGAACATTAACCCACAGAACTCAATATATTTTAAACAAATCTGATTCTGGTCATCTCACTAACATTCTCCAGTACCAGGCATATCGGGAACCAATATAAAACCCTACAAAAGTCACCTAAGATCTACAAGGCCAAATCTACCATACCATACCAAGCATAAACACTTCCAAAACTCATACAAGGGGCCTACCCAGAAAAAAGCAGCACTATAAATACTGCAGCAGGCCCTATAACATCCATACACCTGTTTGAAAAGCTGAACAAGTCAAATTACTCAGTACAGTATAGAGCCCTATGTACAAACTCTGTTAACAGAAAAACTGGCCTCAGTCACATACTCAGAATACAGACCCTCACCCAGTACAGAATAAGTGACTACAGCCTAAAGTAAAAATAAAAATATATAGACAAAAGTTAAACTGAAACCCCAAGAAGCCAGACCCCATATGCAGTGCAACATCAGATAGAGATGCAGTTCCCCATACTTTGTAAAATATAAAGCGAAACGTCCAATCATTAAAATGAAAATAAAATTATTTTTTCTATCTTTGTTGTCTGACCATTTTATACTCTGATCATGCTGGTCCCGATCTGAGGCTTCTGCTTTCCTGTCTTCTCTTAGCTCTCTTTCTGTGGTCTATGGTCTATCTGCCATTTCTTACCTCTTCTTTGGTTTTCTTCACTTCCTTCCTTCAATCTATTTCCAGTCCCAGTAACCCTTCCCAGTATCAGCACCCTTTCCAGTCTCCCCCCCCCAGTCCCTTCCAATTTCAACCCCCTTGCATTCCCACTGGGCCTGCTGCATGGAAAGGCGGGCCTGAGGAGTGACATGCACCATGGCGTCCGTTTGTCTGAGGGCCCTCAACAGCTCGCGGGCTGTGGTATGGTGCTGGCTTTGCATCGCACCCATCACATCTTTGAGACGCTGTAGGCGGTCTGCCAGCAGAAAGGCTCGCACTCGAGAGGTATCGAGGAGGCCCTGATGAACTCTAGCTGCTTCGCTGGATGCAGGTGGGTCTTTGGATAGCTAACCTCGAAGCTGAGGCCCTCAAGCACTTGAATTATGAGTGCAGCAGACTGCAGGACGCCGGCAGGTGTGGTAGCCTTGATCAGCCAGTTGTCCAGATACGGTAAGACAAAGACCCCTTGGGTCCGGAGGAAAGTGGCCATGATTGCCAGATACTTCATGAAGACCCGAGGGACCATGGCCAGCCTGAAGGGAAGTACATGGGTAATGGTAGTGCCGGCCGCCCAACACAAAATCAAAAGGTATTGTCTGTGATGTAAGTGGATCAGAATATACATATACACATCCTTCAGATTCAAGGAGCATAGCCAATTGTCTTGTATGAGATATGGGAGTAGTTCCCTAATGAGACCATTTTAAACTTTATGTGCACCAGGAACCAGTTGAAGTTTTGCAGATCTAGAATCAGACAGAATCCACCGGTCTTCTTGGGTACCAGGAAGTACCTGGAGTAGAAGCCTTCCCCAATATGGGCCAGGGGAACAGACTATGGCGAAGTCAGAGAGTAGGACCTCGATCTCGGTCTGCAAGAGGCTCCAGTGTGCAGGATCCATGGGGTACTCGATGGGATTGTATGGAGGTGGCAACCGGGCAAAGTGCAGCTGATATTCGCTTTGAATGATCTGCAGTACCCAAGTGTCCGAGGTGACAAGGGGCCACCGGTGGGCAAAGAGTACAAGCCACCCCCTGACCTGCGGGTGGCACCTCAACGGGCAATGGGCGATTGGCTAGGTTCCTGAGGAACCCATCAAAATCCCACACCCGGCTTGGGCTGAGGAGTGGATTGGGCCCTCGGGGTCTTCTCCCTCGACTGCACCTGTGGCTGGGCCTTGAAGTATCTGCATGGAACAAATAGGTGGTCTTCTTGGCATGGTGTTTCTTCCGTGCTGGGTCTGCAGTCTTTCTGGAAAGCCTGGTGAGAGTTAGCAGCTCTTTTTCCAGCTCCTCAGCTTTCTCTTCCATGGGCTTGCCAAAGAGGTTCTCAGCCTGGCAAGGGACATTGGCAATCTTGTCCTGGACCCACTGGTCTAAGCCCAAAGCCTGCAACCACGCCATGCGGCAGTGGGTGATGCCCACTGCCACCACTCTGCTGGTGGATTCAAAAGCATCGTAGGAACCATGCACCATGAACTTTAAGTCATTTCCCATGAGAAACTAAGCGCCAAAAGGACTCGACGGTCCTGAGGAACAAGGGCGACAAAGTCCTCCAGATCCAGTATAACATCTTTGAGGAACATGCTCATATAGGTCTGGTAGGCCAGGATCCAGGTAATCAGCATGGACCTCTGGAAGCACTTTCTTCCGAAGGAGTCCAGGGACTGAGCCTCATGACTTGGCGTAAAGCGTAGTTACTCACCTGTAAAAGGTGTGCTCCAGGGACAGCAGGAATCAGTCCTTATGGGTGACGTTGGCACCGACGGAGCAAGCGTGGAGCAATTCCCCAGCTTTCAAAGAAAGTCTTTGGGATTGCTGCCACGCATGCATGGTCCTCTTCTCACCCAAAGGTGCCATCTTACTCAATCAGGTCGCATAGCTAGAGCCCTACTTAGCAGATGGCAAGGGAAGAAAAACAAAAATGGCAACTCTTAAGGGGAGGTGGGAAGGTAGTGAGGACCGATTCCTGCTGTCCCTGGAGAACACCTGTTACAGATGAGTAACTACGCTTTCTCCAGGAACAAGCAGGAAGTCAATCCTCACTTATGGGACTCCCCAGCTACAGGCTACCGAAACCTGCAAGCCAAAAACGCCTCCACGAGGCCGTGAGCAGAAGCGGATGACCAAAGGAAGCCTGAGTCCTTGGGCACAGCTCTCGGTAGCCGCAGAAGGGTCTGAGGACAGGAGTTGCTTATACCCCGAACAGATTATGGAGTACAGCCTGGCCTAAGGTGCTGTCCCGGCGGGACGCCCTCTCCAGGCAGTAATGTGAAGCGAAGGTATTCACTGAAGACCAGGTCGCAGCCCAGCAAATGTCTGCCAGAAGCACTGAGTGCAGCGAAGCCACCAACATTGCCTTGGCACAGATGCCGTGCACGGTGACTTACTGACATAAATGAATAAAACGCTCAATAATATCCACGCGGAACTATAATCACTTTCAAATCTTTTTATATACTCAATCAAGTGATATGTATTTATGTTAACACCAGAGGTCTCAGACTTACACGGCACTCTTTTCTTAGGCTTTTTTTTCTTGCCCAATTCATGTGCCTAATAGCATCAATGACCTCTGTGTATATTTTAGAATTATCAAACAATCCAAAGATAGATGGAGCTGTAGCTATGTTGTCTTATTATGTTATGCTAAGGCTCTCAATATTGGCCTTAGACCGTATTGCACTTAGCTTGAAACATGACTTGGCACGGTGACTTGGCAATCCAGCGGGGCCCCAGCCTTTGCCTGAGCGAAGACGAAGCAGTCCGCCACCCAGATGGAGATGGTGCGATTAGGATTGTAGGCAATGAAGAGCCGGTAGGACCTGCGATGATCCTGGATGCATTGCAGGTGAAGGCGAGAGCCCTCTTGCAGTCAAGCGTATGAAGGATCGCCGATGCCCGGTTGGTGTGGGGTCTCGGGAAGAAAGTCGGTAGGACGATCTTTTGGTTGAGATGGAAATCCGAGACAACTTTCGGTAGGCACTTGGGGCAGGTTCGAAGGACCACAGGATACTGGGCTTGATGGACCTCGGTCTGACCCAGTATGGCATATCTTATGTTCTTATGTTCACTCTGTTCCCGTGGAACCTTATGTAGGGAGCCGAGGCCGTGAGGGCTTGCAGCTCACTGAACCGTCGGGCCGAGGTGAGCGTCACCAGGAAGACTACCTTCCAGGAGAGATGCTGAAGTGAGCACATCACCATCAGCTTCAAGGGCGACTGCTTCAGCTGCATTAGCATGATGTTCAGATCCCACTCTGCCAGCGGAGGCCAGACGGGGGGCTTGGAAAGTAAGAGGCCCCGCATGAAGCGGGAGACCAAAGGCTGGTCCGAGAGAGGTTTACTCTCGACGGGAAAGTGACTAGCCGAGATGGCGCTCAGGTGAATCCAGACCAAATTGGATTTCAGTCCCACCTGCAAGAGGTGGAGGTGGTACTGGAGAACCCACCGGGTAGAACAGGAGAATGGGTCGAGCTGGAGCTCGGAGCACCAGACAGAGAAGCGCCGCTACTTAGGCCTGTCTCGTCGAGTCCTTCCTCAATGCGAGGAGGCCCTCCTCGATCTACTCTGGGAGGTGCAGCAAGGCTAGAGACACCCGTTCAGCCGCCAAGCTGTCAGGGATAGTGAGACCAGTTTTGGGTGGAGCACCCGTCCCTCCTCCTGCGTTAGCAGACCTGGGGTACTGCCCAGGGGGACAGCACAGTTACTTACCTGTAACAGGTGATCTCTGGGAACAGCAGGAATAAGTCTTCACATATGGGTACTTCGGTACCGACGGAGTCTGCGCGGGAACGCTTCCCAGCGTCCAATCAAGAGCTTTTGGAAGCATCCCAGCACGCCTGCGTGCTGCCTTCCCGCCTTTCCCAACTGCCTCTCCTCAGTTAAGTTTTAAAGCTGAGACAAAGAGAGAGAGAAAGGAAAGGAAAGATAGATAGGGATACAACTCCTGGGGAGGTGGGTGGGTTGTGAAGACTTATTCCTGCTGTTCCCAGAGATCACCTGTTACAGGTAAGTAACTGTGCTATCTCCAGGAACAAGCAGGAATGAGTCTTCACATATGGGGACTCCCAAGCTGAGATGCCTGGAGTCCCAGCATGTCATAGGTTGGAACATGCTATCTCCCAGAACACCAGGCATCCTGAGGATGGAGGGTAGGAGTTGAAGAAAGAAAATATGCTGTGGAACAGCTAACCCAGCATAGGACTGCAGAGAAGGAGTCCATGTGTGGATGATGATTGTCATCAATGATGTTGCAAAAAGATTGCAATAGAGACCTCCCCTAACAGGATTTCACAGAAGTATGAAGGTTCATGGATCTACTGGGACCCAGTAGAGGAACCTTGAAGAGGACCTCACTGTAAAGTGGAGGTAATAAACCTGTAGGAAAAATAGTGGAGGTCAGAATCCTGAAAGGAATAAGTAACCCCAGTAGGAAAATGGGGTAGTACAAAAACGGTGGGCCTTCAGAGGACGGGTTTATGATAAAAACCTAACTCCTTTGGCGGGAGCGTGACTCACTCTTAGGAGCAAAAAGGGAAAGGCAAACCGATTTGGACAAATAGGCATAGTCCTTGTGGGGAGAAAGGGTATGGGGACCCCTTGTATCTCAGAAAAGAGAGGACAAATGCCGAAGGCATAAAGCCTGTGATTAACTGAAGATCCACAATGTCTCTCCTAACTGGGATAAGCTAGGAGAGATATTGGATATGGAGAGCTTCAGAGGTACCTAAACCGTTAGGTTATGGTATAAAAATTGTTGACTACCACAGGAGTGTGTGTGTGTGTAGATTCCGAAACCTGCTGGATAGCATAGGTAAGGGTGAAAGCCCTCTGTCAGAATCATATAGGTATATGAGGATAGACAGGGAGATAGAGAAGTATATGGATACATATCTATCTATAAGAAAATATCTCAACAGATATATCTATATATATATCTATATCTATCTAAACTATCTATCTATCTATCTATCTATCTATCTATCTATCTATCTATCTATCTATCTATCTATCTATCTATATATATATATATATATATATATATATATATAGACAGACATATAGAATATATCTATAGTGAGATATGGCAGGGCATAAAATACACACACAAAATAAATATGGATATGTAGGCCTAGATATGGGTGTCTGCAATTAAACAGAGATATGCCTACAGTACAGTGCTCACATAGGTTATGTGGAGAGGAGAGATTCATCTAATAACTAGGAGGTGGAACCTACTTGAGAAGACATATAGAGAATCTATTCCTCCTGGTCATGATCTGCAAGAATGCTAGTTAGTGCAA
Organism: Ichthyophis bannanicus; assembly: GCA_033557465.1. Lineage (NCBI taxonomy): Eukaryota > Metazoa > Chordata > Amphibia > Gymnophiona > Ichthyophiidae > Ichthyophis > Ichthyophis bannanicus. The sequence continues at coordinate 369,385,216 of CM066033.1, read as the reverse complement.
AATAACCAGGACTGTTACGTAAAAAACCAAGGACAATGTCAATGTGCAGCCAGCAAGCCCCAAGTCTTCCAGGACTCTGGCATGGTAATTAGACAGGAGACGCCTAGAGATGAGATACCCTGTTGACCTACTTAAGGGCAAAGGTATCATGTGTTCTTACCATGAGGACGAGCATATCCCCGATTGGGAATACTATGGACCAAAGCAGGGAACTGGCAACTCCTTGAGTCTTCACGTAAGAGAAGGCCTATGTCCTTTATATCAAAAAAGGAGATAGAAAAGAAAAGGGGAACCTTCTAGTCATGGGAGACATGACTGAAAAGCCTTTTCTAACCAGCTAGGATAGCTGTTGGAGAAACCCCCCCCCCCCATGCTCTCTAGCAAGGGCCCATAGTGGAAAGCTTCTCTGTAATTTGCAGAGAGCATGATGCAGGAGAATGAGGGGATAGAACAGGCTGTTAGAGAGCCAGTATCTCTGTCAACTATGCTGCCAAACTGAGGAAACAAAGATGGCAGAATAGAAGACAATTTAGAAAGCTTGTAGTGTGATGATCTCCAAGAGAGATGAAGTACTGACTTGGAGCCACTACTAAGACTAGAGAGAATGTTAGTGGAGGACAATCTGGTTGTTTGTGGATAAGAGCCAGTGGTCCAAACATTAAAGCTCCTGCATGGGCAGCTGTTAACAAGACAGCAGAAGAATCTTACTGTTCAAAAACAGAAAGAACAGACAGAACAGGAGTAGGAACTCTGGACATGTCTGATAAGCTGCCCCAAAGCAAGATTAAAACAGAGGAGGTAACTCAGAGAGGAAAACTCCACTGGAAAGTGAGAAAACTAGAGAGGCTGAAGAGAAAGCCTCTCAGTAAGTAATTCCGCTCTTACAGAGGAAAACCTTGGTAAAAGGGTGAAGAGAATGGAGCTGAAGAGGACTTACGAAGTAGTAAGTCTATAGAAAGGAAAAATACATGCTGGCACAGGAACTATCATCTGATAGTGGTTAGACCTCTTTCCCTAGCAGGAAAAAGAGGAGAAACCTGTGACTTATAGGCATGAACATCCTGACAGCTCATAGAAATATAGAAAAAATGGATATTTTGGAAAGAGATCAATGTGCAGGGGTTAGAATAAAGCGGTGGATTGCCTCTATTGAGAAGAAGCAACTGTAGATTCTAACCCCAAGAGTCACAAGCATCTGATGATGAAAGATAAGAAACCCTGCAGGTGCTGGGTTTGCTGAGCCTGGTGAGAGGTTGGATTCTTCAGACCAGGACGATGCTTCCCCTTGTGGGGAACATCTGTATGATGGGCAAGTGATGAATAAAACCTTCTTCTCCTGTGGGAAGAAAGTTTGGTAGGACATTTCCTACCTACTGGGACAGAGGAAGGGGTAGAACAACCCTTAGGAACAGGTAAATCAGTGGACAACTGAGTAACCTGACGTAAAGACTCCTTGTTGAAAAGATTTTCTCCAGTGCAAGGAGTATGTCCCAGCCTTTGTTGTGCCCATTTGTCCAAGTCTGAAGCTTGGAGCCAGGCTCTACGTCGTGCCCCTATAGCTATAGCAGAAGTCCTGCAAACAGACTCAAAAGAGTCTAGGGAAGCACGAGAAAGAAACCAAGAGATATTCTGGATATGCTTAAGCAGTAAGGAATAGTCTGTACTCCTAGAATCTGAAAGGAAAGGAAACAAAAGATGTAATTGCTTTGTGACCTCCTCAAGAGAAAGACTCATATAAAAAAATATATGAGAGAATTCTTGCAGAAAGCATAGATGTCTGGAAGGTTTGACGTCCAAAGGCATCTAGTGTTTAGACACGACCTGGCGGATAGGAAGAGTGCTGTTTCTTACTCTTTACCCGCCTCATTGCTGATTCCACTACTATGGAATGAGGAGGAAGTTGAGTCTTTTGAAACCCTGGAGAGGGGGGCACCTGATATAACAGATCAGTTGCCCTAGGAGGTGGGGGTACCCTTAAAGGGGTTTCCCACATTCCTAGAAGGAGATCCTGCAAGGAATGATGCAAAGGAAGCATTATGTTCTCCTTTGCTTTGGTAGAAAGAGAGCTTTGTGCAGGATCATGTCCTGGGATAGGAATGGCAAGAGATCCTGCTATATCCAGGAGGAAACTCTGAAAAGAGGGATCCCCGACAGGAATCTCTTGGACAGGTTAGATTTAAAGAACTAGCCTGAGCACCCACAGAGGTATTCAAATGTATAGGAATAGAAGATCCTGCACAGTGCAGTGTGGAATGCTGAAGGGATGGTTGCTGGCACTGGGTATCAGGAGCAGCAACCATCCTTACCACATTGTCCATGCCAGGTATCGACTCCAAGCTTGGTATAGAATGGAGCGATCCTGTTGAAAAAAGCATGGCAGGAGTTGGCCACGATGCTACTGTGGATACCGGTACCGATTGTCAATACCGGTACCGATGTCGGAGTCGAGCCCGACAAAGACATCGGAGTAGTCATCGGTGACAGTTCAATCGGCACCGAGGTGACTGAACCCAACCGGGCACTATCCTCGGTACTGAAGCACCGGTATCGATCGATGTCAGTACCAAAGAATAGTGGTACCGAGTCTTCTAGACTAGAGATCGATTCCAAACTCTGCATCGAGGGCAGAGAGCCTGATAAGCGAAGCATGGAAGGCACCGACCGCAAAGGTAATGAGGTCGTTGGTACCGATGTCGGTACCGTGTCTGACACCGGTGAAGGAAGGTCAACCAGTGGCTACTGAATTGGCCTCGGAGGAACCGAGAGTTGTGGATCCGAATCATCGGAACCGAGCCTTTGGTACCGCCGAGAGCCGGTACCAAGGCAAGTCGGTACCCAGTCCTCCAGACTAGAGATCGATTCCAGACTCGGCATCGAAGGAAGCGAGGCTATCGATGCACGTCTGGAGGGTACCGACGTCAGTGGCAGTATCGGTGCTGGTACCGATAATGGAAAGTCAGTCTGGACTGTATCCAGCGGTCCTGAAGGTACCAAGGATGCCAGATGATGATCCCTGGTGAGGAGTGTTTCATCCAACACCAGTGCCGGTACCGGGGTATCGGTACTGCTTGAAGCGGATGCCACCACCGGACACGGCTGAGGTATGGTCTGTGAGGGGTGAACCCCAGGAACAACCTGAAACCCCTTATATGCTTTGGAGACCGAAGACTCCCGCCGGGGTTTTGAAGCCAGTGGGGCCCCGAGGGCAAGGCCGGAACCGTCTACATGCTGTGCATGAGACCTACCACTCGAGGACTGGCTAGTCTTAACAGACTGTTTGTGGGTTACCTGATCCTGTGTGGAAGAAGAAGGGGACGGTGCCCCGAAGTTGGAGGGCAACCGTGTATCGAGGGAACCTCGATGTTGAAAAGTTCTTCTCACTAAACTGTTGTCAGGACTCAAGCAGGTTAGACACCGATTTTGAGGGTCTAAAAATAAAGTTGTACCGCCACAGAGGGAACATTTCTTGGAGAAAGTGCCTGGCGGTTCCATGAAAGAAAAAGAAGAGGCCTGAAAGGCCTAGAGACTATGGGACACTAAGAAGAAAAATATCCCGTGGAAAAAGGAAAAATTTTTCAAGAAAAGAAAGAAAACACCGGCGGTACCGGTGGCGTCGGGAAGACAGCCGCGACCACAAGAAAACTAAAAAATAAAAACAAGAATTTTCTGCGGTGACAGGAGGACGTCCTGCCGGCTCTGCGGAAAAATGAAAACTGAGGAGAGGCAGTTGGGAAAGGCGGGAAGGCAGCACGCAGGCGTGCTGGGATGCTTCCAAAAGCTCTTGATTGGACGCTGGGAAGCGTTCCCGCGCAGACTCTGTCGGTACCGACGTACCCATATGTGAAGACTCATTCCTTGCTGTTCCTGGAGATCGGAGGTTCTGATGAGAGCCAGAGCAGAAGCGAGAACCAGGGTTGTTGAGGCCACGAAGTAACCACAAGGATCACCGAGGCTCAGTCCCTGCTGAATCTTGTGGAGGGTCCTCACAATGAGAGGAGTGGGAGGGAATGCATACAGAAGCCCGGAGGTCCAGTCCAGGAGGCACGCATCCGGGGCTACCCTGCTCGGGTGCGGTACTGGCCCACAAAAGTGGGGAAGCTGCGTGTTCGCCGGGCTGGTGAACTGGTCCAAGGACAGAGTCCCCAGCGATGGAACAGGTGGAGAACCATCTCTAGACTCAGGGGCCACTCGTGTGGGCGAAGAAGCCTGCCGAGTCCGTCCGCAAGGACATTGTCCTGACCCGGGAGGTAGACCGCTCTCAGGGTCATGCCCCGGCATACAGCGAAGGAGCAGAGGAGGACTGCCTCCCAACAGAGGAGACGGGAGCCTGTACCCCCTTCCTTGTTTATGTAGAACATCGCAACCTTGTTGTCAAGGCTGCATGAGCACCGACTTGTCTCGCAGGTGGTGCTCGAAGACCTTCAGGGCCAGCTGGACCACTCGAAGCTCAAGCAGGTTGATCTGCTGCAGAGATTCCTCGGGTGACCACCGCCTCTGAGTATGGAGGTTGCCCCAGTGGACTCCCCAGCCCAGCAGTGAGGCATCAGTCGTCAAGATGAGCTCGTGTTGTCATCTGGAAGGGCAGGCCCCGAAGGCAGCTTTGGGGATTCAGCCACCAATCCAGGGAACTGGAGAGGCTGCAGGGACCGACATGGGATCCTGCAGGCAGCCCGAGACTTGAGTCCATTGCGCACTGAGGCACCATTGGACCGCTCACATGTGCATGCGAGCGTGGGGACGACATGGACGGTCGAGGCCATGTGCCCCAGAAGACGCAACATGGCCCACGCTGAGACTCAGGACCGGCTTTGGACCTCGGTGGCCAGAGTGTGGAGCCGCTCCATGCGTGCTCGAGGGAGGAAGGCAGTTGCCCGTCTTGTGTCGAGAAGAAAACCGATGAACTCCAGGGCCTGCACCGGCTCAAGGTGGGACTTGGAATAGTTGATCAGGAAACAGAGGCACTCGAGGAGTACGACTGTGCGTGACACTGAGAGGCGAGCGTCCTCTGCTGATGTGCCTGTGATGATATGCCCTGTAGCTGGAGGTGGGCTGCGGCTGCTGACAGGCATTTTGTGAAGAAACACGGGGCAGACATGAGCCCGAAAGGGAGCATTCTGTATTGGAAGTGCTCCCCTTGCACTCTGAAGCACAGGTACTTCCTATGCTTGGGGTGGACCGTAATGTGGGCATAAGCATCTTTGAGATCGAAGGAGCATAGCCAATCACCCTCTGGAGGAAGGGTAGCAGGATGCCAAGCGATTGCATCCTGAACTTCTCCCGCACCAGAAATTTGTTCAGATTCCTGAGATCGAGGATGGGGCGCAGGCCTCCCATCCTCTTCTGAACGAGGAAGTACCAGGAATAAAACCCCTGACCCCGGAGGAGCGGTAGAACTCTCTTGACTGCCTGTTGACTGAGGAGGTTGATCAGCTCTTGCTGCAAGCAAGCCTGGTTCGAGGGAAGCCGAGTAGGCTCCACTGGGGAGAAGGGAGGAGGAAGTCTGTCCAGACGAAGATGATAACCATCCCAGATTACCTGAAGGACCCCAGATGTTCAATGTAATGGCCGCCCATTCAGGGGCAAAAAGGGACAGACGCCCTCCCAAGGGCAGAGGTGCTGCTGGGAGGTGAGAGGCTATGCACTCTGTGTCAAAACCAAGGGGCTGGCTGGGGCGGTGCTGGTGGTTGAGCTTTGGGTCCCTTCAGTTTCCACCGACCTTGAGCTCCTCTCCTTTGCCCTGGCCGCTGGATGTCGGCGCTGGGGCAGGCAGATATCCCTGGTAAGGGAGCCCCTTCCTCTGGAAAAAAGGCTTCTTACGGTGTTTCTTCTGCAGAAGAGAAGAGGTTTTATGAGAGAGATGGGTGCGGGTCATGAATTCCGTCTTGATCTTGGCTGCCTTGTCCTCCATGGGCTTGCCGAACAGTTGTTCGCTGAGGCAGGGGACATCCAGGAGCTTCTCCTGGACCTGTTGTTCTAGGTCTGAAGACGAGCCACGCTTGACACCTGATTCCGATGCTGGCCGCTGCCACATGGGTGGAACATAGGAGGGTCTGAAATCTGAGATGTTCACCTCAAAGGCCCGTGGAGAAATCGCCAAGCTCTTTAGCGAGGTCACGAAGGAACATCCCCATATACAGTTGGTAAGCCTGGATGCAGCATGCCAGCATGGGTCCCTGGTAAGCCTTGTGCCCGAGGGCATCGAGGGCACAGGATTCCCTACCAGGCGGGAGCAACGAGTGCGACTTGGGGCTTTTCTGCTTCTGTATCGCTGATTCAACTACCATGGAGGTATGGGGGGGAAGCTGAATCTTCCGGAACCCCGGGCCGCGCTGGACCCTGTACATGGCATCGAGTCTTTTACTGATTATAGGGACCAAGGCGGGTGCTTCCCACATGCAGAGGAGCAGCCGGGTCAGGATGGACAGTACAGGGATCGTGAGAGACTCCCTAGGGGGAAAGACTCATATTGCAAAATGTTGAGTTCCTCTGCCCTCAGCTCTTCCTCCGTCTGCATGGGCAGATTGAGGGCTCAATCCATATTCCGCACAAACACCAAGAAGGAGATGTCTTCGGGGGCAACCACCTTTGCAAGGCGGAAGGGGACTGATCAGAAGGAAGGTCCCAATAGGCGTGGGTTTCAGGGGAGATGTCCCCATCCAAATCCCAGCCCGAGAGGTCAGAGGAGAACTCTGAGTTGGGCTGATCCCCGCACTCAGTGGCCAAGACCCGCTTGGAGCCAGAGGAACCGACTCTGGAAGACCTCGCCCCCGAGGAATGGGACGGCAAGCGAGACTGGTGCCAAGGAGCCTCATGAGACCCGCAGCTCTCTGAGGTTTCCAAGGCAGTTTTGGGACCACCGTCGAGGGACCCTCGGTCTCGAGGCGCAAGCCAGCCGTGCTGGGTAAAAGCACCTGCTGGGCAGCTAGAAAGACAGAAACGCTGCACTCCTGTGCCAGCATACGGGAATCCCAATCAGGAGTGAGTCCCTGCGCCGTCAACACCGGGGTTACTGGGTCTGGCTTGGAGGAGGAGAGGGGATCCTCGCCAGGACGACCCTCAGGAGACCGGGCGCCATCGCCGGCGGCCTCCATATCCATATGATGTATCTTTCAAGGCTGCTCCTTATCCAACCCTCGGGAACACTGAGGAGGGCTGAGGGAACGAGCATGAGACTGCTCATGATTGTCTGGAGCCCCCGACAGCGACTTCGAGGTCGTCTTCTTCTTTCGCCATTCCACCTCGGGCAAACCCTGATCGGAGTGATGCCTGGGGCACGGAGTCATTGCGGGGGACTCCGCAAGTGGTAGATCGGTGGGATGAGGCGCTCCTGGGGACCCCAGGACTGCGTTACGGAAAATGTCATCGGACTTCTGCTTGTGGCTTAGTAAGGCCTTAGCGGACATTTTCTTAGAAAGAGAGCAGAGTTCCGGGTTGTGGTCGGCCCCCAGACACCGTAAGCAGTAGTCGTGGGTGTCTGTGAGCGACATATTCTTGGAGTATCTGTCACATTTTTTAAAGTCAGTGGCCATGGGGCAAAAAGCACCCCTGCGAGGTCGAAGACCCTCGAGGCCAGCGGTTGGGGAAAAAAGGGCACGAAAGGGCCCGAAGGGAAAAAATAAATCACTAAAGGAGAGAAAAGGGTATCCCCTGGCCCACAGCAGGAGCAGGGGCGACGGGGAAGATGGAAGAGGACTGGTGCTATCGGAAAAAGGGTCAAAAGGCCGGAAAAGAAAACACCTTTTATGAGTGACAAGGATGTGCGTCTGAAGGGCTCCATGGAAAAAGGGAGACTGAGCAAGATGGCACCTTTGGGTGGGAAGAGGACCACGCAGGCGTGGCAGCAATCCCGAAGGCTTTCTTTGAAAGCTGGGGAATTGCTCTGTGCGGGCTCGTCGGTGCCGACTTCACCCATAAGTGAGGACTGACTTTCTGCTTGTTCCCAGAGAACTGAGGAGTGCGTTTTAGCACTCTGCGTGCTTCAGATTTGACTCAACTACAATGGAATTATGATGTAACTGTGGCTTTTCAAACATCGGGGTCTTCTAGACTCAGCAGAGGAAATCAAGCCAATGGCTAACGACAGGCAGCGTGTGGGGCGCTTCCCAGAGCTGCAGCAGCAGCAGCCGCTGCATTACATGGAGGATAGGAACTGTCACCACCCTCATGGGGGCCCGAGGGGTACTGGAGGAGTTCCAGTTCCTCGGCCTTCAGTTCCTCCTCCGACTCCAAGGAGAATGGAATGGCCTTGACCATGTCTCAAACGAAGTCCTGGAAGGACATGTCTTCTGGGGCAACATACGCCATTCAGGCAGGGGGCAAAGGACTGGACGGATGTCCAGGGACCAAATGTCCAAAGTAGTCTATTCTGCCTCAGTTTCCCATTCTATTCGGATTCTGAGAGGAAGTCATAATAGTGCAGAGTCTCCTTGTCCTGCTGGTTCTGTGGATTGAAAGGAGGGGGGCATCAGTGATTCTCGCGCCATCCAGCATGCCGATGGTGATACCTCCGGGTCTCTGACTCAGAGATAGAAAAGGATCCAGTGACCAGAGTAGATACAGATCTCCCGCCCAATGTCCCAGCCTCTGCAGGCAGGACATGGGTCTCCAGGATAGGCTGGAAAGAGTGTGGTGATGCCGCATTCCACAAGCCTTCCACCACCGCAAGTGAGATTCCACAGCTCAAAGGGGCTCCACCAAGATCATCACCTACAAGGGGGCCGATGCTGCAGCCATCGGCAATGCCACCTCAGGTGGGTACTCCACAATGATTGGAACATCGGGAGACATCTGGCTGCTCTCCTGGGCACTGGGAATGGACTCCACCATTATGGTCAGGTCCTTTCGCCAGGAAAGCTTGGCTGGTTGCTTCTGGCCATCGCTGTCCCCATCTTGTTGAGAAGGGCTGTGGGAACTCTGCACTGGAATTTCTCCTGGTGCTCACCCTTCGATGTCAATAGTGTGTCTGCAGGGAGCCTCCACTCACCACTCGGACCCTTCAGCGCCGACTGAGCACGTTGCTCCTTCTCCTTGGCCGCTTCCAACACTTTTGCAGGTGTAGATGAGAGGATCGGGGCTGAGGATGTTAAATCAGATGAGCTGAAGGACTCCTTTTCCTGACCTTTCAGCCCTCTGCACATCATCTACAAGCAGAGTTCGCAAGACACTGGCTTGTAGTTGGGACCAAGGCATTGTAAGCACCAATTGTGGTGGTCTGTGACAGAGATGGTTTTGTCACACTTGGTGCATTTCTTGAAGCTACTAGCTGGCTTAGACATGCCGAAAAAGACCACCTTGGCAAAGTCAAAATGAAAAACTGCTGCGGGCGGAAAACCACCCCGAGGGTAGAGGGGGGAGGACCACGCAAAAATGTTTTAAAAAAGAAAAACCCTAAAAGGGAACAAAAAACCCCCAAATCAGCTGACAGGCGAGAAATAAGCGAAAAAATCTCAGCCACGAGGGCCAGAAAGTGTAGTTACTCACCTGTAACAGGTGTTCTCCGGGGACAACAGGAATCAGTCCTCACATATGGGTGACATCGGCACCGACAGAGCCCTCACGGAAGCATCCCCCCAGTTTTCAAAGAAAGCTTTTGGGAGATGCTACCACGCATGTGTGGTCCCCTTCCTGCCCAAGGGTGCCATCTTGCTCAGTCAGATGACATAGCTAAAAGATGGCAAAAATAAAAGATGGTAAAGGAGCAACTCCAAGGGAAGGAGGGAGGTTGTGAGGACCGATTCCTGCTGTCCCCTGAGAACACCTGTTACAGGGTGAGTAACTACGCTTTCTCCGGGAACAAGCAGTAAGTCAGTCCTCACATATGGGACTCCCCAGCTACAGGCTACCGAAAGCCCATAGCAAAACTAGGGCCTCCCTCATGGGGAGCCGGAAGCAGCAAATGATTCCGTGTCCACAGACCACAGTAGGACCCCTGTGTCTGATGAAACCAGCACTCCGGTAGCTTGAATACAGAAGGGTCGGAGGGTAGGAGTTGCCTAAACCCCAAAAAGGTTATGAAGCACAGCCTGGTTGAAGGCACTGTCCCGTCGGGACTCTCTTTCCAGGTAGTAAGGGGCTGCGAAGGTATGGACTGAAGACCAGGAGGCAGCCTGGCAGATTCCATCATCAGGACGGAGAGCAAGTTTGCCACCGAAGCTGCCATAGCCTTGCCATGGTGTGCCGTGACGCAGCATTCCAGCAGGAGCCTTGCCTGCTCATAAGCGAGGGCAATACAGTCCGCTACCCAGGTGGACAACATACGTTTGGTCACCACCTCCCCCAGCCTACTGGGGTCATAGGAGATGAAAAGCTGAGAAGATTTGCGGTGGTCCTGAGTGCGTTGGATATAGAAGGACAAGGCCCTCTTACAGTCCAGGGTGTGAAGGACCGTTTCCACCTGACTGGAGTGAGGGCTTGGAAAGAAGGTAGGGAACACCATTTCCTGGTTGAGATGGAAGGGCGACACTACCTTTGCCAGGAATTTGGGGTGTGTGCAAAGCACCACTATTCTTGTAAAACCTGGTATAGGGCGCCTCTGCCACAAGGGCCTGAAGCTCACTAACTCTGCGAGCAGAGGTGAGCGCAACCAGGAAAACCACCTTCCAAGAGAGGTAGTGAAGGTGGCAGGTAAGCAGAGAGGCTCGAAGGGTGGGCAAGTGAGCTGCCCCAACACTACATTGAAGTCCCATTTGGTTGCTAGAGGGCAAAATAGTAATTACACTTACCTGGTAATTGTAGTTCCTTGAGAGACGACAGCTTAGTCCTCGACGTATGGGTAGTGCACCTCCTCCTGCAGCATGAAGACTGGACCAATCAGATTTCAGCTCCACTGGAATAAGCACACCCTGCAACTCAGGAACTCCAGTGAACTACTGACAAAGCAAACTCAAACACATAGCTAACCTTTAGTAAAACTGCTCTCATAGGAAATATATTCCGCAACCTAACTGGGTTTTTTTTTTTTTTTTTTTTTTTTTTAATCAACTGGTGGCGTAGGCCACATACTAAAAATTATAACCAACCGGAACGGAAAGTCCCGCTCCTGCCACAGCGAAAAACTTAGAGAGAAAAGAAAGTAACATGAAACGCACTCACCTGGAAAAATCGTCTTCTTCATCCAAGGCGTGCCGTGCGAAAAGAAATCAGGGAGAGGCAGGAGGACTAAGCTGTCGTCTCTCAAGGAACTACAATTACCAGGTAAGTGTAATTACTATTTCCTTATCGTTCCTCCAGCTTAGTCCTCGACGTATGGGATGTATCAAAGCAGCCTAATGGGTGGGATTGTGCCAGCCGGCACGCAGAACCGCAGAACCAAAGCCAGCATCGCTCGCCGCCAAAACATCAAGACGATAATGTTTACTGAAAGTGTGCAAAGACGACCACGTGGCCGCTTTACAAATATCTACCGGGGAAACCAGACTGAATTCCGCCCAGGATGTCGCTTGTGCTCTCGTAGAGTGAGCCCGCAGTCCCGGCGGCGGAGACCGACCGTGCAATATGTAAGCCGAACCAATCGCCTCTTTAATCCATCTGGCAATAGAAGCCTTCGCTGCCGCTTCCCCTTTACGAGGACCACCAAACAGCACAAACAAGTGGTCTGATTTACGAAAATCATTTGTAACTCGTAAATAACGGCGGAGAACCCTTTTGAGGTCCAACCGACTCAAACCACGATCAGAAGCATGCCCTTCGGACTCCGAAAAAACCGGAAGAGAAACAACCTGATTCAAGTGAAAAGGAGAAGTCACCTTTGGCAAGAAAGATGGCACAGGCCGCAGAACCACTTTGTTAGGCGAGAAAGACAGAAAAGGCTCCCTGCAAGAAAGAGCCTGGAGTTCGGAAATACGGCGTGCGGAACATATAGCCACTAGGAACACCGTTTTAAGAGTCAAATCCTTTACCGAACTACCAGAGAGCGGCTCAAAAGGAGCTGCACTTAGGGCACGTAGCACTAAATTAAGATCCCACGCGGGAACCGATACTCTACGGGCTGGCCGTAACCTAGACACAGCACGCAAAAAACGAACTACATCCGGATGCGCCCCTAAAGCCACGCCCTGAACTTTACCGCGATAACAAGACAGAGCCGCCAATTGGACTCGCAAAGAGCTGGCGGCTAGACCCTTAGTAAAACCGTCTTGCAAAAAATCCAGAATTATCGGCAGAGAGGCCGTAGCCGCTCTGATCTGGTGTCTGGAACACCAGTTCTCAAAAATACACCAAACCCGCACATAGGCCAGCGAAGTGGATCTCTTTCGCGCCTGCAAGAGGGTCGCTACCACTGAGCGGGAGTAACCGCGTTTTCTTAGCCGAGCCCTTTCAATAGCCAAGCCGTAAGAGAGAATCTCTCCACTTGGGGCATGCGAAGTGGACCCTGACACAACAGGTCCGGTAATAAGGGAAGTTTCCAGGGAGGACCGTCGATCAGCCTCATCAGATCGGCATACCAAGGACGACGCGGCCAATCCGGCGCTATTAAGAGCACCCGACCCCGGTGGGCTTCGATACGTTGAATAACGCGCCCCAACAGTGGCCATGGAGGGAATACATAAAGCAGACCCGTGGATGGCCACACCTGCAACAGAGCATCCAGACCTTCGGACATCGGCTCTCTTCGCCGACTGTAGAATCGAGCCGCTTTTGCTGAGCGGCACGTGGCCATCAGGTCCATGAGTGGTTGGCCCCAACGCTGCACCAGCTGCGCGAACACCCGGGGATGTAGCTCCCATTCTCCGGGATCCACCTGAACTCTGCTGAGGAAGTCCGCCGTCACATTGTCTTTTCCGGCGATATGTGCTGCGGAGATGGCTGACAGGCGAGGCTCTACCCATTCGAACAACGTCCGAGCCTCTGCTGCGAGGCCGACACTTCCGGTTCCCCCTTGCCGGTTGATGTAGGCCACGGCCGTTGCATTGTCTGAGAGCACCCGAATCGCTCGAGCCGATATCCGAGTCTCGAAGCCCTGCAATGCCAAGCGAATGGCTCGAAGCTCCAACCGGTTGATTGACCAGGCGCTCTCTTCTGGGGACCAAAGACCCTGGACGAACTGGCCCTCGCAGTGAGCACCCCAGCCCGTCAGACAGGCGTCCGTTAATAGCGGAATCCAGTTCGGCTGCTCCAATGGCATCCCCACTCGCAGAGTGAGCGGATTCAACCACCAGGAGAGATCCCTTCGAACCGACATCGGGCAAGGCAGACGCCTGTTCAGCGGATCGGACTGGTTGGACCAGCGGCGGAGTAAGGCTTGCTGGAGGGACCGCATGTGAAACCGCGCCCAAGGAACCACCTCCAGAGAGGACGCCATCGTCCCCAACAACTGCAGGTATCGCCACGCCGACGGGGCTGGAGACCCTCGAAACTTTCGCACCAGAGCCTGAAGAGTCAAAATCCTGCGTTCGGGTAGAGAAACCAACCCCTGACAAGTCTCGAATTGCACCCCTAAATATTCGAGAAGCTGTGTTGGAACCACATGGCTCTTGAGTGGGTTGAGCCTGTGACTGTAAGAGAGTGATGACCTTTTCTGTCGCTGCCAAGCTCTCTGCGCGCGATTTCCCGCGAATCAACCAGTCGTCCAGATAGGGATGAACCAGCACCCCGTCCTTGCGGAGAGCCGCGGCAACTACCACCATGATCTTGGTGAATACGCGAGGTGCGGTCGCTAGACCGAATGGTAAAGCCTGAAACTGAAAATGCCCCCACGGGAGCGCAAAGCGCAGATACCTCTGCTGGTCTTCTCGAATAGGGATATGGAGATAAGCCTCCGTGAGGTCGAGGGACGTAAGAAATTCGCCTCGACGAACGGCTACGATGACAGACCGTAGCGTTTCCATCCGAAAGTGAGGGACTCTTAGACAACGATTCACTCCTTTGAGATCCAATATGGGTCGCAGATCGCCTCCCTTCTTTGGCACCACGAAATAAATGGAATACCTTCCCAGACCATATTCCGCTGGTGGAACTGGAATGACCGCCCCCAGCTGAAGAAGCCGATCGAGCGTTTGGCGCACCTGCAAGGTCTTCTGAACCCCTCGACAGGGAGACGCTACAAAGGAGTCGAGTACTGGACGGGCCAAATCGAGAACATACCCGTCTTTGATAATGTCTAGTACCCACTGATCGGAAGTAATTTGGATCCAAGCGGAGAGAAAATGTCGAAGGCGTCCTCCGATCATCGGCCGCTCCACCTGGACCCGCTGTCTTTCATTGGGGTTTGCGGGGGCCCGGGGCACCTCCCGCCGTGAACCCTCGACTGGCTCCACGAAATCCGCGAAAACTGGACACCCGGGAACTATATCTACCCCGCTGGGCGCTGGCGTAACGGGGTGACCGGAACCTACGAAAGTCCCGAAATTGTCCCCTAGTAACCGGAATGGATCTACCCCGCTTGGGCCGATCTTCTGGTAAGCGACCGCCTTTGGATTCACCTAGATCTTTGACCAACTTATCCAAATCCTCACCAAAGAGTAGTTTACCCTTAAAAGGTAACTTGCCCAACCGTGACTTAGAGGAACCATCGGCCGCCGCCCAATTTTTTAGCCAAAGAGCTCTATGAGAAGCCACTACCGAAGCCATGCTATTGGAGAGAGCTCTGATGAGATCGTACTGTACATCCGCCAAATAAGACGTACCAGACTCCAAGCGGTGAAGTTCCGTCAGCGTATCAGTGTCTAAGGATGGAGAACGCTGAAATCGCTGAACCCACCGCAAACAGGCACGGGCTACCCAAGCCGCACAAACCGAAGCCTGTAACGCAATCGCATCCGCCTCAAAGGCCTGCTTCAACAGACCATCCATCTTCCTGTCCTGCGGCTCCCTCAAAGCCGCACTCCCTTCAACAGGAATGGTGGTCTTCTTCGTCACCGCCGACACGGCTGCGTCGACCTTGGGAGATCGAAAACGTTCCAAATCCGTTTCTGCCATAGGATAAAGACGACGCATGATCTTAACTCCCTTGAGACCAGTCTCAGGAGTGTCCCACTCGGTCTGAATCATCTGGTCAATAACTTTATGAAGTGGAAAAAACCACTTGAGTCTGACGAACAGCTTGAATGATGGGATCTACTCCGTCCGGCTCTTCCGCCTTAGGCGCAGAAGACAAGCCTAACGTCTGAAGCGCTTCCGAAACAAGAGCTGGAAGCTCCTCACGCCGGAAAACCCGAATAATCCTCGCTTGATCCTCCGGCTCCGGAAGCTCTCCTTCCTCCAAGCCGTCTACATCTCCCTCCGGATCGAACTCGGGATCATCCCCCTCAGGCCAGTCCGCCTCCACAGAACCAGGGTCGTGCAACCGCGGCCGCTTCGGGGCTCTGATGTCGGACAATGGAGGCTCTCCAAGAGGGGACTGGAGGGATAGCCCCTGCGGTGGTAGAGGCGCCCCTCCCATAACCTGGCGCCT
This sequence comes from Ichthyophis bannanicus, assembly GCA_033557465.1. Taxonomy (NCBI): domain Eukaryota; kingdom Metazoa; phylum Chordata; class Amphibia; order Gymnophiona; family Ichthyophiidae; genus Ichthyophis; species Ichthyophis bannanicus. The sequence continues at coordinate 369,369,825 of CM066033.1, read as the reverse complement.
TCGACAGAACGCCTGATGCAGAAGCAATACAAAATCTGCCGAAAAATCCTCCAAGGGCAACGACTCCCCCAGAGCTAGTTGCGCCCCGGGCGCCGAGGTACTGTTAGGAGCAAGCCCCGAGGGACCCTCTAGCGGTGATTCTAAATCTCCTGATGCGGCACCAGACTGTGCCGATGCAGGCAAAGAATGCTCCAGGCGCTGTTCCATGCTGCGAGACAGTGAGGCGCAGCGAGGGCACACGCCGGTCTCTGCGTCGGCACCCCGCCGAGATCCACAAATGAGGCAAAGAGAACCCGTGGACATGGGGAGTTTAGCGTGTTTAAAACGCCAGCCAACCGCAGCCAAAAAAGACAGGGGAACCAAGCGGGGACTGGGACTGACCCAGAGGAACCAAGCGGGGACTGGGCAGTGTGCAATAAAGGAAAGCGGTGCAGGTCAAGAAAAAAGGTCTGACCAGCAAGTGAGGAAAGGAGGCTATGCCTGCTTTCCCTCAGAGGCATACATATCTTCCCCTTGTGTCTTTATTTTATTTATTTATATATATATTTTTTTTTTTAGAAAGCCTAAGAATAAAAGCAAATACAATTAAAAAAAACCTCCCAGAACTAAAGAGGTTACTTCCTCAGACTGCTGCCACGGAGAAAATCAGCGAGGGAATGAGACACCAAAGGCAAAATAAAGCAAATAAAAGAAAGTCACTGAAATGAAATTCGAATGAAAGGAAAATAAAGGAAAATAAAGGAAATCAAAAATCTACCGCGGGGCAACTGAAAGAAAAAAACCGCGGACCGAGAAAAAATGGCCGCGGCAGACCCGCAAGCGTTTTGGCGGGCTTTTGCAGCCTCACGGTGAAGGGAAGGGCCCGAGGAAAATAAGCCCGTTGCTGCCGCGAAAACGGGAGCCCCCCCGGGGACGCTTCCCCCCTTGAATATCTGCGACTGTCCTGAACAGCTGAGGGAGGGAGTGAACGCGGCTCAAAAGCCGGCCAGCTTCCCCTCAGCTGCAATCACTCACCGGCACACACGCAGCTGTCTTCAGTCTCTGGAGACGAGCTGCAGCTCAGCCTTCGTTAGAGCTCTGCCCCGAAGAGCCTTGGGGCAGAGATCCACTTTCCCCAAAGTCAAAAAGAACACAGAGTCGTCAAGGTCTGAGCAGGAGAAGGAGCTTCCTCCGGTTTCCTCCCCCCGCCCCCACTGAGTGCCGAGAATCACAGTGAAAATTTAAAGGGACAGCGTATTAAATAAGAAAAAAAGGTAAAGAAGCCCTAAAAGGACCCAAATAAAGGTTAGCTATAGGCAAAGAATACTATCTAAATAACTAGTGAGCCCAGCTACGCTCACTAACGTCCTCCTGCTGCATGAAGACTGGACACACTGGAGTTCCTGAGTTGCAGGGTGTGCTTATTCCAGTGGAGCTGAAATCTGATTGGTCCAGTCTTCATGCTGCAGGAGGAGGTGCACTACCCATACGTCGAGGACTAAGCTGGAGGAACGATAAGGAACCAGGGGCTTTGATAAGAGCAGGCCCCGAAGGAAACAAGTCACCAAAGGTTGGACCGAGGGGCTTACCATCCCTGGATGGTGGTGCACCGCAAGGGCACTAAGGTGCACTCGGACGGAGTTAGACTTGAGCCCAGACAGAGAGGTGGAGAAGGTACTGTAACACCAGAGCCACTGGGCAGGAGAAAGGGTCAGTGCCATATTCGGTACACCAAACAGAGAACCTGCACCATTAGAGGGCGTAAGCCTTCCTAGTGGAGGCCTTGCAAGAGGCCAGCAGAATGTCCTCCACTTCAACCGGAAGGTTGAAAGGTGCCTGAATCATCCTCTCAGCAGCCACGCTGTCAGCAACAGGAACCCCAAGTTGGGGTGCAGTAGGGAGCCCCCCCTCCTGAGACCAGGAGTCCCGGGGCAGGGGGATGGAGGCCTCCACCGTCAGCTGTAGAAGCAGCGGGAACCACGGTTGCCTGGGCCACCGAGGAGCTATCAGGATAAGTGAGGCCCTGAACAAGATCTTGGCGATCAGCGGCATCGGAGGGAAGGCGTACATAGCACCTCCCAACCATGAGACTAGGAATTCATCTGCTGCCACCCTGGAGAAGTGGGGTTGCCGGGAGCAGAAGTGGGGTTGCCGGGAGCAGAAGTGGGGTTGCCGGGAGCAGAAGTGGGGTTGCCGGGAGCAGAAGTGGGGTAAATGAAAGTTGCCCTGGCTGGCAAACAGGTCTATCACAGGTTCCCCCCTGAGTGAAAAAAGCCAACCAGCTACCCTGGGGTCCAGCTGCCACTCGTGCAGCTGGAGAATTCTGCCACGTTTGTCGGCCAGTAGGTTGTCCTGGCCTGGCAGGTACACTGCCCGCAGGATACCCTGTTGGATTGTGTACGAGCAGAGGACCAGCACCTCCTGACAGAGAGCATGAGACCTGTGCCCTCCTGTTTGTTCACGTACATCACCACCACCTGGGTGTCCGTCTGGACCAGCACTGGCTAGTGATGCAGGTGGTGACAGAAGACCCTCAGGGCTAGGTATATGGCTCGGAGCTCCAGGAGGTTGATCTGCTGGGTGCTCTCGTCTGGTGACCAGTTGAACTGAGTGCAGAGATCTCCGCAGTGGGCCACCCAGCCGAGCAGAGAGGGGTCCGTGATGAGGTCCCTCGAGGGGCTTGGGGCCTGAAAATGTATACCCTCCTTGAGATGTTGGGGTGACTGCCACCAGACCAGGGAGTCCACCAGTTGGCAGGTCAAAGGGACTTTGTCTCGGAGGTGGCTCATGGCCTGAGACCACAGATCCCAGAGACACCACTGTGCCACCCTCATGTGGAGGCGAGCGTCTGGGGTTACATGAACCATGGAGGCCATGTGCCCGAGGAGGTGTAGGAGAAGTCAGGCAGGCACTGAGGGATGGTACTGTATGTCTCGAGCTAGAGACTGAGACAACTGGCTCAGTCCCTGGGCAAGAAAGCCCTCGCGAGACTGGAGTGTGTCGATCTTTGCCCCAATGACACTGTTGGGAGGAGGTGAGACTTGAGGCAGTTTATGACAAAGCCCAAGTGTTGCAGAAGCTGGATGGTGCATGTGGGGCCTGCTGCATCTTTGAGGCTGTGCCACCCTTTATGAGCCAGTCATCCAGATAGGGAAAGACGAAGATCCCCTGGAGCCAGAGGAAGGCAGCCATGACTGCCACATTTTTTGTGAAGACTCTTGGGGCAGAGGCTAGGCCAAAGGGGAGGACCCTGTATTGAAAGTGCCTGCCCCCCACCATAAACCGCAGGTACTGCCTGTGGTTGGGGTGGATGAGATGTGGATAAAAGCATCCTTGAGATCTAAGGAGCATAGCCAGTCTCCCTGATGGAGGTATGGCATCAATGTTCCAAGGGAGAGCATCTTGAACTTCTCCCTCAACAGGCATTTGTTGAGGTTGCACAGGTCAAGGATGGGTCCCCTGTCCTCTTTGGCATGAGGAAGTACCTGGAGTAGAACCCCTTGCCCTTAAGATGGTGGGGCACCAGTTCCACTGCTTTGTCCTCGAGAAGACCTGTCAACTCCTTCAGAAGAAGGTCCCAGTGGAGGGGAGACCTGAGGGGCTCTCCTGGGAAATAAGGGGGAGGTGTCTGAGTTAGGTGGAGGAGGTAACCCTCCCTGACTACCCTTAGTGCCCAGGAATCTGTGGTGATGGTCACCCACCTCTGGGCATAGAGGTCCAGACGTCCCCTTGTGGGCTGCTGATCTCCTTGGGGTAGAGAGGCAATGTTCAAGGAGTCAAAAACTCCCTCTTGGCTAGATCAGAGCTGGTGCCTGGGGTTTTGGAGACTTCTACTTAGGTGGGCCATGCCCTTGCCCCGCTGACCCTGTTGGGGAGCTGGGGAGGACTGATAAGGGTGGTTGATTTCTGTAAGCAGCTCCCTTCCTCAGTTAGAAGGGCTTTTTACCCAAGCCCTTCTGTCGGGGAGGGGCAGTTTTGTTTTTTTTTTTGTTATAGAGGGCCTGGTCCTCGTCATGAACTCAGACTCCAGCTCGGCAGCCTTGTCGGTCAGATGACTGTAGTCAAACTTGGCAGCGTGCACCGATGCCAGCCGCCGCTACTCAAGCCACCGACTCAAACCTGTCATAGGCCACTTGAGACATGAATTTGGAGCATTCACGGACTGCTTTGGCCAGATTCTTGAACTGCTGCAAAGGTTTCTTGGAGAGACCAGCCGAGAACCCGGCGAGTTCCTTTGACGGGTCTCAGGTACATGCCCATGTGCAGCTGGAAGGCCTGGATGCAGCCGATGAGCACTGAGCCCTGGTAGCACGTTCTGCCGAGGGCATACAGGGTGTGGGCCTCCCTGCCAGGCGGGGGGGGAGGGGGCACCGAGGAGTGCGTCTTCTGGCTTTTCAGCCGACTCCACCACCATGGAGTTATGTGGCAGTTGTGACTTTTGGAAGCCCGGGCTCCGGCGGACTCGATACATCGAGTCAAGTCGTTTGCTCACTACTGGCACTGAAGCCGGTGTCTTGCACATTGGGAGCAGCCATTCCAGGATGGGAGGGATGGGCACCGTGAGCGATTCCCACGGAGGGGCCTCGTACTGGAGGATTTCCAGCTCATCTGCCCGAGAATCCTCCTCCGACTCCGTCAGGAATTCCAGGGCCTTGGACATGTCCTTGACAAAATCAAGAAAGCCCTTATCCTTGGGCGGAGACTGCTGTCAAGGATCCAAGACGGGAGAGTCAGATAGGACGTCGCAGTGGTGATGGGTAATCGGGGGACTCCTCATCCTCCATCTTCCACTTGGAGCAGTCCGTGGAGGACTCGTAGGATGGCTACTCCGAGGGGCTCCCGATGCCCTGCAACTGGTGCCCAGCAGACATGCTGGGGCTGACCACGGTCCCATCAAGCGTGACCTTGAGGATCAGCTCAGCCTCCAGGGACATCTTGGACATTGAGGGCCCAGTGGTCGGGGCAGATGAACGGATGTGCTGGACAAAAGTGCCTGCTGCTGGTCCATGAAGGCAAACAATGCGCTCCAGGGCTGCCATTCTGGTCTCCAGACCAGAAGGCTCCAGTAGCTTTTGGCGCAGGCACCGAGGGACTCGGGCCAGATGCCAGCTCCCCCGAAGGGGAATCCTTGACGAGGATAGTGTCCGGGGACTGAAGCCAGTCCACGGTCTGCTCCTTCCGGGGGACCTTCGCAGGCCCCTCCTTCTCTGACACCTCAGACGGGTGTTTTTGACTATGGGACCAAGCCCGGGGCACCTGAGCAGTCGGAGCCATCCAGGGACATTGCTGCCTTCAAGTGTTTCTTTTTCTTCCTGGGTTCCCTCAATGGAGACCCCCTTTCCAAGGACCCACGACAAGGCTCGGGTATGGAGGGTTCTGCCTGAGATGTTGGGGCCTCAGACGAGGCCCTGGCCTTCGGAGGCACTGTGTACTCGTGGAAAAAAAAAAGTATCATGCAGCTGCTGGCGGCTCTTGAGAGCCTTACTGGACATCCTCTTGCAGAAACCGCAGGCTGCCAGATCGTTATCTGGCCCCAGGCACCGGAGACAGCAGTCATGTTTGTCAGTCAAGAACATGATTTTGGAGCACCGATCGCACTTCTTAAAGCCACTGGTAGCCATGTGGTAAAAAAGTACCCCTGTGAGGTCGAAGACTCTCTGGGCTGCCAGTGGGAGAAAAAAAGGTGCAAAGGCGCCAGAAAAAGAAAAAAACTACAAAAATGGGCTGACTCAACGCTGAGGCAACGAGTTCAGCAGGTGGGAAGATTACCGGTGCGATACCGGAGGCAAGAATGAAACTCAGAAGAAAAAAAATCAACTTTTTCCAGGGACGAACGTCTGGGCTCCGTGGAAAAAAGGAGACTGAGCAAGATGGCACTCTTGGGCGGGAAGGAGACCACGCATGCTTGGTAGCATCTCCCAAAGGCTTTCTTTGAAAGCTGGGGGGATGCTTCCGCGACAGCTCAGTTGGTGCCGACGTCACCCATATGCGAGGACCGACTTCCTGCTTGTTCCCTGAAATCTTTTTTCCAGACTGCGGAAACACATCCTAAGGGCTCCATGGAAAAAAGAAGATTGGAGAATATGGCGCTATGGAGGGTAGAAAGGCAGATGCGAATACACTGTACCTTCCAAAAGCTTTCTTTGGAAGATGGGGAGCATTCCGTGCATTGCTCCGTCGGCGACATCACCCATACATGAGAACTTATTTCCTGCTTATTCACCGAGAAAGATCATAACTGAGCAACTGAGGAGAATGTTGCATCTGGGAAAGGTTGAACATGCTCAGAACACCACCAAGTGATGTCACCCATTCATGTACCATTTCTACTTGTCGATGGAAAATGTGATCACAAGGTAAAGAGTAAAAAGCCAAAGGCAAGCCCAAAACAAAATCACTCCTAAAAGCAACCCAAAAAATGAATCCTAAGAGCTAAGAAATAAGCAAATATTCTGAAAATTTAAGACAACTAAGAAAAAATATTTACAGACAGCTAAGGTTCAATTGGAGTGGAGGAGTAGCCTAGTGGTTAGAACACTGGCTTGGTAACCAAGCAACCAGGGTTCAATTCCTACTAGCACTCCTTGTGGCCTTGGGCAAGTCACTTAACCCTCCATTGCCTCGGAAGAAAGGCCTGGCAATCTACTTCCGGTGACACTGCCAAGAAAACCCAGGAGCTTCTGGGTCGCCAGGAGTCAGGACTGACTCAAAGGCACACATTGCATTGCAAGGTTCAATTATAAATTGGGGCATAGACAATACAAATCTGCCTTAAAGGCTGCCTATCCACCCTACGTCTCCTGCTCTTTGTGTTTTCCTGGACAGTCCGCAGGAGCGTCTGCTCCTTTTTGTGTTAAAGGTTTATGAGGCAGGAAAAAAATGAGGAAAGACACAAAAGGAAGCTATGGGAAACTGGGATGTCTCCAGCCCATGTACTCTGAGGGAAGAACGCCCAGCTGTCACTTGCTCTCTGCTTCTAAAGCATGAATTTACCTTGATCTGTAAGAGTATTGCTGTAAGTCGAGAGATCAAATCAGTTAAGCTCTCACTTTCTACACAAGGCTGTCCCGTGACTGTTGTGTTTGCCTGCCGCACAATTTCCTGGGCTGCCTCCTCACACTTGCGTCTCATATCTGTGGGCTGGTCTGCAGGCTGAAGGCCCTGGTCTGGAGCAAGCTGTCCAAGTGAAAACAGAGAAGGCTTAGAACACAAGCATAAGTCCACTTACAATGAAACCTAGCCAGGAGAAAATTCTCAATCAGAACAGCAACAACTTCACATACACTTTCTACCCGCTCAATCTAATCTCTTGCTTAGAACTCCTTTGCTGTTTTCATATTTCCTTGTTTCACTAGGAAGCCAAGGTTTTCAAAATGTCCTCTCTTTATGCATTCCAACAAATAGAGCAGACACCCAGTGATTAGACCAGTTGGCTGAGAGCTGGGGAAGCCAAGGTTTAAATCCTGCTTTACACTGGTGTTTACTGTAACCTTGAGCAAGTTTTCACCCACCACTGCCTCTTGCACAAATGTAGGGCTAGATTTATTAACATGTGTTAATGAGTTGACATGCATTCTACACATTAATATATGCTAATGCAATTTAACACACATTAATGCAGAATCCATGTGCATCATTCACATTAATGCATGTTAATATGTAATTCATGTTAGTGCACTTTAAGACACATTAGTAAAGCTAGTCCTTACATTGTAAATCTTCTGGGGCAAGAAAATACTTATTCCTGAAATAATTCATCTTGAGCTTGGATTTGGAAAGGTGAACAATTGAATTCAAATCGATGCATATCAAGACATAGATGTACGTAGTCTGGGTATTAAAGGCTTAAAAATATAGGAGCATTCCGCAGGGTGCTACAGAATGTTTTGTGATGTTCTGCCTCCAATAGATAACAAATCAAGCTTTCCCCACTGGACACAGTTTAAATTACTCCGAGTTACCTCATAACAGTATTGCTGAACTTTATGTAAAACTTTGTTCAGATCCTTGTTTAGTTGTTCCAGATCCAAGACAATTGTTGCATATCGCCTCTGGAACTCTATGCTAATGGGTATGGAATAGGATTTCTGTGGGGAGAAAGAAATGCATTGTTTAACCTTTTCAGACCAGGAGGTTCCCCTGCCAGAGCTTGCCACTGCGATGAAAGCAGTGGGTTAAAAGAAAACACAATAAGATGCTAGCACCTGCCTTCAAAGTGAAGGTAACCATATTGGGTTAAACCAAGAGAGCGTCAGCTCTTAAAGACACGCTGAGCCTAGTTCATCTTTGTATATGCAGCTCCTTTTTCTTAAAAGCTGCACACCTACAAGTTCAAAATGCAATGAGATAACTTCAGGTAATGATGGATGATACAGAGTCTTTCTGGTTGCCTTATCCAAAGGCTGCAACTGGATAAAGAGTGGAAGAAACTCTTGTGCAAGGCTGACTTTTTCAATACAAGTTTGCCCCCCTGCCAGCACAGAACTGTATCCACTCATCTGGTACCTGAATGGACTACATTTGAGATGGCTGGGAAGAGGTACATTTCAAAATCAGACAGAGGAGGAATACAAACACTTTCCACGCTGGCAGTTAGATGCTTCAGGTATGTGGAGCTTAAAAACTCTTTTCACCTCAAATCAGGTCTATCAAGGTGTAGTGTTGCAAGGGAAACCTTACTGATTCAGTAAGAAGAGGGAGAGAAGGAAAGATGGGAAGAGAAGTGTTAGAACACAAGAGGCAGCCTGTTCCTGCCTCCTATCTCCTGAGCTCCTGCTGCTCATTCAGGGAAAGAGGGAGATAACACTTCCTCAGGCTGGGGGGGGGGGGGGGGGGGCGCTCACTGCCCTCCTTGGAGATAGAGCTGCTGCATGTCTGTCAACCTTTTCCTGTCATAGCTGTTGCCACCTGCCCAACATTTTGTGGCAGCTGTTGGCAAAGTCTCAACTCGCTCTTATATACAGGCCATGCAGTGTATGGTCAATGGTAGCAGAGAATGTCACAAAATGTTAGAAGACAAACAAGCCACAGTTCCCTGACTGCTCATCTGAGATATCCATCTCCTGGGATTCAAGCTCTGTGAGCACCTTGACTTCCTTGAATCCCAGGAGGTACTGCATATAATTGTAAGTACAGTGTGTTAGCAGAGGTGGTACAGCTTGCAGGATGGACGCCGATAGCATGGGCAGCACCTGCACTTCTGAATTTGTTACTACACACTTGGCACAATAAAATCAGTCTCACAATTAGCTAAAATGAAAGAATTCCCAGGTAAAGATTTACTTGCTACAGACTTGAAAATATGCGGCTGCTGTTGTAGAAGTCAGTTGCATAAGATAAACGAAGAGCGAGCAAGCAAGCATACCAGTTTTTCTGCTTCTGTGTTCATCTCTTTTAGTTGCTTGATGTGTTCTTTTTTGATCATCAGGATTTTTGATAATCTGGTCTACAAATGAGAAGAAAGTTTCAGAAGATCACCAGCCCTGTGAGTTTCAGATAAAATGACCAAGAAAAATCAACCACCATGACAACATCATGTGACCATACATCAGACCCTTCATGACCAATCACAAGCCAGCTTTAAAAATGTGCTGATGACATATCACAATATTCAGCTTCTTAGTTGTGATTTCAACTGACAGTAGAAAACATGTACAAATATGGATTGCTAGCCACTTTTGATTTTACAGTCAAGAATACATGGTGGATGACCCAGGACACTGGTTAGGGAGCATGTTATGGCTAATGTGAAATGCTTTGTGACCTTAAAGACCAAGAGAGGATGTCTTTAGAAGTAGTAAAAAAGGACAACTTATTTCTTCTGTTTTTCTCCTCCAATTACTAGTTGAATTTTGCAAAAGCAGAAAAGAAATACACCAGCATGAATCTGCAAATGCAGCAGTATTCAAAAAAGCAAACAGAATGTTAGAAGTTACTCAGAAATGAATGGATAATAAAACATAGAAATATGATGACAGAAAAAGATCACATGGCCTATCTAGTCTGTCCTTCCAGATAATGTCTCTGTATTGATCCACAGTGAGGTTACACCTTGAGTACCTTGTGCAGTTCTGGTCACCCCATCTCAGGGCAGAGGAAAGGTACAGAAAAGCACAACCAACAAGGAGTAGAATAGCCGCCTAATGGTTAGAGCACTGACTTGGGAACCAAGAGACCAGGGTTCAAGTCTCACTTGCACTTCTTGTGGCCTTGGGCAAGTCACGTAATCCTCCCTTGCCTCAGGAAAAAAAAATTCCAAGTTATCAATGCCCCTGTTTAATGTACATTACCAAGTTTATGTACATTACCAAGTTTAAGTTATGATGACTGACATGATAAAGCGGTATAAAAAAACCTGTTAAATGATAAAGGGAATGAACAGCTTCCCTATGATGAAAGGTTAATTAGATTAGGGCTTGGAGAAGGGACAGCTGGGAGGAAACAGAGGTTTATAGCATCATGGATGGAGTAAAATAGGCAAATAGGTGAAATTAGATCTTACCTGCTAATTTTCTTTTCTAGAGTCCCTCCAGTCCAGTCAAGACGAGTGGGTTATTCTCATCTACCAGCAGGTGGAGACTAAGAACACAAAATTAGAAACATGCTCCTATAAGTAGCCTGCACCACCTAACAGTCAGTATGAATCTCACAAGCAGAGAACGGAGCACCAAACCCCAATTCTCCACCAGCATTGCTCAACAAAAAAAAGGCCTTAGCCATGCTCCAATCTTCTCTTTGAATACATTTTCTTTTCTTTTCTTTTTTTTTTTAGGAAAAACACCCTAAAAACAGTGTACAGGCCCCCTCACACAGGGGAAAGCCTGTTCATGGATCCATTGTGGCAGGAAATAAACCACAGATAATGTACTATTTTATGCTACAAACCCTATACTTAAATCAAGAGGGTATACAAAGAGAGTCCGTCAGAAGCTGAACTCCAGCTCTCTTTGGCGCAATGCAAGTATTACGCTGAGCATTAGCAGTAAATTTGAGAGACTAAGATCATACTCCATATGTCCTGGTTTAGAACTGAGGTTCACGACTGCCACAGTATGCGCAAAATTAACCCATTTGGAGAAACCACCCCAGGGAAAGCAACAGAAGAAAACACAATGGGGCAGCAAATTAAAGAACACCCACCTCTGGAAGCCCCAACAAAACAGCTGTCATGACCTTGCCTGCTCATCTACAGGAATCTTCAAGAGCTGGCATGAGACAGCACTACTCACAGCAAAGGTCCCGAGCAGGACCTGGACTGGAGGGACTCCAGGAAAGAAAATTAGCAGGTAAGGTCTAATTTCACCTTCCTAGACATCCCTCCAGTGTAGTTCAGATGAGTGGGACTTAACAAAGCAGAACTGACGACAAGTGGATACCGAAATGCTAGCCTGCAACACCTGTGCTCCAAAAGCCACATCTTGTCCAGGCTGCACAGCCAGCCAATAAGGAAGCGTTGGAAAGAGGAGATGGCACTGTCATCCATATTGCTGTAGTCTACAGACCTCCGACTCAAATTGAAGAGAGAGATAACGAATTGATTATAGATATTGCCAAGATAGCAAAAAAGGGGGAAGCGATCATATTGGGTGACTTTAATCAACCTGATGTGGATTGGATTACTCTTTCTGCACATCTGGAAAGAAGCAAAAAATGGAAATTACACTAACCTGGTAATTGTAGTTCCTGGAGGGTCCAGTTTAGTCCTCCAACATCGGGTAGTGCCCCTCCTCCTGCAGCCGGGAGACTGGACCAATCAAATCTTCTGTAGTATATATGCAGCCGGAGCTCCCAGAAGTCCCCAGTGTACTAGTAACAAAGCATACTTAACGAAGCAACACATTAGATTAATATACAAAATGACCTAATTAAAGAACAATTTGTTCCCCCCAAGGAATATCCAACCCCCTCCCCAAACGAGGAAGTCAGAACACTGCATTGCGCCGGCACCGACGCCTCAGGAATCAAAACACCGCTCCCCACCAGAAGTTCAGGAGCTGCCTGAACCCCCGAGACAGGGAAGAGCCTCTGCAAAAAACGCGGCTGCCACAGAGGGACCGAACGGCAAGAGGAACCGTCTTAATATCAACCGTTCGGAGAGGCGCGCCGCACCACATTAGCAGATAGTCGGGAGGGAAGGAGGACTAAACTGGACCCTCCAGGAACCACAATTACCAGGTTAGTGTAATTTCCATTTCCTGTTCGGTAATCCAGTTTAGTCCTCCAACATCGGGATGTAACAGAGCAGTTAAGACCGGGCAGGACCTTGCCATCCGGCGCGCAGAACCGCCGAACCAAAACAGGAATCCCGAGCCGCTGACACATCTAAGCGATAGTGTCTACTGAAAGCATGCAGAGATGACCAAGTGGCCGCCCTACAGATATCTGCCGGCGGAACCAGGCTATACTCCGCCCAAGAGGTCGCCTGAGCCCTAGTGGAATGAGCCCTCAGACCCTCTGGAACAGACCGCTGTTGCAACAGATACGCGGACGCGATCGCCTCTTTGAGCCATCTAGCAATGGAGGCTTTAGCTGCCGCTTTCCCTTTACGCGCACCCCCGAAGAGCACGAAAAGCCGGTCAGATTTCCGAAAAGACTCGGTAACCTTTAAATAACGATGGAGCGTACGACCCACATCGAGCCGGAGAAGACCTTTGTCCGTTGACCCGACAGATTGCGAAGAAAGCACTGGAAGAAACACTGCCTGATTCATGTGAAAGGGAGACAACACTTTGGCAGAAAGGAAGGAACCGGACGGAGAACGATCCGATCCGCAGAAAAAGACAAGAAAGGCTCTCGACAGGACAATGCATGCAGATCTGAAATGCGCCGTGCCGAACAGATGGCTACAAGAAAAACCGCCTTCAGCGTGAGATCTTTCAGAGACGCCCTGCGCAGGGGCTCAAAAGGTTCACGAACCAGGGCCCTCAGAACTAAATTCAAGTCCCAAGGAGGAACGAAAACTCTGCGGGAGGGCCGCAAATGAAAAACAGCCGTAAGGAATCGGCGTACATCCGGATGAGCCCCGAGCAGACGACCCAAAACCTTGCCGCGGTAACACGAGATAGCCGCCAGCTGGACTTTTAGGGAACTAGCCGCAAGGCCCTTATGGAAACCATCCTGAAGAAAACTTAAAACGACGGGCACGGAAACCGTCGCCACCCGGACTCCTCGCCGGGAGCACCAGTCTTCAAAAATCCTCCAAATCCGAACGTAAGTAAGAGAAGTGGACGTTTTCCTCGCCCGCAGAAGGGTAGAAATCACCACTGGGGAGTAGCCCTTCCTTTTCAGCCGAGCCCTCTCAATGGCCAAACCGTAAGCGAGAATCGATCCACTTGGGGCATCCGCAAGGGACCCTGAAGAAGAAGATCCGGTAGAGCGGGCAGGAGCCAAGGAACGCTGTCGCGCAACCGGACCAGATCGGCATACCAGGGCCTCCGGGGCCAATCCGGGGCCACCAGTAACACGCGACCCCGGTGGCTCTTGATACGTTGTACGACCCGGCCGATCAGAGCCCACGGAGGAAAGACATAAAGAAGACCGGACGTGGGCCACGGCTGAATGAGAGCGTCGAGCCCCTCGGACATGCGCTCCCTTCGCCTGCTGAAGAAGCGCCCTGTCTTGGCTGATTGAAAGGTCGCCATGAGATCCATGATGGGTGGACCCCACCGCCGGACGATTTGTGCGTAAACCTGTGGGTTTAGCTCCCATTCTCCGGGGTCCACCCGCACTCTGCTGAGAAAATCGGCCTGGACATTGTCTATGCCCGCAATGTGAGCCGCCGAGATCGCTGGAAGGCGAGTTTGCACCCAGTTGAACAAGGCCGCCGCTTCTGCCTCCAGGGCCACGCTGCCGGTACCCCCTTGGCGATTGATGTAAGCTACAGTGGACGCATTGTCCGACAGGACTCTCACCGGCCGTCCGAGAACCAGGGTCTCCAGGTCCACCAGGGCTAGCCGGACTGCCCGCAATTCGAGACGGTTGATCGACCAAGAGGCCTCCAGGGGAGACCATTCCCCCTGAGCAAAGCGGAACTCGCAGTGAGCCCCCCAGCCGGTTAAGCTCGCATCCGTCGTGAATGGAACCCACAGAGGAGGCTCCAAGGGAATCCCTCGCGACAGGTTCTCGGCGGAGAGCCACCACCGGAGGTATCGGCGAACCGTCTTTGGGCAAGGCAATCTCTTGTTCAACGAGTCGACCTGGTTGGACCAACGTCGCAGAAGAGCACTCTGCAGCGGACGCATGTGGAAGCGCGCCCAAGGCACCACCTCCAAGGTCGCCGCCATCGTGCCGAGGAGCCGCAGGTACCACCACGCCGACGGAGCTGGCATCTCCCGGAAGAGACGGACCAGAGCCCGCAACGCCAGCACGCGTCGCTCCGGAAGGCACACCAAGCCCCTTGCTGTGTCGAAGCGGACTCCCAGATACTCGAGATCCTGTGTCGGAGACAGACAACTCTTGCATTCGTTCACCACCCATCCAAGGGACCGAAGGAGATCCACCACCCTGCTCGTGACTTGCACACACTCCCGACTGGACTTCGCTCGAATCAACCAGTCGTCGAGATATGGATGGACCAGGATGCCCTCCTTGCGCAACGCCGCCGCGACTACAACCATTACCTTTGTGAAGTTGCGGGGAGCCGTGGCGAGTCCGAACGGCATGGCCCGGAATTGAAAATGGCCCCACGGGAGCGCAAAGCGGAGAAACCATTGATGGGAGGGCCGGATGGGAATGTGTAAATAGGCCTCTGTAAGATCGAGGGATGTCAAAAATTCCCCTTGACGCACCGCTACGATGACTGACCGCAGGGTCTCCATGCGAAAGTGCGGTACTCTGAGAGCGCGATTCACGCCTTTGAGATCCAAGATCGGACGAAGGGAACCGCCCTTTTTGGGAACCACAAAATAGATGGAGTAGCGACCTGCGCCTCTTTCCAAAGGCGGGACCGGAACCATGGCCCCCAGAGAGAGAAGCCGATCCAGGGTCACGCGGATGTCCCGCGCCTTTTGAGCTCCCTTGCTGGGAGACAGAACAAACGAATCCGGAAGTGGGTGCACAAACTCTAGGGCATAACCTTCTTCTATAATCTGCAGCACCCACCGATCTGACGTAATTTGGGCCCAAGAAGGAAGAAAGTCGCGCAAACGACCCCCGATGACCGGGTCTTCCTCTAGAGCCCGCCTCGTTTCATTGTGGCTTGCGATTAAAGGAAGAGGCCGAGGAAGAGGCGGCTCCGGAGAAGCCCCTTCCCGCTCCTCTGAAACCACGAAACCCTTGATGACGGGTTCCAAAACGGCCGCGCTGCGAAGTCCACAGCCGGGAAGAACGAAATCTGCGCGCATCCCGAAACTGGCCGCGCGCTGAGGTGGACGACCTATTAAGCTTAGGCTTATCCTCTGGAAGCCGACCACCCTTCGACTCACCGAGATCCTTCACCAACTTATCCAGAGCCTCACCAAATAACAACCTGCCCTTAAAGGGTAGTTTACTGAGGCGAGACTTGGAAGAACCGTCGGCCGCCCAATTGCGCAACCAGATGGACCGTCGTGCCGCTACCATGGAGGCCATGCTATTAGCTAGGGAGCGTATTAAATCATAACACAGATCCGCCAAGTAGGCCGATCCCGACTCCACGCGGGTAACGTCCAACAGCCCCTGTTGGTCCATACCGGACCCCGAGCGCAGGTGCTGCGACCATCGCAAACAAGCTCGAGCTACCCACGCCCCACATATAGAAGCTTGTAACGATAAGGCGTTGGTCTCGAAGGCTTGCTTCAACAAATTATCAACCTTTTTGTCCTGAACATCCCTCAGGGCCGCGGCCCCTTCAACCGGGATGGTGGTTTTCTTAGTCACTGCCGAAACGGCAGCATCCACCCGTGGAGACTTAAACAAGTCCCTGTCCTTGTCGGCAAGGGGGTAAAGACGATTCATGGTCCGAATCCCTTTCAAAGCGGATTCCGGTTGCTCCCATTCCGCATGGATCATCTGCTCAACTACTCGGTGCACAGGAAAAACTACCTGGGCATCCCTGACCGCCTGAATGAGAGGATCCTCGAGACCCTCCTCCTCCAGCGGCCGCACCGCAGAGAGGTTAAGTGCTTGGAGAGACTCCGTGACCAAAGGTACCAGCTTGTCCCTTCGAAACACCCGAATGATGCGAGCCTGATCTTCCGGTTCTGGAAGCTCTCCGTCCTAATTCCTCCGCCTCAATATCCGGATCCCCCTCAGCCTCGGAATCCGGGAGGCAAAGGGCGTCCTGATCCTGGTCCCCCAACCTGGGCCGCTTGACAGCGGGTTGGGAAGACCGCTGAACCCCCCCTGCGGAAGCTGGGGGGAGAGAGGCGGGCCAAGCCTCCGGCAAATGACCAGACCGGCTTAAGCGGAAGGCCTGATGCATGAGAAGAACAAAATCCGGGGAAAAGTCTATAGGCGACGCCACCATAGCCGCCTGCTGGAGCTCAGGGACCGACGTATTAGACGCCGGGCCCAGACCAGAAGGAAGGATGCTCGGTGAAGGGACACTGTCCCCCGAAAGAGAAGGGTCCCCGGGCACATGCTGTTCCTTAATTTCAATAGGCAGCTCCAGTTCTGAAGAAACTGCAGCACAGCTCTTACAGATTCCAGAGTCAGTCATTGTACCTCTGCGGGAGCCACAAATTACACACTGAGGTTTGGCAGCCATGCCAAGGCCACCTGCCCTCAGGGAAAAATAAGGGAACAGGAACAGGGAAGCCCACACCAAGGGGACTAACCTTATTCAAGTCAGCACAGTATTAAATTTAAAACCCTTTTTTTTTTTTTTTTTTTTTTTTACAGTAAACAAAATACTCCCCAGAATCCTAGGGGTGCCCTGAGCAAAATCGCCAGCAAAAGAAACCCCAAAAACACCAGGGGAACCCGTGCGCAAGTGTTAAAAAGTGCCCTTAAAAAGCACACTTTAGAAATCCAAAATGGCCGCCGCACTTTTTCACCCGCGGTAAAAAACGGCGCGAAAATACAAAGGTACCCAAATAATATGGAAAAGAAAGAAAACGACCCTCTGATAAAGGGCAAGCGAAAAAAGGCAGGAAAAAGTGCAATTTGGAAGCCAGGGGAGCCGACAGAGCCTCTGCCCAAGCAAAGAACAGAGAGCTGAAAGCTTAAAACAAGGAAAATTCCTACCAGCTCTGGGAACAGCAAGGAACTCAGCCCACTTCTCCAAGTGACAGGCAATGTTGCAGCCGGTATGGCTCTTCCCCGAACAGCCTTGGGGAGAGCTCAACCCAGGCTTCAGAGATTCCCAGGCAGGAAGGCAGGAGCCCAAGGCAGGTCTGGCTTTCCCCAGAAAGTCCCCTGTGTCTTTTTTTTTTTTTTTTTTTAAAGATACAGCTACCTAGCAAAGGAAATAGAACATAAAGGACCAGAAATAAACCCCAAAAGAACTAACTAACTAGTGTTGCTCCTTCAAGTGTCACTTAGCGTGCCCAGCAGGGGCACAGAAGTCCTCCAGCTGCAGGGAGACTGGACACACTGGGGACTTCTGGGAGCTCCGGCTGCATATATACTACAGAAGATTTGATTGGTCCAGTCTCCCGGCTGCAGGAGGAGGGGCACTACCCGATGTTGGAGGACTAAACTGGATTACCGAACAGGAACATTGTGGATGCTCTCCAAGATACATTACTTAGACAAATGGTGATGGAACCAACCAGGGGAAGCTCAACGCTGGATTTAGTGCTCAACGGTGCAACGGTGATAGCGTGTCAAATGTCTGCGTGAGTGCCCCTGTGAGCAACAGTGATCATCACACGGTGTGGTTTGAGATAAAAGCCATGGTACAGGCCAATCATAGCAAGCTCAAAGTCCTAAACTTCAAAAACACTGACTTCAATAAAATGACCAAGTACTTAAAAGAGGAGATGACGGGGTGGAAGGAGATAAGGGAAGTGGAATTGCAATGGGCTAAACTAAAGGTGGCAATAAAATGGGCAACAGATAAATATGTAAGAAAAGTAAATAAAAACAAGAAGAGAAGGAAACCTAGTTGGTTTTCCAAAGAAGTGGCTGCTCAAATAAAGGCAAAAAACACAGCTTTCACAAAATTCAAAAGCTTGCAAACAGAACACAGAAATGAATACAGGATCAAACTCAAAGAGTCTAAAAGAGAAAGAGTAGTTTACTCACCTGTAACAGGTGTTCTCCAGAAGCAGCAGGAATCAGTCCTCACATATGGGTGACGTTGGCGCCCTCGTGCGGAGCATTTCCCCAGCTTTCACAGAAAGCCTTTGGGAATTGCAGCGCGCATGTGCGGTCCCCTTCCCGCCCAAGGGTGCCATCTTGCTCAGTCTGATGACATAGCTAAAAGACAGCAAAAAATTAGCAAAAATAAATCATATGACTGCAACTCCAAGGGGAGGAGGGAGGGTTGTGGGGACTGATTCCTGCTGCTCCTGGAGAACACCTGTTACAGGTGAGTAACTACTCTTTCTCCAGGACCAAGCAGGAAGTCAGTCCTCACATATGGGACTCCCCAGCTTAAGGCTACCGGAGACCCCAAGCGGAAAAACGAGCTTCCTCTAGCTCGTCAGCACAGAAGGAAGGAATCTTCCCTGAGAACACCCCCGACCGGTAGCCCAACACCAGGGCCGGAGGGTAGGAGTAGCCTAAACCCCAAAGAAATGGAGTACTGCCTGTCTGAAAGCACTGTCCCTGCGGGACTCCCTCTCAAGGCAGTAATGGGCCGCAAAAGTCTGGCTTGAAGACCAAGTAGCGGCCCGGCAGATGTCTGCCAACGGAACAGAGCGGAGATGAGCCACTGACGCAGCCTTCGCCCTGACACGGTGAGCCGATGCCTCTCTTCTCGGATCCTCCTTACACTAGGTTCTACCGGAATAGGGTAGTCCTACGGACTCACCCTAAGTTTCTTCCTAAGGTTGTCTCACCTTTTCACCTCAATCAGGAGGTGGTTCTTCCGACTTTCTTTCCCAGGCTGCATGCCAACCGGGCTGAGATGGTCTTGCATACCCTGGACTGTAGGAGGGCGTTATCCTTCTACCTTGACTGTACGCGGGAGCATCGGAAGGCTGTTCAGCTTTTCGTTTCTTTTGACCCCAATAAGTTGGGGCTCCCTGTCTCCAAGTGTACGTTGTCCATATGGGTCGCTGACTGTATCGCCTGGGCTTATGGCCGGCTGCTGATTAGCCTCCCAAGGGGTCCATAGACCCTGAGTGCATGTCCCTTGGCAATGTGCTCCCCAACCAAGAAGAGAGGCATCGGTTGTCAGCACCTGAGTATGCGGGGGGATTGGAAACCCACTCCGAGCACTAGATTTGGAAGATGAAGCCACCAGTGCAGGGAGATCAGGAGGTCGGAAATCCTCACTGAGTCCGTTAGGCCTCCAGTGGCTTGATGCCACTGAGTGCGAAGGCTCCATTGAACAGGACGCATGTGCAGGCGGGCATTGGGGGGTGACATGGACAGTGGAAGCCATATGGCCGAGTAGTCTCAGGAATTGCCTGGCAGAGACCAGGGAATTGCTGCAAAACTGGCTGGCCAGATCCATTAGCCTGTGGGCCCTGTCCAGAGGCAGGAAAGCCTTTGCTTGAAGAGTGTCTAGTCTGGCCCCTATGAACTCTAAGTTCTGGGACGGGAGCAAAGTGGACTTTGCGAAGTTTATGACAAACCCCAAGTGCTGAAGCAGAGCCACAGTGCAAAGGGTGGCCTGGTTGGCCTCCTGGGAAGATTGGTCCCTTATCAGCCAGTCGTCCAGGTACGGAAACACAAAGAGACCTTGAAGCCTCAGGTAGGCCGCCACCACTGCCAGGCACTTGGTGAACACCCTGGGAGCAGATGAGAGGCCAAAGGGAAGCACTCTGTACTGATAGTGGTTTCCTCCCACAACAAACCTGAGATATTGTCTGTGGTCTGGATGGATAAGGATGTGAGTATACGCATCCTTTAGATCCAAGGAGCATAGCCAATCTCCCTGCTGGAGGTAGGGCAGCAGGATTCCAAGGGAAAGCATCTTGAACTTTTCCCTCTGCAGGAACTTGTTGAGGTTTTGCAAGTCTAGGATGGGTCTGAGGCCTCCTGTTCTTTTTGGTACCAGAAAGTACCTGGAATAAAAGCCTTGACCTCTCAGGTGGTGGGGCACCGGTTCCACAGCCTGATGCTTTAGTAGACCTGTCAACTCCTGAAGGAGTAGGTCCCTGTGCAGAGGAGGTCTTGGAGGCTCCCCTGGAAAGTAGGAGGGAGTTCCTGGTGAAAATGGAGAAGATAGCCCTTTTGGACTATATGAAGAACCCAGGTATCGGATGTGACGGCTGACCACCTGTGGGCAAAGTGGGCCAGCCGGCCTCCTGTGCTGAGAGAAGCCAGCTGAGGAGAAGAGGCTATGCTGTTTGAGTCAAAAACCCCCACCCTGCTGAGCAGGGGCCGGTGTTGGTGTCTTGGGGGTCTTCGGCCTACGGGGCCCTTGACCCTGCCCCTTGGCCTGCTGACCCTGTTGGGGAGCTGCAGAGGCCTGATAATGAGGGTACTGTTTGTAGGCAGATGACTTCCTCGGGTAAAAGGTCTTTTTTCCCGAGCCCTTCTTTTTCTGAGAAGGGGCAGAGGTTTTCCTGGAAAGCCTAGTCCTGGTCAGAGTCTCGGTCTCAAGTTCTGCAGCCTTTTCAGCCATGGGCTTGCCAAAGAGGTTTTCACTCGGCAGGGGACATCGACCAACTTGTCCTGGACCCATGGCTCGAGGTCGGATGACTGTAGCCAAGCCTGTCGGCGGGCACCGATGCCGGCCCCGGCTACTCGGGCCGAAGCCTCGAAGCCATCGTAGGCTGCTCGAGAGATAAACTTCGAGCACTCTCGAATACCAGTGGACAAGGCCTGGAACCTCTGCAAAGGTTGCTCGGAGAGACCAGCAGAGAACCCGGCAATCTCCTTTGCCAGGTCTCGGAGGTACATGCCCATGTAGAGCTGGTAAGTCTGGACACGGCAAGCAAGCATAGAGCCCTGGAAGCACTTCTTACCGAGGGCATCCAGGTTCTGGGCCTCCCGGCCGGGAGGCACCGAGGAGTGCATCTTCTGACTTTTCAGTTGATGCATGGCCGATTCCACAACCATGGAGTGGTGCGGTAATTGTGCCTTTTGGAACCCGGGGCTCTTGCGGACTCGATAAATGGAATCGACCCGCTTGCTTAACACCGACGTCGAAGCCGGGGTCTCCCACATGCGGAAGAGTAGCCACTCCAGCATCGGAGGAACCGGAACAGTAAAGGCCTCCTTCGGAGGAGAGTCATACTGGAGGGCCTCGAGCTCCTCGGCTCGAGGCTCCTCCTCGGGATCCGCGGGGAAGGCCAAGGCCTTGGCCATATCCCGCATGAAGTCCGAGAACCGGGTATCTTCCAGTGGGGACCGTCTCCGAGGTTCGGACTCGGGTGAGTCCGAGGGGACACACCGAGTCACATGGGTGTCGGGTGACTCTTCGTCCTCCGTCTCCCAGCCCGACTCCTCGGAGGAGGAATCGAGCGGCTCCGGTCGGGCGGGCACCGATGCCCTCCACCCCGACGCCGAGGGTATCGGCGACGATGACCTCGGCCCCGAACAGGAGGTCGAGGGAGACCGTGGCCGAGGATCGACTCGGCCTCCGGGGTCGACTTGGACATCGAGGTCCCGGTGGTCGGGGCAGATGCACCGGTGAGACCGGCGATCAATGCCCGCTGCTGTTCCATGAAGGCAGCGAAGCTGCTCTCCAAGGCCGTCAACCTGAGTCCGAGCTCAGGAGACCCAGCAGCCCCGACTCGGCTCCCGACGTCGGCTCCCTCGGAGGAGAGTCAACGAGGACAACAGCACTTACGTGTCCAGGAGACTCCATCTCGACACCAGGATGCTTTGCAGGCCTCTCCGACTCCGAAGACCCGGGACGGCTATCGGGGCTATGTGACCTGGCCCTTGAGGAACCAGGAGCGTCCACCGACGACGCCCTCGCGGGTTTCTTCTTCCTGCGATGTTCCCGCGAAGGAGACCCCCGCTCAGAGTAACCCCGACACTGCTCGGGGCCGGAGTCCCGAGACGTCGAGGCCTCTGACGAGTTCCGGGCCCGGCCGGACGTGGAGTCAGAAAAAATTCTATCCCTCTGGTGCTGCCGACTCCTCAACGCCGTCGAGGACATTTTGCCACACGGACCACAGATCATCCGGTCATGATCGGGTCCGAGGCAACAGAGGCAGCAGTCATGTGTGTCGGTAAGAGACAAGTTTCTTACACCGATCACATTTCTTAAACCCGCTGGCAGCCATCGGGGGGAAAAAGGGCCCCTGCTAAGTCAAAAGACCGGTCTGCCAGGGAAAAAAGAAAAAAGGCGCGAACGCCAGTCACAAAGGACAAAAAACGAAAAAGAGAGAAAGGACTCGATACCGGCGTATCGGTCCGAGCGGGAAAAGGATCTGGCGTCGAACCGGAGAAAAAATAGAGAAAATCGTCCGTCGGGCTCCGTGGAAAAAAGAAGACTGAGCAAGATGGCACCCTTGGGCGGGAAGGGGACCGCACATGCGTGCTGAAATTCCCAAAGGCTTTCTGTGAAAGCTGGGGAAATGCTCCGCACGAGGGCTCCGTCGGCACCGACGTCACCCATATGTGAGGACTGACTTCCTGCTTGGTCCTGGAGAAATAATGATAGCAAAATCAAAGGCAGAGGAAAAGATGGCTAAAGATGTTAAGGGTGGCGACAAAACTTTCTTCAGGTATATTCGGGAAAGGAAGAAGATCAGAGTTGGAATTTGTGATAAGGAAGCTTATCATAGCTCAGGTAGGAGCTATAGAAAAGATGATGTGACTCTGAACAAGCAACCTGTCAGTTCTGGTAGAAGCAAGAAAACAGAGTTTTCACATAAAAGACTACCAGTCCCAGAATGCACCAGGTTTCCAGCAGCCATGAGAGGGGCTGAAGTGAGAAAATGTGTGTGCAATCAAGAGAGCTATGAGGTAATCCCTAAGCACTCATCTCAAAGGGCAGGGCCTGATTCAACACAGCTGCGCTGTGTTAGGGAAGAGCACACATTAGGACAGAATAAGAATAGAGCTTATTCTACAGATAACAGCTACAGAGGGAGATACAGCAACAGCTTCAAGCTCAAGCACCAACATCATCTCGAGAAGCAGAAGCCAAGCCAAGCGGATAGAGAGAGAAGGAAACTCTCTGGAAGGAAGAGAAGAAAGGCCATTGGCAGGTCTGGGAGAGTCCAAGGCAGTACCCATACTGGGAGGTATTCCAAATGCCAGCAGAGTCCATTGGACTGGAGTCAGCCAGAGGAATGGAAGGGCAGAGATAGGAATCACCAGTGGCTACCTGGAAGAGAGAAGACTGCACGTGGAAGGGACTTTCAGACCTATGCCAGAAGGTATGTGAGAGAGGATCCAGTGTCCAGGGATCAAGATTGGAAGGCTGGACATCAGAATTGGATTACATACTGGCCAGGCTATACAGAGAGGAATTATGATAGCAGGAGAGTCTCAGGTATGAACACTGATCCAGACCCTATCTATAATAGAGAATGGCAGCAAGGGAATAAGCATTCTCATGATAGTGCCTTAATGAAAGACTCGTCTGTGCCAATGTATGATAGTGACCCTATGCTGATTGATGAAGGGGGAGATACAGCAGATGAAACTATTACTTACATGGACTGTTCTCTATCTAAATGCTATTGCTAGCTTTCTGTGAGCAAACACATCAGCCATCACAAAGAAACCTAACTTTGTTCTTTATTTCCACTGCAAACAGCTCTTAAAGCAGGATTTGGGTTCACACAGTAGCAGCCAGCCAGCTAAAGGGTTTCAGCTGGTCAATTGATAGTAATTAAAGCTGCACCTGATTGTGTGTGTGAGCAAGGGAGAATCACTGCTGGGATCTGCGTGGAAAATAAGCAGAAGTTAACCTAACAAGCAAAGTTTTTTCATTTCTTTGTGCCTTTTTATTTGGTAATTATTTGCTAAGAAAACATTAGCTAATTGCCTGACAAGCTGAAGGTTGTTTTCTGATTTGCTTTGTGACTTTATGTTATCCACTTAAACACTGCAAGCAAGTAACCTCCTTTATATTGCTACCAAGCATATTTGTGCTGGGTGAGTTAAACCCCATCAATAAAAGAAGTATTTTATTGGCCTTACCACTGGTTTCACAACTCAATTATTGTCTTCAGCTGTGTTTGGGAGTGAATGAACTACAATACCCACAATACCTTGCAAGAATCATATGAATATATGCATCGTCAAGATTGTGTAAGTTCTCAGCCTAGGCAGCCGTCTGACAAATTGCAGGACTCAGAAGTGCTGGGAAAGGACTCGTGGAATGTGACATTGAAAAAGCAAAATTGCTAAACAAATACTTCTACTCTGTTTTTACTAAAGAAAATCCTGGAGATGGACCAGCTGTGACTCCCAAATATACAAATGGGAATGAAGTAGATACCACACCATTCACAGAAGATGAGGTATTAGAACTTGCTAAACTGAAAGTGGACAAAGCCATGAGACTGGATGGGATACATCCCAGGATACTGAAAGAGCTCAGAGAGGGTCTTGCAGGACCGTTAAAGGGTGTCTTCAACAGATCCTTGGAAACAGGAGAGGTTCCTCAGGACTGGAGAATGGCTGATGTCGTACCTCTACACAAAAGTGGTGACAGGGAAGAAGTGTCAAACTACAGGCCCGTGAGCCTTACCTTGGTGGTGGGAAAAGTAATGGAGGCGCTCCTGAAAGAGCAAATAGTGAACTTTCTCAAACCAACAGGTTGCAAGATCCGAGGCAACATGGTTGTACCGGACGGTCTTGCCAAACAAATCTGATTGAGTTCTTTGACTGGGTGACCAAGGAACTAGATCAGGGGCATGCAATGGATGTCATCTACCTGGATTTCAGCAAAGCCTTTGATACTGTTCCTCATAGGAGGCTTGTCAATGGGTCCCAAGATAGTAAACTGGATTAGAAATTGGTTGACTGACAGACAACAGAAGGCGATGGTACATGGAACTCACTCGGATGAAAGGAAGGTGATTAGTGGGGTGCCCCAGGGTTCAGTCCTGGGCCCGGTACTGTTCAATGTATTTGTGAGTGATATTGCTGAAGGACTGAATGGAAAATTATGTCTTTTTGCAGATGACACAAAAATTTGCAACAGAGTGGACTCCCCCGAGGGAGTGGTTAACATGAGGAAAGATCTACGAAAGCTGGAAGAATGGTCTAAATGCTTGGCAACTACAATGCGAAAAAGTGCAGTGCCATGCACTTGTGTGGCAAAAATCCAAGGGAAATGTACACGATAGGTGGTGAGAGGTTGGTGTGCACGGTTCAGGAGAAAGACCTTGGTGTGATTATCTCTGATGATCTCAAGGTCGCAAAACAGTGCGACAAGGCGGTGGCAAAAGCCAGGAGGATGTTGGGCTGCATACAAAGAGGGATTACCAGCAGAAAGGAAGAGGTACTTATGCCACTGTACAAGTCACTAGTGAGGCCTCACTTGGAATACTGTATTGAGTTTTGGAGACCATATCTTGCAAAAGATGTAAAAAGACTGGAAACTGTTCAGAGGAATGCAAACAAAATGATTTGGAGCCTGCGTCAGAAGCCTTATGAGAAGAGACTTGAAGACCTAAATATGTACACTTTGGAGGAGAGCAGGGACAGGGAGATATGATTCAGACCTTTAAATACTTAGAGAAATGATGAACAAACAAACCTCTTCCAAAGATGGGGAAGCTGTAAAACTAGAGGGCATAACATGAAGCTGCAAGGTGGTAAATTGAAAGGCAATGTCAGGAAATATTTTTTCACTGAAAGGGTGGTGGATGCTTGGAATGCCCTCCCAATGGAAGTGGTGTGGGCAAACATGGTGACGGAATTCAAAACGGCATGGGACAAACGCAGTGGATCCCTTTACAGCAACAGGATAAGAACAAAATAAATGGTATCATCTAACTTCTGAACCATCTAATGTCTCAACAAATAGGGGTGTCCTACATGGAGTGGTGGGTTCACCCCTAAACAAAGACATGGGGAGGGGTGGCCTGCACAGAGCGACAGGTGCACCTACTCTTGCCATCTTGCTGGGCAGACTAGATGGACCATGCTGGTCTTTATCTGCCGTCATTTACTATGTTACTATGTAAGAGATGACCACATCACTGCCTTACAGATATCCTGAAGCAAAACAAGACTGACCTCCGCCCAAGAAGCAGACTGGGCCAGTAACCCCATTGGCACCACTTAGCCCTTCAACAGATAAGCTGATCCAATGGGAAATGGAGACAGAGGCCATCTCATCCTTCGGACCACCAAACAGAATGAAAAGCCACTGCAACTACCAGAAAGGCTGCATAACTGCCAAGTACCTCTTGAGCAAACAGACATCCAATTTATGTAGCAATCCAGCCTCAGCTGAACTCAGAGGCCCAGGAAAAGCCAGCAAAGAAACTATCTAATTAAGGTGAAAAGCACACGCTACCTTAGCAAAAAAGAAGGAACGGGCCACAAGACCACCTCTTCTTTGGAAAAACACCAAGTAGGGCTCCATGCAAGGGAGAGCCTGAAGTTCGGAAATCCAATGGGCTGAACAAATCACCACCAGGAACACCACCTTCAGCATCAGATCCTTCAAAGTCCCCCTAAGGGGCTCCAACAAGGGAGGCATTGTCAACGCCAAAAGCACCAGATCAAGGTCACAAGAGGAAACAATAGGCTGACAAGGATGGGAGGGTTGTCACGGATGTTTTACTCCCCTAAATAAATGAACTATATCACCATGGGAAGCCAGGGAGTGACCCTAAACATGACTCCTGAAACAACCTGAACCCTCATTGAGCCCAAGGCAAAACCTTTCTCCAGGCCCGCCTGAAGAAACGCTAAGATGTCCAGAAGCGAAGCCCCTAGGGAACGCTCTCTGCACTCCCTGCACCAAGCTTCAAAGATGCGCCAGATCATAACAGGCCAGGAAGATCGAACGCCAATGAGACTGCAGCAAGGTATCAATTACTTGAAAAAGAGGAACCTTTGTGTCTCAACCAAGCTCTCTCAAGAGTTAGGCTGAAATAGAGAACAAACACATCTGTATCTGCCCATGTGAGCCGATTCCGTTTTGCTGGCAGCAGGATGGGGTCCTCTGCCAGCAGATGGATCAGATCTGCCTACCATGGGCACAACGGTCAATCTGGGGCCACAAGCACCACTGCTCTGTGGTGCGACTTCATATGCTGAACGACCCACATACAGAAGACCACCCTCGGACCACGGCTGGACGAGGGCATCCAACCCTTCCAAGATGTGTGCTCTGCGTCGGCTGAAGAACCTGCAGACCTTGGCATTCACTGTAGACACCATCAGGTTCATGATCTGTTGGCATACAGACTCAGACAGCGACCGCTCTCCTGGATCCAGTGTGTGGTAAAACAGGTAATCTGCTTGTACATTTTCTTTCCTGGTGACAAGCACCGCTGAGATTGCCAACAAGTAGGACTCCAACTACCGCAGGAGCAGAATGGTCTGCTGCACACAGGCAAACTCAGAGTACTGCCCTGTCAATTGATATAAGCCACTGTCCTAGCATTCTTCCCGTCATTGCCTTGCAGCACACCATGGGAAGAAATTACTCCAGGGCTCGACGCATTGCCTGCATCTCCAAATGATTGATCAACCAACTGCTCTTCTCCTGAGTCCATCTGCCCCGAGCCACCTGGGCAAGACAGTGACTGCCCCAGCCGAACAGATTGGCATCTGTCGTCACCACTACCCACTCTGGGGACTCGAGAGTCATGTCCACTGCAAGCTGAACCGGGTTAAACCACCACCTTAAATTCCCTCTGGCATCATCCTGAAGGGCAAGCCGAACCTCCAAAGACTGCCACCAAGGAGACCAATGTGAGAGAAGAGATGCTCTATGGGGCCTCATGTATAACCTTGCCCAAGACACCAGATCCAAAGTGGCCGCCATGGATTCCAGGACATGAAGATAGTCCCAAACCCTGGGGCAAGGGACCTACTGTAATATGAGCCTGCAACTTTGCTTTCCTATCCTCTGGCAAGAACACCTTGCCTCTGTACATGTCTAATCTGGCCCCCAGATACTCCAGGGACTGGGAAGGTACCAAACTTCTCTTCACAAAATTAATCACTCAGCCCAAATCTTAAAGATGACGGCTCACGAGAGCCATAGCCTGCCAGATCTCCACAGTTGTAATATACTGTATTATAATGTTTCATGTGAACCGTCTTGACTTGTAGAAAGACGGTATATAAAAACTGTTAAATAAATAAAATAAATACATAAATCTCCTGAAAGGACTTCGTCTGGATCAACCAGTCATCAGATACATGTGGATCAAGACCTCTTGCTCCGCAAATCCACTGCCACCTCTACCATCACCTTGGCAATCACCCAAGGAAACGAAGGCAGACCGAAGGGCATGGCCTGAAACTGGCAGTGTCCTTTGGGCACCACAAAGTGAAGGAAGCACTGGTGCTTGAGCCAAATTGGAATGTGCAAATAGGCATTTGTCAGGCCCAGAGAGGTCAGAAACTCCCCCTGCCAGACAGCAACAATGACTGAATGCAGGGTCTCCATGCAAAAGCAAGGAACTCTCAGAGCCCAGTTTACACTCTTCAGATCCAGAATGGGATGTCAGGAGCCCTCTTTCTTTGCAACCACAAAATAAATTGAGTAGCACCCTGAGCCCCAGTCCTCATGTGGTACCAAGTATGACTGCCTCGAGCTGTAACAGACAGTCAAAGAGTCTTTTGCACTGCCCATACCTTTCCTGGTGCCTTGCACAGGGAGACCATAATGGCATCCAAGAGGGACTTTGCACCCAGGTGTCCATCTTGAACTAGGTCCAGGCAGCGTAACACAGAAAGATGACGACAGAAAAAGACCATATGGCTTATCTAGTCTGCCCTTCCATATCAACTACAATAGTCCCCCTTTTTCCCTTTAGAGATCTAATGGCTTTCACCATCACTATTTTTTTATATATACTGTTTAGCTAATTTAAGATCATCAGACACAACCACGCCCAGGTCCCACTCTTCTTTCATGGACAGAAGTACTTCATCCCCTATACTGTACCAGTCCCTTGGATTTTTGCAGCCCAAATGAATGATCCTGCATTTTTTAGCATTAAATCTCAGTTGCCAAATTCTTCACCATTCTTCAAACTTAGCTAGATCCCTCCTCATGTTATCTACTCTAGTGCAGCTTTTGGTATCATCCACAAAGAGGCAGACCTTACCAGACAGCCCTTCCACAATATATCACTAACGGAGTTATTAAAAAGAATCGGACCAAGGACAGATACCTGTGGCACACCACTGTTAACATCTTTTTCCTCAGAATGAGCTCCATTTAACTGTACCCTCTGTCACCTCCCCTCAACCAATTTCTAACCCAGTCACTTGAGGGTCCATCACTAGGGTGCTCATTTTGTTTATAAGTTGCCTGTGCGGAATGGTGTCAAAGCACTCCTTGTGGCCTTGGGCAAGTCCCTTAACCCTCCAATGCCTCAGAAAAGTCCAAGTTATCAATGTCCCTGTTTAACGTACATTACCAAATTTTAAGTTACAATGTAAACCACTTTGACAGAAATGATAAAGCAGTATATAAAAAAAACAACCACCCTGTTAAATAAGGCTTTATTGAAATGTAAGTATACCACATCCAGGGCTCTCCCTCGATCCAACTCCCTGCTCACTCAAAGAAATCTATCAGATTTGTCTGACAAGACCTGCCTCTGGTAAACCCATGCTGCCTTGGATCCTGCAATACACTGCACTCCAGAAACCTCACTAGTCTGTTTTAGCAGCATTTAAAATAATTTACTAAAGCACAGAGGTAAGAATAACCGGCCTGTAGTTTTCAACTTCATCCTTACTTCTGCCTCCAAATCTTCATTGGGAGGACTTGGGGGCTCCAGTAACCCCAGAAGCTCCACCTCGGCCTCCATGGTGGCCACCTTGAAAGGAAGAATCCCTCTGCAGGAATCTCATTGAGGATTAAACGACTGTGCGTGACAAAATTTACGAGGGGGTCACGGCCCCTGCCCCTGGAAGGGACCCTTCTCCCACCCCCTTTGGGTTTATCCTCTAGCAGCCTAGGCACCTTGGAGTCTCTCAAATCTGTAACCAACGTCTCCAGGTCCTCTCCAAACAGTAAGTTCCCCGCAAAGGGTAACTTGCTAAGACATGTCTTAGAAGCGTTGCCAGCCGACCAATTGCACAACCACAAAAGACGTCAGGCCACCTCTACGGTGGCCATACCATTAGTTGATGCCCAGAGCAAATCGTAAAGAAGGTCTGGCAGGTAGGCCAAACCGGACTCCAGTCTGGCTGCCTCAGCCCACACCAACAAATCTGCAAGAAACTCCTCGGGAATCCTCTGTGACCAACGAAGAAAAGCCCTGGCCAAATAAACCCCACAAATGGCTCCCTACAGCGCCAAAGCAGACATCTCAAAGACCTGCTTGAGCAGAGCCTCCATCCAATAGTACTGTGGATCCTTTAAGGCTGTGCCACATTCATTGGAATGGTCGTCTTCCAAGTAACTGCTACCATCCACATGTGGAAGACACACTTTTTCCAACTCCTTTGGAGGAATCTGATAAAGCTTCGCCATACTGCAACCCACACGCAAGTCAGAATCCGGGAAGTTCAACTCCTCTGTAATTATGTCCTTCAGCGCCCTATGGCCAGGAAAGGACTCTGGCAGTTTATGGATGCCCTCCAGGAGCAGGTCTTCCCCCGCCTCAGAGGACCCTCTACAATGCGCAACAAGGCTAGAGAATGCAAGATGAGGGCAGGAAGCTCATCCCTGTGAGAGTGTCAAACTGCCGTCGGATCGTTTCCTACTCATCCTGAGGCTCTTCAAGAAGATCCGCAGCAAGGGAGGAAGTGACGTCACCCGGGCGATGGACGCTTAGTTTGTGAGCGCCCGTCGGGACGCTGATAAAACGGTGAAAATTGCATTTAATACCCCCTCCCACACGTCGGTGGAGGTAACTGCAGAGTCCCGAACTGATGGCGATGTCAGCGAAGAAACAGCTGGCTAAATTTAAGTCCTCGTATGCGGAGGGTGAGGAGCGCAAGGCACGGGGCCTGCCTGAGCACATGGCGTCAGGAGAGGAATCGGAGGAGTTGGAGCGGGCTGATGAGAGCTGCACGTGAGGCGATATCTGGGGATGGATGCGGTCCCTGAAACATGAAATTATTGCCACTCAAGGGGAAATCAAAGAATCGCTGGCTGAAATCAAAACGGATGTGCGGGAATTGAGACACAGAATTGAAATGCTGGAGGAGCAGGTGGAGCAACAGGCGGCAAAAGACTCTGAGATAGGGGCCCAGTTGCAACTCATGCAGGCAGAGCAAGAACTGATAAGAGACAAGCTGGAAGACCTTGAGAACCGCTAAAGGCGGAATAATCTAAAAATCAGGGGCCTGCCGTAGATGGAGCTGTTTGCGGATGCAGCGGCAGTAGTTCAGAAGGTGTGTCGGTTTCTGTTGCGGGAAGAGGGGGGTGCCGATGGGGGAGAGACTTTCCTAGTGGAGAGGGCCCACCAGGCGCTGGGCACGCTGAGGGCTGGAAAACAGAGGGACATTGTGGCCTGCATGGCCTCCTACGCCCAGAAAGAGCGGGTGATGCGGGTGGCAGCGAGTAAGAGGACCTTCCAATGGGAAGGGCAGATGGTGGAAGTGTATCATGACCTCTCGGCAGGGACACTGCAAAGGAGGCGGGAAATGAGACCGGTCACGCAGTACCTTCGGGCAGAGAAAGCGAGATATCGCTGGCTTTTCCCTTTTGCCCTGTTAATGGACATTAATGGCAGGGGGTTCAGAGTGCGTACAGTGGAGGACGCTTGGAAAACGCTGCGGCGAGAGGGCGCCCCTCATCTACCTGAGCAGGTTGAGGCTCTGGACAATCCGGAAAGCAGAGGAGTCCATGCTGGCTGGGAGAGGATACCAATGAAGGGCCAGCGTCTGCGGCAGAAGCCTGGAGGAGTGGGCAGCAGCAAAACTGTTGGAGTGCTCTCAAACTCTGAATGCATGATCAGGGACATTTGTATTATCTGGTTTGGTTTCTGTCAAGGAATGCCTGTTAACAGTTTGTATTTTGGTTGACTGTGGGATGGGTGGCGATACAAGGGATGAGGGGGTTAACAGGGGCCTTAGGATTTATGAGTGTGGGAGGGGGGCAGATACAGCGTCCCGGGAGGGGGGGGGGGTCGCTTCCTCAGACATTAGCAGAGAGGAGCTCCGTGCGAGGAGGGGGGAAAGGGGGTGGAGGGGGAGGGGGGCATCTCTCAAGGGAATAAGGGGGGGGGGGCTGAGAGACAGCGAATGGCTTCTGGTTTGAAGGTGGGGTGTATGAATGTGCAGGGGCTTAACTCCCCACAGAAAAGGAAAATGTTGTGGAAGGAGTTCCGGGAGAAGCAATGGCAAGTGGCTTTTGTGCAGGAAACACATCTGCGTCAGTGTGATGAGAGATTGTTGAATGCGGGCAACTACCAAGGATTTTTTGCAGCGGAAGAGGGGAATCACAGGAAAGCGGGAGTAGCAATATTCATTAGAAATGATGTCCCATTTACTTGGGGGGGGAGGGTGTTTTAGGAGGGTTGATGGGAGGGCAGTGGAGGTGTCGGGTGAGATTGGGGGAGAAAGGGCGACTATGGTGTCGCCATATGGTCCCAATGCTGGTTTGGGGGGATTTTGGGAGGATATGGGCAGGTGGTTGGAGGGGAAGGTTCAGGGAAAGCTTTTAGTGGGGGGGGGGGGACTGTAATATTGTGTTAGATGGTCGCTCGGGGAAGGGAGGGATGAGAGACTTGGGTTTGAGGATTCTTCGGAAGTGGATGCAGGACTTTGAGTTAGAGGATTTATGGCACTTGGCCCACCCCCTGATCAGAGATTACACCTTCTACTCGACAGTACATGCCACGTTTAGTAGGATTGATTACTTGTTTGGGGATGTCTACTGGCGGGAGGCGATGGACAGAATACAGACAGGGGTGGCCACATGGTCGGATCATGCCCCGGTGGAGGCGTGGTTTGGCTCACCTGAGGAACTGGGAAGGAGAACATTTTGGAGGCTGAACGAATACCTCCTTCAGGGAGATAAGATTGTTCAGCGTTTGAAAATGGTGATTACTGAGTTTATGGCCATAAATGATAACGGCGAAGTGACTATGGGGGTCCTTTGGGACGGGTTAAAGGCTGTGGTGTGGGGTCACTTGATTCAGGTGGGGGCACAGCGGAAAAGGAAGAGGGAGGAGGAGGTTCAGCGCCTTACGTGTCTGCTGGGGTAGCTGGAGAGGACCCATAAACAGAGGGGTGGTCTTAGGTTGAGGGGACAAATGGAAGAGATTCAACGGCAGCTCAATGCCCTTCAATTGGAACGGATCTCCTTTCAGTTGGAGAGGGTAAGACAAAAGTACTATGAATTTGATAATAAAGCAGGCCGGCTTTTGAGTAATAAGGTACGGGCACAGCGAAGGAGACAGGCAATTGCAAAAATAAAAGGTTCCCAGGATAGAATGTTGTATAAAGCTAGGGACATTTGCGAACAGTTTAGGGAGTATTACAAGGGCCTATATACAGCAGAGCCCTCAGGGGATGCGGCGGCTATTAGAGAGTATTTGCATAATGGGGGAGAGGGGTGTACAAGGTTGGAGGAGTCGGTGGGGGAGGAGCTGGAAGCAGATATTGACCTTGCAGAAGTGCTGAGTGCTATTAAGCGATTGGTGCCCGGCAAGGCTCTGGGAGTTTATGGTTTTACGGGGCTGTTCTACAAAAAGATGTCGGGGGAACTGGGACCTATTTTGCAGCGAGTGTTTAATGCAGTTTTGCAGGAGGAAGCCCTTCCGGCGTCAATGAGCCAGGCGGCCATAGTGGTGATCCCCAAACCAGGGAAGGATCCAACAGTTTGTGGATCGTATCGTCCCATATCATTGTTGAATATTGATGTAAAGCTTTTGGCCAAGGTGCTGGCAATGCGGTTGGGACCCTGTATGCCAGGGCTGTTCCATCCGGACTAGTCCATGTTTATTGAGGGGAGACAACCGGCAGATGGGATAAGGAGAGTTATCCAGTTGGGGTGGTTGGCGCGCAGGGAACACCACCAGGCCATGTTTCTCTCGATTGATGCAGAAAAGGCCTTCGATAGGGTGAACTTTGATTTCCTCATGGCAGTGCTAGACCATGTTGGGTTAGGTCCTAGATTTTGCTCCTGGATAAAGGCAATGTGCGCTACTCCAGAGGCGGCAGTACAGGTTAATGGTGGGTATACCGAGTTTTTCTCCCTGGGGCGTGGTACGAGGAAGGGCTGTCCACTGTCGCCACTGCTTTTTGCACTGGTTATGGAACCGCTGGCGGCCAGGATACGGTCTGTGAAGGATATTAAGGGAATAGAGGTGGGACCACAACAACATAAGATAGTTCTGTTTGCTGACGATTTGCTATTTGCTCTGACACAACCGACGACTACCCCCTTTCCTATCTTAATGTGGGAATTGCAAGATAAGATAGATAAGAATAAGCTGACTCCTGTATATATGTAAATAGAAAGTTGATACATAAGTTTCTTTGTTCAATATGTTCCTTGTAAATAGTTAATACCACTCTTCATGTAAAAGTTGATCAGTTGTTAACTGTAAACTGCCCTTGATCTCTGGAAGGGGCAGTATAGAAGAAATGTATAAATAAATAAAATAAATTGCGAGAGTATGGTGGACTCTCGGGGTTCAAAGTTAATTGGGATAAGATGGAGGCGATGTCGCTTACACTGCAACCTCAGGTGGTTAATACTTTGCGGGCCTCATTTCCATTTTGGTGGGCTACTAAGTCTATCAAGTATCTGGGCATACAGGTTACGGCGAAACCATTGGACCTCTATGGTGCAAACTATCTTCCCCTATTTGGGCAATTAAGGAGGGATATGGCTAGATGGAGGGGAGTGGAGTTATCTTGGTTGGGGAGGATAGCAGCTTTAAAAATGAATTTGCTACTGCGATTATTGTATTTGTTTCAATCATTGCCGGTGTGGATCAGTCAAAGGGAGTTGCGTCAATTGCAGAGCCAAGTGTTTGCCTTTGTGTGGGGGGCACAGTAAGCCTCGTGCGAGTAGAAGGGTGATGTATGCGGGTCGAGAAGGCGGGGGGGGGGGGGGGTTGGGAGTGCCTGATGCGGGGAGATACTATCTGGCAGCACAGATGCGCCAGGTGTTTGAGTGGAGGGAGAAGGTAGGATACTCTAAACGCTTTAGGGAAGTGGAGCAGTATTGGGCAGGGGAGACTAGGTTGAATTACTTACCCTGGATTGTGGGTCCTCCCCCGGGAGGGAGATGGCAAGAGAACCCCTTCATGTGGCATTTGTTTGAGCAATGGCGCAGGGCGAGGAGGAAGTTTGTCCCGGGGTTGGACATTTCCGTGTTGGCTCCGGTAAGGGTGACTCCGGGCTTTATACCGGGAAGGGAGGGAGTTTTCAAGCGATGGGAGAGGGAGGGGCTAGACACTTTTGACAAATTTATAAAGGAGGGAGAGAGTTGATGTCCTTTTCGGATGTTCGGGTGAAGTATCGCCTGCATAGTGGGGATTTCTTCCCTCACTTGCAGGTGAAACACTTTTTGCAACAAAAGGAAGTGAGAGAGAGTTGGGAAGGGGGTGCAGATGATAGGGTAGCGTTGTGGAGGGGATGGGAGAAAACTAGAGGGTTGATAACCTTACTGTATAGAGAGGTTTAGAGGAGGGTACAAATGAGAAATATCCTCACCAGGGAGAGTGGGAGAGGGACCTGGGAAGGGAGATGGATGTGCAGGAATGGAGGAGGGTGCATGTGAATATTGGGCGTCAGGCACTGTCGATGGCAGTGTGGGAGACCTCCTATAAATTGCTCTATCGGTGGTATTACACACCGGTACAGTTGCATAGGATGTTCCCCAGAGTGTCGGATTGGTGTTGAGGCGGGGGGGGGGGGAGGGGAACTTTATGCATATATGGTGGGAGTGTCCACAGGTCCAATTGTACTGGAGGGAGGTGGGAAAGCAGTTTTTAGGGATTTTTGGGGTGGATATTGGAATGGATGTTGGGTTTTGTCTGCTTGGGAATGTGGCCTGAGGGAGTTATTAGGAAAAGTGGACGCCCAATAAGGGCAGGTATTCAAGGGGCCCGGAGCGAAATAGCGCGGGCTTGGAAGCGTCGGCTGAGACGTATTGCTTTGATGGAGCAATTAACGGCAGTGCGGCGCCAGAAACAAGAGCCATTTACTCAAACATGGGGCCCTTTGTTGACTTATTTAAAGGGATGAGATGCCTCGGGGAGGGGAGGGGGGGATGAGAGAGCAAGGATTGGGGAATTTTTCTTTAAAAACGTGGTTTCAGAATGGGGTGGTATGTCAGTGCAGGCAGTGGCCTGTGAGTACCGCCTTGTACTAATTATATGTTCAATGATATAATGGGATAAGGGACTTAACCTTAGGCTCTCAATGTATATTTTCCCCCCCCTTTATTTTTTAATCTTCTTTCGGTATGTTGGTGAAAGAGGACCCATACAAGGTCAAAGGCACTAGTGTGGGAAAAGTTTGAATTGGTTAAGTTTTAATTGGTGTTTTATTGACTGTAGAGATGGAAAATCATTTGATATGTCATGAATGTATATGGTTGTCAGAAATAAGGGTCTTGTGCATGAGGTCAAGTAGTAGCGTGCCTTAGGAGATTTTTTTTTTTTATTGTATTACGACTTTTTCTGTTTGGTGAAACCAATAAAAAAATTTAAATATAAAAAAAAAAAAAAAAAAAAAAAAAAAGAAGATCCGCATCCTCCTCCAAAGGCCCCAGGGAGTCCAGCAACTGCATTGAGGCCATCTCATCCTCATCCTCCAAATGCTCCTTAGGCCGACACTTAGCTGCCGAAGAAGATCCCTATCCTTTAGGGAAGCCTGCTGCTAGTCAGGACTCTATTCAGGCCTCTGCTTCATGCAGAAGGCCTGGTGGAGTAGCAAAACAAATTCTGGAGTAAAGGGGGCATTTCCACCCCCCCTCAACTCCCTCTAGATCGATCCTCCGTGGCTGCAAGATATGGGAAAAACATGGGCTGCAGCACCAGAAGCTAGGCCCTCTTCCCAAGAAGCGCACACAGTCGGCAAAATGGTTGCAGGGCCTCCTGAGTCTCCCACAGAGTGAACGTAATCAAATTGGCCGGCTGCACCTACTGCCTGCGCCTCCGAGTCACTCTCCATGTGATTGGAAGCAGCCATGGTTTCTTTTGAACAGGCACAGCACAGTCCGATATTGGAGAGCTGTGACCGACAGCTGCTGCAGGCCTCACATTGGCTGCACTCAGTCATGTGTCATAAGAACATAACATAAGATATGCCATACTGGGTCAGACCAAGGTCCATCAAGCCCAGTATTCTGTTTCCAACAGTGGCCAATCTAGGTCATATGTACCTAGCAGTTTCCCCAAGAGACACAAGTTCCACAATGCTTGTACTGGGTCAAGCATTGATATCTTCGGTCACTTCTTAATAATGGTTTATGGATCTTTCCTCCAGGAACTTGTCCAAACCTTTTTTAAACCTAGCTATACTAACAGCCTTAACTACATCCTTCGGTAACAAATTCCAGAGTTTGATTACACATTGAGTGAAAAAATATTTTCTTTTATTAGTCTTAAATAGTTTACCCTGTAGCTTCATTGCATGTCCCCTAGTCTTTCTATATTCTGATAAGGTAAACAATCGATTTACGTTTACCCGTTCCACTCCGTTCATTAATTTATAGACTTCTATCATATCTCCCCTCAGCCGTCTCTTTTCCAGGTTAAAGAGCCCTAACCTTTTTAGCCTTTCTTCATAGGAGTATCCTTCCATCCCCTTTACCATTTTGGTGGCTCTTCTCTGAACCTTTTCTAAAATCGCTATATCCTTTTTAAGATACGGCGACCAGAATTGCACACAATATTCAAGGTGCGGTCTCACCATGGAACGATATAGAGGCATTATAAAATCTTTTGTTTTATTTTCCATTCCTTTCCTTATCATACCTAGCATTCTATTTGCTCTCTTGGCCGCCGCTGCACACTGGGCCGAGGGTTTTAACATGGTATCCACAATGACGCCTAAATCTTTTTCATGGGTGGTGGTTCCTAATGTGGAACCTTGCATCGTGTAACCATAGTTTGGGTTGTTCTTCCCTAGGTGCATAACCTTGCACTTGTCCACATTAAATTTCATCTGCCATTTTGATGCCCAGTCTTCCAATTTATCAAGATCCTTTTGCAATTTTTCACAATCCTCTTGGGTTTTAACAACTTTAAATAGTTTTGTGTCATCTGCAAATTTGATAACCTCACTCGTTATTCCACTTTCCAGGTCATTTATGAATATGTCAAAAAGCAGCGGACCCAGCACAGATCCCTGGGGTACACTACTATTCACCTTTCTCCATTGGGAAAATTGGCCATTTAGCCCTACCCTCTGCTTTCTATCTTTTAACCAGTTCCTGATCCACAATTGTACACTGCCTCCTATCCCATGACTCTTTAGTTTTGCCAAAAGTCTCTGATGAGGGACCTTGTCAAAGGCTTTCTGAAAGTCCAGATACACAATATCAACCGACTCACCTTTGTCCACCTGATTATTCACTCCTTCAAAAAACATAACAGATTAGTAAGACAAGATCTTCCTTGTCTAAAGCCATGTTGGCTGTCTCCCATTAGGTTGTGACTATCTACATGCTGAGTAATTTTATTCTTTATGATGGTTTCTACCATTTTTCCTGGTACTGACGTTAGTTTCCCGGATCACCCCTGGAACCCTTTTTAAAAATTGGTGTTACATTGGCGATCCTCCAATCTTCAGGTAATACAGATGATTTTGATAGTTCACAGATTACTGATAGCAGGTCTTCAATCTCATATTTCAGTTCTTTCAACACCCTTGGATGTATACCATCCGGCCCAGGTGATTTGCTACTCTTCAGTTTATCTAATAGTTGTAAGACATCTTCCCGATGTATCGATATTTCCTTCAATTCTTCCGCACCTTTAAATACCACTTCAGTCATGGGTAACATCCCTACATCTTCCTCAGTAAAGACCGAAGCAAAGAATTCATTCAGTCTCTCCGCTATCGCCT
Source organism: Ichthyophis bannanicus (assembly GCA_033557465.1). Classification (NCBI taxonomy): domain Eukaryota; kingdom Metazoa; phylum Chordata; class Amphibia; order Gymnophiona; family Ichthyophiidae; genus Ichthyophis; species Ichthyophis bannanicus. Next base: position 369,330,711 of record CM066033.1, on the reverse strand, counting down.
TGTCGCCTCTTAGTGCTCCTTTAACCCCTTTATCATCTAATGGACCAACTGACTCTCTCACAGGTTTTTTGCTACGAATGTACTTGAAAAGGTCTTTATTTCGCGTTTTTGCTTCCGCAGCAAGCTTCTTCTCAAATTCTCTCTTTGCCTGCCTTATCAATGCAGTGCTTGTGCTGTTTCCAGGTTTCGTCGTTTGGCTCTTTTTTCCATTTCCTGAAAGATGCTTTTTTGGCAACAACAGCCTCTCTGACCTCACCTTTAAACCATGCTGGCAGTTTTTTGGACTTCCTTCCACTTTTCTTAAAGCGTGGAATACAGCTGGTCTGGGCTTCCAAGATAGTATTTTTCAACAACACCCAAGCTTGATGTACGTCTTTAACCTTTGCAACTGCTCCTTTTAGTTTTTTCTTAACTGTTTTCCTCATTTTATCATAGTCTCCCTTTCGAAAGTTAAAAGGTAGTACTGTGGATTTCCTTACTATCCCTCCTCCACTAATTAAATCAAAGGCGATCATGCTATGATCACTATTGCCAAGTGGCCCCAACACCCTTATCTCTTGCACTAGATCTGGTGTTCCACTAAGGACTAGGTCTAATATGGCTTCCCCTCTGGTCGGTTCATGAACCAGCTGCTCCAAGAAGCAGTCATTTATTTCATCTAGGAACTTTATCTCCCTAGCATGTCCTGACGTGACACTGACCCAGTCGATACCGGGGTAACTGAAATCACCCATTATTATTATTGTGTTGTAACTTTTGTTAGCTTCCTTGATTTCTTTGAGCATTTCATCATCCATTTGGTCATTCTGGCCAGGTGCTCGATAGTACACCCCCACTGCCATTGCCTTCCCCCTTTTATATGGCATTTCAATCCATATAGATTCTACAGCAGATTTTGTTTCCTGCAAAACTTTAATCCTTTCTGAGTCAATGCCCTCTCTAACATAGAGTGCAACCCCTCCACCAATTTGATCAGCTCTATCATTACGATATAGTTTGTACCCAGGTATCACAGTGTCCCACTGGTTGTCCTCCTTCCACCATGTGTCTGATATTCCAATCATATCTAACCTTTCATTTAGTGCTATATATTCTAACTCTCCCATCTTATTCTTTAGACTTCTAGCATTTGCATACAAGCATTTTAGAGAATGTATTTTATTCATGTTAATTTGGCTATTGTTAGACATGGGTAAATTGGGATCTTTAAGCTCTGTCTGCTCCATACTCGAGGGCATTTGGGCTACTTTACTCTTTTGTGGAACCTCTCTGCTTTTGGTAGTATCCTTCAAGGATACATTCTTCCGAACCATCCGCTCTTGGGCGACTGTCGGCTTTCCCCTAATATCTAGTTTAAAAGCTGCTCTATCTCCTTTTTAAAGGTTAAGGCCAGCAGCCTGGTTCCATCCCCGTTAAGGTGAAGCCCATCCCTTCGGAAGAGCCCCTCCTTTCCCCAGAATGTTCCCCAGTTCCTAACAAATCGAAACCCCTCATCTCTGCAGCACTGTCTCATCCACGCATTGAGACTCCGGAGCTCTGCCTGCCTTTTGGGTCCTGCGCGTGGAACAGGAAGCATTTCGGAGAATGCTACCATGGAAGTTCTGGATTTCAACTTCCTACCTAAAAGCCTAAATTTTGCCTCCAGAACCTCCCTACCACATTATCCTATGTCACTGGTACCGACATGTACCAAGGACAGCAGACTCCTCCCCAGCACTATCTAAGACCTTATCTAGGTGGCGCGTGAGGTCCGCTACCTTCGCACCAGGCAGGCATGTTACCAGGCGATCCTCACGTCCACCAGCCACCCAGCTATCTACATGCCTAATGATCGAATCACCAACTATAACGGCTGTCCTAACCCTTCCCTCATGGGCACATGGCCCTGGAGAAACTTCCTCGGTGCGAGAGGGTTTTACATCACCTGGAGGACAGGTCCTAGTTACAGGATCACTTCCTGCCACACCAGGGTGATGCTCTCCTGTCACGTGACCTCTCTCCTCCACGGCAACAGGGGTGCTGCCAGACTGGAGGTGGGACTTCAGGACTATATCCCTGTAGGTCTCGTCTATGTACCTCTCTGTCTGTCTTATGTTTTCCAAGTCTGCTACTTTAGCCTCTAGAGAACGGACTTGTTCCCTGAGAGCAAAGAGCTCCTTGCACCTAGTGCACACGTAAGACCTCTCACCAACTGGGAGAAAATCATACATGTGACACTCAATGCAAAAGACTGGAAAGCCCCCATCCCGCTGCTGGACTGCTGTCTGCATCTTAGTTTTAAGTTTGTGTCTAGATCTTTAAGTTCTTACTTAGTAGGGTTTGCTATGGGTATTTATACCAATAAAACTGTACCTAATACGTTTAATATACCTTGTTCACCTGAAGCTTAATTAATCTCAGGTCCTTAGTGTATGACTGATTTGGGTAATGAGCTTCACCTGAAACCACCTCCTGTCTTTTAAGATGTGTAAGTACCTATAAAGCTATGATTATTCCAGGGGTGGGTGGGTGTGGGGAGGGAGGTTAATAACACTTATTAAAAGATGGCTGCTACACAGTACCCTGTCTTGTGCTGCTGAGGTAAGCTAAATTCTGATTTGATTTAAATTATAGCTCTTAACTGCTGCTAGGCTCTAACCTCTTATGAAATTTAAACTACAAGCTCTCTGCTGGGTTCTAAATTTAACCAGAAAGCTCTCTTCTGTGTTTTAAAACTAAAAGTACTTTTCTGATGCTAGGCCCTGAGTGACTATTAAATTTAAACTACAAGCTCTCTGCTGGGTTCCAAATGTAACCAGAAAGCTCTCTTCTGTGTGTTAAATTTAAACTAAAAGCACTTTGCTGTTACTTGGCCCTGAGTGACTATTAAATTTAAACTACAAGCTCTCTGCTGGGTATGAAATGTAACCAGAAAGTTTTCCTCTGTGTTTTAAATTCAAACTTTAATTGCTGCTACTAGGCCCTAACTGATCCACTGAATTGCTGCTACTAGGCCCTAACTGAGTCTGCCACTCAAAAAACCACACTGAAGTGTGCTCTTTCTGCAAGCGACCGTCCACATCGGCACTGGACCTCAGACTTACCCAGCAGCTGCCCCAGATGTCCCACTGAGCTGCTTTCGTCACTCCTTCTGCGCTCTGGAGTTTGTGTGTGTGTTTTTTTTTGTTTTCTTTTTAACAGAGAATTTAAAGGCACAGACGCATTCAACCTTTGGGCCCCCTCCCAAAAGCTGGGGAGGAGGAAAGAGGGAGCCAAACAAGGGGCAGCTAGGGGAGAATGGGGGAGGACCCAAGTCCACAAAATACTGTGGCCCAATAGCACCAAAGCTTCAGACTGCACAGGCTAGGCTCATCCACTTGCTGGAGATTATTGGCTGTGTTTAGGTGGCACCGGCTACTTATAGGAGCATGTTTCGTGTTCTTAGTCTCCACCTGTTGGTAGATAAGCATAAGCCACTCAACTGGACTGGATGGACAGTTAGGAAAGGAACTGTTTAACCTTTCAAATAATGCTAAGATAATGGTACATTAATAATAGCATATTTAACATAAGAATGTAAGAAAAGCCATGCCAAGTCCATCGAGCCCAAAATCCTATCTGACAGTGGCCAGTCCAGGTCACAAGTTCACAGCAAATCCTTTAGAGATCCTCTGTGTTGGTCCCATGCTTTTTTGAATTCAGTTACTGTCCTCATCTCTACCACCTCCACTGGGAGACTATTCCATGGATCCACTACTCTTTCTGTAAAGAAATATTTCCGCATATCACTCCTGAATCTATCTCCCTTCACCCTCATCCCATGTCCCCTCGTAGCAGAACTTGCATTCAATTGCAAGAGGCTCTCTCCCTGAACATTTATGCCACGGAGGTATTTAAACATCTCAATCATATCACCTCTATCCCGCCTTTCCTCTAACGTGTACATATTAAGATCCTTAAGTCTGTCCTCATGCGCTTTATAATGAAGCCCATTAATCATTTTAGTAGCCACCCTCTGCACCGACTCCATCCTGTTCACATCCTTTTGAAGGTGCAGTCTCCAGAATTGCACACCATACTCCAAATGAGGTCGCACCAAAGACTTATACAGAGGCATTATCACCTCCTTTTTTCTGCTAGCCATTCCTCTCCGTATGCACCCAAGCATCCTTCTAGCTTTTGCCGTTGCCTTTTCTACCTGTTTAGCTACTTTAAGATCATCAGACACAACCACGCCTAGGTCCCGCTCTTCTTTAGTGGACAAAAGTACTTCACCTCCTATACTGTATTGCTCCCTTGGATTGCTGCAGCCCAAATGCATGACCTTACATTTTTTAACATTAAATCCCAGCTGCCAAATTCTAGACCATTCTTCAAGCTTAGCTAGATCCCTCCTCATGTTATCTACACCTTCCTGGGTGTCTACTCTATTGCAGATTTTGGTATCATCTGCAAAGAGGCAAACCTTACCCGACAGCCCTTCCGCTATATCACTAACAAAGATGTTAAAAAGAATCGGACCAAGGACAGATCCCTGGGGCACACCACCGGTAACATCCTTCTCCTCAGAGTGAGCTCCATTTACTTGTACTCTGTCGCCTCCCACCCAAACTCCCTCCCACCCAAACCCCAAACAAATGATGGCATATTGCCTGGCCGAAGGCGCTGTCCCGTTGGGACTTCTCCAGGCAGTAATGCGCTGCGAAGGTGTGAACTGAGAACTAAGTGGCAGCCCAGCAGATCTTCATTAAGGGGACCGAGCAGAGGTTCACCACAGAAGCTGTCATGGCCCAGACACTGTACCGTGATGTGACGCTCCAGCGAGAGACTGGCCTGACCATAATAAAGGCAATGCAGTCTGCCACGCAGGTGGACAGAGTACTCTTGGAGACTGCTACATCTAGGTAATTAGGGTCACAGGAAATGAAGAGCTGTGAGGAGCAGCAATGGGGCTTGGTTCGTTCTAAGTAACAGGCCAATGCCCGTTTACAGTCCAGTGTATGGAGAGCAGCCTAAGCCCAACTGGTGTGAGGACGCAGAATAAAGGTGGGAAGAATCACCTCCTGGTCGAGGTGGAACAGAGGCCACCTTCGGGAGGAACTTGGGGTGCATCCGGAGCACCCCCCTGTTCCTGTGAAACCTGGTATAGGGGGGCATGAGCCACCAGGGCCTGGAGCTCACTGATCCTGCGGGCAGACGTGAGCGCCACGAGGAAGATCACCTTCCAGGACAGATACTTGAGGTGGCAGGAAGCCAGTGGCTCAGAGGGTATAGTGATGAGCTTAGAGGACCACACAGGTCCAACGCTGCCACCAGCGGATGAATGGGAGGTCGAGAGCAGAAAACCCCTCTAGAAGCAAGCCACAAGAGGATGGGCGGAGAGAGGCTTCCTCTCGATTGGGCGATGGTGTGCCACGAGCGCATTGAGATGAACTCTGATGGAGTTAAATTTATACTGATGGGAATAGGATGTGTCAAAAAATATATTACAGCAATGGGTGGTGGATCAGCACCCCCCTCCTATAGGCAATGGGTCAAAATGATGCATACTCTAGCCCAAACGGAATTTTATGTCATTGCCAATAATACAGTCCCCAGGTGGTTGAAATATAGATGGCTCTGGACTGAGTTTTGCCACCAACACCCAGAGGTAGCTGAAGAGGAAGAGGTAGCTGAAGAGGAAGAGGGATCTAGGGGGAGGAGGGGAGGGAGAGAGGGCACAGAAATTGGTGGAAGAAGTTCTAGGTAACCTTAAAGGGAAAAGGCAGCCTGCAGAGCAAGCATGAAAGCATGCAAAGCTAGACTTTACCCCCAAAAGGATGTAGGGAAAGCCATGGACAGTTGTGCTAAGTTTGAAGGAGAATTTTTAGAGCCCAACCTTTTATGTATATGTACATATGTAACCCCTTGTCTACCCACTATGAATGTCTACATGCTGGGACACTACTGAGACTTGGAAAGGTGGAGGATGAGAAGTGCAAGGGGTAGAAATGTATAAAAGAGAAACCCATTGAACTGTTTATCAAATTGTATTCCCGGGAAAACCATGTAAGTGTAACCATGATACCCCGGGGTGTTACCTTGTTTATTGGTTTAATAAATATAGAATTAAAAAATTGATACTAGATAAACATGTTTTTTGTGGCAACAGGCCATTTTGGAATATTAGTGCTTTGTTTTGTTTTTTTAATTAAAAAAAAAAAAAGGCAGCTTGGAATAGAAAATAATTGGACTTAGGGGGGAATGGGGGAATGGAGTTGGATTCTATTCCCTGAACAGATTGTGAAGAACAGATTGGCTGAACCTGCTGTTGCATCAGGAGTCCCTTTCCAAATAATAATGAACCATGAATGTGTGGGTAGAAGTTCACATTGCAGCTCTGCAAATCTCTTCTCTGGAAACTGATCTCATGGACCACATGGCACAGCCATAGTTCGGACATTATGAGCTGTAACATAACCTTCAAGAACCAAGCCAGCTGGGGTAGAGGTGAAAGATACAATCCACTAGCCAAATTCAAAGCTTCTGTTTGTTGACAGCAGCCCCAACCTATTGGAGTCATAACAAAAAGGTTAGGTGGACATTCTATGGATTTTGTTCTGCTCCACATAGCAAGCCAAGGTTTTTGCAGTCCAAAATGTGCAATCCACTTCCCCCTTTGTGATCATGGAATCTTGGGAAAAAGTTGAGACTATTGACTGATAAAGGTGGAATTCTGACAATTTAGGAAATAATTTAGGATAAAGTACACAAGACCACTATTGTTGCAAAACTTTGTATAGGGTGGATCTATTACTAGGGCCAGGTGTTCACTGACTCTGTATGTTGAGGAGACCCCAACAAAAATAAGACCTTCCAGATCAGAAATTTCAGTCCATGGGTATCCAGCGGTTCAAAAGCAGCTTTCGTCAGCTGAGTTAAAATCACAATGAGATCTCAAGACACAATGGGAAGTTTGTAGGGAGGTTTTATAAAAGGCAAGCCATGCATGAAGCGAACAAATAAAGGCTGTAGAAAGACAGCTGTACTTTCTACATGATGGGTGATAAGCAACAACTGCACCGTGGTGTATGCTTACAGAGTTGGTCTTCAGGCCAGACTGACAAATGCAAAAGGTATTCAAGCGGTTTGCATGTGGGACACTAGAAAGGATCTAGGGCCTTTCCCTCATACCAGACATAAAACCTTTTCCAGTTAAAACCATATGACCTCCGAGTGGAATTTCTCCTGGAAGCCAAGAGGACATTGGCTATACCAACTGGCAAGTGCAGGGAGGTCAAGGTTAGCCTCTCAATATCCAAGCTGTGATGGCAAGTGACGATGTTGGGGTATAACATCATCCCCTGGTCTTGCATATCAGGGCTGATGAACCACCTAGATGAACCAGTTCCATCATGAAAAGTTGACGTAGTAGAGGTGGACCAGGACTGCTTGAGCTAGTAAGGGGCTATGAGGATCATGGAGCCCTTGTCATCTGTTTCAGAAGATGCCCTCCCCCCTCCAAATCAGAATGAAGGCATCCACGGCTAGCTTGCCATGTGCCTTCCCCCCACCCCCCTCATCTTGGAGCAGAACTGAGTCACCTTCCCGTTCTGAGAAGTGGCAAATAAATCTACTGAGAGGGTGCCCCACTTCTGAAAGATACCCTGAGTACTTCCTTTGTCCAGTGTCCATTCGTGAGGTTGAAGAACATGGCTTAGCCTGATCTGCCAGAATATTGCTCCCACCAGCCAGGTAAGTGGCCCTGAGAGTTACCCTTGCGAGATGGCAGTTTCACATCCTGTCCGTCTCCCAACGCAAGAGAGATGATCCAGTGCCTCCCTTCTTGTTAATGTAGCACATAGCTACCTGATTGGCCAACCAATCTCTGAAAGCCTTTTGAGAGTTCAAAATCACTCTCAGTTCCAATGATTGGATGGAGACTTTCCTGGGAGGACCACATTCCCTGGGTGTGAAACTTATCTACATGACTCCCCAGACCAGTTTGGATGCATCTGTCATGACTAGCTTTTTTGGCCTTTGGCCAGATTGGAGTCCTGGAGGAGGAACTGTGACAGATGTGTCACTGAGTCTGTAAGTGGACTGTGTCCAGTGTGCCAAAGACCCACCAAGCCTGTCTCATTTTGAGATGTGCCAAGGGTGTGACATGAACAGTTGAGGTCCTCACTGACAGCTGCTGACTCTTTTAGACATCTCCCATGATTACTACCAGTCGGGTGAGCCTGTCTTGTGGGAGAAAGGCTTTCACATGCATCATATCTAGCAGAGCTCCAATAAACTCTAATTAATGTGATGGGCTTAAGTTTGACTTGGAATAATTTATGATGAACCCTAGTAACTATAATATGTGGATAGTCATGCACATGGATTCTTGAATGCCTTCCTGAGTTGTGCTCTTGACCAGGCAATTGTCCAAGTAGGGAAACACATGCACACCCAGTCTGTGAAGATACATTGTGACGGCAGCAAGGCATTTGGTAAACATATAAGGAGCAGACATGAGGCCACACAGCAATACATGATACTGGAAGTGATGCTTCCCTAAAATGAAAAGCAGATACTCCCTGTGACTGGGATATATCTGAATGTGGGTGTAAGAATCCTTTAAGTCCAGAGAACATAGCCAATTCATTTTTTTAAGAAAGGGAAGTAGGGTGCTGAGGGAAACCAATCCTGATCTTCTCATGAACAAGGTACTTTGTTCAGATTCTTCAGATCTAGAATGGGACAGAATCCCCTTGTTTTCTTTGTAACCACGAAGTACATAGAGTAAACATCCCTGTCCCTTCCGCCTTGGTGGAACAAGCTCAACCCGCAGTGTTCTGCTGAAGGGCAGAAAGTTCCTGAAGAAGTATTTCCTTGTGCTGAGAGGCTAGTTCTGGTGCTCTTGATGGACCATTTGGAGGGAGATTGAATAGGCATAATCTGTATCCATCTTGGACTATTTTCAGAACTCAATTGCCAGAGATTACAAGAAACATAGAAACATGACAGCAGAAAAAGACCACATGGCCTATCTAGTCTGCCCTTCCACCAACTACAATAGTACTCTTTTTACCTTTAGAGGATCCTCTGTTTGTCCCATGCTTTCTTGAATTCAGATACTGTCTTCGTCTCTACTATCTTCACTGGGAGACTATTCCACGCATCTACCACTCTTTCCGTAAAGAAATATTTCCGCATATTACTCCTGAGTCTATCCCCTTTCACCCTCATCCTATGTCCCCTCGTAGCAGAGCTTGCTTTCAATTGAAAGAGACCATCCTGTGCATCTACGCCACAGAGGTATTTAAATGTCTCTATCATATCGTCCCTATCCTGCCTTTCCTCTAAAGTGTACATATTAAGATCTTTAAGTCTGTCCTCATATACTTCCTAACAAAGACCAATAACCATTTTAGTAGCCACCCTCTGCACAGACTCCAGCCTGCTTATATCCTTTAGAAGGTACAGTCTCTAGAATGAGGTCGCATCAGAGACTTATACAGAGGCAAACACCTCCTTTTTTCTGCTGGCCATCAGCTGCAAAGGAGGCAAGTCACCCTGACAGAAGGTTGTCCTGCAGTAGAATAGAAGTATTGGCCATGTTCTCAAGGAGCCAGTCAAAATCCCATCCCCTGTTTTGGCTGAGATACATGCTGACCCTTGTTTGGCTTGAATCGAGGTGGGGGGGGGGGGGGAGGATATCTATGCTTGTAATATGATTTAATTTGCCCTCCACTCTGGAACCTCCTAGATGAGGCAGCTGGATTGAAATGGTCCTGGAGAGGGTCTTAAGAGTATCACTGTGCTGCCGGATGACAACAGTCTCCTGTACTTCATCTCCATGCTCCACAGCATGGCATGTCAGAAAGTAATATTCCGAGCCATACTCAGAGTCACAGGAGTACTTGGATGCACTCAGAGGTACTTGAAAGACGTTCAAGCTTCTGCCTGGGCAGACAACTGCATCACATGGGAGGTAGAGCTCCTCTGGGAGTGCCAGTGCACCAATGCTCTTTGATGCCAAAGGAGGGATCACCCCCAATGCTCTCGAGATGGATGATGGCCGGGCATTCACTGGTGTTGAAGCCCTATGAGGTCTTGATGATTGTGTCTCTCCTACAAGTAGACAAGTCTCAAGGATCAATTCACTGCTATGATGCACCATCTTTGATGCCCAAGCAAAGGCCTCACACGTAGGGCAAAAATCATCATCATCCACTCCTTGAGGCTTTTCATGAGGTCTCAGCATGCCTGTTTCTCAGTTCCATGTGCAGTGGCAACGGCAGGCAGATCTCCTCAGTTTATACAATGGCTAATAGCAGAATTCAACTCCAACGGGAAATGGGAGATTTGTGAAGACATTATCCTGTTTGTCCATGGAGAACAACCATTCTCCATGGATAAACAGGAATCCCTGGCTACGGGCTGCCTTAAAAGAAAAAAGGGAAAATAATCAGTGTCACAACTAGATGACACTAATGGAACCACTTTTTTTTGTAGGCAACAGGCCTTTTCATTATTTTATGCCTTTTTTTTTAAAGCTTAGAAAGAAAAATAACTGGGCTTGGAGGGATGGATTGTGATTCTATTTCCCAAGCAGATTCTGGAAAACAGATTGGCTGAATCTGTCATATAATGAGTCCCTTTCCAACAGTAACGAAATGTTAATGTGAGGATGGAAGTCCATGTTGCCACTTTACAAAGCTCCTCCATGGTGGCAGACCTCAAGTGAGCTACCAATTCAACTATGACTTGGACATTATGAGTCATGACATGAGCCTCAAGGATTAAGCCAGCCTGGGTATAAGCGAAGAGAAGGCAATCTGCTAGCCATTTTGAGAGCATACATTTTGATGGCAGCCCCTAGCTTGCTCGGGTCAAAAGCAGCAAAAGGTTGGGTGAACTTTCTATGGATGTTAGTCCCCTCCAGATAGAAGGCCAAGGATTTCGTGCAGTCCAATATGTGCACACTTTCAACTTTGTGAGCGTGAAATCTGGGAGAAAGTGTTGGCAGGACTATTGACTAAGGTTGAAATCAGACACCACTTTAGGAAAGAATTTAGGAGTGCACAGAATCATCCTAGTGTTGTATATTTTAATGTACGGTGGATCAGTTATCAGATTCTGGAGCTCGCTAATTGCATGTTGAAGTTACTACCATCAAAAACAAGATCTTCTAAGTCAGAAACTTCCATCCACTGGCATCTAGTGGCTCAAAGGGAACTTTCATCAGCTGAGTCAAAACCAGGGGGAGGTTTCATGAGGAACAAGCCCTACAAGAAGCAAACTAGAGGCTGCAAAGAGATGAATTTTCTCTTCTACATGCTAATGGTAAATGTCAACTGCACTGCCGTGTAGCAGCGTCTTTGTTATATGGGGAAAAGGAAAGCTAAAGGGGCTAAGAAGCCCTCTTCTACCCCAGCGACCTCGACCCCTTTACCTTCTCGGGTGGTTGGTCCGCTTGACTCCTTTTTACTGCCACGGCAGCAGTCAGGACAGCCGGCGACTGGCGGCCCTAGGGATCTCTCGGCTGATTTGAGTTCGGCGGGAGGATCCGGGCCAGATATCTCCTCGCCGGAGCAGTGGCGGCCCCTTAAAGAGCCTTTGTTGGAAAGGGGCCCGGTGCCGACAGCGATTCCTCCCCTGGCAATTGGTAGGGGAGAGGAGAGCAGAGGGATGCTGGTATCGGGGAACGGCAGGTCTGCCGCGGTAACCTCTCCTACAGCCAATACGTCAACTTTGGCGGCATTGGGGTCTCCTGCTGCGTCTGAGGTGGAGCGGTGGACTATGGAAGCTGGAGCGGCTGATGTTTCTGCCCCGACGTTTCTCTCCTTCGAGAAACCTGTGGAATTTACTTTAGAGTCAATCTGGTCTGCAATAGTGAAGCTGGGTGAACTATTGGCTCCTCAGATCTCTACCTTGACATCTCAGATACTGGATCATACAGGTCTTTTGCAGCAACACACGGTGGAGATTACTGCGGTACAGAGCTCTGTTTCGGAGCTACAACAAAAAGTAACTCAGGTTGAAAATTTGGGACTGGGTTATCAGAAAGATCTTGGGGCGACACAGTTGAGAGTGGAAATGTTGGAAAATATGGCTCGCTATTCTAATTTGCGATTGGTTAATTTTCCTAAGGCACAATCTGTTGGCTCAAAGGAAATGCTTAAAAAATATATGATGGAAGTACTGGGAGTCCCTGTTGAATCTCATCCACCTCTGGTTAAGGCATATTATTTGTCTGTTAGGAAAAAAGTGGAGGGTGGTGGAAATATACCCGGGGTTGATGTGGTTGATTCTTTGGATGTGTTTGCTATGTTAGAAACCTCCTTAATTGATACTGTTACTCCTGCTACCTTAATTGTAACTTTTGTATTAAATTCTGATAGGGATTGGTTCCTTAAAATGTTTTTCCGTAAACGTGAAGCTGTATTTCTGGGTTTGTCTGTTCGGGTTTTTCCCGATTTTTCAAGGGAGACCCAGAAACGTCGGCGAGAGTTTTTGCTATTACGTCCAGGCATATTATTATTGGGGGGTCAGTTTTTTCTTAAGTTTCCCTCTAAATGTTTGATTAAATTAAATTCTGTTACGTATTTTTTGAACCATCTCAGCTGCTTGCTTTCATAAATGCCCACCGTCCCTCTGATGCAGTATAGGTTCTACTGCACTGTTTAATTCCTGACTGTTACCCTTCAGTTGTTTTCCTTCACTTCAGGTTTATTTTTTCTTATCCTAGTTGGATCCTTTCTTTAATGTTGTGGGCTGTAGAAGGTACAGAAACGATGTATTTTCTTGCTATGTTAATTTCCATTGGGTTAGATTTAAGTTCTAACATTTGTTGTCTGTATCCTTATTGCCATTCAAGTTGTATATGCTTGGATTTATTGTAAAATTTATAAATAGAAAAACAATAAAATGTCAACTGCACTGAGGTATACTCTTAATGAGTAAATCCTTAAACCAGACTCCGACAAATGTAGAAAGTATCCAAGCAGTATTTGTGTAGAATCTAAGGCCTTTCCATCACACAAGATGGCAAACCTCTTCCATTTGAAACCATATGGCCTCCCAGTAGAAGCTCTTCTGGAAGACAGAAGGATTCTGGCTACCCTAAATCGGCAGATTCAAAGAGGATAAAATCAGCCCCTCAACATCAAAACTGTGAGGGTTAGAGACTTGAATTTAGACTGCAACTGTGTCCTCCAACTCTGTGTTGGTGTAAAACCTAGCTGAATTAGCTCCATGGCCAAGAGTTCCAGAAAAAGAGGGAACTAGGACTGTCTCTGCCATTATGCTACAAGAAAGCACAGTTACTTACCTGTAACAGGTGATCTCTGGGAACAGCAGGAATAAGTCTTCACATATGGGTACGTCGGTACCGACGGAGCCTGCGCGGGAACGCTCCCCAGCATCCAATCAGAAAGCTTTTGGGAACATCCCACAGCGCCTGCGTGCTGCCTTCCCGCCTTTCCAACTGTCTCTCCTCAGTTGAGTTTTATAGCTGAGACAAGAGGGAGAGAGAGAGGGAAAGGAACGAGATAGAGAGAGAGAACTCCTTAGGGGAGGTGGGAGGGTTGTGAAGACTTATTCCTGCTGTTCCCAGAGATCACCTGTTACAGGTAAGTAACTGTGCTATCTCCAGGAACAAGCAGGAATGAGTCTTCACATATGGGGACTCCCTAGCTTTTGATGCCAGGGAGAGAGCCCATAAGTTGTGTGTCCCTGGAACAGGGCTGCACTTCCCCACTTGGATCTCTGGCATCCCATGAGGGATGGTGGGTAGGAGTTGACTAAGTATGGAACAGGTGTTTGAGGGCAGCCTGACCAAACAAGGCAGCCCAGCGGGAGTCCTTGTCCAAGCAATAATGAGCTGTGAAGGTATGAACCGAGGCCCAAGTAGCTGCTCGACAGATGTCGTCGATAGACACAGAGTTCAGATGAGCCACTGAGGCTGCCATGGCTCTCACATTGTGAGCTGTGACATGGCCCTCCAGAGAAATGTTCTTGCTCTGGTAGGCGAAAGAAATACACTGAGCAATCCAGTTGGAAAGGGTTCTCTTGGAGACTGGTTGTCACAAATGAGAAGGATCAAAAGCAACAAAGAGTTGAGAAGACTTTCTATGTTGCTGTGTCCTCTGTAGGTAAAGAGTAGTTACTCACCTGTAGCAGGTGTTCTCCAGGAGCAGCAGGAATCAGTCCTCACATATGGGTGACGTCGGCGCCGACTGAGCCCTCGCGGAGCAATCTCCCCAGCTTTCAAAGAAAGCCTTTGGGAATTGCAGCGCGCATGCGCGGTCCCCTTCCCGCCCAAGGGTGCCATCTTGCTCTGTCAGATGACATAGCTAAAAGACAGCAAAAATAACAAAATAAATCATATGACTGCAACTCCAAGGGGAGGAGGGAGGGTTGTGAGGACTGATTCCTGCTGCTCCTGGAGAACACCTGTTACAGGTGAGTAACTACTTTCTCCAGGACCAAGCAGGAAGTCAGTCCTCACATATAGGACTCCCTAGCTTAAGGCTACCGGAGACCTCAAGCGGAAAAATGAGCTCCCTCTAGCTCAGTAGCACAGAAGGAAGGAATCTTCTCTGAAAACGCCCCCGACCGGTAGCCCAACACCAGGGCCGGAGGGTAGGAGTTGCCTAAACCTCAAAGAGATTATGGAGGACTGCCTGTCCCTGCGGGACTCCCTCTCCAGGCAGTATTGGGCCGCAAAAGTTTGGCTTGAAGACCAAGTAGCGGCCCGGCAGATGTCTGCCAACGGAACAGAGCGGAGATGAGCCACTGACGCAGCCTTCGCCCTAACATGATGAGCCGTGACTCGACCCTCCAACGAGAGGCCGGCCGCCCCATAAGCCCAAGCGATACATTCAGCAACCCATATGGACAAAGTACGCTTGGAGACAGGAAGCCGCAACTTATTGGGGTCAAAAGAAACAAAGAGCTGAACAGCCCTCCGATGCTCCCGCGTACGGTCAAGGTAGAAGGACAAGGCCCTCCTACAGTCCAGGGTAGGCAGGACCATCTCAGCCTGGCTGGCGTGAGGCCTGGGAAAGAAGGTCGGAAGAACCACCTCCTGGTTGAGATGAAAAGGAGAAATCACTTTTGGAAGAAACTTAGGGTGAGTCCGTAAGACTACCCGATTCCTGTAGAAACTAGTGTAAGGAGGATCAGACACTAGGGCCTGCAGTTCACTAACGCGCCTAGCAGAGGTAAGGGCTACCAAAAACAAGGTTTTCCAGGAGAGAAAACGGAGAGGGAAGGTAGCCATAGGTTCAAAGGGCGGACAGGTAATCCGCTGTAACACCACATTCAGATCCCATTCTGGGGCTGGTGGCCGCAAAGGAGGCTTAAGGAGAAGAAGGCCTCGCAGAAAACGAGCCACCAAAGGATGGTTGGAAAGAGGCCTGCTGTCCACCGGTGCATGATGCGCAGAGAGCACTGAGGTGGACCCTGACAGAGTTGGACTTAAGGCCAAGGTTGGAGAGGTAAAGCAAATATTGCAAGACCACTGCCACCAAGCAGGAGAAAGGATCCTCACACTGTTGAGCACACCATACAGAGAAGCGACGCCACTTAAGAGCGTAAGATTTCCGGGTGGATGGCCGCCTGGAGGCCAAGACGACCTCTTCCACCTCCGGAGGCAGCAGGAGGGGAGCAAGAACTACCCTTTCAGCAGCCAGGCCATCAGATGAAGGGACCGGAGGTTGGGGTGTAGGAGAGTCCCCTGATCCTGTGACAGGAGATCGGGTTGAAACCCCAGAGGAAGAGGAGTCTCCACCGCCAGCTGCAGCAGAAGCGGGAACCAGGGTTGTCTCGGCCACCGGGGAGCCACCAGGATCATCGAGGCTCTTTCCCTGAGAACCTTGAAGAGCGTCCAAGACACTAGTGGAATGGGAGGAAAGGCATACAAGAGGCCCGTGGATCATGGAATCAGAAAAGCATCCGCCGCTACTCTGAGAGGATGCGGTTGTCGAGAGCAGAATCTGGGAAGTTGCCGGTTCAGAGGACTGGCAAACAGATCCATTGTGGGGAGGCCCCACTTGAGAAAAATCCGTTGAACCACCAACGGATCCAACCTCCACTCGTGTGGTTGGAGGATCCTGCTCAGCTTGTCTGCCAGGTAATTTTCCTGACCTGGGAGATAGACAGCTTTGAGGAGGATGCCATGGCTGACGGCCCAAGAGCACAGTTTTTGTGCCTCCTGACAGAGATGGAAGGAGCCTGTGCCTCCTTGTTTGTTCACGTAGAACATTGCAACTTGATTGTCTGTCTGGACCAGCACAGACTGGTGAGAAGCGAGGTGGGAGAAGGCTCTCAGAGCTAGGCGGATGGCTCTGAGCTCCAGGAAGTTTATCTGCTGAGCAGACTCCCAAGCACTGTTCCCTCTAAGCTGTGCGCGTGTGCACACACCTCACCGAGAGGGCGCACATACTTTACAACAGAGCGCACAAAAATGACGGCTCTGATTCTGATAGAAAACAACACAGACGCCTTAAAATTTAAAAGTTATGATTGTAATTACTAGAAATTTCCTGCTTCATTTAGTAATCGTCTATTTTCATTTAATTTGATTAAAGTCAATGTGTACATACTGTATTCTAACGTGTAGTTAAATTTTAAAGTATATAACTCCGAATGTCGTTATGTGGCGCACAAAAATTTAACCTTCCTTCAAAAGCCGCCCACAGCTGATATTTTATGCGCACACAGCCTACAGAAAATTAGAGGGAACATTGCTCCCAAGGAGTCCAGAGGCCTTGAGTACATGTCCCTTGGCAATGTGCTCCCCAACCCAGGAGAGAAGCATCGGATGTCAGTACCCGAGAAGGCGGAGGAGATTGAAAATCCACTCCCAGCACTAGGTTTGGCAGATGAAGCCACCACCGCAGAGAAGAGACCAGCAGGTCGGATATCTGTACTGAGTCCGCCAGGCTTCCTGTGGCCTGATGCCATTGAGTGCGAAGGCACCACTGAGCAGGTCGCATGTTCAGGCGGGCATTGGGGGTTACATGGACCGTGGAAGCCATATGGCCGAGCAGTCTCAGAAATTGCCTGGCAGAGACCAGGGAGTTGCTGTGAAAGTTGCTGGCAAGATCCATGAGCCTGTGGGCCCTGTCCTGAGGCAGGAAGGCCCGCGCCTGAAAAGTGTCCAACCTGGCGCCTATGAATTCGAGATTTTGAGAGGGGAGCAAAGTGGACTTTGCGAAGTTTATGACAAATCCCAAGTGCTGGAGTAGAGTCACAGTGCGATGAGTGGCCTGAGTGGCTTCCTGGGAAGACTGGGCTCTGATGAGCCAGTCGTCCAGGTATGGAAACACAAAAAGGCCTTGAAGTCTTACATAGGCCGCCACTACTGCTAGGCATTTGGTGAACACCCTGGGGGCGGAGAATAGGCCAAAGGGTAGTACTCTGTACTGGTAATGATTTCCTCCCACAACAAATCTGAGATATTGTCTGTGGTCTGGATGAATAAGGATGTGAGTATACGCATCCTTTAGATCTAAGGAGCATTGCCAGTCTCCCTGCTGGAGGTAGGGCAGCAGGATTCCAAGGGTAAGCATCTTGAACTTTTCCCTTTCCAGGAACTTGTTGAGGTTTCGCAAGTCCAGGATGGGTCTGAGGCCTCCTGTTCTTTTTGGTATCAGAAAGTACCTGGAATAAAAGCCGTGACCTCTCAGGTGGTGGGGCACCGGTTCCACAGCCTGTTCCTGAAGAAGACTTGCTAACTCCTGAAGGAGTAAGTCCCTGTGCAGAGGGAGTCTTGGAGGCTCCCCTGGAAAGTAGGAGGGAGGTACCTGGTGAAAGTGTAGAAGATAGCCTTTTTGAACTATATGAAGCACCCAGGTATCTGATGTGATGGCTGACCACCTGTGGGCAAAGTGGACCAGCCGGCCTCCTGTGCTGAGAGAAACCAGCGGAGGGGAAGAGGCTATGCTGACGGAGTCAAAAGCCCCCACCCTGCTGAGCAGGGGCCAGTGTTGTGGGCTTGGGGGCCTGCTGCCTACGGGATCCATTACCCCGTCCCTTGGCCTGCTGACCCTGTTGGGGAGCTGCTGAGGCCTGATAATGAGGGTAGTGTTTATAGGCAGCCGCTTTCCTCGGATAAAAGGGCTTTTTCCCCGAGCCCTTCTTCTTCTGAGAAGGGGCAGAGGTTTTTCTGGACAGCCGAGTCCTGGTCAGAGTCTCGGTCTCGATCTGTGCAGCCTCTTCAGCCAAGGGTTTGCCAAAGAGGTTTTCACCTCTGCAGGGGACATCGACCAACTTGTCCTGTACCCATGGCTCGAGGTCGGATGACTGAAGCCAAGCCTGTCGGCGGGCACCGATGCCGGCTCCGGCTACCCGAGCCGATGCTTCGAAGCCATCGTAAGCTGCTCGAGAGATAAACTTCGGGCACTCCCAAATACCAGTGGACAAGGCCTGGAACCTCAGCAAAGGTTCCTCGGAGAGACCAGCAGAGAACCCGGCAATCTCCTATGCCAGGTCCCGGAGATACATGCCCATGTAGAACTGGTAGGTCTGGACTCGACAAGCAAGCATAGAGCCCTGGAAGCACTTCCTACCGAGGGCATCCAGGTTCCAGGCCTCCCAGCCAAGAGGCACCGAGGAGTGCATCTTCTGACTCTTGAGTCAATGCATGGCCGATTCCACCACCATGGAATGGTGCGGTAGTTGTGCCTTTTGGAACCCGGGGCTCTTGCGGACTCGATAAATGGAATCGACCCGCTTGCTTAACACTGGCGCCGACGCCAGGCTCTCCCACATGCGGAAGAGAAGTCGTTCCAGCATCGGAGGAACCGGTACAGTAAAGGCCTCCTTCGGGGGAGAGTCATACTGGAGGGCATCGAGCTCTTCGGCTCGAGGCTCCTCCTCGGGATCTATGGGGAATGCCAAGGCCTTGGCCATATCCCGCACGAAGTCCGAGAACCGGGTGTCCTCCGGGGGGGACCGTCTCCGAGGTTCGGACTCGGGCGAGTCCGATGGGACGTACCGAGTCCGAAAAGTACCTGGTGACTCTTCGTCCTCCGTCTCCCAGCCCGACTCCTCGGAGAAGGAATCGAGTGGCTCCGGTCGGGCGGGCACCGATGCCCTCTGCCCCAACGCCGAGGCCGGCGTCGACGACCTCGGTCCCGAAGGGAGGCCGAGGGAGACCGTGACCGAGGATCGACTCAAGCTCGCATGGACTTGAGGATCGGCTCGGTCTCCGGGGTCGACTTGGACGTCGACGTCCCGGTGGTCGGGGCAGATGCACCGGCAAGGTCAGCGATCAATGCCCGCTGCTGGTCCATGAAGGCAGCGAAACTGCTCTCCAAGGCCGTCAACCTGAGTCCGAGCTCAGGAGAACCAGCAGCCCCCGACTTGGGCCCCGACGTCGGCTCCTTCAGAGGCGAGTCCACGAGGACTACAGTACTCACGTGTCCAGGAGACTTCATCTCGAGACGAGGATGTTTTGAAGGCCTCTCCGACTCCGAGGACCCGGGACGGCTATCGGGACTATGCGACCTGGCCCTTGAGGAACCAGGAGCGTCCACCGACGCCGCCCTCGCGGGTTTTTTCTTCTTATGATGTTCCCAGGCAGGAGACCTCCGCTCAGAGGAACTCAGACGATGCTCAGGACCGGAGTCCCGGGACGTCGAAGCCTCTGACGTCTGTAGGGCTCCGCGGAAAAAAGAAGACTGAGCAAGATGGCACCCTTGGGCGGGAAGGGGACCGCGCATGCGCGCTGCAATTCCCAAAGGCTTTCTTTGAAAGCTGGGGAGATTGCTCCGCGAGGGCTCCGTCAGCGCCGACGTCACCCATATGTGAGGACTGACTTCCTGCTTGGTCCTGGAGAAAAAGCCAGAGCTCTTTTACAGTCCAGGGTATGAAGATTCCTTTCTGCACTTGATGCATGAGGTCCTGGAAAAAAGACAGGTAGGTAGACCTCTTGGTTGAGGTGAAAAGGTGAAACCACCTTAGGCATAAAATGTGGATTAGTCCTAAGGACCACCTTGTCATGATGGAACCTTGTATAAGGTGGATTAGCTTACTGTCACTTCTCAGAGCTGTATGAAACTTCTCAGTCAAATATAAAGTTAAGCTCTACTCTTAACCTGCAAGATGATCTAGGAGATCCTACAGATCATCTTGCAGGTTAAGAGTAGAGCTGTGGATTAGCTACTAGTGCTTGCAATTCACTAATGCGGCGTGCTGATGTGATTGCGATGAGAAAGATAACCTTCCAAGAAAGGTATTTCAAGAAGGTAGTAGCTAAAGGTTCAAAAGGCGGCTTCATAAGCTGACCAAGAACCAAATTTAAGTCCCATGCCACCGGTGATGGTCTAATGGAAGACTTTGTTTAAAGAAGGCCTCTCATGAACCTTGCTACAAGGGGACGAGAGGAAACAGGTTGTCCATTTAGAGGCTTGAGTGAAGCTGCAATAGCACTCAGATGGACTCTTATTGAATTAGTCTTAAGGCCTGCATTAGACAGATGCAGGAGATACTCCAGTAATGATTCCAGAGGTATGGCTCGGGGGTTAAGACCCTTTTCTGAACACCAGATGGTAAACCTTTTCCACTTGAAGGCGTAAGAACGTCTAGTGGAAGGTTTTCTGGAAGCATAAAGAACATCTTTCACTTGTTGAGAAAGATGGAAAGCCTGGAGATCTAGGCCTTCAGCAACCAAGCCCTGAGATGCAGAGACTGGGGATTGGGATGCCATAACTTGCCGTCCTCCTGAGAGAGGAGGTCTGGAGCAGACCCTAACTCTAGGGAGGGAGCTTGAGAGAGATGTAGAAGCAGAGGGTACCACACTTGCCGTGGCCAATGTGGAGCTATGAGAATCATGTGGCCTCTGTCTCTGAAGCTTGAACAGGGTTTTGGGAATTAGGGGAATGGGTGGAAAGGCATAGAGGAAGTCTTGACCCCAGTGAAGGAGGAAAGCATCCCTTGCCTGAGCCCCCTGAGCCGGAGTTCTGGAACAGAACCGGGGACGTTTGGCATTCCACGGACTTGCAAAGAGGTCTATGTCCGGGGGGTTCCCCAAAGTTGAAACACCTTGGATACCTGGTCCATATGTAGGGACCACTCGTGTGGAAGCAGAACTCGACTGAGTCTGTCTGCCCAAGAGTTTTGAACCCCTGGAAGATAGACTGCCAGAAGATGAATGTGATACTCTCTGGCGAGGGCCCACAGTCGCAGAGCTTCGTTGCAAAGCAACAGAGAGCCAGTTTCCTCCCTGCTTGTTTATATAGAACATGGCTACCTGATTGTCCGTGTGGATAAGGACTGTCTGGTGGCTGAGCAGGGTGTGGAAAACTCGCAGAGCAAGGAAGATTGCTCTGAGTTCCAAGAGATTGATGTGTAGACAAGTCTCCTGTGGGGACCAGATGCCCTGGGTGGAGAGGTCCTGAAGATGAGCTCCCCAACCCATTGGAGAAGCATCTGTTGTAAGAGTTGCTTGGGGTAGAGGCTGCTGAAAGGGAGACCCCAGCAACAGGTTTTGAGGGGACTTCCACCACTGGAGGGACAAAATGAGGCGGCTTGTGTTTGCTATTTTGTCTGACAGGCAGCCTAATGCCTGGGACCATTGGGTGGATAAAGTCCATTGAGCTGCTCTCATGTGAAGGCGAGCATATGGTACCACATGGACGGTGGATGCCATGTGGCCCAGCAGCTGTAACATCTCTCGAGCAGTTAGTAGGAGTTTTGACTCTGCTTGAGAGGCTAACTGTATCAAGCGAAGGCAACAGGCTTGGGGAAGATAGGCCCTTGCTTTTGTGGTATCCAGCACCGCCCAGGGATTGAGTAGGGTTCAAATTGGATTTTGGGATGTTTATTACTAGCCCCAAATATTGAAGGATACGCATTGTGCAGGCTAGAGCATTCTTGGCCTCTGCTTGAGTGGGAGCTCGAATGAGCCAGTCGTCCAGATAAGGGAAGACAAATATTCCTAGGGTGCGCAGAAAAGCAGCAACCACTGCCATGCATTTCGTGAACACCATTGGTGCAGAGGCCAGGCCAAAGGGGAGCACTCTGTATTGACAGTGCTTCTCCTGGAAAAGGAACCGAAGGAACTTTGTGAGTTGGATGGATGAGAACATGGGTGTATGCATCCTTGAGATCTACAGAACAAAGCCAATCCTGATTCTGAAGGTATGGCAGCAGAGTTCCTAGAGAAACCATCTTGAATTTTTCTTTGACTAGGAATCTGTTCAACTCTCTGAGATCTAAAATGGGTCTGAAGCCCCCTGTTTTCTTTGGGATAAGAAAATAGGGGGAGTAGAACCCTATGACCTGTAGTTGAGAAGGCACCTCCTCTATTGCCCCGTGGGCTAGAAGAGTAGCAACCTCCTGCTCTAACAGGTTGAGGAGGGAGGTTGGAGAATTGAACTGGTGCACTCTTGTGAGAGGGGGCAAGCTGGAAAAATGAAGTTTGTACCCCTCTCTTATGATGGAGTGTCCAATGCTCTGCTGTGATTTGCCCCCATCTGGGAGCAAAGTGACAAAGCCTTCCTGGAATGGTGGAGGGCTCTGGGCCTTCTAGAGCCAGGAAGGCTAAGTTCTCTAGCAGAAAGTCAAAGTCCCTGAGGGGGCTGAGATTGCTGGGCTGGAGCAGGCCTCGCAGCCTTTGCCTTGGTCTGTTTGGAGGATTGCTGACGTTTAGAAGCTGCAGAAGATGCCCTCTGACTATAGGGAAGGTCCTATCCTGCTTTTTTAGAAAAAGGTGTTTTCTTGAACAACCTTTTCTTAGCAGGAGCAGCTGTAGATTTGGATAGTCTATCCAATGCAGAATTTTCAGCATCCATCTGATTGGTAAAGATTGTCAGGCAAAAGCCAAACAGATTCTCACCTGTACAAGGGAGGTTTCCCAACTCATCTTGGACCCAGATCTCCAAATCAGATGCTTGAAGCCAAGCAATCCTACGTGCACCTATAGCTATAGCTGAGGCTCTGCTTACGCATTCAAAGGAGTCGAAAGCTGCACAGTTGGAGAATTTGTAGATATCCTGGGCATGTTTAAGCCCAGCAAGATATTCTTGCCTTTTATTGTCAGACATGAAAGGACTTAAAGTCTGTAAATGGTCAGTGACTTCTTTTAAGAACATTCCCATGTAAAGACTATAGGAATTAATTCTCGCAGCAAGCATGGAAGCTTGGAAGACTCTACGTCCAAAAGCATCCAAGGTTCTACATTCACGTCCTGGAGGATTAGAGGCATGTCTTTTGGCACTTCTAATCTTTCTCATTGCAGACTCCACCACAATAGAGTGGTGAGGAAGCTGAGTTTTATGGAAACCAGGACAAGGAGGGACACGATACATGGTGTCCAACCTGCGAGAATGAGGAAAGGTCGTTAGAGGTGCTTCCCACATCCTTAACATGAGGTCATACAGAATCTCATGAATAGGTAAGGTAGCTGCTTCTTTAGGAGTTTTAGGATATTGCAAAATATCTAACTCCTTGGCTCTAGGTTCTGACTCAGGGGCCACTGTAACAGAGAGGCCCCTAGCCACCTCTCTGATAAAGTCTTGAAAAGACAAGTCCTCTGGAGGAGACATCCTTCGCTTAGGCGAGGACTCCTCCTGTGGAAGAAGCATCCCTGCATCGACAGATTCTTCAGAATCCTCAGAGTCAGAGGAATCGAAGTATCGTCTGTCTGGATGCTCTTGCAAAGCCCGATACCCGTACCGATGGAGATCGGAATCGGGAATCACCGGTACCGGGGTATCGGTACCGGAGGGCTGCAGAGGGCCGGGTACCGGCATGGCAGACACTGATGCCGATGCCACCGGTACCGGGATCGGTGCCGATGGCAATGCCAGCGAGGGTACCGGCGGAGTAGTCTGTTGCGGTACCACGGGCGTCGATGCCACAAGGAAAGCTGCCAGACTGCGTTCGATGGACAGGATCCTCTGATCCATCGACGCTGCCAATGCCTGGAAGTCGGTACCGGTGGAAGCCACCGGTACCCCAGAGCATGGCACCAGGAGATCTGTCGAGGCCACGCCATCGAGATCATCCTGGAACCCCGATGATGATGCTTTAGAGGCCGAAGCCTCCCGCCGGGGTAATTTTGCCGGTGCAGAATCCTCAAGGGCAAGGCCGGAGGCATTTCGATGCTTAGCAGGAGATTTGCCCTTCGAGGACCGGCTGGATTTGTGTTTAGTTACCTGAGATCCATGTGAGGAAGCAGCAGCCCTGGAAGACATCGATGCCACCGAAGCCGCATCAGAAGGATACGGGGTACTGAGCTTGGCAGCTCGGTTCTGTCGACCTCTCTTAGACATCATGGAACAGGACACACAATCTGTAATGGAATGGTCAGGGCCTAAACACTTTAGACACCAGTCATGGGTGTCGGTGACGGAAATAGTACCGCCACATTTTGTGCACTTCTTAAATCCTGAGGCAGGCTTTTCCATGTTTAAGGAAAAGGGTTTTGGGCCTAAGGCCCAAAACTGAAGTACACTTTGAAGAAAAATGAATAGAAAAAAGGAAAAGAATAACAACTGGCGGTACCGGTGTAGCGTCAAAGAAGGCAGACGCGACAGAAAAGAAATAAAGGAAAAATAAGGAAATTCTTCTGCGGTGACAGGAACACGACCTGCTGGCTCCGCAGAAAAAGAACTGAGGAGAGACAGTTGGAAAGGCGGGAAGGCAGCATGCAGGTGCTGTGGGATGCTCCCAAAAGCTTTCTGATTGGACGCTGGGGAGCGTTCCCGCGCAGGCTCCGTCGGTACCGACGTACCCATATGTGAAGACTCATTCCTGCTTGTTCCTGGAGATTCATCATGCCTCTGTCATCCCACAGTTTCAGAATAGATTTGCATTCTGAGAGGTATTGGAGGATATGTCTACAGAAGTCCCTCACACCCCTCCCAATCGAGAAGGAAGGCATTTGAGGCTAGTTTGTCATGTGTCCTCACCTTGATGCAGAACTGAGGTATCTTCCTGTTCTGAGTGGCAAACCTATCTAGAGGTGATGCCCCAACTCTCAAAGGATGCTCAGTGCTTCCTCTGTCTAGGGCAAATTCTTGAGGAGGATAAATGACTTGACTATGTTTGGCTGGCAAGAACAATAATCTTGCAGACATATGTGGCTCCAAAGGATGAGAAATGGCATAGTTCTTGTGTTGGGAGACAGTCAGAATGTGGACGTATGATCCTGCCCCCCCCACCCCATTGTCTGTTTGAATCATCACAATTTGGTTGGCCAACCGATCTCAGAAAGCTTTTAAAAGTAATAGAAATTGCTCTCGGTTCCAGGAAATTAATGAGGAGACTCTCCTGGGAGAACCACTGATACTGGGTGTGAACTCCATCTACATGAGTTCCTCAGCACAGTTCGTATGCATCCGTTATTTATTTTAAGACCGTCCTTTAGCAAAAGTAGATTAATCAACTACTCTCAGAGCAAGCAATATAACATATTCATGTTATTAAGAGTTCAATGTTAATGTAAATATGTACATTAGTTACTGTTAAATGTAAACAGCTTTGATTTTAAGATAAAGTGGTCTATAAAAACAAACAAATCTGTTGCAAGTACCTTTTGGTAAGAAGGAATTTAGAAAGGTATTCCTCTTTGGCCAGATTGGAAAGAACCATCCATCAGGACAGGGAATTCTAGAGAGAAGTTGTGACAGAAATGTCTTGGAGCCTTGAGTGGCCTGTGGCAACTATGTACTCAGGGTCCACCGAGTTCATCTCATGTTGAGATGTGCTAAGGTCCTTATTTGAACCACTGAGGCCATATGGCTCAACATTCTTAACATGTTCCTTGCTGGCTCTTGTACTAGTCCCACAATGGCAACCAACTTAGTGAGTCTTTCTTATGGAAGAAAGGCCTTGTCTGAGTCATTTCCAGCACAGCTGCAATGAATTCCATCTAAAATGATGGGTGTAGATTGGACTTGAGATAATTTATGATGAACCCTAGTAGCTCCAGCATCTGGATGGCTGGGTTTTGACCAGCCAATCATATAAACAGGGAAATATGTGCATACCCTGTCTGCAGAGGTATGCTGCAACTACTGCAAGACACGATGGATACACACAAAGCAGACACATGGCCAAAAGGGAAATATGTGGTATTGGTAATGGCGTTTTCAGTGATGAATCACAGATGCTTCTTGTGACTGGGATATATCTGAATGTGGGTGCATGCATCCTTTAAGTCTTGAGAACATAGCCAATCCTCCTTTTGAAGCTAAGCTATCAGGGTACAGAGAGAAACCATTCTAAACTTCAGACATATTTGTTCACATTCCTCAGATCTAGGGTGGGATGGAATCCCCTCATTTTCTTTACTACAGGTATTTCCTAGTCATAAAACCCCTACCTTTCTTCCCTGGTGAATCAGGTTCAACTCCATTGGCCTGTACAAGGGTAAAGCGCTCCTGTAAGACTACCTTCTGGTGCTGAGAGTCGATGGATGAAACTCTTGGAGGACAATACAGTGGAGAATATAATAGATGCAATCTGTACCCAAACTGGATGATCTGAAGAACCCAATTGTTGGAGGTTACAAGGCGTAATTAGTCTACAAAGAATGTCAGTCTCCCTTCTGCAGGAGTGTCTGGAACC
The DNA here is from genome assembly GCA_033557465.1 of Ichthyophis bannanicus. Classification (NCBI taxonomy): domain Eukaryota; kingdom Metazoa; phylum Chordata; class Amphibia; order Gymnophiona; family Ichthyophiidae; genus Ichthyophis; species Ichthyophis bannanicus. Next base: position 369,304,176 of record CM066033.1, on the reverse strand, counting down.
AATATCAGAAAATTTGCTATATTCTCTAGGAGCCAGTCAAAACCCTAACCTTTAATTTTGGCTTGGGACCTCTGCTGATGGGGTTGACAGCAAGGACCCTGCTTAGCCTAAATTAAGCAGGAGGCAAAAGGATATCTACACCTATTGGAGTAACAGGACCTTCTATGCCCTCTGACATGAGACCTCCTAGATGTTGAGGCTGCCATGCTGAAAAAGTGGGCCTGGAGATGGTCTTAAGGATGTCACCGTGTTGCATGAGGAGGATTATATCCTCCTACAAATTTCTCTCCAAAGAGATTCTCTGCAGGGCATGGCACATCCGCAAGATTCTCTAGGACAGGCATGTCCAACAGGTAGATCGCGATCTACCTGTAGATCGCGGAGGGGTCAGAGGTAGATCACCAGCCCCACTTGGCTCCATCTCTCCAGCAGCTCGCCCCATCGCTAGGAGAGAGCTCGTGCCGGCAGGTCATCTGCAGAGGGCTTGCCGCTGCTGCTGATCCTTTGCCTGTCTTTTTTCCCTGCCTGCGGGAATCTTGCCTGCGGGTGTATTGGAGCGCTTGTTGTTTTCGTGCCAATAGTTTGTGGGCACCCCGCGACAAGATGCCACAGGTCCGGCATCATACCTGGTCTCCTGTCTCTCAGAATCACCCATTCCTGCCTCCGCCCCAACACCTCTTAGAAGTGTGTTATATACCGGGCGATATCCATTCACCTGGACTTTACCTGAATACACTTACCGTATTAGTTGTGCTGTGTGCTGGTCTTTGGCCGCTTTATAGTTCACTTTCATTAAATATTTTCAGGCAGACACAACAAAGTGTCAAGAATTTGGCGATTTTGGCGGGCTTTTCCAATTTTGTTCTAACTTGCCTATGCCTTGCCTTCGAATTGGATCAAACCACTGACTTTTGCTTGCCTCTGCAATTTTATTTCGCCTTGCCTTTGCGTTGATTCTACACTATGTGCAGAATTTATTAAATCGCGTGTGGTGGTATTTGAACTTGTTTAGTGGTATAGCATAGTTACTCACCTGTAACAGGTGATCTCCGGGAACAGCAGGAATTTAGTCTTCACATATGGGTATCGTCGGTACCGATGGAGCCTGTGCGCGAACACTCGCCAGCGTCCAATAGGAAAGCTTTTGGGAGCATCCCACAGCGCCTGCGTGCTGCCTTCCCGCCTTTCCCAACTGTCCCTCTCCAGTTGAGTTTAAAGCTGAGACAAAAGAGAGAGGGAAAGAGAGAAAGAAAGAGATAGAGAGCTATAACTCCTAGGGGAGGTGGGTGGGTTGTGAAGACTAAATTCCTGCTGTTCCTGGAGATCACCAGTTACAGGTGAGTAACTATGCTGTCTCCAAGAACAAGCAGGAATGTAGTCTTCACATATGGGGACTCCCTAGCTGCAGATGCCAGGGAAAAGGCCCCAGAGATTGTGTGCCCTTTCCCCCATGGATCTATGCCATCCTACCAGGGATGGTGGGGTAGGAGTTGATTAAGTATGGAACAGGTGTTGAAGAACAGCCTGACCATACAAGGCATCCCGGCGGGAGTCCTTGTCTAAGCAGTAATGGGCTGTGAAGGTATGAACCGAAGCCCAAGTAGCTGCTCGGCAGATGTCGATAGACACAGAGTGAAGATGAGCCATAGAGGCTGCCATGGCTCTCACATTGTCAGCTGTGACATGGCCTTCAAGAGGAAGGTTCTTATTCTCATAGGCAAAAGAAATACACTTTGCAAATCCAGCTGGACAGTATTCTTTTGGAGACTGGAAGTCCCAAATGACTAGGATCAAAAGCAACAAAGAGTTGAGAAGACTTTCTATGTTGCTGTGATCTTTGCAAGTAAAAGGCCAAAGCCCTTTTACAGTCCAAAGTATAAAGATTCCTTTCTGCATTTGAGGCATGAGGCCTTGGGAAGAATACAGGAAGGTAAACCGCTTGGTTTAAATGAAAAGGTGACACCACCTTTGGCATAAAGTGTGGATGAGTCCTAAGGAGGATCAGCCACCAATGCTTGCAACTCACTGATGCGACATGCTGATGAGACTGCAATAAGAAAGATGACCTTCCAGGAAAGGAATTTCAAAGAGGTGGTAGCTAATGGTTCAAAAGACGGCTTCATGAGCTGCCCAAGAACCAGATTTAAGTCCTATGCTACCGGTGGTGGCTTAATGGGAGGCTTAGTTAAAAGAAGGCCTCTCAAATCTCGCTATGAGAGGATAAGAGGAAATAAACTATTTAGAGGCTTGAAAGAAGTTGCAATAGCACTCAAATGAACTCTCACTGAATTGGTCTTAAGCCCCGCATTAGATAAATGAAGGAGATACTCCAGTAATGATTCCAGAGGTATCGCAAGAGGGTTAAGACCCTTCTGCGAGCACCATATGGTAAACCTTTTCCACTTGAATGCATAAGAGCGTCTTGTGAAAGGCTTCCTGGAAGCATAAAGGATATCCTTTACCTGCTGAGAGAGGTTAAGACCGAGAAGTTCTAGGCTTTCAGCAACCAGGCCCTGAGATGCAGAGACTGGGGGCTTGGGCTGCCACAGCATCCCGTCCTCCTGAGAAAGGAAATTTGGAGCAGATCCTAACTCCAGTGGCGAAGCTTGAGAGAGATGTAGAAGCAGAGGGTACCACATTTGCCGTAGCCAATGTGCAGCTATGAGAATCATATGACTTCTGTCTCTCTGAAGCTTGAACAGGGTTTTGGGAATTAGGGGAATGGGTGGAAAGGCATATAGGAAGTCCTGACTCCAATGAAGGAGGAAAGCATCCCTGGCCTGACAACCCTGAGCCATAATTCTGGAACAGATCCGGGGAAGTCTGGCATTCAGCGGACTTACGAAGAGGTCTATGTCCGGGGTTCCACAAACTTGGAAAATTTTGGCCACCTGGTCTGCATGGAGAGACCATTCGTGTGGAAGCAGAACTTGACTGAGTCTGTCTGCCCAAGAGTTTTGAATGCCTGGAAGATACACCGGAAGGAGATGAATCTGATGCTCTCTGGCGAGGGCCAATAGTCGCAAAGCTTCGTTGCAGAGCGACAGAGAGCCTGTTCCGCCCTGCTTGTTCACATAGAACATAGCTACTTGATTGTCTGTCTGAATTAGGACTGTCTTGTAGCTCAGCTGGGTGTGGAACACTCAAAGAGCAAGGAAGATTGCTCTGAGCTCCAGGAGATTGATATGTAAGTGGGTCTCCTGTGGAGTCCAGGTGCCTTGGGTGGAGAGATCTTGCAGATGAGCCCCCAACCCACTTGTGAGGCGTCTGTTGTTAGAGTGACCTGGGGTGGGGGCTGTTGGAAAGGGGACCCCACCAACAGGTTTTGGGTTGACTGCCACCATTGTAGGGACAAGATAAGGCGACTTGAGTTTGCTATTTTGTCTGATAGGCAACCTGACGCCTGAGTCTACTGAGTGGATAGAGTCCACTGAGTGGATAAAGTCCACTGGGCTGCCCTCATATGGAGGCGAGCATAAGGAACCACATGCATGGTGGAAGCCATGTGGCCTAGCAACTGTAACATTTCCCGAGCAGTGAGGTGAGGTTTCAGTACTGCTTGGGAAGCTAACTGCACAATGCGAAGGCAGCGGGGCTGTGGAAGGTAGGCCCTTGTCTGTCTGGTATCCAGCAGAGCTCCTATAAACTCCAGGGACCGAGTGGGAGCAAGGCTGGATTTTGGGAAGTTTATGACAAGTCCCAAATACTGAAGGATGCGCATTGTGCGAGAGAGCGCAATCCTGGCCTCTGGCTCTGAAGGGTCTCGAATGAGCCAGTCGTCTAAGTAAGGGAAGACGAATATTCCAAGGGTGCGGAGAAATGCTGCCACCACGGCCATGCATTTTGTGAACACCCTTGGTGCAGAGGCCAGGCCAAAAGGAAGAACCCTGTATTGGTAGTGCTTCCCTTGAAACAAAGCGAAGGAACTTTCAATGAGATGGATGGATGGATAACATGAGTGTACGCATCCTTGAGATCTAGAGAACAAAGCCAATCTTGACTCTGAAGGTATGGCAGCAGAGCTCTTAGAGAAATCATTTTGAACTTCTCTTTGAACAGAAATTTGTTCAATTCTCTGAGGTCTAAAATGGGTCTGTATTGTCCTGTTTTCTTTGGAATAAGGAAATAGGGGGAGTAAATCACTGTACCCCGTTGGGGAATGGGTACCTCTTCTATTGCCCCTTGGGCAAGAAGTACTGTGACCTCTTGACCTAACTGGCCGTTGAGAGGTCTGAGAATTGAACTGTCTTACCATTGTAGGAGGGGGCATGCTGAGGAAATGAAGCTTGTACCCCTCTCTTACAATAGACAGAGTCCAATTTTCTGCTGTTATCTGACCCCATCTGGGGGCAAAATGACACAACCTTCCTGGGATGGTGGAGGGTTCTGGGTCATTCAGAGGCAGGAAGGCAAAGTTCTCCAGACAGGAGTCAAAGCCCCTGTGAAGGCCGAGTCTGCTGAGCCGGTTGAGGCTTAGCTGCTTTTGTCTTTCTTTGTCTAGGTTGTTGCTGCTGTCCCTTTTGGGCAGACTGACCTAAACGATGCCCTTTGGGTATAGGAGGGATAAAACATCTTCTTACTGAAGAATGGTTTCTTAGAGGATTTTTTCCTCGCAGGATCAGCTGTAGATTTAGACAAGCTATCCAGAGTGATATTGTCAGCATCTATCTCGTTAGCTTTTTCCTGCCAATTCTTGCCAAAGAGATTCTCTCCTGTGCAAGGAATATTCCCTAGTTTATCCTGTACCCAAATTTCCAAGTCAGATGCCTGGAGCCAGGCAATCCTACGTGCCCCTATGGCAATGGCAGAGCTTCTGCTTATGCACTCAAAGCAGTCAAAAGCTGCACAATTCACAAACTTGGAAACAACCTGAGCATGTTTGACAAGGGCGAGATAATCTTGCCTCTTATCAGGAAGGAGAGGGCTCATAAGCTCTAAATCTCCTGTGACCTCCTTAAGGAACATTCCCATATATAAGATATAGGAACCGATCCTAGTAGAAAGCATGGAAGCCTGGAAGGTTCGATGTCCAAAGGCATCAAGAGTCCTACACTCACGTCCTGGAGGATTAGATGCATGCCTTTGTGCACTCTTTATCCTTCTCATTGCTGACTCCACCACCATGGAATGGTGTGGTAATTGAGTCTTCTGAAACCCAGGACAAGGAGGAACTCGATACATGGTGTCGAGTCTTCGAGAGTGAGGAGATGTGGTTAGAGGTGTTTCCCACATCCTTAACATGAGATCATGCATGATCTCATGAACAGGTAAGGTAGCTGCCTCCTTAGGAGCTTTAGGGTATTGCAGGATTTCTAATTCCTTTGCCCTAGGCTCTTTTTCAGGAGCCACTGTGATGGAAAGACCTCGAGCCACATCTCAGATAAAATCCTGAAAGGACATATCCTCTGGTGGAGACATCCTACGCTGAGGAGAAGAAGAATCCTCAAGAAGAAGTACTCTGGTATCGGCAGAGTTTTCAGAGTCTTCAGACTCATCCGAGAATTCGAAGTATCTTCGATCCGGGTGATCGTGCAAGGCACGGTACTGATCGAAGTCTGCATCAGAGTGGTCCGGTACCGATCTGTCGATACCGGATGGATATGCATGACTCGGTCCCGGTAGAATTGTCTGAAGCGGTTTCAAAGGCATCGAGGCCGTAAGAAGAGCCGCCAGACTGCGTTCAATAGCCAAGAATCTCTGGTCTATCGACACTGCTGGTGCTTGGGTATCGGTACCGGAAGAAGCGGCCAGTACCCCAGAGTATGGCACCAGTAGTTCTGACGAGGTTGAAGCCTCGAGAACATCCTGGAGCCCCGTTAGTGCTTTGGAAGCCGAAGCCTCTCACTGGCAAAATTGCCCTGGCAGAAGTCCCTCAAGGGCAACGCCAGAGGCATCTCGCTGTGTAGAAGGAGATCTACCCTTTGAGGACCGGCTAGATTTATGTTTAGTTACCTGAGATCCATGGGAGGAAGACGAAGCCCAGGAAGACGTCGATGCCACGGAGGCTGCATTGGAGGGAAAAAGGGTGCTAAGTTTAGCAGCTCGGTTCTGCCGACCCCTTTTTGACATCATCCTACAGGCAACACACTCAGAAATAGAGTGGTCAGGACAAACATTTGAGGAACAACTCATGGGTGTCGGTGACGGAGATGGTACCGCCACACTTAGAACACTTTTAAAAACCCGAGGCGGGTTTTTCCGTTCTGAAGGAAAAGCTGGGCCTAGTGCCCAAAATGGCACGTGGCACCTGAAGAGAAAATCACTGGAAAGACTCCAGAATAAAGTTTGTTTTGTTTTTTTGAAGAAAAGAAAGAACCACCACCGGCGGTACCGGTGTAGGGTCAAGGGAAGGCAGATGCGACCACAAAAAAAGAATAGAAGGGATTTTTTTCTGCGGTGACAGGATGTACGACCCGTCGGCTCCACGGAAAACGAAGAACTGGAGAGGGACAGTTGGGAAAGGCGAGAAGGCAGCACTCAGGCGCTGTGGGATGCTCCCAAAAGCTTTCCTATTGGACGCTGGGGAGTGTTCCCGCGCAGGCTCCAGTGGTACCGACGATACCCATATGTGAAGACTACATTCCTGCTTGTTCCTGGAGATTTGATTTTATCTGGTTTGCTGGACAGGTTTTGAGTTTTTTTGATGATTGTTTGGTGGTATTTGATTATTGGTGCCAGTATGATGAATTTTTATGTTTACTTTTAAAACTGCATATGTGGTTCTGGATCTCCAGTCCTTGTATTGCACATCATCCAGAGGTCTTCAGTTCCTGTTGATCTTTAATACTTTGGGACAGTGACAGTTTTGGACCAGATTCAGCCAGTGTTTATACTAACTTAGCAGATTTGGCCTTCTTACATCCAGCCACCCTAGTATAATGAAGATGAGTGTTCCAAAGAAGATCAAAACCTACCACTTTCATAATGAATGGGAAATGGACTACTTCATCATGGTGAAAGACAAGTGTTGCTGTCTAATTTGTAACGCCCCAGTATCCTTGCCCAAAAAGGGTAATCTGGAATGTCATTAAAAGGCTCTGCATAGCAATAAGTTTGATGCTGATTTTCCACCCAAAAGTGAAATTCGTAAACTGAAGCTCAAAGAACTTAAATCAAAATTGGCTACTCAGCAACAGTTAATGGCGAAGCCAAGGTCACATTCAGTCAATGCAACCATAGCATCCCAAGGTCAGCAACCTGATTGCAAAGAAATGCAAACCTTTCACTGAAGGGGAATTTGTAAAAGATTGTTTTCTTGAAGCAGCTGACAATCTTTCTGAAGGATTTAAAAATAAGAAAGATCATAGCTGCTATTCAAGATGTACAACTGTCAAGAAACACCGTCGTGCGGCGAATAGAAAAGGTGTGTGGAGACAACTGAACAATTGTTGGAGGATTTTTCAAATTGTGTTGCTTTCTCATGCCAACTGGATGAATCTACAGACATAAGAGACATAGCCCAGTTACTAGTCTTTATCCAGATGGTTTTTGAAGACTTCAGTATTAAAGAAGAACTACTTGGAATGATTTCTTTAAAAGGGAGAACTACCGGTCAGGAAATATTCAGTTCTTTCCATTCTTTTGTGACAAAGTATAATCTTCCATTGCATAGACTTGTTTCCATCAGTACTGATGGAGCAAGAGCAATGACAGGTGAGGTTAACGGTTTCATAGCCTTCTGTAGACAGCATGATGAATTCCCAGATTTCCTTTCTTACCACTGCATCATTCACCAGCAAGTTTTGGCAAGCAAGAGACTCAATACAAAGACTGTCATGGACATCACTTTCAAAATTGTAAATTCAGTTTGTGGAAGATCACTTCAAAGATGGCTTTTCAATCTTACTCTTGATGAAGGGGCAGCAGAAATCATTTTGCACAAAGATGTAAGGTGGCTAAGTAGGCACAAATTTCTGCAAAGATTTTGTGATTTGCTGAATGAAATAAGAAGTTTTTTGAAGGAGAGGGGAGATGACCAAGCAAAGTTGGAAGAGGAATGGTTTAACACAAATTACTCAATAAAAGTTAAAGAAAGTTATTAAGACAGTTAAAGAAAGTTATTACTCAATAAAACCAAGAAAAAAATGTACTTTCCATTTCCCCTCGCAGTTCTTACTGGATCTTCGTCCGTTTTGTTTTTGCTTAATTTGCTTAACAGCTGATCACATCCAAGTAAATGACAGAAGGTTCATTAAAAATGGGGGGGGGGGGGGAGAGAATCCTCCAACTTTATTGGGTTAAAATTTAATTTGAAACTAATATGAAAATTAATTTTCATGGTGGTAGATCACCGGCACCTTTGGCCGGAAAAAGTAGATCACGACCTGTTCGAAGTTGGACATGCCTGCTCTAGGATATCAAACTGCAAGTCTGAAGCTTGAAGCCTTGCAAGTCTCCGAGTGCCAATACCCATGGAGGAGGATCTCTATGCCATACTAAAAACGTAAGGTTACTTGGACTATGTATTTTCAGCATTATTTCCGTTACCTCACTACGGAATAGAGATGCTCGGCTTTCTCTGGAAGGACAGTGTGTTTGCAAACTCCTGCATGGAACAGATGATGTTCTGCAAATGCATGCCCATGAAAAGATGATAGGATGCTATGTGGAATATTAGCATAGAGTTCTGAAATAATTTTCTCCCAAAAAATTTCGTGTCTTAGGCCTCCCTCTCAAAGAGCAAGTCCTGGAGCTCTTGGACCTTTTGAGAATAAATTTGATAATAGTGTGGCAGCTGAACTTCTCAAATCCAGGAGCCTTCTGGTTGTGATACATTGAGTAGAACTTCTTGTTCGCAGGTTGCATGGAGAGGGAGGGGGTTCTCCCAAATCTTCATCTGTACATCTTCTGGATTCTGTGAATGGGCACTGTCACAGCCTCCTTAGGGGGGGAAAATGTTTAAAAATGTTTTTGCAATTTCTTAATATACCACCCAGGCTGAAGGGCATCAGAGCGGTTTTACAATCACTACAAGCAGGTACTGGATCAAGGAATTAGAGGATATCCAATGCTTCTGCCCTGGGCTCCTTCTCCATCTCTAACTTAAGTGGAACAGACAGCCATTTTCCGCACAAACTCAAAGGACAGCTCCTCTGGAAGTGATTTTCTCTTTTCATGAGGAGGTGAGAGATCTGAGGGCAACTCAAGAGATCTCTTCCCTAAGAAGTACTCTTAATTGTATTTGGCATCTCAGGAGTGCTGTGACTCAGACTCAGAAAAGTACTCTAGAGATGTCTGAATCACTGCCTGGGTGACATTTGCCCCTCTTGGGTGTGGGGCTGTGCTCAGAGTGTCTGTGCACAGATACCATCTGATGCCTAGGAGAGCAGTCAACCCCTAATGCATTGGATATGGATACCAGTCAGGTCGGTTGATGCCTGTGGAATCTGAGAGGAGATATCAGCAGACTGTTCCTGGCTCTGTGAAGACTCATCATGACCCCTTCAGTACCAAAGATGATCATTCTTCACATTGGGACCACTACAAGGATACTGGGTCATCCAACGCTCTGATGAACTGTAATCTCCATCCAGTGCTCAGTGTCCAGATGCTGATGAAGTCAAAGATTAATCATCCTCCTCTTTGGAGAGAATTGGTGGATGACTGCTCCCCAGACACCCTAATCAATGCTAGACTCCAAATGGGCTCAATGACTCCTTGATGTCCATGCATCTCCAGTGTTCGGTGTAGCTCATTGGGTCATAGGGCTGATGCCATCCATGGTTGATGCACCAGACTTATCCACACCAAAAATCTTTTTGCACGGTTCTTCTTGGCCTTTGAGGCCTCTGAAATCTGCAAACATACAGGCAATGAGAGCGTTCATGGTCAGGCCCCTCACCTCAAACTCAGCTGTGAGAATTTGAGGCATGTCATTTGTAAAAGGAACTGCAGTGAAATCAAACGACCATGTTGAAAAAATTTGGCCAGGAAGCGAAGTCACCCAAGCTGATGGAAGCTTAAGGGCTTTCCTCCGCTGCCCTGAGAGAACACAAGCCCCCAAAAACATGCTCTAATGTAATGGCATAGACTATAAACAGCAGCGCATAGCAGGGGAAGCAGCCACGGCCTGATGGCTTCAAAAAGTAGGCTGCAGGACAGCAGGGAAAAGCTGTGCACATCTCAGTGGCTCGTCGGCAAGGCTGGGCCGCATGCCAACTCACCAAAAAGCATGGCATCAGGGGAACTGGATGACAAAATAAGTAGCAGTGGAACTGCAGGGCCACTTGGCGCTAGAGCAAACCTGCCTGCAGAGGGAATTCCGCCGTGGCTTTGACGAGATGGCTACTGAATTTTGTTCCATGCAGAAGGATGTCATGAATAAAATCACTGACATTCATGGTGATATTAAAGAACTAGGGAGCTGCATGGAGGAAGCCGAGGCCAAGTTGGAGGAGTATGTGGAAACCTTAAATGAATTACAATATGCAGCTGATAAACAGAGGCTGCAAGCCATGGAGCTAACCTATAAACTGGATGACACTGAATTGTACACCGCCCTGTTAATAGAAGGTGCAGTATATCAAGTAAAAATACGCCATAAACCATAACAGGGCCAGGCGCAACAATGTGAGCATAAGGAGTGTCCCTGAGACAAAAGAATGGTGCCGAGAATCTGGAGGACATTGTGCGAGCTATATCCAGGGAATTGCTCATGCCAGAGGAGTTTCAGGCACAGGGGGCGCTCCTGGAAATCAAGAGTGCGCACAGGGCACTGGGTAAGCCACTAGGAAATAAACCCAGAGACAGTGCGCTTTTTGTGCTTCCCAGATGCTAACTTGCTGTTGCGGAGGTGTCGTGAGAAGGAAGCAGTGCAGTATTGTGAGGCACCAGTATCGCTGTATCAGGATCTTTCTACATTCATTCTTGTGCAGCGCAGAGAAATGAAGCCTGGTCTTTTCCCTTCCACATGAACTTTATGGTGGCGAGGAAAAAGGTAGCAGCTAAGGATCTGAGGCCTGGCGAACCCTGCATCTGGCAGGTCTTGTGATGGATGATGCGGTGCCTCAGTCAGTCACAACGACCAATCCACTCAAAATGGAAGAGAGTGGGGGGCAACACCACCTGACTATTTGTCAGACTTGCGAAGGCCGACTAATGCGGGACCTTGGATTTTGACGCCTGGAGACTAGGTGTACTTTTACCAGATGTGCCCCAGGCTTGTATGTTCACCACTGGACGCATTGGGGAGCCCAGTGACTGACTCACCTGATGGGCTGAGATGTTTATAGTGTTGCTGTTATTTCTTTTGTTGGTTTTCACATTTTTGGGATCTAAGTGTACTTGCCAAAATTTAATGCTGACACTAGGTGAAGTGTGCTAGTGAGGGGGGGTGGAGAGGGGAGTCCTGTGTTGCCCTGGGGGGGGGGGGTAAGATGTTTCTTCAGGTCTACAGCAGTGGCAAACAGAAACAAGGGGATGGGGAGGGGAAATTAGGATAGGGATGGAGAAGAGGTGGAGGGGGATATAGATAGGGGAGGGGTGGAGGAGAGGGGGGCCTAGTTGTGTGGCAGGGGGAATGTGTGTGTACTGAGTGCCTGTGTCCCTGTGGGTGGTTGATGAATGGTGGTGGAGGGTCTATTCTTGATTCTCTTCAGTGGGGGGGGGGGGGAGGAGGAGGAGCAGCCAGGAGCAATGCTGTAAATTGTTTCATTTAATGTTAAAGGCCTGAATTCCCCTCGGAAGTGCTCCCTCTTATTTAAGCTTAGAAGCCTGGGTGGAGATATGGTTTTATTACAGCAGACACCTTTGCACCACTAGCCACATTTGGAAATCTGGGCAGCAGCAGGTGCGCAGGGACATAAAAAACGTGGCACAGCCATTCTGTTGCAACAACCCATACGTATATTTATTGAAGGAGTGCAGAGGGATAAAGCAGGCAGGTGGATTTTTCTAAATGTACAGCTTAATGATATCTTTTATACTATAGCCAATGTGTATGCTCCCAACGAGAATCAAGCCCAGTTTTTCACAGCCCTGAAGGCCTCTTTGGTGAAATTTGCCTGAGGACTTTTGGTGTTAGGTGGCGATTGCAACACCTGCTTTGATTCCACGGGCAGGGGGCGCTAGGGGTGAATGGGGTCAGTAAGGCACTTAATGGGGTGATAACAGACCTGGGACTCAGAGATATATGGCGAGATATTCATCACAGGCAGTGCGGCTACATTTATTATTTTGCCGGTGCATCAGACTCACACGAGATTGACTATCTATTGTTCGATCAACATCTGCTGGAGGTGGGCATGGTGGCTGACCTTTGCATAATAACTTGGTCTGAACATGCCCCCTGCTGGATGGACATTGCAGATTCTGGTCAGATCCGGGAGAACAGGCTTGGATCTGACCCTACCTAGCGTTTTTTTTTTCAAGTGGACAGAAGCAGTTCTGGCACATGATTTGTTTATCCAAGCATATTTTGAGCTGAATATTGCAGGGGATGTAGCTCTACTGCTTGTCTGGGATGCCTTTAAAGCAATGGCCAGGGGGCGTCTGATGGCCAAAGCATCAGGTTATCGAAGGAAATGTGAGCAAGAACTGCAGCATTTGAGAGGAGGTTATGTGTCTTCAACTTCATCATGCATGGACCGGTTTGTATCAGGTTTTGAAACAATGGATGGCGACCCGAGCCCATCTAGATTAACATGTGCAATGCAATTTAGAATTTATGTGCCGGAAACGCCGGCAAACATTTTATGAGACAGAAAATAAAGTTGGTAAATACCTGGCGCTGCATCTGAGTAAACAGCAGTCAGATTGATTGGTACGCGAGTTGCAGGACCGCACGGAGCAGTTATATGTGAAATCTGGAGAGATTTGGGTGGTTTTTGCTGACTTTTTGGAGCACCTGTATACTGAGGAACCAGTAGATCAGGAGCAGATAGAGGGCTACCTCCATGGAGTGGAGTTTCAGGCTCTGACAGATGCTGAAAAAGGGCATTTGGAGGCTGAGATCACTGCACAGAAGTGCAACTGGCTATTTATAGCCTGCCAGCTGGGAAGGTGCCAGAAGTTGACAGCTTATCCCCGGAATACTACAAAAAGTACAGGAGACGGTTGGCTCTGGCTGAGGTCTTTAATAGTGTGTTGCCGGAGGCAGACCTGCCGCCTTTGCAGCTGGAAGTAGTGATCTCAGTATTGAAGCGTCATCTTATCGCCCAATTCCCCTATTAAATATTGATATCAAAATTTTGGCCAAAGTAATAGCCATGTAGCTGAACCAGATTCTCCCCAGAATGGTCCACAGGGACCAGGTGGATTTGTAGTAGGACGGCAGGCAGAGGATAATATTTGGAGGGTGCTTCATGTTATGCATGTAGCCCAGCGTGAGCGGCAATCAGATGTTGACGCAGAGAAGGCTTTTGATAAGAGTTAATTGGAAGTTTTTGTGGGGGGTACTGGATAAGATGGGGTTTGGGCTGCATTTTCAGGGATGGGTACGCAGTCTCTATTGGAGACACAGAGGTTGTGTTCGGGTCAACAGTGACAGTTCTGACTTTCAGCTTGGATGGAGTACATGTCAGGGGTGCCTATTGTCCCCACTGTTATTCGCACTTGTCATGGAGCCTGTGGCTTTACAGTTCCGGGCCTTGTGGGAAATGCAGGGCGTTCAAGTTGGCAACAGAGAATATAAGATATCACTGTTCGCGGATGATATTCTGTTGTCCTTGATGAGGCTTCTGATCTCTCTTCCCCCCATACAATGCACCTCTGAGACTTATTTGTAGGTCTCAGACTTTAAGATCAATTATTCTAAATCTAAAATCTTGAATATCGGTGTGGGACCTGGGGACTGTGCCTGGTTACAAGAGGATTTTCCATTTCAATAGGTGAATGGCTCTCTGTGGTACTTGAGCGTGTACTTGACAGCCGATCCGGGTGCGCTATATAAGGCAAACTATGTCCCATTTCTCTGGAAAGTGAGACAAGATCTGGAGGTCTGGACAGGATGATTGTTTTGTGGTTCGGATGGATTGCGGTGACAAAGAGTGATTCTCCCACATCTTCTTTATCTTTTTCAGGTACTTCCCATAGCTTTGCCATCTGAGGCTTTGAAGGCCTGGCAGCAACTGCTTTTGAAGTTCATTTGGCAGTCTCATCGGCCTAGGATAGCACAATGAACACTCTATGCTCACTGTAAGACAGAGGGCTCCAAATCTTAAATGGTACTATGCAGCAAGCTCGAGATCGTGCTGGGATGAAGTGGATGAACCCCGATAGTCCTAAGCAGTAGATTCAGATGTAGAAAGATTTGGCAGGAGGACCGGAGTTGGGTGAGCAGCTGTGGCTGTGGGCAGATCTGCATGGCTACCAGATAGCTGGGAACCCCTATGTAGAGCATACCATTCGCTGTTGGGATAAGTAATTTTGGCCAAGGGGGATCTCCCTGTCACCTATTGTACAAAATAAGGCTTTTGAGCAGGGTACAGCTTACGTGATATTCTGTCACTGGGAGCAGGTGGAGTTGACTCGGGTGGGCTAGCTTTTTGAGGATAGTCGCCTGTTCTCATTTGGTGAGTTGCAGCTCTTTGACCTACCCAAGCACCATACTTTCTATCACGCTCAAATAATCTCCTTGCACCTCACCCAATGCACTAAGAACTAGATGGCCTGGTCACTCAATGACATAGGGTTATTGTGTGAGAATCGGACCTCCATCAAGGGACTGATTGCTGCACTCTACACATGTCAACAGTAGCAGGTCTCCCGGGTGGGAAAGCATAGAGACTACTGGATGCAAGAGTTACACGTAGCGTACACAGCACAGCAATGGGAACAAATTGAGGGGCAGATTTGGAAATGTTCTTTGGCAATTAATGCACAAGAGACCAATTATAAGATTTTATGTGGCTGGTATATGACCCCTGCTTGTCTTTCCAAGGCATTCCTAGGAACTACAGATCAGTGTTGGCATGGATGTGGCATAAATGGGACACTGGCACATGCATGGTGGACTTGCCCTCGACTGAAGGGCTATTGGAGAGGTATTCAATATAGGGCTAAACAGCTTATAGCCAGGGAAACCCCCTGGGATTTTCTTGCTTGGCAGGTCTGTCTCCAGAGCCAAGCAGCCGCAGCCAGTGTTGGTGACAACTGTATGAATGTGACTAAACTAAATCTGGCCTCTGCCTGAAAGAAGGTAGCACCACTGGCACAGATGCAATGGTTGGTGCATATGTGGGAAATTTACACTAAGGCGTGTAGAATTGTCCCGCAGAGGTTGGGTCAGATCTGTTTTGAGCAAATTTGGGAACCATTTGCAAAACTTGTATGGGACGAGTCTTGCTAGGTGAATAACTCAATTGGAGTCATGGGGGAGGGGCTCCTTCCTAGGGAGGCGAGGTGGTAGGGAGGTGGGGAGTGGAGGGGTTGGGTAGTAGAAAGTGGGATTCTGCTATTTGTTGACTGAAACCCTAAAAAGGTGAGGCTGTTCAGAAGCTTAAGCGTTGTCTTTTGTTTATCTCTTGTAACATTATTTACTGAGATGTAGTGTTGGCCTGTACAGCATAGTTACTCACCTGTAACAGGTGATCTCCGGGAACAGCAGGAATTTAGTCTTCACATATGGGTATCGTCGGTACCGACGGGCCTGCGCGGGAACGCTCCCCAGAGTCCAATTAGGAAGCTTTTGGGAGCATCCCACAGCGCCTGTGTGCTGCCTTCCCGCCTTTCCCAACTGCCTCTCTCCAGTTGAGTTTAAAGCTGAAACAAAGAGAGAGAGAGGGAAAGAGAAAGATACAGAGTTACAACTCCTAGGGGAAGAGGGTGGGTTGTGAAGACTAAATTCCTGCTGTTCCCGGAGATCACCTGTTACAGGTGAGTAACTATGCTATCTCCAGGAACAAGCAGGAATGTAGTCTTCACATATGGGGACTCCCTAGCTTTAGATGCCAGGGAGAGACCCCAGAAGTTGTGTGCCCCTGTGAAAGGGCTCCACTTCCCCCCATGGATCTCTGGCATCCAACCAGGGATGGCGGGTAGGAGTTGATTAAGTATGGAACAGGTGTTGAACAGCCTGACCAAACAAGGCATCCCGGCGGGCGTCCTTGTCCAAGCAGTAATGGGCTGTGAAGGTATGAACTGAGGCCCAAGTGGCTGCTCAACAGATGTTGAGAGGACTTTCTATGTTGCTGTGTTTTTTGCAAGTAAAAGGCTAAAGCCCTTTTACAGTCTAAAGTATGAAGATTCCTTTCTGCATTAGATGCATGAGGCCTTGGAAAAAATACAGGCAGGTAGACTGCTTGGTTTAAATGGAAAGGCGAGACCACCTTCGGCATGAAGTGTGGATGAGTCCTAAGAACTACCTTGTCATGATGGAACCTTGTATAAGGTGGATCAGCTACTAGGTGCTTGCAACTCACTGATGCGGCGTGCTGATGTGATTGCAATGAGAAAGATAACTTTCCAAGAAAGGAATTTCAATGAGGTAGTAACTAAGGGTTCGAAAGGCAGCTTTATGAGCTGACCAAGAACCAGGTTTAAATCCCATGCCACCGGTGGTGGCCTAATGGGAGGCTTAGAAGGCCTCTCATAAATCTTGCTATAAGAGGATGGGAGGAAATAGGTTGTCCATTTAGAGGCTTGAAAGAAGCTGCAATAGCACTCAAATGGACTCTTACTGAGTTAGTCTTATTTATTTACATTCTCTTATATACCGTGCTATTCTGCATCAGTGCGGTTTACATTGAACAAACTGAAATTACATTGAACAGGGCATTATAACTTGGAGATAACTATTTTACAGGGAACATGGGCTATGGAGGGTTAAGTGGCTTGCCCAAGACCACAAGGAGCACCTGTGGGACTAGAAATCCCAGTCCTTCCGGCCCAAGGTTGCTGTCCTCTAGTGGGATTTGAACCCCTGACCTTCCAGCCTGAAGTACCTTGCCCCAACCACTAGGCCACTCCTCCACTCCATAGAGATCTAGTCTTAAGTCCTGCATTGGATAAATGAAGGAGATACTCCAGTAATGATTCCAGAGGTATCACACGGGGGTTAAGACCATTCTGCGAACATCATATGGTAAACCTTTTCCACTTGAAGGCATAAGAGCGTCTTGTGGAAGGTTTCCTGGAAGCATATAGGGTATCCTTTACTGGCTGAGGGAAGTTAAGATCATGAAGATCTAGGCCTTCAACAACCAAGCCCTGAGATGCAGGGATTGGGAATTGGGATGCCACAACATTCCGTCCTCCTGGGACAGGAGATCTGGAGCAGACCCTAACTCCAGGGAGGGAGCTTGAGAGAGTTGTAGAAGCAGAGGATACCACACTTGCCGTGGCCAAAGTGGTGCTATGAGAATCATATGGCCTCTGTCTCTCTGAAGCTTGAACAGGGTTTTGGGAATTAGGGGAATGGGTGGAAAGGCATAAAGGAAGTCCTGACCCCAGTGAAGGAGGAAGGCATCCCTGGCCTGAGAGCCCTGAGCCGGAATTATGGAACAGAACCGGGGAAGTTTGGCATTCAACGGACTTGCAAAGAGGTCTATGTCCGGGGTTCCCCAAATTTGAAAAATCTTGGCCACATGATCTGCATGTAGAGACCATTTGTGTGGAAGCAGAACTCGACTGAGTGTCTGCCCAAGAGTTTTGTATGCCTGGAAGATACACTGCCAGTAGATGAATCTGATGCTCTCTGGCGAGGGCCCATAGTCGCAAAGCTTCGTTGCAAAGCGACAGAGAGCCCGTTCCCCCCTGCTTGTTCACGTAGAACATGGCTACTTGATTGTCCGTATGAATGAGGACTGTCTTGTAGCTGAGCAGGGTTTGGAACACTCGAAGAGCAAGGAAGATTGCTCTGAGCTCTAAGAGACTGATATGTAGATGAGTCTCCTGTGCAGTCCAGGTGCCTTGGGTGGAGAGGTCTTGTAGATGAGCTCCCCAACCCATTGGCGAAGCATCTGTTGTGAGAGTTGCCTGGGGTAAAGGCTGTTGAAATGGGGACCCCAGCAACAGGTTTTGAGTGGACTGCCACCATTGGAGGGACAAAATAAGGCGATCTGTGATTGCTATGTTGTCTGACAGGTACCCTGATGCCTGAGTCCATTGAGTGGATAAAGTCCACTGGGCTGCTCTCATATGGAGGCGAGCATAAGGAACCACATGCACTGTAGATGCCATGTGGCCTAGCAGTTATAACATTTCTCGAGCAGTGAGATGCGGCTTTAGCACTGCTTGAGAAGCTAACTGCACCATGCGAAGGCAACGGGCCTGAGGAAGATAGGCCCTTGCTCTTCTGGTATCCAGCAAAGCTCCTATGAACTCTAGAGATTGAGTGGGAGTTAGACTGGATTTTGGGATGTTTATGACCAGACCCAAATACTGAAAGATACGCATCGTGCAAGATACAGAAGTCCTGGCCTCTGACTCTGATAGGGCTCGAATGAGCCAGTCTTCTAAGTAAGGGAAGACGAATATCCCTAGAGTGCATAGAAATGCTGCTACCACAGCCATGCATTTCGTGAACACCCTTGGTGCTGAGGCCAGGCCAAAAGGAAGTACCCTGTATTGGTAGTGCTTCCCCTGGAAAAGGAACCGAAGGAAATTTCTGTGGGTTGGATGGATGAGAACATGAGTGTACGCATCCTTGAGATCTAGAGAACAAAGCCAATCCTGACTCTGAAGGTATGGCAGCAGATTTCCCAGAGAAATCATTTTGAATTTCTCTGACTAGGAATTTGTTCAATTCTCTGAGGTCTAAAATGGGTCTGTATCCCCCTGTTTTCTTTGGGATAAGGAAATAGGGGGAGTAGAACCCTGTACCCTGTTGAAGAATGGGTACTTCTTCTATTGCCCCTTGGGCGAGAAGGATGGTGACCTCTTGATCTAACAGGTTTATGAGAGAGGTCTGAGAATTGAACTGTCTTACCATTGTGGGAGGGGGCATACACAAAGTGCAACTTGTACCCCTCCCTTACAATGGAGAGTGTCCAATGCTCTGCTGTTATCTGCTCCCACCTGGGAGCAAAGTGACATAACCTTCCTGGAATGGTGGAAGGTACTGGTCCATTGAGGGCCAGGAAGGCTAAGTTCTCTAGATGAAAGTCAAAGGCCTTGTGGAGGCTGAGACTGCTGAGACCGTTGAGGTTTGGCAGTCTTTGCTTTCCTCTTTAGGTGGTTGCTGACCCTTTCGGACAAGCTGACCTGCAGAACGTCCCTGTTGGGAATAAGAGGGATAGAACCTCTTCTTTTTTAAGAAAGATTTCTTTCTGGCAGGATCAGCTGTGCTTTTGGATAGTCTATCCAAAGTGGAGCTGTCAGCATCTAATTCATTGGCTTTTTCTTGCCAATTCTTGCTGAATAGATTCTCACCTGTACAAGGGATATTTCCCAGTTTTTCCTGCACCCAGATCTCCAAATCGGATGCCTGGAGCCAGGCAATTCTTCGTGCACCTATGGCAATGGCAGAGGTTCTGCTTATGCACGCAAAACAGTCAAAAGCTGCACGAATTACAAACTTTGAAACATCCTGGGCATGTTTAACTAGAGTGAGAAAATCCTGCCTCCTGTCCTCAGGAAGAGGACTCAAAACCTCTAAATCCCCTGTGACCTCTTTTAAGGAACATTCCCATATATAAAATATAGGAACTGATCCTGGCAGAAAGCATGGAAGCCTGGAAGGTACGACGTCCAAAGGCATCCAAGGTCCTACACTCACGTCCTGGAGGATTAGAGGCATGTCTTTTTTGACTTCTGATCCTTCTCATAACTGACTCCACCACAGTAGAGTGGTGGGGAAGCAGAGTCTTTTGGAAGCCAGGACAAGGAGGGACTCGATACATAGTATCCAGTCTGCGAGAGTGAGGAGAGGTGGTAAGAGGAGTCTCCCACATTCTCAACATGAGATCATGTAAAAATCTCATGGATGGGTAGGGTAGCCGCCTCTTTAGGAGCTTTGGGGTATTGTAAAATCTCCAACTCCTTAGCTCTGGGCTCTGTTTCAGGAGTCACAGTGATGGACAACCCACGAGCCACCACTCTGATGAAATCCTGAAAGGAAATATCTTCTGGAGGAGACATCCTACGCTTAGGAGAGGAAGGCTCCACCAGAAGAAGTATCCCGGTACCGGCAGAGCTGTCAGAATCTTCGGAGTCCTCCGAGGATTCGAAGTACCATCTGTCCGGATGCTCTTGAAGAGCCTGATACCTGAACCGACCGAAGTCGGTACCGGGGGTAATCGGTACCGGAGTATCGGCACCGGAAGGCATCGCATGTCTGGGTGCTGGCAAAGCCAATACCGATGTTGATGTCGATGCTATCAGTACCGGTACCGATGGAACTGTCTGATGCGGTTCCGAGGGTGTTGATGCCGCAAGGAGAGCTGCCAGACTGCGTTCAATAGCCAGGAACCTCTGGTCTATCGATGCTGCCGATGCCTGGGTATCGGTACCGGACGCAACCGGTACCCCAGAGCATGGCAACAGTAGTTCTGCCAAGGTCGAGGCCTCGAGAACATCCTGGAGCCCCGATGATGCTTTGGAAGCCGAAGCCTCCCACCGGGGCAATTTTACCGGTATGGAACCCTCAAGGGCAAAGCCAGAGGCCTCTCGATGCTTAGGAGGAGATCTACCCTTTGAGGACTGGCTGGACTTATGTTTAGTTACCTGAGATCCATGGGAGGAAGACGAAGCCCTGGAAGACGTCAATGCCATCGAAGCTGCATCGGAAGGAAAAAGGGCACTGAGCTTGGCAGCTCGGTTCTGTCGACCCCTTTTGGACATCATGGCACAAGCCATACACTCGGAGATGGAGTGGTCAGGACCTAAACATTTAAGACACCACTCATGGGTGTCGGTGACGGAAATGGTACCGCCATACTTGGTGCATTTTTTAAAACCCGAGGTGGGTTTCTCCATAGTGGAGGAAATTTTGGGCCTAAGGCCCAAAATGGCATGCACCTGGAGAAAAGTTTGGAAAAAATGTAATTTTTTTTTTTTTTAGAAGACAGAAAGAAAACCGGCGGTACCGGTATAGCGTCAGGGAAGGCAGATGCGACCACAAAAAAATAAAGAATAAAGAAGCAATTTTCTGCGGTGACAGGAACACGACCTGCTGGCTCCGCGGAAAACGAAGAACTGGAGAGAGGCAGTTGGGAAAAGCGGGAAGGCAGCACGCAGGCGCTGTGGGATGCTCCCAAAAGCTTCCTACATTCCTGCTTGTTCCTGGAGATTCATGGTTACTACTTTTCTAATAAAGCCTTGATATACGAAAAAAAAAATTTGGCCAGGGTGCCAGAGGCTTAAAGGCAGCTTATAGCAGCAATAAAGGAAAAGGAAAAAGAAAGGAAACCTGAATGACCAAAAAACCTACTTAAGGAAATTACTCAGGTAAGAAAAAGATGCAGCAGTGGCAGGAGGCAAAGGAGAAAACATCCTCAAGAGATAAAAAGCAAAAAATAGTACAGACAGTGAAAAATCATTCAAGTCTGAGAGACCACAGGACACACACACACACACACTTCCGTAGGGCTCTGCAGAAAACGGAGACTGATGAGATCATGCACAGTGGTGACAGGTGGGAACTAACATGCAGGCATGCTGGACCATTCCCAAAAGCTTCCAGGAGTAGTAGGAAGTACTTCCTGTTCAAGGCTCCATCTGTGATGTCACCCATATGCAAGGACATTATCCTGCTTGTCCAAAGAGAAATAATAAATCTGAATGCTAATGGTTTTTATGGTGGAAACAATTTTTGTTTATATATGTTGCTCTATTGCATTATTCATTATCCCCACAAGGACATCTGAAAAAGGGTAAGGAGATAACTTTTTAAAATATGATTTTGTTTGTTCTAACTGCCAAATGTGCCATCCTTGATAGAAATGTCTCATCAAAACAGCACATCCATTATTCCAGCGCATGTAGATGACAGTGCTACCATGTATCAAGGGAGTCTCTGCATTTAATAGACCAAAGTTTGTTGTGAGCACTTCCAATTAAAAGGCTAATGCAGAGCACTAGCCATAGGTAGCAACTTCCCTGAGACAGGAGCTGAAGGCAGTAAGTTATTGTGCTGCTTTGTTTTTATTTGTAACTTTTTGGTGATGACATTTTGACCCATGCTGTCGTCTATGCTAAATCCTCAAACCCCTCCCCTACATTCTGGACAATGTTACAAAGCTGAAATTAGACTTACCTGCTAATTGTTGTTCCTTAAGGAACTCCAGGCTAGTCCTGAACCTTTGGGTTCTTGCTCCTCCTCCAGCAGCTTGGAGACTGAGAAACGTCACACCTCTTTGATGACACCAGTATAAGTAGCCAGGATCCGCCCCCTGATGCCAGTAACCTATTGACAAAGCAAACTCACCAGAGCAACAATTAAGTGGAAACTGTATGAAAAACCTTTCTATAAACTACTCAAAGTATCCTAAATAGTCTAAATGGGTTAAACCCAAACTGACAGTGTTCAAGCATCCGCCAAAGAAGACAGAACCGTAACACATGCTGAGATTCTTATTTCCAGAAAAAGTTCTGCCCCATACCCCCATAGAAAGAACATCCCCCCTTAACAGACTATACCCTGGCACCTCAGACAAAAAACCACCTACCTGTCACACTCGAGGGGCTTCAGGCTATAGTCCACGCAAATCTACGGGAGGGATACAGGACTAGCCTGGAGTTCCTTAAGGAACAACAATTAGCAGGTAAGTCTAATTTCACCTTCCTTTGCGTCCCTCCAGGCTAGTCTTGAACCTTTGGGGATGTGTCAGAGCAGTGCAAAAAAGTCAACGGGAGGGACCTGCGAGTCCAGCCTGAAGCACCGCCGCTCCAAAACAGGCATCCCTCTCCGCCTGCACATCCAAACGGTAATGTTTGACAAAGGAATGCAGAGACGACCAAGTCGCCGCCCTACAAACGTCCACTGGCGGCACCAACGTGCATTCCGCCCAAGAGGCCGCTTGCGCCTGAGTCGAATGAGCTCGCAATCCTTTTGGAACTGCCCTAGCTTTCAAAATATACGCGGACGCGATGGCCTCCTTAATCCATCTGGCAATGGACGCTTTTGACGCTGCTTGTCCCTTCTTAGGGCCTCCAAAAAGCACAAACAACCAATCCGAACTACGGAAGGAAGCGGTAGATTTCAGATACCTTTTCAGAACTCTCCCAACATCCAACCTATGCAACTGCCTCTGCGCAGTACTCGCACCGTCTATCTCAAAAACTGGCAATGACACCACCTGATTTACATGAAATGGAGAGACTACCTTGGGTAAGAAAGACGGTACCGTGCGCAACACCACCTTGGAATCACTAAACACCAGAAACGGCTCTCTGCAGGACAACGCCTGCAACTCCGAAATTCTCCTGGCCGAGGAAATAGCCACTAGAAACACCACTTTCAAGGTAAGATCCTTCAACGACGCTTTCGCCAGCGGCTCAAAAGGCGGTCGCACCAAAGCCTCTAGTACCAAATGCAGATCCCAAGCCGGGACCACTGGTCTACAAGGCGGATGCAAAAGTGTTACTGCTTTCAAAAAACACTTAACATCTGGATGACCCCCCAGACACTCGCCCCCTATTTTACCTCTGTAGCAGGACAGGTCTGCTAACTGCACCTTCAACGAAGCCGCCGCCAACCCTTTCTCATAACCATCCTGCAAAAACGCCAAAACGTGCGGGACTGAAGCCCTTAAGGCTGTAACAGCCCTATCTTCACACCAGGCCTTGAACACACGCCAAACACGAATATACGCCAAAGAAGTAGATCGCCTTCGAGCTTTCAACAAAGTGGCCACCACCGCACCTCCGCGCCCTTTCAATAGCCAAACCGTGAGAACCGATCCACCTGAGGCATCCGCAGAGGTCCCTGAGTCAGGAGATCCCCCGTACCGGAAGCCTCCACGGTTTGTCGACCAGAAGCCTGATGAGGTCCGCATACCACGGCCGCCTCGGCCAATCTGGCGTGATCAACACCACACGCCCTTTGTGAAGTTCTACGCGCTGAAGAACCTGACCGATGAGTACCCACGGTGGAAAAACGTAGAACTGGTCCTCCGGCCACGGCTGAAGCAACGCATCCAGCCCTTCCGACATCCTTTCCCGCCTTCTTCTGAAGAAGCGGCTGGCCTTTGCGGACTGAAAGGTTGCCATAAGATCCATGACTGGCAGACCCCAGCGTCGCACCACCATTTCGAACACCTGCGAATGAAGGACCCACTCCCCCAGGTCCACCCTCACCTGACTTAGAAAATCCGCCTCTACATTTTCCACTCCTGCTACATGCACCGCCGACACCGCTCGGAGATGCTCCTCAGCCCATTCGAACA
Organism: Ichthyophis bannanicus; assembly: GCA_033557465.1. NCBI lineage: Eukaryota > Metazoa > Chordata > Amphibia > Gymnophiona > Ichthyophiidae > Ichthyophis > Ichthyophis bannanicus. The sequence goes on along the minus strand of CM066033.1, from coordinate 369,279,913 downwards.
ACTGGTCGGCTTCGGTTTCCAAGGCCACACTGCTGGTGCCGCCCTGCCGATTGATATAAGCCACCGCCGTCGCATTGTTGGAAAACAGTCGGACAGCCCTTCCGTGACGGCTCTCCTGAAAAGCTCTCAGCGCTAGAAACACCGCTCGCAACTCTAACCTGTTGATCGACCAACTTTTCTCTTGATGCGACCAGGAGCCCTGCGCGTACCGCCCTTGGACATGAGCCCCCCAACTGACTAGGCTGGCATCCGTCGTCAGGGGAACCCAATCCGGTGCCTCCAACGGCATTCCCTCCTCGAGGCTCTCCACCCGCAACCACCAAAGGAGGGTGCGACGCGTTTCCTGTTGACAGGGTAAGACCTGAGACAGACTGTCGTGCTGGTGCGACCAATGCCTTAGTAAGGCCCTTTGTAGGGGCCGCATGTACATTCTCGCCCACAGCATCACTTCGAGAGTCGCAGCCATGGTCCCCAACACCTGCAGGTAGTGCTAGGCCATGGGCCGCCTGTTGCGCAGAAATCTGCGTACCAACCCTCGCAGACCCTGCGCCCGTTTCCGCGGTAGGAACACCTTTCCAACCCTCGTATCGAACCGGGCCCCCAAGTACTCGAGCTCTTGCGAGGGAACCAACCTGCTTTTGGCCATATTCACTACCCAACCGAGCTGTTCCAAGAATGCCACCACTCGGGCTGTGACCACCTCGCTCTCCTCTTTGGATTTCGCCCGAATCAACCAATCGTCCAGATAAGGATGGACCAGAATCACGTCCTTTCGCAGAGCCGCCGCCACTACCACCATTACCTTGGTGAAAGTCCGTGGCGCAGTCGCCAGACCAAAAGGTAACGCTTGGAACTGAAAGTGTCCCATCGGCACTGCAAACCGTAAAAACCTTTGATGCTCCTGCCGAATGGGAATGTGAAGGTAAGCTTCCGACAGGTCGAGGGACGTAAGAAACTCGCCTTGGCGTACCGCCACTATAACCGACCTCAACGTCTCCATCCGAAAGTGAGACACCTTCAGACAACGGTTCACTCGCTTGAGATCCAGAATTGGCCGATAACTGCCTTCCTTCTCTGGCACCACAAAATAGATGGAGTACCGACCGCAACCGCATTGGTCTGGCGGAACCGGCACTACGGCCTCGAGGGCAAGCAACCGGTCCAATGTCTCTTGTACTGCAGCATATTTTGCCTGTGCCGTGCAGGGGGATTGTACGAACGAGTCGGTCACCGGCCGCTGAAGCTCCAAGGCATAACTGTCTCAGATGACCTCCAGCACCCACTGATTGGTCGTTATCTGAGCCCAGGCAGGATAAAACTTGCGCAGGCGCCCCCCTATTTGCACCTGCGCCGCCTGGACCCCCCTGGCTTCATTGTGGCTTACGCGGATTGGAGGGAGAAGAGGCCGCAAACCCCCTGCTCGCTCCTCTGAAGCCTCTGAATCCCTGGCTACGGTAGGGAAACCGTCCCCTCTGCACTTGCCCAAACCGTGGGGGACGAAAACAACGAAAATCCCGCTGCTGTCCTCTAGCCGCCGGACCCAAGCGACTCTGTTTCTGCTTATCCTCAGGCAGCCGACCGCCCTTGGATTCCCCTAAATCCTTCACGAGCTTCTCCAGATCCTCCCCGAACAGAAGCTTACCCCTGAACGGGAGTTTACTTAGCCTAGACTTGGATGAAGTATCGGCCGCCCAACTACACAACCACAGATACTGTCTGGCTGCCACCGCCGACGCCATACTGTTCAACAATCCGCGCACCAAATCATAGTGTATGTCGGCTAGATAGGCCGCCCCTGTCTCCAACCTAGCCGCCTCAGCGGCCACGTCCCCTGGCCGACCTGCCTGTAGCCCTTGCGCCCACCGCAAGCAAGCTCTGGCCACCCAAGCCCCACAAATGGACGCTTGAAAGGACAGTGCATTCACCTCAAAAAACTTGCTTCAACAAGGTATCTACTTTCCTGTCCTGCGCATCCTTCAGCGCCGCACTGCCTTCCACCGGAATAGTGGTCTTCTTAGTAACTGCTGAAACAGCAGCATCTACTTTAGGTGATCGAAACATCTCCTGATCCTGTTCAACTAACGGGTAGAGCCGAGACATTACCCTGGACCCTTTAAGTCCTGCCTCAGGCGTATCCCATTCACCTTGTATCATCTCCTTGAATACTCTATGCACAGGGAAGGCCTTTTGAGATCTACGAAAAGCCTGCAACAAAGGATCCTCCAACTGCGCCTCCTCCAAAGGCCCTGTCGCTGGAATATTAAGCGCCTGCAGCGTCTCAGAAATCAGCTCCGGCAACTCCTCTCTCCTAAAAATCCGAACCACACGTGCCTGATCCTCCTGTTCAATAATTTCTCCTTCCTCCAAATCCTCTACTAATTCCGAATCCTGCTCTAAATCCTCTGACGCTGCGCATTCCGAAGCCACTGACTGCCCGGACCGGTCTCTCTCCGCCAACAGTCTTTTTATGGGAATGCCCGACTCCCCTGAGCTCAGGGGGGTCCCCGGCCTTTTATCCCCCAAGTTCCCCCCTGAAGAACTTGCAGAGGCCGACATCTGCACTCCGAAAGCCTGCTGAAGTAGGGAGACGAACTGCGGAGAAAGAATTGTCGCTAATCCCCCTGGGATCTGCCCCTGCGGCGCCTGAACACCCTGCAGGGACGACAGTCCCGGAACCGGCTCTGGAGAGAGATCACCGGGAGGCTTGTCTTCCAGGAGGCCGGAGGCGCCTTCCTTCTGGCTCTCCCCTTCCTGTTCAAGCCCCTGTTCCATTGTCAGGGACTCTTTCAAACAGCCCTTACACAGCCCAGCTTCTGAAACAGCACCCAGTCTGGACCCCCAACAATAAACATAAGGGCCTAGAAGGCATGCTGTCTGGACCAGCACACTAAGCTGTGTCTCAGCCCTAGAGTCTCTGCACCTCAAGGTGTAGGCCCCCTTCGGGGAAGAGCACGGGTCTGTGATTGTTTTTTTTTTTTTTTTTTAAATTTTAGGACCGTGGGGCACGGAGATTGGCTTCCCCACACCCAAGCAGCACTCTGCTACGAAAAACGAAGCTACCCTGCTTCACAGGAGGCCCCGATACGGCAAATCCCAAAATGCTAATTTTCCCGCGCACACGCCTACCACAAGGCACAGCCCTGCGCGGGCCTCCACACACGGCTGCAGCCAAAGAAACAAGCAGCCGCCTCAACGACCCCGGCCCCTGCTTACCTCACGAGGCTCAGAAGTGCCGAAAGCAACTTCTCAGTGCTCTGCCGAGCCCGCAGCAGCAGCGCACCGCAAGGACCGCCAAAGACAATTGCAGCCCAGCTGACCCAGCTACGCCGGAATCCAACTTCAGCGTGTGAGCTGTCAGCTCCTTCTGGCAACTGCCCCGCTGCTAAAAAGCTGGTTCCTCACCCATAAAGATGGGATCGGAAACCGGACACCAGTACCCCCTCTACTGCAGAGCTCCCTCGGTACCCGGTAAGAGCAGCATGAGAGAGGAGGGGGGCAGGGAGGGAGAAACGGAGAGACAAGAAAAAATGAGCAGAAATAAGTAGCTCAGCACAGACTCTCCCTCCCAAAGTACCTCACAGCTATCAGAAAGAAAATAAAGAAAATAAACCCTTATTAACTAAAACTCAAGCTACGCTTAATTGGTCCTCTTAGTGAGCCCCTATTTCTGGGCTCACCAGCCCTCCAGCTGCTTGGAGACTGAGATAACTGGCATCAGGGGGCGGATCCTGGCTACTTATACTGATGTCATCAAAGAGGTGTGACGTTTCTCAGTCTCCAAGCTGCTGGAGGAGGAGCAAGAACCCAAAGGTTCAGGACTAGCCTGGAGGGATGCAAAGGAATTACTGTAAATACTATTGTGTGTTCACACTGTATACAGGGCCACTGTGTGAGTGGTGCAGCTGCACAGGGCGCAAGCACAGAAGGGGGCACTAATATTATTGGGCTTCCAGGAAGCTCAAAAAAAGTGAGTTACTGATGTGGCTGGATGGAGGAGGGGCACCAGATTTGTTAGTTGCATGAGGCACATTTCTAGCTTAGTATGATCCTGACTGTATATATCACATCAAGTGGGATATCCTTTACCAATATGGACTAACTAGGCGCAGAAAGATCATTTATTACAAATATGGAAGCTAGCAGGCTGTGTCTGGGAATGGCTTAAAGAATTGCAAGCCATCTTTTATAGTGGACATGGTATGCATCACCAGGTTAAGGTATACACTTTGGAAACACTGCACGTTACAGAATGGGTACAGGTTTAATTCCTGAGGCTGAAAATTAGATATTCAAACAGATTCCTCTATCCAGCAATCACACTGTACATTTTAACTACCAGGCCAACTCCACAAAGACTAACTGGGCTTGTGTTAATATTTCAGGAACCCTATACCGTACAAGCTGGAAATGAAAACAAACGTATGGATTGGACAGTTCAGTCCACAGAGGCCCTCTAATCAGATTTTGTTTTATCTGAAAGTTGTGGCTGAAGACTGCCCCAGTGATGTGACAACAGTTTCTGTATCTCTGGACTCCAGACTTCAGTTTCAGAGCACATTATCTCTAAACTGGAAAAAGAGCGTTAACACTTACCACCTGGATAAGGAACTCCACTGGAAAGCCCCCTATTGTTTCACTATCTGAGCCTGAAATTTTGTTTTTCCAGGGAGACTGTCCCAACAATGCTTCACTGTCCTATAAAACAAAAAGTTACATGTAAACACTGGTAGATTTTAACTCGGACTCACCATTTGTCACTGGAATCCCCTTATACTGCCCTTATTGGAGCTGGCACAAGCCCCACATGCTGCCAACCTGAACAATGTTTCCCATTTCTGTGGCAGTAGAACTGGATCATTATTTGCTACCTTTGGGATTGTCACCCAATATAACTTTACTTAACCTCACAAAAAAAACAGATATTATAGAGGCTAATACAGATAGAGCTGGACAGAGTTTCACATGCAGCTGTATCATTCTGTTCACAGGCTGGTCGGCAGCTATTGCTCCAGGGAGTTGCAAGCCCAGTCACTGTTCCCTCTAAGCTGTGCGTGTGTGCGCGCGCGCACACACCTCGCCGAGCGAGCACACATACTTTACAACACAGCGCACAAAAATTACGGTTCCGATTCTGATAGAAAACACCACAGACGTCTTAAAATTTAAAAGTTGTTGTGTATTTCTGGTTTTCACAAGTTCTACAATATTTTCTAGTACAATCAATGTGGTGTACATACTGTATTCTGACATGTAGTCAAATTTTAAAGTATATAACTCTGAGTGTCGTTATGTGGTGCACAAAAATTTAACCTTCCTTCAAAAGCTGCACAGCTGATATTTTATGTGCACACAGCCTACAGAAAATTAGAGGGAACATTGAGCCCAGTCCTTTTAGCACATCTCCTGCACTGCTACCTGGCTCTCAGAACCACCTCATCCTCAGAAAAGGATGATTTCCTAGTCAGAATGCCACTGGATTTATGTAGAGAACTACTCACTGTAACAGGCGACTGGGCAGTAGGCGTGTAATGCAACCGTGGAGGTGTCATGAAGAATCTGGAAGGCCGCTGTTTTTGTCCAAAGGCAGCAATGGGCATTGTTTCATGAGGCTCATTACTCTGCTCAGAGAGAAAAAGCAGCTGCTCATGTACCAAATCACAGCTCTATACACAAAGGGACACAAGCTATGCAATTATTTCATGGATATCCTAGCAATAGACAGAAAACTCTTCACTAGGCCTGGAGACCTCCTGAGTTCCATGGCAAGATGTGAAACCTTGTATTTGGTCTAAACAAGTGCCACCCCACACTGCTTTTCTTACATGAATGGCTCTCTATTCTGCACATCATGAACGTTTTGCGAGTCATAGCTGCCAAGATAGTGGCTACGACTTTTCTTCCATACTCATAGATTTTACAGGACCTTAAAAGGACTGTGATGGCAGAACACGGACTAAGCCTCTACCAATGAAGACAAACCAATGTACTCGGCATAGCACCTTGAAGAAACACTTGACAGCCACAAGGAGCTAATGGTACTTTCAAACCAAACTCAAAAATTTTTAATAAATGAAAACCTCACAATATAAAATAAAGCTGGACTGACTAAAGAAAGTAAGACAACTCGCTTCAATCCAGAATGAGTCTTTGTTACTAACTAGCTCCTTGTGCACAAAACCCAATAATATTTTATTAAACATCAAAATTGCAAGTTTGTTATTATGCAGCCATTCTGGGAATGCACATCAGAAAATTGCATCAAAAGTCAATCTTTTTAGAGGTGCACATTTTTTTTACTGATTTTTGTGCTAGGGCTTGCACTACAATTTGCACAGCACAGCAAACAGCAGCAGCAGCTTTGATTCAAAAATAGCTGTGTCTCTTCCTTAGGATTCAGGACCAAAGTCTTATCAACCTTTTGTTTTAGGCTGGCAGCTCAGTGTGTTTCTATGCAGTGCTCAAAACTGGTACTGTGGTACAATATATTCAATGAGTCACAATTCAGCATTTGACAAACTGATAAGACACAGCAAATCAGGGGTGGTGGAAGGCCTTTTATTTGGGAAGGGGAGGCTCAAGCTCCGCTCCCCACGGGCAGACCCCCTTCCTGTTCTGTCTGTGGGAGATCGGATCCCTGTGGGCAAAACATGTTGCGATCGTGTCTTTTCTTTGCCTGTGGGGGATGGGATCCCCACGGGCAGCCTGCTGCCTGCCACCGTGAATTTTGGTGGAGCCAGGGCCCATGTGGCCCACCCCTTTCTGATGCCTATGAAATTATTATTACATAAATGTGACTGCCATGCAGCATATTCCTTCTCAAATGAATAGGTAGGTTTTCTTTGAATGCTTTTTCACAGAAATTAGTAGTGAGGCACAGAAAACTATTAACATTTTTAGTTCCATATTGCATGTTAGCAATTAAAGAGTCTTTTACTAAACCTTGATAACCAGTGAACGTACGTTTTAGCGTGCGATAACTGTCCGCGCTGAACAATAATGTGCAGGCATGCCAACTATCAGCTACTAAAATACTCGTTAACTGGCAATCGCGTGCTATTTCAGAAGGTGGGTGGGTGGGTTGGGGCAGAGAGCACATTGTGGTTAACACAGGCATCGCTAGCAAGCACTCACTATCAAAGTGACAACTAGCACAGATGCACATAACGATATCTCTGTGGGTATCATGCGGTGCATCTGCATTAAGGTGAAATTAAACTTTACCTGCTAATTTTCTTTCCTGAAGTCCCTCCAGTCCAATACAGACGCATGGGTTATGCTCATCCACCAGAACAGCAAGATCAACACTTTTCCCTTAAGTAGTCTGTGCTTCCTAGTATGAACCTCATAGAGCAGCAGAATGGAGTCTCAAAACCCCAACAGCTCCACCAGCCCTGCAACAAGTCGTGCACCAGAACAACATATACACTTGGCCATCGAGTATCAACTTGTATTAAAGATTTTTTTCCCTTCAAAACAGGACCCCCCCCAAAAGGATTGAAGTCTGCAACGGGGAGAGCAAGTAGTGCAACAGCACAGCAGAACACCGTAGAACCACAACAAACAAAGGGAGAACTGCCACAACCAACTGGCCTGGAGATCACCTATTACAGCTCAGCATCTTTAGAACAGGCAGCAGACCAGAGACAGAAGTCAAGTCCTGGGAGGGTCCTGGACTGGAGGGGACTCCAGGAAAAAAAATTAGCAGGTAAAGTCTAATTTCACTTTCCAGTTTGTCCTTTCAGTCCAGCCAGATGTGTGGGATGTAACAAAGTAGTACTATCATGGGGTGCTAAAGAAACTCCAGCCTGTAACACCCGAGCCCCGAAATTTGTGCCTTGTCAAGCCTGCACATCCAGCTGGTAATGATACAAAAAATGAATGGAGCGACAACCATGTTACCGCCTTGCAAATATCCTGTGGCAGAACAAAGCTGAACTCCACCCAAGAGGCCACTTGGGCCTTGGTAGAATGGGCCAAGAGCCCCGATGGGACCATGTGCCCCTTCAGCAAGTATGTGGATTCAATAATACCCTGAATTCAATGGGAAATAGACACCTTGGCTGCCATATCAGCCATGTGAGGCCGCCAGAGCACAAAGACGTTTCAAGCGCTGAAAGACCTCCATCACCTCAAATACCGCTTAAGTGCCCTGCAGATGTCAAGTAATCATAAATCCCTAAATTCAGCCGAGTCCAGGACAGAGCAAAAGCCAGCAAGGTCACTGCCTGATTAAGGTGGAACACAGAAACCACCTTCGGCCAGAAGGATGGAACCGGATGAAGGATCACTCATTCCTTTGTGATCACCAAATAAGACTCCCTGCATGAAAGCCCCTGCAGCTCCGAGATGTGATGCGCTGAGCAAACGGCCACCAGAAACACTACCATGAGAATCAAACCCTTCAAGGAGGTTCTCAACAGAGGTTCAAATAGAGCTCTCACGGGCACAGAGAGGACAAAGTAAGGTCTTAGGATGGAACTGGGAAGGGGGGGGGGACGGCAAGGCGGACTCAGGTGCTTGAACCCTCTGCAGAAAAACTGACTACATCCCGGTGAGAGGCAAGGGACACACCTTGTACCTGGCCCCAGAAACAAGCCAGAGACGCCACCTGCACCCTTCAAGGAGTTCAATGCCAGACCCTTTGAAGTCATCCTACAGGAAATATCCAAGAGCATCCCCTAAGGGTCGCACATCTCTCTTGGCACCAAGCCTCAAAAACACACCAAACCTGCACACAGACCAGGGAAATAGAGCAAGGTATCAAGCACATTGGGGATGTACCCTTTAGGCCTTAAGCACACCCTTTCAAGAGCAAAGCCGTAAGCGAGAACAGATCGATGTCCGGCATCCGGACAGGGCCCTGCATCAGAAAGTCCGTCTCCCGAGGAAGGGGGAGAGGTTCCACCACCTGAAGCCACACCAGGTCTGGATATCATGGCTGCTGGGGCCACCAACACCACATCATCTACGTGGGCCTCAACCCTCTGCAGGACATACCCGATCAGCGGCCATGGAGGGAACACAGAGAAGTCCTCCTATGAGACAGGGCTGGACCAGCACATTAAGTCCCTCCACCATGTACTCCCTTGTGCCTGCTGAAGAACCTAGGGACCTTGGCATTCGCCAACGTCGCCATCAAGTCCATCATGAGTGCTCCGCTATAAGCTGGAATGCAATCTCAGACAGGGACCACTCTCCTGGGTCCAAGAGATGACTGCTCAGGGGATCTGCAAAGCATTGTCTGTCCTGACCACATGTGCCGCCGACAGTGAAAGCAGATGGGTCTCTGCTCACTGCAGGAGTGGAATCGCCTCCGCCATTACCAGCAAGCTCATAGTGTCCCCCTTCTGAATGATGTAAACCATGGTTGTGGCATTGTCGGTCAGCACCCTCACAGCACACACCCAAACTATGGTAAGGGAAAATTCCAGGGCTAAATGAACTGCCCTGGTCCTGGTCTCCAGGTGATTGATAGGCCAGAGGCTCTCCTCTGGAGATCACTGTCCCTGGGCCATGTGACCCTGGCAATGAGCCCTCACAACTGGAGAGACTGGTATCCGTCATTACCACCACCCAGTCTGAGGTTGAGGGGCACCCCAGCCGCAAGGTGGGTCAAGTCGAGCCACTAGTCCAAACTCTATGCTCACCTCGGTAGAGCAAGGCAAATCTCCATCGATTGCCCCTGTGCAATCGCACCAAGAGCAGCTCCTGGAGGGGTTGCATGTGAAGTCGAGCCCAGAACACTAACTTCAGGGAGAACGCCATCGAGCCAAGTACCTTCACATAGTCCCAGAATTGCCTGCAACCTCTGTACCTGCCCCTGCAGCTTCACTATCCTGCCCTCCGGCAGAAATACCACCCACTGCTGCATGTCAAAGCAGGCATCCAGGAACTGCACAGGGGACAGCTGACTCTTGGCAAAGTTCATGACCTGAGTTCCTGCAGTTGGTGAATCATGCAGGCCATTACCTGCCAATTCTCCTGCAAGGATTTCATGCCAAATCAACCAAATGTCCATATATGGGTGCACCAGAATGCCCTGCTTGTACAGGGCTGCTGCCGCCACCACCACCATAACCTTGGTGAAAACCAGAGGGGCGATGGCCAGCCCGAAGGGGAAGGCCTGAAACTGAAAATGCCCTTGCGGAACTGTAAAACACAAAAAGTGCTGATGCTCTGGATGAACGGGAATATGCAGTTATGCCTCTGATAGATCCATTGACATCAAGAACTCTCCTTGCCGGATGGCAACAATGACTGACCGCAGAGTCTCCATGCAAAATCGCAGAATCCAGAAAGTCTTGTTTACCCCTTTCAGATCCAAAATGGGGGGCCAGGAACCTTTCTTCTTGGGCACCATGAAGTAAATGGAATAATGCCCCACCCCCACTTTTCCAGGGGCATAGGCATTATGGCTTCAAACCACAGAAGGCAGTCAAGCATCTCCTGGCCTGCCAAGGCCTTGGCAGACCCTCGACAAGGAGACACCATGAAGGCATCCGCGAGAGGTCTAGCAAACCCGACGGCACAGCCCATGCGTATGACCTCCAGGACCAAAGTATCCATTGTAAGATGGGCCCAAATGGGGTTACGTGCCCGCTTATCGACTGCTCCTCCGCTGGGACCCCCGAACCTTCATTGGGAGGACTTGGCAACACTAGAATCACCTGTGGCTCTTAGTCTGCCACCCAGACTGCCCTTGGGACAGGAGGGGCCTTTTGGAAGAAACCAGGACCTCTGGGGGTTCGCGCTACAGGCCAGGCAGAACCTCTGTGCCTCATGCACCCAGCCTCTAGAAGAGGACCCCCCCGGCCTCTAGAAAAGGACCCCCAGCCCACCACCTTAGGTACATTCTCTGGGAGCTTTGCAACTTTAATATCTTCCAGGTCTTTTGCCAGCTTCTCCAAATCCTCCCCAAACAGGAGCCTCCCCAAGGAGGAGAGCTTGCACAACCTCGTCTTGGAGGCCAAATCTGCTTACCAGTTCCGTAGCCACAAGAACCGCCTAGCAGCCACCAGTCGCCATTGATTTGGCTGAGGCTCTAAGCAAGTCGTAGAGGAGATCAGCCAGGAAGGCAGTCCCAGACTCCAACTGGACTGCTTTCTCCTGGGCTAACGTTTCTGGGAATGTCATCTCCAGAATTTTTTTTTTTTTTACGATCAATGTAGGCAAGTCCACGCCACATAGGAGCCACACATGCTCCCTGTAAGGCCAGGGCCAAAACCTCAAAACGTCTGCTGGGATAGCAGCTCCATACACCGATCCCGCAGGTCCTTCAAGGCCGCCCTACTTACAGTGGAATGGTAGTCTTCCTGGTGACTGCCGCCACCAGAGCATCCACCCAAGCACTCCTTCTCCTCTGGAAGGATGGGTAGAGCCTGCCCATGCTCCTACCGACCCACAGGCCCGCATTCGTGACCTTCCACTCATCAACCATGGTCTTGACCGCCTGATGGCTGGGAAAGGAATGAGGAGGCTTCTATATACCCTCGAGGAGCAGATCCTCTGCCTGCTCCAGCAGTGGATCATTCGCGATCTGCAAAGCTACCAAGGTCTAGACAATGAGGGAGGGGAGCTCATCCCTATGACATATCCAAATGGCAGAGGAATCCTCCCCAGCAGAGAGCTCCCCCCTCCTCTAACTCCTCAGGGTCTGGAATCTCCAAACAATCAGACAGACCTTCTAGAACCCCTAAGGATCCCATTGAGGCCCTATCCTCAAAGTCCAGGGACCTCTCCCAGCACAGGAGGTTCTCCACCGCCAGGGGAGAGTCCCCTCCCCCTGGAAGGAAGAATACTCCCGATCAGAAGACCCCTCCCAATACCTTGCTGCATTAAAAAAGCCTTATGCAGCAATAATACAAACTCCAGGGAAAAGGGGGACTTGTCCCTGCTATTCAGACCCCCTCCAACCGCTCCAGGGGAGTTCCGGGGCCACCGGCTGCAAAAAAGGAGCTTCTTTGCACTCCAAGGCAGAAGTAGCAGCAGACAAGATGGCAGCCATTCCTGTCAAAACCACGAGTGTCCCGGCCTCCAGTGAAGTGTGCTCGCAGCCAGGAAGCCTCCTCCTCTGTGGTTGCCTCCAATGCAGCCGGGCTGCGACTAAGCTCTCAGTGGCAGTTGTGCTCTCCTTCACAGATGTGGCAGAGCCCTACCGCAGAGAGAAAGCTCCTGCGGCAGTCACATGCTGCACAATAGCCCCTCTCGTGTCAGCCATGTGCATGCCATGCAGGAAACTCCCTCGCCCTGACTCACCAGCTCCTGGAGGTCCTGCTGTGCTGTCACTGTCTCTCCTGATGCTGCCTGCTGATCCTTACTTTTTTCTTTTTTTTTTTAAAATTGAATTCAAGTAGGAGCAGAGCACTCAACTCCGGCCCCTTCTCAAAAGTTGGAGACGAGGAAAAAGGGGGAGCAGCTGTCTCCTACTGCCCAGAGGGAACTGAGAAGCGACTATAGGAGAGGCTGGGGGAGGGACCCAATGCCACCGAGTTCTGCATCCCAAAATTGCAGCCCAGCACTTAACTAAGGAAAAACAGCCAGCCAGCCAGCACAGGCCTATGCTCATCCACCGGCTGGCTCTGCAAGGAAGCACAGGCTTCTTGTTGTTGTTAAGTGCCGTCGAGTCGGAGTCAACTCATGGCAACCCTCTGGATAGCTATCCTAAATTGTGTTCGGTCTTCAGTCAGGCGGCTCATTGTTGACAGACTGGTACCCATAGCTGCTGTTATTGTATCGATCCATCTCATTGCTGGCCTTCCACTTTTGCATTTACCTTCTATCTTGCCAAGCATGATGTCTTTCTCTAATGATCTCTCTCTTCGCATGATGTGTCCAAAGTATGAAAGTCGAAGTCTTGTCATCTGAGCTTCTAAAGAAAGCTTAGGTTTGATCTCCTCTAGTACCGACTGGTTTGATCTTCGGGCAGTCCATGGTATGCACAGTATTCGCCGCCAGCACCATAATTCAAAGGCATCAATTTTCTTCCTGTCTATCTTTTTCACTGTCAAGCTTTCACATCCATATGATGTTATTGAAAATACCATGGCTTGAACAAGTCGAATCTTTGTATGGAGAGAGACATCTCTGCTCTTGAGAATCTTATCTAGGTCTTTCATAGTCATTCTGCCAAGAGCAATGCGTCGTCTGATTTCTTGACTGCTTGTTGCTTCTTTATAGATAGTTGATCCAAGTAGGTTAAAGTTGTTCACGATTTCAATTTCTTCTCCTTCAACGATGAACCTGTTGATTATGCCAGTTGTCATGATCTTTGTCTTCTTCACATTAAGGTGCAGGCCCATTTTGAGACTATGTTCTTTGATTATGAGAAGCAAATGTTTCAGATCATCTTCACTTTCAGCCAGTAAAGCACAGTTACTTATCTGTAACAGGTGATCTCTGGGAACAGCAGGAATAAGTCTTCACATATGGGTACGTCAGTACCGACGGAGTCTGCGTGGGAACGCTTCCCAGCGTCCAATCAAAGAGCTTTTGGAAGCATCCCACCACGCCTGCGTGCTGCCTTCCCGCCTTTCCCAACTGCCTCTCCTCAGTTAAGTTTTAAAGCTGAGACAAAGAGAGAGAGAGAGAGAGAGAGAGAGGGGAAAGAAAAAATAGATAGAGATACAACTCCTAGGGGAGGTGGGTGGGTTGTGAAGACTTATTCCTGCTGTTCCCAGAGATCACCTGTTACAGGTAAGTAACTGTGCTATCTCCAGGAACAAGCAGGAATGAGTCTTCACATATGGGGACTCCCAAGCTAAGATGCCTGGAGTTCCAGCATGTTATAGATTGGAACATGCTATACCTAATAACACTAGGCATCCTGAGGATGGAGGGTAGTGAGTTGAAAAGAGAAAGGTGCTGTGGAAAACAGCTTAACCTAGCATAGGACTGCAGACAAGAAGTCCATGTGGGGATGATAATTGTCATCAATGATATTGAAATGAAATATTGCAATATGGACCTCCCCTAATAGGATTTGACAAAAGTATGGAGGTCCATGGGATCTACTGGGGAACCCAGTAGAGGAATCTCGAAGAGGACCTCACTGTAGGAAAAAACAGTGGAGGTCAGAATCCTCAAAGGTAACAGGTAACCCCAGTAAGAAAAACTGGGGTAGTACTAAAACGGTGGGCCTTCAGTGGAAGGCTTTAAGACAAAAACCGAACTCTTGGCGGCAGAGTGGCTCACTCTTAGGAGCAAAAAGAGAAAGGCTAACCGATTTGGACAAACAGGTACAGTCCTTATGGGGAGAAAGGGTATGGGAACCCCTTGTATCCCAAAAAGAGAGGACAAATGCCTGAGGCATTAAGCCTGTGAGTAAAGGAAGATCCGCAATATCTCTCCGAACTGAGGTAAGCTAGGAGAAATATTGGAGCATGGAGAGCTTCAGAGGTACCTAAACCCTAAGGTTTTGGTATAAAAGTTGTTGACTACCACAGGAGTGGTTGTGTGTGTAGAACCCCAAACCTGCTGGATAGCATAGGAATGGGTAAGCCCATCTGTCGGAATCATATAGCTATGATGTATATGTATACATATAGATATATAGATAGACATATAAGAATATATCTATAGTGAGATATGGAAGGGCATAAAAAACACACAAAAAATAGATATGAATATGTGGAGAGGAAAGATTCATCTAACAAGGAGGTGGAACCTACTTGAGAAGATATATAGAGAATCTCTTCCTCCTGGTTATGATCTGCAAGGATGCTAGCTAGTGAAATAACCAGGACAGGTACGTGAAAAACAGAAGATAATCTGAGTCTGCAGCCAGCAAGTCCAGAGTCTTCCAGAACTCTAGCATGGTAAGAGGACAGAAGACGCATAGAGATGAGATACCATGTTGACCTGCTTAAGGGCAAAAGTATCATGCGTTCTTACCATGAGGACGAGCTGCAAGAAGAAAGAGCATATCCCCGATTAGGAATACTATGGACCAAAGCAGGGAATTGGCAACTCCTTAAGTTTTCACATAAGAGAAGGCCTATGTCCCTTATATCAAAAAGGAGATAGGAAGAGAAGGGAGAACCCTTCTAGTCATGGGAGACATGACTGAAAAGCCATTTCCAACCATCTAGGATAGCTGTTGGAGGAAAAACCCCCATGCTCTCTAGCAAGGGCCCATAGTGGAAAGCTTCTCTGTAGAAATGCAGAGAGCATGATGCAGAAGAATGAGGAGATAGAACTGGCTGCTGGAAAGCCAGTATCTCTGCCAACTATGCTGCCAAACCCAGGAGAAAGGAGATGGCAGAAATAGAAGACAATGCAGAAAGCTTGTAGTGAGATAATCTCCAAGACAGAAGCAAGCACTGACTTGGAGCCACTACTAAGATTAGACAGCATGTTAGTGGAGGACAAATCTGGTTGTTTGTGGACAAGAACCAGTGGTCCAAACATTAAGGCTCCTGCATAGGCAGCTGCTAGCAAGACAGCAGAAATAATCTTACTGTTTAAAAACAGAAAGAACAGACAGAACAGGAGTAGAAAACTCTGGACATGTCTGATAAGCTGCCCCAAAGCAAGATTGAAACAGAGGAGTTAACTCAGAGGAAAACTCCGCACTGGAAAGTGACAAAATTAGAGAGGCTGAAGAAAAAGCCCTCCAGTGAAGTAATTCCACTCTTACAGGGGAAAAGCTTGGTAAGAGGGTGAAGGGAAATGGAGCTGAAGAAGACTTACCAAGTAGTAAGTCTATAGAAGGAAAAAGACATGCTGGCACAGGAAACTATCATTTGATAGTGGTTAAACCTCTTTCCCTAGCAGGAAGAAGAGGAGAAACCTGTGACATATAGGCATGAACATTCTGACAGCTCATAGAAATAGAAAAAATGGAGGTCTTTGGAAAGAGATCCATGTCTAGGGGTTTGAATGAAGCGGTGGATTGCCTCTATTGCGAAGAAGCAAACTGCAGATTCTAAACCCCAAGAGTCACAAGCATCTGATGATGATTGATCAGAAACCCTGCGGTTGCTGGGTTTGTTGAGCCTGGTGAGAGGTTGGATTCTTCAGACCAGGACGATGCCTCCCCTGTTTGGGAACATCTGTATGATGGGCAAGTGATGAATAAAACCTTCTTCTCCTGTGGGAAGAAAGTTTGGTAGGACATTTCCTACCTACTGGGACAGAAGGTGGTGTAGAACCCCCCCTAGGAACAGGTAAATCAGTGGACAACTGAGTAACCTGACGTAAAGACTCCTTGTTGAAGAGATTTTCTCCAGTGCAAGGTGTATGTCCCAGTCTTTGTTGTGCCCATTTGTCCAAGTCTGAAGCTTGGAGCCAGGCTCTACGTTGTGCCCCTATAGCTATAGCAGAAGTCCTGCTAACAGACTCAAAAGAGTCCAGGGAAGCACGAGAAAGAAACCAAGAGATATTCTGGATATGCATAAGCAGTGAGGAATAGTGTGCACTCCTGGAATCTGGAAGGAAAGGAGTCAAAAGATGTAAGTGCTCTGCGACCTCCTCAAGAGATAGACTCATAAAAAAAATATATGAGAGAATTCTTGCAGAAAGCATAGATGTCCGGAAGGTTTGACGTCCAAAGGCATCTAGTGTCTTAGACTCACGACCTGGCGGATAAGAAGAGTGCTTTTTCTTACTCTTTACCCACCTCATTGCCGATTCCACAACTATGGAATGATGAGGAAGTTGAGTCTTTTGAAACCCTGGAGAAGGGGGGCACCTGATATAAGAAATCAGTTGCTTTGGAAGGTGGGGGTACCCTAAAAGGTGTTTCCCACATTCCTAGAAGGAGATCCTGCAAGGAATGATGCAAAGGAAGCATTATGTTCTCCTTTGCTTTGGTAGAAAGAGAGCCCTGTGCAGGATCATGTCCTGGGATAGGAATGGCAAGAGATTTTGCTATATCCAGAAGGAAACTCTGAAAAGAGGGTTCCCCAGCAGGAATCTCTCTTGGACAGGTTAGATCTGAAGAACTAGCCTGAGCACCGACAGAGCTATCCAAATATATAGGAATAGAAGATCCTGCACAGTGCAGTGTGGAATGCTTAAGGGATGGTCACCGGTACTGACTGTCAGGAGCAGCGACCATCATTAGCACATTGTCCATGCCAGGTATCGACTCCAAGCTTGGCATAGAAGGGAGCGATCCTGTTTAAAAAAGCATGGCAGGAGTTGGCCACGATGCTACTGTGGATACCGGTACTGATGCCAATACCGGTACCGATGTCGGAGTCGAGCCCGACAAAGACATCGGAGCAGTCATCGGTGACAGTTCAATCGGTACCGAGGTAACCGACAACCTCCGGCCGCTATCCTCAGTACCGAGTCACCGGTATCGATCGGTGTCGGTACCAAAGCGTATTGGTACCGAGTCTTCCAGACTAGAGAGCGATTCTAAACTCGGCATCGATAAGCGAAGCATGGAAGGCACCGACCGTAAGGGTAATGAAGACATCGGCACCGACTTCGGTACCGTGTCTGATACCGGTGAATGAAGGTCAACCAGTGGCAACTCAAATGCCTCGAGGGAACCGAGAGTTGTGGATCCGAATCATCGGAACCGAGCCTTCGGTACTGCCGAGAACCGGTACCAAGGCGAGTCGGTACCCAGTCCTCCAGACTGGAGATCGATTCCAGACTCGGCATCGAAGGAAGCAAGGCTATCGATGCACGTCTGGAGGGTACCAACGTCTGTGGTAGTATCGGTGCTGGTACCGATAATGGAAGGTCAGTCTGGAGTGTATCCACCGGTCCCGAAGGCACCGAGGACGCCAGATGACCATCCCTGGTGAGGAGTGTTTCATCCAACACCAGTGCCGATGTCGGGGTATCGGTACCGCTCGAAGTGGATGCCACCACCGTACACTGCTCAGGTATGTTCTGTGAGGGGTGAACCCCAGGAACAACCTGAAACCCCTGAAAGGCTTTGGAGACCGAATACTCCTGCCGGGGTTTTGAAGCCAGTAGGCCCTTGAGGGCAAGGCCGGAGCAGTCTACATGCTGTGCATGAGACCTACCACTCAAGGGCTGGCTAGTCTTAACAGACTGTTTGTGGGTTACCTGATTCTGTGTATAAGAAGAAGGGGACGGTGCCTTGAAGTTGGAGGGAAACTGTGTATCGAGGGAACCTCGATATTGAAGACCTCTTCTCACCAAACTGGTGTCAGGACCCAAGCAGGTTAGACACCGACTTCGAGGGTCTAAAAATAAAGTTGTACCACCAGAGTTTGAACATTTCTTGGAGAAAGTGGCTGGCGGTTCCATGAAGGAAAAGAAGAGGCCTAAAAGGCCTAAGACACTATGAAGGCTTTGGCCATGTCCCTCAAGAAGCACGAGAAAGAATGTAAGAGATATTCCTGCTATGATTGAGAAGCAAGGAATAGTCAGAGGCCTTAGGTTCTGACAAAAAAGGAGACAAGAGAGATAATTTCTCTGTGACCTCCTGAAGTGTCAGACTCATATAAAAAATATATGAAATAATTCTTGAAGCCAGCATAGAAGTTTGGAAGGTTTGACGTCCAAAGGCATCAAGTGCTTTAGATGCACGACCTGGCGGATAAGAAGAATGCTTCTTCTTGCTTCTTACCTTCCTCATTGCTGATTCCACTACAATGGAATGATGTGGAAGTTGGTTTTTCTGGAACCCTGGAGAGGGAGGTACCTGATACAGAACGTCAATGGCTGTAGAAGGCAAAGGAACCTTTAAGGGTGATTCCCATATCCTCAGAAAAAGATCCTGTAATGAATGATGTAAAGGAAGCATTATATTTTCCTTTTCTGCAGGATCTTGATCAAAAGAAAAACCAGGAATAGGAATGGCAAGGAAGGCTGCCATGTCAAGGAGAAACTTCTGAAAAGAAGGATTTCCAAAAGGAACTAATCCTGGGCAAGCTGAGGTTGAAGGAGCAGCTTGAGCACCAGAAGATATACTGGACTGGTGCAGAAAAAGAATTCTGCTCGATGGACTGTGATACTGACAGTTCTGATTTGAGGCAGTTAGTACTGCACCGTCAGTGCCTGGTATCGATTCCAAACTAGGCATAGAAAGGATCGAAGGCACCGATCGATTCCTACAGTTCCATCCCGACACCGGTACCGGTATCGGAGATAATGTCATCGAAGCAGTAATCGAGGGCTGCTGAAGCGGTACCGAGGTAACCAGAGAGCCCTGGTGAATATCCTCGGTACTGCGTAGCCGGAAACGATATGGATCGGTTCCGAAACGCGTCGGTACCAAGACATCTAGACTGGATATCGATTCTAGACTCGGCATCGAAGCGAGCGAGTCTATCGATGCATGTCTAGAAGGTACCGACGTTGGTGGTGGTATCAGCAATGCTGATACATGAAAGTCAATTGGAATCTCATCGAACGGCACCGAGGACGTTCGAAGACGATGTTCGGCGACGAGAGGAACACTCGACACCGGCACCGATGTCGGGGTATCGGTACCGCTCGAAGTCGGTACCAACCCTGAGTACGGTGAAGATATAGGAAAGTCAATCTGGGTCAAATCGATTGGCCCCGAAGGTACCAAGGATTCCAGATGACGATCCCAGGTAAAGAGTGGAACACTCGATACCGATGCCGATACCGGGGTATCGGTACCGCCCGAAGCCGGTACCAACCCCGAGCATGGCTGGGAAACAGGAAAGCCAAGCTGGGTCGTATAGATTGGCCCCGAAGGTACCGAGGACACCAGATGACGATCCCTGGTGAAGAGTGCAACACTCGACACCGATGTCAGTGCCGGGTTATCGGTACCGCTCGAAGCGGATACCACCCCCTGGCACGGCTCAGGTATGTTCTGTGAGGGGTGAGCCCCAGGAACAACCTGAAACCCCGTGAATGCTTTGGAGCCCGAAGACTCCCGCCGGGGTTTTATTGCCAATGGTATCTTGAGGGCAAGGCCGGAGCCGTCATCATGCTGTGCATGAGACTTACCCTTCAAGAATTGGCTAGTCTTAACAGACTGTTTGTGGGTTACCTGATCCTGGAGAGAAGAATAAATCGGTGTCCTCACCTCAGGAGGAAAAACGGCATCGAGGGAAACTCGAAAAAGGGAAGGTCTTCTCCCAATAATACAGCCTGATGGGTCAGGGAAAAAAGGGTCAGGACCCAAACAGGTTAGACACCAAGCATTGGAGTCTAAAAAGAAAACCATGTTTCCACAGTGAAGGCACTTCTTAGGGGAAGAAGGCTCCATGTTGGAGAGGCCTGGTAGGCCCAAAAGTTAAAACAAAAAACTGAGGAGAAATATTTCTCTAAGTTTAGAAAAGGAAAAGAATAAAGCACCGGCGGTACCGGTATCGGCGGGAAATACAGCCGCGACCACAAGAAAACAAGAAAATAAGGATTTTAAAGTAAAAAATTTCTGCGGTGACAGGAGGATGTCCTGTTGGCTCCGCGGAAAAACGAAAACTGAGGAGAGGCAGTGGGAAAGGCGGGAAGTCACCGTGCAGGCGCGAGGGATGCTCCCAAAAGCTTTCTGATTGGATGCTGGGGAGCATTCCCGTGCAGGCTCCGTCGGTACCAACGTACCCCTATGTGAAGACTCATATGTGAAGACTCATTCCTGCTTGTTCCTGGAGATCACCTGTTACAGGTGAGTAACTAAGCTTTCTCCAGGAACAAGCAGGAAGTCAGTCCTCACATATGGGACTTCCTAGCTATAGGCTACCGAGAACCCCTCGCTGAAAAATAGCTCCCTCTAGAGCCACAGCAGCTGTGATAGGAATTCAGCGGAGATGCAACACCCCCGGTAGCCCGACACCAGAGGGCCAGAGGGGAGGAGTTGCCTAAACCTCAAATAAGTTATGGAGTACCACCTGGCCGAAAGCACTGTCCTGTCGGGACGCTATCCAAGCAGTAATGGGCTGCAAAAGTCTGGCTTGAAGACCAAGTTGTGGCCCGGCAGATGTCTGCCAGCGGAACAGAGTGGAAGTGAGCCACCGATGCAGCCTTAGCCCTGACACGGTGGGCTGTGACTCGACCCTGCAACGGGAGGTCGGCCAACCTGTACGCCCAGGCAATGCAGTCTGCTACCCAGGTGGACAACGTGCGCTTGGAGACAGATAGCCCCAGCTTACTGGGGTCATAAGAGACGAAGAGCTGAGTAGCTATTCGATATCCCCGCGTACGCTCCAGGTAGAAAGCTAAAGCCATTTTACAATCAAGGGTATGCAGAACCGCTTCTGCCCAGCTAGCATACAGTCTGGGAAAAAAAGTTGGAAGAACCACCTCTTGGTTGAGGTGGAATGGAGAGACCACTTTCAGAAGGAACTTGGGATGGCTGCGCAGGACCACCCTGTTCCTATAGAACCATGTGTACGGCCTTTCTGAAACAAGAGCTTGTAGTTCACTCACTCGTCTGGCAGATGTGAGTGCCACCAGGAAGAGCACCTTCCAGGAGAGGAAGCACAGATGGCAAGCAGACATCGGCTCAAAAGGTGGGCGAGTAAGCTGTTGCAAGCCCACATTCAAGTCCCACTCGGTTGCCGGAGGACGAACCGGTGTTTTTAGCAGAAGTAGACCTCTGAGGAATCTGGACACCAAGGGGGTGAACTGAAAGAGGTTGTCCTTCCACTGGAGAGTGGTGTGCTGACAAAGCACTCAGGTGGACCCTGACAGAGTTAGACTTGAGGCCTAATTCTGAGAGGTGAAGCAGGTTCTGCAACACCACTGGTACAAGACAAGAGAAAGGGTTTTCGTTGTGCTGGTTACACCACACTTCAAAGCATAGGTTTTCCTAGTGGACTGCCTCCTTAAGGCCAGTAACACTTCAACGTTTTTAGGCAGGAGGAGAGAAGCCAGCACTACCCTTTCAGCAGCCATGCCATCAGGTTGAGGGACCTGAGGTTGGGGTGTAAGATAGAGCCCTGTCCTGGGACAGGAGGTCGGGCTGTGTCCCCAGAGAGAGTAGGGTTTCCACTGCCAGCTGGAGGAGAAGCAGGAACCAAGGTTGTCTTGGCCATCTGGGAGCTACCAGAATGACCGAGGCCTTATCTCGAAGGATTTTGAATAGAGTTCGGGCCACCAGAGGCGTGGGAGGAAATGCTTACAGGAGGCCTATGGACCAGGAGATTAGAAAAGCATCTGCAGCCATTCTTTGGGGATGTGGCTGCCGGAACAAAAGTTGGGCAACTGATGATTCTGCGGACTGGCAAAGAGATCTATGGACGGATGTCCCCAGCAATGGAAGATCTTCTGGGCTACTTCCGGATTCAGTCGCCACTTGTAAGGTTGGAAAATTCTGCTTAGCTTGTCTGCTAGGAAGTTCTCCTGACTTGGTAGGTAAACTGCTTTGAGACATACCCTGTTGGATTGCAGTCCAGTGTCTCCTGACACAGGATACGGGATCCCGTCCCTCCCTGCTTGTTCATGTAGAACATAGCTACCTGGTTGTCTGTTTGCACTAGGACAGACTGATGTGAGAGAACATGACAGAAGATTTGAAGAGCTAGGCGTATCGCCCAGAGCTCTAAGAGGTTGATTTGTTGCGTCTTCTCTTGAGGAGACCACAACCCTTGCGTGCATGAGTCCTGGCAATGGGCTCCCCAGCCCAGCAGGGATGCATCTGTCGTCAGCACTCTTGTGTACGAGGGAGGCTGAAAAGGCACACCCTCGAGCAGGTTGGATGGCTGAAGCCACCAGGTCAATGACTTCCGTAGTCGTCTGGACACTGATCCTCTTGGAGTCGTCCTGTGGCTTGTGTCCATTGATCTCTGAGGCACCACTGAGCTGTCCTCATGTGGAGATGGGCGTTGCGGGTCACATGAACCGTGGAGGCCATGTGTCCTTAAAGGCATAGAAATTGCCTCACTGATATCTGAGACTTGTGGCTGATTTGGTGTACTAGCTCCAGAAGCCTCTGTGCCCAGCCCTCTGGCAGGTAAGCCCTCGCTTGAAGGGTGTTTAGCCTTGCCCCTATGAACTCTAAGTGTTGAGTAGGGAGCAAAGTGGACTTTGTTTGATTTATGACAAAGCCTAGATGCTGCAGTATGTTGATAGTGCGAGCTGTGGCCTGTTGGGCCTGGCTCTGATGAGCCAGTCGTCCAGGTACGGGAAGACGAAAATTCCCTGATTTCTGAGGAAGGCCGCTACTACCGCCAGACACTTGGTAAACATTCTGGGGGGCAGAGGCTAGGCCGAATGGAAGTACTCTGTACTGAAAATGGTTTGCTCCCACTACAAATCTGAGATATTGTCTGGATGTATGAGGATGTGTGTATAGGCATCCTTCAGGTCTAAGGAGCACAGCCAGTCTCCCTGGTGGAGGTAAGGCAGCAATATTCCAAGGGAAAGAATCTTGAACTTTTCCCTCACCAGGAACTTGTTTAAGTTTCGGAGGTCGAGGATGGGCCTGAGGCCTCCTGTTCTCTTTGGTATCAGAAAATACCTGGAGTAAAAACCTTGCCCTAGCAGGTTGTGGGGCACCGGCTCCACCGCCTGATCCTCTAGAAGACAGGAGTTGGCCACCTGTGAGCGTACAGGGTCAGCCTTCTAACTGTGAAAAGCCTCACCCCTGGTTGGAGAGAGACTATGCTTTAGCAGTCAAAACCCCCCTACCGGCTGGGAAGTAGCCGGTGCCTGGGGCTTGGGGGTCTTCTACTTATGCGGGCCATGCCCGTCCCTTGGCCTGCTGCCCCTGTTGGGGAGCCGGGGAGGTCTGATGAGTGGGGTAGTTGCAGTAAGCTGCACCCTTCCTCGGGAAAAAGGGCTTTTTACCCGAGACCTTCTTTTAAGAAGGGGCAGAAGTCTTCTTGGAGAGTCTTGTCCGGGTCAAGTACTTGGACTCGATTTTAGCAGCCTTCTCAGTCATGGATTTGCCAAAAAGGTTGTCACCTCGGCAAGGGACATTGACCAACTTGTCCTGAACCCATGGCTCCAGGTCTGATGACATTAGCCACGCCTGGCGTCAGGCACCGATGCCGGCTGCGGCTACCCGGGGTGAAGCCTCAAAGCCATCGTAGGCTGCTCAAGACAAACTTCGAGCACTCCCGAATCCCAGTGGACAAGTTCTTGAAGCACTGCAAGGGATCCTAGGAGAGGCCAATGGAGAACCTGGCAATCTCCTTTGCCAGGTCCTGTAAGTACATGCCCATGTACCGCTGATATGTTTGGACGCGGCATGATAGCATCGAGCCCTGGCAGCACTTTCTGCCGAGGGCATCCAGATTCTGGGCCTCCTTGCCAGGGGGCACCGAGAAGTGTGTTTTTTGGCTCTTGAGCCTGTGCATAGCCGATTCCACAACTATGGAGTTGAGGGGCAGCTGTGGCTTTTGGAACCCAAGGCTCTTGCGGACTTGATAGATGGAATCGACCTGCTTGCTGAGAACCAGCATCGAGGCCGGTGACTCCCACATGCAGAGTATCAGCCGTTCCAACATTGGAGGAACCGGTACCGTAAGGGCTTCCCGAGGGGGAAACTCATACTGGAGTGCTTCAAGCTCCTCGGCTCGAGGCTCCTCCTTGGTGTCCGCCGGGAAAGCCAAAGCCTTGGACATGTCCCTGATGAAGTCCGATAACAGAGTATCCTCCAGGGGAAGGGGGGGGACCTTCTCTGAGGCTCGGACCCCGGCGAGTCTGATGGGACATACCAGGTCCGGTAGGTGTCCGGGGACTCTTCGTCTTCTGTCTCCCATGCTGAGTCCTCCAAGGAGGAATCGATGGGCTCTGGCCGTGAGTGCTTCGATCTCGACTGCCCTGACACCGAGGGCACCGGCGTCGACGACCTCAATCCCGAACGGGAGGTCGAGGGAGACCTCGGCCGAGGATCGACTTCAGCTCGAAGAGTCTCAAAGAGTCTCGAGGATCGGCTCGGCCTCCAGGGGCGACTTGGATGTCGAGGTCCCAGTGGTCGGGGCGGATGGATCGGTGAGACCGGCCATCAGTGCCCGCTGCTGCTCCATGAAGGCAGACATGCTGCACTCCAAGGCCGTCATTCTGAGACCGAGCTCAGAAAACTCCGCAGCCTCCCGGATGATTGTCAATGAGGACAACAGCAGTTACCCTTCCTCTGCGTTTCCGGCTCTGTGCGAGGTACCTTTGCAGGCCGCTCTGACTCCGAGGACCCGGGGCAGCGGTCAGGACTCCGCGACCTGGTCCGCGAGGGCCCAGGTTGAACAGAGGCATCCGACGACGCTGCCCTCGCAGGTTTCTTTTTCCTCCAGTGTTCCCGCGAGGGAGACCCCCACTCGGAACCTTTCACGCTGCTGCTGACTACTTCTAAGTGCCTTAGAGGACATTTTGCTACATAGGCCACAGACCTTCGGGTCATGGTCGGGCCCGAGGCAGCGGAGACAACAGTCATGTGTGTTCAGTGAGAGACATTGATTTTTTTATACCGATCACACTTTTTAAACCCGCTGGCAGCTATCGGGAGAAAAAGGGCCCCTGCGAGGTCGAATGAGCGGGCTGCCAGTGAAAAAGAAAAAAAGCGTGAACGCTAGTCACTAAGGACAAAAACGAAAAAACAACAGACCGGACTCGATACCGGTGTACCGAACCGAGGCGGGAAGGGGAACCGGCGTCGAACCGGGCCAAAGAAGAGAATCTTTAGGAGTTTGGATGCACTTTTTCTGCAAGGGAAGTTGGACTATGTCCGTTGGGCTCCGCGGAAAAAGGGAGACTGAGCAACATGGCACCCTTGGGCGGGAAGGGGACCGCGCATGCGTGATGCAATCCCAAAGGCTTTCTTTGAAAGCTGGGGAATTGCTCCACACGAGGGCTCCGTTGGCATCGACGTTACCTGTATGTGAGGATCGACTTCCTGCTTGTTTCTGGAGAATTACTTGTTTGGAAATCTTTCCAAGGTTACCTAGTGAGGAATTTAATAGGGTTGTGGTAGGTAGTAAATAAACTATATACAATCAATACTGTTCCTTTTGATAGGTGGTAGGAAGAAAGACTTTTTTTTTTTTTTTTTTTTTTTACTGAAGGAAGGTTATATTTAATGAATGCTCAAGGCGGCCATTATTTGTCCCCTTCTTAAAGGAGACATTCTTGAATTCATCAGATACTGGGAATCTTCTTCTGGTACT
Source organism: Ichthyophis bannanicus (assembly GCA_033557465.1). NCBI lineage: Eukaryota > Metazoa > Chordata > Amphibia > Gymnophiona > Ichthyophiidae > Ichthyophis > Ichthyophis bannanicus. Next base: position 369,253,904 of record CM066033.1, on the reverse strand, counting down.
GACGTTCTTTTAAGTAAAGTTTTGGAGCAAGACGTTTTAAGCTAGTTATGGCCTTTTCTTGAATGGATTGTTAAGACTGCTGTCAATTTGGTTTCTACTCTCACCAGAAATGGTGTTAGTATATTTATTTGATGACTCGTATCTGGAATTGGATAGAGGGCGAGATTCCATTAGTGATGCCTCTAGTATCATCAGTCATGGTACCGATCATGAATGGCTGGGTGGAATCAGCCGCGTGTAGTCCTGGATAGTTTCTTTTCTGTGTAACCTATATGAGAGTAGTATGCCAGATCTTTGGGTGCTTCAACATGGGAGTGCCTTAAGGTCTAGTTTCTCTTTCTTTCTCTCTTTTCAGTTTGCATGTGTGATCCTTATGCAATTTGATAAGGACCGAGCAGATTCCCTTTAATGTACAGATAGACAATATCCAGCTTCGCTTGCAGCTGGGTTTGGATAGAGATGTTGCACTTTAGAAATTAAAAAAACTGTTTAGCACAATATCAAGTTAGCTGTTGAGAAATAAATTAAACTAAACTTCAACCCTGCTAAATCAGAATGTCTCTGGATTGAAAAACCTTTTATCAAAGAAATCAGCCCTGGAACAGAGCTTGAAGGAAGTTGTTGACCATCAAGGCTGAAGCACGCATCTTACTTTTAATGGTGTACTTGCCACATTCGATGCACTGGCACATTAAGATAGCATCCAAGGTTTGTTTTCATTATATAGATTTGACCAGAGTCCAGTGGTTTAAGCTATTTTGATTCATACTTTTATTAGCAGTACATTAGACCAACGTAATTTAGTCTTGCTGGATTTCCCCAAGTCGCTTCTAATGAAATTACAAAGGACTCAAAATCTAGTTGCTCAATTAAATGCTTCTTCTTAAAATCATGTATCATCCCTTCCTCAATCCTTTCCCTGGCTCTCTGAGCACAGATGCGGTTTGCATTTACATTTTTGCATGGGTTGCTGCCCCCCTTATTTGAGCAAATGCACTGAGTTTTATGTACCTGAGAAACAACTTCACTCAGCATATGGTTTTATAATGGATTCCACTGCTCCAGGAAGACTAAAATAGACTAGTAAAAGAGCTTTATCTAATGTGTTCCCATTTGGGGATTAATAGATGGGTAGTGAATGCTTCCTGTGTGTTTTGGAAATTGGTGAAAAGCTTTTTTAAGTCTCTGCCTTTTTAAGCTATTTTAGGATTTGTAGTTTTACTGTAATGTTTGGATGTCTTTATGATGTCTATGCTGTAAGACACTTGGGACAGTTCTCTAGGAAATGCCTAATAAGCATGAGTAAATAAATAATGTAGATCGCATGGCTCTGGGAATTGATGGCAGATGGTACACTATTAATAGTCAACTAGTGATGTCAGACTTGTGCAATGCATACTACTGGAAAGATTTGTAAGTTAGTTCCATAACAGAAGACACTTCAGCTTTGGCTTGAATAAAATACCACCACTGGATAGGTGATGGATTCGTTTAACGCTGAGTTTCGGAAACAGAATACAATGGGTGAAAAATACTACTAGGCCCATATTGCCTGTCTATTTTCCCTTCCTACTTCAAATACTACAGACATCATGAGATCTCTTGCTTACCAGTAAGGAAAGAATTTTGTGTCTTGTTTTAATGCTACATTGTACAGAATATCTACCTCAAGGCATTTAATACTTACAAGAACTTCATAATCTGGGACTGTGTGCGTTCCCAGACCCGTCCTGTCGAAAGTCACTCTATAAGTTGAGTTAAGAGTGTCTACTGCATCTATCTGTCCTGTGAACAAGCCATCGTGGATACCACGTAACCGTGCTGAAACCAAAATGGAGCATCATTATCATCATACCTCTTAGAGAAAGACAGAAAATCACAGCAAAATGCCCGGTAAAGCATACAGGATCCAAAACGGCAAATCAGGAAAATACTAGAACTTATTTTCTGTATCATCCCTACAAGGTCTCTTGCACTGCCCACCTACAGGTAACTCAAATGAGAAATTCAAATTGAGTGTATCCCAGAATTTTCCCTTTTTTCATATATTCCCCCCCCCCTCCGCCCCAATTATAACTGCATCTTTCTGTGGCCCTGATAGTAGGATTCAATTTCCTTAATTGATTTCTAAAAGCATTTATTAGATAATCTAGTAGGGTAACACATGCTTATTTTCTTTCAGGGGATCATAGTGCTGTTTCACCACCCAGCAAACCCGAAGAACAGTCTGAGCTGAGGATCAAACCAACTTTACTTTAATCCAGGACTGCCAAGTAGGTAAACAGGCATGGTTTCAAAATAACGTTTTATACCACAAAGAAATCATTTTAACTTTTGTACTACATTAGCACAGAAGAATGGACTATATAAGTAAACTTGCTTCCTAAATAAGATACTCCACAATTCAGGATCAGAAAGTGCCTCCCCAAAAATAGTTTGTGGTTTCTCAGAAACCAAACCTTTGCCTACCGAGGGTCCCCTTTATCTTAAAAAGTTAAGTGTTCCACACAGAGCAAGTTTCTATGTCCTCCATTACTTCAGATACCATCTTAGACTGCATGCCCACTGGCACATGGGAATACTTACTGTACCTAGAATATAACTCACCCAGAGCTCAGTTTGGAAAGATACATAATTAAAATCAAATTCAAAATTCATGACCTAATAGACTTTTGGGGAATGCATGTTTATTTTCATTCCAGAAAACAAAATTTAATGTACCACAGCATCAGTTATTTGAATATTTGTAAGCCAGACATTATGGGTTTAATTTTATAACACAGCACCTCTAGTAAGGTTAGAAAAAGGTGCCTATTTTATAAAAGGCACCTATGTGTTTTTATAAACTAGGCATCCAGAACCAGCTCTAATAATGCACAAATCCTCTCACGCAAATTTGCATCTGCTCTGAAAATGTAAGTGCATGCATACAGTCACTGCATGGGTTCGCATAGTTAACAGTTTCATTTTTCTATCGACTGCTGGATTGATAGATGTCATTGCATGTTACTGGGATGTAACAGTTCTCCTAGAGCTCAAAGCCGAGTATAAAGTTCTGAGCATTCACAGCCCTTTGGTGCCCTTCATTCCATAGCTCAAGAAGGAATACAACTTACTGAGAAGCATGGGAGACCATGTGCCTAAGCAATTCTCCTATCTACAGAAGACAACCATTCTGGGTGGGAAATAGTGTCTTTTCTGTTGACAAGCAGGACTGAGTCAGGCACATGAGTGGGTGACTTAAGCTCCGATTTGCTCATTCATGATGAATTCTGCATTACACAGCACCAGCCTGGTCAAAGAAAATGTGAGAGTTGCCAATGTTTCAAAGACAGGTTGGCCAGCATGGCTTGCAAAAATTCATGTAATTATGGATCGGTCCAAGCAGTAGTGCAAAGTGAAGGCATGATGCGAAGACCAAGTCACTGCTTTGTAATTGGTGTCCAGGTAAACAGATTTTAGGAGAGTCACGGTGGCTGCAGTGGCTCTGATTTAGTGAGGGTTCACTTAACAGTTTGCTCATAACAGAACTGGAAGCAAGATGCTAGCCAATTTGCTAATTTTTTTTGGCTAATGGAACTACTAAGTTGAGGTCAAAGGAGACAAAACAGCTACATAGATTTTGGTGGATTCATTTATTATGAGGTAATAAGTTTAGAATATCGAGAGACTTGTGTACATTGAGATTTAGGGCAAAACATAGGAAGCGCTATTCCTCAGCAATATGCAACTGTTACCATCTTTGCTAAAAACTTAGACGTCCAAAGTACTGCTATCTTAAGTGACCATCTCTCTAGTGCGTTTCTGCTGCATGTTTTCCCTCTATCTTTTCTCTTTGCCTACACTGTCCTGTAAAATGATGGAGTTCCTTTCTTTTCTTTTCATCCCTTTGTTTTTTAAATATATTTGTAAACCACTGTGTATACTTGGCAAAAGACAGTATAGTAAGCTGAATAAACCATCACTTTTATAAAGGAATTGCGTATAGGGTTCAAACAGGGCTGACCCAACCATTAGGCAAACTAGGCAGCCGCCTAGAGTGGCAGCTTTTAGGGGACAGCAAAGAGCAGGGCATTCAAAGCTAAACAATACATGCTGACAGCCATGGAGGGCATAAGGCTTAAGGTCAGCCTAGGGTTCCAATACCTTGAACCAACTCTGGGGCCGGCCCTGGGTTCCAAGGTAACCAAGATTTGAAGTTCACTTATTCTAGCCAAGGAGACCTCAATGAGAAAAGGCATTTTCTAGATAACATGTTTGAGTGAAGCAGATTAAGTTGACTCAAAAAGGCAGCTTCATGAAAGAAATAAGGGTGACATTTAGGTCCCCAAAGTACAGGTGGTTTCTGCAATGGTGATGTGATCTGCAGAAGGCCCTTCATAAATGGTAGGATATTTTGAAGTCAGGAGACTACTGATAATGGAATGATAGCCTGACAGAGAACCAATATATATTCTGATGATGAATTTCTGCAGTCCTAGTTGCTAAAGATGACATAGTATGGTGTGAGAAGGGTACCAAATAGGCTCAGCCATGTGTAAAAGAATCTCTTCCACTTGAAGCATTAGGTACACCTAGTAGTCTGTTTTTGTGAAGCCACTAATATATCTTGAATAAACTTTGGAAATCCGAGAATGGAAACTAAAATACTGCTCAATTTCCATGTTATGAGGGCTAAGGACTGGAGGTTGAGATGAAGAAGGCAGCCCTTGTTTTAAGTGTTCAGTAACAGAAATACTGGAAGCCTGCATTGAGACAGAACTGCAATTCTTCCAAACAAAGGGAATTGGTTCTGATGAGGCTAGTAGGGCTCTATGAGAATCATCATGCCAGACCACTGCAGGAACTTATGCAGGGTCTTTTCTATAAGAGGGATAGGAGTATAAACACTTAGGAGGGGCCAAGTTCAGTTTAATGCTAGACTTGCAGGAATGGCAAACTCTAGTCCTGAAGTGCCACAACCCAGCCTGGTTTTCAGGATACCCTTAATGAATATTCATGAGATATTTGCATACAATGGAAGGCAGTGGGTACAAATATATCTCATGAATATTCATTAGGGACATCCTGAAAACCAGGCTGGATTGTGGTGCTCCAGGAATGGAGTTCGCCATCCCTGGCTAGAGCATTGCTTGTCTGCTGATCTAAGGAGTGTACTGAACAATAGAGATGTAGCTATGCATTTTCACTACTAGTGAAGAGATCTATTTGAAGTGTGGGCGGTCCCTCCAGACTGAAAGATGCTATGCAGAGTTATTTGGTTCAGAGACCACTCAGATATTGACTATCTGATTCTGAATGCAGGTGAGATGCCTGGATTTATATGCAACTGGTGATGACAAAGTCCCATTTCCTTGCTATTTCCTGGCACAGATAGATGGATACTGTCCCTCCCTACTGTTGATATAGAACATAACTTGGCTGTCTGTCTAAACCAATACTGAATGATCTTGAAGTTGATAAATACTCAAAAGGGAGTAAATTATTGCTTGGAAATCCAGAACATTTATACAGAGCAGCCTTGTGGACTGCAACCAGGTCCCTTGAGTTAGGTGGTGTCCAGATGGGCTTCCCAACCAATATTAAAGACATATGTTAGAACCAAAATGAAATTCCAGTGGCACAAATGGGACACCTCTAGTCAGATTGTGTTCAAACATCTACCTCTGCAGCATAGTTCATAGTGAAACTGGCAGATGAAGTGTGGTAGATAAGATGGGTACACTAGTTACACTGGAACATGAGATCCCACTGAGGCTCTCATCTTTAAACAGCCATCAGGTACAACATGCATCACAGTGATCATAAGGACCAACATTTGTAAGGCAGCTTTGGCTGCAACAGTGGGAGAAGTCTGAAAGCTCTGGGCATGAAACATTAGTGTTTGCAATCTGTCTGACAGCAGAAAAGCTTTTGAATGAATTGTGTCCAAAATAGCCCCTATAAAGAAAATCTTGTTCATAGGCTCAAGGGCTGATTTAAAGTCGATAATAAATCCTAGGGTCTAAAGGAGGAAAATTTTGTTTGTGAACGTTGGGGCCAGACACCCTGAGGAGGCTGCAAGAAGCTAGTTACCGAGATATGGAAATACCAGATGACCCCCACCCTGTGTAAATGAACAGTCAACACTATGGGGCATTTGGAGAAAATTTTGAGGGCTGGTAAGAGGCCAAAAAGGAAGGACTTTGTATGAATAATCCAGATACAGAAGGAACCAGCAGTGCTTCCTGCACTATGGATAGACTAGAACATAAGTGCAAGCATCTTTGAGACCCAGTGCGCACATCCAGTCTCACTTCTTCAAACGGGGAGAATCGAGGGAAGAATGTTAATCGTTAACTTTTCCTTGTAGAGGGGTAAAGGGTAGTTACTCACCTGTAACAGGTGATCTCCGGGAACAGCAGGAATTTAGTCTTCACATATGGATATAGTCAGTACCGACTGAGCCCGCACAGGAATGCAACCCAGCGTCCAATAGGAACGCTTTTGGGAGCACTTCACAGCGCATGCGTGCTGCCTTCCCGCCTCTGTACCCCTCTCACTTCAGTTGAGTTTATAGCTGAGACCAAAGTAGAGAAGTAGAGAAAAAGATAGAGACAACTCCTAGGGGAGGTGGGTGGGTTGTGAAGACTAAATTCCTGCTGTTCCCGGAGATCACCTGTTACAGGTGAGTAACTACGCTATCTCCAGGAACAAGCAGGAATGTAGTCTTCACATATGGGGATTCCCAAGCTGAAAGATGCCAAGGGGTGACCCCAGCAAGCTGCGAACCCAGGTGAGATGGGTCATGCTTCCTCCCATGGACCTCTGGCATCCAACTTGTGGACGGTGGGTAGGAGTTGTATTAAGTATGGAAGAGATGCTAGAGAATAGCCTGGCCAAACGAGGCATCCCGACGGGAGTCCCTGTCTAAGCAGTAGTGGACTGTGAAGTTGTGTACTGAAGCCCAAGTGGCTACTCTGCAGTTATCAATAGACACAGAACGAAGGTTAGCCGTTGAGGCTGCCATTGCTCTCACATTGTGAGCGGTGACATGGCCCTCGAGAGAAAGTCCTTTACTCTGATAAGTATAGGATATACAGTCTGCAATCCAATTTGACAGAGTTCTTTTGGAAACTGGAAGTCCCAAATGACTAGAGTCAAAAGCCACAAAAAGCTGAGATGATTTTCTATGTGGCTAAGTTCTTTGGAGATAAAGCATAGTTACTCACCTGTAACAGGTGATCTCCGGGAACAGCAAGAATTTAGTCTTCACATATGGGTATCGTCGGTACTGACAGAGCCTGCGCGGGAACACTCCCCAGAGTCCAATTAGAAAGCTTTTGGGAGCATCCCACAGCGCCTGCATGCTGCCTTCCCGCCTTTCCCAACTGCCTCTCTCCAGTTGAGTTTTAAAGCTGAGACAAAGAGAGAGAGGGAAAGAAAAGAAAAGAGAGATACAACTCCTAGGGGAGGTGGGTGGGTTGTGGAGACTAAATTCCTGCTGTTCCTGGAGATCACCTATTACAGGTGAGTAATTATGCTATCTCCAGGAACAAGCAGGAATGTAGTCTTCACATATGGGGGACTCCCTAGCTACAGATGCCAGGGAGAGACCCCAGAAGTTGTGTGCCCCTGTGAAAGGGCTCCACTCCCCCCCCCCCATGGATTTCAGGCATCCTACCGGGAATGGAGGGTAGGAGTTGAATAAGTATGGAACAGGTGTTGTAGAACAGCCTGACCAAACAAGGCATCAGGGCGGGCGTCCTTGTCCAAGCAGTAATGGGCTGTGAAGGTATGAACTGAGGCCCAAGTAGCTGCTCGACAGATGTCGTCAATAGAGACAGAGTGTAGATGAGCCATTGAGGCTGCCATGGCTCTCACACTGTGAGCTGTGACATGGCCTTCCAGAGAAAGGTTCTTACTCTGATAGGCAAAAGAAATACACTGTGCAATCCAGTTGGACAATGTTCTCTTGGAGACTGGAAGTCCCAAATGAGAGGAATCGAAAGCAACAAAGAGTTGGGAGGACTTTCTATGTTGCTGTGTCCTTTGCAAGTAAAAGGGAATTGCTCTTTTACAGTCCAAAGTATGAAGATTCCTTTCTGCATTTGAAGCATGAGGCCTTGGAAAAAACACAGGCAGATAAACCGCCTGGTTTAAATGAAAAGGTGAGACCACCTTTGGCATAAAATGTGGATGAGTCCTAAGGACTACCTTATCACGATGGAACCTCGTGTAAGGGGGATCAGCAACTAATGCTTGCAATTCACTGATGCGACGTGCTGATGTGATTGCAATGAGAAAGATAACTTTCCAGGAAAGGAATTTCAAGAAGGTAGTAGCTAAAGGTTCAAAAGGCGGCTTCATGAGCTGCCCCAGAAACATTCAGGTCCCATGCCACTGGAGGTGGCCTAATGGGAGGCTTAGTTAGAAGAAGGCCTCTCATAAATCTCGCTACGACAGGATGAGAGGAAATAGGCTGTCCATTTAAAGGCTTTAAAGAAGCAGAAATAGCACTTATATGGACTCTTACTGAGTTAGTCTTAAGTCCTGCATTAGATAAATGAAGGAGATATTCCAGTAAAGATTCCAGAGATATCACAAGGGGGTGAAGACCCTTTTGCGAACACCATATGGAAAACCTTTTCCACTTGAAAGCATAAGAGCATCTTATGGAAGGTTTCCTGGAAGCACAAAGGACATCTTTTACTTGTTGAGAAAGGTTAAGACCATGAAGGTCTAGGCTCTCAGCAACCAGGCCCTGAGATGCAGAGAGTGAGGATTGGGATGCCACAACATCCTGTCCTCCTGAGACAGGAGATCTGGAGCAGATCCTAACTCCAGAGATGGAGCTTGAGAGAGATGTAGGAGCAGAGGGTACCACATCTGCCGTGGCCAATGTGGAGCTATGAGAATCATATGGCCTTTGTCTCTCTGAAGTTTGAATAGGGTTTTGGGAATTAGGGGAATGGGTGGAAAGGCATATAGGAGGTCCTGACCCCAATGGAGGAGGAAAGCATCCCTGGCCTGAGAACCCTGACCAGGAATTCTGGAACAGAACCAGGGAAGTTTGGCATTCAACGGACTTGCAAAGAGGTCTATGTCCGGAGTTCCCCAAATTTGAAAAAGTTTTGCTACCTGGTCTGCATGGAGAGACCATTCGTGTGGAAGCAGAACTCGACTGTGTCTGTCTGCCCAAGAGTTTTGAATGCCTGGCAGATACACCGCAAAGAGAGGAATCTGATGCTCTCTGGCGAGGGCCCATAGTCGCAAAGCTTCGTTGCAAAGCGACAGAGAGCTTGTTCCTCCCTGCTTGTTTAGATAGAACATAGCTACTTGATTATCTGTCTGAATTAGGACTGTCTTGTAGCTCAGCTGGGTGTGGAACACTCAAAGAGCAAGGAAGATTGCTCTGAGCTCCAGGAGATTGATATGTAAGTGGGTCTCCTGTGGAGTCCAGGTGCCTTGGGTGGAGAGATCTTGCAGATGAGCCCCCAACCCACTTGTGAGGTGTCTGTTGTTAGAGTGACCTGGGGTGGGGGCTGTTGGAAAGGGGACCCCACCAACAGGTTTTGGGTTGGCTGCCACCATTGTAGGGACAAGATAAGGTGACTTGAGTTTGCTATTTTGTCTGATAGGCAGCCTGATGCTTGAGTCCACTGAGTGGATAGAGTCCATTGGGCTGCTCTCATATGGAGGCGAGCATAGGGAACCACATGCACGATAGATGCCATGTGGCCTAGTAGTTGTAACATTTCCCGAGCAGTGAGATGAGTTTTTAACACTGCCTGGGAGGCTAACTGCACAATGTGAAGGCAGCGGGCCTGTGGAAGATAGGCCCTTGCTCTTCTGGTATGCAGCAAAGCTCCTATAAACTCTAAAGACTGAGTGGGAGTTAGGCTGGATTTTGGGATGTTTATGACCAGGCCCAAATACGCATTGTGCAAGATAGAGAAATTCTGGCCTCTGACTCTGATGGAGCTCGAATGAGCCAGTCACCTAAGTAAGAGAAGAGGCATATTCCTAGAGTGCGAAGAAATGCTGCTACCACAGCCATGCATTTTGTAAACACCCTTGGTGCTGAGGCCAGGCCAAAAGGAAGCACCCTGTATTGGTAGTGCTTTTGCTGAAAAAGAAAACGAAGGAATCTTCGGTGAGTTGGATGGATGAGAACATGAGTGTACGCATCCTTGAGATCTAGAGAACAAAGCCAATCCCGACTCTGAAAGTATGGCAGCAGAGTTCTCAGAGAAATTATCTTGAATTTCTCCTTGAACAGGAATTTGTTCAATTCTCTGAGGTCTAAAATGGGTCCGTGTCCCCCTGTTTTCTTTGGAATAAGGAAATAGGGGGAGTAAAACCCTGTTGGGAATGGGTACGTCTTCTATTGACCCCTGGGCAAGACGTAAACTGACCTCTTAACCCAGCTGAGTGTTGGGTGAAGTCTGAAAATTGAACTGTCTTACCACTGTAGGAGGGGGCATGTTGAAAAAAATGAAGCTTGTACCCTCTCTTCCAATGGAAAGAGTCCATTCTTCTGCTGTTATCTGCCCCCATCTGGGGGCAAAATGACACAACCTTCCTGGGATGGTGGAAGGCTCTGGCTTATTCAGGGCTAGGAAGGCCAAGTTCTCTAGATGGGAGTCAAAGCCCCTGTGGAGGCTGAGTCTGCAGGGCCGGTTGAGGCTTAGCAGTCTTTGTTTTCCTTTGCTTTGGGGGCTGCTGCCCCTTTCGGGCAGACTGACATGCAGAATGCACCTGCTGGGTATAGGAGGGGTAAAACCTCTTCTTTTTAGAGAAGAATGGTTTCTTGTAGGATTTTCTCCTTGCAGGAGCAGCTGTAGCTTTGTATAGTCTATCCAAAGTGGTGTTATCAGCATCCAGCTCATTAGCTTTCTCTTGCCAATTTTTGCCAAAGAGATTTTTGCCTGTGCAAGGGATATTCCCCAGTTTGTCCTGTACCCGGAGTTCTAAGTCAGATGCCTGGAGCCAGGCAATCCTGTGAGCACCAATGGCTATGGCAGAGGTTCTGCTTATGCACTCAAAGCAGTCAAAAGCTGCACGATTAACAAACTTGGAAGCATCCTGGGCATGTTTGACGAGTGTAAGATAATACTGCCTCTTATCATCAAGAAGGAGAGGGCTCATAAGCTCTAGATCGCCTGTAACCTCCTTAAGGAACATTCCCATGTATAAGATGTAGGAACTAATCCTGGCAGAAAGCATAGAGGCCTGGAAAGTTTGACGCCCAAAGGCATCAAGAGTCCTATATTCACGTCCTGGAGGATTAGATGCATGTCTTTTTGCACTCTTTTCTGAAATCCAGGACTAGAAGGCACTCGATACATGGTATCCAGCCTACGGGAATGAGGAGAGGTGGTAAGAGGTGTTTCCCAAATTCTTAACATGAGATCATGCAAGATCTCATGAATAGGCAAAGTAGCTGCCTCCTTGGGAGCTTTAGGATATTGTAAAATCTCCAACTCCTTTGCTCTGGGCTCTGTTTCAGGAGCCACTGTGATGGAAAGACCTCTAGCCACCTCCCTGATGAAATCCTGAAAGGATATATCCTCTGGAGGGGACATCCTACGTTTAGGAGAAGGCGGCTCCTCAGAGAGAAGTACTCTGGCATCGACAGAGCTATCAGTCCTCCGAGTCATCGGAGTATTCAAAATATCTTCTCTCCAGGCGCTCTTGTAAAGCACGAGCACGGAGGGGTCCGGTACCGGCCTGTCGATACCGGAGGAAATAGCATGACTCTGTGTCGGTAACACACTCGCCGATGTCGATGCTGTCGGTACCGGTATCGGTGCCGGAACCGGTGTTGATACCGGTTGAACTGTCTGAAGCAGTCCCGAAGGCACCGATGCCGCAAGGAGAGCCACCAGACTGTGCTCAATAGCTAGGAATCTCTGGTCAATTGACGCTGCCGATGCCTGGGTGTCGGTACTGGACCAAGCGGTCGGTACCCCAGAGCATGGCACCAGTAGTTCTGCTGAGGTTGAGGCCTCGAGAACATCCTGGAGCCCCGACAGTGCTTTGGAAGCCGAAGCCTCCCGCTGGGGCAATTTTGCCGGTACAAGTCCCTCAAGGGCAACGCCAGAGGCATCTCAATGCTTGGAAGGAGATCTACCCTTTGAGGACCGGCAAGATTTATGTTTGGTTACCTGAGATCCATGGGAGGAAGACGAAGCCCTGGAAGACGTCGATGCCACAGATGCTGCATTGGAGGGAAAAAGGGTGCTAAGCTTAGCAGCTCGATTCTGCTGACCCCTCTTCGACATCATCCCACAGGCAACACACTCCGAGATGGAGTGGTCAGGACCTAAACATTTGAGGCACCACTCGTGAGTGTCGGTGACGGAGATGGTACCGCCACACTTGGAACACTTTTTAAAACCCGAAGCGGGTTTTTCCATGTTGAGGAAAAATTGGGCCTAGTGCCCAAAATGGCACGTGGCACCCGAGAGAAAAAGGGCTGGAAAATCCAGAAAAAAAGATTACAAAAGTTTTTTGTTTTGTTTTTTTTGAAGAAAGAACTGATGGTACCGGTATAGCGTCGAGGAAGGCAGACGCTACCACAAAAAAATATGGGATAATTTCTGCGGTGACAGGAAATCAACCTGCTGGCTCCACGGAAAACGAATAACTGGAGAGAGGCAGTTGGGAAAGGCGGGAAGGCAGCACGCAGGCGCTGTGGGATGCTCCAAAAAGCTTTCTAATTGGACGCTGGGGAGCGTTCCCGCGCAGGCTGCGTTGGTACCGACGATACCCATATGTGAAGACTACATTCCTGCTTGTTCCTGGAGATAAGGCTAAAGCTCTTTTACAATCCAATGTGTGAAGATTTCTTTCCGCACTAGAGGCATGAGGCCTAGGGAAGAATATAGGAAGATAAACCGACTGGTTTAAATGAAAAGGTGAAACCACCTTTGGCATAAAGTGAGGAGTCCTGAGCACTACTTTATCATGGTGGAACCTTGTATAAGGAGGGTCAGCTACTAATGCCTGTAGCTCACTAATGCATCTTGCAGAAGTGATGGCAATTAGGAAAATGACTTTCCATGAAAGAAACTTTAGGTCTGAAGTGGCTAAAGGTTCAAAGGGTGGTTTCATAAGCTGACCAAGAACAAGATTCAGATCCCATGCCACCAGTGGTGGTTTAATGGGAGGTTTTGTTTTTATTTATTTATTTATTTAACATGTTTTATATACCGTCTTTCTACAAATCAAAACGGTTTACATAGACAATAAAAGGCAGTATATTTCAACTGTTTACAAGGAACGAATAACAGGGTACAGAATAAAACATGAAAAACAAAATTATATTATACAATTAATTACAATTAATTGTTAAGAGTAGACCTCTCATAAATCTTGATACAAGTGGATGAGAGGAAATAGGTTGTCCATCGAAAGGTTTATGAAAAGCAGTAATAGCGCTAAGATGGACTCTCACTGAATTGGTCTTCAGACCAGAAGTTGATAATTGGAGAAGATACTCTAGTAGCGACTCCACAGGCACCAAAAGGGGGTTGTCCCTTTTGTGAACACCAGACAGAGAACCTTTTCCACTTAAAAGCATAGGAATGTCTTGTGGAAGGTTTTCTGGAAGCCATAAGGATATCCTTTACTTGTTGAGAAAGGTCAATATCCTGGAATTCTAGGCTTTCAGTAAGCAGGCCCTGAGATGTAGGGATCCGTCCTCCTGAGACAGAAGATCTGGAGCATTCCCCAATTCCAGGGGAGTGGTTTGAAAGAGATGCAGAGGAAGAGGACACCACGTTTGTCGTGGCCAATGTGGAGCTACTCATATCATACGACCTCTGTCTCTCTGAAGTTTGAATAAAGTTTTGGGAATGGGTGGGAAGACAAAGAGGAAGTCCTGACCCCAGTAGAGTAGGAAAGCATCTCCTGCCTGACAGTTGTGAGCCGGGATTCTGGAACAGAATCGGGAAGTTTGGCATTCTGTGGACTTGCAAAGAGGTCTATAGCTGGTGCTCCCCAGATTTGAAACATTCGAGCAAGCTGGTATGAGTGGAGGGACCACTCGTGTGGCAGCAGTATTCGACTGAGTGTCTGCCCATAAGTTTTGAATGCCCGGAAGGTATACCACAAACAGGTGAATTTGCAACTCTCTGGCGAGGGCCCATAGTGCAAAGCTTTGTTGCATAGTGACAGAGAGCCTGTTCCGCCTTGCTTGTTCACATAGAACATAGCTACCTGATTGTCGGTTTGGACCAGAACTGTCTTTTTGCTGAGATAGGCCTGAAAGACTTGAATGGCATTGAAGATGGCTCTTAGCTCTAGGAGGTTTATGTGAAGGGAAGCCTCCTGTGGGCTCCAGAGACTCTGAGTGGACAGATCGTGCAAGTGGGCCCCCCAACCCATCTTGGACACATCTGTTGTTAGTGTGGCCTGGTATAGTCTGCTGGAAAGGAGAGCCTACAAGGAGGTTTTCCAGAGATTGCCACCATTGCAGGGACGAAATCAGACGTGTGGTGTTTCTGATCTTGTCCATTAGCTGACCCGATGCCTGTGACCATTGATAGGATAGGGTCCACTGGGCTGCTCGCATGTGGAGGCGAGCATAGGGAACCACATGGACAGTGGATGCCATATGTCACAGAAGTTGAAGCATCTCTCGAGCAGTAAGGAACACCTTCATAGATGCTTGAGATGCTAGTTGTATTATCTTTAGACAGCATGGCTGTGGGAGGAAAGCCCTCGACTGCTGTGTGTCTAGATGAGCCCCTATGAATTCGAGAGATTGAGAGGGGGTGAGATGAGATTTTGGGAGGTTTATGACCAGTCCCAAGTATTGAAGAATGCTCATTGCTCAAGAAAGAGCGAAGCTGGCCTCTGGAGCTGTCGATGCTCGAATGAGTCAATCGTCCAAGTAAGGGAAGACGAATATTCCCAGAGTCCTCATAAATGCTGCTACCACTGCCATGCATTTTGTGAAGACTCTTGGAGCAGAGGCCAGTCCGAAAGGAAGAACTCTGTACTGGAAGTGTCTTCCTTGGACAAGGAATCAAAGGAACCTCCTGTGATCTGAGTGGATGAGAATATGCATGTACGCATCTCTTAGATCTAGAGAACATAGCCAATCCTGACTTTGAAGGTATGGAAGGAGTGTCCCGAGGGAGATCATTTTGAACTTTTCTCAGAACAAATATTTGTTTAATTCTCTGAGGTCTAGGATAGGCCTGTGTCCCCCTGTCTTCTTTGGAAAAAGAAAATAGGGGGGAGTAAAACCCCGAACACTGTTGGGATATGGGTACCTCTGATTGCTCCTTGAGCGAGAAGTGATGTGACTGCCTGCCACAAGAGGTTGGTGGCAGGGGCTTGAGAATTGAACTGTTTTATTATTGTAGGTGGGGGGGCAAGTTGAGGAAATGAAGTTGTACCCCAGTTGTACAATGGACAGAATCCAGTTTTCTGATGTTATTTGTTGTTTTTGGCAAAATAGCAGAGTCTTCCTGGAATGGTTAAGGGTTCTGGACCTTTCAGGGGCAGAATGACTAAGTTCTCTAGGTAGAAGTCAAAGACCCTGAGGGGGCTGGGTCTGTTGGGCCGGTTGAGCTCTTTGAGCTTGCGGCTTTCTTTGCTGTCTGTTCTGTTGTTGCCCCTTCTGGGGAACATGAAGCAAACGGTGGCTTTGATGGGTGTAAGATGGGGTAAGGCTTCTTTTTCTTGCTGAAAAAGGGTTTTTTGAATGTTTTCTTCTTTGCTGGGTTGGCTGTAGACTGATAGTCTGTTCAAGGTAGTATTTTCAGATTCAAGCTGATTAGCCTTGTCCTGCCAGTCCTTGCCAAAGAGATTTTCTCCTGTACAAGGAATGTTTCCCAGCTTTTCTTGCACCCACTGTTCTAAGTATGATGCTTGAAGCCAAGCAATACGACATGCTCCTATGGATATAGCAGAGGTTCTGCTAATACATTCAAAGCAATCAAAGGTAGCACGGTTCATGAATTTAGAGACATTCTGGACGTGCTTGACCAGAATAAGGTAGTCTGCTCTTTTTCACTCAGAGACACAAGGGCTAATGAGCTCTAAGTCTTTTATGACTTTTTCCAGGAACATTCCCATATAAAGAATACAGGAACTGAATCCTGGCTGATAGCATGGAGGATTGAAAGCATCGACGCCCAAAGGCATCGAGTGTTCTGGATTCCCGGCCTGGAGGATTAGAAGAATGTAGCACTCTTTTAGCACTCTTGATTCTTCACATGGCCAATTCCACTACCATTGAATTGTGTGGTAACTGAGATTTTTGAAAACCAGGACAACTTGGTACTCTCTGTACATAGTGTCAAGGCATCAGGAATGTTAAGATATTGTTAAAGGAGTTTCCCACATTCTCAACATCAGATTATGTAAGATCTTGTGAATGGGAAGCATAGCTGCCTCCTTGGGAGCCATAGGGTATTGTAGAATTCTTAATTCTTCTGCCCTAGGTTCCTTTTCTGGAATCACAGTGATTGCAAGGCCCTTTGCTAAATCACGTATGAAATCCTGGAAGGACATATCTTCTGGAGGAGACATCCTGTGTTGAGGAGGAGGAGTTGAATCCTCTAGTAGGCTCACTCTGGTACCGGTAGAATCGTCAGAGTCATCGGAATCGTAAGACTCAAAGGCACTCTGTACCGGGTGCTTCTATAACGCATGGTATCGGTACCACTCGAAGTCGGCACCGAAATGTCTCAGTTCCTGATTCCCGATACCAGAGATCGACTCAAGGCTCAGCATGGGGGGAAGCAGTCCTGTCGAAGCAGGTACTGTCGGTACCGGTATCGATGTCGGTATCGATACCTGTTGAACTGTCTGTAGCAGTCTTAGTGGCACCAAAGCTGCTAAGAGGGACGCTAGACTGCATTCAATAGCGAGGACTTTTATCCATCGCTCCTGCCGATGCCTGGGTGTCGGTACCGGTGGAAGCGGCTACAACCCCAGAACATGGCACCAGTAGTTCTGCAGAGGTGGAGGCCTCTAGAACATCCTGGAGCCCCGTTAATACTTTGGAGCCCGAAGACTCCCGCCGGGGCTGTTTTGCTGGTGAACTATCCTCGAGGGCAACGCCAGTGGCATCTTGATACTTTGAAGGAGATTTACCCTTCGAGGACCGACCAGTCTTCGAAGACTCAAGTTTAGTTACCTGAGATCCATGGGAGGAAGATGAAGCCCTGGAGGACATCGATGCAAGTGACATCGTATCCGTGGCAAAAAAGGATACCGAGTTTTGCAGCTCTTATTCTGCAGGCCCCTTTTGGTCATCCTCGTGCAGGAGAGACACTCCGTTGGAAAATGTTCAGGACCTAAACATTTTAGACACCAATCATGGGTGTTGGTGACGGAAATGGTACCGCCACACTTTGAGCATTTTTTGAAACCACTAGCTGGTTTCTCCATGCCTGAAGAAAAGTGGGCCTAGTGCCCAAAATGGTGCCTAGCACCAGAAACAGAGGAAAGACCCCTGAAGAAAATCTATATTTTTTTTTGAAAAGAAAGAAGAACCACTGGCGGTACCAGTAGGCGTTGAATGAAGGCAGATGCGACCACAAAAAAACAAAGAATAAAAGGAAATTTTCTGCAGTGACAGGGTACACGTCCTGTCGGCTCCGCGGAAAACGAAGAACTGAAGTGAGAGAGGTAGAGGCAGGAAGGCAGCACGCATGCGCTATGGGGTGCTCCCAAAAACATTCCTATTGGATGCTGGGGAGCGTTCCCGTGCGGGCTCCGTCGGTACCGATGATACCCATATGTGAAGACTACATTCCTGCTTGTTCCTGGAGATAGATATCCAAGATCTAATATAGGGGGGTAAGCCTCCTGTTTCTTTGAAGATCAGAAGTACCTGGAGTAGAAGCCTTGGTTCCTTTCCTGAACTGGAACCAGTTCTATTGTGTTGGGCTGCAGAAGGAGATTGACTTCTTCCCGAAGCAGGTGGGCATGGAGTTGAGGTGAAAGACAACAACCAAACTCAGTCTGGTGACACAGTAAGGAACCTCAGGTGGTAGCACATCTTTATAATGCTGAGAACTCAGATCCATGATGATTTGCTCCCAGTGCTGGAGAAAGTAATGTATCTGATCTTGGGGCAGTTTCTCCAAATGGGTTAGGTTTGCGCATACCATGAGAGTCATAAACCTCACTTCTAACCATGATATGCTGAGCATGATCTCAAACTCTCAAATTTACTGCTAATGCATGGCATAGCACTTGCATCGTGCCAAAGACCGCTTCCTTCTAGAGTTCGTAAAATGTTACGTGTATGGGTAATTTATCAAGATGTGTTTGGAAGTTCTTCTTAATCAAGCCAGTGGCACTCAACACAATGGGAAATAACTATCTTACTGCCACATTTTCTTGGTATTTTCAGGATCTTCTCCCTCTCCATGCTATTCACAAAATAATCACTTGGAAAAGACACCTCTATAATCAATGCCGTTCTGGTGGTGTTCTTTACCACTATGTCAGGTTTTCTCACATCCAGTTTCTTATCCATCTGAATGGGAATGTTCCAGGTGATCATAATCTCTTCATTCTCTGTAATTCTTAGGATCACAAGCCCAGTGATTTTCAGGCACAGTGATGTTGTAGTATTTACAGAGTTTACAATGTATGAAGCATGCTACTTTGTTGTGCCTTTCTATATAGAATTTTTCTGCCATCAGAGTAATTGTTTCCAGGTATTTCTTACAGAATCAACATATATCAGTTCTGCCAGTTGCTTGGGGTTGTGGAAGGGGGGTGGGGGAGGGATGGCTAGGTTCAGCAGTAGCAGGCCATGTGCCACCTGAATCAGCTGCAGGCCATGTTTGTCAAAGCACATGACTTGCCACCCACAGAGGTCTGCCACCCTAGGCAGCCGCTTAGCGGATGGGCCAGCACTGCCCCCTGAACACGCCCACGTAGCATGCTAGGGCTGCTACCTGAACCTTGAGAGAGTCCAGGACCCACACCTGATCCAAACTGGACTCCAAGGAGAACAAAATGGCAAGTAATGTCTGCTTTCCTAGCATCCAGAGTCTGTGAAACTCTCAAAGACCCTTCAGTCTCTCAGAGGCCACGGAAGCAAAGACCCTCCAGGCCTTGAGAAGGATGCCTGCTACTGCTCCAGAGTAGTCCTTCTTAGACAGCCTATGCCTCAGAAAGATCAGATCTTAAAACGAGAAGGGAATGGGATCCTCCATCACCAGGGGCCATTACGTAGAAGACCCCTTTCTTGAGGTAGTAAGAGAAGGGACCCCACCAAGAGGCTCAAGAGATCTGCACAAAATGGCCTGCATGGCCAATCCAATGCAACTAGAATCACCAAGCCCAGATGACACCAAATTCTGCAGAGATGGTGGCTAAGGGCCAAGGAGGGGGGGACATATAGGAAACCTCTCCCAGGGCCAAACCTGAAGCAAGGTATCCAGTTCTGCCACTCATGGATCCTTCTGACAGCTGAGAAAGCTCTTCACTTTGCCTTGATGGCCACTTAAGGAGAATGCTAAACACTGGGCAGCCCCAACTCTGCACTATGAGCTCAAACTCTTGAGGGCTTAACTCCCACTTACTGGGATCCACAGTATTCCAACTCAAGTAGTCAGCCTGAACATTGTCGACCCTTGCTATGTGGGCTGTGACAGAGCAAGTGGATGAACCTCTGCTCAAGTATACAATTCTGCCACTTCCACAGCCACCATCACTGGATTGTCTGAGAACAGACTTTGCTCCACTGACTCACCTGTTGGAAAAACAATCCTCGTCTGCATCCCATCCAACCACAATTGGGAACAAGGTAAGGTTTATGGAGGAACAGATGTGGATAAAAAGCAGAACTAGAATGCTTAAGCCCCTTGCCGCCAGAAGGAGAGGTGCCAGAGGGCTCCCAAGTTCACTTTAGGAGAGGCCAGGGCCACAGGCACCAATGAAGGGGTTATGCACCTGCTAAAGACCTATAACAGTCTGCGTTGTTTCAGGAACTGCTGTTCAAGCTAGGTGAAAAAGGGTCCTGGGGGGATCCTCAGGGACATGTGGGCTTGAGGCTGTGGCTGCTCCATCATATTCCCCATCTGCAGGATCCATGCAGCCGTCCAAAACGGCCACGGTGTCTACCAGTGAGGAGGAAAAAAAAAAAAAAGATGCAACAGAGGTGGCATACACAGCATAGCATTCTGAACATGCAAAAAAAAAAACAAAAAACCCCAAAACGTGTCCCAGGGCATTCCCACTGCTTTTAGGGCAGAAAACTACCGCTGTGGGTTTAAACTGCAGGGTGCCGCACAGCTCAGCACTGCAGCAACAAAGGAAAAAAGACCACGGGGGGAAGGGAGATATAGCAGTTACTTACCTGTAACAGGTGATCTCTGGGAACAGCAGGAATTAGTCCTCACATATGGGTACGTCGGTACCGACGGAGCCTGCGTGGGAACGCTCCCCAGCTTCCCAGAAGGAAAGCTTTTGGGGCATCCCACAGTGCATGCGCGCTGCCTTCCCGCCTTTCCTAACCAACTCTCCTCAGTTCAAGTTTAAAGCTGAGACAATAGAGAGAGAGAGGAAAGGAAAGACAGAGAGAGATACAACTCCTAGGGGAGGTGGGAGAGTTGTGAGGACTAATTTCTGCTGTTCCCAGAGATCACCTGTTACAGGTAAGTAACTGTGCTATCTCCAAGAACAAGCAGGAATGAGTCCTCACATATGGGGACTCCCTAGCTAAGATGCCTGGGAGATCCCCAAGGGTATGAGACCCTGAAGGGTTCCTCATCTTCCTATGGATCTCAGGCATCCATTCAGGGAAGGAGGGCAGGAGTTGTTCAAGAATGGAACAGGTGTCTGAGGACAGCCTGACCAAACAAGGCATCCCGGCGGGAGTCCTTGTCCAAACAGTAATGGGCTGTGAAGGTATGAACCGAGGCCCAGGTGGCTGCTCGACAGATTTGGTCGATGGACACAGAATGAAGATGAGTCATGGAGGTGGCCATGGCCCTCACATTGTGAGCTGTGACATGGCCCTCCAGAGAAAGGTTCTTACTCTGGTAAGCAAAAGAAATACACTGAGCAATCCAATTGGACAGTGTTCTTTTAGAGACTGGAAGTCCTAAATGAGAAGGATCAAAAGCAACAAAAAGCTGGGAAGACTTTCTATGTTGCTGTGTCCTGTGTAAGTAAAAAGCAAGAGCTCTTTTACAATCTAGAGGATGAAGGTTCCTCTCTGCACTGGATGCATGAGGAGCTGGAAAAAAGACAGGTAAATATACCTCTTGATTAAGATGAAAAGGTGAGACCACTTTAGGCATAAAGTGAGGATTTGTCCTAAGGACTACCTTATCATGATGGAACCTTGTATAAGGTGGATTAGCCACTAAGGCCTGCAGCTCACTGATGCGGCGAGCCGAAGTGATGGCAATAAGGAAAATAACCTTCCAGGAAAGAAATTTCAAGGAGGTAGTGGCTAAGGGTTCAAAAGGTGGCTTCATAAGCTGACCAAGAACCAAGTTTAAGTCCCATGCCACCGGAGGAGGTCGAATGGGAGGTTTAGTTAAAGTTAGGCCTCTCATGAATCTTGCAGTAAGAGGATGAGAGGAAATAGGTTATCCATTGAGGGGCTTAAGGGATGCTGCAATAGCACTAAAATGGACCCTTACTGAATTCGTTTTAAGACCTGCATTGGAGAGATGCAGGAGATATTCCAATAGAGAATTCATAGGAAGTGCCAGAGGGTCAAGACCCTTTTGAGCACACCAAATGGAAAATCTTTTCCACTTAAAAGCATAGGAACGCCTAGTGGAAGGTTTTCTGGAAGCATGGAGGATATCCTTCACTTGCTGAGAAAGATTGAAGTCTTGAAGGTCTAGGCCTTCAGTAACCAAGCTCTGAGGTGAAGGGACCTGGGGTTTGGATGCCACAAAGTCCCTTCCTCCTGGGACAGAAGGTCTGGCGCAGCTCCCAAGTCCAGGGAGGGGGCTTGGGAGAGATGCAGAAGTAGAGGGTTCCACACTTGGCGTGGCCAGCGTGGAGCTATGAGGATCATAGATCCTTGATCCCTCTGGAGTTTGAACAGAGTCTTGGGAATCAAAGGAATGGGTGGAAAGGCATACAGGAAGCCTTGACCCCAATGAAGGAGGAAGGCATCCTTGGCCTGAACTCCCTGACACGGAATTCTGGAACAGAACCGGGGATGTTTGGCATTCCACGGACTTGCAAAGAGGTCTATGTCCGGGGTTCCCCATTCTTGGAAGATTCTGAGTACCTGATCCATGTGCAGGGACCATTCGTGTGGAAGCAGAACTCGACTGAGTCTGTCTGCCCAAGAGTTTTGGATTCCTGGGAGGTATACTGCCAGGAGATGGATTTGATGCTCTCTGGCGAAGGCCCATAAAGCGTAGTTACTCACCTGTAACAGGTGTTCTCCAGGAGCAGCAGGAATCAGTCCTCACATATGGGTGACGTCGGCGCCGACGGAGCCCTCGCGGAGCAATTTCCCCCAGCTTTCAAAGAAAGCCCTTGGGAATTGCAGCGCGCATGCGCGGTCGCCTTCCCGCCCAAGGGTGCCATCTTAGCCAGTCTGATGACATAGCTAAAAGACAGCATAAAAATTTGCAAAAAAACTTAAGCAGATGATTGCAACTCCACGGGGAGGAGGGAGGGTTGTGAGGACTGATTCCTGCTGCTCCTGGAGAACACCTGTTACAGGTGAGTAACTACGCTTTCTCCAGGACCAAGCAGGAAGTCAGTCCTCACATATGGGACTCCCAAGCTTAAGGCTACCGGAGACCCTAAGCACAAAAATGAGCTCCCTCTAGCTCAGCAGCACAGAAGGAAGGAATCTTCACTGAATTATCACCCACCGGTAGCCCCCATCCGGGATGGAGGGTAGGAGTTGCTCAAACCTCGAAGAGATTTCGGAGGACTGCCTGTCCGAAAGCACTGTCCCTGCGGGACTCCCTCTCGAGACAGTAATGGACCGCAAAAGTCTGGCTCGAAGACCAAGTAGCGGCCCGGCAGATGTCTGCCAGCGGAACAGAGCGGAGGTAAGCCACTGACGTAGCCTTCGCCCGAACACAATGAGCCGTGACTCGACTTTCTAAGGAGAGTCCGGCTGCCCCATAAGCCCAAGCGATACAGTCAGCAACCCAGATGGACAGAGTACGCTTGGAGACCGGGAGCCCCAATTTATTGGGGTCAAAAGACACAAAAAGCTGAGCAGCTTTACGGTGCTCCCGCGTACGGTCAAGGTAGAAGTTCAATGCCCTTCTACAGTCCAGGGTATGCAGGACCCGTTCAGCTCGGCTGGAGTGAGGCCTGGGAAAGAAGCTTGGGAGTACCACCTCCTGATTGATGTGAAAAGGGGAGACAACTTTTGGAAGAAATTTTGGGTGAGTCTGTAGGACTACCCTATTTTTGTAGAACCGAGTGAAGGGAGGATCAGACACGAGGGCCTGCAATTCACTTACGCGTCTAGCGGAAGTGAGGGCTATCAGGAATAAGGTTTTCCACGAAAGAAAACGCAGAGAACAGGTAGCCATCGGTTCAAAAGGCGGACAGGTGATCCGCTGTAAAACCACATTCAGATCCCAGTCAGGTGCTGGCGGGCGCAGAGGTGGTTTAAGTAGAAGGAGACCTCGGAGAGAAACCGTGCTACGAGGGGGTCGCTGGAAAGAGGTCTGCCGTCCACCGGCACATGGTGTGCTGAAAGAGCACTGAGGTGGACTTTGACGGAGTTGGACTTAAGTCCCAGATTAGAGAGGTAGAGCAGGTACTGCAAGATCACCGACACCGAGCAGGAGAAGGGATCCTGAGACTGCTGTACACACCAAACGGAAAAGCGACGCCATTTAAGGGCGTAGCATTTGCGGGTAGAAGGTCGCCGAGAAGCTAGGACGACCTCTTCCACCTCCGCCGGCAGGAGAAGGGGAGCGAGGACTACCCTTTCAGCCGCCAGGCCATTAGGTTGAGAGATCTGAGGTTGGGGTGTGTAGAAGATACCCCTGATCCTGTGTTAGGAGATCCGGTTGAAACCCCAGAGGGAACGGATCCTCTACCGCTAATTGCAACAGGAGTGGGAACCACGGCTGTCTGGGCCAGCGAGGAGCCACCAGGATCATGGAAGCTTTGTCCCGGAGAACCTTGAATAGAGTTCGAGAGACTAGCGGGATGGGAGGAAAAGCATAGAGAAGGCTTTCCGACCATGAGAGTAGAAAAGCATCTGCCGCTACCCGAAGGGGATGTGGCTGACGAGAGCAGAAGCGAGCGAGGAAGTTGCTGGTTGAGAGGACTGGCAAAGAGATCCATCGTGGGGAGGCCCCACTTCAGAAAGAGTTTCTGAACTACCAAGGGATCCAGACGCCACTCGTGCGGCTGGAGTATCCTGCTGAGTTTGTCCGCCAGGCAATTTTCTTGGCCTGGGAGATAAACTGCCTTGAGAAGAATGCCATGACTGACGGCCCAAGAGCAGAGCTTCTGAGCTTCTCGGCAGAGAAGGAAGGAGCCCGTGCCCCCCTGCTTGTTCACGTAGAACATGGCAACTTGATTGTCCGTCTGGACAAGGACGGACTGGTGAGAAGTCAGGTGGGAGAAAGCCTTGAGCGCCAGACGGGTTGCTCTGAGCTCCAGGAAGTTGATCTGTTGAGCAGACTCCCACGCGGTCCAGAGACCTTGAGTACATGCCCCCTGGCAATGTGCTCCCCAACCCAGGAGGGAAGCATCGGTCGTCAGCACTTGAGCCGGCTGAGGCGACTGAAACGGCATTCCGAGCACCAGGTTCGGCCGATGAAGCCACCACTGTAGGGAAGAGGCCAGCGGCCCGGAGATGCGCACTAAGTCGGCTAGTCCGCCAGTGGCCTGTTGCCACTGCTTGCGAAGGCACCATTGAGCAGGCCGCATATTCAGGCGAGCATTGGGGGTCACGTGGACTGTGGAAGCCATATGGTCGAGTAGTCTCAGGAAGCGCCTGGCGGAGACCAGGGACTGGCTGCGAAAACGGCCGGCTAGGTCCATGAGCCGTTGAGCCCTGTCGAGAGGCAGGAAAGCTCGAGCCTGAGGAGTGTGCAAGTCTTGCGCCGATGAACTCGAGATCCTGTGAGGGGAGCAAAGTGGACTTTGCGAAGTTTATGACAAAGCCCAAGTACTGCAGAAGAGTCACCGTGCGGTGTGTGGCATTGGTGACTGCCGGAGAGGACGACGCTCTGATGAGCCAGTCGTCGAGGTACGGAAAGACAGAGGCCGTGAAGCCTGAGATAGGCCGCCACCACCGCGAGACATTTTGTGAAGACTCGCGGTGCGGAGGATAGGCCAAAGGGCAGTACTCTGTACTGGTAGTGATTTCTTGCCACCACAAACCTTAGGTATTGGCGGTGGCTTGGGTGGATGAGGATGTGCGTGTAGGCATCCTTTAGATCTAAGGAGCATAGCCAATCTCCCTGCTGGAGGTAGGGCAGAAGGATTCCAAGGGTAAGCATCTTGAACTTTTCCCGCACGAGGAACTTGTTGAGGTTGCGCAAGTCCAGGATGGGTCTGAGGCCTCCTGTCCTTTTTGGTATCAGAAAATACCTGGAATAAAAGCCTTGACCTCTCAGGTGGTGGGGCACCGGTTCCACAGCCTGTTCCTGAAGAAGACTTGCTAACTCCTGAAGGAGTAAGTCCCTGTGCAGAGGGAGTCGAGGAGGTTCTCCCGGAAAATAAGAGGGAGGGACCTGATGGAAGTGGAGAAGATATCCTTCTCGCACGACTTGAAGCACCCAGGCATCTGAAGTGATGTTGGACCACCTGTGGGCGAAGTGAACCAGCCGGCCTCCGGTGCTGGGAGGAACCAGCTGAGGGGGAGAGGCTATGCTGAGGAAGTCAAAAACCCCCACCCTGCTGAGCAGGGGCTGGTGGTGCAGGCTTGGGGGCTTGCTGCCTACGGGACCCGTTACCCCGTCTCTTGGCCTGCTGACCCTGTTGGGGAGCTGCGGGGGCCTGATATTGAGGGTAGTGTTTATAGGCAGCCGCCTTCCTCGGGTAAAAGGACTTCTTTCCCGAGCCCTTCTTTTTCTGGGAAGGGGCGGAGGTCTTCCTAGAAAGCCTGGTCCTGGTGAGAGTCTCCGTCTCGATTTGTGCAGCCTTTTCAGCCATGGGCTTGCCAAAGAGGTTCTCACCTCTGCAGGGGACATCGACCAACTTGTCCTGCACCCAAGGTTCAAGGTCAGACGACTGAAGCCAAGCCTGTCGGCGGCGGGCACCGATGCCAGCTGCGGCTACACGAGCCGATGCTTCAAAACCATCATAGGCTGCTCGGGACATGAATTTGGAGCATTCCCGAATACCAGTTGTCAAGGCCAGGAACCTCCGCAAAGGTTCCTCGGACAGTCCAGCGGAGAATCCGGCTATCTCTTTAGCCAGGTCTCGGAGATACATGCCCATGTATAGCTGGTAGGTCTGGACACGACAAGCCAGCATAGAGCCCTGGAAACACTTCTTACCAAGGCCATCCAGGTTACGGGCCTCCCTGCCAGGAGGCACCGAGGAGTGCATCTTTTGGCTCTTAAGCCTATGCATGGCCGATTCCACTACCATGGAAGGGTGTGGCAGCTGTGCTTTTTGGAAGCCAGGACTCTTGCGGACTCGATAGATGGAATCGACCCGCTTGCTCAATACCGGCGACGAGGCCGGACTCTCCCACATGCGGAAGAGTAGTCGTTCCAGCATGGGAGGAACCGGTACAGTAAAGTGCTCCCGGGCGGGAGAGTCGTACTGAAGGGCGTCGAGCTCTTCGGCTCGAGGCTCCTCCTCGGGATCCGCAGGGAAGGCCAAAGCCTTGGCCATATCCCTGACGAAGTCCGAGAACCGGGCATCCTCCGGAGGGGACTGTTTCCGAGGTTCGGACTCAGGTGAGTCCGAGGGGACACACCGAGTCCGAAAGGAATCAGGTGACTCCTCCTCTTCAGACTCCCAGGCCGACTCCGAGGAGGAATCGGTGGGGTCGGCTCGGGCAGGCGGAGGCGTCGGCCGCCCCGACGCCGAGGGAGTCGGCGGCGACGACCTCGGTCCCGAATGGGAGGCCGAGGGTGACCTCGACCGAGGATCGACTCGAGTTCGCATGGACTCGAGGATCGGCTCGGTCTCCGGGGTCGACTTAGACGTCCCGGCGGTCAGGGCAGCGGCGCCAGCGAGGCTAGCGATCAGTGCCCGCTGCTGGTCCATGAAGGCAGATAGTCTGCTCTCCAAGGCCGTCAACCTGAGTCCGACCTCAGGTGACCCAGCAGCCCCCGACTCGGGCCCCGACGGCGTCGGGCCCGACGTCGGACCTCTCGGAGGCGAGTCCAGAAGGACTACAGGACTTACCCGAGCAGGCAACTCCGACTCCAGGCGAGGTCGCTTCGGGAGGTGCTCCTTCTCCAAAGACCCGGGACGGCTGTCGGGGCTATGCGACCTGGCCCTCGCGGAGCCAGGAGCGTCCACCGACGCCGCCCTCGCGGGTTTTGTCTTCCGTCGATGGTCTCCGGAGGGAGAACCCCTGTTGGAGGAGCTTCGGCGATGGTCAGAGCTGGAGCCTCTGGATGCCGAGGCCTCCGACGAGGTCCGGGTACTGCTGGGGTCAGCGAAGATTCTATCCCGCTGGTGCCGCCGACTCCTCAACGCTTTGGAGGACATTTTGCCACAGGCTCCACAGATCATTTCTTCATGATCCGGGCCTAGGCAGCGGAGGAAATTATCGTGTGTGTCAGTGAGTGACATATTTCTGTCACACTGACCACACCGCTTGAAACTACTGGCAGCCATCGGGGGAAAAAGGGCCCCTGCAAGGTCAAAGGACCGGGCTGCCAGCGAAAAACCGAAAACGAAACTGACCAAAAATCAGAAAAACCGAAAAATAAGAGAAGGACTCGCAACGGCGTCGCGAGTCCGGGCAGGAAAACGACCGGTGTCGAACCGAAGTGAAAAAAAGAGAAAAACTCACGAAAATCAACTTTTTTAGCGGGGACACGACGGGTACGTCTGTAGGGCTCTGCGGAAAAAAGAAGACTGGCTAAGATGGCACCCTTGGGCGGGAAGGCGACCACGCATGCGAGCTGCAATTCCCAAAGGCTTTCTTTGAAAGCTGGGGAAAATTGCTCCGCGAGGGCTCCGTCGGCGCCGACGTCACCCATATGTGAGGACTGACTTCCTGCTTGGTCCTGGAGAATCTTAGAGCTTCGTTGCAAAGCGACAGAGAGCCAGTTCCTCCTTGCTTGTTTATGTAAAACATGGCTACTTGATTGTCCGTTTGAATGAGGACTGTCTTGTAGCTGAGGAGGGTATGAAAGACCTTGAGAGCTAGGAACACTGCTCGAAGTTCCAAGTGGTTGATATGAAGAGAGGTCTCCTGTGGGGACCAAGTGCCTTGGGTGGAGAGGTCTTGTAGATGAGCTCCCAACCTGTTTGGGAGGCATCTGTTGTGAGGGTTGCTTGGGGTAACAAAGGTTGGAAGGGGGACCCCAGCAACAGATTTTGAGTGGATATCCACCATTGGAGAGACCAAAAGAGACATTTGGAGGTTGCTATTTGGTCTGAGAGAGCTCCTGAAACTTGAGTCCACTGGGTGGACAAAGTCCATTGAGCTGCTCTCATGTGTAGGCGAGCATAGCGTACCACATGTACTGTGGAAGCCATATGGCCTAGCAGCTGTAGCATCTCCCTGGCAATTAAGTGGCTCTTTGACTGAATTTGGGAGGCTAACTGCACTAGACGTTGACAACAGGCCTGAGGAAGGTAGGCCCTTGCAGAAGTGGTGTCCAACCAGGCCCCTATGAATTCCAGGGATTGAGTAGGGGTGAGCTGGGACTTTGGGAGGTTTACCACAAGTCCCAGGTATTGCAGAATGCGCCTGGTGCGGTTTAGGGAGATCTGAGCCTCCGACTGGGTTGGAGCTCGGATGAGCCAGTCGTCCAGGTATGGGAAGACAAATATTCCCAGAGTGCGTAGAAATGCAGCAACTATTGCCATGCATTTGGTGAACACTCTTGGAGCAGAGGCTAGACCGAAAGGAAGCACTCTGTATTGGTAATGTTTTCCCTGGAACAGAAAACATAGGAATTTTCTGTGAGATGGATGGATGAGGACATGAGTGCACGCATCCTTGAGATCTAGAGAACAAAGCCAATCCTGACTCTGCAGGTATGGAAGGAGAGTACCTAGAGAAAGCATCTTGAACTTCTCCTTGCATAGGAATTTGTTCAATTCTCTGAGATCTAGAATGGGTCTGTATCCCCCTGTTTTCTTTGGAATGAGAAAATAAGGGGAGTAAAACCCTGACCCCTGTTGAAAAAGAGGAACTTCTTCTATGGCCCTCTGGGCCAGAAGGGTAGTCACCTCCTGATCCAGAAGGTCGAGGAGAGATGTGGGAGAATTGAAGGGTCTCTCCATGGTATAGGGAGGAAGGTCTGAGAAATGAAGTTTGTAGCCCTCTCTTATGATGGAGAGGGTCCACTGCTCTGATGTGATTTGCACCCATCTGGGAGCAAAATGAGCTAACCTTCCTGGAATGGTGAGAGGTTCTGGCTGTTGTAGAGCCAGAAAGGTTAAGTTCTCTAGTATCAAGTCAAAAAACCTGAGGGGGTTGGGACTGCTGGGTTGTAGCAGCCCCTGCAGGTTTAGGCCTGGCCTGTTTAAGTTGCTGACGCTTAGTAGCAAAGCGACCTGTAGAAGATTGTTGGCCAGAAGTGGAAGGAAATCTGCTCCTTTTGTAAAAAGGCTTTTTGAAAGATTTTTTCTTGGCTGGAATGGAAGTTGACTTGGAAAGTCTATCCAGAGCAGAATTCTCTGCATCCATTTGAGTGGCTTTTATTTGCCATTCTTTGCCAAAGAGATTTTCACCCGTACAGGGCAGATTTCCTAAGCCATCCTGAACCCAGGGTTCTAGATCAGAAGCCTGGAGCCAAGCAATTCTGCGAGCAGCTATGGCAATGCCTGAGGCTCTGCTGGCACCTTCAAAGTAGTCAAAGGCTGCCCTGTTGGAAAACTTTGAAATGTCTTGAGCATGCTTAAGCCAAAGGAGGAACTCATCCCTTCTATCCTCTGGAATAAAAGGGAGAAAGTTGTGCAGCTTTTGTGCAACTTCCTTTAGAAACATACCCATATAAAGGCTATATGAGTTGATTCTGGCAATAAGCATGCTGGCTTGGAAGATTTTCCTACCAAAAGCATCCAAGGTCCTGCATTCTCTTCCTGGAGGAGCAGAAGAGTGTCTTTTGGTACTCTTTATCCTTTTCATAGCTGACTGCACCACAATGGAGTGGTGAGGAAGCAGAGTTTTCTGAAATCCAGGACAAGGAGGGACACGGTACATAGTGTCCAATCTGCGAGAATGAGGAGAAAGGGTGAGAGGAGTCTCCAATAAGTCAATCATATGTTCATGAAGAATTTCATGAATTGGCAAGGTGACTGCCTCTCTGGGAGCCTTAGAGTATCCTAAAATATCTAATTTTTTTGCTCTAGGCTCTGCTTCAGAGGTTACTGAAGTAGAGAGTCCTTTAGCCACTTCTATTATGAAGTCTTGAAAGGACAAATCCTCTGGAGGAGACATTCTCCTTTTTGGAGAAGCAGGCTCCTCAGGAAGGGTAATGGATACTTCAGGAGACTCATCTGATGAATCAGAATCATCAAAGGAATCGAAGTATCGTCTGTCCCCTTCCAACGATCGATACGCGTATCGATCGGTACCGACATTGGGCGTCCCCGGTACCGGATCGGTACCGAGAAATAGCCCTGGACAAGGAAACGTAGTCGGTATCCTGGCCGATGTCGATGAAGTCGGTACCGGTACCGACAACGGAACTCGTTGCTGCGGTTACCGTCGGCGTCGCAGCTTTAATAAAAGCCATTATAGCCTGCTGCATGGATTGAACAGTGTGATCCATGGACGCCACGACTGCCTGGATGTCGGTACCGGGAGATTGTGCCGGTACCCCAGAGCAGTCTAACAGGTGATCGGTCGAGGCCGTGCCATCGATGTCAACCTGTAACCCCATAGGAGGAGCTTTGGAAGCCGGAGCTTCCCGCCGGGGTTGTTTGGCTGGGGCAGGATCCTCGAGGGCAAGCCCGGAGGCATCTCGATGCTTAAAGGGAGATTTGCCCTTCAAGGACCTGCTAGGATTATGTTTGGTTACCTGAGACCCATTGGGAGAGGAAGACCTGGAAGATGTCGATGCCACCGCCGGTGCATCCGTGGGAAACAGCACATGGAGCTTAGCTGCTCGGTTCTGTAACCCTCGTTTAGACAGAGAGCAGGACTGGCAATCCGGAATGGAGTGTTCAGGACCCAAACATTTAAGACACCATTCATGGGTATCTGTAACAGAAATTGTACCGCTACACTTAGTGCATTTTTTGAACCCGGAGGCTGGTTTTTCCATGAGGGAAAGTTTCTTGTGGGCCTGGAGGCCTAAGAAGAAAAAAACACCAAGTGAGGAAAAAGTATATATATATATTTTTTTTTTAGAAAGAAAAGAAAAGAAAAGACCGGCGGTACCGGTCCGGCGTCGGGGAAGGCAGACACGCGACCAAAGAAATAAATTAAAATAAAGAACTTCTTCAGCGGTGACAGGAACACGACCTGCTGGCTCCGTGGAAAAGAAGAACTGAGGAGAGTTGGTTAGGAAAGGCGGGAAGGCAGCGCACATGCGCTGTGGGATGCCCCAAAAGCTTTCTTTCTGGGAAGCTGGGGAGCGTTCCCGCGCAGGCTCCGTCGGTACCGACGTACCCATATGTGAGGACTCATTCCTGCTTGTTCCTGGAGATCAAAAGGGACAAACCATTATATAAAAGGAACACCTGAAAAGAGAGTACCTGCAACTAACGGGCTGGTAGAGAAAATCCAAGAAGGGCTGCCCCAGCCACCCACACAAGCATAGGAAAACCTGGCTGTCTCGAGGTGTTTTTAATTTAAACTTTGATGCTGCTTTATTGCAAGCAACAAAGAGAACCAATTGAAAGTCAGTAATAAGAAAGATAGAGAAAACAAAATTAAGAGCAAGAGGGAAGTGGGGGGGCCAGGCACAGACTTACCACCGCTTTCAGGGGCTCTATGGGATCCTCCTGTCTGCTCTCTAGCCCATCATTGTTGGTAGCCTTGGGCAACAGCACTGGATACAGGGCAGCCGTCGGCTCAAGGAGACAAGGGCGTACCCACGTTCTGAGCATACCGGTGGGCCTACAAGTCTCAGTCACTCAGACCATGGAACCATGGTCTAGGCCAGGAGAGAGACCTATCTGCATTGCTTCACCAGTCCAAAACGCTTTGCAACTTGGTAGAGGCAGACAAATACTGGCTTCTCTCAGTGCTGCATCACTGAAGTTGCTCTACTGTTCTTCCACCTGCTGGCTGGGCAGCATGACCCACTTTTCTAGATTGGTCTAGCAGGATAAGGAAATGTATTAATCAGCTGCCATATAGACAGATTATAATAAAAAGGGAGTTCAATTGTTAAATTGCTAATATCCCCTTGCATCTGTATGATAGTTCATTTTTTTGAATATAGGTATAATGGTACACGGATACAAAAGCAATATATTTTTCACTGGGTCTGCTTTGTGATAACTAATTCTTTTAGGGCATTCAGCTACCTGAGGAGATTAAATACTGTCTCTTCCTTAAACTATTACTAAATGGGAATAGAATTGCCCATGGTACTCCAGTATTTCCAGTATTCCCAGTTGTTCCCTCTTCCCTCGATCTTCTTCCTTCTACATATCCTTCAATCCTTCATTTGTTTCCTGTCTTCTACTCTTCTCCTTTTTCTTATGGCTCCATACCATTTCTCCTTCCTTTAATTACCACTCCCTAACCCTCTCCTCATTCCAACAACTTAAAACCCCCACCTTCTTACCAGCCTCTCTACCTTCCCCATTTCTTCCTCCTTCCACCTTCCACCCTTTCTTTAGATCTTGAGCTTCACCTTCTCTCTCTCATTCATCCCTCCCCTTTCTCTCTGAAACCATCTCACCCTCATTTTCGCCCTGCCATCTCCTCTCTGCCTCACACTCTTTCTCCTATCATCCGGTGATATTAATCCCAACCCTGGCCCCCCATGATTCATTTCACTCCCTTGATAGTGCCTCTTAACTACTCCAATCTCATTCATATTCCCCTCCTCTCTCCCTTTCTCATGTGCCTCATGGAATGTGAATGCACCCTACTAAACATGGCCTTGGTTTTGGGTACACATATCTCTTCAGGCTGCTAGTGAATTCTAAGCCATTCTCCATATTAACTCTTTCAAAGGTCTCTGGTACCCCATATCAAGTCCCTTTCAACAGAATGCACATCCCATATCTAAAACTTCCCTTTACTCACGATCTCTTAGTCTCTAACACTTTCCATCTTCTAGCTCTTATAGGCTCCTCCCTGATTTTTTTCATTTATAACACCTTTTTTTATACCACTTTATCATTCAAAGTGGTTGCAACTCAACATTATACATAGAACATTTAACCAGTATACAAAAAAGAATATTTAATCAGTGGAGGGGGAGGAGTAGGTAGTAACAGATGACATTGTTTCGGTCGCTGCCCTTTGTCATAGCAGCAACCAATTCTCCAACACTCCTCGTGCCACTAGCCATGGTGGTGGTGTTGGTTTTCTGCTTTCTCCTTCCTGCCAATTTCAACCCCTCCTACCTCAGTCTCTCCCCTTTTCCTCCTTTGAAGTCCTTTCCAGCTGCCTTTTTATAATCCCTTACCTCTTCGGATAGCTGCTATTGATAGACCCCCTAACAAATCTACCTCTACCTTTTTCTCACTGACTGACTCATGGCTTTCTTTCTTTCTGAATTCATGTCCCCCCTCTCTTATTCTCGGTGACTTTAACATTCATGTTGATAATCCTTCTGACCTCTATCCTTCTAAGGTCCTTACTTCCTCATTCAACCTCCAGCTTTGCTCTACTGCTCCTACTCATCAGCATGGTCACTGTCTTGACCTTGTTTTCTCTAATTTCTGTATCTCAGTCCTTCCCTTATCTGACCATCACCTACCAAGCTCCACTTATTACTCCCCACCTCAATCTTGCCCAGTCTCCCCCTCTTACCTTTTTAGAAATCTTCATGCTATCGATCCATCGGCTCTCTCCACCATTGTCTCATTACCTCTTTCCTCCATCTTGTCTTCAAATTGTTGAGGCTGTAGTTTCCTATAATATTTAATTCTTCTCTGTTCTGGATGCTCTTCCTCCACCCATACCACACTATACCTCAGTCTGGGCTGTCTTCAAATATCCTTTATCAACATTCTTGTGCGCGCTCAGCTGAGTGTATCTGGCTCAAATCCCGTACCCTTTCCGACTTTCTTCACTTCAAATTCATGCTCATCTCCTTCCAGTCAGCCATAGCACTCGCCAAGCAAAACTACTTTGTCCATCTAACACTTTTACCTCTGACCATCACAGTCTCTTTTCAACTCTCAACTCTCTCCTCAAGGCGTCTCTGCCTCCAACCCCTCCTTCCCTTTCTGCCCAAACCCTAGCCGATTATTTCCATGACAAAGTCCACAAAATTGTACTCCAATACCCTACACATTAAGTTTCATCTCCTCTTCAATACCAACTTTCCCCTCAATCTCTGTTACCTTTTCATCCTTTAAGATCTGACGAGGAAACTACTAGTCTTCTTTAACTCTAAACTCACTACCTGTTCCTCAGATCCTATCCTCACTCATCTCCTTAACTCCTCTGTCATCCTTTCCATCTCTCATATTCTCACATCTATTGCTCTCCACTGCGACTGTCCCCAGCAGCCTACAAGCAAGCTATGATTCAACCTCTCCTCAAAAAACCTTCACTTAACCCTACTTGTCCTTCTAATTATCGTATCTCCCTTCTTCCCTTCATTTCTAAACTTCTTGAATGTGCAATTCTCCACCATTGCCTTGAATTTCTCTCTCCTCATGCCCTTCTAGATCCGCTACAATATTCTACTGAAACGACTCTTATTTATTTATTTATTTATTTATTTACATTCTCTTATATACTGCACTATTCTGCATCAGTGCGGTTTACATTGAACAAACTGAAATTACATTGAACAGGGCATTATAACTTGGAGATAACTATTTTACAGGGAACATGGGCTATGGAGGGTTAAGTGGCTTGCCCAAGACCACAAGGAGCACCTGTGGGACTAGAAACCCCAGTCCTTCCGGCCCAAGGTTGCTGTCCTCTAGTGGGATTTGAACCCCCGACCTTCCGGCCTGAAGTACCTTGCCCCAACCACTAGGCCACTCTTGTCAAAGTCTCCAGAGACTTGTTTCTGGCTAAATTCAAAGACCTTTACTCAGTTCTCATTCTTCTTGACTTTTCTGCTGCTTTTGACACTGTTGACCGCCACCTGTGCTGTCCTGGTTCTCTTCTTATTTTTCCCATTGCTCTTTAAGTGTTTGTTCTAGTGGTTTCTCCTCTATTGCTATCACACTCAGTTTGTGTACCCCAAGGGTCTGTTCTAGTCCCTCTCTCCTTTTCTCTCTCTATATCCAGTCCCTTATTGCTCTCATCTCTTCCCATGGCTTTTGGTACAATTTTTATGCTGATGACTCTCAAATCTCTCTCTACACCTGATATTTCTCAGGCATGCCAAACCCGAATCTCTGCCTGCCTATCTGACATCGCTGCTTGGATGTCTCACCACCATTTGAAATTGAACATGGCCAAACCTGAACTCTCTATCTTCCCCCCCAAACCCTCCTCCTCCCCTTCCTCTATCTCTGTATATAACACTCTTCTACTTCCTGTTCCTCAGCCCTCAGCCTTGGGGTCATCTTTGACTCCTCCCGCTCCTTCTCCATTCACATCCAACTGATTGCTAAAACCTGATGTTTCTTTCTCTATAACATTAGCAAAATCCGCCCCTTCCTTTCTGAATGCACTACTAAGACACTTATTCACTTCTTTAGTCACCTCCCATCTAGACTACTGCAACCTCCTCTTTGTTGGTCTCCCTCCGAGTCATCTCTCTCCCCTTCAATCTATTCAGAACTCAGCTGCATGACTAATCTTCTGCCAGCCCTGGCTATACACTCATATAACCCCTCTTCTCAAGTCACTTCATTGGCTCCCCTTCCATTTCCGTATCCAATTCAAACTTTTCTTTCTGACCTACAAATTTGTTCATTCTACTGCTCCTCACTACCTTTCCTCTCTCCCTACACCCTTCCTCATGAACTCCCCTCTTCTACTGGCTCGCTTCTCTCTATGCCCTTTTCTTCCACTGCCAACTCCAGACTTCGATCCTTTCACCTTGCTGCTCCTTATGTGTAGAACAAACTACCTGAGTTTGTATATCAGGCTCCATCTCTGCCCATTTTTAAATACATGCTAAAAGCTTACCTCTGAGGCTGCTTTTGGATACTGATCCCTTGTTCTTCATGTGTCTCCTTATCCTTCCTTATTTGTAACCCCCCCCCCCCTGTTCTCAGCTGTTGTATTGTCCGTCTTATTTATTCAATCTCCACCACTCTGTCATCCATTGGTTTGCCGAACAGCTGTTCACCCAGGCATGGTACATCAAGCATCTTTTCCTGTTGCCTGGCTCCAATACCTGCAGCCGCTACCCGAGCAGAGGACTCAAAGCTGTTCCCCTTTGATTTCAGGAGGGACTGGAAACGACAGAGGTAATTGCCATCGAGGCCTGCTGGGAAGCCCCCGAGTTCCTTTGTGAGGTCACGAAGGAACATACCAATATATAGCTGGTAAGCCTGGATGCGGCAAGCCAACATGGAGCCTTGATAGGCCTTTCACCCGAGGGCATTGAGGGCGCAAGACTCCCTACCTGGCAGAACTGAAGAGTGGGTTTTTGGACTCTTCTGCATGGCAGATTCCATTACCATTGAGGTATGGAGGAGCTGGACCTTCCGGACATAGTGTCCAGGCGCTTGCTTACAATGGGAATAGACGCAGGCATCTCCCACATGCGGAGGAGCAGCAGAGTCAGAATGGGTGGGACAGGAACCGTGAGGGGCCTCGTATTGAAAAATATAGAGTTCCTCCGCATGGGGCTCCTCCTCAAATTGTGTAGAGCGCGCCAGGACTCGAGCCATGTCCCGTACAAACTCCAAAAAGGAGGTATCTTCGGGAGGCTACCACCGCTTCTGAGCAGGCCGGGAAGGATCCGAGGGGAGGTCCCGATGAATCTGAGATTCAGGGGAAAGTATCCCCGTCAGACTCCCAGTCCGAAATCTGAGGGGGGACTTGGAAGTAGGCTGCTCGAGTAGAGCTCGTGAAGCATGCTGGGCTCCCAAGGCCAAAGCCTTTCTGGAGCCGAAGGCACTGGCCAGGGGAGATCACGCACCTGAGGACCGAGAAGGAGATTGAGACCTTTGCCGGGATCCCTCATGAGGCCCTTGGCTCTTGGGAGTTGCCGCGGCAGTCTGGGGAGCCAAGACAGGCATCACCTTTGAGGCCTCAGAGCGCATGCCAGCAGGGCCTGGCACCAGTGCCTGTTGGGCAGCAAAGAAGGCAGAAACACTGCACTCCAGTGCTAGCATTAGGGCCTCCCACTCGGGAGTGGTGCCCTGCGATGTCGACACCAGGATAACCAGGTTGGGCATCGAGGAGAAGAGGGGGTCCTCGCTGGGATGACCCTCAGGAGATCGGAAGCCATCGCCAGAAGCCTCCGTATCTGTACGAGGTACCTTTCAGGGCCACTCCTTCTCAGGGATTGCCGAGGGCGGCTAAGGGACTGGGCGCAAGAACGCTCACACTTGTCCAAAGCCTACGACAGGGTCCTTGAGGCCTTCTTCCGCTTCCTTTCAGAGGACCCTTTCTCAGAGTGACGCTGGGACTGCGGGACGGCCGCAGGGGACCCCAGAGGCAGAGGGTCAGAGGAGCAGGAAGCTACCGGGGACACCGGGGCCATCTTGCGGAAAATATCATCCAGTTTCTGCTTATGGCTCTGAATGGCCTTGGAGGATATCTTTTTACAAAGGGAGCAGAGCTCTGTGTTATGGTCTGCTCCCAGACACCGAAGACAACAGTTATGGGAGTCTGTGATGGACATTTTTTGGAGCATCTGTCACTTTTTGAAACCGGAGGCCATGGGGCAAAAAGGATCCCCGCAAGGTTGAAGACCTTTGGTTCGGCCAGCGGTTGAAAAGGGCTCAAAATGCGCTGGAGATGAGTTCATGCAGAAAAGGAGAAAAGGAAAAATAAAGTCCCGGGGTCCACTGCTGAAGCAGGGGCACTGGGAAGGAAGGAAGAGGACCGGAAAACTGGAATAGAAGACAATATGAAAATCATTTTCCGAGGTACAGAGATGTATGTCCGAAGGGCTCCGCGGAAAAAGGAAGACTGATCAAGATGGCACCCTTAGGCGGGAAGGGGACCACGCATGCATGGTGGCATTCCCAAAGGCCTTCTTTGAAAGCTGGGGAAATGCTCCGGCATGGGATCCGTTGGTGCCGACACCACCCATATGCGAGGGCTGACTTCTTGCTTGTTCTTGGAGAATACATTTTTCACTGGGTCTGCTCTCTTTTGTTATAACTAATTCTTAGGACATTCAGCTACCTGAGACTAAACACTATCTCTTCCTTAAACTGCCACTAAATGGGAATAGACTTGGCCATAGTAGTCAAAATTTGCAAAGAGGTCTTCAGATGGAGACCTACACCTTATCTGTGGAGAGAAGGGTTCAAGAGGAGTTTGGTGACAATATGCCTTTGGAATACAACTGATGATTCATAAAAGGACAGCCACTCCCCTATATAAACTAGTGAGGATGCACTGATACTAGAGCAGACTGCCTTTCAGCACTGATGAGCAGCTTCTTGGAGCATCACAGCTGGCAATCAAAGATCTTGGTAGGCTTCCTTCTCAGAGGCTGATTAGGAAAGAGGGGGAATGAAGGCTCACAACAGCAGCCCTGATCCTAATGAGCTGAATGTCCACAGGAGGAAGAGGAAATTGTTGCGTCAAAGGACAGAACAGCAAAAAACAAAGATGCAGATGGACAGGTCTGTAATTAAGAGATTGGTAAAGTATTTTGAAACTTCGCCAAAGACTCAATAAGAGAGGAAAAGGTGATTAGTACCATTTCAGCATCTTAGGGTAGCTCTTCTCGCAACAAAATGAGATTGTAGAGTTAAAATACCATAGTCTTCAGCTTCAAAGCTTATTAACTCCCTGAACCTGTTCTAACACTAGTTATCAATATAGAATCTATTCAAAATAATACACATGGAGTCCATTATAATGAATTTAAAAAAACACACACCTGTGACTTTAGTTCCTATAACCAATGGCAAAGGAATTTCTTCTGGAAGGTCCTTGAACTGCGAAATGTCTGCCACTTTTCTTTGCTGTAGAAGGCGGATTTTTTGTCGTTTCTGTTTTAGAGCAGATCTCTCTTCTTCAAAGAATGCCGCAGAACACCTGTAAGTCAGCACAAGAAAACCACAACGCAGATCAAATCTGCATCTGCTCATGTGTCCTGGAAAGCAAATACATCAGCGCATGAAAAGATCAGCCAGAATACACAAGAAAATGTAGTTACTCACCTGTAACAGGTGCTCTCCAGGGACAGCAGGAATCAGTCCTCACATATGAGTGACGCCGGCGCTGACGGAGCCCTCGTGCGGAGCAATTCCCCAGCTTTCAAAGAAAGCCTTTGGGATTGCCATGCGCATGCTCAGTCCGCTTCCCGCCCAAGGGTGCCATCTTGCTCAGTCAAATGACATAGCTAAAAAGATGGCAAAATGAATAAAAATCAATAATAGGACTGCAACTCCAGGGGAGGAGGGAGGGTCGTGAGGACTGATTCCTGCTGTCCCTGGAGAACACCTATTACAGGTGAGTAACTACGCTTTCTCCAGGAACAAGCAGGAAGTCAGTCTTCACATATGGGACTCCCTAGCTATAGGCTACCGAGAACCCATAGCTAAAAAATGGCTCCCTCCCTCTAGAAGAGCCGCAGCAGCTGTGAAAGGAGTTTCTCCGAGAACGCAACCCCCGGTAGCCTGACGCCAAAGGGCCAGAGGGTAGGAGTTGCCTAAACCTCTCTCTCCAGGCAGTAGTGGGCAGCAAACGTCTGGCTTGAAGACCAAGTTGCAACCCGGCAGATGTCTGCCAACGGTACAGAGCGGTGGACTGACACGGCCTTGGCCGTGACTCGACCCTGCAGCTGGAGGTCAGCTGCCCTGTACACCCAGGCGATGCAGTCTGCCACCCATGTGGATAACATACGCTTGATGACAGGTAGACCCAGCCTACTGGGGTCATAAGACGAGCTGAGAAGCTCTCCGATGTCCCCGTGTACGCTCCAAGTAGAAGGCAAGTGCCCTCTTGCAATCCAAGGTATGCAGGACCGACTCTGCCCAACTGGCATCCGGACTGGGAAAGAAAGCTGGAAGAACCACCTCTTGGTTGAGGTGAAGAGAAGAAACCACTTTTGGAAGGAACTTGGGGTGAGGAAGGACCATCCTATTTCTGTAAAACCATGAGTACGGTCTATTGGATACTAGAGCTTGCAGCTCACTCACATGTCTGGCAGATGTGAGTGCCACCAGGAAGAGCACTTTCCAGGAAAGAAAATGCAGATGGCAAGTGGACATCGGCTCAAAAGGTGGGCGAGTAAGCTGCTGCAAGACCACATTCAAGTTCCACTCCGTTGCCAGAGGGCGAACCGGGGGCTTTAGAAGGAGTAGACCTCTGAGGAATCTGGACACCAAGGGGTGATGCGAAAGAAGTTGACCTTCCACCTGAGAGCGGTTGGCTGACAAAGCACTCAGGTGAACCCTGACAGAGTTAGACTTGAGGCCTAATTCTGAGAGGTGAAGCAAGTACTGCAATAGCACTGGTACTAGGCAAGAGAAAGGGTTCTCATTGTGCTGCTTACACCACACTTCAAATCTGCACCATTTGAAGGCGTAGGACTTCCTAGTGGATAGCCTCCTTGAGGCTAACATGTCTTCCACATCTTTAGGTAGAAGTAGAGGAGCCAGCACTACCCTTTCAGCAGCCATGCCATCAGGTTGAGGGACCTGAGGTTGGGGTGCAACAGCAAACCCTGCTCTTGAGACAGAAGATCGGGTCGTATCCCCAGAAGTAGTGGGGTCTCCACCGCCAGCTGAAGGAGGAGCGGCAACCAAGATTGTCTCGGCCATCTGGGTGCTATCAGAATGACTGAGGCCTTGTCTCGCAGGATCTTGTATAAGGTTCGGGCCACCAAAGGCGTGAGAGGAAACAGAGGAGGCCCTCCGACCAAGAGATCAGAAAAGCATCGGCAGCCACCCTCAGAGGATGTAGCTGCCTGGAGCAAAACCTGGACAACTGGTGATTTTGCGGACTTGCAAAGAGATCTATGAACGGAAGCCCCCTGCGGAGGAAAATCTGCTGGGCCACTTCCAGATCCAGTTGCCATTCGTGAGGTTGGAGAATCTTGCTTAGCTTGTCTGCTAGGAAGTTCTTCTGACCAGGCAGGTAAACCGTTTTGAGAGACATTCCCTGCCTGATTACAAATGAGCAGAGGTCCAGGGTCTCCTGGCATAAAATCCGAGATCCTATCCCCCCTGTTTGTTTACGTAGAACATTGCTACTTGGTTGTCTGTCTGCACCAAGACAGACTGATGTGCGAGAACATGACAGAAGGTTTGGAGAGCTAGGTAGATCGCTCGAAGCTCCAGGAGGTTGATTTGGTGTGTCCTCTTCCTGAGGAGACCACAGCCCTTGATTGATGAACCTTGGCAATGGGCTCCCCAGCCCAGCAAGGAGGCATCTGTTAGCACCTTTGTGTGCGAGGGAGTCTGGAAAGGCACTCCCTCGAGTAGGTTGGGTAGCTGAAGCCACCACTGCAACGACCTCCTGAGTCATCTGGACAGCTCTACTCTGTCTCGGAGTCTGCCCGTGGCCTATGTCCAATGGTCCCTGAGACACCACTGAGCTGTTCTCATGTGCAGACGGGCATTTGGAGTCACATGTACTGTGGAGGCCATGTGGCCTAGGAGGCGTAAGAAAACTCTTGCTGAGATGTAAGCTCTCCGCTTGACCTGACGGACCAGGTCCAGAAGCCTTTGTGCCCTGACTTCGGGTAAATAAGCCCTTGCCAGGAGGGTGTCCAGTCATGCCCCTATGAACTCCAAGTTCTGGGTGGGGAGCAAAATAGACTTTGCATGATTTATGACAAAGCCCAGATGCTGTAGCAGGTTTACTGTGCACAACGTGGCCTGTTGGGCCTCCTGGATTGCCTGGCCTCTGACTAGCCAGTCATCCAGGTAGGGGAAAATGAAAATCCCTTGGCTTCTGAGGAAGGCCGCTACCACAGCCAGGCATTTGGTAAATACCCTGGGAGCGGAGGCTAGACCAAAGGGAAGTAGTTCTCTGTACTGAAAGTGGTTCCCTCCCACTACAAATCTGAGATATTGTCTGTGGTCTGGATGTACGAGGACGTGTGTATACTCATCCTTCAAGTCTAAGGAACATAGCCAGTCTCCCTGGAGAAAGGTAAGGCAGCAACATTCCAAGGGAAAGCATTTTGAACTTTTCCCTCACCAGGAACTTGTTCAGATTCCGCAAGTCGAGGATGGGTCGAAGGCCTCCAGTTCTTTTTGGTATGAGGAAATACCTGGAGTAGAAGCCTTGCCCTTGCAGGTGGTGAGGCACCGGTTCCACCGCCTGATCCTTTACCAGACCTGCCAACTCCTACAAGAGGAGGTTCCTGTGAAGAGGGGGCCGGAGAGGCTCTCCTGGAAAGGAGGGGGGTACCTGGTTGAAATGGAGCAAATAGCCCTTCTGAATTATTTGCAGGACCCAGGTATCCGTTGTTATGGCCGGCCATCTGTGGGCGTACAGGGTCAGCCTTCCTCCTGTGCATGGCCAAACCACTGGTGGGAGAGGAGCTATGCAGTGAGAGTCAAAAAACACCCTCCCGGCTGGGCAGGAGCCGGAGGCTTGGGGGTCTTCTGCTTACGCGGGCCATGCCCTTGTCCCCTGGCCTGCTTCCCCTGCTGGGGAGTTGGGGTGGCCTGGTAGGTGGGGTAGTTGCAGTAAGCAGCGCCCCTCCTCAGGAAAAAGGTCTTTTTACCCAAGCCCTTCTTCTTGTGAGAAGGGGCAGATGTCTTCTTCAAAAGCCTAGTCCGGGTTAAGTACTCTGACTCGATTTCTGCAACCTTTTCAGTCATGGGCTTGCCGAATAGGTTGTCACCTCGGCAAGGGACATCGACCAACTTGTCCTGGGACCCATGACTCCAGTTCTGATGACATGAGCCAGGCCTGACGACGTGCACCGATGCCGGCCGCGGCTACTCGGGATGAAGCCTCGAAGCAGTCATAGGGTGCTCGAGATATAAACTTCGAG
This sequence comes from Ichthyophis bannanicus, assembly GCA_033557465.1. Lineage (NCBI taxonomy): Eukaryota > Metazoa > Chordata > Amphibia > Gymnophiona > Ichthyophiidae > Ichthyophis > Ichthyophis bannanicus. The sequence continues at coordinate 369,210,639 of CM066033.1, read as the reverse complement.
CACTCCCGAATCCCTGTTGACAAGGCCTTGAAGTGCTGCAAGAGTTCCTCTGAGAGGCCAGCTGAGAACCCGGCAAGCTCCTTTGCCAGGTCTCGTAAGTACATGCCCGTGTACAGCTGGTAGGTTTGGACACGGCATGATAGCATCAAGTCCTGGAAGCACTTTCTGCCGAGAGCATCCAGGTTCCGGGCCTCCTGGCCGGGGGGTACCAAGGAGTGCATTTTTTGGCTCTTGAGCCATTGCATGGTTGATTCCACAACCATGGAGTTGTGCGGCAGTTGCACTTTCTGGAACCCAGGGCTCTTACGGACTCGATAGATGGAATCGACCCATTTGCTGAGAACCGGCATTGAGGTCGGGGACTCCCACATGCAGAGCATCAGCCATTCCAATATCGGAGGAACTGGGACAGTAAGGGCTTCCCTCGGGGGATAATCATACTGGAGGGCCTCGAGCTCCTCCTCGGACTTCGCAGGGAATGCCAAAGCCTTGGCCATGTCTCTGATGAAGTCTGAGAACCTGGTATCCTCGGACCTTCTCTGAGGCTCCAAGCCCAGTGAGTCCGAGGGGATACACCAGGTTCAGTGGGTGTCTGGAGACTCCTCCTTCTCAGTCTTCCAAACCGAGTCCTCCGAAGAGGAATCTAGCAGCTCCAGCCGTGCAGGCTTCGGGCCCGACTGCCCCGACGCCGAGGGTACAGGCATCGACGACATCGGTCCCGAACGGGAGGTCGAGGGAGACCTTGGCCGAGGATCGACTCGAGACCTTATGGACTCGAGGATCGGCTCGGCCTCCGGGGTCGACTTGGACATCGAGGTCCCGGTGGTCGGGGCAGATGGACCGGTGAAACCGGCTATCAGCGCCCGCTGCTGCTCCATGAAGACAGCCATGCTGCTCTCCAGGGCCACCCATCCTGAGTCCGAGCTCAGGCGGCTCTGCAGCCTCCTACTCAGGTCCCGACGCCCTCGGGCCTGATGCTGGTTCTCCCAGGGGAGAGTCCATGAGGACAACAGATATTACCTTACTTGGCGCCTCCGGCTCCGTGCGAGGTAGGTTAGCAGGTTCTCTGACTCCAAGGGCCCAGGGCAGCAGTCAGGGCTCCGCGATCCGGAACCCGAGGGCCCAGGCCGATCAGAGGCCTCCAACGACGACGCCCTCATGAGCCTCTTCTTCCTTCGGTGTTCCTGCGAGGGAGAACCCCGCTCAGAAGACCCCCGATGATGCTCGGGGTCAGACTCCCGAGATGTCGAGGCTTCTGACGAGGTCCGGGCTCGGACGGATGCTGACTCTGAGAAAGACTGTCACACTGATGTTGCCTATTTCAGAGTGCCATGGAAGACATTTTTCCACATGGCCCACAGAACATCGGGTCATGGTCGGTCCGAGGCATCGGAGGCAGCAGTCATGTGTGTCGTAAGAGACAGTTTCTTACACCGATCACACTTCTTGAACCCGCTGGCAGCCATCGGGGGAAAGGGCCCCTGCGAGGTCAAATGACCGGACTGCCAGTGAAAAATAAAAAAAAGAGCGCAAATGCTAGTCTCAAAGGACAAAAAACGAAAAATTCAACCAAACTTGATACTGGTGTACCGAGCCGAGGCAGGAAGGAGAACCAGCGTCGAACCAGACCAAAAAACGAAAACCTTTGCAGTTTTGACGCACTTTCTCCGAGGAAAGCAGGACCACGTCCGAAGGGCTCCGCGAAAAAAGGAAGGCTGAGCAAGATGGCACCCTTGGGCGGGAAGGGGACTACGCATGCGCATGGCAATCCAAAAGGCTTTCTTTGAAAGCTGGGGAATTGCTCTGCACGAGAGCTCCGTCGGTGCCGACGTCACCCATATGTGAGGACTGACTTCCTGCTTATTCCTGGAGAAGAGTTCTTTAAGTAGGATGAAAAAAAGAAAGAAAAAATACCCACAGCAAGGTCACCATAGCTTCCAAATATTTTTTCCTATTCATCCCTCCAGTCCAGATGCATGGGTTATGCTCACCTACTAGCAGATGGAGACTGAGAACTGGTTTGCCGATGTCACCCTATAAAGATCCTGTGCAAGGTTCCTCAGACCAGTATTTCTCAGACACCAGCAGATGGAGGTTGCTTCAGCTTCTGTGAGCTCTAGACTCCACTGGGCAGCTTGAAGAAAAAAAACAAACCAACCCCAAGAACCTAAAGGATTGAAGCAGCACTGGGCAAAGCCATACAGTGGGTTCTCCCTGTCCCTAGCTTAGCTCCGCTGTGGGCCCAGGGATGTAACATCCGGCAGGCTGGGTCCCTCCCCATCTCCCCTTTCCCCTCCTGGAGTACCTGGCTATGACCCTGGACCTTTCAATGAAACTGACCCCCCCCCCCAAAAGAAAACAAATACAAAAAACAAAAACAAAAAAAAACTGAAAAGGAAAGCAAATGTCAACCTTCGAGATAGCCGGAGAGCAGCAGCAGCAGCAGCCAGTACATAGCCGAGGCAGTGTGAGTGATCGGGGCACTTGGATGAGTTGCCTGGTGAATCGCATGTTCAGCAGGGGAGGCGGGGGGAGGGCATGTGACTCCGGTTTCTCTGTGGAGGGCAGCCACGTGACAGAGAACCAGCTGATTTGGCATGATCGGACATTGGAGGAGGCTGCAGGGTCCACAGTTGAGTACAAGTCCATGTCTTATCACCCACGGCAGACCTGATTTTGGCAGGAAGTGCCACCATTTTGTTGAGACCTGCTTCAGGTAGTGGAGGGCCCAATCAGGCCTCTGGTTTGCCTGCAGCAGTGGTCAGGACATCTGGTTAGGCCACAGACAGCCCAAGGGGGGGGAGGGAGTTTACTCCAGAAGTGCCCCCCCCCACACACAAATTTGTTCTCCTGATGTCTCAGGCATACTGCATGAAGTAGGGCCTGTTATCAGGGTCTAGAGAGCCTCGAAGTGCATCTGTGGAGTGGGGTGACAGTTTGGCACCTCCAGCAAAGCAGCCTCAGATGGACCACATGGAGGAGGATCAGGTGTCACAGCTGGTTCTGGGGGCTCAAATCCCCTGGAGGGACTGTTGAGCTGTTGTGAAGATCTACAGATAAAAGACCATCAAGAGGGCCAGATTCTGCCAGAAGACCCCTTAGTGGTCATCCACAGGAATGAGTTGGCAGCACATATGTCCCAATCCATGGCAGCTCTTAGTATTCCCTAAGACCTCCCTGTTGAGGGGACGAGGGAGGATCCTTTTTTGGAAGGAAACTGGAAACAGTATTGCATACAGCTATCAGGGATATGATTATAGTCAAGTGGAAGATGTTGGAGGCTAACCTGCACTTGCATAGATCGATGGCTAAACTTTATCCCATTCCACCAGATGACAAAGAGCTGCTCAGATTTCCAACAGTGGATGCACTGGTGACAGTGGTCACCAAAAAGGCTCTCATATCCTAGTGGAAGGTGGTATGTTGCTAAAAGATGTTATGTTTATGTTTACTGCATTTGATAAAACCGCCTTTCTGTAACAGTCAAGGTGGTGTACAATCGACAAACAGTCAAGAAAAGGTCAAGGGCCAGTGAAATAGAAAAGAAAATTTACAATTCTCTGATAGGAAAGTAGGAGAGAAAAGAGACGGGACAGGACATAAGAAGGTATAGTTCTGGGAGGGAAATACAGAGGTGGGGGAAATAAGAGGTCATACGAAAGGGGAGGGAAGGTCGAAGCCCAGGGAAAAGAGATGAGTCTTCAGATTTCGTTTGAAGGTGACATGACAGATTTCCAGACGGAGGGAGGAGGGGAGAGCATTCCAAAGAGCAGGGCCAGCAAAAAAGAAGGCAGAGGAACGGGTGGATTGTAGGTGGGTGCATGAAGGAGAGGGAAGGGTAAGGCGATTGAGGTGAAAGGAGCGAGGGGTGTGCCTGGGAGAGTGAAAGGTAATGAGATCCGTTAAGTATTGTGGGGTACTGGCTAGAAAGTTGGAGGCCATGCTGAAACAGTTCTTTCAGATTTCAGCATTGTCCCTGCAGCTGGCCATTTGTGATGGTCCGTGTTCCATATTTATTTCATAGTTCTCAAGGAAAGAACTTTTTGACCTATCCTGGATTTAAAAAGCATCAACTGATTCCACATTTCCGCATTGAAATTTTGAAGTCCAAAAGGAGGATCCAAAATGGCGTAGACTGCTGTACAGACATGCTTTTCCATGCCGCATAAGAGGAAAAGTAAGGCTGGGGAAAATACCCCAGACTTCTTCCTTTACACTTTCCTCTTCTGGACCGCTTGACACTTTTGTTCATCGGTAGTCTCAGCCGCACCGTCTGGGGGTGAGTAGCCCGGCTGAGGGATCGCGGGAGCAGGAGTGCTTAGAGTCTCCTTCAGGCAGCGATCTGACGCCCCCAGAAACACAGAGGCCTCTGAAGCAGGTGTGCTCAGGGGTCTGTTCAGAGCTTGTGGAGGCTATGGAGTCTTCCGAAGTTAGTGTGTCTGCTGCTTCGCTGGGGCCGAACCTGAACGCGAGCATGGGTGCAGACGTTGCTCCACGGGGTCTTTCATGCCCTGAGATGTCGATTGCAGGAGAGTCACTGTTGGACGTGGCGAGGCGAGCCACTTCTTCCCCTACACGGGATCCCACGATGGCAGCAACCGCAATGGATACTGTAAGGGAGCTATCAGCTTTTTCCTGTGATTTACAGCAAACAGAGCAGTTTACCTTGGAGGCAATTTGGTCCGCCATTCAACAGCTTGGCGAGACCATTATTCCTCAGGTACAACTTTCACAAATACAAGTGTTGCACAATGAGAAAACCCGCTCTACAAATGCTGAGATGACAGACATTTAGAGCCCCTGTGACTGATTTATCATTGAAAACTGATCGTTTGGAATCTCAAGCTGAGGCACTAATGAAAGACTTTGGTAATGTGATGAGTCGGTTGGAATATCTAGATAATCATTCAAGATTGACTAATCTACGTTTGATTAATTTCCCAAGGTTACCTAGTATACCTGCTAAAGAGATGTTTAAAACGTATATGTTGGAAATATTGGGGGTTTCTTTTGATCTATGTCCCCCATTGGTTAAGATATATTATATTCCTAGTGGCCAGAAAGCTTTGTTTAGTGATATCTGGACCACAAGTGGCTGATGTATTAAATCTAACTGCTTTGTTAGAGAATTCAGATGTAGAAATGGTTACTCCTGCTACTTGTTTGGTTACATTTGCAATGGCTTCAGATAGGGAATGGCTTCTTAAAATGTTTTTCAGGAAGAGGAATGTGCCTTTCAAGGGTTGCCTGGTACGCATATTTCCTGACCTTGCTAGGGAAACCCAATGACGCAGAAAAGAGTTTTTGCTTCTGCGCCCAAGGGTTTTGCAACTGGCTAGGGTTTTTTTTCTAAACTATCCCTGCAAGTGCCTTGTGAAATTGGAGGGCATTTCTTATATTTTTTACTTTCCATCTCAACTAATTTCCTTTTTGAATGCTCGGGGGTCCATGGGTGGGGGGGTCCGCCAGTTGTTCTACACCACTTTAATTTGTTATAACGGCTGATATTGTCTCTGCTAATTTCCTGTAAGAGTAGCTATTATGTTAGTATATTTTCCTCTTATTTTTGGATCCTGTATTGTGGGCTAGAGCGGGGATACCTAATTGATGTTTCTTCTGTTTTATGGTTTCTTCTTAAGTCTGTTATACCATTAGTTTTCCCGGATTCCGTGCAAATGATTTTATCCTTGTATTATATATTGTAACTCTATAAACATAAAATAAAAAAAATAAAAAGAGAAATTTTGAAGTCCATCCACTGCATTGTGGAACCCGTGTCTTAAGGAAACTGCTAGGTACTTGTGACCTAGATTGGCCCAATTGGAAACAGGATACTGGGCTTGATGGACCTTGGTTTGACCCAGTATGGCACATCTTATTATGTCCTTATGTCATTGTGGCGGTTCATCAAGCGAAGTACTTGACCTTGTTGGACCTATCAGAAGCATGTATGTACATTCCAATTTGGCCCGACCATGAGTGTTACCTATGTTTTCCGATTCCCTTCGGTCATTTTCAGTTTTGAGGCCTGCCACTCAGTCTCACCACAGCCCCCAGGACGTTCACCAAAGTAATGATGGTGGTGGCAGCTGCTCTGCACAATGAAGGGGTGTGGTGCACCCTTACCTGGATGATTGGCCAATCATGGCAAAGTCTCTTCAACAGAGTCAGCAAGTAGTGTCATTGCTTCAGAGGTTGGGCTGGATCATCAACTTTACAAAAAGCAGGGTGGATCTGACAGTCGCTAGATTACCTGGGAGAGCATTCTAACATCAGAAGAGTCAGGGCAACTTTGATATCAGAGTGGATTTGAAAGTTGCAGGATCAGATTGTGCAGTTCTTCAGAAGGCCTATTCTCCATGCTTGGGATTATCTTCAAGTGCCGGGATCCATGGCAGCCACTCTGGAATTAGTTCCCTGGGCCAAGGTGCACATGCATCCTTCTCCAACAAACTGTTGTCCAGGTGGTTGGCACAGAGGCATTCATTATGGAAGAGCATGTCTCTGTCAAAGAAAGCCCAAGTGAGCCTTCAACGATGGCTCCACTCTGACAACCTGTTGGTGGGTGTTCCTTGCAAAGCCCCCAACTGGATAATGGTTATGATGGACGCTGGTCTAACAGGTTGTGGGGCCCACTGTCTGTCCCAGGTGACTCAGAGGCAGTGGTCTACAGAGGAACAGACTTGATCAATCAATATATTAAAGATGAAGGTGATGCGCTTGGCGCTCAAGGCCTTTTTACCCCTGGTTCGCCTCAGGGTAGTATGGATACTGTCAGACAATGCGATGGCAGTAGCTTCATCTACTATCAGGGAGTTACCAAGAGTTAGCAGCTGGCAGTGGAAGTGCCGCCCCTGTTGATGTGGGTAGAAGTGCATCTTCTGGCTCTGTCTGTGGCTCACATCGCAGGCAAAGAAAACATATGAACTGGCTTCCTCAGCAGAAATCTGTTGGATCCAGGGGAGTATTCTCTAGCAGTAGTCTCTAGTCTCTCTTCAGATTGTGCGGTGTTAGGGGACACCAATAATGGATCTCATGGAATCAGTAGTTAATGCCAAGGTGAGCCAGTTCTTCATTCGACAGTATGAGAGGATGTCCAAAAGTCTTCATGTGTTGGTCCAAAGGTGGCTTCGAGCACATCTCCTGTATGTCTTTCCCACGTGGCCTCTCATAAGGCGAGTGTTCCAGAGGGTGAAGGCTCATCTGGGTCTGTGGCCCCAGATTGGCCCTGAAGGCTGTGGTATGTGAACCTAGTTCATCTGGAAGTGGAGGAACCGTGATCCTTGCTGGTAATAGATGATCTTCTATCTCAGTGGCCAATCCTGATGCCAGACGCAGCTCAATTCTCGCTTAAAGCTTGGCTCTTGCACGATTAAGGTAGGTAGGTTACTCTTCTCAAGTCATTCCTATGTCATTACAAGTTCGCATGCGGTTCACATCTCACACATATCCACATGTGGTGTCTGAGAGTTGGTCCGAAGATAGGGGACTCTGCCCTTTCAGTGCTTTGCTTCCAGAGATCTTGATGTTCTTGCAGGTGGGCCTAGATAAGGGGCTGGCTCTAAATTCTTTGTGAGTGCATGTTTGGTGCTGTCATGTTTCAGAGGGAAGATTCAAGGTGTCTCCTTAGCTTCCCATCCAGATGTGGTACACTTCCTGAGAGGGGTTAAACATGTCCACTCACTAGCACGTATACCCGTTCTGCCCTGGGATCTTAATTTGGTCTTGTCAGTGCTGGTTGGAGCACCATTTGAACCCATCACACGCTTCTCTGAAAGATTTTACACTGAAGACAGCCTTTTTGGTAGCTATTTGCTCTGCTCAGTGAATTTTTGCACTGCAATCTATTATGTAGGGAGCCTTTCCTAGTGATGTCTAAGAAAAAGGTGGTCATTTGGCCTGTTTCCTCATTTTTGCCTAAGGCAGTTTCAGCTTTTCATGTCAGTCTGCCAGTGACTCTTCTGGTATTTGCAGAGATGGCAAGTCTCTGGAAAGTCAAAATTTGTATAAGTTGGATGTGTGACAAGGCTACAACAGTATCTAAAGAAGACCAAGTTGTTTCGGAGATAGCGTAGTTACTCACCTGTAACAGATGATCTCTGGGAACAGCAGGAATTTAGTCTTCACATATGGGTGACGTCGGTACAAACCGAGTCCGTGTGGGAACGCTCCCTAGCGTCCAATAGGAAAGCTTTAAGGAGCAACCCACTGCGCCTGTGTAGCTGCTTTCTCACCTTTCCAGCTCTCCCTCCTCAGTTGAGTTTGTAGCTGAGATAAAAAGAGAAGGAGAAGGAGAAAAAAGTATAACTCTAGGGGAGGAGGGTGGGTTGTGTAGACTAAATTCCTGCTGTTCCTGGAGATCACCTGTTACAGGTGAGTAACTACGCTATTTCCAGAAACATGCAGGAATGTAGTCTTCACATATAGGACTCCCTAGCTTGGAGATGCCAGAGAGATGACCTCAGAGCAAGCTGTGGATCACAGGCCTAAATAAGTAGGTCATATATCCTACAAGGATGTCTGGTATCAAAACCTGGGATAAAGGGTAGGAGTTGATCTAAGTCTGAAAGAGATACTGGAGAACAGCTTGGCCAAACAAGGCATCCCAGCAGAAGTCCTTGTCTAGGCAATAGTGAGCAGCAAAAGTGTGGACAGAAGACCAGGTTGCTGCCTTGCATCTCTTATCAATCGCTACAGAGCGTAGATTTTCCATAGAGGTAGCCATGGCCCAAACATTGTGCGCTTTGACTTGACCATTTAGAGAGAGTTCTGCACTTTTGTAAGCAAAGGAGATATAATCTGCTATCCATCTGGAGCGAGTTCACTTGGATATTGGCAGTCCCAGGTGACTTGAGTCAAAGGCGATAAGTTGGGAAGCTTTTCTGTGCTTCCGAGTTCTCTAGAGATAAACCAAAGCACGTTTGCAATCCAGAGTGTGACGGGTTGCTTCTGCCCTAGAGGAATAAGGTCCAGGGAAAAAGACAGGGAGGTAAACAGACTGGTTTAAATGGAAGGGCGAGACCACCTTTGGCATAAAGTGGTGATCAGTCCTAAGGATTACTTTATCATGGTGGAATCGTGTATAAGGAGGGTCAGCCACCAAAGCCTGAAGCTCACTAATGTGTCTTGCTGAAGTGAGGGCAATTAGGAAGGTGACCTTCCAGGTGAGAAACTTCAGAGAAGCAGTGGCTAGAGGTTCAAAGAGCAGCTTAAGAAGCTGTCCTAAAACACTGAGATCCCAAGCCACGGGGGGGGGGGTTAATGGAAGGATTAGTTAATAGAAGACCCTTCATGAAGCATGCTACAAGCGGCTGAAAAGAGATGGGCTGACAATCTAAAGGCAAGTGAGAGGCCGCAATTGCACTTAGGTGTACTTCTACCGAATTGGTTTTGAGTCCAGAAGAGGAGAAGTGGAGAAGATATTCAAGTAATGCATCCACAGGAGCTGCAAAGGGGTTAAGATTCCTTTCAGAACACCAGAGAGAGAATCTACGCCACTTGAAGGCGTAGGAGCACCTGGTGGAAGGTTTCCTAGAAGCTAAAAGGATTGCTTTTACCTGTTGAGAGAGGTTGATGTCCTGGAATGCTATGCCTTCAGCAGCCAAACTGTAAGATGTAGGGACTGCGGATTGGGATGCAGCAGTGTCCTGTCCTCCTGCGAGAGGAGATCTGGAGCAGACCCCAAGTCTAGTGGCTGAGCTTGAGACAGACACAGTAGGAGAGGATACCATGGTTGTTGTGGCCAATGTGGGGCTATAAGGATCATGTACCCCTGTCTCTCTGGAGTTTGAAAAGAGTTTTGGGATTAAGGGAAGGCATGTAGGAAGCCTTGACCCCAGTGGAGGTGAAAGGCATCTACCTGCTGGTTGTTCTGAGCAGATGTCCTGGAGCAGAAGTGGGGAAGTTGGCATTCTGAGGACTTGCGAACACGTCTATGTCCGGGGTTCCCCAGATTTGAAAAATGTGAGCGAACTTGTCCGCATGGAGAGACCACTCATGTGATAGCAGGATTAGACTGAGCTTGTCCTCAATCGAGTCCTTGTTCTGAACACACTACTAAAACGCTTATCCACTCCTTAATCACCTCCCATCTTGACTACTGTAACCTATTCCTTGCTGGTCTCCCTTTGAATCATCTCGCTCCCCTTCAATCTGTTCAACACTCTGCTGCACGGCTAATCTTCTGCCAGCCTCATCATGCCCATATTACTCCTATCCTCAAGTCACTTCATTGGCTCCCTATCCGCTTCCAATTCAAACTTCTCCTGCTGACTTATAAATGCATTCACTCCGTGGCTCCTCAGTACCTTTCATCTCTTATCTCTCATTACCCCTCTCGGGAACTCCGCTCCTCTAGCAAACTGCTTCTATCTATGCCCCGCTCTCTTACTGCTAACTCCAGACTTCACTCCTTTCACCTTGCTGCAACTTACACCTGGAACAAACTATCTGTCCATACGCCAGGCACCTTCTCTAACCCTCTTCAAGTCCAGGTTGAAAGCTCACCTCTTTGCTGCTGCCTTTGGATCTTGACTTACCTGATCTCCTTTCTCTCCCTTGTTCTACCCCTGCCTACACCCTCCGTGTTTCGTGTGTTTTGTCTTGACTAGATTGTAAGCTCTAACGAGCAGGGATTGTCTCTCATATGTCTGTGCTGTACAGCACTGCGTACGACTGGTAGCGCTATATAAATGCAGAGTAGTAGTAGTAGTTGTCCTCCAAGAGATTGTTTGCATGGAAGATACACCACAAGTAGGTGAATTTGATGCTGTATGGCAAAGGACCACAGGTGCAGGGCTTCATTGCAAAGGGTGCAAGAGCCTGTTCAGCCCTGCTTGTTCAAGTAGAACATGGCCACTTGATTGTCCTGGAACACCTTGATAGCACTGTGGATGACTCCGAGATCCAGCAGATTTATGTGGAATTGTGACTTCTGATGAGACCAAGGTCCCTGAGTGGAGAGATTGTCCAGATGAGATCCCCAGCCCAATTTGGAGGCATCCGTCATTAGGGTACATTGATGTGGAGGCATCTGAAAAGGCGACCCTACTAGCAGGTTTTCTAGGGGATTGCCACCAAAGGAGAGATGAGATTAGCTGTGTGGAGACCGTTATTTTGTCTCCCAGGCAACCTGATGCCTGAGATCACTGGGAAGCCAGGGTCCATTGAGCTGCGTGCATATGTAGACAAGCATATGGAACATGTACTGTTGATGCCATATGACCCAGAAGTTGCAGCATTTCTTGAGTCATGAGAAAGCTCTTGAGGCATGCTTGAAATGCAAGCTGAATGAGACGAGCACAGCAGGCTTGGGGCAGAAAAGCCCTCGATTGTCGAGTGTCTAGAAGAGTCCTTATGAACTCTAGAATTTGAGAGGGAACGAGTTGCAACTTTGGAAGTTTTAGTACAAACCCCAAGTGTTGCAGCATCTGCATGGTAAGTGAGAGGAAAAAAGATTGACCTCTAGAGATGTGCTTGCTCGAATGAGCCAGTCGTCTATGTAAGGGAAGACAAATATCCCTAGAGTTTTTAGGAATGCAGCTACCATTGCCATGCACTTTGTGAAGACTCTTGGGACAGAGGCGAGGCCGAAAGGCAGGACTCTGTATTGATAATGTATCCCTTGGAACAGAAACGTAGGAACCTTCTGCGCTGTACGTGAATAAGAATGTGAGTATATGCGTCCTTTAGATCTAGAGAACAGAGCCAATCCTGACTCTGGAGATGGGGGAGAAGAGTACCTAGGAAGATCATCTTGAATTTCTCCCGAAGTAGATACTTGTTCAGTTCTCTGAGGTCCAGAATGGGCCTGCATCCTCCTGTCTTCTTTGGAATGAGGAAGTATGGAGAATAGAAGCCCAGACCCTGCTGGGAGAGTGGTACCTCCTCTATTGCACCCTGTGAGAGAAGGGAGATGACCTCTTACAACAGAGCGGTGAGAGGGGGTTGAGAATAGAACTCTCTTGGAGGAGTCTGGTGGGGGGGGGGGGGGTAGACTTTGTAGATGAAGCTTGTATCCCTCCTGTATTATGGAGAGAGTCCACTGCTCTGATGTTACAAGATGCCACCTGTGGGCAAAGTGACAAAGTCTGCCAGGAATGCGGATGGGATCTGAAATCTCCAGAGGCAGAATGGCTATGTTCTCTGGAAAGGAGTCAAAGACCCTGAGGAGGCTGGGTCTGCTGAGGTGGATGGGACCTGGGAGTCCGAGCCTTCCTCTGTTTTGGTGGCTGATGCCCCTTCTGGGGAGCATGGATTGGACAGTGCATTGCAGGGACAGTGCATTACGGTTTCTTAGCTGATTTTTTCTTAGCTGGGTTGGCAGTAGATCTAGAAAGTCTATAAGAGTGGTGTTCTCAGATTCTAGTCGAGACGCCTCGTCTTGCCAATCCTTGCCAAAAAGGTTTTCACCAGTGTAAGGTATATTACCCAGCTTATTCTGAACCCATTGTTCAAGATCAGATGCTTGGAGCCAAGCAATCCTGCGTGCACCAATGCATATAGCTGAAGTTCTGCTGATGCATTCAAAACAGTCGAAAGTTGCCCTGTTAACAAATTTTGAAACATTTTGGGCATGCTTTACAAGGGTGAGATAATCGGCTCTCTTGTCATCAGGGAGAAGAGGAGCCATCAATTCCAAATCCTTAGCCACCTCCTTAAGGAACATACCCATACAGAGTATGTAGGAACTGATTCTGGACGATAACATGGAGGCATGAAAACATCAATGACCAAAAGCGTTGAGGGTTCTCGATTTCCTGCCTGGAGGGTTCGAGGAATGTCTCTTAGGACTTTTTATTCGATGCATTGCCGATTCCACCACCCTGGAATGGTGTGGTAATTGCGTCTTCTGAAAGCCAAGACACTGCGGTACCTGGTACATTATATCGAGTCGTTGAATATGTGAAAAGATGGTTAGATGTGTCTCCCACATACGAAGCATAAGGTCATGAAGTATTTGATGAATAGGGAGCGTAACAGCTTCCTTTGGGGCTGCAGGATATTGAAGGATTTCAAGTTCTTCAGCCCTAGGTTCTGTCTCCAAAGCTACCGTTATGGACAGACCCCGAGCAACATTGCGAATAAAGTCTTGGAAAGACATGTCCTCCGGAGTGGACATGCGATGTTGTGGGGATGGAGATGGGTCTTCCAGGAGAGTTCTCATTTTCCGGGTACTGACCGATTCGTTGTTTGACAAATCAGTGTCGGAAGACTCAAAGTATCAGCGAGCAGGGTGTTCAGGCTCTGCACATTCTCGATACCACTCGAAGCTGGCAGCTGAAGGTTGCAGTGCTGGAACCTCGGTACCGGAAACGGATTTGAGGGCCGGCATGGACAGTAGCATGGTAAGCGGTAAAAAAGTCAAAGCAGGCTCCTTCAGTACTGTAGTTGGTACCAATATCTGAGGAATCGACTGTAAAGGCTTTACCGGTATGAAGGCTGCCAATAAGGCTGCTAAGCTTCGCTAAATGGCCAGGATACGTTGATCCATGGAGGTTGCTGATGCTTGGGTATAGATACTGGGGTTGCGGGCCACGATCCCTGAGCATGGCACCAGGAGATCTCCTGGAGGTGGAGGCCTCGGGAGCATCCTGGGACCTTACTAAGTCTTTGGAGGCAAGGGCCTCCCACCAGGGTTGGCTGGCCAGTGTGTCCCCCTCAGGGCAACGCCCAAGGCATCTCGACGCTTAGAAGCTCTACCTTTGGAAGGATGGCCAGTCTTCGATGAAGACTTAGGTTTTGATACCCGAGATCCTTGAGAGGAAGATGAAGCTCTCAATGACGTCGATGCTACAGACAGTACATTGGTGGCAAAGAGGATGCCCAGTTTTGCAGCTCAGTTCTGTAGGTCTCTCTCTGTCATCTTCCTATAGAGAGGACATTCTGAAAGTTGGTGATCCGGTCATAAGCTCTTTAGACACCAGTCATGTGTGTCCGTGGCCAAAATTGTACTGCCACATTTGGAACATTTCTTAAAACCACTGGCTGGTTTTTCCATTTTGTTTGTGACAAAAAGGAAAGGCCTAAGAAGCCTAAGATGGCGCCAATGTGCCTTAAAGAAGATAGTTTTCTTCCTTCAGTGAAGAACTTTTTTTTTTTTTTTTTTTTAAGAAAGCAAGCAAGCACAGACGGGGTCGGTACCAGCGTTGACGGGAAGGCAGATGCAACTACAAAAAATAAGAAAAAAAAACAAATTTTCTGCGGTGACAGGAATTACTTCTTGTCAGCTCCGCAGAAAACAAAGAACTGAGGAGGGAGAGTTGGAAAGACGAGAAGGCAGCTATGGAGGCGCAGTGGGATGCTCCCAAAAGCTTTCCTATTGGACGCTGCGGAGCATTCCCACATGGGCTCCGTCGGTACCGACGTCACCCATATGTGAAGACTACATTCCTGCTTGTTTCTGGAGATCGGATCATCACTTTGTGTTTGGAGGGCTGCAAAAGGGAGAGGCGGCTTCCAAGGTTTCCATAGCTCGCTGACTGAAGGAGTCTATTGCTTCAGCCTATCTGCTGAAAAGTCAGTCTGTTCCGGAGGGGCTTAAAGCCCATTCTACTAGAGCTCAATCCTCTTCATCAGTTGAGTTTCATTTAGTTCCACCACTTGAGATTTGTAGAGTGAAAGGTGTGGTCGTCATTGCTTTTCTTTACTCTGCATTACCATCTGGATGTGCAGGCACAATGTGATGCTACCTTTGGGGCGTGGGTCTTGAAGGCCGGGCTCTCTTGTACTTCCCGTTAGGTACTGCTTTGTTAAATCCCAGGCATCTAGACTGGACTTGAGGGATTATTAGGAATGTGAAATTAGGTCTTACCTGCTAGTTTTCTTTCCTTGAGCCCCTCCAGTGCAGTCCAGGACCCACCCTCTCTCATTTATCTGTTATTTTATGTATTTATTAGTTATTTAGTTCACGCCTTTCCAATGGTATTTCAAGGGCAGTTACATTCAGGTATGTAGGCATTTCCCTATTCCCAGGAGGGCTTACAATCTAAGTTGTTTCTGTTACGGTCAAGCCCGGGGAAGCGCAGAAATCTTTAATCATACTGTCCCTTTGTAGACTCATGAAGACAGACTTTGCTGTGCTCTGCTGCCCTTGCTTCTTTCTGGGCTAGAAGGGGATGACTTGGAGAGCGGGGTGGTTTTTTTTCTTCCGCTATCTCCAGGTGTTTTTTTTCTTCCATCTCCAGGTTGCTTTCATAGTTTAATGGTTCTGTAATTGGTAATTAGTTTTGAATAGTAGTATTTTGGTAATTTCATAAGCCGTGTTTGTGGGGTCCAATGTTTTTTATTTTATTTAGCAATGCTTATATACAGCTTTTCACCAGGTCAAAGCAGTGTACATTCGGGTAAGGTACATATTTCCCTTGTACCTGAAGGACTCACAATCTAGGTTTTGTACCTGAAGAAATGGAGTGTTAAGTGGCTTGCCCAAGGCCACAAGGTGCGACTGTGGGATTAGAAACCCCAGTCCTTCTGGCCCAAGGTTGTTGTCCTCCAGCGGGAATCGAACCGCCGGCCCTCCAGCCTGAAACAACTTGCCACAACCATTAGGCCACTCCTGAAGCCTTACATAGGACCCTTATAGGGCAACATCAAACCAGTGGCTCTTAGTCTCTATCTGCTGGTAAACATATGCCTGGACTGGACAGGAGAGTCTCAAGGAAAGAAAATTAGCAGGTATGACCTAATTTCACCTTATACTTGGAAAAATCTGAGTTTAACTTTTTCTCCATCCTCTGCTGCCCAGGAGTCACATCTGAGAGCACTGACCAGGGTAAACAGTGTACAATATTTTAATTTACTCATAAGCAGAAAAGATTTTAAACAGTTAATGGC
This sequence comes from Ichthyophis bannanicus, assembly GCA_033557465.1. Lineage (NCBI taxonomy): Eukaryota > Metazoa > Chordata > Amphibia > Gymnophiona > Ichthyophiidae > Ichthyophis > Ichthyophis bannanicus. The sequence continues at coordinate 369,194,805 of CM066033.1, read as the reverse complement.
CACTGCTCTTGAGTTACGGCCCTTATTGTTTATTCGACATTTGATATACCGCCCCCCATTACATCGGGGCGGTTTACAATATAAAATAATAGGTTTGGAGCAGAAAAGAAAAGGAAGTTACAATAATCTGAAAGACAAAGGAGGCGAAGAGTAAGGACAGTTAAACAAGAAAAAGAGGAGGGAGGTCATAAGAAACTCATAGAGAAACATTGAAGGCTAAGGAGAAAAGATGGGTTTTGAGGAGAGAACGAAATTTGGGGTAGGATTCTTCCAATCGGAGGGTGGTGGGAAGTGAGTTCCAGAGGGAGGGGCCCAGATAGAAAAAGGCTGATTTCCGAGTAGACTGTAGATGGACTTTGGAGGGGGCTGGGAGGTGCAAGCGGTTGATATGAATGGATCGAAGGCTGCGAGTGGAAGTGTGGAAGGTTAATAAATCGGAGAGATATTGAGGTTTGACAAGATATATGGCTCGATGTACTAAAGGATCTTGAAGGAGACCCAGAATTTCAGCGGTAACCAGTGGAGATGCTGCAAGAGTGGGGTAATAGGATCACGTGGGGAGGCGTGCAAAATCATCTGAGCGGCTGTGTTCTGTATTAACTGTAGTCAATGTTGTTGATATTGAAGGATACCAGCATAAATGGTGTTACAAAAGTCCAATCTGGTTATGACCAGAGAGAGGAGAAGGGTAGTGAGGGCTTGAGAGGACAGGAATGGCCGAACGGCACGAATTTGCCGAAGATAGAAGAAGGAGCGCCATGAGATCTGGGAAATGTGATCATTGAAGGTAAGGTTGCTTTCACTAATGAATTACTCACTCCTATATCGAGCACGGGGGTCACAACTTATGTCTACAACTTATGTCTACGCAGACTACATCCTTCTTGTCTCAATCATTGATAGTGTTACCCTTAACCTGACTGCCATTAATCATTTTCTAAGTCTGATCTACAATTTATTTAATGGTATTTATATACCGCCTTATCATTCAATCAAAGCGGTTTACACAGCAAACAATCAAGGGGCAAGTGTTTTCATGCAGTGTAGAGTGTAGCGTGTGTGTGATGGCGGGGAAGTGATTAGAGTTGGATTAAATACATAGTGCGCTATAATACATCATGAGCTATTATACAGTCTTATGTACAGTCTTGGGGTGAAGGGGGGGCAGATGATCTGAATTGGATGTTGGTTCAGGGGGTATGTCCATAGTATTCGAGGAAAAGGGTTGCCTTCAGTTTTCGGAAGTCCTTTATTTCTGTGTTTAGTCTCAGATCATCTGGGAGGGAGTTCCAGATGGATGGGGCAGCCAGGGAGATTGCTCGTTGTGCGATGTCTTTGCGGGTCCTGATGAAGTCATTTGGGGTGTTAACCCGGTTGGAGGTGCCTCTTCTTCTTGGCCTTGCGCTTGTGTCCGGTTGTATGAGTGTGTGTAGGATTATGGCAGAAGAGTGTTGTCTGATCTTGAATATATGTTTATGATAGTCTTGTATTTGATGCGTGAGATGATTGGGAGCCAGTGAAGATCTTTCAATATGGGCGTGATGTGATCGTATTTTGTAGTACCGGCTATAATGCGGGCACAGCTGTGTTTTGGGCCAGTTGTAGTGGTCTGAGGGTTTGCTTTGGAAGCCCAGTGTATATTGGATTGCAGAAGTCTAGTAGAGGGGTTATTAGAGCCTGGCAGACGGTGCGAAAGTGCTCTTGGTCGAGGAGGGGCTTGAGTCTTCTGATGAGTCACATTCTTTGGTATGCACTTTTAGTTGTTTTGCCAATGTGTGCTTGGAGGTTCAGTTCTTTGTCCAGGGTGACTCCGAGGTATTTTACTTCTGATTTTATGGGTATGATTGCATCTTTTATCTTTATGTCGGGTGAGGGGATAAAGGCCGGGTTTCACGTGATGATCATTGCCTCTGTCTTGCTGTAAGAACATAAGATATGCCATACTGGGTCAGACCAAGGTCCATCAAGCCCAGTATTCTGTTTCCAACAGTGGCCAATCTAGGTCATATGTACCTAGCAGTTTCCCCAAGAGACACAAGTTCCACAATGCTTGTACTGGGTCAAGCATTGATATCTTCGGTCACTTCTTAACAATGGTTTATGGACCTTTCCTCCAGGAACTTGTCCAAACCTTTTTAAACCCAGCTACACTAACAGCCTTTACTACATCCTCCGGTAACAAATTCCAGAGTTTGATTACACGTTGAGTGAAAAAATATTTTCTTTTATTAGTCTTAAATAGTTTACCCTGTAGCTTCATTGCATGTCCCCTAGTCTTTCTATATTCTGATAACGTAAACAATCGATTTACGTTTACCCGTTCCACTCCGTTCATTAATTTATAGACTTCAATCATATCTCCCCTCAGCCGTCTCTTTTCCAGGTTAAAGAGCCCTAACCTTTTTAGCCTTTCATAGGAGTATCCTTCCATCCCCTTTACCATTTTGGTGGCTCTTCTCTGAACCTTTTCTAAAATCGCTATATCCTTTTTAAGATACGGCGACCAGAACTGCACACAATATTCAAGGTGCGGTCTCACCATGGAACGATATAGAGGCATTATAATATCTTTTGTTTTATTTTCCATTCCTTTCCTTATCATACCTAGCATTCTATTTGCTCTCTTGGCCGCCGCTGCACACTGGGCCGAGGGTTTTAACATGGTATCCACAATGACGCCTAAATCTTTTTCCTGGGTGGTGGTTCCTAATGTGGAACCTTGCATCGTGTAACCATAGCTTGGGTTGTTCTTCCCTAGGTGCATAACCTTGCACTTGTCCACATGAAATTTAATCTGCCATTTTGATGCCCAGTCTTCCAATTTATCAAGATCCTCTTGCAATTTTTCACAATCCTCTTGGGTTTTAACAACTTTAAATAGTTTTGTGTCATCTGCAAATTTGATAACCTCACTCGTTATTCCACTTTCCAGGTCATTTATGAATATGTCAAAAAGCAGCGGACCCAACACAGATCCCTGGGGTACACCACTATTCACCTTTCTCCATTGGGAAAATTGGCCATTTAGCCCAACCCTCTGCTTTCTATCTTCTAACCAGTTCCTGATCCACAATAGTACACTGCCTCCTATCCCATGACTCTTTAGTTTTGCCAAAGGTCTCTGATGAGGGACCTTGTCAAAGGCTTTCTGAAAGTCCAGATACACAATATCAACCGACTCAACTTTGTCCACCTGTTTACTCACTCCTTCAGGTGGACAAAGGTGAGTCGGTTGATATTGTGTATCTGTAGTTGATTGATAGGTTGTTTTCCTGGAGCCAGTCTGCCATTTGTGTGAGGCAGTTTATTATGTTGGAGTAGTCCGGGTTGTCGACTGAGATGGGTGTGTAGATCATGATGTCATCTGCGTAGATTGTATAATGTATGTGGTGCTCTTTCATGACGACACATATTGGCTGGATGTATAAGTTGAATAGTAGAGCTGAAAGGGCCGATCCCTGTGGCACTCCTTGTTTGACACTTATGGGTCGAGATGTGTTGTGTCCTACCTTGACCTGTATTTGTCTGTCGGTTAGGTATGACTGGAACCAATTCAGGGTGGCACCGTGTAGCCCGATATTCTGCAGTCTATCCAATAGAGTCTTGTGGTTAACTGTGTCAAACGCAGATGAGATGTCAATGAATATCATTAGTATGCCTTTCTTGTTGTTGTCTATGATGCGGAGGATGCTGTCAAAGAGGTATATCAAGAGTGTTTCTACCCCATGGTTGGGTCGGAACCCGTGTTGATTGATGTCCAGGGGAGCATGGTTGTCTATGTTCTTGTAGTTGGTGCTGTACAGTTTTTTCTATTATTTTTGCTAGGAGGGGTATGCTGGAAATGGGTCTGTATGCTGCTGGATTGTTCTCGTGGAGAGTGGATTTCTTCGGGATGGGTCTTATTATCAAGAGCTTCAATTGATTTGCCATTCGCCCTTGGGTTAGGGAGGAGTGTACTATCTTGTGGATGGTTTGGATGAAGTTCGATTTGGTGGCCTTGATCTAGGGCACTGGGCAGGGATCCGTGGGGGCTGTGCTTGTTTTAATTGCTGAGATGTGGGAGAGTTGCTCCGTTGATGGGGTGTCAAACGTTCCCCAGGTGTTCAAGGGTGTGACAGCCTTTGAGGTTTGGCTGGGTCTTGTTTGGTCTGCTGAGTAGAACTTTTCTTGGATGTGGTCCGCAAATTTTTGTGGGTCCAGTTGCACTTTGTCTTCGGTCTCCTGGTCTTTGGTGAGGGCTTTTATGATTTCAAATAGCTCTCTGGGTTTGTTGTTGGAGTTGCGTATGAGGTTTGTGTGGTATTCCCTTTTTGCTTGATTGATACATTCGTTGTATTGTTTTTGCTTTGTTAGGTATAGTTCCTGGTTCTCGGGTGACTTGTTCTGTCTCCATCTCCATTCTAACTTTCTGAGGTTCCTCTTTTCGTTTCTTATGGTTTTAGAGTACCATGGTTTGTGTTGTAGTTTGTTGCAGCGAGGTGTCCTGTGTCTATATTCTGTTGCTTTGGCAGCGTTGTATATGGTGTTGTTCCAGTTGGTGATTAGTGATTCTAGGTCATCCGTATCATCGTTTAGGTTTTGTATTGTGTCCAGCAGGAACTGGTCTCTGTCGAAGCATTTAAATCTTCTTTGTGAGGGTGTGTTGTCTGGGTATTTGTTTAGTTTCTCCTCATGGGGCGTAATGCTTACTTCAATTATGTGATGGTCAGACCATGGTACTGGAGTTATGATGGGTGTTGATATTAGGCCTCTTGATGTTAGGTAGTTGGGTGCAAAAATAAGGTCTGGTGAGGAGCCATGTCTGTGTGACGGTGTGTTGATTACTTGCGTGAATTGGAGCAAACTCATTGCTTGGAGAAAAGCTTCTGCATCTTTTTTGTTGGTGGACTTGAGGTTGAAGTCTCCTAGGAGTATTGTAGGTTTGTGGCTGGAGTTCACTGCGCAGACTGCCTCTAGAGTTGATGCTAGTTCTTCAGGTGGAGAATGGGGTGCTCTGTAGGTGAGACATATGGCCATGTGTTTGTTCTCAATCGATATGGTGTTAGAGTGTTGGGTGTCCGTGCTACTTCTTGATTTGAACTTTAGGCTGCTCTTTGCTATTATGAGGGCCTCTCCTCCTCGCCTGTGGGTGCGTGGGCAGTTGTATGCTGTATATGTGTCAGGCACCAATTGATTGAGTAGAACATTGTCAGTGGGGCTGAGCCATGTTTCAGTGATGCAGAGTATGTCAGGTTGTTGGTCGTCTATGTGGTCAACTAGGGTATAGATCTTGTTGCATATTGACCTGGCATTTATGAGCTCAAGTGTTATTGGTCTTGGGGTGGTGTGTGTCTTCTGAGGTTCCTTTGTTTTGGCGTGGATGTTGGGCTTGTGTTTAGCTTGTCTCTTTTTTGTGGGTGAACCGTGTAAGTCCCTGAGGGTGTGCTGTTGGTCTATGTATGTCCATGTATTTGATGAAGGCCATGGGGAGTGTGCGTGAGGTGGGATGAGTAGTGTGAATATGAGGCCAAGGGGGAAAAACAGATTTGTGTGCATGTTTTTTGTTCAGTCTTGTGGTTTGCACTTACGGTTGTTGCTCTTCTCTCCTGGCTGCTTGCTGGGGCTTTTGCTGCTTTCGTGGGGGTTTTCGGTGCGGTTGTCTCTTTTGCTCTATATGCCTTTGTGCCATGCCTAATGGCCACGCCAAAGGGCCCTCAGGCGCGGGCGCGCTGGGCAGAGCCGGCTTTTTCAAGCTGGCTCTGCTCCGCCTCCCACTGCCCCGATTGGGCAGGAGCCTCCGGACAGGAGAATCGGCTTCCCCTCCTGTCCGGGCGCTTCACCCCTGATCGGGGGAGCTGCTGGAACGCTGGCTGAACAATGGCTAAAAGTTAACGGCCTACAGTTAAATCCCAAAAAATCCACAGCCATGTGGATTACAGGGGATGCTCCTGCTCCTGACAGTCCTAGAAATCCAGGGCTTCCCAATTGCCCTCATCTCTTCTGTCAGTTGTCTTTCTGGACTCCGATCTATCTTTTCAACACTATATCAATCAAGTGGTCGCCCTCATTCAATCCCCTGTGCCATTCCCGGACAATCCGACCTTTCCTAGAATAGTCAGCACAATTTACCATCATCCTTAGCATAGCAATCTCCAGACTAGATTACTGAAATTCTATTCTCACTAGTTTGTCCTCCCTAGGAATTAAGATTCCAATCAGGGCAGAATACTGCCATCGGCATGCTCACACAAGCCCGCAAGTACGATCATGCAACACCACTACTTATTCAGCATCATTGGCTGCATTTAAATTTCGCATCTACTATAAAATTCTTCTCCTCACATACAAAGCCTTATATTACAAGGCCCCAGAGAATCTCACATTCCTCATCATACTATACTGTCCTGCCTGTCCTATTCATGGCAACAGGCTATGCATGCCCTCTCCAATCTGGACAAGATATGAAACAAGACATTCCACCTTTTTCTTCCTTGCTCCATCACTGTGGAACACCCTCCTGGCTGACCTCCGTCTACAGTCCTCCCTCAACTGCTTTTAAGGCGAATTTGAAAACTCCTTCAGACACGTGTTTGAACTTCAGGAATAAGCAACACTTTACTGGAGGAGAGCCAAGTATTGTCCCCAACAGGAAGAACTCTGGATCTTAACTATTATCTTGAGTGATTGTCTTTATCTTTAGTGTGTTTCTGCTGCATGTTTTCCCTTTCTCTTGCCCTACACTGTCCTCTAAATTGATGGAGTTCCTTTTCTTTCCTTTCTCATCCCTTTTCTTTTTAAATATATTTGTAAACAGCTTTGTATACTTGGCAAAAGGTTGTCTAGTAAGCTGAATAAACCATAACAAAAACAAAAGTGTAGTTACTCACCTGCAGCAGGTGTTCTCCGGGAACAGCAGGAATCAGTCTTCACTTATGAATGATATTACCGATGCAGCCTGCGCGGAAACGCTCCCCAGCTTCCATAGTAAACTTTCGTGAGATCCACCACACATGCGTGCCTAGTCTTCCCACCTAAAGGAGTCATCCTACCTCAGCATGATGACAGCTTAATCAAGCCTAAAAAATAAAACAACTCCACAGGGAGGAGGAAGGGTAGTGAGGACTGATTCCTGCTGTTCCCAGAGAACAACTACTACAGGTGAGTAGCAATGCTTTCTCCAGGACGAAGCAGAAATACAGTCCTCAAGCTACAGACTACCGAAAAACCTGTAAAAGCCCAATGGGGCAACCAGAAAAAAAATGAACAGAGAAAAATTGCATGAGTATGTGCTGAAAAGATTCCAAGAGTCATCGCCTGGCAGGGCATCAACGTCAGATCGACTCACAGTAGAATGGACAGACAGAAGGGCCAGTAGGAAGGAGTTGCTCTAAGTCCCAAAGAGGTGTCGGAATATGGCTTGGCCAAAGTTGCTGTCATGCTGAGAATCTCCATCCAGACCGCAATGGGCTGTGAAGGTGTGGATGGAAGATCACTTAACAGCCCTACAGATCTCCACCATGGAGACAAAGCGCAGGTGAGCTATGAAAGCCGCCATAGCTTGGCCATTGTGCACAGTGACATGGCATTCCAAACTGAGCACAGCTTGAGCATAAGTGAAGGAGATGCAGTCTGCCACCCAAATGGAAAGGGTGCATTTGGAGAATGCCATGCCCAGTCTATTGGGGTCAAAGGAGACAAAGAGCTGGGAGGAACGGCAGTGGGCTTTCATTCGCCAAGGTAGAAACCAGAGCTCCCTTACAATCCAAAGAGTGGAGTAAGGTCACCACCCTGTTAAGTGTGAGGCTTGGGGAAAAAGGTGGGAAGTACCATCAACTGGTTGAGACGGAAAGCAGAAACTACCTTAGACAGGAACTTAGAGTGAATGCGAAGGATTACTATTCTTATGGAACCTGGTGTATGGCACGTGCGCCACCAGCGCTTGCAACTCACCAACTCTGTACAGAGGTGAGCGCTATCAAAAAGATGACCTTCCAGGTAAGAAATTTAAGTGGACAGGAGGCAAGCAGATCAAAAGGGGGAGTGAGCAGCTATCGCAACACTACGTTAAGGTCCCACGCCATTGGCGGTGGTCGAATTGGAGGATGAGACAACAAAAGGCCTCTCATGAAGCACTCGATAAGTGGGTGAGCAGAGAGAGGCTTATCAGCTACCACATGTGCACTCACACCGAGTTGGACTTAAGACCCGAGTTGGTGAGGTAGAGCAGTAAGCGAGGACCACATCTACTGGGCAGGAGAAAGGGCCCAAAGCCTTGTCTGCACACCAGAGTAAAAATCTGCACCACTTGAAAACATAGGCGCGTCTAGCAGAAGCCTTGCGAGACGCAAGGACGACATCCTCCACCTCCTCTGGGAGGCGGAAAGGCACAAAGTGTTACACGCTCAGCATCCATGCCGTAAGCGAGAGAGACTTGATGTTGGGATGGAGTAGAGATCCCCTGTCCTGAGAGACTACGTCCGGGGCACAGATGAGTTAACATAAGAACATAAGATATGCCATACTGGGTCAGACCAAGGTCCATCAAGCCCAGTATCCTGTTTCCAACAGTGGCCAATCTAGGTCATACGTACCTAGCAGTTTCCCCAAAAGACACAGGTTCCGCAATGCTTGTACTGGGTCAAGCACTGATATCCTGGGTCCCTTCTTAATAATGGTTTATGGACCTTTCCTCCAGGAACTTGTCCAAACCTTTCTTAAACCCAGCTACACTAACAGCCTTTACTACATCCTCCGGTAACAAATTCCAGAGTTTGATTACACGTTGAGTGAAAAAATATTTTCTTTTATTAGTCTTAAATAGTTTACCCTGTAGCTTCATTGTATGTCCCCTAGTCTTTCTATATTCTGATAATGTAAACAATCGATCTATGTTTACCCGTTCCACTCCGTTCATTAATTTATAGACTTCTATCATATCTCCCCTCAGCCGTCTCTTTTCCAGGTTAAAGAGCCCTAACCTTTTTAAACTTTCTTCATAAGAGTATCCTTCCATCCCCTTTACCATTTTGGTGGCTCTTCTCTGAACCTTTTCTAATAACGCTATATCCTTTTTAAGATACTGCGACCAGAATTGCACACAATATTCAAAGTGTGGTCTCACCATGGAACGGTATAGAGGCATTATTATATCTTTTGTTTTATTTTCCATTCCTTTCCTTATGATACCTAGCATTCTATTTGCTCTCTTGGCCGCCGCTGCACACTGGGCCGAGGGTTTTAACATGTTATCCACAATGACACCTAAATCTTTTTCCTGGGTGGTGGTTCCTAATGTGGAACCTTGCATTGTGTAACCATAGTTTGGGTTGTTCTTCCCTAGGTGCATAACTTTGCACTTGTCCACATTAAATTTCATTTGCCATTTTGATGCCCAGTCTTCCAATTTATCAAGATCCTCTTGCAATTTTCCACAATCCTCTTGGGTTTTAACAACTTTAAATAGTTTTGTGTCATCTTCAAATCTGATTACCTCACTCGTTATTCCACTTTCCAGGTCATTTATGAATATGTCAAAAAGCAGCGGACCCAGCACAGATCCCTGGGGTACACCACTATTCACCTTTCTCCATTGGGAAAATTGGCCATTTAGCCCAACCCTCTGCTTTCTATCTTTTAACCAGTTCCTGATCCACAGTAGTACACTGCCTCCTATCCCATGACTCTTTAGTTTTGCCAAAAGTCTCTGATGAGGGACCTTGTCAAAGGCTTTCTGAAAGTCTAGATACACTATATCAACCGACTCACCTTTGTCCACCTGTTTATTCACACTTTCAAAAAAACATAACAGATTAGTAAGACAAGCTCTTCCTTGTCTAAAGCCATGTTGGCTGTCTCCCATTAGGCCATGACTATCTACATGCTGAGTAATTTTATTCTTTATGATGGTTTCTACCATTTTTCCCGGTACTGACGTGAGGCTCACCAGTCTGTAGTTTCCCGGATCACCCCTGGAACCCTTTTTAAAAATTGGTGTTACACTGACGATCCTCCAATCTTCAGGTATTAGAGATGATTTTAATGATAGTTCACAGATTACTAATAGCAGGTCTGCAATCTCATATTTCAGTTCTTTCAACACCCTTGGATGTATTCCATCCGGCCCAGGTAATTTGCTACTCTTCAGTTTATCAAATAGTTGTAATACATCTTTCCGATGTATCGATATTTCCTTCAATTCTTCCGCACCTTTAAATACCACTTCAGTCATGGGTAACATCCCTACATCTTCCGTAGTAAAGACCGAAGCAAAGAATTCATTCAGTTTCTCCGCTATCGCCTTGTCGCCTCTTAGTGCCCCTTTAGCTCCTCTATCATCTAATGGACCAACTGACTCTCACGGGTTTTTTTGCTACGAATGTACTTGAAAAAAATCTTTATTTCGCGTTTTTGCTTCCGCAGCAAGCTTCTTCTCAAATTCTCCCTTTGCCTGCTTTATCAATGCCTTGCATTTGACCTGCCAGTGCTTGTGCTGTTTCCAGGTTTCGTCGTTTGGCTCTTTTTCCCCATTTCCTGAAAGATGCTTTTTTGGCAACAGCCTCTCTGACCTCACCTTTAAACCATGCTGGCAGTTTTTTGGACTTCCTTCCACTTTTCTTAAAGCGTGGAATACAGCTGGTCTGGGCTTCCAAGATAGTATTTTTCAACAACACCCAAGCTTGATGTAAGTCTAACCTTTGCAACTCCTCCTTTTAGTTTTTTCTTAACTATTTTCCTCATTTTATCATAGTCTCCCTTTCGAAAGTTAAAAGATAGTACTGTGGATTTCCTTACTATCCCTCCTCCACTAATTAAATCAAAGGCGATCATGCTATGACCCAACACCCTTATCTCCTGCACTAGATCTGGTGTTGCACTAAGGACTAGGTCTAATATGGCTTCCCCTCTGTTCGGTTCATGAACCAGCTGCTCCAAGAAGCAGTCATTTATTTCATCTAGGAACTTTATCTCCCTAGCATGTCCTGCCGTGACACTGACCCAGTAGATACCAGGGTAATTGAAATCACCCATTATTATTACTGCGCTGTAACTTTTGTTAGCTTCCTTGATTTCTTCGAGCATTTCATCATCCATTTGTTCATTCTGGCCAGGGGGTCGATAGTACACCCCCACTGCCATTGCCTTCCCCTTTTTACATGGAATTTCAATCCATAGAGATTCTACAGCAAATTTTGTTTCCTGCAAAACTTTAATCCTTTCTGACTCAATGCCCTCTCTAACAGAGTGCAACCCCCTCCACCAATTTGATCAGCTCTATCATTACGATATAGTTTGTACCCAGGTATCACAGTGTCCCACTGGTTGTCCTCCTTCCACCATATCTCTGATATTCCAAATCATATCTAACCTTTCATTTAGTGCTATATATTCTAACTCTCCCATCTTATTTTTTAGACTTCTAGAATTTGCATACAAGCATTTTAGAGACTGTATTTTATTCATATTAATTTGGCTATTGGTAGACATGGGTAATTTGGGATCTTTAAGCTCTGTCTGCTCCATACTCGAGGGCATTTGGGTACTTTACTCTTTTTTGGAACTTCTCTGCTTTTGGTAGTATCCTTCAAGGATACATTCTTCCGAACCATCCACTCTTGGGTGACTGTCGGCTTTCCCCTATTATCTAGTTTAAAAGCTGCTCTATCTCCTTTTTAAAGGTTAATGCCAGCAGCCTGGTTCCATCCCGGTTAAGGTGAAGCCCATCCCTTCGGAAGAGTTGGAGAGGCTGTCTCCAGGACAGGTGAAATAGCTGGGGAAACCAGGGTTGCCTGGGCCGGTGCAGTGCTATGAGGATCATAGCAGTGCCATTTGCTTGAAGCTTTAGAAGTGTTTTGGCAGCCATTAGAGGAGTTGGTGGGTAGGCATACAGGAGACCTTCGCCCCAATTCAGCATTGGAGGCTATCCAATTGTTGCATTGTACTCTGGAGCAAATCTGCAGCAGCTGGTTGTTGAGAGGAGTGGCAAAGAGATCTATGGACGGCGTGCTCCACATCTGGAAGATGAGCTGGGCCACCTCCTTGAGAGTCCGCTCGTGCAGTTAAAGAACACTGCTGAGTCGATCCGCCAAAATGGAACTCTCCTGGCAGGTACACAGCCCCGAGGAGCATGCCATGTGCACAGGCAAACTTCCAGAGATGGACTGTCTCCAACAGAGGAAGTACAAGCTTGTGACGCCCTGTTTGTTGATATAAAACATGGCTACTTGGTTGTCCATTTGTATGGAGGACTATCTGGTTGGAGAGATGTTATCAAAATATTCAAAGGGCATTGGCTATGGCTTGGAGTTCTAGGAAGTTGATCTGATGGAGGCTTTCTTAAGCCATCTAGGAGGTTCTCTGTGCGCAGGCCATCTAGATGAGCTCCCTAGCTCAGCTTGGAGATATCAGTCATCAGCACTCAGTACAGCAAGGCCTGGAAGGGTAGTCCTGCAAGCAGGTTGGTGGGCTACTGCCACCAGGAAAGGGACTACTTCAGTGATGAAGTAACCGTGACCTTGTCGGATAGGTGACCAGACACCTGGTGCCACTGTATGCAAAGCGTCCACTGCACCTGCTGCATTTGAAACCAGTATGAGGGAGCGATGTGGATGGTAGAGGCCATGTGACCCAGGAGGTGCAGCATCTGTCGAGCTGTTGCACGCAGGCAACGCTGGACGTCCTGCGCAAGGGTGATTAGGCATTGGGCCTGGTCAGACGGGAGGAAGGCTTGTATTCGAGTAGTATCAAGAAAAGTCTCAATGAACTCGAGGCATTGAGAGGGCTGCAGGTGAGACTTGGGATAGTTGATGACAAAGCCCAACTGCTCCAGTACCTGAATCGTACAATGTGCAGACTGCTGCACCTCGTCTGGCATCTCTCCCCTGATTAGCCAGTCGTCCAGGTAGGGGAAGACAAAGATTCCCTGGATCCAGAGAAATGCGGTGATGACTGCCAGGCATTTTGTTAAGCCCCTTGGGGCAGAGACAAGGTCAAAGAGTAGCACCCTGTACTGATGACGACATCCAATGAGCATGAAGCGGAGATACTGCCAATGCACAGGGTGAATGAGGATGTGTGTGTAAGCATCTTTGAGATCCAAAGAGCACAGCTAATCTTCCCACTGAAGATAGGGAACAATGTTCCCAGAGATACCATGTATAGAGTTAAGAATTGTACATAGTTTCCCCCAGTTACTTCCAAGTTGATCTCCCTGTTTATTGTAAATACAACTCAAAGTTCCTTGTGTTGTATAGTTGATGTTAAATGTAAACCGCTCTGATCTAAAATAGAGCGGTATAGAAGAACTGTTAAATAAATAAATAAAATAAATAAAATACCATCTTGAATTTTCCTTCACCAGGAATCGGTTGAAGTTCCGAAGATCCAGGATGGGTCAGAACCTGCCTGTTTTCTTGGGAACTAGGAAATAGCCAGAGTAGAATCCCCTTCTCTCTTAAGGCAGAGGGACCAACTCTACGGCCCAGTTGGCTAAGAGAGCCTGTACCTCCTGCTGGAGGAGCTGATAATGGAGAGGCTCGAGGGGGTACTCCTCTGGAAAGGAGGAAGGGGGAAGCTGATTGAAGCGCAGCAGGTACCTGTCCTGAATCACTCGAAGTGCCCAGGAATCTGTGGTGATGCTGGGCCACTGTGGGCAAAGTAGATCAGTCTTCTCCCAACCTGGGACAGAACAGAGTCCGAAATGGGAAGAAGGGCTATGTTCCAGAGGTAGGAGTCAACCCCCCCCCTCCCAGGTTGCAGCTGTGGTGCTAGTTGGGCCTTCTGGGGTTTCAGCTTGTGCTGCTGGCACTGGCCCGGACCTTTCGACTGCTGTCCTTGAGGCACCTGGTAAGAATGGTATATAGTGTAGGTACCATAAGCTTTCTTCTTGGGGAAGGAGGCCTTCTTCCCTGAAGACTTCCATATGGAAGGTTCAGAGGTCTTCCGAGAGCGTCTGTTCATGGCGAGTTGTTCACGCTCCAACTCTCTGGCCTTCTCTTCCATTGGTTTGCCAAAGAGATTTAATCCCCAGCATGGGACATTGGCCAACTTGTTCTGAACCCATTGTTCCAAGTCCAAGGACTGTATAGCCACGCCAGGTGGTAGGCACCGATGCCCATCGCAGCCACCCTAGTCAGAGACTCTAACCCATCATAGGTCATCTGGTGATGGACTTGGAGCATTCCTTGGTCTTGGCAACAAGGCTCTGGAAGCACTCAAGAGCTTCCCCCGACAATCCAATTGAGAACCTGGAAAGATCCCCCAAGAGGTCTCTGAGGTACATCTCCATATATAAAACTTGTACGCCTGGATCCGGGTCATCAGTATCGAGTCCTGGTAGCACTTCCTACTAAACCTCTCTAAGGTCCATGCCTCCCGGCTGGTGGAACACCAAGGAGTGGGTCTTCAAGCTTTTAATACGACGCATGGCCAATTCCAAAACTATGGAGTTGTGAGGTAATTGCACTTTTTGAAGCCAGGACTCTTATGCACTTGATACATTGATTCGATGTGCCGGCTGACCAAGAGCACAGTCAGGGGCATCTCTCCAGAATGGGATGGATTGGCACCATAATGGTCTCTTTAGGGAAAGTAGGGTATTGGAGGATCTCCAATTATTCCGTTCTGGGTTCCTCCTCCACCTCGATGGTGAAGGGCAAGATCTTCCTCATGTCCAGTATGAACTCATGGAAGGATATGTCCGGTGGGGGGGGGGGGATTCCATACAGGGGCAAGGGAATCAGAGGGGCAGTCCTGTTGATACATGGTCTCTGGAGATTCCTCCTTGGTCTCCCAGTCGGAGTCCGAGAGGAACTCGAAGTACCGCTAGGAATCCATGTGGCGCCGATAGTGCTCGGGCGGGGTCGGAGGAGTCCTCTGTTCCCATTGGTCCAATTCCAAGGCTCTCAGGGAGATACACCGAGGAGGACGTCGAGCGTACCCCGGAACTGTCAGCTCTGGGAAGAGCATGAACTTTTAAGACAGGCTGTACCTCTGACAATGGATGCTCCTGCAATGGATGAGGCCATCACTGATGCAGAGGAATCAGAGGTGACTGGGTCTCAGGCAGCCTGCTGGATCAGGAACACAGCAAGGCTCCACTCTGCTCAAGGGCTTGACTCTGCTCAGTGAGGAGAGAGTCAGATGCCGCCGTAACTGGCGCCAAAGACTTCGGGGCCAATTCCAGTTCCGTTGGTGGGGACTGCTCGATGGCTACAGCCTCAGGAGTCTCATGCCGGCCCTCTAGGGCCTCATGAGGCAGCTCCTCCTGCCAGGGCAGCTTGGGGGGGGGCACTTCTAGTTCTCGCCCTCTGAGTCGCACCGAGGGCTATGATACCAATGGCTATGGGACTTTACTCTGGACTTGGCATCACCTTCGACATTGATAGGGCAGAAGTCCGATCCTTCTGAAGCCGCTCTTTGTCAAAGCAGCACCACCAGTCTGATATTCTGTGACCCCTTGGATCCAAAACAGCCCCACCCCAAGCCAAAGCCTCAGAGAGCTTAGAGGGTGTCAATGCCTGTGCCGATTGCTGATCACTCCGAAGACCGGAATAGAGCTTCCCACTGTATCTCCCAATTCCTAAGCCCCTTAGGTGTCATCTGAAGGCAGAGAGCGCAGGTCAAGGGCTCATGTTGTGGCCCGAGGCACTGAAGGCAACAGTTGTGGCCACTGTTCCCTCTAAGCTGTGCGTGTGTGTGCACGCACACACCTCGCCGAGCGAGCGCACATACTTTACAACAGAGCGCACAAAAATTATGATTCTGATCCTGATAGAAAACACAGATATCTGAAAATTTAAAAGTTGTGATTGTAATTACTAGAAATTTTCCACTTCATTTAGTAGTCTATTTTCATTTAATTTGATTAAAATCAATGTGGTGTACATACTGTATTCTGACGTGTAGTCAAATTTTAAAGTATATAACTCAGAGTATCGTTATGTGGCGCAGAAAAATTTAACCTTCCTTCAAAAGTTGCCCAGCTGATATTTTATGTGCACACAGCCTACAGAAAATTAGAGGGAACACTGGTTGTGGCAATCTGTGATGGAAATAGTCCATCCACACTGGGTGCACTTCTTGAAGCCACTGGCTGACTTTGACAAGGAAGGAAGATGGCTTTTGCCAAGTCAAAGGACTCAAACGTCCCAGCCGATCAAGGGGGCGCATGAGAAAAAAAACCCTACGTGCCAAAGAGGAAAAAGAAAAAGAACAGAGAAAAACGTGGTGCTGAGGCACAGACATTCCTGGAGATAGGCAGGGAGACTGTGATGAAGCACACAACTGAAAAATAGCCGAATCAGACCAAAAAAACGTACCCAAGGGTATCAACAATTTTCCAGGATTCAGACAGCATCTGAAGGACTGCGCGGAAGAAAGACGACAGAGGTAAGATGGCTCCTTCAGGTGGGAAGACAGACATTCATGTGTGCTGGATCTCCCAAAAGCTTCCTATGGAATCTGGGAAGCATTCCCACACGGGCTCCATTGGTAACATCACCCATTAGTGAAGGCTACATTCCTACTTGGTCCCAGAGAAAAAAAAAAAAAAAGATTGCACCAAAAAAGGGAGGGACAGAATTACCCACCATGAGAAAGGCCCGCCTTTCCCTTTCAGATCATTTCTTTAGCACTATTGGCACAGTTCAAAAAGTAACCGATAGTTCAGACTACAAGAAGCAGGGGCATTTGACCCACCTGTAAATCTCCCTTTGTCTTTAGAAGGATGGACTGTACTGAGAAATAAAATAAAGCTGCTTACTTTTAACAGGTGTTCTCAAAGGACAGCAGGATATCAGGCCTCATGCATAGGATGACCCATTCATCAGAACCTAGACAGGAAATAATGTAAACAAAACTTTCCAAGCACAGTGAATGGTGCATGTGCAGGTCCTCCTGCACTGGTGCAGTCATGCGACGCACTACAGTACCACACAGTTATTATACAAAAATCCAACTCCTAGGGAAGGCAGTGGGCTCCATGAGGACTAATAGCCTGCTGTCTTTGGAGAAGGCTTGTACAGGTAAACAACTTTACTTTCCAAGAGGACAAGCAGGATATATACTATTGCTAATTTGTACAGTGCTACAAGGCATATGTAGCACTGTACATGTACCGTACAAGTAAAAGATTGTGAGCTCAACTGAGCAGGGATTATCTATCCAAGTCAGACAAATACAACAAATAGGGAGCTAGGGTAGAAGTAAGGGGGGAATGGTATGCACACATGGGTAGTAAAAACAGGAGAAACAAGGTTACTTTTGGATCCTTACACCCTCTCCCCCTTTAAAGAGGTGGGCTTTTAGCCTGGATTTGAATAGAACCAGAAATGGAACCCGACATACCAGCTCGGGTAGTCTGTTCCTGGCATAAGGTGCAGCAAGGTAGGACAAACAAACAAAGCCTGGAGGTGGAAGTGGAAGAGAAGGAAAATAACTAGCTACAGGCTGCCTTTTTTCTTAAAAGAGAAGAAAAAGGGGAGGGGGGAGAAGCAGAAGAACGTGGCATCACCACGCTAAGTACAGGTCTAACTTTAAACTTAAATGGAATGAGGGGGCCATTCAAGTTCTAAATTTCCACTCAAGATGTCACTTTTGGTGCAGCTTACTATGCTCTCATACTGCTGTGTAGGGTGTTATTGTCATTATGATGTCTTATCAAAAGAAACTGCTAGATTTAATAGTTTGCTTTCAAAAGCGGTGGCTGCAAAAATTGAGGGAGCCAAGCTGGCATCAGCATAGTTCAACAAACAAGGACCGGAAAGGTGCAGAGATCAATGATGGCGAACTTGGTGACGAGGATATAAAGCTTTCAACTTTTGCCCAGCTCAAGATATGGTTTCAGGAGATTAAAAAATTATCTGGTTTCAGTCAGAGTTGAAATTGCAGCACTAGGCTGCACACAGATATTGCTGAACTAGATCATCGAATTCAGGCTGTGAAACATGCAGAAGAGCAAGGCAAGGTAATTTCTTCGGTAGAGAAGCAGATTCATGAGCTTAAATGCTCCAATGAGGAGCTCAAAGATAAATTAGAAGACCTTGAGAACAGTTAGTTAATTGACAGTGCAATCTCTGGTTTCCAAGGATACCCAAGTCCCCCAAGCATATTGCCTGTGTTGGTGTCATACAAAAACTTCGTGCCACCATGTGCTCGAACAGCCAGGAGAGTCATGTGTAATTAAAACTGAGAGGATCCACCGAGTGCAGGATGGTCAGCAGCTGAATTCTCAAAATCATCACAGCTTGCTTTCATGGTTATGTGGATCACAAGCGAGTGGCTAAGAAAGCTCAAGCACTTGGAAATTCTCCAATGGGACTCATACCAGGTTGAGGTTTATTAAGACCTCTCTCCAGTTACTTTGAAGTAGCACAAGGAGATGAAAGATATCATGGCTAAGCTTCAAGAAGCAAAAGTTTAGGATAGATGCTCTACCCCTTCACAGTGGGATTTGCTAAGGGTGGCTAAACATATAAAGTATACTCATAGGTGGCCAAATGAGTGCTGGAGGACTGGGGCCTTGAGAAGCTGACGATTGACAAACCGCAGAAAAGCACAGTTACTTACCTGTAACAGGTGATCTCTGGGAACAGCAGGAATAAGTCTTCACATATGGGTACGTCGGTACCGACAGAGCCTGCGCGGGAACGCTCCCCAGCTTCCCAAAAAGGAAAGCTTTTGGGAGCATCCCACAGCGCCTGCGCGCTGCCTTCCCGCCTTTCCTAACCGCCTCTCCCCAGTTCTAGTTTTAAAGCTGAGACAAAGAGAGAGAGGAAAGGAAAGATAGATAGAGAGATACAGCTCCTAGGGGAGGTGGGTGGGTTGTGAAGACTTATTCCTGCTGTTCCCAGAGATCACCTGTTACAGGTAAGTAACTGTGCTATCTCCAGGAACAAGCAGGAATGAGTCTTCACATATGGGGACTCCCTAGCTAGAGATGCCTGGGAGATCCCCAAGGTTATGAGACCCTGGGAAGGGCTCTACCTCCTCCTATGGATCTCAGGCATCCATCCAGGGAAGGAGGGCAGGAGTTGATTAAGAATGGAACAGGTGTTTGAGAACAGCCTGACCAAACAAGGCATCCCGGCGGGAGTCCTTGTCCAAACAGTAATGGGCTGTGAAGGTATGAACCGAGGCCCAGGTGGCCGCTCGACAGATCCGGTCGATGGACACAGAATTTAGATGAGCCATAGAGGTGGCCATGGCCCTCACATTATGAGCTGTGACATGGCCCTCCAGAGAAAGGTTCTTACTCTGGTAGGCGAAAGAAATACACTGAGCAATCCAATTGGACAGTGTCCTCTTAGAGACTGGAAGTCCCAAATGAGAGGGATCAAAAGCAACAAAGAGTTGAGAAGACTTTCTAAGTTGCTGTGTCCTTTGTAAGTAAAAGGCAAGAGCTCTCTTACAATCCAGGGTATGAAGATTCCTCTCTGCACTTGATGCATGAGGACCTGGAAAAAAGACAGGTAAATACACCTCTTGATTAAGATGAAAAGGTGAGACCACTTTAGGCATAAAGTGCGGATTGGTCCTAAGGACTACCTTATCATGATGGAACCTTGTATAAGGTGGATTAGCCACTAAGGCCTGCAGTTCACTGATGTGGCGAGCTGAGGTGACTGCAATGAGGAAAATAACCTTCCAGGAAAGAAATTTCAAGGAGGTGGTGGCTAAGGGTTCAAAAGGTGGCTTCATAAGCTGACCAAGAACCAGATTTAAGTCCCATGCCACCGGAGGAGGCCTAATGGGAGGCTTAGTTAAAGTTAGGCCTCTCATGAATCTTGAAATAAGAGGATGAGAAGAGATAGGTTGTCCACTGACAGGCTTAAGGGATGCTGCAATAGCACTCAAATGGACCCTTACTGAATTCGTCTTAAGGCCTGCATTGGAGAGATGCAGGAGATATTCCAATAGAGAATTCAAAGGTAGTGCTAGAGGGTCAAGGCCCATCTCAGTACACCAAATGGAAAACCTTTTCCATTTAAAAGCATAGGAACTTCTAGTAGGTGGTTTTCTGGAAGCATGGAGGATATCCTTCACTTGTTGAGAAAGATTCCAACCTTGAAGGTCTAGGCCTTCAGCAACCAAGCTCTGAGGTGAAGGGACTTGGGGTTTGGGTGCCACAAAGTCCCCTCCTCCTGGGACAGAAGGTCTGGAGCAGCTCCCAAGTCTAGGGAGGGAGCTTGAGAGAGATGCAGAAGTAGAGGGTACCACACTTGGCGTAGCCAGCGTGGAGCTATGAGGATCATGGATCCTTGATCCCTCTGGAGCTTGAACATAGTCTTGGGAATCAAGGGAATGGGTGGAAAGGCATACAGGAAGTCTTGACCCCAGTGAAGGAGGAAGGCATCCTTGGCCTGAACTCCCTGACACGGGATTCTGGAACAGAACCGGGGAAGTTTGGCATTCCACGGACTTGCAAAGAGGTCTATGTCCGGGGTTCCCCACTCTTGAAAGATTCTGAGTACCTGGTCCATGTGCAGGGACCATTCGTGTGGAAGCAGAACTCGACTGAGTCTGTCTGCCCAAGAGTTTTGGATTCCTGGAAGGTATACGGCCAGGAGATGGATTTGATGCTCTCTGGCGAAGGCCCACAATCTTAAAGCTTCGTTGCAAAGCGACAGAGCCAGTTCCTCCTTGCTTGTTTATGTAAAACATGGCTACCTGATTGTCCGTATGAATGAGGACTGTCTTGTAGCTGAGCAGGGTATGGAAGACCTTGAGAGCTAGAAAAAGTGCCCTGAGTGGAGAGGTCTTGCAGATGAGCTCCCCAACCTGTTTGGGAGGCATCTGTTGTGAGGGTTGCCTGGGGCAACAACTGTTGGAAGGGGGACCCCAGCAACAGATTTTGGGTGGACTTCCACCACTGGAGAGACCAAAAGAGGCGCCTGGAGGTTGCTATTTTGTCTGACAGAACCCCTGATGCTTGAGTCCACTGGGTGAACAAAGTCCATTGAGCTGCTCTCATGTGAAGGCGAGCATAGGGGACCACATGCACTGTAGATGCCATGTGGCCTAGCAGTTGTAGCATCTCCCAGGCAGTTAAATGGCTCTTTGACTGAACCTGGGAGGCTAACTGCACTAGGCGTAGGCAACGGGCCTGAGGAAGATAGGCCCTTGCAGTGGTAGTATCTAGCCAGGCCCCTATGAACTCTAGGGACTGAGTAGGGGTGAGTTGGGACTTTGGGAGGTTTACCACAAGTCCCAGATACTGCAGAATGCGCCTTGTGCAGTCCAGGGAAGTCTGGGCCTCTGACTGAGATGGAGCTCGGATGAGCCAGTAGTCCAGGTATGGGAATACAAATATTCCCAGAGTGCGTAGAAATGCAGCTACTACTGCCATGCATTTGGTGAACACTCTTGGAGCAGAGGCCAGACTGAAAGGAAGCACCCTGTATTGGTAATGCTTTCCTTGAAAAAGAAAACGGAGGAATCTTCTGTGAGATGGATGGATGAGGACATGTGTGTATGCATCCTTGAGATCTAGAGAACAAAACCAATCCAGACTCTGAAGGTATGGAAGGAGAGTGCCCAGAGAAAGCATCTTGAATTTCTCCTTGCATAGGAATTTGTTCAATTCTCTGAGATCTAATATGGGTCTGTAGCCCCCTGTTTTCTTTGGGATCAGAAAGTAGGGGGAGTAAAACCCTGACCCTTGTTGAAGAGGTACTTCTTCTATTGCCCCTTGGGCAAGAAGGGTAGCCACCTCCTGACCTAGAAGGTCGAGGAGAGATGTTGGAGAATTGTAATGTCTCACCATGGTGTGAGGAGGAAGGTTTGAGAAATGAAGTTTGTAGCCCTCCCTTATGATGGAGAGGGTCCACTGCTCTGCTGTAATTTGCTCCCATCTGGGAGCAAAATTAGCTAACCTTCCTGGAATGGTGAGAGGCTCTGGCTGTTTCAGAACCAGAAAGGCTAAGTTCTCTAGCATCAAGTCAAAAGCCCTGAGGAGGCTGGGTCTGCTGAGTTGCAGCAGCCCCTGTAGGCTTAGGCCTGGCCTGTTTAGGTTGCTGACGCTTAGCAGCAAAACGACCTGTAAATGATTGCTGGCCAGAAGCAGGATGGAATCTGCCTTTTTTGAAAAAAAGACTTCTTGAAAGGTTTTTTCTTGGCACGAATGGAGGTTGACTTTGAAAGTCTATCCAAAGCAGAATTTTCTGCATCCATTTGAGTGGCTTTTATTTGCCAATCTTTGCCAAACAGGTTTTCTCCTGTACAGGGAAGATTTCCCAAGCCATCCTGGACCCAAGATTCTAGATCAGAAGCCTGGAGCCAAGCAATTCTGTGAGCAGCTATGGCAATGGCCGAAGCTCTGCTGGCACCCTCAAAGGAGTCAAAGGCTGCATGGTTGGAAAACTTTGAAATATCTTGAGTATGCTTAAGCCAAATAAGAAATTCTTCCCTTTTATCCTCTGGAAGAAAAGGGAGGAAAGTGTGCAGCTTATCTGCAACTTCTTTCAGAAACATACCCATATAGAGACTATAGGAGTTGATTCTGGCAATGAGCATACTGGCTTGGAAGATTTTCCTACCAAAAGCATCCAAAGTCCTGCATTCTCTTCCTGGAGGAGCAGAGGAGTGTCTTTTTGCACTATATTTTTCATAGCCGACTCCACCACAATAGAATGGTGAGGAAGCTGTGTTTTATGAAAACCAGGACAAGGAGGGACACGGTACATAGTGTCCAATCTACGAGAATGAGGAGAGATAGTGAGAGGAGTCTCCCATAAGTCAATCATGTGATCATAAAGAATCTCATGAATTGGCAAGGTGACTGCCTCCTTAGGAGCCTTAGAATAACCTAAAATATCCAATTTTTTAGCTCTAGGCTCTAATTCAGAGGTTACTGAAATAGAGAGTCCTTTAGCCACTTCTCTTATGAAGTCTTGAAAGGACAAGTCTTCTGGAGGAGACATTCTTCTTTTTGGAGAAGGCGGCTCTTCAGGAAGGGCTATGGATACTTCAGCAGATGCCTCCGATGCATCAGAATCTTCGGAGGAATCTAAGTATCGACTGTCAGGGTGTTCTTCCAAAGCTCGATACGCGTACCGAGCGGTATCGACATCGGGCGTCATCGGTACCGGTTCGGTACCGATGGGCATCCCTGGACAGGGAACAGCTGCAGTCAGCATCCTGGTCAGAGCCGATACTGACAACAGAGTTTGTTGTGGTATCAGCGGCGTCGCAGCTTGAATGAAGGCCGTGATAGCCTGCTGCATGGATAGGACATTCTGATCCATCGACGCCATGAATGCCTGGAATTCGGTACCGGAAGGTTGCGCCAGTACCCCAGAGCATTCCAACAGGTGATCGGTCGAGGCCGTGCCATCGATGTCAACCTGTAACCCCATAGGTGGAGCTTTGGAAGCTGGAGCTTCCCGCCGGGGTTGTTTTGCCGGTGCAGGATCCTCGAGGGCAAGCCCGGAGGCATCTCGATGCTTGGAAGGAGATCCACCCTTCGAGGACCGGCTGGACTTATGTTTGGTTACCTGAGATCCATGGGAGGAAGAAGCAGCCCTGGAAGACGTCGATGCCATTGAAGCTGCATCAGAGGGAAACAGCACATGGAGCTTGGCTGCTCGGTTTTGTAACCCTCGTTTAGACATCAAGGAGCAGGACGAACAATCCAAAATGGAGTGGTCAGGACCCAAACATTTAAGACACCATTCATGGGTGTCGGTAACAGAAATAGTACCGCTGCACTTAGTGCATTTTTTAAACCCGGAGGCTGGTTTCTCCATAAGGAAAATTCTTTGTGAGGCCTAAGGCCCAAAAGAGGAAAAACACACTAAGTGAGGGAAAAATATATTATTATTTTTTTTTTATATAAGAAAAGAAAGAAAGACCGGCGGTACCGGTCCGACGTCGGGGAAGGCAGACGCGACCAAAGAAATAAAATAAAATAAAACAAAGAACTTCTTCAGCGGTGACAGGAACATGACCTGCTCGCTCCGCGGCAAAGAAGAACTGGGGAGAGGCGGTTAGGAAAGGCGGGGAAGGCAGCGCGCAGGCGCTGTGGGATGCTCCCAAAAGCTTTCCTTTTTGGGAAGCTGGGGAGCGTTCCCGCGCAGGCTCTGTCGGTACCGACGTACCCATATGTGAAGACTCATTCCTGCTTGTTCCTGGAGATCAGCTATTCCTTGACACTCTGAGGTGGCATCATGTATCTAAAATGGAAAGGTCATCTGTGGCATTGGCTAGTGGAGAACATGGAACGATATCACAGAAAAGCATTATGGTGCTGGACTCCTTTTTGTTGAGATGGAACCATGAGCAACTTGAGTGTCTTGACATTAATCCTTCTCTTTAAGCTCAGCTAGGATTTTTTGTGGGAATAATATTTTGTATGCTCTTTGCTGCCCGAATGTGTGGCATGTGTAGTGCTTATGAATGTATGCTTTGGATTTGAGGGTCTGAATGACTGTTCTGTTTGGGCATGGATGTTGGTGTATGAGGGATCTGGTGGGGTCATTTCTCTCCCAACTGGGATTTTACCTTTCTGGATGTGTTAAGCAGGTTCCACTAATAGTTTTGAGGGTGGAGATGGGGGGGGGGGGGGGTTTTGTTGGAATTTGGGGCTTGGTGAGGCTATTGGGGTTGGGGTGGTGTTACCCCAAATGGCAGTTAACTTTCTTATTGTTGTGAGTACATAGCCTTTCCTTTTCAATGGCTTTTATAATTCTGTGGCTTTGTAGTGCATGCTCATCTGACAAATATTTTCTTATCTTTTTCTCGGATGCCATGGCAAGATCTATTAAAATTGTTTCTATGAATGTTTGTATGTTTACTTCCAGGGGCAATTTCTCCAAATGGGTTAGCTTTGCATATACCCCAACAGCCATGAACCTCACTCCTAAGCCGGGGTATGTGGAATATGATCTCTCAAATCTACTGCTAACGCTCACCGTAGTACTTGCATCGTGCCAAAGAGAGCTTCCTTCTGGAGTTCATAAGACGTAAAGTGTATGGATAGTTTGTCAAGATGAGACTGGAAGTTCTTGGTCAGGCCTGTGGCTCCCAATACAATGGCAAATATTTGTGTGTCTTTCTGCCACATTTTCTTGATGCTTCAGGATCTTCTTCCTCTCCATGCGATTTACAGAATAATCACTTAGAGCCAACACCTCTATTATCAATGCCGTTCTGCTGTTTTTCTCCTTTACTATGATGTTGGGTTTCCTCACATCCAACTTCTTATCTATTGGAATGGGAATGTCCCAAGTTATAACTTCTTCATTCTCCATAATTCTCTTAAGGTCATGATCCTAGTTCTTTTCTGGTACAGCGATGTTGTAGTGCTTACAATGGATGAGACGTCACCTTGTTGTGTCTTTGTCTAGAAATGTTTCTGTCATCAGAACTTCACAGTTACTTACCTTGTAGCTGGCTGTGAAGTTGTGATGGCAGAAACTTTCTAAACAGAGAGACACAAGGGGAGGAAGTGATGTCACCAGTGTGGATGAAAGCTTAATTCTTAAGCTCCCATTGTGATGCCAAATAAATGATTATAGTGCCCCCCCCCCCCCCGAACACAAAGTTGGTGCAAACGTCTTCCCTGTACCTCTGGGACTAACCATATGTCTGTATCCAAAAAGCCTGAATGGTTTAAGTCGTCCTATACCAGCAAGATGGGGTGCAATCCGAGGGAGGAAACAGCAAGGAAGGCCTAAGGTGCTGACAAGGATGAAGATATTGAGCGCATGGAGGATCAGTGCATCGGGGAAACATCTGGAAATGGTTCTGGGAGCTGATAAATGAACTTACCTCTGTACGGGAGGAGATTCAGGAGACCATCAGTGAACTCCATGGAGATAACCAAGACCTGGGGCCGAGAGTGGAAGCCCTAGAGCACTACATGGAGCAACAGAAGGAAAAAGCGGGAACAGCAAGTGATCGTATGCAGAGGTTACAGGCTGAGCAAGACACTCTATGCGATAAAATAAATTATCTAGAAAACCACTCCCGGAAATGTAATATAAGAGTATAGAGCATTCCAGAGACTGAAATATAAACATGTCTCCACTCTGGTTCAGAAAGTGTGTCAAAAGTTAATACAGGGTGAAGGAAGGGGGGAGCAGTGGAGGCCATTCAAGTGGAACGAGCTCATTGAGCGCTCCTCCCCCCACCCCGGGCTCAAAGCCCAAGAACACTGTTGCATGCCTGGTCCATTATGCCCAGAAAGAGAAGGTGATGTGCTTCGCTACCAGAAGGGGCCACTTTGAATGGGAGGATTGTAAAGTGGAGTTATTTCATGACCTGGCCCCTAGTACTTTGTGTGCTGGTGAGCGCTGCAGGAAGTCCCACAGTATTTGCAAAAAGAACATATCAGCTATAAGTGGCTGTTCCCTTTTGGGATGCTCTTTGAGGTCAATGGTTGGGCTCAGTGGGTTTGCACTGAGGCTGCCGCCTTTGGCAGACTTAAGCAGGAGGATGTCCTGAATCTGCCTAAAGTCGGTCTCCAAAGGGGAGATTAGGATCGAGCAGACTTCCTTGCGATGGCTGCAGATGCCAAGCAAAGGCCAGCGGCTGCACAGACTATCCAGACAGATGGAGGAGCAGAAGACCACAATGTTGGCAGAGTTGTAGAATGGAGACTAAGGGAGAAACTGTTATGTTGATGCTCTCTGCCTTGAGCTCCTTACAGTTTTTTGTTTTTGTGTACCTGTGGGGGTCTGCAGATTAACTTCATGGCTGCTCTAAGGTGGAAATTTGGCAGGTGAGCAGGAGGAAAAGAGTTGAGTGGGTGTGTGTTGAGTGGTGGGATATGTGAGAGAGTGGCTTGTCTAATGGTGGGGATGGGCTTGCGGGTATTATGTGTTTGGGATAATTTAGTACTACAGGCACCCACTGGTGTTACTTCCTCCAGAGTGGTGGGCAGGAGGTAGGCTCTGCAGGTTTGGTACTCTACAGGAGAAGATGGGGGGTGGGGGGGGGGAAGGGAGAAGGCAGGGGGTTGCTAGGAGGGGCGGAGCAGGACATTTCCTGCTGATATGACTACAGGACTGCAAGTAGAGATGCTGCACATCCCTGGCCTTAATAGTCCCCAGAAGTGCAAACAGTTACTTACTGAGCTGTAGCGCCTCCGCTGACAAGTGGCCCATCTCCTCTGGAAGGATAAGCGTTTATTGAATCCCAGGATGTTCTCCCAGGTTTATTCTGCTGCATGGGTGGTGGGGGGAGTGGCATGTTAATTCGGGGGGATGTTTCCTTTTGGTATAGGGGGAACAGAGTGAAGAGATAGTATCCCTCTTAAATATTTATGGGCCCGATGTAGATCAAAAATGTTTCTGGGCAGGACTGGGCCCTTGGACGGAAGAAAGGGAGCGGGGCCACCTGCTAGTGCTGGAGGGGACTAACGCAGTCCTGGATGGGAAAAGGGATCGATCCCACAGGAGCATCGGGGGCAGAGGGCAGGATCCAGGAACGGAGGGACTTCATCGGTGGATGCAGGGCTTTGGGGTTTGGTAGATTTGTGGAGGGCAGCCCATCCTTTTGGTTGCAATTATATGTATGTCTCTGCTGTCCATGTTGCTATAGTGACATTGACTATGTACTGGGCGATGCAGTCTGGGTACAAAGATTAGAGGCGTCGTCAACTGGGCCTATCGCCTGGGCAGATCATGCCCCTTTGGGGGTGGTGCTGGGAGTAGCCTTTTGGGGCTCAGATCCACACTTTTTAGTGCCTAAATGAAAGCTTGATGAAAGGGTAGGAGGTGGTAAAAGCCCTAGAAGCAGTAGTAGTGGAGTACCAAGAACTGAACAATAGGGAGGCGAGAGTACATTCTGTGGGATGGGCTAAAGGCAGTGCTAAGGAGGCACTTGGTGCAACTGAGGGCTTGAAAGGGGAGGGAGAGGCAAGAGTGAGTCCTCTGCGGGTGACTTTGGTGGACTTATGGAGATTTCAAGGAAAGGTATTTGACTTGATTTGGCGTCAGTCTTCCTCAGGTGTCGCACCGAATACTTTATTTGATTAGGCGAAGGGGGGGGTTTGGGCTTTCCTCATTTGGGAATGTATTATCTTACTGCTCAAATCTGCCAAGTGATGGTTGAGGGGGCAAGGGAGAAATGCTTTAGAGCCATTGAACAGTACCGGACTGCTGATATCCGATTACACCACTTCCCATAGCTGGTGGACCCACCACAGAAGGGGTAGTGGATCCAGTGGCGACAGGGTTGGAAGAGAGTAGCCCCTTGGACCAAATTTAAGGTGTTCACGCTGATTCGCATCTCCCCCGCCTTTGCATCAGGAAGGGAAGGAGTATTTTGGAGATGGGAGCAACTGGGATTAGAAATCTTTGCTAAACTTATTGACAAAGAGGAATTGTGCATTTTTGATGAGTTGAGAGAAAGGCACCAGTTGCCCAGGCGGGATCTCTTTGCCTATAAGCAGATATCCCACTTTTTAAAGCAGAGCTCACGCCAGGCTACCTATGAAGAGGGCTACAATGACCTGGAAGTATTGCGGTCGGGGTACTTTCAGAGCAGGGGCTTTATTTGGCTTTTGTACCGAAGTCTGCAAGGGAAGCCGTTCCAAATGTTCTTATATATATATATATATATATATATAAGTGCTTGGGAGCACGATCTGGGAAGACAGTTGGATGTGAAGGAATGGGTGAGTGTGTGCAAGGGACTAGGGCGTCAAGCCATCTCAACGGCCATACGGGAGAATTCTTAAAAAAAAAATCTTGTTCTGGTGGTATTACACCCCGAGTGCCTTCATAAAATGTTTCCCCAGGCCTTGGACTGCTGTTGGCAAAATTGTGGTAATTTGGGGTTATTATATCACATTTGATGGGAGTGTCCGGAAAAGGTCCGATGCTGGGACCAGATCTGGGAACAAATGCAGAACATTTTTCAGATGGATAGGGGACTGGATCCAGTTTTTGCTTGTTGGGTGCGTGGCTTGAGGTATTGCAGATGAAGTAGACTTGACCCATCTGGGCCTGTATACAAGCAGCTTGGGGGGGGAAATAGCCTGGAACTGGAAATAGTGCGTATCACCAGAATTGGTAGCATGGAAGAGGCGGTTGTGGAAAAATGTCATGATGGAATGTCTGACAGCTATCCAGCAGCAGCAGGAAGAGAAATTAGACTGTTGATGGAAGCTGCTCCTGGACCTTTTAGCTCCATAATGTGCTTTCTCTAGGGAGGCTAGAGGGGAAAAGATGAAAACTGTTCCATGGGCTTTTGTGGAGCTGCCTTTTTGTTGATCTGTTCCTATGCACAATAAATATTAAAATAAAAAATAAATAAATAAATAAAGACCGACAAGGTGGCACCTCTCATCCATTGGAAACTTTGTAAGCACAACATCGCTGTTTACTCCCGGGACAGTTTCTCCAAATGAGTTAGTTTTGCACATACCATGAAGGTCAAGAACCTCACTTCTAAGCCAGGGTATGTGAAATATGATCCCAGCTTCTCAAAATTATTGCTAATGCTCGGCGTTGTACTTGCAACGTGCCAAAGACAGCTTCCTTCTGGAGTTCGTCAGATGTTAGAGGTTGTCCATGTTCTTATCTGGCATCTTCTATTTGTTTAATTCAGCAAACTCATTAAGTTAAAATCAGCATCAGCAAAAGGTGTTGGGGTGTGTCATCCCCCCCCCCCCCTGCAACCTGCCAATCACCTTATCTGAGATTTTTGACTGCGTGTTTCTATTTGTTCTATTATATATAAAATTGTTTGTCAATATGCCCCCAACACCAAAGGGTTTTATTTTGGGACTTAGAGAAGAGGCTCACAATCCTAGGGGAAGGATTGTGCGCATTAGGGGGAAACGTCAAAATCACTTTCACACCCCACTTAGATTCTACATCACAAGTTGCCCTCAAGAGGGCAGATAGGAAGGCTTTTCATAATCTTGTGGGATCTCTGATGGTTAGTGATTCTTGGCACTTACTGCACCCTTATCTAAAGAGTTCACCTTTTTATTTCAATTTACAGGGCGCTTTTACAAGAATTGATTATATGTGGATGGACTCTACCATTGTCTCCTTAGTATCATATGCAGATATAGAGGCCAGAGTCTGGAGAGATCATGTTCCTATCTGGTTGAGCTCAGGAAGACATGGAGGCACACCACCTCTATTTTTGGAGGCTTAATGAAAACCTTCTTGATAGCCTCTCCACAGCTGAAGGAGAGTTTCCCTTCACTCCTGCGGTTATGCTGTGCTGCAATTGCTAAATAGAAAAAACCTATAGGTCTGGGCCAATCAATAACCATACAAAAATACCCAACCTCAATACAGCGACCCGTTAAATTATATTTTTTTTGTCGGAGCTAGCCGTAGGAAGGTCGAAAGGGAAAACGACCTACACCAGACGGGCAGCTACTTTTATTCTTAAGGTTCTTCACCAAAAATAGAAATTGTATAACATATAAAAACTTCTCAGTCCAAAACCACTGGTTATAGAGATCCTCCAGCACGACGCGCACGTTTCGGGCACCGTTGCCCTGTTTCAAGTGCAATAACCAAGAATTTTCTTCTTTAACAGCCGTCCATAGCTAATTCTTGGTTATTGCACTTGAAACAGGGCAACGGTGCCCGAAACGTGCGCGTCGTGCTGGAGGATCTCTATAACCAGTGGTTTTGGACTGAGATAAGTTTTTATATGTTATATAATTTCTATTTTTGGTGAAGAACCTTAAGAATAAAAGTAGCTGCCCGTCTGGTGTAGGTCGTTTTCCCTTTCAACCTTCCTACGTGCTGCAATTGCTGGCACCACAGCATTTCTAAAAGGCAGAGACATTTCCCGTCTCTCATATGAAAAAGTGCCTCTGTTTGCCTTTTAAAAATGCAGTGATGCCAGAAATAGAGACTGTAGAAAAATCACCAAAGAGATGCATACAGCAAAGATCCAGTATAAATAGCTAACTCATATCCCATCGGGTTAGCCTTTACTCTGAAAGAGGAGACTTACAGAATTTGTGTGATAGCTGAAGTGGCAAAAATATTAATTGGAGAAGGACAGAAGGGCCTTTATGCTTTGGCCTCTGCACCAGCAGAGAAACCATGGGAAATTAAAACTTCGGGTCCTATGTTGAAGAGAGTTGGAAAAGGACAATGGATGTCCTGGAGGCAATCCAGTGATAGTGGCAGCTCCTCATTAAATGGATCATGACCTATGCTGTCACCCTTTCTTCCTTTTCTAAAATCACCAAGGAAGAAACTGCACATCTTTCCTCCTCCAAACTCACTACCTGTTGCTCTCGATCCTATTCCCATCCATCTACTAACGTCTCTCTCTCTTGCTGTCTTCCTTTCCCTCTGTTTTATCCCAATCTATCACTTTCCACTGCAACTATTCCTGTGGCAACAAATACATTGTCTTTACACCTTTCCTCAAAATACCTTCACTATATCCCTACCTGCCCTTCCAATTATCAGCCCATCTCCCTTCTGCATCTAAACTACTCGAATGTGGGGTTCACCACTGTTGCAACTTTCTTTCCTCTCAAGCCATTCTAGAATACCCCCCCCCCCCCCCCCCCGGGGGAATCTGTCTTTCATTCTTTAGGTTCTACAGAAAAAGCACGTGCCAAAGTCGTCACTGACTTGTTTCTGGCCAGATTCAAGGGCCTTATTTGAGCCTCATCCTTTTCGACCTATCTGCTGCTTTTGACACTGCTGACCACCACCTTCTTCTTCTCAATACCCTGTTCTCGATTGGCTTTAGAGCACTTGTGTCTTGGTTTTGTTCTAATCTCTTCCAGGGCACCTTTAGTGTATCTACTGATATACTGCTTTCAATCAGCTTAACTTAGGGCTCTGTCTTGGGACCTCTTTTTCTCTGTACTCATTCCCTTGGTGTCCCGATCTCCCATGGGTTTCAGTACTATCTTTATGTTAACTTCTTTCAAAATTTACCTCTGCATCTGAAATCTCTCCAGGAATACAGCCTGTATCTCAGCCTGCTTGTCCAACGTTGCTGTCTGGATGTCCCACAGTTATATGAAATTGAACATGGCCAAGATAGAGCTCCTTATTTTTCCCCCTGAACCAACATCCACCCCCCTTCCTCCTTTCTGTAGCAAAAACACTACCATCCTCTCAGCTTCCTCAGCTTACAACGTTGGGGTCATCTTTGATTCTTCTTCTCTCTCTGCACAAATCCAACAGATAGCTAGAACTCCCTCTCCGACGTCTCGAGCAGACGCTCGAGGCTCCGCGACCGGTCCCGGGAGGATCCTGGCCAATCAGAGCCACCCAGAGATGCTGTCTTTGAGAGTTTCTTCTTCCTCTTCGGTTCCCTCGAGGGCGACCCCCCTTTGAGGACCCACGATGACGCTTGGGTTTGGAGTGCTCCTCCTGAGGCTTCGAGGCCTCAGATGAGGTTCTGGCTCTCAGAGGCATGGAGGAGTCAGGGAAACTTTTGTCATGCTGCTACTGGCGGCTTCTCAAGGCCTTCAAAGTCATTTTCTTACACAGGCCACAGACAACCGGGTCGTGGTCCGGGCTGAGGCACCGGAGGCAGCAGTCATGCGTATCGGTTAGGGACAATCTTCCCACACCGATCGCACTTTTTGAACCCGCTGGAAGCCATGGGGGGAAAAAGAACCCCTTCGGACTGCCAGCAAAGAAAAAAGGGCGCAAAGATGCCCAAAGAAAAAAAAGGAATTGACCTGATACTGAGGCACAGAGGTCGGGGCGGGAAAGGTACTGGCACAAGACCGGAGACAAGCAAAAATGCTCGAAAAAAATAACCTTTTTCCAGGACGAAAACAGATGACGTCTGGTGGGCTCTGCGGAAAAAAGGAGACTGAGCAAGATGGCACCCTTGGATGGGAAGGGGACCACGCATGTGTGGTAGCAATCCCAAAGGCTTTCTTTGAAAGCTGAGGATTTTCTCCACGCAGGCTTCATCAGTGCTGATGTCACCCATATGTGAGGACTGACTTCCTGCTTGTTCGCAGAGAAAAAGCGAGTTCATCAGGGCATTTAGTCATAATCACAACGTGTTTGTCCAAAGGACTGACAGCCTTAATTGTCTTTCATGGATTAATAGTACTCACATTGAAGGTTCACGTCTTGCACTTACCCATTCCAGTAGCCGGCTCCTTTTGTCACTTTTCGCTACTCCGAAGGGGCTCCAAAAGGGGCAGGACATGCCCCTTCGGACATGCCTGTGGTTGTGTTCCGTGGACCAGGTCTGTGCTTTAAGGCCCCCACAGATGTCATCAGGGGGCACGGCAAAGATGGACTTGGCAGCACAGAATGCAGGGTTCCAGCAGACTGCCTGAATGCAGACATGTCACAGTACTGGCTCCAGCAACTAGCATGCTCTCAAGCAACAATCTCTAAACAACCACAACGCAGGTCTGCGCTTTATGGCCCCCACAGATGTCAGGGGCATGGTAAGGATGGACAGCAGCACAGAATGCAAGGCTACAACTTTATTTTTTATCATATAGCATCAAACGTCATTCAGTCAGCAAAATTGTTTTCACTGAATGATGCACCCCCACACCTGAATTTTGTTGTCTGAACGAGCAGCAGAGCTGCAACTGAATTGTGCCTGGGCTTGCTGGAGGGGGGGGGGGGCGGCGCAGGGGAGAAAGAGAGAAAGCATAGTTACTCGCCTGTAACAGGTGATCTCCGGGAACAGCATGAATTTAGTCTTCACATATGGGGTGACATCAGGTACCGACGGAACCGACACGGGAAGCTCCCAGCTACCAATAGGAAAGCCTTTGGGAGCAATCCACTGCACCTGAACTGCTGCCTTCCCACTCTCCCAACTCCCTCTCTTCAGCTGAGTTTGTAGCTGAAGAAAAGGAGTGGAAAAAACAAAACAGAAAGAACCCTACAGCTCCAAGGGGAGGAGGCCGGGTTGTGAAGACTAAATTCCTGCTGTTCCTGGAGATCACTTGTTACAGGTGAGTAACTATGCTATCTCCAGGAACAAGCAGGAATATAGTCTTCACATATGGGACTCCCTAGCTCCCAGATCTCTGAAGAGTTGAACCGGGTCAGAAAGTCAGACAAGGTCATTCGAACCTAGACTTCCCCACCAAGGAGATTTGGCAAGAAGTGGGCAGGGGGTAGGAGTTGTTTTACATTCCAAAGAGATACTGAAGGACCATCTGGCCAAAAGCTGCATCCTGGCAGGAATCCTTGTCCAAGCAGTAATGGGCTGTGAAGATATAAATAGAAGACCATGTAGCAGCTCAGCAAATCTAGTCAATGGCTACTGACCGGAAGTTAGCAACAGAAGTTGTCATTGCTCAGACACTATGTGCAGTTACATGTCA
This sequence comes from Ichthyophis bannanicus, assembly GCA_033557465.1. Taxonomy (NCBI): domain Eukaryota; kingdom Metazoa; phylum Chordata; class Amphibia; order Gymnophiona; family Ichthyophiidae; genus Ichthyophis; species Ichthyophis bannanicus. The sequence goes on along the minus strand of CM066033.1, from coordinate 369,160,568 downwards.
CGTGAGGGAAAGACTTGCTTAGTCGTATGGGAAAGAAATACAGTCTGCTATCAATTTGCATAGTGTACATTTGGTCACTGGAAGGCTCAGGTAAGAAGGATCAAAGGAGATGAAGAGCTGGGAGGACTTCCTAATGTCTTCAGTCCTTTGTAAGAGGGCTCTAGCCTTCTATCTCCAGTCAAGTGTATGTAGGGTGGCTTCTGCACAAGAAGCGTGAGGTCTTGGGAAAAAGACCGGCAGGATTTGTGGGGAGGAGTGGCCTAGTGGTTGGGGCAAGGTACCATAGGCCGGAAGGTCAGTGGTTCAAATCCCACTAGAGGACAGCAAACCTGAGCTGGAAGGACTGGGGTTTCTAGTCCCACAGGTGCTCCTTGTAGTCTTGGGAAAGCCACTTAACCCTCCATTGCCCATGCTCCCTGTAAGTATTAGTGTATGTGTCTCATATCCCCTCATGTTAAATGTATCCCCCAACCGCTCTGACCCGGTGAAAAAGAGGATATAAATACAGCTAAATAAATAAAATTACTGATTGAGGTGGAAAAGTGATATTACTTTAGGAAAAAAGTGGGGGTGTGTCCGAAGGATGACCTTGTCATGATGAAAACATGTATACGGAGCATGAGCCACTAAGGCCTGAAGCTCACTGATGCGCCTGGCCGATGTCAGGATGATGAGGAATAAATCTTTCCTCGATAAGTATCGGAGTTGTGTGGTTGCTAAGGGCTCAAATGGAGGTTTTAGAAGCTGAGCTAGTATCACATTGAGATCCCCTGCCACTGGTGGTGGTCGGGGATGGGTGGTTTGGTGAGGAGAAGACCCCTCATAAACGTACTACCAGAGGAGCTGCGGAGATGGGTCTGCCTTCCACAGGCTTAGGGAAAGCTGAAATAGCACTAAGGTGCACTCGCACAGAGTTGGTCTTGACCCAGAGAAGATAAATGCAAAGATACAAAGAGGGTGAAGCAGTTAGGTGCACAGGTGGTGTTCTCTTCAATACTCCCTGTTGAGGGTAAAGGCCAAGGCAGAGAGGCTCGCATCCTGGAGATGAATGCATGGCTGCGTGGATGGTGTCAGAGAGCGTTTTGGTTTCCTAGACCATGGGATGCTGTTCCAAGGGTTGCAGAGCAGAGATGGCATCCATCTGTCCAAGAAAGGTCAACGCATCTTCAGTAGTAGACTGGCTAATCTACTGAAGAGGGCTTTAAACTAGATTCGTTGGGGATGGGTGAAGAAAGCCCCCAGGTAGATGATACCCATTTCCATTAAGGTATTTAATGTAACAGGGGTAACATATGGAAAGCAGTGTGTATAAATGCCCGTAGCATGGGAAATATGATCCCTGATGTTGAAGCTTTGGTAGGAGTGGCTGACTTGGATTTAGTGGCAGTTACAGAAACATGGTTCACAGAAAACCATGATTGGGATATAACTATACCTGGCTATACTTTATTCAGAAAGGACAGGGTAGGAAGAAGGGGAGGAGTGGTGGCACTATATGTAAAAACTACTATTAAAGCTTTGGAATTACAGAGCTTAAAAGGGAGAGAGGAGGCATTGTGGGTTAAACTAGAAAGAGGGAAAGAAATCTATTTGCATTGGTGTGATATACAGACCTCCCTCACAAGAGGAAGAGGTGGACAGAGAGTTAATTGAAGACATACGCAGCATTGCTAGGAAAGGGGAAGTGCTACTGATAGGAGATTTCAATATGCCAGATATTGATTGGCACATTCCTGCTGCAGTATCATCTAGAAGTAAGGAGATCCTGGATTCTCTACAGGGAGAACTATTCAGGCAATTGGTAACAGACCCCACACGTGAAGGGGTCATACTAGACTTGGTACTTACCAATGGTGAAAGTGTTTCTGATGTTATAGTGGGAGATTATTTTGCATCCAGTGATCACCAGATTGTGTGGTTCAGTATTAGGACTAGGGCTGTTAGAATCCATTCAAAGGTGAGGATCTTAGACTTTAGGAAGACTAACTTTGCGAAGATGGGCCAATACCTCAGGGAGTCGTTAGTGGGATGGGAACAGCTGGGGGATGTAGAGAAACCGTGGGCAAAACTGAAAGGGGATATTTTAAGGGCAACCAACCTTTTTGTTAAAAAGGTAAATAAAGGTAAAAGGAAAAGGAGACCGCTATGGTTTTCGAAAGAAGTAGCTGAAAAATTGAAGAAAAAGAGGGAGGCCTTCATGAAATACAAGAGATCACAGAGAGAGGAAGACAGGCATCTGTATTTGGAAAAACTTAGAGAAGCTAGCAAAGTAGTCAAGAAGGCAAAGATTCAAAAGGAGGAGGAAATAGCCAATGCAATAAAATGGGGGGATAAGACATTTTTCAGATATATTAGTGAGAAGAGGAAGGGCAAAAGTGGTATTATAAGACTCAAGGGTGCAGGGGAGGAATATGTAGAAGCTGATAAGGATAAAGCAGAATTGCTTAACAAATATTTTTGTTCTGTGTTCACAGATGAAGAACCAGGAGCAAGACCTCAGAAAACACCCACAAATAGGAACAGAAGCGAGGGACATCTTGAGCAATTTTCAGAAGACTGCGTTCGTGAGAAACTAGCTCAACTTAAAGTAGACAAAGCGATGGGACCGGAAGGGATACACCCTAGAATACTGAGGGAACTTGGGGACGTTCTAGCAACTCCACTGACTGACCTTTTTAATGCCTCGTTGGAGTTGGGAGTGGTGCCAAAGGACTGGAGAGAGGCTCATGTGGTGCCTTTACACAAAAGCGGAAGTAAGGATGTGGTTGAAAACTACAGGCCGGTTAGTATAACTTCGGTGGCGAGTAAATTATTGGAAACGCTGCTGAAAGAGAAAATAGTGAGGTTCCTGAGTCCAGCGGATTACAGGATCTGAGGCAGCATGGATTCACCAGAGGCAGATCTTGTCAGACAAATCTGTTTTTTCTATTGCGTTTTCAGTCAATATACATAACCAAAATACAATGAAAGGTCAATCCGAATTCTAACAAAATAAGAAACAGAACAAAGGCATTTATATCCAGGATAAAGTCCACATTATGGGATCAGCAATGTCAATTATAAACATAATTGCAGAATAAGGAAATCATGAGAACATTATCTCAACAACTGGAGGCAACATTTACTGAATCATCAGTCCTAACTACCACCTGTCTTTCCTTAAGAAAGTTTTCAAGATGAGAAACCTCTGTGAAGGTATACAGTGCATCTTCATGGCCCACCAAACATTTGCAGGGATAACGGAGAACAAAAGAAGCACCCAATGCCAATGCACGGGGCTTAAGCTGCAGAAATTGCCTCCACCGCAACTGGGTATTTCATGAAACATCAGGAAAAATAGAAACCATTTGTCCGCAAAACTTAACAGACTTAATTTTAAAGAAGGCCCAGAGGATGCACTGTTTAACCTCAACAGAGGGAAAAGTAACCAACAAGGTGGCTCGAGTAGAGATGTTATCTTGACAGTCTTCGAGAAAAGCTGTCAAATTATCAATTGTAAAGGCAATTTGATCTAAGCCCCCTTCAACCACATTAAGTTTTTTAACAGTAGAAGGAATATAATACAAGTGTGAGACAGTTAAGGAATCAGGAAAAGCTAACACTTCCTTAAAAAATTTTTCAAGCAAAATCCTATGTGAAAGTAAAGCAGACTGAGGAAAATTAAGAAACTTCAAATTGCAGCTACGATGAGAATTTTCCAACGCTTCTATTTTAGCATGTAAAGACAAAGAATCCTTAATAGCCGCAACACTCGTAGTGTGCAAAGAAAGAACCTGTGATTCTAACTTAGTAGCAACTATATCAACCTGTGCAATTTTCTCATCAAGCTGCCCAAAAGCCACCGTAGCCGCTTGTGAGTAAGTGCACAGGGAATTTAACGAGACCAACATCTTCCTATCTATGGACTGCAAGGCAGCCCAAATATCCCTCAAAGTAATCTCTGACTCCGAAGAAGAAACAGGGAACTCCGAAGAGTTACCTGTTTCTAACAATGGAACGGGGGCAGGCAAAGTAATAGGCATTAATTTAGACGCTGAACTCGAAACAGCTTTAGAAAGAACTGAAAAATTACCTGGAGCAGGAGACACCAGTGGGAGTCTGGAGTCGGGTCTAAGAGACACTCCCTCAGGAGATGACTGAGCTAGAGGGAGAGGAGCGAAGTGCTTGTCTATCGGACCGACCGGCTTAGCATCACCGGATACGGTCCCAGGGGCCTTAGCCCCAGACTTAGCCTTACGCTTCCCCATATAGCTAGCTAGTAAAAAAAGCAAAAAAGAAACAGACAATATCAGACCAAGCACACCCCAACTAGCATAACAAACCTGCGATATCATACATAAATAAACGGGATAATGTCTCAGTAGCGTCGAAGGGGCGTCTAAGGGGCAGGTCTAACCCCTTTGACCACACCCCTTCGACGCACGCCCCGCGCGCACGCTCCGCGTCCAAGAGGAACACCTGAAGAAATAGTAGAGAAAACCCCACAGGGAGGGCTGCCCCAACAGTGCCTGCCCGGTGACAAGGGGGGGGGGGGAGTAGGAAATCCTCTCAACAACGGCACAACAGCTTCCTGGGCCGGTGACTTGGCTCCAACACCTCCTGAAGACGACTGATCCAGGGACTCACTCCGACCAGGTACGGTTTTAAACCCCCGTCAGAAGACCCCACAGGGAGGGCTGCCCCAACAGTGCCTGCCCAGTGACAAGGAGGGGGGGAGTAGGAAATCCTCTCAACAACGGCACAGCAGCTTCCTGGGCCGGTGACTTGGCTCCAACACCTCCTGAAGACGACTGATCCAGAGACAAAACTGATTGATTTCTTTGACTGGGTGACCAGGGAGTTGGACCGAGGGAGAGCTCTAGATGTGGTGTATTTAGATTTCAGTAAAGCCTTTGACACTGTTCCTCACAGGTGACTTATAAACAAACTAAGCACCCTAGGAATGGACCCTAAAGTTACTGCTTGGGTTAGAAATTGGTTGGGTGGAAGGCGACAAAAAGTAAATGGAGCTCACTCTCAGGAGAAGGATGTTACCAGTGGTGTGCCCCAGGGATCTGTCCTTGGTCCGATTCTTTTTAACATCTTTGTTAGTGATATAGCGGAAGGGCTGTCGGTTAAGGTTTGCCTCTTTGCGGATGATACCAAAATCTGCAAGAGTAGACACCCAGGAAGGTGTAGATAACATGAGGAGGGATCTAGCTAAGCTTGAAGAATGGTCTAGAATTTGGCAGCTGGGATTTAATGTTAAAAAATGTAAGGTCATGCATTTGGGCTGCAGCAATCCAAGGGAGCAATATAGTATAGGGGGTGAAGTACTTTTGTCCACTAAAGAAGAGCGGGACCTAGGCGTGGTTGTGTCTGATGATCTTAAAGTAGCTAAGCAGGTAGAAAAGGCGACGGCAAAAGCTAGAAGGATGCTTGGGTGCATACGGAGAGGAATGGCTAGCAGAAAAAAGGAGGTGATCGTGCCTCCGTATAAGTCTTTGGTGCGACCTCATTTGGAGTATAGTGTGCAATTCTGGAGACCGCACCTTCAAAAGGATGTGAACAGGATGGAGTCGGTGCAGAGGGTGGCTACTAAAATTATTAGTGGTCTTCTTTATAAAGCATATGAGGACAGACTTAAGGATCTTAATATGTGCACTTAGAGGAAAGGCGGGATAGAGGTGATATGATTGAGATGTTTAAATACCTCTGTGGCATAAATGTTCAGGGAGAGAGCCTCTTTCAATTGAAAGCAAGTTCTGCTACGAGGGGACATGGGATGAGGGTGAAGGGAGATAGATTCAGGAGTGATATGCGGAAATATTTCTTTACGGAAAGAGTAGTGGATCCATGGAATAGTCTCCCAGTGGAGGTGGTAGAGATGAGGACAGTAACAATTCAAAAAAGCATGGGACAAACACAGAGGATCTCTAAAGGTAAAAAGGGGACTGTTGTAGTTGTTGATATGGAAGGACAGACTAGATAGGCCATGTGGTCTTTTTCTGTCATCATATATCTATGTTTCTATGTTTCTATGATACTGAAGGAGCATAGGTACTGATGCTTCAAATGATTCATGACCATTCTGAGAGCACCATGAAGCATATCTCTGCCATTTGAAAGAATAAGTCTTCCTGGTGGAGAGCTTTCTGGAGGAGAGAAGAATGTTTCACAGCAGTAGACAATGTCAAGCCCTGGAAGATTATGCTCTCAGCAGCCATGCAATCAGCCGAAGGGACTGCAGATTGGGATAGAGAAATGCTCCTCTGTCCTGAGATAGGAGACCTGGCCTGAAACCCAGTGGTATTGGTGATGTTTTCGTCAGATGAAGTAGAAGGAGAAACCAGGGTTGATGAGGACAGCGTGGGGCTATGAGAATCATAGAGCCCTTGTCTGCTTGTTGTTTGAGGGGGGGGGGGTCTTTGAGATGAGGGGAATGGGGGGAAATGCATAGAGGAGTCCCTGACCCCAGTGGATCATAAAAACATCTGACACCAGGCTGAGTTTGGACGGAACTCTGGAGCAGAACTGAGGAAGTTGAATGCTCTGCGAGGTCTATCACTGGTGTTCCTTCACATGTGGAATAATTTTGCTACTGCAGTTGGGTCTAAAGACCCTTTGTGGGGTTGCAGGATTCAACTCAGCTTGTCTGCTAGGAGATTGGATTCTCCTGGAATGTACACTGTATGGAGGTACATGTGGTGGAGGATAGCGAACTCCCAGAGCTTGCAGGCTTCTTGACATAGGGGAGGGAGCCTGTCCCCCCTGTTTGTCTATCCTGACTAGGATCCAACCATTTGAGAAGTGGTACTGGAAGGCCTTGAGGGCATTCATGACTGTCCGAAGCTAGAGTAGATTTATCTGCTGCATGGATTCCTGGGTTGTCTACAGACCTGTGTGGAGACAGAATCCAGATGTGCTCCCCAACCCTGCTTGGAGGCATCTGTTATCAGTGTATACTAAGGTAGGGGTGTCCGAAAAGGTGACCCTACGAGAAGATTTGCTGGAGTCAGGGCCGGCCTGTCCATTGTGCAAGAATGTTGTTCGCACAGGGCCCCGCACTTCAGGGCGGGCCCGCGCGAACTCCATTCTCGCACAGATGGATGGCTACAGAGGGAGCCGGGAAGCCCACACAAGGCCCCGGGGCTCCCTCTGCACAGCTGCCAGTGTGAAGAATGTTTTCCCTCATGCTGGCGGCTGTTTCAGTGAAGCGCGCGAGTGCCGGGAAATGACAACCTTTAACCTTTTCCGTCATGCTGGCGGCTGTTTCAATGAAGCACGCTGAATGCCGGGAAACACTCTTTATGCTGGCGGCTGTGCAGAGGGAGCCAGGGCCTTGCGCGGGCTTTCCCAGCTCCCTCGGAAGCCCCTTACACAGCCATGGGGCTCTTCAGCAGGCTGGGGGGGGCACTAGGACTGGAAAGGGGCTGTGATTGGGGGGGCTAGGACTGGAAAAGGACCGATGGGGAGCTGGAAAAGGACTGGAAATGGACTGATGGAGGCTGGAAATGGGCTGATGGGGGGCTGGAAATGGGACTGGAAATGGGCTGATGGGGGGCTGGAAATGGGACTGGAAATGGGCTGATGGGGGGCTGGAATGGGACTGGAAATGGGCTGATGGGGGGCATGGGAGAATGGGACTAGAAGGGAGCGGATGCTGGGTGGATCTAGAACTAGAAGGAGCTGATTTTGGGGGAGGACTAGAAGGGGATGGGGAATGAGGATGGAGAGGGGAAAAGATATTTTGTGTGGGAGGGAAGAAAAATCTACAATTGGCCGGGTATTGGGAGAGTAAGTGGGGATTGAGAATGGAAAGGTGAAATTTGAGTGGATGATAAAGGAATAAAGAAATAAATGACGGAAAGAGCAAAAGGGGGAAAGATCAGTATGTCAAAGCAGATATATAGAGAGAAAGAGTAGTTATTCACCTGTAACAGGTGTTCTCCAGGAGCAGCAGGAATCAGTCCTCACATATGGGTGACGTCGGCGCCAACGGAGCCCCCATGCGGAGCATTTCCCCAGCTTTCAAAGAAAGCCTTTGGGAATGCAGGCACGCATGCGCGGTCCCCTTCCCGCCCAAAGGTGCCATCTTGCTCAGTCTAATGACATAGCTAACAGACAGCAAAATAGAAAATGAACTATATACAACTGCAACTCCAAGGGGAGGAGGGAGGGTTGTGAGGATTGATTCCTGCTGCTCCTGGAGAACACCTGTTACAGGTGAGTAACTAGTTTTTCTCCAGGACCAAGCAGGAAGTCAGTCCTCACATATGGGTGGCTCCCTAGCTCTGGGCTACCAGGAACCCAGGCTGAAAAATAGAGCGCCCTCTAGAGCCTCAGCAACAGTGATAGAATCTTCTCTGAGACCACACCTGAACGGTAGCCCAACACCAGGGCCGGAGGGTAGGAGTTGCCTAAACCTCAAAGAGATTACAGAGTACCACTTGTCTGAAAGCACTGTCCCTATGGGACTCCCTCTCAAGGCAGTAGTGGTCCGCAAAGGTCTGGCTTGAAGACCAAGTAGCAGCCCGGCAGATGTCTGCCAACGGAACAGAATGGAAGTGAGCTACTGATACGGCCTTCGCCCTGACCCAGTGGGCCATGACTCGACCCTCCAGGGAGAGGCCGGCTGCCCTGTACGCCCAGGCGATACAGTCTGCCACCCAGATGGACAACGTACGCTTAGTGACAGGCAACCCCAATTTATTAGGGTCAAAGGAAATGAAGAGCTGAGAAGCCCTTCTATGACCTTGCATATGTTCAAGGTAAAAGGACAGCGCCCTTCTACAATCCAGGGTATGCAAGACAGTTTCTGCCCTACTGGCGTGCGGCCTGGGAAAGAACGTTGGAAGTACCACCTCCTGGTTGAGGTGGAAGGAGGACACTACCTTGGGAAGGAACTTAGGATGAGTCCGCAAGACTACCCTGTACTTAAAGAACCTGGTATATGGCCTATCCGAAACCAGGGCCTGAAGTTCACTCACACGCCTGGCTGAGGTAAGTGCCACAAGAAACACCTTCCAGGAGAGGAAACGTAAATGGCAGGTTGCCATCGGCTCAAAAGGTGGGCGAGTCAGTTGCTGCAAGACCACATTGAGATCCCCACTCAGTGGCCGGTGGACGAATAGGAGGCTTAAGCAGAAGCAGGCCTCTGAGAAAACGAGACACCAGAGGGTGGCCCGAGAGGGATTGTCCATCCACCAGCGAGTGGTGAGCTGAAAGGGCACTGAGGTGAACCCGGACAAAGTTGGACTGAAGTCCCAGGTTGGACAGGTGGAGCAGATATTGCAACACCACCTGGACCGAGCAGGAGAAGGGGTCCTCCTGCTGTTGAGAACACCAAGTAGAGAACCTACGCCACTTGAGAGCATAGGCCTTCCTAGTGGCATGCTTTCTGGAGGCCAACACCACCTCTTCAACCTCCCTTGATAGGAGTAAGGGAGAAAGGACTAGCCCTTCAGCAGCCAGGCCATCAGATTGAGGGATATGAGGTTGGGATGCAAGAGGGACTCCTGATCCCGAGTCAGAAGGTCGGGTTGCAACCCCAGAGGAAGTGGAGTATCCACCGCCAACTGCAGAAGAAGAGGGAACCACGGCTGCCTGGGCCACCTGGGGGCTATCAGGATCACCGTGGCTCGGTCCTGCTGGATTTTGAACAGAGTCCGGGCCACAAGAGGTGTGGGAGGAAAGGCATACAGCAGGCCCTCTGACCAGGGAATCAGGAATGCATCTGGCGCTGTTCGCAAGGGATGTGGTTGTCTGGAACAGAACCTGGGTAGCTGTCTGTTCAGCAGACTGGCAAAGAGATCCATGGTCGGACGTCCCCACTTCAGAAAGATCTGTTGAACTACCAGAGGATCCAACTGCCACTCATGAGGCTGCAGGAGTCTGCTTAGCCTGTCCGCCAGGTAGTTTTCCTGGCCTGGGAGGTAGACCACCCTGAGGGTCATGCCCTGATTGACAGCCCAGGAGCAGAGAGCTTGTGCTTCCAGGCACAGAAGTCTGGATCCTGTGCATCCCTGCTTGTTGACGTAGAACATAGCCACCTGGTTGTCCGTCTGAATTAGGACAGACTGGTGAGACAGGATCTGAGAGAAAGTCCGTAAGACCAGTCGAATGGCCCGCAATTCCAACAGGTTGATCTGCTGGGCGGCCTCCCACGGAGACCACAGGCCCTGTGTGCAGGCCCCTTGACAGTGTGCCCCCCAGCCCTGCAGGGAAGCATCGGTCGTCAGTACCTGAGTGTGTGGGGAGGCCTGGAAAGGAAGACCCCTGACCAGATTTGGGAGATGCCTCCACCAGCGTAAGGAGTCCACCAAGAGTTTGGACACCCTTATTCTGTCTGACAACTTCCCTGTGGCCTGCAACCACTGTGCCTTGAGGTGCCACTGAGCCGGCCTCATGTGCAGCCGGGCATGTGGTGTGACATGCACTGTGGAAGCCATGTGACCTAAGAGCCGGAGGAAGTGTCTGGCCGAGACCAGAGAGTTCGCCTGAAAATGGCCAGCCAACTTTATCAGCCTGTGAGCTCTGTCCGCAGACAAATAGGCCTTTGCATGGATGGTATCCAATCTTGCCCCTATGAACTCCACGTCCTGTGAGGGGAATAAAGTGGACTTGGGGAAGTTTATGACGAACCCCAGGTGCTGAAGCAGGGATATGGTTCTGAAGGTGGCCTGTCTGGCCTCTTGTGGAGACTGGCCCCTGATAAGCCAGTCATCCAGGTAAGGGAACACAAAGATCCCCTGGTTCCTGAGGTAGGCCGCAACCACCACCAGGCATTTTGTGAAAACCCTGGGGGCGGAGGTGAGGCCGAAAGGAAGCACTCTGTACTGGAAGTGCTTTCCTCCCACCACAAATCTGAGGAATTGTCTGTGACTTGGATGGATGAGGATGTGAGTATAAGCATCCCTTCAAGTCTAAGGAGCATAGCCAATCTCCCTGCTGGAGGTAGGGCAGTAAGATTCCAAAGGTAAGCATCTTGAACTTTTTCCTCTGCAGAAACTTGTTCAGAGTTCTCAGGTCCAGGATGGGTCTGAGGCCTCCTGTTCTTTTTTGTACCAGGAAGTACCTAGAGTAGAAGCCTTGCCCTTCCAGGTGGGGAGGCACCGGTTCCACCACCTGGTCCCTTAGTAGACCTTCCAACTCCTGAAGGAGTAAGTTTCTGTGCAGAGGGGGTCTTGGAGGCTCCCCTGGAAAGCAGGAGGGGGGTATCTGGGTGAAGTGGAGCAGATAGCCCCTTTTGATGATGCTTAGCACCCACGTATCCCCTGTGATGGCTGGCCACCTGTCTGTATACAGGGTCAGCCGACCTCCTGTGCCCTGGAGAGGAGGAAAGGCTATGCTGGCATAGTCAAAAAACCCCTCCCTGCTGAGCAGGAGCCGGAGTAGGAGGCTTGGGGGCCTTCTGCCTGCGGGGCCCATGACCCTGCCCCTTAGCCTGCTGTCCCTGTTGGGGAGCTACAGAGGCCTGATAATGAGGGTAGGTTTTGTAGGCAGTGGTCTTCCTCGGGTAAAAGGTCTTTTTCCCCAATCCTTTCTTCTGAGAAGGGGCAGAGGTTTTCCTGGACAGCCTCGTCCGGGTAAGAGTCTCGGTATCGAGTTCTGCAGCCTTTTCTGCCATGGGCTTGCCAAAGAGGTTTTCGCCTCGGCAAGGGACATCGACCAACTTGTCCTGAACCCATGGCTCGAGGTCCGAGGATTGTAGCCAGGCCTGGCGGCGTGCACCAATGCTGGCCCCTGCTACCCGGGTCGAAGCCTCAAATCCATCGTAGGCTGCTCGAGATATAAACTTCGAGCACTCCCGAATACCAGAAGACAAGGCCTTGAACCTCTGCAAAGGTTCCTCGGACAAACCAGCAGAGAACCCGGCATATCTCCTTTGCCAGGTCCCGAAGGTACATGCTGGTAGGTCTGGACACGGCAAGCAAGCATAGAGCCCTGGAAGCACTTTCTACCGAGGGCATCCAGGTTCCAGGCTTCCCTGCCGGGGGGCACCGAGGAGTGTATCTTCTGACTCTCCAGTCGATGCATGGCCGATTCCACAACCATGGAGTGGTGCGGTAGCTGTGCCTTTTGGAACCCGAGGCTCTTGCGGACTCGATAGATGGAATCGACCCGCTTGCTTAGAACCGGCATCGAGGCCGGCGCTTCCCTCATGCGGAAAAGCAACCGCTCCAGCATCGGAGGAACTGGGACAGTAAAGGCCTCCTTGGGAGGAGAGTCATACTGCAGAGCCTCGGCTCGAGGCTCCTCCTCTGGATCCGCAGGGAATGCCAGTGCTTTGGCCATGTCCCGCACGAAATCCGAGAACCTAGTACCCTCCGGGGGGGACCTTGTCCGAGGTTCGGATCCCGGTGAGTCCGAAGGGACGCACCGAGTCCGGAAGGTGTCAGGGGACTCCTCCTCCTCCGTCTCCCACACCGATTCCTCCGAGGAGGGATCGAGCGGCTCCAAGTCGGCGGGCACTGACATCATCCACCCCAACGCCGAGGGAACCGGCGTCAACGACATCGGTCCAGAACGGGAGGCCGAGGGTGAACACGGCCGAGGATCAACTCGAGTTCGCATGGTCTCGAGGATCGGCTCGGCCTCTGGGGTCGACTTGGATGTCGATGTCCCCGTGGTCGGGGCAGATGCGCCGGTAAGACCGGCGATCAGCATCCGCTGCTGTTCCATGAAAGCAGACAATCTGCTCTTCAAGGCCGTCAACCTGAGTCCAAGCTCAGGAGACCCAGCAGCCTCCGACTGATGTCGGCTCCTGGAGGAGAATCCACGAGGACAACAGTACTCACGTGACTCGGGGCCTTCCGACTCCACACGAGGATGCTTTGCAGGCCTCTCCGACCCTGAAGACCCGGGACGGCGATCGGGGCTATGCACCCTGGCCCTAGAGCCAAGAGCATCCACCGATGCCGCCCTCGCGGGTTTCTTCTTCCTTCGGTGCTCCCTCGAGGGGGACTCCCTCTCAGAGGAGCCCCGACGATGCTCGGGGTCAGACTCCTGAGATGTCGAGGCCTCTGACGAAGTCCGGACCCGTCCAGAGGCAGACTCGGAGAAGATCCTCTCACGCTGGTGCTGACGGCTCCGCAATGCCTTGGACGACATTTTGCCACAGGGGCTACAGACCGTGGAATCATGGTCTGGCCCCAGGCACCGGAGGCAGCAGTCGTGTGCGTCAGTGAGAGACATCAGTTTCTTACACCGATCACACTTCTTAAAGCCACTGGCAGCCATTGGGGGAAAAAGGGTCCCTGCAAGATCAAAAAATTGGGCTGCCAGGTAAAAGAAAAAAGGCGTGAACACAGTCTCTAAGGACAAAAACCGAAAACAGAGATCCGGGCTCGGCACTGGTGTACCGAGTCCAGGTGGGAAAAGAACTGGAGAATGGAAAAAAATCTATAAGAGAGAAGGACGGACAAATGGACAGCTCACAGAAGACACAAAGAAACCAGAAGAAAGTGACTGGAGCAATTGCAACTTAAAAATGCCCAAACAAAAGGTAGAAAAATACTTTTTATTTTGAATTTATTAACTGGAATATGTCAGGTCTGGGAAGTGTGTATTGCTAAAATCTTTGTGTTTTTGTTTACTGCAAGAGGAAATTAATTTATAGTTTTATTTCTCCAGTGTTGTACATTTCATGTTTGGTTTTGAGGTTCCCAATTATCTTCCTATTTCTAAATTGTGATCCCTTGTTCTTTGTGTGGTGATGGTTTATGATCTGCATGTGTAACTGAATTGAGGTATTCTGTTCATGTAGTTTCTATTTGACAGTCCCACTTTCTTTTCTCTTTTATCTTTATCCAAACATTTGCTATACCGCTTGAATCAAAAGACATACAGCAGTGTACAACACAAAAATCAAATGACTGCTGAGGTGAGAACATGTTCTCTTTCCCCCAGTGAGATATATTGGTATTCTTTGAGAAGTATTGGTTTAATATTTGCAGTGTTGCCTTTTTGATAGGTAGGGTTTGGTGCTTTGTGAGTCCTGGTAGTGCCGTTATGATATGGTGTGTTTTCTATGGGTTCTAAATGGTCAGTGTTTATAATACTTCCTAATGGGCCTGGCGGTTAGCACTGGAATATAGTAATTTAGAAATCTTGTAGTCTTTTTCTTTATCCAGACACTCATTAAGAGGCATGTTTACTAAAAGTGCATTATGCAAATATTTATGCAAATGAGGCTCATTATGCAGATGAGGCCCCACAATGAATCTCTACATATGGCCCCGCACGCCCCTTGGGACGTCACTGGCTGGGGTGTACCACCACAGGAGAGATTCGGCCATGGGTGGTCTCTGGACGACATCCTGAAGGCCCCCTGTGGACTGGGTCCACTGGGTCAAAAGAGTCCATTGTGACTAACGCATGGGAAGTCTCGCATAAGGGAACATGTGTACTGTGGAGGCCACGTGTCCCAGGAGGGATAGAAAACATCAAGCCATAGCTGTCTTTTGTTGGCGCATGTTGGTGGCTAGTTGCACTAACCTATTCATGCGATCCAGAGGGAGGAAGGTTCTGGACTGTTGTGTCCAGAATGGCTCCTCTGAATTCCAACCTTTGGGACTTTGGGAAGTTTAATCACAAAGCCCAGGTACTGCAAAAGTGAAAGTTTTTTGTCGAGATGAGCAGAGTTCTCCAGGAGAGTCTGCCTTTATGAGCCAGTTGTCTAAGCAAGGAAAGATGAAGACTGCTGCTCTGGAGATGAGCCATCACGACAGCCATGCACTTTGTGAAGACCCTTGGTGTGGATGCCAGACCAAAAGGAAGGACCCTGTATTAGTAATGGGTGTCCTGACAGGTGAAACGAAGATACTGTCTGTGGTGGATTTATCAAGATTTGAGCGTAGGCCTCTGAGGTCTAGGGAACAAAGCCAGTCTTGTTAATGTAGATAGGGAAGAAGTGTTCCCAGAGATCATTTTGAATTTCTCTTTGACAAGGAATTTGTTCAGCTCTGAGGTCAAGAATGGGCCTGTGGTTTCCTGACTTCTTTGGAATGAGGAAGTAGGGGAGAGTAGATGACTGAACCACTGGTTTGTTGGAACTGATTCTACGGCTCCTTGTGAAAGAAGATTTTTTCTCTCTTGCTTGAGCAGTGTATCCAGGGTTGGCTTGGAATGAAGCTCTCCCCTGAAAATGAGGAGGAGGAAGCTCTCAGAAGTTTAGTTGGTAACTTCTCCGTATGTTGAGAGTCCACTGCTTCGTGGTGATGGAATGCTACTGCTGAGCAAAATGAGAGAGTCTTCCTGGGATGGTGGTGGGCTCTTGTACGTGAAGGAGAAGGCTGGCCAGGCTCCCTATGTTGGTGTCAAAAACTGGATGTGGCACGAGTTGGCTGAGTGGCTGTTGCGGCTTGGCTAACCTGGGCATTTTAGCCTCTTTAGGGCCCTGTTTTTGTGGAGCCTGGTAGGCTGGCTGGGAGTATGAAGGATAAAACTCCTCTTTTTAGGGTAGAAAGGCTTCTTGTTAAGTATTTTCTTTTTAGAAGGATCAGAAGTCTTTCTGGAGAGCCTCTTGTGTGTTGTGTCATCTGTCTCTAGCTCTTCTGCTCTCTCCTGCCAGTTCTTCCCAAACAGGTTTTCACCAGTGCAGGGGATGTTGCCCAATTCGTCTTGGACCCACTGTTCCAAGTCAAAAGCTTGGAGCCAAGCCAGACGCCTTGCACCGATGGCAATAGAGGAAGCCCTGTTTGATGACTCAAAGGTGTCAAAAGCAGCTCTATTCACATATTTAGAGACATTCTAGCCGTGAGCCAGGACAGCCTGGAAAACTGGACGTTTCTCCTCTGGAAGGGAGAAATCCTTCCCATTCTTTATTAAGCTCCTTTAAGAACATGCCCATGTAAAGTATGTACGGATTTATTCTACTGGATAGCATCAATGCTTGGAAAGAGCAATGGGCAAAGGAATCAAGATTCTTTGATTCCCTGTCCGAAGGAATGGATGCATGATTTTTCCCACTTTTTATATGGCGCATCGCAGATTCCACAGTGTAGGAGTTGTGGTTTTTGGAAGCCAGGGCAGTCAGGCACTCTATACATGGTGTTTAACCGGCAACTTATGGGAGAAACTGTAAGGGGGGTTTTCCACATCCTTAGCATCTGATTATGTAGGATCCAGTGTACTGGGAGGATTGCGGCCTCTTTCGGGGCTGTGGGATACTGGAGGATCTCCAGTTACTCTGTTCTGGTTCCAATGCTGCCGGGATGGAAAGGCCAACCGCTATATCTTGGATAAACTCCTGAAAAGACATGTCTTCAGAAGGGGATTTACAGCAAGTACTAATGGATGGTGGCGAGGGCTCGTAGTCGATGTCCTGGAGGTCATCGGAATCAAGGGATCGGTGATCAAAATCTGAAGTTTACAGATCTGATGTCAGAGTATCGCTGATGTCGACGGTGATCTGAGTGGTAGTGATGCTCTTCGATACCCTCAGTTAATCACTGTGTAGACCAGGGAGGTTCTATGGTCGGTGCCAATACCGGGCTCGGTACTGATACCTTCGTACTCTGATATTGACGCATAAATGTCAAAGGCAAGACTGATGCTGGCTGTTGCAGCGGAGTGGATGGAGTCATTGAGGTTGATGCTCCCGGCTGCATTCCCAAGGCTGTTGGTGCTAATGGTACCAAAGCAGTCAGAAGAGCCGCTATGGTTCTTTCCAAGGACAGCATATGCTGGATCCAGGGAAGTAGCCTGCATCTGGTCCAATGAAAGAACGGGGCTGGGAGCCACTGTACCAGAGCAAGGCATCGGGGACTCTCCGGAGGCCGAAGTCTCATTTGCCTCTCAAATCCCCATCAAGGCTTTGGAGGACAAGTCCTCCTGCCAGGGATGTCTGGACTTATGATCAGAATCAGAGGAAGTTGTGGACAATTCCCAGCGAGTCAAACGGGATCTTTCTCAGGATTCCCGAGACTTTCCCCAAGGTGTCCTTGGACCTCTCTCTCTGGTTCCTTCAGTTTCTCCGAGGAGTTTCGGGTTTTTGACATCTTTTGGAGACAAGGTTTTCTTAGTCCTTCCCTCCTTCCCCCCCCCCCCCCCCCGAGTGCCTCAATTCCTTGGGATGCTTCAAACCAGGAGAGGACGAAGCTCTGGATGAAGTAGAGGCCAATGACAATGAGTCCAACAGGAAGCGTTCCCCAAACATTTTGGCCCGGTTACTTAGGCCCCTCTTCATCTGCTTGCAGAGAGAACAGTCCTGGGATATATGGTTGGGACCAAGATACTTCAAGCACCAGTCGTGTTTGTCGGTAACCAAGATGGTGCTGGAGCACTTGATGCATTTTTTGAAACTGCTGGAGGGTTTCTTCATCTTAAGATAATGGGCAAGAGGCCCTGAGGGGAAAAATAAAGTTTTATTTTTGTTTTTTAAGAAAAGAAATAAAAGTAAAAGGATGAAGGGAGCAGTATCAAATGATACTAGTGCGGTTAGGCAGAGCAGTTAAGAAAAGGTTTTAGAAGTTCTTTTCTGTGGCAATAGGGTAGTGACCCGTTGGCTCCACGGAAAAAGAAGAATTGAGGAGAGGAAGTTGGGAGAGTGGGAAGGCAACAGTGCAGGTGCAGTGGATTGCTCCCAAAGGCTTTTCTATTGGTAGCTGGGGAGCTTCCTGCACGGGCTCCATCGGTACCAGATGTCACCCCATATGTGAAAACTATATTCCTGCTTGTTCCTGGAGATGTATTCCTCTATAGTACATCTCAAAACCAGAAGACCGGCATTTTCAGAGTGACCAACAGCTGCACGTCTTGGAGATATCAGCTAAGCCAGTCCTGGAGTTACCCCATGGCATGCAGCAAGATATAATGCCCTAAGAAAAGCAAGATTTCATCTCCCTGCATGCCATGGGGTAGCACCAGGACTGGCTCATTTTGTTCTCAGGGACATGGAGCTATACAGATACCCTAGTTATAAAGCAGATCTATAGGTACCTGTTAAGAGTTCCCAGGTGTTTCTGCCTGTCTGCTTTACTATTTAAGAGTAGCATAGCAAAAAAGGTTTGTCAAGCCAGAAACATTTGCCTCTGTTCTCACAGCAAACCAGGACACTTGGATGCAGTTTGATATACCAGCAACACCACCTGTTAACTTACTTTGAAAAAGCAGAAACATGAATTCATAAGCAAACCAGAGAACACATGCAGGAAAGGTTAGAAAGAAATCCCTTAATGAAATAATCAAATACGTCAATGCCTGCTGTGGGACGTACTCACTCAACACTACTCTTCACAATACAGGTCTAAACTGTAGAATAACTAAGAAAAATGCTTTGAGTAGGGAGAGAAGAGACGTGAAGCAGCAGTGCCCTCTACCTGTTAAACCTCAGAATTACTGAAAGTGACTCATCACGGTAACAAAAAAGGATCTGATCCAGCAGTTCTTCCAAGTCTTAAAATTTGTACTTTAATAAAAACTTACATTTAATCTTAAGTGGTTATAAATATTGGAACATACATGGCAGCAGTGGTGCAAAGAGTCCAGCAAAGAACTGAGTGATCCCAATTATGTGACCCTGGAGCTACCAAGAGAAAGGACATAAGCAATGGAAAACCAGCATGAGTAATACCAAAGATTACAAAGCTGATCATTCTAGACATTTAGATGGGATTAGAAGTATTGCTTACTGTACCTTTCCAGGAGGATGCAGGGGACACTATACACGAACAACCCATGTTTCATTCTGTTAATGCAAAAAGTAATGTATGGCAAAGTATCCATACATTCCCAAGCAAATATTTTTACATTCCTAAAGCTGGAAGATAAATCTGAATATAATGGGTGTTTAGTATATGAGCTAGAGACATATTTTATGCCCGATACGGGAAGGCATCTTTATTATACATACCCATTGGTAACTGAAAAACTACCACCAGTTCAGGCATACCAGTAATGGTTACTTGCATGAAATTTAGGGAGAATCTGGTTATGAGTAAATTGAAAACCCTTTCTATTTCTTACCTCCGTGGTTTTCCCATAAGCCTCCTGATTTTCCCCCATTCTACTCTTGTTAATTTTCTGGTTTTCAGAGTGGGAAAAGATTCTTTCAGACAGACACAAAAGTCATTATCTCCTTCAAATAATGGTCTGTTAATAAAAGAATGAAAACTTCCACTTAATATGGGTCATAATGCACAGTATCAATCAATTTAAGAACACAGAAAAAGTTTGCACAAAATGGTAGCCATACATGGTTCTGGGTGCCTCTCGACTTAAAGAGCTGCTCAGGCCTCAGCAAAACCCTCCCAACAAAACAAAACATTTAAAATTATATTTTTTTCTTTAAAAAAAAAAAAAAACCTTCATCCAAAATAAGTGCATGAAAAAAACTGCAAAATTAGAAATTATATATATATATATATATATATATAAAATAAAGCAAACAGCAGAATGCTCTCTGCTACAGAAGGAATAAAAGCAATGCACATTTATTAGAAAACATTTGAAAAGCACCAAGATACATTTTCAGAATCATATACTTGCATAAAACATTTGTGTTTATTAAGACCTTCTATACTGCCTTTCATAACGTAAAAAAGCAGTTTACAATACAAAAAAAAAATCAAAACAAACCCAAACAAATACAGCATATAATAAATAAAAGCAATATAGAAAGAATAGCCTGAAAGGGGCAAGATGTCAAAAAGGATGTTCCTGCTCTTGACCAAGACACTAACCTCTTTTCAGTTTTTCTTTAAATATTTACCTCATATGGCATAAAATGAAGGTGAAGCAGCCAAGAGCGGGACAATGACCATCAGGGATCTGGGGCCCGATGGATATCCTTCCTTTGACTGGGTGGTATGGCAGAAGCTTTAGAGAGTTCCTGGCTGATGTGGGAGAAAGGAGGAGACCTTTCGATATCATCTGAGCAGGAGACATTGCTAAGCCCAGAGATTTGATGTCTCCAGGGAATATCTGTGGGGGAGGGGGTGCATCAGCGTTATCAACACTGAGATGCCAAGAGAGTTGGAAGGAGTCTCTGCCTTGACATTGACCTGTGAATGGAGGGGGTACCCTGGAAGCAGAGAAAACCCACCGAGCGAGTAAGGTCCTCAGGATCATGTAGTAGCGCTTTGTGAGCTACCGGTTCTTGATGCAACAATGTCAATTTTGAACCTCCTGAATGGCTGACTCATCAGAGAGAATACCTGAAGGTGTAGTATTTAAATATACTTCAGTAAGATCAAAGACTTAATTTTGAAGCGATTTGGGATAGCAACAGGATAAAATCAAAATAAGCATAACTATCTCTTATATCTGAACAAATAGGGGTAACCTACACGGAGCGGTGGGTATACCCCTAAACAAAGGCATGGGGAGAGGTGACCTGCACGGAGTGGCAAGTGCACCTACGCTTGCCTCCTTGCTGGGTAGACTAGATGGACCATACTGGTCTTTATTTATTTATTTATTTATTTATTTACAGTCTCTTATATACCGCACTATTCAGCATCAGCGCGGTTCACATGGAACAAAAAATGCTCAGTACAATTAACATGTAAGAGTTTACAGATAACAGGGCAAGTAAATTGGATAACAGGGGTAAACTATTTACAGCATTTGCTACATCAACTTGTATAACAGTGGCAAACTATTTACAAATATTGTTACATAAAGTCGTATGATCCTGAATACCATAGAAACAAATGCACCACTAAGGGTTAGGGAATCTTTCTTGGCATGTTGTTGGGGAACCATATAATTGCTTAGCGGGTTGCATCTCTGTCTCAGTGGGTGAGGATGGGTTCTATGAGATACTTATTGAAAAGATGGTATTTAAGGGCTTTCCTAAACTGTGTGATGCTCTTAATAGCCCGGATATCTGGAGGTAATGCGTTCCAGCATCTTGGTGCACTGATACTAAACGCCCTATTGGCTGTAGATGTTGTGCACGCTGTTAATGCTTTCGGGACTTTTAAGGTGTTTGTAGCTGTGGATCTCCTTGCTCTATTAGGAGATGTGATATGGATGAGGGCCGTTATTGATTCAGGGGAGAGCTTGTTAATAGCTTTAAAAGTGATTAACAGTGTCTTGAAGACAATTCTAGCCTGGATAGGTAGCCAATGTAATTGTATCAGCAGAGGTGTCACGTGGTCACTTCTGGAGGCTCCATGGATGACCCTTGCTGCAGTGTTCATGGCGAGCTGTAGTGGATGTAAGGTGGATAGGGGCAGGCCTTGAAGGATGGCGTTGGCGTAGTCAAAATGAGGTATGATCAACGCCTGGTATATAAGTCCTGAAGTCATTTGGTTCTAGCATGGATCGTAAATGCCTAAGTGAGCGGATCTTATAGTATACTGCTCTGACAGTGTTCGCTATGTGGGCTTTCATGTCCAGGCGTTGATCCAGAGTGACTCCTAGGTAGCGTATTGAAGGTTTAGAATGTAACTCTGCTCCTTTTACTTTAAGGAATGGTGGTGGGGTGAAGTTAGGGTTCCTCGTAATGAAGAGTACTTCCGTTTTCTTATGTTGTATTCTGAGGTTTTGGGAGGAAAGCCAGTCAGATATTGCGTTGAAACAGCTCGTCAATGAGGAGAGGTCCTGATGTTCAGTAGAGAAGGGTATGTACAACAGGACATCGTCAGCGTATAGCATGCAGTCGACATTGAAGGATCGGATGATCTTGCAAATTGGCTGCATGTAAATGTTAAACAGGAGGGCTGAAAGGGAGGAACCTTGTGGGACTCCCTGGCTTTGGTGGAAAGGTTCCGATGTCATGCCTCCAGAACGCACATGTTTGCCATCTTCCGGACAGGTAAGATCTGCACCATTCAAGAGCTCTACCAGTAATGCCTTTTTCAATTAGTCGACCTACGAGAAGCTCATGACTTACTGAATCGAAAGCTGCAGCGATGTCCAGAAAGATGAGAGCAAAGCCTTGACGGATGTCGTCGATGCCAGTGATTATCTTGCAGAAGAGGGTGGTAAGAAGAGTTTCCACTCCGTGGGATTCCCTAAAACCATGCTGGCAGGGGTCTAATGGTGCGGCAGTGTCGACGTGATCTTGTAGTTGTCGTTGTACCTCTTTTTCGATGATCTTCGCAAGCAGAGGTATACTGGATATAGGTCTGTATGAATCTACTTTTTGGGGGTCGAGTTTGCAGTTTTTCAAAAGAGGTCTGATAGAGGTGTGCTTAAGCGCTGAGGGGAAGGAACCTGTTGTGAAGGAGAGGTTCATTATATTGGATAGTATTGGGCTGAAGTGGCTGCGGAGCTCCTTAATCCAGAAGGCTGGGCAAGGATCGGACTGAGATGTGGTGGTGTTAAGGGCCATAATAGAGTCTTCAATTCCTTTCTTGGTAGGGGTAGAGAATACGGTTAGGGTTGCAGGGCAGTCTCGTTCTGGGGTGGTGGTTGTAGTCAAGATATTGATAGTCCGGCATGTCTTGGATTGTGCATAGTTAGCAAAATCTTGTGGGTGAATCTCAAATTGAGGTCCGGAGTTTGGTTCCTTTGATAGCGTCTTGACTAGGTCAAAAAGATCGTGGGGTTTATTAAGTGATCTTTTTAAGGTCTCTGAGTAGTGTTGTTTCATTGCATCAGTGATTGCCTTGCGGTGTGCAGCCAGATGACAATTGTATGCTGTCTGGTCAACTGTAGAGTGGGATCGGCGCCAGCGCTTCTCGAGTTTCCGTAATTGGGTAAGAGAAACTCTAAGATCTGCTGTGTACCATGGAGCGCTCGTTCTTTTCCCTAGGGGCTTGTCGGTTGGTGTGCGTAGGGCGATTGTACTGAGGCAATTGTTCCAGTGAGTAACCAGGTCGTCAAGGTTCGAGGTGGTTTCGCTAATGAGTTGTTGCGTTTCGGTGAGGATAAGGTCTCTGTTGAAAGGCTTGAAACATCTGGAGTGAGGTCTTGTAGTGTTGTTTGGTATCTTATTGAGCTTTGAATCGCTTTTGTGCAAAGGAATCTGGAGGATGATCAGTTTGTGATCTGACCATGGCACAGGAGTTACGGACATTATGGGGTCATGTGATGGGTTAAGGTATAACTGAGGGGCGAATACTAAGTCCAGAATATTTCCCTTAGTATGGGTCGGTTCTATTACTAGTTGTTTGAAGCCGAGATTTCTGATGGCCTCAAGGAAGGATAACACTTGATTGTCCTGCAGTGTTGGCAGGTTGAAATCGCCTAGGATCCAGTTTGGGACGTTTGGGTTTTGCGTGTTGGAGGCGAGATCAATTATTGCAGCAAGATCATCCGGGGAAGCTGAGGGTGCTCTGTAAAGCAGGTTGATTGAGCATTGTTTATTTGAGATGGTGACGGATTCAAGGAGATTAGTGTTGGTGGCATCAACCGTCTGGAAATGAAGGTCTATCCTGGTGAGGATGAGCACCCCTCCTCCTCTTTTGTCTCGTCTATGACTTGTATGAGCTGTGAAGTTCGGTGGTAGGAGCTGGTTGAGTATGACGTTGTCTTCGTCGGATAGCCATGTCTCAGTGACCAAGAGTATATCAAGGTCGTGGAGGGAAATCATATCGGTGACAACTGGCCACTTCTTCCGGATAGAACGGGCATTAATGAGGGCACATTTTAGGTTATGAGGATAGGAGTTTTCCACTTTCTTGGAATTCACAGAGTGCTGAAGCGCAATGTGTAGCAGATGTGGGTGATGTGCGCGGGTATCCCAATTTACATTGTTATGGGATGCACCAGACCATCTCCTTCCATGGCTTCGTAATATTGGGATATTATTGGAAGGCGGGGTTAAGGTGAGAGAGCAAGAGAACCAACTAGCAAGGATGATATAACATCCTATTAAGTTGGGGAAGGGGGAACCCATTGTGGCAAGGCACTGAGTAATTGTGAGATGGGTAGGTTAGGGCAGAGATACTTGTGATTGTGGGCATGTATTGTGGGAATTAATGACAACGGTGCAATGGTAACTAGCTAGATAATATTAGGAGTTGTTGACAATAATACAGTGGTTAGATAGCGGTAAGGAATTATTGACTACAGTACAATAGTAACAAATACTGACTACTGCCGTCATATACTATGTTACTATGACTTTACTCCTTAGAGGTTTCCCGGTCTTCCCAATTGCAAAATATTGCTTCAAGATCTGATGAAACTACCCAGAAGATTCAAGAACAGAAGGTAAATAATCTCAAGTGCAATTTTCTCAGTTGGAAAATAAAACGAAGGAGATACAAGCTCGCAAACTTTCACCAATTAAAAATTCAATAGATATTAAATTGAAGCACTGGAAAATTCATTCTATTGGAGAAACCTAAGACTTTTGAATTTTCCTTAAACTCCCATGTCTTATCTCAAGAGTTGTTTAAAGTTGTTTCTATGGTTCTTAAGATACCTCCTGAATCTGTCCCACCACTGATGAGAGAACTTATCTTCCTACAGATAGGATCAAAGGATCTCTAAAGGAAAAAAGGGGACTGTTGTAGTTGTTGATAAAGAAGGACAGACTAGATAGGCCATGTGGTCTTTTTCTGTTGTCATTTTTCTCTGTTTCTATAAAAAGAAAGTGAAGGGCAGGAGCAGTTGCCCCCCACCCCCGTGATCTTTTGATAGTTTGGATTTAACAGCTTTTTAGGAGAGATCGTATGTTGAGCCTACTGTGACTGCTATATTATTGAGTACTGTTGCGTTGGATCCTGACCAGAACCAGTAGCTGAAATATTTCTTTTAGGGCTAGATATACCACCTTCATGAATACAAAATCAGAATGTTTCCTGAGGTATCTAAACCTACTCAGAAAATGAGACGACAATTTCTTTTCTTTTTGTGTTTTCCTTTTAAATGCAAGGTTACAATGGGAGAAGGTAATTACATTTGTGTTTACCTCAACAGTTGTCTTCATTCCTAGCTACCAGAACTGTTGCAATTCAGTTTTTAGGTTCAGAGATGCCTGAAGAGTCCCACAGAGTTAGGCTGTGGCTCTATTATTTCAAGGATATGTAGGCCAACTACTATCCTATACTACTGCTTTGATATTAAAAATATATATATGAGTTTTGCCCCCGCAAGACTGAACTGGGGTCTTTTAGATTATCCCCTTTCAATTTGATATTTTAGTTTCCTTTTTTGGTATTTTCTCCACCACCACCACCACATATGGAAAAAAAGAATTAGTCTGTATCCATCTGCCACTACAAGACGAACTATCAATTAATCCCTCAAAAGCTTTTAAATAGAACATGTCTACAATCCAGATTTAAATGTTGTTAGAGAAGATTTTGCTCTAAGATAGTGCATTAGGTCATTCAAAAGAATTGGAGCCAAATAAAAGAAAACATAGTACTCACCTGTAACAGGAACAGGAATTTAGTTTTCAGGCACAGCAGGAATTTAGTTTTCACATATGGGTGACATCGGTACCAACTGAGCCCATGCAGGAACGTTTCTCAGCGTCCAACAGGAAAGCTTTCAGGAGCATCCCATTGCGCCTGCGTTGCTGCCTTCCCACCTTTGTGACTTTCCCTCTTCAGTTGAGTTTGTAGCTGAGATAAAGGAGAAGAGAAGAGAGAGAGAGGGAGAGAGAAACTCTACAACTCCTAGGGGAAGAGGGTGGGTTGTGAAGACTAAATTCCTGCTGTTCCCAGAGATCACCTGTTACAGGTGAGTAACTACGCTATCTCCAGGAACAAGCAGGAATGCGGTCTTCACATATGGGACTTCCTAGTTCCCAGATGCCAGAGAAAGGTCCCAAGAATCAGTAGATTTGCCTCAGAGAAGGCCTCAAGAAGGCATGGATCTTTAATAGACATCTGGCATTGAACGTTCCGGGACGGAGGGTAGGAGTTGACCTAATTCTGAAAGAGGTGTTGGAATATAGCCTGACCAAACATGGCATCCCAGCGGGAGTCCTTGTCCAAATTTATTTATTTATTTATTTATAGTCTCTTATATACCGCACTATTCAGCATCAGCGCGGTTTACAATAAACAAGGAGTTACACAATTCAACGGTACTTTGTGTTTACAGAAAAAACAGGAAATACAACTCGGATAACAGGGTAATTAATTAATATAACAGACATGATCTCATCCTGGCTTCAGTATTGTGTATGGGAGGTCTGTGGGGTGTCTGTATTGAATTTGTATGTTTGGAAGGTCTGTGGGTAGGTTGTGTTATCTGGATTGTTTAATGGATAAGACAAGAGGAAGAGGTAGTGTTTCAAAGCTTTTCGAAACTGCAAAAGGTCTGGTATTGATCGGATGTTTTGAGGAAGGCTGTTCCAACACCTTGGTGCACAGAAAAAGAAAGCCCTGTCAGTAGTAGTTTTGGTGTATTGTGTTATTGATTTAGGGACTAACAGAGAATTGAGTGATACTGACCTTCTATCCCTATTGAGGGGTGTTGTTTGGATCATATCTGATAATGATGCAGATGAGAGCTCTTTGATGGCTTTGAATGTAATTAGTAAAGTTTTGAAAGTGAGTCTATTTCGTATCGGGAGCCAATGAAGATGTTTTAGAATAGGTGAAATATGTTCTTTCCGGGATGCTCCATGAAGGACTCTTGCTGCAGCATTCATTGCCAATTGAAGTGGATGTAAGGTGGCTTGAGGGAGACCTTGTAATATTGAGTTCGCATAATCAAAATGAGGTATGATTAGCGCCTGATAGATGGTTCTAAAATCGTCTGGCTCTAGCAAGGATCGTAGATGTCTAAGGGAACGTTTTTTGTGGTATACTGCTCTTACAATATTTCCTATGTGTGCAGCAAAGGTATGTACTGAAGACCAGGTGGCTGCTTTGCAGATTTCGTCAATGGCTACAGAATGTAGGTTTGCCGTCGAGGCAGCCATGGCATGAACATTATGAGCGGTGATATGACCTTCAAGGGACAGTCCTGCTTTAGCATAAGCAAATGAGATGCAATCTACTATCCATTTAGACACAGTACGTTTGGATACTGGCAACCACAAGTGACTGGGATCAAAGGAGATGAATAAACAAGAGATCTTATGGTGCTCAGCTGTCCTTTGAAGATAGAAAGCCAAGGCAAGCTTGCAGTCAAGAGTATGGAGGGTTGCTTCTGCCCTAGAGGAATGAGGTCTAGGGAAGACGACAGACAGGTAGACAGACTGATTCAAATGGAAAGGAGACACCACCTTGGGCATGAAATGAGGATGAGTCCTAAGGACCACCTTATCATGGTGAAAGCGAGTATAAGGCCAGTCAGCCACCAACGTTTGGAGCTCACTAATGTGTCTAGCTGAAGTGAGAGCAACAAGGAAGATGACTTTCCAAGAGAGAAACTTTAGCGAGGTTGTGGCTAAAGGTTCAAAGGGTGGCTTAAGGAGCTGACCTAGCACACATTAAGATCCCATGCCACCGGTGGTGGCCTGAAGGGTGGCTTGGTTAATAAGACCATCTCATGAAACGTGTCACAAGCGGTTGTAAAGAAATAGGCTGTCCATCCAAGGGATGGTGAGTTGCAGCAATTGCACTGAGGTGAACCTTCACTGAGTTCCTCTTGAGACCAGAGGATGAAAGATGGAGGAGATATTGAAGAAGGGCCTCCATCGGAGCCGAGAAGGGGTTAAGATCCCTTTGGGTACACCAAGTGGAGTACCTACACCACTTAAAGTCATAGGAATACCTGATAGGCGGTTTCCTGGAGGCTAGTAGGATGTCCTTTACTTCCTGAGGAAGGCTGAGACCCTGCAAGACTACGCTTTTAGTAGCCAAGCCATGAGATGGAGCGACTGTGGGTTGGGATGGAGTAGCGTCTCCTCCTCCTATGAGAGAAGGTCAGGAGTTAATCCAAAACTGAGAGGGCAAGTCTGTGACAGATGCAGCAAGAGAGGAAACCATGGTTGACATGGCCAGTGTGGGGCTATGAGGATCATGTGGCCCCTGTCCACTTGAAGCTTGAAAAGCATTTTGGGAATCAGAGGTATGGGAAGAAAGGCATACAGGAAATCCTGACCCCAGTGAAGGTGGAAAGCATCGACCTGATGGCGACTGGGCATCGGGGTTCTGATACAAAAACAAGGCAGTCTGGCATTCTGCAGAGTGGCAAAAAAATATCTCTGGAGATCCCCAGGTGTGAAAGATGTAGGAGATTGTCTGCTGATGGAGAGACAATTCGTGCAGAAGGAGGATCTGACTCAATCTGTCTGCTAAGACATTTTTGTGACCTGGCAGATATACTGCTTGGAGATACATTTGATGGGCAATGGCAAAGGACCAAAAAGGAGAGCCTCCTTGCAGAGGGCCCAAGAGCCCATTCCCCCCTGCCTGTTCATGTAAAACATAGCTACCTGATTGGCCATCTGGACCTAACTCTGTGGCCTGACAGTTGTTGCTGAAACACTTTGAGAGCATTGAAGATTGCACAGAGCTCCAGCAAATTTATTTGGAGTTGTGACTCCTGCTCTGTCCAGAAGTCCTGAGTGGAGAGAGAGTCTAAGTGGCCCCAACCCAGTTTGGAGGCATCTGTTGTCAGGATGCATTGATGTGGAGGCATCTGAAAAGATGACCCTATGAGGAGATTTCCCGGAGTAGACCACCAGAGCAAGGAGTTCATGAGCATGTCTGTGACTTTGATTTTGTCTGCCCAGAGGCCTGTTTCCACTGGGAGGCAAAAGTCCATTGAGTTGTCTGCATGTGTAGTCGAGCATACTGCACTACATGAACTGTAGAGGCCATATGGCCTAACAGTTGTAGCATCTCTCTGGCCAAGAGATTGTTTTTGAACCTTGAGATGCTATCTGTACCAGGTGGGTACAACAGTCCTGGGGTAGAAATGCCCTTGACCATTGAGTGTCTAGAACAGCCCTTATAAACTCTAAAATTTGAGTAGGAACTAGATGGCATTTTGGAAAATTTATCACAAATCCTAGATCCTGTAGTACTTGACTTGTACAAAGGAGGGATAGGTGAACTTCCTGAGAAGTGGCTGCCCTTATTAACCAATCGTCTAAGTAAGGGAACATGAATATTCAGCAAGTCCTTAGATATGCAGCTACGACCGCCATATACTTTGTGAAGACCCTTGGGGCAGAGGCGAGTCCGAAGGGAAGGACTCTGTATTGATAGTGATTGTCTTAGAAGATGAAGCGTAGATACCCCCTGCATTCTGGATGAACGAGGATATGGGTATACGCTTCGCCAAGATCCAGAGAACAGAGCCAGTCCTAACTCTGGAGATAAGGCAGAAGGGTTCCTAGTGAAATCATCTTGAATTTCTCTCGAACTAGAAACTTGTTGAGGTTTCCGAGATCTAAGATGGGTCTGTATATTCTGTTCTTTTTTGGAATGAGAAAGTACGGAGAATGGAACCCCATCCCCTTCTGGAATGTTGGAACCTCTTCTATGGCAAACTGACAGAAGAGAGGTGATCTCTTGCTGGACGAGAGCAGTGAGTGGGGGTTGGGAATGATATTCCATCACTAGAGTGGTGCGGGGTATGCTTTGTAGATGAAGCTTGTACCCCACTCGCACTATGATTAGTGTCCATTGCTCTGAGGTTATGAGAAGCCATCTATGGGCATAATGGCAAAGCCTGCCTCCTATGTGGAGGGGGTAGAGGTTCACAAGAGGCAGGGTGGCAATGTTCTCTAGGAAGAAGTAAAAAATCAGCCTTAGATAGAGTCTGCGCTGCTGGTTGTGGTTTAGGAGCTTGTGGTTCCTTCTGCTGCTTGGGAGGCTGTTGCTTCCTCTGGGTACCCTGGGGCTGGTATTGAGAAGTTGAGGGGTAAGAAAAGTAGAATTTCTTTTTCTTACCATAGAAAGGCTTCTTAGCAGCTGCTTTTTTTTTGGTAGGGTAGGCAGTAACCTTTGAAAGCCTATTGAGGGTGGTATTCTCAGACTAACTGAGAAGCCTTATCTTGCCAATCCTTTCCAAACAGGTTCTCACCAGTACAGGGAATATTACCCAGCTTATCTTGAACCCACTGTTCAAGGTCTGATGCCTGAAGCCAGGCAATCCTACAGGCACTATGCAGATAGAAGTTGTTCTGCTAATGCATTCAAAACAGTCAAAGGTTGCCCTATTGACAAACTTGGAAACATTTTGGGCATGTTTGACTAATGTAAGGTAGTCCGCCCTCTTGTCATCCAGGAGAAGAGGAGATATCAAATCCAGATCCTTAGTCACCTTCCTAAGAAACATACCCACGTAGAGTATGTATGAACTTATGCGGACTGAAAGCATAGAGGCTTGAATGCACCAGCGGCCAAAAGCATCGAGGGTTCTCGACTCCCTGCTCGGGGGATTGGAGGCATTTGTTTTAGAACTCTTAATTTGCTGCATAGCCGATTCCACTACCATTGAGCTGCGTCTTCTGGAATCCAGAGCTTTCCAGTACCCGATACATGGTATCGAGTTGCTGGGTATGGGGAGAAATGGTGAGGGGCGTCTCCCACATCCAGAATATAAGGTCCTGGAGTATGCGGTGTTTAAGGATAATAGTCGCCTCTTCCAACTCCTCTGCTCTGGGTTCTTTCTCCGATGCAAGAGTAATGGCTAGAATCCTCACCATATCCTTGATAAACTCATGGAAAGACATGTCTTCGGGAGGGAACATGTGTCATTGTGGAGACAGAGGGATCCTTGGGGAGATTCCTCACCTCTCTGGTACTAATCAAATCATCGTCCGAAGAATCGGAAGCTTTTGTTCCTGAAAAAAAAGGGTACAAAATCGAGATTGGTATTGGTGCCAGAGACCTGCTGTATTGGTAACTCAGAAACAGGCATGGATTTGAGGCCTGGCATGGGCGAAAGTGTGCTAAGGGGCATGAAGCCCGATGCCGACTGTATCGGCATAGTCAGCTGTGTTGGTACCGACGATACCGGTGATAATGTCTTAACCGGTACCGATGCCGCTAATAGAGCTGCAAGACTCCGCCAAGCGCCCGTCCATCGAGTTTGCCGATGCCTGGGTATTGGTACCAGAAGCTTGGGCTATTGCTCCAGAGCATGGCACCAGAAGCTCTCTGGAGGTGGAAGCCTTGGGAGTATCCTGGATCCCTTGTAAGGCTTTGGAGGGGGGTCCTCCCTCCGGGGTAATTTGGCTGGTCAATCCATCTCTAAGGCAATGCTCGAGGCATCTTTATTTTTAGATAGAGATCTACCCTTATGAGGATGGCCCGTCTTGGAAGAAGACTTGTGTTTCGATACCTGAGATCCATGTGAAGACGACGATGTCCTCTATGACGTCGAAGCAAGCGAGACTGCATCTAAGGCAAACAGAGTTTTGCAGCCCGATTCTGTAAGCCTCTCTGTCATCTTTTTGCATAGGGGACAGTCAGACGGCTGGTGATCTGGGCAGAGGCATTTGAGACACCAGTCATGGGTATCAGTGGCAGAAATGGTACTACCACACTTGGAACATTTTTTAAAACCAGTAGTTGGTTTTTCCATCGTGTCATTAGACTGAATGGAAGGCCTAAGGCCGGAAACAGTGTCGAGTGCATGAAGAATTAAAGGTTTCCCCCCCCCCCCCCACAGAAAGTAGTAGTAAAGATGGTTCTGGTGTTGACGGGAAGGCAGATGCGACCACAAAGAAAAAAGAAAAAAATAAATTTTCTGCGGTGACAGGATTTGCTTCCTGCTGGCTCTGCAGAAAATGAAGAACTGAAGAGGGAAAGTCCCAAAGGCGGGAAGACAGCAATGCAGGTGCAGTGGGATGCTCCCAAAGCTTTCCTATTGGACACTGGGGAGTGTTCCTGTGCGAGCTCCGTAGATACCGACGTCACCCATATGTGAAGACAACATTCCTGCTTGTTCCTGGAGATAACTGTATAAAAGGCAATTTTCAAACACCTCTGTGAAATCGAAAGAATTACAAGACTCTAATCTCAAGTAACAAGTTGGCTGATTTTTTTTGATTCTATATGTTCCCAAGTATCCAGGAGATCCTAAAACGTAATGTTTTATGAGCCAGTAAGGGGAAGTTAGACCTTACTTGCTAATTTTCTTTCCTTGAGTCCCTTCAGTCCAGTTCAGACTCCTGGGTTGTGTCCCAGTTCCAGCAGATGGAGATTGAGCCTACCGACGTCTGTGATGCCATATTACAGGGAAGAGGGACCATCCCCTCCTAAGTCAGTAGCATATGGCAAAGCAGAACAGAAAAAACTCCAAACTATGTACACTCCTCCCAAACGATGGTCTGTTATACAACTAAGATCCCTACCGGGATAACGACACCCCCCCCCCCAGTATAGACTGATGCCCTACCGGGCCACTGGGTTCTATGCGTAAAACACCCAACAGGCAAGCCTCGCTCATAACACTTAGAGGGCAAGATCTGGACTGGACTGGAGAGACTGAATGAAAGAAAAATTAGTAGGTAAGATCTAATTTCACCTTTTGAATTGTCCCTCCAGTCCAATCTTTTGGAATGTATCAGAGCAGTATTCAGGAAAGGGACAGACCCAGTAGGCCGCCTGAGCCCCGAACCATGTGTCCTCCCGAGCTTGTACGTCCAGATGATAATGACATGCAAAAGTATGCAATGACAACCAGTTAGCCACCTTGCAGATCTCCACAGGACACAGGAGACTAATTCTGCCCATAAAGATGCCTGTGCCCTGGTAGAATGTGCCCGCAAGCCTGCAGGGAGCATCCTTCTCCAGAAAGATATGCTAAAGAGATGGCTTCCTTAATCCAGAGAGCAATGGATGCCTTCAATGGCGCTTCTCCTTGCCGGGGCCCCCCAAAGAAAACAAACAGTCAGTTGGACTTCTAAAAAAAAACTCCTAAGAGAAAATCCTAGGTGAAAAACTCAGGCAGCATGTGGACAGGCATTTAAACTAGAGAAAGGGAATGATGGATGGAGACGGACAAGTTCAGGATGTCACTCCTGGCAAAAGCAGATCAGAAACAGCCACACTTTTAAACCACACATTGACGACAAGTGGGAAGAGGTAGGTAGAACAAAATCAGTGCAAAATACATGCAGGCCAGTTCATTGCTTTCCAGCATTTAGCACAAACGCTCGAAGCTTAGCCAACAAAGTTCCTGACCTGGAAGTCCTAATGGTGGAAATGGACTTGGACACTGTGGCCATTACAGAAACATGGTTTTATGAATCACATAAATGGGATATAGCCATAGCTGGCTATAATCTATTCAGAAGAGACAGAGACAGTGAAAAAGGAGGAGTAGCAGCCTTATATGTCAAAAGCAATATTAAAGCTACTGAAATGCAGGGGTATGGGGAAAAAAAGAAGGGCTCTGGATTGTGTTGGAAAGAGGAGATGGCACTGTCATCCATACTGGTGTAGTCTACAAACCTCCAACTCAAATTGAAGAAATCAATAACAAATTGATTATAGATATTGCAAAGATAGCCACAAAGGGAGAAGTGATCGTATTGGGTGACTTTAATCTACCCGATGTGGATTGGAGTACTCCTTCTGCAAATCTGGAAAGGAGTAAAAAAATTGTGGATGCTTTCCAAGATGCATTACTTAGACAAATAGTGATGGAACCAACCAGGGAAAGCTTAGTGCTGGATTTAGTGCTCACCAACGGAGATAGTGTGTCGAATGTCTGGGTGGTGCCCCTGTGAGCAGCAGCAATCATCATGGTGTGGTTTGAGATAAAGGCCAAGGTGCAATCCAATCATAGCAAGCTCAAAGTCCTAGACTTCAAAAACACCGACTTCAGTAAAATGGCCAAGTACCTGAAGGAGGAATTGGCAGAGTTGGAGGGGATAAGGGAAGTGGAATTGCAATGGGCTAAACTAAAGCTGGCAATAAAAGAGGCAACAGATAAATATGTAAGGAACGTAAATAAAAACAAGAGGAGAAGGAAACCTATTTGGTTCTCCAAAGAAGAGGCTGTTCAAATAAAGGCAAAACACACAGCTTTCACAAAATTCAAAAGCTTGCAAACAGAGGAACACAGTAAGGAATACAGGATCAAACTAAAAGAGATTAAAAGAGACAAAGAGAAATAAGGAAAGCAAAATCAAAGGCAGAGGAAAAGATGGCTAAAGATGTGAAATGAAGCGACAAAACTTTCTTCAGGTATATTCGGGAGAGGAGAAAAATCAGAGGTGGAATTGCAGGACTCAAAAGTGCTGTGAACGGACTCGTGGAAAGTGACATTGAAAAAGCGAAATTGCTAAAACAATACTTCTGCTCGTTTTTACTAAAGAAAATCCTGGAAAAGGACCACCTGCGACTCCCAAATATAAAAATGGGAATGAAGTAGATACCACACCATTCACAGAAGATGATGTATAAGAACAACTTGCAAAACTGAAAGTGGAGAAGGCCATGGGACAGGATGGGATACATCCCAAGATACTGAAAGAGCTCAAAGAGATTCTTACAGGGCCGTTAAAAACATCCTTTAACAGATCCTTGAAAACAGGAGAAGTTCCTCAGGACTGGAGAAGAGCTGATGTGGTACTTCTTCACAAAAGTGGTGACAGGGAAGAAAGCACAGTTACTTACCTGTAACAGGTGATCTCTGGGAACAGCAGGAATAAGTCTTCACATATGGATAAGTCGGTACTGACGGAGCCTGCGTGGGAACGCTCCCCAGCGTCCAAAAAGAAAGCTTTTGGAGCATCCCACGCGCATGCGCGCTGCCTTCCTGCCCATTTACTTCCCTCTCATCAGTTGGGTTTGTAGCCGAGACCAAAGGAGGGAAGTAGACAAATTAGAGAGAAAAAAAGAGAGAGAGAGAGAACAACTTCTAGGGGAGGTGGGTGGGTTGTGAAGACTTATTCCTGCTGTTCCCAGAGATCACCTAACTGTGCTATCTCCAGGAACAAGCAGGAATGAGTCTTCACATATGGGGACTCCCAAGCTAAGATGCCTGGAGGAGGTCCCAGCATGTTGCAAATCCAAAGATGGGCCATGCTTATCCCTCAAAACCTCAGGCATCCAAGGGATGGAGGGTAGGAGTTGAACTGGAAAAGAAAAAAAAGAAGAGGTGCTGTGGAACAGCTTGACTAAACAAGGTATCCAGAGGGGAGTCCTTGTGTAAATCATAAATATTAGAAAAATATTGAGTCTCAATTTTCTAGTGTGGATCTCGCTCAAAAATATTGCAAAAATACTTGAGGGTAATAAGGGTCTGTGGTTGACAGCCAGTACATTATCCTCAAAGAAATTCCCTCAATGTGAAGAAGAGGGAAAAAAATAAATTTTGCAATACAGGAAGAGATGAGAAACCCTCATGGCCAGAACTAATCCCAGAAGAAAGTACTGGGGGAGTTCAATAAGATTGGACTTTTGAGAAATAGCTAGAGCTTCTGTAAAGTTCAAAAAATTGAACTTCTTATCCTTGGAGCAGAATAAGGTCCTAGGAAAGAGTGGAGATAATCTAACTGGTTTGGATGAAAAGGTAGAAATACCCTTTGCAGAAAAAAGGGGGTAGGTCTTTAAGACCCCCTTTATTCCAATGAAAGAGACATGTATACTAGGCGTAGAGCCTCCAATTTCTTGAAGATCAGTAAAAGTCTTTCGTGAGTGATGTCACTTATGCTGATGACTTTACATGTAGAGCTTCAGACGTGACGTAACCTGAAAAGGTAACAGTAAAATAAGGTATGTCCCAATTTACCATAGAAATTGCTTGTCCATTGAGTTTTATGGTATGCTGGGGCAGCATTAATATGGACAGGAAACCAATCTTTCGAAGTCAGATGTTGTATAGAGATTGACACAACAACAAGAAGGATTAAGACCTACTTGAGAATATTGATGGAGTATCTCTGTCTGGTTAAATATGGAAGAACTATAGAGAAAGTTTCGTGGAAAACTGGTATTATGTTCTTCACCTACAGGGATAGGACTAGACTTCTTGAAAAGATCTAGCCCCTGAATAACCAGGTCTCGAGACATACGTGAATGAGTGCAGAGGAGATCCTTAGTCTTTAGACAGCAAGTCTGGATCCTTCTATAATTTCAAATAGTAGCTGGAGAAAAAGACGCAATATAAGGGGATACCATGTTTGCCTCCTTATGAGGGCAATGAGTATCATGTGTTCTCTTGCTCAACATAAGCTACCATGAAGTATAGGAAATTAGAAGGAAAGTAGTGAATAAGGACCAACTGCAGTGAAAAAAATGCATCCCTGTTGTGGAAGTTCCAGTGAGATGTGGAACAAACCAGGGAATTGTGCAATTTTCTACGCTTTCACGTGGTCTAAACCCTGGTTACCTTTTCTTAAAAGGAAATTTTAAGAAATATGGTAAGAGTAGGAAAAAAACAGTCATGTAGGAGCATGACTGGCAGAGTCTACCAGTTGAAGCCCTTCTTAACTATCTGGCAGCTACCTATTAGGAGTAGCTCTGAGGTTCTCTGGCAAAGGCCCACAGTTGCAGAGCTTCGTTGTAGAATTGCAGAGAGCATGCTGTAGGTTGCTTAGATCTGGCTGTTGAATTGCCAGTGTGCAACCCAAACTATTCTGCTGGAGCCAAAGAGAATTGAAGGTGGCTAAGAATAGTAGACAGGCCTGATGCCTGCAACAATAAATAGTCCAAATGAGTTCTGGACCTCTTTTGGAATTATCTGTTAAGAAGATGAATCGCAAAGGGGGAGAAAAACTCTGTATGGAAACTACTTACTGGCGAAGGTATTGAAGAAAATCCTATGGCTTAGAGAATAAGCCCTCCAGTTGATTAGTAGTACTCTTAGAGACTGAATGTCTAGGCTAAGAGGGATAGAAAATAATACAGAGTTGAGAAGACTTACAATTTGGCAAGTCTTTGAAGAGATAGGGTCCCCTTGCAGTTAAAAGTATGAGATATCCTCGTACAGGAAACTGTCAAGGTGAAGGATATAGCTCACCTTGTTGTTAATCCTCCTTTTTGTTTTAAAAGGAGGAACCTGTTATCTCTGGGAATGATAGTCCTTAATAGCTCTTAGAGCTAGAAGGATAGATTTCTCTTGTAGCAAGAGATTCATGCCCAGAGTCTAGGATTGAGTCAATGTATGACTGATATCTCAGCATGGATGAGATAAACTTAGATGCTTCTGTTGAAAAGAAGTAGGCTCAAAGTTTCTAAACCTCAGACAGAAAAAATGAATAAAATATCAGAAACCCTGCGACTGCTGGGTTTGCTGAGCCTGTTGAGGTTTTGATTTTCTTAGCCTGGTGTGATGTTGCCCATCTTTGGAAACATCTGCATAATGGGTAAAAATGCAATGTGTGCCTTTGAGTCAGTCCTGACTCCTGGCGACCCAGAAGCTCCTGGGTTTTCTTGGCAGTGTCACCGGAAGTAGATTGCCAGGCCTTTCTTCCGAGGCAATGGAGGGTTAAGTGACTTGCCCAAGGCCACAAGGGGTGCTAGTGGGTAGAAGATGGATAAAACGTTTTTCCCCTGGGGGGATAAAGCTTTTTAGGAGATTTTTTATTAGCTGGGATAGAGGAAAGTTTTGACAATCCTCTGAAAGCAACAGCATCAGTGCTTAACTGATTAGCTGAAATAAAGCCTCCTTGTTGAAGAGATTTTCACCAGTACAAGGACTATTTCCCAGCCTTTCCTGTACCCATCTATCCAAGTCTGAAGCTTGGAGCCAGGCTATGCGTCATGCTCCTATGGCTATAGCAGAGGTTCTGCTAATAGACTCAAAACAGTCCAGGGAAGCACGATTAAGGAACCTAGAGATATTTTGAGCATGATTGACTAATAAAAAATAATAGTCTGATCTTTTATGCTCTGGAAGAAAAGGGTGCAAAGACTAAGTTCTTTGTGACCTCTTCAAGAGATAATCCCATATGGAAAATATGAGATAATTCTTGCTGAAAGCATGGATGCCGGGAAGCATCGACGTCCAAAGGCATCTAAAGTCCTAGACTCACGACCTGGTGGATAAGAAGAGTGTTTCTTTGCACTCTTAATACACCTCATTGCTGATTCTACAACAATAAAATGATGAGGAAGTTGAGTCTTTTGAAAACCTGGAGAAGGTGGCACCTTGTACATGGTGTCAAGTGTCTTAGAATGTGGGGATACCATTAAAGGAGTTTCCCACATTCTTAACAGTAGATCTTGTAAGATCTGATGCAAAGGAAGCATGATCACCTCCTTTGGAATCCAGGGGAATTGCAGTGTCCCTGAATCCCCCGGTAGGGATTCTTTACCAGGTATAGAAATGGCAAGTAACTATGCCATATCAAGCAGAAAAGCTTGAAAAGAAATGTCCCCTGAGGAGGACCCTCTAAAATGAGGGGTAAAGGCTAGACTTGTTGAAAAATCAGCCTTGGTACCGATGGATTCATCCCAGTCATCGGGATCGGAAGACTGGAAAGGATGAAGCATCGGATTTTCTTTAAAGCAATGTCTTTGGTACCGCCCGAGGTCGGTACCAAGACGAGTCGGTACCGAATCCTCCATGCTCGAGATCGATTCCAGGCTCGGCATCGAAGGAAGCGAGTCTGTCGAAGAAAACATCGATGGTACCGACACCAATGCCGATGTCGATACCGGTACCGAAGCCGATACCCAAGGAACGGTCTGCAGCAACTCTAACGGTGCCGAAGTAGCCGGGAGTGCTAGACTACGTTCATCGGTGAGGAGTGTTTCATCCATCACCATAGCCGATGCCGGGGTGTCGGTACCGCTCAAAGCAGCCACAACCGAGCATGGCCCAGGTATGTTCATCGAGGTAAGAACCCCGGGAACAACCTGAAGCCCTGTTGATGCTTTGGAGCCCGAAGACTCCCACCGGGGCTTTATTGCCAAAATGTCCTTGAGGGCAAGGCTGGGGCCATCTCGATGCTGAGAAGGAGATCTACCACTCGAGGACTGGCTAGTCTTTACAGACTTTTGTTTGGTTACCTGATCCAGTGAAGAAGAAGATATTCTAGCTGGTGACATCGAGTGCGATGTGAACCGGGTATCGAGTTGTGCTCGATGCTGAAGACTTCTTCTGTTTGAGCTCCAGCAGGAGAGACACTCCAGAGGGCAATGGTCAGGACCTAAACATTTTAGACACCAAGTATAAGTGTCTGAAAATATATTTGTACCGCCAAACTTTGAGCATTTAAGGATAGTGGCTGGCTTTTCCATAATGGAAGGATAGAGGCCTAGTGGCCTAGAAACCGTCAGGCACTAAACAGGAAAAAATTTCTAAGAAAAGAAGAAATTCTTTAGTAAAAAGAAAGAAAAGCACCGGCGGTACCGGTGGCGTCCAGGGAAGGAAGACGCGACCACAAAAAACTAAGAATAAAAAGAAGAATTTTCTGTGGTGACAGGAAGATGTCCTGCCGGCTCCGCGGAAAACTGATGAGAGGGAAATAAATGGGCAGGAAGGCAGCGTGCATGCGCGTGGGATGCTCCCAAAAGCTTTCTTTTTGGACGATGGGGAGCGTTCCCGCGCAGGCTCTGTCGGGACGTACCCATATGTGAAGACTCATTCCTGCTTGTTCCTGGAGATGTGACAAATTACAGACTGGTAAGCCTTACCTCAGTGGCGGGAAAAGTAATGGAGGTGCTCCTGAAAGAGCAAATAGTGGATTTTCTCAGAACCAACAGGTTGCATGATCCGAGGCAACATGGTTTTACCAAAGGACGATGATCTTGCCAAACAAATCTGATTGAGTTCTTTGACTGGGTGACCAGAGAACTAGATCAGGGGCATGCGATGGATGTCATCTACCTGGATTTCAGCAAAGCCTTTGATACTGTTCCTCATAGGAAGCTTATCAATAAACTCAATAGTTTGGGGATGGGTCCCAAGGTGGTGAACTGGATCAGAAATTGGTTGACTGACAGACGTCAGAAGGTGATGGTAAATGGATCTCACTTGGATGAAAGGAGGGTGATTAGCGGAGTGCCGCAGGGTTCGGTCCTGGGACCGGCACTGATCAATGTATTTGTGAGCGATATTGCTGAAGGACTGAATGGAAAAGTCTGTCTTTTTGCAGATGACAACAATTTATTTTATTTAACAGGTTTTATATACCGCTTTATCATTTCAATCAAAGCGGTTTACATTGTAACTTAAACTTGGTAATGTACATTAAACAGGGATATTGATAACTTGGATTTTTTTCTGAGACAATGGAGGGTTAAGTGACTTGCCCAAGGCCAAAAGGAGTGCTAGCAGAAATCAAACGCTGGTCTCTGGGTTCTCAAGCCAGTGCTCTTAACCATTAGGCTACTCCTCCACTCCGCAACAGAGTGGACTCCCCTGAGGGAGTGGATAACATGAGGAAAGATCTACAAAAGCTGGAAGAATGGTCTAATGCTTGGCAGTTAAGATTTAATGTGAAGAAGTGAAGTGTCATGCACTTGGGAAGCAGAAATCCAAAGGAAATGTACACGATAGGTGGCAAGAGGTTGGTGTGCACGGACCAGGAGAAGGACCTTGGTGTGATTATTTCTTAGGATCTCAAGGTGGCAAAACAGTGCGACAAAGCAGTGGCAAAAGCCATGAGGATGTTGGGTTGCATACAAAGAGAAAATTACCAGCAGAAAGGAAGAGGTACTAATGCCACTGTATAAGTCACTGGTGAGGCCTCACTTGGAATACTGTGTTCAGTTTTGGAGACCATATCTTGCAAAGGATGTAAAAAGACTGGAAACGGTTCAGAGGAAAGCGACCAAAATGATTTGGAGTCTGTGTCAGAAGCCTTGTGAGAAGAGACTTGAAGACCTAAATATGTACACTCTGGAGGAGAGAAGGGACAGAGGAGATATGATTCAGACCTTTAAATATTTAAAGAGTATTAATGAACAAACAAATCTCTTCCAAAGACAGGGAAGCTGTAAAACTAGAGGGCATAACATGAAGCTGCAAGAGGATAAATTGAAAGGCAATGTCAGGAAATACTTTTCCACTGAAAGGGTGGTAGATGCTTGGAATGCCCTCCCGATGGAAGTGGTGGGGGCAAATACAGTGACAGAATTCAAAATGGCATGGGACAGACACAGTGGATCTCTTTATAGCAACAGGATAAAATCAAAATAAACTTAACTATCTAATTTCTCAAGAAACAGGGGTGCCCTACACTGAGCGGCGAGTTCACCCCTAAACGAAGACATGGGGAGGGGTGACCTGCACGGAGCGGCAGGTGCACCTACTCTTGTCACCTTGCTGGGCAGACTAGATGGACCATACTGGTCTTTATCTGCCGTCATTTACTATGTTACTATGTAACTCAGTGCACCGAAGATACCTGTGAAGCCCCCTTCGAGCATCCAGTTTGTGCAACTGTTGATCAACTGCATCCGAAAGTGCCGGCAGAATCACCACCTGGTTCACATGAAAGGAGGAAGCCACCTTAGAAAAAAACAAAGGCACTGTGAGCAGCGTTACTTTTTCTTTAGAAATTAGGAGAAAGGCTCCTGACAAGAGAGGGCCTACAAATCAGATGCGTCTGGCTGAGCAAATTGCCATGAGGAAGACCACCTTCAGGGTGATGTCCTTGAAGGTTGCCACCCCCAGGCTCGAACACGGACAACACCAAGTTGAGATCCCAGACTGGTATCAACGCATGCGTGGGTGGACAAAAAAGCACCCACAAAAACCTCACCACATCCGAGTGGGCCACTAGGGAAACTTCCTGCACACACTCCTGATAGCAGGCCAACGTGGCCACCTGCACCCTCAAGGAACTGAGCGCCAAGCCCTTTTTGACCCCCAACTTGCAGAAATGCTAAAATCTGTAGGATAGACACTGAGAGTGCCCGCAGTCCCTGGGTTGCGCACCAGTCCTCAAACACTCAGAAACATGACGGCAGAAAAAGACCACATGGCCTATCTAGTCTGCCCTTCCATATTGACTACTACAATATTCCCCTCTTTTCCTTTAAAGATCTTCTGTGTTTGTCCCATGCTTTTTTGAATTCAGATACTGTCCTCATCTCTGCCACCTCTACTGGGAGACTATTCCACACATCTACCATTCTTTCCGAAAAGAAATATTTCTGCATATTACTCCTGAGTCTATCCCTTTCATCCTCATCCTATATCCCCCTTGTAGCAGAGCTTGCTTTCAATCAAAAGAGGTTCTTCTCCTGTGCATTTATGCCATGGAGATATTTAAATCTCTCTATCATACCTCCTCTATCCCGCCTTTCCTCTAAAGTATACATATTAAGATCCTTAAGTCTGTCCTCATATGCCTTATAAGACGACCAATAAGCATTTAGTAGCCACCCTCTGCACAGACTGCAATGTTTATATCCTTTTGAAGGTATGGTCTCCAGAACTGCACACAATACTCTAAATGAGGTCGCACCAAAGACCTATACAGAGGCACTATCACTTCCTTTTTTCTGCTGGCCATTCCTCTCCCTATGCACCCAAGCATCCTTCTAGCTTTTGCCATCGCCTTTTCTGTTTAGCTACTTTGAGATCGTAAGACACAATCACGCCCAGGTCCCGCTCTTCTTTTGTGGACAGAAGTACTTCCCCCCCACACTGTACCGCTCCGTTGGATTTTTGCAGCCCAAATACACGACCCTGCATTTTTTAGCATTAAATCTCAGCTGCCAAATTCTAAACCATTCTTCAAGAAAAAACAAATCACTAGAAGCAACTCAATAACCAAGATCTCTCATTAAATCATATCACTCATCAACATAATATCATTCTCCCATATCTCTGTATATAGTTGTATATAGTTGATAATGTATTCATTATAACCCATGTATCCCTATTTGTAACTCCCTGTTCTATGTAAAGCTTGTTGCTATAACTGTTACATGTAAACCGCTTTGAATTGACGAGAAAGCAGTATATAAAACCTGTTAAATAAATAAATAAAAATCCCTCCTCATTTTATCTACTCCTTCTTGGGTATCTATGTTATTACAGATTTTGGTATCTGCAAAGAGGCAAACCTTACCTGACAGCCCTAACGCAATATCACTAACAAAGATGTTAAAAAGAATTGGACTAAAGACAGATCCCTGAGGCACACCATTAGTAACATTCTTCTCCTCAGAGTGAGCTCCATTTACCTGTACCCTTTGTTGCTTCCCCTTCATCCAATTTCTAACCCAATCAGTAACTTTAGGGTCCATCCCTAGGGTGCTCAGTATGCTGATAAGTCACCTGTGCGAAACAGTGTCAAAGGTTTTACTGAAATCTAAGTATACCACATATAGGGCCTCTCCCTCTTTCCAACTCCCTGGTCACCCAGTCAAAGAAATCAGATTTGTCTGACAAGACCTGCCTCTGGTAAATCCATTGGACTCTAAACCTCACTATTTTCGCTTTGGGCAGAATTTTCAATAATTTACTCATCACAGAGGTTAGATTAACTAGCCTGTAGTTTTCAACCACATCCTTACTTCCGCTTTTGTGTAAAGCAGTGGTTCTCAACCTTTTTTGTACCGTGACCCCTTTTACCATTGGTCAACTTGTGGTGACCCCCAATGATAAAATCAAATGTGTCTCTCTTCCTTTACCGTTAACGCATTGTCGCTGTAATCATTTGTTGAATTATTAATATATTATAGGCCTTTGCAATATGTTTTTATTTATAAAATTTACTTAAACCACAATAATTAATCACAACAAGTAACAATATTTGATTTCAAAATATGATGATTTTGTAGTCAAATCACTAATATGAAAAAATTATTTTTTCTACCTTTGTTGTCTGACCAATTCATTCTCTGATCATGCTGGTCCCGATCTGAGACTTCTGCTTTCCTGTCTTCTCTTAGCTCTCTTTCTGTGGTCTATGGTCCATCTGCCATTTCTTATCTCTTATCTCTTCTTTCGTTTTCTTCACTTCTTTCCATCAGCCTATTTCCAGTCCCAGTAACCCTCCCCAGTATCAGCCCCTTTCCAGTCCTCACTCTCAGTACCTTCCAATGTCAACTTGCATTCCCATGACTGCCACTAGTGTCCATTCCCTTCCATTCCCCCTCCTTCCCCACTGACCAGTCCCTTCTAGTACAAATACCATGGCAGCCCCTCTCAGATCCACTCCCTTCCAGTTCCATTCTCCCATCCCCTCGTTTCAGCCCATTTGTAGTCTTAGCCCCCAGTTTTCTTCCAGGGCCAGCAGCTCTATCCTCCCCTCCCCACAATCAGCCCATTCCCAGTCGAAGCCCCCAATCAGCTCGCTTCCAGTGCTAGTCCCCCCTCAACCCCATTACCATTGCTAGCCTCCCCTAATCAGCTCATGTCTAGTGCTAGTCCCTCCTCAACCCCATTACCAGTGTTAGGCTCCCCTAATCAGCCCATTACCAGTCCTACCCCCCCCCCCCTTCAGCCCATTTCCAGTCCTAACCTCCCCGATCAGCTCATTTCCAATGCTAGCCCTCCATCGGTCCATTACCAGTCCTACCCCCCTATCAGCACATTACCAGTCCCAACCCCCCTTTGATCAGTCCATTCCCAGTCCTAGCCTTCCCTAATCAACCCATTACCAGTCCTAGCCCCCCAATCTGCCCATTAAATTCCTAACCTGCACTGTCTCTCCCCTCTGTCCAGCATTT
This sequence comes from Ichthyophis bannanicus, assembly GCA_033557465.1. Classification (NCBI taxonomy): domain Eukaryota; kingdom Metazoa; phylum Chordata; class Amphibia; order Gymnophiona; family Ichthyophiidae; genus Ichthyophis; species Ichthyophis bannanicus. The sequence continues at coordinate 369,116,235 of CM066033.1, read as the reverse complement.
ATCCCCCGTCTGTCCAGTACATCCCCCTGTCTCTTCCCTCTGTCCATATCAGCCCCCCTCCCTCCCTCCATGTCACGCCCCCTCCCCCATGTCAGCCCCGTTGCAGTTTCCCTGCTCCCCTCTCCCCATGTCTGCCGCCTCCTTTTGCAGCAGCGGCTCCCTGTCTTAGGGAACTGCGGCTATGCCTGTAAAACCGTTGCAGAGCCTGTCTGTCTCTAAATGGGCTCTGTGCAGCATTGTCCTGCCTCCAAAGGAAGTGGTAAACAATTTCCTTTGGAGGCGGGACAATGCTGCACGGAGCCCATCGAGAGGCAGGAAGGCTCCACAACGGTTTTACAGGCATAGCCGCGGTTCCCTAAGAGGCAGAGAGCCGCAGCTGCAGAAGATTGGAGTCTGAGTTTGCCGCTGACGAGAAGCGGACTCGACAGTGGCAGCAACTTGTGCGCTTTTTTTTTTTTTAAACGGCGGAGAGAGGCAACCCCCGCTAAATCCTGTGGCGACCCCCATGGGGGTCACGACCCGCAGGTTGAGAACCACTGGTGTAAAGGGACCATATGTGCCTCTCTCCAATCCTCTGGCACCACTCAACTCTAACGAGGCATTGAAAAGGCCCGTCAGTGGAGCCGCTAAAGCATCCCCAAGTTCCTTCAATATTCTCAGATGTATCCCATCCAATCCCATCGCTTTGTCTACTTTTAATTTAGCTAGTTCCTCCCGAACACAGTCTTCTGAAAATCGTTCAAGATCAGTCTCTTCTCTTCCTATTTGTAGGTGTTTTCTGAGATCCTGCTCCTGGCCCTTCATCTGAGAACACAAAATAGAAATGTTTGTTAAGCAATCCAGCTTTATCCTCATCAGCTACTACATATTCCTCCCCTTCACCCTTGAGTCTGACAATATCACTTTTGCCCTTCCTCTTCTCACTAACATATCTGAAAAATGTCTTATCCCTCCATTTTATTGCTTTGGCTATTTCTTCTTTTTTAAGAATCTTTGCTTTCCTGACTACTTTGCTAGCTTCTCTAATTTTTCCAAATACAGATGTCTGTCTTCTGCTCTCTGTGATCTCTTGTATTTCATGAAGGCCTCCCTCTTAGTCACCTTTTCAGCTACTTCTTTTGAGAACCATAGCAGCCTCCCTTTGCCTTTATTTACCTTTCTAACAAAAGGTTGGTTACCCTAAAAATATCCCCTTTTGAGTTTTGCCCACTGTTTTCCTACATCCCCCAGCTGTTCCCATTCTGCTAACGACTCTCTGTATTGTCCCATCTTGGCAAAGTTAGTCTTCCTAAAGTCTAAGAACCTTGGCTTTTGAGTGGATTTTATCAGCCTTAGTCCTTAATGCTGAACCACACCATCCGGTGAATGCTGGATGCAAGATGATCTCCCACTATATCATCAGAAACACTTTCACCATTGGTAAGCACCAAGTCCAGTATGGCCCCTTCACATGTGGGTTCTGTTAGTGTCTGTCAGTGTCTCACCAGACACCAATATACGCCAGAAAGATGGACCGTTTACAAGCCTGCAGCAAGGTGGAGATCACCAGCATGGAATACCCTCATTTCCTTAACCAAGCCCTTTCAAGAGCCAGGCTGTAAGCAAAAATCGATCCACTTGTGGCATGAGAATGGGACCTTGTGACAAGAGGTCAGGCTGCCACGACAGGTGCCAGGGTGCCCTCACCACCAGACGGGTTAAGTCTGCATACCAGGGCCTCCGTGGCCAGTCCGGAGCCACAGAAATCACCAAGCCGTGTTGCGCCTCTATTCACTGAATCACTTTGCCTATGAGTGGCCATGGTGGGAAGACAAAGGAGCCCTTGAATCAGCTAAGGCTGTGTCAGGGCATAGAGGCTCTTAGACATTCTCTCTCACCGCCAACTGAAGAGAAGGGGCCTTGGCATTGTCTGCAGACGCCATGAGATCCAACAGTAGCATCCCCACTTTCACATTATTGCTCAGAACACCGACTCTTCCCAAAGTCCACGCCCCTGGATCTAACCACTGGCAAATGAGGAAGCCAGCTTGGAGATTCTCTTTTCCTGACACATGCACCACCAATAGTGCCTGGAGATTTTCCTCCGTCCACTGAAGTAGTGGCATGATCTCCTCCACCAGGATTGCACTCCCTGTGCTTTCCTGGCGACTGATGTAGGCTACCATTGTCTGAGAACACACACATCGCACTCTGCCGAATCAGCAGCTGGAAGGCCTGGAATGCTAGAAACACCGTCTGCATTTCCAGGCAGTTGATGGACCATTGTCTCTGCTCCTCCAAACATTGACAGTGTCACCCGTTCTAGAAACTGTGCCCCCCAGCCCGACAGACTGGCATCGGATGTCACAGTTATCCATTCTGGAGGCTCCAGCAGCAAGCCTGCCAACAGGTTTGCCGAATCCAGCCACCACTGTAGACTGGTGCTGACCTCTAGAGGCTCTTGGACAGCAAGTTAAGCTGCAAAGACCATCATGACAGGAAAGACCTCTGCAGTGGCCTCATGTGAGCATGCGCCCAGGGTACCATAAGAACATAAGATATGCCATACTGGGTCAGACCAAGGTCCATCAAGCCCAGTAACCTGTTTCCAACAGTGGCCAATCTAGATAATATATACCTAGCAGTTTCCCCAAAAGACACAGGTTCCACAATGCTGGGTTCAAGCATTGTACTGGGTCAAGCTGCCATCAATCCCAACACTTGAAAGTATGACCAAGCTGAAGGAGCTACTTGCCGCAGAAATTGCCGAATCTGTTCCTGTATCTTCAGAGCTTGCTCGTTCCCTCGGGAGAGACACCTGACCAAGGGCCATATTGAAACATTCTCCCAAATAAAGGAGATTCTTAATAAGTCAACCTGCTTTTGTCTAGATTGACTACCCAGCCAAGGCCTTGCAGCACCTGTAGTACCCGACAGGTCCTCGTGCGACTCTCCTCCAGTGATTTCGCTCAGATCAACCAGTCATCTAAATAAGGGTGCACTAGCACCCCTTTGTGTTACAAGGTTGCCACCACTATCACCATGATCTTGGTAAAAGTATTAGGTGCTGTGGCCAAACTGAACAGGAGGGCCTGAAACTGTTAGTGCCCCATCGGTACCACAAACCAAAGAAAACACTGATGCTCGGGCCCGATGGGCACATGCAGGTACACCTCCATCAAATCCAGTGCCGTGAGAAAATTGACTCAACACACCATCACGATCACAGAGCACGGTGTTTCCATTTGGAAGTGTGGCACACACATGCCCTGTTGACATACTTGAGGTTGAAAATGGGCTTGAAGGTTCTTTCTTTTTGGGAACCACAAAGTAAATGGAGTACCGACCGGTACTTAACGGGTCTGCAGGAACTGGCACTACTGCCTGGAGCTGAAGAATGCATTGTAGATGTCCCCTACTGCCTGCAGCTTGCCTGAGGCCGTGCAGGGTGATAGAAGGAAGGCATCAAAGAGAGGCTGTGTGAATTCCAATGCGTAGCCTTCACAAATGACTGAGGACCCACTGGGCCGAGGTGAGCCAGAACCAGGCGGGGTAGAAATGGTGTAACCTGCCGTCAACTGGACAACCCCCGCCTGAGTCACCTGCATCTCAATAGAATTTCTTGGCACCTATGGTCATGTTGAGGAAGAAGTCCCTTCCGCCTTTGCAACAACCCATGCATGATTTGTCCCACTGGTAAGGCACAAATCAATTCCTATGGAACTGGCGGAAGTCCCTAGACTTGCTTTTTGATGATGAAGTTGTCTAACCTGCCTTTGGCTCGTCCTCTGGGAGCCGAGTGGGCTTGGCCTACCCAAAGTTCTTAACAAGCTTCTTTAAGGCCTCGCCAAACAAGAGCTTACCCTTAAACAGCAATCTGCTAAGACGAGCCTTGGACAAGACCTCTGCCGACCAATTTAGAGCCAGAAAAATCATCTCACTGTAACCACTGAGGCCATACCTTGGATGAGGTTCTCAGGAGATCATAAAAGGCATCAGATTCCAACTTGGCCGCCTCTGAAGACGTCTGCATCCCTGGGAGCTCCTGTGACCATCTCATGCAGGCTCTCACAACATATGCTCCGCACACTGAAGCTTGGAGTGCCAGGGCATTTACCTCAAAAGCCTGCTTCAACAAGGTCTCAAACTCCTTGTCTTGGGCATTCCTGAGGACTGCCCTGTTCTCAACCAGAATGGTGGTCGTCTTTGTAACTGCCATCACAAGAGTATCAACCTTGGGAACCTTGAGGAGATCGTTATCAGTTGCTGGTATGGGATACAGACAAGCCATCACCTGTCCCCCTCAGAGGCCCGCCTTGGGCACCTCCCACTCAAGCTCCATCATCTGCTTGAGTGCCTGATGGATGGGGAAAAGCCGTCTACGACACTCGGATGCGCTGCAGCAAAGGGTCCTCCAATGGAACCTCCAGCTCCTGAGGCACCTGCAGGATGTTGATGGCCACCAATGCTTGGGCAATGAGCTGTGTTAATTCCTCTCTGGAAGGCATGGCCAATGAAGGATCCTCTCCCTGAGGGATTTCCCCTTCCTCCAAGTCTGCTGCACCCCCCCCCCCCCCACCAACATCTTGAGACTAGAGGGATCTTCTAAAGGATCCTATAAGCCCTCCGATCCATCCAAGCCGTGGTAGGACGTCCTGGTCATTATCCAGCTCCATCCTCCTCCCCTCCCCTGTGGGAGCTGCCACCACCGGATCCATCAACTGACGCTTGATCAGGAAGGGGGGAGGCCAAGAATGCACTTTCGGACCTAGCATGGCCCTGCTTTAAGCAGTAGGCCCTGTGCATAAGCAATACAATTTCTGGAGAAAAAGGATCCCCAGCAGCCTCCTGTGAGGAAGCTGAGGAACCATGCACAGTGGGAACGGGGCTGGCAGTCGAGAGGGAAAGCACAGGAACTAAATCCTGCCTCCCCCTTCCATTTGCTGCCGCTGCATCAGGGGAGCTCAAAATGGCTGCAGTTCCCACTAAAACCACCGCCAAGGAAGCAACAGCTCTGTCATGGTGGACAGCAGAGGATTTGTGCCCCACAACAGCTGTACAAGGGGAATCAGCTCTCTTAAGTTCTTCATCAGCAGCACAGGCTTCAAACTCGCAGCCATGGCAAAAACCAGCATCGGAAAGACAGCTTCTCCGAATCCCACATATGGCACAGATGGCCTTAGGTATGTCAGCCCCAGCAAAAACAAATACCATCAATGCCAAATGCTGACAAGACCGAGGAGAAGGAAGATGTGAACACGCTAGAAGAGGAGTGCTCCCTTGAGCTCCTCTCCTGCCCAAACTGCCTTGCCAGTTTTCTGTTGCTGGCTGTTGCTGCTCTGACACATCTGCCTATGATTTTGATCTGTATGAAAATTTAAAGCCAATGTTGCTCAGCTAAATGGTAACAAAATGTGATCCAATTTCCCTGCATGGTACAATTTCCTCACAGTTGTATTTTGAATATTCTGGTCTTTTTTAATGGCAATGCCTTAATACTTTTATAAAAGACATTACAACAGCCCACCCAACTAAGGGCTAAATAGATTGATCTCAGAAGATCTTTATCATCCAAGAAAGCCCTAATAGAATGAATTGATCATAAGCAAATAGCTCTTTTTTTTACAACAGAAAAGATCTGACCTTCAAATAAAAAGCTCAGAATCCAAATGACACCCCTTTAGAGATCATCTGCATTTGTCCCATGCTTTCTTGACTTCAGATACAGTCCTTGTCTCCACTACCTCCACTGAAAGACTATTCCATGCATCTACCACTCTTTCCGTAAAGAAATATTACCACAAATTACTCCCGAGTATCTCCTTTTACCTCCATTCTATCCTCCCTAGCTGCAGAGCTTTTTTTCAATTGAAAGGGACTCTCTTCCCATGCATTTATGCCACAGAGATATTTAAACATCTCTATCATATCTCCCCCCTCTCACATGTCTTCCAGAGTATACATATTGAGACATTTAAGTCTATCCCCCATTATGCCTTATGGCTACAATAGCCACCCTCTGCACTGACTCCATCCTGTTTATATCCTTTTGAAGGTGTGGTCTCCAGAACTGTACACACTATTTCAAATATGGTCTCAAGACTTACATAGAGGCACTATTACCTGCTTCCTGTTGGTCATTTCTCTCCCTATGCACACAAGCATCCTTCTAGCTTTCGCCGTTGCCTTTTCTACCTGTTTAGCCACCTTAAGATCAGCAACAGTCATCCCCAAGTCCCGTTCTTCTTCCATGGACAGAAGTACTTCACCCCCTATAATGCACCCCTTCCTTGGATTTTTGCAGCCCAAAGGAATGATCCTGCATTTTTCTTAGCATTAAATCTTAGCTGCCAAATTCTCAACCATTCTTCAAGCTTTGCTAGATCCCTCCTCCTGTTATCTATACCTTCCTAGACATCTACTCCATTGCATATTTTGGTATCATCTGCAAAGAGGCAAACCTTACCCGACAGCCCTTCCCCAATATTACTTACAAAAATGTTAAAAAGAATCAGAACAAGGACAGATCCCTGTGGCACATAACTGGTAACATCCTTCTGCTCAGAGTGAGTCCATTTATTCCCCCCCTCAACCAATTTCTAATCCAGTCAGTCAATTTAGAGTCCATCCCAATAAAGTCAAAGACTTTATTGAAATCTAAGTACACCACATCTAGGGCTCTCCCTTAGTCCAACTCTCTGGTCATTCAGCCAAAAAAACAGGTGGTCAGGCTAACCAGCCTGTAGTTCCCAACCTCATCTTTACTTTTGCATTTGAGTAGAAGGACCACATGTGCCCTTCTTCAGTCTTCTTTGACCACTATAGACTCTAAAAAAGCACTAAAAAGGTCAGACAGTGGAGCCACTTGAACTTCCCTAAGTTCCTTCAATGCTCTCACATGTATCCCATCCAGCACCAATGCTGTGTCTACTTTTAGTTTAGCTAGCTCCTTGTGAACGCAGTCTTTAGAAAATCATTTAAGATCCCCCCTTGCTTTTGTTCATATTTGTGGGTGTTTTCCGAGGTCCTGCTCCTGGCCCTTCACCTGTGAACACAGAACAGAAATATTTGCTAAGCAATTCAGCTTTATCATCAGCTTCTATATATTCCTCCACTTCATCCTTAAATCTGACAATACGACTTTTGCATGTCCTCCTCTCACTAAAATATCTGCAAAATGTTTTGTCCCATTTTACTGCATTAGCTATTTTTTCTTCCAAATATTGATGCTTTTCTTCTGTGATCTCTTGTATTTAATGAAGGCCATCTTCTTTCTTCACCTTTTCAGCTACTTCATTTGAGAATCATTGTGGCCTCCTTTTCCTTTTACATTTATTTACTTTCCTAACAAAAAGGTTTTTACCCTTAAAATATCCCCTTTCGATTTTGCCACTGCTTTTCTATATCCCCAGCTGTTTCCATTTCACTAATGACTCTTTGAGGTATTGTCCCCATCTTGATGGTTTTCCTAAAATCTAGGACCCTCACTTTTTAATTTACTTTATCAGTCCTTGTCCTAATATTGAACCATCCAGTGGATACAAGATGATCACTCACTAAAACATCAGAAACACTCGCCCCATTTGTAAGCACTAGGTCCAGAATGGCGCTTTCACAAAAGTAGGCTCTGTTACCAATTGTTGGCATAGTTATCCTGTAGAGAATCTGGAATCTCCCGACTTCTAGATGACATCACAATAGGGATGCCCCAATTAAAAACTGGTATATTGAAATCATTTATCAGCATCACTTCTCCTTTCATGGCCATAAGAACATAAGAACATAAGATATGCCATACTGGGTCAGACCAAGGTCCATCAAGCCCAGTATTCTGTTTCCAACAGTGGCCAATCTAGGTCATATGTACCTAGCAGTTTCCCCAAGAGACACAAGTTCCACAATGCTTGTACTGGGTCAAGCATTGATATCTTCGGTCACTTCTTAATAATGGCTTATGGACCTTTCCTCCAGGAACTTGTCCAAACCTTTTTTAAACCCAGCTACACTAACAGCCTTTACTACATCCTCCGGTAACAAATTCCAGAGTTTGATTACACGTTGAGTGAAAAAATATTTTCTTTTATTAGTCTTAAATAGTTTACCCTGTAGCTTCATTGCATGTCCCCTAGTCTTTCTATATTCTGATAATGTAAACAATCGATCTACGTTTACCCGCTCCACTCCGTTCATTAATTTATAGACTTCTATCATATCTCCCCTCAGCCGTCTCTTTTCCAGGTTAAAGAGCCCTAACCTTTTTAGCCTTTCTTCATAGGAGTATCCTTCCATCCCCTTTACCATTTTGGTGGCTCTTCTCTGAACCATACTATGACTGTCTTCAATTAAATCTGTCCACTTCTTCTGCCTGTGAAGGTCTGTATATCACACCAATACAAATGGATGCTCTATTTCCTCTTTCCAGTTTAACACATAGTGCCTCCCCTTCTTCCCTTGTAAGCCCTGAAATTCTGTAGCTTTAATTTTTTTTTTTTTTTTTTTTTTTACATATAGTGACACATTTCATGATCACATCAGTTCGGTGGTGAAGCAATCTTTTTTCACGTTGCATCAACTTCGATCCATTCATCTGTTTCTCTCTCTTCTTTTACCATGCTTATCTCCTTGATTCTGTCACAACTAGATTATCGTAACGCCATATATAACGATCTCCCCCACTTTCAGCTTTGCCATCTTCAAACTGTCCAAAACACTGCACTTTGTTTACTGGCGCACACACTTCTAAATTTGATCCTTATCCCTCTATTTCTTAGTTTTCATTGGCTGACTGTAAAATATCCTATTCAGTTTAAGATTCTCATCATGGTCCATAAAACATTTCACTCTGGTATTCCTTCCTCTCTCTCTTCCTCAATCATCCCCCCCATGCACCATCACACCAAAGGAGCACGCCCAAGGAGCAGGAAGTGCTCCTTGGGCAAGCTCCTTGGGGCAACTCCAGGGTGCATCTATTTCAACTTATGGTATCCGCATTATTCCAGCTTGCTCTCCTTGCATCCCTATCTGCTGCACTGGCTGCTCATTTCAAGTCAGCGCTTAAGTGTTTCCTTGCTGCATTGCTGTCTCTATTCCTTTTATCCACTTCACAGGTTTCCTCTCCACCCTTTTCTCATATGGTCGCTGTCCCTGCTCACTGGGGTTGGTGCCCTAGCTACCCGCACTCTTTCATCTCACCTCATTTGTCTCGCTCTTTGTCCAATCTAATACCCTGCTCCTCTTCCCCATTTCCTCCTCCTTCCACCCCACTTGCACCCTCTCAACTCCTCCTTAGCCTTGCGCCCTTATAAACTGTCGCTCTCTCCATGCAAAGTCCGCCTTGGTTCATGATTTAATTCACCTGAACTATCTGGATGCTCTCCTTGCCACCGAAACTTGGCTTAGGGATGGGGAGGACGACCTCCTTATTCAGCGTCTGCCTCCTGGTTTCTCCGCTGTCTGTCCCTCAGTTAGGCCAGACAGGTGGGGGGTTAGCTGTTTTCCATCGCTCCACTCTCCACCTCCGAGAAATCCGCTCCCTGGCACTGCATTACAATGAAGCATTTGTTCTTCATCTGGATTCCTCTCCTCCTTTGCACATTCTTCTCCTTTATGTTCTCCCAGTTATTTCCCTTCATAGCTGGTATGATGATCTACTTACTATCTCCGAAGTCTCTTCTCTTTACTCTAACGCTCTGTTTCCAGATGACTCTAATCTTCACTTAGATTCTTCCTCTCAACTTCGTGATAGGGCCTTTGCCTCTCTCCTCAATGATCTCTCCCTGATGCAATATGTCCCATTTCCCACTCATGCAGCAGGTCATATGCTAGACATTATTATGCCCTCCACTTTCCCTTTCACACTGCAGTTGCTTTAGTTAATTTCTCTCCCCTGGTCAGAACACTGTTGTATCTGCTTTTCTCTTCAGCTCCCATTACCCTCTAGCGCCCTCCCTGTGCCCTCCCCACCCCCTCAGCTTCAATGTTGTATCACCCCACTCACATTGCAAAACTTTCCCTCAGACGATCAGTTTCTCCCATCAGACTTTGCTCTTCTGTCTCCAGATTCTCAGGCCCTCACCTGGAATACCTCCCTCTTGCTGCTCTTGACCTCATGGCTCCCCTCCATCATCTTCCTGCCGTCATTCCTCCCATCCAGCATCCATGGTACCAGCCTGGCCCCAGTTTTCTTCGGTCCCATCTGTGCCGTGCTGAACGCTCCTGGCGCTCACACCCCTCTGCCGATACTCTATGTCTTCCAACAGTGATACCAGGAATACCATTCTTCGATTAACCAGGCTAAGCGTGATTACTTCTCCCACCTCATCACTTCTTCCTCCCAGTCTTCTTGCTAGCTTTATGCTGCTTTTGGTTCCCTCTCATCCCTGCCGTCTTTCTCTTCCCCTGACTCTTCTTCCATACCAGAGTCTGCTAAGCTGGCAGACTTTTGCAGATAAAGTTCTCTCCCTTCGTTCATTGCTCCTCTCCTACCTCTTGCCCCTCACCTTGCCCCTCTTTCCAGCTGAATACGGCATCAGAGCTTGCTTCTACCCTGCCTTCTACCTGTAAAAACACCTGCTCTTTGGACCCCATCCCTTTAACCTAGCTCCTCGAGCCCTCACTCTCCCTTCTCCCGCCTCTTTTGTCCATGCTCAATGCAAGTCTTTCTTCTGGCTCTTTTCCTGCCCCTTGGAAGCACGCGATGCTCCACCCTAACCTTAAGGAGCCCTCCCTTGATCTCTCTGTACTGGCTAATTGGTGCCCAGTGTCTAATTTTTGCTCTCTCTCTAAATTACTAGCTGACTTCTTTTGACCAATGCTCTCCATCCACGTCAGTTTTCGTGAGGATCACAGTAAGGAGTCTGTCCTTCTTTCCCTTCTTAATGAGCTTCACATTGCACATGATCACAGTGACCTCACTCTAAGTTGTTTCCCTCGATCTCTCCTTGGTGTTCAATCTTGTGGACCATCGTACTCTTCTTTCCCATCTTTCAGATTTTGGTGTTTCTGGAACCCTGTTAACTTGGTTTAGGTCAGGGGTCCCAAACTCAAATTGCTTTGAGGCCAAATGAGGACTTGTAAAGTAACCCGCGGGCCGCATAAGATGCGGGGCATTTGCATAAATATTTGCATAATGTTACCATACAAAGCGCAGACGTTAATGATGCACATTTCCCAGAGCTGACATATTCCAGTTAATAAATTCAAAATAGATATTTTTCTACCTTTTGTGCATTTTTTTCAGTTGCAATTGTTCCAGCCACTTTCTTCTGGTTTCTTCGTGTCTTCTGCTAACTCTGCATCGTCTGCTGTCCATTTGTCCTTTCTTCTCTCTTCTAGTTTTTTTTCCATTCTCTCTACATCTGCTTTAACATACTAATCTTTCTTCTTTTGCTCCTTCCTCATTCCTATTTCATCCACTCAAATTTTACCCCTCCATCCTCACTCACCACTTACTCTCCCAATACCCGGCCAATTGTAGATTTTTCTTCCCTCCCACACAAAATATTTTTCCCCTCTCCATTTCACTCTCCCAGCCCCATCCCATTCTAATCCTCTCCCAACATCAGCTCCCTTCTTGTTCCAGCCCCACCCAGCATCCGCTCCCTTCTAGTCCCCGCATCAGCCCATTTCCTGTCCTAGCTCCCCCCACTAAGCCCATTTCCAGTCCTAGCAACCCCCCCAGTCCATTACCAGTCCTAAGCCCCCCAACAGCCCATTACCAGTCCTAAGCCCCCCAACAGCCCATTACCAGTCCTAAGCCCCCCAACAGCCCACTTCCAGTCCTAACCCTCCCATCACCCCATTTTCATTCTTAGCCCCCCATAGCCCATTACCAGTCCTAACCCACCAATCAGCCCACCTCCAGCCCTAACCCCCATCTGCCCATTTCCAGTCCTAGCCCCCACCATAGCCCATTACTAGTCCTAACCCCCCCTGTTGCCATTAGCCCACTTCCAGTCCTAACCCCCCATTACCCCATTTCCGTTTTAGCCCCTCCATAGCTCATTACCAGTCCTAACTCCCCCATTAGCCCAGCTCCAGTCCTTCCTAACCCCCATCAGCCCAGTTCCAGTCCTAACTCCCCCATAAGCCCACCTCCAGTCCTTCCTAACCCCCATCAGCCCATTTCCAGTCCTAACCCCCCCCCCATCAGCCCAAGTAAATAAAATAAATTTAAAAAAGAAACTGGCTTCTGCTGCTGCCGCTGCCACCGTGGCAGCAGCAGAATCAACTGTCAAATAAAAAAATATAAAAAACTGGCTTCTGCTGCTGCAGCCGCGGCAGAATCAGCTGTCCCGCAGCCCCTTCCCCTCTGCCCGAAAGAGCCCCGAGTCTGCTCCATCAGCGGCGGGCTTTTCAAGCCGCGAAGAGAGTATTTCCCTCTCGCGCGCCTTGAAAAGTTAATACGCTTAAGCCGCGCGAGAGGGAAATACTCTCTTCGCGGCTTGAAAAGCCCGCCGCTGATGGAGCAGACTCGGGGCTCTTCCGGGCAGAGGGGAAGGGGCTGCAGGACAGCTGATTCTGCCTCTGCCGCGGCTGCAGCAGCAGAAGCCAGTTTTTTTTTTTAAAATTGACAGTTGATTCTGCCGCTGCCACAGTGGCAGCGGCAGAAGCCAGGGTTTTTTTTTTGTTTCCCTCCATCGCGGGCCGCACAAAGCTCTCTCGCGGGCCGCGTGTTTGAGACCCCGGGTTTAGGTCCTTCCTCACTGCATGCTCCTTCTCTGTCTTTTCCAAAGCACTAGCCTCTCCCTCCACTGCCCTATCCTGCGGTGTTCCTCCGGGCTCTGTTCTGTCCCCTCTTCTTTACAATTCTTCTTAGCTCCCCCTTTGTTTGCTTGTTCAACAGTGTGGCATCTCAGCGTATTATGCAGATGATATTCTTCTTTTGCACTGCATTAATTCCTTTGGTCCCAATCTTTCCATGCTCAAGTTCTGCGTGGCCTGTATCCACTCCTGGTTGACTTCCAGTTTTCTGCATTTGAACCCAGAAAATTCATCCACCACCTGGATTACCTTTGGAACTCCCCCTCTTCGCTGGCCCCCAACTTTTGCCTCCACTACTATCCCCTTGGTGTCTTTATTCAGATATCTTGGGGTCATCTTAGATTCTTCTCTTTCCTTTGCTGAACGTATCTCCATCTCCTGCTACTCTTTTTTTCATCTACATCAGATCTGCACTATCCATCCATTCCTCTCCCCTGTGGCCCTGACTACACTCCTGTCTTTTGTCGTCATTTCTAGAATTGATTACTGCAATGTTGTGCTCACCAGTCTCTCAATATTAACTTCACTACTTGCAACTACTCTAAAATACAGCTACCCATATCCTTATCCACTCCTCTCGTTTTGATCACATCTCGCCCCTCCTTACTCGCTTACATTGGTTGCCCGTCCGATTTTGAGTCCAATATGAAATTCTTTCTTTTATCCACAAGGCTATCAGCACATCCATTCCCCAATATCTGCCTGGCCTCCTTCACTTCCACCATCCCCATAGTCTTCTCCATTCGGTTCACACTCATCACTCAAACTCATCTTGAGCATACGCAAGGCGCTGCTTTCTTCTTTCTGGGTCCTCCACTGTGAAATTCTCTCCCTCTCCACACTCCAAACCCTCCTTCCCCAGGTTTAAAGCTGACTTGAAAACCCACCTTTTTCAGCTCGCTTTTGATACTCCTCACCACTTCTCTTAACCGACCATGCATATTTGAGTTCTTCATCTGCTGTCCTCTATCTTTTCTCTCCCTCTGTCCTTTCTGTTTCTCTTCTGTCCTGTCTCTTGATTGGCATTCTACTCTCTCTCTCCGACAGTCCATTATTTTGTAAACCTCTTATGCTTTGGCCCTAGCGGTATATCAAGCTCCTGAATAAAGATAAAGATCACGCCTTCTCCACTCTACTCATGGTAACCACCTCTATCTCCCCCTGTCTCCCATGTCAGTTACGAATCCACCAGACACTCTGCTTTCTCCTTAGACCTAGTCTTTGGCACTCACTCCCTCTGGATCTTCGTCTCGAGTTGTCCTATCATAAGTTAGAATTTCTTTTTTTTTTTTGAGAAAACAAACCTTATTCCACCTTGCCTTTGATCTAGATCTACAGTAATTTCAGGTTCCTCCTACTTGTGTGATATCTCTGCTTTGCCCTCCCTGCCTTCTGTTTCTCTGTGTAATTGCAATTGTTTTGTCTTTGTCGCTGTATTACCCTTTGCTTCCCTTCTTTCCTGTCATTTATTGGAGTTCTTTTTCTCTTTTATCTAATTTTAATTATTCTTTGGAGTTTATTCTCCTAAGATTTTATTACTGTAAACTGCTCTGTTGGCCCGAAGGTTACTGGTCTTCTTGGATCCTTCTCTGACCCAGTATGGCATATCATGTTCTTATGAAAGTCACACTTCTAAGACGTCCATGTGAAGCACCAACTCCCTATATAATCGGACTGAACAGTTGCAAACTATAAAAGTCAGCTACCATATATTAGACCTAATAAATCCACTCTCTTCTCCCTTGTCCTGTAAGGTATGTCCTGTAAACTATTTTATTTTATCTATATTATTGGAGTTACTTTCTTATTTCAATATTTTAATTGACGTAAACCACCCTGTTGGACTGACAGGCGGTATAGCAAGTTTTTGATAAACTATAAATTATCTGTCCCTAAAGACCATTTCAGTCCTCCATGACCAGAGTTCATCTCCCATGCCAGGTAAAGGCTCAATCAGCCATTCAGTGTTGGCACATGGGATCAGCGCAGAACAGACAAGTATTTCACTGCCAGCTAAGAGATAAAAGTTCATAATTTAAACATGAAATTGATGGGACTGCTAAAGGAATAGTTTTAAGATTACGGTCTCTAATGGCTTCTTTTTCATGTTATGTTTCTTTAAACAAAATTTGCTATTAAAAAAAAGATGATGTACTCAACAGAAGCAACTCATTTGCATAAAAAGTTCATATGCAGGGAAAAGGCAAAGGCTGCTTATTGCCAGAATAACATTCTAAATTCAGCCTGCATAGCGTTCAAGTACAAAGCCAGCATTTGCCTTTACTACAGTCTTTAGTCTCCATTAGATCAGAGAAAATGTGGAGGTAGCGGAAAAGATCTCTAACACAAAGTTGTCAATGCTCCCTACTCATTGACATTTGTTCTGCTCTCAATGCATATCCTCCTCTAGCACTTTGAATATTCTTTTTCCTCTTCCACCCAGAGTAGCTTATAGAGTAGCTTTTAAACTAGATAATGAGGGAAAATCAACAGTTGCCCAAGAGTGTATGGTTTGGAATGATGTACCCTTGAAGGATACGGGCATAACAGGGAAGTCAGGGCATCCCGATGGAGAGGTTGCAATAAAGGGAAAAATAACTCAGGTGCCTTTAAGTAAAAATCAGACAGAGCTTAAAGATTCCAAACTAACCCTGTCATCAAATAGCCAGACGGTTAATATTGGCAAAAAACAAACTTTGAAATGCCTGAATGCAAATTCTAGAAGTCTAAAAAATAAGATGGGAGATTTAGAATATATAGCAATGAATGGAAGATTAGATATAATTGGCATTTCGGAGATCTGGTGGAAAGAAGATAACCAGTGGGACACCGATTCCAAGCTACAAACTATAGTGCAATGATAGGGTAGATCACAATGGTGAAGGGGTGGTTCTATACGTTAAAGAGGACATAAAGTCAAACAGAATATAGGTTTTGCGAGAAACAAAATACACTGCAGAATTTCTACAGATAGAAATTTCATGTAAAAAGGGGAAGGAAATGGAAGTGGGGGTGTACTACCATCTACCTGAACAGAACGAACTAACAGATGATAAAATGCTAACAGAAATTAGGGAAGCTAACAAAGTTTACAACACAGTATTAATGAGAGATTCCAATTACCACGATATCAACTGGGTCAATGTCACATCAGGACATGCCAGGGAGATAAAGTTTCTAAATGAAGTAAATGACTGCTTCATGGAGCAGCTAGTTCAGGAACTGACATGTGGGGATGCTATTTTAGACCTAGTCCTCAGTGGAACACAGGATCTAGTGTGAGAAGTAATTGTTTTGGGGCTGCTGGGCAATAATGATCAGAACATAATCACATTTGATTTCATAAATGGAGGGAGGATAGCAAGGAAATTGACTGCTAGCATTTAACTTTCAAAAAAAGGAGAGACTATAATAAAATGAGGAAAATGGTTAATAAAAAACTAAAAGGAGCAACTACAAAGGTTTAAGAGTTTACATCAGGCCTGGGAGTTATTTAAAGATACTATATCTTGGAAGCCCAGACCAGATGTATTCCATGTATAAAAAAGGTGGAAGGCAGGCCAAATGACAGCTAGCATGGCTTAAAGGTGAGGTCAGAGATGCTATTATAGCTAAGAGAAAATCTTTCAGAAAATGAAAAAAAAGAGCCAAATGACAAAAACAAAAGCATAAATACTGACAAGTTAAATGTAAAGTGCTGATAAGGCAAGCAAAGAGAAAGTTTGAAAAGAAGCTTGCTGTGGAAGCAAAAGTGCATAAAGCGTAATTACTCACTTGTAACAGGTGTTCTCCAGGGATAGCAGGAATCAGTCCTCACATATAGGTGACGTCGGTGCAGACAGAGCCCTCGTGCGGAGCAATTCCCCAGCTTTCAGAGAAAGCCTTTGGGATTGCATCGTGCATGCGTGGACCCCTTCCCGCCCAAGGGTGCCATCTTGCTCAGTCAAACGACATAGCTAAAAAGACAGCAAAATGAATAAAAAACAATAATAGGACTGCAACTCCAAGGGAGGAGGGAGGGTCGTGAGGACTGATTCCTGCTGTCCCTGGAGAACACCTGTTACAGGTAACTACGCTTTCTCCAGGAACAAGCAGGAAGTCAGTCCTCACATATGGGACTCCCTAGCTATAGGCTACAGAGAACCCATAGCTGAAAAATAGCTCCCTCTAGAAGAGCCGCAGCAGCTGCAATAGCTCTGGTTGAGCTATTTATGCCTGTGCTGCTGAGGTAAGCTGTGACCAACTTCCTGGGTGATTAACAGTCCTTGCTTGGATAGAAGGAGTCTTTCAAAATGGCCTTTTGACCTGCCACCTGGTGTTAACACCTATTGAAAACGTTTTACAGGTCTCTTGCCCCCTAGGATAGAGACGTGCCATAAGTCTAGTCCCATGAAGGCTTGTCTATGGCAGATCCCACTCATTCTGGATCATCTGCCGCACCACCCTATGAATAGGGATGACCAACTGCGTTGTCCATATGGCTCACAGCAGAGAGTCCTCTAAAGTATCCTCGTCTGCGGAAGGCCCCACAGGCATATTGAGCGCCTTCAGCGAGTCCATAATTAGCGCCAGTAACTCCTCCCTGTGGAAGACCCTGATTACCCTAGCCTGATCTTCCTGCTCTGGGATCTCTCCTTCCTTGTTCAAGTCTTCCCCCTCCCCTCGAGACTCTCCGACATCGAAGACTGCTCGAGCTTGTCCTCCACACGCCTAAGGCGCTTGGCCAGTAAGGCCCCCAACTCCTCATCGGCCCCCTGCAGCCTCTTCTCACTGCAAGCCATGGTCATGGACTTTTCTGTCGCCACCTGCTGGCGCAAACAGAACGCCTGATGGAGCAACAGCACAAACTCCGGGGGAAAAAAAAACCCGGAACGCCCACCCTCCCCCAGCAAACTATGGGAAGAGGATGGTCTGGGTATGGCCGGGGCGGGGAAAGGCGGCTCTAGGAAAACAGGTCCATCCCCTCCAGCCACCTGTCCATCCAGAGGCGGGGGGCAGAGGCCCTCTCTGCTCTGATCTATCCTGGAGGGACTGGCTCCATTGCGGTGGCCTCCTGAGCACCCCCACACAGACACCCAACTCCGAAAGAGAACCCCGTCTGGTTCCACAAACCAGACACTGAGGCCTGGCAGGCATTGCAACACTGTGGAGACTAGAGTATGAGCCCTGAGACCAGCTGGAAACTTTGCAAGCTGGCAAAAGGTTGTCCGATCCTCTAAACCAGGCAGAAGATCAACAGAAGTGCAGTATCGCCCAAAAAAGGCAATGGATTGCACCCTCCCCCTTCTGCTTTCCTTTGTGCCACTTCTTACCTCAACTTATTACTCTGTTTTATTTTTTAATCTTTTTTTTTAACTGAAAAAATAAACCAGAGGACTAGAAAAGCTAGGGCTGCTAAAACACAACAAAATTAAAGTAAAATCAAGACAAATAAAGGAAAAATAAAGAAAAATGCAGGGCTCTGTGTCCCCTGCACAGCTGCGGGCTTTCTCCACACGGCTGCGGACTTGCATGGGAATCATTGTCCAGAGCAGGCTTCCAGCATGAAAACAAGCTGCAAGCAATGCCGCTCCTACAATGTGGCAAACTGGTCTCCGAACACCCGGCAACTTACCACACCGGCAACGAAATGCTGCGAGGGAAGATCTGCTCCCACGTCATGCTTGTTGTGCCATGCAGCCTGACAGGAAGGCTGCGGTGCCGCGGTCTGACCAGGAAGGGACTGCTGATGGTAAGGGGAAACTTTGCCGATGGCTCCCCACCACATTGTGAGTTCGGGAGTTGCCGGACAAATCACCACCTGCTCACCACTCCGCCAACCTGATTCAACTGGGGGGGGGGGGGAGGGTTCCTCGACCAGAAGGCCTCCTTAAATCTTCTGAATTGCCTCTACTTGCCTCTTGCTTACAAGAAAAAAAAAACAAAGTGCTCTTAGCAGAGACTCAAAGGCATAACAACCAAAAAAACTCAACTAGCCAACTACACAAAGCTCCTTCATTGTCCTCAGAGTCCAGCCCTCTGGCTCACCACCTCCAGCTGCATGGAGACTGAGTGTACTGGTGAGAAAGGGCGGTACCTGCCCTATTAGTACAGCTGTCATCGAAAGAGGACATGCTCAGTCTCCAAGCTGCTGGAAGAGATGCATTACCCAGAGGTTCGGGACTGGACTGGAGGACAATAAGGAATGCCAGTTTTTAAAAAGGATTCCAGGGGTGATCCGGGAAACTACAAACCAGTGGGCCTGATATCAGTACCATGCAAAATGGTAGAAACAGTTTTAAAGAACAACGCTGTGGAACTCACTCCCAAACATAAGGGATATGAAGGAACCAAAACAACTTCCGCAAGCTCATAAAAACCTTCCTGTTCAGAGAGCATTTCGGAGCATCAATTACTTAAAACAAACCAATCCTGGCTACCCCTCAACCTTCATATAATCTCTAAATCACCCAACGCATCAACCGAAACAGGACACAGGACAACATTCTGTTTCTGTAACTAGAATAAGAAATTCAAGCTAACTCTAGACCAACAGTTAGCTAAAAACTTTCCATAAAAACCACGTGTAAATAGTTGAATGTTTGACATTCCCAGTTAAATTTACTTTACCAAGCTTATCAAGTGTTTTTTGCTAATATGGCACACCCTGTTTTCAACGTTCCAAGTAATGCATATATGTTATAATGCACTTTTTGAGTTCTTTGCAAACCGCTTTGCTTTAGGAAAGGCAGCATGTATATATGTATGTATAAATAAATATAAAATAAATATAAAATATACTATAATTATAAAATAAAATAAATTAAATTGCTGAACATGTAGATAGTCATGTTTTAATAGGAGAAACCCAACATGGCTTTAGCCAAAGAAGATCTTGTGTTACTAATCTGTTAAACAGAAGGTGTGAATAAACATGTAGACAAAGGTGAGCCGGTTGATACAGTGTATCTGGATTTTCAGAAAGCCTTTGACAAGGTCCTCAATAGAGACTCCTGGCAAAATTAAGAAGTCATGGGATAGGAGACAGTGTACTACTGTACATCAGGAACTAGTTAAAAGATAGAAAACAGAGGGTAGGGCTGAATGGCCAACTTTCCCAATGAAGCAAGGGATCTGTGCTGCGTCCGCTGCTTTTTAACATATTCGTAAATGACCTGGAAATAGGAGCAAAGAGTGAGGTAATCAAATTTGCAGACAGCACAAAATTATTTAAAGCTGTAGAAAACCCAAGAGGATTATGAAAAATTGCAAGAGGTTGTTGATAAACTGGAAGACTGGACGTTCAAATGGCAAATGAAATTTAATGACAAGTGCAAAGTTATGCACCTAGAAAAGAACCACCCAAACTATGGTTAAATGCAAGGTTCCACATTAGGAACCATCACCCAGGAAAAAAAAAAAAAGATTTAGGCGTCATCGTGGATAACACGTTGAAACCCTCTGCCCAGTATGCATCGGCGGCAGCCAAGAAGGCCAACAGAATGCTAAGAATCGTAAGGAAAGGAATAGAGAATAAAACAAAGGATATTAAAATGTCTCTGTACCGTTTAATGGTGCGACTGCACCTTGAATATTGTGTGCAGTTCTGGCCGCCGTATCTTAAAAAGGATATAGCAGAATTGTAAAAGGTACAGAGAAGAGCTACCAAAATGGTAAAAGGGATGGAAGGATACCCCTAGGAGAAGAGGCTTAAAAGATTAGGGTTTTTCAACCTGCAAAAGAGACGGCTGAGGGGAGATATGATAAGATGTCTATAAACTCATGAATGTAATGGAACGGGAAAAGCTAGATTGATTGTTTATACCATCAAAAAGTAGAAAGACCAGGGGACATGCAATGAAGGTGAAATTAGACTTATCTGCTAATTGTTGTTCCTTGAGGAACTCCAATCCAGTCCCGAACCTCTGGGTTTAGCACCTCCTCCAGCAGCTTTAAGACTGAGCAAATCTAGCAAATGCTAGAAGTCTAAAAAATAAGATGGGAGAGTTAGAATATATAGCACTAAATGAAAGGTTAGATATGATTGGAATATCAGAGACATGGTGGAAGGACGACAACCAGTGGGACACTGATACCTGGGTACAAACTATATCGTAATGATAGAGCTGATCAAATTGGTGGAGGGGTTGCTCTCTATGTTAGAGAGGGCATTGAGTCAGAAAGGATTAAAGTTTTGCAGGAAACAAAATCTGCTGTAGAATCCATATGGATTGAAATTCCATGTAAAAGGGGGAAGGCAATGGCAGTGGGGGTGTACTATCGAGCGCCTGGCCAGAATGACCAAATGGATGATGAAATGCTCAAAGAAATCAAGGAAGCTAACAAAAGTTACAGCACAGTAATAATAATGGGTGATTTCAACTACCCCGGTATCGACTGGGTCAGTGTCACGTCAGGACATGCTAGGGAGATAAAGTTCCTAGATGAAATAAATGACTGCTTCTTGGAGCAGCTGGTTCATGAACCGACCAGAGGGGAAGCCATATTAGACCTAATCCTTAGTGGAACACCAGATCTAGTGCAAGAGATAAGGTTGTTGGGGCCACTTGGCAATAGTGATCATAGCATGATCGCCTTTGATTTAATTAGTGGAGGAGGGATAGTAAGGAAATCCACAGTACTACCTTTTAACTTTCGAAAGGGAGACTATGATAAAATGAGGAAAACAGTCAAGAAAAAACTAAAAGGAGGAGTTGCAAAGGTTAAAGACGTACATCAGGCTTGGCTGTTGTTGAAAAATACTATCTTGGAAGCCCAGACCAGCTGTATTCCACGCTTTAAGAAAAGTGGAAAGTAGTCCAAAAAACTGCCAGCATGGTTTAAAGTTGAGGTCAGAGAGGCTGTTGTTGCCAAAAAAGCATCTTTCAGGAAATGGAAAAAAGAGCCAAACGACGAAACCTGGAAACAGCACAAGCACTGGCAAGTCAAATGCAAGGCATTGATAAGGCAGGCAAAGGGAGAATTTGAGAAGAAGCTTGCTGCAGAAGCAAAAACGCGAAGTAAAGACCTTTTCAAGTACATTCATAGCAAAAAACCTGTGAGAGAGTCAGTTGGTCCATTAGATGATAAAGGGGTTAAAGGAGAACTAAGAGGCGACAAGGCAATAGCGGAGAGACTGAACAAATTCTTTGCTTCAGTCTTTACTGAGGAAGATGTAGGGATGTTACCCATGACTGAAGTGGTATTTAAACGTGCAGAAGAATTGAAGGAAATATCGATACATCGAGAAGATGTATTACAACTATTAGATAAGCTGAAGAGTAGCAAATCACCTGGGCCGGATGGTATACATCCAAGGGTATTGAAAGAACTGAAATATGAGATTGCAGACCTGCTATTAGTAATCTGTGAACTATCATTAAAATCATCTCTAATACCTGAAGATTGGAGGATCGCCAATGTAACACCAATTTTTAAAAAGGGTTCCAGGGGTGATCCGGGAAACTACAGACCGGTGAGCCTGATGTCAATACCGGGAAAAATGACAGAAACCATCATAAAGAATAAAATTACTCAGCATGTAGATAGTCATGAACTAATGAGAGACAGCCAACATGGCTTTAGACAAGGAAGATCTTGTCTTACTAATCTGTTATGTTTTTTTGAAGGAGTGAATAATCAGGTGGACAAAGGTGAGTCAGTTGATATTGTGTATCTGGACTTTCAGAAAGCCTTTGACAAGGTCCCTCATGAGAGACTTTTGGCAAAACTAAAGAGTCATGGGATAGGAGGCAGTGTACTATTGTGGATCAGGAACTGGTTAAAAGATAGAAAGCAGAGGGTAGGGCTAAATGGCCAATTTTCCCAATGGAGAAAGGTGAATAGTGGTGTACCCCAGGGATCTGTGCTGGGTCCGCTGCTTTTTGACATATTCATAAATGACCTGGAAAGTGGAATAACGAGTGAGGTTATCAAATTTGCAGATGACACAAAACTATTTAAAGTTGTTAAAACCCAAGAGGATTGTGGAAAATTGCAAGAGGATCTTGATAAATTGGAAGACTGGGCATCAAAATGGCAGATGCAATTTAATGTGGACAAGTGCAAGGTTATGCACCTAGGGAAGAACAACCCAAACTATGGTTACACGATGCAAGGTTCCACATTAGGAACCACCACCCAGGAAAAAGATTTAGGCGTCATTGTGGATAACATGTTAAAACCCTTGGCCCAGTGTGCAGCGGCGGCCAAGAGAGCAAATAGAATGCTAGGTATGATAAGGAAAGGAATGGAAAATAAAACAAAGGATATTATAATGCCTCTATATCGTTCCATGGTGAGACCGCACCTTGAATATTGTGTGCAATTCTGGTCGCCATATCTTAAAAAGGATATAGAGTTATTAGAAAAGGTTCAGAGAAGAGCCACCAAAATGGTAAAGGGGATGGAAGGATACTCCTATGAAGAAAGGCTAAAAAGGTTAGGGCTCTTTAACCTGGAAAAGAGACGGCTGAGGGGAGATATGATAGAAGTCTATAAATTAATGAGCGGAGTGGAACGGGTAAACGTAGATCGATTGTTTACCTTATCAGAATATAGAAAGACTAGGGGACATGCAATGAAGCTACAGGGTAAACTATTTAAGACTAACAAAAGAAAATATTTTTTCACTCAACGTGTAATCAAACTCTGGAATTTGTTACCGGAGGATGTAGTAAAGGCTGTTAGTGTAGCTGGGTTTAAAAAAGGTTTGGAGAAGTTCCTGGAGGAAAGGTCCATAAGCCATTATTAAGAAGGGACCCAGGATATCAATGCTTGAACCAATACAAGCATTGTGGAACCTGTGTCCCTTGGGGAAACTGCTAGGTACATATGACCTAGATTGGCCACTGTTGGAAACAGAATACTGGGCTTGATGGACCTTGGTCTGACCCAGTATGGCATATCTTATGTTCTTATGTTCTTATCTTTTTGATGACTCTGGTATAAATAGCCAAGGGACCGCCTTTACACTCCAGTAACCTATTGATAAAGCAGACTCACAGGAGCAACAAATAAGTAGTAAACATGTGCTACAAAACACTCCAAACTTTAAACTATAAACTATATTAACTCTTAACCGAGAAGGCGCGAACACACCCCCTCCTCCGTTCCATGAAATGTACCAGCTATTCTGCTGCCCAGGTCTGCCCTCGTCCCCCACTCAGGGCACAGAACCCTCGAGAATCCCCATTCTAAGTCCAACTCCCCAGCCTGGCACCAACCCCTGATGCCGTGCATTAATCTCTTCAGGCCCCAGTTCAAAATTACCACAAGGGAGGGATCCGGAACTGGACTGGAGCTCCTCAAGGAACAACAATTAGCAGGTAAGTCTAATTTCACCTTCCTTATTGTCCCTCCAGTACAGTCCCAAACATCTGGGGATGTAAGAGCAGTAAATATCAACGAGAGGGACCTGCCAGGCCAGCCTGAAGCACTGCCAATTCAAACCGGGCATCCCTCGCTGCCTGAACATCCAGACAGTAATGCTTGACAAAAGAATTCAAAGACGACCAAGTGGCCGCCCTACAAATCTCAACGGCCAGCAACAAGCTATACTCTGTCCATGATGCCGCTTGCACACTGGTTGAATGAGCCCTCAAACCCTCCAGAACGGGCTTACCTTTCAAAATGTATGCTGATACTATAGCTTCCTTGAGCCACCTGGAAATGGAAGCCTTTGCCGCTGCCTCCCCTTTCCTCGGGCCCCCCAAACAGCCGATCTGACTTGCGGAAAATAAGCTGTCCTGTTCAGATACTTTTCAGCGTCCATCGAACATCCAGGAAATACAACCTCCCTCTGGCCGCATCCCCCTCGCCACTATCGAAGACCGGCAAAGAGACTGCCTGATTCACATGAAACATCGATATCACCTTGGGCAAAAACGAAGGAACCGACCTCAAGACTACCTTCTGCTCCGAAAATGACAGAAATGGCTTCTGACAAGACAAAGCCTGCAACTCAGATATCCGTCGAGCAGAACAGATGGCCACGAGGAACACCGTCTTGAGTGTAAGATCCTTTAACGACGCGTTGCTCAAAGGGTTCCCACACCAATGCCTCCAAAACCAAATTGAGATCCCATGCTGGCACAATCGCCCTACATGGCAGCCGCAAAAGAGACACTGCTCTTAAGAATCTTTTTACATCCGGGTGCCCTCCCAGCGCCACCCCTTGAACCTTTCCCCGATAGCAGGAAAGCACTGCCAACTGTACCCTCAAGGAGCTGGCCACCAGGCTCTTCTCAAAACCATCCTGTAAAAAAGCCAGAACCTGCAGCACTGATGCCCTTGATGGCTGAACCTGCCTATCTGCACTCCACGCCTCAAAGATATGCCAAATATGGAAATAGGCCAGCGAGATAGACCTATGCCTGGCCTTCAACAAGGTGGAAATCACCCCCGCTGTGTATCCCTTCGTCATCAGCCATGCCCTCTCAAGAGCCAGGCCGTAAGCGAGAATCGATCCACCTGTGGCATGCGCAGCAGATCCTGTAATAACAGGTCCTCCCGAACCAGCAGCTGCCACGGACTCTCCACCAGAAGTCGAACCAGATCCGCATACCACGGCCTCCTTGGCCAATCCAGCGCGATCAGAACCACCAGACCTCGGTGGACCTCTATCCGCTGCACGACCCGCCCTATCAGGGCCCATGGCAGGAAAACATACAAGAGCCCTTCCTCAGGCCTCTTTTGTATTAGGTCGTCGAGGCCCTCCGACATTCTCTCTCGCCTCCTGCTGAAGAAGTGGTTGGCCTTTGCCGACTCAAAAGGTTTCCATCAGGTCCATAACCGGAACCCCCCAAGCGGCGTACTACCAGGGAGAATACCTCCAGATTGAGAACCCATTCTCCGGGGTCCACTAGAACCAGACTTAGAAAGTCGGCTTCCACACTGTCTACCCACCCCTGCCACATGCACCGCTGACAGAGCTAGAATGTTTTCCTCAGCCCAACTTCAGCCGATTGGCCTCCTCCTCCTAGGGTACACTGCTTGTGCCCCTGGCGATTGATGTAGGCCACTGTGGTTGCGTTTTCTGAGAGCACTCGAATCGCCTTCCCCCGCAGCCAGGGCCAAAAAGCTCAGAGTGCCAAGACCACCGCCCGCATCTCCAGCCTTTTGATGGACCAACCCCTTCTCTAGCTCGCTCCACTGCCCCTGGGCAACGCGCCACTCGAAATGCACTCTCCAGCCGGATAGACTGGCGTCCGTCATTAGTGGCCTCCACGACAGCAACTCCAGAGGCATCCCCTTTTCCAGGCACCCTGGACACAGTCACCACCGGAGGGCCCTCCGGGTCTCTGGTGGACAGGGAAGCCTCTGCAACAGAGTGTCCATCTGGTGCGACCATCTCCGGAGCAGAGCCCTCTGCAACGGCCTCATTTGGGCTCTCGCCCATGGCACTAGCTCGAGCGTGGCCATCATGGTCCCCAGAAGCTGCAGATAATGCCAGGCTGTGGGGGCCGTCTTGTTCAGGAACCTGCGCACAAGCCTGCGAAGCCCCCACACTTGCAGTCCCGGAAGAAAGACCTTCCCCTCGCACGTATCAAACCATGCATCCAGGTAACTCAAGGTTTTGCGAAGGGGTCAGCCTGCTTTTGGTCATATTGACCACCCAGCCTAGGCTCTAAAGAAACTGCACCACCCAGGCAGTGGCCAACTCGCTTTCGCTCTCAGATTTCGCCCAAATCAGCCAATCGTCAAGGTAGGGATGAACCAGTACTCCTTCCCTGTGCAATGCAGCCGCCGCCACTACCACCACCACCACCATCACCTTGGTGAAAATGCGCGGAGCTGTAGCCAGCCCAAATGGTAACGCCCGGAACTGAAAATGCCCCATAAGCACTGCAAACCTGAGAAACTGCTGATGTTCCTGCCGAATCAGAATGTGCAGGTAAGCCTCTGACAAGTCTAGGAAAGTAAGGAACTCTCCCTTTCTGACTGCCACTATGACTGACCTCAGATTTTCCATATGAAAATGTGATACCCGCAGACAGCTATTTACTCTCTTGAGATCTAAGATTGGGCGAAATGATCCTTCTTTCTTTGGCACCACAAAATATATGGAGTACCAACCACAGCCGCACTGGTCTGGCAGCACCGGCACCACTGCCTTGAGGCGCAGTAGCCTCCCCAAAGTCTCCCGCACCACCTCCAACATGGACCACGCCGTGCAGGGAGACTGAACGAAGGAACTGACCATGGGGTGTTGGAATTCCAGGGCGTATCCTTCTTGAATGGCCTCCAATACCCACTGGTCTGATGTGATCTGGACCCAGGCAGAGTAAAACTCCCGTAACCGCCCCCCTACGGGCTCCACCCCTACCTGGGCCCACCTCGCTTCATTATGATTTTCTGAGGCCCGAGGGAGAAGGAGCAGAAAATCTTCTGCCTACTCCTCAAAACCCCCGGTTCCTGGGGAGGGGGGGGGACCTCCTCCTCTGATACTGACCGAAACGAGAACGGAAACGCCAAAACTCCCTTTGTTGACCCTTGGGCATCACAGAGGAACGGCCTTGCTTCTGCTTATTCTCAGGCAGACGTCCGCCCTTGGAGTCTCCCAGGTCCTTTACCAACTTGTCCAGGTCCTCTCCGAAGAGAGGTTTACCTCTGAATGGAAGCTTATTTTGCCGGGCATTCAAGGAACCATCCGCTGCCCAGTTATGCAGCCAAAGATAGCGCCGAGCTGCTATCACCGAAGCCATACGCTTTGATAGACCCCGGATAAGGTCGTAATGAATATCTGCCAGATACGCGGCTACCGACTCTAGCTGGGCCATTTCCCTGGCTGGCTCTCCTACCTGTTCTCCCTGAATCCGCTGCAACCAACGAAGACAGGCTCTAGCAACCCACGCTCCACAAATGGAGGCTTGCAGCAACAGGGCACTTATGTCAAAAACCTGCTTCAACAAGGTCTCCAACTTCCTATCTTGGACATCCTTGAGCACGGTACTACCTTCCACCGGAATCGTTGTCTTCTTGGTGACTGCCGACACCGCCACATCTACCTTTGGAGACCGAAAAAGATCGCAGTCCTGATCCGACAAGGGATAGAGGCAAGCCACGGCTCTTGACCCTTTGAGTCCCGCCTCCAGCATATCCCATTCCTCTTGAATCATCTCTTGCACAACCCTGTGCACTGGAAAAAAAAAAAACTTTCAGCCCTGCGAACGGCCTGTAACAAAGGGTCCTCCAGTGTGGCGTCCTCCAGTGGAAGACTGGAAGGCATGTTAAGAGCTTTAAGTGACTCAGCAATGAGCGCCGGCAATTCTTCCACCAGAATACTCGAACCACCCTTGCCTGTTCTTCCGGCTCCGTAAGCTCACCTTCCTCCAAGTCCTCCTCCTCATCCATCTCTGCATCGTGGTCCTCAAGGTCCATACCATCTAAAGCCAGCAACCGCTCCAGCCCCTCTTCCAACACCCTAGGCTTCTTTGAAGGGCCTCCCCCCAGACTCTAATGCTGCGGAGGTTCCCAGTCGCTTCTAACCCCGTTCCACCTCCGTGGAACTGGCCCCTGGCCCTCACTGATGCAAACAGAAGGCCTGATGGAGTAGTAAGACAAAACAGGGGGAAAACATTGCCGGTATCCCGCCTGTCCTAGAGTCTGTGGGGGGAGAGGACCGGAAGCAGCCAGAGACTCGGCCACCGGCTCATGGGATGGCAAGGGAAAGGATATAGGCTCTGGCCTAGCGAGGTCCCCTTCTGAACCTCTAATCCCTCCTCCAATGCCTGCTCCATAGAGGCTGCCTCATGAGTGCACCCTCTGCACACCCCAGCCTCTGACACTGCCCCCCGTCGAGTACCACACACCAAACACCGAAGTCTGGATGGCATTCCACCCCATAGGCTAGGAACCTCCAGAAACACTCACCAGCCCTGACAGACTGCCCTGCAATTGACACTGACAAGTCTCCCGGCCTGAGCTTTTTTTTTTTTTTTTAATTTAACTCCCCCCCTGACACTGCTCACACACTGTGTTAAGCACCCCCGTACTCAGGAAGCCAAAAAACACATCAGAGAGCAAGAAAACGGCCCCAGACTAACAAGCAGGAAGCCAAACAGCTTAACCCCGCTAAATTTCCATTCCCACATGGCTGCCACGCAGTCGGGCCTGACTAACACACGGCGATCACAGCGAACAAGAGGCAGCCAGAACAGATCCCCTGCAGCCTTTTTCTCCTTGACTTGCTCTCTGTCTGCCACTCTTCCCACGCTCAGACAAAATCGCAGCTTCGGTGTGTGGGGGGGTGGGTGGGAGGAAGAAGGAGGGATCGCTCTACTGACCACCGTCCAGGAAACTCCACGGTAAGCGCTGCTGTGCTGTTCTCCCCACCAGATCCTCACCCAAAAGAGTGGGTTCGGGAGCCAGACTGCTAGTCACGGGAAACTCCGACACTCTGTGATTAGGGGTGTGGGACACCCCTCCACAGCACTTCCCAACCGATCCTCCTTTCATCTTTATTTTTTTTTTAAATCTTTCTTAGCTTCTTAAACACTTTTCTAAATACCTAAACCCTTAACTCTTAGTTGTCCCTCTAGTGCAGGGGTCTCAAACACGCGGCCCGCGGGCCGAGAGCATTTTCTGCGGCCCGCGACACACGTCCTGCTTTGCATTGCATTTTTTTGTCCTCCTGATGTTTCTATATTTATTTTACCTCGTGTGATTCCGGGGCTGCATGGTGTTTCTTACGTCCGCGTCACACGCCTGCCCTCCACCAATGAGCGACAGGCAGGAGGAGGAGAAAAAGGAGGAGGGGGGGGGGCCCGGGCCCAGAAGCAGTGTGAATAGCCACGAGGTACCAGCGCCGTGAAGAATCGCCTGCTTGGATCGTTGGACTCGGAGGATCGCCAGGGTGCACAGCTCTCCACGGCAGGTAAGGAAGCAGTCTGCCCAGCCCTGCCTCCCTCAGTCCCTCTCCTCTTCGGCTTTCAGAGCCGCGAAGGGAGAGCTTCTCCCTCGCGACTCTGTTAAGCTCGAGGGGGCAGAGGGGAAATTTCCCATAAGCCTCAGCCAGCTTAAAAGAGTCGCGAGGGAGGACTCTCCCTTCGCGGTTCTAAGCCGAAGAGGAGAGGAGAGGGAGGGGGCCTGCCTGCCTGCCTGCGATTTTTGCGAGGGAGGGAGGGAGGGGGGGGACTCAGATTTTTGCCAAGGAGGGCCTGTGATTTTTGCCAAGGAGGGAGGGAGGGAGGGAGGGGGGGGCCTGTGATTTTTGCCAGGGAGGGAGGGAGGGAGGGAGAGGGAGGGGGGCCTGTGATTTTTGCCAAGGAGGGAGGGAGGGAGGGAGGGGGGGGGCCTGTGATTTTTGCCAAGGAGGGCCTGTGCTTTTTGCCAAGGAGGGAGGGAGGGGGGGGGGGCCTGTGATTTTTGCCAAGGAAGGAGGGAGGGAGGGAGGGAGAGGGAGGGGGGCCTGTGATTTTTGCCAGGGAGGGAGGGGAGGGGAGGGGGCCGGAAAGTGCAACCGAAAAAAAAATGCACAAAAGGTAGGAAAATATCTCTTTATTTTGAGTTTATTAACTGGAATATGTCAGCTCTGGGAAATGTGCATCATTAATGTCTGTGCTTTAGTACAAGAAATTAATTTATAGTTTTATTTCTACAGTGCTGAGGTATTCTGTGTAATTCCTATTTGACATTGCTACTTGTTCTCTTTTCCCAGTAGGTCATGTATTCTCTGAAATGTATTGATTTAATATTTGCAGTGTTGCCTTTTGATAGGTAGGGTCTGGTGCTTTGTGAGTCCTGGTAGTGCTGTTATGATACGGGGGTTTGCTATGGGTTCTAAATGGGCAGTGTTAGTAGTAGTTCCTAATGTGCCTGGCGGTTGGCACTGGATTATAGTAATATAGAAATTTTCTAGTCTTTCTTTATCCATGCACTCATTATGCAACATTATGCAAATATTTATGCAAATGAGGCCCCTTATGCAAATGAGCCCCCGTGTCTTATGCGGCCCCCGGGTTACTTTAGAAGTCCTCATTCGGCCCTCAAAGCAATTTGAGTTTGAGACCCCTGCTCTAGTGAGTCCTGAACTCCCAAGCTCGCCACCTCTCCAGCTGTTTGGAAACGGAGACTACTGGAGTGCAGAGACAGACCCCTCGGCTATTTATACCAGAGTCATCAAAAGGATGACGTGCACAGTCTCCAAGCTGCTGGAGGAGGTGCTAAACCCAGAGGTTCGGGACTAGACTGGAGGGACAATAAGGAAGCTACAATATAACCTGTTTAAGACTAATAAGAGAATATTTTTTCACTCAACGCATAATCAAACTCTGGAATTCGTTACCAGAGGATGTAGTAAATGCTGTTAGTGTAGCTGGGTTTAAAAAAAAGTCTGGACAACCATAAAGCATTATTGAAGAGGACCTGGGAAATACACTGCTTGCCTCAAAGAAGCATTGTGGAACCTGTGTGTCTTTTTGGAAACATGCCAGGTACTTGTGACCTGGATTGGCCACTGTTGGAAACAGGATACTGGGCTTGATGGACCTTGGTCTGACCCAGTATGGCATTTCTTATGTTCAACTGAAAAAGAGTAGTTACTCCCCTGTAACAGGTGTTCTCCAGGAGCAGCAGGAATCAGTCCTCACATATGGGTGACGTCGGCACCGACGGAGCCCTCGTGCGGAGCATTTCCCCAGCTTTCAAAGAAAGCCTTTGGGAATTGCAGCGTGCATGCGCGGTCCCCTTCCCGCCCAAGGGTGCCATCTTGCTCAGTCTGATGACATAGCTAAAAGACAGCAAAAATAAAATCATACGACTGCAACTCCAAGGGGAGGAGGGAGGGTTGTGAGGACTGATTCCTGCTGCTCCTGGAGAACACCTGTTACAGGTGAGTAACTACTCTTTCTCCAGGACCAAGCAGGAAGTCAGTCCTCACATATGGGACTCCCCAGCTTAAGGCTACCGGAGGCCTCAAGCTGAAAAAATGAGCTCCCTCTAGCTCGTCAGTACGTAAGGAAGGAATCTTCTCTGAGAACGTCCCCGACTGGTAGCCCAACACCAGGGTCGGAGGGTAGGAGTTGCCTAAACCCCAAAGAGATTATGGAGTATTGCCTGTCCGAAAGCACTGTCCCTGCAGGACTCCCTCTCAAGGCAGTAATGGGCCGCAAAAGTCTGGCTTGAAGACCAAGTAGCGGCCCGGCAGATGTCTGCCAACGGAACAGAGCGGAGATGAGCCACTGACGCAGCCTTCGCCCTGACACGATGAGCCGTGACTCGACCCTCCAACGAGAGGCCGGCTGCCCCATAAGCCCAGGCGATACAGTCAGCGACCCATATGGACAAAGTACGCTTGGAGACAGGTAGCCCCAACGTATTGGGGTCAAAAGAAACGATGAGCTGAACAGCCCTCCGGTGCTCCCGCGTACAATCGAGGTAGAAAGATAACGCCCT
Organism: Ichthyophis bannanicus; assembly: GCA_033557465.1. Classification (NCBI taxonomy): domain Eukaryota; kingdom Metazoa; phylum Chordata; class Amphibia; order Gymnophiona; family Ichthyophiidae; genus Ichthyophis; species Ichthyophis bannanicus. The sequence goes on along the minus strand of CM066033.1, from coordinate 369,084,120 downwards.
CCTACAGTCCAGGGTATGCAGGACCATCTCAGCCCGGTTGGCATGCGGCCTGGGAAAGAAGGTCGGAAGAACCACCTCCTGATTGAGGTGAAAAGGGGAGACAACCTTAGGAAGAAACTTCGGGTGAGTCCGTAAGACTACCCTATTCCTGTAGAACCTAGTGTAAGGGGGATCAGACACTAGTGCCTGAAGTTCACTCACTCGCCTATCAGGAGGTAAGAGCTACCAGAAACAAGGTTTTTCAGGAGAGAAAACGGAGAGGGCAGGTAGCCATAGGTTCAAATGGCGGACAAGTAAGCCGCTGTAAGACCACATTCAGATCCCACTCAGGGGCTGGTGGACGCAAAGGAGGCTTAAGCAGGAGGAGGCCTCTGAGAAAACGAGCCACCAAAGGGTGGTTGGAAAGAGGCCTCCCGTCCACCGGCGAGTGGTGCGCTGAGAGAGCACTGAGGTGAACCCTGACAGAGTTGGACTTAAGGCCTAGACTGGAGAAGTAAAGCAAATATTGCAATACTACCGCTACCAAGCACGAGAAGGGATTCTCGCTGTGCTGAGCACACCATGTGGAGAATCTATGCCACTTAAGAGCGTAGGATTTCCTGGTGGATTGCCGCCTAGAGGCTAAGACTACGTCTTCCACCTCTCTAGGCAGGAGTAGGGGAGCCAGGACTACCCTTTCAGCAGCCAGGCCATCAGATGAAGGGACTGGAGGTTGGGGTGCAAGAGAGACCCCTGGTCCTGAGACAGGAGATCGTGTTGAATTCCCAGAGGCAGGGGAGTGTCCACCGCCAGTTGCAACAGGAGTGGGAACCACGGCTGCCTCGGCCACCTGGGGGCTATCAGAATCATTGAGGCCCTGTCCTTGATGACCTTGAACAGTGTTCGAGACACTAGTGGCGTGGGAGGGAACGCATATAGTAGGCCTTGGGACCACGGAATCAGAAAGGCATCCGCTGCTACTCTGAGAGGATGCGGTTGTCTGGAAAAGAATCTCGGGAGTTGCCGGTTCAGAGGGCTGGCGAATAGATCCATGGTGGGGAGGCCCCACCTGAGAAAGATCTGCTGAACCACCAATGGATTCAATCTCCATTCGTGTGGTTGCAGGATCCTGCTCAGTCTGTCCGCCAGGTAATTGTCTTGACCAGGGAGGTAGACAGCCTTGAGGAGGATTCCGTGATTGACGGCCCAAGAGCACAGCCGCTGTGCCTCCTGACAGAGAAGGAAGGAGCCTGTGCCTCCTTGTTTGTTCACGTAGAACATGGCAACTTGATTGTCCGTCTGGACCAGTACAGACTGGTGAGACGTGAGGTGGGAGAAGGCTCTCAGAGCTAGGTGTATTGCCCGTAGCTCCAGGAAGTTTATCTGCTGAGCAGCCTCCCAAGGAGTCCAGAGACCCTGAGTACATGCCCCTTGGCAATGTGCTCCCCAACCTAGAAGAGAAGCATCTGTCGTCAGCACTCGAGAATGCAGAGGGGATTGAAAATCCACTCCGAGTACCAGATTCGGAAGATGAAGCCACCATTGTAGAGAGGAGACGAGCAGGGTGGATACTCTCACTGAGCCTGCAAGGCTCCCTGTGGCCTGATGCCATTGAGTTCGAAGGCTCCACTGAGCAGACCGCATGTGCAGGCGGGCATTGGGGGTTACATGAACCGTGGAAGCCATATGGCCAAGAAGTCTCAGGAATTGCCTGGCGGAGACCAGGGTATTGCTATGAAACTGCCTGGCTACATCCATCAACCGGAGGGCCATGTCCACTGGCAGAAAAGCCCTCGCCTGAAGAGTGTCTAGCCTTACTCTTATGAATTCCAAGTTCTGGAACGGGAGCAAAGTGGACTTTGCGAAGTTTATGACAAACCCCAAGTGCTGAAGCAGAGCCACAGTGCGAAGGGTGGCTTGACTGGCCTCCTGGGAAGACTGGCCCCTTATGAGCCAGTCGTCCAGGTATGGAAACACAAAAAGACCTTGAAGCCTCAGGTAGGCCACCACCACCGCCAGGCACTTGGTGAACACCCTGGGAGCGGAGGTTAGGCCAAAGGGAAGTACTCTGTACTGGTGGTGGTTTCCCCCCACAACAAATCTGAGATATTGTCTGTGGTCTGGATGAATAAGGATGTGAGTATAAGCATCCTTTAGATCTAAGGAGCATAGCCAATCTCCCTGCTGGAGGTAGGGCAGCAGGATTCCAAGGGTAAGCATCTTGAACTTTTCCCTCTCCAGGAACTTGTTGAGGTTGCGCAAGTCTAGGATGGGTCTGAGGCCTCCTGTTCTTTTTGGTACCAGAAAGTACCTGGAATAAAAGCCGTGACCTCTCAGGTGGTGGGGCACCGGTTCCACAGCCTGTTCCTTTAGCAGACTTGCTAACTCCTGAAGGAGTAGGTCCCTGTGCAGAGGGAGTCTTGGAGGCTCCCCTGGAAAATAGGAGGGAGGTACCTGGTGAAAATGGAGAAGATAGCCCTTTTGGACTATATGGAGCACCCAGGTATCTGATGTGACGGCTGACCACCTGTGGGCAAAGTGGGCCAGCCGGCCTCCTGTGCTGATGTGAGCCAGCTGAGGAGAAGAGGCTATGCTTGCTGAGTCAAAAAACCCCACCCTGCTGAGCAGGGGCCGGTGTTGGTGGCTTGGGGGCCTTCTGCCTACGGGGCCCATGACCCTGCCCCTTGGCCTGCTGACCCTCTAGGGGAGCTGCAGAGGCCTGATAATGAGGGTATTGTTTATAGGCAGAGGATTTCCTCGGGTAAAAGGTATTTTTTCCCCGAGCCCTTCTGAGAAGGGGCAGAGGTTTTTCTGGACAGCCTAGTCCTGGTCAGAGTCTGTCTCGAGTTCTGCAGCCTTTTCAGCCATGGGCTTGCCAAAGAGGTTTTCACCTCGGCAGGGGACATCGACCAACTTGTCCTGCACCCATGGCTCGAGGTAGGATGACTGTAGCCAAGCCTGTCGGCGGGCACCGATGCCGGCCCCGGCTACTCGGGCCGAAGCCTCGAAGCCATCGTAGACTGCTCGAGAGATAAACTTCGAGCACTCTCGAATACCAGTGGACAAGGCTTGGAACCGCTGCAAAGGTTCCTCGGAGAGACCAGCAGAGAACCCGGCAATCTCCTTTGCCAGGTCTCGGAGATACATGCCCATGTAGAGCTGGTAAGTCTGGACACGGCAAGCAAGCATAGAGCCCTGGAAGCACTTCTTACAGAGGGTATCCAGGTTCCGGGCCTCCCGGCCGGGAGGCACCAAGGAGTGCATCTTCTGACTTTTCAGTCGATGCATGGCCGATTCCACAACCATGGAGTGGTGCGATAAATTGTGCCTTTTGGAACCCAGGGCTCTTGCGGACTCGATAGATGGAATCGACCCGCTTGCTTAACACCGGCGTCGAGGCCAGGGTCTCCCACATGCGGAAGAGCAGCCACTCCAGCATTGGAGGAACCGGAACAGTAAAGGCCTCCTTTGGGGGAGAGTCATACTGGAGGGCCTCGAGCTCCTCGGCTCGAGGCTCCTCCTCAGGATCCGCGGGGAAGGCCAAGGCCTTGGCCATATCCTGCACGAAGTCCGAGAACCGGGTATCCTCCGGTGGGGATCGTCTCCGAGGTTCGGACTCCGGCGAGTCTGATGGGACACACTGAGTCCGATAAGTGTCGGGTGACTCTTCGTCCTCAGTCTCCCAGCCCGACTCCGCGGAGGAGGAATCTAGCGGCTCCGGTCAGGCGGGCACCGATGCCATCCGCCCCGACGCCGAGGGTACCGGCGTCGACGACCTCGGTCCCGAATGGGAGGCCGAGGGAGACCGTGGCCGAGGATCGACTCGAGCCCGCATGGACTCGACGATCGGCTCAGCCTCCGGGGTCGACTTGGATGTCGAGGTCCCAGTGGTCGGGGCAGATGCACCGGTGAGACCGGCTATCAATGCCCGCTGCTGTTCCATGAAGGCAGCGAGGCTGCTCTCCAAGGCCGTCAACCTGAGTCAGAGCTCAGGAGACCCAGCAGCCCCCGACTCGGGCCCCAACGGCGTCGGGCCCGTCGTCGGCTCCCCTGGAGGAGAGTCCACGAGGACTACAGCACTCACGTATCCAGGAGACTCCATCTCGATACGAGGATGCTTGGCAGGCCTCTCCGACTCCGAAGACCCGGGACGGCTATCGGGGCTATGCGACCTGGCCCTCGAGGAACCAAGAGCGTCCACCGATGCCGCCCTCGTGGGTTTCTTCTTCCTGCGATGTTCCCGTGAAGGAGACCCCCGCTCAGAGGAACCCTGACGGTGCTCGGGGCCGGAGTTGCAGTCGTATGATTTTATTTTTGCTGTCTTTTAGCTATGTCATCAGACTGAGCAAGATGGCACCCTTGGGTGGGAAGGGGACCGCGCATGCGCGCTGCAATTCCCAAAGGCTTTCTTTGAAAGCTGGGGAAATGCTCCGCATGAGGGCTCCGTCGGCGCCGACGTCACCCATATGTGAGGACTGACTTCCTGCTTGGTCCTGGAGAAGTGGGCAGATCTGCAAAACAGAACCCAAACATCACTGCAAATGACCTGCTGAAAGGTTTACCAAACATTAAAGTAGTTAGCCATAGGCCGATGGTACAGCATTGCTTATGCAATAATGTGCATGGGCGAGTAGCAAGAAAGAAACCTATGACCTCAAAACAAATACTGTCTAAAGGTATGCAAAAACAAATCATTGATAAGCCTTAAACCTTTTGGAACAAAGTGCTTTGCAATGATGAAATGAAAAAACCGAACCACTTAGCCACAACCATACAATATACATTTGGGGGAAGAAAAAAAAAAAGGGGTAGATTAGAAGAAAACACACTGCCAAACACTGAGCACGAGAATAGATCCATCATATTTTGGAGTTGTGTGGCAGCCAGTGACACAGGACACATTGTGTAAGTGCAAGAAGAGTGGGAAAAAAATTCCAAAAGGAAGAACAGAAAGACTTGGCTAGCTACAGGAAACATTTGGGAGCTGTCAAAAGGTGTTATAACGTACTGACTGAAAGGGTGTCCAAATTTTTGCACCTGTTATATTCCCCATTTTCTTATCTTGAATCTGTAAATATTTTAAAATAAATTGTAATTATGTATTAAAAAATTACAGAAAGATGTAATTTTTAATATTATACCATGCAGAGCTTGTATCAACTGCTGTTCACTTAGGGATCCATGCAGACATACAATTTGACCACACACACAAGTGGAGTAGCCGCCTAGTGGTTAGAGCAACTACTTAGTAGATCAAGGGTTCAATACCCACTAGCACGCCTTGTGACCCCCAAATGGGCAAGTCACTTTACTCTCCAATGCCTTGGAAGAAAAGGCCTGGCAATCTACTTCCGGTGATACATTGCCAAGAAAACCCAGAGGCAGCTGAGTCACCAGGAATCAGCAGTGATTTGACGGCATTAAAAAAAAACAAAACAAAAAAACAAAAAACAAACCCCCACACACACTATGGTAAAATGCAACCACCACTGTTAAAGTTCAGGATGATATTATACTTACTTGTCTATATTTGAATAAAACCATTCATATATACACCATTTATGAGCCTTTGGAAGTTTTAATAAGTTCCGCAACCGCAGGCCAGTTTTCTGAGAGGCTTTCTTGACCGGTGTTGACATGGTTGGTGTAAATTTCTAGATAACAAAACAAAGAGGTGATTTGCAGCTGAACCTCTAGAGCAAAAGTAGAAACATATTAAGAAAAGCAACTGACTAGAAGAAAATCATATCCTGAAGAGTCATGGTATTGCCGATTTCCCAGAGTTTTTGAGCACATCAAGTAGCATACTCTTCTTTATGAATGGGATTAACAAACATGCAGGGCCCAGGTTCTCGCTCTAGATGTATGAGCTTGGCCAGAAGAATTATTGCTTGATGCTGCAACCTAGCTTTAATTTATTATCCTAGCAGGTATATATAAATTAGATCTTTTTATAAAGAACCTCATATTGCCAGTTTTGCCTTTCTAGAGAATGGCTGCGATAACCTCCCACTCTTATTGTAGACCTCACTCCATTCTGTTAGTCTACCAACCAATCAGACTGCTTTCTTCCTTTGTGCAAGAAATCTACTATATACTATAACATACAGAGGGTCCATTCACAGACTGTCGACACTGGGACAAAGACCATGCATACTCTGTACCAATTCTTGGAGCAAAAGCGCACACATACTTTCACTCTCAACGTGCCAGTGGTGCAGAAGTACACATGGGTCCCCAGCACAAAACGTTCTGCTGGTAGCATTTTAGGATAAAATAACTCATATAAATACTTTTAATCACATTAAGAGGTGGCATTTTTCGGGAAGGGAGGGAAGGAAAAGAACACATGCTATACAATGATTTGTAGACTTCTAGCCACATTGAGGGAGGAGAATTTTACCCATGAAAATTAACTGATACCATCAGAAGGTGAAATTAAGTCCTACCCGATAATGGCCTTTCCTACAGTCCAGTCACGTGGGTTATCTCCCATCTCCCGCAGTTGGCGACAGAGCATGTCAGAACTTTCTGATGTCATAAGAGAAAAGCCCCCCTGCAGCACCTCCACAGCCAGTATACTGTTGACAAAGCAGACTCCAAGGACATGAAACTATACTGCAATACCTACCTTAAAAACGTCACCCTTACCTGTAATTTTCTTTTTACCTTTCAAGCAAGCAAGCATAACAGGTGCAAAGCCCAGATACTATATAGAGGCAGAAAAGTGAGGTAAGAAAGAAATTGAAATCAGCTCCAAACCAGACATCCCTTCCATGGACAGACGGACACTGCAACTAACACACGTCCAGGCTGGCTGACCTTTAGGACAGGTTCTGGACTGGACTGGAAAGACTCAAGGAAAGGCCATTATCAGGTAGGACCTAATTTCACCTTCCTTATCTCTCCTGTCCAGTCCAGATGCGTGATGTATCAAAGCAGTAACGTTTTAAATGGGAGGGACCGAAGATTCCAGCCTGCAGCACAGTAGCCCCAAAACGTGCATCATGTTGAGCCTGTACATTGAGGCAATAATGCCATGCAAAAGTATGTAGAGATGACCATATCGCCACTCTGCAAATATCCAATGGAGTACTTGTTCCTAGTTGCACCCAGGATGCCGCCTGCGCCTGGGTCGAATGAGCCCACAATCCTAGAGGAAGGTGCTTGCACTTCAACAAATACACAGAAGCCATGGTCTCCTTTAACCATCTGGCCACAGAAGCCTTAGATGCAACTGCCCCCTGATGGAGGACCCTCAAACAAATCAAAGAGGTGATCCAATTTGCAGAAGGTCTGAGTCTGCCTTAAATATTTGCACAGGACCCTATGCACATTGAGCATAGAAACATAACAGCGGAAAAAGATCACAAGGCCTATCTAGTCTGCTCTTCCATTTCAAACTACGTATAATATTCCCCTTTTTTCCTTTAGAGATCTTCTGTGCTTGTCCCATGCTTTCTTGAATTCAGATACTGTCCTCATCTTTACTACCTCTACTGGGAGACTATTCCATGCATCTTTCCGTAAAGAAATATTTTTGCATATTACTACTGAATCTATCCCCTTCCACCCTCATTCTATGACCCCTCGTAGCACAGCTTGATTTCAATCGAAAGAGGCTCTCCTCTTGTGCATTTATGCCATGGAGGTATTTAAACGTCTCTATCATATCTCCTCTATCCTACCCGTCCTCTAACATATACATATTAAGATCTTTAAGTCTGTCCTTATAGGCTTTGTAACGAAGACCACTAACCATTTTAGTAGTCACCCTCTGCATCAGCTCCAGCCTGTTTATATCCTTTTGAGATGTGGTCTCCGGAATTGCATACAATACTCCAAAGGAGGTCGCACCATAGCCTTATACAGAGGCACTATCACCCCCTTTTTTCTGCTGGCCATTCCTCTCCCTATGCACCCAAGCATCCTTTTGGCTTTCGCCCTTGACTTTCTTACCCGTTTAGCCACTTTAAGATCAGCAGAAACAATTACACCCTGGTACCAGTCTTCTTTTGTGGACAGAAGTACGCCGCCCCCTCCACTGTACCGCTCCTTTGGATTTTTTGCAGCCCAAATGCATGATCCTGCATTTTTTAGTATTAAATCTCAACTGCCAAATTGACGCTCTTGAGGACCAGTACCCATAGTCAAAAACACTGGGAGTGTCACAGGTTGATTGAGATGGAAACTGAAAGCACCTTAGGCAAGAAGGAAGGTATTGGCCTCAGGACCACCTCTTTAGAAATGAGCAGGAAAGGCTCCCTGCGTGACAGTGCCTGTACCTCAGAGGTGTGTCTTGCCGAGCAAATGGCCACCAAGATTACAGTTTTTCAAAGTAAGATCTCTGAAAGGGGATATTTTAAGGGCAACCTACCTTTTTGTTAGAATGGTAAATAAAGGTAAAAGGAAAAGGAGGCCGCTATGGTTCTCAAAAGAAGTAGCTGAAAAGGTGAAGAAAAAGGAGGAGGCTTTCATGAAATATAAGATATCTGAGAGAGAGGAAGACAAGCATCTGTATTTGGAAAAAAGAGAAGCTAGCAAAGTAGTCAGGAAAGCAAAAATACAAAAATAAGACGAAATAGCCAACACAATAAAACGGGGGGATGAGACATTTTTCAGATATGTTAGTGAGAGAATGGAGGGCAAAAGTGGTATTGTCAGACTCAAGGGTGAAGGGGAGGAATATGTAGAAGCTGATGAGAATAAAGTAGAATTGCTGAACAAGTCTAACTTTCTGCTTTCTCCAACTGGTTATCCAATAACTTTCTTCACTTGAATTCTAACAAATCTGCAGCTATTTGGTTCACCTTTGGTGGTTCCTCTCCCTCCTTGGCTCCTTCCCTTACTGATTCTCCCTTTCCTTTGGTTGGCTCTCTCTGGTACCTGGGTGTTATTTTGGACCCAGCACTATCCTTTCAGGCTCATCTCTCCTTATCCAGTCGTCGTTTTCAATTGCTCTGCCAAATACGTGCTTTCAGGTCTTTTCTCTCACCACACCCATTGCTACTCTGCTGCTTTCTTTAGTCATTTCCAAAATTGACTATTGTAACATTATCTACTTAGGTTTACCCCAGTACCAGCTCTGCCATGTGCAATTAATTTAAAATACTGCCGTTCATATATCTTGTCTACTACACCATTTCTTATCCATCACCATCGGCTCCCAGTACAGTTCAGTCTTCAGTTCAAGCACAGTTACTTACCTGTAACAGGTGATCTCTGGGAACAGCAGGAATAAGTCTTCACATATGGGTACGTCGGTACCGACGGAGTCTGCGCGGGAACACTTCCCAGCGTCCAATCGGAAAGCTTTTGGAAGCATCCCAACACGCCTGCGTGCTGCCTTCCCGCCTTCCCAACTGCCTCTCCTCAGTTAAGTTTTAAAGCTGAGACAAAGAGAGAGAGAGAGCAAGGAGGGAAAGATAGAGATAGAGAAATGCAACTCCTAGGGGAGGTGGGTGGGTTGTGAAGACTTATTCCTGCTGTTCCCAGAGATCACTTGTTACAGGTAAGTAACTGTGCTATCTCCAGGAACAAGCAGGAATGAGTCTTCACATATGGGGACTCCTAAGCTGAGATGCCCAGAGGGAGTCCTAGCATGTTGCAAGTCTAGAACGAGCCATGCTATTCCTCAGGACCTCAGGCATCCTGGGGATGGAGGGTAGGAGTTGAATACAGAACAGGAGCTGTGGAACAGCTGGCTAGAACAGGGCTTCAAAGGGGAAGACCCTGTATAGAGGGCATTTAGTAGTAAAATATTGTAATCTGGGCCTCCCTTGTTGGCATTGCACAAGTGCACGGAGCTACATATGGATCTGATAGAAGAGCCAGTGAATGTGCTCAAGGGGTACCTCACTGAGAGGTAGAGGTCAGAACCCTTCAGGGTGAGAAATAGCCCCAGGGGAAAACTGGGGTAATATAAGAGGTAGAGCTTCAGCGGAGACACAGAAGGTACTATTAAAGAAAGCTTAAGCTGTTTTGGTCCAAGAGAAAAAATGAGTCTGACCCAACTGGACTGGGGTTGGATCAGTCCATGTAGGAGAGAAAGGGTATGGAGACCCTTGTATCTGATAAGAAAGTAAGGACAGACTCAGGAGCGCTAAGCTTTAGAGCAACTGAAGCTCCGCAATGTCTTTCCTAAATGGGGTCAATTAGGAAAGAAAAAGGTACATGGAGAGCTTCAGGAGTACCTAACCTGAAAAGGTTATGGTAAGGAAAAAGGTTGTTAAATTACCACAGGAAGTGGTTATAGGTGTAGCCCCCTAAGTATGCTGGCACAGCATTGATAGGGGTAGTGCCCATCTGTCAGGATCATATAGGAATGTAAGGATATCTGAACCTAACAGACAGATAGATAAGTAGATGGATACAGATCTATCTAAAAATATATCTCACTATATCTATCTATCTATCTATATTTAAATATATACACATAAAGCGTATATATGCATATATCTATAAAGAGATATGTATGGGCAGAAGGCACACAGATATAGATAAGTATATATCTGTATATATACCTATATGAATAGGCAGGCATATAGACACATGTCTCCAGGTATATGGATGGAGAGATGTCCATAGAACCCCATCCCCCCTAGGGATATAGGGAGAGAGGAAGATTCATCTGACAGCAAGAAGGTTGATACCTGCTTGAATAGATAAATAGAGAATCCTCTTTTCCTGGTTATGACTGGCAGAGTCAGAGGAAAGGTCTCCCTGACAAGAAGGCAGCTGAATTCTTAGCAGAATTCGAGCTCTTGAATAACCAGGATGGTCTACATGAAAATTGCAGAGGATAACTTCAGTCTGCAGACAGGAAGTTCAGATATCTCCAGTATGGAGAATGGATAGAGGACGCCTCTGGAGGAGGATACCCTAGTGACCCGCCTATGAGGGCAAGATGGGTATTAGGCATCCTCTAGCTGCTATTGAAGAAATTTACCTCTGACGAGAAGACCCAAGGAGATATGGGCCAAATCAGGAAATTGGCCCTCCTTTAGGTTTTCACGTAATGAAAGGCCTGAGGCTTATGCCTCAAAAGAGATTTAAGATGAGATGGTAAGGGTAGGGAATACCTGCCAGACATGAACATGACTGGAGGAACCCCCCCTAACCATCTGGGGTTATCTGCTAGGCAAGATACTAATGCTCTCTAGCAAGGGCCCATAGTGCAAAGCTACTCTGTAGAGATGCAGAGAGCATGCTGCAGATTGGTTAGAAGAAAAAACTGGCTGTAAAAGCCATCAGGGAACCAGCTATTCTGCCAAGGACAAGGGGGCGAAGAATAGAAGTTAACCAACCAGACTGTGATAATAGGGTTACCTGATCCTGTGGGAAAGAAGATATGGTCGGAGCCCTGAAGTTGGAGGGGGACCGCGTGTCGAGAGGAACTCGATGTTGAAAACTTCTTCTCACAAAAGTGTTGCCAGAGGGCTCCGAAGGAAAATGGTCAGGACCCAAGCAGGTTAGACACCAATTGTGAGTGTCTAAAAATAAAGTCGTACCGTCACAGTTTGTACATTTCTTGGGGAAAGAGGTTGGCGGTTCCATGAAGGAAATGGAGAGGCCTAGAAGGCCTGAGAAACCGTGAGACACTAAGGAAGAAAAAATATTCCTTAAAAAGGAAAATTTTACAAGAAAAGAAAAAAGAAACACCGGCGGTACCGGTGGCGTCGGGGAAGGCAGACGCGACCACAAGAAAACTAAAAAATAAAAAGAAGAATTTTCTGCAGTGACAGGAGGACGTCCTGCCGGCTCCGCGGAAAAACGAAAACGAGGAGAGGCAGTTGGGAAGGCAGCACGCAGGTGTGTTGGGATGCTTCCAAAAGCTTTCTGATTGGACGCTGGGAAGCGTTCCCGCGCAGACTCCGTCGGTACCGATGTACCCATATGTGAAGACTCATTCCTGCTTGTTCCTGGAGATAGATATTTATTCTGGTTCATCATGCTCTACATACTGGTTTCCCCACTACCTTTCTGATACTCTTATCCCTCATGCCCGCCGTGAGATTCATGCCAATCGTTTGTATCTTCCCTCTGTCTCACAAGCCTGTCACCCACCCGCTCCTCTGCGTTTTATGTCATCGACTCCGCTTTATGGAACTCTTCCCTCTATCCTCAGGTTAGAAGCATCCTATACAAAATTCAAATCTTGCCTAATGCTTTCCTGATGCTCCCATGCCCCCCATCCTTGGATTACCTTCTCTATATCCTGTGTAATTAAGTTACCTCTGTCCTATTGGTGTTCCTTTCTGTTTCTTTTAAATTTTAATCTTATACTGTACACCGCCCTGGTGCATCTGTGAAAGGCGGTTAAGAAAGTTTTAATAAACATAAACGTAAGTATTTCTGTTCTGTGTTCACAGATGAAGGGCCAGGAGCAGGACCTCAGAAAACACCCACAAATAGGAACAGAAGCGACAGGGATCTCAAATGATTTTCAAAAGACTATGTTTGTGAGGAACTAGCTAAACTAAAAGTAGACAAAGCGATGAGACCGGATGGGATACATCTGAAAATACTGAAGGAACTTGGGGACGTTCTAGCAGCTCCACTGACTGACCTTTCCAAATGTCTCTAGAGTCGGTAGTAGTGCCATAGGATTGGAGAGAGGCACATGTGGTCCCTTTACACAAAAACAGAAGCAAGGATGTGGTTGAAAACTACAGGCCGGTTAGTCTAACCACTGTGGTAAGTAAATTATTGGCAACACTGTTGCAAGAGAAAGTAGTGAGGTTTCTGGAGTCCAATGGATTTCAAGATCGGAGGCAGCATAGCTTCACCAGAAGCAGGTATTGTCAGACAAATCGGATTAATTTCTTTGACTGGGTGACTAGGGAGTTGGACAGAGGGAGAGCCCTAGATGTGGTGTACTTTGATTTCAATAAAGCCTTTGACATTGTTCCGCACAGGCAACTTATAAACAAATTGAGCTCCCTAGGAATGGGCCCTAAAATTATTGATTGGGTTAGAAATCTGTTGAGTAGGAGGCAACAAAGGGTACAGGTAAATGGTGCTCACTCCGAGGCGGCGGCAGCTATCAGTGGTGTGCTGCAAAGATCCATCCTTAGTCCGATTCTTTTCAAAGTCATTGTTAGTGATATTGCAGAAGGGCTATCAAGTAAGGTTTGCCTCTTTGCAGATAAAGCACAGTTACTTACCTGTAACAGGTGATCTCTGGGAACAGCAGGAATTAGTCCTCACATATGGGTACGTCGGTACCGACGGAGCCTGCACGGGAAAGCTCCCCAGCTTCCCAGAAGGAAAGCTTTTGGGGCCTCCCACTGCGCATGCGCGCTGCCTTCCCGCCTTCCTGACCAACTCTCCTCAGTTCGAGTTTAAAGCTGAGACAATAGAGAGAGGAAAGGAAAGAGAGAGATAGATACAACTCCTAGGGGAGGTGGGGGGGTTGTGAGGACTAATTCCTGCTGTTCCCAGAGATCACCTGTTACAGGTAAGTAACTGTGCTATCTCCAGGAACAAGCAGGAATAAGTCCTCACATATGGGGACTCCCTAGCTAAGACGCCCGGGAGATCCCCTGAAGGGTATGAGACCCTGAAAGGTTCCTCATCTTCCTATGGATCTCAGGCATCCATTCAGGGAAGGTGGGTTGAAGTTGTTCAAGAATGGAACAGGTGTCTGAGGACAGCCTGACCAAACCAGGCATCCCGGCGGGAGTCCTTGTCCAAACAGTAATGGGCTGTAAAGGTATGAACCGAGGCCCAGGTGGCTGCTCGACAGATCTGGTCAATGGACACAGAGTTTAGATGAGCCATAGAGGTGGCCATGGCCCTCACGTTGTGAGCGGTGACATGGCCCTCCAGAGAAAGGTTCTTACTCTGGTAAGCAAAAGAGATACACTGAGCAATCCAATTGGAGAGTGTTCTTTTGGAGACTGGAAGTCCTAAATGAGAAGGATCAAAAGCAACAAAAAGCTGAGAAGACTTTTGATGTTGCTGTGTCCTGTGGAGGTAAAAGGCAAGAGCTCTTTTACAGTCTAGAGTATGAAGGTTCCTCTCTGCACTGGATGCATGAGGAGCTGGAAAAAAGACAGGTAAATATACCTCTTGATTAAGATGAAAAGGGGAGACCACTTTAGGCATAAAGTGGGGATTGGTCCTAAGGACCACCTTGTCATGATGGAACCTTGTATAAGGTGGATTAGCCAATAAGGCTTGCAGTTCACTGATACAGCGAGCTGAGGTGACTGCAATAAGAAAAATAACCTTCCAGGAAAGAAATTTCAGGGAGGTAGTGGCTAAGGGTTCAAAAGGTGGCTTCATAAGCTGACCAAGAACCAAGTTTAAGTCCCATGCCACCGGAGGAGGTCGAATGGGAGGTTTAGTTAAGGTTAGGCCTCTCATGAATCTTGCAATAAGAGGATGAGAGGAAACAGGTTGTCCATTGATGGGCTTAAGTGATGCCGCAATAGCACTCAAATGGACTCTTACTGAATTCGTTTTGAGTCCTGCATTGGAGAGATGCAGGAGATATTCCAAAAGAGAATTCAAGGGGAGTGCCAGAGGGTTAAGACCCTTTTGAGCACACCAAATGGAAAATCTTTTCCATTTAAAAGCGTAAGAACGCCTAGTGGAAGGTTTCCTAGAGGCATGTAGGATATCCTTCACTTGCTACGAAAGATTGAAGTGTTGAAGGTCTAGGCCTTCAGTAACTAAGCTCTGAGGTGAAGGGACTTGGGGTTTGGGTGCCACAAAGTCCCCTCCTCCTGAGACAGGTGGTCTGGAGCAGCTCCCAAGTCCAGGGAGGGAGCTTGGGAGAGATGCAGAAGTAGAGGGTACCACACTTGGCGTGGCCAGCGTGGAGCTATGAGGATCATGGACCCTTGATCCCTTTGAAGTTTGAACAGAGTCTTGGGAATCAAAGGAATTGGTGGAAAGGCATACAGGAAGCCCTGACCCCAATGCAGGAGGAAGGCATCCTTGGCCTGAACTCCCTGACACGGAATTCTGGAACAAAACCGGGGAAGTTTGGCATTCCACGGACTTGCAAAGAGATCTATGTCCGGGGTTCCCTATTTCTGGAAGATTCTGAGTACCTGATCCATGTGCAGGGACCATTCGTGTGGAAGCAGAACTCGACTGAGTCTGTCTGCCCAAGAGTTTTGGATTCCTGGAAGATATACTGCCAGGAGATGGATTTGATGCTCTCTGGCGAAGGCCCATAATCTTAGAGCTTTGTTGCAAAGCGACAGAGAGCCAGTCCCTCCTTGTTTGTTTATGTAAAACATGGCTACTTGATTGCCCGTATGAATAAGGACTGTCATGTTGCTGAGGAGGGTATGAAAAACTCTGAGAGCTAGAAAGATTGCTCGAAGTTCCAAGTGGTTGATATGAAGGGTGGTCTCCTGTGGAGACCAAGTGCCTTGAGTGGAGAGATCTTGAAGATGAGCTCCCCAACCTGTTTGGGAGGCATCTGTTGTGAGGGTTGCTTGGGGCAACAGTGGCTGAAAGGGGGCCCCCAACAACAGATTTTGAGTGGATATCCACCATTGGAGAGACCAAAAGAGACGATTGGAGTTTGCTATGTGGTCTGAGAGAGCTCCTGATGCTTGAGTCCACTGGGTGGATAAAGTCCATTGAGCTGCTCTCATATGTAGGCGAGCATAAGGCACCACATGCACTGTGGAGGCCATGTGGCCTAATAGTTGTAGCATCTCTCTGGCAGTCAAGTGGCTTCTGGACTGAGTCTGAGAGGCTAAGTGTACTAGACGTTGGCAACGGGCCTGAGGTAGATAGGCCCTTGCAGTGGTGGTATCCAACCAGGCCCCTATGAACTCCAGGGATTGTGTAGGGGTGAGTTGAGACTTTGGCAGATTGATCACAAGTCCCAGATACTGCAAGATGCGTCTGGTGCGATCCAGGGAAGTCTGAGCCTCGGACTGAGATGGAGCTCGGATGAGCCAGTCGTCCAGGTATGGGAAGAAAAAAATTCCCAGGGCACGTAGAAATGCAGCTACTATTGCCATGCATTTGGTAAATACCCTTGGAGCAGAGGCTAGACCGAAGGGAAGTACTCTGTACTGGAAATGTTTTCCCTGGAACAGAAACCGTAGGAATTTTCTGTGGGATGGATGGATGAGTATGTGTGTACGCATCCTTGAGATCTAGAGAACAAAGCCAATCCTGACTGTGTAGGTATGGAAGGAGAGTACCTAGAGAAAGCATCTTGAATTTCTCCTTGTATAGAAATTTGTTCAATTCTCTAAGATCCAGAATGGGTCTGTACCCCCCTGTTTTCTTGGGAATGAGAAAATAAGGGGAGTAAAAACCTGATCCCTGTTGAGGAAGAGGAACCTCTATTGCCTTTTGGGCGAGAAGAGTGGTCACCTCCTGACTTAACAGGTCTAGGAGAGATGGGGGAGAATTGAAACTTCTCACCATGGTATGGGGAGGAAGGTTGGAGAAATGTAGTTTGTAGCCCTCTTTGATGATAGAGGGTCCATTGTTCTGATGTAATTTGCTCCCATCTGGGAGCAAAATGAGTTAACCTTCCTGGGATGGTGAGAGGTTCTGGTTTTAGAGCCAGAAAGGTTAAGTTCTCTAGATTTAAGTCAAAAGCCCTGAGGGGGTTGGGACTGTTGGGCTGTAGCAGCCCCTGCAGGTTTTGCCCTGGCCTGTTTAGGCTGCTGACGCTTAGGAGTAAAGCGAGCTGCAGAAGATTGTTGTCCAGTATTTGAGGCAAATCTGGTTCTCTTGTAGAAAGGCTTTTTGAAAGATTTTTTCTTGGCAGGGGTAGAGGTAGACTTAGAAAGTCTATCTAAAGCAGCATTTTCTGCATCCATTTGAGTGGCTTTGATTTGCCACTCTTTACCAAACAGATTTTCCCCTTTACAGGGCAAATTTCCCAACCCATCCTGGACCCAGGGTTCTAGGTCAGAGGCCTGGAGCCAAGCAATTCTACGAGCCGCTATGGCAATACCTGAGGCTCTGCTAGCACCCTCAAAGGAGGGAAAGGCTGCTCTGTTGGAGAACTTTGAAATATCTTGGGTATGCTTTAGCAAAAGAAGGAACTCCTCCTTTCTATCCTCTGGGATAAAGGGGAGAAAATGGCGGATTTTTAATGCAACTTCCTTCAGAAACATGCCCATATAGAGGCTGTATGAGTTGATTCTGCCAATAAGCATACTTGCTTGGAAGATTTTTCTTCCAAAAGCATCCAGAGTCCTACATTCTCTTCCTGGGGGAGTAGAAGAGTGTCTTTTAGTACTCTTGATCCTCTTCATAGCTGACTGCACCACGATGGAGTGGTGAGGAAGCTGAGTTTTTTGAAACCCAGGAGAAGGGGGGACACGATACATGGTGTCCAGACGACGAGAATGTGGAGATGGACTTATGGGAGACTCCTCTCACTCTATCATGTGTTCTTGAAGAATTTCATGGATGGGCAAGGTGACTGCCTCTTTGGGAACCTTAGAGTATCCTAAAATGTCTAACTTTTTTGCTCTAGGTTCTTTTTCAGAGGATACAGAAATAGAAAGACCTTTAGCTACTTCAATGATGAAGTCTTGAAAGGATAAATCCTCTGGAGGAGACATTCTCCTCTTTGGAGAAGAGGGCTCCTCAGGTAGAGTAAGGGATACTTCAGCAGAGTCATCTGATGAATCAGAATCATCAGAAGACTCAAAGTATTGTCTGTTTGCTTCCAGGGATCGATAAGCGTATCGACCGGTATCGACATCGGGGGTACCCGGAACCGGATCGGTATCGGGAAAAAACCCGGAACCGGGAACCGGAATCGGTATCCTGGTCGATGTGGATGGCCTGGGTACCGGTATCAGTTGTGGTACCGGAACCGGAGTCGGTACCGCAGGGTGCGGTACCGAGGGCGTCGCAGCCTTAATGAAAGCCAAAATGGCCTGCTGCATGGATTGGACTGTATGATCCATGGACGCCACGAATGTCTGGATGTCGGTACCGGATGATTGAGCCGGTACCCCAGAACAGTCTAACAGGTGATCGGTCGAGGCCGTGCCATCGATGTCAACCTGTAACCCCATAGGAGGAGCTTTGGAAGCCGGAGCTTCCCACCAGGGTTGTTTGGCTGGGGCAGGGTCCTCAGGGTCAAGCCCAGGGGTATCTCGATACTTAGAGGGAGATTTGCCCTTTGAGGACCTGCCAGAGGAATGTTTGGTTACCTGAGATCCATCAGGAGAGGAAGACCTGGAAGATGTCGATGCTGGAGTATCTGTAGAAAACAGCATGTGAAACTTGGCTGCCTGGTTTTGTAAGCCACGTTTAGACATCAAAGAACAGGATGGGCAATCCGGAATGGAATGGTCAGGCCCCAAACATTTAAGACACCATTCATGAGTGCCTGTGACTGAAACAGTACCGCTGCACTTGGTGCATTTTTTAAACCCAGAGGCTTGTTTCTCCATGAGGGAGAATTTGTGAAGGCCTCACAGGACAAATACACCAAGTGAGGAAAAAAGAAGATTTTTTTTTTTTTAAAGAAATAAAAGAAAAAAGACCGGCGGTACCGGTCTGGAATCGGGGAAGGGAGACACGCGGCCAAAGAAATAAATTAAAACAACAACTTCTTCAGCGGTGACAGGAACACGACCTGCTGGCTCCGCGGAAAAAGAAGAACTGAGGAGAGTTGGTCAGGAAGGCGGGAAGGCAGCGCGCATGCGCAGTGGGAGGCCCCAAAAGCTTTCCTTCTGGGAAGCTGGGGAGCTTTCCCGCGCAGGCTCCGTCGGTACTGACGTACCCATATGTGAGGACTTATTCCTGCTTGTTCCTGGAGATCAAAATCTGCAATAGAGTAGATACCCAGGAAAGATTAGATAACATGAGGAGGGATCTAGCTAAGCTTGAAGAATGTTTGAGAATTTGGCAGCTGAAATTTAATGCTAAAAAAAAAAAATGCAGGGTCATGCATTTGGGTTGCAATAATCCAAGGGAGCGGTACAGTGTAGAGGGTGAAGTACTTTTCTTCACAAAAGAAGAGCGGGACCTGGGCATGAGTGTATCTGATGATCTTAAAGTAGCAAAACAGGTAGAAAGGCGACAGCGAAAGCTAGAAGGATGCTTGGGTGCATAGGGAGAGAACTGGCCAGCAGAAAAAAGGAGCTGATAGTGCCTCTGTATAAGTCTTTGGTGTGACCTCATTTGGAGTATTGTGTGCAATTCTGGAGACCACATCTCAAAAGGATATAAACAGGATGGATGCGGTACAGAGAGTGGCTACTAAAATGGCAGTGGTCTTCATTATAAAGCACATGAGAATAGACTTAAGGATCTTAATACGTATATGTTAGAGGAAAGGCAGAGGAGATGTGATAGAGATGTTTAAATACCTCCGTGGCATAAATGCAAAGGAGGAGAGACGCCTTCGATTGAAAGCAAGCTCTGCTGAGGGGACATAGGATGAGGGTGAACGGGGATAGATTCAGGTGTAATATTCAGACATATTTCTTTACAGAAAGAGTGGTAGATGCATGGAATAGTCTCCCAGTGGAGGTGGTAGAGATGAGGACAGTATCTGAATTCAAAAAAGCATGGGACAAATACAGAGGATCTCAAATGGAAAAAAGGGGATTATAGTAGTTGATATGGAAGGGCAGACTAGATAGGCCATGTGGTCTTTTTTCTGCCGTCATGTTTCTATGTTTCAGCGTAGCCAAGGGCTCAAAGGGAGGTTCCACAAGGACCCCAAATTAAGAACCCCATGGAGAAACCAAGGAACAAATAGGAGAACGCACCTGCTTTACTACTCGCAGAAAAAATACACCACATCCGGATGAGCTGCTAGGGACGTTCCATGCATGCAGCCCTGGTAACGTATCAAGGCTGCCAAGCCTTTCTCCAGACCTGCCTGCAAGGCAGCAAGAATATCTGGCATCAATGCCAATAAAGCCTACTGGTGTCTCTCTGCACACCAACTCTCAAACACTCTCCAAACTCTGACATAGGACAGAGAAGTGGACCTCTGAGCGTTCAGCAACATAGAAATGACCCTGGAAAAATAGCCTTTTTTATTCAATCTGGCCCTTTCAAAAGCCAGGTCGTCAGCGAGAATAGATCCACTTGTGGAATGAGAATCGGACCCTGCGAGAGCAGGCTGCGCCTCTGTGGGAGGCGCCAAGGTCGCCCGCCAAAAATCTAGGCAGATCCACATACCATGGCCATCTCGGCCAATCTGGCATAATGAGAAGTGCATCGCGGCTTTGTGATTCTATCTTGTGCAGAAGACAACCGATCAAGGCCCACAAAGAAAACACATACCGAAGCTGCCCAGGCGGCCACGCCAGGGCGAGAGCATCAAACCCCTCGGACATTCACTCATAGTGCCTGCTGTAAAGCGTAGTTACTCACCTGTAACAGGTGATCTCCGGGAACAAGCAGGAATGTAGTCTTCACATATGGGTATCGTCAGTACCGACGGAGCCTACGCGGGAACGCTCCCCAGCGTCCAATAGGAACGCTTTTGGGAGCACATGCACGCTGCCTTCCCGCCTTTCCAACTGTCCCTCTTCAGTTAAGTTTGTAGCTGAGTGAAAGGAGGGAGAAAGGAAAGACACAAAGAGATAGAGACAACTCCTAGGGGAGGTGGGTGGGTTGTGAAGACTAAATTCCTGCTGTTCCCGGAGATCACCTGTTACAGGTGAGTAACTACGCTATCTCCAAGAACAAGCAGGAATGTAGTCTTCACATATGGGGACTCCCTAGTTGAGGATGCCAGGGAGATAGCCCCAGGAAGGTGCCACCCTAAAAAGGCAGGCATCCTTCCTCCCATGGATCTCTGGCATTCCACCAGGGTTGGTGGGTAGGAGTTGAATTAGGTCTGAAAGAGATTTTGAAGAACAGCTTGGCCAAAGAAGGCATCCCGACGGAAGGCTTTATCCAGGCAGTAGTGGTCTGTGAAGGTGTGTACCGAGGCCCAGGTGGCTGCTCGACAAATGTCATCGATAGACACAGAGTGGAGATTAGCCATCGAAGCTGCCATGGCTCTCACATTATGAGCTGTGACATGGTCCTGAAGAAGACGACCCTTACTCTCATAAGTAAAGGATATGCATTGAGCAATCCATTTAGATAAAGTTCTTTTGGAGACTGGAAGTCCCAAATGACTAGGGTCAAAAGCTATAAAACGTTGTGAGGGCTTTCTATGTTGTTGAGTTCTTTGTATGTAAGAACATAAGAACATAAGATATGCCATACTGGGTCAAACCAAGGCCCATCAAGCCCAGTATTCTGTTTCCCACAGTGGTCAATCTAGGTCATACGTACCTAGCAGGTTCCACAATGCTTGTATTGGTTCAAGCATTGATATCCTGGGTCCCTTCTTAATAATGGTTTATGGACCTTTCCTCCAGGAACTTGTCCAAACCTTCTTTAAACCCAGCTACACTAACAGCCTTTACTACATCCTCCAGTAACAAATTCCAGAGTTTGATTTTCTTCTATTAGTCTTAAATAGTTTACCCTGTAGCTTCATTGCATGTCCCCTAATCTTTCTATATTCTGATAAGGTAAACAATCGATCTACGTTTACCCGTTCCACTCCGTTCATTAATTTATAGACTTCTATCATATCACCCCTCAGCCATCTCTTTTCCAGGTTAAAGAGCCCTAACCTTTTTAGCCTCTCTTCATAGGAGTATCCTTCCATCCCCTTTACCATTTTGGTGGCTCTTCTCTGAACCTTTTCTAAAATCGCTATATCCTTTTTAAGATACGGCGACCAGAATTGCACACAATATTCAAGGTGCGGTCTCACCATGGAACGATATAGAGGCATTATAATATCTTGTTTTATTTTCCATTCCTTTCCTTATCATACCTAGCATTCTATTTGCTCTCTTGGCCGCCGCTGCACACTGGGCCGAGGGTTTTAATATGTTATCCACAATGACGCCTAAATCTTTTTCCTGGGTGGTGGTTCCTAATGTGGAACCTTGCATCGTGTAACCATAGTTTGGGTTGTTCTTCCCTAGGTGCATAACCTTGCACTTGTCCACATTAAATTTCATCTGCCATTTTGATGCCCAGTCTTTCAATTTATCAAGATCCTCTTGCAATTTTCCACAATCCTCTTGGGTTTTAACAACTTTAAATAGTTTTGTGTCATCTGCAAATTTGATAACCTCACTCGTTATTCCACTTTCCAGGTCATTTATGAATATGTCAAAAAGCAGCGGACCCAGCACAGATCCCTGGGGTACACCACTATTCACCTTTCTCCATTGGGAAAATTGACCATTTAGCCCTACCCTCTGCTTTCTATCTTAACCAGTTCCTGATCCACAATAGTACACTGCCTCCTATCCCATGACTCTTTAGTTTTGCCAAAAGTCTCTCATGAGGGACCTTGTCAAAGGCTTTCTGAAAGTCCAGATACACAATATCAACTGACTCACCTTTGTCCACCTGATTATTCACTCCTTCAAAAAAACATAACAGATTAGTAAGACAAGATCTTCCTTGTCTAAAGCCATGTTGGCTGTCTCCCATTAGGTCATGACTATCTACATGCTGAGTAATTGTATTCTTTATGATGGTTTCTACCATTTTTCCCGGTACTGATGTCAGGCTCACCGGTCTGTAGTTTCCTGGATCACCCCTGGAACCCTTTTTAAAAATTGGTGTTACATTGGCAATCCTCCAATCTTCAGGTATTAGAGATGATTTTAATGATAGTTCACAGATTACTAATAGCAGGTCTGCAATCTCATATTTCAGTTCTTTCAACACCCTTGGATGTATACCTTCCGGCCCAGGTGATTTGCTACTCTTCAGTTTAATAGTTGTAATACATCTTCCCGATGTATCGATATTTCCTTCAATTCTTCCGCACCTTTAAATACCACTTCAGTCATGGGTAACATCCCTACATCTTCCTCAGTAAAGACTGAAGCAAATAATTCATTCAATCTCTCCGTTATCGCCTTGTCGCCTCTTAGTGCTCCTTTAACCCCTTTATCATCTAATGGACCAACTGACTCTCACAGGTTTTTTGCTACGAATGTACTTGAAAAGGTCTTTACTTCACGTTTTTGCTTCCGCAGCAAGCTTCTTCTCAAATTCTCCCTTTGCCTGCCTTATCAATGCCTTGCATTTGACTTGCCAGTGCTTGTGCTGTTTCCAGGTTTCGTCGTTTGGCTCTTTTTTCCATTTCCTGAAAGATGCTTTTTTGGCAACAGCTGCCTCTCTGACCTCACCTTTAAACCATGCTGGCAGTTTTTTGGACTTCCTTCCACTTTTCTTAAAGCGTGGAATACAGCTGGTCTGGGCTTCCAAGATAGTATTTTTCAACAGCCAAGCCTGATGTACGTCTTTAACCTTTGCAACTGCTCCTTTTAGTTTTTTCTTATTTAGTTTTCCTCATTTTATCATAGTCTCCCTTTCGAAAGTTAAAAGGTAGTACTGTGGATTTCCTTACTATCCCTCCTCCACTAATTAAATCAAAGGCGATCATGCTATGATCACTACTGCCAAGTGGCCCCAACAACCTTATCTCTTGCACTAGATCTGGTGTTCCACTAAGGACTAGGTCTAATATGGCTTCCCCTCTGGTCGGTTCATGAACCAGCTGCTCCAAGAAGCAGTCATTTATTTCATCTAGGAACTTTATCTCCCTAGCATGTCCTGACGTGACACTGACCCAGTCGATACCGGGGTAGTTGAAATCACCCATTATTATTACTGCACTGTAACGTTTGTTAGCTTCCTTGATTTCTTTGAGCATTTCATCATCCATTTGGTCATTCTGGCAAGGCGCTCGATAGTACACCCCCCACTGCCATTGCCTTCCCCCTTTTACATGGAATTTCAATCCATATAGATTCTACAGCAGATTTTGTTTCCTGCAAAACTTAAATCCTTTCTGATGCAATGCCCTCTCTAACATAGAGAGCAACCCCTCCACCAATTTGATCAGCTCTATCATTACGATATAGTTTGTACCCAGGTATCACACAGTGTCCCACTGGTTGTCCTCCTTCCACCATGTCTCTGATATTCCAATCATATCTAACCTTTCATTTAGTGCTATATATTCTAACTCTCCCATCTTATTTTGTAGACTTCTAGCATTTGCATACAAGCATTTTAGAGAATGTATTTTATTCATATTAATTTGGCTATTGTTAGACATGGGTAATTTGGGATCTTTAAGCTCAGTCTGCTCCATACTTGAGGGCGTTTGGGCTACTTTACTCTTTTGTGGAACCTCTCTGCTTTTGGTAGCATCCTTCAAAGATACATTCTTCCGAACCATCTGCTCTTGGGCGACTGTCGGCTTTCCCCTAATATCTAGTTTAAAAGCTGCTGTAAAAGGCTAAGGTCCTTTTACAATACAAAGAATGAAGGTTTCTTTCTGCATTAAAGGCATGAGGCCTCGGAAAAAATACAGGAAGATAAATCAATTGGTTTAAATGAAAACGGCAAAACCACCTTTGGCATAAAGTGTGGGTGAGTCCAAAGAACAACCTTATGATGAAACCTAGTATAAGGAGGATCAGCCACTAAAGCTTGCAATTCACTAATGCGATGGGCAGAGGTGATTGCAATTAGGAAGATGACCTTCCAGGTCAAAAACTTAAGGGCTGTAGTGGCCAAAGGTTCAAAAGGCGGCTTCATGAGCTGCCCAAAAACTAGATTTAGATCCCATGCCGCCGGTGGTGGCTTGATGGGAGGTTTAGTTAATAAAAGGCCTCTCATAAATCTTGATAAGGAGTGGATGAGAGGAAATTGGTTGTCCATTTAGAGGCTTATAAGAAGCTGCAATTGCACTAAGATGGACTCTTACCGAATTGGTCTTTAAACCAGAATTCGATAAGTGAAGGAGATACTTTAGTATCGATTCTAAGGGTATGACCAGGGATTTAATCCCTTCTTAGAGCACCATATAGTAAAACGTTTCCACTTGAAGGCATAAGATCTTCTTGTGGAAAGTTTTCTAGAAGCCTGAAGGATATCCTTTACCTGCTGGGACAGGTTGAAATCTTGGAGGTCTAAGCCTTCAGCAACCAGGCCATGAGGTGAAGGGACTGGGGATTTGGGTGCCATGGTATTCCGTTGTCCTGGGAAAGGAGATCTGGAGCATACCCTAACTCCAGAGGTGCCGCTTGAGAGAGATGTAGAAGCAGGGAATACCAAGTTTGGCGTGGCCATCGTGGCGCTATGAGAATCATGCGACCCCTGTCTCTCTGAAGCGTGAAGAGTGTTTTGGGGATGAGGGGAACGGGTGGAAAGGCATAAAGGAAGTCCTGACCTCAGTGAAGGAGGAAAGCATCCCTTGCCTGACAGTTGTAAGCCGGAATCCTGGAACAGAACTGGGGAAGTTTGGCATTCAGTGGACTTGCAAAGAGGTCTGTGTCTGGAGTGCCCCAGAGATGAAACATCTTTGCCACCTGGGTCTAGGTGGAGGGACCACTTGTAAGGCAGCAGTACTCGACTGAGTTTGTCTGCCCAAAGGTTTTGAATGCCTGGAAGATATACCATTAGAAGGTGAATGCCTAGAAGGTGAATGCCTAGAAGATATACCATTAGAAGGTGAATTTGATGCTTTCTGGCGAGGGCCCACAGTCGTAAAGCTTCGTTGCATAACGACAGAGAGCCTGTTCTGCCCTGCTTGTTCACATAGAACATGGCTACTTGATTGTCCATCTGGACTAGGACTGTCTTTGTAGCCGAACTGGGCGTGGAACACTCGAAGAGCTAAATAGATTGCTCTTAATTCCAAGAGGTTTATGTGTAACCCAACCTCCTGTGGAGTCCAGGTGCCCTGGGTAGAGAGATGATTCAGGTGTGCTCCCCAACCCACCTGTTATGCATCTGTTGTTAGGGTGGTCTGAAAAAGGGGTTAATGGAAAGGAGACCCCACTGTCAGATTTCTTAGTGATTGCCATCATTAGAGGGACAAAACTAGTCATTGAGAGATTGTTATTTTGTCCGACAAATGACCCGTGGACTGTGTCCACTGTGTGGAAAGGGTCCACTGAGCTGCTCGCATGTGGAGGCAAGCATATGGGACTACATGAACTGTGGATGCCATATGTCCCAGTAACTGCAGTAGCTCTCGAGCAGTGAGGGAGGATTTGCCTGCTGCTTGAGAAACTAGTTGCATTATGCGAAGACACCGGGCTTGTGGAAGGAAAGCCCTTGCCTGTCTGGTATCCAGACAGGCTCCTATGAATTCTAGGCATTGGGAAGGAACTAGTTGAGATTTTGGGAATTTTATTACCAATCCCAAGTATTGGAGGATTCGCATTGTATGGGACAGTGCAGTGCTGGCCTCTGCAACTGTAGGGGCTCGAATGAGCCAGTCGTCTAAGTAGGGGAAGACGAAAATCCCCAGGGTTCGTAGAAATGCAGCTACTACTGCCATGCATTTCATGAATACCCTTGGTGCTGAAGCCAGACCAAAAGGAAGAACCCTGTACTGGAAATGTTTTCCCCTGAAAAGGAAACGTAAAAATTTTCTGCGTTCTAGAGAGTAAAGCCAATCCTGTCTTTGAAGGTATGGCAGAAGAGTTCCTAGAGAAATCATTTTGAATTTCTCTCAAAACAGATATTTGTTCAATTCTCTGAGGTCTAGAATGGGTCTGTGTCCTCCTGTTTTCCTTGGAATAAGAAAATAGGAGTACAACCCTGCACCCTGTTGAAGAATGGGTACTTCCTCTATTGCCCATATATGATGATAAAATTAATTTGAATTAATGAGGTTCTTGCCACATTATGTAAAATTTCAGTAACAATAACTATTTTATAACCTAAAATGCCACAGTCTAAGCTAGCATCAATTGCCCATCTTACCTTCCAGAGTTTTCTTGCAGTGCTCGCAAGTGAAATGAGGTGCCCAGGGTTTGTCCTGATCCCCAACAGGCATGTTGGAATATGCCTTGCAAGCTTCACACATCTTGGTAGATGCTGTAATCTTCTTTGAGGTTCACTGAATGAGCTAGGGGAAGAGACAAGTACTTGTTCCTGTTATGTAGCAGCACGGCTTTGAGTCTCCTAGAAGAGCTGTCAATGAACAAACGCCACTCCTTCGGGTTACATGCAATTCCGATAGTGTCGAACAGACCGGTCACATTGTGGCAAAAGCAGAACCTAACTTGACTAGTGAAGAAGCTAGAAAAAGTGTGGTGACGCTTCCTCTGACCTGTGACCTGGGTCCTCAAAGAAGATTACAGCAGCGTCAAGACCTTGCTAGAAGCACGGCTGGGAGATTATCAGAGACTTTAAAATGGTGGCATTTCTGATGAGTCTCCAAAGCAGTTTTACCACATTTCCCTGCTATCTTTGTCTTTAGGACAGCAGGGACACTGCAGCGCACTGCCACAGGCGGGACTGGCCACAGCGAACTGAATTTTCTGTTGGGACAAAGAACATGAAGTGGGAGCCACTGGTAGAACCACAAAAGGTGCTGATGCCACCACTGCACATGAAATTGGGCCTTATGAAACAATTTTGTCACAGCTCTAGAGAAAGAGTCAACAGCCTTCAAGTACCTTCAAGACTTCTTCCCTAAACTGTCTGAAGCAAAGGTCAAAGTTGGTGTCTTTGTTGGGACCACAAATAAAAAAAGATTCTTGAGTGGAACCCAAGAGCTGAAGGTAATGCCAATTTCAGGAATTCTGATTGCCTGGTGCATCGGGAAAACAGTAAAAGATCTTCAGACTTTAGAGAAGAGGGCCTTCCACGGGCTCCTCCACAGAATGTAGTAGCTGAGCAATATTCAAGGTTGAGAAGGAATAGGAAATTAGGGATGCTAGTTCCTCCTTTCTAAAAACATGCACTATATTAAAATCATCTCCTGGAGGAATTTCCTCCTCTTACTCAGGGGTGGAATCCTCCCAAAAGTCAGAGGGCCCTTCCACTGGGTCCTCAAACATATGACGGGACGGACTCCTAATCTTCCCAAGGAGCAGGGTCCAAACGCCTGCGTTAGGGAGCAGGGTCCAAACGCCTGCGTTTGGGAGCAGGGTCCAAACGCCTGCGTTTGGGAGCAGGGTCCAAACGCCTGCGTTTGGGAGCAGGGTCCAAACGCCTGCGTTTGGGAGCAGGGTCCAAACGCCTGCGTTTGGGAGCAGGGTCCAAACGCCTGCGTTTGGGAGCAGGGTCCAAACGCCTGCGTTTGGGAGCAGGGTCCAAACGCCTGCGTTTGGGAGCAGGGTCCAAACGCCTGCGTTTGGGAGCAGGGTCCTCTAACTGTCCAGGTACACTCCGGGAAGAAACAGAACAGCTAGGCTGCCCAGGCACCGAGATGACTGGAAAGGAAGTACTAGCATGCAATCCCTGTTTCAAATAAGCCTGATGTAACAACAAAATAAAATTGGGAGAAAAAGGACACTAGTTAAAATAGCCCCATTCATCTCTCCCTGACCGGACTGAGGGATCGGAGGGGGTAAACTGGCCATCATTCCAGCCAAAACTAGGGTAAAATCACCGAGAAGCTTTTCCCTGTTGGCCCGGTACTCCCGAATTCTCACCAGTGCTTGCCCTAGCTTCAAGTCAATTCATTTTCTGCCACTTTGTCTTCCCTTCTGGCAAGAACGGCAGAGCCCCCCTCACCCCCCCGCTGAGAGTGAGCTTCTATGGCTGCCACACTGCACAGATTTGCTTCTCCAGGGCCATGGAAACTAAGTTCCCATTAAAAAAATGAGACAGCAATAGGAAAAACAGAAAAACAAGATAAAAGGAAGCACACTCACGTGATAGCAGGAATGAGCAGTGCAACAGCAACTAGACAGCCGCGCGAACTGCCTCAGCTGCAGGGCTAGAAAATGAAAGCACAGGCATTTTTTTTCCCCCTGAAGATAAATTAAGCCTTAAAGTAGAAGCCCTGAAGTCAGCCCCCGAAACAGCAACAAGCTGTTAAGTCCCATGAAAAGGGCACAATTTGGCTTGGGGGGGGGGAGGGGACCTGGACCACTAGTTATGCACCCCCGAGAGAACTGGGCCGACCCAACGACCCCGGTTCTGATCCAGCTGATTTCCTTTTACCTCTGTCTCCCAAATCTTGCCTGGAGCAGATTCTGAGTTTCCTTCTCGGGTTTTTTTTTTAATTATTTTTTTTTAAACTACCCACACACCTGCTAGGCAAACTGGAAAGTAATGGTGTTAGACAGCCAAAGCAGCTAACTCTCTCTTTGCCCCTTTTTTTGTTGTGTCCTTTCAGAGGAGATCAAACGGGAGCTCCTCTGCAGCTGCTGGTGACCGAGTATACTGGCCGTGGAGGTGCTGTAGGTGGGCTTTTCTCCTGTGACATCAGAAAGTTCTGCTGCTGGGAGAAAACCCACACGTCTGGACTGGACTGGAGGGACAAGGAAGATATTTTGGCACTTAAAAACTGCAGTTCTTCCTGCTTGAAGCCCACTTAAAAAAAAATTTCCCGCTCCTCCCCCTCCTGTACAGCTATAGAGGAATTAGGGTGAAGAAAAATAGTGAGCATATCCTAGTCCTTTGTACTCACACTCTTCATCATGAACAGGATGCTGCATTAATTCATTGTATAAAAATGCCTCCTGGTCACATGCATTCAGTTTATTAGTCAGACACACAGTTAAGTGTGACTTTCTCCTCAGCACATCGATAAAAGATGCCATCTCCACAAAGAATGATATATGCTCAGTATTCCGCGGGCAGCATTAGAGTACAAAATGATAATTTTAAACAGTAAACTGAATATGAATAACACAAAGTCCCTAAAGAGCCCAGGGTCACACAGTAACATTTCTTCATGCAATCAGAGCGCCAGGATAATTCCGTACAGTGCATTCTCATGCAGGAGCATAAGAGAACAGATCATTCCTCCACTCCAGAAGGGGAGTTACTTTCTCTACATATTTTATTTAATAAGATCAGAAGGTACTAATGGCAGGGTAAAATAAAGGGTAGGTAGGAATGGGAATAAGCAATCATGAAAGAATAGATAGAAATCTCCACTATAACCATAAAGCACTAACCATTTTGAATTCCCATGCTGATGAGTGTCAATGTGAGAACAGCCACCCTACTAGCTTGACCAGGGGAGCTGCTCTTTATCACAGTGAGTCTAAGAGAGCAAAGTTCACACCTGGCTGTGATCAGCAAAATATGATTACAGCACTACGTAGTGTTGCAGCCAGTGTGCAACCTTCATAGTACATAGGTATGAAATCTCAAGATCTAAAGCATTTTATGTTTTTCCATTGTTTTTATCCCCCTTCTACTAGAGTACAGCATTTAAAATGACAGTTTGTAATCACCTGAATGAGAACAACTAAAAATGGTATAGCCACTGCTAGAGGATAAGCATTTCTTTCACTAGCTATTGAGATTTCCAGCATACCTGGGGGATCATCATGACCTTTTGATTTCTTTTGGGTGACCTGGTGTTTAACTGTCTTTCTTCCTCCTCACAGAAAGGCCGGCTCCTTTTCGAATTCCTGGAGGGCTAAGGAGAGCATAATTAGGAATCCACTGAATACAGACTAGCTCAATGCATATGCACCTCAGAGATCCCAATGCCTCTTTACTCAAATTGCCACAGCTCTTGACACAAATAGGTATGAAAAATGCACACAGAAAGCTGAGGGTGAAAAAAGGTTGAGCAACACTGCACAACGTATCTAGTTTTAGATCAGAATCTGTCCAGGATCACCACTCAGCAACAAGAATCACATCGCTGAAGTGTTCACAGACCCAGTATAGCCTGCTGCAATGGCTCTTCAAAGGAGACAATACAGAAAGGGGAAACAAAACATCTGCCACAAAACCATTTGAGCTGCTAATTTTACCACATTGCTAGAAAGCTGACTGGACATTCTGAATGGCACTATAGCATCTTGATAACTGGATACCTTAAACATTTAGTCCATCACTTCAACCAGGGAAGGTAGTAAGGAATTTGCTGGCCAAGTGTTTGTGCACCAAGATGCAAAGCCTTATTTCCATGGATGCTAACCGGGTCACAATGACTGAAAGCTATTGCTTGCTGATGGCCATTTGAAGGTGTTTGAACAGAATTATCACAATAAAAACCCACAACACCCTAACGAGCAGAGAGGTCTCAGGTTGAAAGCATGAAAAAACATTTCCATATTGTTCAAGGAGATCAGGGATGGTTTACAGTGACATCCTGACATGGGAATGCCTACATTGCACTACTTATATTATACCTATTCTATACATAAGGGATTAGTGCTATTGATAGGACACCAAAATTTAGCACTATAATCCAAATGTAATAGCTTCTTAAGAAGAAAACAAACATGCACCTTCAGTCAGTGGAAAGCAAACAAAGCAACATGTTAACTTGTCATTCT
This sequence comes from Ichthyophis bannanicus, assembly GCA_033557465.1. NCBI lineage: Eukaryota > Metazoa > Chordata > Amphibia > Gymnophiona > Ichthyophiidae > Ichthyophis > Ichthyophis bannanicus. Next base: position 369,052,858 of record CM066033.1, on the reverse strand, counting down.
GTCCTTACCATCTCCATAGCTGCGCCAGTGTTGCTGCTTTTCCAAACAGGTGTTTTTGGAGGAGACGTGTACTTTTCATTCCATGTGTCAGATAAGCTTCCTTCTGTTACCAAAATATTGCAATATAGTGAATGTGTATAATTAATAAATGCCCTAAAGTTTAAAGTTAACCACATACAATTTCCATATGTTATAAATTGGGAGTTATTCTAGACCCTGCAAAGTTCTTCCCCAATGCAGTCTTCTCAAGTTGATTACTTTCAATGAATAAACTATTTATACAACATCTGGCAAAGCAGAACTCAAAGCAGTCCAACAGGAGCTGGAGAAAGGAGAAATTAGACCTTACCTTCTAATTGTCTCCTGGAGTCCCTCCAGGTCAGTCCAGGAATTCCAGATACACTTGGGTAGTCACCATTCCCCAGCAGCTGAGAACTGAGCATGTCAGGATTCTGAGAACCCAGTAGAAGAGCTCCTCCTCGAGCCTCAGCATCTAGTCTCCTACTGACCAAGCAGCCTACCCCTCCTATGAAACAATTAACAACTAACCAACAGCTAAAATCATGCCCGTTGACTCCTTGTGTCTTCCCCCCCCCCCCCAATAGCTGCAGTGAGCCACATACACTTACGGAAAACCACCCTGCCAGGACAAATGGATCCCACTATTGCGTAGTGCTGTACCTCATAATCAAAGCTCACTCTGATAACCCTGGTCTCTAAAATGGGAGGGGTCTGGAAAAGCCTGGATGGACTCCAGGAAAGACAATTAGCAGGTAAGATCTAATTTCTCCTTCCTCATCATCCCTCTAGGCCAGTCCAGGAATTCCAGATACACTTGGGATGTACCAAAGCAGAGACTAAACCCAGGAGGGACCCCCGAGACCAGCCCTAAGAACTACAGATCCAAAACTAGCATCAAACGCCTGCACATCTAGGCAATGATGCTTAGTGAATGTATGCGACGACTAAGCTGCCGCTCTGCAGATCTCTACAGGAGGCACTAGTCCCACTTCTGCCCAGGATGTCACCTGAGAACGAGTAGAATGCGCCCGAAGCCCCACAGGGAGACTTCGGCCCCATTGCTCATACGCCACTATAATAGTACATTTCACCCAGCAGGCAATGATGGCCTTAGAAGCTGCCTCCCCTGCCCGAGGGCCTCCAAACACCACAAACTATCAGACTTGTGCAAGGATTCTGTTCTCTGACAGCATTTCCTCAGAATCCTACGCAGATCTAAGAGGCGCAGATGTCTATCCTCCTCAGAGTTGCTCAACTCCAGAAACAAAGGCAATGTAACCGCCTGACTCAAATGAAAGCTTGACACTACTTTTGGTAGAAAAGAAGGAACTGGGCGCAAGACCACCTTCTCTCTGGAAACACACAAAAAAAGACTCCCTACAGGACAGAGCTTGAAGTTCCGAGACTCTGCGTGCCGAGCAGATCGCCACCAAAAATACTGCCTTCAAGGCGAGATCCTTGAGCAACACCCTCGCAATCGGCTCAAAGGGAGCTGACATCAGCACAGACAACGCTAAGTTGAGGTCCCAAGATGGCATTGTCCTCCTAGGTGGTCTCAACCGCTGGACCACCTGTAGAAAGCGAGCCAGATCTGGGAGTGCCCCTGAATAAGACCTCTGTAGCAAGCCAGAGCTGCAACCTGAACACGGAGGGAACTAAGCACTAGTCTTTTTTACCAAGCCATGCTGCAGAAAGAGCAAGATGTCTGGCAACGCAAGGGTTGCAAACCCCGGTCTGCACACCAGCCTTCAAAGAGCTCGTACATATGCCAAAATGGTGGAACATTTCCTGGCCTGCAACATAGTCGCTATGACTGCGGGAGCAAAGCCCATCACCTCAACCGCACCCTTTCAAGAGCCATGCCGTAAGAAAAAAAACCACGCTACTTGAGGCATCACGACTGAACCCTGAACCAGAAGGCTGATCCTGTCAGGGAGCCGTCAAGGTTGCAAAACCAGAAGTTGTCTGAGGGCTGCATACCAGGATCTCCTCAGCCAATCTGATGCAATTAAAATCACTGGCCTTTGTACCCTTCTATCCTCTGCAGCAACTGCCCCATCAAGGGCCATGGTTGAAAGACGTACAGCAACCTCTCCAACAGCCAGGGCTGAACTAGAGCATCTAGGCCCTTAGACATGTGACTCCCTGCATCTGCTGAAGAACCTGCTCGCCTTCGCGTTTGACTGCGATGCCATGAGTTGCATAACTGGCTGCCCCCAACGTTCTGTGAGGTTGCAGAATACCACAGAATTGAGTTCCCACTCTCCTGGATCCAAATGATGCTGGCTGAGGAAATCCACCTGGATATTCTCCTTGCCTGCCACGTGAGCTGCCGACAGGGCTAGCAAATTCTGTTCCACCCAGGAAAGGATTGCCAAGCTCTCCTCTAAGAGAGCGGGACTCCTGTTCCTCCCTGTCAGTTGATGGCATTGTCCAAAAAGACTCGCACCACTTTCTGGGCAATCCAGGGATGAGAACGTTGGATGGCGAGAAAAACCACCCTCATCTCTAAGCAGTTGGACCATGAGCTCTCGTTTGGCGTCCACTGACCCTGCATCACTCGAGTTTTGCAATGGGATCCCCAGCCCGAGAGGCTGGCATCCGTCATTTCCAGCGTCCAGGCCGGAGGTTCCAATGGCACTCCTACCTCAAGGTTGTCGACCTGCAGCCACCATTGTAGGATGAGTCTTGCATACGGTAGGCATTCCAGATGCTGACACATTGATTGCGACTGCGGAGCCCAGCGAGACAGTAGAGCATGTTACAATGGCCGCATGTAGGCTCTGGCCCAGGGAACTAGATCCAGAGTCGCCGCCATGGAGCCCAGCAGTTACAGGTAAATACAACGCCGCTGGAGCCAACCTGCTTACAAATTTGCCCACATGACACTATCTTGCAAATGCGCTCCTCTGGAAGGGAGATGAAGCTTGCAGCCATGTCAGATTGTGCGCCCAAGTATATTAGGCACTGAACTCGCTGAAGATGGCTTTTGGCCAGTTTGCCCACCCAGCCCAGGCTTCGCAAAAGCTTGAGGACTCGTGCAGTCGCCTCGAGGGATGCTTTCTCGGGCTTCGCTCCAATGAGCCAATCATCCACAAATAGGGATGCACCAGGATTCCTTCCTGTCGTAGAGCAGCTGCCACCATGACCATGACTTTGGTAAAGGTCCGAGGATCAGTCGCCAGCCCAAAGGGAAACGCTCAAAATTGAAAGTGCCCCAATGGAACCGCAAACCGCAGATACTGCTGATGTTCCGCCCGAATGGGGCTATGCAAATATGCTTCTGTAAGGTCTAAGGCTGTAAGGAATTCCCCCTGCCGCACCACTAATATGACCGATCTTAAGGTCTCCATCCGAAAATGAGGAATGCGTAGCACCCACTTCACGTGTTTGAGGTCCAGGATAGGCCAAAACACCCCCCCCCTCCTTTTTGGGGACAACCAAGTAGATGGAGTATCGACCTAAGTTGTACTGCTCTTGAAGCACCGGTACCACTGACCCCAACTGCAGCAGGCAGCAGAGTCTCTTCTGAACTGCTTCTGCCTTTTTGGGTGTCTTGCAGGGCAAGCGGACAAAAGCTTCATGAAGTGGTTTTGCAAATTCGAGAGTATACCCCTCCCGAATTATCTCTAAGATCCACTGGTCGGTTATGAGAGCGACCCAGGTGACAGAAAACTGTTGTAACCGACCCCCTACTGGCACCACCGCCTGGGCTTGCCTGGCTTCATTGGCTCACGAGGTTCTTCCTTTCAGGGTTCCCAAACTGGCAACTCTGGTAAGGGGAAAAACGCACCCTAAAGCGCTGATAATCCTCAGGCTGACTCCGCTGGGAGGTCCTGCTTTTGGCCTTCTAGGCCTATCTTCTGACAAGCAGTCCCCTTTACCATCCCCAAGTCCTTCACTTTTCCAAGGCCTCCCCCTAAAAGCAGTTTGCCCTTAAAGGGGAGCTTACTCAACCTTGAAATGGAGGAGGCATCTGTCACCCAATTCCTGAGCCAAAGAAAACACAGAATCGCGACCACCGAAGCCATGTTCTTAGAGGCTACCCGCACAAGATCATAATATGTGTCCGCCATGTAAGCGGCTGCTGACTCCAGCCTGCAACCTTCCATTACAACGGTCTCACCTGCCTCCCCCAGTGCTCCCTGGATCCACCGAATGGAGGCCCTGGACACACAGGCTCCGAAGATTGCCATCTGGAGTGCCAGTGCACTGGAGTCGTATACCTGTTTAAGCAGCGATTCCAATCTTTGATCCTGTAGGTCTTTGAGAGCTGCACCACCTTCCACAAGGATAGTGGTCTTTTTGGTGACCGCCACCACCAAAGCATCAAGTTTGGGCATCCTCAAGAGGTCCATGTCCTCCTGCGAGATGGGATACAGCTTTCCTAACACCCTGCTACCTCGCAGCATGGCTTCAGGGAACTTCCACTCCGCCTCAATCATCTTTTTGATCACCCGGTGTACCAGGAAGCACACTTGAGCCCCTTTGAAACCCTGCAAGAGTGGGTTCTCCAGGGGATCCTCTGTTAAGGGGGTGGACACAATGTTTAGCGTCACCAGAGAGTGAGAGATGAGCGCTGCAAGCTCTTCCTTGTGGAATATTCAAAGATACTGGGATCTTCTCCATAGGGGATATCACGTTTCTCCCCTTCTAAAACCGCTTGTTCCCCCCAGAGGTCTGAAGGCCCCTCACCCAGATCCTCCAAGGCTGGCGATAGATAGGAAGCCTGAGCCAGCCAGGTCTCCGTGTCCCCCCTGCTGCCCTTAGAGCTAGCACTTTCCAGCAAGGGGATCTCCTGAGGCCAGGATCTCTGACTCCAACCGGCCACGTTTACCAGCTAATACCCTCTCCTGGGCCTGCTTTCTCTTCAAGCAGTAAGCCCTGTGGAGAGAGAGAGAGAGAGAATAAAGTCCGGTGAGAAAAACTCCTCTGGGAACTGAGGACTCTGTAGCAGACCACAATAACGGAGTAGTGATTTTTACCTGCGCTGACACTGCCTTCTTCCTGCGCTTTGCAGCTGCCCCCAAGGAAATGGCCGCGGTTCCTGCCAAATCCCCCTCCCCCCCACAGTCTCACTAGCTGATCCTTGCTCCACTTCTGTACTAGAATCCATGAGGGAGCCTGGGAACGACGCCAGTCTCTTTAACTGTCTATCCTGTGAGAAGCACTGCCTGCACAATCCTGAAGGCACGACACCACAGCTGCTCTGACACACAGCACACTGGGAACACTGAGCCAGCATGCACCGTCACCTGCCGTCACTCCCGCTGCCGGCTTAGTCAAGGAAGGGAGAGGGAGGAGAAAGATTAATATCGCATTTCATAAGCGCCGGTGCTAGACAACCTGCTACCGAAAACCAAAAAATGCCTCCTCCCCCCCCCCCAAGAGGGACACTTACTGCTCTGCACTATTGCCTGAGCTGCCTTACTGACCTGAGCGACCAGCTGACCTCCAATGACAGCACACAGCACAATGGATACTTCCAGGACCCCAATCCCTGTAGCCAACTGAGGATAATTAGGGTCCCCCCATGCAGAGGAAGGGCTCCCAGGTAGTTTGACCCCGAGCAGAAATAGGAAGGCAGGCTCTGCCAATTCTGGCTGCCCCAAGCTTTTTTTTTTTTTTTTTTTAAATTTAGCAGCCCCTTTCTGTTGCACTGAAGGCTCCTCTGCAACTTTCTCCAAGACCTTAAAATACCTACAAACTGAAAACTAATAAACACTACCACCAGATGCTAGGGGTGCTCCTTCTCCAGCTGCTGAGAACAGAGACTCGAGGGGGAGCTCTTCTACTGGGTTCTCAGAATCCTGACATGCTCAGTTCTCAGCTCCTGCAGAATGGTGACTATCCAAGCGCATCTGGAATTCCTGGACTGGCCTGGAGGGACAATAAGGAAATGTGAATAGTGCACCAATAAGAGGTGTTTCCAAAATGTGCTCTTCGCAAGCTCTTGAGAGCAGAACTATCTGTACAGTGCTGCATACACCTAGTAATACGAGAGAAATAAGCAATAGTAAGAAGGGACTTGCATGGTTTCAGAAGCTTATGTACATCATTCTCCCTGGGAAAAAAAATTCTTGAATTGGTCTAGACCAGGAGAGTAGGCAAATGTTTTGGGCTGGGGGGCCTCATTTTAAAACTATGTCAAAGTCGGGGGCTAGTATGGTTTGAAGAGTGAAGGGGATCCCTATTGCCCAGCAATACTTGTTCTACAGCCATGATGCAGCAGAGAAAGGGGACAGAACAGAAAGAAACAGAGCAGGAAATGCCGATGCCACTTAGAGCTCCAAAATGTCAGCTTTTAAAAATGTGTTCATATTTGTGTGTCATTGAAAACGGACATTCAGGGCCTCAGGTGAAGATATTGGCAGCTGAAGTAATGGGTTGTGTCCAAAGACTGCACTAACTCCGACAATGAGGTGAGGGCCACAATTTTGGTGTTCGTGAGTCAGCTCTGGCTGACAGACTGTAGTTTAGGCACCTTTGGTCTAGAAAACCAAGACTGCATTAACAAATACTAGCTTTTATGTAAAAGGTCCACTGAAACTGGCTTTTATATATGGTAGATGATTGCAGACAAAACCAGTTGAACCAACTAGTCTGCCTAGTTTTTCTAGTCTACACCACAAAAGGTGATGTTAAGTTCATTTGAGAAACTCTGCCCTATTGCCTTCACCCTCTATCAATAAATCATTTAAAATTTCTGCCTAACAGCCGAACCCAAAACCATCATAGATACATCATGAGGTGTAAACTAAAAGGAAATGCTTCGCCATATTCCATGTGAAGCACATGTAAAGTCTCATTTTGTATAAATGTCTAGATCAAAACTGAGATGTCCAAATCAGGATGTACACAATTTCTGGCTATTTTACAAAAGGATCACTGAACAAGGAGGGTCTGATATTGAAAGTATTAGCACTGTTAGCAGACCTGCTGTGTTAATCCCCTTGGCTGGGATATTCAGAGGCACTAACACAGGTGCCACCACTGCATACCCTGATGCTAACCGGTTAGCATTGGGACATTCCAGAAGTGGCACCTGCTGAGAACCAGGCGGCAGCAATATCGAGCCGCTGCCCAGTTATCGCTAAACGGCAAAGGCGAAGGAGCAGGCCGATGCAGAAACCCTGCACTAGGGCCCCATGCTTAAAGTTCTAGCAAGGTTTCATAGCGCAAGTTTTAATGCCCACTTTTTGTGCTGCGATGCGATATGCAAAATTAATCAGTGTGCAAAAAGTCAGTGAAACTGGGAGAGCAAGACAAACACATGCGCACAGCAGCTGGCGCCAAGTTTGGCATGCTGTCCCACAGAAATAGGGTCATCTGAGGTGAAGTTCGACACTTCACCTCAGAGGATCCAGGCATCGGAGAAAGTCCCTGATGACATCAGCATGATGTCAGGGGGCCAGTGTCCCCCCCACCCCCCGACACTGACCCCCTGACAAGTAAAATCGCTGGTGGCCCAGTGAGCCCCGATCTCCACCACCCCCTGAAACAAACAGGATGTGGTGGCCTCACCACACACACCCTCCTCAGTACCTTAAACATTGTAGGGTGGAAGCATTATCAACATGCTCCTGGACTGCCATCTTGCAAGACGGCAGTGCATCCTGGGATGCACCAGGTGGGGTCAGAATACCATACAAGGTAAAAAATGTCTTATATGGAACAGTGATCCCTGGGGTTGCATCCTGGGACAGCTGACCCTACATCATGTGTCCCAGAATACAACCTTGGTGCAGTGGGGCTTTTTAGCCATATGTCAGTCTGACCACAGCCAGTGTTGCCATTTTGCAAGGTGGAGGTGTGGAGCGAGAGTATTACCCACACACTCCCACCCCCCACAACATTTAAGGTATGGGGGGGGGGGGGAACCATGGCCCACCAGGCCTAGAGATTTTACTTCTATCAATTTTGCCAATGGTATCGGGGGCTTTCCCCAATGCTTGGATCGTCTGAGGTGAAGTGTCAGACTTCACCTTGGATGTTCTTTTTACTCTCAGCTGGATCTTTATGCTTGCCCAAAGCTGCTGGGAAGATCCAGTATTAAAAATGATATGAGAGACTGATAAGTTTCAGTGCAGTTATTTTTGGTTTTGTTTTACATCATCGGATGCAATTAAAAATGTGCAGCACTTTGAATCTGGCTTTCAGGTCCATTGTGCTGCAGTTTAACTTTTTTTCTGCTGCTAGCTTGCTTTCTGCATCAGAGAGCAAGTGTAGCATGAGGAAAAAAGCTCCAGAGAAATGCCATGTTAAGGTTTTCTGCATCAGTCCGTTAGAGGCCTAGTTGTTTAAGTTCTGGCACCAACATACATATATGTGCCATATTTTGAGACCTGTATGTATAACAAACCATTAAAGGAGACAAGCTACTGAAGTTACATTTTTACACCTTTCTTTTTTGGTGTGGGGGTGGAGGGTGGTAAGCACAATTGCCCCCTCAATTACTCTTCTGAAGTCCTGTCTGACACTTACGCGTGACTCGCAGGGCGGTGCAAAATCCAACAGGCAAGCGTTTTAAAAATATATGTGACTCCTGTTCAACAACAAAATACATGTATAATTTTTAGGATCACCAGAACTATGCCCAGAACATGTCCCCTTTGAATCTGTGCATTCCCAGGCATATCTATTTTGCACATGCATGTGTTACTATTTACATGTAAATGTTGCACAAGCCTCATAAAATGACCTCCAAAAATATCCCTCGTTTCTTAGTAACCTCACAATCATCCTTATGCACAGGGACTGCACTATGCACAGCACCTCTTAAAACATTTGGGCTCAGAACAAAGTAAAGTCCCATTGTACTGCAGACTTGGAATGGTGAACAAAAGCCCTAAAGCAGGGGCTTTCAACCCTGTTAGCCACAATAAATGTGCAAGAGCTAGATCTACATATAGTGAACGGCGCAAGCAAAGTAACAGCATGTCTGTTACTTCATATTCATTGTGGATATATTAAAATCCGGACCAACCAGGAGATACACAAGGACAAGATTTAAAATCCTTGCTCTAGAGGTTAAAGACTTCACTGCAGGCATGTCTGTCATAGAAAGTACAAACAAACCATGCCAAGCCTAAATACTATTTTCATGCCTTTACTAAAACTTTATTATCCAATCAAAACGACATGATGAGAATCAGTTTGTTTACTTGTGAAATTATGTTTTATTCCTCAAATCAGTATAAGTTCACTAATATATTTTAAAAGTTCTCTGTACGTGATGACAAAAAAAAAAAAAAAAAAAAAGTGTGTTTTAAGCAGAGGTGGGAAAACATTTAGAAAACCTAGGACATTGGCCAGAGTTTTAGAAACCAGGGAATTGTGTCTTTGTTTATGTGTGGTTATTTAGCTCTTTGTTTTATCTCTTATGTTGCATTTTTTCCCTCCCCCCTCCCTTATTCCACCTGTTCCCCAGCTTCATTCTTTCCTTTGTATTCTTTCACTGTAGCTCAACAATAAAGGCTCCTCTGCCAGCAATCGCCACCACATTTCCCTTGAACAGGTCCTACTGGCTTCTCTTTAGGGAGCCAAACCCCACATTTCTGACACCTGGATGACCTGCTACCCAAGATGTTTCTGGCCTGGTCTTCAAGATTATTCTCTCTTACCAGAGATCTAGCAACAAGAACAGTACATACCAAGATGGTGAAGAATCCTTCTACTCTATTCAGCACTAAGGCTTTGCTGGCATGCTGTGCTCATTTTTGAGAGACAGCATTCTGGAAAAAGTCCAATGCGGTGCAGATCAAATATTTACTAAAGATGACAGGGATACACTCGTATAAGGCAGTCTGCCTAAAGGCAGGGAGACTGCACAACCTCTTGGGATTTTTTCCATGCCTATTTTATGAAGAAATGTATATACCTGATAATTTCCTCTCTTTGAATCCTGCTAGACCAGTCCAGATGAATGAGTTATGCTCCCTTGCCAACAGATGGAGGCAGACTAGGGCAACTTTCAGTGATATCATCACTAGTATATCCACTGGTTCAGCATTCAGAAAAGCCAGAATGACACTTCTCAAGCAGAAAGCAAAAAACTGAAACACACCCCTCAGGAAAAATTACGTTATTAACCAAAATCCATAAATTGATGCGATCAATAGGAACAAGTATGTGGCTTTCTTACCACAATTAAACTCAGCATCAGACGCGGATACTGGCACTGCAACCAAGAGGCAGCACAGCTCCCAAACCTGTAGGAATAGTCTTCCGCATGGGTCCTAGAATAGTCTAGCAGGACTCAAAGAAAAAAAGTTAGAGTATGTAAATTTCTTCTTCCTTATCATCCTGCTAGAGCAGTCCAGATGAGTGGTTATAGGGAGGAGTGGCCTAGTGGTTGGGGCAAGTTACCTCAGGTCAGAAGGTCGGGGGTTCAAATCCCACTAGAGGACAGCAACTTTGAGCTGGAAAGACTGGGGTCTCTAGTCCCACAGGTGCTCCTTGTGGTCTTGGGCAAGCCACTTAACCCTCCATTGCTCATGTTTCTTGTAAGTATTAGTGTATGTGTTTCATATCCCTCGTGTTAAATGTATCCCCCAATTGTGTTGTGACCACTTTGATTGAAGGATAAGGTGGTATACAAAACTGTCTAAATAAATACCCAAGTAGTCAGGACCCAGGATGGGAAGACAACATTCTGGACAGAACCATCGGGCCAAAAGGTGCTATCTGCTTCAGCTCCCATATGCAACTTGTAGTGTTTCATAAAGGTATTCAGAGACAACTAAGGAACAGTCTTGCAGATGCCCTTGCAGGGAAAATAAAGTGGATGCTATCCAGGAGGTGGCCTATGTCTTAAGCCGTGCATACACTAGGTGCAATGCAACATGTAATGCAACCTAACCTGCAGCATATTTGCCTAGTCGGGACGTGTTCATGAATGACCCACATGCATCCTGCGTGCACACTACTTTCATTTGCTTTGTGCTCATTCAGATCCAAACTGCTGGTTTTTGCTGCAAAGGGGCAAGCAGCATTAGTTGGGATGCTGTTTGGAGCACGTCCCTGATAAGTACGTGCTCGCGAACTAAGTGGATCACACTGCGTGCAGTTTGTCTCCGAGAATGCGCACTTTGTGCATGCTCTGCGTCCCAATTAGCTAGAGTTTTGTGCATGTTGCATTACATGTTCGGATCGCACAGTGTATACGCACCTTTAGAGTGAGTGTTTATGCCCTTCAGCACATGCTTTCAAGATAGAAGGTATGCTCAACCAATTGCCCCCTTAATCCAGTCAAAGACTTTACCACTGCTTGTCCTTTTCTCAGACCTCTGAATAAGGACAAAGATGGTCCGACCAACAGAAGGAATTAGTAATCTCCAAGTATCAGACTAACAGCCTCCTCACACCCACTAGATCCAGAGAGGGATCCAAAGGTCCCCCTTTGAGGAGGGCGGCAGTATGATGGTTAAGATGAAAGGGACACAGCATCTTTGGGAGAAAAGCTGGCATGGCCTGAAAGCCTATGTGTTGAATGACCAAAAAAGGATTCCTGTAATACAAGGCCTGCAGCTCTGACACCTACCTGGCAGATGCAATAGCCACCAGGAAAACCCCTTTGACTGTCAAGTCCTTAAAAGAGGCCATACGAATGGTCACATAAAGGGGCCCTTTTAGCTCCTTCAATACTAAAGACAAATTCCACTAAGGAACTACTCGACGCATTGGTGGACAGATCTGATTCACTTTCTCGAAAAAGTAGGAGACTTCAGGGTACAATAGGCTCCTAGTGGCATGTCAGGGCCACTACCTGAACCTTAACTAGAAGAATGACAAAACTACAACAATGTCCACCTTCCAGGGACTGGAGGGAACACCATCTCTTGAAAACCTTCCAGACCCTCACATAGGCTAAGTAGGTAGGAGACTGAGGATGCCCACTATGGTTTTAGATTAGCCCTTCTTGAACAGCCTACACCTCTCAAAAGCTAGGTCATAAGCAAGAAGGGAATGAGATTCTCTATCCCAGGGACTCTTGTCACAGGAGGCCTCTATTTTGAGACTGACAATAGATTCAAGAGATCTACGTACCATGGCCTGCATGGACAGTACCATGCTACTAGAATCAAGCCAGAGTGGGACCAAATCTTACACAGAAGCCAGCTCACCAAGGGTCACAAGGGTAAGACATACAGAGGCCCCCTCCTAGGACCACTCCTAAAGCAGGACAAACAAGCCTACTGTTTACAGATCCTTTCTGCGGCTGAAAAAGTTCTCCACTTTGGCATTCTCCTGAGTGACCATCAAGTCAAAAACTGAAAGGCCTCACCGGAGGCTATGAGGTCAAAATCATAAGGGCTTAACTCTCACTCACCAGGATCCACAGTGTTCCAACAAGTTGACAGCCTGCGCATTGTTGACACCTGCTATGTGCACTTAAATGCTCCTCCACCTAAAAACACAGCTCTACCACCTTGCAAGCCACTCTGGCACTGTACATTCTGCCTTGCTTGTTGATATACACTATAGCTGTGGCACTATCCAAGAATACATGAACCACTTTGCCCACCAGGAGAGTCCAGAATCTTTCCAGAGCCAAGCAGATTGCTATGGCTTCCAACTGGTTGATTAACCAGACCTCTTGTGGGGACAAGTCCCTAGACAATTTACAAAGACAGTGGGCTCCCTAGACCTTCATGCTGGCATCTGTGATGAACACCACCCAATCCAGCAAATCCAGTGACATCCTGTCCATCAGATGGCAAGACTGTGACCACCATGATAACTGCTGCTCTACCTCTCAAAGGAAAAGGGTCTGATCGCTCAGGGAGACCAGAAGGACAGCAGATGTCTCTGAAGGGGGTGCATTTGTGCCCTGGCCCAAGGGACCAGTTCCAGTACCAAGGTGATGGATTTAGGAGTTTTGAGGTATTTCCAGGCCTGGGGAGCTGACCTTGCATGAAGTCTTGGGCTGGCTTTGCAGCTTGAGCAAGTTTACCTGTTGCACTCCATTCATTACTTTATAGACTTCTATCATATCTCCCCTCAGCTGTCTTTTTGCCAAGTTGAAGAGCCCTAACCTTTTAAGCTTTTCCTCATAGGGATGTCCTTCCATCCCCATTACTATTTTGGTGGCTCTTCTTTGTACCTTTTCAAGTTCTTCTAGATCCTTTTTAAGATATGGTGACCAGTATTGCACACAATATTCAAGGTGCTGTCGAACCTTAGAATGATATTAGAGGCATTATAATAGTTTTTGTTTTATTCTCCATTCCTTTCCTTACGATATCCTTCAAGAAGGTACAAGGAGCTTTGGCCAGGCCAAAAGGCAGAAATGAAATCTAGAAATGGTGGTCCAGGACACTGAAGTGCAGAAACTGCTGGTGTCTCTACCAAATGGGAATATGAAAATATGCCTCAGCAAGATCCAGGGAAGTTAGGAACTCTCCCTTGCTGAATGATGCAATGATCAATCTGATGGTTCCCATGCGGAAATGGAGGCCCTTCAAAAGTGTGCACTGACCACCTTCAAGTCCAGAATAGGCTGAAAGTAACCTCCCATCTTGGGCACCAAGAATTAGATGGGATAATACTCTGGGCCTGTTCTGCGGAGTGCACAGGTAAGAGTCTGCAACTGCAAGAGACACTGTAGAGTTTTCTCAATTGCCACCTGCTTAAATGGAAAGCCACAGGGAGACTTGACAAAAGGCTATTCCTGCATGTAACCCTGACAGAGGGCCTTAAGGATCCATTGGTCCGATATGGGTCCCATTCAGAGGAAAACAGCTAGTGGCAACCAGTGGTGCCTCAGAAGAGACCACTGGATCTCATTGCAGGAGTTTGCTGACTCCAAAGAGCACCACACCCAAGTCTCAAGCACACTGAACTCCAAACGGGCTGACCCTTCCTGGGCTTAGACTCCTAGCATAAAAAGACCCTACCCAGATTCCTAGTAGTCCGAGGGCGTCACCATTCTTCACACAAGGTCTTACAAGAGGCGCTCCAAGTACTCCTTGTAGCTGTCTGCTGAAGCCTCTGAGGGTGAGCTTTATCAAGGTCTTTTACCAACTTCTCCAGGACTTCCTCAAAAAGGCAAATTGCCTTTAAAATGAAAATTTTCTCAGCTATAACTTGGAAGCAGCATCAGCTAACCAGCTATGGCCAAAGCCACCGGTTAGCCACTAATAGTGTTGTCGTAGACTTGGAGAAGGTCCAGATCAAGTCATACAGAGCATCAGCCACATACATGGCTCGACTCTGATCTTACAGCCTCTGGACTATCCAGCAGCTTCTGGACCCAGTATGAGGGCTTGGACCACCAAAACTGCACACAGTGATGTTTTAGAGCCCAAGGCAGAGGCCACAAAGGCTTTCTTAAGGAAGGCCTCTATCCTCTGCAATTATGGAGACTCCTTGAGCGCAGCACCCCCTTCCACTGTGATGAGAATGGCCACCTAAAGAAGCCCAAAAAGCTGATCAGCCAAGACAGGATCATATAGCTCCCTAAGGCCCAGCTCAAGGGTCTCCCACTAGGAGACTATAAGCTGCCACAGTCTCAGGTAGAAGAAATAATCCAGATCACCAGATACCCTCCAGAATAGGGTCTGCTTGCAAAGCTCGTATGGGATCAGGCTCTACAATATGCAAAGCCACCACAGCATCCTGACTAACAGGAAAATTCTCTCTGTGAAAAAAGGCCCATCACGGAAAGATCCTTGCCTTCCATCAAGGGAATCTCCCCCTTCTCCTCAGGCTCATCCTATGGAAAAAAGAAGTCCTTTTCTGCATTCCAAACAACCCCCGTAATGGTTAAGGCTGGACTCCTGGAGAAAAGGGTAGGTGAAGGAGTTAAGCGCTCTGCTTTGCCCTCTTTCCACCAAATGAGAGGGGTGCTCAAGGGCCCTCAGGGACTCTGTAGGGGAGGCCTTGGCCTAAGGCCCATGCAGAGAGAGTAAGGACTAAAAAACAGTCCTAAGCTGCTTCAGCAGCTGCTGCTCAAAGCTGACCTAAAAAATGACTCTGGAGAATCCTCTAAGAAGAGCTGCTGGCTAGTCTGAAGCCTCCTATGTTCCCCCTCCACAGAGACCATTGTGGCCATCCAAAATGGAAGCCTGTCCCATGGGCAGGAAAACCAAAGGAAATGCAATAGAGGGACTGGAATCACCAATGGACCCGAGCCCCACCAGGGGAGGAAGGTTCACTTTTGACAATCTTTTTAACATCTTTGTTAGCAATACTGTGGAAGAGCTGTCGGGTAAGGTTTGCCTCTGCAGATGACACCAAAATCTACAATAGAGACACCATGGAAGGAGTAGATAACATGAAGATGGGTCTAGCTAAGCTTGAAGAATGGTCTAGAATTTGGCAACTGAGAATTTTTTTTAAATGTATTTATATTTACATTTACAAATGAACATCAAAGCATTCATATGAATGAACCAAGGGAAAACATGGCATGTAACATGTAATATACCATTAACATTAGGCCACAAAAATTTACAGGGAGGCTCCAAGAAAAACAAACAAAGAAAAAAAAGGAAAAAAAACTCCAAACACGAGGCAGGTAGAGACTTATACGTCAGCCATACGGGAAATCACAGAAACTTCAATATCTTCCCTAAGGAATTCCAGAAGCTGCTTGGGTTCAAAGAAAATAAAATGTTTACCTTGATAGGACATATAAAAACGAGAAGGAAATTTTAACAAAAAAGTGGCTCCCAAGGAAAAGGTCCTGGCCCTATAGACCAGGAACTCCTTCTTCCTAGTTTGAGTTACCCTAGACAATTCAGGAAAGATATGAAATTTAGAACCCAAAAATTGCTCCTTGAAATTCCTAAAATAAGAGCAGAGAATCAAAGACTTATCTGATTCCAGTGCCAGAGTAACAAGCAAAGTAGTTCTTTCAGTAATCACTTCCAGGGAACTCTCCAGAAAGCACAGTTACTTACCTGTAACAGGTGATCTCTGGGAACAGCAGGAATTAGTCCTCACATATGGGTACGTCAGTACCGACGGAGCCTGCGCAGGAATGCTCCCCAGCTTCCCAGAAAGCAAGCTTTTGGGGCATCCCACAGCGCATGCGCGCTGCCTTCCCGCCTTTCCTACCAACTCTCCTCAGTTCGAGTTTAAAGCTGAGACAATAGAGAGAGAGAGAGGAAAGGAAAGACAGAGAGAGATACAACTCCTAGGGGAGGTGGGAGGGTTGTGAGGACTAATTCCTGCTGTTCCCAGAGATCACCTGTTACAGGTAAGTAACTGTGCTATCTCCAGGAACAAGCAGGAATGAGTCCTCACATATGGGGACTCCCTAGCTGAGATGCCTGGGAGATCCCCAAGGATATGAGACCCTGAAGGGTTCCTCGTCTTCCTATGGATCTCAGGCATCCATTAAGGGAAGGAGGGCAGGAGTTGTTCAAGAATGGAACAGGTGTTTGAGGACAGCCTGACCAAAGAAGGCATCCCGGCGGGAGTCCTTGTCCAAACAGTAATGGGCTGTGAAGGTATGAACCGAGGCCCAGGTGGCTGCTCGACAGATCTGGTCGATGGACACAGAATGAAGATGAGCCATAGAGGCGGCCATGGCTCTCACATTGTGAGCTGTGACATGGCCCTCCAGAAAAAGGTTCTTACTCTGGTAAGCAAAAGAAATACACTGAGCAATCCAATTGGACAGTGTTCTTTTAGAGACTGGAAGTCCTAAATGAGAAGGATCAAAAGCAACAAAAAGCTGGGAAGACTTTCTACGTTGCTGTGTCCTGTGTAAGTAAAAAGCAAGAGCTCTTTTACAATCTAGAGTATGAAGGTTCCTCTCTGCACTGGATGCATGAGGAGCTGGAAAAAAGACAGGTAAATATACCTCTTGATTAAGATGAAAAGGTGAGACCACTTTAGGCATAAAGTGAGGATTTGTCCTAAGGACTACCTTATCATGATGGAACCTTGTATAAGGTGGATTAGCCACTAAGGCCTGCAGTTCACTGATGCGGCGAGCCGAAGTGACTGCAATAAGGAAAATAACCTTCCAGGAAAGAAATTTCAAGGAGGTAGTGGCTAAGGGTTCAAAAGGTGGCTTCATAAGCTGACCAAGAACCAAGTTTAAGTCCCATGCCACCGGAGGGGGTCGAAATGGAAATTACACTAACCTGGTAATTGTAGTTCCTGGAGGGTCCAGTTTAGTCCTCCACAATCGGGTAGTGCTCCTCCTCCTGCAGCCTGGAGACTGGACCAATCAAATCTTCTGTAGTATATATGCAGACGGAGCTCCCAGAAGCCCCCAGTGTACTAGTAACAAAGCATACTTAACGAAGCAACACATTAGATTAATATAAAAAAATGCATAGTTAAAGAACAAACTCGCTCCCCCCAAGAAAATATCCAACCCCCTCCCCAAACGAGGAAGTCAGAACACTGCATCGCGCCGCCAACGACGCTCCGGCAGCAAAAATACAGCCCACAGTGAGAAATCTCAGAAGAGCTGACTGAAAATCGAAGAAAAGGAAGAGCCATGGCCAAGAGCGCGGCCGCAAAAAAGGGTCGAACGGAAAGGAGGAAGCGTCTTATGATCAACCGTTCGGAAAGGCGCGCCGCACTGCAATAGCAGATAGTCGGGAGGGAAGGAGGACTAAACTGGACCCTCCAGGAACTACAATTACCAGGTTAGTGTAATTTCCATTTCCTGTTCGGTATTCCAGTTTAGTCCTCCACAATCGGGATGTAACAGAGCAGTCAAGACCGGGCGGGACCTTGCCATCCGGCGCGCAGAACCGCCGAACCAAAACAGGAATCCTGAGCTGCTGACACATCCAACCGATAGTGTTTACTGAAAGCATGCAAAGACGACCAAGTGGCCGCCTTACAGATGTCTGCTGGCGGAACTAGGCTATACTCCGCCCAAGAGGTCGCCTGAGCCCTAGTGGAATGTGCTCGGATCCCTGCCGGAATAGGCCGCTGCTGCAACAGATACGCGGACGCGATCGCTTCTTTGAGCCATCTTGCAATGGAGGCCTTAGCCGCCGCTTCCCCTTTACGTGCACCACCGAAGAGCACGAATAGGCGGTCAGTCTTCCGAAAAGATTCGGTAGCCTTCAAATAACGACGAAGCGCACGACCCACATCGAGACGGGGAAGACTTTTGTCCGCCGTCCCGACCGAGTGCGAAGGAAGAACTGGAAGAAACACTGCCTGATTCACGTGAAAAGGAGAAACCACCTTTGGCAAAAAGGAAGGAACCGGACGGAGAATCACCCGATCCGGGGAAAAAGACAAAAAAGGTTCTCGGCAGGACAACGCATGTAGATCAGAAATACGTCGTGCCGAACAGATGGCTACAAGAAAAACCATCTTCAGCGTGAGATCTTTCAGAGACGCCCTACTCATAGGTTCAAAAGGTTCACGAACCAGGGCCCGCAGCACTAGATTCAAGTCCCACGGAGGAACGAAAATCCTGCGTGAGGGCCGCAAATGAAAAACAGCCGTAAGAAAACGACGTACGTCCGGATGAGAACCGAGGAGACGGCCTAAAACTTTGCCTCGATAACAAGAGATAGCCGCCAACTGGACTTTCAGGGAACTAGCCGCAAGGCCCTTATCAAAACCATCCTGAAGAAAACTTAAAACGACGGACATGGAAACCGTCGCTGCACGGACTCCACGCCGGGAGCACCAGTCTTCAAAGATTCTCCAAATCCGAACGTAAGTAAGAGAGGTGGATGTTTTCCTCGCCCGCAGTAGGGTAGAAATCACCGCGGGGGAGTAACCCTTCTTTTTCAGCCGAGCCCTCTCAATGGCCAAACCGTAAGCGAGAATCGACCCACTTGGGGCATCCGCAAGGGCCCCTGAAGAAGAAGATCCAGCAGCGCGGGCAAGAGCCAAGGAACGCCGTCGCGCAGCCGGACCAGGTCGGCATACCAGGGCCTCCGGGGCCAATCCGGGGCCACCAGTAACACTCGACCCCGATGGCCCTCGATGCGCTGAACGACCCGGCCGATCAGAGCCCACGGAGGAAAGACATAAAGAAGACCGGACGTTGGCCACGGCTGAATGAGAGCGTCGAGCCCCTCGGACATGCGCTCCCTTCGCCTGCTGAAGAAGCGTCCTGTCTTGGCCGACTGAAATGTCGCCATGAGATCCATGATGGGCGGACCCCACCGATGAACTATTTGCGCGTAAACTTGCGGATTTAGCTCCCACTCTCCGGGGTCCACCCGCACTCTGCTGAGAAAATCGGCCTGAACATTGTCTGCGCCTGCAATATGCGCTGCCGAGATGGCCGGAAGACGAGTCTGCACCCAATTGAACAAGGCCGTCGCTTCTGATTCCAGGGCCACGCTGCCGGTGCCGCCTTGGCGATTGATGTAAGCTACGGTGGTCGCATTGTCCGAGAGGACTCGCACCGGCCGGCCGAGAACTAGGGCTTCGAGGGCCAAAAGAGCTAGCCGCACCGCCCGTAATTCGAGACGGTTGATCGACCAAGAAGCCTCCAGGGGAGACCATTCCCCCTGAGCGAAGCGGGTCTCGCAGTGAGCACCCCAGCCGGTTAAGCTGGCATCCGTTGTGAAAGGAACCCAAAGTGGAGGCTCCAAGGGAATCCCCCGCGTCAGGTTCTCGGAGGAGAGCCACCACCGGAGCAATCGGCGAACCGCCTTTGGGCAAGGCAATCTCCTGTTCAACGAGTCGAACTGGTTGGACCAACGGCGCAGCAGAGCACTCTGTAGCGGACGCATGTGGAAGCGCGCCCAAGGCACCACCTCCAAGGTTGCTGCCATCGTACCGAGGAGCCGCAGATACCACCACGCGGACGGAGCGGGCATCCCCCTGAAGAGGCGGACAAGAGACCGCAACGCCAGAATGCGGCGCTCCGGCAGGCACACCAAGCCCCGTGCTGTGTCGAAGCGCACTCCCAGATACTCGAGATCCTGCGTCGGGCACAGACAACTCTTGCATTCGTTCACCACCCAGCCGAGGGACCGCAGCAGAGCCACCACCCTGCTCGTGACGTGCACACACTCCCGACTGGACTTTGCCCGAATCAACCAGTCGTCGAGATACGGATGGACCAGGATGCCCTCCTTGCGCAAGGCCGCCGCGACCACTACCATCACCTTTGTGAAGGTGCGGGGAGCCGTGGCGAGACCGAACGGCATGGCCCGAAATTGGAAGTGGCCCCACGGAAGAGCGAAGCGGAGGAGAAACCGTTGATGAGACGGCCGGATGGGAATGTGTAGATAGGCCTCGGAGAGATCGAGGGACGTTAAAAACTCCCCTTGACGTACCGCGACAATGACTGACCGCAGGGTCTCCATACGGAAGTGCGGCACCCTGAGAGCACGATTCACGCCTTTGAGGTCTAAGATCGGATGAAGAGAACCGCCCTTTTTGGGAACCACAAAATAGATGGAGTAGCGACCGGCGCCTCTTTCCAAAGGAGGGACCGGAACTACTGCACCCAGGGAGAGTAGTTGATCGAGGGTCACGTGGATGTCCTGCGTCTTTTGATCTCCCTTGCTGGGTGACATAACAAAAGAATCTCGAAGTGGGTAGGCAAACTCCAGCGCATAACCCTCTTTGATAATCTGCAGCACCCACTGATCTGACGTAATTTGGGCTCAAGAAGGAAGAAAGTCGCGCAAACGACCCCCGATAACCAGGCCTCCCTCTAGAGCCCGCCTCGCTTCATTGTGGCTTCCGATTAAAGGAAGAGGCCGAGGAAGAGGCGGCTCCGGAGAAGCCTCTTCCTGCTCCTCTGAAACCACGAAATCCTTGATGACGGGTCCCAAAGCGACCGCGCTGCGATGTCCACAGTCGGGAGGAACGAAACCTGCGAAAATCCCGAAAACTGACCGCGCGCCGAGGTCGACGATCTGCTGAGCTTAGGCTTATCTTCCGGCAGTCTTCCACCCTTAGACTCACCGAGATCCTTCACCAACTTATCGAGAGCCTCACCAAATAACAATCTGCCCTTAAAGGGCAGCTTACTGAGGCGAGACTTGGAAGAACCGTCGGCCGCCCAGTTGCGTAACCAGATGGACCGGCGCGCCGCCACTACGGAGGCCATACTGTTAGCTAAGGAGCGAATTAAATCATAAAGCAGATCCGCCAAGTAAGCCGATCCGGACTCCATGCGGGTAACTTCCAGCAACCCCTGCTGGTCCAGACCGGAAACCGAGCGCAGATGCTGTGACCAACGTAAACAAGCCCGAGCAACCCACGCCCCACAAATAGAGGCTTGCAGAGACAAGGCGTTTGTATCGAAGGCTTGCTTCAACAAATTATCAACCTTCTTATCCTGGGCATCCTTTAAGGCCGCAGCACCCTCAACCGGGATGGTGGTTTTCTTGGTCACCGCCGATGCTGCAGCATCTACTCGCGGAGACTTAAACAAGTCCCTGTCCTTGTCGGCCAGGGGGTAAAGATGATTCATGGTCCGAATCCCTTTCAAACCAGATTCTGGTTGATCCCACTCCGCATGGATCATTTGCTCAACCACCCGGTGCACGGGGAAAACTACCTGGGCATCCCTGACCGCCTGAATGAGAGGATCTTCGAGACCCTCCTCCTCCAGAGGCCGCACCACAGCTAGGTTAAGAGTTTGAAGAGCCTCAGTGATCAAAGGGACCAGCTCATCCCTACGAAACACGCGAATAATCCGAGCCTGATCTTCCGGCTCAGGGATCTCCCCGTCCTCCAACTCATCAGCCTCCGTTTCAGGATCACCCTCCGCTTCAGCATCCGGAAAACAAAGGGTGTCCTGATCCTGGTCCACCAACCTGAGCCTCTTGACGGCGGGCTGAGAAGACCGCTGAACCTCCCCTGAGGAGCAAGAGGGGAGGGAGGCGGGCCAAGCCTCCGGCAACTGACCGGACCGGCTCAAGCGGAAAGCTTGATGCATGAGGAGAACGAAATCTGGGGAAAAATCCACAGGCGGCGCTACTAGAGCCGCATGTTGCAGCTCAGGGGCAGATCCAGTGGACGGCGGTACCGACCCAGACGGGTGGACGCCCGCCGAAGGGACACTCTCCCCCGATAGAGAGGTGTCACCGGGGATAGGCAGATCCTTAAGTTCAATAGAATGTTCCAGGTCTGAAGAAACTGAGGCGCAGCCCCTGCAGATGCCAGAGTCAGTCACTGCACCTCTGCGGGACCCGCAAATTACGCATTGTGGCTTGGCAGCCATGTAAGAGCAACCTCCGCCAAGTGGGAGAAAAGGGATCAGAAACAGGGAAGCCCACACCAAAGGGACCAACCCTATGCAAATCAGCACTGTCTTTTATTCAAAACGTTTTTGTTTTTTTGGTTTTTTTTTTACAGAAAATAAAACACTCCCCAGGATCTCAGGGGTGCCCTGAGCAAAATCGCCAGCATAAGAAACCCCAAAAATGCCAGGGGAACCCGTGCACAAGTGTTAAAAAGTGCCACTGAAAAGTTCCCTTTAGAAATCCAAAATGGCCGCCGCACTTGTTCACCCGCAATAAAAAACGGCGCGAAAATACAAAGGCAACCAAAGAAAAATGAAAATAAAGAAAACGGCCCCAAATGAAGGGCAAAGTGAAAAAACCAAGAAAAACAGTAAATCGGGAGGCAGGGGAGCTGACAGACCCGCTGAAAATCCAAACGGGAGGGAGCTGCAGTACCCGAGAAAGGTAAAGAAATGAAAAATCCTACCAGCTCAGGAAACAGCAAAAGATCTCAGCCAACTTCTCAGAGTGACAGACAATGCTGGACCAGGTATGGCTCTTCCCCGTACAGCCTAGGGGAGAGCTCAACCCAGGCTATAGAAATCCCCAGGAAGGAAGGCAGGAGCCCAATGCAGGACTGGCTTCCCCCGGGAGGTCCCCTGTGGCAATGCTTTTTTTTTTTTTTTTTTTTTTTTTTAAAGAGACAGCTATCTAGCAAATAAATGGTAATGAACAAGCCAAAACAAAAACCCAAAAGAACTAACTAACTAGTGTTGCTCCTTCAAGTGTCACTAAGTGTGCCCAGAAAGGGCACGCACGTCCTCAAGCTGCAAGGAGACTGGACACACTGGGGGCTTCTGGGAGCTCCGTCTGCATATATACTACAGAAGATTTGATTGGTCCTGTCTCCAGGAGGAGCAGCACTACCCGATTGTGGAGGACTAAACTGGAATACCGAACAGGAATGGGAGGTTTAGTTAAAGTTAGGCCTCTCATAAATCTTGCAATAAGAGGATGAGAGGAAACAGGTTGTCCATTGATAGGCTTAAGGGATGCTGCAATAGCACTTAAATGGACCCTTACTGAATTCGTCTTAAGGCCTGCATTGGAAAGATGCAGGAGATATTTTAATAGAGAATTCATAGGAAGTGCCAGAGGGTCAAGACCCTTTTGAGCACACCAAATGGAAAATCTTTTCCATTTAAAAGCATAGGAATGCCTAGTGGAAGGTTTCCTTGAAGCATGGAGGATATCCTTCACTTGCTGCGAAAGATTGAAGTCTTGAAGGTCTAGGCCTTCAGTAACCAAGCTCTGAGGTGAAGGGATTTGGGGTTTGGATGCCACAAAGTCCCCTCCTCCTGAGACAGAAGGTCTGGAGCAGCTCCCAAGTCCAGGGAGGGGGCTTGGGAGAGATGCAGAAGTAGAGGGTACCACACTTGGCGTGGCCAGCGTGGAGCTATGAGGATCATAGATCCTTGATCCCTCTGAAGTTTGAACAGAGTCTTGGGAATCAAAGGAATGGGTGGAAAGGCATAGAGGAAGTCCTGACCCCAATGAAGGAGGAAGACATCCTTGGCCTGAACTCCCTGACACGGAATTCTGGAACAGAACCAGGGAAGTTTGGCATTCCACGGACTTGCAAATAGGTCTATGTCTGGGGTTCCCCTTTCCTGGAAGATTCTGAGTACCTGATCCATGTGCAGGGACCATTCGTGTGGAAGCAGAACTCGACTGAGTCTGTCTGCCCAAGAGTTTTGAATTTCTGGGAGGTATACTGCCAGGAGATGGATTTCATGCTTTCTGGCAAAGGCCTATAATCTTAGAGCTTCGTTGCAAAGCGACAGAGAGCCAGTTCCTCCTTGCTTGTTTATGTAAAACATGGCTACCTGATTGTCCGTTTGAATGAGGACTGTCTGGCAGCTGAGGAGGGTATGAAAGACCTTGAGAGCTAGGAACACTGCTCGAAGTTCCAAGAGGTTGATATGAAGAGAGGTCTCCTGTAGGGACCAAGTGCCTTGGGTGGAGAGGTCCTGTAGATGAGCTCCCCAACCTGTTTGGGAGGCATCTGTTGTGAGGATTGCTTGGGGCAACAAAGGTTGGAAGGGGGACCCCAGCAACAGATTTTGAGTGGACATCCACCATTGGAGAGACCAAAAGAGACGTTTGGAGTTTGCTATTTGGTCTGAGAGAGCTCCTGAAGCTTGAGTCCACTGGGTGGACAAAGTCCATTGAGCTGCTCTCATATGTAGGCGAGCATAGGGCACCACATGTACTGTGGAAGCCATGTGGCCTAGTAGTTGTAGCATCTCCCGGGCAGTTAAGTGGCTCTTTGACTGAATCTGGGAGGCTAACTGCACTAGACGTTGACAACGAGTCTGGGGAAGATAGGCTCTTGCAGTAGTGGTGTCCAACCAGGCCCCTATGAATTCTAGGGACTGAGTAGGGGTGAGCTGAGACTTTGGGAGGTTTACCACAAGTCCCAGATACTGCAGAATGCGCCTGGTGCGGTCCAGGGAAATTTGGGCTTCTGACTGAGATGGAGCTCGGATGAGCCAGTCGTCCAGGTAGGGGAAGACAAATATTCCCAGAGTGCGTAGAAATGCAGCAATTATTGCCATGCATTTGGTGAACACTCTTGGAGCAGAGGCTAGACCGAAAGGAAGCACTCTGTATTGGTAATGTTTTCCCTGGAACAGAAAACGTAGGAATTTTCTGTGGGATGGATGAATGAGTATATGAGTGTACGCATCCTTGAGATCTAGAGAACAAAGCCAATCCTGACTCTGTAGGTATGGAAGGAGAGTGTCTAAAGAAAGAATCTTGAACTTCTCCATTGCATAGAAATGTGTTCAATTCTCTGAGATCCAGAATGGGTCTGTATCCTCCTGTTTTCTTTGGAATGAGAAAGTAGGGGGAGTAAACCCCTGACCCCTGTTGAAGAAGAGGAACTTCTTCTATGGCCCTCTGGGCCAGAAGGGTGGTTACCTCCTGATCCAGAAGGTCGAGGAGAGATGTGGGAGAATTGAAATGTCTCACCATGGTGTAGGGAGGAAGGTCTGAGAAATGAAGTTTGTAGCCCTCTCTGATGATGGAGAGGGTCCACTGCTCTGATGTGATTTGCTCCCATCTGGGAGCAAAATGAGCTAACCTTCCTGGAATGGTGAGAGGTTCTGGTTGTTGTAGAGCCAGAAAGGTTAAGTTCTCTAGTATCAAGTCAAAAACCCTGAGGGGCTTGGGATTGCTGGGTTGTAGCAGCCCCTGCAGGTTTAGGCCTGGCTTGTTTAGGTTGCTGACGCTTAGTAGCAAAGCGACCTGTAGAAGACTGTTGATCAGAAGTGGAAGGAAATCTGCCCTTCTTGTAAAAAGATTTTTTTAAAGTTTTTTTCTTGGCCGGAGTGGAGGTAGACTTAGAAAGTCTATCTAGAGCAGCATTTTCTGCATCCATTTGAGTGGCTTTAATTTGCCACTCTTTGCCAAATAGATTTTCACCTGTACAGGGCAGATTCCCTAAACCATCTTGAACCCAGGGTTCTAGATCAGAAGCCTGGAGCCAAGCAATTCTACGAGCAGCTATGGCAATGCCTGAGGCTCTGCTGGCACCTTCAGAAGAATCAAAGGCTGCCCTGTTGGAAAACTTTGAAATGTCTCGAGTATGCTTAAGCCAAAGAAGGAACTCATCCCTTTTGTCCTCTGGAATAAAAGGGAGAAAGTTGTGCAGCTTTTCTGCAAACTCCTTCAGAAACATACCCATATAAAGGCTGTATGAATTGATCCTGGCAATAAGCATGCTAGCTTGGAAGATTTTCCTACCAAAAGCATCCAAGGTCCTGCATTCTCTTCCTGGAGGAGTAGAAGAGTGTCTTTTGGTACTCTTTATCCTCTTCATAGCTGACTGCACCACAATGGAGTGGTGAGGAAGCTGAGTTTTTTGAAATCCAGGAGAAGGAGGGACACAGTACATAGTGTCCAATCTACGAGAATGAGGAGAAAGGGTGAGAGAGGAGTCTCCCACAATTCAATCAAATGTTCTTGAAGAATTTCATGAATTGGCAAGGTGACTGCCTCTCTGGGAACCTTAGAGTATCCCAAAATATCTAATTTTTTTGCTCTAGGTTCTTTTTCAGAGGTTACTGAAATAGAGAGTCCTTTAGCTACTTCTATTATGAAGTCTTGAAAGGACAAATCCTCTGGAGGAGACATTCTCCTTTTTGGAGAAGGCTCCACAGGAAGGGTAACAGATACTTCAGGGGACTCATCCGATGAATCAGAATCATCAGAAGAATCGAAGTATCGTCTGCTCGATTCCAAAGATCGATAGGCGTTATCGATCGGTACCGACATCGGGTGTCCCCGGTACCGGGTCGGTACCGAGAAAGAGCCCAGGACAGGGAGCCGGAATCGGTATCCTGGCCGATGTCGGTGCAGCCGGTACTGGCATCGAAGTTGGTACCGGTACCGGCGTCGGTACTGACAACGGAGCTTGTTGTGGTACCGACAGCATTGCAGCCTTGATGAAAGCCAGTATAGCCTGCTGCATGGATTGCACAATGTGATCCATGGATGCCACGACTGCCTGGATGTCGGTACCAGGAGATTGTGCCGGTACCCCAGAGCAGTCTAACAGGTGATCGGTCGAGGCCGTGCCATCGATGTCAACCTGTAACCCCATAGGAGGAGCTTTGGAAGCCGGAGCTTCCCGCCGGGGTTGTTTGGCTGGGGCAGGATCCTCGAGGGCAAGCCCGGAGGCATCTCGATGCTTAGAGGGAGATTTGCCCTTCGAGGACCTGCTAAAAGTATGTTTGGTTACCTGAGACCCATCAGGAGAGGAAGACCTGGAAGATGTCGATGCCACCGCCGGTGCATCCGTGGGAAACAGCACATGGAGCTTGGCTGCCCGGTTCTGTAACCCTCGTTTAGACATTAGAGAGCAGGCTTGGCAATCCGGAATGGAGTGTTCAGGCCCCAAATATTTAAGACACCATTCACGGGTATCTGTAACAGAAATTGTACCGCTGCACTTAGTGCATTTTTTGAAACCAGAGGCTGGTTTATCCATGAAGGAAAAATTCTTGTAGGCCTGTAGGCCTAAGAAAAGAAATACACTAAGTGAGGGAAAGTATATATATATATATTTTTTTTTTTTTAAAGAAAAGAAAAGACCGGCGGTACTGGTCCGGCGTCGGGGAAGGCAGACAAGCGACCAAAGAAATAAATTAAAATAAAGAACTTCTTCAGCGGTGACAGGAACACGACCTGCTGGCTCCGCGGAAAAGAAGAACTGAGGAGAGCTGGTAGGAAAGGCGGGAAGGCAGCGCGCATGCGCTGTGGGATGCCCCAAAAGCTTTCTTTCTGGGAAGCTGGGGAGCATTCCCGCGCAGGCTCCATCGGTACCGACGTACCCATATGTGAGGACTCATTCCTGCTTGTTCCTGGAGATATCCAGTTAAGTCCCCAGTCCCCAAGGACACATTCGATTGGCCTGGTCCTCTGATGAGATCTCCAACACGCAAGGACAGATACTGAACCCTAGTCAGGGGAGGCAAATGCCCCTGTGGGATCTTAAGCACCTCACAGAAGTATTTTCTCACCATTTCCAGGGGAGATAAGACAGGAGATTTAGGAAAGTTCAACCAGCAAAGGTTGTTCCTCTGGACTTGATTCTCCAGATATTCCATCTTCCTGGCCAACAAAGTCCTGTCCTTAAGGCCACATGAGCCTCTTGAAGGTGTCCAAAATCTGCTGTAAATTGAGAAATAAAACCTGCATGCTGCTCCTGAACTCTAGAAACCTCAGTCATTTTCACACATGAAATTTCAGTATTCACTGTGCCCACAACAGTAGATAAGGAAGAAGTTAAAGCAGCTGTGGCATCTCATAGCACGCCCAAAGTGATAATAGCAGGTTTTACCAAATCCCGAATAACCAGGAAATGTCCTCCTTCAATCTCCACCAGCTGCTGCTAAGCCACGGGAATAGTCTCATCAGCTACAGAAGCCCCAAATTGACTGCTGCAGGGATCCAGAGCACTAAGCTAGAAACACTGATGAGTCCTCTTCACCTCCCTGCACCGGCATACTCTTCGGTAAGCCGGGGGGAAGCATTACATCTGGTGACCAAGAACTTCCAGGTTGAAATGGAGGAGCACGCTGCTCCAGGGACAGAATCACCCCGATGCGCCCAGCAAAGCAGAGACCTCCTCTTGCAATGCTGAAGATGCCGCTCCAGAGCCAGCAGCAACAAACCCACAAAAGATCCAAGGTCCTCTGGCCAGCAGTGGGAAGCAGCACCGAACCCGAGGGTAGGTCAGCATAGTTACTCACCTGTAACAGGTGTTCTCCAGGAGCAGCAGGAATCAGTCCTCACATATGGGTGACGTCGGCGTCGACGGAGCCCTTGTGCGGAGCATTTCACAAGCTTTCAAAGAAAGCCTTTGGGAATGCAGCACGCATGCGCGGTCCCCTTCCCGCCCAAAAGGTGCCATCTTGCTCAGTCTGATGACATAGCTAAAAGACAGCAAAAAACCAAAATGAAATATATAGGACTGCAACTCCAAGGGGAGGAAGGGAGGGTCATGAGGACTGATTCCTGCTGCTCCTGGAGAACACCTGTTACAGGTGAGTACGCTTTCTCCAGGACCAAGCAGGAAGTCAGTCCTCACATATGGGACTCCCCAGCTCTAGGCTACCGAGAACCCAAAGCTGAAAAATAAGCTCCCTCTAGAGCCTCAGCATGCGTGATAAGAATCTTCTCTGAGAATGCCCCCTAATGGTAGCCCAACACAAGGGCCGGAGGGTAGGAGTTGCCTAAACCTCAAAGAGATTACGGAGTACCGCCTGTCCGAAAGCACTGTTCCTGCAGGACTCCCTCGAGGCAGTAATGGGCCGCAAAAGTCTGGCTTGAAGACCAAGTAGCGGCCTGGCAGATGTCTGCCAACGGAACAGAGCGGAGATGAGCTACTGACGCAGCCTTACCCCGACACGGTGGGCCGTGACTCGACCCTGCAAGGAGAGGCCGGCTGCCCTGTACGCCCAGGCGATACAGTCTGCTACCCAAATGGATAGGGTACACTTGGAGACAGGTGACCCCAGCTTATTAGGGTCTAAAGATACGAAGAGCTGAACAGCCTTTCGATGTCCCTGCGTACGGTCAATGTAGAAAGACATCGCCCTCCTACAGTCCAGGGTATGCAAGACCATTTCAGCCCCGCTGGCATGCGGCCTGGGAAAGAAGGTCGGAAGAACCACCTCCTGATTGAGGTGGAAAGAGGAGACAACCTTTGAAAGGAACTTAGGATGAGTCCGTAAGACCACCCTGTTCCTATAGAAACGCGTGTACAGTCTATCAGAAACCAGAGCCTGTAGTTCACTCACACGCCTGGCCGAGGTAACAGCCACCAAGAACGCCGCCTTCCAGGAAAGGAAGCGTAAATGACAGGTACCATCGGCTCAAATGGTGGGCGAGTAAGTTTTAAATCCCACTCAGGGGCTGGTGGACGAATCGGAGGCTTGAGCAAAAGCAGGCCTCTGAGGAAGCGGGCCACTAAGGGGTGGAATGACAGAGACTGGCCCTCCACCGGCAAGTGGTGCGCTGACAGAGCACTGAGGTGGACCCGAACAGAGTTGGATTTAAGGCCTAGGTTCGACAGGTGAAGCAGATACTGCAGCACCAGGCACGAAAACGGATCCTCTTGGCACTGAGCACACCAGGTGGAGAACCTACACCACTTGAGGACATAAGATTTCCGGGTGGATTGTCTCCTAGAGGCCAAAACCACCTCCTCCACTTCCCTAGGTAGAAGTAAGGGGGCTAGAACTACCCTTTCAGCCGCCAGGCCATCAAATGGAGGGACTGGAGGTTGGGGTGCAGGAGAGATCCCTGATCCTGAGAAAGGAGATTGGGTTGCACCCCCAGAAGGAGTGGAGTGTCTACCGCCAATTGCAGAAGGAGTGGAAACCACGGTTGCCTCGGCCATCTGGGGGCTACCAGGATCAGCGAGGCCCTGTCCCGAAGAACCTTGAATAGGGTTCGGGCCACTAGAGGGGTTGGAGGAAACGCGTACAGCAGGCCCATAGATCAAGAGATTAGGAAGGCATCTGCTGCTATCCGCAGAGGATGCGGTTGTCTGGAACAGAACCTGGGCAGCTGACGGTTCAGTGGACTGGCAAAGAGATCGATGGTTGGAAGACCCCATTTTAGGAAGATCTTCTGGACCACTAGGGGATTCAAATGCCATTCGTGAGGCTGTAGAATCCTGCTCAACCTGTCTGCCAGGTAATTTTCTTGGCCAAGTAGATAAACTGCTTTCAGAAACATGCCGTGCTTGACTGCAAAGGTGCACAGGGCCTGTGCTTCCTGACACAGAAGCCTAGACCCTGTGCCTCCTTGTTTGTTCACATAGAACATTGCTACTTGGTTGTCCGTCTGAATCAAGACAGACTGGTGAGAGAGGACATGAGAGAAAGTTTGCAGAGCTAATCGAATAGCTTGCAACTCCAACAGATTGATCTGCTGTGTGGCCTCCAAAGGGGACCAGAGGCCCTGAGTGCATGCCCCCTGGCAATGTGCACCCCAACCTTGAAGAGAAGCATCGGTCGTCAGCACCTGTGTGTGGTGGTGGTGCCTGGAAGGGCACCCCTTTGATCAGGTTCGGAGATGCAGCCACCACTGTAGGGAGGCCGCTAGTAGTTGGGACACACTCACTCTGTCCCTTAAGTCTCCTGTGGCCTGTATCCACTGAGCTCTGAGGCACCATTGAGCAGGCCGCATATGCAGACGAGCATTTGGCGTTACATGGACTGTGGATGCCATGTGGCCCAAAAGCCTAAGGAAATGTCTGGCCGAGACCAGAGATCCACTGCGAAACTGCTGTGCCAGAGCCATCAGTCTGTGAGCCCTGTTCCCGGGCAAATAAGCCACTGCTTGTAGAGTATCCAACCTTGCTCCTATGAACTCTATGTCCTGTGAGGGAAGCAAAGTGGACTTTGTGAAGTTTATGACGAAGCCTAGGTGCTGGAGAAGAGTGCGAAGAGTGGCTTGTCTGGCCTCCTGTGGAGACTGACCCCTGATGAGCCAGTCGTCCAGGTATGGAAAGATAAAGATGCCCTGGTTTCTGAGTTAGGCCGCCACCACCGCCAGGCATTTGGTGAAAACCCTGGGTGCAGAGGTTAGGCCAAATGGAAGTACTCTGTACTGAAAATGATTTCCTCCCACTACAAATCTGAGATATTGTCTGTGGTCTGGATGAATGAGGATGTGAGTATAAACATCCTTTAGGTCTAAGGAGCATAGCCAATCTCCCTGCTGGAGGTAGGGCAGCAGTATTCCAAGGGTAAGCATCTTGAACTTTTCCCTCTCCAGGAACTTGTTGCGATTTTGCAAGTCTAGGATGGGCCTGAGGCCTCCTGTCCTTTTTGGTACAAGAAAGTACCGTGAATAGAAGCCTTGGCCTCTCAGGTGGTGAGGCACCGGCTCCACCACCTGCTCCCTTAGAAGACTTGCCAACTCCTGAAGGAGGAGGTCCCTGTGAAGAGGGAGTCTTGGAGGCTCCCCTAGAAAATAGGAGGGAGGTAACTGGTTAAAGTGGAGCAAATAGCCCTTTTGGACTATGCTCAGTACCCAGGTAGCCCCCTATTATGGCTGACCACCAGTGGGCGTACAGTGTCAGCCGGCCTCCTGTGCTGAGAGGAGCCAGCTGAGGAGAGGCTATGCAGTGGGAGTCAAAACCCCGCTCCCTGCTGTG
Organism: Ichthyophis bannanicus; assembly: GCA_033557465.1. Lineage (NCBI taxonomy): Eukaryota > Metazoa > Chordata > Amphibia > Gymnophiona > Ichthyophiidae > Ichthyophis > Ichthyophis bannanicus. The sequence continues at coordinate 369,020,968 of CM066033.1, read as the reverse complement.
CAGGAGCCGGAGCTGATGGCTTGGGGGTTTTCTGCCTACAGGGCCCATGTCCCTGCCCCTTGGGCTGCTGACCCTGATGGGGAGCTGTAGAGGCCTGAAATTGAGGGTAGGATTTGTAAGCAGTAGCCTTCCTCAGGTAAAAGGGCTTTTTCTCCAAGCCCTTCTTCTGAGAAGGGGCAGAAGTCTTTCTGGACAGCCTTGTCTTGGTGAGAGTTTCGATTTCTGCAGCCTTTTCAGCCATGGGCTTGCCAAAGAGGTTCTCACTCCGGCAAGGGACATCGACCAACTTGTCTTGGACCATTGGCTCAAGGTCCGATGACTGTAGCCAGGCCTGACGGTGTGCACCGATGCCGGCCGCTGCTACTCAGGCCGAAGCCTCAAAGCCATCATAGGCTGCTCGAGATATAAACTTCGAGCACTCTCGAATCCCCGATGACAAAGCCTTGAACCTCTGCAAAGATTCCTCAGAGAGGCCAGCAGAGAACCCGGCAGTCTCCTTTGCCAGGTCTCGGAGGTACATGCCCATGTACAGCTGGTAAGTCTGGACACGGCAAACCAGCATAGAGCCCTGGAAGCACTTTCTACCGAGGGCATCCAGGTTCCGGGCCTCCCTGCCATGGTGCACCGAGGAGTGCATCTTCTGACTCTTCAGACGATGCATGGCCAATTCCACAACCATGGAGTGGTGCGGTAGCTGTACCTTCTGGAACCCAGGGCTCTTACGGACTCGATAAATTGAATCGACCCGTTTGCTGAGAACTGGCACCGAGGCCGGTGCCTCCCACATGCGGAAGAGCAGCCATTCGAGCATCGGAGGAACCGGTACAGTAAAGGCCTCCTTCGGGGGAGAGTCATACTGGAGGGCCTCGAGCTCTTCGGCTTGAGGCTCCTCCTCGGGATCCACAGGGGAAGGCCAAGGCCTTGGCCATATCCCTCATGAAATCCGAGAACCGGGTATCCTCCGGGGGGACCTTCTCTGAGGCTCGGACTCCAGTGAGTCCGATGGGACGCACCGGGTCCGAAAAATGTCTGGGGGACTCCTCGTCCTCCGTCTCCCACCCCGAGGAGGAATCGAGCGGCTCCGGCCGGGTGGACACCGAAGGTACTGGCGTCGACGAACTCGGCCCCGTACAGGAGGCTGAGGGAGACCTTGGCCGAGGATCGACTCGAGACCACATGGACTCGAGGATCGGCTCGGCCTCCGGGGTCGACTTGGACATTGAGGTCCCGGTGGTCGGGCCAGATGCACCGGTCAGACCGGCGATCAGCACCCGCTGCTGTTCCATGAAGGCAGCCAAGCTTCTCTCCAAGGCCATCAACCTGAGTCCAAGCTCAGGAGACTCAGCAGCCCCCGATGGCATCAGGGCCAACGTCGGCTCCCCTGGAGGAGAGTCCATGAGGACTACAGCACTCACGTGACTCAGGGACTCCGGCTCCACACGAGGCAATTTGGCAGGCCTCTCCAGCTCCGAGGACCAGGGATGGCGGTCGGGGCTATGCGACCTGGCCCTCGAGGGACCAAGAGCATCCACCGACGCCGCCCTCGCGGGTTTCTTCTTCCTTTTGTGTTCCCGTGAGGGAGACCCCCGCTCAGAGGAGCCCCAACGATGCTCGGGGTCGGACTCCCGAGACGTTGATGCCTCTGACGAAGTCCTGGCCCGGCCGGATATGGAGTCAGAGAAGATCCTTTCTCGCTGATGCTGACGGCTCGTCAATGCCTTTGAGGACATTTTGCCGCATGGGCCACAGATCGTGTCATGATCGGGCCCGAGGTACTGGAGGCAGCAGTCGTGTGTGTTGGTGACAGACATCAGTTTCTTACACCAATCACACTTCCTGAACCTGTTGGCAGCCATCGGGGGAAAAAGGGCCCCTGCAAGGTCAAAAGACCGGGCTGCCAATGAAAGAGAAAAAAAAAAAAAAAAAAAGAGCGCAAACGCTAGTCTCGAAGGACAAAAACCGAAAAAACAGCTCCAGGCTCAATACCAGTGTACCGTGCCCAGGCAGGAAGGGGAACCAGTGTCGAACCAGCAAAAAACCACAAATCTTCGAAGGAAAAATCAACTTTTAACCGGGTGAACTAAGACACACATCCGTCGGGCTCCGCGGAAAAAAGAAGACTGAGCAAGATGGGCGGGAAGGGGACCGCGCATGCGCACTGCATTCCCAAAGGCATTCTTTGAAAGCTGGGGAAATGCTCCGCACGAGGGCTCCATCGATGTCGACGTCACCCATATGTGAGGACTGACTTCCTGCTTGGTCCTGGAAAAGGCCTATTTTCTTTTCCTCCACCCCATAGCAAAAACAAACACGGAAACTACACAAGCTAGGGCCTGATCAATACAGAGCTGCTGCCACCTTGCCTCCCCATCGCAGAGGCCAGCAGCTGATGTTAAAAAATGCAAGGTCAGGCACTTGGGCTGCAAAAATCCAAGGGAGCAGAACATTGTAGGGGGTGAAGTACTCCTGTCCACAAAAAAAAAGTGGGATCTGGGCGTGATTGTTTCTGATGATCTTAAGATGGCTAGACAGGTAGAAAAGGCAACAGCAAAAGACAGAAGGGTGCTTTGGTGCATAGGGAAAGGAATGGCCAGCAGAAAAAGAGGAGATAACAGTGCCTCTGTATAAATCTCTGGTGAGACCTCATTTGGAGTATTTTGTGCAATTTTGGAGATCACACCTTCAAAAGGACATAAATAAGATGGAGGCTGTGTAGAGGGTGGCTATTAAAATGATTAGTGGTCTTTGTTATAAAGCATCTAAGGACAGACATAAATAGCTTAATAATGCAAATGTTAGAGGAAAGGTGAGATAGAGGAGATACGCTAGACGTTTAAATTCCTCTTGTGCATTTATGCCATGGAGGCGAGCCTTTTTCAATTGAAAGCAAGCTCTGCTATGGGGGGACATAGGATGAGGGTGAAAGGGGATAGACAGGAGTAATATGCAGAAATATTTCTTTACAAAAAGAGTGGTAGATGCGTAGAATAGTCTTCCAGTGGAGGTAGTAGAGACGAGGACAGTATCTGAATTCAAAAAAGCATGGGACAAACACAGAAGATCTCTAAAGAAAAAGAAGGGACTAGTATTCGATATGGAAGGGCAGACTAGACAGAAAAATAGAAACATGACAGCAGAAAAAGACCACATGGCCTAAGTTAAGACCGAAGTTCAGTCAGTAGCTCCCATCCCATGTACAGAAATGCATTATTAATTCTATTACACGTTCTGAACACTAATGTAGGAACTTTGGTTGTACATGGTTGAAATAACTGTTTACCATGCTTGGCCATGGACACTTAGGTTTCCGCTCACCCTACCCCTCACCCCACCCACTCCAAGGCTGCATTGCCTATATAGTGGTCACATACGTTGACATCCATCCTTTAATTTGGTGTTAAGCCCACCTTTTCTTCTTCTCCTTCTAGGACCACTTAATCAGCATGCTGTGTATTCAGTGCTTTCATTCTGAGAAGAATCATTTGGAACCTAAGAGCTTGTCCTATATGCCTCAAGTTAGCTGCCATGCATAAAGAATGGACTCTACTGAGGGAAGAACTAGCTGCAATGAAACGCACCTCTTCTAGGATACAAATCAAACATCTCAGGAACAAATGGATCACAGTGGGTTCAGGTAGATTGCGACCTGTAACACAGAAACACCCTATTACATCAAGAGATATCCCTGCATAATGCCTTCTCTGCTTTGGTTAATGAGGATCACCAATCCATGGAAACTGAAGGGCCCTTAAATGAGTCAGCCAATCTCCTGATAAAGCACCAAATATGAAGACAAACTCACCAAACAGAAAACTTGGAGATTCCATCATCAGAGGCACCAACTTGGGAACACAGTTCAAAGGAGAGAAGATAGTCAAATGTCTCCCAGGCTCTTCAGCCAGCAGGAATACAAACCAAATTGTTGATGTACTTAGCGCAGAAAATGAGCACTCCAAAATTGATGTTGTCATCCACTTGGGTACAAATGACCTGGCTAGAAACAGTGCCTCTGCAGTTCAAAAGGGACTTCCAAATTCTGGGAGAGAAACTCAAGCCCATTGTTAACACTGTAGCATTCTCAGAAGTTCTACCTGTTCTTGGTAAGGGGGCAGAAAGGCTGCATCGCATAAAGAGCTTTAATACATGGTTCCAGACCTGGTGCAAACAAAAAGGATTCAGATTTATTGGCGACTAGGGAAATAGATGGACCAATAAGAGACTATACTGTGCTGATGGAGTACATCTCTCTGTCGCAGGGAAAAGAATCCTAAGTGAAAAACTCAGGCAGTATGTGGATATGCATTTAAACTAGAAAAAGGGGGTGACTGATGGGGAAAGACACGTTCAGGACGTCACTTCCAGCAAAAGCAGATCACCAGAAACAGCCACACTTTTAAACCACACATCAACGACAAATGGGAAGAAATGGGCTGAACAAACTCAATGCAAAATACATGTAAGCCAGTTAAATGCTGGAAAGCAATGAGCACAAATGCTCAAAGTTTAGCCAACAAAGTTCCAGACCTGTGGAAGCCCTAATGGTGGAAATGGACGTGGACATTGTGGCCATTACAGAAACATGGTTTAATGAACTGCATGAATGGGATATAGCCATAGCTGGCCATAATCTATTCAGAAGAGACAGAGAAAGTGGAAAAGGAGTAGCCGCCTTGAATGTCAAAAGGAATATTAAAGCTACTGAAATGCAGGGGGCATGTGAAAAAGCAGCAGCACTCTGGATTTTGTTGAAAAGAGGAAATGGCACTGTCATCCATACTGGTGTAGACTCAAATCGAAGAAATAGATAACGAATTGATTATTGCCAAGATAGCCACAAAGGGGGAAGTGATCATATTGGGCGACTAATCTCCCCGATGTGGATTGGATTACTCCTTCTGCGAATACGGAAAAAAGCAAAAAAAAAATAATTGTGGATGCTTTCCAAGATGTGGTACTTAGACAAATGGTGATGGAACCAACCAGGGATAGCTCAATGCTGGATTTAGTGCTCACCAACGGCGTCAGCGTGTCAAATGTCCGGGTGTGTGCCCCTGTGAGCAACAGCGATCATCACACGGTGTGGTTTGAGATAAAAGCCAAGGTGCAGTCCAATCATAGCAAGCTCAAAGTCCTAGACTTCAAAAACACTGACTTCAGTAAAATGGCCAAGTACCTGAAGGAGGAGTTGGCAGGGTGGGAGAGGATAAGGGAAGTGGAATTGCAATGGGCTAAACTAAAGGTGGCAATAAAAGGGGCAACAAATAAATATGTAAGGAAAGTAAATAAAAACAAGAGAAGGAAACCTATTTGGCTCTCCAAAGAAGTGGCTGCTCAAACAAAGGCAAAAAACACATCTTTCACAAAATTCAAAAGCTTGCAAACAGAGGAACACAGAAAGGAATACAAGATCAAACTAAAAAAGACAGAGAAATAAGGATAGCAAAATCAAAAGCAGAGGAAAAGATGACTAAAGATGTGAAGTGTGGTGACAAAACTTTCTTCAGGTATATTCGGAAGAGGAGGAAAATCGGAGATGGAATTGCAGGACTCAGAAGCACTAGGAACGGACTCGTGGAAAGTGACATTGAAAAAGCGAAATTGCTAAACCAATACTTCTGCTCGTTTTTGCTAAAGAAAATCCTGGAAAAGGACCACCTGTGACTCCCAAATATAAAAATGGGAATTAAGTAGATACCACACCATTCACAGAAGATGATGTGTTAGAACAACTTGCAAAACTGAAAGTGGACAAGGCCATGGGACCGGATGGGATTCATCCCAGGATACTGAAAGAGCTCAGAGAGGTTTTGGCAGGGCCGTTAAATGATGTTTTCAACAGATCCTTGAAAACAGGAGAAGTTCTTCAAGACTGGAGAAGGGTGGATGTGGTACCTCTTCACAAAAGTGGTGACAGGGAAGAAGTGACAAAGTACAGGCCAATGAGCCTTACCTCGGTGGTGGGAAAGGTAATAGAGGCGCTCCTGAAAGAGCCAATAGTGGACTCTTTCAAAACCAACAGGTTGCATGCTCCGAGGCAACATGGTTTTACCAAAGGATGATCTTGCCAAACAAATCTGATTGAGTTCTTTGACTGGGTGACCAGAGAACTAGATCAGGGGCATGCAATGAATGTCATCTACCTGGATTTCAACAAAGCCTTTGATACTGTTCCTCATAGAAGGCTTATCAATAAACTCAATAGTTTGGGGATGGGTTCCAAGGTGGTGAACTGGATCAGAAATTGGTTGACTGACAGATGACAGAAGGTGATGGTAAATGGAGCTCACTCGGATGAAAGTAGGGTGATTAGCGGGGTGCCTCTGGCACTGTTCAATGTATTTGTGAGTGATATTGCTGAAGGACTGAATGGAAAAGTGTGTATTTTGGCAGAAGACACGAAAATTTGCAACAGAGTGGACTCCCCTGAGGGAGTAGATAACATGAGGAAAGATCGACAAAAGCTGAAAGAATGGTCTAATGCTTGGCAGTTAAGATTTAATGCGAAAAAGTGCAGTGTCATGCACATGGGAAGCAGAAATCCAAGGGAAATGTACGCGATAGGGGGCGAGAGTTTGGTTTGCACGGACCAGGAGAAGGACCTTGGTGTGATTATTTCTGAGGATCTCAAGGTGGCAAAACAGTGCGACAAGGCAGTGGCAAAAGCCAGGAGGATGTTGGGTTGCATACAAAGAGGAATTACCAGCAGAAAGGAAGAGATACTAATGCCACTGTACAAGTCACTGGTGAGGCCTCACTTGGAATACTGTGTTCAGTTTTGGAGACTATATCTTGCAAAGGACTGGAAACTGTTCAGAGGAAGGCGACCAAAATGATTTGTAGCCTGCGTCAGAAGCCTTATGAGAAGAGACTTGAAGACCTAAATATGTACACTCTGGAGGAGAGGAGGGATAGGGGAGATATGATTCAGACCTTTAAATACTTAAAGAGAAATAATGAACAAACAAACCTCTTCCAAAGACGGGGAAGCTATAAAACTAGAGGGCATAACATGAAGCTGCAAGGGGGTACATTGAAAGGCAATGTCAGGAAAGCACAGTTATGTACCTGTAACAGGTGATCTCTGGGAACAGCAGGAATAAGTCTTCACATATGGGTACGTCGGTACCGACAGAGCCTGCGCGGGAACGCTCCCCAGCGTCCAGAAAGCAAGCTTTTGGGAGCATCCCACATGCATGTGCGCTGCCTTCCCGCCCATTTACTTACCTCTCAGCAGTTGGGTTTGTAGCTGAGACCTAAGGAGGGAAGTAGACAAATTAGAGAGAGAAACTCCTCCTAGGGGAGGTGGGTGGGTTGTGAAGACTTATTCCTGCTGTTCCCAGAGATCACCTGTTACAGGTAAGTAACTGTGCTATCTCCAGGAACAAGCAAGAATGGAGTCTTCACATATGGGGACTCCCAAGCTAAAGATGCCTAAGGGAAGTCCCCAGCATGTTGCAAATCTAAAAGATGGGCCATGCTATTTCCCAGAACCTCAGGCATCCAAGGGATGTAGGGTAGGAGTTGAATTAAAAAGGGTGTGCTGTGGAACAGCGTAACTAAAACAAGGCGTACGGAGGGGAGCCCTTGTGTAGGACATAAATGTTCGTAAAATATTGAATTTCAATTATCTAATGTGGACCTTAGTCAAAAATATTGCGAAAATATTTATTGAGGCTAATAAGGTCCGGTGGTAAGAACCAGTACATTATCCTCAAAGAAAATACCTCACTGTGAAGTAGAGGACATAAATTTTGCAATATAAGCCGAGGTCAGAACCCTAAAGGCTAGAACTAATCCCAGAAGACAACCCTGGGGGAGTTTAATTGGGTTGGACTTTGGGTGAGAAGGTAAAGCTTCTGTAAGCCAAAGCTTGAAACTCTTTGTCCTTGGAGCAGAATAAGGCTCTAGGAAAGAGGAGATAATGTGACTGGTTTGCAGAAAAGGATGGGTCTTTATGACCTCTCTATCCCAATGAAAAAGAGAAAGATGTGTAGTAGGCAGTGTATCCTCCAATTTCTTGAAGATCAGTAATGTCTTCCCTAAGTGATGTCACTTAGGATGATGACCTTACATGGAGAGCTGCAGATGTAATGTAACCGGGGAGGTTACAGTAAAAGAAGGTAGTTTCTAATTACCATAGAATTGGTTGTCCATTTAACCCTATGGTATGCTGCAACAGCATAAACATGGACAGTGACAAATCTTTCCGAGTGAGACGTGTATTTATATGATATATATAGATATAGATATATATATAGATAGATAGATAGATATATAAATAAAGAGAGACTCACTCAATAACAAGAAAGGGTAAACCCGCTTGGGAATATGGATAGAGAACCCCTTACTGGTTACACGTGGGAGAACCATGAAGGTGGTTACATGGAAACCAGTGGAATGTTCCTGGTCAGAAGGATAGGTCTAGATGTCTTTAAAAATTCTAGACTTTGAATAACCAGACATGGAGATCTACGTGAAGGGGTGCAGAGAAATCCTTAATCTTAAGACCATAAGTCTGGATCTTTCTATAACTTCAGTGTGGAGAAAAAGACACAATATAAGGGAATAGCATATTTGCCCATCTATGAGGGCAATATGACTATAATGCGCTCTTAGTTCAGCGTAAGCTCCCATGAAGTATTGGAAAAATAGAAGGAATGCACTAGACAAGGACCGAATGCAGTGAAAAGAAATGCATCCCTGTTGGAGGAGTTCCACTGGAGATGTGGAACAACTCAGAGAATTAAGCAATTCTTTATGCTTTCAAGTGATCTAATCCCTGGTTTATTTTCCCTAAAAAGAAATTAAGGAAAATGGTAAGAGTAGGAAAAAAAAACGGTCATGTGGGCGCATGACTGGCCAAAGCCTCTTAACCATCTGGAAGTTACCCACCAGGAATGGCTCTGATGCACTCTGGCAAAGGCCCATAGTTGCAGAGCTTTTTGTAGAATTGCAGAGAGCATGTTGTACGTTGCTTAGATGAGAACTGGCTGTTTAAATGCCAGTGTGCAACCTAATCAATTCTGTGGGAGCCAAAGAATTGAAGAAGGCTAAGAATAGTAGACAGACCAGTTGCTTGCAACGATAAATTGTCCAAGCAGGTTTTGGAACCTCTCTTGGAATTATCTGTTAAAGGCAGCAGAAGAGGTTAGGTCCTATAGTTTGGAAAAGGACCGAGAGACATAATTAGAAGTGATAAACTCAATTATGATCTGTTATGCTGTCTTAAAAGAAAAATTTGGAAAGATTGCAGAGGGGAGAAACTCTGTATGGGAATTACTTACTGGAGTAGGTATTGAAGACAATCCTATGGCTTAAAGGATAAACCCTCCAGTCAAATAGTATCACTCTTAGAATGGAGTCTGGACTAAGAGGGATAGAAAGGAATACAGAGTTGTGAAGACTTACAATTTGGTAAGTCCCTTAAAAAAAAAAAGGGTAATACTCCCCTGCAGTCAAAAACATGAGATATCCTCATACAGGACAACTAACAAGGTGAAGGGCATAGCATATCCTGTAATTAGTTGTTACTCCTCTATTTGTTTAAAAGGAGAGGAGAAACCTGTTACCTGTAGGACATGACTATCCTTAATAGCTCTAAGAGCTAAAAGAATGGATTCTTCTTGGCAGAGGATTCATGCCTAAGATGGAGGATTGAGCCAATGTATCACTGACCTCTCAGTAAGGATGAGAGGAACTGTAAACGCTTCTGTTGTTAAGTAGCGGTTCTGAAACTCAACAGGAAAAAGAGATTTAATGAATAAAATATCAGAAACCCTGCGACTGCTGGGTTTGCTGAGCCTGTTGAGGGTTTGGTTTTTTTAGCCTGGTATGATGTTGCCTTTCTTTGGAAACATCTGCATGATGGGTAGAAGATGAATAAAACTTTTTCCCCTTAGAGGGATAAAGTTTGTTAGGAGATTTTTTAGTAGCTGGGATAGAGGAAAGTTTTGACAATCCTCTGCAAGCAATAATATCAGTGTTTAACTGATTATCTTGGAATAAAGCATCCTTGTTAAAGAGATTTTCACCAGTACAAGGAGTATTTCCCAGCCTTTCCTGTACCCATTTGTCCAAGTCTGAAGCTTGGAGCCAGGCCATGCGTCGTGCTCCTATGGCTATAGCAGAAGTTCTGCTAATAGACTCAAAACAGTCCAGGGAAGCACGATTAAGGAATTTAGAGACATTTTGAGCATGAGTGGAGGAGTAGCCTAGTGGTTAGAACACTGGTTTGATAACCAAGCAACCAGGGTTCAATTCCCACTAGCACTCCTTGCGGCCTTGGGCAAGTCACTTAACCCTCCATTGCCTCGGAAGAAAGGCCTGGCAATCTACTTCCAGTGACACTGCCAAGAAAACCCAGGAGCTTCTGGGTCACCAGGAGCCAGGACTGACTCAAAGGCACACATTGCATTTTGAGCATGACTGACTAATAAAAAAAGTCTGCTCTTTTATGTTCTTGAAGAAAATGGATCAAAAGCTTTAAGTTCTTTGTGACCTCTTCAAGAGATAATCCCATATAGAAAATATGAGATAATTCTTGCCGATAGCATGGATGCCTGGAAGCATCAACGTCCAAAGGCATCTAAAGTCCTAGACTCATGACCTGGCGGATAAGAAGAGTGTTTCTTTTCACTCTTAATCCGCCTCATTGCTGATTCAACAACAATAGAATGATGAGGAAGTTGAGTCTTTTGAAAACCTGGAGAAGGTGGCACCTTGTACATAGTGTCAAGTGTCTTAGAATGTGGGGATACAGTTAAAGGAGTTTCCCACATTCTTAATAGTAGATCCTGTAAGGTCTGGTGCAAAGGAAGTATGATAACCTCCTTTGGAATCCAGGGGAACTGCAGGATCTCTGAATCCCCTAGTAGGGGTTCTTTACCAGGTATAGAAATAGCAAGTAACTTTGCCATATCAAGCAGGAAAGCTTGAAAAGAAATTTCGTCTGAGGAGGACCCTCTAAAATGAGGGGTAAAGGCTAGACTTGTTGAAAAATTAGCCTTGGTACCGATGGAGTCATCCTAGTCATCGGGATCATCGGGATCGGAAGACTGAAAAGGATGAAGCATCGGATTTTCGCTAAAGCGATGTCTTCGGTACCGCCCGAGGCCAGTACCGAAACGAGTCGGTACCGAATCCTCCATGCTAGAGATCGATTCCAGGCTCGGCATTGAAGGAAGCGAGTCTGCCGAAGCAAGTATGGACGGTACCGACACCGATGCTGATGTCGATACCGGTACCAGAGCCGATACCGATACTTGAGGAATGGTCTGCAGCAACTCCGACGGTACCAAAGTAGCCGAGAGTGCTAGACTACGTTCATCGGTGAGGAGTGTTTCATCCATCACCGTAGCCGATGCCCGGGTGTCGGTACCGCTCGAAGCGGCCACAAACCCCGAGCATGGCCCAGGTATGTTCATCAAGGTAAGAACCTCGGGAACAACCTGGAGCCCCGTTAATGCTTTGGAGCCCGAAGACTCCTGCCGGGGCTTTATTGCCAATTTGTCCTCGAGGGCAAGGCCAGAGCCATCTTGATGCTTGGAAGGAAATCTACCACTCGAGGACTGGCTAGTCTTTACAGACTTTTGTTTGGTTACCTGATCCTGTGAAAAAGAAGATATTCTGGCTGGTAACATCGAGTCCGATGTGAACCGGGTATCAAATTGTGTTCGATCCTGAAGACTTCTTTTATTTGAGCTGCAGCAGGAAAGACACTCCAGTGGGTAATGGTCAGGACCAAAACATTTTAGACACCAAGTATGGGTGTCTGAAAAAATATCTGTACCGCCACACTGAGCATGTCTTACTGATAGTGGCTGGCTTTTCCATAATGGAAGGAAGAGGACTAGTGGCCTAGAAACAGTCAGGCACTAAAAAGGAAAAAAATTCTAAAGAAAAGAAGAAATTCTTTGGTAAAAAGAAAGAAACGCACCGGCGGTACCGGTGGCGTTGGGGAAAGGCAGACGCGACCACAAAAAAGTAAAAATAAAAAGAAGAATTTTCTGCGGTGACAGGAATAAGTCATGCCGGCTCCGCGGAAAACGGAAAACTGATGAGAGGGAAGTAAATGGGCGGGAAGGCAGCACACATGCGTGTGGGATGCTCCCAAAAGCTTTCTTTCTGGACGCTGGGGAGCATTCCCGCGCAGGCTCCGTCGGTACCAATGTACCCATATGTGAAGACTCATTCCTGCTTGTTCCTGGAGATATACTTTTTCACTGAAAGGGTGGTGGATGCTTGGAATGCCCTCCCGATGGAAGTGGTGGGGGCAAATACAGTGACAGAATTCAAAATGGCATGGGACAGACACAGTGGATCCCTTTACAGCAACGGGATAAAATCAAAATAAACTTAACTATCTAATTTCTCAAAAAACAGGGGTGTCCTACACGGAGCGGTGGGTTCACCCCTAAACAAAGACACGGGGAGGGGTGGCCTGCACGGAGCAGCATGTGCACCTACTCTTGCCATCTTACTGGGCAGACTAGATGGACCATACTGGTCTTTATCTGCTGTCATTTACTATGTTACTGTGTTCCTAGGGGGAATATTGGTAAAATAAAGTTGGTCATAATTATAAGCATACATTTTGGCTTAGATTGGTTAATATAGGAGATCATTTTAGAAGGTTTGTGCAACCTTTACAAAGTAAGCATCCTATGCATAAAAATAGTGATTTTAGGCAATTGTTGCATGTGTAGATCCACAGCATGAATAATTTCAAAGGAGCATATTGTGGGCAGGCCTGAGAAGTATATCTGAATTTGCAATGTACTTTCAAAAGACATCAGCATTTACACCTGCTCCAGGATACATGAGTTAGGCAACAGCTTGTTGGATCCAAGCTTTGCAAAAGCTATTGAGAGCATGAATGACTGTGCCTACATCTTTAGTATCTCAAGTCACCTCTAAAATCCCAAATCTGAAAGTTAGTTTTCTAGCTTCTCCTTAATGGACTTCTCTTGGAAATCCAATTTGTAAAATCCAGCCCCTACACATTCAAAGTCCCAAGCAATGTCCCATATTTTCTGAACGTGTTCTTATACAATGGCTGTTCTCGCTGTACATTCTGCAAACTACATGGGTATTTCTTGTGCTGTTACACATATGTTACAAAGGGCTCCGTGTTTAGTGAGTCTTTTATAAAATAATTGGGAAATTGTGTAAAAAACAAACAAACAAACAAACAAACAATCTTGTAGTGTGTCTATACCCTGCACTATTTTATAGGAACTGATTTCCATGAATAAAGCCATGCATTAACACACAGAAAATGCTTTTTAAATGACTCCATGTCATTTAATTGTGCAATGGCTATTTGAACTTTTGAAACATTACACAGTACATGATCGGTAAAGTTTCTTTTATGTTTGTCTACAAATCAGCAGAAGGTATAGGACAATCCAGGTGTGACCAAGACTACCATTGCACTGAATGGGGCATCCTTTGCATACTATTAGAAGGCTTAGGAGATTCAAGAAATTTCAGTCATTTGACTGGCTAAACACCATTCCGTATTACTACATTACTTCTGATCACGCGCTTTCTGGCAAGATCCAAGGATCAGTCTTCAAACAAAGGGATTAGTCAGCAAAAGCTTTTAAAATTTAATTTGTTTAATATACCGCATAGCAACAAGTTCATAGCTAAGAAATATTTAGGTTTTGGGGGGGGGGGGGGGGTAGTAGTATTTAGCTCACGCTGCCCCAGTAATAGTTCAAAGTGAGTTACTTTCAGGTACAGTAGGCAATTCCCCTTCCCTGGTTACGATCCCAAGGCCATAAGGAGTAAGCAATAGGATTTGAACCCTATTTGAACCCCCAGATTGCTACCCTAACCACCTGTCTACTCCTCTGTTCTTTTTAAAGAACAAGCCTGTTTATCAAAGCCAGCATAGATCATGCAGAGTAAAAGCTATAAAGAAATAATGAAAGAACTCATAGGGCTTGCAGGCCGACAGATACACTGTAACCATGGGCCTTTCAAGCTGATTTTCAAATTCAGGTATCTATGGGAAAAAGCAGATACTAAGTACCAGCTCTAAAGCATGTGTTAAAGTACCTGTGAGAAAGTGCATGCATGGCATTCATTATGCCATCCCTGTGTCCTCTTTCTCCTCCAAACTAACCCTTCTTGATGCCACAGGTAGAAATAAATGTACCCATGCTGGTCACAGCATCATGTAACTGCAGTGAGGGGGCTGAGAAGCAACTCTCAAAACACCCCATTTCTATGAGTTAAAAAGGTAGTTACTCACCTGTAGCAGGTGTTCTCCATGGACAGTAGGAATTAATCCTCACATATGGGTGACATCCCTGACGGAGCTCCACGTGGGAACGCCCACCAGCTTCTTTTGGAAGCTTTTGGGAGGCTCCACTGCGCCTGCACACTTCCTTCCCGTCTGCTGCCATGGCACCATCTTGATTCAGTCTGATAAAATAGCTGTAGTAGACGACAAGCCTTTGGGGAGGTGGAGGGGCTGCAAGGACTAATTACTGCTGTCCATGAAGAATACTTGCTACAGGTGAGCAACTACCTTTTCTCGGTGGACAAGCAGGAATGAGTCCTCTATGAGACTCCCAAGCTACAGGTTAGCAAAAACTGAGGAGACCACCAAGAAGCCCAACAGGGGCAAACTCAACAGTGAAAGGGCAACAGGTCAGATGGCCAACTCTATACAATAGCAGTGATTATCTTCCCTTTTTTTTTAATAGCCTGGACAGAAGAGAATGGGCCTAGGGGGGATGGAGTTGTATTCTAATCCACAAACAGATTCCCAAGTACAGACTGGCCAAAGTTGCTGTGGTGGCAGGAATCCCCATCTACGCAGTAGTGAGATGTGAATGTGTGGAATGAAGACCGCACTGCAGCCCTGCATATTTCTTCTATGGAGAAAGAGCACACGCTGGCCACCAACACAGCCATAGCTGACATTATCAGCAGTGACATAACAATCAAGACTTAGGCCTACCTTGACATAGGTGAAAGAGATGCAGTCTGCTAGCCAAATTGGAAGAGCGCATTTGGAAAAACAGCAGCCCCTCGCTTGCTGGGGTCAAAAGAAACAAACAAAAAAAAAAGAGTTGTATGGATTTTCTATGGGCTTGTGTCCGCTCCAAGCAGACGGCTAAGGCTTGCTTGCAGTTCAATACTGCAACTTAGCTTCCCCTTTGGGTGCAAGAGGTCTCGGGAAAAATGTTGGAAGAGCAATCGGCTGATTAAGGTGGAAAGCAGATACCACTTTTGGAAGGAATTTAGGATGAGTACGAAGGACCACACCATTATGGCAGAATTTGGTGTAAGGTGGAGGAACCACTAAAGCCTGAAGCTCACTCTGAGTGCTGAAGTGACCTCAGAGGACAGGAATTAAGCTGCTCAAAGGGAGTTTTCATAAAATGCGCAAGAACCACATTGAGGTCCCAAGACACTGTAAGACGACTTATGGGGAGACTTCGAAGAAGCAAGCCCCACATAAAGTGAACTAAAGGCTGTACAGAGATGGACTTAAGTCCAATTCCATCAGGTCAGAGCTTACCATTGAGGTGTGGAATGAAAGTCCATACTCAGAGGTATAGTAGTTATTCAAGCAATTTTTGTGTGAACAGGCGAAAGGATCTAGAGTCTGGCCCTCACACTAGACAGTAAATCTCTTTCATGTGAAAGAGTAGGACTAATACTTTCTTGTAGAGGCCTTCCCGAAGATCAAAAGGATTTCCGTTACCCCCACTGGCAGGTTGAGCTCAGACAACATTAGCCTCTCAACATCCATGCTGTGAGGGCCAAGGACTAGGTGCTGGAGTGCAACATCGTCCTGTCTTCCTGCATTATGAGATTAGGCATGTGGCAAAGTCATATTGGTTCCTGACTGGAGTGCTGTAGCAGGAGAGGAAACTACGGCTGTCTGGGCCAGTAAGGAGCAATGAAAATCACATCACGCCAATGTCTGTTTTAAGCTTCAGGAGGGTCTTTGCAATGAGAGGTATTGGAGGTATAAGCATGCAGAAGACTATCCCCCCCCAGTGAAGAAGGAAAGCATCTGAAGCTAGTCTGCTGTCTGAACTTACTCTGGAGCAGAAATGATCCACCTGGACATTCTGTGGTGTTTCAAACAGATTTATTGAGGGGGTGCCCCACTCTTGGGAAATGCAAGTTGCAACCTCTATGTCCAGCATCCATTTTTGCAGCTGGAGGACTCGACTCAGCCTGTCTGTCAAAGTGTTTTGCTCACCTGGCAGGTATGTGGTCCTCAAGACCATCCCATACGCGATGGCAAATTTCTACAACCTGAAAGCTTCCCGACACAGGATGTATGAACCTGTTCCTCCCTGCTTGTTGATGTAGAACATGGTAACCTGATTGTCGTTCTAAAGCAGAACAATTTGGTTGGTCATTCGATCTCGGAAAGTCCTTTAGAGAGAGTTTGCCACTGCTCTTATATCCAAGAGGTTGATCTGATGGAGACTTTCTTGGATGAACCAATTGCCCTGGGTGTGCAACCCAATGAGATGAGCTCCCCACCCCAACTTGGAGGCATCTGTTGTCAGACCTTTTTGGGGTGGACAAATTTGGAAAGGAAGACCCTTGAGCAAATTGTGGTGGACTGTCCACCAGTGTAATGACTAAATGAGAAGTGCGGTGACAGACAGACGATCCCCGAGTCGGCCCATGGCCTGATCCCATTGAGTCTTCAAAGTCCACTGAACTTGCCTCATCTGGAAGCATGCCGAGGGTGCGACATGCACTGTGGAAGCCATGTGACCTTGCACAGTCAACATCTTGTGAGCTATTACCTGCTGACTCGCTTGAGTTTCCCCACACTAGTGCTGTCAATCCGTGAAGTTGACTGTGTGATAGAAAGGCTCTCACCTGAGTCATGTCGAGGAGGGCTTCAATGAATTCCAAATATTTAATTTATTTTATTTATTTAGCTGCATTTATATCCCGCTTTTCACCAGGTCAAAGCGGTTGGGGATACATTTAACACAAGGGGATATGAGACACATACACTAATACTTACAGGAAACATGGGCAATGGAGGGTTAAGTGGCTTGCCCAAGACCACAAGGAGCACCTGTGGGACTAGAAACCCCAGTCCTTCCAGTCCAAGGTTGCTGTCCTCTAGTGGGATTTGAACCACTGACCTTCTGGCCTGTAGTACCTTGCCCCAACCTCTAGGCCACTCCTCCTATTGGGTGGGCCGAAGGTGGGACTTTGGGTAATTTAGAATAAAGCCTAGTAGCTCCAACAAACGAATGATCAATCATGTTGCTTTTTGGATGCCTTCCGGAGTGGCACTCTTGATCAGCCAAATCATCCAGTTAAGGGAAGACGAACTCTGCCAGCATCCAGAGGTATGGATCTTCAGTGGATTGGATTTATTTCTGAGCTGGCTTTGTTTATCAGCTTTGATACATATGAGCTGGTTTTGGGCTCCAGCATGTGTTCAGTGGTAACTGCTTGAGATAAGTACCCTTTTTTGTAAATCATTTTGGACAACAGCGCTTTGAGAAACAGCAGGCTATATACATATTATATTTATGCGTTTGACTCATTTGAGTAATTAATTTTTTGAGTGTTTGCAGAACTTTTGTTATTTGATTTTTTGAATGTATATTTGAACTGTGTATTTGTATATTTTTGAACTTTTTTTATGGGTGGAGTTTTTCAGAGCTGTTGATGTTCTGATGAGGATTGCGCATGGTTCTTTTGTTCCTATATTGCCCATACCTCGCTTGTTCCGAGACTCTTTTCTCCTACTCCTTTTGTAACATTTGCCCGATGTATTTTTGATATATGGAGTGGATTTATAGCATCCAGAGGTAAGCAGCTACTATCACGAGGCACTTTGTGAAGACGTGAGGTGCTGAGGCCATACCAAAACAGCAACACACTGTACTGGAAGGGTTGTCCCCCCAGGACTACTCTGAGATACAGCCGATTTAACAGTAGTAGTAATACATCCCGCTCACAGGAAGTATCTGTATCTGGGTGTAGGCATCCTCGAGATCCAAGGAGCATAGCTAATCTCCTTTTTGAAAGTAAGGAAGTAGGATGCCTAGAGAAATTATTCTGAACTTTCATCACCAAGTACAGGTTCAGATCCCTTAGGTCTAAGATAAGATAGGATAGTTTGGTATCCCTCACCCCTCTATTTTCTTGGGAATCAGGAAGTACCTGGAATACAGTTGTGGTCAACATTGACACCCTTGTATTTTAGGTATGTTGTATACAATATCTTGAGAAATAATTGAAAATATTCCAACTGTATGTCATCATAATATTTTAATAGACTGTTCAAAAGTATACAAAAGAAAAACAGATGTCTGTGCAACTTAGACGTATTAATTTCTGAAAGAAAAACCAAAATGACCTAGACAGGATTAATGGCACCCTTCACTAAATATTTGGCTGCACAACCCTTGGCAGTGATGACAGCCTCCAAACGTTTCTTGTAGCCATCTATAGGTTTTGTACATCTGTCTGCGGGTAGTTCTCCCACTCTTCAATTGCGATTTGTTCAAGCTTATGAATGTTTCCAGGATTCCTTTTAACAATGGCAGATTTCAGCTCTTTCCACAGGTTCTTGATTGGATTGAGATCAGGACTGATTGCTGGCCAAATCAAAACAGTCCATTTGTTCCTTTAACCATTCTTTTGTACTGTTGGATGTATGTTTTGGGCCATTGTCCTGCTGGAGGACCCATGACCTTCAACCCAGTCCTAGCTTTCTGACACTAGGTAGCACATTTCGCTCCAAAATACTTTGACAGTCCTCTAAACTTCATGATACGTTCCAGGCCTCCAGTTTCTGAGGCAGCAAAATAGCCCTACGACATTATGGAACCTCCACCATATTTTACTGTAGGAAGGGTGTTTTTTTTTTCTTATGAGCTTCATTTCTTTGCCTGTAAATGTGTTGCTGGTCTGCATTGCCAAAAGAGCTTGTTTAGTTTCATCTGTCCCACAGAACATTTTCCCAGAATATGTTTGTTTCTCAGGGTGGGTTTTCGCAAAGATCAGGTATGCCTTTTTATGTCTTTTTTTGAGCAGTATGGTCTTCCATGAAGTCCATCTTTGTTTAGTGTGTGGCATTCGGTGCCACCACTCCAGATTGCTCCAGTCAGTCTTAAGCTCTTTGGATGGTGTATGTGGTGTTTTCCCAACAGTTTGCACTAACTTTCAAAGACTTCTTGTGTTAAATTGTCCTCTTCCCATCATGTCCTGGGAGGTTCTTGACAGTTAGATGAGCACAAAACTTAATAACATTGTAGACACAGGAATCCCAAGATCTTTGGAGATGGCCTTGTACCCCTTTGAAGTTTGATATTTGGTGATAATGGCTTTTCTGATGATCTTAGAAAGCTCTTTTCTTCACCATTGTGAAAATGGAACAGGGAGTGAATGTGGCCATTTTATTTATACCCCACCTTTTCCTTAAAATCAATGTGGCTTACATTAAACACAAATTTACCAGCAACTATTTACATTGTAACAAGGTGTTTTAAGCTCTATAAAACATATAATTAGGTTGTAAGACTGTTTTCATAACTTTTTACATAAAACAAACATTTACAGTTTGTAGTTATATTGCGAGATCACTGGCATTGATCTCTAGTCCTTGTCCAGCTTGTGTGGATTGACGTGTAAGCTATTTTATGCAATGTTTCCAAAATATTCAATGAATAGGAGTGCCTTCAGCAGTTCTCTGAATTCTTTAATGTCCTTTGTACATCTGATATTGTTCGATAGGGCGTTCCATAGGTTTGATGCATACAGTGAAAGGGCTCCGTTTTATGTGCATTGTTTGGCTTTGGAGAAATCCTTTAGGCGTGGTTAGCATGTTTCTGTTTGTTCTTGACAGGCAGTTTTCTGGGTTTATTTTCATTAGGTCTTGGAGTGATTCAGCTGATTCATTCATTCTGGAGTATTTTGAATATGTTGATAATAGTTTTCTATTTTTCATTGGGAGCCAATGTGGAAGGATTGGGGTTGTGTTTGCATTTGTTTGTTCCTGTGAGAATACAAGCAGCAGTGTTTTGTACCATCTGAAGAGGATGGATTGTTGTTGCTGGAAGGCCTTGGTAGACTGAGTTACAGAAGTCCAATACTTGTGTGATGATGGCCTGCAGGACTGTTCAAAAGTTATGACAACTTAGTAAGGGCTTTAGTTTGATTCTCATTTATGGTAAGCGCTCTGTGTTGTTCTTTTAATGTGAGCTTGTAAGTTTAAGTTTTGATTGACGATGACACCTAAGTTTCTAATTTCACTTTTAACAGTAATGTATCCATTCTTTGTGTCTATTGTGGAGGGATGGTTGAAGGTTTTATTTCTTGTTATTATGAGTGCTTCCATTTTGCTGTAATTTAGGCTAAGATTATGGGAGTTTAGACAATCGGATATTTCTGTGAGGCATTCAGTTATAGCTGTGCAGTCAGGTTTTGACATCGAATGATGTGTATTATCATGTCGTCATTGACGAACCAACCTGAAGCGTGAGTGGATGGAAAGACAGAGTCCTTTATTAACCCTTAGGCCGCCCGACACAGGCCGTGTTTCGTCACCCTTCGTCAGGGGCTGGCCAGGCACAAAACAAATCATAAACAACAACCATTAACATACATTAAAAACATAAAGGAACAGACTGACAAACTTGTAACACAACATCATACATATCAATACTTAAACACCAATAAAAACATCAAAACCTTACAAATTATAATGTCATAAAATCAATAAATAATGTGAAATAAATAAATGTGCTCGAAGGTACTAATCATCATAAAATCATATACATACATAAAAATAAAACGATATAAGAAATTAAATTACCAACCTCTGTTGTGGACTCTAAAAAGTATTACACCACACTAGTGAAGTAAAATCTGAAAAACGTTGCTAGGAAGACAAAAACAGGATAATTAAAAAAAACTTGTAACTTGATTCTATATTTTTCATTAATCCGAAGTGAAAGAAAAAGAAAAAGAAGGTGGAATAAGCAATGAGGAGAACAGGACAGGACATGAATAAACTACAAAATCTTCAATAAAATAAATTACATAAGAAAAACTTGTACTTGAAAATTATGGTAGCAGGAGGAAGCCAGGAGCTCTACTAAAAAACAATAAAGACAGAATATGCAATAATGGATGAGACATTACCAATGGATCTGTACAAATTTAAATGTGGGCCCAATAAGGGGTTAAAAGTTTTTTTTATCTGCAGTACATTCCATATACCACGGTTTTGAGGTTGCAAACACAATGTGTATCAGCCTTAGATAACATTTGTTTTGTGCATGATTTCATTAAAGAATACAATTCTCCCCCTTATTGGGCCCACGTTTAAATTTGTACAGATCCATTGGTAATGTCTCATCCATTATTGCATATTCTGTCTTTATTGTTTTTTAGTAGAGCTCCTGGCTTCCTCCTGCTACCATAATTTTCAAGTACAAGTTTTTCTTATGTAATTTATTTTATTGAAGATTTTGTAGTTTATTCATGTCCTGTCCTGTTCTCCTCATTGCTTATTCCACCTTCTTTTTCTTTCACTTCGGATTAATGAAAAATATAGAATCAAGTTACAAGTTTTTTAATCATCCTGTTTTTGTCTTCCTAACAACGTTTTTCAGATTTTACTTCATTAGTGTGGTGTAATACTTTTTAGAGTCCACAACAGAGGTTGGTAATTTAATTTCTTATATCGTCTTATTTTTATGTATGTATATGATTTTATGATGATTAGTACCTTCGAGCACATTTATTTATTTCACATTTATTGATTTTATGACATTATAATTTGTAAGGTTTTGATGTTTTTATTGGTGTTTAAGTATTGATATGTATGATGTTGTTTTACAAGTTTGTCAGTCTGTTCCTTTATGTTTTTAATGTATGTTAATGGTTGTTATTTATGATTTTAGTTTTGTGCCTGGCCAGCCCCTGACGAAGGGTGACGAAACACGGCCTGTGTCGGGCGGCCTAAGGGTTAATAAAGGACTCTGCCTTTCCATCCACTCACGCTTCAGGTTGGTTCGTTCTTGTTTCTGCGTGAATTCTGCTTCCTAGTGTCGCACATATGTCGTCATTGGCATAGATTTTGCAATAAATGATGTGTTTCTGTATGACTGTATAGAGTGGCAGGATGTATATGTTAAATAGGATGGATGATAGAGCTGAACCCTAGGTGACTCCTTGCATTAGTGTGAATGGGGAGGATGTATTTCTTCCACATCTGACGTACTGTTGTCTATCATTTAGGTATGAATGAACCAATTTAAGGTATTTTTGAAGGAACCAATTTATTGTAGGCGTCTTAGAAGTATGGGATGTGATACAATTCAAATCAGTTTGAACAGAAGAAACACATTCTCATTGCAATAAAATTAGATGCACCTGTGATCAAATTGTCAGTACTCGCATGACTTGAATCAACCCATGAATGTTGGCTCTAATATTTATCATACCGACCGATCTCCAGCCTACCTTTCATGGCCAAAATAGTAGAGAAGGTGGTAGTCCAGATATAATTACAGGACCATATCAACTCATTCGCACCCCTGGACTCACATTAAAACGGATTCAAGCAGCACCACGGTGTTGAAAACAATTATGGCTCTCTTTGACCACATCATCAGGGAAATTGATAATATGTTGAGAAATATCAGGATAATGCTCTTTTTATATAATCAGTTTCCATGACGATGTGGTCAGAGAGCCATAATTAATGTTTCAACACCGTGGTGCTGCTTGAATCCGTTTTAATGTGAGTCCAGGGGTGCGAATGAGTTGATATGGTCCTGTAATTATATCTGGACTACCACCTTCTCTACTATTTTGGCCATGAAAGGTAGGCTGGAGATCGGTCGGTATGATGATAAATATTAGAGCCAACATTCATGGGTTGATTCAAGTCATGCGAGTACTGACAATTTGATCACAGGTGCATCTAATTTTATTGCAATGAGAATGTGTTTCTTCTGTTCAAACTGATTTGAATTGTTTATAAGGGTGCCAATAATCATGTCCTAATAAAAGGTTAGGCTAACCAGTCAAAAGCACAAAACATTTTTCACAAACAAAACCATTTACTGTCTTTGTTTAGAAGGGCTGTAGCCATTCAAGCAACAAAGTTTCCTTTTTGATATTTGAAGACGATGAGGATCACCACACAATGTGCAAACACCACCACGTTTGCACCACCAATACATAAAGAAAAAGACAATTTAGCTTTTTCATCAATGTTCCATATCAAAGCCCCATGCTCCATAGCTTGAAAAGTACCAGCTGTACTAGTTATGCAGATCCAAATCACTGGTCAACAAATTTTTACAAGAGTCATGTTACTGAAACAAAGTCATTTCTTATCAATTTTTATATGCTGAACACGAATATGGCAGTGAAATTGCAGAGATACGTGCCCTGTGTGCAGGAGAAACATCAGATGTAGATATATAGATTTCAGAGTCATCTGCATAAAAACGATACTGAAAGCCATGGGAGAAGACGAGAGCACCAAGGGACTGGGTATAGAGGGAGAAAAGGAGTGGACCAAGAACAGACCCTTAGGGTACACCAACAGAGAGGTATTACCATGAGAACAGACACTAAAGGAGCGATTAGAGAGTGGGAAGCGAACAAGGACAGAATAGTCTCTCTAAAACAGACAGAGGATAATGGGATGAGGAGGAGAGAGCAAACAGTATCAAAGGCAGCAGAAAGATCAAGAAGAATAAGAATTGAGTCAAGGCCTTTAGACTTGGCTAGGAACAAGACACCGGAAGCTTTGGCAAGGGCTGTTTCAGTGGAATGAAGAGGGTGAAAGCCAGACTCGAGTGGATCAAAGAGGGAATGTGAGGGGAGAAATTTGAAGCAGCGATGAACAGCACATTCAAAGAGCTTGGAGATAAAAGGGAGAAGGGACAATAGAGGGAGCAGAAGGGTCAAGAGGGTTTTTTTTTTGTTATTTTTAGGATAGGAGTAAATCACAGCATGCTTATAGGTTGCAGGGAAGGTGGCAAGGAGAGTGAAAGGTTGATAATATGAGAGTGCAGATAACGGAAGAGGAGATGGAGTTGAGGAGAGTAGTTGGGCTGGGATCAGAGGAGCAGGTAGTTGGTTTTAGAAGATGAAAGAAGAATGCTGGTTTCCTTATCAGTGATAATGGAAAAGGAAGAGAGGGGGGGGGGAGGTTGTGAGAAAAGATTGAAATTGGAGAGGGGAAAGAGGAGGTGAAGAATTATTAGGAAATTGAAGAGTAATCTTTTTGACTTTAATCGTGGAAAAAGTCAGCAAGCATTTGAGCTGAAAGACAAGGAGAAATTGGATGACGAAGTGCCTTAAGAAGAGAATTGAGAGTTGTGAACGGGGATTAGAGGCCCGACAGTCAGGTTAATAAAATAGTTTTGCTTAGCAAGTGAAATGGCAGACTGGAAGGAAGGAAGCATAAATTTAAAGTGAAGGAAATCAGAAAGGGAGCAGGATTTAAGCCAAGTGCGCTCAGCAGAATGGGCACAAGAGTGTAGTTGGCGAGTAGTAGAAAACAGCTAGGGGCTGAGGTGAAGTACGCCTCACAGGATGTGCTAATGCAGGAGCAAGGGTATCCAGAGTGGAGGAAAGAGTGGTGTAGAGCTTATACCTCAGACTTATTGGACAAAGTAGAAGAAAGAGGAGAAGAGACAGTAGTTGATAGAGTCAGTGGATCAATAGCATGAAGATTCCTAAAAAAGAAAGGAGGAGATAGGGTGAGAAAGAGGCAGGGAATGATGAAGAAAGAAGATTAAGAGGTGGTGGTCAGATGTGGAAGAAGTGATGTAAGAAAATTTGAGGGTAAACAATTGGAGTAGAAAACGATGTCAAGACAGTGACCAAACTGATGAGTGGGGGTGGAGGAGCAAAACTGGAGGTTGAAGGAGGAAGTAAGGGAAAGGAGTTTAGCTGTATAGGGGTTAGAGGCGTTATCAATGTGAAAGTTGAAATCACCTAGAATAATGGAAGGGGAAGAAGAATCCAAGAATGAGGAGAGCCAAGATTCAAGATCTGTGAGAAAGGTTAAAATGGGCTTGTGAGGGGGTCTATAGATAACAGCGACACGTAAAGGAAAGGGATAGAAGAGACGAATGGAGTGGTATTCAAAGTAAGGGAAGGTGTGGGAATGAGGTAGGAGGGGGGGTTGAAATTGACAAGAGGGAGAAAGTAGAAGACCAACACCACCACTGTGGCCAATTGCACGAGGCACGTGGGAGATCTGGAAGCCACCAAGAGAGAGGAAAGCAACCGAAGCAGTGTCAATCGGGGAGGAGCCAGGCTTCAGTAAGGACCAGGAGAGTTTATAGGAAAATGGAATGCACATTCCATAAAGCACAAGAAAAAGGAAGGGAAGAAGTGGAAAGGAGAGGGATAAGGATGAGAGTGCGTTACTGAGGAAGATGTAGGGATGTTACCCATGACTGAAGTGGTATTTAAAGGTGCGGAAGAATTGAAGGAAATATCGATACATCGGGAAGATGTATTACAACTATTAGATAAACTGAAGAGTAGCAAATCAACTGGGCCGGATGGTATACATCCAAGGGTGTTGAAAGAACTGAAATATGAGATTGCAGACCTGTTATTAGTAATCTGTGAACTTTCATTAAAATCATCTCTAATACCTGAAGATTGGAGGATCGCCAATGTAACACCAATTTTTAAAAAGGATTCCAGGGGTGATCCGGGAAACTACAGACCGGTGAGCCTGACGTCAGTACCAGGAAAAATGGTAAAAACCATCATAAACAATAAAATTACTCAGCATGTAGATGGTCATGGCCTAACGGGAGACAGCCAACATAGATTAGTAAGACAAGATCTTCCTTGTCTAAAGCTGTTGTTTTTTTGAAGGTGTAAATAAACAGGTGGACAAAGGTGAGTCGGTTGATATAGTGTATCTGGACTTTCAGAAAGCCTTTGACAAGGTCCCTCATCAGAGACGTTTGGCAAAACTAAAGAGTCATGGGATAGGAGGCAGTGTACTACTGTGGATCAGGAACTGGTTAAAAGATAGAAAGCAGAGGGTAGGGCTAAATGGCCAATTTTCCCAATGGAGAAAGGTGAATAGTGGTGTACCCCACGGATCTGTGCTGGTCCGCTGCTTTTTGACATATTCATAAATGACATGGAAAGTGGAATAACGAGTGAGGTTATCAAATTTGCAGATGACACAAAACTATTTAAAGTTGTTAAAACCCAAGAGGATTGTGGAAAATTGCAAGAGGATCTTGATAAATTGGAAGACTGGGCATCAAAATGGCAGATGAAATTTAATGTGGACAAGTGCAAAGTTATGCACCTAGGGAAGAACAACCCAAACTATGGTTACACAATGCAAGGTTCCACATTAGGAACCACCACCCGGAAAAAGATTTCGGCGTCATTGTGGATACCATGTTAAAACCCTCGGCCCAGTGTGCAGCGGCAGCCAAGAGAGCAAATAGAATGCTAGGTATCATAAGGAAAGAAATGGAAAATAAAACAAAAGATATTATAATGCCCCTATATCGTTCCATGGTGAGACCGCACCTTGAATATTGTGTGCAATTTTGGTCACCGTATCTTAAAAAGGATATTGCGATATTAGAAAAGGTTCAGAGAAGAGCCACCAAAATGGTAAAGGGGATAGAAGGATACTCCTATGAAAAAAGGCTAAAAAGGTTAGGGCTCTTTAACCTGGAAAAGAGACGGCTGAGGGGAGATATGATAGAAGTCTATAAATTAATGAACGGAGTGGAACGGGTAAACGTAGATCGATTGTTTACGTTATCAGAATATAGAAAGACTAGGGGACATGCAATGAAGCTACAGGGTAAACTATTTAAGACTAATAAAAGAAAATATTTTTTCACTCAACGTGTAATCAAACTCTGGAATTTGTTACCGGAGGACGTAGTAAAGGCTGTTAGTGTAGCAGGGTTTAAAAAAAGGTTTGGACAAGTTCCTGGAGGAAAGGTCCATAAACCATTATTAAGAAGGGACCCAGGATATCAATGCTTGCCCCAGTACAAGCATTGTTTAACCTGTGTCTTTTGGGGAAACTGCTAGGTATGTATGACCTAGATTGGCCACTGTTGGAAACAGGATACTGGGCTTGATGGACTTTGGTCTGACCCAGTATGGCATATCTTATGTTCTTAAAGATCAAGGGAGGCCAGGATTAGAACTGATGTCAGAGGAGAAGAAGAGCGTGGGGTAGAGATGTGGCAGCACAATGGAAAGAAAGATGAGGGTGTGTAAGTGAGGAAGGAGAGGGAAGGTGAAGAGAAGGTGAAGCTCAAGAGCAGAGGAAAAGGAGGAGGATAGGAACATGGAGGAAATGGGAACTGTAGGCGAGAGGAAAGGGAGAGGAAGGGATAAAGGTATGTGGAAAGAGGGAAGGTGGTTTACAGTGACAAGAGCTTATGCATAGGGTTAAACACTACATCACAAAGGTGGTGAAAGTTAAGACACAGTATGAAGGTCGTGTAGCTTAGCGTCACAGAATGTTAATGAGCAGATCAAGGCAAACACAATCGACATTTAGCTCCTGGAGCAGTACAATGACCTTTTAAAAAGCCAAACTCCTGCAACTTGGCAGTGTGCTGCTGTTCCTGAACGCGTCTCAGTAGGAAGGTACAATGATGACCGAAGGAGGTGTTGGAGACATTAATGGCATCTAGCTGGCAGATGCTGGCTGTAGCATGTACTTAAGGGCCACTTCAAAGGGCCCTCTGGCAAGGCCCTCAGACACAGGCGGACCAGAGCAGGCCTCTCCTTCAAGAAATGCAGTCAGTTGACTGGTGGCAGTGGTGATGAAATAGGACTTTTGAGTGCCAAAAAGTGATTCACGCTGCTTCTCACACAACCCTTAGGTCCTCCTTTTTGTCATCTACAAACACAAATTACAAGAAGAGGGCTGATGATTCCAACGATACAACACCCCCTACCATACCCCCACCCACCTTGACAACACCGCCAACACACCCTAATCATGTCAAGGCAAACGCACTCATCAGTCCAACCATCTAATTGTAAATAACTGACAATCCTGTACATAGTTATTAGAGCACATCATGTTGCTACAACAGATTGTATATATTTACCCCAGTTCTAAATCCAAGTTACAATACCTGTACAATGTAAGTACGAAGCAGGTTCCTCCTGCTTTGTACAAAAAGAGTAGTTACTCACCTGTAACAGGTGTTCTCCAGGAGCAGCAGGAATCAGTCCTCACATATGGGTGTCATCGGCGCCGATGAAGCCCTAGCGGAGCATTTCCCCAGCTTTCCATGAAAGCCTTTGGGAATGCTGGCACGCATGCGCGGTTCCCTTCCTACCTAAAGGTGCCATCTTACCTCAGTCAAATGACATAGCTAAGAACAGCACACAAAAAAAATGTAAAAACAAACTATGTACAACTGCAACTCCAAGGGGAGGAGGGAGGGTTGTGAGGACTGATTCCTGCTGCTCCTGGAGAACACCTGTTACAGATGAGTAACTACTCTTTCTCCAGGACCAAGCAGGAAGTCAGTCCTCACATATGGGTGACTCCCTAGTTCTGGGCTACCGAGGAACCCAGGCTGAACAAGAGAACTCCCTCTAGTCCCAGCAGCAAAGAAAGGCTTTTCAAGGACACAACCTCCACCGGTAGCCCAACAGAGGGCAGGAGTTGCCTAAACCTCAAAGAGATTCCGGAGTACTGCTTGGCCAAAAGCACTGTCCCTACGGGACTCCCTCTCCAGACAGTAGTGGGCTGCAAAAGTCTGGCTTGAAGACCAAGTTGCAGCCCTGCAGATGTCTACCAAGGGCACAGAGCGGAGATAAGCCACTGAGGCAGCCATTGCCCTGACACGATGGGCCGTGACCCTACCCTGCAAAGGAAGGTCAGCCGCCTTGTAAGCCCAGGTGATACAGTCAGCCACCCAGATGGACAAGGTATGCTTGGACACAGGCAACCCCAACTTATTGGGGTCAAAGGATACGAAGAGCTGAGTAGCCCTTCTATGCCCCTGCGTACGGTCAAGGTAGAAGGATAAGGCCCTCCTACAGTCCAGGGTATGCAGGACTGCTTCAGCCTGGCTAGTATGAGGCCTAGGGAAGAATGTTGGAAGAACCACCTCCTGACTGAGGTGGAAAGAGGAGACAACCTTAGGAAGGAACTTGGGATGAGTCCTGAGGACTACCCTGTTCCTATAAATCCTGGTGTAAGGCTTATCACAGACCAGGGCCTGAAGCTCACTCACTCGCCTAGCCGAGGTGAGGGCTATCAGGAAGAGAGTCTTCCAGGAGAGGAAGCGTAGAGGTCAAGTAGCCATTGGCTCAAAAGGGTGGGCGAGTCAGTTGCTGCAAGACCACATTCAGCTCCCACTCAGGAGCAGGACGACGGATGGGGGGCTTGAGCAAAAGCAAGCCCCGGAGAAAGCGGGACACCAAAGGGTGACCGGAAAGAGAATGTCCCTCCACCAGTGAGTGGTGAGCTGCTAGAGCTGAGAGGTGGACCCGAACAGAATTGGACTTAAGTCCCTGATTGGACAAATGCAGTAAGTACTGAAGCACTACTGGCACAGTACAGGAGAAAGGATCCTCAGTACGTAGCTGACACCACACAGAAAACCTCTTCCATTTGAGGGCATAGGTTTTCCTAGTGGACTGTTTCCGAGAGGCTAGGACAACCTCTTCAACTTCCTGAGGTAGGCCCCAGGGAGCCAAAACTGCCCTTGCAGCCTCCAGGCCATCAAATTGAGAGCTTTGAGATTGGGGTGCAGAAGGGAACCCTGCTCCTGTGAGAGAAGGTCGGGTTGTAACCCCAGAGGTAGTGGGGAATCCACTGCCAGCTGCAGCAGAAGTGGAAACCAAGGCTGCCTCGGCCATCTGGGAGCTACCAGCAGGACCGAGGCCTTGTCCTGAAGAGTCTTGAACTGAGTTCGGGCCACCAAGGGCATGGGAGGAAACGCATACAGGAGGCCCTGAGACCAGGACATCAGAAAAGCATCTGGTGCTATCCTCAAAGGAT
Organism: Ichthyophis bannanicus; assembly: GCA_033557465.1. Classification (NCBI taxonomy): domain Eukaryota; kingdom Metazoa; phylum Chordata; class Amphibia; order Gymnophiona; family Ichthyophiidae; genus Ichthyophis; species Ichthyophis bannanicus. The sequence goes on along the minus strand of CM066033.1, from coordinate 368,990,940 downwards.
GCGGCTGCCTGGAGCAGAACTTGGGCAGTTGCTTGTTCAGAGGACTGGCAAAGAGATCTATCCAAGGGAGACCCCACTTCAGGAAGATCTTCTGAACGACCAAGGGATGCAGCTGCCACTCGTGGGGCTGCAGAATTCTGCTCAACCGGTCGGCCAGGCAGTTCTCCTGGCCTGGAAGGTACACCGCCTTGAGAAGCATGTTGTGCTGCAGGGCAAAGGAACAAAGGTCCTGAGTTTCCCGACAAAGGAGCTTGGACCCAGTTCCGCCCTGTTTGTTCACATAAAACATGGCTACCTGTTTGTCTGTTTGAATCAAGACTGAGCGGTGAGCCAGGGCCGGAGAAAAAGCTTTGAGAGCCAAGCGGATAGCTCGAAGTTCCAGGAGATTGATTTGTTGGGCTGCCTCCCAAGGAGACCAGAGGCCCTGAGTGCACTTATCCAGACAACGGGCACCCCAGCCCTTCAGAGAGGCATCGGTGGTGAGGACCACAGAGTATTCTGGCAGTTGGAAGGGCATCCCCTGCAGCAGATTGGGTGGATGTAGCCACCAGCTGAGGGAGGTCGAAAGGGGTCTTGACACCCTTATCCTGTCTCTTAGGCGGCCTGTGGCTTGAGACCACTGAGTCCGAAGGCACCACTGAGCAGGCCTCATATGGAGCCTTGCATTGGGAGTCACATGCACTGTCGAAGCCATGTGGCCCAGAAGTCTGAGGCAGAGTCTGGCGGAGACCAGGGATCTGTTGAGGAACTGTTTTACCACTTCCATCAGTCGTTGAGCCCTGCCTTCTGGCAAGAACGCCTTTGCCAGTTGAGAATCCAATCGTGCCCCTATGAACTCCAAGTTCTGGGAGGGGAGCAAAGTGGACTTTGCGAAGTTTATGACAAAGCCCACGTTTTGAAGCAGAGCAATGGTTCTGAGGGTGGCTTGTTGGGCCTCTGGGCACGTTTGACCCCTGATGAGCCAGTCGTCCAGATAGGGGAAGACAAAGATTCCCTGATTTCTCAGGTAGGCCGCCACCACTGCCAGGCATTTGGTAAAGACCCTGGGAGCGGAGGTGAGGCCAAAAGGCAGGACTCTGTACTGATAATGGTTTCCTCTCACTATGAACCTGAGGTACTTTCTGTGGTCTGGATGAATGAGGATGTGAGTGTACGCATCCTTTAAATCTAAGGAGCATAGCCAATCTCCCTGCTGGAGGTAAGGCAGAAGTGTTCCAAGAGTAAGCATCTTGAACTTTTCTTTCTCTAGGAACTTGTTGTGGTTCCTGAGGTCCAGAATGGGTCGAAGGCCACCGGTCCTTTTGGGTACCAGGAAATACCTGGGAGTAGAATCCGTGACCTTGCAAGTGGGGAGGCACAGACTCCACCGCCCTGTCCACCAACAGACCTTGGAGCTCTTGAAGGAGGTGGTCTGTGTGCAGGGAATGCCTCAAGGGCTCCCCTGGGAAGTAAGGAGGAGGCAGTTGATGAAAATGCAGGGCATAGCCCTTTTGGACAATGTCCAACACCCAACTGTCGGTGGTAATGAGAGGCCACTGGTGGGCAAAGAGTACAAGGCGACCGCCTGTGCAGGGTTGGGAAAGCAGGGACGGAGTGGCTACGCTCAAGGAGTCAAAAACCCCCACCCTGCTGAGTGGTAGCAGGGGCCTGAGGCTTGGGGGTTCTCTGCCTACGGGGCCCATTACCCTGGCCCTTGGCTTGCTGACCATGCGGGGCAGCTTGGGCAGCCTGATACTGAGGGTACTGTTTGTAGGCAGTGCCCTTCCTCGGGTAAAAGGACTTTTTACCCGAGCCCTTCTTCTTATGTGAAGGGGCAGAAGTCTTCGACCGCCTTGTCCGGGTAAGGTGCTCGGTATCGAGCTGAGCGGCCTTCTCGGTCACGGGTTTGCCAAAAAGGTTCTCACCTCGGCAGGGGACATCGACCAACTTGTCCTGAACCCATGGCTCGAGGTCCGATGACTGCAGCCATGCCTGGCGTCGAGCCCGATGCCGGCAGCCGCAACTCGGGCCGAAGCCTCGAAGCCATCGTAGGCGGCACGGGAAATTAACTTGGAGCATTCCCGAATCCCCGAAGACAAAGGTCTGAAATCTCTGCAAGGGTTCCCCGGATAGACCAGCAGAGAATCCGGCCAACTCCTTGGCCAGGTCTCGCAAGTACATGCCCATATACAGCTGGTAAGACTGGACATGGCAAGCAAGCATAGACCCCTGGAAGCACTTCCTACTGACGCCATCGAGGTTGCGGGCCTCCCTGCCGGGGAGCACCGCAGAGTGCATCTTCTGGCTCTTCAGACGATGCATGGCCGAGTCCACAACCATGGAATGGTGTGGTAGCTGTGCTTTCTGGAAACCAGGGCTTTTGCGGAGTCGATAAATGGAATCGACTCACTTGCTGAGAACCGGTGCCGAGGCCGGGGCCTCCCACATACGGAAGAGCAGCCGCTCCAGCATCGGAGGAACCAGGACAGTAAAGGCCTCCTTCGGAGGAGAGTCGTACTGCAGAGCATCAAGCTCCTCGGCTCGAGGCTCTTCCTCGGGATTGGCAGGGATAGCCAAGGCAGCGGCCATATCCCAGATGAACTCCGAGAACCTAGTGTCCTCCGGAAGGGATCTACTCCGGGGATCAGACTGCGGTGAGTCCGAAGGGACGCACCGTCTTAAAGGTATCGGGAGACTCCTCGTCCTCTGTCTCCCAGGCGGACTCGTCCGAGGAGGAGTCAGGGTCCGACCCCGCGGGGCCCCAAGGCACCCGCCCCGACGCCGGGGGCACTGGCGTCGACACCCTCGGTCCCGAACGGGAGGTCAAGGGAGACCGCGACCGAGGACGACTTCGAGCCGCGAGGGTCTCGAGTATCGGCTCAGTCTCCGGGGTTGACTTCGAAATCGACGTCCCGGTGGTCGTGGCAGATGCACCAGACAGGCTGGCCATCAGTGCCCGCTGCTGCTCCATGAAGGCAGACAGTCTGCACTCCAAGGCTGTCATCCTGAGACTCAGCTCGGGAGATACAGCAGCCACTGACTCGGGCCCCGGCGGCGCCGGGCCCGACGTCGGTTCTCTGGGAGGAGAGTCCACGAGGACAACAGGGCTTACGTGTCCAGCAGACTCCGGCTCCATGCGAGGAACTTTTGCAGGCTTCTCTTGGTCCACAGGCCCGGGGCGACTGTCGGGGGTCTTAGACCTGGCCCTCGAGGGACCAGAGACCTCTTCCGACGACGCCCTCGTGAGCCGCTTCTTCCTCTTTCGTTCCCGGTCGGGGGACCCCCTGTCCGAGGAGCTTCGACGGCGCTCAGGATCGGAATCCCGAGATGTTGAGGCCTTAGACGAGGTCCGGGCCCGGCCGGAGGCAGAGTCCGAGAAAAACCTTTCCTTTTGATGCTGTCGACTCTTTAGTGCCTTGGAAGACATCTTCCCACATGGCCCACAGGACTTTGGGTCGTGATCAGGGCCAAGGCACCGAAGGCAGCAGTCATGTGTGTCGGTGAGAGACATAATCTTCTTACACCGATCACACTTTTTGAAACCACTGGAAGCCATCGGGGAAAAATAGCCCCAGCGAGGTCAAAAGACCGGCCTTCCAGTGAAAAAGGAAAAAAAGGGCGCGAACGCCAGCCACGAAGGGCAAAAAACAGAAAAATGAAGAAAAAACGGGCTCGATACTGGTGTACCGAACCCGGCGGGAGGGGAACCGGCGTCAAACCAGAGAAAAAATTGCAAAAATCGCCGAAGAAAAAATCACTTTTATCGGGAGAACAGGACACACATCCGATGGGCTTCGCGGAAAAAAAGAGACTGAGGTAAGATGGCACCTTTAGGCGGGAAGGGAACCGCGCACGCGTGCCAGCATTCACAAAGGCTTTCATGGAAAACTGGGGAAATGCTCCGCTAGGGCTTCATCGGCACCGATGACACCCTTATGTGAGGACTGACTTCCTGCTTGGTCCTGGAGAAAGGTTAGTTGTAAACCGCACTGATTTTAAAGAGCTTGGCATAGAAAAAAAATCAAATCAATAAATAAGATTGGTGCTTACAGTGCCTGGGACCCAAATATGAGTATCTGTGACAGATATGGTCCTGGAGCACTTGGAACACTTCCTGAGCTCACTGGTGGGTTTCTGGGACATGTCATCCAGAAAAGTAGTCACAGCAAAGTCAAATGGCTCAATGAGGATAGAGGCCTGCCAGAGCACTAGCATGGCCGAGGTGTCATGGCATGAACAAAACATACACGGTTAGTGGAAGAAAAGCAGAAGGGAGGAAAGAATAGCGACGGCAGACGACTGGGATGCAAAACTCTCGATGAAAAAAACCCTGCTATGATAGCCATTGTTCCTGCAGCTAACAGGCTGCTGGCTACCCTACTCTGAAGAGGAGGCAAGGACCCGGGGCTCCCAGGTAAGTAATCTCCAGGCAGTTTCTAAGCTGTCAGGTCTCAGCTCTGAGGCATACCCTGCCCCGGCTGCCTGTCTAGCGGGAAGTGTTCCCATCTCTCTCTCTGCTGAGCAATGCAGCCTTTAAATAGTTACCAACTTTGTACTTTTTGGGTTATTTTGGCATTTTAAAATGAATATTTAAACATTTTTATATTGTCTTTCTACTATTCAAAGCAGTTTACAGTTGAACAACAAGTTAACATGACCATATGGTACAATATTTTACATAAAACTGAAACAGAAGTAACATAGTATATTACAGCAGATAAAGACCAGTATGGTCCATCTAGTCTGCCCAGCAAGGCGGCAATAGGTGCAACTGCCACTCCATGCAGGTCACCCCTCCCCATGCCTTTGTTTAGGGGTATACCCACTGCTCTGTGTAGACCACCCCTATTTGTTGAGATATAAGAGATTATGTTTATTTTGATTCAGGTACGATATTTATTTCCCTTGTCCCATAGAACATTAACTTTGAACATTGGGTCTACAATGGACTATTTGCAGTGTAGCATGACTGCGAATGTCTCATTGAGTCATTGTTGTATTGTTAATGTTTGCATAACTGGGTTTAGGATTCTTCAAAAGGGATTTATGGTGGGTGGATTTCTAGGTTTTCGGGTAATTTGTATTCTTCCTTAAAGATGTTAAGCTCATCGTCCATTCATGTAGTCCACTAGATAGGGGCTCTTCCTCAGCTGCTGAGGACAGATAGACTGGAGTCTGGAGCTATAGGGGGAGCTCATATTGCACCAGCAAGACTCTGTCATGCTTAATCCTCAGCTGCTGAAGGGGGCTGACAACCCATTTGTTACTGGACTGGCCTGGAGAGACGATAAGGAAATACACGATTGATGGAAGAAAAGTAAAAGGGAGGAGAGAACTGTGATGGCAGATGACTGAGCTGGTAAACAAAACAAAACAAAACAAAAAAAAACTTGTGGTGAAAAACACTCTGCTAGGGGGGAAAATAGAAATTACACTTATCTGGTAATTGTCGTTCCTTGAGTGACAGTTTAGTCCTCCACCTCTGGGTTGTGCACCTCCTCCTGCAGCTTGGAGACTGGGCATGTCAAAGTCATGACATCACTGGATATAGCCTGCTGGTATCTCCCATCAGTCCCCAGTGTACTACTGACAAAGCAAACTCAAAAGAAACATAGAAACATGATGACAGAAAAAGACCACATGGCCTATCTAGTCTGTCCTTCCATAACTACAACAGTCCACTTTTTACCTTTAGAGATCCTCTGTATTGATCCCATGCTTTTTTGAATTCAGTTACTGTCCTCATCTCTACCAGGAGCGGCTCAAACAAAGGCGAAGCAACGGTCTCTGAAATGGGCACGGAAGAAATTTGGTCCAAAGCCCTACCTACAGGGTCGCCGCCTTTTCTTCTTATCTGAAGGCAACCCCAACCTGAGAGCGGCGGAGCAGACATGCACCGACACAACAGCCGCCAAAAGCCTTGAACTGCACGGCCCAGCGGGCACACCGCTCCTCTTTGGGTGTCGGACACCCCCCCCCCCAAATATTCAGGGTCCTGGGATGTCCCCAGACGGCCCTTGGCCGTATTGACTACCCAACCGAAACTTTGCCGGCCCTACACCGCTTTGTCCGTCACCTGCAGACCTTCAGCGTGCAACTTCGCACGACTCAAACGACAAGATAGGGATCAGCTAGAAGCCTTCTCTTCGCTGAGCTGCTGATCCCCCTACCAGCCTTTTGGTAAAACGAGCCCCGCGCCAATGTCCAACCGTATGCCAATGCTTGGAACTGATAATGTTCCCAGGAATGCAAGTCCCTGAAACCTTTAATAATCCGGTCAGCTCAGAACATGTACACACGCTTCCGTGAAAATCGCAGGAAGCCCCGCGACATTCTGGCAAATCTTCAGAACGATAGGCCGCAAGGTTTTCCCCCATACATGCATAACTGAAAGGCCCGATTCTCTCCTTTTAGGCTAAAATAGGACAAAGGGAGCCATCCTCCTTTGGTCTCTCACAACAAACGGCTACGCCGGATCTTGATAGTGGCCCCAGCACCACCGCTACCAATTGCAGTAGGTAATCAAACGACCGACACTCGCCCGCGTCTGCTGTCGACTGATACAACTGCCAGACCATGAACAGATGGCGAAAGGACTGCAATCGGTTGATTCTGAACCTACCGCAGAGAGGGCAACTCCACGCTACCCTTAGGTGCGATTTCCACTTATTCCGGTCCGCATGAGTTTGAGCCCTTTCCGCTGCAGGAGCCTAAGGGCAGCAACCACCGGCAGACAAACCCTGCCAAAGCAACTCTGTCAATGTAAAGCATCCTCCTCTTAAGAGGCCTAGATGCAGATTCCTTTATTTTATATTTATTATTTTTTCCCCTCCTTAAATGTAATATAGATACTTCCAGAAATGCGAAGCATCTCAATCCAGAAGGAAGAATCCTTACCAGCAAATGCCTCCTACATGTCAACAACTCTCCCACCTGAGATAGATCAGATATCGGCAGGTACCTGCCTAGTCCATGGCAGAAGATCTAAAAATATGCCTGTACCGTGACAAATAACTGCAAGTAGTCATGTTTAAGTTACTCTGAGTACTACAGGATTGCCAACCTATCCTAGACCATTGAGTGGCTTGAACCCAAGAAATCAGCAACTTAGATTGGTAAGCGCCCCTGGACTTCCGCTCTTAAGAGAAGTGGAGACCAGCCTAGATGGTAGTGTTCAGACTATGCCACTCAAATTACTTTAACGCACACTGGATGGCTGCAGTTAGTCCGCAGAGAGAATCCTAGCTAAGTCAAATTGCTTGCAAGCTTATCTGCCGCCTATGCTTTTGCACCTCTTACTTCTCTCTCAATCTTCCACCCAAAGCCAGAGATCTGGGTGCGGCGAAGTAGTACATAGCTCTTTAACACCATACAGGCACTTGAAAAAAACCTAGTGCTTCACTGTATCCGTGAGGCAACACATTTAAACCAATCACAACCCAGGGATCACACAGTTACCAAATTCAAGGAGCCCTATCTGAGAACCAGGGTAAAAGGAGACCTATTATATAGATAATCTGAATTTTTTTTTTCAAACCAAAGATTTCATTGCCACAGATCTGCACACAAAAGGATATGCAGACCGCACTACCACTCCATACAAAAAAGAGAGCAAACATAACCAATAGTCCTCCGGACATTAACTCTGCACACTAGCCCCAAAGCGGAATGTAGTAAGCTGAGAAATTGGTGTGCTAGATCTAACCCCCCCACCCCCACCCCGCTGATTGTATCATTTACCAAATTGAGGACAGCATTAGCCATGATCATTTAGGAGGTGCCTGAGCATCGTCCCGTACTTCTGCCATCCCTGCCTGCGGCAACAGAGCCGAAAGAGATAAGCAATCTGGCACTTAACCCTACCTTATCAACACGCTAGGCGCATTGTTAAAAAGAAGCGTGGGCAGAAATCCCCCAGTTACTGCCTTGCTTCCACTGTAGCGAGCGCCACTGAAGGCCCAGATTGAACGTCCTGTCAAGCCCCTGGCTGAGTGGTCACTAGGAGCTCTATCTTGGCCCCCACCGAAGCACCAGAAGGCTCTTGACTTACCTTGACCTCCATCTGCTGCGCAACATATGTGGAGGCCGCCCCACTGCCTTGACAGCTTCCAGCAACAGCAAGGGCTCCTCTGCTAGTGTCACAGAACACGCACAGAGCATGCGTTACCATTAAGGACTTGACACTCCTTCAAGTGGTCTTCTATTAGTCTGCCTCTTTTTTTTTTTTTAAACCGTAGCAAAAGAAAAAATAAAACTGTGCTCTTAAACTTAAAGTAACCCCCAGGTAAAACTACCTAACTAGGCTAAATAGGCCCCCTGCCCAATCTAGGGACAGCAAACAACCTATCGAAACCAAAAATCAAAATGAAAAATTATGATGAACTTTAAAAAAAAGAAATAAATAAAAAAAGAAATGAAACAGCAGCAGCTCTGCTCAGCTAGGGCTAACTAAACTGTCTTTCCACACCACGGGAGGCTTGGGATCTCTTGTAAATCTCTCTGCCGCGCAGCTCATATGCCGCCAATATGGCCGTCGCTGACAGGAGCAAGAAAAAGGCGCCAAACATCACCGGAGCAGACTGCCCTGATCTGCAGGCTTCCCCCCGGCTGCCGACCCACTCTCAGGTGTAAACTACCTGAAAATGTCCACTGCGATCGCCGCATTCGGGCGCAAGGCTCCAGCCCACGCGGCCCCGCTAGTCTGCCCAAACGGAGGAATGCCGTTCAATTAAAACTTTAAAGTGGCAGGCGCGATCTGCCGGCTAAGAGAAGCCTGTGCTCCAGGGCTCTCCTCCGTAGCGTCCAGGAGAAGAAATCTAGGCTTGCAAGACTAATCACCGATAGAAGAAGAAAAGGACCAGTAGGCCTCGGGACAAGCAAGAGACCCCTTCCTGTTTTTGTTTTGTTTTTTTAACCTTTTAAAGGTACAGGATCTATTTAAACAAATCAAAACAAATTGAAAGAAATTTAGCCAAAACAAGTAGCCTAACACTATTGTATGTTCCTTATTTGTACCACTAGTGAGCCCAGCAGCTAGGCTCACACGTCTTCCTGCTGCATGGAGACTGGACACACTGGGGGCTGATGGGAGATACCAGCAGGCTATATCCAGTGATGTCACGACTTTGACATGCCCAGTCTCCAAGCTGCAGGAGGAGGTGCACTACCCAGAGGTGGAGGACTAAACTGGAGGAACGATAAGGAAAGACGATTACCAAACGGAGGATGTCTGGAATGTGTCCGGGGACTCCACGGAACACAAAGACTGAACCAAGATGGCACAGTCGCAGCAAGGAGGCGCGGTGGAGCCTCCAACAGAAGCTGGGGCCGCCACCCTTACATGAGGGACTCATTCCTGCTTGTCCATGGAAAAAATGCTCTTTACATACCAAAATGTTTTGGGGGGGTGGGGGAGATCACCCTCCTTGTACCCAAACTTTTCCTTTCTGCATGCTTATCTTAAACAAAAGATTTCAGCTGGTGGGGGTTGGCCAGTTGCACTGATGAGATTACTAACCTGTTTGTTTTGTTCCTTAGTTCTGAAGGACAGTCTTGGGGAAAGTTTTGCTACTATTTTAAGAGATGACACGGGTACCTGTGAGTGTGTGACAGAGAACTGCTCAATGCAACGTGTGTAAGAGAGGAGTAAATGTCAAGTTCCTGTGAGAGATCCTGAATCGGGTTTACAGGTAAAAGGTTTCCAAAGCTGATACGCATTAAACTGTATGTACATCTTGGCATCAGCACTGCATGGGTACAAAATTGCTAAGTTCTGTCAACAGTTCATTAGAGCAGCTCTTTTGCAACTAAGACATCTCTTGCCATAAAAGGCTAAGCTAGTGCTTCCCAAATATTTATCTAACATGACCCCATTTTAACACAAAAAAAAAAATTCACATGATGCCAGATGATGTAAAAGAAAACAGACTCCCACTCCCACTCTTATCTAAAACATGAAGACAGAAACAGCAGCACATTGCCCTTGCTTCAGGGTATGCCCACAGATCCCAGTAATGTACATGGGGTTGCAATCCAACAGGAGGAAGGGGCAGAGCCTGTGAATGTTCACCAACTCTCTCAGGCCACAGTGGAGATCGGGAGGGGGGGAGCAGTTGGATCTTTTTGTTGAATATTCGAAAGACATCTTTTGCCTTAGTTATTTCATTCATCATAGGTATTGTTCTCTCTTAACAGGATTTATATTAGATCTAATCATGTTTTGAGTTTAAATTTGTGAAAATCTACAGGTGGTTCACAAACTTTCTTGGGGGTTCACAAACTTTCAGTGCATCCAAGTACATTGCAATACTTACAGCACTGCTTTCCTATAGGATCAATGCTGCAGGTACAAACATGCATCTGAAAGGAGATATCAAAAGGCTACGACTGACCTAAAAGTTTCCAAAAGATCTAATTTGGATGCACTTCATTGGTTGTCACTATTAATATTCATGACATCTAAAAATATATTACATAGTGTGGGCTGCCTATGTCCCGCTTTTGCCAATGTGTTAAACTTGTTTGACTCAATTGAAGCTAAACAGATTTGAAAAATGATCTTTGAAGACTATATTTAACTGGAAAAAAAAAAGATTCTATTTTAAGATAGGGTTGCTTCCTGAGACTAGCATAAGAAGATATGCCATACCGGGTCAGACCAAAGATCCATCAAGCCCAGTATCCTGTTTCCAACCATAGCTAGCCCAACTGCTAAGTGGGAAGCTCCACTACCGATCCTCAGGCCGACTGGGCAAGAGCACCTCAGTGATGAGCTGCTCGAGGAAGCTTCCAGAGCCTTGGTAAAACTGTTTTATGGGAATAAAATGTCATACCGAATGAGCCCATCAACAAGAAATTGACAGTACATCATTACTGGGGTTAGAGGGTGGGGGGGGAGGGGGAGAGGGAGAGAAGGGAAAAAGAGGAGAGGAGATGGGGAAAAAGAAACATTAAAAAATGACAGCTATACATGCCAGGTCTCTGATGAAAAAACTCCACGGAGGAGGAAGCTAAACATAAAAAGAACTTTTTAAAAAATCTTTTTCAACATTAATCCAAAGCCATTACCCTGGGGGAACAACTTGACTACTAGTAATCTCAGGGGAGGGAGCCTTAATTAGCCTGGCACAAATAAGAGTGGAGATTAAGTGGGTCCCTAAATCCCTTTACTGTTTGCTCTTTCTTCAGTAACCTCAGCTAACTAAGTTCTTCAGGATCCACAACCAGACATATGGAAAGGAGGAAATGTACAGTAGAAAGGATTTACCGACTCATCCACCTCACCTCGCACTTCACTGGGCAGACTAGATGGACTATTCTGGTCTATATCTGCTGTCATTTACTATGTTACTGCAGCCATCTTCCCTGACCAAATATATCCCAGACAGACATCTCAGGGCTCAATCACAAATAAACTGCTCACAAAATACAACTCTCAAAATCTGCTTCATTAATACACCCACAGACAATTTCCAATTCAGGGAGCACAAGGGCATGAGGTAACCGGCTGCAAATAAAAAGAAATTACTGTGTATATGCTTATTTCTAGAAATAAGAGAAACAAAATATAAAGCAATAAACTGGACTAGTTTAATAAATTTCTTGGACTAATTTTCCAGAGCTATGCTTCCTTTCATTGAAATCATGAAGCCAAATCAGTGATTATCCATTACTACATCTCACATTACAAAGACTTACCACCACAACAGAATGGCATTACCATAACAGTAAACAAAAAAAAAATGCACACAGAGAAAAGATTTTAATCAAAAAGTTGTCGTGAATAGCTATAGAAATTAAAAACAAAACATTCTTCAGCTTTACATTCACACATAACCAGCTAAATTTCAACATGTTTTGAAATTTAACAATTCTCACCATTCTGAGCACACTCCTAATAAAAAAAGCAAACATCACTTTACTGTTATTAAGGTCTGGTTGTTTGAACATGCTCTCCGGAGATCAATTTTACGGGTTCTTTCGTATTTGTGTTTGTATCTCTTTTTCTATTATCTTTTAGGCTGGCTATTTCTAAGCTGCTTTGTAGACTCTGCAGAAGAGGTGGTATAAGCCTGAAAATAAATGAAATAAATCTGAACACCAACCTCCCAAAAATTCCAGTTTAACCATATACTTTTCATTATATATAGACATCCCCCTCTCTTATTCAAGCACATCACTGGGTCCAAAAACAAAAATGGAAAAGCCAGAATTTCATGTTTATTTGTACCCATAGTTATCCCTCCTGGTTTTCACAAAAGCCCTTGTCAATGGGTATGGCATAGTAGAAATCAAGCCCAGGAGATTTCCTGCCTGCCATATAAATTAGAGTAGGGTCCTGCGAGTACATCCCCCCCAGCCAAAAGGGATGGTGGGTTTCTCCTCAACATTGCAGAATGTGCAAGTCCTCACCAACATGAAATCTTAAGCAACCATATTCCTGCAATTTTTAACTTATGGTTGTGCAAGCTTTCCTAGGCCAAGCTGATCTTACACTGGGTACTTAACATAGTAAATGAAGACAGAAAAAAACAGCATGATCCATCTAGTCTGCCCAGTAAGGTGGCTAGAGTTGTACCTCAGCGCTCTCTCGGCATTTTTCTCCAGTTTTTGCCTCCAAAATACTATGGGGGGAGATATTCAAAGGCATTTACACAGATTACAAGACCGGCTACCCGTGTAAATGCTGCTCAGTGGGATATTCAGTAGCATTAACATGGTTGGGTGCTGCTGAATATTTGTGGGTGCCATCCCGGAACCCCAACCAGTTTAAATTTCATACTCAGTCAGGGCCTAGTAGCAGCAAAGAGTGTTCAGTTTAAATTTAACACACAGAAGAGCGTTTCTGGTTAAATATAGAACCCAAGACTCCCTCTATCCAAGTAAGGGCTGTGGGACTCCCCCTGGAGATTGGTCACAGATTACCTCAGAATCATAGGACAGCCAGCTTTTAATAAGTCCACGTGCAGGACCCAAAAGGCAGGCAGAGCTCCAAAGTCTCAATGCGTGGATGAGACAATGGTGCAAGGACGAGGGTTTTGGATTTGTTAAGAACTGGGGAACATGGGGGGCGGAGTCTGCGCGAAGACTGGATGGCAGCTTGAGAGCTTAGCTCCCCGGACCCCGGCAAGTATCCTGAGAGAAACGGAGAGTAAACGGAGCAAAGTGGTTGATATTACTAATTTGGCTTGTCTAGGTAGTAATGGCCAACCTCAAACCCGCGAAATTGGATTTTGCGCCCGGGAGTAATTCGGGTTCCAAGAGGGCGAAATCAGATCCCCTATCTCCGCACAAGATGGCGGCCACCCGGGAGTCGGAGGAGATGCTGAGAGAGTTATTGGGGGAGATGCGTTCAGTGAAGGAGCTGGTGATGGCGAATGGAGAGGCATTGGGGAAAGTGCAAGGCAAAATGCAGGACATGAGAGAACAAATGGAGAGGCTTACTAACAGGATGGATTCCTTAGGGGCGTCGGTCGCAGCGCACAAGGCAAAGCTGGCACGTGTGGACAGGTTGGAAAAAAAGATGGAGAAGTTGGAATTAAGTATGGAAGATGTCGCAAATCGGAATCGGAGAAACAATGTGCGCATGTTAGGAGTACCAGAGGGAGCTGAGGGGTCGGACATGATATCGTTTCTAATAAAAACTTTACCTTTGCTGCTACATTTAAAGTTTCACGGCTCCATGGAAATTGAAAGGGCACATAGGATTCCTGCGCAGCCCAACTTACATGCACGAGGCCCGAGGCCAATTATCTTCTGCCTACTGAGATACCAACATGCCATGCAGATCCTGGAGGCATCTAAATCTTTGCGGTCAGTGGACTTTGAGGGGCACAAGATCCTATTCTTTCCTGACTTCTGCAGAGGGACCGTGGAAAAGAGGAAGCAGTTTCTCGCCCTCCGGCCCCGACTTCAACAGCTCCAGGCTAGATACGGGTTATTTTACCCCGCTCGATTAAAAGTGACTCTTAACAATCAGACGAAGTCCTTTGATGTCCCGGCGGTGGCGGTTCGATATATCGAGGAGCAAGAGGCTCTGCAGATGCGGTAGCCATCTTTATCTGGATGCAGGACTCAGTGCATTTGGGGTAGAGGGCCTAGAGAGTGACTGTGCCTTTTCTAGGTTCTCCAGTCATATCAGTAGTACATCGGGCTGTCCCTAGCTTGGGGCTGCTCGTATTATGTGTGTGTAATTCAGTTATTACTACGCTCATGTACAGAGATGTGGGGAACCTGTTTATTCTTTGGGGGAGGGGAGAGGGTTTCCACTCCTTTCTTCTCTAGTATGTGATGGTTGGGGGAGTAGTAGGAGGGTGGGTGGCGCATGATAATTGCTATAATATAATGGTATACTACAATATAATGTATATAATGACCCTTTGGGGTTGGTATAGGGTGGGATATGACTGTATGTTTGGGTAAATTGAGGGTTGGCTTAAAGTTGCTAAGGGGTCATCATTTATGACAGCGGATGTTTTATTTGTGTCATAGCCAGTTAGTAATGAATGCTTAAGAAGGTAGTGTTTGCTTGGGAAGAGCATGTGATGTATTTAAATCTGTATGGGGGGGGGGTTCGGTTTTTGAGGGCCACCTGTTTTTGTGTTTGCTCACCCACTATAATTTTCTCTTTGGAGACACAGTTGACACCTTGCAAGCTCAGTTCTGGTTCTCTCAGCTCAGTCGCCTTTGCAGTGTGGGGAAAGGGGGTGCAGACCGGAAGGAGTGGGGAATGGTTTTTCTTTGACAAGAATGGGTGTGGTTAGATGCCTATCCCTGAACGTTAAAGGGATAAATCACCCGATCAAGCGTAAAAAGATATTACTCTTATTCTCAGAAACAAAGTGCTGACGTAATTCTTTTACAAGAGACGCATCTGTCGACCTGTGAAACGCAAAAGCTTGCGCTAGGCAAATATAGTCTAGTAGCCCAGGCCCCCGCGTGTCTGAAAAAGAACAGAGTGGCAATTCTGGCCAGGAAATCACTTAAGTTTCAGGTTCTGTCCTCACGGGCTGACACGGAAGGCAGGTGGGCAGGGGTGCACTCTCTTATAGAAGGTCGACAGGTGTGTATCTTTAATGTCTATGCTCCTAACAATGACAATCCTTCCTTTTTTCAGGGGCTAGCAGCAGCTATTCAGGAATATGCCAGTTGTCCCCTAATCATAGGGGGAGATTTTAACCTGGCTCTTGATCCTCTAATTGATCGGAAGCCTAGCCGGACGCGAAAGAGAGAAAGAGCCTTGGAAATATTGCATTCTATAATGGATTCCTTTGGGCTGGAGGATATCTGAAGGCTGCATCACCCCGCTGAAGCTGATTATACCTTTTTTTCTACTCCGCATGGCTCACACTCCAGAATAGATTACTTTTTGGTGTCTCAAACGTTAGTTCAGAGTGTGAGTGACTCGGGAATCCTAAGTACGAGTGTCTCGGATCATGCAGCAGTAGTGATAGAGTTTGACCTGACAGCAGATTTCTGTAAGAAGGAGGCGTGGTTTTTTCCCAGGTATTTGCTAACAGATGAGCCATTTAAATTATATCTTCGGGAAACCTTGAACGAATACTTTGCAAACAATCGGGTCAGTGATACCCCAATATGGGCCTGGTGGGAAGCTTTTAAAGCATCAATGAGAGCCCAGATAACGAGCTATGTGATTGCCCAGCGTAGGGCTACTCGAGCTGAGGTGCAGGCCCTGGATCAACAGATACGGGCTGGAGAGAGAATCCTACAAAGGAAGTTTAATACTAGGGTCTTGACTCAGTTGCAAAAGCTAAGATATGCTTATAATACGGCTCTCAGTTCAGAAGTGGAAAGAGCGGTTTTCCCCATGCAAGTGCGATATCATGTGGAGGCCAATAAAGCAGGGAAAGTGCTAGCTTCGCAACTCAAGCCTCGGGAAGAAAAAGCTCGTATTGTGGTAAATAGAGGATGAACGCGCAGGTCCTCTTTATAAGGATCAAGAAATCTCAGATGCTTTCTCTGAGTTCTACCGCCAACTCTATGCGTCTGAGGGAGTCTGTGAGAAGGCTGAGGCGCGGCGTTTCCTGAATCAGATCGCTCATCCTTGTCTGGCACCGGAGCAGCAGGCCGCCTTGGGCGCACCGATTCAACTGGAAGAGATTAAGCTGGCTTTATCCACAATGGAGAATGGGAAAGCAGCAGGACCAGATGGCTTTCCAGTCGAGTTTTATAAGCTGCTGGAGCCCGAACTCGGGCCGCAGTTGTTATTCTTTTATCACCAGCTACAAGAGTTAGACTGTCCTGCTGGGGCCTTTACGAACGCTACAATAATTGTGCTGCCGAAACCTGGGAGAGACTTGAGCAAAGTGGGTAATTACCGACCTATCTCACTTCTTAATGCTGACTACAAGTTGTATTCATCTATTCTTGCTGCCCGCCTTAAGAGGGTCATGGAATCGTTGATTCATCCGGATCAATGTGGCTTTGTAGCAGGAAGATCCACCATGGATAATGCAAGGCTGCTCTGTAATATCCTGGAGATCACAAATGGCATGGACTCCCCATACATAGGCCTCTCATTGGATACTGAGAAGGCATTTGACAGGGTGGAGTGGTCCTTCATGTTCATAGTACTGGAATGGTTCAATTTCCCTCCTTCCTTTATCCGGATGGTACAGCTACTGTATACCAATCCGGCAGCTCGGATTCTGGCAAATGGGGTGCTGTCTCAACCTCTCTCACTGTCCCGAGGAACAAGGCAAGGATGCCCTATGTCGCCTCTACTCTTCAACTTGGTGTTGGAACCACTGCTGCTTAGGTTACGGCAGGCAGATGAGATTAAAGGAGTAGATGTTGCTGACCTTCAGGTGAAGGCTTCAGCTTACGCGGATGATCTGTTACTGTTCCTTACGTCGGATTCCATCTCACCGGTGTTACATCAAATAGGAAGATATGCTACCCTATCTGGGTATAAAGTCAACTGGACTAAGTCTGTCGCGTTTCCCCTAAATAAATATGGGAATCAGTCGATGGTACAGCAGTTCGGATTTCAGTGGGAATCGTCGACATGCAAGTACCTGGGTGTGCAAATCGGTAGCCATGTCGATGAAATTCTCAAAATAAATGGAGAACGTATCTTTCATAGATACAGCGCGTCTTTTTACAGCGAAATGGTCCCCTCTTCACCTCAGTTGGTGGGGAAGATTGGACTCTCTCAAGATGGTCTTGTACCAAAGATAAATTATATTCTAGGAATGATTCCAATATTTTTCCAAGAGTCGTTATATACGGAGCTAGAGAGGATCCTGTCCCGCTTTCTGTGGAATGGAAAAACCCCAAGAATTGCGATGAAGAAGCTGAAGGCATCCAAAGAAGCCGGGGGTGTACAATTCCCGGATTTCCTTATGTATCATCGGGCGGCGATCTTAAGTCAAGGGGCCCTATGGGCAGGGGACGTTGGAGATACCAAGAGACCCATATGGCTGGAAGTCGAAGAACGCTTGGTTGCTCCGCTACCCTTGAATTTATGTATGGGGATGCATATGATGGAGACCTCGCAACTAGGAAGAGTATTTTTATCTACGCAGAAGGCCTATCATGATCTGTCGCTCTGCCTAGGGGGAGATAATTCCCTATCTAGAAGAATGCCACTGTGGAACAACCCTGAATTTCAAATAAATAAGCGGGTGATATCCTGGAAAGTTTGGCAGCACTGTGGAGTCTGGCGACTGGGACAGTTGTTTAGGCAAGACAAGTGGAAGAACTTTCAAATGCTTCAGGAGGATTATAACCTGCCGCCTGCATGCTTCTTTCAATGGCTGCAGTTACAACACTGTGTGAAACAAAAGATAAAACAACCTGCTTTGGTAACGGACAAGTGGGGTCTGGAGGAGTTCGTCGGAGAGTTAGTTGAACGGAACGGCCGTGTGTCCGGTATATATGGCTTCCTTCGGAGCAGGTTGCCAACCCAGCTTACTGGGCTATGGCAAACATGGGAAGAAGAGTTGGGTGTCCGTCTTCCTAAGGATCTTTGTTTTGCACATTGGGGGTCGCTAGTGAGGCCCTCTCGTTCAGCCTCCCTCACTCAATCTCTGTTCTTTTTTGCGCACAGGGTATTTTTTACACCGATCAGAGTGGCCAAGTGGAGTGCAGATGCGTCGCACTACTGCTGGAATTGTCAAAAGGAGGATGGCACGCTGCGACATATGATTCTGGACTGTATAACTCTGCGGGAGTATTGGGAGGCTGTCTGGAAGAGGATCCAACAGGTGTTGCACTTTACTTGTCCATTATCCTGGCAGATTGTTGTGATGCGAGCGGCTGCTGAGATACCTAACATGCAGAAGAAAAATTTTTTTGTACTGAACTTTATGCTGGCCGTAGCTATAAAAGTTATACTTATGAGATGGAAGGATCCAGTGAAGTTAAGCTGGGTGCACTGGTGGAACTTAGTATGTCTGTATAGCCGATATGAGAAGGCTTATGATCATATTTATGCCTCTAGGAGTATACAGGGGGGTGATGATAAGTGGTCTGCACTAGATAGATACTCAAATGTTGGCGGTTACTGAGTTGGGAGGGGGGGCGGTCTGGGCTTGCAAGGTGTCGGGGGGATATGGGAGGGATGATGGGTATGTAAGGGTGTCGTGGTTTAGGCGCCCTTTGATTGACAGTGTATCTGTGTTTTTGGTTTAAGTTTGTGGTTGTGTTTTGTGTATGTGTTGGAAAATGTAAATATATTGAATAAAAAAATAAAAAAAAGAAGAACTGGGGAACATTCTGGGGAAAGGAGGGGCTCTTTCGAAGAGATGGGCTTCACCTTAACTAGGATGGAACCAGGCTGCTGGCATTAACCTTTAAAAAGGAGATAGAACAGCTTTTAAACTAGATAATAGGGGAGAGCTGACAGTTGCCCAAGAGCACATGGTTTGGAACAATGTATCCTTGAAGGATACTACCAAAAAAATGAAGTTAGGGCATATCAGCAGTTCCAATAAAGACAAAGGCAGACCAAACGCCCTTGAGTATGGAGCAGACAGAGCTTAAAGATTCCAAATTACCCCTGCCTACCGATAACCAGATTAATATGAATAAAATAAAGTCTCTAAAATGCTTGAAGTCTAAAAAATAAGATGGGAGAGTTAGAATATATAGCACTAAATGAGAAGTTAGATATGATTGGTATCTCAGACATGGTGGAAGGAGGACAACCAGTGGGACACTGTGATACCTGGGTACAAACTATATCATAATGATAGAGTTGATCAAATTGATGGAGGGGGGTTGCGTTCTATGTTAGAGAGTCACAAATGATTAAAGTTCTGCAGGAAACAAAATTCACTGTAGAATCTCTATGGATTGAAATTCCATGTAAAAAGAGGAAGGCAATGGCAGTGGGGTTGTACTATCGACCGCCTGGCCAGAATGAACAAATGGATGATGAAATGCTCAAAGAAATCAGGGAAGCTAACAAAAAAGTTACAGAACAGTAACAATGGGCGATTTCAATTTCCCTGGTATTGACTGGGTCAGTGTCACGGCAGGACATGCTAGAGAGATAACGTTTCTAGATGAAATAAATAACTGCTTCTTGGAGTAGATAGTTCATGAACTGACCAGAGGGGAAGCCATTTTGGACTTAGTCCTTAGTGGAACAGCAGATCTGGTGCAAGAGATAAAGATGTTGGAGCTACTTGGCAATAGTGATCATAGCATGATCGCATTTGATTTAATTAATGGAGGAGGGATGGTAAGAAAAACCACATTACTACCTTTTAACTTTCAAAAGGGAGACTATGATAAAATGAGGAAAATAGTTAAGAAAAAACTAAAAGGAGCAGTTGCAAAGGTTAAAGACTTACATCAAGCTTGCGTGTTGTTTAAAAATACTATCTTGGAAGCGAAGACCAGCTGTATTCCACGCTTTAAGAAAAGTGGAAGGAAGTCCAAAAAACTGCCAGCATGGTTTAAAGGTGAGGTCAGAGAGGCTGTTGCCAAAACAGCATCTTTTAGGAAATGGAAAAAAAGAGCCAAATGACGAAAATGGGAAACAGCACAAGCAGTGGCAAGTTAAATGCAAGGCATTGATAAGGCAGGCAAAGAGAATTTGAGAAGAAACTTGCTGTGGAAGCACAAACGCATAAGACTTTTTCAAGTACATTCGTAGCAAAAAATCTGTGAGAGTCAGATGGACCATTAGATGACAGAGGGGTAAAAGGGGCAGTAAGAGGGGACAAGGCTATAGTGGAGAGTCTGAATGAATTTTTTGCTTCGGTCTTTACTGAGGAAGATGTAAGGATGTTACTTATGACTGAAGTGGTATTTAAAAGGTGATACTGCAGAAGAATTGAAAGAAATATTGATACACTGGGAAGATGTATTACAACTATTTGATAAACCGAAGAGTAGCAAATCACCTGGACCAGATGGTATACATCCAAGGGTGTTGAAAGAACTGAAATATGAGATCGCAGATCTGCTATTAGTAATCTGGTGAACTATCATTAAAATCATCTGTAATACATTGGTGATCCTCCAATCTTCAGGAAACGCCAATTTTTAAAAAGGGTTCTAGGGGTGATCTGGGAAAACTAGAGCCTGAAGTCAGTACCGGGAAAAATGGTGGAAACCATCATAAAGAACAAAATTAAGCAACATGTAGATAGTCATGGCTTAATGGGAGACAGCCAACATGGCTTTAGACAAGGAAGATCTTGTCTTACTAATCTTATGTTTTTTTGAAGGTGTGAATAAACAGGTAGACAAAGGCAAGTTGGTTGATATAGTGTATCTGTACTTTCAGAAAGCCTTTGACAAGGCCCCTCAGAGGCTTTTGGCAAAACTAAAAAGTCATGGGATAGGAGGCAGTGTACTACTGTGGATCAGGAACTGGTTAAAAGATAGAAAGCAGAGAGTAGGGCTAAATGGCCAATGGAAAAAAGTGAATAGTGGAGTACCCCAGGGATCTGTGCTGGATCCACTGCTTTTTGACATATTCATAAATGACCTAGAAAAGGGAACAACGAGTGAGGTTATCAAATATGCAGATGATACAATTTTAAATAGTTTTGTAAAACCCATGAGGATTGCGGAAAATTGCAAGAGGATCTTGATAAATTGGAAGACTGGGCATCCAAATGGCAGATGAAATTTAATGTGGACAAGTACAAAGTTATGCATCTAGGAAAGAACAACACAAACTATGGTTACACGATGCAAAGTTCCACATTGGGAACCACCACCCAGGAAAAAGATTTAGTCATCATCGTGAATATTTATTTATTATTTATTTATTACAGTTTTTTATATACCGCGCTATTTACAATCAGCGCGGTTCACAGATAAACAAAGACCAGAACAACAGGCTGCTCGGTTTTACATAAAACAGGACGATAAACTTGGATTCGATAAACTTGAATAATATGGGGGTAAAACTATATACATAGAAAGTTGGTCTGTTAATTTTGATAACATGAAAGGGATTTATGAGATGTTGCTTGTGGGGAAGCTTTATGTAGGGTAGTATTTGATGAATAAGTTATGAATAACATGTTAAACCCTTCGTCCAGTGTGCACCGGTGACAAGGAGCAAATAGAAAGCTAGGTATCATAAGGAAAGCAATGGAAAATAAAACAAAGGATATTATAATGCCTCTGTATCGTTCCATGGTGCGACCGCACCTTGAATATTGTGTGCAATTCTGGTCGCCGTATTAGAAAAGGTACAGAGAACAGCCACAAAAATGGTAAAGGGGATGGAAGGATACCCCTATGAAAAGAGGCTAAATAGGTTAGAGCTCTTCAACCTGGAAAAGAGATGGCTGAGGGGAGATATGATAGAGGTCTATAAATTAATGAATGGAGTGGAACGGGTAAACGTAGATCGATTGTTTACGTTATCAGAATATAAAAAGACTAGGGAACATGCAATGAAGCTACAGGGTAACCTATTTAAGATTAATAAGAGAAAATATTTTTTCACTCAACATATAATCAAACTCTGGAATTTGATACCGGAGGATATAGTAAAAGCTGTTAGCGTAGCTGGGTTTAAAAAAAGGTTTGGACAAGTTCCTTGAGGAAAGGTCCATAAACCATTATTAAAAGGGACCCAGGATATCACTGCTTGACCCAATACAAGCATTGAGGAACCTGTGTCTTTTGGGGAGACTGCTAGGTACTTATGACCTAGATTGGCCACTGTTGGATAGCAAGCTTGATGGACCTTGGTCTGACCCAGTATGGCTGTTCTTATGTGGCGGCGTTCTAGGGTGGCACCTGTCGTTAACCAGGCAGCAGCTAAATATCACCATTGCCGGTTTAGCTTCCCAGCAACCTGGATATGGCCCTGGCATTCAATATCCAGGTTTAGAGTTCAGCGATGGTAGCTAGCCACCACCACTAAATATCGGTCCCTATCCCTGTCTGCTCCTTCGCGAGCACACTTGGAGCAGACTCGACACTCGGCTTTCTTCTTCTTGGGTCCTCTTTTATGGAATACTTTATCATCTTCCCGCCGTTTAGAACCCTCCTACCCACATTTCAAATCACTACTCAAAACTCACCTGTTTAAACAAGCCTTTGACCTTCCCTCTGATTCCCATCCCTAAGATATGCTGTCCTTGTCATTTTGTCTGTCCTTTTTGTCTTTGTTTGTGATATGTGTTTTGGTCTTTGTAATGTTTTTAATAACACAGGTACACTAAAAAAAATTTTTTTTAAACTGCCTCTAAATGTTTCGATTGATTTTTACGTCTTTTGGTGCGCTGAATCCAAATCTGGTAACCAATTTGCTCCATCACGTACAGATTTTTTGCTACATTGGGTTAGCAGTTTGAGGTGAACGTTTCAGATTGAGTGCGATCGAGATAAAAGTTTCTTGGATGAATTCTTTATACTAATTGTTTAGTAGTTATTCAAATAAAAATAAAGAAAATTGTAACAAGGCAGCACATAAGAATAGAGTAATGTCAACAAAACACACTGTGATGGTAGCAAAATTGTCTGCACTTAAAACAGCCACATACATGTGCACAAACATTGAGCATATAAGAGTGAGGTTAGACACAAAGCAAAGCAAAGAAATGTGCAAAAAATGTTGTACAGGTATGTATGTAAGAATAGAAAACGCAAACCGCACCATTGCAATACATGAAGACAAACACCCGATGGTGTGAAAATAAAATTCTAATAAATGAGATCCGACACTGTGGTAATAACTAGCAAATTTTTATTTCAAAGTTTAGTAAAAACACGATATTTGTCAACACAGTTTAGATTTTAAAGTCATTCTTGGGTCAATCAATCTCCTGGTGGGCTCGTTTCTTCTTCCCCCGAATGCTTCTCTTGGTGCGCTGCTTGGCGTATTTTTCATCTGGGGTTTCCCGCAGCAGCAACCAGCAGAAATCAGCCATCATAGTGGTGTTCCATCTTCCTTGGTACCTTCTCTCTGCGTCCTTGATGTCCTGGTGAAACCTTTCACCTTGTTCTTCACTGTACGCCCCCAAGTTTTCGGGAAAGTAGTTCACAAGGGAGTGCAAGAAATGGACTTTCAGGCTCATGTTACAGCCTTGTTCTTTGAAGGCATTGAGCATCCTGGCAACAATATCCTTATAGTTCTCATCCCGCCTGTTCCCCAAGAATTTGAGAACAACATCCTTGAAGGAATCCCAGGCTTCTTTTTCCTTCTCAGACATCGTTTCAGCGAATGCTCCATCTGAAATGAGTTTCCTTATATCAGGGCCAACAAACACTCCTTCCTTTAGCTTTGCTTCAGAAAGTCGGGGGAACTTTGAGCAAAGGTACCGAAAGCACTCACCATCTTTTGGAAGGGACTTGATGAATTGCTTAATGAGACCCAACTTAATGTGGAGAGGTGGTAATAGAATTTTATCACGAGGTACCAAGCTCTCATGAAGAACATTTTTCTCACCGGGTCTCAAATACTCCCGAATTGGCCAGTCTTTTTTCCCCCAGTGTAGGTCGCGGGCCCGGTTATCCCACAAGCAAAGGAAGCAGGGATATTTGGTGAAACCGGATTGCTGCCCTAATAGCATGGATAGAATTTTAAAGTCTCCACAAATCATCCACTTATGCTCATCATAACGAATCTTCTGAAGAATCAGGGCCAAATTCTCGTATTTTTCTTAGAGAATAACAGAGTGAGCAATAGGAACTGAAGCGAATGTGTTGCCATTATGAAGAAGAACACCTTTTATGCTGTCTTTTGACGAATCAATGAACAGCCGCCATTCAGCAGGATCATACTTGAGTTTAAACTTTTCCATCACTCCGTATATATCGTTGCAAAATACCAAATCTTCCTCTTTGCTGAAATACTTCAAAGATTGTGTCTCGCGGTTGCGGTACCAATAAAAAGTTGTTCCTGGTGACAATAGATTTTTCTGTTTAAGCCGAGAACCTAGCAGTTGGGCAGCATCTTTTGGGAGTCCTAAATCCCGGACTAAATCATTCAATTCAGCTTGAGAGAAAAGTTCAGGTTTCGGATCTGGTTCAGTTTCAAACTCGGAAGTACTGGACTCATCGGGAAAAGCCATCTGATGAGTCTCATCATGATCAGAACCGTCCATACAAATATGATCCAAAGATTTTGGTGGTTCAGGCACAGGTACTTCGTTGCTATGAGGCATAGGCCTAATTGCTGAGGGAAGGTTGGGGTAACTTATTACGTTCTTATTTTTTAAGTTGTATCCCTTCACAATGCAAGAGTAAAAATAGCAGTCACTGCTGTGGTCTCTTTGTTCACGCCACATCATAGGTATTCCGAAACAAAATGCTTGTTTTTTACCTTTCATCCATAAGCGTAGATCTTCCTCACATGTCTTGCACACTTTGTGAGGAGCTCACGGTTTGTCTTGATCGCCTAACTTCAAACCGAAATAGGCAAAATATACTTTTTTAATAAATGCAGAAATGTTCCTCTGCCGCTTTTTCACGGTATATTCCCCACAAATAAAACAAAAACTGTCCGGAGAGTTGACGCAACCTCTGGCTCTGTGAGCCATCACAAATACACAGCACTGCAAACTACAACTGTAGTGAACCACTTCGGAATAAAGCTGGATTACGACTGAGCAAACAAAAGGTAATAATGAACTTGCAAGAAACTGAAATTTGACAGGAACGTTCATGTTGCAACCACCGTGTTTGAGAGCGAGCGAACGAGGCGAGGCGAACAGGAAAGAACATGCGCCAGCGCGAGTACTGGATTTAGCCCCCCGCCTCCCAATTGTCCTGTTAATGTATAAAATGAATACAAAACACTCTAAAATATCATGAGGGAGTGTTTCTAGTTAGTTAACCATTACAACCTCTATTTTGGGCCAAGAAAAAAAACTGCAGTCGGCTAAAAAGAAATTATGTGAACATTCCTTATATGGGTAAGAAATCTAATTTTGCAAGAAAACGTGACGTGATGGAACATTTTGGCTATTTTTCCTGGATTCAGCACCCCAAAATCTATAGGAATCAGTTGCAAAACTGGAGGCAGTTTTTTGGTAGTGTACCTGTGTAATTTTATCTTGTATTGTCTTTTGTTTTAGTTTCCTCTTTCTGTCCAGCCTTTATGTATTTTTCTGACTCTTTGCTTTCCTATTATTTTATGGCATTCTTTTCTTTACTTTGCAGTGTTGACTTTTATTTTATTGTACACCACTTAATGCCTTGGCCATAGCGGTTCATCAAATGTTTTAATAAAGAAAGATAAAGATAAAGACATACGCTATCCTGCCATGGAGACAACCCATGATGACTTATCTTCACCAGCAATTGTTGAGATTACTTCATGGGCCCGAGGTACTAAAGGGTGTTTCCCCAATGTGCACCTATTGGAAAACTGGTCCATTGGAAAGATGTTATAGCCCTCATTTTACAACTTACAAATAAAAAAAAAACAAAATCAGACTTTGCATAAACCATATTCCATTATAGTAGAAAAAAAAATACTTGGCAATTAAGACTGACTCACAATTAAGATTAATAAACTAAGTAACAGACCCAAGGTAACTCAAAAATGACTAGACCCTGCAGGGTCAAACTAATCTCTGCAACCAAGTACTAATGAATAGGGGAAAAACAAGGTCATAAGTAGAGGAATACAGAAAGATGATTCTGTAAAAGCTCTTTTTAATATAACCTTATCACTTGGAGCAAAGTCCTTGAGGCAATTTATATCACCATTAAAATCATTCCACATACAATTGTACCAATAAATATAAATGTACATATTCTTTTGTCATTGTCCTAATCTAACAAAATTTAGTCCTGGTCCAAAATATCCCTCCTCTTACCTCATCCACCTTCTAAATACAGTCTGGCTAAACTTATTCCCAAAGATATGGCGTCACCACCACTGAAAATGCCCCTTGCCCTCATCAGTTATAAATGCATCTCTTTACACAGTGGCACACACACAACAAAACCTTCTATGGTGTACAGGAGACAGGCCTCTTTCAATAGAAAAGGAAGTTCAGGAATGAGAGGAGCATGGAATGATGGTGAAAGGAAATAGGCTCAGAAGTAATCTAAGGAAACATTTCTTTACAAAAAGGGTGGTGGATGCATAGAAAAATCTCCCAGCAGAGGTGGTGGAGACAGGGACGGTATTTAAATTCAAGAAAGCTTTTCTCTGCTTGTCTCATGCTAGGGGAGAGATTGTAGAGCTTTGTAGTTTATGGATGGATAGACCATATGGTCTTTTTCTGTGATCTCAATTTACTACCCAGTCTGTAAGGCACTAACACACCTGACAAATATTATGGCCCTAATCCATTTTTTGGCTCATTCTGCAGTAATGCTAACACCTACTGAGGGTCCATCCATACGCATAGGTTCGTCTATGCATATGCAAACCTATGCATAAAGCGAGCAGTAGACCAGTGGCAGGGAGGTCAGGCTCCACAACCTAGAAGAAAACCATCACTTACAAGAAGTGCCAAAGAAGAGAGAAATGTGACTGTGGGAACCTCAACCCCAATGGTAGAAAAAGGGCTAGCTCTTATGGTTGGAGCCTTGGCAAAGAATAAAGCCAGTAAAAGGACGAGGAAGAGAAGGAACAAGTGTAAGGAGATGGAAGGATGAACAGATCCCTGAACACTTATCTAAACTTCACACCACATAACCCAACATCCAAAGAACCCCACCACATAGCGCTCTCCCATTACATGCCTACAGTAACGCACAGTCACTGCCCATACTGCTCCCCAGCTACCATACATTCCCATCCTCCCCCCACACACACCAATATCTCAAGCACACCCTGCCTATACTCTCTCTCTAGACACACCACTCATACACACCATATATTTCTCACCACTAACTCACCCTGTGCCTGGTAACAACCACATACAAAACCTTTTTAAAGGGTCCCTCAAAACTCTATTGATATAGTCAATAGAAACAACGCAGCACAAGGGAAATGTGACCCCTCCATCAACCAAGCAGTAGTATTTTGCACAAGATTTCTTCAGTAAACCTACTAACAAAGCATTGTAATAGTCCAGTCTTGACAGGACCTGGGCATGGACCACCATTCTCAGATTATCCTCAATCAAACATGATTTTAACTGACCTACCTGCAAATGATGAAAGTCTGTATCCATGTATAAATACCCATCAGCTAACCATGCCCCCAAGTTCTCCGGGGACAAGGGTTGCCTTCAAAACAATCATATGTAAACTTGACTTTGCAATCGCCCCTTCCAACCATAACACTTCAGAGTTATTCCTATTCAAATAACTATGAGAGAGTGTGAATTCTTTATGGACTGGAGCTAAACAATCAGAGCTTTCCACAAGACAAAAGCTAGCTATGCTATCAACTATCTTGAACTCTCTCGAAGAGAAATTCACCTCAGCTTTAATGTAAAATGATGTAAGATGGAAATATAACACAATCATGTAAAGCAAGTTTAAAAACCATGATCCTGCACAGTGGCAGGGAAATTTATACAATTTAATAGTTCATTGAACATACCCAAAGGTCCGTGAACATGAACCATCGTTGAGACAACAAAGTGGCTGGTGCAGTTCAACGCCAGTGCTAAAAATACAGGGCTTAATGTCAATAGCAGCAATCCATGTCAATTCATCAGATTAAGTTAGCCGGGCGGTCAGTAAAATCAAATGGTCCTGGTCAGAACACTGTTGCAGACAGATGAAGTCTTGCTTTCCTACGAAACATTTAACCTTTGTAGTATATATGCTAAAACCACAGGCTTGATTTCTGCAATTCATTTTATGTAGGGTTTGGGGGTATGCATTCATTAGTGTACCTAAACAAAACCTCCCACACTATAGCAACTACACTGGATCCCAGTTACCTCAAAATAATATACAATCTATCACCACCAATCCTGCAACCAATGATCATGAGGAATCCAGAGAACAGAACAAGATCATCCTTGAATATCAACCCATTGGCCATCCCCATAAGTAAAATGAAAGCTAGGCAAACAACGTATAAGACAGCATTATCTCCGTATGCTCCGTCACTATGGAATGGGTTACCTGATACTATACGAGCCATAAAGGACCTCTCAGACTACAGGAAAGCAATAAAAATCATCTTTTTCATGGAGTACCATGGACCCACTTAAGAAATATATACTACAATCCACATTGTATGTGTTGACTGTTAGCATAAACCCTACATTTTCCACTCTCCCCACCACGACATGAAAGTCTTGTAAACCCTTCCCAACATGACAACCTCCCTCACCCTCCAACTTTCCCAGGCACCTGGTCCTTACTGTCACTGGATGCCTTGATTTTACTGCAGCATTTATTAAATACATATATTTATTAAATACATATTCTTCTGTTATCTACTCTATAACTACTATCCCTGCAAGCCTCAGGGCATCCCATCCCCTATACAATCTTCCAAGTTGATTAATCATATTCAATGTACATTTCTTGGTTCATGTTGTAATGTAAACCGCTTTAAATCTATGATAAGTCAGTATAAAACCTGTTAAATAAAAAATAAATAAATGCTAAATTGATTTAATAAAGCTTAGCGCGGACTAAAAATTCCCTATTAAAACAAAATGTGTGAAACTGAAAAATCAGGAAAAATTCATGAGAACAAAAAACTGACAGAAATTTTCTTGTCTGTGAACATCCCTAGTAGGGTTACTTCAAGAGCACCACCATAGACTGCACATGGCACAAAATACAAAGGTAAGAATTTTGGGCAACTTGAAATGCAGTGAAAATGTTTCTCTGATTCTTAGGGCAACTTCATTGGCTCCCTATTGTGGTTCATGATACTTAAGATCATGATACTGACCTATTGGCTCCCACATGGAGAGGGTTCTACTCATTTACGGGATAAATTGATTACATACTATCCCATTCACCAGCTGCTATCTCAAGCGATTCATCAGCAAATTTTATCCAGCAACAGAAGGCAAGTAGTCTACTTTTTCAGTTGTGCCTTTTAGTCTGTGGAATAGCCTCTCATTTGACATTTCAGCAACAGGTCAAGACTTGGCCATTCTAGCCTCTCTATTGACTATTAAACTATGAAGCTAGTCCTCATTTGGTTGCTGAAGCTGCCCTTGATAACTAGAGTAGTTCTACATGAAGCACGGTTGCCTTTTTAATGGATGTACTAGATGTTTAGTT
Organism: Ichthyophis bannanicus; assembly: GCA_033557465.1. Classification (NCBI taxonomy): domain Eukaryota; kingdom Metazoa; phylum Chordata; class Amphibia; order Gymnophiona; family Ichthyophiidae; genus Ichthyophis; species Ichthyophis bannanicus. The sequence goes on along the minus strand of CM066033.1, from coordinate 368,961,354 downwards.
TTCCTTAGGTTTGCAACATTTTAGTGAAAAAAGAATTGCATAGGTTTCTCTTTAGTTCGGGGAGTTTTTGGATAGGGCTATAGAGTTAAAATATTGTTAGTTTGATTTTAAATCTTCGTATTATCTTTTTTGTAAATTGTTACCTGTTTCATTTAGAACCTAAGATATGCTATACTGAGATCAAAAGACCATCCTGCTTCCAACAATGGCCAATCCAGATCACTAGAACCTGTCAGATTCCCAAAATATTAGACAGATTCCATTCTGCCTTTTCCAAGGGTAAGCAGTGGATTTTCCCCACTCACCTTTAATTATGGTTTATTGACACTTTCACCAGGAACTTGTCCAAACCTTTAAATGCAGCTACACTAAAAGTTTTTACTATATCTTCCGGCAATGAATCCCAGAGTTTGATTATTTTCTCCAATTAGTCTTAAATGTGCTACATTGTAGCTTCATTGCATGTTCCTAGTCTTTCTACTTTGCAGATTAGTCATTTACTTCAAGTTTACCGATTCAACTCCATTCATTCATTATTTTATAGACCACTATAATATCGCCCCCTCAGCCGTCTATTTTCCAAGCTGAAGAGCCCTAACCTTTTAAATCTTTCCTCATAGGAGTATCCTTCCTTCCACTATCATTGTGGTCATTCTTCTCTGTACTTTTTCCAATTCTGCTATATCCTTTTCAAGATGTGTGCAATTCTGGTCGCCATAATATTCGAGGTGCAGTCACAGCATGAAGGGATACAGAGACATTATCAGTTTTATTCTCCATTCTTTCCCTTATGGTTCCTGGCATTCTATTTGCTTTCTTGAGCCACTGCACACTGGGCAGAGGGTTTCAATATATTATCCATAATAATGCCTAGATCCTTTTCCTGGGTGGTAATTCCTAATGACAACCCAAACTATGGTTACATGGTGCAAGGTTCCACCTTTTCTAGGTGCATAACTTTTCACTTGCCCACATTAATTTCATCAGCCATTTGGATGCCCAGTTTCCCAATTTATCAAGGCTCTTTTGCAATTTTTCACAATCCTCTTGTGCTTTAACTTCTTTGAATAATTTTGTATCATTTGCAAATTTGATTGCCTCACTTGTTCCCATTTCCAGGTCATTTATGAATATGTTTAAAAGCAGCGAACCCAGCACAGATCCATGAAGTACTCCTCTATTCACCTTTCTCCATTAGGAAAATTGGCCACATTCATAAATGACCTGGAAATGGGAACAACAAGCGACGTTATCAAATTTGCAGATGACACAAAACTATTTAAAGTTGTTAAAACCCATGAGGACTGTGGAAAATTGCAAGAGGATCTTGATAAATTCGAAGACTGGGCATCCAAATGGCAGATGAAATTTAATGTGGACAAGTGCAAAGTTATGCACCTAGGAAAGAACAACCCAGACTATGGTTACATGATGCAAGGTTCTACATTAGGAACCACCACCCAGGAAAAAGATTTAGGCGTCATCATGAATAACATGTTAAAACCCTCTTCCCAGTGTGCAGCGGTGGCCAAGAGAACAAATAGAATACTAGGTATCATAAGGAAAGGAATACACTTGCAAGAGTGCCAGCTTTGGGCCTGAGACTTCCAGTGCCCACGCCAAAAGCTGCAGAGCTTCCTGGTATAGAGTCCAGGATGGAAGCTGTGGAGTAGAATATCTCTGCCATCCTGGCCTTCCAGCAGGCAATGTACAAGTGAGTAACTATGCTTTATTAAAACACAAAAGGATTGTGTAACATTGCAAGAGGACCTTGATAAATTGGAAGACTGGACATCCAAGTGGCAGATGAAATTCAATGTGGATAAGTTCAAAGTTATGCACTTACAGAAGAACATCCCAAACTATGATTACATGATACAAGGTTCCACATTGGGAACCACCACTCAGGAAGTGAATTTAGGTGTCATCTTGGATAACATGTTGAAACCCTCTGCCCAGTGTGCAGCAGTGGCCAAAAGAGCAAATAGAATGCTAGGAATCATAAGGAAAATAATGGATAACAAAGCCAAGGATATTATAATGCCTCTGTATCGTTCCATGGTGTGAACGCAAATTGAATATTGTGTGCAATTCTGGTCGCTGTATCTTAAAAAGGATATAGCATTATTAGAAAAGGTAAAGAGAACAGCCACCAAAATGGTAAAGGGGATGGAAGGATACCCCTATGAAGAGAGGCTAACAAGGTTAGAGCTCTTCAACCTGGAAAAGATATGGCTGAGGGGAGATATGATAGAGGTCTATAAATTAATGAATGGAGTGGAACGGGTAAACATAGATCGATTGCTTACGTCATCAGAATATAGAAAGACCAGGGGACATGCAATGAAGCTACAGGGTAACCTATTTAAGACTAATAAAACAAAATATTTTTTCACTCAACGTATAATCAAACTCTGGAATTTGTTACCGGAGAATGTAGTAAAAACTATTAGTGTAGCTGGGTTTAAAAAAAGGTTTGGACAAGTTCCTGGAGGAAAGGTCCATAAACCATTATTAAAAGGGACCCAGGATATCACTGCTTGACCCAATACAAGCACTGTGGAACCTGTGTCTTTTGGGGAGACTGCTAGGTACTTATGACCTAGATTGGCCACTGTTGGAAACAGGATACCGGGCTTGATGGACCTTGGTCTGACCCAATATGGCATATCTTGTGTTCTTAAGTTAAAAAAGCATCAGGCTCAGTACAGATCCCTGGTGTACTCCACTAGTCACCTTTCTCCATTGAGAATCTGGTCATTTAACCCTACTCTCTGTTTTCTATCTATAATAGTACACTGCCTCTTATCCCATGACTTTTTATTTTCAAGTCTCTCATGAGGGACCCCGTTATAGTGTATCTGGATTTTCAAAAAGCCTTTATCAACCAGCTCACCTTTATCTACCTGTTTATTCACACCTTTTGTGACATTTGCTACATGTGAATTTACTTATGCAAACAGAATATACTCAGGCAAACAGTTTTACTATTGACTGTATCATTAGCTTGATATGGAGCCTGATGTACTAAAGGGCTTTTCACATGGGGAAGTCTTCTGCGTATATGATCCTTGGCTGTCACAAAAAAAACACTATGTTAAATGAAAAAGAAATTAAACATTTTGGATACATTTACCTTCAACATATTTCAGATTAGCAGTATCTACAATATCTCAATCAAGAAGAAATAAAACACTTTTATATTTGTTCAGTACATATCATATACCCCCCCCCCCCCAAAAAAAAAGAAGAATCACCACAAGAAACCTAAACACCAAAGGATGGTCTACCATCTACAAAACAGATAGGCACCTCTATCCCTCAAAGCAGGGACAGAACACTTTTCTGGTTGGAAGAACCAAACAAACCACTCTCAAGCCCCACCCCCAAGCTAATTGCTTAGGCTAAAACTGTGTTGGGCAAAATACCGCTCAGCCGTGGCACCAGTAGCCCACCCCATTCTGCTACCTACGACTCAAAGCTCCGAGAGGAGATATTTGCAGAGGAACAAAGAAGACAAGGACTTCCAACCAGGGACAAACCTATATAGCTTTTATTAGCTAGAGATGACAAGGCTCAAGTGATTACACAGCTAAGGCATATATCCTGAAGCCTCTGCTAAAGCAGAGTGGGTCAGTCCTGATAGGAAGGATCAGCAACGTCTCATCCAGAGCCCAGGTCTAGAATAGCCGGGCTAGCAAGCTACACCTGTATTGTAGTACTAGGGGACTACACGGGGGCTTCGGTAAGCTACAGGAGATGGGAGAGGTGGCTTTTCCAGGCACAGCAAAAAAGTATAGATTCCATCTTAAAATGAGAATAACTCTTCGTGCACCCACGACTAGGTGTGCAGAAACAACGTGACTAATCGAACTACATCGTGCCAATACCATCCACTGCACGGCGCCGGGGAGTCATCTCTCAGCTCTTGGGGGCAGGGAGAGAAAGCCAGCACAGGCAGAGTCCCAAACTCAGCCGGAACTCCGGTGCCACCAGCTCAGTGGGTGCTAGAGCGAGGACGACTGACGGATGATGGGGGGGGGGGGGGGGGAGCCGCAGTGCGAGTCAATACCGGGCGGGGAGCGAGTGACAGGAGCGAGCGCTAATCGGCGGCGACGCTTACCCTCCTCTTCCCCCTCCTCTTCTTCCTCCGCGGCGGCGGCGGCGGCAATGACTCGCGGCCGCGCCTCCTCGCCTCTCCCCACCGCCGCAGCCCGCGCCGCTCTCAGCCGCTTCATCAAAAGTGGCCGCCGAGCGGAAGGCAGCCTCCGTTTTGTTTGAACTCGCCTCCGATCGCCGCCATTTGGGATCCCGCGGCTCACGATCTCGCTCTCGGGCCGGGCGGGATCGTGACGTCACAGGCTGCTGAGTCCGTCCCCCTGCGCCGTTGCCAAGCACCTCGTTCGCGCCCGAAGCCCTTAACAACTGAGAAGCGCTCGATCTAAAGTTCGAGCCCTAGCCCGCTGGCGCGCAGGGGGAGAGATCTTCGCGCGCCCCTCTTCCCCTCCCCCTACGCTCAGATGAAGGCTTTATGCCCCTTCTAGTCGCACAAGGACGAGAGGTGCTGCTAGCGCGCAGGTCGTGGAAAGCTCATCCTATTTTACTTCGAGCATCAATAGCGGACGGAGAGATTTCAGTTTAAGAGCAAATATGTTCGCGATAAAACTTGCCCACCACTTACTGTAAGAGAGAATGCATAGAGCGTAGTTAGCCACCTGTAAAGGTGATCTCCGGGAACAGCAGGAATGAGTCTTTACAGATGAGTGACCTCGGCATCAATGGAGCCCCACACAGGAACGCTCCCCAGCATTCAATAGTAATGTTATTGGGAGCATCCCTCCATACATGCGTGCCTATCTTCCTAAGAATTCTCCTCAGGCAGGTGTAGAACTTAGAGAAAAAAAACAACAGTAAAACGAAAAAAAACATACAACTACTGTGGGAGGAGGGGGGGGGGCAGTTTGTAAAGAGTGAGATCCGTCACACCCAGCCGCTTGAGCACACTCTCCGTTAAAGTGGCCAGTAGAGCAGAGGGCTAGGGGGAAGGAGATGTAGTGAAGCAGCAAAACGAGTAAGGAAAGAAAACACCCGGAGTCTCGATAGGAAGCAACCTGGTTTAATGTGCACAGACCCAAAGAAAATAGTTTTTCAAATTCTGGGCCTCCACCAGAGGGCTCAGAGAGATTATATAGACATCAGGTTATCACAGCATTTCTTCATGATTGGTCACTTTATTACAGTATAGTCCCGATTGGAGAAAGTCTATTGTACTCTTATCTCTAGCAAGCAGAGAGAGCAGCAGGACAAAGAAATGGAGGGACAAGCATGTAACAGGGTATGACCACCAAGAGGGTCCTTTTCACTTAACCCTTCCAGCTCTCAGCCCTGCCTGGATTTCTACCTCATTCCCCCCTTTTTAGGGGGAAAATTTGCCTTGTAGTGAAGGAGGCCAATTTTTCCTCACAGCAGTTGATCTGACTGTGGAAGGGATTTGTATTTGCATACTGCCATCACATGGGCAGCAGTTTTCCACTCCACCATGGTCTCAATGGTGGAAGTAATAAATGGGATAGGGATACAGCATGGCAGGATAACACATAGGAGAATAAGGAGAACCCCTACCACAAGGGTTTCCTGATCGTCCCTCCAGTCTAGTCCCGGAATCTCTGGGGTTGTCAACCTCCTCTAGCAGCTTTGGAGACTGAGAAACTTCACTCTTGTGATGTCATCAGTATATAAGGGCTGGCTCCACCTCCAGTTTATCAGTCTCCAAAGCAGCTAGTGGAGGGGTGAGCCCAAGAGGTTCCAGGGCTCACTAGAGAGACAATTAAGAAATAGTGCTAGGACGGGGGTTCAGAGAGCATAATCTGAGGGAAAGCTGTTTTAATGCTCTGCCGGCAGTTTGACTGGGTGAGCTGCTTTCCTGTGGCCCTGAGGTCCTCTACTCCTTCCCCCCCCCCCCCCCTTTTTTTCATTGGATTTTACTTTACTTTTCATTTTAAGTTTTCCTTTTTCTTTCCGTTTCTTCTTTGGGGACCGGCTTAGGCTTGGGCAGACCGCGGGAGAGAGGACGCTCAGCGGGTTACCGTCCCGAAGCGGAAGGGACTGGAACCGGCGGCTGGTTTAGCTCAGCACGTGCAGAAGCATTGCCTGCCAGCGCTTTGAGCGGGAGAGTGCGGCCTCAGTAGTTTTTGCCGCGATTTGGGGCTCCAACTCGGAGGAAACTCAGATCCGGGCAGCGGAGTTGCAGAGCACTCAAGTTAAGCCCCTGGCAGTTTGTCGGGCAGCGGAACTGCAGGTAGGACGGCTTTCGGCGGGAAGCTTCTGAGTGCAGGGGCAGGCCAAGCCGCGTGGGCGAGAGCGGGAAGATCGCGGTTTGGAGTGCAGGATTTTGGCACCTTCTCCCTCAGCATAGGAGCTTCGTTTTTCTGAAGTTTCTTCAGGATTTGCCTGGGGGAGCGTTTCTGCAGAGCCTGCTGTGGTAATTAACAAAAAAAAAAAAGAACGGGTATCTGGCTATGTGTATGTCTCCATATCTGTAGTTATATATTTTCTTTTAAGCGGGGAGGAGCCTGTCGCCGGGGGTTTCGGACATACAGCGCAGCATGCCTTCCAAACAACTATGCCTCTTGTGTAGGGCCAAGCGCAGTTCAGTGTCTGCAAAAGGAGTTTGTAGGGGCTGCGCTCCCGATCTGGAAGCCAGGGAGCCACTCCCAGATTCAGAGCTTGGGAGACAGGTGCCTTTGGAGGAGGCTCTGGACCCCAATCTCTCTTCCTTGCCGGTTTTGGAGCCAGGGCTCAGCGTTGCTTCGGCGCCTGAACTCCGGCCTTCCCAGCAGCCGGTAGCAGGGAGTTTAGCGGCAATTTTCTCAGCGGAATTTCTAGCGCTGCTCCAGAAGTCCTTCCCTGCCGCTCAGGGGACGCCGGTTGCAGGTCCCTCAGGGGCGGGGATTAGTCAGAAGAGGCCACCTTCGCCGGGAGCAGCGTAGGGATTGGGCGCTCTTGCTAAGGCGGCCAGGTATGAGAAGGATCACCTAGATCAGTCTGTCCTGTCAGAGGACATCCAGTCTGAGGAGGCGGACACGGAGCATGACCCGGAGGATCTAGAAGAAGGTGAGATTAGAGAGCAGGAAGATCAGGCGCGAGTGGTTTGTGTATTTCGGAGGGAGGAGCTCCCGGCACTCATAGCGGAGTCGCTCAAAGCTCTGAATATGACGGATGCCGAGCCGGCACAGGATTCTACCCTGGAGGATCCGCTCCTGCAGGCAGTCCGGAAAATGCAGAGGGCTTTCCCAGTGCACAGGGTGTTTAAGGAAATTATTCAGGAGGAATGGGTTACGCCGGAAGCTGCTCTTAAAGGTTCTAGGGTTATGGCACGGCTGTACCCTCTGCTGGATCAGGAGCGGGATTTGTTCAAGGCCCCGAAAGTGGATGCGGCCGTGTCTGTGGTAACCAAGAAAACTACCATCCCGGTGGAGGGGGCAGCGGCGCTGAAAGATGCGCAGGACCGCAAGTTGGAGGCCTTGTTGAAGCAGGTTTTTGAGGCTAATGCGCTGTCCTTACAGGCGTCTATTTGTGGAGCCTGGGTTGCAAGGGTCTGCTTATGGTGGGCGCAGCGGGTCCAGGGCGATCCCGCGGTAGAGGTGGCAGAGGAGGCGGCCAGATTGGAGTCCGGTGCTGCGTATCTGGCCGACATGCAGTATGACCTGATCCGTGGTTTGGCGAAGAGTATGGCTTCCGTTGTCGCCGGTCGGTGGTGTCTCTGGCTGAGGAATTGGGCTGCGGATTGTTCCTCCAAGGCCAGATTAAGTAAGCTTCCTTTTCGGGGTAAGCTGCTCTTCGGAGAAGATTTAGAAAAGCTGGTTAAGGATTTAGGGGAGTCCAAAGGCGGTCGGTTGCCAGAGGACAAGCAGAAGCAGGGTCGTTCTCTTCCCGGGCCTCGGGGGCCACAGCGGGATTTTCGCCGTTTCCATTCCCCGAAAATGGGACATTTTCAGCGGGGTCGGTTTCCTAGTAGGTCCCAAGGTTTTCGGGGGTTTTGTGGAGCGAACAGAGGTTTTGCAGCGGCATCCTCGTCGTCCACCTTCAAGAAGGCCCAATGAAGTTAGGCGGGTCCAGGGGGAGTTAATTCCCGTGGGGGATAGGCTGCGGGATTTTTACCCTGCCTGGGCCCAAATCACATCCGATCAGTGGGTGTTGGAGGTGATCAGGGACGGCTATGTTCTGGAGTTGCAGCGGCCGGTGACCGATTCATTCGGTCGCCGTGCCATGCCCCCACAAAGCGCAAGGCCGTGCAGGAAACGGTGCAGTGGCTCCTTCAGCTTGGAGCCATTGTTCCGGTTCCTCCTGGCCAGTTAGGTTGCGGTCGGTACTCCATTTACTTCGTGGTCCCGAAGAAGGAAGGGACGTGGCGTCCCATCCTGGATTTAAAAAGGTTGAATCGCTGTCTCCGCATGTCTCATTTTCGAATGGAGACTCTCCGGTCGGTCATTGTGGCGGTACGGAGCGGGGAGTTTCTGACGTCCTTGGACTTATCGGAAGCGTATCTTCACATCCCGATCCGCTTGAAGCATCAGAGGTTCCTCCGGTTTGCGGTCCCTATGGGACATTTTCAGTTTCAGGCACTTCCATTTGGCCTAGCAACTGCGCCGCGCACATTCACCAAAGTGATGGTGGTGGTAGCGGCGGCCTTAAGAAAGGAAGGAATTTTGGTTCACCCGTTTCTGGACGATTGGTTGATCAGGGCGAAGTCCAGAGCCGAGAGTGTGTCCGCTACGTCAAGGGTGGTAGCTCTCTTGCAGAGTCTTGGTTGGGTGATCAACGAAGCAAAGAGCAGATTGGTTCCGTCTCAGGACCTGGAGTATCTCGGAGCGCGTTTCGACACAAGTGCGGGTCGAGTTTTTCTGCCACAGCAGCAGGTGCTGGGGATCCGACGCTTGGTGCGTCGTTTTCTCGGGCTTCCGTGTCCCACGGCGTGGGATTATCTGCAGGTCCTGGGAACAATGGCGGCGACTCTGGAGTTGGTTCCCTGGGCGCGAGCCCACATGAGGCCGTTGCAACGGGCGCTGCTAAGAAGATGGTCGCATCAGAGAGATTCGCTGTCCCAAAGGTTGCCTTGTCCTCCACGCACTCAGTTGGCGCTGCGTTGGTGGCTAACCCCGGGAAATCTGGAGAAAGGGATGTCGTTGGGTTCCGCTGACAACGGATGCCAGTCCGTATGGCTGGGGAGCCCATTGTCAAGGTCGCCTGGTGCAGGGCCAATGGTCCGACCTGGAAAAGTCGTGGTCAATCAACAGATTGGAACTGCGGGCGGTGGCGCTGGCTCTGTGGGAGTTGCTCCCCCTTCTGCAGGGAAAGGCCGTTCGAGTGTTCTCAGACAACGCGACTGAAGTAGCTTACGTGAATCGGCAAGGGGGCACCAGCAGCGTAGCGCTAGAGGCCGAGGCGGAGAGTCTGTTCAAGTGGGCCGAAGCCAATCTGCTGGCTTTGTCGGCGGCGCATGTCGCAGGCGTGGAAAATGTGCAGGCGGATTTTCTCAGTCGCTTAAAGGTGGATCCAGGAGAGTGGGTCCTGTACCCGGAGGTGTTTGCAATGTTGGTCAGGCGCTGGGGGCCGCCGGTGATGGATCTGATGGCGACTTTTCAGTCCACAAAGGTAGATCGGTTCTTCAGCTGAAGAAAGGAGAGGATGTCAGAAGGGTTAGACGCCCTAGTCCAGAAGTGGCCAGAAGGGCTTCTGCTGTATGTCTTTCCACCGTGGGTGTTGATCGGCAGGGTGATACAGCGCATAGAACGACACAGGGGTCGGTTAATTCTCATCGCGCCGGATTGGCCCAGAAGGCCGTGGTACGCGGATTTGGTCCGGCTCTCGGTGGAGAGTCCCTGGAAGCTTCCTCTTCGCGCGGATCTTCTAACCCAGGGGCCCCTGTCCATGCCACAAGTGGATCGATTCTCGCTTACGGCCTGGCTCTTGAGCGGGCTCGGTTGAGGGCAAGGGGTTATTCGGCGGCGGTCATAGCTACCTTGCTCAAGGTGAGACGGAGGTCTACTTCCTTGGCTTATGTCAGAGTGTGGCGCGTTTTCGAGGCTTGGTGTGCGGAACAGAACTGTGTTCCCTTAAAGATATCGGTTCCGCAGGTGCTGCCGTTTTTGCAGGATGGTTTTCAGAAGGGCCTAGCGGCATCCTCTTTGAAAGTACAGTTGGCAGCCTTGTCCTGTTACCGGGGAAAGGTGCATGGAGTTTCTCTGGGGAGTCATGCAGATGTTAAGCGTTTTTTGAAGACGGTAACGCTTCTTCGGCCTCCGAAGCGACTGATGGTTCCGGCTTGGGATCTGCCTTTGGTCCTGGAAGCTTTAGGGAAGGCGCCGTTTGAGCCTTTGGAATCGGTTTCCTTGAAGGATTTGATGTTGAAGGTGGTATTTTTGGTGGCGATCGCTTCGGCAAGGCGCGTCTCCGAATTACAGGCGTTGTCCTGTCGGCCGCCCTTTCTGTCTTTCTTCGATTCTAAGGTGGTGCTGAGGCCAGTTCTGTCCTTCTTGCCGAAGGTAGTTTCGGTGTTTCATGTGAACCAGGTGGTCTCATTGCCTGTTTTTCACGTCCCGGGGAAGGGGCGGGAAGCAGCGTGGTTTCGTTTGGATGTTCGCCGGGCATTGAAGAAATATGTCGCTCGAACAGCCACTTTCCGTAGGTCAGACAGGCTTTTCTTGCTGTTTGCGGGTGCCCGAAAAGGGGAGGCGGCCTCTAAGGGGTCCATTGCTCGGTGGGTGAAGTAGGCCATCGCTTCGGCTTATATTTTGCGGGGTCGAGCGGTGCCAGTAGGTTTGCGAGCTCACTCCACTAGAGCGCAAGCGGCGTCCTGGGCGGAGTGTAGCTTGGTGCCGGCGGTGGAAATCTGTAAAGCGGCAACGTGGTCGTCACTGCATACCTTTGTGAAGCATTACCGTCTGGATGTGCAGCCGGACAGGGACACTTGTTTTGGGTCGGCGGTGCTTCAGGCCAGTCTAGCAGGTCCCTCCCGTTGATGGTATTACTGCTCTGGTACATCCCCAGAGATTCCGGGACTAGACTGGAGGGACGATCAGGAAGGTTAAATTAGACTTACCTGCTAATTGTAGTTCCTGGAGTAACTCCAGTCTAGTCCCGGGTCCCGCCCTGTCTCGTTGCTACACAGTGGCCTGAAGCGAGAGTTATAACTGGTAAGTAGCACTTTTGCTTTAGGTGAGGAGTGTTGCCAGTTCACAAAGGTGGTCACCTGGGGGAGGGCGGCCGGCTGGATGGGATCCTTGTGGGGGATGGACAGGAGATCTCACGGCATGCTTATGTAGGTACAGATCTTGTATATAGTTGGGCCAGCAGGCCTGGGTAATTTAAAGGTACAGTGGGTTGGTTTATGTAATTCACTTCTTACTTGTTGCTCTGGTGAGTCTGCTTTGTCAATAGGTAAATTGGAGGATGGAGGTGGAGCCAGCCCTTATATACTGATGACATCACAAGAGTGAAGTTTCTCAGTCTCCAAAGCTGCTAGAGGAGGTTGACAACCCCAGAGATTCTGGGACTAGACTGGAGTTACTCCAGGAACTACAATTAGCAGGTAAGTCTAATTTAACCTTTAAGTCCACCTGACCAATTGAACCATTCCACAAACCACCCAGCACCTATAGAAGGGGCAACAATATGATTAGCTAGGTCACATAGGTTTTGCGTAGAGCATTCAATGGAAACACTCTCATCAGTGAGATTAAACCAACACATATCCTCAAACTCCTCGCAGCCATGATTTAAGCGTAGGAGCAGAAAATCAATGGTCATCCTATTCTGAAGAATCGCCGTCCGCAGACCGGACATCTCATGATTCATAGTGGCTAGGATGGTTGAGGTAAGATTAATGGATTTGGCCAAGGAACAAGCAATACGGCTTACTTCCATTGCATTGTGTAAAGCTAACGCAGGTGCTCCTACAATGGATATTGCCAGTCCCAGCGCTGTCTGATCACTATAAGGTTCCACATTGGAGTTACAGGTAGGGGGCATAGGTTTTGATCGAGGATAGCACGAGTGGGAAATAACCTTACTAGGAGTATGAGAGAAAGCAGCAGTAGTAAGTCTGCCAAAAGTGCAAGGACCTCCAGTAGCGTTTATGGGAACATAAGTGTAAGCCATTTTAGCACATAACAAAAAACATCCTTGTCAGCATACATTTCATGCAGCTATGGACTCTGTTTAATTCAGTCTAAACTCTGACCCCTGGGTGACGTCAGTCTCTAGGACCTGGCTGCAGCCCCTCTTTGTTAAATCAAGAAGGGCAGACCTTAAAGGGAGTGGCCAAAGACAATAGCAGACCTCAAGGGGAACTGCTGGAGAGGCACTATAAAGGACAGACACACTTCCTGCTTCTCTCTCTCTCTCCTTCATCGGACAGGTTTGGACACTACCATGAGGCTCTGATACTCAACTCCCTTCACCCCTCCCCCCCTCTCTCTCTCTACCCACATGTTCTGGCCTACCATGCGGCTCTGACCCACAGGTTCTGGCCTCTATCTCTCTCACACTTCACACATGCACACACACAGATTCATTGATGCACACTGAAACAGCTCTGTAACAATCACTATATACCTCTGTTCAATACCTATGTATTAAGCCTATTTTTACATAAAAACCTTACTCCAAGCCACACCTGTTTGCTGGTCTTATTACAAGCCCTCCTGCGTCTGTGAAGTGAAATGAACCCAGGACCAAGCGGAGACTAGACCAGAAGATTACATATTCAGAAGATTACATATTGGGGACTCGTCTCTCGGATTTCACAGCAGACCTCCAGTTGGGTAAGTAATAATTTTGTATAATACATTAAGTAGATTTCAGACAGAGTGAGACAGAATCAATAGCCCTTGTGACCATTTACAATTTTGTTTTGTAGGTTAGACAAGGTGGATTTTTATTGTCAAAAGGCTCTGTAAGAATCTAGAATTTTAAGGACATCACACAGAGTGGCTTGCAATTGTCTTATTTTGATGTATAGGCTTGCTAAAGATTTTTCTATAGTATTTGAGCTGCTAAGAAAATACAGAGTTACACAGTTAAATATCCCTCATACAGTACAATATACATCTTTCCTGGTAACACTAATTTACCTCCTATCTGTTTGACTTTTATTTCTCTGTCTCCTGTCAGTATATATCTTGGTGTGAGCAGGAATATCTGACTATTCTGTTAATCTCCTGTCCCTTTTTAACTTTTATTTCTCTGTCTCCTGTCAGTAACTTTCTTAATGAGAGCAGGCTTAAAGATGGCTGCAATTGATACAATTCTGTTAATCTACTAACAACCTTCTTACTATAACTTCACCCTAACACTTCCACCCTGTTAAATAGGTGTGAAATACCTTTTAAGTTAGCATTCCTCCTTCTAAGGTTACACATTTGAGATAGTCCAACTACAGCCTTTCTGCAGTATCAAATATGGAAGCATTTGATTTTAAAGAACTTAAAGAAAGTTTAATTTCATATTGTAAGAGGAAAGGAGGTCCATCTGAAGGGGAGTTCCCTGAGTCATCATGGTATAATATTCAAAAACGAATGTTAAACCATGATCTAGAATTCAAAAAGAAAACAAATAAAAGAAAATGCCTTTTCATCCAAGGCATGGGCAGGGGTCTAATTAGCATGAGACAAGAAAACTCTGAACTGACTTCTCAGTGTAGCCAATTGACCAAAGAACTTGAGGAGGCACAAATTTGCATTTCTATTCAGAGAACTCAAGTGATCCAAGCCACAAATTCTTTTATAACTGTTAGTGAACAATTAGAAGCACTTAAACTTGAATTGAGGCACGTTAAAGATCAATTGGCCTCTGCAAGAAAGCCAACACCCACCCCTCCCTCAGCCCCCTATGCCTATGACACACCCTATCAGCCATGCATACCAGCTAGTGAGAAACAAAAGAACAAAGATACACCCATTCCCTATGCCTATGACACACCTCATCAGCAACAAAAGAATACAGGAGTATGCATAGTTGGACTTAGGAATGGTAAGAACACAGATGAATCACAGCAGGAAAATTCAGATAGTTTATCTCAGCCAGAACCCAGCAATCTCTGTCAGGAGAATAATTCAGATGACTTAGACATGGCAGCCAGTACAGAACTCAAAGCACCAGTTAAATTAATGTTCCAGGAAAATTTAAAAGATAGAGATATTCAAAAATAGTTGAGAAAATTGGTACTATGCCTCTTAATGTAAATCAGTGGGTTAAATGGGCGATTGATATTCTGATTCACTGGGGTCTAGGGAAATACAGAAGAAAACAATCAGACTTTGATAGACTTATGCATCTGGCTCTGGGCCCACACTATTACAGAGTTGGTTCTCTCACTCACCCATACCAGTTGGTTAAAAGGGGTACTGAGAAACTATTTCACTGTTTCCCAATGCAAGTATTTAAAATTATTTCACCTTTACCAGATGATACACTGGAACAGTTTGCATATAGAGCCTGGATTTTAAAAGCAGTTCTTAATGAGCAGGAGTCCTGGCCCAAGGCAGAAGATTATGGGGAGAGCATGCATAAGGAATTTTTATTAGAATTGCTATCCCCTGAGATTACAAAACATCTTCTGTTATTTTCTGAAGACCCGGAAGCAACCCCTTTTGATACTTTAATGCTCAGAATTGGGTCTGTTTGGAAGACCCAGCCCTCACAGGTCATTACAGTATCAGAAGCACGCAAGTGGCAAGCCAATGAATCCTCTCAGTACACAAGAAACAGAGACAGAGGACACACACCTAAGTGGCAAGCCGAGGGATCCTCTCAGTACACAAGAAACACAGACAGAGGACACACACCTTGGAGAGCACATGGCAGAGGTACTTTTAGAAACTCCTCAGGTTACATCCCCTTTCAAGAGCTCAAAGCACAGAGAGATGGGCTAGAAAAGGAAAAAACTAAATGGGAACAAGATAAACATATACTGCAGATAGAAATAGATAAATTAAAACAGGATTTACAAGCAGCTCAGGACAAACACAAGGCTAGTGCATAGGGATGTCCTGACCTCTTGAGTTCAGATATCAAAATGTATCAAGCCTTCATAGCCCAGCCTGCCTCCTTTATCTCAGCAGAGGACTCAATTCCAGAGCCTCTGGATGATGAAATGGATACAGGCCCAGGACACAATTTAAGGCTTGTAACACCCTTGATACTGGACTCTTGTGCACGCCCCAATGTTATCAGTAGAGTAGGGGGTCAGGATAAATTAGCTTTGATTGACACAGGGGCTGGAATTAGTTTTACTAACAGAGCTTCTCCCACTGCAGATCAGAAAAATATGGAAATTTATGAAATTCAAGGAATTAATGACACAGCTTCCAAATGTGTGGCTATCCCAGTTAAATGGGGTATCCCTGTGCACAGTGAACAAAATAAGGAAATGTTAGAAACCACTGCCTCCACTATAGTGAACACACTAAAAGAAATAATTGGAATTGATGTTCTCAACCAGTTAAACTTGGTGGTGGATATGGCTAATCTTAAATTGTGGCAGTATTCAGGAACTTCAAGTGCTTCTAAAACTTTAGTGCATGAGGTCATTCCTATGCAGTTAGCAACTCAGTGCACTAAGGCAGCTCAACAGTATGATCTGTGTGTAATTCCCTCAGAAGTGGCTGATATTCCAGTCTGGGCTCAAGACAAGTTAGATTGTGGGAAAATGCACACAGAAATACTGTTGGAAGGTGAGGATCCTCCACCACAGAAGCAATACCCAGTACCTCATCAGGCTATAGAACCAGTCACTAAAATTGTGAAGATACTGGAGGAGAGGGGTCTGATTAGACCTATTTCTTCCACATGCAATTCACCAGCCTGGCCGATAGTTAAACCAGGGGGTTCCTTCAGGCTCACTATGGACTTCCGTGCCCTGAATCAAGTTTCAAAATCTGTAGTGCCTGTGGTAGCCTCATACCCTGAAATGATCTCTAAACTGAATCCCAAATGTAAAATTTTCTCTGTTTTAGACATATCCAATGGGTTTTGGAGTCTGCCCCTGGCCCTTGAGTGCCAGTACAAAACAGCCTTTCAGTGGCTGAATAAACAATATGCATGGACTGTGCTTCCACAGGGATATAAGGATTCCCCCTCAATATTTCATAAATACATGCAGGAAGCCCTATCACTATTGTCTTGCAGAGATAATATAATTCAGTATGTAGATGACATTCTGATTCAGTCTGAGAATGAAGCCGTACACTGGAATCACGTAAGAGAAGTTTTAAAAGCCCTCTTACAAGCTGGTCTTAAAGTCAATCCTGCCAAGGCTCAACTGTGCAAATCACAGGTTTCCTTTTTAGGGGTTACTATTGGCCAGGATGGTAAATCTGTAGATTCTCAGAGGATAGAGCTGATACAGAAACTTCCACTTCCTACAGATCAGAAATCACTCCAGTCATTTCTAGGGCTCACTGGTTTCTGTCGTGACTTCATGCACAATTATGCTGAAGTGGCAGCTCCACTTTACTCCCTGCTAAAAAGTAAAAGTTACGTCTGGGAGGAAGAACATACCGAAGCTATAACTAAATTAAAACACATTCTGACTTCTGCTCCTGTTCTTGCACACACAACATTTTTTCCTGTACCCTGTAGTTGGAGAGAACAGTATAGGTGCAGCTCTAACACAACGCTTAGGAGGAGTAGATCGCCCTATCGCTTTCTGTTCCAGAGTTCTCACTTCTCCTGAACTCAAAATGGGAAACTGTGAAAAACATGTACTGGCTTCTTATGCTGCTATGCAGAAATTTACATACATCATTGGTGCTCAAACCACATACATATGCAGCCATCACACCCCCTCAAATTCATTGTAGAAGGAAAGTTAGCATGTAGCAAGATTAGGACTGAGAGAATAGTCCAGTGGACTCTCATGTTGCAAGCACAGAATGTAAAGTTTGAATTGTTGAAAGAACCTAACGTGCAAGTGGCTGGAATCTTGCTGGAGGGGCAACCTCATGACTGTCAGTCCTCACCCAGTGCCCCTAATCACATGGTCTTTAGGGAACTAGGACTAGATAAAATTTCACCTTTCCTTCCTACAGTATATATTGATGGTAGTAGCCAATGTGAAGGAGGCAGGCGACTAGCAGGTTTTGCAATTGTACAATTGGACCCAAATAACCAAGTGGTACTGCAAAGACAGTACTCCTGTGGGTCAGCGTCAGCACAGTACTGTGAGCTGGCTGCTTTTGTAGCTTGTATGCAACAATATCAGGATTCACACCCAGAGATACAAATCATTTTAGATTCTGATTATGTCTTTAAAAGTGCCATTGCCCTGTTACCCTGGTGGCTGGCAAATGAATTTAAATCTACAGATGGGTCCACAGTGAAAAATTCATCACTGTGGACTATGGCACAAGAACTGAGTGAGAAGTTTCAGAGAGTACATTTAGTTAAGGTAAAGGCACATAGGAAGAAAGGCCCTTTGGTGAAAGGAAACACATTAGCAGACTCACTAGCCAAGGAAGCATGCCATGTAGGCCTCATATGGCCCTGGTATGAGCAGACACGCATGGTTGCTATTGCTACACGTTCCACAGATTATGATCAGATAATACCACCAGATTACTTTGTAGCACTGCAGACAAAGGACCCTGAGCTTTCCAATTTAAGGAAACTTGTGCAGGATGCCCCAGATAACCTATATCAGCACACACCCTTTCTCACACTAGCTATAGAGAAAGACATTCTATGTGCAAAAAGAGAGGAAGGCTTGGTTATAGCTATCCCTAGAGCTCGAGGTAAAGAATGGATGCATTGGGTTCATGGTGCAGGTCCTATGGGACACCCTAAAGCAGAAGAAATGCAGACTATCCTCAATAGGTTGGTATGGTGGCCAGAAATGAAACATGATATACAGGATCATGTTTCCTCCTGTGTAATCTGTGCTTCATTTGGGAGGCAACCTAAAAAGAGAAGGGGACAATTAATGAGAGCACCTCCTCGTGGCCCATTTGAAAGATTGCAAATAGATCATGTGGGCCCTCTCCCATTGACTGCTAGGAAGAATAGATTTTTACTGACTGTTGTTGATTCCTTTTCTCATTGGGTAGAAGCATTCCCTGTCCCAGATCAAACTGCTAGAACCACTGCAGAAGTCCTAACTATGCAATTTTTTACACGCTGGGGCATTCCTAAAACAATTGATTCTGATAATGGTCCTGCATTTGTTTCTCAGCTGATCAAGGAATTGTTTGATTTTCTAGGCATAGAACAACAACTCCACATTCCGTACCATCCACAGGCAGCAGGGCAGGTAGAAAGGATGAATCAAACAATTAAGGCCCACCTCAGCCCTATGCTTAATCTGACCGGGAAAAATTGGGATCTGGTGCTCCCTTTAGTCCTTATGCGTATCAGAGCTAATGTCTGTAAATCCACAGTTTTTGCACCCTATGAAGCCTTAATGGGAAGGCCAATGCAACGGTGGGAAAATATGCTGAGTCCTTTTCTTCCAGAGGACCAGACCGTAATTCTCACCAATGAGTGGATGAAATCCCTGCAAGAACATCTAAAAGAAATTCAGACCACTGTGCTAGCTAACACAGAAAAAGCTAGGGATTATTTGCAGGAGGTACATGCTAAAGGTTCTGATTTAAGACCCCTCAAAGTTGGGAGTAAAGTGATGATTCTGAGACCTAGATCAAACCTCCCCTTTGGAACTGCAAAGTGGGAAGGACCGTACTTAGTTACTGATACCTTAGGCCCAAGCCTATACCAGATCCTAATGCACGACAACCAGCAGTACTGGAAACACATCACCCAGTTAAAACCATATGGGTAATATGTGTTTTATCAGTCTTTGTTTTCAGCTACCACCTGAAGACAGCACGGACAGCTGCTTTATGAAGACAGCACGGACAGCTGCTTTATGAAGACAGCACGGACAGCTGCTTTCTGAACAAAAGTCGCTTGAGGAGGGTAACTATTTACTTCTGCTGTATAGTTAACATGTGTTTAATAGTTATGTAAATAAGTAGTAAAAATTATTATTATTACTTTTTTTTGTTTGTTTTGTTACATAGTATATAAGTGGGGAGCATTAGTTTACTCCCTAGTAGAGTGAAACAAGTTTGCTTTTATTATGTCTCGGTTTGCTGCTGTTCTTGTATCTGCTCTCTTCCACTCAAGTCTCATTACAGGAACTATCATCCGAATATGCACGATTGGCTGGGCTAACTCCACAAGTGGGGTATATCGTTATCAAGAAATACCCCCACCGTTCCCGGAAGGAAAGGATCTGGTCATCCTGAGTTTCTGTTCAGTACAGGACAAGCCAGTGTTCTATTCATTAAACATCACTCAAGTACAGTGGGAGCCACCAGTTTCCACTTCTCTAGAAAGGACACAAGAATTGAGGGCACGCCCAGAACGTTACTTTCTAGGTCCTCCTGCTTTGATTTTGTACAATATTTCCTGTCAGGACAGAGGTACCTGGAAAATAACTTATACATGGGTTTTGAGTGATCAACAGCACATCACTGAGACTTCATTCCTTTTGGATGTATCTTGTTTACCTACCACCCCTCATCCCACCCCTCCCACTACTTCTGTTCCTCCTGTACTCTACCTTTCTGATATCCACCCATTTCAGGAAGGACATCCATTTCAGATTAAATATGATGCACCACACGATGTTTTATATGATGTGGAATACCATTTTCTTACTTGGCATCTATTTCCCAAATTGTTTCTAGTTACTCACAAATATCCAAATTGCTCTCAGTTTGTTGCCAACCACATACAAATGCTCAATACTTGGTTTGATATGCAGTCAGTAACACCAATCCTAAGGGAAGATACATTTCTGAGTAAGCATAAGATACCTTTGTAATAGACTTGCATGATAATACAGTGCTAGACACATTAAAAACCCTTTTAGTTGCATTTACAAAAATAAAGCAATCTGTAGCTTTAAGCATGAAGACAACTTGCAAGGAGAAAGGGGCCTTGTTAAAATAGGCTGAGGTAGGACGAGTAACACCAATGAAGTAGAAAAATGTTAGCTTTGGCTGTTTGCAGTTCAGATTATACATTACAGTAAACGTTTGCATTTCACACAAAGTAGTGGGTACAGCAATAAGGCATGTTGATAAAAAACTCCAGGCTGCGATGAGCTGCGTACACAAAAGTCCAAAGCAGTCCCAGCAAGTAGTGTTACTACATTTATAGTTCCTGAGGCCAACAAGGGAAGGCCCCCACATGAATGCCAGAACAAAAGTCAGCATGAGCAGGTGCATACCGACCATGGAGCTTATGTCCCACTAACAGTTTCTGAAGATGACTCCTCACGCTTCCGCTGTGTGTAGACTAGCCAGCTTCCAGTATGCAGCTAGCACAGGGCTCTGTCGTTTCCTGGTTCTCCACAGTGCGAGGCGTAAGGGATCCTGAGAATGTTCGTGCGCTGTCCACTTATCATCCAAGTCAGGAGCAGCTTTCTTAAGACAAGTATGATGAATCCACAGGGTAACCTCTGCGACCTTGACTGCAGTTGGTGTGGCTAGGAGAACTGTGTAAGGACCTCGCCAGGTAGGAAACAGTGGTTCACGTTTCCATTCCTTAATCCACACATGATCTCCCGGCTGGTGGGGATGGAGCAGCTCTGACAAAGAGATGGGCAGTCGCTCTTGTATCCACCTGTTCAAAGACTGAAAAAACAGATCCCAGAGCCAGTAGGTGTTGTCTCATAAGTTCATTATCTATCTGCTCTAGGTCTCCCTTAAGGCCCTGAACAATGGGTGGTGGTCGACCATACAGTACTTCATCAGGGGATATTCCCAAGGTCCGAGTTGGAGAGGACCGGAACCGGAGAAGGGCTATTGGCAAAGCCTGATCCTACTTAAGATGAGCTTCCTGACAGAGTTTAGACAACTGGAGCTTCAGGGTTCAGTTCATCCTTTCCACTTTTCCCGAAGTCTGTGGGCAGTAAGCAGTATGAAGTTTCCAGGTGATCTGGAGGGCCTTGGAGAGGTCCTGAATGCACCTGGCAACGAACGCAGGGCCATTATCTGACCCTATAGTAAGGGGAAGGCCAAACCTAGGAATGATATTTTTCAACTGGGCCCTTGTAACTTCTCGGGCTGTCTCTGTTCTACAGGGGTAGACCTCAACCCATCCTGAAAATGTACATACTATCACCAGCAGATATTGATAACCCCTTACTCGGGGTAACTCAGTGAAATCCACTACAATATTCTCCATAGGGGCAACACCAACTGCCTGTATAGAAACGGGAGATAGAGGCCCTTGGCGGGGGTTATTCTTGAAACATTGGAGACAGCGACGTGCTGCAGCTGCCGTCAAGGCAGTCAGATGTGGGACATAGAAGTAAGACTGTAGAATGGCTTGAATGGAGGTCTTACCTAAGTGGGTGGTCTCATGAAATCGGTGGACAAAAGCAGGCACTAGACTCTCAGGGATAACATATCGGGGGTGGATCTTCCAGTAACCACAACCACCCAGCAGTAGTAAGAGTAGCCTCTTCCTGAGTGAAGAAATCCATCTCTTTCCTGGTATAACGTGGGTCCTACTCTGACATAGGAATTGGAAACAGGGGGCTTGAACACTTACTGGGACTGTTCCTCGCTGGGCTGCTAGCTTGGCCTCCCCTATCAGCCCTGCGGTTACCCTGTATGTCCAGAGTATCTCCTTGCTGGTGTGCCTTGCAGTGAACTACCGCCACCGCTTCTGGTGCCCACACAGACTCTAGTAACTCCAAAATCTCCCTCCCATACTTTATAGATTTCCCGCTTGAATTTATGAGCCCCTTCTCTCTATAGAGGGCCCCATGGGCATGGAGTGTAGTGAATGCATACTTAGAATCAGTGAAAATGTTTGCCTTCAGACCTGCAGCTAACTGGAGGGCTCAAGTAAGGGCAATGAGTTCAGCTTTCTGGGCAGAGGTTCCCGGGGTAAGGGCTCAGCCTCCACAACAACCCCCGGAGTGACCACAGCATATCCAGCCTTCCGCTGTCCATCTTCAACGAAACTACTGCCATCAGTAAAAGTACTGAACATCAGGAGAGGCCAGCGGTACATCCTACAGATCTGGGCGGCTGGAATACACTTCACCCATAACCTGGATACAATCATGTTCAGGTAGCCCAGGTGCTACAGGGAGTAGAGTAGCAGGATTGAGTGTTTTTCACTATCTCCAAGTGAACCCGAGGATTCGCACACAGCATGCTCTGGTACTTTGTCATCTGCTCGTTGGTAAACCAATAATTGCCTTTGTACTCCATCAAGGTCAGTACTGCATGCGGCACTTTGACATACAGTTCTTGCCCAAGGGACAATTTATCAACCTCTGTTGCTAGAAGAGCTGTTGCTGCTACTGCGCGAAGACAGGGAGGCCACCCCCTTGCCACTGGATCCAGCTGTCTGGACAGATAAGCCACTGGTCGTTGTCAGGAGTCTAGGCTCTCAGTGAGGACACCAACTGCCATCCCCCTGTCTTCATGGACATACAGGTGGAATGGTTTTTCCACATAGGGCAGTCCAAGAATGGGTGCTGATAGCAAAGCCTTCTTCATATCCTGAAAGGCCTTCTTTTGGTCCAGACCCCAGTCGAAAGGTTCTCGTTCTCCCCCTGTTGTGGCTGCATACAGGGGCTTTGCCAACACTGCATAGTTGGGTATCCAAATTCGACAAAAACCGGCAGCACCTACAAAGGCTCTCAACTGCCTACACTTTTGTGGCTCAGGAAAAGAACAAACAGCCTCCCTCCGCTCAGAGCCCAATCTTTGAAGACCTTGGGCAACATGGAATCCCAAGTATCTGACTTCAGTCTGACACAATTGGGCCTTACTTCGGGATACCCGATAGCCAGACATCCAAAGTTGGTGTAGAAGTTCTGAAGTAGCGGTTAGACATTCTTCCTGGGAAACAGCAGCAATGAGTAAATCGTCCACATATTGTAACAATACGCATTGAGAAGGGCAAGACTGGAACTGACGCAAATCATGACTAAGTGCATCCCCGAACAGCGTGGGGGAATTCTTGAATCCTTGGGGTAACTGTGTTCATGTCAATTGTCCCTTACGGCCAGTAAAGCATAGTTACTCATCTGTAACAGGTGATCTCCGGGAACAGCAGGAATTTAGTCTTCACATATGGGTATCATCGGTACCAACGGAGCCTGCGCGGGAACGCTCCCCAGCGTCCAATTAGAAAGCTTTTGGGAGCATCCCACAGCGCCTGCGTGCTGCCTTCCCGCCTTTCCCAACTGCCTCTCTCCAGTTGAGTTTAAAGCTGAGACAAAGAGAGAGAAAGAGATAGATAGAGAGATACAACTCCTAGGGGAAGTGGGTGGGTTGTGAAGACTAAATTCCTTCTGTTCCTGGAGATCACCTGTTACAGGTGAGTAACTATGCTATCTCCAGGAACAAGCAGGAATGTAGTCTTCACATATGGGGACTCCCTAGCTTTAGATGCCAGGGAGAGACCCCAGAAGTTGTGTGTCCCCGTGAAAGGGCTCCACTTCCCCCCATGGATCTCTGGCATCCAACCAGGGATGGAGGGTAGGAGTTGATTAGGTATGGAACAGGTGTTGGAGAACAGCCTGACCAAACAAGGCATCCCGGCGGGAGTCCTTGTCCAAGCAGTAATGGGCTGTGAAGGTATGAACCGAGGCCCAAGTGGCTGCTCGACAGATGTCGTCGATAGACACAGAGTGCAGATGAGCCATTGAAGCTGCCATGGTTCTCACATTGTGAGCTGTGACATGGCCCTCCAGAGGAAGGTTCTTACTCTGATAGGCAAAGGAAATACACTGTGCAATCCAGTTGGACAGTGTTCTCTTGGAGACTGGAAGTCCCAAATGAGAAGGATCAAAAGCAACAAAGAGTTGAGAGGACTTTCTATGTTGCTGTGTTCTTTGTAAGTAAAAAGCTAAAGCTCTTTTACAGTCCAAAGTATGAAGATTCCTTTCTGCATTTGATGCATGAGGCCTTGGCAAAAACACAGGCAGGTAGACCGCTTGGTTAAGATGAAAAGGCGAGACCACCTTTGGCATAAAGTGTGGATGAGTCCTAAGGACTACCTTGTCATGATGGAACCTTGTATAAGGTGGATCAGCCACTAGTACCTGCATCTCACTGATACGACGTGCTGATGTGATTGCAATGAGAAAGATCACTTTCCAAGAAAGGAATTTAAAAGAGGTAGTAACTAAGGGTTCGAAAGGTGGCTTCATGAGCTGGCCAAGAACCAGATTTAAGTCTCATGCCACAGGTGGTGGCTTAATGGGAGGGTTAGTTAGAAGAAGGCCTCTCATAAATCTTGCTATGAGAGGATGGGAGGAAATAGGTTGTCCAATTAAAGGCTTGAAAGAAGCCGCAATAGCACTTAAATGGACTCTTACTGAGTTAGTTTTAAGTCCTGCATTGGATAAATGAAGGAGATACTCTAGTAATGATTCCAGAGGTATTGCAAGGGGGTTAAGACCCCTCTGCGAGAACCATATGGTAAACCTTTTCCACTTGAAAGCATAAGAGCGTCTTGTGGAAGGTTTTCTAGAAGCATAAAGGATATCCTTTACTTGCTGAGTAAGGTGAAGAACTTGAAGATCTAGGCCTTCAGCAACCAAGCCCTGAGATGCAGAGACTGGGGATTGGGATGCCATAACATTCCGTCCTCCTGAGACAGGAGATCTGGAGCAGAGCATAACTCCAGAGAGGGAGTTTGAGAGAGATGTAGAAGCAAAGGGTACCACACTTGCCGTGGCCAATGTGGAGCTATGAGAATCATACGGCCTCTGTCTCTCTGAAGCTTGAACAGGGTTTTGGGAATCAGGGGAATGGGTGGAAAGGCATACAGGAAATCTTGACCCCAATGAAGGAGGAAAGCATCCTTGGCCTGAGAGCCCTGAACCAGAATTCTGGAACAGAACCGGGGAAGTTTGGCATTCAACGGACTTGCAAAGAGGTCTATGTCCGGGGTTCCCCAAATTTGAAAAATCTTGGCCACCTGGTCTGCATGTAGAGACCATTCGTGCGGAAGCATAACTCGACTGAGTCTGTCTGCCCAAGAGTTTTGGATACCTGGAAGATACACTGCCAGGAGATGAATCTGATGCTCTCTGGCGAGGGCCCATAGTCGCAAAGCTTTGTTGCAAAGCGACAGAGAGCCCGTTCCTCCCTGCTTGTTCACGTAGAACATGGCTACCTGATTGTCCATATGGATGAGGACTGTCTTGTAGCTGAGCAGGGTGTGGAACACTCGCAGAGCAAGGAAGATTGCTCTGAGCTCAAAGAGATTGATGTGTAGATGAGTCTCCTGTGGAGTCCAAGTGCCTTGGGTGGAGAGGTCTTGCAAATGAGCTCCCCAACCCACTGGAGAAGCATCTGTTGTGAGAGTTGCCTGGGGTAAAGGCTGTTGAAATGGGGACCCCAGCAACAGGTTTTGAGTGGACTGCCACCATTGGAGGGACAAAATAAGGCGATTTGTATTTGCTATTTTGTCTGACAGGCACCCTGATGCCTGGGTCCATTGAGTGGATAAAGTCCACTAGGCTGATCTCATGTGGAGGCGAGCATAGGGAACCACATGCACGGTATATGCCATGTGGCCTAGTGTTGTAACATTTCTCGAGCAGTGAGGTGAGGCTTTAGCACTGCTTGAGAAGCTAACTGCACCATGCGAAGATAATGGCCTTGGGGGAGATAGGCCCTTGCTTTTCTGGTATCCAGCAAAGCTCCTATGAACTCTAGAGACTGAGTGGGAGTTAGAATAGATTTTGGGATGTTTATGACCAGACCCAAATACTGAAGGATACGCATTGTGCAAGATAGAGAAGTCCTGGCCTCTGACTCTGATGGGGCTCGAATGAGCCAGTCGTCTAAGTAGGGGAAGACGAATATTCCTAGAGTGCGAAGAAATGCTGCTACCACACCATGCATTTTGTGAACACCCTTGGTGCTGAGGCCAGGCCAAAAGGAAGCACCCTGTATTGGTAGTGCTTTCTTGGAAAACGAACCGAGGGAACTTTCTGTGGGTTGGATGGATGAGAACATGAGTGTACGCATCCTTGAGATCTAGAGAACAAAGCCAATCCTGACTCTGAAGGTATGGCAGCAGAGTTCCCAGAGAAATCATCTTGAATTTCTCTTTGAACAGGAATTTGTTCAATTCTCTGAGGTCTAGAATAGGCCTGTGCCCCCCTGTTTTCTTTGGGATAAGGAAATAGGGGGAGTACAACCCTGTACCCTGTTGGGGAATGGGTACTTCTTCTATTGCCCCTTGGGCAAGAAGCATAGTGACCTCTTTATCTAACAGGTTGATGAGAGAGGTCTGAGAATTGAACTGTCTTACCATTGTGGGAGGGGGAATGCAAATAAAATGTAGCTTGTACCCCTCTTTTATAATGGAGAGAGTCCAATGTTCTGCTGTTATCTGCCCCCATCTGGGGGCAAAGTGACACAACCTTCCTGGAATGGTGGAAGGCTTTGGTCCATTGAGGGCCAGGAAGGCTAAGTT
Source organism: Ichthyophis bannanicus (assembly GCA_033557465.1). Taxonomy (NCBI): domain Eukaryota; kingdom Metazoa; phylum Chordata; class Amphibia; order Gymnophiona; family Ichthyophiidae; genus Ichthyophis; species Ichthyophis bannanicus. The sequence goes on along the minus strand of CM066033.1, from coordinate 368,934,828 downwards.
CTCTAGATGAAAGTCAAAGGCCTTGTGGAGGCTGAGATTGCTGAGACGGTTGAGGCTTAGCAGTCATTGGTTTCCTTTGTTTAGATGGTTGCTGACTCTTTCGGGCAGGTTGATCTGCCGAACATCCCTGCTGGGAATAAGAGGGGTAAAACCTCTTCTTTTTTGAGAAGAATGGTTTCTTGAAAGATTTCTTCCTTGCAGGATCAGCTGTGGCCTTGGATAACCTATCCAAGGTGCAGTTGTCAGCATCCAACTCATTGGCTTTCTCTTGCCAATTTTTGCTGAATAGATTCTCACCTGTACAAGGGATTTTGCCCAGTTTGTCCTGTACCCAGAGCTCCAAATCGGATGCCTGGAGCCAGGCAATTCTATGTGCACCTATAGCAACTGTAGAGGTTCTGCTTATCCACTCGAAACAGTCAAAAGCTGCACGATTGACAAATTTAGAAACATCCTGGGCATGTTTAACCAATGTGAGAAAATCCTGCCTCTTACCTTCAGGAAGAAGAGGGCTCAAAACCTCTAAATCTCCTGTGACTTCTTTAAGGAACATTCCCATATATAAAATATAGGAACTGATCCTGGCAGAAAGCATGGAAGCCTGGAAAGTACGACATCCAAAGGCATCCAACGTTCTACACTCACGTCCTGGAGGATTAGAGGCATGTCTCTTTGCACTTCTGATCCTTCTCATAGCTGATTCCACTACAATAAATTGGTGAGGAAGCTGAGTCTTCTGGAAATCAGGACAAGGAGGGACTCGATACATGGTATCCAGTCTACGAGAGTGAGGAGAGGTGGTAAGAGGTGTTTCCCACATTCTTAGTATGAGATCATGTAAGATCTCATGGATAGGCAGAGTAGCTGCCTCCTTAGGAGCCTTGGGATATTGTAGAATCTCCAACTCCTTTGCCCTGGGCTCTGTTTCGGGAGCCACAGTAATAGAAAGACCTCGAGCCACCTCCCTGATAAAATCCTGAAAGGAGATATCTTCTGGAGGAGACATCCTACATTTAGGAGAGGAAGGCTCCTCCGGGAGAAGTATTCCGATACCGTCAGAATCCTCAGACTCCTCCGAGGATTCAAAGTACCTTCTGTCTGGATGCTCTTGTAGAGCACGATACCCGTACCGACCGAAATCGGTAACGGTGTATCGGTACCGGAAGGCATAGCATGACTGGGTGCCGGCAAAGCAGACACCGATGCTGATGCTGTCGGTACCGATACCGGTGCCAGAGTCGATGCCGGTACCAGTTGGAGTGTCTGACGCGGTTCCGAGGGTGTCGATGCCGCAAGGAGAGCCGCCAGACTGCGTTCAATAGCCAGGAACCCCTCTGGTCTATCGACGCTGCCGATGCCTGGGTGTCGGTACTGGAGAAAACAGCCGGTACCCCAGAGCATGGCACCAGTAGTTCTGCCAAGGCTGAGGCCTCGAGAACATCCTGGAGCCCCGATAATGCTTTGGAAGCCGAAGCCTCCCGCCGGGGCAATTTTGCCAGTACAGAACCCTCAAGGGCAACGCCAGAGGCATCTCGATGCTTAGAAGGAGATCTACCCTTTGAGGACCTGCCAGACTTATGTTTAGTTACCTGAGATCCATGGGAGGAAGACGAAGCCCTGGAAGACGTCGATGCCACAGAAGCTGCATCGGAGGGAAAAAGGGTGCTGAGCTTAGCAGCTCGGTTTTGTCGACCCCTCTTGGACATCATGGCACAAGCCATACACTCCGAAATGGAGTGGTCAGGACCTAAACATTTAAGACACCACTCATGGGTGTCAGTGACGGAGATGGTACCGCCGCACTTGGTGCACGTTTTGAAACCCGAAGCAGGATTTTCCATAGTAGAGGAAATTTTGGGCCTAAGGCCCAAAATGGCGTGTGCACTTGGGAAAGAAAAGTTTGGAAAAAAATACTTTTTTTTTTTGAAAGAAAGAAAGAAAGAAACAGCGGTACCGGTATAGCGTCGAAGAAGGCAGACGTGACCACAAAAAAGAGGAGAATAAGGAAAAATTTTCTGTGGTTACAGGAACAGCGACCTGCTGGCTCCGCGGAAAACGAAGAACTGGAGAGAGGCAGTTGGGAAAGGCGGGAAGGCAGCACGCAGGCGCTGTGGGATGCTCCCAAAAGCTTTCTAATTGGACGCTGGGGAGCGTTCCCGCGCAGGCTCCGTCGGTACCGACGATATCCATATGTGAAGACTACATTCCTGCTTGTTCCTGGAGATTAGGGTCTTCCATTCAAATGCAAACAGTGGCTGGCTAGGAGTGGCTAGTCTCAAGCAGAAAAAGGCATCCTTTAAGTCCAGAACAGTGAAGCAGGTTGCTTGTGCAGAAATCAAGCTCAGTAAATTGTAGGGGTTTTGCACAACAGGGTGAATGGTAACAACAGCTTCATTGACCTTCCGTAGGTCCTGCACAGGTCGGAAATCATTAGTACCTGGTTTTTGAACTGGCAGCAAAGGGGTATTCCAGGGTGATTGGCATGGTTTTCAGGAGTCCAGACTTAAGTAGTTGCTGGAGATGTTTATGAATGCCCTGAACATCTCTTCGGGGCAGGGAATATTGCCTGACACAATTGGGACATTTGTTTTTTCTTCTCTTTTTCAGTGGCCCATTTCTCTGCAATAGGCACGTTGATCTCGTTCCAATAGTCCTTGCTCCAATGATCCTCGCCGGGTTCCTCTACCCTGGCCTCGGCTTCTCGGTTCCCACGCCGACTTTCCTTGTCCTTTCTCGACTAGCCACGCTGCTAACATATCAGCTTTATTTTTCATCTTTCGTTCACACTCATGCTTCATCTCCTCATCTCTATTCACAAATACTTTCATAGCAACTTCCATCTGTTGGGTTATATTCATTCCAGCAAAGTCCTCAAGCTTCTGAAGTTTCCTTCGAATGTAGAGTCTTTCATAAAACTGGCCAGGGCTCTCATCAGGGGTTTGCAGTACCTCAGATATTTTCCCTACATTCATCACTTTCTGGCCCCCCTTTTAAAGCCTTCAAGGAGAGCCCAATGATAACAATTCAGAGCAAGGCGGCCTGCATCACTGTTTGCCGCCCAGTGGGGTTTTAGCTCAGGAAAGTCTCTCAGTGCTTCTCGCTGGGGCCCCCAAATGAGGTCGCAGTGCTCTAGTACGGGGGGGGGGGGGGGGAGAGGGTGTACGAACATGGAACTGACCTTCAGATCTGGGACTCAGGGAACTTTCTGAAGTGCTGGGCAGGTCTGTATCTGAAAATGGCATTTGTATGCTTCCCTCACTGCTCTTCTGACTGTCAGAGAAAGTAGTATCTGTTGAGAGGGGAGAACTAACCAAATTCCCTGCTGAGACTGCTGACCTAGCTGGAGTCACAGAAATATGCCTGAGAACACAGGGAGGAGGGAAAGGGGGGAATTCTGTCTCTGGCTCCTGTACTAAAACAGGCAATTGTGATTTAATTTAGGCTGCATTTCCTGTGGGCTATGAGACAAAAGTATGCGACAGTGTTCCTCGTAGCATCTCCTGAGCCATTTAGGTCTCTGCTGACAAACAGCCAGCCAGGAATCAATATAAGAGAATTGATCTGGATGGTTAGCTACTACCACATTCTGCACTCTGCTAACCAAGTCATAATCAAATGTTCCTTCTCGGGGCCAATCAGTATTAAAGCTAGCCACTCATGCTCACAATATTTCTTTAACAAGGATGGAGTCATACAAACTCCATAATCTGCAGAGAATCCCTTGCGAAAATGTTTTAGCATACACTCTAGGGGATTGCATTTTGAATCAGATGCACCCCCCCAGTCTCTGAAAACACAGAACAAGGGAAAGCAATGCAGACAGCCTCGAATCCAGCTGCTCTAGTCTCAAAAGGGGTAACTAACAAAATGGCGCTTTCGCCACACCCTAACAAAATGGTGCTTTCGCCATTTTTCCCCAACCTGGGCACGGTCGCCTGGCCAGGAACTGCACTAATCAGGTGTCTATTCTCACTGCACAGGCCTCTGCTTGTGCCAAACACATAAATCAAGCACAGACCAACACATAGACAGCCTCCCAATTCCCTAGAAAACAGTCTAACTATTAGGAACGCGGTTTCCCCCAGCTCAGGTCAGAGTGGGGTACTGGGGCGATTCCCTCGAGAGGTGATCAAGCTTTCCTTCTCCCCATAGGAAGGACCGATTTTTCTAACTCAGATACAGAGACAGACCCTTTTATCACTTACCCCATTCAGATGTCTTCCGGAGACTCAGATTGGTTCCTGAACTCCGCAATGGCTTCGTGGGTTGCAGCCAGACAGAGCCTGCGGCCTTGCCGAAACGAATGGGAATACTCTCCAGAACAAGAGGTCTAGTGGCGCCAGAGATCCCCCTTCGCTTCTGCCACTCCCCGGCCCTGACCGGCAGAACCCAGAGGCTGCAAGACAAACCCTTCTCTTTCCTCTCCCCCCCTCCTTCCCGGCCAATGCACCAGAATGAAGCAGCAAAACGAGCAAGGAAAGAAAACACCCCGGAGTCTTGATAGGAAACAACCTGGTTTAATGTGCACAGACCCAGAGAAAATAGTTTTTCAAATTCTGGGCCTCCACCAGAGGGCTCAGAGAGATTATATAGACATCTTATCAGGTTATCACAGCATTTCTTCATGATTGGCCACTTTATTACAGTATAGTCCCGATTGGAGAAAGTCTACTGTACTCTTATCTCTAGCGAAGCAGAGGAAGAGAAGTTATCTCTAGCAAGCAGAGAGAGCAGCAGGACAAAGGAATAGGGGAGGGACAAGCATGTACTAGGGTATGACTTCACCAAGAGGGGTGTATCCTTTTCACTTAACCCTTCCAGCTCTCAGCCCTGCCTGGATTTCTACCTCAGTAGTTAAGTTGCTGCTCATGCCTGTTAATGTAAAGTTACCTGTTTTGTTACGCTTGTAAAGTTGCTTGAATGTTAACGTTTCTTGTGAACCGCTCTGATACCAAATAGTGCGGTATATAAAAGCTAATAAATAAATTAAGTCCCAAAAGGTGCCATAAAACCACTTGGCCAAAATTAGCATCCCTACTGGAATCCTTGTCAAGACAGTAATGGGCAGCAAAAGTATGGACGGAAGACCATGTGGCAACTCGGCAAATCTCCGAGATGGAGACAGAGCATAGGCTGGCTACCATGGCAGCCATAACTTGGACATTATGAGCCATATGATGACCATCTAAGGAAAGCCCAGCTTTTGCATAAAGTTGCAATCTAGTTAGAAAGAGTACACTTTGCGACTGGTAGGCCAAAGTGACTAGGATCAAACGACATAAAAAGTTGTGAGGACTGTCGATGAGCCTTAGTTCTCTCTAAATAATAGGCCAGAGTTCTCCCGCAATCTAGGGTATGCAGTGTAGCTTTTGTCCGAGAAGAATGAGGTCTTGGAAAAAAGGTCAAAAGAGAAACCTACTGTTAAGGTGGAAGGGGGAAACCACCTTTGGAAGAAACTTGAAACGGGTTCGGAGGACCACCCTATCATGGTGGAAGCGAGTGTAAGGAACACAATCCACTAATGCTTGCAACTCAGTGACTCAACAAGCTGATGTAAGGGAAATCAAGAAGATAATCTTCCAAATGAGGAACTTCAGAGAAGTTGTGGCCAGGGGCTCAAAGTGAGGTTTGAGCAGTTGAGCAAAGACAACATTAAGGTCCCAGGCTACTGGAGGCAGTCTAATTGGTGTCCTTGTTATGAAGCGTGCTACGAGAGGATGAACTGAGATAGGTTTACTGCCAGCTGGTCGGGGAGAGGCTGAGATGGCACAGAGGTGGACTCAAACTGAGTTTGTCTTTAATCCTGCCTTAGAAAGATGGAAAAGATATTGAAGTAGAGGCTCCACTTTGCAAGTAAATGGGCTGAAAGTACTCTAGGAACACCAGAGGGAAATCCTGCGCCATTTAAAAGTATAAGTACATTGAGTGGAGTCCTTTCTAGATGCCAGAAGAACATCTTTTACTTCCTCTGGAAGGTCTAGATGAGATAATATTAGGCTTTCAGTAACCACACTGTCAACTGTAGCGCTCTCAGATTGGGATGGAGGAGCATCCCTTGGCACGCATCCCAGACTGAGAAGTTGGTGTTGCTCTAGTTGAAGGAGCAGGGGAAACCATGGTTGACGTGGGGAGAATGAGGTGATGAGAATCCTCATTCCCTTGTCCACTTGAAGTTTGAAGAGAGTCTTCAGTATCTATGGAATGGTGGGTATGCATAAATCAGTCCCAGTCCCCAATGAGGAGAAACGCATCCGAGGACTAGCTCTGTGGGGAGGGTATCCTGGAAAAGAACAGAGGAAGTTGAGCGTTGATTGGAGTAGCAAAGAGGTCGATGATGGGAGTTCCCCATAATCGAAAAATGTGCTACACTGTTTCGCGATGGAGTGTCCATTTGTGAGGGCGAAGGACTCTGCTCAACTTGTCTGCTAGCACATTTTGCTCTCCTGGTAGGTAGACTGCTCTAAGAAGAATCTGATGAGCTATCACAAAGGTCCAGAGACGGATTATTTCCTTGCAAAGGTAGCGAGATCCAGTTCCCCCTTGTTTGTTGAGGTAATACAAGCCAACCTGGTTGTCAGTGTGAATGAGTACCGATTGTCGGGTTAGCTGAGGATGGAATACCTGAAAGTCATTGGCAATTGCTCTGAGCTCCAAGAGGTTGATGTGGTAAGTGGCTTCCCTGGAGTACCATAGGTCCTGTATGGTGAGGCCATTGAGATGAACCCCCCAGCCTTGTTTGGAAGCATCTGTTAGGGTACACTGCAGTGCAGACATTCAAAAAGGTAACCCGACGAGAAGATTTTGAGTGGTGCACCATCAATTTAGGGAGTCCACCAACTGAGGTGTGATGATGATTTTGTCAGTGAGACGATCTGTTGACTGTTTCCATTGATCTGAAAGAGTCCACTGTGCTTGATGCATGTGAAGTCGAGCATATGGCACAACATAGATTGTGGAGGTCATGTGCCCTAAGAGACGAAACATGTCTCTTGCACTGAGAGTGGACAGGCTTTGGCATTGAGTTGCCAAGTCGATGACGCGATCTCTTGGAAGGAAGGCTCGAGCCTGCAGTGTCTAGAAGAGCCCCAATGAACTTCAGTGATTGAGATGGAGCGAGATGGGACTTTGGGTAGTTAATCACAAAGCCTATATGCTGAATTACCGAGATGGTGCGTTGGAACGATACGGTCACTGTGTGAGGGGAATTGCCCTTGATCAGTCAGTCGTCTAAGTAAGGAGAGACGGAGATGCCCAGAGTGCAGAGGTAGGCTGCCACGACTGCAAGGCACTTTGTGAAAACCCTTGGTTCAGATGCCAGGCCAAAAGGTAGAACACGGTACTGGTAATGGTGTCCCTGGAAGAAGGTGGTGAAATTAGACCTTACCTGCTAATTGACGTTCCTTGAGTGAGTCTAGTCCAGCCCTGCACCTGTGGGTAGTGTCACCTCACCAGCAGCTTGGAAATCGAGCATGTCATGATTGATGACATCAGGGTATACATACCGGTGGCACCTTCTACCAGAGCCAGTATCCTTTTGACAAAGCAGACTCACGAAAGTAACAGTTACAGGACCAATTTTAACTGAGCTCCCCTCAGATAAGAAATATCCCCCGCCTGAGAGAGAGAGATCGCTTACTACAGTGGAACCTCTTCACTGCTTAACTTCTCTGAACACTCCCAACACTGCAAAGTCGAGCCTCCAGGGGTTCCTCACTGTGCTCGACAATCTAGCACTGCTTCTCCATGACTGACCCCTGGTGCCAATTTGAGTTGACTTTCTTCAGGACCGGAGCCTCTATTGCCCCAAGGGAAAAAAAAACCCTGAGAGTGAGATCGGGACTGGACTGGACTCACTCAAGGAATGTCAATTAGCAGGTAAGGCCTAATTTCACCTTCCTTATCATTCCTCCAGTCCAGTCCTGCACCTGTGGGATGTACCTAGCACTACTAACCTTGGGAGGGACCTGCCAGACTGGCTTGAAGAACCGCCAGTCCAAAACATGCGTCCCCTGCTGCCTGAACATCCAGTCTATAATGTTTGACAAAGGTATGCAGGGATGACCAGGGTGCCACACTACAAATATCTTGTGGCGGCACTAACCTAGACTCCACCCAAGAAATTGCCTGCACTTGGGTCCAGTGTGCTCACAACCCAATAGGTAACTGCTAGTGCCGCAGCAAGTACGCCAAAGATATTGCCTCCCATATCCACCGAGAAATTGAGGCCATTGAAGCAGCTTCTTCTTTACGTGCTCCACCATACAACACAAACAACTGATCCGACCTTTGAAAAGGCTCCGTTTTCTTCAAGTATCACTGTAATACTCTTTTGATATCCAAACAGTGCAGAAGATGATCCTTCTCCTTCCCCCCTGCTCTCAAAAACACCAGGAGCGGTACAGATTGATTCAAATGAAATACTGAAAGAACTTTCGGCAAGGAAGAAAGGAACCGGCCTAAGAACCACTTTTTCCTTCACCAAAACCAGAAATGGCTCTCTACATAATGCCTGCAACTCAGATATCCATCTCGCGGAACAAATCGCCACCAAGAACACCGTTTTCATTGTAAGATCCTTTATCCTAATGGTTCAAAAGGGGATGCTGTTAGTACTGACAACACCAAATTAAGATCCCAAGGAGGCACCCTCAGCGGCAGATGCTCCTGCTTTACTGCTCTGAGAAACTTGCCACATATGGGTGTGTCACTAGAGAAACCCCTTTGACTCTTCCTCGGCAGCAAGAGATGGCCATGATCTGCACCCTGAGGGTGCTGCATGCTAGACCTTTTTTAAACCCTGCCTGCAAGAAGGCCAATACCTCCGATACGGACGTGGACAGTGGTCAATAGTGGCAATTTGTACACTAGTGCTCAAACACTCTCCACACTCTCACGTAAGCCATCAACTTTGAGCACCGCCTGGCTTTCAATAACATTGAGATCACTGGTGCCAAATAGCCCTGATGCTGCAACCTCGCCCGCTCAATAGCCAAGCTAAAAGTGAGAATCGATCCACCTGTGGCATCAGAATGGGGGCCTTGAGCCAGCAGGTCTGACCGCGACGGACGTCTCCATGGACAGTCCACCTTCAAGCGCAACAAGTCGGCATACCATGGGCGATGAGGCCAGTTGGGAGGCTATCATCGGCATGGGACCCTGATGCACCTCTGTTCTCTGTATTACTCTCCCTGTAAAAGCCCATGGCAAAAACACATAGAGCAATCTAGCCCTTCCGACACCTTTTCTCTCCTTCTGAAAAACTGTGTTACCTTTGTTGATTCATATGTCGCTCTTAAATTGTGAGCTGTGACATGACCTTCAAGAGAAAGTCCCTTGCTCTCGTAAGCAAAGGATATGCAATTTGCAATCCATTTGGACAGAGTTCGTTTAGAAACTGGTAGTCCAAGATGACTAGAGTCAAAGGCAACAAAGAGCTGAGAAGCTTAGTTCTTTGCAGGTAAAAGGCCAAAGCTCTTTTACAGTCTAGATTGTGTAGATTCCTCTCTGCATTGGAAGTGTGAGGCTTAGGAAAAAATACAGGAAAGTAAACCAACTGGTTTAAATGAAAAGGCGAAAGTACTTTTGGCATAAAATGTGGGTGAGTTCTAAGAACTACCTTATCATGATGGAACTTTGTATAAGGAGGATCAGTCACTAAAGCCTGGAGTTCACTGACGCGTCTCACAGAAGTGAGTGCAATTAAAAAGATTACTTTCCAAGACAGAAACTTTAGGGATGTAGTGGTCAGCGGTTCGAAGGGCGGTTTCATGAGTTGCCCAAAGACAAGAATTAAATCCCATGCCAAGGGTGGTGGCTTAATGGGAGGCTTAGTTAAGAGTAATCCTCTCATAAACCTTGCTACAAGAGGATGAGAGGAAACAGGCTATCCATGTAAGGCAGCGGTTCTCAACCTGTGGGTCGCAACCCCCCACAGGGGTCGCCACAGGATTTAGCGGGAGTCGCCTCACTCCGCCGTTAAAAAAAAAAAAAGTGCACAAGTTGCTGCCGCTGCCGCACAAGTTGTTTACCACTTCCTTTGGAGGCGGGACAATGCTGCACGGAGCCCGTCGAGAGACAGGAAGGCTCCGCAACGGTTTTACTGGCATAGCTGCGGTTCCTTAAGAGACAGGGAGCCACAGCTGTAGAAGAACAGCAGGGCAGCAGCAGGCAGACAGGGAGAGGGGAGGAGGGGGCAGGGAACCTGCAACGGGGCTGACATGAGGGAGGGAGGGGGCTGACATGAGGGAGGGAGGGAGGGGGTGGGGCTGACATGGGGAGAGAGAAAGGGAGGTGGGGGGGAGAGAGGGAGGGTGGAGAGAGGAAGGGACAGTGGGTGGAGAGAGAGAGAGGAAGGGAGGGTGGAGAGAGAGAGAGGAAGGGAGGGTGGGTGGAGAGAGAGAGAGGAAGGGTGGGTGGAGAGAGAGAGGAAGGGAGGGTGGGGGGTGGAGAGAGGAAGGGAGGGTGGGGGGGAGAGAGAGAGGAAGGGAGGGTGGGGGGAGAGAGAGAGAGAGGAAGGGAGGGTGGGGGAGGGGGCTGACATGGGGAGGGAGAGGGAGGGTGGGAGAGGGGGCTGACATGGAGAGAGAGGGGGAGGGGGCTGACATGGACAAAGGGAAGAGATGGGGGATAAATGCTGGACAGAGGGGAGAGACAGTGGGGGTTAGAATTATAATGGGCAGATGGGGGGTGGGCTAGGACTGGTAATGGGTTGATTAGGGAAGGCTAGGACTGGGAATGGACTGATCAAGGGGGGGTTGGGACTGGCAATGTGCTGATAGGGGGGTAGGACTGGTAAAGGACTGATGGGGGGCTAGCATTGGAAATGAGCTGATCAGGGATGTTAGGACTGGAAATGGGCTGATTAGAGGAGGCTAGGACTGGTAATGAGCTGATGGGGTGGGGTAGGACTGGTATTAGGCTGATTAGGGGAGGCTAGCACTGGTAATGGGGTTGAGGGGGGACTAGCACTGGAAGCGAGCTGATTGGGGGGCTTCGACTGGGAATGGGATGATTGTGGGGAGGGGAGGATAGAGCTGCTGGCCCTGGAAGAAAACTGGGGGCTAAGGCTACAAATGGGCTGAAACGAGGGATGGGAGAATGGAACTGGAAGGGAGTGGATCTGAGAGGGGCTGCCATGGTAGTTGTACTAGAAGGGACTGGTCATTGGGGAAGGAGGGGGACTGGAAGGAATGGACACCAGTGGCAGTCATGGGAATGCAAGTTGACATTGGCAGGTACTGAGAGTGAGGACTGGAAAGGGGCTGATACTGGGGAGGGTTACTGGGACTGGAAATAGGCTGATGAAAAGACGTGAAGAAAACGAAAGAAGAGATGGACTATAGACCACAGAAAGAGAGCTAAGAGAAGACAGGAAAGCAGAAGCCTCAGATCAGGACCAGCATGATCAGAGAATAAGTTGGTCAGACAACAAAGGTAGAAAAAATAATTTTATTTCATATTAGTGATTTGACTACAAAATCATCATAATTTTGAAATCAAATATTGTTACTTGTTATTGTAATAATTATTGTGGTTTAAATAAGTAAATTTTATAAATAAAAGCATATTGCAAAGGCCTATAATATATTAATAATTCAACAAATGATTACGGCGACCGTGCGTTAGCGGTAAAGGAAGAGAGACGCATTTGATTTTATCATTGGGGGTCACCACAAGTTGACCAATGGTAAAAGGGGTCACGGTACAAAAAAGTTGAGAACCACTGATCTAAGGGCTTGTGAAAAGCAGCAATGGCACTAAGGTGGACTCTTATTGAATTGGTCTTAAGACTAGAGGATGATAAATGGAGCAGGTACTCAAGTAACTGTTCTATTGGTAGTGAAAAGGGGTTAAACTCCTTTTTAGAAAACCAAATAGAAAACCTTTTCCATTTGAAGGTGTAGGCTCGTCTTGTGGAGCGTTTTCTTGAAGCCAGAAGGATATCCTTTACCTGTTGAGAAAGATTGATATCCTGGAATTCTAGGCTCTCAGGAGCCATGCCCTGAGGTGTAGAGACTGATGATTCGGGTGCAGTAGCATCCCCTTGTCCTGGGAAAGCAGATCTGGCGCATATCCTAACTCCAGAGGTCTGGCTTGAGAGAGACTTAGAAGCAGAGGATGCCACGTTTGTCGTGGCCAAAGTGGGGCTATGAGGATCATATGGCCCCTGTCTCTCTGAAGCTTGAGCAGAGTTTTGGGAATGAGGGAATGGGAGGGAAGGCATAGAGGAAGTCTTGACCCCAGTGGAGGTGGAAAGCATCCCTTGCCTGAGAGTTCTGAGCCAGAATTCTGGAGCAGAATCAGGGAAGTTTGGCATTCTGAGGACTTGCAAAGAGGTCTATCCTTGGGGTTCCCCAGATCTGAAAAATTCAAGTGACTTGCTCTTGATAAAAAGACCACTCGTGTGGCAGAAGTACTTGACTGAGTTTGTCTGCTAACAGATTTTGTGTGCCTGGAAGATACATCACTAGAAGGTGGATCTGAGAATTCCTGGCAAAGGCCCAGAGGCGTAAAGCTTCGCTGCACAACGCTTGAGAACCTGTTCCACCCTGCTTGTTCACGTAGAACATGGCTACTTGATTGTCGGTATGGACTAGAACCGTCTTGTAGTTGAGGTGGGTTTGAAAGACCTGAAGAGCATAGAAGATGGCTCTGAGTTCTATATGTTTATATGAAGTCAAGCCTCCTGTTGGGTCCAAAGACCCTGTGTGGAGAGATTGTCCAAATGAGCCCCCCAGCCTAACTTGGACGCATCTGTCATCAAGGTGGCTTGGGACAGTGGCTGCTGGAAAGGAAAGCTTACGAGAAGGTTTTCCAGTGATTGCCACCACCTTAGGGATGAAATGAGATGTGTGGAATTTCTGATTTTGTCCATCAGGTGACCTGAAGCCTGTGTCCACTGAGAAGTTAGGGTCCACTGGGCTGCTCGCATGTGGAATCCAGCATAGGGAACCACATGTACAGTGGATGCCATTATGCCCAGCAGTCGAAACATTTCTCGAGCAGTTAACCTGGTTTTTAGTGCTGCTTGAGATGCCAGCTGAAGTATTCGAAGACAACGTGGTTGTGGCAGGAAAGCCTTTGACTGTCTTGTGTTCAGACAAGCCCCTATGAACTCTAGAGATTGAGAAGGGGTGAGGAGATTTTGGAAGGTTTATGACCAATCCCAATCCCAAGTACTGCAGAATGTGCAATGTGCGGGAGAGAGCGAAGCTGGCTTCTGTAGCTGTTGGTGCTCGGATGAGCCAGTCGTCCAAGCAGGGGAAGATGAATATTCCCAAAGTTCTTAGGAATGCTGCTACTACTGCCATGCATTTTGTAAAGACTCTTGGGGGAGAAGCCAGTCCGAAAGGAAGAACCCTGTACTGGTAATGCCTTCCCTGAAAAAGGAATCAAAGAAACCTTCTGTGATCTCTGTGGATAAGGATATGCGTGTATGCATCCTTTAGATCTAGAGAACATAGCCAATCCTGGCTTTGAATGTAAGGGAGAAGTGTTCCAAGGGAGATCATTTTGAATTTTTCTCGGAACAGATACTTGTTCAATTCTCTGAGGTCTAGTATGGGTCTGTATCCCCCTGTTTTCTTTGGAATTAGGAAGTAGGGGGAGTAAAAACCCCTGCCCTGTTGGGATATGGGTACCTCTTCTATTGCTCCCTGAGCCAGTAGTGAGGTGACCTCTTGAAACAAGAGAGTGGTGGAGGGGCCCTGAGAATTTAACTGTCTTGTTATGGTGGGAGGGGGGCATACTGTGAAAATGGAGTTTGTACCCTCTCTTACAATGGACAGAGTCCAGTGCTCTGATGTTATTTGTTGTCATCTTCTGGCAAAATGACAAAGTCTGCCAGGGATTGTGAGAGGTTCTGGACCTTTCAGGGGCAGGTTGACTAAGTTCTCTAGGAAGGAGTCAAAACCCCTGAGGAGGCTGAACTGGTTGAGCTCTGGGGACTTGGGCTTTTCTTTGCTGTCTAGGTTGCTGTTGCCCCTTCTGGGGAGCATGAACTAGACAGTGGCCCGCCTGGGTGTAAGATGGGTAGAATTTCTTTTTCTTGTTGAAAAAGGGTTTCTTAAAAGTTTTCTTTTTTGCTGGGTTGGCTGTAGCCCTTGACAATCTGTTCAAGGAGGTATTTTCAGATTCAATCTGATTAGCCTTGTCTTGCCAATCCTTGCCAAATAGATTTTCTCCTGTACAAGGAATATTCCCTAACTTATCTTGCACCCATTGTTCTAAATCTGATGCTTGAAGCCAAGCAATGCGACGTGCACCGATGGAAATAGCAGAGGTTCTGCTAATGCACTCAAAGCAATCAAAGGTTGCACGATTCATGAACTTAGACACATTCTGAGCATGTCTGACCAGAGTGAGAAAGTTTGTTCTTTTGTCATCGGGGAGAAGTGGAGCCATGAGCTCTAAATCCTTTGTAACCTCTTTAAGAAACATTCCCATGTAGAGAATGTAAGAGCTGATCCTGGCTGATAGCATCGAGGATTGAAAGCATCGACGCCCAAAGGCATCGAGTGTCCTCAATTCTCGGCCTGGGGGATTGGAAGAATGCTTTTTAGCACTCTTGATCTTACGCATCACTGATTCCACTACCATTGAATGGTATGGTAGTTGAGTCTTTTGAAACCCAGGGAATTGTGGAACTCGGTACATGGTATCGAGTCTCCGAGAGTGTGGTGACACCGTTAAAGGAGCTTCCCACATTCTTAGCATGAGATCATGCAAGATCCGGTGAATGGGAAGAATTGCAGCTTCTTTAGGAGCTGTCGGGTATTGAAGAATCTCTAATTCTTCTGCTCTCAGTTCTTTCTCAGGAGTCACCGTGATTGAAAGTCCCTTGACTACATCACGTATGAAATCCTGAAATGACATATCCTCTAGAGGAGACATCCTCCGCTGAGGAGAAGGATGTCTCCTCCAGAGTCCTCGAAGTATCTCCTTGCAGGGTGCTCCTGCATTGCTTGACGCCGGTACTGATCGAAGTCAGAATCAGACTGTCTCGATACCGGTCCCTCAATACTGGATATTGATTCAAGAGCCAGCATGGGGAGAAGCACATCGGTTAAAGCTGGTGCAGTCGGTACCGGTACCGATGACTGAGGAACCGTCTGAAGCGGTGTTAGCAGTACCGAGGCTGCTAAGAAGAGAGCCGCTAGACTGCGTTCGATGGCCAGGATGTGCTGATCCATAGCTTCTGCCGATGCCTGGATGCCGGTACCGGTGGAACAGGCCATGACACCAGAACATGGCACCAGGAGTTCTCCTGATATGGAAGCTTCGGGAACATCCTGGAGCCCCGTTAATGCTTTGGAGGCCGGAGCCTCCCGCCGGGGCTGTTTTGGCCAGTATGTTTTCCTCGAGGTCAACACTAGTACCATCTCGATGCTTCTAAGGAGATCTACCCTTTGAGGACCGGCCAGTCTTGGAAGACCTGGGTTTAGTTACCTGAGTTTCATGAAAGGAAGATGAAGCCCTGGAGGATGTCGATGCAACGGATATCGCATCTGCAGCAAAGAGGGTGTCGGGTTTTGCAGCTCTGTTCTGCAGGCCTCTCTTGGTCATCTTTCTACAGAAGAGACACTCCGATGGTGAATGGTCAGGACCTAAACATTTAAGACACCAGTCATGGGTGTCGGTAGCAGAAATGGTACCGCTACACTTTGAACCTTTTTTTTAAACCACTAGATGGTTTCTCCATTTTAAAAGAAAAGAGGGCCTAGTGCCCAAAATGGTGCCTGGCACGTAGAGGGGACCGACCCTCCAGAAATAAGATTCTTTTTCTTTTTTTTTTAAAGAAAAGAAGTAAGAAAATGAAGAAAAGACTGGTGGTACCGGTATAGGCGTCGACGATGAAGGCAGACGCAACCACAAAAAGACATTTTTCTGTGGTGACAGGGCTTGCTGCCTGTCGGCTCTGCAGAAAACAAAAAACTGAAGAGGGAGAGTTGGAAAGGTGGGAAGGCAGCAACACAGGCACAGTGGGATGCTCCCAAAAGCTTTCCTATTGGACGCTTGGGAGCGATCCCGCACAAGCTCCGTCGGTACCGACGATACCATATGTGAAGACTACATTCCTGCTTGTTCCTGGAGATTACACAATACAATAATTGATATACAAAACATGTAATACATTATCTTGAAAACAAAAAAGACAAAAATAAAAAAAAACCTGATAATAATTAATTTCATAATAATCTTACATACAAAACATAAAATTCATCTTCCCTTTCCTACTGTGAACCATGGAGCAGCATCATGTATCACATGTGCCCAAAAACTATGATCTTCTATATTAAAATGATTCACAAATACCTCATGCTTCAATGTCCATGAACCTCTTAACAATGGACAAATCACTGTAAAAAATCATCAAAAATTGATACCACAGTTTACAATATTGATATTTATCAATGATCAGCACACATAGATGTACCCTCTATACACAAACGACATGGATCACTGCTCTCACTCATTGCTCGTCGGCTGCAGTTCCACTAAAACCCCGGTCTGATGAAACCCGAATAATTCATCTCTTTGCCACTTCAAAGCACCTACAAAGCCACATAAAATGCATCTTATAATGCTATAAAGCTGTTCATAAATAAACAATCCACTAATGTTTTACAAAGAATTTCACCTCACTAATCTCTCTTATACTCCCAGACAAACACCAAACAAACTTTGCATGAGGTATTTGTGAATCATTTTAATATAGAAGATCATAGTTTTTGGGCACATGTGATACATGATGCTGCTCCATGGTTCACAGTAGGGAAGGGAAGATGAATTTTATGTTATGTATGTAAGATTATGCATGTAAGATTATTATGAAATTAATTATGAGGTTTTTTGATAGTTTTTTGTCTTTTTTGTTTTCAAGATAATGCATTACATGTTTTGTATATTAAAGATATGAAGGATGCTGGGAATTGTAGTTCTAGCCTTCTAGTAGGAAGTGTAATTATGGACCGAGAGTGTAGGCAAAAATGACAAGGTTTATTTCCCCAAAACGCAAACAAAGTTCAAGCATGTTGTAATAGGATAATTTTCCAGGTATTCACTCCAGGTCATTTACAAACTGGGCTATATGAGCTTTCACAGTCCTTACTTCTATGCATGTGCTTTAAAATAACAGATAAAGCAAAACAGAGCTTCTTCATTCAGCCAAAGTAAAATAACTTCTTTTACCTTTGTCTTGATTCAACAGTCAAATATAGAAGCAATAAGTATTCTCCTCTTACCCAGAGCAGGTTCCTACCTTCAGCTTAAGGCTAGGCTTCCTTACTCAGCTCTTCAGGAGACTTTTATCCTCTCAGGTATTCCTTAGCTAATAGATTCAATACTATCAGCTTTACACAGCGTACAGTCCATGAGTTCCTCTGGCTGCAAAGAATCTTGCTCAATGAGGTCCACCTGCATTTCCTCTAGCCCCGGCAATGCAGTGCCCTGCTCTAAAGCTTCAACGGACGTTCCAGGGTAATCCCTCTCTGAGGAACCCTGCGTTTCTCTGGAGTACAGCTCTCCCCGGTAAGGATAAGTTATCTCTGAGGCTCTGGTCACTTCCCCCTGCCTGTGCTCACCATTCTCCCTCCAGCTTCTAGGAAACAGTCCCTGTCTCACTTGCCTGAGTTCCTCTCTGGAGCTCTGCCACGGTCTCCTATTCCAGGCTGGGCTCTGTGAACTCTCGGGCTGAGTCCTGGGCTTCCTCCTCTGGACTCTCTGAATCCTTTCAAAAAGAACTGGGGTTAGAAGCTTTTCCTGCTCACTCTCTCTGAGCACTCCTCTCCTGGTCTCTCTCCACTGCCTTCTTTTCTCCTCCCTGGCTGTCTCCTCAGCTGTGGCTGTGGGTGTGGTCCTCCTTCCTCGCTCTCTCCTCAGCTCTAGTTGTGGTTTATATCTCTGCCTCTCGGGCTGTGTCTCCCTCTCTCTAGACAGGTGCATGCAATCATCATCCAAGCCTGCAACTACGTCAGCAGAGCTTGGGTGTGGCAGCCTAAGTTCTGCTTCCCTGTGCTTGCTCTCTCTGGGGAAACGCTGAAACCTGTGCACTGCAGGGATGTCACTTTTCTTAAAGGTAAAATCCTTAGTTTCTCCTACTTCCATAGGCTCACTATGGGCTTCCTTATCACAAAATACACTGAGAAATCCAGATAGATAGTGTTCTCTTGGAGACTGGAAGTCCCAAATGAGAAGGATCAAAAGCAACAAAGAGTTGAGAGGACTTTCTATGTTGCTATGTTCTTTGTAAGTAAAAGGCTAAAGCTCTTTTACAGTCCAAGGTATGAAGATTCCTCTCTACATTTGATGCATGAGGCCTTGGAAAAAACACAGATAGGTAGACCACTTGGTTCAGATGAAAAGACGAAACCACCATTGGCATAAAGTGTGGATGAGTCCTAAGGACTACCTTGTCATGATGAAACCTTGTATAAGGTGGATTAGCTATTAGCGCTTGCAACTCACTAATGCGACATGCTGATGTGATTGCAATAAGAAAGATAACCTTCCAAGAAAGGAATTTCAAGGGGGTAGTAGCTAAAGGTTCAAAGGGTAGCTTCATGAGCTGCCCAAGAACCAGGTTTAAGTCCCATGCCACCGGTGGTGGCCTAATGGGAGGCTTAGTTAGAAGAAGGCCTCTCATAAATCTTGCTGTAAGAGGATGAGAGGAAATAGGCTGTCCATTTAGAGGCTTAAAGGAAGCTGTAATAGCACTCAAATGGACCCTTACTGAGTTAGTCTTAAGTCCTGCATTGGATAAATGAAGGAGATATTCCAGCAATGATTCCAGAGGTATCGCAAGGGGGTTAAGACCCTTTTGCAAACACCATATGGTAAACCTTTTCCACTTGAAAGCATAAGAGCATCTTGTGGAAGGTTTCCTGGAAGCAAAAAGAATATCTTTTACTTGCTGAGGGAGATTAAGATCATAGAGATCTAG
This sequence comes from Ichthyophis bannanicus, assembly GCA_033557465.1. Taxonomy (NCBI): domain Eukaryota; kingdom Metazoa; phylum Chordata; class Amphibia; order Gymnophiona; family Ichthyophiidae; genus Ichthyophis; species Ichthyophis bannanicus. The sequence continues at coordinate 368,915,888 of CM066033.1, read as the reverse complement.
GCCTTCAGCAACCAAGCCCTGAGATGCAGAGACTGGGGACTTGGATGCCATAACATTCCGTCCTCCTGAGATAGGAGATCTGGAGCAGACCCTAACTCCAGGGAGGGAGCTTGAGAGAGATGTAGAAGCAGAGGGTACCACACTTGCCGTGGCCAATGTGGAGCTATGAGAATCATAGGGCCTCTGTCTCTCTGAAGCTTGAACAGGGTTTTGGGAATTAGGGGAATGGGTGGAAAGGCATACAGGAAGTCTTGACCCCAGTAAAGGAGGAAAGCATCCCTGGCCTGAGCCCCCTGAGCCGGAATTCTGGAACAGAACCAGGGACGTTTGGCATTCCATGGACTTGCAAAGAGGTCTATGTACGGGGTTCCCCAAATTTGAAAAATCTTGTTCACCTGGTCTGCATGCAGAAACCACTCGTGTGGAAGCAGAACTCGACTGAGTCTGTCTGCCCAAGAATTTTGTATGCCTGGAAAATACACTGCCAGGAGATGAATCTGATGCTCTCTGGCGAGGGCCCATAGTCGCAAAGCTTCGTTGCAAAGCGACAGAGAGCCTGTTCCCCCCTGCTTGTTCAGATAGAACATGGCTACTTGATTGTCCGTATGAATGAGGACTGTCTTGTAGCTGAGCAGGGTGTGGAACACTCGAAGAGCAAGGAAGATTGCTCTGAGTTCCAAGAGATTGATATGTAGATGAGTCTCCTGTGGAGACCCGGTGCCTTGGGTGGAGAGGTCTTGCAGATGAGCTCCCCAACCCATCGGAGAAGCATCTGTTGTGAGAGTTGCTTGGGGTAAAGGTTGTTGAAAAGGGGACTCCAGCAACAGGTTTTGAGTGGACTTCCACCACTGGAGGGACAAAATAAGGCGACTTGTGTTTGCTATTTTGTCTGACAGGCATCCTGATGCCTGGGTCCATTGAGTGGATAAAGTTCACTGGGCTGCCCTCATATGGAGGCGAGCATAGGGCACCACATGCACGGTGGATGCCATGTGGCCTAGTAGCTGTAACATTTCTCGAGCAGTGAGATGAGACTTTAGCACTGCTTGAGAAGCTAACTGCATCATGCGAAGACAACGGGCCTGGGGGAGGTAGGCCCTTGCCTTTCTGGTATCCAGCAAAGCTCCTATGAACTACAAAGACTGAGTGGGAGTTAGACTGGATTTTGGGATGTTTATTACCAGACCCAAATACTGAAGGATACACATTGTGCAGGATAGAGAAGTCCTGGCCTCTGACTGTGTTGGGGCTCGAATGAGCCAGTCGTCTAAGTAGGGGAAACATAGAAACATGATGACAGAAAAAGACCACATGGCCTATCTAGTCTGTCCTTCCATAACAACAACTACAACAGTCCACTTTTTACCTTTAAAGATCCTCTGTGTTGGTCCCATGCTTTTTTGAATTCAGTTACTGTCCTCATCTCTACCACCTCCACTGGGAGACTATTCCATGGATCCACTACTCTTTCTGTAAAGAAATATTTCCGCATATCACTCCTGAATCTATCTCCCTTCACCCTCATCCCATGTCCCCTCGTAGCAGAACTTGCTTTCAATTGAAAGAGGCTCTCTCCCTGAACATTTATGCCACGGAGGTATTTAAACATCTCAATCATATCACCTCTATTCCGCCTTTCCTCTAAGGTGTACATATTAAGATCCTTAAGTCTGTCCTCATATGCTTTATAATGAAGCCCATTAATCATTTTAGTAGCAACCCTCTGCACCGACTCCATCTTGTTCACATCCTTTTGAAGGTGCGGTCTCCAGAATTGCACACCATACTCCAAATGAGGTCGCACCAAAGACTTATACAGAGGCATTATCACCTCCTTTTTTCTGCTAGCCATTCCTCACCGTATGCACCCAAGCATCCTTCTAGCTTTTGCCGTCGCCTTTTCTACCTGTTTAGCTACTTTAAGATCATCAGACACAACCACGCCTAGGTCCCGCTCTTCTTTAGTGGACAAAAGTACTTCACCTCCTATACTGTATTTCTCCCTTGGATTGCTGCAGCCCAAATGCATGACCTTACATTTTTTAACATTAAATCCCAGCTGCCAAATTCTAGACCATTCTTCAAGCTTAGCTAGATCCCTCCTCATGTTATCTACACCTTCCTGGGTGTCTACTCTATTGCAGATTTTGGTATCATCTGCAAAGAGGCAAACCTTACCCGACAGCCCTTCCGCTATATCACTAACAAAGATGTTAAAAAGAATCGGACCAAGGACAGATCCCTGGGGCACACCACTGGTAACATCCATCTCCTCAGAGTGAGCTCCATTTACTTGTACTCTTTGTCGCCTCCCACCCAATCAATTTCTAACCCAAGCAGTAACTTTAGGGTCCATCCCTAGGGTGCTCAGTTTGTTTATAAGTTGCCTGTGAGGAACAGTGTCAAAGGCTTTACTGAAATCTAAATACACCACATCTAGAGCTCTCCCTTGGTCCAACTCCCTGGTCACCCAGTCAAAGAAATCAATCAGATTTGTCTGACAAGACCTGCCTCTGGTGAATCCATGCTGCCTCGGATCCTGTAATCTGCTGGACTCCAGAAACCTCACTATTTTCTCTTTCAGCAGCGTTTCCAATAATTTACACATCACTGAAGTTAAACTAACCGGCCTGTAGTTTTCAACCACATCCTTACTTCCGCTTTTGTGTAAAAGCACCACATCAGCCTCTCTCCAGTCCTTTGGCACCACTCCCAACTCCAACGAGGCATTGAAAAGGTCAGTCAGTGGAGTTGCTAGAATGTCCCCAAGTTCCCTCAATATTCTAGGGTGTATCCCATCCGGTCCCATCGCTTTGTCTACTTTAAGTTGAGCTAGTTTCTCACGAACACAGTCTTCTGAAAATTGTTCAAGATGTCCCTCGCTTCTGTTCTTATTTGTGGGTGTTTTCTGAGGTCCTGCTCCTGGTTCTTCATCTGTGAACACAGAACAAAAATATTTGTTAAGCAATTCCGCTTTATCCTTAACAGCTTCTACATATTCCCCCCCTGCACCCTTGAGTCTGACAATACCACTTTTGCCCTTCCTCTTGTCACTAATATATCTGAAAAATGTCTTATCCCCCCATTTTATTGCATTGGCTATTTCCTCCTCCTTTTGAATCTTTGCCTTCTTGACTACTTTGCTAGCTTCTCTAAGTTTTTCCAAATACAGATGCCTGTCTTCCTCTCTCTGTGATCTCTTGTATTTCATGAAGGCCTCCCTCTTTTTCTTCACTTTTTCAGCTACTTCCTTTGAAAACCATAGTGGTCTCCTGTTCCTTTTGCCTGCTTGAGCTCTCCGTCTCTCTCAAGTTCCAGCTTGAGCTCTCGCTCAATTTCCAACCTACTCTGTGGGCTTTCCCACCTGTTTTTATCTCTCTGCTCATCAAACGTAGAACGTGAGTCTGGCTCCAGGTGAGCCTGATTGGAATCCTGAATTCTTACTGCGTCACTAAAGCCATGAGGAAAGTTTGTTTCCCTTTTCCCTGCCTCTCTGCATTGTGAATGCTGCAACTGCTGTAAGGTAAGTTCTTCTTTTATATTACTCCTTAATATCTCAGGGTCCGTGCTGTCTACCTCATGACATATCCCCCCTCTTAAGCTATTGCGGGCTGAGGGACAAGTGTCCGTACAGCACGGAATACGCGACAATGCATCCGTGTTAAGGTGGAGCTTGCCTGCCCTATGTTTTACGGTAAAATTAAATGCCTGCAGGGCCAAGTGCCAGCGAGTGAGCCGCGGATTATGATTCTGCATAGTACCTAGCCACTTTAGGGGTGCATGATCAGTCACAAGTATAAATCGGCGACCCGTGAGATAAAAACGGAGGACTTCCACCGCCCACTTGATCGCCAGGCATTCTTTCTCCACCGTTGCATAATTAATCTCTGCCCCGGACAGTTTCCTACTTAAATATAGAATGGGGTGCTCCACTCCCTCAAATTCCTGTGATAGGACGGCCCCGAGACCAGATTCCGAGGCGTCTGTCTGTAGGATAAATGGCCTGTGGAAGTCTACTCCTCGCAATACTGGGGCTTGACAAAGCTTCCCTTTTAACCGGAGGAATGCCCTCTCCGCTCCTGCTGACCAGACCAAATTATTTGGGGCATTTTTTCTCAACATGTCAGTTAAGACCGCACTTTCGTCCGCAAACCGCGGTATGAACCTGCGGTAATAACCGACCAAACCGAGGAAACTACGAAGGTGCTTCTTGGTTATTGGCCGGGGAAACTTCTGGACACTTTCTACCTTACTGCCTAATGGTCGCACCGTACCCTTCCCGATCATGTGCCCCAAATACTTCACCTCTGCCCCGGCGAATAAACATTTAGCGGGATTCAGGGTCAGACCGGCCTGTCGTAGGGCTTTTAATACGGCCTCTACCCTAGGCAGATGCTGTGCCCAATTTTCACTGTGTATCACAATGTCGTCCATATAGGCCATTGCGTATTGGTGGTGGGGACGTAGCACCTGGTCAACCAAGCGTTGGCATGTCGCCGCTGCTCCATGCAAGCCAAATGGCATTCGCTTAAATTGAAATAAGCCGAGGGGTGTGCTGAAAGGTGTTTTTGGCCTAGAGGCACGGGTAAGCGGAATCTGCCAATACCCCTTCGTAAGGTCAAGGGTGGTCAGATAGCGTGCCTGCCCTAACTTGTCGAGCAACTCCTCGATCCTCGGCATGGGGTATGCATCGAAGAGGAAGATGGCGTTGACTCGACGAAAGTCTATACAAAAACGCAGGCTTCCATCCGGTTTTGGTACCAAAACCACCGGACTGCACCAGGGACTTTTGGACTCCTCGATGACTCCCATCTTTAACATTTATTTATTTATTTTATTTATTTATAGACTCTTATATACCGCACTATTAGGCATCAGCGCGGTTCACAAAAAACAGTGAGATACACAATTCAACAGTACTTTGTGTTTACAGAAAACAGGAGAATATAACTCGGATAACAGGGTATATAATTAATAAACATAGTCATAATATCATCATGGCTTCAGTTTTGTGTGTATGTGGTCTGTGGGGTATCTGTATTGTATGTGTATGAGTGGAAGGTCTGTGGGTTGGTTGAGATGTCTTTATTGTTTACTGGATAAGATAAAAGGAAGAGGTAGTGTTTCAAAGCTTTGCGAAACTGCAAAAGGTCTGGTATTGCTCGGATGTTTTGAGGGAGGCTATTCCAACACCTTGGTGCACAGAATAAAAAGGCCCTGTCTGAAGTAGTTTTGGTACACTGTGATATTGATTTAGGGACTAACAGAGTATTGAGTGTTACTGACCTGTCTCTATTGAGGGGTGGTGTTTGGATCAAGTCTGATATTGATGAAGATGAGAGTTCTTTGAAGGCTTTGAATGTAATTAGTAAAATTTTGAAAGTGAGTCTACTTTAAATTGGGAGCCAATGAAGATGTTTTAGAATAGGTGAGATATGGTCTTTCTGGGAAGCTCCATGAAGGACTCTAGCTGCAGCATTCATAGCCATTTGAAGTGGGTGTAAGGTGGTTTGTGGAAGACCTTGTAAAATTGAGTTCGCATAATCAAAATGAGGTATGATTAGCGCCTGATAGATGGTTCTAAAATCGTCTGGCTCTAGCAAGGATCGAAGGTGTCTAAGGGAGCGTATTTTGTGATATACTGCTCTTACAATATTACTAATATGTGCTTTCATATCTAATTTCTGGTCTAAAGTGACACCGAGGTATCTGATGGTGGTCTTGGTCTGGAGGTTAGCATCATTCACTTTCAAAAAGGATGGAGCAGTGAAATTTTGGTTACGTGTAATAAATAACACCTCCGTTTTCTTGTGTTGGATCCTTAGATTTTGGGATTGTAGCCAGTTGGATACTTCATTTATGCAGTTAGTTAATGGATTGAGATCAGGGTTCTCAGTTGTAAAAGGAAAATATAAAAGTACATCATCCGCGTATATCATGCAGTTAACTCTAAAGGATCGAATCAGGTTACAGATAGGCTGCATGTATATATTAAACATAAGGGCGGAAAGGGATGAGCCTTGAGGGACCCCTTGTTTTTGATGAAACTGATCTGATGAAGTATCGTTGGATCGTACTTGTTGCCATCTGTCAGAAAGGTAGGATCTACACCACTCAAGTGCTTTATCAGTAATTCCCTTCCCTTTGAGACGCTCAAGGAGGCGTTCATGGCTAACAGAATCAAAAGCGGCTGCGATATCAAGAAAAACAAGGACGAACCCTTGGCGGATGTTATCAATTCCTGATAATAAGCTGCTGAACAGAGTAGTTAGAAGCGTTTCCACACCGTGGAATTCTCTGAAACCGTGCTGGCATGAGTCCAGTGGGGCGTTAAGATCTATATGATCCTGAATTTGTTTTTGTACTTCTTTTTCCAAAATTTTTGCTAGTAATGGAATACTTGAAATAGGTCTATATGATTCTGGTTTAAGAGGGTCAAGTTTGTTGTTTTTTAGTAATGGCCTTATGGATGTTTGCTTAAGGGTACGAGGGAAAGTTCCTGTTGTAAATGATTGAATCATGAGTCTGGATATGATGGGACTGAGATCAGCTCGTAGATCTTTGATCCAGAACGCAGGGCAAGGATCAGTATGAGCGGTGGTCATGTTTATGCAAGCAATGGTGTCTTCGATTTGTCGTTTAGATGGTATTGAGAAGATAGTGAGTAGAGTTTGATCTACTGGAACTAGGACTATGTTAGGAGCCGAGTTATTGTCAATTTGGCAGAGTTTGGATTGTAGATAGTTAGCAAATATTTGGGGGTGGATTTCATATTTAAGTTGTGAGGCAGGTTCATTTGTCAAACGCTTAACTATGGCAAACAGGTCATGAGGTTTGTTCAGAGATCTTTTTAAAGTGACTGCATGGTGACGTCTCATTGATTCAGTAACTGCCATGCGATGAGATGTGAGATGTTGGATATATACAGCTCTGTCAACTTCAGAGTGTGAGTGTCGCCATCGTCTTTCAAGTTTCCTTAGGGTTGTGCGCGAGGCCTTCAGCTCAGATGAGTACCATATAGCAGAGTGTCGCTTGCTTTGTAGTTTGTTGGTCGACGGACATGTGGCAATCGAACTGAAAGTACTATTCCAATTAGAAACTAAATCATCAATGCTGCACTCTGGTAAGTTGGTTAGTGGAAGTGTTGATTTTAGGATTAGGTCTTTGTCAAATGGCTTGAATCTTCTAGGATGGTCGTTTATTCCTCTTTCATCCTTTTGGTTACATCTAGCCTTGAATATAATTAGTTTGTGATCTGACCATGGAACTGGGTTGATTGATAGATCCAAGATAGATGGTAAATTGGCGGTTGTTTCAGTTGTAAATATTAGATCTAATATACCACCTTTAATATGGGTTGGATCTTTAATTAATTGATTATACCCCAAAACTTGTAGAGCTTCAAGAAAAGCTGTTACATGGGAGTCTTGGAGAGAAGGGAGATTAAAGTCTCCTAGCACCCAACTTGCTATGTGGGGGTTTTGTGTATTGGAGGCCAAGTCAATTATCATAGATAGAGAATCAGAATTGGAAGAAGGAGAGCGGTATAGTAAAGTGAAAGAACAACATTTATTTGCTATTGTAAAAGTATCTAGGAGTGATGAGCTTGTTGCTTCTTTAAGGTTGAAATGAAGGTCAGATTTGGTGATGGCTAGAACACCACCTCCCCTCTTGCCACTTCTATGACATGTATGTATAGAAAAATTAGAAGGCAAAAATTGGTTGATTAATACATTGTCAGCACAAGAAAGCCATGTCTCAGTGATTAGGAGAAGGTCAAGGCTATGTAATGAAATTATGTCAGAGATGATAGGCCATTTCTTGCGTATGGATCGGGCATTTATTAATGCACATTTCAGATATTGGGGAATTGGATTTCCTACTTGTTTCTTTTTTGTGGTGTTTTGTAATGAGATGAGTAACAGATGATGGTGGGAATTTTGGGTAGATACTCTAGAATTGTAGAAGGGAGTATCAGACCACTTTCTTCTGTGATTATGGATTGTTGGTATTCTATTATAGCTAGTGTGTAGGCTGGTAACATTACATATTCCTATAGTGATAAGGTAGAAGGTAAATGTTATAATTTAGAGTAAGGCCATATTGTATGTGTAAGTGAAATTTAAATGTACAATTAGTGAATACAGTGATAGCAGGCTGATTGGAGCTTACAGGATGGATGGAAAGCTAACACACTATTACCAGTATTACAGTGATAGCAGGCTGATTGGAGCGTACAGGATGGATGAAAAGCTAACACACTATTACCAGTATTACAGTGATAGCAGGCTGATTGGAGCATACAGGATGGATGAAAAGCTAAAACACTATTACAGTATTACAGTGATATGTGGTAACAGGAGGTTAACTGAAGCTTATAGGATGAATGAGGAACTATGACATAGTTAACAGTGTTTCAGTGATAACAGGATAATTACAGTTGACAGGTTGAATAAGTACATATAACAAATAATAGTGCTTAACTCTGTAGTTACTGGAATGTATATATAAAGATAACTTAATAGTTGTAGAAGGAGAGGATATATTGAAAGGGTATTTAAATAAATTATAGTACTTATATTTAGGTGGATTAAGAGACAATTTTGTTTGTATACAAGGATATTACAATGGTTACTTGCGATTTTGAGGTTGTAACATTAATTTACACAATGTTGGAGGGGTTAGCTTGATGGGCGGTGGTCTCCTTCTACGGTCTCCGCCTAAGGGCCGCGCCAAAGGGCCCTCTGGCGAGGCCCGACAGGCGCGGGCCTGTCAGCTGGCAGTTGGTATTTAAAACGCCACTGCTCCTCCCCTCTCAGAGCCCCGATTGGGTTGCAGTCAGCAGAGAATGTTTAGCTCTGATTACAGGAGATTGATGGTAGAATCGCTGACCTGTCTGCAGCTGGCAGTTGGTATTTAAAACGCCACTGCTCCTCCCCTCTCAGAGCCCCGATTGGGTTGCAGTCAGCAGAGAATGTTTAGCTCTGATTACAGGAGATTGATGGTAGAATCGCTGACCTGTCTGCAGCTGGCAGTTGGGATTTAAAACGCCACTGCTCCTCCCCTCTCAGAGCCCCGATTGGGTTGCAGTCAGCAGAGAATGTTTAGCTCTGATTACAGGAGATTGATGGTAGAATCGCTGACCTGTCTGCAGCTGGCAGTTGGGATTTAAAACGCCACTGCTCCTCCCCTCTCAGAGCCCCGATTGGGTTGCAGTCAGCAGAGAATGTTTAGCTCTGATTACAGGAGATTGATGGTAGAATCGCTGACCTGTCTGCAGCTGGCAGTTGGGATTTAAAACGCCACTGCTCCTCCCCTCTCAGAGCCCCGATTGGGTTGCAGTCAGCAGAGAATGTTTAGCTCTGATTACAGGAGATTGATGGTAGAATCGCTGACCTGTCTGCAGCTGGCAGTTGGGATTTAAAACGCCACTGCTCCTCCCCTCTCAGAGCCCCGATTGGGTTGCAGTCAGCAGAGAATGTTTAGCTCTGATTACAGGAGATTGATGGTAGAATCGCTGACCTGTCTGCAGCTGGCAGTTGGGATTTAAAACGCCACTGCTCCTCCCCTCTCAGAGCCCCGATTGGGTTGCAGTCAGCAGAGAATGTTTAGCTCTGATTACAGGAGATTGATGGTAGAATCGCTGACCTGTCTGCAGCTGGCAGTTGGGATTTAAAACGCCACTGCTCCTCCCCTCTCAGAGCCCCGATTGGGTTGCAGTCAGCAGAGAATGTTTAGCTCTGATTACAGGAGATTGATGGTAGAATCGCTGACCTGTCTGCAGCTGGCAGTTGGGATTTAAAACGCCACTGCTCCTCCCCTCTCAGAGCCCCGATTGGGTTGCAGTCAGCAGAGAATGTTTAGCTCTGATTACAGGAGATTGATGGTAGAATATCCCGCACCTGTTCTACCACTTCCCTCTTACGGGCCTCCGGCAGGCGATAAGGCCTTTGCCACACTATTTCTCCCGGAGGGGTGTGAATTTCATGGGCTACCAACCCTGTCTCTCCCGGCAATGGGGTGAGGACATCCCTAAAACCTGCCAGCAGTCGTGTTAATTGGTCTCGCTGCTGCTGTGACAACTCCTCTCCCATTCTCGGAGCTGGGTTTTCCTTACACTCCTGGACCTGGGGTCCTAAGTCCTCTTCTACCTTTTCTTCCGCCAGGGTGGCCATAACCTTAACCTCCTTTTGACCCGTGGAACCAAAACCACCCCCTCCTCGGCTGGTGGTGGTCAGGTAGGGCATCTCTTTTATCTCGGGGAACCCAACCCGCTCGCATATGAGTTGGCCTACTTTGTCCCCTACCTTGACCCTAAAATCCTGCTCCCCAAAGTTGAAGAGTAGAATCTGCACAACCCCCCTGTAATCGGGGTCAATAACCCCTGCCCCAACATCGATAAAATGCTTGGCCGCGAGCCCAGACCGGGGTGCTATCCTCCCGTAGCAGCCTGCTGGCAACTGGATTTGTAGCCTGGTGCTTATTAATGCTTTTCCCTTCTTGGGAACTACCTCCTCTACTGCGCTGAACAGGTCGTACCCGGCTGCAGCAGCGCTAGCTCTTTGTGGCCCTTGGGCGTTTGGGACTGCCTTACAGTACTTTAATACAAAGGCTTCCTTTTTGGCTACATTAATGTTCTCCGGTTTTTTTTTTCCTGCCTCTCCCCTCTTGGGCTTTGCAAACAAAGGCCCGGGGATTAAATTCATTAAGGCTTCTCCTTCTCTTCTGTCCTTCAGCTATTCTTGAGCCCCCCCCCCCCTTTTCCCGCTTGTTTGCCTTCTGGGGTTCAACCTGGCCCGTCACCTGCTGGACGTAGGACTCGCTAGGAGCGCTCTCTTCTTCGCCTAGTAGGCCTTCACCTATCCCTTCCTCGAATAATGGCCAATCTCGGCCTAACACAAGGTCAAAAGGGAGACGGGGAACTAAAGCGACTAAAACCTCTTTCCTAACACCCAACCCTTTTATGGACAGCTTGTAAAGTGTGTAAGGGTTAGCCGCCCCATGTATGCATTTTATCTTGGCCACGCCTTCTGGTTGATTTGGGGCGGATTGGTTGCTGGCCTGTAAACGTCGCCAGAACCGTTCTGACATCATAGTCTGGTCCGCCCCGGAATCAAGCAGGGCCTCGGCCTGCACCCCATGTACCTCCACCTCCAGGCGGAAGCCTCCTTGCTTATATTTCGCTTTTCCACCCATTAGTGCTGTGCGCTCTTTGCATTCATACCTCTTGTGACCCCTCCTCCCACATTTAAAACACACTATGCGAGAGTCATTCGCTATACTTTTACTCCTACATTTTTCTGTAGCTGGTATGCTTAATCTCGGGTCTTTCCTTACTCTGCCACAGTTTGCCATGTCAAGTGAGTCGCTATCTCCTCCATGTGATCCATGGGCTACCTGAGCCTCCATGAATCTTTCTGTTAGGAGAGCAGCCTCGTTTGTCGTCTGGCAATTCTGTAGAGTGAGGAAGGACCTTACCTCAGCTGGCACAGCTTCGCAGAACTGTTCTAACACCAGCATGTCTAAAATGCTTTCTATGGTCTTTCCTTCTGGCATAAGCCACTTCCATACTAGGCTACGTATCCGTTGGCCTAGTGCCTTCGGAGTTTCACCTTGTTGGATTTTTTGTAGCTCTCAGCATTCTACGGTATACCATAGATGACAGGCCTAGCCTATCCCGTATGGCTGCTTTTACACTATTATATTCATTAGCCTGGGCGGCTGGCATAGCCTTGTATGCCACCAGGGCCTCTCCCGTCAGGGAGGTAGCTAGGCGGACCGCCCATTGTTGCTCGGGCCAGCCTGCACCACGAGCTACCCGCTCAAAGGCTTCAAGGAAATCGTCAATATTGTCTTTTCCTGACCACTGTCCAAAAGACAAAATTCCACATGTCTGTGGGCCTACCCCATAAAAGTGTCCTTCAGTTCTTTTCTCCGCTTTCCGCTCCTGTAGTACCACCTGCAACAAGTCCGTCAGCGGCTTTTGCTGCATCTGCATTGCGGCCAGGGCTTGTTCTTGGCACTGCTGGGCAAGTTTGCGTTGCTTCTCGAATTGGAGCCCCATCCATTTCAAGATATCCGCTGGAGTCTCCATGTTGATAGCCTGTAATAAATCAGAAAAAAAAACCCCAAGTGCGGAACCCTTTTTTTTTTTTCTTTTTTCAATGATACTACACTGGGATTTTCAGTCCCTCCGATACCTCCTCAGAATCCCACCCTGGCTGTACCCAGATACTATTACCTGAGTCAGGTGGTGATTCTGGCCTTGAGAAGGTTCTTGACTGCTCCTGATCCTGGAAATTGTCTGGGCTTGTTTCGCCGCCGTCCTGGTTGCGTTTTCTGGCGCTGGTGACTCCGTCCTTTTTGTACGGTGTCCTCTTTTCCTGGCATCCAAGAACTACGCCATTTGTGAGACTATGCCGGTCGTAGGCGGTTGCCTAGACCTGGGTATAGCCTGGAGTTGTGGAAATAAAGACACTGCAGTCGTGTCCAGAGTGAAAATTAAGGTTGGGTTTTATTTCCTTTCCCTTGAGGATGTCTTCAAATAAGGACAACACAAAAGAACGGTTGCTTCACTGGTGCAAAGGATTTTACAAATAATAATTATGCTTCTTTCCAGCAAATAAAGTCCATCACATTCCAAATGTGCCATATACAATTCCTTTCCTTCTCCTTTCTTAACAGAGAGACTCTATGTCATCAGCTATGCCTAAAGCACATTCCATGGGCTCAGGGATGTTTTCTGGGCTATAGCTTTCCCACTGCATAGGGTCAGGACCCGGTCCTGTGTATGGGCACTGAGCCTCTGTGAAGCTGCTCTCAGAGCCTTGCCCTTGGTAAACTTCAGCTCCTGTGAGTTGGTGCTGCTTTTGGGTGTCACAGATAGCAGGAGATGTGCTGGGGCTTTCCTCCCACGTCTTAAGCCAGTAAGGATTCTCTAGCCTGCTGTAAGCCTGGCTTCTCCCACGGGGACCCATTTCTTTCCCTTTACCAAAGATAGGGTACTTATCTCTTTCCGTGGAGAAGATGGTTTCAAACCCTTCTGCTTCCAGCCAAGGCTTTCTTTCTGACTTTCACCCTGCTTTCCTCTGTGAACACTGGTTCCTGTGTTTAGCTGAACAGAACTCACTTCCTGCCTTCAGTGAGCTTTCCTGGATGTGACCTTTGCTCTCTGTTGGCTTGGCTGTTTGCCTCGGTACGAGGACCCCTCTGGCTGGGAAGACTTTGCCACTGTCTTTCTTAGCTCTCCCGGGTTTATCAGCCTGCCTTTCTTCAGCCCTGGTTCTCCAAGGCAACGTGTCTTTCTGTAACTGCTCTGGAGTTCTTGTCTCACCTTTTCTCTGAGACTGACCTCTCAATCTCCTGGATTGCACTTCAGTCCTAGCTCTCCAAGCCTGCCTGGAACTGCAGTCAGACTTCCTTTGGTCTCTGCTTTCCTCCTCAAACTCAAACTCCTGCTCCAGCCCTAGCCCGGGCTCCTGCTTGAGCTCTCCGTCTCTCTCAAGTTCCAGCTTGAGCTCTCGCTCAATTTTGAACCTACTCTGTGGGCTTTCCCACCTGTTTTTATCTTTCTGCTCATCAAACGTAGAACGTGAGTCTGGCTCCAGGTGAGCCTGATTGGAACCCTGAATTCTTACTGCGTCACTAAAGCCATGAGGAAAGTTTGTTTCCCTTTTCCCTGCCTCTCTGCATTGTGAATGCTGCAACTGCACATGTGGCTGTAAGGTAAGCTCTTCTTTTATATTACTCCTTAATATCTCAGGGTCCGTGCTGTCTACCTCATGACAATATAGTGCCACTCCTCCTCCCCTTCTTCCTACCCTGTCCTTTCTGAATAAAGTATAGCCAGGTATAGTTACATCTCAGTCATGGTTTTCTGTGAACCATGTTTCTATAACTGCCACTAAATCCAAGTCAGCCACTCCCACCAAAGCTTCAACTTCAGGGATCTTATTTCCCATGCTACGGGCATTAATACACACTGCTTTCCATATGTTACCCCTGTTACCCATTTCCATAAAGGTATTTAATGTATCACCTACCTGGGGGCTTTCACTTACCTGGAGGCTTTCTTCACCCATCCCCAACGAATCTAGTTTAAAGCCCTCTTCAGTAGATTAGCCAGTCTACTACCAAAGATGTGTTGACCTTTCTTGGACAGATGGATGCCATCTCTGCTCTGCAACCCTTGGAACAGCATCCCATGGTCTAGGAAACCAAAACGCTCTCGATGACACCATCCACGCAGCCATGCATTCATCTCCAGGATGCGAGCCTCTCTGCCTTGGCCTTTACCCTCAACAGGGAGGATTGAAGAGAACACCACCTGTGCACCTAACTGCTTCACCCTCTGTCCCAGAGCCATGAAGTCACTTTTGATACGGCCCGAGGTATACCTGGCAGTATCATTTGTTCCAACATGGATTAGCAACATTGGGTAATAGTCAGTGGGCTTGATGAGTCTCGGCAAACTCTCCGTAACATCTTGGATTTTGGCACCAGGCAGACAGCATACCTCTCTGGACATCAAGTCTGGTCGGCAGATGGATGCCTCAGTACCCCTCAGAAGAGAGTCTCCAACTACCACTACCCTTCGTTTCCTTCTGGTCACTGATTCCGCAACTTTGGGGTACTTGAACTCTGGTTCTTCTTCTTCCCTTTCCAGGGATGCTTTCACCTCCTCCACTTCCAGGGCTGCATAATGGTTCTTCAATTCAAGGGCTGGAGAAGTTGGATTGGTGATTTTGCAGGCCCTGGTGACTTGTGTCCAACCATCGACATTCTGTTGGCACCCATCTTCTCCTGTGCTGGAGAGCCTGGTTGCTGCAAGAAGCATCTCATCAATGTACTTCTCACTGTCTTGAATGCTCCTCAGCCTCACCACCTCCTCTCTGAGTTCCCCCACTTGTTTCCTCAGAGCTTCAGCATGCAGGCACCCTGCACATGGAACCGGTCCTTCAACTGGCATTAGGACCTCTGTCTGGACCGAGGCAGAAGCTGTAACAGGGGCAACAGCTTTAGCAATACGATTTTTCCCAGCCATTGTTCTGTTCGTGGAGCTTAGGTATCTGTTAAAGCAAAAGAGAGAGATCTACCAAGTACCAGCCGGTTTCGCAGCTGTCCTTTCAGAGAAAAAGCATTTAAATCTCTTTAATTATATACAAATGTGCTGGTCCAATTCACTGTGATTTGTTAAAGGGGGAGGTGCCCTATAAAGCAAGACTGCTCACTAGGGGTGGGTGGGAGTCGGGGTGGGTAGGGAGGGAACTAACACCTGATTAGGTGTTAGCAGTTTCTAAACCTGAGGAGGTTACTGGAGTTCAGCAACCTACTGTGCTCAAGGAAAGTTCCCCTAAAACAGCAAAAATGAAAGTAACCTTGCTTTAAAAAATATACACAAAACCCTTTTAAGAGCTCCCAGTCAGAGAGCTAGCAATGTAATATAATAAAACAAACAAAGAAACCCTCCAATCCTTACTGTTTGATCTGTGGAGCCCTGGTTAGGAAAGCCTCAAAAGGGCAGGGCACTGGAGCCTTTTATGCAGGCTTCAACTGCACTCAGGAAACAGGCCCACTAACTCCTGATTAGGTGTTAGCAGTTTCTAAACCTGAGGAGGTTACTGGAGTTCAGCAACCTACTGTGCTCAAGGAAAGTTCCCCTAAAACAGCAAAAATGAAAGTAACCTTGCTTTAAAAAATATACACAAAACCCTTTTAAGAGCTCCCAGTCAGAGAGCTAGCAATGTAATATAATAAAACAAACAAAGAAACCCTCAAATCCTTACTGTTTGATCTGTGGAGCCCTGGTTAGGAAAGCCTGGTTAGGGAAGACGAATATCCCTAGAGTGCGGAGAAATGTTGCTACAACAGCCATGCATTTCGTGAACACCCTTGGTGCCGAGGCCAAGCCAAAAGGAAGCACCCTGTATTGGTAGTGCTTTCCCTGAAAAAGGAACCAAAGGAACTTTCTGTGAGTTGGATGGATGAGAACATGGGTGCACGCATCCTTGAGATCTAGAGAACAAAGCCAATCCTGACTCTGAAGGTATGGCAGCAGAGTTCCGAGAGAAATCATCTTGAATTTCTCTTTGACAAGGAATTTGTTCAATTCTCTGAGGTCCAAGATAGGTCTGTATCCCCCTGTTTTCTTTGGGATAAGGAAATAGGGGGAATAACACCCCGTACCCTGATGAGGAATGGGTACTTCTTCTATCGCCCCTTGGGCAAGAAGGATAGTGACCTCCTGACCTAACAGGTTGATGAGAGGTGTCGGAGAATTGAACTACCTTATTACTGTGGGAGGGGGCATGCTTGAAAAATGAAACCTGTACCCCTCCTTTATGATGGAAAGTGTCCAATGCTCTGCTGTTATCTGCCCCCATCTGGGGGCAAAGTGACATAACCTTCCTGGAATGGTGGAAGGCTCTGGTCCCACGAGAGCCAGGAAGGCTAAGTTCTCTAGCTGAAAGTCAAAGGCCTTGTGGAGGCTGAGACTGCTGAGACAGTTGAGGCTTAGCAGTCTTTGATTTCTTCTGCTTGGGTGGTTGCTGACCTTTTCGGACAAGCTGACCTGCAGAACGTCCCTGCTGAGCATAAGCAGGATAATATCTTTTCTTCTTAGAAAAGAATGGTTTCTTGAACGATTTCTTTCTAGCAGGATCAGCTGTGGACTTGGATAATCTATCCAAGGTAGAGTTGTCAGCATCCAACTCATTGGCCTTTTCCTGCCAATCTCTACCAAACAGGTTCTCACCAGTACAAGGGATATTTCCCAATTTGTCTTGTACCCAGAGCTCCAGATCAGATGCCTGGAGCCAAGCAATTCTGCGTGCGCCTATGGCAATGGGCAGAGGTTCTGCTTATGCACTCAAAGCAGTCAAAGGCTGCACAGTTGACAAATTTAGAAACATCTTGGGCATGTTTGACCAATGTGAGAAAATCCTGTCTTCTATCCTCAGGAAGAATAGGACTCAAGGCCTCTAAATCATCTGTGACCTCCTTCAGGAACATTCCCATGTAAAGACTATAGGAACTGATCCTGGCAGAAAGCATGGAAGCTTGGAAGACACGACGTCCAAAAGCATCCAGGGTTCCGCACTCACGTCCTGGAGGATTAGAGGCATGCCTTTTTGCACTCTTGATCCTTCTCATAGCTGATTCCACTACAATAGAGTGGTGAGGAAGCTGAGTTTTCTGGAAACCTGGACAAGGAGGGACTCGATACAGAGAGTATCCAGTCTGCGAGAATGAGGAGAGGTGGTAAGAGGTGTCTCCCACATCCATAACATGAGATCATGCAAAATCTTATGAATGGGCAAGGTAGCTGCCTCCTTAGGAGTTTTGGGATATTGTAAAATGTCCAACTCCTTAGCTCTTGGCTCTGTTTCAGGGGCCACAGTAATGGACAGACCCCGAGCCACCTCCCTGATAAAATCCTGGATGGAAATATCCTCTGGAGGAGACATCCTGCGCTTAGGGGAGGAGGGCTCCTCTGGGAGAAGCATTCCTGCATCGACAGAACTGTCAGAATCCTCAGATTCTTCTGAGGACTCGAAGTACTGTCTGTCCGGATGCTCTTGAAGAGCCCGATACCCGTACTGACCGAAGTCGGTACCGGGAGTAATCGGTACCGGGGTATCGGTACCCGAGGGCATCGGATGACTGGGTACCGGCAAAGCAGACACTGATGCCGATGTCGATGCTATCAGTACCGGTACCGATACCAATGCCGGATTGTCTGTCGCGGTTCCGAGGGTGTCGATGCCGCAAGGAGAGCCGCCAGACTGCGCTCAATAGCCAGGACTCTCTGGTCTATCGACGCTGCCGATGCCTGGATGTCGGTACCGGAGAAGACCGCCGGTACCCCAGAGCATAGCACCAGTAGTTCTGCCGAGGTCAAAGCCTCGAGAACATCCTGGAGCCCCGATAATGCTTTGGAAGCCGAAGCCTCCCGCCGGGGCAATTTTGCCGGTGCAGAATCTTCAAGGGCAACGCCAGAGGCATCTCGATGCTTAGAAGGAGATCTACCCTTTGAGGACCGGCTGGACTTATGTTTAGTTACCTGAGATCCACGGGAGGAAGAGGAAGCCCTGGAAGACATTGATGCCACCGAAGCTGCATCAGAGGGAAACAGGGTACTGAGCTTAGCAGCTCGGTTCTGCCGACCTCTTTTAGACATCATGGCGCAGGACATACAATCTGTGATGGAGTGGTTAGGACCTAAACATTTTAGACACCAGTCATGGGTGTCGGTGACGGAAATGGTACCGCCACACTTGGTGCACTTTTTGAAACCTGAGGCAGGTTTCTCCATTGTAGGAAAACATTTTGGGCCTAAGGCCCAAAAAGGCACATGCACCTGGGAAAAATAGGAAAAGTCCTAGTATATATATATATTTTTTTTTAAAGACAGAAAATAAGAAGAAAAAAACGGCGGTACTGGTAAAGCGTTGAGGAAGGCAGACGCGACCACAAAACAGAAAGAAATAAAGAAGAATTCTTCTGCGGTGACAGGAACAACCACCTGCTAGCTCCGCGGAAAAAGAAGAACTGGAGAGAGGCAGTTGGGAAAGGCATGAAGGCAGCACGCAGGCGCTGTGGGTTGCTCCCAAAAGCTTTCTAATTGGACGCTGGGGAGCGTTCCCACGCAGGCTCCGTCGGTACCGACGATACCCATATGTGATGACTACATTCTTGCTTGTTCCTAGAGATCTCATTTTAATTTGTTATAAACTGCGTTATGGTTCTCACTTTTTCTTTTTGAATATATATTCTGCATCCACAGAAAGCCCTCCCTCAAGAATGGGTGCAGAGCAGAAATAGGACATTGACCAACAGAGCTTAATATATTGAAAATAAAATCTGATTCCGGTCATCTCACTAACAACATAAACATACTCCAGTACCAGGCATATTGTGAACTAATATTAAAACCCTACAAAAAACACCAAAGATCTACAAAGGCAAATCTACCATATCATACCAGCATAAACTTCCAAAACACATACAACAAGGGACCAATTTGAAAAGATGAACAAGTCAAATTACTGCAGTACAGATCCCTACATATAAACTCCATGTTAACAGAATGCCTGTCCTCAGTAACACACGCAGAACACAGACCCCTCACACCAAATACAGAATAAGTGATCACAACCTAAAGTAAAAATAAAAATATGTAGACAAAAATTAAACTGAAACCCCAAGAAGCCAGACTTCGCATGTGGTGCAACACCAGAGAATAAGAGATGCAGTTCCCCATACTGCATTAACATTAGCAGTGAATTTGAGAAACTGAGATCACATAGAAACATGACGACAAAAAAAGACCACATTGCCTATTTAGTCTGTCCTTCCAAATCAATCACTACAATAGTGCCCTTTTTTCCTTTAGAGATCTTCTGTGTTTGTAAACTGAGAGGCAATGTCAGGAAAGAGTAGTTACTCACCTGTAACAGGTGTTCTCCAGGAGCAGCAGGAATTAGTCCTCACATATGGGTGACATCGACGTCGATGAAGCCCTTGCGGAGCATTTCCACAGCTTTCCATGAAAGCCTTTGGGAATGCAGGCACGCATGCGCGGTTCCCTTCTCGCCTAAAGGTGCCATTTTGCTCAGTCAAATAACATAGCTAAAAAACAGCACACAAAAATATAAAATAAATTATGTACAACTGCAACTCCCAGGGGAGGAGGAAGGGCTGTGAGGACTGATTCCTGCTGCTCCTGGAGAACACGTGTTACAGGTGAGTAACTACTCTTTCTCCAGGACCAAGCAGGAAGTCAGTCCTCACATATGGGTGACTCCCTAGCTCTGGGCTACCAGGGAACCTAGGCTGAACAAGAGAACTCCCTCTAGTCCCAGCATCAAAGAAAGGCTTTTTCATTGACAGAACCTCCACCGGTAGCCCAACAGAGGGCAGGAGGGCAGGAGTTGCCTAAACCTCAAAGAGATTCCGGAGTACTGCCTGGCCAAAAGCACTGTCCCTACGGGACTCCCTTTCCAGACAGTAATGGGCCGCAAAGGTCTGGCTTGAAGACCAAGTTGCAGCCCTGCAGATGTCTACCAACAGTACAGAGCGGAGATAAGCCACTGAGGCAGCCATTGCCCTGACACGATGGGCCGTGACCCGACCCTGCAAAGGAAGGTCAGCCGCCCTGTAAGCCCAGGTGATACAGTCAGCCACCCAGATGGACAAGGTACGCTTGGACACAGCCAACCCCAAATTATTAGGGTCAAAAGAGATGAAGAGCTGAGTAGCCCTTCTGTGCCCCTGCGTACGGTCAAGGTAGAAGGATAAGGGCCTCCTACAGTCCAGGGTATGCAGAACTGCTTCAGCCTGGCTTGCATGAGGCCTAGGGAAGAATGTTGGAAGAACCACCTCCTGGTTGAGGTGGAAAGAGGAGACAACCTTTGGGAGGAACTTTGGATGAGTCCTGAGGACTACCCTGTTCTTATAGAATCTGGTGTAAGGCCTGTCACAGACCAGAGCCTGAAGCTCACTCACTCGTCTAGCCGAGGTTAGGGCTACTAAGAAAAGTGTCTTCCAGGACAGGAAGCATAGAGGACACGTAGCCATTGGCTCAAAGGGTGGGCGAGTCAATTGCTGCAAGACCACATTCAACTCCCACTCAGGAGCAGGAGGACGGATCGGAGGCTTGAGCAAGAGCAAGCCTCTGAGAAACCGGGACACCAAGGGGTGAACCGATAGAGAGTGTCCTTCCACCAGTGAGTGGTGAGCTGCTAGAGCTGAGAGGTGGACCCGAACAGAATTGGACTTAAGTCCCTGATTTGATAAGTGCAGTAAGTACTGAAGCACTACTGGTACAGCACAGGAGAAAGGATCCTCTGTACGTAGCTGACACCACACAGAAAACCTTTTCCATTTCAGGGCATAGGTTTTCCTAGTGGACTGTTTCCTAGAGGCTAGGACAACCTCCTCAACTACCTGAGGTAGGCCCCAGGGAGCCAAAACTACCCTTGCAGCCTCCAGGCCATCAAATTGAGAGCTTTGAGATTGGGGTGCAGAAGGGAACCCTGATCCTGAGAGAGAAGGTCAGGTTGCAACCCCAGAGAACCAAGGCTGTCTCGGCCACCTGGGAGCTACCAGCAGGACCGAGGCCTTGTCCTGAAGAATCTTGAACAGGGTTTGGGCCACCAAGGGCGTGGGAGGAAACGCATACAGGAGGCCCTGAGACCATGGAATCAGAAAGGCATCTGCTGCTATCCGCAGAGGATGCGGTTGCCTGGAGCAGAACTTTGGCAGCTGGTTGTTCAGTGGACTGGCAAACAGATCTATGGATGGAGTCCCCATTTCAGGAAAATCTTCTGAACCACCAAAGGATGGAGCTGCCACTCGTGGGGCTGCAGAATCCTGCTCAACCTGTCGGCTAGGTAGTTATCCTGGCAGGGAGGTACACTGCCTTGAGGAGCATGTTGTGCTTGAGGGCAAACAAGCAAAGGTCCTGTGCTTCCTGGCAAAGGAGCCTAGACCCAGTTCCGCCCTGTTTGTTCACATAAAACATGGCTACCTGGTTGTCCGTTTGAACTAGGACAGACTGATGAGCCAGGGCTGGAGAGAAAGTCTTGAGGGCCAACCGAATAGCCCTGAGTTCCAGGAGATTGATTTGCTGTGCAGCTTCCCAGGGAGACCACAGGCCCTGGGTGCACTTGCCTAAACAATGAGCTCCCCAGCCCTGCAAGGAGGCATCCGTGGTCAACACCACTGTGAATCCAGGAATCTGAAAAGGCACCCCTTGCAGCAGATTGGGTGGATGTAGCCACCAGCTGAAGGATTGCAGAAATTGTCTGGACACCCTTATCCTGTCTCTGAGGCTGCCTGTGGCCTGTGACCACTGAGACCGAAGGCACCACTGTGCAGGCCTCATATGGAGCCGGGCATTGGGAGTCACATGAACTGTCGAAGCCATGTGGCCTAGAAGCCTCAGGCAGAGTCTGGCGGAGACCAGGGACCTGCTGAGAAACTGACTTGCCAAGGTTATCAGTCTTTGGGCTCTGTCTTCGGGCAAGAATGCCTTTGCCAGCAGAGAGTCCAACCTTGCCCCTATGAATTCCAAGTTTTGGGATGGGAGCAAAGTGGACTTTGCAAAGTTTATGACAAACCCCAGACTTTGAAGAAGAGCAATAGTTTTGAGGGTGGCTTGTCTGGCTTCCTGGCATGTCTGACCCCTGATGAGCCAGTCGTCCAGATAGGGGAAGACAAAGATACCCTGATTTCTCAGGTAGGCCGCCACCACTGCCAGGCATTTGGTAAAGACCCTGGGAGCGGAGGTTAGGCCAAAAGGCAGTACTCTGTACTGATAATGGTTTCCTCCCACAATGAACCTGAGGTACTTTCTGTGGTCTGGATGAATGAGGATGTGAGTGTACGCATCCTTTAGATCCAAGGAGCATAGCCAATCTCCCTGCTGGAGGTAGGACAGAAGGGTTCCAAGAGAAAGCATCTTGAACTTTTCCTTCTCCAAGAACTTGTTGAGGTTTCGGAGATCTAGAATAGGTCGAAGGCCACCGGTTCTTTTGGGTACTAGGAAATACCTGGAGTAGAACCCTCGACCTTGTAAGTGGGGAGGCACAGGTTCCACTGCCCTGTCCACCAACAGACCTTGTAGCTCCTGAAGGAGAAGATCTGTGTGCAGGGGAGGCCTTGGAGGCTCCCCTGGAAAGTATGGAGGAGGCAGTTGTTTGAAGTGTAGTGCATAGCCCTTGTGGACTATTCCTAACACCCAACTGTCTCCAGTGATGAGTGGCCACTGGTGGGCAAACAGAGCGAGGTGACCTCCTGTGCAGGGTTGGGAGAGCAGGGATGGAGAGGCTATGTCTAAGGAATCAAAAACCCCCACCCTGCTGAGTGGGGGCAGGGGCCGGAGGCTTGGGGGTCCTCTGCCTACGGGGCCTATTACCCTGCCCCTTGGCTTGCTGACCCTGTGGGGCAGCTTGGGCAGCCTGATATTGTGGGTACTGTTTGTAGGCAGTGCCCTTCCTCGGGTAAAAGAACTTTTTACCTGAGCCCTTCTTCTTGTGAGAAGGGGCAGTAGTCTTTTTAGACAGCCTTGTCCGTGTGAGGTGCTCGGTCTCGAGCTGTGCGGCCTTCTCGGTCATGGGCTTGCCAAAAAGGTTCTCCCCTCGGCAAGGGACATCGACCAACTTGTCCAGAACCCATGGCTCGAGGTCCGATGACTGCAGCCATACCTGGCATCGAGCCGCGATGCTGGCTGCCACTACACGGGCGGAAGCCTCGAAGCCATCGTAGGCAGCGCGGGACATAAACTTAGAGCATTCCCGGATCCCCGAGGACAAGGACTTGAATCTCTGCAAGGGTTCCCCGGAGAGGCCAGCTCCTTGGCCAGGTCTCGCAAGTACATGCCCATGTACAGCTGGTAAGACTGGACACGGCAAGCAAGCATCGAGCCCTGGAAGCACTTTCTACCAAAACCATCGAGGTTTCGGGCCTCCCTGCCAGGGGGCACCGCGGAGTGCATCTTCTGACTTTTCGGGCAATGCATGGTCGATTCCACCACCATGGAATGGTGTGGTAGCTGCGCCTTCTGAAAGCCAGGGCTCTTCCGGAGTCGATAGATGGAATCGACCCGCTTGCTTAAAACTGGCGCCGAGGCCGGTGCCTCTCACATCCAGAAGAGGAGCCGTTCCAGCATCAGAGGAACCGGGACAGTAAAGGCCTCCTTCAGAGGAGAGTCGTACTGCAGGGCCTCGAGCTCCTCGGCTCGAGGCTCCTCCTCGGGGTCCGCAGGGATAGCCAATGCAGTGGCCATATCCCGAATGAACTCCGATAACCGAGTATCCTCTGGAGGGGATCTACTCCGGGCTTCAGACTGCAGTGAGTCCGATGGGACGCACCGAGTCTTGAAGGTGTCGGGAGACTCCTCGTCCTCCGTCTCCCATGCGGACTTGTCCGATGAGGAATCGGGGTCCGACTTCACGGGGCCTGCGAACACCCGCCCCGACGCCGAAGGCACCGGTGTCGACACCCTCAGTCCCGAACGGGAGGTCAAGGGAGACCGCGACCGAGGTCGACCTCGAGCCTTTATGGCCTTGAGTATCGGCTCGGTCTCCGGGGTCGACTTCGATGTCGATGTCCCGGTGGTTGGGGCAGATGTGCCAGACAGGCTGGCCATCAGTGCCCGCTGCTGTTCCATGAAGGCAGACAGTCTGCTCTCCAAGGCTGTCAACCTGAAACCCAGCTCAGGAGACTCAGCAGCTCCCGACTCGGGCCCCGGCGGCGCCGGGCCCGACGTCGGCTCTCTGGGAGGAGAGTCCACGAGGACTACAGGGCTTACGTGTCCAGCAGACTCTGGCTCCAGTCGAGGAACTTTGGAAGGCTTCTCCTGTTCCACAGGCCCGGGGCGACGGTCTGAGACCAAGCTCTCGAGGAACCCGGGACCTCTTCCGACGACGCCCTCACGAGCCGCTTCTTCCTCTTGCATTCCCGGTCGGGGGACCCCCTGTCCGAGGAGCCATGACGGTGCTCAGGATCTGACTCCCGAGATGTCGAGGCCTCAGATGAGGTACGGGCCCGGCCGGAGGCCGAGTCAGAAAAAAGCCTTTCCTTTTGGTGCTGACAACTTCGCAGTGCCTTGGAAGACATTTTCCCACATGGTCCACACGTCTTAGGGTCGTGATCAGGACCGAGGCACCGAAGGCAGCAGTCGTGTGTGTCAGTGAGAGACATCAGTTTCTTGCACCAATCACACTTCTTAAAACCGCTGGAAGCCATCAGGGAATAAAGAGTCCCCGCGAGGTCAAAGTACCGGCCTTCCAGGGAAAATGAAAAAAAGGGCGCGAACGCCAGCCACTAAGGGCAAAAAACAAAAATAGAAGATCAGGCTCAATACCGGTGTACTGAACCCGGCAGGAGGGGAACCAGCGTCGAACCCGAGAAGAAAAATAGCGAAGAATAGCAAAAAGTCAACAATTTTCCGGGATGACTAGGACTCACGTCCGGTGGGCTTCACGGAAAACGAGAGACTGAGCAAAATGGCACCTTTAGGCGGGAAGGGAACCGCGCATGCGTGCCTGCATTCCCAAAGGCTTTCATGGAAAGCTGGGGAAATGCTCCGCAAGGGCTTCATCGACATCGATGTCACCCATATGTGAGGACTGACTTCCTGCTTGGTCCTGGAGAAATACTTTTTCACTGAAAGGGTGATGGATGCTTGGAATGCCCTCTCGAAGGAAATGGTGGGGGCAAAGACAGTGATGGAATTCAAAATGGCATGGGGCAGACACTTTATATTCTTTATAGCAACAGGATAAAATCAAAATAAACATAACTATTTCAACAAATAAGGGATGACCTACATGGAACAGTAAGTACACCCCTAAACAAAGGCATGCGGAGGGGTGACCTGCATGGAGTGGCAGGTGCATCAGCTCTTGCCACCTTGCTGGGCAGACTAGATGGATCATACTGGTCATTATCTGCCATCATATACTATGTTACTATGTCCCATGTTTCTTTGAATTCAGATATTGTCCTCATCTCTACCACCTCCACTGGGAGACTATTCCATGGATCCACCACTCTTTCCGTAAAGAAGTATTTCCGCATATCAATCCTAAATCTATCCCCTTTCACCCTCATCCCATGTCCCCTCATAGCAGAGTTTGCTTTCAATCGAAAGAGGCTTTCCTGTGCATTTATGCCACGGAGGTATTTAAACGTCTCAATCATATCACCTCTATCCCGCCTTTCCCCTAAGGTATACATAATAAGATCCTTAAGTCTGTCCTCATACGCTTTATAATGAAGACCACTAACCATTTAGTGGCCACCCTCTGTACCGACTCCAGCCTGTTTATATCCTTTTGAAGGTGCGGTCTCCAGAACTGCACACAATACTCCAAATGAGGTCGCACCAAAGACTTATACAGAGGCACTATCACCTCCTTTCTTCTGCTGTCCATTTCTCTCCCTATTCACCCAAGCATCCTTCTAGCTTTTGCCGTCGCTTTTTCTACCTGTTTAGCTACTTTAAGATCATCAGACACAATCACGCCTAGGTCCCACTCTTCTTTAGTGGACAAAAGTACTTCACCCCCTATACTATATTGCTCCCTTGGATTGCTGCAGCCCAAATGCATGACCCTGCATTTTTTTAACATTAAATCTCAGCTGCCAAATTCTAGACCATTCTTCAAACTTAGCTATGTTATCTACACCTTCCTGGGTGTTTGCTCTATTTCAGATTATGGTATCATCCGCAAAAAGGCAAACCTTACCCGACAGCCCTTCCCGCTATATCACTAACAAAGATGTTAAAAAGAATTGGACCAAGGACAGATCCCTGGGGCACAGCACTGGTAACCTTCTTCTCCTCAGAGTGAGCTCCATTTACCTGTACCCTTTGTCGCCTCCCACTCAACCAATTTCTAACGCAAGCAGTAACTTTAGGGCCTATCCCTAGGGTTCTCAGTTTGTTTATAAGTCGCCTGCGAGGAACAGTGTCAAAGGCTTTACTGAAATCTAAATACACCACATCTAGGGCTCTCCCTGGGTCCACATCCCTGGTCACCCAGTCAAAGAAATCAATCAGATTTGTCTGACAAGACCTGTCTCTAGTGAATCCATGCTGCCTCGGATCCTGTAATCCGCTGGACTCCAGAAACCTCACTAGTTTCTCTTTCAGCAGTGCTTCCAATAATTTACTCACCACTGAAGTTAAACTAACCGGCCTGTAGTTTTAAATCACATCCTTACTTCTGCTTTTGTGTAAAGGGACCACAAGTGCCTCTCTCCAGTCTTTTGGCACCACTCACGACTCCAACAGGCACTGAAAAGGTCAGTCAATGGAGCTGCTAGAGCGTTACCAAGTTCCCTCAGTATTCTAGGGTTTAACCCATCCGGTCCCATCACTTTGTCTACTTTAAGTTTAGCTAGTTTCTCACAAACACAGTCTTCTGGAAATTGTTCAAGATGCCCCTGGCTTCTGTTCCTGTTTGTGGGTGTTTTTTGAGGTCCTGTTCCTGGTTCTTTATCTGTGAACACAAAACAGAAATATTTGTTAAGCAATCCAGCTTTATCCTCATCAGCTTCTACATATTCCTCCCCTTCACCCTTGAGTCTGACAGTACCACTTTTGCCCTTTCTCTTCTCACTAAAATATCTGAAAAATATCTTATCCCCCATTTTATTGCATTGGCTATTTCCCCCTCTTTTTGAATCTTTGCTTTCCTGACTACTTTGCTAGCTTCTCTGTGTTTTTCCAAATATAGATGCCTGTCTTCCTCTCTCTGTGATCTCTTGTATTTCATGAAGGCCTCCCTCTTTTTCTTTACTTTTTAAGCTACTTCTTTCGAAAACCATAGCGGTCTCCTTTTCCTTTTTTACTTTATTTACCGTTTTAACAAAAAGGTTGGTTGCCCTTAATATATCCCCTTTCAGTTTTGCACACTGTCTTTCTACATCCCTCAACTGTTCCCATCCCGCTAATGACTCCCTGAGGTATTGGCCCATCTTGACAAAGTTAGTTTTCCTAAAGTTTAAGACCCTTGTTTTTGAATGGATTTTAACAGCCCTAGTCCTAATACTGAACCACACCATCTAGTGATCACTGGATGCAAAATGATCTCCCATTATAATCTCTGAAACACTTTCACCATTGGTAAGCACCAAGTCCAGTATAGCTCCTTCACGTGTGGGTTCTGTTACCAGTTGCCTGAATAGTTCTCCCTGTAGAGAGTCCAGGATCTCCTTACTTCTAGAATACTGCAGCAGGAATGTGCCAATCAACATCTGGCATATTGAAATCCCCTATCAGTAGCACTTCCCCTTTCCTAGCAATGCTGCAAATGTCTTCAATTAACTCTCTGTCCACCTCTTCCTCCTGTGAGAGAGATCTGTATATCACGCCAATGCAAATAGATTTCTCTTTCCCTCTTTCTAGTTGAACCCACAGTTCCTCCTCTCTCTCCCTTTTAAGCTGTAGTTACAAAGCTTTAATATTATTATTTACATATAGTGCCACTCCTCCTCCCCTTCTTCCTACCCTGTCCTTTCTGAATAAAATATAGCCTGGTGTAGTATGAACCATGTTTCTGTAACTGCCACTAAATCCAAATCAGCCTCTCCCTTTAAAGCTTCAACATCTGGGATCTTATTTCCCATGCTACGGGCATTTATACACACCGCTTTCCATATGTTGTTCCTTTTACCCATTTCCATAAAGGTATTTAATGTTTCACTTACCTGGGGGCTTTCTTCACCCATCCCCAACTAATCTAGTTTAAAGCCCTCTTCAGTAGATTAGCTAGTATGCTACTGAAGACATGTCGTCATTTCTTGGACAGATGGACGCCATCTCTGCTCTGCAACCCTTGGAATAGCATCCCATGGTCCAGGAACCATACCCTGGTTTAGAAGTGAGGTTCATGACTGTCATAGAATGCGCAAAACTAACCCATTTGGACAAGCTGCCTTGTGTAAAATATAATGTTCAATCACTAAATTGAAAATAAATTTATTTTTTCTACCTTTGTTCCTTTGGTGTCTGATCATTTTATTTCTGATTATGCTGGTGCCGATCTGCTTCTGCTTTCCTCCGTCTTCTCTTAGCTTTCTTTCTATGGTCTGTAGTCCATCTGCTATTTCTGGTTTCTCCTTTTGTTTTCTTCACTTCCTTCCATTTTGGATATTGATTTTTTTTCCTTTCCGTTTTCTTACATTTTTTTCTCTCTCTCTCTATTGTATTCTCAATCCACCTCTTTTTTTTACACCAAATACCTATCACTTTTCAATCTTCACCCCATTAGTCCCCAGTCTTTTGCTCACTTCCCCCCCCCCCCCCCCACATCCAGTGTCTCTCTCTCTCTCTCTATGGCTCTCTTTCCCTCCATTCAGTAGGCTGAGGCAGAGACACAGGTACATTGTCTGGGCCTGCCTGGTTAACAGTCCCAGGCCTGTGGCAGTGTGGCCTCCTTGCCTCTGCTCCATTGAGTCAGTCGACACTCAGCAGCAGTGACAGTACACCCTGATGGAACTTACAGTGCTGTGCCGCTCTGCAAACTTATTCCCCCCCCCCCCCAAAACACACAGAATATCTGCCCCTTTCCCTTTTACCTCACCTAATTTCTGCCTCTTTTCCCCACCTGGCCTCAGCATATACCAGCATCAGTTCCCTTCCAGTTCCAGCTCCTTTCCCATCCCCCCCTACATCAACCCATTTCCTGTTCAGCCTTAGCATCAGCCTCCTTCCAGTCCCAGCACCCCTCTCAGTATCAGCCTATTTCCCGTCCCAGTAACCCTCCTCTCTATCATCCCCCTTTCCAGTCCTCCTCTCCCAGCACCTTCCAATGTCAATCCCCTTGCATTCCCAATGCTGCCACTGGTGTCAGTTCCCTTCCAGTCCCCCTTACACACTGTCCAGCCCCTTCTAGTTCAAATACCATCCCAGGTGTCAGCTCACTTCCAGTCCCAGTGCTGCCCCATGTCAGCTTCCTTCCAGCCCCCTCCCCTCTGTTCAGACCCCTTCCAGTGCCATCCCCAGGTGTCATCTCCCTTCCAGTCCCAGTGTCGCCTTCCCTAGTGTCGGCGCCCATCCAGCTCCCTCCCCATTACTCAGTACCATCCTCGTATCAGCTCTCTCCAGTACTATCCCCAGGTGTCAGTTCCCTTCCAGTCCCCCTCCAGTACCATCCCTAGGTGTCAGTTCCCTTCCAGTCCCCTCCTCCCCCCCTAATATCATCACCCTTCCAGTCCCCCTCCAATACCATCTCAAGGTGTTAGCTACCTTCCAACCCTCTCCTCCCCCCTTCATCTGTTGCGTTCCCTGCATTGGTCACCTGTAGCAGCTGATTTAAGCAGCTGTGGGACTTTTCTTTGCTCCTGCAGCTCTGCTGCCTTACAAGCTGCTGGACCATGGCATTCTAAAGGCGGTAATAAGCATTTCCTGTTTCTTGCGACATTGAATATTTGGGTCAGCTGGATAGCATAGAAGCTAACTGGACAATGGCGATATTCAGATGGCCCGGTTAGCTGCTGTGGCAAAGGTTAGGCCACCTTTTAAAGCTCCTAACTTTTGCCACTTAGTGATAACCGGGCAGTGCTTGAATATTTCCATTGCCTGGCTATCACCGGGTGCCACCTCCAGTCTGCCTTGGGAAAGCCCCGATGCTAACTGGCTAGCATCAAGGTGTTCAACGGCAGCACTCGTGGATATTCAGTGGCACTAACCACGTTAGTGATGCTCAGTATCAGTGACCACGATTAATGGAATTAGAAGGTATGCTAACCCTGTTAATCACATTGAATATCATGCCCTCTGAAAATAGATACCTCTGATCTTATTTTAGCTACAATGGATATTGAATCACTCTACACAAATATACCCCAATTAAAAGCTATTGAAATAGTTTGATCCACATTGAACCAGAGAACAACAAACGAGAATACCCATTGGGTATATATGTGAGCTAGCAGAAATTGTGCCAATGATTTCAAGAGAGGATTTCTGATGAGGTGGATCCAAAAGGCATTGGTGAGCACCCACGTCAGTTAGATAAGAGCTATTAAAATGGTCTGTTAAAGTTGGCACTTTAAAAGTTTCACATATGGTACATACCACTAAAAAGATCATTACCAAGCACTGGCAGAATTCAAGCCTTTTTTGATAATCGAAGAGTGATGGTAGCATATATGAGAGGTAGGAACTTGAGCAATCATTTAGTTTCCTCAGCCCTTCATCCCTTAAGTACAAAGCAGTCATGTACCATCACAAGACATCTCTCAAACAGCAAATGTTCACTATGTCCCCAAGCAATAAAAACAAAGCAATTTTTGAATCCGGTCACAGAATACAGTGCTATGTTTAAACAGTTCTCCAGCTGGGACACCACCAATGTCATATATGTAATAGTCTGTCCCCTGTGACTTGTAAGACCCAAAGGAAACTGCACACTCAATCAATTGAGCATAAACGTTACATCAAAAGGGGAAATGGAGAGGCTCCTCTTGTGCAACATTGTTGAAACAATAAGCATACATTTAGTGATCTTTATTATTGTGTTCTTAAATGTGTGTGGTTATCTTGGCATGGGGGGGGGGGGGCAGATATAAAAAAACATATGCTAAGAGAAGAACCAGGGGTTTATTTGAGGGGGTCCTTGGTGGTCTTGAGTACCGGCACCATTTTCATTGCCTGCTAAAATTGATTCATAGTCCTCACGTATTAATGAAAGAGCCCTGCACCTCTTTTGCTAGGAAAAATACACTGAGAATAACCAAGATCAATTTTTGAATTTAATATTCTTCACCCTTTTGGTCTCAATCAGGAGATGCACCTGCAAAAATTTCTATAAATTCTCATGTTTTTAATTTGTTTATTATTTTTTTTGTGATATTAAGTTAATCTTTTTTCTATTTTTCATTTTCCTGTTTTTAATTTTGTGCCCCTCAGTTTTCCCGTTTGTTTGCAGAGAAGGATTTGGTGTACTTATCATATTAAGATTTATTATTTTCTATATTTTCTTATGAGTTTTTACATTTTTATGTGTATTGGAATTGCCAAAAATAGAGTGGGGCAGCAGCACTAACAGTAATACTTGTGGAAGACCAATGCAGCAGCAAGACAAGCTGGAAGGCCCTAAAATGAAAGCTTAAAACTTGTGACATAATAGCAATAGTCAACAAGTACTGTACAGTGATGGAATTTAAAAGTAACTTTGAAAAGAGAGTTCAAGCTGGGTGAGTGGTGTTAGGCCAGTAGTGTCGCATCATCACACCAGGCTTGGTTTGTCTCAGGCTTCGGTTGTTAGGAACTGTATCCCAAAGTGGGTGCCATAACACCCAAAGAGGACCAGCACAGCACCAATATCGACTTTGTAAGGCTCTAAAACACCTGGGGACAGCCAACACACTCAGGAAGATTTGATTTATAAATCACCCCTCAAGATATATCCAGGTGAGGCACAAACTGACAAACAATAAATAGATAAATTAAACAAGAAAGTAATCATAAATATAAAAACCTGAAAACATAACAATTTAAAATATACAACATATCAATGATGGATCAAGTATGCATAGGCTATATTAAAAAGGTGAACGTTTAACATTGTATGAAACTTCAGAAAAGTTGGTTGAAAGGTTCTACCCATAATACGAATGTCTGAAGGAACTAAGGCATACATTTCAATCATTGAGAAAATACTAGAATCTTCCTAAGAATATTTTGAAAAGGCCAGGAAAACATATGTTCTTAAAGTGGGGGCTAAGCCAAGAAATATGGTAATGGAAATTTGAAAAGAATTTTGAAGAAAGAGCTTAATGCTCATTGAGAGTGTTAGGCCGGTAGTGTCCCCCTGCTACATTGAGTTCAGCTTTTCTTGCAATTGGGTTTTTTGGAACTGCAGCATAAAGACAGTGGTAGAACACCCCAAAAAGAGCCAATGCAGCAGCAAGATTGGCTAGGGAGGCCCTAGGACACCTGAAGAATGTCAAGAGGTGATATGATTGAGATGTTTAAATACCTCCGTGGCATAAATGTTCAGGGAGAGAGCCTCTTTCAACTGAAAGCAAGTTCTGCTACGAGGAAACATGGGATGAGGGTGAAGGGAGATAGATTCAGGAGTGATATGCGGAAATATTTCTTTACGGAAAGAATAGTGGATCCGTGGAATAGTCTCCCAGTGGAGGTGGTAGAGATGAGGACAAGAACTGAATTAAAAAAAGCATGGGACAATCACAGAGGATCTCTAAAGGTAAAAAGGGGACTGTTGTAGTTGTTATGGAAGGACAGACTAGATAGGCCATGTGGTCTTTTTCTGTCGTCATATTTCTATGTTTCTAACTTAGCAGCAAGACAAGTTGGAGGTCTATACCACTCAAACAGGAATTCTTGAAGATGCTGAGGACTTCCTGTATTGAAAAAAACCCTTTGTATTCTTCATAAAGTACTTTGAAAAATATGAGGAAAACCAATGTTGTAGGAATGGGAGAAAGCTGCAGCAATGATTGGAGGAAAAATCTGGCCAGCACAAAAGGGTTAGATGGAGTTAGGGAGATCCACCTAGATGGTAAGAATTTAGCTCCATCTACCAATGTTTTTAGGATTTTTCTGTTGGCAACTATCTACTGGAAAGGGAAATCCACCTCAGTTTGGGTCTTTTTTGGACTTCAAAACAATGCCAACCTATTAGGAGTCCCATGAGAGACATTGCTTATGCCTATTCAGGTAGTGGTTGTCAACAAAAGGTCACCAACTAAAGGCTTTCTTATTGCTGTCACTCCCAAGATAGAACTCATGGTGGGCTGCCTCTATATGGAAACCATGCCACTCTTCTCCATTCATCTTGGGATAACCCTGGCTATGGATGCATAATCCATCCATCGACGAGATATTCTTGCCTGGAGCTTGGGCGTGTTATAAAAGATGTATTTTCCATTCTGTCAAATAGCTACTACTTTGTTTGAATGTCTACCATCTGCATATGCAGAGTTTGCAGACATATTCTGCAAGAAAGCAGCAGAGGAATTGCCTTCTCACAGACCCTATGACTGCCTCCATTGATCTGTTACCTGGCACAGTACCTCCTAGGGCAACATGGAGGGCTTAATAAACCCTTTTGTGAGGCTCTCCTGGATATAGTCCCTTATGGCCTTCGATTCAGGTTCCATTAGTAAGTAGATTGTGTCCCTAGGGCAGTGGTTCCCACACCTGTCTTGGGCGCTCCCCAGCCCGTAAGGTTTTCAGTATCTCCACAATGAATATGCAGGAGGTAGATTTGCATGCAGTGTATGCAAATCTCTCTCATGAATATTCATTGTGGTTATTATGAAACACCAACTGGCTAGAGAGCCCCAGGACAGGTGTGGGAACCACTGCCCTAGGGGCAAGATCTACCCACTGACAGAACCTGAATTGAAGGCCATGAGGGATTATATCCGGAGAGCCTCAAGAAAGGGTTCATTAAGCCCTCCATATTACCATCTAGGGCAGGATTCATTGTTGTAGCAAAGAAGGATGGAGGCCCATGCCACTGTATTGGCTAAATGAGTATCAAGACCACACACCCCTGCTATCCCCTTAACAGCAGAATTATTCAAGTAAATGAAAGGTACCCACATTTGTATGAAATTGGATCTTCAAGGGGTGTACAGCTTGATTTGAATTAGGGAAGGATATGAGCGGAAGACAGCATTAAACAATCTGAAGGGCATTACCAGGAATTTTATAGTAGGTGGGAGGAGCACTATAAATACCCTGTGATGCCCTTTGGACTATGTATTCCCCCCCCCCCCTCCAAATGGGTTCTAAGTACATTGACCCTTATGAGTTACTGGAAGTGTTGGGTCTTGTTTATGTTTATTTCAGCATTTGATATACCACCCCTCCCCTTACACCAGGGCGGTTTACAATACAATAAAATGTATAGGAAAAGGAAATGAAGTTACAATCTTTGTTCAAAACTTTTAAGCATTAAATTTGGCAGAGAATAGGAAATAGGAAGTCAGGGGGGAAGGCTAAAGGCAGAGGAAAAGAGGTGGGTTTTCAGTAGGGAGCGGATCTTAGTGTAGGGCTCCTCCAGTCTACCACGAGGAGGTGAATTTGATGCTCTCTGGTGAGGCCCATAGTCGTAAAGCTTCGTTGCATAACGACAGAGAGCCTGTTCCCCCCTGCTTGTTCACGTAGAACATAGATACTTGATTGTCCGTTTGGACTAGGACTGTCTTGTAGCTGAGCTGGGCATGGAATATTCGAAGAGCTAGACAGATTGCTCTGAGCTCCAGGAGGTTTATGTGAAGACAAGCCTCCTGTGGAGTCCAGGTACCTTGGGTAGAGAGATGATGCATGTGTGCTCCCCATCCCACCTGTGATGCATCTGTTGTTAGGCTGGCCTGGAATAGGGGTTGTTGGAAAGGAGACCCCACTAGAAGATTTTCCAGTGATTGCCACCATTGTAGGGACAAGATCAGTCGTTGTGAGTTTGATATCTTGTCCGACAGACGTCCTGTGGCCTGTGCCCACTGTGTGGATAGGGTCCACTGGGCTGCTCGCATATGAAGGCGAGCGTAGGGAACCACATGAACCGTGGATGCCATATGTCCCAAAAGTTGTAGTAGTTCTCGAGCAGTTAGGTAGGACTTCACTGCTGCTTGAGAAGCTAGCTGCATTATATGAAGACAGAGGGGTTGTGGGAGAAAAGCCCTTGACTGGTATCTAGACAAGCTCCTATGAACTCTAGGGACTGAGACGGAGCAAGTTGGGATTTTGGGAGGTTTATGACCAATCCCAAGTATTGAAGGATTCGCATGTGCGAGACAGTGCAGAGCTGGTTTCTGGAACCGTGGCGGCTCGAATGAGACAGTCGTCCAAGTAAGGGAAGACAAATATCCCCAGGGTTCGCAGAAATGGAGCTACTACTGCCATGCATTTTGTGAATACTCTTGGTGCCGAAGCCAGACCAAAGGGAAGAACCCTGTATTGGAAATGTTTTCCCTTGAAAAGGAATCGTAAGAATTTCCTGTGATCTGGATGGATCAGAATATGAGTATATGCATCCTTTAGTTCTAGAGAACAAAGCCAATCCTGACTTTGAAGGTATGGCAGAAGAGTTCCCAGAGAAATCATTTTGAACTTTTCTTGGAACAGATATTTGTTCAATTCTCTGAGGTCTAGAATGGGTCTGTGTCCTCCTGTTTTCTTTGGAATAAGAAAATAGGGAGAGTAGAACCCTGCACCCTGTTGAAGAATGGGCACCTCCTTTATTGCTCCTTGAGCAAGGAGTGTTGAGACCTCTTGATCCAGTAGATTGCCTGTAGAGGTTTGGGAATTGAACTGTTTTACGATTGTAGGAGGGGGATACTGTGAAAATGAAGCTTGTACCCCTCTCCCACAATGGACAGAGTCCAGTTTTCTGCTGTTATTTGGTGCCATCTGTTGGCAAAATGACACAACCTGCCTGGAATGTTTAGGGGTTCTGGACCTTTCAGAGGCAGGAAGGCTAAGTTCTCTATGAAGGAGTCAAAGCCCTTGAGGGGGCTGGGCCTGTGTAGCTGGTTGAGCTCTAAGGCCTTTTGGCTTCTTTTGTCTGGATTGTTGTTGTTGACCCTTCTGGGCAACTTGACCTTGAGCTTCCCTTTGCTGGGTATAGGATGGATAAAACTTCCTCTTTTTGCTGAAAAAGTTTTTTTTATAGGGTTTCTTTTTGGCTGGAGTGTCTGTAGATTTTGACAATCTATCTAAAGTGATATGTCAGCATCTATCTCATTAGCCTTCTCCTGCCAATTCTTGCCAAAGAGGTTTTCTCCTGTGCAAGGGATGTTTCCCAATTTATCCTGTACCCAAATCTCCAAGTCTGATGCCTGAAGCCAGGCAATCCGACATGCACCAATGGCAATAGCAGAGGTTCTGCTGATGCAATCAAAGCAGTCAAAGGTTGCACGGTTTACAAACTTGGAGACATCTTGAGCATGCTTGACAAGAGTAAGACCTGTCGTTTGTCCTCAGGGAGAAGGGGGCTCATAAGCTCCAAATCTCCTGTGACCTCTTTGAGGAACATTCCCATATATAAAATATATGAGCTGATCCTAGCTGAGAGCATGGAATCCTGAAATGTTTGACACCCAAAAGCATCAAGAGTCCTGCATTCATGACCTGGAGGATTGGATGTATGTCTCTTTGCAATTTTCATCCTACGCATGGCTGACTCCACTACCACTGAATGGTGTGGCAGCTGAGTCTTTTGAAAACCAGGACATGGTGGAACTCGATACATGGTATTGAGTCTCCTAGAATGAGGAAATGTGGTCAAAGGTGTCTCCCACATTCTGAGCATCAAATCATGAAGAATTTCATGAATGGGCAGAGTGGCTGCCTCCTTGGGAGCCTTAGGGTATTGGAGAATTTCCAATTCCTTTGATCTAGGTTTTTTTTAGGAGCTACCGTGATTGAAAGGCCTTGGGCCACATCACGAATAAAATCCTGAAAAGACATGTCTTCCAGAGGAGACATTCTGCGTTGGGGAGGAGTCTTCTGGGAGAAACACTCTGGTACCGGCAGAATTATCAGTCATCGGAATCGGAGGATTCGAAATATCTCTGATCCCAATGTTCATGCAAAGCACGAACTCGGTATCAAGTCGGTACTCAATTGGTCTGGTACCGATCTGTCAATGCCAGAGAAAGTCAGCATGGGAAGGATTCCCACTGGGGCCGGTACCGTCAGTGCTGGTACCGGTATCTGTACTGGTGCTGGTACCGGTGCCCGTTGAACCACCGGTGTCAACGGTACCGCAGCTGTAAGGAGAGCTGCAAGACTGCATTCGATAGCGAGGAATCTCTGGTCTATCGATGCTGCCAATGGCTGGATATCGATACCGATAAAAGCGGCCGGAACCCCTGAGCATGGTACCAGTAGTTCTGCCGAGGTCGAAGCCTCGAGAACATCCTGGAACCCCGTTGATGCTTTGGAGGCCGAAGCCTCCCTCCGGGGCTGTTTTGCCAGTGTAGTTTTCTCAAGGGCAATGCCAATGGCCTCTCGATGCTTTGAAGGAGAGATACCCTTTGAGGACCGGCTCTTATGTTTAGTTACCTGAGATCCATGGGAGGAAGACGAGGCTCTTGAAGACGTCGATGCAATGGACCTGGTATCCGAAGAAAAGAGGGTACTGAGCTTTGCAGCTCGGTTCTGTCTTCCTCTTTTAGTCATCCCCATACAGGAGGAACACTCAGATGGAGAATGGTCAGGGCCTAAACATTTTAGACACCAGTCATGTGTGTCGGTGACGGAGATGGTACCGCCACATTTTGTACATTTTTTTAAAACCACTAGCTGGTTTTTCCATCTTTTTGGAAAAATGGGGCCTAATGCCCAAAATGGCACCTAGCACCAAAAGAAAAAGTTTCTGAAGAGAAACAGTTCAAAAATAGATACATTTTTTTAGAAAAGAAAAACCGGCGGTACCGGTAGGTGTCGTGCAGAGGCAGGCGCGACCACAAGAAAACAAATTTAAAGAAGAAATTTTCTGCGGTGACAGGGTATGTGTACTGTCGGCTCCGCGGAAAACGAAGAACTGAAGAGGGACAGTTGGAAAGGCGGGAAGGCAGCGCGCATGTGCTGAGGGATGCTCCCAAAAGTGTTCCTATTGGATGCTGGGGAGCGTTCCCGCGCAGGCTCCGTCGGTACCGACGATACCCATTTGTGAAGACTACATTCCTGCAGATACCCCCTTTCACCCAATTTGTTTCTGATTGCAAGTGAACCCCTCACCATTGCCATCTGACAACAGAGGGACATCAAAGGTATTAATATACATGGTACAGAACATAAACTTCATTTATATACAGACAATATTTTCTTATTTTTCGTTGATCCCAAGCTTACTGTACCTGCCCTTTTATCTCTATTAGAGTGTTTTGGATGATTTTCTGACTACCAGATTAATCATATGATGTTTGAAATTCTTCCCTTTAATTTACTTTGTATTAAAGGCAATGTTTCAAATTTCCCCTTAAAATAGCAGAGGGGTTGAAATATTTAGGAATTTATGATTCATGACATTAACTTGACTCAGTAAAAATCTGGATACCATGCTGTCACTGGCCACCATTATTTTATCATGGTGGGGCTATATAAGCTCTTGACTAGATTGTAAGCTCTAACAGGCAGGGACTGTCTCTTATATGTAAACCGCGCTGATGCTGAATAGTGCGGTATATAAGAGACTATAAATAAATAAATAAATATGTCTGTACAGCGCTGCGTACGACTGGAAGCGCTTTACAAATGCTAAGTAGTAGTAGTAGTAGATGGTTGCCACCATAATACTTTGCAAAAGAAGTATGATTCCTATATTATTTTCTTCACAATTATATAAGCATCTGGATGTGACTTTATTGAAGCTTTTGTGGTCTGGTAAACCTCCCCTTATAGCACTGTGCAGATTAGATCTATCCAGCGTTTAAGGAGGGGCTAATTTTCCACATTTCCTGTCATTCCACCGGGCTTTCATCCCATGCTAAGTGGCCTGCTGGATCTTCTGTGACTCTGCCCATTCTATCCCTGGTTGGATTGGCTTAAACTTAAGCATTCTTTAATGGCTCTATTGGCCCTTCAATAGTGTTGCATACAGTTACCAAAAAATATAGTTCTACAGGACCAAGCAGGAAGTCAGTCCTCACATATGGGTGACATCGACGTCGATGGAGCCCCTTGCGGAGCATTTCCCCAGCTTTCTATGAAAGCCTTTGGGAATACTGCACGCATGCGCGGTCCCCTTCCCGCCTAAAGGTGCCATCTTGCTCAGTCTTTCTTTTTCCGAGGAGCCCAACGGACGTCTGTCCTAGTCACCCGGAGAAACGTTGCCGGGCCCGGACCTCGTCTGAGGCCTCGACGTCTCGGGAGTCTGACCCTGAGCATCGTCGGGGTTCCTCGGACAGGGGGTCTCCTGATCGGGAATGAAAGAGGAAGAAGCGGCTCACGAGGGTGGTGTCGGAGGAGGTCCCTGGCTCCTCGAGGGCTAGGTCTCGGACCCCCGACCGCCGTCCCGGGCCCTTGGAACAGGAGAAGCTGTCCAAAATGCCTCGTGTGGAGCCAGAGTCTGCTGGACACGTAAGTCCTGTTGTCCTCGAGGACTCTCCTCCCAGGGAGCAGCTGCTGGGGCCCGAGTCGGTGGCTGCTGAGTCTCCTGAGCTTGGACTCAGGCTGACAGCCTTGGAGTGCAGACTGTCTGCCTTCATGGATCAGCAGCAGGTGCTGATGGCCAGCCTTGCTGGCACATCTGCCCCGACCACTGGGACATCAACGTCGAAGTCGACCCCGGAGACCGAGCCGAAACTCGAGACCATGAAGGCTCGAGGTCGTCCTTGGTCGCGGTCACCCTCGACCTCCCGTTCGGGACTGAGGGCATCGACGTCGGTGCCCTCGACGTCGGGGCGGGTGCTGCCGGGACCCACGTGGTTGGAGCCCCCCGACTCCTCTTCGGACGAGTCCGCATGGGAGATGGAGGACGAGGAGTCCCCCGACACCTTCCGGACTCGGTGCATCTCGTCGGACTCACCGCAGTCCAAACCCCGGAGTAGATCCCCCTCCGGAGGATACCCGGTTCTCGGAGTTCGTTCGGGATATGGCCACAGCCTTAGCGATTCCCGCAGACCCTGAGGAGGAGCCTCGAGCCGAAGAGCTCGAGGCCCTCCAGTATGACTCTCCTCCAAAAGAGGCCTTTATTGTGCCGGTTCCTCCGATGCTGGACTGGCTACTCTTCCGGATGTGGGAGGCACCGGCCTCGGCGCCGGTTCTGAGCGAGTTGATTCCATTTATCGACTCCGTAAAAGCCCTGGCTTCCAAAAGGCGCAGCTACCACACCATTACATGGTGGTGGAATCGGCCATGCATCGTCTGAAAAGCCAGAAGATGCACTCCACGGGGCCCCCCGGCAGGCAGGCCCAGAAACTGGATGCGTTTGGTAGAAAGTGCTTCCAGGGCTCGATGCTTGCTTGCCGTGTCCAGTCCTACCAGCTGTACATGGGCATGTACTTACGAGACCTGGCGAAGGAGCTTTCCGGATTCTCTGCTGGTCTCTCTGGGGACCTTTGCAGAGGTTCAAGTCCTTGTCCTCGGGGATCCGGGAATGCTCTAAATTCATGTCCCGAGCAGCCTACGATGGCTTCGAGGCCTCGGCCCGTGTTGCGGCGGCCAGCATCGCGGTTCGACGCCAGGCATGGCTGCAGTCATCGGATCTAGAGCCATGGGTACAGGACAAGTTGGTCGATGTCCCTTGCCGAGGTGTAAACCTTTTTGGCAAGCCCATGGCCGAAAAGGCTGCTGAGCTCGAAACCGAGCACACCTCACCAGGACAAGGCTGTCCAGGAAAACTTCTGCCCCTTCTCAGAAAAAGAAGGTCTCGGGTAAGAAGTCCTTTTACCCGAGGAAGGCAACTGCCTACAAACAGTTCCCACATTACCAGGCCTCCCCAGCTAGGTCAGCAGGCCAAGGGGCAGGGACATGGGCCCCGTAGGCAGAAGACCCCCAAGCCCCCAGCTCCAGCTCCCACTCAGCAGGGTGGGGGTTTTTGACTCCCAAAGCATAGCCTCTCCGTCTCTGCTGTCCCATCCCTGCACAGGAGGTCGACTAGCCTTGTTTGCCCACAGGTGGTCACCCATCACAGGAGACAGTTGGGTCTTAAACATAGTCCACAAGGGCTATATGCTTCATTTCCAACAGTTGCCTCCTCCTTACTTCCCAGGAGAGCCTCCAAGGCCTCCTCTACACACAGACCTCCTCCTTCAAGAGCTTCAGGGTCTGCTGCGAGACAAGGCGTTGGAGCCTGTGCCTCCCCACCTACAAGGTCACGGTTTCTACTCCAGGTACTTCCTAGTACCAAAGAGAACCGGGGGCCTCAGGCCTATTCTCGACCTCAGAAATCTCAACAAGTTCTTGGAGAAAGAAAAGTTCAAGATGCTTACTCTTGGAACATTACTGCCCTACCTCCAGCAGGGAGATTGGCTATGCTCCTTAGATCTAAAGGATGCGCACACTCACATCCTCAATCATCCAGACCACAGAAAGTACCTCAGGTTCATTGTGGGAGGAAACCATTATCAGTACAGAGTACTGCCTTTCGGCCTCACCTCCGCCCCCAGAGTCTTTACAAAGTGCCTGGCAGTGGTGGCGGCCTACTTGAGGAATCAGGGTATCTCTGTCTTCCCCTACCTGGACGACTAGCTCATCAGGGGTTAGACGTGCCAGGAGGCCAGGCAAGCCACCCTCCAAACTATCTCTCTCCTTCAACACCTGGGTTTTGTCATAAACTTCGAAAAGTCCACTTTGCTCCCCTCCCAGAACCTAGAGTTCATAGGGGCAAGGCTAGACTCTCTGCAAGCAAAGGCTTACTTACCAGAAGACAGAGCCCAAAGATTGATGGACTTGGCAAACCCGTTTCTCAGCATGCCACTGGTTTCCGCCAGGCTCTGCC
Organism: Ichthyophis bannanicus; assembly: GCA_033557465.1. Classification (NCBI taxonomy): domain Eukaryota; kingdom Metazoa; phylum Chordata; class Amphibia; order Gymnophiona; family Ichthyophiidae; genus Ichthyophis; species Ichthyophis bannanicus. The sequence continues at coordinate 368,873,946 of CM066033.1, read as the reverse complement.
TGAGGCTCCTCGGCTACATGGCATCGACAGTGCATGTGACTCCAAATGCCCGGCTCCACATGAGGCCTGCCCAGTGGTGCCTCAGAACTCTGTGGACTCAGGCCACAGGAAGCCTTAGAGACAGAGTACGGGTGTCCAAACCATTCCTGAACTCCCTACGCTGGTGGCTGCACTCCCCCAACTTACAAGGGGTGCCTTTTCAGATACCTGTGTTCACAGTAGTGCTAACCACCGATGCCTCCTTGCAAGGCTGGGGGGCACATTGTCTGAACAAGTGCACCCATGGCCTGTGGTCTCCCTGGGAGGCCACGTAACAGAGCAACCTACTGGAACTTCGGGCTATTCGTTTAGCCCTCAAGACTTTCTCTCAAACCCTGGCTCACCAGTCTGTCTTAGTGCAGACAGACAACCAAGTAGCCATGTTCTATGTGAAAAAGCAGGGCAGCACTGGGTCCAGGCTCCTTTGTCAGGAGGCACAGGACCTTTGCTTGTTTGCGCTCAGGCACAACATGTTTCTCAAGGCTGTTTATCTCCCTGGCCAGGAGAACTTCCTGGCAGACAGGTTGAGCAGAGTTCTGCAGCCCCACGAATGGCAACTGCACCCATTAGTGGTTCAGAAGATTTTCCTAAAATGGGGACTTCCATCCATAGATCTCTTTGCCAGTCCCCTGAACCGGCAGCTGTCCAGGTTCTGCTCCAGACAACCGCATCCCATGAGGTGTGCAGCGGATGCCTTCCTGATTTCCTGGTCCCAGGGCCTCCTGTATGCGTTTCCTCCCACGCCTCTGGTGGCCCGAACCTTGTTCAAGATTCTAAGGGACAAGGCCTCGGTACTTCTGGTAGCCCCCAGGTGGCTGAGGCAGCCTTATTTATTTTATTTATTTATTTATTTATTTATTTTATTTAACAATCTCTTATATACCGCAGCTTCCTAAGATCAGCTGCGGTTCACAAATAACAACAGGCAACAAATCATGGATTTGTTTTACATATAACGTCATATAACTATAACCAATGTACAGTAAACAGAAATGTTGAACAGATAGCACTGAACAGTGCAACACTATATACATTATGTACATTAACATTATATTATTAAATACATATACAAGTTATGTGGGATATAACCTTATATATAGCCTTGGTTTCCACTTCTGCTTCAACTGGCAGTGGACACCCCACTACCTCTAGGGTTGCAGCCCGACCTTCTCTCTCAGGATCAGGGTTCTCTTCTGCACCCCAACCTCAAATCTCTCAATTTTATGGCCTGGAGGCTGCAAGGGTAGTGTTGGCTCCCTGGGGCCTGCCTCAGGAAGTTGAAGAGGTGGTCTTGGCCTCTAGGAAGCAGTCTACCAGAAAAACATATGCCCTGAAATGGAGAAGGTTCTCTTTGTGGTGTAAGCTACGCACAGAAGATCCTTTCTCCTGCTCTGTGCCAGTGGTGCTTCAGTACCTGCTGCACTTATCCAATCAGGGCCTCAAGTCCAATTCTGTTCGGGTCCACCTCTCAGCTCTAGCAGCTCACCACTCACTAGTGGAAGGACACTCCTTGTCGGTTCACCCCTTGGTGTCCCTGTTTCTCAGAGGTTTGCTCTTGCTCAAGCCTCCTATCCGTCCTCCAGCTCCTGAGTGGGAGTTGAATGTTGTCTTGCAACAGCTGACTCGCCCACCCTTTGAGCCGATGGCTACTTGTCCTCTCCGCTTCCTTTCCTGGAAGACGCTCTTTCTGGTAGCCCTAACCTCGGCCAGACGAGTGAGTGAGTTTCAGGCCCTGGTCTGTGACAGGCCTTACACTCGCTCTATAGGAACAGGGTAGTCCTTAGGACTCATCCTAAGTTCCTCCCAAAAGTTGTCTCCTCTTTCCACCTCAACCAGGAGGTGGTTCTTCCGACATTCTACCCAAGGCCTCATGCAAGCCAGGCTGAGGCAGTCCTGCATACCCTGGACTGTAGAAGGGCCTTATCCTTCTAACTTGACACAGGGGCATAGAAGGGCTACTCAGCTCTTCGTATCTTTGGACCCTAATAATTTGGGGTTATCTGTGTTCAAGCGTACCTTGTCCATCTGGGTGGCTGACTGTATCACCTGGGCTTACAGGGCAGCTGACCTTCCCTTGCAGGGTCGGGTCACGGCCCACTGTGTCAGGGCTATGGCTGCCTCAGTAGCTCATCTCCACTCTGTACCGTTGGCAGACATCTGCAGGGCTGCAACTTGGTCCTCAAGCCAGACCTTTGCAGCTCATTACTGCCTGGAGAGAGAGTCCCGTAGGGACAGTGCTTTTGGCCAGGCAGTACTCCGGAATCTCTTTGAGGTTTAGGCAACTCCTGCCCTCCAGCCCTCTGTTGGGCTACCGGTGGGGGTTCTCTTTCAGTAAAAGCCTTTGATGCTGGGACTAGAGGGAGTTCTCTTGTTCAGCCTGGGTTCCTGGTAGCCCAGAGCTAGGGAGTCACCCATATGAGAGGACTGACTTCCTGCTTGGTCCTGGAGAAAGAGTAGTTACTCACCTGTAACAGGTGTTCTCCAGGAGCAGCAGGAATCAGTCCTCACAACCCTCCCTCCTCCCCTGGGAGTTGCAGTTGTACATAGTTCATTTTTGCATTTTTTTGTGCTGTCTTTTAGCTATGTCATCAGACTGAGCAAGATGGCACCTTTAGGCGGGAAGGGGACCGCGCATGCATGCAGTATTCCCAAAGGCTTTCATAGAAAGCTGGGGAAATGCTCCGCAAAGGGCTCCATCGACGTCACCCATATGTGAGGACTGATTCCTGCTGCTCCTGGAGAAAGCATAGTTACTCACCTGTAACAGGTGATCTCCGGGAACAGCAGGAATTTAGTCCTCACATATGGGTATCGTCGGTACTGACGGAGCCCGCGCAGGAACGCTCCTCAGCGTCCAATCAGAACGCTTTTGGGAGCATCCCACAGCGCCTGCGTGCTGCCTTCCCGCCTCTATCCAGTTGAGTTTTAAAGCTGAGACAAAGAGAGAGAGAGAGGGAAAGGAAAGAGATAGAGAGATACAACTACTAGGGGAGGTGGGTGGGTTGTGAGGACTAAATTCCTGCTGTTCCCGGAGATCACCTGTTACAGGCGAGTAACTATGCTATCTCCAGGAACAAGCAGGAATGTAGTCATCACATATGGGGACTCCCTAGCTTTAGGTGCCAGGGAGAGACCCCAGAAGTTGTGTGTCCCTGAAGGGCTCCACTTACCCCCATGGATTTCTGGCATCCTACCAGGGATGGTGGGCAGGAGTTGATTAGGTATGGAACAGGTGTTTGAGAACAGCCTGACCAAACAAGGCATCCCGGCGGGAGTCCTTGTCCAAGCAGTAATGGGCTGTGAAGGTATGAACTGAGGCCCAAGTGGCTGCTCGACAGATGTCGTCAATAGACACAGAGTGTAGATGAGCCATTGAGGCTGCCATGGCTCTCACATTGCGAGCTGTGACATGGCCCTCCAGACAAAGGTTCTTACTCTGATAGGCGAAGAAAATACACTGAGCAATCCAGTTAGATAGTGTTCTCTTGAAGACTGGAAGTCCCAAATGAGAAGGATCAAAAGCAATAAAGAATTGAGAGGACTTTCTATGTTGCTGTGTTCTTTGTAAGTAAAAAGCAAGAGCTCTTTTACAGTCCAAGGTATGAAGATTCCTTTCTGCATTTGATGCATGAGGTCCTGGAGAATGGACAGGTAGGTAGACCTCTTGGTTTAGATGAAAAGGCGAGACCACCTTAGGCATAAAGTGTGGATGAGTCCTAAGGACTACCTTGTCATGATGGAACCTTGTATAAAGGTGGATTAGCTACTAGCGCTTGCAACTCACTAATGCGGCGTGCTGATGTGATTGCAATGAGAAAGATAACTTTCCAAGAAAGGAATTTTAAGGAGGTGGTAGCTAAAGGTTCGAAAGGTGGCTTCATGAGCTGCCCAAGAACCAGGTTAAGTCCCATGCTACCGGAGGTAGTCTAATGGGAGGCTTAGTTAGAAGGAGGCTTCTCATAAATCTTGCTATGAGAGGATGAGCGGAAATAGGCTGTCCATTTAGAGGTTTAAGAGAAGCTGCAATAGCACTCAAATGGACTCTTACTGAATTTGTCTTAAGGCCTGCATTAGATAAATGGAGATACTCCAGCAAAGATTGCAGAGGTATCGCAAGGGGGTTGAGACCTTTTTCCGAATACCAAATGGTAAACCTTTTCCACTTGAAAGCATAAGGGCGTCTTGTGGAAGGTTTTCTGGAAGCATAAAGAACATCTTTCACTTGCTGAGAAAGATTAAGAAAAGACTAGAAAAGGGAGCTGTTACTTCTGGAGAGAGATCTGCAATTGTGAGTATATACTTCTGGGAATTTTCTGAAAGGAATTCTTTCTATTAAAGCTACTTAATCTGTGAACCCACTATTTTTTGTTAAATCAGTCAGGGCCTAATAGCAGCAGTTTAAGTTTACATTTAAAACACAGAAGAGATCTTTCTGGTTACATTTCATACCCAGCAGAGAGCTTGTAGTTTTAATTTAATAGTCACTCAGGGCCTAGTATCAGCAAAGTACTTTTAGTTTAAATTTAAAACACAGAAGAGAGCTTTCTGGTTAAATTTGGAACCCAGCAGAGAGCTGTAGTTTACATTTAATAGTCACTCAGGGCCTAGCATCAGCAAAGTACTTTTAGTTTAAATTTAAAACACAGAAGAGAGCTTTCTGGTTAAATTTAGAACCCAGCAGAGAGCTTGTAGTTTAAATTTCATAATAAGTTAGAGCCTAGCAGCAGCAAAGAGCTATAATTTAAATCAAATAAGAATATAGCTTACCTCAGCAGCACAGGACAGGGTACTGTGTAGCAGCCCTCTTTTAATAAGTGTTATTTCCCACCCTCCCTCCCCACCCCCACCCCCACCCATCCCTGGGATAATCATAGCTTTAAAGGTACTTACACATCTTAAAAGACAGGAGGTGCTCTCAGGTGAAGCTCATTACCCAAATCAGTCATACACTAAGGATCTGAGATCAATTAAGCTTCAGGTGAACAGAGTATATTAAACGTATTAGGTACAGTTTTATTGGTATAAATATCCATAGCTACCCTTAGTAAGTAAAGAACTTAAAGATCTAAACAAAAACTAAAAACTAAGATGCAGACAGCAGTCCAGCAGCGAGATGGGGGCTTTCCAGTCTTTTGCATTGAGTGTCACATGTATGATTTTCTCCCAGTTGGTGAGAGGTTTTACGTGTGCACTAGGTGCAAGGAGCTCTTTGCTCTCAGGGAACAAGTCCGTTCTCTAGAGGCTAGAGTAGCAGACCTGGAAAACATAAGAAAGACAGAGAGGTACATAGACGAGACCTACAGGGATATAGTCCTGAAGTCCCACCTCCAGTCTGGCAGCATTCCTGTTGCCATGGAGGAGAGAGGTCACGTGACAGGAGAGCATCACCCTGGTGTGGCAGGAAGTGATCCTATAACTAGGACCTGTCCTCCAGGTGATGTAAAACCCTCTTGCACCGAGGAAGTTTCTCCAGGGCCATGTGCCCATGAGGGAAGGGTTAGGGCAGCCATTATAGTTGGTGATTCGATCATTAGGCATGTAGATAGCTGGGTGGCTGGTGGACGTGAGGATCACCTGGTAACATGCCTGCCTGGTGCGAAGGTAGCGGACCTCACGCGCCACCTAGATAAGGTCTTAGATAGTGCTGGGGAGGAGTCTGCTGTCTTGGTACATGTCGGTACCAATGACATAGGAAAATGTGGTAGGGAGGTTCTGGAGGCTAAATTTAGGCTTTTAGGTAGGAAGTTGAAATCCAGAACTTCCAGGGTAGCATTCTCCAAAATGCTTCCCGTTTCACGTGCAGGGCCCAAAAGGCAGGCAGAGCTCCGGAGTCTCAATGCGTGGATGAGACAATGGTGTAGAGATGAGGGGTTTGGATTTGTTAGGAACTGGGGAACATTCTGGGGAAAGGAGGGGCTCTTCCGAAAGGATGGGCTTCACCTTAACCGGGATGGAACCAGGCTGCTGGCATTAACCTTTAAAAAGGACATAGAGCAGCTTTTAAACTAGATAATAGGGGAAAGCCGACAGTCGCCCAAGAGCGGATGGTTCGGAAGAATGTATCCTTGAAGGATACTACCAAAAGCAGAGAGGTTCCAAAAAAGAGTAAAGCAGCCCAAATGCCCTCGAGTATGGAGCAGACAGAGCTTAAAGATCCCAAATTACCCATGTCTACCAATAGCCAAATTAATATGAATAAAATACAGTCTCTAAAATGCTTGTATGCAAATGCTAGAAGTCTAAAAAATAAGATGGGAGAGTTAGAATATATAGCACTAAATGAGAGGTTAGATATGATTGGAATACCAGAGACATGGTGGAAGGAGGACAACCAGTGGGACACTGTGATACCTGGGTACAAACTATATTGTAATGATAGAGCTGATCAAATTGGTGGAGGGGTTGCGCTCTATCTTAGAGAGGGCATTGAGTCACAAAGGATTAAAGTTTTGCAGGAAACAAAATTTGCTGTAGAATCTCTATGGATTGAAATACCATGTAAAAAGGGGAAGGCGATGGCAGTGGGGGTGTACTATCGACTGCCTGGCCAGAATGAACAAATGGATGATGAAATGCTCAAAGAAATCAAGGAAGCTAACAAAAGTTACAGCGCGGTAATAATAATGTGTGATTTCAATTACCCCGGTATCGACTGGGTCAGTGTCACGGCAGGACATGCTAGGGAGATAAAGTTCCTAGATGAAATAAATGACTGCTTCTTGGAGCAGCTGGTTCATGAACCGACCAGAGGGGAAGCCATATTAGACCTAGTCCTTAGTGGAACACCAGATCTAGTGCAAGAGATAAGGGTGTTGGGACCACTTGGCAATAGTGATCATAGCATGAACGCCTTTGATTTAATTAGTGGAGGAGGGATAGTAAGGAAATCCACAGTACTACCTTTTAACTTTCGAAAGGGAGACTATGATAAAATGAGGAAAATAGTTAAGAAAAAACTGAAAGGAGCAGTTGCAAAGGTTAAAGACTTACATCAAGCTTGGGTGTTGTTGAAAAATACTATCTTGGAAGCCCAGACCAGCTGTATTTCACGCTTTAAGAAAAGTGGAAGGACGTCCAAAAAACTGCCAGCATGGTTTAAAGGTGAGGTCAGAGAGGCTGTTGTTGCCAAAAAAGCATCTTTCAGGAAATGGAAAAAAGAGCCAAACGACGAAACCTGGAAACAGCACAAGCACTGGCAGGTCAAATGCAAGGCATTGATAAAGCAGGCAAAGGGAGAATTTGAGAAGAAGCTTGCTGCGGAAGCAAAAACACGAAATAAAGATTTTTTCAAGTACATTTGTAGCAAAAAACCTGTGAGAGAGTCAGTTGGTCCATTAGATGATAGAGGAGTTAAAGGGGCACTAAGAGGCAACAAGGCAATAGCGGAGAGACTGAATGAATTCTTTGCTTCGGTCTTTACTGAGGAAGATGTAGGGATGTTACCCATGACTGAAGTGGTATTTAAAGGTGCGGAAGAATTGAAGGAAATATCGATACATCGGGAAGATGTATTATAACTATTAGTAGCAAATCACCTGGGCCGAATGGTATACATCCAAGGGTGTTGAAAGAACTGAAATATGAGATTGCAGACCTGCTATTAGTAATCTGTGAACTATCATTAAAATCATCTCTAATACCTGAAGACTGGAGGATCGCCAATGTAACACCAATTTTTAAAAAGGGTTCCAGGGGTGATCCGGGAAACTACAGACCGGTGAGCCTCACGTCAGTACCGGGAAAAATGGTAGAAACCATCATAAAGAATAAAATTACTCAGCATGTAGATAGCCATAGCCTAATGGGAGACAGCCAACATGGCTTTAGACAAGGAAGATCTTGTCTTACTAATCTGTTATGTTTTTTTGAAAGTGTGAATAAACAGGTGGACAAAGGTGAGTCAGTTGATATAATGTATCTAGACTTTCAGAAAGCCTTTGACAAGGTCCCGCATCAGAGACTTTTGGCAAAACTAAAGAGTCATGGGATAGGAGGCAGTGTACTACTGTGGATCAGGAACTGGTTAAAAGATAGAAAGCAGAGGGTTGGGCTAAATGGCCAATTTTCCCAATGGAGAAAAGTGAATAGTGGTGTACCCCAGGGATCTGTGCTGGGTCTGCTGCTTTTTGACATATTCATAAATGACCTGGAAAGGGGAATAACGAGTGAGGTTATCAAATTTGCAGATGACACAAAACTATTTAAAGTTGTTAAAACCCAAGAGGATTGTGGAAAATTACAAGAGGATCTTGATAAATTAGAAGACTGGGCATCAAAATGGCAGATGAAATTTAATATGGACAAGTGCAAAGTTATGCACCTAGGGAAGAACAACCCAAACTATGGTTACACAATGTAAGGTTCCACATTAGGAACCACCGCCCAGGAAAAGGATTTAGGCGTCATTGTGGATAACATGTTAAAACCCTCGGCCCAGTGTGCAGCGGCAGCCAAGAGAGCAAATAGAATGCTAGGTATCATAAGGAAAGGAATGGAAAATAAAACAAAAGATATTATAATGCCTCTATACCGTTCCATGGTGAGACCGCACCTTGAATATTGTGTGCAAGTTTGGTCGCCGTATCTTAAAAAGGATATAGCGTTATTAGAAAAGGTTCAGAGAAGAGCCATCAAAATGGTAAAGAGGATGGAAGGATACTCCTATGAAGAAAGGCTAAAAAGGTTAGGGCTCTTTAACCTGGAAAAGAGACGGCTGAGGGGGAGATATGATAGAAGTCTATAAATTAATGAATGGAGTGGAACGGGTAAACGTAGATCGATTGTTTACGTTATCAGAATATAGAAAGACTAGGGGACATGCAATGAAGCTACAGGGTAAACTATTTAAGACTAATAAAAGAAAATATTTTTTCACTCAACTTGTAATCAAAGTCTGGAATTTGTTACCGGAGGATGTAGTAAAGGCTGTTAGTGTAGCTGGGTTTAAAAAAGGTTTGGACAAGTTCCTGGAGGAAAGGTCCATAAACCATTATTAAGAAGAGACCCAGGATATCAATGCTTGACCCAGTACAAGCATTGCAGAACCTGTGTTTTTTGGGGAAACTGCTGGGTACGTATGACCTAGATTGGCCACTGTTGGAAACAGGATACTGGGCTTGATGGACCTTGGTCTGACCCAGTATGGCATATCTTATGTTCTTAAGATCTTGGAGGTCTAGGCCTTCAGCAACCAAGCCCTGAGATGCAGAGACTGGGGATTGGGATGCCATAACATTCCATTCTCCTGACATAGGAGATCTGGAGCAGACCCTAACTCCAGGGAGGGAGCTTGAGAGAGATGTAGAAGCAGAAGGTACCACTCTTGCCGTGGCCAATGTGGTGCTATGAGAATCATGTGGCCTCTGTCTCTCTGAAGCTTGAAAAGGGGTTTTGGGAATTAGGGGAATGGGTGGAAAGGCATACAGGAAGTCTTGACCCCAGTAAAGGAGGAAAGCATCCTTGGCCTGAGCCGGAATCCTGGAACAGAACCGGGGAAGTTTGGCATTCCACGGACTGGCAAAGAGGTCTATGTCCGGGGTTCCCCAAAGTTGAAATATCCTGGTCACCTGGTCTGCATGCAGAGACCACTCGTGTGGAAGGAGAACCCGACTGAGTCTGTCCGCCCAAGAGTTTTGAATGCCTGGAAGATATACTGTCAGCAGATGAATCTGATGCTCTCTGGCGAGGGCCCATAGTCGCAAAGCTTCGTTGCAACGTAACAGAGAGCCCGTTCCGTCCTGCTTGTTCACATAGAACATGGCTACTTGATTGTCTGTATGAATGAGGACTGTCTTGTAGCTGAGCAGGGAGTGGAACACTTGCAGAGCCAGGAAAATTGCTCTGAGTTCCAAGAGATTGATATGCAGACAACTCTCTTGAGGAGACCAGGTGCCCTGGGTGGAGATGTCTTGCAGATGAGCTCCCCAACCCTTTGGAGAAGCATCTGTTGTGAGAGTTGCTTGGGGTAAGGGTTGTTGAAAGGGGGACCCCAGCAACAGGTTTTGAGTGGACCTCCACCATTGGAGAGACAAAATGAGGCGATTTGTGTTTGCTATTTTGTCTGACAGGCACCCTGATGCCTGGGTCCATTGGGTGGATAAAGTCCACTGAGCTGCCCTCGTGTGGAAGCGAGCATATGGAACCACATGCACGGTGGATGCCATGTGGCCTAGCAATTGCAACATTTCTCGAGCAGTTAGATGAGGCTTTAGCACTGTTTGAGAAGCTAATTGCACCAAGCGAAGGCAACGGGCCTGGGGAAGATAGGCCCTTGCCCTTGTGGTATCCAGGAAAGCTCCTATGAACTGTAGAGACTGAGTGGGAGTCAGACTGGATTTTGGGATGTTTATTACCAGCCCTAAATACTGAAGGATACGCATTGTGCAGGATAGAGAAGTCTTGGCCTCTGACTGTGTTGGAGCTCGAATGAGCCAGTTGTCCAAGGGAAGACGAATATTCCTAGAGTGCGGAGAAATGCTGCTACCACAGCCATGCATTTCGTGAACACCCTTGGTGCTGAGGCCAGACCAAAAGGAAGCACCCTGTATTGGTAGTGCTTTCCTTGAAAAAGGAACCGAAGGAACCCTCTGTGGGTTGGATGGATGAGGACATGGGTTACGCATCCTTGAGATCTAGAGAACAAAGCCAATCCTGACTCTGAAGGTATGGTAGCAGAGCTCCCAGAGAAATCATCTTGAATTTCTCTTTGACAAGGAATTTGTTCAATTCTCTGAGATCTAGGATAGGTCTGTATCCCCCTGTTTTCTTTGTAATAAGAAAATAAGGGGAATAGAACCCTGTGCCCTGTTGATGAAGAGGCACTTCTTCTATTGCCCCTTGGGCAAGAAGGATGGCAACCTCCTGACCTAACAGGTTGATGAGAGAGGTCGGAGAATTGAACTGCTTCACTATTGTGTGAGGGGGCATGCTTGAAAAATAAAGTTTGTACCCCTCCTTTATGATGGAGAGTGTCCAATGCTCTGCTGTTATTTGCCCCCATCTGGGGGCAAAATGACATAACCTTCCTGGAATGTTGGACGGTTCTGGTCCCTCCAGAACCAGAAAGGCTAAGTTCTCTAGCTGAAAGTCAAAGGCCCTGAGGAGGCTGAGGCTGCTGGGCCAGTGGAGGCCTAGCAGCCTTTGCTTTCTTCTGTTTGGGTGGTTGCTGATGTTTGCTTGAAAACTGACCTGCAGAAGATGCCATGAAAGCCTTTGGGAATGCTGGCACGCATGCGCGGTTCCCTTCCCGCCTAAAGGTGCCATCTTACCTCACTCTCTTTTTTCCCGTGACACCCATATGTGAGGACTGACTTCCTGCTTGGTCCTGGAGAAAGGCTAAGTTCTCTAGCTGAAAGTCAAAGGCCCTGAGGAGGCTGAGGCTGCTGGGCCGGTGGAGGCCTAGTAGCCTTTGCTTTCTTTTGTTTGGGTGGTTGCTGACGTTTGCTTGAAAACTGACCTGCAGAAGATGCCTGCTGACCATAAGCAGGATAAAATCTTTTCTTTTTAGAAAAAGAGGTTTGCTTGAACAACTTCTTTCTAACAGGATCAGCAGTGGACTTGGATAATCTATCCAAGGTGGAATTTTCAGCATCCATTTCATTGGCTTTTTCCTGCCAATCTTTACCAAACAGGTTCTCACCAGTACAAGGGATATTTCCCAACTTATCTTGTACCCAGAGCTCTAGATCAGATGCCTGGAGCCAAGCAATTCTACGTGCACCTATGGCAATAGCCGAGGTTCTGCTTATACACTCAAAGCAGTCAAAGGCTGCATGTTTGGAGAACTTAGAAACATCTTGGGCATGTTTGACCCAAGTGAGAAAATCCTGTCTTTTATCCTCAGAAATGAAAGGACTTAAAGTCTGTAAATTATCTGTGACCTCCTTTAGGAACATTCCCATGTAGAGACTATAGGAACTGATTCTTGCAGCAAGCATGGAAGCTTGGAAGACTCTACGTCCAAAAGCATCCAGGGTTCTGCACTCACGTCCTGGAGGATTAGAGGCATGTCTTTTTGCACTTCTGATCCTTCTCATAGCTGACTCCACCACAATGGAGTGGTGAGGAAGCTGAGTCTTAGGGAACCCAGGACAAGGAGGAACTCGATACACAGTATCTAATCTACGAGAATGAGGAGAGGTGGTAAGAGGTGTTTCCCACATCCTCAACATGAGATCATACAGAATCTCATGAATGGGTAAGGTGGCTGCCTCCTTAGGAGTTTTGGGATATTGTAAAATTTCCAACTCCTTGCCCCTTGGCTCTGTTTCAGGGGCCACAGTAATAGACAGGCCCCGAGCCACCTCCCTGATGAAGTCTTGGAAGGACATGTCCTCTGGAGGAGACATCCTAGGTTTAGGGGAGGAGGACGTCTCTGGAAGAAGCATCGCTGCATCGACAGAACTTTCAGAATCCTCAGATTCTTCTGAGGACTCGAAGTATCATCTGTCCGGATGCTCCTGCAGAGCCCGATACCCGTACCGACCAAGGTTGGTACCGGGAATAACCGGTACCGGAGAATCGGTACCGGCGGGCATCGGAGGACAGGGTACCGGCATAACAGACACCGATGCCGATACTATCGATACCAGTACCGATACCGACGCCAGTACCAGTGGAGTTGTCTGTCGCGGTACCAAGGGCGTCGATGCCGCAAGGAAAGCCGCCAGACTGCGTTCCTTGGTCAGAATTTTCTGGTCCATGGACGCTGCCAATGTCTGGATGTCGGTACCGGTGGAGACCACCGGTACCCCAGAGCATGGCACCAGGAGATCTGTCGAGGCTGAGCCATCTAGAACATCCTGGAACCCCGATAATGCTTTGGAAGCCGAAGCCTCCCGCCGGGGTAATTTTGCCGGTGCAGAATCCTCAAGGGCAACGCCAGAGGCATCTCGATGCTTAGAAGGAGATCTACCCTTCGAGGACCGGCTGGATTTATGTTTAGTTACCTGAGATCCACGGGAGGAAGAAGCAGCCCTGGAAGACGTCGATGCCACTGAAGCCGCATCAAAGGGAAACAGGGTACTGAGCTTGGCAGCTCGGTTCTGCCGACCTCTTTTAGACATCATGGCACAGGACACACAATCCGTGATGGAGTGGTCAGGACCTAAACATTTTAAACACCATTCATGGGTGTCGGTGACTGAAATGGAACCGCCACACTTGGTGCACTTTTTAAATCCTGAAGCAGGTTTTTCCATGTTGAGGAAAAAGTTTTTGGGCCTAAGGCCCAAAAAGGTGCGTGTACCTGAAGAAAAGGAAAAAAGAAATATATATATATATATTTTTTTTTTTTTTTACAGAAATAAGAAAGAAAGACCGGCGGTACCGGTAGAGCGTCAAAGGCAGACGCAACCACAAAAAGAAAGAAATAATAAAGAAATTCTTCTGCGGTGACAGGAAACACGACCTGCTGGCTCTGTGGAAAAAGAAGAACTGGAGAGAGGCAGTTGGGAAAGGCGGGAAGGCAGCACGCAGGCGCTGTGGGATGCTCCCAAAAGTGTTCTGATTGGACGCTGGGGAGCGTTCCCGCGCAGGCTCCATCGGTACCGACGATACCCATATGTGATGACTACATTCCTGCTTGTTCCTGGAGATCACCTGTTACAGGTAACTACTCTTTCCAATCCTATCCCCAGAGATATGCTCTCTACAATGTTATGCTACAAATGAAAGGTTCAATCAGCAGATTCAGGGAGACTACTTTTCATGCAAAGACAGCTGCTCTGACTCTTCCTCCTACTGTGGGGCTGATCAAGCTGGTTCATTTGGTTGCCATATTCATGAGCCCACACTGCAATCAGCACATGACCATTTCAGCTCTTTTTCTGGATGTCTCGCAGAATATGGCTCATGCAACACTAGCAATTTCTGATAGCAAAAAAACCCGAGATCTATACACTATGGAGTCTATTCTGGACTATTCACTCCACTTCCATCCACGGCAAAAGCCTCCTCATACGAACAAGGAGTTTGTAGGGGGAGGCTTAGATGAGGGCGGGAGGGAGCATTGCAGAGGCAGAGTGAAGGTGGACAGTGGGCGGTCCGAGGCCCCTGGATGTACAGGGAAAATTCTAAGAACATAAGATATGCCATACTGGGTTAGGATACTGGGCTTGATGGACCTTGGTCTATTTCCAACAGTGGCCAATCTAGGTCACAAGTACCTAGCAGTTTCCCCAAAGGACACAGATTCCACAATGCTTCTATCTTGGAGGTGGAATAAGTCCACCTGGACGTTGGAGAACAGCAGGCTTGGGCAGTGGCAAAGAGGTGAAGGGGTGCAGGGGGTTTCCCACAACCCAACCTTGGCCATGGAAGGTCAGATCAGGGGTCTGGCTGCAGGGCACAAAGATTGTGGTTGGCAGCCAGGGGACACCATGGCACCGTGGTTCCATTCAGGAGCATGACTGAATTAGCCAGGCAGGGGTCTGTATGTTCAGGCCAATCTGAATCAGGTTCTGGCCTGCAAGTACAGGCCCAGACGCAAGTCTGATCCTGTAGGGCACATCTAGCCCCATCAGGCTCAGAATCGGGTCTGCCTCTGTGCGTCCTGATTCTGATAGGATGCACAGGGGCCTGCACGCACTCATTGGAATGTGCATCCACGGGAAAACTGCACAAAATGTTGTTTTGCACAGTTGTGCAAAAGCTGCCTATGAGTAACCTATTTGGCCACCTTAAGATCATCAGATATGTTCACTCCCAGATTCTGCTCCGCACTTGTACACAGAACTTACTATATAAGAACATAAGATATGCCAAATTGGGTCAAATGATGGGCCCATCAAGCCCAGTATCCTGTTTCCAACAGCAGCCAATCCAGGTCACAAGTACTTGTAAGGTTCCCAAAAAGGTACACAGATTCCATATTGCTTACCCCAGGGCAAGAAGTGGATTTCCCTAGTCCTCTTTAATAATGGTTTATGGACCTTTCCTCCAGGAACTTGTCCAAACCTTTTTTAAATCTAGGTAATAGCTTTTACTACATCCTCCAGTAACAAATTCTAGGGTTTGATTATGCGTTCAGTGAAAAAATATTTTCTCCTATTAGTCTTAAATGGGCTACATTGTAGTTTCATTGCATGTCCCCTAGTCTTTCTGCTTTTTGAAGGAGTAAACAACTGATTTACATTTTCCCGTTCCACTCCATTTATTATTTTATAGACCTCAATCATATCTCCTGTCAGCTGTCTTTTTTCCCCAAGATGAAGAGTCCTAACCTTTTAAGCCTTTCCACGTAGAGGTATCCTTCCATCCCCTTTACCATTGTGGTGGCTCTTCTCTGTACCTTTTCTAATTCTGTTATATCCTTTTAAAGATATGGCACCATAATTGCAAACAATATTCAAGGTGCGGTCACACCATGGAACTTAATTTCCTAAAACCTTGATTTTGTTTTTAACTCATTCTTCAACTTTTACTATATCCCTCATATTTTCTGCACCTTCCAGGGTGTCTAGCCCATTGCAGACTTTGGTATCATCCACTCTAGGTCAAACCTTTCCTGATTGCTCCTTCACCACATTGCTTACAAAAAATAATAAAGAGCAGTCCAAGGATCCATCATTGCAGCACACCATAGTAAGTGTAGTTACTCACCTGTAACAGATGATCTCCAGGAACAGCAGGAATTTAGTCTTCACATATGGGTGACGTCAAAACTGATTGAGCCTGCGCGGGAACACTCCCTGGCATCCAATAGGAAAGCTTTTGCGAGCATCCCACTGCACCTGCATAGCTGCCTTTCCAGCTCTCCCTCCTCAGTTGAGTTTGTAGCTCAGATAAAAGGAGACAAAGAAGCCTACACTCTTAGGGGAGGAGGGTGGGTTGTGAAAACTAAATTCCTGCTGTTCCCAGAGATCATCTGTTACAGGAAACAACACTATCTCCAGGAACGTAGTCTTCACATATGGAACTCCCTAGCTAGATGGCAGAGAGATGACCTCAGAATTGGCTGTGGATGTTCAGAGGTATGCCTAAAGAGGTCATGTATCCCTCATGGATGTCTGGCATCAAAACCTGGGACAGAAGGTAGGAGTTCCTATAAGTCTGAAAGAGATGCTGGAGAACAGCTTGGCCAAACATAGCATCACGGCGGGAGTCCTTGTCCAGGCAATAGTGAGCAGCAAAAGTGTGGACCGAAGACCAAGTTGCTGCTTTGCAGATCTCATCAATAGCTACAGAGCGTAGATCTGCCATCGAGGTAGCCATGGCTTGAACATTATGGGCAGTGATGTGACCCTTGAGGGATATTTATTTATTTAACATTTTTTATATACCATTTTTCTCCAATTCAAAACGGTTTACAGTGAACAAAAGTAACAGTGTGTTTACAGCTGTTTTACATGGAACAAGTCCTGCCTTCTCATAAGCAAAGGTGGTGCAATCAGCTATCCACTTGGAGAGAGTACATTTGGAGACTGGCAAGCCAAGGTGACTAGAGTCAAAAGAAATGAAAAGCTGGGAAGCTTTTCAGTGCTCTCAAATTCTCTGGAGATAAAAAGATAAGGCACGTTTACAATCCAGAGTGTGGAGGGTTGCTTCTGCCCTAGACGAATGTGGTCTACGGAAAAACACAGGAAGGTAGACTGACTGGTTCAAATGGAAGGGCGAGACCACCTTCAGCATGTCTTGAGGATGAGTCCTAAGAACAACCTTATCATGGTGGAACCGTGTGTAAGGAGGGTCAGCCACCAAGGCCTGGAGCTCACTAAAGCAGCGAGGAGTGGTCTAGTGGTTAGGACAAGGTACTTCAGGCCGGAGGGCCGGGGGTTCAAGTCCCACCTGGGGACAGCAATCTCAGGCCGGAGGGACTGGGATTTCTAGTCCTATAGGCACTCCTTGTGGTCTTGGGCAAGCCACTTAACCCTCCATTGCCCATGTTCCCTGTAAGTATTAGCGTATGTGTCTCATATCCCCTCGTGTTAAATGTATCCCCCAATTGACCACTTTGACCCGGTGAAAAGCGGGATATAAATACAGCTAAATAAATAAATAAAGCGCCTTGCTGAAGTGAGGGCAATAAGGAAGAGAAACTTAAATGAAGTAGTGACTAGAGGTTCAAAGGGCGGCTTGAGAAGCTGTCCTAGAACATCATTAAAGTCCCATGCCACTGAGGCAGTTTAATGGGAGGTTAGGTTAATAGAAGACCCCTCATGAAGCATGCTACGAGCGGCTGAGAAGAGATGGGCTGGCCATCTAAGGGCATGTGAGAGGCTGCACTTGCACTTAGGTGTACTCTTACCAAATTGGTTTTGAGTCCAGAAGAAGATAGGTGTAGGAAATGCACAAGTAGTGTCTCCACCGGAGCTGAGAAGGGATTAAGATTCTTCTGAAAACACCAGACAGAATACCTATGCCATTTGAAAGCACAGGACCGTCTGCTGGATGGCTTTCTAAAAGCTAAGAGGATGTCCTTAACCTCCTGGGGAAGGTTAATGTCTTGGAAGGATATGCCTTCAGCAGCCATACTGTGAGATGGAGAGATTGCGGATTGGGATGGAGAAGACCCCAGATCTTATGGGTTGAGCCTGAGACAGACCCAGAAGGAGAGGGTACCATGATTGACGTGGCCAGAGTGGGGCTATGAGCATCATGAAGCCCTTGTCTCTCTAGAGTTTGAAAAAAGTCTTGGGAATTAGGGGAATGGGAGGGAAGGAGTGGAGGAGTGGCCTAGTGGTTGGGGCAAGGTACTTCAGGCCGGAAGGTCGGGGGTTCAAATTCCACTAGAGGACAGCAACCTTGGGCCGGAAGGACTGGGGTTTCTAGTCCCACAGGTGCTCCTTGTGGTCTTGGGCAAGCCACTTAACCCTCCATAGCCCATGTTCCCTGTAAAATAGTTATCTCCAAGTTATAATGCCCTGTTCAATGTAATTTCAGTTTGTTCAATGTAAACCGCACTGATGCAGAATAGCGCAGTATATAAGAGAATGTAAATAAATAAATAAATAAGGCATATAGGAAGGTTTGACCCCAGTGAAGGTGAAAAGCATCCCTTGCTGACTGTCCGGTGCAGGAGTCCTGGTGCAGAAGCGAGGGAGCTTGGAATTCTGAGGACTTGCAAACAGGTCTATCTCTGGAGGCCCCCTGATTTGAAAAATGTGAGACTTTGTCTACATAAAGAGACCACTCATGGGGAAGGAGGATTCAACTTAGTCTGTTCGCTAAGACATTGTGCTTGCCCAGGAGATACACTGCATGGAGGAGAATGCGATGATGTATGGCAAAGGACCAGAGATGTAGAGCCTCGCTGCAGAGGGTCCAAGAGCCTATTCCACCCTGCTTGTTCACGTAGAACATGGCTACTTGATTGTTGGTTTGGACTAGGACTCTGCGACAAGGAGGATGGTCCTGGAAGCCTTTGAGTGCATTGAGAATGGCTCTGAGTTCCAGCGGATTCCCACTAAGGTTTTGGAGGGAAAGTCCTCCCGCCGGGGTTGTTTGACCAGTGTCCCCCCCTCCAGGGCAATGCCTGAGGCATCTCAATGCTTAGAAGGAGATCTACCCTTGGGGGTGCGGCCAGCCTTCGATGAAGACTTAGGTTTCGATACCTGAGATCTTTGTGAGGAAGACGAAGCTCTTGATGACATTGATGCTAAAGAGACGGCGTCAGAGGCAAAGAGGGTGCCCAGCTTTGCAGCTCAATTCTGTAGGCCTCTCTTCATCATCTTTCTACAGAGAGGACATTCTGATGGTCCTAAGCATTTTAGACACCAGTCATGAGTGTCTGTGGCCGAGATGGTACCGCCACACTTAGAACACTTCTTAAAACTACTAGTTTTTCCATTGTGTCTGTGAATAAAATGGAAGGCCTAGGCCTAAGATGGCATCGCTGCGCCTGAAGAAAAGAAGAAATTCTTTTCTTCACAGCTTTTTTTTTTTTTTGAGAAAGAAGACAGAAAGAAAGTACCGACAGAGGTCGGTACCAGCATCGACGGGAAGGCAGATGCGAACCACAAAAATATGAAAAAACAGGAATTTTCTGTCGGCTCTGTGGAAAAAGAAGAACTGAGGTGGGAGAGATGGAAAGGTGGGAAGGCAGCTAAGCAGGCGCAGTAGGATGCTCCCTAAAGCTTTCCTATTGGACGCTGGGAGCTTTCCTGCACGGGCTCTGTCGGTACTGACATCACCCATATGTGAAGACTACATTCCTGCTTGTTCCTGGAGATACATTCTTTTCCTTGGATGGAATTCTATTTACCACCATATTTTGTTGTCTCCCACTGAATATCTAACCTACTCAACTCCAAAACAAGGACAACTCAGGTTTGTTTTTAAGTCACCAATGTGGAAGTGTCAAAAGCTTTGCTGAAATCCAAGTATATCACACATCCAATGCTCTCCTCTGGTCCAAGTCAGATTTTTTTTAAAGTTTATGGAATTCTCTTGTTCAGGATATAAAAATGATTACTGAATGTGCAATGTTCTCTGAAGAATGTCTGAGAGGTTGTATGTGTTATTCTGTTTTCAAACTGTTTTATCACAACTTTATTGTAAATACTTTGGAGTCTCGCTGGAAGAGAGGTTAAATTAAACTTACCTGCTAATGTAGTTCCTGGAGGAACTCTAGTCTAGTCCCCGAATCCTTGGGTTGTCAACCTCGACCAGCAGCTTTGGAGACTGAGAAACTTTATTGCTGTGATGTCACTGGCATATAAGCGCTGGCACCACCTCTTCTCACCAGTTAACCTAATGACAAAGCAGACTCACCGGAGCAACAAGTAAGTAGGGAAACCAAAAAACATCAAGGCTTACCTGTAAGAATGCTCCTGCTTCAGGCCCTTTAGAATCACTATCTAGGGCGGGAACCGGGACTAGACTAGAGTTCCTCCAGGAACTACAATTAGCAGGTAAGTCTAATTTAACCTTCCTGATCGTCCCTCTAGTCTAGTCCCGGAATCCTTGGGATGTAACAGAGCAGTGAAAACCATCAACGGGAGGGGCCAGCTAACCCCGCCTGAAGCACCGCCGCACCAAAACAGGTATTTCTCTCCGCCTGTACATCAAGACGGTAATGTTTCACAAACGAATGCGCCGAAGACCATGTCGCCACTCAACATATGTCCTCTAATGGCACCAGACTAGACTCCGCCCAGGACGCGGCTTACGCCCTAGTGGAATGAGCTCTTAATCCTTCTGGAACCAAACGGCCGCGCAAGAGATATGCTGACGATATCGCCTCTAACCACCGAGCAATGGAACCCCTTAGAGGCGGCTTCACCCCGCCTGGGTCCTGCAAACAGAACAAACAATCTGTCCGATTTCCGAAAATCCGCTGTTCTGGACAAATACAACTGCAAAGCCCGCTGAACATCCAAGAAATGGCGCTGTTCCGCATCCTGATCCTTCGCCTCGGCTGTAAACACTGGCAAAGACACCACCTGATTCATATGAAAACCCGACACAACCTTGGGCAAGAACGATGGCACTGTCCGCACCCCAAATGAGTACAAGCACACACGCAAGGACACAACAGACAGAGCTCTCTCCATGGCTGCTCCAACAATATGGAACAATCTACCGGACGATCTAAGGGCAACTCCAGACCTCAAAGACTTCAGAAAACAACTGAAAACCATGCTGTTCATAGAGCACTATGGTCACATCACATAACCTAAGAGAATGGATAACAGCACTCCAATCCTCCCAAACAACTGAATATATATAAAATATGATTCTAGCACCACTGTAAATAGCCCACCCTGTATATAGCTCAAACAAATCAAGCACCCAACACATCCCTCACACAACTAAGTTTTATCCTCACTGCATGTACAACACACACACTTTACCTGATTGCTTGCTGTGATACCACCTTGATTATTAAGATAAGGCGGTTTAGAAATACTGTTAAATAAATAAATAAATAAATAAATAAAATAAAACACTACCTTGGAGTCTGAGAAGGACAGAAAGGGCTTTCTACAGGAGAGAGCTTGCAACTCCGACACCCGCCGTGCAGACGCCATTGCTACCAAAAACACCACCTTAAGGGATAGATCCTTCAGCGTCGCCCTCGCCAAGGGCTCAAACGGCACCTTCCCCAATGCCTGCAAAACCAAGGGAAGGTCCCAGGATGGGACTAAGCGCCGACACGGCGGTCTCAGCAAGGACACTGCTCGCAAAAAACGCTTCACATCCACATGAGAACTCAGCGAACTACCGAGAACCTTACCCAGGTAACAGGACAACGCTGCCAACTGGACTTTCAACGACGATGACGCTAAGCCCTTCTGAAACCCGTCCTGTAAGAAAGCGAGCACCTGAGGTACCGACGCCCTAAAAGGACGAAACTGTCGCTCCGCACACCAAGCCTCAAAAATACGCCACACTCTAACGTACGCCAGGGATGTAGACCGTCGTCTCGCTTTCAGAAGGGTCGCTATCACCGGCCCTGAATAACCCTTCGCTCTCAACCGAGCCCTTTCAATAGCCAGGCCGTAAGCGAGAATCGATCCACTTGGGGCATGCAAAGAGGACCCTGAGTTAACAGATCCCTTTGACTCGGAAGCCGCCATGCCCCCTCCACCATGAGGCGTACCAGGTCTGCGTACCACGGCCTGCGAGGCCTATCCGGAGCAATGAATATCACCATCCCCCTGTGGAGCTCGATGCGCTGAAGCACTCGACCGATCAACAACCACGGAGGAAACACAGAGAAGCTGGTCCCGCGGCCAAGTCTGAACAAGAGCGTCTAGACCCTTGGACATTTTTTCTCTTTGCCTGCTGAAGAACCAACTGACCTGAGCCGACTGAAAAGTTGCCATGAGGTCCATCACTGGCACTCCCCAGCGATGAACCAACTCTCCGAACACCGCCGGATGGGGAACCCACTCCCCCGGGTCCACCTTCACGCGACTCAAGAAATCGGCCTGCACATTGTCCACTCCTGCGACGTGTGCTGCCGAGATGGCCACCAGATGCCGCTTTGCCCATGCGAACAAACCGTCCGCCTCAGATTCGAGCGCCACACTGCTGGTGCCGCCTTGCCGGTTGATGTAGGCCATCGCAGTCGCATTGTCCGAGAACACCCGAACGGCCTGCCCTTGAAGAAATGGCCGAAACTCCTGCAACGCCAGTGCCATTGCTCTCAACTCCAACCTGTTGATGGACCAAGCCATCTCCTGAGCCGACCACACTCCCTGCGCTATGCGACCTTGACAATGTCCTCCCCAGCCCTGAAGACTGGCATCGGTGGTAAAAGCTAACCAAGCCGGCGGTTCCAACAACATGCCCTTCTCCAGGTTTCCTGGGTCTAACCACCACTGCAGAGCTTGGCGCGTCTGCGGAGGACAAACCAATCTCCGAGACAAGGAATCTCTCTGATGGGACCATCGTCTCAACATCGCTCTCTGTAACGGCCGCATGTGAGCCCGCGCCCACGGAACCACATCCAGTGTCGCCGCCATGGTCCCCAAAACTTGCAGGTACTCCCAGGCGGTGGGACTCCCCATGCCGAGGAAACAAACTATCAACTGTCTGAGTGCTAACACCCGCTGACGAGGAAGAAACACTCGACTGATCCCCGTATCGAAGCGAGCACCCAGATATTCTAGGTTCTGAGATGGCTGCAACTGACTCTTTGCTACGTTGACCACCCAGCCGAGACTTTGCAGCAACGCTAGTACTTGGGCCGTGGCTGCGACACTCTCCTCCCGAGACTTTGCCCTTATCAACCAATCGTCCAGATACGGGTGCACCAACACCCCTGCCTTTCGCAAGGCCGCTGCGACCACCACCATCACCTTGGTAAAGGTCCGTGGCGCAGTCGCCAGGCCAAAGGGGAGTGCTCGAAACTGAAAATGTCCCATCGGAACCGCAAATCTGAGGAATTTCTGATGCTCCTGCCGTATTGGAATGTGAAGGTATGCTTCCGACAGGTCCAAGGATGTCAAAAACTCCCCTTTTTGTACCGCCACAATAACTGACCTGAGGGTTTCCATACGGAAGTGCGACACCCGGAGACAGCGATTCACCCCCTTTAGATCCAGAATGGGACGCCACATCCCTTCCTTCTTTGGTACGACAAAGTAAATGGAGTATCGACCGCCTCCTAATAGGTCGACGGGAACCGGTACAACCGCCTTGAGCGCCAATAGCCGCTGTACCGTTTCCTGCACTGCCCTGCCCTTTGCTCTGGCCTTGCACGGGGACTGAACGAACGAATCGGTGACCGGGCACTGCAATTCCAAGGCATAACCTTCCCTGATCACCTCTAAGACCCACTGATTGGACGTTAGTTGGACCCAGGCAGGGTAAAAATCCCGCAACCGACCCCCCACGGGAACTAACCCCATCTGGGCCCCCCTGACTTCATTGTGATTTCCTGAAGGAGGAGGAGGAAGAGGAGGCTGCCGGCGCAAAGCCTCTGCTCGCTCCACAAAACCCCCGAAACCCCTGGGTTCGAGTAGGGAAACGACCTCGCTGCCCCTGTCCAAACCTCAGGGTACGAAAGCGGCGAAAATCCCACAGCGGACTCCGGAGGCTGAAGCCTGGACGACTCTACTTCTGCTTGTCCTCCGGCAATCTACCTTCTTTGGACTCTCCTAAATCCTTCACTAACTTCTCTAGATCCTCTCCAAACAGTAACCTGCCACGGAAAGGGAGCTTACTTAATCTAGCCTTAGAAGAACCATCGGCCGCCCAGTTACGCAGCCAAAGACATCTCCTACCCGCTACTACCGAAGCCATGCTCTTCGCTAAACCCCGGATCAGATCATAATGAATATCGGCGAGATACGCCGCGCCGGACTCCAGCCTGGACGCCTCCTCGCTCTCATCCACCGAAGTCGCACCCTGAAGTCGCTGCGCCCATCGCAGACAGGCTCTTGCTACCCAAGCACCACAAATAGATGCCTGCAAAGATAACGCATTTGTCTCAAAAACCTGCTTAAGCAACGTCTCTAACTTACGGTCCTGCGCATCCTTGAGCGCCGCTGACCCTTCCACCGGAATGGTGGTTTTCTTAGTGACAGCCGACACCGCCGCATCTACCTTAGGCGCTTTAAACAGCTCCCGATCCTGATCCATCAGCGGGTAAAGCCTTGACATCACTCTAGAACCCTTGAGCACGGCTTCTGGCATATCCCATTCCTCCTGAATCATCTCCTTAAATACCCTATGCACTGGGAAGGCCCTCTGCGTCTTGCGGACAGCCTGTAGCAACGGATCCTCCAGAGTAGAATCCTCCGCAGGTCCTCCCGTTGGCATATTCAAAGACTTAAGGGACTCTGCAATGAGCGCCGGTAACGCCTCCCTACGGAAAACCCGGACCACTCTCGCCTGATCCTCTTGATCCCTAATCTCACCTTCCTCCAGGTCCTCATCCAGGTCTGCTTCCTCCACGCGAATGTCGTCTGAGAGGACGGACTGGTCAACCCTATCCCTGTCCAGTCTGGCCTTCTTTCCCAGACCGCCAGATACATCCCCCGGGATAGGAGAACCTGATCTCTTAACTCTAAGACTCTCCCCGGAAGCCACCGGTGCCTCCGGAGAAGCCCCTAATGCTTTTTGAATTAAATTTAGAAAATCGGAGGAAAAAATAGCCGCCAAACTCCCTGAGACCGGCAGCTGCGGCAGTGGAGGACCTTGAACTGCCGAAGTAGAGGGCCCCAACTCCGGAACAGGTAAAGGAGCCAGAACCGGCGCAAGCCCCTCTATGAACTCCTCTTTCTCTTCTGCCGCCACTCCAGCAGGCACATCTGCAGCACTGGACTCAAGACTACAGCCCTTACAGACGCCATCAGGAGTCACAGAACTCCTCTGGGCCCCACATAAAAGGCACAGCTGTTTGGCTGGCATGCTGTGCACTCCTGATGCCCTGTTCTTTCTTTCCGTTTTTTTTTTCTATAAACGACAGACCGTTGCAGAGAGAACAAAAAACTGAAGGAAACCAGCCCCAACTATGAAAAAGAAAAAAAAACCTAACCTAAACGCTGATTCCTATGCTCCAGAAGAGCCGCAGCAGCCCCAACCGTTTGCGGCAAAATTTCCTGCGTAAAACCACGCGGTGCGGCCCGTCTTCTCCCGTAACTGCCTCTTGCCGCTGAGCAGATCTCCTACCTCTCCGGGCTCTGCCGTCGCAGTAAAACCGCGATTAACAGCAATCGGATTGTCCCGCTGTCCTCGGAAGCTCAGAACCGCTGCTGATGCTGAAACCTTCCGCCGACACCGCTGACAACGGGGAGGGCGGCTCAAAGCGCTTGCAGGCAGAGCTTCTGCGCGCTGAGCCTAGCCCCTCTCCACTGACTCCTGAGCCGGTCTGAAAAGGCCCAGGTAATCAGGCGCGGGTCTCCTGCTCCAACGCCCGAACTCCGCAGGCTTCTGAGGCCACTCAACCCAGGTGCAAGAAATAAAAGGAAAATAAAGGAAATATAAAAGGAAAAATACCCAGGAAAATAACAAAGGGACAAGCGAGGACCCCAGGTAAATGAACGGCCCAACCAAGCTCTCCCTGATTTAACCCTTAACTATCCATTCAGCTAACAGCTGTTCCAGCTGTTATTTTAGCCCACTTAATGTATTTTAATCTATTCTCTAACTAAACTGCTTAATTGTTCCTCAAGTGAGCCCTGAAATCCCTGGGCTCACCCCCTCTCCAGCTGCTTTGGAGACTGATAACTGGTGAGAAGAGGTGGTGCCAGCGCTTATATGCCAGTGACATCACAGCAATAAAGTTTCTCAGTCTCCAAAGCTGCTGGTCGAGGTTGACAACCCAAGGATTCCGGGACTAGACTAGAGGGACGATCAGGAATGGTCTATAAACATTTATGCTAAATAAATAAATAAAAACTTCTGGTCACGCCGTCAAAGAAATTGATCAGATTCTTCTGAGAAAATCATGGGGATCAATATTTAAACACCATGGGGATCAATATTTAAACACCACAGTCGGTTCTTTTATTTTTTTTTAATACGCTGGTATTTAAAATTTAAACTGGTTATTCAGTGCCAGAATCCAGATAGCCTCTGGTTCTGAATATGCAAGTTCAGCAATGACCAGATAGCAAACTGCACAAAGTTAGAACAGTTTTTGTGACCTAGCTTTATACAGTCACTTATCCAGTTAGTGGACTGAAAATCACCACAAACCAGGTACATGCTAGCACTGTTCCCACCCCACCCACTGGCCCCCTGACACTGACCGGACACTGCCATGGCAGCACTATCCGGTTAATGCCTCTGAATATCCCTCTCTGTGGTGGTTTATCTGCTTAACAGCTTCTGTTCACTGGATAAATCCTTTTGAATATCGGGCCCATACTGCCTTGGATCTTGTAATCTAGCAGATTCTAGAAACTGCATTATCCTCCTTTGTAATTTAGCTGCCTCTGAAGTCTGGGTAACAGAATTATAGTTCTCAGCCTCCCCCTTAATTCAACATGTTCTCATACACTGGCTGGGAATGTGGGTAGTGGCTATTAGCCTCCACTGATGAGAGGCAACATGTGGCTCCTTCATGGTGGAATTTGCTTCTCATCTTTGTTCAGAACACTCTAGAGCTAAGTAAATCAGATCTTAAAACCTGGCTTTTTGAGCAATCTTTCCCCCATGGCTAGGTAGAACCACTGAGACACTGCGGGGTATGATTACTAAGCAGCGGTAGCGGCTTCTGTGTGATTATCAGAGCTGTGGCCCCATTGAACTCATTGGAGCTGCGGCTCCGATATCGAATGGAAGCCGCTACCGCTGCTTACTAAATATACCCCTATGTTTCCCTACCTTTTGTATATGGATTTATGCTGTTCTGCTACTCATCATACTTTTTTGTGTTTTTGTACGTGATTTTTTTTACACTTCTGAATTGGAAAAATATGTTTACAGTGTATTCTTCTTCTAATTGTGAACTGCCTAGATGTCACTGTACTAGAGGCAGTTTATCAAATGGTACTAATACATAAATAAACTTGTGGCAACTACTGGACTATTACCCACAATATATGGTAGCAAAACCAAACAAATGCTCTTTTCTACAGTAGAAAATTTGAAAAAAAATAGTAAAAATTAACTTTTATTTTTACTTCAAAGTAAAGGTAAGTAACATTCATTCAAAGTGAAAACTATGGAAGCATATTTTCAACAAAACAGAAAACTTTCTTAGCTTGTTAATGAAGGGAGGCAGCTATTTGTATACAGTCACACAATCTCCCTCTCTTCTCCTTGCTTCTTCACTAAAACCATTATTTATTTTCTTTCTTCTTGCCAGTTTTAAAGTAGCTTAACTGGTAGCCCGCTTGCTTCTGTCAGTTTGCTTCCTGGAAGAGTTTGCATTCAAGTTTAACAGATTGCTGTGAAACTGCAAAGCTGCTTCACCAAAGCTATCAGTTTTTAGCAGCTTAGATTGTGAATAAGTCAGAAAATAAGTCAACACAACTGCATACTGTATGTAGACTCTACATATAGTGTAGCTATAGGATAAGTTAATAGCGAGCATGCTCCGGACAACCGTTCACCAGAGTGATGTCTTATAGTTGAACTTCAACTTCAGCAGATATTTCAGATTAACTTGAGCGACATCATAGACAATGTATCTGGAAAAAAAGCAGTCAAGGAACATACAAGTATTTTCCACTCCTTGTGGAAAATGCAGAGACCGCAGAGATGGGAGAGCAAAATTCATGCCCAAACATGATGCTAAAGGCTGGAGGAAAGACCAGTACTGCTGAAGGTGTGCAGCAGATAGACAGTGAACCATCAGCCTTAGGTAACTTACATGACACCATGACACACCGGTGCAGACCAGCAGCCTATCTCCGATAGACATGTGCAGCACTGCTCATCTGCCTCATGACCCTTCCATTCTCAATATATTTTCCTTATACCTACTTCCTTTTTTAACCCAGTTATGCTATTTGACTATATATCCTGTGGCCCAACAGCATTCATCCAACAACCTGGCTAAATATATTTTTTTTGATGAGTACGAATTCTAAACAAACCTTATCATCAGTTGCTGCAAGAGGCCTTGATTTTGGAAATGGCATCCATTTAAAAAGGTGTCCTTTTCCATGATATTCATATTTGCAATTGATTCCAACAGTCCTGCCACAGTGAAAACCCAAGGGGTTGATATTCAAAAGGCTCATGTAGTTAACACCAAAATATTAACCACAAACGTTTGAGACAAACCATCTTACCTTTCTGAACAAAATTTATTTTATTTATTTGAGGGTTTTTTTATACCTTGCTCTTTAAAATCAGCTCGGTTTACAGTTAAAACAGATTTGTACAGTGTGGTGCGGCGGCGTCCACACTGTACTTACAAAGAACAGGGATTACAACTTGGCTAACTGGGGAAACTATGTACAGGCTACTCAGTAACAGGTCACTCAGTTAAGTAACTATATACAGACACGACAGTCAGGCTGTGGGGGGGGGGGGGGGGCGGCGACATGACTGCTTGGTGACTATTTACAACCAATTGTGTGCTATATACAAGACTGTGAGCTATTTACAAATTGTGTACAGTTGCATAACAGGTGTCTGGAAGCGTTAATGGGCAGGGCTGGGACTGCTTGTTGCTGTTGTGTCAAGGGTGCTGTAATGGTGGGTGCGTGAGGATGCATGTTGTGTGTCTTCATTGTGGGAGTAGTGCTGGAGAAAGAGGTGGTGTTTCAGAGCCTTTCTGAACTGGGCGAGGTCGGTTATGGAGCAGATGTTGGGCGCTTTATGCCAAAGGTGCACACCTGCACAGGGAACATTCCACAGAAGTGCCAAAATGTTATCCTGACAGTGGTAATATGCACTTGCTGAGATAGCCACATATTTGTTATCCAACTATCTCTAAGTTGCAATATTCATTAAGCCTGAGATATTCACTTCTCTTGACAACTCTCTTATGTAAAGCAGATAAATCATTCACTTATCTTTATCCGGTACCTGCCTCTTTCTTTATGTGTTCTCTCTTAAGGTTGGACTCCCCCCCCCCTAGCTTTCTCTGTCCCCTAGTTCTTTCGTGCCCCTAAGCTTTTTTTCTCTCTGCTCCCTACTCTCCAGCATGACTCCCAGCTGTCTCTCACTAACACCCCCCATCACTGTTTTCTCTCCCCACCTCCAAGCAAGAAACCCCCCCCCCTCTTTGCTTCCCTCCCAGAGTTCTATCTCTTCAAACTTCCTCCCCCCAAGTCTCCTCCCTTGTGCCGATCATGCAGCAAGAGGAAGAGGAGAGCGGCTGTGCTGTCCTCCTCTGCCAGGCAATGTCTGATTGCTTATTTGAAATACATGTTGCATGATGTCTCTCAATGTTCAAATCAGCAGTCATTATTCTCCTCTTGCTGTGGGAGAACCATGCAAGCTGTCACCACTGCTGCTGCTTCCTGATCCCTGTGCAGAATTCCATGTACGAGGGGAATTGGGCAGAACTGCCCCAGGAGTGGTATGTCCTGTGAGGCATTTTACAAGGATTTTTGAAAAGTGGCAATACTTGGCATGGGTGAAGAAAAAAATGTTTATGTTAAACCACTGCTTTGAAATGTTCTATGGCAGTGATTCTCAACCCAGTACTATATAGCCAGCCAGATTTTCAGGATAACCACAGTGAATATGCATTAGACATGCACTGCCTCCACGGTATACAAATCTCTATCATACACATCATTGTGGTTAATCTAAAAACCTGACCAGTTAGGTGTGTCCCGAGGACTGGGATGAGAACCCCTGCTCTATGGCATGGTGCTCCTGTTGTAGTTGAGGACTGGAAAGTATCAATGCTTGCAAGAGATTTAAAAAAAAAGACCTCACGTGTATCAGCATTCAGTTAACTCATGTGGTGTTCAATAAATGTCCTCTGTGATACCCTGAGCAAATGGACTCGGTCTGTATTTTGAAACCCTTACTCCCAAATCTGCATGGGCGAAAGAGTTGAAAAATACAGTACTATCCAACCTTCACATCATAATGGTTCAAATAGTAACGTTTTTAACTTTAACATGCTCAGGATTCTGGCTTTCCATAAACCCTTTCAGAGATGGAAAACAGGTATTACTGCTGACCACCTGCTCTCAAACACTAAGCACTAAAAACCTGAGCAGTGAGGTCACCAGTGTACCATCAAATCGAAAAGGAAAAAAGTGCACTATGCACAATCCAAACTGGGCATGTCAGATCCTGCTAGCCATACACAAAAGCATACAATATGATGGAAGGTATAGGTCATTAGGCCTCTGATGGCCAACTTCATTCACAGTGCAATGCCATAGACTCTAGCAGAGTTCTGGCTTTTCTTGCTCCTCTTCACCACTGCCCTCCTTTCATGTCTATAAAGCTGCTGCACCGGCTCCTGCTTTTAATCACGAGTTTTGTTTAGTTTTATCCTGCTTTCTAAGAATTCACTTAAGTGCAGTCATGCGTGCCTGTGCTATTCTGAAAAGCAGGAGTCATCTGTTTCGGTTTTAATTTTGTTTAAGTCATTTGATTTATTTTGGGGGCTATTTTCAAACTGTCAATACTGGGACAAAGACTACATTGTACTTTTGACCCAGATCTGCACTAATTCTCAGAGTGAAAGAAAAACTTTGACCTAGCTACTAATTTTCTTTGAAGTCCTACCAGACAACTCCAGATGCATGCGTTCTGCTCCCCAACCAGCAGATGGAGACATAGAACAAACGCTTGTGAGCCCTGCTCTATAAAAATTACTTCAGTATTTTTGTAACAAAACTGACATGAACCTCCCCCACTTTCCTCAAAGACATTGTGGGTGCGATCATATGGTCACCACCAGAACCATCCCCCTGGCTAGAAACAGTGCCACTACAGTTCAAAGGGACTTTCAAACTGGGGGAGAAACTAAAGCCCATTGATAACACTGTAGCATTCTCAGACGTTCTACCTGTTCTTGGTAAGGGGGCAGAAAGTTACATCGCATAAACAGCTTTAACGCATGGCTCCAGACCTGGTGCAAAGAGGAAGTATTCCAATTTATATGCGACTGGGGAAACAGATGGACCAACAAGGGACTATACTGTGCTGATGGACTACATCTCTCTGTCGCAGGGAATAAATCCTAAGTGAAAAATTCAGGCAGTATGTGGATATGCATTTAAACTAGAAAAAGGGGGTGACGGATGGGGAAGGTCAAGTTCTGGACGTCACTCCCTGCAAAAGCAATCATCATCAGAAACAGCCACACTTTTAAACCACACATCAAAAACAAGTGGGAAGAAGTGGGCAGAACAAAATCAATGCAAAATACACGCAAGCCAGTTAAATGCTGGAAAGCAATGAGCACAAATGCTCGAAGCTTAGCCAACAAAGTTTCAGACCTGGAAGCCCTAATGGTGGAAATGGACTTGGACACTGTGGCCATTACAGAAACATGGTTTAATGAATCGCATGATTGGGATATAGCCATAGCTGGCTATAATCTATTCAGAAGAGACAGAGAAAATGGAAAAGGAGGAGTAGCCTTGTATGTCAAAAGCAATATTAAAGCTACTGAAATGCAGGGGGTATGGGGAAAAGAAGAAGCGCTCTGGATTGTGTTGGAAAGAGGAGATGGCACTGTCATCCATACTGCTGTAGTCTATAGATCTCCAACTCAAATCAAAGAGATAGATAACGAATTGATTATAGATATTGCCAAGATAGGCACAAAGGGGGAAGCAATCATATTGGGTGACTTTGATCTACTCGATGTGGATTGGATTACTGCTTCTGCAAATCTGGAAAGAAGCAAAAAAAATGTGGATGCTCTCCAAGATGCGTTACTTAGACAAATGGTGATGGAACCAACCAGGGAAAGCTCAACGCTGGATTTAGTGCTCACCAACAGTGATAGCGTGTCGAATGTCTGGGTGGGTGCCCTTGTGAGCAACAGCGATCATCACATGGTGTGGTTTGAGATAAAAGCCAAGGTGCACTCCAATCATAGCAAGCTCAAAGTCCTAAACTTCAAAAACACTGACTTCAATAAAATGGTTGAGTACCTAAAGGAGGAGTTGACAGGGTGGAAGGAGATAAGGGAAGTGGAATTGCAATGGGCTAAATTAAAGGTGGCAATAAAAGGGGCAACAGATAAATATGTAAGAAAAGTAAATAAAAACAAGATGAGAAGGAAACCTATATGGCAAATAAAGGCAAAAAACAGCTTTCGCAAAATTCAAAAGCTTGCAAACAGAGCAACAAAGAATCAAACTCAAAGAGACAAAAAGAGAAATAAGGATAGCAAAATCAAAGGCAGAGGAAAAGATGACTAAAGATGTTAAGTGTGGCGATAAAACTTTCTTCAGGTATATTCGAGAAAGGAAGAAGATCAGAGGTGGAACTGCAGGACTCAGAAGTGCTGGGAGCGGACTCGTGGAAAGTGACATTGAAAAAGCAAAATTGCTAAACAAATACTTCTGCTCTGTTTTTACTAAAGAAAATTCTGGATTAGGACTACCTGTGACTCCCAAATATAAAAATGGGAATGAAGTAGATACCTCACCATTCACAGAAAATGTGTTAGAACAACTTACAAAACTGAAAGTGGACAAGGTCATGGGACCAGATGGGATACACTCCAGGATACTGAAAGAGCTCAGAGAGGTTCTTGCAGGGCCATTAAAGATGTTTTCAACAGATCCTTGGAAACTGGAGAATGGCTGATGTCGTACCTCTACACAAAAGTGGTGACAGGGAAGAAGTGTCAAACTACAGGCCCGTGAGCCTTACCTCGGTGGCAGGAAAAGTAATGGAGGCACTCCTGAAAGAGCAAATAGTGAACTTTCTCAAAACCAACAGATTGCAAGATCTGAGGCAACATGGTTTTACCGAAGGACAATCTTGCCAAACAAATCTGATTGAGTTCTTTGACTGGGTGACCAGAGAACTAGATCAGGGGTATGCAATAGATGTCATCTACCTGGATTTCAGCAAAGCCTTTGATACGGTCCCTCATAGGAAGCTTATCAATAAACTCAGTAGTTTGGGGATGGGTCCCAAGGTGGTAAACTGGATCAGAAATTGGTTGACTGACAGACGACAGAAGGTGATGGTAAATGGAGCTCACTCGGATGAAAAGAAGGTGATTAGCAGGGTGCCCCAGGGGTTGGTCCTGGGCCCGGCACTGTTCAATGTATTTGCGAGTGATTTTACTGAAAGACTGAATGGAAATGTCTGTCTTTTTGCAGATGACACGAAAATTTGCAACAGAGTGGACTCCCCCGAGGGAGTGGTTAACATGAGGAAAGATCTACAAAAGCTGGAAGAATGGTCTAATGCTTGGCAATTAAGATTTAATGCCAAGAAATGCAGTGTCATGCACCTGGGTAGCAGAAATCCAAGGGAAATGTACACGATAGGGGGCGAGAGGTTGGTGTGCATGGATCAGGAGAAAGACCTTGGTGTGATTATTTCTGTAGATCTCAAGGTGGCAAAACAGTGCGAAAAGGCGGTGGCAAAAGCCAGGAGAATGTTGGGCTGCATACAAAGAGGAATTACTAGCAGAAAGGAAGAGGCACTAATGCCACTGTATAAGTTGCTGGTGAGGCCTCACTTGGAATACATGTACTGTGTTCAGTTTTGGAGACCATATCTTGCAAAGGATGTAAAAAGAATGGAAACTGTTCAGAGGAAGGCAACCAAAATGATTTGGAGCCTGCGTCAGAAGCCTTATGAGAAGAGACTTGAAGACATAAATATGTACACTTTGGAGGAGAGGAGGGATAGGGGAGATATGATTCAGACCTTTAAATACTTAAAGAGAAATAATGAACAAACAAACCTCTTCCAAAGACGGGGAAGCTGTAAAACTAGAGGGCATAACATGAAACTGCAAGGTGGTAAATTGAAAGGCAATGTCAGGAAATACTTTTTCACTGAAAGGGTGGTGGATGCTTGGAATGCCCTCCCGATGGAAGTGGTGGGGGCAAACACAGTGACGGAATTCAAAATGGCATGGGACAGGCACAGTGGATCCCTTTACAGAAACAGGATAAAATCAAAATAAACGGAACCATCTAATTTCTCAACAAATAGGGGTGTCCTACATGGAGCGGTGGGTTCACCCCAAACAAAGACATGGGAAGGGGTGGTCTGCACAGAGTGGCAGGTGCACCCCTGGACACAGACATGGGGAGGGGTGCCCCTACTCCTGGTAGGTGCAACCCTAAACAAAGACAAGTGGAGGGGTACAGCTACTCCTGCCATCTTACTGGGCAGATTACATAGACCATACTGGTCTTTATCTGCTGTCATTTACTATGTTACTATACCCAAGGAAGATCTCCCCCATGGGCACTGTTCCCTCTAAGCCAGGGGTCTCAAACTCAAATTGCTTTGAGGGCCAAATGAGGACTTGTAAAGTAACCCGGGGGCCGCATAAGACGCGGGGCCTCATTTGCATAAGGGGCCTCATTTGCATAAATATTTGCATAATGTTACCATACACTAACTTTTAGTAAACATGCCTCTTTAATGAGTATGGATAAAGAAAGACTAAAAGATTTAGAAACAAGAAGACAATAATTAAACTGGGAACCCCAAAAGCCAAACTTGGAATGTACAACAACACTGTAGAAATAAAACTATAAATTAATTTCCTCTTGTACTAAACAAAGCGCAAACATTAATGATGCACATTTCCCAGAGCTGACATATTCCAGTTAATAAATTAAAAATAAAGAGATATTTTTCTACCTTTTGTGCATTTTTTTCAGTTGCAATTGTTCCAGCCACTTTCTTCTGGTTTCTTCATGTCTTCTGCTAACTCTCCATCGTCTGCTGTCCATTTGCCCTTTCTTCTCTCCTAGTTTTTTTCCATTCTCTCTCTACATCTGCTTTAACATACTAATCTTTCTCCTTTTTCTCTTTCCTCATTCCTATTTCATCCACTCAAATTTTACCCCTCCATCCTCAATCCCCACTTACTCTCCCAATACCTGGCCAATTGTAGATTTGTCTTCTCTCCCAGACAAAATATTTTTCCCCTCTCCATTTCACTTTCCCAGCTCCATCCCATTCTAATCCTCCCCCAACATCAGCTCCCTTCTAGTTCCAGCCCCACCCAGCATCCGCTCCCTTCTAGTCCCCCCATTAGTCCATTTCCAGTCCTATCCTAGCCTCACCATCAGCCCATTTCCAATCCTAGCGCCCCGTCAGCCCATTTCCAATCCTAGCTCCCTCCCCTCACAGCCCATTTCCATTCCAAGCCCCCCTCCCCATCAGCCATTTGCAGTTCAAGCCCCCCTTCCACTCAGCCCATTTCCAGTCCTAGCAACCCCCCCAGCCCATTACCAGTCCTAGACCCCCCATAGCCCATTACCAGTCCTAACCTCCCCATAGCGCACTTCCAGTTTTACCCCCCATCACCCCATTTTCAGTCTTACCCCCCCCATAGCCCATTACCAGTCATAACCCCCCTGCCAATAGCCCACTTCCAGCCCTAACCCCCATTACCCCATTTCAGTCAGCCCTTCCATAGCTCATTACCAGTCCTATCTCCCCCCATCAGCCCACCTCCAGTCCTTCCTAACCCCCACCTGCCCATTTCCAGTCCTAGCCCCCACCATAGCCCATTACCAGTCATAACCCCCTGCCAATAGCCCATTTCCAGTCACAACCCCCCCTGCCAATAGCCCATCTCCAGTCTTAACCCCCCCTGCCACTAGCCCATCTCCTGTCATTACCCCCCCCCCTGCCAATAGCCCATTTCCAGTCATACCCCCCCCCGCCAATAGCCCATTTCCAGTCCTACACCCCCCCCCAGGTAAATTAAAAAAAAAACCTGGCTTCTGCTGCTCAAGCAGCAAAATCAGCTGTCCTGCGGCCCCTTCCCCTGTGCCCGGAGATCCGAGTCTGCTCTATCAGCGGCGTGCTTTTCAAGCCGCGAGGAGAGTATTCCCCTCTCGCGCGGCTTGAAACCGCGCGAGAGGGGAATACTCTCTTCGCGGCTTGAAAAGCACGCCGCTAATAGAGCAGACTCGGATCTCCGGGCACAGGGGAAGGGGCCGCAGGACAGCTGATTTTGCTGCTTGAGCAGCAGAAGTCAGTTTTTTTTAAAATTTGACAATTGATTCTGCCGCTGCCACGGCGGCAACGGCAGAAGCCAGGGTTTTGGGGTTTTTTTGTTTTCCTCCGTCGCGGGCCGCACAAAGTTGTCTCACGGGCCGCATGCGGCCCGCGGGCCGCGTGTTTGAGACCCCTGCTCTAAGCTGTGCGCGTGTGCGAGCGCACACACCTCGCCGAGCGCACATACTTTACAACAGAGCGCACAAAAATTACGGCTCTGATTCTGATAGAAAACAACACAGACGTCTTATAATTTAAAAGTTATGATTGTAATTACTAGAAATTTCCCGCTTCATTTAGTAATCGTCTATTTTCATTTAATTTGATTAAAATCAATGTGGTATACATACTGTATTCTGACATGTAGTCAAATTTTAAAGTATATAACTCCGAGTGTCGTTATGTAGCGCACAAAAATTTAACCTTCCTTCAAAAGCTGCACACAGCTGATATTTTATGTGCACACAGCCTACAGAAAATTAGAGGGAACATTGCCCATGGGGCTCAAACACTAACTTCTAGGCAAACATGCCTGCTATGTATGACCAATCAGAAACCAAAATACATACAGAACAGTGGGACTCTGGACCAATGTTCCCTCTAATTTTCTGTAGGCTGTGTGCGCATAAAATATCAGCTGTGCAGCTTTTGAAGGAAGGTTAAATTTTTGTGTGCCACATAACGACACTCGGAGTTATATACTTTAAAATTTGACTACACGTCAGAATACAGTATGTACACCACATTGATTTTAATCAAATTAAATGAAAATAGACGATTACTAAATGAAGCAGAAAATTTCTAGTAATTACAATCACAACTTTTAAATTTTAAGACGTCTGTGTTGTTTTCTATCAGAATCAGAACCGTAATTTTTGTGCGCTCTGTTGTAAAGTATGTGCGCTCGCTCAGCGAGGTGTGTGCGCACAGCTTAGAGGGAACAGTGCTCTGGACTAGTCTGGTAGGATTTGAGGATAAAAAATAAAGATGGAAAAATTTGGTCTTACTTGCTAATCATTCACCAGACATATTCAGATACATGTTATGTAGCAAAGCACCCTTTACTTTGGGAGGGATTCTGAAAACACATGCTCTAACACTCCTGCCCCAAATGTGGCATTCTCTCTGGCTCAAACATCCAATTTGCAATGCTTAGCGAACAAGTGCAGAAACAAGGACATAGCCGCCTTATAAATCTATGTGAGACATTGTGTGCAGATCGGCCCAAGAAATGCCTGACCTCTGGTTGAATAAGTTCTCAGCCCTTTGGAATTACTCACCCCTTGAGAATACAGACCTAAGAAATCATTTTCTTGAGCCACCAAACTATAGTTAACTTTGTTGCGGCTTCTCCCTTCTTTAGATCCAAAAAGGGACAAAACCATCCAGACCTTCAGAAGTCATTGGTTACGTCCAAAGAGTGCATCAGAATTCTACGCACATGAAAGTCCTCCCCACAATCTTGCCTCCACAAGATTTTCATATCCACCTGACTGATATGAAATACCAAAACCACCTTCGACAAGAAGGATGAAACCCCCGTTTCCATAAAATAAACGGTTCCCTACCTACAGAACAGCATCTATAGTTCTGAAATCCATCCATCTTAAATATGCTCTCATACGTTCAATTCATCTCACATTATTAACATCTTAGAAGATTTCCAGGGATATCATGGCGACTTGATAATGGTCTCATTGGATATAGCCTCTCAACACCAATGTCTCATAGAGGGAAGCCCTGAGGATTCTGAAGATATATTGCTAGAGAGGATGGATTCACGTAAACTCCCTGCTGCATTTTTGATGCAATTAGCAACTCTAGCTCTTACACAAAACTACTTCTGCTTCAGAGAAATTTATTTTAGACAAAGGGCGTGGCAATGGGCTCCTCTAGGCCCCTGATAATGCCAACTTGTATGTAGCTGAATTTGAAAAATGCTTCTTGACTTCTCACCAATATAGGGATAATGTGAAGATGTGGCGTAGATATATCGATGACATCTTTGTAATTTGGGATGGAGGATGGGAACAACTGCAAGACTTTCTTCATTGGTTGAACTCACTTGACCCTAATCTCAAGTTTGAATATACTGTTAGTGACTCAGGGGTTCCCTATTTAGACATCATTATAAAAAAGGAAGTTTAGATTTCAAAATGGACCTATATCGCAAACTTACTAATAGGAATCAGCTCTTATATTATACTTACTATCACAAATGGTCACTGAAATACAATCTCCCAGTCAGTTTCTGCGGGCTCTCACAGTATTTGTTCATCTAGAGCTGACATTGAAAGACACTCGCACCTCTCTACTACAGAGATCTGAGCGACGGGTCCGGAACCGCATTGTTTGTCCCTTACTTTTTTCTACTCTTTCCAATGATATTGCTAAAATTATAAAGGAGGTGTGGCCTAGTGGTTGGGGCAAGGTACTACAGGCCGGAAGGTCGGTGGTTCAAATCCCACTAGAGGACAGCAACCTTGGGCCGCAAGGACTGGGGTTTCTAGTCCCACAGGTGCTCCTTGTGGTCTTGGGCAAGCCACTTAACCCTCCATTGCCCATGTTCCCTGTAAGTATTAGTGTATGTGTCTCATATCCCCTCGTGTTAAATGTATCCCCCCAACCGCTTTGACCCGGTGAAAAGCGGGATATAAATGCAGATAAATAAATAAATAAATATTTTACAAACCCTGTCGTGCTTCGAAGATCAACATTTAACTATTGCTTATAAGAGGAATCGAAACTTAGGAAATCATCTAATGCTATCCACATTATCTGAGAGATGCCATGCACCACCCACTAATGGCCACTTTCAGTGTGGTAGGTGTTCTCTTTGTATTCATAGTATCATTGTCAAGAATTTTCACACTCATCCGGTCACGCATAAGACATTTTATCTTTACCATTTTTCTAGCTGTTTGGCAGAAAAATGTGAATTATGTGATTGTCTATCGATGTCCATGCCTGTACGATGGTAAGACTAGGAGATCTATACGCACCCGCATCATTGAGCATAGGAGCTGTTTAAATAAACGTCTTTCGGATAAACCTCTTGTTAACCACTGGATAGAGAAGGTACATCTGATATCCGATCTTTGATTTTTTGTTCTTAAGGTGGTGAAGCCAAACTGGAGGAGCGGTGACACAAATATATTTTCTTTTTGAACACCATGGACCTCTCAGGACTTAATCTAGAAACAGATCTCTCTGATTTCCTTTAGCTTCCTTGCTCATGTACCCCACATTTGATTCTTTGACCACCTGGATTTTTGGTGTTCTGATTATTTCCTTGCTGCTTTGGCCACCCAGCCCCCAACCCCCTCCCTTCCTCCCCTTCTTTCTCCCTCTTCGCCCCTCCCCCTGTTTGTTTCAACATACATGATATAATTAGTTTAGTTTTTTTCCAAGATCCTTCTTTAATTATATGGCCCCCAATGGGATACCAGTGCAAATTTACTCTAGTTCTAACACCTTTCTATATGTTCTTTTAAGCGATCCATTTTCAATGCTTTCGATGATAAAGTTATATTTTTTATATTTTTAATCACCATTTAGCATTCCTTTACTAAATGAATATGTTTTTATAGGATTCATGGAGGGTTTGTGCATGGTTTGGGGAGGGGCATGTAATTCCCACAGCTCATTTTTTATGTTGTATGTACAATTGGGTCTTCACTTTGTTTTTGTTTACTTGTTACTGTGAATACCTTTTCGCCGACTGATTCTTTCAAAGGAACAGAGCAAGCACGGTTTTCATCCTTGATTTGCTGAATGCAGTTATACGCCTCTATTAGGCAAAACGTGCGTTGGGTATTTCTTTTAACATTAAGATATTGGTTCAATGATTATGTGTATGGCATTTGAATTTAAGATAGGTTTTTGATGCGTATTCCATGCAGGCCATGTACATTTATCTACCTGAACATCTCGTTTCTCCAATTAGTTAAGGCATTATGGCATTGGAATGCTGTTTTTAGGCCTTTACGCTACACTAGATTTACCTCTTCAGTTTATTTATATTTTTACTAATATTTGGGATATTGGTTGTGGTTTTAAATGGAGTGATATCTTGTGCATTGTTCTTTATGTATTCTCTTTAAGCAGTGCAGGAGTCATATTACTGTCTGCAAGTTTTATTCCCTTTTGATTACTTGTGTTTGACAAGGAAATTTATAGACCTGAGGGACTTAAAAGCAGCATTTGAAATAGTGCATTGCTCACTGGCTACCCACATGCGATCCCTGTCCTCAGATTTAGATACTTAGTTAGAAAGTCTTGAATATTTCAACTTTGAGAGATATTCTTCTCTAAAAGAATGTGATTGTGTGGCGTTGTGTCCAGATGAGGGATTCTTGGTATAGAATAGCGCTGAGTTCTGGTAAGCTGCCTGTTGTCCACAACATAAGCATTTATAAGGAGCTTGTCACACAGGTACGCTCTCTTTTTATATATTTTCCTATTTAAC
Organism: Ichthyophis bannanicus; assembly: GCA_033557465.1. Taxonomy (NCBI): domain Eukaryota; kingdom Metazoa; phylum Chordata; class Amphibia; order Gymnophiona; family Ichthyophiidae; genus Ichthyophis; species Ichthyophis bannanicus. The sequence goes on along the minus strand of CM066033.1, from coordinate 368,833,451 downwards.
ATTGAAGGTTGTTACCTACAAAATGCTTTCCTGGGTGTACCGGTCCATTTTTTAAAACTGAGAGGTTTATAAGTGTATACCGTATATATAGGAATTTTTACGATTGATGTTCAAATATGTTACCCTTTTTATAGAAAGTTTTAATTGTTTATGTATGTTTCCTGAACATTTTATCATATTGTGTTTTTAATGTGTTAGGCATTTGGAGGCCTTTTCATCATTGAATACGGCTAATAGGTGCCCCCAGAGTACTGACGATGCAAGTTTGCATTAAAGGTGTTTTAAAAATAGAACTGTATGCACTTGCATTTTAGATTTCCATCTATGTGTTAAACAACTATATCTTGGTCTGGTAGAATAGTATAATACCCAATACGATAGATTTTTAGAATTTTCTGTTCTACACATTTCATGTTTTGATTCCTTTAATCTTTTTATTATTTCATCATTTGCCATGGCACTTGATTGTCATAGTTTAATATTTTTGCTTTTATGGATTAGCGCACCATTTTATGGTTTATTTTGTTATTTATTATTATAGTTTTTGTCTTTATCACAATTTTTGTATATGACAGTATGTTTTTATTATTGTTTATTTAAAATTGTTTTTATGTTCTTTTTGTAGTCATGTAACCCCTGACGAAGACCAAGCCAAAACATGGCCATGTCAAGTTTTCTGTATCCTATGTGCATGCTTCTGTATGCTACTTGCTTAGGACTTGGCTGTGTTACTTTTGGGATACCTGTAACCTGGATTAGCCATTGTTGAAAACAGGACAATGGGCTTGATGGATCTTTGGTCTAACCCAGTATGGCAGTTTTTATTTACTTAAACCATATGCACCCGAAGTTGTACATGCTTTATTCCTTTTAAGATATGGATATGACATCAGGAGGTGATGTCAATGGGGCACTTTGAAGATGGCCCCAAACACATGCCAATGGTGCAATCTGCAACTTTGGTGAACTCACAGTCAAATCCCTTGCAGGAATGTCAAAATATATGGAGCTGCTTGCTTAGAACACCAGACTTCAACACCCTCCAACCTCTGGTATATGCCAGACAGACAGACCTTTTCCATGCTTGCAAGACTGTCAAAATAACCTTGGCTGAGTACCCATTAAGCCTTGATTGAGACCTCTCAAGGGCCAAGTTATAAGACAAAAGGGAGATGGGTCATCCAACAGAACTGGCCTTTGCACAACAATTCCTCTTTTGAGGCAGCCTCAGGCCCTCTCCCACATAAGCTTGACCAGGTCTATATACAACAGTCCCTTGGTCCAATTGGGAATTGGGGGCTACCAAAATCACAAGAGCCAGGTGTAATGCAATCCACTCCAGTACTCACTCCAGAAGTGGCCATGAGGGAGGGGCAGTGGGGGGAGGGGGGGAGAAACATAGAACTCCAACTGAAGGCCACTGTTCTATCAGCATCTCTAGCCCAGCCAAACCACTTTCTCCTCAGACTCTGAAACAATTCCATCTTGTGATAATCGGATCTATTATCAGCCTGCCCCAAGTCTCCAATGAGAGAGGCGGCCTCCTTCAACAACTGCCGCTCCCCCAGATTCAGAGAGTGGAGGCTTGAAGTCCACTTATACATTTTGGACAAAGCCATATGGGACGCTGACAATGCCCAAAGACAACTCTCCATTCACTTATCAATGAGTTGGCTTCCTGAGCCATGGATGCACTTCTCATAGCACCATGCATCATGACATAAGGCACCATTGTGGGTTTGTTGAAAGACTCCACCTGAACCAATGGTTCAATGGCTTGCAGCAGCCTTCTTAAAGCCCTCATATCTAGAATATTTTATTGACTGTCTGGCCTCAGATACCAACCACCAACCTTGAGCCACCTGACACGACAATGGGTCCCCAACTGACAAGACTAGTATCTACTGTAATGACAATCCACCTGGGCATCTCCAGGTTCACCACAATCACTAAGTTTTGAGTTTTCAACTACCAAGCCAGACTAGCTTTGGTCTCTGGTGATAAGGAAAGCCTGACCTCATAGCTCAGAGTTTGTGCTGGCCTATAGCCCAGTAGAGACCTCTGCAATGGCCTATGAGTGCCAAAGGCATGTGGCCAAATCAGTCATCACCTTGGACTCCAGAACCTCCTGGTAATCCCATGCTTGAGGTATCCTCCTTGCTAAAAGGGATCTCACCTGGTCCTGAATCTTGGGCAGTCTTTGGTTAAGAAAGCCTTCCCTGATCAGAATACTGAAGCAGGTTCCCATGTACTCCAAGCACTGCAATGATTCCAACTTGCTCTTGTCGAAATGGATGATCCAACCAAGACTTTGCCATAACTGAAGCACCCAGTCACTGTTTGGCTCTATGATTCAATGTTTGCCTTGATGGGCCAGTCATCCAAGTATAGATATACCAAAATGTCCTTTACCACCACCACTTTTGAGAAAGGTCATGGAGCTGTCATTAGGTCAAAGGATAATGTCTGGAACGGATAGTGATGACCAAGCACAGTAAATCTCAGATATCTCTGGTGTTCCTTTCGAATATTTAATTTAATTTTCACATCACACTACGGATCTCTGCCAAACATACCTACCCAACTAGAAAATGGATAATACAATATCAGTCCTCATAAACCAAATTGGATTTGACATAGGATGTGAAACCCAAATGCTTATATATTATGACTCAACCATGTCTCACTCACCATTGTACTTAGTTCTCATTTTGATCCCTGTAAATAGTTCTTTTATGTTCCATGTAATGTAATATAAGTTGTTATGGTTTTAAGATGTTCACTGTATTAACAGACGTTGACCTGTTATTATGTTGTTCCATGTAAACCGCATTTGATCGCTGGAAGGTGCGGTATATAAGAAACTGTTAATTAAATTAAATTAAAATTATGAAGCAAATGTAGTATATGACTTTATCCCACCCATCTTTATGTATAGGAGCCACTGCTGCTAAATGCAGCAGCTGCTCCAATGTGGCTTCCAACACCACCTTCTTGTTTGGAGCTCAACAAGGAGAAGCATGAAAATCAACAGTAATATTGAGAGAAAACTTCAAGACATACCCTCATCCCACCATACTGAGCACCTTGCACAGTTGATAATGCTTCACATCCCAAAACTTCATCTTGCCCTTTCTGAGCCTCAATCCTCCTCTGGGCCTGTCTTCCAACAATCTCTGTACTGTCTCCCCCAAATCCTTCTAAATCTTTTTAAAAAATGAGCTTCCTTTGAAAGGGAAGCCTGCTGAGACAGGCCTTTTGATGCCACATTAGCCACCCAATTCTGCTGCTACAAGAGCCTCCTAGCCAACACTGTCCCTAGTTGAGGTTTTCATAACGTTATAGTGGATATTTGTCACCTACATCAAAGTAGCTTCCAACCAAGCAGCTTCCTTGGAAGATGCAGGCCCTGGCCTTATATCCACTATAGATCACCACCTGCATGCACAAGGCTGCAACCACAAAGGCTTGCTTCAACAAGGCCTCAATCGCCCAATCCTGCATATCCTTGAGCATTATGCCCCCCACCAGAGTTGATATAGATCTTTGCTACAGCTGTTATCAAGGTATCGACCATGGGCTATTTTAGCTTCTCCTCCTCAGGCACTAAGAGATACAACTTGCCCATGGTCCTATCCAATCTGAGGCTGACCTCCAGATCCTCCCACTCTATCGTGATCAGGGACCTGATCACCCGATGGGTAGGAAAAGACTTTGTGGGCTTTTGCAACCCCTTCAAAATAGCATCCTCAGAGACCTCCAACTCCTTCAAAGGATCCTCCACTATGCTCAGTGCCTCCAACGCCTGAGCGTTTATCAAAGGCATCTCTTCCCTCCAGAAGAGACATAACACTGAAGGGTCATTGCCCTCCCCTATAGGGATCTCACGCTCTTGCAATCTCTCTCATGTAGCCCCCTCCCCCACTGCTCTGCTAGACTGGATGAACTGCACCAGTCAGAAACCATGCTTAAGATCATTGTGTCTCCCAGTCACCCTGGGCATCCAACTGGGGTCCTCTTGGCAGGGCTCCTTAGGGCATCAAGAAACAGACCCCAAAATAAGATATAGAGGAGGAAACCTGGCCTTGGTGCAAAAAGAAAGCTATATATCAAGAGTACAAATTCAGTGGAAAAAGGTCTCTGGTTTCCTCATGCCTGTGACGCTCCTCCATGGGCCCCTTGTTGATGTTAGACCATTTCCTCTAAAACTCCCTCCATAGCTAAAGTGGGCAGATCAGGAGAAACCAACTCTCCTGGCTGGCAGCAGCCAACATGGCTACTGTTCCTCCTTCAGAAAAGCCCCCGGTCTGCCAGGTCCAATCCTGAAGACCCGCTTCCCAATTCTGATCATAACTCTATAGTCCCTGATATGTGGTTGGCCCGTCCTTCCAAACTGCCGAGGCAAGAGCCACACTACCCTAAACTTACACTGTGCCCAATGTGTAAGCAGCACTTTGCTCACTCCCAGGGGGGCCATCAACAACTTGGTCTGTCATGGCCTAGTGCTGCTCCTGTTGTGAAAAACACCACCCCCTCCCCTCCAACCCTCTGTGGAGATTGCAGTGGCTTCCCTTTGCTCACTGGTACAACAAAGCTTGGAACACTGTACCTGTTGGCTCTCTTTCCTTGGTGGGCCCTGGCTCTTTATGTGACCCTCTAAAGGCCCTCCCCTGCTTACCTGTCTTGCCTCTTCTTTAGTTCTTCAAGGTCTGTCTTTTCTTTTTTTTAAATTAACTTCTTTCTTTGCGAGAGGGAAAGGAGGGAGGCGATAGTCAGGGCTCAAGGAAACCAGAAAATGATAGTCAGCAGGGCAAAAGGAAAGGAAATGTGATTAAAGGCATGCATGTTGTGGAACAAAGAATGCATATTTAATCACACTGAGGGCAGGCAATTTTCAGACTGCTGATTTAAGTGGGTAAAACACTTGATAGGGGGGTATCTGAGGTTAAAATAGTTTGGAAGTAAAGTAATTTATGATACTTTAATTTAATTTTCATAATATCCAGAAAGTATGGATGAAGAAATCTGGCACGAGGATGAAGATGTATGTAAAATTAAGCTAAATCTTTCAAATACAGTTTCTGCAAAAGTAATCTGAATTCAATAAATGAAGCGGCTTTAAGTGCATACTGATTTTTTTTTTAAACTTCATAGTATTTCGCTCACGCCTTTCCAGTAGTAGTTCAAGGCGAGTTACATTCAGGTATAGCAGATATAATTTCAAAGAACAGAAGGGGCAATGATAAAGTCACATACTTCAGTGTAAGGTTCTGAGCATATGCAACCTTTCCCACACACAGCTGTCTCCTCATCTCCTGAGCTGGCTATGAAGCTCAATGAATGCAATTCTTAGGGAGGTGGGAGGGGATTGTGTGCCTTATCAATCCTGCTGTTCATGCAAAATACCTCTTACAGATGAACAAAACTGTTTTTTCTGTTAACAAGCAGGATAGAGTCGGGCACACAAGTAGGTGATTCCCAAGCTTAGCGCTGCTCGAGTTGTATCCAATTTACTTGTCCTTAGAACAGCCTGCAGAGTCAGTTTTCAAGAGATAGGGACAGACTGCTCAACACAGCTTGACCAAAGGTAACTTTCTGAGGCTTGGTCCAAATAGTAATGTACAGCAAAACTATGAAGAGAAAACAAAGTAGCTGCTTTACATATTGTTTGTAGCAAAGAAGACTTCAGGAGCACCACTGTTGCCACAGTAGCTCTAATCTAATGAGACTTGACTTTGGAGCAAGAGGTACATCCGCTTATTCATAGCAAAACTACGTATATACATGAAGCAAGCCAGTTTGCTAGTCTCCTTCGCAAATGGAATACCAGGTCTATTAGGATCTAACGAGATAAAAAGTTTCCTAAAGGATTCAGTCCGTTTCAAACAGTAAGTTAAAGCTCATTTACAGTTTAGAACATAAAGGGCTTTTTCAGAAAGGTTTGAATGTAGCTTTGGACAGAAGGAAGGAAGAACTATTCTTCACTGATGTGAAAAGATGTGACCACCTTAGGTAAAACCTGATACATCGAGTCGAGCCATCTGCTCACCACTGGCACCGACATCGGTGTCTTCCACATGCGTAGCATGAGCCAGGATGGGAGGAATGGGCACTGTGAGCGATTCCTGCGAAGGGACCTCGTACTGGAGGATTTCCAACTCATCTGCCCAAGGGTTTTTCTGTTAGAAAAACCACCTTATAGTGATGAAACGGTATAAAGTTCATATGTCACTAATGCTTGAAGCTTGATGGCCACTAGGAAAGCGTAGTTACTCACCTATGTTCTCCGGGGGACAGCAAGAATCAGTCCTCACAAATGGGTGACATTGGCACCGATGGAGCCCTCGCAGAAGCATCCCTCCAGCTTTCAAAGAAAGCCTTTGGGAGATGCTACCACACATGCGTGGCCCCCTTCCTGCCCAAGGGTGCCATCTTGCTCAGTCAGATGACATAGCTAAAAGATGGCAAAAATAAAAGATGGTAAAGGAGCAACTCCAAGGGGAGGAGGGAGGGTTGTGAGGACTGATTCCTGCTGCCCCCGGAGAACACCTGTTACAGATAAGTAACTACGCTTTCTCCGGGAACAAGCAGGAAGTCAGTTCTCACATATGGGACTCCCCAGCTACAGGCTACCGAAAACCCATAGCAAAAATAGGGCTCCCTCATGGGGAGCCGCAAACAGCAGCAAATGAGTCCGTGTCCACAGAGCACAGTAGGACCCCGGTGTCCGATGAAACCAGCACTCCGGTAGCCTGAACACAGAAGGGTCAGAGGGTAGGAGTTGCCTAAACCCCAAAAAGGTTTCGGAGCACAGACTGGCCAAAGGCACTGCCCCGTTGGGACTCTCTTTCCAGGCAGTAATGAGCCACGAAGGTATGGACTGAAGACCAGGTGGCGGCCTGGCAGATGTCCGCCATCAGGACAGAGCGCAGGTTTGCCACCAAGGCTGCTATGGCCTTGACGTGGTGCACCATGACGCGGCCTTCCAGTGAGAGCCTCACCTGCTCATAAGCGAGGGCGATACAGTCCGCCACCCATGTGGACAGTGTATGCTTGGTCACTGCCTCCCCCAGGCTACTGAGGTTGTAGGAGATGAAAAGCTGGGAAACTTTGTGGTAGCCCTGAGTACATTGGATATAGAAGGTTAAGGCCCTCTTACAGTCCAAGGTGTGAAGGACAGTCTCCGCCCGACTGGAATGAGGTCTTGGAAAGAAGGTAGGAAGCACCACTTCCTGGTTGAGATGGAAGGGTGACACTACCTTCGGTAGGAATTTCGGGTGTGTGCGAAGCACCACTCTGCTTTTGTAGAACCTGGTATAAGGCGCTTCTGCCACAAGGGCCTGGAGCTTGCTGACTCTGCAAGTGGAGATGAGTGCAACCAGGAAAACCACCTTCCAAGAGAGGTAGCAAAGGTGGCAGGTAGCCAAAGGCTCGAAGGGAGGGCGAGTGAGCTGCCCCAACACTATGTTGAGATCCCATTCAGTCGCTGGAGGGCAAATGGGGGCTTCGATCAGAGTAGACCCCGAAAGAAACGGGTCACCAACGGTTGGACCAAGAGGGGCTTACCATCCACTCAGGTGCACTCGGACAGAGTTAGACTTGAGCCCGGACCGTGAGAGGTGGAGAAGGTACTGTAATACCAGAGCCACCGAGCAGGAGAAAGGATCAGCCATTTGAGGGCGTAAGTCTTCCTAGTAAAGGCCTTGCAAGAGGCCAGCAGAATTTCCTCCACCTCAACCGGAAGGTTGAAAGGGGCCAGAGTCACCCTCTCAGCAGCCACACTGTCAGTGACAGAGACCCCAGATTGGGGTGCAGGAGAGAGCCTCCTTCCTGAGACAGGAGTTCTGGGGCGGTCCCCAAGGGGATGGAGGCCTCCACCGTCAACTGTTGAAGCAGCGGGAACCCTGTCGCAGAGGGTCCTGAACAAAGTCTTGGCGATCTGCGGTGTCGGAGAGAAGGCGTACTTGAGGCCTTCCAACCATGAGACGTTCGCTGCCACCCTGGAGGGGTGGGCCTGCCAGGAACAGAAGCGGGGCAAATGAAAGTTGTCCGGGCTGGCAAACAGATCCATCACGGGTTCCCCCCAGAGCCGGAAAAGCCGGCTGTCTATTCTGGGGTCCAGCAACCATTCGTGTGGCTGGAGAACTCTGCTGAGCCTGTTGGCCAGCAGGTTGTCCTGGCCTGGCAGGTACACTGCCTGCAGGAGGATACCCTAATGGATTGCTTATGAGCAGAGGACCCTGGCAAAGGGTTCAAGACCCTGTGCCCCCTTGTTTGTTCATGTAGAACATTGCCACCTAGTTGTCCATCTGGACCAGCACCAGCTGGTAACGCAGGTGGTGACAAAAGACCCTCAGGGCTAGGTAGCTGGCTTGGAGCTCCAGGAGGCTTATCTGCTGAGTGCTCTCGTCTGGTGACCAGATGCCCTGAGTGCGGAGATCTTCGCAGTGGGCTTTCCAGTCGAGCAGGGAGGCGTCCGTGATGAGGACCCTCTAGTGGCCTGAAAGGGCATGCCTGCCTCGAGGTGCTGGGGCTTCTGCCACAAAACTAGGGAGTCCACCAATTGACTGGTCACTGAAACTCTGTTCTGGCGGTGGCCTGTGGCCTGAGACCACTGGTCCCGGAGACACCACTGCGCTGCCCTCATGTGGAGACGCCTGGGGTGACGTGGACTGTGGAAGCCATGTGGCCGAGGAGGTGCAGGAGAAGCCAGGCGGGCAACGAGGGACAGTACTGCACATCCTGGGCTAGGAACCTGAGATGATTGGCTTGGTCCATGGACAAGAAAGCTTTTGACTGGAGAGTGTCGATCTTTGCCCCGATGAACTCCAGGCACTGTGTCGGGAGTAGGTGAGATTTGGGGTAGTTTATGACAAAGCCCAAGTGTTGCAGAACCTGGATGGTACATGCGGTGGCCTGCTGCACCTTTGAGGCTGTACCTCCCTTTATGAGCCAGTCATCCAGGAAGGGAAGATGAAGACCCCCTGGAGCCGGAGGAAGGCGGCCACGACTGCCAGGCATTTTGTGAAGACTCATGGGGCAGAGGCTAGGCCGAAGGGAGAGCACCCTTTATTGAAAATGCCTGTCCCCCACTACGAACCGCAGGTATTGCCTGTGGTTGGGGTGGATAAGGATGTGGGGTATAAGCATCCCTGAGGTTTAAGAAGCAACGTTCGAAGGGAAAGCATCTTGAACTTCTTCCTCACCAGGAATGAGTTGAGAATGCACAGGTCGAGGATGGGCTGTAGGCCTCCTGTCCTCTTTGGCACAAGGAAGTATCTGGAGTAGAACCCCTTGCCCTTGAGGTGGTGGGGCACCAGTTCCACCGCCCTGTCCTCGAGAAGACCTGCCAACTCCTTCAGAAGGTGGTCCTGGTGGAGGGGAGACCTGAGGGGCTCTCCCAGGAAGTAAGGGGGAGGTGTCTCAGCCAGGTGGAGGAGATAACCCTCCCTGACTACCCTTAGTGCCCAGGAATCGGTGGTGGTGGCTACCCACATCTGGGGCCAGATGTCCCCCTGTGGGCTGCTGATCTCCTTGGGGTAGAGAGGCTATGCTCAAGGAATCAAAAGCTCCACCCTGGCTGGGCCGTGGCCTGTGCCTGGGGCTTTGGAGCCTTCTGCTTACGCGGCCATGCCCATGTCCCTTGGCCTGCTGACCCTGTTGGGGAGTCAGGGAGGCCAGATAAGGTGAGTAGTTTCGGTCAGTAGGCCATTTCCTCGGGTAAAAGGACTTTTTACCAGAGCCCTTCCGTCGGGGAGGGACAGCGGTCTTCTTAGAGAACCTGATCCTCATCATAAACTCGATCTGCAGCTTGGCAGCCATGGTTTTGCCAAAGAGATTCTCTCCTTGGCATGGGACATTGACCAATTTGTCCTGAATCCACTGCTCAAGGTCAGACGACTGAAGCCAAGCTTGGCAACGTGCACCGATGCCCGCCACAGCTACCTGGGCCGCCGACTCGAACCTGTCATAGGCCACTCGAGACATGAATTTGGAGCACTCATAGACAGCCTTGGCCAGGTTCTTGAACTGCTGCAAGGGTTCCTCGGAGAGACCAGCTGAGAACCTTGCGAGTTCCTTCGCCAGGTCTCTCAGATACATGGTCCATGTACAGCTGGTAGGCCTGGACGCGACAGATGAGCATTGAGCCCTGGTAGCACTTTCTGCCGAGGGCGTCCAAGGTGCGAGCCTCCCTTCCGGGGGGCACCGAGGAGTGCATCTTCTGGCTTTTCAGTAGACACATGGCTGACTCCACCACCATGGACTTGTGACTTCTGGAAGCCCGGGCTCCAGCAGACCCGATACATCGAGTCGAGCCATCTGCTCACCACTGGCGCCGACACCGGTGTCTTCGACATGCGGAGCATGAGCCATTCCAGGATGGGAGGAATGGGCACTGTGAGCGATTCCTGCGAAGGGGCCTCGAACTGGAGGATTTCCAACTCATCTGCCCAAGGGTCCTCCTCAGACTCGGTGGGAAATGCCAGGACCTTGCACATGTCCTTGACAAAATCAAGGAAGCCCATATCCTCGGGGGGGGGGGGGGGGGAGAGACCGCCGTCAAAGTTCTGAGATGGGAGAGTCAGATGGGACGTTGCAGTGGTGATGGGTATCGGGGGACTCCTTGTCCTCCATCTCCAACTTGGAGTAGTCTGTCGAGGATTCGTAGGACGGCTGCTCTGCGGGTCTTGGGGGGCCTGATGCCCTACGGTCGGTGCCTGGTAAACTTGCCGGGGATGACCACAGTCCCATTGAGCGGGACTCGCATCGCAACCTCGCCCGAGGATCGACTCAAGGCTGAAGGACCTCGAGGATCGGCTCAGTTTCCAGGGATGTCTTAGATGTCGAGGGCCCGGTGGTCGGGGCAGACAACAGCGCCCGCTGCTGGTCCATGAAGGCAGATAAACTGCGCTCCAGGGCCACCATTCTGGACTCCAGACCTGAAGGCTCCGCAGCCTTTGGTGCGGGCACCGAGGGACTTGGGCCCGACGACGGCTCCCCCAAAGCATAATTCTCGCCAAGGATATTTTTCTGGGGACCGAGATTGGTATGCGGCCGGATCCTTCCAGAGGACCTTCGCAGGTTGCTCCTTCTCCGATGCCTCGGACGAGTGTCTCAGACTGCAGGACTAGGACTAGGACTAGGACCGGGCCCGGGGAACTCCTGGTCAGTCAGAACCTTCCAAGGATGCCTCCTTCGAGGGTTTCTTCTTCTTCCTGGCTTCCCTCCAGGGAGACCCCCCTTTCTGAGGCCCCACGATGGGGCTCAGGTTTGAAGAGTTCCGCCCGAGATGTCGGGGCCTCAGACGAGGCCCTGGCCTTTAGAGGCATCAAGGCCTCGGGGAAAAACTTGTCGTGTTAATGCTGGTGGCTCTTGAGGGCCTTACTGGACATCCCCTTGCAGAGACCGCCAGGTTGGGGTCCGGCCCGAGACAGCGAAGACAGCAGTCGTGTATGTCGGTCAAAGAAATGATTTTAGAGAACAGATCACACTTCTTAAAACCACTGGTAACCATGGGGGAAAAAAGTACCCCTGCAAGGTCAAAGACCCTCCAGACTGCCAGCGGAAGAAAAAAGGCGCCAGAAAAGAAAAGAATGAAAGACTACAAAAATTAAGCTGAACTCAATGCCGAGGTAGGTAGGTTGGAAGAGTACTGGTGAGATACCGGAGGTGAGTGTGAAACTCGGGAAAGAAATCAACTTTTTCCGGGGACAAGCCAGACAACGTCTGAAGGGCTCAGTGGAAAAAAGGAGACTGAGCAAGATGGCATCCTTGAGCGGGAAGGGGACCACGCATGCGTGGTGGCATCACCCAAAGGCTTCCTTTGAAAGCTGGGGGGATGCTTCCGCGAGGGTTCCGTTGGTGCAGATGTCACGCCTATGTGAGGACTGACTTCCTCCTTGTTCCCGGAGAAAGCACAGTTACTTACCTGTAACAGGTGATCTCTGGGAACAGCAGGAATAAGTCTTCACATATGGGTACGTCGGTACCGATGGAGTCTGCGTGGGAACGCTTCCCAGAGTCCAATCAGAATGCTTTTGGAAGCATCCCAACACGCCTGCATGCTGCCTTCCCGCCTTTCCCAACTGCCTCTCCTCAGTTAAGTTTGAAAGCTGAGGCAAAGAGAGAGAGAGAGCAAGAAAGGGAAAGATGGAGAAAGAGAAATAGCAACTCCTAGGGGAGGTGGGTGGGTTGTGAAGACTTATTCCTGCTGTTCCCAGAGATCACCTGTTACAGGTAAGTAACTGTGCTATCTCCAGGAACAAGCAGGAATGAGTCTTCACATATGGGGACTCCCCAAGCTGAGATGCCTAGAGGGAGTCCTGGCATGTAGCGAATGTGGAGGGAGCCATGCTACTCCTCAGAACCTCAGGCATCCTGGGAATGGAGGGTAGGAGTTGAATCATAGGAAAGGTGCTGTGGAACAGCTGGACTAGAACAGGACTTCTATGGAGAAAGATCCTGTATAGATGACTCTTGGTAGTAAAATATTGAAGGCAATATTTTAATATAGACCCTCCTTTGGTGGTATTGTGAAAGTCTATTGAGGTTCAGATGGATCTGTTAGAAGAGCCAGTAGAAGATCCTCAAGGGTTACCTCACTGTGAAGTAGAGGTAATAAACTTTAGGAACAACAATTGGAGGTCAGAACCCATCAGGGTGAGAATAGCCCCAGGGGAAAACTGGGGTAGTATAATGAGGTAGGGTTTCAGCAGGAAACGCAGAAGGTACTGCTAGACAAAGCTTAAGCCCTTTTGGTCGAAGGACAGCACAATGCTAGGATCAAAAGGAAAAATAAGTCTGACCGATTTGGACTGACAAAAGAAAAGGTCCCTGTGGGAGAGAAGGGGTATGGAGACCCCTATATCCGATCCCAAAGTGAGGACAGACTTATGAAGCGCGTTACAGCTTTAGATTAAGTGAACATCCGCTATGTCTTTCCAAATGAGGTCAATTAGGAAAGAAAAGGTACCTGGAAGTTTCAGAGGTACCTAAACCTGAAAGGTTATGGTAAGAGAAACAAAAAAATGTGTTAATTACCACAGGGAGTGGTTATATGTGTAAAACCCTAAGCATGCTGGCACAGCATTGATAGGGGTAGCGCACATCTGTCAGAGTCCTATAGGAATATATAGATATATGAACCTAGACAGAGAGATATCTCAACGGGAGTATATATGTATATATACATATATAAACAGAGATATACTTGGGCGGAAGATACAGAGATACATATATATATCTATGTATATAATCTGTAGACCTATAGACCAAGATCTCCATGTAGGTAGATGGAGACATGGCTATATAACTAGATCCCCCTAAGGATATGGGAATACAGAGAAGATTCATCTAATGGCAAGAAGGGAGGTACCTGCTTGAGTAGATGTATAGAGTATCTTCTTTCCCTGGTTATAATGGACAGAGTCAGAGGAGTGGTCTCCCTGACAAAGAAGAGTCTAGATTCCTTTAAGAAATCGAGCTCTTGAAGAACCAGGATGGCCTATGTGAAAAATGCAGAGTATAGCTTCAGTCTGTAGGCAGAAAATCCAGATCTCTCTAGAACTGTAGTATAGTGAATAGATAGAGGACGCCCTTCCCTTTTGCAGGATGAGGGCAAGATGGGTATCAGGCGTCCCTGAGCTGCAACTGAAAGAAAGCTATCCCCTGTGAGAAGACCAAAGGAGATATGGACCAAGACAGGGAATTGGCCATTCCTTAGGTTTTCACGTGATGTAAGGCCTGTGTGTTCTGTCTCGAAAAGAGATTTTAGACGAGATGGTAAGGGTAGGGAAACCCAACCAGACATGGGGAACATGACTGGGTGAACCTCTCCTAACCATCTAGGCCTATCTGCTAGACAAGATACTAATGCTCTCAGCAAGGGCCCACAGTGCAAAGCTACTCCGTAGAGTTGCAGAGAGCATGTTAGAGGTTGGTTAGAAGAAAAACCTGTCTGCTCAGAGCCAGTAGGTTATTTAAACTATTCTGCCAAAACCAAGGGAATTGGTGAAGAATAGAAGTCAACCAACAAATCTGTGATGATAGGGTTTTCCAAAAGGGTTGATAACCTGTTTTGGGTCTAACAGTGAGGCTAGAAGGAATGCTAGTGGAGGACAAACCCTGGTTGTGTGGAGAACAGAATCAGTGGGTTGACCACTAGGAATTGCTGCATTTGCAGCAACTACCAGGGCAGCAGAAAAAAATTGTGTTTTCCGTTGTTTTAGATTGGAAAAAGAAGTAACAGACATAAGCAGAAGTGGTAAGACTTCCTTATTGTCTGATAAGCTGCCCTAAAATAAGAATATGAACAAAAAGGGGCTTACCAGTATAATAGAACCCCTCCTACAAACTGGATGTTGTAGCAAGAGGGGGGAGGGGTAAGACAGAGTTGAAGAGACTGACTATGTAGGAAGTCTCTGGAAAGTAAGATGATACATGCTAGTACAGGGGAAAAACTGTCTTTTGATAGTTGTCACATCTTTTTCTCCAAGAAGGAGGAAGAGAAACCTGGCATGATAGGCATGATCATCATAAAGACTCTTAGAGCAAAAAGAAAGGATGTCTCGTGAAGAGAGATCCCCGAGAATTTAGCATGAAATTAGAGTAGATGCTTCAAGTGAAAAGAAGCAGATTGAAAACTCTAATCATTAACAAGAGATATAGAGATAATCTATCTGAAACCCTGCGACTGCTGGGTTTGCTGAACCTGTTGAGGTTTCTTTGGACCAGAGTGATGTTTCCCTTGTTTGGGAACATCTGTATGATGGGTAGAAGAGGAATAAAACTTTTTCCCCCTAGGGGAAGAAAGTTTGTTAGCAAATATCCTACCAACTGGGAAAGAGGAAGGCGTAGAACAGCCTCTGGAACCAGCAATGTCAGTGGTTAACTGAGCAACTTGGAGTAAAGACTCCTTGTTAAAAAGATTTTCTCCAGTGCAAGGAGTATTTCCGAGTCTTTCTTGTGCCCATTTGTCCAAATCTGAAACCTGGAGCCAAGCTTTACGTCGTGCCCCTATAGCTATAGCAGAGGTTCTGCTAACAGACTCAAAGGAGTCTAGGGAAGCACGAGTAAGGAACCCAGAGATATTTTTAGCATGACTAACCAGTAAGGAATAGTCTGCTCTTTTGGGCTCTTGGAGAAAGGGGGTCAAAAGTAGTAATTTCTTTGTGACTTCTTCAAGAGATAATCCCATATAAAATATATATGAGAGGATTCTTGCTGAAAGCATGGATGCCTGGAAGGTTTGGCGACCAAAGGCATCTAAAGTCTTAGACTCACGACCTGGCGGATAAGAAGAGTGCTTTTTAGTACTCTTAATACGCCTCATTGCTGATTCCACAACAATGGAATGATGAGGAAGCGGAGTCTTTTGAAAACCTGGAGAGGGGGGCACCTTATATAGATCAGTTGCCCTAGAAGGTGGGGGTACCGTTAAAGGAGCTTCCCACATTCGTAAGAGGAAATCCTGCAAGGACTGATGCAAAGGAAGCATGATGTTCTCCTTTGCACTCCCAGGAATATACAGGGATTCTGTATTCCCTTGTGCAGGATCCTGTCTAGGTATAGAAATGGCAATTGATTTTGCCATATCAAGCAGAAAAGCAAGAAAAGAAAAATCCCCAGAGGGAAATCCTGTTGAAAGAGAAGGACAGGCTAGATCTGTTGAAGAACTAGCATTGGCACCCAGGGATCTATCCAATTTTAGAGAAGTAGAAGATCCTAAAGGGTGGAGTATGGGATCCTTAGAGGATGGTTGCCGGTACCGTAGGAGGTTGGGACCAGCAACAGTCGGTAGCGCATACCGAGGGAAGCGAGCCTGATGAAAGAAGCATGGAAGGTACCGACAGCGATGGTAAAGTGGATACCGGTACCGTATCCAATACCGGTGGAAGAAGGCCAGCCGGTGACGGCTCTAACGGTATCGAAAGAACTGAGAGTGCCAAACATGGATCACCGGAACTGTGCCTTCGGTACCATCCGGTGTCGGTACCAAGGCGAGTCGGTGCCCAGTCCTCCAGACTGGAGATCGATTCCAAACTCGGCATTGAAGGAAACGAGTCTATCGATGCACATCTGGAGGGTACTGGCGTCGGTACCAGTATCGGTACCGGGATCGATACCGATACTGGAAGATCGGTCTGCAGCGTATCCACCGGGCCCGTAGGTACCGAGGATGCCAGACTATGATCCTTGGTGAGGAATGTTTCATCCAACACCATTGCCAATGCCAGGGTATCGGTACCGCTCGAAGCGGATGCCACCACCGAGCATGGCTCAGGTATGTTCGGAGAGGGGTGAACCTCAGGAACAACCTGAAACCCCACACAGGATTTGGAGGCCGAAGACTCCCACCGGGGTTTTTAAAGCCAGTGTGTTCTCGAGGGCAAGGCCAGAGGCATCTCTATGCTGTGCATGAGATCTACCACTCGAGGACTGGCTAGTCTTAACAGACTGTTTTTGGGTTACCTGATCCTGTGAAGAAGAAGGGGTGGTCGGTGCCCTGAAGTTGAATGGGGACCGCGTATCGAGGGGAACTCGATGCTGAAGACTTCTTCCCACTATACTGTTAAAGGAGGGACACTCCAGACGAAAATGGTCAGGACCCAAGCAGGGTAGACACCAATTATGAGTGTCTAAAATAAATTTTGTACCGCCACAGTTTGAACATTTCTTAGGAATAGTGGTTGGCGCTTCCATGAGGAAAAAAAGGGTAGGCCTAGCAGGCCGGGAAAAAACCCCGTCAGGCACTAAGAGGGAAAAATATTCCCTAAACAGGAATAAGTTGAAGAAAAAAGAAAAGAAACACTGGCGGTGTTGGGGAAGGCAGCCGTGACCACAAGAAAAATAAAAAATAAAAGCAGAATTTTCTGCGGTGACAGAAGGACGTCCTGCCGGCTCCACGGAAAAACAAAAACTGAGGAGAGGCAGTTGGGAAAGGCGGGAAGGCAGCACGCAGGCGTGTTGGGATGCTTCCAAAAGCGTTCTGATTGGACGCTGGGAAGCGTTCCCGCGCAGACTCCGTTGGTACCGACGTACCCATATGTGAAGACTCATTCCTGCTTGTTCCTGGAGATGAGTACTTTCCAAGTCAGAAACTTGAGCAAAGCGGTCTCCAAAGGTTCAGACAGGGACTTCATAAGAGAAACAAGCATCAAGTTTTCAATGGAAAAGGAGCCTTTTGCAAAGGAGGTTTCATATCAAGATTACTTTTCATGAAACAAAAAAAGAATGTAAGACTGTGCCCACTGGAAGGTATCCACTGTATCATGGTAAGCTGACAGGACACTGGGATTTATCCTTATTGAGGAGGTCTGAAGACCAAGATGGTATAAATGATAAAGATACTATAGTATGGTCATGACCATTATAAAAACACCAAATTGAGACTCTTCCATTAGAAAGCATGCGTTCTTCTCATTGCAGTCTTTCTGGAAGCTATTAGAATGTTCTGAATAGGCTGCATTATACCAAGAGCATAAACAGGATTTATCAATTTCCAGGTTCTGAGGTCTAGCAACTTAAAGTCCGGATGGAGACCACCCTCTTATTGAGTTTGATAACTCTATTCCCAGGATTGATGTTTGTGATGGGGAAGGATAGCCAATCTTTGAAGAAAGGAAAACCAGTTTTGCTGAGGCCAGTAAAGGACTATTAGAATCATGGTGGCTCAGCTTTGTTGGGACTTGTGTAGAACTCTTGATATGAGAGAAATTGGAGGATAAGCACAGAAACATCCAAGTCCAATGAACTGCCATAGCATCTTGGGCTACATGTTGGACTGATAGTAAAATGGAGCAGAAAAGGGGAAGCTTTGTATTCTCCTCACTACCACAAGGTGAGACATTGCCCATTCTGGAAACAAGGAATGTAGTAGAGTCGAATTTAGGAACCATTCGGGAGGACAACATATTCTGCTGAGATAACTGGTTAACTAATTTTGCATGCTGTGTATGTAAGTAGTCTGTATCTGGATTCAACTGGCTCTTCGTTGCCGCTTTTGGATCCTGATTCACCTAATCCCTTTGTGTTTTCTTACCATTCCCTCTAGATGTATCCTTGTCCACAGCTGCTGTGCTGTCTCTGTCTTGACCAGATTGTAAGCTCTGATGAGCAGGGACCATCTTTTACACGTGTGTGCGCAGTGCTGCATACGCCTTATAGCACCATACAAATGTTCAGTAGTAGTAGTAGTACAGTGAAGTCCCATAGCCTGATTACCTCTCGATAGAACTGCAGAGGCTTTCCTCCCTGATTTCTTCACATAAAACACTGCAAACCGGTATTGTTTACATCAATATAGAAGAATTGAATTGTGATGTCGGTGAATGAGTAGTAGGAGGGCATTGATAGAAACAGGCAGAAAAAGACCATATGGCCTATCCAGTCTGCCCTTCCATATCAACTACTACAGTCTCTTTTTTCCCTTAAGATATCTTCTGTGTTTGTCCCATGCTTTCTTGAATTCAGATATGGTTCCTATTTCTACTACCTTTACTAGGAGACTATTCCATGCATCTACCACTCTTTCCGTAAAAAAATATTTCTGCATATTACTCCTGAAACTCCCCTTTCACCCTTACCCTATGTCCCCTTGTAGCAGGGCTTTCTTTCAATTGAAAGAGGCTCTCCCTGAGAGTCAGCAGTGCCAGATATCGGGGTCTGGCAGCAGCTCGTTTGTCATCTGTGATTGGCTGCAGTAGTCCCTCCCTACTGATCCAGTTGGCTCCTGCAGTCTATTTCAACGCCGGCTGCCTTACGCGGCCGCGGTCGCGTGCCCGAAGGGGGCGTGACCAAAGGGGGAACGCCCTTTCGGTGCTACTTCGGGGCCTTGAGCCCCTGCAGAAATGCCTCGGGGTCATGCGAAGAGAAAGAACAAGAAGAACCAGTCTACAAAGGAATCTTCTGCTGCTACTTCTACTCCTCTTGTTACTGTTGGTCCTATGGATCAGCACGTTGTGGTAATATCTAATCCTGTTTCTCTGGATCAGTGTGCAACCTCTTCTGCTTCCGGGATTTCCCTGAGTTCGATCGATAGGACTCCTCCGCCTAACCCTGGACCGTCTCAGGCCTCGGATGTAACTACATCCTCTTCTGAGGTGCTTTCGTCCTCAGAGGAGGAAGAAGAGATTCAGGCTCTACCACCGTCTGTTTTGAGTGAGGTACTCCCTATTGCTCCTTTAACAGCTCTTGGCGGTATTGAGAATTTAACTTCTTCCCTGCTTCCAAATGTGGGAGAAATTACTCTTACTGACATCTGGAAACACGTGTCCGCCACTAATTCATTATTGTCTAAATTTATGGACCAGACTGCTATTTTCTCGCAACAAGTTGTTAGTCGATTGCATACGATGGAGACTTCTGTTAATCAACTATCTCAACATGCCGACAAGGTTGATGCTCAGGTCGTATCCTTACAGTCGGCCGGTGCATCTGCCTTGAAGGATACTTTACTTATTTATCAACAGTTAGAGTCCTTAGAGAATGTTTCTCGTGCTAAAAACCTTCGGGTTTTGAATTTCCCTAAAACACGTTATTTGTCATCTGGTCTTTTATTTCGACAATATTGTAAGGAAGTTTTGCTACTTGCTGACGCTGATACTATTTTGATTGATCATTCCTTTTATGTGCCAGTGCGGGCGACTTCTGGGGAGACCGGAGCAGCGCTAGGGGAGGAGAGTACTGTTTCTGATTTAACTGGTTTGTTGGAAAACTCTCAGATACCAATCTCCTCCCGCGCTACTCTGGTGGTCACTTTGGCTAATCTTGCAGATAAGGCTTCCATTATGAAAGCCTTTTTTTCTAAAAAGGATTTTCTTTTTTATGGCCATAAGTTATCTATTTTCCCGACGTCTCCAGGCACACGCAATGTCGGAGGAGGTCCTTCCTTCAGCTTAAACCTAGGGTGTTGGCTGGGGAGGTACCTTCTTCCTTCGCTTTCCATGTAAATGTTTGGTTACTATTCAAGGAGTAAGCTATGTTTAACTCTGATCCTTCCCAGCTTGAGTCTCTTTTAGTTTTGTTACAAGCCTGAGTGAATTATATTGGTATTTTCCTTCTGCTGTTTGTAATAGGTCTAAGTTAGGTGTTGGGGCCTTTAGTTGTTTCACCCTGGTATTGTGACACTGATGTACTCTCCATGATGTGGGCTGGGAAGTGGTTTATACTTTGGTCTGTTTTTCTTATATATTCATTTTGTTTATATATTAGTTTACACTGCTTATTTTCATTGTATTATGTTATTTGAATGGCATAATGAAAAATTCAATAAAAAAAAAAAAAAAGAAAGAAAGAGGCTCTCCCTCCTGTGCATTTAGGCCATGGAGGTATTTAAACGTCCCTATCATATTTCCTCTATCTTGCTTATTAAAGTATACATATTGACTTTAAGTCTATCTCCATATGGTTTATAAAAGTAAATTAGACTTACCTGCTAATTGTTGTTCCTTGAGTAACTCTAGTCCAGTCCCGGAACCATAGAGTTTAGAACCTCCACCAGCAGCTTTGGAGACTGAAACACTTCATCTCTTTGATGACCTCTGTATAAATAGGCAAGGACAGCCCCTCTCCATCAGTACCTATTGACAAAGCAGACTCAGCAGAGCAACAAATAAGTAGTGAAACAATAGTAATACAGGAACTCACTACCTAACTGACCACCTAACCCGAAAACTCACCCTTTCAGGCAGGAAATTTGTTTTTACAAAAGCCGCAAACTCGGCACTAAACGCTCCCTGGAAGAGAAAGCTGACTTCCCCTGCCAGAAGCAGTGTTGTGAAAGGAATCCTGTAACTGGAAGCTCCTCCGAAAAGCTCCCCCAATAGCAACCCCAAACATACGGAAGAATACTCTTCAGGCTGGGATTGCCAACAAAGGGCGGGATCCGGGACTGGACTAGAGTTACTCAAGGAACAACAATTAGCAGGTAAGTCTAATTTACTTTTCCTTCTCGTCCCTCTAGTCCAGTCCCGGAACCATAGAGGATGTAACAGAGCAGTACCTATCCACGGGAGGGCCCTGCAAGCCCAGCCTGAAGCACCGCTGATCCAAAACGCACATCCACCTCCGCCTGCACATCCAGTCGATAATGCCGAGCAAAGGCATGCAAGGAAGACCAAGTCGCTGCCCTACAAATGTCCCCTGCCGGCACCAAGCTAAACCCTGCCCAAGACGCAGCTTGCGCCCTGGTAGAATGGGCCCGAAGCCCTTCCGGCACACACTTGCCTTTCAAAAGGTAAGCAGCTGCGATCGCCTCCTTCAGCCACCTGGAAATAGATGATTTCGCAGCCGCCTCCCCCTTCCGTGGCCCCCCAAAAGCCACAAACAACCTGTCAGACTTACGAAAGGACTCCGTTCTGCGGAGATACTTACGCAGAGAACGTTTCACATCCAGCAGACGCAACCTACGATCCGCCTTTTCCGGCCCACCACCGGAAAACACTGGCAACGACACCACTTGATTAACATGGAACACCGACACTACCTTAGGCAAGAACGCTGGCACAGTATGCAACTCCACCTTGCGATCGAAGAACGAGAGAAACGGCTCTTTACACAACAAGGCCTGCAACTCCGAAATTCTCCAAGCTGAACAAATAGCCACCAAAAATACTGTCTTCAGCGTCAAATCCTTGAGGGAAGCCTCCAATGGCTCAAAGGGCCTACGAACCAACGCTTCCAAAACCAAATTCAGGTCCCATGGCGGTACTACACACCGACGCGGTGGACGCATGAGCAACACGGCCCGCAAAAACCTACGGATGTCCCCGTGAGCTCCCAATACTTGCCCTTGCACCTTGCCCCGAAAACAGGCGATAGCCGCCAATTGCACTCTCAAGGAACTAGGAGCAAGGCCTTTCTCCACCCCATCCTGCAGAAAGGCCAGAATGTGCGGGACCGACGATCGTAAAGGAGACAACTCCCGCTCCGAACACCAATCCTCAAAAATGCGCCAAATTCTCACATACGCTAACGAAGTAGAACGCCTACGCGATCTCAACAAGGTGGCAATGACCGCCGCTGAATAACCTTTGGCTCTCATCCTAGCCCTCTCAAGAGCCAAGCCGTAAGCAAGAATCGACTCACCTGGGGCATGCGCAACGGACCCTGCATCAACAGATCGTCCCGTTGCGGGAGCCGGAACGGGTCGTCCGCTAGCAACCGCACTAGGTCCGCATACCACGGCCGTCGGGGCCAGTCGGGCGCAATCAGCACTACGGGACCCCGGTGACTCTCCACCCGCTGCACGACTCTGCCTATGAGAGCCCATGGAGGGAAGATGTAAAGAAGACCTCCCAACGGCCACTTCTGTGCCAAAGCATCGAGCCCCTCCGACATGCGCTCTCGCCTTCTGCTGGAAAAAACACGACGCCTTTGCGGACTCGAACGTGGCCATGAGGTCCATGATCGGGGGCCCCCATCGGCGTACCAGCAGAGCGAACACCTCCAGGTGAAGCACCCACTCCCCCGGATCTATGCGGCGGCGACTGAGAAAGTCCGCCTCGACGTTGTCCACGCCCACCACGTGCTGCGCCGACAACCCCGCCAGATGCTGCTCCGCCCAACATAAGAGCTGACTCGCTTCCGCCTCCAAGGTCGCACTGGACATGCCGCCCTGTCGATTGATGTAAGCCACTGTCGTGGCATTGTTGGACAGCACCCTCACCGCCGAGCGAGCCAACCACCTCTGAAACTCCTTGAGCGCCAAAAACACAGCTCTCATCTCCAATCTGTTGATGGACTATCCTCTTTCTACCGGAGACCACCGCCCCTGAGCTAATCTGCCTTCGCAATGCGCCCCCCAGCCCAGTAGACTCGCATCTGTCGTCAGAAGTCTCCAGGAGGGAGGCTCCAGAGATACCCCCGCTTCCAACTTGTCCCTCTGGAGCCACCAGCGAAGCTGCTTCCGAACTTCCAGAGGGCAAACCAGGCGGAGCGACAGCGCATCCGACTGATGGGACCATCGCCGCAGTAGAGCCCTCTGCAACGGCCGCATGTGTGCCCTGGCCCACGGCACCACCTCGATTGTAGCTGCCATCGTTCCCAAGAGCTGCAGATACCGCCACGCCGTGGGCGCCCGCTGAGCTAAAAATTGCCTCAGCAACCTTCGTAAACCGTGAACCCAGGGCTCCGGGAGGAACACTGCTCCTATCTGTGTATCGAAACGTGCCCCTAAGTACTCCAGGGACTGCGAGGGTACGAGCTTGCTTTTGGCGTGGTTCACCACCCAGCCCAAGCTCTCTAACACCTGCACCACCCGGGCGGTGGCCACCACACTCTCCTCCTTGGACTTCGCTCGAATCAACCAATCGTCCAGGTAGGGATGCACCAGCACCCCCTCTTTCCGAAGCGACACCGCCACCACTACCATAATCTTGGTGAACACTCGGGGAGCTGTCGCCAGACCGAACGGCATCGCTTGAAACTGAAAATGTCCCATAGGAACCGCAAACCGCAGAAACCTCTGATGCTCCTGCCAGATCGGGATATGCAGATAAGCCTCTGTAAGATCCAGCGACGTTAAAAACTCCCCCTTTCGGACTGACGCAATCACCGAACGCAGCATTTCCATCCGGAAATGGGTAACCCGAAGACACCGATTTACCCTCTTTAAATCGAGAAGTGGACGATACGCGCCTTCCTTCTTTGGCACCACAAAATAAATCGAGTATCGACCGAAACCGACCTGATTGGGAGGAACGGGTACGACCGCCCGGAGCTGCAGGAGGCGCTGCAGCGTGAGGGCGACCCTCGGACCTTGGTTCGAGCCTTGCAGGGAGAGCGAACAAAGGAATCTAACACAGGCTGGTGGAGCTCCAACGCAAAGCCCCTTTGCACGACCTCTAAGACCCACTCGTCTGTCGTAATGCGGACCCAGGCAGGGTAGAAGTCCCGCAACCTTCCCCCCACGGGCACTACCGCTGCCTGAGTCCCCCTCATATCATTGCGACTTCCTTGACACCGAGGACTGAAAAGGAGCAAACCCCCTACCTGCTCCCCGAAATCCCCGGAAACCCTGACCCCGCAGCGGAAACCTTCCCCGTTGCGGCTGACCAAAACGCGAGGGCCGGAACTTACGAAAATCATGTTGGGACCCCCTGGCCCCCGGGGCTCCTTGGCCCATTTTTGGCCTATCTTCCGGAAGCCGACCGCCCTTGGACTCACCAAGATCCTTTACCAACTTCTCCAAATCCTCCCCGAACAACAGCTTTCCCCTAAAAGGAAGCTTACTGAGGTGAGCCTTAGACGAACTGTCCGCCGCCCAGTTACGTAACCAGAGGCAGCGCCGAGCCGCCACGACCGACGCCATACTCTTCGCTAACCCCCTGATGAGGTCATAATGAATGTCCGCCAAGTATGCAGTGCCGGACTCCAACCGCGGTAACTCTTCCACGGACTCCGCGGTTTGGCCCCCCTGCAACCGTTGGGACCAACGCAAGGACGCTCTGGCAACCCATGCACCCGCAATCGAAGCCTGCAGGGACAGCGCACTAATGTCAAAGACTTGCTTCAACAAATTGTCCAATTTCCTGTCCTGCACATCCCTCAAGGCCGCAGCCCCCTCAACCGGGAGAGTGGTCTTCTTAGTAACCGCGGAAACCGCCTCATCCACCTTAGGCGAGCGGGAAAGCTCCCTATCCTGCTCCAAAAGCGGGTACAGGCGAGCTATTGCCCGGGAACCCCTGAGGGCCGACTCCGGCACATCCCACTCTTCCTGGATCATATTCTTGAATACTCTATGAACTGGAAATACCCGCTGGGACGTGCGCACCGCCTGCAATAACGGATCTTCCAAAATCTCCTCCGCTGACGGTACTACCGAGGGCATATTAAGCGTCTTCAGCGTCTCAGAAATTAAAGCAGGCAGCTCTTCCTTTCTAAAGACCCTGACTACCCTATTTTGCTGTTCTCCATCCGGTAACTCCCCCTCTTCCAACTCCTCCTCGGAATCCCCCAGGACCTCCTCGTCCCCAGACTACAGGTCTTCAGCGAACTCATCGTCCTTCAATCTAGGACGCTTAGACCGGCCAGGCACTTCCGCCGAGGGCCCCGGACGCTTCTGTCCCTGAAGGACCGGAGGAGAAGCGGCTCCTGCCGGCTGCAACAGCGCAAAGACCTGTTGCAGCAGGGAAAGAAAGCCTGGAGGAATACCGGAAACCTCAAGGGACTGACTAGCGACGGCCTGAGCACTTAAACCTCCCTCCGAAGAGGGCCCCGCTATCGGCTCCGCCGGGATCCCCGATGAAGACCGGGCTTCTGTGCCCTCCAGCGTGCTCTCCTCTGCGCTGGTTTCAGGCAGAGGCCTGTCCCTTGCCATGGCATCGAGGGAACAGAACTCACATACCCCAGAGTCCAACAACGTGCCTCGCCGCGATCCACACACGAGGCAACGCGGCTTGGCCGGCATCGTGCCTAAGGCCTCTTCAGAAGGGAAAAAACGTAAGCTGTTTTTATCCAACAGCTACACCCCGAGGCTGCACAGTGGGCGTTCTCACTTTCGATTCTTTTTTTTTTTTTTTTTAATGAAAACAGAGTCCTCACTAATAGACTACCTGCCCCCCGCTGAACCACCCAGAAAACTAGGCCTTTGAACCCCTTAACGGGCCCAGCAAAAAATCGTGTACAAAATGGCCGCCGCAGCGTTTTCCCGCCGAAACCAACGCTACCGGCTCATTCCTTACACAGTCAAACTAATTTCGCTCACCCAGGTCTAAGGCGTTTGGAGCCCCCCGTGCTTTCACCTTCAGGCACTACTAAGCCCCGGCGACCACAGCCGGAGATGGGAGGAGGCTCTCTCTGCGCCGGAGCTCAGCCGAACTGTGGCTTCGGCTCCGGCGAGGGTAAGACTGACAGCTGATCTGCTCTCCTGCTCCTCACCCGTTAATGCGGGTTCGGGAGACAGGACGACCGGTGCTGCTCTCACACACCCCAATGCTCATTGTAACGACGGGTGCCAATGGGGGGGGGGGTAGGGGGGGTTAAGAGGGAAGAGAAAGAAGCAAGAAGAAAGGAAACAAAGGAAAGGCAAAGAGTCAGAGATAGAGAGAGAAACAGAGCCTCTGTCCAGGAACCCAATCAGGGACACCTTCCACAGCAGCACCGGTTCTGAAAACAATAGAAATAGTTCAGAATTATTTTATGAAAAAACCCCCAGATCAACACCTATCTCTGCTTATTTGTGCTGAGCTAGCCCAGTCTTGGGCTCAGAACTGCCTCCAGCTGCTTTGGAGACTGAAGTACTGATGGAGAGGGGCGGTCCTTGCCTATTTATACAGAGGTCATCAAAGAGATGAAGTGTTTCAGTCTCCAAAGCTGCTGGTGGAGGTTCTAAACTCTATGGTACGAGAAGGAACAAAGACCACTGACCATCCCTGTTTATATATTCTGAAAGTGTGGTTTCCAGAAATGCACACAATACTCCAAAGACTTATAAAGAGGGACTATCACCTCCTTTATCCTGCTGGCCATTCCTCTCCCTAGGCACCCAAGCATCTTTCTGGTTTTCACCGTTGCCTTTTCTACCTGTTTAGCCACTTTAAGATCATCAAAAACAATCACGCCTAGGTCCCACTCTTCTTCCATGGACAGAAGTACTTCACCCCCTATACCGTACTTCTTCCTTGGATTTTTGGAGCCCAAATGTATAACCCTGCATTTTTTAGCATTAAATCTCAACTGTCAAATTCTCAATCATTCTTCCAGGTTAGCAAGATTCCTCCTCATGCTATCTAATTCATCCTGGGTGTCTACTCTATTGCAGATTTTGGTATCATCCTCAAAGAGGCAAACCTTACCTGACAGCCCTTCCACAATATCACTAACAAAGATGTTAAAAAGAATTGGACTAAAAGGTCAGATTCCTGTGGCACACCATTAGTAACATCCTTCTCCTCAGAGTGAGCTCCATTTACCTGTACCCTTTGTCACCTCCCACTTAACCAATTTCTAACCCAGTCACTCACTTTAGGGTCCATTCCTAGGGTGCTCAATTTATTTATAAGTCACCTATGCGGAATAATGTCAAAGGCTTTACTGAAATCTAAGTAAACCTTGATCCAACTCTCTGGTCACCCAGTCAAAGAAAATCAAATCAGATTTGTCTGACAAGACATGCCTCTAGTAAATCCATGCTGCCTCGGATTCTGCAATCCACTGGACTACAGAAACCTCACTATCCTCTGTTTTAGCAATGTTTCCATTAATTTACTCACCACAGAGATCAGTCTAACCTCTGTAGTTCTTAACCTCATCCTTACTTCTGCTTTTGTGAAAAGGAACTACATTTGCCTTTTTCCAGTCCTCTGGGATTACTCCAGATTCTAAAAAAGTATTGAAAAGGTTAGACAGTGGAGCCACTAGAACTTCCCCAAGTTCCTTCAATACTCTCAGATGTATGCCATCCGGCCCCATCACTTTGTTTACTTTTAGGTTAGCCAGTTCCTCACAGTCTTCTGAAAATCGCTCAAGATCCCTTTCACTTCTGTTCCCATTTGTGGGTGTTTTCCAAGGTCCTGCTCTTGGCCCTTCATCTGTGAACACAGAATAGAAATATTTGTTAAGCAATTCCACTTTATCCTCATCATCATCTACATATTCCTTCCCTTCACCCTTGAGTCTG
This sequence comes from Ichthyophis bannanicus, assembly GCA_033557465.1. Classification (NCBI taxonomy): domain Eukaryota; kingdom Metazoa; phylum Chordata; class Amphibia; order Gymnophiona; family Ichthyophiidae; genus Ichthyophis; species Ichthyophis bannanicus. The sequence goes on along the minus strand of CM066033.1, from coordinate 368,805,832 downwards.
AAAATAACTTCCTCCTCTCGCTAACATATCTGAAAAATGTCTTGTCCCCTCATTTTATTGCATTGGCTATTTCTTTTTGTATCTTTGCTTTCCCGATTTCTTTCCTAGCTTCTCTAAACATTGAGGCTTGTATTCCTCTTTCTGTGATCTCTTGTATTTTATGAAGGCCACCCTCTTTTTCTTCACCTTTTTAGCTACTTCTTTTGAGAACCATAGCAGTCTCCTTTCATTTATCTACCTTTCCAGCAAAAATGTCTGTTGCCCTTAAAATATCCCCTTTCAGTTTTGCCCAATGCTTTTCTACATCCCCCAGCTGTTCCCATCCCACTAATGACTCCTTGAAGCATTGTCCCATCTTGGCAAAAGCTGTTTTCCTAAAATCTAGGACCCTCACTTTTGAATGGACTTTATCAGCCCTAGTCCTAATACTGAACCACACCATCTAGTGATCAACGGATGCGAGATGATCACCCCACTATAACATCAGAAACACTTTCTCCACTGGTAAGCACCAGGTCCAGTATTTATTTAGTTTTATTTATATACCGCCTTTCTCCAGGTCAATGCGGTTTACATAGAACAATTGCAGATACAATGTAACAGTGGCATGAAACTATATACAACATGCAAACAAGATCCTAGGGCAGGGGTTATCAACCCTGTCCTCGGGACCCACCTAGCCAGTCGGGTTTTCAGGATAACCACAATGAATATGTATGAGAGAGATTTGCATACACTGACTCCATTATATGCAAATCTCTCCATGCATATTCATTGTAGTTATCCTGAAAACCCGACTGGCTAGGTGGGTCCCGAGGACTGGGTTGAGAACCCCTGTCCTAGGGGGTCTTAACTATCTACAGATTGTAATACTGATATGAAACTATATACAATAAGCATAGAAGATCGGGGGGGGGGATTTTAACTATCTACATTTCAGACTGTGTACAGATTAACGCTGTCTATCATGTTCGAATTTTGTAAGGGAGGAGGGTTATGCTGTTCTGTTGAAATGCTCTATGAATAGGTGTGTTTTTAGGTATTTTTGGAAAGTCTTGAGGTCAGCAATAAGTCTGAGGTTGTCCGGTATGGACAGTCCTTTTACATGCTTGCTGGTTTGATTTGGTCCTGATGTGGGAAATGGTCAGGGTGTTTATTGTGGATGTTTGTCTGGTTCTTTGCGGTTGGGAGGGTTGTAAAAGAGAGCTGAGGTGCGTGGGGAGGGAGGGGGGTGTCCGCTTGGATGGCTTTATGGGTTAACATTATTGTTTTGTACCTTATATGGCTCAGCAGTGGGAACCAGTGATATAGGGTGGATTTCTGAAAAATGATAAGAAATCTCAAGAAATAGAAGAATAATAATTGTCTTGTGTTGAAGACTAAAGCTTGAGACTGAGATAGGGCTACTAGTAAACAATCGCCCAGGTCAGACAAGAACAGATGCCCTCACTTGTGGAGGTGCGTCACTGCCACTATAAAGCATTTCGAGAATACCCTTGATGCCAATGAAAGTCTGAATGGGAGGAATTTCTACTGGTAATGGTTGAATTGAAGATGAATCCAAGGTGTTTCTTGTAGAATGAGTGTATTGAGATATGATTACACACACCCCTAAGCACTAGAGTACACAGTCAGTATCCTCTGTTTAGCAGGGGAGAATGAACAATTGGGGTCATTTTCAAATTTTCTTTGAGCAAAAAATGATTTACATCCCTAACATTTACAACAATCAAATCAGTTAATATCCAGAGAAATAGTGGTGTTTTATCTGAATAGTGGTGATTTATGGAAGTTCTTATAATCTATAGGAGAACATAAGAACTGCCATACTGGGTAAGACCAAGGTCCCATCTAACTCAGTATCCCGTTTCCAACAGTGGCTAATACATGTCACAAGTACCTGGGCAGGTTCCCAAAAAGGTACATATTCCACAATGTTTATCCCAGGGAAAGCATTTGATTTCCCTGATCCTCTTTAATAATAATTTATGGACGTTTCCTCCAGGAACCTGTTTAAACCTGGCTACACCAACAGCTTTTACTACATTCTTTGGTAACGGAATTCCAGAGTTTGATTACTCGGAGAGTGAAAAAAGCACAGTTACTTACCTGTAACAGGTGATCTCTGGGAACAGCAGGAATAAGTCTTCACATATGGGTACGTCGGTACCGACGGAGCCTGCGCGGGAACGCTCCCCAGCGTCCAATCAGAAAGCTTTTGGGAGCATCCCTCAGCGCCTGCGTGCTGCCTTCCCGCCTTTCCAACTGTCTCTCCTCAGTTGAGTGTTATAGCTGAGACAAAGAGAGAGAAAGAGGAAAGGAAGATAGATAGAGAGATACAACTCCTAGGGGAGGTGGGTGGGTTGTGAAGACTTATTCCTGCTGTTCCCAGAGATCACCTGTTACAGGTAAGTAACTGTGCTATCTCCAGGAACAAGCAGGAATGAGTCTTCACATATGGGGACTCCCAAGCTATAGATGCCAGGGGGAGATCCCATAAATTGCGTGTCCCTGGGACAGGACTGCACTTCCCACACATGGATCTCTGGCATCCCATGAGGGATGGTGGGTAGGAGTTGAAAAGAGAGGAGCTGTAGAAAAACAGCTAACCTAAGGACTACAGGTAAGGAGTCCTTGGTATGTATGATAATTATCATGAAAAATATTGAATGAACAATCACAATATGGACCTCACCTACTGGATTGCAGGAAGTAGAGAGGCTGATGGAGTCTACTGGAGATTCAGTAGAGGAATCTTCAAGGTGACCTCACGGAAGTGAAGGTGAAGGTCCAAATCTGGAATTGACAGGTGACCCAGGTGTCAACTGGGGTAGTATAAAAACGGCAGGTCTTTAGTGGAAAGCTTTATGGAAAAAGCTGGAAACTCTTTTGGCTACAGAGTCATTAACATTTAGGAGCAAAAGAGGAAGACTGACCGATTTGGACAAACTAGCCCAGTCCTGGAGGGAAGAAGGGGTATGGAAAAAAGCCCGTATTCCCAAGGAGGACAGATGTCTGAAGGGCTGAAACCTCAGATCTACTGAAGATCCACCCTGTCTTTCCTAGCTGGTGAGAGATAGGAAAGATATTGAAGCATGGAGCTTCAGGGATACCTAGACCTAGGGTTAAAGTATTAGCTGTCAGTACCACAGTAGTGGTTGTGTGCATAATACCCCAGACATACTGAGGGACAGTATGAACATATGCAAGCCCACTGTCTGGAACCTATAGGAAGGTAAAACCTTTATAAGCATAGACAGTTAGAGAGATAGTATGTAAATACATATCTACCTATAAGGAAGCATCTCGACAGATACACATATATATAGGTATATATATATATATATATATATATATATATATATATATATATAGTGAGATCTGGAGGGGCATAACATATGCACATGCAGCTTACAGACATATGTATCTATAGAGAGGTATATAGAGATATATACATACATGTATATATATGTCTAAAGATAAATGTCTGCAACTAAGCAGATAGAGATATATGCCCATAAGAACATTCACATGGGAGATGTGAAGGAGAAAGATTCATCTAACAACAAGAAGGTGGAACCTACTTGAGAAGATATATAGAGAATCTACTCCCCCTGGCTAAGATGGTGCAGGAATGCTATCCAGTGAAACAACCAGGATGGTTGCGTGAAAAAACAGAGGATAATATCAGTCTGTAAACAGCAAGTCCTGAGTCCTATAGAACTCTCGCATGGTAAATGGACAGAAAACGCATAGGATGAGATACCAGGTTGACCCACTGGAGGGACACAAGGGGTATCATGCGTTATTAGTAAAATATGTGCTGTCCATGAAGGAGTATGATACCATGAGGACAAGCTGCAAGGAAAAAAGAGCATATTCCTTGTAGGAATTGGAGAACTCTTTGGACGTTCACATAGAAAGCACAGTTACTTACCTGTAACAGGTGATCTCTGGGAACAGCAGGAATAAGTCTTCACATATGGGGTACGTCGGTACCGACGGAGCCTGCGCGGGAACGCTCCCCAGCGTCCAATCAGAAAGCTTTTGGGAGCATCCCTCAGCGCCTGCGTGCTGCCTTCCCGCCTTTCCAACTGTCTCTCCTCAGTTGAGTTTTATAGCTGAGACAAAGAGAGAGAGAGAGGAAAGGAAGATAGATAGAGAGATATAACTCCTAGGGGAGGTGGGTGGGTTGTGAAGACTTATTCCTGCTGTTCCCAGAGATCACCTGTTACAGGTAAGTAACTGTGCTATCTCCAGGAACAAGCACGAATGAGTCTTCACATATGGGGACTCCCAAGCTAAGATGCCTGAAGCCCTAGCATGTTGGTGATTGAAACATGCTCCACCTCATATGCCCAGACATCCCGAGGATGGAGGGTAGGAGTTGAAGAGAGGAGCTGTAGGAGACAGCTGACCTAAAATAGGACTACAGACAAGGAGTCCCTGTATATATGATAAGCATCATGAAATATACAGAAAGAAGAAATTAGGCCTTACCTGTTAATTGTCTTTTCTTGAGTACTCTCCGGGCCAGTCCAGGACATCTTGGGTGGTCAATCCGCTCCAGCAGCTGAGGACTGGAATACTGAAAAGGTTTTCCTGACAGCCTATCCAGCTCCCCTAGGTGTCAGCCAATCAGTCATTCGGTAACAAAGCAGGTAAGCTAGCCCTGAAAACACGTATAATCTAAACAAGAAACCAAAACTACACAGCGCGCCCCGCTGAACAGCTCCCTATGTACACCGCATTGCCTTATCCCCCGCAAGGCTTACTAAAGTACACACTGCCCTGTTAAGAGAAGCAGCGGCACAGGCAAGAACGTATTCTTATCATTTAAGCATCCATACAAGTAAAGAATGCTTTCCTGTTTCTCTTTTTTTTTTTTTTTTGTCCGTAGGTAGTCTGATAGCTGTTTACCCCCGTCCCCAAGGGAACCATGGTAACCAATACCACTGCATTGCACAGCTCCTTGCGCCACCAGACCCCTCCAAACACACAGTAGACGCCACCAAAACTCGCAGAAAAAAACACACACAGGGAGGGACCTGGACTGGCCCGGAGAGTACTCAAGGAAAGACAATTAGCAGGTAAGGCCTAATTTCATCTTCCTAATCGTCTCTCCGGGCCAGTCCAGGACATCTTGGGAAGTACCAAAGCAGTACTTAAATGCGGGAGGGTCCTGCGAGACCTGCTACGAGCGCTGCAGCGCCCACTTTGGCGTCTTTCTGCGCTTGAACATCCAATCGGTAATGCTTCGCAAACGTGTGCAGAGACGACCACGTAGCCGCTCGACAAATGTCCACTGGAGGAACTAACGCATATTCCGCCCAAGAGGTAGCCTGACCCCTGGTGGAATGAGCCCGCAGGCCCTGCGGAACCGGTGTACCGTCTGTCTCGTACGCCACGCGAATAGCATGTTTCACCCAGCGAGCGATCGACGCCTTGGAGGCTGCCTTCCCCTTTGCAGCCCCCCCGTAGAGGACAAACAACCGGTCGGACTGGTGAAAAGACGCCGTTACCTTGACATACTTACGCAGAACGCGACCCAAGTCCAGCCGCCGAAGTGAGCGATCCAAGGCACCGGTCCCCAACCCACCAAAGGTAGGAAGGGAAACCACCTGATTGATGTGAAAAGAAGAAACAACTTTGGGCAGAAAAGAAGGCACCGGTCTCAACACCACTTTCTCCGCCGAAAAGTGAAGGAATGGTTCCTTGCAGGATAGGGCCTGAAGATCGGAAATCCGTCTCGCCGAACACAAAGCCACCAGAAACGCTGTCTTCCAGGACAATTCCCGCAGGTGCTCCGAACTATGACCGAGGAACGCCGGAGCCGATAACGCCTTTAACACCAGATTCAAATCCCACGGAGGAACTATCGGACGCCTCGGAGGCCTAATGTTCTTAGCCGCTCGAAGGAAACGAAGCACATCTAGATGAGAAGAAAGCGGCCTGCCCTGTACTCTCCCCCTGTAACAGGCTATTGCCGCTATCTGAACTCTTAAGGTACTAAGAGCCAAACCTTTCTCCAATCCCCCCTGAAGAAAACTCAAAATATCCGGCAGCAACGCACTCTCCGGCAAAGTCTTACGCTCCACGCACCAAGCTTCAAACAAACGCCAAACTCTAATGTAAGCCAACGACGTGGACCGCCGTTTGGACTGCAACAGAGTAGCTATTACGGCGCTGGAGTAGCCCTTGTGCTGCAACCGTCGCCGTTCAAGAGCCAAGCCGTAAGACAGAATTGTTCCACCTCCAGCATGAGTACCGGACCTTGTCGCAAAAGATCGCTGCGTGCGGGCAACCTGCAGGGAGGCGCTATTAGGAGACGCATCAGGTCGGCATACCATGGTCGCCGAGGCCAATCCGGAGCCACTAGAATCACCGGACCGCTGTGAGCCGCCACTCTTTGGATAACTCGCCCCAAGAGCGGCCACGGAGGAAACACATACAGAAGCTGATTGGGAGGCCAGGGCTGTACTAGGCTGTCTAGGCCTTCCGACATGTGTTCCCTGCGACGGCTGTAAAACCGCGCGGCCTTGGCATTGGCCTGGGTAGCCATCAGGTCGAGAACAGGCCTCCCCCACTGTCGAGTAATTTCATTGGCCTGGGTAGCCATCAGGTCGAGAACAGGCCTCCCCCACTGTCGAGTAATTTCCTGAAAAACCTCCTCGTCCAGTTCCCATTCCCCCGGATCTAGACGATGACGACTGAGATAATCCGCCTGCACATTGTCTTTGCCGGCCACGTGAGCCGCCGATATCGCCACGAGATGGGCTTCCGCCCACTGAAACAAGAGCAGGCATTCCTCTAGCAATAGAGCACTGCCCATGCCGCCCTGCCTGTTGATGTAAGAAACCGTTACCTGATTGTCGGAGAAAACCCGCACGGCCTGCCCGCTCAGAACTTCCACAAAGACTAGCAGAGCTAGACGAACCGCTTTGAGCTCCAAGCGATTGATCGACCAGGACTGCTCGTCCTTCGACCACAGTCCCTGTGTCACCCGACCCAGACAATGCGCTCCCCACCCGGAGAGGCTTGCGTCGGTCATGAGTAACACCCAGTGCGACACCTCTAGAGGAACTCCCGCTTGAAGATGGCCAGGCACCGTCCACCATAACAAGCTGTGCCGTACGGCTTCCGGACAGACTAACTTGCGCGAGAGCGGATGCTCTTGAGGGGACCAACGGGACAACAACGCCCTCTGTAGCGGCCGCATGTGAGCCCTGGCCCACGGCACCAAATCCAAGGCCGCCGCCATGGATCCCAGCAACTGCAGGTATCGCCAAGCTGTCGGAGCCTTGATTTGTAGAAAAGATATCACCTGCCCCAAAATCTTCCGCACTCTGTCTCCCGGAACAAACACGGACGCAGCTCTCGTGTCAAAGAGCGCTCCCAGATACTTAAATCTTTGCCCGGGTTTCAAATGGCTCTTTGCATGGTTGATGACCCAACCTAACCGTTCCAATACCTGCACCACTCGCGCCATGGCTTTCTCTGATTCCGCTCACGACGGCGCTCTGATCAGCCAATCGTCCAAGTAGGGATGAACCTGAATCCCTTCCTTCCGAAGCGCCGCCGCTACCACGACCATCACCTTGGTGAAGGTGCGAGGAGCCGTGGCCAGACCGAACGGCAACGCGCGAAACTGAAAATGGCCCATGGGAACTGCGAAACGAAGATACCGCTGATGCTCGACCCGGATAGGAATGTGCCAGTAGGCCTCGGTAAGGTCTATAGAAGCCAGAAACTCCCCCGGCCGAACCGAGCGAATCACCGATCGTAGGTTTCCATCCGAAAATGAGACACACGCAAACAGCGATTCACGTGTTTGAGATCCAGAATAGGCCGAAAAGAACCTTCCTTTTTGGGAACCACAAAATAAATCGAGTATCGACCTAATCCGCACTGGTCTGCAGGCACGGGAACCACTGCCTGAAGCGACAATAGACGACGGAGCGTCTCCGCAACCGCCACCTTCTTTGCCTGCGGACCACACGGAGACAGGACGAACGAGTCGGGAACTCTGTGCGCGAATTCCAGGGCATATCCGTCCCGGATAACTTCCAGAACCCACTGATCCGTGGTTATACTGGTCCAGGTGGAAAGGAACAGCTGTAACCGTCCGCCCAGAGGCATGTCCACCTGGACCGGCCTCACTTCATTGGGATTTCTTGTTCGCGGCCTGCTGAGCCCCGAAGAATCCCCGACCGAAACTTCTAGATCCACGAAAGGAATGTCCCCTGGAAACAAAGCGACCACGCTGATAGGGCGTGAAACGAGCGCCCCGGAATCTGCGAAAGTCACAACTGTGACCCCGCTGCAAGGGCCCCGGCCGAGAAGCTCGCGGACGGTCCTCCGGCAGCCGCCCTCCTTTGGAGTCCCCCAAATCTTTAACAATCTTATCCAAGGCCTCTCCAAATAACAACTTGCCCTTATACGGCAATTTACTCAGGCGTGCCTTAGAGGACGCATCCGCCGCCCAATTTCTCAGCCACAGGAAACGCCGCGCCGCTATGATAGAAGCCATGGACTTAGCAGAAATGCGAACCAAATCATAAAAGGCATCAGCCTGATAGGCCGCCGCCGACTCCAGCTTCGCTACGTCTGTAGGAGAGCCCTCTACCTTTTCCGAAGACTGCTCTCCCTGCAACCAGCGGATGGAGGCTCTAGACACATAAGACCCGCAAACAGACGCTTGAAGGGCCAACGCACTAGCATCAAAAGCCTGCTTCAAAAGCGCTTCCAAACGATGATCTTGCAAATCCTTGAGAGCCGTACCACCTTCCACCGGGATGGTGGTCTTTCGAGTCACCGCCGATACCAAAGCGTCCACCTTGGGCATACGCCACAAGTCCTTTTCTTCCTGAGGCATAGGATAGAGCCGAGCCATCGATCTTCCTCCTCTGAGGGATGCTTCCGGGAACTCCCATTCGGCCTCGATCATCTGTTTGATAACTCGATGGACAGGGAAACACTTGTTCTCAGATCTGAAGCCCTGCAGTAAGGGATCCTCCAAGGGCTCTTGCGGTACGGCAGGGAGAACTAAATTCAAGGCAGAAAGAGATTGAGAGATTAAGGCCCCCAGTTCCTCCTTACGGAACATACGAAACACATTGGGATCCTCCCCAGGACCCAGCTCGCCCTCCTCCAACTCCCCCTGCCAAGCCTCCACACTTGGCTCAGAGAGAAAATCCTCTTCTACCAAATCTGGGGAGGGCACACTAGGAAGGTCAGGAGGCTCCATAGAAGGCTCCTTATGGCGCAATCCTGCAGAGCTAGACTCCCCCAAGAGAACCTCTGAGGAAACTACCCCCACAGCGCCTAAAAGATTGTCAGCTCTAGGAGGCAGAGAGACCTGAGATTGTTTCATGAGGTAAGCTTGATGCATAGCTATGATAAAATCCGGGGTAAAATAAGCACCAGTGGAGTCCTGCGCTACAGGAACAGTCTGAGGTTTTATGTCTGGAACCACCGTCTGCTTCGCAGACTTCGATTTTCTTTTTTGAGGCTTAGGAAGAGCCGCGGGCGCCGCAGGCTGAGCCGCCAAAATGGCCGCCGTTCCCGCGCTTTCCCCCACTTCAGAAGGCAAAGCGAGAGAAGACCCTGAGGGGTTATCTGCCATGCTAACTTCGCTAAAGCAAACCTCTGAAAGGCCAAAGTCTAATCGCTAACTCCGGAGAGCGATTAGACACAAAAAAGAAACGGAACCCCGCAAAAGCCGCGCGCCGCGGAAACAAACCCCGACGCGAAAACAAACCCTGCGGTCAGGAATTAAAAACGCTTACATACCTCACACAAGTGCCCCAAGGAGACTCACCCCTTGAAACTGCCCGGAGCTCTAGCAGTCCTGCAAGCAGCGGTGCACCGTCGCTAACGGGTAACCGATGCGCGGACGCTGTGGAATGCAGGGAGAGGACACTGGGGCTCCCAGGCCTGCTAATCCTCTGCCAAATCGCACGTCCTAATAGAGGCAGGCTCTACCTCGTGAGGACTAAGCAGCGAGGGTCTTGAGGAGCTTCCCCGACCACTAGCGCTATTATCCAAGCCTGAGTGCCGGTGTGTCAATAAGAAGCGATTCTTGCCTGGGTAAAATTTGCCATTTCGGCCTTCCTCTATAGAACTTTTTTTTTTTATTTTACTAAGACTCAGCCTTTAAAAATAAAAACTGAATCTTCCAAACCAAACAGAAAACCCTTAGCCAAAATCTGACCCTTTCCTAATCGAATCTCAGGGGAGCTGATCCAAGCACGACCAGCTCAGCTGCTGAGGACTGTAAGACTGATTAGCTGACACCTAGGGGAGCTGGATAGGCTGTCAGGAAAACCTTTTCAGTATTCCAGTCCTCAGCTGCTGGAGCGGATTGACCACCCAAGATGTCCTGGACTGGCCCGGAGAGACGATTAGGAATGAACAATCATCATATGGACCTCACCTACTGGATTGCAGGAAGTAGAGAGGCTGATGGAAGCTACTGGGGATCCAGTAGAGGAATCTTCAAGATGACCTCACTGAAGTGAGTTGAAGGTCAAAATCTGGAACTGACAGGTGACCCCATGATTCAACTGGGGAAGAACCAAAACGGTAGGTCTTTAGTAGAAAGCTTTATGGAAAAAGCTGAAAACTCTTTTGGCTACAGAGTTAATTATAGTTAGGAGCAAAAGAGGAAGACTGACCGAGTTGGACAAAATTGGCTTAGTCCTTGATGGAAGAAGGGGTATGGAGAAAACCCCGTAATCCCAAGGAAGGACAGATGTCTGAGGAGTTGGAAACCTCAGACCTACTGAAGATCCCCCATGTCTGTCCTAACTGACGAGAGGTAGGAAGATAAGGAATAGGGAGCTTCAGGGATACCTGAACCTAAGGTTATGGAAAAAACTGTCAGTACCACAGGAGTGGTTGTGTGCATAAAACCAAAACATACTGAGAATAGTATGAATATGTGAAAACCCACTGTCTGGAACAGATAGGAAGGAAAAAACACCTTTATGAGCACAGACAGAGAGATAAGTATGTGATTACATATCTACCTAAAAGAAGTATCTCGACAGATACACACACACACATATATGTGTATATATATATATATATATATATATATAAATATATGTGTGGATATATATAGATATATATATAGGGGCATATATATATATATATATATATATATATAAATATGTTTATGGCGAGATCCAGGGGGTATAGCCTATGCACACATGGCTGACAGACATATGCATCCAAAGAAAGCATATAGACATATGTACATATATGAATATATATATAGGTCTAAAGAGAAATGTCTGCAATTAAGCAGAAAGAGATATGTCTACAGGAATCTTCACATGGAAGATGTGAAGAGGAATGATTCATCTCATAACAAGAAGGTGGAACCTACTTGAGAAGATATAGAGAATCTATTCCCTCTGGTTAAGATGGAGTAGAATGCTACCCAGTAAAATAACCAGGCTGGTTGCGAGAAAACAGAGGATTAGTCTGTAAACAGCAAGTCCTGAGTCCAGTAGAACTCTAACATGGTGAAGGGACAGAATAAGCATAGGAAGAGACACCAGGTAGACCCACTTGAGGGACAAGGGGTGGGGTATCATGCGTTATTTAGTTAAATATGTGCTGTCCATGAAGGAATAGGATACCATGAGGACAAGCTGCAAGGAAAAAGAACATATTTCCTGTAGGAATTTGGTAACTCTTTACTGTGTGATAAGGAAGCTTATCATAGCTCAGGAAGGAGCTATAGGAAAGGTGAAGTGACTCTGAACAAGCAACCTGTCAGTTCTGGTAGAAATAAGAAAACAGAATTTTCCCATAAAAGACTACCAGTCCCAGAATGCACCAGGTTTCCAACAGCCATTAAAGGAGCTGAAGTGGGGAAACGTGTGTTCAATCAGGAGGGCTATGAGGTAATCCCTAAGCACTCATCTCAAAGGGCAGGGCCTGATTCAGCACAGCTGCGCTGTGTTAGGGTGGAGCACTCATCTAGGCAGAATAAAGGTAGAGTTTATTCTACAGAGAATCATCCTCAGAATCATCATCTTCGTGATCAGCTTGGATATCCTCAGTTTCATCTGGAGGATCATCAGAAGCAGAAGCCAAACCGGACGGACAGAGAGGGCAAGAAACCCTTTGGAAGAAAGAAGAAAAAAGCCTTTGGGAGGTTTAGAGGAGTCCGGAGCAGTACGTATACTGGGAGGCATTCCAAGGGCCAGCATACACCATTGGACTGGGGAAAGCCAGAGGAATGGTGCTGCAGAGCTAGGAATCTCCAGACGGTACCTGTGAGGGAGACAGCTGCACTTGGAAGGGACCCTAAGACCCGTGCCAGAAGGTATGTGAAGAGAGACCCAGTGTCCAGGGATCTGGATTGGAAGGCTGGACATAGGAACTGGACTACATACTGGCCAGGCTATATAGAGAGGAACTCTAACAGCAATGGAAGCTCAGGTATGAACACTGATCTATGCCCTAGCTATAACCTTGAAAGACAGCAGGGAAACAAGTATTCTCCTGAAAGTGCTCCATTGAGAAATTCATCTGTGCCAATCCATGATATTGAATCCATGATTGTTGAAGAAGGGGGAGAGATTGCAGATGAAGGCTGTGTTTACATGGATTGCTCTCTGTCTAAACTCCTGTGGTAATTTTCTGTTACAAAGTACAGCAACCATCACAAAGAAATACAAACTTGTTCTTTAATCTACTCAGAAAAGCTCCTGAGTAGGATTTTTAGCCACGCAGTAGAAAGCAAGCCAGCTAAGGGGTTTCAGCTGGGTAACTGCTAGCAATTGAGTCTTACCTAATTGCTTGTGAGCTCTGAGGGAATCACTTCTGAGTCTATGTGGGAAGATATAAGAAGTTAACCTGAAAAGAACAGTTTTTCTCTTCTTTGTGGCTTTTGTTTGTTGTTTGATACACTGTTAAGAAAATATAAGCTAAAGCCTACAGAAAAGACCAGTTTGTTACCAACCAGGTCTTTATTCTTTTGCTTTGATTGCCTGACCAGTTCAGCTGTTGTTTTTCCTGATTTTGTTTTTCTAAGTTAAACACTGAAAGCAAGTATCCTGTTTTATGTGCTACCAAGCATATCTGTGTTGGGAGAAATAACCCCATAAATAAATATCTTATTGGCTTTACCCTCAAGCACAACTATTTATTGTGAGCAGCTGTGTCTGGTGTGAATGGACTGCATTGCCCACAATCCCTTGCCAATCATATTGATGTATGCACTTGCCAAGACTGTGAACATTCTCACCCAGGCAGCCGTCCGACAACTGTCACGTAGGTGTAAGAACCCTCACAGTCATGGGAGGTGACTGAGGAAGCCTTTTTCAACATTATAGGATAGTCATTAGAGAAAAAACCCTCTCTAGCAAGGGCCCATAGTGGAAAGCTTCTCTGTAGGATTGCAGAGAGCATTATGTAGGAGTTGGAAAAGAAAACTGGCTGTTGGAGACAACCAGCTGCCAGCTCAACTATGCTGCCAACTCCAGGGATTTGGAGATGGCAGAAGAGAAGTTATAAGGATTATCCAAGATAGATGAGCACTATCTTGGAAGCACTACTAAGGTTAGACAAAGTAGTGGAAGACAATACTGGAACTTATAGAAAAGTACCAGTAGAGCAATCACTGAAGCTCCTGCAATGGGCTGCTGCTGAATGGCAAAGCAGAGAGATCTTTCTGTTTTTAACACTAGAACAGATAGAACAAGAGGAGAATATCCTATCCCTGTCTGAGGAGCTGCCCAGATGAGGAAAAAGGGGGTTTACTCAAGAGAAAGAACTCTACACTGGAATGGAAAGGAAGACGGGAAAGGCTAAGAAAGCCTTCCATTGGTATGGTACCAATCTTACAGGGGAACCCTGGAAAGAAGGTAAAGAAAAAATAGGAGCTGAGGGGAGACTTGCCATATGGTAAGTCTGTAGAAGGAAAAATTCATGGTGGTCCAGAAAAACTATCATGAGATAGTTGGCAAACCTCTTTTCATTGTAGGAAGAGGAGGAAAACCCTGTGACCATAGACATGAATATCCTGACAGCTCAGCAACCTAAAGGCAAGTGGATGTCCTGGAAACAGGAATCCAAGTGTAGAGGTTTAAATGAAAAAACTTCTAAGGAGAAGAAGTGAACTGTATATTATAACAGATTAATTGGAACCCTATTAAGGGTTAATTTTCCTGGCTTGAGTTTGGATTCTTCAGACCAGGGCGAGGTTTCCCTTGTTTGGGAACATCGGCATGATGGGCAGGAGAAGAATAAAACCTTCTTCTTTTAGGAAAAGGAGGTTTGGTAGGGCATTTCTTACCTGCTGGGGAAGGAGAAGGTTTAGGATGGCTCTCAGAAGCAGGGAAGTCAGTGGAGCAATGAGCAACCTGACGCAAAGACTCCTTGTTGAAGAGATTTTCTCCAGTACAAGGAGTGTTACCCAGTCTTTGTTGTGCCCATCTGCTCAAGTCTGAAGCTTGAAGCCAGGCTCTACGTCGTGCTCCTATGGCTATAGCAGAGGTTCTGCTAACAGACTCAAAGGAGTCTAGGGAAGCACGAGAAAGAAATCTAGAGATATTCTGGCTATGACTAAGAAGCAAGGAATAGTCTGCAGCCTTGGGCTCTGAAAGAAAAGGAGTCAAAAGAGATAATTTCTCTGTGACCTCCTGAAGGGATAGACTCATATAAAAAATATATGAGAGAATCCTTGTTGCCAGCATAGATGTTTGGAAGGTTTGACGTCCAAAGGCATCCAGTGTTCTAGATGTACGACCTGGCGGGAAAGAAGAATGCTTCTTCTTGCTTTTTACCTTCCTCATTGCTGATTCCACTACAATGGAATGATGGGGAAGTTGAGTCTTTTGAAACCCCGGAGAGGGGGGCACCTGATACAGAAGAGCAGTTGCTGTAGAAGGTGAGGAAGCCCTTAAAGGTGTTTCCCATATTTTCAGAAGAGGATCCTGTAAAGAATGATGTAAAGGAAGCATTATATTTTCCTTTTCCCCAGAAAAGCCTTGTGTAGGATCATAGCCAGGGATAGGAATAGCCAGGAATGTTGCCATGTCAAGGAGAAATTTCTGAAAATAAGGATCTCCAATGGGAACAATCCCTGGACAGGCTAAACTCGAAGAAGTAGCCTGGGCACCAGAGGATGTACTTGTCTGGTGCAAAACAGGATCTCTAATGGATGGATACTGGGACTGTCGGGTATGACCTGAGACAGTCAGTACTGTATCGTCCATGCTAGGTATCGACTCCAAACTAGGTATAGAATGGAGCGATCCTGGTGAAAAAAGCATGGATGGAGCTGGTCCCGATGTTACTGCAGGTACCAGCATCGACACCGATACCGGTAGTTGAGCCGGAATCGAAGGCGATACCGACATCGAAACAGTCATCGGAGGCTGCTCAAACGGTACCGAGGTAACTCGAAAGTCTCGGTGAATATCCTCGGTACCGCGCATCCGCAATCGGTGCGTGTCGGTTCCGAGACGTGTCGGTACCCAGTCTTCCAGACTAGATATCGATTCTAGACTCGGCATCGAAAGAAGCGAATCTATCGATGCATGTCCAGATGGTACCGACGTCAGGGGTCGTATCGACGGAGCTGCCGATACTGGAAAGTCAATCTGGGTATCGATCGGTCCCGAAGGTACCGAGTACAGCAGATGACGATCCCTGGCGAGGAGTGGATCGCTCAACACCAGTGCCGATGCCGGGTTATCGGTACCGCTCGAAGCGGATGCCACCCCCGAGCATGGCTCAGGTATGTTCTGTGAGGGGTGAGCCCCAGGAACAACCTGAAACCCCTGAAAGGCTTTGGAGACCAAAGACTCCCGCCAGGGTTTTGAAGCCAATGAGGTCTTGAGGGCAAGGCCGGAGCCGTCATCATGCTTGGCATGAGACCTACCACCCAAGGATTGGATAGTCTTAACAGACTGTTTGAGGGTTACCTGATCCTGTAGAGAAGAAATGGTTGGTGCCCTTACACTGGAAGGGAAAACTATCGAGGGAAACTCGAAATGGAGAATTTCTCCTCATAAGATTGTAGCCTGATGGCTCTGGAGGAAAGGGGTCAGGACCCAAACAGGTTAGACACCAGCTATTGGAGTCTAAAAAGAAAACTGTATTTCCACAGTTAAGGCACTTCTTAGGAGAAGAAGGCTCCATAATGGAGAGGCCTTACAGGCCCAAAAATTCAAGACAGAAACAGAGGGAAAAAAACTCCCTGAGTTTTAGGAAAAGAAAAGAAAAAACCGCCGGCGGTACCGGTGGAGTCGGGGAAACAGCCGCGACCACAAGAAAACAAAAAGTAAAAGATTTAGGAAAAAATTTTCTGCGGTGACAGGAAGACGTCCTGCCGGCTCCGCGGAAAAACGAAAACTGAGGAGAGACAGTTGGAAAGGCGGGAAGGCAGCACGCAGGTGCTGTGGGATGCTCCCAAAAGCTTTCTGATTTGACGCTGGGGAGCATTCCCGTGCAGGCTCCGTCGGTACCGACGTACCCCATATGTGAAGACTCATTCCTGCTTGTTCCTGGAGATAAGGCTTATGTCCTGTATTATAACAGGAGATAATAGGGTGTGGAGAACCCTTACAGTCATGGAAAATGACTGAGGAAGCCTTTCCCAACCATATAGGATAGTCAGCAGAGACAAAACCCCATGCTCTCTAGCAAGGGCCCTTAGTAGGAAGCTTCTCTGTAGATTGCAGAGAGCATTATGCAGGAGAATTGGGAAATAAAACTTGCTGTAGGTCAACTATGTTGCCAAATCCAAAGAAATTGGAGATGGCAAGAAAAGAAGATAGTGTGATAGGCCTGAAGTGATTAGGATTATTCAAGATAGATGAAAGCACTATCTTGGAATCACTACTAAGGCCAGACAGAAAGTAGTGGAAGACAGACTGGAAATTTGTGGAAAAGTACCAGTAGTCCAAACACTGGAACTCCTGCATGGGCAGCTGCTGAATAAGACAGCAGAGAGAATCTTTCTGTGTAAAACAGAGAGAACAGACAGAATAAGAGGAGGAATTCCTGTCCCTGTCTGATGAGCTGCCCAGAGGAAAGAAGGGAGTTTATTCGAGAGAAAAAACTCCACACTGGAATGAAAGAAATGAGTAGAAAGGCTAGAGAAGCCCTGCAGTGGTATGGTACCACTCTTTCAGGGGAAAACCCTGGATAAGAGGGTAGAGAAACAGGAGCTGAAGGGTGACTTACCATGTGGTAAGTCTGTGGAAGGAAAAATTTCATGTTGGAACAGAAAACTATCATGGGATAGTTGTTAACTTCTCTTCTTGGTAGGAAGAAGAGGAGAAACCTGTGACCCATAGACATGAATATCCTGACAGCTCAGCATACCTAGGAGCAAATGGATGTCCTGAGAAAAGGAATCCATGTGTAGAGTTTTTAATGAAAAAACAGTGAAAAAACGTCTACTGGGAAGAAGTCAACTGTAGGTTATAAATTTCAGGACCCTATGGTTGCTGGGTTTGTTCAGCCTGGCTAGAGTTTGGATTCTTCAGACCAGGGCGAGGATTCCCCTGCTTGGGAACATCTGTATGATGGGCAGGAGAAGAGTGAAACCTTCTTCTCCTAGGGAAAGAAGGTTTGGTAAGGCATTTCCTACCTACTGGGGAAGGAGAAGGCTTAGAATAGCCCTCAGAAACAGGGAAGTCAGTGGACCACTGAGCAACCTGATGTAAAGACTCTTTATTGAAGAGATTTTCCCCAGTGCAAGGAGTATTACCCAGTCTTTGTTGTGCCCATCTGCTTAAGTCTGAAGCTTGGAGCCAGGCTCTACGTCGTGCCCCTATGGCTATAGCAGAAGTTCTGCTAACAGACTCAAAGGAGTCTAGGGAAGCACGAGTAAGAAACCAAGAGATACTTTGCATATGACTAAGTAATAAGGAATAGTCTGCAGTCTTGAGTTCTGAAAGAAAAGGAGTCAAAAGAGATAATTTCTTTGTGACCTCCTGAAGGGATAGACTCATATAAAAAATATATGAGAGAATCCTTGTTGACAGCATAGATGACTGGAAGGTTTGACGTCCAAAGGCATCTAGTGTCCTAGACTCACGACCTGGTGGGTAAGAAGAGTGCTTCTTCTTACTTTTTACCTTCCTCATTGCTGATTCCACTACAATGGAATGATGGGGAAGTTGAGTCTTTTGAAACCCTGGAGAGGGGGGCACCTGATACAGAAGATCAGTTGCTCTAGAAGGTGAAGGAACCCTTAAAGGTGCTTCCCACATTCTTAGAAGAAGATCCTGCAAGGAATGATGTAAAGGAAGCATTATATTTTCCTTTTCTCTAGTAGAAAGAGAGCCTTGAGTAGGATCATAGCCAGGGATAGGAATAGCAAGAGATGTTGCTATAGTCAGGAGAAAATTCTGAAAAGAAGGATCTCCAAAGGGAACTGTCCCTGGGCAGGCTAGCCCTGAAGAACTAGCCTGGGCACCGGAGGATCTACTTGAGAATATAGGAATATAAGATCCTGTACGGTGCAAGGAAGGACCCTTAAGGGATGGATGTTGGTACTGGAGGTCATGACCTGAGACAGTCAGTACTGCATTGTCCATGTCAGGTATCGACTCCAAACTTGGTATAGAAAGGAGCGATCCTGGTGAAAGAAGCATGGAAGGAGCTGGCCCCGAAGTTACTGCGGGTACCGGCACCGATACCGATACCTGTGTCGGAATCGAAGGCGACACCGACATCGAAGCAGTCATCGGTGGCTGCTCAAGCGGTACCGAGGTAACCGAAAGCCTTTGGTAATCACCCTCAGTACCGAGCATCCGGAACCGGTAAGCGTCGGTACCGAGACGTGTCAGTACCCAGTCTTCCAGACTAGAGATCGATTCCAGACTCGGCATCGAAGGAAGCGAGTCTATCGATGCATGTCTAGAGGGTACCGACGTCGGTGTTAGTATCGGCGTTGATGCCAATACTGGAAAGTCAATCTGGGGCGTATCGACCGGTTCTGAAGGTACCGAGAAAGCCAGATGACGATCCCTGGTGAGGAGTAAATCGCTCAACACCAGTGCCGATGCCGGGGTATCGGTACCGCTCGAAGCAGATGCCACCACCGAGCATGGCTTAGGTATGTTCTGTGAGGGGTGAGAACCAGGAACAACCTGAAACCCCTGATAGGCTTTGGAGGCCGAAGACTCCCGCCGGGGTTTTGAAGCCAATGGACCCTTGAGGACAAGGCCGGAGCCGTCATCATGCTGTGCATGAGATATAGCACTCAAGGGCTGGCTAGTCTTAATAGACTGTTTGTGGGTTACCTGATCTTGTGGAGAAGAAGAAATAGTCGGTGCCCTGACACTGGAAGGGAACTCGGTATCGAGGGAAACTCGAAATGGAAAATCTCTTCTCACAATATTGCAGCCTAATGGCTCCGGAGGAAAATGGTCAGGACCCAAACAGGTTAGACACCAGTTCTTGGAGTCTAAAAACAAAACTGTACCGCCACAGTTTAGGCACTTCTTAGGAAAAGAAGGAGGCGGCTCCATGATGGAGAGGACTAGAAGGCCCAAAAAATTTAAGACAGAAACTGAGGGAAAAAAATTCCCTGAATTTAAGGAAAAGAAAAGAAAAAAACACCGGCGGTACTGGTGGAGTCGGGGAGACAGCCGCAACCACAAGAAAACAAGAATTAAAGAATTAAAAAATTTTCTGCGGTGACAGGAGGACGTCCTGCCGGCTCCGCGGAAAAACGAAAACTGAGGAGAGACAGTTGGAAAGGCGGGAAGGCAGCACGCAGGCGCTGAGGGATGCTCCCAAAAGCTTTCTGACTGGACGCTGGGGAGCGTTCCCGCGCAGGCTCCGTCGGTACCGACGTACCCATATGTGAAGACTCATTCCTGCTTGTTCCTGGAGATAACATTTTCTCCTATTAGTCCTAAATGGGCTAATTGTAGCTTCATTGAGTGTCCCCTAGTCTTTCTACCTTTTGAAGGAGTAAACAACCAATCTATGTTTATCCGTTCCACTCCATTTATTAATTTATAGACTTCTATCATAGCTCCTCTCAATCGTCTCTTTTCCAGGTTGAAGAGCCCTAACCTTTTTAACCTCTAATCATAGGGGTATCCTTCCATCCCCTTTACCATTTTGGTGGCTCTTCTCTGTAACTTTTCTAATAATGCTATATCCTTTTTAAGATACGGCGACCAGAATTGCACACAATATTCAAGGTGCGTTCACACCATGGAAAGATACAGAGGCATTATAATATCCTTGGTTTTGTTCTCCATTCCTTTCCTTATGATTCATAGCATTCTATGCGCTCTCTTGGCCACCCCTGCACACTGGGCGGAGGGTTTCAACATGTTATCCACGATGACACCTAAATCTTCTTCCTGGGGTGGTTCCTAATGTGGAATCTTGCATCATGTAATCATAGTTTGGGATGTTCTTCTGTAAGTGCATAATTTTGCACTTATCAACATTGAATTTCATCTGCCACTTGGATGTCCAGTCTTCCAGTTTATCAAGGTTCTCTTGAATGTTACACAATCCTTTTGTGTTTTAATAAAGCATAGTTACTCACCTGTACATTGCCTGCTGCAAGGCCAGGATAGCAGAGATATTCTGCTCCAGGGCCACCAACCTGGACTCTATACCAGGAGGCTCTGCAGCTTTCGGCATGGGCACTGAAAGTCTCAGGCCCGATGCCAGCACTCTTGCAAGTACATCCTCGATGAGGATCACAGCCTTGGTGAGCCACGCATGGTCGACAACAGCCGAGGACTCCTTTTTAGAGACCTTAAAGGGGCGCTGCTCGGAGTCACCAGAGTCCCTCCGCAGTACCTTACTGGGTTTCACTGGCTTCGAGGATTTTTTTCTTTGAAGGGTCTGGCGTCTTTACGGAGGAGCCGCCACCATGGGACTCTGAAGATGCCCGGATCTCATGGGATGGCTTGGGGCTCAGCAACAGGGAAGCTGGTGCTGAGTTGGACGCGGGAACAGCTTCTACTGCAACTCCAACCATTTCCTGCTGGTTCTCAGAGTCATTGCCTGGCACAGGTCGCAAGTGGCACTGTTGTGGTCTGGGCCGAGGCAGTGCAAGCAACAGTCATGGGTGTCTGTGACAGACATGGTCTGACCGCAGAGGTCACACTTCTTGAACCCACTGGGGGACACCCAGTCAGGGGTCAACGACCCCTGGGCGAGCCTCGTCAAAAAATAAGGGAAGAGCCGAGGATTGCACCGGCTCGAGGCAGGAAAAGTAACTGTTATGCAAACCGGGAAAAAAACAACTTTTGAGGATAATTTTTTAAGGATTTTTCTGGGGAAACAGGACATACGTCCATTGGTCTCCGTGGAAAAAAAAAGAGACTGAGTAAGATGGTACCCTTGGGCGGGAAGAGGACCACGCATGCATGCACGGTAGCGTTCCTAAAAGCTTTCTGTGAAAGCTGGGGAAATGCTCCTAATGGGCTCCGTTGGCACAGACGTAACCCATATGTGAGGACTGACTTCCTTCTTGTTCGTGGAGGAGATTCCTCGTTCTCCCATTCTGAGTAATCAGTGGAAGACTCGAAGGGAGTGTGACCGGTCCGAGGCCTTCGGAGGTTCCTCGGCTGGTATCGTACACACTAACCAGTGAAGACCTCAGTCCCGTCGAGCGGGACCTGGATCGAGACCTCGGGGCCATATGGCTTGGCCTCCGGGGACGTCCTCAATGTTGAGGACCTGGTAGTCTGGGCAGAGGAACTGGTCTTGTTGGACAAGGCCGCCATTCTGGACTCCAGCCCAGATGGCTCCGCAGCTCTTGGCGTGGGCACCAAAGAACTCAGGCCCCAGCGCCGGTTCCCTCAAAGGGGAGTCCAACAAGGATGGCCTCGGGCGTCTGGGGCCAATTTCCGGTCGATTCCTTCCAGGCGACCTTGCTGGCCGTTCCCGCACCGAGCCCTCGGAGGAGTGGTGTGGACTGAGGGACCTGGCTCGGGACTTACCCGGCCTGTTGGAACTGTCCAAAGACGCTGCCTTGAAGGGTTGTTTTTTTCTTCCTGTGTTTCATTGAGGAAGACCTCCTTTCTGAAGACCCTTGGTATCAACAGAGTTTGAGGCTTCAGACAGGGCCTTGGCCTTCGGAAGTGCCGGGCACTCCGGGAAAAACTTGTCGTGCTGCTGCTGATGGCTCGAGGGCCTTGGTGGACATCTTTTTGCACAGACCACAGGCTGTGGGGTCGTGGTCTGGTCCAAGGCAGCATAGCCAACAATCGTGAATATCAGTGAGAGACAATCTTTCTACACCACTCACACTTTTTAAAACCACTGGTAGCCATGGGTGAAAAAATTATCCCGGCAAGGTCAAAGACCCGCGGTGCTGCCAGATGGAAAAAAGGCGCAAAGGTGCGTAAACCGAAAATGAACCCGAGACTGTATGCTGAAGCAGCAGGCCTGGGTGGCAAGAAGAGTACCGGTGCAACCAGGGCATGAGTATGAAACTCAGAGAACAAAAAAAAGGTGAAATTAGGCCTTACCTGCTAATTGGCTTTCCTTAATGGACTCCAGTCTAGTCCCGTACAATAGGGTTGTGCACCTCTTCCAGCAGCTTGGGAGAATGAGCATGTCACATCTTTGATGACATCAGGGAATATAGGCAGGTGGCACCACCCCCAATCTTCCAGTAACCTACTGACAAAGCAGACTCACAGGAGCAACAAATAAGAAGTACTCAGCAGCAAAAAACATTCTCTAACCTAGTGAATCCCTGTTATACTGTTCCCATGAGGAATGGAGAGGAATCCATCAACGAATACTTCTAACGAATTTCCTTCTTAATTTAAGTAGTTATGCTGAACAGTTTCTTCAATAGTAGACAAGTGTGCAAGGAAAAAAAAAAAGACAACCGTCAAAACGTCGCAACCAATAGAGATCCCGCTCCCCTTACGCGAATACTCTTCTGCAATACCGGGATCGCCAACTTGAAAAAAACTACAGAAATACTGACGGGAGGGTTCCGGGACTAGATTGGAGTCCCTTAAGGAAAGCCAATTAGCAGGTAAGGCCTAATTTCACCTTCCTTAGCGTTCCTCCAGTCTAGTCCCGTACAATAGGGATGTAACAGAGCCCCTTAACCACGGGAGGGACCTGCGAGCCCGGCCTGAATAACCATTGAGCCAAACTTCGCATCCTGCCTTGCCTGCACATCCAATCGGTAATGCTTCGCAAAGGTATGCAAGGACGACCAGGTAGCCACTTTACAAATATCCACAGGCGCCACTAAACTGCACTCTGCCCAAGAAGCCGCTTGAGCCCTCGTGGAACGCGCTCTCAAGCCCTCCGGAACCGGCTTCCTTTTCAAGATATACGCTGACGAGATCGCCTCCTTAATCCACCGGGAAATAGACGATTTAGCCGCTGCTTCGCCTTTTCGGGGACCCCCAAACAAAATGAACAAACGTTCCGACTTGCGAAACGAAGCCGTCTTCTTCAGATAGCGCCGCAGCTGCCTCTTGAGATCTAGCAGTCGAAGCTGTGGATCCGCTGCCGAACTAGACAGTACCGGCAACACAACGGGCTGCCCCACATGAAAGGGAGAGAGAACCTTAGGCAAAAAGGATGGCACTGTCCGCAAAACCACTTTTTCTTTAGAAAAAATCAAAAAGGGTTCCTGACACGACAAAGCTTGAAGCTCAGAAATCCACCTGGCTGAACAAATTGCCACTAGAAACACTGCCTTCAATGTCAAATCCTTCAATGAACAAGAAGCCAACGACTCAAAAGGATCTCCCACGAGCGCCGACAGGACGACATTAAGATCCCACGGGGGCACGTAATGCCTTCCAGGAGGGTGCAACTGCTTCACCGCCCTCAAAAAACGCAACACATCTGGATGCTTTCCCAAGGATTCTCCCTGAACCCTGCCCCGATAACAGGCTAAGGCTGCCACTTGATCCCTCAGGGAATTCCACGCTAAACCTTTTTCCAGCCCTGCCTGGAAAAAATCGAGCATAACCGGGACCGAAGCCGCAAATGGTCTGAATGCCTTCTGACTACACCAGTTCTCAAAAATTCACCACGCGCGAACATACGCTAGAGAGGTAGACCTCCTACGTGCCCTTAGGAGCGTGGCAATCACTTGCGCCGAGAAACCACGCTTCCTCAACCGTGCCCTCTCAATAGCCATGCCGTAAGCGAGAACCGATCCACCTGCGGCATGAGAATGGGGACCTGCATCAACAGATCGGGACGAACGGGCAGCCTCCAGGGCTCGGCCACTTGTAGCCGCACTAGGTCTGCGTACCACGGCCTCCGAGGCCAATCCGGGGCAATGAGAATCACCAGTCCGTTGTGCGCCGCTAGCCTCTGAATCACGCGACCGATGAGCGCCCACGGGGGAAAGGTGTACAGAAGACCGCATTGAGGCCACTGCTGAACCAGCGCGTCCAGACCCTCTGACATCCTCTCTCTCCGACGACTAAAGAAACGACTGGCTTTCGCTGACCGAAAGGTCGCCATCAGATCCATGATCGGCTCCCCCCAGAGCCGTACAATTTGAGCAAACACCTCGGCGTTTAACTGCCACTCGCCTGGGTCTAGTCACACCCGACTGAGAAAATCCGCTGCGACATTCTCTTTCCTGGCTACATGCGCTGCCGAGATTGCCGGGAGATGCAGCTCAGCCCAAGTCATCAGCAGCTCCGCCTCCGCCTCCAAATTGGCACTTCCTGTGCCCCCTTGCCTGTTGATATACGCCCCCGTGGAGGCATTGTCCGACAAAACTCGTACTGTGCGACCCTGCAGCCACGGCGAAAACTCCTGCAGAGCTCTCCGAACCGCCCGCATCTCCAGACGATTGATGGACCACTGCTGCTCCTCCGCTGTCCAGAAACCTTGCGCTACTTGCCCCTCGCAGTGGGCTCCCCAGCCGGAAAGGCTGGCGTCCGTCATCAGAAGCACCCAGTTTGGAGCTTCTAGGGGAACTCCGACCGACAGGTTCGCAGCGTCCAACCACCAGCGGAGCGCCTGCCGAACTTCCTTTGGGCAGATCAACCGATGGTCTAGCGACTGGTGTTGATGCGACCATCTGCATAACAGCGATTTCTGCAAGGGTCTCATGTGCGCCCTGGCCCAAGGCACCAGATCGATCGTCGCCGCCATCGTGCCCAAGAGCTGAACATAATGCCACGCCGACGGCCTTGACATCCGTAAGAAACAGTGCACCAACCGCCGAAGAGCCACGATCCTCCTGTTCGGAAGGAACACTCGAGCCGCCGCGGTGTCGAATCTGGCCCCCACGTGCTCGAGAGTCTGAGACGGAATTAAATGACTCTTGCCGGCATTGATCACGCAACCCAACTCGGACAGAAAGGCAACCACCCGCTTCGTTACTTGGACACTTTCTGCCTCTGACTTTGCACGGATAAGCCAATCGTCCAGGTACGGGTGAACAAGGATTCCCTCGCGTCTTAAGGCGGCAGCCACTACCACCATGACCTTGGTGAAAACCCGCGGGGCCATTGCGAGTCTGAAAGGGAGCGCCCAAAACGGAAAATGGCCCATTGGGACCGCAAAACGGAGAAACTGATGATAATCCGGGTGAATGGGAATGTGCAGATAAGCCTCCATGAGATCCAGGGATGTCAAGAACTCTCCTGCTCTGACCGCCACCATCACCGACCGAAGTGTCTCCATATGAAAACGAGGAACGCACAGACACCTGTTTACTCTTTTGAGATCGAGAATAGGCCGAAAGGATCCTTCCTTCTTTGGCACGATGAAGTAGATGGAGTATCGACCTGCACCGCACTGGTCGGCGGGTACCGGTACTACGGCCCGCAGCCGCAGAAGGCGTTGTAGCGTTGATTGCACTCCTTCCCGCTTGACTTGTGCCCGACAGGGGGAGCGCACAAAACACGGCGCCAGAGGCTTGGCGAACTCGAGCGTGTAGCCCTGTCGAATCACCTGGAGAACCCACTGATCTGTCGTGACCCGGACCCAAGCCTGGTAAAACTCCTGCAACCGCCCACCTACAGGAGAAATCCCCGCTTGGGTCCCCCTCATTCATTGTTGCTTTCGCTGATTGGGGACAGAGGTGGCGGTACCATAAAACCCCCTGGTTGTACCGCGAAACCCCTGAAAGGGCTGATAACGGGACGTAAAACGGCCCCTCTGGCTCGGAGAAAACCTTACCGACCGAAATCGCCGGAACTCCCGAGATTGACCCCTCATCGGCCCAGGGACTCTACTCTGTTTCGGTTTATCCTCTGGGAGACGAGACCCCCTTTGGTCTCCCCCAAATCCTTAACCAGCTTATCTAAGTCCTCCCCGAACAACTGCTTCCCCTTGAAGGGCAGCTTGCTTAACTGGGTCTTAGAAGACACATCCGCCGCCCAATTCCGGAGCCACAGATACCGGCGCGCCGCTACAATCGACCCCAGGGCGTTGGAAAGTGTCCGTATCAAATCATAAAAGGTGTCCGCCACGTAAGCTGTGCCCGATTCCAGCCTAGCCGCTGTTTCCATCACGTTCTTTTGCTCCCCTGCCTCTGGAAGTCCCTGCGCCCAGTGCAAGGAAGCACGAGCTACCAAGGCCGCACAGGCGGAGGCCTGAAGAGATAATGCCCCGACATCAAAGGCCTGCTTCAAGAGAGTGTCCAGCTTCCTATCCTGGATGTCCTTTAGAGCCGCACTACCCTCCACCGGGATAGTGGTCTTCTTGGTTACTGCCGACACCGCCGCGTCCACTCTCGGCGCGCGAAACATGTCCTTGTCCTGCTCTACCAACGGATACAACCGAGAAAGGATACGAGAACCCCGGAGCCCCGCTTCCGGCTTTTCCCACTCATCCAGGATCATCTGCTTAATGAGTCTATGCAAAGGGAAAACTTTCTGGGGCTTTCACACTGCCTGAAGAATAGGATCCTCCAACGCCTCCTCTTCCACTGCCCCTGCCGGAATCATATGAAGCACCTTAAGAGACTCTGCTATGAGAGCCGCCAATTCTTCCTTGCGGAAAACCCTCACAATCCGAGAGTCTTCCTCTGGAGGGAGAGCCTCTTCCTCCCCCTCCGGTACATCCAAATCCTCTGCGTCATCTGAAGACATGGACTCCCCCTCAGCCACCCCCTGATCCCGCCTACGAGCCTTAGGGGCCGGTTGAGAGGGACCCGGTTGGTCCTCCAAATCTTCCAACGCTCTTTTCCTGGCAGGGGCAGGAGCCTGAGTCTTTCCCTGCTTCAGACAAAAGGCTCTATGCAATAATAAAACAAACTCCGGAGAAAAAGTGTCTGGAACTAACTGCGCAGCTGTCTGTTCCCCGGAGGCCTCTGGCTGACTCTCATGAAGAGCCAAGGGAGCTGCCTGCGAGGAAATCCCCGGCCCCTGCTCTCTCAAGGAGGCCTCAGAAACTGCCTCTGCTACACTCTGCTCTGCAGCGCGAGAATCCAGGGAACATCCCTTGCAGAACCCCTCCGCTGCGAGGGAACCTGATCTCTGCCCACAAGCTCCACATTGCGGCTTTGACGGCATATTCCGCACAAGGCAAACTCCACGTGCAAACAGACTCTTCTCCCTGTAATACTAGAATAGGCTGTTTCCTCAGAGGTCAGATAATAAATTAACAATTCAACTAGAACCACAACTGAAAAGCAGCGCTGTCACCGCAAGGAGAGCTGCCGAAAAAAAAACGGGCTGTGTCGCCGCGGCTCTCTTCCCGCGCTAACTCAAAATGGCGGCAAGCACCCGAAGGAACCCCTCCAAGCCTCACAAGATCCGCGGCTTCAAAAACACCCCGCGAATCTGACGATCGCCCACACAGACCAAAATAGGCAATTAAAGAAATACAGGAGCAATACAAAGAAAGCCAGAGAAAAAGCTCTGACGCAGTTTTATGCCGCCGGAGACTCACCTCAAGCCAGAGAGCACCGGTACCACTGCCACACGTTAGGAACATACACTGCCACTTGCTCGACGCTCCTCACCCCACAGGAGAGGTTCGGGAGCAGAGCCAGACTGTAATTGCTTAGCCGGTAGCACCTCGGCTGCTGCAATCCGGTCTGCCTGCACCGATGCTCTGACCATGGCTCTCTCAGCGCTTTGTCTTTTTTTTTTAAACTTTAATCGATAAGCACACTGTCTCCAAATTAAAGGGACAAACCCAAATCGAAGAACCCCAAATTCAAACACTAAACCCTTCCTAGTTGTTCCTTCAGTGAGTCCTACTGAAAAGAAAAACCTGCTCCAGCTGCTGGGAGACTGAGCTTACTAGAAGATTGGGGGTGGTGCCACCTGCCTATATTCCCTGATGTCATCAAAGTTGTGACATGCTCAGTCTCCCAAGCTGCTGGAAGAGGTGCACAACCCTATTGTACGGGACTAGACTGGAGGAATGCTAAGGAATCAACTTTTTGCGGAGACAGACATCTGAAGGGTTTCGCGGAAAAAAGGAGACTGAGTAAGATGGCATCCTTGGGCGGGAAGGGGAACACGCATGCGTGGTGGCATCTCCCAAAGGCTTTCTTTGAAAACTGTGGAGATGCTTCCGCAAGGGCTCCATCGGTGCTGACTTCACCCATATGTGAGGATCGACTTCCTGCTTGTTCCCGGAGAACTTTGAATAATTTTGTGTCATCTGCAAATTTGATTACCTCACTCGTTATTCCCATTTCCAGGTCATTTATGAAGATGTTAAAAAGCAGCAGGCCCAGCACAGATCTATTATTCACCTTTCTTCACTGAAAAATTGGCCATTTAGCCCTCCTCTATGCTTTCTATCTTTTAACCAGTTCCTGATCCATAATAGTACATTGCCTCGTATCTCATGACTTTTTAATTTCGCTAGGAGTCTCTAATGGGGGACCTTGTTAAAGGCTTTCTGAAAATCCAGATACACTGTAATGACTGGCTCACATTTGTCTACCTGCTTATTCACATCTTTAAAAATAATATAACAGATTAGTAAGATAAGACTTTCCTTTGCTAAATCCATGTTGGTTTTCTTCCATTAAACCATGACTATCTACATGTTCAGTAATTTTATTCTTTATAATGGTTTCTACCATTTTGACCAGTATAGCTGTCAGGCTCATCGGTCTGTAGTTTCCTAGATCACCCCTGGAACCCTTTTAAAAATTGACTTTACACTGACCACTCTAAAATCATGTATAGTACCCAAAGATTGGAATGATATACCACAGATTACTAATAGGTCTGCATTCTCATAGTTCAGTACTTTCAACATCCTTGGATGTATACTATCTGGTCCAGGTGATTTACTACTCTTCAGTTTATCAAGTAGTTGTAATAAATCTTCCTGGCTTGTCGCTATTTCTTTCAAGTCTTCTAATTCATTACCTTTAAATACCACTTCAGGCATGGGTAACTTACCTACATCATCTTCAGTAAAGACTTTAACAAAAAATTCTTTCATTCTCTCCGCTATGGCCTTGTCCTTCCTTAGTGCCCCCTTTACCCCTCTATCATCTAATGGTCCAACTGAAAAAGATTTTATTATGTGTTTTTGCTTCCACCACAAGCTTTTTTTCAAATTCTCTCTTTGCCTGCCTTTTCAATGCTTTGCAACTAACTTGTCAGTGCTTATGTTGTTTCCTGTTTTCCTCATGTTGGCTCCTTTTTCCATTTACTGAAAGATGCTTTTTTGGCTATAACTGCCTCTCTGACCTCACCTTTAAACCATACTAGCAGTTTTTTGGCTTTCCTTCCACTTTTCTTAAAGCATGGAATACATGGGGTCTGGGCTTCCAAGCTGGTATTTTTAAATAATGCCCATGCTTGATGTATATCTTTAATCTTTGCAGCTGCTCTTTTTAGTACTTCTTGTTGTAAGAGACTCAATTGGTTGGAAGGTGGTTAGGTCCATGATAATAGTAAAACTGGTAGTCTGTTGAGAAATCTGAGGTGGTAGTCATAATGGATTATTGAGAGGACCCATGAGTTTGAAGTGATCTCTTCCTAGGCTACAAAGAAAAAAATTGAACGTGCCCTCCTCACAAGAAGTACAGGATGGATGGGAGTAAAGATTTTGATAATGGTCAAAAAGAAGACTGTTACTTCTGTTGAGCCGGAGTCATTTGCTTAGGTTGAACCCTTTCTCTCTTACATGGTATGGCAGAAACAGGTCAATGAGTTAATTGAAGCTGATTTTTCTAATAGTATCTTCTGTAACCATGCCTGTACTGGTCAAAAAGCCTGTCTAGACAATGAAGTAGATATAGAGGGTCAGACCACCAAGAGATGCTTTGGGAGAGCAGGACCAGCTCTATGGCTCAGATGTGCAAAAGTGGATTGACTTCTTGTTGAAGAATGGAAATGTGTTGGGCCGGTATTCTCCCTCTGCTCGACGCTGAGAGTTGATACTGGGGTAATGTCCAGAAATTTATCCTGTAACCTTTGTGCACAATGTTGAGGACTTAGCAGTCTGTAGTGATGGACTGCCAAGCATCCCTGAATTGCAGTACTCTGCCCCTCACCAGAAGGTATTCAAAAAGTCAGGTTGGGTTTGTTGGCAGGGGTAGAGGTTGCAGGTTGCTGTTTTCTCTCCCGAGGCTGGGAATGCTGGTTGTTGGAAGGACCTGGGGAACATTGCGGTGGAGGTCGGGTGTATGGGTACAACCTCCTGCAAAGGTAAAACTGCTGGAAGTACTGGTAATAGTATGCCCTGTGAAACTGTGAGGCATTCCTTTGACGGGGTTGGGAGGAGACTTCTGCTGGTTGGGTAGCAAGCTCCCACTGTGGATAAGTGATCTTTCACCTCAGAGACTGCCTCTTGGACCTTGGATCTGAACAAGCTGTCGCCCTGACATAACATAGCAACATAGTAACATAGTAAGTGACGGCAGATAAAGACCAGCATGGTCCTGACAGGGTGCATCTGCTAATCATGGAGGTCCTCAAAGAGGCCTGAGATTTTCAGCCAGGCCGTGTGTCTAGCAGAAATGGCTGCAGCTTTGGTTCGGGCGGCTGAGTCATACGCATCATAGATGGAGCAGATGACGTGATACAAAGACTCATGTAGGTTGTCTTGAATGTGTCCACGATCTTCAGCCTTCAACCCTTCAGGAGCATGCAGCTGCTATATAAGGCCACGCTGATAGTGTAGGATCTGTAGTTGATGCACTAAGACCCACTTGGCTAAGAGTACACTCTGGTAGACTTTCCTGCCCAGGGTTCTTTGTTCCTTCCTTGGTGATGCTTGCGCTATGGATTTTTCACTCTTTGACTTCTTGAGGACAGCTTCAGACACCACTGACTGAGGTGGTAACTGCTGTTGGTGAAACCCTGGAGCAGGGAGCACCTTCTACCAGAGGTCTAGGCACTTGGAAGAGGCGTTAGAAGAGGGGCAATTTTTCCAGATTAAGGACTGAAGATCCAGGAGAAGCTGATGTATTGGAAGGGCCAGGACTTCCTTTGGGGAGCTGCAGGGCCGGAGAATGGACTGAAAATCCTCCTTGTTGGTAGGAGTTTGAGACTCACTGAGGGCTAGCGGCGAGAGATCTGCGGGAGGAATTTCAGGTAGTAGTAGTCCACTCTTGGGAGACCATCTCCTTCCTACAAGCAGAAGACTACCCTATGCTTGTAGGAAGGAGATGGTCTCCCAAGAGTGGTGGCCGGCAGCACCCAGTGATAAGCATGTGTTATCCTCAGGGTGGGGAGGGGGGGTGGGGGAGATGGATCCAGGGTGTCCCTTTGAGCCTGGGTGTGGACAGAAGAGTGAGGAGAGACCTCTCTGGATTGAGGTGTCTGAAGGAGGGCAGTGCTGTCAACAAATCTAAACAGTAGAGAGGAACTGGGACTGGAGTCTCCCCAGGGGATAGGGGGGGTCAGGTGGAGAAAAAAACTGGCATGGGGGCTTTGGCATGCCATCCTCTTAGTGGAGAGGATTCCCTGGTCATGTGGGCATCCCCTGAAGCATGTTGTTTATGGTGGCTGCTTACCTTACTGGCAGTAGAGGCAGCGCTACCATGAGGATCTTTGATGTGTTTTAATTTGGCTGCTGCCTTACCTCACTTGTCTGCAGCTGTCTTTCCACCTTTGTCAATGGCTGTCCTCCCTCCCCTATCAGCTCTAGCTGACAATACCGATGGGGAGGCAGTGGATCGTTGGGGGGTGAAGCCATGGGTTCTAGTGGAGAGGTCCTGGGCTGTCCCAGAGTGTGCTGGTGCCTGGAGAGTGGCTTTTCCTAGCAACACGGCCATGAGGCCTGCACCCGATTCGTGCCTTGTCTGGACCTGATGGGGGCGCTTGAGAGGATCACTATCTCAGTATGGACTCTGGGAATGATTTATTCGTCGGGAAGCATCTATTGCCATTTGCTGATGCAGTTTACATTTTTTTTTTCAAAATTTAAAAGCGAGCAGGCCTGCTGATTGGCACGGCTACTGCAGTGAGTGAAGCAGTGGCAGTTGCACTGATCAGTGAGAAACAGGTAATTTTTGGCAGGCACTTGCTGCCAGCAGTCAAATTCTGGAGCAGAATGGGAATTGAAGGTGATCGAGGAGGCACTAGTGAGGAAGAGTTTGGAGAGCCATGCAGCATGCTGGCACGGTCAGAAGAAATTGATGAAGGCAGAATGGAAACTAAGGTGGGAAAAGGCACACATGCTCAAAGAAGGCCATAAAGACTTCTCTGGGCTATGGGAGAGCCCAGCACTCATGGCTCAGTCTAGGACGTCACCATCTGAGTGTTTCTGCATCTCCCTGCTTATCTCCAGAAAAATGGCTGCATCAAGAATCTGGAAACCTGAAGGGAAGGCCCCAGACCTTGCTTGAGAACTAGTGGTCACCCTGGGGTGACTGGACTTTTAGAGTTATGCACCTTAAGGTCAATGGCTCCTTCATGGAAGATTTTCAACTCATCTCCACAAAGGTTGATGTTTTCTGTGTAAAAGACAATCTTTTCAGGACCCTTCCCTGAATTAACCTCTTGGCTTAAAGCTGTTTTTGAAGACAATGGAAACATATGGAACAATGCTTACCATCTTTCTGGTCGTGGTCAGGACGCAAGCAAAGAAAACACTTGGAAAGCGTATTGAAATTCTGAATCGTTCTTCTGCACTGTGGACAGGATCTGAAACCCACTTTGAATAATTTTGATTGGCTCTGAATAATTTTTGATGAAAAATGATGAACAGCAGCATAAATACAAAAAGAAAAAAAAATCAGGAAAGCTTTGTTTCGCATCCATCTGGCAAAGCAGAAAAACAAAACTGAAGAGACCACTGTGTGCAGGAAGGGCCATGTATGCTCAGAACATTACATTAAAGTTCTGAGCTGTAGGAGAGCAGTCCTGTCCCGGCACTGTCTGATAACGCCACTTGTATGACTAACTCAATCCTGCTTGATGACTGACAAAAGTGCTCCATGTCTTGTGTTTTTGGCATGCAGAAGGCTCAGGAAACCTCTGCTACTATTAATCAAAGAGAACATGGAATTCCAGGTCTAAAACAGTGACATGCATTCATTAATTTGTACAAAAGCTTATGTCCTACTTTTGAAAAACCTTTACCAACTGAAACACTGGGTTTTTGCTAAATTCATCAATGAAAGTCTTAAGTATTGAAAACCTTGGGTGATTTTATTTTTATTAACAATTTTTCTTGTCATGCTCTTCCATGCTAACGTTGGCAAAACCCAAATTCATACTGTCTGGTTCTAGAAGTCAGTTTCACTGTCCCCCATGGCTGCCTGAAACTATGAGAAGATCTTATTTCAGTCCTATACATTCTTTTCCCTCCTCTCCAAAATCCTATAATCAAATCAGGAAAGGTGAACATTCTCCCTCCTCAAATGCCACACAAAGAGAAACAAAGCACTCAGGGAATGAAATTGCTAATACTGTAAGCTCTCTGGACAAAGGACTTTCTCTTGCTTATTCTATACCTTGAACACCTGTATTGAAGTGCACTTATCTAGAGCAGTGCTAGAAGAATAAGAAGCAAACTATTAAATCCCATCTTCCCAAACATTCACACAATCTTTACTATCTGGATTACAATAATGAAATGCTAACAGACTGGCATCATAAGAACATAAGACATGCCATACTGGGTCAGACCGAGGTCCATCAAGCCCAGTATCCTGTTTCCAACAGTGGCCAATCTAGGTCATGCGTACCTAGCAATATCCCCAAAAGACACAGGTTCCTCAATGCTTGTACTGGGTCAAGCATTGATATCCTGGGTCCCTTTTTAATAGTGGTTTATGGACCTTTCCTCCAGGAACTTGTCCAAACCTTTTTTAAACCCAGCTATACTAACAGCCCTTACTACATCCTCTGGTAACAGATTCCAGAGTTTGGTTACACGTTGAGTGAAAAAATATTTTCTCTTATTTGTCTTAAATAGTTTACCCTGTAGCTTCATTACATGTCCCCTAGTCTTTCTATACTCTGATAGTGTAAACAATTGATCCACGTTTATCCGTTCCACTCCATTCATTAATTTATAGACCTCTATCATATCTCCCCTCAGCCGTCTCTTTTCCAGGTTAAAGAGCCATAACCTATTTAGCCTCTCTTCATAGGAGTAGCCTTCCACCCCCTTCACCAATTTGGTGGCTCTTCTCTGTACTTTTTCTAATAACGCTATGTCCTTTTTGAGATACGGTGACCAGAATTGCACACAATATTCAAGGTGCGGTCGTACCATGGAGCGATACAGAGGCATTATAATATCCTTTGTTTTATTTTCCATCCCTTTCCTTATGATACCTAGCATTCTATTTGCTTTCTTGGCTGCCGCTGCACACTGGGCGGAGGGTTTTAACATGTTATCCACGATGACTCCTAAATCTTTTTCCTGGGTGGTGGTTTCTAATGTGGAGCCTTGCATCGTATAACTATAGTGTGGGTTGTTCTTTCCTAGGTGCATAACTTTGCACTTGTCCACATTAAATTTCATCTGCCACTTGGATGCCCAGTCTTCCAATTTATCCAGATCCTCCTGCAGTTTTCCACAATCCTCTTGGGTTTTAACAGCTTTAAACAGTTTTGTGTCATCTGCAAATTTGATAACCTCACTAGTTATTCCCTTTTCCAGGTCATTTATGAATATGTCAAAAAGTAGCGGACCCAGTACAGATCCCTGGGGTACTCCACTATTCACCTTTTTCCATTGGGAATATTGGCCATTTAGCCCTACCCTCTGCTTTCTATCTTTTAACCAGTTCCTGATCCACAATAGTACACTGCCTCCTATCCCATGACTTATTAGCTTCGCCAAAAGTCTCTGATGGGGGACCTTGTCAAAAGCTTTCTTAAAGTCCAGATACACTATATCAACCGACTCACCTTTGTCTACCTGTTTATGCACACCTTCAAAAAAACAGATCAGATTAGTAAGACAAGATCTTCCTTGTCTAAAGCCATGTTGGCTGTCTCCCATTAGGCCATGACTATCTACATGCTGTGTAATTTTGTTCTTTATGATGGTTTCTACCATTTTCCCTGGTACTGACGTCAGGCTCACCGGTCTGTAATTTCCCGGGTCACCCCTGGAACCCTTTTTAAAAATTGGTGTTACGTTGGCGACCCTCCAATCTTCAGGTATTACAGATGTTTTTAATGAAAGTTCACAGATTACCAATAGCAAGTCTGCAATCTCATATTTCAGCTCTTTCAACACTCTGGGATGTATACCATCCGGTCCAGGTGATTTGCTACTATTCAGTTTATCAAATAGTTGTAATATATCTTCCTGGTGTAGCGATATTTCTCTCAATTCCTCTGCAGTATCACCTTTAAATACCACTTCAGTCTTGGGTAACATCCCTACATCTTCCTCAGTAAAGACCGAAGCAAAGAATTCATTCAGTCTATCTGCTATAGCCTTGTCTCCTCTTACTGCCCCTTTTACCCCTCTATCATCTAACGGTCCAATTGACTCTCTCACAGGCCTTTTGCTACGAATGTACTTGAAAAAGTCTTTATTTCGTGTTTTTGCTTCCGTAGCAAGTTTCTTCTCAAATTCCCGCTTTGCCTGCCTTATCAATGCTTTGCATTTAACTTGCCAGTGCTTGTGCTGTTTCCAGTTTTCATCATTTGGCTCTTTTTTCCATTTCCTGAAGGTTGCTTTTTTGGCAGCAACAGCCTCTCTGACCCCACCTTTAAACCATGCTGGCAGTTTTTTGGACTTTCTTCCACTCTTCGTAATGCGTGGAATACAGCTGGTCTGGGCTTCGAGGATAGTAGTTTTAAATAACGCCCAAGCTTGCTGTAAGTCTTTAACCTTTGGAACCGCTCCTTTTAGTTTTTTCCTAACTATATTCCTCATTCTATCATAGTCTCCCTTTTGAAAGTTAAAAGGTAGTACTGTGGATTCCTTTACTATTTGTCCTCCAATAATTAAATCAAACATGATCATACTATGATCACTATTGCCAAGTGGTCCCAACACCCTTATTTCTTGCACCAGATCTGGCGTTCCACTAAGGACTAGGTCCAGTATGGCTTCCCCTCTGGTCGGTTCATGAACCAGCTGCTCCAAGAAGCAGTAATTTATTCCATCTAGAAACTTTACCTCTTTAGCTTGTCCTGCCGTGACACTGACCCAGTCGATACCGGGGTAATTGAAATCACCCATTATTACTACTCTGTTGTGACTTTTGTTAGCTTCCGTGATTTCTTTGAGCATTTCATCATCCATTTGTTCATTCTGGCCAGGCGGTCGATAGTATACTCCCACTGCCATCACCTTCCCCTTCATAAGTGGAATTTCAATCCATAGAGATTCTACAACAAATTTTGTTCCCTGCAAAACTTTAATCCTTTCTGACTCAATGCCCTCTCTAACATAGAGCGCAACTCCTCCACCAATTTGATCAGCTCTATCATTACGATATAGTTTGTATCCAGGTATCACAGTGTCCCACTGGTTATCCTCCTTCCACCATGTCTCTGAGAGTGCAATCATATCTAACCTCTCATTTAGTGCTATGTATTCTAACTCTCCCATCTTATTGTTTAGACTTCTAGCATTGGCATACAAGCATTTTAGAGACTGTATTTTATTCATATTAATCTGGCTATTGGTAGGCATGGGTAATTTGGCATCTTTATGCTCTGTCTGCTCCTTACTCAAGGGCATTTCGGCTACTATACTCCCTTTTGGAACCTCACTGCTTTTGGTAGTATCCTTCAAGGATACCTTCGTCCGAACCATGCGCTCCTGGGTGACTGTCGGCTTTCCCCTATTTTCTAGTTTAAAAGCTTCTCTATCTCTTTTTTAAAGGTTAATGCCAGCAGTCTGGTCCCATCCTGATTAAGGTGAAGCCCATCCCTTCTGAAGAGCCCCCCCTTTCCCCAGAATGTTCCCGAGTTCCTAACAAATCCAAAACCCTCATCTTTGCACCATTGTCTCATCCACGCATTGAGACTCCGGAGCTCTGCCTGTCTTTTGGGTCCTGCACATGGAACAGGAAGCATTTCGGAGAACGCTATCCTGGAAGTTCTGGATTTCAACTTCCTACCTAAAAGCTTAAATTTAGCCTCCAGAACCTCCCTACCACATTTTCCTATGTCATTGGTACCAACATGTACCAAGACAGCAGACTCCTCCCCAGCACTATCTACGATCCTATCTAGGCGGTGCATGAGGTCCGCTACCTTCGCACCAGGCAGGCATGTTACCAGGCGATCCTCACGTCCACCAGCTTCTGCATGTGGAAACATAGAGCTGGAAGCAAAATACAGAGAAATTTCACTTACCATTAATTTATTTTCCTGGAATTCTACTAGACCAGTCCAGACAAGTGGAAAAATGTCCCCGTCAGCAGATGTTGGAGACAGAGAAAGTATCAGAAGCTTGATTAGTTGAACCCTGGTACATATAGCTGTACCCCTAGGGGTTGCCTTCAGTATACTCTCGAAAAGCAGAAAATAATAAACGCAGAACTGGAGGCAAAATACTATGAAATTCAGGCTGCCTCTGTGCCACCCATAGGCTGAAACATCCCTGCCTGACCCCAGGATAAGCAAAGCCAAGCCCTGAATCTGTGCCATGGCTGGTGTGAGCACTCTATAGTATTATAGGAATTCTTCCCACTAGGGTCTAAATCGATTTCACTCCCAGGCAGTGGCCTCTTCTAAGAGTTATTCATGCAGGGTAAAGGACCTGCTACTCAGCTATGTGTACTTCCAAGTTTGGGTAAGGTGTGACAAGGACAACTGCAGGCACACTTACACAGGGAGGAGTTGCACAGTGGATATGCACTTACTGGTTGATGCAAAAAGCTGGCATTGAAGCTGTGCACTATTAGCTGTGTGCATGATTTCGTAATGCGCGAGTACCACAAAGGTTATACGCCGATATGTAGCAAAGGAAGCACACGCAAATGAGGTATGCACAACACTTCGGCATAAAGTGCGGAGGGAGGGGTGACTCATGCGAAGATGACAGACAAGCAACTGGCGGCACCACACGCATGCACATAGATTTTACAGGCTAACAGCGACAAAGTGGTATGCCCAAAAATGTTAACACAGTGAGCAGCTTCGCTAGCCCTGGTATGGCAAAAGATGGCAGCATACTCGATCCTCCTCATTTTTTTCATGTGCAGCTCTAGCCCATTCAAGAAGCAAAAGACATTTCTATTTTCTCCTACATGTACAAGCTCCATGCCTGATTTTTCACACCAAAACTGTCTTTTCCTACATGTGCCAGAACTTTACATCATCTCTGACGAGGCGTATGAACGATGCTACTAAACTCTGTGCTCCGCCATCTGAA
The DNA here is from genome assembly GCA_033557465.1 of Ichthyophis bannanicus. NCBI lineage: Eukaryota > Metazoa > Chordata > Amphibia > Gymnophiona > Ichthyophiidae > Ichthyophis > Ichthyophis bannanicus. Next base: position 368,767,141 of record CM066033.1, on the reverse strand, counting down.
GCAATATCGCTTCAGGAAATTTGATAAAGAGACCTTTCTAAAGGACACCATTCCCAATCTGACAAATAATCTAGACTACCTTGATGCTCTCCTAAAGAAATGGACCACCACCTTAGATAAAGCTCCTCCACTCCCAACAAAAAAACATCAAAGAAACACAGAAATTCACAACCATGGTACTTCCAAAACCTAAGGTCAATAAAGAGAATCTTAAAGAAAACAGAAAGAAATGGATAAGCACAAAATCTTAACTTGAATTGAGGTAATATATGGCTACTCTCAACCTATATCATCAGACCATCAACAACCTAAATAAGGAATACTACTCAAAAATGCTTATGAAGTCGCTAAATCACCTTAAGGAGCTCTTCCTCATTGTTCAAGGATTAATTCGAAATCCGAGCAAATATGACCCCCAGCAATTTGCCAATTACTACATGAAGAAGTCGAGATGCCCCATAGCTAACCCGATGAAAGAAACAATCAATCAATGATCCAGCTTACATCAATTTATGGAGCTCATTCTCTCTAAGTAGCCTTGAATAGATTGAACAATCCATCAATTCCATCAATACAACATCCCATCTTGACTATGCCAAAAGCTCTCAAAGAAGCGATTATTCGCCCCATACTAAAACATCACTCACTCGATAAGTACTACCCAGGCTCTTTTTGGCCGATATCAAGTCTTCCGTTTATATCAAAGATAATTGAAAAATCAGTCCAGAGACAATTTACAAGATCATCTTGAGACAAATGCACATAGAACTCTGCATCTCACTGTTCAACAAAATAATCCAAGGAATCGAAAACACAAAACAATCCTACATACTTGACTTCCTAGATATAGCATCAGCATTCAACTCCATCAGACACAACATCCTAATCACTCGACTTCAGGAGCTGGGCATTGAAGACACTATAATCCAATGGTTTATATCATACCTCACTGACCGCATACAAGTCAAAGTTGGTCATTTTCTCTCAAGACCATTCAAACAGACCCAAGGATTAACCCAAAGCTCAGCCTTATCCATATTTCTCTAACATCTACCTTCAGCCCATCTGCGACATAATCAGAGCACACAACATTGATTATAGAATATATGCAGATGACATAATGATTTTTACTACATTCAAAACATTGGAACCAAACTACCAACAAATTATCAAATGTTTCAACAATGTGTCACACTGGCTAAACTCAGTCATCCTCACAATAAACCTAAAAAAGACAGAAATACTTATGATCTCCAGGAGCAAAGAATTCTCTCCACTGCAGATACTACATTTATTTTATTTATTTGGACAGTTTTCTATACCGCCCCTTCCAGAGATCAGGGGCGGTTTACATAGAACACAAGTTACATAGAACTAAATGTAACTATATACATAGAACACAAGTTACATAGAACCAATTATAACTATATACATTGTAACGAGGAATGCCTATCAACACAACTATAATTCAAGTATATGCCCCAACAACAGCTGCGGAAGAGAATGAAATTGAAGAGTTCTATGAACAAGTACAAGCTGAAATTGACAGAACATGCAAACAGGATATCCTGATAGTCATGGGTGATTGGAACGCAAAGGTTGGCAACAAAGAAGAAGACAAAGTAGTTGGAAAATATGGACTTGGCAACTGAAATGAAGTCGACTCCGACTCGACGGCACTTAACAACAACAACATTGTAACAACTGAACTATGTACATTATATCTTGTTAAGTATTTACATTGAGACATAAAGCAACATTGTACAGTTTTTTAATGACTGTTATACCGATCAAGGTGCTGAATATGCTTTTGAGGAGTTTGTGAGGTATGTAGTTTTGCCTCTGATTAGGTTATGCCTTGTGTTTGGGGGAGGTGGTGTGATTGGGTGCTGGTGATGTTGTCGTTGCTGTAGGTTCAATGAAGAGTAGAGTCTTTAATTCCTTCCTGAATGTTTGTATGTCTTTGAGTGATCATAGTGAGTCTGGTAGCGAGTTCCAAAGTACTGGGGCTGTGAAGGTAAACGCTCTGTTGCTTGTTATCTGTTTGGTTTTACGTATAGTGGTGGGAATGTTGAGGAGGTTCAGTTTACTTTTCCTTTTGTTTCTGATGTTGAGCTGAGCAGTTATAAGGGATGACAGATATGATGGTGCAATGCTGTTGTGTAGTTTGAATGTTGTAATCATCATTTTGTATTTTGAGCGACTTGCTATTGAGAGCCAATGGAGATTTTGTAGGATAGGTGTGATATGGTCAATTAAGTGTGCCTTGGTTATGATTCTGGCAGTGACATTTTGGGCTAATTGGAGGTGGTTTATGCTTTTTTTGGGGAGACCTTGTAGAAAGCTGTTGCAGTAGTCCAAAAGGGGTGTGATTAATGTTTGGACTACCGTTCTGAAGTCATGAGGTGCGAGGAGGGGTCTAAGGTGTACATGTAAATGAGGCCTCACTAGAAGTGAAAAAGGAAATCAAATACCCGGAAACTTTATTGGATCAGAACCTCAACCTGACCAAACACGACAACATGAACAATCTACAATAAAACAAGAATGATGCAAAACCTCTTCTTTCCACCGATGACTTCTGCTCAGTTATCCAAGCCATGGTATGCCCCCACTTTGATTTTGCTAACAGCATCCTCCAGGGCCCCCCCAAACAAACCCTGAGCATCTTACTGATGGCACAGAACACTGTTGCATACACCATCATGAAGGCAGCCAGGACAGAACACATTACACCCATCCTATACCAACTACACTGGCTACCAGTCACACAGCGGATCAGATACAAAACACTAATGATCACTTTCAAGACCATCAAAAACACAGGAGTGGAGGAGTAGCCTAATGGTTAGAGCACTGGCTTGAGAACCAAGAGACCAGGGTTCGATTCCCACTAGCACTCCTTGTGGCCTTGGGCAAGTCACTTAACCCTCCATTGCTCAGAAAAATCCAAGTTATCAATGTCCCTGTTTAATGTACATTACCAAGTTTAAGTTACAATGTAAATCGCTTTGATTGAAATGATAAAGTAGCATAAAAAAACTGTTAATAGCACCAGCATACCTCAACTCTAATACAATTGTGCCAAGAAACATGACAAAGAAGGGAAAGTACACAAAACTCACTGACAATCTCTAAGGAATTCAGGAAAGTGAATCAGTCAGAGCATTTACTTTCTACTCCCCAACCATCTGGAATGCACTCCCAACCAGCTTAAGAGAAATAAATGACCTGACCACATTCAGAAACAGACTCAAGACACATCTATTTACTGACTATTACCAGAACAGAATCGAAGACCCGAAACTGTACCACACAAATCTAAATTCTACTGCATTCATATACCTCTCCCCACAGGTATAAGATAATTAAGACATTTATCACTCATAAGAAGTAATTAGACCTTACCTGCTAATTAGTGTTCCTGAAGAGTCTCCAGTCCAGTCCCTGAATGCTGGGTTGTGCTCCTCTTCCTGCAGCTTGGAGACTGAATCTGTCAACTTCTTGATGACATCAGGATATATATAGCACTGGCACCACCCACCAGCCTCAGTATCCTGTTGACAAAGCAAACTTAACGGAGAGACAACTAGAAAAGGGACTATAACTATAAACTTACTACAACACCGCCCCTCCCACTCCCTGGAAGGAGCCAAAAACCCCCCTCCCCCCAAGAAGGACAAGGAGGAGGAGGCTTACCTGACCAAGTCCTTACGGAATGCCGAACAGGCTACACATCCTTACTTATAGCAGGGCTCTGCTTTGGTCCAATCCGCTCCGACACTGGAACCCGTCCAGCAACACTGGCGTTTACAAACTCTTGAGCCAGTTCCCCTTCCGGAACTGCTTTGAACCGGCACTGAATACCCAGGGCGGGATCAGGGACTGGAGACTCTTCAGGAACACTAATTAGCAGATAAGGTCTAATTACTTCTTCCTAATTGTCTCTCCAGTCCAGTCCCTGAATGCTGGGATGTAACAGAGCAGTTCTAGCTTGGGATGGGCCTGCCAAACCGGATCGAAGCACCGCTCTCCCAAACCCAGCATCTGCTGCTGCCTGAACATCTAACCGGTAGTGCTTAGCAAAAGTGTGCAGAGACGACCAGGTGGCCGCTCTGCAGATCTCCAACGGAGGAACCAAACTAAATTCCGCCCACGAAGTGGCCTGCGCCCGAGTGGAATGAGCTTGAAATCCCACTAGGACCTGCCTGCCCTTAAGAATATAAGCAAAAGCAACAGCTTGCCTGATCCATCTAGAAATAGTGGCCTTGGCCGCCGCTTCACCCCTGTGCGGCCCACCAAACAATACAAACAAACGCTCCAATTTGCGGAAAGACTTAGTACGCTTCAGATACCGCCTCAAAACTCTACAAACATCCAGAAGGCGCAGCCGCGCGTCTCCTTCCTTCTGCCCCACCCCAGCAAAGGAAGGAAGCGACACGGACTGATTAACATGAAAAGGGGAGACCACCTTGGGCAAAAAGGAAGGAACCGTCCTCAGTATCACCTTTTCCTTAAAGAAAACAAGAAAAGGCGGATGACAAGATAATGCCTGCAACTCTGACACTCTTCGGGCTGAGCAAATGGCTACCAAAAATACAGCCTTGAGGGTCAAATCCTTCAGAGAAGACTGATCAAGTGGTTCGAACGGTGCCACGACCAGAGAATCCAGTACCAAATTGAGATCCCAAGGAGGCACCACCACACTCCGACGAGGCCGCATACGCCTCACTGCTTTAAGAAATTTCACCACATCAGGATGTTGGCCTAATGCTGTGCCCTTAACCTTGCCCCTATAACAAGTGATAGCCTCCAGTTGCACCCGCAAAGAACTGGAAGCTAGTCCCTTCTCAAGGCCATCTTGCAAAAAAATCCAACACTTCCGAAACCGAAACTGCCAAGGGCCTCTTACCATGCTCCTCACACCAGCTCTCAAAAATGCGTCAAACTCTCATATACGCCAAACAGGTAGAATGCTTGCAGACTTTCAACAACGTTGAGATCACTGCTCCCGAATACCCTCTTTTACGCAGCCGCGCCCTTTCAATAGCCAGGCCGTAAGCGAGAACCGATCCACCTGCGGCATCTTCACCGGTCCCTGCCTGAGGAGGTCCTCCCTTACGGGGAGCCGCCATGGACGATCCGCCAATAACCGAACTAGATCGGCATACCACGAACGCCTCGGCCAGTCTGGAGCTATCAGGAGTACCAACCCCTGATGAGACTCTATCCTCTGCAGAACTCTGCCGATAAGTGCCCAAGGAGGAAACACATAGAGTAACCCTTCCGTGGGCCATCTTTGAACCAGGGCATCCAGCCCCTCAGACATTCGCTCTTTCTTTCTGCTGAAGAATCTGCTTGTTTTGGCTGACTCCCAAAGCGCCATCAGGTCCATCACCGGCAGGCCCCACCGGTGCACCACCTGCTCGTAGACATCCTGGTTGAGCTCCCACTTGCCGTGATCTACCTTGTGCCTGCTGAGGTAGTTGGCTGTGACGTTCTCCACTCCGGCAACATGTTAAGCTGATAAGGCTACTAGATGATCCTCAGCCCACGTCAAGAGGCTTTCCGCCTCCTCTTCCAAGAGACGGCTGCTCGTGCCGCCCTGCCGATTGATGTAGGCCACCGCCGTCACATTGTCTGAGAGAATCCTGAGCGCCCTCCCGAGCACCAGATGCTGGAATGCTCCGAGAGCCATCGTTACTGCCCGTAATTCCAACCTGTTGATGGGCCATTGCGACTCCTGAACATTCCAGAGTCCTTGGGCAAAACGTCCCTCGCAGTGCGCCCTCCAGCCCGACAGGCTCGCATCCATCGTCACCTGTATCCACTGAGGAGTCTCGAGGGGCATTCCTCTCTTCAGAGTCCCCGGAGAGAGTCACCAGCGTAGTGACTCCTTGGCCGCTGCTGTACAGGGTAGAGTCATTGACAGCGAGCGTCTCTGATGGGACCAGCGGCGCAGAAGGGACCTCTGAAGCGGCCGCATATGGGCTCTGGCCCAGGGAACTAGATCCAACGTCGCCGCCATGGTCCCCAGCACCTGAAGGTAATGCCACGCTGAGGGAGCCTTGCGCACTGCAAACTCCCGCACTAGAAGACGCAGGCACCATGCTTTCTGAACCGGCAAAAACACCTTGCCCAAGACCGTGTTGAACCTTGCCCCTAAATACTCTATCTCCTGAGCGGGCACCAACCGGCTCTTTGACTGGTTGATCACCCATCCCAGACTCTGAAGAAGAGCTACCACCCTGGCTGTTGCCTTCAAACTTTCTGCCTCGGACTTGGCCCTGATCAGCCAATCGTCTAGGTAAGGATGGACTAAAATCCCTTCTTTCCTTAGCGCTGCTGCTACTACTACCATCACCTTGGTGAAAGTGCGAGGTGCGGTCGCCAGGCCAAATGGGAGAGCCTGAAACTGAAAATGACCTTGCGGAACCGCAAACCGCAGAAACTGCTGATGAATGTCTCTGATGGGGATATGCAAACACACCTCAGTTAGATCGAGGGATGTCAGAAACTCCCCTTGCCTTACCGCCACTATCACTGACTTGAGAGTCTCCATCCGAACGTGCGGCACCCTGAGACACCGATTGACCCGCTTCAGGTCTAGAATTGGTCGCCAGGAGCCTTCTTTCTTTGGGACCACAAAGTAAATCGAGTACCAACCACAGCCGCGTTGGTCTCCTGGCACTGGGACAACCGCTCCCAATGCCACCAGCCTTGCCAGTGTTTTCTCTACTGCCGCCCGCTTGGCCACCGTCCTGCAGGGAGACTGAACAAACGAGGGGCGGACAGCACTTGCAAACTCTAGGGCATAACCGAATTGTGACCTGGGCCCAGGCGGGAAGGAACTGCTGCAGTCGTCCCCCTACCGGCAGCACTCCCCCCCGAGCCCCCGTTATCTCATTGTGGTTTCCTCTGACCTGAGGAGGCCGAAGAGGACCCAAAACCTCTCCCTGCCCCCCGAAACCCACGGAAACCCTGATTTCTGGAGGGAAAATGTCCCCTCTGAAAGGGGCTATGACTGACCGGCCTAGACCTCCGGCTCTCCCTCAGCTGAGAATGACCCGAAGGCGTAAATCGACCCTGCTTTGGCCTATCCTCCGGAAGCCTGCCTCCCTTAGACTCTCCGAGGTCCTTTACCAATTTGTCCAAGTCCTCTCCAAAAAGCAGCTTCCACTTAAACGGAAGCCTGCTAAGGCGGGCCTTGGAAGAAGAATCTGCCGCCCAATTACGGAGCCAAAGATACCGGTGGGCTGCCACCACAGAAGCCATATTCTTTGACAAACACCTAACAAGGTCATACTGACTGTCCGCCAGATATGCAGCTCTGGACTCCAATCGAGCCACCTCCACTTGTGGCCCTGACTGTGATTCCTCCGATAACTGCAGCTGCTGGGACCACCTTAAGCAAGCACGGGCCACCCAGGCCCCGCATACCGAGGCTTGAAGGGCCATGGCACTGATGTCAAAGGCCTGCTTCAGCAAAGTATCCAACTTCCTATCCTGGACATCCTTTAGCGCTGCATTGCCCTCTACAGGGATAGTAGTCTTCTTGGTCATGGCCACCACTGCCGCATCTACCTTAGGAGACTTCAACAAGTCCCTTTCCGCTTCCGGCAAGGGGTACAAACGCGACATGGAGCGCACCCCCCTTAAACCGGCCTCCGGCTGATCCCACTCCTCTTGAATCATACGCCGGACTACCTTATGGACCGGGAAAACTCTTTGAGACTTCCGGACCGCTTGAATCAATGGATCCTCCAACGTGTCCTCGTCACCTTGAACTCCTGTGGACACGTTGAGTACCTTCAATGACTCATCAATCAGCACAGGCAACTCCTCATGGCGAAAGACCCTCACAATCCTCACCTGTTCCTCTGGGATCTCGCTTTCCTCGAGCTCCTCCTCTTCCCCCAACTCTCTATCCGATTCTAGTATCTCCAAATCAGGGGAAAGGAGCTCCTCTTCTTCAACTCTGGCTCGCTTGGGAGGGAGAGCCATCTCCGAAATAGGTTTATCAACCCCCTGACGTTTACAAGAGCCTCCCAGACCCTCCTGCTGACGCATGCAGAAAGCTTTGTGCAACAAAAGCACAAACTCCGGGGAAAAACCGCAAAGGCCTCCCTCCCCCGAAGAAGTACTGGGAAGCGGCTGCGAGGGCGCCAGCTGCCCCAGCGGCAGGGATCCCTCTCCTAGGGGCTCCTCCGACGCTTCTCCTGCCTCCGTAGCCCCAGAAGCTGTTGGGAGCAAATTATCCGATGTCTGAAAATCCTGCTCCACTGAGGCTGCCTCCAGCGCGCAGCCCCTGCACACTTCTGCCTCAGACACCGTCCCCTTGCGTGCCCCACAGACAAGGCACCGCGGACGAGCAGGCATATTCCTTCAGCTCTATCCTCTCCTTTCTTTTTTTTTTTTTAAAACAGAAGAAACACTATCTATAAAACTATACCTATATTCTTTAAATATATATATCCCTATACACACTGTCACCAGCAGAGGCTAAACTATTGTTATTTAGCTTAGTGCACTACTGGCCCTGACCTTTCTATAAAAAGAAAGTGTAGTTGCAAGTCGAGGGTCAGGTTTAAACAAGGATTTATTCCCCTCCCGGGGTTTTGCTGGACTTTCAAAAATAATACAACTTCCAAACTCAAAAGATAACCATACTTCTGGTATAAACAAATGGATAAAGAAAAGTAGCTTCTTGCTTCACAAATCAAATGATAAAACAAAATATCATCAAGGTAAACACCTGGGCAGTTTCCACTGTGCAGACCTGTTCTCTCTAGCAGGCTTATTAGCTCTCAGCGCAGAGAGGTCTCTTCAGTCATCACTAGAGAACAGTCCATCTTTTCCTCATAAGATAAACCTTCATTCTGGTCAGTACACATGGGCTCCTCAAGTGACTCGTCTTCCCTCGGGCAGAGAGTTTGTAACCTCCTCCAGTCAGTGACTGGTCTCTCTTCAAAACTCTCTTCCTGTTCAGGGAGATAATTATCTGAGCCTTGATAAAATTGCTTTTCAGCTTTTCTGTTACACCTTGCTCTTGTCAGTTTGCTGCCAGGCTTCTCATACAAACATTCAGGCTCTGCTCTCATACAAATATCCTGAAGCAGTTCACTATCTCTATTATAAGGATGTGAATACCTTAAAAGTTTCTGGCTTTCATTAGCAAAGGGTTTTCTATGGTTAAACTCACTGTTGGAGAATAACTGCCTGTTATGTCTCCCAGCCCTTCTTGGCTTCTTATTCCAGGCCTCAGAATACACAGGGTTAGGCTGACAATACTCTGACCTTTTGTTGAAGGGTTTTAGGTTCTCTCTGACCTGCCAGGTTTCACAAACGCTTGCAGCTTCTGTGTCATCAAAACCTTCGTCAGTAATCATACAGGAATCACATTCAGCCTCTCTTCCTGGATTCTCTCTCTCCTGGACTCGAGCATAATAAGGATTCTCCTTTCTGGCCTGCTCCCAAGCTCTGGCCCGTTCCTGCTCCTGAACTCGAACTAACTCTGTTTGCCTGCCTGCTTTCTTATGCAGAGTTATGGGCGTTTTCCTGCACATGTGCAGAGTGTTTCCCTCAGTGTTTGGGGAGTGTCTGTTGGCTGGGCGTGCCTTCAGGTCTCGTGCCTCAGCCTGCTCTGGTTGCCTATAGCAACTAGGAAGCTTTTTCTCTCCCTTTCTGTCAGAGTCTGTGCCATACTCTTCAGCTTTTTGTGTCTTAAAGTTACAGGGCATATTTTCGGTGTTACACATCCCCCTTCTTAAGACATTACGAGCTGCTGACGTCCCCGTCGGACAGCGCGTAATTCTGCTCAACGCATCCGCATTACCATGCAGCTTCCCTGCACGGTGCTGTACCTCAAAACTAAAGGCTTGCAAAGCTAAATTGCCAGCGCGTCAGTCGTGCATTATTGTTGCGCATTTGGCTTAGCCATTTTAACGGTGCATGATCTGTTATTAAGATAAATTTTCGCCCTGTCACATAATATCGCAATGCTTCTACCGCCCATTTGATGGCTAAGCATTCCCTTTCTACAGTAGAATACTTCCGCTCCGCATTGGACAGTTTCCTACTTAAGTAGGTAATCGGGTGTTCTACACCATCAAATTTCTGGGACATAACTGCCCCCAGTCCAGTCTCAGAAGCGTCTGTCTGGATAATGAATGGAAGCCGGAAGTCAACTCCCTTTAATACAGGAGCTTTACACAACTTCTCTTTAAGAGCGATAAAAGTCTCCTCGGCCTCGGGAGTCCAATGCACTTTATTTGGGGCATTTTTCCTAATCATGTCTGTAAAAAGGCTGCTCTCCTCCGCAAACCTGGGGATAAACCGCCGGTAGTAGCCGATTAGGCCCAAGAAGCTGCGGACATGCTTCTTTTCTACCGGTCGTGGGAAGTTCCGGACACTCTCTATTTTGTCCGCTAGAGGCTTTACCTTCCCATTCCCAACTAAATGACCCAGGTATTTGGCTTCCTTAGCCGCAAAAAGACATTTTTTGGGGTTCAAAGTGAGACCCGCTTTTCGAATGGCGTTTAATACCGCCTCTACCCGTGATAGGTGTTCTAGCCAGGTGCCGCTATGGATAATAACGTCATCCATATAGGCCAACGCGTAATCTTGATGTGGCCTTAGGACCTGGTCAATAAGACGCTGGCACGTTGCCGCTGCGCCCTGTAGCCCAAATGGCATACGCCTAAACTGGTATAGGCCTAAAGGGGTGGAAAAAGCAGTTTTTGGCTTCGAATCCCTCGTCAAGGGGATTTGCCAATAACCCTTGGTTAAATCGAGGGTTGTTAGAAACCGGGCCTGCCCTAGCCGATCTAACAGATCGTCGATTCTTGGCATGGGGTATGCGTCAAACTGTGAGATCGCATTTACCTGCCTAAAATCAATACAAAAACGAAGGGAGCCATCCGGTTTTGGGACGAGGACTATTGGGCTAGACCAAGGACTATGAGATTCCTCGATCACCCCCATTTCCACCATTTCCTTGACTTGGGCAATGACCTCGTTTTGCTTCGCCTCTGGCAACCTATAGGGGCGTTGTCTAATAACTTTCCCCGGAACTGTAATGACCTCATGGGCTACCAGGCGTGTTTCACCGGGCACCGCTGTCAAAACATCGGAGAATTTCCTTAATAGCCGGGCTAACTCTACCTGCTGATGTTCAGACAGGTCAGTACCTGTACGTATTTCGGGTTGTTCCCTCCAATCTGAGAGCTGAGGGCCTAAGTCCTCCTCTTTCCTTTCCTCAGCGATGGCTGCTAAGCCCTTAACATCTTTTCTGCCTGTGGAGCCAAACCCCCCAGACCCACGGCCTGTAGAGGGTAATGAGGATGTCTCTAACAATACCGGGAAGCCCACCCGTTCACATATCAACTGGGCTATTCTTTCACCCCTTTTTATTATGAAATCTTCTTCCCCGAAGTTAAACAGTAGGGCCTTGACCACCCCCCGATAATCCGGGTCTATTACCCCGGCCCCAATGTCAATTGAATGATTGACCGCTAGGCCAGACCGCGGTGCCATGCGGCCATAACATCCTTCGTGGATTTGAATACTCAACCCGGTATCCACGAGGGCTTTCCCTCTCTTGGGGACTACTGTATCCTCATTGCTGAAAAGGTCATAGCCCGCTGAGGCTTCAGTAGCTCTTTGGGGACTCTTTACCTGCTGGGATGTTTTCGTGAAGTGCAACACAAACCCTTTTTTAATTGGGGTTTTCCCTTCCACCCGGGGTTTCCCAAATAAAGCACTTGGGATCTTTTGTGCAATGGCTTCAGTTATGGGGGTTTCGGACGATACCTCTCCCCTTAGTGGTTCTTCGGGGCCTACTTTCCCCTCAAGGCCTTTCCCCAATTCCTCCTTAAACGGGGGCCAGTCACGGCCTAGGACCACCTTAAAGGGAAGTCGGGGGACAACTGCCATGTGTACCTTTCCTCTGGTATTCAACCCATTCACACTCATGTCATATATCGGGTAAAAAGAGGAAGCACCATGCACACATCGCACTTTCACACGACCATCCGTACTATCCCACTGGGTAGGATTGTGGGCCTGAATGGCCTTCCACATTTCCTGGGAGACCATACTCTGGTCTGCCCCAGAATCCAGGAGTGCCACCGCATCTATACCCTCCACTTGGACATCTATAATAAACTCCTCCCCACCGTGTATTTCTCTCCCTGATACAAGGGCTATGTGTTCTTTACAGTCCCTATATACATGACCATTTTTTCCACAGTGGAAACATCTTATCAGATTATTATAGCTTTTTACATTTTCTTTTGAGACCGTAGAAGCATAAGCTTTCCTTATACCAGGCATCCTTCCCATGCCTGTTACCCGCATCATACTATTACTAGAAGCTCCGGCCAATGCAGCTTCAAAATAGCATTCGGTCATTTCCGCTGCTTCTCTAGTGGATTGACATTTTTGTAACAGCAGGAAAGCTTTTACTTCGGCGGGTACAGCTTCAAAATACTGCTCTAGCAGCACCGCATCCATTAAAGTTTCTATCGTGGCCCTTTCTGGAGCCAACCACTTTGCTGCTAAACCTTTCAACCTCTGCATTAAAGCTTTAGGTGTCTCCTGGGGCAAGAGCCTTGCCTCCCTAAAAAGTCGGCGATAATGGGTAGGTGTTAAACCTAGCCTATCTTGAACTGCCAATTTTACATCTGGATAACTGGTCACTAGGCCAGCGGGCATCGCCTTATAGGCCGCCAATGCCTCTCCAGTTAACGACATGGCGAAACGGACTGCCCATTGGTCTAGGGGCCACTTAGCCGCCTGAGCGATTCGCTCGAATGCGTCCGAATAATCATCAAAGTTATCACTTTTTTGTAAAGGTCCTAGTGCCAATGCACCATAGTGTTGTACTCCTACCGCCGCTGGTACTGGTACATTTTCCTCCGCAGCTGTAGTAGTGGATGTCCTCTGTAGTAGCGTGGTCACCAAGTCCAACAGGGGCTTTTGTTGCGCAGCCAGTGCTGCCATAGTCCTGTCCTGGGCCTGTCGTGCCAGCTCACTTTGTGCCTTCCACTGCTCTTCCATCCACTTCATCAGTTCTTTGGAATCCATCTTGGCGCTTGCGGTATACCTGTATAGGCGAGAAAAAAACACAGAGGCCCACCAAGTGCGGCACACAATATAGCTCTTTCTCCCTATCTACTTTTATCCAGGTATCTCTCTCCCCCTTTCTCCACAATCCTTACCACCCGTGCCCAGCCACTTGTACCTTAGCACGGTGAAGGATCTTATTTTGAGAAAGGTTCTCTGCACCTCCGTCCGGTCAGCTTGTGGATGTCCTTTCAGTATCAGGATTTTCTTCCTCTCAGGATTTCCTTTGCTGCTGTGAGTTTTTTTCTTTTTTTTTTTTTTTTTCTTCTTCCAATCTGTTTCTCTTTTGAAAAAAACTTTGGATAGTAGTATTGCTTTTTTTTTTTTTTCAAAAATCCAACGTGCTACGCCATTTTATATGTCACCAGCAGAGGCTAAACTATTGTTATTTAGCTTAGTGCACTACTGGCCCTGACCTTTCTATAAAAAGAAAGTGTAGTTGCAAGTCGAGGGTCAGGTTTAAACAAGGATTTATTCCCCTCCCGGGGTTTTGCTGGACTTTCAAAAATAATACAACTTCCAAACTCAAAAGATAACCATACTTCTGGTATAAACAAATGGATAAAGAAAAGTAGCTTCTTGCTTCACAAATCAAATGATAAAACAAAATATCATCAAGGTAAACACCTGGGCAGTTTCCACTGTGCAGACCTGTTCTCTCTAGCAGGCTTATTAGCTCTCAGCGCAGAGAGGTCTCTTCAGTCATCACTAGAGAACAGTCCATCTTTTCCTCATAAGATAAACCTTCATTCTGGTCAGTACACATGGGCTCCTCAAGTGACTCGTCTTCCCTCGGGCAGAGAGTTTGTAACCTCCTCCAGTCAGTGACTGGTCTCTCTTCAAAACTCTCTTCCTGTTCAGGGAGATAATTATCTGAGCCTTGATAAAATTGCTTTTCAGCTTTTCTGTTACACCTTGCTCTTGTCAGTTTGCTGCCAGGCTTCTCATACAAACATTCAGGCTCTGCTCTCATACAAATATCCTGAAGCAGTTCACTATCTCTATTATAAGGATGTGAATACCTTAAAAGTTTCTGGCTTTCATTAGCAAAGGGTTTTCTATGGTTAAACTCACTGTTGGAGAATAACTGCCTGTTATGTCTCCCAGCCCTTCTTGGCTTCTTATTCCAGGCCTCAGAATACACAGGGTTAGGCTGACAATACTCTGACCTTTTGTTGAAGGGTTTTAGGTTCTCTCTGACCTGCCAGGTTTCACAAACGCTTGCAGCTTCTGTGTCATCAAAACCTTCGTCAGTAATCATACAGGAATCACATTCAGCCTCTCTTCCTGGATTCTCTCTCTCCTGGACTCGAGCATAATAAGGATTCTCCTTTCTGGCCTGCTCCCAAGCTCTGGCCCGTTCCTGCTCCTGAACTCGAACTAACTCTGTTTGCCTGCCTGCTTTCTTATGCAGAGTTATGGGCGTTTTCCTGCACATGTGCAGAGTGTTTCCCTCAGTGTTTGGGGAGTGTCTGTTGGCTGGGCGTGCCTTCAGGTCTCGTGCCTCAGCCTGCTCTGGTTGCCTATAGCAACTAGGAAGCTTTTTCTCTCCCTTTCTGTCAGAGTCTGTGCCATACTCTTCAGCTTTTTGTGTCTTAAAGTTACAGGGCATATTTTCGGTGTTACAACACATATATCTATATAAATATACACCTATATAAATATATATATATATATATATATATATATATATATACACACACACACACACGCATATCTATATCTATATATATACCCATATATACACATATATGAGGGTTGCTATTTATATTTCTGGCCTTAGCAACAGTAAGTGTTGCCAGGCGCCATCCAATGGTTCCATTGGAACACTGACATTGTTGAACATAACCTTATTCATAACATTTTATCATTTGAGCGCGATTTGTTGTTTACAGTAACTTGAAAAATTCATCTCAGACGAAAAATGGAATTAATTTGTGAACATTTTCGTGCGATTATTTTTCATAACTTTCGACGTGGATTATCAAGACAAGAGTGCATCAATGAACTTAATTTTTTATACGGCGATAAAGCACCATCCTACAGCATTGTAAAAAACTGGCATTGTTGTAGGCTATGGCCTAGCATGGCCTGCTACTATGAAAGGCCTGTAAGTTAGGCCTGGATCCTAACTCCCATTATAGCTAGAAAAGAACCAAAAATCTGTGAAAAATAAGAAAACTGTTTTAAAATGCTTAATAAGAAGTTTTCATGAATTCATAAGTCTTCTATTATTCTCTTGTGTGTGAAAGAACAGAAATGTTTCAGTATATGCATTCCAGAAGCCAAAGTTAACCTTGCAGTAGAAAAGTAACGAGATTCAGAACTGTACCATTGTTCAAGCAATCCTAAAGGAGGGGGCTGGTTGCTAGGCTCCGGAGGGATTTCCAATTGGACAAATGAAGGGAATGTATAACCAATGAAAAGTTTGCATGTATCGAGTTGGAACCAATAGAAAGTTCTCATGTATCAAACTGAAAAAGAGGTATAAATGGTTATGTCTCTGTATAAACATTTGCTCAGTTCCTTTTGAAGCTTTGACTGACTGGGCCTTGTGCACAATAAACTGACTTGGACCCTGTCAATCGACTCCTGGACTTATTCATTGATTGCACTTTGCCACAGCAGTATAACGAATTCAATCGTGGCCGACGTTCGCTCCAGGACGAATTCCTTCAGGGTCGTCCAAAATCGGTTGTTGTGTCAGAAAATATTGATGCTGTGTGTGAACTGATAAAGCAAGATCGTCATGTGACATACCGTGAGATTGAGGCATCTTTGGGCATTAGTATGACAAGCATCAATAAGATATTGCATGATCATTTGGCCGTAAAAAAGATTTGTTCTCGTTGGATCCCGCATAATCTGACAAACGCTCAAAAGAAGGCTCGTGTCAATTGGTGCAAGGAAATGTTGAAAAAATACGTTCAAGGCGCATCAAAGACTGTATATAACATCTACACAGGTGAAGAATCATGGATCTATGCATATGAGCCCGAAACAAAACAGCAAACGACTGTATGGGTCTTCCAAGATGAGCCAAATCCAACAAAAGTTGTTCGCGGAAGAAGCACATTGAAGCAAATGGTTGCCTGTTCTTTCGGCATTACCGGTCACGTGGCGACAGTGCCGTTACAGCAACGTAGGACGGTCAATTCTGAATGGTACACGACCATTTGCTTACCAGAAGTCTTCGGAGAAATTCGGAAAAAGTCGAAGAAGAGGCGAATAATTCTTCATCATGACAATGCGAGCTCTCACACATCGGCTCAAATAAAGGAATTTTTGACCGGCCAAAACATCGAATTGATGGGTCATCCACCGTACAGCCCTGATTGGCACCCAATGACTTCTTTTTATTCCCGCACATCAAAAACAAATTACGTGGTCAACGATTTTCAACACCCGAAGATTCTGTTGATGCATTCAAAACGCATGTTTTGGAGTTACCTCAATCGGAGTGGAAAAAGTGCTTCGAAAATTGGTTCAAACGCATGCAAAAGTGTATTGATCTTCATGGAGAATATTTTGAAAAACAATAAAACCAATTTTGATCATAAATATTTTTTTTTTCATTATTAGGCCAGAAATATAAATAGCAACCCTCGTATCCACCTATAACTAAACAAAGAAATTAAACTATTCAATATGTTCCCCTTCCTCATTCCCCGCCGCCACGGCAGGAGAACGAACAACAACAAAACTATTTCTCCTTTACTCCTCCCCCCTTGCACCACAGCCCTGCGCCCGAAAAAAGAAGGGCGCGCGAAGGCCTCCGCGGGAAAGACAGCTCCTGCTTATCAGCTGTACTATCCCGCCCGCGGCACGAGTCCGCCACGAACCACGCGGCTTAAGCCGGCCTCCCTACCTGCTTCTCCCGGCAGCTGTCTTCGATGCGCTTTCCCTTCTGGCGCGAGAAGAGAGTACTGCACTGCCCTCCCGCCCACGTGCTCAGCCGCTGCGGGGCTTCGGCAGGAGGCGGGGAACCGAACCAGAGGCCCTTTTACAGCGAGGAGACTCCCGGCAGACTAACCAGCAGACCGTCAGTGTCCGCTGCTCCTCAACTCGCTTCTCCTTTCTTCTTTGTTTTTTTTTTTGTTTTTTTTAACGGGAGAAGTCGCTGCAAGCCTCCTCACCCAGAGGGGAAGGGAGGGGGTGGGGGGGGGGAAGAAGGAACCCAGAAAGGACCTAACTACTCTTCAAGGGAAAAAATAAACTAAAAGAAAGGCTCAAAGAAAGAATAAAAACTCTTCTAAGCCTAATGTCTCTCCAGCAGACTGACACTGCTAGCCTGCTGCTCTCTCCAGCTGCGCTTGGAGACTGAATATTGAGGCTGGTGGGTGGTGCCAGTGCTATATATATCCTGATGTCATCAAGAGGTTGACAGATTTAGTCTCCAAGCTGCAGGAAGAGGAGCACAACCCAGCATTCAGGGACTGGACTGGAGAGACGATTAGGAATAATAAAATTTAGAACACTGTTTGAATCATGATACAGATCTGAACAATGTACATAGTTATATGTAAATAGTTCTGCCTATCCTCATTGGATACCAAAGGCCTGCTTGAAATTCAATATGCTGAATTTATGATGTTCACTGTAATATTTCTTGGAGTTTAAGACATTTACTGTAATATTCTTTGCGTTTCATGTAAACCGCCTTGTGCGGCAATAGTTCATCGAGTTCCCTGTAAACCACCTTGATTCCATGGATAAAGCGGTCTATAAAGCCTAAAATAAATAAAATCTGATCTTCTACCCATTTCTCTGCTTCAGGCGATGACTTCATTAGCATCTCATTTCAATGTACAGAGCTCATTTGGGTATCATTTAAATATGCGTGGTGCTGTTGTGTGCATACATCTTTCTGAGCAGATCATGCGCATGCCAATCTTTTCTTTGCATTGCTCATAGATGGTAGTTGTGCATATATGGCACACTATCTGTGCGCAAAGGGCCTGCTGGCATTTTTGCACTGACCCATTAGTGACCAGAGATGCTGGCAGAACATTTCTTTATATACACCAATTCTCACCTTTCCTTTTCTTTGTCTCTGCTAGCAGTCTGGCCTGGGGCACCCCACAGAGGATACGCCTGACCCAGACTACCCCACCCTGACTGGGAGCACAGCCCCCAAAAGTAGAAGGGATAATCCCAGAGGGATATATCAAATATGCCCTGGGATCCCCAAAGAGCCGAGCTTTACTGAAAACTGCCCCCAAGATAGCTAGAAGAGCTCAAGGCCTCAGCTGTACTAGCTAGCAACATCATCTGCTGGTGACAGAGAAAACACTGAAGGCTGCCTCTAGCTGTACCGGTATTTATGTCAGTGATGATGCCACAGCAGTTCTGGTACTTTCTCTGTCTCCAACATCTGCTGGAAGGGGGAATTAACCCACTTATCTGGACTGGTCTAGCAAGACATTCTGGAAACACCAATTTTCACCTTTCCTTTTCTTATCTTTGTCTCTTTCTGGTACATTTTAGTTTGCACTGCATGTCAAACACAAAAGATTAGAGATCAGATTGCTAAAGAGGACATTGAAGAAGCTAAGTCCCAGGGCAGCAATCAGACATGTGACAAAATGACACCATATCTTAATAAAAGAGGAACTCTTTCCTTAATTCCCTTGTAGGTTGACAAGCCAAGGAAAGTCAGAGCTGGGGCCTGGCTCAGTAGAACATGCTCTCCTCATACCATAGGCAAGGAGCTGACACAGGAAAGGATACTCATTATAAAGCAGACTGGCATTGGTGATCCCCGTTTCAACTCCTTTTCCTAAAGGAACTTCCACACCGTCGAGAGTAACGTTAGCCGTAGGGTCAGGAGCTGTCTGTCCCAAACCTAGAAGAAAGAAGGTGGCTGAAGGGTTATTGGTCCCAATGTGTACATCCAAGTGCCAAGCCTGTACCCAGACGCCTTGTATCAAAAGTGGCAGGTCCATCTGTACTTGATGATAAAAAAGTTGTAACTATTTCAAAGGTGTGCACAGTATCTTACTGTTTATTTCTAAAACTGTACTGCCAAAACCATCTCTGAGTTTATTTTTTAAATTCCACTGCCAAAACCACCTCTCTTGGCAAATGGAGGTTATCTAGTTATCTGCAATTTCGGCTGGAGGTGGAAACCTTGCTATGCCAGGAAGCATGTTTACAAAATATATCTGAAGGGTTTCAGTACTAGGCTTGTGTGGAAGAGCGACTTGTGTAAGCAGCTACAGTCAAAGCAGGGCATTGTTAGAAGAGATAGTTTGTACTCTCACCAAGATGTATTAAAAGTTACTGCATTATACTTGGTTTTATTTGAATGATTTTTATGTATTGTGATTTTTTTTAAATGTGATACATAGTTTTATGTTTTACATTGTTAACACCTTGAATTTTGTTGCAAAGGCATGCAATAAATATAAATAAATAAATCCTGCTAGTAAGAATAAATCCTTGTTCTGGCCAAGGGTTAGGAAGAGAGGGACTTCCTCCAATGATCACATTTTTAACACCATCCAAGAGCATAAAGAGGTTATGTACATATCACTAGAATGTATCTCACCTCAATCTTATGATGCATTCAACTCCATTAGGCCAGGAGCATAATGGCCAAGTCACAGGGTCAGCTAGTCCACCATTCACACAGAAGTAGACTTATGACATGAAAAAAAGGGAAAATTAGGCCTTACCTGCTAATTTTCTTTCTTTGAGTACCTCCAGTCCAGTCCGGACTCTTGGTTGTGCCCCCCTTCCAGCAGATGGAGACTTAGCCTATCAGACCTCTGTGATGTCATAGCATAAGGGAGTGGAATTAATCTAATCTGCCTTATGTCAGTAGCATATGGCAAAGAAGAACAGTGAGAACCCAGTGTACAAAAAAAAAAAAACTATTTAAAGGCGCCCTTACGGACACATTCAGTCTACTAAAGGGCATCTCACTAGCAATCAGTCCTCTTCTGGGATCCCGAAACCGCTAGCATTCACAAATGCCCAGTTAGGCCACGGAATTATCTACTGAAAAGCTTCCATATCATTCCTCCAGTCCAGTTTAGACTCCTGGTATTTAACAGAGCCGTATTCAAGAGAGGGTGGGAACTGCAAGGCCAGCCTGTAACCCCCGCGCCCCGAACCGTGTGCCCCTCCGTGTCTGCATGTCCAACCAATAGTGATGCGAAAATGTATGCAACGATGGCCAGGTAGACGCTATACAAATCTCCATTGGAGGCAAGAGACTAAGTCCAGGTAGATGCCTGTGCTCTGGTTGAATGCATCCGCAACTCTGCAGGCAGCAGCCGCTTTCAGAGAAGGTATGCCGAGGCAATCGCCTCCTTTACCTAGCTTCGAGGCCACCTCTCCTCACCTGGGACCCCCAAAAAGGACGAACAGTTGGTCAGACTTACGGAAAGACTCCGTGTACTGAAGATACTTGCGAATATCCAACCTGTGCAACTGTCTGTCAGCTGAATCTGCAAGCACCGGCAGGACTACCGCCTGATTCACATGGGAAGGCAGAAACCGCCTTAGGAAGAAAGGAAGGTACATGAACAGTAGAAATGGCTCCTGACAGGAAAGAGCCTGTAGCTCATAGATGTGTCGAGCAGAGAATAAGGTGTTGGAGGGCTGCCTCCCCCCAGAGGCTCGAAGGGTGCCTCCACCAGCACAGACAGCACCAAGTTTAGATCCTAGGCGGGCATCACCGCATGCACTGGTCGGCGAAATTGCTTCATCACCTGCAGATATCTGGTCACATCCATGTGTGCTGCTAGGGGGACCCCTTTCACATTCCCTCGATAACACGCCAACGTGGAGACTTGCACCTTCAGGGAATTAAGGGCCAGGCCCTTGTCTATTCTGCCTGCAGGAATGCTAGAAATGGCAGGATTGCCTGTGAGTCACACATCGGTCTTCGAACATGCGCCACACTTGTACGTACGACAGAGAGGTGGACCACTTATGTGCCCACAGCAAGGTGGAGATCATCTGTACAGAATATCCTCTATTCTTCAACCAAGCCTGTTCAAGGGCCAGGCCGTAAGCAAGAATTGATCCACTTGCAGCATGAGACCTGGGCCTTGCGATAGGAGGTCGGCCCTCACCGGTAGATGCCAGGGCATCCCTCTAGCAGCAGAGTCATGTCCGAATACCATGGTCTTAGTGGCCAGTCCAGAGCTATCAATAGTACCTGGCACCGGTGTGCCTCTATCCTCTGAACCACTCTGTTGATCAGTGGCCATGTGAGAACACAAAGGAACACTTTGGTCGGCCAGGGCTGTGCCAGGGTGTCGAGGCCTTAGGACATTTGCTCCAGATGCTGACTGAATAAACGAAAGGACTTGGCATTGTTCGCAAATGCCATGAAATCCATTCACTGGCAAATCCCATCACTAGGCTATCGCCTGAAATACTGAATCCTTCAGAGTCCACTCTCCTGGATCCATATGTTGGCGGCTGAGAAAGCTGGCCTGGACATTTTCTTCTCCTGTTACGTGTGCTGCTGACAGTGTCAGAAGATGCTGCTCTGCCCACTGAACGGTATGATTTCTGCCACCAGAACTGCTCTCCCGGTGCCCCCTGGCGGTTGATGTAAGCCACCGTCATGGCTTTGTTCGAAAACACTCATACCGCTTTCCGCTGGATTAATGACTGGAAAGCCTAAAATGCCAGGAATGCTGCCCACATCTACAGCTGGTCAATAAACCACTGCTTCTGTTCCTCTAACCATCGCCCCTGAATCAAAAGAGTGAGGAAATGCATCTTCCCGCCCAAGTGACTGACATTACTGGTTACTGTCATCCATTCCAGAGCCTCCAGGGGCATGCCAGCCAGGAGATTCATGGAGTCAGTCACCACTGAAGATTGGACTGGACTTCCGGAGTACTAGCTAACCTTCTGAACATCAGGAGATGCTGCAGAGACCATAGCAATAACAACGATCTCTGTAGTGGCCACATGTCAGCACGAGACCACAGCACCAGCTCCAGCGTCACCACCATCGACCCCAGCACCTGGAGGTACTCCCAGGCTGAAGGAGTCGCTTGACGCAAGAACCACCAAATCTGATCCTGTATCTTCTGTGCATGCTCCAGTGAGAGAAACATGCAACTGCGAGCCGTACTGAAAAGTGCCCCCAAGTACAGGACATTCTGAATAGGAGTCAGACTGCTCTTGTCTAGATCAACTACCCAGCCAAGTCCCTGCAGCACCTCTAACACCCAACCCGTCTGGGTGCGACTCTATTCAAACGTCTTTGCTTGGATAAACCAGTCGTCCAGGTACGGGTGAACCAACACTCCTTTGTAATGCAGGGCCGCTGCCATGCCTCCATGATCTTGGTGAAGGTACGGGGGTGCCGTGACCAGGTCAAAAGGGAGAGCCTGAAAGTGGCTCATTGGAACTCTGAACCGCAGGAAGCATTGATACTTCAGCCTTACAGGCATGTGAAGATACGCCTCTGTCAAATCCAGCATGGTGACGAATTTGCCTTGTCATACCACGACAATAACAGAGCGTAGAATTTCCATCAGAAAATGTGGCATGCGGACAGCCTTGTTGACATATTTGAGGTCGAGGATAGGCCAGAATGAGCCCTCTTTCTTGGGGACCACGAAGTACATAGCGACCTGTACCTAACTGGTCTTCGAGGACTGAGACAATGGCCTCAAGACCTAGGAGTTGCTGCAGCCCGCAGTTTCTCCAGAGCTCTGCAAAGTGACACCAGAAAAGCATCGGATAGAGGCCGCACGAACTCCAGCGCAAAGCCTTCACCAATGTTCTCCAGGACCCATTGATCAGACATGTATTGGACCTAGGTGGGGTAAAAAAGCATAGTTACTCACCTGTAATAGGTGTTCTCCAGGGACAGCAGGAATCAGTCCTCACATATGGGTGACGTCGACAGAGCTCCGCGCAGAGCAAATCCCCAGCTTTCAAAGAAAGCCTTTGGGAGTTGCTACCACGCATGCGTGGTCCCCTATCCACCCAAGGATGCCATCTTGCTCAGTCAAATGACATAGCTAAAAAAGACGGCAAAACAAATGAAAGAAAATATAATTGGACTGCAACTCCAAGGGAAGAAGGGAGGGTTGTGAGGACTGATTCCTGCTGTCCCCGGAGAACACCTGTTACAGGTGAATAACTATGCTTTCTCCAGGAATAAGCATGAAGTCAGTCCTCACATATGGGACTCCCCAGCTACAGGCTACCTTGAACCTATAGGCCAAAAAAGGCTCCCTCATCGAGAGCTGCAAACAGCCGCAATGAAACCCTAACCAGGGACGTAGCACTCTGGTAGCCTGAACACAGAAGGGTCGGAGGGCAGGAGTTGCCTAGACCTCAAACAGGTTACAGAGCACAGCCTGGCCGAAGGCGCTGTCCTGTCGGGACTCCCTATCCAGGCAGTAATGAGCCATGAAGGTCTGACCCGAAGACCAGGTAGCAGCCCGGCAGATGTCCGCCAAGGGAACAGAGCATAGGTGAGCTACTGATGCCGCCATGGCCCTGACCCTATGAGCCGTAACATGGCCTTCCAGCGAAAGCCCCGCTGCCTTATAAGCCCGGGCAATACAGTCTGCCACCCAAGTGGACAGCGTACGCTTTGTCACTGCCTCCCCCAACTTACTGGGATCATAGGAAACGAAAAGCTGAGAGCACTGTTCCCTCTAAGTTGTGCGCGTGTGCGCGCGCACACATCTCGCCGAGTGAGCGCACATACTTTACAACAGAGCGCACAAAAATTACGGTTCTGATTCTGATAGAAAACAACACAGACGTCTTAAAATTTAAAAGTTGTTGTGTATTGACGGTTTTCACAAGTTCTACAATATTTTCTAGTGCAATCAATGTGCTGTACATACTGTATTCTGATGTGTAGTCAAATTTTAAAGTATATAACTCTGAGTGTCATTATGTGGCGCACAAAAATTTAACCTTCCTTCAAAAGCTGCACAGCTGATACTTTATGCGCACACAGCCTACAGAAAATTAGAGGGAACATTGGCTGAGAGGCTTTCCGGTGAGTTTGCGTACACTGGATGTAGAAGGATAGAGCCCTCTTACAGTCCAGGGTATGGAGGACCGCCTCTGTCCGACTGGCATGCAGCCTGGGAAAGAAGGTAGGAAGAACCACCTCCTGGTTGAGGTGAAACGAGGAGACCACCTTCGGAAGGAACTTGGGATGTGTGCGAAGCACCACCCTGTTCTTGTAGAACCTGGTATAAAGCCTCTCCACCATGAAAGCCTGGAGCTCACTCACTCTCCGGGCAGAAGTGAGCGCAACCAAGAATACCACTTTTCAGGAGAGGTACTGGAGATGGCACGTGGCCTTCGGCTCAAAGGGCGGCAGGGTAAGCTGCCCCAACATGACATTAAGGTCCCATTCGGTCACTGGGGGACGGACCGGGGATTTCAACAGGAGCAGGCGCTTTAGAAACCAGGATACCATTGGGTGCGCCGAGAGAGGCTTCTTATCCACGGGAAAGTGGTTTGCCGCTAGGGCACTGAGATGCACTCTGACAGAGTTGGACTTAAGCCCCATCTCGAAAAGATGGAGAAGGTATTGCAACACCACAACCACCGGGCAAGAAAAGGGGTCCACATTTTGCCCAGCACACCAAAAAGCAAATCTGCGCCACTTAAAGGCATACGCCCGTCTAGTAGATGGTCTACGCGAAGCCAGCAAGACCTCCTCAACATCCCCTGGAAGGAGGAGCGGGGCGAAAGTCACCCTCTCAGCAGCCATGCCGTCAGCAAAAGGTTGGGATGGAAGAGAGAGCCCCCCTCCTGGGAGAGGAGACGTGGAGACGAACCCAGGGGAATGGGGGTCTCCACCGCTAGCTGCAGAAGAAGCGGGAACCACAGTTGCCGGGGCCACCGTGGAGATATGAGGATGACAAAAGCTCTGTCCCGAAGGATCTTGGAGACCAGAGGCATCGGGGGAAAAGCATACAGGAGACACACCGACCATGAGACTAGGAAGGCATCGATGGCCACCCTGGCCAGGTGCGGCTGCCTTGAGCAGAAACGGGGTAGCTGGTGATTGTCCGGGCTCGCAAACAAGTCCATCACCGGTTCCCCCCAGGTGTGGAAAAGCCTGTTGGCCACCGCCCGGTCCAGATGCCACTCGTGTGGCTGGAGGATCCTGCTGAGTCTGTCGGCCAGCCAGTTGTCCTGGCCTGGCAGGTACAACGCTTTGAGGAGAATCCCCTGCTGGGTTGCAAAAGAGCACAGGTCCAGGGCCTCCTGAAAGAGGGTGCGTGATCCCTGTTTGTTCACATAGAACATGGCTACTTGGTTGTCCGTTTGGACCAGGACTGTCCTGTGGTCCAGATATCGCCTGAAAACCCTCAGAGCGAGACGGATGGCACGGAGCTCCAGCAAGTTGATCTGTTTAGCACTCTCTTCTGGGGACCACACCCCCTGTGTGTGGTACCCCTGGCAATGGGCTCCCCAGCCCAGCAAGGAGGCATCTGTGGTGAGGACCCTCAAGTGGGGAGGGGCCTGGAAGGGCATACCCGCCTTCAAGTGCTGGGGCGAGAGCCACCAGGTCAGGGACTGTACCAGGCGCCTGGTCACTTTGATCCTGTCCTGGAGATATCCCGTGGCCTGGGACCACTGGTTTCTGAGGCACCACTGCGCAGTTGGCATGTGGAGGCGGGCAGCTGGAGTGACATGGACCGTGGAGGCCATGTGCCCAAAGAGGCGCAGCAGTTGCCTCGTTGGCACTGAGAAGCTGTGGCTCACTTGCCCTGCTAGGGCCATAAACCTGCTTGCCCTGTCTGCAGGCAGAAAGGCCTTCGACTGAAGGGTGTTGATTCTTGCCTCAATGAAGTCTAACTCCTGAGTTGGACAAAGGCTGGATTTGGGGTAGTTGATTACAAACCCCAAGTGCTGCAGGACCTGAATGGTGCGAGTTGTGGCCTGC
Organism: Ichthyophis bannanicus; assembly: GCA_033557465.1. Lineage (NCBI taxonomy): Eukaryota > Metazoa > Chordata > Amphibia > Gymnophiona > Ichthyophiidae > Ichthyophis > Ichthyophis bannanicus. The sequence goes on along the minus strand of CM066033.1, from coordinate 368,741,109 downwards.
TGCACCTTGGTGGCCAAAGTGCCCCTGATGAGCCAGTTGTCGAGATCGGGGAAAACGAAGATCCCTTGAAGCCTAAGGAAGGCGGTGACCACCGCCAGGCACTTTGTGAACACCCTGGGGGCAGAAGCAAGGCCAAAGGGAAGCACTCTGTATTGGTAGTGGTTGTCCCCTACCACAAAGCGTAGGTATTGCCTGTGGCTTGGGTGGATTAGGATATGTGTGTAGGCATCCTTTAGATCTAAGGAGCATAGCCAATCTTCCTGGCGGAGGTAGGGCAGCAATATTCCAAGGGAGAGCATCTTGAACTTCTCCCAGGAATTTGTTGAAGTTGTGCAGGTCGAGAATGGGCCTTAGGCCCCCTGTCCTCTTTGGCACAAGGAAGTACCTGGAGTAGAACCCCTTGCCTTTGAGGTGGTGGGGCACTGGTTGCACCACATGGTCCTCGAGGAGACCCTCCAACTCCTTCAGAAGAAGGCCCTGGTGAAGGGGAGACCTTGGAGGCTCTCCTGGGAAGTAGTGTGGAGGCACTTGGGCTAGATGGGGAGGTATCCCTCTCTGACCACTTGTAATGCCCATGAATCGGTGGCAATGCTTCCCCACCTGTGGGCATACAAGGCGAGCCGACCTCCTGTGGGCTGCCCAGCTCCGACTGGGAGAGGGGCCAAGCTGCAGGAGTCAAAAACCCCAACCAGGCTGGGCCGGGGCCGGAGTCGGAGCCCGAGCCTGGGGTTTGGGGGCCTTCTGCTTACGTGGGCCATGCCCCTGTCCCTTGGCCTGCTGCTCCTGTTGGGAAGCTGGGGAGGCCTTTTTAGGGGGGTAGTTTTGGTAAGCAGTGGACTTCCTCGGGTAAAAGGGCTTTTTACTCAAGCCCTTCTTACGGGAAGGGGCAGAGGTCTTCTTAGAGAGCCGTGTCCTTGTCATGAACTTGGTCTCCAGATCTGCGGCCTTGTTGGTCATGGGTTTGCCAAACAGATTCTCCCCTTGGCATGGGACAACGACCAACTTGTCCTGAACCCATTGCTCGAGATTGGATGACGGCAGCCAAGCCTGGTGGAGTTCACCGATGCCCGCTGTGGCTACCCGGGCCGCCGACTCAAACCCGTCATAGGCTGCCCGAGACATAAATTTGGAGCATTCACGGATAGCTTTGGACAGGTTCTTGAAGCGCTGCAAAGGTTCCTCGGAGAGACCAGCCAAGAACCCGGCAAGTTCCTTCGCCAGATCTCTCAGGTACATGCGCATGTACAACTGGTACGCTTGGATCCTACAATTCAGCATCGTGCCCTGGAAACATTTCCTGCCGAGGACATCCAAGGTGCAGGCCTCCCTGCCGGGGGACACCGAGGAGTGCATCTTCTGGCTTTTAAGCCGATGCATAGCTGATTCCACAACCATGGAGTTGTGCGGCAGTTGCGATTTTTGGAACCCAGGGCTCGAGCCTTTGGGAGATGCCACCATGCATGCGTGGTCCCCTTCCTGGCCAAGGGTGCCATCTTGCTCAGTCAGATGACATAGCTAAAAAACAGCAAAAAAAAAAAAAAAAAGAAGGCAAAGAAGCAACTTCAAGGGAGGAGGGAGGGTTGTGAGGACTTATTCCTGCTGCCCCTGGAGAACACCTGTTTCAAGTGAGTTACTACGCTTTCTCCGGGAACAAACAGGAAGTCAGTCCTCACATATGGGACTCCGCAGCTACTGGCTACTGAAAGCCCATAGCGAAAAAACACGGTCGCCCTCAAGGGCAGCCATAAGCACCAGCAATTGAGTCTGTAGCTACAGACTACAGTAGGACCCCTGTGTCTGATGGAATCCAGCACTCCGGTAGCCTGAACACAGAAGGGTCGGAGGGTAGGAGTTTCCTAAACCCCAAAAAGATTATGGAGCACAGCCTGGCCAAAGGCACTGTCCTATAAGGACTGCTTTTTCAGGCAGTAATGAGCCGCAAAGGTATGGACTGAAGACCATGTAGCGGCCCGGCAGATGTCCACCATGGGGATGGAGCGCAGGTTTGCCACCGAGGCCGCCATGGCCCTGACATGATGCACCATGACACGGCCTTCCAGCGGGAGCCCCGCCTGCTCGTAGGCGAGAGCGATACAGTCCGCCATCCAGATAGACAGTGTATGTTTGGTCACTGCCTGTCCCAGACGACTGGGGCCGTAAGAGATGAAAAGCTGAATAGCTTTGCACTGGCCCTGAGCACGTTGGATGTAGAAGAACAAGGCCCTCTTACAGTCCAGAATGTGAAGGACCATCTCGCCCTTATTGGTGTGAAGTCTTGAGAAGAAGGTGGGAAGTACCACCTCCTGGTTGAGGTGGAAGGACAATGCCATCTTCGGAAGGAATTTGGGGTGTGTGCGGAGCACCAACCTGTTCTTATAGAACCTGGTGTACGGGACCTCTGCCACTAAGGCCTGAAGCTTGCTAACCCTGCGAACAGAGGCGAGCACGACTAGGAATGTGTCACCTTCCACAAGGGGAAACTCAGGTGGCAGATAGCCAGAGGTCAAAAGGCAGGGCGAATGAGTTGCCCCAACACCACACTGAGGTCCCACTCAGTCGCCGGATGGTGAACCGGGGACTTCGATAACAGCAGACCCCATAGGAGGCGGGTCACCAGCGGCAGTAGTCCTCTGCTCCTACGCAGTCCGTCAGGGTACACTCCTACAGGCAGTATACCTGCCAGGACAGAACAACTTACTGGCTGACCTATTGAGCAGGGTCCTCCAGCCGCACAAGTGGCAGCTGGACACCAATGTGGCCAACCGGCTCTTCCATCTCTGGGGGGAGCCTATGATGGACCCGTTTGCCAGCCTGGACAACTACCAGTTGCCCTGCTTCTGCTCCCGGCAGGCCATCCCTCCAGGGTGGCAGCGGACGTGTTCCTCGTCTCGTGGTCGGAGGGCCTTCAGTACACCTTCCTTCCCACGCTGCTAATTGCCAAGACACTGTTCAGGACCCTCCATGACAAGGCCTCGCTCATCCTGATGCACGCATCATTACAGATACTCCAAGGACAGAGTACATCACTCCCATCCTACAACTACACTGGCTCCCAATGGTGGCAAGAGCTAAATACAAAACAATCATGATCATCTTCAAAATCATTCACCATCTCTCAGCAGACATACTCCAAAACGTAATAACAAGGGACATCAACATCAGACCAAGAAGAACCAATAACGACAACATGATCAGCACACCCGCAGGCTATCACAAAACCAAACAAACAACCTCAAAAAGAGCACCATCATTGCTGGCATCCACACTATGGAACTCCCTCCCAACAAGCCTGAGGGCGTTAGATGACCTCACAGACTTCAGCAAAGACCTCAAAACATTCTTATTTATAGAAACCTATGAGCATTTAGGCAACATCCCCTATCCAAACAATAACACTACTACCTCCGCACACCCATCCTACCCTCACACACAAACCTATCATATCACGTTACTAAATACCTTCATGTTAAATGTTACCTCAATTGTACTGTCTAAATACTGTTAAGTAATTGTACTGTCGAAATGTTTACACTTACCCTAATGTTAAATGTAACCCTCCAATTGTGACGTGACGACCTTGATTGAAGGAAAAGGTCGCATACAAATCTGTCTAAATAAATAAAATAAATAAATGTAGACTGTGGAGGCCATGTGCCCGAGTAGGCGCAGGAAGAGCCGGGCAGGCACTGAGGAGTGGTGTTGTATGTCGAGGGCCAGGGCCCTGAGATGGTCAGCTCAATCTCTGGGCAGGAAGGCCTTTGTCTGGAAGGTGTCCAGTCTTGCCCCTATGAACTCCAGACACTATGTCGGAAGGAGGTGGGACTTGGGGTAGTTTATCACAAACCCCAAGTGCTGCAGGACCTGGATGGTGTGCATAGTCGCCTGCTGCACCTCTGAGGCCGTGCCTCCTTTTATGAGCCAATTGTCCAGGTAGGGGAAGACTAAGACCCCTGGAGGCAGAGGAAGGCGGCTATGACTGCCAGGCATTATGTGAAGACCCTTGGGGCAAAGGCCAAGCCGAAAGGAAGCACCCTGTACTGGTAGTGTCTGCCCCACCATGAACCGCAGGTACTGCCTGTAATTGGGGTGAATGAGGATGTGGGTGTAGGCATCCTTCAGATCCAAAGAGCATAGCCAATCTCCCTGCTGGAGGTAAAGCAGCAATGTTCCAAGGGAGAGCATCTTGAACGTCTCCCTCACCAGGAACTTGTTGAGGATGCGCAGGTTGAGGATGGGCCTTCTCCTGTCCTTTTTGGTATAAGGAAGTACCTGAAGTAGAACCATTTGCCCTTGAGATGGTGGAGCACAGGTTCCACCGCTTTGTCCTCTAGAAGACCTGTTAGCTCCTTCAGAAGAAAGTCCCGGTGAAGGGGAGACCTGAGGGGCTCTCCCGGAAAATAAGGGGGAGCTCTCTGAGTCAGATGTAGCCCTCCTTGACCTCCTGAAGTGCCCAGGCATCGGTGGTGATAGTTGGCCACCTGTGGGCATAGTGGATCAGACATCCCCCTGTGGGCTGTTGACCTCCTTGGGGTAGAGAGGCTATGCCCAAGGAGTCAAAAACTCCTCCTGGCTGTGCCGGGACCAGCGCCTGGGGTTTGGAAGCTTTCTGCTTACGAGGGCCATGCCCATGTCCCTTGGCCTGCTGGGGAATGGGGGAGGCATGAAAAGGAGGGTAGTTTCTGTAAGCAACCCCTTTTCTTGGGTAGAAGGCCTTTTACCCACCCTTCCATCGGGGAGGAGCAGCAATCTTTATGGAGAGCCTGGTCCTCGCCGTGAACTCAGTCTTCAGCTCGGCAGCCTTGTTGGTCATAGGCTTGTCAAAAAAGTTCTTTCCTTGGCATAGGACATCGAGCAATTTGTCCTGAACCCATTGCTCAAAGTTGGACGACTGTAGCCAAGCTGGCATCGGGCACCGATGCCCGTCGCTGCTATTCGAGCCGCCGACTCAAATCCGTCCTAGGCTGCCCGAGACACAAACTTGGAGCACTCACAGGCGGCCTTGGCCAGGTTCTTGAACTGCTGCAGGGGTTCCTCAGACAGACCAGCTAAGAACACGGCGAGTTCCTTTGCCAGGTCTTTCAGGTACATGCCCATGTACAGCTGGCAGGCCTGGATGCGGCCGATGAGCATCAAGCCCTGGTAACATTTTCTGCGGAGGACGTCCAAGGTGTGTGCTTCCCTGTTGGGGGGCATTGAGCACTCAGTTGACGCATGGCCGACTCCACCATGGAGCTGTGCGGCAGCTGTGACTTCTGGAAACCCGGGCTCTGGCAGACTCGATACATCGAGTCGAACCGCTTGCTCACCACCGGCACTGAAGCAAGTGTTTCACACATACGGAGCATCGGCCGTTCCAGGATGGCAGGGATGGGCATCGTAAATGATTCCCTCGGAGAGTCTCGTACTGGAAAACTTCTAACTCATCTGCTTGAGGTCCTCCTCTGATTCGGTCAGGAACGTCAGGGCCTTAGACATGTCCTTGACAACGTCAAGGAACACTATGCCCTTCGGTGGAGACTGCCGCCGGGGCTCTGAAACGAGGGAGTCCGATGGGACGTTGCGATGGCAACAGGTGTCGGGTGACTCCTCATCCTCCGTCTCCCACTCGGAGTAGTCCATTGAGGCTCCAGGGGGTTCTGTGGGCCCCAGGGCAGACCCCGGCCTGCGCCTGGCGCCGAGCGCACTGACTGGGGATGATCATGGCCCCGCTGAGCAGGAACCAGATTGAGACCTTGGCCAAGGATCGGCTCAGCCTCTGGGGACATCTTCGATGTCGAGGGCCCCGTGGTCTGGGCGGATGAACCAGAAATCAGCATCCTTTGCTGGTCCATGAAGGCAGACAAACTGCGCTCAAGTGCCGCCATTCTGGACACCAAGCCAGAAAGCTCTGCAGCCATTGGTGGGGGTACTGAGGGACTCGGGTCCGACGCCGGTTCTTCTGAAGGGGAGTCTTCAACAAGGATGGTATCTGGAGACAGAGGCCGGTCTGAGGTCGAGTCCTTTCAGGGGTCCTTTGAAGGCCGCTCCCTCGGACGGGCATCTCAGACTGTGGGACCTGCTCAGGACTACCCGGCCTGTCGGAAAAAAGGAGTCTGAGCAAGGTGGCACCCTTGGGCAGAAAGGGGACCACGCATGTGTGGTGGCATATCCCAAAGGCTTTCTTTGAAAGCTGGGGGGATGCTTCTGCGAGGGCTCTGTCTGTGCCAACGTCACTACGTTTTCTCCAGGAACAAGCAGGAAGTCAGTTCTCACATATGGGACTCCCTAGCTACAGCCTACCGGAAACTTGTAGAAAAACACGGCCAAACCATGAGCAGCCGCTAGCGAGTCTGAGGAGAGACTGTAAGGACCCCAGAATCCAGAGAGAACCATCATTCTGGTAGCCCAAACACAGAAGGGTCAGAGGGTAGGAGTTGCCTAGACCCCAAAGAGATTATGGAGTCCAGCCTGGCCGAAGGCACTGTCCCATCGGGACCATCTCCAGGCAGTAGTGAGCTGCAAAAGTGTGGACCGAGGACCAGGCAGCAGCCCAGCAGATGTCTGCCATGGGGACAGAGCACAAGTTTGCAACAGAGGTCGCCATCACCCTGACGTTATGTGCCATGACCCGGCACTCCAACGAGAGCCTAGTCTGATCATGGGCAAAGGTGATGCAGTCTGTCACCCAGGTGGACAAGGTATGCTTGATAACAGCCTCCCCAGGCGACTAGGGTAGTAGGAAATGAAAAGCTGCGAGGCTTTGCGGTGGGCCCTGGATACATTGCAGGTAGAAGGACAGGGCCCTCTTACAATCCAGAGTATGGAGAATGGCTGCCGCCTTGTCGGTGTTGGGCCATGGGAAGGTGGTGTGGAGCACCACCTTCTGCTTGAGGTGAAACACGGACCTACCTTCGGGAGGAATTTAGGGTGTGTGTGAAGCACATCCCTGTTCTTGTAGAACCTGGTGTAGGGTGGCTCAGCCACCAAGGCCTGAAGCTTGCTGACGCAGAGGTGAGCACTACCAGAAAGACTATCTTCCATGAGAGGTATCGCATATGGCAGGTAGCCAGAGGCTCAAATGGCGGCTTGGTGAAGCCATGTCAAGACAACATAGAGGTCTCAATATGCCGAGGGCAGACAGATGTGAGGCTTAGAGAGCAGGAGGCCCCGCATGAACCGGGTAATGAGGGGCTGAACAGAGAGGGGTTTACCATCCATAGAATGGTGATGCGCCAAGAGTGTGCTCAGATGCACCCAGATGGAGTTGGATTTAAGTCCAGCTTGCGAGAGATGAAGCAAGTATTGCAGCACCGTGTGCATATGGCAAGAGAATGGGTCAATCCGCTGCTCTGTGCGCCACACTGAGAATCTGTGCCACTTGAAGGCATAGGCTCGTCTTGTGGAGTTCTTACAAGAGGTCCTCCTCCACCTCCCTTGGCAGGTTAAAGGGGGCCAAAGCTACCCATTCAAGCAGCCATGCTGTTAATATCCAGCACTCCAGGTTGGGGTGGAAAAGGGAATTCTCCTCCTGAGTAAGTAGCCCCGGGTCACTCCCCAGAGGGACTGGGGGCTCCGCCGAGAGGCAGAGCAACAGAGGGAATTCAAGGCTACCTGGGCCATCATGGGGCCACCAGGATCAGAGAAGCCTTGTCCCGCAGGACCTTGAAGAGGGTCCAGGTGATTAGTGGTGTGGGAGGGAAGGTCTACAGAAGGTCCTCCGACCACGAGATGAGGAAGGAGTCTACCGCTACCCGGGTTGGGTATGGCTGATGACGGCAGAAGTGGGGCAGCTGAGCATTGGTCAGGTTGGCAAAGAGATCCAGACTCGGGATGCCCCAGAGTTGGAAGAGACGTTGTGCCACCCTGGGGTCTAGTCGCCATTCGTGTGGCTGGAGGAGCCTGCTCAGCCTGTCCGCTAGGGCACTGTCTTTGGCGTGGCCCTTAGGCAGTGGCCTTCTGCAAAGGTATCCGCTGTCCCATACAACCCCCGAATTACATGATATTCAGCAAACAAGAGTCAGGAACATCTACCCTCCACGCACCACTCCTGAAGAAAGCTGCAACAGTGCCTCAAGATCCCAACTCTCCAACTAACTGTCCTCTACCTGCCTACATGCTGCAAGTATACCAACTATAGCCTATTACGGACTCTAGTCTTTCACTCTTTTAACTGTTCTTTACTTTGCAATTGTATTCTGTTACATAATTGTTCACTCTTGTCTCTACACATAGGTATGTAGCCACTGTTTATACCTTGCAATTGTACTACTTGCTACAAAAGTATCTACCTCAACACATTGATATTTAGCCACTGTTTATACCTTGCAATTGTACTACTTGTTACAAAAGTATCAACTTCAACTAAATGTACAAAAATATTTATCCGCTACATCTTGCCTGCAATTGTATTGGTCTCAACCTTGCCGCTTCTCACTCCTATACTCCATTTAATCCACATCCCTGATCCAGACTGCCTTCTTATTCCTCTTCCCTCTCAAAAATGGCTACTCCCAAATCATGCGCATCCACTCTGTGGCTCGTCCTCAGTTTACTTTACCTCTTCTTACTTACCTTCCCTTATGTACTCACTTTAACCCATAGCACCCCCATCCCAATTATCTACTCCCACAGGCACCTATATTCCATAACACCTCCCCCCTACGCCCATCATAACCCCCATACAAACTACCGTCCATGCAAACTTAAGGCTATTCCTATAAACTCAAACCTTAAACCCTACTCCTCATCTGAGCTCCCTCTTCCCCCCCTTAAATGCGCCCTACTCAATGCCCGTTCTGCCAGGAACAAAATCCCCTTACTTACTGACCTTATTACTGATCACAACCTCGATATTCTTTGCCTTACTGAAACCTGGTTTCAAGACTCTGACACAGTTCTAACAAATCAACTATGCCCCAAAGAATTTTCTATGAATATATGTAACAGACTACATGGAAGAGGAGGAGGTGTAGCTATTATCTCCAGATCAAACTTACAATTCTCCTCTGTAGAATCTACATGCACCTCAGGAATGGACGCTATTACTGTCTCTAACTCCATGCTTTCCCTGCACCTGCTATACCGTGCCCCCCAGACTGACTCATCTGATCTCTCCACGATCCTAGACATAGCCTGCTCTCCTCAACCTTCCTCACGCCCCCTAATCATCTTAGGAGATTTAAACCTGCACGCCACATCCTCAATGCAATCATCCTCCTTCTTACAAGCAATGAAGTTGCTTAACTTCACTCAAATACTCCAACTTCCTACACATTCTAAAGGAAACATCCTCGACCTTATATTTATCCCACAACATCCTCGTCTCAATGATCAGATCCAACACTCCATTCAACCTATACCTTGGTCCGATCATGCACTCATCCTCTTCTCCGTCCCCTACTCCGTCCACAGAAGCCAACCACACAGCCAGCTCCAACATACCCGTAAATTCAAGCAATTTAATGCAGCCAACTTCTTGGAGCAAACTATCCCTTCACTTGACCAGCTAGACAATATCAACCTAGACCAAGAGTCCTTCATAGCTAATTGGAATGAAATCTTATCCTCAGCCTCCCTACTCCCACCCAAGCAACTTCCTCAAAAACACCGAAGAACCACCCCATGGTTCTCCACAAACCTGAGAAACCTTAAAAGGGAACTTAGACGTCTTGAACGTACATGGAGACGTACTCAAGACTCCAATATACATATCGACTACTGTCGTGAGGGCTACCCTGGTGGCTAGTAGAGGTCAGGGCAGGTCAGACACAAAAATTATAACGTTGAGATTGGCAAGTATTCCAAAGGCCCAATTGACTTTTGGTCCTAGTAGTTTCCTTGATACCAATCTTCAATGAAAACAACTGCTCAGAGTGGTGGGAAAAATAAAGGCTTTTTATTTCCCTTCTTCGCAATGGTTCAAATGATTGGGATACAACTATAAAGCAAAATGTCCTTACTTCAGGTGAGGAAAAGAAAAACTCAGGTTTAAACCAAAAACTGTTACTTTCACAGGACTGGTGCTATTTACACAAAACAAGAATGTTCAATTCAGCAAGACACACAGCTCACAAGCCTGACAAGGATTCTAGGCTTCCTGTAACACAGTATGTACAATCCATTTCTGGATCTGAAATATCCCCTGCTAGTTCCACTTGCATTGGCTCCTCTTCTGAAGCCTCTGAATCTGTGTCCCTGGTTTCAGGTAAAATATATTCAGGCTTTTTATACAGTTCCTGTATCACTTCCCCATGTTCTGGGCCAAGCCTAGGGCGTCGGCTATGTGCTGTTTTATACTGAAAAGATTCCTCTTTATTCAGAGGTTTTATAGCAGCTCTATACAAACATTTTTCATTCAGAACTTTCTTCTTAGGTAAACATTTTTCATACCTTGTATCGTAGGAACCTTCAGACAAACGGTTTTCTTCTACTGCCTGTCTTTCCCATACAGCAGCTTTCTGAAATCTTTTTTCAGGAAAGTATGGTTTACCTTGTGAGTTTGGCGTCCCTTCTCCAAGTGAAGGTCTGGGCCTGTACCGGCTTAGCTTCTGGCTTGCCTGTGCAGCACGGCTTAGGTTCTCCAGCTGTCTCTCATTTGACTTTAGACTACAGTTGCAGCAATGCTTTCGCCTCTCTGGACAAACAGCTCTCACTCTTGTTTGAGCTGGGACCTTCCCAGGTCCTTCATCAGCTCCAGGGAAATCACCTTCCACTCGGGGTGGTTTGCTAGCGGTAGAGTAATCAGGTTTCAATTCTAACCTCTTTCTCTCTGCACTGCAAGTGATCCTTCCCTTGCTTCTGCTGGACTTGCCACCTTGGCCTGCTTCTCTTTCTCCACTGCTGCTCTTCTCTCTCTCCTTCCTGCCGACCACCTTCCTGCCGAACTGTCTCCAGTCTTCCACACTCTCCTTAAGAAGCACTCCTGCCCTCGAGGATTGGAAGCTGGCTGGCATTACCTTGTGACTAGCGGGGCGTGGCTCCTCAGTGTCTCTGAAGTCGCTCTGGCTCCCTCTAGCTGGTTCCTCCGAATAATGCAGCTTGTGCACGTCTTTTTCTCCGTTTAAAACATTTTCTTTTCTTTCAAGAGGGTCTGCTGCATGACACTACACAACTAAACTCCAATCCTACTGCTTAGAAACACTCACTCACAAAAGAGAGTATAATGAGAATATCATCCAAAAAGCTCTTAATAAACCATGAGAACTCTTCTCTATTACCAAATCCCTAATTAATGAACCTCTACAACATGACCAACCACCAAAAATATCTGCACAAACTATAGCTAACCATCTTACTTCTAAATTCCTCCCACCTTTAACCAATAACCCTCAACCCACCTCTATCCATGGCACCCAAATTCATGAGGCAACCCTTCCAGACTCATGGAATGAGTTTCATACCACCACATTAGCCAATGTATCTGATGTTATTAAAGAACTGAATGCCTCAACTTCTGCCCTTGACCCTTGTCCTGTCCCCTGGATTAAATCTACCAGAAGTTCTCTCTCTCCTTACATCTTGAATATTGTACAAACCTCTCTCCAGTCAGGCTCCGTTCCACCTTCACTTAAGAGTGCCTCTATCCATCCAATCCTAAAAGGTACAAAACTGGACCCCACTTCGCCATCCTCCTACAGACCCCTATCTAGTATCCCTTTCCTTGCAAAAGTAACTGAGAAACTTGTCCAAATCCAACTTCAGGACTACATTGATGACCACTCCCCCCTTGATTTATTCCAACATGGATTCAAAAAACATCACGGAGTTGAAACCCTCCTCACTTCCTTACTCAATTCCCTTTATGCACACACCCAGAACTCCACCCAAGGATGTCTACTCATTTTCCTAGACTTATCCGCTGCTTTTGACTTCCTCCCCCATCATCAACTCCTACACAGACTTCATGATACAGGTCTGAGAGGCACAACCCTAAAATGGTTCACATCCTACCTTGACGACAGAACACAACAGGTCCGTATTGGAAGTGATACTTCCCTCCCTTTCACACTAAAACAAGGCGTACCTCAAGGATCCAGTCTATCAGCGTTACTCTTTAATATCTTCCTCCAACCTGTATGCACGATCTTCCAAAATTATGGCATCCAGTATCAAATATATGCTGACGACAAGATGTGTTTCACCCCATTTAACCTCTCTAACCCTAATTTCTCTAAGCTAAATGAATGTCTAACCAGCCTCAAATCTTGGCTCTCTCAACACAACCTAATAATCAACCAATCCAAAACTGAAGCACTCCAAGTTTTCTCTAACCCCTCCTACATCCCCCCTACAACCCTCACCTTTGATGATCTCACTCTCACTATAAAAAACCAGGTGAAATATCTTGGAATCATACTCAATCAGAACTTATCTTTCTCAGATCAAATCAAGAAAACCACTAACAGTATACGCTAAGCTATGCACACTCAGGAACCTCAAACCTCTCTTAAGCCCTGACTCCTTTCGCACTGTCTGTCAGGCCCTTCCAACTCCCTCGCTTGACTATTGTAATCTGATCTATCAGGGCCTTCCCAAGAACTCTATTCAACCCCTCCAACTAGCCCAGAATACATTAGCGCGTCTCATAACAAACAATCCTAGACAAGCTCATATTACACCTATCCTCTATGATCTCCACTGGCTCCCAATTCATCACCGAGTAAAATTCAAGGTTCTTACTCTAATACACAAAATTATTTCTATGGAGTCAGCTTCATGCCTCTCCCCTCTCCTTGCTTTCTCCAACACCACTAGAAATCACCGTTCTATCACTAAAAACTTACTGACTACACCTACAATTAAAAAACACTGTAAACAATCTACATGCAACAGGACCTTTTCCCTCTATGCTCCATCCCTTTGGAACACCCTTCCACATGAGCTGCGCAACTGCGTGAGCCACACTGATTTCAGGAAAAAGTTAAAGACTCATCTCTTCCTTGATCATTTTTCTCTCCCACCCTAATACCTAAACCCCCTTTTTTACCTCCCTACCCTTGTTCCATTAAACTGTACAATACTCCCATCCGTAGCTTGGCACATACATATGTAAATAGTTGTTCACTGTAATTAATTGTATAATATAATTTTGTTTTTCATGTTTTATTCTGTACCCTGTTATTCGTTCCTTGTAAACAGTCAAAATATACTGCCTTTTATTGTTCTATGTAAACAGTTTTGATTTGTAGAAAGACGGTATATAAAACATGTTAAATAAATAAATAAATAAAATAAACGTACACAGCTCTGAGGAGCATTCCGTGGCTGATCACATATGAGCAGAAGGCTACAGCATCCTAGCAGAGGTGGTAAGAACCTGTGCCCCCTTGTTTGTTCAGGCAGAACATCACAACCTCATTGTCCATTAGGACCAGCACAAACTGGGGCTGCAGGCAGTGGTGAAAGGTTCTGATCGCGAGAAAAATGGCCCTGAGCTCCAATAGATTGATCTGCTTGTTCTTCACTAGGGACCAGTTGCCCTGCATGTGGAGTTCCTCGTAATGTGCACCCCAGACCAGTAAGAAGGTGCCCGTGATAAAGACCCTCTGGGAGTTTAGGGGCTGAAAGGACATGCCCTCCTGCAGGTGCTGTGTGGCCTGCCACCAGTCGAATGACTCCGCAAGCCTGCGGGTCACTAGAACTCTGTCATGGAACCGGCCTGTGGCTTGCATCCACTGGGAGTGGAGACACCACTGGGCCGTCCGCATTGGGGACATCATGGACTGTGGATGCCATATGGCTCAGCAGGCGGAGCATGCGGACACTGTGTGGTGGTGTTACACCTCCTTGGCCAGAGCCACGAGGCGATCTGCCCTGTCCAAGGGGAGAAAGACCTTGGCCTGAAGAGTGTCCAGTCGAGCCCCTATGAACTCCAGGCCCTGTGTCGGAGCGAGATGGGACTTGGGTGGTTTATCACAAACCCACTGATGGTGTGGGTCGTGGCCTGTTGCACCTCGGTGGCCGTGTCTCCCTTTACGAGCCAGTCATCCAGATATGGGACGACGAAAGCCCCTTGGAGATGGAGACAGGCAGCCACCACTGCTAGGCATTTGGTGAAGACTCTTGGTGCGGAGGCTAGACTGAAGGGTAATACTCTGTACTGGTAGTGGTTGCACCTGACCATGAATCTTAGATACTGCCTGTGGCTGGGATGAATGAGGATGTGTGTATAAGCATCCTTTAGGTTCCAAGGAGCATAGCTAGTCTCCCTGCTGGAGGTATGGTATGGCTGTATCCTGTCCCCCATCCGATCTAGCTATAACCAAATATCAGTTGTATTTAACTCTATGTAAATTTTATGTGTATATATCTTGTAAATAGTTTCCCCCGTTATTCTCCCGTTATGACTGTACCCTTGTTCTATGTAAGCACATTGTGTTATGTAAAAAAAACATTGTTGCATTGTTCAGTTGTAATGTAAACCGCACTGATCTTAATAGCGCGGTATATAAGAAAAGCAAATAAATAAATAAATAAATAAATGTTCCAAGGTAGAACATCGAACTTCTCCTACACCAGGAAATTGTTCAGGTTTCGCAAGTCTAGGATAGGCCTTAGGCCCCGTATTCTTTTTGGGACCAGAAAGTATCAGGAGTAGAACCCCTTGCCCTTGAGGCGATGGGGTACTGGTTCCATGGCTCTGTCCGTGAGGAGGCCTATGAATTCGTGCAGTAGCAGGGTCTGGTGCAGGGGAGTCTGAGAGGGCTCTTCTGGAAAGAAAGGTGGAAGAGTCTGGTCCAGGTGAAGGAGATAGTATTCTGTGACTACTTGGAGTGCCCAGGAGTCAGTGGTGATAGCAGGCCACTGATGGGCAAAGTATACCAGATGCCCCGATGTTGGTAGCTGCTCCCCCGAGGGTGGAGAGGATATGCTCAGCAAGTCAAAAACCTGTCCCTGGCTGGGTAGGAGCCGGGGTCTGGGGCTTGCAGCCCATAGGCTTGCAAAGGCCTTGGCCTGCTCCCTTGCTCTGGTGACCCTACTGTGAGGTCAGCCCCAGTAAGGTTGGCCCTTTCTCTGGAATGGGGGCCTCTTCCCCAGTGGTTTCTTCTTAGGGAGGGTGGAGGTCTTCTTGGAGAGCCGAGTCTTCATGGGGTATTGGTCTCGATCTCTGCCACCTTCTCCTCCATTGGTTTGCCAAAAGAATAGTTACTCACCTGTAACAGGTGTTCTCCAGGAGCAGGAGGAATCAGTCCTCACTTATGGGTGACATCAACGCCGATGGAGCCCCCGTGCGGAGCATTTCCCCAGCTTTCTAAGAAAGCCTTTGGGAATACTGCACGCATGCGCGGTCCCCTTCCTGCTTAAAGGTGCCATCTTGCTCAGTCAAATGACATAGCTTAAAAAAACAGCACACAAAATGTAACAATAAACTATGTACTACTGCAACTCCCAGGGGAGGAGGGAGGGTTGTGAGGACTGATTCCTGCTGCTCCTGGAGAACACCTGTTACAGGTGAGTAACTACTCTTTCTCCAGGACCAAGAAGGAAGTCAGTCCTCACTTATGGGACTCCCCAGCTTCAGGCTACCGGGGGCCCAGAGCTGAAAAATGAGCTCCCTCTAGCCTCAGCATCAGAGAAAGGATTTCACTGAAACATACCTCCACCGGTGGCCCAACCGGAGGGCTGGAGGGTAGGAGTTGCCTAAACCTTGAAGAGATTCTGGAGCACTGCCTGACCGAAAGCACTGTCCCTACGGGACTCCCTCTCCAGGCAGTAATGGGCCGCAAAAGTGTGGCTTGAGGACTAAGTTGCAGCCCTGCAGATGTCTGCCAACGGTACAGAGCGGAGATGAGCTACTGAGGCAGCCATTGCCCTGACACGGTGGGCCGTGACCCGACCCTGCAAAGGAAGGTCAGCTGCCCTGTAAGCCCAGGTACGCTTGGAGACAGGCATCCCAAAGTTATTGGGGTCAAAAGATACGAAGAGCTGAGTAGCCCTCCTATGCCCCTGTGTACGTTCAAGGTAGAAGAATAAGGCCCTCCTACAGTCCAGGGTATGCAGGACTGTCTCAGCCCGGCTGGCATGGGGCCTAGGGAAGAACGTTGGAAGAACCACCTCCTGGTTGAGATGGAAAGAGGAGACAACCTTTGGGAGGAACTTAGGATGAGTCCTAAGGACTACCCTGTTCCTATAGAAACGAGTGTATGGCCTGTCACAGACCAGGGCTTGAAGTTCACTCACTCGCCTGGCCGAGGTCAGGGCCACTAGGAATAGAGTCTTCCAAGAAAGGAAGCGGAGAGGACATGTAGCCATCGGCTCAAAAGGTGGGTGAGTCAATTGCTGCAAGACCACATTCAACTCCCACTCAGGGGCTGGTGGACGGAGAGGAGGCTTGAGCAATAGTAAGCCTCTGAGAAATCTGGACACCAAGGAGTGAACTGACAAAGAGTGTCCCTCCACAAGTGAGTGGTGAGCTGCCATAGCAGAGAGGTGGACCCGAACAGAACTGGACTTAAGGCCCTGATTGGACAAGTGCAGTAGGTACTGGAGCACTACTGGCACAGTGCAGGTGAAAGGATCTTCCTGGCGCTGTTGACACCACAAGGAGAACCTCCTCCACTTCAGGGCATATGTTTTTCTGGTGGATTGCTTTCTAGAGGCCAAGACCACCTCTTCCACTTCTTGAAGCAGGCCCCAGGGAGCTAAGACTACCCTTGCAGCCTACAGGCCATCAAATTGAGAGATTTGAGATTGGGGTGCAGAAGGGAACCCTGATCCTGAGAGAAAAGATAGAGTTGAAACCCCAGAGGCAGTGGTGTTTCCACTGCTAGTTGAAGCAGAAATGGGAACCAGGGCTGCCTCGGCCACCTGGGAGCTACCAGAAGGACCGAGGCCTTGTCCCTTAGAATCTTAAACAAGGTTCGGGCCACCAGAGGCGTGGGAGGAAACGCATACAGCAGGCCCTGGGACCAAGAAATCAGGAAGGCATCCGCTGCTAACCTCAGGGGATGCGGTTGCCTGGAACAGAACCTTGGTAGCTGCCGGTTCAGGGGACTGGCAAAGAGATCTATGGACGGAAGTCCCCATTTCAGGAAAATCTTTTGAACCACTAACGGATGCAGCTGCCACTCGTGGGGCTGCAGAAGTCTGCTTAACCTGTCTGCCAGGGAGTTCTCCTGGCCAGGAAGATAAACAGCTCTCAGGAACATTTTGTGCTTGAGCGCAAAGGAACAAAGGGCCTGTGCTTCCAGACACAGGGGCTTGGATCCAGTGCCTCCCTGTTTGTTCACATAGAACATGGCCACTTGATTGTCCGTCTGAACTAGAACAGACTGGTGAGTCAAAGTGTGAGAAAAAGCCTTGAGGGCTAACCGAATAGCTCGAAGTTCTAGTAGGTTGATCTGTTGCGTGGCTTCCCATGGAGACCACAGGCCCTGAGTGCACCTCTCCTGACAGTGTGCACCCCAGTCCTGCAAGGAGGCATCTGTCGTCAACACCACTGTGGGGACAAGGGTTCTGAAAAGGCACCCCCTGGAGCAAGTTGGGTGGATGTAGCCACCACTGAAGAGAATTCAGGAATATTTTGACACCCTAACTTTGTCTGCTAGGCTCCCTGTGGTTTGCTTCCACTGAGTTCTGAGGCACCACTGTGCAGGCCTCATGTGGAGGCGGGCATTGGGAGTCACATGTACAGTTGATGCCATGTGTCCTAGGAGCTGCAGACAGAGCCTGGCAGGAACCCTTGGCAGGCTGATAAACCGGGATGCCAACTCCATGAGCCTTTGAGCTCTGTCCTCTGGCAAGTAAGCCCTTGCTTGCAGAGAGTCCAGCCGTGCCCCTATGAACTCTAGGTTCTGGGAGGGAAGCAAAGTGGACTTTGCGAAGTTTATGACAAAGCCTAGGTCTTGCAGGCGTGATACAGTCCTGAAGGTGGCCTGCCTGGCCTCCTGGTAAGTCTGAGCCCTGATGGTCCACTCGTCCAGATAGGGGAAGACAAAAACACCTTGAGTCCTCAAGAAGGCCGCCACCACAGGCAGGCACTTTGTAAAGACTCTGGGGGCAGAGGTTAGGCCAAAAAGCAGTACTCTGTACTGGTAATGGTTTCCTCCCACCATGAACCTGAGATACTTTCTGTGGTTGGGATGAATAAGGATGTGGGTGTACGCATCCTTTAAATCTAAGGAGCATAGCCAATCTCCCTGCTGGAGGTAGGGCAGAAGTGTTCCAAGAGTAAGCATCTTGAACTTTTCTTTCTCCAAGAACTTATTGAGGTTCCTGAGGTCTAGAATAGGCCTTAGGCCCCCAGTTCTCTTTGGCACTAGAAAGTACCTGGAGTAGAAACCGTGCCCCTGCAGGCGAGGAGGTACAGGCTCCACCGCCTTGTCCAGAAGCAGACCTTGAAGTTCTTGAAGTAGGAGGTCTGTGTGCAGGAGAGGCCTTAGAGGCTCTCCTGGGAAGTAGGCAGGAGGTAACTGCTGGAAATGGAGCATATAGCCCTTGTGGACTATGCTTAATACCCAAGCATCCCCTGTAATGGGTAGCCACCTGTGGGCAAACAAGGTTAGACGATCTCCTGTGCAGGAATGGGGTAGCAGAGATGGAAAGGCTATGCTGTGGGAGTCAAAAAACCCCTCCCTGCTGGGTAAGAGCAGGAGCCGGAGGCTTGGGGGTCTTCTGCCTATGGGGCCCATGTCCCTGCCCCTTGGCCTGCTGCCCCTGCTGGGGAGCTGGGGAGGCCTGGTACTGAGGGAAAGGTTTGTAGGCAGCTGCCTTTCTCGGGTAAAAGGGCTTTTTACTTGAGCCCTTCTTTTTGTGAGAAGGGGCAGAAGTCTTTCTGGACAGCCTTGTCCTGGTCAGGTGCTCGGTTTCGAGCTCAGCCGCCTTCTCTGCCATGGGCTTGCCAAAAAGGTTTTCACCTCGGCAAGGGACATCGACCAACTTGTCCTGCACCCAGGGCTCGAGGTCCGATGACTGCAGCCATGCCTGTCGTCGGGCTCCGATGCCTGCTGCCACCACACGAGCTGAAGCCTCGAAGCCATCATAGGCTGCTCGGGACATGAACTTTGAGCAGTCCCGGATTCCTGAGGACAAAGTCTGGAACCTCTGCAAAGGTTCGCCGGAGAGGCCAACAGAGAACCCGGCAATCTCTTTCGCCAGGTCTCGCAAGTACATGCCCATGTACAGCTGGTAGGACTGGACACGGCAAGCAAGCATCGAGCCCTGGAAGCACTTTCTGCCAAAAGCATCCAGGTTCCGGGCCTCCCTGTTGGGAGGCACCGCGGAGTGCATCTTCTGACTCTTCAGACGATGCATGGTCGATTCCACCACCATGGATTGGTGCAGCAGATGCACCTTCTGGAATCCAGGGCTCTTACGGAGTCCACAGATGGAATCGACCCGCTTGCTCAAGACCGGCGCCAAGGCCGGTGCCTCCCACATCCGGAAGAGGAGCCGTTCCAGCATCGGAGGAACCGGCACAGTAAAGGCCTCCTTCGGAGGAGAGTCATACTGAAGGGCCTCGGCTCGAGGCTCCTCCTCGGGGTCCGCGGTAATCGCCAATACCTTGGCCATGTCCCGCACGATCTCCGAGAACCGGGTGTCCTCTGGGGGGGACCTACTCCAGGGCTCGGACTGCGGTGTGTCCGAAGGGACGCACCAAGTCTGGAAGGTGTTGGAGGACTCCTCGTCCTCCGTCTCCCATGCTGACTCATCCAAAGAGGAGTCGAGGGGCTCCGACCGCGTGGGTCGAGGTGGCACCCGCCCCAACGCCGAAGGCTCTGGCGTCAACGCCCTCGGTTCCGAGTGGGAGGTCGAGGGTGACCGTGACCGAGGACAACTTCGAGCCTTCATGGTCTCGCGTATCGGCTCGGTCTCCAGAGTCAATGTCCCGGTGGTCGGGGCAGATGCACCAGCGAGGTTGGCCATCAGTACCCGCTGCTGATCCATGAAGGCAGACAGTCTGCACTCCAAGGCTGTCAGCCTGAGTCCAAGCTCAGGAGACTCAGTAGCCACCAACTCGGCTCCCTCGGAGGAGAGTCCACGAGGACTACAGGACTTACGTGTCTGACGGTCTCCGGCTCCACACGAGGCATCTTGGACGGCTTCTACTGTTCCAAGGGCCCGGGACGGCAGTCGGGGGTCTTAGACCTGGCCCTCGAGGAACCAGGGACCTTTTACGATGCCGCCTTCACGAGCCGTTTCTTCCTCTTGCATTCCCGATCGGGGGACCCCCTGTCCGAGGAACCCCGGCGATGCTCG
This sequence comes from Ichthyophis bannanicus, assembly GCA_033557465.1. Lineage (NCBI taxonomy): Eukaryota > Metazoa > Chordata > Amphibia > Gymnophiona > Ichthyophiidae > Ichthyophis > Ichthyophis bannanicus. The sequence continues at coordinate 368,720,934 of CM066033.1, read as the reverse complement.
GGATCAAACACCCAAGATGTCGAGGTCTCAGACGAGGTCCGGGCCCGGCCGGAGGCAGAATCTGAGAAAATCCTTTCTTTCCGGTGCTGATGGCTTCGAAGTGCCTTGGTGGACATTTTGCCACACGGGCCACAGATTTTTGGACCATGATCTGGGCCGAGGCACCGAAGGCAGCAGTCGTGTGTGTCGGTGAGAGACATTAGTTTTTTGCACCGATCACACTTTTTGAAACCACTGGAAGCCATCGGGGAAAAAAGGGCCCCCGCGAGGTCAAAGGACCGGCTATCCAGGGAAAAAGAAAAAAAAGGCGCTAACGCCAGCCACGAAGGGCAAAAACCGAAAAATAGAAAACGGGCTTGATACCAGTGTACCGAACCCGGCAGGAAGGGGAACCGGCGTCGAACCGGAGAAAAAACCCGAAGTAATCGCTGAAAAAAAGTCAACTTTTCCAGGTGACACGGACAGACGTCCGATGGGCTCCACGGAAAAAGAAAGACTGAGCAAGATGGCACCTTTAGGCGGGAAGGGGACCGCGCATGCGTGCAGTATTCCCAAAGGCTTTCTTAGAAAGCTGGGGAAATGCTACGCACGGGGGCTCCATCGGCGTGGACGTCACCCATAAGTGAGGACTGACTTCCTGCTTGGTCCTGGAGAATAAATTTTCACTGAGGTAGGGGACATCGAGGAGCTTCTCTTGAACCCACTGCTTGAGGTCCGATGCCTGGAGCCAGGCTTGGTATTGAATGCTGACACCTATGATGGTTACCCTCACGTTTGACTCCAAGCTGTTGTAGGCAGCTTGAGACATGTACTTCGAGCACTCCCCGATGTACTTTGAGCACTCCCCGATGCACTTTGTGAAAGTTTGGCACCGCTATAGGTGATCCCCTCCAAGGTCCGCTGAGAAACCTTTGTCAGGTCCCAAAGATACATGCTGATATACAGCTGGTAGGCTTGGATTTGGCAGGCCAGCATCGAGTCCTGGTAGCATTTGTGGCCAAGGGCGTTGGGCTCCCTGCCCAGGGGCACGGAGGAGTATGTCTTCTGGCTCTTCTGCTGATGCATAGTCGATTCCACCACCACTGAGGTGTGGCAGTTGCAACTTTCCAAAGCCGGGGCCTCGCTGAATTCGGTACATTGTATCCAGGCATGGCTGACTATGAGTACCCATGCCGGTGTCTTCCACATGCGAAGGAGGAGTCACCTGAGGGTGGCGGGGACAGGAAAGAATAGTTACTCACCTGTAACAGGTGTTCTCCGGGAGCAACAGGAATCAGTCCTCACTTATGGGTGACATCGGCGCCGATGGAGCCCCCCTGCGGAGCATTTCCCCAGCTTTCAAAGAAAGCCTTTGGGAATACTGCACGCATGCGCGGTACCCTTCCCGCCTAAAGGTGCCATGTTGCTCAGTCAAATGGCATAGCTAAAATACAGCACACAAAAAGAAAAAATGAACTATGTACAACTGCAACTCCCAGGGGAGGAGGGAGGGTTGTGAGGACTGATTCCTGCTGCTCCTGGAGAACACTTGTTACAGGTGAGTAACTACCCTTTCTCCAGGACCAAGCAGGAAGTCAGTCCTCACTTATGGGACTCCCCAGCTTCAGGCTACCGGGGACCCAGAGCTGAAAAATGAGCTCCCTCCAGCCTCAGCATCAGAGAAAGGATTTCACTGAAACACACCCCCACCGGTAGCCCAACCAGAGAGCTGGAGGGTAGGAGTTGCCTAAACCTCAAAGAGATTCCGGAGCACTGCCTGACCGAAAGCATTGTCCCTACGGGACTCCCTCTCCAGGCAGTAATGGGCCGCAAAAGTCTGGTTTGAGGACCAAGTTGCAGCCCTGCAGATGTCATCAGAAGCCTCCGCGTCCATTCGGGAAACTTTTGCTGGCTGCTCCCACTCAGACTCCTCGAGTTCTCTCCGAGGGCTGCGGGACCTGGCATGGGACTTGCCTGGCGTGTCCAAGTCCTAGGATGAGGTCCTCGAGAATTTCTTCTTCTTTTTGTGTTCCTGCTTTGGGGAACCCTTGTCAGAGTGTCTGCGGTCCCAGTTGAGTGCCGCGGGGACATTATGGGACTCTGAGGACCCATGTGGGGTCTTGGAGTGTGAAGTTACCAGGGATAGAGTTTGACCCGTGGAAGAAACTGTCTTGCTTCTGCTGACGATGCTGGATGGCCTTTGCGGACATCTCTTTACAGAGGGTGCAGACCTCTGGGTTATGGTCGGCCCCTAGACACCGGAGGCAGCAATCGTGTGTATCGGTAAGTGGCATGTTTTTCATACACCAATCACAGTTCTTAAACCTGCTACCATTGGTGGAAAAAGTACCCCGGCGAGGTCAGACACTCAAAGTGGCCAGTGGATGGAAAAAAGCGCAAATTGCACTGAGGAAAAAAACCTAGAACAGTTACGAGACGTGATGACGAGGCAAGTGAGCTCGGAGGCGGGAAAGGGACCAGTCGCATCTGAATAAAGAAAACGTTTTTTCACACGAATTAATCAACTTTTTCTGGGGGGAAAAAGACAGACATCTGTTGGGCTCCGTGGAAAAAAGGAGTCTGAGCAAGATGGCACCCTTGGGCGGCATGGGGACCATGCATGCGTGGTGGCATCTCCCAAAGGCTTTCTTTGAAAGTTGAGGAGATGCTTTCGCGAAGGCTCCGTCGTAGCTTATATCACCCATATTTATCATATGGGTAAATCATATGATAAATATGGGTGATATAGGCTCCGATGGAAAAAGTTGATTAATTTGTGTGAAAAATCTTTTTCTTTATCCAGATGCGACTGGTCCCTTTCACACCTCCGCCTGCAGGTATCAGAAAGGCCCGACTGAACTGGACCTGTAAACCACCTTTCCCTTTCTGACCAGGCTAACAGCCAACTGAATTGGCTTAAGACCCCGCCTCCCAAAAGGGGGTTAGTTGCAGCTGACCAGCCTCTTTATGCACAGTATCACTGTCTGCCAAACCTTGATGATGAGGTCCTAATTTTCTTCCCCTATTATCAATATTGTTGTTTTTTTCCGGTTTAAATCTAATTGTCCCTTCAGTGCAGCCCAGATTGCACTGAGCTCTTTCCACCTGCTGGAGACTGAACTTATTGACTTAAGGGGGGTTGGTTCCGCTCATTTATGCTGTGATAACACAGAAGTCTGATAAGCTCAGTCTCCATCTTGCTGGAAGGGGGGCACAATCCAGGAGTCTGGACTGGAGGGACAATATGGAATCACATTTTAATACAACAAAGCACCTGTTCATTAATATAAATGGTATAAATTCAGAAGTCAACTGGAGAAAGTGGGAGACAGCAATCCCCGATCACAATGAGGTAAGCAAGGAAAGTGCATGATCTGGTTGAGTTGTTCTCAGTCCTGGAGCTTAAATGGGTAACAGTACCCTATGGTGTAGACTGAAGTGAGAAAGAAAAAGGCAAAGGTTCTAAAACTGCAGGTGTCACACAGACAGATGTGAATATGATCACTGTATGAACAGTAAAGCCAGAAATCGGAGAAGGACATAAGTTAAATAGAGGGGAAGCCACTCTAATAAGAGGCACACTCCTATTCCAAATAAGGAAAGGAAATCTAGGAGTAAAAGCAAAAATGGTGTCAATAAAATTATATTTGGAATAATCTAGTAGACAATGGCGCTGTTATTAAAAATCCTAGATGTGTCAGTCCGGAGTCTGAATCTCCAGCTTCTCTTACCTTTCACACTATGTTTACCCTTCGGCAATTTAGTTATATGGGAGGCTGCTTTCAGCTCATACCTTAAAGAAAACAAAGAGATACATTCATTAGAACATGTATTTTCTCCCTCCCCTTAATCTGTGGTTAAAGCTCACCCTCTCCCTTCCTCTTGTCCAGCATTTCCCTAAAATAGTGCTGTGATGAACCAACAGTGACTCCAGCTGTGGCTTCAGCTCCCGATAATCCCTTTTTATACCAGGTTGTGCAGTACTGTGCCATGATTACGGGCTCTGAAGTATGATGCTGCCGCTGCACAAAATCTACAGCGTGGAGGAAGAGAACATAAGATCATAAGATATGCCATACTGGGTCAGACCAAGGTCCATCAAGCCCAGTATCCTGTTTCCAACAGTGGCCAATCTAGGTCATACATACCTAGCAGTTTCCCCAAAAGACACAGGTTCCGTAGTGCTTGTACTGGGTCAAGCATTGATATCCTGGGTCCCTTCTTAATAATGGTTTATGGACCATTCCTCCAGGAACTTGTCCAAACCTTTTTTAAACCCAGCTACACTGACAGCCTTTACTACATCCTCCGGTAACAAATTCCAGAGTTTGATTACATGTTGAGTGAAAAAATATTTTCTTTTATTAGCCGCCTGGCCTTCAATAGGTTAGTCACCACCACTTCCACAGCTACTGTGTTGTCTGTCTTGATTAGGTTATAAGCTCTGATGAGCAAGGACCATCTTTTACATGTGTCTGTGCAGCGCTGTGTACGTCTTGTAGCACTATACAAATGATTAGTAGTAGTAGTAGTAGGGTCTGAACCCCATTGAGAGAAAGGCAAAAAGGTTAGGGCTCTTTAACCTGGAAAAGAGACGGCTGAGGGGAGATATGATAGAAATCTATAAATTAATGAACGGAGTGGAACGGGTAAACGTAGATCGATTGTTTACCTTATCAGAATATAGAAAGACTAGGGGACATGCAATAAAGCTACAGGGTAAACTATTTAAGACTAATAAAAGAAAATATTTTTTCACTCAACGTGTAAGCAAACTCTGGAATTTGTTACCGGAGGATGTAGTAAAGGCTGTTAGTGTAGCTGGGTTTAAAAAAGGTTTGGACAAGTTCCTGGAGGAAAGGTCCATAAACCATTATTAAGAAGGGACCCAGGATATCAATGCTTGACCCAGTACAAGCATTGTGGAACCTGTGTCTTTTGGGGAAACTGTTAGGTACTTGTGACCTAGATTGTCCACTTTTGGAAACAGGATACTGGGCTTGATGGACCTTGGTCTGACCCAGTGTGGCATATCTTATGTTCTTATGTTAGGCCTTGTGCACACACAAAGAGGTCCCAGACCAATTAGGTTTTACTTTGAAAGCACTTAAATGGAACCTGGGCCCAGCTCCAAAAGCTCCAACAAAACAATATGAAAAATGAGTAAGCAAATTATGGTTATGGATTACAATATTAAATCTTATACACATTCTGCTTGTGGCCCTGCGGGCACAATTATTTTGAAGGCAATCCACAAGAAACGACCAACAAAAACTGTGACTAAAATAATGAAGTCTCCCCCTCCTCCAGCTACAAAGGTTTCTCTGGGGATGGGGGTAGTTCTTTACAGCTGCAAGAATACATTATTTCCAGGAACAAGCAGGAATGAGTCTTCACATATGGGTACGTTAGTACCGACAGAGCCTGCGCGGGAACGCTCCCCAGCATTCAAAAAGAAAGCCTTTGGGAGCATCCCACACGAATGCACGCTGCCTTCCCGCCCATTCACTTCCCTCTCATCAGTTTTCCGTTTTCCGCACAGCCGGCAGGACGTATTCCTGTCAACGCAGAAAATTCTTCTTTTATTCTTAAGTTTTTTGTGGTCGCGTCTGCTTCCCTCGACGCCACCGGTACCGCCGGTGCTTTTCTTTCTTTTACTAAAAATTTTCTTCTTTTCTCTAAGAATTTTTCCTGTTTAGTGTCTGACGGTCTCTAGGCCATTAGGCCTCTACCCTTTCCATTATGGAAAAGCCAGCCACTATCCTTAAGAAATGCTCAAAGTGTGGCGGTACAAATATATTTTTAGACACTCATTCTTGGTGTCTAAAATGTTTAGGTCCTGACCATTGCCCACTGGAGTGTCTTTCATGCTGGAGCTCAAACAGAAGTCTTCAGGATCGAGCACAACTCAATACCCGGTTCACATCAGACTCGATGTCACCAGCCAGAATATCTTCTTTTTCACAGGATCAGGTAACCAAACAAAGGTCTGTTAAGACTAGCCAGTCCTCGAGTGGTAGATCTCCTTCTAAGTATCGAGATGCCTCTGGCATTGCCCTCGAGGACATTTTGGCAATAAAGCCCCGGCGGGAGTCTTCGGGCTCCAAAGCATTAACGGGGTTTCAGGTTGTTCCTGGGGTTCTTACCTCGATGAATATACCTGGGCCATGCTCGGTGGTTGTGGCCGCTTCGAGTGGTACCGACACCCCGGCATCGGCTATGGTGATGGATGAAACACTCCTCACCGATGAACGTAAGCTACTTCGGTACCGCTTGAGTTGCTGCAGACCGTTCCTCAAGTATCGGTATCGGCACCGGTATCGACATCAGTGTCAGTACCGTCCATGCTTGCTTCGACAGGCTTGCTTCGACAGACTCGCTTCCTTCGATGCCGAGCCTGGAATCGCTCTCTAGCATGGAGGACTTGGTACCAACCTCGAGCGGGACCGAAGACATTGCTTTAAAGAAAATCCGATGCTTCATCCTTTCAAGTCTTCCGATCCTGATGACTGGGATGAATCCATCGGTACCAAGGCTGAATTTTCAACAATTCCAGCCTTTGCCCCTCATTTTAGGGGGTTCTCCTCAGGAGAGATTTCTTTTCAAGCTTTTCTGCTTGATATGACAAAGTTACTTGCCATTTCTATACCTGGTGAAGAATCCATACCAGGAGATTCAGAGACTCTGCAATCCCCCTGGATTCCAAAGGAGGGAATCATGCTTCCAGTGCATCAGATCTTACAGGATCTACTTTTAAGAATGTGGGAAACTCCTTTAACGGTATCCCTACAGTCTAAGACACTTAACACTAAGTACAAGGTGCCACCTTCTCCAGGTTTTCAAAAGACTCAACTTCCTCATCATTCTATTGTTGTAGAATCAGCAATGAGGCGTATTAAGAGTGCAAAGAAGCACTCCTCTTATCCGCCAGGTCGTGAGTCTAGGACTTTAGATGCCTTTGGACGTCGATGCTTCCAGGCATCCATGCTTTCAGCAAGAATTATCTCATATATTTTCTATATGGGATTATCTCTTGAAGAGGTCACAAAGAACTTAAAGCTTTTGAACCCTTTTCTTCAACATAAAAGAGCAGACTATTCCTTATTATTCAGTCATGCTCAAAATGTCTCTAAGTTCCTTAATCGTGCTTCCCTGGACTGTTTTGAGTCTATTAGCAGAACGTCTGCTATAGCCATAGGGGCACGACGCATGGCCTGGCTCCAAGCTTCAGACTTGGACAAATGGGTGCAAGAAAGGCTGACAAATACTCCTTGTACTGGTGAGAATCTCTTTAACAAGGATGCTTTATTCCAAGCTAATCAGTTAAACACTGATATTCTTGCTGTCAGAGGATTGTCAAAACTTTCCTCTAATCCAGCTACTAAAAAATCTTCTAACAAACTTTATCCCCCTAGGGGGAAAAAGTTTTATCCATCTTCTACCCATCATGCAGATGTTTCCAAAGAAGGGCAACATCAAACCAGGCTAAGAAAATCAAAGCCTCAACAGGTTCAGCAAACCCAGCAGTCGCAGGGTTTCAGATTTTTTATTCATTGAATCTCTTTTTCCTATTTGAGGTTTAGAACCAGTAACCTACTTCTTATGAAAAGTAGCTTTTACAGTTCATCTCATCCTTACTGAGATATCAGTGATACACTGACTCAGTCCTCGGCTCTAGGCATGAATCTCTTGCCACAAGAAAAATCCATTCTTTTAGCTCCAAGAGCTACTGAGGACAATCATGCCTTACAAGTAACAGGGTTCTCCTCTCCTTTTTGAAGGAAAAAGAGGAGTAACAACTAATAACAAGGTAGGCTATGTCTTTCACCTTGACAGTTTTTCCTGTACGAGGATATCTCTTAGTTTGGTCTGCAAGGGACTTACCAAATTGTAAGTCTTCTCAACTCTGTATTGCTTCTATCCCTCTTAGTCGGAACATCTAGTCTCTAAGAGTGATACTATTCAACTGGAGGGCTTACTTTTTGAGCCATAGGTTTTTCTTCAATACCTACTCCAGTAACTGATTTCCATACAGTGTTTTCTTTCCCTTTACAATCTTCTCAAATATTTCTTTTAAGACAGCTTATCAGACACTAATTGAGTTTTACCACTCTTAATTATGTCTGTCGGTCCTTTTCCAATCTATAGGACCTAACTTTTTCTGCTGCCTTGATAACAGAAAATTCCAAGAGAGGTTCCACAACCCACTTGGACATTTTATCATTGCAGGCAACCGGCCTGTCTACTATTCTTAGCCATCTTTTTGGCTCCAACAGAATAGATTAAGTTGCACACTGGCAGTTGAACAGCCAGATCTCACCTAAGCAACCTACAACATGCTCTCTGCAATTACCGTATTTTCGCGCATATACCGCACGGGCTATACACTTTTTTACCTACCGCGCAACCCTCTTGCGCGGTATTTGCGAAGGCGCACTATACCGAATCTTTATTACAAGTAACCAATTCCAAAAAAGAGGCCTTACAAGAATATATTGGTTTAAAAATATATTTAATTAATTTTCATCATCCGATTCCATAAAACCTTCGAAATCACTCCCATCAACATCATCATTGAAATAATTTAAAACCGTCTGGAGACGCTCTTCCGTAACATATGCACTTTCATCGTCACTCCTTTCGATGTTTTCATCATCATCTTCGTCATCACTGCGCACCCGATCCTCGTTCTTATAAACAATCCCGACTTTTCGGAATCCATTTCTGATGGTTTCCGGGGATATTTTGTCCCAAGCAGAACACAACCAATTGCAGATTTCCGTTAATGTAGCCCTCTTTAATCGTCCCGATGGAGTGAATTCATGAATTCCCCGCTGCATCCAATTATCCCACTCTCGTCTGATGAACGTTTTGAACGGGTGATTAACAGCTATATCTAGCGGCTGCAGCTTGCAAGTAAGACCACCCGGTATCACTGCGATATGGGCACCAGCCGAATTAATATAATTTTGCACATTTGTTTCTTTATGGGCAGCCATGGAATCGAAGATCAACAAAGACCTTTTAGAAAAGAAACCTCCAGGCCTGGCCCTATAACATTTATCAATCCACATTTTCATGACCTCAGAGTCCATCCATCCCTTTTTGTTACAGTGAACAACAATACCTTGTGGAAATTTTTCGCGGGGCAAGGTTACTCGCTTGAAAATAACCATCGGCTTCAATTTAAGCCCACTCGCTGTGCAACCCAGGACTACAGTGAAGCAAGCCCTCTCGTGTCCAGTTGTTGTTATTGCGACAGTTTTTGAACCCGAAGCAGCTACAGTCCTGGTTGGTGGAATGTCAAAAGACACAGGAACCTCATCCATGTTAATAACATCCATTGCCGAAATGCCGAACTCCGAAATTTCTTTGCTGACAAATGTGCCGAAATCCGCCATCTTTTGTTCCCAGTCATCTGGAATCCTCTGGCCTACAGTTGTTCTTATTCGCACGGAAAGACCATTCCTCTTCATAAATTTGCAAATCCAGTTGAAACTAGCGTGGAAACTTGAAATTCCTCTTTCATTGGCCAGCAGTTTTGCTTTGAATTGAATTGCGATAGTTGAGACAGCTTGATTTTGCTCCCTTCTAGACAGAATCCACTTGTTTAAGTCACTCTCTAGCTCTGGCCACTTTTCTTTGGGACCCAGACGTGCACGTTTTCGCGGGTTCATCTCCTCTAGCGCCGTTTTCTCCTTTCTCCAGTCGCGAACAGATGACTCACCAACATCAAATTCTCTTGCTGCTGCTCTGTTGCTTGTTTCTTCTTCAGCTTTTGCCACAACTTTCAGCTTGAAGTCCGCAGTATAAGACTTGCGTTTAATTCCGGGCATGATGACTGGATTATAATAGAAGAGATCGCAAAGTTTTTATGTAAGGTAAAATAGAACCGAGGGCCTTTTATACACCCCACAGTGCACTCAACACATGCACGATATACGCGCATGCGCATTATGTGAGAAATTCAATGCAGGACAGGCCGAAAATTGCGCTTTATATGTGGGTGCGTGTTTTATGTGGGTGCGCATTACATGCGCGAAAATACGGTAATACAAAAAAGCTGTGCAACTATGGGCCTTTGCTAGAGAGCGTCAGAGCCATTCCTAGTAGGTAGCTTCTAGATGGTTAAAAAGGCTTTGCCCAGTCATGCTCCTACATGACTGTTTTTTTCCTACTCTTACCATCTTCCTTAAAATTTCTTTTTAGGGAAAAGGAACCAGGGCTTAGACCACGTGAAAACAAAGAATTGTTCGATTCCCTGGGTTGTTCCACATCTCCAGTGGAACTCTTTCATCAGGGATGCATTCTTTTTCACTGCAGTTGGTCCTTGTCCACTGTTTTTCCTTCTAATTCCCAAAACTTCATTGAAGCTTATGCTGAACAAAGAACGCATGATACTCATATTGTCCTCATAGAGGGGCAAACATGGTATCCCCTTATATTGTGTCTTCTTCTCCACATTGAAGTTATAGAAGGATCCAGACTTGTTGTCTTAAGACTAAGGATCTCCTCCTATACCCCTTCACGTACGTCTCCATCCTGGTTATTCAAAGGCTAGAATTTTTAAAGAAATCTAGACCTCTCCTTCTAAGTAAGAACATTCCACTGGTTTCCATGTAACCTTCTCCATGGTTCTTCCACGTGTAACCAGAAAGAGATTCTCTATCTATATTCTCAAGCAGGTCTTACCCCTTCTTGTTATTAAGTGGATCTCTCTCCCTCTCTCTCTATATATACATATATATCTGACTTTGAAAGATTTGTTACTGTCCATATTAATGCTGTTCCAGCATACCATAACCTTTTAAATGGACAGCCAATTTCTATGGTAATTACAAACAACCTTCTTTTACCGTAACCTGTCCGGTTACGTTGCATCTCAGACTTTCCATGTAAAGTCATTATCCTAAGTGACATCACTTAGGGAAGACATTACTGATCTTCAATGAGTTGGAGGCTACACTGCCTACCACAAATGTTTCTTTCTTTCATTTGGATAGAGGGGTCTTAAAGACCCATTCTTTTTCTGCAAACTAGTCAGATTATCTCCTCTCTTTCTTAGAGCCTTATTCTGCTCCAAGGACAAAGAGCTTCCAACTTTGGCCTACAGAAGCTTTTGCTTCTCCTCCAAAGTCCAACCTCATTAAACTCCCCCAGTTTTTCTTCTGGGATTAGTTCTAGCCATTAAGGCTTCTGACCTCTGCCTGTATTGCAAAAATTATGTTCCTCTACTTCACAGTGAGGTAATTTCTTTGAGGATAATGTACTGGCTCTGGGCACCAGATCATATTACCCTCAACAAATACTTTCGCAATACTTTGAGTAAGGTCCACATTAGAAAATTGAAATTCAATATTTGCTAACAATTATGGTCTACACAAGGACTCCCCTCTAGACCCCTTGTTTATTCAAGCTGTTCCACAGCACACCCTTTTTTATTCAACTCCTACCTTCCATCCCTTGGATGCCTGAGGTTCTGGAAAATAGCATGGCCCATCCATTAGGTTTGCAACATGCTGGAACCTCCTCCAGGCATCTTTAGCTTGGGAGTCCCCATATGTGAAGACTCATTCCTGCTTGTTCCTGGAGATAGCACAGTTACTTACCTGTAACAGGTGATCTCTGGGAATAGCAGGAATAAGTCTTCACAATCCACCCACCTCCCCTAGGAGTTGTTCTCTCTCTCTAATTTGTCTACTTCCCTCCTTCGGACTCAGCTACAAACCCAACTGATGAGAGGGAAGTGAATGGGCGGGAAGGCAGCGCGCATGCATGTGGGATGCTCCCAAAGGCTTTCTTTTTGGATGTGGAGAGCGTTCCCGCGCAGGCTCCGTCTGTACCGACGTACCCATATGTGAAGACTTATTCCTGCTGTTCCCAGAGATCACCTGTTACAGGTAAGTAACTGTGCTTTACTTACCGTTAATTTCCTTTCCTGGAGTCTTGCTAGACCAGTCCAGACGTGAGTCATCTTCCCCTGCCAACAGATGATGGAGACAGGGAAAAGAAAGCCAAACTATGCTATGACATCTTTGAGAAGTAGCTCTTATATTTGGTCCAACTTTGATTATAGTGACCTCATCACTGGCATAAGATCCTGCACAGCTAGAGGGAGCCCCCAGTATTTTCGTAACAAGCAATGGAAGGCACTCAAATCCTCCCAAGGGACTACCTCATTGAGGTCAACTATATACAATCTCTGCATTGTCCAAAGGGACAAGTATATACATAACATTGCAAAACAAAGCCCAAGGCTGAATGGGGTTGGTCCTGGACTGATTCAGGAAAGGAAATTAACGGTAAGTAAAATTTCTCCTTCCAGATCTTCCTGCTAGACTAATCCAGTGGGATATACCAAAGCTACTCCATTCCCAGGGCAGGAAGAAAGTGCAGTGGAAAGAACACCAGAGCCAAAACGCACGGCTGCTTGGGCATGCACGTTTAGCCAGTAGTGCCGCGTGAAGGTAGCCAAGCAGGAGCAAGTAGCCACTCTGCAAATGTCCAAGGGTGACGCACGAGACAACTTTGCTCAGGAAGTTGCATGGACCTGAGTTGAATGAGCCTTGAGGCCTGGGGGAACAGGCCTACCCCGTATCAGGTAGGCTGGGGTGATAGTGTCCTTGATCTAGCAGCCTAGGATCGCTTTGGACATTGCTTGTCTCTTCCGGGATCTGGCTAAAAGGACAAAAAGAGGCGATCAAAAAGAAAAAAGGAATTTGTCCCTTTCAAGTACCGCAAGAGTGCATGACGAACGTCTACAAAATGCAAGCCCTTGTCTGTTCCGGTGCATTAGTCTGGTGAAAAGGCCGGCAAGGACAACACCTGATTGACATGAAAGGGAAAGAGCACCTTAGGCAAAAAGAAGGGAACCGGATGTAAGGTCACGCCTTCGGCAGAGAACGTCAAGAAAGGATCGCAGCAGGAGAGCGCCTGCAATTCCAAAATCTGCTGCGCCAAAGTGATAGCTACCAAGAACACAGCTTTCAGGGTCAGATACTTGATGGTAGCCCGTCTGAGCAGCTTGAAGGGCGGACATATGAGCACTTGGAGAATGAGTGCTAAGTCCCACAGTGGGACTACGGGGTGTACTGGTGGACAGAGGGCTTCTGCAACCAGTCCAAAACTTCTTCTGCTGACCTATAAGTGAATTCACTCTGCAGCTCCTCACTACCTTTCATCTCTCCCTACACCCCTCTGGAACTCCGCTCTTCTGACAAATTGCTTCTATCTGTGCCCTTCTCTTCTATTTCTAACTCCAGACTTCATTCCTTTCACCTCATTGCTACTTAAGCCTGGAACAAACTACCTGAGTCTGTACGTCAGCCGCATTCTCTGACCCTTTTCAAATCCAGGCTGAAGGCTCATTTCTTCGCTGCCGTTTTTGGATCTTGTCTCACCTGATCTCCTTTGTGATTTCTTACCATTCCCCCTAGAAATTATTCCATGTCTACAGCTACTGTGCTGTCTGTCTTGATTAGATTATAAGCTCTGATGAGCAAGGACCATCTTTTTTTTTTTTCAATATTTATTTATAAACCACCAAGAAAAACACGATATGTACAACATTCAACATCCTCCCCCTGGGGTTGACTCTTATCCCCAGGGCAGAGAGCAATGATGGTTACAATATTTTCAATTGTTTCCCCCCCCCCCGAACCCCATCCCCCCTTCCCTCCTGCCCACCCCACTTACCATACCCACTGCTATTCCACCTCAGGACCAGCTCATGAGGGGTATTCATATCACCCGCTTGAGCCATGCCCAGTTAAGACTTCCGACTAACATCCTAACTGCAGAACTGCGTTGCGAGTCCGGGGGCTCAGAATGTGGATATATGGGTCCCATAGTAACAGAAAGGCGGACCAGCGTTTGACATGGCCCCTAGCGCCTCTACACTCCAGGAACATCAATTGATGGAAGGAATTCCGCCACTCCCAAAAGGAGGGAGGGTTTCTTTCCCGCCATCGATGCAAAAGTGGCCCCTTACCCACCAGACAGGCCTTCCGCACTAACCAGCGTCCCCATTTCCCTTTCGGGGAGTTAAGGCTCAGGAGGTCTAGGGTGACCAGGGCAGCGTCCCAATGAACAGGCTGTCCTAGGAGGCTTGTCATAAAAAAACAAATTCTCCTCCAGTAGGAGCGGATCCTCCGGCATCCCCACCACATGTGCAATAAAGTTGCCATGGGCTCCACACACCTCGGACAACTACCATCCAGGGTCAAATGACAACGGAGAGCCCGTCTCAGAGAAAAGTGAACCCTAGTTAAACATTTAAATTGTATTTCCCGCCAGCGGACACCATCCGCCAGGTTCACTATTCTCCGGAGGGCTGCCAGGATTGTATCTTGGGGAATCGCCCGCCCCATCTTGACACCCCAGGCATGCTCCACCCTGCGAAAGTCCGGCCGAGTCCAAAACTGTTCCAGCCTAGCATTGAAGAGACGTATTGACGGTTTCTCCGCCCGGCCCAAATTAAAAAACTCTAAAATCTGTGCTGACCGGTCGCTATGCAATTCCTCACCCGGAAGGGAGGCCACATAGTGGGCGATCTGCAGATACACAAAGGCATGGCGGGACCCCAGCTCATACTCCCGAGATAGTGAGGAAAAAGATTTAGATTTCCCAGCGAAATCGACCACATGACCCAAGTTCCGTATACCTCTCTCCCCCCAAGTACGGAAGAAGGCTGCCTCTGTGCCTAGAGTAAAACAGACATTACCCCAAACGGGTAGCCAGCACGACACCTGCCAGTTCCGGCCCCAATAAAGATTAAGCTGCTGCCAAGTCCGGCACACTGGAGCCAGTAACACACTGTCAACCAGATGGGTGGGCAACCTGCAAGTTTCCAAATGTAAGAGAGCCTGTAGAGAATGGGGGGCCACATACGCCTCCTCCAGCGCCTTAGGAGTATACAGTTCCGTATCACCGAGCCAATCCCCGAGGTGCCTTGCTTGGCAGGCCAATGCGTAAGCGCCGAGATCCGGGAGCCCCCAGCCCCCATTCCTCCCCTTCCCCACTAGGCAACCATATGGGATCCGTGCTCTCGCACCCCTCCACAAGAAGTCCCGAAATTCCACTTCAAAACGCCGAACATCACATCGTAGTAACCAAACCGGAAGGGTCTGCAGCCAATACAATATCCGCGGCAATATCACCATTTTAGTCGCCGCTATTCTTCCCGATAAAGATAGGGGAAGGGGCCGCCAAGCCTGCAGCTGATTTTGCACTTTCGTCAGTACCCGATTTAAATTACTCGCATAAAGTTGAGATAGCTGACTGGACAATACTATCCCCAGATATACAAATTGATTGTCCGCCCATTTAAAAGGGAACTCCCCCGGCCAGCTACTCCGGAGCTGACCCGAAATATCCAGGGCCTCGGATTTGTCCCGATTAATACTAAACCCTGCAAACTTCCCAAAGATTTAAAACTCCTGCAAAAGGCTGGGTAGAGAATCCCTAGGGGAGAGCAAATGTACCAACAGGTCGTCCGCGAAGGCAGATATCTTAAACTCTTGATCCCCAATACTCACCCCCCCCCCTTATCGCTCGCGACCGCTCCACCTTACGCAGGAGGGGGTCGAGGGACAGGACAAAAAGGAGAGGGGAGAGGGGACATCCCTGACGAGTCCCCCTTCGTAAAGGAAAGGCCTTGTACAACACCCCATTACATAGGATCGCTGCAGTCGGATCTACATATAAACTAGCGACCATGTTACAGAAAGAGGGCCCTATACCATAATGCGGGAGTAGGTACCTCAAATACTGCCAAATCTACCCTATCAAAGGCTTTTTCCGCGTCAAAGCTAATCAATAAGGAGGACAGATGTCGATTCCGGACCCATTCTAAGGACGTTATTATTTTGCGCAAATTGCGTACTGCGTAGCGTCCCTTGACAAAACCCACTTGGGAGTCATGGACAAGCTGCCCCAAGAACTCCGCCAGGCGATCAGCCAGGATCTTTGCCATTAATTTAAGGTCAAAATTAAGCAGAGATATAAGTCGATATGAGGCTGCCAAGAGGGGGTCTTTAGCCGGTTTCGGAATGAGAACAATATGGGCATGGTTGTCTCCCCAGCGAAAATACCCCTGCTGCGCCCTCCTATTATGTACTGCAGCTAAGGTTGGGGAAACCAGCTCGTTGAGAATCTTATAAAATTCAGCACCAAGACCGTCAGACCCCGGGGATTTGTAACAGCTGGCTTTAGAAATAGCAGCTTGCAGCTCTGCAACAGTAATCGGCTGATCCAACTGCGCCTGATGCGCCTCGGATAATTGGGGCAGGTCCAAATCCCCCACATATTCCGCCATCTGCGATAAGGAAGGCGACTCCGCTGCATAAAGTTGCTGAAAAAAGGATTGGAAAACTCGAGCGATCGCCGGGCTCTCACGATGAAGTGTCCCCCGGTCATCCCGCAGCGCTGGCACTAGTTTTGAACCCCTAAGGCCACGGAGGCACCTAGCCAGTAGTTTCCCGGGCTTGTCCCCCATGACGGTATAGTTGGTAGCGGTAATACAACACAGACTTCTTAGCCCTCTGATGCAAAAGCTCGTTAAGTTCCGTTTGACTTTCCCACAGCCTCCTTTTAAGCCCTGCCGTTGGGCTTTGAGCCCACTGGCGTCTCAGCTTCGTGACTGATTTTTCTAAGCAAATAATACGTGCCGCCCGCAATCTCCTCTTCCTGGCCAGGAACCCTATAATGTCTCCCCGTAGTACAACCTTCGCAGTTTCCCAAATCAACTCTGGGTCGTCTTGGTGACCACCATGATCAGCCTCAAACTCCCGCCATCTCTTCTGAAGGAAAGAACGGAACTGAGCATCCCTATATAACTCGAGCAGGAATCGCCAGAGAGAAGTCCTGGAGGTATTCCCGCTCCAATAGACGTCTAGCCAGACGAACGCGTGATCAGAAATCTCTACGGGCCCTATCTGCGCTTCTTCAACCTTAGCAAACAGACCAACGGAAACCAACAGGTAATCAATACGCGCACTTGTGCCGTGTGCCCGAGATTGGTGCGTATAATCCCGTTCGACCGGATGCAACAGCCACCAGGGGTCCACCAACCCCAGCCTGGAGCACTGTTCCCTCTAAGCTGTGCGCGTGTGCGCGCGCACACACCTCGCCGAGCGAGCGCACATACTTTACAACAGAGCGCACAAAAATTACGGTTCTGATTCAGATAGAAAACAACACAGACGTCTTCAAATTTAAAAGTTGTGATTGTAATTACTAGAAATTTTCTGCTTCATTTAGTAATCATCTATTTTCATTTAATTTGATTAAAATCAATATGGTGTACATACTGTATTCTGACGTATTGTCAAATTTTAAAGTATATAACTCCACGTGTCGTTATGTGGCGCACAAAAATTTAACCTTCCTTCAAAAGCTGCACAGCTGATATTTTATGCGCACACAGCCTACAGAAAATTAGAGGGAACATTGGCCTGGAGCATAGGCGATGTAACGCATGAGCCGTCTGCAATCTATCCCGTGATTCCCCATCTTTAGATGTGTCTAGATCCACGTCCATAATGCCGTTGAAGTCCCCCCCCCAGAATCACCGGAACCTCTGGCAATGTCTCTATTTTAGAGGCAAGGAGAGAATAGAGGGTCAGATCTAGCACATTGGGACAGTATAAATTGCCCAGAATAACTGGCCTCCCCTCCAGGACACCCTGCAATAATACAAATCTGCCCGATGGATCCATTAGTTCTTTGACAACCTCCAGCCTTATTCGTTTATGTATCAGGAGCACAACCCCCCCCTTCTTCCCAAGAGCCGGGGCCTCCCATACCTGCCCCACCCAGTCTCTGCAAAGTTTACGGTGCTCCTCGGCTGTCTGGTGGGTTTCCTGGAGCATAGCTATGTCCGCCTTTTGCCTGGCCAAGGCCTGCAGAATTTTGGAACGCTTAATCGGGCTGCCCAGACCACAGACATTCCAAGAAATTATCTTAAGCGGCATAGAATACACAAACAGTCTCGTATAGCACTGTAATCAGGTACCATGAGGGCGCCTCCCCAGCCTGAGGCTCCCCCCTATGTACAGTCATGTGGCTCGTCCAGGTCACGCTCATCGTGTCCTGAGTGTGGTGTACCCTATTCCCCATCCCCCCCCACCCCCTCCTCCCCCCCATCCCCCCCACACCCCTCCCAGCCCCCCTCTTCCCCCTCCCTACCCCCCCTACTTCCCTAAAAGTACCGCCAGATCTGATCCCTCCTGGTTGTTCTCCCCCTTTTATACTACCCCCCACACACATTAACACTGCACCAACCACCCAACCACATCTAATGTGTCCGGACTCCCCGGCCCCTTGAAGAGGCAGCATGACCCCCCGCCCACCTTAGATATCATATAACACATATTGCAAAGTCCCCGCGGGATCAACAGCCCATCATACTTAACAAAGCATACATTGTCAGCCTGGCATCACACACAACTAGGAAAACTGACCAACATGAAACAGATAGTAGTATAGGCCCCCCTGGAACAGGCCCCTGTCCATTGCCCCCAGTGTCCCGTCTTCCACACTGGACACTCTGGGTCACAATATCCGGCCTGTGTGCTACAACGTTGCGGGCCTCTGCTACCCCGATATAGGGTCCAGAGGTCTCCTCAGGCCTCTTACGCTGGTGGCCCTACGATTCCTCCAGCCAATGCAGTCTCTTTCCCCAACGTAGTCCAAATCCAACTCAGGGGGACCCTGGTTGGTCCGCAGCTTGGCTGTTGTTCTGGGCGCCCAGCTGCGTGACATAGGCCATAGCCTCAGCTGCCGAGTCAAAGACCATGTGCCGCCCAGCATTCATCACATGCAAACGTGCGGGGTATTGTACTGTAAACCGTATATCTGCAGCAATCAGTTTCTTACAGATAGGTGCATAGGCTTTGCGCCGTTGGCTCAATGCAGCCGAATAGTCTTGTGTAATTCGAAGGCTGACATTCCCTGCTGTCACGGTTCCCTTCCGGCGCACCTCTCGTAGTGCTGCTTCTTTCTGCCCGAATTGCAGGAACTTGGCCAACACGATTCTAGGATGTGAATCCCTCGACGTCTTAGGGCCTACTCTGTGGGCACGCTGTATAATAACTGGAGCTCTCTCACCAGCCATCCCAATCAGTTCAGTCACCAGTGATTCCAAGTAGGGCCGCAGCTCCTTATCCCCCACTGACTCAGGGATGCCCAGAAAGTGCAGGTTATTTCGCCTCGAACGGTTCTCGAGGTCATCAAGTTTATTCTCATAAGTTTTCAGAGTATGCTGCACTTGCTCCATCTCCTGCGACAGCCGCTGTACGTCCTCCTCTGTTTGCATGATCCTTTCCTCCGCGTGTTGCATTCGGGCCCCAAACGCGTCCATGGAGTTCTGCACCGCATCTAGCTTGGTTCGGAGCAGCTCAAACTGCACCGAAAGTGCGCCCGTGACCGCCGCTGTAATCTCCTCCACAGAGATTCCTGCTGCCCGGCAAGGCTTCGTCGGGGAGTCCGCCATTTTGTTCTGCCCCAGGGCCCGGTCCTTTTCTCTTCTGCCGGCTTTCACGGCGGATGCCATGCTCCCTCTCCTTCTCTCCCCGGTGGGCTCTCCGGCTCCGCAGCACCGGGATAGTGCTGCACAACCCTGTGCACCGAAAAAAAACCCGGTGAGTTTGACCGGTAAGGAGCCGAGGAGTCCGGAGCTCAAGTGAAAGCAGCCACCCAAGCTCACCACATCACGTGGTCTGAGGACCATCTTTTACATGTGTCTGTGCAGCGCTGCGTACATCTTGTAGCACTATACAAATGATTAGTAGTAGTATGGTCCGAACCCCATGGAGAAAGCAGCCCACATCCCAGTGCACAGCCCGCCACCGGACCACAAAAACAGGAAAGTGCAGCTACCTGCACCCTGATCAAACTCCATGACAAAACTTTCTTAACTCCCTTTTAAAGGAAGGTGAAAATTGAGAAAATCGAGGCCGCCCCACGAGGAAAGGCGACGTTGACGACACCAGTTCTCAAAGAGATACCAGACCAGGGCATAAGCCAATGAGGTGGAGCGCCGCCTGGCCTTCAATAGGTTAGTTACCACCGCTTCAGAATAGCTCTTCGGCCTGAAAGAAGCTGGGTCATCGATGAGCACAAGATCCTCTGGTAATAAGCCCCTCCTGGCCCAGAGGCTGGGAGGTGGATGAGATCCAGCGAGGTCAGTCCAGGGCCACCAGACTTGGGTGATCCTCTATCCTCCGAAGGACTCGGGATATCATGGCCCACGGGGGGAACATACAGGATTTGATCTGGGGGCCAGTAATGGACCAGGGCATCTACCCCCTTGGACTTGGGGGCTCCTTGCGATGGCTGAAGGAGGGGACCTTGGCATTGGCTGCTGTCGCCATAAGGTCTGCCCCCAGGAGCCCCACCAATCCACCATCTGGTTGAATGCCCATGGGGCGAGTTCCCATTCCCCAGGATCGAGGAAGTGATGGCTGAGGTAATCCGCTTCCCGACTGTCCTCGCCCACGATGTGCTGGGTTGTGAGCACTTGGGTGTGTACAGACATTTCCCGAGCTACTCTAAGGCACTTTGACATAAGCCACTGCGGTTGCACTGTCTGAGAGGACTCGCACAGCACTTCTGTGGAGCAGTTTGCTGAAGTGCAGCAATGCCAGATAGATTGCTCTGGCCTCTAGGTGAATGATGGCTCATTTTGCTTCCACCGGAGACCACTGACCCTGTGCATTCTGGCCAAGACAGTGAGTGCTCAACCAGAGAGACTGGTATCGATGGTGAGGAGCACCCAGACTGGAGTTTCAAGGGGCATCCCCTGCAACATGTTGTTGGGGAGGCCCACCAGCGGAGGCTGTGTTGTACCAAGAAAGGAAGCGGGAAGAGAACTCTATAGTCTTGCGAGCACAGGGACCAGCAAGTCAGCAAGGCCCGCTGTAGAGGATGCACATGTGCTTGCACCCAGGGCATCAGCTTAAGGGTCGTGGCCATATCCCCCAAAAGCTGAAGGTAGTCCCAAAGTTGGCCGTGGAAATTGGCCCAGTGCTCCTCTGTAAGGAAGACTTTGCCTACACGGGTTGTGAGAGATAGTGAGTGATAGCTACCTCATATGACCCTATTAGGCAGCTGCCTAGAGTGTTAAGATTTAAGTTGCCTTTGATACAAAAAGAGTCTTGTAGTCAAGTGGTAAGGCAAAAATAATATTAGGGCTTTATTCCCTGCCCTGAGGGGATATTCCTGGGATACAACAAACAATATGAAACAAAAGAACTGACGCACAGAAAAGTATCTTCTTTCCTTTAGGTACCATCAGCTGGTTGCTTTGCACATGTTCAACATAAAGATACAATATCGTCAGATAAACAAATTGTACAATCCATGGGTACAGGGTCAGAATTATAGCTGCTGTTCTCCCACTGCATTAACTCAGAGTCACTTACGATTGCATATGAGTCACACTCTTCACAGCTGCTGTCTTCCTTAAAACTCTCCTGTGAGTCATGGGCTAGCTTTTCTAGAAAGGGCTCTTTAAATCCAGGGCTCTGAATGCCTGGTATATTAAAAGCTTCCTTCTGGCTTTCCCTTCTTCTCCACGCTGGTGGAATTACTGTGTTTCCTGCTCTGCTGCCACACCTACTGCTTCCTTCCCTCAGTGAATTTCCTCCAGCATGACGTGTGTTCACTGGATGCTGGCTTAGTCCTCCCAGGTCGCTGCCCCTACTGGCCTTCCCTGGTTCTACCCTGCAGCTTTTATCCTTGTTCTCTTTGCATGCTGCCCGGGTTTCTGAGAACAGGTGTTCCTGATTAGCCTTCCTACTTCTAGCTACGTCAGGACTAGTGCAAGGACATTTTACTCTAATGCCTTTTTGCTTTTCTTGTGCTGAGTTTGTTTGCTGCTCAGCTAATTCTACATGTGCTGAGTTTGTCTGCTGCTCAGCTAATTCTGAGGTAAGTTCCTTACTTTCCCCTAACTCCATGGGCTCTGTACCGTCTGCTGTGTCACATATCCCCCCCCCTTAAGATATTACAGGACGGGGAACGGCCATTCTCACAGCACGGAATCCTAGATAAAGCATCGGCGTTCTGATGCAATTTGCCTGCCCTATGCTGTATAGAAAAATTGAACGCCTGCAACGCCAAATGCGAGCGTGTGAGGTGAGGGTTCTGATTCCGCATAGTACCCAACGATTTTAAAGGGGCATGATCAGTTATCAGTATAAAGTGACGGCCTGTGAGATAGAACCTAAGCGCCTCAATCGCCCACTTAATGGCCAGGCATTCCCTTTCCACCGTTGAGTAGTTGCCTTCTGCCCTGGACAACTTCCTAACTCAAGATACATGACGGGGTGTTCTGCATCCTCAAATTCCTGGGAGAGGACTGCTCCCAACCCTGACTCTGAGGCGTCTGTTTGTAAGATAAAAGGCCGCTTGAAATCTACTCCATATAGCACCGGGGCCTGACATAGTTTTCTCTTTAACAGTGTGAATGCCCCCTCCGCTTCCGGTGTCCACTTCAAATTATTGGGAGCGTTTTTCATTAACATATTGCTTAGGACAGTACTGTCCTCTGCGAACCGGGGTAGGAACCGCCGGTAATAACCTATAAGCCCTAAGAAACTTCGGAGTTGTTTCTTATTCACCGGTTGTTGAGAGTTTTGCACACTTTCTATATTACTGAGCAGAGGTCGGACCGTTCCCTTCCCAACCATATGCCCTAAATACTGGACTTCCGTTCCAGCGAACAGACATTTCCCAGGGTTTAAAGTCAACCCTGCCTGCCGCAAGGGCCTTCAGAACGGCTTCCACCCTGGGAAGGTGTTGTGCCCAGGTGGTGCTGTGGATGACAATGTCATCCATATATACCACTGCGTAGTTTTGATGGGGACGTAAAACCTGGTCAACGAGCCTCTGGCACGTCGCTGCCGCCCCATGCAGCCCGAACGGCATACGCCGGAACTGAAATAACCCCAGAGGAGTGCTGAAAGCGGTTTTGGGTCTAGAGGCACGGGTCAACGGTATCTGCCAATATCCTTTGGTAAGGTCAAGGGTGGTCAGATACCGTGCCTGCCCCAGCCGGTCCAGCAATTCCTCGATACGCGGCATGGGGTAGGCGTCGAAAAGGGAGATGGCGTTAACCTGCCTAAAGTCGATGCAGAAACGCAAGCTGCATCGGGCTTGGGCACCAGGACTACTGGGCTACACCACGGGCTCTTGGACTCTTCTATTACGCCCATGTGTAACATCTCTCGCACTTGTGATATAACCTCCTTCTTACGAGCCTCCGGCAGGTGATAAGGCCTTTGCCGCACTACTTTCCCGGGAGCACTGTTCCCTCTAAGCTGTGCGCGTGTACCCGCGCACACACCTCGCCGAGCGAGCGCACATACTTTACAACAGAGCGCACAAAAATTATGGTTCTGATTCTGATAGAAAACAACACAGATGTCTTAAAATTTAAAAGTTGTGATTGTAATTACTAGAAATTTTCCACTTCATTTAGTAATCGTCTATTTTCATTTAATTTGATTAAAATCAATGTGGTGTAATACTGTATTCTGACGTGTAGTCAAATTTTAAAGTATATAGCTCCGCGTGTCGTTATATGGCGCACAAAAATTTAACCTTCCTTCAAAAGCTGCACAGCTGATATTTTATGCGCACACAAACTACAGAAAATTAGAGAGAACATTGCTCGGGAGGGGTGAGAATTTCATGGGCCACAAGGCCGGTTTCTCCCGGCATGGGTGTGAGGACATCCCTAAATCGCGTAAGCAATTGGACTAACTGGTGCCGCTGTTGTAGTGACAATTCCGGGCCTATTCTTGGAGTGGGATCCTCTCTACTGTCTATGACCTGGGGACCCAGATCATCCTCCATCCTCTCTTCCGAGGTGGCGGTCATTCCCTTCACCTCCCTCGACCTGGTGGAACCGAACCCGCCTCCTCCCCGGCTGGTAGGCGTTAATAGGGGTACCTCTTTTAGCTCCGGAGACCCAATCTGCTCACAAATAAGCTGGGCCACCCTGTCCCCCGCCTTAAGCTCAAAATCTTGCTCCCCGAAATTAAAAAGCAAAATTTTGACCTCTCCCCTGTAGTCAGGTCTATAACCCCTGCCCCAACATCGATAAAATGTTTGGAGGCCAGTCCAGAACGGGGGGCGATTCGTCCATAACAACCTGTCAGCACTTGTATTTGTAATCCTGTATCTATCAGGGCTTTTCCCCTCTTAGGCACTACCCTATCTACTGCACTAAAGAGATCGTACACCGCAGCTGCCGCGGTCGCTCTTTGTGGGCTCTGGGCGTTTGGGGATGTCTTGCAGAATTTTAACACAAAACCCTCCTTACCACGGGTTTCTGCTTTCACCTGGTTTTCCACATTTGGGCTTGTCTTTTTAGGCTTCGCAAATAGTGGCTCAGGAATTAAGGTCACCATAGCTTCTCCTCTTCCACTGCCCTCCTGTTCAGGCTTCTTTCCCCTTTCTACCTTCATGGGATCTCCTTGTGGGCCCTCCTCTGCCCGACCATTACCCTCCTCTAGGGGATCAACCTGGTCTTCTGTAACTTGGGCTGGGGATTCAACCAAGGGTCTGTCCCCTTCTGGGTATGGGCCTTCCTCTAGTCCTTAGTCAAATGGTGGCCAGTCCCTACCCAGTACTATATCGAAAGGTAATCTTGGAACTAGGGCGACTAGAACTTTCCTGCGGGTTCCTAACCCTTTTATTACTAGGCTGTAAAGGGGGTAACAAGTGGAGGCCCCATGGATGCACCTTATTTTGGCTACTTCTTGTGTTTGACTCGGGGTGGAACCAGTGCGGGCCTGTAGGGTTTGCCATAAGTTTCCCGAAACCATACTTTGGTCCACGCCTGAGTCAAGTAACGCTTTAGCGGGGGACCCCTTGTACTTCAACATCTATACAGAACCCTGCCTGTATGCCTTTTCTGTCACCTGTTATCAGAGCTGTAC
Source organism: Ichthyophis bannanicus (assembly GCA_033557465.1). Classification (NCBI taxonomy): domain Eukaryota; kingdom Metazoa; phylum Chordata; class Amphibia; order Gymnophiona; family Ichthyophiidae; genus Ichthyophis; species Ichthyophis bannanicus. The sequence continues at coordinate 368,696,008 of CM066033.1, read as the reverse complement.
GCCATATACAATCTTTTTTCATGTGACCAATTTTCCCACATTTAAAACATTTTTTCAATGCATTTCTAGCATCCCTCTTAGGCAAACATTCATTCACATTTTGAGTATACATCCTAGGCTCTTTGACTGCCTTTCCAGAATTGACCATACCCCACTTATTCCCAGCGCCTCTTTGTGGCCTATTAGCCAATTCGGCTGCCATGAACCGTTCTGTGAGCTGCGCGGCTTCGGCTGAGGTCTGGCAATTCTGCAAGGTTAAAAATGCTTTCACTTCTGCCAGAACTGCTTCCGAGAACTGTTCTAATACAATTGTATCCAATATACTTTCCAGAGTCTTCCCCTCTGGAGTCAACCACTTCCAAACCAGGCTGCGCACCCTCTGGCACAGCGCCCTAGGTGTTTCACCTGGTTGGAGACGAGTAGATCTTAGCATACGCCGATAGACCGTAGGCGTTAGGCCTAGCCTATCCTTTATTGCTTTCTTTACTTCTCCATAGTCGGTTGCCAGGGTAGCTGGCATGGCTTGGTATGCTGATAAGGCCTCTCCTGTTAAGGAGGTGGCCAGCCTGACTGCCCAGTGCTCTTTGGCCCAATGTGCATTGAGGGCTACCCTCTCGAATGCCTCAATAAAATCGTCAAAATTATCAGCCTCAGTCATTTGTCCAAATGCCAATGCCCCACAGTAATGTGGGCCTACCCCACAGAAATGCTGTTGCGGTGGTTTCTCCTCCCTTCGTTCGTCCAGCAGAGTGTGTACCAGTTCGGTCAGGGGCTTCTGTTGGAGTTGCAATGCTGCCATGGCTTGCTCTTGGCTCAGCTGAGCCATCTCCGCTTGCTTCTCGAACTGTGCGCTCATCCATCTTAGGACTTCTTGAACATCCATCTTGATGCTCACCCACGCTGGAAACAAACAAAAGAAAACACCAAGTGTGGCACTACTAATGTTATTGTGCCTAGTCCCACCTTCCTTTTGGCTACACCTTCTCACTCGAATCCCCCTCAGCCTGTGCCCATATACCGTTACCTGAGCCAGGTGGAGATTCACACTTTGAGAAGGGGCTTATCCTTTCCCTCAGGATCTGGAACTTTCTGGGCGTGTCCAGCCTTGGCACTCGTAGGATTCCTCTGCGTTGTTCCTCTGTTGTATCACGGTTGTATGCTCCTCTTAGGAATAAATCCGCAACAACTACGCCATTTGTGAGAGATAGTGAGTGATAGCTACCTCATATGACACTATTAGGCGGCTGCCTAGGGTGTTAAGATTTAAGTTGCCTTTGATACAAAAAAGAGTCTTGTAGTCAAGTGGTAAGGCAAAAATAATATTAGGGCTTTATTCCCTGCCCTGAGGGGATATTCCTGGGATACAACAAACAATATGAAACAAAAGAACTGTCGCACAGAAAAATATCTTCTTTCCTTTAGGTACCATCAGCTGGTTGCTTTGCACACGTTCAACATAAAGATACAATATCGTCAGATAAACAAATTGTACAATCCATGGGTACAGGGTCAGAATTATAGCTGCTGTTCTCCCACTGCATTAACTCAGAGTCACTTACGATTGCATATGGGTCACACTCTTCACAGCTGCTGTCTTCCTTAAAACTCTCCTGTGAGTCATGGGCTAGCTTTTCTAGAAAGGGCTCTTTAAATCCAGGGCTCTGAATGCCTGGTATATTAAAAGCTTCCTTCTGGCTTTCCCTTCTTCTCCATGCTGGTGGAATTACTGTGCCACGCCCTTGCCTTTCAAACCAAACAGAACTTCTTGCCTTTTCTTTGGCAAAGCTAGGTTCCCACCTCTTTGTTGTGGTTCTGTCTCTTATATTTGGGCTTCTGGCAGCTCTCTCCTGGGCTCTCCAACTACCAGGAATCCTAGCAGGGTCCTGGGCACGATGCTGGCTGTTTCCTGCTCTGCTGCCACACCTACTGCTTCCTTCCCTCAGTGGATTTCCTCCAGCATGACGTGTGTTCACTGGATGCTGGCTTAGTCCTCACAGGTCGCTGCCCCTACTGGCCTTCCCTGGTTAACAACGTTACTTACCTGTAACAGGGTTCTCCGTGGACAGCAGGATAAGTCAGCCACACCTGGTGACGTCATCCGACGGCGCCGTGACGGAAGTGCTCTCTAGCTCAGAAGCTTCTGAGCATGTGTGAGGTGCCCCCACTTCCCCGGCCCGCCCCTAGCCAGCCAGTGAGCGACTAGCTGTGCCCCTGCGGCTAGGTGCGGGACACGCAGGCCACCCTCATGCAGGGGAGGTGGGAGGGATCGTGTGGCTGACTTATCCTGCTGTCCACGGAGAACCCTGTTACAGGTAAGTAACGTTGTTTTCTCCTAGGACAAGCAGGATGCGTCAGCCACACCTGGTGTCTCCCAAGCTAGGAGTCCACGCTGTGGAGAATGAGGGGGGCATGCGGTAGAGCAATAGTGTTTATTAAGAACACAACAGGCATACAAAACAAGGTGCAAGCTCCTAGGCGGCGTGCCAGGAGACAGGGTATATCAATTGTGCAAAAATTGCGAGGTAGAATATTAGGTGTGCAATCAACATTGACAGTGCAATTCAACAACACAGTGCGACAACAGTGCAAGAACAACAGTGCAAGAATAAGCATGTGCAATACAGCCAGAGCCTGGCGGCGACTGGTAAATAGCAGCAAGAGTCCGGTACTTAGTCCTCAGCTCAGTATTAGGCTGTTTCCCTTGGGTCCCCACTCAAGGGTGTCGTAGCCGCCGATAAGACCGCTCGACCAAAAGAGCTGTCGGACTCGGCGTGGACATCAAGGCAGTAGTGTTTTTGGAAGGTCAGCTGAGAGGACCAGGTGGCGGCTTTGCAAATCTCGCTCACCGGAATCTCCTGTGCGCAGGCCAGAGAAGCGGCTAGGGCGCGGAGCTGGTGTGCGGTCACCCTGTTCGTAGGGAGTGCGCCCGCCTTCTGTAGGCAGTAAGCGACGCAGTCCGAAATCCAGTGGGAGAGCGTGCATTTGGTGACGGGTCTCCCTGGTTTATTCGGGTCAAAGGAGACAAAGAGCTGGGTCCCCAGCCGAATAGCGGAAGTTCTGTCAATGTAGATGCGCAGGGCACGCACGCAATCTAGGGAGTGGAGTCGTTGCTCCTCCGGGGACGAGTGCGGTGCCGGAAAGAAGGATGGCAGCTCCACTGACTGGTTGATGTGAAAGGCGGAGGAGACCTTTGGCACAAACGTGGGGTGGGTCCGGAGGGACGCACGGTTGCGGTGGAGTTTCGTGTATGGCGGGTGCGCCACTAGGGCCTGCAATTCACTAATCCTGCGAGCTGAGGTAATGGCGACAAGAAACAGAGTCTTCCAGGACAGATATTTTCCAGCAGCTGTGGAGAGCGGCTCGAACGGCTCCTGCATGAGCTGTTGCAGGACGACGTTGAGGTCCCACGAGGGTACCGGTTTTTGTACCGGTGGTTGCAAATTCCTGAGTCCTCTCATGAAGCGCAGAACAATGGGAAGAGTGGCTATGGAGACCGGAGTTGGGTCCCCTGAGCGTTCGTGCAAAGAGGCAATGGCCGCAAGGTGCACCTTGATGGATTGCGGTTTCAAGCCTAAGCTGAAGAGGTAGGCGAGGTACTGTAGGATAGTGGGTACCGGGCAAGAGGCTGGCCGGACTCCATGGTCATTGCACCAAATACTGAAACGCTTCCACTTGAGGCCATATGCCTTTCTGGTTGACGGTCTCCGTGAAGCCAGGACAATCTGCTGTACCTCAGAGGATAGTAGTGAGTCGTTGAAGGTTATCCTTTCAGCCTCCAGGCTGTCAAGGCTAGCGTCTGGAGGTTGGGATGCCAGGTAGTGCCGCCGTTCTGTGTTAGCAGGTCTGGTCTCGGTGGCAGTCGAACTGGGGGTTCTTGGGCGAGTTGCAAAAGCAGGGAGAACCACATTTGTCGTGGCCAGTAGGGAGCGATCAGAATCACGTGCGCTTTCTCTTTGATGATGCGTTGTATCGTGGCTGTCATGAGAGGTGTTGGGGAAAGGCGTATGCCAACTCCCAGGTCCCCCACGGGATGGTGAAGGCATCCGCGGCTACTCTCCGCTGTGACGGGTGCTTGGAGCAGAACAAGGGGCACCTGGCGTTTGCTTCGGTCGTGAAGAGGTCGATCTGGGGAGCTCCCCAGCGTTGGAACAGGTTGTCCGCCACCTCTTTGTGAAGCATCCACTCGTGTGGTTGTAGTTGTCTGCTGAGTCTGTCCGCCAAGGCGTTCTGATCCCCGGGAAGGTAGGTCGCCTGCAGGACGCAGTTGTTGTCTATCGCTAGGGCCCATGTCTTGAGGGCTTCCTTGCATAGTGAACGGGATCCCGTGCCCCCTTGTTTGTTTATATAGAACATGGTCACCTGGTTGTCTGTCTGCACCAAGACTGCTTTCCCCGCCAGGTGAGGCATGAAGGTCTGGAGGGCATACCTGACAGCCCGGAGTTCGAGGACATTGATGTGTAGTGATTGCTCCGCTTTGGTCCAGGCTCCTTGCGTGTTGAGATTTAGTAGATGAGCCCCCCCATCCCTTGGAGGAGGCATCCGTGGTGAGGATCAGTTGAGGAATGCGGGATTGCAGATATTTGCCCACTGAGAGGCTGGCTGGGTTCGACCACCAACGCAGGCTCTGAACAATCCTGGCAGTGATCGGTATGCGGGTGCTGAGTGGTTGGGAGATTTGCTTCCAATGAGTCCGCAGGTGCCACTGAAGAGTGCGCATATGAAGTCTCGCCAATGGGAGGACTGATGTTGTTGCAGCCATGTGGCCTAGCAGGCGTAGGATCTCGTGGGCCGAGGACAGCTGTGTCGCCGACACTTGCTTGGCCAGTTGAATGATTGCTCTGATCCGGACCTCGGGCAGGAAGGCCTTGCAGGCATTGGTGTCGATTATCGCCCCGATGAATTCTGTACGCTGTACCGGCTCCAATCGGGACTTGTCTTTGTTGAGGAGGAAGCCCAGCTTGACTAGTAGGGATGTAGTCTGGCGTACCGCTCTCCGGAGTTCGGGGGCAGAGTTCGCCGACAAAAGCCAGTCGTCCAGGTAGGGAAAGATGGCGACGCCTTGCTTGCGGAGGTGTGCAGCGGCCACTGCCACACACTTCGTAAAGACTCTGGGCGCTGGGGATAGGCCAAAAGGCAGGACTCGATACTGGTAGTGGCACCCCAGGGCTATGAACCTCAGGAATTTCCTGTGGGAAGCGTGGACTGGGATGTGGGAGTAGGCTTCCTGCAAGTCTAGTGTAGCCATCCAGTCCCCCGCTCTGATGAGGGGAAGGATGGAGTTGAGTGCATACATCCTGAACTTCTCCTTTGCGATGTAATTGTTCAGTTTTCAGAGGTCCAGGATGGGACGGAGGCCCCCTGACTTCTTGGGAATAAGGAAGTACCGGGAGTAGAAGCCAGTGTTGATTTCGCCCGGGGGCACCGGCTCTATCGTCTGGGACTGGAGAAGTTGCTGCAGGAGTTCCGAAAGTGGTTCTTGTAGATGCAGTGGAGACTGGTTGGTCGGCTGTTGCGCTGCCCTGGGGGGGAGGAGAAGTGCAAACGATAGCCCGACTGGACTATCTGAATGACCCACTTGTCCGTGGTAATCTCCCGCCAGGCCGAGAGGAAATGGGACAGACGACCCCCCCCCACGGGAGGGGGTGGGCCGCCACAGAGTCCAGCGTCGGGCCCAGCCAGGTCGGGCAGTCAGAAGGAAGAGGTGTCTTTACCGGAATGTGGAGGGTTTGACTGTTTCTGTTTGCGTTGCCTCGGCTGCTGCCTCTGAAAGGACGGCTTATGATAGTTTTGCTTGAACTTTGGTGTCTGCCACTGCCGGTTGGAGCCATAATATTGCTTTGAAGAGGAAAAGGGCTTGCGGAAGTAGCTCTCTTTCTGTGACCAGGAGGGGCGTTCGAGTCCGTCGGCTGCCAGTGTCTTGAGAGTGGTGCAGTCCTCTTTTAGCCCTTTCACGGTATCCGCAACTTTGTCTCCGAACAGGGAGTCACCCGAGCAGGGCGCATCCACAATCCGGTCGTGGGTACTGTCCGAGAGTCCCGAAGCACAAAGCCATGCCCAGCGACGGGCCGAGATGGCCGTGCCCACTGTCCGGACGGCTGTATCAAAGGCATCGAAAGCTGTACTCATCAGGTGCTTGCTGCATTCGGCCAGTCCCTGCATGGTGGTTGAGGTAGACATAGGTGCGTCCTTAGGAAGATTCTGCAGCTGGCTTTTTAGGTCAGCCAAGAGGGCGTCCTGGAACAGGACATGCTGAAATTGATGAGCTGCTATTTTGGCACTGAGTATGGCCCCTTGAAACACCTTTCTCCCCACGTCATCCAGACGCTTGGGGTCCCATCCCGGCGGGTGAGTGGCTTGGGCACGTGTAGACTTAGACCTTTTAAGAGCTGACGACACCACGATTGAATGGTGAGGGAGCTGAGGTTTGTTGAAGCCGGGTGCCATGTGAAGGATGTACTTGGTGTCCAGGCGCCTGGAGCAGGCTTGTCCTGACGCTGGGGACTGCCAGAGAGTAAGCTGTTTGTCCTTCAATTTGCGGTGGAGGGGGAGGACAATGGCTGGCCTCGGGCCGCTGAGGTATTTCATGACCTCCGGTTCCTTTTCGTCTGATGTCTCCTCCGTTGCCAGCCCGAGCTTGGAAACCACCTTTCTGAGGAATTTGGGGTACGTCAGGTCTTCAGGCATCGGTGCTGGTGGGTCCTCTGGCTCATTTGCTTTGTTCTTAGAGGTGTCAGAACCTGGACTCAACTCCTCCATGTCGCTCCCCCCAGATTCCAGCAGCGCTGGGGAAGGGGTCCGAACTCTAGAAGGCGCCAGGGAAGGAGACCGTGCTCTGGAAGGTGACCGGCCAGGAGATCGTGGGGAGGGGGCCCGCTCCAAACAAGGCCTGACCCCTGGAGAAGGGCTCCTCTGTGTAATCCGCTCCTGATCGAGACGTGGGGGAGCAGTCTGCTCGACAAGGCGAGAGAGCAGGTGTAGAATTGCAGAGGAGGTAGAGTCAGAGGACCGGCTGCTTCTGTGGCTTTTGCTGTGTGCAGAACTAGACCTCCTGCTCCTCTTGCGCCCGTGTTCAGAGGGAGACCGGCTGTCCCTGCGTCTCCGATGTTTGCCTGCACTCTTTTTTCCCTTCTGGCGCTGTTTGCCTGAGTCCCGGCTGGAGGAGCGGTGTTCGCGCCTCCCCCGTCTGTGCCGCGCTGTAGCGCTGTCGTCCTTGTTGGCGCTGTCATCTTTGCTGCCCGCGCGGTGACTGCTCCCGCGCCGATGATCCGTCCCGGCGTGGTCTCTATCCTCAGCGCCGCTCTGAGCTGCACGGCTGGCAGGCGTGCTGGGCCGGGGGGAGGGCAGCCGGCGCCGATCGCCGTCCAGGGAGGTGCAGGAAGCGCTCCGGCCAATAAGAAGTTGGTGGGCGTGACCGGGGGAGGAGCCAGGTGGGGCCACGAGGGCGGCGCCATCTTGGATGGCTGCAGGAAGACCGCATGGCCAGAAAGAGCAGCCCGGGGCGCTGGAATTCGCCGAGGGGCTTACTCCGGAGGTGGAGGTCTCTGTGGGAGCAGCCTGCCCGGGAGGGAAAGAGGCGCTGCGTCCTCGAGAAGCGGAGCTGGCCGGATTTAACGGCGCGGTCCCTGGATCAGTCCTGGCACGTTCAGTGATCAGTCCATCGGATCTGGGAGGCTCAGGGTGCCGGGATGCAGGAGACTTACGCGAGGCCGCAGATGAGGACAGCAGATCCTTCAGTGAGTGCTCCCGATGCTTCCTTGCCCTGGGGGACATCCGAGCGCAGCTCGCACAGTTTTCGACGTCGTGTGCAGATCCCAGGCATCTGATGCAGCGTTGGTGAGTGTCAGTGATATTCATTTTTCTGCTGCAGATAGGACACTTTTTAAAACCCGGTTTGGGCATGTTAAACTGGTAGATTGTGTGGAGAGCTTAGAAATCCGTCTTGAGGCGAAGGCGGAAGGAAAAAAACTGGCCGGCTAGGGGCGGGCCGGGGAGGTGGGGGCACCTCACACATGCTCAGAAGCTTCTGAGCTAGAGAGCACTTCCGTCACGGCGCCGTCGGATGACGTCACCAGGTGTGGCTGACGCATCCTGCTTGTCCTAGGAGAACTACCCTGCAGCTTTTATCCTTGTTCTCTTTGCATGCTGCACGGGTTTCTGAGAACAGGTGTTCCTGATTAGCCTTCCTGCTTCTAGCTACGTCAGGACTAGTGCAAGGACATTTTACTCTAATGCCTTTTTGCTTTTCTTGTGCTGAGTTTGTCTGCTGCTCAGCTAATTCTGAGGTAAGTTCCTTACTTTCCCCTAACTCTATGGGCTCTGTACCGTCTGCTGTGTCACAGGGTATTAAAATGAACCCCAAAAAATTCCAGGTTCTGAGATGGCATCAGGCAGTTCTTACTGCTGTTGATGACCCAACCGAGCCACTTGAGGAGTTGGATCACTCGGCACATTGCCCGAATGGCTTCCAGCAAAGACTTGGCCCGGATAAGCCAATCATCAAGGTAGGGATGTACACAGGCGCCTTTGTGTCTGAGTCCCATGCAACAACCACCATCACACCTTGGAAAATATCAGAGGAGCGGTGGCCAGGTCGAAGGGCATCACACAAAACTGGTAATGCGAGCCCAAGACCGCAAACTGGAGAAAGCACTGCTGGTTCTCCCAGATGGGAATGTGAAAATAAGCCTCTGCCAAATTCAAGATGGTAAGGAATTTGCCCTTCTGGATAGCCTGGATAACAGACCACAGCATTTCCATGCGGAACCATGGAACTCTCAGACTGCGGCTGACCCTTTTGAGATCCAAAAGAGGGCACCAAGAATCGCCTTTTTTGGGATTGACGAAGTAAATGGAATAATCACCCCTGGCCTCTTTCCATAGTGGGCACTGGGATGATAGCCCAAAGAGCCAAATCGCTGGACGGTCACGCGGACTGCCGCTTTATTGGTTGCGGATCCGCATATGCACAGAACAAAGGAGTCTTTGATGGGTTTTATGCACTCTAAGCCATATCCTTGTCTTAAAATGTTGAGTATCCAGCAATCTGTCATCAGATGGGCCCATTCGCGATAAATCTGTTGCAGACAGCCTCCCACATGAAGGAGGTCAGAATGGGCCCTGGACCAGTCAAGCAGGAGAGGGTTTTCCTACCGTGGAGATCTGTGAATAGGCCTGGCGTCCGCCTCGAAAGGACTGAGACTTGGATCCGGTTCCGGAAGAGGAGATCTATTTATTTGGTCAATACTGAAGAGAATCACGGAACTTCAACGGCAAAGATAATTATTATTTATTTATTTTATTTAACATTTCTTATATACCGCCTTTCATGATATCAAGGCGGTTTATATTGAACAAACTGAAATTACATTGAACAGAGCATTATAACTTGGAGATAACTATTTTACAGGGAACATGGGCAATGGAGGGTTAAGTGGCTTGCCCAAGACCACAAGGAGCACCTGTGGGACTAGAAACCCCAGTCCTTCTAGCCTAAGGTACCTTGCCTCAACCACTAGGCCACTAATGCCCCTGACGAAGAAGAGCACTTGGAGAATCACTTGAGCTTATCATCCAGCAGCTGCTGGAGCTTGACCTCAACAAGGTCCTTAACTTTTGCAAGTCCTCGCCAAACAGGAGCCACTCTTAAAGGGTAATTTGGCTAAGCGCCTCTTAGATGCTACATTTGTCAACCAATTTCTGAGTTATAGCCACCAGTGGGCCACTGTTGCTGCCGTGACTCCCCGTGCAGAAAGGCGTAAGAGATTATAAAAGACATCTGCCAAAAAGGTCGCCAGAGATTCGAGGCAGGCTAATTCTCATCCTCAGGAAGGAGCTGAATCCAGTGGAGGGCACGTACACAGAGGCCGCTACACATCGCCACCTGAAGGGCTAGGTAGAAGGCCGTCTTAAGGAGTCCTTCCACTTTCCAGTCCTGCAGGTCCCGAGGGGCAACTCCACCTTCTACGGGAATGGTGGTATGCTTAGTGACCACCTTGAGAAACTGCAACCATTTGTCCAAGTCTGCGGTGACCAGGCATAAATATGACCTAATCACTGGGCATTCTTAAGAGGTGCATCAGGAGATTCTCATTCCATGAATATCATTTGTTAGAGCTCTGGCAGGTAAGGAAAGGCTCTGGTAGGCCCCCTGATGCCAACTAAAATGGGATTAGAGGTGGAGGGAGTCGGCATTGGGGCCGGTCCAGAGAGATCCAGAATGTGCAGTTCAGCAGCAATGTGGACAATAAAGGAGAGGGGGAGGGAAATCTCTCGGCGACAGATGCACCAAGCAAGAGTCGCTATCGACCTCCCCTTGAAAGAGTTCCCCCTCCTCTGCGTTGGAAGTAGCCAAATTGGAGTCATCATGGGAAATGTCGTCAGGGTCCTCATTGCCGATGGACTCCCCTTCGCTCCAATAGAAGACTTTGTGGGTGCCGCAGACCCTCCCGGACAGAGTCCTGCCCTTTTGTTTTCGAGGGCTACTGGAGAAGCAGCAGAAGATGGAACCGGTCGAGAGGGAAGAAGGCCTTGACCCCCCTTCCACAGCCCCCAGATATGTTGGAAGATGAGCGAAAACTCTACAGCTGTGGGGTCCAACAGCTGTTGTGGCTGAAACATTTGAGGCTGCAAGCACTGCAACTGTGGAAACAGAGGAAGAGCAGACTCCCCGTCGGCTACAGGAGCCGATCCATAGTGAAATTCAGTGTTGCAGAAGAGCAGGTCAGCCTGGAGAAGGCAGAGGAGGGGGACACCCCGGGTGAAGATATGCTGATAATCCCTGACGTGGAAAGTGGCAATGAAGCCTTAACTGCATCGGGAAATGGAACTACTAACAAGGACGCTGAAGTAAGTCTCCCTCGGATCGGCTGTGCAAGTGGTGCAGTGACGATCAACAAGGAATTGTTGTCACTTGCCACAGCCAAGACACCTGGGCAACGAGGCAGGCATCTCAGTCGGAGAAAAAATGGCATGCGGCCCACGCAGGCCAGAGACGCCGGGCTTGAAAGGTGGAACCACAACAAACACTCACGGTTAGGTGCGGCAGCTGCTTTTTCCCACCGGCTGATGTTCAGGTTGCGATCCTCTGCACTTGACTGCAGTCTTCCTCCAAAGGCCAGTGGGAAGAGGGGGACCAGTGGTGGGAGTCTGGAGAGGTAGGCTCAGGTCAGTCACGTGCGAAGCAGCAATGCCTACAGGGACTCTATCAGTAATATAATTATTTTTCTAAAAATAATAAAACAAAAAGGGAGAACGACAATAAAAGGGAACAGATAAGAGATAAGGGCCCCTCAGGAAGATCCTCTTGATCCTAACCTACCACTGAGCTACACTGGCTCTCACAGCCAGGAGCTCGCCCCAGGAGGAAGAGAGAGAACCACCAAAGAGGTAGCTTGTATACTCCCTGGTGTCTCGGACAGCCAAGCTGCTCTGAAACCTGTCTTAAACTGGTCAGAAGCTGTAGGTCTCAAGAGCAGGAAAAAGAACCACTATTTGCTGGAGACAGAGAAAATACTGAGGGCTCCCTCTAGATGTGCAGGACCTTATGCCAGTGATGATGTCATGGCACAGTTTGGCTTTCTTTTCTGTCTCCCATCATCTGCTGGGAGGGGGAGATAACTCACTAGTCTCGACTGGTCTAGCAGGAAGAACTGGAATGTGACTTTAGCAAACTTTTAGTTCAATATTTAAACATTGTGGTGAGCATTTATTTAATCATCAGTCGGTATTTAAATAACCCACCAGTTCCGCTACCTGGCAAGGCAGTGGTGTTGAATAGATGTGGACAGACACAACTATCGCTACTGTATGTACAGCAGTGATAGTCAGTCGCTATGGACCCGATATTCAAAAAAAGCTGTGCTCCTAAACTTGTGTCCTATTTTCAGCCACACATAAGAGCCTAAGGGGTCTGTTTACTAAGTGGCAGTAGCAGCTTCCGTGCGAAATCAGAGCCACAGCCCCTTTTTATTCAATAGGGCCACAGCTCCGATTTCGCACAGAAGCAGTTAGCACCACTTAGTAAACAGATCCCTAAGTTTTCAGTTAACAATTCACCACAGTTTAGGCCTGCCATTCATTTGCCTACATTTATGAGTCTAATTTAGGTGCCTAGTGCTGAAAATCAGGTCTAAGCTTCTAACTTCTTTCCTCCGCTGTAAATCCACCCCCTTTGCCACCTATTTTTTACGCTTCTAAATTTAGGAGTTTGATAAATTTTAAGAAAATATTCAGGTACTCAGCCCTAGTAAATTTTCAGAGGCCAATTTAGGAACGTTACTCTCAAAGTGGAGTAGCCTAGTATTTAGAGCAACTGCCTAGTATCCAGATGATCAAGGGTTTGTCCCACTGACACTCCTTGTGACCTTGGGCAAGTCACTTTATCCTCCATCATCTCGGAAGAAAAGGTCTGACAATCTACTTCTGGTGATACATTGGCAAGAAAACCCAGAAGCAGCTGGGTCGCCAAGAGTCAGTACTGACTTGACGGCACAAACCCCCCCCCCCCAAAACAAAACTCACTCACTCTTAAAGTTAGGAACATAGCTCCTGTGACTATCAGATCCAGTAAATGGTGATATTCAATTGCACTTACATGGTTAGTACCGTTGAATATCTCCTTCTAAGTCCCCTATGCGCTGCGATGCTATCTGTTAGCATCTGAGCATGTTGGGGGCATTCTGGGGCAGAGCGGAGGTGGAGACTGTCGCTAACTGGGCAGTGGCGATATTGCATGCTACCCAGTAAGCAACGTGTGCCTAAAAGATAGGTGAGGAAAATCCTCGGCTATCTTTAAGGCGCAGGAGCTAACTGGGCAGAATCCAATATCACTGCTGCACGGTTAGCCTCGGCAGCTTCCTGTGTCTGCGGCGATCACCGGATATTCAAAGCCACCGCTGTGACTGGGTTAGAGGTCGGCAGGGAGAGCTGTGAGTCGATGAGGCACATAGCCCTTCCAAACTGCGCATAGCTCAATATCGGGCCCCATATGTATAGCTTAGTGTTCTAAGATGGGGCAGCAATTTTTCTATGCCAACTGAAATCTCACAGCTATATGGATAGCAACTGAATACTATGCCACTATCCATATAGTTGGACGAAAGGCCTTCGTTCCGCCTCAGCATTATATGGATCGTATGGGACAATCAGAGAAAATCTTCAGCAGGACTATCTGTATAGTGCCAATAAAAATCAACATAGAGGACTTAGGCACATAACGACATATGAATAAGTCCTTTTGAATATTCAGTTCTTCAAAGGTCTGCTCTGTGTTTCAGTGACCTGGTGCCTTTCATTTATGCGTGGATGTCTGCTTCTACTAACATTTCGGGAAGCCCTGCTTCACATACAGAAGGACTCATCTTTTTTGCCTTGATTCTTAACACAAACAGCCACCCTGGTCAGAACATGCATCACTTACATGTTTCCAAGTGCCACCTCGCTCAGTAAGAGTAAGCCTATGGAATTGCCAGGGAATGCATGGCAATAGTTGGCGCTTTTGGAGACCATGTCTGCAAAATAGATACCTTTACCAAACATGTAGCCAGTCTGGGGAGACAAAAAAAAAGATAAAAATGATGTTTAATCCGCTAGTCCCTTTTTTTGTTTTCCATGACAGCAATGATTTTAAATGTACTCCTATCAGAAGTCCTATGCAGGCAATTATAACATACCATGGAGGAAGTTTCAATTAGTAAGGATCATTAGGAAGATCTGATTCCAAACTCTGTGTTAATAGGTCTATAATCTAAGGACAGGATAATTTGTCTGAGTTTAGCAGAAGTGGGGGCACATGACGAGGGTTGGAAGAGAGGCAATCTCCTATAATCTTAGCTTCTCAGCAACACTCAAGTTAAACCTAGGAGAGGTGAGTAAACATGGCATTTCTGGACTTGGCCTCACCCAACACCATGGTAGTATCTGAATAGGAGCAAGCTGTCATTGGGTCAGGAACCCAGGTATTGATGGTCCACAGAGGGAAAAAAAAAGTCTGCAGGGTTTAGTACTGTCCAGTGACCAAACATCCAATGCAAAGGGTCTACTCTATCAAACTTTCTATATCCTCTCATTCCTGTCTGGTCACTTAACAGCAGGAGAGGGCAGTTAAAGCGAGTTGTACACAGCACATTTATATTAGAAAAAAGGCACCGGTACTCATACGCAGGGCTCTTTCATTAATATATGAGGACCATGGGGTTAATTTTAGCAGGCACTGAAAAAGGTGCTTGTACTCTGAACTACCGCATATCCCTTAAAAAAAAAGCCCTGATTGTACATGTTATGCTGAAGGACTAGTCTTGTCTGCTGAATGTGTTGTAATCTTTTTTTTTTTGAAATCTTGTTTTTATTGATTGCGGAATATGTACAGACAAGACTCCTCCAGGGAGGAGTGGATCAGTAGTTGGGACAGGTTACCTCAGGCCGGAAGGCCGGGTGTTCAATTCCCGCATGGGGACAAGCAACTTCAGGCCGGAGGGACTGGGGTCTCTAGACCCATGGCCACTCCTTGTGGCTTTGGGCAAGCCACTTAACCCTCCATTGCCTCAGGTACACTTAGATTGTGAGCCCTTTGGGGACAAGGGAATAAAAAGTACCTGTTAGTATACATGTAAACCGCACTGATTCTAAATAGCGCGGTATAAAAAATAAAGAAAAAAATGTGGCATTGACAACTTAAAACAAGCATTCCTACTCCTCTTACTTGATATCTCTGCTGCATTTGACAGCATAAACCACGAAATCATGCTTACCAGACTACAACAGATTGGTATTGAAGGTACAGTGCTCCAATGGTTCACATCGTATCTCACCCACAGAACCCAACAAGTATGCATAGGCACCAGCCTATCTCAACCCTACAACTAGGAAAGCATAGTTACTCACCTGTAACAGGTGAACTCCGGGAACAGCAGGAATTTAATCTTCACATATGGGTATCGTCGGTACCGACGGAGCCTGCGCGGGAACGCTCCCCAGCGCCCAATTAGAAAGCTTTTGGGAGCATCCCACAGCACCTGCGTGCTGCCTTCCCGCCTTTCCCAACTGCCTCTCTCCAGTTGAGTTTAAAGCTGAGACAAAGAAAGAGAGAGAGGTTAAGAGAAAGATAGCGAGATACAACTCCTAGGGGAGGTGGGTGGGTTGTGAAGACTAAATTCCTGCTGTTCCCGGAGATCACCTGTTACAGGAGAGTAACTATGCTATCTCCAGGAACAAGCAGGAATGTAGTCTTCACATATGGGGACTCCCTAGCTTTAGATGCCAGGGAGAGACCCCCGAAGTTGTGTGTCCCTGTGAAAGGGCTCCACTTCCCCCCATGGATCTCTGGCATCCAACCAGGGATGGCGGGTAGGAGTTGATTAGGTATGAAACAGGTGTTGGAGAACAGCCTGACCAAACAAGGCATCCCGGCGGGAGTCCTTGTCCAAGCAGTAATGGGCTGTGAAGGTATGAACCGGGGCCCAAGTGGCTGCTCAACAGATGTCGTCGATAGACACAGAGTGCAGATGAGCCATTGAAGCTGCCATGGCTCTCACATTGTGAGCTGTGACATGGCCCTCCAGAGGAAGGTTCTTACTCTGATAGGCAAAGAAAATACACTGTGCAATCCAGTTGGACAGTGTTCTCTTGGAGACTGTACGTCCCAAATGAGAAGGATCAAAAGCAACAAAGAGTTGAGAGGACTTTCTATGTTGCTGCGTTCTTTGCAAGTAAAAGGCTAAAGCTCTTTTACAGTCCAAAGTATGAAGAATCCTTTCTGCATTTGATGCATGAGGTCTTGGAAAGAACACAGGTAGGTAGACCGCTTGGTTAAGATGAAAAGGCGAGATCACCTTTGGCATAAAGTGTGGATGAGTCCTAAGGACTACCTTGTCATGATGAAACCTTGTAAAAGATGGGTCACTAGTGCCTGCAACTCACTGATGCGACGTGCTGACGTGATTGCAATGAGAAAGATAACTTTCCAAGAAAGGAATTTCAATGAGGTAGTAGCTAAGGGTTCAAAAGGTGGCTTAATCAGCTGACCAAGAACCAGGTTTAAGTCCCATGCCACAGGTGGTGGCCTAATGGGAGGCTTAGTTAGCAGAAGGCCTCTCATAAATCTTGCTATAAGAGGATGGGAGGAAATAGGTTGTCCATTCAGAGGCTTGAAAGAAGCTGCAATAGCACTCAAATAGACTCTTACTGAGTTAGTCTTAAGTCCTGCACTGGATAAATGAAGGAGATACTCCAGTAATGATTCCAGAGGTATCGCAAGGGGGTTAAGACCCTTTTGCGAACACCATATGGTAAACCTCTTCCACTTAAAAGCATAAGAGTGTCTTGTGGAAGGCTTCCTCGAAGCATAAAGGATATCCTTTACTTGCTGAGGGAGGTTAAGATCATGAAGATCTAGGCCTTCAGCAACCAAGCCCTGAGATGCAGAGACTGGGGATTGGGATGCCATAACATTCCGTCCTCCTGAGACAGGAGATCTGGAGCAGACCCTAACTCCAGAGAGGGAGCTTGAGAGAGATGTAGAAGCAGAGGGTACCACACCTGCCTTGGCCAATGTGGAGCTATGAGAATCATACGGCCTTTGTCTCTTTGAAGCTTGAACAGGGTTTTGGGAATCAGGGGAATGGGTGGAAAGGTATACAGGAAGTCTTGACCCCCAATGAAGAAGGAAAGCATCCCTGGCCTGAGAGCCCTGAGCTGGAATTCTGGAACAGAACCGGGGAAGTTTGGCATGCAACGGACTTGCAAAGAGGTCTATGTCCGGGTTCCCCAAATTTGAAAAATCTTGTCCACCTGGTCTACACGTAGAGACCATTCGTGTGGAAGCAGAACTTGACTGAGTCTGTCTGCCCAAGAGTTTTGTATGCCTGGAAGATACACTGCCAGGAGATGAATCTGATGTTCTCTGGCGAGGGACCATAGTCGCAAAGCTTCGTTGCAAAGCGACAGAGAGCCTGTTCCCCCCTGCTTGTTCACGTAGAACATGGCTACTTGATTGTCCGTGTGAATGAGGACTGTCTTGTAGCTCAGCAGGGTGTAGAACACTCGAAGAGCAAGGAAGATTGCTTTGCGCTCTAAGAGACTGATATGTAGATGAGTCTCCTGTGGAGGCCAGGTGCCCTGGGTGGAGAGGTCTTGTAGATGAGGCCTCCAACCCATTGGCAAAGCATCTGTTGTGAGAGTTGCCTGGGGTAAAGGTTGTTGAAAAGGGGACCCCAGCAACAGGTTTTGAGTGGACTGCCACCATTGGAGGGACAAAATAAGGCAATCTGTGTTTGCTATTTTGTCTGACAGGCACCTTTATGCCTGGGTCCATTGAGTGGATAAGGTCCACTGGGCTGCTCTCATATGGAGGCGAGCATAAGGAACCACATGCACGGTAGATGCCATGTGGCCTAGTAGTTGTAACATTTCTCGAGCAGTGAGCTGAGGCTTTAGCACTGATTGAGAGGCTAACTGCACCATGCGAAGGCAACGGGCCTGGGGAAGATAGGCCCTTGCTTTTCTGGTATCCAGCAAAGCTCCTATGAACTCTAGAGATTGAGTGGGAGTTAGACTGGATTTTGGGATGTTTATGACCAGACCCAAATACTGAAAGATATGCATTGTGCAAGATAGAGAAATCCTGGCCTCTGACTCTGATGGGGCTCGAATGAGCCCGTCGTCTAAGTAGGGGAAGACAAATATTCCTAGAGTGCGAAGGAATGCTGCTACCACAGCCATGCATTTCGTGAACACCCTTGGTGCTGAGGCCAGGCCAAAAGGAAGCACCCTGTATTAGTAGTGTTTTCCCTGAAAAAGGAACCAAAGGAACTTTCTGTGAGTTGGATGGATGAGAACATGAGTGTATGCATCCTTGAGATCTAGAGAACAAAGCCAATCCTGACTCTGAAGGTATGGCAGCAGAGTTCCCAGAGAAATCATCTTGAATTTCTCTTTGAACAGGAATTTGTTCAATTCTCTGAGGTCTAAAATAGGTCTGTCCCCCCCTGTTTTCTTTGGGATAAGGAAATAGGGGGAGTAAAACCCTGTACTCTGTTGTTGAATGAGTACCTCTTCTATTGCCCCTTGGGCAAGAAGTATAGTGACCTCTTGATCTAACAGGTTGATGAGAGGTCTGAGAATTGAACTGTCTTACCATTGTGTGAGGGGGAATGCAGATAAAATGAAGCTTGTACCCCTCTTTTATAATGGAGAGAGTCCAATGCTCTGCTGTTATCTGCCCCCATCTGGGGGCAAAGTGACACAACCTTCCTGGAATGGTGGAAAGCTCTGGTCCATTGAGGGCCAGGAAGGCTACGTTCTCTAGATGAAAGTCAAAGGCCTTGTGGAGGCTGAGACTGCTGAGATGGTTGAGGCTTAGCAGTCTTTGCTTTCCTTTGTTTAGGTGGTTGCTGACTATTTCGGGCAGGCTGACCTGCAGAACGTCCCTGCTGGGAATAAGGATAAAACCTCTTCTTTTTGGAGAAGAATGGTTTCTTGAAAGATTTCTTTCTTGCAGGATCAGCTGTGGCTTTGGACAATCTATCCAAAGTGGAGTTGTCAGCATCCAACTCATTGGCCTTCTCTTGCCAATTTTTGCCGAAAAGATTCTCACCTGTACAAGGGATATTGCCCAGTTTGTCCTGCACCCAGAGCTCCAGGGATGCCTGGAGCCAGGCAATTCTACGTGCACCTATGGCAATGGCAGAGGTTCTGCTTATGCACTCAAAACAGTCAAAAGCTGCACGATTGACAAACTTAGAAACATCCTGGACATGTTTAACCAGTGTGAGAAAATCCTGCCTCTTATCATCAGGAAGGAGAGGGCTTAAAATCTCCAAATCTCCTGTGACTTCTTTAAGGAACATTCCCATATATAAAATATAGGAACTGATCCTGGCAGAAAGCATGGAAACCTGGAAAGTACGACGTCCAAAGGCATCCAAGGTTCTACACTCACGTCCTGGAGGATTAGAGGCATGCCTCTTAGCACTCCTGATCCTTCTCATAGCTGATTCCACTACAATAGAGTGGTGAGGAAGTTGAGTCTTCTGTAAACCAGGACAAGGAGGGACTCGATACATGGCATCCAGTCTACGAGAGTGAGGAGAGGTGGTAAGAGGTGTTTCCCACATTCTCAGGATGAGATCATGTAAGATCTCATGGATAGGCAAAGTAGCTGCCTCCTTAGGAGCCTTGGGATATTGTAGAATTTCCAACTCCTTTGCCCTGGGCTCTGTTTCGGGAGCCACAGTAATGGAAAGACCTCGAGCCACCTCCCAGATAAAATCCTGAAAGGAGATATCTTCTGGAGGAGACATCCTACGTTTAGGAGAGGAAGGCTCCTCCGGGAGAAGTATTCCAGTACCGACAGAGCTGTCAGAATCCTCAGACTCCTCCGAGGATTCAAAGTACCTTCTGTCCGGATGCTCCTGTAGAGCACGATACCCGTACCGACCGAAGTCGGTACCGGGGGGAATCGGTACCGGTGTATCGGTACCGGAAGGCATAGCATGACTGGGTGCCGGCAAAACAGACACCGATGTCGATGCTGTCAGTACCGGTACCGATGCAGGAGTCTATGCCGGTACCGGTTGAACTGTCTGACGCGGTTCCGAGGGTGTCAATGCCGCAAGGAGAGCCGCTAGACTGCGTTCAATAGCCAGGAACCTCTGGTCTATCGACGCTGCCGATGCCTGGGTATCGGTACCAGAGAAAGCAGCCAGTACCCCAGAGCATGGCACCAGTAGTTCTGCCGAGGTTGAGGCCTCGAGAACATCCTGGAGCTCCGATAATGCTTTGGAAGCCGAAGCCTCCCGCCGGGGCAATTTTGCCAGTACAGAACCCTCAAGGGCAACGCCAGAGGCATCTCGATGCTTGGAAGGAGATCTACCCTTTGAGGACCGGCCAGACTTATGTTTAGTTACCTGAGATCCATGGGAGGAAGACGAAGCTCTGGAAGACGTCGATACCACAGAGGCTGCATCGGAGGGAAAAAGGGTGCTGAGCTTAGCAGCTCGGTTTTGTCGACCCCTCTTGGACATCATGGCACAAGCCATACACTCCGAGATGGAGTGGTCAGGACCTAAACATTTAAGACGCCACTCATGGATGTCGGTGACGGAGATGGTACCGCCACACTTGGTGCACTTTTTGAAACCCGAAGCGGGTTTTTCCATAGTGGAAGAAATTTTGGGCCTAAGGCCCAAAATGGCGCGTGCACCTGGAAAAGTTTGGAAAAAAAATGCTTTTTCTTTTTAAAGAAAGAAAGAAGAACAGGCGGTACCGGTATAGTGTCGAGGAAGGCAGACGCGATTACAAAAAAGAATAAGGAAAAAGATTTTCTGCGGAGACGGGAACAACGACCTGCTGGCTCTGCGGAAAACAAAGAACTGGAGAGAGTCAGTTGGGAAAGGTGGGAAGGCAGCACGCAGGCACTGTGGGATGCTCCCAAAAGCTTTCTAATTGGACGCTGGGGAGCGTTCCCGTGCAGGTTCCGTCGGTACCAATGATACCCATATGTGAAGACTATATTCCTGCTTGTTCCTGGAGATCACTTTGTCCACATTTTTAGGAAGGAGTAGAGGGGCCAGCATTATCCTTTCAGCAGCTATGCCATCAGGTTGAGGGACCTGAGGTTGGAGTGCAAGAGAGAACCCAACTCCTGAGACAGCAGGTCAGGCTGCGTCCCCAGAGGGAGTGTGGTCTCCACTGCCAACTGGAGGAGTAGCGGAAACCAAGGCTGTCTTGTCCATCTGGGGGCTACCAGGATGACCAAGGCCCTGTCCCGAAGGATCTTGTTCGGGCCACCAGAGGCGTGGGAGGAAACCAAGAGAGGAGAAGAGCATCCGCAGCCACCCTCTGAGGATGTGGTTGTCTGGAGCAAAACCTGGGTAACTGGTGATTCTGCAGATTGGCAAAGAGATCTATGTACGGATACCCCCAGCGGTGGAAAATCCGCTGTGCCACGTTCGGATTCAGTTGCCATTCGTGAGGTTGGAGAATCCTGCTTAACTTGTCTGCTAGAATGTTCTCCTGACCAGGCAAATAAACTGCTTTGAGCGACATACCCTGCCTGACTGCAAATGAGCAGAGGTCCAGGGACTCCTGGTATAGGAGTCGAGACCCTGTGCCCCCCCTGGTTGTTCACATAGAACACTGCTACCTGGTTGTCTGTCTGCACTAAGACTGACTGACCTGAGAGAACCTGACAGAAGGTTCGAAGAGCTAGGCGAATCGCTCGCAGCTCTAAGAGGTTGATTTGGTGCATAGCCTCCTGAGGAGACCACAGTCCCTGAGTGCAGAAGCCCTGGCAATGGGCTTCCCAGCCCAGTAAGGATGCATCTGTCGTTAGTACTCTTGTGTGCGAGGGAGGCTGAAAAGGCACTCCCCCGAGCAGGTTGGATGGCTGAAGCCACCACTGCAACGACTTCAGGAGTCGCTTGGACACCGCTATTCTGTCTCTGAGGTGGCCTGTGGACTGTGTCCACTGGTCCCTGAGGCACCATTGAGCTGTTCTCATGTGCAGACGAGCATTCAGAGTTACATGCACCGTGGAGGCCATGTGACCTAGTAGGTGGAGGAAGCTTCTCGCAGAAATTTGAGATTGTTGACTGACCTGGCAAACTATTGCCAGCAGCCGGTTTGCCCTGTCCTCCGGCAAGTAAGCCCTTGCCTGGAGGGTGTCTAGTCTTGCCCCTATGAACTCCAAGTTCTGAGTGGGGAGCAAAGTAGACTTTGCGTGATTTATGACAAAACCCAGATGCTGTAGCAGGTTTACTGTATGAGAAGTGGCCTGTTGGGCCTCCTGGATCAAATGGCCTCTGATTAGCCAGTTGTCCAGATATGGGAAAACAAAAATCCCTTGGCTCCTGAGGGAGGCCACTACCACAGCCAGGCATTTGGGGCAGAAGTCTTCTTGGAGAGCCTTGTCTGTGTTAAGTACTCGGACTCTATCTCGGCAGCCTTCTCAGTCATGGGTTTGCCGAATAGGTTGTCACCTCGGCAAGGGACATCGACCAACTTGTCCTGAACCCATGACTCCGGGTCCGACGACATTAGCCAGGGCCTGACAGCGTGCACCGATGCCAGCCGCGTGTACTCGGGCAGAAGCCTCGAAGCTGTCGTAGGCTGCTCGAGACATAAACTTCAAGCACTCTCGAATCCCTGTTGACAAGGCCTTGAAGCACTACAAGGGTTTCTCGGAGAGGCCAGCCGAAAACCCAGCAATCTCTTTAGCCAGGTCCCGTAAGTACATGCCCATACGGCATGACAACATCGAGCCCTGGAAGCTCTTTCTGCAGAGGGCATCCAGGTTCTTGGCCCCCTGGCCGGGAGGCACCAAGGAATGCGTCTTTTGGCTCTTGAGCCTTTGCATGGCCGATTCCACAACCATGGAGTTGTGCGGCAGCTGTGCTTTCTGGAACCCGTGGCTCTTGCGGACTTGGATAAATGGAATCGACCCGCTTGCTGAGAACCCGCATCAAGGCCAGGGACTCCCATGCGGAGCAATAGTCGTTTCAGCATCGGAGGCACTGGCACAGTAAGGGCTTCCCTTGGGGGAAAGTCATACTAGAGGGCCTCGAGCTCCTTGGCTCGAGGATCCTCCTCAGACTCTGCCGGGAATGCAAAAGCCTTGGCCATGTCCCTAACGAAGTCCGAGAACCTGGTGTCCTCCAGGGGGAACCTTCTCTGAGGCTCTGAACCCAGTGAGTCCGATGGGATACACCGGTTACGGTGGGTGTCTGGAGACTCCTCATCTCAGGTCTCCCACGCCGATTCCTCTGAGGAGGAATCGAGAAGCTCTGGCCGTGAGGGCTTTGAGCCCTACCGCCCCGACGCCGAGGACACCGGTGTCAATGACCTTGACCCCGAACGGGAGGTCGAGGGAGACCTTGGCCGAGGATCAACTTGAGACCTGATTGACTCGAGGATTGGCTCGGCCTCTGGGGTCGACTTGGACGTCGAGGTCCTGGTGGTCGGGCCGGATGGACCGGTGAGACCAGCTATCAGCGTCCGCTGCTGCTCCATGAAGGCAGCCATGCTCTCCAGGGAAGCCATCCTGAGACCGAGCTCAGAAGGCTCTGCAGCCTCTGGCTCAGGCCCCGACATCATCGGGCCTGACGCCGGCTCTCCCAGAGGAGAGTCAACGAGGACATCAGGTGTTACCTGACTCGGCGTCTCTGGCTTTTTACGAGGTAGTTTGGCCGGCCGGCCGCTCCGACACCGAGGACCCGGGGCGACGGTCGGGGATCCACGTCCTGGAACCCGAGGGCCCAGGCCGATCAGAGGCCTCCAATGACGTCACCCTCATGAGTTTCTTCTTCTTACGGTGTTCCCTGGAAGGAGACCCACCGCTCAGAGGACCCATGACGCTCGGTGTCGGACAGCTCCCGAGACATCGAGGCCTCTGACGAGGTCCGGGCTCGGATGGTTGCAGACTCCGAGAAAATCCTTTCACTTTGATGCTGCCTGCTCCTCAATGCCTTGGAAGACATCTTGCCACACGGCCACAGACAACCGGGTCATGGCCGGGCCTGAGGCATCGGAGGCAGCAGTCATGTGTGACAGTAAGGGACATCAACTTCTTACACTGATCACACTTTTTGAACCCAGTGGCAGCCATCGGGGGAAAAAGGGCCCCTGCAAGGTCAAAATGACTGGGCTGCCAGTGAAAATGAAGAAAAAAAAAGAGCGCAAACGCTAGTCACTAAGGACAAAAACGAAAATGTGACCGGACTCGATACCGGTGTACCGAGCCGAAGGCAGGAAGGGGAATCGGTGTCAAACTGGGTCGAAGAAATGATTCTTCAAAAGCTTTGACGCACTTTTTTTCCAAGGACAGCAAAACAACGTCCTTGGGCTCCGCGGAAAAAGGGAGACTGAGCAAGATGGCACCCTTGGGCGGGAAGGGGACTGCGCATGCGCAGGCAATCCCAAAGGCTTTCTTTGAAAGCTGGGGAATTGCTCCGCACGAGGGCTCTGTTGGCGTCGACGTCACCCATATGTGAGGACTAATTCCTGCTTGTTCCTGGAGAAACTATTTCTAGCAGCAGTTTTTGAGAGCTCCCGACACGTCTAATTTTCAGCATATGCACAATACATGGATCTGCCTGCACATACTTGAGTCAGGAACTTTAGAAATTTGCACAATTTTGGCTACTCTGAAGGCCACACCTGCCAGTAGATTGAAGACTGGAGCCAACAAGCCCCCTTTTTCTTACTCTAGTAAGAGCGGTGAACTTCAGCATAAGCTACATTTGGTTGTGCTGCGTTTTTTTCTTCTAATAATTTTGGCTCTTCCCTTTAGAAAGTTTGACTATTTGATATACAGTGGCAATACTGTACCGTATGCATTTAGTTTCAAATTTATTTACCACCTCTTCCAAGGAGGCTACAATGTGGCTTCACACATGAAACAATAAAATCCCACAAACAAAACATAAAACTATAAAAATCTAGCAGCAGACTCTATGACAGAGAACAGGAAAGATTCTATGCATGAAAAAGATAAAAACATAGAAAATGATGGCAGATAATGATCACATGGCCTACCCAGCCATAAGAACTATTAAGTTCTACAATCCCTTCCTCAGAGATCCTCTGTACTTGTCCTAAGCTTTTTGAATTCAGGTACAGTTATGATCTCCACCACCTCCACTGGAAGGCTGTTCCACGCATCCACAACCCTTTCTGTAAAGAAATATTTTCCTTAGATTACTCTATCTCCTTTCATCTTCACCCTACGACCCCTCATTCCAGAGCTTCCTCTCAACTGGAAGAGGGCTACCTCGTGGGCATTTATTCCACATAGGTATTTAAATGTCTCTATCATATCACCCTTCTCTTGCCTTTCCTCCAAAATATACGGCAAACTTAGACCTTACCTGTTAAGGTTCTTTCCTTTAGTCCCTCCAGTCCATTCCAGACACCTGAGTTCTGTCCCTCTTCCAGCAA
Organism: Ichthyophis bannanicus; assembly: GCA_033557465.1. NCBI lineage: Eukaryota > Metazoa > Chordata > Amphibia > Gymnophiona > Ichthyophiidae > Ichthyophis > Ichthyophis bannanicus. The sequence continues at coordinate 368,671,078 of CM066033.1, read as the reverse complement.
ATGGAAACTGAGCATGCTAGCTTTTAGTGATGTCACAGAACAAGGAGCCTGCATTCCTTCGATCAAGCCAGTATTCCCCTTACAAGGCAGCTAAGTAAGAACACCCTTATGTAACCAACTGTGTCATCCCAACAACTATAAACACAATGTATACATATACGTAACAGCAATGTGGTGTAAAGATACAGCCCGCGAGGGCCAAGGCCATAGCTGGTTGCAAGACTCCTCAGAACTAAATACTTAGGTCCCCGACTGGCCTCTCCGCACACTGTGGAGGACATGGCCAAACCTCATAGAAATGTTGACGTCCTGAACTGGGCTTGCCACCATACCACCCAAGAATGGGTCTGTTCTGGACTGGACTGGAGGGACTAAAGGAAAGAAAATTAGCAGTTAAGGTTTAATTTAGTCTTCCATAGCATCCCTCCAGTCCAGTCCAGAATCCTATGTACCACAGTGTGATAGGCTATGGCCTAGAATAGCCTGCATAGCCTGTAGAAGTAAGAAAAGCCTGTAGGTCAGGCCTGAGTCCCCAACCTCCACTTTAGAATATTATAGCTGAGCAGAGCTGAAAAGCCAGAGAAAATAGAAAACAGCTTTAAACTGCTTTGCTGATAAGAATGCAAGACTTTTCTATTGAGCTTGTTATGTTATTCACAGATGTATTCACAGTCTCTGTACTGCAGAGTGACCTTGTAAGCAGAAAGCAAGGCAGAATATGTTATGTCTAGATACTGAGCCATGGCTAGGAAGGCCTGAGAGCAGGGGGAGAGCGGGGTGGGCCCGGTCAGAGATCTCCATTGGTTGGGGGGGGGGAGGGGGTGAGGGGGCCACCGGGACCAATGAGGAGTTTGTCTGTATAGAACTGATGAAGAAAGCTATAAATGCTGTTGTTTTACTGAACGCCATGCTCAGACAATTTTGAATGTGACAAGTGTCTGAGACTGTGCACAAATAAACTGGTTTGAATTCTAGTTAAATAGACTCCTGGTGTATTCGTTGCATGCGCTTCGCTACTTCATATTCTTGGTTCCCTGACCGGGAAGGTGGGGTACGTGAATGGTGAACAAGTGAATACTACCACGTATTACCGCCTCCAGGTTTGGTCCGGCTGGGACCGCAGCCAGCCGACAGCGGAGAGGATCCCAGGCGCCGCCGGTCCCCTTGTATCGGAGGGTTCCGCCCTGCCTCAGCGGCTTGCTGGGTCTGGCCGGCCAACACCTCGAACCCTGAGGGGAGTCCAGGATTCAACCCAAGGTGGAACTGGGTGCGTAGCGCATTAGCTACCGGATCTGGTGAGTATTGATTTTTCTGGTTCTTAGTCAGTTAGCTCTGGGAAAGTCTCGAGATTAATATGGTATGGTAACAGGTAAAGGGAGTCTGATCAACTTCCAGGGCAGTCCTAGTAACCCTGCATGAGTATGCGCGGGGCGAAGCCACTGACCCTTTTGGTTTGGTAACTTTGGTTTAGTCAGTTAGCCCGGGAATTTGGAAAATGCTAGCATGTTTGGTTGTGTGAAGTGTGCTTGAGAGGTCTTGCAATACAGGCCGAGCGAGAGCGGACTCCTAAGTATTTATTTATTTAACAATTCTTATATACCACACTATTTGATATCAGTGCGGTTTACAATTAACAAAGAATACTCAGATCAGAGAAGACTGATAGAGTTTACATTATAACAGGGAATAGAACTTGGAGAACATGGGTAACTATTTACATATTGACATCCGCAGTTCCTGGCCAGGCGACTGCGCCCAGGTCGCGAAAAGGAGGAAGCGTCTGGTGTTTGTCCCCCTCCTTGTTCTGTGGGCTGTACGGACCCCTTACCCGCAGCCATCCTACCCATCCTTTCTGTTTGCTGTCTTGTCCATCATATGTCATAATGGGAGGGGCGGAGTCCGTACAAACTCCGTTGAACTGTATGATAACGAATTTTAAGAAGGGGTTTAGTGGTGATTATGGGGTAAACATGTCACCGACCCGCTTAGAAATATTGTGTAGTAGGGTGTGGACGGCGCTGGACGCCGTGTGGCTACCAGAAGGTACTTTTGATATTCAAATTGTGTCCCGAGTGCACCAGGTGGTGCGCAGATATAGTTCTGAGCAGTTTTCCTATATAGACTCCTGGCTAGCTATCTGTGAGAAGCAACCCCCTTGGATAAAGCGTTGCTGTGAGGGGCAGAGTAGAATTATGTTAGGAACTGCAACGGGAGTCCCTGCTAAGAAAGAAAAACCCCTTATTTATGCAGCCCCCGAGCCTCCACCCACTTTTCTGTATACTCCAGTCCCATCGGCTCCACGAGTACCCCCAGTAGAGAGTCAGAAGTGGAAAGACAACCCCTAGCTGAGGTACCTCCACCCGATCACCCACCACCTGAGGACCACCCCCTTCCCCAGAGTCGGAGCCCTAGTCCTGAGCAGAGCGCTGCAAGCCCTGAGCAGAACTCTGCAACAGAACCATCATCCCCTGAGGGATCTGCTAGCGGAGGGTCAGATGCCAGTCCAGGGCCACCCACTAGTCCAAGCACCAGCAGCAGAACTACCCCCGCAAATCTGCGTTACGCCTTCAGAAGCAGAACAGCGGGCCAGAGAGAAGTTTGCCAAATGCCACTGCGGCAGGTCCCAGGATTACCTATTGTAAATGCAGAGGGTCAGGTTGTGGTCGGACCGACCAGTTTAGTTTATGTGCCTTTCACCACAACAGATTTATTAAACTGGAAAACGCATTATGCCTCCTATACTGAAAAGCCCCAAGATTTGACAGAGTTAATGTCCAGTATTATGCAAACCCACCAGCCCACCTGGTCTGACTGTCGCCAGCTCTTGGCTACCCTCTTTACTACTGAAGAGCGGGCACGGATAGTGCGAGCAACCACTAGATGGTTGGAAGAGAACCCTGAAGGCGGGAGAGACCTAAACCCCCAACAGGCAGCAGCTGTAGATTTCCCAAATGAAGATACCGGATGGGACCCAAATAATGATGACGGAGAGAAGGCCCTCACCCGGTTCCGCCATGCCTTACTGCAGGGCCTAAAGAAGGGAGGGCAGAGAGCCATGAATGTTGGGAAAGTAGCGGACGTTCTTCAATGCCCAGATGAAAGTCCTGCTGCTTTCTATGAACGATTAACTGAAGCCTATAGACTTTACACCCCCTATGACCCCGCAGCCCAGGAGAATTTACATATGGTGAACGCCGCTTTTGTGAGTCAGTTTCAGGGAGACATAAAACAAAAACTGCAGAAATTAGAGGGATTTGCGGGCATGAACTCAACACAGTTAATGGAAGTCGCACAAAAGGTATTTGTGAATCGTGATCAAGAATGCCAACGGGAAAGTGAAAGAAAGATGAGGAAGAAAGCGGATCTGCTCGCTGCACCACTAGTGGAAGGACGCGGAGGAGGATATCCTAAAATAAGAGCTAGAGGATGGGGAAGGGGCCGGGGAGGTGCTCGGCCCCCCTTAAGTGCGAACCAGTGCACCTATTGTAAGGAAGAAGGACATTGGAAGAACGAGTGCCCGAACATTAGCTCCACCCCCTGGAGGGGAGGCGGGAACACTAGGAGAGCGGGGGGGGGGGGGGGGGGGTGGCGATTCCAGCAGCGAGGGGGGATGCAGCGCGCGCAGTTTCAACAGCGAGAAGAGACTGCCATAGCGGGAGTGGCAACCACCGAGAACAATTTTATGGATGAAGACTAGGCCAGACCGGGCTCCAAGTTCGTCCTAGGTCTCCAGGAGCCTATGGTCAAATTAACGATTGGAGACCAGCATATGGACTTTATGGTAGACACAGGGGCCGAGCATTAAGTAGTAGCCAAACCTGTGGCTCCTGTGTCCTCTCGATCTGTCACAATTGTGGGAGCTACTGGAATGAGAACCACAAGACCTTTTCTGCAGAACCGCGCCTGTGAACTAGGGGTACAGACGATAACACACCAGTTCCTGTATATACCTGAATGCCCAGTTCCCCTTTTGGGCCGAGACATGCTTGCAAAGCTTCAAGCACAGATATCCTTCGTTGAAGGGGGAAAAATGGAAATGACTATAAATTCAAAACCTGCTAGCCTGATGGTGTTAGCTGTCCCCCAAGAAGAAGAATGGCGGTTCTATTTACCTATAAGAACATAAGATATGCCATACTGGGTCAGACCATGGTCCATCAAGCCCAGTATTCTGTTTCCAACAGTGGCCAATCTAGGTCATATGTACCTAGCAGTTTCCCCAAGGGACACAGGTTCCACAATGCTTGTATTTGTTCAAGCATTGATATCCTGGGTCCCTTCTTAATAATGGTTTATGGACCTTTCCTCCAGGAACTTGTTCAAACATTTTTTAAACCCAGCTACATTAACAGCCGTTACTACATCCTCTGGTATCAAATTCCAGAGTTTGATTACACGTTGAGTGAAAAAATATTTCTTTTATTAGTCTTAAATAGTTTACCCTGTAGCTTCATTGCATGTCCCCTAGTCTTTCTATATTCTCATAAGGTAAACAATCGATCTACGTTTACCCGTTCCACTCCGTTCATTAATTTATAGACTTCTATCATATCTCCCCTCAGCCGTCTCTTTTCCAGGTTAAAGAGCCCTAACCTTTTTAGCCTTTCTTCATAGGAGTATCCTTCCATCCCCTTTACCATTTTGGTGGCTCTTCTCTGAACCTTTTCTAAAATCGCTATATCCTTTTTAAGATACGGCGACCAGAATTGCACACAATATTCAAGGTGCAGTCTCACCATGGAACGACATAGAGGCATTATAATATCTTTTGTTTTATTTTCCATTCCTTTCCTTATAATACCTAGCATTCTATTTGCTCTCTTGGCCGCCGCTGCACACTGGGCCGAGGGTTTTAACATGGTATCCACAATGACGCCTAAATCTTTTTCCTGGGTGGTGGTTCCTAATGTGGAACCTTGCATCGTGTAACCATAGTTTGGGTTGTTCTTCCCTAGGTGCATAACCTTGCACTTGTCCACATTAAATTTCATCTGCCATTTTGATGCCCAGTCTTCCAATTTATCAAGATCCTCTTGCAATTTTCCACAATCTCTTGGGTTTTAACAACTTTAAATAGTTTTGTGTCATCTGCAAATTTGATAACCTCACTCGTTATTCCACTTTCCAGGTCATTTATGAATATGTCAAAAAGCAGCGGACCCAGCACAGATCCCTGGGGTACACCACTATTCACCTTTCTCCATTGGGAAAATTGGCCATTTAGCCCTACCCTCTGCTTTCTATCTTTTAACCAGTTCCTGATCCACAATAGTACACTGCTTCCTATCCCATGACTCTTTAGTTTTGCCAAAAGTCTCTGATGAGGGACCTTGTCAAAGGCTTTCTGAAAGTCCAGATACACAATATCAACCGACTCACCTTTGTCCACCTGATTATTCACTCCTTCAAAAAAACATAACAGATTAGTAAGACAAGATCTTCCTTGTCTAAAGCCATGTTGGCTGTCTCCCATTAGGTCATGACTAGCTACATACTGAGTAATTTTATTCTTTATGATGGTTTCTACCATTTTTCCCAGTACTGATGTCAGGCTCACGGGTCTGTAGTTTCCCGGATCACCCCTGGAACGTTTTATAAAAATTGGTGTTACATTGGCGATCCTCCAATCTTCAGGTATTAGAGATGATTTTAATGATAGTTCACAGATTACTAATAGCAGGTCTGCAATCTCGTATTTCAGTTCTTTCAACACCCTTGGATGTATACCATCCGGCCCAGGTGATTTGCTACTCCTCAGTTTATCTAATAGTTGTAATACATCTTCCCGATGTATCGATACTTCCTTCAATTCTTCCGCACCTTTAAATACCACTTCAGTCATGGGTAACATCCCTACATCTTCCTCAGTAAAGACTGAAGCAAAGAATTAATTCAGTCTCTCCGCTATCGCCTTGTCGCCTCTTAGTGCTCCTTTAACCCCTTTATCATCTAATGGACCAACTGACTCTCTCACAGGTATTTTGCTACGAATGTACTTGAAAAGGTCTCTACTTCGCGTTTTTGCTTCCGCAGCAAGCTTCTTCTCAAATTCTCCCTTTGCCTGCCTTATCAATGCCTTGCATTTGACTTGCCAGTGCTTGTGCTGTTTCCAGGTTTCGTCGTTTGGCTCTTTTTTCCATTTCCTGAAAGATGCTTTTTTGGCAACAACAGCCTCTCTGACCTCACCTTTAAACCATGCTGGCAGTTTTTTGGACTTCCTTCCACTTTTCTTAAAGCGTGGAATACAGCTGGTCTGGGCTTCCAAGAGAGTATTTTTCAACAACAACCAATGCTGATGTACGTTGTGATGAAGAAGCCCCAATTTCTACTTTAAAAATGCAAAACTCACAGCATTTCAGTTCTAAAGCTGATGGGAGAACAGACCCTGTGGGCAGCTGTTGTCAGGGACAACGACAACAAAGGCAGCCACGAGGTCTGAGAAAACATTTAGCAAAGAGAAACGCCCTAGTTCCTGATAGCACACACTTGGGAGGTAGAAATACTTACAGCCCTTATAAGGACAGTGCAGGGAACACAGGGGAGGGTCATTACAAGAGCAACACCTCCAGGGAGCTGCCACGAGGAGAGGAGTTGTTAGAGGAGTCAGACTTGGAACAAGACTTGAGTGTAAGAGACCTGGAACAGCGTGAGCAGTGTAGGCAAAGAAGACAGCCTGTCTTACCTACAGCAGCTGGCTGGGAGGAACCAGGAAGAGTCTCTCACTTTAACCTAGGAAGTGACTCAGAATCAGAACCAGGAAGGATTCACCCACATAGCTACCCAGAATCCACCAAAAGGAAGCAGCTTACTCGTGCAGAAGCCAGGTGTGCATGCTCTGCTGATTACAGAGACGTTGGAGCATGGAGGCTACGTTCTAGCCGGAGGGAGTGCAAGCCAGTGTCAAAACAGTATGTACCAAGAAGCTGGGACTTGGGGAATGAATGTGGGCAGTTAAAAGTTAAGAAGGACAAAAGTTCTTATCGTGTGAATGCAGAGCAGCCTTATACAGGAAGCCTAAGGTGGGGGCAGGGCAGCAACTCCCTACCTAGCCGTTTAAGCAGAGAGCATTCACTGCCTTCAGAGAAGCAGAGAGATTTACCAGAGGACGTATGCATGTCAGATGAGGACCTGGTAGGAATCTCTAAACCCCAAAGAAAACCCTGCAGGCTAAAGCTTGATAGCAGGAAGGGAGAAGAATACCCTCTATCACAACTAGAGGATAGAAACAAGGAAGGCTTTGGAAATGTGCAGGAACCAATGTTAGTGGACACCCTCAGTGAATGTTCATCCACCTGTGACCCGATGGACTGTACATTGATTTCATCGGAGAAAATGTCTTTATGCTAGCCAGAGCTAAAACCTAGTGTTACAGGAAAACACTACGTGTGGGTTTCACGCAGAAAGGCTGTATGCTACAGACAAATATATAACCGTGTTTCTTACTTTGAAGCAAGAAGATATTGCCCTTATGTTCTTTGTGTTTTGCCAAAAGATATGGATACTTTTGACTAAGTGCTTGTGTTCTATTTACCTGTTTGAATAATCCAACCCCGGGAGGGGAATAAAACCTCATTTTTGCTTTACCACTCGAGTTGCACAACTATTTCTTCGCCATCAGGCGCAGGCTTGCTGGATTGGAAGCGGTCTGCCCCCTGGTGGTGACAACGTCTTTAACCTTTGCAACTGCTCCTTTTAGTTTTTTCTTAACTGTTTTCCTCATTTTATCATAGTCTCCCTTTCGAAAGTTAAAAGGTAGTACTGTGGATTTCCTTACTATCCCTCCTCCACTAATTAAATCAAAGGCGATCATGCTATGATCACTATTGCCAAGTGGCCCCAACAACCTTATCTCTTGCACTAGATCTGGTGTTCCACTAAGGATTAGGTCTAATATGGCTTCCCCTCTGGTCGGTTCATGAACCAGCTGCTCCAAGAAGCAGTCATTTATTTCATCTAGGAACTTTATCTCCCTAGCATGTCCTGAAGTGACACTGACCCAGTTGATACCGGGGTAGTTGAAATCACCCATTATTATTACTGTGCTGTAACATTTGTTAGCTTCCTTGATTTCTTTGAGCATTTCATCACCCATTTGGTCATTCTGGCCAGGCGCTCGATAGTACACCCCCACTGCAATTGCCTTCCCCCTTTTACATGGAATTTCAATCCATATAGATTCTACAGCAGATTTTGTTTCCTGCAAAACTTTAATCCTTTCTGACGCAATGCCCTCTTTAACATAGAGAGCAACCCCTCCACCAATTTGATCAGCTCTATCATTACGATATAGTTTGTACCCAGGTATCACAGTGTCCCACTGTTTGTCCTCCTTCCACCATGTCTCTGATATTCTAATCATATCTAACCTTTCATTTAGTGCTATATATTCTAACTCTCCCATCTTATGTTTTAGACTTCTAGCATTTGCATACAAGCATTTTAGAGAATGTATTTTATTCATATTAATTTGGCTATTGTTAGACATGGGTAATTTGGGATCTTTAAGCTCAGTCTGCTCCATACTTGAGGGCATTTGGGCTACTTTACTCTTTTGTGGAACCTCTCTGCTTTTGGTAGTATCCTTCAAAGATACATTCTTCCGAATCATCCGCTCTTGGGTGACTGTCGGCTTTCTCCTAATATCTAGTTTAAAAGCTGCTCTATCTCCTTTTTAAAGGTTAATGCCAGCAGACTGGTTCCATCCCGGTTAAGGTGAAGCCCATCCCTTCAGAAGAGCCCCTCCTTTCCCCAGAATGTTCCCCAGTTCCTAACAAATCAAAAACCCTCATCTCTGCACCATTGTCTCATCCACGCATTGAGACTCTGGAGCTCTGCCTGCCTTTTGGGTCCTGCGCGTGGAACAGGAAGCATTTCAGAGAATGCTACCCTGGAAGTTCTGGATTTCAACTTCCTACCTAAAAGCCTAAATTTAGCCTCCAGAACCTCCCTACCACATTTTCCTATGTCATTGGTACCGACATGTACCAAGACAGCAGACTCCTTCCCAGCACTATCTAAGACCTTATCTAGGTTGCGCGTGAGGTCCGCTACCTTCGCACCAGGCAGGCATGTTACCAGGCGATCCTCACGTCCACCAGCCACCCAGCTATCTACATGCCTAATGATCGAATCACCAACTATAACGGCTGTCCTAATCCTTCCCTCATGGGCACATGGCCCTGGAGAAACATCCTCGGTGCAAGAGGGTTTTACATCACCTGGAGGACAGGTCCTAGTTACAGGATCACTTCCTGCCACACCAGGGTGATGCTCTCCTGTCACGTGACCTCTCTCCTCCATGGCAACAGGGATGCTGCCAGACTGGAGGTGGGACTTCAGGACTATATCCCTGTAGGTCTCGTCTATGTACCTCTCTGTCTGTCTTATGCTTTCCAAGTCTGCTACTTTAGCCTCTAGAGAACGGACTCGTTCCCTGAGAGCAAAGAGCTCCTTTCACCTAGTGCACACGTAAGACCTCTCACCAACTGGGAGAAAATCATACATGTGACACTCAATGCAAAAGACTGGAAAGCCCCCATCCCGCTGCTGGACTGCTGTCTGCATCTGAGTTTTAAGTTTGTGTTTAGATCTAAGTTCTTTACTTACTAAGGGTTGCTATGGATATTTATACTAATAAAACTGTACCTAATACATGTAATATACCTTGTTCACCTGAAGCTTAATTGATCTCAGGTCCTTAGTGTATGACTGATTTGGGTAATGAGCTTCACCTGAGAGCACCTCCTGTCTTGTAAGATGTGTAAGTACCTATAAAGCTACGATTATCCCAGGGGAGGGAGGGAAATAACACCTATTAAAAGAGGGCTTCTACACAGTACCTTGTCTTGTGCTGCTGAGGTAAAGCACAGTTACTTACCTGTAACAGGTGATCTCTGGGAACAGCAGGAATAAGTCTTCACATATGGGTACGTCGGTACCGACGGAGCCTGCGCGGGAACGCTCCCCAGCGTCCCAAAAAAGGAAAGCTTTTGGGAGCATCCCACAGCGCCTGCACGCTGCCTTCCCACCTTTCCTAACTGCCTCTCTCCAGTTCGAGTTTAAAGCTGAGACAAAGAGAGAGAGAGGAAAGGAAAGATAGATAGAGAGATACAACTCCTAGGGGAGGTGGGTGGGTTGTGAAGACTTATTCCTGCTGTTCCCAGAGATCACCTGTTACAGGTAAGTAACTGTGCTATCTCCAGGAACAAGCAGGAATGAGTCTTCACATATGGGGACTCCCCAGCTAGAGATGCCTGGGAGATCCCCAAGGTAGTGAGACCCTGAGAAGGGCTCTACCTCCTCCCATGGATCTCAGGCATCCAACCAGGGATGGCGGGTAGGAGTTGATTAAGCATGGAACAGGTGTTTGAGAACAGCCTGACCAAACAAGGCATCCCGGCGGGAGTCCTTGTCCAAACAGTAATGGGCTGTGAAGGTATGAACCGAGGCCCAGGTGGCCGCTCGACAGATCTGGTCGATGGAAACAGAATTTAGATGAGCCATAGAGGTGGCCATGGCTCTCACATTATGAGCTGTGACATGACCCTCCAGAGAAAGGTTCTTACTCTGGTAGGCGAAAGAAATACACTGAGCAATCCAATTGGACAGTGTTCTCTTAGAGACTGGAAGTCCCAAATGAGAGGGATCAAAAGCAACAAAGAGTTGAGAAGACTTTATATGTTGCTGTGTCCTTTGTAAGTAAAAAGCAAGAGCTCTCTTACAATCCAGGGTATGAAGATTCCTCTCTGCACTTGATGCATGAGGACCTGGAAAAAAGACAGGTAAATACACCTCTTGATTAAGATGAAAAGGTGAGACCACTTTAGTCATAAAATGTGGATTGGTCCTAAAGACTACCTTATCATGATGGAACCTTGTATATGGTGGATTAGCCACTAAGGCCTGCAGTTCACTGATGCGGCAAGCTGAGGTGACTGCAATAAAGAGTAGTTACTCACCTGTAACAGGTGTTCTCCAGGAGCAGCAGGAATCAGTCCTCACTTATGGGTGACGTCGCCGACGGAGCCCTCGCGGAGCAATTTCCCCAGCTTTCGTAGAAAGCCTTTGGGAATTGCAGCGCGCATGCGCGGTCCCCTTCCCGCCCAGGGATGCCATCTTGCTCAGTCTGATGACATAGCGGAAAGACAGCAAAAGTTAGCAAAAAATATGCAATAAGAATGACTGCAACTCCAAGGGGAGGAGGGAGGGTAGTGAGGACTGATTCCTGCTGCTCCTGGAGAACACCTGTTACAGGTGAGAAACTACTCTTTCTCCAGGACCAAGCAGGAAGTCAGTCCTCACTTATGGGACTCCCAAGCTTAAGGTTACCGGAGACCTCAAGCCTAAGGAGCTCCCTCAAGCTCAACAGTACAGAGGGAAGGAATCTTCTCTGAATACTAATCCGGCCGGTAGCCCAACACTAGGGCCGGAGGGGGGAGTTGCCTAAACCTCAAAGAGGTTGTGGAGAACTGCCTGACCGAAAGCGCTGTCCCTGCGGGACTCCCTTTCAAGGCAGTAATGAGCCGCAAAGGTCTGGCCTGAAGACCAAGTAGTGGCCCGGTAAATGTCTGCCAATGGAACAGAGCGGAGATGAGCCACAGACGCGGCCTTCGCCCTGACCCGATGAGCCGTGACACGACCTTCCAAGGAGAGGCAGGCTGCCCCCTAAGTCCAGGCTACCCAGGAGGACAGAGTAGGCTTAGAGACAGGTACCCCCAACCGATTGGGGTCAAAAGATACGAAAAGCTGGACAGCCTTTCTATGCTCTCGCGTATGGTCAAGGTAGAAGGATAAGGCTCTTCTACAGTCCAGGGTGTGCAGCACAGTTTCTGCTCGGCTGGCGTGCGGCCTGGGAAAGAAGGTCGGAAGAACCACCTCCTGGTTGATGTGAAAGGGGGAGACCACCTTTGGAAGAAACTTGGGGTGGGTCCGCAGTACCACCCTATTCTTGTAGAACCTAGTGTACGGAGGCCCCGACACTAGGGCTTGTAGCTCACTCACGCGCCTAGCGGAAGTGAGGGCCACCAAGAAGAGAGTTTTCCATGGGAGAAAACGGAGAGGGCAGGTAGCCATGGGCTCAAAAGGCGGACAGGTAAGCCTTTGCAGAACCACGTTGAGGTCCCAGTCAGGGGCTGGGGGGCGCAACGGAGGTTTAAGCAGAAGAAGGCCTCTGAGGAAACGCGCCACCAAGGGGTGCGAGGAGAGAGGCCGGCCTTCTACCGGTGAATGATGTGCAGAGCGAGCACTGAGGTGGACCCTGACAGAGTTGGATTTGAGACCGAGATCGGAGAGGTGAAGCAAATATTGCAGCACCACCGATACTAAACAGGCGAAGGGGTCCTCAGATCGCTGAGAACACCAGACCGAGAAGCGGTGCCATTTGAGGGCGTACGACTTCCGGGTGGAGGGGCGCCGAGAAGCTAGGACGACGGCTTCCACCTCCGGGGCTAGCCGTAGCGGGGCTAGGACTACCCTTTCAGCAGCCAGGCCGTCAGGTGTAGGGCCCGGAGGTTGGGGCGCAGAAGAGTGCACCGATCCTGGGTCAGGAGGTCGGGCTGGAACCCCAGAGGAAGAGGGGCGTCCGCCGCTAGCTGTAGTAGTAGAGGGAACCACGGCTGTCTCGGCCACCGAGGCGCTACCAGGATCACGGAGGCCCTGTCCTGGACAACTATGAACAATGTCCGGGCCACCAGTGGCGTAGGAGGGAATGCATACAGCAGACCCGTGGACCACGGGATGAGGAAAGCATCCGGCGCCTCCCGAGAAGGATGGGGGTGCCGGGAGCAGAATCTGGGGAGCTGCCTGTTCAGGGGACTGGCAAAAATATCCACAGTGGGAGAGCCCCACCGGCGGAAGATCTGCTGGACCACCTCGGGGTTCAATTTCCACTCGTGCGGTAGCAGTATCCGACTCAGCTTGTCCGCCAGGCAGTTGTCCTGCCCTGGCAGGTAAACCGCTTTGAGGAGGATGTCGTGATCGACAGCCCAAGAGCACAGCCTCCGGGCTTCCCGACATAGAAGGAGGGAGCCCGTGCCCCCCTGTTTGTTCACGTAGAACATTGCAACCTGATTGTCCGTCTGCACCAGTACGGACTGGCCGAACGTCAGGTGAGAGAAGGCCCGCAGAGCTAGGCGGATAGCCCGGAGCTCCAGGAAGTTTAAGAACATAAGAAATGCCATACTGGGTCAGACCGAGGTCCATCAAGCCCAGTATCCTGTTTCCAACAGTGGCCAATCTAGGTCATACATACCTAGCAGTTTCCCCAAAAGACACAGGTTCTGCAGTGCTTGTACTAGGTCAAGCATTGATATCCTGGGTCCCTTTTTAATAGTGGTTTATGGACCTTTCCTCCAGGAACTTGTCCAAACCTTTTTTAAACCCAGCTATACTAACAGCCCTTACTACATCCTCTGGTAACAGATTCCAGAGTTTGATTACACGTTGAGTGAAGAAATATTTTCTCTTATTTGTCTTAAATAGTTTACCCTGTAGCTTCATTACATGTCCCCTAGTCCTTCTATATTCTGATAGCGTAAACAATTGATCCACGTTTATCCGTTCCACTCCATTCATTAATTTATAGACCTCTATCATATCTCCCCTCAGCCGTCTCTTTTCCAGGTTAAAGAGCCCTAACCTTTTTAGCCTCTCTTCATAGGAGTAGCCTTCCATCCCCTTCACCAATTTGGTGGCTCTTCTCTGTACTTTTTCTAATAACTCTATGTCCTTTTTAAGATACGGTGACCAGAATTGCACACAATATTCAAGGTGCGGTCGTACCATGGAGCGATACAGAGGCATTATAATATCCTTTGTTTTATTCTCCATCCCTTTCCTTATGATACCTAGCATTCTATTTGCTTTCTTGGCCGCCGCTGCACACTGGGCGGAGGGTTTTAACATGTTATCCACGATGACTCCTAAATCTTTTTCCTGGGTGGTGGTTTCTAATGTGGAGCCTTGCATCGTGTAACTATAGTGTGGGTTGTTCTTTCCTAGGTGCATAACTTTGCACTTGTACACATTAAATTTCATCTGCCATTTGGATGCCCAGTCTTCCAATTTATCCAGATCCTCCTGCAGTTTTCCACAATCCTCTTGGGTTTTAACAACTTTAAACAGTTTTGTGTCATCTGCAAATTTGATAACCTCACTAGTTATTCCTTTTTCCAGGTCATTTATGAATATGTCAAAAAGTAGGGGACCCAGTACAGATCCCTGGGGTACTCCACTATTCACCTTTTTCCATTGGGAATATTGGCCATTTAGCCCTACCCTCTGCTTTCTATCTTTTAACCAGTTCCCGATCCACAATAGTACACTGCCTCCTATCCCATGACTTTTTAGCTTTGCCAAAAGTCTCTGATGGGGGACCTTGTCAAAAGCTTTCTGAAAGTCCAGATACACTATATCAACCGACTCACCTTTGTCTACCTGTTTATGCACACCTTCAAAAAAACAGATCAGATTAGTAAGACAAGATCTTCCTTGTCTAAAGCCATGTTGGCTGTCTCCCATTAGGCCATGACTATCTACATGCTGTGTAATTTTGTTCTTTATGATGGTTTCTACCATTTTCCCTGGTACTGACGTCAGGCTCACCGGTCTGTAATTTCCCGGGTCACCCCTGGAACCCTTTTTAAAAATTGGTGTTACTTTGGCGACCCTCCAATCTTCAGGTATTACAGATGATTTTAATGAAAGTTCACAGATTACCAATAGCAGGTCTGCAATCTCATATTTCAGTTCTTTCAACACTCTGGGATGTATACCATCCGGTCCAGGTGATTTGCTACTATTCAGTTTATCAAATAGTTGTAATATATCTTCCCGGTGTAGCGATATTTCTCTCAATTCCTCTGCAGTATCACCTTTAAATACAACTTCAGTCTTGGGTAACATCCCTACATCTTCCTCAGTAAAGACCGAAGCAAAGAATTCATTCAGTCTCTCTGCTATAGCCTTGTCCCCTCTTACTGCCCCTTTTACCCCTCTATCATCTAATGGTCCAATTGACTCTCTCACAGGCCTTTTGCTACGAATGTACTTGAAAAAGTCTTTATTTCGTGTTTTTGCTTCCGTAGCAAGTTTCTTCTCAAATTCCCGCTTTGCCTGCCTTATCAATGCTTTGCATTTAACTTGCCAGTGCTTGTGTTGTTTCCAGTTTTCATCATTTGGCTCTTTTTTCCATGTCCTGAAGGTTGCTCTTTTGGCAGCAACAGCCTCTCTGACCTCACCTTTAAACCATGCTGGCAGTTTTTTGGACTTTCTTCCACTTTTCTTAATGCGTGGAATACAGCTGGTCTGGGCTTCGAGGATAGTATTTTTAAATAACACCCAAGCTTGCTGTAAGTCTTTAATCTTTGGAACCGCTCCTTTTAGTTTTTTTCCGAACTATATTCCTCATTCTATCATAGTCTCCCTTTTGAAAGTTAAAAGGTAGTACTGTGGATTCCTTTACTATCTGTCCTCCACTGATTAAATCAAACATGATCATACTATGATCACTATTGCCAAGTGGTCCCAACACCCTTATTTCTTGCACCAGATCTGGCGTTCCACTAAGGACTAGGTCCAGTATGGCTTCCCCTCTGGTTGGTTCATGAATCAGCTGCTCCAAGAAGCAGTCATTTATTTCATCTAGAAACTTTATCTCTTTAGCTTGTCCTGCTGTGAGACTGTCCCAGTCGATACCGGGGTAATTGAAATCACCCATTATTACTACTCTGTTGTGGCTTTTGTTAGCTTCCTTGATTTCTTTGAGCATTTCATCATCCATTTGTTCATTCTGGCCAGGCGGTCGATAGTATACTCCCACTGCCATCACCTTCCCCTTCATAAATGGAATTTCAATCCATAGAGATTCTACAGCAAATTGTGTTCCCTGCAAAACTTTAATCCTTTCTGACTCAATGGCCTCTTTAACATAGAGCGCAACCCCTCCACCAATTTGTTCAGCTCTATCATTACGATATAGTTTGTATCCAGGTATCACAGTGTCCCACTGGTTATCCTCCTTCCACCATGTCTCTGAGAGTGCAATCATATCTAACCTCTCATTTAGTGCTATATATTCTAATTCTCCCATCTTATTGTTTAGACTTCTAGCATTGGCATACAAGCATTTTAGTGACTGTATTTTATTAATTTTATTACTATTAATCTGGCTATTGGTAGGCATGGGTAATTGGGAATCTTTATGCTCTGTCTGCTCCTTACTCAAGGGCATTTGGGCTACTATACTCCCTTTTGGAACCTCACTGTTTTTGGTAGTATCCTTCAAGGATACCTTTGTCCGAACCATGCGCTCCTGGGTGACTGTCGGCTTTCCCCTATTTTCTAGTTTAAAAGCTTCTCTATCTCTTTTTTAAAGGTTAATGCCAGCAGTCTGGTCTCATCCTGATTAAGGTGAAGCCCATCCCTTCGGA
This sequence comes from Ichthyophis bannanicus, assembly GCA_033557465.1. Classification (NCBI taxonomy): domain Eukaryota; kingdom Metazoa; phylum Chordata; class Amphibia; order Gymnophiona; family Ichthyophiidae; genus Ichthyophis; species Ichthyophis bannanicus. The sequence goes on along the minus strand of CM066033.1, from coordinate 368,654,651 downwards.
AGAGCCCCCCCTTTCCCCAGAATGTTCCCCAGTTCCTAACAAATCCAAAACCCTCATCCTTGCACCATTGTCTCATCCACGCATTGAGACTCCGGAGCTCTGCCTGTCTTTTGGGTCCTGCACGTGGAACAGGAAGCATTTCGGAGAACGCTATCCTGGAAGTTCTGGATTTCAACTTCCTACCTAAAAGCTTAAATTTAGCCTCCAGAACTTCCCTACCACATTTTCCTATGTCATTGGTACCAACATGTACCAAGACAGCAGACTCCCCCCCAGCACTATCTATGATCCTATCTAGGCGGTGCGTGAGATCTGCTACCTTCGCACCAGGCAGGCATGTTACCAGGCGATCCTCACGTCCACCAGCCACCCAGCTATCTACATTCCTAATGATTGAATCACCAACTATAACAGCTGTCCTGACCCTCCCCTCATGGGGACATGGCCCTGGAGAAACGTCCTCGGTGCGAGAGGGTTTTACATCACCTGGAGGACAGGTCCTAGTTACAGGATCACTTCCTGCCACACCAGGGTGATGCTCTCCTGTCACGCGACCTCTCTCCTCCATGGCAACAGGGATGCTGCCAGACTGGAGGTGGGACTTCAGGACTATATCCCTGTAGGTCTCGTCCATGTACTTCTCTGTCTTTCTTATGTCTTCCAGGTCTGCTACTCTAGCCTCTAGAGAACGGACTCGTTCCCTGAGAGCAAAGAGCTCCCTGCACTTAGTGCATATGTAGGACCTCTCACCAACTGGGAGAAAATCATACATGTGACACTCAATGCAAAAGACTGGAGAACCCCCATCTCGTTGCTGGACCTCTGTCTGCATCTTAGTTTAAAGCTTGTGTTTAGGTCTTTTAAATTCGGTATATAATAAGGATTGGTGTAGATGCTTATACTAATAAAAGTGTATCTAATACCCCTAATACACCCTGTGTACCTGAAGCTTAATTAATCTCAGGTCCTCTGTGTATGACTGATTTGGATTAAGAGCTGCACCTGAGAGCAGCCCCTTTCCTCTAAGATGTGCAAGTACCTATAAAACTACAATTACCCCAGGGGTGGGTGGGTGCTGGGGAGGGAGGGAGGGAGATAAGTCCTATTAAAGAGGGCAGTTACAAGGTACCCTGTCAACCCTCAGCAGGGGGATGGGGGTACCACACAAAGCCCAGTTAGTTGAGAGAGGCAAGGTAAGTACAGCTGAGAAGGCTGAACTAGCACACCACTAAGACAAACAATAAATAATTAAACAAACAAACAGTTAGACAAACAGTAAATAATTAAATAAACAGCTAGAACTCACAGTAAGATGTCCCAGGAGGCAAATATCCCCTCACTAGCAGAGCTCTGTAGAAATACAGCCCTTCTCTGGTCAGAGAAAAGCAAACTAAAACAGACTATGCACACGTGGAGAAAACAGGAAGAAGGCTACACAATACCTCAGGGGGAGGGGGAGGATTCACTCAGGCAGGCAAGGACAGGAAAAAAGTTTAACAAACAGCAGGTTCTGGGGAGAGAGATTTAATTCAAAATGGCTACCACACAAAGCCCAGTTAGTTGAGAGAGGCAAGGTAAGTACAGCTGAGAAGGCTGAACTAGCACACCACTAAGACAAACAATAAATAATTAAACAAACAGTTAGACAAACAGTAAATAATTAAATAAACAGCTAGAACTCACAGTAAGATGTCCCAGGAGGCAAATATCCCCTCACTAGCAGAGCTCTGTAGAAGTACAGCCCTTCTCTGGTCAGAGAAAAGCAAACTAAAACAGACTATGCACACGTGGAGAAAACAGGAAGAAGGCTACACAATACCTCAGGGGGAGGGGGAGGATTCACTCAGGCAGGTAAGGACAGGAAAAAAGTTTAACAAACAGCAGGTTCTGGGGAGAGAGATTTAATTCAAAATGGCTACCACACAAAGCCCAGTTAGTTGAGAGAGGCAAGGTAAGTACAGCTGAGAAGGCTGAACTAGCACACCACTAAGACAAACAATAAATAATTAAACAAACAGTTAGACAAACAGTAAATAATTACTGGGCGGCCTCCCAAGGCGTCCAAAGGCCCTGAGTGCATGTCCCTCGACAGTGCGCCCCCCATCCCAGGAGGGAGGCATCTGTCGTGAGCACCCGGGATGGTGGGGGAGACTGAAAAGGCATGCCGAGCACTAGGTTGGGCAGGTGAAGCCACCAGTGCAGGGAGGAGGCCAGACGGTCGGAAATCTGTATCAGGTCCGACAGCCTCCCTGTGGCCTGACGCCACTGAGTGCGAAGGCTCCACTGAGCAGGCCGCATATGTAGACAGGCGTTCGGGGTGACATGGACCGTGGAGGCCATGTGTCCGAGTAGCTGCAGGAACTGCCTGGCCGAGGCCGGAGACCTGCCGCCGAACCTGCCGGCTAGAGCCGCGAGCCTGTTGGCCCTTTCCAGAGGCAAGAAGGCATGAGCCTGCCGAGTGTCCAGCCGTGCCCCTATGAACTCGAGGTTCTGGAAGGGGAGCAAAGCGGACTTCTCGAAGTTTATGACGAAGCCCAAGTGCTGAAGCAGGACCACCGTACGCTGGGTGGCTTGGGCGACCCCTGGAGCAGACGATGCCCGGATGAGCCAATCGTCCAGGTATGGGAAGACGAAGAGGCCCTGAAGCCTTAGAAAGGCGGCTACCACCGCCAGGCACTTCGTGAACACCCTGGGCGCGGAGGACAGGCCAAAGGGCAGTACCCGGTACTGATAATGACTCCCCGCCACCACAAACCTTAGGTATTGTCGGTGGTCCGGATGAATAAGGATGTGGGTATAAGCATCCTTTAGATCCAAGGAGCATAGCCAATCTCCCCGCTGAAGGTAGGGCAGCAGGGTTCCAAGGGTAAGCATCTTGAACTTTTCCCGCTGCAGGAACTTGTTGAGGTTGCGTAGGTCAAGACCCCACAAGTGTTGGGGCACGGGCTCCACCGCCCGTTCCTGAAGCAGACTTTGCAGCTCCCGAAGGAGTAAGTCCCTGTGCAGAGGGGGTCTCGGAGGCTCCCCTGGAAAGTAGGGGGGAGGCACCTGGTGAAAATGCAGGAGGTAGCCCTCTCGAACTATCTGCAGTACCCAGGCCTCGGATGTTATGGCTGACCACCTGTGAGCAAAGTGGGTCAGCCGACCCCCCGTACTGGACGAAGGCCCCTGAGGGGGAGGGGCTATGCTGGCATAGTCAAAAACCCCCGCCCTGCTGGGCCGGGCCCTGCGTGGCGGGTTTGGAGGCTTTCTGCTTCCGGGGTCCGTTACCCTGTCCCCTAGGCCGCTGCCCCTGCAGGGGGGTTGTGGCCGGGTATTGTGGTTGGTGATGCGTATAAGCAAACACCTTCCTCGGGTAAAAAGGCTTTTTCCCCGAGCCCTTCTTTTTCTGTGAAGTGGTAGAGGACTTCCTAGAAAGGCGAGTCCTGGTGAGAGTCTCTGATTCGAGCTCCGCCGCCTTTTCAGCCATGGGTTTGCCGAAGAGGTTTTCTCCCCTGCAGGGGACATCGACCAACTTGTCCTGCACCCAGGGCTCGAGGTCGGAGGACTGAAGCCAAGCCTGGCGGCGAGCCCCGATGCCGGCTCCGGCTACTCGAGCCAAGGCCTCGAAGCCATCATAGGCCGCTCGAGAAATGAGTTTCGAACACTCTCGAATCCCGGAGGACAAGGCTTGGAACCGCTGCAAGGGTTCCTCGGAGAGACCGGCAGAGAAACCCTGAAGTTCTTTCGCCAGGTCTCGGAGGTATATACCCATGTACAGCTGATATGTCTGGACCCGACAAGCAAGCATAGAGCCCTGGAAGCACTTCCTACCGAGGGCATCCAGGCTCCGGGCCTCCTTCACAGGGGGCATCGAGGAGTGCATCTTTTGACTCTTAAGTCGATGCATGGCCGACTCCACCACCATGGAGTGTTGTGGAAGTTGCGCCTTCTGGAACCCGGGGCTCTTGCGGACTCGATACATGGAATCGATCCGCTTGCTCAAGACTGGCGTCGAGGCTGGGCTCTCCCACATGCGGAAGAGAAGCTGCTCCAGCATCGGGGGAACCGGTACAGTGAAGGCCTCCCTCGGGGGGAAGTCGTATTGGAGGGCCTCGAGCTCTTCGGCTCGGGGCTCCTCCTCCGGATCCGCAGGGAAGGCCAAAGCCTTGGTCATATCCCTTACGAAATCGGAGAACCGGGTATCCTCCGGGGGGGGACCGCCTCCGAGGCTCCGACTCAGGCGAGTCGGAGGGGACGCACCGCGTCTGAAAAGAACCGGGTGACTCGTCCTCCTCTGTGTCCCAGCCCGACTCCTCCGAGGAGGAATCGAGCGGCTCCGTGCGGGCGGGGCCCGGGGACCTCCGCCCCGACCGGTGTCGAGGACCTCGGTCCCGAGGGAGACCTAGGCCGAGGATCGACTCGAGCTCGTATGGACTCGAGGATCGGCTCGGCCTCCGAGGTCGACTTGAGCGCCGACGTCCCGGTGGTTGGGGCAGATGCACTGGCGAGGCCGGTGATCCATGCCCGCTGCTGGTCCATGAAGGCAGATATACTGTGCTCCAAGGTCGTCAGTCTGAGATCAAGCTCAGAGGACCCAGCAGCTGTCGACTCGGGCCCCGACGTCGTCGGGCCCGACGTCGGCTCATCCGTGGGGGAGTCCAGGAGGACTATATCACTCACGTGTCCAGGTGACTCCACTCCGAGACGAGGAATCTTCGAAGGCATTTCCTCCTCCGAGGGCGCGGGTTGTCGGACCGGGCTAAGCGACATGGCCCTAGAAGGACCAGGCTCGCCGCCCGGTTCCGCCCTCGCGGGCCGCTTCTCCCGCCGGTGCTTCCGGCTGGGGGAGCCCCGTTCAGAAGAACTCCTACGATGCTCCGAACTGGAGCCACGAGGTGTAGAGGCCTCTGACGAGGTCCGCGTGGAGTCAGAGAAAATCCGATCCCTCTGTGACTGCCGACTCCGCAGCGCCTTCGAGGACATCTTGCTGCAAGGGCCGCAGCTCATAAGGTCATGCTCGGCCCCAAGGCAGCGGAGGCAGCAGTCATGCGTGTCAGTAAGAGACATGACAAGAATGTAAAACGGTCTTCTCAGAGTATACAATTAAATTAGACTCAGTATAAATACTCTATTATAACTTAATGTCAATATCTAGATGAAATTTCTACGATGTAACAAAACTTATGTTGCCAGTCAATCTTCTTTAAATGAAAAGCATAAAAACTTTCCTTAATTTTCTAACGGTAGTCTCAGAACCAGAGGACACTCTACACCACATGCTTTGTGGAAAATGGAGTATTACCTCATTCACATCAACGACTACCAGGAGACCACCTCTCCTCTCTTCTTATTTTTTAAAATTATTTATGTGATAAAAAGGGTGCCAGCAAATAAATATATACCACCAAGGTTTCTCTGCCTCGTGAAATTTCTTTAAAGTGATATATAGTAGGCTTATCTTAGTTTAGTGGACAAGTTCATGTTCCAAGCCAAACGAATAATCATTTCTCAGGCAAATAATTGTTTCTCTACGCCTTCCCAGGGCGCCGCATTAGCGTTTCTCTCCTTCTTGGAGGTTCTTCAGGAGAATCTGTAAGAAAATTTAGAATGGCATTGCAAATTTTCATGTACTTGTTTAGCCCACTTTTAATGGTGACTCGTGTGAAAGTTGAATAAAAACTGTAAAAGATCATCCTATAAAGAACCCCATTCATTCTTAAAAACAATTGGAATTGCAAAAGCCAAAAATGTATCGCCTAAATAGGAAGTACTCACTGTGAAATGCTGCCCACGTCTCTCAAAGTACTTTCATGACAGAAAAACGCCGCGCATGCGGTCTTACCACAACAGCTGACTTTTATCTAGAGTCATGTGGGATAGCTTATCTGCACACTTGCCATTCTACTGAGACATTAAGCCCCTGTGGTTTCACAGTGTTAACCAGGAAAATCCATCGCTGTTCTTCATAAAGCAATGTTTCATCTATAGTTTTGCCACGTTTAGGAACTAAAATCTGATCTATGCAGAAACAACGTAACTGGTCAAATGTATGATGGAACTTTTCACAGTGATGAACCATAGGGGCAGACATATTCTTACAACGTAAACGGCTATGATGTTCTTGTAGCCGAACTCTAAGGGACCGTATAGTCTTCCCTATATATAGCAACCCACAAGGGCATCGAATAGCATATACCACTGCTTCTGAATTACACGACGTGACGTGTCTTAAGAAATATGTTTTCCCAAGATATTGAAATTCAGTTAACTCATCTGTCACATAACATATGTTGCAGCTACCACATTTTCTGTGGCCTGGTGCTTCCTGTGAGGATTTCACAATATTATGAGAACGGAGAATGGTAGGACTGAGTTGTTGTTGCAAATTACTGTTTCTCTGCCAGACACATCTCACTCGTTTGTCTTCCAGTCCAGGGATAGTTTGAAGTATATGGCCATGTTTTTTAACAATACCTTGGATTTTATGACTCAGCGGTGAGTATTTAGTTATAAGGTTAATATTATCTTCATTGGCCTCTGAACGGGAGGGTGAGAAAAGCCAGGAACGATCATTATACAGGGCTCGTGTGTATGCCTGCTTAGAGACTCGTTCAGGATATCCTCGATCTGAGAAAGCTTGTAACAGGTGCTTTGATTTACTCTTAAAATCTGCTACCTCGGAGCAGTTTCGACGATAGCGAAGAAACTGAGAATATGGTAAGCTATTTTTCAACCTGATAGGATGTCCACTTGTATAATGTAACAGTGTATTACGGGCAATGGGTTTTCTGTAAACTGTCGTCTTCCATCCATGTAATCCTCTACTTATTTCCACGTCCAGAAAAACTATAGTATTAAGCTGTATCGTAGATGTGAATTGTATTACTGTATTACGTGCATTGAGCCAATCGATAAATTCTTCTGCCTTATCCTGAGATCCCTTCCATAATAGAAAAATATCATCAATGAACCTCAGCCACAACTGGATGTAATGAACATATGGAGATGTTGGTAACCAGCTGCTTTCAAAATTACTCATAAAAAGGTTAGCAATCGATGGAGCACAAGATGCACCCATAGCTATACCTATATTCTGTTGGTACAGCACATTGTTAAACTGAAAAAAATTTTTTGTGATGGTAATTCGTGCCAGCTCCGTAAGAAATGCTACTTGAGAATGTGAAAGGTCCCCTCTATTGTTCAATACTGTAGTAACTGTCATAATCGCTGAATGTTGGGGGATGTCTCAGTAGAATGGCAAGTGTGCAGATAAGCTATCCCACATGACTCTAGATAAAAGTCAGCTGTTGTGGTAAGACCGCATGCGCGGCGTTTTTCTGTCATGAAAGTACTTTGAGAGACGTGGGCAGCATTTCACAGTGAGTACTTCCTATTTAGGCGATACATTTTTGGCTTTTGTAATTCCAATTGTTTTTAAGAACGAATGGGGTTCTTTATAGGATGATCTTTTACAGTTTTTATTCAACTTTCACACGAGTCACCATTAAAAGTGGGCTAAACAAGTACATGAAAATTTGCAATGCCATTCTAAATTTTCTTACAGATTCTCCTGAAGAACCTCCAAGAAGGAGAGAAACGCTAATGCGGCGCCCTGGGAAGGCGTAGAGAAACAATTATTTGCCTGAGAAATGATTATTCGTTTGGCTTGGAACATGAACTTGTCCACTAAACTAAGATAAGCCTACTATATATCACTTTAAAGAAATTTCACGAGGCAGAGAAACCTTGGTGGTATATATTTATTAGCTGGCACCATTTTTATCACATAAATAATTTAAAAAAATAAGAAGAGAGGAGAGGTGGTCTCCTGGTAGTCGTTGATGTGAATGAGGTAATACTCTTGTTCCACAAAGCATGTGGTGTAGAGTGTCCTCTGGTTCTGAGACTACCGTTAGAAAATTAAGGAAAGTTTTTATGCTTTTCATTTAAAGAAGATTGACTGGCAACATAAGTTTTGTTACATCGTAGAAATTTCATCTAGATATTGACATTAAGTTATAATAGAGTATTTATACTGAGTAAGAGACATGAGCCTGACACAGCGATCACACTTTTTAAAACCGCTGGCAGCCATCGGGGGGAAAAGGGCCCATGCAAGGTCGAAAGACCGCGCTGCCAGGGATGAAGGGAAAAGTGGCGGGAACGCCAGTTGGGAAAAAACAAAACGTAAACGGGCCCAAAAAGGATATCGGGGCCCGGCGGGAAGAGGAACACACGAACCGTGAAAAAATTATTTAACGAAACAAATCAAAGAAATCAACTTTTCAGCGGCGTTAATAGACACGTCTGTAGGGCACCGCGGAAAAAAGAAGACTGAGCAAGATGGCATCCCTGGGCGGGAAGGGGACCGCGCATGCGCGCTGCAATTCCCAAAGGCTTTCTGCGAAAGCTGGGCAAATTGCTCCGCGAGGGCTCCGTCGGCGACGTCACCCATAAGTGAGGACTGACTTCCTGCTTGGTCCTGGAGAAGAAAGATAACCTTCCAGGAAAGAAATTTCAAGGAGGTAGTGGCTAAGGGTTCAAAGGGTGGCTTCATGAGCTGACCAAGAACCAGATTCAAGTCCCATGCCACTGGAGGTGGTCTAATGGGAGGTTTAGTTAAAAGAAGGCCTCTCATGAATCTTGCAATAAGAGGATGAGAGGAGACAGGTTGTCCATTGAGAGGCTTAAGGGATGCTGCAATAGCACTCAAATGGACCCTTACTGAATTCATTTTGAGGCCTGCATGGGAAAGATGCAGGAGATACTCTAGTAAAGAATTCAAAGGCATTGCTAGAGGGTTAATACCCTTCTCAGCACACCAAATGGTAAACCTTTTCCATTTAAAAGCATAGGAACGTCTAGTAGAAGGCTTTCTGGAAGCATGATCCCATACTTGCTGAGAAAGATGCCAATCTTGAAGGTCTAAGCCTTTAGCAACCAAGCCCTGAGATGGAGAGACTGGGGGTTTGGGTGCCACAACGTTCCCTCCTCCTGAGACAGGAGATCTGGAGCAGACCCCAAGTCCAGGGAGGGAGCTTGAGAGAGATGCAGAAGTAGAGGGTACCACACTTGGCGTGGCCAACGTGGAGCTATGAGGATCATAGTCCCTCGATCTCTCTGAAGCTTGAACAGGGTCTTGGGAATTAGGGGAATGGGTGGAAAGGCGTACAGGAAGTCTTGACCCCAATGAAGGAGGAAGGCATCCCTGGCCTGAACTCCGAGACACGGAATTCTGGAACAGAATCGGGGAAGTTTGGCATTCCACGGACTTGCAAAGAAGTCTATGTCCGGGGTTCCCCAAATTCGAAAGATTCTGACTATCTGGTCCATATGAAGGGACCATTCGTGTGGAAGCAGAACTCGACTGAGTCTGTCTGCCCAGTAGTTTTGAACTCCTGGAAGGTATACTGCCAGAAGATGAATTTGATGCTCTCTGGCAAAGGCCCACAATCTCAGAGCTTCGTTGCAAAGCGACAGAGAGCCAGTTCCTCCCTGCTTGTTCACATAGAACATGGCTACTTGGTTGTCCATGTGGATGAGGACTGTCTTGTAGCTGAGCAGGGTATGGAAGACTCTGAGAGCTAAGAAGATTGCTCTGAGCTCTAAGATGTTGATATGTAGGGAGGTCTCCTGTAGAAACCAAATGCCCTGGGTGGAGAGGTCTTGAAGATGAGCTCCCCAACCCTTTGGAGAGGCATCTGTTGTAAGGATTGCTTGGGGTAACAATTGTTGGAATGGGGACCCCAGCAACAGATTTTGAGTGGACTTCCACCACTGGAGCGACCAAAAGAGGCGCCTGGAGGTTGCTATTTTGTCTGACAGACCCCCTGATGCCTGGATCCACTGGGTGGACAAAGTCCATTGAGCTGCCCTCATGTGAAGGCGAACATAAGGGACCACATGCACAGTGGATGCCATGTGGCCTAGCAGTTGTAACATCTCTCGAGCAGTTAAGATGGGTTTTTAACTGGATCTGAGAGGCTAACTGCACTAAACGTAGGCAACGGGCCTGGGGAAGATAGGCCCTTGCAGTTGTGGTATCCAGCAAGGCCCCTATGAACTCTAGAGACTGAGTAGGGGTGAGTTGGGACTTTGGAAAGTTTATCACCAGTCCCAGATACTGCAGAACACGCATTGTGCAAACTAGGGAAGTTTGGGCCTCTGATTGGGATGAAGCTCGGATGAGCCAGTCGTCCAGATATGGGAATACAAATATTCCTAGAGTGCGTAGAAAGGCAGCTATTACTGCCATGCATTTTGTGAACACTCTTGGAGCAGAGGCCAGACCAAAGGGAAGCACCCTGTATTGGTAGTGCTTTCCCTGATAAAGGAACCGAAGGAACCTTCTGTGTGCTGGATGGATGAGTATATGGGTATACGCATCCTTGAGATCTAGAGAACAAAGCCAATCCTGACTCTGAAGGAATGGAAGGAGAGTACCTAGAGAAATCATTTTGAATTTCTCCTTGCATAGGAATTTGTTCAATTCTCTGAGATCTAATATGGGTCTGTAGCCCCCTGTTTTCTTTGGAATTAGAAAGTAGGGGGAGTAGAACCCTGAGCCCTGTTGAAGAAGAGGTACTTCTTCTATTGCCCCTTGGGCAAGAAGGGTAGAAATCTCCTGACCCAGAAGGTCGAGAAGAGATGTTGGAGAATTGAACTGCCTCACCATGGTGTAAGGAGGAAGGTTTGAGAAATGAAGTTTGTACCCCTCCCTTATGATGGAAAGGGTCCATTGCTCTGCTGTGATTTGCTCCCATCTGGGAGCAAAGTGAGCTAACCTTTCTGGAATGGTGAGAGGCTCTGGGTCTTTTAGAGCCAGAAAGGCTAAGTTCTTTAGTTGCAAGTCAAAGGCCCTGAGGAGGTTGAGGCTGTTGGGCTACAGTATTCCTTGCAGCCTTAGGCTTGGCCTGTTTAGGTTGTTGACGCTTTGCAGCAAAACGACCTGCAGAAGATGTCTGTTGACCATAAACAGGATAATATCTTCCCTTCTTGGGAAAATATGCCTTTTTGAACAACCTCTTCTGGACAGGATTAGAGGTAGACTTTGAAAGCCTATCCAAAGCAGAATTTTCTGCATCCATTTGAGTGGCCTTTGCTTGCCAATCTTTGCCAAACAGGTTTTCACTTGTACAAGGAAGATTCCCTAATCCATCTTGGACCCAGGGTTCCAAATCAGAAGCTTGTAACCAAGCAATTCTGCGTGCACCTATGGCAATGGCCGAGGCTCTGCTGGCCCCCTCAAAAGAGTCAAAGGCTGCACGGTTGGAAAATTTGGAAACATCCTGGGCATGCTTAAGCCAGGTAAGAAAGTCTTCCCTTTTATCTTCTGGAAGAAAAGGGAGGAAAGTCTGCAGATGATCTGTAACTTCCTTCAGAAACATCCCCATATAGAGACTATAGGAGTTGATTCTGGCAACATGCATACTGGCCTGGAAAATTTTCCTGCCAAAAGCATCTAAGGTTCTACATTCTTTTCCTGGAGGAGCAGATGAGTGCCTCTTTGCACTCTTTAAATTTTTCATAGCAGACTCCACCACAATAGAATGGTGAGGAAGCTGAGTTTTATGAAATCCAGGACAAGGAGGGACACGATACATGGTATCCAACCTGCGAGAATGAGAAGAGATGGTGAGAGGAGTCTCCCATATGCCTAGCATGTGGTCATAAAAGATCTCATGAACTGGCAAAGTGGCTGCTTCTTTAGGAGCCTTGGGATATTGCAAAATATCCAATTTTTTGGCTCTAGGCTCTGTCTCAGGGGCTACTGAGATAGAAAGCCCCTTGGCCACTTCCCTTATGAAGTCTTGAAAAGACAAGTCTTCTGGAGGGGACATTCTTCTTTTTGGAGAAGAAGGCTCCTGAGGAAGAAGTACCGATGCTTCGACAGAGGCCTCCGATGCATCAGAGTCTTCGGAGGAATCGAAGTATCGCCTGTCTGGATGCTCCTGTAAAGCCCGATACGCATACCGAGTTGTATCGACATCGGGAGTCATCGGTACTGGATAGGTACCGATAGGCATCATCGGACAGGGTACCGGTGCAGTCGACACCGAAGCCGATGTCAATGCAATCGGTACCGGTACCGGCACCGGAACCGATGTCGGAGCCGGTACCGACAACAAAGGTTGTTGCAGTACCAGCGGCGTCGCAGCCTGTATGAATGCCGTAATGGCACGCTGCATGGTCAGAAAATTCTGATCCATCGACGCCATGAATATCTGGAGGTCGGTACCGGCAGATTCCACCGGTACCCCAGAACATTGCAACAGGTGATCGGTCGAGGCTGTGCCATCGATGTCAACCTGTGACCCCATAGGAGGAGCTTTGGAAGCCGGAGCTTCCCGCCGGGGTACCTTTGCCGGTGCAGGATCCTCGAGGGCAAGCCCGGAGGCATCTCGATGCTTAGAGGGAGATCTACCCTTCGAGGACCGGCTGGACTTATGTTTGGTTACCTGAGATCCATAGGAGGAAGAAGAAGCCCTGGAAGACGTTGATGCCACCGAAGCTGCATCAGAGGGAAACAGTGTACTGAGCTTGGCTGCTCAGTTCTGTAAACCTCTTTTAGACATCATGGAGCAGGACGGACAATCCGTGATGGAATGGTCAGGACCCAAACACTTAAGACACCAGTCATGGGTGTCGGTAACAGAGATGGTACCGCTGCACTTAGTGCATTTTTTAAACCCGGACGCGGGCTTTCCATGAGGAATTTTCTGTTAGGCCTAAGGCCCAACGAAGAAAAAATACACTGAAGTGGAATGGAAAGTATCTTTTTTTTTTTTTTTTTAAGAAAAAGAACAAAAAGACCGACGGTACCGGTCCGACGTCGAAGAAGGCAGACGCGCGACCAAAGAAATAAAATAAAATAAAGAACTTCTTCAGCGGTGACAGGAACACGACCTGCTGGCTCCGCGGAAAAGAAGAACTGGAGAGAGGCGGTTAGGAAAGGCGGGAAGGCAGCGCGCAGGCGCTGTGGGATGCTCCCAAAAGCTTTCCTTTTTTGGGACGCTGGGGAGCGTTCCCGCGCAGGCTCCGTCGGTACCGACGTACCCATATGTGAAGACTCATTCCTGCTTGTTCCTGGAGATGCTATATTCTGATTTGATTTAAATTATAGCTCTTAGCTGCTGCTAGGCTATAACTTCTTATGAAATTTAAACTACAAGCTCTCTGCTGGGTTCCAAATGTAACCAGAAAACTCTCTTCCGTGTTTTAAATTTAAACTAAAAGTACTTTTCTGTTACTAGGCCCTGAATGACTATTAAATTTAAACTACAAGCTCTCTGCTGGGTATGAAATGTAACCAGAAAGTTCTCCTCTGTGTTTTAAATTTAAACTTAAACTGCTGCTACTAGGCCCTGACTGATTTAACAAAAATAGTGGGTTCACAGATTAATTAGCTTTAATACAAAGAATTCCTTTTAGAAAATTACCAGAAGCATATACTCACAGTTGCAGATCTCTCTCCAGAAGTAACAGTCCCTTTTTCTAGTCCTTCAAGACCTACATCCAAAGCAGCAAGCTCCTGTATACCTACCAGCATTGCAGCCCCGCCTGGAGTATGGGCGGAGAATAATCCACCTGGCCTAGCAAAGAATATAGCTCCTGTGCTTGTCACCCTTAAGCCAGGAGCAGAACCAGTCAATGTGCGTCAGTATCCCCTCCCGCGACCAGCAATTGAAAGTATACATCGCCACCTGAAGAAACTACTGCAGTATGGACTCCTTAGAGAATGCCAATCACCCTGGAACACCCCCCTTCTCCCAATCAAGAAGCCTGGGACAGGTGACTACCGCCCAGTGCAGGATCTACGTCGAGTGAACAGTGCAGTTGAAACCATACATCCAGTAGTACCAAATCCTTACACCCTCCTGGGACTGATTCCAGCAGAAGCCACACATTTCACTGTTTTGGACTTAAAGGATGCCTTTTTCTGTATACGCCTGGCATCTGCCAGTCAGCTTTTGTTTGCATTTGAATGGGAAAACCCTACCACAGGACGACGAGGACAACTCACTTGGACTCGATTACCACAAGGATTCAAGAATTCACCCACTATCTTCAGTGCAGCCCTCAGTCAAAATCTGTCGAGTTACCCTGTAACTCCGGGAAAACGAATCTTACTCCAATATGTAGATGACTTGCTTATAGCCACCAACAACGAAACTGATTGTGTGCAAGCTACCAGTGATCTCTTGCACCTCCTGAATGAAGCTGGATACAAGGTCTCGAGAGCCAAGGCGCAACTGTGTCAGACAAAAGTGAAATACTTAGGCTTCCATCTATCCAAAGGAACCTGGAAATTAGGACTTGAATGAAAGGAAGCAGTATGCCGCATCCCAACCCCCACCACAAGAAAGCAGGTGCGGGCTTTCCTGGGAGCTGCAGGCTATTGCCGCATATGGATACCAAATTTTGCGCTCATGGCAAAACCCTTGTACCAAGTCACAAAGGGAGCGGAACAATCCCCCTTGGAATGGGGCCCAGAACAAGATAAAGCATTCAAATCCCTAAAAACAGCGTTGTTGTCATCCCCGGCTTTGGGACTACCAGATGTGCAGAAACCCTTTCGCCTATATGTCCATGAGTCAAATGGAAACGCATTGGGAGTCTTGACTCAACCTCTTAGGTCTTGGCAGCGACCTGTAGCCTACCTGTCAAAACAATTGAATCCTGTTGCCAAAGGATGGCCACCTTGTCTGAGAGCTGTAGCAGCCACAGCCCTCTTGGTGAGCGAAGCGGACAAGTTCACCCTAGGACAAGAGCTTCAAGTCACCGTACCACATTCTGTCTTAACCCTGATGGAACACTGACCATGATTGCTTGGAAGTAATGGACACTGTATATTCAAGTCGCCCAGACTTAACTGATATCCCTTTGGACCACCCAGACAGAACTTTCTTCGTAGATGGGAGTAGCCTCATAGTCGAAGGACAGCGATGTGCTGGTTATGCAGTGGTGACCCTGGACATGGTAGTAGAATCGTCAGCCCTGGCCCCAGGAACCTCAGCGCAGAAGGCTGAATTGATAGCCCTCACACGCGCACTCAAACATAGAACAGGAATCAGCCTGAATGTCTACACAGACTCCAAATATGCATTTACAACATTACATGCCCATGGAGCCCTGTACAAGGAGCGTGGATTAATCACCTCAGGAGGCAAGTCTGTCAAGTATGGCCCAGAAATATTGACTTTATTGGAAGCAGTATGGGCCCCCAAACGCGTTGCTGTAATGCATTGTCGGGGCCATCAAACTGGAGATGGAGAAGTGTCCCGAGGAAATAGATTTGTCGATGCCACAGCCCAAGAAGCAGCTATTGCTGGACAAATCACTACCCCTAGTGTAACGATTCAAGCAGCCATATTTCCAGTACCTCTTAGTGCATGGACACCCAGATATACCCAGGCGGAGATGGACCATTACTGTCGACATGGGGGGGGGGCAACTATCGGAAACTGGATGGATAGTGTTGCCACCGCCTGAAGGGAGCTCACCCCCTGGTATGACCGTGATTCCCGAAGCCCTAGGCCCTGCCTTTGTCCAAGCCTTTCATCAAGCCACACACTACGGAAAAACCAAAATGGCAGACGCTCTAAAACCATACTTTTATATCTCGTTGCTGGGACCTCTAACCACCTCAGTAGCCCGAAGATGTGTGGCTTGTGCCAAGAACAATGCCCGACAAGGTCCTGTCCCACCCCCAAGAGTTCAGTCAGTAGGAGTTACCCCCATGGGGAATATTCAAATAGACTTTGCAGAAATGCCATGAGCGAATGGATATCGCTACTTGTTAGTCCTAGTCTGTACATTTTCTGGATGGGTGGAAGCTTTTCCCACTAGAACTGAGAAGGCCAGGGAAGTCGCTAAAGCCCTGCTCCATGAGATCATCCCCCGATTCGGAATACCTTTGACCATGGGGTCTGACAATGGGCCCTCTTTTGTGTCACAGGTAACCCAGCAGCTAGCCCACGCCCTGCAAATACAATGGAAGTTACACACAGCTTATAGACCCCAGAGTTCAGGGAAAGTAGAGAGAATGCACCGAACCCTGAAGTCTCAGTTATCTAAGCTCTGTCAAGAAGCCCACCTTAAATGGCCCCAAGCTCTCCCCATGGCCCTTCTCCGGATACGTTCAGCCCCCACCACGCCCTTAGGAGTATCCCCATTTGAGATTTTGTATGGGAGGCCCCCGCCCATAATTCAGGGGATAAGGGGGGATATGAATCAAATTGGATCAGTAATCACTAGGCAAGAATTGTTGGCTCTAAGTTCTGTTTTACAGGGCCTTCATACCTGGATACAAGACCAGTTGCCTATCAATCTAACAGAGCCCTTGCATCCTTTCAAGCCTGGAGCCTCGGTGTGGGTAAAAGAGTGGAAGAAGACACCGTTGGCGCCTC
The DNA here is from genome assembly GCA_033557465.1 of Ichthyophis bannanicus. Classification (NCBI taxonomy): domain Eukaryota; kingdom Metazoa; phylum Chordata; class Amphibia; order Gymnophiona; family Ichthyophiidae; genus Ichthyophis; species Ichthyophis bannanicus. The sequence goes on along the minus strand of CM066033.1, from coordinate 368,638,260 downwards.
ATTGGAAAGGGCCATACATTGCCTTGTTATCAACCCCAACGGCAGTCAAAGTGGCAGAAATCGACTCCTGGATCCACCACAGTTGAGTAAAGCCAGCAGCAGTTCCTGAGAGTCACTCCTGGACCTCGATTGCTAATCCTGCATCACCATTGCGACTCACACTGCGAAGACAAGATCCATCATCGTAAAGACTTTGCCAACCCACTCCTGGACATCAAAGAAAGAGCCGTCCTTCAATTTTGCAGTATCCACATTGCAGACTCTATCAACCATTATCTATCTACCTCAATCAACCATTACCTACCTCATCCATTATTAGAGACTATGATCATGATGCTTACAAATTGCTGTTTTATTCTGGCGGTAGCCCTGGGACACTTGAGAACCCTTCTTGCCTTGCCCCCTTGTGCAGCCTGTATAACCACCACCCGGACTGGGATGCAAGTCACTCAGACTCTGCTTTATCACTCCTTCTATACTTGTACTGGCATAGTCAGCTAGTGTATCTATAATGGTACAGAACTGAACGTCTGTACAAAGGGAAAGACACGTACTTGTTTCAGACCTCGACAGAATCCATCTTACTATGTCCTGGAACTGAGATGGAATGATGAAGATGGAGCCCTCGTCAACGCTACAAGTCAACTCTCTAATCCCACCCAACCTGCGTACCTGTATTTTGATGCTTGTGACTTAATTAACAGAAATAGTTACTACAGGTGCGGATCAACAAGCCTACTATTATGATGAGAAATATATGTGCCCTGAAGGTGCGTACAGATGGGGAATGTGCACTGGAACACACTCCCCAACAACGTACAGCAAATCATCAGAAGCAGACTACTACTGTCCGAAGTGGGACTGTGTGTACTATGCTACCTGGTCTGGTGGCCCAACAGGACAAACTGGAGATAATTGTAAAGCTATACTGGAAAGATTACCCCTACTAGAACCCAACAAGTGCAAGAAAAGTACATGCAATCCCCTACGACTCCAGATCTCCGACCCCAGTCAATGGAAGCAAGGATTTCGATTTGGCCTGCGCATAGCAGGAGGTGGAACTGATCCTGGAACCATCGTATTCATCCAACTGAATGTAAAGACTCATGTTTCTTCACCTTATCGCATACATCATACCTTCCACGAGGCCATGAAGGCAGAATTTGTAGTTCCCCACGCTTCGCAGAATTTGTTCATCGAACTAGCTGGAGCTGTGGCCTCCAGCCTCCATGTCTCAGACTGTCTCTTTTGTGGAGGAACTCAGATGGGAGACCAATGGCCTTGGGAAGCGCAAGAACTGAACTATTCCGTACCATATAACCAGACTGAAGGTTCATAATACTACCAATGAATGGGTCCTCGCCCACTCCATAGTGGGTAAACTATGTTTTGTATGAGCGGGACCACAATTGACTGCATTAGTAGGACAGTTGGTCTGTTTGAACCAGAAATATTACAATGCTACTACTGAGAAGACATCTTGGTGGTAGGGTGCCAATACTCCAGAACCTTCTAATCCTTTGATCGTCTTTCCTCACTTGGCCAGGATATGGACATGTCTGGCTACGCATAGCACCTGGCAAGCTCCACCTGGACTTTACTGGATTTGTGGCACTCGAGCATATGCTAAACTCCCTGCCAATTGGGGAGGAGCATGTGTTCTAGGAACTATACGGCCATCTTTCTTCCTTTTGCCCCTTTCCCACGGAGAACAATTGGGATTCCCTGTATACAACAGCCGACAGAAGCGAGAGGCTCTCAAAATCGGCCAGTGGGACAAATGGGATGCAACCTCTGAAGAATGGCCGCCAGAGAGAATTGTTTCTTACTATGGACCTGCTACCTGGGCACAAGATGGTTCTTGGGGCTACCGCACTCCTGTGTATATGTTGGACCGTATTATACGTTTGCAAGCTGTTGTTGAAATTATAACCAATGAAACTAGTAGAGCACTAACCTTGTTAGCCAAACAAGCCACACAGATGCATACAGCCATTTACCAGAACCGCTTAGCATTAGTTTATCTGCTTGCAGCTGAAGGAGGCGTATGTGGCAAGCTTAATTTAACTAACTGTTGTTTGCAAATTGATAATGAGGGGCAAGTTGTAGAAGACATAGCCAATCACATGAGAAAACAAACTTATGTCCCAGTCCAAACCTGGCATGGCTTGCAACTTGATGGCTGGTTTGGTTCGTGGTTTTCAGGTATGGGCGGCCTGAAGACACTTGTATTGATAGTATTCTTGATTGTGGCTGTTTGCTTATGTATCCCATGTTTCCTTCCCTTATGCTTGCGTATGCTGAACTCAACCATTGATAGGATTGTTGAACGCAAGGCAGATTCACAGATACTAGCTATGTGGCATTACTACCCTAACCCTATACCACAAAGTGATCCCTCCACCCTAGTGTAGAGTACCATATGTGATTTAATTCTCACCCTTTCTCACTTGCGGGTGTGAATAATCAAAGGGGGGAATGTGATAGGCTATGGCCTAGAATAGCCTGCCTAGCCTGTAGAAGTAAGAAAAGCCTGTAGGTCAGGCCTGAGTCCCCAACCCCCACTTTAGAATATTATAGCTGAGCAGAGCTGAAAAGCCAGAGAAAATAGAAAACAGCTTTAAACTGCTTTGCTGATAAGAATGCAAGACTTTTCTATTGAGTTTGTTATGTTATTCACAGATGTATTCACAGTCTCTGTACTGCAGAGTGACCTTGTAAGCAGAAAGCAAGGCAGAATATGTTATGTCTAGATACTGAGCCATGGCTAGGAAGGCCTGAGAGCAGGGGGAAGAGCGGGGTGGGCCCGGTCAGAGATCTCCATTGGATGGGGGGTGGGGGGGGGTGAGGGGGCCACCGGGACCAATGAGGAGTTTGTCTGTATAGAACTGATGAAGAAAGCTATAAATGCTGTTGTTTTACTGAACGCCATGCTCAGACAATTTTGAATGTGACAAGTGTCTGAGACTGTGCACAAATAAACTGGTTTGAATTCCAGTAAATAGACTCCTGGTGTATTCGTTGCGTGTGCTTCGCTACTTCAACAGCAGACAAGGGTGGGACCGGCAAGCCCAGTGTGCAAAACCTGGGTAACAAACTGTGCATTTGACTGCGACTGCAGATCTAATTGATAATAATGGGCAAAAGTATGCAATGACACCCATGTAGCCACTCTACAGATCTCCATCAGCCAAACCAGACTGAATTCTGCCCAGGACGCTGCCTGTGCTTTGGTCGAGTGGGCTGACAGCCCAACTGGTACCGGCCTATCACGCAAGATGCAAGATGTAAGCGGAACTTTCAACCAGCAGGCAATGGAGACCTTGGACGCTGCCTTGCCCTTACGCGGGCCCCCAAACAAAACAAAAAGTCGATCAGTCATTCTAAATGGAGCTGTCCGCTTCAGATAGCGGAGCAGCATTCTGCGCACATCCAGGCCATGGAGCTGGCCATCTGCCTCTGCTGGAAAAGTCAGTAAGACAACTGTTTGGTTGATGTGAAACTCTGATACCACTTTAGGCAGAAAGGTTGGAAAGGTCCGTAGAATCACCTTGTCTTTGGAGAAGACCAAGTAGGGCTCTTGCCAAAACGTCTGCATCTCGAACAAACGACGAACAGAGCAAATGGCTATCAGAAAAACGTTTTTTAAGGTGAAATTCTTCATGGAAGCCGAGCCTAAAGGCTCAAAAGGAGACTCCGCCAAGGCTGACAAGACAAGATTCAAGTCCCACAAAAGCACAGGCAGCCTGCATGTTGGACACAACTGTTTAACCGCACTGAGGAAATACACAATATCTGGGTGAGAGGCTAGCAAGATGCCTTGTATGTGCTCCCTGTAACAAGCTAGTGTGGCAATCGGCACTCTTAGAGAATTCAGGGCCAGGCCCTTATCCATTCCGGCATGCAGGAAGGCCAAGACCTCAAAGACAGATGCCTTCAAGGGATGGAGCACATGCTCTGCACACCAGACCTTGAAGACGCGCTAGACTTGTACGTACGCCAGTAATGTGGAAGGCCACCTCGCCTTCAGCAATATAAAGATTACTGAGGCAGAATAGGCTCACTTTCTCAGGTGCACCCTTTCAACAGCCAAGCTATAAGCAAGAATTGATTTACTTGGGTCATTAGACTCGGATTCTGTGACAAGTAGTCTGGTCTGATCGGCAACCTCCACGGTTTGTCCACTGCTAGCTGAACCAGATCTGCATACCATGGCCTCCGAGGCCAATCTAGAGCGATGAGCACCATGACCCCTTGGTCCACCTCGATGTGTTGTACCACGTGCCCTATCAGAGGCCACGGTGTGAAGACAGAGAAGCCCTTCCCTCAGCCACGCCTGGGCTATTGCATCGAACTCTTCAGACATCCACTCCCTGCGGAGACTGAAAAAACACGTGATCTTGGCATTCTCTGCCATCACCATCAAGTCCATCACTGGTAGTCCCTGCCACCTGACCAGACTGCAGAAGACAGGCTGCTTCAGAGACCACTCCTCTGGATCCAGCTGATGGTGACTGAGAAAATCTGCCTGCCCGTTTTCTTTTCCTGCCACGTGTACCGCCGACAACTGAAGATTTGCTTCCGCCCACTGAAGAAGCACAGCAATCTCCCCCGCCAAGAGCACACTGTCCATGCGGCCCTGACAACTGATGTAGGCTACTATAGTAGCATTATCTGAGAAGACTCTCACTGCTGTATCAAAGGTCAAAACTGCTGAAGGGCCAACTGAACGGCCCTCATCTCCAGGCAATTGATGAACTATTGTGCTGTTCCTGTGACCAATGGCCCTGTGCCACTTGCCCCAGGCAATGAGCTCCCCAACCAGAGAAAATGGCATCCGATGTCACCAGTGTCCACTCTGGAGGCTCCAGGGACATCCCCTTTAACAGACTGGAGTCGTCCAACCACCAAGCTAGACTGCTGCGGACCTCTAACAGGCAAAGGAGCTTTCTTGACAAGGAATGCCTCTGCAATGACCTTCACGACAACAACGTCCTGAGAAAGGAATGCATGTGCGCTCTCGCCCAAGCAACTAAGTCCAGTGAAGCCACCATGGATCCCAATACGCGGACCAAGTATGCAGCTGCAAAAATCTGTGAATCTGCTCCTGAATGTTCACCTTTTGCTCCTCTGGCAGAAACACCATTCTTATTGCCATGTTGAAGCAAGCTCCAAGGTGTAAGAGGCCCTGAGAAGGTGTGAGATGGCTCTTGGTCAGATTCACTACCCGACAATCAGAACTGGTCCTTATTTTTCAGAGTATAATTACTGTTCACCCTTGATGTCCTTGAAGAATTGATTTGAACCTTTGGGTAACATTTGAAGTTGGCTTGTGAGCCCCTGACGAAACATAATACCTGTGAAACGCAGCAGTGCTGAGTCTGGCGTTGGGATTTTCTAAATTGAGATAAGCCTGACTTTTTTCAGTTTTTCATGATCACGTTGTTTATGTGAAAGTTAAAGAAAGTTATAAAGTTTTATTCAATATGAAGGGTCATTGATGCAATCTGGGGCATTTGGTTGAAAAAGCCAACACCGTAGCTCCCTATAAGTCTGAGACCCGTTAAAAAATAAAAAAAGAAACTGAAAATGAAAAATATTATATAAAACATATTTACCAGTCAGATGGGAAGTTAAAGACTAAATTCAATCAGATTCACTATCCAGTCAAGGCCACAAAGAGTGTTGAGTACGTGCTGCATAGCTTGCATGCTCTCTTCTTGCGACTTCCCTCGAATCAGTCAGTCGGCTAAATAGGGATGAACCAATATCCCTTGACTTCACAGAGTGGCCATAACCACAACCATAATTTTCGTGAAAGTGCAAGGAGCAATGGCCAAACTGAACGGAAGGGCCTGAAACTGGAAATGGCAAATCTGAGGTATCGCTGATGATCTGCTCAAATCAGAACAGGCAAATATGCTTCCGTGAGGTCTAAGAATTCTCCCTGGCATACCGCTGCTGTGACCGACCGCAATGTCTCCATTTGAAAATGCAGCATGCACAGCGCCCGACTGATACACTTCAGGTCGAGGATGGGCTGGAAGGACTCCTCCTTCTTGGGAACCATGAGGTGGTGGAAAAGAAGGTGAGGAGCACCACCTCCTGATTCAAGTGGAAGGTGGAGACCACTTTTGGCAGGAACATGGGGTGAGTCCAAAGGACAACTCTGTTCCTGTGAAATCTAGTGAAGGGTGCATGGGCCACCAGCACCCGTAATTCGCTCACACGCCTGACAAAACAGGTCCTTGAGATGGCAGGCAGCCAAGGGCTCAAAGGAGGGAGCCATCAACTTCCCCAAAACCACATTAAGGTCCCACACCACTGGCAGCGGAAGTATCGGGGGCCAGGACAGGAGTCCTCCTCTCATGAAATGGCCCACCAGAGGGTGCACCGATGGGGCCTGGCCATCCACTGGATGGTGGTGAGCTGAAATGGCACAGAAGTGCACACTGACCATGATGGACTTGAGGTCAGTTCTGGAAAGATGCAAGAGGTATCGCAAGACATCTTGCACCGTGCAGGATAAGGGGTAAGACCCCCATCCATGCACCACAGCGAAAACCTGCGCCATTTGGAAGTATACACCCGACGTGTAGAATCTTTACGCAAGGCCAGCAGGACATCTTCCACCTTCCTCGAGAGGCAATGGTGTGCTATAGCTAACCTCTCAGCATCCAGGCCATCAGGGCGAGGGACGGGAGGTTGGGATGAATTAGTGTCCTGTTCTCTTGTGAAAGCAGGTCTGGAGAGCTCCCCAGCGGCAGTGGGTCCCTCCGGGATAGCTGCAAGAACAGGGGGAATCATGACTGCATGGGCCACCTGGGAGCAATGAATATGACTGAGGCCGCCTACGCTTGTATCTTGAGGAGCACCCGAGGGACCAGGGGTGTAAGCAGGAATACGTACAGGAAGCCCCTGGTCCAGGGGAGGAGGAAGGTGTCTGTTTGCCTCCTGTCCCGGTTTCCAGGAACAGAAGCATGGCAGTTGCGTGTTCTCAGGACTGGCAAAGAGGTCTATCTCTGGGGTCCTCCAGTGGCGAAATACCTCCCCCAGTACTGCTGGGTTCAACTGCCACTCGTAGGGCTGGAGGACCCGGTTCAAGCAGTCGACCAGTACGTTGTCCTGGCTCAGCAGATAAATTGCCCTGAGGGAGATGTTCTGCCCTGCTGCGAAGTTCCAGAGGCGAACGGCCTCCCAGCAGAGGTGGTATGAGCCTGTGTCACCCTGACGTCCCATCAGATGGTCCTGGAATACCTCCAAGGCATAGTATACCACCCTAAGTAACAGCAGATTAATCTACAAGGCACACTCCCCTGGAGACCATGGGCTCTGCGACTGCAGGTGATCACAATGGGCTCCCCAGCTCAACTTGGACGTGTCTGTCATGAGGACTCACTGCACCAGAGGAGCCTGGGAAGGCAGGCCAGCTCTGAAGTTGAGGGGGTCCTGCCACCAGGCAAGGGATGCCACTAGGGCCCGTGTGACCTGGATCCGGCCCTCCAGGTGGCCAGAAGCCTGTGTCTACTTGGCACTGAGCATCCACTGGGCCTGCCACATGTGGAGGTGTGCAAAGGGTATGACATGGACCTTAGATGCCATATGCCCCAACAGGAGGAGCTGTCTGGCTGTCACCACTGAGTATGGTTATGGTTATGGTTTGTGGTTTAGGCACTTGATATACCGCCCTTTTACTTGTGCATCAGAGCGGTTTACATGTATGTATATACTAACAGGTACTTTTTATTCCCTTGTCCCCAAAATGCTCACAATCTAAGGGCACCTGAGGCAATGGAGGGTTAAGTGGCTTGCCCAAGGCCACAAGGAGTGGCTATGGGACTAGAGACCCCAGTCCCTCCGGCCTGAGGTTACTTGTCCCCAAGCGGGAATTGAACCTCTGGCCCTCCGGTCTGAGGTAACCCTGTCCCAACCACTGAGCCACTCCTCCCTTGCACGTCCAGTGTCAGGGCCAAGATGCGCAGCACACGGCCCTGCAGGAGGAAGGTCCATGCCTGGGTGGAGTCCAGCAGGGCGACGATTAACTCCAAGCACTGGGTTAGCATCAGGTGAGACTTTGGGAAGTTGATCTCAAACCCTAGGTGCTGAAGCAGCCCTATGGTGTGGTGAGCTACATTGCGCATCTGCTCTGATGAGCCAGCCATCCAGGTAGGGGAAGACGAAATCCCCCAGGAGGTGGGCGGCCACGACCGCCAGGCATTTGGTGAACTCCCGAGGAGCTGTGGCCAGTCCGAAGGGGAGCATCCTGTATTGGCAGGCTTGGCCCCCAACACGAACCGGAGGTACTGACAGTGCCTTGGATGTATCAAGATGTGTGTGTGTATGCAACTTTGAGGAGCACAGCCAATCTCCCTGCAGGAAGTAAGGCAGCAAGGCTCCAAGGGATACCATTTTGAACTTTTCCTTGATCAGGAAGTGGATGAGGTCCCACAGGTCCAAAATGAGCCTGAAACCCCCAGTTTTCTTGGGGACAAGGAAGTTGCAGGAGTAGAACCCCTGGCCCTGGAAGGGCTGGGGAACGAACTCTACCGTGTGATCCTCTAGCAGAGCCTCGAGTTCCCTCTGCAAGAGTTCCCTGTACAAGGGGTACATGGGTATTTCCCCTGGGAATTAAGGAGGAGGCAGCTGAAAGGAGGTACTCCTCTCTGATCTCCTGCAGCACCAAGGCGTCTGTGGTGATGTCCGGCCATAGGTTTGCGAAGTGGACCAGCCGCCCCCCTGTGAATCTTGGGCCGGTTATGTCCTGGGGGAGGGAGGCTATGCCCAAGGAGTCAAAAGCCCCTGCCCCCCCACCCATCCTGCGCCTGCGGTGCTGTTTGGGGCTTGGAGGCTTTTGGCTTATGGGGACTGTGCCCGTGTGTCTTGGCCTGCTACCCCTGAAGGAGAGTTTCACAGGATGGAAATTTAGGGTAACCCCCATAAGCTTTCTTGGTCTTCGAGTGGAAGGGCTTTTTCCCCCCAAAGCCTTCCAACAAGAAGGGTCAGCAGTCTTCCTGGACAGCCGGGTCGGAAGACTGTAGCTAGGCAAGGCGTCGGGCACTAATGCTCGCTGCGGCTACCCAAGCCACCGACTCAAAGCCAAAGGCCACCCGAGTTTGAAACTTGGAGTACTCCTTGACCGAGGAAACCAGGGTCCTGAAGTGCTCAAGAGGTTCACCCAACAGTCCAGCTGAGAATCCGGTGAGCTCCTTCACCAGGTCCCTCAGGAACATGCCCATGTACAGCTGGAATGCCTAGATCCAGGCTGTGAGTATGGAGCCCTGGAAAATCTTCCTGGCAAATGCACCAATGGTGCAGGCCTCCCTGCTGAGGGGCACCGAGGAATATATCTTCTGGCTCTTTATGCAACGCATGGCTGACTCCACCACCATGGAGTTGTGGAGCAGTTGTGTCTTTTGGAAGCCAGGGCTCCGGCCGCCTCGATACTGAGAATCAAGTCGACTGTTCACATGTGGCACCGTCACTGGGTTCTCCCACATCCGGAACAGCAGCTGTTCCAGGATGGGGGGTATTGGCACTGTCAGTGCCTCCCTTGGGGAAGCCTCGTACTGAAGGATCTCAAGATCCTCGGTCCGAGGCTCCATGACCCCAGGGCTTTGACCGAGCCCTTGTGGAGTCGCCGGACGCCGGTGTCGAGGGCAGGGATTCTTTCCCCGATGCTGATCCTGAGGCAGACTTGCCAAACAGTTCCCCCTGCCACTTTTCATGCCCCTTGCGGGTCTTCACCAACATAAACTGGCAGAGTGGGCAGGTAGACATGTCATGGTCCGCCCCGAGGCACTTAATGCAGGTATTGTGGTGATCTCTGCAAGACATAGTGTAGTTGCATTTTCCAAACTGCTTGAAACCACTGACCGAGATTCATAGTGGGAAAAACGACCCCCATGAGATCAAACTCAGATGTCTTGGTCAGCTAGGCTGTGAGTAAAGACCCGCGCCGAAAAAAAGAAAAGTAAAAAAGCATACCCGAGAAGGTGGCGGGAAGGTGATCGTTCCGATCCTGGCAAAAGCATGAAATAAAACTGAAGTACTAGGTGAGAAAAATCGGCTTTAACCAGGAGGCACAAACAGAACGTCTGCAGGGCTCTGCAGAAAAAAGAAGACTGAGGTAAGATGGCACCCTTGGGCGGGAAGGTGACTGCGCATGCGCGGTGTAACTCCCAAAGGCTTTCTTTGAAAGCTGGGGAGTGGATCCGTGTGTGCTCTGTCAGTGCTGACATCACCCATATGTAAGGAATGACTTTCTGCTTGTTCCCAGAGAACTGCAGGCTCCATCACCAGAGACAAAGTTGGAGGCAACTGAGAAGCTGTTTCTAAGGTTGCTGATGACCCCACAGCTTCCTTGGATGCACTCCTAAGCATGCTTCCGGCCTCCCTGTCCTCGGCCTCGTAGGCTCTATAGAAGCCTGCAGCTGAGTGATGAGTTAGTTTCCAGCCACACGCCGAACAGACCACCTTTGAGGAGTGCATAATTAGTGTGGAAAGCCCTTAAGACGCACCTACATCATGCTCAGAGACCGCGGAAAGACGAGACTGAAGCATCACAAGGCAAAGAAGCCTGCAAACTCACCCTGGAGTGCTGCGCCGTCAGTGGGAGCTGAAACAGTGAAAGGAAAATTTAAAGCTACAACCGCCTGCCCTGCACACAATTAATAGTGTTAGAGACAACAGGAAATCGAATGCCCAAGACAAAAGAGGTCAGACATCCAGGCCCCTACCCTCTCCCAAAGTCTTGCAGCCAAATGATCAGCATTTGGACCCTCGGGGCAGGCACTGTCAGCAAAAATTGTCCAAGTTCAATCCCTTAAAGTTAAAGCTTAACAGAAGAATGCCAGCCAACACAGGATAGTTTCAAATCCAATTTTGTTTTAAGAAAGAATTTTCCTTCAGTGTAGCCCAGACTACATGGAGTTCTGTCCCATCTGCTGGAGACTGAGGATACTGGCTTGGTGGGAGGAGCACAGGCTCCTCGTACTGTGACATCACCAAAAACTAGCATGCTCAGTCTCCATCTGCTGGAAGAGGGACAGAACCCAGGAGTATGGACTGAACTGGAGGGAAGCTATGGAAGTACTGAGATCTTTTAAGTCTATCACTCTATGCCTTATGACAAAGGCCACTGATCTTTGTTTTATCATCACTAATGTCATCCTATCTGGAATCTTAAGAAATGCCTGTTGGCAGCAATACAGGTTTCTCATCGACTGTATGAGTGAATACAAAGAGAAAGGCAGAAGGGAGCAGAATCATGGTGAAACATATATTAAACCTAGGATTTTAAAATCATGGCATGGGAAGCCAGAGGAAATCTTTAAGCCTGGTCTTCCTGAACCTGTCTTGGGGATCCCACAGCTAGCTAGATTTTCAGCATATCCACCCTGAATATACGAGGGTCATTTTTAAAGTAAGAACCGATTGCGCATCGTGTCCGCGCGATCTGTCAAGTGACGTCCGTTCAAGGTCAGCCACTCTTGGCCAGTCTCTCACTATGCCGCCATTACGTTTCACGTCTCTGCCAGTGTTGGTGTATGGTTATACTGCTTCGTTTGTCGCCATGTCAATCGGTAAGCCCTCCGATTGTGAAGTGCGCTCGGTTATCCGTTTTTTAAATGCAAAACAAGTTCGTCCAGCTGAAATTCACCGGCAGCTTGTTGAAGTGTATGGGGAAGGTGTAATGAATGATGTTTAAGGAAGGAAGGACAAATGTTCATGATGAAGAACGATCTGGACAGCCTACTGTCATGAATGAAGACCTGACACAAGAAGTTGATGAGGAAATTTGCCAAAACAGGTGCTTTACTATAGACGAGCTGCATCAGACATTTCCACAAGTTTCAAGATCAGTAGTTTATCACATTGTTACTGACAAACTGCACTACAAAAAAATGTGTGCGAGATGGGTGCCGAAAATGCTGGACGAACTTGTTTTGCATTAAAACCGGATAACCGAGCGCACTTCACAATCGGAGGGATTACTGATTGACATGGCGACAAACAAAGCAGTATAACCATACAACCAACACTGGCAGAGACTTGAAACGTAATGGCAGCGTAGTGAGAGACTGGCCAAGAGTGGCTGACCTTGAACGGACGTCACTTGACAGATCGCGCAGACACGATGCGCAATCGGTTCTTACTTTAAAAATGACCCTCGTACATTAAATCAATTTCCATATATTGAGTCTCCAATACTTGCAAACTGATGTCATGCATTTGCATGGTGGATATCCTGAAAATACAACTGGCTTTGTGGTCCCCAGGAAACAATGTTCAATGTTGCCCCATTCCATTGTCTTCTATGTACAAATGTAATCATTGTTAATGCACCTTGTAAACTGCTTTGCCTTTAAAATAAAGTGGTCTATACTATGGCTAAATAAAGAAATAGTTTAGGAAGTCCTGCTTTAAGCCTGGCTGGATGTGATCACGTACTTAAATGGACTATTGTATTCTGCACTAGTTGGGGTCTGTGCATTTAACATTTAGGAAACCCTACTGAAACAGAATTATAGCAAGTGATGTGAGTAGATACCAATGCTCATATATGTATCTAGCTAAATGCCTAAAATTTTAATTTCATCACTTAGTCTTAGATTCTGAGTCCCAACTTGAATTTGAGAGCTATGAAACAGCTATGACACAGACATCTTGCTTCTGAGAACCATATTCGAGAACCAGTATCTTAGAAGATGGGCTTATTTGAAATGTGCAAGATAATTTCTGCTTACCACGGGAGCTTCAGGTGGGGCGATACGCAGACCTTGCGACAGGATACCTGCAAAGTTGGTGGTGCGGGAGCCATGCCAGAGCAGCTGGCGATTGTGCAAGTCCTGGAACGGCCTGTAGCGCTGATGCTCTCCTTCACGTGCGATCTTGAAGATCTGGTTCATGGAGGAATTAAAAATCTTCTTTACTCCTGACTAAGAGCTGCAAAGCTTAAATACATATTTGAGCACTTAACATCGGCACCAAACAGAATATGTGGCTTTCCTTTCTGCCAATTGTTTGGACGCAGCCAGGCGTATCACCATTTGGCTGGCTGAAACCCAGATGCTGGTAACTATGTTCTGAAATACCCTTCAAGCTAGATCTCTGAAACTTTCTGATACATACATTTCCCAACCCAAAGTGCTTGCCACAAGAGAGCAACCCGCACAAATAAAGACAACTCACATCCACAATTTCCAGGCTATAGGCACTGTGCGTTGCTGCATGCGTATTCTTAACATACTGCTCCATGATTTTGGCTTCTTTAGAGCCTTTCTGAACGACCTGAGAAGAAAAAAAGCAATATACAGCGTGCTGCTTTAGAAAATACTCTCCTCTTTAGATGAGCCTGCAACTCTACAGCATTCAGCCACCATTACATACCAGGCTGGCCCTCTACTGCTAGGCAAACTAGGTGGTCACCTAGGCAGCAACATTTGGGGGAAGGAGGCAGCCCAATCACCATGATTGCTATCCACCTTTTTCTAACCCCTCCTCACTGCTCCACCACCTGAACAACAGGCATCAGTGAGTACTGAAAGTGTCCATGGTGTGTGAAGGCTGGAATTTGAAACTGAGCAGCAGAGCGGTAAGTTGCAGAGGAAAAGATTCCCACTGATTTTTCTGCCACTTAGTAAATTTGATTGAAGTGAGCAGATACTGGAGGAAGGAGGGAGTTGTTCTGCAGTGAGGTGCGAAGGAGCAGCACATGATGACCACACTGCTTTGCACTGGCTTCCCAGACCTAGTGGCCATATTGCTCTGTCTGTCCAAGAATATCATCAATGGGCAGTGGGCCTGTAGACTGAAAGCTCTGGGTTGGAGCAGGTGTACAAGCAGATGGACAACTGCCTAGGAAGAGGCTAAAAATGACAGCGAGAGCAGTGCACACAGTAGGGACTTCACTCCCTTCTCCCCAGTCTACAATGAAGCAATGGATACAGAGATAAAGGAAAGGGTAACAGGCAGGCAGAGTGCTGAGACCCTTCTGTGGAACCACAGGTAGTTCTTCATCACCTGTGCACAGACTAAGGAAGAGGTGATCAACCCTAACTATAGGGAAAGGGAAGAGGAGGGAGATGCTGCATATGGGGTGGGGGGGGGTGGGAGGAGGTTGTGAGAGAAGCTAGACAATTTGAGGGGTGGGGAAGAGGAGGAGGAGATGTTGGACTACAGGAGGTAAGGTTTTGAGCTAACCCAGAGGGGGAGCATGACTGAAGGTTTGCCTCAGGCGTTAGATATCCTTGGGCTGCCCCTGCTTGGTCCTCGTCTCCAACAATCATTCTTAAAGCTGCTCTCTTGTAAATGCATGACCACTGAGCTATATGTATAGTGGCGATATTCAGCAGCCTCTTTGCTGACCTAAATGAAACCACTTTGCACTATGGATAGCTACTGAATATCGACAGCTATACATATAGTTATTGTTTGAAAGGCCCCCAATGTACCCCCTACCCTCCCTGTTTTTGTTTAAAATTGATGTCCTTATAGAAGTTAATATTAAGTTACTGTTTGAAAGACCCCCAATGTACCCCCCCACCCTCCCTGTATATAACCACTTGTACATAGCTCATCCTGTAAATAGCACACCAAGAAATCATCACCTCCACTCCGTGTTAACACTGCATGCCTACCCCTACTGACACTGATTTTTGATTGTTTGAAGTGCAAACCGCTTTGATTTCAGGACAAAGCAGTATATAAATCCTTTTAAATAAATAAATAAAAATATAGTTGGGTGGAATGCCCTGGCTCCGTCCCGGCACTACACAGCCATCTATAAGAATTTCCAGCGGCACTCTCTGTATAGTGAAACTGAAGTTCATGGATAGGGCACTTGTACGTTTAGCCTCCATCACTGAACATGTGAGTGATTTTGAATATTAGGCCAAACATTATTAGAAAAATTACTGAATTACTCTTTATAGTGTCACAGCAAAATGACTTTGCCAAAAACTCTGACATTCTTCCATCAGCCATCAAGTCTTTAATCAGAACAGCTGATTTCTACTTACCTGAATGTCTGTTTTGAGTTTTTCGTAATTGATGTCGATAGGGTTTTTCTCATCATCATCTGCTCCACTTTTCAGAAGACTATAAGCAACCTCAATATCCAGGAGGTTGTCCAGCATTTGCACTTTAGTCTAAAGACAGGTAAAAATAACCCACTTCTGATCAATTCTTTCATTTATGCATGTTTATAAACTCACACTTTCAGACCTTATAGATTAAAGGTAGTGCTTTTCATTTTAAACTCTTAACCTACCTTTCCTGTTTTTATATAAAGAGCTTTTTACTTTAAAATTCCCCTGCGTGGTTTTATGTATGGAAATGTGAAATATGTACACGTAATAGGAAACAAATGTATAAACATTTAAACATACTCCCAAGCTGCTCACACAAAGGACACTATACCAGAAGAGCAGAATTTCTGTATCCTTAAACCCAATTACCTGAATATATTCTAAATTATTTAGAAGGGGCGGCTTCTTCATCCCAAAGTTGTGAGGTATAAGCGTGTAGAAGCGATTGGAGAGATCCAGTATCTGGGGCTCACTTGCAGAACTGGAAACTGCCTGAAAGAGAAAGATAAAAAGGGGGAAAAAAGGTGAAGGAATTAAAGGGAGATAATGAACAAGTTAATCATGAGTAAATGTTGAAAGAATTAGCTAACTCAACAAGTCAAATGAAGAAATTTTGCCTACTGTTAATTTCTTTTCCTGGAGTCCTGCTAGATTAGACCAGACTAGTGGGTTATTTCCTCCTACTAGCAGATGATGAAGACAGAAAAAAAACCCTCAAACAAGCCATGATATCAACACTGGCATAAAAACTGGTGCAGCTAGAGGCACCCTCTGGTACTTTCACAACACAGCAAATGAAACCCCTGAGAATCCTCTCTAGGACCTCCGAGACCAAAAGATGAAACACAGAATGAACTTCAACCATGTACATAAATTCTGCCATAAGAAATAGCTTCATATAAGGCACAAAGCTGAAAGAGTGGGCGGATTCTGAACTTGTCTAGCAGGACTCCAGAAAAGGAAATTAACGGTAAGCAAAATTTCCCCTTAAAGATCTTACGGTAGACCAGTCCAGACTAGTGGGAAGTACTAAAGCTACTCTACAACAGGGTGGGGAGAAACGGCTGCCATAAGCACACCCTGATGCCAAAACAAGCCACTGCCCTTGGATGTCCAAGCGATAATGCTTCGCAAAAGTGGACAAGGAAGACTACGTTGCTGTCCAACAGATATCCAGAAGCAAAATGCAGGAATATTCTGCCCAGAAAGCTACCTGGCACAAGCTGACTGGGCCTTTAAGCCCTCCAGAATAGGCTTATACTCCATCAAGTAGGGTGAAACAATGGCCTCTCTAATCCAGCGGCTGAGAGTAGCCTTTGAAGCTGCCTGACCTTCGCGAGGTCCTGAAAAGAGGAAAAGGAAGTGATCAGAAAGCCAAAAATGGTTTGTCACTTCCAGGGGTGGCTCAAGGCAATCTGCTGCCTGAGGCGAAGGACGAGATGGCGTCCCCCCCACACATCTGTAGAGGGGGAAGGGGCTTTCTCAAAACTCCAGTCAGGGACTGCACGAAACCAAAAAGCCAATTAGATTATATGGAGGAAATGCAAGATGTCTGCACACCAAGGAACTAAAAGAGCAAGAACCACAGCACAGTTTATAAAACTAAACTATAACTCATTTTTATTTTGTTATAAACTGCGTTATGGTTCTTGCGTTTTCTTTTTGAACATATATTTTGTATCCACAGAACCTCCTTCAACAATGGGTGCAGAACAGAACCAGGACATTCACCCACAGAACTCTATATCTTAAAAAAAAATCTGATTCTGATCATCTCACTAACAACAAAAAACATTCTCCAGTATCAGGCATATTGTGAACTAATACAAAATCCTTCAACAAAGTCACTGAGGATCTATACAGCAAATCTACCATACCATACCATATCAGCACCAACTTCCAAAACTCATATAAGGAGGCCATCCAAAAAAAAGCATCACTATAAATACTACAGTGGGCCCTGAAACATCCAAACACTTATGTGAGAAGCTGAACAATTCAGAAATCTATTGTACAGATCACCTACATACAAACTCCATGTTAACAGAACACCTGGTCTTGGTCACACACTCATAACACAGACCCTCACCAAGTAAAGAATGCAAATGCAATGTGTGCCTTCGAGTCAGTCCTGACTCCTGGCGACCCAGAAGCTCCTGGGTTTTCTTGGCAGTGTCACCGGAAGTAGATTGCCAGGCCTTTCTTCCGAGGCAATGGAGGGTTAAGTGACTTGCCCAAGGCCACAAGGAGTGCTAGTGGGAATCGAACCCTGGTTGCTTGGTTACCAAGCCAGTGTTCTATAAAGCACAGTTACTTACCTGTAACAGGTGATCTCTGGGAACAGCAGGAATTAGTCCTCACATATGGGTACGTCGGAACCGACGGAGCCGGCGCGGGAAAGCTCCCCAGCTTTTCAGATGAAAAGCTTTTGGGGCTTCTCACAGCGCATGCGCGCTGCCTTCCCGCCTTCCTTACCAGCTCTCTTCAGTTCGAGTTTATAGCTGAGACAATAGAGAGAGGAAAGGAAGGTAGATAGATAGAAGATACAACTCCTAGGGGAGGTGGGTGGGTTGTGAGGACTAATTCCTGCTGTTCCCAGAGATCACCTGTTACAGGTAAGTAACTGTGCTATCTCCAGGAACAAGCAGGAATAAGTCCTCACATATGGGGACTCCCTAGCTAAGATGCCTGGGAGATCCCCCTCCAAGGGTAAACCATCTTCGTATGGATCTCAGGCATCCATTCAGGGAAGGTGGGCAGGAGTTGCTTAAGTATGGAACAGGTGTTTGAGGACAGCCTGACCAAACAAGGCATCCCGGCGTGAGTCTTTGTCCAAACAGTAATGGGCTGTGAAGGTATGAACCGAGGCCCAGGTGGCGGCTCGACAGATCTGATCTATGGATACAGAGTGAAGATGAGCCATAGAAGTGGCCATGGCTCTCACATTGTGAGCTGTGACATGGCCTTCCAGAGAAATGTTCTTACTCTGGTAAGCAAAAGAAATACACTGAGCAATCCAATTGGAAAGTGTACGCTTGGAGACTGGAAGTCCCAAATGAGAAGGATCAAAAGCCACAAAAAGTTGGGAAGACTTTCGATGTGGCTCAGTCCTATTGAGGTAAAAGGCGAGAGCTCTTTTACAATCAAGGGTATGAAGGTTCCTCTCTGCACTGGATGCATGAGGAGCCGTGAAAAAAACAGGTAGATATACCTCTTGATTAAGATGAAAAGGCGAGACCACTTTGGGCATAAAGTGGGGATTCGTCCTAAGGACCACCTTATCATGATGAAATCTGGTATAAGTTGGATTAGCCACCAAAGCCTGCAGTTCACTGATGCGGCGAGCCGAAGTGACTGCAATAAGGAAAAGAACCTTCCAGGAAAGAAAGTTCAGGGAGGTAGAAACCAAAGGTTCAAATGGTGGCTGCATAAGCTGACCCAGAACTAGGTTTAAGTCCCATGCCACCGGAGGTGGGCGGATGGGAGGCTTAGTTAGGGTCAGGCCTCTCATGAATCTGGCAATAAGAGGATGAGAGGAGACAGGTTGTCCATTTATAGGTTTCAAAGATGCTGCAATAGCACTTAAATGGACTCGTACTGAATTTGTCTTGAGGCCTGCATTGGAAAGATGCAGGAGATAGTCTAATAGAGAATGCAAAGGAAGTGCTAGAGGGTCAAGACCCTGTTGAGCACACCAAATGGAAAAAACATTTCCATTTAAAAGCATAGGAACGCCTGGTAGAGGGTTTCCTAGAAGCATAAAGTATATCTTTCACTGGTTGAGAAAGACTATAATCATGCAGGCTTAAGCCTTCAGTAACCAAGCCTGGAGATGTAGGGACTTGGGGTTTGGATGCCACAAAGTCCCCTTCTCCTGAGACAGAAGGTCTGGCGCAGCTCCCAGGTCCAGGGAGGAGTCCTGGGAGAGCTGTAGAAGTAGAGGGAACCACACTTGGCGTGGCCAGCGTGGAGTTATGAGGATCATGGATCCGTGATCCCTCTGTAGTTTGAACAGAGTCTTGGGAATCAAAGGAATGGGTGGAAAAGCATACAGGAATTCCTGACCCCAATGCAGGAGAAAGGCATCGTTGGCCTGAGCTCCCTGACACGGAATCCTGGAACAGAACCGGGGAAGTTTGGCATTCCACGGACTTGCAAAGAGGTCTATGTCCGGGGTCCCCCATTCCTGGAAGATTCAGTGTATTTGGTCCATATGCAGGGACCACTCGTGTGGAAACAGAACTCGACTGAGTCTGTCTGCCCGAGAGTTTTGAACTCCTGGAAGATACACTGCCAGAAGATGAATTTGATGCTCTCTGGCGAAGGCCCATAATCTGAGAGCTTCGTTGCAAAGCGACAGAGAGCCCGTCCCTCCTTGTTTGTTGACATAAAACATGGCTACCTGATTGTCTGTCTGGACTAGGACAGTCAGGTTGACAAGGAGGGTGTGGAAGACTGTGAGGGCAAGGAAGATTGCTCGCAGTTCCAAAAGGTTGATGTGAAGGGTGGTCTCCTGGGGAGACCAGGTGCCCTGAGTGGAGAGGTGTTGGAGATGAGCTCCCCACCCTGTTTGGGAGGCATCTGTTGTGAGGGTTGCTTGGGGCAACGAAGGTTGGAAGGGGGTCCCCAACAACAGATTTTTGGAGGATGTCCACCACTGGAGAGACCAAAACAGACGTTTTGAGGTGAGTACTTGGTCTGAGAGCAGTCCCGATGCTTGAGACCACTGGGTGGCCAAAGTCCATTGAGCTGCCCTCATATGAAGACGAGCGTAGGGCACCACATGGACCGTGGAGGCCATGCGGCCCAGAAGTTGCAGCATTTCTCTGGCTGACAAGTGACTTCTGGACTGAGCCTGGGAGGCCAAGCTGATTAGCCGTTGGCCTCGGACCAGAGGGAGGTAGGCCCTTGCAGTGGTGGAGTCCAAGTGGGCCCCTATGAATTCCAGGGACTGAGTAGGGATGAGTTGGGACTTGGGAATGTTTACCACAAGTCCCAGATATTGAAGAATACGCCTTGTGCGGTCCAAGGAAATCTGGGCTTCTGACTGAGATGGAGCTCGGATGAGCCACTCGTCCAGATATGGGAAGACGAAGATTCCCATGCCTCTTAGAAATGCGGCTACGACTGCCATGCATTTTGTGAATACTCTTGGAGCAGAGGCGAGACCGAAGGGAAGTACTCTGTATTGGAAATGTTTTCCCTGGAACAGAAATCGAAGATATTTTCTGTGGGATGGATGGATGAGTATATGAGTGTACGCATCCTTGAGATCTAGAGAACAAAGCCAATCCTGACTCTGAAGGTATGGAAGGAGAATGCCCAGAGAGAGCATTTTGAATTTCTCCTTGAATAGAAACTTGTTCAATTCTCTCAGATCTAGGATAGGTCTGAAGCCCCCTGTCTTCTTTGTTATGAGAAAATAAGGGGAGTAGAACCCTAACCCCTGTTGAGGAAGAGGAACCTCCTCTATTGCCCCTTGGGCAAGGAGAGAGGAGACTTCCTGACCCAACAGGGTCAGAAGAGATGGGGGAGAACTGAATTGCCTCACCATGGTATGGGGAGGAAGGCTGGAGAAATGAAGTTTGTAGCCCTCTCTGATGATAGAGAGGGTCCATTGCTCTGATGTTATTTGCTCCCATCTGGGAGCAAAGTGAATTAACCTTCCAGGTATGGTGAGAGGCTCTGGTTGTTCCAGAGCCAGAAATGGTAAGTTCTCTAGGGGCAAGTCAAAACCCCTGAGGGGGTTGAGCCTGCTGGGGTGTAGCAGACACTGCAGACTTTGACTTTACTTGCTTAAATTGCTGACGTTTAGCAGCAAAGCGAGGCTGAGAAGATTGTTGGCCAGTATTTGTGGAAAATCTGGCCTTCTTATAGTAAGGCCTTTTAAAAGACTTCTTTTTGGCAGGAGTAGAAGTAGACTTAGAAAGTCTATCTAGAGTGGCATTTTCTGCATCCATTTGAGCAGCTTTAATTTGCCAGTCTTCACCAAATAAGTTCTCACCTGTACAGGGCAGATTCCTTAGGCCATCCACAACCCAGGGTTCTAGGTCAGAAGCCTGGAGCCAAGCAAGACGTCGGGCTGCAATAGCAATTCCCGAAGCCCTGCCAGCAACCTCAAAGGAATCAAAGGCTGCCCTGTTGGAAAACTTGGAGACCTCTGAAAGTTGTGTCACCACAGAAGTGAAGTCCTCCTTTTTATCCTCAGGGATAAAGGGGCAAAATGCCGTACCTTTAGGGCAAGTTCTCTGAGAAACATGCCCATATAAAGGCTGTAAGAATTGATCCTGGCTATAAGCATACTAGCCTGGAAGATCTTTCTACCAAAAGAGTCAAGGGTCTTACATTCTCGCCCTGGAGGGGTAGAAGAGTGCCTTTTGGGACTCTTTATCTTCTTCATAGCAGACTTCACCACAATGGAGTGGTGAGGCAGCTGAGTTTTTTGAAACCCAGGAGAAGGAGGGACCCGGTACATGGTGTCCAACCTACGAGAATGAGGAGACAGAGTTAGAGGAGTCTCCCACAAATCCATCAAGTGTTCTTGAAGGATTTCACGGATAGGCAGAGTAACTGCCTCTTTAGGAGCTTTAGAGTATCCTAAAATATCCAATTTTTTTGATCTGGGTTTCTTTTCAGAAGATGTAGCAATAGAAGTCCTTTAGCTACATCAACAATGAAATCCTGAAAGGATAAATCCTCTGGAGGAGACATCGCCCTCTTTAGAGAAGAGGGCTCCTCAGGAAGATCAAACTCAGCAGAGTCATCAGAGGAATTGAACTCATCAGAAGAATCTGAGTATTCTCTCTGTGCTTGCAATGCACGATACGCGTACCGATCGATATCGAGATCGGGCGTATCGGGCATGGGATTGGTATCGGGCAAAAGCCTGAATCCAGCAAGCGGAACCGATCGACGCTTGGAAGTCGATGGTCTCGGTTCCGGTGTGGATACCGGAACCGGGGTCGGTACCGATGGAATCGGTATCGAGGGCATCGCAGCCTTAATGAAAGCCAGAACGGCCTGCTGCATGGTCTGGACAGTATTGCCCATGGACGCCACTGCTGCCTGGATGTCGGTACCGGTATCGACCGGTACCCCAGAGCAGTCTAACAGGTGATCAGTCGAGGCCGTGCCATCGATGTCAACCTGTAACCCCATAGGTGATGCTTTGGAGGCCGGAGCCTCCCGCCGGGGTTTTTTGGTGTGGGCAGAATCCTCAAACTCAAGATTGAGAGCCTCTCGATCTTTTGAACCATCTAATTTCTCAACAATAGGAGTGTCCTACATGGAGCGATGGGGGGAGGAGCGGTGTGTTCACCCCTAAACAAACAAAGATATGGGGAGGGGTGAAGACATGGGGAGGGGGCACCTGCTCCTGGTGGGTGCACCACTAAGTAAAGACATGGATAGGGGTGCATCTACTCCCTAAAAGACATGGGAAGGGATGCACCTACTCCTGTCATATTGCTGGGCAGACTAGATGGACCATACTGGTCTTTATCTGCCGTCATTTACTATGTTACTATGAAAGCGAAGGAATTTTCGGTGAGTTGGGTGGATGAGAACATGAGTGTACGCATCCTTGAGATCTAGAGAACAAAGCCAATCCTGACTCTGAAGGTATGGAAGTAGAGTTCCTAGAGAAATCATTTTGAACTTCTCTTTGAACAGGAATTTGTTCAATTCTCTGAGGTCTAAAATGGGTCTGTGTCCTCCTGTTTTCTTAGGAATAAGGAAATAGGGGGAGTAAAACCCTGTACCCCGTTGGGGAATGGGTACCTCTTCTATTGCCCCTTGAGCAAGGAGCACAGTGACCTCTTAACCTAACTGGTCGTTGAGAGAGGTCTGAGAATTGAACTGTCTTACCATTGTAGGAGGGTGCATGCTGAGGAAATGAAGCTTGTACCCCTCTCTTACAATAGACAGAGTCCAATTTTCTGCTGTTATCTGACCCCATCTGGGGGCAAAATGACATAACCTTCCTGAGATGGTGGAGGGTTCTGGGCCGTTCAGGGCAAGGAAGGCATTCTCTAGATAGGAGTCAAAGCCCCTGTGGAGGTTGAGTCTGCTGAGCCGGTTGAGGATTAGCTGCTTTTGGCTTTCTTTGCCTAGGTTGTTGCTGCTGTCCCTTTTGGGTAGACTGACCTAAACGATGTCCCTGCTGGGTATAGGAGGGATAAAACTTTTTCTTCTTGCTGAAGAATGGTTTCTTAGAGGATCTTTTCCTCGCAGGATCAGCTGTAGATTTAGACAATCTATCCAAAGTGATATTTTCAGCATCTATCTCATTAGCTTTTTCCTGCCAATTCTTGCCAAAGAGATTCTCTCCTGTGCAAGGTATATTCCCTAGTTTGTCCTGTACCCAAATTTCCAAGTCAGATGCCTGGAGCCAGGCAATCCTACGTGCACCTATGGCAATGGCAGAGGTTCTGCTTATGCATTCAAAGCAGTCAAAAGCTATACGATTCACACACTTGGAAACATCCTGTGCATGTTTGAAAAGAAAGAGATAATCTTGCCTTTTATCATCAGGAAGGAGAGGGCTCATAAGCTCTAAATCTCCTGTGACCTCTTTAAGGAACATTCCCATATATAAAATATAGGAACTGATCCTAGCAGAAAGCATGGAAGCCTGGAAGAATCGACGACCAAAGGCGTCAAGAGTCCTACACTCACGTCCTGGAGGATTAGATGCATGCCTATTTGCACTCTTTATCAGTCTCATGGTTGATTCCACCACCATGGAATGGTGTGGTAGCTCTAGTCTTCTGAAACCCAGGACAAGGAGGAACTCGATACATGGTGTCGAGTCTTTGAGAGTGAGGAGATGTGGTTAGAAGTGTTTCCCACATCCTTAACATAAGATAATGCAAGATCTCATGAATAGGTAAGGTAGCTGCCTCCTTGGAGCTTTAGGGTATTGTACAATTTCTAATTCCTTTGCCCTAGGCTCTTTTTCAGGAGCCACTGTGATGGAAAGACCTCAGGCCACATCTCGGATAAAATCCTGAAAGGACATATCCTCTGGTGGAGACATCCTACGCTGAGGAGAAGAGGAATCCTCAGGAAGAAGTACTCTGGTATCGGCAGAGCTTTCAGAATCTTCAGACTCATCCGAGGATTCGAAGTATCTCCGATCTGGGTGATCGTGCAAGGCACAGTACCGGTACCGATCGAAGTCGGCATCGGAGTGGTCCGGTACCGACTTGTCGATGCTGGGATAGAGACGCATGACTCGGTCCCGGTAGAATACCTGCTGATGTCGATGCAGTCGGTGTCAGTACCGGTTGAATTGTCTGAAGCGGTTTCAGGGGCATCGAGGCCGTGAGATGAGCCGTTAGACTGCCTTCAATAGCCAAGAATCTCTGGTCTATCGATGCTGCCGATGCTTGGGTATCTGTGCCAGATGAAGCAGCCGGAACCCCAGAGCATGGCACCAGTAGTTCTGCCGAAGTTGAAGCTTCGAGAACATCCTGGAGCCCCATTAGTGCTTTGGAAGCCAAAGCCTCCCGCCGGGGCAATTTTGCCGGTGAAAGTCCCTCAAGGGCAACGCCAGAGGCATCTCGATGTTTAGAAGGAGATCTACCCTTTGAGGACCGGCTAGATTGATGTTTAATTACCTGAGATCCATGGGAGGAAGACAAAGCACTGGAAGACGTTGATGCCACGGAGGCTGCATCAGAGGGAAAAAGGGTGCTAAGTTTAGAAGCTCGGTTTTGCCAGCCCCTTTTCAACATCATCCCACAGGCAACACACTCTGAAATAGAGTGGTCAGGACCTAAACATTTGAGGCACCACTCATGGGTGTCGGTGACGGAGATGGTACCGCCACATTTAAAACACTTTTTAAAACTCGAAGCGTGTTTTTCCATTCTGAACGAAAAAGTTGAGCCTAGTGCCCAAAATGGCACGTGGCACCTGAGGAGAAAATTACTGGAAAAGACTCCAGAAAGAAAGGGGGTTTTTTTGAAAAAAAGAAAGAACCATCGGCGGTACCGGTGTAGCGTCGAGGGAAGGCAGACGCGACCACAAAAAAAGAAGAAGAGGGGAATTTTTTCTGCGGTGAGAGGATGTTCGACCTGTCGGCTCCGCGGAAAACAAAGAACTGGAGAGGGACAGTTGGGAAAGGCGAGAAGGCAGCACGTAGGCGCTGTGGGATGCTCCCAAAAGCTTTCCTATTTAACGCTGGGGAGCGTTCCCGCGCAGGCTCCGTCGGTACCGACGATACCAATATGTGAAGACTACATTCCTGCTTGTTCCTGGAGATTAGGGTTTTGGGGATGAGGGGAATGGGTGGAAAGGCATATAGGAAGTCCTGACCCCAGTGAAGGAGAAAGCGTCCCTTGCCTGAGAACATCGAGCCGGAATTCTGGAACAGAACCGGGGAAGTTTGCATTCAGCGGACATGCAAGGAGGTCTATATCCGGGGCTCCCCAAATCTGAAATATTTGGGCAACCTGGTCTGCATGGAGAGACCATTCGTGTGGAAGCCGAACTCGACTGAGTTTGTCTGCCCAAGAGTTTTGAATGCCTGGAAGATACACCGCAAGGAGATGAATCTGATGCTCTCTGGTGAGGGACCATAGTCGCAAAGCTTCGTTGCATAGCAATAGAGAGCCTGTTCCGCTCTGCTTGTTCATAAAAACATGGCTACCTGATTGTCCGTTTGAACTAGGACTGTCTTGTAGCTGAGCTGGTCGTGAAATACTTGAAGAGCAAAGAAGATTGCTCTGAGCTCCAGGAGGTTAATGTGAAGACAGGCCTCCTGTGGAGTCCAGGTACCCTGGGTAGAGAGATCGTGCAGGTGGGCTCCCCATCCCACCTGTGATGCATCTGTTAGGGTGGCTTGGGATAGGGGATGCTGGAAAGGAGACCCCACGAGAAGGTTTCTGGGTGATTGCCACCATTGGAGGGACAAAATAAGACGGTTCGAGTTTGTTATTTTGTCCAACAGGCAGCCTGAGGCCTGTGTTCACCGAGTGGATAAAGTCCATTGGGCTGCGAGCATATGGAGGCGAGCATAAGGAACCACATGCACGGTGGATGCCATGTGGCCTAGCAATTGTAGCATTTCCCGAGCAGTGAGACAAGGTTTGAGCACTGCTTGGGAAGCTAGTTGTACAATGCGAAGACAGCGGGGCTGCAGAAGGAAAGCCCTTCTCTGTCTGACATCCAAATGAGCTCCTATTAACTCTAGGGACTGAGTGGGAGCAAGATTGGATTTTGGGAGGTTTATGACCAGTCCCAAATACTGAAGGATTCGCATTGTGTGAAACAGAGCAGAGCTGGCTTCTGGCATTGTAGGGGCTCGAATGAGCCAGTCGTCTAAGTAAGGGAAGACTAATATTCCCAGAGTGCGGAGAAATGCTGCTACCACAGCCATGCATTTTGTGAACACTCTTGGCGCAGAAGCCAGGCCAAAGGGAAGAACCCTGTATTGGTAGTGCTTTCTTTGAAACAGGAATTGGAGGAATCTCCTGTGATTTGGATGGATGAGAATATGAGTAGACGCATCCTTGAGATCTAGAGAACAAAGCCAATCCTGACTTTGAAGGTATGGCAGCAGAGTTCCTAGAGAGACCATTTTGAACTTCTCTCGGAACAAATATTTTTTCAATTCTCTGAGGTCTAAAAAGGGTCTGTGTCCTCCTATTTTCTTTGGAATAAGGAAATAAGGGGAGTAAAACCCTGTATCCTGATGGGGAATAGGTACTTCCTCTATTGCTCCTTGAGCAAGGAGCATTGTGTTCTCTTGACCTAAGAGACTGTCGAGAGAGGTCTGA
Organism: Ichthyophis bannanicus; assembly: GCA_033557465.1. Lineage (NCBI taxonomy): Eukaryota > Metazoa > Chordata > Amphibia > Gymnophiona > Ichthyophiidae > Ichthyophis > Ichthyophis bannanicus. The sequence goes on along the minus strand of CM066033.1, from coordinate 368,611,388 downwards.
GAATTGAACTGTCTTACAATTGTAGGAGGGGGCATGCTGTGAAAATGAAGCTTGTACCCCTCTCGCACATTGGACAGAGTTCAATTTTCTGCTGTTATTTGGTACCATCTCTGGGCAAAATGACATAACCTGACTGGGATGGTCGAGGGTTCTGGACCGTTCAGGGGCAGGAAGGCAAAGTTCTCTAGAAAGGAGTCAAAGCCCCTGAGGAGGCTGAGCCTGCTGAGCTGGCTGAGGTTTTGCAGCTTTTGGTTTCTTTTGTTGTCTAGGTTGTTGCTGTTGTCCCTTTTGGGAAGTCTGACCTGGATGGTGTCCCTGTTGGTTATAGGAAGGATAAACTTATTTTTCTTTTTGAAAAATGGTTTCTTAGAGGATCTTATCCTTGCAGGATTGGCTGTAGATTTGGACAATCTATCCAATGTGATATTGTCAGCATCTATCTCATTAGCCTTCTCCTGCCAATTCTTGCCAAAGAGATTTTCTCCTGTGCAAGGAATGTTTCCTAATTTATCCTGTACCCAAATTTCCAAGTCAGATGCCTGAAGCCAGGCAATCCGACGTGCACCAATGGCAATAGCAGAGATTCTGCTTATGCACTCAAAACAGCCAAAGGCTGTACGATTGACAAACTTGGAAACATCCTGAGCATGTTTGACTAGAGTAAGATAGTCTTGCCTTTTGTCATCAGGAAGGAGGGGGCTCATAAGCTCCAAGTCTCCTGTGACCTCTTTAAGGAACATTCCCATATACAAGATATAGGAACTGATCCTAGCTGAGAGCATGGAAGCATCGATGTCCAAAGGCATCGAGAGTCCTACATTCACGACCTGGAGGATTGGATGCATGTCTCTTTGCACTTTTCATCCTTCTCATGGCTGATTCCACCACCATTGAATGGTGTGGTACGTGAGTTTTTTTGAAAGCCAGGACAAGGTGGAACTCGATACATGGTATTGAGTCTTCGAGAATGAGGAGATGTGGTTAAAGGTGTTTCCCACATCCTTAGCATAAGATCATGTAAGATCTCATGAATAGGCAGAGTAGCTGCCTCTTTGGGAGCCTTAGGGTATTGGAGAATTTCCAACTCCTTTGCCCTAGGCTCTTTTTCAGGAGCTACTGTGATGGAAAGGCCTTGGGCCACATCACGGATAAAGTCCTGAAAGGACATATCCTCTGGTGGAGACATTCTGGCCTGAGGAGAAGAGGAATCCTCGGGGAGAAGTACTCTGGTATCGGCAGAGTCTTCGGAGTCTTCAGTCTCATATGAGGATTCAAAATATCTCCAATCCCAGTAATCGTGCAAAGCACAGTACCGGTATCGATCGAAGTCGGTATTGGGCTGTTCCGCTACCGATCTGTCGATGCTGGAGACAGACGCACGAGTCGGGTATGGGTGGCATACCCACTCATGTCGATGCAGTCGGTACTGGTGTTGGTACCGGTAATGAGGTCTCTGAAGTGGTTTCAACGATACCGAAGCCGTGAGAAGAGCCGCTAGACTGCGTTCAATAGCAAGGAATCTCTGGTCTATCGACGCTGCCAATGCTTGGGTGTCAGTACTGGTAGAAGCGTCCGGAACCCCAGAGCATGGCGCCTATAGTTCTGCCATGGTTGAGGCCTTGAGAACATCCTGGAGCCCCGTTAGTGCTTTAGAAGCCGAAGCCTCCCACCGGGGCAGTTTTGCCGGTGAAAATTCCTCAAGGGCAACGCCAGGGGCATCTCGATACTTAGAAGGAGATCTACCCTTTGAGGACCGGCTAGATTTATGTTAAGTTACCTGAGATCCATGGGAGTAAGATGAGGCCCTGGAGGACATCGATGCAACAGACGCTGCGCGTCTGAGGGAAAAAGGGTGCTAAGTTTAGCAGCTCGGTTCTGCCAGCCCCTTTTTGACATCATTCCACAGGCGAGGCACTCTGAAATAGAGTGGTCAGGACCTAAACATTTGAGACATCAATCATGGGTGTCGGTGACGGAAATGGTACCGCCACATTTAGAACATTTCTTAAAACCTGAACTAGGTTTTTCCATTTTTAAGGAAAAAATTGGGCCTAGTGCCCAAAATGGCGCCTAGCACCAAGGAAAAACATTTCTAAATTAAAATACCTCAGAAAATATAATTTTTTTTTTTAAAGAAAGAACAGCAGTACCGGTATGGTGTCGAAGGAAGGCAGACGCGACCATAAAAACAAAGATTAAAGATGAAATTTTTCTGCGGTGACAGGGTATGTGACCTGTCGGCTCCGCGGAAAACGAAGAACTGGAGAGGGACAGTTAGAAAGGCAGGAAGGCAGCACGCAGGCGCTGTGGGATGCTCCCAAAAGCTTTCCTATTGGACGCTGGGGAGCGTTCTCGCGCAGGCTCCGTCGGTACCGACGGTACCCGTATGTGAAGACTACATTCTTGCTTGTTCCTGGAGATTGGGAACATCTGTCACAGGAATCTGACTCTCCCCAAGCAAACTCCTTGCGAGAGCAAACGCCGCCATGATCTGTGTCTATGGACCGGGACCGCTTCCTGGATCTGCTGGGACTTCTCAGACGATGTAGGAGGGGAGGCTGTAACTGAGCAAGCTCTGACACCCCCCCCCCTCTCCAAGAGCCCAGACATGCTGGAATAGGGCAGGGAATTCTGCTGCTGCTAGATCGCTGACAATATTTTCACCGGCAAAACCGCCCCGGCGGGAGGCTTCGGCTTCCAAAGCACTAACGGGGCTCCAGGATGTTTTCTGTAAACCGTCTTAAACTGTAGAAAGACGATATATAAAAACTGTTAAATAAATAAATAAAATATGCTGAGACTGGGGAAGTAAAGGTGGGGGGACAGCTGTGTGTGTTTTCAAATCCCCTCTGGAGGCAAGAGAGACCCTGGATTTGCCACTGCCATAACTGGAAGAGCTGCAGCAGATGCCATTGTGTTAGTCACCGACTGCATCGGAGAAGAAGGGGGAGGCCGACGCCACAGTACTCTGCACCATCGGAGAGGCTGCCACAGACCGATGAATAGGTTCCCCGGGATTGGCTGCACAAGCAGTGCACATGTGATCCAGCAAAAATCGCCGCCGCTTGCCATTGCACAGGGGAAGTGTGGCCAGCATGAGGTAAAAAACAGCTTGAGTCATGCGTGCTTCGCCACATGGTTAACAGGCAGAAACAAGCTACTACCAAACTGCCATTCGCTGCTGTGAAATACTCACTGCTAGTGAGCCCCAAGGCTGAAAACTTTAGATTGCTACTCCGTTTGTCCCGGGGAGAAGGGGGGGTTGCGGAGGACCGGGAGTGGGGGGAGGCTCAATCAGCAAGGTTCCTGTCTTAAAGAAACAGAAATGTTATTTTTTTTTTAAGAAAATGAACTTAAAGAGAAATTAAAGCAAATTAAACTAAACTAAGGATCTAAGGAAGAGCTTAGGCACCCCACAGAGGATCCTCGTGAACTTGTGCGCCACAAGAACTACACTGGCCTTCATGAACAGGGGTATACCCCCAAAACGCTTTGGGGTCTCAAGCGACCGAGCTCAACTGGCAGGCGTTCCTAAGACAGCCATCAGGAACTGCAGGCCTCAGCTGCACAGAAGACATCAACCACAATCTGCAGGAGACAAAGAAAGATACTGGAGAGTGCCCCTAGTTGCACTGGGTTTTATGCCAGTGATGATGTCACATCTTTTTTTAGTTTTTTCCTCTGTCTCCATCATCTGCTGGGCAGGGAACGATGACTCACTAGGTCTGGACTGGTCTAGCAGGAAATCGCAAAACCCTTTTATTATATTTCAAAACACATCCTGGCTACTTCTCTTATCTTACAGTTTTAAGACCATGTTTTATTTCTGAAAACCATGAACCTGTTTCATCAAATGCCTAGAGGAGGAGTGTTGCATACCAGTGATATCAAGCCAGCGTGTGAAAGCCGAAGCCTAAAAATAAACCATGTCATCAGCTCAGTGACAGCTCAACTTCAAAACCTGGCAATGCAAAGCATCCCCAAAACCAATTACAGACTGTGTGTGGCTTCAACAGCACTATATGGCATGTCAGTATACACATTTCAAGGACTCAAGGCAACCTGCAGTGTTGTGTCAATGCATCAGATACACATGCACTTACAGTAAATACGTTCCCCCCCCCCCCCCCCCAGCATTTCCTCTTTCCAGATCCCACTTTTCAGGGGAAAAAGCATATCTTTATCTTTATTATCATTTAATATACCGCCCTAGGCATATACAACAAAACCAAAATGCAACAGCTGAGTCACTATCCCCTGAGTCACTATTTGAAGGAAGCACCTTTGGCAGAATATGTCTAACAACTTTGCATGCTTAAATCTGCCAATATTAGACCATTCTCCTTTAAAACTTGTTCAGGATCTGTCAAGTTCCTTAGAAAGCATTGATGGACAGTGATCAAGTAATGCCACATATTTTCGAGTGGTTGAGGTTGGGGGTTCTAACCGGCCCACAATGTTCCCTCTAATTTTCTGTAGGCTGTGTGCGCATAAAATATCAGCTGTGCAGCTTTTGAAGGAAGGTTAAATTTTTGTGTGCCACATAATGACACTCAGAGTTATATACTTTAAAATTTGGCTACACGTCAGAATACAATATGTACACCACATTACATAAGAACATAAGATATGCCATACTGGGTCAGACCAAGGTCCATCAAGCCCAGTATTCTGTTTCCAACAGTGGCCAATCTAGGTCATATGTACCTAGCAGTTTCCCCAAGAGACACAAGTTCCACAATGCTTGTACTGGGTCAAGCATTGATATCTTCGGTCACTTCTTAATAATGGTTTATGGACCTTTCCTCCAGGAACTTGTCCAAACCTTTTTTAAACCCAGCTACACTAACAGCCTTTACTACATCCTCCGGTAACAAATTCCAGAGTTTGATTACACGTTGAGTGAAAAAATATTTTCTTTTATTAGTCTTAAATAGTTTACCCTGTAGCTTCATTGCATGTCCCCTAGTCTTTCTATATTCTGATAAGGTAAACAATCGATCTACGTTTACCCGTTCCACTCCGTTCATTAATTTATAGACCTCTATCATATCTCCCCTCAGCCGTCTCTTTTCCAGGTTAAAGAGCCCTAACCTTTTTAGCCTTTCTTCATAGGAGTATCCTTCCATCCCCCCTTTACCATTTTGGTGGCTCTTCTCTGTACCTTTTCTAAAATCGCTATATCCTTTTTAAGATACAGCGACCAGAATTGCACACAGTATTCAAGGTGTGGTCTCACCATGGAACGATATAGAGGCATTATAATATCTTTTGTTTTATTTTCCATTCCTTTCCTTATCATACCTAGCATTCTATTTGCTCTCTTGGCCGCCGCTGCACACTGGGCCGAGGGTTTTAACATGGTATCCACAATGACGCCTAAATCTTTTTCCTGGGTGGTGGTTCCTAATGTGGAACCTTGCATCGTGTAACCATAGTTTGGGTTGTTCTTCCCTATGTGCATAACCTTGCACTTGTCCACATTAAATTTCATCTGCCATTTTGATGCCCAGTCTTCCAATTTATCAAGATCCTCTTGCAATTTTTCACAATCCTCTTGGGTTTTAACAACTTTAAATAGTTTTGTGTCATCTGCAAATTTGATAACCTCACTCGTTATTCCACTTTCCAGGTCATTTATGAATATGTCAAAAAGCAGCGGACCCAGCACAGATCCCTGGGGTACACCACTATTCACCTTTCTCCATTGGGAAAAATGGCCATTTAGCCCTATCCTCTGCTTTCTATCTTTTAACCAGTTCCTGATCCACAATAGTACACTGCCTCCTATCCCATGACTCTTTAGTTTTGCCAAAAGTCTCTGATGAGGGACCTTGTCAAAGGTTTTCTGAAAGTCCAGATACACAATATCAACCGACTCACCTTTGTCCACCTGTTTATTCACTCCTTCAAAAAAACATAACAGATTAGTAAGACAAGATCTTCCTTGTCTAAAGCCATGTTGGCTGTCTCCCATTAGGTTGTGACTATCTACATGCTGAGTAATTTTATTCTTTATGATGGTTTCTACCATTTTTCCCGGTACTGACGTCAGGCTCACCGGTCTGTAGTTTCCCGGATCACCCCTGGAACCCTTTTTAAAAATTGGTGTTACATTGGCGATCCTCCAATCTTCAGGTATTAGAGATGATTTTAATGATAGTTCACAGATTACTGATAGCAGTTCTGCAATCTCATATTTCAGTTCTTTCAACACCCTTGAATGTATACCATCCGGCCCAGGTGATTTGCTACTCTTCAGTTTATCTAATAGTTGTAAGACATCTTCCCGATGTATCGATATTTCCTTCAATTCTTCCGCACCTTTAAATACCACTTCAGTCATGGGTAACATCCCTACATCTTCCTCAGTAAAGACCGAAGCAAAGAATTCATTCAGTCTCTCCGCTATCGCCTTGTCGCCTCTTAGTGCTCCTTTAACCCCTTTATCATCTAATGGACCAACTGACTCTCTCACAGGTTTTTTGCTACGAATGTACATTGATTGCACTAGAAAATATTGTAGAACTTGTGAAAACCATAAATACACAACAAATTTTCAATTTTAAGAACGTCTGTGTTGTTTTCTATCAGAATCAGAACCGTAATTTTTGTGCGCTCTGTTGTAAAGTATGTGCGCTCACTCGGCGAGGTGTGTGCGCGCGCACACGCGCACAGCTTAGAGGGAACAGTGGGCCCACTTAAAGTCATTTACCTTTTTGTTCTTTAGTCACCTGGATGTGTACTTAGGGTCATTGTTATGCTGAAAAGAAAACGCCATCGCAGTTTCAATTTTCTTGCAGAGAAGATTTTCCTCAAGGACTTTTCTGTCCTTTTCTCCACTCATTATCCCTTCTATCCTGACAAGTTTCTCATTCCCTGCTGTTAAAAAACACTCCCCTAACATGATGCTGCCACCACAATGAGCCAGAAAGCGTAGTTACTCACCTGTAACAGGTGCTCTCTGGGAACAGCAGGAATTTAGTCTTCACATATGGGTATCGTCGGTACCGACGGAGACCGCGCGAGAACGCTACCCAGCGTCCAAAAGGAAAGCTTTTGGGCGCATCCCACAGTGCATGCGTGCTGCCTTCCCGCCTCTGTACCTTTCTCACTTCGGTTGAGTTTATAGCTGAGACCAAAGGAGAGAAGTAGTGAAAGAGAGAGATAGAGACAACTTCTAGGGGAGGTGGGTGGATTGTGAAGACTAAATTCCGGAGATCACCTGTTACAGGTGAGTAACTACGCTATCTCCAGGAACAAGCAGGAATGTAATCTTCACGTATTGGGAATCCCCAGCTGGAAGATGCCAAGGGGTGACCCCAGCAAGCTGCAAACCCAGGTGAGTTGGGTCATGCTTCCTCCCATGGACCTTTGGCATCCAAACTGTGGATGGTGGGTAGGAGTTGAATTAAGTATGGAAGAGATGTTGGAGAACAGCCTGGCCAAACGAGGCATCCCAACGGGAATCCTTGTCTAAGCAATGGTGGGCTGTGAAGGTGTGTACCGAAGCCCAAGTGGCTGCTTTGCAGATGTCATCAATAGAGACAGAACAAAGGCTAGCCGTTGAGGCTGCCAATGCTCTCACATTGTGAGCCGTGACATGGCCTTCGAGAGAAAGTCCCCTACTCTGATATGTGTAGGATATGCAGTCTGCAATCCAATTTGACAGAGTTCTTTTAGAAACTGGAAGTCCCAGATGACTAGAGTCAAAAGCCACAAAAAGCTGAGAAGATTTTCTATGTGGCTTAGTTCTTTGGAGATAAAAGGCTAAGGCTCTTTTACAATCCAAAGTGTGAAGATTCCTTTCTGCACTGGAGGCGTGAGGCTTAGAAAAGAATATAGGAAGATAAATTTAAATGAAAAGGCGAAAGCACCTTTTGCAGAAAGTGAGAATGAGTCCTGAGGACTACTTTATCATGGTGAAACCTTGTATAAGGAGGGTCAGCTACTAACGCCTGTAATTCACTAATGCGTCTCGCAGAAGTGATGGCAATTAGGAAAATAACTTTCCATGAAAGAAACTTTAGGCCTGAAGTTGCTAAAGGTTCAAAGAGCGGTTTCATAAGCTGACCAAGAACAAGATTTAGGTCCCATGCCACCGGTGGTGGTTTAATGGGAGGTTTTGTTAAGAGTAGGCCTCTCATAAATCTTGATATAAGTAGATGAGAGGAAATGGGTTGTCCATCAAAAGATTTATGAAAAGCGGCAATAGCACTGAGATGGACTCTCACTGAATTGGTCTTTAGGCCAGATGTTGATAATTGTAGAAGATACTCTAGTAGCAACTCTACAGGTACTAAAAGGGGGTTAAGTCCCTTTTGTGAACACCAGACAGAGAACTTTTCCACTTAAAAGCATAAGAACATTTTATGGAAGGTTTTCTGGAAGCCAGGAGGATATCCTTCACTTGATGAGAAAGACTAATATCCTGAAATTCTAGGCTTTCAGTAACCAGGCCCTGAGATGTAGGGCCTGGAGATTAGGATGCAGTAGGGATCCGTCCTCCTGCGACAGGAGATCCGGAGCATTCCCCAACTCCAGAGGAGTGGTTTGAGAGAGACGCAGAAGGGGGTACCATGCTTGCCGTGGCCAACGTGGAGCTATGAGTATCATACGACCTCTGTCTCTGAAGTTTGAATAAAGTCAAGATCAACAACATCAGAGCCTTTCCACCAAAATCAGGGTGTTCCACAAGGCTCATTACTATCATCTCTCATGTTTAACATTTACGTACAACCTGTCTGTAACATCATCAGATCTTTCAATGTTCAATGTCAGATATACGCCGATGACATCCTTCTCTACATGCCATTCTCCACAAAGCAAATGGACCTCTCACCTCTCATTGAATGTTTTGATGCAGTGTCCGAATGGTTTCTATCTCAAAACCTCCGTATTCAACATAAGAAAACGGAGGTACTCTTCATCACAAAAAATCCGAATTTTACCCCACCACCTCATATAAAAGTGAGAGAAGCTGAACTCCAAACAAAATCTACAATTCGATACTTAGGAGTCACATTAGATCAACGTTTGGACATGAAACTACACATATCCTACATTGTCAGAGCCGTATATTTCAAGATCCGGACACTCAAACACCTCCGATCCTTATTGGACCCAAGTGATTTCCGGACTGTATACCAAGCTCTTATCCTTCCCCATTTTGATTTCGCCAATGCCATTCTCCAAGGTCTCCCACAGTCTACATTGAATCCTCTACAACTTGCCATGAACGCCGCTGTTAGAGTTCTATCTGGAGCATTGAGGTTTGACCACATTACGCCCATCTTAATGCAGCTCCACTGGCTCTCAACACATGGAAGAATACTATTCAAGACTCTGATACTTACCTTTAAAGCCATCAACGGCATAACTGCTTCATCACTAGTTAATCTAGTCCAGCCCACTCCGCCTAACAGATCCAGAAGATCCATATCAGTAAACACTCTAATTATCCCAAGTGCATCAACAAAATGCACACTAACAATGTCAAACAGGGCTTTCAGTCTTTATGCTCCCAAATGTTGGAACACATTACCGATCTCACACAATTCAGGAAGGCACTCAAACACTACTTATTTATACAACATTACCAGATCAACCATACTCCACCATAGCCACACCTCTTCCTCTAGAAACCTTTGTATTACAATCCCTATTCTTAATATCTATCCATAGGTGGTTCATAATCCATTCTCAGAAGCTTACTGTTACATATGTAAATAGTTGATGTGCATGTTTCCCCTAAGTTATCCAAGTTGTATTTCCCTGTTTTCTGTAAAACATAACATTTGTTTCATTATTGTTCGTTGTTCCATGTAAACCGCGCTGATACTAAATAGTGCGGTATATAAGAAACTAAAATAAATAAATAAATAAAGTCTTGGGAATGAGGGGAATGAGTGGGAAGGCATAGAGGAAGTCCTGACCCCAGTGGAGTAGGAACGCATCTCTTGCCTGAGAGTTTTGAGCCGGAATTCTGGAACAGAATCGGGGAAGTTTGGCATTCTGCGGACTTGCAAAGAGGTCTATATCTGGTGTTCCCCAGATTCGAAACACTCGAGCAAGCCTGCATTTTGCATTTCTTCAGGTCCAAAAGTTCTATTTAATTCTTTTCAGACTACAAACGTTTTTCCACATGGCTATAGTACCTCCTGAGTCTTCCTCTACACATTTCAAATGAAATTCAAGGCGGGTTTTCTTGAGTGACAGATTCCTTCTGCCACCCTACCATAGAGGCTAGATTTGTGGCATGCTTGGGATATTGACACATGCATTTTGACTTATCTGGGCTACAGAAGCCTGAGCTCTTGCAAAATTTCCACTATGTAAAATATATGACACTGTTATATGAAGGAATATTTTGGGGTTTGTGTGTAATTAAGGTTATTTAGTTATTTGATTATACAGTATGACAGTCCATGGACGAAAACAATTGAAAATTAAAATAAAGAGTTAGAAAAAGGAAGATATATGGTACCACCAAGACCTCACCTAGATAGCGTAGTTACTCACCTGTAACAGGTGATTTCCGGGAACAGCAGGAATTGAGTCTTCATATATGGGTATCGTCGGTAGCGACAGAGCCTGTGCGGGAATGCTCCCCAGCGTCCAATAGGAAAGCTTTTGGGAACATCCCACTGCGTCTGCGTCGTTGCCTTCCCGCCTATTCCAACTCTTCCCCTCTTCAGTTGAGTTTATAGCTGAGGCAAAGGAGAGAAGGAGAGAGAGAGAAAGACTACTCCTAGGGGAGGTGGGTGGGTTGTGAAGACTCAATTCCTGCCATTCCCGGAGATCACCTGTTACAGGTGAGTAACTACGCTATCTCCAGGAACAAGTAGGAATGTAATTTTCACATATGGGGACTCCCCAGCTGAGAGATGCCAGGGAGATGACCCCAGAAAGCTGCGAAACCCAGACTGAGATTGGTCATGCTTCCTCCCATGGATCTCTGGCATCGAAAACCCGGGACGGCGGGTAGGAGTTGTTCTAAGTCTGAAAGAGATGCTGGAGAATAGCCTGGCCAAATGATGCATCCCAACGGGAGTCCTTGTCTAAGCAGTAGTGGGCTGCGAAGGTGTGTACCGAAGCCCAAGTGGCTGCTCTGCAAATGCTGTCAATGGACACTGAGTGAAGGTTAGCCATAGAGGCTGCCATTGCTCTCACATTGTGAGCTGTGACATGACCTTCGAGAGAAAGTCCCTTACTCTCATATGCAAAGGATATGCAATTTGCAATCCATTTAGACAAAGTTCGCTTGGAAACTGGTAATCCAAGATGACTAGAGTGAAAGGCAACAAAAAGCTGCGAAGCCTTTCTGTGTTGCTTGGTTCTCTGAAGGTCAAAAAGCCAAGGCTCTTTTACAATCCAGAGTGTGAAGATTCCTTTCTGTATTGGAGGCGTGAGGCCTAGGGAAGAATACAGGAAGGTAAACCGATTGGTTTAAATGAAAAGGCGAAACCACCTTTGGCATAAAGTGAAGATGAGTCCTAAGAACTACCTTATCATGGTGGAACCTTGTATAAGGAGGATCAGCCACTAAAGCCTGGAGCTCACTGATGCGTCTTGCAGAAGTGAGAACTATTAGGAAGATTACTTTCCAAGAAAGAAACTTCAGAGATGTAGCGGCTAAGGGTTCGAAAGTTGATTTCATGACCTGCCCAAGGACAAGATTCAAATACCATGTCACAGGGGGTGGCTTGATGGGAGGTTTAGTCAAGAGTAGACCTCTCATAAATCTTGCTACAAGTGGTTGAGAGAAAACAGGTTGTCCATCCAAGGGCTTGTGGAAAGCTGCAATGGCACTAAGGTGGACCCTTACTGAATTGGTCTTAAGACCAGAGGATGATAAATGGAGGAGATACTCCAGTAACGCCCCCACTGGCACTGAAAAGGGATTAAGTTCCTTCTTTGAACACCAGATAGAGAACCTTTTCCACTTAAAGACATAGGAAGATTTTCTTGAAGCCAAAAGGATATCCTTAACCTGTTGGGAAAGGCTGATATCTTGGAACTCTAGGCTCTCAGCAGCCACGCCCTGAGGTGTAGAGACTAAGGATTTGGGTGCAATAGCATCCCGTTCTCCTGGGAAAGAAGATCTGGAGCACATCCCAACTCCAGAGGTCTGGCTTGAGAGAGACGTAGAAGCAGAGGATACCACGTTTGTCGTGGTCAGCGTGGGGCTATGAGGATCATATAACCCCTGTCTCTCTGAAGCTTGAACAGAGTTTTGGGAATGAGGGGAATGGGTGGGAAGGCATAGAGAAAGTCCTGACCCCAGTGGAGGTGGAAGGCATCCCCTGCCTGACAGTTCTGAGCCAGCATTCTGGAACAGAACCGGGGAAGTTTGGCATTCTAAGGACTTGCAAAGAGGTCTATATCTGGAGTTCCCCAGATCTGAAAAATTCAAGCAATTTGCTCTGGATGAAGAGACCACTCGTGTGGCAGCAATACTCGACTGAGTTTGTCTGCCAAGAGATTTTGTGTACCTGGAAGATACACCGCTAGTAGGTGGATTATAAGATCTCTGGCGAAGGCCCAGAGGCGTAGAGCTTCGTTGCACAACGTCTGAGACCCCGTCCCACCCTGCTTGTTCACATAGAACATGGCTACTTGATTGTCTATCTGGACTAGAACCGTCTTGTAGCTGAGGTGGGCCTGAAATACTAGAAGAGCATAGAAGATGGCTTTGAGTTCTAGGAGGTTTATATGAAGACAAGCCTCTTGCTGGGTCCAGAGACCTTGAGTGAAGAGATTGTCCAAGTGAGCCCCCCAGCCTAACTTGGATGCATCTTTCGTCAAGGTGGCTTGGTGTAGTGGCTGCTGGAAAGGAAAGCCTACTAGATTGCCACCACTGTAGGGACAAAATGAGATGTGTCGAGTTTCTGATTTTGTCCCTCAGGCGACCTGAGGCCTGTGTCCACTAAGGGGTTAGGGTCCACTGCTCGCATGTGAAGGCTGCTCGCATGTGAAGGCGAGCATAGGGAACCACATGGATAGTGGATGTCATATGCCCCAGCAGGTGAAGCATTTCTCCAGCAGTTAGAGTTTTCATAGCTGCTTGAGAGGCCAGTTGGAGTATCTGAAGACAACATGGTTGTGGCAGGAAAACCTTTGACTGCCTTGTGTCTAGAAGAGCCCCTATGAACTCTAGGGACTGAGAAGGGGTAAGATGAGATTTTGGGAGGTTTATGACCAGTCCCAGGTACTGCAGGATTTGCATTGTGCGGAAGAGAGCGGAGATGGCTTCTGGAGCTGTTGATGCTCGGATGAGCCAGTCGTCTAAGTAGGGGAAGACGAATATCCCCAGAGTTCTCAGGAATGCTGCTACTACTGCCATGCATTTTGTGAAGACTCTTGAGGCAGAAGCCAGTTCGAAGGGTAGAACCCTGTACTGGTAATGTCTTCCTTGAAAGAGGAATCGAAGGAACCTCCTGTGATCTGTATGGATGAGAATATGTGTATATGCATCCTTTAGATCTAGAGAACATAGCCAATCCTGACTCTGAATGTAAGGAAGAAGTGTTCCGAGGGAGATCATCTTGAATTTTTCTCGGAACAGATACTTGTTCAACTCTCTGAGGTCCAGTATGGGTCTGTATTCAGGAACATCCTGGAGCCCCATTAATGCTTTGGAGGCCGGGGCCTGCCGCCAGGGCTGTTTTGCCGGTGTGTTTTCCTCGAGGGCAACGCTATTAGCAGCTCGATGCTTCGAAGGAGATCTACCCTTTGAGGACCGGCCGGTCTTAGAAGGCCTGGGTTTAGTTACCTGAGATCCATGGGAGGAAGATGAAGCCCTGGAAGACGTCGATGCAACGGACATCGCATCTGCGGCAAAGAAAGTGCCCAGTTTTGCATCTCTGTTCTGCAGGCCTCTCTTGGTCATCTTTCTACAGAGGAGACACTCCGATGGTAAATGGCCAGGACCTTAACATTTGAGACACCAATCATGGGTGTTGGTAGCAGAAATGATACCGCTACACTTTGAGAATTTTTTTGAAACCACTAGATGGTTTCTCCATTTTGGAAGAAAGGAGGGCCTAATGCCCAAAATGGCACCAAGAGGGAACAGACCCTCCAAAATAAATTACTATTATTTATTTTTTTTAGGAAAAGAAGTTAAGAAAACAAAGAAAAGACCGGTGGAAACGGTATAGGCGTTGACTGTGAAGGCAAACGCGACCACAAAAAGATGATTTTCTGTGGTGACAGGGTTTGCTGCCTGTCAGCTCCGCGGAAAACGAAAAACTGAAGAGGGAGAGAGTTGGAAAGGCGGGAAGGCAGCAACGCAGGCGCAATGGGATGCTCCCAAAAGCTTTCCTATTGGACGCTGGGGAGCGTTCCCGCGCAGGCTCCATCTGTACCGACGATACCCATATGTGAAGACTACATTCCTGCTTGTTCCTGGAGATCATATGTCCCCTCCAAACTATATGACTGAGAAAGAAAGACTAGGAAGTAACCAAGATTTTCTAGAATATCACTTGGCTGCTGTGGGAGAGAAAAGGTAGTTCCTCACCTGTAGCAGGATGTTCTCCGTGGACAGCAGGAATATGTTCACGTAAGGGTGATGTCCTTCGACGGAGCCCACACAGGAATGCTCCCCAGCTCCTATTGGAAGCTTTTGTGAGACTCCACTGTGCTCCCTTCCTGCTTGCCGCCATCTTGAACCAGTCTGATATCATAGCTGTAGCAGAATACAACTCTCGGGGAGGTGGGAAGGCTGTGAGGACTTATTCTTGCTGTCCACAGAGAACATTTGCTACATGTGTATAACTACCTTTTCTCCATGGTAAGCAGGAATGAGTTCTCACATATGGGCCTCCCTAACTACAGGCTACAAGAAATCCGATGAAATTGCAGACAAGCCCAACAGGGGCAACAACCCATATACATAATGGCAACAGGCCTTAGTAGTCAAGAGATCAACTATGAGTGATTCTCTCCCTTTCTTTTTTTTGGTAGCCTGGATAGAATAGAATCGGCCCAAGAAGAATGGAGTTGGATTTTAATCCCCAAACAGATCTCGGAGTACAGATTGGCCAAATCTGTTGTCATGTCGGCAGTTCTCTAGACAGCAATGAGATGTGAATGTGTGGACAGAGGACCACATCGCAGCCCTGCAGATCTCTTGCAGGGAGACTGAATGTAGCTTGGCCACCGACGCAGCCATAGCTCTGACACTGTAGGCTGTGACATGACCATCAAGGCTCAGGCCTGCCAAGAGAGTGTTTGGAAATGGCAGCCCTTAGCTTGCTGGGGACAAAAGCAACAAAAAATTTGTATGGACTTTCTATGGATTTTTGTCCGCTCCAAATAGAAGGCTAAAGAGCTTGCTTGCAGTCCAACATGTAAAATACAGCTTCACCTTTATGGGCATGAGGTCTAGGGGAAAAATGTTGGAAGAATAAATGACTGATTAAGATGGATACCACTTTTGGAAGAATGTAGGATGAGTACATTCTATTATGATAGACTCTGGTGTAAGGTGGATGAACTACTAGAGCCTGAAGCTTGCTCACTCTATGTGCGGAAGTGACCGTCACCAGAAACAACACTTTCTAGGTCAAGAATTTTAGAGGACAGGAATTGAGCGGCTTAAAGTGAGCTTTCATGAGCTATGCAAGAGCCACATTGAGGTCTGAAGATATTGCAGGAGGTTTGTAGGGAGGCTTCAAGAGAAGCAACCCCTGCATAAAGGGAACAACTAAAGGCTGTACCATGATGAACTTTCCTTCACGATGATAGGCTCCAATTGCACTGAGGTGGACCCTGACAGAGTTTGACTTAAGTCCTGACTCAGAAAGGTGCAGAAGATACTCAAGCAGTTTTTGTGTGGGACAGATGAAAGGATCTAGGGCTTGGCCCTCACACCAATCCTCTTCCATTTGTAGGAATAAGACTCTCATTGAGGCCCTCCTGGAGGCCAAAAGGATATCGGTCACCCCGTCTGGCAGGTTGAGCTCAGATAATATTAGCCTTTCAAAATCCATGCTGTGAGGGTCAAGGACTGGATGCTGGGGTGCAACATCGTCCCATCGTCCTGCAAAATCATATCCAGTGCATGGCCGATCTGGAGCAGCTGCTGAATAGAGAGCTGCAGCAGGAGGGGAAAGAGTGGTTACTCACCTGTAACAGGTGTTCTCCAGGAGCAGCAGGAATCAGTCCTCACATATGGGTGACATCGACGTAGATGGAGCCCCCATGCGAAGCATTTCCCTAGCTTTCTAAGAAAGCCTTTGGGAATACACCCACGCATGCGCGGTCCCCTTCCCACCCAAAGGTGCCATCTTGCTCAGTCAGATGACATAGCTAAAAGACAGCACAAAAAACAAAATGAACTATGTACAACTGCAACTCCCAGGGGAGGAGGGAGGGTTGTGAGGACTGATTCCTGCTGCTCCTGGAGAACACCTGTTACAGGTGAGTAACCACTCTTTCTCCAGGACCAAGCAGGAAGTCAGTCCTCACATATGGGTGACTCCCTAGCTCTGGGCTACCAGGAACCCAGGATGAAAAATAGAGCTCCCTCTGTGAAGCCTCAGCATCAGGGAAAGAATTTCACTGAGAAGAGAACCCACCGGTAGCCCAACAAGAGGGCTGGAGGGCAGGAGTTGCCTAAACCTCAAAGAGATTCCGGAGTACTGCCTGACCAAAAGCACTGTCCCTACGGGACTCCCTCTCCAGGCAGTAATGGGCTGCAAAAGTCTGGCTTGAGGACCAAGTTGCAGCCCTGCAGATGTCTGCCAACGGTACAGAACAGAGATGAGCTACTGATGCAGCCATTGCCCGGACACGGTGGGCTGTGACTCAACCCTGCAAGGGAAGGTATGCTGCCCTGTAAGCCCAGGCGATATAGTCCGCCACCCATATGGACAAGGTACTCTTGGAGACAGGCAACCCCAAGTTGTTTGGGTCAAAGGAGACGAAGAGCTGAGTAGCCCTTCTATGACTCTTACTACGCTCAAGGTAAAAAGACAAGGCCCTTCTACAGTCCAGGGTATGCAGGACTTCCTCAGCCCGGTTGGCATGGGGCTTAGGGAAGAATGTTGGAAGAACCACCTCCTGATTAAGGTGGAAAGAGAAGACTACCTTCGGGAGGAACTTAGGATGAGTCCTAAGGACCACCCTGTTCCTATAGAAACGAGTGTATGGCCTGTCACAGACCAGGGTTTGAAGTTCACTCACTCGCCTGGCCGAGGTCAGTGCCACTAGGAAAAGAGCCTTCCAAGAAAGGAAGCGGAGAGGACATGTAGCCATCGGCTCAAAGGGAGGGCGAGTAAGCTGCTGCAAGATCACATTCAACTCCCACTCAGGGGCTGGTGGACAGAGAGGAGGCTTTAGCAATAGCAAGCCTCTGAGGAAGCGGGACGAACCGATAAAGAGTACCCTTCCATCAGTGAGTGGTGAGCTGCCAGAGCAGAAAGGTGTACCCGAACAGAATTGGACTTAAGACCCTGATTAGACAAGTGGAGCAGGTACTGAAGCACCACTGGCACAGGGCAGGAGAAAGGGTTCTCCTGGCGTTGGTCACACCACAAGGAGAACCGTTTCCACTTCAGGGCATAGGTCTTTCTGGTGGATTGCTTCCTAGAGGCCAAGACCACCTCTTCAACTTCCTGAGGTAAGGCCCAGGGGGCCAGCACTACCCTTGCAGCCTCCAGGCCATCAAATTGAAAGTTTTGAGATTGGGGTGCAGAAGGGAACCCTGATCATGAGAAAGAAGATCGGGTTGCAACCCCAGAGGGAGTGGGGTGTCCAACGCCAGCTGCAACAGAAGCAGGAACCAGGGCTGCCTCGGGCATCTGGGGGCTACCAAGATGACCGAGGCCCTGTCCCTTAGAATCTTGAATATGGTTCGGGCCACCAGGGGCGTGGGAGGAAACGCATACAGAAGGCCCCTGGACCATGAGATCAGGAAGGCATCCGCTGCAAATCTTGTGGGATGCGGTTGCCTGGAGCAGAACTGAGGCAGCTGCCGGTTCAGGGGACTGGCAAAGAGGTCTATGGATGGAAGTCCCCATTTCAGGAAAATGTTCTGCACCACCACAGGGTGCAGATGCCATTCGTGAGGTTGCAGAACCCTGCTCAATCTATCTGCCAGGAAATTTTCGTGGCCAGGAAGATAGACTGCCCTGAGCAGCATATTGTGTCGAAGTGCAAAAGAGCATAGGGCCTGTGTCTCCTGACACAGGAGCCTAGATCCCGTGCCCCCTTGTTTGTTCACATAGAACACTGCCACCTGGTTGTCTGTCTGCACCAAGACAGACTGGTGGGTCAGGGTGTGAGAGAAGGCTTTGAGGGCTAAGCGTATCACCCGAAGTTCCAGCAGATTGATTTGTTGCGTGGCCTCCCATGGAGACCACAGGCCCTGTGTGCACTTGTCCAGACAATGTGCACCCCAGCCCTGCAAGGAGGCATCGGTTGTGAGTACCACAGTGGAAACAGGTACCTGAAAAGGAATTCCCTGTAGAAGGTTGGGGGGGGGGGGGTGTAGCCACCACTGCAGGGAGTTCAGGAAGGGTTTGGACACCCTTACTTTGTCTCTGATGCTTCCTGTAGACTGCCTCCACTGAGTTCTGAGACACCACTGTGCAGGCTTCATATTCAGGTGGGTAGTGGGGGGGTCACATGCACTGTTGAAGCCATGTGGCCCAGGCGTCTTAAACAGAGTCTGGCGGAAACCAGTGGGTTGTCTAGAAACCGGCTGGCCAAGTCCATCAGCCTTTCCGCTCTGTCTTCTGGCAAGTAAGCTTTTGCTTGCAGGGAGTCTAACCGTGCCCCTATGAACTCCAGGTTCTGGGAGGGGAGCAAAGTGGACTTTCCGAAGTTTATGACAAAGCTTTGTTTTTGAAGGAGAGACACAGTATGGAGGGTGGCTTGCCTGGCCTCCTGGAGAGTCTGACCCCTGATGAGCCTGTCGTCCAGGTAGGGGAAGACAAAAATACCTTGGTTTCTCAAGTAGGCCGCCACCACTGCCAGGCACTTTGTGAAGACCCGTGGGGCGGAGGTTAGGCCAAAGGGCAGTACCCTGTACTGAAAATGGTGTCCTCCTACCACGAATCTTAGGTATTTTCTGTGGTCTGGATGAATGAAGATGTGAGTGTACGCATCCTTCAGATCTAAGGAGCATAGCCAATCTCCATGCTGGAGGTAGGGCAGCAGTGTTCCAAGAGTAAGCATCTTGAACTTTTCCTTTTCCAAGAACTTGTTTAGATTTCTCAGGTCCAGAATGGGCCGGAGAGCTCCAGTTCTCTTTGGCACAAGAAAGTACCTGGAATAGAAGCCCTGTCCCAGCAGGTGGGGAGGTACAGGCTCCACCGCCCTGTCTTGAAGAAGACCTTGCAGTTCCTGGAGACGGAGTTCCTGATGCAGAGTAGGCCTTGGAGGCTCTCCTGGGAAGTAGGAGGGGGTACCTGATTGAAATGGAGCAGATAGCCCTTCTGGACTATGCTCAGCACCCAAGCATCTCCTGTGACGAACGGCCACTGGTGGGCAAACAGGGCCAACCGACCTCCTGTGCTGAGATGGGCCAGCAGAGGTGGAGAGGCTATGCAGTGGGAGTCAAAAACCCCCTCCCTGCTGAGTAGGAGCAGGAGCTGGAGGCTGGGGGGCTTTCTGCCTACGGGGCCCATGTCCCTGCCCCTCGGCCTGCTGACCCTGCTGGGGAGCTGGGGAGGCCTGATAATGAGGGAAAGGTTTGTAGGCAGATGACTTCCTCGGGTAAAGGGTCGTTTTCCCCGAGCCCTTCTTCTTATGAGAAGGGGCAGATGTTTTCCTGGACAACCTTGTCCTTGTCAGAGTCTCGGTCTCGAGCTCAGTGGCCTTTTCGGCCATGGGCTTGCCGAAGAGGTTTTCACCTCAGCATGGGACATCGACCAACTTGTCCTGTATCCATGGCTCGAGGTCCGATGACTGTAGCCATGCCTGGTGTCGAGCACCGATGCCGGCCGCTGCTACTCAGGCCGAAGCCTCGAAGCCATCGTAGGCCGCCCGGGAGATGAATTTGAAGCATTCCCGGATCCCCGAGGACAAGGCCTTGAACCTCTGCAAAGGTTCCCGGAGAGGCCAGCCGAGAACCCGGCTATTTCCTTAGCCAGGTCCCGCAAGTACATGCCCATGTACAGCTGGTAGGACTGGACACGGCAAGCAAGCATCGAGCCCTGGAAGCACTTTCTGCCGATGGCATCCAGGCTTCGGGCCTCCCTACCGGGGGGCACCACAGAGTGCATCTTCTGGCTCTTCAGACGATGCATGGCCGATTCCACAACCATAGAATGGTGCGGCAGCTGCACCTTCTGGAACCCAGGGCTCTTTCGGACTCGATACATGGAATCGATTCGCTTGCTCCAAACCGGTGCCAAGGCCGGTGCCTCCCACATTCGGAAGAGGAGCTGTTCCAGCATCGGAGGAACCGGCACAGTAAATGCCTCCCTCGGGGGAGAGTCATCCGCAGGAACAGCCAAAGCCTTGGCCATGTCCCTTACAAACTCCGAGAACCGGGTGTCCTTCGGTGGGGACCTACTCCGGGGCTCGGACTGCGGTGAGTCCGAAGCGACACACCGAGTCCGAAAGGTATTGGGGGACTCCTCGTCCTCAGTCTCCCACGCAGACTCATCCGAGGAAGAGTCGAGGGGCTCTGACCGTGCGGGCTCCAGTAGCACCCGCCCTGACGCCAGGGGCATCGGTGTTGACACCCTCGGTCCCAAACGGGAGGTCGAAGGGGACCGTGACCGAGTCCGGACTCGGGTCTTCATGGCTTCGAGAACCGGCTTGTCTCCGTGGTCAACTTAGATGGCGACGTCCCGGTGGTCGGGGCAGATGCACCAGTCAAGCTGGCCATCAGCACCCACTGCTGATCCATGAAGGCAGTCTGCACGCCAAGGCTGTCAGCCTGAGTCCAAGCTCAGGAGACTCAGCAGCCACCGACTCGGGCCCCGGCGGCGCCGAGCCCGACGTCAGCTCCCTGGGAGGAGAGTCCTCGAGGACAACAGGACTTACGTGCTCGACGGACTCCGACTCTATACAAGGCACCTTAGGTGGCTTCTCCAGCTCCAAAGGCCCGGGGCGGCGGTCAGGGGTCTGGGATCTGGCCCTCGAGGAACCAGGTGTATCCTCCGACGCCGCCCTCAGGAGCTTTCTCTTCTTCTTATGCTCCCGACTGGGGGACCCCCTTTCAGAGGAACCCCGACGAAGCTCGGGGTCGGACTCCCGAGACGTCAAGGCCTCTGACGAGGTCCGGGCTCGTCCGGAGGCAGAGTCAGAAAAAATTCTCTCCTTCTGATGCTGCCGGCTTCTGAGTGCCTTGGTGGACATCTTTCCACACGGGACACAGACCTTGGGATCATGGTCTGGCCCGAGACAACGCAGGCAGCAGTCGGGTGTGTCGGTAAGAGACATGAGTTTCTTACAACGATCACACTTTTTAAAACCACTGGAGGCCATCGGGGGAAAAAAGGGCCCCCGCAAGGTCAAAAGACTGGCCCTCCAGGGAAAAAGAAAAAGAGCGCGAATGCGTGCCACGAAGGGCAAAAAACCGAAAAATAGAGATCGGGTCGATACCGGCGTACCGAACCCAGGCGGGAAGGGGAACCGGCGTTGAACCGGACAAAAGAGAGTGAAAATCGCAGAAAAAAATCAAACTTTTCCAGGTGACACGGACTCGCGTCCGTTGGGCTCCACGGAAAAAGAAAGACTGAGCAAGATGGCACCTTTGGGCGGGAAGGGGACCGCGCATGCGTGGGTGTATTCCCAAAGGCTTTCTTAGAAAGCTGGGGAAATGCTCCGCATGGGGGCTCCATCAATGTCGATGTCACCCATATGTGAGGACTGACTTCCTGCTTGGTCCTGGACAAACTAAGGCTGTCTGGGCCAGTAGGGAGTGATGAGAATCTGTCTGTTTAGAACTTCAGGAGCGTCTTTGCAATGAAAGGGATGGGAGAATACACATACTGAAGACCCTCCCTCCAATTCAGGAGGAAAGCATCTGAGGCTAGTCTGCTGTGTGATCTTACTCTGGAACAGAACTGATCCCACTTGGGCATTCTGCAGAGTGATGAACAGATCTATCCAGGGGGTGCGCCACCCTCAAAAGATGAGGGTTGTAACCTCCCTGTCCAGTGTCCACTCATGTGGTTGGAGGACTCAACTCAATCTATCTGCCAGAGTGTTTTATTCACCTGGAAGATACATGGCTCTTAAGCTCATCCCTTGTGCGAAGGCAAAACTTCCACAACCTGCTTCCCAACCCAGGAGGTACAAGCCTGTTCCTCCCTGTTTGTTGATGAAGAACATGGCGACATGATTGTCAGTTTGAATCAGAACAATTTGGTTGGCCAGTCGATTTCGGAAAGCCTTTAGAGCGTTTGCCATGGTTCTCAATTCCAAGATGTTGATCCGGAGGAGACTTTCTTGGATGGACCAATCGCCATGGGTGTGAAACTGATAGAGTTGAGCTCCCCACTCCAGCTTGGATGCATCTGTCATCAAAATGTTTTGGGGTGGAGCAATTTGGAAGGGGATGTCTAAGCAAATTGTGGTGGACTGTCCGCCATTGCAGTGACTGAACAAGAGGACTGGTGACATACAGAGTATCTCTGGGTCAACCCGTGGCTTGGGTCCATAGAGTCCACTGAGCCTGGCTCATATGGAGACGTACCAAAGGTGTGACATGCACAGTAGAGGCCATGTGGCCTAATGCAGTCAATATCCTGCTGACTCAATTGAGTCTTCTGCACTAGTGCTATCAGTCTGAGAAGTCAGTCATGTGGAAGGAAGGCTCTTGCCTGAGTCATATCGAGCAGGGCTCCTATGAATTCCAACTGCTAGGTGGGTTGAAGGTGTGACTTGGGATAATTTATAACAAACCCTAGTAGTTCCAACACCTGAATGATCAATCGTGTTGATTCTTGAACCTCTTCTGGAGTGATATTCTCGATCAAACAAACATCCAAATAGGGGAGGACAAACACTACCAGCGTCCGGGGGTACTCTGCCACTACACGAGGCATTTTGTGAACAAACAAGGCATTGAGGCTAGGCCAAAAGGCAATACTCTGTTCTGGAAGTGTTTCCCCCCTCCACCCCCCAGGACAAATCTGAGATTCCCATGGACAAGATGTATCTGTAAGTGGATATACGCATTCTTCAGACCCAGGGAGCATAGCCAATCTTCTTTTTGAAAGTAAGGAAGCAGGATGCCTAGCAAAATCATTCTGAACCTTTCTCTTGCCAAGTATGTGTTCAGATCTCTTAGGGCTAGGAAGGGGCAGTATCCCCCCCATTTTCTTGGGGATCAGGAAGTACCTGGAATAAAACCCTCACTTTCTTTGCTCTGGTGGCAAGAGTTCAATCACAAGATCTTAGAAGAGAGCGGTGATTTCTCTCTGAAGCAGTTCCTGATGCAGAAGGTCGAGGTGATGCAGCCTTGGAGGGCAATTTGGAGGACGATCCAATAAATGCAGTTTGTAGCTGCTTTGGATTTTCTGTAGAACCCATGAGTCAGGTTATGAGGGGTCACCTTTGGGCAAAGAGTGAGTCTTCCCTTGACCGGAGATTTCCAACGGTGGTTACTGGTAGAGCAGCTATGCTCAGAAAAAAACAGTCAAAACCCTGCCCCAGGTTTTGGCTGAGGAGCCAGGTGAGCTTTTTGAGGCTTCTCACGACACTGTTATGGGCAAGACGCCTGTTTGGACTGGGAGGTTTGGGGCCTAGTAAACTACCTACACCTATGAGAGTAATACTGTATGTCTTTCCCTGATCCCTTCCTTGGTACCTCCTGTAATAGGAGGCCAGCTTGGATGTGTGTCTTGACATTATGAAGAGTGACATGCTGCTTTTCGATGAAGCCAATCTTCTCATCAACCTGTTCTCCGAAGAGTATCTCTCCACAGCAAGGCATGGCATAGCACATCACGTCAGCAAACTTGTTCTGCACGGATTGTTCTAGGTTTGAGAACTGGAGCCAGTCAAGTCTCCGGGTATCAATACTTATGGCAGAAGCTCTCTATGCTATTTTGAAGATGTCATAGGTCGCTTGGACCATGAACTTCGAGCAGTCCTTGCCGTGAGCCACTAGGGAACAATACTGTTCCAATTTCTCTGGAGGAAGAAACAGACAGCTCAGCGAGGTTGTACATAATGTTCTCCAAGAACATGCCCATGCAGAGCTGGTAAGAGGCGTTGTGGGCTATGAGCATGGAACTTTGAAAATACCTTCTCCTAGAGTCCAATATCCGAGCCTCCCTCCCCAGGGGCACCGAGGAATGAATCTTGATAGTCTTGGACCTTTTTTTTTTTTTTTTTTTCTTTTTTTTTTTTGTTTTATAAGTTTTTATTAGCACCTTTTTCATATACATTATCAACTTTGCCATGTACATTACTATCAACCATCGCCCGTACATCAAACACTTCCTCCCCATGTACATTACTATCAACCTATCAACTTTTTACAGACAACAAACCATTCCTGTCACTTCTCATATCATAGGGCTAGCTATCATCTTGCACAGAGATCCATCCCTGCAGTCCCCCCATTTTCATACCCCCGTGTAATCCTAGGGTCAAGAATTACACACTGGGTACTAGACCACCTGATAATCCACAATCAACTTGTACAGAATAGCATTACCCTGCCCCTTTCTACTATCCCTTACACCCCTTAAACTGGCGAGGTTAATTCCTCTCTAACCCCCTAGTCTCCCTCCCCACCTCCCCCCCTGAACCCTCCCTCCCCCCACCCTCCCTCATGTAGCCATTTCCAAACCCCCGCCTACCGCTTCTCAACTTGTTCCCCTCTTCCCCCCCTCTCCCCCGTCATTTTATACATTGCATATAGAAAAGACACTCTTCCTGCAAAACTAGCTATGGAAGGTAGATTCGGCCGCTTCCAGTACCATGCTATTTCACTCCTTGCCGCTGTCACGCAGTACCAAATGATTCTCCAGTCCCCTTCCCACCTCCCATCCGGTTTATGCAGAAGACACATTTCAGGACCAAGCACAATACTCGCCCCCACCATTTTATTAATGCACTCCCCTATTTTGCGCCAATACTCTCTCACTACTGGACACGTCCACCACATATGTAACCAAGAGCCACGCTCCCCACACATCCGCCAGCAATCATCTGTCTGACGCACTCCTGCCCTAAACAATCTCTCCGGTGTGAGGTACCAGCGAGTCAACACCTTATAGGCATTCTCTCGCAGGGATGTGGCAATAGAAAACCTAGCTGTACCCATTACTATCACCTCCCATTCTTCCACCCCCCACTCTACCCCTAAATCCTTTTCCCACTCTTCCATATACTTCAGCTTCCTTCCCCCTCTGGCAATCAGGCCTCTATAAATCCTAGAGAGCATCCCTTGTTGCCCCATGGAGCCTAAACAGGCCCCTTCGAACCACTCTCCTCCCCCTCTGCCCACCTGCTCCCTCCCCTTTTTCCGAATCACCGAGCACATCTGCAGATACGCGAACCTATCCGTCTCTCCTAAGCGGTATAAATCACGCATTCCCTCAAAGTCTCTGCACTGTGTCCCGACCACTAGCTGGGAAGCCTGGGTCAGACCCCGCGCCTCCCATCTCTGGAGTACTGCCGCCTTCGGGCCTATGCCTTCCGCACAACAGGCCTGCAGGGACATGGTTGGCGACCATTTCTTTTCTCCCACCAACCGCCGCCTATACCTTCTCCACACCTGCAGTGTATGTCTCACTATCGGATTCTGACCTCTGTCTCCTCCCCCCTCCCATACTATCCGTTCTAATTCCCCTGGGCGGTACTCGTCCACCTCCATCCTTACCCACTGCTTATATGGTTCCCGCATCCACGCATAGACGGCTCGCAATTGCGCTGCCGCATAATACAAACTAAAGTTGGGGATCCCCATCCCCCCCTCTCCCACCGGCACCTGCGTCGTTCTGGCCGCCACCCGTGGCCTCTTCCCCCCCCAGATAAATCTCTCTACCTGTTGCTGTACCCGCCGTAATGCTCTTCGGGGTATCGGTATAGGCAATACTTGGAAGAGGAATAGAAACTGGGGAAGAAGCATCATCTTCACCGACGCCACCCTCCCAAACCACGAATAATACCCGCGACTCCAGCCCTGTAATCGCTCCTCCACCCCGCGCTACCAGTTTATGATAGTTCAACGCATATAAGGCCTCCAAATTCCTCCCCAGCTGTACTCCAAGGTATCGAATCGACGTCTGCGCCCATTTAAAGGGAAAACACCGTTGCCACACCCGTTGCTCCCCCTCCTCACCTACTATTCTTAATATCTCTGATTTCCCCCAATTAATCCGAAAACCCGCCTTCTCGCCGTATTTCTGTATCTCACTCATCACTGCCTGTAACGTTTCTCTGGGTTTCGTGATAGTCAATAAAATGTCATCTGCGAAAAGGGAGATTTTGTATTCCTGACTTCCCACCCTAACTCCCGCCACCTCGGGATTGGCTCTTAACCTCGCCGCTAAGGGCTCGAGGGAAAGCGCAAATAACAACGGGGATAGCGGGCATCCCTGCCTAGTCCCTCGTTCCAGTGGAAAGAACTCAGAATAGCCTCCATTTACTCGTACACATGCTTTTGGGCTATAATATAGAGCCCCTATCCATTGCACAAACCCTGGCCCAAACCCCAATTGTCCCAATACGGAGTATAAAAATGACCAAGACACTTGGTCAAAGGCCTTTTCAGCATCCAATGAGTCCAACAGAGTCTCCTTCCCCTTCTTTTGGGCCGACCAAATCACATTCAGCACTTTCCGTATGTTATCTGCCACCTGTCGGCCCGGCACAAACTCCGCCTGGTCGGGATGTACCAGTTTCCCCAAATGCTTATTAAGTCTAGTAGCCAGCACTTTTGCCAGCAACTTCGCATCTACATTTAATAAAGAAATGGGCCGGTATGACGCACACTCCTGAGGATCCTTCCCTTCCTTATGGATGAGGGTAATACCAGCCCATCCCATGGTCTCCGCTAATTTCTCCCCCCTGCGTGGTCCATTAAACACCGTAGTCAACGGCTGCACTATCTGGCTACTAAACTGTTTATAGAAGCGCGCCGTTAGGCCGTCGAGCCCCGGGGCTTTGCCGGCCTTTAACGCCTTAATGGCCTGCAGGACTTCCTCCGGTTGGATTTCTCTATCTAGCCCTTCCTGCTCATCCGCCGTCAATACCGGGAGCCCAGCTCCCCTCACATACTCCAAAGTATCCTCCCGCGACCCCACCTCACGAGCCTTATACAAATTGCTATAGTAGGCCACGAATTCCTCTCTGATGCGCCGAACATCTCGCACCCCTGCCCCCCTGCTCTTAATCTGAGAGATCCTATTCCACTCTCTTCTCTTCTGCAACTGCCTCACGAGATATTTCCCCACTTTGTTACCCCCTTCGAAGTATCTCTGCTTCATCAACTGTAGGCGAAACTGTATCTTTTCTGCCTCTATTGCATTAACTTTGGCTCTGAGTTCCAAGACTGTCCCACTATGCCGTCCTCCCCCCTCCTGCATATCTCTCTCTCTCTCCTCCACCGCCTCGCGAAGTTGTTGCCGCAACTGCTCCTCACGTGCTGCCCTCTCCCTCTTAATACGTGCCCCCCACTTAATGAACACCCCCCTTACCACTGCCTTAAAGGCATCCCAGAGCACTCCCTCTTTTACTTCTCCTCCCCCATTCTGCCCAAAATACTCTGGAATTAGACTCCGTACTTCAGCTACCACCCTCGCATCCTCCAACAGACCCTCATTCAATTTCCAAAATTGTCGTCCCTTATCTTCCCCTGCCACCCGCACTTGTACCACCACTGGGGCGTGATCGGACCAGGTAATCGGTTCTATTTCCCCTCCCGTGATCCTCCCCGCTAACTCCTTCCCTACCCATATTGCATCTAATCTAGAATACGTCCCATGTGCTGCTGAGTAGAAGGTAAATTGCCTTCGGCCCGGATGAAGCATCCTCCACACATCAATCAAGTCATTCTCCTGCACAAATTTCTGATAATACTTCCTATCCTTCCCCCTCCCTTCTCGGTGGCCCGTCGTGTCTCTCCCCACCTCCCAGGCCAGATTGAAATCCCCCCCACAAAGCATCACACCCTCCCCCATTGCCGCTACCTGCTCTCTCAGATCTTTCCAGAACTCGGTTTGAGCTCCCGTAGGGGCATACACATTCACCACACAGAACCATTCCGTCCCCTGCTTCACTCGCAGCAAGAGATATCGTCCCCCTTTATCCCGGGATAGCAGCTGGACCTCAGTTTGTGCTTCCCCCTTAACGAGGACCGCGACCCCGCCTTTCTTTTTCTCTTTAAGATTAGAAGCGAATAGGCGATGCTTATACCCCCTGGGTTGCACCAGTGCCTCGTGCTGTTTCTGTAAATGTGTCTCCTGCAGCATTACTATATCAGCATTGTGCCTCATTAATTCTTTATACAATTTCTGTCGTTTCTATGATGAATTTAATCCTTTAACATTCAACGTTAGTATTTTCAATTCCCCTCCTACTCCCCTTCCCCCCCTTCCATCTCGCTGACTCTGCCTCTGCCCCCCTCCCCCCTACCCCCCCTCCTCCCCCCCTTCCCCCAGCCTTCCTCCCCCATTCCCCCCTCCCCCCCTCTCAGAATTCTCCGCTGTGGAGACTCAACTTCCATATCAGCGACCCCTTCCACCTCACCACCAAATCTTCCCTCCATAGCCCCCCTTCGCCCATCCCCCCATACTCATCCCGCTCTCCCACTATCCCTTCTCCCTCCTAGCCCCCACCGCTTCCCTCCCCTCTAAGCACCTCTCTTCCCCCCCTATACATTACCTACCGCTCCCTCCCTTCTCCCGGTAACCTATTATCCTATCCTCGCCCTCCCCCCAAGCCTGTCAGCCCAGCATATTTAAAGATACCAGTCCTTTGGTGGAATATCACCGCTCAGCCAGTCTCTTGCTCTGATGCCGGACTCCGGTGACCCCCTTTAGACGTCCTGGCCAATTTCCTGCCGCTCGCCCTCTGCCATTTCGCACTCTCCATCTTTCCTGGTCTGGGTTCCATGCGTGGAGAAGTAGCGGTGCTATCAATCATCTCAGGTAGCTGTTCTGCTCCCAGCTCTCTCAAGGCTTTCCAAGCCTCCGCGCTGGATCGTACCGTCCGCGATCGCCCTTTCACCGTGATTAATAATCCAAATGGGAACAGCCACTTGTATCGCAGGTCTGCTCTCCGCAGTTAGGCCGTTACTTCTCTGATCTCCCTCCGGCGTTGCAGCGTTCCCTGGGACAGGTCTTGATATAACTCCACTTTGTGTCCCTCCCATTGGAAGCTCCTCAACTTACGGCTGGCTCCAAGCAGAAGTTCCTTGCTTTTGTAGGAGCTCAGGCATACTACTATGTCTCTGGGCCTATTGTCTCGAATAGGCCCCAGGCCTCTATGTGCTCGTTCTATGTTCAGGTGGGAAACCTCCGCTTCCTTCCCATATCCAGCTTCCACCAGGAGGCTTTGGAATATTTTGTAGGCCACTT
Organism: Ichthyophis bannanicus; assembly: GCA_033557465.1. Lineage (NCBI taxonomy): Eukaryota > Metazoa > Chordata > Amphibia > Gymnophiona > Ichthyophiidae > Ichthyophis > Ichthyophis bannanicus. The sequence goes on along the minus strand of CM066033.1, from coordinate 368,581,884 downwards.
CCTCACTATTCTTGTACTTAAGCTCTTCCGGCACTCCTCGCACTCGGAGATTGCATCTCCGCGAGCGATCTTCGAGATCTTCTGCTTTGGCTTTAAGGGCCTCTTGCGCCGTCTGCAGTTCATCCCAGCTCTGCTGGAGCTGCGTCAGAGTCTCTCCTTGACTATCCAGTCTAGTTTCAGCTTCATCCACTCGTTCGCCCAGCTCCAGGATGTCTTGGCGCATCGTCCGCACGGCCTCCATGATCTCATTTTTCACCCCACACATCTCCACCTTCAGTTCTTCTTTTAACTCGAGAAGCCACTGCTTAATCTGTTCCGCTGCTGTCAAGCACTCCTCGCCACTTTCACTCGCTCCCGGGCTGTGTGGGGTTTCCTTCTCCGGTTTGCCAGATTTCTCCCCTTCCTTCCCTCCTTTAGACGTGGCATAGGGGGATCTGAATTCAGCTAGCTTCTTTTTCATCAGGCCCTCTTTTTTGGCACTTATTTTCTCCATGATAGGTCTGAGCCCGTTACCCCCAGCCGGCTACCGGGCCTGCACTCTGGGCTCGCCTCCTTCCTTTTGCTCTTGGATGAGGGGAGTGGCTAGGCGTTATACCCGGACCTCCACCGCGGATGATGCTCTTCCCAGGTGATTTCTGGCTTTTGAAGAGCCTCCCGGAGGGCCCACTTCTACTCCTCACCTGGCTGGTGCCACTTCTCCCACTGCTTTCCTCTGCCTGTAAGTTACAGCCAGGCTCAGGTTTTTGCCACTGCTCTGCCCCCACCACGTGGCCAACTGCACTCCTCCGATAAGGCTAAGCACCACAGCGTTGTGCAGGGAGGTTTTATTTTAGCCTTGCTTTCAGCTCTCCCCGACTAAAGCGGGCTTCTCCCTGGACGGAGTGCTCCTCTGCTCCTGCCGCTCTCTCGGCCCACCTCCCGGCGAACTCCGCTTTCTCGTGGTCGGCTCACCTCCGTTAGGCCGCACTTCCCACGCGGTGCTGAGCTGCCGCTCCAGCTGCGCGTTCAGCTCCCTGTTCACCGTTCCGCTCTCTCGGGTCACCGGTGGGGTTGGGCAGCTCTCCCCCAGCCACTCCCGCTCTCCTTTCCGCCCAAAACAATGCCCGTAGGGGCTGTCACAGCTTTATTTAGCACATTGGTGGCGGAGCTCCCGCGCTACGCCGCCATTCAGGTGGATGACGTCACCGGAAGTCCTTCGTCTTGGACCTTTTAAGGGAGGATTTGACCACCAAATAATGGTGAGGAAACGGAAGCTTCTCTAATCCAGGAGTCTTCTGAGCTCTGTACATGGAGTCAAGCGTTCTACTAATTGGAGGTACAGTGAGGGGGCTTTCCCATATTCTCATCTGCACTCTCTGCAGGATGCGATACACAGGCACTGTCACCACCTCTTAGGAGCCGAGGAGTACTGCAGGATCTCCAACTCTTCTGCCCTGGGTTCATCCTCAGTCTCTAAAGAAAATGGCATGGCTTTGGCTATGCCCCTCACAAAATCCCGGCAGGTCATGTCCTCAAGAGGGGACTTATGCTGCTCATGAGGTGGAGAAGGGTCCAAAGGAAATTTGGGAGACCTATCCTCCAACAAGTCTTCAGACTCCACATCAGTTACTCAGCCTTCTGAATGAGAAAGGAAGTCACAGTACCTATGAGTGTCTGCTTGAATCTCTCTCCTAACCTGAATGGATTGGGAGCTCCTTCGAAAGCGATGACGCACTAATGCTCTTCTAGACTTTGAGTGTGCAGCAGACCCGGAAATGCTAGAGAGGGTATCCGCTGGGCAGGCACCGGTGTCGAGGCCCTTTGATGCCCCGATGTCTATGCATCTCCTGCAAGCAAGGCATGCATCTCGAGGATCAGCTGTATGGTGGCTGATGTTGACAAAGCCAATGTCCAGGCCTTTGGCATGCTGCATCGTCAAGGGCGCCACAATGAGTTCCTTGAGAGTTTACAGAAGGTGCTTCTCCATGACTGCTGATTCCGAAGGCTGTGGGGCAGCACTTCGACTAATGTACTAGATATCTGCACAGGGGTATCAGCGGCTTGGTCTCGGCTTTCGGTAGGCTGTTGATGCCCTTCAGATACTTTGGAGGATGAGCTCTCCTCTCTTCAGGGCAGCTTCAAGGGGTGTTTCTCATGGACCCTCATCGCTCTTGACACCATGCCTCGATGGGCTCCAACACTGATGCACCAGAGTCTTCACTTGGTGCTCGGTGACAAAGATGAGTCAAATCCTTCCTCATCTTCGGGTAAAGATTGATTGATGGCCGATGCTCCGGGGCACTATGGGTGCTCAGCTCAGAGTGGGCTCGAGAACCCTTTGATGTAGATATGCCCACGTCTGATGCAGCCTTTGAAGCCATTGAGATCGGTGCCGTCGATGCTGATGCATCGGATTTGTATGCGCCAAAAAGTGATTTGCGCTGCTTCTCTTGATCTTTGAATCCTCTTTTTGTCTTCTGCAAACACAAATTACAAGAAGAGTGCATCCATGGAGGATATGGTCCTAGTGCACTGGGAACACTTTTTTAAGCTGCTGGCAGGTTTCTGGGACATGTCATCTGGAAAGATAGCCGCAGCAAAATCAAATGGTTCGATTTTTAATGAAGGGTTTTGGCCAGTGCATTGGTGCCTAATGGAGCTGAGGTGCCATGGAAAAAAGAAAAATTAAATGACTGAGAAGGACAAAAACAAAAAGGAAAAATAAACTTTTGACGGCAGGCAATCACAGAGTGAAATCAAAGTGCAGGATCCCCTGCAGGGAAAAAAATGAATTACCAAGCAGAGAAGACCGGAACGCATCTGTAGGGCTTGCAGGAAAATGAAGACTGGCTCAAGATGGCACATGGCAGCAGGTGTGAAGGAGACGCACAGGCGTGGTGGAGCCTCCCAAAAGCTTCCAACAGGAGCTGGGGAGTGTTCCTGCGCAGTCTCTGTTGGAAGACATCATTCATACATGAGGACTCATTCCTGCTTGTCTACAGAGTATATGTGGGGACATGGAACAAACAATTTTAATGCATTTCATTTCCAAAAAGTGAATGTTTTAGAATGGGATATAAACATTCTATAGCCACTGAATATAATGTGAACAATTCCCGACAGTGAAAAAACGACAATAGAAACAAAGTAAATTGTAACAAAAGGAAAAAGAAATTACAAGGGAGACTTTGAAAATAACCACTGCTGAGAGCACGCTGGTCTTTGCGGAGGTGGATTTGCTGTTGCAGTTCTTGGATCCCTGCCATGGTTGGTTCCCAGAGAAGACTCCCCGCCTACAAGCCATCACAGGGAGACCTGCTGCTGCTATTTAAAACTCTACACCTGCTCTGCAGACGTGTGCCCGAAGGGGCACATGACCAAAGGGGTATGCCACTTTGGTGCCCCTTCGGGCCCTCAGACCTGGAATTTTGCCGTAGGAGATGCCTGGGGGACGAGGAAAACGGAAAATCAAGCAAGTGGAAAAAAAAGTGGAGGTGTCAACATCTACTCCAGAACAAACTGTTGGTCCTATGGATCTACATGTTCACTCAATAACAGAAGTAAAGATAGGATTAGATCTTCCATTGCTTGACTCTCTTGTTGACCAACTCTCGGGCGCCTCTTTAAGTTCCATCATCAGGACCCCACCTCTTAACCGGGGTTTTCTTCTTCTGGGCAGTGAGGGGAAGGATATTAGTCCCCTGCCATTCCTAGGAGAGGTTTCTGCCTTAATCTCCCCGGCTGTTATATCACTGGAGCCCATACAGTTCGGTCAAAAACCTGCTGGACAAAGTGCGGTGGCTCCGGTTGTATCCTGTGATGTCATTTTAATTGATATTTGGAAAGTGGTCTCCGAGACCAATTCACTTTTGCAGGGTTTTTCAGACCAAACTATTAAGTTTTCGGAATAGGTTGTAAAGAAGTCTTGGGAAGTGGATGACCGGTTGGTTGCTGTTACTCAACAGCTTGACAAGACAGAAAAGCAAGTTGATTCTTTACATTCGACAAATGCCTTGGGACTGAAGGATAAATCTGTTTTTATAAGCAGAATGAATCGTTGGATAATCTACTTAGTGTTAAGAATTTGCATTGTTCAACATTTCCTAAAACTCGTTTTCTTTCTCCTTCTGATTTGTTTAGGAACTATTGTAAAGATGTTTTATTATTGTCAGATGTGGATAATATTAAAATTTCTAATACATAGTACCTTCCGGATCGTGTGGTTCAGCAAAGAGAAGAGGTTGCACATGTGGAGGAGCAAACTGATATTGATTTAACTAATTTCCTTGAGTTTTCAGATGTTGTGATTTCCTCCCATGTTACTTTGATCATCTCTCTGTCCACAGAGCTTGAGAAAATAAAAATTCTAAAAGGATATTTCTTAAAAAATGATTTTTTGTTCTACGGGCAAAAGGTGTCCATATTTTCTGATGTCTCAAGTGCAACTCAGCTGAGAAGAAAGTCTTTCTTATGCCTCAAGCCTAGAGTGTTGGTGATGGAGGGAACTTTCTTCTTGCGTTATAAATGCTTGGTGTCTTTAGATGGGGTGAGATATGTCTATACTGATCATCTACAACTCGATGTTATGTTGGATAATCATTAGGGAGGGTTGAGTGGGAGAGAAGGTGAAATTAGACTTACCTGCTAATTGTTGTTCCTTTAGGAACTCTAGTCCAGTCCCGGAACCATAGAGTTGTGAACCTCTACCAGCAGCTTTGGAGACTGAAAGATGTCATCGCTTTGATGTCACTGGTATAAATAGGCAAGGACTGCCCCCTTTCACCAGCACCTACTGACAAAGCAGACTCAGCAGAGCAACAAATAAGTAGTTAAACCAGGAAGAAAAGAATAAAAGGGAAAATAGGCAAATTACCATGCCTTAGCAAGACCTCCAAACCGCACAACCGTGTGTCGTCTTTGTTTTGGGGGGGGGGGGTTATATTCTTTGTAGGTAAAAACAGAAGCAACTGCCCCTACAAGGAGAATGCTCTCCGTCGATCAAACGGAGTCCTACTGCGAAAAGGCCCCTACTGCGTCTCCCCCGAGCGACCACCCAGGAGCCCTGACTCACACACTTCCTCCCAAACTTCAGGCTGAAGAATCGCTTAGCAACCTGGGAGGGATCCGGGACTGGACTAGAGTTCCTAAAGGAACAACAATTAGCAGGTAAGTCTAATTTCACCTTCCTTTACGTCCCTCTAGTCCAGTCCCAGAACCATAGAGGATGTAACAGAGCAGTGAATCTCAACGGGAGGGACCCGCTAGCCCAGCCTGAAGCACTGCCGAGCCAAAACGCCCATCCCCTGCTTCCTGCACATCCAGCCTATAGTGCTTAGCAAAATAATGCAACGACGACCAGGTCACCGCCCTACAAATGTCCGCCACTGGAACCAAACTAACCTCAGCCCAAGACGCCGCTTGCGCCCTAGTCGAATGAGCTCGGAGACCCTCCGGAACCGCTTTACCCTTTAGGAGATACGCGGCCACTATGGCCTCTTTCAACCAGCGCGAGATGGACGCCTTAGCTGCCGCTTCTCCCTTCCGAGGACCCCCAAAGGTAACAAACAACCGCTCCAATTTCCTGAACGGAGCAGTCTCGCAGAGGTATCTCTTCAGCGTGTGACGAACATCCAGAAGGTGCAATCTGCCCCCCCCCCCTCCGAGTTATCCGTCTGCTCTTTGGAAAACACCGGTAAGGACACCATCTGGTTAAGATGAAACATGGAGACCACCTTCGGCAAGAACGCAGGCACAGTCCGCAAAACCACCTTGTGATTAAAGAAGGACAAATACGGTTCCTTACAGGACAAAGCCTGTAACTCGGAAATCCGCCTCGCGGAGCAAATCGCCACCAGAATAACAGTCTTTAATGTCAAATCCTTTATGGACGCTTTGCCCAGCGGCTCAAAGGGCGCCCTGATCAAGGCCTCCAACACCAAGTTCAGATCCCACGGAAGAACAGACCTGCGTCTCGGCGGCCGCATGAGTAAAACGGCCCGCAGAAACCTTTTAACATTGCTGTGCGCCCCTAACAACTGTCCCTGGATCCTACCGCGATAACAAGAAATCGCTGCCAACTGCACCCGCAAGGAACTAGCAGAGAGCCTCTTTTCCACACCATCCTGCAAAAAGGAAAGGACTTGCGAAACCGACGCCCCCAACGGCCGCAGGCCCCGTTCCACACACCAGGCTTCAAAAATGCGCCACACTCTAATGTACGCCAATGAAGTAAAGCGTCTCCGCGCCCCCAGCAAGGTAGAAATAACTGCTGCGGAGTATCCCTTGGCCTTCATCCTAGCCCTCTCAAGAGCCATGCCGTAAGCGAGAATCGAAGTACCAGGGGCATACGTAACGGCCCCTGCCGCAACAGATCCTCTCGACACGGGAGCCTCCACGGCCTGTCCACCAACAGCCGCACTAAATCCGCATACCACGGTCTTCTGGGCCAGTCGGGCGCAATCAGAACAACTAGTCCCTGGTGCCGCTCTATACGCTGAACTACCCGGCCTATGAGAGCCCACGGCGGAAACACATAGAGAAGACCCTCTTCCGGCCACCTCTGTGCCAGCGCATCGAGACCCTCCGACATCCGTTCCCGTCGCCTGCTGAAAAAGTGTTCCACCTGGGCCGACTCGAAGGTTGCCATCAGATACATGAGAGGAACCCCCCAACGCCGAATGAGAAGCGCAAAGACGTCTGGATGAAGAATCCACTGAGAAAATCCGCTTCAACATTGTCCACTCCGGCCACATGCTGTGCCGACAGCCCCGATAGATTCCGTTCGGCCCAAGACAAAATCAGACCGGCCTCCGCTTCCAGCGCCACACTTCCTGTGCCGCCCTGCCGATTGATGTAAGCTACGGTAGTCGCATTGTCGGATAACACTCTCACTGCCGCCTGCCGCAGGCTCTTCCGAAAGTGCCACAGGGTCAACACTACCGCTCTCATTTCCAACCTGTTGATGGGCCAGGCTTTCTCCTCCAGGGACCACTGCCCCTGTGCAAAGCTTCCTTCGCAATGCGCCCCCCAGCCTAGAAGACTTGCATCTGTCGTCAACAGTCTCCAGGAAGGAGGCTCCAGAGGGACCCCCGCTGCCAAATTCTCCGGTCGTAACCACCAGAGGAGCTCCCGACGCACCTCCAGTGGATAAACTAGACGCTGAGACAGCGCATCCCTCTGATGAGACCAGCGTCGGAGCAGAGAGCTCTGCAAGTGTCGCATATGTGCCCTGGCCCACTGAACCACCTCGATCGTGGCCACCATTGTCCCGAACACCTGCAGGTACTGCCACGCTGTCGGCGCCGGCTGAGCCAGAAATTTCTTCACTAGCGCCTGCAACTTCTGAGCTCGGAGAACTGGGAGAAACACTGCCGCCTGATCCGTTTTGAACCGAGCCCCCAAATATTCCAGGGACTGAGAGGGCACCAACCGGCTCTTTGCAAAGTTGACCACCCAACCAAGGCTTTCCAAAACCTGCACTACCCAAGCGGTGGCCGTGGCACTCTCTTCCCGAGACTTCGCTCGAATCAACCAATCGTCCAAGTATGGATGCACCAGCACTCCCTCTTTGCGGAGAGCTGCCGCCACGACTACCATGATCTTGGTGAACGTTTGCGGCGCCGTCGTCAGCCCAAAGGGCATAGCCTGAAACTGAAAATGTCCCATGGGAACCGCAAACCTCAGAAATCTCTGATGCTCCTGCCGAACGGGGATATGGAGATAAGCCTCCATGAGGTCCAACGACGTCAAGAATTCCCCCGCCCGGACCGCCGCAATCACGGAGTGCAGCATCTCCATCTGAAAGTGAGTTATCCAAAGACACCGATTTACCCTCTTTAAATCCAGAATTGGACGAAAAGAGCCTTCCTTCTTTGGCACCACAAAATAAATGGAGTATCGACCGCACCCGCACTCTTCCGATGGGACGGGCACCACTGCCCTGAGCTGCAGCAGGCGCTGCAAAGTCTCGGAGACCGCCTGAACTTTGAGCGGAGACCTGCAAGGCGACTGGACAAAGGAATCTGACACAGGTCGGTGGAACTCCAGGGCATAACCCTCTCGCACGACCTCCAACACCCACTGGTCTGAGGTAATTTGGACCCAGGCAGGGTAAAAGTCCCGCAAGCGTCCTCCCACGGGCACCACTGCCACCTGAGTCCGCCTCATCTCACTGGGACTTCTTAGCGTTCGAGGACTGGAAGGGCACAAAACCTCTGCCTGCCCCCCTGAACCCTCAAAACCCCTGACCACGTGCCGGAAATCTCCCCCGCTGTGGCTGACCAAAATGAGAGGACCGAAACCTACAAAACTCCCTCGGAGCCCCCCGGGCTGCTGCGGAACCACAGCCCTGCTTCGGCTTATCTTCCGGCAGACGGCCGCCCTTGGACTCCCCAAGGTCCTTAACTAACTTTTCCAAATCTTCCCCAAACAAGAGCTTCCCTCTAAAAGGAAGCTTGCTGAGACAAGCCTTAGACGAGCCGTCCGCCACCCAGTTACGCAACCAAAGGTACCAGCGCGCCGCCACCACCGACGCCATGCTCTTAGCCAGGCCCCGGATGAGGTCATAATGAATGTCCGCCAAATACGCGGTGCCAGATTCAAGATGCGCTACTTCCGCCACTTGTCCCTGAACCTGCTCCGTCTGTAGCCTCTGAGACCATCGCAAACAGCCTCTCGCCACCCACGCCCCTGCTATCGAGGCTTGCAACGAGAAGGCAGACACATCGAACACTTGCTTCAGCAAAGAATCCAGTTTTCTGTCCTGCATATCCTTCAATGCGGTGGCCCCCTCCACCGGTATTGTAGTCCTCTTAGTAACCGCCGACACCGCCGCATCCACCTTCGGAGAGCGAAAAAGCTCCCTGTCCTGGTCAGAAAGAGGATAGAGCCGAGCCAAAGCTCTCGAACCCCTAAGGGTCGCCTCCGGCAAGTCCCATTCCTCCTGAATCATGCTCCTAAAGACCCTATGAACCGGGAAGACCTTTTGGGACGTCCGCACCGCCTGCAACAGCAGATCTTCCAATGTTTCCTCCACTAGAGGATCTACTGAGGGCATATTCAGCGTCTTTAGAGTCTCAGAAATCAACGCTGGGAGCTCTTCCCGTCGGAACACTCGGACCACTCTACTCTGCTGCTCAGAGTAAGACAACTCTCCCTCTTCTAACTCCTCTTCCGAGAGTCCCTCGTCCAGCTCCACCGCGTCATCTCCCAACACAGACGGAGGAGTGTCTTCTACCAGCCCTTTGACCCTCTTGGCCGGAGCAGCGTCCTCATCTGAGAGGCACAGAGACCCCGTTTTTTCCGCCCAAGCGGACCCTGCGGAGGAGCCGCCAACGGCTGCTGCAAGGCAAAGGCGTGCTGCATAAGGGCGAAGAAATCCAGCGGAATCCCCGGAGCGCAGGATCCCTGGCCCGCAAGCTGCCGGCTAAGATCCTCCACCGAGGACGGTCCAGCCACCGGTTCCGCCGGAGCCAGGAACGGAGGCAGGACCCCCTCTACCTGCGGAGGATCGCCCTCTTGCCCAAGGGAGGCCTCCGCCAGAGGCCCCTCCATGAGCGCTGCCCCCAAAGTGCAAGCTCTGCACACCCCCCGAGTCCCCCACTTCACCGCGCCTAGTACCACACACTAAGCAGCGCGGTTTTGCAGGCATCCTACCTCCAGGCCGGAGCACTGAGATCTCCCCACTCAGCCCCCCAAGCCTGTCTCCTCCCGTATGATTTCTTCCTGCTTGAAACTGCACGAGGGGCAAACCCCCCAGAGCAACATACACCCCGATGCCACTGCTTCGTTTATTTTTTATTTATTTATTTTTTTATATCGTTTTTGAACAAAACCTGATCCCCTTAGGCTACCTACCCCTTAGCTACCAAAGAAATCCAAAAACAAAGTGTAGAATCGCCACAAACGAAACGCTAAAAAAGGAAAAGAATAAACACGGGCCCCACAAAATGGCCGTTGGCACCGCGCTTCCCGCCCAGAGACAAGCGGCCTAAAGAAAAGCCCGCTGACCAACCTAGCACCCTGACAGGCATCCTAGGGAGAACCCTAATTCGGCGTCCAACTGCCCTGCTAGCAAAAGCCACTCACCTCCGAAAAGGTTACAGGGAGGCACCGACGCCGGAGTGCAGCCGTGCCGCAGCTCCGGCGATCCTTTACAGCAGCCGACTGAGCTGTTTCCTCACCGCGTCTGAGCGGTACTGCTGCTGCCGACACCTTCCACCTGTTCCTCACCCTTCTTTGCAGGTTCGAGAACAGGGAGGCTAAGAATGATGCAGGCTGCCCTGCTGCTCATTTTCTCAACGGGGAAAAAGGACCCGGAGGGGGGGGGGGAGGTAGGAAAGGAGAGTCCAGCAGAAGACCGTAGGACGCCTTCCTGCAGCAGCACTCCAGCTAGAACAGAAAAGATCAAAAACCAGGGTCAATCTCAACTTAAAACTAGAAATGAAACTAAGAATGAAAAAATGAAAAAGATAAATTGATAAGCTCTGCTTATTTGCACTCACTGAGCCCAGTCCCAGGCTCAGAACCTCTCTCCAGCTGCTTGGAGACTGAAAGTACTGGTGGAAGGGGGCAGTCCTTGCCTATTTATACCAGTGACATCAAAGCGATGACATCTTTCAGTCTCCAAAGCTGCTGGTGGAGGTTCACAACTCTATGGTTCCGGGACTGGACTAGAGGGACGTAATGGAAGCTATTAATTTTTTTCTTGATCTTGTTTGTTATTTAAATTTATGGAGCTGCTGGCGGTGGTTCCTGATTTGCTTAATTGTTTTAAACTCCTAAGCTAGACTGAGTGCTCCCCGTAATGTGGGCTGTAAAACCGGGCTGTAATTATTTCCTTTTTAGTTATTTCAATATGGTCGTGAATTTTTTTTTTTGCTTAGTATTTTCTTTAATGTATTGTACATTGTATATATTTGAAAAAAAAAGAAAATTAACTACTGCTGGCGCAACCATTAGATGAATTAGGCAGTTGCCTAGAGCAATGGCCCTCCAGAGGCACTCACTGATGCTGCCGTCGCCTTTCTATGGGTAGGAATGGCCATGGCAATGACTTGAAACAGCTCCATGGCGCTTACCTTCCAGCTTCAGTGCTGCAGGGCTGTTTACTTCTGCCCCTCTCCAACTCCCGAATGCAGACTTCCTGTTTGCACAGGAAGTCCATAAGTCAGCATCTGGCATCGGAGAGGGGTGGAAGCAAACAGCCTCGCAGCACCAAAGCTTGAAGACAAGCGCTTCAGGACTGTTTGTGGTTATTGTCGCGGCAGTCCGAGAGGGGCAATAGTGGCAGCAATGAGTGCAAGAGATGTTTGTATAGGGCGCCTCTTCTCCTTGTGTTGGCCCTGACCACTGCTACATACATGTTCTGGTTTCCCCTCACTCACACCAATCATTAATGTTGCAGTACACATACACAGCACTTTTAAATAATATGATATTCATATGTGGGAATTTCTATAGGGGCTCTTAGTAATTAAAGGTACTTTCCCCTGCAGACATAGCATAGTTACTCACCTGTAACAGGTGATCTCCGGGAACAGCATGAATTTAGTCTTCACATATGGGTATCGTCGGTACCGATGGAGCCTGCGCGGGAACGCTCCCCAGTGTCCAATAGGAAAGCTTTGGGAGCATCCCAAAGCGCCTGCGTGCTGCCTTCCCGCCTTTCCCAACTGTCCCTCTCCAGTTGAGCTTAAAGCTGAGACAAAGAGAGAGGGAAAGAGAGAAAGAGAGAGAGATACAACTCCGAGGGGAGGTGGGTGGGTTGTGAAGACTAAATTCCTGCTGTTCCCAAAGATCACCTGTTACAGGTGAGTAACTATGCTATCTCCAGGAACAAGCAGGAAAGTAGTCTTCACATATGGGGACTCCCTAGCTGCAGATGCCAGGGAGAAGGCCCCAGAAGTTGTGTGCCCCTGTGAAAGGGCTCCACTTCCCCCCATGGATCTCTGGCATCCTACCAGGGATGGTGGGTAGGAGTTGATTAAGAGTAGTTACTCACTTGTAACAGGTGTTCTCCAGGAGCAGCAGGAATCAGTCCTCACATATGGGTGATGTCGGCGCCGACGGAGCCCCCATGCGGAGCATTAACCCAGCTTTCAAAGAAAGCGTGCATGCATGGTCCCCTTCCTGTCCAAGGGTGCCATCTTGCTTAGTCTGATGACATAGCTAAAAGACAACAAAAAACAAAATAAATCATATGACCGCAACTCCAAGGGGAGGAGGGAGGGTTGTGAGGACTGATTCCTGCTGCTCCTGGAGAACACCTGTTACAGGTGAGTAACAACTCTTTCTCCAGGACCAAGCAGGAAGTCAGTCCTCACATATGGGACTCCCCAGCTTAAGGCTACCGGAGACCCAAAGCTGAAAAATGAGCTCCCTCTAGAGCCTCAGCATGCAAGAACAGAATCTTCTCTGATAACGCACCCGAATGGTAGCCCAACACCAGGGCCGGAGGGTAGGAGTTGCCTAAACCCCAAAGAGATTATGGAGTACCGCCTGCCCGAAAGCACTGTCCCTGCGGGACTCCCTCTCGAGGCAGTAGTGGGCCGCAAGTCTGGCTTGAAGACCAAGCAGCGGCCCGGCAGATGTCTGCCAACGGAACAGAGCGGAGTTGAGCCACTGATGCAACCTTTGCCCTGACACGATGAGCCGTAACTCGACCCTGCAACGAGAGGCCGGCTGCCCTGTAAGCCCAGGCGATACAGTCGGCTACCCATAAGGACAAAGTAGCTTGGAGACAGCCAACCCCAACTTATTGGGGTCAAAAGAGACGAAGAGCAGAACAGCCCTCAGGTGCTCCCGTGTACGGTCAAGGTAGAAGGACAACGCACTCCTACAGTCCAGGGTATGCAAGACCATCTCAGCCCGGCTGGCATGCGGCCAGAGAAAGAAAGTTGGAAGAACCACCTCCTAATTGATGTGGAAGGAGGAGACAACCTTAGGAAGGAACTTAGGGTGAGTCCGTAAGACTACTCTGTTCCTATAGAACCTAGTATAAGGTGCATCTGATACTAGGGCCTGAAGCTCACTCACTCGCCTTGCTGAGGTAAGGGCTACCAGAAACAACGCTTTCCAGGAGAGAAAACGCAGAGGGCAAGTAGCCATAGGTTCAAATGGTGGGCAAGTAAGCCATTGCAAAACCCAATTTAAATCCCATTCAGGGGCAGGGGGGCGCACTGGAGGCTTAAGCAAAAGCAGGCCTCTGAGGAAGCGAGCCACCAAAGGATGGCTTGAGAGAGACTGACCCTCCACTGGGGAGTGGTGTGCTGAAAGAGCACTAAGATGAACTCTCACAGAATTGGACTTAAGGCCTAAGCTGGACAGGTGAAGCAAATATTGCAGTACCACTGGCACCAGGCATGAGAAAGGATTCTCGTTGTGTTGAGTACACCAGGTAGAGAATCTACGCCAATTAAGGGCATAAGACTTTCGGGTGGACTGCCTCCTAGAGGCCAAGACCACGTCCTCCACTTCCCTAGGCAGCAGTAAGGGCACTAGAACTACCCTTTCAGCAGCCAGGCCATCAAATGGAGGGACTGGAGATTGGGGTGTAAGAGAGATCCCTGCTCCTGAGACAGGAGATTGGGTAGCATCCCCAGAGGGAGAGGTCCACCGCTAGGTGCAAAAGAAGTGGAAACCAGGGTTGCATTGGCCACCTGGGGGCCACCAGGATCACTGAGGCCTTGTCCTGGATCACTTTGAACAGTGTCTTGGACACTAAAGGCGTGGGAGGAAACGCATATAGGAGGCCTGTAGACCATGGAATGAGTAACGCATCCGCTGCTACTCTGAGAGGATGCGGTTGTCTGGAGCAGAACCTGGGAAGTTGACGGTTCAGAGGACTGGCAAAGAGATCTATGGTTGGAAGACCCCATCTCAGGAAGATCTGTTGAACCACTAAAGGATTCAACTGCCATTCGTGCGGCTGCAGGATCCTGCTCAATCTGTCCGCCAGGTAATTCGCTTGACCTGGGAGAGAGACCACTTTGAGAAGAATGCCGTGATTGACTGCCCAGGAGCACAATTTCTGTGCTTCCTGGCATAAAAGGCGGGACCCTGTGCCCCCTTGTTTGTTCACATAGAACATGGCAACTTGACTGTCCGTCTGAACCAAGACAGACTGGTGAGAGATGAGATGGGAGAAAGTTCTCAGGGCTAAGCGGATAGCTCTTAGTTCTTAGAGACTGATCTGCTGTGCGGCCTCCCAAGGAGACCACAGGCCTTGAGTACATGCTCCTTGGCAATGTGCATCCCAACCTTGAAGAGAAGCATCGGTTGTCAGCACTTGAGATTGTGGAGGTGTCTGAAAAAACACCCCTTGCACTAGATTCGGAAGATGAAGCCACCACTGCAGAGAAGACTCTAGTAGTTTGGACACCCTCACTCTATCTGTGAGGCTTCCTGTGGCTTGATGCCACTGAGTTCTGAAGCCCCATTGAGCTGGCCTCATGTGTAGACGGGCATTTGGAGTTACATGGACCGTGGAAGCCATGTGGCCTAAGAGCCTCAGGAATTGTCTGGCAGAGACAAGAGAATTGCTGTGGAACTGACTGGCTAGATCCATCAATCTGTGGGCCCTGTCCACGGGTAAAAAGGCCTTTGCCTGAAGGGTGTCCAGTCTTGCTCCTATGAACTCCATGTTCTGTGAGGGGTGCAAAGTGGACTTTGCGAAGTTTATAACAAAGCCCAGATGCTGCAGCAGAGCGACAGTGCGGAGGGTGGCTTGGTTGGCCTCCTGTGGGGATTGACCCCTGATGAGCCAGTCGTCCAGGTATGGAAAGACAAAGAGGCCTTGAACCCTTAGGTAGGCCGCCACCATCAGGAACTTGGTGAATACCCTGGGGGCGGAGGTTAGGCCAAAAGGCAGCACTCTGTACTGATAGTGGTTTCCTCCCACTACAAATCTGAGATATTGTCTGTGGTCTGGATGAATGAGGATGGGAGTATAAGCATCCTTTAGGTCTAAGGAGCATAGCCAATCTCCCTGCTGGAAGTAGGGCAGCAGGATTCCAAGGGTAAGCATCTTGAACTTTTCCCTCTCGAGGAACTTGTTGAGATTTCGCAAGTCTAGGATGGATCTAAGGCCTCCTGTTCTTTTTGGTACCAGAAAGTACCTGGAATAGAAGCCTTGACCTCTCAGGTGGTGGGGCACCGGTTCCACTGCCTGTTCCTTTAGAAGACTTGCCAACCCCTGCAGGAGTAAGTCCCTGTGCAGAGGAAGTCTTGGAGGCTCCCCTGGAAAATAGGAGGTGGGGTACCTGGTGGAAGTGGAAGAGATAGCTTCTCTGGACTATACTTAGTACCCAGGTATCAGCTGACCACCTGGGAGCGTACAGGGCCAGCCGGCCTCCTGTGCTGATGTGGGCCAGCTGAGGAGGAGAAGCTATGCCACTGGAGTCAAAACCCCGCTCCCTGCTGTGTAGGAACCGGAGCTGGTGTCTTGGGGGTTTTCTGCCTACGGAGCCCATTTCCCTGCCCCTTGGCCTGCTGACCCTGATGGGGAGCTACAGAGGCCTGAAAATGAGGGTACTGTTTATAGGCAGATGACTTCCTCGGGTAAAAGGTCTTTTTTCCCAAGCCCTTCTTCTTATGAGGAGGGGCAGAGGTTTTCCTGGACAGCCTTGTCCGGGTAAGAGTCTCGGTCTCGAGTTCTGCAGCCTTTTCAATCATGGGCTTGCCAAAGAGGTTTTACCTCGGCCGGGGACATCGACCAACTTGTCCTGCAACCATGGCCCGAGGTCAAATGACTGTAGCCAGGCCTGACGGTGTGCACCGATGCCGGCCGCGGCTACCCGGGCCGAAGCCTCTAAGCCATCATAGGCTGCTCGAGAGATAAACTTCGAGCACTCACGAAGACCCGATGACAGAGTATTGAACCTTTGCAAAGGTTCCTCGGAGAGACCAGAAGAGAACCCGGCAATCTCCTTTGCCAGGTCTCGAAGGTACATGCCCATGTACAGCTGGTAGGTCTGGACATGGCAAGCAAGCATAGAGCCCTGGAAGCACTTCTTACCGAGGGCATCCAGGTTCTGGGCCTCCCAGCCGGGAGGCACCGAGGAGTGCATCTTCTGACTCTTCATGGAGTGGTGCGGTAATTGTGCCTTTTGGAACACGGGGTTCTTGCGGACTCGATAGATGGAATTGACCAGCTTGATCAAAACCGGCGTCGAGGCCGGCGCCTCCCACATACGGAAGAGCAACCGTTCCAGCATCGGAGGAACCGGTACAGTAAAGGCATCCTTTGGAGGAGAGTCATACTATAGGGCTTCGAGCTCCCCGGCTCGAGGCTCCCCCTCGGGATCCGCGGGGAATGTCAAGTCCTTGGCCATATCCCGCACGAAGTCCGAGAACAGGGTGTCCTCTGGTGGGGATTGTTTCCGAGGCTCGGACTACGGTGAGTCCGATAGGACACACCGAGTCCGAAAGGTGTCGGGTGACTCCTAATCCTCGGTTTCCCAGCCGGACCCCTCGGAGGAGGAATCAAGCGGCTCCGGTAGGGCAGGCACGGATGCCATCCGCCCTGACGCCGAGGGAGACCTTGGCCGAGGATCGACTCGAGCACGCATGGCCTCGAGGATCGGTTCGGCCTCCGGGATTGACTTGGACGTCGATGTCCCGGTGGTCGGGGCAGATGCACCGGTGAGACCGGCGAACAGTGCCTGCTGCTGTTCCATGAAGGCAGCCTAGCTGCTCTCCAAGGCTGTCAACCTGAGGCCGAGCTCAGGAGACTCAGCAGCCCCCGACGGCGTCGGGCCCGATGTCGGCTCCCCTGGAGGAGAGTCCACGAGCACTACAGTACTCACGTGACCAGGGGACTCCATCTCCACACGAGGTTGTTTTGCAGGCCTCTCCGACTCTGAAGACCCGGGACGGCGCTCGGGGCTATGCGACTTGGCTGAGGAGCCAAGTCCGTCCACCGACGCCACCCTCGCGGGTTTCTTCTTCTTGCGATGCTCCCGCGAAGGAGACCCCCGCTCAGAGGAGCGTCGGCGCTGCTCGAGGCCGGAGTCCCGAGACGTCGAGACCTCTGACGAAGTCCGGGACCGTCCGGACACGGAGTCAGAGAAGATTCTTTCCTTTTGGTGCTGCCAACTCCTCAACGCCTTTGAGGACATTTTCCCACACGGACCAAAGATCATCGGGTCATGATCTGGTCCGAGGCACCGGAGGCAGCAGTCATGTGTGCGGTGAGAGACATAAGTTTCTTACACCGATCACACTTTTTAAACCCGCTGGCAGCCATCGGGGGAAAAAGGGCACCTGCGAGGTCAAAAGACAGGGCTGCCAGTGAAAACAGAAAAATGGCGCGTACGCTAGTCACTAAGGACAAAAACTGAAAAAAGAAGTCTGGGCTCGATATCGATATATCGGGCCCAGGCAGGAAAGGGAAACTGGCATCGAACCGAAGAAAACGGGTCCACGCAGAAGAAAATCAACCTTTTCCTTGGGTGAAAACGAAACACGTCCGTTGGGCTCCGCGGAAAAAAGAAGACTGAGCAATATGGCACCCTTGGGCGGGAAGGGGACCGCGCATGCGCGCTGCATGCCCAAAGGCTTTCTTTGAAAGCTGGGGAAATGCTCTGCACGGGGGCTCCGTCGGCACCGACGTCACCCATATGGGAGGACTGACTTCCTGCTTGGTCCTGGAGAAAGTATGGAACAGGTGCTGAAGAACAGCCTGACCAAACAAGGCATCCCGGCGGGAGTCCTTGTCTAAGCAGTAATGGGCTGTGGAGGTATGAACCGAAGCCCAAGTACCTGCACGACAGATGTCGTCGATAGACACAGAGTGAAGATGAGCCACAGAGGCTGCCATGGCTCTCACATTGTGAGCTGTGATATGGCCTTGAAGAGGAAGATTCTTACTCTCATAGTCAAAAGATATACACTGTGCAATCCAGCTGGACAGTGTTCTTTTGGAGACTGGAAGTCCCAAATGACTAGGATCAAAAGCAACAAAGAGTTGAGAGGACTTTCTATGTTGCTGTGTCCTTTGCAAGTAAAGGACCAAAGCCCTTTTACAGTCCAAAGCATGAAGATTCCTTTCTGCATTTGATGCGTGAAGCCTTGGGAAGAATACAGGAAGGTAAACCACTTGGTTTAAATGAAAATGTGATACCACCTTTGGCATAAAGTGTGGATGAGTCCTAAGGACTACTTTATCATGATGGAACCTTGTATAAGGAGGATCAGCCATCAACGCTTGCAATTCACTGATGCGACGTGCTGATGTGACTGCAAAGAGAAAGATGACCTTCCAGGAAAGGAATTTCAAAGAGGTAGTAGCTAATGGTTCAAAATCCGGCTTCATGAGCTGGCCAAAATCCAGATTTAAGTCCCATGCCACCGGTGGTGGCTTAATGGGAGGCTTTGTTAAAAGAAGGCCTCTCATAAATCTCGCTATGAGAGGATGAGAGGAAATAGGTTGTCTATTTAGAGGCTTGAAAGAAGCTGCAATAGCACTCAAATGAACTCTCACTGAATTGGTCTTAAGCCCTGCATTTTATAAATGAAGGAAATACTCCAGTAATGATTCCAGAGGTATCACAAGAGGGTTAAGACCCTTCCGCGAGCACCATATGGTAAACCTTTTCCACTTAAATGCATAAGAGCGTCTTCTGGAAGGCCTCCTGGAAATATAAAGGATATCCTTTACCTGCTGAGAAAGATGAAGACCGTGAAGTACTAGGCTTTCAGCAACCAGGCCCTGAGATGCAGAGACTGTGGATTGGGATGCCAGAGCATCCCGTCCCCCTGAGAAAGGAGATTTGGAGCAGATCCTAACTCCAGAGGTGGAGCTTGAGAGAGATATAGGAGCAGAGGGTACCACATTTGCCGTGGCAAATGTGGAGCTATGAGAATCATATGACCTCTGTCTCTTGAAGCTTGAAACGGGTTTTGGGAATTAGGGGAATGGGTGGAAAGGCATACAGGAAGTCCTGGCCCCAATGGAGGAGGAAAGCATCCCTGGCCTGACAACCCTGAGCCGGAATTCTGGAACAGAACCGGGGAAGTTTGGCATTCAGCAGACTTGCAAAGAGGTCTATGTCTGGGGCTCCCCCAATTTGAAAACTTTTGGCCACCTGGTCTGCATGGAGACCATTTGTGTGGAAGCAGAACTTGATCGAGTCTGTCTGCCCAAGAGTTTTGAATGCCTGGAAGATACACCGCAAGGAGATGAATCTGATGCTCTCTGGCGAGGGCCCATAGTCGCAAAGCTTCGTTGCACAGCGACAGACAGCCTTTTCTGCCCTGCTTGTTCACATAGAACATGGCTGCTTGATTGTCCATTTGAACTAGGACTGTCTTGTAGCTGAGCTGGGTGTGGAATACTCGAAGAGCAAGGAAGATTACTCTGAGTTCCAGGAGATTGATGTGTAGATAGGCCTCCGGTGGAGTCCAGGTATCCTGGATAGAGAGGCCTTGCACGTGGGCTCCCCAACCCACCTGTGAGGCATCTGTTGTTAGAGTGGCTTGGGGTGGGGGTTGCTGAAAAGGAGACCCCACCCAAAGATTTTGGGGTGACTGCCATCATTGGAGGGACAAAATAAGGTGATCTGAGTTTGCTATTTTGTCTGACAGGCAACCTGACGCCTGAGTCCACTGAGTGGATAAAGTCCACTCGGCTGCCCTCATATGGAGGCGAGAATAAGGAACCACATGCACAGTGAATGCCATGTTGCCTAGCAACTGTAACATTTGCCGAGCAGTGAGGTGAGGTTTTAGCACTGCTTGGGAAGCTAACTGCACAATGCGAAGGCAGTGGGGTTGTGGAAGGTAGGCCCTTGTCTGTCTGGTATCCAGCAGAGCTCCTATAAACCTCAGGGACTGAGTGGGAGCAAGGATGGGTTTTGGGAAGTTTATGACAAGACCCAAATACTAAATATGTGCATTGTGCGAGAGAGAGCAACCCTGGCCTCTGGCTCTGAAGGGGCTCGAATGAGCCAGTCGTCTAAGTAAGGGAAGACGAATATTCCCAGGGTGCGGAGAAATGCTGCCACCACAGCCATGCATTTTGTGAACACCCTTGGAGCAGAGGCCAGGCCAAAAGGAAGAACCCTGCATTGGTAGTGCTTCCCTTGAAACTGAAAGCGAAGGAACTTTTGGTGAGATGGATGGATGAGAATACGAGTGTACGCATCCTTCAGATCTAGAGAACAAAGCCAATCCTGACTCTGAAGGTATGGCAGTAGAGTTCCTAGAGAAATCATTTTGAACTTCTCTTTGAACAGGAATCTGTTCAATTCTCTGAGGTCTAAAATGGGTCTGTGTCCTCCTGTTTTCTTTGGAATAAGGAAATAGGGGGAGTAAAGCACAGTTACTTACCTGTAACAGGTGATCTCTGGGAACAGCAGGAATAAGTCTTCACATATGGGTATCGTCGGTATCGACGGAGCCTGCGCGGGAACGCTCCCCAGCGTCCAAAAGGAAAGCTTTTGCGAGCATCCCACAGCGCCTACGCGCTGCCTTCCCGCCTTTCCCAACTGCCTCTCTCCAGTTCGAGTTTTAAAGCTGAGACAAAGAGAGAGAGAGGAAAGGAAAGATAGATAAAGAGATACAACTCCTAGGGGAGGTGGGTGGGTTGTGAAGACTTATTCCTGCTGTTCCCAGAGATCACCTGTTACAGGTAAGTAACTGTGCTATCTCCAGGAACAAGCAGGAATGAGTCTTCACATATGGGGACTCCCCAGCTAGGGATGCCTGGGAGATCACCCAGATTGTGAGTCCCTGGGAAGGGCTCCACCTGCACCCATGAATCTCAGGCATCCAGTCAGGGATGGAGGGTAGGAGTTGATTAGGTATGGAACAGGTGTTTGAGAACAGCCTGACCAAACAAGGCATCCCGGCGGGAGTCCTTGTCCAAGCAGTAATGGGCTGTGAAGGTATGAACCGATGCCCAGGTGGCCGCTCGACAGATTTGGTCGATGGACACAGAGTTTAGATGAGCCATATAGGTTGCCATGGCCCTCCAGAGAAAGGTTCTTACTCTGGTAGGCGAAGGAAATACACTGAGCAATCCAATTGGACAGAGTTCTCTTAGAGACTGGAAGTCCTAAATGAGAAGGATCAAAAGCAACAAAAAGTTGAGAGGACTTTCTATGTTGCTGTGTTCTTTGTAAATAGAAAGCAAGTGCTCTTTTGCAATCCAGGGTATGAAGATTCCTCTCTGCACTTGATGCATGAGGTCCTGGAAAAAAGACAGGTAAATACACCTCCTGCTTCAGATGAAAAGGTGAGACCACTTTAGGCATAAAGTGTGGATTAGTTCTGAGGACTACCTTGTCATGATGGAACCTTGTATAAGGAGGATTAGCCACTAAAGCTTGCAACTCACTGATACGGCGAGCTGAGGAGACTGCAATGAGAAAAATAACCTTCCAGGAAAGGAATTTCAAGGAGGTAGTGGCTAAGGGTTCAAAGGGTGGCTTCATAAGCTGGCCAAGAACCAGATTCAAGTCCCATGCCACTGGAGGTGGTCTAATGGGAGGTTTAGTCAAAAGAAGGCCTCTCATGAATCTTGATATAAGAGGATGAGAAGAAATAGGTTGTCCATTGAGAGGCTTAAGGGATGCTGCAATAGCACTCAAATGGACTCTGATTGAATTTGTTTTAAGGCCTGCATGGGATAAATGCAGCAAATAGTCTAGTAAAGAATTCAAAGGTATTGCAAGAGGGTTGAGACCCTTCTCTGCACACCAAATGGAAAACCTTTTCCATTTAAAAGCATATGAACGTCTGGTGGAAGGCTTTCTGGAAACATGAAGGATATCCTTCACTTGCTGAGAAAGGTGTAAATCCTGAAGGTCTAGGCCTTCAGCAACCAGGCCCTGAGATGAAGAGACTGAGGATTTGGGTGCCACAAGGTTCCCTCCTCCTGGGAGAGGAGATCTGGAGCAGACCCCAGGTCTAGGGAGGGAGCTTGAGAGAGATGCAGAAGTAGAGGGTACCACACTTGGCGTGGCCAAAGTGGTGCTATGAGGATCATAGACCCCTTGTCTCTCTGAAGCTTGAACAGAGTCTTGGGGATGAGGGGAATAGGTGGAAAGGCATAGAGGAAGTCTTGCCCCCAATGAAGGAGAAAGGCATCCCTGGCCTGAACTCCCTGACATGGAACCCTGGAACAAAACCGGGGAAGTTTGGCATTCCACGGACTTGCAAACAGGTCTATGTCTGGGATACCTCAAATCCGAAAAATCCTGGCTATCTGGTCCCCATGGAGGGACCATTCGTGCGGAAGCAGAACTCGACTGTCTGCCCAAGAGTTTTGAACCCCTGGAAGATACACTGCCATGAGATGGATTTAATGCTCTCTGGCGAAGGCCCAAATCTCAGAGCTTTGTTGCAAAGCGACAGAGAGCCAGTCCCTCCCTGCTTGTTCACGCAGAACATGGCTACCTGGTTGTCCGTGTGGATGAGGACTGTCTTGTAGCTGAGCAGGGTGTGGAAGACTCTGAGAGCCAGAAAGATTGCTCTGAGCTCTAAGAGGTTGATATGAAGAGATGTCTCCTGTGGAGACCAGATGTCCTGGGTCAAGAGATCTTGTAGATGAGCCCCCCAACCCTTTGGAGAGGCATCTGTTGTAAGGGTTGCTTGGGGTAACACCTGTTGAAAGGGGGACCCCAGCAACAGATTTTGAGTGGACTTCCACCAGTGGAGGGACCAAAAGAGGCGACTGGAGGTTGCTATTTTGTCTGACAGGCAACCTGATGCCTGGGTCCATTGGGTGGATAGGGTCCACTGAGCTGCCCTCATGTGAAGGCGAGCATAGGGAACCACATGCACCGTGGATGCCATGTGGCCTAAGAGTTGCAACATCACTCGAGCAGTTAAATGGGATTTTAACTGAATCTGGGAGGCTAACTGCATCAAGCGTAGGCAACGGGCCTGGGAAAGATAGGTCCTTGCAGTTGTGGTATCCAGCAAGGCCCCTATAAACTCCAGGGACTGAGTAGGGGTGAGATGGGATTTTGGAATGTTGATTGCCAGTCCCAGATACTGAAGAACACGCATTGTGCAGGCCAGGGAAGCCTGGGCCTCTGACTGGGATGGAGCTGGGATGAGCCAGTCGTCCAGATATGGGAATACGAATATTCCTAGAGTGCGCAGAAATGCAGCTACTACTGCCATGCATTTGGTGAACACTCTTGGAGCAGAGGCCAGACCGAAAGGAAGCACTTTGTATTGGTAGTGCTTTCCTTGGTAAAGGAACCGAAGGAACCTTCTGTGTGTTGGATGGATGAGGACATGGGTGTACGCATCCTTGAGATCTAGAGAACAAAGCCAGTCCTGACTCTGGAGGTATGGAAGGAGAGTTCCGAGAGAAGTCATCTTGAATTTCTCCTTGCATAGAAACTTGTTCAACTCTCTGAGATCTAATATGGGTCTGTAGCCCCCCGTTTTCTTTGGGATGAGAAAATAAGGGGAGTAGAACCCTGAGCCCTGTTAAAGAAGAGGTACTTCTTCTATTGCCCCTTGGGCAAGAAGGGTAGCAATCTCTTGACCTAGAAGGTTGAGGAGAGATGTTGGAGAATTGAACTGTTTCACCGTTGTGTGAGGAGGAAGGTTTAAGAAATGAAGTTTGTACCCTTCCCTTATGATGGAGAGGGTCCATTGCTCCGCTGTGATTTGTTCCCATCTGGGAGCAAAGTGAGCTAACCTTCCTGGGATGGTGAGAGGCTCTGGAAGTTCTAGAGCCAGAAAGGCTAAGTTCTCTAGTGGAAAGTCAAAGGCCCTGAGGAGGCTGAGGCTGTTGGGCCATAGCAGTCCTCGCAGCCTGAGGTTTGGCCTGTTTTGGTTGTTGCTGTCTCTTTGTAGCAAAACGACCTTGAGAAGAGGCCTGACCATAAACATTAGAAAATTTTCCTTTCTTTGGGAAAGATCCGTTTTTGAACAACCTCTTTTTAAAAGGAGCAGTAGTAGACTTTGAAAGTCTATCTAAAGCAGAATTTTCAGCATGCATCTGGTTGGCCTTTGCTTGCCAATCTTTGCCAAACAGGTTTTCGCCTGTACAGGGAAGGTTACCTAGACCATCCTGTACCCAGGATTCCAAATCAGAGGCTTGCAACCAAGCAACTCTGCATGCACCTATGGCAATAGCCGAGGCTCTACTGGCCCCCTCAAAAGAGTCAAAGGCTGCACGGTTGGAAAACTTGGATACATCCTGTGCATGTTTAAGCCAGGTGATATATTCTTCTCTCTTATCTTCTGACATAAAAGGAGATAAGGTTTGCAGATGATCTGTAACTTCTTTTAGAAACATCCCCATATAAAGACTATAGGAGTTGATTCTGGCTACAAGCATACTGGCCTGGAAGATTTTCCTGCCAAAGGCATCTAGGGTTCTGCATTCTCTTCCTGGAGGAGCAGAGGAGTGCCTTTTTGTACTCTTGATCTTTTTCATAGCAGACTCTACCACAATGGAGTGGTGAGGAAGCTGAGTCTTATGAAACCCTGGACAAGGAGGAACAAGATACATGGTGTCCAACCTTCTAGAATGAGGGGAGGTGGAAAGAGGAGTCTCCCATATGCCCAACATGTGATCATAAAGAATCTCATGTATTGGTAAGGTGGCTGCCTCTTAAGGAGCCTTAGGATATTGTAGGATATCTAATTTTTTGGCTCTAGGTTCAGTTTCAGAGGTCACTGAGATGGACAGGCCTTTGGCCACCTCCCTAATGAAGTCCTGAAAAGACAAGTCTTCAGGAGGAGACATTCTCCTTTTTGGAGAAGAGGGTTCCTGAGGAAGGATCCCCAATGCTTCAATTGAGGCCTCTGAAGAATCAGAGTCTTCAGAGGAATCGAAATATCGACTGTCTGGATGCTCTCGCAGAGCCTGATACACGTAACGGGAGGTATCGACATCGGGAGTAATCGGTACCGAGTCGGTACTGAAGGGCATCACTGGATAGCGTATCGCTGCCGTCGATGCTGATGTCGATGCAAGCGGTACTGGTATCGGAACCGATTTCGGATCTGGTACCGGAATCGGTACAGGTACCGACAACGGGGTTTGTTGCGGTACCGTAGGCGTCGCAGCTTGTATGAATGCCGTGATGGCACGCTGCATGGTCAGAATATTCTGATCCATTGACGCCACCAATGTCTGGATGTCGGTACCGGTGGTAACCGCCGGTACCCCAGAACATTGTAACAGGTGATCGGTCGAGGCCGAGCCATCGATGTCAACCTGTGACCCCATAGATAAAGCTTTGGAAGCCGGAGCCTCCCACCGGGGTAATTTTGCCGGTGTGGATTCCTCAAGAGTAAGCCTGGGGGGCATCTCGATACTTAGAGGGAGATGAACTCTTTGAGGACCGGCCAGATTTAAGTTTGGTTACCTGAGATCCATGGGATGAAGAAGCAGCCCTGGAAGACGTCGATGCCACAGAAGCTGCATCGGAGGGAAACAGGGTACTGAGCTTGGCTGCCCGATTTTGTAACCCTCTCTTAGACATCATGGAACAGGACTCACAATCCGCAATGGAGTGGTCAGGACCTAGACATTTTAGACACCAGTCATGGGTGTCAGTAACAGAAATAGAGCTACTGCACTTCGTGCACTTTTTAAACCCGGAGGCGGGTTTTTCCATGAGGAAAAATATATCTGTAGGCCTAAGGCCCCAGAAGAAAAAATGCACTGAAAAGAGTAGTAGGTTTTTTTTTTTTTTAAAGAAAGAAAAAAGACCGGTGGTACCGGTCCAGAATCGAGAAGGCAGACACGCGACTAAAGAAAAATAAAAGAAAATAAGAAATTCTTCAGCGGTGACAGGAAACACGACCTGCTGGCTCCGCGGAAAAGAACTGGAGAGAGGCAGTTGGGAAAGGCGGGAAGGCAGCGCGCAGGCGCTGTGGGATGCTCCCAAAAGCTTTCCTTTTGGACGCTGGGGAGCGTTCCCGCGCAGGCTCTGTCAGTACCGACGATACCAATATGTGAAGACTCATTCCTGCTTGTTCCTGGAGATAACCCTGTACCCCGTTGGGGAATCGGTACCTCTTCTATTGCCCCTTGGGCAAGAAGCACAGTGACCTCTTGACCTAACTGGTCGTTGAGAGAGGTCTGAGAATTGAACTGTGTTACCATTGTAGGAGGGGGCATGTTGAGGAAATGAAGCTTGTACCCCTCTCTTACAATAGATAGAGTCCAATTTTCTGCTGTTATCTGACCCCAATCTGGGGGCAAAATGACATAACCTTCCTGGGATGGTGGAGGGTTCTGGGCCGTTCAGGGCCAGGAAAGCAAAGTTCTCTAGATAGGAGGGAAAGCCCCTGTGGAGGCTGAGTCTGCTGAGCCGGTTGAGGCTTAGCTGCTTTTGTCTTTCTTTGCCTAGGTTGTTGCTGCTGTCCCTTTTGGGCAGACTGACCTAAACGATGCCCCTGTTAGGTATAGGAGGGATAAAACTTCTTCTTACTGAAGAATGGTTTCTTAGAGGATTTTTTCCTTGCAGGATCATCTGTAGATTTAAACAATCTATCCAAAGTGATATTGTCAGCATTTATCTCATTAGCTTTTTCCTGCCAATTCTTGCCAAAGAGATTCTCTCCTGTGCAAGGAATATTCCCTAGTTTATCCTGTACCCAAATTTCCAAGTCAGATGCCTGGAGCCAGGCAATCCTACGTGCACCTATGGCAATGGCAGAGGTTCTGCTTATGAACTCACAGCAGTCAAGAGCTGCACAATTCACAAACTTAGAAACATCCTGAGCATGTTTGAGAAGGGCGAAGTAATCTTGCCTCTTATAATCAGGAAGGAGAGGGCTCATAAGCTCTAAATCTCCTGTGACCCCCTTAAGGAACATTTCCATATATAAGATATAGGAACTGATCCTAGCAGAAAGCATGGAAGCCTGGAAGGTTCGACGTCCAAAGGCGTCAAGAGTCCTACACTCACGTCCTGGAGGATTAGATGCATGCCTTTTTGCACTCTTTATCCTTCTCACTGCTGACTCCACCACCATGGAATGGTGTGGTAATTGAGTCTTCTGAAATCCAGGACAAGGAGGAACTCGATACATGGTGTCGAGTCTTCGAGAGTGAGGATATGTGGTTAGAGATGTTTCCCACATCCTTAACATGAGATCATGCAAGATCTCATGAATAGGTAAGGTAGCTGCATCCTTGGGAGCTTTGGGGTATTGCAGGATTTCTAATTCCTTTGCCCTAGGCTCTTTTTCAGGTGCCACTATGATGGAAAGATCTCGAGCCACATCTCGGATAAAATCCTGAAAGGACATATCCTCTGGTGGAGACATCCTACGCTGAGGAGAAGAAGAATCCTCAGGAAGAAGTACTCTGGTATCGGCAGAGCTTCCAGAGTCTTCAGACTCATCCGAGGACTCGAAGTATCTCCGATCTGGGTGATCGTGCAAGGCACGGTACCGGTACCGATTGAAGTCGGCATCGGAGTGGTCCGGTACCAACCTGTCGATACTGGACAGATATGCATGACTCGGTCCTGGTAGAATACCTGCCGATGTCGATCGCCGGCACTGGAGATGGTGCTGGTACCGGTTGAATTGTCTGAAGCAGTTTCAGGGGCATCGAGGCCGTGAGAAGAGCTCCTAGACTGCGTTCAATAGCCAAGAAAGCGTAGTTACTCATCTGTAACAGGTGTTCTCCAGGAGCAGCAGGAATCAGTCCTCACATATGGTGACGTCGGCGCCGACGGAGCCCCCATGCGGAGCATTTCCCCAGCTTTCAAAGAAAGCCTTTGGGAATGCAGCGCGCATGCGCGGTCCCTTCCCGCCCAAGGGTGCCATCTTGCTCAGTCTGATGACATAGCTTAAAGACAGCAAAAAACAAAATAAATATATATATGACCGCAACTCCAAGGGGAGGAAGGAGGGTTGTGAGGACTGATTCCTGCTGCTCCTGGAGAACACCTGTTACAGGTGAGTAACTACGCTTTATCCAGGAGCAAGCAGGAAGTCAGTCCTCACATACGGGACTCCCCAGCTTAAGGCTACCGGGGACCCAAAGCTGAAAAATAAGCTCCCTCTAGAGCCTCAGCATGCGTGAAAAGAATCTTCTCTGACAACGCCCCTGAACGGTAGCCCAACACCAGGGCCGGAGGGTAGGAGTTGCGTATACCTCAAAGAGATTACGGAGTACCGCCTGTCCGAAAGCACTGTCCCTGCAGTATTCCCTCTCGAGGCAGGAGTGGGCTGCAAAAGTCTGGCTCGAAGACCAAGTAGCGGCCCGGCAGATGTCTGCCAACGGAACAGACCGGAGATGAGCCACTGACGCAGCCTTCGCCCTGACACGGTGAGCCGTGACTTGACCCTGCAAGGAGAGGCCGGCTGCCCTGTATGCTCAGGCGATACAGTCTGCTACCCAAATGGACAGGGTACGCTTGGAGACAGATAACCCCAACTTATTAGGGTCAAAAGAGACGAAGAGCTGAACAGCCCTCCGGTGTCCCCGCGTACGGTCAAGGTAGAAGGACAACGCCCTCCTACAGTCCAGGGTATGCAAGACCATCTCAGCCGAGCTGGTATGCGGCCCGGGAAAGAAAGTTGGAAGAACCACCTCTTGATTGAGGTGGAAGGAGGAGACAACCTTCGGAAGGAACTTAGGGTGAGTCCGTAAAACTACTCTGTTCCTATAGAATCTAGTGTATGGTGCCTCTGACACCAGGGCTTGAAGCTCACTTACTCACCTTGCTGAGGTAAGAGCTACCAAAAACAACGCTTTCGAGGAGAGAAAGCACAAAGGACAAGTAGCCATAGGCTCAAATGGTGGGAAAGTAAGTTGTTGCAAGACCACATTCAAATCCCACTCAGGGGCAGGTGGACGAACTGGAGGCTTAAGCAAAAGCAGGCCTCTGAGGAAGCGAGCTACCAAAGGGTGGCTTGAGAGAGACTGACCCTCCAGCTGTGAGTGGTGTGCTGAGAGAGCACTGAGATGGACCCTAACAAAGTTGGATTTAAGGCCTAGATTGGACAGGTGCAGCAAATACTGCAGCACCACTGGTACCAGGCATGAGAAAGGATCCTCCTTGTGCTGGGCACATCAAGTGGAGAACCTACGCCACTTAAGAGCATATGATTTCCGAGTGGACTGCCTTCTAGAGGCCAAGACCACATCCTTCACTTCCCTAGGCAGCAGTAAGGGTGCTAGAACTACCCTTTCAGCAGCCAGGCCATCAGATGGAGGGACTGGAGATTGGGGTGTAAGAGAGATCCCTGGTCCTGAGACAGGAGATCGGGTTGCATCCCCAGAGGGAGAGGAGCGTGCCCTGCTAGCTGCAAAAGAAGTGGGAACCACAGTGCCTTGGCCATCTGGGGGCCACCAGGATCACCGAGGCCTTGTCCCGGATCACTTACAGTGTTTTGGGCACTAGAGGCGTGGGAGGAAACGCATATAGGAGGCCTGAAGACCAAGGTATGAGAAAAGCATCCGCTGCTACTCTGAGAGGATGTGGTTGTCTGGAGTAGAACCTGGGCAGTTGACGGTTCAGTGGACTGGCAAACAGATCCATGGTGGGAAGACCCCATCTGATGAAGATCTGTTGAACTACCAGAGGATTCAGCTGCCATTCGTGTGGCTGTAGGATCCTGCTCAACTTGTCTGCCAGGTAATTCTCCTGCCCAGGGAGATAGACTGCCTTGAGAAGTATGCCCTGCTTGACTGCCCAGAAGCACAGGTCCTAATGCCTCCTGATAAAGAGGTCGGGACCCCGTGCCCCCTTGCTTGTTCACATAGAATACAGCAACTTGATTGTTTGTCTGAACTAAGACAAACTGCTGAGAGAGGACATGAGAGAAAGTCCGCAGGGCTAAGCAGATCGCTCTGAGCTCTAGGAAATTGATTTGCTGTGCGGCTTCCCAAGGAGACCACAGGCCTTGACTGTATACTCCTTGGCAATGTGCACCCCAACCTTGGAGAAGCATCGGTTGTCAGCACTTGAGAGTGTGGAGGTGCTTGAAAAGGCACCCCTTGCAGTAGATTGGGAAGATGAAGCTACCACTGCAGAGAATCTGCCAGTAGACTGGACACCCTCACTTTGTCCGTCAGGTTTCCTGTGGCCTGCAGCCACTGAGTACTTAGGCCCCACTGAGCGGGCCTCATGTGCAGATGGGCATTTGGAGTTACATGGACCGTGGATGCCATGTGGCCTAAGAGCCTTAGGAATTGTCTGGCGGAGACCAGAGAATTGCTGTGGAACTGTCTGGCCAGATCCATCAGTCTGTTGGCCCTGTCCACGGGTAAAAAGGTCTTCGCTTGAAGGGTGTCTTGTCTTGTTCCTATGAACTCCATGTTTTGTGAGGGGCGCAAAGCGGACTTTGCGAAGTTTATGACAAAACCCAGATGCTGGAGAAGAGGCACAGTACGGAGGGTGGCTTGGTTGGTTTCCTGTGGAGACTGACCCCTGATGAGCCAGTCGTCCAGGTATGGAAAGACAGAGTCCTTGAACTCTGAGATAGGCCGCACCACCAGGCACTTGGTGAAAACCCTGGGGGCGGAGGTTAGGCCAAAAGGAAGTACCCTGTACTGGTAATGGTTTCCTCCCACTACAAATCGGAGATATTGTCTGTGGTCTGGATGAATAAGGATGTGAGTATAAGCATCCTTTAGGTCTAAGGAGCATAGCCAATCTCCCTGCTGGAGGTAGGGCAGCAGGATTCCAAGGGTAAGCATCTTGAACTTTTCCTTCTCCAGGAACTTGTTGAGATTTCCTGAGGCCTCCTGTCCTTTTTGGTACCAGAAAGTACCTGGAATAGAAGCCTTGGCCTCTCAGGTGGTGGGGCACCGGTTCCACCGCCTGCTCCTTTAGAAGGCCTGCTAACTCCTGAAGGAGTAAGTCCCTGTGCAGAGGGAGTCTTGGAGGCTCCTCTGGAAAGTAGGAGGGAGGTACCTGGTGGAAGTGGAGGAGATAGCCTCTTAGGACTATGCTTAGCACCCAGGTATCCCTTGTTACAGCTGACCATCTGTGGGCATAGAGGGCCAGCCAGCCTCCTGTGCTGAGAGGGGCCAGCTGAGGAGGAGAGGCTATGCCACTGAAGTCAAAACCCCGCTCCCTGCTGTGCAGGAGCCGGAGCTGGTGGCTTGGGAGATTTCTGCCTATGGGACCCATGTCCCTGGCCCCTTGGCCTGCTGACCCTTTTGAGGAGCTACAGAGGCCCGAAAATGAGGGTATGATTTGTAGGCAGATGACTTCTTCGGGTAAAAGGTCTTTTTCCCCGAGCCCTTCTTCTTCTGAGAAGGGGCAGAGGTTTTCCTGAACAGCCTTGTCAGGGTGAGAGTCTCGGACTCGAGTTCTGCAGCCTTTTCAGCCATGGGCTTGCCAAAGAGGTTTTACCTCGGCAAGGGACATCGACCAACTTGTCCTGCACCCATGGCTCGAGGTCCGATGACTGTAGCCAGGCCTGACAGCGTGCACCTATGCTGGTTGCGGCTACTTGGGCCGAAGACTCGAAGCCATCATAGGCTGCTCAAGAGATAAAGTTCGAGCACTTCCGGATCCCCAATGACAGGGCCTTGAACCTCTGCAAAGGTGCCATGGAGAGACCAGCAGAGAACACGGCAATCTCCTTTGCCAGGTCTCGAAGGTACATGCCCATGTACAGCTGGTAGGTCTGGACACGGCAAGCAAGCAATGAGCCCTGGAAGCACTTTTTACCGAGGGCATCCAGGTTCCTGGCATCCCATCCGGGAGGCACCAAGGAGTGCATCTTCTGACTATTCAGACGATGCATGGCCGATTCCAAAACCATGGAGTGGTGCGGCAGCTGTGACTTTTGGACAATGTTCCCTCTAATTTTCTGTAGGCTGTGCGCGCATAAAATATCAGCTGTGTGCAGCTTTTGAAGGAAGGTTAAATTTTTGTGCGCCACATAACGACACTCGGAGTTATATACTTTAAAATTTGACTACATGTCAGAATACAGTATGTACACCACATTGATTTTAACCAAATTAAATGAAAATAGATGATTACTAAATGAAGCAAGAAATTTCTAGTAATTACAATCATAACTTTTAAATTTTAAGACGTCTGTGTTGTTTTCTATCAGAATCAGAGCCGTAATTTTTGTGCGCTCTGTTGTAAAGTATGAGCGCTCGCTCAGCGAGGTGTGTGCGCGCGCACATGCGCACAGCTTAGAGGGAACAGTGCTTTTGGAACCCGGGGCTCTTGCAGACTCGATAGATGGAATCGACCTGCTTGTTCAGAACCGGCGTAGAGGCCAGAGCCTCCCACATGCGGAAGAGCAACCGTTCCAGCATCGGAGGAACCGGTACAGTAAAGGCCTCCTTGGGGGAAGAATCATACTGCAGGGCCTTGAGCTCTTCGGCTCCTCCTCAGGATCCGCGGGGAAGGCCAAGGCCTTGGCAATATCCCACATGAAGTCTGAGAACCGGGTGTCCTCCAGGGGGAACGGTCTCTGAGGCTCGGACTCCGGTGAGTCCGAAGGGACACACCGGGTCCGGAATGTGTCCGGGGACTCCTCGTCCTCCGTTTTCCCAGCCCGACCCCTCGGAGGAGGAATCGAGCAGCTCCGGTCGGACAGGCACCGATGCCATCCGCCCTGACGCCGAGGGTACCGGCGTCGACAACCTCGGTCTCGAACGGGAGGCCAAGGGAGACCTTAGCTGAGGATTGACTCGAGAGCGCATAGACTCGAGGATCGGCTCGGCCTCCGCAGTCGACTTGGACGTCAATGTCCCGTTGGTCGGGGCAGATGCACCGGTGAGACCGGCGATCAGTTCCCGCTGCTGCTCTATGAAGGCAGCCAAGCTGCTCTCCATGGCCGTCAACCTGAGTCCGAGCTCAGGAGATTCAGCAGCCCCCGACTCGGGCCCCGATGGCATCGGGCCCGACGTCGGCTCCCATGGAGGAGAGTCAACGAGGACTACAGTACTCACGTGACCCGGGGACTCCGTCTCTACACGAGGTTGTTTAGCAGGGCGCTCCGACTCCGAAGACCCGGGACGGCGCTCGGGGCTATGCGACCAGGCCCCAGAGGAACCAAGTGCGTCCACTGACGCCGCCCTCGCGGGTTTCTTCTTTCTGCAATGCTCCCGCGAGGAAGACCCCCTCTCAGAGGAACCCCGGCGATGCTCGGGATCGGAATCCCGAGACGTCAAGGCCTCTGACAAAGTCCGGGCCTAGCCGGACGTGGAGTCAGAGAAGATACTTTCTTTTTGGTGCTGCCGGCTCCTCAATGCCTTCGAAGACATTTTCCCACACAGTCTACAGATCATCGGGTCATGATCGGGCCCGAGGCAGCAGTCATGTGTGTCGGTGACAGACATAAGTTTTTTACACCGATCACACTTCTTAAACCCGCTGGCAACCATCGGGGGAAAAAGGGCCCTGCGAGGTCAAACGACAGGTCTGTCAGTGAAAAATAGAAAAAAAAGCACATACGCTAGTCACTAAGGACAAAAACCGAAAAGAGAAGTCCAGGCTCCATACCGGTGTACCGGGCACAGGCGGGAAAGGGAAACCGGTGTCGAACTGAATAAAACACGAGTCCACGCTGAAAAATCAACTTTTTCCTGGGGTGAAAATGGAACACGTCCGTCGGGCTCCGAGGATAAAAGAAGACTGAGCAAGATGGCACCCTTGGGCGGGAAGGGGAACGCGCATGCGCGCTGCATTCCCAAAGGCTTTCTTTGAAAGCTGGGGAAATGTTCCGCATCGGGGCTCCGTCGGCGCCGACGTCACCATATGTGAGGACTGACTTCCTGCTTGGTCCTGGAGAATCTCTGGTCTATCGACGCTGCCGATGCTTGGGTATCGGTACCGGATGAAGCGGCCGGTACCCCAGAGTATGGCACCAGTAGTTCTGCCGAGGTTGAAGCCTCGAGAACATCCTGCAGCCCCGTTAGTGCTTTGGAAGCCGAAGCCTCCCACCGTGGCAATTTTGCCGGTGAAAGTCCCTCAAGGGCAACGTCAGAGGCATCTCGCTGTCTAGAAGGAGATCTACCCTTTGAGGACAGGCTAGATTTATGTTTAGTTACCTGAGATCCATGGGAGGAAGACGAAGCCCTGGAAGACGTCGATGCCACAGAGGCTGCATCGGAGGGAAAAAGGGTGCTAAGTTTAGCAGCTCGGTCCTGCTGGCCCCTTTTCGACATCATCCCACAGGCAACACACTCTGAAATAGAGTGGTCAGGACCTAAACATTTGAGGCACCACTCATGGGTGTCGGTGACGGAGATGGTACCGCCACACTTAGAACACTTTTTAAAACTCGAAGCGAGTTTTTCCCTTCTGAAAGGAAAGGTTGGGCCTAGTGCCCAAAATGGCGAGTGGCACGTGAAGAGAAAATTACTGGAAAGACTCCATTAGAAAGTTTTGGGGTTTTTTGAAGAAAAGAAAGAAGAACAACCGGCGGTACCAGTGTAGCGTCGAGGGAAGGCAGACGCGACCACAAAAAAGTAGAAGGGATTTTTTTCTGCGGTGACAGGATGTGCGACCTGTCGGCTCCGCGGAAAACAACTGAACTGGAGAAGGACAGCTGGGAAAGGTGGGAAGGCAGCATGCAGGTGCTGTGGGATGCTCCGAAAAGCTTTTCTATTGGACGCTGGGGAGCGTTCCCGCGCAGGCTCCGTCGATACCGACGATACCCATATGTGAATACTACATTCCTGCTTGTTCCTGGAGATATCCCACTAAACTGACTAAAGCATATATCAACAGAGAGAGACATAGCAGAGAAAGCATAGTTACTCACCTGTAACAGGTGATCTCCGGGAACAGCAGGAATTTAGTCCTCACATATGAGTATCGTCGGTACCGACGGAGCCTGCGCGGGAACACTCCCCAGCGTCCAATTAGAAAGCTTTTGGGAGCATCCCACAGCACCTGCGTGCTGCCTTCCCACCTTTCCCAACTGCCTCTCTCCAGTTGAGTTTTAAAGCTGAGACAAAGAGAGAGAGAGGGAAAGGAAAGAGATAAATAGAGAGATACAACTCCTAGGGGAGGTGGGTGGGTTTTGAGGACTAAATTCCTGCTGTTCCCGGAGATCACCTGCTACAGGTGAGTAACTATGCTATCTCCAGGAACAAGCAGGAATGTAGTCATCACATATGGGGACTCCCTACCTTTAGGTGCCAGGGAGAGACCCCAGAA
Source organism: Ichthyophis bannanicus (assembly GCA_033557465.1). Taxonomy (NCBI): domain Eukaryota; kingdom Metazoa; phylum Chordata; class Amphibia; order Gymnophiona; family Ichthyophiidae; genus Ichthyophis; species Ichthyophis bannanicus. The sequence continues at coordinate 368,546,824 of CM066033.1, read as the reverse complement.
GTTGTGTGTCCCTGAACAGGGCTCCACTTCCCCCCATGGATCTCTGGCATCCTACCAGGGATGGCGGGTAGGAGTTGAATAGGTTTGGAACAGGTGTTGGAGAACAGCCTGACCAAACAAGGCATCCCGGCGGGAGTCCTTGTCCAAGCAGTAATGGGCTGTGAAAGTATGAACCGAGGCCGATGTGGCTGCTCGACAGATGTCGTCGACAGACACAGAGTGCAGATGAACCATTGAGGCTGCCATGGCTTTCACATTGTGAGCTGTGATATGGCCTTGAAGAGGAAGATTGTTACTCTCATAGGCAAAAGATATACACTGTGCAATCCAGCTGGATAGTGTTCTTTTGGAGACTGGAAGTCCCAAATGACTAGGATCAAAAGCAACAAAGAATTGAGAGGACTTTCTATGTTGCTGTGTTCTTTGTAAGTAAAAGGCTAAAGCTCTTTTACAGTCCAAGGTATGAAGATTCCTCTCTGCATTTGATGCATGAGGCCTTGGAAAAAACACAGGTAGGTAGACTGCTTGGTTCAGATGAAAAGGCGAGACCACCTTTGGCATAAAGTGTGGATGAGTCCTAAGGACTACCTTGTCATGATGGAACCTTGTATAAGGTGGATCAGCTACTAGCGCTTGCAACTCACTAACGCGGCGTGCTGATGTGATTGCAATGAGAAAGATAACCTTCCAAGAAAGGAATTTCAAGGAGGTAGTAGCTAAAGGTTCGAAAGGTGGTCTCATGAGCTGCCCAAGAACCAGGTTTAAGTCCCATGCCACCGGTGGTGGCCTAATGGGAGGCTTAGTTAGAAGAAGGCCTCTCATAAATCTTGCTATAAGAGGATGAGAGGAAATAGGCTGTCCATTCAGAGGCTTAAAGGAAGCTGCAATAGCACTCAAATGGACTCTTACTGAATTAGTCTTAAGACCTGCACTGGATAAATGAAGGAGATACTCCAGCAATGATTCCAGAGGTATCGCAAGGGGGTTAAGACCCTTTTGCGAACACCATATGGTAAACCTTTTCCACTTGAAAGCATAAGAGCGTCTTGTGGAAGGTTTCCTGGAAGCAAAAAGAATATCTTTTACTTGCTGAGGGAGATTAAGATCATGGAGATCTAGGCCTTCAGCAACCAAGCCCTGAGATGCAGAGACTGGGGATTGGGATGCCATAACATTCCGTCCTCCTGAGACAGGAGATCTGGAGCAGACCCTAACTCCAGGAAGGGAGCTTGAGAGAGATGTAGAAGCAGAGGGTACCACACTTGCCATGGCCAATGTGGAGCTATGAGAATCATATGGCCTCTGTCTCTCTGAAGCTTGAACAGGGTTTTGGGAATTAGGGGAATGGGTGGAAAGGCATACAGGAAGTCTTCACCCCAGTAAAGGAGGAAAGCATCCATGGCCTGAGCCCCCTGAGCCGGAATTCTGGAACAGAACCAGGGAAGTTTGGCATTCCACAGACTTGCAAACAGCTCTATGTCCGGGGTTCCCCAAAGTTGAAATATCCTGGCCACCTGGTCTGCATGCAGAGACCATTCGTGTGGAATCAGAAGTCGACTGAGTCTGTCTGCCCAAGAGTTTTGAATGCCTGGAAGATACACTGCCAGAAGATGAATCTGATGCTCTCTGGCGAGGGCCCATAGTCGCAAAGCTTCGTTGCAAAGCGACAGAGAGCCTGTTCCCCCCTGCTTGTTCACATAGAACACGGCTACTTGATTGTCCGTATGAATGAGGACTGTTTTGTAGCTGAGCAGGGTGTGGAACACTTGCAGAGCAAGGAAGATTGCTCTGAGCTCCAAGAGACTGATATGTAGATGACTCTCCTGTGGAGACCAGGTGCCCTGGGTGGAGAGGTCTTGCAGATGAGCTCCCCAACCCATTGGAGAAGCATCTGTTGTGAGAGTTGCTTGGGGTAAGGGTTGTTGAAAAGGGGACCCCAGCAACAGGTTTTGAGTGGACTTCCACCACTGGCGGGACAAAATAAAGCGACTTGTGTTTGCTATTTTGTCTGACAGGCATCCTGATGCCTGGGTCCATTGAGTGGATAAAGTCCACTGGGCTGCCCTCATATAGAGGCGAGCATAGGGAACCACATGTACAGCAGATGCCATGTGGCCTAGTAGTTGTAACATTTCTCGAGCAGAGAGATGAGGCTTTAGCACTGCTTGAGAAGCTAACTGCACCATGTGAAGGCAGCGGGCCTGAGGGAGATAGGCCCTTGACTTTCTGGTGTCCAGCAAAGCTCCTATGAACTCTAAAGACTGAGTAGGAGTTAGACTGGATTTTGGGATGTTTATTACAAGACCCAAATACTGAAGGATACGCATTGTGCAGGATAGAGAAGTCCTGGCCTCTGACTCTGTTAGGGCTCGAATGAGCCAGTTGTCTAAGTAGGGGAAGACAAATATCCCTAGAGTGCGGAGAAATGCTGCTACGACAGCCATGCATTTCGTGAGCACCCTTGGTGCTGAGGCCAGGCCAAAAGGAAGCACCCTGTATTGGTAGTGCTTTCCTTGAAAAAGGAACCAAAGGAACCTTTTGTGGGTTGGATGGATGAGGACATGGGTGTACGCATCCTTGAGATCTAGAGAACAAAGCCAATCCTGACTCTGAAGGTATGGCTGCAGAGACCCGAGAGAAATCATTTTGAATTTCTCTTTGACAAGGAATTTGTTCAGTTCTCTGAGGTCTAAGATAGGTCTGTATCCCCCTGTTTTCTTTGGAATAAGGAAATAAGGGGAGTAGAACCCTGTACCCTGCTGATGAATGGGTACTTCTTCTATTGCCCCTTGGGCAAGAAGAATAGCGACCTCCTGCCCTATCAGGTTGATGAGAGAGGTCGGAGAACTGAACTGCCTTACTATTGTGTGAGGGGGCTTGCTTGAAAAATGAAGCTTGTACCCCTCCTTTATGATGGAGAGTGTCCACTGCTCTGCTGTTATCTGCCTCCATCTGGGGGCAAGGTGAGATAACCTTCCTGGAATGGTGGAAGGCTCTGGTCCCCCGAGAGCCAGGAAGGCTAAGTTCTCTAGCTGATAGTCAAAGGCCTTGTGGAGGCTGAGACTGCTGAGGCTTAGCAGTCTTTGCTTTCTTCTGTTTGGGTGGTTGCTGACCCTTCCTGACAAACTGACCTGCCGAACATGCCTGCTGAGCATAGGCAGGATAATATCTTTTCTTCTTAGAAAAGAATGGTTTCTTGAAAGATTTCTTTCTAGCAGGATCAGCTGTGGACTTGGATAATCTATCAAAGGTGGAATTTTCAGCATCCATCTCATTGGCTTTTTCCTGCCAATCTCTACCAAACAGGTTCTCACCAGTACAAGGGATGTTTCCCAATTTGTCTTGTACCCAGAGCTCCAGATCAGATGCCTGGAGCCAAGCAATTCTACGTGCACCTATGGCAATAGCAGAGGTCCTGCTTATGCACTCAAAGCAGTCAAAGGCTGCACGGTGGGCAAATTTAGAAACATCTTGGGCATGTTTGACCAAATTAAGAAAATCCTGTCTTCTATCCTCAGGAAGAATAGGACTTAAAGCATCTAAATCATCTATGACCTCCTTCAGGAACATTCCCATGTAGAGACTATAGGAACTGATCCTGGCAGAAAGCATGGAAGCTTGGAAGACCCGACGTCCAAAAGCATCCAGGGTTCTGCACTCACGTCCTGGAGGATTAGAGGCATGCCTCTTTGCACTCTTGATCCTTCTCATAGCTGATTCCACTACAATAGAGTGGTGAGGAAGCTGAGTCTTTTGGAAACCAGGACAAGGAGGGACTCAATACATAGTATCCAGTCTGCGAGAATGAGGAGAGGTGGTAAGAGGTGTCTCCCACATCCTTAACATGAGATCATATAAAATCTCATGAATGGACAAGGTAGCTGCCTCCTTAGGAGTTCTGGGATATTGTAGAATTTCCAACTCCTTGGCCCTTGGCTCTGTTTCAGGGGCCACAGTAATGGATAGACCCCGAGCCACCTTCCTGATAAAATCCTGGAAGGAAATATCCTCTGGAGGAGACATCCTGCGCATAGGAAAGGAGGGCTCCTCTGGGAGAAGCATTCCCGCATCGACAGAACTGTCAGAATCCTCAGATTCTTTTGCGGACTCGAAGTACTGTCTGTCCGGATGCTCTTGAAGAGCCCGATACCCGTACCGACCGAAGTCGGTACCGGGAGTAACCGGAACTGGGGTATCAGTACCGGAAGGCATCGGATGACTGGGTACCGGCAAAGCAGACACCGATGCCAATGCTATCGGTACCGATACCGATGCCGGTACCGGCTGAATTGTCTGTCGCAGTTCCGAGGGCGTCGATGCCGCAAGGAGAGCCGCCAGACTGCGCTCAATAGCCAGGAATCTCTGGTCTATCAACGCTGCCGATGCCTGGATGTCTGTACCGGAGAAAACTGCCGGTACCCCAGAGCATGGCACCAGTAGTTCTGCCGAGGTCGAGGCCTCGAGAACATCCTGGAGCCCCGATAATGCTTTGGAAGCCAAAGTCTCCCGCCGGGGCAATTTTGCCGGTGCAGAATCCTCAAGGGCAACGCCAGAGACATCTCGATGCTTAGAAGGAGATCTACCCTTTGAGGACCGGCTGGACTTATGTTTAGTTACCTGAGATTCACGGGAAGAAGAGGAAGCCCTGGAAGACGTCGATGCCACTGAAGCTGCATCAGAGGGAAACAGGGTACTGAGCTTAGCAGCTCGGTTCTGCCAAACTCTTTTAGACATCATGGAGCAGAACATACAATCAGTGATGGAGTGGTCAGGACCTAAACATTTTAGACACCATTTATGGGTGTCGGTGACAGAAATGGTACTGCCACACTTGGTGCACTTTTTGAAACCTGAGGCAGGTTTCTCCATTGTAAGAAAAGGTTTTTAGGCCTAAGTCCCAAAAAGTCGCGTGCACCTGAAGAAAATAGGAAAAAATGTAGAATATATATATATATTTTTTAAAGACAGAAAATAAGAAGAAAAAAACGGCGGTACCGGTAAAGCGTCAAGGAAGGCAGACGCGACCACAAAAAAGAAATAAATAAAGAAGAATTCTTCTGCGGTGACAGGAACAACGACCTGCTGGCTCCGCGGAAAAAGAAGAACTGGAGAGAGGCAGTTGGGAAAGGCGGGAAGGTAGCACGCAGGCGCTGTGGCATGCTCCCAAAAGCTTTCTAATTGGACGCTGGGGAGCGTTCCCACGCAGGCTCCGTCGGTACCGACGATACCCATATGTGATGACTACATTCCTGCTTGTTCCTGGAGATAGCTAAAATTATTTACCTGTAACAGAGGTTCTCCGTAGACATCAGGCATGCTGCCACGCTTCATGATGACATTCCTCCCTCTTTACCACACTCATCACTGGTACAGAAAAACTCTTCTCTGGCTTAATGCTGCTTTTTCTTGACATCTCTGCAGCTTTCAATACTGTATCCCACCAGACTCTCCTCAATCAGCTCAACAATGGTTTTCAGGGATTACCACTCAAATGGATCCACTCATACCTTTCTCAGCGCACTCAACTAATAAGGATCAGAAACCAATCCTCAACGCCTTACACCCTCCCACAAGGAGTCCCACTAGGTTCCGCCCTCTCCTCCCTCTTGTTTATTTATTTTATTATTTTATTTTATTTATGCATTTATTTTATTTACATTCTCTTATATACTGCGCTATTCTGCATCAGTGCGGTTTACATTGAACAAACTGAAATTACACTGAACAGGGCATTATAACTTGGAGATAGCTATTTCACAGGGAACATGGGCTATGGAGGGTTAAGTGGCTTGCCCAAGACCACAAGGAGCACCTGTGGGACTAGAAACCCCAGTCCTTCCGGCCCAAGGTTGCTGTCTTCTAGTGGGATTTGAACCTCCGATCTTCCGGCCTGAAGTACCTTGCCCCAACCACTAGGCCACTCCTCCACTCCACTCCACTTTAACATCTACATCAGACCCCTGTGCTACATCATCCAGAAATTCAATGTGTGCTACCAACTCTATGCCTACGACACAGAGGGTGAAGCAATTAGGTCCACAGGTGGTGCTCTCTTCAATGCTCCCTGTTGAGGTTAAAGGCCAAGGCAGAGAGGCTCGAATCCTGGAGATGAATGCATGGCTGCGTGGATGGTGTCATCGAGAGCGTTTTGGTTTCCTGGACTATGGGATGCTGTTCTCCAAGGGTTGCAGAGCAGAGATGGCGTCCATCTGTCCAAGAAAGCACAGTTACTTACCTGTAACAGGTGATCTCAGGGAACAGCAGGAATAAGTCTTCACATATGGGTTTCGTCGGTACTGACGGAACCTACGCGGGAACGCTCCCCAGCGTCCAAAAGGAAAGCTTTTGGGAGCATCCCACAGCACCTGCACGCTGCCTTCCCGCCTTTCCTAACCGCCTCTCTCCAGTTCGAGTTTTAAAGCTGAGACAAAGAGAGAGTGAGGAAAGGAAAGAACGATAAAGAGATAAAACTCCTAGGGGAGGTGGGTGGGTTGTGAAGACTTATTCCTGCTGTTCCCAGAGATCACCTGTTACAGGTAAGTAACTGTGCTATCTCCAGGAACAAGCAGGAATGAGTCTTCACATATGGGGACTCCCCAGCTAGAGATGCCTGGGAGATTACCCTGGTTGTGAGTCCCTGGGAAGGGCTCTACCTCCACCCATGAATCTCAGGCATCCAGCCAGGGATGGAGGGTAGGGGTTGATTAGGTATGGAACAGGTGTTTGAGAACAGCCTGACCAAACAAGGCATCCCGGCGGGAGTCCTTGTCCAAGTAGTAATGGGCTGTGAAGGTATGAACCGAGGCCCAGGTGGCCGCTCGACAGATTTGGTCGATGGACACAGAATTTAGATGAGCCATAGAGGCTGCCATGGCCCTCACATTGTGAGCTGTGACATGGCCTTCCAGAGAAAGGTTCTTACTCTGGTAGGCGAAAGAAATACACTGAGCAATCCAATTGGACAGAGTCCTCTTAGAGACTGGAAGTCCTAAATGAGAGGGATCAAAAGCAAGAGTTGAGAGGACTTTCTATGTTGCTGTGTTCTTTGTAAGTAAAAAGCAAGAGCTCTTTTACAATCCAGGGTATGAAGATTCCTCTCTGCACTTGAAGCATGAGGTCCTGGAAAAAAGACAGGTAAATAAACCTCCTGGTTCAGATGAAAAGGTGAGACCACTTTAGGCATAAAGTGTAGATTAGTCCTGAGGACTACCTTGTCATGATGGAACCTTGTATAAGGAGGATTAGCCACCAAGGCTTGCAGCTCACTGATGCGGCGAGCTGAAGTGACTGCAATGAGAAAAATAACCTTCCAGGAAAGAAATTTCAAGGAGGTAGTGGCTAAAGGTTCGAAGTGTGGCTTCATAAGCTGGCCAAGAACCAGATTCAAGTCCCATGCCACTGGAGGTGGTCTAATGGGAGGTCTAGTCAAAAGAAGGCCTCTCATGAATCTTGCTATAAGAGGATGAGAGGAAAATAGGTTGTCCATTGAGAGGCTTAAGGGATGCTGCAATAGCACTCAAATGGACTCTTACTGAATTTGTTTTAAGGCCTGCATGGGATAAATGCAGCAAATACTCCAGCAAAGAATTCAGAGGTATTGCCAGAGGGTTAAGACCCTTCTCTGCACACCAAATGGTAAACCTCTTCCATTTAAAAGCATAGGAACGTCTGGTGGAAGGCTTTCTGGAAGCATGAAGGATATCCGTCACTTGCTGAGAAAGATGCAAATCCTGAAGGTCTAGGCCTTCAGCAACCAGGCCCCGAGGTGAAGAGACTGGGGATTTGGGTGCCACAACGTTCCCTCCTCCTGGGACAGGAGGTCTGGAGCAGATCCCAAGTCCAGGGAGGGAGCTTGAGAGAGATGTAAAAGTAGAGGGTACCACACTTGGCGTGGCCAACGTGGTGCTATGAGGATCATAGACCCTCTGTTTCTCTGAAGCTTGAACAGTGTCTTGGAAATTAGGGGAATGGGTGGGAAGGCATAGAGGAAGTCTTGCCCCCAATGAAGGAGGAAGGCATCCCTGGCCTTAACTCCCTGACATGGAATCCTGGAACAAAACCGGGGAAGTTTGGCATTCCACGGACTTGCAAACAGGTCTATGTCTGGGGTACCTCAAATCCGAAAAATCCTGGCTATCTGGTCCCCATGGAGGGACCATTCGTGCGGAAGCAGAACTCGACTGTCTGCCCAAGAGTTTTGAACCCCTGGAAGATACACTGCCATGAGATGGATTTGATGCTCTCTGGCGAAGGCCCACAATCTCAGAGCTTCGTTGCAAAGCAACAGAGAGCCAGTTCCCCCCTGCTTGTTCACGTAGAACATGGCTACTTGGTTGTCCGTGTGAATGAGGACTGTCTTGTAGCTGAGCAGGGTGTGGCAGACTCTGAGAGCTAGAAAGATTGCTCTGAGCTCTAAGAGGCTGATATGTAGAGATGTCTCCTGTGGAGACCAGGTGCCTTGGGTGGGGAGATTTTGTAGATGAGCCCCCCAACCCTTTGGGGAGGCATCTGTTGTAAGGGTTGCTTGGGGTAACACCTGTTGAAAGGGGGACCCCAGCAACAGATTTTGTGTGGACCTCTACCACTGGAGAGAGCAAAAAAGGCGACTTGAGGTTGCTATTTTGTCTGACAGGCACCCTGATGCCTGAGTCCATTGGGTGGACAAAGTCCATTGAGCTGCCCTCATGTGAAGGCGAGCATAGGGGACCACATGCACGGTTGATGCCATGTGGCCTAACAGTTGTAACATCTCTCGAGCAGTTAAATGGGACTTTAACTGAATCTGGGAGGCTAACTGCACCAAGCGTAGGCAACAGGCCTGGGGAAGATAAGCCCTTGCAGTGGTGGTATCCAGTAAGGCCCCTATGAACTCTAGAGATTGAGTAGGGGTGAGATGGGATTTTGGAATGTTTATTACAAGTCCCAGATACTGAAGAATATGCCTTGTGCAGGCCAGGGAAGTCTGGGCCTCTGACTGGGATGGAGCTCGGATGAGCCAGTCGTCCAGGTATGGGAATACAAATATTCCTAGAGTGCGTAGAAATGCAGCTACTACTGCCATGCATTTTGTGAATACCCTTGGAGCAGAGGCCAGACCGAAAGGAAGCACTCTGTATTGATAGTGCTTTCCTTGGAAAAGGAACCGAAGAAACCTTCTGTGTGTTGGATGGATGAGAACATGAGTGTACGCATTCTTGAGATCTAGAGAACAAAGCCAGTTCTGACTCTGGACGTATGGAAGGAGAGTACCGAGAGAAGTCATCTTGAATTTCTCCTTGTATAGAAACTTGTTCAATTCTCTGAGATCTAATATGGGTCTGTAGCCCCCTGTTTTCTTTGGGATGAGAAAATAGGGGGAGTAGAACCCTGAACCCTGTTGAAGAAGGGGTACTTCTTCTATCGCCCCTTGGGCAAGAAGGGTAGCAATCTCCTGACCCAGAAGGTCGAGGAGAGATGTTGGAGAATTGAACTGTCTCACCATGGTGTGAGGGGGAAGGTTTAAGAAATGAAGCTTGTACCCGTCCCTTATGATGGAGAGGGTCCATTGCTCTGCTGTGATTTGCTCCCATCTGGGAGCAAAGTGAGCCAACCTTCCTGGAATGGTGAGAGGCTCTGGATGTTCTAGAGCCAGAAAGGCTAAGTTCTCTAGTTGTAAGTCAAAGGCCCTGAGGAGGCTGAGGCTGTTGGGCCATAGCAGTTCTAGCAGTCTTAGGCTTGGCCTGTTTTGGTTGTTGCTGTCTATTTGTAGCAAAACGACCTGCAGAAGATGACTGCTGACCATAAGAAGAAGAATATTTCCCGTTTTTGGGGAAAAAACCCTTTTTGAACAACCTTTTCTTAAAAGGAGCAGAAGTAGACTTTGAAAGTCTATCTTAAGCAGAATTTTCAGCATCCATCTGGGTGGCCTTTGCTTGCCAATCCTTGCCAAAAAGGTTTTCACCTGTACAAGGAAGGTTTCCTAGACCATCTTGAACCCAGGGTTCCAAATCAGAAGCTTGTAACCAAGCAACTCTGCGTGCACCTATGGCAATAGCCGAGGCTCTGCTGGCACCTTCAAAAAAGTCAAAGGCTGCACGGTTGGAAAACTTGGAAATATCCTGGGCATGTTTATTTATTTAAACATCTTTTATATACCACAACCTTCCAGTGATCAGGTGCGGTTTACATAAAACAGTCAAGGAAACAGGATAACATATCTGTTTTTACATTAAACATTGCAGGAATTATGTACATTTTAACTCTGACAATTAACTTAGGTGAACTATGTACAATCAACTATGTACAGTTAACAAAAGTGAGTTCAACGAGAGGGGTAGTTATATATAAACATCATAGGCAGTGTTAAAGGTCATGATATCATGGGACATTGTGGTATTAGGCTCAATGTGTTATGTAGTTATCCCTTTTCATTTTGGTGTTGGGAATTCGCCAGTGGACCGTAGTAGGAGATAAAGAGGTGAGTTTTTAATGTTTTGCGTAGATCTTTGAGATCGGTTAAGGCTCTGATTTCATCAGGTAGTGAGTTCCAGAGAATAGGGGCTGCATGGGAAAACACTTTTTTATTGGTTGTTTTTTTAGTCTTTGTGAACTCTTTTGGAATCTTTAATTTACTGACGTTGCCTCTTCTCTGAGTAGATTGGGGTGTGTCCTTAGTGAGAAGTTTATTTAGTGTAGCTGGGGCGGTGTTATTTAAAGCTTTAAAGGTGGTTATTATTAATTTATAGTTTATTCTGCATTGAATAGGGAGCCAGTGAAGTTTGGCTAGATAGGGTGAAATGTGCTCAAATGGGTGTACCTTCATTATGGTTCTGGCTGCAGCATTTTGGGCCAGTTGGAGCCTTTTGATGTTTTGGTTAGTTGTGCCTAGTAGAGAGAGGTTGGCAAAGTCAAAATGTGGTGTGATAATGGCTTGAATGATGCTCAGGAAGTCTTGCAGGTGTACCAGTGGGCGTAATTGTTTTAATACTTTGAGTTTAAAGTATATTTTCTTCGTAGTATTTCTTATGTGGGTTTTCATACTAAGGTGTGTATCTAAGATAACCCCTAGGTATTTTATCTCATTTTTATGTGAATGTCATGTTTCTGAAGTGTAATGTGGGTAGGGGGGAGTGTAAGATTTGTTTTTAGTTACAATCAATATGTCAGTTTTGGAATGGTTAATATAAAGGTTGTGGGCGTCTAGCCAAGTTGTTAGTTCATTGAAACAATCTGTTAATAATTGAAGTGGAAGCGTAGGGATTGTGAAAGGGATGTACAACATGATATCATCCGCATATATGTGATAATGGATTTTGAATTTTTTAAAGATGATGCAAATTGGTTGTAGTGCAGAGAGGGCAGATCCTTGGGGGAGGCCTATTTCCTGTTTGTATGTGTTAGAAGTTTGGGTGTTGATCCTGACAGTTTGGGTTCTGTTAGATAGATACGATGTGAACCATTTATGAACTATTGAGTTGGCACCTATTTGTCTGAGCCTATTGAGCATTAGTGTATGGTGAACACTATCAAATGCTGCAGATATGTCCAGAAAAAGTAGTAAGAAGGCATTTCTAGGGCAGTCTATTCCTCTTACTAGGGTGTCTAGGAGTACTGTTAAGAGTGTGTCTACTCCATGACCAGGGCAAAAGCCATATTGTTGGTCATCGAGGGGAGCTGATGTATCAATGTGTTCCTGTGTCTGGGTTTGAACAACGTTTTCTATGAGTTTGGCCATAAAAGGTATACTAGAGATGGGTCTATATGAATTAGGTGATGTTTTGTCAAGAGTATTATTTTTTAATATAGGTCGGATTTGTGCATGTTTTAGTATGGGTGGGAGGTAGCCTTGATTTAATGAGAGATTAATTAGTGGTAGAATGAAAGGGGATAATATTGGGAGGGTATCCTTTATCCAAGTTATGGGGCATGGATCTAGGTAAGAAGTTGTGGTATTTAGGTTTGACATAATGTTCTTAAGTGTTTCTTTAGTTATGGGGTAGAATTTGTTCCAAGAGTCTGGTAGAGGTTGGTAAGATATGGCTTGTGCAATTGGTGGGCCATTATTTATTTTTGATTTATTTATATAGTGATTTGCTAAGGTTTGAGCAGATATATCGTTAGCTTCATAACTGGAGTTGTATGTGTTCTTGGTTAGGTTTTGGACAATGGAGAATAATTCCCTTGGTCTGTTGATGGATTTGGTTAGAATAGTTGAGTGGAAGTTTTTTTTAGCGCTGTCTGTAGCGTCTTTGTAATTTTTAAGATAGGTATGATATAGTTCGTTGTATGATGTGGATTTAGTTTTGCGCCATTTTAACTCAATTTTCCTGAGTGTTCTTTTCATCGCTTTTAAGGTATTGTTGAACCAAGGGGCCAGGTTTGAGCCAGGTGAGGAACTCTTCCCTTTTATCTTCTGAAATAAAAGGAGATAAAGTTTGCAGATGATCTGTAACTTCTTTTAGAAACATCCCCATATAGAGACTATAGGAGTTGATTCTGGCAACAAGCATACTGGCCTGGAAAATTCTCCTGCCAAAGGCATCTAAAGTTCTGCATTCTCTTCCTGGAGGAGCAGAAGAGTGCCTTTTTGTACTCTTTATCTTCTTCATAGCAGACTCCACCACAATGGAGTGGTGGGGAAGCTGAGTCTTATGGAAGCCAGGGCAAGGAGGAACACGATACATGGTGTCCAACCTGCGAGAATGAGGAGAAGTGGTGAGAGGAGTCTCCCATATGCCCAACATGTGATCATAAAGAATCTCATGTATTGGTAAAGTGGCTGCCTCTTTAGGGGCCTTAGGATATTGTAAAATATCTAATTTTTTGGCTCTAGGCTCTGGTTCAGGGGCCACCGAGATGGAAAGGCCCCTGGCCACTTCCCTAATGAAGTCTTGAAAAGACAAGTCCTCTGGAGGAGATATTCTCCTTTTTGGAGAAGAGGGCTCCTGAGGATGGATCACCGATGCTTCGACAGAGACCTCTGATTCATCAGAGTCTTCAGAGGAATCGAAGTATCGTCTGTCTGGATGCTCCTGCAGAGCCCGATACACGTACCGGGTGGTATTGACATCGGGAGTGATCGGTACCGATGGGCATCACAGAACAGTGTACCGCTGCAGTCGACACCGAAGCGGATGTCGATGCAATCGGTACCGGCACCGAAACCGATATCGGTACCGAAGTCCGTACCGGCAACGGAGTTTGTTGCGGTACCAAAGGCGTCGCAGCTTGTATGAATGCCGTGATGGCACGCTGCATGGTCAGAATATTCTGATCCATTGACGCAACCAATGTCTGGATGTTGGTACCAGTGGAAACCACCGGTACCCCAGAACATGGCAACAGGTGATCGGTCGAGGCCGTGCCATCGATGTCAACCTGTGACCCCATAGATAAAGCTTTGGAAGCCGGAGCCTCCCGCCAGGGTAATTTTGCCGGTGTGGATTCCTTGAGGGCAAGCCCGGAGGCATCTCGATACTTCGAGGGAGATTTACCCTTCGAGGACCGGCTGGACTTAAGTTTGGTTACCTGAGATCCATGTGAGGAAGTAGAAGCCCTGGAAGACGTTGATGCAACCAAAGCTGCATCAGAGGGAAACAGGGTACTGAGCTTGGCTGCTCGATTCTGTAGACCTCTTTTAGACATCATAGAAAAGGACTCAATCTGTAATGGAGTGGTCAGGACCTAAACATTTTAGACACCATTCATGGGTGTCGGTGACAGAAATAGTGCTGCTGCACTTCGTGCATTTTTTAAACCCAGAGGCGGGCTTTTCCATGAGGAAAAATTTCTTAGGCCTAAGGCCAAAGAAGAAAATGCACTGAAGTGAAAAAAAAAACCAGAAGTTTTTTTTTTTTTTTTAGAATAAAGAAAGAAAAGACCAGCAGTACCGGTCTAGCGTCGAGAAGGCAGACGCGCGACTAAAGAAATAAAATAAAATAAAGAAATTCTTCAGCGGTGACAGGAACACGACCTGCTGGCTCCGCGGAAAAGAAGAACTGGAGAGAGGCGGTTAGGAAAGGCGGGAAGGCAGCGCGCAGGCGCTGTGGGATGCTCCCAAAAGCTTTCCTTTTGGACGCTGGGGAGCGTTCCCGCGCAGGCTCCGTCGGTACCGACGAAACCCATATGTGAAGACTCATTCCTGCTTGTTCCTGGAGATAGGTCGATACATCTGGCTAATCTACTGAAGAGGGCTTTAAACTAGATTCATTGGGGATGGGTGACGAAAGCCCCCAGGTAAGTGATGCATTAAATACCTCTATGGAAATGGGTAAAAGGGGTAACATATGGAAAGCAGTGTGTATAAATGCCCGTAGCATGGGAAATAAGATCCCTGATGTTGAAGCTTTAGTGGGAGTGGCCGACTTGGATTTAGTGGCAGTTACATTAACATGGTTCACAGAAAACCATGACTGGGATGTAACTATACCTGGCTATACTTTATTCAGAAAGGACAGGGTAGGAAGAAGGGGAGGAGTGGCACTATATGTGAAAAATACTATTAAAGCTTTGGAATTACAGAGCTTAAAAGGGAGAGAGGAAGCATTGTGGGTTAAACTAGAAAGAGGGAAAGAGAAATCTATTTGCATTGGTGTGATATACAGACCTCCCTCACAAGAGGAAGAGGTGGACAGAGAGTTAATTTAAGACATATGCAACATTGCTAGGAAAAGGGACGTGCTACTGACAGGGAATTTCAATATGCCAGATGATGTTTGGCACATTCCTGCTGCAGTATCATCTAGAAGTAAAGAGATCCTGGATTCTCTACATGGAGAACTATTCAGGCAATTGGTAACAGACCCCACACATGAAGGGGCCATAATGGACTTGGTGCTTACCAATGGTGAAAGTATTTGTGATGTTATAGTGGGATTTCATTTTGCATCCAGTGATCACCAGATAGTGTCGTTCGGTATTAGGACTAGGGCTGTTAGAATCCATTCAAAGGTGAGGGTCTTAGACTTTAGGAAGACTAACTTTGACAAGATGGGCCAATACCTCAGGGAGTCGTTAGCAGGATGGGAACAGCTGGGGGATGTAGAAAAACAGTGGGCAAAACTGAAAGGGGATATTTTAAGGGCAACCAACCTTTTTGTTTAAAATGGTAAATAACGGTAAAAGGAAAAGGAGACGGCTATGGCTTTCGAAAGAAGTAGTTGAAAAGGTGAAGAAAAAGGGAGGCCTTCATGAAATACAAGAGATCACAGAGAGAGGAAGACAGGCATCTATATTTGGAAAAACTTAGAGAAGCTAGCAAGGTAGTCAGGAAAGCAAAGATTCAAAAAGAGGAGGAAATCACCAATGCAATAAAGTGGGGGGATAAGACATTTTTCAGAGAGGTTAGTGAGAAAAGGAAGGGAAAAAGTAGTACTGTCAGACTCAAGGGTGAAGGGGAAGAATATGTAGAAGCTGGTGAAAATATGTAGAAGCTGGTGAAAATAAAGCAGAATTGCTTGACAAAAGTGATGGGACCGGATGGACTACACCCTAGAATACTGAGGGAACTTGGGGATGTTCTAGCAGCTCCACTGACTGACCTTTTCAATGCCTCATTGGAGTCGGGAGTGGTGCCAAAGGACTGGAGAGAGGCTCATGTGGTGTCTTTACACAAAAGCGGAAGTAAGGATGTAGTTGAAAACTACAGGCCGGTTAGTTTAACTTCGGTGGTGAGTAAATTATTGGAAATGCTGCTGAAAGAGAAAATAGTGAGGTTTCTGGAGTCCAGCGGATTACAGGATCCGAGGCAGCATGGATTCACCAGGGGCAGGCCTTGTTAGACGAATCTGATTGATTTCTTTGAATGGGTGACCAGGGAGTTGGACCGAGGGAGAGCCCTAGATGTGGTGTATTTAGATTTCAGTAAAGCCTTTGACACTGTTCCTCACAGGCAACTCATAAACGAACTGAGCACCCTAGGGATGGACCCTAAAGTTACTGCTTGGGTTAGAAATTGGTTGTGTGGGAGGCGACAAAGAGTACAGGTAAATGGAGTTCACTCTGAGGAGAAGGACGTTACCAGTGGTGTGCCCCAGGGATCTGTCCTTGGTCCGATTCTTTTTAACATCTTTGTTAGTGATATAGCGGAAGGGCTGTCGGGTAAGGTTTGCCTCTTTGTGGATGATACCAAAATCTGCAATAGAGTAGACACCCAGGAAGGTGTAGATAACATGAGGAGGGATTTAGCTAAGCTTGAAGAATGGTATAGAATTTGGCACCTGGGATTTAATGTTAAAAAATGTAAGGTCATGCATTTGGGCTGCAGCAATCCAAGGGAGCAATATAGTATAGGGGGTGAAGTACTTTTGTCCATTAAAGAAGAGCGGGACCTAGGCGTGGTTTTGTCTGATGATCTTAAAGTAGCTAAACAGGTAGAAAAGGTGACGGCAAAAGCTAGAAGGATGCTTGGGTGCATACGGAGAGTAATGGCTAGCAGAAAAAAAGGAGGTGATAGAGCCTCTGTATAAGTCTTTGGTGCAACCTCATTTGGAGTATAGTGTGCAATTCTGGAGATCGCACCTTCAAAAGGATATAAACAGGAAGGAGTTAGTACAGAGGGTGGCTACTAAAATGGTTAGTGGTCTTCATTATAAAGCATATGAAGACAGACTTAAGGATCTTAATATGTACACCTTAGAGGAAAGGCAGGATAGAGGTGATATGATTGAGATGTTTAAATACCTCCGTGGCATAAATGTACAGGGGGAGAGCCTCTTTCGATTGAAAGCAAGTTCTGCTACGAGGGGACATGGGATGAGGGTGAAGGGGGATAGATTCAGGAGTGATATGCGGAAATATTTCTTTACAGAAAGAGTGATGGATCCGTGGAATAGTCTCCCAGTGGAGGTGGTAGAGATGAGGACAGTATCTAAATTCAAAAAAGCATGGGACAAACACAGAGGATCTCTAAAGGAAAAAATGGGACTGTTGTAGTTGTTGATATGGAAGGATAGATTAGATAGGCCATGTGGTCTTTTTCTGTCATCATATTTCTATGTTTCTATGACATAATGACATTTGCCCCCTTCCAAACTACCTCCCCTGACTACTCCAGCCTTACTGCCTGATTCAATGAAATTGTCTTATGGCTAAACCGTCACAATCTCGAAGTGAACGTCACCAAAACAGAGATCCTTCATGTATCCAGAGAACCCTACTTCACACTCTCTACAACCATTAAACTTGGAGACACCGAAATCCAAGTCAACCTGCAAATCAAATACCTGGGCATCACCCTGGATCACCAACTAAGCTTTGAACCCCACATCAAAAATACTACCAAAAGCATCTACTTCAAACTTCGAATCCTCTGCAACCTATGCCCCCTCCTACTTCCTAACAGCTGCTGTGCAGCATGTCAGGCCTCTATCACACTACTACTTGACTACTTCAACTCTGTCCCTCTGTACTCAATGGGCTCCCTAAGTCTGCCATAGCCCCTATTCAGCTGGCCCAAAATACCACTGCACGCATTATAGCCACAGACACCAAATACTCACACATCACCTCAATTCTAAAGTCTCTTCACTGGCTCCCCGTCACCTCTCGAATCAAGTTTAAGGTACTTGCCATCACGCACACAGCCCTTACCAACACCTCCTCTTAATAACTTCAATCTTTTATCAGATATCCCAACAACCACCAACACAGATTTGTAAAAGATTACAACGAACATCCACAAGAGCCTTTGAATATTACGCTCCCACCCACTGGAACCAACTGCCACCCACAATACATTGCATCCAGTCCCACACCCTAGTCAAAAAGCACCTCAAAACTCTCCTCTTCGAGGAATACTATGGCACACCCCTAGCAACAGACCCTCAGCAGGAACTCTTCCCCTCCCCCGCACATCCCCATCACCCCTTCCTCTTAACCACCTAAGATCACACTAGTCCCCCTTGCTACATCCTTTCCTCAAACACCCCACCTGACCCAACTCCCTCGTCTCCCTTCCCCCCTCTTATATCATAAGGATTCTGTAATATAGTTCTAAAGTTATACCCCCATTGCTTAAGCTGTCCTCTTTTCATCTATGTTTCAAGTTTAAAATTACCTGTACAAGTTTTTCAGCTGTTCCTTTTAAAATATTTGTTCTATATAAACAGTTCTGCCTTGTAGAAAAAATGGAAATTACACTTACCTGGCAATTGTAGTTCCTGGAGGGTCCAGTTTAGTCCTCCACATCAGGGTAGTGCACCTCCTCCTGCAGCAAGGAGACTGGACCAATCAAATGCTTTCCCTATGGGGATGTATACTACTGGAGCTCCCATCAGCCCCCCAGTGAACTGTTAACAAGCAAAAACCTAATGGAAAAAAGCAAAGAGACCCCTCCCCCAAAAGCTGGACTTCCCCCCCAAAGGAAGGAACCGAAACTGTGCATATTGCGCCCACTTGGACCACTGAGCAAAAAGAAGGCACTGCCACCAGGACAGAAAAAGAAATGACTGGACTCGAGGGAACCCAGGCAAACGCCAAACCAGCGTTCTCTCACACTGTATCAGCGCGCCGAACGGTAAGGCAAAAGGCCTCGGGAGGGAATGAGGACTAAACTGGACCCTCCAGGAACTACAATTACCAGGTAAGTGTAATTTCCATTTCCTGAGCGGTCCTCCAGTTTAGTCCTCCACATCAGGGATGTAACAGAGCAGTACTCAACGGGAGGGACCACCCCAACCGGCGCGCAGAACCGCCGCACCGAAGCAAGAATCGCGGGACGCCAGGACATCCAGCCGGTAATGCTTACTAAAGGCATGTAGCGTGGACCATGTAGCCGCCCTGCAAATGTCCAATGGGGGAACCAAACCGTGCTCCGCCCACGATGTTGCCTGCGCCCTAGTAGAATGGGCGCGCAGACCTACCGGGACCGCCCGGCCATGCAAGATATATGCCGACGCAATGGCTTCCTTGATCCATCTAGCAATGGACGACTTTGACGCCGCCTCCCCCTTGCGTCGACCACCAAACAAAACAAATAGGCGGTCCGTCTTACGAACCGACTCGGTAGCTCGGAGGTATTGACGGAGCACCCGCCGAACGTCCAGACGATGCAACCCCCCAGAACCGTCCGCCTCCGGTGAGTCAAAAACCGGAAGAAAAACGGCTTGATTCAAATGAAAAGGAGACACCACCTTAGGAAGAAAGGAAGGGACAGGACGCAAGACCACTCTGTCCCGAGAAAAAGATAGGAAGGGTTCACGACACGAAAGTGCCTGCAACTCCGAGATACGGTGAGCCGAACAGATGGCCACCAAAAACACCGCCTTCAACGTGAGATCCTTGAGAGACGCAAGATGAAGAGGCTCAAAAGGCTTCTGAACCAAAGATTGCAACACCAAGTTCAAATCCCACGGAGGAACGGTGACCCTGCGTAGAGGACGCAGCTGAAACACGGCTCTCAGAAAACGTTGTACATCCGCGTGAGCCCCCAGGGGAACCCCCAAGACCTTACCACTGTAACACGCCAGAGCCGCCAATTGTACCTTTAGAGAGTTTGCAGCAAGACCTTTGTCAAACCCGTCCTGCAAAAAATTGAGAATGGCCGGAACGGAAGCGGTCATGGCCCGGAGATCATGCCTCTAACACCAGTCTTCAAAAAGTCGCCAGACACGCACATAAGCGAGCGACGTAGAAGCTTTTCGCGCCCGAAGCAGAGTCGCAATAACCGCTGAAGAATAACCTTTTCGCTTCAACCTAGCCCTTTCAATGGCCAGACCGTAAGCGAGAATCGATCCACTTGTGGCATTTGTAGCGGCCCCTGAAGCAAGAGATCCTGCAAAAGCGGCAACCGCCACGGAACCCCGTCGAGGAGCCGAATGAGATCCGCATACCACGGACGCCTGGGCCAATCTGGAGCCACTAGAAGAACCTTTCCCGGATGCGCTTCTATGCGTTGAATCACGCGACCGATCAACGCCCACGGAGGAAAGACGTAAAGAAGCCCGGGAATCGGCCATGGGCAAATGAGAGCGTCTATTGTTTCGGACATGGGTTCTCTCCGTCTGCTGAAGAACCGAGAAGTTTTGGCCGACTGAAAGGTTGCCATGAGATCCATGATCAGTGGCCCCCATCTGCGGACTATCTGAGCGTATACTTGCGGGTGAAGCTCCCACTCCCCGGCATCCACGTGCACTCTGCTGAGGAAATCCGCCATCACGTTTTCTTTTCCGGCGATATGCCCCGCCGAAATGGCTAGCAGTCGTGGCTCTACCCACTGGAACAATATGTCGGCCTCCGCTTCCATCGCTCTGCTGCCCGTGCCGCCCTGACGGTTGAGGTATGCAACTGTCGCCGAGTTGTCGGAGAGTATCCTCACCGCCCGGCCTGTCACCAGAGGTTCGAACGCCTGAAGAGCCCGCAGCACCGCTCGCAGTTCGAGACGGTTGATCGACGAGGAAGCTTCCAGGACCGACCACGCACCCTGCGCGAAGCGACTGTCGCAATGAGCTCCCCAGCCCGCCATGCTCGCATCCGTCGTCACCGGCAGCCATACCGGCTGCTCCAGGGGAACTCCCGCCTGCAACGCCCTTGAGCTTAGCCACCAGCATAACGACTGCCGCACTCTCCTTGGACAAGGCAACCTCTTGCTCAGCGAATCCGTCTGATTCGACCAACGCCGTAAAAGGGCTCGTTGCAGCGGACGCATATGAAACCTGGCCCAGGGAACCACCTCTAGAGTCGCCGCCATCGTTCCAAGAACCCGAAGGTACCACCAAGCTGACGGAGCCGGGAACGCTAAAAACTTGCGAACCAAGAGGCGTAAGGCCCGTGCTCGACGATCCGGCAGAAACACTAACCCTTTCTCCGTATTGAAGAGAACCCCGAGATATTCGAGGGACTGGGTCGGCACCAGCTGGCTCTTTTTCCGGTTTACCACCCAGCCGAGACTCTGCAGAAGAGCTATCACCCGGCTCGTGGCCCGCAAGCTCTCTCCCTTGGTCTTCGCTCGAATCAACCAATCGTCGAGATAAGGATGAACTAAAACCCCTTCCTTTCGCAAGGCCGCGGCGACTACCACCATGACCTTGGAGAAAACCCGTGGCGCCGTGGCTAGGCCGAATGGCAGCGCTTGAAACTGATAACGGCCCCACGGAAGAGCGAACCGGAGGAACTTTTGATGAGCCTCTCTGATCGGAATATGTAGGTAGGCTTCGGAGAGATCAAGAGACGTCAGAAACTCTCCCTGACGCACCGCAACTAAGACGGATCTCAGAGTTTCCATCCGAAAATGAGGGACCCGAAGGCAGCAATTCACCCCCTTGAGATCCAGGATAGGACGGAGGGACCCATCCTTCTTTGGCACCACGAAATAAATAGAGTACCGACCCGTACCGAGATCGGCATCCGGAACTGGTACCACCGCCCCCAAGGCCAGCAGATGGTCCCAATGTTGCGCGAACGGCTAACACCTTGTGAGGACCTTTGCAGGGGGACAGAACGAAGGCATCCTGGAGAGGATAGGCGAACTCGAGAGCGTACCCCTCCCAGACGATCTCGAGGACCCACTGGTCCGAAGTTACCTGGACCCAGGAAGAAAGAAAATGACGAAGCCGCCCTCCGATCACCAGACTTCCCTCCGGGGTCCGCCTCGCTTCATTGCGGCTTGCGACTAAAGGAAGAGGAGGAAGAAGAAGAGGCAGCCGAGAATCCTCTACCCGCTCCTCGAAACCCTCGAAAACCCGAGGATCTATTTGCCAGTCGTCCGCGCTGGGACCCCCCAAACCTGGACGCTCGGAACCTGCGAAAGTCACGAAACGAACCTCTAGCCGAGGAGACACCCTTATTCTGTCGGGGCTTATCCTCCGGCAGCCGCCCGCCTTTAGATTCACCGAGGTCCTTGACCAACTTATCCAGATTGTCCCCGAATAACAGCCGGCCCTTAAAGGGGAGTTTGCTGAGGCGCGCTTTAGAGGAGCCGTCAGCAGCCCAATTGCGCAGCCAAATAGAACAGCGCACCGCCACGACAGACGCCATGCTATTGGCCAATGTCTGAATCAAGTCATAGTGAACATCCGCCAAATAAGCGGACCCCGATTCCAAGCGGGCAATTTCCAACAAACCTTGTTGGTCTAGATGGGAATCTTGTCGCAAATGCTGAGCCCATCGCAAACACGCCCGAGAAACCCAGGCTCCACAAATAGAGGTCTGCAAGGCCAAGGCATTAGTCTCAAAGGCCTGCTTCAACAAACCATCCACCTTTCTATCCTGGATATCCTTCAGGGCCGCGCTGCTCTCAACCGGAATCGTAGTTTTCTTGGTGACCGCCGAAACTGCAGCGTCAATTCGCGGAGAACGAAATCTCTCCTTATCCTTGTCCGCCAAAGGGTAAAGGCGATTCATCGTTCTGACACCCTTCAAGCCTGAATCAGGGTGATCCCACTCAGCTTGAATCATCTGATCCACCACTCTGTGAACTGGGAAGACCGTTTGAGAATCTCGAACCGCTTGAATGAGAGGATCTTCCAAAACCTCTTCCTCCGCGGGTCGCCCAACTGACAAATTCAGGGCTTGGAGAGATTCTGTAATTAAGGGAATCAGTTCCTCTTTGCGAAAAACACGGATGATCCGAGCCTGCTCCTCAGGTTCCGGAATCTTCCCTTAATCCAAATCCTCGAGTCTGTCCTCGGGATCTACATCAGACCAGTCCTGCTCTTGCCAGGCCAGCTCAGGGAGTTCCATGTCAGAAACGCGAGCACGCTTAGCCGCCTTAGGGATGTCCGCTCGCACTCCCTCCAGTCGGAGAGATGGCGGAGCCGAGGGAGCCATGCCCGGCTCAGAACCTTTTCCCAAGCGGCCCCTTTAGAAAGCTTGGTGCATAAGAAGCACGAACTCAGGAGAAAAATCCCCCCAGGCCATCTCGGTAGACCCCAAGGTCTGGAGACCCGCCTGAGTAGTAGAAGTAGATGGAAGAGAAGGCAAGATAGGCCCTGCAGCCAGTTCCTCCCCACTGGAAACTGGAGGGGCCACGGAATCCAAGAGAACACTGGACTCCATTGGTTGTTGCAGCTCCGGCGGATTGCAGGCACAGCCCTTGCAAACTCCTGCTTCAGAGATGGAACCTTTGCGGGACCCACAAATCACGCACTGTGGCCGGCGAGACATGTAAAGAGAACTGCAACAGTTGGAAGAGATCCGCAACAGTGCAAAACTGTCAGGAGAGGAACACAGCCCAAAGTGTCACAGGACTGCAAATCCCAGCCCATGCAACAAAGGCCCCCCGTGTTCGTTTTTTTTTTTACACACACCGACTCACAGCTAAAGAATTAGCCAAGTAAGCAAAGCTGTCTGAGTCAAGACGCCCCGTATCAAACGCGCCCCAGCACAGCCCCTGCAGAAAAAAGTGGGATCTGAAAATAAAATGGCCGCCGGCACTCCGGAGAGCCGAAAAAAAAGGCGCGAAAAATAAAGAAAAAGAAAATCAAGGAAAATAAATGAAATTGCCGCGATCCAGCCGAGAAGAAGAGCGGGGCCACCTCAAAACGGGCGAAAAGTAAAAACAGACTTACCCCGAAGGCAGGACAGAGAACGGCAACGGAGCTGAGCCCAAGAAGAAACAAGCTGTAATGGCCCCGTGGTGCGAGAGAACACCGACAGACAAGGAAGGGACCTGGGGTCCGTCGAGCATGAGAAAGTACTCCCAAGCTAGGAGGGGGTAATTGTGGCCAGATTCCTCCTCCGAACAGTCTTGGAGGGGAGATCAGCAGCAACAGAAGTGCAGCCGACGTGCCGTTGCTCAACAGTAGGCAGACGGTCTGCACAATCTCGGCTCACTCCGATACAGAATCAAAATTTAAAGATACAGACACCTAATACTGCAAGAAAAACAAAAAGTGCTACAAGGAGCAAGAAAAAGAAAACAAGTAAAAATTATCTAGTCCTAACACAGAAGTGAGTCCACAAAAGACTCACACCGCCTCCTGCTGCAAGGAGACTGGACACACTGGGGGGCTGATGGGAGCTCCAGTAGTATACATCCCCATAGGGAAAGGATTTGATTGGTCCAGTCTCCTTGCTGCAGGAGGAGGTGCACTACCCTGATGTGGAGGACTAAACTGGAGGACCGCTCAGGAATGGTATATTAAAAACAGCTAAATAATAAATGGAGCTGAGGTCGGATATTCAGTCTCCATATGCTCTGGAAATATTGAAGGCTTCCAAGTATTCACACAACTTCCCCATTGATGATATCACTTTTCCTTCCTCTGTCCATATACAGCTAGGACAGTCAACGTGGAATTCCAAGAGGAAGGAGGGAGGGGGAAATGTGGCTGTATGTTCCTGATGTTTATGGAGAATCTGTATCACTGCTAGAGGTCAGGACACTAATTTAGCCAAATGAGCACTGCAGAGCTGTGAAATAGCTTTCTGTAACAGAACATTTCTATCTACAGGCCTGGAAATGCCTGTAGAAGGGATGGCCTGTTGACTAGGCGTCTGCCTAGAGAGGCACTGCTGCGTCTTCCAGTGCTGCAAGGCTTGGGGGTACCTGCAGCACCAATTTCCTTTGTTCTGATGGCATTGCCTTTTCTTCTGGTACCATGAGGTTTGGGATCCCTATACCATTCATTTGCCTTACTTTGCTGAAGACGCTGGGACTGCCTTGTCTTCCATTTCCAAGGAACTTGAAATCCCTGCGGCACCAATTTGATTTTCTTTGCTGCCAGCTCCCACCAGCCTTTTTCTTCTGATGCCTTCATCTATCTCCCGGCCCCACTTTATGCTTAGGTTTGCACAAGCAGAAACATATCTAGACAGATGGACAGACCCTCCCAGTAGGTGCTATCACTAGACAAAACATTACCTAAAAACTGGAAAAGAAACCAAAGTGAAGGCAATTCTCAGCTCTGCAAATCACCATGAAGTGTGCAGTCATTTCCTGCACATGTCATCTGAGAAAGTGAGGTTGCTTATCTGTAACAAGGGTTACAAGAAGTATTGTGTACAAAACTGGGCAGAAGTGTACTCATATGAATGGGAAAAATGTTGTCAGGTTCCTCGCTGTGGCCATGGTGTAAAGAGATTAGGAGAAAGGTTTTCTGGTGCACGAATCCATAATGAAAATAATTAGGCTATTTAGAAATATTTTCAAATAAAACAAAAGAAAAAACACACACAACAACAAACAGACTTCTTGCTGTTGCTCATCACACACAATCTCTTTAAACCAGCATTATCTTCTTAATGAACCTGAAAACCTGCTTAAGCCCCATCTAAATCTCCTTTCCCCAGTGCTTAAGCTAAAAAAGGAAGCATTTCCTGCTCACCTGCTGGACCTCACTCAGGATGGAGTACGCACTCTGGATCTGTCTCTTGCTCAGCTTCCCCAGCGGCATCTTCTGAAGGTCAATCTGTCAAAAAGATCAAGTCACTTCAGTATGCTAGGCAGCATCTTAGCAATGACAGGGCCCAAGTCTTGTCCTTGGGACTGCTCACATCTCATAAGGACCTTGTCTTCTGTTGCTGCCACCACCAGACACACTACCCTCTCAACCAGAGAAAGCGTAGTTACTCACCTGTAACAGGTGTTCTTCAGGAGCAGCAGGAATCAGTCCTCACATATGGGTGACGTCAGCGCCAACGGAGCCCTCGTGCGGAGCATTTCCCCAGCTTTCAAAGAAAGCCTTTGGGAATGTAGCACGCATGCGCGGTCCCCTTCCCGCCCAAGGGTGCCATCTTGCTCAGTCTGATGACATAGCTAAAAGAAAGCATAAAAAAAAAATAAATGAGTATATGACCGCAACTCCAGGGGAGGAGGGAGGGTCGTGAGGACTGATTCCAAGCACAGGAAGTCAGTCCTCACATATGGGACTCCCCAGCTCTAGGCTACCGTAAACCCAGAGCTGAAAATATGGCTCCCTCTCAAGAGCCTCAGCATCCGTGATAAGAATTTTCTCTGAGAACGCACCCCGTACGGTAGCCCAACACAAGGGCCGGAGGGTAGGAGTTACCTAAACCTCAAAGAGATTACGGAGTACCGCCTGGCCGAAAACACTGCCCCGCTGGGACTCCCTCTCCAGGCAGCAATGGGCTGCAAAAGTCTGGCTTGAAGACCAAGTTGCAGCCCGGCAGATATCTTCCAACGGAACAGAGCGGTGATGAGCTACTGACGCGGCCTTCGCTCTGACACGGTGGGCTGTGACCCGACCCTGCAAGGGGAGGTCGGCTGCCCTGTACGCCCAGGCGATGCAGTCTGCTACTCAAGTGGAAAACGTACGCTTGGAGACAGGTAACCTCATCCTATTAGGATCAAAGGAGACAAAGAGCTGAGTAGCCCTTCGATGCTCCCGCATACGTTCTATGTAAAAGGACAACGCTTTCTTACAGTTCAGGGTATGCAAGACTGTCTCAGCCCGGCTGGCATGCGGCCTGGGAAAGAAGGTCGGAAGAACCACCTCCTGATTGAGGTGGAAAGAGGAGACCACGTTTGGGAGGAACTTGGGATGGGTCCGTAGGACCACCCTGTTCCTATAGAACCGTGTGTAAGGTCTATCAAAAACCAGAGCTTGTAGTCGAGGTAAGAGCAACCAGGAAGAGCGCTTTCCAAGAGAGGAAGCGCAAATGGCAAGTAGCTATTGGCTCAAACGGTGGGCGAGTAAGTTGCTGCAAGACCACGTTCAAATCCCACTCAGTCGCCGGTGGACGAACCGGAGGCTTGAGTAGAAGGAGGCCTCTGAGGAATCTGGACACCAAGGGGTGAACCGACAGAGACTGTCCTTCCACCGGTGAGTGGTGCGCTGACAAAGCACTGAGGTGGACCCGAACAGAGTTAGACGTAAGGCCTAGGTCTGACAGGTGAAGTAGATACTGCAGTACTACTGGCACAAGGCAAGAGAAAGGATCTTCATTGCGCTGAGCACACCATACCGTAAACCTACGCCACTTGAGGGCATAGGACTTTCTTGTGGACTGCCTCCTAGAGGCCAAGACCACCTCCTCAACCTCCTTAGGTAGAAATAAAAGAGCTAGCACTATCCTTTCAGCAGCCAGGCCATCAGATTGAAGGACCTGAGATTGGGGTGCAGAAGGGAACCCTGCTCTTGAGACAGGAGATCGTGTTGCAGCCCCAGAGGGAACAGAATTTCCACTGCCAACTGTAGAAGAAGTGGAAACCACGGCTGCCTCGGCCATCTGGGGGCTACCAGAATCACCGAGGCCTTGTCCCGGAGGACCTTGAACAGAGTTTGGGCCACCAGGGGCGTGTGAGAAAATGCATATGGGAGGCCCGTAGACCAAGAGATCAGAAAAGCATCTGCTGCCATTCTCTGGGGATGCGGCTGTCTGGAGCAAAACTACTACTACAACTACTAAGAATTTATAAAGCGCTACCAGGTGCATGCAGCGCTGTACAATGAAAACACAAAAAGACAGTCCCTGCTCAAAAGAGCTTACAATCTAAAAAGACAAAGCAAGAAAAGGAGTAGAAAAAAGATAAGAACAAGGACAAAGAGACAAAAGCAGGAGAGAGAGGACAAAAGAAAGAGGTAAGATCAAGTGTAAGAGGAAGAAAGAAAGGTGAAATAAAAGAGGGGAAGGAAGGAGAACAGCAAAATCAAGAGCCAAAGACAGAGGCGAAAAGATGAGCTTTAAACTTAAGTTTGAAGAGGGGCAAAGAAGATGCCTGATGTATAGACAAAGGAAGTTTATTCCAAGCGTAGGGCAGCAAGGTGAAAAAAGCGGAATCTGGAGTTGGCAATAGAGGAGAAGGGCATAGCAAGAAGCAACTGGGAAGAAGAACAGAGTACACGAGGGGGGAAATAGGAAGAAATGAGAGAAGAAAGGTACTGAGGAGCCACAGAGTGAATGCACTTATAGGTCAGAAGGAGAAGCTTAACGTGAATATGGAAACGGATAGGGAGCCAGTGAAGATATCTCAGGAGAGGAGTGATGTGGGCAAAACGAGACTGACGGAAAATCAAACGGGCAGCGGAGTGCTGAATAGACTGAAGAGGGAAGAGATGAGACAGAGGGAGACCAGCAAGAAGTAGGTTACAATAATCAAGACATGAGGTGATAAGGGAATGGATAAGGGTTTTAGTAGTGAGCTCAGAGAGAAAGGACAGCTGACGGTTTAGTGGACTTGCAAAGAGATCGATGGATGGAAGTACCCAGCGGAGGAAGATCTGCTGGACCACCAATGGATTCAACAATCTCCTTTGCCAGGTCCCGTAAGTACATGCCCATGTACAGCTGGTAAGTCTGGACACGGCAAGAGAGCATAGAGCCCTGGAAGCACTTTCTACCGAGAGCATCCAGGTTCCGGGCCTCCCGGCCAGGAGGCACCGAGGAGTGCATCTTCTGACTTTTCAACCTGTGCATGGCCGATTCCACAACCATGGAATTGTGCGGTAGCTGCGCCTTTTGGAACCCAGGGCTCTTATGGACTCGATAAATGGAATCAACCCACTTGCTCAGAACCTGCGCCGAGGCCGGTGTCTCCCACATACGGAAGAGCAGCCGTTCCAGCATCGGAGGAACCGGAACAGTAAAGGCTTCCTTCGGAGGAAAATCATACTGGAGGGCCTCGAGCTCTTCGGCTTGAGGCTCCTCCTCGGCATCCGCCAGGAATGCCACAGCCTTGACCATGTCCCTGACGAAATCCGAGAACCGGGTATCCTCTGGGGGGACGACCTTCTCCAAGGCTTGGACTCCGGGGAGTCCGACGGGACGCACCGGATCCGGAAGGTATCAGGAGACTCCTCATCCTCCGACTCTCATGCTGACTCCTCCGAGGAGGAGTCGAGCGGCTCCGGCCGTGTGGGCCTCGATGCCACCCGCCCCGACGCCGAGGGCACCGGCGTCGACGACCTCGGTCCCGAACGGGAGGTCGAGAGAGACCGTGGCCGAGGATGGACTCGAGATTTGATTGACTCAAGGATCGGCTCGGCCTCCGGGGTCAACTTAGACGTCGAGGTCCCGGTGGTCGGGGCAGATGTACCGGTCAGACCACCGATCAGTACCCGCTGCTGCTCCATGAAGGCAGCCAGGCTGCTCTCCAGGGCCGTCAGCCTGAGTCCGAGCTCAGGAGACTCCGCAGCCCCCGACTCGGGCCCCAACGTCGGTTCTCCCGAGGGAGAGTCCACGAGGATAACAGAAGTTACCTGACTCGGGGACTCCGGCTCCAGGCGAGGTTGCTTGATCAGCTGCTCCGACTCCGAGAGCCCGGGACGGCGGTCAGGGCTGCGCGACCTGGCCCTCAAGGATCCAGGTGCCTCCACTGATGCTGCCCTCACGAGCTTCCTTCTTTTGTGCTCCCGAGTGGGAGAACCCCTCTCAGAGGACCCACGACGCCGCTCGGGGTCAGACTCCCGAGATGTCAAGGCCTCTTGACGAAGTCCGGGCCCAGCCGGACGCAGACTCCGAAAAATTCTTTCATGTTGATGCTGACGGCTCCGAAGCGCCTTCAACGACATCTTGCCGCACGGGCCACAGACCCGGGTCATGGTCGGGCTCGAGGCATCGGAGGCAGCAGTCATGTGTGTCGGTGAGAGACACAAGTTTCTTACACCGATCACATTTTTTGAACCCGCTGGCAGCCATCAGGGGAAAAAGGGCCCCTGCAAGGTCAAAAGACCGGGCTGCCAGTGAAAATAACAGAAAAAGCGCAAACGCTAGTCACAAAGGAAAAAAAACGAAAAAGAAGTTCCAGACTCAATACCGGTGTACCGAGCCCAGGCGGGAAGGGGAACCGGCGTCAAACTGGATAAAGAGATGCGAAAATCGCCGAAAAAAAATCAACTTTTTCCCGGGTGACATGAACTGACGTCCGTTGGGCTCCACGGAAAAAGAAAGACTGAGCAAGATGGCACCCTTGGGCGGGAAGGGGACCGCGCATGCTCGCTGCATTCCCAAAAGCTTTCTTTGAAAGCTGGGGAAATGCTCCGCATGAGGGCTCTGTCGGCGCCGACGTCACTCATATGTGAGGACTGACTTCCTGCTTGGTCCTAGAGAAGGAAGATATGCCATGGATGAAGTAGATTCAGACACTCTGGACTGGTGTAGCTGTCCTGTTTTCATGCATGTCAATCCCTCTGTGGTGGGAGATACATGCTGGTGGGCCATAGTTTTAATCATACCTGCAATGGTTTCAACCTAGTCCTTGGGACACATGTTCAGTCGGATTTCCAGGATAACCACAATGAATATGCATGAAAGAGATCTGCATACACCAGAGGCAGTGCATGCAAATCTGTCTTGTGCCTACTCATTGTGGATATCCTGAAAACTAGACTGGCTGGGAGTGTCCAGAGGAATGGGCTGAGTACCACTGCACTCTGAGCAAAAAACAACAGAATTATTTAGTGATACACATTAATAAATGCCTTCAAGAAATATAGCGTAGTTACTCTCCTGTAGCAAGTGTTCTCTGGGAACAGCAGGAATAAGTTCTCACATATGGGTGATGTCACTGACAGAGAACCCACAGGAATGCTCCTGAGCTTCCATAGGAAGATTTTGGGAGCTCCATTGCGCATATGTGCCTGCCTTCCTGCCCACCACGGCACCATCTTATCCTCAATAAAATACAAAGCTAGTAGCCAAAACAAACTCCACCGGCATAGGACCAGTGTGTGGAGAACACCAGAGGATGTTCTCCACTTCCGGAAAGCACAGTTACTTACCTGTAACAGGTGATCTCTGGGAACAGCAGGAATAAGTCTTCACATATGGGTACGTCGGTACCGACGGAGTCTGCGCGGGAACGCTTCCCAGCATCCAATCAAAGAGCTTTTGGAAGCATCCCACCACGCCTGCGTGCTGCCTTCCTCCCTTTCCCAACTGCCTCTCCTCAGTTAAGTTTTAAAGCTGAGACAAAGAGAGAGAGGAAAGGAAAGATAGATAGAGATACAACTCCTGGGGAGGTGGGTGGGTTGTGAAGACTTATTCCTGCTGTTCCCAGAGATCACCTGTTACAGGTAAGTAACTGTGCTATCTCCAGGAACAAGCAGGAATGAGTCTTCACATATGGGGACTCCCAAGCTGAGATGCCTGGAGTCCCAGCATGTCATAGGTTGGAACATGCTATCCCCCACAACACCAGGCATCCTGAGGATGGAGGGTAGGAGTTGAAGAGAGAAAGGTGCTGTGGAACAGTTAACCTAGCATAGGATTGCAGACAAGGAGTCCATGTGTGGATGATAATTGTCATCAATGATATTGCAAAGAAAAAATATTGCAATAAGGACCTCCCCTAACAGGACTTCATAGAAGTATGGAGGTTCATGGGATCTACTGGAGAACCCAGTAGAGGAACCTCGAGAAGGACCTCACTGTAAGTGGAGGTAGTAACCCTGTAGGAAAAGCAATGGAGGTCAGAATCCTGAAAGGTAACAGGTAACCCCAGTAGGAAAAACTGGGGTAGTACAAAAACGGTGGGCCTTCAGCAGAAGGCTTTATGATAAAAGCCGAACTCTTTTGCAGCAGAGTGGCTCACTCTTAGGAACAAAAATAGAGAGGCTAACCGATTTGGACAAACAGGCCCAGTCCTTGTGGGGAGAAAGGGTATGGGAACCCCTTGTATCCCAAAAGAAAGGACAACGCCAGAGGCGTTAGAGCCTGTGATTAGCTGAAGATCCGCAATGTCTCTCCTAACTGAGGTCAGATGGGAGAGATATTGGAACATGGAGAGCTTCAGGGGTACCTAACCTTAAGGTTATGGTAGGTGTTAACTACCACGAAAGTGGTTGTGAGTGTAGGACCCTAAAACATCCTGGATAGCATAAGTATGGGTAAAGCCCACCTGTCAGAATCATATAGCTATATGAGCCTCGACAGTCAGGTAGATAAAGCAGAATACATATCTACCGATAGTAAAATATCTCGACAGATACATATAGATATATATATATGTATTCACATAGGAAAATGTGGAGAGGAAAGATTCATCTAATAACAAGAAGGTGGAACCTACTTGAGAAGATATATAGAGAATCAATTCCCACTGGTTATGGCTACAGGGATGCTAGGTAGTAGAATAACCAGGATGGTTACATGAAAAGCAGAGGATGATATCAGTCTGCAGCCAGCAAGTCCCGAGTATTCAAGAACTCTAGCATGGTAAGTGAACAGAAAACGTATAGGAATGAGATACCATGCTGACCTGTTTAAGGGCAAAGAGGTATCATGCGTTCTTACCATGAGGACGAGCTGGAAGGAGAAAACATATTCCCTATTGGAAATACTATGGACCAAAGCAGGGAATTAGCAACTCCTTAAGCTTTCACGTAAGAGGAGGCCTATGTCCTTTATATTAAAAAGGAGAACTTTTCTAGCCATGGGAGACATGACTGAAAAAGCCTTTTTCAACCATCTAGTATAGCTGTTGGAGAAAAAGCCCCCCATGCTCTCTAGCAAGGGCCCATAGTGGAGAGCTTCTCTGTAGAATTGCAGAGAGCATGATGCAGGAGAATGAGGAGATAGAACTGGCTGCAGGAGAGCCAGTACCTATGTCAACTATGCTGCCAAACCCAGGGGAATGGAGATGGCAGAAAGAGAAGACAATCCAACAAGCTTGTAGTGAAAAAATTTCCAAGACAGATGACAGCACTGACTTGGAGCCACTACTAAGACCAGACAGAATGTTAGTGGAGGACAAATCTGGTTGCTGGTGGACAAGAACCAGTGGTCCAAACATTAAGGCTCCTGCATTGGCAGCTGCTAGCCAGACAGCAGAAGAATGGTACTGTTTAAAAACAGAAAGAACAGACAAAACAAGAGTAGAAAGCTCTGGAGGTGTCTGATGAACTGCTTCAAAGTAAGATTGAAAAAGAGGAGTCAACTCAGAGAAGAGAACTCCGCACTGGAAAAGTAAGAAAACTAGAGAGGCTGAAGAAAAAGCCCTCCAGTGAAGCAATACCGCTCTTACAGAGGAAAAACCTGGTAAGAGGGTAAAGAGAATGGAGCTGAAGAAAACTTACAAAGTAGTAAGTTTATAGAAAGGAAAAATGACATGCTGGCACAGGAAACTATCATTTGATAGTGGATAGACCTCTTCCCTAGCAGGAAAAGAGGAGAACCCTGTGACCTAGAAGCATGAACATTCTGACAGCTCATAGAACATAGAAAGAATGGATGTCTTTCGGGAAGAGATCCATGTTTAGGATTTAGAATGACAGCAGTGGATTGCCTCTATTGAGAAGAAGCAACTGCAGATTCTAATCCCAAGAGTCACAAGCATCTGATAGATTGATCAGAAACCCTGTGGTTGCTGGGTTTGCTGAGCCTGGTGAGAGGTTGAACTCTGCAGACCAGGACGATGCTTCCCCTGTTTGGGAACATCTGTATGATGGGCAGATGATGCATAAAACCTTCTTCTCCTATGGGAAGAAAGTTTGGCAGGACATTTCCTACCTACTGGGACAGAAGAAGGTGCAGAACAGCCCCTAGGAACAGGTAAGTCAGTGGAGAACTGAGTAACCTGACGTAAAGACTCCTTGTTGAAAAGATTGTCTCCAGTGCAAGGAGTATGTCCCAGTCTGTGCTGTGCCCATTTGTCCAAGTCTGAAGCTTGGAGCCAGGCTCTACGTCGTGCCCTATAGTTATAGCAGAAGTCCTACTAACAGACTCAAAAGAGTCTAGGGAAGCACGAGTAAGAAACCAAGAGATATTCTGGAGATGCTTGAGCAGTGAATAGTGTGCATTCTTGGACTCTGGAAGGGAAGGAGTCAAAAGATGTAATTGCTTTGTGACCTCCTCAAGAGATAGACTCATATAGAAAATATATGAGAGAATTCTTGCAGAAAGCATAGATGTCTGGAAGGTTTGACGTCCAAAGGCATCAAGTGTCTTAGACTCACGACCTGGCGGATAAGAAGAGTGCTTTTTCTTGCTCTTTACCCGCCTCATTGCTGATTCCACAACTATGGAATGATGAGGAAGTTGAGTCTTTTGAAACCCTGGAGAGGGGGGCACCTGATATAAGAGATCAGTTGCTCTGGAAGGTGGGGGTACCCTTAAAGGTGTTTCCCACATTCCTAGAAGGAGATGCTGCAAGGAATGATGCAAAGGAAGCATTATGTTCTCCTTTGCTTTGGTAGAAAGAGAGTCCTGTGCAGGATCATGTCCTGGGATAGGAATGGCAAGAGATCTTGCTATATCCAGGAGGAAACTCTGAAAAGAGGGTTCCCCAACAGGAATTTCCCTTGGACAGGTTAGATCTGAAGAACTAGCCTGAGCAGCGACAGAGCTATGCAGATATATAGGAATAGAAGATCCTGCACAGTGCAGTGTGGAATGCTTAAAGAATGGCCGCCGGTACTGGCTGTCAGGAGCAGCGACCGTCATTACCACATTGTCCATGCCAGGTATCGACTCCAAGCTTGGCATAGAAGGGAGCGATCCTGTTGAAAAAAGCATGGTAGGAGTTGGCCACAATGCTACTGTGGATACCTGTAGTGATGCCAATACCAGTACCGATGTCAGAGTCGAGCCCGACAAAGACATTGGAGCAGTCATCGGTGACAGTTCAATCGGTACAGAGGTAACCGAAAACCTCCGGGTGCTATCCTCTGTACCGAGCCACCAGTATCGATCGGTGTCGGTACCAAAGTGTATTGGTACCGAGCCTTCCAGACTATAGAGCGATTCTAAACTCGGCATCGATAAGCGAAGCATGGAAGGCACCGACCGTAAGGGTAATGAGGACATCGGTACCGACTTCGGTACCGTGTCTGATACCGGTGAATGAAGGTCAGCTAGTGGCAACTCAATCGGCCTCGGGGGAACCGAGAGTTGCAGATCCGAACCATTGGAACCGAGCCTTCGGTACCGCCGAGAGCCGGTACCAAGGTGAGTCGGTACCCAGGCCTCCAGACTGGAGAACGATTCCAGACTCGGCATCGAAGGAAGCGAGGCTATCGATGCACGTCTGGAGGGTACCGACGTTGGTGGTAGTATCGGTGCTGGTACCGATAATGGAAAGTCAGTCTGGAGTGTATCCACCGGTCCCGAAGGCACCAAGGACGCCAGATGACCATCCCTGGTGAGGAGTGTTTCATCCAACACCAGGGCCGATGTCGGGGTATCGGTACCGCTCGAAGCGGATGCCACCACCGGACACGGCTCAGGTATGTTCTGTGAGGGGTGAACCCCAGGAACAACCTGAAACCCCTTATACGCTTTGGAGACCGAAGACTCCCGCCGGGGTTTTGAAGCCAGTGGGCCCTTGAGGGCAAGGTCGGAGCCGTCTACATGCTGTGCATGAGACCTACCACTCGAGGGCTGGCTAGTCTTAACAGACTGTTTGTGGGTTACCTGATCCTGTGTAGAAGAAGAAGGGGACGGTGCCCCGAAGCTGGAGGGAAACCGTGTATCGAGGGACCCTCGATATTGAAGACCTCTTCTCACCAAACTGTTGTCAGGACCCAAGCAGGTTAGACACCGACTTCGAGGGTCTAAAAATAAAGTTGTACCGGCACAGTTTGAACATTTCTTGGAAAAAGAAGAGGCCTAAAAGGCCTAAGACACCGTGAGACACTATGAAGAAAAAATATTCCTTGAACAAGGAAGATTTTACAAGAAAAGAAAAGAAAACACCGGCGGTACCGGTGGCGTCGGGAGACAGCCGCGACCACAAGAAAACTAAAGAAATAAAACAAGAATTTTCTGCTGTGACAGGAGGACGTCCTTCCTGCTCCGCGGAAAAACGAAAACTGAGGAGAGGCAGTTGGGAAAGGCAGGAAGGCAGCATGCAGGCGTGGTGGGATGCTTCCAAAAGCTCTTTGATTGGACGCTGGGAAGCGTTCCCGTGCAGACTCCGTCGGTACCGACGTACCCATATGTGAAGACTCATTCCTGCTTGTTCCTGGAGATGAAGCTTAAACTCTGAAAGCACTACCCGCTCAGCATCCATGCAGTGAGGGCCAGAGACTGGACATTGGGGTGAAACAGGGTACTGCCGTCCTAAGAAATGAGGTCCAAGGCACAGCCCAAATGGAGAGGTTCCTGTTGAGAGAGCCAAAGCAGCAGGGGAAACCATGGTTGCCTCGTCCAATATGAGGCAATCAGTATCATAGTACCCCTGTCAGTCTCGAGCTTGAAGAAGGTTTTCGTAATCAGCAGAGGGTATGCATAAAGTAGTCCTATGCCCCAGGAATGCATCGGTCGCTGAATGCTATTCTGGAGCAGTAGCGAGTCATCTGAGCATTGTGTGGGTAGGCATGCAAGTCAATCTCCAGTCTGCCACACCTCTGAAAGATGCTCTCCGTCACCACCTTGTTGGGAGTCCATTCGTGTAGGGTTGAAGGACTCTGAGACAGTCCTCAAAGCGCACTGAACTTCCCGACAGGTATGTCATCCTGAGGTCCATGTCATGGGTGGCCACGAACAGCCATTGCTGCACCGCTTCCCAACAGAGGTGGAACAATCCCGTGCCACCCTGTTTACTGACAAAGAACATTGCGACTTGATTACCCATCTGAATGAGGAATAACTGGAGTGGAGTGCAGGAGTAGCCTAGTGGTTAGAGTATTGGCTTGGAAACCAAGAAACCAGCGATCAATTCCCACTAGCACTCCTTATGGTCTTGTGCAAGTAACTTAACCCTCTATTGTTTCAGAAGAAAGCATAGTTACTCACCTGTAAAGCATAGTTACTGTACCTGTAATAGATGATCTCCGGTAACAGCAGGAATTTAGTCTTCACATATGGGTATCGTCGGTACCGACGGAGCCTGTGCGGGAACGCTCCCCAGCGTCCAATAGGAAAGCTTTTGGGAGCATCTCACAGCACCTGCGTGCTGCCTGCCTGCCTTTCCCAACTGTCCCTCTCCAGTTGAGTTTAAAACTGAGACAAAAGAGAGAGGGAAAGAGAGAGATACAGAGATACAACAGATAAAGATACAGGGATGGTGGGTAGGAGTTGTTTAAGTATGGAACAGGTGTTGAAGAACAGCCTGACCAAACAAGGCATCCCGGAGGGAGTCCTTGTCTAAGTAGTAATGGGCTGTGAAGGTATGAACTGAAGCCCAAGTACCTGCTCGCAGATGTCGTCGATAGACACAGAGTGAAGATGAGCCATTGAGGCTGCCATGGCTCTCACATTGTGAGCTGTGACATGACCTTCAAGAGGAAGGTTCTTACTCTCATAGGCAAAGGATATGCACTGAGCAATCCAGTTAGATAGAGTTCTTTTGGAAACTGGAAGTCCCAAATGACTAGGATCAAAAGCAACAAAGAGTTGAGAGCACTTTCTATGTTGCTGTGTCCTTTGTAAGTAAAAGGCCAGAGCCCTTTTACAATCCAAAGTATGAAGATTCCTTTCTGCATTTGAGGCATGAGGCCTTGGGAAGAATACAGGAAGGTAAACCGCTTGGTTTAAATGAAAAGGTGACACCAACTTTGGCATAAATAGTGGATGAGTCCTAAGGACTACCTTATCATGATGGAACCTTGCATAAGGAGGATCAGCCACCAATGCTTGCAATTCACTGATGCGACGTGCTGATGTGATTGCAATAAGAGAGATGACTTTCCAGGAAAGGAATTTCAAGGAGGTAGTGGCTAATGGTTCAAAAGGTGGTTTCATAAGCTGCCCAAGAACCAAATTTAAGTCCCATGCCACCGGTGGTGGCCTAATGGGAGGCTTAGTTAAAAGAAGGCCTCTCATAAATCTCACTATGAGAGGATGGGAGGAAATTGGTTGCCCATTTAGAGGCTTGAAAGAAGCTGCAATAGCACTCAAATGAGCTCTCACTGAATTGGTCTTAAGCCCTGCATTAGATAAATGAAGGAGATAATCTAGTAATGATTCCAGAGGTATCGCAAGAGGGTTAAGACCCTTCTGCGAGCACCATATGGTAAACCTTTTCCACTTGAAAGCATAAGAGCGTCTTGTGGAAGGCTTCCTGGAAGCATAAAGGATATTCTTTACCTGCTGAGAAAGGTTAAGACCGTGAAGTTCTAGGCTTTCAGCAACCAGGCCCTGAGATGCAGAGACTGGGGATTGGGATGCCATAGCATCCCGTCCTCCTGAGAAAAGAGATCTGGAGCAGATCCTAACTCCAGAGGCGGAGCTTGAGAGAGATGTAGGAGCAGAGGGTACCACATTTGCCGTGGCCAATGTGGAGCTATGAGAATCATATGACCTCTGTCTCTCTAAAGCTTGAACAGGGTTTTGGGAATTAGGGGAATGGGTGGAAAGGCATACAGGATGTCCTGGCCCCAATGGAGGAGGAAAGCATCCCTGGCCTGACAACCCTGAGCCGGAATTCTGGAAGAGAACCGGGGAGGTTTGGCATTCAGCGGACTTGCAAAGAGGTCTATGTCCAGGGTTCCCCAAATTTGAAAAATTTTGGCCACCTGGTCTGCATGGAGAGACCATTCGCCTGGAAGCAGAACTCGACTGAGTCTGTCTGCCCAAGAGTTTTGAATGCCTGGAAGATAAACTGCAAGGAGATGAATCTGATGCTCTCTGGCGATGGCCCATAGTCGCAAAGCTTCGTTGCATAGCGACAGAGAGCCTGTTCCGCCCTGCTTGTTCACATAGAACATGGCTACTTGATTGTCCGTTTGAACTAGGACTGTCTTGTAGCTGAGCTGGGTGTGGAATACTCGAAGAGCAAGGAAGATTGCTCTGAGTTCCAGGAGATTGATATGTAGATAGGTCTCCTGTGGAGTCCAAGTACCCTGGGTAGAGAGGCCTTGTAGGTGGGTTCCCCAACCCACCTGTGAGGCACCTGCTGTTAGAGTGGCTTAGGGTTGTGGTTGCTGAAAAGGGGACCCCAGCAAACGGTTTTGGGGCGATTGCCATCATTGGAGGGACAAAATAAGGCGATCTGAGTTTGCTATTTTGTCTGACAGGCAACCTGATGCCTGAGACCACTGAGTGGATAAAGTCCACTGGGCTGCCCTCATATGGAAGCGAGCATGAGGAACCACATGCACAGTGGATGCCATGTGGCCTAGCAACTGTAACATTTCTCAAGCAGTGATGTGAGGTTTTAACACTGCTTGGGAAGCTAACTGCACAATGCGAAGGCAGCGGGCCTGTGGAAGGTAGGTCCTTGTCTGTCTGGTATCCAGCAGAGCTCCTATAAACTCCAGGGACTGAGTGGGAGCAAGGTTGGATTTTGGGAAGTTTATGACAAGTCCCAAATACTGAAGGATGTGCATTGTGCAAGAGAGAGCAACCCTGGCCTCTGGCTCTGAAGGGACTCGAATGAGCCAGTTGTCTAAGTAAGGGAAGACGAATATTCCTAGAGTGTGAAGAAATGCTAACACCACAGCCATGCATTATTGGAACACCCTTGGTGCCGAGACCAGGCTAAAAGGAAGAACCTTCCCTTGAAACAGAAAGCGAAGGAACTTTTGATGAGTTGGATGGATGAGAACATGAGTGTACGCATCCTTGAGATCTAGAGAACAAAGCCAATCCTGACTCTGAAGGTATGGCAGCAGAGTTCCTAGAGAAATCATTTTGAACTTCTCTTTGAACAGGAATTTGTTCAATTCTCTGAGGTCTAAAATGGGTCTGTGTCCTCCTGTTTTCTTTGGAATAAGGAAGTAGGGGGAGTAGAACCCTGTACCCTGTTGGAGAATGGGTACCTCTTCTATAGCCCCTTGGGCAAGAAGCACAGTGACCTCTTGACCTAACTGGTCGTTGAGAGAGGTCTGAGAATTGAACTGTCTTACCATTGTAGGATTTTTTTCCTTGCAGGATCAGCTGTAGATTTAGACAATCTATCCAAAGTAGATATTGTCAGCATCTATCTCATTAGCTTTTTCCTGCCAATTCTTGCCAAAGAGATTCTCTCCTGTGCAAGGAATATTCCCTAATTTATCCTGTACCCAAAGTTCCAAGTCAGATGCCTGGAGCCAGGCAATCCTAGGTGCATCTATGGCAATAGCAGAGGTTCTGCTTATGCACTCAAAACAGTCAAAGGCTGCACGATTCACAAACTTGGAAACATCCTGAGCATGTTTGACAAGGGCGAGGTAATCCTGCCTCTTATCATCAGGAAGGAGAAGGCTCATAAGCTCTAAATCTCCTGTGACCTCCTTAAGGAACATTCCCATATAGGAACTGATCCTAACAGAAAGCATGGAAGCCTGGAAGGTTCGACGTCCAAAGGCGTCAAGAGTCCTACACTGACGCCCTGGAAGATTAGATGCATGCCTTTTTGCACTCTTGATCCTTCTCATAGCTGATTCCACCACCATGGAATGGTGTGGTAGCTGAGTCTTCTGAAAGCCAGGACAAGGAGGAACTCGATACATGGTGTCGAGTCTTCAAGAGTGAGGATATGTGGTTAGAGGTGTTTCCCACATCCTTAACATGAGATCATGCAAGATGTCATGAATAGGTAAGGTAGCAGCCTCCTTGGGAACTTTAGGGTATTGTAGGATTTCTAATTCCTTTGCCCTAGGCTCTTTTTCAGGAGCCACTGTGATGGAAAGACCTCGAGCCACATCTCGGATAAAATCCTGAAAGGACATATCCTCTGGTGGAGACATCCTAGGCTGAGGAGAAGACGAATCCTCAGGAAGAAGTACTCTGGTATCGGCAGAGCTTTCAGAGTCTTCAGACTCATCCGAGGATTCAAAGTATCTCCGATCCAGGTGATCGTGCAAGGCACGGTACCGCTACTGATAGAAGTCAGCATAAGAGGTGTCCGGTACCGACTTGTCGATACCAGATGGATAAGCATGACTCGGTCCCAGCAGAATACCTGCCGATGTCGATGCAGTTGGTGCCGGTACCGGTTGAATTGTCTGAAGCGGTTTCAGGGGCATCGAGGCCGTGAGAAGAGCCGCAAGACTGCGTTCAATAGCCAAGAATCTCTGGTCTATCTACGCTAGCGATGCTTGGGTATCGGTACCGGATGAAGCAGCCGGTACCCCAGAGCATGGCACCAGTAGTTCTGCCGAGGTTGAGGCCTCAAGAACATCCTGGAGCCCCGTTAGTGTTTTGGAAGCCGAAGCCTGCCGCCGGGGCAATTTTGCAGGTGAAAGTCCCTCAAGGGCAACGCAAGAGGCATCTCGATGCTTAGAAGGAGATCTACCCTTTGAGGACCGGCTAGATTTATGTTTAGTTACCTGAGATCCATGGGAGGAAGACGAAGCCCTGGAAGAGGTCGATGCCACAGAGGCTGCATTGGAGGGAAAAAGGGTGCTAGGTTTAGCAGCTCAGTTCTGCCGGCCCCTTTTCGACATCATCCCACAGGCAACACACTCCGAAATGGAGTGGTCAGGACCTAAACATTTGAGGCACCACTCATGGGTGTCGGTGACGGAGATGGTACCGCCACACTTGGAACACTTTTTAAAACCCGAAGCAGGTTTTTCCATTTTAAAGGAAAACGTTGGGCCTAGTGCCCAAAATGGCGCGTGGCACCTGAGGAGAAAATAATTGGAAAAGACTCCAGAAAAAAGGGGTTTTTTTTGGGGGGAAAAAAAAGAAAGAAGAACCGGCGGTACCGGTGCAGCGTCGAAGGAAGGCAGACGCAACCACAAAAAAGAAGAATAGAAGGGAATTATTTTCTGCGGTGACAGGATGTGCGACCTGTTGGCTCCACGGAAAACGAAGAACTGGAGAGGGATAGTTGGGAAAGGCGGGAAGGCAGCACGCAGGTGCTGTGGGATGCTCCCAAAAGCTTTCCTATTGGACGCTGGGGAGCGTTCCCGCGCAGACTCCGTCGGTACCGACGATACCCATATGTGAAGACTACATTCCTGCTTGTTCCTGGAGATCAGGTGTTCTCTGGGTACAGCAGTAATCAGTCCTCACTTATGGGTGACATTGGTGCTGACGGAGCCCGCGCGGTAATCTCACCCCAGCTTTCAAAGAAAGCCTTTAGGAGATACACCATGCATACAGAACCGTCAGAGGGTTCTCCCACATTTGGAAGAGTAGGTGGTGGAGGATCTGGTGCACTGGCACCGTGACCGCCTCTGAGTGGCGATTGATATTGTAGTATCTTAAGTTCCTTGGCCCTCGGTTCTTCCTCGGCCTCCAAGGCGAAGAGGAGAGCCTTGGCCATATCCCAGACAAACTCATGGAAAAAGTTGTCCTCTGGCGGGGACTTGCGCTTTTCATAGGGAGTTGATAGATCCGAAGGGATATCCCAGTGCCAGACCGAGGCTGGGGTCTCTTCCCTCCATCTCCCAGTCATTACAGTCTGAGTCCGACAAAAAGTAAAAATAGCATCGGGCCTCCTCCCATCTCCACTGTTCAGGCAGGGTCGGAGATGCTCGATGCCAATGAGGATTGATAGTGATCGGCGCTGAGGTGGAGTCTGATCGATGACCCAACTGGTCTTCCAGGCTGGGAAGGACATGTGTCTCCAAAAATGGCTGAACGAGAACCGGAGCCACCACCGGCACTGAGGCACCCAAAGGCATTGGGAGCCATTGTGGCCTGTGCCGCCACGAACACCGCCATGCTCCCCTCAAGGGCCTGCAGGCAGTCGGCCAGCATTGCCATTGAAGTCGCCGGGGTCTGAGCAACAGCATCGACCACTGACTCCGGCTCCAGGGACTCCTCGATGGGCATGGCATCTGGAGATTGCCAGTGGCCCTCCGGGCCTTGGGAGTCTATTCCTCCCACTGAGACAGCTTAGCTGGCCGCTCCTGGCCATCGCCCTTGGAGTCATGTCGAGATGGACTGCGATGCCAATTCCCATGGGTCTTCCCCCAGCTCTTGGCATCAGCCCTCGATGTCAAGGGGGTGGAAGACCTGTCCTTCTGAGAGTCAGTCCCCAGATCAAAGGATAACCTCTGGTCCATGGCACCACAGCCCCTCAGCTCGGAGTTACCTTGGGTGCCGCATGATGCCAAAGCCTCAGCGGAGCTCTTCGAGGGCATTGATGGATGCAGACGTCGATGCTGGCGACTCAGACGACCCAAAGAGAGACTCATGCTGCTTCTTGCAGTTCTTCAGGCCCTCTCTCATCATCTGCAGACAGTGAGTACCAGAAAAGGGCTCATAGTCAGGTCAGAGGCACTGGGTGCACTTCTTAAATCCACTGACCGGTGTGGACATGTTGGGAAAAACAGCCTCTGCCAAATCAAAGGGCTCCAATGTCCCAGTTGGCCAGGGAACACATGGGGGGAAAAAGGACCCCACACTGAAAAAAAAAAAAGTGAAAAAATTAAAACGGCATCGAAAGGCTCGACACCCCCAATGATAGGCGGGAAGGCAATGAAAAGACTAGCTTGAATAGAAACAAAAAAGGTACCACAATAGGGCAAAAAATAAGCGTGTTTTTCCAAGGCAAAAGACAGACATCCAGTGGGCTCCGTTGATGAGAAGGCAGGTGTACATGCCTGATGGAGCTCCCAAAAGCTTCCTATGGAAGCTGGGGAGCGTTCTCATGCAGGCTCAGTCTGTGACATCACCCATATGTGAGGGCTTACTTCCTGCTTGTTCCTGGAGAAGCAGTCTTAATTTTAACTACCAAATTTATGTATCTATCTGTATTTATCAGGTACTTTCTGACAAGTCTGGAGGAAAACATGGAGCACTGTTCTTGAGATGGTTTGGTAAACTCACTGCTGCCATACAGGAGAATCATGGGAGGGTAGAGTGCGCGTAGGAAGGCCAGAAAGCCTGAAACTGAAAGAGCGGCAGATTCCTTCTCAGCACCTGAAGTTCTGGAACTGGAACACATCTAAGCAAGCAAGCACGAGTCTAAAGGCCATGACAAGTTTATGATCACAAACGTTCCAAGAGCTACCTTTGTGCCCCTGTGCTCTCCTAGAAGCATGGACTCCAGGGTGGGGAAGCAGCAGCTTCATCCAGAGCAGGTCAAAAACTCCAGGAAAAGGGGGGCAGTGGTGTCTTCAGCAGACAGCACACGCTCATTTATTTCTGTGCCAACATAACCTATGGAGACCACTACATTGCTGATTTTGCAAGACTGGAAATGATATTCAGGTTGCTG
This sequence comes from Ichthyophis bannanicus, assembly GCA_033557465.1. Classification (NCBI taxonomy): domain Eukaryota; kingdom Metazoa; phylum Chordata; class Amphibia; order Gymnophiona; family Ichthyophiidae; genus Ichthyophis; species Ichthyophis bannanicus. The sequence goes on along the minus strand of CM066033.1, from coordinate 368,502,972 downwards.
TGAAGGCCAAAGATAATGTCATACCTTAAGCAGATAATATCTCAATGATTAGAGATTTATTATGTTAGGTCTTACTGCAATCTCCAGCTGACAATGTCAGAGGTATTTCCCTCACTGGTGATGAGGCGCATTATGTCTCATGGCAGGATGTATGCAGTGAAACAGCCTTTCAATCTCCTTTTCTTTACTCTGTACATTAATTCCACTTCCGAGAACAGAAAGCAAATGGTTATAGATAACGAAAAGTGTGGCAGCGTGATTCATCACTAAGCTGCCTGGGTTCCCTTAAGTTGCCATGAGAGGAGGGAGGGGTTATCTCCTGCATTTATAGAAATTGTCATTAGGAGAGGGCATCTGAAACTTCTGTGGCAAAGGCCTTTGGGATTATGCAGCGTGATCAACTGATGGTGAGGTGTCATTATGGGACATTGTCTAATGAGTTCCTTCAAAACAATGGTGTTGCATTGCTCAGGAGAGAATTCTTGTACACTCACTGCAACATGCCACCCTACTAGAACTGTTAACATGCTGCTGCCAGTCCTAAGACATACACAGATGGAGAAAGGAGTGGTCTGACCAAAGCTTCATTGCTGGGTTACCTCCCCCAACAGTTGGTACTTCTTTCAGTCTCTATTTGTAGCCATGCAAAAATACCAGCAGCCTCCCTCAAAGCCTGTTACATATGCGACTTCGAGGTGACCAGCACGTGTCTCTGTCGAGTGCCACACAGGCCACTCTTTTGCCCTAAGACAGAGGGGCTGTAGATCTGGTAATCAACCTTCAGGTTGGCCATTGTTTTATATTTTACATCCAAGTATTCACACGTGTTAAAAGCCACAATTTTAACAAGATGCCCAGTTTTCAAAGAAAATATAATGGGATTTTAGAAAAAACTGCCTTTGCAGCATCTTATCTTTCAAGATTTCTCAAAATAAAAAGATAAAATGCTTCCAAATTCTGGTTAACTATAGTCCGGAGTACAGGGTAAAAGTTTACAAGGAGAAAACCTCAGTACCTCAAATTCTACCATGGCTTTCTTCATGCTCTCAACATCAAAAATCAGCATCATGAGTTCCTGCACAGACTTGGGAAGCTTGGACTTGGTGTCACAGTTCACAGAGAGCTTCTTCATGGCATCCTCTTCCTATGGACACACAAGAAACACACAGAAGGAAGGAAGGAAGGAGGGAGAGAGTACAGGCAAAAGGAAAGGAGGGGGAGGCAGGAGAAAACGTGAACAACAGGCCCAAGCAGGGAGGATGAGGAAGTGTAGAGGAATGAAGAAAGAGTGACGTAAAGGCAGAGGGAAGGAGCACCAGCAAAAGACAGACAGAAAGGGAAGGAAGCAGGAGCAAAAAGCAAATGGAGAGACAAGAGAAAACACAAGCATCCGTTGGGGCAAGTGCCCAGGAGAAAGGATGAGAAAAAAAGGTCACAGAATGGAACACAAACAACAGGCAGGCAGGGGGAGGGAGGGAGAGAGAATTCATGAGGTGGAATTCAAGTGATATTTCCTTACCCTAGTCACTACTCTCTCCTATACTAGTGATACAAAAAGGTCTCCTGGGTCTTGTCTTATCATGAAGAGAAAGGCTACATAAAAAGGAAAAGCTTGTTTTTACCTCCAAAAGTAATACAGAGATTAATATGCAGGTTGTTTATCCTGCCTCAGAGGATGGATTAGTAAGTGCAAATCTAGCCCTCCATATCAAACCAGCTGGGATGGCCTTGACTAGATTGTAAGCTCTGATGAGCAGAGACTGTCTTACATCTATATATACAGTACTGCGTATGCCTTGTAGAGCTATACAAATGTTTAGTAGTAAGACTGGTGTGTTATAGTAGGACTGGAAGGGCTCCACTTGTTATGCATATCAGAAAATGTCACTGACTGATTCTAATGCTCACAACATTAAAGTTAACCAAACAACTGAGGTAAAGCATAGTTACTCACCTGTAACAGGTGATCTCCGGGAACAGCAGGAATTTAGTCCTCATATATGGGTATCGTTGGTACCGACGGAACCTGCACGGGAACGCTCCCCAGCATCCAATTAGAAAGCTTTTGGGAGCATCCCAAAGCACCTGCGTGCTGCCTTCCCGCCTTTCCCAACTGCCTCTCTCCAGTAGAGTTTTAAAGCTAAGACAAAGAGAGAGAGAGGGAAAGGAAAGAGACAGATAGAGAGATACAACTCCTAGGGGAGGTGGGTGGGTTGTGAGGACTAAATTCCTGCTGTTCCCGGAGATCACCTGTTACAGGTGAGTAACTATGCCATCTCCAGGAACAAGCAGGAATGTAGTCATTACATATGGGGACTCCCTAGCTTTAGGCGCCAGGGAGAGACCCCAGAAGTTATGTGTCCCTGAACAGGGCTCCACTTCCCCCCATGGATCTCTGGCATCCTACCAGGGATGGCGGGTAGGAGCTGATTAGGTATGGAACAGGTGTTGGAGAACAGCCTGACCAAGCAAGGCATCCCGGCGGGAGTCCTTGTCCAAGCAGTAATGGGCTGTGAAGGTATGAAACGAGGCCCAAGTGGTTACTCGACAGATGTCGTCGATAGACACAGAGTGCAGATGAGCCATTGAGGCTGCCATGGCTCTCACATTGTGAGCTGTGACATGGCCCTCCAGAGAAAGGTTCTTACTCTGATAGGCGAAGGAAATACACTGAGTAATCCAGTTAGACAGTGTTCTCTTGGAGACTGGAAGTCCCAAATGAGAAGGATCAAAAGCAACAAAGAATTGAGAGGACTTTCTATGTTGCTGTGTTCTTTGTAAGTAATAGGCTAAAGCTCTTTTACAGTCCAAGGTATGAAGATTCCTCTCTGCATTTGATGCATGAGGCCTTGGAAAAAACACAGGTAGGTAGATCGCTTGGTTCAGATGAAAAGGCGAGACCACCTTTGGCATAAAGTGTGGATGAGTCCTAAGGACTACCTTGTCATGATGGAACCTTGTATAAGGTGGATCAGCTACTAGCGCTTGCAACTCACTAATGCGGCGTGCTGATGTGATTGCAATGAGAAAGATAACCTTCCAAGAAAGGAATTTCAAGGAGGTAGTAGCTAAAGGTTCGAAAGGTGGCTTCATGAGCTGCCCAAGAACCAGGTTCAAGTCCCATGCCACCGGAGGTGGTCTAATGGGAGGCTTAGTTAGAAGGAGGCCTCTCATAAAACTTGCTGTAAGAGGATGAGAGGAAATAGGCTGTCCATTTAGAGGCTTAAAGGAAGCTGCAATAGCACTCAAATGGACTCTTACTGAATTAGTCTTAAGACCTGCATTGGATAAATGAAGGAGATACTCCAGCAATGATTCCAGAGGTATCACAAGGGGGTTAAGACCCTTTTGCGAACACCATATGGTAAACCTTTTCCACTTGAAATCATAAGAGCGTCTTGTGGAAGGTTTCCTGGAAGCTAAAAGAATATCTTTTACTTGCTAAGGGAGATTAAGATCATGGAGATCTGGGCCTTCAGCAACCAAGCCCTGAGATGCAGAGACTGGGGATTGGGATGCCATAACATTCCATCTTCCTGAGATAGGAGATCTGGAGCAGACCCTAACTTCAGGGAGGGAGCTTGAGAGAGATGTAGAAGCAGAGGGTACAACACTTGCCGTGGCCAATGTGGAGCTATGAGAATCATATGGCCTCTGTCTCTCTGAAGCTTGAACAGGGTTTTGGGAATTAGGGGAATGGGTGGAAAGGCATACAGGGAAGTCTTGACCCCGGTAAAGGAGGAAAGCATCCCTGGCCTGAGTCCCCTGAACCGGAATTCTGGAACAGAACCGGGGAAGTTTGGTATTCCACGGACTTGCAAAGAGGTCTATGTCCGGGGTTCCCCAAAGTTGAAATATCCGGGCCACCTGGTCTGCATGCAGAGACCACTCGTGTGGAAGCAGAACTCGACTGAGTCTGTCTGCCCAAGAGTTTTGTATGCCTGGAAGATACACTGCCAGAAGATGAATCTGATGCTCTCTGGCGAGGGCCCATAGTCGCAAAGCTTCGTTGCAAAGCGACAGAGAGCCTGTTCCCCCCTGTTTGTTCACATAGAACATGGCTACTTGATTGTCCGTATGAATGAGGACTGTCTTGTAGATGAGCAGGGTGTGGAACACTCGCAGAGCAAGGAAGATTTCTCTGAGCTCCAAGAGATTGATATGTAGATGACTCTCCTGTGGAGACCAGGTGCCCTGGGTGGAGAGATCTTGCAGATGAGCTCCCCAACTCATTGGAGAAGCATCTGTTATGAGAGTTGCTTGGGGTAAGGGTTGTTGAAAAGGGGACCCCAGCAACAGGTTTTGAGTGGACTTCCACCACTGGAGGGACAAAATAAGGCGACTTGTGTTTGCTATTTTGTCTGACAGGCATCCTGATGCCTGGGTCCATTGAGTGGATAAAGTCCACTGGGCTGCCCTCATATTGAGGAGAGCATAGGGAACCACATGTACAGTAGATGCCATGTGGCCTAGTAGTTGTAACATTTCTCGAACAGTGAGATGAGGCTTTAGCACTGCTTGAGAAGCTAAGGCATGCGAAGGCAGCGGGCCTGAGGGAGATAGGCCCTTGCCTTTCTGGTGTCCAGCAAAGCTCCTATGAACTCTAAAGACTGAGTGGGAGTTAGACTAGATTTTGGGATGTTTATTACAAGACCCAAATACTGAAGGATACGCATTGTGAAGGACAGAGAAGTCCTGGCCTCTGACTCTGTTGGGGCTCGAATGAGCAAGTCGTCTTAAGTAGGGGAAGACAAATATCCCTAGAGTGCGGAGAAATGCTGCTACGACAGCCATGCATTTCGTGAGCACCCTTGGTGCTGAGACCAGGCCAAAAGGAAGCACCCTGTATTGGTAGTGCTTTCCTTGAAAAAGGAACCAAAGGAACCTTCTGTGGGTTGGATGGATGAGGACATGGGTGTACGCATCCTTGAGTTCTAGAGAACAAAGCCAATACTGACTCTGAAGGTATGGCTGCAGAGACCCGAGAGAAATCATCTTGAATTTCTCTTTGACAAGGAACTTGTTCAATTCTCTGAGGTCTAAGATAGGTCTGTATCCCCCTGTTTTCTTTGGAATAAGGAAATAAGGGGAGTAGAACCCTGTACCCTGCTGATGAATGGGTACTTCTTCTATTGCCCCTTGGGCAAGAAGAATAGCGACCTCCTGCCCTAACAGGTTGATGAGAGAGGTCGGAGAATTGAACTGCCTTACTATTGTGTGAGGGGGCAAGCTTGAAAAATGAAGCTTGTATCCCTCCTTTATGATGGAGAGTGTCCAATGCTCTGCTGTTATCTGCCCCCATCTGGGGGCTAAGTGACATAACCTTCCTGGAATGGTGGAAGGCTCTGGTCCCCCGAGAGCCAGGAAGGCTAAGTTCTCTAGCTGAAAGTCAAAGGCCTTGTGGAGGCTGAGACTGCCATGACGGCTGAGGCTTAGCAGTCTTTGCTTTCTTCTGTTTGGGTGGTTGCTGACCCTTCTTGACAAACTGACCTGCCGAATGTGCCTGCTGAGCCTAGGCAGGATAATATCTTTTCTTCTTAGAAAAGAATGGTTTCTTGAAAGATTTCTTTCTAGCAGGATCAGCTGTGGACTTGGATAATCTATCCAAGGTGGAATTTTCAGCATCCATCTCATTGGCTTTTTCCTGCCAATCTCTACCAAACAGGTTCTCACGAATACAAGGGATGTTTCCCAATTTATCTTGTACCCAGAGCTCCAGATCAGATGCCTGGAGCCAAGCAATTCTACGTGCACCTATGGCAATAGCAGAGGTCCTGCTTATGCACTCAAAACAGTCAAAGGCTGCATGGTTGGCAAATTTAGAAACATCCTGGGCATGTTTGACCAAAGTAAGAAAATCCTGTCTTCTATCATCAGGAAGAATAGGACTTAAAGCTTCTAAATCATCTGTGATCTCCTTCAGGAACATTCCCATGTAGAGACTATAGGAACTGATCCTGGCAGAAAGCATGGAAGCTTGGAAGAACCGACGTCCAAAAGCATCCAGGGTTCTGCACTCACATCCTGGAGGATTAGAGGCATGCCTCTTTGCATTCTTGATCCTTCTCATAGCTGATTCCACTACAATAGTGGTGAGGAAGCTGAGTCTTTTGGAAACCAGGACAAGGAGGGACTCGATACATAGTATCCAGTCTGCGAGAATGAGGAGAGGTGGTAAGAGGTGTCTCCCACATCCTTAACATGAGATCATATAAAATCTCATGAATGGGCAAGGTAGCTGCCTCCTTAGGAGTTTTGGGATATTGTAGAATTTCCAACTCCTTGGCCCTTGGCTCTGTTTCAGGGGCCACAGTAATGGATAGACCCCGAGCCACCTCCCTGATAAAATCCTGGAAGGAAATATCCTCTGGAGGAGACATCCTGCGCTTAGGGGAGGAGGGCTCCTCTGGGAGAAGCATTCCTGCATCGACAGAACTGTCAGAATCCTCAGATTCTTCTGAGGACTCGAAGTACCGTCTGTCCGGATGCTCTTGAAGAGCCCGATACCCGTATCGACCGAAGTCAGTACTGGGAGTAACCGGTACCGGGGTATCGGTACCCGAGGGCATCGGATGACTGGTATCTGGCAAAGCAGACACTGATGCCAATGTTGATGCTATCGGTACCAGTACCGGTGCCGGCGGAATTGTCTGTCGCGGTTCCGAGGGCGTCGATGCCACAAGGAGAGCCGTCAGACTGCGCTCAATAGCCAGGAATCTCTGGTCTATCGACGCTGCCGATGCCTGGATGTCGGTACCAGAGAAAATTGCCGGTACCCCAGAGCATGGCACCAGTAGTTCTGCCGAGGTCGAGGCCTCGAGAACATCCTGGCACCCCGATAATGCTTTGGAAGCCGAAGCCTCCCGCCGGGGCAATTTTGCCGGTGCAGAATCCTCAAGGGCAACGCAAGAGGCATCTCGATGCTAGAAGGAGATCTACCCTTTGAGGACCGGCTGGACTTATGTTTAGTTACCTGAGATCCACGGGAAGAAGAGGAAGCCCTGGAAGACATCGATGCCACCGAAGCTGCATCAGAGGGAAACAGGGTACTGAGCTTAGCAGCTCAGTTCTGCCGACCTCTTTTAGACATCATGGCGCAGGACATACAATCCGTGATGGAGTGGTCAGGACCTAAACATTTTAGACACCACTCATGGGTGTCGGTGACGGAAATGGTACCGCCACACTTGGTGCACATTTTGAAACCTGAGGCAGGTTTCTCCATTGTAAGAAAAAGATTTTGGGCCTAAGGACCAAAAAGGTGCATGCACCTGAAGAAAATTGGAAAAAAAATATAGAATATATATATATATATTTTTAAAGACAGAAAATAAGAAGAAAAAAACGGCAGTACCGGTAAAGCGTTGAGGAAGGTAGACGCGACCACAAAAAATAAATAAATAAAGAAGAATTCTTCTGCGGTGACAGGAACAACGACCTGCTGGCTCCGCGGAAAAAGAAGAACTGGAGAGAGGCAGTTGGAAAAGGCGGGAAGGCAGCACGTAGGCGCTGTGGGATGCCCCCAAAAGCTTTCTAATTGGATGCTGGGGAGCGTTCCCGCGCAGGCTCCGTCGGTACCGATGATACCCATATGTGATGACTACATTCCTGCTTGTTCCTGGAGATAGACCCACTCTAGGGAAGGATTATAAATCAATTTCTAATTTCTCATTAACCCTTCCTACTCCTCCTCCTCATCATGGACACATTACGTGTCCGGCTGAGGGCCATTTCTACATCGGAAACAATACTGGCTAGTGTTATTTTTAAGCATGTTAAATAAACTGTGCTAATGGAAATAATGAATGTTTAAATTCTCTTTAATAAAGAAAGCATTTTGTCTAGAAACTTGAGTTACAACTTCAGTCCTTCCCTGTACTGTTATTCATACTGCCATATTTCTGGCTGCTTCTCTAGTCTCTCTTCTCTGCTCACCTCATTTCCATCTTCATATTATGCATGTGTTAGAATATGACACATCAGCCCACTCCCTAAAAAAACATTAGTTTACCAGGAAGATTCACCTGCCCATAGTCGATTTCTAATGGGTAGAACCTGTTTGGATACTTTGTAAACTTGGTGTCATGCCAGGAGTTACCAGTCTTCTCCTCATACAGATTTAAGAAGTGATCAATAGCTTCTTCCTTGGAGGGCATCTTCTCCAGCTTGTGACTGCCAATGTCTGTGCCAACACGGCCCCAGGACCTGAATATCCAATACCTGCAAATCAAAGAGAGGTCAGTGCCATGGTCTCAAACAGTATACCTAGAGCTGGCCTGAAATTCAGTTTCATTTGACCCCACCAGGAGTCTGCGCTTTCAGGACATTTGTACAACAAAAACAGTAAAGGTTTCAGTTAATTTCCGTGATTCATTAACAACATGCACCTAATCATAAATGTGCTTTGAAGACAGTATTTTTAGATTGTTCTAATATTTTTGTAACTTGAGCTATCCATTAATAAAACAAAAATGAGGTGTGGGGGGGGGGGGGGGAGGGCAGACAGTGTCTCCTGCTTTCTATTCCAGCTCAGTTGCACCCAAGGTTCGGACCCTGGCATCATGACCTGTTATTCATAGCTACTTGAATAACTTCCTCCCTATTTAACAGGCACTCCCTCCATCCCACTGTTCCTAGTTTGATCACTGCAGCGATCACCTTGAGGCTTGAAGCCATGCGCCAGAGCTCCTTCTAGCATCTTGTATCATGGGCTCTAAAACTGGCCTTAACATTGACCATGATTCTCATCCTCTGCAGCATCCCCAGCTTCTGCTGATCCAGGAGTCAAATCCTAGATGGATTAGTGCTGCCACAGAGCTACCAGGCTGGTTCATCGTTACCTAACTTAGGGACTTTATTTACTTATTCATGGTAAGGTTTTGACATTAACATTCATTAGCAACAATTTTAACACAGATTAATGGCAAAACCTCTGTGGTAACATTTTTATTGTAAAGGGAGGGGTGTCTAACATTTGAGGAGAAACAGCTGCAAACATTAAAACATGTTAAATGCTTCCATATTAACTGTTCTGCAGTAACGACTTGCCTTGCTAACAGTACGCTTTAATGTCAGTGCTGCCCTCCCCACTCCGTTTCATGTTCCCTTGGCTCACATTAACATAAAATTCCACATTAAGTGTTCGAACATCGGATTTTCTGCAAAGAAACAGCTTGCCACACACTGAACAGACGAGCAGGCAGAAAAGTAATAGGAGAGCAAGAGGAAGATGCAGAAACTGGGAGATGGGTGAGAGGTGGAGTGTAGGTCAGGACAACTAAAAAAGCCACAAACTCAGCAACACAAGAGAGGCAGGCCAGCTAGGTTGAGATGCATCAAAATTCTGTATAATTTTTGTTCTTACTGTAACAGCGCAACTTTGTGAGCTGTTTTGATTCTATTGACACAGATGTAATATAAATAATTTAAATAAAGAAAAATAAATATATGCTATTTTATGAAGGGAAATATCAAAAGTTATTTACCCAGGTAAACAGGTCGTGTGAAAACGGCCCAACCTTCCCCCTAAGGCAGAAGTAAGCGGGGGGGGGGGGGGGGGGGGGGGGGCGGGCAGGGTGTATCAGCAACACATGCACTATTACCTGCAGAAGTAGCAGGAGGTTTTTGAGGCTGGGTTACATCAAAGGAGGTAATGCTGCATGTAGTTTTCTATTTTTTTTAGGGAAAATGTATTCTCAGAGAACACAGGTGCAAATCTCTGGATGATTCCCAAAAACAAGACATGCACATACTTTTCCAAACCACATTTTCAAAAGCCAGCAAAGTTGTAGATCTGTTAAAACCATCAAGAGAAAGAGGCAAGATGAATGCAAATACTGTAACAACTCCTGCCACCACATGGGAGGATTTACAAAGTAGTGCGAAAGAGGAAGGGAGTGAACCAAGATTCTTTAAAATGAGATTTACTGTCACTCATCAAGGTGATGGTGGCACAGATTAGGATTTTAGCAGATGTGGAGGAGTATGCAAGGCAGATTCTAGAGGGTGCTAGAGGCTCATATGAAAGATCAAATGCTAAAATAGATAGGGAACAAGAAACTGGTGGGAGGAGTAGCCTAATGGTTTGGGCAAGGTACTTCAGGCCGGGGGTTCAAATCCCACTAAAGGACAGCAACCTTGGGCTGGAAGGACTGGGGTTTCTAGTCCCACAGATGCTCCTTGTGGTCTTGGGCAAGCCGCTTAACTCTCCATAGCCCATGTTCCCTGTAAGTATTAGTGTATGTGTCTCATATCCCCGCGTGTTAAATGTATCCCCCAATTGTGTTGTGACCGCTTTGATTGAAGGATAAGGCGGTATACAAAAACTGTCTAAATAAATAAAATACTAAACCAAAAGCCTAATGGTTAGAGCATTGGCTTGGGAACCCAGAGACCAGGGTTTGATTCCCACTACCACTCCTTGTGGCCTTGGGCAAGTCACTTAACCCTCCGTTGCCTTAAAAGAATCCAAGTTATCAATTTCCCTGTTTAATATACATTACCAAATTTAAGTTACAATGTAAACCACTTTGACTAAATGATAAAAGCAGTATAAAATAAATAAATAAATAAGAGCCATGAGGAAAGTAGGAAAACACAAGGAAATCCATTACGGACAGGTTGAGCAGTGACTAGGTTTGGGAGTCCCTCAACCACTTCAAGTCACTGTCCTTACACCAAAGCAGGACTTGTGCTGGAAGCTGTGACTGTGCGAAAACTACTCATCTGCACTAAGCTGGGGCTCTAATTTATGGATATTTGATATACTGCTCCTTGACCAGTGAGCCTAGACACTAAAACAGTATACAAACAGCACAGTTAGTAAATTACAATAGAACAAATAAAAATGGAAACATCTACACAAACTCACAAGGAAGGGATGAGCAGACAACAATAAAACCAAGACAAAGCAACAGTAACATAATGTGGGAAGACCTGTCCTGTACCTACTGACGATTCACAAAGAACAGACATAAATCTATATATATAAGATTTTTGTAGTGGCTAAGGTTTATTTTATTTGGAGAAATTTCACTTACCGTTAATTTCCTTTCCTGTAAGCCTACTAGACCAGTGCAGACAAGTGGGTAGTGTCGCCCTGCCAGCAGATGTTGGAGACAGAGAAAGTACCAGAAATTTGACTAACTCAGTCCTGGTACCAGTGAGTAGCCTTACCCCCTAGGGATCACCTTCAGTATACTTTTGCAAAGCGAATGCCAACTCAAGGCTAAAGAAACGCCATGCACAAAGTGCAACTATAGACAAGCACCTGAAGTGCAACTATATACAAAATAACCTGCTAAGGCAGGAGGCGAGCCGAGGCATAAGTTAAGCTGTAATTCTGAATATGGCGCTGCCAAGAAGGCTGTCTGAGAAGATCACAAAATGGGGAGGGACCTGGAATGGTCTAGCAGGATTACAGGAAAGGAAATTAACAGTAAGTGAAATTTCTCCTTCCAGTTCATCCTGCTAGACCAGTCTAGACAAATAGGAAGTACCATAGCTACTCCACCCCTGGGCGGGAGGAGACAGCTGCCTCCACTACTGTGGCTCCGAATCGTGCCACTTTGCACACTTGGAGATCGCGACGATAATGACATGCAAAGATAGACAAGGTGGTCCATGTGGCCACTGAAAAATGTCTAGGGGGACAGAAGTGACTGTTCCGCCCACAAAGTTACCTGTGCATTCGTGGAATGAGCCCTAAACCCCTGTGGCACTGGCTTACCATGGAGGATGTAAGCAGATTCAATAGTGTGCCTAATCCAGCAGGCAATGGTAGTCTTTCTTAGAGACTGCAAGGCCCTTGCAAGGGCCTATAAAAAGTACAAAAGGTGATCTTATTTCTGAAAGGAATTAGTAACCTCCGGGTATCATCTGAGAACTCTACGAACATCAACTGCTCTCAGACTGCTGTTGATGCCCGAGCACTGTTCCTTAGAAAAGAAGGGGAGTGAGATGGCCTAATTGACGTGAAAAGCTATGAGCACCTTTGGCAAGAAGGAAGGAACCACCTGAAGAGAAACCCTTTTTGGAGAGAAGGGGATTGCAACAGGATAGCGCTTGTAACTCCAAAACCCGTTGAGCCGATGTGATTGAGACGAGGAAAGTGACTTTCAATGTTATGTCCTGAAAGGTTACCCACTTCAAAAGCTCAAAAGGCGGACACAGGAGGCAATTGAACACCAAAGAGAGTTCCCAGGTGGGAATCATCAGGCAAAGTGGAGGGCGTAGGGACCGCACCCCACAAAGGAATCGACTGACATCCACATGGGATGTGATTGAGCATCCTACTATGGGCCCCCGGAAACAGGTAAGGGTGGAAACCTGAACCTGGAGGGCGCCTAGGGCGAGTCCTTTGACGACACCATCTTGCAGAAAGACCAAAACATCTGGAATCCGCACCCATCAAGGCAAAAGGTGCCTCGGGGAACACCAAGACTCGAATAGGCACCAAATCCTGGCATATGCTAGGGAGGTGGAGGATCATCATGCTTTTAAGCAGGGTAGCGGCCACTCTGCGGGAATAGCCTTTTTGAACTAGATATCGCCTTTGAAGAGCCAGGCTATAGGCGAATAAGGAGCTGGATTGTCCATTATTACTGGGCCCTGCAATAGAAGACCCAGACAGGCCCCGAGCGCCAGCAGTGTTGCCTGGAGAAGCTGTACCAGGTCTGCATACCAGAGGCGCTGTGGCCAGTCGGGCACAACCAGGACGAACAATCTGGGGTGAGTGCGTCTTGGACATTCGCTGCTGTTGCCCTCAAGTCCAGGCTGGGCTGGCCCCAAGTGCAGACTATCCTGTGGAACGCCCATGGCGCTAGCTCCCACTCCCGGGGATCGAGGGCATGACGACTGAGGAAGCTGGCTTGTATGTTGTCCACCCCTGCGATACACTGTGCCGAGAGTGCTTTTAGATGCTGCTCTGCCCAAGGAAATGGAAAGGCCATCTCTTTGGCCACTCCCGGACATTTTGTACCCCACTGCCTGTTAAGGTAGGCAACTGTCATGGAGGAGGAGTGGCCTAGTGGTTAGGACAAGGTACTTCAGGCCGGAGGGCCAGGGGTTCAAGTCCCACCTGGGGACAGCAATCTCAGGCCGGAGGGACTGGGATTTCTAGTCCTATAGGCACTCCTTGTGGTCTTGGGCAAGCCACTTAACCCTCCATTGCCCATGTTCCCTGTAAGTATTAGCGTATGTGTGTCATATCCCCTCGTGTTAAATGTATCTCCCAATTGACCGCTTTGACCCAGTGAAAAGCGGGATATAAATACAGATAAATAAATGGAGTTGTCGCAGAGGACCCGGATGGCTTGATCGCGTAGTTGTGGCAAAAAGGTCTGCAGAGCGAGCCGAAATGCCCGGACTTCGAGGTGGTTGATCGGCTAGGTTGATTTTTGAGAGTTCCATGACCCTTGAGCCGTCTGGATCAAACAATGCAACCCCCAGTCTGAAAGGCTGGTATGAGTCGTTACCAGAATCTAGTGTGGGGTCTCCAATGAGATGCCCGCAAAAGGTGGTCTAGGGACAGCCACCAATACAGGCTGTTGCGAAGTGAGAAGGGAAGAGGAAGTCAAAATCGTACTGTTGGGAAACTGGGGGCCAGCGGGACAGAAGGAAACGCTGTAGCGGACGCATGTGCACCCGAGCCCAGGGAACCATCGCGATCAGGATCTGGAGATAGTTCCATACCATAGGTTTGAGCTGCATGAGAAATAAGTGCAGCTGAGAGGAGAACTTGCAGAACCGATCCAGTATCAGGAAAACTTTCCCCTTCCAGGTGTTGAAGCAAGCCCCAAGTCAGTCCAGAGACTGGGTGGACTGCGGACAGCTCTTGGCATGATTGACCACCCAGCAGAGGCTTTCCAGGAAGATTACCACGCTGGAGGTGGACTGCAGGGCCTCTGCGTGCGACTTCACTCAGATGAGCCAATCATCCAGGTAGAGGTGAACTCAGATGCCTTATTTCCGTAAGGCAGCTGTGACCATCACCATGACCTTGGAGAAGGTCCGAGGGGCCATCGCTAGGCCAAAGGGAAAAGCGCAGAACTGGATGTGGTGTCCGAGAATTACAAAACAGAAAAAACACTGCTGATCTTCACAGATGGGGATATGGAAGTAGGCCTCTGCTAGATTGAGAGAGGCTAGGAATTCCCCTTTCCGAACTGCTTGAATGACTGACTGGAGGCACCCAAAGGGATCGGATGACTCTCTTGAGATCCAGGATGGGCTGGAAGGAGCCGTCCTTTTTGGGAATGACGAAATAGACGGAGTAGTGACCAGAACATCTTTCTGAAAGAGGCACTGAACAAATAGCCTGCAACTGCAAAAGCCGCTGAACAGTGGTGTGCACAGTTCCCTGCCTGTGAAGGGACCCACATAGAGAAATCAGGAAGGCGTCCCTGATAGGTTCTCGGCATTCGAGGATATAGCCGTTGTGGACAATGTCAAGCACCCATTGATTAGTGGTTATTTGCACCCAATCACAGTAAACAAAAAGGGCCAGCCGGCCCCCACTGGTGTTATCCTAGAGTGAGGATGAGGACTGTTAGTGGGCGCATGTACTAGGGCCTGCGAACTTAGCGGAGGCAGAATAAAGATCTCTATTCCACCAGATACCCAAAAAGGGCTGCATCTTTAGCCCCTGGTGGTCTGCTGATGATTTGCTAGAGGGCCTTCCAGGATGGTAGCATCTGGATTCCTGGAAAAGTGACTGAGAGGCAGAGGAAGATGAAGTATCTGTGCCCATACCGCGGAGCTGGGATTTTGGCTTGTCCTCAGGCAAATGTTGGGGCTTGACTTCGCCCAAGCCTTTTACGAGCTTCTCAAGTTTCTCACCAAAGAGGAGCCTACCCTTAAAGGGGAATTTAGCCAGATGAGCCTTGGAAGTCACATCTGCTGACCACTGTTGAAGCCTGAGCCAGTGGCAAGACACTGTGACTGCCGACATTGAGCGGGCCGCTAGATAGAGTAAATCATAAAGAGCTTCGACCAGAAGAGCAGTGAAGGATTCTAGATGGGCTGAAGCAGGACCTTCAAATAGCAGCTAGATCCATCGTAGTAGAGCCCGCGCCACTAGGTCTCTGCAGGCGGATGCTTGTAGGGCCAAGGATGAGGAGGAAAATGCAGTCTTTAAAAGGCCTTCAACCTTATGATCCTGTTGATCCCAGAGGGTCACTCCGCCCTAAATGGGGTGGTATGCTTAGCAACGCCTGTTCCTAGGGCGTCCACCTTAGGATATTGAAGCCACCTGTCTAAGTCTGCTGGAAACCAGAGAGAGCAATGCTCAAGGCATCTGGAGAATCCCGTTCGAGGGAAACTATCTGCTGGAATTCTAGTGACAAGAGAAAAGCCTTAGAGGGCTTCCGGATGCCTACAAGAATAGGGGTCCACTTGAGATTTGCTTTGGCCTGAATCTTGCTCAGGCTCACAGAGACAGAGAACCTCTACACCCTGCACAGAGTGGACAGTTCATCCTCACAAAAGAGACTAACGTCTAAAGCATTGTCCTGGACCTCACTGAGCTCCTCAGAAGAAGACCATTCACCATCCTCTCAGTCAAAATCAACCAGGCTATTTTTGGCCAAAGGCAGATTCCCCTCGTCAAGCGGAATGGAGCCTCAATGCCCGGAAGCCCAAGTGACCTCCTTTGGAGGACATCCCTTATCTCTAGCAGCCAAATCATCCCATGGGCAGTTATGGGCCAAGAGAGGTCTGTCAGTTGCCATAACCGGCAGGGAGCGGAATGGAGCCGGCTCAGATCTCCACAGATTCCAGGCCTCTTTAAAAAGGGCCATGAACTGCCCTGAATCCTGGTCTGCATATGACTGCAGGACAGCTGGTGACTCTGCCTGCTGAGGCAGCATAAGAGGTGGAGCTGGGACATCTGCTGGGCGAGCCCGAAGCATGGCGCTGTCCGTGGATGGTAAATGTGGAACCAAATCTGCAGGAGAGGAACCGTCTGGTGACGCTGAAAGCAAGACGCTGTACGAGGCTGTAGAACACTCCCCGGGATGAGAAGAGTACCCGAACACAGCCTGTCAATGAGAAAATGGCGTTTGTGGCTGCATGCCACACACCATTGTAAAGAGGAAGGCATCACTGGTTTGTAGCAGTCTGATACTCAAATTAGAAGTGCCTGTGGAGTCTGTCAAAAATGAAAGAAGGAAAAAAAAAAAAAAAAGATCACTGGTTCAAAGATGGCTGCCGCGGTACACGGTGAAGTGCGCATCTGGCCTCAGACTGCAACAAAAAAAGACACGAAGAGGCAAAGATGAGGTCCGCAGGCAGAACAGCGAGGCACTTGGGATCCGATCGCGCTGTCAGACTCTCCCTCTCAACGGAGATGTCACGTAATTGGCGCTGGTATTCGGAGCCCTAAGGGGTGGGGGTGGGGGGGAGGAGCGCACTCACTGTGATCACTTAAGTATCCGAGGGAGAGGCAGCTCACAGAAAACAACCAACTTCACCGCTTTCTTCTCGTTACTTTTTTTTTTTTTTTTACTATCCTACTTTAAAGCAATAAAGCTGACAGCGTGTTGAAATGTGAAAGCAAGGAAGGCTCCCTCTTATACCAGGCTCTACTGGCTTACCTGACGAGGACTGGTCCCCCTCCCCCTTCAAGGGAAGCTAAATTGGTCCTCCTGACCAGATGCTTCAACTAAGCAGATTAGTGGAGAACTCCAGAGGGACACCTCATGTGCATCCTGGAGACATCCGCTGCACAAAACCCTCAAAAAACAGGTCACCCTCAGAGTGTCTGCCAGGAGGAGCTGAAAAATACAACCATCATCTGCTGAAGACAGAGAAATACTGAAGGCGACCCCTAGGGGTAAGGCTACAGATACCAAGACTGAGTTAGTCAAACCTCTGATACTTTCTCTGTCTCCAACATCTGCTGGCAGGGGGACACTACCCACTTGTCTGGACTGGTCTAGCAGGATGAACTGGAAATGTATTTTATTAATTTATTTAAAACTTCTTTTATACCACTTTTCAAAATATCAAAGCGGTTTACAATGAACATTAACGAAATGCATAGAGCAAGGGTCTGTAGATCAACTTTGGTGTTACATTAACAGCGAAATAACAACAGCTAATTGGGGATAAGAGAATCAATTAATTGGGAATATGTTTCCGGTGGATTATGTGAAATTTGCTGTTCTTAAATTGGATTATGTAACTGGTTTAATCTCTTACTTAAATTTTGTGAATGAACTTTGAAGCACAAGTCCACAGGGAGAGTTTTCCACAGAGTAGGAGCCAAGAAGCTAAAGGCAGCAGAGCGGGAAACTTCTAGTTTATGTTTGGAAGGAGGAGGGATCACCAAAATAATTTGGCTGAGAGAAGCACAGCATGTGGCTTGGCCAATAGGAGATGACAAGTGCATATAAATAAGGAAGGACTGGGAGGACCACTGTGTGTGAAATAAGAATCTTACATTTAGTTCTACTGGAGATGGGCAGCCCTTTTTGTTCTTCAAACAAAGGAGAGACGTGGTTGTGAGGCCTGGCACAATGCAGAATCGTCACAAAAACAAATGAGGAGGATACTCCGCCGTCACCACAGTCTAGTCACAGAGCGGAAAAAAGCCACAGTCACACCAAATGAATTTTCACACAAGCAATTTATTTATGGGGTCAATAAATAAACTGCTTGTGTGAAGATTCAATTGGTGTGGCTGTGGCTTGTCTCCTTTCTGTGGCTGGACTATGCAGAATCTTTACAAGGGAAAGAAAATGAAATGCAAAGACAAGACAAGGAAGTGAAAAGGTAAAAAGATTAACCTGTTTTCCTTGTCACCCTCCAGCAGCTGCAGTTTGTAGTAGGAGTTGGTTCCTCGCACGATATCCACCAGACCAAGTGTGGCACTGAAGATTTTGCCCTTTTTCGTTAGGACATGAGCTGAATTCTGCAGACCTGTGGTAAGAAACCAAGTTAGTTGGATCCAAGAGGCCAAGTCGCTTCCTCAGTTCCTTTTGCACATCATGTGCTCCCTCTGCATCCATTTATCAAAATACATAAAAGCAATGAACCAGTTTTACAGCTGATGGACAGACATCACTTTCTACTGCAGTCAGAAATCAGGAAGGCAGCTTCTTCTGAGGGCCTCTGAGCAGGACCCACTGTGTGAGGAGGAAGCAGACACTGGATGCTCTCTGGGAAGAGCAGACATGATTAAGAGATCAGGGACTGGGAGTCTAAGCCCTCACTGTCTGTAGGGGTACACCACCAGGTGCAAGAAGGACCAAGTCCAAAACTTGCACTAGGCACTGGCATAATTCACAGCAGTGGATTTTTATTAAAATAAGACTTGCAGGTTACTCATTTTAGTATTTATACATCTTATCCATTTGGATTATTTTATTTATTTATTTATTTAACATTTCTTATATACCGTCTTTCATGATATCAAGGCGGTTTACATTGAACAAACTGAAATTACATTGAACAGGGCATTATAACTTGGAGATAACTATTTTACGGGGAACATGGGCAATGGAGGGTTAAGTGGCTTGCCCAAGACCACAAGGAGCACCTGCAAGACTAGAAACCCCAGTCCTTCCGGCCCAAGGTTGCTGTCCTCTGGTGGGATTTGAACCCCCGACCGGATTACTGTTAAAAACGCTTTCCTTATTTCTTTTCATTTAGTTGATACCTTTAAATATTTTCAAACAAAATCAAATTCATAAGGAATA
This sequence comes from Ichthyophis bannanicus, assembly GCA_033557465.1. Classification (NCBI taxonomy): domain Eukaryota; kingdom Metazoa; phylum Chordata; class Amphibia; order Gymnophiona; family Ichthyophiidae; genus Ichthyophis; species Ichthyophis bannanicus. Next base: position 368,484,274 of record CM066033.1, on the reverse strand, counting down.
ATCTTAGAAAAAGAAATAACAAAAAATATTTCCTGTTAACAAACAAAACAGGAAAAACAAGAAATATTCCATTCAATGTCATATCAAGTCCTCAAACTGGGGAAAAATAAACCAGATTCATGTTTTTATGATATTGTAAATCGCAAAGATTGTGTAGCGGTATATTCAGGGGCAGCTCAAGGCAATCTGCTGCCTGAGGTGAGGGATGAGATGCCCCCCGCCCCCCGAGCATGGGGGGGGGGGGCGCTTTCTCAAAAAGCCAATTAGGTAATGTCTTTATTCAAACATTTTATATACCACTCTTAATTACAGCAAAGCGGTTTACAATATCAAAATAACAGCAAGAGTGCCGAAAGGCAGAAAGGAAAAAGAACTACAATTGGTGATAGGATAGAGGACAGACAGAGGAAATACACGATGTTTGCACACCAAGGAACTAAAAGAGAGAGAAAGAACCACAGCACTGTTTATAACACCAAATTATAACTCATTTTTATTTTGTTATAAACTTGCTTTTTCTTTTTTGAACATGCATTTTGCATTCACAGAATCCTCTCCCTCAACATTGGGTGCAGAGCAGAAAACGTAGTTACTCACTTGTAACAGGTGTTCTCTGGGGACAGCAGGAATCAGTCGTCACATATGGCTGACACTGGCACCGACGGAGCCCTCGCAGAAGCATCCTCCCAGCTTTCAAAGAAAGCACAGTTACTTACCTGTAACAGGTGATCTCTGGGAACAGCAGGAATAAGTCTTCACATATGGGTACGTCGGTACCGACGGAGCCTGCGCGGGAACGCTCCCCAGCGTCCAATCAGAAAGCTTTTGGGAGCATCCCTCAGCGCCTGCGTGCTGCCTTCCCGCCTTTCCAACTGTCTCTCCTCAGTTGAGTTTTATAGCTGAGACAAAAGAGAGAAAGAGGAAAGGAAGATAGATAGAAAGATACAACTCCTAGGGGAGGTGGGTGGGTTGTGAAGACTTATTCCTGCTGTTCCCAGAGATCACCTGTTACAGGTAAGTAACTGTGCTATCTCCAGGAACAAGCAGGAATGAGTCTTCACATATGGGGACTCCCAAGCTAAGATGCCCGGAGCCCTAGCATGGTGAAGAGTGGCACATGCTACACCTCATATGGCCAGGCATCCTGAGGATGGAGGGTAGGAGTTGAAAAGAGAGGAGCTGTAGGAAAAACAGCTAACCTAAGGACTACAGGGAAGGAGTCCTTGTATGTATGATAATTACCATGAAAAATATTGACATGAACATACCCAATATGGACCTCACCTACTGGATTGCAGAAAGTAGAGAGGCTGATGGAGTCTACTGGAGATCCAGCAGAGGAATGTTCAAGGTGATCTCACTGAAGTGAAGGCGAAGGTCCAAATCTGGAATTGACAGGTGACCCAGGTGTCACCTGGGGTAGTACCAAAACGTCAGGTCTTTAGTGGAAGCTTTATGGAAAAAGCTGAGAACTCTTTTGGACACAGAGTTAGTAACATTTAGGAGCAAAAGAGGAAGACTGACTGAGTTGGACAACTAGCCTAGACCTGGAGGGAAGAAGGGGTATGGAAAAAAGCCCATATTCCCAAGGAGGACAGATGTCTGAAGGGCTGAAACTTCAGATCTACTGAAGATCCAGCCTGTCTTTCCTATCTGTTGAGAGATAGGAAAAAAAAGTGAAGCATGGAGCTTCAGGGATACCTAGACCTAGGGCTAAAGTAGGAGCTGTCAGTACCACAGTAGTGGTTGTGTGCATAATACCCAGACATACTGAGGGACAGTATGAAGATATGCAGGCCCACTGTCTGGAACCTATAGAAAGGTAGAAACCTTTTATAAGCATAGACAGTTAGAGAGATAAGTATGGAAATACATATCTACCTATAGGGAAGCATCTCGACAGATACACATATATATAAGGATATATATATATATATATATATATATGTCTATAGTGAGATCTGGAGGGGCATAAGATATGCACAAACAGCTTACAGACATATGTATCTATAGGGAAGTATAGAGAAATATATACATACATGTATATAGATGTCTAAAGATAAATGTCTGCAACTAAGCAGATAGAGATATGCTCATATGTACATTCACATGGGAGATGTGAAGGAGAAAGATTCATCTAATAACAAGAAGGTGGAACCTACTTAAGAAGATATATAGAGAATCTATTCCCCCTGGCTAAGATGGTGTAAGAATGCCATCCAGTGAGAAACCAGGATGGTTGCGTGAAAAAACAGAGGAGAATATCAGTCTGTAAACAGCAAGTTCTGAGTTCTATAGAACTCTCGCATGGTAAATGGACAGAAAAACGCATAGGATGAGATACCAGATTGACCCACTTGAGGAACAAGGGGGGGGGGGTATCATGCGTTGTCTAATGAAATATGTGCTGTCCATGAAGGATTAGGATACCATGAGGACAAGCTGCAAGGAAAAAGAGCATATTTCCTGTAGAAACTGGGTGACTCTTTAGACTGTCACCTAGAGAAGGCTTAAGTCCTTTATTAAAAGGAAACAGAAGGGTATAAAGAACCCCTACAGTCATGAGGAATGACTGAGGAAGCCTTTTTCAACCATATAGGATAGTAATTAGAGAAAAAATCCTCATGCTCTCTAGCAAGGGCCCATAGTGGAAAGCTTCTCAGTAGGATTGCAGAGAGCAATATGCAGGAGAATTGGGAAATAAAAGTGGCTGTTGGAGGAAACCAGCTACCACCTCAGTTATGCTGCCAACTCCAGGGATTTGGAGATGACAGAAAAGAAGCGATAAGGATTTTCCAAGCTAGATGAGCACTATCTTGGAAGCACTACTAAGACTAGAGAAAGTAGTGGAAGACAAGACTGGAACTGGCAGAAAGTACCAGTAGTCTAATCACTGGGACTCCTGCATGGGTAGCTGCTGAATAGAACAGCAGAGAGACTCCTTCTGTTTGTAACAGAGAGAACAGACAGAACAAGAGGAGAAATCCTGATCATGTCTGATGAGCACCAAAGAAAGCAGGGAGGTAACTACAGAGAAAACTCTACACTGGAAAGGAAAGGAAGACTAGAAACGCTAAGAAAACCTTCTAGTGGTATGGTGGCACTCTTACAGGGGAGGCCCTGAAAAAGAGGGTAAAGAAAAATAGGAGCTGAAGGGAGACTTGCCATATGGTAAGTCTACAGAAGGAAATAATTCATGGTGGTACAGGAGAAAACTATCATGAGATAGTTGGCAAACCTCTGTTCATGGTAGAAAGAGGAGGAAAACCCTGTGACCCATAGACATGAATCTCCTGACAGCTCAGCCTACCGAAGAGCAAGTGGATGTCCTGGAAAAACAGGAATCCATGTGTAGAGTTTTAAATGAAAAAACAGTGAAAAAACTTCTGCTGAGAAGAAGTGAATTTTCCTGGCTTGAGTTTGGATTCTTCAGACCAGGGTGAGGTTTCCCTTGTTTGGGAACATCTGTATGATGGGCAGGAGAAGAATAAAACCTTCTTCTTTTAGGGAAAGAAGGTTTGGTAGGGCATTTCCTACCTACTGGGGAAGGAGAAGGCTTAGGAGAGCCCTCAGAAACAGGGAAGTCAGTGGAGCAATGAGCAACCTGACGTAAAGACTCCCTATTGAAGAGATTTTCTCCATAAGAACATAAGATATGCCATACTGGGTCAGACCAAGGTCCATCAAGCCCAGTATTCTGTTTCCAACAGTGGCTAATCTAGGTCATATGTACCTAGCAGTTTCCCCAAGAGACACAAGAAGTTCCACAATGCTTGTACTGGGTCAAGCATTGATATCTTCGGTCACTTCTTAATAATGGTTTATGGACCTTTCCTCCAGGAACTTGTCCAAACCTTTTTTAAACCCAGCTACACTAACAGCCTTTACTACATCCTCCGGTAACAAATTCCAGAGTTTGATTACACGTTGAGTGAAAAAAATATTTTCTTTTATTAGTCTTAAATAGTTTACCCTGTAGCTTCATTGCATGTCCCCTAGTCTTTCTATATTCTGATAACGTAAACAATCGATCTACGTTTACCCGTTCCACTCCGTTCATTAATTTATAGACTTCTATCATATCTCCCCTCAGCCGTCTCTTTTCCAGGTTAAAGAGCCCTAACCTTTTTAGCCTTTCCTCATAGGAGTATCCTTCCATCCCCTTTACCATTTTGGTGGCTCTTCTCTGAACCTTTTCAAAAATCGCTATATCCTTTTTAAGATACGGCGACCAGAATTGCACACAATATTCAAGGTGCGGTCTCACCATGGAACGATATAGAGGCATTATAATATCTTTTGTTTTATTTTCCATTCCTTTCCTTATCATACCTAGCATTCTATTTGCTCTCTTGGCCGCCGCTGCACACTGGGCCGAGGGTTTTAACATGTTATCCACAATGACGCCTAAATCTTTTTCCTGGGTGGTGGTTCCTAATGTGGAACCTTGCATCGTGTAACCATAGTTTGGGTTGTTCTTCCCTAGGTGCATAACCTTGCACTTGTCCACATTAAATTTCATCTGCCATTTTGATGCCCAGTCTTCCAATTTAACAAGATCCTCTTGCAATTTTTCACAATCCTCTTGGGTTTTAACAACTTTAAATAGTTTTGTGTCATCTGCAAATTTGATAACCTCACTCGTTATTCCACTTTCCAGGTCATTTATGAATATGTCAAAAAGCAGCGGACCCAGCACAGATCCTTGGGGTACACCACTATTCACCTTTCTCCATTGGGAAAATTGGCCATTTAGCCCTACCCTCTGCTTTCTATCTTTTAACCAGTTCCTGATCCACAATAGTACACTGCCTCCTATCCCATGACTCTTTAGTTTTGCTAAAAGTCTCTGATGAGGGACCTTGTCAAAGGCTTTCTGAAAGTCCAGATGCACAATATCAACTGACTCACCTTTGTCCACCTGTTTATTCACTCCTTCAAAAAAACATAACAGATTAGTAAGACAAGATCTTCCTTGTCTAAAGCCATGTTGGCTGTCTCCCATTAGGTCGTGACTATCTACATGCTGAGTAATTTTATTCTTTATGATGGTTTCTACCATTTTTCCCGGTACTGACGTCAGGCTCACCGGTCTGTAGTTTCCCGGATCACCCCTGGAACCCTTTTTAAAAATTGGTGTTACATTGGCGATCCTCCAATCTTCAGGTATTAGAGATGATTTTAATGATAGTTCACAGATTACTAATAGCAGGTCTGCAATCTCATATTTCAGTTCTTTCAACACCCTTGGATGTATACCATCCAGCCCAGGTGATTTGCTACTCTTCAGTTTATCTAATAGTTGTAATACATCTTCCCGATGTATCGATATTTCCTTCAATTCTTCCGCACCTTTAAATACCACTTCAGTCATGGGTAACATCCCTACATCTTCCTCAGTAAAGACTGAAGCAAAGAATTCATTCAGTCTCTCCGCTATCACCTTGTCGCCTCTTAGTGCTCCTTTAACCCCTTTATCATCTAATGGACCAACTGACTCTCTCACAGGTTCTTTTTTCCATTTCCTGAAAGATGCTTTTTTGGCAACAGCAGCCTCTCTGACCTCACCTTTAAACCATGCTGGCAGTTTTTTGGACTTCCTTCCACTTTTCCAGTACAAGGAGTATTACCCAGTCTTTGTTGTGCCCATCTGTTCAAGTCTGAAGCTTGGAGCCAGGCTCTACGTCGTGCTCCTATGGCTATAGCAGAGGTTCTGCTAACAGACTCAAAAGAGTCAAGGGAAGCACGAGACAGAAACCAAGATATATTTTGGCTATGACTAAGAAGTAAGGAATAGTCTACAGCCTTGGGCTCTGATAGAAAAGGAGTCAAAAGAGATAATTTCTGTGTGACCTCCTGAAGGGATAGACTCATATAAAAAATATATGAGAGAATCCTTGATGCCAGCATAGATGTTTGGAAGGTTTGACGTCCAAAAGCATCCAGTGTTCTAGAAGCATGACCTGGCGGATAAGAAGAATGCTTCTTCTTGCTTTTTACCTTCCTCATTGCTGATTCCACTACAATGGAATGATGGGGAAGTTGAGTCCTATGAAACCCTGGAGAGGGGGGTACCTGATACAGAAGATCAGTTGCTGTAGAAGGTGAGGAAACCCTTAAAGGTGTTTCCCATATTTTCAGAAGAAGATCCTGCAAAGAAGGATGTAAAGGAAGCATTATATTTTCCTTTTCTCCAGAAGAGCCTTGAGTAGGATCATAGCCAGGGATAGGAATAGCAAGGAATGTAGCCATGTCAAGGAGAAATTTCTGAAAAGAAGGATCTGCAATGGGGACCATCCCTGGACAGGCTAAAGTTGAAGAACTAGCCTGGGCACCGGAGGATGTACTGGTCCGGTACAGAAAAGGAGCCCTAATGGATGGATACTGGTACTGGCGGTTATAACTTGAGACAGTCAGTACTGCATCGTCCATGCCAGGTATTGACTCCAAACTAGGCATAGAAAGGAGCAATCCTGGTGAAAAGGGCATGGAAGTGGTAGGTCCCGATGCTACTGCAGGAACCGGCATCGGTACCGATACCGGTAGCTGTGCCAGAATCGGAGGCGATACCGACATCGAAGCAGTCATCGGAGGCTGCTCAAACAGTACCGAGGGAACCAAAAACCCTTGGTGAGTATCCTCGATACCGCGCATCCGGAATCGGTAAGCGTCGGTTCCGAGACGCGTCAGTACACAGTCTTCCAGACTAGATATCGATTCCAGACTCGGCATCGAAGGAAGCGAGTCTATCGATGCATGTCTGGAGGGTACCGGCGTCGGTGGTCGTATCGGCGATGCTGCCGATACTGGAAAGTCAATCTGGGACGTATCGATCGGTCCCAAAGGTACTGAGAACGCCAGATGACGATCCCTGGTGAAGAGTGGATCACTCAACACCAGTGCCAATGCCGGGGTATCGGTACCGCTCGAAGCGGATGCCACCACCGAGCATGGCTCAGTTATGTTCTGTGAGGGGTGAGCCCCAGGAACAACCTGAAACCCCTGAAAGGCTTTAGAGACCGAAGACTCCCGCCGGGGTTTTGAAGCCAATAGGATCTTGAGGGCAAGGCCGGAGCCGTCATCATGTTTGACATGAGACCTACCACTCAAGGATTGGCTAGTCTTAACAGACTGTTTGTGGGTTACCTGATCCTGAAGAGAAGAAATGGTCGGTGCCCTGACACTGGAAGGGAACTCGGTATCGAGGGAAACTCGAAAAGGAAAATCTCTTCTCATAATTTTGTAGCCTAATGGCTCCGGAGGAAAAGGGTCAGGACCCAAACAGGTTAGACACCAGTTTCTGGAGTCTAAAAAGAAAACTGTATTTCCACAGTTAAGGCACTTCTTAAGAGAAGAAGGCTCCATGATGGAGAGGCCTTACAGGCCCCAAAAATTTAAGACAGAAACTGAGGGAAAAACTCTCCCTGAGTTTTTGAAAAGAAAAGAAAAAAACCCACCGGCGGTACCGGTGGAGGCGGGAAAAACAGTTGCGACCACAAGAAAACAAGAATAAAAGAAAAAATTTTCAGCGGTGACAGGAGGATGTCCTGCCGGCTCCGCGGAAAAACAAAAACTGAGGAGAGACAGTTGGAAAGGCGGGAAGGCAGTACGCAGGCGCTGAGGGATGCTCCCAAAAGCTTTCTGATTGGACGCTGGGGAGCGTTCCCGCGCAGGCTCCGTCGGTACAGATGTACCCATATGTGAAGACTCATTCCTGCTTGTTCCTGGAGATAGCCTTTGGGAGATGCTACCAGGCATGCGTGGTCCCGTTCCCGCCCAAGGGTGCCATCTTGCTCAGTCAGATGACATAGCTAAAAGACAGCAAATAAAAGATGGTAAAGGAGCAACTCCAAGGGAGGAAGGAAGGTTGTGAGGACTGATTCCTGCTGTCCCCGGAGAACTGTTACAGGTGAGTAACCACGCTTTCTCTGGGCACAAGTAGGAAGTTAGTCCTCGCATATGGGATTTCCCAGCTACAGGCTACTGAAAGCCCATAGCAAAAACACGGTCACCCTCAAGGGGAGCCGTGAACAACAGCAATTTTGTCCATGTCCACAGTAGGACCCCTGTGTCTGATGAAAACCAGCACTCCGGTAGCTTGAACACAGAAGGGTCGGAGGGCAGGAGTTGCCTAAACTCCGAACAGATTACGGAGCACAGCCTGGCCGAAGGCACTGTCTTGTTTGGACTCCCTTTCCAGGCAGTAATGAGCTGCGAAGGTATGGACTGAAGACCAAGTGGCAGCCCAGCAGATGTCCACCATCGGGACAAAGTGCAAGTTTGCTACCAAGGCCGCCATGGCCCTGACATGATGCGCTGTGACACAGCCTTCCAGCGGGATCCCTGTCTGCTCATAGGTGAGGGTGATACAGTCCGCCACCCAGGTGGACAGCGTATGCTTGGTCACCGCCTCCCCCAGCCTACTGGGGTCATATGAGACGAAAAGCCGAGTGGCTTTGCGGTGGCCCTGAGTGCATTGGACATAGAAGGACAAAGCCCTCTTACAGTCCAAGGTGTGAAGGATTGTTTCTGCCCTACTGGAGTAAGGTCTCGGAAAGAAGGTAAGAAGAACCAGTTCCTGGTTGAGATGGAAAGACAATACCACCTTCAGAAGAAATTTAGGGTGCGTGTGGAGCACCACTCTGTTCCTGTAGAACCTGGTTTAAAGCGCCTCTGTCACCAAGTCCTGAAGTTTGCTAACTCTGCAAACAGAGGTGAGTGCTGTAAGATTTGGTCAGTTATTCCAAATAATAAATAAAAATAATAAAGATGTAAGATTTGGTCAGTTATTCTTCTGTAGGTCCTGGGTTCATTTCACTTCACAGAGGCAGTAGGGTTTGCAACAAAACAAGCAAACAGGTGTGGCTTGGAGAAAGGTTTTTATGTAGAAATAGGCTTAATACATAGGTATTGAACAGAGGTATATAGGGATTGTTACAGAGCTGTTTCAGTGTGCATCAATGAATCTGGGTGTGCATGTGCATGTGTGAAGTGTAAGAGAGAGAGATAGGCCCGAACATGTGGCTCAGAGCCTCATGGCAAGGGAGAGAGAGAGAGAGAGCGGGGGAGGGGTGAAGGGAATTGATTATCAGAGCCTCCTGTCCTTCATGTCCAATGGATGGTGGGAGAGAGAGAGAGACAGAAAGTGTTTCTGTCTTTTATAGTGAACTGAATCCTTTCCAGCACTACCCCTTGAGGTCTGCTAGCCACTCCCTTTAAGGTCTGCTATTCTTGATTTAGCAAGGAGGGGCTTCAGACAGGCTTTGGAGAATGAAATCACCAGGGGGTCAGAGTTAATCTCATCTTGTAAACTGTTCTATTACTTTTGGAGACTGAAGTCACCAGAGTCCAAAGCTGCATGAAATGTATGCTGACAAGTGCAACTAGGAACGCCACCTTCCATGAGTGTTATCGTAGATGGCAAGTAGCCAGAGGCTCAAAGGGTGGGCGAGTGAGCTGCCCCAATACCACGTTAAGGTCCCATTCGGTTGCTGGAGGGTGAACTGGAGGCTTTGATAAGAGAAGATCCCCAAGAAAGCGGGTTCACCAGTGGCTGGACCGAGAGGTGCATGCCATCCACCAGATGGTGGTGTGCTGCCAGGGCACTGAGGTGCACCCGGATGGAGTTAGACTTAAGCCCGGATTGCAAGAGGTGGAGAAGGTACTGTAACACCAGACCCACCGGGCAGGAGAACGGGTCAGTCCCGTGCTCGGTACACCAGGCCGAAAAACGGCACCATTTGAGCTTTTCTAACAGAGGCCTTGTGAGAGGCCAGCAGGATCTTCTCTACCTTATCCGAGAGATTTAAAGGGGCTAGGGTCACCCTTTCAGCAACCAAGCTGTCAGAGACAGGGGTGCAGAAGAGAGCCCCTTCCTGAGACAGGAGTACTGGAGATTTTCCCAATGGTATGGGGGTTTCCACCATTAATTGGAGGAGTAGTGGGAACCACGGTTCTTTGGGCCACCAAGGGGCTATCAGGATGAGCGAGACCTTGTCATGGAAAGTCCTGAACACTGTTCCCTCTAAGCTGTGCGCGTGTGCACACACCTCGCCGAGCGAGCACACATACTTTACAACAGAGCACACAAAAATTACGGCTCTGATTCTGATAGAAAATAACACAGACGTCTTAAAATTTAAAAGTTATGATTGTAATTACTAGAAATTTCCCGCTTCATTTAGTAATCATCTATTTTCATTTAATTTGATTAAAATCAATGTGGTGTACATACTGTATTCTGACGTGTAGTCAAATTTTAAAGTATATAACTCTGAGTGTCGTTATGTGGCGCACAAAAATTTAACCTTCCTTCAAAAGCTGCACACAGCTGATATTTTATGCGCACACAGTCTACAGAAAATTAGAGGGAACATTGGTCCTGAACAAGGTTTTGGCCATCAACGGCATGGGAGGGAAGGCGTACATGAGGCCCTCCGACCACGAGATGAGGAACGCGCCTACTGCCACCCTGGAGGGGTGGGCCTGCTGGCAACAGAAGCGGGGCAACTGGAAGTTGTCCGGGCTGGTGAACAGGTCCATCACGGGTTTCCCCCAGATCTGGAAGAGCTGGTCAGCAACACTGGGGTCCAGCTGCCACTAGTGCGTCTAGAGGAATGTGCTCAGCCTGTGGCCATCAGGTTGTTCTGGTCTGGTAGGTATACTGCCCGCAGGAGGATACCCTGTTGGATTGCGTATGAGCAGAGGACCACCGCCTCCCAGGCAGAGGGTACGGGGTCACATAGAACATCGCCACCTGGCTGTCCGTCTGGACCAGCACTGGCTGGTGATGCAGGTGGTGGCAAAAAGCTTTCAGGGCTAGGTATATTGCCCACAGCTCCAGGAGGTTGATTTGCTGGTTGCTCTCGTCTGATGACCAGCTGCCCTGGGTGCGGAGCTCCTCGCAGTGGGGTCCCCAGCCGAGCAGAGAGGCAACCATGGTAAGGACCTTTGAGGGGCTCGGGGTGTGAAAAGGCATGCCTGCCTTGAGATACTGGGGAGACAGCCATCAGACCAAAGAGTCTGCCAGTTGACTGGTTACGGAGACTCTGTCTTGAAAGCGCCCTGTGGCCTGAGTCCACTGGTCTCGGAGACACCACTGCGCTGCCCACATGTGGAGGCGAGCATCTTGGGTGACGTGGACCGTGGAGGCCATGTGCCTGAGAAGGCACAGAAGGAGCCGAGCGGGCACAGAGGGATGGTGCTGTATATCCCGTGCTAGAGTCCTAAGGTGGTCAAGCTCAGTCCCTGGGCAAGAAGGCCTTTCACTGGAGAGTGTCCAGTTTTGCCCCGATGAACTCCAGACATTGTGAGGATGTGAGACTTGGGGAAGTTTATGACAAAGCCCAAGTGCTGCACAACCTGGATGGTGCGTGCGGTGGCCTGCTGCACCTTTGAGTCCATGCCTCCCTTGCCCTTGAGATGGTGGGGCACCGGTTCCACCGCTTTGTCCTAGAGAAGACCTGCCAACTCCTTCAGTAGAAGGTCCCAGTAGAGGGGAGGCATGGGGGGCTCTCCTGGAAAATAAGGGGAAGGTGTCAGACAGGTGGAGGAGGTAACCCTCCCTGACCACCTGAAGAACCCATGAGCAGGTGGTGATGGTCAACTACCTCTGGGCATAGTGGATCAGATGTTGCCCGGTGGGCTGCTGATCTCCTTTGGGTAGAGAGGCTATGCTCAAGGAGTCAAAAACTGCTCCATGACTGGACAGGAGCCTGGAATTTTGGAACCTTCTGCTTATGAAGGCCATGCCCATGTCCCTTGGACTGCTGACCCTGTTGGGGACCGGGAAGGCCTGAAAAGGTGGGTAGTTTCTGTAAGCAGCCCATTTCCTCACGTAGAAGGACTTTTTACCCAATCCCTTCCATCAGGGAGGGGCAGAAGTCTTTTTTGAGTGCCCGATCCTCGTCATGAACTCAGTCTCCAGCTCGGCAGCCTTGTCGGCCATGGGTTTGCCAAAGAAGCTCTCTCCTTGGCATGGGACATCGACCAATTTGTCCTGAACCTACTGCTCGAGGACAGACAACTGTAGCCAGGCTTGGCCTCATGCACCGATGCCTGCCACCGCTACTCAAGCCGCTGACCTGAACCCGTCATAGGCTGCCCGAGACATGAACTTTGAGCACACACAGACGGCTTTGGCCAGGTTCTTGAACCGCTGCAGGGGTTCCTCGGAGAGACCAGCTGAGAACCCGGTGAGTTCCTTTGCCAGGTCTATCAGGTACATGTCCATGTACAGCTGGTAGGCCTGGATACGGCCAATGAGCATCGAGCCTTGGTAACACTTTTTGCCGAGGGCGTCCAAGGTGCGGGCCTCCCTGCCCGGCGGGGGGGGGGGGGGGGATGGAGATCGAGGAGTGCGTCTTCTGGCTTTTCAGCTGATGCATGGCCAACTCCACCACCATGGAGTTATGTGGTAGCTGTGATTTCTGGAAGCCCAGACTCTGGCGGACTTGAAACATCAAGTTGAGCCGCTTGCTCACCGCTGGCACAGACGCCGGTGTCTCCCACATGCAGAGCATCAGCCATTCCAGGATGGGAGGAATAGGCACCATGAGCGATTCCCTTCGAGGAGCCCTGTACTTGAGGATTTCCAACTCATTCGCCTGAGGGTCCTCCTCTGACTCTGTAGGGAACGCCAGGACCTTAGACATATCCTTGACAAAATCAAGGAAGCCCATATCCTCTGGCGGGGACCACCGCTGAGGCTCTGAGATGGGAGAGTCTGAAGGGATGTTGTGGTGGCGATGGGTATTGGGGGATTCCTCATCCTCCATTTCCCACTCGGAATAGTCCGTCGAGGACTTGTAGGAGGGGTGTTCCGCGGGCCTCAGCGCTTCCGATGCTCTATGGCCGGTGCTGGGCACACTTGCTGGGGATGATTGCAGTCCCGTCGAGCAGGAATTGGATAGAGACCTTGGCTGAGGATTGGCTCGGCCTCCAGGGACGGCTTCGATGTCGAGGGCCCGGTGGTCGGGGTGGATGAACCGGTCGTATCGGACAACAGCGCCCGCTGCTGGTCCATGAAGGCAGACAAAGTGTGCTCCAGGCCCGCCATTCTGCACTCCAGGCCAGAAGGCTCCGCAGCTTTCGGCGCAAGTACAGAGGGACTCTGGCCTGGCACCGGCTCCCCCAAAGGGGAATCCTCGATGAGGATGGTGTCTGGGGACTGAGGCTGGTCCGAGGTCGAATCCTTCTGGGGGATCTTTGCAGGCCGCTCCTTCTCTGATGCCTTGGACGAGCGTCTCTGACTGCAGGACATGGCTCAGGGGGCAACTGCACGGTTGGCCCCATCCAAGGACACCTCCACCTTCGAGGGTTTCTTCTTCTTCCTGGTGTCCGAGGGAGACCCCCTTTCTGAAGACCCATGGCAGGGCTCCGGCTCGGATGGATCCACCTGAGGTGTCGAGGCTTCAGATGAGGCCCTGGCTTTCGGAGGCACCGGGGACGTGGGAAAAACTTATCGTGCTGCTGCTAGCGGTTCTTGAGAGCCTTGCTGGACATCCTCTTGCAAAGACCACATGCTGCCAGGTCGTGGTCAGGCCAGAGGCAGTGAAGGCAGCAGTTGTGTGTGTCGGTTAAGGACATCATTTTTGAGCACTGATCACACTTCTTAAAGCCACTGGTAGCCATGGGGGAAAAAAAGTACCCCGCGAAGTCGAAGACTCGCCGGGCTGCCAGTTGGGAAAAAAGGTGCGAAGGCGCCAGAAAATTAGGAAAAATGAAAACTACAAAAAGAAACCTGAACTCAACGCCGAGGCAGCAAGGTCAGGTGGCAGGAGGAGTAATAGTGCGATACCGGAGGAGAGAATGAAACTCAAGAAAGAGAAAAAAATCAACTTTTTCTGGGGACAAGCCAGAGAACGTCTACAGGGCTCCGCAGAATAAAGGAGACTGAGCAAGATGGTACCCTTGGGCAGGAAGGGGACCACGCATGCATGGTAGCATCTCCCAAAGGCTTTCTTTGAAAGCTGGGGGGATTCTGCGAGGGCTCTGTTGGTGCTGCCATCACCCATATTTGAAGACTGACTTCCTGCTTGTTCCCGGAGAACTACAACGTTCACCCACAAACTCAATATTTAAAAAAAAATCTTCTTCTGGTCATCTCACTAACAACAATAAACATTCTCCAGTACCAGGCATATTATAAACTAACGCAAAACCTACAACAAAGTCACTAAGGATCTATAGAGGTAATATACCACACCATACCAGCACCGACTTCCAAAACTCACATAAGGAGAATACCCCCCCCAAAAAAGCAACATTGTAAATACTGCAGTGGGCCCTGGAACATCCATCGTCTATTTGAAAAGCTGAACAATTCAGATTATTACAGGGAAAACAACTGAGAAAATTAAAGTTTATTGAAAAGCGCTGGAACTGATGAAGGAAACGTGACCAACGGAACTGACGCGGCCGACAGCAGGTACTAACACGAAACTTGCCAGGAAGGTCCCTGAAGGGGAAAAAAAACACTTTTACCGGCAGTGGACCGAAACAATGTCTGTGGGATTTCATGGAAAACAGAAGACTGGAAAAGATGGCATCACAGTAGCAGGTGGGAAGGCAGATGTGCAGATATTGTGGAGACTCCCAGAAGCTTTCAATAGAAGCTGGGGAGCATTCTTGTGCAGGACTCTGTCAGAGATGTCATCCATATGTGAGGACTTCCTTCCTGCTTATCCATGGAGAATAACCGCTAGGAAGGCCACCACAGACTCACGACAGGCAGAAGAAGAATCCTCAGGCAAGAGCTGAATCTAGCACAAAAGTGTGTAAGCTGCTAAGCCCCCCAAAGACTGAAGCCTGTAGGCTGGGAGAAGAGATTGAGAAGATAATCTTCAAGAGTTTTTCAATGTTCCCGTCCCCTGGCATGGTGGTTCATTTCTTAACAGCCATCACCTTAGGAAAACAAAGCCTGAACCAGCCTGGGGTTGAGCACAGAACTTATCCAAAAGCTTGACGCCAGGAGTTCCACTCAGTGTGAACTATCCTTTGTAATTCTAGTGGAAAGAGAAAAGCTTTGGAAAACCTAAGAAGGCATTCTAGGATAAGGTCTGCCTCAGAATTGTCCTTCTCTTCGCCAAGTAGATAACGTCAGGGAAAGCCGACACAGCACCCAAGAGCGCATGGTTCGAAAGGATGTATCCTTAAAGGATATTAGCAAAAGAGGGAAGCTAGGGCACCCCAAAAGAGAGGTTTCAATAAAGATAAAAGTATCCCAGATGCCCTTAAATACAGAGCAGACAGAGCTGAAAGATTCCAAATTACCCCTATCAACTGATAACCAGATTAATATGAATAAAATACAACCTCTAAATGGCCTGTATGCAAATGCTAGAAGTCTAAAAAATGAGATGGGAGAGATAGAATATATAGCACTAAATGAAAGGTCGATTATGATTAGCATCTTAGAGACTTGGTGGAAAGAGGACAACCAATGGGACACTGTGATGCCTGGGTACAAACTATATCGCAATGATAGGGTAGATCAAATTGGTGGAGGAGTTGCACTCACTCTATGTTTAGAGGGCACTGGGTCACACAAAATAAAGGTTTTGCAGGAAACCAAATACACTATAGAATCTCTATGGATAGAAATCCCATGTAAAAAGGGAAAGGTGATGGCAGTGGGGGTGTACTACCAACTACTGGCCCGAATGAACAGATGAATGATGAAAAGCTGAAAGAAATCAGGGAAGCTATAATACGGTAATAATGGGCGATTTCAACTACTGTGGTATCGACTGGGTCAGTGTCATAGAAGGACATGCTAGGGAGATAAAAGTTTCTAGATGAAATAATGACTGCTTCTTTGAGCAGCTGGTTCATGAACCAAGAGGGGAAGCTATTTTGGACCTAGTCCTTCATGGAACACAGGATCTGGTGCAAGAGATAAGGGTTTTGGGGCCACTTGGCAATGATTGCACTTGATTTAATAAATGAAAGAAGAATGGCAAGGAAATCCACAGTACTACCTTTTAACTTTCAAAAGGGAGACTATGATAAAATGAGGAAAATACTTAACTAAAAATTAAAAGCAGCAGCTGCAAAGGTTAAAGATTTACATCAAGTATGGGCGTTGTTTAAAATACTGTCTTGGAAGCCCAGACCAGATGTATTCCATGCTTCAAGAAAAGTGGAAGGCAGGCCAAAAAACTGCCAGCATGGTTTAAAGGCGAGGTCAGAAAGGCTGTTCTAGCCATAAAAGCATCTTTCACGAAATGGAAAAAAGGAACCAAATGATGAAAACAGTAACATAAGCACTGGCAAGTTAGATGCAAGATAAGGTAGGCAAAGAGAGAATTTCAAAAAAAGCTTGCCGTGGAAGCAAAAATGCATAATACGAGGTGCAATCAAAAAGCATCTAGACTTGTACAATAACACAAGTATAACACTGACAGTTACTGCACTCAGTATTTCTTCAAAGTAGTCCCCTTCTGATAAAATGCACTTCCTCCAGTATTCCTGCCACTGCTGGAAACAATTTTGAAATGCCTCTTTTGTTATGCTGTAAAGCTGCTGTGTCAAATTTTGCTTAATGGTCTCCAAGTCAACGAATCTCCTTTCTTTCAGTGTTAATTTCAGTTTTGGAAACAAGGTGAGTACGGAGGCCGACGAACTTGCTCGATTTGGTGTTTGGCCAAGAACTGCTGGACAAGATGAGATGCGTGAGCTGGGATGTTATTGTGATGAAGCAACCATTCACCATTCCTGTGCAACTCTGGCCTCTTACGATGAACTGCATCTCTCAAATGAATCAGAACTTGGATGTGGTACTTCTTATTGATGGTTTGATCTTTTGGAGCATACTCATGATGAACAATCCTGGTAATCAAAGAAAACTGTGAGCATGGTCTTGACATTGCTCATCACCTGACGGGCTTTCTTGGATCTGGGAGAGTCTGGAGTCTTCAGGTGTAAGGATCAAGCCTTAGTTTCCGGATCATAACCATAAACCCATGATTCATTACCAGTAATAACCTTTTTGATGAAATCTGAGTCATTTTCAATGCATTCCAACAACTCCCTGGCTGCAGTCAACCTTCTTTTGGTCAGGGGACAAGAGTTTCAGTGTGAATTTTGCAGACACGTCTCATCCCCAAATTGACAATAAAAATGGACTTTACCAACCCGAAACTGATGTCCATATCCTCAGCAAGCTCCCTGTTAGCCAAATGACGATTTGAGCATATTGTGGCATGCACTGCTTCAACTTTGTCTTCATTCCTGCTCGTGGATAGCCTTCCAGAACATTTGTCACTGTCAATACTTTGGCGGCCCTCTTGGAAATGTTTGTACGTCAAATTCGAGCACGACTCATGCATTCATTGCCATACACTTGCTGTAACTTGTCATAAGTGTCTTTGCACGAATCTCCAAGTTTCTGACAGAATTTAATGTAAGTACAGGGATGCTGCAGCCACGCTGCACTCTGCACATACTGAGCACATAACTTGGTCACCGCATGCTTAATAGCATCATGGTGCGACGCATTGTTATATAGCTACACAACAAGTCTCGATACTTTATGATCACACCTCGTAAAAACTTTTTCAATTACATTTGTAGCAGGAAACCTGTAAGTCAGTTGGACCATTAGATGATAGAGGGGTAAAAGTGGCGCTAAGAGAGAACAAGGCCATAGCAGAAAGACTGAAAACAAAGTTACTCACCTGTAACAGGTGTTCTCCAGGGACAGCAGGAATCAGTCCTCACTTATGGGGTGATGTTGGCACTGACGGAGACCGGGCGGAGCAATTCCCCAGCTTTCAAAGAAAGCCTTTGGGATTGCTGCTACGCAAACGTGATCCTCTTCCCGCCCAAGGGTGCCATCTTGCTCAGTCAGGTCCCTTAGCTCCAGCCCTACCAAGCAGATGGCAAGTGAAGGACAAAAATCCAGCAACTCATCAGAGGAAATGGGAGGGTAGTGAGGATTGATTCCTGCTATCTCTGGAGAACAAATGTCACAGGTGAGTAACTACGCTTTCTCCAGGAACAAGCAGGAAGTCAGTCCTCACTTATGGGACTCTCCAGCTACAGGCTACCAAACCTGTAATCAAAAAATGCCTTTGTGAGGTCTCTACATCTTGTGACAGTACCAATGTTATTTATTTTCTTCGTTGCCCTTGTGGTCTTGGTTATGTAGGGAAGACTAGTCGGGCTTTGCGTACCCGCTTGATCGAGCATCGCAGTCGTCTTCGCCGTTTGGTTGAGGGTGCCCCCATGGTTCATCATTTTCAAACTATGGGGCATGTTTTTGAAGATCTGAAATGTGTAGTGATTACACAATGCACTCCTTCAGTTTATGGGGGTGACTTGCAACGGCAGCTATCTCGTCTAGAGCAACGCTGGATTTTTTCCCTTCGTACTGTGGCTCCTGGGGGTTTGAATGATTCTATTGAATGGAAAAGCTGTTTATGATTGATTTCTTCCATAGAAATTTTTGAAATTTTTGATTTTTTCTGTTACAACATTTTCTAGTAGGGAGGGTGGGTTTTTGGTGGTTTTTTGGAATTTCCCCTGTTTTTTGTTTAAAGATTGTCAGGCCTGACGCTTAGGTCTGTCATGACACCCGGCTGTTTGTAATTGGCCCCTTCATTTTAGCCCCGCCTTTATATATTTTTGCTTTGCGCATGAGTCGGCGTTTGGGAAGGTGAGCCAGCAGCCGGTTTTCTTACTTGCGTCTGTTTGGCTGCTATCTTTTGCATTTTCATGCTTTATTTCTCAAAACCAGCATACAGGGTATACAAATTTATTTTGTTGGCCTGGTTCATTTTAAGGGGGTTGACTCCAGTTTTTGTTTTGTTTTGTTGCATTAGTCATTTTTCTTTTTTTTGTTGTTTTCAGCTTTTCTTGCTCCGGTGCTTCGTTGCGTAGAGTCACATGATGGCACGGTGACGAGTGATTTTTGCTCCCTGAAGAAGCCATCAAAGCGAAACATCTGATGTCGGAGTTCCTTATCACCTGAAGTACACCATTGTATACGCATACTTCGACGTGGTCTTCAGCTCATCGTGGTTGGATTCAACATCCTCACAATTGTTTTTTTCATCATCATTATTCTCAAGTGACTGTAATCATCTAAAGATAAGTGTCCGGAGCTTTTTGTTTAATGTTGTGTGACGTTAGCATTGCTGTGCTCGGAAGCCTGCTGGTTGGAGGTTTTTTTATGACCGTTGATGTAATTTTCAGTCTGTTCAGTCTTCTTAGACGTTTTGGCGTCTGTCGACAGACTTGACTCCTGTCACTTTTGTGCGGGGGGATACTGAGGTCTTTTTTCCTCCTATATCAGTAATTGGCTAGTCCTGAGCTTGTTTTGTTTAAATATACATTTTTTGAGCATAGATTTTTTGTGCATATTGATTGTTTTGGTTTTGTTTGTTTTTGGGTCATATTGATTGGGGTAGTACCTGTTTTTTTATGATAGTTTTCTTGCCCCTTGAGAGGATTTTTGTTTATTTGTGAGGTCGTAGGCAGAAGTCAATGCCCGAAAGAGCCCGAGTCCTTGGGTCCCCGGGACAAAACCCTCGGTAGCCGTTGAGAAGGGTCGGAGGGCAAGAGTTGCTTATACCCCAAACAGATTATGGAGTACAGCCTGGCCGAAGGCCCTGTCCCAGCGGGACTCCCTCTCCAGGCAATATTGGGAAGCAAAGGTATGCGCCGAAGCCAAGGTCTCAGCCCAGCAGATGTCTGCTAGGGGCACTGAGTGCAGAGAAGCCACCGAGGCCACCTTGGCTCGGACGCCATGGGTGGTGACCCTCTGATCCAGTGGGGTGCCCGCCTTCGCATAAGCAAAGGTGATGCAGTCTGCCACCCAGATAGCGAGCGTGCGTTTCGTGACTGCCTGCCCCAAGCGATTGGGATTGTAGGACACAAAGAGCTGGCCAGACTTGCGATGGGGCTGGGTGCGCTGCAGATAGAAGGCAAGAGCCCTCTTGCAGTCGAGTGAAGGCAAGACTGCCGATGCCTGGTCGGCATGGGGTCTCGGGAAGAAGGTCAGCAAGACTACCTCCTGATTGATGTGAAAATATGAAACCACCTTCGGCAGGAACTTGGGGTGGGTACAGAGGACCATCCTGTTCCTATAGAACCTGGTGTAAGCGGCATCAGCCATGAGGGCCTGAAGCTCACTGACTTGACAGGCCGAGGTCAAAGTCACCAGGAAGATCACCTTCCAAGATAGGTGCCAAAGTGAGCACATCGCCATCGGCTCGAAGGGTGGATGTGTAAGCTGTATAAGCACTACGTTCAGGTCCCACTCCGCCAGGGGAGGCCGGATGGGAGGTCGAGAAAGCAAGAGACCCCGCATAAAGCGGGAGACCAGGAGCTGCTCAGAGAGGGGTTTACCCTCGACGGAGAGGTGATTCGCCGAGACGGCACTCAGGTGCATCCTGACCGAGTTCGACTTCAGCCCTTCCTTCAAGAGGTGAACGAGGTACTGGAGGACCCATTGGGTAGGACAAGAAAACGGGTCGATCTGGAGCCCGGCGCACCAAATTGAGAAGCGCGGACACTTGAAGGCATATGTCCATCTGGTCGAGTCCTTCCTCGAAGCGAGGAGGACCTCCTCAATCTCTTCTGAAAGATCCAGCGGGGCTAAGGAAACCTGTTCAGCCACCAGGCAGTGAGGAATAACGAGGCCAGGTTCGGGTGAAGCACCTGACCCTCCTCCTGCGTTAGCAGACCCGGGGCACTGCCCAGGGGAACTAGGGCCTCAGACGAGAGCTGCAGGAGTGGGAACCACAGTTGTCAGGACCACGAAGGAGCGACGAGGATCACTGACGCCTGATCCCGCTGAACTTTGTGGAGGGTTCTCGCGATGAGAGGAGTGGGACGGAACGCGTAAAGAAGACCGGAGGTCCAACTCAAGAGGAACGCATCTGGGGCCTCCATGCTCGGGTGCGGAATCGGACCACAGAAGCAGGGAAGCTGCGCATTCATCAGGTTGGCGAACAGGTCCACGGTCGGGGTCCCCAACTGATGGAACAAGAGGCTGGCCACCTCTGGGTCCAGCCACCACTCATGAGGGCACAAGATCCCGCTGAGCTCGTCAACGAGGACATTCTCGTGGCCCGGAAGGTAGACCGCCCATAGGGTCATCCCCCGATGGAAGGCAAAGGAGCAAAGGAGGACCGCCTCTCGGCAGAGGAGGGGAGAGCCTGTGCCTCTCTCCTTGTTGATGTAAAACATCGATACTTGGTTGTCGGTCTGCATGAGTACAGACTTCCCTCTCAGATGGTCCTTGAAGGCTTTCAGGGCCCAGCGGACCACCCGAAGCTTGAGCAAGTTTATTTGCTGTTGGGACTCTTCGGGTGACCAGTGCCCCTGAGTGCACAGCACACTGCAGTGGGCTCCCCACCCTATCAGGGAAGCGTCCGTCGTCAGGACGAGCTCGTGCTGTGGGGTTTGGAAGGGCAGCCCCCAGAGGAGGTTGTGGAGGTCCTGCCACCAGTCCAGAGACCTGCGAAGGTTGTGGGAGACCTGAAGCCGGGCTCCACTGAGCACTGAGGCACCACTGGGTCATCCGCATGTGCATGCATGCATGCATGCGTGGGGGGTGACATGGACAGTAGAGACCATGTGCCCCAAAAGGCGCAGCATAGTATGCACCGTGACCCAAGTGCTTCTCTGGACTTGAGCCGCCAGGGCTCAGAGGCGGACCGTCCGGTCAGCCGGCAGGAAGGCGGTCGCTCGCTGGGTGTCGAGGTGCATGCCAATGACCCCATGGCCTGTACCGGTTTGAGGTGGGACTTGGGATAGTTGACCAGGAACCCCAGGCCTTCGAGGAGGCGAATCATGTGGGATGCCGCCGATTGAGCTTCTCCAGCCGAGGACCCCGTGACAAGCCAGTCGTCGAGATAAAGGAAGACTGGGACCCCCTTGCTGCCTGAGGAAGGCGGCGGCGAAGACCTGCGGGGCGGACGCGAGTCCGAAGGGGAGCACCCTGTATTGGGAATGATCCCCTTGCACCCTGAAGCACAGATATTGTCTGTGTTGGGGGTGAATCAAGATGTGGGCGTAAGCGTCCCTGAGATCCAAGGAGCATAGCCATATCTTAAAAAGGATATAGCAGAATTAGAAAAGGTACAGAGAAGAGCAATCAAAATGGTAAAGGGGATGGAAGGATACCGCTACGAGGAAAAGCTTAAAAAAGTTAGGGCTCTTCAACTTGGAAAAGAGATGGCTGAGGAGGAACATGATAGAGGTCTATAAACTAATGAATGGAGTGAAATGGGTAAACATAGATTGGTTGTTTACGCCATCAAAAAGTAGGACTAAGGAACACGCAATAAAGCTAAAATGCAACCCATTTAAGACTAATAAGAGAAAATATTTTTTTACTCAACGCATAATCAAACTCTGGAATTCGTTACCGAAGAATGCAATAAAGACTGTTAGTGTAGCTGGGTTTATAGTCCATAAACCATTATTAAAGATCACCCAGGAAATCCACTGCTTACCCCGGGACAAGCATTGTGGAATCTGTGTACCTTTTTGAGAATCTGCCAGGTACATGTGACCTGGATTGGCCACGAAAACAGGATACTGGGCTTGATGGATCTTGGTCTGAACTAGTATGGCATTTCATATGTTCGTAATGTTATCTGGGATATCAAGGCGAGCAGCTCCTCATGGGGAAAAGATGGATGATCAAGGAGTTGTCTTCCTCATCGAGGGGAGACAACTCACCTTCTTCTTCCCTACTCAAAACACTTCCAGAATTTTCCAAGACAGAGTCCTCGTCTTGATTGTCATCCAGATCCTCCTGGAGCTCCCAATCTGATAGACCTAAGATCTCCACTGTGACCGAAAAGGTAGTTAGAGTTGCTGAAAAGCGCCAAAACCAAAGAAAGCACCGTGACTGACAGAACAAACATGATCGACGGCAGGCACTAACACGAAACTCGCCAGGAAGGCTCTCAAAGGGGGAAGAAAAAAAAATTACCGACAGAGGACCGAAACAATGCCCATGGGACTCTGTGGAAAAACAAAGACTGGAGAAGATGGTGCTATGGCGGCAGGCGAGAAGGCAGACCCGCAGGCGCGGTACAGCTTCCCATAGAAGCTGGGGAGCATTCCCGTGTGGGACTCCATCAGAGACATCAACCATATGTGAGACTTACTTCCTACTTATCTGCCAAGAACATTGGAAGGTTCAGACCCCTGTCCATTGTTTCCTGGAGGCACCACCTCCTTTGAAGAACCCTGAGAGTAAGAAGGGCTGGCCATTTGCAGAAGCAGGGGATCAGAAAGGCCCTATAGGGACCGCAGGAACCCCTGCCAAAAAGACTATGCTCAATGTAAAAAGTGGAAAAAGTCACCAGGAATAGGCCCTACGGAATGGGGAGTGGCATTCCCAGTGGTAGACATCCCAGTTCCAGGAGCAAGGGCCTCCGTGAGTAAAGCCAGAAGAGGGCTGTTATTTACATTACTCTGTAAAATGACTGTCATTCCCACCCTTGCAGGAGGAGTGGCAGAGCAAGGAGATCCAGGCCATCACCCCAGACGTCAACGGAGAGCAGACGTCTCCTCTGCACACTGTCCCGATATTTTACCAGGGTTGGCAGCACAGGCTGTGCAGGTATCATTATTAGTGAGCTTTGGCGCTTCCTACACACTAAACAGTGCTGGGTGCGGCTCAGCATCAGGCTGAGCGACCTTCATCTGATGCCGTATGCAATGACCACCGCACTGAGAAGGCTTCCAATTCTTAGACCCCCTTCCCCTTTGAGCTGAAACAGCCAAAACCTCAGCTGTGAGAAGGCAACCCCCCCTACGGTGACTCAAACATGCCTGGAACATGGACTGAGTGCCTTTAGCCTCTCTCCCCACAGGAATAAAGACTGAGTCACGCAGCGCTGATGGAAAAATAAGAAAGCCTCGCTGCAAAAAATAATGCCTAGATCACGACCTGATTGCTCGATCTGGTTATACATGAAAAGGTGAAATTAGGCCTTACCTGCTAATTTGTTTTCCTTGAGTCCCTCCAGTCCAGTCCAGACACATGGGTTATGCACGCCTACCAGCAGATGAAGATTGAGGACAAAACTGGTTTGATGAAATCACCCCATAAGGGTTCTGTGCAACACATGAGGGCTGCCACCTGCACTTGGAGCAAACATTAGGAGAGGCCCTTTTCAAACAACGCTTGTAGAAAGGCCAACATATCCAGAACCGAAGCTACCAAGGCTCGGCAGCCATAGGCCTGCACACCAATCCTCAAAAACTCTCCAAACCCTGACGTACAACAGAGAGGTGGAACGCTTCCGGGCCAACAAGGTATTAATCACCGAGGTCAAGTAGCCTCTCAACCTAGCCCTCTTAAGGACCAAGCTGAAAGCGAGGTCCGATCCATTTAAGACATCAACACGGGCCCCTGCAACAGGAGGTTGGTCCAATTTGGCAGGCACCACGAATGACCCACCTCTGGCCAAAGCAGATCCACGCACCAAGGTCTTCTGAGCCAATCGGGCACTACTAGGATCACTTAACCCCGATGAGCCTCTATCCACTGCACAACTCGATCTATGAGCACCCATGGGGAAAACACATACAGCATTCCCTCCGTGGGCCAATGCTGTACAAATGCATCGAGCCCTTCTGACATGCGCTCCCTTCTCCTGCTGTAAAACCGAACTGCCTTGGCGGACTCGAGCATCTCCATCAGGTCCATGATCGGCTCGCCCCAGCGCTGCACCAACTGTATAAAGGACCTCCGGATGGAGTGTCCACTCGCTGGGATCGAGAAGAAAACGACAGATAGTCGGGAGCTACGTTTTCCTTCCTGGCCACATGCACCACTGAGAGCGCCTGCAAGTTGTCCTCTCCCCAGCTCAACAGCGGGGCTATTTCGTCCTCTAACTGGACACTTCTGGTGTCACCCTGACAACTGATGTAGGCAACTGTGATGGCACTGTCTGAGAACACTCTCACTGCCTTTCCCTGCACACGTTTGTAATGGCAGGAACACTGCACACTTCTCCAGCTGATTGATGGGCCGTGTGCTCTCCTCCTTCGACCAATTGTCCTGTACTATCTGGGCCTCGCAATGCGCTCCCCAACCGGTCAGACTGGCACCTGTTGTCAGCTGCACCCAGTAAAGCATCTCCAGTGGCATTCCCATAGAGAGAAGCACAGAAACGCCACAAAATGGCGCCGTTCGCGCTCTGCCGGACAGCCCCCAAAATATTAAGCTCTAGCTGCTCTCTGGCAGCCTGTCCCACGTGCGGCCGAGAAAAGTGCAGCTGAGCCACGAAAGGGGCTCCGGCTACAAAAAAACACCCCTCTAGAGCAGCCAGCCATTAACCCGCTCTGTCCTTATATACTGGCGGCAGAGGGAAGTCCCTGTGGGTAGCGCATGTCTGGCCTTACTCCGGCACAGCAGTTCCTCACCCTCCAAAGGGTTCGGGAGCCACCGCTGATCACAAAACCCCAGCAAATACAGCCCTGAAGGCAAATAAAAACTGCTGGACCACTGCCTGTAAAAGCACTGCCGCTCCTTAGTCTGTTGGTCTTCCCCCCCCCCCCCAATTACTCTTTCTTTTTATTGAGAGGATACACCCAAGCCATTTAAAAGAGCCAGACCCCACACCTTACTGAACGTAAAACAAAAAATTACTATCCTTAGTTGTTCCTTCAGCGAGTCCACACCTAGGGATTCACCCTTCTCCAGCTGTTTGGAGAATGAGTATACTGGGGCTTGTAGGTGGTGCAAGCTGCCTATGTATGGTGACATGCTCAGTTTCCAAGCTACTGGTGGGACTGGACTGGAGGTAAGATGAGGAAATCCCTGTTGGTTGATGATATTTTGCTGTGATGGACCCGGGGGCCACTTTACCAGTGGTTTTAGAGAAGCTGCAGCTGTATGGGGACACTTCAGGTTTTAAGATAAACCTGGACAAGACTGAGGCCTTGAACCTCACAGTGAGACAGGGGGCAACGAGACACCTGCAGCAACACTTCCCCTTCAGGTGAGCGAGGGAGGCTATTAAGTACTTAGGGGTCATAATCACAGCTGCCCCCAAGTCGTTATACTGAGTAAATTACCTGGCCTTGTGGCGGGTGCTAGGGAAAGATTTATAGGGATAGATGGGTGTGGGGATGGAGATCTCCTTGGTGAGTGGCTTCAGTCAAGAAGAATATTGTCCCAAAGGTGCTTTATTTCTTTCATGCCCTACCAATTCCAGTCCCTATGGTGGACTTGAAGGCTATACATACAGCAGAAGGTGTTCCAGTTTATCTGGGAAGTAGAAACCTCTAAGGGTAGCATGGGGGGTCATGTATTGGTCACGTGAGGGTTAAGGGTGCCTGACTTTCGGGCGTAAAATTGGGCAGCGCAACTTTGCCACTTAATGGATTGGAGGGAGGGCGAGGTAAAGAATTTTGTGCCGATTGAGAGGGCGGGAGGTTAGGGGGCCGCTGGGGTGCCTACCCTGGATGAGGAGGGAGGAGAGGCGAGGGCAGGAGGGAGAATCCGTTTGTACAAGGTGCTTATGGTCTGGGATAGGGTGAGGAAGAGAGAAGGGGGGAATATGTTTTCCCTAATGCAGTCCATGTTACACGGAGGGTATATGAACAGTGGGAGAGAGCAGATCTAAAATGGTTTTATCCATTTATAGATTGGGGGGGGGCGGGTTGGTACCTTTTAAGGAGCTACGAGAGGAGTTTGAGTTGTGCCCTACAGATTTCTTTTAGTATGGGCAGGTTACCCAGTACCTTCTCAGGAAATTAGGGAGGGATGGGCTAGGTAGGGACTTCTTGGAGCTGGAGGTCCCGTGGGCTGACTTCAGCGCTTTACAAGGTGGTGAGGGACTCCTACTGGATCAATAACCTCTATATGGTGGATTGGTTGAAGGATATGGGGGAGGAATTTGAGGTGAAGCAGTGGAAAGTAACTGTGGATCAGGTTCGGAGGTCAGCTCTATCCACTGCCATATGGGAAGACTGGTATAAGGTGAAATTTTACTTACCGTTAATTTCCTTTCCTGGAATCCTGCTAGACCTGTCCAGACTAATGGGTTGTGCCCCCCCGCCAGCAGATGGCGAGACAGAGAAAATCACAGCAGCTTTGTGACATCACTCTTGGCATATATATATTCCTGCACCCCTAGGGGTCAGCTTCAGTATAACACTGGCAAGCATGAGTACTTCAGAACAGATCAAGAATAACCAAACCAGATGTAAAGTGGAAAACAGAACAAGAACATCAAGTCAACCAGTTAATTATATAACATGTATGTTTGACATTACTTCATGTATACAGTTTTTTATATTTAATGAGCTATCCTAATGTTTTAATGTTATTATCTTACAGTTTTATGTATACAGTTATTATGGTTCTACTTATTGAGTTATCATAATGTTCTAATGTTATTACCCTACGGTTTTATGTAACTGCTAAACTATGCAGAGTTAATTGTTAGATGTAAACCGCTGCTGATCACTGGAAGGAGCGGTATAAAAATGTGCTCAAATAAAATAAATAAAAAATAAAATAAACCAGAGGCTCCTGGTCGAGGAATATGCACCAGACAGAAGGCAGTGAAGCCGAAACCATGCACAAAACAGAATTGGTATGTTGCCGCCTTATGGACCAAAAAACACAAAGCGGCAACAAGAACAGCCCATGGTGGGTCCTGGAATGGTCTAGCAGGATTCCAGGAAAGGTAAAAATAAATAAAATAAAAGTAAAATTTCACCTTCCAAAGCATCCTGCTAGACCAGTCCAGATTAGTGGGGAGTACCAAAGCTACACCACCATAGGGTGGGAAGACACAGCTGCGGCCAAAACAGTGGCTCCAAAGTGAGCTGCTTCCCTGGCTTGGAGATCCAAGAGGTAATGACAAGCAAAAGCAGACAGGAAAGACCAGGTGGCCGCCCTGCAAATAAGAAGCGGGTGCACCCGTGATCTTTCAGCCCAAGAAGTGGCCTGAGTTCGAGTAGAATGCGCCCGAAGCCCAACAGGGATGGACTTATTCTGAAGAATATAGGCCGATTCAATGGCTTGCTTAATCCATCACACAATAGTCGCTTTGGAGGCGTGCACCCATCTTTCAGGGACTAGAGAATAATACAAAGAGATGGTTGGAAAGACAAAAAGGATTAGTAACCTTAAGATAGCGGCGCAAGACCCTGCTGACGTCCAGAAGATGCAGGGTTTGCTTGCAACCCGAACACTGGTCATGCAAGAAAGTGGGAAGGGAAATAGATTGATTAAGATGGAAATCTGAGACGTCTTTTGGCAAAAAGGCCGGTACTGTACGAATGGTAACCCCTTCTGACGAAAAAGACAGGAAAGGGTTCGCCAAACAAAAGTAACCGCCACCAGAAAAACAGTCTTGAGTGTCAAATCTTTAAGGGAGGAGGTTTGAAGGGGCTCAAAAGGTGAGCGCATTAGAGCATGGATCAATAATGAAAAATCCCAATGTGGAACCACAAGGCGGGTTGGTGGCCGCAGGGAATGGATCCCACGCAGAAACCGGGCGATGTACGCATGAGAGGTGAGGGAGTGCCTGCAAATGGGGCCCCTAAAGCACGTCAAGGCAGCGACCTGCATCTTTAACAAGTTACGGGCTAGGCCCTTATCAAACCCAACCCGGAGGAAGGACAGAATAGCAGGGACTTTCATTTTCCACGGGGAGATGGATTGCCGGGAGCACTTGGAAGAGACGAGGTGCTAAATGTGCATGTAGGCCTGAGAGGTTGAGGGCTGCTGGGCCTTAAGCAATGAGGCGATGACCTGCAGTGAATAACATTTGCACTCTAGGCGGTGCTGCTCAAGAGCCAGGCCACAACATAGTAAGGAGTGGGGTTATCCATGACAATGGGCTCCTGACTGAGAAGACATGCCAAGAGGCAGGAGCGACTTATGGAAGAGGCAAACTAGGTCGGCATATCAGGGTTGCTGCGGCCAATCCGATGCCACTAGGACTACTAGGCCCGGATGTGTTTCTATTCGCCGCAAGATGCAGCCAATCAGCAGCCAAGGAGGAAAGATGTACAGAAGTTGTGATAGGAGCCAAGGTTGAACCAGAGAATCAAGCTCCTGAGCTCATGGATCCTTCCGTCGACTGAAGGAGAACAGCATATTGGCACTGGAAAATGTTGCCATGAGGTCCAGATCTGGTTGACCCCACTGATGCACAATGGTCGCAAAAGCCCACGGTGCGAGTTCCCACTCGATGGGATCCAGCGTGTGATGACTGAGGAAATCCGCATGAACGTTCTCCACCCAGGATATATGCCGAGCTGAGAGAGTTTGAAGATAACGCTTCGCCCAAGGAAAGAGAAGGCTCCTCTCCCAGGCCACTCCCGGATGCTTGGTTCCACCCTGTTAGTTAAGATAAGCTACCATGGACCAGTTGTCCGAGAGAATCTGTACTGTGCGATCTTGAAGGAGCGAGTGAAAGGAGTGGAGGGCCATATGGACAGCCTGTGCCTTGAGATGATTGATCATCCAGGAGGATTCATGGGCTGTCCAGGAGCCCTGCACTGTGTGTCCCAGGCATTGTGCTCCCCAGCTCGCTCGACTGGCATAGGTAGTCAGAATCACCAAATGCAGGGTGTCCAAGAGAATGCCTTTCAACAGATTTTGAGAACAAAGCCACCACTTGAGGCTGCGACACATGGAAGGCTGAAGGGGTAGAAGAGTTTGATAATTCTGGGTGGAGGAGGACCAGCAGAACAGTAGGATGTGCTGCAACAGGTGTATGTGTGCTCGGGTCCAGGGCACTACATCGAGGGTGGCTGCCATGGCGCCGAGAACTTGCAGATAGCTCCTACAGCCTGGGACTGAGAGGTGCTGGAAAACGTGAATCTGAGAGCAGAGCTTCCTGCACCGGTCCTGAGTGAGGGAGATGCAGCCTGCCGTTGTGTTGAAACGAGCCCCCAAGTAGTCAATCAACTGAATTGGCAGAAGATGGCTCTTGATGTGGTTGACCACCCAACTAAGATGATTCAGGAAACTGACTACCCAAGATACTGCGGACTGTGCCTCCTGATAAGACTTGGTCCAAATGAGTCAGTTGCCCAAGTATGGATGGACCCGGATGCCTTGGTGCCGCTGCAACCACCACCATGACCTTGGAGAAAGTCCAGGGGGCCGTGGCAAAACCAAAGGACAGGGCTTGAAATTTGTAGTGTTGGCCAAGCACTGTAAATCACAAGTACTGCTGGTGCTCTATGCGAATTGGAATGTGAAAATAAGCCTTCGCCAGATCCAGGGAGGCGAGGAATTCCCCCAGGTACACCACTTGGATGATGGACCTGAGTGTCTCCATTTGGAAGCGTGGCACATGAAGGCAGCAATTGACCCTCAAGGTCCAAAATGGGGCTGAAGGAACCATCCTTCTTGGGCACCACAAAGTAGATGGAATAGTGTCCAGAACCTCATTCAGAAAGAGGGACCAGACGAATAGCATGGAGTTGGAGCAAGTGCCGAAGTGTTGAAAGTATGGCTGCCTTCTTGGCGGAGGAGCTGGATGGGGAACCCAGGAAGGCTCTTGGGACAGGGGCAGCCAAGTCAAGCGTAGCCCCTTGAAACCACCTTGAGCCCTCATTTGTTTGAGGTTATTTGGGTCCATTCATGGGAAAAGAGAAGCAGCAGCCCTACCACAGATGGCACCCCGGAATGGACCCCCAAGCCCATCAAAGGGAGGGACGAGGGACCAGAGAACTTTGTAGTCGAGGAGTAAGCATCCCTATTGCAACAGATGCCCCGAAAGGACTGCAGCCTGGTACCAGACTTGTTTGAGGAAGCAGCGGGTTTGCCGGGGTGATAGTGGAGGATGTCTCTGAAGCGTACCCGATAAGCAGAGGAAGAGCAGGATGAAGCTGCTGGGCAAATCGAACTGGATTTCACAAGCTTCTCGAGATCCTCAACAAAACAAAAGAACATAAGATATGCCATACTGGGTCAGACCAAGGTCCATCAAGCCCAGTATCCTGTTTCCAACAGTGGCCAATCTAGGTCATACGTACCTAGCAGTCTCCCCAAAAGACACAGGTTCCACAATGCTTGTATTGGGTCAAGCACTGATATCCTGGGTCCTTTTTTAATAATGGTTTATGGACCTTTCCTCCAGGAACTTGTCCACACCTTTTTTAAACCCAGCTACACTAACAGCCTTAACTACATCCTCCAGTAACAAATTTCAGAGTTTGATTACACGCTGAGTGAAAAAATATTTCCTCTTATTAGTCTTAACTAGTTTACCCTGTAGCTTCATTGCATGTCCCCTAGTCTTTCTATATTCTGATTTAGCCCTACCCTCTGCTTTCTATCTTTTAACCAGTTCCTGATCCACAATAGTACACTGCCTCCTATCCCATGACTCTTTAATTTTGCCAAAGGTCTCTGATGAGGAACCTTGTCAAAGGCTTTCTGAAAGTCCAAATACACTATATCAACTGACTCACCTTTGTCTACCTGTTTATTCACACCTTCAAAAAAGCATAACAGATTAGTAAGACAAGATCTTCCTTGTCTAAAGCCATGTTGGCTGTCTCCCATTAGGCCATGACTATCTACATGCTGAGTAATTTTATTCTTTATGATGGTTTCTACCATTTTTCCCAGTACTGACGTCAAGCTCACCGGTCTGTAGTTGCCCAGATCACCCTTGGAACCCTTTTTAAAAATTGGCGTTACTTTCGCCATCCTCCAATCTTCAGGTATTACAGATGATTTTAATGATAGTTCACAGATTACTAATAGCAGGTCTGCAATCTCATATTTCAGTTGGATGTATAGCATTCGGTCCAGGTGATTTGCTACTCTTCAGTTTATCAAATAGTTGTAATACATCTTCCCGATGTATTGATATTTCCTTCAATTCTTCCGCACCTTTAAATACCACTTCAGTCATGGGTAACATCCCTACATCTTCCTCAGTAAAGACCGAAGTCTCTCTTTAAAAAGAAGTCTCTCTTTAAACGGAAGTTTAGCAAGGCATGATTTTGAAGCCACATCAGCATTCCAATGCCAGAGCCAAAGCAGACGATGCGCAACCATATCCACCACTACGGAGTGAGCAGAGAGGTGCAGGAGATCATAAAAGGCATCTGCTATAAAGGTGGTGACTGATTCCAGGCACGGCAAGGCGGGGTCTTCCGGGAGGAGTTGGAGCCAATGCAGCAAAGCCCTTGCTGCGAGCACCCAACATAGTGTTGCCTGTAGTGCTAGGAAAGACGACGAAAAGGAGGTCTTCAAAAGACCCTCCACCTTCTTGCCAATTTGATCCCTAAGGGCGATACTGCCCTTGACGGGAATGGTGGTGTGTTTAGAGACGGCGGTCACAAGAGCATCCACCTTGGGAAAAGCAATCTATCAAGGTCCTCCAGGGACTAGAGATAACAATGGCCCAGATGTCACGCGGAGTACAGGGAGACATATGGCGAGTCCCAATCCACAGTGATCATTTGTTGTAGCGCTGTGGGGAAGGGAAAAGCCTTGGATGGCTTTTTTTAATACCCATGATGTGGGATCCAAATGAGTCTGTGTCTTGGACAGGTGAAGCGTTTCTGTAATCTGAGTGATGAGAGCCAGGAGTTCCTCCTTCTGGAATAGTCTGGTATCTTGTCTCTCATCCCGTGGGTCCTGCTCTTCCTGTTGACCCTCCAGAGGCAAAAGGTCCCCTTCCTCTCTGTCGGATGCAAAGGTAAGGGAGACATAGAAACATGATGACAGAAAAAGACCACAAGGCCCATCTAGTCTGTCCTTCCATAACAACTACAACAGTCCACTTTTTACCTTTAGAGATCCTCTGTGTTGGTCCCATGCTTTTTTGAATTCAGTTACTGTCCTCATCTCTACCACCTCCACTGGGAGACTATTCCACGGATCCACTACTCTTTCCGTCAAGAAATATTTCCGCATATCACTCCTGAATCTATCTCCCTTCACCCTCATCCCATGTCCCCTCGTAGCAGAACTTGCTTTCAATTGAAAGAGGCTCTCTCCCTGAACATTTATGCCACGGAGGTATTTAAACATCTCAATCATATCACCTCTATCCCGCCTTTCCTCTAAGGTGTACTTATTAAGATCCTTAAGTCTGTCCTCATATGCTTTATAATGAAGCCCATTAATCATTTTAGTAGCAACCCTCTGCACCGACTCCATCCTGTTCACATCCTTTTGAAGGTGCGGTCTCCAGAATTGCACACCATACTCCAAATGAGGTCGCAACAAAGACTTATAAAGAGGCATTATCACCTCCTTTTTTCTGCTAGCCATTCCTCTCCGTATGCACCCAAGCATCCTTCTAGCTTTTGCCGTCGCCTTTTCTACCTGTTTAGCTACTTTAAGATCATCAGACACAACCACGCCTAGGTCCCGCTCTTCTTTAGTGGACAAAAGTACTTCACCTCCTATACTGTATTGCTCCCTTGGATTGCTGCAGCCCAAATGCATGACCTTACATTTTTTAACATTAAATCCCAGCTGCCAAATTCTAGACCATTCTTCAAGCTTAGCTAGATCCCTCCTCATGTTATCTACACCTTCCTGGGTGTCTACTCTATTGCAGATTTTGGTATCATCCGCAAAGAGGCAAACCTTACCCGACAGTCCTTCCGCTATATCACTAACAAAGATGTTAAAAAGAATCGGACCAAGGACAGATCCCTGGGGCACACCACTGGTAACATCCTTCTCCTCAGAGTGAGCTCCATTTACTTGTACTCTTTGTCGCCTCCCACCCAACCAATTTCTAACCCAAGCAGTAACTTTAGGGTCCATCCCTAGGGTGCTCAGTTTGTTTATAAGTCGCCTGTGAGGAACAGTGTCAAAGGCTTTACTGAAATCTAAATACACCACATCTAGAGCTCTCCCTCGGTCCAACTCCCTGGTCACCCAGTCAAAGAAATCAATCAGATTTGTCTGACAAGACCTGCCTCTGGTGAATCCATGCTGCCTCGGATCCTGTAATCCGCCGGACTCCAGAAACCTCACTATTTTCTCTTTCAGCAGCGTTTCCAATAATTTACTCACCACCGAAGTTAAACTAACCGGCCTGTAGTTTTCAACCACATCCTTACTTCCGCTTTTGTGTAAAGGCACCACATGAGCCTCTCTCCAGTCCTTTGGCACCACTCCCGACTCCAACGAGGCATTGAAAAGGTCAGTCAGTGGAGTTGCTAGAACGTCCCCAAGTTCCCTCAGTATTCTAGGGTGTATCCCATCCGGTCCCATCGCTTTGTCTACTTTAAGTTGAGCTAGTTTCTCATGAACACAGTCTTCTGAAAATTGTTCAAGATGTCCCTCGCTTCTGTTCTTATTTGTGGGTGTTTTCTGAGGTCCTGCTCCTGGTTCTTCATCTGTGAACACAGAACAAAAATATTTGTTAAGCAATTCCGCTTTATCCTTATCAGCTTCTACATATTCCCCCCCTGCACCCTTGAGTCTGACAATACCACTTTTGCCCTTCCTCTTCTCACTAATATCTCTGAAAAATGTCTTATCCCCCCATTTTATTGCATTGGCTATTTCCTCCTCCTTTTGAATCTTTGCCTTCTTGACTACTTTGCTAGCTTCTCTAAGTTTTTCCAAATACAGATGCCTGTCTTCCTCTCTCTGTGATCTCTTGTATTTCATGAAGGCCTCCCTCTTTTTCTTCACTTTTTCAGCTACTTCGTTCGAAAACCATAGCGGTCTCCTGTTCCTTTTGCCTTTATTTACCATTTTAACAAAAAGGTTGGTTGCCTTTAAAATACCCCCTTTCAGTTTTGCCCACTGTTTTTCTACATCCCCCAGCTGTTTCCATCCCACTAACGACTCCCTGAGGTATTGGCCCATCTTCGCAAAGTTAGTCTTCCTAAAGTCTAAGATCTTCACCTTGGAATGGATTCTAACAGCCCTAGTCCTAATACTGAACCACACCATCTGGTGATCACTGGATGCAAAATGATCTCCCACTACAACATCAGAAACACTTTCACCATTGGTAAGCACCAAGTCTAGTATGGCCCCTTCACGTGTGGGGTCTGTTACCAATTGCCTGAATAGTTCTCCCTGTAGAGAATCCAGGATCTCCTTACTTCTAGATGATACTGCAGCAGGAATATGCCAATCAACATCTGGCATATTGAAATCTCCTAGCAGTAGCACTTCCCCTTTCCTAGCAATGCTGCGTATGTCTTCAATTAACTCTCTGTCCACCTCTTCCTCTTGTGAGGGAGGTCTGTATATCACACCAATGCAAATAGATTTCTCTTTCCCTCTTTCTAGTTTAACCCACAATGCCTCCTCTCTCCCTTTTAAGCTCTGTAATTCCAAAGCTTTAATAGTAGTTTTTACATATAGTGCCACTCCTCCTCCCCTTCTTCCTACCCTGTCCTTTCTGAATAAAGTATAGCCAGGTATAGTTACATCCCAGTCATGGTTTTCTGTGAACCATGTTTCTGTAACTGCCACTAAATCCAAGTCAGCCACTCCCACCAAAGCTTCAACTTCAGGGATCTTATTTCCCATGCTACGGGCATTAATACACACTGCTTTCCATATGTTACCCCTGTTACCCATTTCCATAAAGGTATTTATTGTATCACCTACCTGGGGGCTTTCTTCACCCATCCCCAACGAATCTAGTTTAAAGCCCTCTTCAGTAGATTAGCCAGTCTACTACCAAAGATGTGTTGACCTTTCTTGGACAGATGGATGCCATCTCTGCTCTGCAACCCTTGGAACAGCATCCCATGGTCTAGGAAACCAAAACACTCCAACAAGCACTCACCAGCAGGGTGAATGTCCCCTGAAGGTGAGAAGGTACCCCTGAGTTGGGAGAATGGCAGTAGCGTCAACCTAACCTGCTTTCTAAGTGGAAAAGGTGCAGGAGTTGGTCCCTGCATGGAACCTGAGTGTCAAAAATCACAGACGACGGAAAAAGGCCATAAATTGCTGGCATCCAGCTGAGGAGACTGAGCCAGCTGTGAAGAGGGATGCTGTGGCAGGGACGAGCTGGACTGTGGCAGCGAGCTATTCTCAGGGAAAAGATGAAGAAGAGCTTCCATAAGCAGCTGAGAGGCCTAGGGCACAAGGGCAGGCAGCACAGCAGGTGACAAAGGCATGGCAGTAAGAACCACCTGGTCGGCGGCACAGAGACTGTTTTGAAGAGTTCTATGCTTCCTCACACATGCTAAAACAGTGTTGGAGGAAGGCATAGTGGCAGCAGAGGAAGTCCCTGGAAGCACAATTTCCTCCACAAAATGGCTGCCACAATGCAAGCGTTTTTGGCGGGAGCTGGGAGAAGAAGATAAGGAAATGGCACTGGCCCGAGAAGCTCTAAATGAAGGTTAAATGAAAAGAACAGCACACAGAAACCCCACTGGAGCCGAAAACACCAGCGACAGAGAGGAGTCCCGGCCCAATTAATATGTTTCTCTTCATGGAAGGGAGGAGGGAGCGCCAGAGCAGCAAGCAGTAGCAGCGGCAGGGAGGGAGGCTGAGAAAATCGTCCGAAGAGAAAGCATAGTTACTCACCTGTAGCAGGTGTTCTCCAGGGACAGCAGGAATCAGTCCTCACATATGGGTGACATCGACGGAGCCCCCATGCGGAGCAAATCCCCAGCTTTTGAAGAAAGCCTTTGGGACTGCATCACGCATGCGTAGTCCCCTTCCCGCCCAAGGGTGCCATCTTGCTCAGTCAAATGACATAGCTAAAAAGATGGCAAAAGATAAAAATTAATCAAGGACTGCAACTCCAGGGGAGGAGGGAGGGTCGTGAGGACTGATTCCTGCTGTCCCTGGAGAACACTTGTTACAGGTGAGTAACTACGCTTTCACCAGGAACAATCAGGAAGTCAGTCCTCATATATGGGACTCCCTAGCTATAGGCTACCAAGAACCCATAACTGAAAAATAGGCTCCCTCTAGAAGAGCTGCAGCAGCCTTGATAGGAGTTCAACCGAGAACGTAACACTCCGGTAGCCTGACACCAAAGGGTCTGAGGGTAGGAGTTGCCTAAACCTTGAACAGATTACGGAGTACAGCCTGGTCGAAAGCACTGTCCCGTTGGGACTCCCTAGCCAGGCAGTAATGGGCTGCAAAGGTCTGGCTTGAAGACCAGGTTACGGCCCAGCAGATGTCTGCCAGCGGAACAGAGCAAAAGTGAGCCACTGATGCGGCCTTAGCCCTGACCTGGTGGGCCGTGACTCGACCCTGCAACGGGAGATCGGTCGCCCAGTATGCCCAGGTGATGCAATCTGCCACCCAGGCGGACAACATACGCTTGGAGACAGGCATCCCCAGCTTGCTGGGGTCATAAGAAACGAAGAGCTGAGAATCTCTTCGATGTCTCTGCGTACACTCCAAGTAAAAGGCCAACGCCCTCTTATAGTCCAGGGTATGCAGAACTGCTTCTACCCGACTGGCATGGGGCCTGGGAAAGAAGGTCGGAAGCACCACCTCCTAGTTGAGGTGGAAAGAGGAAACCACTTTCGGCAGGAACTTGGGGTGTGTGCGAAGCACCACCCTCTTCCTATAGAACCATGTGAACCGTCTATCGGACACCAGAGCTTGCAGCTCACTCACTCGTCTGGCCTAAGTGAGTGCCACCAAGAAAATCATCTTCCAAGAAAGGAAGCGGAGATGGCAGGTAGCCATCGGCTCAAAGGGTGGGCGAGTAATCTGCTGCAAGACCACAATCAGATCCCACTTGGCCGCTGGGAGGCGAACCGGGAGTTTCAACAGAAGCAGGCCTCGTAGAAACCTGGATACCAAGGGATGTACAGAGAGAGGTTGCCCTTCCACTGGAGAGTGGTGTGCTGACAAAGCACTAAGGTGCACTCGGACCGAGTTGGACTTGAGGTCTAATTCGGAAAGGTGAAGCAGGTACTGCAGCAACACAGCCACCTGGCAGGAGAATGGGTTCTCATTCTGCTGAGTACACCATATCTCAAATCTACGCCAATTAAAAGCGTAGGTTTTCGTAGTCGATTGCCTTCTAGAGACTAGCAACACATTCTCTATCTTTTTTGGGAGGAGAAGTGGTGCAAGGACTACCCTTTCAGCAGCCATGCCATCAGGTTGAGGGACCTGAGGTTGGGATGCAGAAGTGAGCCCCCTCCTGCGACAGGAGGTTGGGTGAAAATCCCAGAGGAATTCAAGTCTCCTCTGGCAGTTGCAGGAGGAGTGGAAACCAAGGCTGTCTCGGCCACCTGGGAGCCACAAGGATGACCGAGGCCTTGTCCTGGAGGATCTTGAATAAGATCCGAGATACCAGTGGCGTGGAAGGAAACGCATACAGGAGGCCCACTGACCATGATATCAGGAAAGCATTTGCCGCAACCCTGTGGGGGTGCGGCTGTCTGGAACAGAAGCGGGGCAACTGGTGATTTTGAGGGCTCGCAAACAAATCCATGGATGGACGCCCCCAACATTGGAAGAGTTGCTGGGCTACATTGGGATCCAGTTGCCACTCGTGAGGCTGGAGAATTCTGCTTAGCTTGTCTGCTAGGAAGTTCTCCTGACTTGGTAAGTAAACCGCCTTGAGGAACATACCCTGGTTGACTGCGAAGGAGCATAGGTCCAGGGTTTCTTGACACAGGATACGAGAGCCTGTGCCCCCGTTTTTTCACATAGAACATCGCTACTTGGTTGTCTGTCTGAATCAAGACAGATTGATAAGCCAGGGTTTGGCAGAAGGCCCGAAGAGCGAGGCGGATCGATCGAAGCTCTAGGAGATTGATTTGTTGTGTACTCTCCCATGTTGTGTACTGCACCCTGAGTGCAGACCTGCTGGCAATGAGCACCCCATCCCAGCAGGGATGCGTCTGTAGTCAGCACCCTTGAGTGCGTGGGAGGCTGAAAAGGCACTCCCTCCAGGAGGTTGTAAGGTTGAAACCACCATTTCAAAGACTGTATCAGGCGATGGGACACCTTGATGTTGTCTCCGAGTCTGCCTGTGGCTTGTGTCCACTGGTCCCTGAAGCACCACTGAGCTGTTCTCATGTGGAGCCAAGCATTGGGTGTCACATGCACAGTGGATGCCATGTGACCAAGAAGGCGTAGAAAGTGCCTTGCTGAGATGCGGGATCTGCGACTTACTTGTTGCACTAGGGCTACCAGTCTTTGAGCCCTTTCTTCAGGTAGATAAGCCCTTGCTTGGAGGGTGTTTAACCTTGCCACTATGAACTCCAGTCCCTGAGAAGGAACCAGAGTGGACTTTGGGTAGTTGAACATAAAGCCCAGGAGCTGAAGCAATTGGATAGTGCGGGCCGTGGCCTGTTGGGCTTCTAGAGGGGACTGGGCTCTGATGAGCCAGTCGTCTAAGTAGGGGAAGACAAAGACCCCTTGAGTCCTTAGAAAGGCCGCTACCACCACAAGGCACTTTGTGAATACCCTGGGTGCCGAGGCTAGGCCAAAGGGCAGCACTTTGTACTGAAAGTGGTTTCCTCCCACTACAAATCTTAGATGTATGTGGTCTGGATGAATCAAGATGTGCGTATACGCATCTTTGAGGTCTAAGGAGCATAGCCAGTCTCCCTGGCGGAGGTAAGGCAGCAATATTCCAAGGGAAAGCATCTTGAACTTTTCCCTCACCAGGAACTTGTTTAGGCTTTGCAGGTCGAGGATAGGTCTTAGGCCTCCAGTTCTCTTTGGCATCAGAAAGTACCTGGAGTAGAAGCCTGTGCCCTGTAGGTGGTGAGGCACCGGTTCTACCGCATAATCCTCGAGAAGACCTGTTAATTCCTGAAAGAGGAGGTCCCTGTGAAGAGGGAGGCACCTGGGTGAGATGTAACCGATAGCCCATTTGGACTATCTGGAGAACCCAGGTGTCTGTGGTAATAGCTGGCCACCTGTGGGCATACATGGGCTTCCTTCGGGAGAGAGACTATGCACTGGGAGTCAAAAACCCCCTCCAGGCTGGGCCGGAACCGGTGCCTGGGGCTTGGGGGACTTTTGCTTACGCGGGCCTTGCCCCTGTCCCTTGGCCTGCTGCCCCTGCTGGGGAGCTGGGGAGGCCTGATACGTGGGGTAGTTTCGGTAAGCTGATCCTTTCCTCGGGAAAAAGGGCTTCTTACCCGAGCCCTTCTTTTTAGAAGGGGCAAAAGTTTTCTTCTCGAGTCTTGTCCGGGTCAGGTACTCGGACTCGATCTCGGCAGGCTTCTCAGTCATGGGCTTGCCAAAGAGGTTTTTACCTCGGCAAGGGACCAACTGTCCTACACCCATCGCTCTAGGTCTGACGACTATAACCACGCCTGGCGTCGTGCACCGATGCTGGCTCCCGCTACTCGGGACGAAGCCTTGAAGCCTTCATAGGCTGCTCGAGTCAAACTTTGAGCACTCTCGGATCCCAGTGGACAAAACCTGGAAACGCTGCAAAGGACCCTCAGAAAGCCCAGCAGAGAACCCAGCAATCTCCTTTGCCAGGTCTCACAGGTACATGCCCATGTACAGCTGGCACGTCTGGATTCGGCATGCCAGCATTGACCCCTGGTAGCACTTTCTGCCCAGAGCATCCATGTTGCGGACCTCCGGGCCAGGAGGCACCGAGGAGCGCGTCTTCTGGCTCTTGAGCCGGCGCATGGCTGATTTCACAACCATGGAATTGTGCGTCTGCTGTGCCTTTTGGAATCCAGGGCTCTTGCGAACTCGATAGATGGAATCGATTCACCTGCTAAGCACCGGCACCGAGGCTGGTGTCTCCCACATGCGGAGCATCAGTCGTTCCAGAATGGGGGGCACCGGTACAGTAAGGGCTTCCTTTGGAGGAAAGTCATACTGGAGGACCTCGAGCTCCCCAGCTCGAGGCTCCTCCTCGGAATCCGCCGGAAATGACAAAGCCTTTGCCATGTCCCGGACGAAGTCCAAGAACCGGGTGTCCTCCGGTGGTGACCATCTCCGAGGTTCAGATCCTAGGGACTCTGAGGGGACGTACTTAGTATGGTGGGTGCCTGGGGACTCCGTCTCCCAACCGGACTCTGAGGAGGAGTCGATCGGCTATGGCCTCAAGGGCTTCAGTCTCAACCGCCCCGACGCCGAGGGAATCGGCGTCGACAACCTCGGTCCCAAACAGGAGGTCAAGGGGGACCTCGACCGAGGATCGACTCGAGACCTTATCGACTCGAGGATAGGCTTGGCCTCCGGGGTCGACTTGGACGTCGAAGTCCCGGTGGTCGGGGCGGACGGACGTGTAAGACGGCCATCAGCGCCCGCTGCTGGTCCATGAAGGCAGGCAAGCTGAGCTCCAAGGCCGCCAACCTGAGACCAAGCTCAGGAGGCTCAGCAGCCCCCGGCTTGGGTCCCGACGTTGTCGGGCCTGACGCCGGCTCTCCCGGGGGAGAGTCAACAACAAGGATTGTGCTTACCTTCCTCTGTCTCCGGGTCCTTTCGAGGTAGTTTGGCAGGCCTCTCCGACTCCGAGGGTCCGGGGTGGTGAGCTGGGCTCCGCGACCGAACCCACAAGGGACCAGGCCGTTCGGAGCTCTCAGACGACACCACCCTTATGGATTTCTTCTTCCTCCGGTGTTCCCGTGAGGGAGACCCGCTTTCAGAGGACACTTGACGCTGCTCGGGATCAGACAGCTCCCGAGAGGTCAAGGCCTCTGACAAGGTCCGGGTCTCGGCGGTTGCGGACTTGGGGAAAATCCTGTCATGTTGCTGCTGCCTGCTCCTCAAGGACTTCGAAGACATCCTTTTGCATGGGCCACAGACCATGGGGTCATGGTCGGGCCCGAGGCATTTGAGGCAGCAATCATGTATGTCGGTGAGAGACATTAGTTTCGTGCACCGATCACACTTTTTAAATTCGCTGGCAGCCATCGGGGGAAAAAGGGCCCCTGCAAGGTCAAAGGACCTGGGCTGCCAGCTAAAAAGAAAAAGCGCACGAATGCTAGTCAATAAGGACAAAAAAATGAAAAATAGGTCGGGCTCGATACCGGTGTACCAAGCCAAAGGCGGGAAGGGGAACCGGCGTCGAACCGGCTAGCAGAAAATAGAATTTTCTAACTTTTATCAACTTTTTCCAGGGGAAACTGGGACGACGTCTGTTGGGCTCCGCGGAAAAAAAAGGAGACTGAGCAAGATGGCACCGTTGGGCAGGAAGGGGACCGCGCATGCGTGATGCAGTCCCAAAGGCTTTCTTCGAAAGCTGGGGATTTGCTCCTCATGGGGGCTCCGTCGACATCACCCATATGTGAGGACTGACTTCCTGCTTGTTCCTGGAGAAGAGGGGAAGAAAAAAACTCACTGCCCTGCGTTAGTGATTCAGAAGCCGGCAGAGAAAAAGAGAATTTAGGCCTGCTGTTAGAGTGCAGATCCTCGACGCCGGAGCCTGAAAGTTGCTGAATTGTATTTTCTTATTGTTTGGTAAAACTTTATGAAACAAAATTGAGCCCTGGTAGGTTATGCTTGGACTGAACCTTAGAAGTAAGGGAGAGCTGGCCTGGAAGACTGCACTGTTCCTCCTGAACAGGAGCACTTCCCTTAAGAGGTACTCCATTGATCCTCCAGACCAGAAGCACCTCTGGAATCTGTGGATAAGGTGGGAATCCCTGGAGAATCAAAAGGCACCACAGTGTGCCAAAAGTCAAATCTTTAAAAGAAAGCTACACCAACAGAGAATTCTTTGGAATTCGTCAGGAGCTAAAGAAGTCCATCATCTACTGAGCTAGAGAAAATACTGGTCTGAAGTCCTCATGCTTGCCAGTGTTATACTGACGCTGACGTCTAGGGGTGCATGAATATATGCCAAGGGTGATGTCACAAAGCTTCTGTGATTTTCTCTGACTCACCATCTACTGGCAGGGGGATACAATCCACTAGTCTGGACTGGTCTAGCAGGATGCTTTTGAAGATTGTGATGTGCTGGTACTATACACCCCTTCATTTACACAATATGTTTACATCAGTCTCCGCAGGGTGCTGGCGGAGTTGTGGAGTTTTTTTCACATTTTGTTGACCTGCCCAAAAGTGGTGGTCTTTTGGAAGGCGGTTCAAAGATGGATCCAGCAGGTTGTGGTGATTGTGGTTGAGCTCGACCCCTGCATTTTCTTGCTCGGGTGGTGACGGCAAGAGGGTCCAACGAAGTGGAGGCAGCAAATTCTAGCGTGCCTCAGTGCAGCTAAATGTGAATTGGTCTACCAATGGAAGCATCTTGAAGTGCCTCTGATGGAACACTGAATAGGGAGATTGAGACAAGTGTTTCTTATGGAAAAGCTGACCGTGTTGCATAGACATCACCTGGATAAATTTGAGACTAAATGGTCTGGGGTGGCAGAGTATTGGAGGAAAGAGAGGGAGGGGGATAAGGGGGAGGGTGTTCTTATTATGTAACAACGATATTGGTGTGATATGGTTTACAGTTTGCTGTTTTGATCATTAATAAAACCTTTACATTAAAAGAACCCAAAAATCAGAGATTCAATGGTGACCACCATGACCCCGGAGAGAGGTTCTACCAGAAACCCAAAAAACAAATGTCTGCAGCAGCAGCTTTCTCCCCCACTAAAGGGTATGTCAGATTCAGAGTACCCGCAATTTTCAACTGGGCACTGAAGACCAGAAGGTATTTCCCCCTTGTCAGAGACCCTGATGAACTGTGGTGGCTTTTTTTTTCCTTCTTCTCTCAGAGAAAGCAGAGAACCTCTCTCTCAAAAGTCGGGGAGGAGGAGGAAGACACTGCTTACTAAGAATCCCATCTGTCTCCTCCCAAAGGTTGGGGAGAAGGAAGGGGGATTGCCTCCACCAAATTTGGCAAACCTCTGAGACAGGGTGAGTAGGTGGACCGGGGAAGGGCCTGGCACCACCAGGGTTCTGCACTCCTAGGCTCTGTAGTCAGCAATGGCTGACCTATGCCCCAGAATCCTAGAAATTCTTCTTCTTCCATCTAGATCCATCTGCATAGGGTTCTACAACCTCCATCTGCTGGAGACTGAGAAATACTGGTCAGAGGAGGATTGCACAAGATACTTATGGGGTGATGTCATCAGACCAGTTTTGTTCTCAGTCTCCATCTGCTGGTAGGAGTGCATAACTCACGTGTCTGGACTGGATGGCGGGACAAGGAAAAGAAATATGACTGAATTTCACACTACTACTACAATTAATCATTTATATAGCGCTACAAGGCATACACAGCACTGTACAGACATATATGAAAGATGGTCCCTGCTCATCAGAGCTTACAATTTGAGTAGATCTAGGATTTTAAAAAGGATAGTGCAACAAGGGCAGTTTATCTTTATTCTCTTACGTCATCATCCCCACACACTCATCCTTCCTTCTGCTCCTTCTCCTGTTTCTTCCAGGCTCTTCTCCACCCCTCAGCTTCTTCTCCATTTCCTCTTTTCCTTCCTCAGGCAACTCCCTTCTTGTCCCTCTTAAATTCATCTCTCTATCTTCCCTTAAATTTTGTTTCATCACTTCCTCTCCCTCCTCTTCCTCACCAGAGCGCCCTTGGATTACATCCCTTCCCTCCCCCCCCCCCCCTTTCTCAGATTCTTTTCCCCGGGGCCGGTGCAAGAATACAGTGCACCCTAAGCAAATCTTCAGCCTTACGCCGCCACCCCCCTTTAGGTTTTGTTAATTAAACTCATTAATCAAGACCAGTCCCAAACAATCTTAAAAATACGCTATCCAGGGACTTCTGGTGACATCATCGGGCTAGATGGCAGCGGTGTGATAGAGCTCCGCCATCAAAGCGTGAAATAA
Organism: Ichthyophis bannanicus; assembly: GCA_033557465.1. Taxonomy (NCBI): domain Eukaryota; kingdom Metazoa; phylum Chordata; class Amphibia; order Gymnophiona; family Ichthyophiidae; genus Ichthyophis; species Ichthyophis bannanicus. The sequence continues at coordinate 368,439,618 of CM066033.1, read as the reverse complement.
CAGGGGGAAAGTATCCCTGTAAGTGAAATTGAGTGAGGTAATGCAAGGGAAGTAGATCTTGCAACTCCAGAGAGTTAAGAGGAGGCTGTGCAGGCAGCAGAAAGCACCGGAGAACGGAGCACACCAGCAGCAGGGAGCTTGAGTCTGCACACACGTGGTCGAGCAGAGCGGAGAGGAAGAGTGCCGAAAAGAGACAAGCACGGCAAGAGGGCCGGAGAGTAGAGGAGCTGCAGGGGAAAAAGGAACAGATTAAACTTGAGAGCTGGCACAGCAGAAGGGAACCAGCAACAAAAGGCAGTCTTCATCTTAGCAGCAGAGTGGGGGGCCTGATAAGGGAACCACGAGGTACGCCAGAGGAGCGATCGGGTGAGCCGTACTGAGAGTGTCAACGGCAGGGTGGCTGTTGAGTGACGACGCTGCAGCAAGCGAATGTTATCAAAAAGAAGCAGAGGCAGAGAAAAGGAGGCAATTTTTGTGCAATGAAGAAGACGAGGAAAGCACAGACAGGTACGGAGATAGTGGAACGTCTCTGTGGCTCAGAGTACAACATAGCAAAACACAGTGCAGCAAGGCAAAACGATCCACAAGGAAGCCCTGTATAGCATAGAAACCCAAGATTAATTAAATAAGGTGGGACTCCATACATTGCTTAGAAACAGAGTTATAGATTGAATACAGCAAAAGTAGCTGAACTAAAAGAGGGAGCAGAAAGATAGTCAGAAAGAGACCCAAGCTGCAAGGGGAAAGTCACTGCGCAATCCAGAGTCATTTAAAGCTTACTCAGAGAAACAAAGAGAGCAGAGGTATATATATCAAAAGGAGGACTCTCAGCAAAGCATAGTTACTCACCTGTAACAGGTGATCTCCAGGAACAGCAGGAATTTAGTCTTCACATATGGGTATCGTCGGTACCGACGGAGCCTGCGCGGGAATGCTCCCCAGCGCTCAATAGGAAAGCTTTTGGGAGAATCCCAAGAGCGCCTGCGTGCTGCCTTCCCGCCTTTCCCAACTGTCCCTCTCCAGTTGAGTTTAAAACTGAGACAAAAGAGAGAGGGTAAGAGAGAAAGAGAGAGATACAACTCCTAGGGGAGGTGGATGGGTTGTGAAGACTAAATTCCTGCTGTTCCCGGAGATCACCTGTTACAGGTGAGTAACTATGCTACCTCCAGGAACAAGCAGGAATGTAGTCTTCACATATGGGGACTCCATAGCTGCAGAGGCCAGGGAGAAGACCCCAGAAGTTGTGTGCCCTTGTGAAAGGGCTCCACTTCCCCCCATGGATCTCTGGCATCCTATCAGGGATGGTGGATAGGAGTTGATTAAGTATGGAACAGATGTTGAAGAACAGCCTGACCAAACAAGGTATCCTGGCGGGAGGCCTTGTATAAGCAGTAATGGGCTGTGAAGGTATGAACTGAAGTCCAAGTAGCTGCTCGGCAGATGTCGCCAACAGACACAGAGTGAAGATGAGCCATAGAGGCTGCCATGGCTCTCACATTGTGAGCTGTGACACGGCCTTCCATAGGAAGGTTTTTACTCTCATAGGCAAAAGATATACACTGTTGGACAGTGCAATCCAGCTGGACAGTGTTCTTTTGGAGACTGGAAGTCCCAAATGACTAGGATCAAAAGCAACAAAAAGTTGAGAGGACTTTCTATGCTGCTGTGTCCTTTGTAAGTAAAAGGCCAGAGCCCTTTTACAATCCAAAGTATGAAGATTCCTTTCTGCATTTGAGGCATGAGGCCTTGGGAAGAATACAGGAAGGTAAACCGCTTGGTTTAAATGAAAAGGTGACACCACCTTTGGCATAAAATGTGGATGAGTCCTAAGGACTACCTTATCATGATGGAACCTTGCATAAGGAGGAACAGCCACCAATGCTTGCAACTCACTGATGCGATGTGCTGATGTGATTGCAATAAGAAAGATGACCTTCCAGGAAAGGATTTTCAAAGAGGTAGTGGGGCCAATGTTTCAAAAGGCGGTTTCATAAGCTGCCCAAGAACCAAATTTAAGTCCCATGCTGCCGGTGGTGGCTTAATGGGAGGCTTAGTTAAAAGAAGTCCTCTCATAAATCTCGCTATGAGAGGATGAGAGGAAATAGGTTGCCCATTTAGAGGCTTGAAAGAAGTTGCAATAGCACTCAAATGAACTCTCACTGAATTGGTCTTAAGCCCTGCATTAGATAAATGAAAGAGATAATCCAGTAATGATCCAAGAGGTATCGCAAGAGGGTTAAGACCCTTCTGCGAGCACCATATGGTAAACCTTTTCCACTTGAAAGCATAAGAGCGTCTTGTGGAAGGCTTCCTGGAAGCATAAAGAATATCCTTTAACTGCTGAGAAAGGTTAAGACCGTGAAGTTCTAGGCTTTCAGTAACCAGGTCCTGAGATGCAGAGACTGAGGATTGGGATGCCACAGCATCCCATCCTCCTGAGAAAGGAGATTTGGAGCAGATCCTAACTCCAGAGGCGGAGCTTGAGAGAGATGTAGGAGCTGTGGCCAATGTGGAGCTATGAGAATCATATGACCTCTCTCTCTCTGAAGCTAGAACAGGGTTTTGGGAATTAGGGGAATGGGTGGAAGTCCTGGCCCCAATGGAGGAGGAAAGAATCCCTGGCCTGACAACCCTGAGCCGGAATTCTGGAACAGAACCGGGGAAGTTTGGCATTCAGCGGGGGGTTTCCAAAATTTGGAAACCTTTGGCCACCTGGTCTGCATGGAGACACCATTCGTGTGGAAGCAGAACTTGACTGAGTTTGTCTGCCCAAGAGTTTTGAATGCCTGGAAGATACACCACAAGGAGATGAATCTGTTGCTCTCTGGCGAGGGCCCATAGTCGCAAAGCTTTGTTGCATAGCGACAGAGAGCCTGTTCTGCCCTGCTTTTCACATAAAACATGCCTACTTGATTGTCCGTTTGAACTAGGACTGTCTTTGTAGCTGAGCTGGGTGTGAAATACTCGAAGAGCAATGAAGATTGCTCTGAGTTCCAGGAGATTGATATGTAGATAGGTCTCCTGTGGAGTCCAGGTGCCCTGGGTAGAGAGGTTTTGCGGGTGGGCTCCCCAACCCACCTGTGAGGCACCTGTTGTTAGAGTGGCTTGGAGTGGGGGTTGCTGAAAAGGGGACCCAACGAAAATGTTTTGAGGTGATTGCCACCATTGGAGGGACAAAATAAGATGATCTGAGTTTGCTATTTTGTCTGACAGGCAACCTGACGCCTGAGTCCACTGAGTGGATAAAGTCCACTTGGCTGCCCTCATATGGAGGCGAACATAAGGAACCACATGCACGGTGGATGCCATGTGGCCTAGCAACTGTAACATTTCCCGAGCAGTAAAGTGAGGTTTTAACACTGCTTGGGAAGCTAACTGCACAATGCAAAGGCAGCGGGCCTGTGGAAGGTATGCCCTTGTCTGTCTGGTATCCAGCAAAGCTCCTATAAACTCCAGGGACTGAGTAGGAGCAAGGTTGTATTTTGGGAAGTTTATGACAAGTCCCAAATACTGAAGGATGCGCACTGTGCGAGACAGAGCAACCCTGGCCTCTGGCTCTGAAGGGGCTCGAATGAGCCAGTCGTCTAAGTAAGGGAAGACAAATATTCCTAGGGTGCGAAGAAATGCTGCACCACAGCCATGCATTTTGTGAACACCCTTGGTGCAAAGGCCAGTCCAAAAAGAAGCACCCCTATATTGGTAGTGCTTCCCTTGAAACAGAAAGCGAAGGAACTTTCGATGAGCTGGATGGATGAGAACATGAGTGTACGCATCCTTGAGATCTAGAGAACAAAGCCGATCCTGACTCTGAAGGTATGGCAGCAGAGTTCCTAGAGAAATCATTTTGAACTTCTCTTTGAACAGGAATTTGTTCAATTCTCTGAGGTCCAGAATGGGCCTGTCCCCTCCTGTTTTCTTTGGAATAAGGAAATAGGGGGAGTAAAACCCTGTATCCTGTTGGAGAATGGGTACCTCTTCTACTGCCCCTTGGGCAAGAAGCACAGTGACCTCTTGACCTAACTGGTTGTTGAGAGAGGTGTGAGAATTGAACTGTCTTACCACTGTAGGAGGCGGCATGTTGAGGAAATGAAGCTTGTACCCCTCTCTTAGACAGTCCAATTTTCTGCTGTAATTTGACCCCATCTCAGGGCAAAATGACATAACCGTCCTGGGATGGTGGAAGGTTCTGGGCTGTTGAGGGCCAGGAAGGCAAAGTTCTCTAGATAGGAGTCAAAGCCCCTGTGGAGGCTGAGTCTGCTGAGCCAGTTGAGGCTTAGTTGATATTGTTTTTCTTTGTCTAGGTTGTTGCTGCTGTCCCTTTTGGGCAGGCTGACCTAAATGATGGCCCTGCTGGGTATAGGAGGGATAAAACTTCTTCTTCTTACTGAAGAATGGTTTCTTAGAGGATTTTTTCCTTGCAGGATCAGCTGTAGATTTAGACAATCTATCCAAAGTGATATTGTTAGCATCTATCTCATTAGCTTTTTCCTGCCAATTCTTGCCAAAAAGATTTTCTCCTGTGCAAGGAATATTCCCTAGTTTATCCTGTACCCAAATTTCTAAGTCAGATGCCTGAAACCAGGCAATCCTATGTGCACCTACGGCAATGGCAGAGGTTCTGCTTATGCACTCAAAGCAGTCAAAGGCTGCACGACTGACAAACTTGGAAACATCCTGGGCATGTTTGACAAGGGCGAGGTAATCTTGCCTCTTATCATCAGGAAGGAGACGGCTCATAAGCTCTAAATCTCTTGTGACCTCCCTTAAGGAACATTCCCATATACAAAATATAGGAACTGATCCTAGCAGAAAGCATGGAAGCCTGGAAGGATCGACGTCCGAAGGCATCAAGAGTCCTACACTCACATCCTGTAGGATTAGATGCATGCCTTTTTGCACTCTTTATCCGTCTCATGGCTGATTCCACCACCATAGAATGGTGTGGTAATTGAGTCTTCTGAAACCCAGGACAAGGAGGAACTCGATACATGGTGTCGAGTCTTCAAGAGTGAGGAGATGTGGTTAGAGGTGTTTCCCACATCCTTAACATAAGATCATGCAAGATCTCATGAATAGGTAAGGTAGCTGCCTCCTTGGGAGCTTTAGGGTATTGTAGGATTTCTAATTCCTTTGCCCTAGGCTCTTTTTCAGGAGCCACTGTGATGGAAAAGACCTCGGACCACATCTCGGATAAAATCCTGAAAGGACATATCCTCTGGTGGAGACATCCTACGCTGAGGAGAAGAAGAATCCTCAGGAAGAAGTACTCTGGTATCGGCAGAGCTTTCAGAGTCTTCAGACTCCTCCAAGGATTTGAAGTATCTCCGATTCGGGTGATCGTGCAAGGCACTGTACCGGTACCGATCAAAGTCGGTATCGGAGTGGTCCGGTACCGACTTGTCGATGTCGGATAGAAACGCATGACTCGGTCCCGGTAGAATACCTGCCGATGTCGATGCCGTCGGTGCTGGTACCAGAGTCGGTGCCGGCTGAATTGTCTGAAGCGGTTTCAGGGGCATCAAGGCCGTGAGAAGAGCCGCCAGACTGCATTCAATAGCCAAGAATCTCTGGTCTATCGACTCTGCCGATGCTTGGGTATCGGTGCCGGATGAAGCGGCCGGGACCCCAGAGCATGGCACCAGTAGTTCTGCCGAGGTTGAAGCCTCGAGAACATCCTGGAGCCCCGTTAGTGCTTTGGAATTCAAAGCCTCCTGCCGGGGCAATTTTGCCGGTGAAAGTCCCTCAAGGGCAACGCCAGAGCATCTCGATGTTTAGAAGGAGATCTACCCTTTGAGGACTGGCTAGATTTATGTTTAGTTACCTGAGATCCATGGGAGGAAGACGAAACCCTGGAAAACGTCGATGCCACGGAGGCTGCATCAGAGGGAAAAAGGGTGCTAAGTTTTGCAGCTCGGTTTTGCCGGCCCCTTTTCGACACCATCCCACAGGCAACACACTCCAAAATAGAGTGGTCAGGACCTAAACATTTGAGGCACCACTCATGGGTGTCGGTGACGGAGATGGTACTGCCACACTTAGAACACTTTTTAAAACCCGAAGTGTGTTTTTCCATTCTAAAGGAAAAGTTGGGCCTAGTGCCCAAAATGGCGCGTGGCAGCTGAGGAGAAAATTACTGGAAAGGACTCCAGAAAGAACGTTTTTTTTTTTTAAGCAAAAAAAAAGAAGAACCAGCGGTACCGGTGTAGCGTCGAAGGAAGGCAGACCCGACCACAAAAAAGAAAAATAAGAAGGGAATTTTTTCTGCGGTGACAGGATGTGCGACCTGTCGGCTCCGCGGAAAACGAAGAACTGGAGAGTGACAGTTGGAAAGGCGGGAAGGCAGCATGCAGGCGCTGTGGGATGCTCTCAAAAGCTTTCCTATTGGACGCTGGGGAGCGTTCCCGTGCAGGCTCTGTCAGTACCGACGATACCCATATGTGAAGACTACATTCCTGCTTGTTCCTGGAGATAAGATGCAATTGCAAAATGTGGTGAGGGATAAAGAGGGGTGATATGTGTTATTGCGGATAAAAGTGGGAAATGAGTGGTACTGCATAGTAAATGTATATGCACCAACAGGGGTGCAAAGTGAATTCTGGACAAAGCTGAATGAAGAGGTGGGGAAATTGGGGGAGGGTCACCTCATTTGTGGAGAAGATTTCAACTTAACGTGGAATCCAGTGAGAGACGCCTCAGGGAAAAGGGAGGGTAGGAAGCGCTACCACAATTTTGTAGCGCACCATTGCTTGATTGATGCCTGGAGATTCCACCACCCGGGGAAGAGACAATTTTCTTATTTTTCACCGGTACATGGATCATATTCCAGAATAGATGCTATCTGGGTATCGAAAGAGATGGGGGGTAGGATTAAGGGGGCGGATATGGACTTGATTACTTTGTCAGATCATGCGCTAGTGGAAGTCAGGTTGACAATACAGGGAGAGGGGAAGGGCTTACAGTTTTGGAGACTTAATGAATCTCTATTAGAAGATGGAAGGGTAAGAGCGGACATCGAGAGGGAAGGAGTGGAGGAGTAGCCTAGTGGTTGGGGCAAAGTACTTCAGGCCGGAAGGTCGGGGGTTCAAATCCCACCAGAGGACAGCAACCTTGGGCCGGAAGGACTGGGGTTTCTAGTCCCACAGGTGCTCCTTGTGGTCTTGGGCAAGCCACTTAACCCTCCATAGCCCATTTTCCCTGTAAAATAGTTATCTCCAAGTTATAATACCCTGTTCAATGTAATTTCAGTTTGTTCAATGTAAACCGCACTGATGCAGAATAGCGCGGTATATAAGAGAATGTAATAAAATAAATAAATGAGGGAATACTTCCATTGGAAAGATAATGGGGAGGTAACTTGGGGAGGGGTGTGGGATGGATATAAAGCAGTAGTGCGAGGAATTTTAATTAAAAGGGGGGCGCAAAAACGGACTTAAAGGGAGGGAACAGAGAGGGAACTGAGAGCAAGATTGCTGGAATTGGAAGAACTAGATGCGCAAGGGAAGCAAGGAGAATACAGAGGCCAGGTGCTGGCAGTAAGAGCACAGTTAAATGACTTACAGGCAGCAAAGATAAGATATCATATGCAGTTGTTGCAACAGAAATTCTTTGAGGGAGGTAATAAAGCAGGGCGATATATGGCTCAGAAACTGAAGCAGAGGAAATTGCGTTCTTACATAATGAAAATTTGGAATCCGGACAGGGAGCGGGTATATAAGGACAGGGAGATTAGGGAGGTCTTTAGAGGATACTATCAGGGGTTATATAAAGCACGGGACCCTACACAGAGGGAAAGAGTACAGAGTTATCTTGATTCAATTCAGTTACCAAAATTAGAAGACAGGGAACAGAAAGAATTAAACAAGGCTATAACAGCAGAGGAGGTACAACGGGCTATAAAACAGTTGAAAATAGATAAGGCTCCGGGGTTAGATGGGCTCACAGCGAGGTTTTATAGAAGTTTTGGAGAGATATTAACTAAACCCTTGGTGAGATTATTTAATCTTCCACGGGAGGGAGGTAGATTAGCGGATACTATGGGATGGGCGGGAATAACCGTAATACATAAAGAGGGAAAAGATCCACAAGAGTGCTCTTCATATCAACCTGTCTCAATGATCAAAATAGATGCCAAATTACTAGCGAAAATACTCGCTACGCGTTTAAACAAGATAGGGAAGCTGATACATTTGGATCAAGCGGGATTTATTCCCGGTAGACAGGTAGCGGATAGTATTAGAAAGATCTTAAATATGATTTGGTCCACTGAACAAAGTAGGGAGGAGGCCTTGCTGTTGTTGCTGGATGCGGAGAAGGCCTTTGACCAGGTGTCATGGCCATTTCTTTTCCAGGTAATGGAAAGAATGGGATTGGGGGAAGAATTTTTAAGTTGGGTAAAGCATAGTTACTCACCCGTAACAGGTGATCTCCGGGAACAGCAGGAATTTAGTCTTCACATATGGGTACGTCGGTACCGATAGAGCCTGCGCGGGAATGCTCCCCAGCGTCCAACCAGGAAGCTTTTGGGAGCATCCCACAGCGCCTGCGTGCTGCCTTCCCGCCTCTCTCCAGTTGAGTTTAAAGCTGAGACAAAGAGAGAGAGGGGGAAAGGGAAAGAGATAGATAGAGAGATACAACTCCTAGGGGAGGTGGGTGGGTTGTGAAAACTAAATTCCTGCTGTTCCCGGAGATCACCTGTTACAGGTGAGTAACTATGCTATCTCCAGGAACAAGTAGGAATGACGTCTTCACATATGGGGACTCCCTAGCTTTAGATGCCAGGGAGAGACCCCAGAAGTTGTGTGCCCCTGTGAAGGGCTCCACTTCCCCCCATGGACCTCTGGCATCCAACCAGGGATGGCGGGTAGGCGTTGATTAGATATGGAACAGGTGTTGAAGAACAGCTTGACCAAACAAGGCATCCCGGCGGGAGTCCTTGTCCAAGCAGTAATGGGCTGTGAAGGTATGAACTGAGGCCCAAGTAGCTGTTCGACAGATGTCGTCGATAGACACGGAGTGTAGGTGAGCCATTGAGGCTGCCATGACTCTCACATTGTGAGCTGTGACATGGCCCTCCAGAGGAAGGTTCTTATTCTGATAGACAAAGGAAATGTACTGTGAAATCCCGCAGTGCACTCCCCAACCCACTAAGCTAGCATCCGTCAACAATGGGAGCCACTCCGGCTGTTCCAGCGGCATGCCCACTGCCAACGACGACCGGCGCAGCCACCAACGAAGCGATCGCTTGACCTCCATCGGACACAGGAGACGCTTGCTCAGCGGATCTGCCTGATGCGACCAACGGCGCAGAACTGCTCTCTGCAGAGGCCTCATATGGACCTTGGCCCACAGCACCAATTCCAACGTTGCCGCCATTGTTCCCAGCACTCGGAGATAATCCCACGCCGCCGGAGCAGAGACCGACAAAAACTGGCAAATCAGTTATCTCAATGCTTCAGCCCTCCTGTTTGGCAGAAACACCTGCCCCTTCTTCGTGTCGAAGCGAATCCCGAGGTACTCGAGATCTTGGGAAGGTTTCAACTGACTCTTTTTTGGGTTGACCACCCAACCCAGATCTTGTAAGAACTTCACTACTCTGTCCGTCACCCGAACACTCTCCTCCTCGGCCCGAATCAACCAATCGTCGAGATAAGGGTGAACCAGAATTCCTTCTCTGCGCAACGCTGCCACCACCACCACCATAATTTTGGTGAGGGTTTGCGGCGCCGTCGCTAAGCCAAAGGGCAACGCTTGGAACTGATAGTGACCCCAAGGTAGGGCAAACCTTAGGAACGTTTGGTGAGCTTCTCGGATAGGGATGTGCAAGTACGCCTCCGTAAGATCCAGAGACGTCAAGAACTCTCCCCGACGCACTGCCACTATGATGAACCGCAGAGTCTCCATCCGAAAATGCGGCACCCATAGGCAGCGATTTACGGCCTTCAGGTCTAAAATGGGTCGCAGTGCTCCGCCCTTCTTTGGCACCACGAAATAAATGGAGTACCGACCCGCTCCGTATTCGGTTTCCGGTACTTCGACCACCGCTCCAGCTGGAGCAGCCTGTCCAAAGTACCGTGAACCGCTGCGGTTTTCCTGGGCCCTCTGCACGGCGACCGAACGAAGGAATCCTTTATGGGTCAAGCCAACTCCAATGCATAGCCCTGTTGAATGATCTCTAACACCCACTGATCGGATGTAATGCGGGTCCAAGCGGAAAGAAACTCCCGAAGCCGCCCGCCTATGGGAGGCCCTTCCACCGGGACCCGCCTCGCTTCATTGCGACTTACGGGTTGCAGACGCGGGCGGTGAAGAGAAACTTCTATTCGCTCCCCGGAACCCGCGAAACCCCTGTGCTCGAGCTGAAAACCGGCCCCTTTAGTAACTTCCAAATCTCGCCGACCGAAACCTACGAAAGTCCTGAAACTGCCCTTGAAAGGCTTGCACTGACTTCCCCTGTTTCAGCTTATCCTCTGGGAGTCTACCTGCCTTGGATTCTCCCAGATCCTTCACCAATTTATCCAAGTCTTCGCCAAAGAGCAAGCCACCCTTAAAGGGAAGCTTGCTGAGACGAGATTTAGATGGTCCATCCGCTGCCCAGTTCCGTAACCACACCTATCAGCGGGCAGCCACCACCGACGCCGTGCTATTGGCCAGCGCCCTGATTAAGTCGTAATGTACATCCGCTACGTAGGCCGCTCCAGACTCTAGCCGATCCAACTCCTTGACCTCCTCGAGATCCAGGTGCGGAGACTGACGCAACCGCTGGACCCATCGTAGACATACTCTGGCCAACCAAGCCCCACAGATGGAGGCCTGCAGAGAAAGGGAGTCCGCCTCAAAGGTTTGCTTCAGTAAACCGTCTACCTTGCGGTCCTGAGTATCCTTTAGGGCCGCACTACCTTCCACCGGGATAGTGGTCTTCTTTGTAACTGCCGACACCACCGCATCCACCCGGGGTGCCCGGAAGCGGTCCTTATACTTATCGGCCAGCGGATAGAGTCTATTCATTGTCCGTATGCCCCGTAGTCCTGCTTCCGGCCGATCCCACTCTTCTTGAATCATCTTGTCCATCACCTGATGAACTGGAAACACCACCTGCGTTTGCCGCACCGCCTGAATGACGGGATCCTCAACCTCGTCCTCCACCGCTGCAATGTCTCCGAGATCAAAGCCGCAAGCTCCTCTCTGCGGAACACTCTAACAATTTTAGCCTGATCCTCCGGCTCCGGAATCTCCCCTTCCTCCAGATCCTGTGGGCCCTCCTCCGGATCCCAATCCGTGTCATGGAGCTGAGTCCATTCGTCTTCCAACGATGGTGAATCCTTCATTCTCGATCGTTTAGGGACTGACAGTTCCCCGCTAACCTCTACAGACGCGTCCTGCTGAACCATCCCCGCTAGCATTTCGGAACCTGACCGCTTCCCCTGGCGCTGCAGACAGAAGGCCTGATGCATCAGCAAAATTAATTCAGGGCTGAAATCCCCGAGACCCGATGCCTGCGCCGCCCAATGTTCCCTCTAATTTTCTGTAGGCTGTGTGCGCATAAAATATCAGCTGTGTGCAGCTTTTGAAGGAAGGTTAAATTTTTGTGCGCCACATAACGACACTCGGAGTTATATACTTTAAAATTTGACTACACGTCAGAATACAGTATGTACACCACATTGATTTTAATCAAATTAAATGAAAATAGACTATTACTAAATGAAGCGGGAAATTTCTAGTAATTACAATCATAACTTTTAAATTTTAAGATGTCTGTGTTTTCTATCAGAATCAGAGCCGTAATTTTTGTGTGCTCTGTTGTAAAGTATTGTGCTAGCTCGGCGAGGTGTGTGCGCGCACACACGCGCACAGCTTAGAGGGAACAGTGGCGCCGCCAGAGAAGTGTCAGAGGGTCCCGCCAAGTCCTCTAACACTGGCTCTTGAGCCGGCGAACGTGGGGAGTCCGCCCTCACCGCTACGGACGCCCCCTATGACTCAGGTATCTCCTTGACGTCCATCTGCTGTTCCACCGTGGACGAGAGGGTTGCACAGCCCCGGCACACCCCTGTATCGGCCACTGTGGCCCTTCTAGTGCCACACACAATGCAAAGAGACCTTGCTGCCATCAAGCTAAGCAGCAACTGTCCCAGGGAGGTTTCTCAAGGTATCTTCTTTGTCTTTCTTTTTTTTTTCAATCAACTATAACAGTTAACTAATTAAGTGACTCCCAGCCCACCCCCCCCCCCCCCCCCCCCCGGACAGCAGAGCCACCCGAAGTCCTCCTCTCTCTTTGAAACGGGACCGGGAAGGAGACCCCCAGCAAACCGCTAAAAATGAAGCACAAGAAGGAAAACCAACCAAAACAAGAAGAAAAGGGAAGAAAAAATAGAAGAAAAAACCCCAAATGATCTCCCCTCGCCTTGCCGGGACTCAGAGACGTGAAATTTGCTGCTACACGCGGTTTTACCCCCACAGCTAAAATGGCTGACGAGAATGCCGGCAAGACGAAAAGGGCGCAGAGAATGCCGGCAAGCCGAAAAGGGCACCAAACTGCCCCGCGGCTTGCCGGCAAGCCGAAAAGGGCACCAAACTGCCCCGCGGCTTGCCGGCAAGCCGAAAAGGGCACCAAACTGCCCCGTGGCTTGCCGGCGCTTGAGAAACGACGCTCTCGCTAATATAGGCCGCCTGTCCCGGTGAAACACTTACCGGGCCGAGCCTCCACTGCTCCCGAGTTCCAAAAAAAGAAAAGAAAACCTGCCGTGACCAGCGCCGCCTCTCCAACGCTGCTGCCTCTACCGGCTGAAACTGCCAAGCCGGGAAGGCAGGCACTACGTACCGGAGAAGAGCTACAGACAGCAAGAAGGGCTCTCCCCCGTACAGTCCGGGTGGGAGAGAACCTTCGGGCCACCGCAGGGGAACTCAACTCGATGTCCTGAGCCAGTACCCCTCAATAGACAGGCAGAATGCAGGGCCAGGGAGCAAGAATGCCGACAGCTAGCCTATTGGGTCTTTTTTTTTTTTTAAAGATACAGTCCTTAATATTACCAGCAAATTGTCAATTACAAATTCCAACCCTATCCTATTAGCTCCTTATTAATTCCTCCATAGAGCCCTTCCATGAGGCTCATCAAGTCTTCCTGCTGCATGGAGACTGGTCACCCTGGGAGGAGAGAGACACCACAGCAGGCTATATCCATTGATGTCATCAATTTGACATACCAGTCTCCAAGCTGCAGGAGGAGATTGACAACCCAGAGGTAGAGGACTGAACTGGAGGAACAATAAGGAAAGACCTGTTAATCGATTCATATGGTCGAATAGACGGCCAAGAGTAGCTATGGCAGTAACACAAACAGCCAAGGGAGAGGGAGGGTTAGGGGTACCTAATTTTAGAAAATATTATGAGGCTGCTCAACTGAAAACTATATACGAGTGGCACAGTGGGACACAGAAACAGTGGGTTCAAATGGAAGAAGACTCAGTAAGTGGGGGGAGATTGGACAGAATGGTTTGGAGGGGTGGTAATAGTGCTGAAAATAAACACCAACACCCCATTATAGCCCACAGTTTGAGGGGTGTGGAGACAGAATAGAAAACAATTAGTACAAGATAAAGAATACATACAGGGAATGACACTGGAGGCATGTTTTGATAGGGGTCAGGGACCAGGGGTAACTGTTTTCGCAGATGGGCAAAGGCTTTCACAGATTTCTCAAATAGTGAGCAAGGAGGGCATGCTGGAGTTTGAGGGCATCAGGGACCTGTACCGGCTGGGAGATAGTGATTATTCTGCATATTTACAATTGAGCCATTTTTTGAGGCAACGGAAGGTGTGGAAGGATTTATGGGAACATAGAGGGTAGTTTGAGGCGCTTTGCTCAGGCCATATTGGCCAAAAAGGAGCTTTGTCCAGAATTTACAAAGGATTGATGGAGGGAGGGGGAAGTAAATGGAAATTACACTTACCTGGTAATTGAAGTTCCTGGAGGGTCCAGTTTAGTCCTCCACATCTGGGTAGTGCACCTCCTCCTGCAGCAAGGAGACTGGACCAATCAACTCTTTAGAACCGTAGCCTGCTTACTGCTGGAACTCCCATGAGCCCTCCAGTGAACTAGTAACAAAGCAGACTGAAGAAAGAACAGATTAAGGAAAGTACAGAAAAGCACTCACAGAGGCGGTGCAGAACCCCCTCCCCAAACGAGAGGGCTGAAACGCTGCACCTTGCTTCAGTTCCCGGTCCCGAATACCGACCGTCAACACCGGAAGCTGAGGAAACAGAAAGCAAAAAGAGAAGACCGAGAATAAACTCGAGGGAACGAAAATCCATGGGACGGTAACCCAAGGGTGAGGGTCCCCTCTGTTTTTTTTTTTTTTTGCGTAGGATTCTTCAAGGTAACCGACAGCAGAGTAGAACGGGCAAAGCGCGCCGCCAAGACTGAGCAAATAGAAAATTCCGGGCGGGAAGGAGGACTAAACTGGACCCTCCAGGAACTTCAATTACCAGGTAAGTGTAATTTCCATTTCCCGAGCGGGTGTCCAGTTTAGTCCTCCACATCCGGGATGTACCAGAGCAGTCAACAATGGGGGGGGGGGGGTCTTGGCACGCGGCACGCAAGACCGCAGACCCAAAACTGGTATCCCGAGCCGCTGCCACATCCAAACGGTAACGTTTACTAAAGGCATGGAGGGAGGACCACGTCGCCGCTCGACAAATTTCCAGTGGAGAAACGAGACCATGCTCCGCCCAAGACGCGGCCTGCGCCCTAGTGGAATGAGCTCGCAACCCCAAGGGCACAATCTTCCCCTGCAGAAGATACGCCTAGGAGATTGCCTCCTTAATCCACCGAGAAATGGAGGCTTTAGCCGCCGCTTCCCCTTTCCGCGGACCCCCAAACAGCACGAACAAACGATCCGACTTTCGAAAAGGCGCGGACACCTTGAGATACTGACGTAGGACCCGACGCACATCAAGCTTATGAAGTACCGAGCCGGACTCTGAAGACGATCCTGGAGCGAAAACCGGCAAAACTACAGGTTGATTCACGTGAAAGGGAGACACCACTTTAGGCAAGAAAGAAGGAACCGTCCGCAAAATTACCCTATCGCTAAGAAAGGATAAAAAGGGAGCTCTACAAGAAAGCGCCTGAAGTTCAGAGATACGACGCGCCGAGCAGATGGCAACGAGAAAGACTGCCTTCAATGTCAAGTCCTTTACAGATGCATGGCGGAGCGGCTCAAAGGGCGCCCGAGACAAAGCCTGTAGCACCAGGTTCAAATCCCAAGGTGGCAAGACAACCCTGCGAGAAGGACGCAACCAAAACACAGCTTTGAGAAAATGCCGAACGTCCGCATGGGAGGAAAGAGGGACGTCGTGAATATTGCCGCGATAGCACGCCAGAGCGGCAATCTGGACCTTTAACGAGCTTGCGGCCAGACCCTTGTCAAAACCATCCTGCAAAAAACTAAGAATGACCGCAATGGAAGAAGTGGCAGCCCGGACCGCATGCCGGGAACACCAATCCTCAAAAATCCGCCAAATCCGAACATAAGTGAGGGAGGTAGACGGCTTCCGCACCCGCAGCAGGGTGGAAATAACCGCTGGGGAATACCCTTTCTTCCTCAACCGAGCCCTTTCAATGGCCATACCGTAAGCGAGAACCGATCCACCTGAGGCATGCGCAGAGGCCCCTGCATCAGGAGATCCACTAGGGAAGGAAGGCGCCACGGCACGCCGTCGAGCAGCCGCACCAGATCCGCGTACCACGGGCGGCGGGCCAATCCGGCGCCACTAACAGGACCGTTCCGCGGTGGGCCTCGATGCGCTGAACTACTCTGCCAATCAGAGCCCACGGCGGAAAGACATACAGAAGCTCGAACTCGGGCCACGGTTGGAGAAGGGCGTCGATACCCTCGGACATTCGTTTCCCGTCGCCTGCTGAAGAAACGACTCGTCTTGGCCGTTTCGAACGTCGTCATGAGATCCATGATGGGCGGACCCCACCGACGAACTATTTGAGCAAAAACCTGTGGGTGCAACTCCCACTCGCCGGCGTCTATTCGCACACGACTGAGAAAATCTGCCATGACATTGTCCCTTCCAGCGATATGCGCTGCCGAAATGGCCAGGAGACGCTTTTCCACCCAAAGAAAAAGCGCGTCCGCCTCGACTTCCAGGGGCACGCTGCCTGTGCCGCCCTGCCGGTTGACGTACGCCACGGCCGTTGCGTTGTCCGACAGAACACGAACCGCTCGGCCTCGGACTGACTCCTCGAAAGCTTGAAGCGCTAGCCGAATTGCCCGCAGCTCGAGTCGGTTGATCGACCACCGAGCCTCCTGCGGAGACCATGTCCCCTGTGCAAACCGGCCCTGGCAGTGGGCTCCCCAGCCGGAGAGACTCGCATCCGTGATGACCGGCAACCAGAGGGGCTGCTCCAAGGGTGCTCCCATCCGAAGCGATAGCAGGGACAGCCACCATTGTAAGGCCATCCGAACCCGAAGGGGACACGCCAAGCGGCGGTTGAGAGAGTCCGACTGATGGGACCAACGACGTAGCAGCGCACGCTGAAGAGGTCGCATATGAAATCGGGCCCACGGAACTACTTCCAGAGTCGACGCCATGGTTCCCAATAAGCGGAGATACCAACAGGCCGAAGGAGCGGGGTCCGCCAGGAACACCCGCAGGAGCTGACGCAAACTCTGGACCCGGCGATCTGGGAGAGACACTATCCCTGTGACCGTATCGAAACAAACACCCAGATATTCGAGATGTTGAGCCGGCACCAGCTGACTCTTGGAGACGTCGATCACCCAGCCGAGATTCTGCAGAAGATGAACGACTTTGTCCGTGGCCTGCAAACTCTCTTTCGCGGACTTCGCTCTTATCAGCCAATCGTCGAGGTAGGGGTGCACCAGAACCCCCTCCTTGCGCAAGGCCGCCGCGACTACTACCATCACCTTGGTGAAAATGCGAGGCGCGGTGGCTAGGCCGAAGGGTAGTGCTTGGAACTGAAAGTGACCCCAGGGAAACGCGAATCGGAGATACTTCTGATGAGCGGGCCGAATGGGAATATGTAGATAAGCCTCGGTGAGATCCAGAGAAGTCAAGTACTCTCCCTGTCGCACGGCGACAATGACGGAACGGAGAGTCTCCATCCGGAAATGAGGTACTCGGAGACAGCGATTCACACCCTTGAGATCGAGAATAGGGCGTACGGAGCCGTCCTTCTTTGGCACCACGAAATAAATGGAGTAACGACCGAGTCCGCACTCGTTCGCAGGAACTGGGACGACGGCACCCAGCGCTAACAAGCGTTCCAAGGTCAGCCGAATGTCCAGTTCCTTCTGCGACCCTTTGCAGGGAGAGAGGACAAAGGAATCTCTTGGAGGGATGGCAAAGTCCAACGCATAACCGTCCCTGACGATCTCGAGGACCCAACGGTCCGAAGTAATGTGGGCCCAAGAGGGTAGAAAGTTCCGGAGACGTCCGCCGATAACTTGAACCCCCTCCGGAGCCCGCCTCATTTCATTGCGGTTTGCGACTAAAGGAAGAGGAGGCACCGGAGGAAGCGATGGAGAAGCCCCTACCAGCCCCCGGAAACCACGAAAGGACTGAGTCCGAGACGCAAACCGGCCTTGCTGGGAATTCCAAAGGCGGGTCGACCGAAAGCGCCGAAAATCCCGAAAGGAACCCCGAGACGCTGGAAAAGCTCTAACCGACTTGGGCTTGTCCTCCGGAAGCCGTCCACCTTTGGACTCCCCCAAGTCTTTCACCAACTTGTCCAAGTCCTCCCCAAAGAGCAACTTACCCTTAAAGGGAAGTCGGCTAAGGCGAGACTTGGAAGAAGAGTCGGCGGCCCAGTTACGCAACCAAAGGGACCTGCGCGCAACCACCAATGAAGCCATACTATTCGCCATGGTACGGATCAAATCATAATGGACATCTGCCAGATAAGCAGAACCCAACTCTAGGCAAGGAACCTCAAGCAATGCCTGTTGGTCTAGGGAAGAATTCTGACGCAAGCGCTGAGCCCATCTCAAAGAAGCTCTAGCAATCCAGGCCGCACAAATCGAAGCCTGTAGCGATAAAGCATTTGTCTCGAATGCTTGCTTCAATAAACCATCCACTTTCTTGTCTTGAAGATCCTTCAAGGCAGCACTGCCTTCCACCAGAATAGTGGTCTTTTTGATCACCGCAGATACTGCTGCATCAACTCGAGGAGACTTGAATTTCTCTTTATCCTCGTCCTTCAACGGATAAAGACGATGCATCGTCCGGATGCCCTTCAAGCCAGCGTCCGGATGGTCCCACTCGGTCTGTATCATCTGAGCTACCACCCGGTGAACAGGGAAGACCACCTGAGAGTCCCGAACCACCTGAATAAGGGGATCCTCCAACACATCGGCCTCCCCCGGAGCCGGCGCTGAGAGATTGAGAGTCTGAAGGGCTTCCGTGATAAGGGGAACCAACTCCTCCTTACGAAAGACCCGAACAATTCTAGTCTGATCCTCAGGGTCTGAAATTTCACCTTCTTCAAGGTCATCGCCACTGCCTTCAAGGTCAGCATCCAGCTCAAGGTCTGAAACATCGAAATCTTCAAGCACCAAGCTAGCAGTGCGCAACTTCTTAGCCGCCTTGGAGGGCGGTTCTAGCGGAACCGATACAGACGGCAGAGGGACGAGAGCTGAGGGAGAGGACTCAGGCCACTTGCCCAACTGCCCCAACTTGAACACCTGGTGCATAATGAGCATGAAATCTGGAGAAAAATGCGTCAGAGCAGAAGAAGCATCCCCTTGTTTCACAGAGACTCCGGACCCCGGAGCCTGAGAGCCAGTAGCCACAGGCGGCAACAGAGGCCCCGGAGAAAGATCACCCCTCAGCAGACAGCGGAGTCACCAGATGCTCTGCTGAAGAAGGGGAGTCCCTCTGATGTTCCATGCCGGAGGAGACTGCAGCACAGCTGGAGCAGAATCCAGCGGCAGAGACGGACCGCCTACGCAAACCGCAGACTAGGCATTGTGGTTTGGAGGACATTTCTTTTTTTTTTTTTCTTTTTTTACAGGCAACCAGGGGCGCAACTGTAGAAAGGATAGAAATAGTGCACGCTGAGACAGCCGAGGATCAAGTGCCCAGCCGCACACAGACCCCGCGGAATTAAACCCCTTTTTTTTTTTTTTTTTTGAAACGAAAACAAAAAAGAAATAGTCAGAAAATGCCCAAAACTGAAGGGAAGGCAAAAACGCTACGAAATTAAAGGTATGGAAAGCCAGCAACGGCAATTACCGCCAAAAATTAAAATCCAAAATGGCCGCCGCGAGCGAGACGCGCCGGAGAAAAAAAGGGCGCCAAAAAACAAAAAATCCCAAAATTCCAAAAATAAAGGAAAAGCACCGATGAACAAGAAACCCCGAAGAAAGAACACTTACCCTGTAAATTTGGAAAAGCAAACGATCAGACAGGCGCTCAGCCGGACCGGAGAAAAGCAGAAAACCGGAGTGCTGAAGGGCAGACAAGCACTGGATCGCAGCCGGAGTGCCTGGCCGCGTGTTCAGGGCAAAAAGGAAGAAGCAGCGCCGCGGGTATGCTGATCCTGCCCCCGAACAGCCCTGGGGGAGCGATCAGAGCAGCCGGTAGAGACTGCAGGCAGGGAACCAGGGGGGAAAAGCAGTGCCGTTCAGCCTCTCCACTGTGTGTCACTGACACTCGCTGCCAAATCCTTTTTTTTTTTTTTTTTTTAAACCCAATTAAAGAGACAGTAGCCAGGAAAAAGAAGTAAAGTAAATTAAAGTAAATGAAACTGGAGAAAACACAAGCAATAACAAGAAGTGAGCCTAGCTCCAGGCTCACACCACCTCCTGCTGCAAGGAGACTGGACACACTGGAGGGCTCATGGGAGTTCCAGCAGTAAGCAGGCTACGGTTCTAAAGAGTTGATTGGTCCAGTCTCCTTGCTGCAGGAGGAGGTGCACTACCCAGATGTGGAGGACTAAACTGGACACCCGCTCAGGAAACTGGGGTTTATGATAAAATGGGAGGAGGATCTGGGTGTAAGCTGGAATGAAGAGGTGTGGGATAAGATACTACAGACAGTGGCCAGTATATCCATAGCCACACAAGTGAAAGAAAATGCTTATAAAGTGCTATATCATTGTTACCGGACACCAGTACGTAAAAAAAAGAGCTGGAGTGGGACACAATGATCAATGTTGGAGGGGGTGCCAAGAGCGAGGAGATTGGTTACATATGTAGTGGAAATGTGAGAAATTCAAGCATATTGGGCAACAATTATAGAAATGATTTTTGAAATGACTGGATTTAGATTGCAAAGGAAGTCAGAGGCCTGCTTACTGCATCAAGTGGAGGAGGATATCCCAAAGAGGGAAGGTGGGAGTCTTGCATCACTGTATAGTCTGTGATAAGGAAGCTTATCATAGCTCAGGAAGGGGCTATAGAAAAGGTGAAGTGTCTCTGAACAAGCAACCTGTCAGTGCTGGTAGAAATGAGAAAACAGAATTTTGCCATAAAAGACTACCAGTCCCAGAATGCACCAGGTTTCCAACAGCCATGAGAGGAGCTGAAGTGAGAAAACGTGTGTTCAATCAAAAGGGCTATGAGGTAATCCCCAAGCACTCATTGCAAAGGGCAGGGCTTGATTCAGCACAGCTGCGCTGTGCTAGGATGGAACACTCATCTCAAAGGGCAAGGCCTGATTCAGCACAGCTGCGCTGTGTTAGGGAGGAGCACGCATCTAAACAGAATAAGAGTAGAGTTTATTCTACAGATGACCATCTTCATGATCACCTTGGATATCCAGAGAATTGTCCTCAGTATCCTGAGAATCAGCTTGAGTTTGATCATCAGTTTCATCTGAAGGATCATCAGAAGCAGAAGCCAAACTGGACGGACAGAGAGGGAAAGAGACCCTTTGGAAGAAGGAAGAGAAAAGCCTTTGAGAGGTCTAGAAGAGTCCAAAGCAGTACGTATACTGGGAGGTATTCCAAGGGCCAGCATACACCATTGGACTGGGGAAAGCCAGAGGAATGGTGCTGCAGAGCTAGGAATCACCAGAGGCTACCTGTGAGGGAGACGGCTGCACGTGGAAGGGACCCTAAGACCTGTGCCAGAAGGTATGTGAAGAGAGATCCAGTGTCCAGGAATCTGGATTGGAAGGCTGGACATAAGAACTGGACTACATACTGGCCAGGCTATATAGAGAGGAACTCTAGCAGCAATGGAAGCTCAGGTATGAACACTGATCTATGCCCTAGCTATAACCTTGAAAGACAGCAGGGAAACAAGTATTCTCCTGAAAGTGCTCCATTGAGAGATTCATCTGTGCCAATCCATGATATTGAACCTATGCTTGTTGAAGATGGGGAAATGATTGCAGATGAAGAATGTATTTATATGGACTGCTCTCTATCTAAACTCCGTTGGTAACTTTCTGTTATAAAGTACAGCAACCATCACAAAGAAATACAAATTTGTTCTTTAATCTACTCAGAAAAGCTCCTGAAGCAGGATTTGACCCACACAGTAGAAAGCAAGCCAGCTAAGGGGTTTCAGCTGGATAACTGCTAGCAATTAAGCCTTACATAATTGCTTGTGAGCTAGGAGAGAATCACTTCTGAATCTATGTGGGAAGTAATCAGAAGTTAACCTGAAAAGAACAGTTTGTTTCTTGCTTTGTGGCTTTTCATTTGTTGTTTTCCTGATTTTGACTTTGTTTTTCCAAGTTAACACTGAAAGCAAGATACCTTATTTATGTGCTACCAAGCATATCTGTGTTGGGAGAAATAACCCCATAAATAAATATCTTATTGGCTTTACCCAAGAGCACAACTAAATTATTGTCAGCAGCTGTGTCTGGTGTGAATGAACTACATTGCCCACAATACCTTGCAAATCATATAGATATATGCACTTGACAAGACTGTGAAGATTCTCACCCAGGCAGCCGTCTGACAAGTCGCAGCAAGATGCGAGACAGCTCAGCGTTGGGTGGGTTCGGACCTACCTAAGCTGGCAGGCTTTGTCAGAAGAGTGGCTGAGGCCAGCTTGATGCATAGACTGACGGAGATGAGAAGGGGAGAAGAGAGTGGATAAATGGAAGAGAGTGTGGAAATGGTTGGAATCGTGGAAGGCTGGAGAGAGGGGGAGAAAGAAGGGCAGCAGAATGGATGAAACAGTTCAGATCCTTGGAGATATAGATTGGCGGGATGAGTTAATGGTGAAAGGGTGACATGAGAAGCGATGA
The DNA here is from genome assembly GCA_033557465.1 of Ichthyophis bannanicus. Taxonomy (NCBI): domain Eukaryota; kingdom Metazoa; phylum Chordata; class Amphibia; order Gymnophiona; family Ichthyophiidae; genus Ichthyophis; species Ichthyophis bannanicus. The sequence continues at coordinate 368,417,384 of CM066033.1, read as the reverse complement.
GTACGAGTGGCCAGATTTGAGGAGGAGGAAGGTATGAATGTAGAGCGCAGGTGGGGAGGGAGGGAGGAAGGTATAAGGAGGGATACAAAGAAAGGGGGAAATAACAAGCTGGGGCATAAACAGGATACATGATGTAATGACTATGTAAACCGTAAAATGTTGAGAACAAACTGGTTTGTAATGTGCATGGAAATGGTTAATAAAAATTAAAATGGAAAAACAAATACGATATCCAGCTGGGCATTTTTACAAGTATTATTAAACTTTTCTTTGCATGTATGTATGGCTCCGCTCTCCCTGCAGGTAAAAGAATGTGCCGATGGCTCTTTGAGTTTGGGTGGCTGTCAAGATCTATTGTTTTGCATTGATTGCTGTGGCTCTTCGCCATCCTTCAGAAGCAGCTACCCTAAGCTGGCCCTATTTTTCCCCATATCCCCAGGTTCCTTTCCACCTTCTCTTCCTCTCCTTCAGGTTCCTCAGTCTCCTGCGACACAACACTATGGCTGCGGTAGTGGCAGGTCAAAAAAAAAAGATGAGCATATACCACCCCCCCCCCCCCCCCGCTGCTCTTCTCCTTCCCTGAACCTTCCTTTGTAATCACGATGCAGGTGAAGAGGAGGGATGACAGGGAATGGAAGAGCACACCTACTGCATCCCTATGTAGCTGATCTGCTCTCACCTTCCTGGACTATCTTCTCAAGTTGCTGATCCCTTACATTCTATCTAGGCTGTTACGCTCCTTACAGGACAACCTGCTCACCATTCCAGTTCCTTTGCAAGCCTATTATGAGGCTACTCACCACCTGGCATTCTCCTGCTTGGCTCCTATTCTATGAAATACCTTACCTCGATATTTGAGAGCAGAGATCTACACTGAGAGGTTTAAAAGAAGGGTGAAAATGTTTTTTGAGCTAGCCTTTGGTGATATACTGAAGGGATACAATCTCAACCAATCTTTAACTACTTTACTTTATTATCTTTTTATTTCTACTTTCTGTTTCTTTAAAATTAGTTTAATTTTACGCAACTTGCAATTTAATAAGACATTTTAATTATATCTTTATTGTTTTATAGTAATGTTATACACTACTCTGATGCATTATCGAGAGGCAGATAAATCAAACAAACAATCTGTCTGTCAGGGAGAAGGTCAGACTTTCAACTCAGTATATCTGGTATGTCTTTTACCAAGAGGAAGTCCTGTACTCTGTGGCAACACCTGGTACTCTGGTAATTTACAGTGTGTTTTGATTTTGAAGTAATGCCTGCAATGTTTGTAAGGCAAAAGTAGCAATCTGTCAAGTGATCTCTTGGGTCCCTCCAGATCATTGGAACAGCAAAATTCATGTGTTGAACACCCTTTACCCAACCTGTTAGGAGTCTGACACAGGTAATACAGCAGACGTGAGGGCCCAATTTTTGTCCTGGACACCGACTTATCCAAAGTACAGCTTATAACATGTCTTAACAAGCGGAGTAAAACATCTTCTCTGCTTCTTAAAAGTAACCTCACAACAAATGTAGCAAAATGAATCCGGACGATTAATACACTTTCGAGGCACTGTTAAACAACTACAAGTCAGCAGACAATCTACCTCCCTACCTGCTGCTTTTCACTTTTATACTCACCAGAGTCTGGGTCCACTGCTGCTCCTCCTTTTACGGTTAGTTTCATTTTCTTTTCTGACTTGCTGGTTCCTAGAGCAGAGAACGCATCTGTTAGTTACTGGAGAGAAGACTATTTTTTTTTTGTTCCAATATTTTAATTAAAATTTAAAGTCAACCAATACAAAATACCCACACTTGGTTTGCAACTTGTCGTGCTGTGAGGGCTTGTGTGCATCAGTAATCCTGAGGGTTAAGATATCGGTAGCTTAACTACTGGCAGGGTCTCCCAAGATGGACAGGTCTCAGTTGAGGTGTCAGACCAAGACAAACCACCCATCTATCTGGGCAGTAGCAGAATGGGATGGTGTTGATGGCAGAGGATCACATTTCTGTGACAACAGCAACACCACTAAAATTAAGCTGCGTGGAAGAAAGGCCTGGCAATCTACTTCCGGATCTTGCCATGAAAACCCAATGGATAGTTACACAACGAGGCTTTTGACTATGTAAACCATGAGAAACTCTGAGCCACATTAAGAAGCATGGATATACCATAACACCTGATTGTTCTCCTGCACAGCCTTTACACTGATCAAAAAGCAACAGTTCAGACGAAACAAGGAGAAACAGAATGGTTTAAAATCAGCAAAGCTGTACGACAAGGCTAAAACTTTCCCCCTACTTGTTTAATTTATATGCAGAACAAATCATCAGAGAAGCAGGACTGTATGAAGACAACAGAGGTGTGAAGATTCGTGGGAGCCTCATCAACAGCCTTCGTTATGCTAATGATACCACATTACTGGCTGAAAGTGAAGATGATTTGAACCATTTGCTTCTCAAGATCAAGGAACATAGTCTTAAAACGAGCCTACACCTTAATGTAAAGGCAACAAAGATCCTGACAACTGGCATAATCAACAAGTTCATTGTTGATGGAGAAGAAATTGAAATAGTGGACAACTTTAACCTACTTGGATCAACTACACTGGTAAACACAATTCAAAAAATTTTCTGTCACAGAAATGAAAATGGCCGATTCTAGTACTGTTTTCTGTTACAAACTTGGATATGTACTTAGAAATTCTCCATCAACTAAAGGTTTTGAGTGACATGTAGTTTAAATTTAGACTATGTTGCTAATATTTACATTAGATGTATACAGATGTATATTGTAACTCAATTTCTCCTAAAAGGTAGTTGTATATGATTTTCTGCTGTATTGTGCCTCAAGAACATCCCTCTTAAGGGTCCAACAATAGTCTGCAAGCATACTGGAGCTCCACTTGCCCTGGTACCTATTTTCCATTACCGAAAAGTCCTGATGAAACCTTTCCCCATGTTCATCGCTGACTGCTCCTAGATTTGCAGGAAAAAAATCCAGGTGTGAATGCAAGACGTGCATTTTGAAAGACATGTTACATCCCAGTTTCTGGTAAGATTTCAGTAGAGTATCCACTGATTCTGCATAGTTGTCTGCCTTGTTATTTCCCAAGAAGTCACGGCAAACAGTCTTAAAGGACTCCCATGCAGCTCTTTCAGTTTCATTCAACTGACCGTCAAAGTTTTCATCTTTCATCAGTTTTCTAATACTCGTATCAGGTCCTACAAAGATCCCTTCTTTAATCTTCGCCTCACTGATTCGTGGAAATGTCTTTCTTAGATATGCAAATCCAAGTCCACTTCTATCCATGGCTTTTACAAAGTTCTTCATAAGACCCAACTTTATATGGAGTGGAGGTAGATATACTTTATTTGGCTCCACAAGTGGGACATGTGTAACATTTTTCTGGCCTGGGACTAGTGATGTTCTCTTTGGCCACTGTTTCCGGTTGTAATGATTTTTCCTGTCCCTGCTGTCCCACTCACACAGAAAGCAACAATACTTTGTCCAACCAAGCTGTTGTCCAAGCAAGAGGGCAATTACTTTTAAATCGCCACAAATATTCCACTTGTGTTCCTCATACTTGATATTTGTTAGCAGGAGATGCATACTGCTGTAAGTTTCTTTCATTCTGACTATCCCTACAACCAAAAGATATTGCAAACAATCTACCAGTAACAGGGCCGTCTCCCTCTATGCTCCATCCTTATGGAACTCCCTTCCTCACGAGCTGCGGAACTGTCCAACCCACTCTGAGTTCCGAAAGAAGTTAAAAACTCTTCTTTTCCTTGAACATTTTTCCCTACCACCTTAGTACCTAACCTTTTACACCCACTTCCCGCTCCTGCCCTCTCAAAAACCTTTCATGCAGCCACATGATTTATTTATTTTATTTATTTATTTATTTAACTTTCTTATATACCGCGCTCTTTTGCATCAGTGCGGTTTACATCAAAACACAACTGTCCAGCACAGAGGATCTGCCCTGGATTTACAATATAACGTGGGTATATGTACAGATAACATGATTTACAATATAACAAGGGTATATGTACAGGTAATAATAACAGGGTCATTATATACAACTATATATAGGTAAATTACAGCATACATTTGGAAAGGACTCACAGTGCCTATCGGCTAAGCTGCATGTTGGCTGATATTAGTGTGAGAAGGGTTACTATTTGTCAGGAGGTTCGGTGTCCGACATGCTCGGTTTCTGTCTTACTTGGTTGCAACTGATGGGTTGTTGATGTGGGTCGCTGAGCGTGGTTTGCTGTGGGGAGTGACCTTGGTCAGTGTAGTACTGTAGGAAGAGATGATGTTTAAGTGCCTTCCTAAATTGGGAGATGACCTTGATAGCTCTGATAGTGGGGGGGAGGGCATTCCAGGAGGTAGGTGCACACAGCGAAAAAGCTCTGGATCTGGCAGCTTGTGAGCATTTTGTTATCTGCTTTGGTAGAATCAATGTGTTTATAGCAGCTGATCTTCTCACTCTATTGGGGGGTGTAACCTGGATAAGATCTGTGATTGAAGTGGAGGAGCAGTTGGTAATGGCTTTAAATGTAAGCGTCAGCACCTTGAAGGTTATCCTGGTTTGGAATGGAAGCCAGTGTAATTGTTTTAGTATTGGTGTTATATGGTCCTTCCTTGATGCCCCTTGCAGAATTCTAGCTGATATCTAGCTGATATCCTGGTATATACCGTTGTAAATAGTTGTTCATTGTTCTTGTAATTAGTTCTCTTTGTTAACTATATATATCTCTGTTACTTTGTTCCATGTAAACAGTTGAAACATACTGCCTTAAATGTTTTACGTAAACCGTTTTGATTTGTAGAAAGAAGGTATATAAAATCTGTTGAATAAATAAATAAATATTTAGAAGAATCAATAAATAGTTGCCAATCCTCTGTTCTATAATCCGGACAAAATGTTTCCATCAGGGATTTAACTTCACAACAAAAAGCAAGTCCATCTTCAAAGGCAAAGTAATCCACAAACTCGGTATGCCTATTTCTAAAAGTGCACACTTTGGTTTCTTTCTGAAGAAGATTCCAGCCTTTCAGTCGTGACCCTAACAGTTCTGCTTGTTGCTTTGAAAGATTCAAATCTCTGACGAGATCATTCAAATTGCCTTGGTCCAGTAAATGTGGTTCAAAAAAGGAACCAGATACCTCAAAGCTTGGATCCTGCATTACAGCATCGCCATCATTGTCAACATCATCAGCATTCATTGGTTCTTCTTCTTCTTCATCCTCATTCACTGTAAGATTTTCTGGAGGTTTTGGCACCGGCAATTCTTGACAGTGAGGCTCGGGCCTCATGGCAGATGGCAAATTTGGGTAATTTACAGTGTGTTTTGATTTTGAAGTAATGCCTGCAATGTTTGTAAGGCAAAAATAGCAATCTGTCAAGTGATCTCTTGGTTCCCTCCAGATCATTGGAACAGCAAAATTCATGTGTTTAACACCCTTTACACAACCTGTTAGGAGTCTGACACAGGTAATACAGCAGACGTGAGGGCCCAATTTTTGTCCTGGACAACAACTTAACATCCAAATTACAGCTTATAACATGTCTTAACAAGCGGAGTAAAGCACAGTTACTTACCTGTAACAGGTGATCTCTGGGAACAGCAGGAATTAGTCCTCACATATGAGGGTACGTCGGTACCGACGGAGCCTGCGCGGGAATGCTCCCCAGCTTCCCAGAATGAAAGCTTTTGGGGCATCCCACAGCGCATGCGCGCTGCCTTCCCGCCTTTCCTAACCAACTCTCCTCAGTTCAAGTTTAAAGCTGAGACAATAGAAAGAGAGAGGAAAGGAAAGACAGAGAGAGATACAACTCCTAGGGGAGGTGGGAGGGTTGTGAGGACTAATTCCTGCTGTTCCCAGAGATCACCTGTTACAGGTAAGTAACTGTGCTATCTCCAGGAACAAGCAGGAATGAGTCCTCACATATGGGGACTCCCTAGCTGAGATGCCTGGGAGATCCCCAAGGGTATGAGACACTGGAGGGTTCCTCGTCTTCCTATGGATCTCAGGCATCCATTCAGGGAAGGAGGGGAGAAGTTTTTCAAGAATTGAACAGGTGTCTGAGGACAGCCTGACCAAACAAGGCATCCCGGCGGGAGTCCTTGTCCAAACAGTAATGGGCTGTGAAGGTATGAACTGAGGCCCAGGTGGCTGCTCGACAGATCTGATCGATGGACACAGAATGAAGATGAGCCATAGAGGTGGCCAAGGCCCTCACATTGTGAGCTGTGACATGGCCCTCCAGAGAAAGGTTCTTACTCTGGTAAACAAAAGAAATACACTGAGCAATCCAATTGGACAGTGTTCTTTTAGAGACTGGAAGTCCTAAATGAGAAGGATCAAAAGCAACAAAAAGCTGGGAAGACTTTCTACGTTGCTGTGTCCTGTGTAAGTAAAAAGCAAGAGCTCTTTTACAATCTAGAGTATGAAGGTTCCTCTCAGCACTGGATGCATGAGGAGCTGGAAAAAAGACAGGTAAATATACCTCTTGATTAAGATGAAAAGTTGAGACCACTTTAGGCATAAAGTGAGGATTTCTCCTAAGGACTACCTTATCATGATGGAACCTTGTATAAGGTGGATTAGCCACTAAGGCCAGCAGTTCACTGATGCGGCGAGCAGAGGTGATTGCAATAAGGAAAATAACCTTCCAGGAAAGAAATTTCAAGGAGGTAGTGGCTAAGGGTTCAAAAGGTGGCTTCATAAGCTGACCAAGAACCAAGTTCAAGTCCCATGCCACCGGAGGAGGTCGAATGGGAGGTTTAGTTAAAGTTAGGCCTCTCATGAATCTTGCAATAAGAGGATGGGAGGAAACAGGTTGTCCATTGATAGGCTTAAGGGATGCTGCAATAGCACTTAAATGGACCCTTACTGAATTTGTCTTAAGGCCTGCATTGGAAAGATGCAGGAGATATTCCAATAGAGAATTCACAGGAAGTGCCAGAGGGTCAAGACCCTTTTGAGCACACCAAATGGAAAATCTTTTCCACTTAAAAGCATAGGAACGCCTAGTGGAAGGTTTCCTGGAAGCATGGAGGATATCCTTCACTTGCTGAGAAAGATTGAAGTCTTGAAGCTCTAGGCCTTCAGTAACCAAGCTCTGCGGTGAAGGGACTTGGGGTTTGGGTGCCACAAAGTCCCCTCCTCCTGAGACAGAAGGTCTGGAGCAGCTCCCAAGTCCAGGGAGGGGGCTTGGGAGAGATGCAGAAGTAGAGGGTACCACACTTGGTGTGGCCAACGTGGAGCTATGAGGATCATAGATCCTTGATCCCTCTGAAGTTTGAACAGAGTCTTGGGAATCAAAGGAATGGGTGGAAAGGCGTACAGGAAGCACTGACCCCAATGAAGGAGGTAGGCATCCTCGGCCAGAGCTCCCTGACACGGAATTCTGGAACAGAACTGGGGAAGTTTGGCATTCCACGGACTTGCAAAAAGGTCTATGTCTGGGGTTCCCCATTCTGGAAGATTCTGAGTACCTGATCCATGTGCAGGGACCATTCGTGTGGAAGCAGAACTCAACTGAGTCTGCCCAAGAGTTTTGGATTCCTGGGAGGTATACTGCCAGGAGATGGATTTGATGCTCTCTGGCGAAGGCCCATAATCTTAGAGCTTCGTTGCAAAGCGACAGAGAGCCAGTTCCTCCTTGCTTGTTTATGTAAAACATGGCTACTTGGTTGTCCGTATGAATGAGGACGGTCTTGTAGCTGAGAAGGGTATGAAAGACCTTGAGAGCTAGGAACACTGCTCGCAGTTCCAAGTGGTTGATATGAAGAGAGGTCTCCTGTGGGGACCAAGTGCCTTGGGTGGATAGGTCTTGTAGATGAGCTCCCCAACCTGTTTGGGAGGCATCTGTTGTGAGGGTTGCTTGGGGTAACACAGGTTGGAAGGGGGACCCCAGCAACAGATTTTGAGTGGACATCCACCATTGGAGAGACCAAAAGAGACGTTTGGAGGTTGCTATTTGGTCTGAGAGAGCTCCTGATGCTTGAGTCCACTGTGTGGACAAAGTCCATTGAGCTGCTCTCATGTGTAGGCGAGCATATGGCACCACATGCACTGTGGAAGCCATGTGGCCCAGTAGTTGTAGCATCTCCCGGGCAGTTAAGTGGCTCTTTGACTGAATTTGGGAGGCTAACTGCACTAGACGTTGGCAACGAGCCTGAGGAAGATAGGCTCTTGCAGTAGTGGTGTCCAACCAGGCCCCTATGAATTCTAGGGACTGAGTAGGGGTGAACTGAGACTTTGGGAGGTTTACCACAGGTCCCAGATACTGCAGAATGCGCCTGGTGCGGTCCAGGGAAATTTTGGCTTCTGACTGAGATGGAGCTCGGATGAGCCAATCGTCCAGGTATGGGAAGACAAATATTCCCAGAGTGCATAGAAATGCAGCAACTATTGCCATGCATTTGGTGAACACTCTTGGAGCAGAGGCTAGACCAAAAGGAAGCACTCTGTATTGGTAATGTTTTCCCTGGAACAGAAAACGTAGGAATTTTCTGTGGGATGGATGGATGAGTATATGAGTGTACGCTTCCTTGAGATCTAGAGAACAAAGCCAATCCTGACTCTGTAGGTATGGAAGGAGAGTGCCTAAAGAAAGCATCTTGAACTTCTCCTTGCATAGGAATTTGTTCAATTCTCTGAGATCTAGAATGGGTCTGAATCCCCCTGTTTTCTTTAGGATGAGAAAATAGGGGGAGTAAAACCCTGACCCTTGTTGAAGAAGCGGAACTGCTTCTATGGCCCTCTGGGCCAGAAGGGTAGTCACCTCCTGATCCAGAAGGTCGAGGGATGTGGGAGAATTGAAGTGTCTCACCCTGGTGTAGGGAGGAAGGTCTGAGAAATGAAGTTTGTAGCCCTCTCTTATGATAGAGAGGGTCCACTGCTCTGATGTGATTTGCTCCCATCTGGGAGCAAAATGAGGTAACCTTCCTGGAATGGTGAGAGGCTCTGGTTGTTGTAGAGCCAGAAAGGTTAAGTTCTCTAGTATCAAGTCAAAAACCCTGAGGGGTTTCGGACTGCTGGGTTGCAGCAGCCCCTGCAGGTTTAGGCCTGGCCTGTTTAGGTTGCTGACGCTTAGTAGCAAAGCGACCTGTAGAAGACTGTTGACCAGAAGTGGAAGGAAATCTGCCCTTTTTGTAAAAAGACTTTTTAAAAGATTTTTTCTTGGCCGGAGTGGAGGTAGACTTAGAAAGTCTATCCAGAGCAGCATTTTCTGCATCCATTTGAGTGGCTTTAATTTGCCACTCTTTGCCAAAGAGATTTTCACCTGTACAGGGCAGATTTCCTAAACCATCTTGAACCCAGGGTTCTAGATCAGAAGCCTGGAGCCAAGCAATTCTACGAGCAGCTATAGCAATGCCTGAGGCTCTGCTGGAACCTTCAAAAGAATCAAAGGCTGCCCTGTTGGAAAACTTTGAAATGTCTTGAGTATGCTTAAGCCAAAGAAGGAACTCATCCCTTTTATCCTCTGGAATAAAAGGGAGAAAGTTGTGCAGCTTTTCTGCAACCTCCTTCAGAAACATACCCATATAAAGGCTATATGAATTGATTCTGGCAATAAGCATGCTGGCTTGGAAGATTTTCCTACCAAAAGCATCCAAGGTCCTGCATTCTCTTCCTGGAGGAGTAGAAGAGTGTCTTTTGGTACTCTTTATCCTCTTCATAGCTGACTGCACCACAATGGAGTGGTGAGGAAGCTGAGTTTTTTGAAATCCAAGAGAAGGAGGGACACGGTACATAGTGTCCAATCTAAGAGAATGAGGAGAAAGGGTGAGAGGAGTCTCCCACAATTCAATCAAATGTTCTTGAAGAATTTCATGAATTGGCAAGGTGACTGCCTCTCTGGGAACCTTAGAGTATCCCAAAATATCTAATTTTTTTGCTCTAGGTTCCTTTTCAGAGGTTACTGAAATAGAGAGTCCTTTAGCTACTTCTATTATGAAGTCTTGAAAGGACAAATCCTCTGGAGGAGACATTCTCCTTTTTGGAGAAGAAGGCTCCTCAGGAAGGGTGACAGATACTTCAGGGGACTCATCCGATGAATCAGAATCATCAGAAGAATCGAAGTATCGTCTGCTCGATTCCAAAGATCGATAGGCGTATCGATCGGTACCGACATCGGGTGTCCCCGGTACCGGATCGGTACCGAGAAAGAGCCCAGGACAGGGAGCCGGAATCTGTATCCTGGCCGATGTCGATGCAGCCGGTACCGGTATCGAAATTGGTACCGGTACCGGTAACGGAGCTTGTTGTGGTACCGACGGCGTCACAGCCTTGATGAAAGCCAGTATAGCCTGCTGCATGGATTGCACAGTGTGGTCCATGGACGCCACGACTGCCTGGATGTCGGTACCGGGAGATTGTGCCGGTACCCCAGAGCAGTCTAACAGGTGATCGGTCGAGGCCGTGCCATCGATGTCAACCTGTAACCCCATAGGAGGAGCTTTGGAAGCCAGAGCTTCCCGCCGGGGTTGTTTGGCTGGGGCAGGATCCTCAAGGGCAAGCCCGGAGGCATCTCGATGCTTAGAGGGAGATTTGCCTTCGAGGACCTGCTAAAAGTATGTTTGGTTACCTGAGACCCATCAGGAGAGGAAGACCTGGAAGATGTTGATGCCACTGCCGGTGCATCCGTGGGAAACAGCACATGGAGCTTGGCTGCCCGGTTCTGTAACCCTCGTTTAGACATTAGAGAACAGGACTGGCAATCCGGGATGGAGTGTTCAGGCCCCAAACATTTCAGACACCATTCATGGGTATCTGTGACAGAAATTGTACCGCTACACTTAGTGCATTTTTTGAACCCGGAGGCTGTTTTTTCCATAAGGGAAAAAATTTTTGTGGGCCTAGAGGCCTAAGAAGAAAATACACCAAGTGAGGAAAAAAGATAGTTTTGTTTTTTTTTAAAAAGAAAAGAAAAGAAAAGAAAAGACCGGCGGTACCGGTCCGGCGTCGGGGAAGGCAGACACGCGACCAAAGAAATAAATTAAAATAAAGAACTTCTTCAGCGGTGACAGGAACACGACCTGCTGGCTCCGCGGAAAAGAAGAACTGAGGAGAGTTGGTTAGGAAAGGCAGGAAGGCAGCGCGCATGCGCTGTGGGATGCCCCAAAAGCTTTCATCCTAGGAAGCTGGGGAGCATTCCCGCGCAGGCTCCGTCGGTACCGACGTACCCTCATATGTGAGGACTCATTCCTGCTTGTTCCTGGAGATAACATCTTCTCTGCTTCTTAAAAGTAACCTTACCGCAAATGTAGCAAAATGAATCTGGACGATTAATACACTTTCGAGGCACTGTTAAACAACTACAAGTGATAACTGTAATATTTAGTAACCAACTGCTGTTTATGAAATAGATTAACGCAAACTCACATCCATTCAGATTCTGTTTTTCTCAAACAATACAAACCACAATCACTAACGGCAACAGAAAACATACCAATACATGACTCAGTGTTTTCTGCTTGTATCAGCCAGACCAGTAGGGCAAGGGGCCGGTTAATTAATTATATTATAACTACATGACTCAGCATTTTTGGCTGTGGCTGACAACATTCAATAATAATTATGATGGAATTTTTCGTATTCAACCTTTGTTTACTGAAACAAAACTGTAACAGCTAATTTACAACAATGTGGACACTTTACTAGATGTCTCCTGAAGTATGGGTGATGGAAAAATTCTGATACCATATTTGTAAAAAATGGGAAAAATTACACATGAAACATGTCAGAGCAGGTCTGTATGTCAAAAGCAGTATTAAAGCTACTGAAATGCAGGGAACATGGGGAAAAGAAGAAGCGCTCTGGATTGCATTGGAAAGAGGAGATGGCACTGTCATCCATATTGCTGTAGTCTACAGACCTCCGACTCAAATTGAAGAGAGAGATAATGAATTGATTATAGATACTGCCAAGATAGCAACAAAGGGGGAAGCGATCATATTGGGTGACTTTAATCTACCTGATGTGGATTGGATTACTCCTTCTGCACATCTGGAAAGAAGCAAAAAAATTGTGGATGCTCTCCAAGATGCCTTACTTAGACAAATGGTGATGGAACCAACCAGGGAAAGCTCAACGCTGGATGTAGTGCTCACCAACAGTGATAACGTGTCGAATGTCTGCGTGAGTGCCCCTGTGAGCAACAGCGACCATCACACATCTGAGATAAAAGCCATGGTACAGGCCAATCATAGCAAGCTCAAAGTCCTAAACTTCAAAAACACTGACTTCAATAAAATGGCCGAGTACTTAAAGGAGGAGAAGACGAGGTGGAAGGAGATAAGGGAAGTGGAATTGCAATGGACTAAACTAAAGGCAGCAATAAAAGGGGCAACAGATAAATATGTAAGAAAAATAAATAAAAACAAGAGGAGAAGGAAACCTATTTGGTTTTCCAAAGAGGTGGCTGCTCAAATAAAGGCAAAAAACACAGCTTTCGCAAAATTCAAAAGCTTGCAAACAGAAGAACATAGAAATGAATACAGGATCCAACTCAAAGAGTCTAAAAGAGTAACAAGGATAGCAAAATCAAAGGCAGAAGAAAAGATGGCTAAAGATGTTAAGGGTGGCAACAAAACTTTCTTCAGGTATATTCAGGAAAGGAAGAAGATCAGAGTTGGAATTGCAGGACTCAGAAGTGCTGGGAAAGGACTCGTGGAAAGTGACACTGAAAAAGCGAAATTGCTAAACAAATACTTCTGCTCTGTTTTTACTAAAGAAGATCCTGGAGATGGACCAGCTGTGACTCCCAAATATAAAAATAGGACTGAAGTAGATACCACACCATTCACAGAAGATGAGGTGTTAGAACAACTTGCTAAACTGAAAGTGGACAAAGCCATGGGACCGGATGGGATACATCCCAGGATACTGAAAGAGCTCAGAGAGGTTCTTGCAGGACCATTAAAGGATGTCTTCAACAGATCCTTGGAAACAGGAGTGGTCCCTCAGGACTGGAGAATGGCTAATGTTGTACCTCTACACAAAAGTGGTGACAGGGAAGAAGTATCAAATTACAGGCCCGTGAGCCTTACCTCGGTGGCAGGAAAAGTAATGGAGGCGCTCCTGAAAGAGCGAATAGTGAACTTTCTCAAAACCAACAGGTTGCAAGATCCAAGGCAACATGGTTTTACCGAAGGACGGTCTTGCCAAACAAATCTGATTGAGTTCTTTGATTGGGTGACCAAAGAGCTAGATCTGGGGCATGCAATGGATGTCATCTATCTGGATTTCAGCAAAGCCTTTGATACTGTTCCTCATAGGAGGCTTGTCAGTAAACTCAGTAGCTTGGGGATGGGTCCCAAGATAGTAAACTGGATTAGAAATTGGTTGACTGACAGACAACAGAGAGTGATGGTACATGGAGCTCACTCGGATGAGAGGAAGGTGATTAGCGGGGTGCCTCAGGGTTCGGTCCTGGGCCCGGCACTGTTCAATATATTTGTGAGTGAAATTGCTGAAGGACTGAATGGAAAAGTCTGTCTTTTTGCAGATGACACAAAAATTTGCAACAGAGTGGACTCCCCCGAGGGAGTGGATAACATGAGGAAAGATCTACAAAAGCTGGAAGACTGGTCTAATGCTTGGCAACTACGATTTAATGTGAAAAGGTGCAGTGTCATGCACTTGGGTGGCAGAAATCCAAGGGAAAAGTACACAATAGGGGGTGAGAGGTTGGTATGCACGGTTCAGGAGAGAGACCTTGGTGTGATTATCTCTGATGAACTCAAGGTGGCAAAACAGTGCGACAAGGCGGTGGCAAAAGCCAGGAGGATGTTGGGCTGCATACAAAGAGGGATTACCAGCAGAAAGGAAGAGGTACTTATGCCACTGTACAAGTCACTGGTGAGGACTCACTTGGAATACTGTGTTCAATTTTGGAGACCATATCTTGCAAAAGATGTAAAAAGACTGGAAACTGTTCAGAGAAAGGCGACCAAAATGATTTAGATCCTGAGTCAGAAGCCTTATGAGAAGAGACTTGAAGACCTAAATATGTACACTTTGGAGGAGAGGAGGGACAGGGGAGATATGATTCAGACCTTTAAATACTTAAAGAGAAATGATGAACAAACAAACCTCTTCCAAAGACGGGGAAGCTGTAAAACTAGAGGGCATAACATGAAGCTGCAAGGTGGTAAATTGAAAGGCAATGTCAGGAAATATTTCTTCACTGAAAGGGTGGTGGATGCTTGGAATGCCCTCCCGATGGAAGTGGTGGGAACAAACACAGTGGATCCCTTTACAGCAACAGGATAAAAGCAAAATAAACGGTACCATCTAACTTCTGAACTATCTAGCGTCTGAACAAATAAGGGTGTCCTACATGGAGTGGTGGGTTCACCCCTAAACAGAAACAAAAACATGGGGAGGGGTGGCCTGCACAGAGCGACAGGTGCACCTACTCTTGCCATCTTGCTGGGCAGACTAGATGGATCATGCTGGTCTTTATCTGCCCTCACTTACTATGTATGTGGCAAAAATTGTGTTGACCAGTGCTATCAGTAAAGAAACAAGCAGTCAAAAAATCAGAGGACGCACTGCTCTTGGCAGAATGGCTATGAAGGACCTAGACAAGATTCTCAAGAGCAGAGATGTCTCTCTCCATACAAAGATTCGACTTGTTCAGGCCATGGTATGTTCAATAACGTCATATGGATGTGAAAGTTGGACAGTGAAAAAGATAGACAGGAAGAATATTGATGCCTTTGAAATATGGTGCTGGCGACAAATACTATGTATACCGTAGACTGCCCAAAGAACAGACCAGTCAGTACTAGAGGAGATCAAACCTAAGCTTTCTTTAGAGCTCAGATGACAAGACTTCGATTTTCATATTTTGGACACATCATGCGACGAGAGAGATCATTAGAGAAAGACATCATGGTTGGCAAGATAGAAGGTCAACACAAAAGAAGAAGGCCAGCAATGAGATGAAACGATACAATAACAGCAGCTATGGGTTCCACTCTGTCAACAATCTTTATTTGCACTTGATATACTGCCCCAGGCAGCCATGGCTTCGGAACGGTTTACAATAAAAAAATAAAATATAAAAACTGAAAGGAACACCAGAATTATGATAGGAAAGCGTAGAGAGAGAAAGAAACAGGGAAGGCAAGAGACAGCAAAAGTGGCGGGCAGGGGAGCATTTCAGGACTAGGGGGGAGGAGGGGGGACTATGGGTAGCCAGCTAGGTGGTAGGGAGAGATCAAATGTGGTAACGAAAAGGTGAGTTTTCAGGAGTGCCTTAAATTTGGGGAATGCGCTTTCCGAACGTACAGCGGGGGTCAAGGAGTCCCACAGTGCGGGGCCCGAATAAAAAATGGCCGATTTCCTGGTCTGTTCAAGATGGGCCTGAGTGACTGCAGGAAGGGCCAGACAATTGACATGAAAGGATCTGGAAAGACTGTGAGGGGTATGAAACTGTAGAAAATTTGAAAGATATTGTGGGGTGCCAGTATAGACGGCCCTGTGGACAAGGGTAAGGATTTTCTATGAGCCGTCTGACTGAAGACCGAACATAGCATAGGACAACTATCCAGAGGGTCGCCATGAGTTGACACTGACTCGACAGCACTTAACAATATAAAACAAACGATACACCACTGGGCAATTAACAGAATAGTCAGGCACAATCAGGCAATAAAGTACTTTTTCAAAAGATACCTAACTACTACCCCCACCCCCTGATATGTCTGCTCCAAATATCTTACACTGTCCGCAACATTTCACTCGGTTCGCAATATATCATGTAAATATTTAAGACGCAACTACCACGATACAACTTTATTATTTATTTATTTATTTATTTAACATTTTTATATACCGCACTATTCATCATCAGCGCGGTTTACATAGAACTACAAAACATCAGATAAGATAAGATACATATATCTGATAAGATAAGATACATATATCTGATAAGATACATATATTTATAAGTGCCTAGCTGACCTGTACATAGTTTGCTGTATTATAGTTTAAAATGTTCCTTGTAACCA
This sequence comes from Ichthyophis bannanicus, assembly GCA_033557465.1. Classification (NCBI taxonomy): domain Eukaryota; kingdom Metazoa; phylum Chordata; class Amphibia; order Gymnophiona; family Ichthyophiidae; genus Ichthyophis; species Ichthyophis bannanicus. The sequence continues at coordinate 368,401,349 of CM066033.1, read as the reverse complement.
AGTTTCTATGAAATTTTTGTTCAATGTAAACCACCCCGATCGTTGGAAAAGGCGGTATATAAGCCATTAAATAAATAAAAATAAATAAATAAATAGATTTGATTACATCTGCCCACTTTTCACAGAGATTACGCATCTGTCGCAGCTTATCCTCTATGTTTAGGTGGTATACCACCCGCAAGTCACTGTGCAAATAGATTCCCAGATACTTCAAGGATCCTGTGGACCATTGGAAGGCTGTGCTATCCCCTCCTTTATCGGGTTTCAGATTTTTTAAGATTTATTTGTAGTCTTGAAAATTGGCCAAACCATCTAAGTAGGCTAGTCAGCTCCCCCCAGCATTCTTGGGTGTGTTTCATTCTGATTAGCATGTCATCAGCAAAGAGACTAATCCAGTGTTCCTTGTCCCCCATTTGTACTCCCCACAAAACTGTTGACACGTATTTTTTGTGCCAAGTGCTCCAGTGACAGGATAAATAATAGTGGGGACAGTGGGCACCCCTATCTCATGCCTCTGTTCAGCCTAAACAGGTCTGTAAACCACCTATTAGCTAATATTCGCGCTGTCGGGTCGTTGTAAAGGACCCAAAGCCATTGTACAAAGTTTCCCTCTATTCCACATCTGGGCAACAATCAGAACAGGTAATCTGAAGACACTCTATCAAAGGTTTTTTCCACATCCAAGCTCACCATCATCTCTGGTGGCCCCCCATTCCCTTCCGCCTATACATTGTTAATGCCCTCAATATGTGTCCTAAGGCATGAGAAAGCACAGTTACTTACCTGTAACAGGTGATCTCTGGGAACAGCAGGAATAAGTCTTCACATATGGGTACATCGGTACCGACGGAGTCTGTGCGGGAATGCTTCCCAGCGTCCAATCAGAAAGCCTTTGGAAACATCCCAACACGCCTGCGTGCTGCCTTCCCGCCTTCCTAACTGTCTCTCCTCAGTTAAGTTTGAAAGCTGAGACAAAGAGAGAGAGAGAGGAAGGGAAAGATAGAGATAGAGAAAAAGCAACTCCTAGGGGAGGTGGGTGGATTGTGAAGACTTATTCCTGCTGTTTCCAGAGATCACCTGTTACAGGTAAGTAACTGTGCTATCTCCAGGAACAAGCAGGAATGAGTCTTCACATAAGGGGACTCCCAAGCTCAGATGCCCAGAGGGAGTCCTAGCATGTTGCAAGTCTAGAACGAGCCATGCTATTGCTTAAGACCTCAGGCATCCTGGGGATGGAGGGTAGGAGTTGAATACAGAAGAGGAGCTGTGGAACAGCTGGCTAGAACAGGGTTTCTAAAGGGGAAGACCCTGTATAGAGGGTATTTTGTAGTAAAATATTGTAATCTGGACCTCCCTTGTTGACCTTGCACAAGTCCACTGAGGTACATATGGATCTGTTAGAAGAGCCAGTGAATGTGCTCAAGGGGTACCTCAATAAGAAGTAGACGTAATAAAAGTAGAGAAAAACAAGTGGAGGTCAGAACCCTTCAGGGTGAGAAATGGCCCCAGGGGGAAAGACTGGGGTAGTATAAGAGGTAGAGCTTCAGCGGAGACGCAGAAGGCAGTATTAAAGAAAGCTTAAGCTGTTAAGGTCCAAAAACAGTATAAATTTAGGACCGAAAGAAAAAATGAGTCTGACCTAACTGGACTGGGGATGGAATCAGTCCATGTAGGGGAGAAAGGGTATGGAGACCCTTGTATCTGAAAAGAAAGTAAGGACAGACTCAGGAGCGCTAAGCGTTAGGTTAACTGAAGCTTCGCAATGTCTTTCCTAAATGGGGTCAATTAGGAAAGAAGAAAGTTACATGGAGAGCTTCAGGAGTACCCAACCTATATGGTAAGGAAAATGTTGTTAATTACCACAGGAAGTGGTTATAAGTGTCGCCCCCTAAGTATGCTGGCATAGCATTCATAGGGGTAGTGCCCATCTGTCAGGATCATATAGGAATATAAGGATATCTGAACCTAACAGAACAGATAGATGAGTATATGGATACATATCTATCTAAAAATATATCTCAGTAGATCTATAAATATATCTATGTATATAAACATATATATATTGAATATATACACATATAGGGTATATATGCATATATCTATAAGAGATATGTAGGGGCAGAAGACACACAGATAGATATAGGTGTATATATATATATATATGAATACATAGACATATAGACACATATCTCCAGGTATGTGGAAGGAGAGAGGTCTATAGAAGTTGATCCCCCCTAGGGATATAGGGAGAGAGGAAGATTCATCTAACAGCAAGAAGGTTAATACCTGCTTGAATAGATATACAGATAATTCTCTTTTCCTGGTTATGATTGGCAGAGTCAGAGGAGAGGTCTCCCTGACAAGAAGAAGTCTGGATTCTTTTCAGAATTTGAGCTTTTGAATAACCAGGATGGCCTACGTGAAAAAGGCAGAGGATAACTTCAGACTGTAGGCAGGAAGCCCAGATTTCTCCAGAATTGCCATATGGAGAATGGATAGAGGACGCCACTGGAGGAAGATACCCTAGTAACTTGCCTATGAGGGCAAGAGGGGTATTGGGCGTCCTCTAGCTGCCATTGAAGAAAATTATCTCTGACGAGAAGACCAAAGGAGATATGGGCCAAGCCAGGGAATTGGCCCTTCTTTAGGTTTTCACGTACTGAAAGGCCTGAGACTGATGTCCCAAAAGAGATTTAAGATGAGATGGTAAGGGTAGGAAATACCTACCAGTCATGGAAACATGACTGGGGGAACCCCCTTTTAACCATCTGGGGTTATCTGCTAGGCAAGATACTAATGCTCTCTAGCAAGGGCCCATAGTGCAAAGCTACTCTGTAGAGTTGCAGAGAGCATGCTGCAGGTTGGTTAGAAGAAAAACTGGCTGTGGAAAGCCAGCAGGTAAAGCACAGTTACTTACCTGTAACAGGTGATCTCTGGGAACAGCAGGAATAAGTCTTCACATATGGGTACGTCGGTACCGACGGAGTCTGCGCGGGAACGCTTCCCAGCATCCAATCAAGAGCTTTTGGAAGCATCCCAGCACGCCTGCGTGCTACCTTCCCGCCTTTCCCAACTGCCTCTCCTCAGTTAAGTTTTAAAGCTGAGACAAAGAGAGAGAGAGAGGAAAGGAAAGATAGATAGAGAGACAACTCCTGGGGAGGTGGGTGGGTTGTGAAGACTTATTCCTGCTGTTCCCAGAGATCACCTGTTACAGGTAAGTAACTGTGCTATCTCCAGGAACAAGCAGGAATGAGTCTTCACATATGGGGACTCCCAAGCTGAGATGCCTGGAGTACCAGCATGTCATAGGTTGGAACATGCTATCTCTCAGAACACCAGGCATCCTGAGGATGGAGGGTAGGAGTTGAAGAAAGAAAGATGCTGTGGAACAGCTAACCTAGCACAGGACTGCAGAGAAGGAGTCCATGTGTGGATGATGATTGTCATCAATGATATTGCAAAGGATATTGCAATATGGACCTCCCTGACAGGATTTCACAGAAGTATGGAGGTTCATGGATCTACTGGGGAACCCAGTAGAGGAACCGTGAAGAGGACCTCACTGTAAAGTGGAGGTAATAAACCTGTAGGAAAACAGTGGAGGTCAGAATTCTGAAAGGTAACAGGTAACCCCAGTAGGAAAAACTGGGGTAGTACCAAAAACGGTGGGCCTTCAGCGGAAGGCTGTATGACAAAAACCTAACTCTTTTGGCTGCAGAGTGGCTCACTCTTAGGAGCAAAAAGAGAAAGGCTAACCGATTTGGACAAACAGGCACAGTCCTTGAGGGGAGAAAGGGTATGGGAACCCCTTGTATCCCAAAAAGGAGAGGACAAATGCCTGAGGCGTTAAAGCCTGTGATTAACTGAAGATCCACAATATCAACTTAAGCGTCTACAGCTCCTTCAAACACTGCCGCCCGTCTCATCACCTTCACTCGCCGTTCCGATCATATTACTCCTATTCTCATTCAGCTCCATTGGTTACCCCTCTGTGTTAGGTTCCACTACAAACTTTTGATCCTTATTCATCGTGCACTTCACACTCATAACCCTTTATACTTGGCTGACTTAATCTTACTTCATACACCCTACCGCCAACTTCGCTCTCTTCATGCTAACCGTTTGGTTCTACCGTCCCCATCTCATGCCCGTTTGGAGAAGACCCGCCATGCTGCCTTCTTTTTTCTTGGTCCTTGTTTATGGAACGCCCTGCCCTCATCCCTCCGTTTAGAGCCCTCATATTCTCAGTTCAAGTCCGCTCTCAAAACCCACTTGTTCCAAACAGTGTTTAATCTCCCTCCCTGACCTTCCTCCCCCCCTCTGGATTTTCCTTCTTGTTGCCGTCCCTGGTTACTGCTGTGTCCTAGTTTGTTAGTCTTGTCTTTTCCCTTTGTCTGTCCTTGTTTGAGTGGTCTTGTCTATGTCTTTTTGTTTGTTTATTTACCATTGTTAATCATTGCTCGCAGTTTACTCTCTGTTGGGCATTGTTGTCCATGTCTTTTGTTTATTTTTACTATTGTTAATTATTATTTCTAAATTTGCTTATTGTTAATTGCTGGCCGTTTTTATGGTTTTATAGTATAATTTTTATGGTTTTTTAAACTTATGTTTTAATGATGTACATGGTTTTAAATTTATGTTTTATTTATTTTTACTCATCGTCTTTTGTATTGTCATGCTTTCCTTTCTTTCCTATCATTCTTGGCGTTCTTTTCCGTAGTTTTGCAGTGCTGCCTTTTTATATTGTTTGTACACCGCTTAAATGTTTTTAACGTAAGCGGTCTATCAAGTGCGAAATAAAGTTAAAGTTAAAGTTAAAGTCTCTCCTAACTGGGGTAAGCTAGGAGAGATATTGGGCATGGAGAGCTTCAGAGGTACCTAAAACCTTAGGTTATGGTATAAAAATTGTTGACTACCACAGGAGTGGTTGTGTGCGTAGAACCCCAAACCTGCTGGATAGCATAGGTATGGGTAAAGCCCCTTTGTCAGAAACATATAGCTATATGAGCATAGACAGTCAGATAGGTAAGTATGTGGAGACATATCTATCTATAATGAAATATCTCGACAGATACATATATATATATATATATATATATATATATATATATATATATATATATAAAAATATATATACATATAGATATATAGATAGACATATAAGAATATATCTATAGTGAGATATGGAGGGGCATAAAATACACACAAAAGATAAATATGAATATGTAAGCCTAAATATGGGTGTCTGCAATTAAACAGACAGAGATATGCCTACAGCATGGTATTCACATAGGATATCCTGTCAAATCCCACTAGAGGACAGCAACCTTGGGCCGGAAGGACTGGGGTTTCTAGTCCCACAGGTGCTCCTTGTGGTCTTGGGCAAGCCACTTAACCCTCCATAGCCCATGTTCCCTGTAAAATAGTTATCTCCAAGTTATAATGCCCTGTTCAATGTAATTTCAGTTTGTTCAATGTAAACCGCACTGATGCAGAATAGCGCGGTATATAAGAGAATGTAAATAAATAAATAAATGAAAGATTCATCTAATAACAAGGAGGTGGAACCTACTTGAGAAGATATATAGAGAATCTATTCCCTCTGGTTATGATCTGCAAGGATGCTAGCTAGTGAAATAACCAGGATGGTTACATGAAAAATAGAGGATAATATCAATCTGCAGCCAGCAAGTCCCGGGTCTTCCAGGACTCTAGCATGGTAAGTAGACAGAAGACACATAGAGATGAGATACCATGTTGACCTGCTTAAGGGCAAAAAGTATCATGCGTTCTTACCATGAGGACGAGCTGCAAGGAGAAAGAGCATATCCCCGATTGGGAATGCTATGGACCAAAGTAGGGAATTGGCAACTCCTTAAGCCTTTACGTAAGAGAAGGCCTATGTCCTTTATATCAAAAGGAGATAGTAAAAGAAGGGAGAACCTTCTAGTCATGGGAGACATGACTGAAAAGTCTTTTCCAACCATCTAGGATAGCTGTTGGAGAAAAAAACCCCATGCTCTCTAGCAAGGGCCCATAGTGGAAAGCTTCTCTGTAGAATTGCAGAGAGCATGATGTAGGAGAATGAGGAGATAGAACTGGCTGCTAGAGAGCCAGTATCTCTGTCAACTATGCTGCCAAACCCAGGGGAATGGAGATGGCAGAAATAGAAGACCAATCCAGAAAGCTTGTAGTGAGATAATCTCCAAGATAGATGAAAGCACTGACTTGGAGCCACTACTAGACTAGATAGAATGTTAGTGGAGGACAAATCTGGTTGTTTGTGGACAAGAATCAGTGAACCAAACATTAAGGCTCCTGCATAGGCAGCTGTTAGCAAGACAGCAGAAAGAATCTTACTGTTTAAAAACAGAAAAAAAACAGACAGGAGTAGAAAACTCTGGACATGTCTGATAAGCTGCCTCAAAGTAAGATTGAAACAGGGGAGGTAACTCAGAGAGGAAAACTCTGCACTGGAAAGTGACAAAAACTAGAGAGGCTGAAGAAAAAGCCCCCCAGCAAGAAATTCCGCTCTTACAGTGGTAAGAGGGTGAAGAGAATGGAGCTGAAGAAGATTTAATACATGCTGGCACAGGAACTATCATTTGATAGTGGTCAGACCTCCTTCCCTAGCAGGAAAAGAGGAAAAACCTGTGACCTCTAGGCATGAACATCCTGACAGCTCATAGAAATATAGAAAAAATGGATGTTTTTTGGAAAGAGATCCATGTGTAGGGGTTAGAATGAAGCAGTGGATTGCCTCTGTTGAGAAGAAGCAACTGTAGATTCTAACCCCAAGAGTCACAAGCATCTGATGATGATTGAACAGAAACCCTACAGGTGCTGGGTTTGGTGAGCCTGGTGAGAGGTTGGATTCTTCAGACCAGGACGATGCCTCCCCTGTTGGGGAACATCTGTATGATGGGCAAGTGATGAATAAAACCTTCTTCTCCTGTGGGAAGAAAGTTTGGTAGGAGATTTCCTACCTAGTGGGACAGAAGAAGGTGTAGAACAACCCTTAGGAACAGGTAAATCAGTGGACAACTGAGTAACCTGACGCAAAGACTCCTTGTTGAAAAGATTTTCTCCAGTGCAAGGAGTATGTCCCAGCCGTTGTTGTGCCCATTTGTCCAAGTCTGAAGCTTGGAGCCAGGCTCTTCGTCGTGCCCCTATAGCTATAGCAGAAGTCCTGCTAACAGACTCAAAAGAGTCTAGGGAAGCACGAGAAAGAAACCAAGAGATATTCTGGATATGCTTAAGCAGTGAGGAATAGTCTGTACTTCTGGAATCTGGAAGGAAAGGAGTCAAAAGATGTAATTGCTTTGTGACCTCCTCAAGAGAAAGACTCATATAAAAAATATATGAGAGAATTCTTGCAGAGAGCATAGATGTCTGGAAGGTTTGACGTCCAAAGGCATCTAGTGTCTTAGACTCACGACCTGGCGGATAAGAAGAGTGCTTTTTCTTACTCTTTACCCGCCTCATTGCTGATTCCACTACTATGGAATGATGAGGAAGTTGAGTCTTTTGAAACCCTGGAGAGGGGGGCACCTGATATAAGAGATCAGTTGCCCTGGGAGGTGGGGGTACCCTTAAAGGTGTTTCCCACATTCCTAGAAGGAGATCCTGCAAGGAATGATGCAAAGGAAGCATTATGTTGTCCTCAACAGGAATCTCCCTTGGACAGGTTAGATCTAAAGAACTAGCCTGAGCACCCACAGAGTTATCCAAATATATAGGAATAGAAGATCCTGCAGAGTGCAGTGTGGAATGCTTAAGGGATGGTTGCTGGTACTGGCTGTCAGGAGCAGCAACCGTCCTTACCACATTGCCCATGCCAGGTATCGACTCCAAGCTTGGTATAGAATGGAGCGATCCTGTTGAAAAAAGCATGGCAGGAGTTGGCCATGATGCTACTGTGGATACCGGTACCGATGCCAATACCGGTACCGATGTCGGAGTCGAGCCCGACAAAGACATCGGAGCAGTCATCGGTGACAGTTCAATCGGTACCGAGGTAACCGAAAACCTCCGGCTAGTATCCTCGGTACCGAGGCACCGGTATCGATCGGTGTCGGTACCAACACCCATTGGTACCCAGTCTTCCAGACTAGAAATCGATTCCAAACTCGGCATCGAGGGCAGAGAGCCTGATAAGTGAAGCATGGAAGGCACCGACCGTAAGGGTAATGAGGACATCGGTACCGACTTCGGTACCGTGTCTGATACCGGTGAATGAAGGTCAACCAGTGGCAACTCCATCGGCCTCGGGGGAACCGAGAGTTGCGGATCCGAGTCATCGGAACCGAGCCTTCGGTACCGCCGCGAGACGGTACCAAGGCGAGTCGGTACCCAGTCCTCCAGACTGGAGATAGATTCCAGACTCGGCATCGAAGGAAGCGAGGCTGTCGATGCACATCTGGAGGGTACCGACGTCGGTGGTAGTATCGGTGTTGGTACCGATAATGGAAAGTCAATCTGGGGAGTATCCACCGGTCCCAAAGGCACCGAGGACGCCAGATGACGATCCCTGGTGAGGAGTGTTTCATCCAACACCAGTGCCGATGCCGGGGTTCGGTACCGCTCGAAGCGGATGCCACCACCGTACACGGCTTAGGTATGTTCTGTGGGGGGTGAAGCCCAGGAACAACCTGAAACCCCTTATACGCTTTGGAGACCGAAGACTCCCGCCGGGGTTTTGAAGCCAGTGGGCCATCGAGGGCAAGGCCAGAGCCGTCTACATGCTGTGCATGAGACCTACCACTCGAGGACTGGCTAGTCTTAACAGACTGTTTGTGGGTTACCTGATCCTGTGTGGAAGAAGAAGGGGACGGTGCTCCGAAGTTGGAGGGCAACCGTGTATCAAGGGAACCTCGATGTTGAAGACGTCTTCTCACCAAACTGTTGTCAGGACCCAAGCAGGTTAGACACCGACTTCGAGGGTCTAAAAATAAAGTTGTACCGCCACAGTCTGAACATTTCTTGGAGAAAGTGTCTGGCGGTTCCATGAAGGAAAAAGAAGAGGCCTAAAAGGCCTAAGAGACCGTGGGACACTATGAAGAAAAAATATCCCGTGGAAAAGGAGAATTTTACAAGAAAAGAAAAGAAAACACCGGCGGTACCAGTGGCGTCGGGAGGACAGCCGCGACCACAAGAAAACTAAGAAATAAGAACAAGAATTTTCTGCGGTGACAGGACGACGTCCTGCCGGCTCCGTGGAAAAACGAAAACTGAGGAGAGGCAGTTGGGAAAGGCAGGAAGGCAGCATGCAGGCGTGCTGGGATGCTTCCAAAAGCTCTTGATTGGATGCTGGGAAGCGTTCCTGCGCAGACTCTGTCGGTACCGACGTACCCATATGTGAAGACTCATTCCTGCTTGTTCCTGGAGATACAAGTATCCTGCCAAGGACAAGGAGGCGAAGAATAGAAGTTAACCAACCAGGCTGTGATAAGAGGGTTTCCCAAACAAGGTTGATAACCTGTTTGGGACTTAGCACCGAGGCTAGAAGGATTGCTAGTGGGGGAGAATCCCTGGTTGTGTGGTGGACAGAACCAGTGGCTTAACCACTAGGAATTGCTGTATCTGCAGCAACGTACCAGGGCAGCGGAGAAAATTTCTTTTCCCTCTCCCTCTTTTAGATTGGGAAAAAGAAACAACAGAGCTGGTAGGATTTCCTATTGTCTGATGAGCTGCCCTAAGGTAACAAGGGGGGAGACAACTCCAGAAGGGAGAATCCCCCGGTAGAACAGGTAGAGGACCATAGGGGCTTACCAGTGTAAAAGGGTCCCTCTTACAAACCAAATGTTATAGTAAGAGGGAGGTAAGACAGAGTTGAAAGAGACTGACTATGGAGGAAGTCTCTGACAGGTGAGATGATACATGCCAGTACAGGGAAAACAACTGTCTATTAATAGTTGTTAGTTCTCTTTCCTCCAAGAGGAAGAGGAAAACCCTGTTAAGTATGGGCATGATCATCATAAAGACTCTTAAAGTTAAAGAAAAGATGTCTCATGAAGAGATATCTAGGAAGGTTAGAATAAATTTAGTGCAGATACTGCAAATGAAAAGAAGCAGACTGCTACTCTAACCAACAACCAAGAGGGGCAATGATGATCTATTTGAAACCCTGCAACTGCTGGGTTTGTTGACCCTGCTGAGGTTGTGGATTCTTCCGACCAGAGTGATGTTTCCCCTATTTGGGAACATCTGTATGATGGGCAGAAGATGGATAAAATCTTCTTCCCCTAGCGGAAGAAATTTTGGTAAGACATTTCCTACCAACTGGGAAAGAAGAAGGCGTAGAACAGCCTCTGGAAACAGGACAGTCAGTTGTTAACTGAGAAACATGGAGTAAAGACTCCTTGTTAAAGAGATTTTCTCCAGTGCAAGGAGTATTTCCCAGTCTAACTTGTGCCCATTTGTCCAAGTCTGGAGCTTGGAGCCAGGCTTTACTTCGTGCTCCTATAGCTATAGCAGAAGTCCTGCTAACAGACTCAAAGGAGTCTAGGGAAGCACGAGTAAGAAATCTAGAGATATTTTGAGCATGACTAACCAGTGAGGAATAGTCTGCACTCTTGGGATCTTGAAAAAAAGGAGTCAAAAGATGTAATTTCTTTGTGACCTCCTCAAGAGATAAACCCATATAAAAAAATATATGAGAGAATTCTTGCTGAAAGCATGGATGCCTGGAAAGTTTGGCGTCCAAAGGCATCTAAAGTCTTAGACTCACGACCTGGCGGATAAGAAGAGTGCTTTTTAGTACTCTTCATCCGCTACATTGCTGATTCTACAACAACGGAATGATGAGGAAGTTGAGTCTTTTGAAATCCTGGAGAGGGGGGCACCTGATATAGAAGATCAGTTGCTCTGGAAAGTGGGGGTACCTTTAAAGGAGCTTCCCACATTCGTAGAAGGAGATCCTGCAAGGAATGATGCAAAGGAAGCATGATGTTTTCCTTTGCTCTCTCAGGAATATAGAGGGATCCTGTATTGCCTTGTGTAGGACCTTGTCCAGGAATAGACATGGCAAGGGATTTTGCCATATCTAGGAGGAAAACCTGAAAAGAAGGATCCCCCAGAGGGAACTTCCTTTGGATAGGCTAGATCTGATGAAGAACTAGCGTTGGCACCGAGGGATCTATCCAAGTTTATAGGAATAGAAGATCCTGGATGGTGCAGTATGGAATCCTTATAGGATGGTCGCTGGTACTTCGGGAGGTCGGGACCAGTGCCAGTTGGTAGCACATCGTCCATGCTAGGGATCGATTCCAAACTTGGTATCGAGGGAAGCGAGAGAAGCATGGAAGGCACCGACAGCAATGGTAATGTGGATAACGGTACCGACTTCGGTACCGTATCCGATACCGGTGGATGAAGGCCAGCTGGTGGCAACTCTAACGGTATCGAAGAAACCGAGAGTTGCGGATCCGAATTATCAGAACCGAGCCTTCGGTACCGTCTGGTGTCGGTACCAAGGCGAGTCGGTACCCAGTCCTCCAGACTAGAGATCGATTCCAGACTCGGCATCGAAGGAAGTGAGTCTATCGATGCACGTCTGGAGGGTACCGACGTCGGTACTAGTATCGGTACCGGTACCGATACTGGAAGGTCAGTCTGGAGCGTATCCAACGGCCCCATAGGTATCGAGGACGCCAGACGATGATCCTTGGTGAGGAATGTTTCATCCAACACCATTGCCGATGCCGGGGTATCGGTGCCGCTCGAAGCGGATGCCACCACCGGGCATGGCTCAGGTATGTTCTGAGGGGTGAACCTCAGGAACAACCTGAAACCCCACACAGGCTTTGGAGGCCGAAGACTCCCACCGGGGTTTTGAAGCCAGTGGTTTCTCGAGGGCAAGGCCATAGGCATCTCTATGCTGTGCATGAGAACTGCCGCTCGAGGACTGGCTAGTCTTAACAGACTGTTTTTGGGTTACCTGATCCTGTGTAGAAGAAGATATGGTCGGTGCCCTGAAGTTGGATGGGGACCGTGTGTTGAGGGGAACTTGATGTTGAAAACTTCTTCCCACAATACTATTGCCAGAGGGCTCCGGAGGAAAATGGTCAGGACCCAAGCAGGTTAGACACCAATTGTGAGTGTCTAAAAATAAGTTTGTACCGCCACAGTTTGTACATTTCTTGGGGATAGTGGCTGGCGGTTCCATGAAGGAAGAAGGAGAGGCCTAACAGGCCTGAGAAACCGTGAGACACAAAGGGGGAAAAATATTCCTTAAAAAGGAAAAAATTTTACAAGAAAAGAAAAAAGAAACACCGGCGGTACCGGTGGCGTCGGGGAAGGCAGTCGCGACCACAAGAAAAATAAAAAATAAAAGAAGAATTTTCTGCGGTGACAGGAGGATGTCCTGCCGGCTCCGCGGAAAAACGAAAAACTGAGGAGAGACAGTTGGGATGGCGGGAAGGCAGCACGCAGGCGTGTTGGGATGCTTCCAAAGGCTTTCTGACTGGACGCTGGGAAGCGTTCCCGCGCAGACTCTGTCGGTACCAACGTACCCATATGTGAAGACTCATTCCTGCTTGTTCCTGAAGATAACTAATTTAACAGGAATCCCAGTGCTAAGTCCAAGCAACATGCATGACTCAGAAACCTGGGATGCCAAATCATTGCACGGGTCCCAAATGTCTGGGCAGGAAAAAAACACCCCAACCCTGTCCAGTATTTCTTCTTAGCAAAAACCTTGGTCCCAAGCGTTATCCTTTGCCAGGTGCTGTTGAGGAATGCCACGTCACACCTCACCATCTGCAGATGCCCACATGGTCGACTAACAAGCTCATGCCCTACCAGATATTCTAAGATCAACAACTGAAATAAAGGATTTCAGAAAGCTGCTCAAAACCACCCTATTCATTGAACAATTCAACGAAGACCACCAAGCACCAATCACACCAATTACCCCACAAGACGATGTACACAAGCCATGAACACTATAATGATTTCACCATGAACCAGCTACTTGCATACAGCCCCAGTTCATAGTTCACAATGTATATAGCTCCCTGCTACCTGTATATAGCCCCTGTCCATAGTTCACAATGTATATAGTCCCGTTCATAATTCACAATGTATATAGCTCACCAGTTAATCAATCACACTACCCACCCACACCATACAAGTCAATGTATCCACTGCATGTATTCACCCTCCCACTCTTGATTGTTTGATGTGCTAACCGCGTTGATTTAAAGATAAAGCGGTATATTAAATCCTTTTAATTAAATAAATAAATGTCATTCATGAAGACCCAATGGTGTTGTGCCATGAAGCATGATGATGGCACTAAAGCACATGGAAGGAGAGAGGACCCTTAATATAAATATCCACTCAAATTCTAATCACCAGAACTCATTACATCTTCATTAAAGCAGCTTTTATTGTATATGCTACAAGCTTAATTCTGATGTTAGCACTTCTGCCCCTTGATTTGGATTGAGATTACCATTTTTTTTCTTCAAATAGGCTACTCTAGCTAGATCTGAACCAGTGGCCTTGAGATGAATGTCTCTATAATATTGAGATCTAGTGCCACATAACGAGTATTTTGTAGATGGAAAGTTCAGTTTTGGCCAAGCTGATCTTTTGGAGTATAAACTGCCAGCCTGAGGCATCAATTATTTTTAATGAACTTTCTGCTATATCTGCCAAATGACAGGAGAGTTTGATAAATCTGGCTTCAGATAAGAAGTGATAATATCAGAGAACAGTTCAACTGGAAACAGCCCCTACTGTGGCAGTGTCTGATGTAAGTATGGAAGGGAGCATGTCCTTAGAAGTTACTATGGTTAGAGAGGGGCAGAGAACCAGGGAAGTGAGGGTTCAGATATCACTGCCACTCCTTGTGGTTTTGGGCAAGTCACTTAACCCTTCCTTTTGTAAGCATTTTAAAATTCATTCATTTTGTCAAGTTTTTGGACAATAACTTAAAATTGATTATATTTTATTCTGTACATCCAATATATAGTTGTGACATATTGTTATGTATGTTAAATTGTATGACCACTTAGGAATGCTTTGATAGTGGTTAAAAATGCAAAGAATGCAAATGTATGAATGAAATGTAACCCTTCTAGGGATAGGAAAATACCTACTGTACCAGAATTTAACTCACCTTGAGCTACTCCTGAAAAAGGCATGAATTAAATCCAAAATCCCTCTCTCTTTCCCTTCTGCTGTTTGCACGGAGCTGAATATCAGCGCTATCCATCTAAAGTTAATCCAATATATCTGATTAAATATAGCCGAGTCAATCCAACGACAATTTAACCAGATAAGGGCTACTGAATATACAGAGTAAAATTAACTGGATATAGGTATCTGGTTAACTTTACCACTGACTGCGCTACTGAATACCAGTCTCCACATAGGGATCATAGTAGAGTACAATGGAAGAAGACAAAAGGACTGTCGATAAGGAGAGGACTTGCAGGTGGTCAAACTGCGTGACTGGTAGCTGAGAGGTGATATCCTTAGCGTGGGCAGACTGGATGGGATAGGTGGTCTTTTTCTGCCCTCATCTACCAGTGTGCAGCAATAGTTAAAAACACAAAGGTGAAATTTTCCTTACCATTAATTTCCTTTTCTGGAGTTTGGCTAGACCAGTCCAAACAAGTGGGTTATGTTCCCCTGCCAACAGATGTCGAGACAGAGAAAGTCAAAAAGCCAAACCAAGCTGTGACCTCACCTAGCATAAACCCCAGGCACAGCTGGAGGGCTCCACAATACTGCTCGTAACCCCAATAGAGACACTGGCTCAAGAAACTAGCTGTTGAACTATGCACAACTGAACTATGTATAAGGACCACGGCACATGGTGAGCACGGCCGATGCCCCGAGCTGCTGTGAGCCCTATATACACAGACTGTGGGAGTGGGCGCTGGACTGGTCTAGCCGGACTCCAGGAAAGGAAATTAACGGTATGGAAAATTTTACCTTCCAGGTCGTCCAGCTAGACCAGTCCAGACAAGTGAGATGTACCAAAGCTACTCCCCCTCTGGGTGGGATGAGAGCACCGCAGCTAGCATCTTTGACCCAAACTAAGCCGTTGCTCATGCCTGGGGGTCCAGGCGGTAGTGATGGGCAAAGGTAGACCAGGATGACCAGATTGCAATCTGACAAATGTCTAGGGGAGTCGCAGAGGCCGACTCTGCCCAGGATGTAGCTTGTGCATGGGTCAAATGTGGTTTGAGACCCGGGGGAATAGGCTGTTGTACCAGTAGATAGACTGAGATGTCAGTGCCCTAGATCCACCGGCCCAGCATAGCTTTGGACACCGCACAGCCTTTGCAAAGTCCCAAAAAGAGGACAAGAAGATGGTCGGTAAGGCGGAATGAATTCGTGACCTTAAGGTAGTGCAGTAGAACACGCCAGACATCCACTTACCGAAGCGCTGCATCCACTCCCGTACACTGCTCGCAAGAGAAGACCGGGAGGGAGAGAGCCTCATCAACATGGAAGGCAGAAAGCACCTTTGGCAAAAAGGTAGGTACAGTCTGCAGTGTGACCCCTTCCGAGGACAGGGCTTGCAACTTAGAGATGAGCCTAGAGGAGGCAATGGTGATGAGAAAAATGGTCTTAAGAGTAAGGTCCTTCAACACAGCCTGCCGGAGGGGCACGAAGGACGAGACCGATGTCCCAGGGTGGTACCACCGGTCAGACAGGAGGCCTAAAGGTCGGAGCCCCACGAAGGAACCGCTGGATAGCGAAATGGGCGGCCAGGGACCTCTGTGCTATGGGTCCCCGAAAGGCCAAAAGCGCTGCCACCTGAACGCTGAGGGAATTCCACGTGAAACCCTTGTCGAGGATGGCTTGAAGGAAGGCGAGTATGGAAAACACCCAGGCCCACAAGGGGGAAATGGCGTGCTATCGATACTATGTGGTGAACAGGAGCCAGACACGAGTGTACGCCAAGGAGGTGGAAGCCCTGTGGGCCTTGAGCAAGGTAGCCGAATAGCCATGCCATTCTAGGAGCCTCCTTCTCAAGGGCCATGTCACAAGTGAAAAGGGAGTGGGATCCTCCATGCAGACTGGCTCCTGCCGCAGCAGGCCCCACTGAGCGCAGAGGCGGAGCAGTGCCCAGGACAGCAGGCAATACATGTTTGCTTACCAGGGGCGACGAGGTCAATCGGGCACCAGCAAGATGTGGAGATGGGGATGCTGTTCGATCTGCCGGAGCAGCCGGGGAATCATTGCCCATGGACGGAAGACATACAGCAGGAGGTTGGTGGGCCATGTTTGGACCAACGCGTCCAGACGGCTGGAGGCTGGGTCTCAGCAGCAGCTGAAAAAACGAAGAGCCTTGGAGTTGCTGCTTGTGGCCATGAGATCCAAGTCTGGTGGGGCCCCAGCGTCGAACGATGTGGACGAAGGCCCATGGGGCCAATTCCCACTCTCTGGGATCGAGAAGGTGATGGCTGAGGAAGTTGGCCTCGATGTTGTCCTCCCAGGGAATGTGCTGCACTGATGGGGCTTGCAGGTGCCTTTCAGACTAGGGGAACAGGAGAGCCATTTCTCGGACTACTCTGCTGCATTTGGTGCCCCCCCCCCCCCCCCCCAGTAATTGATGTAAGCCACGGCAGTCACGTTGTCGGAGAGGACGCGTAACGACTGTCCGTGCAAGAGGCTCCGGAAGCGGAGCAAGGCGAAGCAGATGGCCCGGGCTTCTAGGCAGTTGACTGCCCAGCGCGCCTCCCTCAGCATCCACAGGCCTTGCGCCGTGCGACCCAAACAGTGCGCCCTCTCATCCTGATAAGTTGGCATCGGTTGTGAGGAGGATCCAGGATGGTGACTCGAGAAACATTCCCTTCATGACGTTGCGCCCAGACATCCACCAGCGGAGACTGAGGCGGACTGGCAGCGGGAGTGGAAGCGGAACGCAGTACTCCTGCGAGACAGAAGGGCAGCTTGAAGCGGTTGCATGTGAGCTCTCACCCAGCCAGGGAACCATCTCCAACGTTGCTGCCATGACGCCGACGAGTTGCAAATAATCCCAAGAGGTGGACAGAGGGAGCGACAGAAAGTGGCACAACTGCAGGCGGACCTTCAAGTCAATGGTTCGAGGTGAGGAAGATCCGGCCGACCCGGGTGTCGAACTGGGCGCCGAGGAACTCGAGAGTCTGTGACAGTGTGAGGCAGCTCTTGGCATGATTGATGACTCATCTGAGCTGTTCACGGGTCTCGTCATAGGATTTGCCGTGGATCAGCCAGTCGTCCAGATGAGGATGGATGCAGATTCCTTCGTGCTGGAGTGCTGCGTTGAGACCATACAGCACAGCGGCAAACTGAAAATGTGAGCCCAGGACCGCAAAGCAGAGGTACCGCTGCTGGTCCAGCCAAATGGGGATGTGAAAGTAAGCCTTGGCGAGGTCCAGAGAGACTAGGAACTCTCCCGACCTGACCGCCTAAATGACAGACCGAAGGATCTCCATGCGAAAGGTGGGGACGTGGAGGTTGCAGTTGATGCCCTGCAGATCGAGAATAGGGCGGAAGGAACCGTTCTTTTTCGGGACGACAAAGTAGATGGAGTAGCGACCCTGACCCCTCTCCCCTGGGGGTACGGGTACAATGGTCTGCAACTGCAGGAGACGGTGCAGTGTGCCAAGAATGGCAGCTCTCTTTGGAGGGCCCCCACAGGGAGAGGCGACAAAGGCATCCTGGATGGGTTGTGCACAATTGAGGACATAGCCCTGTCGAATAACATCAAGAACCCAGAGGTCTGTGGTAATTTGGATCCATTTGACATAGAAATGCCGCAGACGGCTTCCAACCTGTGGCACCTCGGAATGGGCCCTCGCCCCATCAGTGCGCAGTGCGGAAGGCGGACTTGCTGTCTGCCGCCGACTGGCCATAGGCACATCACGTGCCATGAAAGGAAGAGGAGCATGGTGCCGGAGCCGAAGGAGTAGTGGTTGTCTTATTCGGCCGGTATTTCCTGGAATCACAAAATCTGGATCGCGAAGAGGACACCAACAACATCCGCTTGGAGGAGCTCTTAGGCCAATCTTCAGGCAGGCGCTGTGGCTTAGCCTCTCCAAGGTCCTTTACCAACTGCTTGAGATCTGAGTCGAACAGCAAGTACCCCTTGAAAGGAAGCTTGGCCAGGCACCCCTTGTATGCAACATCCACTGACCAATTGCGGAGTCAAAGCACCTGTGGGCCTCTGTGACTACAGCTACACTGCGAGCCAAGAGGTGGAGGAGATCATAGAAGGCATCCCCAGGAAACAGCTAAGGACTTGAGTCACGTCGAGTTCTCATCTTCAGGCAAAAGCTGAATCCAGCAAAGCAGCACCTGCGCACCCAAGCCACTGCAGAAGGAAGCCTGGAGTGCCAAGGAAGATGCTTAAAAGGCCGTCTTTAAGTAGACCCTCCGCTTTACGATCTTGAAAGTTGCAGAGAGCCGAACCAATAACGGGGATGGTAGTACGCTTAGTGACCGCCGTGCTGAGAGCATCCATCCTCGGGAAATGCAGTCACTGATCCAAATCAGATGTGGACCACATGTAGATACACCCGAGACGATGAGCCTGTCTCAAAGGTGCATCCGGGGCGTATCACTCTGCCACCACCATTTGCTGCAGCTCTGCTGGAAAAGGAAAGGCACAAGCTGGCTTTTTAATGCCTGCCACAATGGGATCAGTGGTGGAAGGAGGTTGGGTAGTGGGGGGCTCCTCAGAAATGTGGAGCTCCTTAATAATCTGGGCAATCAAAGCCGGGATCTCGTTGCGGCGACAGAGACAGACTACCGTGGAATCGGAATCGTGTTCCAGAGGGGAGAGCACTCCCTCCTTAGCCACATTTGAGAAAAAGGCAGGGGAGGTACTTCCCAGGTCCCCGCCATCCACTGAACCCTCGTCCTCCCACACAGAGCCCCTGGAGGGTCGAGGTGAGGCAGCACGGGGGCGTCTGTGAGACCCTGCAGATGTCAGTGCTTGGTCCTCTTTCCAGAGATTCCAGGTGTGCTGGAATAATACAGAAAATTTGGTGGCAGCAGGTTCCCCAACCTGATGCTGTTGAAGGAGGGGAAGAGAAAGTATCCGGTGCTGTGGAAGTTTATGTAGGAGCAGGAGCTGGTGGTATGGAGATCCCAGGCTCCCCTGACCTCAAGGCAGGCTGATTAGCTGTAGAGGGAGGGGCCAAGGCTGCTGAAGACTCCCCTGGGTGACTATCACAGAGGGTGCCAAGGCCATTAATGAGCACTCAGCAGTTAGCACAGGCCAGGCACTTAGGAAGGGCAGTCAGCATGCTGACAGAGAGAGGGAGCGGAGTCCTTCAAAATGGCACCAGTCACGCCGGTGCGAAATCAGGAGACCCGCAGAAAACGGCACGGGTGGGAAAAGAAAGGAAAATGTCGCTTCGGTAAGCAGGCCACGGCGGCAACTCACAGTGAGGTACAATGGCTTTCCCACCGCTGAGTCAGTGGGGAAAGTAGCGTTCAAGCCGTAAGCAGGTCAGGCGGCAGTTGCTACACTCTTGCTTTCCTGGAGAACACAGGCAAAGGTTGGGGCGGGGGAGAATCCAGAGGAGAAGTGCTCAGGCAGCTGCTAGGGAAATCTGCCTAAGAGGTCCCATAGTTCACCCTACCCTTGTTTTGCTATTCCTTTTTTTTTTTTTTAAAGAAAGAAAAGATACAGGGGAAGAAACAAAAGTGAGGGCACAAAATAGGCCTAAGGTCTCTCCAAGAGTCCTCCCAACCCAATACCCACTACCAAGCTGTACTGGGGCTCACATAGCCAGGAGCTAGCCCAAAGGATCTGATGGCCAGGGAACCTCGTACCCCCGCAGGATCCAAGTGGCCCAGCCAGATCAGTCTAGAACCAAGTAAGCTGAAGGCCACTAGAGAGAAGTAAACATCTGCTGAGACAGAGAAAGTTCTAGCTGTGCCTGGGGTTTATGCCAGGTGAGGTCACAGCTTGGTTTGGCTCTTTGACCTTCTCTGTCTTGACATCAGCTGGCAGGGGGACATAACCCACTTGTCTGGACTGGTCTAGCTGGATGACCTGGAAGAGTATATTAGGAAATTCTTTGGAAAGGAACCGAGTGCCCGATATTCAGCTGCCTGGTTAGCTTTGGCAGTGAAAGTTAGGCCACCATTTCTGGTGCCTAACTTCCGCTGCTTAGTGGTAATCTTGCAGGGGCTGAATATCGCCGCTGCCCAGTTATCGACAGGTGCTGTCCCTGGAATGCCTTCACCGAATATCCCATTCACCGTGATTAACGTAGTTAGCAGGTCTGCTAATTGCGTTAATCGTTTTTGGGCCTCGAGAATATTACAATCATAGCTTCTATTTTTAGCTTTTTATAAAAATTGTACATTCAGGTATTCATTTTCCAGTAAATTAGGGGTTCTTTGACAGTACAAAATAAATCCGTGTGTTTACTGGTGTTTTCGCAATACAGGTCCTATTGCTGGGTATCTTTTCAGGCTGAATATAAAATTTCCAGAATACTAATAATCCATTGGCACAGAAACGAAATACTCCAGTGATCTAGTAACATAGTAAATGACTGCAGATAAAGACCAGCATGGTCCATCCAGTCTGCCAGCAAATATACAGCAAGAGTAGGTGCACCTGTCGCTCCGTGCAGGCCACGCCTCCCCATGTCTTTGTTTGGGAGTGGACCCACCACTCCATTTAGGACACCCCTATTTGTTGAGAAGTTAGATGGTTCAGTTTATTTTGTTTTTATCCTGTTGCTATAAAGGGATCCGCAGTGCTTGTCCCATGCTCTTTTGAATTCCGTCACCGTGTTTGCCCCCACCACTTCCATCGGGAGAGCATTCCAAGCATCCACCACCCTTTCAGTGAAAAAATATTTCCTGACATTGCCTTTCAATTTTCCACCTTGCAGCTTCATGTTATGCCCTCTAGTTTTGCAGCTTCCCCGTCTTTGGAAGAGGTTTGTTTGTTCATCGTTCCTCTTTAAGTATTTATTTTATTTATTTATTTAACATCTCTTATATACCGCACTATTATCACCAGCACGGTTTACATGGAACAAACATATACATACAAGGAACTGTAATGTATTTTACAAGTAACATGGTTTTTGAAAACTTGGGAATAACAAGGTACAACTACATAGGGGTCTGAATCATATCTCTCCTATCCCTCCTCTCCTCCAAAGTGTACATATTTAGGTCTTCAAGTCTCTTCTCATAGGGTTTCTTACGCAGGCTCCAAATCATTTTGGTCGCCTTCCTCTGAACAGTTTCCAGTCTTTTTATATCTTTTGCAAGATATGGTCTCTAAAACTGAACACAGTATTCCAAGTGAGGCCTCACCAGCGACCTGTACAGTGGCATAAGTACCTCTTCCTTTCTGCTGGTGATCTCTCTTTGAATGCAGCCCAACATCCTCCTGGTTTTTGCCACCGCCTTGTCGCACTGTTTTACCACCTTGAGATCATCAGAGATAATCACACCAAGGTCCTTCTCCTGAACCATGCACACCAACCTCTCGCCCTCTAGTACATGCCCCTCATCTAGAACTTGCTTCCATGCAGCCCTAGTCCCCTTCCTCAACCAGTCTGTCCTCAACTTTTTCACCACCCCCTCTCATTGCATCCTCTTACCCACCAGCTCTGATATATGCTGTTGAGAACAACTGTGCAGCAGAGTCAGCAAAAGGAGGAAATGAATGGGGTCCTGCCAGCTAGTAAAATCATGTGCAGTTAAAGGGTCAACAGCATAAGAAGGCAGAAAAACAGAGTGAAGGATCCAAGGCAGGGAAGAAGGGAAAAAGCACATGGGACTGTATTTTCTGCCCTGTGGTTATCTGTTAAGAGCCCAAATTAGAAATCCTAATCATAATGCCTCTAGGTACGACCACACCTTGAGCACTGTGGGCAGTTTTGGCTTTCCCAGCTCAAAGACAGATACTGAAAAACTAGAAAAGGTGACAAGAAGGGCAACCAAAATGATGGAACGGCTACCCATGAAGGTCAAGGATCTTCAGCTTGAAGAAGAGATAACAAAAGGGATACGATAGAGGTTTCTATAATCATAAGTGGTATGCAACGAGTTAATAAGGAACAGTTACATACCCTCGGGGACACACTAGGAAACAAACTGGTAGAAGATTTAAACCACATTTGACAAGTATTTTTACAGCGAATGCATAAAATGTGGAATCTGTTATGTGAGGACATGGTCAAGGTTAGAAGTACAGACAAGTTTAACAAAAGATTTAGAGACGTCTGCACTAGCAATCCCTAGCCAGGTACAGTTGAGGAATTGCCTTTTTAAAAAATAAAGACTTATGAGAGCAAGAAACAAGGAATGACCTTTCCCATTAAGATCTTCCAGGTACTTCCTAGTGACTCGGCTTGATCACTGGCAGAGGGGGTAATGGACTGCATGGACCACTGCTCTCATCCAGGCAGCACTTTTATTCTTATGCTTAAAAGCAAATTAAAAAGATCTTTAGTTTTAAGTCCTGTGTCAGGGCCAACTGCGATTAAGGGCAGTGAATGCATGAACAGTCTCTTAGTGCAGATGGAGGAGGCAAAACTGATTATAATTCAAGGATACGTACAAAGGACTCTCAGAGGTAGGGAAGCAAGATTCCCCACATTAAGTAAATTCTGTGGTGCTAGAGAGGGAAGGAAACACAAAAACAGACTGGACAGGCCTTGTTGTCTTTAGCCCCCTTTCTATGTTCTTAAAAACAAATTATGACAACCTGTAAGTACTTTCCTATTCGCAGAAATGTTTTTGCGTGAGATGGTTACCTGGCTCTTCTTTCACCTTTCCAGCACTCTTCCCTTTGGAGAGGATGCTGGCCTCCTGTCCTACTGTCACATCTGTATGCTCTTGCTTCACTTCTGCTCCCCAGGATGAGATGGCGTGCAAAGTCAGCAGCTCCTGGCAACTCTTCCCGGATTCTGCCTCACCCAAGAAGCTCTCTGATACCACTCGCACATTGGCTGCCTTCGCTTCTTCCATTTTCTTATTCATCTTTTCAACTTCCTCTGCACAAAAAATAGACAAAGTTATCAAGATTGTTTCTGACTAGAGGTTGTGCTTAGCTTTTACTGTGCTTCTTTTCCCCTCCATAGAGACATTTTGCAATTCCAGAACATTCAGAAGCTCATCTGAATCAAAGCTGCAATGACATATTAGAGCAGGGAGACAAAGCTGCCATTCTAATGGCATTTCCTGCCGTTTCGCCCACTGTTTAGCCACACTCGAGCTCAAGTAGAACCACGATGTTTCATGCCACAATCTTCCCTGGGAATGTGCTTTGCCTTATTTTATCATGTGCATGTTGAATGGTTTCAGCATGCACCAAAATGGATTTAGTGCATGCTAAACAAAACCAAACATTAAAACAAATACCTAGCTCTCTAAAACAAAAAGCAATAACAATCATTTTCTGTGCACACCCTTAGTCTTCATCCAAACCACTCAGCTCACTTCATCCCTTCAGTCAGGGCCAGCATTGAGAGAGGTGGGGGTGCAGTGAGAATAAATGCCGTGGGTCCCCATGCCACAAGGGGATGAATCAGGCAAAAACTTCCAGTGGGCTTTGGAGGTCCCTCTCACATTTCTGCCTCAGCGCCCGGCATGTCTAACAATCATCCTGCCTCTAGAGCAGTGGTTCTCAACCTTTTTTGTAGCGTGACCACTTTTACCATTGGTCAACTTGTGGTGACCCACAATGATAAAATCAAATGCGTCTCTCTTCCTTTACCGTTAACCTCATTGTCGCTGTATTCATTTGTTGAATTATTAATATATTATAGGCTTTTGCAATATGTTTTTATTTATAAAATTTACTTATTTAAACCACAATAATTAATCACAAGTAACAATATTTGATTTCAAAATTATGATGATTTTGTAGTCAAATCACTAATATGAAATAAAATTATTTTTTTCTACCTTTGTTGTCTGACCAATTTATTCTCTGATCATGCTGGTCCCGATCTGAGGCTTCTGCTTTCCTGTCTTCTCTTAGCTCTCTTTCTGTGGTCTATGGTCCATCTGCCATTTCTTATCTCTTCTTTAGTTTTTTTCACTTCTTTCCATCAGCCTATTTCCGGTCCCAGTAACCCTCCCCAGTATCAGCCCATTTCCAGTCCTCACTCTCAGTACCTTCCAATGTCAACTTGCATTCCCATGACTGCCACTGGTGTCCATTCCCTTCCAGTCCCCCTCCTTCCCCACTGACCAGTCCCTTCTAGTACAAATACCATGGCAGCCCCTCTCAGATCCAGTTCCATTTTCCCATCCCCTCGTATCAGCCCATTTGTAGCCTTAGCCCCCAGTTTTCTTCCAGGGCCAGCAGCTCTATCCTCCCCTCCCCACAATCAGCCCATTCCCAGTCGAAGCCCCCCAATCAGCTCGCTTCCAGTGCTAGTCCCTCCTCAACCCCATTACCAGTGCAAGGCTCCCCTAATCAGCCCACTACCAGTCCTACCCCCCCCCCCATCAGCCCATTACCAGTCCTAGCCTGGCCTCCTCTAATCAGCTCATTTCCAGTCCTCCCCTCCCCGATAAGCTCATTTCCAATGCTAGCCCCCCATCAGCACATTACCAGTCTCAACCCTCCCTTGATCAGTCCATTCCCAGTCCTAGCCTTCCCTAACCAACCCATTACCAGTCCTAGCCCCCCCCCATCTGCCCATTATAATCCTAATCCGCACTGTCTCTTCCCTCTGTCCAGCATTTAACCCCCGTCTGTCCAGTATGTCCCCGTCTCTTCCCTTTGTCCATGTCAGCCCCCTCCCTCCCTCCATCCATCAATGTCAGCCCTCCCCTCCCTCCATGTCAGCCCCCCTGTCCATGTCAGCCCCCTCCCTCCCTCCATCCATCCCTCCATGTCAGTCCCCACTCTGTCCATGTCAGCCCTCCCTTCCTCCCTGTCAGCCCCCCTCCCTCCCTCATGTCAGCCCCCTCCCTCCCATCCATCGTCAGCCCCCCTGTCCATGTCAGCCCCTCCCTCTCCATCCATCCATCCATCAATGTCAGCCCCCCTCCCTCCATGTCAGCCCTCCCCTCCCTCCCACCCTCCCAGTCCCCCTGTCCATATCAGCCCCCCTTGTCCATATCAGCCCCCCTCCCTCCATCCATCCCTCCATGTCAGCCCCCTCCCTCCCTCATGTCAGCCCCGTTGCAGGTTCCCTGCCCCCTACTCCCCTCTCCCTGTCTGCCTGCTACTGCCCTGTTCTTCTGCTGTAAACAACTTCCTTTGGAGGCAGGACAATGCTGCACAGAGCCCGTCGAGAGGCAGGACGGTTCCGCAACGGTTTCACAGGCATAGCCACGGTTCCCTAAGAAGCAGGGAGCCGTGGCTGCAATAGAAGGGAAGCTGTGAGTTTGCCGCTGCCGAGAAGTGGACTCGGCAGCGGCAGCAACTTGTGCGGGTTTTTTTTTTTTTTAAACGGCGGAGTGAGGCAACCCCCGCTAAATCCTGTGGCGACCCCCGTGGGGGTCACGACCCACAGGTTGAGAACCGCTGCTCTAGGGCCAGAAGCACTCTGTACCTTACTGGCATATTACAAGTGCATGCTCAGCTTACCAGGACTTGCCAACCTCATAAAAATGGTGAGGAAGGTAACCACAGCCCCAGTAAGGCATCTGTGGTACTCAATTTTGTCACCTACATGGGTTAGGTTATAATCTGCATTTAAAAGGGTTTGACTGACTCAGACCATGCTACCTGTGAGAAATGTTTGCTCACAATTCATGCGCCTTTTTTTTTTAAAATTTAATCTTTTATTGCGTTTTCACAATACAATCCCCTGACAATCCCAAACACAGACCCCAAGTACAACAACATCATCAACTCACTGGGATTACAGCATTAAATTGTAGATGTTGCACAGTGCCCCCGCAAACAATGCTGAAAAACCAGTGTAACAACAATAGGCCTGAGGATGCAACAGCCCAGTACCAAATCACAGTAACCCTACACCTAAACAGAGCTCTTGCTCCCTCTTCCACACACTCACTCTCACAGTAACCCCCTCCCCCCACCTGGGCCATTCTGCTAACCATTTAATGTGGTTACTCACCTGTAACAGGTGTTCTCCAAGGATAGCAGGAATCAATCCTCACATATGGGTGACGTTGGTGCTAACGGAGCCTCTGAGGAAGCATCTCCCCAGCTTTAAAAGAAAGCCTTTGGGAGATGCCACCATGCATGCGTGGTCCCCTTCCTGCCTAAGGATGCCATCTTCCTCAGTTAGATGACATAGCTAGAGCTGACAAAAGAAGATGGCAAAAATTGTACAGCAACTCCAAGGGAAAGGAGGAGGGTTGTGAGGACTGATTCCTGCTGTCCCTGGGGAATACCTGTTATAAATGAGTAATTATGCTTTCTCCAGGAATAAGCAGGAAGTCAGTCCTCACATATGGGACTCCCTAGCTACAGGCTACTGAGAACCTGTAGAAAAAAACATGGCCCTGTCGTGAGCAGCTGCAAGCACGTCTGAGGAAAAAATCAGGGCCTGGTGCAGGGGAGTCCGATGGGGCTCTCCTGGAAAGAAAGGGGGAGGCGTCCGGTCCAAGTAAAGAAGGTAGCCTTCTCTGACCACCTGGAGGGCCCAGGTTTCGGTGGTTATGGCCTGCAACTGATGGACAAAGTGGATCAGACACCCCCCTGTTGGCAGCTGCTGCCCCACGGGTGGAGAAGCTATGCTCAGGGAGTCAAAACCCTGACCCAGCCTGGGCAGGAGCTGTTGTTTGGGGCTTAGAGTCCTAGGCTTGCGTTGGCCTTGGCCCGCTCCTTTGTCCTGGTGACCCTGCTATGGGGTCTGGGGGGCCTAATACTGGGGATAGCCTCGGTAAGACTGGCCCTTTCCTGTGGAAAGGAGGCCTTTTTCCCAACGTTTTTTTCTTGGAAAGGGCGGAGGACTTCCTGGAGAACAGAGTTCTAGTGAAGAACTCTGTTTCGATCTCCGCCACCTTATCCTCCATCAGTTTGCCGAAGAGGTTTTCACTGAGGCACGGGATGTCAAAGAGTTTCTCCTGGACCCACTGCTCAAGATCTGATGCCTGGAGCCAGGCCTGGCATCAGGCACAGATGCCTGGAGCCAGGCCTGGCATCAGGCACAGATACCTGCGGTGGACACCCTTGCATTAGACTCAAAGCTGTCGTAGGAGGCTCAAGACATGTACTTCAAGCACTCCCCAACACACTTCGTGAGGGTTTGGAAGCACTGGAGGTGATCTCTGCTGAGACCCATTGAAAAACTGCGAGTATTTTTGCAAGGTCACGGAGATGCATACTGATATACAGCTGATAGGCTTGTATTCGGCAACCCAGCATCGAGCCCTGGTAGCATTTGCGTCCAAAGGCATCAAGGGCATGGGACTCCCTGCCCGAGGGCACAGAAAAGTGGGTCCCAGCTTTTCTGCTGGCGCATGGTAGACTCCACCACCATAGAGCTGTGAGGGAGTTGCGCCTTCCGAAAGCCAGGGCCCCGCTGGACCTCGTACATGGTATCAAGGTGTCGGCTAACTATCGGCACAGACGCCAGTGTCTCCCACATCCGAAGGAGTCGTCGCCTGAGGATGGCAAGGACAGGGACTGTCAGAGCCTTCTTAGGTGAGCCTCATACTGGAGGATTTTGAGCTCCTCTGTGCAAGGGTCCTCCTCCGACTCCGTGGTGAGAGACAAGGCCTTCGCCATGTTCTGGACAAACTCGAGGAATGAGGCGCCCTCGGGAGGGGACCAGCGTCTTGATGCCAGGGGAGACGGATCTGAGGAGAGATTGCGGTTCTTCCGCGTCTCCGGGGAAGCCTCATCCTTCGACTCCCAGTCCGAGTAATCCGTCGAGGACTTGAGGCCTGACCATTTCTGAGGTGACGGGCTTGGATTGGGTCTTCAAAGACCCATGGCAGTTGCTTGGCCAGAGCCACAAGTACTTGCTGGGGAGGATATCGCTCCTGAGGACCAGGAGCAGGATCAAGACCCTCGCCGAGGATCGGCTCGAAGCTCGGGGCTCTCAAGGATCTTATTGGCAGCCCAGGGAGTCCTCGATATCAAGGTCCTTGTGGTCTTGACACGAGCACCAGTGGGGTCAGGCATCAATGCTTACTGCGAGACTAGGAAGGCAGTGACACTGTGTTTTAATGCCATCATCCTGGCTTCCCACTCAGGAGTTGAAGCCTTCGACATGGACAACGAAGTGACCGGGTCCAGCGTTGGTGAGAAGAGAGAGTCTTCAATAGGACAGGCCTTGGGGATCCATGACCCGTCACTGGAGGCCTCGGCGTCTGTTCTGGGCACCTTCGCTAGCCACTCCCGCTTCGACTCTTCAGATACTCTCCAAGGACTATGGGACCTTGCACGGGACTTGCTGTTTGTGTCAGATTCTCAGGAAGAGGTCTTTAATTTCTTCTTCTTCTTGTGCTCCCACTCTGGAGAACCCTTGTTGGAGTGTCTGTGGACCCGATCGGGCACCGCAGGGGCTTTACGCGACTCAAGAGGATCCGTGCGGGGCCTTAGAGTGCAAAGTTACTGGGGAGACTGGGGCAGAATCTGACCTGTGGAAGATGTCGCCTTGCTTCTACTGATGACTTTGGATGGCCTCGGCAGACATTTTTTTTTTGCACAGAGCGCAAACCTGTGGGTCATGGTCAGTACCTAGACACCAGAAGCGTAAGTCATGTCTATCGGTTAGGGACATGTTCTTTGCACACTGATCACACTTTTTGAACCCATTGGCCAGACCCTCGACGTGGCCAGCAGTTAGAAAAAGGCACGAAACCACACTGGAAGAAAAAACTAAAAACGGTTCCGAGACTCAAAGCCGAGGTAACGGGGCTCGGAGGTGGGAAAGGGATCGGTGCTAACCGGAGAAAGAAAGGCACTATAATGCACAAAAGAAATCAACTTTTTTTCCAGGGAAAGACGACAGAGGTTTGTTGGGCTCCGCAGAAAAAGGGAGATTGAGTAAGATGGCACACTTAGGCGAGAAGCGGACCACGCATGCGTGGTGGCATCTCCCAAAGGCTTTCTTTGAAAGCTGCGGAGATTCTTCTGCAGAGGCTCCTTTGGTGCAGACATCACCCATATGTGAGTACTGACTTCCTGCTTGTTCCTGGAGAAATGAGCATATATATGTTTTGAATCCTATCACACATTTTACCATGTTTAAATCATACAACTCCATGAGCTTGATCAGCCTTCCCAAAGGTAAGACCACGGTGTTCATACTTACTTTGTGTGCTAATGCACAGCGTGGCCTTGCTTGCTGTTCCAGTGGTCTTTCCTCCCAGCTTTTCAATCCAAGCCTTTATTTCATCCTTGCTCTTGGACAGTTTTCCCAGGGTCAGAATTTTCATGTTGGTCAAAGGCTTATCTGATATTCAAAAGTAAAACCATCAGTATCCTGTGTCAGAAAAACAATCACAGCAATTCATCGGACAGCATTGTGTGACTGCAAAGAAATCCTATGACAGACAGTAACCAGACAGGGCAGGTTTTAACAATGCTTTGATGATATCTGTGGCAAAAACAGGGGTGTTTATGTGCATGAAGACCTTGGGTTCCCCCAGCAAGACTTCCTTTCCTTTGTGATCCTTGAACTGTTTGGCAGGGGCATCCTAAATCCTTTACCTTAGTCTGTAGCTATTTTAAGTGAGGTTTGGAAAGCAATATAATTTGTAAGAAAGATACTACTTTGGGCTCTGACTAGTCCATCAGACACCTGGGAGTACAGAGGAAGCAGATCTTTGTCAAAGCCTGCACCTAGATTTATACATGTGAGGACAGATTGTCCTTAAATTCCCCAGGTGTTGGCCAAGTACAGTGAAAATTCTCCAGATAGTGATGCGTTTAAGAATCCATGGTATTTTACCTCCTGGTTCTTCTTTGCAGAATTAAAACATATTTTTCTTGTTCACGGTTTCCAGCTCTTTATTAATAAATGTTTCAATGCATTACCTCTAATGTCTATGACAGGTCAGTGACCCACAGTAAATTTTTGCATTTTGCCTATAGATTTTTTTTTGACAAGCAATTGCTAGATTTAAGGATGGTGAAATTAGACTTACCTGGTAATTGTTGTTCCTGGAGTAGACCCAGTCTGGTCCCGGACCTCTGAGTTGTCTACCTTAATCAGCAGCTTGGAGACTGAAGAACCTCCTTTTTTTTTTTTCATGTCATCCATATATATCTCTGGAATCTGCCTTCCTCCATCAGTACCCTAATGACAAAGCAGACTCACCAGAGCAACAAATAAGTCAAGACCTCACTTACCACCCGCAAGGTCCAACCACCTAGCACTGAAACATCCCCAACAAATCAACTGCATCAAAACTAATCACCTAACGAACTGTGAACACTAAGGGTGCCCAGACTAACCTCTCACCTGTCCGACCACCCCCCTTAAAGATGACATCCAAACGTCTCTTCTTACCTGTCATCATTGAAAATTGTAGACCATGCTGCAAGCCCCCCTTTAACACCGGGGTGGGATGCGGGACCAGACTGGGTCTACTCCAGGAACAACAATTAGCAGGTAAGTCTAATTTCACCTTCCTGTTCGTAGCCCCAGTCTGGTCCCGGACCTCTGAGTAAGTACCAGAGCAGTAAAGTTAATGGGAGGGCCCAGCCGCAACCGCTTGCAGCACCGCCACCCCGAAACTGGCATCCTGCGCGGACTGTACGTCCAATCGGTAATGCCTAATAAAGGGAGTCAAAGAAGACCACGTGGCTGCCCTACAAATCTCCGCCGGCGGCACCGCTTGGAACTCCGCCCAAGACGTAGCCTGGGCCCTGGTGGAATGGGCCCGCAGCCCCTCCGGCACCGGTCTCCCCTTCAACAAGTAGGCAGACGTAATCGCCTCCCGGATCCACCGGGCGAGGGAGGCCTTGGAGGCCGCCTCTCCTCGGCGAGGACCCGCGAACAGGATAAACAACTGCTCCGAGCGGCGGAACCCCGCCGTACGCCGGAGATACTTCTTCAAGGCCCGACGGACGTCGAGCGTCCGCGACGCGGAATCCTTTACATCCGCCCGGAACACGGGCAAGGAAATATCCTGATTCAGATGAAACGCCGACACGACCTTGGGTAAGAAGGCCGGCACAGGCCGCAAGACCACCTTGGACTCGAAAAAAGACAAGAAGGGTTCCTTACAGGACAACGCCTGCAACTCCGAGATGCGCCTGGCCGAACAAATAGCCACCAGAAACACGACCTTCAATGTGAGATCCTTCAAGGAAGCCGAGCTCAAGGGCTCGAAGGGCTCCTGCTCCAGAGCCGTCAGCACAAGCGGGAGCTGCCACTGCGGAACCAGATGTCGTCTGGGCGGTCGAATTAACGCCACCGCGCGCAGGAACCGCTTGACATCCCGATGTTCTCCAATGGATCTACCGGCCACCCGTCCGCGGTAGCACGACAGGGCCGTGACCTGCACCCGAAGCGAAGCCGCCGGCAGGCCCTTGTCGAAACCGTCCTGCAAAAAATCCAAAATCTGAGAAAGCGACGCCCTGAGCGCCACCGAGTGCCTCTCACTGCACCACGCCTCAAAATCTCTCCAGACCCGGACATACGCCAAGGACGTGGACCGTTTCCGAGCTTTCAACAGGGTGGAAATCACTGCCGTGGAATAGCCCCTAGTCCTCAACCGAGCCCTTTCAATAGCCAAGCCGTAAGCGAGAACCGATCCACATGAGGCATGAACAGAGGCCCCTGCGCCAGCAGATCCGGACGGACAGGGAGCTGCCACGGCCACGCGACCAGAAGCCTCAGCATGTCTGCATACCAAGGGCGACGAGGCCAATCCGGAGCTATCAAGATCACCAGCCCCCGGAAGCTCTCCACCCGCTGGAGCACCCTTCCAATGAGCACCCACGGCGGGAAAACGTACAACAGCTGGCCCTCCGGCCAGGGTTGAATCAGCGCATCGAGACCCTCGGACATCCGTTCCCTTCGCCTGCTGAAGAAGCGGCTGGCCTTCGCCGAGCTGAAAGTGGCCATCAGGTCCATCACCGGCGTGCCCCACTGCCGCGTGAGCATCGCGAACACCTCCGGATGGAGGACCCACTCTCCGGGATCTACCCGCATGCGACTGAGAAAGTCTGCTTCCACGTTGTCCACTCCTGCCACGTGCGCCGCCGACACCGCCAGAAGATGCCGCTCGGCCCACGCGAACAGAGTCTCGGCTTCCGCCTCGAGAGCCGTGCTGCTGGTCCCGCCTTGGCGATTGATATAGGCCACCGCAGTGGCGTTGTCGGAGAAGACTCTTACCACCGACCCTCCGAGGATCGGCCGGAAACACTCCAACGCCAGCGACACCGCACGCAACTCCAGGCGATTGATCGACCACGAGCACTCCTGAGGGTCCCACTGTCCCTGAGCGAACTGACCCCGACAGTGGCCCCCCCAACCCAGGAGGCTGGCATCCGTCGTCAACGCTATCCACTCGGGCACCGCCAGGGGCCTCCCCCTCTGCAAGGAGCGGGGATCCAACCACCAGCGCAGCCCCGCCCGCGTCTCGTCCGGACAAGCGAGTCTCTGAGACAGCGGGTCCCGCTGATGCGACCAGCGCCTGAGCAGCGCCCTCTGCAAGGGCCGCATGTGAGCCCTCGCCCACGGTACCAGCTCGATGGTCGCCGCCATGGTGCCCAACAGTTGCAGATACTGCCACGCCGTGGACTCCCGTCTCTTCAAGAACTTCCGTACTAACGTCCGCAACTTCTGCGCCCTTTGCCGAGGAAGGAACACCTGCCCGGTTCCTGTGTCGAAGCGCGCTCCTAAGTATTCCATGTCTTGGGAGGGAACCAACTTGCTCTTCGCCCTGTTGACCACCCAACCGAGGCTTTCCAGGAAACTGACCACCCGGGACGTGGCCAGCACGCTCTCGTCCCTCGACTTTGCCCTGATCAACCAGTCGTCCAGGTACAGGTGCACCAGGACGCCTTCCTTGCGCAAGGCCGCCGCCACCACTACCATGACCTTCGTGAAGGTGCACGGCGCCGTCGCTAGACCGAACGGCAGTGCTCGGAATTGGAAATGACCGAAGGGCACCGCAAAGCGGAGAAAACGGTGGTGCTCCTGGCGAATGGGAATGTGAAGATAGGCCTCGGACAGATCTAGAGCGGTGAGAAATTCTCCCGGTCGGACCGCTGCAATCACGGACCGGAGGGTTTCCATGCGGAAGTGGGCCACATGAAGACACCGGTTCACCCCTTTGAGGTCCAGGATAGGCCGGAAACCTCCGTCCTTCTTTGGGACCACGAAATAGATGGAGTATCGACCGCAACCGTGTTGGTCTTGCGGCACCGGCTCTATCGCCCGGAGGTCTAGCAGCCTTTGCACGGTCTCCCGCACAGCCGCGCACTTGCTGGGCGCCTTGCAGGGAGACCGCACGAAAGCCTCGCGCACTGGTCGCTGAAGCTCCAGCGCGTAGCCCTCTCTTATGACCTCCAGCACCCACTGATCCGAAGTCATTTGGACCCAGGCGGCATAGAACTCCCGTAGCCTGCCCCCTACGGGAACCAGAGGTCCCTGGGTCCGCCGTATCTCATTGCGCCTTCCGCAGGGCAGAGGCGGAGGAGGAGGAGGCCGAGGCCCCCCCCCCAAGCCTCTGCCGGCTCCCCGGAAACCCCAAAACCCCTGGTTTCGGGCAGGAAACCTGCCCCTCTGACCAGTAGCGAACCGTGGGAAATGAGAGCGGCGAAAGTCCCGCTGTTGCAATCTGCTTGATGCGGCGCCACGGCTCTGCTTGGGTTTGTCCTCCGGCAGCTTACCACCCTTAGACTCGCCCAAGTCCTTGACCAACTTCTCCAGATCCTCTCCGAACAAGAGGCGCCCCCTTGAACGGGAGCTTACTCAGCCTGGCCTTCGACGAAGAATCCGCCGCCCAGGAACGGAGCCACAGGTACCGTCTGGCAGCCACCGCCGATGCCATGCTGCTGGAGAGACCCCGCATGAGATCATAGTGAAGATCAGACAAGTAGGCCGCCCCCGACTCCAGGCGGGCCGCCTACACAGACCTGTCCTCCGCCTGCGCCAGTCGCACCTGTTGAGCCCAGCAAAGACAGGCCCTGGCCACCCAGGCCCCACAAATAGCCGCCTGTAGGGACAGAGCATTAGTGTCAAACACTTGACGCAGTAGGGCATCCAGCTTCCTGTCCTGAGCATTCTTGAGGGCCGCGCCGCCTTCCACTGGGATGGTGGTCTTCTTTATCACCGCCGCCACAGCAGCATCCACCTTGGGGGGCGTGAAGATCTCCCGATCTCGGTCCACCAGTGGATATAACCGTCCCAACACCCGCAGGGCCGCCCCCGGGACGTTCCATTCTTCCTGAATCAGCTCTTGGAAGACCCTATGAACCGGAAAGGCTCTCTGAGACTTACGGAAGACCTGCAACAAAGGATCCTCCAGAGACTCGTCCTCCGACGGCCCCTGCGCAGGCATATTCAAGGCGCTCAACGTCTCAGCGATCAGGGCCGGCAGTTCTTCCCTCTGGAAGACTCGCACCACTCGGGCTTGCTCCTCCTTGTCGTCGAGCTCCCCCTCTTCCAAGTCCTCCTCAGGGAGCCCAGTCTCGCCTTCCTCCTCCGACAGGCGCCCCTCCGAGGCCAAGGAGGGCTCAACCGACTCCGCATCTAACCGCAGCCTCTTGCTGCCGGGTTGATCCTCTGTGGGGAGAGCCTGAGGGCCACACTTCGCGCGGGCCCCTTCTGAAGACTCTGACAGTGCAAGGGGCAGGCCACCCACTGCGTGCCGCAGCAGAGCCACAAAATCAGGGGAAAAAATGGACTCGAGTCCCTTTGCCCAGGGCACCTGGGGCACTGGTCCCCCCGTGGCGGTCGAGGGCCCCGCCACCGGCTCCACACGGGTTGAGCCTGGAGGAGAGACATCCGAAGGCCCTACCTCAGACCCCGGCAGCTCCCCCACGCTCACCCCGGGAGGGTCCAGGGTTGCGGCCTCCTTAGAGCAACTCTTACACACCCCGGAATCCAACAGGGAGGACCTCTTAGCCCCACAAATCATGCAATGGGGTTTGGGCGACATAGCCCTAGAGCGCTTCCCAGTTCCCGCTTCCGGGCCCCTCAGAAGCAATGCCCCCTCAGGGAGAATATGAGCCCGCTGTGCCTTGCTGTGCGGTGGGGGGCAGAAAGCAAACCTCTGCTGCCGTTCTGGATATATATATTTCTTTTAAGCGCCCCAACAATAAAATAAAATAAAATAAATAAAGCACCCTAGCTGGCTCCCCGGAGCCGCTCGCACTAACGAACGGAGGCCCTAGCAGCAGGGAAAACACCGGGAAAAAAGCGCAGGAGCCGAAGCAGCCCTCCCGCGCGAGCGCCACGTGGCCGGGCCTGCACTGCCGCAAGGCGCGCTCGCGCCGCGGCGAAGAAGAAGAATTGGCAGAGGAGAAAATGCGCTCCCCCCCACCCCGCCTGCCCTCTTACATGAGCTGCTACCGCAGCGAAGCAGGAGCGCAGAACGCCGCAATGACCGAGGAGGAGGGAAGGCCCACAAGTCCGCCCAGCAAACTCCTTGCGGAGGACCGGCTCCAGGCTCCCCCCTGCACGTTCAGCCAGAGGCGCGCTCACAGGCAGATCCTCTGTTTGGCGCGTGGCTGAACGAAGATCACTCTCTGCCGGTTCAGCTCCACTACCACGAACCGGGAGCGAACCGGACCCTCTGACCACCCCGTGCACCGCACAGGGGAAAGACTAAGAGAGGGAGAGGAGAGGCTAAGGCACCGGCAGGCACAGCTCCTAGACCTTAAAGGTACAGACCACCTTTAGTTTATTTATTTATTTATTTATTTTTTGAATCTATAATCTGTAATCTGTAATTAAACTAATAAACAGACAAATCACTACACTCAAACTAAGCCTTAGTTGTTCCTCCAGTGAGCCCGGACTCCCGGGCTCGACCTAGTCAGCTGCTTGGAGACGGAGGTAACTGATGGAGGAAGGCGGATTCCAGAGATATATATGGATGACATCATGAAAAAAAAAAAAAGGAGGTTCCTCAGTCTCCAAGCTGCTGATTAAGGTAGACAACTCAGAGGTCCGGGACCAGACTGGGGCTACGAACAGGAATCGGACATTTCCACTTCACAACATATCTGCCAATGCTGTGAAATTCTTAAATAGGTTATGGTTTACTCATTGAATGACAAGGAACATTAGCACATAAAAAATGCACTATAAGGCATAAACATCACACAGACATTACTGGTGTGGGGAAGAAAAAAATTCAGGCTGGGCTCAAACTCAGAACTCTAGCCAGTTGCAGAGAGATCAAGGAAGAGTCAAAGTAACCAAAAGCATGGTGGTCCCTGGCAGAATGCGCAGCAGCAAAATAATGTGATCCTGCAACCAGAATGAGTGCAAGGTAGGGATTCTCTACCTAAAAGTGAAGAAGTAGCTGCTCTACATGACCTTTTATGTCGATGAATCAGATGACTGAAAATTGCCTATTCTTTGCATGGATAAAAGCATGAATGGGGATCAAGGATGCATATGCTTATGACCTATAGAAAGTGGGCAACCTCATAGGCAAGATTAGGTGGGAGAAAACAATAGCACAAATAATTTTATATTTTTAAAACTATGCATGTTATTTTGAAGGGGAAAAAGTAGCAGCAGAAAACATGGATATGAATCTCATTCGGTACTTTTTCTGAGACAGTTTTCAAGGATCTTCGTGCTTGTGTTTTCCCCATGGAAATTGATGGAAGAACCCACGGA
This sequence comes from Ichthyophis bannanicus, assembly GCA_033557465.1. NCBI lineage: Eukaryota > Metazoa > Chordata > Amphibia > Gymnophiona > Ichthyophiidae > Ichthyophis > Ichthyophis bannanicus. The sequence goes on along the minus strand of CM066033.1, from coordinate 368,364,663 downwards.
TTTTGCAACTATGCAGACTGTTTTGAAACTTGCTCCATCTGGGGCTAAGACTACCCTGATTAATGCAAAGCCCACATGTCCTTTCATTTTGGTGAATTATCTCAGGAATACCACCTGCATGAGTTTACATGTGTTAGTTTGTGCTGGCAGATTTTATGAGAAATCATGCATGTACTTTTTCAAACCTGCCTCCAAGAATGTTTCCCTTTCTGTGAGTCACCATGTTCCCACACAGGAAAAGCTATTTTCCAAAACCACAATTTTATCAGAGGAGATGGCGTTGAAAGTTCCTCTCCTTATGTATGTACAAAACTGCGATGACAGAAATTATGTCCAATATTGCAGCAGCAAGTTTTTAAAAAGTTAAGTACATAAAAACAAATAATGTGAAATCATTTTCAAGAAAGTTATTTTTAGTATTTATGTTTATTAAAACTTTCTTAACCGTCCTTTACATAAGCAGCAGGGCGTTATACAAGTGCTTTTTTTTTAAATCACTTAGCACTGCAGGAGATCTTTTAGTATCCTGAACAATGGCCCGAAATGACTTCCAAGAACAGGAGTTTGATGGCTTGTGCAGATGGGAAAATTAGACCTCACCTACTAATTTGCTTTCCTCGAGTCCCTCCAATCCAGTCCAGACGCATGGGCTATCTCCCATTGCCAGCAGATGGAGACTGAGCATGTCAGGTTTTTGGTGATGCCATACTATAAGGATCCTGTGCAGACTGCCTCAAACCAGTATCTCTAATGCAAAGCAGACTGCAAGAAGAGCAGGGTTAGAATGTAGAACATATTTAATTTAGCCTATAGAACATATTCTGTTTTTGTCTATCAAACAACTTTAAAACCAAGAGGTAACATGGAGAACAACAAACACCCCTGAGGGATACAAGAACCATACACCAAAGTGCCAAAAGTCTTTTCTAGAGGATATGCATAAAAAACAATACTCCAAAGAACAACTCTACTAATGAGCCCAAAAAAACCGCACAAGATATCTAAGCCCTAAGGGCCTTCTGAGCTCTCATGAAAAAGACTGAAAATGGGTGGGGGTTCTGGATTGGACTGGAGGGACTCAAGGACAGCAAATTAGCAGGCAAGGACTACTTTTCCCTTCCATATCATCCCTCTAGTCCAGTCCAGATGCATAGGATGTACCATAACAGTAATTACAACCTACGAGCCCAGCCTGTAGCACACTAGCACAAAACTGAGCATCTTTCCTAGCTTGCATATCAAGACAATAATGATGCACAAAAGTGTGTAAAGATGACCAGATAGCTGCCAGACATATCAAGTGGTGGCACTAGAGCATACTCTGTCCAGGAAGCTGCCTGGGCCCTTGAAGAACGAGCACATAATCCCTCTGGAAGAAGCTTGTACTTCAACAAATAAGTGGAGGTGATTCCTTGCTTCAGCAAAGGTTTTGGAAGCTGCCTTCCCTTTGCATGGCCCGCCAAAGAGGACAAAAAGATGATCTGACTTCCAAAAGGGTTTGGTTCGCTTCATACACCATCGAAGCACCTGACTGACATCCAAAAATGCAAAAGCCTTTCCTCCACAGTCTCCCCCAATGAAGAAAAGACAGGAAGAGAGACCTGCTGATTCAGATGGAATTTCAAAACGACTTTCGGTAAAAAATACTACTACTGATATTTGTATAGCGCTACAAGGAATACGCAGCTCTGTAAAGATGCATGTAAAATACGGTCCTTGCTGATCAATCTAGTCGAGACAGACAATATAGCAAATGTGGACAAGGATACAACTAGGGGAATGGAAGGAAACACATACAAGATTAAGTTTTCAGCTTGAATTTGAAAAGGGCCAGAGATGAAGCCTGAGGAACTTGTCCTCAAGACTATTTTCTCCTTTGACAGAACCAAAAATGGCTCCCTGCAAGATAAAACCCTAAATTTCAGAGATCCTTCGAGTGGAACACAAAGCTACCAGAAATACCGCCTTCAGAGTGAGATCCTTGATGGTAGCTCCAGAAAGTGTCTCAAAAAGGAGGACTATTACTACTACTACTATTAATCATTTGTATAGTGCTACAAGGCGTACACAGCACTGTACAGACGCATATAAAAAGACAGTCCCTGCTCATAAGAGCTTACAATCCAATCATGACAGACAGTATAATAGATGAGAAAAAGGGCACAGTAGGAGGAGTCATGAGACAGAAAGAGAACAAAGATCCAAAGGTGGCCTGTAAGATGTAAGCCTTTAGCATGGATTTGAAAAGGGGGAGAGATGAAATGCAATATAAAGATACAGGTAGTTTGTTCCAGGCATAAGGATTGCAAGATGAAAGGATTGCAACTCTAGAATTGGCTGTCGAAGAGAAAGGCAAAGAGAGAAGCAAGCCAGAGGAAGAGCAGAGTTCACAGAAGGTGTGTAGGGAGAGAGAAGAGAGGAAAGGTAGTGAGGAGCAATAGAATGAATGAAGTTAAAGGTCAGAAGGAGAAGTTCGTATTGGATACAGAAACAGAAGGAAAGCCAATGAAGTGATTTGAAAAGACGGGTTATATGAGTATATTGGGGCTGGTGGAAGATTAGCTGCGCAGCAGAATTTTGAACTGCTTGAAGGTGAGAAAGATGACTCAGAGGGAGACCAGCAAGGAGGAGGTTGCAATAGTCAAGGCGAGAAGTGATTAAAGAGTGGAGGTCATTGAGCTCCTCAGCTCGAGGCTCCTCCTCGGTGTCCACAGCGAATGCCAAAGCCTTGGCCATGTCCCTTACAAAGTCCGAGAACCGAGTGTCCTCGGGGGGGAGGGGGGGGACCTATTCCGAGGTTCCGAACCCAGAGAGTCCAATGGGATACACCGGGTTCGGTAGGTGTCTGGGGAGTCTTCCTCCTCTGTCTCCCACACCGAGTCCTCCGAGGACTCCTCGATGGGCTCCGGCCTCGAGGGCTTTGAGCCCGACCATCCCAACGCCGAGGACCTCGGTCCCGAACAGGAGGTTGAGAGGGACCTTGGCCAAGGATCGACTCGAGAACTGATTGACTCAAGGATCGGCTCGGCCTCCGGCGTCGACTTCAACGTCCAGGGGTGGTCGGGACGGATGGACCGGCAAGACCAGCCATCAGCACCCGCTGCTTCCCCATGAAGGCAGCCATCCTGCTCTCCAGGGCCGCCAACCTGAGACCGAGCTCAGAAGGCTCTGCAGCTCCCGGCTCGGGGCCCGACACGCCGGCTCTCCCGGAGGAGAGTCCACGAGGACAACAGAAATTACCTTGTCCGATGTCTCCAGCTCCTTGCAAGGTTGTTTAGCCGTCCACTCCGAATCAGAGGACCCGGGGTGGCGGTCCGGGATCTGCAGCCTGGAACCCGAGGGCCCAAGCCGATCAGAGGCGTCCAGCGACGCAGCCCTCGCAAGTTTTTTCTTTTTCCGGTGTTCCCTGGAGGGAGACCCCCGCTCAGAAGATACACGACAGTGCTCGAGCTCCGAGTCCCGAGGTGTCGAGGCTTCTGATGAGGTCCGGGCCCGAGCAGATGCAGACTCAGGAAAAAGTCCTGTCACGCTGATGCTGCCTGCTCTTCAAAGATTTCAAAGACATCTTATCACACGGCCCACAGACCACCGGGTCATGGTCAGGGACGAGGCATCGGAGGCAGAAGTCGTGTGTGTCGGTGAGAGACATCAACTTCTTACGCCGATCACACTTTTTAAACCCCCTGGCAGCCATCGGGGGAAAAAGGGCCCCTGCGAGGTCAAACGACCGGGCTGCCAGTGAAAAATAAAAAGAGTGCGAACGCTAGTCACAAAGGACAAAAATGAAAAATATGACCGGACTCGATACCCATGTACAGAGCCGAAGCGGGAAGGGGAACCAGTGTCGAACCGGGAAGCTGAAAGAAATAATTCAACTTTTCTACTTTTTCCATAGTGAAAACGGGACTACGTCTGTTGGGCTCCGCGGAAAAAGAAGACTGAGCAAGATGGCACCCTTGGACGTGAAGGGGACCGTGCATGAGCGAAGCGATCCCAAAGGCTTTCTTTGAAAGCTGGGGATTTCCTCCGCACAAGGGCTCCGTCGGCATCGATGTCACCCATATGTGAGGACTGACTTCCTTCTTGTTCCTGGAGAATGTAGTCTTCACATATGGGGACTCCCTAGCTGCAGATGCCAGGGAGATGGCCCCAAGAAGTTTTCAGCCCTTGTGAAAGGGCACCACTTCCCCCCATGGATCTCTGGCATCCTACCAGGGATGGTGGGTAGGAGTTGATTAAGTCTGAAAAAGGTGTTGAAGAACAGCTTGGCCAAACAAGGCATCCTGGCAAAAGTCCTCGTCTAAGCAGTAGTGGGCTGTGAAGGTATGTACCGAAGCCAAAGTAGCTGCTCGACAGATGTCGTCGATAGACACAGAGTGAAGATGAATCATTGAGGCTGCCATGGCTCTCACGTTGTGAGCTGTGACATGGCCTCCAAGAGGAAGAGTAGTTACTCACCTGTAACAGGTGTTCTCCAGGAGCAGCAGGAATCAGTCCTCACTTATGGGTGACATCGACGTCGATGGAGCCCCCGTGCGGAGCATTTCCCCAGCTTTCTAAGAAAGCCTTTGGGAGTACTGCACGCATGCGCAGTCCCCTTCCCGCCTAAAGGTGCCATCTTGCTCAGTCTGATGACATAGCTAAAAGACAGCACAACAAAAATGTAAAAATGAACTATGTACAACTGCAACTCCCAGGGGAGGAGGGAGGGTTGTGAGGACTGATTCCTGCTGCTCCTGGAGAACACCTGTTACAGGTGAGTAACTACTCTTTCTCCAGGACCAAGCAGGAAGTAAGTCCTCACATATGGGACTCCCCAGCTTCAGGCTACCGGGGACCCAGAGCTGAAAAATGAGCTCCCTCTAGCCGCAGCATCAGAGAAAGGATTTCACTGAAACATACCCCCACCGGTAGCCCAACCAGAGGGCTGGAGGGTAGGAGTTGCCTAAACCTCGAAGAGATTCCGGAGCACTGCCTGACCGAAAGCACTGTCCCTACGGGATTCCCTCTCTAGGCAGTAATGGGCCGCAAAGGTCTGGCTTGAGGACCAAGTTGCAGCCCTACAGATGTCTGCCAATGGTACAGAGCGGAGATGAGCTACTGAGGCAGCCATTGCCCTAACACGGTGGGCCGTGACCCGACCCCGCAAGGGAAGGTCAGCTGCCCTGCAATGTTCCCTCTAATTTTCTGTAGGCTGTGTGCGCATAAAATATCAGCTGTGCAGCTTTTGAAGGAAGGTTAAATTTTTGTGCACCACATAACGACACTCGGAGTTATATACTTTAAAATTTGACTACATGTCAGAATACAGTATGTACACCACATTAATTTTAATCAAATTAAATGAAAATAGACGATTACTAAATGAAGCTGAAAATTTCTAGCAATTACAATCACAACTTTTAAATTTTAAGACGTCTGTGTTGTTTTCTATCAGAATCAGAACTGTAATTTTTGTGCGCTCTGTTGTAAAGTATGTGCGCTCGCTCGACGAGGTGTGTGCACGCGCACAGCTTAGAGGGAACAGTGCTGCCCTGTAAGCCCAGGTGATACAGTCAGCCACCCATATGGACAAGGTACATGTGGAGACAGGTAACCCCAAGTTATTAGGGTCAAAAGATACGAAGAGCTGAGTAGCCCTCCTATGCCCCTGCGTACGTTCAAGGTAGAAGGATAAGGCCCTTCTACAGTCCAGGGTATGCAGGACTGTTTCAGCCCGGCTGGCATGGGGCCTAGGGAAGAACATTGGAAGAACCACCTCCTGGTTGAGATGTAAAGAGGAGACAACCTTTGCGAGGAACTTAGGATGAGTCCTAAGGACTACCCTGTTCCTATAGAAGCGAGTGTATGGCCTGTCACAGACCAGGGCTTGAAGCTCATTCACTCGCCTGGCCGAGGTCAGGGCCACTAGGAATAGAGTCTTCCAAGAAAGGAAGTGGAGAGGACATGTAGCCATCGGCTCAAAAGGTGGGCCACATTCAACTCCCACTCAGGAGCTGGTGGACGGAGAGGAGGCTTGAGCAAGAGCAAGCTTCTGAGAAACCTGGACACCAAGGGGTGAACCGACAAAGAGTGTCCCTCCACCAGTGAGTGGTGAGCTGCCAGAGCAGAGAGGTGGACCCGAACAGAATTGGACTTAAGGCCCTGATTGGACAAGTGCAGCAGGTACTGAAGCACTACTGGCACAGTGCAGGAGAAAGGGCCTTCCTGGCGTTGCTGACACCACAAGGAGAACCTTCTCCACTTCAGGGCATAGGTTTTCCTGGTGGATTGCTTTCTAGAGGCCAAGACCACCTCTTCCACTTCCTGAGGCAGGCCCCAGGGAGCCAACACTACCCTTGCAGCCTCCAGGCCATCAAATTGAAAGATTTGAGATTGGGGTGCAGAAGGGAACCCTGATCCTGAGAGAGAAGATCGGGTTGCAACCCCAGAGGTAGTGGTGTTTCCACTGCTAGTTGAAGCAGAAGTGGGAACCAGGGCTGCCTCGGCCACCTGGGGGCTACCAGAAGTATCGAGGCCTTGTCCCTTAGAATCCTGAACAAGGTTCGGGCCACCAGAGGCATGGGAGGAAACGCATACAGAAGGCCCTGGGACCAAGAAATCAGGAAGGCATCCGCTGCTACCCTCAGGGGATGCGGTTGCCTGGAACAGAACCTGGGTAGCTGCCGGTTCAGGGGACTGGCAAAGAGATCTATGGATGGAAGTCCCCATTTCAGGAAAATATTTTCAGCCACTAAGGGGTGCAGTTGCCACTCGTGGGGCTGCAGAACCCTGCTCAACCTGTCTGCCAGGAAGTTCTCCTGGCCAGGGAGATAAACAGCCTTGAGAAACATGTTGTGCCTGAGTGCAAAAGAGCAAAGGGCCTGTGCCTCCTGACACAGGAGCCTGGACCCAGTGCCGCCCTGTTTGTTCACATAGAACATGGCCACTTGATTGTCCGCCTGTACCAGAACAGACCGGTGAGCCAAGGTGTGAGAGAAGGTTTTGAGGGCTAAGCGAATAGCCCGGAGTTCCAGTAGGTTGATCTGTTGTGTGGCCTCCCATGGAGACCACAGGCCCTGGGTGCACTTGCCCAAACAATGTGCACCCCAGCCTTGCAAGGAGGCATCGGTTGTCAACACCATTGTGGAGACAGGCACCTGAAAAGGCACCCCCTGCAGAAAATTTTGGGGCTGTAGCCACAACTGTAGGGAGTTCAGGAATGGTTTGGACACCCTTACTTTGTCTGTGAGGGTTCCTGTGGCTTGCTTCCACTGAGTCCTGAGGCACCACTGTGCAGGTCGCATGTGGAGGCGGGCATTTGGGGTCACATGCACTGTCGATGCCATGTGGCCTAAGAGCCTCAGCCAGAGTCTGGCGGAAAGCCTTGGCAGGCTTAGAAACTGGTTTGCCAAGTCTATGAGCCTTTGTGCCCTGACTTCTGGCAAGTAAGCCTTTGCTTGCAGGGAGTCCAGTCGCGCCCCTATGAACTCCAGGTTCTGGGAGGGGAGCAAAGTGGACTTTGCGAAGTTTATGACAAAGCCCAGGTGCTGAAGGAGGGAAACAGTTCGGAGGGTGGCTTACCTGGCCTCCTGGTAAGTCTGACCCCTGATGAGCCAGTCGTCCAGGTAGGGGAAGACAAAAACACCTTGATTCCTCAAGTAGGCCGCCACCACTGCCAGGCACTTTGTAAAGACCCTTGGGGTGGAGGTTAGGCCAAAGGGCAGTACTCTGTACTGGTAATGGTTTCCTCCTACAATGAACCAGAGGTACTTTCTGTGGTCTGGATGAATGAGGATGCGAGTGTATGCATCCTTTAGATCTAAGGAGCATAGCCAATCTCCCTGCTGGAGGTAGGGCAGAAGTGTTCCAATAGTAAGCATCTTGAACTTTTCTTTCTCCAAGAACTTGTTTCAAATCCAGAGGTCGAGAATAGGCCTGAGGCCACCGGTTCTCTTTGGTACAAGGAAGTACCTGGAGTAGAAACCATGATCCTGCAGGCGGGGAGGTACAGGCTCCACCGCCTTGTCCAGAAGTAGACCTTGAAGTTCTTGAAGGAGGAGGTCTGTGTGCAGAGGAGGTTGTGGAGGCTCCCCTGGGAAGTAGGGAGGAGGCAACTGCTGGAAATGGAGCATATAGCCCTTGTGGACTATGCTCAATACCCAAGCATCCCCTGTAATGGGTGGCCACCTGTGGGCAAACAGGGCTAGACGACCTCCTGTGCAGGGATGGGGCAGCAGAGGTGGAAAGGCTATGCTGTGGGAGTCAAAACCCCCCTCCCTGCTGAGTGGGAGCAGGAGCCGGAGGCTTGGGGGTCTTCTGCCTACGGGGCCCATGTCCCTGCCCCGTGGCCTGCTGACCCTGCTGGGGAGCTGGGGAGGCCTGGTACTGAGGGAAAGGTTTGTAGGCAGCTGCCTTCCTCGGGTAAAAGGACTTCTTACCCGAGCCCTTCTTTTTATGAGAAGGGGCAGAAGTTTTTCTAGACAGCCTCGTCCTAGTCAGGTGCTCATTTTTGAGCTCAGCAGCCTTCTCGGCCATGGGCTTGCCAAAAAGGTTTTCACCTCGGCAAGGGACATCGACCAACTTGTCCTGCACCCAGGGCTCGAGGTCCGATGACTGCAACCATGCCTGGCGTCGGGTCCCAATGCCAGCTGCCGCTACACAGGCCGAAGTCTTGAAGCCATCGTAGGCCGCTCGGGACATGAACTTTGAGCATTCCCGGATTCCTGAGGACAAGGTCTTGAACCTCTGCAAAGGTTCCCCAGAGAGGCCAGCAGAGAACCCGGCAATTTCCTTCGCCAGGACTCGTTAAGTACATGCCTATCGAGCCCTGGAAGCACTTTCTGCCAAGCGCATCCAGGTTCCGGGCCTCCCAGCCGGGAGGCACCGCGGAGTGCATCTTCTGGCTCTTCCGACGATGCATGGCCGATTCCACCACCATGGAATGGTGCGGCAGCTGCGCCTTCTGAAAGCCAGGGCTCTTACGGAGTCGATAGATGGAATCGACCTGCTTGCTCAAAACCGGCGCCGAGCCCGGTGCCTCCCACATCCGGAAGAGGAGCCGTTCCAGCATCGGAGGAACCGGCACAGTAAAGGCCTCCTTCAGAGGAGAGTCATACTGGAGGGCCTCGAGCTCTTCGGCTCCTCCTTGGGGTCCGCGGGAATCGCCAAAGCCTTGGCCATATCCCCGACGAACTCTGAGAACTGGGTGTCCTCCGGGAGGGACCTACTCCGGGGCTCGGACTGCAGTGAGTCGGAAGGGACGCATCGAATCCGGAAGGTGTCGGGGGACTCCTTGTCCTCCGTCTCCCACGCGGACTCATCCGAAGAGGAGTCGGGGGGCTCCAACCACGTGGGCCTCAGTGGCACCCACCCCGATGCCGAAGGCACCGGCGTCGACGCCCTCGGTCCCGAGCGGGAGGTCGAGGGTGACCGTGACCGAGGACGACTTCAAGCTTTCATGGTCTCGAGTATCAGCTCAGTCTCCTAGGTCGACTTAGATGTTGATGTCCCGGTGGTCGGGGCAGATGCACCAGCGAGGCTGGCCATCAGAACCCACTGCTGATCCATGAAGGCAGACAATCTGTACTCCAAGGCTGTCACAGCCTGAGTCCAAGCTCAGGAGACTCAGCAGCCACCGACTCAGGCCCCACAGCAGCGGCGCCGGGACCGACATCGGCTCCCTAGGAGGAGAGTGCTCGAGGACAACAGCACTTACGTGCCCGGCGGACTCCGGCTCCATGCGAGGCATCTTGGATGGCTTCTCCTGCTCCAAGGGCCCGGGGCGGCGGTCGAGGGTCCGAGAACTGGCCCTCGAGGAACCAGGGACCTCCTCCGATGCCGCCCTCACGAGCCTTTTCTTCCTCTTACGCTTCCGATCGCGGGACCCCCTGTCTGAGGAACCCCCGCGGTGCTCGGGGTCAGACTCCTGAGATGTTGAGGCCTCAGACGAGGTCCGGGCCCGGCCGGAGGCAGAGTCAGAAAAAATCCGTTCTTTCTGATGCTGGCGGCTTCAAAGTGCCTTGGTGGACATTTTGCCACACGGGACACAGACCTTAGGATCATGATCCGGTCCCAGGCATCGAAGGCAGCAGTCGTGTGTGTCGGTGAGAGACATCAATTTCTTACACCGATCACACTTTTTGAAACCACTGGAAGCCATCTGGGAAAAAAGCACCATCGCGAGGTCAAAGGACCGGCCTTCCAGGGAAAAGAGAAAAAGGGCGCGAACGTCAGCCACGAAGGGCAAAAACCGAAAAATAGAAGACGGGCTTGATACCGGTGTACCGAACTCGGCGAGAAGGGGGAACCAGGCGTCGAACCGGAGAAGAACACAAAGAAATTGCAAGAAAAAAAGTCAACTTTTCCAGGTGACATGGACAAACGTCCGTAGGGTTCCACGTAAAAAGAAAGACTGAGCAAGATGGCACCTTTAGGCGGGAAGGAGACCGCGCATGCATGCAGTACTCCCAAAGGCTTTCTTAGAAAACTGGGGAAATGCTCCATCGACGTCGATGTCACCCATATGTGAGGACTGACTTCCTGCTTGGTCCTGGAGAAAGGTTCTTACTCTCATAGGCAAAGGATATGCACTGTGCGATCCAGTTGGACAGTGTTCTTTTGGAAACTGGAAGTCCAAAATGACTAGGAACAAAAGCAACAAAGAGTTGAGAAGATTTTCTATGTTGCTGTGTCCTTTGCAAGTAAAAGGCCAAAGCTCTTTTACAGTCCAAGGTATGAAGGTTCCTTTCTGCACTGGAGGTATGAGGCCTCGGAAAGAATACAGGAAGGTAAACCGCTTGGTTTAAATGGAAAGGCGAAACCACATTTGGCATAAAGTGTAGATGAGTCCTAAGAACTACCTTATCATGGTGAAACCTTATATAATAAGGAGGATCAGCCACTAACGCTTGCAATTCACTGATGCGACGTGCTGATGTGATTGCAATGAGGAAGATGACTTTTCAGGAAAGGAATTTCAAAGATGCAGTGGCTAATAGTTCAAAGGGCGGTTTCATGAGCTGTCCGAGCACCAGATTTAAGTCCCATGCCACCGGTGGTGGCTTAATGGGAGGCTTTGTTAAATCTCGCTATGAAAGGATGAGAGGAAATAGGTTGTCCACTTAGAGGCTTATAAGAAGCTGCAATAGCACTAAGATGGACTCTTACTGAATTTGTCTTGAGACCCGCATTTGACAAATGAAGGAGATACTCCAGTATCGATTCCAGAGGTATCGCAAGAGGGTTAAGACCCTTCTGCGAGCACCATATGGTAAACCTTTTCCACTTAAAGGCATACGAGCGTCTTGTGGAGGGTTTCCTAGAAGCATGAAGGATATCCTTTACCTGTTGGGAAAGGTTAAGAGCCTGAAATCTAGCCTTTCAGCAACCAGGCCCTGAGATGCAGAGACTGGGGATTGGGATGCCACAGCATCCTGTCCTCTTGGGAGAGAAGATCTGGAGCGGATCTCAACTCCAGAGGCGGAGCTTGAGAGAGATGCAGAAGCAGAGGGTACCACGTTTGCCGTGACCAACGTGGAGCTATGAAGATCATATGACCTCTGTCTCTCTGAAGCTTGAATAGGGTTTTTGGGGATGAGGGGAATGGGTGGGAAGGCATATAGGAAGTCCTGACCCCAGTGAAGGAGGAAGGCGTCCCTTGCCTGACAATGTCAAGCCAGAATTCTGGAACAGAACCGGGGAAGTCTGGCATTCAGCGGACTTGCAAAGAGGTCTATGTCTGAGGTTCTCCAAACCTGAAATATTTGGGCAACCTGGTCTGCATGGAGAGACCATTCGTGTGGTAGCAGAACTCGACTGAGCTTATCTGCCCAAGAGTTTTGAATGCATGGAAGATACACCGCAAGGAGATGAATCTGATGCTCTCTGGCGAGGGCCCATACTCACAGAGCTTCGTTACATAGCGACAGAGAGCCAGTTCCACCCTGCTTGTTCGGACTAAGATTGTCTTGTAGCTGAGCTGGGCGTGAAATACTGAAAGAGCAAGGAAGATTGCTCTGAGCTCCAGGAGGTTGATGTGAAGATAGGCCTCCTGTGTAGTCCAGGAACCCTGGGTAGAGAGATCTTGCAGGTGGGCTCCCCATCCCACCTGTGAAGCATCTGTTGTTAGGGTGGCTTGGGATAGGGGTTGCTGGAAAGGAGACCCCACCAGAAGGTTTCTAGGTGATTGCCACCATTGGAGGGACAAAATAAGATGGTCTGAGTTTGTTATTTTGTCCGACAGGCAACCTGAGGCCTGTGTCCACTGAGTGGATAAAGTCCACTGGGCCGCTCGCATATGGAGGTGAGCATAAGGAACCACATGCACCGTGGATGCCATGTGGCCTAGCAACTGTAGCATTTCCCGAGCAGTGAGATAAGGTTTGAGCACTGCTTGGGAAGCTAGTTTTACTATGCGAAGACAGCGGGGCTGCGGAAAGAAAGCCCTTGTCTATCTGGTATACAGATGAGCTCCTATGAACTCTAGGGTCTGAGTGGGAGCAAGATTGGATTTTGGGAGGTTTATGACCAGACCCAAATACTGAAGGATTCGCAATGTGCGAAACAGAGCAGAGCTGGCTTCTGGCACTGTAGGGGCTCGAATGAGCCAGTCGTCTAAGTAAGGGAAGACGAAAATTCCCAGAGTGCGGAGAAAGCACACTTACCTGTAACAGGTGATCTCTGGGAACAGCAGGAATAAGTCTTCACATATGGGTTCGTCAGTACCGACGGAGCCTGCGCGGGAACGCTCCCCAGCTTCCCAAAAAGGAAAGCTTTTGGGAGCATCCGACAGCGCCTGCGCGCTGCCTTCCCGCCTTTCCTAACCATCTCCTCAGTTCGAGTTTAAAGCTGAGACAATAGAGAGAGAGAGGAAAGGAAAGACAGAAAAAGAGATACAACTCCTAGTGGAGGTGGGAGGGTTGTGAAGACTTATTCCTGCTGTTCCCAGATATCACCTGTTACAGGTAAGTAACTGTGCTATCTCCAGGAACAAGCAGGAATGAGTCTTCACATATGGGGACTCCCTAGCTGAGATGCCCAGGAGATCCCCAAGGATATGAGACCCTGGGAAGGGGTCTACTTCCTCCTATGGATCTCAGGCATCCATCCAGAGGAGGAGGGTAGGAGTTGTTTAAGAATGGAACAGGTGTTTGAGAACAGCCTGACCAAACAAGGCATCCCGGCGGGAGTCCTTGTCCAAGCAGTAATGGGCTGTGAAGGTATGAACTGAGGCCCAGGTGGCTGCTCGACAGATCTGGTCGATGGACACAGAATTTAGATGAGCCATAGAGTCGGCCATGGCCCTCACATTATGAGCTGTGACATGGCTCTCCAGAGAAAGGTTCTTACTCTGGTAGGCGAAAGAAATACACTGAGCAATCCAATGGGACAGTGTTCTCTTAGAGACTGGAAGTCCCAAATGAGAAGGATCAAAAGCAACAAAAAGCTGGGAAGACTTTCTATGTTGCTGTGTCCTTTGTAAGTAAAAAGCAAGAGCTCTTTTACAATCCAGAATATGAAGATTCTTCTCTGCACTGGATGCATGAGGAGCTGGAAAAAAGACAGGTAAATATACCTCTTGATTAAGATGAAAAGGTGAGACCACTTTAGGCATAAAGTGTGGATTTGTCCTAAGGACTACCTTATCATGATGGAACCTTGTATAAGGTGGATTAGCCACTAAAGCTTGCAGTTCACTGATGCGGCGAGCTGAAGTGACTGCAATGAGGAAAATAACCTTCCAGGAAAGAAACTTCAAGGAGGTAGTGGCTAAGGGTTCAAAAGGTGGCTTCATAAGCTGACCAAGAACCAAATTTAAGTCCCATGCCACCGGAGGAGGCCTAATGGGAGGTTTAGTTGGTTAGGCCTCTCATGAATCTTGCAATGAGAGGAAATAGGTTGTCCATTGATGGGCTTAAGGGATGCTGCAATAGCACTCAAATGGACTCTTACTGAATTCGTTTTAAGGCCTGCATTGGAAAGATGCAGGAGATAGTCTAACAGAGAATTTAAAGGCAGTGCTAGAGGGTCAAGACCCTTTTCAGCACACCAAATGGAAAATCTCTTCCATTTAAAAGCATAAGAACGCCTGGTGGAAGGTTTTCTGGAAGCATGGAGGATATCCTTCACTTGTTGAGAAAGATTCCAGTCTTGAAGGTCTAGGCCTTCAGTAACCAAGCTCTGAGGTGTAGGGACTTGGGGTTTGGGTGCCACAAAGTCCCTTCCTCCTGGGACAGAAGGTCTGGAGCAGCTCCCAAGTCCAGGGAGGGGACTTGGGAGAGATGTAGAAGTAGAGGGTACCACACTTGGCGTGGCCAGCGTGGAGCTATGAGGATCATAGATCCTTGATCCCTCTGGAGTTTGAACAGAGTCTTGGGAATCAAGGGAATGGGTGGAAATGCATACAGGAAGTCCTGACCCCAATGAAGGAGGAAGGCATCCTTGGCCTGAACTCCCTGACACGGAATTATGGAACAGAACCGGGGAAGTTTGGCATTCCACGGACTTGCAAAGAGGTCTATGTCCGGGGTTCCCCATTCTTGGATGATTCTGAGTACCTGATCCATGTGCAGGGACCATTCGTGTGGAAGCAGAACTCGACTGAGTCTGTCTGCCCAAGAGTTTTGGACTCCTGGGAGGTATACTGCCAGGAGATGGATTTGATGCTCTCTGGCGAAGGCCCACAATCTTAGAGCTTCGTTGCAAAGCGACAGAGAGCCAGTTCCTCCTTGTTTGTTTATGTAAAACATGGCTACTTGATTGTCCGTATGAATGAGGACTGTCTTGTAGCTGAGGAGGGTATGAAAGACCTTGAGAGCTAGAAAAACTGCTCGAAGCTCCAAGTGGTTGATATGAAGAGAGGTCTCCTGTGGGGACCAAGTGCCTTGAGTGGAGAGGTCTTGTAGATGGGCTCCCCAACCTGTTTGGGAGGCATCTGTTGTGAGGGTTGCTTGGGGCAACGACTGTTGGAAGGGGGACCCCAGCAACAAATTTTGAGTGGACATCCACCATTGGAGAGACCAAAAGAGACGTTTGGTGGTTGCTATTTGGTCTGAGAGAGCTCCTGAAGCTTGAGTCCACTGGGTGGACAAAGTCCATTGAGCTGCTCTCATGTGTAGGCGAGCATAGGGTACCACATGCACTGTGGAAGCCATGTGGCCTAGCAGCTGTAGCATCTCCCGGGCAGTTAAGTGGCTCTTTGACTGAATCTGGGAGGCTAATTGCACTAGACGTTGGCAACGGGCCTGAGGAAAGTAGGCCCTTGCAGTAGTGGTATCCAACCAGGCCCCTATGAACTCTAGGGACTGAGTAGGGGTGAGCTGAGACTTTGGGAGGTTTACCACAAGTCCCAGATACTGCAGAATGCGCCTTGTGCGGTCCAGGGAGATCTGGGCCTCTGACTGAGATGGAGCTCGAATGAGCCAGTCGTCCAGGTATGGGAAGACAAATATTCCCAGAGTGCGTAGAAATGCAGCAACTATTGCCATGCATTTGGTGAACACCCTTGGAGCAGAGGCCAGACCGAAAGGAAGGACTCTGTATTGGTCATGTTTTCCTTGGAAAAGAAACCGTAGGAATCTTCTGTGAGAGGGATGGATGAGGACATGTGTGTACGCATCCTTGAGATCTAGAGAACAAAGCCAATCCTGACTTTGAAGGTATGGAAGGAGAGTGCCCAGAGAAAGCATCTTGAACTTCTCCTTGCATAGACATTTGTTCAATTCTCTGAGATCTAAGATGGGCCTGTATCCCCCTGTCCTCTTTGGAATGAGAATATAGGGGGAGTAGAACCCTGACCCTTGATGAAGAAGAGGAACTTCTTCTATTGCCCCTTGGGCAAGAAGGGTAGCTACCTCTTGACCCAGAAGGTCGAGAAGAGATGTGGGAGAATTGAAGTGTCTCACCATGGTGTGGGGAGGAAGGTCTGAGAAATGAAACTTGTAGCCCTCTCTTATGATGGAGAGGGCCACTGCTCTGATGTTATTTGCTCCCATCTGGGAGCAAAATGAACCAACCTTCCTGGAATGGTGAGAGGTTCTGGCTGCTTTAGAGCCAGAAATGCTAAGTTCTCTAGCATCAAGTCAAAAACCCTGAGGAGGTTGGGCCTGCTGAGTCGCAGCAGCCCCTGTAGGCTTAGGCCTGGCCTGTTTAGGTTGCTGACGCTTAGTGATAAAGCGACCTGTAGAAGATTGTTGGCCAGAAGTAGAAGAAAATCTGCCCTTTTTGAAAAAAGACTTTTTAAAAGGCTTTTTCTTGGCAGGAATGGAGGTTGACTTTGAAAGTCTATCCAGAGCAGAGTTTTCTGCATCCATTTGAGTGGCTTTTATTTGCCATTCTTTGCCAAATAGGTTTTCACCTGTACAGGGAAGATTTCCTAAGCCATCTTGAACCCAGGGTTCTAAATCAGAAGCCTGGAGCCAAGCAATTCTGCGAGCAGCTATGGCAATGCCTGAAGCTCTGCTGGCACCTTCAAAAGAGTCAAAGGCTGCCCTGTTGGAAAACTTTGAAATGTCTTGAGTATGCTTAAGCCAAATGAGGAATTCCTCCCTTGTATCCTCTGGAAGAAAAGGGAGGAAAGTGTTCAGCTTTTCTGCAACTTCTTTTAGAAACATACCCATGTAAAGACTATATGAGTTGATTCTGGAAATAAGCATACTGGCTTGGAAGATTTTCCTACCAAAAGCATCCAAGGTCCTGCATTCTCTTCCTGGAGGAGCAGAAGAGTGTCTCTTTAAACTCTTTATCCTTTTCATAGCTGACTGCACCACAATGGAATGGTGAGGAAGCTGAGTTTTATGAAATCCAGGACAGGGAGGAACACGATACATAGTGTCCAATCTGCGAGAATGAGGAGAGAGAGTGAGAGGAGTCTCCCATAGATCAATCATGTGTTCATAAAGAATCTCATGAATTGGTAAGGTAATGCCTCTTTAGGAGCCTTAGAATAGCCTAAAATATCCAATTTTTTTGCTCTAGGCTCTGATTCAGAGGTTACTGAAATAGAAAGTCCTTTAGCTACTTCTCTTATGAAGTCTTGAAAGGACAAGTCCTCTGGAGGAGACATTCTTCTTTTTGGAGAAGAAGGCTCTTCAGGAAGGGCTATGGATACTTCAGGAGACTCGTCTGATGTATCAGAATCATCAGAGGAATCAAAGTATCGCCTGTCAGGGTGCTCTTCCAAAGCTCGATACGCGTATCGAGCAGTATCGACATCGGGCGTCCCCAGTACAGGATCGGTACCGATAAGCAGCCCTGGACAAGGAACCGCAGTAGTCGGTATCCTGGTCAATGTCGATGTAGTCGGTACTGGTATCGGCGCTGGTGCCGGTACTGGAGCCGATACCGACAACGGAGTTTGTTTCGGTACCAGCGGCGTCGCAGCTTGAATGAAGGCCGTAATAGCCTGCTGCATGGACAGAACATTATGATCCATCGACGTCATGAATGCCTGGAAATCGGTACCGGGAGATTGTGCCGGTACCCCAGAGCATTCTAACAGGTGATCGGTCGAGGCCGTGCCATCGATGTCAACCTGTAACCCCATAGGAGGAGCTTTGGAAGCCGGAGCTTCCCGCCGGGGTTGTTTTGCTGGTGCAGGATCCTCGAGGGCAAGCCCGGAGGCATCTCGATGCTTAGAGGGAGATCTAACCTTTGAGGACCTGCTAGATTTATGTTTGGTTACCTGAGATCCATCAGGAGAAGAAGACCTGGAAGATGTCGATGCTACCGAAGCTGCATCAGCGGGAAACAGCACATGGAGCTTAGCTGCTCGGTTCTGTAAACCCCGTTTAGACATTAGAGAGCAGGAGGGACAATCCGGAATGGAGTGTTCAGGACCCAAACATTTAAGACACCATTCATGGGTGTCGGTGACAGAAATAGTACCGCTACACTTAGTGCATTTCTTGAACCCGGAGGCTGGTTTTTCCATAAGGAAAATTTTCTTGTAGGCCCTGAGGCCCAAGAGGAAAAATACACTAAGTGAAGAAAATATAGATTTTTTTTTTTTTTAAGAAAGAAAGAGAAAAAAAACGGCGGTACCGGTCCGGAGTCGGGGAAGGCAGACACGCGACCAAGAAAATAAAATAAAATAAAGAACTTCTTCAGCGGTGACAGGGCTCGACCTGCTGGCTCCGCGGCAAAGAAGAACTGAGGAGAGATGGTTAGGAAAGGCGGGAAGGCAGCACGCAGGCGCTGTGGGATGCTCCCAAAAGCTTTCCTTTTTGGGAAGCTGGGGAGCGTTCCCGCGCAGGCTCCGTCGGTACCGACGTACCCATATGTGAAGACTCATTCCTGCTTGTTCCTGGAGATATGCTACTACCACAGCCATGCATTTTGTGAACACTCTTGGTGCAGAAGCCAGGCCAAAGGGAAGAACCCTGTATTGGTAGTGCTTTCCTTCAAACGGAAATTGGAAGAATCTCCTGTGATTTGGAAGGATGAGCATATGAATATACGCATCCTTGAGATCTAGAGAACAAAGCCAATCCTGACTTTGAAGGTATGGCAGCAGAGTTCCTAGAGAGAGCATTTTGAACTTCTCTCAGAACAGATGTTTGTTCAATTCTCTGATCTGAGAACTGAACTGTCTTATATTTGTAGGAGAGAGCAAGCTGTGGTAATAAAGCTTATACCCCCCTCGTACAATGAACAGAGTCCAATTTTCTGTTGTTATTTGTTACCATCTGTGGGCAAAATGACATAACCTGCCTGGGATTCTGGACCTTTCAGGGGCAGGAAGGCGAAGTTCTCTAGAAAGGAGTCAAAGCCCCTGAGGAGGCTGAGCCTGCTGAGCTGGCTGATGTTTTGCAGCTTTTGGCTTCTTTTGTTGTCTAGGTTGTTGCTGCTGTCCCTTTTGGGCAGTCTGACTTGGACGGTGTCCCTGTCAGGTATAGGAAGGATAAAACGTCTTTTTCTTAGTGAAAAATGGTTTCTTAGAGGATCTTTTCTTTGCAGGATCGGCTGTAGATTTGGACAAATCTATCCAATGTGATATTGTCAGCATCTATCTCATTATCCTTCTCCTGCCAATTCTTGCCAAAGAGATTTTCTCCTGTGCAAGGAATGTTTCCTAATTTATCCTGTACCCAAATTTCCAAGTCAGATGCCTGAAGCCAGGCGATCCGACGTGCACCAATGGCAAATAGCAGAGGTTCTGCTTATGCACTCAAAACAGTCAAAGGCTGCACGATTGACAAACTTGGAAACATCCAGAGCATGTTTGACAAGAGTGAGATAGTCTTGTCTTTTGTCATCAGGAAGAAGGAGGCGCATAAGCTCCAAGTCTCCTGTGACCTCTTTAAGGAACATTCCCATATACAAGATATAGGAACTGATCCTAGCTGAGAGCATGGAAGCTTGAAAGCATCTATGCCCAAAGGCATCGAGAGTCCTACATTCACGACCTGGAGGATTGGATGCATGTCTCTTTGCACTTTTCATCCTTCTCATGGCTGATTCCACCACCATTGAATGGTGTGGTAATTGAGTTTTTTGAAAGCCAGGACAAGGTGGAACTCGATACATGGTATCGAGTCATCGAGAATGAGGAGATGTGGTTAAAGGTGTTTCCCACGTCCTTAGCATAAGATCATGTAAGATCTCATGAATAGGCAGAGTAGCTGCCTCTTGGGAGCCTTAGGGTATTGGAGAATTTCCAACTCCTTTGCCCTAGGCTCTTTTTCAGCAGCTACAGTGATGGAAAGACCTCGGGCCATATCAGAGATAAAGTCCTCAAAGGACATATCCTCTGGCGGAGACATTCTGCGCTGAGGAGAAGAGAAATCCTCGGGGAGAAGTACTCTTGTATCAGCAGAGTCTTTGGAGTCTTCAGACTCATCAGAGGATCAAAATACCTCCAATCCCAGTCGGTATCGGGTTGTTCCGGTACCGATCTGTCGATGCCAGAGACAGACGCATGACTCGGTATGGGTGGCATACCCGCCATTGTCGATGCAATCTGTACCGGTATCGGTTGAGGTGTCTGAAGCGGTTTCAACGGTACCGAAGCTGCGAGAAGAGCCGCTAGACTGCATTCGATAGCAAGGAATCTCTGGTCTATCGACGCTGCCGATGCTTGGGTGTCAGTATCGGTAGAAGCGTCCGGAACCCCAAAGAATGGTGCCAGTAGTTCTGCTGAGGTAGAGGCCTCAAGAACATCCTGGAGCCCCGTTAATGCTTTGGAAGCCGAAGCCTCCCGCCGGGGCAGTTTTGCCGGTGAAAATTCTTCAAGGGCAATGCCAGGGGCATCTCATTACTTAGAAGGAGATCTACCCTTTGAGGACCGGCTAGGTTTATGTTTAGTTACCTGAGATCCATGGGAGGAAGATGAAGCCCTGGAGGACGTTGATGCAACAGATGCTGCGTCTGAGGGAAAAAGGGTGCTAAGTTTAGCAGCTCAGTTCTGCCGGCCCCTTTTTGACATCATTCCACAGGAGAGGCACTCTGAAATAGAGTGGTCAGGACCTAAACATTTGAGACACCAATCATGGGTGCCGGTGACGGAAATGGTACCACCACATTTAGAACATTTTTTAAAACCTGAAGCAGGTTTTTCCATTTTTAAGGAAAAATTGGGCCTAGTGCCCAAAATGGTGCCTAGCACCAAGGAAAAAAAATTCTAAAGTAAAACACTTCAGAAACTATATATTTTTTTTGTTTTAAGAAAGAACTGGCGGTACCGGTATAGCGTTGAGGGAAGGCAGACACGACTACAGAAACAAAGATTAAAGACAAAATTTTCTGCGGTGACAGGGTATGCAACCTGTCGGCTCCGTGGAAAACGAAGTACTGGAGAGGGACAGTTGGAAAGGCGGGAAGGCAGCTCGCAGGCGTTGTGGGATGCTCCCAAAAGCTTTCCTATTGGACGCTGGGGAGCGTTCCCGCGCAGGCTCCGTCGGTACCGACGATACCCATATGTGAAGACTACATTCCTGCTTGTTCCTGGAGATATAAATAAATACAGTATATAAACAAAACAGGTAAAAACAATAATAACAATAATAGTTAATACCCTAATAAATGAATAAATATAGCCAAAAAATAAAACAAGTACAAATCAATTGAAAACATTAATTAAAATCATGGATAAGATAAAATAAAAAATCCAGACAAAACTTGCAACGCTGAGAATACAGAAACTAATATAATTATGAAAGGGAATGCATGTAAACTACTTAAATGTCCATTTATGTGAATGGTCAGATCACTACAGGCTCCTTTGTGCGCCAAAATAAGGGGTGAGGAGGACCACTAACATCATATATTTTTGAGACAATGCCCAAGGGACGAAATGTCAGAGAAAACAATACACGATCAGGAGAATTAACAACTAACACAGAGATAGCACAGTTACTTACCTGTAACAGGTGATCTCTGGGAACAGCAGGAATTAGTCCTCACATATGGGGTACGTCGGTACCGACGGAGCCTGCGCGGGAAAGCTCCCCAGCTTCCCAGAAGGAAAGCTTTTGGGGCCTCCCACTGCGCATGCGTGCTGCCTTCCCGCCTTCCTGACCAACTCTCCTCAGTTCGAGTTTAAAGCTGAGACAATAGAGAGAGGAAAGAGAGAGAGAGATACAACTCCTAGGGGAGGCGGGTGGGTTGTGAGGACTAATTCCTGCTGTTCCCAGAGATCACCTGTTACAGGTAAGTAACTGTGCTATCTCTAGGAACAAGCAGGAATAAGTCCTCACATATGGGGACTCCCTAGCTAAGATGCCTGGGAGATCCCCTGAAGGGTATGAGACCCTGAAAGGTTCCTCATCTTCCTATTGATCTCAGGCATCCATTCAGGGAAGGTGGGCTGGAGTTGTTCAAGAATGGAACAGGTGTCTGAGGACAGCCTGACCAAACAAGGCATCCCGGCGGGAGTCCTTGTCCAAACAGTAATGGGCTGTAAAGGTATGAACCGAGGCCCAGGTGGCTGCTCGACAGATCTGGGCAATGGACACAGAGTTTAAATGAGCCATAGAGGTGGCCATGGCCCTCACGTTGTGAGCGGTGACATGGCCCTCCAGAGAAAGGTTCTTACTCTGGTAAGCAAAAGAGATACACTGAGCAATCCAATTGGAGAGTGTTCTTTTGGAGACTGGAAGTCCGAAATGAGAAGGATCAAAAGCAACAAAAAGCTGAGAAGACTTTCGATGTTGCTGTGTCCTGTGGAGGTAAAAGGCAAGAGCTCTTTTACAGTCTAGAGTATGAAGGTTCCTCTCTGCACTGGATGCATGAGGAGCTGGAAAAAAGACAGGTAAATATACCTCTTGATTAAGATGAAAAGGGGAGACCACTTTAGGCATAAAGTGGGGATTGGTCCTAAGGACCACCTTATCATGATGGAACCTTGTATAAGGTGGATTAGCCACTAGAGCTTGCAGTTCACTGATACGGCGAGCTGAAGTGACTGCAATAAGAAAATAACCTTCCAGGAAAGAAATTTCAAGGAGGTAGTGGCTAAGGGTTCAAAAGGTGGCTTCATAAGCTGACCAAGAACCAAGTTTAAGTCCCATGCCACCGGAGGAGGTCGAATGGGAGGTTTAGTTAAGGTTAGGCCTCTCATGAGTCTTGCAATAAGAGGATGAGAGGAAACAGGTTGTCCATTGATGGGCTTAAGTGATGCCGCAATAGCACTCAAATGGACTCTTACTGAATTCGTTTTAAGGCCTGCATTGGAGAGATGCAGGAGATATTCCAAAAGAGAATTCAATGGGAGTGCTAGAGGGTTAAGACCCTTTTGAGCACACCAAATGGAAAATCGTTTCCATTTAAAAGCGTAAGAACGCCTAGTGGAAGGTTTCCTAGAGGCATGTAGGATATCCCTCACTTGCTGCGAAAGATTGAAGTGGTGAAGGTCTAGGCCTTCAGTAACCAAGCTCTGAGGTGAAGGGACTTCGGGTTTGGGTGCCACAAAGTCCCCTCCTCCTGAGACAGAAGGTCTGGAGCTACTCCCAAGTCCAGGGAGGGGGCTTGGGAGAGATGCAGAAGTAGAGGGTACCACACTTGGCATGGCCAGCGTGGAGCTATGAGGATCATGGACCCTTGATCCCTTTGAAGTTTGAACAGAGTCTTGGGAATCAAAGAAATGGGAGGAAAGGCATACAGGAAGCCCTGACCCCAATGCAGGAGGAAGGCATCCTTGGCCTGAACTCCCTGACACGGAATTCTGGAACAGAACCGGGGAAGTTTGGCATTCCACGGACATGCAAAGAGGTCTATGTCCGGGGTTCCCCATTTCTGGAAGATTCTGAGTACCTGATCCATGTGCAGGGACCATTCGTGTGGAAGCAGAACTCGACTGAGTCTGTGCCCAAGAGTTTTGGATTCCTGGAAGATATACTGCCAGGAGATGGATTTGATGCTCTCTGGCGAAGGCCCATAATCTTAGAGCTTCGTTGCAAAGCGACAGAGAGCCAGTCCCTCCTTGTTTGTTTATGTAAAACATGGCTACTTGATTGTCCGTGTGAATAAGGACTGTCATGTTGCTGAGGAGGGTATGAAAAACTTTGAGAGCCAGAAAGATTGCTCGAAGTTCCAAGTGGTTGATATGAAGGGTGGTCTCCTGTGGAGACCAAGTGCCCTGAGTGGAGAGATCTTGGAGATGAGCCCCCCAACCTGTTTGGGAGGCATCTGTTGTGAGGGTTGCTTGGGGGAACAATGGTTGAAAGGGGGGCCCCCAACAACAGATTTTGAGTGGATATCCACCATTGGAGAGACCAAAAGTGATGATTGGAGTTTGCTATTTGGTCTGAGAGAGCTCCTGATGCTTGAGTCCACTGGGTGGATAAAGTCCATTGAGCTGCTCTCATATGTAGGCGAGCATAAGGCACCACATGCACTGTGGAGGCCATGTGGCCTAATAGTTGTAGCATCTCTCTGGCAGTCAAGTGGCTTCTGGACTGAGTCTGAGAGGCTAAGTGCACTAGACGTTGGCAACGGGCCTGAGGTAGATAGGCCTTTGCAGTGGTGGTATCCAACCAGGCCCCTATGAACTCCAGGGATTGCGTAGGGGTGAGTTGAGACTTTGGCAGATTGATCACAAGTCCCAGATACTGCAGGATGCGTCTTGTGCGATCCAGGGAAGTCTGAGCCTTGGACTGAGATGGAGCTCGGATGAGCCAGTCGTCCAGGTATGGGAAGACAAAAATTCCCAGGGTGCGTAGAAATGCAGCTACTATTGCCATGCATTTGGTAAATTCCCTTGGAGCATAGGCTAGACTGAAGGAAAGTACTCTGTACTGGAAATGTTTTCCCTGGAACAGAAACCGTAGGAATTTTCTGTGGGATGGATGGATGAGTATATGTGTGTACTGTCGCACCGCCGCCCTAGAGGCCAAGGTTGGTATGGGCAGGTCGGGTGGACACGAGAGTTTTTTTCTAACTTTGAATTTGGTCTTTATGTAAGGGGTCTGGGTACTGTTCCCAGGACCTACCGGGGACCAAACTTCAAGAGAACACAATAGTCCGAATGTAGGGAAAGTAAGGCTTTATTTCCCTTTACGCACAATGGTTCAAACAGTGGAGACTACTTCAACTAAAAAAGGAAACCTTGCTTCAGGCAAAAAGAAGAAATATATTCAAACTTGCTTTGTCTACTGTTACTTCACAGGACTTTGTATAATAAACCAATTACACAGGCTTTGCTACGGAGCACTGCTTATATTTCATGCAAAGACATTAGGCTTTCTGCCTGGCAGTAGCTACAATCCATAGCGGTCTCAGGTGGGTCCTCATAGAATTCCACCTGCATAGGCTGAGGGTCAGATAACTGTGAGTCTGTGTCGGTATACTTTTGTGGAGTGTATTGAGGCTTCTCATACAGCACATTCACTAGCTTCCAGTGTTCTGAGTCTAGGTTTGGGCCGCGCCCATGTGAAGGCTTGTTAGGGCAGTAACTTCCTTTGGCTTGCTGCCTTATGTTACACAGTCTTTCTTTTACCACAGGCTTGTGTCCTGTCTCACAGGCAGTTTGATAAGGAGGGCACACTTCTGTATCTTGTGCTTCCTGGCTCAGTAAGATATAATGCTTAGCAGAATAAAAAGGTGGTTTACCTTGTTTCTTAGGATTATCCCAGTTAGTTGAGTCTCGAGGCCTAGTCCTGCTGTAGTTCAGCCTTACTCGAGCAGTAGGCTTCTCAGACTTCAGCTGGCCTTCCTGTAGAGTCACCACTCTTCCACACCCACACCTTCTGCTACTTGAATAGGGAGCGTTACCTCTTACAGCAATGATTTCATCATTTCCCTGGTAACAGCCACAGTGTCCTGCATTTACTGCTGCCGGTTCCTCATATAAAACTCTGGGGTTTATTTCTCCCCTTGTGCCTTTCTTTCCAGTATCTCTCAGCCAAGCACTCCTGGAATTCTGTTGCACCGGACTTACTGTGCCTTCCTGCCAGGAACTCCTTCCTCTCTGGTATCTTTGCCCAGACTCCTTTTCTCTTTCAGCTTCTACCACAGCCTCTGCTTTCCGTTGCTGCTGCTGGTACCACCGCTGGTGCTCTTCCTGGTGCGCTCTCTGCTGCTCTTCCTCCTGGTGCTCTCCCAGGTGTGTCCCCTGGTGCTTTCCCAGGTGCTCTCTGTGGTGTGCCTGCTTTACTTGTCCTACTTCCTCCTTTTCAACTTCCCAGCCTTTCTTCAGAGGAACTCCCCCTTTCCTGGATTGGCTGTTAGGTTGCATTACATCATCAGTTCTAGGGTGCAGTTCTCTAGGCCTTGGAAGGTCACTCCTGCTCCCCCTATCAGGCTCCTCATAGCACTGCAACTGATGTTGAAATCTTTTTTCAGGATTTAAAACCTTTTTCTCTGTGTGAATAGGCTCTGCAGTGCCACAGTACGCATCCTTGAGATCTAGAGAACAAAGCCAATCCTGACTCTGTAGGTATGGAAGGAGAGTACCTAGAGAAAGCATCTTGAATTTCTCCTTGTATAGAAATTTGTTCAATTCTCTGAGATCCAGAATGGGTCTGTACCCCGTTTTCTTGGGAATGAGAAAATAAGGGGGGTAAAAACCTGATCCCTGTTGAGGAAGAGGAACCTCTTCTATTGCCTTTTGGGCGAGAAGAGTGGTCACCTCCTGACTCAACAGGTTTAGGAGAGATGGGGGAGAATTGAAACTTCTCACCATGGTATGGGGAGGAAGGTTGGAGAAATGTAGTTTGTAGCCCTCTCTGATGATAGAGAGGGTCCATTGTTCTGATGTGATTTGCTCCCATCTGGGAGCAAAATGAGTTAACCTTCCTGGAATGGTGAGAGGTTCTGGTTTTAGAGCCAGAAAGGTTAAGTTCTCTAGATTTAAGTCAAAAACCCTGAGGGGGTTGGAACTGTTGGGCTGTAGCAGCCCCTGCAGGTTTTGCCCTGGCCTGTTTAGGCTGCTGACGCTTAGGAGCAAAGCGAGCTGCAGAAGATTGTTGGCCAGTATTTGTGGCAAATCTGGCCTTCTTGTAGAAAGGCTTTTTGAAAGATTTTTTCTTGACAGGGGTAGAGGTAGACTTAGAAAGTCTATCTAATGCAGCATTTTCTGCATCCATTTGAGTGGCTTTGATTTGCCACTCCTTACCAAACAGATTTTCACCTGTACAGGGCAAATTTCCCAACCCATCTTGGACCCAGGGTTCTAGGTCAGAGACCTGGAGCCAAGCAATTCTGCGAGCCGCAATGGCAATACCTGAGGCTCTGCTAGCACCCTCAAAGGAGTCAAAGGCTGCTCTGTTGGAGAACTTTGAAATATCTTGGGTATGCTTTAGCAAAAGAAGGAACTCCTCCTTTCTATCCTCTGGGATAAAGGGGAGAAAATGGCGTATCTTTAATGCAATCTCCTTCAGAAACATGCCCATATAAAGGCTGTATGAGTTGATTCTACCAATAAGCATTCTTGCTTGGAAGATTTTTCTTCCAAAAGCATCCAGAGTCCTACATTCTCTTCCTGGGGGAGTAGAAGAGTGTCTTTTAGTACTCTTTATCCTTTTCATAGCTGACTGCACCACGATGGAGTGGTGAGGGAGCTTAGTTTTTTTGAAACCCAGGAGAAGGGGGGACACGATACATGGTGTCCAGACGACGAGAATGTGGAGATAGGGTGAGAGGAGTCTCCCATAAGTCCATCATGTGTTCTTGAAGAATTTCATGGATGGGCAAGGTGACTGCCTCTTTGGGAACCTTAGAGTATCCTAAAATGTCTAACTTTTTTGCTCTAGGTTCTTTTTCAGAGGATACAGAAATAGAAAGACCTTTAGCTACTTCAATGATGAAGTCTTGAAAGGATAAATCCTCTGGAGGAGACATTCTCCTCTTTGGAGAAGAGGGCTCCTCAGGTAGAGTAAGGGATACTTCAGCAGAGTCATCTGATGAATCAGAATCATCAGAAGACTCAAAGTATCGTCTGTTTGCTTCCAGGGATCGATAAGCGTATCGACCAGTATCGACATCGGGGGTACCCGGAACCGGATCGGTATCGGGAAAAACCCCGGAACTGGGAACCGGAATCGGTATCCTGGTCGATGTGGTACCGGTATCGGTTGTGGTACCGGAACCGGAGTCGGTACCGAGGGCGTCGCAGCCTTAATGAAAGCGAAAATGGCCTGCTGCATGGATTGAACTGTTTGATCCATGGACGCCACGACTGTCTGGATGTCGATACCGGATGAATGAGCCGGTACCCCAGAACAGTCTAACAGGTGATCAGTCGAGGCCGTGCCATCGATGTCAACCTGTAACCCCATAGGAGGAGCTTTGGAAGCCGGAGCTTCCCGCCGGGGTTGTTTGGCTGGGGCAGGGTCCTCAGGGTCAAGCCCAGGGGTATCTCGATACTTAGAGGGAGATTTGCCCTTTGAAGACCTGCCAGAGGAATGTTTGGTTACCTGAGATCCATCAGGAGAGGAAGACCTGGAAGATGTCGATGCTGGAGTATCTGTAGAAAACAGCATGTGAAACTTGGCTGCCCGGTTCTGTAAGCCACGTTTAGACATCAAAGAACAGGATGGGCAATCCGGAATGGAATGGTCAGGCCCCAAACATTTAAGACACCATTCATGGGTGTCAGTGACTGAAATAGTACCGCTGCACTTGGTGCATTTTTTAAACCCAGAGGCTTAGTTTCTCCATGAGGGAGAATTTGTGAAGGCCTAAAGGCCTCACAGAACAAACACACCAAGTGAGGAAAAAAGAAGATTTTTTTTTAGAAATAAAGGAAAAAAGACCGGCGGTACCGGTCTGGAATAGGGGAAGGCAGATACGCGGCCAAAGAAATAAATTAAAATAACAACTTCTTCAGCGGTGACAGGAACACGACGTGCTGGCTCCGCGGAAAAAGAAGAACTGAGGAGAGTTGGTCAGGAAGGCAGGAAGGCAGCGCGCATGCGCAGTGGGAGGCCCCAAAAGCTTTCCTTCTGGGAAGCTGGGGAGCTTTCCCGCGCAGGCTCCGTCAGTACCGACGTACCCCATATATGTGAGGACTTATTCCTGCTTGTTCCTGGAGATTCACAATCATAGGAATATGTCAAAAAAAGGCAGAGTAGATCTGAAGGTACCATGATTTCAAAGCGCTTTTGTGAAATCACCCATTGTTAGATACGTCTAATATTGAATAATCCACCTATGAACACAGAGGTTATTTATTTATTTATCTATTTATTTTTATTTCTTATATACCGCGCTATTATAATCAGTGCGGTTTACATTTGAAACAGAACATACAAGAATGTAAGCAAGTTACATCAAGTTTTTAACATTGAACAGGGAATATAACATGGAGTAAAAACGAGGGATTCGGGACTGGACTGGAGTTATAGTTAAATTAGGCCTTACCTGTTAATTGGCGTTCCTTGAGTAACTCCAGTCCAGTCTCGCACCTCTGGGTAGTCAATCTCCTCCAGCAGCTTGGAAATTGAGCATGTCAACATAGAGATTCACAATCATAGGAATATGTCAAAAAAAGGCAGAGTAGATCTAAAGGTACCATGATTTCAAAGCGCTTTTGTGAAATCACCCATTGTTAGATACGTCTAATATTGAATAATCCACCTATGAACACAGAGGTTATAGTTAAATTAGACCTTACCTGTTAATTGGCGTTCCTTGAGTAACGCCAGTCCAGTCCCGCACCTCTGGGTAGTCAATCTCCTCCAGCAGCTTGGAAATTGAGCATGTCATCTTTTGATGACATCAACATACTTAGGCAGCTGGCTCCCCCTACCAGCCCCAGTAACCTACTGACAAAGCAGACTCATAGGAGAAACAAATAAGTAGTCAAACCTTATAAACAAGTATAAATAACTATAAACTATGGGCCCTCAAACCCTGGTAGGGCTCCCACTTCCCTCCCGGAAAGGAGAAGGCTTACCTGTGGACTGCCTCGCTGCGAAGACCCGGAGGTCCCCGCATAATCCTGACCAAACGGCCATCTTAAAATACTAGAGCGCAAGGCCAAGTGCAAAACCACAGACAGCACTTGAGCCCTGCCCCTTTGCCTCAAAGCCACCCCTGAGCAGTAGCCATTGGCCATGGTAACCTTCTTCAAGCCCAGGACTGCCTAACTTAAAACGGTAATTTATTTATTTATTTGACATGTTTTGTATACCACCTTTTCCTTCAATCAAAGCGGTTCACAACATACTACAAAGGTCATACAAAGGCAGGGAGGACATGCACCACCTTATCATTACATCAAAGTGGTTGGAAGTGAGACTACATAGCACAGGGAATGACAATTGAGTCGGGAGGGGATTTGGGACTGGACTGGAGTTACTCAAGGAACACCAATTAGCAGGTAAAGCATAATTTAACTTTCCTTATCGTCCCTCCAGTCCAGTCGCTCACCTCTGGGATGTAACAGAGCAGTACTAACCATGAGAGGAACCCGCAATACCGGCTTGAAGCACTGCTGCCCTGAATCTGATGACCTCTGCCGCCTGGATGTCCAGCAGATAATGCTTTGCAAAAGTGTGAAGGGAAGACCAGGTGACCGCTCTACAAATTTCAGCCAATGGAACCATACTTTTCTCTGCCCACGAAGCCGCCTGTGCCCTAGTTGAATGCGCCCACAGCTCCGCTGGCACCAATTATGACAACACACCAGACACACACAACAGTGCAAGTAAAGTAGCAAATAGCTTATAGTAATTTGAATTTTCCATCTAGATAGCCCAATCCATTACATTCATTACTACTGTATATAGGTTATCCTGTTTTATGTTTACTGTTTAATATATGCCTCTACATTGCATATAGTTCTACAAAGTTCCATGTAACTGAATAGGTACTTGTCTTATCTGTACTATTCAAACCGTTGTTTTTTGTAAATCGTGTATGATCCTTCGGAAAACGCGGTATAAAAATGTTCAATAAATAAAACCATCCCTTCAAGATGTATGCCACTGCAATAGCCTCCCTAATTCATCTGCAGATGGAGGCCTTGGCAGCTGCTTCTCCCTTACAGTCCCCCGAACAGCACAAACAAATGATCCAATTTCCGGAATGGAGCAGTTCTTTTCAAGTACCCCCATAGGGCTCTCTGTACGTCTAGTCAATGCATTTTGAGATTGGCGCCCCCCACCCCAGCTGTTCCAAAAGCATCAGCAGAGAGACTGGCTGATTCAAGTGAAAAGACAACACGACCTTGGGCAAAAAGGAAGGCACCGGCCGGAGAACCACCTTTTCTTTCGAGATGGAAAGGAATGGCTCCCTGCATGAGAGAGCCCAGAGCTCCGAAATTCTGCGAGCTGAGAAAATCGCCACCAAAAATATTGTCTTGAAAGTTAAATCCTTCAGCGAAGAACCTCTCAAAGGCTCAAAAGGCTTCTTTGACAGGGCTGCAAACACCAAATTGAGATTCCATGGAGGAATGATGGACTGTATCGGCAGCTAGAGCTGCTTCACCACCTTCAGGAACCGGATCACATCTGGATGCATCCCTAATGACACCCCTTGGATCTTGCCCTGATAACAAGAAATGGCTGCCACATGCACTCTCAAAGAACTAGCAGCCAAGCCCTTCTCAAACCCAGTTTGCAGAAAGGCCAACACGTCTGGTACTGAAGCTAACAACGGCCAACCCTGCCGTTCAGCACACACCTCAAAAATGCACCAGAAATAGATATAAGACACTGAAGTGGACTTCTTCCAAGCTTTTAGTAGCATCGTGATTACCACGCCCTTTCAAGAGCCATGCTTTAAGTGAAAATCGATCCACCTGAGGCATCCACACCGGCCCCTGGGTCAAAAGGTCCAGAGCCGCATACTAAGGAGTGCCTCAGCCAGTCTGGGGTAATGACGATGACCATTCCCCTGTGCACCTCTATCCGCTGCATGACGCAGCCTACGAGTGCCCACGGAGGAAAGATGTATAGGATGCCCTCCGTGGGCCATCTCTGCACCAAGGCATCTTCTCTCGTCTTCTGCTGAAAAATCGGCTCACTTTGGCTGTTGCAAATGTCGCTATTAGGTCCATGATTGGCTCGCCCCATCTTCTCACCACTTTCAAGAAGACCTCCTCACAGAGCCTCCATTTCCCAGGATCCACCTGGACTCGGCTCAGGTAATCTGCCATTACGGTGTCCGTCCCTGCAATGTGTGCTGCTGACAGCGCTTGGAGATGTTCCTTTGCCCAAGTTAGCAGCGCCTTGGCCTCTGCTTCCAAAACCACATTGCCTGTGCCTCCTTGTTGACTGATCTAAGCCACGGTGGTCGCATTGTCCGAGAAGACCCTTACAGTCCCCCACTGGAGCCAAGGCCGAAGGTTCTGTGGCGCAAGGGCGACCATGTGCATCTCCAGCCTGTTTATGGCCCAGATTCTTTCCTGTGGACTCCAGTGACCCTGAGCAAAGTGGCCTTCACAGTGGGCCCCCCAGCCTGACAGACTCGTGTCTGTTGTCACCAGGACCCAGCATGGCACCTCTAGAGGCATTTCCGCCATTATTGTCCTGGGGTGCAGTCACCACCTGAGCACTCTCCTGGTTTCCGTCGGGCAAGGCAACCTCTGAGACAGAGGATGGTTCTGGTGCAACCAACAGTGAAGTAGTGCTCGCTGCAAAGGTTGCATTTGTGCCCTTGCCCACAGCATGAGCTCGATGGTGGCTGCCATAGTACTGAGCAATTGCAGGTAATGCCAAACTGACAGAGCTGGCATCTGCAGAAATTGACACACCAGCTGTCGCAGCCCCCACGTCCACTGCTCCTGCAGTTATACCTTTGCACTTGAGTGTCGAAGCACGCCCCCAGGTACTCAATGTCTTGGGACGGCACAAACGGCTGTTAGACACATTGACCACCCAACCAAGAGACTACAGGAACTCTACCACTGTTGCTGTTGCTTGTTTGCTTTCCTTCTCTGTCTTTGCTCGGATGAGCCAGTCATCGAGGTATGGATGGCACCAGGACCTCCTCCTTGCGCAGTGCTGCTGCCGCGGCCGCGGCCGCCACCATGACCTTGGTGAAGGTCAGAGAGGCAAGTTGCTAGCCCGAAGGGCAAGGCTCAAAATTGAAAATGGCCCATGTGCACTGTGAAGTTGCGGAACTGCTGATGTTCCGGCCGGATAGGAATGTGTAGGTACGCTTTGGTGAGATCGAGGGAGGTCAAGAACTCCCCCTTCCTCACTGCAACTATGACTGACCATAGTGTTTCCATGGGGAACTGCGGCACTCGTAAACGCGTTTTAGGTTGAGGATCGGCCAAAACAATCCATCCTTTTTGGGCACCACAAAATAAATTAAGTACCGACCTAAGCCGCACTGGTCTTTGGGATGAGAACCACAGCCCCCAGCTGCTGAAGTTGCTCCAAGGTAACACGCACTACCGCCACCGTCTTCTCACGTGCCTTGCAGGGAGGCTGCACGAAAGCTGGGCCCAGCAGCCTGGCAAACTCCAGCGCGTAGCCCTCTCTAATGACCTCCAGCACCCATTGGTCAGAAGTGATCTGGAACCAGGCAAAGTAGAACTCCCGCAGCCGACTGGGCAGACTAGATGGATCATATTTCTGTTCTGTGTTCACAGATGAAGAACCAGGAGCAGGACCTCAGAAAACAGCAATAAACAGAAACAGAAGCGAGGGACATCTTGAACAATTTTCAGAAGACTGTGTTCATGAGAAACTAGCTTGACTTAAAGTTGACAAAGCGATGGAACCGGATGGGATACACCCTAGAACACTGAGGGAACTTGGGGACGTTCTAGCAGCTCCACTGACTGACCTTTTCAATGCCTCGTTGGAGTCGGGAGTGGTGCCAAAGGACTGGAGAGAGGCTCATATGGTGCCTTTACACAAAAGCGGAAGTAAGGATGTGGTTGAAAACTACAGGCCGGATAGTTTAACTTCGGTGGTGAATAAATTATTGAAAATGCTGCTGAAAGAGAAAATAGTGAAGTTTCTGGAGTCCAGCGGATTACAGGATCCGAGGCAGCATGGATTCACCAGAGGCAGGTCTTGTCAGACAAATCTGATTGATTTCTTTGACTGGGTGACCAGGGAGCTGGACCGAGGGAGAGCCCTAGATGTGGTGTATTTAGATTTCAGTAAAGCCTTTGACACTGTTCTTCACAGGCAACTTATAAACAAACTGAGCACCCTAGGGATGGACCCTAAAGTTACTGCTTGGGTTAGAAATTGGTTGGGTGGGAGGCGACAAAGAGTACAGGTAAATGGAGCTCACTCTGAAGAGAAGGATGTTACCAGTGGTGTGTCCAGGGGATCTGTCCTTGGTCCGATTCTTTTTAACATCTTTGTTAGTGATATAGCGGAAGGGCTGTCGGGTAAGGTTTGCCTCTTTGCGGATGATACCGCAATAGAGCAGACACCCAGGAAGGTGTAAATAAAATGAGGAGGGATCTAGCTAAGCTTGAAGAATGGTCTAGAATTTGGCAGCTGGGATTTAATGTTAAAAAATGTAAGGTCATGCATTTGGGATGCAGCAATCCAAGGGAGCAATACAGTATAGGAGGTGAAGTACTTTTGTCCACTAAAGAAGAGCAGGACCTAGGCATGGTTGTGTCTGATGATCTTAAAGTAGCTAAACAGGTAGAAAAGGCGACGGCAAAAGCTAGAAGGATGCTTGGGTGCATACGGAGAGGAATGGCTAGCAGAAAAAAGGAGGTGATAATGCCTCTGTATAAGTCTTTGGTGCGACCTCATTTGGAGTATAGTGTGCAATTCTGGAGACCGCACCTTCAAAAGGATGTGAACAGGATGGAGTCGGTGCAGAGGGTGGCTACTAAAATGATTAGTGGGCTTCATTATAAAGCATATGAGGGCAGACTTAAGGATCTTAATATGTACACCTTAGAGGAAAGGCGGGATAGAGGTGATATGATTGAGATGTTTAAATGCCTCAGTGGCATAAATGTTCAGGGAGAGAGCCTCTTTCAATTGAAAGCAAGTTCTGCTATGAGGGGACATGGGATGAGGGTGAAGGGAGATAGATTCAGGAGTGATTTGCGGAAATATTTCTTTACGGAAAGAGTAGTGGATCCATGGAATAGTCTCCCAGTGGTGGTGGTAGAGATGAGGACAGTAACTGAATTCAAAAAAGCATGGGACCAACACAGAGGATCTCTAAAGGTAAAAAGTGGACTGTTGTAGTTGTTGATATGGAAGGACAGACTAGATAGGCCATGTGGTCTTTTTCTGTCATCATGTTTCTATGTTTCCTGAGAGTACCCCCAGCACCAGGTTAAGATCCCAGGAAGGTATACAAGATCTACGAGATGGTCTCAGGAGCTTAATAGCCCGAAGAAAACGACCAACATCCGGATGGGCCTCTATGGAGACGCCCTGCACATGCCCCGGATAACACAAGGCCACTATTTGTACCTTCAGAGAATTTACTGCGAGTCCCTTGTCGAAGCAGTCCTGAAGAAAAGCCAAGACATCCAGAATAGACACCTGAAACAGCTGTCGATGGCGCTCTTCACACCACGCCTCGAAAATTCTCCAAACTCACACATAGGCTAAGGAGGTGGACCACCTTCTTGACTTTAGCAATGTCGCAATTACCGCTGGCTCATAACTTTTCTGTCTTAGCGACGCCCTCTCAAGAGCCAAGCCATAAGCAAGAACCGATCCACCTGAGGCATTCACACCAGTCCCTGCATCAGAAGATCCGGCTACAGCAGGAGCCACCAAGGATTGCCCACTAGCAGTCTCATCAGATCCGCATACCAGGGTCTCTGTGGCCAATCCGGAGCCAACAAAATCACCAGCCCTGCATGCGCTTTGATCTGCTAGCAGGAGGCGACTGATGAGCGGCCACGGAGGAAAGGCATACAGTAGACCCTCCGAGGGCCAAAGCTGGGTCAAGGCAACAAGTCCTTCGGACATGTGCTCTCCGTGCCTGCTGTAAAAGCGCTCAACTTTGGCGTTTTCCATTGTCGCCATGAGGTCCAACATCGGTGTCCCCCAGCGCAGTCAGCTGCCAGAAGACCAAGTCTGCAAGAACCCACTCTCTGGGGTCTACTAGATGTCTGCTCAGAAAATCCACCTGCAGATTTTCCTTCCCAGACACATGTGCCGTCTACAGTTGGGCGAGATTTGCCTCCGCCCAATGAAGAAGCGGAGCCTTCTCCTCCGCCAGCGCTGAGCTGCCTATCCCACCTTGCCAATTAATGTAGGCAGCCGTGGTTGCATTGTCTGACAACACTCGAACCGCCCGATGCTGCAACAGGGCTGAAACTCGAGGACAGCTAGGTGAACCTCCCTCATCTCAAGTTCAGTTGATGGACCACTGCATCTGGTCTGGCGACCAGGTGCCCTGCGCAATTCTCATCTGAGAATGCGCCCCCAACCAGAGAGACTGGCATCCGTTGTGAGAATCATCCACTCTGGTTTTTCCAGGGGTACTCCCTTCTTAGATTGGCCCGATCCAATCACCAGGTCAGACTGGCCCTCATGCCCAATTGACAGAGGCAGCAGTGCGACGCATGCCGCTGAGGCGACCATGGAGAGGGAAGCGCATGTGAGCCCGCGCCCAGGGCACCAACTCCAGCGTTCACGTCATGGATCCCAGAACTTGCAGGTAAGACCACGTTGGCTGTGATCTCTGAGCCAAGAACTGACAAATCTGGCTCTGTAGTTTCCCGCTCCGTTCTTCGGGCAAGCAAACCATCCCACGCTGGGTGTCGAACCGAGCCCCCAGATACAGGAGAGTCTGCAAGGGAGATAGTTGGCTTTTCGCTGAATTCACCACCCAACCTAGCCGCTGGAGCAGCTGAAGGACTCGAAGAGCAGCCTCCATGCTCTTGGAGAACGACTTTGCCCAAATTAATCAGTCGTCCAGGTATGGGTGCACCAGCACTCCCTGCCTGCGAAGATGCGCTGCTACCACCACCACCATGATCTTGGTAAAGGTTTGCGGAGCCGTAGTGAGCCCAAAGGGAAACGCCTGAAACGCGAAATGACCCATGGAGACCACAAAACGCAGATAACGGCGATGTTCCTCCCGAATGGGCATATGTAAGTAGGCCTCCATGAGGTCGAGGGAGGTGAGAAATTCTCCCGATCGCACTGCTACCATGACCGAATGCAAGGTTTCCATTCGAAAGTGAGGAGCATGCAATGCCCGATTGACATGCTTGAGGTCGAGGATGGGCTGAAAAGAATCCTTCTTCTTCGGAACCACAAAGTAGATAGAATAGCAGCCGAAGCCGCGCTGGTCAAACAACTGTTAACGCGCGAAGGAGAATCAAGCATTGAAGTGTTTCAGAGACTGCTTTTGCTTTTACCAGAGCGCTACATGGGGAATGATGAACATGTCCCTTAGTGGGACTGCAAACTCCAATGCGTAACCCTTGTGAATTAACCTCCAGCACCCACTGGTTGGAAGTAAGCTGGACCCAGGCTTGGTAAAATTGCTGAAGGCATCCGCCGATCGGCACGAGCGCCGCCTGGGTCCCCCTCATCTCATTGTGATTTCTTGGGATCTGCCCCAGAGGTGGTGAAGGAGTCCCTACTGTACCACCTTGAAAGGAGGCCCCCCTGTTCGAGAAGGCAGGCTTCTGGTACGGAGCGAACCTAGCCGCCTGGAACCTTTGGAAATCCCTAGCACGCCTCTTCCCACGGGCGTTTGCTGCTTCTGAACCTTGGGCCTATCCTCTGGCAGTCGAGCTGGCTTAGACTCCCCCAATTCCTTCACCTTTCTAGAACTTCCCCAAACAGAAGCTTTCCCCTGAAAAGCAGCCTGCAAAGGCGTTGTTTGGAGGAGACATCTACCGATCAAGCTCACAGCCAGAGCATGTGCTGAGGAGCCACTACCGTTGCCATGCCCTTAGCCGATGCTCTGAGGAGATCATAAAAGGCGTCCACTATGTACGCTACCCCAGAGTCAATACGGACTGCTTCCGGAAGATCCTCAACCAATCCCAACTCTGCCCCCAATAGACCGTGAATCCAGTGCATGCAGGCCCTAGCCACATAGGCCCCACAGACCGAAACCTGAAAGGCTAGAGCATTAACCTCAAAGGCCTACTACAGCAGCGTTTCCATTTTCTTATCCTGAGGATCTTTCAACGCTGCCCCACCTTCCAATGGGATCGTGGATCTTTTGGTTACCGCCAACACCAGGGCATCCACCTTTGGGAGCTCAAAGTGCTCCCTTTCGACTGTGGGCAAGGGGTAAAGCCTCTGCATGGCTCTTGCACCCCATAAGCCAGCCTCTGGGGAATCCCACTCAAGCTCAATCATCTGCTTCAATTCTCTATGGAGTGGGAAGGCCGTCTTGGACTTGTGGATCCCCTGGAGCAAGGGATCTTCCAATGGCAGATCTGCTACCAGTGTTTCCACCGACAGGTGAAGAGCTTCCAGGGAGTCAGTAATTAAGGCTAACAGCTCTTCCTCGTGGAAGACCCTTACAATATTAGAGTCCTCCCCTGCTGGCATCTCCTCTCCTCGAGACTCCAGAGGGTCTGCTTCCGGACCAGCCATCGAGGGACCCTTCAGAGGATCCCCAGTCTAAGGAATGCATGGATTCCTGGTCTGATCCCCCTGAGAGAGGTTATTCTGATCCCTGCCATAGTCGAGGATCCCCCACTTGTGGCTATGCTGCTGTTCTTGTCTGCTGCCTAAATCCTGCTGCTGCACCAGGCTCTGCTTAATGCAATAAGCCTGATGCAACAGCAAGATGAAGTCCGGTCTAAAGGGCACTGCCGACTCGATGCCCTGCTCTGCAGGGAAGCTTGCTGTCCCTGTGAACCCCAGTCCCTCAGTCTCT
Source organism: Ichthyophis bannanicus (assembly GCA_033557465.1). NCBI lineage: Eukaryota > Metazoa > Chordata > Amphibia > Gymnophiona > Ichthyophiidae > Ichthyophis > Ichthyophis bannanicus. Next base: position 368,326,500 of record CM066033.1, on the reverse strand, counting down.
GTCCCGCCGCTGCCCCGAGTGCCCAGGAAATGTCCACTGCCGAGTTATTCAAAATGGATATGGTTCCCACCAAAATGGCTGAAGCCATGGCTGCCGCCTGCGCCAACCCTGCACTCTCCCCCAACACTGTACCTGAGGAAGAGGCTGCTTCTGGGGATGAGGTTTTAGCAAGGGAGGAGCCTGCCTGGCAATCTTCAGACTCACAGGCCCTACAAAGACCAACTGCCATCAGAAAGGACCGCCTGCTCCCACACGCGACACAAACTGGCTTACCCGATGGCATCGCTGAAAAGAAAAGACAGAAGAGAGGAATTAACTGATGAATAGAGCTAGGTACCAAATTTTATTCACTCTGAAACTGGCACAACAGCAAGCCCAAAGCAGTCCAGCCCACCAAAGGATGCTGCGGCTTCGGGAGAAGTTTGAGAACAGCAGAGAGAGGCAGGAAGAGATCCCCCACTCCTCCCAGGGCCCTACAGCCGACTGAACAGCCTTGGTCCCCTGGGGGAGACCCTGTCATCACATTGGCTGCTATCTCTCTAACTACCTGTTTGATACAGGAAACTAAACTGGGGAAGGTTTTTCTCTTTCCCCAACTGCAAGAACCCCCAAGTCAGCCCAGGCTACCAGGGTTCTGTCCCATCTGCTGGAGACTGAGTAAACTGGCTTGGTGGGAGGAGTGCAGGTTACTAATGTAATGACATTACCAAAAGCTAGTATGCTCAGCCTCCATCTGCTGGAAGAGGGACACATTCCATGAGTCTGGAATGGACTGTAGGGGCACTATGGAAATGTATGATGTTAGTGGTCCTCCTCACCCCTTATTTTGGCACACAGAGGCACCTTTAAGTGATTTGACCAATAACATAAATGGACATTTAAAGAGTTTACATGCATTCCCTTTCATAATTATATTAGTTTCTGTATTCTCAGCCTTGCAAGTTTTGTCTGGATTTTAATTAATGTTTTCCATTCATTGTAACTTTACTTGGTTTTATTTTTTGACTATATTCATTTATTAGGGTATTAACTGTTATTATTTGTCACCCGGTGAGGGTCCCCAGGGCTGGAGCCTGGGTAATTCACCGGGACTACTTCAATACTAGCAAAAGTGGATGATTACAATGCCCTCTGGGAGTTGGTCCCAACTGCTGAATAAAGGTGAGTCGTGGATGAATAGTAAGGCTTTCAAACAGGACTTTTAATTCCCCTTCCGGGTGGATTTTTAAAGCAATGGGAACAAAAGGCAAAACACCATGCTTCTGGTACAAAAATCAAAAGGAACAAACTGGAACCAAAATATGCTTATCTTCAGCTGAACTCAAAAGTAACAAACAGTCCGTTCAAAAAGGTAAGTTTTCCTCACTGCAGTTTGCTTATACTTTAACAGCTTCTTCAACAGAAAGAAGTAATGTCATCTGACATAATTAAAGTACAGTCCTTGCATGTATCTGATATTGCTTCTTCATAATCATTACATTGCATTTCCTCGGGTTCCTCCTCTGAATAACATTCTTCAGGGTTATAGAAAACGTTATCTTTAGGCAAACTCTGTTCTCGGTAATAACACCTCCCCTCTTCCTGGTTAAGAGAGTGCAGTGAATAATTACCACCCTCTCTTGAGAGCTCCCTTTGTGAGTCACACAACTCCTTATACGTACAGGGCAAATCACTATATTCAAAGGCTCTTCTATTAGAAGGAATTGGCCTACCTCCCAACTGCCTTTTCTCTGAGCTCCTGCGTGTGAGTGAGTTATCAGAGCACAGCTGAGACGGAGACGTTTCTCTGCCTTTCTGTCTTGGCTTTTCCTTCAGCATAAAACTTTCCCCAGGACAGACTTTCCCTCTTGTGCTGTACCTGGTTTTAGGAAGATAAAACTCCTCAGCTTTCCTGAGCCTGGCTTCTGTACCGTAGCTTCTCCTAGCTTTCTGGTAAGTTTCACCGGGCACGTACTTAGCTGGGCACTGCTCTCTGCAACAGGCTGCTGTGTTTCTTCCCGTATACCTTTCAGTTCTGCTGGCTTCTGAACTCTCTCTCACTCCTGTGTCTCTGCTTCTAGAACTGGAACTTGTTCTGCTCCTCGCCCTGCCTCTTCTTCTCCTCTCCTCACTAACCTCAGGTGAGCATGTTTTAACTACGCGTGTCCTTGTGCTTGGTTAGGCTCCACCCCTTCTCAGCTGCCCTTCATTTCCTAATGAATCAGGAACCTGCTTGCTGCTCGGGCGTGTTCTCCCACCATGTGATAGTGTTTGTTTTGATTGCCTATAGCAACTCTGCTCCATGTGCTGATCTGAGCTGTCATTTTCAGATCTGTTTTCATCTGTTCTACCTATTTCCATAGGCTCTGATGACTCTACCTCATGACATATTATTATTATTATTATTTTTACCTATTTTAATTCTATATTGTATTTATTTATTTTTTGTCTTTGAGGTTTGTAGCCCCTGAAGAAGGCCTTTGGCTGAAACTTGTTGGGGTCTTATGAATAAAGGTTTTCTTACCACCACTTTACCACACCTGCTCTTGTTTGTGTTACTCATCTCTACCACCTCCACTGGAAGACTATACCACGCATCTACCACTCTTTCCATAAAGAAATATTTCTGCATACTACTCCTCAGTCTATTCCCTATGTCGCCTCGTAGCAGAGCTTGCTTTCAATCGAAAGAGGCTCTCCTCCTGTGCATTTATGCCATGGAGGTATTTAAACATCTGTATCATATCTTCTCTATCCCACCTTTCCTCTAACATATATATATTTAGATCCTTAAGTCTTTCCTCATTTGCTTTAGAACTAAGACCACTAACCATTTCAGTAGCCACCCTCTGCACTGATTCCAACCTACTTATATCCCTTTGAATGTGTGATCTCCAGAACTGCACACAATACTCTAAAATGAGGTCGCACCAAAGACTTCTACAAAGGCACTATTACCTCCTTTTTTCTGCTGGCCATTCCTCTCCCTATGCAACCAAGTATCCTTCTAGCTTTTGCCGTCGCCTTTTCTACCTGTTTAGCTACTTTAAGATTGTCAGACACCATCCCGCCTAGGTCCCGCTCTTCTTTTGTGGAAAGAAGTACTTCACCCCCTATACTGTACCACTCCCTTGGATAATTGCAGCCCAAATACATGACCCTGCACTTTTTATCATTAAATCTCAGCTGCCAAATTCTAGACCATTCTTCAAGCTTAGCTAGAAACCTCCTCATGTTATCTACTCCTTCCTCAGTGTCTACTCTATTGCAGATTTTGGTATCATCTGCAAACAGGCAAACCTTACCCGACAGCCCTTCCGCTTTATCACTAACAGAGATGTTAAAAAGAATCGGACCATTCCCTGCGGCACACCACTGGTAACCTCCTTTTCCTCAGAGTGAGCACCATTTACCTGTACCCTCTGTCGCCTCCTACTCAACCAATTTCTAACCCAATCAGTAACTTTAGTGTCCATCCCTAGGGTGCTCAGTTTGTTCATAAGTCTCCTGTGAGGAATGGTGTCCAAGGCTAGGGTTCTCCCTTGGTCCAACTCCCTAGTTACCCAGTCAAACAAATCAAATCAGATTTGTCTGACCAGACTTGCCTCTGGTGAATCCATGTTGCCGCAGATCCTGTAATCCACTGGACTACAGAAATCTTACTATTTTCTCTTTCAGCAGTGTTTCCAATAATTTACTCACCACAGTGGTTAGACTAACCGGCCTGTAGTTTTCAGCCACATCCTTACTTTCACCTTTGTGTAAAGGGACCACATGTGCCTCTCTCCAGTCCCCTGGCACCACTCCCGACTCCAAAGAGGCAATGAGAAGGTCAGTCAGTAGAGCTGCTAGAATGTCCCTACGCTCCATCAGTATTCTAGGATATATCCCATCCAGTCCCAACGCTTTGTCTACTTTTAGTTTAACTAGTTCCTCCCGAACAGTCTTCTGAAAATCGTTCCAGATCCCCAAGGCTTCTGTTACTATTTGTGGGTGTTTTCTGAGATCTTGCTCCTGGCCCTTCATCTGTGAACACAGAACAAATATTTGTTAAGCAATTCCGCTTTATCCTCATCAGCTTTTACATATTCCTCTCCTTCACCCTTGAGTCTGACAATACTACTTTTGCCCTTCCTCTTCTCACTAATATATCTGAAAAATGTCTTATCCCCCCATTTTACTGCATTGACTATTTCTTCTTTTTATATCTTTGTTTTCCTGACTACTTTGCTAGCTTCTCTAAGTTTTTCCAAATATAGATGCCTGTCTTTTTCTCTCTGTGATCTCTTGTAGTTCATAACGGCCTCCCCCTTTTTCTTCACCTTTTCAGCTACTTCTTTTGAGAACTACTGCGGTCTCCTTTTCCTTTTACCTTTATTTACCTTTCTAACAAAAAGGTTCGTTGCCCTTTCAGTTTACCCACTGTTTTTCTATATCCCCCAGCTAGTCCCATCCCGCTAACAACTCTCTGAGGTATTGGCCCATCTTGGCAAAGTTAGTTTTCCTAAAGTTTAAGACCCTAGCTTTTGAATGTATTTTATCAGCCCTAGTTCTAACACTAAACCACATCATGTGGTGATCACTGAATGAGAGATGATTATCCCACTATAACATCAGAAACACTTTCACCATTGGTAAGCACCAAGTCCAGTATGGCCCCTTCACGTGTGGGTTCTGTTACCAGTTGCCTGAATAGTTCCCGCTTTAAAGAATCCAGGATCTCCTTACTTCTAGATGACATCGCAGCAGGGATGTGCCAATCAACATCTGGCATATTGAAATCCCCTATCAGTAGCACTTCCCCTTTCCTGGCAATGCTGTGTGTCTTCTATTAAATCTCTGTCCACTTCTTCTTCTTGTGAGGGGGTTCTGTATATCATGCCAATGCAAATGGATTTCTCTTTCCTTCTTTCTAGTTTAACCCATAGTGCCTCCTCGCTTCCTTTTAAGCCTTGTAATTCTATAGCTTTAATATTATTTTTTTACATATAGTGCCACTCCTCTTCCCCCTCTCCCTACTCTATTCTTCCTGAGTAAAGTATAGCCTGGTATAATTATATCCCAGTCAAAGCATATGAGGACAGACTTAAAGATCTTAATATACTTTAGAGGAAAGGCAGGATAGGAGAGAAACGATAATTTAAATTTAAAGAGACTCTCCGTGGCATAAATGCACAAATGCTCTTTCAATTGAAGCCAAGTTCTGCTACGAGGGGACATAGGATGAGGGTGAAAGAGGATAGACTAAGGAGTAATATGCAGAAATATTTCTTTATAGAAAGAGAGGTAGATGCATGGAATAGTCTCCCAGTGGAGGTGATAGAGACTAGGACAGTATCTGAATTCAAAAAAGCATGGGACAAACACATAGGATCTCTAAATGAAAAAAAGGAACTATTGTAATTGATATGGAAGGGCAGACTAGATGGGTCATGTGGTCTTTTTCTGCCGTTATGTTTCTATCTTTCCTTGCCCTTAAGAGGGTAGAAATCACTGCAGCAGAGTATTCTTTCTTCAACAATCGAGCCCTTTCAAGAGCCAAGTTGTAAGTGAGAATCGATCTCTCTCTGGCATTAGAACGGGACCCTGAGAGAGAAGATCATTCTGCGCTGTAAGATTCCACCAGTCCTGCTACCGTCAAGCCTTACTGGATTCGCATACCATGGCCTCTGCAGTCAATCTGGCACCATAAGGATCACAATTCCCTGATGAGCCTCTATCTGCTGCAGAAGTCTCCCAATCAGGGGCCATGGAGAAAACACATAAAGAAGATTGTCCTGAGGCCAACGTCATGCTAGTGCATCTAGCCCCTTGGACATTCTCTCTCTCTGATGGCTGAAGAATCAACTCATACTGGTGTTTGTGGCTAATGCCATCAGATCCTGATGGTCGTGCCCCATCGACGGGTGATGCTCTGGTACACCAAGTCCTTCAGAGTCCACTCACCTGGATCAATGTTGACTAAGGAAGTCCTCTTGCACGTTTTCTTTTTCTGCCACGTGCATTGCCGACAACACCTGTAGACAGGATTTCGCCTGGTGTAGGAGTGGGGTTACTTCCTCCACCAATGGCACACTCCCAGTGCTTCCCTGGCAATTGATATACACTACCGTGGTGGCATCGTCGGAGCACACTCTCATTACCTTGTTCTGCAGGACTGCAAGAAAGAACTGCAGAGCCAGAAAGACTGCCTGCATCTCGAGCTGGTTGATCAACCACCTCTTCTCCTCCCAAGACCAATGGCTCTGGGCTACTTGAGACAGCAAAGAGCTCCCCACCTGGAGAGACTGGCATCTGTAGTCACTAATATCCAGTCGGGTGGCTCCAATGGCATTCCCACCAAGAGATTCACAGATGTTAGTTAGCTTCGTCTGTATCAGGTACGGGAGATACTATGAAAAAGCCCAGTAATGCAGAGACTAACTGGACAGGAGAGCCTGCTGCAATGACTGCATATGGGCCCTGGCCCACAGTACTAGTCCAAGGTCACCGCCATGGATCCTAGGAGCTGAAGATAATGCCACGCTGATGGCACGTGCATCTGAAGGAACTGCCGCACTTGCGATCGAACTTTGTCCGCTCGATCCATCGGGAGAGACACCAGGCCATTGATGGTGTCGAAGCAAGCGCTGAGTAAACTAGATCCTGGGTGGGAGTCATCTTGCTTTTGGTAATGCCACCCCAGTTCTTGGAGAAACTGAATAACTTGTTGAGTCACCTTGCAACTTTCCTCTGCAGATTTTGCTTGGATCAACCAATCATCTAGGTAAGGATGAACAAGAACCCCCTCTCGACGAAGAGCCGCTGCTACCACCATCATGACCTTTGTAAAGATCTGGGGAGCTGTTGTCAATCTTAAAGGCAAAGCCCAAAACTGAAAGTGACCTAGCAGTACCACAAACCTTAGAAAACGTTGATGCTCCAGATGGATGGGAGTATGTAGGTAAGCCTCGGTAAGATCAAGAGCGGTCAAAAATTTGTCCTTTCACACCGCTACAATCACGGACCGCAGAGTCTGAATATGAAAATGAAGCACTCGAAGGGTTCTGTCGTTTCACTGCGTCTTTTTGGACATTGCGCCGGCCCCCGAATAATAGCTTCTTCCTGCTCCTCTACTCCCTTGAAAGGAATGACTCCAAGCAGGATGATGAGGGGCAAAACGCACCATACGGAAGTGACAGAAATCCTTGAACTGTCCGCATCCAAAAGGAGCCAGTTTACTAGATTTAGACTTATTCTCTGGAAGCCGAGCCCCTTTAGACTCTCCTAGGTCCTTAACCAACTTGTCCAATGCCTCACCGAAAAGCAACTTCCCTTTAAAGAACGCTTTACTAAGAGGAAACGTCTGCCAACCAATTGCGCAGCCAAAGGAAACACTGAGCTGTAATTACAGAGCTCTAACCAGATCATAGATCATCTGCCAATTACACGGAGCCAGATTCCAATCTGGCCACCTCTGAACTCACTTGTTGGGAGCCTGCCCCTGAATCAGGCAAATTCTGAGACCATCTCAAAAAGGCTTGAGTCACATATGGAGGCCTGCAGCTCTAGTACATTAATTTCAAAGGCCTGCTTCAACAAAGATTCTAACTTCCTATCCTGAACATCCTTCAAGGTACTCCACCCTCAACAGGAATGGTAGTCTTTTTAGCAATCACTTTAACTACAGCATCCACTCTAGATAACTTAAGTAAATTCTCCACCTACAGAATAGGGTAGAGAATGGCCATGGCTCTTCCTTCCTGGAGGCCAGCCTCCAGGACCTCTCACTCAGCTTTGATCATTTGCTTAATGGCCCTATGGACTGGAAAAGAAAGAGGATCCTCCAGAAGTACCTCTGCAACCAGAGCTTCCTGGGGAATATTAAATGCTGTCAATGACTGTGCAATTAAAGCGGACAATTCTTCTTTCCTAAACATTCTAATTATAATAGGATCTTCTCCCAGAGGAATTTCCCCCTCCTCCAGATACGCTGGTGAAATCTCGCCCCAGAATCCTGAAGGCCCTTCTCGGGGATCCTCAATAAACAGGTGAATAAACAGGTGGACAAAGGTGAGTCGGTTGATATAGTGTATCTGGACTTTCAGAAAGCCTTTGACAAGGTCCCTCATCAGAGACTTTTGGCAAAACTAAAGAGTCATGGGATAGGAGGCAGTGTACTACTGTGGATCAGGAACTGGTTAAAAGATAGAAAGCAGAGGGTTGGGCTGAATGGTCAATTTTCCCAATGGAGAAAGGTGAATAGTGGTGTACCCCAGGGCTCTGTGCTGGGTCCGCTGCTTTTTGACATATTCATAAATGACCTGGAAAGTGGAATAACGAGTGAGGTTATCAGATTTGCAGATGACACAAAACTATTTAAAGTTGTTAAAACCCAAGAGGATTGTGGAAAATTGCAAGAGGATCTTGATAAATTGGAAGACTGGGCATCAAAATGGCAGATGAAATTTAATGTGGACAAGTGCAAAGTTATGCACCTAGGGAAGAACAACCCAAACTATGGTTACACAATGCAAGGTTCCACATTAGGAACCACCATCCAGGAAAAAGATTTAGGCGTCATTGTGGATAACATGTTAAAACCCTCGGCCCAGTGTGCAGCGGCAGCCAAGAGAGCAAATAGAATGCTAGGTATCATAAGGAAAGGAATGGAAAATAAAACAAAAGATATTATAATGCCTCTATACCGTTCCATGGTGAGACCGCACCTTGAATATTGTGTGCAATTCTGGTCACCGTATCTTAAAAAGGATATAGCGTTATTAGAAAAGGTTCAGAGAAGAGCCACCAAAATGGTAAAGAGGATGGAAGGATACTCCTATGAGGAAAGGCTAAAAAGGTTAGGGCTCTTTAACCTGGAAAAGAGACGGCTGAGGGGAGATATGATAGAAGTCTATAAATTAATGAACGGAGTGGAATGGGTAAACGTAGATCGATTGTTTACGTTATCAGAATATAGAAAGACTAGGGGACATGCAATGAAGCTACAGGGTAAACTATTTAAGACTAATAAAAGAAGATATTTTTTCACTCAATGTGTAATCAAACTCTGGAATTTGTTACCGGAGGATGTAGTAAAGGCTGTTAGTGTAGCTGGGTTTAAAAAAGGTTTGGACAAGTTCCTGGAGGAAAGGTCCATAAACCATTATTAAGAAGGGACCCAGGATATCAATGCTTGACCCAGTACAAGCATTGCGTAACCTGTGTCTTTTGGGGAAACTGCTAGGTACGTATGACCTAGATTGGCTACTGTTGGAAACAGGATACTGGGCTTGATGGACCTTGGTCTGACATATCTTATGTTCTCAAAGGCCACGGACAACACAGAAAGTTGGTCTTCCACAACGTCAACCTCCAAACATCTTTTCTTGGAGCAAGACAGGAAAAGTTCTAGAGCGAACTCCAATGGAGTCTCCAGCACATCCTCCTTCTGTGAAGAACCATGAGTTTTGGTAGCAGAATACTCTATCAAGCCTTGCTTCATGCAGTAGGCTTGGGTGAAGCAACTAAACAAAATCCAGAGAAAAAGGAAGAAGTCTTGCAAGCCCCTTCCCGTTGAGAAACAGCAGCAGGAGTAACAGGAACTGAATCCCGTCTCCCTCCTGAAGTCTGTGAACCTGCAGCTGAGAAACAACTCTAACTGAACTGGCAGCTCCCCTGAAGAAATGGGGAACCTCAAAGCTCTTGCTCTTCCATGCGGCACTCCATCTTGCAGCAGCGACAAAAACCTGCCAAGGACACAGATCTCCACTGCAAACTGCACAAGTCTGCTTGTTTATTGGCATTATGCACAAAAACCCGACAATCCAAAATGCCAATGGTCAGAGACAAAACGCCAGTGAAACAAAACCGAAAGTAAGAAGTATTTCTCCTCGTGTAAAGGACGACAAATGCAGCCACTGACGGTGATCAACAGGCCCCCCAGCCAGCACGGCCAAGGACACTAACAGCACACAGCTCTCTCAGGCCAAACAGAGAAGGATTTAAAGAAACAAGTAGCACACAAAACAAAAATGGCAGGATTGTTAAAACTATTTAAAATGTACCTTCACAACCAGGCAAAGGATCAGGTGAACCCAATGAGGGAGATATTGGGGAGCCAGAGTGAGAGGAGGAGGGACCTCGCAGCACCAGGTTTAGCACCCCAAAGTATCATAGCTGACTCAGCAGCCTAGGTTCACAGAGGGAATTTCCAGTTCTCTGTCCTCTGAGACAATAACCAATTCTGTTTAACAAAAAGGTGTAGTCTTAGAAATAGTCAAGGCCCTTCAGTGGAGTCCAGACTGCATAGGAGCTCATCACCATCTGCTGGAGACTGAGAATTCTGGTTTGAGGCGGTCTGCACAGGATCTTTATAGCATATTACCAAAAACCTGACATGCTCAGTCTCCATCTGCTGGAAATTGGAGATAACCCATGTGTCTGGCCTGGAATGGAGGGACAATATGGAACAGTGCGCATCACCACAAATCATGTCACTGCAGCTGGGCAAATTCTGGCGCTTGCTGTTCCTTGCAGTCAACTGCCAGCTTTTTCCAACATGATTTGCAAATGCCCAGGCAGTGACAGGGATTTAGTTGCTTACCTGCTGGCACAGGCTTCTCTAGCATAGCAGCAGGGGCTGCTAGAGCTGGTGCACTCACAGACGAGATGGTAACTGGAGGGAATGCTCTGTCCTGCTTCTTGAATTTGAACTTTTTCAGATATGTGATTTCATGGAAGCTCTACAGGGAATAAAAAAAAAAATCCACACAAACAGGATACTTTTTTTTAGCAAACTCTGCATGTCTCTTGCCAGTGTGCATTGCTAGAATAAGAGAAATCAATAATGGCTTTTTACTGAAGCTAAATGTTGAAATTTAAAAACTTACCTGTTAATTTCCTTTCCTTAAGTCCTGCCAGACCAGTCCAGAACCCACAGTGATCAAGGGCTCTCGATACGACAATATGCTGTAGCCTGCTCTGAAGGTAGCAGGCCTTGTCGTACCCTTGGTGTATGGTATTCTCTTATTCCTGGGTTAATGCCTATGAAGTAAAGTTTGACTGCAGCAGGTTTGGCTTTAGTGGTAAATGTGAATCCCAAAACAAAATAATTGCACTTGGTTGTCTTAGCTTTGGTGTAGCTATACTAAATAGCAGAAGGCAGCACCCTTCTGTAAGGGGAGTGATGTCACTTTTGAGATTTTAATTTAGTTTAGCAGGCAGGGCGATATAATCCACATCTGGGCTGGTCTGGAATGAACAATAAGGAAACCATGTTTACAGTACAATGGAAATAATCCCAGTAGACACTAGTCTAGGAGTCAGGGTCCAAATGAGGGAGGGCGGGGGGGGGTGTCTTTATTCTTAGACTAGCTCAATCAAAGGTATCATAGCCTACAAAGATTCAGACCGAGTTTGTCTTTGTTTGCAGTTTTAGGCTGGCTGATATTTAATCCTTAGCCATAGCTGCTACAGATTCTTTTTCTCCCTTCACCACAATTTCCAATTTATAATGAGGCAATGTTTGGCCCCTACCTTTCACCCATGTAAATCGTGTGCAATATTTGTTCCAGAAGTCCAGTTCTACAGAGATATTGAACACCTGGGAGCAACCATCTAGAACAATGCTGTGGCCCCAGAGGATTGCTAAAGCTGCATTTTGGGTCGCAACTATGGCCTAAACCTGCAAACAAGCCCACACCATGACTAGGCCTACACGGTTTCTACAGGATGTGGGAGGAATATGGCTTTGCTACAGCGACTACTACATGATGGCTAGGAGCAACGGCATGGGCAGCAAGCTACGGATGGGGTCATATGTGTGTTCCTGTCGCCACTAAAATAGGGTCATGGCCAAAAAGAGTTTAGTAAGCACTGAACTAGAATTGCCCAACTGGTGGGTGGCACAGGGTCTCTTCTGTTTCAGCCAGCGAGCTATGTCTTGGGATCATGTGTGCCGCTTTGGACATGCTTGCTAAGGATGCAACATCACGCCTTCCCACTCAGCTTTTATTCTTCCTTTTGCTCTCTTGTTTTCTACAGAACAGTTGAGGTATTTTTTATGGTTCTTTAAAAAAAAAGTTAAAATGTACCCAAAAGTAACCCATCTGGACAACTGTTTTAGAATTTTTCTATCACCCCTACAAGAAAAATCAGAATACAGCTTTAGGAATAGTCTATACATTTCTAGTACACCAGCACATTCTAACTGCCAACTGAGGATCTAGTGGTTGCAAACAGTCAATACAGCCAATTGGCTCTCAAATCAGTCCTTAAGACCTCACAGCAAGCCTGAATGAATAAGCATGAGATAAATTTATGATGGCCAAGGTGAAATTAGACTTTACCTGCTAACTTTCTTTCATGGAGTCCCACCAGTCCAGTCCAGACAGATGGGTTGTGTCCGTCTACCAGCAGCTGGAGACTGATTATACAAATGTTCTGTGATGTCACCCCATATTAGCTGAGGGTCTTCTTTCCTCCTGCAGTATTCCAATAATAAAGCTACTGCTACTACTATTAATCATTTATATAGCGCTACAAGGCATATGCAGCACTGTACAAACATATAAAGAAGACAGTCCCTGTTAAATCTTACAATCTAATCAAGACAGACAGAACAATACAAGAGAAACAAGGGGGTTCAAATAGGGAAGGAGACACAAGAGAACAAGGGATTAGGATCCAAATGCAGCCTCAAAGAGGTAAGTCTTTAGCATGGATTTGAAGAGGGGGAGAGAAGAGACTTGACAAAAGATAGAGAAAGTTTGTTTCATGCATAAGGAGCAACAAGGTGAAAAGATCGAAGTCTGGAGTTTGCAGAAGAAGAAAACGGCATAGAGAGAAGAAAGTCAGAGGAGGAGTGGCGTTCACAAGGAGGGATGTAGGGAGAGAGTAGAGAGGAAGGTAATGAGGGGCAGAAGAATGAATGCATTTATATGTTAGAAGGAGAAGTCTGAATTGGATACGGAAATGTAAGGGGAGCCAGAGAAGTGAAGTGAAGCTAACCAGAGAACCAGCAGGAACTAACCACTTTTGCCCTTGCCCCAGAAATGAAACACTCCAATATCCACTGCCCCATCTGCTGCTACCCTTTCACTCTGAATTTGCACAGATTACCGTGATGCTCTCAGTGCATGACTTTCTTTGCTTTTTGTCAGGTTCTTTGCCCTTTTTTTTTAAAATTTAATGCACTTGACTTCATCCGAGACCTGATGAGATACAAGAGGAGAACTTCCTGACCCAGCTGGCTAAGAGGCTCTGCGCCGGCGCCGCCCCCCCACCCCCCCCCGCGGCCACGCGCCCCCACGGCCGTGCCCCCCGCACCCACACCCCCCGCGGCCGTGCCCTCCCCCCGTGGCCGTGCCCACGCCCTCCCCCCCCGTGGCCGCGCCCGCGCCCTCCCCCCCCCCCGTGGCCGCGCCCGCGCCCTCCCCCCCCTAGGGCCAGAGAGCTGCTCAACCAACCATTTTGCCTACGGGCTTGCTATCCACATCATTGAAAACTTATTTGGGAGGGTTCTGGACTGGACTGGAGGGACTCCATGAAAGAAAATTAGCAGGTAAGGTCTAATTTCACCTTATTTATTTAAATTAGTTTTTATAATGCCTTTCTACCATTCAAGGTGGTTTACATTTAACAAGGGTCTAGCAAGGCTGTAGTGGGTCTTTGCTGTACATAGAAATAAACATTGTAAAAGTAGAACAGGGTAACAGTACACATTGCTCTTCAAACATTTACAAAATATTAAACTGAATGATAGTATTCATAGTACTATTTACATTGTGATTAGATAGATGAGGCTTAGTACATATTTGCATTGGGTTTAATTTGTGGTTACAAATATTTTATACTCTTCTAGGAAGACGAGTGTCAAGCTTTTTTTAATTTAAATTCTGTTGTTTCTGTGCATGCTCGTAGCGTTGATGGTAGGAAGTTCCAGAGTGTGGGTGCAAATAATGAGAGAGGGCATGGTTGCATGTAGATTTCTTACCCGTTAGCTTCGGGGGGGGGGGGGACTGCGAGTAAGTTGATGGAGATATTTCTTTGTGACCTTTCGAGTGGAGGTTTTGAGAGCAGGGTTTGGAGGCTGTTGGCTGATTCATTGTGGAGTATTTTGAAAATTGTGATGTGCCTTGCTCTTGATTCTGGGTAGTTTCTCCTAATGGGTTAGTTTTGCACATACCATGGCAGTCGTGAACCTCACTTCTAAGCCAGATTCTGGCTGTGATGGGAAGCCAATGTAGCTTGGTCAGTATAGGGGTTATATGGGCTCGGCGAGGGGCTCCATAGATTATTCGTGCCGTTGTGTTCTGTGCCATCTGTAAAGGGTCTAGGGTGGTTTTTGGGAGACTGTGGTAGATGATGTTACAATAGTCTAATATTGGAGTGATCATGGCTTGGCAGACTGTTCGAAATAATTCTGTGGAGAGGAGGAGGCAGAGATGTTTTAGAGTTCTTAGTTTGTAGCAGACAGCAGAGGTTGTTATTTTTTTATGTGCGATTGGAAACTCAGTTGTTGGTCAATAGTCACTCCTAGGTATTTTGCTTCTGTTTTAACTCTGATTGCTATGTTGTTGAGTTTCAGTGTTGATGGTGGGATGAAGGTTGGGTCAGAAGTCACATATAAGGCTTCTGTTTTCTCTGTATTGATGGTCAGGTTGTGTGTGTTGAACCAATTGTGTGCTGCTGTGAAACATTTCTGCAGGTTGGAGAGGTCTGGAAGGAGGGGGTTGATGGGGTGAAGAGCATCATGTCACCGGCGTAGATCCTGTATTGTAACTTGTGGACTTTAATATCTGACATAGTAGTTGGATAAATATATTAAAGAGGAGGGCTGAGAGGCTTGAGCATTGAGGTACTCCAGTTTGTTGGGTGAAGGAGTTAGATAATTTAGTCCCGCTTCTTACTTACTGTTTTGCAGGGGGTGCAAGTAGGATTGGAACCAGTTGAACCTGATATCCTGGATGCCAATTTTTGAGAGTCTCTGCAGTACTTGGTGGTGCAGTATAGAATCAAATGCAGATGTAAGGTCAAGGAATATAAGGATGAAGCTGTTGCTGGAGCCTTTTCAGACGGTGAGGAGAGTATTTAGTAGAGAAGTCGGGAGGGTTTTCAACACCATGTTGTTGTCTGAACCCATGTCCCTCCAGTCCAGTCCAGACAGATGGCATGTACACTAGCACTACTTACAGATGGGAAGGGCCTGCGAGCCCTGCCCATAACAGTCTCCAAAACCTTTCCTCCTGACGAGCTTGTGCATCCAAATGGTAATGTCTAGCAAAAGGTATGCATTGATGAAGTCACCGCGTGGCAGATGTCTATTGGAAGCAGCAAGCTGAATTCTGCCCACGAAGCAGACTGTGCCCTCGTGGAGTGCACTTGGAGCCCCTCTGGAATCATCCTATGCTTAAGCAGGTACGCCGAGATGATAGTCTCCTTCACCCGTTGCAAGATAAGGCGCTTTTGAGGTGGCCTCACTTTTCCAAGACCCCCTAAACAGAACAAGCGCTCCAATTTTCTGAAGGCCCATGTCTGCTTGAAGTAACACTTTAGCGCCCTGCTCACATCCAACTTATATAACTGCTTGTCAGAGGGACCAGTCTCCGCCGCCCCAAAGATTGGAAGGGTGACCACTTGGCTGACATGAAACAGTGACACTGCCTTTGGCAGAAAGGAAGGCACCGGGCGCAACACCACTCTCTCCCTGGATATGACCAGAAAGGACTCCCTACAGGACAGAGCCCATAATTATGAAATACGCTAGGCCGAACAAATCGCCATCATAAAGACCACTTTCAACGTTAAGTCCTTCAGCAAGATGCTAGTCAGCAGCTCAAATGGGCCGCCATCAAGACCGACAGCACCAGCTTGAGATCCCAAGGTGAAACCACAGCCCTCGCCGGTAGTTGAACCTGCTTCATGGCCTGCAGAAAACCCAAAACATCTGGGTGGCACACCAACAGAGTCCTGTTGACCTTACTGCAATAGCAAGCAAGGGCTGCCACTGACACATTAAGAGAGATCAAGGCAAGACCATTCCCCAGGCCTGCAAGCTGAGGTCCGCACACCATGCCTCGAATACCCACCAGATTCGAATGCAGGACAAGGATGTCTATCTTTTCCACACTTTTAGCAGAGTAGAGATCACTCATGAGGCATACCCCGGCTTTGCCAGCCTCGCCCGCTCAAGAGCCAGGCTGTAAGCGAGAATTGACCCACTTGGGGCATTAGTACAGGGCCTTGAGAGAGATCATCCCTGTCCAGCAGTTGCCACGGTCGATTACACCACCAACCAGATCAGAACCGCATACTGGAACATCAGTGGCCTGTCCAGGACTACCAGAATTACTCTGCCTGTGTGATGAGCTATCAGATGTAGGAGGTGCCCAATTAGGGCCCACGGAGGGAAGACATACAGCAATCCCTCCCATGGCCAGGGCTGCGCCAGTGTGTCCAGCCCCTCTGACATTCTCTCTCACTATCTGCTGTAAAAGCGACTGGCTTTTGCCTTGTCCGCTAATGCCACGAGGTCCATCACCAGCTGCCCCCACTAGCATACTATGCTGTTGAAGACCGAGTCCTCCAGGGACCACTCCCCTGGATCCAGGCGGTGCCTGCTCAGATAATCCACCTGCATGTTGTCTTTGCTGTCCATGTGGGCTGCCGAAAGGGCCGTCAGATGCCACTTGGCCCACTGCAGGATTGGTGCGACCTCAGCCACGAGGACCACGCTGCCCGTGCCTTCCTGCCTCTTCAGGTATGCCACTGTGGAGGTATTATCCAAGAACACTCTCACCGCTCTGCTGTCCAGCAGGGAAGCAAACCTCTGGAATGGGAGCCCTACTGCTCACATCTCCAGATGATTGATGGACCAGCTGTTCTCCTCTACCGTCCATTGCCCTTGGGCTACCCATGTGAGGCAATGCGCTCCCCAGCCATACAGACTGGCACCTGTGGTAACTATGTCCCAGTTTGGAGTCTCCAGGGACACCCTCCCCCCCCCCCCCCCCGGCTCAGATTCTTCCTGCTCAGCCGCCACTGGAACTTGGTCTAGATCTCCCACGAGCATTGAAGCCAGAGGGACAAAGGATGAAGCTGAGGCGACCATCTTGAAAGGAAAACTCTTTGCAGCGGCCGCATGTGTGCTCTGGACCAGGGGAGGAGATCGATTGCCACCGCCACCATCAGACCCAGTACAGCTGTTCTAACTTGTTTATTTTGTCCTTTGGTAATGCTACCTGACCACTCTGTGTGTCAAACTGTGTGCCCAGGTACACCAACTGCTGAGGTGGATTCAACTTGCTCTTGGCAGAGGTGATGACCCATCCTAGACTATGCAAAAAGGAGATGACCCTCTAAGTCACCTCCAGACTCTCCTCTCTGTGCTTCATCCAAATCAACCAACTGTCCAGATAGGGATGGATGAGAATCCCCTGCTTTCGGAGAGCCACGGTGGCCATCATCATGACCTTTGTAAATGTTCTGGGGGCCATCGCCAAACCAAAGGGCAATGCCTGGGACTGGAAGTGTCCCATGGCCGTCGCAAATAGAAGAAACTTCTGATGATAGGGATGGATCGGAATTTGAAGGTATGCCTCTTTGAGGTCCAAGGTCATGGGGAACTCTCCCCTTTGCACGGCCATCATGACTGAGCGCAAGATCTCCATGTGGAACCAAAGCACCCGAGGGCCCTGTTGCCGTGCTCGAGATCGAGAATGGGCCAAAAGGATCCCTCCTTTTTTGGCACCACAAAATAGATGGAGTATCAACTGGACCCTCATTGGGCAGGAGGGATGGGAAAGACTGCCCCCAGTGCCAGCAGGCATTCCAATGTCCCCCGTACCGCCCACATCTTTCTTGAGGCCTTGCAAGAAGAGACGATAAAGTCCTCCACGAATGGGCACTGGAACTCCAGAGTGTACCCTTCGCACCCGAGGGCCCTATTGCCGTGCTCGAAATCGAGAATGGGCCAAAAGGATTCCTCCTTTTATGGCACCACGAAATAGATGGAGTATCAACTGGACCCGCATTGGGCAGGAGGGATGGGAAAGACTGCCTCCAATGCCAGTTGGCATTCCAATGTCCTCCATATCGCCCACGTCTTTCTTGAGGCCTTGCAAAAAGAGACGATAAAGTCCTCCGCGAATGGGCACCGGAACTCCAGAGTGTACCCTTCGCATATGACTTCCAGCACCACTGGTCTGAGGTGATCTGGACCCAGGAGGGGTAGAAATGCTGCAGATACCTCAGATTCGCTCCACCACCTCCCAAGCCCCCTCGCTTCATCGTGGCTTCTTACCGGCAGTGGACCCCAAATAATATCCCTACCCCAAAAGGACTGACTGTGATAGGAAAAACATCCCTGTGAAGGAGGAGCAAAGCGTTGCGCCCTAAAGCAACAGAAATCCCGCACTCCCTTTCGAACCTGCTAGGACTGCCCCGTGCTGGCTTATCCTCTGAGTCTTGCTCCTTTAGTCTTTCCGAGATCCTTGACTAACTCTCCTTGAGGGTCTCACCAAATAACAGCTTACCTTTAAAGAGAAACTGCATTGAGGGAGTGAACTACACGGAGCTGTAGTTACAACCATTCTAGCCACCTTACTGGGCAGACTAGAAGGACAATACTGGTCTTTATCTGCCATCTTATACTAAGTTATGTTATGCTACTCAACCATATCTTGGACGACACACCTGCGGATCAATTCCGCAATCAAAGAAACTGCTGAGGCGCCACCACCAGTGCCACACTCTTGGAGGAGGCCCGGACGAGATAACAAAAATCGGCTAAGTAGGTGGAGGCTGATTCCAACTTAGCCAACTCTGCAGGTTCTGAGCCCCCTTCATGAAAGAGCATGGGCAGGACCTGCATCCATCGCATGCAGGACCTTGCCATGTATGCCCCACAGACAGACACTTGCAGCGACAGCGTGCTGATATCAAACACCTGTTTCAATAGGGACTACAGGTGCTTATCCTGTGTATCCTTGAGGGCCCTCCACCTTCCATAGGAATCGTGGTCTTCATCACTGCTGTGACCAAAGCATTCACCTTCGGGACCTTAAACAGCTCCTTCTCTGCTGGTGCTACCGGGTACAAGTGAGCCAATGCATGCCCTTTCTGCAGGACAGCTTCAGGCAGATCCCACTGGGCCTCAATCATCTGCATGACATCTTTAAGAACCGGGAAGGAGTTTTGTGGGGTCCACATGCCTTGCAGGAGAGGATTCTCCAGGGTAACCTTTGTCTCCATCACCCAGAATAGAATGTTCAGAGTCAATAGAGATTGAGAGATCACAGCCAAAGGTTCCTCCTTCCAGAATATTCTAACAATGAACATGTCCTCCCCAAGAGGAAAATCCCCCATCTTGAGACCAGGGGCCTCCCGCCCCTCCTCTAGAGCTGAAGGACCCTTCCCAGAGTTGTCATCCTCCCCGAAGGCTCCTGAGAGCCAGTCCCCACATCCAGCTCCACAGAGAATCTCTGGTGCTTGGCCAGAGATCACTCATCAGAGCCCTGCGAAGTCCACTTGGAACTCGAGGCTTTCACTGAAACCAAGGCCTGCTCCAGGCCTGACCCCTCTCCAGCTTATATGCACAATTTAAGAGGAGTATGAACTTGGGGGGTAAAAAGAGAACTGTCCCCCGACAGACCTTCCTCCATAATAGTTGTCTGCCATGCTTCCCCTCAAACCACCAGCACCGCTTGATCCCCTCCTAAAATGGCTGTAGTAGCAGTGCCAGCAGGTTCCAAAATGGCTGCTGATGTGGACGTGCAGGAAGAGTCCCAGTGTTGAGAAGTCGACCCTGCGTCTCACGAAGGAAGCTGGAGTTCCCACCGAGCAAGGACTTGACCTCCAGTGCTGTTCCTCTATCTGCCAACTCTCTCTCTCTCTCTCTCTCATACGACCTGTCGGTGAGAGCGAGCTGCAGCACATGTCATTTTGGAACACAATTGGGCCTTCTCCGGGAGAGCATCCACCCACTGAAAAACAATCTTCGCTCGGCTGTAAGCGGCCCTGCAGGAACAAACAATAGTCTGACATGAAAGAGAAACACCCAGCATTCAGCACAACTCACTTGCAGAAGGTAAGCTTGAACGGTAACCAGACTCCCTGATCCACAGAGGAGCTGTTGCTGCTGCTGCCGGGAGACACTGATGCCGACTAAACAGCCCATGGTGCTCCTGCAGAGGTCGCTCCCCCGCCCCCCCCCCACCCCCCCACTGAAGAGTTCTGGATGAGCCTGCTGCTCTGGATGCCTTTTTATTACTATGTTTCTTTTTAAATTTTTTTGCAAGTAGCAAAAGTAAATTGTATTGCAATCTTTCACCTCTGCTTCGTGTCAGTCTGTGGTCCAAAAACCCAAATATGACCTAACTCAGTGTGACAAGGCCTTAAACCAGTCCAGAGAGCTGTCCTTACTGCACAGCAGCTTCTGGAGACTGAAATACTACAGGAGGAAGGAAAATCCTCAGCTAATATGGGGGTGACATCACAAAACATTTGCATGATCAGTGTCCAGCTGCAGAAAGATAGGCACAACCCATCTGTCTGGACTGGACAGACGTGGATGAATCCTAGATATTTAGAAAGCACACTTGCATTTTTGGAGGGTGATAAAATAGGTATTTACTGGATTTTTTGTAGTGTCAAAGGTGACATTAGGCCTTATCTGCTAATTGGCTTTCCTTGAGTACCTCCAGTCCAGTCCAGTCCCAACCTCTGGGTTGTTGCCTCTCACCAGCAGCTTGAAAACTGAGCATGTAATCTTTGATGACATCAGTGTACCTAGGCAGCTGGCACCACCCACCAGCCCCAGTAAACTACTGACAAAGAATATTCACAGGAGCAACAATTAAGATGACAAAATATAATAAATGCTAAACAGTATAATCCCCCCCCAAAAACCGGGCAAGGTCACTCTTCCCAAAGGAAGCAGCAGCATACCACCTTGGAGCAGACATGTCTACTCTAACCGAGGTGACGACCTCTTTGCCAAGTGCTGTCTAAGAAACTATACTATCATTACCTTGACTGCTCTTTTCTTTTCTTTCTTTTCTTTTAATTTTCTTTTTCAAATTTTCCCCCTAGGAGAAAAAACACCAAAGAAAGATGAAAAATAAGGCAATGGTTCCCCAGGGAGCTTTGATTGCTATCCTCCGAAGACCACCAATCTAAAGATGAACATCTTCATGTCCAGGATCACTACCACTGAAGAACTAGGGAGGGTCCAGGATTGGACTGGAGGTACTCAAGGAAAGTCAATTAGCAGGTAAGGCCTAATTTCACTTTTCTTATCATCCCTCCAGTCCAGTCCCAACATCTGGGATGTACCATAGCAGTACTAAACTCGGGAGGGACCTGTGAGCCTGACTTGAAACACTGCCAAACCGAAACTCGCGTCTCCCACCGCTTGTACATCCAGACGGTAATGCTTCACAAAGGTATGCAGAGAAACCTAGGTGGCTGCTCTGCTGCCATCTCTGGTTGAATGAGCCCTCAAGCTTACTGGAAACTGCCTGCCTCATAGCAGATAAGCCGAGAACATGACTTCTTTCACCCATCTAGAGTTAAAGGCCTTGGAAGTGGCCTCTCTCTTACGCGGTCCTCCAAACAGATGTTCTGACTTCCGAAAAGGCTCTGTCCTCTTCAAGTAACGCCGCAAGGCCTGTCGCACGTCCAGAAGGCACAGCATTGGGTCCTCCTGCGCCTCGCTCATCCTCGAGAAGACCAGCAAAGTGACCGGCTGATTCAAATGAAAAGCCGAGAGCATCTTGGGCAGAAAGAAGGTTACTGGTCTTAACACCACCTTCTCCTTGGAGATGGAAAGCATGATTACTCAACTGTAACAGGTTTTCTCCAGGGAAAGCAGGAATCAGTCCTTACATATGGGTGACGTCAGCGCCAATGGAGCCCTGCAGAAGCATCTCCCCAGCTTTCAAAGAAAGCCTTTGGAAGATGTCACCACGAAGGTGTGGTCCCCTTCCTGGCCAAGGGTGCTATCTTACTCAGTCAGATGACAGCTAGAGCTGACAAAAGAAGATGGCAAAAAAATTGTACAGCAACTCCAAGGAGAAGAGGGAAGGTTGTGAGGACCGATTCCTGCTGTCCCTGGAGAACACCTGTTACAGGTGAGTAACTTCCCTTCCTCTAGGAATAAGCAGGAAGTCAGTCCTCACATATGAGACTCCCTAGCTACAGGCTACCGAGAATCGTAGAAAAACACGACCCAACCGTAAGCAGCCGCAAACATAGAAACATGACGACAAAAAAAGACCACATGGCTTATCTAGTCTGTCCTTCCGTATCAACCACTACAACAGTCCCCTTTTTTCCTTTAGAGATCCTCTGTGTTTGTCCCATGCTTCTTTGAATTCAGATATTGTCCTCATCTCTATCACCCCCAATTCACGGATCCACCACTCTTTCCGTAAAGAAATATTTCCGCATATCACTCCTAAATCTATCCCCTTTCACCCTCATCCCATGTCCCTTCATAACAGAGCTTGCTTTCAATAGAAAAAGGCTCTCCTCCTGTGTATTTATGCCATGGAGGTATTTAAACGTCTCAGTCATATCACCTCTATCCCGCCTTTCCTCTAAGGTGTACATATTAAGATCTTTAAGTCTGTCCTCATATGCTTTATAACAAAGACCACTAACCATTTTAGTAGCCACCTTCTGTACCAACTCCAACCTGTTTATATCCTTTTGAAGGTGCGCGTTTGAGGAAAAAATCTAAGGACCCCAGTGTCCAGAGGGAACCATCGCTCCGGTAGCTTGAACAAGAAGGGTCAGAGGGTAGGAGTTGCTTAAACCCTGAACAGATAACGGAATACGGCCTGGCCGAAGGCGCTGTCCCATTGGGACTCCCTCTCCAGGCAGTAGTAGGCTGCAAAGGTATGAACTGAGGACCAGGTGGCAGCCCGGCAGATGTCTGCCATAGGGACAGAGCGTAAGCTGGCAACTGAGGTCACCATAGCCCTGATGCTGTGTGCCGTGACCCGGAGCTCCAACCAGAGCCCAGCCTGATCACAGGCGAAGGCGATGCAGTCCGCTATCCAGGTGGACAGGGTCTGCTTGGTCACTGCCTCCCCCAGATGACAGGGGTTGTATGAAACGAAAAGCTACGTGCTTTACGTGGCCCTGGGTACACTGTAGGTAAAAGGAAAGGGCCCTCTTGCAGTCCAGAGTATGGAAAATGGCTGCTGCCTTGTCGGTGTGGGGCCGTGGAAAGAAGGTAGGAAGCATCACCTCCTGGTTGAGGTAGAAGGTAGATATCACCTTCGGAAGGAATTTTGGGTGTGAAGCGTGACCCTGTTCTTGTAGAACCTGGTGTAAGGTGACTCGGCCACCAAGGCCTGAAGCTCGCTGACTCTGTGGGAAAAGGTAAGCGCCACCAGGAAGACGACCTTCCAAGACAGGTAACGCAAATGGCAGGTAGCCAAAGGTTTGAAAGGAGGCTTGGTAAGCTGCGTCAGAACCACGCTGAGATCCCATTCCACCAGAGGCGGGCGGATGGGAGGCTTAAAGAGCAGCAAGCCCTGCACAGAAAGAGATTTGCCCTCTATGGAATGATGGTACGCAGAAAGCGTGCTCAGTTGTACCCTGATGGAGTTGGACTTGAGTCCGGTCTGTGACAGGTGGAGCAAGTACTGCAGCACCATGTGCACCTGGCAAGAGAACGGGTCCACCTGTTGCTCTAAACATCATACTGAGAATCTGTGCCACTTGAACATGTAGGCTCATCTCGTGGGGTTCTTAAGAGAGGCCAGGGGGACATCTTCCACCTCCCTGGGGAGGTTGAAGGGTGCTAGGGCAACCCGTTCAGCAGCCATGCTATTAGTGACAGAGACCCCAGGATGGGGTGGAGAAGCGAGCCCTCCTCCTGGGTCAGTAGCCCCTGGACACTCTTCAGAGGGATTGGGAGCTCCGTCAAGAGAAAGAGCAAGAGGGGAAACCAAGGCTGTTGGGGCCACCAGGATCATGGAAGCCTTGTCCCGCAAGGCCTTGAAGAGGGTCTGGGTGATTAATGGCATGAGAGGAAAGGCATACAGAAGGCCCTCCGATCACAGGATGGAGGAAGACGTCCGCTGCTATCCGGGACGGATGCGGTTGGGGACAGCAGAAGCGGGGCAGCTGAGCATTGGGCTGGCAAAGAGGTCCAGACGGGTGTCTCTATAGTCGGAATAGCCGCTGCGCCACCCCGAGGTCTAGGTGCCATCCCTGCAGCTGGAGGACCCTGCTTAGCCTGTCCACTAGGGCACTGTCATGGCCCGGAAGGTATACTGTCCAGAGGAGCATTCCCTGACTGGTCACGTATGAGCAGAGGGCTATTGCCTCCTGGTAGAGGTGCAAAGACCCTGTGGCTCCTACTTGTTCAGACAGAACATCACAACCTGGTTGTCCTTTTGGACTAGTTCCGCAGGCAGTGGTGGAAGGCCTTGATTGCTAGAAAAATGGCCCTAAGCTCCAGCAGACTGATCTGCTGCTGGCTCTCCCCCAGAGACCAGTTGCCCTGCGTGCACAGTTCCTATCAATGGGCACCCCAGACCAATAGGGAGGCATCTGTAGTGAGGACCCTCTGGAGGTCCGGGTGCTGGAAGAGAATGCCCTTCTACAGGTGCCGAGCGTCCTGCCACCAATCGAGTGACTCTGATAGTTGACGGAACACTGAGACCCTATCCCGGAGCTTGCCCATTGCTAGAGTCCACTGTGAGTTTATTGTATTTATACTTGTTTCACGTTCTCATGTAACTGTAAATAGCTTAACTATTTTGGTTTGTAAAACTGCTCTATTTAACTGGTTTGTTTAAATGTAAACCGCCCCAATTTCTGGAAGGGGTGGTATAGAAAAACTGTTTAAATAAATAAAATAAGCTGCCCACATGTGGAGGCAGGCATTGGAGACCACATGGACTGCGCCGACACTGCGTGATGGCGCTGCACCTTGGTTGCCAGGGCCCTAAGGCAATCTGCTCTGTCCAGGGGGAGGAAATCCCTGGCCTGGAGAGTGTCCAGACGAGCTCCTATGAACTCCAGGTCCTGTGTTGGAGTGAAGTGGGATTTGGGGTGGTTTATTATGAACCTCAGATGTTGTAGGACCTTGATGGTACAGACCATGGCCTGTTGCACCTCTGAGGCTGTCTCTCCTTTCACTAGCCAGTCATCAAGGCATGGGAAAATTAAGGCCCCTTGGAGACGGACGCAGGCCAATACCCCTGGCCAGGCATTTGGTGAAGACTCTTGGTGCAGAGGTGAGGCCAAAGGGTAGTACCCTATACTGGTAATGGTCGCCCCCGACCATGAACCTTAGGTACTGCCTGTGCGGGGTGGATAAGGATATGGGTATAAGCATTCTTTAGATCCAAGGAGCATAGCCAATCTCCCTGCTGGAGGTAGGGCAGCAATATTCCAAAGAGAGTATTTTGAACTTCTCCCGCACCAGGAATTTGTTCAGGTTTCTCAAGTCCAGGTTGGGCCTTAGGCCTCCTGTTTTTTTTGGGACCAGAAAGTACCTGGAGTAGAACCCCTTTCCTTTTAGGTAGTGGGGTATGGGCTCTGTCCCTAAGAAGGCCTGCAAGTTCCTGCAGTAGCAGGTTCTGGTTCTGGTGCAGGGGAGTCTGAGGGGGCTCTCCTGGAAAGAAAGGAGGCAGTGTCTGGTCCAGGTGAAGGAGATAACCTTCCCTAACCACCTAAAGCGCCCAGGAATTGGTGGTGATGGCAGGCCACCGCTGGGCAAAATGAATCAGACACCCGCTCCCCCTCAGTAGCTGGTCCCCCATGGGTAGAGAGGTTATGCTCTGGGAGTCGAAACCCCGACCCAGTCTGGCTGGAGCCAGTGTCTGGGGCTTGTGGCCCTTAGGCTTGCGTGGGCCCTGGCCCGCTCCCTTGCCCTGATGACCGTGCTTGCGGGGTCTGGGGGGCTTGGTATTGGGGATAGCCTTGATGAGGCTGATCTTTCCAGTGGAAGAGAGGCCTTTTCCATGGTGGTTTCTTTTTGAGAAGAGTGGAGATCTTCCTGGAGAGCAGTCCTGGTGACATACTCGGTCTCTATCTCTGCCGCCTTTTCCTCCATTGGCTTGCCGAAGAGGTTTTCACAGAGGCAGAGGACATTGAGGAGTTTCTCTTGGACCCATTGCTCGAAGTCCAATGTCTAGGGCCAGGCCTGGCATCGGGCACCGATGCCTGCGGCAGCCATCCTCGTGTTAGACTCAAAGTCGTTGTAAGCTGCTCGAGACAAGTACGTCGAGCAATCCCCGACGGACTTCGTGAGGGTTTGAAATCACTGGAGGTGATCGCTGAGACCCGCCAAGAAACCTGCGAGTTCCTTAGTCAGGTGTTGGAGATACATACCGATATACAGCTAATATGCTTGTATTTGGCAAGCCAGCATTGAGTCCTGATAGCATTTTTGCCCGAGGGCACATGACTCCCTGCCAGGGGGCACTGAAGAGTGAGTCTTCGGGCTGTTCTGTACGCACATGGTTGACTCGACCACCATAGAAATGTGAGGGATTTGTGCCTTCCTGAAGCCAGGGCCCCGCTGGACCCAATGCATGGTGTCCAGATGCCGGCTAACTATCGGCACCAATGCCGTTGTCTCCCACATCCGGAGGAGTTGTCGCTTGAGGATGGTGGGGATGGGGACCTAAGGGCCTCCTTAGGTGGAGCCTTGTATTGGAGTATTTAGAGTTCCTCCATGCGAGGGTCCTCCTCTAACTGCATGGTGAGGGACAATGCCTTCACCATGTCCCGGACAAACTCGAGGAATGAGGTGTCCTCGGGAGGGGACTGGCACCTCAACGCCGGGGAAGACGGATCTGAGGGGAGATCAAGGTGTGCGCGTGTCTCTGGGGAAGCTTCGTCCTCGGATTCTAAGTCCGGGGAGTCCGTCGAGGACTCAAGATCTGATGGCTCTTGGGGTGTCATCGGATCCGGCCTTCGGTGATCCGCGGCTGTTGCTTAGCCGGAGCCAGAAGGGCTTGCCAGGGAGAATCTTGCTCCAGAGATCAGGATCGGCTCGAGGCATGGAGCTCTCGAGAATCTCTTCAGCGGCCCAGGGAGTCCTGGACATCGAGGACCCTGCAGTCTCAGTGCGTACGCTGGCGGAGCCGGGCATCGATACTTGCTGCGAGGCAAGGAAGGCAGAAACGCTGGGTTCCAACGCCATCATCCTGACTTCCCACAAAGGAGTTGCAGCCTTCGACACAGATACTGGGGTGACCAGGTCGGGTGTCTGTGAGGAGAGGGAGTCTTTGACGGGATGGGCCTTGCGGGTCCGCGATCCGTCGCCAGAGGCCTCGTCATCTATTCTGGGAACCTTTGCAGGCCGCTCCTGATCCTCCTCGGATACCCTCCGGGGGCTGTGGAACCTCGCACAGGACTTGCTGTGTGCGTCTGATTCCAAGAATGAGGTTCTTGTGGATTTCTTCTTCTCGCACTCTCGCTTCGGGGAACCCTTGTCGGAGTGTCCCTGTGCCTGCTTGGACATCGTGGGGGCTTTACATGACTCCGAGGATCCATGAGGGGCCTTAGAGTGCACGGCTACCAGGGATACCGCGGCTGAATCTGACCAGTGGAAGATATCATCCGGCTCCTGCGGCGACACTGGGTGGCCTTAGTGGACATCTTTTTGCACAGGGAGCAAACCTCTGGGTCAGGGTCAGCACCTAGAAACTGAAGGCAACAGTCATGTGTATCGGAAAGGGACATGTTCTTTGAGCACCGATCATACTTTTTGAACCCACTGACCATTGGGGCAGAAAGGACCCCAGCAAAGTCAAAGACCTTTGAAGCGGCCAGCGGTTAGAAAAGGTGCGAAACTGCGCTGGAGAAAAACCCCCTAAAACTAAAACAGTTCTGAGCCTCGAAGCCAAGGTTCGGAGGCGGGAAAGGGACCGGTGAAAACTGGTGAAACAAATGCACTTTAGTGCACGAGAAAATCAACTTTTTTTCTGGGAGAAGATGACGAATGTCTGTAGGGCTCTGCAGAAAAAGGGAGACAGAGTAAGATGGTACCCTTGGGCAGGAAGGGGACAACGCATGCATGGTAGCATCTCCCAAAGGCTTTCTTTGAAAGCTGAAGAGATGCTTCCGTGGAGCTCCGTCGGAACCGACATCACCCATATGCGAGGGCTGACTTCCTGCTTGTTCCTGGAGAAAGCACAGTTACTTACCTGTAACAGGTGATCTCTGAGAACAGCAGAAATAAGTCTTCACATATGGGTACGTCGGTACCGACGGAGCCTGCACGGGAACGCTCCCCAGCTTCCCAAAAAGGAAAGCTTTTGGGAGCATCCCACAGCGCCTGCGCGCTGCCTTCCCGCCTTTCCTAACCAACTCTCCTCAGTTCGAGTTTAAAGCTGAGACAATAGAGAGAGAGAGGAAAGGAAAGATAGAAAAGAGATACAACTCCTAGGGGAGGTGGGTGGGTTGTGAAGACTTATTCCTGCTGTTCTCAGAGATCACCTGTTACAGGTAAGTAACTGTGCTATCTCCAGGAACAAGCAGGAATGAGTCTTCACATATGGGGACTCCCTAGCTGAGATGCCTAGGAGATCACCAAGGATATGAGACCCTGAAAGGGGTCTGCGTCCTCCTATGGATCTCAGGCATCCATCCAAGGAAGGAGGGCAGGAGTTGTTTAAGAATGGAACAGGTGTCTGAGGACAGCCTGACCAAACAAGGCATCCCGGCGGGAATCCTTGTCCAAGCAGTAATGGGCTGTGAAGGTATGAACAGAGGCCCACGTGGCTGCTCGACAGATCTGGTCGATGGACAAAGAATTTAGATGAGCCATAGAGGTGGCCATGGCCCTCACATTATGAGCTGTGACATGGCTCTCCAGAGAAAGGTTCTTACTCTGGTAGGCGAAAGAAATACACTGAGCAATCCAATTGGACAGTGTTCTCTTAGAGACTGGAAGTCCCAAATGAGAAGGATCAAAAGCAACAAAAAGCTGGGAAGACTTTCTATGTCGCTGTGTCCTATGTAAGTAAAAAGCAAGAGCTCTTTTACAATCCAGAGTATGAAGATTCCTCTCTGCACTGGATGCATGAGGAGCTGGAATAAAGACAGGTAAATATACCTCTTGATTAAGATGAAAAGGTGAGACCACTTTAGGCATAAAGTGTGGATTTGTCCTAAGGACTACCTTGTCATGATGGAACCTTGTATAAGGTGGATTAGCCACTAAGGCCTGCAGTTCACTGATGCGGCGAGCAGAAGTGACTGCAATGAGGAAAATAACCTTCCAGGAAAGAAATTTCAAGGAGGTAGTGGCTAAGGGTTCAAAAGGTGGCTGCATAAGCTGACCAAGAACCAAATTTAAGTCCCATGCCACCGGAGGAGGCCTAATGGGAGGTTTAGTTAAAGTTAGGACTCTCATGAATCTTGAAATAAGAGGATGAGAGGAGATAGGTTGTCCACTGATGGGCTTAAGGGATGCTGCAATAGCACTCAAATGGACTCTTACTGAATGTGTCTTAAGTCCTGCATTGGAGAGATGCAGGAGATAGTCTAACAAAGAAGTTAAAGGTAGTGCCAGAGGGTCAAGACCCTTTTCAGCACACCAAATGGAAAATCTTTTCCACTTAAAAGCATAGGAACGCCTGGTGGAAGGTTTCCTGGAAGCATGGAGGATATCCTTCACCTGCTGAGAAAGATTCACGTCTTGAAGGTCTAAGCCTTCAGTAACCAAGCTCTGAGGTGAAGGGACTTGGGGTTTGGATGCCACAAAGTCCCTTCCTCCAGAGACAGAAGGTCTGGAGCAGCTCCCAAGTCCAGGGAGGGGGCTTGGGAGAGATGCAGAAGTAGAGGGTAACACACTTGGCGTGGCCAGCATGGAGCTATGAGGATCATAGATCCTTGATCCCTCTGGAGTTTGAACAGAGTCTTGGGAATTAAGGGAATGGGTGGAAAGGCATACAGGAAGCCCTGACCCCAATGAAGGAGGAAGGCATCCTTGGCCTGAACCCCCTGACACGGAATTCTGGAACAGAACCGGGGAAGTTTGGCATTCCACAGACTTGCAAAGAGGTCTATGTCCGGGGTTCCCCATGCTTGAAAGATTCTGAGTACCTGATCCATGTGCAGGGACCATTCGTGTGGAAGCAGAACTCGACTGAGTCTGTCTGCCCAAGAGTTTTGGATTCCTGGGAGGTATACTGCCAGGAGATGGATTTGATGCTCTCTGGTGAAGGCCCACAATCTTAGAGCTTCGTTGCAAAGCGAAAGAGAGCCAGTTCCTCCTTGCTTGTTTATATAAAACATAGCTACTTGATTGTCCGTATGGATGAGGACTGTCTTGTAGCTGAGGAGGGTATGGAAGACTTTGAGAGCTAGAAAAACTGCTCGAAGCTCCGTGGTTGATATGAAGAGAGGTCTCCTGAGGGGACCAAGTGCCTTGAGTGGAGAGGTCCTG
The DNA here is from genome assembly GCA_033557465.1 of Ichthyophis bannanicus. NCBI lineage: Eukaryota > Metazoa > Chordata > Amphibia > Gymnophiona > Ichthyophiidae > Ichthyophis > Ichthyophis bannanicus. The sequence goes on along the minus strand of CM066033.1, from coordinate 368,296,115 downwards.
TAGATGAGCTCCCCAACCTGTCTGGGAGGCATCTGTTGTGAGGGTTGCTTGGGGCAACAAATATTGGAAGGGGGACCCCAGCAACAGATTTTGAGTGGACATCCACCATTGGAGAGACCAAAAGAGACGTTTGGATGTTGCTGTTTGGTCTGAGAGAGCTCCTGAAGCTTGAGTCCACTGGGTGGACAAAGTCCATTGAGCTGCTCTCATGTGTAGGTGAGGATAGGGTACCACATGTACTGTGGAAGCCATGTGGCCCAGCAGTTGTAGCATCTCCCTGGCAGTTAAGTGGCCGTTTGACTGAATCTGGGAGGCTAGCTGCACTAGACGTTGGCAACGGGCCTGAGGAAGGTAGGCCCTTGCAGTGGTGGTATCCAACCAGGCCACTATGAATTCCAGGGAATGAGTAGGGATGAGCTGGGACTTTGGGAGGTTTACCACCAGTCCCAGATACTGCAGAATGCGCCTTGTGTGGTCCAGGGAAATCTGGGCCTCTGACTGAGATGGAGCTCGGATGAGCCAGTCGTCCAGGTATGGGAAGACAAATATTCCCAGAGTGCGTAGAAATGCAGCAACTACTGCCATGCATTTGGTGAACACTCTTGGGGCAGAGGCCAGACCGAAAGGAAGCACTCTGTATTGGTAATGTTTTCCTTGGAAAAGAAAACGCAGGAATCTTCTGTGAGATGGATGGATGAGAACATGTGTGTACGCATCCTTGAGATCTAGAGAACAAAGCCAATCCTGACTTTGAAGGAATGGAAGGAGAGTGCCCAAAGAAAGCATCTTGAACTTCTCCTTGCATAGAAATTTGTTCAATTCTCTGAGATCTAGAATGAGTCTGTATCCCCCTGTCTTCTTTGGAATGAGAAAATAGGGGGAGTAGAACCCTGAACCCTGTTGAAGAAGAGGAACTTCTTCTATTGCCCCTTGGGCAAGAAGGGTAGTTATCTCCTGACCTAAAAGGTCGAGAAGAGATGTGGGAGAATTGAAGTGTCTCACCATGGTGTGGGGAGGAAGGTCTGAGAAATGAAGTTTGTAGCCCTCTCTTATGATGGAGAGGGTCCACTGCTCTGATGTGATTTTCTCCCATCTGGGAGCAAAATGAGCTAACCTTCCTGGAATGGTGAGAGGTTCTGGCTGTGTTAAAGCCAGAAAGGCTAAGTTCTCTAGCATCAAGTCAAAAACCCTGAGGGGGTTGGGACTGCTGGGTTACAGCAGCCCCTGTAGACTTAGGCCTGGCCTGCTTAGGTTGCTGACGCTTAGTGGTAAAGCGACCTGTAGAAGATTGTTGGCCAGAAGTGGAAGGAAACCTGCCGTTTTTGAAAAAAGACTTTTAAAAAGTCTTTTTCTTGGCAGGAATGGAGGTAGATCTTGAAAGTCTATCCAGAGCAGAATTCTCTGCATCCATTTGAGTGGCTTTAATTTGCCACTCTTTGCCAAACAGATTTTCACCTGTACAGGGCAGATTTCCTTAGCCATCTTGAACCCAGGGTTCTAAATCAGAAGCCTGGAGCCAAGCAATTCTGCGAGCAGCTATGGCAATGCCTGAGGCTCTACTGGCCCCTTCAAAGGAGTCAAAGGCTGCCCTGTTTGAAAACTTGGAGATGTCTTGAGTATGCTTAAGCCACATGCGGAATTCTTCCCTTTTATCTTCTGGAATAAAAGGGAGGAAAGTGTGCAGCTTTTCTGCCACTTCTTTCAGAAACATACCCATATAAAGGCTATATGAGTTGATTCTGGCAATAAGCATACTGGCCTGGAAGATTTTCCTACCAAAAGCATCCAAGGTCCTGCATTCTCTTCCTGGAGGAGCAGAAGAGTGTCTCTTTGTACTCGTTATCCTCTTCATAGCTGACTGCACCACAATGGAATGGTGAGGAAGCTGAGTTTTCTGGAACCCAGGACAAGGAGGGACACGATACATAGTGTCCAACCTGCGAGAATGAGGAGAGAGAGTGAGAGGAGTCTCCCATAAATCAATCATGTGTTCATAAAGAATCTCATGAATTGGTAAGGTGACTGCCTCTTTAGGAGCCCTAGAGTATCCTAAAATATCTAATTTTATTGCTCTAGGCTCTGATTCAGAGGTTACTGAAATAGAGAGTCCTTTAGCTACTTCTCTTATGAAGTCTTGAAAGGACAAGTCCTCTGGAGGAGAAATTCTTCTTTTTGGAGAAGAAGACTCCTCAGGAAGGGCTATGGATACTTCAGGAGATTCATCTGATGTATCAGAATCATCAGAGGAATCAAAGTATCGCCTGTCAGGGTGCTCTTCTAACGCTCGATACGCGTATCGAGCGGTATCGACATCGGGCGTCCCCGGTACCGGATCGGTACCGAGAAGTAGCCCTGGACAAGGAACCGCAGCAGTCGGTATCCTGGTCGATGTTGATGCAGTCGGTACCGGCATCGGCGCTGGTGCCGGTACCGGAGCCGATACCGACAACGGAGTTCGTTGCGGTATCATTGGCGTCGCAGCTTGAATGAAGGACTTTATAGCCTGCTGCATGGACAGAACATTCTGATCCATTGACGCCATGAAAGCCTGGATGTCGGTACTGGGAGAAAGTTCCGGTACCCCAGAGCAATCTAACAGGTGATCGGTCGAGGCCGTGCCATCGATGTCAACCTGTAACCCCATAGGAGGAGCTTTGGAAGCCGGAGCTTCCCGCCGGGGTTGTTTGGCTGGTGCAGGATCCTCGAGGGCAAGCCCGGAGGCATCTCGATGCTTAGAGGGAGATCTACCCTTCGAGGACCTGCTAGGTTTATGCTTGGTTACCTGAGATCCTTCAGGAGAAGAAGACCTGGAAGATGTCGATGCTACTTCCGGTGCCTCAGCGGGAAACAGCACATGGAGCTTAGCTGCTCGGTTCTGTAATCCCCGTTTAGACATTAGGGAGCAGGACGGACAATCCGGAATGGAGTGTTCAGGACCCAAACATTTAAGACACCATTCATGGGTATCTGTAACAGAAATAGTACCGCTACACTTAGTGCATTTTTTGAACCCGGAGGTTGGTTTTTCCATGGGGGAAATTTTCTTGTGGGCCCTGAGGCATTAAGAAGAAAAATACACCAAGTGAGGAAAAATATTGATTTTTTTTTTTTTTAAAGAAAGAAAGAAAAGACCAGAGGTACTGGTCCGGAGTCGGGGAAGGCAGACACGCGACCAAAGAAATAAAATAAAATAAAGAACTTCTTCAGCGGTGACAGGGCTCGACCTGCTGGCTCCGCGGCAAAGAAGAACTGAGGAGAGTTGGTTAGGAAAGGCGGGAAGGCAGCGCGCAGGCGCTGTGGGATGCTCCCAAAAGCTTTCCTTTTTGGGAAGCTGGGGAGCGTTCCCGCGCAGGCTCCGTCGGTACCGACGTACCCATATGTGAAGACTCATTCCTGCTTGTTCCAGGAGATAGGAAAGGTTCCTGACACAACAGCGCTTGCAGCTTGGAAATCCTCCTGGCGGGGCAAACAGCCACTACAATGTCAAATCCTTTAGCATAGAAGCATCCAGCAGGTCAAACGGCTCTGCCACCAGCACTGATAAAACCAGGTTAAGGTCCCAAAGAGGGACTACTGACCGTACAGAAGGATGCACCTACTTCACAGTTCTAAAAAGAACGACATCCGGATGGGCCCCCCAAGGAGAACCCTTGGACCCTACTGAGGTAACAAGTTTATCGCTGCCCCCTGTACCCGCAGCGAACTGCAGGTCAGGCCCTTTTCCAGACCTGCCTGTAGAAAAGCCAGCACAGACGTAGACAAAGGACAACACATTCTCCATGCACCAGGCCTTGAATATCCTCCAAATTCAGACATAAGAAAGCAAGGTGGACCGCTTGCAGGCCTTCAACAATGTTGATATCTCCAAGGAAAAATAGCCTCTTTTTCTCAATCGCGCCCTTTCAAGAGCCAAGCCGTAAGCGAGAATCGACCCACTTGAGGCATCTGGACTGGCCTTTGCGACAGAAGGTTGGGCTGCGAAGACAAGACGCCAAGAATGGTCCACTATCAGTCTGAACAGAGCTGTGTACCATGGTCTCCATGGTCAATCGGGAGCAACGAGAATGACTAGGTCTCGGATGTGCCTCGATTCTCTGCACCACGTGCCCTTTGAATGCCCATGGAGGAACAACATAAAGAAGGCCTTCCATCGGCCAATGCTGTACCAGGGCATCCAAACCTTCTGACATTTGTTCTCTTCTTCTGCTGAAAAAAACGGGTCACCTTGGTGGACATGAAAGTCATCCTCAAATCCATGATCAGCGGCCCCCACTGCTTCACCATCTGTGTAAACACTGCCTCGCTAAGAGACATAAGAACATAAGATATGCCATAATGGGTCAGACCAAGGTCCATCAAGCCCAGTATTCTGTTTCCAACAGTGGCCAATCTAGGTCATACGTACCTAGCAGTTTCCCCAAGGGACACAGGTTCCACAATGCTTGTATTGGTTCAAGCATTGATATCCTGGGTCCCTTCTTAATAATGGTTTATGGACCTTTCCTCCAGGAACTTGTCCAAACCTTTTTTAAAACCAGCTACACTAACAGCCTTTACTACATCCTCCGGTAACAAATTCCAGAGTTTGGTTACACGTTGAGTGAAAAAATATTTTCTTTTATTAGTCTTAAATAGTTTACCCTGTAGCTTCATTGCATGTCCCCTAGTCTTTCTATATTCTGATAAGGTAAACAATCGATCTATGTTTACCCGTTCCACTCCGTTCATTAATTTATAGACTTCTATCATATCTCCCCTCAGCCGTCTCTTTTCCAGGTTAAAGAGCCCCAACCTTTTTAGCCTTTCTTCATAGGAGTATCCTTCCATCCCCTTTACCATTTTGGTGGCTCTTCTCTGAACCTTTTCTAAAATCGCTATATCCTTTTTAAGATACGGCGACCAGAATTGCACACAATATTCAAGGTGCGGTCTCACCATGGAACGATATAGAGGCATTATAATATCTTTTGTTTTATTTTCCATTCCTTTCCTTATCATACCTAGCATTCTATTTGCTCTCTTGGCCGCCGCTGCACACTGGGCCGAGGGTTTTAACATGGTATCCACAATGACGCCTAAATCTTTTTCCTGGGTGGTGGTTCCTAATGTGGAACCTTGCATCGTGTATCCATAGTTTGGGTTGTTCTTCCCTAGGTGCATAACCTTGCACTTGTCCACATTAAATTTCATCTGCCATTTTGATGCTCAGTCTTCCAATTTATCAAGATCCTCTTGCAATTTTCCACAATCCTCTTGGGTTTTAACAACTTTAAACAGTTTTGTGTCATCTGCAAATTTGATAACCTCATTCGTTATTCCACTTTCCAGGTCATTTATGAATATGTCAAAAAGCAGCGGACCCAGCACAGATCCCTGGGGTAAACCATTATTCACCTTTCTCCATTGGGAAAATTGGCCATTTAGCCCTACCCTCTGCTTTCTATCTTTTAACCAGTTCCTGATCCACAATAGTACACTGCCTCCTATCCCATGACTCTTTAGTTTTGCCAAAAGTCTCTGATGAGGGACCTTGTCAAAGGCTTTCTGAAAGTCCAGATACACAATATCAACTGACTCACCTTTGTCCACCTGATTATTCACTCCTTCAAAGAAACATAACAGATTAGTAAGACAAGATCTTCCTTGTCTAAAGCCATGTTGGCTGTCTCCCATTAGGTCATGACTATCTACATGCTGAGTAATTTCATTCTTTATGATGGTTTCTACCATTTTTCCCAGTACTGATGTCAGGCTCACCGGTCTGTAGTTTCCCGGATCACCCCTGGAACCCTTTTTAAAAATTGGTGTTACATTGGTGATCCTCCAATCTTCAGGTATTAGAGATGATTTTAATGATAGTTCACAGATTACTAATAGCAGGTCTGCAATCTCATATTTCAGTTCTTTCAACACCCTTGGATGTATACCATCCGGCCCAGGTGATTTGCTACTCTTCAGTTTATCTAATAGTTGTAATACATCTTCCCGATGTATCGATGTTTCCTTCAATTCTTCTGCACCTTTAAATACCACTTCAGTCATGGGTAACATCCCTACATCTTCCTCAGTAAAGACCGAAGCAAAGAATTCATTCAATCTCTCCACTATCGCCTTGTCGCCTCTTAGTGCTCCTTTAACCCCTTTATCATCTAATGGACCAACTGACTCTCTCACAGGTTTTTTGCTACGAATGTTCTTGAAAAGGTCTTTACTTCGCGTTTTTGCTTCCGCAGCAAGCTTCTTCTCAAATTCTCCCTTTGCCTGCCTTATCAATGCCTTGCATTTGACTTGCCAGTGCTTGTGCTGTTTCCAGGTTTCGTTGTTTGGCTCTTTTTTCCATTTCCTGAAAGATGCTTTTTTGGCAACAACAGCCTCTCTGACCTCACCTTTAAACCATGCTGGCAGTTTTTTGGACTTCCTTCCACTTTTCTTAAAGCGTGGAATACAGCTGGTCTGGGCTTCCAAGATAGTATTTTTCAACAACAGCCAAGCCTGATGTACGTCTTTAACCTTTGCAACTGCTCCTTTTAGTTTTTTCTTAACTGTTTTCCTCATTTTATCATAGTCTCCCTTTCGAGACCATTCCTGGGTGTCCAGATACCGGCTGAGATGGTCAGCCATTATGTTCTTTGTTCCTTCGACATGAGCCACTGAGAGCGCCTGAAGATTGTCCTCTGCCCATTCCAACAATGGACCCATCTCGCTTTCAAGTTGCACGCTGCTTGTGCCTCCCTGTTGGTTGATGTGGCATTGTTCCTGGCGGTGTGGTTGTGTTTTCGGTGGCAATATCCAAAAACACCCGCACTGCTAGGAACACCGCTCTCATCTGTTCCAGGGTCCAATGACCCTGCGCTATACGATCCTAACAATGGGTTCCCCAGCACGAGAGACTGACATCCATTCTCAACAGGACCCAGATGAGTGTCTCCAGGGGCATGCCGACTAACAGCTTCCCCAGCCTCAATCACCACCGGAGCGTCAACTGTGCTGCTCTCAGACAGAGTAATGGTTGCATGAAGATGTGGTGATGCGCCAATCACCTCAACAAGGCCCTCTGTAAAGGTTACATGTGGGCCCAGGCCCAAGGCACTAAATGGCCACCGCCATGTTTCCCAAGAGCTGTGGGAATATTCATTCTGAGGAACTGCTTCACTCGTTGCTTCAAAGTCTGCCTCCGCACCACCAGCAATGCCACACTGCCTATGTCCGTCTAGAAGCGGGCTCCCAGATATAGCAGGTCTTGTGACAGCGATAAGTTCTCTTTGCAAAACTGACGACCTAGCTGAGGTCCTGTAAGAACGCGATAACTCTTGCCATGGCTCACTTGCTCTCTTTTGCGGACTTCGCCCTGATGAGCCAATCGTCCAGGTAGGGGATGTACCAGAATGCCCTTCTGACAAAGAGTCGCTGACCTTGGTGAATGTATGCGGCGTGGACACCAGGCCAAAGGGCAATGCCTGAAAGTGGAAGTGCCCCTTAGATACCACAAAACAGAGGAACTGCTAATGTTCGGGGCGAACTGGAATATCTGTGAGATCGAGAGGCCAGGAACACGCCCTTCCTGATGGCCACGATGACAGACCTGAGGGTCTTAGGGGACCTCCACGATGGCCTCTAGCTGCTGCTGAAGCCGATTGAGGGTGTCCCGCACGGCCTTGACCTTGCTGGGCACTTTGCAGGGAGACCCGACGAAGGCATCCATGAGAGGACAGGCAAACTCCAGCAATGTAACCCTCTCTGATGATTTCCAAGACCTACTGGTCATGGGTGATCTGGGCACAGGCCAGGTAGAAGTACCGCAGCCGATCTCCCACTGACACTACCTCTGGCCAGGCCTCCCTGGTTTCACTGTCTCTTTTTGGTTGTGGTCAAGGAAGAGTAAAATCCTCATCTAGTTCCTTGAAAACCACGAAAGGCCTGCCCACGGGAAAGAAAGCGCCTTCTCTGATAAGGCGCAAAGTGTACAGCATGGAAGCGGCAGAAATCCTGCAGCTGGCCTCCCGAAGGCCCTGACAAACACCCCAGCTTCTGCTTACCCTCAGGAAGCCTTCCTCCTTTAGACTCCCCTAGATCATTTAACAACTTATTTAGCTCCTCTCTGAACAGGAGCTTCCCCTTAAAGCAGGGGTCTCAAACTCAAATTGCTTTGAGGGCCAAATGAGGACTTGTAAAGTAACCCGCGGGCCGCATAAGACGCGGGGCCTCATTCGCATAAGGGGCCTCATTTGCATAAATACTTGCATAATGTTACCATACAAAGCGCAGACGTTAATGATGAACATTTCCCAGAGCTGACATATTCTAGTTAATAAATTCAAAATAAAGAGATATTTTTCTACGTTTTGTGCATTTTTTTCAGTTGCAATTGTTCCAGCCACTTTCTTCTGGTTTCTTTGTGTCTTCTGCTAACTCTCCATCGTCTGCTGTCCATTTGTCCTTTCTTCTCTCTTCTAGTTTTTTTTCCATTCTCTCTCTACATCTGCTTTAACATACTAATCTTTCTCCTTTTGCTCTTTCCTCATTACTATTTCATCCACTCAAATTTTATCCCTCCATCCTCAATCCCCACTTACTCTCCCAATACCCGACCAATTGCAGATTTTTCTTCCCTCCCACACAAAATACTTTTTCCCTCTCCATTTCACTCTCCCAGCCCCATCCCAATCTAATCCTCCCCCAACATCAGCTCCCTTCTAGTTCCAGCCCACCCAGCATCCGCTCCCTTCTAGTCCCTGCATCAGCCCATTTCCAGTCCTAGCTCCCCCCACTAAGCCCATTCCAGTCCAAGCCCCCCTCCCCATCAGCTATTTGCAGTTCAAGCCCCCCCTTCTACTCAGCCCATTTCCAGTCCTAGCAACCCCCCAGTCCATTACCAGTTCTAGCCCCCCATAGCCCATTACTAGTCCTAAGCCCCAACAGCCCACTTTCAGTCCTAACCCTCCCATCACTCCATTTTTAGTCTTAGCCCCCCAACAGCCCACTTCCAGTCCTAACCCTCCCATCACCCCATTTTCAATCTTAGCCTCCCCATAGCCCATTACCAGTCCTAACCCCCCCATCAGCCCACTTCCAGTCCTAACCCCCCATCACCCCATTTCAGTCTTAGCCCCTCCATAGCTCATTACCAGTCCTAACTCCCCCCCATCAGCCCACCTCCAGTCCTAACCCCCATCAGCCCATTTCCAGTCCTAACCCCCCTCCCCCCATCAGCCCAGGTAAATTAAAAAAAAAAAAACTGGCTTCTGTGGGGCAGCGGCAGAATCAACTGTCAATTTAAAAAAAAAAAAACTGGCTTCTGCTGCTGCAGCAGAATCAGCTGCCCGCAGCCCCTTCCCATCTGCCCGGTAGAGCCCTCAGCTCAGCTCCATCAGCGGCAGCTTTCAGGGCTGCCCACGAAGAGAGTATTTCCCTTTGCAGCTTGAAAAGCCCGCCACTGATGGAGCTGACTGAGGGCTCTGCCAGGCAGACGAGAAGGGGCCGCGGGACAGCTGATTCTGCCGCTGCCGCAGCAGCATAAGCCAGGGTTGTTTTTTTTTTGACCAGTTGATTCTGCTGCTGCCATGGCGGCAGCAGCAGAAGCCAGGATTTCTTTTTTTTGTTTCCTCTCCGTTGCGGGCCGCATAAAGTTCTCTCGCCTGCGGGCCGCGTGTTTGAGACCCCGGCCTTAAAGGGAAGCTTGCTCAAAACGTGACTTGGAGCAGACGTCCGCCGACCAATTGTGCAACCACAAGTAACAGTAATGCGGCTACTACCAATGCCATACTCTTGGATAGATCCCTAATGAGGTCCCAGAAGGCATCAGCCAAGTAGGCTGACTCCAGTTTAGCTGTTTCAGGCAGCGAAGCCTGCACCTCGCCCATACTGTCCAAGATTCTCTGTGCCCAGCGCAAACATGCTCTGGCTACAAACACTCCGCAGACACCTGCAAAGATAGTGCATTAATGTCATATGTTTGCTTCAGCAAAGTCTCCAACTTTCTGTCCTACACATCCTTAAGGGCGGTACCACCTTCCACCGGACTAGTTTTATTTATTTATTTAACAGGTTTTTTTATACCGCCTTTATCCAAGGCGGTTTACATCAAACAACATAACAATTACAGAGGAATTGTTTTACATTAAACAAGGAATGTAACTTGGAGATAAATACTATATACAGAATGCGAGGGGTGCGAACTATTTTCAGGTAGAAATGGTCTACGTTTGATGGGGGAATGTTTGGTTTGGCTTAGCTGTCTTTCAATGTGGAATTTTAGCTCCCAGATTATGTTTTGTCATCAGGTCCGTAGTATTCTCTGAATAGGTGTGGTTTTAGTTGTTTTTTTAGCTCTGTGATGGATTTTGCTGATCTTATGTTATCTGGTAGTGAGTTCCACATTGATGGGGCATACAAGGAGAATGCTCTGTTGCTGGTCTGTTGTGTGGTTTTGGTCTTGAGCAGGTGATGTTCAGGAGGTTCTGACTGGAGGTCCTTCTTGGTCTTGTTGAGTATGTTGTGATCAGTTTTGCGAGGCAGGGAGCTGAGAGGTTGTGAAGTATCTTGAAGGCGGTAGTGATGGTTTTGTATTTTGTTCGTTGTGTTATTGGGAGCCAGTGTAGGTTTTTTAGGATTGGAGTTATGTGGTGCATGGACGAGCTGGCAGTGAGGATTTTGGCAGCAGTGTTTTGGACTAGTTGGATTGGATATAGAGCATTTTTTGGGAAGCCTTGGTAAATGATGTTTCCATAGTCGAGGTGTGGTGTGACTATTGCTTGTAATACTGACCTGAAGTCCGTTTCCTGTAGAAGATGTCGAAGAGGTTTGATGAGCTTTAGCTTCCAGTATGCTGTTTTGGATGCGTTTTTGATGTGAGAGGTCATGTTGAGGTTGCTGTCAATGGCTATGCCTAAGTATTTGATCTCTTGCTTCATTGGTATTTCTGCATCTTGTGTTATTATCTTTTTTGGAGGCTTGAACTCCTGATCTTTAAATATCAGTAGAGCTTCGGTCTTACTTCGGTTTACTGTGAGATTTATAGTGGCTAGGAGGTTTGTTACATCATTGAAGACATCTGATATGGTTGAGAAGTCTGGGTTTTTGGTGTTAAATGGTAGGTAAAACATGATATCATCTGCATAGAGGTGATAGTGTGCTTTCTATTTCCGTAGTTGGTTGCAGATTGGTTGGATGTATAGGTTGAATAATAGTCCGGAGAGGGCTGAGCCTTGAGGGATGCCTTGTACTGACTTGAAGGGGTCTTGAGTTGGATGTGCCAGCCTTTACTTGCATGGTTCTGTCAGATAGGTATGAATTGAACCATCTTACTGTGCTGTCTGTTAAACCAATGTCTCTTAGCCTGTGTAGCATGATGGGATGAGATACTGAGTCGAAAGTGGCACTTATGTCGAGGAACAGTAGCACAAAACCCTGACGGGGTTTATCCAGTCCGATGATGATTCTGTTGAATAGGTCTGTTAGGAGGGTGTCGATGCCATGTTGTGGGCGGAAGCCATGTGTGCGGGTCTAGGGGTGCATGGGGGGGTCACATGGTCTTGGAGTTGGTGTTGTATGTTGTTTTCAATTATTTTGGCCAGGAATGGGATACTCGCAATGAGTCTTCTTAGTGACCGCTGATACTGCCGCATCCACCTTAGGGAGCGCAGGATCTTTTTTTCCTGCTCCGGCAGAGGATAGAGTCAGCCATGGTCCGTGTGCCTCTTAGGGCGGCTTCCAGAACCTCCCACTCACCCTGTATATCTGCTTAATAACCCTATGCAGCGGAAACACCAATTGAGCCCTTTGGACAGCTTGAAACAGCAGATCCTCCAATGGATCTTCCTCTTGCGGAGCTCCTGCTGCCATGTTCAGTGTCTACAAAGACTGGGATATGAGTGCTGCCAACTCCTCTCAGAGGAAAACAAGCACAATGAGAGACGACGCCTCTGGAATCTCCCCTTCTCAAGTTCTCCCAGCTCAACCCCGAGGTCAGCTTCCCCCTCCAGGTCTACTGGTTGGTCTGAATGAAGGACCCCCGACTCCTCCCAAGAGTCCTCCTCCATACACCGTAAACGGACACCAGGCTCCTCCTCAGCTGCCCCAGTCTCATGCAGCCTTCTCTTCTTTTTTTCTCTCCAGTGCTCTGCCTCCCCGTTGCTTCATTCAGAATGCTTTATGCATGAGTAGTACAAACTTGGGAGAAAACCCTGTCTGGCCACTACAAGAACCCTGTCTCTCTCACTACAGGAATAATGCCACGCTCACTTAAACTAGCTACAATTCGCCCCCATCCCCAAGAAATCCACACTAGCTAAAACTGACCCTGCTGCCTACAGACCCATCTCAAGCCTCCCCCTCATAGCCAAGATCATCGAAAAAGTGGTCCAACTTCAACTCCAGAACCACGCAGACATCCACACCCCCCTGGACCCCAATCAACATGGCTTCAGACCAAACCATGGTGTAGAAACTTTGCTAATTCAACTCTTTGACAAGCTGATCCGGACTACTGACAACATCAAAATGGGAGTCCTCATGATCTTCATAGACATATCCGCAGCATTTGACACTGTGAACCACACAATCTTGCTAGCTAGACTACAGGAAATTGGACTACACGGCACTACCTTGAACTGGTTCACATCCTACCTAACCGACAGACAGCTACAAGTCAAATGTGGCTCAGATACCTCCCAGCCTCTGAGAGCCACCCAGGGTGTCCCACAAGGCTCATCCCTCTCCGCCCTTCTATTCAATCTATACTTACAACCCATCTGCTCCATCATCAAGAACCACAAGATTCAATACACCATCTATGCCGACGACATCATGATAGTCACCCCGATCAACTTGGACAGCCCAGACTACTCCAACCTAGCCAATTGTCTTTAGCAAATGACAACTTGGCTGCTAGATAACAATCTATCCATAAACCATAACAAAACAGAAGCACTATTCCTCTCAAGAAATCCCACCTTCTCATTCACACCTACCATCAAACTGAACGACATCACAATAACAGTAAGGTCTGAAGTAAGATACCTCGGAATGTCTCTTGACAAGGACCTGAACCTACAAGCCCACATTGCCAGAACTACAAGGAACGCTTACCTCAAAATGAGAACCATCAAGCGCCTCAAACCCATTCTCGCACAGGACCACTTCCATACAGTCTGTCAAGCTCTCATCACTCCAACACTAGACTACTGCAACCCCATCTACCTTGGGCTCTCAAAACAGGCCCTCCGACCACTGCAGCTGGCACAGAACACTGCCGCCCGCATAATAACAGGCTGCTCAGGACACGACCACATTACACCCATCCTGTACCACCTCCACTGACTCCCAATCAGCTCAGGACACGACCAGATTACACCCATTCTGTATCACCTCCATTGGCTCCCAATCAGCTCCCGTATCCGATACAAAGTACTCCTAAACATATTCAAAATAAGACAAAACCTCTCAGCTAACAGCCTGCAACCGCTCATCAAAGCTGACCTATGCACCAGACCCAGAAGAAAGGGAACCGCAAACACCATCACCACCCCAAAAGAATTTGCCAAAATAAGACAGGACACCTCAAGAAGAGAACTGTCCCTGGCAGTGCCCGCTCTGTGGAACTCTTTCCCAGATGATCTGAGATCAGCAATGGACCTCAAAGATTTCAGAAAGCTGCTCAAAACAACACTCTTCATAGAACATAAGGACATCACCTGAACCAGAATCAGCCTTATCCAACCCTGCAACCCATACGAACTGTATATAGAACTGTACATAGCTCATTTTGTATATAGCTCGAATTAATCTCTCACACCCCTCCCACACCACTCATGTTGATGTTTCCACTGCATATATTCACACTATAACACCTCCTCATGATTGTTTGATGTGCTAACCGCTTTGATTTAATGATAAGGCGGTATATTAAATCCGACTAAATAAATAAATAAATAAAATAAATAACCACAGCCGACTCCTGAGACATAGAAGGCTGAGAGGAAGAAAACTCCCTGCCCTTATGGCTCCAGCACTGGAGGGCCCAGTCTATCGCTCTTCTCTATGACAGTCTGAGCTACCGTCACAGCAGTGGGCGAACTGTGGCCCCCTGCAGACTGCGAGTCAACCTCAGACCTCCCTGCTCGCATAGCCTTAACTGCACTCTCCTCCAGGAAGCCTTCCTCTGCTGACCTGGACTCCACCTCACAGCCGTGACAAAACCCAGCAGCTGAGACAGAGCCTCTCCTAGACCCACACACAAGGCACGTGGCCTTCGAAGGCATGTTAGACCCTGTAGAAGGGAAGTCCCGAAATCTCTCTCAGTCCTACTGGTCAAGACACTGGCAGGCCTAGTTAGCCCAGGCAAATAAGGCCAATTACTGAAAGGAGAAATGAAAAAGACTGCCCGCTGAAAAAAAAAGTCTCTTTTTTTCTTTAAATTGCAAATCAAGGCAGTCAAAGCGGGAAGCAAATAGAAAAACAAAAAAACGCGGATGAAGAGTCCCACTGTGTCCAAGACAACTCGCCCCCACCTCTTCTCTGCTAAAACTAAGCCCTGAGACAATATGGCACTGTTTCCTGCACTCACCAAGGGACCTTTCTCAGGCATGCGGTGTGAGCACTCAGAATGCCCCAAAAAACCACGCCAGTAACATCAATACTTGTTCTTAAATCCCGAGCCAAGCAGACTGCTCTGTCTGCCCTAAAGACGCCCCTCCACTCTCATGCTCGGCCCTCTTACCAGCTATGGATGAGAGTCGGGGTTGCTGACAAGACCGCGATCCACGGGTCTCTGCAAAAGCAGCTCCTCACCCACTGCTGGGTTCAGAAGCTGCCACTTCTGCCAGCAAAGCGATCGGCAAGCCTCCCCTTCACCCCTAGGAAGGTGTCTTGCCCTAATTGCCCAAACTGCATTGCAATTGTTTATTTTTGTTTTGTTTTTTTCTTTTCAGCCCTCTTTATTAAATCAGGCAGACACGAGCACATCCTCAGTACCAGTTTAAACTGAGCCAATTACGGAAAATAAAAAAAAGATACTCCTTATTTGTCTCTTCAGTGAGCCCAGGACTCTGGGATCAGCTCTCTCCAGCTGCCTGGAGACTGAGTTTAACGGGGCTCGTGGGTGGTGCCAGCTGCCTATGTACACTGATGTCATCAATGACATGCTCAATCTCCAAGCTACTGGTGAGAAGTGACAACCCAGAGGTCGGGACCTGGTCCTTAGTGGAACATCAGATCTGGTGCAAGAGATAAGGGTGTTAGGGCCACTTGGCAATAGTGATCACAGCATGATCGCGTTTGATTTAATTAATGGATGTGGGATGGTAAGGAAATCCACAGTACTACCTTTTAACTTTCGAAAGGGAGACTATGATAAAATGAGGAAAATAGTTAAGAAAAAACTAAAAGGAGCATGGGTGTTATTTAAAAATACTATCTTGGAAGCCCAAACCAGCTGTATTCCACGCTTTAAGAAAAGTGGAAGGAAGTCCAAAAAACTGCCAGCATGATTTAAAGGTGAGGTCAGAGAGGCTGTTGCCAAAAAAGCATTTTTCAGGAAATGGGGAAAAAAAACAAAAAAGAGTCAAATGACGAAAAATGGAAAAAGCACAAGCACTGGCAAGTTAGATGCAAGGCATTGATAAGGCAGACAAAGAGAGAATTTGAAAAGAAGCTTGCTATGGAAGCAAAAATGAGTAATAAAGACTTTTTCAAGTACATTCATAGCAAAAAACCTGTGAGAGTCAGTTGGACCATTAGATGATAGAGGGGTAAAAAGGGCACTAAGAGGGGACAAAGCCATAGTGGAGAGACTGAATGAATGTTTGCTTCAGTCTTTACTGAGGAAGATGTAGGGATGTTACCCCTGACTGAAGGGGTATTTCAAAGTGATACTGCGGAAGAACTGAAAGAAATATCGATACCTCAGGCCGGAAGGTCGGGGGTTTAAATCCCCCTAGAGGACAGCAATCTTGGGCCGGAAGGACTGGGGTTTCTAGTCCCACAGGTGCTCCTTGTGGTCTTGGGCAAGCCACTTATCCCTCCCACTGCCCATGTTTCCTGTAAAATAGTTATCTCCAAGTTATAATGCCCTGTTCAATGTAATTTCAGTTTGTTCAATGTAAACCGCCTTGATATCATGAAAGGCGGTATATAAGAAATGTTAAATAAATAAAATAAAAATAAAATAAACTGAAGAGTAGCAAATCACCGGGACCGGATGGTATACATCCAAGGATGTTGAAAGAACTGAAAAATGAGATTGCAAACCTGCTATTAGTAATCTGTGAACTATCATTAAAAACATCTGTAATACCTGAAGACTGGAGGATGGCCAATGTAACACCAATTTTTAAAAAGAGAGTTCCAGGGGTAATCCGGGAAACTACACACCGGTGAGCCTGACGTCAGTACCGGGAAAAATGGTAGAAACCATCATAAAAAACAAAATTACTGAACATGTAGATAGTCATGGCTTAATGGAAGACAGCCAACACGGCTTTAGACAAGGAAGATCTTGTCTTACTAAACTGTTATGTTTTTGAAGGTGTGAATAAAGGTGGAGCACCCCAGGGATCTGTGCTGGGTCCGCTGCTTTTTGACATTCATAAATGACCTGGAAATGGGAATAACGAGTGAGGTTATCAAATTTGTAGATGACACAAAACTATTTAAAGTTGTTAAAACCCATGAGGACTGTGGAAAATTACAAGAGGATCTTGATAAATTAGAAGACTGGGCATCCAAATGGCAGATGAAATTTAATGTGGACAAGTGCAAAGTTATGCACCTAGAAAAGAACAACCCAACTATGGCTACACGATACAAGGTTCCACATTAGGAACCACCACCCAGGAAAAAGATTTAGGCGCCATCGTGGATAACATGTTAAAACCCTTCACCCAGTGTGCAGCAGCAGCCAAGAGAACAAATAGAATGCTAGGTATCATAAGGAAAGGAATGGGAAATAAAACAAAGGATATTATAATGCCTCTGTATCATTCCATGGTGTGACCACACCTTGAATATTGTGTGCAATTCTGGTCGCCGTTTCTTAAAAAGGGTATAGCGTTATTAGAAAAGGTACAGAGAAGAGCCACCAAAATGGTAAAGGGGATGGAAGGATATCTCTATGAAGAGAGGCTAAAAAGGTGAGGGCTCTTCAACCTGGAAAAGAGACGGCTGACGGGAGATATGATAGAAATCTATAAATTAATGAATGGAGTGGAACGGGTAAACGTAGATCGATTGTTTACATCATCAGAATATAAAAAGACTAGGGGAAATGCAATGAAATTACAGGGTAAACTATTTAAGACTAATAAGAGAAAATATTTTTTCATTCAATGTGTTATCAAACTCTGGAATTTGTTACCGGAGGATGTAGTAAAAGCTGTTATTGTAGCTGGGTTTAAAAAAGGTTTGGACAAGTTCCTGGAGGAAATGTCCATAAACCATTATTAAAAGGGACCCTGGATATCATTGCTTGACCCAATACACACATTGTGGAACTTGTGTCTTTTGGGGAAACTGCTAGGTACTTATGACCTAGATTGGCCACTGTTGGAAACAGGATACTGGGCTTGATGGACCTTGGTCTGACCCAGTATGGCATATCTTATGTTCTTATGACTGGAGAGACAATAAGGAATGAACTTTTAAGTGGATTCAATTCACTAAAAGGAAAATACACTGCCCTTGACTCAGATTTTCCTTCTACCTCTCTACCTTCTACCAGGCAGAGGCAGTAGTGCAAACAAGAGTAAAGCCTTCTCATTCCTTCAGCCTTGTGGTTGAAACATCCACTGCAGCTTGAGCTCCACACTGAATCTGTACAGCCTCATGAGGTTCAAACATTAGCTGCATGGGGCCTTCAAACATCTGCGGTTTGAACCAAGCAGGATTCTATAGTTTACAGTACATTGGTTGTTTCGACCAAGGGCTGAAAGAAAGATGAAGGAAAAGGCCTCTGCTGGGGAAGACAAGAACAGTAGCAGCACTGAGATAGGTCTATTGGACAAGGGTAACAAAGGGTCTCGCTCAGATAATGATATCCAACGGCATAAGGCAAGGCTATTTCCAGGCTGTAGGCATTTTAAGTGAAAATCAGAAGACCTAGACATATCTGTGTATATCAGGTCTCCAATATATACAAGTCTAATGTTTATTCATTGTGACTATTCTGAAACCTAGCTGCTTACAGGTCCTCAACGATGTGTTTGGGAACCATTGGTCTAACCCTCTAGAAACCAGGACTTAAGTATTATAATCTGTGGAGCCAGGAATGTCAACACCACAAGACTGGGTGGTAACGTTGAATAAATGTGGAATCCTCCATGCAGAAACACAGGAACATGTAAAAGCTGCAATCTGTTTCAATTTGTGGCCTGTATTCAGTGATGGCAGCCAGGCATTTTTAAAGTGCCTAACCACTGCTGCTTTATTTAAGCTGGATATTCAGCCCCGGAATTATTCCGATAGCTGGCACCGAATGGTGAAATTAGGCCTTACCTGCTAATTTTCTTTCATGGAGTCCCTCCAGTCCATTACAGAAATATGGGTTGTGTCCATCCACCAGCAGCTGGAGACTGACTGATGTCACACCATATAAAGAGAGGCCGTCCCCCTTTGCCAGCAGTATCCTACTGACAAAGCCAATTTACTATCCTTCCAACTAGAGGTTAGACTACACTTAACCAAACCAAACACCAAAAACTATATACAGCACTGACCTAGTCAGACATGTACTGCTTAATGCAGCTTCCGTGAAATTCCATCTGACCCTTTATTTAATTGTTCTCTTTTGTCTTTGTCACGTTTTTTTTCTTTTTGTAGAAAGTAATCCCAAGTATGAATGAGAAGAACCTCACTAGGCAACGTTCTCTGTGGGCTCTCTACTTCGCAACTATCCGTAAACCCACTGGGAGGGCTCTGGATTGGACTAGAGGGACTCCATTAAAGAAAATTAGCAGGCAAGGCCTAATTTCACCTTCATCCACGTCCCTCCAGTCCAGTCCAGAAATATGGGATGTACCACAGCAGTACCTAAACACGGGAAGGACCAGTGAGACCCGCCCTCAAGATTGAAGCATGCCTCTTGACTTGCCTGCACGTCCAACCTATACTGTATTGCAAAGGTACGTGATGACGACCATGTCATTACCCTATAGATATCCACCGGAGGCACCAAACTGACCTCTGCCCAGGATGTCGCCTGAACCCTGGTAGAATGTGTCCTCAAACCTTGTGGCACTGCTCTATGCCTACACCTGAATAGATACGCCGAAGCAATCGCTTCCTTCACTCATCTAGAAATGGAAGCCTTGAAGGCTGCCTCTCCCTTACGTGACCCCCCTCCCACCCAAAACAGAAAAAACAAATGATCCAATCTCCTGAATGACTGCTTGAGATAATATTTCAGTGCCCTGCGAACATCCAGCTTCAGGAGCTGCTGATCCTCAGTGCCTGTCCTGTCACCTCCAAAGACAGGGAGAGAGACTAACTGATTGACATGAAAAGGAGCCACAAACTTGGGCAGAAAGGAAGGAACTGTGCACAGCACTACCTGCTCCCTCACTAGCAACAAAAAGGGCTCTCTACACAAAAGAGCTTGTAGCTCCGAAATACGTTGAGCCGAACATATGGCCACTAAGAACACCACTTTCAGCGTCATATCCTTCCTCAAGGGTTCAAAAGGAGCCTTCATCAGAAATGACAGAACGAGGCTAAGATCCCACGGGGGAACCACTGCCCAAATCGATGGTCTGACCTGCTTCACCGCGCACAAGAAGTGGCAAACGGCAGAATGAGCTGCCAGAGGCATGCCGTGCATTTTCCCCCCGTAACAGGCTGAGGCTGCCTCCTGAACCCTAAGGGAGTTTTAAGGCTAGGCCCTTTTCCAGTCCTGCCTGCAAAAAAGACAAGATATCCACTACTGATGCTCCTAGTGGACAAAGACCATGCGCCATCCTTCAGACTCTCCACATTCGGACATATGATAGAGAAGTTGACCTTTTTCTCACCTTTAACAGAGTAGCAATGACCCCCGGGACGTAGCCACGCCTTCTCAATAGCGCCACTCAAGAGCCAGGCTGTAAGCGAGAATCGATCCACTTGTGCCAAGAGAACTGGACCTGGGAAGAAGATCCCATCTCACTGGAAGACTCCATGGCTGTTCTGATGCCAGCCGAACCAGATCCACATACCACAGCCTCAGATGCCAATCTGGTGCCACTAAAATCACCTTGCCTTTGAGCAGAGTTATATGTAGGAGCCGGCCTATCAGTGCCCATGGCAGGAATACATATAGAATAGACCCTCCTGAGGCCAAGCTTAAGCTAGGGCATCCAGTTCTTCCGACATTCTCGCTCTGCACTAGCTGAAAAAGTGACTGGTCTTGCCATTATTCATGAAGGCCATGAGATCCATTACCGGTTGCCCCCCACCAATGCACAATCTTGCTGAACACCGAGCTCTCTAGTGCCCACTCCGTTGAGTCCAGGCAGTGTCTGCTGAGAAAGCTGGCCTGCAAGTTGTCTTTGCCTGCCATGTGAGCCGCCGACAGCACCATCATGTTTCTCTTAGCCACTGCAGTATGTGCACAAACTCTGCCGAGAGCGCAACGCTGCCCCCTACTTGTTTAGATATGCTACTGCCAAGGCACTGTCTGAAAATACTTTCACTGCTTTGCCTTCCAGCACCAGCGTAAATTGCTAAAGAGTCATTCATACCGCTCTGACCTCCAAGCGATTGATCAACCAGGTTCGCTCTTACAGCAGCCACTGCCCCTGAACCACCTGAGCCAAGCAATGTGCTCCACAGTTGTACAGGCTGGCATCCATCGTGACCAGCACCCAAGCTGGCATCTCCAACCGTAACCATCGGCTGAGAGTGGCCTTGCTCAACCACCATCTCAGTTCGACCTTGGACACTGAAGCCTCTGGGACAAGGGATGCAGTTGAGGGGACCAGCAGGACAACATCGCCCTCTGCAAAGGTCTCATGTGCACTCTGGCCCAGGAGACCAAATCTAGCGCCGCCGCCATCAGCCCCAGCACCTGCAAGTAATGCCATGCCGATGGGGTTGCCATCCACAAAAACTGCCTCAGCAGATGCTGTATCTCGTCTATCCTGTCGTCTGGCAGGAACACTCTCCTGCTCATCGTGTCAAACTGTGCTCCTAAATAAATCAGCTGCTGCATTGGAGACAACTTGCTCGTCATCAGGTTGATAACCCATCCTAGTTCCTGTAAGGGGGGCGATCACTCGCTGTGCGACTGTGCGACTCTCCTCTATGAACTTTGCCCAAATGAGCCAATCGTCCATATACGGATGTACGAGAATCCCTGCTTTCGCAGGTCCACCGTGGCCACGATCATCACCTTGGTGAAAATACGCAGGGCTGTGGCCAGCTCAAAAGGCAGAACTCAGAACTGAAAATACCCCATGGCCATCACAAACCTCGGGAACCTCTGGTGATCGGGGTGGATGGTAATGTGCAGATAAGCCTCTGTGAGATTTAAGGCCGTCAGAAATTCCCACAACTATGACTGAGTGTAGCGTCTCCATATGAAAACACGGGACCCAAAGCACTTTGTTGATGTGCTTGAGGTCAAGAATGGGTCGAAATGTGCCCTCTTTTTTGAATACTATAAAATAGATGGAGTATCGACCTAACCAGCAATAGTCGGTTGGCACCGGAGCAACCACTTCTAGTGTCAACAGGTGCTGTAGCATCTCTCGCACCACGCATGTCTTTCCTGGCACCAAACACGGGGACATCATGAATGCATCCATCAGACGGTGCTGGAACTTGAGAGCACATCCATCACGTACGACCTCCAGAAACCACCGATCTGAGGTGATATGGACCCAGGGGCTGTAGAACCCCTGTAACCTTCCTCCCATAGGTTCCATCAGCTCTTGTAGCCCCCTCATTTCATTGTGGCTTTTTCGTGGAGGAACCCACGCAGTGACCATGGCTTGCCCTTCTACTTCGAAAGGACCCCCTTATAGGGGAACCGATCCTGCTGCGCCGGGGCAAAATACGCCATCCGAAACTGGTGAAAGTCCCATGCTCCACCGCAACCTTGTGGCAGCTGACCTCTGCCGTGAGGCTTGTTCTCTGGCATTCGGGCTCCTTTAGTCTCTTATCTCTTTAACCAACTCTTTCAGGGCTTCTCCAAACAAGAGCATGCCCTTGAATAGCAACTTGCTCAACCTTATCTTGGAAGCTGCCTCCACCAACCGATTATGCAACAACAGGAAGCGCTTAGCCGCAACCACTAGAGCCCAAACTAGGTCATAGCAGAAATCTGAAAGATATGCTGAGGCAGACTCCAGCATGGCCAGCTCTTCCGGTTCCATGTTCACGTCATGGAGCAACTCCAGCAAAGTTTGTAACCAACATCTACAGGCTCTCGTCACATATGCTCCACCAATGGAGGCCTGTAACGAGAGCGTTAACCTCAAAGGCCTGCTTAAGGAGCGACACCAACAGAGATCCTGGGGGTCCTTCAAACCTGCTCCACCTTCAACTGGAATTGTCTCCTCCTTCTTCATCACTGAGGTAACCAATGCATCCACCTTCGAATTCCTAAATAGCTCCTTCTCCATCGGAGGCACTGGGTACAACCAGGCTATAGCTCGACAGTCCTTGAGACCAGCTTCAGGGATGTCCCACTCTGCCTCTATCATTTGCATAATTGCTTTATGCACCAGAAAGGAATTCTGCGGAAACCACATCCCTTGCAGGAGAGGGTCCTCTAAAGGAGCCTCTTCCTCCGACGTCCTAAAAGGAAGATTCAAGGCCAACAGCGAACTCAAAATGAGTGCTAAGAGTTCTTCCTTCTTGAACATTCTATGGAGGGATCCTCCCCCGGGTGCAGCCTCTCTTCCTCAAGGCTCCTCATCTCTTCCTGAAGCTCTGAGGGTCCTTCTCCTGGATCCTCCACTTTCTTAGCTGCTGTTCCCCATGTCACCTGCCTCAAATCCACCACACTTGGGGAGTCCCCCACACAGGATCTGGAGAGACCCGTTTGGCCCCCAGCACCTAAGAAGCAGCCCCCGCCTGTTCTTAACTCTGGCTGTCCAATCTATATGCTCTGTTTAATAAGAGGATGAACTCCAGAGGAAAAAAGGACACTGTCCTCTGCCTGACCGCCCCTCCGAATGTCTGAGAGTTCATCCTCCTTGCTGGCTCCCAACCATGTGCTTAACCTGCCGGCGGCAGCAGTCCTCTCTGGAGACAAAATGTCTGCCAGTGAGGAAGTACAGGAAACCTCCCGCTGCCGGGAAACGGCATCTGTCAGTTGCTCCTACACCTCAAGACAAACCAGGGACCCTTCGGAGCTTCCTTCGGCCCTTGAATGGTTCTCCTCTAGCAGCCAGTTTTCCCTCTCACAGGACTTGCAGCAACCCGCCTGTGAAAGGGAACTTTGGTGCGTGTCACATGCTGCACATGTTGCCTTTGCTCCCAGCATCGCTCACAAGTGCCGCCCGAACAGCCCGACATAAAACACAAACACCGCTTGCCCGAAAACCCCCCAATTGTCCGTGTAAAGCAGGGGTCACCAACATGCGGCCCGCGAGGTCCCTCCGTGCGGCCCGCGAGACCCTACCCCGGTGCGGCCCGCCAAGGCAAACTCACCGACTCCTTCTTCTGCAGCCGCGGCTCCCTGCCTCTTAGGGAACCGCGGCTGTGCTTGTAAAATCATCGCGGAGCCCTTCCTGTCTTGACGGGCTCCGTGCAGCATTGTCCCGCCTCCAAAGGAAGTGGTAAACAACTTCCTTTAGAGGCGGGACAATGCTGCACGGAGCCCGTCAAGACAGGAAGGGCTCCGCGATGATTTTACAAGCACAGCCGCGGTTCCCTAAGAGGCAGGGAGCCGCGGCTGCAGAAGAAGGGAGGGAGCTGACATGGATTATTCAAGGTTAGGTATGAGCAGGGTTTTTTTCGCGCGGGGGGGGGGGGGGGAGGGGGCTGCGGCCCGTGAGTCTGCCGGTAGTCGGCTGTGCGGCCCGCGGCCCTCTGGAGGTTGGTGACCCCTGGGTAAAGGCACACTTACATAGACCGAAACCTTCCAGACCGGCTAAATTGCTGCTGTGCCCTGTAGCAACGGCACAAACAGACAGACTTAATCAGAGGCTGCCACCGCTGCTGAGAACCGCCAATACCAACTAAATGGCTCACAGTGGCCCCACAGAGATTATTCCACACCCACTTAAGGGCTCTGGATGGGACTGCTTCCCAAAAGATTTTTTTTTTTTTTTTAATATTTGGGTCTGTCCCTCCCTCCCCCTCCCCCGCAGTCTAACTTCTGCTTCGGGTCAGGCTTTTATTTTTAAATTCCTCTGCTAAAAATTCAAAACAAATTGCTACTCAATCCATCAGAGAAAGCTCAGCTGCTCACCTGTAACAAGTGTTCTCCAGGGACGGCAGGAATCAGTCCTCACATATGGGTGATGTCAGCGCCGACGGAGCCCACATGGAAGCATCTCCCCAGCTTTCAAAGAAAGCCTTTGGGAGATGCACCAGGCATGTGTGGTCCCCTTCCTGCCCAAGGGTGCCATCTTGCCTCGGTCTAATGACATAGCTAAGACGGCAAAAATAAAATACGGTAAAGAAGTAACTCCAAGGGGAGGAGGGAGGGTTGTGAGGAATGATTCTTGCTGTCCCTGGAGAATACCTGTTACAAGTGAGTAACTATAGAAGTCAGTCCTCACATATGGGACTCCCCAGCTACAGGCTACCAAAGACCTGTACAGAATGCCTCGGCAGCCAGAGAAGTGAGCCATGAGCTGCAGCAGGTAAGTCCCAACTGAGAGACTCTTGCAAGACCCAAGTGTCCAGTGGAGAACCAGCACTTTGGTAGCCTGAACACACAAGGGTCGGAGGGCAAGAGTTGTTTACTCTCCAAGTAGTGGGCTGCGAAGGTATGGACCAAAGACCAGGTGGCAGCCTGGCAGATTTCCGTCACAGGTATGGAACACAGATTTGCCATGGAAGTGGCCATGGCCCTGACGCGGTGCACCGTGACCCGCCTGCTGGTCTAGTGAGATCCCAGCCTGCGCATAGGCAAGGACAATGCAGTCCTCTACCCAAGTGGACAGGGTTCATTTAGTCACTGAGCCCCAGTCGACCGGGCCATAGGAGACAAAAAAGCTGAGGTGCTTTGCGGTGGCCCTGACTACTGTAGATAGGACAGGGCCCTTTTGCAATCCAAAGTATGGAGGATGGTCTCCGCCTTGCCGGCTTGAGATCTTGGAAAGAAGGTGGGAAGCACCACCTCATGACTGAGGTGGAATGGGGACAACACCTCTGGCAGAAACTTGGGGTGTGTGTGGAGCACCACTCTGTTCTTGTAGAACCTCGTGTAGGGGGGGCTCTGCCATCAGAGCCTAGTGCTCGCTGACCCTGCGAGCTGATGTGAGTGCCACGAGGAAGACAACCTTCCAGGAGAGGTACCGCACATGGCAAGTAGCCAGGGGCTCAAACAGTGGCTTAGTAAACTGCGAGAGCACCACAATGAGATCCCACTCTGCCGCTGGTGGGTAGATGGGGAGTGGAGGAGAAGAGGGTTTGGATAGTATGAGGCCCCATAGGAACCGTGATACAAGGAGCTGGGTCGAGAAGGGTTTTCCCTGAACGGCATGGTGATGTGCTGCAATAGCGCACATGTGCACTCTGACTGAGTTGGATTTTAGACCCACCTGCAACATGTGGAGTAGGTACTGGAGTACCATCTGAACCAAGCAGGAGAACGGGTTCACTCGCTTCCCAGGACACCAGACCAAGAAGCGACGCCACTTGAAGGCGTACGCCCTTCTCGTGAAGGCCTTGCGGGAGGCCAGAAGGACCTCTTCCACTTCCCGTGGAAAGCTGAAGGGAGCCAGGACTACCCTTTCAGCAGTCAAGCTGTGAGAGACAGGGGACCCCAAGTTGGGGTGCAGGAGAGAACCCTTCTCCTGAGATAACAGTCCTAGGACATGGCCCAGGGAAATCGGCGACGCCGCCAACAGGTGGAGAAACAGTGAGAACCAAGTTTGCCTGGGCCACCAAACGGCTATCAGTATCAGTGGTGCTCCGTTGCGCTGGACCTTGAAGAGGGTCTTCGTAACCAATGGAGTTGGAGGGAAGGCTTAAAGGAGGCCTTCCATCCATGGAATCAAGAACGCATCTGCAGCCACCCAGGAAGGGTGTGGCTGGCAGGAGAAGAAGTTGGGCAACTGCCCACTAGAGGGACGCCCCAAAGTCAAAACAGCCGGGAGACCACCTTGGGATCAGAGTGCCACTTATGCGACTGGAGGACTCTGCTGTGCTTGTCTGCCAGGGCATTGTCCTGGCCCAGAACCCTTAGGAGCATCCCATTGCATGTCACATATAAGTGGAGGGCTACCGTCTCCTGGCAGAGAGAGTATGACCCCCGTGTCCCCTTGCTTGTTCACATAGAACACTTTGACCTGGATGTCAATCTGGATTGGCATCGACTGGTGCTGCAGCATGTGGTGGAAGGCTCGGAGAGCCAAGCATATCGCCCAGAGCTCCAGCCAGCTGTCTTGAGTGCGGAGGTCCTCGCAATGGGCTCCCTGGCTCAGGAGGGAGATGTCTGTGGTGAGGACCCTCTGAAGGGCGTGCACCTGGAAGGGCATCCCAGCCTGCAGATGGTGGGGATCTGCCACCAGTCGAGAGAGTCCGTCAGCTGAAGGATCACTCTCACCCAGTCCCGGAGCCTGCCCGTGGCTTGTGTCCACTGAGAATGAAGGCGCAACTGGGCTGCCCTCATGTGTAAGCGGCGTATGGAGTCATGTGGACATAGAGGCCATGTGGCCCAGCAGGCAGAGAAGACAGGTGGGTAGCGACCGGCAGTGCTGTACCTCTGTGGCTAGCCCTGAGGCGTTCTGACCTCTCCTGAGAAATGCCTTTGCCTGGAGGGTGTCTAGCTGAGCCCCTATGAACTCCAAGCACTGAGCTGGAGAGAGGTTAGACTTGGGGTAGCTGATGACGAATCCCAGGTGCTGCAGGGAGTGGATGGCACGCTCGGTGGCATGGTGCACCTCTGCAGCTGTGCCTCCCCTTATGAGCCAGTCGTCCAGGTAGGGAAAGACAAAGGCCCCAAGGAGATGAAGGTGGGCTGTGACCACCACCAAGTACTTGGTGAAGACCCTAGGCGATGAGGCCAGCCCAAAGAGCAGCACCCTGTATTGGTAGTAACCTCCTCCCACCACGAAGCGGAGGTATTTATGGTGGTTGGGATGGATCAGGATGTGCGCATAGGCATCCTTCAGGTCTAAGGAGCATAGCCAGTCTCCCTGCTGGAGGTATGGCAGCAGTGTTCCAAGGAAGAGTATTTTGAACGTCTCCCTTTCCAGAAATCTTTTCAGGTCCCCTATTTGTTTGGGAATGAGGAAATACCTAGAGTAGAAACCGGTGCCCCAAGAGATGCTTGGGCACTTGTTCCACCACCTTTCCCTTGAGGAGACCTGCAAGCTTGGTGAGGAGCAGAGTCTGGTGGAGGAGAGGTCTTGCAGGCTCTCCTGGAAAGTATGAGGGAGGCGTCAGTTGCAGGTGGAGGAAGAAGCCCTCCTTGACCACTTGCAGTACTTCAGGAATCGGTGGTGATGGTGAACCACCTATGGGCAGAGAGGGCCAGATGCCCTCCTGTGGGCCGCTGGGGACCTCCTGGGGGAGAGGAGGTCATACCCAAGGAGTCAAAAGCTCCTCTCAGGATGGACCGGATCCAGCACCTGGGGGTTTTTTTGCTTTCGGGGGCCATGCCCTTCCCCCTTGTGGTGTTGGCCTTGCTGCGGGCCGAGAAAGTTCGGAACTGTGAAGTATTGCCAAAACCTCCCTTTTTCCTCGGGAAAAAGGAATTCTTCCCCAGGGCCTTCTTACGGGGCTGCACCGAAATCTTTTTTGAGAGTCTGGTCCTTGTCAGGAATTCAGTCTCTATTTCAGCTGCTTTGTCTGCCATGGATTTCCCGAAGAGATTCTCTCCGATACAGGGGACATTGATAAGTTTGTCCTGAACTATTGTTCGAGGTCAGACAATTGCAGCCATGCCTGGTGTCAGACCCAATGCCCGCGGCGACTACTCTGGCTGAGGACTCAAAGCCGTCATAGGCTGCTCGGAATAAAAACTTTGAGCACTCCTTGACTGCCGAGGCCAGAGACTTGAACTGCTGAAGGGGTTCCCCGTTGAGGCCTGCCAAGAAAATAGCAAGCTCCTTTGTCAGCTCTTTGAGGTACATGCCGATGTATAGTTGGTAGGATTGGACTCGACACGCAAGCATCTAGCCCTGGAAGGCCTTTTGCCTGAGGATGTCGAGGGTCCAGGCCTCCCTGCAGGAAGGCACAGAGGAATGGGTCTTTTGACACGAGTCTGCGCATGGCCAACTCAACGACCATCGAGTTGTGGGGAAGTTGAGCCTTCTGGAACCCCGGGCTTCGGCAGACTTGGTACATAGAGTTGAGCTGTCTACTGACAATGGGCACTGACACCGGTGTCTCCCAAATATGTAGGAGGCGGGGCTCAAGGATCGGAGGGACAGGCACCATAAGAGCTTCCTTGGGAGGGGGGGGGGGAGGCCTCGTACTGGAGAATCTCCTGTTTTTCCATGCAAGTATACTCCTTGGCCTTGGTCTCGATAGTGAGCATCTTAGGCATGTCTCGCACAAAGTTGAGGAAGGCAACGTCTTCTGGCAAGGAACAGTGCCGGGACACCAGGGGAGATGGGTCTGAAGGCATATCTTGATGCCGAGTGTCCAGGGACTCCTCATCCTTGATCTCCCATTCCAACTCAAAGTTAGAGGACAAGTCCGAGGCCCTATGGTCAAGGCCAGAGTCCGGAGACCTGCAACCTCCAGGCGATCTGTGGTCTAAACCATTGCACTCGCCAGTGCCCTGAGGAATGGGACCGGGACCTCATGCGATGCCAATGGGTTTCTCAAGGCTAGTGGCGCTCGAGGATGGGCTCGACATCTGGTGAAGCCCTCGATGTAGAGGGTCCCATCGTTGGGGTGGATGAACCTGAGGAACCAGACATAAATGCCCGCTGCATGGCCACAAGGGCAGATATACTGCTCTCTAAGGCCGCCATACTGGTCTCCATGCCAATTCGCACCGCAGCCTTCGATGCAGACACCGAGGACTTTGGGCCCAATGTCTATTCTGTCGAGGGGAAGTCCTGGAAGAAGATGGCCTTGGTGTCCGAAGTCGGTTACCGGATACCGACGACTCCTTCCAGGGCAACTTGTGGGGCTGTTCCCGTTCTGACCCCTCTGACTCGTGCTGGGGACTTCGGGGCCTGAAATGGGATTTTCCCTTCTTCCCGGATCTGTCCTCCAAGGCAGCCTTCAAGGATTTCAACTTCTTGCATTCCATCTCTGTGATTTCCTCTCAAGGGACTTATGACTCCAAGGCAGCTCAGGTCTTGCGGGGCACCGAGGTACTGGAGAGGGCCCCAGAGCACAATGTCGCTGGAGACTCCGGTGCAAAGTCAGCCTTGTGAAAGAACTGTTCTTGCTGAGCTGACGGCTCTTGGTGGTCATGGTCCTGCAGAGTTCGCAGTCTTTGTCGTCATGCTCCGATTCAAGGCAGCGGAGGCAGCAGTCATGTGGGTCAGTGTGGGACATCATTTTACTGCACCAATCATGTTTCTTGAAGCCGCAGGAGGCCATCAGGAGAAAGGGGGCCCTGCCACCTGGCAAGGGTCCGAGGTCTGCGGCAAAAAAGGGTGCAAAGCACAGATCAAGAGATATCTCGATAAAAAAAAAAAAAACAAAGGAACGAGCACGAGGAGCGACACAGAGGCAAGCTGGCTCGGGGGTGGGAAAGGAACTGGTGCATGTAACGGATAAAAGCAGGATACAAGAAAACATACTTTTTCTAGGGGAAACTGGACAGACGTCCGGAGGGCTTCATGGAAAAAAGGAGACCGAGGCAAGATGGCACCCTTGGACAGGAAGTGAACCACACTTGCGTGGTGCATTTCCCCCAAAGGCTTTCTTTGAAAATCAGGGAGATGCTTCCGCGCAGGCTCCATCAGTGCAGACATCACCCATATGTGAAGACTGACTTCCTGCTTGTTCCCAGACAACTGTCTGTACATCCACCAGCTGCTGGAGACTGACAATATTGCAGGCAAAGGGGGACGGCCTCTCTCTATATGGTGTGACATCACTAGAAGTTTTGCATAGTCAGTTTCCAGCTGCTGGTAGATGGGCACAACCCAGATTTTGGACTGGACTGCAGGGACGTGAATGAAATCCAATTTTACCAAACAGTGCTGTTATCCAGTCAGCAGCAATCTGGATAGTGAAAACTGATTAAAAGTTAGGGCAGCCATAGACATGTCATAACTTTAACTGGTTTAGCTATCTGGTTGGAGGCTTAATATCACTGCTGACCAGATAGCGACCAGAACATCCCCTGATCTGCCCATAGACTACCCAGGTTTAACCAGGCATCTTTTCTAAAATCTGTGGGGATATTCAGCTCACTATCTGGATAATACCGCTGAATATCAGGTCTGCTAACTGGCTAAAATGCATTGAAAATATGCCCCCCTTTATTTTTTTTTAACAGCTTAGAGGACAAGAACATTGACTTTAAGGTGCCGAGTGTCTCTTTCAAAATACAGAAAGGTTTCCCTTGTTATCAGAAGAAATCTCTCTAAATCAATTACGGCCAAGCCAGTACTACACTCCCCCTCTATACACCTAGGGCCCGATATTCAGCGGCGACAGCTATGCACTTCTACAGCACATAGCCATCGCCGCTGAACCTAACCCCAGATATTCAATGACAGGGCCATATCCAATCATTGGCACTGAATATCCTAGTCTGCTGCACAGCACGGAAACTAACCGGGCACCGATG
The DNA here is from genome assembly GCA_033557465.1 of Ichthyophis bannanicus. Lineage (NCBI taxonomy): Eukaryota > Metazoa > Chordata > Amphibia > Gymnophiona > Ichthyophiidae > Ichthyophis > Ichthyophis bannanicus. The sequence continues at coordinate 368,265,262 of CM066033.1, read as the reverse complement.
ATATTGAGCCATTGCCCCGTTACCTCCCACAGGTAAAGACAGGCCAGCTTTTGCCATGCCTATCTTTATCCATGCCCACAACACACCTTGAGACAATATGGTTAGCATACAAGCATGAAGCTGCGTTAGTTGGGGATATTCAGCGGCACTAACCATGTTGCGAATAAGACAATGAAAAATCCTGCCGCCCACCAAGTCAGGAATGTAAATATGTTGACCCCCTTGGTGATGGTATACCTCCCCCCCCCCCCCAAATATGAACTGAATTGTTTAATGTAGCCCCTCTTGTTTATTGTAAACTGCTTTGACCCGGTGAAAAGCGATATATAAGTGCAGCTAAATAAATAAATAAATAAGTGCATTTACAGGGTTTACAGGTCTGTAAACTGTGTAAATGCCTTTGAATATCCAGCCCCTAATGTCCAGGAGCTGGAATTTATTTGGAAGAACCCCGGGTCTCACAGCTGGCGGTTTCCTGTTGCCCCTTTAGTCTTGATGCTCACCTTGGGGATGTTCCAGTCCATCCTTTCAGGTGTCTGTGTTTTGGCCACACACTTGGTCCAAGCGCTGATGTTTCCTGTGCAGTAGTAGGCGTCACTCTTGAAGACAAACTGCCCGGAGCACTCTTGGCAGGGGAGAAGACCCCCAAATGCCATTCCATCTGCCACCCTGTCCAAAATCTTCAGAAACAAGATGAACCACACCCAGGGGATCGAAGAGAGGAAGGGAAGATGGAATAAGAATTGATAGAATAAGTAGTAAAACACAACTTGTATCCCTTCATCAAATTTCAAGTACATTTTCCAATTTTTTTTTTGGGGGGGGGGGGGTTAGTTAGAACCAAAGAAGCTAAAGCTTACCGCGGACTCGCCTGATGGCACTTCCTGCTCATTGGCAATAAGCAGTTCCTTCAGGTCATTGGTGGAGCAGTTCTTCTTCAGCGCATCTTTTATCTTCCAGATACATTGGCTCTGTTCCTGTTCAAAGGAGATGGAAGGTGTAAAAAAGGCACTTGCAGGCCCCATCTTTATGCTCCGTGCCACTACGCTCAGAATGGATGTGAGGAGTCAAGTTGAAAGATCCCAAAAGCCAACACATGGACGTTATCAGTAAAGACCTGCAAAACCGTGAAAACGGCATTCATTGGGATATTCAGCAGCACCAGCATGGTTAGTGCTGCTGAATATCTGTGGGTGCCGCCACTGCATGTCCCGAAGCAAACAGGTTAGCATCAGGGCAATCCAGGGGCGGCACCCGGCTATAACTGGGCAGCAGCGATATCGAGTCATTGCCCAGTTATGGCTACATGGCGAAAGCCAGGTGCAGCAAAGGCTGGCCTAACCTTTGCCATGAAGCTACTGTAAAACAGGCAGCAGCTAAATATGGCTGCTGCCTGGTTTAGCTTCTTGAAAATCAGGGAAAGCCAAATATTCAATGCCGAGGCTGGATATGATCCCAGCACTGAATATCCAGGTTTAAAATTTGGTGGCAGTGGCTAGCTGCCACTGCTGAATATCAGGCCAAGCTGTTTAATGCTTAGGCATCACTGTTAACAGGTGGAAATGCATGCACCTATCTTTTATTCCACAGGTACACATATACTGTAAATAACATATTTTTGAAAAGTAATAGGGTTTCTATTCTGAAGTGTTTATAAATTTAGGTGATAATTTCCCAGTTAATGAGGGGTTCTTTTAAGTTACAAATAATTGATATTTATCGGTGATTTAATGTCAGAGGTACTATTGCCTGGTACCTTTTCTGGTGTAATCAATATGTATGTTTGTATTACTTATGAGTTATCAGTGCAGAAAGGGAGTGAAGGATACAAGACAAGCCAGAAGAGGGGAGAAAGAGTACCAGGAAAGTAGCGTTTTTCCGGTGTTTATCTAATAAGTACCTATTATAATTTTTTGTTGCAGTAGTGTGTTTTATCTGGGTTTATCAGTTAAAACCTAAAGTTAGAAGCCCTAATTGTAAATTCCCTAAGGACAGGGAAATATTTACTGTACCTGAATGTAACTACACCTTAAGCTACCAACGAAAAGGTGTGAGATAGAGTAGTTACTCACCTGTAACAGGTGATCTCCGGGAACAGCAGGAATCAGTCTTCAAAAATAGGTGACGCGGTACAGACAGAGCCTGCATGGGAACACTCCCCAGCATCTAATAGGAAAGCTTTTGGGAGTGATCCACTGTGCCTTCGCATCTGCCTTCCCAACTCCTCTCCTCAGTTGAATGTGTAGCTCAGCAATAGAGGAAAAAATAAAACTACCCTACAACTCCCAGGGGAGGAGGGCAAGTTGTGAAGACTGATTCCTGCTGTTCCCGGAGACCATCTGTTACAGGTGAGTAGGTATGCTATCTCCAGGAACAAGCAGGAATGGAATTGTCACATAAAGGACTCACTAGCTCCCAGGTACCAGACTGGCATGGGGGAGAGCAGTGTGATCCCTGAGGCTGAAGAAGAGAGCAATGTGGCCCCAAAGGACTTGATTCCAATCTGCTATATCACCTCTAATGGAAGTCTGGTCTCTTGCAGAAGTCTGGGACGGAGGGTAGGAGTTGAGATTAAGTCCCAAAAAGGTGCTGGAGTACCACTTGGCCAAAAACAGTATCACGACGGGAGTCCTTGTCAGGACAATAATGAGCAGCAAACGTATGAATGGAGGACCATGATGGAAGCGGGTATAAGGTGGGTCCACTATGAAAGCCTGCAGCTCACTGATGTGGCGAGATGAATTGACGGCTATAAGGAAGATTACCTTCCAAGAGAGAAACTTCAGAGAAGCGGTCGCTAAAGGCTTGAAAGGAGGTTTAAAAGTTGAGCTAAAACCGCACTGAGGTCCCAAGCTACTGGAGGCAGATTAATAGGTGGCCTGGACAGCAGAAGATCCCACATGAAGCATACTACTAAGGGGTCTAAGGAGACAGGTCACAATGGCACTAAGACAAACTCTAAATGAGTTGGTCTTAAGACCTGCTGATAGCATATTGAAGAAGGGATTCTACCGCGCAGGCAAAGGGGCCAATGCCCTTTGGGGAGAACCACAGGGCAAACCTTCGCCATTTAAAGGTATAACGTACGGTGGCCTGGTAGACACCTCCCATACATACTGGGGTATATACAGTTATGAGGCCCAATTATCACACTGTTATGGACTGAAGACACACAGACCAAACAGCAGTATACTCACAACATTGGCAACTCTTACAGCAACAAGCTTATCTGTGTGTCTTCAGTCCATGACAATGTGATAATCAGGCCTCATAATTGTATATACACCGGTGTGTACAGAAGCTGCCTACCAGGCCACCATACAATAAGATTACCTGGTGGACTGCTTGCGCAATGCAAGCAGGATATTTATTTTTATTTATTTAGACAGTTTTGTATACCACCTTTTGCTTCAATCAAAGTGGTCACAACACAATTGGGGGTTTACATTTAACAGGAGGGGATACAACTCACAAACATTAATGCTATGTGATTATAGGTCTAAATGGGGATGGGTGGTAGGGGCCAAGTGGTATAGGTAGGTGTTAGGCGATTTGGGTGGTATCTAGTGTTTGGCAACTTAAGGTGGTTGCTCTTAGGCCTCGGTAAAGAGCAGGGTCTGAGTGCCTTGCGGAAGTCTTTGGTGTCGTTCAGGGCCCTTAAGTCCATAGGGTATCCTTGATCTCCTGTGGCAGGGCAAGGTCAGCGAGCATTATCCTTTCAGCAGCCATGCCGTGAGGTGAAGGGCACAAATGCTAGGATGGAGAAGTGTCCCCTGGTCCTGGGAGAGAGGTTCAGGTGCACATCTGAGGCTGAGAGGATGAGTCTGCACCAGGTGAAAAAGCAGAGGAAACCAAGGTTGACGGGGCCAGAAAGGGGCTATGAGGATCATGGAGCCCTTGCCGGCTTGTAGCTGGAAGAGCATTTTTGGTATCAAAGGGGATGGGTGGAAATGCATAAAGCAGGCCCCATTCCCAGAGGAAAAGAAAGGTGTCCGAAGCCTGTCGGTGCAGGGACGGAAGCCGTGAGCTGAACAGTGGAAGCTGTGCATTCTGTTGTGTGACGAAGAGATCTATGAGTGATGTTCTCTGCGTTTGGAAGATCCACGCAGCCATCTACCAATGCATTGTCCACTCGTGTGTATGAAGGATACGGCTGAGTCTGTCCACAAGGACATTGAGTTCACCCGTGAGGTACACTGAAGGTGAATGCGATATGCAATGGCAAAAAAAACAGAGGCGAAGCGCTTCGTGACAGAGGGGATAGGATCCCGTTCCTCCTTGTTTGTTCACATAGAACATAGCCACTTAGTTGTCTGTTTGGACTAATACTTGCTGCCCCAAAAGTTGGGGTTGAAAAACCCGAAGGGCATTTGTGAGGGCACGTAGTTCCAGGAGGCTGATCTGCAATACGGACTCCTGTAGTGCCCACAGATCCTGTAAGGTCAGGTCGTTGAGATGTGCTCCCCAACCCAGTTTGGATGCATCCGTGGTCAGGGTGCATTGAGGTGGAAGCATCTGAAAAGATGACCCACCGAGTAGATTCTGTGGGGAACACCACCACTAAAGAGATGTGACCAGTTGAGGGGAAATGTGTATCTTGTCTTTGAGACACCCAGTTGCCTGGGTCAATTGAGAAGACAGAGTGCACTGGGCTTGCCGCATGTGCAGGCAAGCATAGGGGACTACGTGAACTGTCACGGCCATGTGCCCCAAGAGGTACAGCATCTCTCAAGCTGTTACCAGCCTTTGATGCTGTGTGTGTTTTATGAGCTGGATGAGGTGGGACAAACGATCCTGTGGAAGAAAAGCTTGGGCCCGTTGAGTGTCCAGAAGTGCTCCAATGAACTCAAGGTCTTTGGGATGGAATGAGGTGTGACTTTGGGAAGTTGAGGACAAATCAGAGATGTTGGAGCACGGTGATGGTGCGATGAAGGGAGAGTTTTATCTTCTGTGGGGAGTCTCCCTTGATTAGCCAGTCATCTAAGTAAGGGAAGACAAAGATTCCCAAAGTGTAGAGATAGGTCACCACCAATGTCATGCATTTCACGAACACTAGTGGTGCGGAGGCTAAGCCGAAAGGTAGTACCTGGTACTGGTAGTGGGTTTGCTGAAAGATGAAATGCAGATACTACCTGTGCTAAGGATGGATCAATATGTACGTGTACGCCTCATTTAGGTCTAGAGAACATAGACCATCGTACCTCTGGAGGTATGGGAGAAGAGTTCCTAGAGAATCATTTTGAATTTTTCTCAGAGCAGAAACTTGTTTAGGTTCCTAAGATCCAGGATGGGCCTGTATCCTCCTGTTTTCTTTGGAATGAGAAAATATGGAAAGTAGAAGCCCATCTCTCTTCATGCAAGGTAGGAACTCTTTCTATGGCGCCCTGAGATAACAGGGTGAACACCTCTTCTCTTAAGAAAGTGCTTTGAAGGGGGTTTGTGGGATAGTCCCCTGTGAAGCTGGTGGGGGGGGGTAAGGTTTCGAAGTGAAGCAGATACCCCTTTTAGATGATGTTGAGAGTCCATTCTTCTGAGGTGCCACCTGTGGGCATAAGAACAGAGGCTAGGGATCCTGTAAAGGCAGAGTGACAACGTTCTCTAGAAAGCAGTCTAGGAAGCCCTGCTGGTTGGGGCTTAGGAGCCTTGCTGCTGTTGCTGCTGCTGAGGCTGGTAAGCAGCTGCAGGTGTATAGGAAGGATAATTCTCTTCTTTCTGGAGAAGAAAGGTTTCTTTGGAGTAGTTTTCCTCTTGGTGGGGTCAGCCATTTTCCTGGAAATGCGCTTAAGGGTGAGATCATATGTCTCAATCTCACTGGCATTTTCTCTCCAACCCTTCCCAAAAAGGTTCTCTCCAGTACATGGGATATTAGCCAACTTGTCCTGGACTCATTGTTCGAAATCTGATGCCTGCAAAACCATATCATCCTTCAAGGCCCAATGCAGACAGCTGAAGCTCTGCTGGTTGATTCAAAAGCATCAAACAATGCTCTAGTGAGGAATTTAGAGGTATTTGACCCTATCTAATAAGGGCTTGGAATGCACCTCTCCTATATTCAGGGAGTATGGGGGCAAATGTCTCCAGATCCCTGGTGACATTCTTGAGAAATGATGTATAGCATGTAGGATATAATTCTTGAGGTCGGCATGTGTGCCTGGAAACATCAATGCCCAAAGGCATAGAGTGTCCTCGAGTCCCTACCTGGAGGCATGGGATTCTTTGAGCTCTTTATTCGGCGTATGGCCGATTTCACCACCATGGAGTGGTGGGGGACCTGAGGCTTCTGAAAGCCTGGGCACGCTAACTCAGTACATGGTATTGAGTCTTTTGCTAATGGGTGGAACCGTGAGAGAAGCCTCCCACATGCGGAGCATTAGATCTTGTAAGATGTGATACACCGGTAAAATAGTTGCCTCCTTAGACATAGGAAGGTGTTGGAGGATCTCCTCTGCTCTCAGTTCCTTCTCAGAGGTTACAGTGATCTGTAGCCCTGCTGGCATGTCCCGGATGAAATCATGGAAAGACATGTCTTCTGGTTGGGACCTGTGCCGCTCTTGAGGGGGGGGACAGATCCGAAGGAACATCTGGAAGATCTTGGGAATCCTGAGGGTCTGTGTCAGAATTGGAGGAAATAGAGTCAGAGTCTGACAAGCAATTGAAGTATCAGCGGTCATGCTTCTGACTCCGATACTTCGTTAATACCGGTACCGATGTTCCAAGGTATCAGAATCGGGAGCCCTGGCAGTTGCAGCCTGCTGGTACCAACATTGTCGGTCGGTTCCAATGGAGGCATCGGTGGTAAGAGGTCCACCAATGCAGGCTCAGTGAGTCTCGATGCCAATGGTGAGACTTTCCTCTCAACTGTATTGATCTTCAATGCCGATGTCTTAGACTTACTCATGTTTGGACTTTGCCGAGACCTGAGACCCATGCAAGGAGGGTGATGTGAAAGCCACTGAAATAGAGTCTGGGGGAGATAGCGTACCACACTGTCTGGCTCTATTCTGTAGACCTCTCTTTGTCATTTGTTGGCACAAAGGACAAGAGTTTGGTAAATGGTCAGGGCCCAAACATTTGAAATACCAGTCATGTTTATCTGTGACTGAAATTGTACTGGAACATTTGGCACATTTTTTAAAACCACCGATGCGTTTTTCCATGTTTGAAGGTCTCTTCAAGATGAAGAGAAAAATGTAAGCTGAAGCCTAGTTAGCGGTGAATACTGCAGAAAAAGAAAAGAAAAATGTTTTAAGTTAAATGAAAAAAGAAATCGGGGCTGGTGTCGGAGTGACAGAACCAGTGTTGACGGAAAGGCAAAGTACAGTATTAAACCAAAAAGGATAAGTTTTTCAGCAGTGACAGGAATGAAACAACCTGCTGGCTTCGCAGAAAACAAAGAACTGAAGAGTTGGGAAGGCAGTTGTGCAGGCGCAATGGACTGCTCCCAAAAGCTTTACAATTGGATGCTGGGGAGTGTTCCCGCGCGGACTTGGTCAGTACTGACGTCACTCATATGTGAAGACTGCATTCCTGCTTGTTCCTGGAGATAAAACCTCAAGCCTTTTTTCCTAAACACATCAGAAGTGCCATTCTAGATCAGAATACCATGATCAAGAAGACAGTTCGGGTCACCTGAAAGGTCATAATGGGGAAATCTATTCTCTACTGCTTACTCTCAGAAGTAAGAGGAGATCTCCCTAATTGACCTGGCTAATAGCTGCTAGTGAACCTGTCTCCTTGATTCTTAGATCTAGCATATTGCTGTTTTGGGTCCTAACTGCAGACTCTCCTCACTCTTCTTCTGGTGGAGGTTAAGATCCCCTCCGGCATCTAGCACCATCTTCCTCTGTCAGGCGATGGGGTCCCCACGGGCATAAAACGCTGTTTTCTCCAGTAGCCTGCGGGATTTCCATTTGGAATGCATAGGTTTGTTAACACAAGTGTAAGCACAAAGAATCCTATGTGTAAGGACAGATGGATAGATCCTCCACAACAGGTGCTACTGCTTTGGTGAAATGCACCTAACAAATTAATATCTGAAATCAGTGGCTCTGCTTTGCATTCTGGACTTGTTTGAGCAGTTAGCAAATTGATTGTTTAAGCACAATTTAAATTAAACACACACTATCAACAATGATTGCCCTGAACTGTCCCCACTGCTCTTTGTGACCTCAAATAACACAGGCACACTAAAAAAAATTTTTTTTAAACTGCCTCTAATGTTTCGATTGATTTTTACGTTTTTTGGTGCGCTGAATCCAAATCTGGTAACCAATTTGCTCCATCACGTACAGATTTTTTGCTACATTGGGTTACAGCCAACATGGCTTTAGACAAGGAAGATCTTGTCTTACTAACTTGTCATGTTTTTTGAAGGAGTGAATAAACAGGTGGACAAAGGTGAGTCGGTTAATATTGTGTATCTGGACTTTCAGAAAGCCTTTGACAAGGTCCCTCATCAGAGACTTTTGGCAAAACTAAAGAGTCATGGGATAGGAGGCAGTGTACTATTGTGGATCAGGAACTGGTTAAAAGATAGAAAGCAGAGGGTAGGGCTAAATGGCCAATTTTCCCAATGGAGAAAGGTGAATAGTGGTGTACCCCAGGGATCTGTGCTGGGTCCGCTGCTTTTTGACATATTCATAAATGACCTGGAAAGTGGAATAACGAGTGAGGTTATCAAATTTGCAGATGACACAAAACTATTTAAAGTTGTTAAAACCGAAGAGGATTGTGAAAAATTGCAAGAGGATCTTGATAAATTGGAAGACTGGGCATCAAAATGGCAGATGAAATTTAATGTGGACAAGTGCAAGGTTATGCACCTAGGGAAGAACAACCCAAACTATGGTTACACGATGCAAGGTTCCACATTAGGAACCACCACCCAGGAAAAAGATTTAGGCGTCATTGTGGGTACCATGTTAAAACCCTCAGCCCAGTGTGCAGCGGCGGCCAAGAGAGCAAATAGAATGCTAGGTATGATAAGGAAAGGAATGGAAAATAAAACAAAAGATATTATAATGCCTCTATATTGTTCCATGGTGAGACCGCACCTTGAATATTGTGTGCAATTCTGGTCGCCGTATCTTAAAAAGGATATAGCGATTTTAGAAAAGGTTCAGAGAAGAGCCACCAAAATGGTAAAGGGGATGGAAGGATACTCCTATGAAGAAAGGCTAAAAAGGTTAGGGCTCTTTAAACTGGAAAAGAGACGGCTGAGGGGAGATATGATAGAAGTCTATAAATTAATGAACGGAATGGAACGGGTAAACGTAGATCGATTGTTTACGTTATCAGAATATAGAAAGACTAGGGGACATGCAATGAAGCTACAGGGTAAACTATTTAAGACCAATAAAAGAAAATATTTTTCACTCAACGTGTAATCAAACTCTGGAATTTGTTACCGGAGGATGTAGTAAAGGCTGTTAGTGTAGCTGGGTTTAAAAAAGGTTTGGACAAGTTCCTGGAGGAAAGGTCCATAAACCATTATTAAGAAGTGACCGAAGATATCAATGCTTGACCCAGTACAAGCATTGTGGAACTTGGGGAAACTGCTAGGTACATATGACCTAGTTTGGCCACTGTTGGAAACAGAATACTGGGCTTGATGGACCTTGGTTTGACCCAGTATGGCATATCTTATGTTCTTATGTTTCAGATTGAGTGCGATCGAGATAAAAGTTTCTTGGATGAATTCTTTATACTAATTGTTTAGTAGTTATTCAAATAAGAATAAAGAAAATTGTAACAAGGCAGCACATAAGAATAGAGTAATGTCAACAAAACACACTGTGATGGTAGCAAAATTGTCTGCACTTAAAACAGCCACATACATGTGCACAAACATTGAGCATATAAGAGCGAGGTTAGACACAAAGCAAAGCAAAGAAATGTGCAAAAAATGTTGTACAGGTATGTATGTAAGAATAGAAAACGCAAACCGCACCATTGCAATACATGAAGACAAACACCCGATGGTGTGAAAATAAAATTCTAATAAATGAGATCCGACACTGTGGTAATAACTAGCAAATTTTTATTTCAAAGTTTAGTAAAAACACGATATTTGTCAACACAGTTTAGATTTTAAAGTCATTCTTGGGTCAATCAATCTCCTGGTGGGCCCGTTTCTTCTTCCCCAGAATGCTTCTCTTGGTGCGCTGCTTGGCGTATTTTTCATCTGGGGTTTCCCGCAGCAGCAACCAGCAGAAATCAGCCATCATAGTGGTGTTCGAACTTCCTTGGTACCTTCTCTCTGCGTCCTTGATGTCCTGGTGAAACCTTTCACCTTGTTCTTCACTGTACGCCCCCAAGTTTTCGGGAAAGTAGTTCACATGGGAGTGCAAGAAATGGACTTTCAGGCTCATGTTACAGCCTTGTTCTTTGAAGGCATTGAGCATCCTGGCAACAATATCCTTATAGTTCTCATCCCGCCTGTTCCCCAAGAATTTGAGAACAACATCCTTGAAGGAATCCCAGGCTTCTTTTTCCTTCTCAGACATCGTTTCAGCGAATGCTCCATCTGAAATGAGTTTCCTTATATCAGGGCCAACAAACACTCCTTCCTTTAGCTTTGCTTCAGAAAGTCGGGGAACTTTGAGCAAAGGTACCGAAAGCACTCACCATCTTTTGGAAGGGACTTGATGAATTGCTTAATGAGACCCAACTTAATGTGGAGAGGTGGTAATAGAATTTTATCACGAGGTACCAAGCTCTCATGAAGAACATTTTTCTCACCGGGTCTCAAATACTCCCGAATTGGCCAGTCTTTTTTCCCCCAGTGTAGGTCGCGGGCCCAGCTATCCCACAAGCAAAGGAAGCAGGGATATTTGGTGAAACCGGATTGCTGCCCTAATAGCATGGATAGAATTTTAAAGTCTCCACAAATCATCCACTTATGCTCATCATAACGAATCTTCTGAAGAATCAGGGCCAAATTCTCGTATTTTTCTTGGAGAATAACAGAGTGAGCAATAGGAACTGAAGCGAATGTGTTGCCATTATGAAGAACACCTTTTATGCTGTCTTTTGACGAATCAATGAACAGCCGCCATTCAGCAGGATCATACTTGAGTTTAAACTTTTCCATCACTCCGTATATATCGTTGCAAAATACCAAATCTTCCTCTTTGCTGAAATACTTCAAAAATTGTGTCTCGCGATTGCGGTACCAATAAAAAGTTGTTCCTGGTGACAATAGATTTTTCTGTTTAAGCCGAGAACCTAGCAGTTGGGCAGCATCTTTTGGGAGTCCTAAATCCCGGACTAAATCATTCAATTCAGCTTGAGAGAAAAGTTCAGGTTTCGGATCTGGTTCCGTTTCAAACTCGGAAGTACTGGACTCATCGGGAAAAGCCATCTGATGAGTCTCATCATGATCAGAACCGTCCACACAAATATGATCCAAAGATTTTGGTGGTTCAGGCACAGGTACTTCATTGCTATGAGGCATAGGCCTAATTGCTGAGGGAAGGTTGGGGTAACTTATTACGTTCTTATTTTTTAAGTTGTATCCCTTCACAATGCAAGAGCAAAAATAGCAGTCACTGCTGTGGTCTCTTTGTTCACGCCACATCATAGGTATTCCGAAACGAAATGCTTGTTTTTTACCTTTCATCCATAAGCGTAGATCTTCCTCACATGTCTTGCGCACTTTGTGAGGAGACCACAGTTTGTCTTGATCGCCTAACTTCAAACCGAAATAGGCGAAATATACCTTTTTAATAAATGCAGAAATGTTCCTCTGCCGCTCTTTCACGGTATATTCCCCACAAATAAAACAAAAACTGTCCGGAGAGTTGACGCAACCTCTGGCTCTGTGAGCCATCACAAATACACAGCACTGCAAACTACAACTGTAGTGAACCACTTCGGAATAAAGCTGGATTACGACTGAGCAAACAAAAGGTAATAATGAACTTGCAAGAAACTGAAATTTGACAGGAACGTTCATGTCGCAACCACCGTGTTTGAGTGAGTGAGCGAATGAGGCAAGGCGAACAGGAAAGAACATGCGCCAGCGCGAGTACTGGATTTAGCCCTCCGCCTCCCAATTGTCCTGTTAATGTATAAAATGAATACAAAACACTCTAAAATATCATGAGGGAGTGTTTCTAGTTAGTTAACCATTACAACCTCTATTTTGGGCCAAGAAAATAAACTACAGTCGGCTAAAAAGAAATTATGTGAACATTCCTTATATGGGTAAGAAATCTAATTTTGCAAGAAAACGTGACGTGATGGAACATTTTGGCTATTTTTCCTGGATTCAGCACCCCAAAATCTATAGGAATCAGTTGCAAAACTGGAGGCAGTTTTTTGGTAGTGTACCTGTGTAATTCATTGAATCCTCCATGCTATCAGGCCCAAAAGTAGATTGCAAGCCCAACAAAATCTGAATGTAATGTACCTTGAACTTGGATTTGGAAAGGCCATGCGCTGTCAGATCTAAACCCCAAATCCATGTCAAAGGCTCAGAATTCACTTATTTTGGGCATCCTGTCCAAACTGAAATCCATTTGTAAGTGGCGGTACGGAGGGACAAGCCTTTATTCGCTGCAAGCTGATGCTTCTCTTCATTCTTGAAGCCTCTCTCCTAGCTCACTCAATATCACTGCAGTGACAATCCCTAGCCAGGAGCCAGAGGCTGTAGCTCTTTCAAGAACCCAGTAACCTGTACCTAGAGTCCGACTGAGCACTCACAGGGAATACACCTCAGAAATCACAGTTCACTTGTACCTACCGCCTTCTGGACATTTATTGTAAGTGCCCTAATGTTTTAACCTACTTTCCTTAGAATTCTAAAGGGCTTTTGAACCTCATTAAGATAATGGCTGACCTATCTGAAGCAGGGTGGATCATTTCTACAAGGAAAAGATCTTTTGCGTTTTTATCCTCTTTTTTCAGTTACTAATGAAAACAATATTACAGAAATAAGGAAATTCCATAATGGAGTCTAAGTCTGTAAAATTACAGAGAACAAGGGTCCTTGCTTAGAGCTCTGTACATGCTAGTATTCGTAATTCTGTTTGAGAATGCTGGGGGTTGCTTATTTAGTAGTATTTAGCTCACGCCTTTACAGTAATAGTTCAAGGTATGTTACAATCAGGTACAGTAGGTTACTGCATCTATAGCAGTCAGGACTTGATCACAGCCTGGGGCCTTCGACAGAAACCTCTTTTTCCTATAATTGCTTTCAGGGATATATGTCCTTGACCAAGACACCGTTCATCACTCTTGCTAGAGCCACACACCCAGCAGTAGCTAACATGGAGGTGGAGAGACCATGCGACTAGGGCTGCACTGCCTAAAAGGCCATTCTGAATGTACGTTTACCAAGTTTAAGTTACAATGTAAACCGCTTTGATTGAAATGATAAAGCGGTATAAAAAAACAACTGTTAAATAAATAAATACATAATACAAAATAAAATAAAAAACAAAATCTCAAGCCACTTTTGTGAACTTAATGAGGCAAAGTACTATATATAACGGCTGTATGGTATGTTCCGCTTATCTGACCTTCAATAACTTCTCCAGCTCAGCTTCCTTCTCCTTCTCCTTTTTCTTCTTTGACAAGGGTTGCCCATCCACTTCATCTGCTTTCCTCTTGCTGAATTTAAAATAAAACAAAATAAAAAAAAAATAGATGTTAGCAACATAGTATATGATGACAGATAAAGACCAGTATGGTCCATCTAGTCCACCCAGCAAGGTGGCAAGAGTAGAGGTATACCTACCGCTCCATGCAGGTCACCCCTATTTGTTGAGATATAAGAGATGGTGAAATTAAGCCTTACCTGCTAATTGATGTTCCTCAAGTTCCTCCAGTTCAGTCCCGGTACATGTGGGTATTCAGACCCTACCAGCAGCTTGGAGACTGAGCATGTCACAATCCATGACATCACTCTGGATAAGTAGCTGGTACCTCCCCTCCATCCTCTGAAGGCAAGGACCCCATTTCCCAAAAGGTCCTCCTCCATTCTCCTTCTACTTGGCCCTGGTTCGTCTTCCATCTGTGCTTTGGAGAGGGTCGCTGAAAAACTCCTCTTTGGAGCCTTGTCCAGGATTCCCCCACCTCCTCCTCTCACCGCTGCCTAATACAAAAGGCCGTATGCATGAGGAGAATAAACTCCAGGGTGAACTATTCTGGGAGAGCAGCTGTCTGCACTATCTGTGATGAGGAGGGTCTACCAGCTTTCTTTCCTTTGCTCTTGGCAGTCTTTGAGGGGGGAACTGCCCCCCCCCCTCCGGAGTCTGCACCCATCAGTGTTACCACGCCTGATAAGGGAGAATCCTCAACTGTCAGGGGTTGAGAAGGAACTTCCCCTGTTTCCGAAACTTCTAGAGTCCCATCCATTCTCTGCTCGTGCATTTTGGTCTCCACAGACCTGGAGTCAGCCTTATAACTGCAGCAGAAGCCCGTGGCAGAGACTTGCCCTTTTCTTGACCTACACACAAAATGCAGGAGCTTAGATAGTACGTTGGATACCCCACAAGCATCAGAGCACTGCCACCTTGACTGCTGCATAGCTAACTGCTAGTTCTGATGTTAAAGTGACACTGCAGCACAGATCTTTCTGCCTTTTCCTTTTATTTGGTTCTTATCATTGCCAATTCCCCCCCAAAGACAAGAAAATGTGAAAAGCAACTTCCCCAGCATCTGCCAAGGCCCCCTGGAGAAAAATCAGCAAACCATGGTTTTCACACTACTCTGGCTGCAATTCCTGCACTCTGTGGGAAATGGCATCTATCACTATGCAGTCAGTGTTGGGTCTCTGGTTTCCCAGCTCTCACTAACCCCCATTCGCATCAGAAGGGCTCCCCACAGAAAAAACAAAAAAGAAATGAAAAAGCAAGGAAACTCAACCGTGCATGGTCCGCACTGTTGCCCCAACACTCAGCATCCTTACCTGGGCTTTGGCATTGGTGGGCAGGAGTGACAGCAACTTTACTTCAATAACGACTCCTCACCCTGTGCTTGGATCCGGAGTTGCCGCTTACTACCATTCAGCAGGTGAGCCTCCCTCCTTCCCCAGCAAGGCTCCTGCTGCCACCAGAGCATTCCTCCGTACATTAAGCCCATTTTTTTAAAACCTTATTCAACTTTATTTAACTCTGTGATGCCTGACGATTCCCTATCATCCCTGCAGTGAGTCCACAGGAATCACACCCCTCCAGCTGTTGGAGACCGAGATACTGGAGGCTGGAGGGAGGTACCAGCTACTTATTCAAGGTGATGTCATGGATTGTGACAAACTCAATCTCCAAGCTGCTGGTGGGGTGTGACTACTCATATGTCCCAGGACTGGACTGGAGGAACGATAAGTAAAGTTAAGTTTATTTTGATTTTATCCCATTGCTATAAAAGGATCCACTGTGTCTGTCCCATGTCATTTTGAATTCTGTAACTGTATTTGTCCCCACCACTTCCATCGGGAGGGCATTCCAAGCATCCACATTGCCTTTCATTTTACCTCCTTGTAACTTCATGTTATGACTTCTAGTTTTACAGCTTCAAAGACTCTGAAAAATGGAAGGTTAATGCTTGAAGCACTTTCCAGGACTCTTTCCAAATCCCAGGTAACCTGAAGTAGCCTTGCATTCATTCCATCCCCTACTGAGCACAGCCACACCACAAGGCACCTCATTATCTGCCAGGAAATCTCACAGAGATTTAATGTGACTGGCTGAACAACATGTCTTCTAGCAGCTGGTCTTGCTGACACATGATGCAGAATCCCCACTGCGCTTTACAGGTTCAAATATGCACACTCAACCACCCCTGGCACAGTGCATGGAAGATTTTGGAGATGGCTATCATCAGCTCTTCCTAGACCCACTCCTGCTTTCTGTGAGTTTTAAAAGGGAAGTGGCATATAAAATGGCATACTGTAGTTAACAAAACAGGCCCTAAACAAACATGCTATCCAAATATGAAGAAAGTGATTAAATACCCACAGACAGAAGCCCCATGCTGATCTTTTTACTTTCATGAATTGGTGGCAGTAAAAAGGAAATAGGGAGATACAGGACTGGATGGATGGATAAGAGAAAGAGTAAGGGGAGAGAGAGAGGACACTGGGCTCTGAAGGAGAGACAGAGAGAGAGAGGCAAATGCTGGATTTCGAAGGATGGAGAGAGAGAGGGGGTAGATGCCAGGCTCTGATGGGTGGGCAGAAAGAGAGAGAGAGGGCAAATGCTGGGTTCTGAGATGTGAACAGAGAGGGTAGATGCTGGACCAGCAGGGGTGCTGAGGAAGGACAAAAAGAAGGGGGGGGGGGAGGTAGACAGCAGCTGAATTTTTTTTTTGGGGGGGGGAGGAGAGGGGTCAAAGAGATAGACAATGGAAAAGAAAGAGGGGAGATAATCAACCACAGGAGGGAAGGAGTGAGAGGATGAACTGTGGGGAGTAGGGGGCTAGGGGGAGAGAGGGAGAAGATGCTGGGCATAGTGGAACCTTGTGGGAGAGGCCATGGAAGTTTGGCAAGGAGATGAGCGAGTATGATGGCAAGTACAAAGGATGGAAATATGGTAATGGAAACTGAGGAAAGATAGACAAGAATAAGAGGCTAGGGAAGGAGTGAGACAGGGTTAAATGGGAAACTATGGGAGATGAGATGGGCTGTGCTGGAGGTGAGACAGAGAAATGGAAAATTGATAGGTGAAAAGTTAAAAGGAGATGGAAGACTAGAGGTAGGGTGAAATTTGAATAGATAGAGATGGCATAAAAATGACATGGAGGAAATTGCTGATGGAAAGATCAGCATAGGAATGGATGAAGACGAGCCTAGACAAGGTGAAATTAGATCTTACCTGCTAATTTTCTTTCCTTGAGTCCCTCCAGTCTAGTCCAGATGCATGGGTTATGCTCGCCTACCAGTACATGGAGATTGAGACCCTATAAGGGTCTTATACAGAGGTTCCGCAACTCAGTATTTCTATAACAAAGCAGACTCAACCAACACAGCTTATAAAACATTAGTATAACCACAGTAGAACCTTCCAAGAAACCAGTCCTCAGCTGTGGGCCCAGGGACAGCAGTAGAAAAAGAATAGCACCCTACTCCCCAAGAGACCCCCTTGCATGGGCAGCAAACACAGTGTCTGTCATCGTTAGCGCACAAGGAACAATAAAAACGTTTCTGCACTTTCCCGGGCTTGACTGCCACAGGCATAACAGATAGATCGATAGAAAGGGCCGGTTCTGGACTGGACTGGAGGGACTCAAGGAAAGACAATAAGCAGGTAAGATCTAATTTCACTTTCCTAATCATCCCTCCCACACCAAAGGGAGAATCTGTGCCACTTAAATGCATAAAAATGGCATGTGGAATCCCTGTGGAACGTCAGGAGAACGTCCGTCACTTCCATGGGCAGGTTAAGTTCTGAGAGGACTACCCTCTCTGCATCTAAGCCATGAGGGCCAGGGATACAACACTGGGATGCAGCAAGATTCCGACCTCCTGAGAAATGAGGTCAGGATCACAGCCCAGACAGAGAGGCTCCCACAGAAAGAGTTGAACCAGCAGGAGAAACCACAGCTGCCTGGGCCAATATGGGAAAATGAGTATCATAGTACCCCTGTCTGCCTGAAGCTTCAGCAACATCTTTGCCACGAGCAGGATCAGGGGGTACACGTAAAGCAACCCCACTCTCCAATTCAGGAGAAAGGCATCAGAGATCAGCCAGTCACTGGAGGCCATCCAGGAGCAGAACAGATCCACCTGAGCATTGTGCGGCATGGCAAAGAGGTCTATCGATGGAGTGTCCCATTCTCAAAAGATGCGGTCCACTACCCTCCTGTTGAGGGTTCATTTATGTGGTTGGAGGACTCTACTGAGGGTTCAGGAAGGTAGATCATTCTCAGCTCCATCCCATGGGCCACGGCAAATGTCCACAGGCACACCACTTCCCAGTACAGGAGGTACGAACCCCTGCCTCCTATTTGTTGATGTAGAACATTGTTACTTGATTGTCCATTTGAATTAGGACTACCTGGTTGGCCAGGTGCGCCTGGAAGGCCCAGAGAGCATTTACAATGGCCCACAGCTCCAAGAGGTTTATCTGGTGCAGGCTCTCCTATTCCGACCACAGGATCTGTGTGCACAGGCCATTCAGATGAGCTCCCCAGACCAACTTGGATGCATCCGTGGTGAGTGTCCAGTGGAGGTGTGATGACTGGAAGGGGAGTCTCTAGAGCAAGTTCTGCTGATCCAGCCACCACTGGAGGGAGTCTGCGAGGAGCATGGTAACCACTACCCGGTCCCAAGAGGCGGCCCATGACTTGCTGCCACTGAGTGCTCAGGGTCTACTGAGCTTGTCGCATCTGGAGATGAATTAATGGGATCACATGCACCATGGAAGCCATGTGGCCAAGAATACGCAGCATCCCCTAAGCTGTCATGTGATGTCTTTGTCAGATGGCATCAACCCACTTTCGTGAGCTACTGCAGGCGGTCCATCGGAAGGAAGGCTCAGGTCTGTGTGGTGTCCAGATGAATTCCAGCCGCTGAGAAGGTTTGTGGTGTGACTTGGGGTTTATCACAAATCCCAATCGCTTGAGCACCTGAATGGTCAGGTGGGCCAAATGCCAGACCCCATCCAGCATGGAGATCTTTGTTAGCCAGTCATCTAAGTAAGAGAAGGCGAAAACCCCAAATGTCCAGAGGTAAGCAGTGAGGACCCTAAGGACACCAGTTTGAAGGGAAGTATGTGGTACTTGAAGTGCTGGCCACCCAGCACAAAGTGAAGGTTCTTTCTGTGAAGAGGATGGATCAGGATGTGAGTGTGTGTACCCTTCAGATCTAAGGAGCATAGCCTTGTCCTGGAGAAGGTAAGGGAACAGCATCCCCAGGGAGACCATTTTGATCTTTTCCTGTACTAAGAAGCAATTGAGGTCCCCCTTAGGTCCAGAATGGGTTGAAAATCCCCCAGTCTTCTTGGGGACCAGGAAGTACCAAGAGTAGAATTCCTGCCTGACCTGAGCTAGAGGCACCGGCTCAATGGCCAGCAAACCTCCCCCCCACCCCCCCCGAGAAGACCATGGTGGTGAGGATCTAGAAGGTACTCCTCTGGGAAGAAGTGAGGCAGTAGTTGGGCAAAGTGCAGCTGGACGATCTGCAGGACCCAGGTGATTGGCTACGCGCCTTAGGAACCAGTCAAAAACCTGCCCCCAGCTGTGGCTGAGGTGTGGGTTAGGTCTTCTGAGGCTTGGTGTGCCGCCAGTGCCTTCGATGGGGCACTGAGGGCTTTGGTATTGATGCTTCCGCTAGTAAAAGGACTTCGTCCCCTGCTATTTCTTTCTCAAGGAGTCAGTAGCTTTACATGAGAGCCTGGAGTTTGTGACCTGCTCCTTCTCAATCTCGCCTGCCCTCTCCTCCATCGGCTTACTGAAGAGGTTCTCTCCCTGAATCCGAGAGCAAGTCCGGAGACTCCTGCTCAAAGCCTGAAGATTCCTCATCCGTCTCCCATCCCTCGGAGTCTAACTCGGGCAAGGAAGGCAGGCACTGATGTGGCCAATGATGTTCCTCACAAGGGCACCGGTGTCAGGGCATCGGAGCACAAGACGCTGGATAGAGAGATGGCGGTTGGGATCAGTGTGGACTCCAACTGCCGACTTGACATCCCCGCCTCAGTGGGGAGGGCATGGGTCTGCAGGATCGGTTGTACAGCATGCAGCAAAGCTGCGAGAGGCAGTGGGGCCACCGGAGCCCATGTGTCTGGGATCACCACCATATGCGCCTCAAGGTTAAATTAGACTTACCTGCTAATTGTAGTTCCTGGAGTAGATCCAGTCTAGTCCCGAATCATAGAGTTATGTACCTCCTACCGCAGCTAGGAGACTGAGCATGTCACTCTTTTAGTGACTCCAGTATAAGTAGTCCCGGGTCAGCCCCTGAACTCAGTATGCTATTGTCAAAGCCGACTCACTAGAGCAAAAAACATGAACCGCAGTAACCAACAAATAAACGGCAACTCCCCAACAGTATAGTGTGCCAAGATTAGCACAGGAAAACCCTGCTGAAGCAGAAGGAGCCGCCCGTTCTCCCCAGCCCCCCCCCCCTTCCGAGAAGCTGGACACTCGCCAGAGAAGCGGGCAACCCCTCCCCATACAGACTCTGTAACAGCTAGGCCAAAATCGCTCCACCACTGTTTCCACCGCTCACCACGTGCTCAGGCTATCCCCTGGCAGCAGTCCATTGGGTGGGCAGCGGGACTAGACTGGATCTACTCCAGGAACTACAATTAGCAGGTAAGGCTAATTTAACCTTCCTGAGCGTAGCTCCAGTCTAGTCCCGAATCATAGAGATGTAGCAGAGCAGTGAATGTACTCAACGGGAGGGACCTGCCAGACCAGCCTGAAGCACTGCCGATCCAAACCGTGCATCCCTCTCCGCTTGCACATCAATCCGATAATGTTTGACAAAGGACTGCAACGACGACCAGGTAGCCGCCCTGCAAATCTCTGCCACAGGAACCAAGCCACACTCCGCCCAGGAAGCCGCCTGGGATCTCGTAGAATGCGCCCGCAGTCCCTGAGGCACCAGCCTGCCTTTCAACAGATAAGCCGACGCAATGGCCTCCTTAATCTATCGAGCAATCAACGCCTTCGAAGCCGGCTCTCCTTGACGCGAGCTCCCAAACAGGACAAACAATCTATCGGTCTTGCGCAAAGACTCCGTCCGCTGCAAATACACTTTGAGGACCCTACCTACGTCCAACTTATGCAAACAAACTGCCGCTCCCTTGTCCGCTAACCTGGAAAAGAACGGCAAGGCCACCACCTGATTCACATGGAAGGCGGAGACTACCTTAGGCAGAAAGGACGGAACTGTCCGCAGCACCACTTTCTCTTTAGAAAAGGACAAGAACGGCTCTCTACACGACAAAGCCTGCAACTCCGATATCCTCCTCGCCGAAGTAATAGCCACCAAAAACATCGCCTTCAGCGTGAGATCCTTCAAGGTAGCCCTTGCCAACGGCTCAAAGGGCTCCCTCACCAGCGCCTCAAAAGCTACATTGAGATCCCAACCGGGCACTGTTCGCCTGCACGGAGGCCTCAACAAGAAAGCCGCCCTCAAAAATCTCTTCACATCCCGATGAATACCTAGCGGCTTCCCTAGCACGTTTCCCCGATAACAGGAAATCGCTGCCAACTGTACCCGGAGAGACAACGCTGCTAAGCCCTTTTCCAAACCATCCTGCAAAAAGGACAAGACACTCGCTACCGTGGCCCTCAAAGCTCGCAACTGCCGCTCCGCACACCAGGCTTCAAACAACCTCCACACTCTGACATATGCCAAAGACGTGGACCTACGCCTTGACCTCAATAAGGTAGCAATCACCGCTGACGAGTAACCTCTAGCCATCAGCCTCGCCCTTTCAATAGCCAGGCCGTAAGCGAAAACCGATGTACCTGAGGCATGTTTAGCGGTCCCTGCACCAACAGATCCAGTCTGTCCGGGAGCCTCCATGGCGGTTCCGCCAGCAGACGCATCAGATCTGCATACCACGATCTCCTCGGCCAGTCCGGTGCCACCAGCAGCACCAGCCCCCTGTGCCGCTCTATGCGCTGGAGAACCCTGCTGATAAGCACCCACGGCGGAAACACGTACAGCAGGCCGCTCTCCGGCCAACTCTGAATCAGAGCATCTAGCCCCTCTGACATCCGTTCCCTTCTTCTGCTGAAAAACCTGCCGGCCTTCGCCGACTCGAACGTCGCCATGAGATCCATCACTGGCCGACCCCAACGCCGTACCAGTGCCTCGAAAACGTCCTGGTTCAAGCACCATTCTCCCGGATCCACTCGCACGCGGCTCAGGAAGTCCGCCGTCACATTGTCCACTCCTGCCACATGAGCCACCGACAATGCCTCGAGATTCTGCTCGGCCCATTCCAGCAAGCCATCTGCTTCTACCTCCAACTGCACACTGCCGGTTCCTCCCTGCCGGTTTATGTAAGCCACCGCCGTGGCATTGTCGGAGAATACTCTGACTGCCTTTCCCTGCAGCAGCCCCTGCAATGCCCGAAGCGCCAAAAACACTGCTCTCAATTCCAACCGGTTGATGGACCATCCCCTCTCGAGATCGGACCACTGCCCTTGCGCAAAACGTCCCTCGAAGTGCGCCCCCCAACTGAACAGACTCGCATCTGTCGTCAAGGGCCGCCACTCTGGTGTCTCCAAAGACATGCCCTTCTCCAGACCCCCCAGCCGCGACCACCACTGCAGCGACCTGCGAGCCTCCCTGGGGCACACCAACGTCTTGGACAAGGGATCGGTCTGATGCGACCACCTCCGGAGCAACGCCCTCTGCAAGGGTCGCATATGCGCTCTGGCCCACGGCACTGCCTCTATCGTGGCCGCCATCGTCCCCAGCAGCTGCAAGTACTTCCAGGCCGATGGCGCTCGGAGTCCTAGGAAGGCCCGAACCAAACCTCCCAACTTTTGCACCCGCTGCAACGGTAGGAACACTCTCCCCTTGCACGTGTCGAAACGGGCCCCGAGATACTCCAACTCCTGGACAAGTGTCAACTTGCTCTTTGCCACATTGACCTCCCACCCCAGATTCTGCAAGAAGTCCACCACCCGAGCCGTCGACTGCTGACTCTCCTCCCGTGACTTCGCCCGAATCAACCAATCGTCCAGATACGGGTGCACCAACACCCCCTCCCTTCGCAACGCCGCTGCTGCCACCACCATAATCTTGGTGAATGTGCGCGGCGCCGTCGCGAGGCTGGAATTGAAAATGCCCCATAGGGACTGCAAAGCGAAGGAATCGTTGGTGCTCCCGTCTGATTGGAATGTGCAGATAAGCCTCGGACAAGTCCAACGACGTGAGATATTCTCCCTGCCGTACTGCCCCGATAACCGACCGCAAGGTCTCCATGCGGAAATGCGACACCCAGAGACACCGGTTCACTCTTTTGAGATCCAGAATAGGACGCATGGTACCCTCCTTTTTTGGTACCACAAAATAAATCGAGTATCGACCGCTGCCTTGTTCTTCCAGCGGAACCGGTACCACTGCGTCCAGCTCTATCAATCTCTCCAAAGTCTGACGAACCGCCTCGTGCTTGGCCTTCGTTCTGCACGGAGACCGCACAAACACGTCTCTCACCGGATGTTGGAACTCGAGAGCATACCCCCGCTGCATGATCTCCAACACCCACTGATCCGACGTAATTTGGGCCCAGGCAGGAAGGAAACTCCTTAACCGCCCTCCTACTGGCACCGTTCCCACCTGGGCCCCCCTCACTTCATTGCGGCTTTTTGGAACCCGGGGACACGGAAGCAGCAAATCCTCGGCCTGCTCCCCTGAACCCCCAAAAACCTTGCGCCCGATAGGAAAAACTTCCTCTTTGTGCCGGGGCAAACCTGGAGGGTCGAAAACGCCTGAACTCTCTACGCTGACTCCTGGACGGACCCCCAGCCCGACTCTGCTTCAGCTTGTCCTCCGGTAACCGACCTCCTTTCGACTCCCCCAAATCCTTGACCAATTTCTCCAACTCCTCACCAAACAGGAGCTTACCCCTGAACGGGAGCTTGGCTAGCCGGGCCTTGGAGGCCCCATCCGCCGCCACAGGTACCTCCTGGCCGCCACTACTGAAGCCATACTCTTAGCTAGCCCTCTAATCAAATCATACTGACTATCCGCCAGGTACGCTGTCCCGGACTCAATGCGTGCAGCTTCCTCTGAAACGTCGTCCGAAAGAGTCCCTTTCCATTTCTGGGACCACCTCAGACACGCCCATGCCACCCAGGCCCCACAAATCGAGACCTGCAAGGATAAGGCATTCACCTCAAACACCTGTTTCAACAAAGAATCTAATCTCCTATCCTGAACATCCTTAAGCGTTGCACTCCCTTCTACCGGAATAGTCATCTTCTTAGTCACCGCAGCTACCGCCGCATCCACCTTTGGAGGCTTAAACATATCTTTATCCGGTTCCACCAGAGGATAAAGCTTAGCCATAACCCTAGCCCCTCTGACACCGGATTCGGGAGCATCCCATTCCTCCTGAATCATCTCCTTAAAAATCCTATGAATGGGTAAGGATCTCTGGGACTTCCTGACGGCCTGCAAGAGAGGATCTTCGAGCCCCGTCTCCTCTGCAGAATCCGCAACCGGGACATTTAAAGTCTTTAAGGTCTCGGCAATCAAGGCCGACAGCTCCTCTCTACGGAACACCTGTACAATTCTAGCCTGCTCCTCCATCTCCGGAAGCTCACCTTCCTCCAAATCCTGTTCTCCATCCGAATACTCCCAGAGCGCTGACTCACCCAAATCCTGCTCATCCCCCTCCAAGCGCAGTTTGGGTCTCTTACCCCCATGTCTAGCTTCCTCCTCCAAGCTATCCTCCGGCCTCTTAGACCCCCGAGGTCCCTGGTACCACAGCCGCAGCCCCTCCAACTGCCTGCTGCAGGAGAGTTAAAAACTGTGGCGAAAAAATCGCCTCCAGACCTCCCTGTAAAGGTACCTGGGGCAGGGACCCCTCCAACGCCAAGGAAGGCCCCGGATTGGGGTCCAGCCGTGGTTCCTGGGACGGAGAAATATCCTTCGGCCCCCCATCCCCAGGAGTCTCAGGCCCCTCTGGCTCCCTATCTGCCATGGAGGCTTCAAAACTACAGCCTCTGCACACACCAGCCTCTGAGACTGAACTCTTCCGTGCCCCACACAAGAGG
Organism: Ichthyophis bannanicus; assembly: GCA_033557465.1. NCBI lineage: Eukaryota > Metazoa > Chordata > Amphibia > Gymnophiona > Ichthyophiidae > Ichthyophis > Ichthyophis bannanicus. The sequence continues at coordinate 368,240,575 of CM066033.1, read as the reverse complement.
CACCTCGGCCTACCCGCCATGAAGCACACTGTTCAGCTCCGGGACCCCCAAAAGGCCAGAGACCAAATAAACCACTTTCACTATAAACCTACTCTTAAGTGTCCGTCTCGCTAAACACCTTTCTCTCCTTTTTTCTTTTTTTTTTTTAACGGACGACACCGACCCCAAAGAAAAAATCTGAACCCACTATGGTTCCCTGCCGCGCTTCCCGCTCAATTCGCGGCTCCCGCGCTTAGCCACGCGGTCCGGGCCTGTCCCGCATGAACTGGGCCGTCTCCACCCGGCCCCGCTCTGAAAGACCGCCACTGAACTGCCGGCACTACTCTCGTACCCCCGCAGTCTCACTTACCCCGTGCCGCCTTCGTTTCGCAGTCCGGCGCTTCCTCCGCTGCCGGATCACTGCCGCTGGACCGCGGCCAGGGCGCGCGCACGCTGCTCCTTCCTCAACGCCCGGTTTCCCGCCTTGTGGGAAAACAGGATGGAGGGCCCCTGCTCACTCTCCCGCACACGCTCCTGGACGTTTTGCACCCCAGAGAGAGGGGGGAAAAGGGGGGGAAGCTCCCTAGCTACTTCCAGCCACAATTTAAAAAGGCCAATGCCAATGCCAATTTAAAGGGGCAGAACCTCTAGACTGAAGAGATTGCAATTATTTGCCTTTTTCTTATCGTTCGTCTCTTCCTTTGTTTTCTATTTGTTTTGTTTTTTTTAACTAAATTTCTATCCTTTGCTCTAGTGAGTCCCGAATCACTGGAATCAGAACCTCCTTCCGCTGCAAGAAGACTGAGCAAAACTGAGTTCAGGGGGCGGACCCAGGACTACTTATACTGGAGTCACTAAAAGAGTGACATGGTCAGTCTCCTAGCTGCGGGAGGAGGTACACAACTCTATGATTCGGGACTAGACTGGAGCTACGCTCAGGAAGGGCCCGATGGCCCTCAGCCAGCACTTCCATCTCTGAGGTCATCACGTCTGGAACGACAACTTTGGCCACAGACTCTGGCACTCATCCCAGAGCCTCCACAATGGCAAGTGCATCGGAAGACTGCTGGTAGCTCTCTGGGGCCTTGGGAGTTGATGACTCCTGCTAGGGCAAATGAGTAGGCTGCTCCCGGCCATCGACCTTGATGTCCTTTAGCCCAGTTCTCGGCCACCCCTTCAACATCAATGGAGCAGATGACTGTTCCTTCCATGGCTCCAACCGGATGTCAATGGACAGCCTCTGCTCCAAGGTACCGCGGCCCCTCCACTCCGAGTAAGCAGGAGCACAGCGTGGTGCTGAAGCCTTGGCGGAGCCCCACAAGGGCGTCGACACTGGTGTTGATGCCATGGCAGAGGATGCAGAGTCCGACGACCCGAAGAGGGACTCTCGCTGCTTCTCCCAGACCTTTCTGGTCATCTGCAAGCAGAAATTACAGGAGGGCTCATAGCTGGGCCCGAGGCACTGAAGACACCAATTATGTCAGTCTGTGATGGAGTGGTGTGTGCACACTGTGTACTTCTTAAATCTGCTGTAGTTTAGACGTTTAGACATGACTGGAAAAACAGCTGCCGAGAGATCAAACCGTTCAATGTCTCCAGCCAGAAAAACACACGGGATAGATAAAAAAAATCCCGAAGCACGAAAAAGTCTAAAAAGCGGCATTGGTGGGAGCAGACACACCCGACGATAGGCGAATAGGCATTAGAGAAGAGAGAAAATAAAGAAAACCCATGAGGGGCAAGAAAAAAAAATCAAATTTTCCAGCGACGATAGGGACTCATCCTGGGGCTCTGCGGAAAAAGAAGACTGGAGATAATGTGTTGCCGCGGCAGGCGGGAAGGCAGGCGCGCCTGCTTGATGGAGCCTCCTAAAAGCTTCCTATGATAGCTGGGGAGCATTCCTGCATGGGGCTCCATCGGAAACGTCATCCATATGTGAGGGCTTATTTCCTGCTTGTCCATGAAGAATACATATGCACATCTCATGAAAAGAAGAAAATCAAAGAGGAAGTGGGCACATCTGATTATTCAATTGGTCATTATGGGCTTTACTTTATAACAAGATACCTACGTGAGACCAATGGAATGCTAAATTTAAGCCTATTTTACAAGATAACACAGGCGCCTAAATGTTTTCATAAAAACCCCAGAACCAGCCCCAAAAGTACACAAATCCTGACTTGCAAATTTGTAGGTGTAAATTTGTGCTTGTACCCTGCGCATTTACACACATATTTTAGATACACGCGAACAAACATCTCAACTCTGTGTTCACTCCACCCAAGCTACATTACTGGGAACAAAAGCGCAGGTCACATAAAAATAAGCACACACATCCCAAGCATGTAGGAGGCATATTCAAAGCATTTTATCTGGTACTAAATATCCAGTTTATTTAAAGAGACGGCAGCTTGACACCTTAAATGTGCCTAACCGCTACCACCGAATATTGGCCCCATAGTTTTTACATGTGTAGGTGGATGTGCTATTTTATAAAGCTTTTATTTGCATGTGAAACAGACTTTATACATAGAAAAAGGTTTATAAAATTACTACCATCTCCATCATTTAGTATTTATCTTTCATACGTTACAGCCCTGGAACACCATGAGACTGAAAACACCCTAGTCACCATGCTAAAAGGATACAAGGAAGAGAGGACAACTGTCTATAGGTGAGCAAAGAGACATAGAAGGCCAGCATATTTGCAGAGATCTGAAAGAGCCATTCAGGATTTTCTGTATACCAGCTGTCAATGTTGTATAACATTCCATCTCACTCTGCTTTCTAATGGAAAAGCGGGGCAGTTTGGGGTCCCTAAAAATGTAGGTCAGTGGTGAGTTCTCATTCTTATTCAATCTATGTACTTTTTAAATGAAAAGTTATTTCCTTCAGTTAACTATAATTTAATAATGTAAAATCTGTGGGCTAACCTAAGACGCCATCACAGACTCCTGATGGATGCTGAATGATGGTGGTGGGACAGAAGCTTCAGATCTGCAAGTAATCACCAGTGGCAAGTTTTCCGAGGCCAAAAGTATAAAGGAATATAAGTCAACACAGTGGCCATGCTCCCAAATAACATGTCAACATCAAGTTCGAACTGAGACACCACCAAGGAGCTAATTAGGTCCTCTGTTCGCTTTCTTTCTAAGGTCATGAGGGCCATGAGTAGTTCTCTCCTGACAATCAATTACTGCTACTTCCCATTCCACGTTAATCCCCACAGTCAAACATCAAGAGAATAGGAGTGCCATTGTGTTATAAAGTCAGTGGATGTGAATACACAGAATCCTCACACTGAACCTGGACAAACAGATGCCTATCGCAGTCAATCTCCTCCATGACAGGAAATAATTACAAGGCCTGAACCCACCAGGATGCCATCGGAAACTCTCATAGGCCACTGTAATACTGGAAGTAGGAATGCATTGCCCAGCAGTGCATGTGGATGAATTTGAAAACCAAGTAAAGGTCAGTAACTCTGGCTGCTTCTCATCCAGGGAATTTATGTTTTTAAGGGGAGACGAAAGCTTGTTGAAAAACAGGACAGCCTGTCAATTTTATGGAGAATATCATAGCACGATACAGGTGTCCAATGAGCAGCTTTTCTAAGAGTTAATGCACAATAGATTACTTTTTAGTTTTCTCCTCATGAATTCTATACCAGAGTTACAAGCTTACAAAATATTTACCATTTATGAACCTAGAAACTGAACTAGGACAGCGCATAATTCCTCAGCATATAACTTTAAAACATTCAGGCAGGTGTGGATTTTCAGTTCAAAAGGGGGATAAATATATTTCTTCATTCTAATTGAAATTCCTTACAGTTTGTTAGACATTAAAACACAAATCTTTAGCGACTACGGAAGTCATTTTATTTATTTTTTATTTATATATAGTATTTAGCTCATGCCTTCCCAGGAGAAGATCAAGGCGATCACCAGAAGAGTTGTCACTGGAATAGAAACCCCAGGGGTCAGCTGCTGTGTGGGGCTGTGAATACACAGCACCAATGCAGAAAAAAAAAGTTTGAAATTCAACAAACCGCTAAGATAAATGAAACAAAATGTTCTACAAACAATTGGTTTCGAAACACTAACGAATTAGGCCACTTGGGCTGGCTGTTTCTATTTACATGTTGTTACAACTCTAACATTATGTATACATTTAATTCCAACATTGTATTTATAAGTAAGAGAATCCTAGGTGTGGATGACATACCATTTTGGGGCTCAACCATCAGGGGAAGGGACCCAGTGGCAATGGAGATTAGGACAGACAATCAGAAGGAAACTTCTGTGTGAACCTTTGATCTGTGTTCAATACGATCAGCTGTGTACTTTGAGAGATTGAGATCGTACTCCACATATCCTGGCTTAGAAGTGAGGTTTCATAACTGTCATGGTATGCGCAAAACTCATCCATTTGGAGATATTTCCCCCAAAGTAAATGTTCGGCAAGGTTGTTTCTGAAATAATCATCATATGAATGCCTAGGTACTGCCCACAATTTTATTCAACGTGGTAATCACTTTACAGAGTCCTATGTCCATCTCTCTCAGTACATTAAGCTGATTTTCTTAAATGTACCCCTACTAAATTTCAGTGGAGTGCAGGCCTTCTGTAGGTAGCTCTTTTTCAGACTCATGCTCTGTATATACTGTAGATCACTCTTATTTCTGACTTCACAAAGCAAGAAATAACAGAAGCCTTTCTTGTCTCATTTTAGCAAACTGCTGGGTCACCTGGGGCATGCTAGACACCAAACGGCAGCTCTAAGCCATGGCAATGGTCCATATGTTCAGAGTCCCTTCAAACGGCAGCTCCCAGAATCATGATTCTGCCTTACCAGCCATCACCCTCAACATCCCATACACTGTGGCAGAGGTTGTCATTGCAGTGCTCTCAAGCATTGGCAATGCCTTAGTATGTGTCGCAATACTCCAAGACAAGCAGCTGTGGACAGTGACCAACTGCTTTGTGGTTTCCCTTGCCACTGCAGACGTCTGCGTGGGAGCCCTCGCCATTCCATGCGCCATTATGTCAGACATCGGCCTCCCACGGCACAACCTGAACCTCTGCCTGTTGATGCTGTCTGTGATCATCATGCTGACTCAGAGCTCCATTTTCTGCTTGCTTGCCGTGGCTGTAGAGCGCTACATAGCCATCTTCTTCCCACTACGTTACAGCTGCATTATGACACATCAAAAAGCTGTAACGGTGATCATTCTGACATGGGTCCTAGCTTTTATCCTTGGGCTGGTACCCATGATGGGATGGCACAAGCCAGTGGATGACACAAGCCACTGCTTCTTCGCTCAAGTGGTGGACATGACGTATATGGTCTATTTCAATTTTTTCGGTTGTGTTTTTGTGCCTCTTGCCATCATGTTTGTTATCTATGCCCAAATCTTTATTGTGGTGAAAAAGCAAAGACAGCGCCTCTTAGGCAACAGAAGACAATATACCAACATGAAGAAAGAGGTAAAGACGGCCACATCCCTCTTCCTTGTGGTCTTCCTCTTCACCATCTGCTGGATACCCTTGCACATCATCAACTGTCTGATCCTTCTCTGCCCCGCGTGCCAAATCCCATTACCTCTTCTGCAGACGGCCATCATTCTGTCTCATGCCAACTCTGCCATTAACCCAGTTCTTTATGCCTACAAGATGAAATCCTTCAGGAATGCACTTAAGATCAATTTCTTACATAGGAACAACACAGTTCAACCAGAAGTACCCAACAGACCCTCCTGCATTTACTCAAAATAGAGTAAAACCAGTCTACAAGGCATGTTTTACTGTTCCAATTAACTTCCACCACAAAGAAACCAAAAACGGTGAAATTAGGCCTTACCTGATAATTTTCTTTGTTGGGAGTCCCTCTAGTCCAGTCCAGGTGTGTGTGTTATGGTCATCTACCAGCAGATGAAGACTGAGAAACACTGAGATGAAACACTTCTCCTTAAGTAGCCTGTGCCCTTATACCAAGACAGTATGAAACTCACCAAGCAGAAGAATGAAGCCCCCCAGAACCCCAGTTCTCCGCCATTACCTCAATCAGACCCTTAATCATAAGCTTGAGTTCGTAGAATATATATTTCCCTTTTTTTCCTAAACATTCAACAGAAAACCTCCCCTCCCAAGGACAAAGAGCTTGAGTAGGGGAAAAGCAGAAGTCAGTGCAGCCCCTTAGCAACCAACCAAGCTACCAGAAACTGCCTACAGAGGAAACAGCCATGCCAAACTCACCTGCCCCAGTACACACATTCTGCATGCAGCAAAAACCGCAAAGACAAGTCCCGGGTGAATCCTGGATTGGAGGGACTCCAGTACAGAAAATTAGCAGATAAGGGCTAATTTCACCTTCCTAATCATCCCTACAGTCCAGACACATGGGATGTAACCAGGGCTGACCCAAGGGTTTCTGCTGCCCCAGGCAGAAGCCCCAGCTGGGCCGTGCTGCTGCTGCCCCCCCCCCCCCCCCCACTGCCACCAATTCCATCGGCGGGATTAGTGAGAAAGCTCGGCTTGCAGCGAAGGCCTCAGCAGGCCATGTGCTTCAGCACACATGGCCTGTCGCTTCCAACCCTCCTTCGACACAACTTCCTGCCAAAGGGGGGGGGGGGACAGAAGCAGCAGGCTATGTGTGCCAAAGCACATGGCCTGCCGCCACAGAGGTCTGCCGCCCTAGGTGGCTGCCTAGCCCACCTAGTGGATAGGTCGGCCCTGGATGTAATAGAGTAGTACTAACGCTGGGTGGGAACTGAAGCACCGGCCTTCAGCATCCGTACTCCAAAATATACATTCTGATGGGCCTGGACATCCAGCCGATGACATGCAAATGAATGCAGAGAGGTCCAAATCGCAGCCTTACAAATGTCCTGGGGCAAAACCAGTCTAACCTTCGCCCACGATGAAGCCTGAGCTCTGATAGAGTGAACTTTAGACCTGTGGAACTGCTCGCCCTTTCAACAAGTATGCAGACTCAATGGCCCCCCAGATCCAGCGAGAAATAGATGGTTTAGAGGATGCCTCACCTTTCCTGGGACCTCCAAACAGGACAAAGAGTTGTTCCAATCTCTGGAATACCTCAGTAAGATTCAAGTAATGTTTGAGCGACTGACACACATCTAGCAAATGAAAAATCCGGGACTGCACTGAATCTCAAAAATTGACAAAGGCCAGTAACGCCACCACCTGGATCAAGTGAAAGGCTGACACCAACTTCGGGAGGAATGAAGGCACCAGCCAAAGAACTACTCTTTCTCTGAAAAACACCAAATAAAGGCTCTTGACACAATGAAGTTTGCAATTTTGAAATACAGCGTGCCACACAGATGGTGACCAGGAACACCACCTTCAACGTCAGAAGGAAGCCTCCCGAAGGGGCTCAAATGGAGGCTCTGCGAGAACCAATTTCATATCCCAGGCCTGGACCACAGAACAATAAGGAGGCCGGAGATGTTTAACACCACAAAGAAAATGAACGATGTCCCCATGCAAGACTGTGGACTAACCTTGCACCCGAACTCGGAAGCAAGCCAACGCTGCAACCTGCACCTTCAAAGAAGTCAAGGCCTGACTGCAAGAAGGCCAAAATCTCTGAGAGAGAGGATGCAAAGAGATGAACCCCCTGCTCTCCACACCAAGCCTCAAATATGTGCCAGACCCGCACATAGGCCAATGAAGTGGACTATCTCCAGGCCCGCAATAAGGTATCACCTGTGCAGAATAGCCCTTATGTCTCAATCGCAGCCCTTTCAAAAGCCAACCATAAGCAAGAACTGATCCACAGCGGGCATCCACACTGGCCCCTGAAACAACAGATCGGCCACCAGCAACCGCAAAAGATCCACATACCAAGGAAGCCTGGGGGTCATTCCATGTCAAGTGGTCTAGGGCTCCCCGCATGACCATCACGGATTTTGACTAAATTTTGTATTTAGAGCCCCCCATGTCTCAAATGAACTTTGGTAGAGTTTTAGGTTCTCTGGTGTTAAACCTGTTGAGATATAGCCGTTTGTTTGACCCCATAGCCTGAACATGTACAGTATGATTCAAAATTTCAGCAACTTTGAGACCTAATATTGTTCTTATTATTTGTTTATAAGAAATGAAACTCAACTACCCTGCACATCTTTTTGCGCTCTTTTTAATGAGACTAATAATCATCTTTTTTGATTGTGTCAGAAATAGACACACTGCACCAAAGTCGGGAAAGAAATTGGCGGCCTAAAAAAATTAAATGTTTAACATTGCATAGCTCCTGAAATAAGTAAACATCGAACATGAAATTTGAGGCATAGTATCTCGTGGTACTGTTGTTTTTGTGTTTATAATTTCAAGCTCCTAGCCCTTTTCATTAATTTGCAAATTAAGTGTAAAGTTGATAATTTTTGCAAAAAGGCTAAAAATAGGGTATTTTTAACTCCCTTTTACACAAAGGTATCTTCTAGAAACATTTTCAAACTGCTACCATTAGAAAGAGCATGTTTTAAACTCCCTAAAAAAGTTAATTTGATTGACTAACACTGGCATGCAGTGCTCTAAAAAGAGAACCAAAGTCAGCGGACATTGCCATGGCAACAGCGTATATTTCATCATATTATTATTGTTAATTTTGTGGATCATACTTGTTTTAACATTTTTATATTGAAAAATTATCAATATTGTATTGCGTTGGTCCATGGTGACATTGTCACTACCAGTTCAGGAACATGAACTGGCAACCCCATCGCCATAGAGGTCACGCCCGATAGCTGTGCAATACCAGCCACGGGTGGGTTTCTTAATCTAGGTTCCCAAGCCTTTAATTTGGTTTCTTACTTGAGGTTCCAAAGCCTTCAGTGAGTGTCTAGCTGGTTCCCAAGCCAATGATTGGGCATCTTATCCTAGGTTCCCAAGCCTAAATTGTGTATCTCATTGCTGTTTCCTTTACTGACCAACTTTTTGGGGCCAAAGTCAACAATTGAACTTTTGTTGACCTATTGGATATATCAATCTTTGCTTTCATTTCTTTAATAAGCTCAGTGTAATCGCTACATAGACTGCATTCTGCAGATAGACTAGATTGTTCAACGTTGTCAGCCACTCCAGCAGCAGACATTATTTTTTTTGTTACCACGTTCTGTGTGCGCTCAATCTTTTGTTTCAAATACCCAGCTTCGTCTCTACTGCTTATTCTTCGTATTTTTAATGGAGAAGTGCCTAAAGCAGTCAAGCTTTGATCAAGGGTGTCCAAGGCATCTGGATCAAAATCATCCGAAGATGAAGATGCTGTGGCTTCAACCATAGAAGCATATTTTGCTTTGCACCTGATGCAAATTTTCTGGCCTGGCTTTACATTCATTTTGGTCACTTTTTTCAAGCCCTCAGACATGGCTAAAGTTACTTTTGATAATCTACTTTTAGTGACGTGATTCTGCTTTTCAAACGGATTGCAACACAACTTTTGGTTCATTTCATATTTGCTGAGATACTGTGCTTGGTGATGCAAGCAGATACTGTCATTGTCTGTAAGGTCAACTTCTGATCGTTGAGTAATAAGCAATTTCTTGCTTGCTGACAAGCAGCTCACAGAATTGAGCCCAGTTTTATTGGAATAAGATGAGCCATGGTGACATTTTGATGACAATTTTTGTCCAACGGTACATTCAGGCATAGGAGGATTGTTATCAAGTGATTCGTTGATGTCCATGTTGAAGTAAATTAATTAGTAAATGTGTACCAACTAATGCTAATCTGAAAATCTATACGTTAAGCTCACGACATATATGCACTTAACAGTTATTGAGCAACTCCTATGGAAATAAATGAGTTTTAAATATAAATTTGGATAACGTTAGAACTGCAGGTTGAATTACATGCCTTTGTGAAGCATGGTAATGTCTGCTATGTTTAACCCTCTTTTCAGGGTATTGTACGCCAGGGTTAGTAAATTAAATCTGCTTTTCTAGAAAGCTTAAAACATGCTCTTTCTAATGAAATTGGTTTCAAAACGATTTTAGAAGTTACTTTTGTGTAAAAGGAGGTTAAAAATACCCTATTTTTACGTTTTTGCAAAAAATCATCAACTTTACACTTAATTTGTAAACTAACGGAGAATGCTAAGAGTATGAAATTATAAATTCAAGAACTTCAGTACATAGAGGTATTATGTGCAAAATTTCATACTTTTTACTTGATTATTTAGGAAGCTGCATAATGTCTAATTTTTAATTTTTTTAGAATGTCAATTTTTTTGGCTGACTTTGCTGCAATATATCTACTTCCGACATATTCAAAAAATATTATCATTAGTATCATTAAATAGAGCGCAAAAAGTTGTATAGGATAGTCAAGTTTCATTTTTTATAACAAAATAGCAAAGAAAATATAGGGTCTCAAAGTTGCTGAAATCTCAGACTCGTACTGTACAAAGTCAAGGTATGTGATCAGATAAACGACTATATCTCAGAAAGTATTCCACGAGAGAATCTAAAACTTTACCAAAGTTAGTTTGAGACACATGGTATTGTACATACAAAATTTCAGCAAAATCCAAGATGGTCGAGCGGGGCACTTTTTATATACTAGACCAGCGATGGCGAACCTATGGCACGCGTGCCAGCTGTGGCACGCGAAGGCCTTGCAGCTGGCACGCGGGAAGGTCCGCAATTAGGGTTTTTTTTTTTTCAATTTTACTTGTCTGCTGCCGCTGTCGGGGCCGCCGCGGCAAAATCGAGCGTGCCGCGGGGCCCCCCTGTATCCGGCAGAGCCTGCCCTCCCCGTAGCAGCTCTCTCTTTGGAGCTGCAGTCAGACGCGCTGGCTTGCAGAGCGCGAGGGGAAGAGTTTCCCTTTCGCGACTCTGTTAAGCCCGCGGGGGCTGATGGGAACTTCCCATCAGCCCCCGCGGGTTTAACAGAGCAGCGAGGGAGAAACTCTTCCCTCGCGCTCTGCAAGCCGGCGCGTCTGACTGCAGCTCCAAAGAGAGAGCTGCTACGGGGAGGGCAGGCTCTGCCGGATACAGGGGGGCCCCGCGGCACGCTCGATTCTGCCGCGGCGGCCCCGACAGCGGCAACAGACAGGTTTTCTTTTTTTTTAATTTTCCCTGGGCTGGGGGGGGGTTAGGAGTGGTGATGTGATGGGCTGGGCTGGGCGGGGGGGGGTTAGGAGTGGGGATGGGCGGGGCTGGGGGGTTAGGAGTGGTGATGGGCTGGGCTGGGCTGGGCTGGGGGGGGTTAGGAGTGGTGATGGGCTGGGCGGGGGGGGTTAGGAGTAGTGATGGGCTGGGCTGGGGGGGTGTTAGGAGTAGTGCTGGGCTGGGGGGATTTAGGAGTGGTGATGGGCACTGGGCTGGGGGGGTAGGAGTGGTGATGGACACTGGGCTGGCTGGGTGGGGTTAGGATTGGTGATGGGCACTGGGCTGGCTGGGGGGTTAGGAGTGGTGATGGGCGCTGGGCTGGGGGGGTTAGGAGTGGTGATGGGCGCTGGGGGGGCTTAAACTAAAAATTGGGTGATGGGGGATTAGGACTGGAAATGGGCTGGTGGGATTAGGACTGGAAGTGGGTTGATGGGGGTTAGGACTGGTAATGGGCTATGGGGGGGCTTAAACTGAAAATTGGGTGATGGGGGATTAGGACTGGAAATGGGCTGGTGGGATTAGGACTGGAAGTGGGCTATGGGGGGATAGGACTGGTAATGGGTTGGGGTTGCTAGGACTGGAAATGGGCTGAGTGGAAGGGGGCTTGAACTGCAAATAGCTGTTGGGGATGGGGCTTGGAATGGAAATGGGCTGAGGGGAAGTGGGGGGCTTGAACTGCAAATAGCTGATGGGGACGGGGCTTGGAATGGAAATGGGCTGAGGGGAAGTGGGGGGCTTGAACTGCAAATAGCTAATGGGGAGGGGGACTTGGAATGGAAATGGGCTGAGTGGAAGGGGGCTTGAACTGCAAATAACTGATGGGAAGGGGGGCTTGGAATGGGCTCTTAGGGGAGGGAGCTAGGACAGGAACTGGGCTGATGGATGGGCTAGGATAGAACTGAGAATTGGGTGTTGGGGGAGCTAAGATTGGAAATGGGCTGTGGTGGGGGCTTGGATTGAAATGGACTCATGGAGGGGCTAGAACTGGAGGTAGGCTCATGGGGGGCTTGGATTAGAAATGGGCTGAGTGGAGGGGAGCTAGGATTTAACATGGGCTGATGGTGGGGCTAGGAAAGGACTAGAAATGGGCTGATGGGAGGCTGGTATTGGAAATGAGCTGATGAAGGGACTCAGATAGGACTGGAAATGGATGGGGGAGCTAGGACTGGAAATGGACTGATGAGGGGACTAGAAGGGAGCGGATACTGGGTGGGGCTGGAACTAAAAGGGAGCTGATGTTGGGGGAGATTAGAAGGGGATGGGGCTGGGAGAATGAAATGGAGAGGGGAAAAATATTTTGTGTGTGAGGGAAGAAAAATGTACAATTGGCCGGGTATTGGGAGAGTAAGTGGGGATTGAGGATGGAGGGGTAAAATTTGAGTGGATGAAATAGGAATGAGGAAAGAGCAAAAGGAGAAAGATTAGTATGTTAAAGCGGATGTAGAGAGAGAGAATGGAAAAAAAAACTAGAAGAGAGAAGAAAGGACAAATGGACAGCAGATGATGGAGAGTTAGCAGAAAACATGAAGAAACCAGAAGAAAGTGGCTGGAGTAATTGCAACTGTGTAACTGAGCTGAGGTATTCTGTTTATGTAATTCCTTTTTGACATTGCCACTTGTTCTCTTTCCCCAGTAGGTCATGTATTGTTGTTCTCTGTAATGTATTGGTTTAATATTTGAAGTGTTGCCTTTTGATAGGTATGGTATGGTGCTTTGTGACTCCTGGTAGTGCTGTTAGGATACGGCGGGTTTGCTATTGGTTCTAAATGGGCAGTGTTTGTAGTAGTTCCTAATGTGCCTGGCGGTTGGCACTGGATTATAGTAATGTAGAAATCTTTTAGTCTGTCTTTATCCATACACTCATTAAGAGACATGTTTACTAAAAGTTAGTGCATGTTAGCATTATGCAAATATTTATGCAAATTGACGTGCTGGCACTTTGAGGAAATTCTTTGGTTTTGTGCGGCAGTTTGGGCACTCGGGCTCAAAAAGGTTAGCCATCACTGTACTAGACCATTTGACATCTAGGTCCACCAACACTATAGACCCCCCATGAGACTTGATGGGCTGAAGCACTTGACCTAATGAGAGGCCATGGGGGAAACACACAGAGAAGCCCACTGCAGAGTCAAAGGCTGAAACCAGGGCATCGGGCCCTTCCGTCATGTTTTCTCTGCAGCGGCTGAAAAAACTATTTACCTTGGTGTTCGCCAGGGTCACCATCAAATCCATCTTGGGAAGACCCTAACATTGCACAGTCACCTGAAACGTAGCCCCGATAGGGACCACGCCTCCAGGTCCAACATATGTTGATTCAGATAGTCCACTTGGATATTCGTTGTCTTGGTGACATGAGCTGCCAAAAACGCCGACAGATGCACCTCTGCCCAGAGAAGGAGTGAAACCACCTCCACTGCCACCTGTGAACTTCATATGCCGCCCTGGCAATTGATGTAAGCCACCGTCATCACATTGTCAGACAAAACCCTCACCGCCTGCTGGCGAACGAGGGGAAGAAAAACCTCCAGGGCGAGAGGCACCGCTTTTGTCTCCAAACAATCAATGGATCACTGGTTCTCCTCTGGGGACCATATGCTTTGGGATACTTGTGAAAGGCAATGAGCCCCCCAGCCGAACAAGTTGGCATCCATGGTCACCACCATCCAGTTCAGAGACTCTAGAGGCATCCCCACAGCAAGTCTTTCCGAATCTAGCCACAAATCTAAACTTGCCCGGGCTTCGCCCTGAAGGGAAGCCAAACGTCCATGGACTACAAGTGTGTGGATCAACGTGACAAAAGTGCTGCCTGGAGAGGCCGCATATGCAGCCAAGTCCAAAGCACCAACTCCAATGCAGTTGCCATGGATCTGAGAACCTGCAGATAATCTGACACTCTTGGACGAGGAACACTCTGCAGACCCCTGACCTCGGACTGCAATTTCACCATCCTGCTCTCCGGCAGACATACCAACCCCCACTGGGTGTCAAACTGGGCTCCAAGATTCTCCAGGGGCTGTGATGGAGTCAGAATGCTCTTTGCAAAGTTGACGACCCAGCCTAAGTCCTGAAACTCACTTATCTCGCGAGCCGTCATTTCCGACTCTCCTAAAAGGACTTTGCTCAAACCAACCAGTTGTCCAAGTATGGATGGACCAGAATGCCCTGCTTCTGCAGCACTGCCGCAACTACCACCATCATCTTGGTAAATACCCGATAAGCTGTGACCAGGCCAAATGGCAGGGCCTTAAACTGAAAATGCCCTTACAGAGCCACAAACCACAGAAAATAGTGGTGTTTGGGACAAAAAGGGATATTCAAATACGCCTCTGTCAAATCCAGTAAGGTCAAACTCTCCCCACTGAACCGCCATTATCATGGATCGCAAGATCTCCTGCAAAAACGAAGAACCTTGAGGACCCTGTTCATCCTCTTCAAGTCCAAAACAGGATGCCAAGAGCCTTCCTTCTTTGGAACCACAAAATAGATAGAATAATGCTCCACTTGTCCCAGGACACCAGAACAACCGTCTCAAGTGGCAGAAGATAGATGAGTGTTACTTGCACCACCTGTGCCTTGTAGAGTGCTCGACAAGAGTCTGTAGTCATTTGGACACATGCAGAAAAAAACCAGCAGAGCCATCCGCCTACCAGCACCTCCTCCACTAGGGCACTCAAATCTTCATTGGAAAGATTTGGCCGCTCTAGAACTAGAGGCCCCATCTCTGCCATCTCGCCAGCCTCCACGAAAAGAGCCCCTTGGCAGAAATCTGGATCATGGCCAGACGAAACTTCCTGGAATCTCGACTGTAGCTTCAGGATGGAGGTCCCCCAATCAGCCACCTTGGGCTTATTCTCCGGCAGCCTGGGTATCTTAGTTCCCCCCAAGGCCTTCATCATCTTCTCCAGATCTTCTCCAATCACCGACCAACAAAGGGGAGCTTACTCATCCGTATCTTGGGGGACACATACACCGAACAGTTATGCAATCACAAGAACCGCCTCTCTGCCACCACCTTAGCCACAGACTTTGCCGAAGTCCAAAAGTAGATTATAAAGCAAGTTGGCCAAAAATGCCGTCCCAGACTCTATCCAGACCGCCTCCTCTCGGGCCAAAGTTTCCCCCAGTCACTTCCAGAATCCTCTGGAACCAGCGCAAACAGGCCCATGCAACATAGGAGCCACATACAGCCTCCTGCAAGGTCAAGACCGGACACTTCAAAGGCCTGCTTGAGCAGCACCTCCATCCAACGCTCCTGCGGGTCCTTCAGGGAACAGCATCCTTTTCCACCAGGATAGCACAGTTACTTACCTGTAACAGGTGATCTCTGGGAACAGCAGGAATAAGTCTTCACATATGGGTATTGTCAGTACCGATGGAGCCTGCGCGGGAACGCTCCCCAGCGTCCAATAAGAAAGCTAATGGGAGCATCCCACAGTGCCTGCGTGCTGCCTTCCCGCCTTTCCCAACTGCTTCTCTCCAGTTCGAGTTTTAAAGCTGAGACAAAGAGAGAGAGAGAGAGAGAGAAGGAAAGATAGAGAGAGAGATACAACTCCTAGGGGAGGTGAGTGGGTTGTGAAGACTTATTCCTGCTGTTCCCAGAGATCACCTGTTACAGGTAAGTAACTGTGCTATCTCCAGGAACAAGCAGGAATGAGTCTTCACATATGGGGACTCCCTAGCTGCAGATGCCAGGGAGAGACCCCAGAGTTGTGTGTCCTTGAAAAGGGCTCCACCTCCCCCCATGGATCTCTGGCATCCAACCAGTGTAGGTGGGTAGGAGTTGATTAGGAATGGAACAGGTGTTTGAGAACAACCGGACCAAACGAGGCATCCCGGAGGGAGTCCTTGTCCAAACAGTAATGGGCTGTGAAGGTATGAACCGAGGCCCAGGTGGCCGCTCGACAGATTTGGTCGATGGACACAGAGTTTAGGTGAGCCATTGAGGCTGCCAAGGCCCTCACATTGTGAGCTGTGACATGGCCTTCCAGAGAAAGGTTCCTACTCTGGTAGGCGAAAGAAATACACTGAGCAATCCAGTTGGACCGTGTTCTCTTAGAAACTGGAAGTCCTAAATGGGAAGGATCAAAAGCAACAAAGAGTTGAGAAGACTTTCTATGTTGCTGTGTTCTTTGTAAGTAAAAGGCGAGGGCTCTTTTACAATCCAAAGTATGAAGATTCCTCTCTGCACTTGATGCAGGAGGTCCTGGAAAAAAGACAGGTAAGTATACCTCCTGGTTCAGATGAAAAGGTGAGACCACTTTGGGCATAAAGTGTGGATTGGTCCTGAGGACTACCTTATCATGATGGAACCTTGTATAAAGAGGATTAGCCACCAAGGCTTGCAACTCACTGATGCGACATGCTGAGGTGACTGCAATGAGAAAGATAACCTTCCAAGAAAGAAATTTTAAGGAGGTGGTGGCTAAAGGTTCAAAGGGTGGCTTCATAAGCTGGCCAAGAACCAGATTTAAGTCCCATGCCACTGGAGGTGGTCTAATGGGAGGTTTAGTTAAAAGAAGGCCTCTCATGAATCTTGCTATAAGAGGATGAGAGGAATCAGGCTGTCCATTGAGAGGCTTGAGGGACGCTGCAATAGCACTCAAATGGACTCTTACCGAATTCGTCTTGAGGCCTGCATGGGAAAGATGCAGAAGATACTCTAGTAAAGAATTCAAAGGTATTGCAAGAGGGTTAAGACCCTTCTCTGAACACCAAATGGTAAATCTTTTCCATTTGAAAGCATAGGAACGTCTAGTGGAAGGCTTTCTAGAAGCATGAATAATATCTCTGACTTGCTGAAAGAGATGGAAAACTTGAAGGTCTCGGCCTTCAGCAACCAGGCCCTGAGATGGAGAGACTGGGGGTTTGGGTGCCACAACGTTCCGTCTTCCTGGGAGAGAAGATCTGGAGCAGAGCCCAACTCCAGGGATAGAGCTTGAGAGAGATGCAGAAGTAGAGGGTACCACACTTGGCGTGGCCAATGTGGTGCTATGAGGATCATAGAACCTTGGTCTCTCTGAAGCTTGAACAGTGTTTTGGGAATTAGGGGAATGGGTGTAAAGGCATAAAGGAAGTCTTGACCCCAGTGAAGGAGGAAGGCATCCTTGGCCTGAACTCCCTGACACGGAATCCTGGAACAGAACCGGGGAAGTTTGGCATTCCACGGACTTGCAAATAGGTCTATGTCCGGGGTTCCCCAAATTCGAAAAATCCTGGCTACCTGGTCCCTGTGGAGGGACCATTCGTGTGGAAGCAGAACTCGACTGAGTCTGTCTGCCCAAGAGTTTTGAACGCCTGGAAGATATACTGCCATAAGATGAATCTGATGCTCTCTGGCAAAGGCCCACAGTCACAAAGCTTTGTTGCAAAGCGACAGAGAGCCAGTCCCTCCCTGCTTGTTTACATAGAACATGGCTACTTGATTGTCTGTGTGGATGAGGACTGTCCTGTAGCTGAGCAGGGAGTAGAACACTCTGAGAGCTAAGAAAATTGCTCTGAGTTCCAAGAGATTTATGTGTAGTGAAATCTCCTGTGGAGACCAGATGCCCTGGGTGGAGAGATCTTGCAGATGAGCTCCCCAACCCATTGGAGAGGCATCTGTTGTAAGGGTTGCTTGGGGAAGTGACTGTTGAAAAGGGGACCCCAGCAACAGGTTTTGAGAGGACTTCCACCACTGGAGAGACCAAAAAAGGCAACTGGCGTTTGCTATTTTGTCTGGCAGGCAACCTGATGCCTGAGTCCATTAGGAGGACAAAGTCCATTGAGCTGCCCTCATGTGAAGGCGAGCATATGGAACCACATGCACAGTGAATGCCATGTGGCCTAAGAGTTGTAACCTTTCTCGAGCAGTTAAAAGAGGCTTTAACTGTATTTGGGAGGCTAACTGCACCAAGCGTAGGCAACGGGCCTGAGGAAGATAGGCCCTTGCAGTTGTGGTATCCAACAAAGCCCCTATAAACTCGAGGGACTGAGTAGGGGTGAGACTGGATTTTGGGATGTTTATTACTAGTCCCAAATACTGAAGGACACGCATTGTGCAGGTTAGACAAGTCTTGGCCTCTGCTTGAGATGGAGCTCGAATGAGCCAGTCGTCCAGATATGGGATGACAAATATTCCTAGAGTTCATAGAAATGCAGCTACTACTGCCATGCATTTCGTGAATACCCTTGGTGCAGAGGCCAGACCAAAAGGAAGCACCCTGTACTGGTAGTGCTTTCCTTGAAAAAGGAATCGAAGGAACCTTCTGTGAGTTGGATGGATGAGGATATGGGTGTACGGATCCTTGAGATCTAGAGAACAAAGCCAGTCCTGACTCTGAAGGTATGGAAGCAGAGCACCGAGAGAAATCATCTTGAATTTCTCCTTGAATAGAAATTTGTTCAATTCTCTGAGATCTAAGATGCGTCTGTAGCCCCCTGTTTTCTTTGGAATAAGAACATAAGGGGAGTAGAACCCTGTGCCTTGTTGAAGAAGAGGTACTTCTTCTATTGCCCCTTGGGCAAGAAGGATGGCAATCTCCTGACCTAGAAGGTTGAGGAATTGAACTGTTTCCCCATGGTGTGAGGGGGAAGGTTTAAGAAATGAAGCTGGTACCCTCCCTTATGATGCAGAGTGTCTATTGCTCTGCTGTGATTTGCTCCCATCTGGGAGCAAAGTAAGTCAACCTTCCTGGGATGGTAAGGGGCTCTGGTCCTTCCAGAGCTAGAAAGGCTAAGTTCTCTAGTTGCAAGTCAATGGCCCTGAGGAGGCTGAGGCTGCTGGGCCGTGGAAGGTCTAGCTGCCTTTGACTTGGCCTGTTTAGGTGGTTGCTGACGCTTTACAGCAAAACGACCTGCAGAAGATGCCTGCTGACCATAAGCAGGATAGTATCTTCCCTTTTTGGAAAAAAGATGTCTTTTTAAACAATCTTTTCTTAACAGGAGCAGAGGTAGACTTTGAAAGTCGATCCAAAGCAGAGTTTTCAGCATCCATCTGAGTGGCCTTTGCTTGCCAATCCTTACCAAAAAGGTTATCACCTGTACAAGGGAGATTTCCCAATTGATCTTGGACCCAGAGCTCCAAATCAGAAGCTTGTAGCCAAGCAATTCTGCGTGCCCCTATGGCAATAGCCGAAGCTCTGCTTACACACTCAAAAGAGTCAAAGGCTGCACGGTTGGAAAATTTGGAGACATCTTGGGCATGTTTGAGCCAAGTGAGAAACTCCTGTCTTTTATCCTCTGAAATGAAAGGGGTTAAAGTCTGCAGATGATCTGTGACTTCTTTTAGAAACATTCCTATATAGAGACTATAGGAATTGATCCTAGCAGCTAGCATAGCAGCTTGGAAAACCCTTCGGCCAAAAGCATCCAGTGTCCTGCATTCACGCCCTGGAGGATTAGATGAGTGTCTTTTTGCACTCTTTATCTTTTTCATGGCAGACTCTACCACAATAGAGTGGTGAGGAAGCTGAGTCTTGTGGAAGCCAGGACAAGGAGGGACACGATACATGGTGTCTAACCTGCGAGAATGAGGAGAGGTGGTGAGAGGTGTCTCCCACATCCTCAACATGAGATCATACAGAATCTCATGAACAGGTAAAGTAGCTGCCTCCTTAGGAGTTTTAGGATATTGTAAAATATCCAACTCCTTGGCTCTGGGTTCTGCCTCAGGGGCCACTGTGATAGAGAAGCCCCTAGCCACTTCCCTAACAAAGTCTTGAAAAGACAAGTCTTCTGGAGGAGACATTCTTCGTTTAGGTGAAGAAGACTCCTGAGGAAGAAGTATCAATGCTTCTACAGAACCCTCAGACTCATCAGAGTCCTCAGAGGAATCGAAGTATCGCCTGTCTGGATGCTCCTGTAAAGCCCGATAACTGTATCGAGTGGGATCGACATCAGGAGTAATCGGTACCGGTTCGGTACCGATGGGCATCATAGGACAGGGTATCGTTGAAGTCGACACCGAAGCCGATGTCGATGCAGTCGGTACCGGGAGCGATGCCGGTACTGGAGCCGGTACCAGCAACAGGGATTGTTGCGGTACCGGAGGCATCGCAGCCTGTATGAAAGCCGTTAAGGTGCGCTGCATGGTCAGAATCTTCTGATCCATCGACGCCACCAGAGTCTGGATGTCGGTACCAGTGGGAGCTACCGGTACCCCAGAACACGGCAACAGGTGATCTGTCGAGGCCGAGCCATCGATGTCAACCTATGACCCCAGAGATAATGCTTTGGAAACCGGAGCTTCCCGCCGGGGTAATTTTGCCGGTGCAGAATCCTCGAGGGCAAGCCCGGAGGCATCTCGATGCTTGGACGGAGATCTGCCCTTCGAGGACCAGCCAGATTTATGCTTGGTTACCTGAGATCCATGGGAGGAAGAGGAGGCCCTGGAAGACGTTGATGCTACCGAAGCTGCATCAGAGGGAAACAGGGTACTGAGCTTGGCTGCTCGGTTCTGCCGACCTCTCTTAGACATCATGGTACAGGACATACAATCCGTGATGGAATGGTCAGGTCCCAAACACTTCAGACACCAGTCATGGGTGTCGGTGATAGAAATAGTACCGCCACATTTTGTGCATTTTTTAAACCCAGAAGCGGGCTTCTCCATGAGGAAAAAAAAAAAATTTTAGACCTAGGGCCCAAAAACTGAAAATGCACAGTAGAGATAAAGCGTTTTTTGGTTTTTTTTTTTGAAAGAAAGAAAAGAAAGACCGGTGGTACCGGTCCGACGTCGAACAAGGCAGACGCGACACAAAAGAATAAAGGAAAAATAAATAACTTCTTCTGCAGTGACAGGAACACGACCTGCTGGCTCCGCGGAAAAGAAGAACTGGAGAGAGGCGGTTGGGAAAGGCAGGAAGGCAGCACGCAGGCGCTGTGGGATGCTCCCAAGAGCTTTCTTATTGGACGCTGGGGAGCGTTCCCGCGCAGGCTCCGTCGGTACCGACGATACCCATATGTGAAGACTCATTCCTGCTTGTTCCTGGAGATAGTAGTTTTCCACGTAACTGCCACCACCAAGGCATCCACCCATGGAAGACACAACCTCTCTCTCCCCTCTGGCAGAACTGGGTACAACCTGACCATGGCTGTGACCAACGCGCAAGCCTGCATCCGAGACTTTCCACTCTGCATCAATCATCTCCTTCGATGTCCTAGGGCTGGAAAGGAATGAGCTGGCTTATCAATTCCCTCTAATAATGGATCCTCCACCAGCTCTGCTGCCTCAGAAGGCAGAGCCTCTGCAATTCGCAAGGCCACCAAGGACTGAACAATGAGAGTAGGAAGCTCATCCCTGAGGAAGATATGCACCGCAGAGGGATCTTCCCCTGCAGGGAGCATGCTCTCCTCAAGATTCTCCTGAAACTGCTCCTCCAGAAAGTCCGAGGAACCCTCTAAGGGCCCCAAAGACCTCAAGGCTCCCACAGCGGCCCAATCATCATCCTCCTCTGGGGACCTCGCTCTACACTAGCACTTAGCCACTACTGAGAGGGGCTGCCCTTTAACCACTGTGGGGGCAAAGGCAGCATGGGGGGGGGGGTGAAACCAGTGTGGGGGAACCCATACCTACACCCTGCTTCAAACAGTAAGCCTGATGGAGCAGTAGAACAAACTCCGGGGGAAAAGGGGAGGATTCCCCCCTCTAATCCTCCCAGGGACCCTGCAGGACCCGCTGAGATGGGCTGCAAGACTGGGAACTCTTGCTGAGAGACTCTTTTTCCAAGGCAGTTGCCATTCCCACCAAAACCACGGGTCTACTGGTATCCAAATTAGCATGATTGTGTTTCCCTGGTCCTTCATTAAGTGCCCCCCCAGTGCTCCCAAGCCTCTAGTAAGCTAATCTGTGGCAGCCGTGGCAAAGCCCAATGCACACAATGTCAGCATCCCCATGTGCTCCGAGGCTCGAGTCACCTGCGTGTCGAAGAAACCCCCCTTACAGGCTCCACACGGCTGTGGGGGACTGCTGTAGCTGCTGCTGTCTCTCCCATGTGCTCCGGTCCCTCTGTATCTTTGTTTCTGTTTTTTTCCCTTAATTTTAACAGCAACAGGACAGAGCAAAGGCTCAACCTCCTGAACCCCACTCCCAAGAGTTGAAGAGAGGGAAAAAAGGAGCAGCCACCAACCTACTGACCCAAAGAGTAGACAGAGGGGCTGGGGAGAGAGCTGGGGGAGGGGCACTAATCAATACCAGACAAACAGCACAGGATATGCTCATCCACCTGCTGGGGACTGAGACATACTGGCTTAGTATAAGGGCACAGACTACTTAAGAACTATTTCAGCTCAGTATTTCTCAGTCTCCATCTGCTAGTGGATGAGCATAACACATGCTTCTGGACTGGACTGGACTGGAGGGACGATTAGGAACTCTCATTTTTGTTACCTGGTTCAGTACTTAGCCTGAAGAGGAGTTTGGTTTCAATCTCCCCTGCTCTTCCCCCTTCCACCCCAAAGAGATATTGTAGCCGTTCTAATTTTCTGGAAAACAACAACTATTTGAAGTGTTCAGACACTCTGAACCTTCTAACCCAGCTACTGGAATGGAATTTTACCTCCAAAACATGTATGTGTGATATGCCTTGCCCCACAACATGCCTAAGACCCGATCAGTAATCTCTGCAAACCTCAGGTAGTTTGCAAGACACCATTTCAAAAACATTATGCTGCAAGTGCGTTCTTCTACATTCTTCAGTAGGTAATGTAAACACTGATCATATGTACTCCCACATATAATTGGGAAGAGGTTCTCATTCTCTTTTCTGGATGGGTGAAGACAGTGTGTTCAGGCCCAGGGATAAAGGGAAGACAACTGCCATTACTGTAGTGGCCCATATTGGCTCATGGATGGTACTGCAGGGACATCTTGAAAGAGGTACCTCAGGCTGGGTGAGAGTCCCCCTAGAGTTTTGGGATTTGGAGGGTGGGGAAGGGGGCGGGGAGACAGAAATTAGCAAATTTGTAGGAAAAGACCAAAGGACAAAAGATGAAAAAGGCGGCCTTTTCTTTGTAGAGCACTAGTAATTCTATACCAAGAGGAAGGGAATAATTTCTGAATGTTTTTTCCAGGAAAATCCACATCAGATGTGCCTTGGCCTCCTATTACATCAGTTTCACTGTCCTCATACCCAGGGATCACTCAGCCAGTCCTCCTTCCTCTTGCCTCAAATCTCATCAGCTGTTGCTGAGATGGGCCCTCCCCTATCACCCACTGTTAGAGACAAGAGCAAAGATATACCCAAATAACAGCAACAGCGTTCATGGTAATTGACAAGACATGGAAGGGGACAGGAACTAGCCGAGTGCGTCATAAATTGCTTCTCTTGCTGGCCATTCGACAGACAAGAGTTATTTCAGGTTAAAACCTGGCATTAGTGGCAGCAGATGGGGCAAAAACAAAGGTGATAAACAGAAAGGCTGATATTAAGAAGAAAATTCTAAGAAAATTAGGAGTCTGAATCATTAAGCCAAGTCAGTGTTTTAAACATGAGAAAACCATGCATCCCATTTTATTCTATAGACTATTCATGTTAGTTTTCCATGTCAAAATGCTGAAGTGGGGGCATGAGTGTTTGCTGCTCTATGTTTTGTTCACTATTGCATTGGGGAAGAGGAAGGGTAAGACTGGGACCTTCTGACTTGGCTGTCTCCACCAAGATCCAATGGACCGTTATGCTGCTCATGGGACACCACAAGCTGAGGACTCTGGGGTGTGTCCGGCTACAGATCAGTAGACCCAGTGTCTGTCTCGGATTTTGAAACATCATTGTCCCTTAGGAATGGTGTCCTCCTCCTCTCCTGCAAGCACAAAGTCTCTGGAAGACAGCTCAGGCATGCTCGTGCTGCAAGTAGGCGTGGAAGGTTTGCCTAGTAAAAGGGGAGCTGTTGAAAAGGTCAACGTTGCTGCAGAAACGCCTGTCCAACTTGGGGTCATTGTTTAGAGTGTGGAGGAATCTCAGGAGTCTGCGATCTTGGCTGGCACGACAGCAGAAGGGGTCCTGCTTCTGTGATTAGGTTTGCCTTCTGAATTAGCTAACTCCTCTTTGGCGTTTATTTTACAGAGGCCTAAACATGTCACGCAGGAATTATGGGATGCTAGTGCTCAGCTAACTGCAGCTCTGTGGCACAGTCCTGGCAAATAACCATTAAGATTCAGGAAAACAGATCTCTGACTTAGGAAAATCAGGCTGCTTTTGTCTCTTAAGATCTGCTTCCACTGAGCAAGAGACAAAGCTACACTCATTCAAGAGATTAATGGCGTTACTCAAAGAAAATACTTATTAGATCTAAAGTTGGAGAACATGACTTGCTCCTATAATGCGAATGATTAATTTTCCTAAATCTCTACTGCTTTCCCTAGGAGAGATATTTAAAAACATTTTCCAGAAATATTTCAGGTTCCTAAAGAATCTATCCCTCCCATATCTAAGGCTTATTACCTACCTACTGGGAAAAAAAGCACAGTTACTTACCTGTAACAGGTGATCTCTGGGAACAGCAGGAATAAATCTTCACATATGGGTTTCATCAGTACCGATGGATCCTGCGCGGGAACGCTCCCCAACGCCCAATCAGAAAGCTTTTCGGAGCATCCCACAGCGCCTGCGTGCTGGCTTCCCGCCTTTCCCAACTGTCTCTCCTCAGTTGAGTTTTAAAGCTGAGACAAAGAGAGAGAGAGAGAGAGAGAGGGAAAGGAAAGATAGATAGAGAGATACAACTCCTAGGGGAGGTGGGTGGGTTGTGAAGACTTATTCCTGCTGTTCCCAGAGATCACCTGTTACAGGTAAGTAACTGTGCTATCTCCAGGAACAAGCAGGAATGAGTCTTCACATATGAGGACTCCCTGGCTTTAGATGCCAGGGAGAGACCCCAGAAGCTGTGTGTCCCTAAGAAGGGCTGCAGTTCCCCTCATGGATCTCTGGCATCCTACCAGGGATGGTGGGTAGGAGTTGATTAAGTATAGAACAGGTGTTTGAGAACAGCCTGACCAAACAAGGCATCCCGACGGGAGTCCTTGTCCAAGCAGTAATGGGCTGTGAAGGTATGAACCGAGGCCCAAGTGGCTGCTCGACAGATGTCGTCAATAGACACAGAGTTCAGATGAGCCATTGAGGCTGCCATGGCTCTCACATTGTAAGCTGTGACATGGCTCTCCAGAGAAAGGTTCTTACTCTGATAGGCGAAAGAAATACACTGGGCAATCCAGTTAGATAGTGTTCTCTTGGAGACTGGTAGTCCCAAATGAGAAGGATCAAAGGCAACAAAGAGCTGAGAGGAATTCTATGTTGCTGTGTCCTCTGTAAGTAAAAAGCCAGAGCTCTTTTACAGTCCAGGGTATGAAGATTCCTCTCTGCACTTGATGCATGAGGTCCTGGAAAAAAGACAGGTAGGTAGACCTCCTGGTTGAGGTGAAAAGGCGAGACCACCTTAGGCATAAAGTGTGGATGAGTCCTAAGGACTACCTTGTCATGATGGAACCTTGCATAAGGTGGATTAGCTACGAGTGCTTGCAATTCACTAACTCGACGTGCTGATGTGATTGCAATGAGAAAGATAACCTTCCAAGAAAGGTATTTCAAGGAGGTGGTAGCCAAAGGTTCAAAAGGCGGCTTCATGAGCTAACCAAGAACCAGGTTCAAGTCCTATGCCACCGGAGGTGGTCTAATGGGAGGCTTTGTTAAAAGGAGGCCTCTCATAAACCTTGCTACAAGAGGATGAGAGGAAATAGGTTGTCCATTTAGAGGCTTAAGGGAAGCTGCAATAGCACTCAAATGGACCCTTACTGAATTTGTCTTAAGGCCTGCATTAGACAAATTTATTTATTTATTTATTTCAGTTTTTTATATACCGCACTATTTATAATCAGCGCGGTTTACAGATGAACACAAAGACCAGAACAACAGGCTGTTCAGTATTACATATAACAGGAGTATAAACTTGGATAACATGGGAGAACTATATACATAGAATAAATATTCAATTAGTTCGATAGCATGAAAAAAAAACTATTTACATAAAATAGCAGTAGTGCAAGGGTCAGGAGGAGACTGTGGTTAGTTTATGGTAAGACTATTCTTTTGAAATTTATGTAGGGTAAAATTTGATAAATAGGTTAAATTTTAGGGCTCTTCTGAACTGGGTTAAATCGGTTAAAGCACGTATGTCAGGTGGTAGGGAGTTCCAGAGTTTTGGGGCACAAAACATGAAGGCTCTACTCGCTGTTGATCGGCTGCAAGTTGTTATGGCCTTTGGCATTGTTAGAGTGTTTAGTGATGATTGTCTTCTGGATCTTATTGGTGGTACAGTTTGTATGAGGTCAGTTAGTGAATTGGCTGACAAGCCATGGATGGCCTTGTAC
This sequence comes from Ichthyophis bannanicus, assembly GCA_033557465.1. Lineage (NCBI taxonomy): Eukaryota > Metazoa > Chordata > Amphibia > Gymnophiona > Ichthyophiidae > Ichthyophis > Ichthyophis bannanicus. The sequence goes on along the minus strand of CM066033.1, from coordinate 368,214,128 downwards.
GTGAGAATCAGCGTTTTGAATATGAGCCTGGCTTGTATTGGGAGCCAGTGAAGCTGCTTGAGGATTGGTGTCACATGATCATTTCTGGATGCTCCATGTAGAACCCTTGCAGCAGAATTCATAGCAAGTTGTAGAGAACTTAGGATGGATTGTGGGAGACCTTGTAGAATTGAATTGGCGAAATCAAAATGCGGCAAGATACTCCAGCAAAGATTCCAGAGGTATGGCAAGGGGGTTAAGACCCTTCTCAGAACACCAAATAGTAAACCTCCTCCACTTGAAAGCATAAGAACGTCTAGGGGAAGGTTTTCTGGAAGCATAAAGAACATCTTTCACCTGTTGAGAAAGATGAAGATCTTCGAGATCTAGGCCTTCAGCAACAAAGCCCTGAGATGCAGAGACTGGGGATTGGGATGCCATAACTATCCATCCTCCTGAGATAGGAGATCTGGAGCAGACCCTAACTCCAGGGAGGGAGCTTGAGAGAGATGTAGAAGCAGAGGGTAAGCACAGTTACTTACCTGTAACAGGTGATCTCCGGAACAGCAGGAATAGGTCTTCACATATGGGTATGTCGGCGCCGACGGAGCCCGCATGGAAATGCTCCCAAGCATCCAAACAGAAAGCTTTTGGGAGCATCCCTCGCGCCTGCGCGGTGACTTCCCGCCTTTCCCACTGTCTCTCCCCAGTTGAGTTTCATAGCTGAGACAGAAGGAGAGAAAGAGGAAAGGAAGAAGTAATTAGTCCTTACCTGCTAATTAGTGTTCCTGAAGGAACTTCAGTCCAGTCCCTTAACTTCCGGTAATCTCAGCCTCCAAGCAGCTGGAGGGTTCCTGTAAGTCAGAGTGCTTACGGGCTCTTTCCTTAAGATTTAATTTACTTTAATTTATTTTAATTTAATTTACTCTATTTATTTTAGGCTAGGTCTTCTGCTTTCTTTTCTGTTAGTGCAGTACCTTAGTGAGGGTTCTGTACCTTTAAGGCTCCTGTTCTTTCCCCCCCCCCCTCCCTCCCTCCCTGCCTGCCTGCCTGCCGTCTTCAACTCGGTCTTTGAGGCTCCGGAGGAGGGGGCTTTTCCCGTGCTGCGGAGAGGTCCGGAGAACTCTCCACCTGCGCACGCAGCGGCCGCGATCTTCTGACCCAGCCGCTCCTGCCTCGCGCCGAAGCACCCTAGGCAGCTGAGCGCTAGAGGCAGCACCGACTTCCTGAAGCGGCGTTTCCTTGCCTCGCGCTGCAGCCCCGAGGCGGCTAGGCGCTTGAGGCTGCTACGGAGAGCAAACGCGGGTGTGGAGTGTCTTTTTCTACCACATCCCGGTAGTAAAGTCCCTAGCTCAGCGGCGTTCTTACTCCACCCGCAGGCCCGGCCTCCACGTGGCTGCGGCCTACCGCGTGGGAGCCAGCAGAGGAAGGCTGGTTCCCTCGTGGCTCCGGCTACTCGCCAGGACATCAAACTGCAAGTATCAGGGGGCAATTTCTTTCCTCCTGTATTTATTCTGATTTAATTTGATTTAATTTTCAATGCAAGTTTGAAATTTTGGAAACTTTTGGTGCCGCGTTTTTTTCCTTTCACGGCTGGAGGGGAGGGGAGTGCTGGGGGCCTTGGATCATTTAGTGCTATCTTTTTTGTTGGTTATCTAAATTGATTTACTTATCTATCATTTACTTTGTTTCCTTTTTGTTACTTTGGAGTCCTTTACTTTTATTTTGTTGCCTTGTTAGTTACCTTTAATTTTATTTTCTTTGGGCCTGGGGGTAGCCCGGTTCAAGAGGCATGACGGGCAAGCTGCGCTGTCCTTCGTGCGGCACTCGTAGAGGGACGGCCTTGGAAGCAGGAGTCTGCAGAGGGTGTGCAGCAGAGGCCGCTTCCGTGGAGCAGGAGATCCACCTAAGTATGTCTCAAGCTCCTCAGGGGTCAGCGGACCCTTCGGAAGGGGGAAGGGACTCCCACTCCCCCCCCCTCCCGCTTCAGTTGCTCCAGGCTCTTCCCAATCCCTTCCTCCCCTTTCCTCGGGGGCAGGGGGAGACTGGGGTCAATTTTCTCCTGAATTTGTTCTTCTTTTGTACAAAGCCTACTGCCTACGCAAACAGGGTCCTGCAGAAACAGCACCAAGGGAAAGTACTGATTCTGTTCCAGGAAACTCTAGATCCCTTGAGCCGGGGCCCCTCCCCAAGTGGGCTAGGCTATTAGCCGATGACCTTCTTGAGTCTCCGCCTCGGGACATCCCTGAGGAGGAGCTTTCGGAGAAAGAAGAAGTTGATGAAGGGGAGGAGCTTGAAGAGGGAGAGATCCCGGAGGAGGAGCAATCCCGCATAGTCAGGGTGTTTAGGCGGGAAGAGCTCTCATCTCTAATCAGTGAGTCTCTGAAGGTACTCAATATGGCTTCCGAAGCTCCGACGGACGAAGAAGAAGCCCTGGAGGATCCGCTGATTCAAGCCGTAAGGAAATCTCAGAAGGTTTTTCCAGTACACAGAGTGGTTCGCCAAATGATTCAGGAAGAATGGAACCAGCCGGAATCTACCCTGAGGGGAGTACGGGCGATGTCTCGCCTATACCCATTGCCGGAAACGGACAAGGATCTCCTGAAATCGCCCAGGGTGGACGTGGCGGTCTCAGCGGTAACAAAGAAGACGACTATTCCGGTCGAGGGCGGCGCGGCTCTGAGAGACAGTCAAGATAGAAGACTGGACACCCTTCTAAAACAAGCCTTTGATATCAGTGCCCTTGCCTTACAGGCCTCCGTCTCGGGGGCCTGGGTGGCTAGAGCTTGTTTGAGATGGTCCCAGCAACTGCAACTGGCTGACGGTCCTTCGGGCGACTCCCAAGGGGTGGCGGCCAAATTGGAATCTGCTTCAGCCTTTTTAGCTGATAGCCAGTATGACCTTATTAGAAGCCTGGCAAAGGAAATAGATAGATACAACTCCTAGGGGAGGTGGGTTGGTTGTGAAGACTAATGCCTGCTGTTCCGGAGATCACCTGTTACAGGTAAGTAACTGTGCTATCTCCAGGAACAAGCAGGAATGAGTCTTCACATATGGGGACTCCCTAGCTGTGGGTGCCAGGGGAGATCCCATAAAATGCGCATCCCTGGAACAGGACGGCATTTCCCAAACCTGGATCTCCGGCATCCCCTGGGGGATGGAGGGTAGGAGTTGAATAGAGCAGAGCTGTAGAGGAACAGTGAATCTAAAGACTACAGGGAAAAAAGTCTTTAGAAGGTATGTCAAGTATCATCAAAATATTTAATGAACTAGCACAATATAGAGCTTACCTACTGGATTGTAGGAAGTAGACTGTAGATGCAGTAGCGGAATCTTCAAGGTGACTCCACAGCAGTGAGGAAGAAGTTCCAACCTGGAATGGGCAGGTGACCCAGGTGTCAACCGGGGCAGGAGAAAATCGGCAGGTCTCCAATGAAAAGCTTTATGGGAAAAGCTGAGAACTCATTTAGGTACAGAGTCATAAACATTGAGGACTAAAAGAAGACGACTGACCGATCTGGAAATTTAGCCCAGTCCGGAAGGGAAGAGAGGGTATGTAAAAAAGCCCCTATTCCCAAGGAGAACAGAAGTGTACTCAGGAACACTGAAGATGTACACTGTCCTTCCTAGCTGTTAAGCGAAAGGAAGACATAGATGTTTGAGACTGCACAGATAGGGAGATGTATAACAAAAATAGAATCTGTTGACGTCACAGCAGCAATGGTTAGTATAACCCGTCCCAGTCACTGAGCCGTATGATAATAGGCAAGTTGACTGTCCGGACCCCATAAGAAAATAAAAACCTAAGCACCGACAGTCAGGGAGATAGGTAGACATAGGGTGCTATGGACATCTCCCAATATGCGTATGCCTATATACATATATATATATATATATATCCGGAAGACATACATATCTATACCTATGAGAATATATGTATGTAGACAAGAATTTATTATTATTATTATTATATTTTTTTTATATATCTACATATAGACATGTAGATAGACATATGTATAGGTAGAGGTGGGATGGCTGACGCCCACCCCGGGTACAAACATGTATGCCCCCATACATAGAAATAATGTTTCAGAATACATGCCTGCAACTGAGCCACAGAAAAAAACATTCACATGGGGAATGTGATGGGAAAAAATTCACCCAATAATAGGGGGTGAAACCCACCTGAAGAAATATAGAGAATCGATTTCTGTGGAGCAGGAATGTAGGGCAGTGGAAGAACCAGTATGGTTGCGTGAAAAACTGAGGATAACAGCAGTCTGGCAAGAGTACTCAGCAGTACTTTAGGACTCTGATCCGTCCAAAGGACAAGAAGAACGCATAGACAAAGATACCAGAGTGACCCCCCCAAGGGGTTCAGGGGTATCATGGACGATAAAGGAGTATGCGTTGTCCAGTGGAGTAGAAAAACATAATGCCAAGCTGTAAGGAACAGGAGCATATTCCGGTCAGATTGGGAACTCCGTGGACATTCATGCAGAAAAGCTCGTCTGCTGTATATGAAAGAGCCTCTGAGACAAAGGTCAATGCTCTGTAGTAAGGGCCCAGAGTAGAAGCTTCTCTGAAGGTTATCGAGAGCGTTGTGCAGGAGAAATATAAGATAAAACTGACTGAAGTCAGGCGTGTTGCCACATCCGAGGAAAGGATATGGCTAGAAGAAGATAAGCTGCAGTGAATAGTATTATGCAAGATAGTTGCAAGCCGCTTGCAATGAGCATTAAAGTAATCACTGGAACTCCCGCATATACAGCAACTGAACAAAACGACAGAGGGGATTCTCCTGTAGAAAACAGAGAGAAAACAGACAAAGGCAGCGGAGAGCATCTCCGTCCCTGTCCGATGAGTTGTTCAGTGAAGGAAAAACAAACAGGCTACACTGGAAGGAAAAAAGCGTTCCAGTATGGCACCAACTCAAGCAGGGGAAACCCTGGAAGAGAGGGGGTTGGAAAGTGACTTACCCTAGGGTAAGGCAGCTGAAGGAAAAGATGTCCATATGGGGACAGAAACTATCATGGGATAGTTGCGACCTCCCTTCGTGGTAGTAAGAATGGTAGAATTCTGCAACCCATGGACAAAAGTATCCGAGGGCATAGCATACTGGAAAAGAAACCAGTGTAGAGTTTGAAGAATAAACTTCTGCTAAGGGGAAGTTAACTGTAGATTGCAATACACAGGAACCTATGGTTGCTGGTTATGAGCAGACTGGGTAGAGTCTGGAGACTTCAGACTAGGACGAGATGTCCCTTGCTTGGGTATACCGGGAGGATGGGCAGAAGAAGGATGAAACTTTCTCTTCTTCGGGAAAGAAGGTTTGGCAGGACATTTCCCACGTCCTGGGGAAAAAGAGGGCTTAGGATGGTATCCAGAACTAGGAAAGTCAGTGGAGCAATGAGCAACCTGACGTAAAGCTTCTCTATTGAAAAGATTGTCTCCAGTACAAGGAGAATTACCCAGTGTATGTTTTGCCCATCTGCTCAAGACTGAAGCCTGCAGCCACGCTGTACGACACGCTCCAATGGCAATAGCAGAGGATCTGCTAACAGACTCAAAAGAGTCTAGAGAAGCACGAGAAAGGAACCAAGAGATATTCTTGCTATGATTAAGAAGCAAGGAATAGTCAGAGGTCTTGGGTTCTGACAAAAAAGGAGACAAAAGAGATAACTTCTCTGTGACCTCCTGAAGTGTGAGATATAAAAAATATATGAAATAATTCTTGAAGCCAACATAGAAGTTTGGAAGGTTTGACGTCCAAAGGCATCAAGTGCTTTAGATGCACGACCTGGTGGGAAAGAAGAATGCTTCTTCTTGCTTCTGACCTTCCTCATTGCTGATTCCACTACAATGGAATGATGCGGAAGTTGGCTTTTCTGAAACCCCGGAGAGGGAGGCACCTGATACAGAACATTCATGGTTGTAGAAGGCGCAGGAACCTTTAAAGGTGATTCCCAAATCCTCAGAAGAAGGTCCTGCAAAGACTGATGCAAAGGAAGCATTATGGTTTCCCTTTCTGCAGGATCTTGGTTAAGAGTAGGACCAGGAATAGGAATGGCAAGAAAGGCTGCCATGTCAAGGAGAAATGCCTGAAAAGAAGGATCTCCCAGAGGAACTATTCCTGGGCAGGCTGAGGTTGAATGAGCAGCGCGAACACCAGAAGACCTACTGGACTGGTGCATAAAAAGAATCCTGCTAGATGGAGAACGATACTGACAGTTCTGATTCGAGGCAGTTAGTACTGCGTCGTCGGTTCCCGGTATCGACTCCAAGCTAGGCATAGAAAGGATCGATGGCACCGATGGAACTGCAGGAAACGACGTCGACACCGGTACCGGCATCGGGGACGGTAATGCCCTCGTAGCAGGTATCAGAGGTTGCCGAAGCGGTACCGAGGTAACCAGAGAGCTTTGGTGATCATCCCCGGTACTGCGTAGTCGGAGGCGACATGGATCGGCTCCGAAACGCATCAGGACCAAGTCATCTAGACTGGATATGGATTCCAGACTGGGCATCGAACCGAGCGTCGGTGGTGGACTCGGCGATGCCGCTACCTGAAGGTCAATCGGAATCGTATCGATCGGTACCGAAGGCACCGAGGACGACACCTGGTGAAGAGAGGAACACTCGACACCAGCGCCGATGTCGGGGCATCGGTACCGCTCGAAGCCGGTACCCCCCCAAGCATGGCGTAGATAGAGGAAAGCCCATCCGAGGCGCATCGGTCGGCCCCGAAGGTACCCAGGGCACCAGATGACGATCCCCGGTGAAGAGTGGAACACTCGACACCGATGCCAACGCCGGGGCATCGGTACCGCTCGATGCCGGTATCAACCCCGCGGTTGGTTGGGATACGGGGAATCTAGACTGGGTCGTATCGATCGGCCCCGAAGGCACCGAGGACTCCCGACGCCGATCCCTGGTGAAGAGCGGAGCACTCGACACCGGTGCCGGGGAATCGGCACCGCTCGAAGCCGGCACCAACCCCGCGCATGGCTGGGAAGCAGGGAAACCAGTCCGGGTCGGGTCGATCGGTCCCGAAGGTACCGAGGACACCAGACGACGACCCCTGGTGAAGAGTGGAGCACTCGACACCGGTGCCGATGCCGGGGGAGCGGCACCGCTCGAAGCCGGTACCAACCCCGCGCATGGCGGGGACGCAGGAAAGCCAGTCTGTGTCGAGTCGATCGGCCCCGAAGGTACCGAGGACACCAGCCGACGATCCTCGGTGAAGAGTGGAGCACTCGACACCGGTGCCGATGCCGGGGGATCGGTACCGCCCGAAGCGGATACCACCCCCGAGCATGGCTCAGGTATGTTCTGTGAGGAGTGAACCCCAGGAACAACCTGAAACCCCGTAAATGCTTTGGAGCCCGAAGACTCCCGCCGGGGTCTTACTGCCAAATGGGGTCTTGAGGGCAAGGCCGGAGCTGTCATCATGCTGGGCATGAGACCTACCCATCAAGAATTGGCTAGTCTTAACAGACTTTTTGTGGGTTACCTGATCCTGGAGAGAAGAATAAACCCGTGTCCTCACCTCGGGAGGAAAAACGGCATCGAGGGATACTCGAAAAAGAGAAGATCTTCTCCCGATACTAAAGCCTGATGGACCCTGGGAAAAGGGGTCAGGACCCAAACAGGATAGACACCAGGCACTGGAGTCTAAAAAGAAAACTACGTTTCCGCAGTGAAGGCACTTCTTAGGGGAAGAAGGCTCCATGTTGGAAAGGCCTGTTAGGCCTCGATGAGATAAAAGAAAAAACCGAGGGAAGTTATTTCTCTATGTTTGAAAAGAAAAGAATAAAGCACCGGCGGTGCCGGAATCGGCGGGAAAGACAGCCGCGACCACAAGAAAACAAGAAAATAAGGATTTTAAAGAAAAAAGTTTCTGCGGTGACAGGAGGTACGTCCTGTTGGCTCCGTGGAAAAATGAAAACTGGGGAGAGACAGTGGGAAAGGCGGGAAGTCACCGCGAAGGCGCGAGGGATGCTCCCAAAAGCTTTCTGTTTGGATGCTGGGGAGCATTTCCGTGCGGGTTCCGTCGGCGCCGACGTACCCATATGTGAAGACTCATTCCTGCTTGTTCCTGGAGATCCACACTTGCCGTGGCCAATGTGGAGCTATGAGAATCATGTGGCCTCTGTCTCTCTGAAGCTTGAACAGGGTTTTGGGAATTATGGGAATGGGTGGAAAGGCATACAGGAAGTCTTGACCCCAGTGAAGAAGGAAAGCATCCCTTGCCTGAGCTCCCTGAGCCAGAGTTCTGGAACAGAACCAGGGAAGTTTGGCATTCCACAGACTTGCAAAGAGGTCTATGTCCGGGGTTCCCCAAATCTGAAAAATCCTGGACACCTGGTCCACATGTAGGGACCACTCGTGTGGAAGCAGAACTCGACTGAGTCTGTCTGCCCAAGAGTTTTGAACGCCTGGAAGATAAACTGCCAGAAGATGAATTTGATGCTCTCTGGCGAGGGCCCACAGTCACAAAGCTTCGTTGCAAAGCGACAGAGAGCCTGTTCCGCCCTGCTTGTTCACGTAGAACATGGCTACCTGATTGTCCATGTGGATAAGGACTGTCTTGTAGCTGAGCAGGGTGTGGAACACCCGCAGAGCAAAAGAGATTGTTCTGAGCTCCAAGAGATTGATATGTAAACAACTCTCCTGTGGGGACCAGATGCCTTGGGTGAAGAGGTCGTGCAGATGAGCTCCCCACCCCATTGGAGAAGCATCTGTTGTGAGAGTTGCCTGGGGCAGAGACTGCTGAAAGGGGGACCCCAGCAACAGGTTTTGAGGGGACTTCCACCACTGGAGGGACAAAATGAGGCAACTTGTGTTTGCTATTTTGTCTGACAGGCAGTCTAATGCCTGGGTCCATTGGGTGGATAAAGTCCACTGAGCTGCCCTCATGTGAAGGCGAGCATATGGTACCACATGCACGGTGGATGCCATGTGGCCTAGCAACTGTAACATTTCTCGAGCAGTTAAATGGGGCTTTAACTCTGCTTAAGAAGCTAACTGCACCAAGCGAAGGCAACGGGCCTGGGGGAGATAGGCCCTTGCCTTTGTGGTATCCAGCAACGCCCCTATAAACTCCAGGGACTGAGTAGGGGTTAAATTGGATTTTGTGATGTTTATTATCAGCCCTAAATACTGAAGGATACGCATAGTGCAGGATAGAGAACTCTTGGCCTCTGACTGAGTGGGCGCTCGAATGAGCCAGTCGTCTAAATAAGGGAAGACGAATATTCCCAGAGCGCGCTGAAATGCAGCTACCACTGCCATGCATTTCGTGAACACTCTTGGTGCAGAGGCCAGACCAAAAAGGGAGCACTCTGTATTGATAGTGCTTCTCTTGAAAAAGGAAGCAAAGGAACCTTCTGTGAGTTGGATGGATGAGAACATGGGTGTACGCATCCTTGAGATCTAGAGAACAAAGCCAGTCCTGACTCTGAAGGTATGTTAGCAGAGTTCCCAGAGAAATCATTTTGAATTTTTCCTTAACTAGGAATTTGTTTAATTCTCTGAGGTCTAAAATGGGTCTGTAGCCCCCTGTTTTCTTTGGAATAAGAAAATAGGGGGAGTAGAACCCTGTGCTCTGTTGTTGAAGAGGCACTTCCTCTATTGCCCCCTGGACGAGAAGGGTGGCAATCACATGACCTAACAGGTTGAGGAGGGAGGTCGGAGAATTGAACTGGTTCACTCTTGTGTGAGGGGGCAAGCTTGAAAAATGAAGTTTGTACCCCTCTTTTATGATGGAGAGTGTCCAATGCTCTGCTGTAATTTGTCCCTACCTGGGAGCAAAATGACATAACCTTCCTGGAATGGTGGAGGGCTCTGGTCCTTCCATAGCTAGGAAAGCTAAGTTCTCTAGCAGCAAGTCAAAGGTCCTGAGGGGGTTGAGGTTGTTGGGCCGGTGGAGGCCTAGCAGCTTTTGCTTTGTTCTGTTTGGATGATTGCTGACATTTGGTAGGGAACTGAGCTGCAGAAGATGCCCGCTGACTATAAGCAGGATAAAATCTTCCCTTTTTAGAAAAAGGTGCTTTCTTGAACAACCTTTTCTTAACAGGAGCAGCCGTAGACTTGGATAGTCTATCCAAGGCAGAATTCTCAGCATCCATCTGATTGGCCTTTGCTTGCCAATCTTTACCAAACAGGTTTTCACCTGTACAAGGGATATTTCCCAATTCATCTTGAACCCAGATCTCCAAATCAGATGCTTGCAGCCAAGCAATTCTACGTGCACCTATGGCAATAGCCGAGGCTCTGCTTACACATTCAAAGGAGTCGAAAGCTGCACGGTTGGAGAATTTGGAGATATCCTGGGCATGTTTGAGCCAAGTGAGAAAGTCCTGTCTTTTATCTTCAGAAATGAAAGGACTTAAAGTCTGCAAATGATCAGTGACTTCTTTTAGGAACATTCCCATGTAAAGACTATAGGAATTAATTCTCGCAGCAAGCATGGAAGCTTGGAAGACTCTACGTCCAAAAGCATCCAGGGTTCTACATTCACGTCCTGGAGGATTAGAGGCATGTCTTTTGGCACTTCTAATCTTTCTCATAGCAGACTCAACCACAATAGAGTGGTGAGGAAGCTGAGTTTTATGGAAACCAGGACAAGGCGGGACACGATACATGGTATCTAACCTGCGAGAATGAGGAGAGGTGGTAAGAGGTGTTTCCCACATCCTCAACATGAGATCATACAAAATCTCATGAACAGGCAAGGTAGCTGCCTCCTTAGGAGTTTTAGGATATTGTAAAATATCTAACTCCTTGGCTCTGGGTTCTGTCTCAGGGGCCACCGTGATGGATAGGCCCCAAGCCACCTCCCTGATGAAGCCTTGAAAAGACAAGTCCTCTGGAGGAGACATCCTTCCTTTAGGAGAGGACTCCTCCTGTGGAAGAAGCATCACTGCATCGACAGACGCCTCAGAATCCTCAGAGTTTTCAGAGGAATCGAAGTATCGTCTGTCCGGATGCTCTTGCAAAGCCCGATACCCGGTACCGACCGGGATTGGTATCGGGAATAACCGGTACCGGGGTATCGGTACCGGAGGGCTTCAGAGGACAGAGTACCGGCATAGCGGACACCGATGCTCATGTCGATGCCACCGGTACCGTGATCGGTACCGATGGTGGTGCTAGAGGCGGTACCGGTGGAGTAATCTGTTGCAATACCAGGGGCGTCGATGCCACAAGGAAAGCTGCCAGACTGCGTTCCATGGACAGAATCCTCTGGTCCATCGATGCTGCCAATGCTTGGAAGTCGGTACCGGTGGAAGCCACCGGTACCCCAGAGCATGGCACCAGGTGATCTGTCGAGGCCAAGCCATCGAGATCATCCTGGAACCCCGATGATGATGCTTTGGAGGCCGAAGCCTCTCGCCGGGGTAATTTTGCCGGTGCAGAATCCTTGATGGCAACGCCAGAGGCATCTCGATGCTTAGAAGGAGATCTACCCTTCGAGGACCGGCTGGATTTATGTTTAGTTACCTGAGATCCATGTGAGGAAGAAGCAGCCCTGGAAGACGTCGATGCCACCGAAGCCGCATCAGAGGGAAACAGGGTACTGAGCTTGGCAGCTCGGTTCTGCCGACCTCTTTTAGACATCATAGAACAGGACATGCAATCTGTGATGGAATGGTCAGGACCTAAACATTTTAGACACCAGTCGTGGGTGTCGTGATGGAAATGGTACCGCCACATTTTGTGCACTTCTTAAACTCTGAGGCAGGCTTTTCCATGTTAAGGAAAAAAAAATTTGGGCCTAAGGCCCAAAACGCAAGTGCACCTGAAGAAAAAAGAAAAGGAAATAGGTTTTTTTGGGGGTTTTTTTTAAAAGAAAAGAAGGTTCGGCGGTACCGGTAGAGCGTCGAAGAAGGCAGACGCGATACAAAAGAAATAAAGAAAAATAAAGAAATTCTTCTGCGGTGACAGGAACACGACCTGCTGGCTCCACAGAAAAAGAAGAACTGAGGAGAGACAGTTGGGAAAGGCGGGAAGGCAGCACGCAGGCGCTGTGGGATGCTCCCAAAAGCTTTCTGATTGGACGCTGGGGAGCGTTCCCGTGCAGGCTCCGTCGGAACCGACGAAACCCATATGTGAAGACTCATTCCTGCTTGTTCCTGGAGATGATTCAATCAATCATCAGATCAACCTCAGAGAATGGATGCTTTGAATGTATCAGGTATTTTGGAAAGTTATGAAACAGAGACTTTGGTTCCGGCTACTTTGCTGCTTACTTGTGCCCTTAACGCAGATAAGGATTAGATCTTGTGCATGTATTTTCAGTAAAGAAAGGTTCTTTCTGGGGAGGTTTCTTGTTAGTATCTTTCCAGACCTGGAAACGCAAAAAAGGGGCCGTGAATACTTATTGTTTAAGTCTGGCGTTTTGCGGGTTGGTGATCTATTTTATTTAAAATTTCTATGCAAATGTTTTATTAAATATAAATCTGTTAATTATCAATTTTTCAGCCTAGAGACTTGCTTTCCTTTATTAATGTCAGAATGCCAGTTCTACAGTTATTTCTCCTGTTGATTAATACACTGTAGCAGTTTAATTTTTCAGGATATGCTTATGATGTAAACCTTCAGCCTGATATTTTTTATTAAGGGAAGTTTTTTCCTTTTGCTTTTCTTTTCAGTTCCTGTCATAGTCCTCCAATTTGTGTGTGCTTGCAAGATTGTGCTAATTATTGTTTTCCTTATTTTGAAGAGTGCATTTCTTCTTTAGTGATGTATATGCTCAGTCTTTTCCTGTACAAGTTTTATTTGCTTGGTTTGTTATTTAAAAAAAAACATTAAAAAATGTTAAAGCGCCTTAAATGAATCAATCTCTAGACATCAGGACAGGTGAAAAACCCACTGATATTTAAAATGAACTTTTGTTTACCATATTGTATTTAGTGCATTTTAGAAAACTAGAAAATAGTAAACACTGCCAAATATAACATGAAACACAAAAATAAATTTTGCATTCAGTATATTGGTGTTGTAGTTCCTTTACTATACAGTTAAATTACTTTGGATTAAATCCAGCTGCATTGTTGTTGTTTTTTTAAACATCCCACATAAATTTGCAGTCTTATGCTTGTTATGTTAACATTTTCTATTCTGCTGTACTCCAAAATTTTCAATGCCCGAGTTAAAAAATGTAAGGTCATGCATTTGGGCTGCAGCAATCCAATGGAGCAATATAGTATAGGAGGTGAAGTACTTTTGTCCACTAAAGAAGAGCGGGACCTAGGCGTGGTTGTGTCTGATGATCTTAAAGTAGCTAAACAGGTAGAAAAGGAGACGGCAAAAGCTAGAAGAACGCTTGGGTGCATACGGAGAGGAATCGCTAGCAGAAAAAAGGAGGTGATAGTGCCTCTGTATAAGTCTTTGGTGCGACCTCATTTGGAGTATAGTGTGCAATTCTGGAGACCGCACCTTCAAAAGGATGTGAACAGGATGGAGTCGGTGCAGAGGGTGGCTACTAAAATGATTAGTGGTTTTCATTATAAAGCATATGAGGACAGACTGAAGGTGAATGTAAGCTGGTCTGTACAGGGCGGTGTACATTCAGACTGTCTAAGAAAACCTGAGAAAGAGTTAATTTTGTTCAGAACTTTGCTTAGAAATAAACTTCATATATTTGCTTACTAAGTAGGTGAAGAGGTACAAGTCCTGTAAATAAGAAAAGGGGCAGGTTGTCCTCCAGCCTTTCAGTCTCAGGGTTACTAGATATCAAGCAGTCAGCAGTAAACAGTTATGTCTTGGAATACATGTATGTCTCCTCATACTGACCCATGCTGATTAGAAATTGACCTATGATGTGATGAATACGTAATACTTGACGTAGAACAATAAAGTGAAATTATGCTGTATCCTCCAAAAGAGCCTTATAAATAAAGCATACCATAGCTAATAGTTAGAGTAAACAAAGAGAACTTGTTTCTATTTGTTTCTCTCCGCAAAGCTTTGGTGTATCTATATAGAAGTGTGTGGTATTTTATTGCTGTCTTTTAGATTTCCTTCTCATTGCTTTGAGTGTGGTTTTCTGTGACTCCAAGAGCCCTGCAGGTTGCTGGTGAGGGGGGGCAAAGAGAAGCCCTTCAGTTGGTGCCGTGCCGGTCTACAGATTTCTCCATTCCTGGCAAGGGCGAAAGGTGTTTGTGAGTATTGTACGGTGACAGCAATGGGTAATCTGTTAGGTCAGGGGTCACCAACCTCCAGAGGGCCGTGGGCCGCACAGCCGACTACTGGCAGACTCGCGGGCCGCAGCCCCCTCCCCCCCCCCCGCGCGAAAAAAAACCTGCTCATACCTAACCTTGAATAATCCATGTCAGCTCCCTCCCTTCTTCTGCAGCCGCGGCTCCCTGCCTCTTAGGGAACCGCGGCTGTGCTTGTAAAATCATCGCGGAGCCCTTCCTGTCTTGACGGGCTCCGTGCAGCATTGTCCCGCCTCTAAAGGAAGTTGTTTACCACTTCCTTTGGAGGCGGGACAATGCTGCACGGAGCCCGTCAAGACAGGAAGGGCTCCGCGATGATTTTACAAGCACAGCCGCGGTTCCCTAAGAGGCAGGGAGCCGCGGCTGCAGAAGAAGGAGTTGGTGAGTTTGCCTTGGCGGGCCGCACCGGGGTAGGGTCTCACGGGCCGCACAGAGGGACCTCGCGGGCCGCAGGTTGGTGACCCCTGTGTTAGGTAAACGAGAGTTATCTCAGTTGCGTGAATGGCATGACAAAGCTAAGGTTTTATCTGTTCAGAAAGGTAGCCCTTCTTATTGTATGCGTGAGAAGTATGGGGATATGGCTACTAATTATATTGTACACTGGCATGCAGTGACTAACGATAATGTGCTTTTACAGTTTCCTTTGGAGGGAACTTTTTCTATAGATAAACTTCGTTATCTGAAATGTGCTTTGCAGGCTAAACATAAATTATGTGATGCCCATGAAGGGCTAGTGTTTAATTGGTGGCAACGAATGGCACATGATACGAAGAATGATTTGTTTGTGTTAAAGAATGCTGGTAAAGCGAGTGAACCACAGGAGAATGATAATGAACGGGCAGGGAAATTCCCAGCCGTTCTTTCCCCAGAATATGATGCAGATGTGGCTGCATTGGTAATTGGAGCTGGAATAGTCCCAAGTGCATCCCCATCGTCTCCCCCTGTTTCTTCTGAGAGTCATGTAGCTTCTGGAAGGGGGAGGATCACTCGTGCAGCTGAACTAAGAGAAGAGATAAGGAATAAACAGAAGATATTGGGAGATGCAAAGATGAAGATTTCAGTAATTGTAATATTTCTCAGCTTAGAGAAGTGGATGCACTTCTTAGCCGTGAAATAGAAAGTATTGTACATATGATAGAAACCTTAAAAGGAATAGTAAGGAATAATATTTCTGCTACAAAGGAATTGGGAATTTCTAGTAAACTTATTGATGCAATTGAAAAAGATCTGGATATGCATTTTTTCACCTATAAGGAGAAATGTGATCAATTATATGGTGATATAAGTTTTCTTCAGACTGTTGTACGCCAACATACTGATTCATGTTCTGTAAATGTAAAACCTGTAGAAGAGGATACAGTACCTGCATATCCTTTTCGTGTATATCCAACAGGACCTACAGGTGCAATGATTGTGCCTGCAAATTGGAGTCCTAAGGAAGTATTTGATTTGGCTAAAACCTTTCCTGATTACAAGGAAAGTTCAGGTAGATTTGTGTCCTTATGGTCTCAAATAATTAATAGTTATAATCCTACTTGGGCAGATCTAGACAATCTGCTTAGAGCTGTTTTTATTAATCCAGCTGATTTTCATAAGGTAACTCATCCAATTAGAGATGATAATTGGGTATGGCCACAGACAGACCCTGTAACAGATTTTCAAGACCAGACACAAAGAGATAGTTTTGTTCTGTGTAGAGAGAAATTGTTAGAATCTCTTAAAGTAGCATGTAAGCCTGTGAGGGATTGGTCAAAGCTTACTTCTTTAACACAGGAAAGGGATGAGAAAGTTACAGCTTTCCACACTAGGTGTATGCTAGCTTTTAAGGATTATTCTGGCGAGACAGAAGATACACCTTCAGGATTTAGTAATATTTTTGTAAATGGTTTGATTCCAAGAATAAAAGAGATTTTGGAAACTTCAATAATAGATTGGCCTGCTAGATCAGCTGATGCAATTTTGGAGGGTGCACGGTACAGTGAATTGAAATATCTCAAGGAATTGCAGGAACAACAAGCCAGATTAGATGTAAAGAAGACTGAACTGCTTAATTTACAAATTGCTTCTATGCATCCAGCCCTGGGAAGGGGGCAGGGGAGAGACAGGTTCAGAGGAAACTATGGGAATTCTCAGCAAGGCAATTCTCAGCGAGGGTGTGGACAAGCCCGAGGAATGCGTGCTTGTTATACATGTGGTGAGTGTGGCCATTTACAGCGAGACTGTCCACAGAATCGGAATTTGGACGGCCAGAGAGCTGCGTGCCTTCCTCCCCCCCACCTGCTGAGTTCACTCCTGTATATCAATGTTTTTCTAACCCAGACGACTGTGATTCTTGGGATGCATGACTATTATTGAATCTGAATGTAACTTCACATGGTGCGTTAGAAGCTAAACTGGGAGGCTCTACTGTGAAATTCATCATTGATTCGGGAGCTACTGCATCTGCGCTGCGTCTTTAGGATCTGCCTGCAGTTTATCAAACTCTTTTAGCACATGCTCCAACAGTGCATTGTGAAGGCATTGAAGGTAAGATAATTCCTCACCGTAAACTTGAAGCTTTGCCTTTGCAGATTGGAGAGACTGTATACCCTACTAACTTTCTGGTAGGAGACACATTACCAGTGAATCTTTTGGGTCGTGATTTCCTGGCTTCACATCATGCAACTTTATCCTGGATGAGTGGAAAGTTACATTTTCAGTTGTATTCTCTCTCTGAAGTGCAGCCCCCTGCGGATGTCAAAGCTATTCACCCTGATCTCGGAAGACTTCCATCTGTGGGCAGTCCCAGGATCAAATGTCGGATGTCTCTCAATTCCTCCTGTGAAGATTACCGTAAAACCTGGTGTACAACTTCCTAGACTCAAACAGTATCCACTATCAGCAGCTGCTATAGATGGAATTTGACCGGTAATTGAAGATTTACAGATGCAAGGTGTCATCTATCCTACTACGTCGCTGTGTAATACTCCGATTCTTCCTGTACTGAAAGCTGACGGCAAGACTTATCGATTTGTGCAAGATCTGCGAGCTGTTAACAAGGTAATTCTGCCAATCTTTCCCTTGGTACCTAATCCACATGATATCTGGACACAGGTACCTCCAAAATCTACGTGGTTTTCTGTTGTAGATTTGAGTTCTGCTTATTTTTCAGTGCAAATTAGCAAAGAAAACCAATTTTTATTTGCTTTTCATTTTGACAATCAGCAGTACACATGGACTAGACCAGTGTTTCCCAACCCAGTCCTATGGGGCACACCGGCCAGTCAGGTTTTCGGGATATCCCTAATGACTATGCATGAGATATATATGCATTAGAGATATCCTGCCAACCTGACTGGCTTGTGGCCCTCCAGGGCTGGATTTGGAGACCCCTGCCTAACACCTCTGTCATCTAAGATTGTGAGTGGGCAAGGTGCAGATGTCCAAGACATCAAAAAGGTATATAGAATGTGTCACATTTCTCCTCACTTCTCACCACCACCAAAATATTGTCTATTAGACAACTTTTTGGTGGTGGTGAGAATCGAGGAGGAATGTGTCACATTCTATATACCCTTTCGATGTCTAGGACATCTGCACCTTGCCCACTGACAATCTTAGATGACAGAGGTGTTAGGCAGGGGTCTCCAAATCCAGCCCTGGAGGGCCACAAACCAGTCAGGTTGGCAGGATATCTCTAATGCATATATATCTCATGCATAGTCATTAGGGATATCCCGAAAACCTGACTGGCCGGTGTGCCCCATAGGACTGGGTTGGGAAACACTGGACTAGACTATGCCAGGGCTACACGGACAGTCCTGCGTACTTCTCGCAGGCTCTAAGAACTGCGTTATTAGATGTGAAGCTTGACCAATCCTCTTTAATTCAATATGTGGATGATTTGCTTTTATGTTCACCAAGTTATGAGATCTGTTTAGCAGACTCATTATCTTTGTTAGCTCATATTGCCAAATTAGGACTGAAAGCCAATTTGTCTAAATTGCAATTTGTATCTCAAAATGTTACTTTTCTGGGTGTTGTTCTAACTCCAGCTGGTCGTGAAATTACTCCTGCCAGATTGAAACCTATTTTGTCATTATCTTTTCCAGCGACACCAGTGTTATTACGTAGATTTCTGGGATTGTTGATTTTCTGTAAACAGTGGATAGCTAATTTTTCAGACCTTACAGCTCCGCTTTATGCGTTAATTGGGAAAGAGGGTCCACAGGGTCTCATTATACCTACATTATCACAGTGGGAAGCTTTTGTAAATTTAAAGACTGCACTAAGCACTACTCCATGCTTGTCTTTTCCAGACTATTCTTTAACATTCAAATTGTATGTGGCTAGTTCAGCCATATCTGCCACCTGTGTGCTTTTGCAAACATTTCCTACTGGTCGCAAGCCGATAGGATATTTTTCACAGCGGTTTGATTCAGTGACTTTGGGACTTCCGCCTTGTTTGCGCAGTTTAATATCAGTGGCATTTGCAATTGAAATTACAGATTTTTTAGTGTTACAGCACCCTCTTGAGGTATATGTGGCACATTCCATTTCTAGGTTGCTCCATTTAACTAAAACACAACCTGTGACGCAGTGGCAACCTCAGAAGCCATGGAAACTGATACTGACCCTCTGGTTGGTTCAGGTATTGCAAGAAAAGACAGGGTTTTCCATTCTCAGCATAACCTACAGGCAACTAATCAGCTCACCTCAGGGGAGGAGAGAACCAGAGCTGTGGATTGGGCACGCCCTAGTAGGAGGCGGGCTTCCCAGAGCAGGGGCCCCTTGTTAAGCAGAGAGAGGGAAGACAGTAGTAGGATGAGAAGGAGAAGGAGTAGGATGGTGATGAGAAGGAATGGAGAAGTGAGCACTACAAATGGAATGAGAAGTGAAGGTGGTTTGAATCCACAAGAGAGAAGGCAAAAGGCATTGGGAAGGCAAGAAGCTCTCTTGAATGCAGAACCCTTTGACCCTGCTACAGAAATACTGCCCAGCTGCAACAGAAGGGAAACTGATTCAGAACCAGGAGTAAAGCCTAGGTTGTTGGGAGACAGCATTTACCCTTGGAGAGAAAGGCACGCTGGCAAGGCATTTTCTGACAAGCCTCATTTTAAGGTACCTGCTGCACTTAATTCCTTTAACAAGTTTTATGAGCCAGAAAGAGGGAATCCTGATTTTAAAGTACAGGATAGTTTCAGGCAATGTGAGAGACGTTGGTTACAGCCTGAATGCTCTCTAACTAAGCCTAGCTTTTCTCAGCCAGCAGTTCCTGCTTTTAACAAGCAAGCTGACGAGAGGAATTCAGCTAAACTGTTTACAAGAGAATTAGGCTATACTGATACAGAAGGTCCTACCTTTGAAGCATTCTTTAAGAGCAGAGCTCGTGCAGAGGAACGTGTGATTCCAACACTCACTAACAGAGATAAGTGGGGGAGGGGTAACTCCACCACGGGCACAGAGTGTCTAAACAGGGAGAGCATTGTTTGTTCACCAGAAGCAGATAATTACTTGCCCAAGCAAGGAGAAGGTTCTCCCAGTAGTCCTGCTAGAAGACAGGCAGAACTACTCCTGAATGAATTCAAACAATTCCTAAATAGAAGAGCTGTTTCAGAACAGACTAGCATTCAAGCAGGAAGTAATCCTGAGATAGGATTTCCCACACCGGCTCCAGTTCCCATGATTGAAGTTAATCAGCCGATGGACTGCTCGATTGGTCTCATAGATAGAGCTGACAAGAGCCAAGCTTGAATGATTATACCTGATATTTTATTCTGGTTATGTTAACCAAGGATATGTGAAAAGCTTATGAAATGAATACTGTTTGAGCAACTGAAAGGAAAGCTTATTGAAGCACTGAAATAAGCTGGACTGTAACCTGATTGCAAGAAAAAACAGTATTATTTCTTACCGGAGTATTTGTAAATATAGCACAGAGAAGACACATGGTGTAATGTGCTTCCTCAGTGGAGATTTGGCTGAAGCACAGTATTGAAAGCCTGTAATTTGCATTGTTCCTGATTTGGTTATTCTTCTCACATGTTCCTGTCCACCAAGGAGCGGGGAAAATAAAATCCTTGTAAATATAAATGTCTTGTTCCCGACTTTCATTGGCCCCCACAACTACACAAGGCCCATCCCTCCTTAACCCTCAAGGTTAGGGAGTGGGTGCAGGGTGACAAACCTTTATCTTCCACACGTTTATTGACTCTTGAATTGATAGTTTCTCAGTCTCATGTAAAAATATATACTACATCCATATGCAATCCATCTACGCTCCTGGCTCCTTTGGCAGATCTGGTGGAGGAAGATGGGTCTCATGATTGTTTTCAAAGTATTTTAACTTCTTCCCGTGCTAGACCTGATCTCTCACCTGTACCCCTGCCAGCCCCGGATGTAACCTTATTTGTGGATGGTTCAGCCTTCAGAGATGAAATGGGAAAACTTTGTGTGGGCTATGCAGTAACCACAATTGATGATGTGGTTGAATCGGCTTTCCTGCCATTTTCTAGTGCCCAGTTAGCAGAAGTTTTTGCATTGACACGTGCTCTTGAACTCTCTAGATATCTTCTAGCAAACATATATTCAGATAGCTCCTATGCAATGAGTGTGCTATGGGATTTTGGTAATATTTGGTTGCAACGAGGATTTTTAACTTCTGCTAATAAACCAATTAAACATGCTGAACACATCCACCGCTTGTTACAAGCCGTTCTTTTGCCCGTACAGGTTGCAGTTTTGAAATGTAAAGGACATTCCTCTGCTGGTGATTTTGTTTCTATGGGCAATCGTTTTGCAGACCAAGAAGCACGGAAGGCTGCTCTTCAGGCATTACTGTCACCAACGCTGCTGTATTTAAAGCCTTCTAACATGACTTTGTTCTCCCTGTCCTCTCTTTTACAGCAGTATAAAGACACTTCCCTTGAAACCAAAACTCTATGGACTTCATGGGGTGCATCCTGTGATACTCAGGGCTACTGGAAGAAGGAGCACCTACTCATTTGCCCTGACTCTCTCTTGTTTCCACTTGCTCTGTTCCTGCATCATAAACTTCACTTATCCGCTGCAGCCATGACTCATGCCTTTGCGGTTTTGTGGTATCACCCGAAGTTTGTTTCTGTGGCACAGGCTGTGTATGCTGCTTGCTTGGATTGCTTGCAGGCTGGCAGGGTGGGGCCCCTTCTGAAAATTGCTGCTGCTCTTCCCAAGCCCTCTGGCCCATTTCTGATTCTGCAGCTTGATTTTACTGATTTTCCCTGTGCCAGAGGAGGGAGGCGGTATTTGTTGGTGATCACTTGTCTTTTCTCTGGTTGGGTGGAGGCTTATCCCACTACCAGTATGACAGCTGGGGTCGCCATAAAATTGTTGCTCACTCAGTTTATTCCTGTCTGGGGTGTACCTTTTGTTCTTTCTTCTGATCAGGGTCCGGCCTTCATTGCACGTGTCTGGGAGGATATTGAAAATTGGTTTGGTGTAAAAAGACAGTTACACACACCCTATCACCCGCAAAGCTCTGGCCAAGTGGAGCGGATGAATAGGACTCTCAAAGGTTTCTTGCGCACTATGACACAGGATTGGGCAACAGATTGGGACAGAAGCCCTTCCTTTTGCCCTTATGGCGGTGCGTAACTCCCCCCAGCGCGCTCGAGGAGGTCTGACACCATATGAAATAGTTACTGGACGTCCAGCTACTTCTCCACATGCCTTGGCAGTTATCTCAGACCCCCAGTTGCTGCGCAGCGATATCTTAACTTATTGTGCACGACTGCACTCAGCCCTGTCTGTTTCCCCTTTAATTGAAGGTGAATCCTCAACAAGATGCTCCTCCAGAATCATCACATCCGGACATGAAACCGGGGGATTGGGTCCTGATTAAGAATTTGCATCCAAAGACACTTCTGGCTCCAAAATTCCTAGGGGCCCAACAACTAAGCACGATTCCACGTGCGACAAGAACCCAGTAAGAAACGTGGAATGCAACAAAAAGACGTGATATAAAATACTTTAATTTCTTTATTCCAATCCAGCCACCGGCCCGACACTGGCCGTGTTTCGCAAAAACCTTCCTCAGGGGCAAAGGATGGCTAAAATACATAAAACATACATTTAAAAACAAAATAAGTTTTAAAAAAATGTGTATAAAGATTAAGAGAATGAAAAAACAGAACGTGTAAATAAAAAACGACAAAATAAACATGTAAAAAAACAAGATAAAATCAAAATACAGCCAATATTAGGAGCATAATCAATAGAACAAAGTAAATAAAAACTTGCAAAATGCCGACTTGAAATGTGGCTAAAAGACATAAATATCAATAAATATTTAAATAAATAAATCACATTAATACAATTAAATATAACACATTCCCAAATGATAAAATCATGCAAAAAATGTTATGACTGAGCCATAGGTAATATATATAACAAATAACTATATAAAACAAATAAATAACTAAAATATTAAACTTACTACAATTTAATATAAAATGTTCTGAACTAGTAGGTTTTGATCAGCAAATCTGTGACTGAGCCATAAAGTATACATATAAACAAATAAATATGTGAAATATTAAAATGCCGGGGGTGCCACAAATTCAAATTCATTATTAGATACATAAACATGAACAATAAAAATAGTAATAATAATAATAATAAATATTGTATCATAATAATGAAAACGAAAAATCAACACTTCAAAGGATGTGACCATTCATAAAAACAAAATGAAACATACCTGTATGTCGTATGTTTCTGTTTTTTCATTCTCTTAATCTTTATACACATTTTTTAAAAATATCTTTTGTTTTTAAATGTATGTTTTATGTATTTTAGCCATCCTTTGCCCCTGAGGAAGGTTTTTGCGAAACACGGCCAGTGTCGGGCCGGTGGCTGGATTGGAATAAAGAAATTAAAGTATTTTATATCACGTCTTTTTGTTGCATTCCACGTTTCTTACTGGGTTCCAAAATTCCTAGGTCCATTTCGTGTACTTCTGGTGGGATATTCGGCCTGTAAAGTGGAAGGATATTCTCGTTGGATACATCTTACGCAGTGTAAGAAGGCTCCCTCACAAGATTCAGAAGATTCCCCGCATCCATGATTCAAGAAATACAACGCAGACTTCTCGGACAACAGTGATATTGCAGAAAAGACTTTTTATGATCTAAAGTACTTTCAGTGAAAAGAATGGTGACATCACAGATAAAGATTATTGTATTAAGTAAATTCTGAATGGACCATTCATGCAAAATGCTCTTGTTCGGCATTTATAGTATTGCTTAGAGGGATGAGGTCATTTTAGATTAGTATTTTCCTGATATATATGTAATGACCTTTAGGTACTTAACCTCTACTTCATAAACTTATTGAGCCTTAGAGGCTAATCATAGCTACAGTATATATCTTCATTATATAAAGGAGAGTATTAAGAAGAGTAGGTATATTTTCGGTTTTGATTTAGTATATTTTTAAGGAATTATAGTTTTAGATATTTAAAAGTTTTGCTAAGAATGTTTTTATATCTAATCTTAGTTGTGCTGAGGCATATTAGTAGTAGTAAAGCGGTGCTGCAGTTAGAACCTTGGGAATGTTATGATGAATATTCAAATATTTTCGAGTCACAGGTACACTCAGTGACAAAGCATTTCAATTTATCAGATTGTGCAGTGTGTCTTCCATCTGTGACAGCTACTCAGCATGGATTTCTACCTAGGGTTAGGCCTAAGACCTTTGAGGAGTTTCGTGACATAGCCTTTAATCTAACTTCTGTACAATGGTCTCATACAGGCCCAGAACCTAGAATAGTTAGTCCTATGCCTCTGCAACATCCTCCAATATGTTTTATGGCTCAGGGTAAGGGAAGAAAGGTAGGGGATACTCCATGGAATGTTTGTAGAATAGTAATGCTGCATAATTCTTCTATCTGGTATAAGAAATCCCTTGTAGGAAACTCTTATATTTCAGTGGTACAATTAATGTCAGTTCAAGGGAACCAGGTGCATGATTATGAATTACTACAATATAATAGTTCTGGCTACCCTTTGAATGCCTCTAGTTCAGACCTAGGCATACTTAACTGGAGTTTCCCTTTACTAGGGTATTATCATCCCTGGAAACGTAATTTGTCTGGAGGGCTTAATGAAATGGCCATGACTCAGTGGGCTTTGAATAATTGTATTCAGAATATATCTTGTCCTCAGAATTTGACAATCTGGGAAGATGGCTTAGTGGCTTTATAATTTTATTTTTATTTATTTGAGCACATTTTTATACCGCTCCTTCCAGTGATCAGCAGCGGTTTACAGTTAACAATTAACTCTGCAAAGATTAGCAGTTACATAAAACAGTAGGATCATAACATTTGAACATTAAAAGTGAAAAATTGTTTAGGATAACTCAAAAAATAGGAATAGAAAAACTAAAACTAAATACATGATAGAGGAGGGAACATGTTAACATACATGAATTTGATTAACTATATACATTATTTGTGTAGATAATATAAGTAGGTTCATTATTCTGATTCTTCGTGGACTTGGGGGAACTAACTGGTAGAAGTGGAAGAATATCTCCCTTTAATTGTTTTCATCACGGAATTAGTCTATGTTATTTCTGACTGATTGAAGTATTCTTGAAATAGATATGTTTTAAGGCTTTTACGGAATGATGTGAGATCTTTGTTAGCTCTTAAGTTGTCAGGGAGTTTGTTCCATTGTGTTGGAGCAGTGTATGTGAATGCTCTATTACTAGTGAATGCCTTTGTTTTGCAAATGGAGAGGGGGTGTGTAGTATATTTAGGTTGTGAGTACGTCTTTTCCTGTTTGAAGTTTGCGGCATTTATGAGTGTAGCAAGATGAGATGGAGCAGAATTGTTTATTAGTTTGAATGTTGTAATTATTATTTTGTATCGTATACGTGCATGTATAGGTAACCAGTGAAGTTCTCTTAGGATAGGTGTGATGTGATCAGAGAAGGGTACGTTCATTAGGATTCGGGCTGTTACATTTTGTGCCATCTGAAGTATGTTTGTTGTATTTTTGGGCAGGCCTTGAAGTATGCCATTACAGTAGTCTAGATGTGGCATTATGATTGCTTGTATTATTGATCTAAAGTCTGATAGTTCAATGATGTTACGTAATGGTTGTAGAGTTCTTAGTTTGTAGAAAATGGTTCTATTTAAAAGTCTTAGGTGGGTTTCCATGTTAAGTGTGCTGTCTAGTGTGACACCTAGGTACTTTAGTTCTTGTTTTGTGTTATAAGTAGTATTATTTAATATGATTGTAGGGGGGTGTTTAAACTCCGGATTTTTAGAGATAAACATAACTTCAGTTTTTTTGTGATTGATAAGCATATTGTTATGTTGGAGCCATTGTTGTGCTTCATTAAGGCAATTTTCTATGTGACTGTAATCAGGGTTACATATATCCAATTGAGTATAAAGCATTATATCATCCGCATAGAGATGACAGTCAATTTTGTGTTTCTGGAATATTCCGCAAATTGGTTTTAGATATAAGTTGAATAATATAGCGGATAGTGCTGAGCCCTGTGGGATACCTTGTGTCTGTGGGAAGGTATTGGATAGGTTTCTATCAAAATATACTTGTTGTATCCTGTTGGATATATAAGACGAGAACCATTTTAGGGGGGTTCCATTTATACCTATTGTTTCTAGTCTTTCAATGAGGATCTTATGATTCACTGAATCAAAGGCTGCAGATATGTCGATGAAAATTAGGACAAATATTTTTTTGCAGTTTTCAATGCCTTTATAGAGTCTGTTGAATAATACTAGAAGCAGTGTTTCTACTCCATGCGATTGACGAAAACCATATTGTTGAGCATCAAGTGCATTTGTGTTATCTATGTGGTCTTGCAATTGATATTGTACAGATTTTTCAATAATTTTGGCTAGAAAGGGTATACTGGATATGGGTCTGAATGAGGATGGATCTGCATTGTTTAGTTATTTGTTTTTTAGTATAGGTCGTATTAAAGATCTTTTTAGTTCTGTTGGCATGTTTCCTTGTGTTAGAGAATGGTTTACAATGTTTAGTATTATGGGCGATAATTCTGTTTTAGCATTCTTGATCCAGTCTACTGGACAAGGGTCAAGAGGGGATGTGGTGGTGTTTAAGTTTGTGATGATGTTTAGAAGTTGTCTGTTATCTATTGAGTAAAAGTTTTCCCACACTAGAGTGGGGTTGGTATTTTGTGTTATCCTTTGAAATGCATTAGTTTCAATTTTATGGGAGATTTTTTCTTCGCTAGGGTTTAATTTTTTGGAGTAGTGATCAGCCAGTTCTTGAGCATTTATAGGATAATTTGAATTATCATCTTTTGGGGGTTTAGTGAGTGATTTTACAAGCTCAAATAATTCCCTTGGTTTATTTAAAGCATTAGTTAGGTTTTTGGTGTGATAGTTCTTTTTTGCTGTATTTACTGTTTCTTTATAGGATTTAAGTAGAGATAAGTATTGTTTTTTGGTCTCAGTTGATTTCCTAGCTCTCCATTTTTCTTCCATTTTTCTGAGATCCTTCCTTAAGTTAGCTAATCCTGCTGTGTACCAAGGTTCCGATCTTTTCCTTAGTTTGTTATTTGCATGTGAGCTGATTTTAGATGTTTGTTTAGAAACGGTTTCAATTCCGTTGTTCCATTCTTTTATTAATTCGTCCAGGTTTGAGGATTCTGTATTTACATGTGAAAAGATCAAATTTATTAGTGTGTCTTTATCTAGTTTTTTAAACATGCTTTTATGTGTATTATTATTAGGTTCTATAATAAGTGATTGTGATGGCATTTCAAATGTGAATTGTATAAGGTGGTGGTCTGACCATGGCACCTGTGTTATTTTAGGTGGTGTATTTGTTACTGTGGTGTTTGAATATTCTTTGGGAAGAAATACTACGTCTAAGATATTTCCCTTGTCATGTGTAGGTGTTTGGATTATTTGACGGTAACCCATCTGATCCATGGCCTCATTAAATGGAGATTTAAGGAGATTATTTTGTGTGTGGTACGTTTGTGTATACAGAGCTTCCCAGAGGTTGGTCAGGTACTTGTTATATAGCCCAATTAGATACCCCGTAGCGATTTGTACCTTACCAGAACATTACTTTATTATCAACCCTGAACAATTCTGTTAGAAGAAAAAGGGATGTTTCTTCACAGGATAAGGCCATAGAGGCTGCTCGACAACTGGTAGACACTACAAAACCTCTAACTAAATCTCAAATCGATGCCTTCACAGGTACTGTGTGGCTTTCAACCCTTGGAGCTATAGCACCCACCAGAGAATATGGTACCCAGATTATGCGACTACAGGCAGTTGTTGAACTTACGGACCTAGATCTCACTGAGGCAATTAGTGTCTTGCAAGGTGCTGTAAACAAAGTGTCAGCTTATGCAGCCCAGAACCGAATGGCTTTAATCTATCTCCTAGCAAAGGAAAATGGTGTGTGCGGAGTAATAGTTGGTTTTTGTTGTAGTATGCTTGATAATAATGGAAAAATAGTAAAAGGCCTATTGGATAAAGTTAGAAACCGTACTTTTGTTTCAAGTGATAGTTATGTAAGTTCTTTTTCAGCTCTATTTGATTCTGTTTCTTCATTTTGGAATTCATTATCCAGGCCTTTGCAAGGCCTATTAGCATCATTGCTTGGCATTTTGGGGATTCTCATTTTAGGAGCATTAATTCTCTGTGTACTATCAGCTTGCTGTTAGAAATCAGTGGAATCACTGACCCCTACAATGATGTTACAGATTGACCCGGAAACTAGATTTAATTCCACTTTAATGGCAATGTCTGAGTTTCCTTACTTTGGGAATGATTCTTTACAGAATCAGAGGAGGGACTGAATGTAAGCTGGTCTGTACAGGGCGGTGTATATTCAGACTGTCTAAGAAAACCTGAGAAAGAGTTAATTTTGTTCAGAACTTTGCTTAGAAATAAACTTCATATATTTGCTTACTAAGTAGGTGAAGAGGTACAAGTCCTGTAAATAAGAAAAGGGGCAGGTTGTCCTCCAGCCTTTCAGTCTCAGGGTTACTAGATATCAAGCAGTCAGCAGTAAACAGTTATGTCTTGGAATACATGTATGTCTCCTCATACTGACCCATGCTGATTAGAAATTGACCTATGATGTGATGAATACGTAATACCTGAGGTAGAACAATAAAGTGAAATTATGCTGTATCCTCCAAAAGAGCCTTATAAATAAAGTAAACCATAGCTAATAGTTAGAGTAAACAAAGAGAACTTGTTTCTATTTGTTTCTCTCCGCAAAGCTTTGGTGTATCTATATAGAAGTGTGTGGTATTTTATTGCTGTCTTTTAGATTTCCTTCTCATTGCTTTGAGTGTGGTTTTCTGTGACTCCAAGAGCCCTGCAGGTTGCTGGTGAGGGGGGGGGCAAAGAGAAGCCCTTCAGAAGGATCTTAATATGTACACCTTAGAGGAAAGGCGGGATAGAGGTGATATGATTGAGACGTTTAAATACCTCTGTGGCATAAATGTTCAGGGAGAGAGCCTCTTTCAATTGAAAGCAAGTTCTGCTACGAGGGGACATGGGATGAGGGTGAAGGGAGATAGATTCAGGAGTGATATGCGGAAATATTTCTTTACAGAAAGAGTAGTGGATCCGTGGAATAGTCTCCCAGTGGAGGTGGCAGAGATGAGGACAGCAACTGAATTCAAAAAAGCATGGGACAAACACAGAGGATCTCTAAAGGTAAAAAGGGGACTGTTGTAGTTGTTGATATGGAAGGACAGACTAGATAGGCCATGTGGTCTTTTTCTGTCATCATATTTCTATGTTTCTATGTTTATCATGTACATGAAAGCCACAAACCCTTACAGAGTAGTCTGAACTTCTAATACAAGCTGACCAGTGTGTTCTTGCTTTTCCTTGGGTCCATGAGGACTCCCTAGACAGGCCTGGCTTTCAGAGTAATCAAAACTACATTAACATAACCAAGTATACTTTGTTGTAGGGATTATAAAATCAAACCCCAAGGGCACTGAGAGCTCACATACCCTTCAGGCTTGGCCGCTGGCAGCTTCTTCTTCACAACCTCTTTATCCTCTGCTTTCAGGGCAGCAAAGCCCTGGAGCTGGTTGGCACTGTAGGAGGGAATGAAGTTCAGCTCTGTGCGGTGGTTGATAAAACAGTCCAAATGGTACCAGTGATCAACTAGCCCCAACTGAGGCTTCTCAGGATTCAACATCTTTTTTGAGAGTCTGACTTGGTTCTGAAATGGAAGCGGACAGAAGTTTAAAAGTCTGTGACTGAAAATATAGCCCCTCCCCTCCCAAAGAAAAAGCTAAGGAAAAGGCCCTTGAACGGTGCAAGTATAACTGCTATATCCTGTCGGCTGCTCTTTAGCATAATCCTATCTGGTTGGAGCATTCAAGGAAGTTCCCGCCTTGAGCTCAAAACCCCATTATACCCACTAATGCACTGTGTAAAGTTTCAAAAGCACATAGGTCAAGTAACACCAATATCAACCATGCAGTGACTTAAAAAAATGAATCTTTTTTTTTTTTAATTTATACTTTATTTGGTTTTTCACAAACTTTATAAACTAATTCAGCCAGGCCCACAAAACATACTAGGCACACTATTTACCTTTAATCCCAGTGCCTCCCCCCTCTCTCTGCCCCTTATAAGCATCAAGGGTCGCAAACCCATCTCCATGCGCTGCATCTGGTCTTATCATATATGGCCCCAATCATTATGTGCGCAGGATCCCTTTCGTGTAAATGTATTCTCCTGCTGCACTCTCAGGGGTTCTGCTTTCACTCTATGTCCCCTCCCCAACCCAAAGGGTACTTTCAAGAGTGCTTATTTTGCACTAAAATTTGCTGAATTGCTTGTTATTCACTCCTCATACCACTGCCATGTTTCCTGGTATGCATGTGTCTGATGTTGCCAATGTGCCACAACCGTACAGAGGCTCCACACTTGACCTAGTTTACTGACAACCTCCCCCAAGGCAGGGACTGCTGGTTTTTTCCACCCCTTTAACAGGGTCATTCTCGTTGCCTCTATACAGTTACCAAGGAAGGTTTCCTGGGCCTTGTTTCCCCCTCTCCTCACTTCATACAATACTACAATCTCAGGGGAGAGATAGAAACACAGAAACATGACAGCAGAAAAAGACATGGCCTATCTAAGTCTGCCCTTCCATATTAACCACTACAACAGTCCCCTTTTTTCCTTTAGAGATCCTCTGTGTTTATCTCCTATGTATCCACACTTTAGTAACCTCCTGATATAGCCTTTCCACAACTGCCAACAACCCCTGCATCTTGCTGCACCCCCATGTTAGGTGCAGCAGGTCCCCCTGACCCCCACATCACTTCCAACACTCGGTTAATCCATGCTTATAGATAGCTTGTAGCTTAACGGGGGTCCAAAATATCCGCCATCAGATTTTTAAGCTATTTTCCAAGAAGGGGGTCTCTGGGGCCATTTGGTAAGCATTCATAAATCCTCTTCCATCGCTCTTCACTGTAGTTCTTCCCACCTCTTCTGTGTCACAAAGTTCTCCCCCTTCTCTGCCCGTAATACCTGGTAGAGAAGTGAAAGCAAAACCTTTTGGTTCACCTTTCTCTCCATCAGGGCCTCAAAGGGGGTCACTTGTGCTCCTAAGTCCGTCTTAATCTCTTTCTACTGTAAGAAGTACCAGAGCTGCACATATGTGTATCTAACTGCTTCTCCTATAGCATATGTTTCTTTTAGCTCATCGAAACTCCTTATCTTTCCTGCTTGATTCAAGAATTGTCCTATCTGGATCAACCCCTTTTCGGCCCACCCCTTGAAGGCTTTCCCCTCCTTCCCAGGAACAAATTGCCTGATATCTTGAATGAAGGCACGTTTGGATATTCGCTTCCCCTCTAGAGGTATATCCCGCCAAGTCTGGAGAGTAACCCTCGTCATAGGATTCTCCTCTCCTTTTCCCTTGAATACTCCTCAGGAACCCACAGTGGAGTCTCCAGATTCCTCTTATCCTCCTGCTCCATCTGCACCCACTGTGGGATCTCTCTCACTTTCCTCCACGTAAAATAAGGGCCTCAACTGTGCCGCCATCATAATAAATAGCCAAGCAGGGCACCCCCAATCCCCCCTCCTCTTTACTCTGGAACAATATTGACCTTTCCACCCTAGTGGCCTTCCCTCCCCATATATACTGCATAACCAGGGTCTGGAGCTGTTTCAACTGTGTCTGATAGTGCCACCGGTAACGAAATAAACAGAAACAATATCTGGGGGAGTATATTCATTTTGATAACTGCTATGTAACTTACTGAGGACAGATGTAGCCCTGTCCATTTGCTGATGTCTTGTTTAATGTTCTCTACTAAAGGCTTATAATTCCATTCCTGAATTTTTTCAAGCGTGTTCCCAAACTGTATTCCTAAATATCTAAAGTTTTTGTAACCCACATAAAAGGCAAACTGCCTTTCAAACGTGTCACCAAATCCTCAGGGAGGTTTAACCCTATTATTTCGGTCTTACTCATCTTATAGCCTTCCACCGCACTGTATCTCTCAATGGCTTTCAACAATATTGGTAAGGTTGTGAAGAGGTTGCTTACTGTAAATATCACATCATCTGCAAATAAAGCATAGTTACTTACCTGTAACAGGTGATCTCTGGGAACAGCAGGAATAAGTCTTCACATATGGGTACGTCGGTACCGACGGAGCCTGCACGGGAATGCTCCCCAGCATCCAATCAGAAAGCTTTTGGGAGCATTCCTCGCGCCTGCGCACTGCCTTCCCGCCTTTTCCACTGCCTCTCCTCAGTTGAGTTTCATAGCTGAGACAAAAGGAGAGAAAGAGAAAAGGAAGATAGATAGATAGATACAACTCCTAGGGGTGGTGGGTGGGTTGTGAAGACTTATTCCTGCTGTTCCCAGAGATCACCTGTTACAGATAAGTAACTGTGCTATCTCCAGGAACAAGCAGGAATGAGTCTTCACATATGGGGACTCCTTAGCTATAGATGCCTGGGAGAGATCCCATAAAATGCGTGTCCCTGGATCAGGACTGCACTTCCCATACATGGATCTCCGGCATCCCATGAAGGATGGAGGGTAGGAGTTGAAAGAAGAGGTAGCTGTAAGAAAAAACAGCAAAGCTAAGGACTACAGGAGAGGAGTCCTTGGTATGTATGATAAGTATCATTAACATATTTAATGAACAATTAGAAAATGGATCTTACCTACTGCATTGTAGGAAGCAGAGAGTGTGATGGAGTCTACTGGAGAAGCAGTAGAGGATCCTCAAGGTGACCTCACAGCAGTGAGGGTGAAGGTCCAAATCTGGAATTGGCAGGTGACCCAGGTATCAACTGGGGTAGTATAAGAATGGCAGGTCTTCAGTGGAAAGCTTTATGGAAAAAGCTGAAAACTCCTTTAGCTATAGAGGTATTAACATTGAGGAGTAAAAAAAGGAAGACTGACCGATTTGGACAAGTAGCCCAGTCCTGGAGGGAAGAAAGGGTATGGAAAAGAACCCGCCTTCCCAAGGAGGACAGATGTGAGAAGGGCTGAAACCTCAGAACTACTGAAGATCTACACAGTCTTTCCTAGCTGGTGAGAGATAGGAAAGATATTGAAGCATGATGCTTCAGGGATAGCGAGACCTAGAGTAAAGTGGAAGCTGTTAGTACCACAGTAGTGGTTGTGTGCATAAGAGCCCCCACATACCAAGGGACAGTATGAAGATATGCTAGCCCACTGTCTGGGACCTCTAAGAAGGTAAAAACCTTTATAGCATAGACAGTTAGGGAGATAGTATGTAATACATATCTACCCATAAAAAGCATCTCAAGAGATACATATATGGAGGAATATATGTATATATATATGTGGAATATATATGAATATATATATAGGGGCATAACCAATGCACACACAGCTTACAGACATCTGTATGTATAGAAATATACAGGGATACAGACATACATGAATATTGAAGTCTGAAGGTACATGTCTGCAACTAAGCCCCATAAGAACATTCACATGAGAGATTTATTTATTTATTTATTTATTTATTTAACAGTATTTCTAAACCGCCTTATCTTAATAATCAAGGTGGTATCACAGCAAGCAATCAGGTAAAGTGTGTGTGTTGTACATGCAGTGAGGATAAAACTTAGTTGTGTGAGGGATGTGTTGGGTGCTTGATTTGTTTGAGCTATATACAGGGTGGGCTATTTACAGTGGTGCTAGAATCATATTTTATATATATTCAGTTGTTTGGGAGGATTGGAGTGCTGTTATCCATTCTCTTAGGTTATGTGATGTGACCATAGTGCTCTATGAACAGCATGGTTTTCAGTTGTTTTCTGAAGTCTTTGAGGTCTGGAGTTGCCCTTAGATCGTCCGGTAGATTGTTCCATATTGTTGGAGCAGCCATGGAGAGAGCTCTGTCTGTTGTGTCCTTGCGTGTGTGCTTGTACTCATTTGGGGTGCTGACTCGGTTGCGTGTTTGACTTCTTCTGGGACGTGCGCTGGTTTCCAGTTGTATGAGCAGGTGGAGGCTGTTGGCTGATGTGTGTTCTTTTATCTTAAATAGGTTTATGATAGTCTTGTATCTGATGCGAGCAATGATTGGGAGCCAGTGTAAGTCCTTTAGTGTAGGTGTGATGTGCTCCTGCCTTGCGGCTCCGGATATGATTCGAGCTGCAGTGTTTTGTGCCAGCTGTAGTGGTTTGAGAGCTTGTTTTGGTAGTCCGAGGTATATCGGATTGCAGAAGTCCAGTATTGGGGTTATCAGTGCTTGACAGACTGTACGGAAGTGTTCTGGAGCGAGGAGTGGTTTCAGTCTCCTGATGATTCGCATCCTGTAATATGCTTTTTGGATTGTTTTGTCTATGTGTGGTTTGAGGTTGAGTTTACTGTCCAGAGTAACCCCAAGGTATCTCACTTCCGATCTTATCGGTATCGTGGTGCTTTGTATCTTTATGTTTGGTGGGTGTGTGAAGCTTTGGTTTCGAGTGATGATTAAAGCTTCAGTCTTGTTGTAGTTTATAGATAGATTGTTGTTTTGGCACCACTTCGCCATTTGGGTAAGGCAGTCTGCTATCTTAGAGAAGTCCGGGTTTTCGATTGATATCGGGGAGTATACCATTATATCGTCTGCGTATATTGTGTATTGGATGTTGTTCTCTTTCATAATGTTGCATATTGGTTGGATGTAGATGTTAAAAAGGAGTGCTGAGAGTGCGGATCCTTGTGGTACTCCTTGTTGGACGTTTATGGGCCGGGAGGTGTCCTGTCCCACCTTGACCTGTAGCTGTCTTTCTGTTAGGTACGAGTGGAACCATTTTAGAGTGGTACCGTGTATACCAGTGTTCTTCAGTCTCTCCAGGAGTATATTGTGATCAACTGTGTCGAACGCTGAGGAGATGTCGATGAAGATCATTATAATTCCATTCCTGATGTCATCAATTATTCTTATGATGCTGTCGAAGAGGTAGATCAGGAGAGTTTCGACTCCATGGTTGGGACGAAATCCGTGTTGGTTGTCGTCGAGAGTTCCGTGTTCGTCAAATGTGTTCCTGAAGTTGTAGTTGAACCGTCTTTTCGATTATTTTTGCGAGGAAGGGTATGCTGGAGATTGGTCGGTATGCTGCTGGGTCCTTTTTGTCGAGAGAAGTTTTCTTTGTGATTGGTCTTACTGAGGCAAGCTTTAATTGCTGTGGCATGAGTCCTTGAGTGAGTGAGTTGTGTACCATTTTATGAATGTTTGGTATGAGGCTTGCTTTGGTGGCTTTGACCCATGACACTGGGCAAGGGTCTGTAGGAGCAGTGCTTGTGTTGATTGTGGAGATGATGTCTGATATCTGCTCTTTTGAGGGTGAGTGGAATGTGCCCCAGGTTTTGGGGTGGACGTTCGTTCTGTTGGTTCTACTGGGTGTTGTGCGCTCTGTGGAGTGAAATTTGTCTTTGATGTGGTCGGCGAATATCTGTGGATCCACTTGTATTTCTCTTTCTGCTGCTTGCTCTTTTGTCAGGGTTTTTACTATTTCGAAAAGTTCTCTGGGTTTGTTGATGGAAGAATTTATCAGGTTTGTGTGGAATTCTCTCTTTGATTGGTTGATGTGTTAATTGTATTGTTTTTTATTTGTTAGGTAAAGATGTTGGTCGGAAGTAGTTTTGTTTTTTCTCCATCTCCGTTCAATTTTCCTGAGCTCCCTCTTTTCCTGTTGTATTTTTGCTGAGTACCATGGTTTGTTTTGTCTCTTGTTGTGGTGTTGTTTCTTGGTCCTGTCAACGGATGGTTTGGCGGCGTTAGCTAGGACATTGTTCCAGTTGGAAACTTGTTCCTCCAGGTCCTCTGAGTCAATGTTCAAGTGTTGTATTGTGTCCTGGATGAATTCGTCCTTGTCAAAGGACTTGAATCGTCTTTGTGTGTGTGGGAAGTTCGCTCTTTCGCTTGTCCAGTCTTCTTGTGATTGCAGATTTGTCTCGATTAAGTAATGGTCAGACCATGGTACTGGGGTGATGGTGGGTGTAGAGATTAGGTCTCTTGAAGTTAGGTAGTTTGATGCGAAGATGAGGTCTGGGGATGATCCTAGTCTGTGTGTTGGTGCATTGACTATCTGTGTGAATTGAAGTGATGACATTGCCTGAAGGAAGGCCTCTGCATCTTTTGTATTGGCGGACTTGAGGTTGAAGTCTCCGATTAGTAGTGCTGGTTTGTTGTTTGACGTTATGGCACAGGCTTCTTCGAGTATGAAGGCTAGTTCGTCGGGTGGAGCACGGGGTGCTCTGTAGGTTAGGCAGATTGCAATATTCTTGTTCTTGATGCTAATTGTGTTACACTGCTTTGTATCTGTGAGATTCAGTGTCTTGAACTTGAGTTCTGTTTTTGCTATTATTAGGACTCCTCCTCCACGCTTGTGGATGCGTGGGCAGTTGTATGCTGAGTAGTTGTTCGGTACTAGTTGGTTGAGTAGTACACTGTCGGTAGGGTTGAGCCATGTCTCTGTGATGCATATTATGTCTGGCTGTCGCTCTTCAATGTGGTCTACCAGAGTGTGTATCTTGTTGCAGATGGATCTGGCGTTTATGAGCTCAATTGATGTTTTCTTTGTGGAAGAGGTTGTTGCGACGTGTGCTTCCTTAGGGCCGGTGTTGGGGTTTGATTTGTGTCTGTTTTGTCTCTTTGTTTGGGAGGTTGCGAGTGTCTCTTTGTGTGTGTGTTGTGGACCGAGATATGGCAGTGCAGTTGGTGGGTACCATGGTGTGTTTGTTTGGGGGTAGTGGGGGTGTGTAGTTGGTGGGAGGAGTTGTGTGACTAGTAGGTATAGTGGGAGGAAGTATGTGGTGTGCATGTTGATAGCTTGTGATGTTCTGATAGGGCGACGCCTGTGTCCTTAGGTTTTCGTCTGTTGTTTGCTTTTTTGAGGAGAGCTGTACTTGTTGCAGGGGCTTGTCCTGGGGATGTGAAGTTGTATCTGTTGCGGTGCGGGAGCCTGTCCCGTGGAGGGAGCCTGTCCCTTGGATGTGAAGCTGTATCTGTTGCGGTGCGGGAGCCTGTCCCGTGGAGGGAGCCTGTCCCTTGGATGTGGAGCTGGATCTGATGCGGTGCGGGAGCCTGTCCCGTGGAGGGAGCCAGTCCCGTGGATGTGGAGCTGGATCTGTGGCGGACGCCTTGGTGCGGGAGCCTGTCCCGTGTGTGTGGAGCTGGATCTGTGTTGGTCGCCTTGGTGCGGGGGCCTGTCCCGTGGATGTGGAGCTGGGTCTGTCGCGGTGCGGGAGCCTGTCCCGTGGAGGGAGCCTGTCCCGTGGATGTGGAGCTGGATCTGTGGCGGTCGTCTTGGTGCGGGGGCCTGTCCCGTGGATGTGACGCTGGATCTGTCGCGGTGCGGGAGCCTGTCCCGTGGAGGTGGAGCCGGATCTGTGGTGGTCGCCCTGTTGCGGGGGTCTGTCCCGTGGATGTGGAGCTGGGTTTGTCGCGGTGCGGGAGCCTGTCCCGTGGAGGGAGCCTGTTTCGTGTATGTGCAGCTGGATCTGTTGATGAACTCTTGGTCTGACCCACTATGGTACATCCCAAGTCCCTATGTTCTTATCTAGCTAAAGATGACATTGCTCTAACATAGCATCAGCACTGGCATATCTCTGGGTTTAAGGTATCAATCTGGACAAACATGGTAATACCAAATATGGCCTATAAACGATGGTAGTTAACAACACTGACATATCCCTGGGTTTACAGTATCGATCTGGACAAACATGGTAATACCTAATATGGCCTGTAAACGCTGGAAGCTAACAACAGTATCCAGAGGGAACTAGTCACTAGAGTGCCCAACACTGATCTTGGATTCTAGTCCCAAACATGAATTTCTACCCTTTAAATTAGTATTTTATTTTATTTATTTATTTATTTATTTATTACAGGCTCTTATATACCGCTCTATTCAGCATCAGCGCGGTTTACAATATAACAACATACCATAATGAACAAACTGTTTGGTTTTACAGAGAACAAGGTCAGAGAACTTGGATAAAACATGGGAAGTCATTACTGCAACTATTTACAGGAGTATTTACAAGTATACATGACAGGATTTGTTCTTAGTTTGGGTAGTGATCAAGATTGGTTAGTTGGTTAAGTAATAATGGGGGAAGAGGTGGGATTTGAGTGCCTTTCTAAAAAGGGATAGATCAGTGATAGCACGAGAGAGGCAGGAGGATAATCCTAGCTGTAGAGAGTGGTGCTGCTGCAATCAGATGATTTAAACAGAACTATACATTCAATTATTGTTAGGAGTGCAGTTAATTCATATAAGTAATGAAGCAGTGTTGATAGTTTAAAAATCACTCAAATGAGTGTGACTTACGTGCCCCAGAGTTTCAGCTCTTTAGGCAGTTCGGCGTCTTCGGAGTTGGTATTCTGCGTTTCCACTGTGAGTTGGTGGATTGTCAGTTCCTTGATTGTACGCGAGCTCGACCCCGAGGGAGCTCAGCTGTACCAAGAGGGAGGTGTAGTCTCAGCGTCATTTTTTCTGTTATGTTTCTGTGACGATCTTGGGGGTGCCTTTGCCTAAGGGCCGTGCCAAAGGGCCCTCTTGCGCGGCCCGCAAGGCGCGGGTGCGCCTGTGGCGTTCTCCTTTTAAATGGAGAGCTGTGCCCCGATTGGGTAGAGATGCTCTGAGACACGCTGCTGGAGGGGTGGAGCCAAAAAGCAGCTTCCCCCGAAGAGCTCTTTTGTGTGCAGCAAGGTCTTTTGTAGCTGGCTTGCTCTTTTCTTGCCGCCGATCTTCTGGAGCAGGGCAGGCTCCCTTCGATGAGGCTTCGACTCGGGTAGATGGCTCAGCTCCTCCTGGAGCTAAGCAGAGAGATGTGAAGGAGAAAGATTCATCTAATAACAAGAAGGTGGAACCTACTTGAAAAGATATATAGAGAATCTATTCTTTCGGGCTAAAAGGGTGCAGGAATGCTATCCAGTAAAATAACCAGGATGGTTGTGTGAAAAAACAGAGGATAATATCAGTCTGTAGAGAGCAAGTCGTGAGTTCTGTAGAACTCTGACATGGTAAATGGACAGGAAATGCATAGAAGGAGATACCAGGATGACTCATTGGAGGGACACAGGGGTATCATGCATTACTAGTAGAAAATGTGCTGTCCATGAGAAGTAGGATAACATGAGGCCAAGCTGTAAGGAAAAAGAACATATTCCTACAGGATTGGGAAACTCCTTGGACATTCACACAGAAAAAGCTTATATCCTGTATTATAAACAGGAGAGAAGAGGGTGTGGAGAACCTTCACAGTCATGGAAAATGACTGATAAGACTTCTTTACTATAGAGAAAAAGCCATCAGAGACAAAGTTCAATGCTCTCTAGCAAGGGCCCATAGTAGAAAGCTTCTCTGAAGATTGCAGAGAGCATTATGCAGGTGAAGTGGGAGATAAAACTGACTGTAGGTCAGGTGTGTTGTGACATCCCAGGAAATGGAGATGGCCAGGAAGAAGATAATGTGAGAAGCCTGAAGTGAGTAGGGTTATCCAAGATAGATGAGGACTGTCTTGGAATCACTACTAAGGCTAGAGAAAAGTAGTGGAAGACAGACTGGAAATTTGTGGGAAAGTACCAGTAGTTCAATCACTTGTTCTCCTGCATGAACAGAAGTTGAAAGAAACAGCAGAGAAAATCTTTCTGTGTAAAACAGAGAGAACAGATAAAGGGAGAGGAGAATCCTGTCCCTGTCTGATAAGCTGTCCAGAGAATTTATTCAAGGAAAAAACTCTACACTGGAATGAAAGGCTGGAGAAGCTGTTCAGTATGGTACCACTCATTCAGGGGAAACCCTGGATGAGAGGGTAGAGACAACAGGTAACTGAAGGGTGACTTACCATATGGTGAGTCAGCTGAAGGAAAAAATGTTCATGTCGGGACAGAAACTATCATGGGATAGTTGTTAACTTCTCTTCTTGGAGGAAGAAGAGGAGGAATCTGTAACCCATAGACAAGAATATTCTGACAGCTTAGTATGAAGAAGGAAAAACCAGGTGTAGAGCCTTAAAGAGAAACAAACTTCTATTAAGAAGAAGTTAACTGTAGGTTGCAACCTTTAGGAACCTATGGCTGCTGGGTACGCTCAGACTGGTTAGAGTTTGGATTCTTCAGACCAGGATGAGGTGTCCCCTGCTTGGGTACATCTGAATGATGGGCAGGAGAAGAGTGAAACCTTCTTTTCTTAGGGAAAGAAGGTTTGGTAGGATATTTCCTACCTCCAGGGGAAGAAAAAGGCTTAGGATGGTCCCTAGAACCAGGGATGTCAGTGGAGCAATGAGCAACCTGACATAAAGCCTCTTTATTGAAGAGATTTTCTCCAGTACAAGGAGAATTACCCAGTGTGTGTTGTGCCCATCTGCTCAAGTCTGAAGCCTGGAGCCAGGCTCTACGACGTGTTCCTATGGCAATAGCAGAGGATCTGCTAACAGACTCAAAAGAGTCTAGAGAAGCACGAGAAAGAAACCAAGAGATATTCTGGCTATGACTAAGAAGCAAGGAATAGTCTGCAGCCTTAGGTTCCGATAGAAAAGGAGTCAAAAGAGATAATTTCTTTGTGACCTCCTGGAGAGATAGACTCATGTAAAAAATATAAGAGATAATCCTTGATGCCAACATCGATGTTTGGAAGGTTTGACGTCCAAAGGCATCAAGTGCTCTAGATGCATGACCTGGCGGATAAGAAGAATGCTTCTTCTTGCTTTTTACCTTCCGCAATGCTGATTCCACTACAATGGAATGATGGGGAAGTTGAGACTTTTGAAACCCTGGAGAGGGGGGCACCTGATACAGAACATCAGTTGCTGTAGAAGGTGAGGGAACCCTTAAAGGTGATTCCCAAATTTTTAGAAGAAGATCCTGCAAAGAATGATGTAAAGGAAGCATTATATTTTCCTTTTCTGCAGGAGAGTCTCGAGTGGGATCACAGCCAGGGATAGGAATAGCAAGAAAAGTTGCCATGTCAAGGAGAAATTTCTGAAAAGAAGGATCTCCAATAGAAACTATCCCTGGCCAGGCTAAGGCTGAAGGAGGTACCGGTGGCGGCGGGAGACACAGCCGCGACCACAAGAAAACAAGAAATAAGAATTTAAAGAAAAAGGTTTCTGCGGTGACAGGAGGACGTCCTGCCGGCTCCGTGGAAAAACGAAAACTGAGGAGAGGCAGTGGAAAAGGCGGGAAGGCAGTGCGCAGGCGCGAGGGATGCTCCCAAAAGCTTTCTGATTGGATGCTGGGGAGCATTCCCGTGCAGGCTCCGTCGGTACCGACGTACCCATATGTGAAGACTCATTCCTGCTTGTTCCTGGAGATTGCGATTTTAGTGATTTCGCTACTGATCTCCACCCCCCCTTTATATCTTCCTGCTGTCTGATGTATGCCACTAACAGCTCTATTACTAGGGCGACCAATAAGGGAGAGAGGGGACATTCCTGACGTCCCTCTCCTAACTTAAAACTATCTGTATATCCGCCATTTATGTGGATATGTGCTTTAGGGTTGGCATACAACGCTCTGACCCAGCTGATTATTTCTACCCCAGCCCCATCCTTTCCAGAACCTGGAACATGAATCTCCATTCGACTCTGTCAAATGCTTTTTCAGCATCCACCGTTAAGCTTTGTGATAAGGAAGCTTATCATAGCTCAGGAAGGAGCTATAGAAAAGGTGAAGTGACTGAACAAGCAACCTGTCAGTTCTGGTAGAAATAAGAAAACAGAATTTTCCCATAAAAGACTACCAGTCCTAGAATGCACCAGGTTTCCAACAGCCATTAGAGGAGCTGAAGTGGGGAAACGTGTGTTCAATCAGGAGGGCTATGAGGTAATCCCTAAGCACTCATCTCAAAGGGCAGGGCTGATTCAGCACAGCTGCGCTGTATTAGGGGGGAGCACTCATCTAGGCAGAATAAACGTAGAGTTTATTCTACAGAGAATCATTATCATCATCATGATCACCTTGGATATCCTGAGAATCAGCTTGAGCTTGATCATCAGTTTCATCTGAAGGATCATCAGAAGCAGAAGCCAAACCGGACGGACAGAGAGGGAAAGAAACCCTTTGGAAGAAAGAGGAGAAAAGCCTTTGAGAGGTCTAGAAGAGTACGTATACTGGGAGGCATTTCAAGGGCCAGCATACACCATTGGACTGGGGAAAGCCAGAGGAATGGTGCTGCAGAGCTAGGAAACTCCAGACGCTACCTGTGAGGGAGACGGCTGCATGTGGAAGGGACCCTAAGACCTGTGCCAGAAGGTATGTGAAGAGAGATCCAGTGTCCAGGGATCTGGATTGGAAGGCTGGACATAAGAACTGGACTACATACTGGCCAGGCTATATAGAGAGGAACTCTAACAGCAATGGAAGCTCAGGTATGAACACTGATCTATGCCCTAGCTATAACCTTGAAAGACAGCAGGGAAACAAGTATTCTCCTGAAAGTGCTCCATTGAGAGATTCATCTGTGCCAATCCATGATATTGAACTCATGCTTGTTGAAGAAGGGGGAATGATTGCAGATGAAGAATGTGTTTATATGGACTGCTCTCTGTCCAAACTCCTTTGGTGATTTTCTGTTATAAAGTACAGCAACCATCACAAAGAAATACAAACTTGTTCTTTAATCTACTCAGAAAAGCTCCTGAAGCAGGATTTGACCCACACAGTAGAAAGCAAGCCAGCTAAGGGATTTCAGCTGGATAACTGCTAGCAATTGAGCCTTACCTAATTGCTTGTGAGCTAGGAGAGAATCACTTCTGAATCTATGTGGGAAGTTATCAGAAGTTAACCTGAAAAGAACAGTTTTTTTTCTTTCTTTGTGGCTTTTCGTTTGTTGTTTGATATATGCTAAGAAAACATTAGCTAATGCCTGACAAGTTTGAATGTTGTTTTCCTGATTTTGACTTTGTTTTTTCAAGTTAAACACTGGAAGCAAGTAACCTGATTTATGTGCTACCAAGCATATCTGTGTTGGGAGAAATAACCCCATAAATAAATATCTCATTGGCTTTAACACTTGAGCACAACTAAATTATTGTCAGCAGCTGTGTCTGGTGTGAATGAACTGCATTGCCCACAATCCCTTGCAAATCATATAGATATATGCACTTGCCGAGACTGTGAAGATTCTCACCCAGGCAGCCGTCTGACAGCTTGTTCCCCTTGCCACCCACCCGCTCCCTAACCTTGAGGGTTTGAGGAGGGGTCGGCCTTGAGGTTGAGGTTGTAGTTGTGAAGGTCGAATGATAAGGCAGGCAAAAGAATATTTTTTTTTCATAAGGATTTATTTCTCCCGCTCCGTGGCGGAATGGAACAGGCGTAAAGGAATATATATTAGCCAAAGTAGGAACAAAGGAAAAACAGGCTCTTCAAATGCTGTGCTCAAAATGTCCTTCAACACTGGAGTTCACATTCCGTCATGTGACCTCTACTTTTAAATCAATTAAAGAAGGAGGAAACAATAATGTTCCTGTACTGTAACCAAGTTATGCTTCAGCTTATTTTTATCTCTTCATAAGCTCTTCAGCCAGGTACTTAAACAGCATACATTTTAGGATATCATAGCAAATGACCATTCAAGCTTTGCTTTACTAATTTCTGTCAATCAGACAGGTTGAGCAGTCCATTGGTTGATTCAGTTCAATCATTGGCAAAGGAGAAGCCAAGGGCATTTCTACTTCAGGACTCTTCTCTGATTGCACTAACTTCTGGTCAGGAACTGCTCGTTTATCTAAGAATTCTTTGAACTCTTTAAGGAGTAGTTCAGCCTGCTTTCTAACTGGGCTGGGCTGAGGATTTACTCCTTCCTTGGGTAAGTAATTGTTTGCAGACTTTACTTCAGGAAAGCAAGTAATGTCGTCTCTGTTAAAACATTCATTCAATGCACTGGAGTTACCCCTCCCCCACTTGTCTCTGTAAGTAAGTGTCGGGTTAGCCAGTTCAGTTGTATGAGGAGTGCTTCTAAAGAGTGCTTCAAACATAGGACCTTCTAATTCCTCCCGGCTTATATCTCTCCCATACAGGTCAGCTGTGTTCTTTCTACTAGCCTGCTTGCTAAATCTTTCAGCTGTCTGGTGAGAATAGCTGGGTTTGTTTAAACGAGTTTCAGGCTGCAGCCAACTGCCTTCATAATGCCTGAGTCTGTCCTGGGT
Organism: Ichthyophis bannanicus; assembly: GCA_033557465.1. NCBI lineage: Eukaryota > Metazoa > Chordata > Amphibia > Gymnophiona > Ichthyophiidae > Ichthyophis > Ichthyophis bannanicus. Next base: position 368,170,261 of record CM066033.1, on the reverse strand, counting down.
TTTAAAATCAGCATTCACTCTTTCTGGCTTCTCATAAAACTTGTCATCTGAATTAAACACACCATGTACTGTCTAAAACCACACAAACACATGATCAGCCTACAAATTGTATATATCGTATATTTTATGGTTGTACATAGTTACCCTGTTAGCCAAGTTGATTATCCTGTTCATATGTAAACACAAAGTACTATTGGAAATGTGTATGTTCACTGTTTATTGTAAACCGCGCTGATGCTGAATAGCGCGGTATAAAAGAGACTTTAAATAAATAAATAAAAATAAATAAATAAATAAATTGAGGATTGTCTGAGAATTCCTTGCCACTCTGCCTTCCTTTCCACGGGTCAGCTTTCCCCTCCAGAAGCCTGGGCTTTATCCCTGGGTCTCTCAGTGCTTCACACCTCTCTTGTTCCCAGAAGGTTCTTTCAGGCACTGCGTATCCCTGGTACCTGCTTCTTGATTCTGAATCCCTTCTCCTAGGATTACAGCTGGGCAGTGTTAATCCTTCTAAGTCAAGGGTTTCTGCATCAAAGGCTGCTTCCTGCCTTTCACGTTGCTTCCTTCTTCCTTGCCTTGCTCCGTCTCTCCTCTCTCTCTCTTGTCTCTCTCTGTTTAACAAGCTGCCTCTGCTTTGGGCAGCCCGCCTCCTGCTAGGGCGTGCCCAATCAGTAACTCTGCTTCTCCCTTCCCCCGAGGTGAGCTGTGTTAGCTGATTAGCCATGTGTTTCTTGTTCTGAGCAGAGAAAATCCTGCATTTATCTGCAGTACCAAAACCTTCCACCGGGTCACCATCTGTTTCCATGGCTTCTGGGGAAGCTACCACGTCACACCCTGTATGCTTCAAGTGCCAGGCTGTGTTCAATATTTTCCTAATGTTGCCACCTCCCTGCCTTCCAGGTATAAAACCCATTTGGTCTTTATACACCAGCTGAGGCAGAACCTTTTGCAGACGGGTTACCAATATTTTTGCTAATAATTTGGCATCTAAATTTATCAATGAGATTGGCCTATATGATCTGCACACGGTAGAGTCTTTACCGGGCTTTGGTAAGAATGTTATTCCTGCCTCCTCCAAAGACTTTGAGAGCTCCTCCCCCTGCAATATCTCATTAAAAACGTTTGTGAGCAATGGTGTCAGATGATCCTGCATTAAGTGATAGAATTTGGCCATGAATCCCTCTAACCTCGGCGCTTTACCCAACTTAAGAGTCTTTATAGCTATACGGACTTCTTCCTTTGTTATTTCCTTCTCCATGCTTTGCTCCTCCTCTCCGGAGAGTTTAGGCAGCTTACAGTCTATAAGGAACTGGTCCCCTTCTTCCCTCCTCCTTTTAATTCACTTTGGCATAGACCCTCATAGAATTCCCTGAAAACCTTGCTGGATTTCTATTTCACAGATCATATAGCATAGTTACTCACCTGTAACAGGTGATCTCCGAAAACAGCAGTAATTTAGTCTTCACATATGGGTATCGTCGGTACCGATGGAGCCTATGCGGGAACGCTCCCCAGCGTCCAATAGGAAAGCTTTTTGGAGCATCCCACAGCGCCTGCGTGCTGCCTTCCAGCCTTTTCCAACTGTCCCTCTCCAGTTGAGTTTAAAGCTGAGCCAAAAGAGAGAGGGAAAGAGAGAGATACAGAGATACAACTCCAAGGGGAGGTGGGTCGGTTGTGAAGACTAAATTCCTGCTGTTCCGGAGATCACCTGTTACAGGTGAGTAACTATGCTATCTCCAGGAACAAGCAGGAATGTAGTCTTCACATATAGGGACTCCCTAGCTGCAGATGCCAGGGAGAAAACCCCAGGAGTTGTATGCCCTTGTGAAAGGGCTCCACTTCCCCACATGGATCTCTGGCATCCTAACAGGGATGGTGGGTAGGAGTTGATTAAATATGGAACAGGTGTTGAAGAACAGCCTGACCAAACAAGGTATCCCAGCGGGAGTCCCTGTCTAAGCAGTAATGGGCTGTGAAGGTATGAACCGAAGCCCAAGTAGCTCCTCGGCAGATGTCGTCAATAGACACAGAGTGAAGATGAGCCAAAGAGGCTGCCATGGCTCTCACATTGTGAGCTGTGACATGGCCTCCCAGAGGAAGGTTTTTACTCTCATAGGCAAAAGATATACACTGTGCAATCCAGTTGGACAGTGTTCTTTTGGAGACTGGAAGTCACAAATGGCTAGGATCAAAAGCAACAGAGTTGAGAGGATTTCCTATGTTGCTGTGTCCTTTGTAAGTAAAAGGCCAGAGCCCTTTTACAATCCAAAGTATGAAGATTCCTTTCTGCATTTGAGGCATGAGGCCTTGGGAAGAATACAGGAAGGTAAACCGATTGGTTTAAATGAAAAGGTGACACCACCTTTGGCATAAAATGTGGATGAGTCCTAAGGACTACCTTATCATGATGGAACCTTGTATAAGGAGGATCAGCCACCAATGCTTGCAATTCATTGATGCGACGTGCTGATGTGATTGCAATAAGAAAGATGACCTTCCAGGAAAGGAATTTCAAGGAGGTAGTGGCTAATGGCTCAGAAGGCGGTTTCATAAGCTGCCCAAGAACGAAATTTAAGTCCCATGCTGCCGGGGGTGGCTTAATGGGAGGCTTAGTTAAAAGAAGGCCTCTCATGAATCTCGCTATGAGAAGATGTGAGGAAATAGGTTGCCCATTTAGAGGCTTGAAAGAAGCTGCAATAGCACTCAAATGAACTCTCACTGAATTGGTCTTAAGTCCTGCATTAGACAAATGAAGGAGATACTCCAGTAATGATTCCAGAGGAATCGCAAGAGGGTTAAGACCCTTCTGCGAGCACCATATGGTAAACCTTTTCCACTTGAAAGCATAAGAGCGTCTTGTGGAAGGCTTCCTGGAAGCATAAAGGATATCCTTTACCTGCTGAGAAAGGTTAAGACGGTGAAGTTCTAGGCTTTCAGCAACCAGGCCCTGAGATGCAGAGACTGGGGATTGGAAAGCCACAGCATCCCGTCCTCCTGAGAAAGGAGATCTGGGGCAGATCCTAACTCCAGAGGCGGAGCTTGAGAGAGATGTAGGAGCAGAGGGTACCACATTTGCCATGGCCAATGTGGAGCTATGAGAATCATATGACCTCTATCTCTCTGAAGCTTGAACAGGGTTTTGGGAATTAGGGGAATGGGTGGAAAGGCATACAGGAAGTCCTGGCCCCAATGCAGGAGGAAAGCATCCCTGGCCTGACAACTCTGAGACGGAATTCTGGAACAGAACCGGGGAAGTTTGGCATTCAGCGGACTTGCGAAGAGATCTATGTCCAGGGTTCCACAAATTTGGAAAATTTTGGCCACCTGGTCTGCATGGAGAGACCATTCAGGTGGAAGCAGAACTCAACTGAGTCTGTCTGCCCAACAGTTTTGAATGCCTGGAAGATACACCGCAAGGAGATGAATCTGATGCTCTCTGGCGAGGGCCCATAGTCGCAAAGCTTCGTTGCATAGCGACAGAGAGCCTGTTCCGCCCTGCTTGTTCACATAAAACATGGCTACTTGATTCTCCGTTTAAACTAGGACTGTCTTGTAGCTGAGCTGGGTGTGGAATACTCGAAGAGCAAGGAAGATTGCTCTGAGTTCCAGGAGACTGATATTTAGATAGGTCTCCTGTGGAGTCCAGGTACCCTGGGTAGAGAGGCCTTGCAGGTGGGCTCCCCAACCCACCTGTGAGGCATCTGTTGATAGAGTGGCTTGGGATGGGGGTTGCTGAAAAGGGGACCCCACCAAAAGGTTTTGGGGTGATTGCCACCATTGGAGGGACAAAATAAGGCAATCTGAGTTTGCTATTTTGTCTGATGCCCGAGTCCACTGAGTGGATAAAGTCCACTGGGCTGCCCTCATATGGAGGTGAGCATAAGGAATCACATGCACAGTGGATGCCATATGGCCTAGCAACTGTAACATTTCTCGAGCAGTGAGGTGAGGTTTTAACACTGCTTGGGAAGCTAACTGCACAATGCGAAGGCAGCGAGCCTGTGGAAGGTAGGCCCTTGTCTGTCTGGTATCCAGCAGAGCACCTATAAACTCCAGGGACTGAGTGGGAACAAAAGTTGGATTTTGGGAAGTTTATTACAAGTCCCAAGTACTGAAGGATGCGCATTGTGCAAAAGAGAGCAATTCCGGCCGTCTAAGTAAGGGAAGACGAATATTCCTAGGGTGCGAAGAAATGCTGCCACCACAGCCATGCATTTTGTGAAAACCCTTGGAGCCGAGGCCAGACCAAAAGGAAGAACCCTATACTAGTAGTGCTTCCCTTGAAATAGAAAGTGAAGGAACTTTCGATGAGTTGGATGGATGAGAACATGAGTGTACGCATCTTTGAGATCTAGAGAACAAAGCCAATCCTGACTCTGAAAGTATGGCAGCAGAGTTCCTAGAGAAATCATTTTGAACTTCTCTTTGAAAAGGAATTTGTTCAATTCTCTGAGGTCTAAAATGGGTCTGTGTCCTCCTGTTTTCTTTGGAATAAAGAAATAGGGGGAGTAGAACCCTGTACCCTTTTGGAGAAAGGGTACCTCTTCTATTGCCCCTTGGGCAAGAAGCACAGTGACCTCTTGACCTAACTGGTCGTTGAGAGAGGTCTGAGAATTGAACTGTCTTACCACTGTAGGATGGGGCATGCTGAGGAAATGAAGCTTGTACCCCTCTCTTACAATAGACAGAGTCCAATTTTCTGCTGTTATCTGACACCATCTGGGGGCAAAATGACATAACCTTCCTGGAATGGTGGAGGGTTCTGGATCATTCAGGACCAGGAAGGCAAAGTTCTCTAGATAGGAGTCAAAGCCCCTGTGGAGGCTGAGTCTGCTGAACCGGTTGAGGCTTAGCAGTTTCTGTTTTTCTTTGCCTAGGTTGTTGCTACTGTTCCTTTTGGGCAGGCTGACCCAAACGATGCCCCTGCTGGGTATAGGAGGGATAAAACTACTTCTTCTTACTGAAGAATGGTTTCTTGTAGGATTTTTTCCTTGCAGGATCAGCTGTAGATTTAGACAATCTATCCAAAGTGATATTGTCAGCAGAATTAAAAAAAGCATGGGACCAACACAGAGGATCTCTAAAGGTAAAAAGTGGACTGTTGTAGTTGTTGTTATGGAAGGACAGACTAGATAGGCCATGTGGTCTTTTTCTGTCATCATGTTTCTATGTTTCTATCTATCTCATTAGCCTTTTCCTGCCAATTCTTGCCAAAGAGATTCTCTCTTGTGCAAGGAATATTCCCTAATTAATCCTGTACCCAAAGTTCCAAGTCAGATGCCTGGAGCCAGGCAATCCTACGCGCACCTATGGCAATAGCAGAGGTTCTGCTTATGCAGTCAAAACAGTCAAAGGCTGCACGATTCACACACTTGGAAACATCCTGAGCATATTTGACAAGGGCGAGGTAATCCTGCCTCTTATCATCAGGAAGGAGAGGGCTCATAAGCTCTAAATCTCTTGTAACTTCCTTAAGGAACATTCCCATATATAATATATAGAAACTGATCCTAGCAGAAAGCATGGAAGCCTGGAAGGTTCAACGTCCAAAGGCGTCAAGAGTCCTACACTCACGTCCTGGAGGATTAGATGCGTACCTTTTTGCACTCTTGATCCTTCTTCATAGCTGATTCCACCACCATGGAATGGTGTGGTAGCTGAGTCTTCTGAAAGCCAGGACAAGGAGGAACTCGATACATAGTGTTGAGTCTTCGAGAGTGAGGAGATGTGGTTAGAGGTGTTTCCCACATCCTTAACATGAGATCACGCTAGATCTCATGAATAGGTAAGATAGCTGCCTCCTTGGGAGCTTTAGGGTATTGTAGGATTTCTAATTCCTTTGCCCTAGGCTCTTTTTCAGGAGCCACTGTGATGGAAAGACCTCGAGTTACATCTCAGATAAAATCCTGAAAGGACATATCCTCTGGTGGAGACGTCCTACGCTGAGGAGAAGAATCCTCAGGAAGAAGTACTCTGGTATCGGCAGAGCTTTCAGAGTCTTCAGACTCATCCGAGGATTCAAAGTATCTCCGATCCGGGTGATCATGCAAGGCACGGTACCGGTACCGATTCAAGTCGGCATCGGAGGGGTCCGGTACCGACTTGTCGATACCGGATGGATAAGCATGACTCGGTCCCGGTAGAATACCTGCCGATGTCGATGCAGTCGGTACCGGTACCAGAGTCGGTGCCGGATGAATTGTCTGAAGCGGTTTCAGGGGCATCGAGGCCGTGAGAAGAGCTGCCAGACTGCGTTCAATAGCCAAGAATCTCTGGTCTATCGACACTGCGGATGCTTGGGTATCAGTACCGGATGAAGCAGCCGGTACCCCAGAGCATGGCACCAGTAGTTCTGCCGAGGTTGAGGCCTCGAGAACATCCTGGAGCCCCGTTAGTGCTTTGGAAGCCGAAGCCTCCCGCTGGGGTAATTTTGCCGGTGCAAGTCCCTCAAGGGCAATGCCAGAGGCATCTCGATGCTTAGAGGGAGATCTACCCTTTGAGGACCGGCTAGATGTATGTTTAGTTACCTGAGATCCATGGGAGGAAGACGAAGCCCTGGAAGACGTCGATGCCACAGAGGCTGCATCGGAGGGAAAAAGGGTGCTAAGTTTAGCCGCTTGGTTCTGCCAGCCGCTCTTCGACTTCATCCCACAGGCAACGTACTCCGAAATACAGTGGTCAGGACCTAAACATTTGAGGCACCACTCGTGGGTGTCGGTGACGGAGATGGTACCGCCACATTTGGAACACTTTTTAAAACCCGAAGCGGGTTTCTCCATTTTAAAGGAAAAAGTTGGGCCTAGTGCCCAAAATGGCGCATAGCACCTGAGAAGAAAATAACTGGAAAAGACTCCAAAAGGAAGGGGTTTTTTTGTTTTTTTTTTAAAAAGAAAGAAGAACCGGCGGTACCGGTGTAGCGTCGAAGGAAGGCAGACGCGACCACAAAAAAGAAGAATAGAAGGGAATTATTTTCTGCGGTGACAGGATGTGCGACCTGTCGGCTCCGTGGAAAACGAAGAACTGGAGAGGGACAGTTGGGAAAGGCGGGAAGGCAGCACGCAGGCATTGTGGGATGCTCCCAAAAGCTTTCCTATTGGACGCTGGGGAGCATTCCCGCGCAGGCTCCGTCGGTATTGACGATACCCATATGTGAAGACTACAATCCTGCTTGTTCCTGAAGATCCCCTTTCTTATTCCTAATCCCTCTGATATGGGCTGCTTGCCTCTTAGCTTTTAACCTGGTGGCAAGAAGTTTACTGCTCTATTTCCCTCCTCAAAAGTGTACTTGTTTGAATACGTTCAGTTCATGCACAATCTCCTATGCTCTCAGCTTGCTTAACTCCCCTCTAAGCTTCACTAGCTCCGCAAGTAGACTAGGATCATGTTCGCTTTGGTGATTCCTTTCTAACTTCTCAATTTGGACTACCAATTGCTTTTCCATGACCCCCTGTTCTGTTTTGTGTGGGCTGCCAGGCTTATGAGGTGTCCCCTAAGGGCCGCCTTCATCCCATACCGTGTTGTTTCACCTCCTCCTCTGTGTTAACTGAGAGCCCATGTCAAACGTAATATTCACAGGGGTGTGGTTCAACCAAGTGATTTGACCCTGCTCCACCCTTCCTACTTTGGTACCCATGGCCCACTCACCCAGATCATGTCCAGTCTGCTATATGATCCATGTGCTGTCTAATAAAATGTGTACCGTCTCACTCCAGAGTGTTTATACCTCCAAAATATCAATTTTTCTTTTAGTGTTAAAAGGCTTCTACGATCTTTCCAACTTCCTGAGGCCTAGCCTCCGCTATTTTAATTAATTTATTTATTTAACAGATTTTGTATACCACCTTATATCAAAAGTGGCTTACATGATAAACAAACATGATACATGGCAGTTATATAGTCGTGTGAGGTGGAGGGACATGCAGGAGGTTCTTGGTAGTAACTTATTTACAAAGAGGCATATAAACAAGTCCAGCCTTGGGATAAGAGTTAGATTACAGCCACCTCCCATTATTATTGGGGCCTGTCCGAAACTTTCTAATTCCTGTAGCATCTTTTCATAACATTCTCCTTGCTGTGTACTGGGCCCATAGATACTTAGGATCCATACTTATTTCCCCCCCCCCCCCCCACCACTCGTAATCAAACCCTTACCCACCACTCTCCCTTATTCCTACACTCCCCCACTACAGCCCCCCCCCCCCCCGCATCTTTTCATTGACCAGCATCCCCACTCCACCTTTCCTAGGGTTGGCCCGCTGCCCCGTCAATATTACCCAGGGATCTTTATCCTTATTTGTACACTTGATATACCGCCCACGTCAGAACATTAGAGCGGTTTACAATAAACATGTCAATGCTATAGAAGAAGGAAAGGAACGCCATAGGAGAGAAGTAGAGGGAGCAGTAAAGTCAACAGAGACAGACAATGGAGAAAGAAAATACCTAGGTAGGGTTATCACAAGGGAGGTCAAATGCCTGTTGGAATAGGTGGGTTTTTAGCAAACTTTCAAATTTTGGATAGGAGGTTTCCAGACGGAAGGAAGGTGGTAGGATGTTCCAGAGTGAGAGGCTGAGAAAGAAGAATGCAACGTGGCGAGTCTGTTCCAGATGGGCCTGGGAGGGGGACGGAAGGGAAAGCCGATCTGCATGTAATGACCGAAGCTGCCGATAAGGCGTATGGAGATAAATGAGACTGGTCAGGTAAAGTGGATTTGACGTATGAAGTGCTCTATGTGTCAGAATTAGAAGCTTGTACTGAAACCTATAATGGAGGGGTAACCAGTGAAGGTGGTGAAGGAGAGGAGTGACATGATCGGACCGCCTAGCATGCATAATGAGACATGCTGCCATGTTTTGTAATAGTTGCAAGTGCTGAAGCTGATAGGATGGTAAATTAGCCAGGGCAACATTGCAATAGTCTAATCTACTCATAACCAAAGCCAGTAACAGGGTGATGAGTGAAGGAGGCGGCAGCAGGGAACGGACCGCTCTAATTTGCTGTAATGCACAGAAGGAACGGCGAGTGAGAGCAGACACATGATTGTGAAAAGAAAGAGAGGAATCTAATGTTACACACAGGTAGCAAAAAGAATAAGTGAGGGGGATAGTAGAAGAGTCGAACTGAGGAGCAATGATGCGACAAGAAGTACTCAGAGAGACCCACATGGCCGTGGATTTTGAAGGGTTCAGATGAAGATAATTGGAGGCGAGCCAGGAAGCGATGTGGGTGAGACAGTTGTTAAGCGGTGAGATATCCACATTCACAGAAGTGTGGAAGAGATATATTTTTTGTGCACAGCAATCCTTCCTACTCCACTCATAAATGTGTTTCCTGCACATACACCACCGCTGCACTGAGTCTCTTTCCTTCCCACTCCAAGAAGCGGCGCTTGCGCCATGTTTGAAGCCCCGTGGCATCTACTGTCAGTACTATTAGTTGCTGTTGAATGCCTGTCCCCCTTATCTGTTTTTTAGTGTTACCTCTTCCCCTCCCCTCCCTCTCATCTAGTTTTCCCCTTACCCCCTGCCCCATTCTTCCCCCACACTTCATTCCTTCTCAAACCAGAGGTCTATGAGTAACTGGCCCCCCCCCCCGCCCCATCTACTCCCCCTCCCATCTTTCCATCCCTCCCTTCTAATCCATCCTCCCCTCTGCCCTGAATGCCCCTACCCTGGTCCTGAATGCCCCCCCTCCCCCCCCAGATACTTGTTCTGTGTACATGGGTGCATTTAAACTGAACCTGGAGGTCTCTATAGCCAATGGGGCTGCTAGTGCATATTCAAAACCATTAACATTAAGAATTCCCCACAACCATCCTAGTAGGGCTCCACAACCATAAAGAAATAGAAAAAACACCCAAAACATAAAACATTCAATACCATTCCCCATCTCCCTCAGTGGACTAACTTTCAGACCAGTTTTAAACGTCAACATTTACGTTCACTGTCTGATGGCTTTTAAATGCAAGCAATACAGTCCTCGCCTGCTGCTCTCCATGTCTTGGGCTAGGTCCCATCCAGGCTGATATTTCAGTCTCTCCTGTCTTCGTTTCAGCGTTTAACAGTTTTGGTTGGTGAGGCGCGGGCATTCAACATTCTGTCAGCAATCTGTTCTCCTCACCGTCATTGGTCCTGTTGTTGGCATTGCCCCTCCTCCTGGCTGCTCTGCTCATATTCCCACCTCGCGGTTTCTCTTGCTGGTGTAAGTCCTGCCTCCTTCATGGCTTTTAACGCCTCCGGTACCGTTTTTGCCCTCCATGATAACACCCCCTTAGTAAAAGAGATCCCAAAGGGGTATAGCCAGCGATCTCTTACTTCCACTGTTTGGAGGGCCCAGGTTACAGATTTCACAGCCTGTCGCCTCTGCAGAGTCCCTGCCGAAATGTCCGCATATAAAACAATTTGGTATCCCTGCCATGCAAAGGTTCCCAGGCCCTGCATTCTTGCCACTATTTTATCTTTAAGTTGGTAATCTTGCACACAGATAACGTCCTGATGCTTATTGTTCCGCTGGGGCCTAAAGCCCGATGTGCTCTATCCAGCACTATCTGCTCAAGAAGCTGATTTTCCCCTCCTCTACGCAGGACCTATGCACATACTCCTTCAGCCACTTTTGCACACTTTAAACTCGGGGCTTTCTGGGATCCCCCTTATGCGCAAATTGTGGCGCCGTGATCTATTCTTTAGATCTTTGAGCTCCTACATGATCAACTCTTTCCATTCCTCCCCTTTCTCCTCATTCGTTTGCAGTGTTTCCTGGTGTTGCTCCAAAGCTTCCAGCCTGTTTTCATGATCCCTTACTCGACAGTTCATTTCTATGATCTCTTATACTGCCCATTAATTCTCCCAGCTCTGTTTTAACTGCTTGAACCTCTGTTTGTATTTCTGCAAACCATTCGCACCATCTCTTCTCTGGTAATTTGCAGTGAGCCGCTCCCCTCAACCTCTTCATGGCTGGCCTGTCTTCCTTTCTCCCCACACACACTCTTTCAGCACCTCATTGGAACCACCACATGCCACCATTTTTACCTCGCAGTTTCCAGAGCTCGGGCCCTGAAATGCAAACTCAGAGTCCGCAGCATTCCACCTTGTGGTCATTGTTCCCTTCCCTTATTTCCATCCTCGGGGCAGTGTTTTTTGGCTTTCAGGACCTGTTTGGAGGGATTCTTTTGCTAAATAACAGGGATGGCTCCGAAGTCGATCTCTCAAGCAACCATCGCGGTAGGAAACGTCACTTCCTCCTCAAAATGAAGCTTTTTGAACTTGCTGTAAGTAGATTTCATACTAAGATTGCTCCAAGTGCAACCTTGTCTTCTCTCAGCATTAGACAGTGCTGGAGCAGCCCTATTCTCTCTCAGCATTACCAACATACACACACAGTTACACTGGAAGAATCACAGATGCCTTCTAGCTCTGGATTCTCTCCAAAACATAAGTTTAAAGCTCTCCTTAGGATCCTTTTATTTTTCAGAGAAGTTGATTTTTTTTTGTCTGGTTATCTCTAAAATAAAAATCACCCTTTCAGGCCTCTCCAGTGCATAGCCCAACCCTATCCCATCTTTAGCCCCTGAATTCCTTCATCAGAAAAATGAAGCAAAGCAACTCTGCAGCTAAATGGCACTGACACACCACCAGTAAAGCGTAATTTTGGTTTGTACTGTATAGGCTTGAGCTTTTCAATCTATAGCACCCCATTTTGTACTCTGCCTGGTTTCTGAGAATTAAAAAGAAAATATGATTTTCGATAGTGCCAGCACAAATCTTACTGTCTCAGTACCATGGTATAATAGATACACATTGTTAGTAAAAGAGAGAACAGAAACTCATTTCACCTCCCCCTTTACTCCAGGAATGCATGTGCAAGCTGAAAATCAGCATGGATGTCACTGCCCCCAACAAATAATTCTCAGCACCAGGCATTAGGTGGCAAAAGAACCAAAAAGCATGGGCCGCTTTATAGGACCACACTTTTTCCCACAAATTTTGTCTTTCTCTAATATTTACAGCTGGAAACCTTTAAACTAGTAAGGGGATAAGGGTTCATTATTCTGCCCAAAGAAGAATGCAGATGGGCATCCTCCCAAAATACTACTTCCAACATAAAAGCTTAAGAGAATCACAAGCCTCCTCCACTCCCCAGCACTCTGCATGCTACTACTGAACATTTGTACAGCGCTACAAGACACGCTGTGCTGCACAGACACATGTAAAAGATGGTCCCTGTTCATTAGAACTTACAATCTAGTCAAGAAAGACAACACATTAGCTGTAGACATGGCAGACAGCTAGGGGGAACAGTAAGGCAATACAAAGGAGATCAGGTGAGTCAAGATCCAAAAGTGGCAGCAAAGAGGCGAGATTTCAGCCTGGATTTGAAAAGGGTCAGAGAAGGTGACTGACGTACAGACTCAGGTAGTTTGTTCCAGGCATAAGGAACAGCAAGGTGAAAGGAGAGATGTCTGGAGTTGGCAACAGAAGAGAAGGGCATGGATAGAAGCGATTTGCCAGAAGAGCGGAGTTCCCAAGGAGGGGTGTAGGGAGCGATAAGAGAGGAAAGGTAGTGAGGAGCTGCAGATTCAATGCACTTATAGGTCAGTAGGAAAAATTTAAACTGGATGTGGAAACGGATAGGGAGACAATGAATTCACTTGAGAAGAGGGGTAATATGAGCATAACAAGGCTGCCAGAAGATTAGCCACATAGCAGAGTCTTGAACAAATTGAAGGGGAGAGAGATGATTCAGAGGAAGACTAGCAAGAAGTAGGTTACAAGTATCTAGAATTGACTAAGGAGGGGATAAATGTTTCAGTAGTGTGTTCAGAAAGGAATGGGTGAATTTTGGTGATGTTGTAGAGAAAGAAACGGCAGGTTTTAGCTATCAGTTGGATGTGTGTGGAATAAGAGAGAGAGGAGTCAAAAACGACCCCAAGGTTTCGAGCTGAGGAGACAGGGAGGAGTAGAGAGTTATCCACAGAGACTGAGAAAGGAGGAAGGGGAGAGGAGGGCTTAGAGAGAAAAATAAAAAGCTCAGTTTTGGCCATGTTCAATTTCTAGCAGCGGTGAGACATCCAAGCAGCAATGTCAGAAAGGCAGGCAGAGATCCTGGCCTGGATTGCCGGAGAGATTTCAGGTGTAGAGAGATAGATCCGTGAGTCATCAGCATAAAAGATGGCACTGAAAAGTAGCAGAAGTGTGTGGGGGGGGGGGAGTTGGGAGTGGGGGGGGGGAGAGGGGAAGTAGCTGACTTTGTGGGGAATTAGAGTATGATCTTGTGGATTTTGTCATGGAAGTAGTCAGCCAGGGTTTGGGCAGAAAGGGAGGGAGGGGTCGGGGGCAGAGGAACCTTGAGGAGAGAGTTGATAGCTGACTCCTATGAATAGGCAGAGTGCAGCTAAGCATCTCAACAAGATGGGGGGAGGGGGGAATTCCACCATCTCTGTACAAAAGAGAAAGGCATCATTTTAGTTAGATTTCTAAAAAAAGAAAAAAAGTTAGCAAGTGCATGCTATAATTTCCCTTTGTCAGCCGACGTGAAAGTCAGCATGAAGGATCAAAAGGAGGGCGAAGGAATATCGCTGATGAAGTCATGAAGGAAGAAGACAAGCAGAGAGCGCCAGTAAGGACAGCAATCAGAGGTGACAGCTGTGGGAGAAGGAAGGCTGGAGGGAGCAGAATAGTGACCAGACAGAGAAGTATAAAAGAGACAGCAGCTCCCAGATGTATGGGGGGAGAGGGGAGGGACTAGCTACCACCACTCAAGTACATGCACTCTTTCTCCTTTCCCAGCCCACTGAGGCAGTGACAGCCACTGAAGCTCCCTCTGCTTCTTGTAATGGGACAAGAGAAGGAGCCACCTGCACTCTCTCTGTCCCTGAATATTTTGCTAACCTACTACAACTTACTCTGCTGAGAGAGTGCAGTGGATTAAAGCAGTTCCGTTTTACCCTTAAAGTTCTCGCGTGTGGGAGGCAGCTGACGAAGGCTGCGCATCCATGCAAATACAGATGTACAGGGTGTGTTTAGCTGTCTATAAGCATATTTCCTAATCGTCCCTCCAGGCCAGTCCAGTTACGTATGGGGTAGTCAATCTCCACCAGCAGCTGAGGGCTGAGCATGTCAGAGTTCTGACGATCCACTACAAGAGCTCCCCGTTCAGTTCTAGACTCCAGTCTTTCAGTCCTCAGCAGCTGAGTGAAGAGCTCCTACGTGGTGGACTCCCTGAAAGGATGATTTTCTTCAACAAACTTAAATAAATAAATAAAGTCGGTCAGAGCCTTTCGGCAGGTACAAGAGAGAACAGAAATTTGGCAGAGAGCAGCTGGGTTTTTTTCTCCCTACTACATTGGGTATTTGAGTGAGGGCAGGCAGTATGGCAGGGCCCACCCTGGTTCCTGAACCTTCAGGAGGCCAGGATTTGCCAGGAGGTATATTACCTGCAAGACCCAGGTCCCCCCCTCCACCCCATAGCGGGACATCCAGGTACCTGTTAGCAACAGGATTAGTGGATTCCCTGAGACTACAGATTGCTGTGCCTTGGAACTAGCCACTTAAAAAAAAAAAACCTTTCAGATTATCGGGAGTTTTGGCAGGCCTGGCAGAGGCAGGGGGCGGTGGTTTTTGCATAGGTCACGGATAGCTCTTGTCGGGTGGCAGCTTCTCAGGATGTTTCTTTCACATGCTCTCTCCCTGCTTCTTGACACTGGCACGTTCCTCGCTATGCGAGTGCTTGTTCCTGTCCTTCCCTGCTTGCATACAGTATGCGAGCAGCTGCAGCTTGTCTCCTGAAGGGTTCTGCTGCACTTGTTTGAAGCAGGGCCGGTGTCTTCAGCTATCTTTTGCCGGCACACCGATGGATGTGAGTTTGACAGCTCCTGCAGGGGATTCATCAGTGCAGTTGTTTCCTGCGGTTTTGGTAGGAACCGTGGCCATGTCACCTCCGATGACCATTTCCCCCGACAGAAAAGGAGAAGCACAGGAAGAGTAAAGTGAAGGCTAAAATGTCAGTGGCTACCAGGACAGAACTTCTAGGCTTTTCAGGGGTGCTGGAACCCGTCTTCATCTTGTCCCTGCATAAAGCCTACTGCCTCAATAGACAACAGGCAGAAGCTTCTGATATTCCCAGAAAGGTGACTGCTCTCTCTGCTCTGGAGATCCTGCGGAGGGGGCACCCGGGGAGGAGTCACCTCCAGGGATAAAAAGGTAGGGGAATGTCTGATACCTGGCTGGGTCAAGACACTCCGCAGCTGCACGTTTCGGAAGAGCTGAGGGAAGGACAGTCCGATCTCTGCGGCGATCCAGTGGCCCCGGAGCTGGAGGAGGGCGAGCTTCCTCTGGGAGATGACCCAAATGTCTTTTGCATATTCCACAGAGAGAAACCTAGGGCTCTCATTGGTAATTTGCTTTTGGCCTTAAATATTGTGCCTACCCCTGACCTAGTAGAGGAACCCCTGGAGGACCCCTTGTTGCAGGAGTTCAAGGGCGCACAGGTGTGCTTCCTGGTCCACAGGGTGATTAAAAAGATGAATGAGTCAGCTATTACTTTGCCCCTCTAACTCCAACCAAAAAGCCCCAATGATGCCAGGGAGGCCCAGACAGAAGTGGCGATAGACGGTTGGTTACAACAATTTTATTCCGTCTGGGCCGATATTATGACCAACCAATGGGTTTTGGAGATCATTCGCAAAGGGTACGCACTGGGGTTTGCCAGCCCCTGCCCGAGGCTTTTGTTTCTTCACCCTGCAGAAACCCAGAAAAGGGAGGGCAGTTCAAGCTATGCTTCATCGTTTGTTGAGGCTGGGGGCCGTGGTGCCAGTGCCCTGAAGCTAGTGCGGCTCCAGTCGATACTCCACCTATTTCATGGTACTCAAGAAGGATGGTTTCTTCCGGCCCATTCTCAATCTCAAACACGTGAACTGGGCCTTAAGGATGCCTCATTTCTGGATAGAGATGCTACACTTATCTTGGTGGTGAGGCAGGGTGAGTTCTTGTCCACCCTATATCTCACAGAGGCCTATTTATGTGTTCCCATTCAGATGGATCATCAGCCATACCTGTGATTTACGGTGCCCATGGGTCACTTTCAGTTCAAGGCGTTGCCTTTTGGTCTGGTACTGCACCATGCACTTTTACAAAGGTCATGATAGTGGTGGCAGCAGCGTTATGGAAGGAAAGCATCCTGGTGCACTCTTATCTGGATGACTGGCTCATTCGGATGAAGTCAGAGGACGAGGTGGCCTCTGCTACACGGCGAGTGGTGGAGTTCTGCAAAGCCTGGGCTGGGTGGTCAACCTGGTCAAAAGTCAACTGCAGCCCATCCAGCATCTAGTTTACCTCGGAGTCAAATTCGATACGTGGGCAGAGGTGCCAACAGAGTGATACTACCTCCAGCTGTTGGGGTCCAGGGCAGCGGCATTCGATCTGATGCCCTGGGCCAGAACCTATATGAGACTATTGCAGCAAGTGCTGCTATCTTATTGGTCCCCTCAGCTCCATCCATTATTGCGGCAGCTGCCGTGCATGGAGAGCACGAAAGAGAGTCTGCAGTAATGGCTACAGCCCGCTCACCTTACGGTGGGCATGCCATTGGAGAAGCTGTGGATCCTGGTAAATACAGATGCCAGCCTCATGAGGTGGGGAGCGCATTGTCTGTCACAGGTTACACAGGGCCGCTGGACACTGGAGGAGAGCTCATGGTCGATCAACCAGCTAGAGATGAGAGCAGTATTCCTGGCTCTAACGTTTTTACACCTATTGATAGAGTGGAAGGCAGTTTGAGTTTGCTCCGACAACACAACCACGGAGGCATACATCAACTGAAAGGGGGGCAACCAGGAGTGCAAACCTGATGGAGGAGAGACAGTGCCTTCTGCTGTGGGCAGTAGAGAACCTGATGGCTCTGTCGGCGGCGCATGTCGCCAGAAAGGACAATGTTCAAGCGGACTTCCTCAGCCGGCATTGGTTGGACCTGGGCAAGTGGGAGTTGAACATGATGGTGTTTCACGACATCGCCATACATTGGGGGAAGCCAGTCATGGATCTCATGGACACCCTGTCCAACGCCAAGGTGGCTCATTTCTTCAGCAGACACAGGGATCACATGTCCAACGGTCACTTTCTGCATTCACCCAGACCTGGTCGGTGGAAGGGCTTCTGTATGTTTTCCCCACCATGGGTGCTGAATGGACACCTTCTGCAGCAGATAAGAGGCGCACAGCAGCCTGGTGATTCTCATCACGCCAGACTGGCCATGGTATATGGATCTCACGCGCCTTCTGATCGATCGGCCCTGGCGGCTTCCAGACAAAAGGAACCTGTTGTCCTAGGACCCAGTGTTGATGCTACAGTTAGATTGATTCTCACTTATGGCTTTGCTCTTGAGAAGGCACGGTTGCGGTGTTGGGGATGCTCCTCAGCGGTCACTGTCACTCTGCTACAGGCTAGGAAGCACTCAACCACAGTGGCATACACATCAGAGTTTGGCAGATATTTGAGGACTAGTGTTCTTCTAGGAACATGCGTCCCTTTGCTTGTTCGCTTCCCAACATCTTGCTATTCCTGCAGCGGGATCTGGAGAAGGGCTTGGCTCTCAGCTCCCTTAAGGTTCAGGTGGTGGCACTATCTTGTTATCGGAGACAAGTGCAGGGGTGTTCCCTGGCAGTGCATCCAGATGTGGTTCGATTCCTTGGGGTGGTAAAGCAGGTCCACCCACCCTTGCGGCCTGTGATTCCACCATAGGACCTAAATCTGTAGGGGGTGGCCTTAACAGGGGCACCATTCGAGCCAATCTCCAGGGCATCTTTGAGAGATCTCACCCTGAAAACGGTCCTTTTGGTGGCGCTTTGTTTCGCACAGCAGATCGCAGATCTTCATGATCTCTCTTACAGAACATCATTTCTACAGTTTTCCAAGAGAAGGTGGTCCTGCAACCATTACCTTCCTTCCTTCCTAAAGTGGTGTCTTGGTTCCATCTGAATCAACCAGTGTCCTTGCCTGCTTTTCCCTCGCTTGGTGCCTCTGAGGAGGACTATCATCTTTTATCTTTATTTTTGTTTTTGATATACCGCTCTATGTACAAACATCAAAGAGGTATACAAAGGTTTAAAAATGCTGATGGAGAAAGGAAAAGAACGCCATAAATATGACAAGAAAGAAAGAGTAGGATGAGACATGTAAGTAGAGGACAGTGGGGAGTAGAGTGGCACGCCTCAGCATGAGGGGGTGGGGAGATTGAAGACGGAGCAAAATAGATGGGTTTTCAATATTGAGTTCCAGTCGGAGGTCTGAGGGGAGGGAGTTCCATAGTTTGGGGCCAAGAAAGAAGAAAGTGGAACTGCGGGTGGACTCCAAATGTGGTTGCAAGGGTGAAGGGAGGGACATACGGCTAGAGTTAATAAGCCAGAGTGAATACTGGGGGATGTGGAGATGAACTAGATTAGAGAGGTATTGGGGTGAGCCAGTGTGGATTGCTTTGTGGACGAGAGTTAGGACCTTAAACTGAATTCTAAAAGCAATGGAAAGCCAGTGGAGACGGATGAGTAATGGTGTGATGTGATCTGCATGGGAAGTATGTATGATGATGCAAGCTTCGGTATTTTGAAGAAGTTGAAGTCTACACAGTTGGTATTGTAGGAGAACGGCAAGGGCAATGTTACAGTAGTCTATCCTAGTCATTACGAGGAAAAGTAGAAGTGTAACCAGGGAGGGAGTGGTAAAAAAGGGACAGATAGCATGAATCTGTTGCAAGGAACAGAAGGAATGGCGAATAATGAATGACAGGTGATCATGGAAAGATAAAGCGGAGGCTAGGGTGACATCAAGGCAGCGTAAGGTTAGGACCAGGGGGATGGAAGAAGAGGAGAGTGAGGGGGCTAGGGAGAGGACGAGACTGCTGAAAGTAAACCAAATGGCCAGAGTTTTGGCCAGATTGAGATGAAGAAAGTTTGAAGCCATCCAGGAATTGATACAGGAGAGGCAGGCATTGAGAGAGAGGAGCAATATCTGAAGCGGTGGGATTGGTGTGATGTAAGAGAATAACGTCGTCTGTGTAGAAGTACACAGAGATGCTTTGCTGTTGGATCAAGAGAGTGAGGGAGCCAAGAAGACATTGAAGAGGAGAGGGGCAAGGACGGAGCCCTGGGGGTAATTGATGAGGTGGAGGAACCGGATGAGACAGAAAAGGACCTAGAGACAAGGAAGGAGCGAGTCACTGATCCCAGCATCACGGAGGCGAGTGAGGAATGTGGTGTGGTTGACTAGATTGAAGGCGGAGGACAGATCCAAAGAGACAGCAATAGAAAAGAGCCCACAGTCGTGACAGGAGCGAAGTTCATTGAGGAAGGAGAGGAGGATGGTTTCTGTGCTGTGATCGGGGTGAAAGCCTGATTGACGGGGGTGCAAGGTGAGGGTAGCGTCTAGGTGAGAAGACAGCTGAGAGAAGACCAGTTTTTTCATAAGTTTAGAAAGAAGGGGGGAGATTCGAGATGGGGTACCAGTTTGAGTAGTTACTCACCTGTAACAGGTGTTCTCCAGGAGCAGCAGGAATCAGTCCTCACATATGGGTGACATCGGCGCCGACAGAGCCCCCCGTGCGGAGCATTTCCCCAGATTTCAAAGAAAGCCTTTGGGAATGCAGTGCGCCTGCGCGGTCCCCTTCCCGCCCAAGGGTGCCATCTTGCTCAGTCTGATGACATAGCTAAAAGACAGCAAAAAACAAAATAAAGTATATGACTGCAACTCCCGGGGAGGAGGGAGGGTCGTGAGGACTGATTCCTGCTGCTCCTGGAGAACACCTGTTACAGGTGAGTAACTACTCTTTCTTCAGGACCAAGCAGGAAGTCAGTCCTCACATATGGGACTCCCCAGCTCTAGGCTACCGGGAACCCAAAGCTGAAAAAATGTCTCCCTCTGCAGAGCCTCAGCATCTGTGAGAAGAATATCCTCTGAGAACGCCCCCGTACGGTAGCCCAACACAAGTGCCGGAGGGTAGGAGTTGCCTAAACCTCAAAGAGATTACGGAGTACCACCTGTCCGAAAGCACTGTCCCGTCGGGACTCTCTCTTGAGACAGTAGTGGGCAGCAAACGTTTGGCTTGAAGACCAAGTAGCGGCCCGGCAGATGTCTGCCAACGGAACAGAGCGGAGATGAGCTACTGATGCGGCCTTCGCCCTGACACGATGGGCTGTGACTCGACCCTGCAAGGAGAGGCCTGCTGCCCTGTACGCCAGGCGATACAATCTGCTACACAAGTGGACAACGTACACTTAGAGACAGGTAATCACAATTTATTAGTGTCAAAAGAGACGAAGATCTGAGCAGCCCTTCAATGCCACTTCGTACGTTCTATGTAAAAGGACAATGCCCTCTTACAATCCAGAGTATGCAAGACTGTCTCAGCCCGGCTGGTATGTGGACTGGGAAAGAATGTCGGAGGAACCACCTCCTGATTGAGGTGGAAAGAGGAGACAACTTTTGGAAGGAACTTCGGATGAGTCCGAAGGACCACCCTGTTCCTGTAGAACCTTGTGTACGGTCTATCAGAAATCAGAGCTTGTAGTTCACTCACACGTCTGTCCGAGGTAAGAGCTACCAGGAAGAGCGCCTTCCAAGAAAGGAAGCGTAAATGGCAGGTGGCCATCAGCTCAAACGGTGGGCGAGTAAGTTGTTGCAAGACCACGTTCAAGTCCCACTCAGTGGCAGGGGGACGAATCGGAGGCTTGAGCAAAAGCAGGCCTCTGAGGAAGCGGGACACCAAGGGGTGAGCCGACAGCGCCTGTCCCTCCACTGGTGAGTAGTGTGCAGAAAGAGCACTGAGGTGGACCCGAACAGAGTTGGATTTAAGGCCTAGGTCTGACAGGTGAAGCAGGTATTGTAGCTCTACTGGCACCAGGCAGGAGAAAGGATCTTCACTGTACTGAGCACACCACACTGAGAACCTGCGCCACTTGAGAGCATAAGACTTTCTGGTGGATTGCCTCCTCAAGGCCAAGACCACCTCCTCAACTTCCCTAAGGAGACATAAGGGAGCTAGCACTATCCTTTCAGCAGCCAGGCCATCAGATTGAGGGATCTGAGAATGGGGTGCAGAAGGGAGCCCTGATCCTGAGACAGGAGATCGGGTTGCCACCCCAGAGGACATAGAGTTTCCACTGCCAATTGCAGAAGAAGTGGAAACCAAGGTTGCCTCGGCCATCTGGGGGCCACCAGAATCACCGAGGCCTTGTCCCGTAGAATCTTGAACAGCGTTCGGGCCAACTGGGGCGTGGGAGGAAAGGTATACAGTAGGCCCGTAGACCAAGAGATCAGAAACGCATCTGCTGCCACTCTCCGGGGATGCGGCTGTCTGGAGCAAAACCTGGGCAGCTGACGGTTCAGAGGACTGGCAAAGAGATCGATGGATGGAAGTCCCCATCATAGGAAGATCTGCTGAACCACCAGTGGATTCAACTGCCATTCGTGAGGCTGGAGAATCCTGCTTAGTTTGTCTGCCAAAAGGTTCTCCTGACCCGGTAGATAAACTGCTTTGAGAAACATGCTGTGCTTGACTGCAAAGGAGCAAAGGGCCTGCGCCTCCTGACATAGGGGCCTGGACCCTGTGCCCCCCTGCTTGTTTACATAGAACATCGCTACCTGATTGTCTGTCTGAACTAAGACAGACTGGTGAGAGAGGGCATGAGAAAAAGCCTGTAGAGCCAAGCGGATTGCTCGCAGCTCCAAAAGATTGATCTGCTGTGTGGCCTCCCAAGGAGACCAGAGGCCTTGAGTGCACATGCCCTGGCAATGTGCACCCCAGTCTGTTAAAGAAGCATCGGTGGTCAGCACCCTGGCGGGCGCTGGGGCATGAAAGGGTACCCCCCTGAGAAGGTTTGGGAGATGTAGCCACCACTGCAAGGAGTCCAAGAGTGGTTTGGACACCCTCACTCTGTCTCAGAGGTCGCCTATGGCCTGCGTCCACTGAGCCCTGAGGCATGTGCAGACGGGTGTTCAGAGTCACATGTACTGTGGATGCCATGTGGCCCAGGAGCAGCAGGAATTGCTTGGCAGAAACCTGAGAAGTGCTTTGGAACTGGTTGGCCAAGTCCATCAATCTGTGGGCCCTGTCCTCGGGCAAGTAAGCCCTTCCCTGCAGAGTGTCTAATCTTGCCCCTATAAACTCTAGGTTCTGTGAGGGGAGCAAAGTGGACTTTGCGAGGTTTATGACAAAGCCCAGATGCTGGAGAAGAGAGACAGTGTGAAGAGTGGCTTGTCTGGCCTCCTGGAGAGACTGACCCCTGATGAGCCAGTCGTCCAGGTATGGGAAGACAAAGATTCCCTGATTTCTGAGGTAGGCCGCCACCACCGCCAAGCATTTGGTGAAGACCCTGGGGGCGAAAGTTATGCCAAAGGGAAGTACTCTGTACTGGAAATGGCTTCCTCCCATTACAAATCTGAGATATTGTCTGTGGTCTGGATGGATGAGGATGTGCGTATAAGCATCCTTTAGGTCTAAGGAGCATAGCCGGTCTCCCTGCTGGCGGAAGGGCAGCAGCATTCCAAAGGTAAGCATCTTGAACTTTTCCCTCTCCAGAAACTTGTTTAGGTTTCGCAAGTCTAGGATAGACCGGAGGCCTCCTGTCCATTTTGGTACCAGAAAGTACCTGGAGTAGAAGCCTTGCCCTTCCAGGTGATGAGGCACCGGTTCCACCGCCTGTTCCTTTAGAAGACTTATCCAATCCAAAAAACCTAATCAGAATCTCAAAGTAAAGTCCAACCTTATGCAAAATTCTGATATATCATCCCCTACAGTTTTTGTCGGAGTTAGTCAGCCCAGTAACCAAAATGTCTTCTGACCACCACTGTGACTGCTCCTTTTTTTAAATTTTATTTGAAAACACTGTTAAAAGTGAAGAATTAAGTACTTAGCTTTGTTCGCTAACATTAAACAAACAAGTCATTCCAACTTGAAAAATTCTCCAGAATTCAAAAGTGCCGACGTGCCACGTTTCGGGCGCTGCCAAAAAGGACCTTGCTACCCTGCTTCAGGTTCATCTAATTCTGGTATACAGCCAAAGCTTCAAATGTCCAAGATGGAGGAAACGTCTTGCTTTCAAACTCCGGCATCTGACGTCATTGATGACTAAATATAGCCAACAGCCAATCAAGACCAAGATCATTGCTACCAGTAGGGGAATCCCACTGACAAGGAAACCCATAGCAGTAAAATCAATGATTCTTGAGAAAAATCACAGATCAGATGATCGTATGCCAATCCACTTGTGCATTCAATCCTCTTGGTTTAACGGTATCCAAGGAGAAAATCCAGCACTGTTCCAGCATCTGTAACCAGTTTTCACGTTCCCCTCCCCTCGGATTGTTGGGAACATGATCCAAAATTCGCCAACGAAGTGATTCAAAAGTGTGATTAAAATGCACACAATGGTCAACCATTGGAGCTGAAATTTTCTTCGTCCTTAGACAAGAGGCATGTTCAGATAACCGTGTCTTGATCGAACGTTTGGTCCGACCCACATAGTATAACTCACATGGACACACAATTAAATAAACTACAAAAACAGATGAACAATTTGTGTGCCAAACAGATTTGTAAATCCTCCCTGTATGAGAATCAACCCACGAAGAGCCCAACAATGAATATTCACAAAAATTACAGGAGCCACACGAAAAATGTCCTTTGGTCTCAACAAGGATGAAGTTCTAAAATAGGCCAAAATTGATGTAATAACCTCACAACCTGTGACATCCCACTGGTGTAAGGAAAACCCCCCGTAATACTGTCTTCAGTATTACTAACTCTCGAATAAGAAAAAAGCCATTCACGGTGAATACATTTAGCCCTCCTATATGCTCTTCTCACTATTTTAGAAGGGTACCCCCTACTAATCAATTGTAAAGACAGATCCTCCGCATTTAAAGAAAAATCCCGTAAAGAAGAACAATTGCGGCGGAGCCACAGAAATTGACCATACGGCAACCCCTGCTTCAACGACCGCGGGTGATAACTATTGTAACGTAAAGCACAGTTATCTCTCCCTACACCCCTACTCGGGAAAGCACAGTTACTTACCTGTAACAGGTGATCTCTGGGAACAGCAGGAATAAGTCTTCACATATGGGTATCGTCGGTACCGACGGAGCCTGCACGGCAACGTTCCCCAGCGCCCAATCAGAAAGTCTTTGGGAGCATCCCACAGCGCCGGCGTACTGCCTTCCCGCCTTTCCCAACTGTCTCTCCTCAGTTGAGTTTTAAAGCTGAGACAAAGAGAGAGAGAGAGAGGGAAAGGAAAGATAGATAGAGAGATACAACTCCTAGGGGAGGTGGGTGGGTTGTGAAGACTTATTCCTGCTGTTCCAAGAGATCACCTGTTACAGGTATGTAACTGTGCTATCTCCAGGAACAAGCAGGAATGAGTCTTCACATATGGGGACTCCCTGGCTTTAGCTACCAGGGAAAGACCCCAGAGGATGTGTGTCCCTGGGACAGGGTTCCACTTCCGCCCATAGATCTCTGGCATCCCATCAGGGATGGTGGGTAGGAGTTGATTAAGTATGGAACAGGTGTTTGAGAACAGCCTGACCAAACAAAGCATCCCGGCGGGAGTGCTTGTCTAAGCAGTAATGGGCTGTGAAGGCATGAACCGAGGCCCAAGTGGCTGCTCGACAGATGTCGTCAATAGACACAGAGTTCAGATGAGCCATTGAGGCTGCCATGGCTCTCACATTGCGAGCTGTGACATGGCCCTCCAGAGAAAGGTTCTTACTCTGATAGGCGAAAGAAATACACTGGGCAATCCAGTTAGATAGTGTTCTCTTGGAGACTGGTAGTCCCAAATGAGAAGGATCAAAGGCAACAAAGAGCTGAGAGGACTTTCTATGTTGCTGTGTCCTCTGTAAGTAAAAAGCCAGAGCTCTTTTACAGTCCAGGGTATGAAGATTCCTCTCTACACTTGATGCATGAGGTCCTGGAAAAAAGACAGGTAGGCAGACCTCCTGGTTGAGGTGAAAAGGCGAGACCACCTTAGGCATAAAGTGTGGATGAGTCCTAAGGACTACCTTGTCATAATGAAACCCTGTATAAGGTGAATTAGCTACGAGTGCTTGCAATTCACTAATACGACGTGCTGATGTGATTGCAATGAGAAAGATAACTTTCCAAGAAAGGTATTTCAAGGAGGTGGTAGCCAAAGGTTCAAAAGGCGGCTTCATAAGCTGACGAAGAACCAGGTTCAAGTCCCATGCCACCGGAGGTGGTCTAATGGGAGGCTTTGTTAAAAGAAGGCCTCTCATGAACCTTGCTACAAGAGGATGAGAGGAAATAGGTAGTCCATTTAGAGGCTTAAGGGAAGCTGCAAAAACACTCAAACGGACCCTTACTGAATTTGTCTTAAGGCCTGCATTAGACAGATGGAGGAGATACTCCAGCAAAGATTCCAGAGGTATGGCAAGGGGGTTAAGACCCTTCTCAGAGCACCAGATGGTAAACCTCTTCCACTTAAAAGCATAAGAACGTCTAGTGGAAGGTTTTCTGGAAGCATACAGAACATCTTTCACCTGTTGAGAAAGATGAAGATCTTGGAGATCTAGGCCTTCAGCAACCAAGCCCTGAGATGCAGAGACTGTGGATTGGGATGCCATAACTTTCCGTCCTCTTGAGATAGGAGATCTGGAGCAGACCCTAACTCGAGGGAGGGAGCTTGAGAGAGATGTAGAAGCAGAGGGTACCACACTTGCCGTGGCCAATGTGGAGCTATGAGAATCATGTGGCCTCTGTCTCTCTGAAGCTTGAACAGGGTTTTGGGAATTAGGGGAATGGGTGGAAAGGCATACAGGAAGTCTTGAACCCAGTGAAGGAGGAAAGCATCCCTTGCCTGAGCTCCCCTGAGCCGGAGTTCTGGAACAGAACCGGGGAAGTTTGGCATTCCACGGACTTACAAAGAGGTCTATGTCCGGGGTTTCCCAAATCTGAAAAATCCTGGCCACCTGGTCCACATGTAGGGACCACTCGTGTGGAAGCAGAACTCGACTGAGTCTGTCTGCCCAAGAGTTTTGAACGCCTGGAAGATAAACTGCCAGAAGATGAATCTGATGCTCTCTGGCGAAGGCCCACAGTCGCAGAGCTTTGTTGCAAAGCGACAGAGACCCAGTTCCGCCCTGTTTGTTCACATAGAACATGGCTATCTGATTGTCCGTGTGGATAAGGACTGTCTTGTAGCTGAGCAGGGTGTGGAACACCCGCAGAGCAAGGAAGATTGCTCTGAGTTCCAAGAGATTGATATGTAGTCAACTCTCCTGTGGGGACCAGATGCCCTGGGTGTAGAGGTCTTACAGATGAGCTCCCCACCCCATTGGAGAAGCATCTATTGTGAGAGTTGCTTGGGGTAGAGACTGCTGAAAGGGGGACCCCAGCAACAGGTTTTGAGGGGACTTCCACCACTGGAGGGACAAAATGAGGCGACTTGTGTTTGCTATTTTGTCTGACAGGCAGTCTAATGCCTGGGTCCATTGGGTGGATAAAGTCCACTGGGCTGCCCTCATATGGAGGCGAGCATAGGGAACCACATGTACAGTAGATGCCATGTGGCCCAGTAGTTGTAACATTTCTCGAGCAGTGAGATGAGGCTTTAGCACTGCTTGAGAAGCTAACTGCACCATGCGAAGGCAGCGGGCCTGAGGGAGATAGGCCCTTGCCTTTGTGGTATCCAGCAACGCCCCTATAAACTCCAGGGACTGAGTAGGGGTTAAATTGGATTTTGGGATGTTTATTATCTGCCCGAAATACTGAAGGATACTCTGTGCAGGCTAGAGAATTCTTGGCCTGTGACTGAGTGGGAGCTCGAATGAACCAGTCGTCCAAATAAGGGAAGACGAATATTCCCAGAGTGCGCAGAAATGCAGCTACCACTGCCATGCATTTTGTGAACACTCTTGGAGCAGAGGCCAGGCCAGACCAAAAGGGAGCACTCTGTATTGATAGTGCTTCTCTTGAAAAAGGAACCGAAGGAACCTTCTGTGAGTTGGATGGATGAGAACATGGGTGTACGCATCCTTGAGATCTAGAGAACAAAGCCAATCCTGACTCTGAAGGTATGGCAGCAGAGTTCCCAGAGAAATCATTTTGAATTTTTCCTTGACTAGGAATTTGTTCAGTTCTCTGAGATCTAAGATGGGTCTGTAGCCCCCTGTTTTCTTTGGAATAAGAAAATAGGGGGAGTAGAAACCTGTGCCCTGTTGTTGAAGAGGCACTTCCTCTATTGCCCCCTGAGTGAGAAGGGTGGCAACCTCCTGCCCCAACAGGTTGAGGAGGGAGGTTGGAGAACTGAACTGGTGCACTCTTGTGAGAGGGGGCAGCTGGAAAAATGAAGTTTGTACCCCTCTCTTATGATGGAGAGTGTCCAATGCTCTGCTGTAATTTGCCCCCACCTGGGAGCAAAATGACATAACCTTCCTGGAATGGTAGAGGGCTCTGGTCCTTCCAGAGCCAGGAAGGCTAAGTTCTCTAGCGGAAAGTCAAAGGCCCTGAGGGGGCTGAGGTTGCTGGGCCTGTGGAAGCCTAGCAGCCTTTGCTTTGCTCTGTTTGGATGATTGCTGACCTTTGGTAGGGAATTGAGCTGCAGAAGATGCCCGCTAACCATAAGCAGGATAGAATCTTCCCTTTTTAGAAAACGGTGCTTTCTTGAACAACCTTTTCTTAGCAGGAGCAGCTGTGGCTTTGGATAGTCTATCCAAGGCAAAATTTTCAGCATCCATCTGATTGGCTTTTGCTTGCCAATCTTTACCAAATAGGTTTTCACCTGTACAAGGGATATTTCCCAATTCATCTTGAACCCAGATCTGCAAATCAGATGCTTGAAGCCAAGCAATTCTACGTGCACCTATGGCAATAGCTGAGGCTCTGCTTACACATTCAAAGGAGTCGAAAGCTGCACGGTTGGAGAATTTGGAGATATCTTGGGCATGTTTGAGCCAAGTGAGAAAGTCCTGTCTTTTATCTTCAGAAATGAAAGGACTTAAAGCCTGCAAATGATCAGTGACTTCTTTTAAGAACATTCCCATGTAAAGACTATAGAAATTAATTCTCGCAGCAAGCATGGAAGCTTGGAAGACTCTTCTTCCAAAAGCATCCAGGGTTCTACATTCACGTCATGGAGGATTAGAGGCATGTCTTTTGGCACGTCTAATCTTTCTCATAGCAGACTCAACCACAATAGAGTGGTGAGGAAGTTGAGTTTTATGGAAACCAGGACAAGGAGGGATACGATACATGGTATCCAACCTGCGAGAATGAGGGGAGGTGGTCAGAGGTGCTTCCCACATCCTTAACATGAGATCATACAAAATCTCATGAACAGGCAAGGTAGCTACCTCCTTAGATATTTTACAATATCCTAAAACTCCTAACTCCTTGGCTCTGGGTTCTGTCTCAGGGGCCACCGTGATGGAAAGGCCCCGAGCCACCTCCCTGATGAAGTCTTGAAAAGACAAGTCCTCTGGAGGAGACATCCTTCGTTTAGGAGAGGACTCCTCCTGTGGAAGAAGCATCACGCATCAACCGACTCTTCAGAATCCTCAGAGTCTTCAGAGGAATTGAAGTATCGTCTGTCCTGATGCTCTTGCAAAGCCCGATACCCGTACCGACTGGGATCGGTATCGGGAATAACCGGTACCGGGGTATCGGTACCGGAGGGCTTCAGAGGACAGAGTACTGGCATAGCGGACACCGATGCCGATGCCACCGGTACCGGGATCGGTACCGATGGCGATGCTAGAGCCGGTACCGGTGGGGTAGTCTGTTGCGGTACCACGGGCGTCGATGCCACAAGGAAAGCTGCCAGACTGCGTTCCATGGACAGAATCCTCTGATCCATCGACGCCGCCAATGCTTGGAAGTCGGTACCGATGGAAGCCACCGGTACCCTAGAGCATGGCACCAGGAGATCTGTCGAGGCCACGCCATCAAGATCATCCTGGAACCCCGATGATGATGCTTTAGAGGCCGAAGCCTCCTGCTGGGGTAATTTTGCTGGTGCAGAATCCTCGAGGGCAACACCAGAGGCATCTCGATGCTTAGAAGGATATCTACCCTTCGAGGACCAGCTGGATTTATGTTTAGTTACCTGAGATCCATGTGAGGAAGAAGAAGCCCTGGAAGACGTCGATGCCACCAAAGCCACATCAGAGGGAAACAGGGTACTGAGCTTGGCAGTTCGGTTCTGCCGACCTCTTTTAGACATCATAGAAGAGGACATACAATCTGTGATGGAATGGTCAGGACCTAAGCATTTTAGACACCAGTCATGGGTGTCGGTGACAGAAATGGTACCGCCACATTTCGTGCACTTCTTAAATCCTGAGGCAGGCTTTTCCATGTTAAGGAAAAAATGTTTTGGGCCTAAGGCCCAAAACGCAAGTGCACTTGAAGAAAAAAGAAACGGAAAAAAGGTGGTTTTTTTGGGGGGGTTTTAACAAGAAGAAAAGAAAAAGACCGGCGGTACCGGTGGAGTGTCGAAGAAGGCAGACGCGACACAAAAGAAAAAGAAAAATAAAGAAATTCTTCTGCGGTGACAGGAACACGACCTGCTGGCTCCGCGGAAAAAGAAGAACTGAGAAGAAACAGTTGGGAAAGGCGGGAAGGCAGCACGCAGGCACTGTGGGATGCTCCCAAAGGCTTTCTGATTGGACGCTGGGGAGCATTCTCGCACAAGCTCCGTCGGTACCGACGATACCCATATGTGAAGACTCATTCCTGCTTGTTCCTGGAGATAAGTGTATTTCGCTGCACTGGTTTGCGATATAATGATGTTGGAAATCCAAAAGGAGTTAAAGTAATGGTAATGTCCAAAAACTGTATTGAAAAGGCATCCATGCACGCCGTAAATTGAATATTAGATTTATGTGTGTTTAAATTCTTTAAAAAGAGATCCAATTCAGGTTTCGTACCAGTCCAAAGAAAGAATACATCGTCTAAAAACCTCCTCCAAAAGGGGACTTTTTTAAACAGAGGGTCCGAGTACACAAAAATGGTCTCAAAAACCGCCATATAGATGGTCGCTATTGATGGAGCAACTGTCGCCCCCATCGCAATTCCAACAGCAGTATTTTTTGCAGAAATTTGGAATTGCGATGGGGGCGACGGTTGCTCCATCAATAGCGACCATCTATATGGTGGTTTTTGAGACCACTTTTGTGTACTCGGACCTTGTTTTCAAGATAAGCGTTTACAAGTGGCCTATTCATGTAAGGCTAATTTGTGGGATTTATTGGTCAAGACTACTCCTCTAATTGATCGCCCTGTCACTGCACATGAGACCAAAGGACATTTTTCATGTGGCTCCTGTAATTTTTGTGAATATTCATTGTTGGGCTCTTCGTGGGTTGATTCTCATACAGGGAGGATTTACAAATCTGTTTGGCACACGAATTGTTCATCTGTTTTTGTAATTTAATTGTGTGTTCATGTGAGTTATACTATGTGGGTCGGACCAAACATTCGATCAAGACACGATTATCTGAACATGCCTCTTGTCTAAGGACAAAGAAAATTTCAGCTCCAATGGTTGACCATTGTGTGCATTTTAATCACACTTTTGAATCACTTCGTTGGCGAATTTTGGATCATGTTCCCAACGATCCGAGGGGAGGGGAACGTGAAAACCGGTTACAGATGTTGGAACAGCGCTGGATTTTCTCCTTGGATACGGTTAAACCAAGAGGACTGAATGCACAAGTGGATTGGCATACGATCATCTGATCTGTGATTTTTCTCAAGAACCTTTAGAAGACTTGCCAACTCCTGAAGGAGGAGGTTTCTGTGCAGAGGGAGTCTTGGAGGCTCCCCTGGAAAGTAGGAGGGATTATCTGGTGGAAGTGGAGCATGTAGCACTTTTGCAGTAGGCTGAGGACCTAGGTATCCCCTGTGATGGCTGGCCACCTGTAGGCGTACAGGGTCAGCCGACCTCCTGTGCTGAGTGGAGCCAGCTGTGGAGAAGAGGCTATGCTGTGGGAGTCAAAACCCCACTCCCTGCTGTGCAGGAGTTGGAGCTGGCGGCTTGGGGGTCTTCTGCCTACGGGGTCCATGCCCCTGCCCCTTGGCCTTCTGACCCTGTTGGGGAGCTGGAGAGGCCTGATAGTGAGGGTAGGATTTGTAGGCAGCACCCTTCCTCGGGAAAAAGGGCTTTTTCCCCGAGCCCTTCTTTTTCTGAGAAGGAGCAGAAGTTTTCCTGGACAGCCTTGTCCTGGTGAGAGTCACAGTCTCGATTTACGCAGCCTTTTCAGCCATGGGCTTACCAAAAAGGTTTTCACCTCGGCAGGGGACATCGACCAAATTGTCCTGCACCCATGGCTCCAGGTCCGATGACTGTAGCCAGGCCTGATGGCGTACCGATTCCAGCCACGGCTACCCGTGCTGAAGCCTCAAAGCCATCATAGGCTGCTCGAGAGATAAACTTTGAACACTCTCGAATCCCTGCTGACAAAGCCTTGAACCTCTGCAAAGGTTCCTCGGAGACGCCAGCTGAGAACCCGGCAATCTCCTTTGCCAGGTCTCTTAAGTACATGCCCATGTACAGCTGGGTAGGTCTGGACACGGCAAGACAGCATAGAGCCCTGGAAGCACTTTCTACCGAGGGCATCCAGGTTCCGGGCCTCCCAGCCGGGAGACACCGAGGAGTGCATCTTATGACTCTTCAGACGGTGCGTGGCTGATTCCACAACCATGGAGTGGTGCGGTAGCTGCGCCTTTTGGAACCCAGGGCTCTTACGGACTCGATAAATGGAATCAACCTGTTTGCTAAGAACCGGCACCAAGGCCGGTGCCTCCCACATATGGAACAGCAGCCGTTCCAGCATCGGAGGAACCGGTACAGTAAAGGCTTCCTTCGGAGGAAAGTTATACTGGAGGGCATCAAGCTCCTCGGCTCGAGGCTCCTCCTCGGCATCCGCAGGGAAGGCCAGGGCCTTGGCCATGTCCCTCACGAATTCTGAGAACCAGGTATCCTCCGGGGGGAGGAGGGGGAACGACCTTCTTCGAGGCTTGGACTACGGTGAGTCCGAAGGGACGCACCGGGTCCGGAAGATGTCCGGGGACTCCTCGTCCTCCGTCTCCCACTCCAACTCCTCCTCCGAGGAATCAAGCGGCTCCGGCCATGTGGGCCTCGGTGCCATCTGCCCTGACGCCTAGAGTATCAGTGTCGATGACCTTGGCCCCGCATGGGAGGTCAAGGGGGACCTTGACCGAGGATCGGCTCAGTCTCCGGGGTCGACTTAGACATCGAGGTCCCGATGGTCGAGGCAGATGCACCGGACAGACCGGCGATCAGCACCCGCTGCTGTTCCATGAAGGCAGCCAAGCTGCTCTCCAAGGCCGTCAACCTGAGTCCAAGCTCAGGAGACTCAGCAGCCCCCGACTCGAGCCCCAATGACGGCTCCCCCAGAGGAGAGTCCATGAGGACAACTGCACTTACGTGACTCGGGGACTCCAGCTCCACACGAGGTAGCTTGGAAGGCCTCTCCGACTCCGAGAGACCAGGGCGGCGGTCAGAGCTACGCGACCTGGCCCTTGAGGAACCAGGAACCTCCACCGACGCCGCCCTCACAAGCTTTTTCTTCCTGCGGTGCTCCCGTGAGGGAGACTCCCTTTCAGAGGACCCCCGATGGCGCTCGGGATCAGACTCCCGAGATGTCGAGGCCTCTGACGAAGTCGAGGCCTCTGACGAAGTCCGGGCCCGGCCGGATGCGGAATCAGAGAATATTCTCTCACGCTGATGCTGACGGCTCCGAAGCGCTTTCGACGACATTTTGCCGCACGGGCCACAGGCCAGCGGGTCATATCGGGCCCGAGGCATCGGAGGCAGCAGTCATGTGTGTCGGTGAGAGACATAAGTTTCTTGCACCGATCACACTTTTTGAACCCGCTGGCAGCCATCGGGGGAAAAAGGGCCCCTGCAAGGTCAAACGACCGAGCTGCCAGTGAAAACACAAAAAAGAGCGCGAACGCTAGTCACGAAGGACAAAAACCAAAAATCACAAGTCCGGACTCGATACCGGTGTACCGAGCCCAGGCAGGAAGGGGAACCAGCGTCAAACCGGAGAAAATAACGCGAAAATCGCCAAAAAAACACAACTTTTCCCGGGTGACACAAACTCACGTCCGTCGGGCTCCACGGAAAAAGAAAGACTGAGCAAGATGGCACCCTTGGGCAGGAAGGGGACCGCGCAGGCGCGCTGCATTCCCGAAGGCTTTCTTTGAAAGCTGGGGAAATGCTCCGCACGGGGGCTCTGTCGGCGCCGACGTCACCCATATGTGAGGACTGACTTCCTGCTTGGTCCTGGAGAAAGCAGTAATGGATGGGTCCAGTGAGAGTTTTTAAAGGATGAGATGAATTATGGCGTGCTTCCGGGGGGAAGGGAAAAGCCCAAAAAGAGACTGGAGTTAAAGATGCTAAGGATGAGGGGAAGAAGAGCCAGAATTCGCTAAGTCAGTGGGAGGGAATGGGGTCAAACTGACAGTTGGTCTTGCGGGATGCAGAGAGTCTTGGTTAATTCAGCAAGTATTATGGGACAAAAGGATAACCAGCAGTGGGAAAGGGGGGGGGATCCTCTGAGGCAGAGGGGAGGGGGAAGCTGTGATGGTAGGAGAAAGGGGGGGGGGGGGAGTACAGGTAGGGAACGCTGAGTGGAGAGCTTATACTTTATCACTGAAATAAGTGGCCAGAGGGATGGGATGGGATCAGGAAGGTGAGCTAGGGAGGAGGAGGTGTGGGGGGCTGACAGGGAATGGAGAACAGAGTAAAGCTGATGGGAAGAGATGGAAGATGAGGAAATAAGATTGGTGTAGTAGGATTATTTGGCAGAATGGATGAGAGAACAGTAGCGAGAATGGCAATAATGGAAGTGGGCTAAGGAGTTGGGCGAGAGGTGCTTGTGCGACAAGCGCTCGGCATGATGGAGGAGGGAACGGTTTGTCTATAAGCAATGCCAGTGCGAAACGTCTACACTCATCCCAGTACTCAAAAAAAAATTTTCATCGATGATTTTTCGAACTGTGACACATCCCATGACATTTACATCATCCAGTGTTCTTGCAATAAACTGTTCATTGGTAAGACTATTCGAAGCATACGTACACGAATAGTAGAACATAAAAGTTGTATAAAAAGAAAATTAGCAGAAAAACCACTGGTTCAACATTGGTTGGAGATGGGACACAAGATAGCGGATTTGAAATTTTTTGTAATCAAAAAAGTTAAACTTAAGTGGAGGGGTGGAGATATTAACAAAACAATTTTACGATTAGAACAGCGATATATTTTTTGGCTTAATACAATTACCCCTCATGGGTTAAATTTAGATAAAGATTTTTCGGTATTTTTGTAATTTGTTCAGTTTACCCCCCTGTTTTTGGTCAATAGAGCATTTTTCTGTCGCTTTTGCTTTTGGATGGTTTACACAATGGTTTTATTTATACAGGTTTTTGGTCATACAAGAATGCCCTTTGTCCTCAGTTTTATGACTTTACAAATATAGGGATTTCTTGTATTTTATTGGTTACGTTTTACATGCAGGTATTTTATTCACTTTGTAGTAATCATAGATTATACAAGTGGTTATCAGATTGTCCTATTAGGGGGAAAAAGTAATTAGGTCTTACCTGCTAATTAGTGTTCCTGAAGGAACGACAGTCCAGTCCCTTTACTTCTGGGTTACGCAACCCTTCCAGCAGCTTGGAGGCTGAGCCCAACCTTTTTGGGGATGGAGCGGTATAAATACCACTGGAACCACCCACAGATCCCAGTAATCGACTGAAAAAGCAGACTTAACGAAACTTCCATTAATAGCCTATATAAAATAACACACTGCGAAAACTTCCCCAATATTTAACAACCAACAACTTTTTTTTTTTTAAAGGGAGTAGGAGAGAAGGGAGGGCAAAGGAAGGAGGCGGTTTACCTGAGACTGACCGAGCCATCCCTCACCCGCAACCCTTGACTTAGATCCGGCCCCGCGCTCGGTCTGCTGCTCCGCCCCTGTCTAATAGGCCGTAATGGCAATCGGAAACCGGGTGGGAACAGGGACTGGACTGTCGTTCCTTCAGGAACACTAATTAGCAGGTAAGACCTAATTACTTTTTCCTTATCGTCACTCCAGTCCAGTCCCTTTACTTCTGGGATGTAACAGAGCAGTTCAAGCCTGGGTGGGATCCGACATTCCGGACCGAAGAACCGCATGCCCAAACCGAGCATCAGCTGAACTCTGCACGTCCAGTCTGTAGTGTTTGGTAAAGGTATGCAGCGAGGACCAAGTCGCTGCCCTACAAATGTCCAAAGGGGGAACTAGGCTAAATTCTGCCCAAGAGGTAGCCTGTGCCCGAGTTGAGTGAGCGCGCAGTCCCCCAGGGACCTGCTTCCCCTTGAGGATATAGGCGGAAGCAATCGCTTCCCTGATCCACCTGGAGATGGAAGCCTTGGCCGCCGCCTCTCCCTTGTGTGGGCCTCCGAACTGAATGAACAGGCGGTCGGATTTCCGGAAAGGCGCCGTGCGGGAGAGGTAACGCTTCAAGGCCCTCTGTACGTCCAGGAGGCGAAGCTTTCTATCCCTCCCTTCTCGCTCATCGGCTGCAAAGGACGGGAGAGTAACCGTCTGGTTCACATGAAAGGGGGAAATAACCTTAGGCAAGAAGGAAGGAACCGTCCGCAGGATCACCTTATCCTTGAGGAAGGACAGAAAGGGGGGCTGTGAAGACAGCGCTTGTAATTCGGAGACCATCTGGCCGAGCAAATAGCGACCAGAAAAACCGTCTTCAGTGTCAAGTCCTTTAAGGAGGCCTTCTTTACTGGCTCAAAAGGTTCCTCGATCAAGGCATTTAGCACTAGGTTGAGATCCCAAGGGGGGATGACCGATCTCCGTTGAGGACGTAGCCGTCTAACCGCTCTTAGGAACCTGGACACGTCCGCGTGGGCCCCTAAAGAC
Source organism: Ichthyophis bannanicus (assembly GCA_033557465.1). Lineage (NCBI taxonomy): Eukaryota > Metazoa > Chordata > Amphibia > Gymnophiona > Ichthyophiidae > Ichthyophis > Ichthyophis bannanicus. The sequence goes on along the minus strand of CM066033.1, from coordinate 368,134,306 downwards.
TTTCCGCGGACCTTACCTCTATAGCAAGCGATGGCTGCCAGCTGAACGCGTAAGGAACTGCGCGCTAGGCCTTTGTCAAAACCCGCTTGCAAGAATTCCAGCACCTCCGGAACCGAGGCCGAAAGGGGTTTCCTTCGGTGCTCCGCACACCACGCTTCGAAGATGCGCCAAACCCTTACATAGGAAAGACAGGTCGAGCGCTTCCTAGCACTCAACAGCGTCGCGATTACTGCTCCCGAATAACCCCGCTTCAGGAGCCGCGCCCTTTCAATAGCCAGGCCGTAAGCGAGAATCGATCCACGTGGGGCAGCCGAACCGGGCCTTGCCTCAGCAGGTCCCTTCTGCAGGGAAGCCGCCAAGGCCGGTCGGCAATCAACCTCACCAGATCCGCATACCAGGGGCGACGAGGGCAATCCGGGGCTATGAGAATTATCAAACCTTGGTGAGTCTCCACCCGCTGAAGGACCTTTCCGATAAGAGCCCAAGGGGGGAACACATAGAGGAGACCCTCCGAAGGCCACTTCTGGGACAGAGCATCCAAGCCTTCGGGCATTCTTTCCTTCCGCCGACTGAAGAACCGGCTTACCTTGGCGGACGAGAACCGTGCCATGAGGTCCATGACTGGGGGACCCCAACGGACTACTATCTGGTCGAAGATCTCCTGCTCCAGCTCCCACTCTCCGTGGTCTATCTTGTACCTGCTGAGGTAATCGGCCGTAATGTTGTCTGTGCCGGCCACGTGCTGAGCTGAAAGCGCTTCCAACCGAACCTCTGCCCACTGGAATAGGGCGCCCGCTTCCTTCTCCAAGGCGGGACTGCTGGTGCCGCCCTGGTGGTTGATGTAAGCCACCGCGGTGACATTGTCGGAGAGGACGCGAATTGCTCTTCTTAGCACCAAGGACTCGAGAGCCCTGAGCGCCAGGGCGACGGCCCATAATTCCAGTCTGTTGATGGGCCATTGAGACTCCCACGACGTCCAGCAACCCTGGACGAACTGGTCCTCGCAATGAGCTCCCCAGCCTGCTAGACTGGCATCCGTCGTCAACAGTAACCACTGTGGGGGTTCGAGGGGCATTCCGCGATCCAGATTCCTTGGGCACCTCCACCAGCGAAGGGCCTGCTTGGTTCGAGGAGCGCAGGGTAGCTGCATGGACAAAGGATGATGCTGAGGGGACCAACGACGTAACAGAGCCCGCTGCAAGGGTCGCATGTGAGCCCTGGCCCACGGTACCACCTCTATCGCTGCCGCCATGGTTCCCAGCAATTGAAGGTAACGCCACGCTGAAGGGTTTCGTCTGCCCAGAAACTGCCTGACCAGGATCCTTAGGTCCCTTGACCTCGTTCTGGACAAGAAAACCCTGCCTCTGTTGGTGTCGAACCTTGCTCCGAGATACTCGAGTTCCTGGGAGGGAATCAACCTGCTCTTTACTCGACTGATGACCCACCCCAACTCCTCTAGAACTCGTACCACTCTGGCAGTTGCCGAGCGACTTTCCTCTTCTGACTTTGCCCGGATCAGCCAATCGTCCAGATAGGAATGCACTAGTAGTCCCTCTTTTCGTAGGAATGCCGCTACTACCACCATCACCTTGGTGAAAGTCCTTGGAGCCGTAGCTAGGCCGAAGGGCAGGGCCTGGAATTGAAAATGACCCCTTGGCACTGCGAATCTCAGGAATTGTTGATGGGACTTTCTGACCGGAATATGCAAATAGGCTTCCGTCAAATCCAATGACGTTAGGAATTCCCCGCCCCTTACGGCTGCTATGACCGAACGTAGGGTTTCCATCCGGAAGTGCGGCACTCTGAGACAGCGATTGACTTGCTTTAGATCCAGGATCGGGCGAAAGGACCCTTCCTTCTTTGGTACCACGAAGTAAATCGAGTACCGACCAGTACCGCACTGGTCTGGCGGCACCGGGACCACGGCCCCGATCGCTATGAGTCGAGAAAAAGTGGCCTCTAACGCCGCCCTCTTTATAGGAGAACTGCAGGGAGACTGAACAAAGGCTGGAAGTATTTGCTTTGCAAATTCGAGAGAATAGCCCTCTCGGATCACCTCCAGCACCCATTGATCGGACGTGACCCGGGACCAGGCGGGAAGAAACTGCCTTAAACGTCCGCCCACTGGCAGCCCTCCCTCCTGGACCCCCGTCATCTCATGGTTGTTTTCTAGGCCCCGAGGAGGAGGAAGAGGCACCAAAACCTCTACCTGCTCCTCGAAACCCTCTAAAGCTTTGCCCCCTTGAAGGGAAACGTCCCCTGGGAAAGGGGTTCGACCTGGCTGGACGAAACCTCCGGGGATCCCTAGTTTGGTTACGTACCGGAGCTAGGGAGCGCCCTTGTTTCGGTCTGTCTTCCGGAAGCCTGCCTCCCTTAGACTCGCCAAGGTTCTTTACCAACTTATCTAAATCCTCACCAAATAACAGCTTCCCTTTAAAGGGAAGACGACTCAGGCGTGCCTTTGAAGAGGCATCGGCTGCCCAATTACGTAGCCACAAATAGCGTCTAGCTGCCACCACCGAGGCCATGTTCTTAGCTAGGCTCCTGATGAGAGGTCATACTGACTATCCGCCAAGTAGGCCGCTACGGATTCCAACCTAGCTGAGTTGACTTGTGCATCCTCTGCGGAACCTTCCGCTGCCTGAAGTTGTTGTGACCACCTCAAACAGGCCCGCGCCACCCAAGCACCCGACACGGAGGGCTGTAAGGCAAGAGCGCTCACATCAAAGGCTTGCTTCAGAAGCGTGTCCAATCTTCTATCTTGAGAATCCCTCAGGGCAGTGCTGCCCTCGACTGGGATAGTTGTTTTCTTTGTCACTGCTGATACCGCCGCATCTACCCTGGGAGATTTCAGCAGCTCTTTGTCTGACTCTGGAAGAGGATATAGGCGAGATTGATCCTCCTCAGGGATCTCCCCCTCTTCGAGCTCCTCCTCTTCTTCATCTAAATCCTTGTCAGAGCCCTCCTCCTCCAGAGTGCCCTGTGAAAGGGACGTGAGAGGCTCCTCACTCATCAGCCTAGAGCGCTTAAGCGGTATCCCGGAGTCCTGACTGTTTGCCCTCATTGGTCTGGCCGACCTGCCTTCCGCCGTCGAGCCCGCCTCCCCTGCCCCCGACCCCTGCTTGCGCATACAATAGGCCTTGTGTAGCAAGAGGACAAAATCAGGGGAGAAGAGATCCCCGACCCCCCCCCCCTCCCCGGCGGGAAAGGGGGGAAGGGGTAGGGGCGGGGTGGGTAAATCTGAGGATGTAGGAGGAGGGAACTGAGACCCTCCCTCTCCCTCCAGAGGGTCTCCAGACGCCTGAGAAGCCTGAGCCATGGACAAGTTAATTTCTTGTTCCACGGAAGTGGCCACTGCAGCACAACCCCTGCAGATCCCTGCCTCCGAGGAAGTACCTCTACGAGTGCCACAGGATGGGCAGCGAGACTTGCCAGTCATGTCCTTGAGAAGGATTACAGAAGGATTACTGAAGACTTGCTTAACCGCCCAGGCTTAACCAATCCTGCAAGAAACTGTAAAATTCAGATGCAGAGGAGAGGGTGGCAAATCAGCTTTCCATGTGCTCTCCCCTCTCCCAATCTATTCCCATAGTAAGAAAACAAGAAGCTTACAAATTAAACTAAAGTTAAATTAAAATTAAAATTAAAATCAAAGAAAGCAAAGGAATTAAATAAAGCAAAACAAAAAAAACCAGATATTTAATCCCCAGTACTTGCTGTTTAGGGAGCTTCTTCTGCCGTGATGCTCAGGCCCGACTCAGCGATCACTGCCCGTTGGCTCAACACGTGGTAGGCCGCAACCACGTGGAGTCCTAAACGGGGGACCGCGAATCTGGCCTCCGGTCTGCTTTAAACGCCGCTGAAAGAATCGGCGCTGGAATCCGCACCCCGCTCCAATCTGGACGCCGGCGCTAGGGACGGTGCTGGAATTGGGGCTCCGGAGCTCGCCGCCGCGTCCCTCTGATCTGGGATGGGGCCGGAGGGATGAGCGAAGTCGCGGCGTTGCCTCAAGCGCTCAGCCACCAGGAGGGCTTCGGCGCGAGGCAGGGCAGGTCTCCAGAGAGAGTGTGAAGGAGCCGGCAGGATCAGCAGCGAGTGGAGATCTCTCCGGTCCTCCTCGCTGCTGCAGGAAAACCACCTCCGATACCCGGCCCGACCAGGGGGGGGGAGAGCAGGAAGGAGAAATTAAAGGCACAGTACCAGGAGGCACCGGAGCCAAAGAACAATAAGTAAATAAGTAAGTAATTAAATAAGTTAAAATCAATAAATAAATAAAATTAAGAAAGAGAAGACTCCAGTAAGCCCTAGGCTTACGGAACCCTCCAGCTGCTTAGAGGCTGAGAATACTGGGATCTGTGGGTGGTTCCAGTGGTATTTATACCGCTCCATCCCCAAAAAGGTTGGGCTCAGCCTTCAAGCTGCTGGAAGGGTTGCGTAACCCAGAAGTAAAGGGACTGGACTGGAGTGACGATAAGGAAAAGAATTTTTCATAACACACCTGAATGCTAAGATACAACTGATAAAACATGACCAGTGTATCTTGATATCCCATTTTTATTTATCTCTTTACTCACATTTTTTATATTTATTTGATGGTTTGTAAGGTTGGACATAAACACAGAAGTTTTAACAATACCATATGTTTTTTTGATTTAGTAGAAAGGAAAACCTCCAGTGCGTTCTTAATAGACACATTTAAGATTTTTAGCACTTTCTGTTAGGAAGGAGTTTCACATGTAGTTTATAAGAATACTGAAGTATCCCTGAAGAAGTAGTACATGGACCTCAGATCATGTCGTTCTTCGGCAGAAAGGAAAACCTCCAGTGCATTTTTAAGGTGCTTCAAAGATACATTTAGTTTTCAGTACTTTTTTGTTAGGAAGGGGTTTTACATGTAATCATGAAGAAGTATTACACGGAATTTAGTTTATGGGTTGCACGTATAATCTTCTATTTCTATGTTTACATTAAACCAGGACAATTTTAATTATTTATTTTTCTCCGTTTATCCTCCAATAGGATAGCTTCTAATTTTTTCCGCAGTTAAGGGGGGTCTTTTATACAGCACATGTGTGGGTGTCTTTTCAATTAAACAGTTTTTCAGCCTTACGGCATCTTCTATGAGGTGGATCCCTTCAGGTTCCTTTTTTCTTTCTTTTAAACCCTTGATCAGACTGGTTTTGGTTTTTAATATACTGATCCATCGGAGTTGAGTATGTGTGTTTGTATCTAATGTCGATCAGGTTTGGCTTTAATTTTGTATGCATGTATACGACGATGGATGCCCTCTAGGTTTAAAAGTTGAATTGCTCCGATCGCAGGCTTTTTTTTAAAATTTATTATTTATGAAATTATTCAAATTTAATCCAAGAAAGTTACAAACTCTTCTTGACAGTAATAAAGCAAAAACACAAGAAAAAGAAAACAAGAGATACATCATACTCTACAGGTACAATAAGCAAAATATTCAGAGTGTCTGCTCACACTAGCCCACCACAAGGGAAGGGGGGACTATCTTCTTATTAACAACAAAAAAGAAATAACATCAAACGATACACCAATTAACCCAATTTAAATATTCAAGTGAGCACAGGTGGATCCTTGCTGGGGGACTCAGACCTCCTAGCATTAATGAAAGCAGTCAATTGAGGGGGATCATAAAACACATAAGAAACAGACTGGTATTTAACCAAACACTTACACGGATGTTTCAAAAAGAAAAGCCACCCCAATTGCAAAACTCCAGAGCGCAGAAGAAGAAATTCCCTTCTGCGTTTCTGTGTTTATTGTTTAGGGGCTTGATGATTCGCATTTATCCCGATCGCAGGCTTTTACAGACATAAATTCAGGGGGCACTTTTTAACAAATTCCTCAAGGTGCCCTGTCGATAAATGCAAGTATTTAGACATAGAAATATAATAAGCTTCTGCCAGTAATGCAGCCTGACGGCGTCCTCTATGCAGTGGATGTTAACATATTTCTCAAGGTGCCTGCTGATAAATGCAGGTATTTAGACATACAAATATAATAAGCCTCTGCCAGTCAGTGTAGGCACTTATACATTGAATGCAAAGACGGCTCTTTGCATCCTCAAATTTGTGCAAAGTAACAGCAGCATTTAAATATCGTTCCTTTATGGCAATACATAAAGTTTTCTAAAGGACAATTCAATATAAACTATTCTTGTTCATGTCCTTTTGGATAAAGTTTTAAAGCAATTCCTCTGGTATGTTTTGGGTCCCACAGTGAAGCCTGAAGGTGGATTTAAGGGCACTACAGAGGTTTATAACATCACCGTGTTAGCGAACGTTCACACAAACAGTTGTGAGGTATTTAATTTTATAATACTTCATTTGTTAAGTTGTTTTTGCTCATTTATTTTTAAAGGGCTCATTTTTTAGAGTAATAAGTTACATAAATGTTTTTGATAAAATCTCCTTTTTGGATTGATGATCAAATGCACAAATATAACCCCCTTAGTTTTAGAAATGTAATAATTTATTTTTTATTTTTTAATTCGTGTGTGGTATTTTACATGTTAGTTTCCCCTTTCCTTAATTTATTGGTTTTTATGTATTTACAATGACTTTTGTCAATGTATTTACAATGACCTCATTTTATTGGTCTTCCTCCGGTTACTCCTGCTTCTCTCTTGTTCCTTATTAACTCCCCCCCCCCCCCCTTTTAATTCTTTTTTTAGAAACAGTCGTAAAAAATATTTAATTAGTATAATGTCCATAAAGGTATTATTTTAGATAGGATTTCTCATGATCCTGTTGTCATACTCTTTTTAGGTACTTTTTTGTGTATATGGTTTTAATTTGTGCATGTTTAAGTGTTTTTATTGTATAATTATAAATGCATGATTGAACACTTATTTATGGTTGGCTGTTTTAAACTTATTTGTATGTTTTTAATTTTAATTTTAATTTACATATAATTAAGTTTGTTTTTTTATTTTATTATTGTTTTAAATTATTTATTTTATTAATGATATTTTTATACATATTAATGTATTGCTTTATAATTGTAGTGAGCCACAATACCCCTGAAGAAGTAGTATACGAAACACGGCCTGTGTCGGGTTATTTGGTACTTCCCTTTTTGAGGATTATTAAAGTCTCCTTTGATCCTCACTGCCACGCTTCTGGACTGGTTATTTCTGGTGAGTCTGTCAAGGGCAGAAAGCAGAGTGGAATTCCAGGTCTAGACTTGATGATCAGGAGGGAGAGAGGAGAAATCAGGCATGAAGAGCATGTCGGGGGGGGGGGAAGGGGGGGTACTACTGACGAATATTGGGCATGATCCGGTTTGTGAGTGTAGGGAATGAGGGCACTGTCCAGAGGGAGGTAGGTGGGGAGGGAAGCCTTATAGAGAAAAGAAGAAAGAAATGATCTGACCAGGGAACTGGGAATGTAGACATGGAGGATTGGGTAAAAGGAGAGGCAATAGGGGAGATCACTAGGTCCTGAGTGTGACCAGCGGGATGAGTGGGGAAAGAGACATGCTGATGCAGGGATAAATCAGCAAGGAGAGCGTGGAAGGAAGTATCACAGGATTTAGAGGGGGAGTCAAGATGTATGTTGAAGTCTCCCACAAACATAATGTGGGGGTAAAGAAGGGAGGCCTCAGAGAGGGTGAGAAGAAGGGAGTCCCAGAGATAGGGTTGAAGGATGGGAGAGGAGTAGATGAGAAGAAAGTGAAGAGGGGGAGAAGAGTTAAGGCGTAGAAGGAGGGATTAGGGTAATGCAATGCGGAAGAAGAGAGTTTGTGAATAGGGAGAAAGGTGCAGAAGAAAACTGCTACCCTTCCCACCAGTCCGACCCCAACAAGGAAGGGTGAGGGCAGAATATCCTGGGGGAAGGCACCGATTGAGTGGTTCTTCGCCATCGCAAAGCCAGGTCTCAGTGAGGAAGAAAAGATCAAGGGAATTTTGTAAGACTAAATCGTGAACCGGGATGACTTTAGAGTGCAGAGAGTGACAATTAAGGAGAGCCAAGTGCAGGAGAGGGATTAGGGGAGGGAGAGGGTGGGTGGGTGAGCGGGGGGCTGGATGGCAGGGAAGAAGATTAGCTGGGTTTCGCGTGGGGTGGATCGGGAGAATTGGGTAGGCTTGGACTGGACGCCAGCCCAGTGAACAGGGATAGTGGCCATTGAGAAGTGAAGCCAGAGACACAAGAGGAGTGATGGAGCGATAAGCACGCTGGGCGTGGCCTTACCTAGGGCACTCACTTGAATGGAAGATCCCCAGAGACCATGGAGCGCACAAAGGATGGGTGGGTTTTGGTGATAGTGCCCCTAGAGTCGCCCCAAGGAGTGCTTCATCTGCTTGATCTGCGCAGGGTGTTGCAGAGATATCTTAAGGGGATAAGGTCCCTTCAAAAATCGGATCGGTTGTTTGTCTCTTTTGGAGGCCCTCATAAGAGGGAAGCGGTGTCCCAAGGCCTCAATTGTCCCGTGGGTGAAGCAAGTCATCTGCTCCGCTACGCGGCTCATGGGAAGCTTCGCCAATCGGTCTCAGAGCCCATATGACCAGGGCACAGGTGGTGTCTTGGGCTGAGCACAGCCCTGTGCCGCCGGTGGACATTTTCAAGGCGGCAACTTGGTCACCTCTCCATACCTTCAGGAGGCATTATTGGCTAGATGCCTAGGTAGCCGGGAATGCAATTTTTGGGGCCTCGGTGCTTCAAGCCAGACTCAAAGGCCCTCCCCCATGTTTGAGTACTGCTCTGGTACATCCCATACATAACTGGACTGGCCTGGAGGGAAGATTAGGAAGGCTAAATTAGACCTTACCTGCTAATTGTCTTTCCTTGAGTCCCTGCAGGCCAGTCCAGGGCCCGCCCTAGTATCTTGTCTCCTCCTAAAGTGTTACAGCAGGATAGAGGGAGTGCATCTGATTGGCTGGAGGAATACAGCTATTGCTAAGGACTTATGTGAAGAAGTACAGCACTGCAGAGGCAGAGTGTCCCCTCTGGGGGTGGGTGTCTTGGCAAGTACAGCCCTATTCACACGCCTTGTCCTTACTCTGTAAATGATGTGATTGGGGCCTACTTAAAATTTTTAATCCACATTCTGCAGCTGGGTTAATTTTTGCATATTTCAGGAAAATTGTACCCGTCTTATTCAATATGTTCTAATAGTGATTTTCCTTCTTTATCTTTATTCGTAAGGCTTGATAGACCGCCCAAGCCGTAGCGTCAGGGCGGTGTACAATACAAAAAAGCATGGCTACTGAGAAATAAAGTTGGAAAAAAACGCCAATAACAGGACAGAGAGGTGCAGAGAGAAGGTAGAGAACAAAGGAGTTCCATACAGTGGAAAGGAGGGAAAGGGACGGGAGAGATGGTGAGGAAGGGTTGGTCAAAACAAAAAAGAAAATACTTGCAGAAAAGCTACGGAGGGTGGGGGGCGCGCGGCCAGGGGCAGAGCGTCGTCGGTAGTGGGGGAGAGATCAAAAGCTTGACAGAAGAGATGGGTTTTGAGGAGAGCTTTGAAGCGGGGATAGGATAGTTCAGTGCAGAGAGAGAGAGGAAGGGAATTCCATAAAGTGGGGCCTAGGAAGAAAAAAGCAGAGTGACGAGTGAGTTCCAGATGAGTGTGAGAAGGGGAGGGGAGAAAGAGACGATTGCCATGTGCTGAGCGAAGAAGGCATGGGGAAGGTTGGAGATGAATAATGTCTGCCAGATACTGGGGGGTGCCGGAGTGAAGAGCTCTATGTGTGATGGTGAGTAATTTGTAAACAAATCTGAACTTCATTGGAAGCCAATGAGGGCGAGAAGACAGGGAGTGACATGTGAACGAGCGGGGGAACAGGTAACAAGACGAGCGGCGGTCATGCTATGGTCATGTATTATATACCATTTGATAGGAATATTTAGTCAGAATTTTGGATCCCGAGAGTTTTGGGCTCGGCCTGGAAAGGGTTAAGCTCTGTACATAGTGTATGCTAGTTTAGCAGTTGTTTTCATGCTTTCTTCTGTTGCCTCTTGTCCCAGCTGACGCTATTAGGGACGAGGTTATCAATTTTGACCATTGAGTCTGGAGTCTGTTTTGTTAGTAGGAGACTGGAGTTTGGAGCTGAAAGGGGAGCTCTTGTAGTGGATCGTCAGAACACTGACATACTCCGCTCTCAGCTGCTGGTGGAAACTGACTACCAATATGTAACTGGACTGGTCTTGAGGAACTCAAGGAAAGACAATTAGCAGATAAGGTCTAGTTTTGCCTTATTCTAACAGGCATTCTTGCTCTAGCAAAACAGATCTAAAAAGCCTTAATACTTGAGAGTCCCAAATATCCGTTGAATTTTTAGAATCTCTGCTCCTTACCTTGTCTATCTTCTCATTACATCCTTTGCATGTGCTTCTGTTTGACTTGGCATATTCCACGGTGAAATCACCTAGGACCTTCACTGCCTTCCCCTTCCGACCACCGCCTGGCTCTGAGAAATAAAGACATGAGAAAGCTTGAGAAGCAAACTTATATCCTCTTCACCACTCCAAAAAATTGCATCGTAGCTAGGAAAGGCGTTCGAGTTTCAACCAGTGGCATTCTTCCACATACAGCCACTCCCAAAGGTTCCAGAACATTAAAGCAATAGTATGAATTTTAGAAACATCAACAGAACCCCTATTTCTGCACTAGTATTCTCCTTTAGTCTTATTTATGCAACCTCTTCCTTGTTTTGTTCCAATTCAATGGCACTTTTTGCATTTTAAATCTGTTTATTAAAAACTTTTTGTCATAGATATGTGTAGAAACCATGGCAAGAAAGGAAAGACCTGAAGGGCCAACAGTAGCCTGTACCATACATTCGCTCATGTCATAGTGTGTGATCTCTTCTAGATGTCCCTATGATGCTTTGGTTCTAACCTACGCTCCATATTTTTAGGTTTAATTGCAGAGCTATGCAGCAGGGGCTATTATTTCCAAAACTATAGACTTTTTTTTTCTAGTGATGAGCATTAAACAGTGTAAGAAGTCTTTGACCTGGCACTTTCCACCTGCTTCTTTGGGTTTCCTGCTCAATCTGAATTAGCCTCTGTTGGGTTTTGGGGCCATGATTGCTTAATTCACTCCTACTCAAGGATCTTCCCCTACTTACAACTCACTTAGGGGAACATTTAATATGCCGCATTAATGAATATGCACATTTACAAAAAATGTGTCAATGCAGCTAAATGGGAAATGACGCATGGCAGTTGTGATTAATGCAACATACTGTGCACCATTTCAGAGTACTTAAACCCAGTGCAACATGGGTATGGGAAAGAGCTATTCTGCGTGCAAAGCAACTTATTATGCAAAAGTAATAATGTGGCTTGCATTAAAGTCTGCAGCCAACATTATTCCTAGAAAATTAAGGTGTAGTTCATTTTTCCCCAGGAGCATCAACAAGTTAACGCAAGAACCAAAGTTCCTGTGAAGCCAGTTAAAGGAGCAAAAACGCTCTTAAAGGAGTCTCCATTCCCCAGTGAAAAGAAAAAACTGGTGGGTTCCTGATCTATTTCTCCAGCCTTGTCTAAAAAGATGTGGAACCATCCTTTAACTCCAAGCCCCAATCACAGGATCCCGCCCCCCCCCCCAAAAAAAAAAACTTGTCTTGCTCCTTGCAGACACCACTCTTGCACCCTCAGACCACCCTGCAAACCCTAGACTTCTAGCAGGGGCACAAGCAATCATTAGTCATTCCTGCTACGCACCACCTCCCCCCCCCCCCATGCCCTTTTTCATATGTGAATGGCAAACTAGCATACATAGTCATCCAGAGGCACTATGTAACATGGAAACAGCATGGAAGGAGAGGAGGATTGCCCTTGTCTCCACCTGACCCCAGAAATTTCAAGGTATGGTTCTGGCAATGGGGGAGGGGGAGGGTCAGCAATTTTTACTCAGCAGTAGGGTATGGAAAACCCAGAGTCCCACTGAGACCAGGGGAGTGGGGCATTTTTAGGAAGTTATGTGCCCCCAAAATGTCTCCTTGCTATGACTGGGTGTTCCAAAGTTCCTAGTCATAGAAAGAAAGGCAAATTACCATGAAATTTAATGAAGTATGGCACTTATATACTATAATTTTAGTGAAGCCTGCAGTGAAAAAGTTATTGCAGTGACAGGCCTCCATCCAGAGCTATACATTAGGATTCTTGCTGGAACCTAATGTATAGCCTACAATCAAAACAGAGGCCCCTCTGCATTTATTTAGTCTATACTATTCACCCCTTCAATGGGACATTACAGTAGATATAATTCAACAAAACAATACAAAACACTAAAAACAGTTAAAGAACCATTTAAAAACACATTTAAACAACCAAACATTAATAACACGCAGCACCAGCCACCGAGTCATAAGTCCAGCTACAAAACAAAACGTACTCGCTGGAGAAAGAGGAGAGAAAGACATTCAAATATCCCACAGGCTCTAATAAAGCACAAGAAAGTGAATTTTTCCCACAGAAAAGGAAAATTCAAGGACAAGGCATCCTCATATAAAATTGCACTTTAGTAACAAAAACCCTAATGGAATGGAGAAATTTTACTCAATTTTCTTTCCTTGAATCCTGCTAGACCATTCCAGACGTGTAGGTTATGTACCCTTGCCAACAGATGGAAGCAGATTTAAGCAAATTTCACTCAGCATACCCACTGATACAATAATGAAAGAAACCAGTTTTGAACTTCCCAAGCAGTAAGCAAAACTAAAAACTCAGAAACAAATTGTAATTAACCAACAAAACAAATTTGTAAGAAATATCATGAGCTAGTATTTGGCTCTATTACCACAATGAAATTTGTGTCGGACCTCGGTACTGACTAGGCATTCTACGGCAGGCAGACTCCGAAACCTGCAGAAAGATCTTCCAGGAAGGATCTTGGACTGGTCTAGTAGGATTCAAAGAAGGAAAATGATTAGGTAAAATTTCTCTTTCCTTATTATCCTGCTAGACCAGTCCAGACATGTATGATGTACCCAAGTAGTCAGGACCCAGGGTGGGAGGAACATGACACTAAGAACTGTCCTGCCAAAGCTGCCATCTGACCAACCCCCATGAACAACCTATAGTGCCAACCTATAGTGCTTCGCCAAGGTGCCTAGTGAAGAACAGGTATCCACCTTACAGATTTCCTCTGGAGATAGCAAAGCAGAATCCACCCACGAGGTGGCCTGCACTCTCGTTAAGTGAGCTCCGACTTACTCCAGGCATTTGCTTACTGGCCATAATGTACACTAACTCAATGGCCTCTTTAATCCCGCAAGCAATAGCAGATTTGCCTGCTGCCAGCTCTCTCCTTAGAGCACAGAAGTTAAAGATGAGATGCCCAGCACAAGGGATTATCAACAACCTTTGCATGCCGCTTATGTGCGGCAAGGGACCCTTCTGAAGATCCTCCTCCAAGAAGGAACGCAGAACAATATAGTCTGGTTAAGATAAAAGGGGGGACAGCACCCTTAGGAGAAAGGATACTATAGACCCCAGGAAAACCACCTTCAGGGCCAAACCTTTGAAAGCAATCTTAATGTCTCAAAGGGAGGCCTTTTCAGTGCCTTCCATAGCACAGACAAAATTCACTGAGGCAAACTGGGCACAAAGGTGGACAGAACTGCTTCACTCTCCCGAGGAAGCGTGGACATCGGGGTGCATCGCCAATGAAAACACTTGTCTATGACCCCTTCAGCCTGTGAAAACTGCTTATCAAACCTTGAGAATGCAGGGCCAAGCACTGGCCCAGACTGGACTACAAGAAGAATTCACATAAGTTAAAGAAGTGGAGATACTCCAGGATGTAAGCAGGGTGCCCACTAACCTTCTTGGAGAGCTTGTGTCTCTCAAGGGCCCAGGATCTGAGATCATCAAATACCAGGAGCCCCTGCTGCAGTAGGCCCTTCTTTTGAGAGGGGGGCTATGCCAAAGAGTTCAAGTGATCCCCATACCACAACCTGCACTGCCAGTCCAGGGCCACTAGGTTCACCGTGCCCTGGATAGGGTCTGAAACATGTGCAAAAGATGGCTCACCAGGGGCCAGGGAGGGAGGGAGACATATAGCAACCCTGCCCAAGGTCACTCCTGAAGAAGGGCATGCAAGTCTTCCATTCACAGATCCTTCCCGCAGCTGACAAAATTCCCCACAGCAGCATTCTCTTGAATAGCCATCAAGTCAAACACTGCAAAGACCAGCTCTATACTGAGGCTGTATGTGCAAGGGCTAAACTCCCACTTCCCTAGAACCACAGAGTGCCAACTCGGGAAACTGGAATGCTCACTGTCAATGCTTGTCATATGTGCTGCAGATAGGACGATCATATGCACCTCCACCTAACAGCACAGCTCCATGAGCTCAAGCCACTTTCAACAAGACTGCATTGGCTGGGAAACCCCAGTCAACTTACTTAGAAGGCGGCTATGCTAACTAATGCCTTGCTTCTGGCACTGCGAGTTCTGCCTCGCATGTTGATCTATGCCACCAGCATCGTATTGTCAGAGGTCCCCCAGACTGCTTTGCACACTTGGAGAGGGCCTGGAACTCTCCAAGGCTGGCAGAACGCTCTTACCTGCAGGTGCTGAACATCTTGGAGGACTCCTGAAGGGACCAGTGTCCCTGGACTAACTGGCACTGAAAGTGTGCATCCCAGCCCTTCAGGCTGGCATCTAAGGGGATAACCACTCAATCCAGTGCTTCACACAACATCTCGGCCATGGGATGATGTAACAGTTAACTACATCTGCTTCTTGATCTTCCAGGGGAGAGAATGGGTCTGACTGAACAACTATGAACAGGGAGACCAGAAGGGTAGCAGGTGTCACTGTATTGAATGCATGTATGCCTTGTCCGAAGGAACCAGCTCTAAGATGAAGCCTGAGACTCAAGGTTCTGATGGTAGTCCCAGGCCCATGGAGCTGCTGACTACAAAACACTCCAAATTGGCTGAAGCTTGTATTCTTCTCTAATTGCTTACCATCAAACTTCTGTACATCAGTTCTTCCCTTATTGGACCATCACCTGCTAAGTTTCACTCTTGATCACCCGCCGCCTCAACCTCGCCCTGTCTCATATAGTAACATAGGAAATGATGGCAGATAAAGACCAGCATGGTCCATCTAGTCTACTCAGCAAGGCGGCAAGAGTAGGTGCACTTGCCGCTCTGTGCAGGTCACCCCTCCCCATGCCTTTGTTTAGGGGTGTAACCACCGCTCCGTGTAGGTCACCCCTATTTGTTCTGATATAAGAGATAGTTAGGCTTATTTTGATTTTATCCTGTTGCTATAAAGGGATCCAATATGTCTGTCCCATACCATTTTGAATTCTGTCACTGTGTTTGCCACCACCACTTCCATCGGGAGGGCATTCCAAGAATCCACCACCCTTTTTAGTGAAAAAGTATTTCCTGACATTGCCTTTCAGTTTACCCCCTTGCAGCTTCATGTTATGCCCTCTAGTTTTACAGCTTCCACATCTTTGGAAGAGGTTTGTTTGTCCATTAATACTCTTTAAGTATTTAAAAGTCTGAATCATATTTCCCCTGTCCCTCCTCTCCGCCAGAGTGTACATATTTAGGTCTTCAAGTCTCTTCTCATAAGTCTTATGACGCAGACTCCAAATCATTTTGGTCACCTTCCTCTGAACAGCTTCCAGCCTTTTTATATCCTTTGCGGGATATGGTCTCCAAAACTGAACACAATATTCCAAGTGAGGCCTCACCAGCGACTTGTACAGTGGCATTAGTACCTCTTCCTTTCTGCTGGTAATTCCTCTCTGTATGCAACCCAGCATCCTTCTAGCTTTTGCCACCGCCTTGTCACACTGTTTTGCCACCTTGAGATCATCAGAAACAATCACACTAAGGTCTTTCTCCTGGTCCTTGCACATCAATCTCTCGCCCCCCTAGCGTATACAATTCCCTTGGATTTCTTCTTCCCAAGTACATGACACTGCACTTCTTCACATTAAATCTTAACTGCCAAGCATTAGACCATTCTTCCAGCTTTTGCAGATCTTTCCTCATGTTCTCCGCTCCCTGAGGGGAGTCCACTCTGTTGCAAATTTTGGTGTCATTTGCAAAAAGACAGACTTTTCCATTCAGCCCTTTGGCAATATCACTTACGAATATATTGAACAGTACCGGCCCCAAGACCGAACCCCGGGGCACACCGCTAATCACCTTTCTTTCATCCGAGTGGGTTCCGTTTCCCATCACCCGCTGTTGTCTGTCAGTCAATCAATTTCTGATCCAGTTCACCATCTTGGGACCCATCCCCAAGCTGTTGAGTTCATTGATAAGCCTCCTATGAGGAACAGTATCAAAGGCTTTGCTGAAATCTAGGTAGATCACATCCATTGCATGCCCTAGTTCTCTGGTCACCTAGTCAAAGAACTCAATCGGATGTGTTTAGCAGGATCGTCCTTTGATAAAACCATGTTGCCTCGGATCATGCAACCTGTTGGTTTCGAGGAAGTCCACTATTCGCTCTTTCAGGAGCGCCTCCATTACTTTTCCCGCCACAGAGGTAAGGCTTACTGGCCTGTAGTTTGTCACTTCTTCCCTATTACCACTTTTGTGGAGAGGTACATCAGACCTTCTCCAGTCCCGTGGATCTTCTCCTGTCTCCAAGGATCTATTAAAAACATTCTTTAAGGCCCTGCAAGAACTTCTCTGAACTCCTCCAACCTCTTTAGAAATCTTCATGCTATTGACCCTTTGGCTCTCTCCTCCACTGTCTCATCACCTCTTTCCTCCATTATGTCATCCGAGTCTGTTGATGAGGCAGTAGCTTCCTATAACGCTGCACTCTCCTCTGCTTTGGATGCTCTTGCTCCACCCATGCCACATCCTGTGAGGTGTACTGTACTCCAGCCCTGGCTGTCTTCCGCTACCCAAGTTCCTGTGTCTATTAATTTGAGCACTCTTGGCTCAAATTCCGCACCACTGCAGACTTTCTATACTTCAAATTCCTGTTTGTCTCTTTCAGTCAGCCATAGCACTCACCAAACAAGACTATTATGTCCATCTGACTAACTCTCTTGCCTCTGACCCTTGCCTCTTTACAACTCTCAATTCTCTCCTCAAGGTGCCTCTGCCTCTGACTTCTCCCTCCCTTTCTGCCCAAAACTGACTATTTCCATGATAATATCCCCAAGATCACACTAAAATTACCCACGAGGTCAGCTACTTCCCCCTTCTCCCCCTCTTCACTCACAACTTCCCCCCTCTACATCTGCTAACCTTTCTTCCTTTTCTATGATCTCGAGCAGGAAACCACTCGCCTTCTTTCCTCCTCCAAACTCACTTGCTGCTCCTCTGATCCTATTCCCACCCATCTCCTAAGCTCCATCTTCTCCACTGTTGTCCCTTCCTTCTCTCATATTCTCAACGTAGCACACTCCACTGCAACTGTCCATACAGCCTTCAAAAGCATGCTGAGAGTCACACCTCTCCTTAAGAAAACCTCACTAGACCATAACTGTACTATCAGCCCATTTCCCTCCTCCTCTTCGTTTCTAAGCTACTTGAACATGCAGTTCACCGCCATTGCCTCAACTTTGTCTCCTCTCTCCTGGATCTTTTATAATCTGGTTTTTGTCTTTTACATTCTCCTGAAACGGCTCTTGTCAAAGTCTCCAGTGATCTGTTTTTGGCAAAATCCAAGGGCCTTTACTTGATCCTCATTTTTCTTGACCTTCCTGCTGCTTTTGACACTGCTGATCACAACCTTCTCCTCGATATCGCTCCTTAGTTGTTTGTTCTGGTGGATCCTCCTCTATTGCAATCCCACGCTCAGTTGGTGTACCCCAAGGATCTGTCTTGGGTCCACTCTTTTTCTCTCTATATACCCAGCCCCTTGGTGCACTCATCTCTTCCCATGGCTTTCAGTACCATCTTTACGCTTATGATTCCCAGATCTACATTCCTACACCTGAAATCTCTCCGGCAATCCAGGCCAGGATCTCTGCCTGCCTTTCTGACATTGCTGCTTGGATGTCTCACCACTGCTTGAAATTGAACTTGGCCAAAATTGAGTTCCTTATTTTTCCCCCTAAACCCTTTTCTCCCCTTCCTCCTTTCTCAGTCTCTGTAGATAACTCTCTATGCCTCCCCGTTTCCTCAGCTTGCAACCTTGGGGTCGTCTGACTCCTCTCCCTCCTTCTCCACACACATCCAACTGATAGCTAAAACTTGCCGTTTCTTTCTCTATGACATCAACAAAATTTGCTCATTCTTTTTTGAACCCACTACTAAGACACTTATCCACTCCTTAGTCATCTCCCATCTAGACCAGTGGTCTTCAAATCCAGTCCTGGAGGGCCGCAAACCAGTCAGGTTTTCAGGAGTGAATATGCATGAGATATATTTGCACGCACTGCTCCCATTATATTCAAATGTCCCTCATGCATATTCATTAGGGATATCCTGAAATTCTTGCTGGTTTGCAGTCCTTCAGGACTGGATTTGGAGATCCATGGTCTAGACAATGTCTTGCTCTACCACACCATGCCCATCCACCCTGACTTGTCCCAAATACTTGTCTTTCCCGTATCTCTAGTTGGCCAACATCAAACCTTCCCCATCTTAACCTTTCCAAAACATCTGCTATATGTTTCATTTTTGGTGGGCTCTGTCTCTCACTAGCTCCATCTCTCCCAGACACCCCCATCCTGCTTGTCTCCTCCCTCCGTTATCTCAATGTGATACTTGACTCCGACCTGTCTTTTCACAATCACATCTCCTCACTCACCCATCATTTTTATTTTTTACCTTCGACAGATCCGTGCGATTCGCCCTTTTCTTTCCGACTCCTCACTAACCACCCTTCTCTTATCCTTGGTAATATCTTGCATTGACTATAGCAAACTTGTGCTCATCGCTATCCCCCAATCCCAGCTCAGTCGTCTCCAGTTGATACAAAAAACTGCAGCAAAGATCCTCTCTCATGCATCACATCACCGTCCTCCTTATTCACCTGCATTGGCTCCCTGTTAATTACCTTGTCTTAACAACTTATCACTTTGATCCATAGGGTTATCTATACACATACGCCACAATACCTAGCAGACTCTTTACAATTCCATATTGCACCCCACAGTCTCCGCTCTGTTCATGTTAACCGTTTGCACCACCCCTCCCCATCATGAGCACATCTAGAAATGACCTGTCACTCTGCCTTTTATTTCTTGGGACCCTCTCTCTGGAACTCTCTCCCCCCTACCCTCTGTCAGAAACACTCATTCCCAAAAATTGAAGGCCATACTCAAAGCCCATCTCTTTTGCTCTGCTTATGACCTCCCTCCCTTGGACCCTTGACAACTGTATCTCTCCTATTACTTCTTACTATCTTCTCTCTGTGTCCTGAGTGATTGTGTTTCTTTCCTATCTGCCATTGTAGTTCATTTCCTTTCCTGGCTTCGGCCATCTCTGTTTTATTTTTCAATTGTAAACAGCCCTAGTGTCATGAAGGCATGGTATATCAAGTTTTTCTAATAAAGATAAAGACTATTTTAACCTACTCCTTGCTTATCTCCCTCTGAATCACCTCTTTCTCCTTCAATCTGTTCAACACTCTGCTGCATGATCTAATCTTCCACCAGCCACATCATGCTCCTATTACCCCTCTTCTCAAGTGACTTCATTGGCTCCCTATCCGTTTCCCCATCCAGTTCAAACTTCTCCTGCTGACCTATAAATGCATTCACGCTGCAGCTCCTCATTAACTTTCCTCTCTTATCTCTTCCTACACCCCTCCTCGGGAAAGCACAGTTACTTACCTGTAACAGGTGATCTCTGGGAACAGCAGGAATAAGTCTTCACATATGGTATCGTCGGTACCGACGGAGCCTGCGCGGGAACGTTCCCCAGCGTCCAGAAAGAAAGCTTTTGGGAGCATCCCACAGCGCCTGCGCGCTGCCTTCCCGCCTTTCCTAACCGCCTCTCTCCAGTTCGAGTTTTAAGCTGAGACAAAGAGAGAGAGAGAGAGGAAAGGAAAGATAGATAGAGAGATACAACTCCTAGGGGAGGTGGGTGGGTTGTGAAGACTTATTCCTGCTGTTCCCAGAGATCACCTGTTACAGGTAAGTAACTGTGCTATCTCCAGGAACAAGCAGGAATGAGTCTTCACATATGGGGACTCCCCAGCTAGAGATGCCAGGGAGATCTCCAAGGTTGTGAGTCCCTGAGAAGGGCTCAACCTCACCCCATGGATCTCGGGCATCCAACTAGGGATGGGGGGTAGGTGTTGATTAGGTATGGAACAGGTGTTTGAGAACAGCCTGACCAAACAAGGCATCCCGGCGGGAGTCCTTGTCCAAGCAGTAATGGGCTGTAAAGGTATGAACCGAGGCCCAGGTGGCCGCTCGACAGATTTGGTCGATGGACACAGAGTTTAGATGAGCCATAGAGGCTGCCATGGCCCTCACATTGTGAGCTGTGACATGGCCCTCCAGAGAAAGGTTCTTACTCTGGTAGGCGAAGAAAATACACTGAGCAATCCAATTGGACAGAGTTCTCTTAGAGACTGGAAGTCCTAAATGAGAGGGATCAAAAGCAACAAATAGTTGAGAGGACTTTCTATGTTGCTGTGTCCTTTGTAAGTAAAAAGCAAGTGCTCTCTTACAATCCAGGGTATGAAGATTCCTCTCTGCACTTGATGCATGAGGTCCTGGAAAAAAGACAGGTAAATACACCTCCTGGTTCAGATGAAAAGGTGAAACCATTTTAGGCATAAAGTGTGGATTAGTCCTGAGGACTACCTTGTCATGATGGAACCTTGTATAAGGAGGATTAGCCACCAAGGCTTGCAGCTCACTAATACGGCGAGCTGAGGTGACTGCAATGAGAAAAATAACCTTCCAGGAAAGGAATTTCAAGGAGGTAGTGGTTAAGGGTTTAAAGGGCGGCTTCATAAGCTGGCCAAGAACCAACTTCAAATCCCATGCCACTGGAGGTGGTCTAATGGGAGGTTTAGTTAAAAGAAGGCCTCTCATGAATCTTGCAATAAGAGGATGAGAGGAAATAGGATGTCCATTGAGAGGCTTAAGGGATGCTGCAATAGCACTCAAATGGACTCTTACTGAATTCGTTTTAAGGCCTGCACGGGATAAATGCAGCAAATATTATAGTAAAGAATTCAGAGGTATTGCAAGAGGGTTAAGACCCTTCTCTGCACACCAAATGGTAAACCGTTTCCATTTAAAAGCATAGGAACGTCTAGTGGAAGGCTTTCTGGAAGCATGAAGGATATCCTTCACCTGCTGAGAAAGATGCAAATCTTGAAGGTCTAGGCCTTCAGCATCCAGGCTCTGAGATGAAGAGACTGGGGGGATTTGGGTGCCACAACGTTCCCTGCTCCTGGGACAGGAGGTCTGGAGCAGATCCCAAGTCCAGGGAGGGAGCTTGAGAGAGATGAAGAAGTAGAGGGTACCACACTTGGCGTGGCCAACATGGAGCTATGAGAATCATAGACCCTTTGTCTCTCTGAAGCTTGAACAGTGCCTTGGAAATTAGGGGAATGGGTGGAAAGGCATAGAGGAAGTCTTGCCCCCAGTGGAGGAGGAAGGCATCCCTGGCCTGAACTCCCTGACACGGAATCCTGGAACAGAACCGGGGAAGTTTGGCATTCCACGGACTTGCAAACAGGTCTATGTCCGGGGTTCCCCAAATTCGAAAGATCCTGGCTGTCTGGTCCCCATGGAGGGACCATTCGTGTGGAAGCAGAACTCGACTGAGTCTGTCTGCCCAAGAGTTTTGAACCCCTGGAAGATACACTGCCATGAGATGAATTTGATGCTCTCTGGCAAAGGCCCACAATCTCAAAGCTTCGTTGCAAAGCGACAGAGAGTCAGTCCCGCCCTGCTTGTTCACGTAGAACATGGCTACTTGGTTGTCCGTATGGATGAGGACTGTCTTGTAGCTGAGCAGGGTGTGGAAGACTCTGAGAGCAAGAAGAATTGCTCTGAGCTCTAAGAGGTTGATATGTAGAGATCACTGTTCCCTCTAAGCTGTGCGCGTGTGCTCGCGCACACACCTCGCCGAGTGAGCGCACATACTTTACAACAGAGCGCACAAAAATTACGGCTCTGATTCTGATAGAAAACAGAGACGTCTTAAAATTTAAAAGTTATGATTGTAAGTGCTAGAAATTTCCCGCTTCATTTAGTAATCATCTATTTTTATTTAATTTGATTAAAATCAATGTGGTGTACATACCGTATTCTGACATGTAGTCAAATTTTAAAGTATATAACTCCGAGTGTCGTTATGTGGCGCACAAAAATTTAACCTTCCTTCAAAAGCTGCACACAGCTGATATTTTATGCGCACACAGCCTACAGAAAATTAGAGGGAACATTGGTAGAGATGTCTCCTGTGGAGACCAGATGCCCTGGGTGGAGAGATCTTGTTGATGAACTCCCCAACCCCTTGGGGAGGCATCTGTTGTAAGGGTTGCTTGGGGTAGCAACTGTTGAAAGGGGGACCCCAGCAACAGATTTTGAGTGGACTTCCACCACTGGAGGGACCAAAAGAGGCGACTGGAGGTTGCTATTTTGTCTGACAGGCAACCTGATGCCTGGGTCCATTGGGTGGACAGAGTCCACTGAGCTGCCCTCATGTGAAGGCGAGCGTAAGGAACCACATGCACGGTGGATGCCATGTGGCCTAACAGTTGTAACATCTCTCGAGCAGTTAAATGGGACTTTAACTGAATTTGAGAGGCTAACTGCACCAAGCGTAGGCAACGGGCCTGGGGAAGATAGGCCCTTGCAGTTGTGGTATCCAGCAAGGCCCCTATGAACTCCAATGACTGAGTAGGGGTGAGTTGTGATTTTGGGATGTTTATTACAAGTTCCAGATACTGAAGAACACGCCTTGTGCAGGCTAGGGAAGTCTGGGCCTCTGACTGGGATGGAGCTCGGATGAGCCAGTCGTCCAGATATGGGAATACAAATATTCCTAGAGTGCGTAGAAATGCAGCTACTACTGCCATGCACTTTGTGAACACTCTTGGAGCAGAGGCCAGACCGAAAGGAAGCACTCTGTATTGGTAGTGCTTTCCCTGATAAAGGAAGCGAAGGAACCTTCTGTGTGTTGGATGGATGAGGACATGGGTGTACGCATCCTTGAGATCTAGAGAACAAAGCCAATCCTGACTCTGAAGGTATGGAAGGAGAGCACCGAGAGAAATCATCTTGAATTTCTCCTTGCATAGAAACTTGTTCAATTCTCTGAGATCTAATATGGGTCTGTAGCCCCCTGTTTTCTTTGGGATAAGAAAATAGGGGGAGTAGAACCCTGATCCCTGTTGAAGAAGGGGTACTTCTTCTATTGCCCTTTGGGCAAGAAGGGTGGCAATCTCCTGACCCAGAAGGTCGAGGAGAGATGTTGGAGAATTGAACTGTCTCACCATGGTGTGAGGAGGAAGGTTTAAGAAATGAAGCTTGTACCCCTCCCTTATGATGGAGAGGGTCCATTGCGCTGCTGTGATTTGTTCCCATCTGGGAGCAAAGTAAGCTAACCTTCCTGGAATGGTGAGAGGCTCTGGTTCTTCTAGAGCCAGAAAGGCTAAGTTCTCTACTTGTAAGTCAAAGGCCCTGAGGAGGCTGAGGCTGTTGGGCCGTAGCAGTCCTTGTAGCCTTAGGCTTGACTTGTTTAGGTTGCTGCTGACGCTTTGCAGCAAAACGACCTGCAGAAGATGCCTGGTGACCATAATCAGGATAATATTTCCCTTTTTTGTGAAAGCCTTTTTGAATAACCTTTTTCTAGCAGGAGCATAAGTAGACTTTGAAAATCTATCTAAGGCAGAATTTTCAGCATCCATCTGAGTGGCCTTTGCTTGCCTGTACAAGGAAGATTTCCTAATCCATCCTGGACCCAGGGTTCCAAATCAGAAGCTTGTAACCAAGCAAGTCTGCGTGCACCTATGGCAATAGCCGAGGCTCTGCTGGCACAATCAAAAGAGTCAAAGGCTGCACACGGTTGGAAAATTTGGAAACATCCTGGGCATGTTTAAGTAAGGTGAGAAACTCCTCCCTTTTATCTTCTGAGATAAAAGGAGATAAAGTTAGTAGATGATCTGTTACTTCTTTTAGAAACATCCCCATATAGAGACTATAGGAGTTGATTCTGGCAGTCAGCATATTGGCCTGGAAAATTCTCCTGCCAAAAGCATCCAAGGTTCTGCATTCTCTTCCTGGAGGATTAGATGAGTGTCTTTTTGCACTCTTTATCTTTTTCATAGCAGACTCCACCACAATAGAGTGGTGAGGAAGCTGAGTCTTGTGAAAGCCAGGACAAGGAGGAACACGGTACATGGTGTCCAACCTGCGAGAATGAGGGGAAGTAGTAAGAGGTGTCTCCCATATGCCCAACATGTGATCATAAAGGATCTCATGAATTGGTAAAGTAGCTGCCTCTTTAGGAGCCTTAGGATATTGTAAAATATCTAATTTCTTGGCTCTAGGCTCTGGTTCAGGGGCCACTGAAATAGAGAGGCCCCTGGCCACTTTCCTAATGAAGTCTTGAAAAGACAAGTCTTCTGGAGGAGACATTCTTCTTTTTGGAGAAGAGGGCTCCTGAGGAAGGAGTACCGATGCTTCGACAGAAGCCTCTGATTCATCAGAGTCTTTGGAGGAATCGAAGTATCGCCTGTCTGGATGCTCTTGCAGAGCCCGATATGCGTACTGAGTGGTATCGACATCGGGAGTGATCGGTACCGATGGGCATCACAGGACAGGGTACCGCTGCAGTCGATACCGAAGCCGATGTCGATGCAATTTGGTACCGGCACCGGAACCGATATCGGTGCCGGAACCGGTACCGACAACGGAGTTTGTTGCGGTAGGCATCGCAGCTTGTATGAATGCCGTGATGGCACGCTGCATGGTCAGAATATTCTGATCCATCAACGCAACCAATGTCTGGATGTCGGTACCAGTGGAAACCACCGGTACCCCAGAACATGGCAACAGGTGATCGGTCGAGGCCACGCCATCGAATCGATGTCAACCTGTGACCCCATAGATGAAGCTTTGGAAGCCGGAGCTTCCCGCCGGGGTAATTTTGCCGGTGCAGGATCCTCGAGAGCAAGCCCGGAGGCATCTCGATACTTAGAGGGAGATCTACCCTTCGAGGACCGGATGGACTTATGTTTGGTTACCTGAGATCCATGGGAGGAAGAAGAAGCCCTGGAAGATGTCGATGCCACCGAAGCTGCATCAGAGGGAAACAGGGTACTGAGCTTTGCCGCTCGATTCTGTAGACCTCTTTTAGACATCATGGAACAGGACTCACAATTGGTGATGGAGTGGTCAGGACCCAAACATTTTAGACACCAGTCATGGGTATCGGTGATAGAAAGAGTACCGCTGCACTTCGTGCACTTTTTAAACCCGGAAGCGGGCTTTTCCATGAGGAAAATTCTTCTAGGCCGAAGGCCCAAAAGGAAAAATAGCACAGAAGTGGGAAACGGTAGGTTTTTTTTTTAAAAAAGAAAGAAGAAAAGACCGGCGGTACCGGTCCGACGTCGAAGAAGGCAGATGCGCGACCAAAGAAATAAAGAAAAATAAAGAACTTTTTCAGCGGTGACAGGAACACGACCTGCTGGCGCCGCGGAAAAGAAGAATTGGAGAGAGGTGGTTAGGAAAGGCGGGAAGGCAGCGCGTAGGCGCTGTGGGATGCTCCCAAAAGCTTTTTTTCTGGACGCTGGGGAGCGTTCCCGCGCAGGCTCAGTCGGTACCGACGATACCATATGTGAAGACTCATTCCTGCTTGTTCCTCGAGATCTCCATTCTTCTGGCAAATCACTTCTATCTGTGCCCTTCTCTTTTGTTACTAACTCCAAACATCACTCTTTTCACCTTGCTGCTCCTTATGCCTGGAACAAACTACCTGAATCTGTACGTCAGGCGCCTTCTCTGGCCCTTTTCAAATCCAGGCTGAAAACTCACCTCATCCCTGCCGCTTTCAAATCTTGACTCACCTGGTCTCCTTTGTGTTTCCTTACCATTCCCCCTAGATGTATCCTGTGCCTACAGCTATTGTGTTGTCTGTCTTTACTAGACTGTAAACGTCTGATGAGTAGGGACCGTCTTTTACATATGTCTGTGCAGCGCCGCATTCATCTTCTAGCGCTATACACATGTGCAGTAGTAGTAGTGAAGCTTGAGGAACCTCTCCATCATGACGAAGCTCAAAACAGCAAACTAGCCAGGAAATCACAGGGTTGTGTTGTCTCTGGACTTTTCTAGACAGACCAATCGAATCAGCCGTCATCCAGGTATGGCTGAACCTGGATTCCCTGTTGTGCATAAACTCAACTAGCAGCAATGTGATCTTGGAAAAAGTGTGAGAAGCATGGTTAAGCCAAAGAGTAGGGCTCGGAACTAGAGATGGTAGTCCAGAACACAAACATGGAAAGACACCAATATCGCTCCTACATGTAATATGAAAAATATGTCTTGGCAAGATCTAGAGAGATGAGGACCTCCATCTGTCTGATTCATGTAATGATAGACCCGATGGTCCTCATACGAAAATGAGGGACACTGGAGTTTGGAACCGGCTGTCTGTATGTCCAGGATAGGCCAGAAATAACCTCCCTTCTTGGGTACCATGATGCAGATGGCATAACTTCCATGGCCCTGCTCTGTGGAAGGCATGGGTAAAATAGCCCATATCTGCAGGAGGTATTGAAGAAGGTCATTGATTTCTTTGACTGGGTGACCAGGGAGTTGGACCGAGGGAGAGCTCTAGATGTGGTGTATTTAGATTTCAGTAAAGCCTTTGACACTGTTCCTCACAGGCAACTTATAAACAAACTGAGCACCCTAGGGATGGACCCTAAAGTTACTGCTTGGGTTAGAAATTGGTTGGGTGGGAGGCGACAAAGAGTACAAGTAAATGGAGCTCACTCTGAGGAGAAGGATGTTACCAGTGGTGTGCCCCAGGGATCTGTCCTTGGTCCGATTCTTTTTAACATCTTTGTTAGTGATATAGCGGAAGGGCTGTCGGGTAAGGTTTGCCTCTTTGCAGATGATACCAAAATCTGCAATAGAGTAGACACCCAGGAAGGTGTAGATAACATGAGGAGGGATCTAGCTAAGCTTGAAGAATGGTCTAGAATTTGGCAGCTGGGATTTAATGTTAAAAAATGTAAGGTCATGCATTTGGGCTGCAGCAATCCAAGGGAGCAATACAGTATAGGAGGTGAAGTACTTTTGTCCACTAAAGAAGAGCGGGACCTAGGCGTGGTTGTGTCTGATGATCTTAAAGTAGCTAAACAGGTAGAAAAGGTGACGGCAAAAGCTAGAAGGATGCTTGGGTGCATACGGAGAGGAATGGCTAGCAGAAAAAAGGAGGTGATAATGCCTCTGTATAAGTCTTTGGTGCGACCTCATTTGGAGTATGGTGTGCAATTCTGGAGACCGCACCTTCAAAGGGATGTGAACAGGATGGAGTCGGTGCAGAGGGTTGCTACTAAAATGATTAATGGGCTTCATTATAAAGCATATGAGGACAGACTTAAGGATCTTAATATGTACACCTTAGAGGAAAGGCGGCATAGAGGTGATATGATTGAGATGTTTAAATACCTCCGTGGCATAAATGTTCAGGGAGAGAGCCTCTTTCAATTGAAAGCAAGTTCTGCTACGAGGGGACATGGGATGAATGTGAAGGGAGATAGATTCAGGAGTGATATGCGGAAATATTTCTTTACAGAAAGAGTAGTGGATCCATGGAATAGTCTCCCAGTGGAGGTGGTAGAGATGAGGACAGTAACTGAATTCAAAAAAGCATGGGACCAACACAGAGGATCTCTAAAGGTAAAAAGTGGACTGTTGTAGTTGTTGTTATGGAAGGACAGACTAGATAGGCCATGTGGTCTTTTTCTGTCATCATGTTTCTATGTTTCTGTGTCATGAGAGCTGCAGGGAGATTCTACAAGGGCATCCTATAGAAACACTGCCATAATTAATTGAAATATATATATCTATATTTTTTTAATCTAAGGCTGGCCTGAATTAGTGACCTTAGATTTAGAAGGCAGGCATCTTGCTGGGGGAGCTAACATGGACATCAACCTTGACGGAAGACCC
Source organism: Ichthyophis bannanicus (assembly GCA_033557465.1). Classification (NCBI taxonomy): domain Eukaryota; kingdom Metazoa; phylum Chordata; class Amphibia; order Gymnophiona; family Ichthyophiidae; genus Ichthyophis; species Ichthyophis bannanicus. The sequence goes on along the minus strand of CM066033.1, from coordinate 368,106,226 downwards.
ACTAGTCTGAAGTAATATGGGTCACTTCACAGAGTAAAGGTCAGAGCCACACCCCAACCAATCACACCTCAGGAGGGACTGCCAGAAAATACCGAGAGGAATTAGTGGCCCTAGTGGAGCCATAGTGGTTACCAGAGAAGGAGAAATTAGATCTTACCTGCCAATTGTCTTTCCTTGAGTTCCCTCCAAGCCAGTCTAGGTATGCATGGATTGCCTCCATCCACCAGCAGCAGAGAACTGAGTATGTCAGAGTTCTAACAAACTCCCTCTAGAGCCCCCCTCTTAGCTCCTGATCCCAGTCACCTATTGTCCAAGCAGCTAAATAACTGCTCCAGGAATGCAAATAACCTGTTCCTCCTCCCGAGTTGCGGCCCGGACGAAGGGGACAGAAGTAACACAGTACCATCTAAGGAAAAGAAAAAAGCAATATCACACCATGTTCACTGTACAGCTTAAAAAGACAACTAGAAGGAAATAGGTCACCCTGCCAGAAAAGAGCTGCTGTACTTCTTCAATCAAGTCCTTACTCTCAAACTGTGTACCAGGCCTAGCACTGGACTCGCCTAAAGTCTGATTACATATACCGCAACAATAGGGAGGGCCCTGGGCTGGCCTGGAGGAACTCCAGGAAAGACAATTAGCAGGTAAGATCTAATTTCTCCTTCCTAACTGCCCATCCAGGTCAGTACAGGTATGTATGGGATGTATCAAAGCAGAAACTAAAGATGGGTGGGACCTGCGAGACCATCTTGAATCACCGCAGCTCCAAAACAAGCATCGCTCGCCACCTGTACATCGAGCAGATAATGCCTGGTGAAAGTCTGAAGCGACGACCAGGTTGCCACCTTGCAAATCTCCACCGATGGTGTTTTCTGCACCCGAGTTAAATAGGCCCAGAGTCCCACTGGCAACACCTTTCCACTGATAGTATAGGCCAAAGAAATGGCCTGTTTCACCCAATGAGCAATCAACACCTTGGCAGCCACTTCACCCCCTACACAGGCCTCCATACAAGACAAATAACTGGTCGGACTTACGAAGGGACTCTGTGCTCGAGGTACCTTTGTAATACCCTATACAAATCCAAGATGTGCAGCTGACAGTCGTCCTCAGACTCCCTCTGCAAGGGAAACGCTGGCAGAGACACCAGGGCCGTACCAAGTCATAACTGTGCCCTGTGCTATCTCCAGTTCTGGTGCACACCCCCTCTCACCCCGGTTGCCTACCCCCGGGCGTTGCCCTGTCACCGCCACTTTTTTGTTTTCTCGGAGGCGATTTCAGCAGCAGTGAGGCAGACCCGCGTTTGCAGGCAGGTCGAGTTCCTCCTTCCCTTCCCTGATGTAGGTGCATCAGAGGAAAGAGGGACCAGGCCAGCCACGCAAATGCATGTCTTTGCATGGCTGGCCTGGTTCCTCCCTCCCTCCAAATTCAAGCCCCACATAGAACTCACTGGCAGACAAACATGTTTCACCACCCGCAGAAAACAAACCACATCAGGCTGAGCCGCTAAGGAGCGACCCTGCATTCTTGCCCTTTATAACAGGCAAGAGCCACCATTTGCACCTTCAAGGAGTTTAGCGTCAACCCCTTCTCTAGTCCCTGCTGGAGAAACAGCAAAATATTGGGGAGAGGGCAAACGAGAAGGAAAGTTTTTCGTTCAGGGCATCATTCTTCAAATACTCGCCAGACTCGCACATAGGCTACTGAGGTGGAACGTTTTCTGGAATTTAACAATGTAGTGATCACGGAGGCATAACACCGATGGCGCAGCCACGCCCTCTCAAGAGCCATGCCATAAGTAAGAATTGATCCACCTGAGGCATCAATATCGGGCCTTGGGACAGGAGGTTGACTCTGTCCGAAGTCTCCACAGTGGTTGAGTTGTCCGAACACACCTGAACTGCCTTCAGGGTTATCAAATGTCGAAAGGCCTGCAAAGGTTATCAAATGTTGAAAGGCCTGCAAACCACTTATACGCAGATGATATCATGTTGTACACGCAACTTGATATAGACAATCCTAATTTCAATCAAATAGAAGAATGCCTAGGCGAAATGCAAAATTGGCTCCAAGATAACAACATGTCGATAAACCACAAAAAAACTGATGTGATGTTTGAATCAAGTTAACACGACTTCAAACCTCCTGCTTCAATCACCCTTAACACCACCACCTATCAATCTAAAAATGAGATCAAATATCTAGGAGTTCTCATTGATGCTAACCTAAAAATGGACAAACATCTCCGGTTAACCAACAGAGCAATATTTCACAAGCTGAGAGTCCTTCAACCCCTAAGCAACATAATCGAACAAACAGACTTCAGAACAGTAGCTCAAGCGCTCATCATTCCTCACTTTGACTACTGTAATGCCATCTTGCAAGGTCTACCAAAAAAACCCATAAACATCTTACAATTGGCGCAAAATGTATCAGCCAGGATCATCTTGAATAAGAAACTGAGGGATCACATTACACCAGTACTGATTGAGCTTCACTGGCTCCCAATCTCTGCACGAGCAGTATACAAAATACTGGTAACAACTTTCAAAATCATTCACAGGATATCCCCATCATTCCTCGATAACCTCATAACCACACAGCCCCCCAACAGATGCCGAAGGACTACTAACCTGAACACACTCTGCGTTCCCAGCAGTATAAGAGATGTCAAAGAGGGAACGAGCAACCGGGCATACACGTACACTGCACCCATGCTTTGGAACAAACTACCTCATGAGATACGACTGATCAACAATATACAGGACTTCAGAAAAAAGCTTAAAACCCACCTGTTCCAAACACATTACGGTATCACCTAGGCAGATTCAACACTCCCCCTCCTTACCCAAGTTGCCTAACCCCCCGAAGCACAAGAAGCTGAAAAATAGATCCGATGTCAATGTTAATAAGATTGCATATCTGCCAATGTATTATACAACTGTAATCTATGTTCTTGATACCTGTAATTTATCTGGTGGCTCAAACTGGGTGATAAAACTGTAACTTATCTGGTCAATCAAATGTATATTTATAATCTGATCAATCAAATGTATACTTATTATTTCATTTGTTGCTCAAACCTGGGTGATCAAAATGTAATGTATATTTGTAATTTCTATGTGATTGTGGTGTACCCCTCCCTCAAATCATACTGTAGTTTCAATCTGATATTATACTTTACTCCCTTGTATTTTACACCATTGGTCCGCTGCTGATCACTGGAAGTGGCGGCATACAAATGTATACCAAATAAATAAATATATAAAGCCAGTAACACTGCCCTCATCTCTAAACAGTTGGACCATGAGGTCTGATCTGATAACCAACGTTCCTGAACAACCTGCACCTGGCAATGCGCCCCCAGTCCGAAAGGCTGGCATCCATTGTCACCAGCATCCATTGTGGCTGCTCTAGTGGTAAGTCTGCTGCAAGATGGGTGGCTTGAAGCTACTGCTGTAGGCTGTTCTTTACTTCCCCTGGACATTCCAGTCTCACAGAAACAGGATGGGTCTGCGGGAACCACCTGGACAGTAGATGTGCTGTAATGGTCTCATGTGGGCTTGAGCCCAGGGCACCAGATCCAGCACCACCGCCACTGCCGCCACCATGCAGCCCAGCAACTGCAGGTAATACCATGCCTCCGGCAGCCTCATCTGCAAAAAAATGCCACACCTGCATCTGAAGCTTCCATACCCTGTCCTTGAATAAGGAAACCAAACTCGCTTGGGTGTCGAACTGAGCCCACAGATAGATCAGATGTTGGGCCGGCTGGAGCTGGCTCTTGGCTAGGTTGACTACCCATCCCAGACTCTGGAGAAATTCAACCACCCGCTGTACAGCAGCGACTGCCTCTGTCTCAGACTTTGCCCAGATGAGCCAATCGTCGAGATAGGGGGTGAACCATGAACCCTTCTTTCCACAGTGCCATGGCTACCAACACCATGACCTTGGTGAATGTGTGAGGCGCAGTGGTGAGGCCAAACGGTAATGCTCTGAATTGTAATGAGTCCATGGTCTTAGAGGCCACCCGGACCCTACTGTAAAAGGAATCCACCATATATGCCACAGCTGATTCCCCTCTGGCGCCACCTGACCCTCCAGGTCGGAAGAAAACAAACTTTGCAGCCAACAAATGGACACCCTAAAACATAGGCCCCACAAATTGGAGCCTGCAGCGCTAGGGTACTTGAGTCAAAAGCTTGCTTTAGAAAGGACTCCAATTTACACCCCTGGAGATCTTTAAGAGCAGCTCCACCTTCCATGGGGATAGTGGTCTTTTTGGTCACTGCAGAGACCAAAGCATCCACTTTCAGCATCCACAGTAGGTCTCTTTCCTCGTGAGGAATAGGATACAGGCGACTCATTGCCCTGCTTCCTCTCAAGGTAGCCTCGGGAAACTCCCATTCAGAGTCAATCATTTTCTAATAACTCTGGGTACTGGGAAGCAAGTCTGTTCCCCTTTGAAGCCTTACAGTAAAGGGTCCTCTAGGGGTTCCTCAACCTGAGCTGGAGGAGGAACGATGTTCAAAACCACAAGAGAATGTGCAATAAGAGCAGCGGGCTCTTCCCCGTGGAAGACCTGTAAAACATTAGGGTCCTCTTCCATGGGAATCTCCCCCTCCTCAAGCTCAGGGCCTGCTGGTTCCCCCCAGAGGTCCAAGGAGTCCTCTGCAAGCTCCCAGCCAGGTATCAAGCCCCCCCTTTTCCTCTCTTCTTTGGAGGTGCACCTTCCACTGGGGTCTCCTCTAGCAGAGACTGAACCTCCATCTGAACAGGTACTTTGAAGAGACAGAGCTGTAGGTCTGCCTGCTTTTTCTTTAAGCAGTATGCCTTATGAAGTGAAAAAATGAAATCGGGCGAACAAATAGGTTCCTGCAAGTCAGAGAAAACATCAGGATCTGAACAGTTAGGAGAACGCACTGCCCGAGCCTTTGATTTACTCCTGCTCTTACCATGCTTTCCTGAATCCTCTGGGGAAATGGCCACCAGTGCTGAAATGGCTGCGGTTTTGGCAGGAATCGCCGACCCTGAATAAACCACAGAGGGGAGTTCTGATGCTGAGTCCATATCCCCTGCGGTCAACTGCCACTGAAGTGATCTGTCCTGCCACAAACAGATACAGCAAATCCCTGCCAAAGAAACCCTGTGGCTGCCTGCACAGACTAAACAAACCGCAAACGCTGGCAGTATGCACACCCCCCTCTTCAACGATGAGAGCAAAGAAGAGAAACACTGCATGCCAAGGGAAAAAACCTTACCCAATGAGCTCCCAACAAAGAAGAGCTACTCACACTTCAGCCCTTAAACACCTCGCCAGCAGCACAGCACCGACACTGCAGAAGAGAAAAAACAAAGCTCCACTTCAGCAAACAGTGCAGCCTGCTTAGTGATGAAGCACAGCACTCCTTCACACAGTCTTGCCAACATCCTGTAGCTAACAGGTTCGTGGGGACCCGACTGAGGGGGAAAAAGTGACTTGGGGCTCCCAGGTATTTTAATCTGGGCAAAATCTGACAACCCCTAAGGGTCCAGATTACAGGGCAGGCCTTGCTACTCTGCCTGCCCCAACTCACCTCCAGAAGTTGAAGTGAGAGACCCCAGCAACACCTAACTACCTCTGTCACCTTGGGTGCTTAACCTGCTCATTCAGACTTTTTTTTTTTTTTGATAGTATATTTCCTTCTTTCCTAATCTGCTCTCCAGAGGTCCACGACACCAGAGGTCCACAACACCAGAGCTCCTCACCCAGTTGCTGAAAACTAAGAGACTGTGACAAGAGCTGAAGGGGGGCTCAAGGGGGGTTGGTCAGAACCCCGACATGCTCAGTTCTCAGCTGCTGGTGGATGGAGACAACCCATGCCTACCTGGACTAGCCTGGAGGGATGATTAGAATGCAGTCCAAAAGGCCTGCCTTTTCTTGAACTGCAACTCAAAGGATGAACAGTGCCTATCCATATTCTTAGAAGTTAGAGGGCTCTAGGCAAGGCACTACAAGAGACTCTCCTGGCATCTCTAGGCTAGTCTTCCAGGAATCTCTGTGGGCGAGTCTCCCAAAGGACTTTAGCATTTCACTAGGCCCACCTCAAAGAGAAACAGGTCTATAAAGGGGAGTTTTCTGAGCCACAGCTTGCAGGCAGCATCTGCTGACCAAGTACAGAGCCAGAGCTATCATCTGACTACTCCATCACCATCATGGACTTGGAAGAGATTCTGATCAAGTCTTAGAGGGTACCAGCCACCTAGACGGTCTTCTTCCAAACTCAAACACCGGGCTGTCTGGCCATCATCAGAGGGCTTGACACCAGGCCCACACACAGCACTGCCCAAGAGTCCAAAGTGGAGACTGCAAGGGCATTTTTAAGGAAAGCCCTCAGGCGCAGCATCTCCCTCCACAGGGATGATGTGCGCTTTTTCTCAGCAGTGACCAGAGCTCCCACTCCAAGGAGTCAGCAAAGCTGATCCCACAAACCCTGGGTCTGAGGATACAGCCGCACAGGACCTTAGGTCCCTTGGGGTCCATCTTGGGTATTCTCTCTCCAGAACCCTACGCGCTACCACATAGGATTACGTAGACAAACAAACACAGCCAGGATGCAGAAAATCCTCCAAAATGAATAAGGGGTGGGGGGGGGGAACCCCTGCAAACCTCAAATGCGAGCAGACTCCACCACATGCAGAGTCAAACAGTGACCTGAAAGGGCATAAAGGGAACCCATCAGCAAAAATAAGTAGATCATGGAGACTCCAGCCTTTTGCCAGGAAAATCACCCCGTCCTCTTCAGACTTACCTTCTGGCGAAAATGATTTTCTCTTGAATCTTTAAGGGATAAGGATGGTTCCCAGAGGAACATAAGAGTCCAACCACAAAGTGGATCGGGAACTGGTTAAAAGATAGAAAGCAGAGGTTAGGGCTAAATGGCCAATATTCCCAATGGAAAAAGGTGAATAGTGGAGTACCCCAGGGATCTGTACTGGGTCCGCTGCTTTTTGACATATTCATAAATGACCTGGAAAAGGGAATAACTAGTGAGGTTATCAAATTTGCAGATGACACAAAACTGTTTAAAGTTGTTAAAACCCAAGAGGATTGTGGAAAACTGCAGGAGGATCTGGATAAATTGGAAGACTGGGCATCCAAATGGCAGATGAAATTTAATGTGGACAAGTGCAAAGTTATGCACCTAGGAAAGAACAACCCACACTATAGTTACACGATGCAAGGCTCCACATTAGAAACCACCACCCAGGAAAAAGATTTAGGAGTCATCGTGGATAACATGTTAAAACCCTCCGCCCAGTGTGCAGCGGCGGCCAAGAAAGCAAATAGAATGCTAGGTATCATAAGGAAAGGGATGGAGAATAAAACAAAGGATGTTATAATGCCTCTGTATCGCTCCATGGTACGACCGCACCTTGAATATTGTGTGCAATTCTGGTCACCGTATCTTAAAAAGGACATAGCGTTATTAGAAAAAGTACAGAGAAGAGCCACCAAATTGGTGAAGGGGATGGAAGGCTACTCCTATGAAGAGAGGCTAAGAAGGTTAGGGCTCTTTAGCCTGGAGAAGAGACGGCTGAGGGGAGATATGATAGAGGTCTATAAATTAATGAATGGAGTGGAACGGATAAACGTGGATCAATTGTTTACGCTATCAGAGTATAGAAAGACTAGGGGACATGTAATGAAGCTACAGGGTAAACTATTTAAGACAAATAAGAGAAAATATTTTTCACTCAACGTGTAATCAAACTCTGGAATCTGTTACCGGAGGATGTAGTAAGGGCTGTTAGTATAGCTGGGTTTAAAAAAGGTTTGGACAAGTTCCTGGAGGAAAGGTCCATAAACCACTATTAAAAAGGGACCCAGGATATCAATGCTTGACCCAGTACAAGCATTGTGGAACCTGTGTCTTTTGGGGATATTGCTAGGTACGTATGACCTAGATTGGCCACTGTTGGAAACAGGATACTGGGCTTGATGGACCTCGGTCTGACCCAGTATGGCATGTCTTATGTTCTTATGTTCTTAATAAAATATGTGGGAATCATTCTGGTTCAGGCGCTGTCGTTCAAACAACAGATACAACGGTCTCCCAACTGCTGCTCTCAACCCACTTCAAACTGCCCTCAACACAACAGCCAGAATCATCCAAAGAGTGAGAAAATGTGACCATATCATCCCAGTCCTGAAAGATCTCCACATCCTCCCAGTAGAGGCTCGGATCAAATACAACACACTAGTACTGATCCACAGAACATTTCGTCAACAGCAGCCATCACATTTACATACACTTCTGACAAAATCGCATTCAGGAAGAACTACCCGACAGCTCACAAACAATACACTGATTGTGCCACATGAAAGAACTAAATTCAACCAGCAAGCCTGCAACTGCACATTTAACCTAAATGCACCTTCCTTATGGAATTCTCACCCAACTATCCGATGCATCAAGGACCTTTTAACATTTAGAAGACAGTTAAAAGCCCACTTATTCAGAGAACATCTGGAATCCGAGTAGAACATCTCCCATTGATACTCCTTCCAAAAGAAACATCAAAAACTGAGACAGGGAATAAAAACTGAGAAATACTGGACAAACAGGATTGCAAATATGTTAGATAGGTAAACCGATGTGAATCTATCGATTATAACTACCCCACCCCTCCCAGAGATGGGTTCCCCCTCCCCCAAATTATGCCAGACTTTACCTATATGTCGTAAACCAGTTTGTTAACTTGTAAACGCTTTGACCAGGTGAAAAGGGTTGCAAAGCAGGGATGGCATCCATCTGTCCAAGAGAGGTCAACGCATCTTTGGTAGTAGACTGGCTAATCTACTGAAGAGGGCTTTAAACTAGATTCCTTGGGGATGGGTGAAGAAAGCCCCCAGGTAAGTGAAAGCCCCCAGGTAGGTGATACATTAAATACCTTTATGGAAATGGGTAACAGGGGTAACATATGGAAAGCAGTGTGTATTAATGCCCGTAGCATGGGAAATAAGATCCCTGAGGTTGAAGCTTTGGTGGGAGTGGCTGACTTGGATTTAGTGGCAGTTACAGAAACATGGTTCACAGAACACAATGACTGGGATGTAACTATACCTGGCTATACTTTATTCAGGAAGGACAGGGTAGGAAGAAGAGGAGGAGGAGTGGCACTATATGTAAAAACTACTATTAAAGCTTTGGAATTACAGAGCTTAAAAGGGAGAGAGGAGGCATTGTGGGTTAAACTAGAAAGAGGGAAAGAGAAATCTATTTGCATTGGAGTGATATACAGACCTCCCTCACAAGAGGAAGAGGTGGACAGAGAGTTAATTGAAGACATACGCAGCATTGCTAGGAAAGGGGAAGTGCTACTGATAGGAGATTTCAATATGCCAGATGTTGATTGGCACATTCCTGCTGCAGTATCATCTAGAAGTAAGGAGATCCTGGATTCTCTACAGGGAGAACTATTCAGGCAATTGGTAACAGACCCCACACGTGAAGGGGCCATACTGGACTTGGTGCTTACCAATGGTGAAAGTGTTTCTGATGTTGTAGTGGGAGATCATTTTGCATCCAGTGATCACCAGATGGTGTGGTTCAGTATTAGGACTAGGGCTGTTAGAATCCATTCCAAGGTGAGGATCTTAGACTTTAGGAAGACTAACTTTGCAAAGATGGGCCAATACCTCAGGGAGTCGTTAGTGGGATGGGAACAGCTGGGGGATGTAGAAAAACAGTGGGCAAAACTGAAAGGGGGTATTTTAAGGGCAACCAACCTTTTTGTTAAAATGGTAAATAAAGGCAAAAGGAACAGGAGACCGCTATGGTTTTCGAAGGAAGTAGCTGAAAAAGTGAAGAAAAAGAGGGAGGCCTTCATGAAATACAAGAGATCACAGAGAGCAGAAGACAGGCATCTGTATTTGGAAAAACTTAGAGAAGCTAGCAAAGTAGTCAAGAAGGCAAAGAATCAAAAGGAGGAGGAAATAGCCAATGCAATAAAATGGGGGGATAAGACATTTTTCAGATATATTAGTGAGAAGAGGAAGAGCAAAAGTGGTATTGTCAGACTCAAGGGTGCAGGGGGGGAATGTGTAGAAGTTGATAAGGATAAAGCGGAATTGCTTAACAAATATTTTTGTTCTGTGTTCACAGATGAAGAACCAGGAGCAGGACCTCAGAAAACACCCACAAATAAGAACAGAAGCGAGGGACATCTTGAACTATTTTCAGAAGACTGTGTTCGTGAGAAACTAGCTCAACTTAAAGTAGACAAAGCGATGGGACCGGATGGGATACACCCTAGAATACTGAGGGAACTTGGGGACGTTCTAGCAGCTCCACTGACTGACCTTTTCAATGCCTCGTTGGAGTCAGGAGTGGTGCCAAAGGACTGGAGAGAGGCTCATGTGGTGCCTTTACACAAAAGCGGAAGTAAGGATGTGGTTGAAAACTACAGGCCGGTTAGTTTAACTTCGGTGGTGAGTAAATTATTGGAAACGCTGCTGAAAGAGAAAATAGTGAGGTTTCTGGAGTCCAGCGGATTACAGGATCCGAGGCAGCATGGATTCACCAGAGGCAGGTCTTGTCAGACAAATCTGATTGATTTTTTTGACTGGGTGACCAGGGAGTTGGACCGAGGGAGAGCTCTAGATGTGGTGTATTTAGATTTCCGTAAAGCCTTTGACACTGTTCCTCACAGGCGACTTATAAACAAACTGAGCACCCTAGGGATGGACCCTAAAGTTACTGCTTGGGTTAGAAATTGGTTGGGTGGGAGGCGACAAAGAGTACAAGTAAATGGAGCTCACTCTGAGGAGAAGGATGTTACCAGTGGTGTGCCCCAGGGATCTGTCCTTGGTCCGATTCTTTTTAACATCTTTGTTAGTGATATAGCGGAAGGGCTGTCGGGTAAGGTTTGCCTCTTTGCGGATGATACCAAAATCTGCAATAGAGTAGACACCCAGGAAGGGGTAGATAACATGAGGAGGGATCTAGCTAAGCTTGAAGAATGGTCTAGAATTTGGCAGCTGGGATTTAATGTTAAAAAATGTAAGGTCATGCATTTGGGCTGCAGCAATCCAAGGGAGCAATACAGTATAGGAGGTGAAGTACTTTTGTCCACTAAAGAAGAGCGGGACCTAGGCGTGGTTGTGTCTGATGATCTTAAAGTAGCTAAACAGGTGGAAAAGGCGACAGCAAAAGCTAGAAGGATGCTTGGGTGCATACGGAGAGGAATGGCTAGCAGAAAAAAGGAGGTGATAATGCCTCTGTATAAGTCTTTGGTGCGACCTCATTTGGAGTATGGTGTGCAATTCTGGAGACCGCACCTTCAAAAGGATGTGAACAGGATGGAGTCGGTGCAGAGGGTTGCTACCAAAATGATTAATGGGCTTTATTATAAAGCATATGAGGACAGACTTAAGGATCTTAATATGTACACCTTAGAGGAAAGGCGGGATAGAGGTGATATGATTGAGATGTTTAAATACCTCCGTGGCATAAATGTTCAGGGAGAGAGCCTCTTTCAATTGAAGGCAAGTTCTGCTACGAGGGGACATGGGATGAGGGTGAAGGGAGATAGATTCAAGAGTGATATGCGGAAATATTTCTTTACGGAAAGAGTAGTGGATCCGTGGAATAGTCTCCCAGTGGAGGTGGTAGAGATGAGGACAGTAACTGAATTCAAGAAAGCATGGGACCAACACAGAGGATCTCTAAAGGCAAAAAGTGGACTGTTGTAGTTGTTATGGAAGGACAGACTAGATAGGCCATGTGGTCTTTTTCTGTCGTCATATTTCTATGTTTCTAAAAGCGGTATGTAAGCACAGCTAAATAAAGGGCAACGTGGAGACTGTGACCCGCTTTAACTGCCCGAGACACAGGTGCTCATGGGTCCCGGGTTCCCTGTAGGGGAGGCCCGGGCCTTGGATCCCCAAGAAGGGTCTGCCAAGCAGTTAGCAAAGACTGAAAGCAGTCCATGAGTTCTTTCAGGAGCTTCAATGTAAGCTGGTTCAAAAGGAGGCACCCTAGGAGCCAATAGGCTTGTGGCTAGGGCCACTCCCCCAGGTTCCACCTCAGCCAAGATCAAGCAGTCATTTCCAATTGCCACAGTACCCACTCCTGGGAAACAAAACATGAAGGAGAGGCAGGGGCCACAGAAACAGCATCCTATAGGGGGAAAACGCTGAAATAAAAAAAATAAAAAAAAATACTCTGGGTATCCCAGCCACAAAAGGAGCAAAAAAAGCAGCCATGTAGAGGGAAAAAAAAATATCAGGGGTTGGGGGGGAGGAGGGGTTGCAGGCTGCATCAAGCCGCACTGCTGAACACTGCTGCAGCAGAGTTAAAAAGCACAAGACAAAAAGAAGCAGGGCTAAAGGCAGACACATACTGGCTTTCTCTCAGTGCCAACCCTGTGGATATACTGAATGATGACATCACTGAAAGTTCCACAAGCCTGCCTCCACCTGCTGGAAATGGTGCATAACCCACATGGATGAACTGGTCTAGCAGGATGATAAAAAAAAAAATCAAACTTTTCAGTCAGACACAGAGTGCTAAGGGAAGAAATGAAGGAGGGAGCTTTAGCAGGGATCCTCAAACTTTTCAAGTGAAAGGCCACATAGGGACAAATCGGAGTGAGTTCACCTCGTTTAAGAGTTTGCTGAGCAGAAAGCATGGGGAAAGGGGAACCATATATTGGGCTTTTTCAGTAATTTCAACTATTGGCTAAAGGAGGCAGGGGGGCAAGGTTTATGGAGGGAGGAAATAACCCTACCACCTATTTTCCCTGGGGGGCAAGATTCATGGAGTGAAAAAAGCGTAGTTACTCACCTGTAACAGGTGATCTCCGGGAACAGCAGGAATTTAGTATTCCCATATGGGTATCGTCGGTACTGACGGAGACTGTGCGGGAACGCTCCCCAGCGTCAAATTGGACCGCTTTTGGGAGCATCCCTCAGCACATGCGCGTTGCCTTCCCGCCTTTCCAACTGTCCCTCTCAGTTAAGTTTGTAGCTGAGTGAAAGGATAGAGGGAGAGAGGAAAGAGACAAAGAGATAGAGAGACAACTCCTAAGGGAGGTGGGTGGGTTGTGAAGACTAAATTCCTGCTGTTCCCGGAGATCACCTGTTACAGGTAACTACGCTATCTCCAGGAACAAGCAGAAATGTAGTCTTCACATATGGGGACTCCCTAGCTGAAGATGCCAGGGAGATAGCCCCAGGAAGGTGCCACTCTAGAAGGTGGGAATCCTTCCTCCCATGGATCTCTGGCATTCCACCAGGGTTGGTGGGTAGGAGTTGATTTAGGTCTGAAAGAGATTTTGAAGAACAGCTTGGCCAAAGAAGGCATCCCGACGGGAGGCTTTATCCAGGCAGTAGTGGGCTGTGAAGGTGTGTACCGAAGCCCAGGTGGCTGCTCGACAAAGGTCATCGATAGACACAGAGTGGAGATTAGCCATGGAAGCTGCCATGTCTCTCACATTATGAGCTGTGACATGGTCCTGAAGAGGAGACCCTTACTCTCATAAGCAAAGGATATGCACTGGGCAATCCATTTAGATAAAGTTCTTTTGGAGACTAGAAGTCCCAAATGACTAGGGTCAAAAGCTATAAAAAGTTGCGAGGACTTTCTATGTTGCTGTGTTCTTTGTATGTAAAAGGCTAAGGCCCTTTTACAATCCAAACTATGAAGGTTTCTTTCTGCATTAGAGGCATGAGGCCTCGGAAAAAATACAGGAAGATAAATTGATTGATTTAAATGAAAAGGCGAAACCACCTTTGGCATAAAATGTGGGTGAGTTCGAAGAACAACCTTATCATGACAAAACCTAGTATAAGGAGGATCAGCCACACTAAAGCTTGCAATTCACTAATGCGATGGGCAGAGGTGATTGCAATAGGAAGATGACCTTCCAGGTCAAAAACATAAGGGCTGTAGTGGCCTAAGGTTCAAAAGTCGGCTTCATGAGCTGCTCGAGAAAGCACAGTTACTTACCTGTAACAGGTGATCTCTGGAAACAGCAGGAATAAGTCTTCACATATGGGTACGTCGGTATCGACGAAGCCTGCGTGGGAACGCTCCCCAGCGTCCAATCAGAAAGCTTTTAGGAGCATCCCACAGCGCCTGTGTGCTGCCTTCCCACCTTTCCAACTGTCTCTCCTCAGTTGTTTTATAGCTGAGACAAAGAGGGAGAGAGAGGGAAAGGAAGAGAAATAGAGACAACTCCTAGGGGAGGTGGGTGGGTTGTGAAGACTTATTCCTGCTGTTCCCAGAGATCACCTGTTACAGGTATGTAACTGTGCTATCTCCAGGAACAAGCAGGAATGTAGTCTTCACATATGGGGACTCCCTAGCTTTTGATGCCAGGGAGAGAGCTCATAAATTGTGTGTCCCTGGGACAGGGCTGCACTTCCCCACCTGGATCTCTGGCATCCCTTGAGGGATGGTGGGTAGGAGTTGATTAAGTATGGATCAGGTGTTTGAGAACAGCCTGACCAAACAAGGCATCCCAGCGGGAGTCCTTGTCCAAGCAGTAATGGGCTGTGAAGGTATGAACCGAGGTCCAAGTGGCTGCTCGACAGATGTCGTCGATAGACACGGAGTTCAGATGAGCCATTGAGGCTGCCATGGCTCTCACATTGTGAGCTGTGACATGGCCCTCCAGAGAAATATTCTTGCTCTGATAGGCGAAAGAAATACATTGGGCAATCCAGTTGGAAAGTGTTCTCTTGGAGACTGGTTGCCCCAAATGAGAAGGATCAAAAGCAACAAAGAGTTGAGAAGACTTTCTATGCTGTTGTGTCCTCTGTAAGTAAAAAGCTAGAGCTCTTTTACAGTCCAGGGTATGAAGATTCCTCTCTGCACTTGATGCATGAGGCCCTGGAAAAAAGACAGGTAGGTAGACCTCTTGGTTGAGGTGAAAAAGCGAGACCACCTTAGGCATAAAGTGTGGATTAGTCCTAAGGACCACCTTGTCATGATGGAACCTTGTATAAGGTGGATTAGATACTAGTGCCTGCAATTCACTGATGCGGCGTGCTGATGTGATTGCAATGAGAAAGATAACCTTCCAAGAAAGGTATTTCAAGGAGGTAGTAGCTAAAGGTTCAAAAGGCGGCTTCATAAGCTGACCAAGAACCAAATTTAAGTCCCATGCCACCAGAGGTGGTCTAATGGGAGGCTTTGTTAAAAGGACGCCTCTCATGAACCTTGCTACAAGGGAATGAGAGGAAACAGGTTGTCCATTTAGAGACTTGAGGGAAGCTGCAATAGCACTCAGATGGACTCTTACTGAATTTGTCTTTAAGCCTGCATTAGACAGATGAAGGAGATACTCCAGCAACGATTCCAGAGGTATGGCCTGGGGGTTAAGACCCTTTTCAGAACACCAGATGGTAAACCTTTTCCACTTGAAGGCGTAAGAACGTCTAGTGGAAGGTTTTCTGGAAGCATAAAGAACATCTTTCACTTGTTGAGAAAGATGAAGATCATGGAGATCTAGGCCTTCAGCAACCAAGCCCTGAGATGCAGAGACTGGGGATTGGGATGCCACTGCTTTCTGTCCTCCTGAGAGAGGAGGTCTGGAGCAGACCCTAACTCTAGGGAGGGAGCTTGAGAGAGATGTAGAAGCAGAGGGTACCACACTTGCCGTGGCCAATGTGGAGCTATGAGAATCATGTGGCCTCTGTCTCTCTGAAGCTTGAACAGGGTATTGGGAATTAGGGGAATGGGTGGAAAGGCATACAGGAAGTCTTGACCCCAATGAAGGAGGAAAGCATCCCTTGCTGAGCCCCCTGAGCCGGCGTTCTGGAACAGAACCGGGGAAGTTTGGCATTCCACGGACTTGCAAGGAGGTCTATGTCCGTGGTTCCCCAAATTTGAAAAATCTTGGATACCTGGTCCATATTTAGGGACCACTCGTGTGGAAGCAGAACTCGACTGAGTCTGTCTGCCCAAGAGTTTTGAACACCTGGAAGATAGACTGCCAGAAGATGAATGTGATGCTCTCTGGCGAGGGCCCATAGTCGCAGAGCTTCGTTGCAAAGCGACAGAGAGCCAGTTCCTCCCTGCTTGTTTATATAGAACATGGCTACCTGATTGTCCGTGTGGACAAGGACTGTCTTGTGGCTGAGAAAGGTGTGGAAAACTCGCAGAGCAAGGAAGATTGCTCTGAGTTCCAAGAGACTGATATGTAGACAAGTCTCCTGTGGGGACCAGATGCCCTGGGTGGAGAGGTCCTGAAGATGAGCTCCCCAACCCATTGGAGAAGCATCTGTTGTAAGTGTTGCCTGGGGTAGAGGCTGTTGAAAGGGACACCCCAGCAACAGATTTTGAGGGGACTTCCACCACTGGAGGGACAAAATGAGGCGACTTGTATTTGCTATTTTGTCTGACAGGCAGCCTAATGCCTGGGTCCATTGGGTGGATAAAGTCCACTGAGCTGCTCTCATGTGAAGGCGAGCATATGGTACCACATGAACGGTGGATGCCATGTGGCCTAGCAACTGTAACAGTTCTCGAGCAGTTAGTAGGGGTTTTGACTCTGCTTGAGAAGCTAACTGCAACGCCCCTATAAACTCCAGGGACTGGATAGGGATCAAATTGGATTTTGGGATGTTTATTACCAGCCCTAAATATTGAAGGATACTCATAGTGCAGGTTAGAGCAGTCTTGGCCTCTGATTGAGTGGGAGCTCGAATGAGCCAGTCGTCCAGGTAAGGGAAGACAAATATTCCCAGGGTGCGTAGGAAAGCAGCAACCACTGCCATGCATTTCGTGAACACCCTTGGTGCAGAGGCCAGGCCAAAGGGGAGCACTCTGTATTGATAGTGCTTCTCCTGGAAAAGGAACCGAAGGAACCTTCTGTGAGTTGGACGGATGAGAACACGAGTGTACGCATCCTTGAGATCTAGAGAACAAAGCCAATCCTGACTCGGAAGGTATGGCAGCAGAGTTCCTAGAGAAACCATCTTGAATTTTTCTTTGACTAGGAATCTGTTCAACTCTCTGAGATCTAAAATGGGTCTGAAGCCCCCTGTTTTCTTTGGGATAAGAAAATAGGGGGAGTAGAACCCTGTGCCCTGTTGTCAAGAAGGCACTTCCTCTATTGCCCCCTGGGCTAGAAGAGTGGCAACCTCCTGCTCTAACAAGCTGAGGAGGGAGGTTGGAGAATTGAAATGGTGCATTCTTGTGAGAGGGGGCAAGCTGGAAAAATGAAGTTTGTACCCCTCTCTTATGATGGAGAGTGTCCAATGCTCTGCTGTGATTTGCCCCCATCTGGGAGCAAAGTGACATAACCTTCCTGGAATGGTGGAGGGCTCTGGTCCTTCTAGAGCAGGGGTCTCAAACACCAGTCCTGGAGGGCCGCAAACCAGTCAGGTTTTCAGGGTATCCCTAATGAATATGCATGAGATATATTTGCATACAATGGGGGCAGTGCATGCAAATATATCTCATGCATATTCATTAGGGATACCCTGAAAACCTGACTGGTTTGCGGCCCTCCAGGACTGGAGTTTGAGACCCCTTTTCTAGAGCCAGGAAGGCTAAGTTCTCTAGCGGAAAGTCAAAGGCCCTGAGGGGGCTGAGGTTGCTGAGCCTGTGGAAGCCTAGCAGCCTTTGCTTTGCTCTGTTTGGAGGATTGCTGACGTTTGGAAGGGAACTGAGCTGCAGAAGATGCTCTCTGACTATAAGCAGGATAGGATCTTCCCTTTTTAGAAAAAGGTGCTTTCTTGAACAACCTTTTCTTAGCAGGAGCAGCTGTAGATTTGGATAGTCTATCCAAAGCAGAAATTCAGCATCCATCTGACTGGCTTTTGCTTGCCAATCCTTACCAAACAGATTCTCACCTGTACAAGGGATATTTCCCAATTCATCTTGGACCCAGATCTCCAAATCAGATGCTTGAAGCCAAGCAATCCTACGTGCACCTATAGCTATAGCTGAGGCACTGCTTACGCATTCAAAGGAGTCGAAAGCTGCACGGTTGAGAATTTGGAGATATCCTGGGCATGTTTGAGCCCAGCGAGAAATTCTTGCCTTTTACTGTCAGACATAAAAGGACAAAGTCTGCAAATGGTCAGTGACTTCTTTTAAGAACATTCCCATGTAGAGACTATAAGAATTAATTCTCGCAGCAAGCATGGAAGCTTGGAAGACTCTTCTACCAAAAGCATCCAGGGTTCTACATTCACGTCCTGGAGGATTAGAGGCATGTCTCTTGGCACTTCTAATCTTTCTCATTGCAGACTCAACCAAAATAGAGTGGTGAGGAAGCTGAATTTTATGGAAACCAGGATAAGGAGGGACACGATACATGGTGTCCAACCTGCGAGAATGAGGAGAGGTGGTTAGAGGTGCTTCCCACATCCTTAACATGAGATCATGCAGAATCTCATGAATAGGCAAGGTAGCTGCCTCTTTAGGAGGTTTAGGATATTGTAGAATATCTAACTCCTTAGCTCTAGGCTCTGACTCTGGGGCTACTGTAATAGAGAGGCCCAGAGCCACCTTTCTGATAAAGTCTTCAAAAGACAAGTCCTCTGGAGGAGACATCCTTCGTTTAGGAGAGGACTCCTCCTCTGGAAGAAGCATCGCTGCATCGACAGACTCTTCAGAATCCTCAGAGGAATCGAAGTATCGTCTGTCGGGATGCTCTTGCAAAGCCCGATACCCGTACCGACTGGGATCGGTATCGGGAATCACCGGTACCGGGGTATCGGTACCGGAGGGCTGCAGAGGGCAGAGTATCGGCATAGCTGACACCGATGCCGATGCTGCCGGTACCGGAATCGGTGCCGATGGCGATACCGGAGCCAGTACCGGAGGAGTAGTCTGTTGCGGTACCACGGGCGTCGATGCCACAAGGAAAGCCGCCAGACTGCGTTCGATGGACAGAATCCTCTGATCCATCGACGCCGCCAATGCCTGGAAGTCGGTACCGGTGGAAGCCACCGATACCCCAGAGCATGGCACCAGGAGATCTGTTGAGGCCACGCCATCTAGATCATCCTGGAACCCCGATGATGATGCTTTAGAAGCCGAAGCCTCCCGCCGGGGTAATTTTGCCGGTGCAGAATCCTCGAGGGAAAGGCCAGGGGCATCTCGATGCTTAGAAGGAGATTTGCCCTTCGAGGACCGGCTGGATTTATGTTTAGTTACCTGAGATCCATGTGAGGAAGAAGAAGCCCTGGAAGACGTCAATGCCACCAAAGCTGCATCAGAGGGAAACAGGGTACTGAGCTTGGCAGCTCGGTTCTGTCGACCTCTCTTAGACATCATGGAACAGGACACACAATCTTTAATGGAATGGTCAGGGCCTAAACACTTTAGACACCAGTCATGGGTGTCCGTGACGGAGATAGTACCGCCACATTTTGTGCACTTCTTAAATCCTGAGGCAGGCTTTTCCATATTTAAGGAAAAGGGTTTTGGGCCTAAGGCCCAAAACTGAAGTACACCTGAAGAGAAATGAATTGAAAAAAGGTCTTTTTTTTTTTTAAAGAAAAGAATAAGAACCGGTGGTACCGGTATAGCGTCGAGGAAGGCAGACGCGACAGAAAAGAAATAAAGAAAAAATAAGGAAATTCTGCGGTGACAGGAACACGACCTGCTGGCTCCGCGGAAAAAGAACAACTGAGGAAAGACAGTTGGAAAGGCGGGAAGGCAGCACACAGGCGCTGTGGGATGCTCCCAAAAGCTTTCAGATTGGACGCTGGGGAGCGTTCCCGTGCAGGCTCCGTTGGTACCGACATACCCATATGTGAAGACTCATTCCTGCTTGTTCCTAGAGATCTAGATTTAGATCCTATGCCACCGGTGGTGGCTTAATGGGAGGTTTAGTTAATAAAAGGCCTCTCATAAATCTTGATATGAGTGGATGAGAGGAAATTGGTTGTCCATTCAGAGGCTTATAAGAAGCTGCAATTGCACTAAGATGGACTCTTACCGAATTGGTCTTTAGACCAAATTCGATAAGTGAAGGAGATACTCTAGTATCGATTCTAAGGGTATGACCAGGGGGTTTAATCCCTTCTTGGAGCACTCTATAGTAAAACGTTTCCATTTGAAGGCATAAGATCTTCTTGTGGAAAGTTTCCTAGAAGCCTGAAGGATATCTTTTACCTGTTGGGACAGGTTGAAATCTTTGAGGTCTAAGCCTTCAGCAACCAGGCCGTGAGGTGCAGAGACTGGGGATTCGGGTGCCATAGCATCCCGTTCTCCTGGGAAAGGAGATCTGGAGCATGCCCTATCTCCAGAGGTGCCGCTTGAGAGAGATGTAGAAGCAGGGAATACCACGTTGGGTGTGGCCATCGTGGTGCTTGAGAATCATGCAACCCCTGTCTCTCTGAAGCTTAAAAAGTGTTTTGGGGATGAGGGTAATGGGTGAGAAGGCATAAAGGAAGTCCTGACCCCAGTGAAGGAGGAAGGCATCCCTTGCCTGACAGTTGTGAGCCGGAATCCTGGAACAGAACCGGGGAAGTTTGGCATTTAGTGGACTTGCAAAGAGGTCTATGTCTGGAGTGCCCCAGAGATGAAATATCTTTGCCACCTGGTCTAGGTGGAGGGACCACTCGTGAGGCAGCAGTACTCGACTGAGTTTGTCTGGCCAAAGGTTTTGAATGCCTGGAAGATATACCACTAGAAGGTGAATTTGATGCTCTCTGGCGAGGGCCCACAGTCATAAAGCTTTGTTGCGTAACAGAGAGCCTGTTCCGCCCTGCTTGTTCACATAGAACATGGCTACTTGATTGTCCGTCTAGACTAGGACTGTCTTGTGGCTGAGCTGGACGTGGAATACTCAAAGAGCTAAATAGACTGCTCTTAATTCCAGGAGGTTTATGTGTAAACCTACCTCCTGTGGAGTCCAGGTGCCCTGGGTAGAGAGATGATTCAGGTGTGCTCCCCAACCCACCTGTGATGCATCTGTTGTTAGGGTGGCCTGAAAGAGGGGTTGATGGAAAGGAGACCCCACTGTCAGATTTTCTAGTGATTGCCACCACTGGAGGGACAAAATTAGTCGTTGAGAGTCGTTCACTGTGTGAAGAGGGTCCACTGAGCTGCTCGGCGAGCATATGGGACTACATGAACTGTGGATGCCATATGTCCCAGTAACTGCAGTAGCTCTCGAGCAGTGAGGGAGGATTTACCTGCTGCTTCAGAAGCTAGTTGCATTATGCGAAGACACCGGGCTTGTGGAAGGAAAGCCCTTGCCTGTCTGGTATCTAGACAGGCTCCTATGAATTCTAGGCATTGGGAAGGAACTAGTTGAGATTTTTGGAAGTTTATTACCAATATCAAGTATTGGAGGATTCGCATTGTATGGGACAGTGCAATGCTGGCCTCTACAACTGTAGGGGCTCAAATGAGCCAGTCGTCTAAGTAAGGGAAGACGAAAATCCCCAGGGTTCATAGAAATGCAGCTACTACTGCCATGCATTTCGTGAATACCCTTGGTGCTGAAGCCAGACAAAAGGGAAGAACCCTGTACTGGAAATGTTTTCCCCTGAAAAGGAAACTAAGAATTTCCTGTGATCTGGATGGATGAGAATGTGAGTATATGCATCCTTTAAGTCTAGAGAGCAAAGCCAATCCTGTCTTTGAAGGTATGGCAGAAGAGTTCCTAGAGATATCATTTTGAATTTCTCTCAAAACAGATATCTGTTCAATTCTCTGAGGTCCAGAATGGGTCTGTGTCCTCCTGTTTTCTTTGGAATAAGAAAATAGGGGGAGTAGAACCCTGCACCCCGTTGAAGAATGGGTACTTCCTCTATTGCCCCCTGGGCAAGAAGTGTGGAGACCTCGTGATCTAGTAGATTGTTTACAGAGGTTTGAGAATTGAATTGCTTTAGAATTGTAGGAGGGGGCATGCTTTGAAAATGAAGCTTGTACCCTTCTCCTACAATGGACAAAGTCCAATCTTCTGCTGTTATCTGATGCCATCTGTTGACAAAGTGGCATAATCTGCCCGGAATATTGGGGGGTTGGGGACCCCTCAGAGGCAGGAAGGCAAAACTCTCTAGGAAGGCGTCAAAGCCCTTGAGGGGGCTGAACCTGGAGAGCTGGTTGGGCTCTCGGGTCTTTTGGCTTCTTTTGCTGTCTAGTTTGTCCCTTTTGGGCAACCTGACCTTGAGTTTGACTCTGCTGGATATAGGAAGGATAAAACTTCCTCTTTTTGCTAAAAGAGGGGTTTTTTTTATAAGGCTTCCTTTTGGCTGGAGTGGCTGTAGACTTTGACAATCTATCTAAGGTAGAATTGTCAGCATCTAACTCGTTAGCCTTTTCCTGCCAGTTCTTGCCGAAGAGATTCTCCCCCATGCAAGGAATGTTGCCTAACTTGTCCTGTACCCAAGTCTCCAAGTCTGATGCCTGTAGCCAGGCAATCCGTCGTGCGCCAATGGCAATAGCAGAGGCTCTGCTGATGCATTCGAAGCAGTCAAAGGCTGCACGGTTAACAAACTTGGAGACATCTTACGCATGCTTAACTAGAACAAGAAAATCTTGTCTCTTGTCATCTGGGAGAAATGGGCTCATAAGTTCCAAGTCACCTGTGACTTCCTTGAGGAACATTCCCATATATAGGATATATGAACTGATCCTAGCTGAAAGCATGGAAGCTTGAAAAGTTTGGTGCCCAAAAGCATATAGAGTCCTGCATTCACGACCTGGAGGATTGGATGCATGCCTCTCTGCACTTTTCATCCTACGCATGGCTGATTCCACTACCATTGAATGGTGTGGCAGATGAGTTTTCTGAAATCCAGGACATGGTGGAACTCGATACATAGTATCAAGTCTTCTAGAGTGAGGAGAAGTAGTCAGAGGTGTCTCCCACATTCTGAGCATCAAGCTATGCAGAATTTCATGGATAGGCAGAGTGGCTGCCTCCTTAGGAGCTTTAGGATATTGGAGAATTTCCAATTCCTTTGCTCTGGGTTCCTCTTCAGGAGCTACTGTGATTGAAAGACCTTTGGCCATATCACGGATGAAATCCTGAAATGACATGTCCTCTGGAGGTGACATTCTGCGTTGGAGAGAAGAGGGATCTTCTAGGAGAAACCCTCTAGTGCCAGCAGAATTGTCAGAGTCTTCGGAATCGGAGGAATCGAAATATTCCTGACCCCGATGCTCTTGCAACGCACGATCCCGGTACCAATCGAAGTCGGTACCGAGCTGACCCGGTACCACTTTGTCAATTTCAGCCAGAGATGGCATGGGAAGAGTTCCCATCGGGGCCGTCGGTGTCGGTACCGGACCACCGGTACCGCAGCTGAAAGAAGAGCTGCGATGCTGCGCTCGATAGCGAGGAACCTCTGGTCTATTGACGCTGCCGATGTCTGGGTGTCGGTACCGGTAAGGACGGCTGGAACCCCTGAACATGGCACAAGTAGTTCTTGCACGGTTGAGGCCTCGAGAGCATCCTGAAGCCTCATCGATGCTTTGGAAGCCGAAGCCTCCCGCCGGGGCTCTTTTGCCGGTGTGGTTCCCTCAAGGGCAATGCCAATGGCCTTTCAATGCTTAGCAAGAGAGCTACCCTTTGAGGACCGGCTTTTATGTTTAGTTACCTGAGATCCATGGGAGGAAGAAGAGGCCCTTGACGATGTTGATGCAATGGATCTGGCATCTGAAGAAAAGAAGGCAGCGAGCTTTGCAGCACGGTTCTGTCTTCCTCTTTTAGTCATCCCCATACAGGAGAGACATTCAGCTGGAGAAAGCACAGTTACTTACCTGTAACAGGTGATCTCTGCGAACAGCAGGAATAAGTCTTCACATATGGGTATCGTCGGTACCGACGGAGTCTGCGCGGGAACGCTCCCCAGCGTCCAGTAAGAAAGCTTTTGGGAGCATCCCACAGCGCCTGCGCGCTGCCTTCCCGCCTTTCCTAACCGCCTCTCTCCAGTTCGAGTTTTAAAGCTGAGACAAAGAGAGAGAGAGGAAAGGAAAGATAGATAGAGATACAACTCCTAGGGGAGGTGGGTGGGTTGTGAAGACTTATTCCTGCTGTTCCCAGAGATCACCTGTTACAGGTAAGTAACTGTGCTATCTCCAGGAACAAGCAGGAATGAGTCTTCACATATGGGGACTCCCCAGCTAGAGATGCCAGGGAGATCTCCAAGGTTGTGAGTCCCTGAGAAGGGCTCTACCTCACCCCATGGATCTCGGGCAGGAGTTGATTAGGTATGGAACAGGTGTTTGAGAACAGCCTGACCAAACAAGGCATCCCGGCGGGAGTCCTTGTCCAAGCAGTAATGGGCTGTAAAGGTATGAACCGAGGCCCAGGTGGCCGCTCGACAGATTTGGTCGATGGACACAGAGTTTAGATGAGCCATAGAGGCTGCCATGGCCCTCACATTGTGAGCTGTGACATGGCCCTCCAGAGAAAGGTTCTTACTTTGGTAGGCAAAAGAAATACACTGAGCAATCCAATTGGACAGAGTCCTCTTAGAGACTGGAAGTCCTAAATGAGAGGGATCAAAAGCAACAAAATGTTGAGAGGACTTTCTATGTTGCTGTGTCCTTTGTAAGTAAAAAGCAAGCGCTCTCTTACAATCCAGGGTATGAAGATTCCTCTCTGCACTTGATGCATGAGATCCTGGAAAAAGACAGGTAAATACACCTCCTGGTTCAGATGAAAAGGTGAGACCACTTTAGGCATAAAGTGTGGATTAGTTCTGAGGACTTCCTTATCATGATGGAACCTTGTATAAGGAGGATTAGCCACCAAGGCTTGCAGCTCACTGATACGGCGAGCTGAGGTGACTGCAATGAGAAAAATAACCTTCCAGGAAAGGAATTTCAAGGAGGTAGTGGCTAAGGGTTCAAAGGGTGGCTTCATGAGCTGGCCAAGAACCAAATTCAAATCCCATGCCACTGGAGGTGGTCTAATGGGAGGTTTAGTTAAAAGAAGGCCTCTCATGAATCTTGCAATAAGAGGATGAGAGGAAATAGGCTGTCCATTGAGAGGCTTAAGGGATGCTGCAATAGCACTCAAATGGACTCTTACTGAATTTGTTTTAAGGCCTGCATGGGATAAATGCAGCAAATACTCTAGTAAAGAATTCAGAGGTATTGCAAGAGGGTTAAGACCCTTCTCTGCAAACCAAATGTTAAACCTTTTCCATTTAAAAGCATAGGAACGTCTAGTGGAAGGCTTTCTGGAAGCATGAAGGATATCCTTCAACTGCTGAGAAAGATGCAAATCTTGAAGGCCTAGGCCAGCGATGGCGAACCTATGGCACGCGTGCCAGCTGTGGCACGCAAAGGCCTTGCAGCTGGCACGCGGGAAGGTCCGCAATTAAGATATGCGGCGCGGCGGGAGGTGAGTGTGCTGGTGTCTGCTTTGCAGCTGCACACGATGCACGAACTGCCCTCCAAGGAAAGCAGCGCGCACCGGGTCACCTCCGCCCGGCAGCTCGCGCGCCTCTGCCAAGTTCCCATTGAGAAAGCGGCCGGGGAGCGAGTGACGTCCCGGGTCACCCTGAGTGTGGACCGGCGCAATCACAAGACGGGGAGGGAGCCGCCGAGACTCGACGGGCACAGGGGGGGCCTCCCTGCACCAGAGCGCGGCCTTATAGCAGAAAGCGGTGCCCGCGCCTGGCACAACCCCCGAGCTTGTACCTCCAAGGGGGAATGCGCCGGGCCGCGTTGGCGACCGTCGCCACAGTGTCCGTCCCCCCCTCCTCCCGGGGATGAGGTCGTGACGGCCGGTTAAAGGAGGCGTGTGCAAGATTTGCAAATGTCCCTGCCTGCTGTTAAGACTTACTAGCGAGCGCCCGGCTTTTGCTGCTTTAAATCCCGGCGACTCACCTGCTGCAGTTCTGACCTGACAAGGTAACAACAGTCAAAGCTCATCACATTCTGTCATTTCATCCAGAGACAGTTGGAACTGCAGATTTTACCTTCCTAAATCTACTGCCCCCTCCCCCCCTTTCACCACCACCCCCTTCTAGATCTTGTCAATTTCACTTGCATACAGTCCCTTAAAAATCCCCCCCCCCCCCTGCAAAATAAACATGATGGGAGCAGCGTGGTTCCGTGCTTCCCTGAAGCTTTGCTGACTGGTCTGGTGCCCCTTCTGCCAGGCGCCTCAGTGTGGCTGAGGGGAGAGGTGCCAGAAGGGTCCCCGCAGATTGCAGGAAAGTGACAAGGGATCAGGGCAGAGTTCAGGACTGGGGTTTGACAAGAGCAGCCCCTTATCAGCTGTCACCCCTTAGTCGGGGCTGCCCTTTTTCAAGAAGGACTCGGCAACTTCTGGGATTCCTTCTGCCCACCTCCTGCGGGCCCTTGCTGGCTTCAGGGACGCTACCACTGCAGGTTTTCGGCCCCCTTTTAAGCGATTTTCAAGAGATATAAACCAGGCCTGGTAAAACCCTGCTTATCAATGTGTTGTTGGGAGATTTATTTTTAGCTTGCTTTAATGTTATGAAACCACATGGAGCTGCTTTGCTAGAAAGCACGTTTGCTGTGTGTTGTTGCTGTAATAGGGGGACGAAGACACGTTCTAGACCAGCGATGGCGAACCTATGGCACCGAGCGTTCTTCTGTCACGCCCTCCCACCCTGGCGGGAGACTTGAGGAGAACAGGAGACGCAATCTGCATTCTACATCAATAATTATTAGGTAAACTTCTACTTTGCCCTACCTGTGCTGCCTAGGTTTAATTGGACCAATAATACTAATGTTAATTATAATTATAAACTTATCTGGGCTTCTTTTTAAAAACCTATTAAATTATCTGGCTATTTGTCTAGGTGTCCAGGTTAGGGTTGCCACCTGTGTTCGGGTTTGTGATAAGGCTGTTGTCTATGTTTTCTATTTGGTGTCCGGTTTCTGATGGGATTTCATTTATTCATTTGCTATTTGTTTGGGTTTGGCCACAAGAAAAGGTAGTAACCCTAGTCGTGAGCCATGTCTTGATCTAATTAATGGTAGATTTACCTCGTTTATGAACATTTTACAAGGATTAACCTCAATCCAGTTATTCATGGTTATTAAATCACAATGATTCAATTTGATTAACTGCTATTACTGTATATCAAATCATACTTCAAGATTGATGCATATGGATCGGCAGGAGGAAAAATCGTTGCATCGAGAAAACTAGTGAATCATTGCACCCCAGCACTATTGTATAATGACAGAATGGCTTTTTAATTGGGTTTCATTTGTGTCACCCATTAGTTAAAAAAAAATTACATCAAATGTTAACTAAACAGGTATATTTTTTGACCAAAACAGATGTCTACAATTAATAAAATTCCCCAATCACATATTTTTTTATATGGGAACAGATTTGTATACAGCACTTCATTAGTTTTTTTTTTATTATACAAATTTTATCTTTTTGTAGACTTGAAGTCTTGAACAAAGAAAATGAGTACAGCAAAAAAAGCAAAAACAGATAGTGGAAGATCATTCCAAAAGGCCTGGACAGAGACATATGGAGTGATTGAATGCAGTGGGAAAGCATTGTGTATTATGTGTAATGAAAGTGTTGTGTCTCGCACATCAAGTGTCAAACGTCACTTTGAGACCAACCATAACAGTGTTGCTGAACTTGGTTTAGCTCAAAGAAAAGAGTTCCTTGTAGGAAAATTAAAGAAATATCACTCCCAGTCTCTTAGTTTTAGCAACTATCTTTCAAAAACTAATCATCTTACAGCTGCCAGCTTTCAAATTTCACTGTGCATGGCAAAACATGGTAAGCCCCTCTCTGATGGAGATTTTATCAAAAAGGCAATTTTGGCTGGGAGTAATTCACTCTTCCATGATTTCCAAAACAAGGATAAAATTGTGCAGCGCATCTCTGAGATGCCGCTAAGCAGAAATACTGCAAAAGATAGGGTTCTGCGAATGGCTGCTGATGTTAGTCAACAGCTTACTTGCGACTTACAAAAAGCACCCTTCTACTCCATGTGCTTGGATGAAAGTACAGATATTACTAACCATGCAAGACTAGCGCTCATTTTGCGTTATGCTACTGGTGACATCATGAGAGAAGAGCTGGTAAAACTGCTGTCTTTGCCTGGAAGAACACAAGGGATAGATATCCACAATGCTGTGATGGAGGCTTTTTCATCACTAGACATAAGTCCAGAAAAAGTGGTTTCAGTTACTAGCGATGGAGCACCTAGCATGGTGGGGACAACATCAGGATTCATTCATTTCTTTGCTAAGGAAGCAAAACATCCACGGATTCAATTTCACTGCATAATATATCAAGAGGCTCTCTGTGCCAAAGAAAGCAGCAAAAAACTTGATGATGTCCTCAAAGATGTAACAAAAATGGTGAACTTCATCATGGCGCGTGCTCTTAATTTTCGACAATTTCAAGCCCTTCTTGATGAGGTTCAGGCACAATATAACACTTTACTGATGTACAATAATGTCCGGTGGCTGAGCAGAGGACGAGTGTTAGAGAGATTTGTGACCTGCTTGGAAGAAGTTAGGCTATTTATGAACGAAAAGGGGGAAGACTATCCTCAACTCACCAACATGGCCTGGCTTACCAACCTCGTGTTCTTTACAGATTTTACTAACCACTTTAATGTACTAAACAAAAAATTACAAGGCATGGGAAAAACAACAGAAAGCATGTTTAGTGACATCAAAGATTTTGAGAGAAAATTGCATGTTTTTGAAAAAGACCTTGAGAGTGGACAGCTGAAATATTTTCCCAACCTAAAAATACATTTGGATAATTCTACAACATTTGTGGACAGTCATAAAAAAACACCAGGAAATCCACAAAGCATATTCCACCATTGTAGCCGAAGCAAAGGAGAATTTTAGTAAAAGATTTTCTCAGTTCCGTAAGATGGAGACAACCCTTTCATTTATTACTTCCCCAGAAAAGTCCACATTTGAAGATCTTGATCTTTCCTGCTTACAGTGGTTGGATATTCAAAACTTGGAAATGGAGCTACTGGAATTTCAAGAAAGCTCTATCTGGAAAAGTAAATTCAATGACCTGCGTGCGGCTCTTGAACGTAGTGAGTGTGAAAGGGTGACAAATGAAATCACTGCTAGCAGTTCTGAAAATGAAATCCTAAAAGCGTGGAATTCTCTGCCAGACAATTTTAAGTCCATGAAAGCACTTGGGATTGCTCTTCTTACTTTGTTTGGGTCATCCTATGCTTGTGAGCAGCTGTTTTCGGCTTTGAATCATATAAAATCTGATGCTAGAAACAGATTAACGGATGACATGAGTGCTGCATGTGTTGCTCTGAAATTAACGCATTATGAGCCAAGGATTGACAAGTTATCAGCATGCATGCAACAACAAACATCACATTAATTTTTTTCATGTATAGATTCTTTGGGAATACACACCGAGTCCTGACACAGTTAACAGTTTTAAGAAGTTTATCTTTTTTTTACTCAGGATACATTTGACATGTTATGTGAATAATACATTTAAAATATATTGTGTAACTGAATCAAATTCTTCCTAAATTCATTAAATTGAATGAAATCATTAAAACATTATAAATTGCCAATAAATTGAAATGAAAACCAAAGGATTGTGAATCAAATTGATTCTCTGACAATACAAAGATTCCAACCTTTACAAATGATGTTACATAGTTCAGGCAACTTTATAAAGAGTTTTTAGATACTAAAATCTTGTTGTTAAGGTTTAATTGACATGCTGGCACTTTGAGGAAATTCTTTGGTTTTGTGCGGCAGTTTGGGCACTCGGGCTCAAAAAGGTTAGCCATCACCGGCCTAGGCCTTCAGCAACCAGGCCCTGAGATGAAGAGACTGGGGATTTGGGTGCCACAACATTCCCTCCTCCTGGGACAGGAGGTCTGGAGCAGATCCCAAGTCCAGGGAGGGAGCTTGAGAGAGATGCAGAAGTAGAGGGTACCACACTTGGCGTGGCCAACGTGGTGCTATGAGGATCATAGACCCCTTGTCTCTCTGAAGCTTGAACAGTGTCTTGGAAATTAGGGGAATGGGTGGAAAGGCATAGAGGAAGTCTTGCCCCCAATGGAGGAGGAAGGCATCGATGGCCTGAACTCCCTGACAAGGAATCCTGGAACAGAACCGGGGAAGTTTGGCATTCCACGGACTTGCAAACAGGTCTATGTCCGGGGTTCCCCGGGGGAACGACATAAAGAAGACCTTTAAACGGGAGCTTACTGAGACGCGACCTGGACGACCTATCGGCCGCCCCATTCCTCGACCAGAGAGTTCTCCGAGTGGCCACCAAGGCAGCCATACTATTAGCTAGTGCTCGAATTAAATCATAATGCTCATCTGCTAAATAAACTGAGCCAGGCTCTAGGCGACCCAACTCCCTGACCTCTTCCTGCTCCAGGCGAGTAGACTGCCGTAAGCACTGCTAACATCTGAGGCATGCTCTCGCCCCCCCCCCCCCCCCGAGGCTCCACAAACGGAAGCCTGTAAGGACAGAGCATTATCCCCAAATGATTGTTTCAAGAAACCATCTACTCTCCTTTCTTGCGCCTCCTTCAAAGCCGTGCTACCTTCCACCGGTAAAGTGGTCTTTTTTTTTTTTTTTTTAAACTGCTGACACTGCCGCATCAACCTGTGGCGAGCGGAACCTCTCCTTGTCCTTGCCCGCCAAAGGATATAGCCTGTCCATGGCCCTAATGCCTCTAAGGCCCGCTTCCGGCTGATTGCACTCCTCCTGGATCATCCATTCCAACACTCGGTGCACGGGAAACACTACCTGCGCCTGTCTCACCGCTAGCATTATAGAGTCTTCCACATCTTCGTCTTCTGACAGCTGTGCGGTAGCGAGATTGAGCGCCTGAAGGGATTCCGTGACAAGAGCCGTCAGATCCTCCTTCCAGAATACCCAAATGATTTTTTTTTTTTTTTGGCCTGATCCTCTGGCTCTGGAATTTCGCCTTCCTCCAACTCGTCCACTGCTTCGGGCCCTGTCTCAGCATCTTCTGTCTCTTGCCACTCATGAACATCAGGCGAAAGGCCACGTGGCTGAGGCCGCTTAGCGGCTTTTGAGGAATCACCACCAGCGTCCCCTACCCCGGGCTGCTGCCCCTGTCTAGGTAGAGGTACCGTCTCCGGCCTTTTCCCCTAACACCGCATACAAAACGCCTGATGCATAAGCAACACCAAGTCCAGGCAAAAGTCTTTGAGCTGAGACAGCCCGACCCCAAGACTACCAGCGACCCTGAAGGGCCCACTACAACCTCCTGGCTAGACTCCTGCGCCGTAGTTCTCAATGCCTTATTCTCAGCCTCCGCTGAAGCCTCCTGGGAGTCTTGAACCACCTTGACTTCCATCTGATGCTCTACGCTGTTCGACCCTGAAGCGCAGCCCCTGCAGACCCCGGAGTCCTCAACCGTACCTACGGGTGCGGCAGAACACACACTGAGTGCGTAATGCCTTAGGTCAGACACTAAGAAAATAAGTTTATTTTATCTTTTTTCCCCCCAAAAACCAAGTTTCTAACAAACCCAATTAAAGCAAATCAGATTTTCTAAAACTCCCTTAACTGCTCCTATTGCTTTGCCAGAAGCTACCTGCACCTGCTTCACCAAGCTTCCCTTAGCCACTTATGCTGAGGGAATCAGCGTTGCAGGACGCGTCCTGCCCCCACTGCCAGGCTGCTGCATCTGCCAGGGTGCTGAATAAAGAAATAGCAAGTAGAACCCCTGGAAAGCCAACAGCGCCTTGTCCCTGGGGTTCAGAACACAAAAGGCCATAGAAGAAGCTAAAAACGAACAAGGACTAACATCCAATACAAAAGATAAAAACATTAAAACAAAAACATCAAACAAGTTGAAGCTAACCGGGCATGGTATTAAAATATCTTAATCTTATGACACTCAAAGTGAATAAATAAATAAATAGTTAAAAATATAAATAATTAAAAAAATATAAATAATTAAAAAATGTATATAAATTGTTAATAAGCATGTTAATACCTATAATTATATGGTATGGTGTAACCAATAATAAATATATTGTGAACATGAGATGACTAAACCATAGTGATGAAAGCATGTACATAAACGTTTAAAACATGCTAAAAACATTAAGAAACATTATAAAACAATGCAGGGCAGAAGAAACCAAATAATTAAAAACAATAAATAAAGGAACTTGGTACTGGGCCATATAAGCAACACTGACAGGAGAGGAGGATGAAGAGGATAAAGCTAGTCATAATTACAAATTTTACTCACTCCACAAACACCATCAGTAGGTCATCCGATAGTGAGTTTAAGAGGGGCAAATAGCCAGAAACTCAAACTGTAAAATGTCCTGATGGAAATCAATAAATAAAACACAGAAATTTAGATATGGGTTCGAGGAGTGATCCAATGGCGGAGACTATTGGACGTCCTGGTGGATCATGGAGAGACTTGTGGATCTTAGGGATCATATATATTGTAGGGATGATAGGATGAGAAACCGTCAGGAAAGCTTTTTCTTTGGATGTTAAATAACCTGCTTCCTGTCCTATGTATAGAAGTGTATCTATCCGTTGTAGTATAAATTGCGTAGGATTGTCGTAAATCTTTTGATAAAATTGAGTGTCATTGAGTTGACGCAAAACTTCGGTGACATATGATGTGCGGTTTTGTATGACTAGGGCACCACCCTTGTTCTGCTGGCTTGATTATTATAGAATTATTGTCACGGTTTCTCATCCTATCATTTTTTTTCCCTGTCTCCGCGACCGCGGGGCATGTTCTGAAGGGGCGTGTCTAAAGGGGCAGGTTCTGCCCTTAGACGCCCCTTCGACGCCACTGCGCTGCTACTGTGTTTCGGTGTTCACAGAGTGCGGTGCTAGAGGTCTCATGCGTTTACAGCTTGTCTTTCTGTTGGAATATCTTATTTCTGTCTTGTAAGCAGATAGTGTGTTATTTGTGTATTATAATACGGGGAAAAGGAAGGCTAAGGCAGATGGTAAGTCTCAGAGTACTGAAACCGGAAGTTCTAAACCAGTTGGTTCTCTAGACAAGCATGTAGTTCCTTTACCACTGGCGCAGTCCTCTACCGACGGTGTCTCGTTGAGCCCCGATGGGAGATCTCCCCCCTTGCCATGAGTCTGGGTGGTCAGATGTCTCTAGGGTTCTCTCTGAGGCTGATAGAGATATGAAGGTTGTTATTAATTTACCTACTCCGGTTTAGGGGGCAGCTTTGGGTGGCTCTTTTGAGCTACCAGACCTGCCTTCTGAGGCGGAAGAGACTTTGAAGGACGTTTGGGGGGCTTTAAAATGTATTGATTTAAAAGTATCTTCAAAACTGAATTCTTTATGTACCTTTACCCAGGAGGCTGCAGAATCTCTGCAGCAATTGGATAAAAGGGTTACATTACTGGATGTGGCCGTTTCTAAATTAGATTCTCAGGTGCTTCCTCTTCAGTCAGTCAATGTTTTAGGTATTAAGGATTCTTTAATTTTGCATTCTAAAGTCAAAGCTCTTGAAAATTCTATGTGTAGGTGTAATCTATGGTTTTTAAATTTTCCTCAATCTTCTTTGCTCTCTGCAAAGATTCTTCTGGATAAAAATATCTTAAGGAGGTTTTGGCCATATCTGATCCCATTGAAGTTTCTCAAATATATTATATCCCTTCAACTTCCAAAAAAGTTAATTCTGCTGCTGATGAACTGGATGAGATAATCCCCACTATTGTTAATCTCACTGCCTTTATTGAGGATTCCTTAGATACTATTACTTTAAGGTCTACTTTGTTAGTTACCTTTCCATCTATTTTTATTAAGCAGCGTATCCTTAAAGCTTATTTTAAGGTCAAGGCAATTAAGTTCTGTGGACAGGTTGTAAATGTGTTTCCAGATGTGTCACGTGCTATTCAATTGCGCCAGCGGCAATTTTTAGCTTTAAAGCCTCAAGTATTAGCATTGGGCACTACTTTCTTTCTAAGATTCCCATGTAAATGTGCTATCAATTTTGATGGCGCTTCTTATGTTTTTGTAGACGTCACACATCTGGAAAAATTTCTGAAGGATAGACAGGGCTCGGAAGGGGATGGTACTGTTTGATAATATTTCACCTCTTTAGGTGTGGGCCTTCGGGCCCAGGTTACTGTATGATGTTGTGTATTCTTTTTTCTTCATAGATCCAATCTCACTCTCGTGATGTGGGCTATATCATGTAAAGCTATTTTCTCTTGTTTTTGTATTTCTTTTATGATGATTTCTAGATTGTCTTGAATCCATATTTGATCAATGTAATTTGATTAAAACTAATAAAAAAACAAAAACAAAAAAACAAAATGAATACCGAAATTAAACATAACTTAACTTAAATAAACTGAGTGGCAGTCATTTACAAGGTACTCAATGTCCTCCAGCGTATACTTCAAAAATGCACCGCTTTCACACGCGGCCTGATAAGCGCGGGAAGCATGCCCCACGAAAAGACCTCTTTCCCTAGCAGGAAGAAGAGGAGAACCCTGTGCCCTATAGGCATGAACATCCTGACAGCTCATAGAACATAGAAAAAAATGGATGTCTTTTGGGAAGAGATCCATGTCTAGGGTTTAGAATGAAAGCAGTGGATTGCCTCTATTGAGAAGAAGCAACTACAGATTCTAACCCCCAGAGTCACAAGCATCTGATGAAGATTGATCAGAAACCCTGCAGTTGCTGGGTTTGCTGAGCCTGGTGAGAGGTTGAATTCTGCAGACCAGGACGATGCTTCCCTTGTTTGGGAACATCTGCATGATGGGCAGATGATGCATAAAACCTTCTTCTCCTATGGGAAGAAGGTTTGGCAGGACATTTCCTACCTAATGGGACAGAAGAAGGTGCAGAACAGCCCCTAGGAACAGGTAAGTCAGTGGACAACTGAGTAACCTGACGTAAAGACTCCTTGTTGAAAAGACTGTCTCCAGTACAAGGAGTATGTCCCAGTCTTTGCTGTGCCCATTTGTCTAAGTCTGAAGCTTGGAGCCAGGCTCTACGTCGTGCCCCTATAGATATAGCAGAAGTCCTGCTAGCAGACTCAAAAGAGTCTAGGGAAGCACGAGTAAGAAAGCAAGAGATACTCTGAAGATGCTTAAGCAGTGAAGAATAGCCTGCACTCTTGGACTCTGGAAGAGAAGGAGTCAAAAGATGTAATTGCTTTGTGACCTCCTCAAGAGATAGACTCATATAAAAAATATATGAGAGAATTCTTGCAGAAAGCATAGATGTCTGGAAGGTTTGACGTCCAAAGGCATCTAGTGTCTTAGACTCACGACCTGGCGGATAAGAAGAGTGCTTTTTCTTACTCTTTACCCGCCTCATTGCTGATTCCACTACTATGGAATGATGAGGAAGTTGAGTCTTTTGAAACCCTGGAGAGGGGGGCACCTGATATAGAAGATCAGTTGCTCTGGAAGGTGGGGGTACCTTTAAAGGTGCTTCCCACATTCCTAGAAGGAGATCCTGCAAAGAATGATGCAAAGGAAGCATTATGTTCTCCTTTGCTTTGGTAGAAACAGAGCCTTGTGCAGGATCATGTCCAGGGATAGGAATGGCAAGGGATCTTGCTATATCCAGGAGGAAACTCTGAAAAGAGGGATCCCCAACAGGAATCTCCCTTGGACAGGTTAGATCTGAAGAACTAGCCTGAGCACCGAAAGAGCTATCCAAATATATAGGAATAGAAGATCCTGCACGGTGCAGTGTGGAATGCTTAAGGGATGGTTGCCGGTACTGGCTGTAAGGAGCAGCGACCGTCATTACCACATTGTCCATGCCAGGTATCGACTCCAAGCTTGGTATAGAAGGGAGCGATCCTGTTGGAAGAAGCATGGCAGGAGTTGGCCATGATGCTACTGTGGATTCCGGTACCGATGCTAATACCGGTACCGATGTCGGAGCCGAGCCCGACACAGACATCGGAGCAGCCATTGGCAGTTCAATCGGTACAGAGGTAATCGAAAGCCTCCGGTCGATATCCTCGGTACCGAGTCTCTGGTATCGATCGGTGTCGGTACCAACGCGTGTTGGTACCCAGTCCTCCAGACTAGAGATCAATTCCAGACTTGGCATCGAGGGCAAAGAGCCTGATGAGCGAAGCATGGAAAGCACCGACCGCAAGGGTAATGTGGACATCGGTACCGACTTCGGTACCGTGTCTGATACCGGTGGATGAAGGCCAACCGGTGGCAACTCAAACAGCCTCGGGGGAACCGAGAGTTGCGGATCCGAATTATCGGAACCGAGCCTTGGGTACCGCCGGGAGCCGGTACCAAGGCGAGTCAGTACCCAGTCCTCCAGACTGGAGATCGATTCGAGACTCGGCATCGAGGGAAGCGAGGCTATCGATGCACGTCTGGAGGGTACCGACATCGGTGGTAGAATCGGTACTGGTACCGATAATGGAAAGTCAGTCTGGAGGGTATCCACCGGTCCCGAAGGTACCGAGGACGCCAGATGACCATCTCTGGTGAGGAGTGTATCATCCAACACCAGTGCCGATGCCAGGGTATCGGTACCGCTCGAAGCGGATGCCACCACCAGACACGGCTCAAGTATGTTCTGTGAGGGGTGAACCCCAGGAACAACCTGAAACCCTTCAAAGGCTTTGGAGACCAAAGACTCCCGCCGGGGTTTTGAAGCCAGTGGGCCCTTGAGGGCAAGGCCGGAGCAATCTACATGCTGTGCATGAGACCTACCACTCGAGGGCTGTCTAGTCTTAACAGACTGTTTGTGGGTTACCTGATCCTGTGTAGAAGAAGAAAGGGACGTGGCCCTGACGTCGGAGGGAAACCGTGTATCGAGGGAACCTCGATGTTGAAAACCTCTTCTCACCAAACTGTTGCCTAACGGCTCCGGAGGAAAAAGGTCAGGACCCAAGCAGGTTAGACACCGATATTGAGGGTCTAAAAATAAAGTTGTACTGCCACAGTCTGAACATTTCTTGGAGAAAGTGGCTGGCGGTTCCATGAAGGAAAAGAAGGAGGCCTGAGAAACCGTGAGACACTATGAAGAAAAAATATCCCTTGAAAAAAGGAGATTTCACAGGAAAAGAAAAGAAAACACCAGGGGTACCGGTAACGTCGGGGAGACAGCCGCGACCACAAGAAAACTAAAGAAATAAAACAAGAATTTTCTGTGGTGACAGGACGTCCTGCCGGCTCCGCGGAAAACGAAAACTGAGGAGAGGCAGTTGGGAAAGGCGGGAAGGCAGCACGCAGGCGTGGTGGGATGCTTCCAAAAGCTCTTTGATTGGACGCTGGGAAGCGTTCCCGCACAGACTCCGTCGGTACCGACGTACCCATATGTGACGACTCATTTCTGCTTGTTCCTGGAGATTGGAAGATTGAGTGGATGATATGATGGGATGGGGCTATGTGTGGTACACACTCTTTCACTCAGCTCCCTCAATATATTTTCCTTTTCCCCTTCTTTCGATTCCCTTTTTGCATGGGCAAAAATAAAGCAAAGTTGCTCTAGGGACCGTATCCTATTTCAGGTCAGAAAGATTTGCTCCAAGGGTTGCATCCGGCCCACTGGCATTAGTTTGGGTACCCAGGCTTTGGAGCATTAAAACGGGAGAATACAAGCCAACGGGCAGAGCAGAGATATGGCGCCACCAGCTTTTGAAAATGGAGAGGTAACCTTCTCTGTGCAATTGTGGTATAAATCATCAATTAGCCTGGGAGGACTGACAACTTGCATATTTATTGGTGTCACATGAAAGGGAATGCATCTGCTAGATTAAGTATTGGTCTAATAATAATCAAGAGGAAAAGAAAGCCTGAAATAGCTTACTAACAGGGATGGAGCCAGCACTGCCACGGAATTTAATATGCTTGGCTTTGATATGGTCAGAAAACACAGTAGGGGTGGGATGGGGGAATGGGGACAGGGAGGGTGCTGGTGTTGGCTGAAGCATGAGAATGCATATTCTCCTCTACCCACAGTGGTGGAAAGCAGAGGAATATCATCAGCTGGGCAAACTGAATGCACCAACTCCCTTAATCTGCCATCATTCACTAGGCTACTGTGTCAATTCTGCAACTTCATGGCTTGGATGCAACCAAAGGAATAGCAGATGAGACACTGCAAACTCAAACTTGAGCACCACATTGTTTCTTTACAGGCTTCCTGTCAAAAGGGAACCGCAGGACAGCAACAGAGAAAGCACAGTTACTTACCTGTAACAGGTGATCTCTGGGAACAGCAGGAATTAGTCATCACATATGGGTACGTCGGTACCGACGGAGCCTGCGCGGGAAAGCTCCCCAGCCTTTCAGATGAAAGGCTTTTGGGGCCTCCCACTGCACATGCGCGCTGCCTTCCCGCCTTCCTGACCAGCTCTCTTCAGTTCGAGTTTAAAGCTGAGACAATAGAGAGAGGAAAGGAAGATAGATAGATAGAGATACAACTCCTAGGGGAGGTGGGTGGGTTGTGATGACTAATTCCTGCTGTTCCCAGAGATCACCTGTTACAGGTAAGTAACTGTGCTATCTCCAGGAACAAGCAGGAATAAGTCCTCACATATGGGGACTCCCTAGCTAAGATGCCTGGGAGATCCCCCTCCAAGGGTAAACCATCTTCGTATGGATCTCAGGCATCCATCCAGGGAAGGTGGGCAGGAGTTGTTTAAGTATGGAACAGGTGTTTGAGGACAGCCTGACCAAACAAGGCATCCCGGCGGGAGTCCTTGTCCAAGCAGTAATGGGCTGTGAAGGTATGAACCGAGGCCCAAGTGGCTGCTCGACAGAACTGATCTATGGACACAGAGTGAAGATGAGCCATAGAAGTAGCCATGGCTCTCACATTGTGAGCTGTGACATGGCCTTCCAGAGAAATGTTCTTACTCTGGTAAGCAAAAGAAATACACTGAGCAATCCAATTGGAAAGTGTACGTTTGGTGACTGGAAGTCCCAAATGAGAAGGATCAAAAGCCACGAAAAGTTGGGAAGACTTTCGATGTGGCTGAGTCCTGTTGAGGTAAAAGGCGAGA
The DNA here is from genome assembly GCA_033557465.1 of Ichthyophis bannanicus. NCBI lineage: Eukaryota > Metazoa > Chordata > Amphibia > Gymnophiona > Ichthyophiidae > Ichthyophis > Ichthyophis bannanicus. Next base: position 368,067,302 of record CM066033.1, on the reverse strand, counting down.
GCTCTTTTACAGTCAAGAGTATGAAGGTTCCTCTCTGCACTGGATGCATGAGGAGCCGGGAAAAAAACAGGTAGATATACCTCTTGATTAAGATGAAAAGGCGAGACCACTTTAGGCATAAAGTGGGGATTCGTCCTAAGGACCCCCTTATCATGATGAAAATTGGTATAAGGTAGATTAGCCACCAAAGCCTGCAGTTCACTGATGCGGCGAGCCGAAGTGACTGCAATAAGGAAAAGAACCTTCCAGGAAAGAAATTTCAGGGAGGTAGATACCAACGGTTCAAAAGGTGGCTTCATAAGTTGACCCAGAACTAGATTCAAGTCCCATGCTACCGGAGGAGGTCGGATGGGAGGCTAAGGGAGGGTCAGGCCTCTCATGAACCTTGCAATAAGAGGATGAGAGGAGACAGGTTGTCCATTTATAGGTTTTAAGGATGCTGCAATAGCACTTAAATGGACTCGTACTGAATTCGTCTTGAGGCCTGCATTGGAAAGATGCAGGAGATAGTCCAGTAGAGAATTCAAAGGAAGTGCTAGAGGGTCAAGACCCTGTTGCGCACACCAAATGGAAAAACGTTTCCATTTGAAAGCATAGGAATGCCTAGTAGAGGGTTTCCTAGAGGCATGAAGGATATCTTTCACTGGTTGGGAAAGATTAAACTCATGAAGGCTTAAGCCTTCAGTAACCAAGCTCGGAGATGTAGGGACTTGGGGTTTGGATGCCACAAAGTCCCCTGCTCCTGAGACAGAAGGTCTGGTGCAGCTCCCAGGTCCAGGGAGGAGCCCTGGGAGAGCTGTAGAAGGAGAGGGAACCACACTTGGCGTGGCCAGCGTGGAGCAATGAGGATCATGGATCCGTGATCCCTCTGAAGTTTGAACAGAGTCTTGGGAATCAAAGGAATGGGTGGAAAAGCGTACAGGAATTCCTGACCCCAATGTAGGAGAAAGGCATCGTTGGCCTGAGCTCCCTGACACGGAGTCCTGGAACAGAACCGGGGAAGTTTGGCATTCCACGGACTTGCAAAGAGGTCTATGTCCGGGGTCCCCCATTCCTGAAAGATTCTGCGTATCTGGTCCATATGCAGGGACCATTCGTGTGGGAGCAGAACTCGGCTGAGTCTGTCTGCCCGAGAGTTTGAACTCCTGGAAGATATACTGCCAGAAGATGAATTTGATGCTCTCTGGCGAAGGCCCATAATCTGAGAGCTTCGTTGCAAAGCGACAGAGAGCCCGTCCCTCCTTGTTTGTTGACATAGAACATGGCTACCTGATTGTCTGTTTGGACTAGGACAGTCAGGTTGACAAGGAGGGTGTGGAAGACTGTGAGGGCAAGGAAGATTGCTCGCAGTTCCAGAAGGTTGATGTGAAGGGTGGTCTCCTGAGGAGACCAGGTGCCCTGAGTGGAGAGGTGTTGGAGATGAGCTCCCCACCCTGTTTGGGAGGCATCTGTTGTGAGGGTTGCTTGGGGCAACGAAGGTTGGAAGTGGATCCCCAACAACAGATTTTTGGAGGATGTCCACCACTGGAGAGACCAAAACAGTCGTTTTGAGGTGAGTATTTGGTCTGAGAGCAGTCCTGATGCTTGAGACCACTGGGTGGCCAAGGTCCATTGAGCTGCTCTCATATGAAGACGAGCGTAGGGCACCACGTGTACCGTGGAGGCCATGTGGCCCAGAAGTTGCAGCATTTCTCTGGCTGACAAGTGACTTCTGGACTGAGCCTGGGAGGCCAAGCTTATTAGCCTTTGGCCTCGGACCAGAGGGAGGTAGGCCCTTGCAGTGGTGGAGTCCAATTGGGCCCCTATGAATTCCAGAGACTGAGTAGGGATGAGTTGGGATTTGGGAATGTTTACCACAAGTCCCAGATATTGAAGAATACGCCTTGTGCGGTCCAGAGAAATCTGGGCTTCTGACTGAGATGGAGCTCGGATGAGCCAGTCGTCCAGATATGGGAAGACAAAGATTCCCATGCCTCTGAGAAATGCGGCTACGACTGCCATGCATTTTGTGAAGACTCTTGGAGCAGAGGCCAGACCGAAGGGTAGTACTCTGTACTGGAAATGTTTTCCCTGGAACAGAAATCTTAGATATTTTCTGTGGGATGGATGGATGAGTATATGAGTGTACGCATCCTTGAGATCTAGAGAACAAAGCCAATCCTGACTCTGAAGGTATGGAAGGAGAATGCCCAGAGAGAGCATTTTGAATTTCTCCTTGAATAGAAACTTGTTCAATTCTCTCAGATCTAGGATAGGTCTGAAGCCCCCTGTCTTCTTTGTTATGAGAAAGTAAGGGGAGTAGAAACCTAACCCCTGTTGAGGAGGATGAACCTCCTCTATTGCCCCTTGGGCAAGGAGAGAAGAGACTTCCTGACCCAACAGGGTCAGAAGAGATGGGGGAGAACTGAATTGCCTCACCATGGTATGGGGAGGAAGGCTGGAGAAATGAAGTTTGTAGCCTTCCCTGATAATAGAGAGGGTCCATTGCTCTGATGTGATTTGTTCCCATCTGGGAGCAAAATGAGCTAGCCTTCCAGGAATGGTGAGGGGCTCTGGTTGTTCTAGAGCCAGAAACGGCAAGTTCTCTAGGGGCAAGTCAAAACCCCTGAGGGGGTTGAGCCTGCTGGGGTGTAGCAGACACTGCAGGCTTTGACTTTACCTGCTTAGATTGTTGACGCTTAGCCGCAAAGCGAGGCTGAGCAGATTGCTGGCCAGTATTTGTGGAAAATCTGGCCTTCTTATAGTAAGGCCTTTTAAAAGACTTCTTTTTGGCAGGGGTAGAAGTAGACTTGGAAAGTCTATCTAGAGTGGCATTTTCTGCATCCATTTGAGCAGCTTTAATTTGCCAGTCTTCCCCAAATAAGTTCTCACCGGTACAGGGCAGATTCCTGAGGCCATCTACAACCCAGGGTTCTAGGTCAGAAGCCTGGAGCCAAGCGAGACGTCGGGCTGCAATAGCAATTCCCGAAGCTCTGCCTGCAACCTCAAAGGAATCAAAGGCTGCCCTGTTGGAGAACTTGGAGACCTCTGAAAGTTGTGTCACCATAGAAAAGAAGTCCGCCCTTTGATCATCAGGGATAAAGGGGGCAAAATTCTGTATCTTTAGGGCAAGTTGTCCAAGAAACATGCCCATATAAAGGCTATAAGAATTGATCCTGGCTATAAGCATACTAGCCTGGAACATCTTTCTTCCAAAAGAGTCCAGGGTCTTACATTCTCGCCCTGGAGGGGTAGAAGAATGCCTTTTAGGACTCTTTATTTTCTTCATGGCAGACTTCACCACAATAGAATGGTGAGGCAGCTGAGTTTTCTGGAACCCAGGAGAAGGAGGGACCCGATACATGGTGTCCAACCTACGGGAATGGGGAGACAGTGTTAAAGGAGTCTCCCACAAATCCATCAAGTGTTCTTGAAGGATTTCATGGATAGGCAGAGTGACTGCCTCTTTAGGAGCTTTAGAGTATCCTAAAATATCCAATTTTTTTGATCTGGGTTCTTTCTCAGAAGATGTAGCAATAGATAGTGCTTTAGCTACATCAACAATGAAATCCTGAAAGGATAAATCCTCTGGAGGAGACATCCTCCTCTTTGGAGAAGAGGGCTCCTCAGGAAGAGTAAGCTCAGCAGAGTCATCAGAGGAATCTGAGTATTCCCTCTGTGCTTCCAATGTACGATACGCATACCGATCGGTATCGACATCGGGCATATCGGGCATGGGATCGGTACCGGGCGAAAGCCTGAATCCGGCATGCGGAACCGATCGACACTTGGAAGTGGATGGTCTCGGTTCCGGTGTGGATACCGGAACCGGGGCCGGTACCGATGGAATCGGTACCGAGGGCGTCGCAGCCTTAATGAATGCCAGAACGGCCTGCTGCATGGTCTGGACAGTATTGCCCATAGACGCCACTACTGCCTGGATGTCGGTACCGGTATGGGCCGGTACCCCAGAGCAGTCCAACAGGTGATCGGTCGAGGCCGTGCCATCAATGTCAACCTGTGACCCCATGATTGCTTTGGAGGCCGGAGCCTCCCGCCGGGGTTTTTTGGCCTGGGCAGAATCCTCGAACTCAAAATTGAGAGCCTCTCGATCTTTAGAAAGAGATTTGCTTTTAGAGGATTTGCCCACAGGAGTTTTGGTTACCTGAGATCCATCCGGAGAGGAAGACCTGGATGACTGTGATGCTTCTGAAGGAAACAGCACATGGAGCTTGTTGGCCCGGTTCTGCAAACCACGTTTAGACATCTGGGTGCAGGATGGGCAGTCCGGTATGGAGTGGTCAGGTCCCAAACATTTGAGACACCATTCATGGGTGTCTGTGACAGAAATGACAGCACTGCATTTGGTACATTTTTTAAAACCAGGGACTGGCTTCTCCATGAGGAGAATTTGTGTAGGCCTTAAGGCCTAACAACAGGTACCAAGCTGTGCTGAAGAAAATAAAAAAGTCTTTTTTTTTTTTTTTTTTTATATATAAAGAAAGAAAGAGAGACCGGTGGTACCGGTTTCGGTATGGGGAAGGCAGGTACGCGGTCTAAAGAAAACAAACAAATTTCACAATTTCTTCAGCGGTGACAGGAACACGACCTGCTGGCTCCGCGGAAAAAGAGAAACTGAAGAGAGCTGGTCAGGAAGGCGGGAAGGCAGCGCGCATGTGCAGTGGGAGGCCCCAAAAGCCTTTCATCTGAAAGGCTGGGGAGCTTTCCCGCGCAGGCTCCGTCGGTACCGACGTACCCATATGTGAGGACTTATTCCTGCTTGTTCCTGGAGATCGTGTGTAATCTTCACCTACACTTCTGGCTTACTAAGAGCATGTGTGTGCAGAAAGATCAATGAATAACACAGTTTTAAACCTTTGTAGAGTCTCAATGTTGTGATTTATTTTTTAAACATCTCTAAAGATTAAATGCCAAAGAGGGTACAAGAGGAGACATGGAAGAAATTTAGCCCTGCGGCACCATATAATTTCTCTGCTATGAGAGGAAAAGTAACATACAGGCATCATAAACACAAACAAACATGGCTCTCCATATCCCATCTTGCTCATGAAAGCTTGCAATGACCTTATCGGGGACCTATCATTTCTTTACATTTTAACTTGGGGAGAATAAAGAAGTGCCCCTTTCATTTCATTACAGCCCGATGGGCAGCAGGAATCCAAGTCAGGAATAGATCCCAGATATCCCTTTGACAACAGAGTACTAAGAACTGAGACCTGAAAGGGATCCCAATGATTCGGCTTCTGACATGAGGGCACCAGGCTTGTGCATACCTGCCGACATTCCACCGCTTTCAATGATCTTTTTGATCTTCTCTTGATCCTCCCACCGCAGCTCTGGAAATCCATCCATGTCACCAAGATCCAGAATGCCAACCCGCTTCCAGAAACAGTCATGGTGATGCCAGTGTGGCACCTTCCCATCAAACATAGGGGACTAGCAGAAGAAAACAAAATGAGAAGATCATCACTTTTTTATATATTTATGCATTTCCAGAAACATTCACCACCATATAAGTGAACAAATAAATGACAAAATTATCCATCAAATTAATAAGCAAAATCAGAAAAGAAATAAAAATATAAACATTGTCTGATCAGTCCACATAAAAGGAGGAAAATTAAAGAAAGGAAAAAACCCCATAAATCTCACTCATAAACCTGAGAAGCTTAAGGAAAAGCAAACAAGAGAGGGCAAAAGAGAATGCCATCAGCTGGATGAAAGTCAATTACATTTCAACCTTCTTCTCTTTTTCTTTCTATATAACAATTTCAACAAAATTACAAGTATACACACATGCTTAAGTAACTTGAGAGTAACAAAATTATACAACAGCAAATAACAAAGGAAACAAACTAAAGTACATACACTCTCATTTAGACCACAATAATGGAGGGGGGCAGAGAGGTACATATGAGAGGGGAAAAATGATAATTACACTTACCTGGTAATTGTAGTTCCTTTAGTGACGACAGTTCAGTCCTCTACCTCTGGGTTGTCAATCTCCTCCTGCAGCTAGGAGACTGGTATGTCAGAATGATGACATCACTGGATATAGTCTGCAGCACTCCCACTTGCATTCCAGTGTAAACTATAACAAAGCAGACTCAAAGGAGCAATAAATAAGTAGCAAAACAGAATAACAAATGTACTATCAGGAAACCATCCCCCTCGAGCGGGCCTTCTTACCCCCTGCCCCACCATCGCGAAGGATAGAAACAAAGGAAGAGAAGGAATCCAGACTCACCAGTCACCTCTTCAGCTCGGCACGAAATCTGGAACCTCCTATAAACATCCGGGCGGGAAGGAGGACTGAACTGTCGTCACTAAAGGAACTACAATTACCAGGTAAGTGTAATTATCATTTCCTTAGCGTTCCTCCAGTTCAGTCCTCTACCTCTGGGAAGTACCAGAGCAGTAATCAATGGGAGGGACCCTTCCAGCCGGCATACAAGACAGCCGAGCCGAAACGAGCATCCGAAGCCGCAGCAACATCCAATCGATAGTGTTTGCTGAACGTATGCAGAGACGACCAAGTCGCCGCCCTACAAATGTCCCCCGGGGGAACCAAACTATGTTCTGCCCACGAGGACGCCTGCGCTCTGGTGGAATGCGCTCTCAGACCCACAGGCACTACACGCCCCCGAAGCAAATAAGCGGATGCAATTGCTTCTTTAAGCCAGCGGGCGATGGACGCCTTAGCCGCCGCTTCGCCCCGCCGAACGCCGCCGAAGAGAACAAACAAACGCTCAGACTTACGGAACGACTCTGTGGCTCTCAAATACTGACGCAAAGCTCTCTGCACGTCGAGACGCCGAAGACCGCGATCCGCGTCACCGCCCCCCAAAGATCCCAAGACGGGCAAGCAAACTGCCTGGTTCAGATGAAAAGGAGACACCACCTTAGGCAAAAAGGACGGAACCGGACGCAAGACCACCTTTTCTTTAGAAAAGGACAGGAAGGGCTCACGACACGACAACGCTTGCAGCTTTGAGATCCGCCGTGCAGAACAAATCGCCACCAGGAACACCGTCTTGAGCATCAAATCCTTCAGGGATGCACGACGCAAGGGCTCAAAGGGGGGCTCAGTCAGAGCCGTGAGCACAAGATTGAGATCCCATGGGGGGAACGCACACCCTGCGCGCCGGACGTACACGAACGTCTGGGTGATCTCCCAACGGCCGTCCATTGATCTTGCCCCGATAACAGGACAGGGCTGCCAACTGCACGCACAAGGAACTGGCAGCAAGACCTTTGTCAAACCCGTTCTGCAGAAATTCGAGAACCAAAGGAATTGACGCCGAGCCCGGCCTCACCTGACGTTGTGAACACCAGTCCTCAAAAACACGCCAGACCCGCACATACGCCAAGGACGTCGACTGCTTACGCACCCGCAGTAAGGTTGCCACAACCGCGGACGAATAGCCCTTTTTCAGGAGCTTCGCCCTCTCAATGGCCATACCGTAAGCGAGAACCGATCCACCTGAGGCATGAACAGGGGCCCTTGGAGCAACAGATCCGACCTGGCCGGCAGCCGCCAAGGCTCCCCGTCCAACAGACGTATTAGGTCGGCGTACCAGGGCTGCCTCGGCCAATCGGGACCCACCAACAGCACCTGACCCGCATGCGCTCCGATCTTCTGAACCACCCGGCCTATCAATGCCCATGGTGGAAAGACATAGAGGAGGCCGTCCGTCGGCCACCGACGGAGCAAGGCGTCAATGCCCTCCGACATCCTTTCCCGCCTTCTGCTGAAAAAACGGCCGACTTTTGCCGACTGAAAGGTTGCCATGAGATCCATGACCGGAGTCCCCCAGCGCCTGACGATCTGGCGGAAAACCGCAGGATGCAGTTCCCACTCCCCTGCATCCACGTGCACTCGGCTGAGAAAGTCCGCGGTGACATTGTCTTTGCCGGCAATGTGCGCTGCCGAAATCGCAGACAAGCGAAGCTCTACCCACGCGAACAGCAGGTCGGCCTCCGCCTCCATCGCGGCACTCCCGGTGCCACCCTGTCGGTTGATGTACGCTACCGTCGCCGAGTTGTCGGAGAGAACTCTCACAGCCTGACCGCGCACCAGGCCCTCGAACGCCTGTAGGGCCCGAAACACTGCCCGAAGTTCCAAGCGATTGATCGCCCACGAGGCCTCCAGGGGGGTCCACAGGCCCTGCACAAATTGAGTCTCGCAGTGGGCTCCCCAGCCCACTAGACTGGCAACCGTCATCAATGGCAGCCACTCTGGCTGTTCCAGTGGCAAGCCCCTTGCCAGTGACGAGGGGCGAAGCCACCACCGAAGGGACCGCCGAACTGCGCCCGGGCAAGGAAGACGCGTGCTCAACGAATGTTCCTAATGCGACCAACGACGGAGCAGCGCCCTCTGGAGAGGCCGCATATGGAACCGGGCCCAAGGCACCACCTCCAACGTTGCCGGCATGGTGCCCAGCACCCGGAGATAATCCCATGCCGAGGGAGCCGGCCCTGACAGGAATTGCCGCACCAGGGTCCGCAACCCCTCGGCACGTTTGTGGGGCAGGAACACCTGCCCCTGGGACGTGTCGAACCGGACTCCCAGGTATTCGAGGACCTGAGTGGGCTGCAAACGGCTCTTGGCCGGGTTGACCACCCAACCCAGCTCTTGCAAAAGCTGCACCACCCTGTCCGTTACCCGGAGACTTTCCTCCGCGGACTTGGCACGAATCAACCAATCGTCGAGGTATGGGTGAACCAGGACACCTTCTTTGCGCAAGGCCGCCGCTACCACCACCATGATTTTGGTGAAGGTCCGAGGCGCCGTCGCCAGACCGAACGGTAAGGCCTGAAACTGGTAGTGGCCCCAGGGAAGGGCAAACCGCAGCAATCGCTGGTGCACCTCTCGAATGGGGATGTGCAAGTACGCCTCCGTTAGGTCGAGGGACGTCAAGAATTCTCCGCGTCGCACGGCTACGATGACTGACCGCAATGTTTCCATCCGAAAGTGCGGCACCCGCAAGCACCGGTTCACCCCCTTCAGATCCAGAATGGGTCGCAATTGCTCTCCTTTTTTGGGCACCACGAAATAGATGGAATAGCGACCCAAGCCGTAATCGTCCTTGGGAACCTCCACGACGGCCCCCAAGCGAATGAGCCGATCCAGGGTTTCGCGAACCGCCGCCGCCTTTGCGGGACCCCGACAAGGCGACATGACAAAGGAGTCCCGCACGGGCCGGGCCAGCTCCAGCGCGTATCCGTGCTGAACAATTTCCAACACCCACTGATCGGAGGTAATGTGGGTCCAGGCGGAGAGAAACCCCCGAAGCCGACCGCCAATGGGAGGCTCCACCGCCGGGACCCACCTCGCTTCATTGGGTCTTACGGGCAGAAGACGCTGGGAGGGAGGAGAAGCCTCTACTCGCCCCCCGAAACCCCCGAAAGCCCTGGCCCCTAGAGGGAAAACGTCCCCTCTGGAAAGTGCCTGGCCGCGTGGAACGGAATCTTCTGAAATCCCGAAACTGACCCCGGCCGCTCTGGGCAGACTTGGACTGTTTCGGTTTGTCCTCGGGCAGACGTCCCGCTTTAGACTCACCCAAGTCCTTCACCAACTTATCCAAATCCTCCCCAAACAGCAAACCACCTTTAAAGGGAAGCTTACTGAGGCGGGATTTAGAAGGGCCATCCGCGGCCCAATTACGCAGCCACAAGGAGCGACGGGCAGCCACCACGGAGCCCATGCTGTTGGCTAGCGCTCGAATTAAATCATAATGCACATCAGCAAGGTAGGCCGCACCTGACTCCAAACGATCCAGCTCTTTCACCTCCTCGAGGTCAACGTGCGGGGATTGGCGCAGCCGCTGGGCCCAGCGCAAACATGCTCGGGCCACCCAGGCTCCACAGATAGAGGCTTGAAGCGAAAGGGAATCCGCCTCAAAAACCTGCTTGAGTAGACCGTCAACCTTACGGTCCTGGGCATCCTTCAAGGCCGCACTTCCCTCCACGGGAATGGTGGTCTTTTTAGTAACAGCCGATACCACCACGTCTATCCGTGGCGCTCGGAAGCGGTCTTTAGCGGCTTCCGCCAAAGGATATAACCGGCTCATCGTGCGAATGCCCCGGAGCCCCGCTTCCGGCTTATCCCATTCGTCCTGAATCATCCTCTCGACCACCGGGTGTACCGGAAACACCACCTGAGTCTGTCGAACCGCTTGGATGACCGGATCCTCCAATTCGTCCTCCACTGCCGCTGGCGGAGCCAAGTGCAACATCTGCAAAGTCTCCGAAATCAAGGCCGCCAACTCCTCTCTGCGGAACACTCGAATGATCTTGGCTTGCTCTTCAGGCTCCGGGATCTCACCCTCCTCCAAGTCCTGTGATCCCTCTTCAGGATCCCATTCCGGATCCGGAGCTTCCGGCCAGGAGCCCTCCACTGGGTCCGCAAGCCGTGCTCGCTTTGGCGCAGGCGGCTCCGTGACCGTCGCTCCTTCCGCCACCAACGGTGGAGGCTGGGCAAAAAGCCTGATGCAGGAGAAGGACAAACTCCGGACTGAATCCACTGAGACCGGACGGCTGAGGGGCCAAGGGTTCACCGGAGGGCCCCGGCATCGCCTCCAAATCGGGCTCTTGCTCCGAGATCCGCTGGGAAGCAGCGGTCACCCCCGCAGGCTCCCCCTGTTCCTCCGGAGACTCATGGGCTGCCATCTGAAGCTCCACCGCAGAAGACAGGGCTGCACAGCCCCTGCACACACCGGTGTCAGGGACCGTGCCTCTCCTAGTGCCACACACTAGGCACAGAGGCCGGGCAGCCATAAAGATGAAGCCAACCGCCCCTAAGAGCTAAGGCCAACTTCACTCCAAGACTGGGAAGGCTATGACAGGTAATTCTTTAATTTGCACCTCTGATCAGCCTGCGTGTTCTCTTTTTTTTTTTTTTTTTTGAAACCTGCAAAGAACTAGCTCCCAAAAACCAAGGAAGGCCCCGCAGCCCCCCCCCCTCACCCGGTGAACCCACCGGGCCGACTGAAGGGGCTGAAAAGAAAAATAATGAGGCCCACCCAAAATAACACAATCAAACAACCAAAACGAAAGTTAAGTAAAAGAATTAAAAGAAATGAAATGAAACCGCAGCAGTGTCCCGACAAGAAAACGGGAGCCGATGCACTGACACGCGGCTGCAGCGCGGCACACAAAATGGCCGCCGCGACTGCAAACCGCGAATGTAAAAGGGCGCCAAAATCACCGCGGTGTTCCTGCACCCCACAAACAGCGTGCCTGGAATAACGAGCAGCCGGAAGCCAGTGCAGCACTTACCGGTCCGGTCTGCCTCTCCTCCAGCGCTACCGACAGCGTCGGGAACCCCGGGCCCTGCAATCACTGAAAGTGAGGCACAGATCAGTCTCAGAGCACAAAAAACGCCACTCCGAGAGACACGCTGTCAGAATGGCTCACCCCCGTACAGTCAGGGAGGTGAGACTTCTGGGCCAACCGGGGGGAGGGGGGGAAACTCGATCTAGAGCCAGGACCCCCTCACAGGAAGAAAACCCCAGCACCGGCACCGGCAGGAAGCAAGAAGGCTTTCCTCCTGTGTGGCTCTTGATTTTTTTCTGTTTTTTTTTTTTAAAGGGACACTGCCCAGAACAGAAACCAACCCACTTAACTATTCTAAAAACCTCCCTGCTCCTTATCCATTCCTCCAAAAACAAAAGAACCTCTCCTTAAGGCTCGTCAAGACCTCCTGCTGCAAGGAGACTGGTTACACTGGGATGCAAGTGGGAGTGCTGCAGACTATATCCAGTGATGTCATCATTCTGACATACCAGTCTCCTAGCTGCAGGAGGAGATTGACAACCCAGAGGTAGAGGACTGAACTGGAGGAACGCTAAGGAATGGTAAAGAGAATAAAGAACATCAACAATAGGCACAAATCCTACTGCGTCTACCACCTCTAGCCAGTACTCCCATCCCTATCAGCCAAGATTAAGGCCTTTTTCAGGTCCAGGAAGGTACGTAGCTGCTTGGGAGAAAAGAAAAGATGCTTAACATTAACACAGGTAACATAACATTTATAGGGCTAGCGCAGTCAGACGTTCGCTCTCAAAGACAATGTTTCTTGCCGCAAAGACAGAAACAATTGCCTCCGTTCCTGGGTGGAGCAACTCGCATCTAGAAAAATTCTCTCATACAAGAATGGTACACAAATCTTCTTAAAAGGAGAGAAAGAGAATTCTAGACATATCAGCCTCAGACAAAATATATTTATTTATTTAACTAGGCTTATATACTGCTTTTCTATAAGTCAGAGCGGTGTACATCCAGGTACAGCCCTTGACCCCGAAGGGCTCACAATCTATGTTTTTGTACCTGAGGCAATGGCGGGTTAAGTGGCTTGCCCAAGGCCACAAGTAGCACCCGTGGAACTAGAAACCCCAGTCCTTCCGGCCAAGGTTGCTGTCCTCTAGCGGGATTCAAACCCCTGGAGCTCCAGCATAAGGTAACACCCCAACCATCAGGCCACTCCTCCCATAGTAAAGTGGTTCTAGAAAAAACACACACTTGAAGAATTCTCTAAAAAGTCACTCAAATCTAAACCCAGACAAAGCTTAGATTGTTCCTCTGTTGTCTTCTTTGTAAGTGAAAAATAAGCTTTATTGATCGGTGCAGACTCAGGTACCAAAAGAACTTCATGGAAATATTTCTTGAAGGTCTCCAATGGAGAAACATCTGGAATTTGAGGAAAATTTAAAACCCTCAAATTCAAACTTCGAAGTTTGCACTCAAATTGCTCCAATTTTTGGTGCATAACCATTTTATCTTTAACCAATCGATCAATAACAGATCTTGAGTCGCTTATTTCTTTAGAAATTTCTTCAAATTTATCAGGAGTTTCTTTCAAAAAAGTCTCATGAAGGGTAGAATTTTGCACAACAGCTTGTATCTGTGACACATTTAGAGACAGTACGTTCCAACTTTATCAGTAAAGTCCAGATGGACTTCAAAGTAATCTCCGCTGTACATAGCTCCCAGATGACTTGGGAACCACCACTAACTGAGTTTCTTTCTCTCCCAATGAACCGAAGTTCATCGCTGCGCCGGTTGTCTCAGCACCAATGCCAGCCAAACCCACCATTGTAGGTAAGGGGGCTCGTGGCGTGGAACAGGAAGCGGGGTCTACAATATCTTTGCCTTCCCCCTCAGCACAAGAGGAGGTCTGTGGATCGATAGACACAGGGCTCAGGTCTAAACTCACCGAGCCAAGCAGGGTATCAACAAGATGCAGCTGTGTATCAAGTGTTCCATGTTCAAACCCGGATGCCTCCCATCGGTGCTCTGCACAAGCAACCCGTCCTTCACGAGTGCCAGGGCCTTCAGGAGGAGCATGTCAATTTGCTGCTGCCCTGCCACCGTGGAAAAGGCCTTTCCTTTGCATCTGGGAGCCATCACATCACAAAAAAAGGTAACAGGCAAGAAGACACTCAAACGCCAACCTCCTGAGGTGCCGCCGTCTTAATTTCGCCCGGCAACCTTTATCTCCAGGAACAAGCAGGAATGTAGTCACCACATATGGGTATCGTCGGTACCGACGGAGCCTGCGCGGGAACGCACCCAGCGTCCAATCAGAAAGCTTTTGGGAGCATCCCATAGCGCCTGCGTGCTGCCTTCCCGCCTTTCCCAACTGCCTCTCTCCAGTTCTTCTTTTTCCGTGGAGCCAGCAGGTCGTGTTCCTGTCACCGCAGAAGAATTCTTTCTTGTTTTTTTCTTTTTTGTGCTCGCGTCTGCCTTCCTCGACACTCTACCGGTACCGCTGGTCTTTTCTTTCTTATTCCTGTAAAAAATATATATATATTCTCTTTTTCTTTTTCTTCAGGTGCACGTGCCCTTTTGGGCCTTAGGCCCAAAAATTTTTCCTTACCATGGAGAAACCTGCTTCAGGTTTCAAAAAGTGCACGAAGTGTGACGGTACCATTTCCGTCACCGACACCCATGAATGGTGTCTAAAATGTTTAGGTCCTGACCACTCCATCACGGATTGTATGTCCTGTGCCATGATTTATTTATTTATTTATACAGTTGCTTATATACCGCGACCTTCCAAAGATCAGGTGCGGTTTACAATGAACAATTTAGGAAACAGTAAACAGAGCTGTTTTTACATGGAACTTCTGTGAACTATATACAATAGACTGTTAATTACATTAAACATTTGGTTATAGTAATAACATTATGAAACTATATACAAAGGTATGGTTCATATAGGTAACTATATACAATGTAAATGGGTCCAGTAGGCAATTCCTAACATGAGTTAGTGTGGGATAAACGAGGTAGATGAAACTGAATGGAGAAAGAGAAGGAAGGTGAATAGTGGTGTACCCCAGGGATCTGTGCTGGGTCCGCTGCTTCTTGACATATTCATAAATGACCTGGAAAGTGGAATAACGAGTGAGGTTATCAAATTTGCAGATGACACAAAACTATTTAAAGTTGTTAAAACCCAAGAGGATTGCGGAAAATTGCAAGAGGATCTTGATAAATTGGAAGACTGGGCATCAAAATGGCAGATGAAATTTAATGTGGACAAGTGCAAGGTTATGCACCTCGGGAAGAACAACCCAAACTATGGCTACACGATGCAAGGTTCCACATTAGGAACAACCACCCAGGAAAAAGATTTAGGCGTCATTGTGGATACCATGCTAAAACCCTCGGCCCAGTGTGCAGCGGCGGCCAAGAGAGCAAATAGAATGCTAGGTATGATAAGGAAAGGAATGGAAAATAAAACAAAAGATATTATAATGCCTCTATATCGTTCCATGGTGAGACCGCACCTTGAATATTGTGTGCAATTCTGGTCGCCGTATCTTAAAAAGGATATAGCGATTTTAGAAAAGGTTCAGAGAAGAGCCACCAAAATGGTAAAGGGGATGGAAGGATACGCCTATGAAGAAAGGCTAAAAAGGTTAGAGCTCTTTAACTTGGAAAAGAGACGGCTGAGGGGAGATATGATAGAAGTCTATAAATTAATGAACGGAGTGGAACGGGTAAACGTAGATCGATTGTTTACCTTATCAGAATATAGAAAGACATGGGGACATGCAATGAAGCTACAGGGTAAACTTTTTAAGACTAATAAAAGAAAATATTTTTTCACTCAACGTGTAATCAAACTCTGGAATTTGTTACCAGAGGATGTAGTAAAGGCTGTTAATGTAACTGGGTTTAAAAAAGGTTTGGACAAGTTCCTGGAGGAAAGGTCCATAAACCATTATTAAGAAGGGACCCAGGATATCAATGCTTGAACCAATACAAGCATTGTGGAACCTGTGTCCCTTGGGGAAACTGCTAGGTACATATGACCTAGATTGGCCACTGTTGGAAACAGAATACTGGGCTTGATGGACCTTGGTCTGACCCAGTATGGCATATCTTATGTTCTTAATATGTTCTTATTAGTGAGAGTGTAGAGTGAGTAGTGTTATAGTTAGATTGAACCGAAGGATGAGCTATTCATTTGGGCTTAGCTCAATGAAAAGACAATGTGAAAATATTGAGTTCTTGTTAGTATTGGGTCAATATAACTTATATCAATCTAACATCTGTTATCCATTTTCTGTCCGAGATAATTGGTTTATGATTGGTCCATAGTGAAGGCTGAACAGATGGGTCTTTAAATTCTTGCGGAGCTCTTTAAATTCAGTTAATGTTCTTATTGCTTCAGGGAGGGAGTTCCAGAGAATGGGAGCTGCGTGGGAGAAAGCTTTTTTGTTAGTTATCTTTTTGGCCTTTGTGAAATCTTTAGAAATCCTGATGTCTAAAATGATGTCTAAAAGAGGTCGACAGAACCGAGCTGCTAAGCTCAGTACCCTGTTTCCCTCTGATGCAGCTTCGGTGACATCGACGTCTTCCAGGGCTTCTTCTTCCTCCCATGGATCTCAGGTAACTAAACATAAATCCAGCTGGTCCTCGAAGGGTAGATCTCCTTCTAAGCATCGAGATGCCTCTGGCCTTGCCCTCGAGGATTCTGCACTGGCAAAATTACCCCGGCGGGAGGCTTCGGCTTCCAAAGCATTATCGGGGTTCCAGGATGTTCTTGAGGCCTCGACCTCAGCAGAACTACTGGTGCCATGCTCTGAGCTAACGGCGGTCTCCTCCGGTACCGACATCCAGGCATTGGCAGCGTCGATAGACCAGAGAGTTCTAGCTATGGAACGCAGTCTGGCGGCTTTCCTTGCAGCATCAAAGCCCTCGGAACCGCAACAGACAGTCCCACCGGTACCGACACCGCCTTCGGTATCGGTACCGGTACCAATAGCATCAACATCGGTGTCTGCTTTGCCGGTACCCAGTCATCCGATGACTTTCGGTACCGATACCCCGGTACCAGTTACTCCCGGTACAGACTTCGGTCGGTACGGGTATCGGGCTCTTCAAGAGCATCCAGACAGACGATACTTTGAGTCCTCAGAAGAATGAAGTAATTAGTCCTTACCTGCTAATTAGTGTTCCTGAAGGAACTTCAGTCCAGTCCCTTAACTTCTGGGTTGCGCAACCCTTCCAGCAGCTTGGAGGCTGAGCCCATCATCCTTTTGATGATGGTGGGGTATAAATACCCCTGGCACCACCCACTGGCACCAGTAATCTATTGTAAAAGCAGACTTAAAGGATATATAATAAAGAACTTATAACCATTAGACAACTTGCCAAAACTCACACGCACCCTAAACTAGAAAAACTTTTTTTTTTTTTTTTCTAAAGGGGAGAAGGAAACAAGGAGGAGGAGGAGGAGGTTTCCCTGAGGGCGCGAGGGCCCTCCGCTCTTTCCTGTGGAACCTTATTGAAAGTGCTCCCCCGCTTTCCTTTGGTCCGCCACCTGAAACTGAGATAGTCGGGCGGGATCAGGGACTGGACTGAAGTTCCTTCAGGAACACTAATTAGCAGGTAAGGACTAATTACTTCTTCCTTATCGTCACTTCAGTCCAGTCCCTTAACTTCTGGGATGTAACAGAGCAGTCTAAATCTGGGAGGGGTTCGTTATTCCGGACCGAAGCACCACGCTGCCAAACCTGGCATCCGAAGCCCCTTGGAGGTCCAACCTGTAATGCTTGGTGAAGGTATGGAGAGACGACCAGGTGGCCGCTCTGCAAATATCCAGTGGCGGCACCAAACTCTTTTCCACCCAGGACGCTGCCTGCGCTCTAGTTGAATGAGCTCTAAGCACTCCTGGAGCCTGCTTCCCACTGAGGTAAGCAGAGGCAATCGACTCCCTGATCCACCTCGAGATGGAAGCTTTGGCCGCCGCTTCTCCCTTATGCGGCCCTCCAAACTTGACGAACAAGCGTTCTGACTTCCGGAAAGGCGCCGTGCGCGCGAGGTACCTCTTCAGCACTCTGTGAACATCCAGGAGCCTAAGCTTTTCTCCGTCTCCCGATAGATCCCTTTCCGCGAAGGAGGGCAGAGAGACCGGTTGGTTTACGTGAAAAGGAGAGATAACCTTAGGTAAGAAAGAAGGGACCGTACGCAGGACTACCTTATCTCTAAAGAAAGAGAGAAAGGGAGGACGGGAAGACAAGGCTTGAAGCTCAGAAACGCGTCTGGCCGAGCAAATCGCCACTAAAAACACCGTCTTTAGCGTCAAGTCCTTCAGAGAGGACTTCCGCAGCGGTTCGAACGGTGCCCCCGAAAGGGCATTCAAGACTAGGTTGAGGTCCCAGGGAGGGATAACAGATCTTTGCTGGGGCCTTAACCGTCTAACAGCTCTCAGAAACCTGGCTACGTCCGAATGTAGCCCTAGACATTTGCCTCTGACCTTCCCCCTATAGCAAGAGATAGCTGCCAGCTGGACTCGCAAGGAGCTAGGGGCTAGACCCTTCTCGAAACCCGCCTGCAGGAACTCCAGGACCTCTGGGACAGATGCCGAGAGAGGCTTGACTCGACGCTCTAAACACCAGGCTTCAAAGATACGCCACACTCTCACGTAAGATAGGCATGTGGAACGTTTGCGAGCGCCCAAGGTTGAGATTACTGAGCCCGAGTACCCTCGCTTCAAGAACCTCGCCCTTTCAATAGCCAGGCCGTAAGCGAGAACCGATGCACGTGGGGCATGAGAACCGGACCCTGACGCAAGAGATCCTTTTTGCAGGGAAGTGGCCACGGCCGGTCGGCCGTCAATCTCACTAGATCCGCGTACCACGGACGTCGAGGCCAATCCGGGGCTATGAGAATGACCAAACCTTGGTGAGCTTCTATCCGCCTCAGGACCCTCCCTATGAGCGCCCACGGAGGGAAGACATAGAGGAGACCTTCTGACGGCCAGCTTTGGGCCAGGGCGTCCAAGCCCTCGGACATTCTTTCCTTTCTGCGACTGAAAAACCGGCTGGCCTTTGCCGAGGAGTACCGAGCCATGAGATCCATGATTGGGGATCCCCACCGGGCAACCACTTGATCGAACACTTCCTGCGCTAGTTCCCACTCTGCGTGGTCTATCCTGAACCTGCTGAGGTAATCGTCAGTTACGTTTTCTGTTCCGGCCACGTGCTGCGCCGACAGCGCTATCAGATGCGTTTCGGCCCACTGCAAGAGGAGATCCGCCTCCTTCTCCAAGGATGGGCTGCTTGTTCCGCCCTGACGGTTGATGTAGGCCACTGCAGTAGCGTTGTCGGAGAGGACACAGACTGCCCTCTGGCGAACCAAGCGCTCTAAAGCCCGGAGAGCTAAGGTTACCGCCCTCAACTCCAGCCTGTTGATAGACCACTGCGACTCTGCCGGAGTCCAGCAGCCCTGGGCGAATTGTCCCTCGCAGTGAGCGCTCCAACCTGCTAGGCTCGCATCCGTTGTCAGTTGGGTCCACTGAGGCGACTCGAGTGGCATCCCGCGGCCCAGGTTCCTTGAGCTTGTCCACCATCGCAGAGACCTCCTGATCCCGGGAGGGCAGGGGATCCGCCTGGATAAGGGGTGAAGTTGATGGGACCACTGTCTTAAGAGGGTACGTTGGAGAGGCCGCATATGAGCCCGGGCCCAAGGAACTACTTCTATTGCCGCTGCCATGGTGCCCAGCAGCTGAAGGTAATGCCAGGCGGAGGGGGCTCTTGTTAACAGAAAACGGCAAACGAGATTCCTCAGATCGGATAACCTCTGCATTGAGAGGAACACCCGTCCCTTCCTGGTGTCGAACCGAGCTCCAAGGTACTCTATCTTTTGCTTGGCAATTAAGCTGCTCTTCGCACGATTTATGACCCATCCCAAGCTCTCGAGGAACTGTACGACCCTGGCGGTCGCTACGTGACTCTCCTCCTCTGACTTTGCTCGTATCAACCAATCGTCCAGGTAAGGATGGACTAGAATACCTTCTTTTCGAAGAGCCGCGGCCACTACCACCATCACCTTGGTGAACGTCCTGGGAGCTGTTGCTAGCCCGAAGGGAAGGGCCTGGAACTGGAAATGGCCGCCTGGGACGGCAAATCTTAGGAACTGTTGATGAGACTCTCTGACCGGGATGTGTAAATATGCTTCCGTCAAGTCTAGGGATGTCAAGAACTCCCCCTGTCGGACGGCGGCAATTACCAACCTCAGGGTTTCCATGCGGAAGTGAGGAACCCTGAGACAGCGGTTGATTTGTTTTAGGTCCAGGATTGGACGGAAAGAGCCTTCCTTCTTTGGCACTACAAAATAAATGGAGTATCGACCTAAACCTCTTTGGTCTTGCGGGACAGGCAACACTGCTCCCAGAGTTATGAGCCTCGAGAGGGTGACTTCCACCGCCGCCTTCTTTTCTGGAGGACCGCAGGGGGACAGAACAAATGCTGGGGTTACTCTTTTTGTGAATTCGAGAGCGTAACCCTCTCGGATCACCTCCAACACCCACTGATCGGACGTGACACGGGACCAGGCGGGAAGGAACTGTCTTAAGCGGCCCCCCACCAACAGCTCTCCCTCCTGGACCCCCGATTTCTCATTGTGACTTTCTAGGCGCCGAGGAGGAGGCCCCAAAACCTCTACCTGCCCCGCGAAACCCCCAAAAGCTCTGACCCCTGGAGGGGAAACGGCCCCTGGGGAAAGGGTTCGATCTCGGTTGTCTGAATCTTCGGAAGTCCTTTGGCTGACTCCTTGCCGGAGCGGCAGGACGACCCAGTCTTGGCCTATCTTCGGGGAGCCTACCCCCTTTGGACTCACCTAGCTCCTTTACTAACTTATCCAGGTCTTCTCCAAATAATAGCTTCCCCTTGAAAGGAAGTCGACTCAGGCGAGCCTTAGAGGAGGCATCCGCCGCCCAGTTACGCAACCATAAGTAACGTCTGGCTGCCACCACCGAGGCCATATTTTTTGCCAGGCTTCTAATAAGGTCATACTGGCTATCCACCAAAAAGGCTGAACCCGATTCCAATTTGGCAGCCACCCCATGGGCGTCGCCCGAAGGACTATCAGCCAGTTGCAGTTGCTGGGACCATCTCAAACAAGCTCTAGCCACCCAGGCCCCCGAGACGGAGGCCTGTAAGGCAAGGGCACTGACATCAAAGGCTTGTTTTAGAAGGGTGTCCAATCTTCTATCTTGACTGTCTCTCAGAGCCGCGCCGCCCTCGACCGGAATAGTCGTCTTCTTTGTTACTGCCGCGACCGCCGCGTCCACCCTGGGCGATTTCAGGAGATCCTTGTCCGTTTCCGGCAGTGGGTATAGGCGAGACATCGCCCGTACTCCCCTCAGGGTAGATTCCGGCTGGTTCCATTCCTCCTGAATCATTTGGCGAACCACTCTGTGCACTGGAAAAACCTTCTGAGATTTCCTTACGGCTTGAATCAGCGGATCCTCCAGGGCTTCTTCGTCCGTCGGAGCTTCGGAAGCCATATTGAGTACCTTTAGGGACTCACTGATTAGAGATGAGAGCTCTTCCCGCCTAAACACCCTGACTATGCGGGATTGCTCCTCCTCCGGGATCTCTCCCTCTTCAAGCTCCTCCCCTTCATCAACTCCCTCTTTTTCCGAAAACTCCTCCTCAGGGATGTCCCGGGGCGGAGACTCAACAAGGTCATCGGCTAATAGCCTAGCCCGCTTGGGGAGGGGCCCCGGCTCAAGGGATCTAGAGTTTCCTGGAACGGAATCCGTACTTTCCCTTGGTGCTGTTTCTGCAGGACCCTGCTTGCGTAGGCAGTAGGCTTTGTGTAAAAGAAGAAGAAATTCTGGAGAAAATTGACCCCAGTCTCCCTCTGCCCCCGAGGAAAGGGAAGGAAGGGATTGGGAAGAGCCTGGAGCAACTGAAGTGGAAGGGGGGGGGAGTGTGAGACCCTTTCCCCTTCCGAAGGGTCCCCTGACCCCTGAGGAGCTTGAGACATATTTAGGTGGATCTCCTGCTCCACGGAAGCGGCCTCTGCTGCACACCCTCTGCAGACTCCTGCTTCCAAGGCCGTTCCTCTACGGGTGCTGCACGAAGGACAGAGCACCTTGCCCGTCATGCCTCTTGGACCGGGCTACCCGCAAGTCCAAAGCAAATAAATTAAAGGTAACTAACAAGGCAACAAAATAAAAGTAAAGGAATCAAAAGTAACCAAAAGGAAACCAACTAAAGAGAAACAAAGTAACTGATATTCAGCAAAAACCTTTCAGCACTCCCCTCTCCCCTAGCCATGCAAAAAACAAAGTAAAAACACTGCCCCAAGCAAAAAGGACTCCAAACTTTTAAATTAAACCTGAATCCAACAGATGGAAGAGGAGGAATTAACCCCAATACTTGCTGTTTGCTGAACTGGCGCGAATCTGCTGCCACGAGGGAGCCAGGCCACGAGGGAGGTAGGCCGCAGCCACGTGTAGGCCGGGCCTGCGGGTGGAGGGGGAACGCCGGCAGAAGCTGCGGACTTCCAGGCAGAAAGCAGATCAACACTGCACACCCGCTCCGCTCCCCGTGAAAACCTCAAGCGCCAGGCCGCCTCGGGGCTGAAGCGCGAGGACGGGAGCCGTCGCTGACCAAAGAGTCGCCGTTGCCTCTAGCGCTCAGCCGCCTAGGGGCTTCGGCACGAGGTATACGCGGCCGTGGAAAGCTGCTGTGAAGCAGGCCGTGGGGTGCGCGGGAGGAGAGCTCTCCTGTCCTCACCGCTGCACCGGAAAACCTCTTCCTCCGGAGCCTCACTGGAGCCGCGATGCAGAGGGCAAAGAGGGGGGGGGATGAGCGAGGAGGGAGGGAGAGGCAGAGGCAGCAGAATTAAAGGCACAGGGCTAGCTATATCTCAAATAAAGCTGAAATAAAGAAATTAAAAAAGAGAGAATTAAACTAAGATAAATTAAAATAAATTAAATTAATTAAAATAACTAAAATCTTACTTCAGACCCCGTAAGCACTCTGGCTTACAGGAACCCTCCAGCTGCTTGGAGGCTGAGATTACTGGTGCCAGTGGGTGGTGCCAGGGGTATTTATACCCCACCATCATCAAAAGGATGATGGGCTCAGCCTCCAAGCTGCTGGAAGGGTTGCGCAACCCAGAAGTTAAGAGACTGGACTGAAGTGACGATAAGGAACTGAGGATTCTGACAGTTCTGTCGATGCAGCGATGCTTCTCCCAGAGGAGCCCTCCTCCCCTAAACGCAGGATGTCTCCTCTAGAGGATATTTCCTTCCAAGATTTTATCAGGAAGGTGGCTTGGGGCCTGTCCCTTACTGTGGCCCCTGAAACCAAGCCAAGGGCCAAGGAGTTGGAAATTCTACAATATCCCAAAACTCCTAAGGAGGCAGCTACCTTGCCCATTCATGAGATTTTATATGATCTCATGTTGAGGATGTGGGAAACACCTCTTACCACCTCTCCTCATTCTCGTAGACTAGATACTATGTATCGAGTCCCTCCTTGTCCTGGGTTCCATAAGACTCAGCTTCCTCACCACTCTATTGTAATGGAGTCAGCTATGAGAGGGATTAAGAGTGCAATAAGGCATGCCTCTAATCCTCCAAGACGTGAGTGCAGAACTCTGGATGCTTTTGGACGTTGAGTCTTCCAAACTTCCATGCTTTCTGCCAGGATCAGTTCCTATAGTCTCTACATGGGAATGTTCCTGAAGGAGGTCACAGATAATTTAGAGGCTTTCAGTCCTTTACTTTCTGAAGATAAAAGACAGGATTCTCTCACTTGGGTCAAACATGCCCAAGATGTCTCTAAATTTTCGAACCGTGCAGCCTTTGACTGCTTTGAGTGCATAAGCAGAACCTCGGCTATTGCCATAGGGGCACACAGAATTGCTTGGCTCCAGGCATCTGATCTAGAGCTCTGGGTACAATACAAATTGGGAAATATCCCTTGTACTGGTGAGAACCTGTTTGGTAAAGATTGGCAGGAAAAAGCCAATGAAATGGATGCTGAAAATTCCACCTTGGACAGATTGTCCAAGTCCACTGCTGATCCTGCTAGAAAGAAATTGTTCAAGAAACCATTCTTTTCTAAAAAGAAAAGATTTTACCCTGCTTATATTCAGCAGGGAGGTTCTGCAGGTCAGCTTGCCAAGAAAAGTCAGCAACCACCCAAACAGAAGAAAGCAAAGGCTGCTAGGCCTCAACCGGCACAGCAGGCTCAGCCTCCACAGGGCCTCTGACTTTCATCTAGAGAACTTAGCCTTCCTGGTTCTCAGGGGACCAGAACCTTCCACCATTCCAGGAAGGTTATGTCATTTTGCCCCCAGGTGGGGGCAAATAACTGCACAGCATTGGACACTATGCATCATAAAGGAGGGGTACAAGCTTCATTTTTCAAGCATGTCCCCTCACACAATAGTAAGGCAGTTCAATTCTCCAACCTCTCTCATCAACCTGTTAGGTCAGGAGGTCGCTATCCTTCTTGCCCAAGGAGCAATAGAAGAAGTACCCCTTCATCAACAGGGTACAGGGTTCTATTCCCCTTATTTTCTTATTTCAAAGAAAACAGGGGGTTACAGACCTATCTCAGACCTCAGAGAATTGAACAAATTCCTTGTCAAGGAGAAATTCAAAATGATTTCTCTCGCATCTCTGCTGCCATACCTTCAGAGTCAGAATTGGCTTTGTTCTCTAGAGCTCAAGGATGCGTACACTCATGTTCTCATCCATCCAACTCACAGAAGGTTCCTTCGGTTCCTTTTTCAGGGAAAGCACTACCAATACAGGATGCTTCCTTTTGGCCTGGCCTCAGCACAAAGGGTGTTCACGAAATGCATGGCTGTTGTAGCAGCATTTCTCCGCACTCTAGTGATATTCGTCTTCCCTTACTTGGACGACTGGCTCATTCGAGCCCCAACAGAGTCAGAGGCCAGGACTTCTCTATCCTGCACAATGCGGATCCTTCAGTATTTAGGGCTGGTAATAAACATCCCAAAATCCAGTCTGACTCCCACTCAGTCTTTAGAGTTCATAGGAGCTCTCCTGGATACCACAAAAGGCAAGGGCCTCTTTCCCCCAGGGTCCGTTGCCTTCGCTTGGTGCAGTTAGCTTCTCAAGCAGTGCTAAAGCCTCATCTAACTGCTCGAGAAATGTTACAAATACTAGGCCACATGGCATCCACCGTGCATGTGGTTCCCTATGCTCGCCTCCACATGAGGGCAGCTCAGTGGACTTTATCCACCCAATGGACCCAGGCATCAGGGTGCCTGTCAGACAAAATAGCAAACATAAGTCGCCTCATTTTGTCCATCCAGTGGTGGAAGTCCACTCAAAACCTGTTGCTGGGGTCCTCTTTTCAGCAACCCTTACCCCAAGCAACTCTCACAACAGATGCTTCTCCAATGGGTTGGGGAGCTCATCTGCAAGACCTCTCCACCCAGGGCACCTGGTCTCCACAAGAGAGTTGTCTACATATCAATCTCTTGGAGCTCAGAGCAATCTTTCTTGCTCTGCGAGTGTTCCACACCCTGCTCAGCTACAAGACAGTCCTCATTCATACGGACAATCAAGTAGCCATGTTCTATGTGAACAAGCAGGGGGGAACAGGCTCTCTGTCACTTTGCAACGAAGCTTTGCGACTATGGGCCCTCGCCAGAGAGCATCAGATTCATCTTCTGGCAGTGTATCTCCCAGGCATTCAAAACTCTTGGGCAGACAGACTCAGTCGAATTCTGCTTCCACACGAGTGGTCTCTGCATGAAGACCAGGTGACCAGGATATTTCAACTTTGGGGAACCACGGACATAGACCTCTTTGCAAGTCCGTGGAATGCCAAACTTCCCCGGTTCTGTTCCAGAACTCCGGCTCAGGGGGCTCAGGCCAGGGATGCTTTCCTCCTTTACTGGGGTCAATACTTCCTGTATGCCTTTCCACTCATTCCCCTAATTCCCAAAACCCTGTTCAAGCTTCAGAGAGACAGAGGCCATATGATTCTCATAGCTCCACATTGACCACGGCAAGTGTGGTACCCTCTGCTTCTACATCTCTCTCAAGCTCCCTCCCTGGAGTTAGGGTCTGCCCCAGATCTCCTATCCCAGGAGGACGGAATGTTATGGCATCCCAATCCCCAGTCTCTGCATCTCAGGGCTTGGTTGCTGAAGGCCTAGGTCTCCATGATCTTAATATCCCTCAACAAGTGAAAGATATTCTTCTTGCTTCCAGGAATCCTTCCACAAGACGCTCTTATGCTTTCAAGTGGAAAAGGTTTACCATATGGTGTTCGCAAAAGGCTCTTAACCCCCTTGCGATACCTCTGGAATCACTACTGGAGTATCTCCTTCATTTATCCAGTGCAGGTCTTAAGACTAATTCAGTAAGAGTCCATTTGAGTGCTATTGCAGCTTCTCTTAAGCCTCTAAATCAGTGGTTCTCAACCCTGTCCTCGGGACCACTGTTCCCTCTAAGCTGTGCGCGTGTGCGCGCGCACACACCTCGCCGAGCGAGCGCACATACTTTACAACAGAGCGCACAAAAATTACGGCTCTGATTCTGATAGAAAACAACACAGACATCTTAAAATTTAAAAGTTATGATTGTAATTACTAGAAATTTCCCACTTCATTTAGTAATCGTCTATTTTCATTTAATTTGATTAAAATCAATGTGGTGTACATACTGTATTCTGACATGTAGTCAAATTTTAAAGTATATAACTCCGAGTGTCGTTATGTGGCGCACAAAAATTTAACCTTCCTTCAAAAGCTGCACACAGCTGATATTTTATGTGCACACAGCCTACAGAAAATTAGAGGGAACATTGCTCGGGACCCCACTAGCCAGTCGGGTTTTCAGGCTATCCACAATGAATATGAATGAGATATATATGCATTAGAAATAGCCTGCCAAACTGACTGGCTTGTGGCCCTCCAATGCTGGATTTGGGGACCCCAGCCTTACACCTCTGTCATTTAAGATTGTGAGTGGGCAAGGTACAGATGTCCAAGACATCAAAAAGATTAGATGGAGTATGTCACATACCTCCTCGCCTCTCACCACCACCAAAATATTGTCTATTAGACAACTTTTTGGTGGTGGTAAGAAACTAGGAGGGATGTGACACATTCTATCTACCCTTTTGATGTCGAGGACATCTGTACCTTGCCCACTCACAATCGTACTTGACAGAGGTGTACGGCAGGGGTCCCCAAATCCAGCACTGGAGGGCCACAAACCAGTCAGTTTGGCAGGCTATTTCTAATGCATATATATCTCATTCATATTCATTGTGGATAGCCTGAAAACCCGACTGGCTAGTGGGGTCCCGAGGACAGGGTTGAGAACCCCTGCTCTAAATGGACAGCCTATTTCCTCTCATCCTCTTATAGCAAGATTTATGAGAGGCCTTCTTCTAACTAAGCCTCCCATTAGGCCACCACCGGTGGCATGGGACTTAAACCTGGTTCTTGGGCAGCTCATAAAGCCACCTTTCGAACCTTTAGCTACTACCTCCTTGAAATTCCTTTCTTGGAAGGTTATCTTTCTCATTGCAATCACATCAGCACACCGCATTAGCAAGTTGCAAGCGCTAGTAGCTAATCCACCTTATACAAGGTTCCATCATGACAAGGTAGTCCTTAGGATTCATCCACACTTTATGCCTAAGGTGGTCTCGCCTTTTCATCTGAACCAAGCGATCTACCTACCTATGGCTTTTCCAGGGCCTCATGCATCTAATGCAGAGAGGAATCTTCATACCTTGGACTGTGAAAGAGTTTTAGCTTTTTACTTACAAAGAACACAGCAACATAGAAAGTCCTCTCAACTCTTTGTTGCTTTTGATCGTTCTCATTTGGGACTTCCATTCTCCAAGAGAACACTGTCTAACTGGATTGCTCAGTGTATTTCCTTCGCCTATCAGAGTAAGAACCTTTCTCTGGAGGTCCATGTCACAGCTCACAATGTGAGAGCCATGGTAGTCTCAATGGCTCATCTGCACTCTGTGTCTATCGACGACATCTGTCGAGCAGCCACTTGGGCCTCGGTTCATACCTTTACAGCCCATTACTGCTTGGACAAGGACTCCCGCCAGGATGCCTTGTTTGGTCAGGCTGTTCTCAAACACCTGTTCCATACCTAATCAACTCCTACCCACCATCCCTGGTGGGATGCCAGAGATCCATGGGGGAAGTGGAGCCCTCTTCAGGGACACACAACTTCTGGGGGCTCTCCCTGGCACCTAAAGCTAGGTAATCCCCATATGTGATGACTACATTCCTGCTTGTTCCTGGAGATAGCATAGTTACTCACCTGTAACAGGTGATCTCCGGGAACAGCAGGAATTTAGTCCTCACAACCCACCCACCTCCCCTAGGAGTTGTATCTCTCTACCTCTCTCTTTCCTTTCCCTCTCTCTCTCTTTGTCTCAGCTTTAAAACTCAACTGGAGAGAGGCAGTTGGGAAAGGCGGGAAGGCAGCACGCAGGCGCTGTGGGATGCTCCCAAAAGCTTTCTGATTGGACGCTGGGGAGCGTTCCCGCGCAGGCTCCGTCGGTACCGACGATACCCATATGTGAGGACTAAATTCCTGCTGTTCCCAGAGATCACCTGTTACAGGTGAGTAACTATGCTTTCTCTTGAGGAAAGAAACACCATGAGTTGTTTGGGGTCATAGAGAACATATTGTTTGTCAGGAAATAAAGTATAATGCAACATCTATATGGAAACTTTAGGAAAGAATTTGACCCTAACGAGAGGGCTCTAGGCTTTAAAGCAAAGAACTCCTTCCTTGTTTTTTGAGTTTCTCTAGAGAAATATGGGAAAATACGGACCTTAGACCCCAAAACCAATTCATTAAGATTCTTAAAGAACAAATGTAATTCTAGCTTATGGTCACTTTCCAGCGTGAAAGTTACAATCAAAGTAAACCACTTGGTGATTTATTTTATTTATTTATTTAGACAAATTTGCATACCACCTTATCCTACAATCAAAGTGGTTACATCTCATTTGGAGGGTTACATTTAACATGTGGGTATTTAACAACATTTAGACAGCACGATTGGAGGATTACCTTTAGCATGAGGGTACTTAACAACATGACGACTTTGAGCAGGATTCAAGAAACTCAGTGAGGTTTAAATCCTCAACCTGAGCCTCTCCAAGAGGCTGCCTGGGTGGGCTAGTCTGTACCCCCAAAGATAAGTATTGTGCCCTAATGGCGGTAAGTCCTCCTGTGAAAACTTAAGAATCGCACGGAAGTACTTCCATGCCATTTCAAGTGGGGATAGAATGGGAGATTTTGGGAAATTCAAGAGTCAAGTTGTTCTTCCTGACTTGATTCTCCATATACTCGAGTTTTTTTAACCACAAAGTTATGTTTTATCTGCACCTCACTAAGGGATTGCAAAGCCCCCACTTGCTCTTCCAGTTTAGTCACTTGAATAGATTGCAATTCCTGCGCTCTCAAGGCCTCTTCAGCAGACTACTTGGCCAAAGCTAAATCCTGTTTAACAGTGTCCACAAACACTCACAGAGAATGATTCATGCTTGCCATGAGATCCCATAGTGTATCCAATCTTATTAAAGCAGGCTTTCTCATCCTACCGCCAAGTGTAGAACCAGAGCCCCCGGAATCATCAAATCCATGCAGCTCACTGGGCCCCAAGGTGGATGGAGTAGAAGCCGCACTAGGCTTCTGGTTGCCACTGCTTTCAACTGTTGCATGGGCACCTCCTTCACTTCACTTCCCCTCCCTTTGCGGAGCATGTGCCGCGTCAGGGGAAAGCACAGCCCTAGACAAGGAATAGCTTCCAGGTAGCGGTGGAGCACTGTGTACATCAGGGCTGAGAAACATCCCGTCACTACTCTTACAAAGAGAGGCAGCTCCTCCGGTCAGCCGAAGACAGTGTCTCTCTCTCCAGCAGCCGGAATCCATAGCCTTCGAGGGTAGTATGTAGTAGGTACCATGGGGGGGGGAGGGGGGAAGAGGAAAGGATGGAGAAATTAGACCTTACCTGCTAATTGTCTTTCCTTGAGTTCTCTCCAGGCCAGCCCAGGAACCATAGGATAGTCAGCCCCCTCCAGCAGCTGAGGACTGAATTACACAGAGTCTTGCTGAAACCCTATCCAGCTCCCCCTGGTGCCAGAGACTCAGTCTTCTATTGACAAAGCAGCTTGCCCTGAACTATACTCCACATTTATTACTCTTGAACTAATTTCAAAAACAACAACAAACTCTCCAACTTTTGAAGTATCCTCTATTACCTACTACTTCTTGTCATCCTCCCTCTCTTTTTTATGTTTTAAACCTTCATCAGAACGACCCTTACCCGCCCACTCCTCCCCCCCCCCGGTCCTAGGAAAGGAGAACAGAAGGCAGAGCCGCCCCAAAAATCCGGTTGCCAGACCGCTCACAAACCTAGCCTCCCGCTTCAGACAGCCATTCCAATGTCTGAACTCATCGACAAATCTTATGATGAACACCAGTGAAACTAGCAAAACACGTCAATTCGCAAAAATGAACTGGGTGGGCCCTGGACTGGCTTGGAAAGAACTCAAGGAAAGACAATTAGCAGGTAAGGTCTAATTTCTCTTTCCTCTTCGTCTCTCCAGGCCAGGTCAGGAACCGTAGGGATGTACCAGAGCAGTACCTAAAGCCAGGAGGGCCCCGCAAGCCCCGCCACTATGGCGGAGGCCCCTACATTTGCATCTCCCATAGCCTGGACATCTAATCGATAATGTTTTGCAAAGGTGTGGAGAGACGATCATGTTGCCGCTTGACAAATATCCACAGGAGGAACCAAAGCAAACGCCGCCCAAGAAGCCGCTTGGCCACGAATAGAATGAGCTCTGAGCCCCTAGGAGAAGACCTTCCATGCGCCGCATACGCTGCCCCAATAGCCTGTTTTACCCACCGGGCAACTGAAGCTTTGGAAGCCGCCTCCCCTCTACGAGGACCTGCAAAAATCAAACAACCGGTCTGTCTTACGAAATGACTCTGTCCTCTTACCTTCAAGAGCACCCTTCCGAGATCCAGCCTTCGAAGTGAACGATCTTTCCCATCCCTTCCAAGATTTTGAAAGGTCGGAAGAGAAATTGCCCGATTCAAATGAAAACTAGAAACCACCTTCGAAAGGAAGGAGGGCACCGGCCGCAACACCACCATCTCCTCCGAAAACTGAATGAAGGGCTCCCTACATGAGAGCACTTGAAGATCTGAAATCCTTCTCGCCGAGCATAACACCACCAGGAAGGCAGTCTTCCAAGAAAGTTCCCTCAAACTCACTGCCGCCGCGGGCTCAAAGGGTGGCTCCGCCAGCGCATCTAGAACCAAGTTCAAATCCCAGGGAGGAATTACCGGCCTAACAGGCGGCCTCACGTTCTTCACTGCCCTAAGGAACCGCAGTACGTCCGGATGCGTTGCCAACACGCTACCATGAACTTGGCCCCTATAACAAGCCAGGGCTGCCAACTGAACTTTGAGAGAACTGAGAGCTAAACCTTTATCCAGCCCTCCTTGCAGAAACAGCAATATGTCCGGCAATGCCAAGGAGAGCAGCTTAATGCCCCTTTCTGCACACCAACCTTCAAAAACACGTCAAATACGGATATAAGACAAGGACATAGAACGTTTCTTGGACCACAACATAGTAGCTACTACTGTCGCTGAGTACCCATGGCGTCGCAATCGTTCCCTTTCAAGATCCAAGCCGTAAGCGAGAACCGATCCACCTGCAGCATCAAGACTGGCTCTTGACTCAACAAATTGAGCCGACTGGGCAGCCTCCATGGACGATCCACTAGTAGGCGCACCAGATCCGCATACCAAGGTCTCCTTGGCCAATACGGCGCAATGAGAATCACCTGACCCTCGTGAACTCCTATCCCCCGAATGACCCAACCGATCATCGGCCATGGTGGAAATACATATAGGAGCTCGTCTGTCGGCCAAGGTTGCACCAGAGCATCAAGCCCTTCAGACATGTTTCTCCTGCATCTGTTGAAGAACCATGCGGCCTTGGTATTGGCGAGAGTGGCCATAAGATCCATGACCTGCTGTCCCCACCGCACCATAATGTCGTGAAAGACCGCTGTGTTTAGTTCCCACTCTCCCGGATTCAAGACATTCCGACTGAGATAGTCGGCCTGCACATTATCCTTTCCTGCCACATGTGCCGCAGATAAGGCTTCCAGATGGTTCTCCGCCCACTGTCACCGCATTGTTGGAGAAAACGCGAACTGTTCTCCCCACCACCAGGCCTTCGAAATCCTGTAGCGCCAACCGCACCGCCCTCATTTCCAGGCGATTGATCGACCATCCGATCTCCTCCGTGGTCCAGCAGCCCTGCATCACCTGCGACAGACAATGCGCCCCCCAGCCCAAGAGACTGGCATCCGTGGTGACCAAAACCCATTCCGGTTGCTCCAAAGGCATGCTTGCTTGAAGATGCCTGGAGTCCAACCACCATTCCAAACTGACGCTTCCGTCCTCTGGACACACTAGCCTCTGAGACAATAGATGATCTTGCGGTGACCACGAGTAAAGCAACGCCCGCTGGAGCGGACACATATGGGCCTGGCTCACTGTACCAGGTCCCAGGCCGCCGCCATGGAACCCAGCAGTTGCATGTATCGCCATGCCATTGGAGCCTTCATGCGCAAAAACCTCTGCACCTGTCCTAGAATCATTTGCACTCTGTCCTTGGGCAGAAATACCGACCCGGCGTCCATATCAAACAAGGCCCCGAGATACACCAAACGCTTCACTGGCCGTAGCTGACTCTTGGCCTGGTTTACCACCCAACCAAGCTGTTACAGGAATTCCAAGACTCGCCCGGTCGCCCTGACCGACTCCACCTTGGATCCTGCTCGAATCAACCAGTCATCCAGGTAGGGATGCACCCGAATGCCTTCCTGTCTTAACGCCGCCGCGACCACCACCATCACCTTTGTGAACGTGTGCGGCGCCGTAGCCAGCCCAAAGGGCAATGCCTGGAACTGAAGGTGCACCATAGGAACAGCAAAGCGCAAGAACCTTTGATGATCCGGCCTAATAGGAATGTGCAGATAAGCCTCCGTTAGGTCTATGGAAGAAAGCACCTTGCCTGGCTTTACCGCCAGAATCACCGATCTCAGCGTTTCCATCCGGAAATGCGGCATCCTCAAGCAGCGGTTCACATGCTTGAGAATGGGCCGAAAGGATCCCTCCTTTTTGGGAACCACGAAATAAATCGAGTATCAACCTAATCCGTACTGGTCTCGAGGTACCGGAACCACCGCTTGAAGACGCAGTAAGCGCTGAAATGTGTCGTGTACTGCCTCCCTCTTTGTTTGAGCTTTGCATGGAGACACCACAAAAGATTCCGCCAGCGGTTGGAAGAACTCCAGCGCATAACCATCGCAGATGATCTCCAGAACCCACTTGTCCGTTGTTATTGCGGCCCAGGCGGAATAGAACTTCTGCAAACGTCCCCCAACCGGAACCTCTGCTTGGGCCCTCCTGACTTCATTATGGCTTTTTGGACGGGTTCTGCTGGGGAGTGAAATAACCCCTGCCAAATCCCGAAAGAACTGCCCTCTGGCCATAAAGCGACCTCTCTGATATGGAGCATACCGTGATGACCGAAACCTGTGAAAATCTCTAGCTTGACCTCTCTGCAGCCCTCCTGGCCTCGGACCCTTTGGACGGTCCTCCGGAAGCCGGCCTCCCTTGGAATCACCCAAATCCTTAACAATCTTTTCTAATGCCTTTCCAAAGAGCAGCTTGCCCTTATAGGGGAGCTTACTAAGGCGAGTCTTAGAAGACGCATCTGCCACCCAATTCCTCAGCCAGAGAAATCGTCTGGCGGCAATCACAAACGCCATCAACTTTGCAGAAATCCTCACCAGATCATAGAAGGCATCTGCTAAGTACACCGCCGCCGATTCCAATTTGGCTCCCTCTGAGGAAGTACCCTCCTCCCCTTCAGGAGAACTTTCCCCTTGGAGCCAACGAATGGAGGCCCTAGAGACATAAGCCCCACAAATCGAGGACTGCAGAGAAAGAGCACTTGAGTCAAAGGCTCGTTTGAGAACAGACTCCAACTTCTGATCTTGGAGGTCTTTAAGGGCCGCTCCCCCCTCCACCGGAATTGTAGTCTTCTTAGTCACGGCTGAAACCAAAGCATCCACCTTGGGCATTCGCAGCAGCTCTTTCTCCTCCTGCGGTACCAGGTACAGACGGCCAATGGAATGGCTACCCCTCAAAGTAGCCTCCGAACACTCCCATTCAGATTCCACCATCTGCTTGATTACCCTATGAACCGGAAAGCACTTCTGCTCCTCCTTAAACCTCTGGAGCAGTGGATCTTCTAGTGCAGTGGTTCTCAACCTTTTTTGTACCGCGACCCCTTTTACCATTGGTCAACTTGTGATGACCCCCAATGATAAAATCAAATGCGTCTCTCTTCCTTTACCGTTAACGCATTGTCGCTGTAACCATTTGTTGAATTATTAATATATTATAGGCCTTTGCAATATGTTTTTATTTATAAAATTTACTTATTTTTCTACCTTTTGCTGTTTGGG
Organism: Ichthyophis bannanicus; assembly: GCA_033557465.1. NCBI lineage: Eukaryota > Metazoa > Chordata > Amphibia > Gymnophiona > Ichthyophiidae > Ichthyophis > Ichthyophis bannanicus. The sequence goes on along the minus strand of CM066033.1, from coordinate 368,033,447 downwards.
CATTTTATTTTTCAATTGCAATTGCTCCAGTCACTTTCTTCTGGTCTCTTCTGTCTTCTTCTAATTCTCCATTGTCTGCTGTCCATTTGTCCTTTCTTCTCTCTTCTAGATTTTTTCCATTCTATCTTCTACATCTGCTTTAACATACTGATCTTTCCTCTTTTGCTCTTTCCCCAATTTCTTTTTTATTCCCTTATCATCCACTCAAATTTCACCCTTCCATTCTCAATCCCCACTTACTCTGCCAATACCCAGCAATTTGTAGATTTTTCTTCCCTCCCACACAAATCTCTTTTCCCCCTCCATCCTCATTCCCCCAGCCCCATCCCCTTCTAGTCCTCCCCCAAAATCAGCTCCCTTCTAGTTCCAGCCCCACTCAACATCCGCGCCCTTCTAATTGCATTCTCCCCCCCACATCAGCCCATTTCCAGTCCTAGCCCCCCCCCCAAGCAGCTCATTTCCAATCCTATTCCACCCCCATCAGCCCATTTCCAGTCCAAGTTCCCCCATCAGCTTATTTGCAATCCTAGGCCCCCCCATCAGCCATTTCCAATACTAGCCCCCCCCCAAACCAATTCCAATCCTATTCCAGTGAGCTGATGGGAGGGGGGTTGGACTGGAAATTGGGCCAAGTGTGGAGGAGCTTCAGCCCATTTCCAGTCCAAGCTCCCCAACACTCAGTCCATTTCCAGTCCGAGCCCCCCCCCCCATCAGCTCATTTCCAGTCCAAGCTGCCCCTATCAGCCATTTCTAAAAGTAGCCCCCCCCCCATCGAACATTTCCAATCCTATTCCAGAACTAAATCAGTTCATTTCCAATCCCACCCCCCAAAAGCCCATTTGCTGTCCTAGTCCTCCCCATCAGCTCATTTGCACCCCCTCCCATTCAGCCCATTTCCTTTCCTAGCTCCCCCTCGGTCCATTTCCAATCCTAGCCCCCCATTCAGCCCATTTCCAATTATAGCCCCCCCAGCCCAATTCCAATCCTAGCCTCCCACTCCATTCAGCCCATTTCCAATTATAGCCCCCCCAGCCCAATTCCAATTTTAGACCCCTCCACGGCCCATTTCAAGCCCAAGCCCTCCTCCCCGAAGAGCCCCGTGGCAGGCTTCACTCAATAGGATGGATTTATAAGTCATTCCAGGCTCTCATCTGATGTGGTGTCCAATAAATGTAAACAAACAAAAGATTTACCAGGGGTCGCCTTCTTTAACGGCACCCGGCAGGCTCAGCACAGCTCATTACAGCCGCCGAAGTGAAGAGTGTTGTTCCCTTCACTTCGGCAGCTGTATTGTAATGAAGATCGCAGGCGCACTGAGAGCCGGGACACAGGAAGTGTCCTTTGACCTCCGGCGCGCCTGCGATCTTCATTACAATTCAGCTGCCGAAGTGAAGGGAACAACGCTCTTCACTTCGGTGGCTGTAACAAGCTGTGCTGAGCCTGCCAGGTGCCATTAAAGGCGGCGACCCCTGGTAAATCCTGAGGCGACCCCCATGGGGGTCGCGACCCACAGGTTGAGAACCGCTGTTCTAGCAGTTCCTCTTGAACCACCAGTAGGGCTATATTCAGAGCCGCTAGAGAATGAGCAATGAGGGCCCCCAGCTCCTCTCTGTGAAATACCCTGAACACATTCGGATCATCGCCCGGTACAATCTCTCCTTCCTCCAAATCCACGGCCCAGTGATCCAGCCCTGAATCCGGTAGGATCTCCCTGTTCTCTGCTATCCGGAGTCCTGAGGCTTGCTGATCAAAACAGTCTGAGCCAGCCTCAATGTCCAGACCCTTCTGAGAGGGTCCCTCGCCTGGGTCTTCCCCCAAACTAACGTCTGCTTTGAGAGCCTGACAACTTAGGAGGAGAACTCTTGCCCTGTGCTTGCTCCTTCTTCAGGCAATAAGCCTTATGCATGGAAAGTATAAAATCCGCTGAAAATAACGGTTCCAAGGCTTCCTGCACCCCCAAGAACTGCGACTGTGAAGGTAATGCTGCCGGCGAGGGCTTTTTTGTCTTGGATTTCTTCTTCCCTGATTTTTCCAGCAGTGCGGGAGAAACGTCTGCCTCCTGCAAAATGGCCACCGTTCCCACCTTCTCTGCTGTGCCCTGAGGCCTACCAGTGTGATCCCCCGGCACCGATCTCTCCTCCATCACGCCGGTGAAGGGCCTCTCCAAACTACTACCCAGACGAAAGCAAGTGCGGCAGAGCCCCGGTCCTGACAACCTGCAGCCAGTACCACACTATGCGCAAGCTGCCACGATCGGCAGCATGTGCCTGCACCGGAGCAAACTCCCGAAGCCCCTTGACGGCCGCAAACCTCGGCGCCAACCTCAGAAACCGCCAAGCTGAAACCACGCACGATCACGAGACCCCGCAGACTCTTACCTTTACTAATGCTGCCGGTAAAAACTATCGCTCCCTCTCCTGCTGCTAGCGGGAACAGATATCCGGCTCAGGAGGCAGAGGAGAATGCTTTGGGGCTCCCAGACACTTCCCCTATAGGCAGAATTGGTGGCTCCGTTATTCTCGAGGCAGGCTCTGCCTCTGCTGCCCCTTTAGACCAGAACTAGTCACCCGGTGTCAATCTTAATTCGAAACCCTCTGGCCTTACTGCCTTGCTAGGGCAACCCAGGACCTCCTTTCCCTTCTAAATCCTCAGATTTATTTATTTATTTTTTCAAACAGGGAGCCTGTCAGAAAAACTGTCCTATCCAGCTGCTGAGGACTGAAAGACTGAGTCTCTGGCACCAGGGGGAGCTGGATAGGGTGTCAGCAAGACTCTGTGTAATTCAGTCCTCCGCTGCTGGAGGGGACTGACTACCCTACGGTTCCTGGACTGGCCTGGAGAGACGAAGAGGGACCAGCATTACTGAGGGATTATGTCAAAGGATAGATGGAATAAATGAGTCTTGAGCGATTTGAATTTAGTGTAAAAATGTTCTAGGCGGAGGTCAGATGGCAGAGTGTTCCATAAGCTAGGTCTGCAAAAATAAAAGGCTGAATGGCGAGTGGATTCACATTGCACACAGGATAGAGGGAGATGTGAAGATGGTTAGCATGAATGGAAGGTAAGAGACGCAAGGGAGCATGAAGAACAAGTCAAGATGAGAGATAGGAGAGTATTCCAGAAATGCAGAATCTTCTGAACCAATGTGTGAATCTTATATTGAATTCGGTATCATATGGGTAGCCAGTGAAAGTGAACGAGCAGGGGTGTGACATGGTCAAACTTAGAAGCGTGGGCTAGTAATCTTAGGGCTGCATTCTGGACAGTTTGTAGGCACCTGAGTTGGTAATTTGTGAGTCCAGCGTAGGCAATGTTACTCTCTCCCTCCTCCCAACCCTCTTGTCAGCCAGTCTTACTCTCTCCTCCTACACCACCATCCACTCTTTATTTTAGCCTCAATCTCCCTTCTCCATTAAATCAGTCAGCCACCCTAGCTAGCCCTCATCAGCCAGCCAGCCTGTCTGCCACAGCAAGCCTACACACCTCCCTTACACACAAAACACAGGGTCTCAGCATAATAAGCAGTTCATTCATTGGGTTTCTTAATGTTTTCTAACATATAAATATGTTAAGTCTACTTTTTTTTTGTTATCATCTCATGTAGTCACCATGGTTGAGATACACAGGCTTGCAAGCTATAAGTGGTGGGGATGTGGATAGAGGGCCTCTACAAGTGTGTAATTCAGATATGTTGTTTATAAGTGAAAGGACAGGTGTCACTGTGGAGCAGACTGGGGAGGGGCAATTACATGGATTGTGAGTTAGTGCATTGTGTTTGAATAGAGGATTTCTAGAACTAGGGATCTGTGAGCTCAAGAAGAGTGACGGTATGGGGGGGTATATTGACCATTTGCATTGTTATTGTACAATTGGATATGGTATGTTTGAGTAGCTTTAGTATGCGAGTCTAATCCTCTCTCTCCCTTTCCCTTCTATCTTTCCTTCTTTTCCCTCCCTCTCTCACACCATCTTCCCTTCTGTCTCCTATCAACTTCTTCCTCTTTCCTCCCCTTTGTCTGTCTAATCCCTTCTCTCATCTTCAATCCTTCCTTTCTCCCCCCAGACTCAACCATTCATCCACTTTCCCTCACCCAAGATCATTTCTTCTCTTTGATCTCCCATGTTCATTCAGACTCAGTCACTAATTTACTTTATCACCACCAGGCTTACCCGCCCCTGATTCCATGTTTGCCCTCTTACACCCCCCCCCCCCCAAGGATGACAACCTGCCTCCTCCTCGGACTTATTGTGCCATTTTCTTCTACCCCAAGGTCCTGTCTCTTTAAATAAGCTTTCCACCAGTCTAATCAGAGCCCAACGAGAGAATAAAGGTGGTAAACAGTAAAACTTAGAACTATTACTTCCTCCTGCTCAGCTTTTAAATCACAGTGTTCTTTGGGGGCCAGTGAGCCTGAACTGCCTGCAGTGATTAACAAGGAAACGTTAGTAGGACCAGGCTGGCCGCATAATCAGCATGCGCCAGTGAAGGGTAATAAAGTTCAAGTTGTGTTATTTGTAAACCGCTGTGACTGGTAGATATAGCGGCACTAAAAAGTTGATAAATAAATAAATAAAAAACAAACCAACCTCCCATCCTGATATAGTGAGGAATAGACTGCTGCTCAGTCTACTGGCTGGGCGCATGGTTCCAGACCAGGGCCGGGGCTTGCACATGCTTCTCTCTCAAGTCCCAGCTGAGAGACCCGAGAGAAGAGCACACACAAGTTTCAGCCTTGATTATGAGTTCTCCCATGTTAATTTGGCTGCAACCGCTACAGCAAGCAAATTCTGTTCCAGTGATGGGACTTGTGGTAATGGATGCGATAAAAAGGAGCACAAAAACTCTAGGCACCAACTGGAAATTTCTAGTCACCATGACAACCTGGTGCCTGGGATTTGTTGAGTCCTGGAGGAGACTACCCAGAGATGAAATTAGCTGCAGTTACAGTGATACCAAAGGAAAGGAAGGACGCTACATGCTGTTCTTCTTATAGGCCTATATCTTTGTTAAACAAGGATTTCAAATTATTAGCTAAGAATTTGGCTACCAGATTACAAAAGATGATTTGCGACACAGTTCACCAAGGTTTATTATGGGAAGGTAAGCTGATAACTCGTAAGCTGCTGAATTTATGTTCAAACGTTTTTTATTGCAACTCACATAACACAGTTCCAAGTGACAATACAACAATACTGCCAACTTGGTATTACATTGGAATCTCTAGAACACTCCATATTTGCAATTTTTTCTTTTACAATAAACCCCACACCTCCCCAACCCCCACCCCCCTATTTGGTTCCCCCCTTCCCCCTCCTTGATCCCCGAACCTCATCTATGACTAACACCTAACCTATCAAATCCTTAATGTCATAAATCATTGAGAAAGATCATTTAAAATGTGGCTGCGGCTACGGGCAGGCAAGAAATGAATATAGTCATCCCAAACCCTGTCAGTCGATTGCGCTCTCTCATCACCCACATCTTATCCAGCAACAAATGATCATGTAACTGGTTGCGCCAAGCCCAATAATCCAGCACTTCCTCTAATTTCCACTTCTGCAAAATTATACGAACCGCCAATGTCCACGCCAAACATAACCAACGGCGCCTACCCCGACTTGCCAGAGCTATCCCAGACATCTCATGGAGTAAGGCCATCTGCAGCAATAATCCCCAGGTTTGACCAAGAACCCGCTCAGTAAAAGCATGGATCTCCTGCCAATAGTCCTGAATCTTGGGGCAAGCCCACAACAAATGTACCAATGGCACCCCAGCTTCCTGACACTTAGGACAACTAGTCCACCCCTCATACCCCATAGCACACAAATGCCCCAGAGACAGATATGCCCGTCTAACCACCTGATACTGCACATCTCTAAGGGGCACCATTGCTGTAAACTCCGTAATTTGCCCAAGTAGCTTCCACATATTTTCTCCCATTAAGGACGTGCCCAGATCCGCATTCCAAACTTCTGCCAACCGATGGCAAGTCGACTTAGATTTCTTAATAGCAAAAGCAGATTGTACCTGTGAAACGGAGACCCTACCTGTGGCCTCAGACAGAAAGAAATCCTCCAACTCCGAACAAAAATCACTAAGTAAATTCCCCTTCGTCAATCCTCGTATATAACTGAGTACGGAAATAAATCCCTATCGGTTAGACCATACTGCACCTTTAATATCTCGAAGGGCAAAATGTCCCCCTCGTCCGTCAAGACTTGCTCTACCCCACAAACACCCCCTCTACTCCAACGTTGAAAGCAAGCAGACGTAAGCCCCGGAGTAAAGTCCAAGTTACCCAAAAATGGCAAGTATACGCTTTGTGTATATGAATGCTGCAGATGTTCACAGACCCACTTCCACACCCGTCTCATTGTTGTAATCAGCGGGAAGCTTCTGAATTTAATATAGCATGACAAGACCAAAGAAATTCCTTTGAGGCTCTTCTCTATAGATGCTTAGAAAACATTTGACATTCTCCATGGACAAACAGGATGCGTCAGACACATCTAGTGACATCATCCGACGACACTAAAAATTGAAGTGCTCTCCAGAGCTCAGAAAGGGCTACCTAGGCACATGCTCAGGCTTGCCTATCTCCTGACCCGCCCCTACCTAGCCCAATTTCACTTCTTCTGCCTTGCCAGCAAGATGGATCTCCACTAGCTGCCAAAAAAAAAAAAAAAAAAGAATTCTCTGAAGAAACAAGTACAGAAGAATCTTGACCAGACACAGGTAACCAAGATGACTAAACCAGGGTTTAAAAAGTGTCCTAAATGCAGCAGAAAAATGAACAGCATCAATGCACATGAGCGTTGCGTTTGGTGCCTCGGAGTGAGCCACAGGATAGAGGACTGCCCCCACTGCACACGGATGTCCACCCGGGGCAAGGAAGTCACACAGCCACACACTCAAAGAATTTATATCTGCAACTCTGCTTACCTCTGTGGCTTCCCTAGATCAGGATGCTCAAGCCACCTACTGTGTGGCACACCAAACACACAAAGGGCAAGCCATGGCACTAGATGTGCTGCCAAGGGCCTCTATCCCCAGCAGGTCACTCCCCAGGGCATCAGCATCCACTGCTGGTCAACCATCAGGCCCGGAAGCCAGCCTGAACCACCTGGCCTCAAGTTCTCGGCGATCCTCCCTGTCTCAGCCATGCATATCGGCATCATGGTGCCGAGAACGTCACCAATGCACATGGCTCTGCCCCCCCCACGCTTCGAATGGCTAGCACCATGGAAATGAAGGGAGCCCCAACCGACGTCACCACACCGACATAGGAACGCCACAACCGTGCGGGAGCTCCAGACACCAGTCCCCATCACCACAGAGACGATCCCTGGGACCGTGCCACGACAGCAAAGGCAGGAGGAGCCATGAAAGATGCCAGAAGAGACCAGCCAATTACAGCACTAGCAGCAGCCTGGCCAGCCTGCTCAGAGTACAGATGCAGCCACAGACATCAGCACTCCTCCAGTTCCACATTGCACCACAAAAACTCCACTGGTACCGAAGCAGATCAGAGGCCAACCAAGGCATTGGGGCAGGAACCCCCGCGACGGTCTTGGACCGCCTCACACATCTCCTCCAGCAGCATGCCCAACCACAGTAACACTTAGGGCGGCAACAGATTCAACGGCTCCTGGACCATCAGCTAGAACCCTAAGTCCAGCTAGGTCAGGACACTCACCATCACCCTACCACTCCCCAGACCTCCTGACGGTAGACAGTGGCAAAGAGGCAGCGGCTACACTCGGCTTGTCAAGCATGGTGGATCCGCTCATGTCGCTGGGCATACCATCAGAGCCCTCACCACCTCCCCCACAGCCGCCCTCCCCACCAGAACACCTACCTTAAGTTCTTACGGAAGGTGGCAAACCTGCTCTCCTTCTCACCCTCTCATGTGCCAGACCCAAGAAACAAGATCTTAGGGGTCCTTAAGTACCTGGACTTACCAAGGATGCTAGTCCCCCTGCCAGTCCACCAGCTACTCCAGGACAACCTGATGAAGCTCTGGCTAAACCCTTCATCTGGGTTTAGCCAGAGCTCCTGCAAGCTTGTGACGAAATCCTAGGTGCAATCTGCCCTGGGTTTTACAAAAGACCCAACTCCCGTACCAATCTATTGTGGTCGAATCTGGCTAAAGCAGGTCCGGTCTTCCCGTAACCAAGCCAACACATCGCAGTGCAAAAATCGCAGTGCATCAGTCCCAGCACATATGATTCCAAGACATCCTGCTGGAGAACTAAAAACACACTATGGCAGCCCTGCCCACGGAATCCCAGAAAGCCGCCATGGCAGCTTTGGTGGATCTTGCGGAGTGTAGCAAACACCTGATCCGCTCTGCCTTCAATACAGCCTCTCACATGGCCGGGACAGCCATCTCTGCCAGGAGCATGGCCTGGCTCTAGATGTCAGGTCTATGGAAGGACCACATAGCAGATGCCCCCTGCGCAGGTGACTCCCTGTTAGGAGACAAGGTCAAGGATACAGACAATGACATGAAGGAGCATTGTACCACCTTGCAAGCTCTCGCCGCAGAGGGACTCGAGAACAACACCAACAGCTGCAAAGGGTGCTACCACAAGAAATTCTATCCGTCACTGAGGCGGTACAACTCCTACCACAAGTGGCAGGCCCCGTGTTTCAAAACAACCACCTTACTAGGCCCCCTACCAGAAGCACTGCCAGAGGAACCATAAGCAGCAAAAACAGGCCGTGCCTTTTTCAGGCAAGAGTACCTTTTCCTTTTGACAGTGCAGACCCAGCCGTACTCCCAGTGGGGGGTGGGTGACTCTCAGCCTTTCTGAATGCCTAGAAAAGCATTACAACAGACAAATGGGTCCGCTGAATAATAACAGAAAGATACCGCATCAGTTATTCTTTCCCCTCCCCACCGCCAGTGATCCCCACCCAATAGCGAGATTCCACCACATCTGCTCCCAACCATGACAGAGGAGGTGTTGCCCTTCCTGGAATCCCAAGCGATAGAACCTGTCCTGCCGAGCGAGCTCAAACAGTGGCTTCTACTTCAGGTACTTTTTGATACCCAAGAAATCTGGAGCGGTCTGCCTCATCCTCGACTTCAGGAAACTGAACAAGTTCACCCTCAAAGAGAAATTTGAATATACTCCCTGGGATCCATCCTGCCCCTCATCCAAGCCAGGTTGGCTTCCTTAGACTTGCAGGATGCATATACCCATACATCGGTGCACAGAAGATACTTGCACTTCCGGGTCTTGGACAACCACTACCGGTACAGAGTCCTTCCCTTTGGCCTCTCACCAGCCCCAAGGGTGTTCACCAAATGTGTCCCTGTAGCTGCGGCTCACCTCCACAAGCAAGGCATCTTTGTTTTCCCCTACTTTAACGACCGACTCCTTTCAGCATCTTCACCACAAGAGGCTCAGGTAGCGGTTGGGCAGACAGTCGTTCTACTGTCCTCCCTCGGATTCCTCATGACCTATCAGAATTCCTGCCTCCAGCCTTTGCAATGCCTGGAATTCATCGAGGCGGACATCAACACCATCCTGTCCAGGGCTTTCCTCCCCACACGAGTGGATGCCATCACTTCTCTGGCTTAGGGTGTCTCATCAGCCACCCGGACTCTGCTCCGCCTCCTGAGCCACATGGCAGCGGCTACCCAAGTCCTGCCCCTTGTAAGGCTGCATATACGCCTCCTGCAGTGGCACCTGCGTACTCCTGGAGGCAACACTCGGAATCCCTGTCCAAGCTTATTGCACTGGATGGGGGGGGGGAGGGTCAAGGGATCCCTCACCTGGTAGACCTTCTGAGGAAACATCTTGGAGGGCAGGCCTCTCCAGCAGCCGTTACACCAACTCACCATCACCCCAGATGCCTCGACAGTGAGATTGGATACGGAGCTGTAGCAGCTGGGTTCCCCGAGTACCTGGACGGCAAAAGGGCAGACATACCATATCAACTTGCTGGAGCTTCAGGCGATTCAATATGCGCTGTGCATCTTCAACCAGTACATTGCCAACAAGCAAATTCTAATCCAAACTGAAAACTAGTTGGCCAGCCACTTTCTATGTCAACAAGCAAGGGAGGACAGGAACCCATGCACTTTGCAGGGAGGTGCTCAGACTCTAGTTCGTCGCTCTCTCTAAGCGCTGCCTGTTACAAGCCTCCTACCTACCGGGCACACAAAACGGCCTTGCGAACAGACTGAGCTACCACGTAGACCCTCACGAGTGGGCCCTCGACCCCCACGTAGCAGAGTCTCTCTTCCAGCGCTGGGGACACCCATACATGAACCTATTCACCAACGAAGCAAAGTGCCTCCGGTTCTGCTTGAAACGCCCATTCACCTGAAGCCTCACCACAGATGCCTTTGACGTGTCTTGGGGGATGTGGTCACTCGTACACGCCTTTCCCCCACTCCGTTCATATTCAAGACCCTCCAGAGGATCATCTAGGCCAGATCACAGGCCCATCCTCCTCGCTCTCCAATGGCCGAGGCAGGTGTGGTTCCCTTACCTCTGCCGCCTATTCCTAGAACCACACATCCGACAACTCCTGAAGCCAGAGCTGGTCACTCAGAATGATGCAAACTTTTAAATTGTAAATAATACAGAACTTACTGAGATGGTAAATCATTCAGAACCAACCACCATGTAGATGTTCACAGGGGACACCAAAGCAGACTCTGCGCCAGGAGAAGAGTTGTGTCCTATGGAGTGAGCTCTAGCACCCTCTGACATGCGCTTACCACACAGAAAGTAGGCTGAACTCAACGCCTCCTTTGTTCAGCTAGCAATCAAGGACTTGGCTGCTCCTGTCCTTTCCTTAGACTGTTGAAGAGAACAAAGATGGTCTGACCAACGGAAGGAATAAGTAATCCCCAAGTATTTCACAAATGTCCTCCTCATGTCCAACAGATACAGCAAGGAGTGTGCTTGAAGGTCCTCCTCTGAGGAGGGGAACACGGTGATAACCTGATTAAGAGAAAAAGGAGAAAAATACCTTTGGAAAAAAAGGACAGCACAGTCTGCAGATACACCACAGAGATGACCAAACAGGGCTCCCTGCAGGACAAGACCTGCAGCTCTGACACCCACCTGGTGGTTGCAATGGCCACCAATTACACCACCCCGAGGGCCAAATCCTTGAGAGAGGCCTTCCAATCAATGTTCCCTCTAATTTTCTGTAGGCTGTGTGCGCATAAAATATCAGATGTGTGCAGCTTTTGAAGGAAGGTTAAATTTTTGTGCGCCACATATCGACACTCAGAGTTATATACTTTAAAATTTGACTACACGTCAGAATACAGTATGTACACCACATTAATTTTAATCAAATTAAATGAAAATAGAAGATTACTAAATGAAGCGGGAAATTTCTAGTAATTACAATCATAATTTTAAATTTTAAGACGTCTGTGTTGTTTATCAGAATCAGAGCTGTAATTTTTGTGCGCTCTGTTATAAAGTATGTGCGCTCGCTTGGCGAGGTGTGTGCACGCGCACAGCTTAGAGGGAACAGTGCTTCCAATGTGCTCAAATGGGGAGGAGGGTTTTTCAGTGCCCTCAACAAAAGAGAAAGACTCCACTGAGGAACCATCGGACACGCTGATTGAGAGATTTGTTTCACTCTCTTCTGGAAGCAGGTGACATCAAAGTGCACCACTAAGGACATTGCTTGAATATGCCCATAGTAACATGCTAAGGCCATCACCTGAATCTTGAGAGAGTTCAGAGCTAAACACTGTCCAAACCAGTCTGTAAGAACAAAATGGCAACTATGTTAGACTTCCTGGTTTTCAGGGCCTCAGAGGAACACCACCTCTTGAAGACCCTCCAGATGCTCATATAGGTCAAGGAAGCAGAGGCCCTTTGGGCCTTGAAAAGGGTATCCACTACTGTTCTAGAATAGCCCTTCTTAGGCAACCTATGCTTCTCAAAGGCTAGGCTGAAAGCAGGAAAAGGATCCCCCATCACCACAGAACGACCCTCTCTTGAGGAAGCCAAAAAAGGCTACCCTACCAACAGGATCAAGAGATCCGAATACAATGGCCTGCGCAGCCAGTCCAGCACCACTAGAATCCTTCAGCCAGGTGAAATTGAATTCTGCACAGATGGCGGCTCACCAAAGGTCACAGGTGGGGATGGGGGGGGGGCACATACTAAAGTTCCTCCTGAGGCCTCTCCTGAAGCACAGCATCCAAGTCTGCCATTTACAGATCCTTCCTGCGGCTGAAAAAGTTCTCCACTTTGATATTCTCCAGGGTGGCCATCATGTTGAATACTAGATGGCCTCACCTTTTCTTTATGAGGTTGAGCATGTGAGAAGGCTTAACTCCCACTCGCTGGGATCCATGGTGTTCCAATTCAAGAAGTCAGCCTGCACATTGTTGACGCCTGCTATGTGGGCTACAGACAAAGCAACCAGATGCTTCTCTGCCCAATGACAGAGCTCCGCCGCCTTGAAGGCTGCTGCAGCACTGCTAGTGCAACCTTGCTCATTTACAGTGCATTGCAAAAGTATTCATCCCCTCTGTGTATGTCCTGTTTTGTTGCATTACAACCTGGAATTAAAATGGAGTTTTGGGGGTTAGCACCATGTGATATACACAACATGCCTACGACTTTAAAGATGTAAATTATCCTTTATTGTGACTCAAACAATAAAAGGCCAAAAAAAAAAAGATTGAAAGCAGGAGTGTGCATATGTATTCACCCTTCAAAGTCAATACGTTGTAGAGCCACCCTTTGCTGCAATTACAGCTGCAAGTCTCTTGGGGTATGTCTCTATTAGCTTAGCACATCTAATCACTGGGATTTTCACCCATTCTTAAAGGCAAAACTGCTCCAACTCCTTCAAGTTAGATAGGTTGCGTTGGTGTACAGCAATCTTCAAGTTATGCCACAGATTCTCAATTGGATTAAGGTCTGGGCTTTGACTAGGCCATTCTAAGACATTTAACTGTTTCCCTTTAAACCATCTTTAGAAATGTTTAGGGCCATTGCCCTGCTGGAAGGTGAACCTTTGTTCCAGTCTCAAATCTCCGGTAGACTGAAACAGGTTTTCCTTAAGAATTGCCTTGTATTTACTGCCATCCATCATTCCTTCAATCCTGACCAGTTTTCCTGTCCCTGTCAATGAAAAACATCCCCAAAGCATGATGCTGCCACCACCATGTTTCACTGTGGGAATGGTGTTCTCGGGGTGATGGAGAGTGTTGGGTTTGTGCTACACATGGTGTTTCCCATGATGGCCAAAAAGTTCAATTTTCGTCTTATCTGACCAGAGAACCTTCTTCCATGTGTTTGGGGGGTCCGCCACATGCTGTTGTGCAAACTCCAAACGTGTTTTCTTATTTCTTTCTTTAAACAATAGCTTTTTTCTGGCCACTCTTCCATAAAGTCCCACTCTGTGGAGTGTATGGCTTAAAGTGGTCCTATGGACATACTCCCATCTCCGCTGTGGATCTTTGCAACTCCTTCAGTGTTATCTTTGGTGTCTTTGTAGGGTCTCTGATTAATGCCCTCCTTGCACGGTCTGTAAGTTTTGGTGGGCGGCCTTCTCTTGTCAGGTTTGAAATGGTGCCAAATTCTTTCTATTTTGTTATAATGGATTTAATGATGATCCATGAGATATTCAGACTTTGGGATTTTTTTTTTATAACACAATCCTCATCTATACTTCTCCACAACTTTGTCTCTGACCTGTTTGGAGTGCTCCTTGATCTTCATGTTGCTTGCTTAGTGGTGTTGCAGAGTCAAGGGCCTTTCAGAACAAGTATATTTATACAAGCATCATGTGACAGATCATGTGACACTAATTGCATCAGGCGGACCCTAATCAACCAATTACGTGACTTCTGAGGTAAATTGGTTGGACCAGATCTTATTTAGGGGTTTCATAGCAAAAGGGATGAATACATATGCACTCACGACTTTTACTTGTTTTTTATATATAGTCCCACAGGTGCTCTAGTCCCACAGGTGCTCCTTGTGGTCTTGGGCAAGCCACTTAACCCTCCATAGCCCATGTTCCCTATAAAATAGTTATCTCCAAGTTATAATGCCCTGTTCAATGTAATTTCAGTTTGTTCAATGTAAACCGCACTGATGCAGAATAGCGCGGTATATAAGAGAATGTAAATAAAGGTATTTTATTGTCATTTAACTTCATCAATTTGGACTACATTGTTAGGTCCATTACCTAACATCCAAATCTACCTCCATTTTCATTCCAGGTTGTACATAATGCGACAAAACAGGACAAAAACCAAGGGGATGAATACTTTCGCAAAGCACTGTATGTAAGCCATTGCCATGGCACTGTACAAGAATACTCTGGAGACTAAAACCCCTCCAAGCCAGGCAGATCGCTCTGGGCATTCCATCCAAAAGAAGGCGCAACTTCAACCACCAGACCAACAGCACCTTGATTTTCTGGGGGAGAGGAAGGCACAGATCGAACAACTGGGAACAGTGAAGCCAGTGAGTCAATAGGGGTCTTTGCAAAAGGTGCATGTGCTCCCCGACCAGGGTCGAAGCCATAGACTCCAGGATTTGTAGACCCAGATCTGAGGGGCTACCTGAGCACAAAACTCCACAAACTGCTGCTAAAGCTTGTGAAACTTCTCCAGTGTGAGGAGTACTCAAGCCAAGAGAGAGTTTTGAAGCAAGCCTTAAGATATTCCAAGTCTGAGAGAGAACCAGGCTGCTTTTGGGATAGCTGATCACCAATCCCAGCCTTTCCAGTCATTGAATCAATAGAGTTGTCTATTCTCTGGACTTCTCAAAGGAGATGAACCAAATCAACCAGTCATCCAGGTACAAATGAACCCAGATTCCTTGCCTGCACAGGGATCTCACCATCACCACCATCAAGAAGGTGTGAGGTAGCATGGCCAGTCCAAACAATAGAGTCCAAAACTGGAAACGGCAGCCTAGGACACATAAGTGGAGGAAGGTCTGATGTTCTTCCCAGCAATGAATATGTAAATATGCATCAGAAAGGTCCAAGGAGCAAGGTTTAATTTGTGCCGGAACATGGTGGATGGGCATTCTGGCGCTTCTCCAGCTTAGGAAATAACATCACTCAGAGTCCACCCCCAGGAATGGAAACAGCTGCTGATATAGCCGTCTACCTCAGACTGAAATGCTGCCTGGAGCAGAGATTGATGTGAGCCACATGACCATCATTCAATTTTCTTCTGAACATGGCATGAAAAACCTGAAATTCTGTTCCCTCCTTATTACTAGTACTACTGTTGTCACAGCCTGGCCTCAAATAGGTGACCCATGAATTAGAAGTAAGGAGTCTTGCAGGAGGGGCTCTTATGTCTCTAGAGAGGACAGACTTCAGCCAGTCTGTTCTTAACTCTGTGTTGTACTGTATGTCTTGTAATCTTAGTTCCCGATTCCCTATTGGTCCAAAATTTGTCTTGTGACGAGCTCAGTAACAAACCCTAACTGGGATTTGTTTGCTTTGTTAATCTATTGACTCCTGTTCTACAGACTTACTTCAAAAGACTTTTCTTTTGCTATGTGAACACTAATTGGACAACTAGGTTCTCAATTCGGCTTGGTAAATGACGGCATACTTCAACATGGTTTCACAGAATTTCTGGCACCTGAAATACAAAATAGTTAAGAGCAGATTGGGACAGAGGGGAGACAACTTAATAAAAGGGGGGGCCCCAACATTTGTGTGTATAGGGGGAGGGGGTCATTTTGTTGTGTTTTTTGTTGAGCCACAGCCACCTCTTAAATAGCAAAATTGCCCTGAAACAAACATTTATAAAACCAAAATGAAATTTTTGCACCTGCACACCCCTATTTTTCAGCATCTCCCATTCTCTGCATAAGTCAAGATCACAACCGGGTACGGCAGCTACCAGGCACGTCTGCTGCGTTTACCTCAGCTTAGTAGAGAGGTGTCCCGCTGTAGTGCTTTGAGTCCTGCCTGTGTGTGTGTGCCAGATTCAGGATTTAAAAACTGGGCTGCAGCAACTTCTGCTAGGAATCTGAAGCCGGGAAACCAATCCTTATCCAACTATATTCTTGGGCCCATGGCAAGGTAGGGATAATGGCAGCAAGGATAATGTTTGTGAGGGGAACGGGGTGCAGATGGAGGAGGATGTGGAAATAAAAAGATTGTGCTGGGGACCGGGAAAGAAATAAAGAGAACATAATCATATCTGGTTGGGAGTGGAGGTGGGGTCAGGAGAGATGATGAAATTGTGCCAAGGAGGAAGGGCAGTATTGATTAGGCCAAGGATTATGAATGAAGTGTTGCAAATTTTAGTGATACATTTAACAAACAATTTAAAAAACACATTAATTTTCCAAATATATATGTATATACCAGCTTCCTTTTTATCCCCAAACAAAGCACTTTATGTGTCCAGGAGTGAGGTCACTTCAAACTATGGCACAACACGGCCCTGTCCTGCCCCCCCCCCCCCCCCAAAAAAAAAGTTCCATTTCTGTTTTGTCTAAAATTACCCTCCCTGGCAGGGCTAAGGAACTCCCCTTGTCGGACTGACACAATGACTGATCTGTCTCCATGTGACGTGAGGCACTCGAAACTTTGGATTGTCTTTGGGTCCAGAATGGATAGTAAGGATCCTCCCTTCTTTGGTGCCACAAGTAGACTGAATAATGCCCCTGACCTTGCTCTGCAGAGATCACAGGTACAATAGCCTGCAACTGTAGGAGACGTTGCAAAGGTTCCTTGATCGCCACCCAATAGGTAAGAGTCTACAAGGGCATCCTGAAGAGGCTCTGCAAACTCCAGTGCGTACCCCGACCGAGGATCTCAAGGACCAACTGTCCTGAAATGGGCCCATTCCAAGCAAAACAGCTGGCTATACTTCAGAAGAGACCTGTCAGATCTTATTATGGAGGCCTTTTGGCTCCTGAAGGATTCATTGCTGAGTCTTGCAAACACTGGGAAAAAGATTCTTTTTATGTTTAGACCCATATGAGGAGCAGGCCCCACCTGAGTTCCTACAGGCCTGAGGATGTCCCCATGTTCCATGCGGAACCCTCCGTGAAGCACTCCTAGTAACCCTGGGCCTGTCTTTCAGGAGTCTCTGAGAACAAGCTTTCCCAAAGTCTTTCACCAATTTCTTTAGGTCCTCCCCAATCTGCCCTAAGGGGAGCTTACTCAGCAGCAGCCAACCAATTCTGGATCCAAAGCCACTGCCTCGCAGCTACTGCCATAGACTTTGAGGAGATTCTGATCAAGTCATACAGGCATATACGAAGCTCCAGTTTCCCATCTCGCAACCTCCAAACTGTCTGGCATCCCTCATCCCTCTTGCTAGACCCAGTGTAAGAGCGCTTGGGCCACTAAGCCTGCATACAGCACTGCTTGAGCGCCCAAGGCTGAAGCTGTAAAGGCATTGTTGAGCAGTACTTCCACCTCTCCTACCAGGATGGTTGTGCACTAAGCCACCAATAGAGGGTCACAGATCGATAGAAGAACATAACTTTCCCAGATGATGTCTTTTATACTTTGTACACAAATGCATACAGAGTTTTCTTTAGACCTAAAGATTTTAGATACAGTTGTGATCAACGTTATTGGCACCCTTGCATTTTAGGTCTGTTGTGTACAATATCTTGAGAAATAATAGGATATATTCCAACTGTATGTCATCATAATATTTGAATAGCATGTTCAAAAGGTATACAAAAAAATGATGCCTATGTAATGTAGATGTAGTAATTTCTGAGAAAAAAAATATGACCTAGACAGGATTAATGGCACTCTTCACTAATATTTGGTTGCGCAGACTTTGGCAGTGATGACAGCCTCCAAATGTTTCATGTAGCCATCTATAAGTTTCGTACATCTGTCTGGTGGTATTTTCTCCCATTCGTCAACTGTGATTTGTTCCAGCTCATGAATGTTTTCAGGATTCCTTTTACCAATGGCAGATTTCAGCTCTTTCCAAAAGTTCTCCATTGGACTGAAATCAGGACTCATTGCTGGCCAGTTTAAAACCAGACCATTTGTTCCTTTTTAACAATTCTTTTGTACTTTTGGAAGTATGTTTTGGGTCATTGTCCTCCTGGAGGATCCATGACCTTCAACCTAGACCTAGCTTTCTGACACTAGGTAGCACATTTTCCTCCAAAATACCTTGGTAGTCCTCTGACTTCATGATTCCTTTAATACGTACCAGGCCTCCAAGTCCCTCAGGCAGCAAAACAGCCCTCACAACATTATGGAACCTCCACCATATTTAATGACAGGAAGGGTGTTTTTTTCCTTATAAGCTTAATTTCTTCATCTGTAAATATATCACTGGTCTGCTTTGCCAAAGAGCTCAAGTTTGGTTTCATCTGTCCAGAGAACATTTTCCCAGAAGGATTGTGGTTTCTAAAGGTGGGTTTGGGGAAAACTTAGGCGTGCCTTTTTATATCTGTCTTTGAGTAGCGAGGTCCCTCCTTGGCCTTCGCCCATGAAGTCCTTCATTGTTTAGTGAAGGTTGAAACCACCTCTCCAGATTGCTCCAGGTCAGCCTTAAGCTCTTTGGATGTTGTCTGTGGTGTTTTTCCAAAACCTCGTACTAACCTTTGAAGACTTCTTGGATTAATTTTCCTCTTCCCACCATGTCCTGGGACATTCTTGATAGTTCCATGAGCAGAAAACTTCTTAACATTGCGAATTTTAGACACAGGAATCCCAAGGTCTTTGGAGATGGCCTTGTACTGTTTTGAAATTTGTTTTGTGATAATGGCTTTTCTGACTGTCTCAGGCAGTTCTCGTCTTCACCACTGTGAAAATGGAACAGGAAGTGAATGTGGCCATTTTAAACTTTAGAGCCATCAGTCACTGGTTGATTCAAGTCATATGAGTACTGACAAGTGATCATCTAATGTTACTACAATGGGAATGTGGTTCTTCTGTTCAAACAGATTTGCATTGTTTATAAGGCTACCAATAATCATGTCCTGGCAATATCCCCAGTTTTATATTATTTCCAACTATTCCCCTTTTCAATGGGTCTTGCTTTATTTGATTCTTTTGTGTGCCAAATATAAGTGTTTATATAGTCCAAAGACATGTCACTGACCACTTTTTTAAGGAGATATTGGACATTAAGGGATTGAACTGCAAGGATGCCAATAATGTTGACCACAACAGTAACTGTAGACCAGTATTCAATAAAGTGACAAAACTAGGGTTTTATGGGGACAGAGATTCCTTATTTTGCCCTAGATTTTTCTTTTCCACAGTGACAAACTCATCCCTCATCCCTCTTGCAAACTCTATAGTGAGCATAGAAGTGACCTTGCGTCCTCTGCAGTGCTCTACAACTCCTGAAAGCCGGGAGATTTTTTTGTGAGCCGAAACTGAAGATAATAATGGAGGCATTTCCTACATGTGTCCAAGAAAGAGAAATTAGACTTACCTGCTAATTGTTGTTCCTTGAGGAACTCCAGTTCAGTCCCTCACCTCTGGGTTGTGCACCTCTTCCCGCAGCATGGAGACTGGGCATGTCAGAACTGTGACATCACTGTAGATATCCTGCTGGCACCTCCCACCAGCTCCCAGTGATCTAATGACAAAGCAGACTCAAAGGAGCAACAAATAAATAGCTATAATATTAAATACAATTTAACTCTAACACTGAACTAAAACCCCATAAATGAGAGGATAACTCTCCTTCTCCCGTTTGCAGAAATAGGACAGAAAGGAGAGAGAAGAAAGAATACAAGGTATACTTTGCCTGAATACAGACCACATTGCTGAACTTCTCCTACTGGATTGTAGTCACCGTGCATCACAAAACAGGCTTTGCGGAAGCTGACCAAAAAAAACCCCGGGCAGGAATCGGGACTGAACTGGAGTTCCTCAAGGAACAACAATTAGCAGGTAAGTCTAATTTTTGTTTGCTTATCGTTCCTCCAGTTCAGTCCCTCACCTCTGGGATGTATAACAGAGCAGTAAACTATTGGGAGGGACCTGTCCACCCGGACCGCAAAACTGCCGACCTGAAACAGGCATCTCCCGCCGCTTGAACAAACAAGCGGTAATGTTTACTAAAATTATGCAAGGTAGACCAAGTGGCTGCTCTACAAATCTCAACCGGCGGAAGCTATGCTCCGCCCACGAAGCCGCTTGCGGTCTAGTAGAATGAGCCCGCAGCCCCAAGGGCACCTGACGACCTTGCAAGATATAAGCTGACGCTATTGCTTCACAAACCCATCTGGAAATTGAAGCTGTGGCCGCCGCTTCACCTTTACGCGGCCCACCAAAGAGAATGAACAAACGATCAGACTTGCGGAAGGACTCTGAGACCTTCAAGTACCCTCTTAATGTCTAACAAATGCAAACTACGGTCCAACGCGGTCTCCCCCGAAACACCCAAAACGGGCAAAGAGACCGACTGATTCACATGAAATGGCGAAACTACCTTTGGTAGGAAAGACGGTACGGGACGCAACGCCACTTTTTCCCTAGAAAAAGTCAGAAACGATTCCCGACAAGACAAAGCCAGCAACTCAGAGATTCGACGTGCAGAGCAAATGGCTACCAAAAATACTGTCTTCAAAGTCAAATCCTTTAGGGAAGCCTGATGCAAAGGCTCAAAAGGCTCCTTTGTCAAGGCTCCTAAAAACCAGGTTGAGATCCCATGGAAGAGAAACCACCCTGCGCGAAGGACAAAGATGGGATACCGCTCTCACGAAACGGACAACATCGGCATGGACCCCCCAAAGGAACTCCTTGCACCTTTCCTCAATAACAAGAAATAGCTGCCAACTGCACCCTTAACAAACTGGCAGCCAATCCCTTATCGAACCCGTCTTGCAAGAAAACCCAACACTATCGGTACAGATACCGAGGCAGGACAAAACTAACGTTGAGCACACCAGTCCTCAAAAACATGCCAGACGCGCACATATGCTAAGGAAGTGGACAATACCCCTACGGTAGCGCAAATCTTAGAAACCTCTGATGATCTGGCCTGATCAGAATGTGTAAATATGCTTCGGTGAGATGAAGAGACATCAAGAACTCCCCTCACGAACCGCCACTATAACAGAAAGTAAAGTCTCCATTCAGAAATGAGGTACCCACAAACAGCTCCCTTGAGATCCAGAATCAGGCGGAAGGCCCAGTCTTTCTTTGGCACCACGAAATAAATTGGAGTATCGACCGATACCGTAGTGCTCTCGCGGAACCGGAACCACTGCTCCCAGCTGCAAAAGACCTTTCTCGCCCCCTGCAAGGCAACATGACAAAAGAGTCGACCACCTGACTGGCAAACTCGAGAGAATAACCTTCGCGAACGACTTCCAACACCCACAGATCGGATGTTATCTGGACCCAGGCAGGAAGAAACTCCCGAAGTCGACCCCCTACCGGCTGAATTCCTGCCTGGGTCCACCTCGCTTCATTGTGCTTTCCGAAAACCCGAGGAAGAGGGACTAGCAAATCCTCGGCCCGCTCTCTGGAATTCTCTAAAACTTTGAACTCGAGAGGAAAACCGTCCTCTTTGAAAATCTCCCAAACGGAAGGTACAAAAACATCTGAAATCCCGAGGTTGCCCACGGGAAAGTAACAGGGCTCAGCTCTGCTTCGGTTTATCCTCCGGCAAGCGACCTCCTTTAGAATCCCCCAAATCCTTGACCAGCTTATCAAGATCTTCTCCAAACAGCTTCCCCTTAAAAGGAGGCTTGCTAAGACGCGACTTGGAGGAACTGTCCGACGCCCAGTTCCTGAGCCAAAGATAGCAGCGTGCGGATACCAAGGAAGTCATGCTATTCGCCAAACCTCTAATAAGATCATATTGGACATCGGCCAAATATGCGGAACCTGACTCAAGTCTTCTCACATCAGCTAGCTGTTCCTACGTTTGCTGAACTGGCTGCTGCAAACGCTGTAACCAGCGAAGGCATGCTCTCGCAACCCAAGCTCCACAAATAGAGGCCTGCAGAGCCAGAGCATTAACCTCAAAAGCTTGCTTCAACAAGGCATCCACCTTCCGATCCTGTATGTCCTTCAAAGCCGCACTGCCTTCAACTGGAATGGTAGTCTTTTTTGTGACCGCTGAAACTGCCGCCATCTATACGTGGAGAACGAAACACTTCCCGTTCTTGATCCGCCAAGGGATAGAGACGATTCAAGGACCTCACACCACGCAAGCCTGCCTCCAGTATGTCCCATTCATCCTGAATCATCTGCTTAACCACACGGTGAACAGGAAAAAAAACGCCTGGGACTTTCGTACCGCTTGAATAAGAGGATCCTCCAAACCCTCATCCTCCGCTGGTACCACCGACAAAAGGTTGAGAGCCTGAATCTCACCTTCCTCTAAATCAGAGCTACTCAAATCCAGTCCCGGAGGTCCGCAACCCTGCAGGTTTTCGGGATATCCCTAATGAATATGCATGAGATATATATGCATTAGAGATAGCCTGCCAAACTGTAAGATTTAGCTGCCCCAGACATCATGGGAGTGGCAGAATTACTGGGTAAAGCCAAATTTGAAGTAGGAAGAGCGGACGGAGAATCCCGCAGAGACTCCCCTTCCGCAGAAGCGGCAGTACCCTGCGCCACCAGAGCAGTGCCTTCTTTAGAGCTATCCTGCATTTCTTGCGCCATAGTAAGCGCCTCAGATGCGCAGCCACGACACACCCCCGCATCTGAGATCGAGCCCCTATGGGTGCCACAAACCAGGCATTGTGGCCACGTAGGCATTAGCGCTATGGGGTCCGAACAACTAGATAGTAAAGGAAATGGCTCCCGTACCAGACCACCAAAAAGGGCAACAAAACAAAAACGTGCAGAATCTTCTCTTATTTATTTTAGTTTTTTTACTTTTCTGTACTGGCCCTTTAAGAGCTCCAAAACATTGAAAATTAAAAGTAATCAAAATGAATTTCAAGTAACCAGAAAACTATAAGGATTAAAGAAAGCTGTCAGCAAAGAAAAAGAGCACTGTGAAGAAAAACGGCGGGAAAAAGGCCCGTCAAGATCCTGAGCTCTGCTAACCCACAGAACATGCTTCACACTCGGCAGCAGGCCTCAAAAACGCTCACAGGACACTAGCAGCAAAGATTTAAATACTCACCTCTTCCTCTGAGACCTTTGGTTCCTCTCTGCACCCTGTTAAAAATAATGGGCTTCCCGTCAGCAGCACAGCTGAGAAAGTCAGCAGCAGCAGCAGAGAAACAAGGCCCGAAGACAGTTTGACTGGAAATCTACAGCACAGAAAACTGAGCCAGTAAGGAGATGAAAAGCCTGCTAAAGAACTCCCCTCCGTGCCAACAAGGAGGGGAGAACAGGCAAAGGGGACAGAAATAAACGGGAGGGAGAAAAGAGACTCCTTTAAATCCCTTCCGATCTCCTCTCAGCCCTTGCTTTTTTTTTTTTTTTTAACAAGCTTTAAAGCTACAGATCAAGAGAAAAAAAAATGTTATAGGGAGAAAAGAAAAACTAAAAACCCTAGCTAAGCTGCCTAAAGCTCCTCATCTGCTCCTCCAGTGAGCCCAGCACCTAGGCTCACTATCTCCAGCTGCATGCAGACTGTACACACACTGGGGAGCTGGTGGGAGGTGCCAGCAGGATATCTACAGTGATGTCACAGTTCTGACATGCCCAGTCTCCATGCTACAGGAAGAGGTGCACAACCCAGAGGTGAGGGACTGAACTGGAGGGACGATAAGGAACCTGCAATGACAATGTTTTATATTTTAAAGTTATTAGTGTTATATGTCCCAAATTAAGCATTAACAGCAGCACAGGAAGCTTTTTTTTTGTGCATTTCATCCCTATTAGAAATAAAGTTAAGGAAGACGGTTTTAGATGACTCTTCAGCACTTTGCTGTTCCAGACGGCTTTTACCAAGTATGTTTTCTGGTGTATTTTATGACTTTACATTTTGGATAGAGCAAAGTAGACAGAGCCATACCAAGCGTGAATTGCGCCCTGTGCGACTTGCACATCGGGTGTGCGCCACCCCCTTGCACCTCCATCCAGCCACTTTCTGGACAGTGGCGGGAGAAAACAGACGCACCTGATGTGCAGTCACTGGCACTCTAAGCAGATCTGTCCCTCCTTGCTTTGTCGTCGCGTCAGAGGAGCGAGAGACCAGACCTGCTTAGAGTGCCGCAAGAAGGCTTAAGGGGCGCATTTCAGCTGTCTGCCATTGCCTGCTGCCGCTGAGTGAAGAAAAAGTGCCGGCGGCAGGCAACAGCAGACAGCTGAAATGCACCCCTTAAGCCTTTGTGCCCTGTGCAGCCGCACCGCTCGCACAGGGCTAAGTACGGTCCTGAAAGTAGATAAAACAACATAAAAGCCATACTGGATCAAACCAAGAGTCCATCAAGCCCAATATCCTGTTTCTAAAAGTGGCCAATCCAGGTCACAAATATCTGTCAGGTTCCATGCTGCTTATCCCAGGAGTAAGAAGTGGATTTTCCTGGTCCTCTTAATATTTTCTCTGATTAGTTTTAAATGTGCTACATTGGAGCTTCATTTTGTGTCCACATGTCTTTCTACTATTTGAAGGAGTAAACAACCAATCTATGTTTACCCTTTCCACTCCATTCATTACTTTATAAACCTGAATCATATCTACCATTAAGTTGTCTTTTTTTCAAGTTGAAGAGCCGTAACCTTTTAAGCCTGTCCTCAAAGAGATATCCTTCCATCTCCTTTACCATTCTGGTGGCTCTTCTCTGTACCATTTCTAATTCTGCTATATCCTTGCTAAGATATGGCAACCAGACTTGCACACAATATTCAAGGTGTAGTCACACCATGGAGCAGTACAGAAGAATTATACTATCCTTTGTTTTATTCTCCATTGCTTTCCTGATGATTCCTAGCATTCTATTTGCTTTCTTGGCTGCCGCTGCACACTGAGTGGAGGATTTCAACGTATTATCCATGACAACACCTAATTTTCCTTTACAGAATAGCCATGCCTTTTTGACTTGAAAATAACATAAAACAAATTGCTTTCCTGAGCACACTCTTCAGCTGTATTGTTCTGTAGTTCTACTTTTCATGCAGAGGGTTCTGGTGAACCACATAGCAGTTCTCCTGCTTTTATTTCCATTTCTAACTTGCCTTTCTGTGTTGTGTTGTGTATTTGCTGTTTCTTTTCACACACACAGAAAAGATATCCTCTCAATCCTTTTCCTGCGTGGTGGTTCCTAATGTGGAACCTTGCATTATGTAACCATAGTTTGGGTTGTTCTTTCTTAGGTCCATAACTTTGCACTTATCCATATTAAATTTCATTTGCTATTTGGACATCCAGTTTTCCAATTTATCAAGGTCCTCTTGCAATTTTTCACAATCCTCTGCATTTTAACAACTTTAAATAAGTTCGTGTCATCTCCAAATTTGATCATCTCGGTCGTTATTCCCATTTCCAGGTCATTTATAAATTAGTTAATAAGCAGCGGGTCCTGCACAGATCCCTGGGGTACTCCACTATTCATCGTTCTCCATTGGGAAAATTGGCCATTTAGTATTACGCTCTGTTTTCTATCTTTTAACTAGTTCCTAATCCACAATAGTACACTTATTTATTTATTTTTTATTTAGAGTACATTTGTATACCGCTACTTCCAGCGATCAGCAGCGGTTTACTATACACTGCCTCCTATTCCATGACCTTTTATTTTCCTCAAGAATTTCTCATGCGGGACCTTATCAAAGGCTTTTTGAAAATCCAGATGCACTATATCAACCAGTTCATCTTTATCTACCAAGTTGTGTTTTTATTGATTTCTACTCTAATACTGTATGTGAGTGTTCAAGAAAAGATACAGCAAATACACAACACAACACAGAAAGGCAAGTTAGAAATGGAAATAAAAGCAGGAGAAGGTTAAATTAGACTTACCTGCTAATTGTAGTTCCTGGAGCAATCCAGTCTAGTCCCGGAATCCTTGGGTTCTCAACCTCTACCAGCAGCTTTGGAGACTGAGAAACATTAGAGCTGTGATGTCACTGGCATATAAACGCTGGCACCACCTCCTCTCCTCAGTTAACCTACTGACAAAGCAGACTCACCAGAGCAACAAGTAAGTAGATAAAGCACAAAAACCAACAAAGCTATTACCCCCCAAAAACTATTTGCATGATAAATACCGTATATCGACTATGCAATGAGGTCCTCCTTCCCCTTCACTAAAAGGACAGACCCTCAAGCCCTCAGAGAGAAAACACTTACCGTCACTGACCTAACTACTGGATCTGACAAGGCTTACCTGTAAATGCCCTCGCGCTTCAGGCTCCCTAGCATCAACCCTTAGGGCGGGAACCGGGACTAGACTGGATTGCTCCAGGAACTACAATTAGCAGGTAAGTCTAATTTAACCTTCCTGTTCGCACCTCCAGTCTAGTCCCAGAATTCTTGGGATGTAACAGAGCAGGGAAAACAATCAACGGGAGGGACCTGCTAGCCCAGCCTGAAGCACTGCCGATCCAAAACAGACATCTCTTTCTGCTTGCACATCCAGACGATAATGCTTCACAAAGGAGTGCGTTGACCATGTCGCTGCCCTACAAATATCCTCCACCAGCACCAGGTCATACTCCGCCCAGGAGGTAGCTTGAGCTCTAGTGGAGTGAGCCCGCAAACCTGCAGACACCGAACGGCCCCACAAAAGATACGCTGACGCTATCGCTTCCTTCAACCACCGAGCAATCGAACCCTTAGAGGCCGCCTCTCCTCGCCGAGCCCCTGCAAAGAGAACAAACAACCTGTCCGACTTACGAAAACGAGCCGTTCTATCCAAATACATCTGTAAGGCCCGCTTAACATCCAAGCGATGCAGGTGCTCCGCATTCTGAACTCTCTTCGTGCACGAAAAAACTGGTAAAGACACCACTTGGTTCATATGAAACCCCGAAACTACCTTAGGTAAGAAGGAAGGCACAGTCCTCAACACCACCTTGGTATCTGAAAAAGACAGGAAAGGTTTCCTACAGGACAGCGCCTGCAACTCCGACACGCGTCTTGCCAACGCAATAGCCACCAGAACACCACTTTCAGAGTCAGGTCTTTTAAGGTCACCTCCGCCAACGGCTCAAACGGCGCCTTCCTCAACACTTCCAAAACCAAAGGAAGATCCCAGGACGGAACTATCCCCCTGCAGGGAGGCCGCAACAACCCCACGGCTCGCAAAAAACGCTTCACATCCGCATGGCTACCCAAGGAACAGTCACGCACCTTACCTCTGTAACAGGACAAAGCCGCCAACTGAACTTTCAATGACGACGCCAAACCCTTCTGAAAACCATCCTGTAAGAAAGCCAGCACCTGAGGCACTGATGCCGAAAAGGAAGAAAATTCTTGTCTGCACACCACGCTTCAAAGATTCGCCACACTCTAACATACGCCAGAGACGTCGACCGCCGCCTCGCCTTCAGCAGGGTCGCTACCACCGCCGCCGAATAACCCTTCGCTCTCAACCGAGCCCGTTCAATAGCCAGGCCGTAAGTGAGAATCGATCCACTTGAGGCATGCACAGGGGCCCTTGAGTTAATAGATCCCTTCGAACCGGAAGCCGCCAGGGCCCCTCCACTACGAGCCGTACCAGATCCGCGTACCACAGATGTCGCGGCCAATCGGGAGCCACGAGAATCACTCTCCCTCTTGTTGGGATATCTTGGCTTAGGGATAGTTTTGCTCCTTCAGCTGCTATCTGTGACTGTAATCATGGCCTGCCTGCAGTTTGCACGATGAAGAAAAGAAAATGTCCTGTGGGCTAAGAAAGTATATGCTACAATACAGCCTTGCGGCCTGCTGTCAGGCTCAGAGAAGAAATTCAGGTCTGCTCAGAGAATTAATTAGCAGAAAACATACTTTCAGCCTTGAAGAAAAAGAAAATGTCATTTAGCACCAGGAGATGTAAAGACCATAAACAGGCCAAGGAATGCAGGAAAGATTTGCTCCACAGCACAGACAAGAAGCACAATTAAGCAAAGACCAGAAGACCTTGAGAGCACCAGCTGTAGAGAAGGTAGCCCTAAGGCATAATTGGCATTATTCATGGGAGGGGGCCTCAGAGAAGGAGTTCTAGCAAAGTTTTCTTTCTTTGCAAGTAACTCTGATTTTCTGAGGATGACATCAGAACTTCTAGAAGTTTTTGTGACGGAGAATATCTTTATAAGGGGACGGCTCCATAACTCAGTGGGCAATCTGCTCTCTGATCCTGGACAGAGAGGGGGTTGCCTGTCACACTCTCAGACAGAGTCTTTTGCTCTCTGCACTGGTGATTTATTTCGCTTTTGGTATACCAATAAAGAAGCTTTGCATCTGAGCAGAAGTTTGTCCTGAGTAATTTGTTGCTAATTGATAATTGGTGATATCTAGAAAAAACAGTTGTTGTGGGATACAGGGCCCCACACTCTGTGAAACTCGATGCGTTGCAGCACTCTCCCAATCAACACCCACGGGGGAAAAACATACAGAAGTTGGTCCCGCAGCCACTCCTGCACCAGCGCATCCAGTCCTTCAGACATTCTTTCTCTTCTCCTGCTGAAGAACCGACCGACCTGCGCTGACTGAAACATCGCCATGAGATCCATGACTGGCGTTCCCCAACGATGCACTATCAATTGGAAGACCTGTGGATGAAGGGCCCACTCCCCTGGGTCCACCTTCACGCGACTCAAGAAGTCGGCCTGCACATTGTCCACTCCCGCGACGTGCGCTGCCGACACGGCCACGAGATGCCGTTCGGCCCACTCGAATAAGCCGTCTGCTTCGGTCTCTAGTGCAACACTGCTGGTGCCCCCCCTGACGATTCACATAAGCTACCGCAGTCGCGTTGTCCAAAAACACCCGAACCGCCTTCCGGACGAGATACGGACGAAATTCCAGCAAGGCCAAGGCCACCGCTCTCAACTCCAATCTGTTGATGGACCAAGTCCTTTCCTGAGCTGACCACTCTCCTTGTGCTATCCGGCCTTGGCAATGGGCTCCCCAGCCCTGCAAGCTGGCATCTGTGGTAAGTGGAATCCACTCCGGCGCTTCCGACAACATGCCCTTCTCTAGGTTCCCTGGAGCCAATCACCACTGCAGGGCTTGCCGAGTCTGAGGTGGGCAAATAAATCTCTGGGACAAAGCATCCCTTTGATGGGACCAGCGCCTCAACAACGCTCTCTGCAACGGGTGCATGTGGGCCCGCGCCCACGGAACCAATTCCAGTGTCGCCACTATGGTTCCCAACACCTGCAGGTACTCCCAGGCGGTAGGCCTCTGCACGCCGAGAAAGCAAACTATCAACCGCTGGAGCGCCACTCTCCGCTGCCGTGGGAGAAAAACCCGGCCGACCTCCGTGTCGAAGCGAGCTCCCAGATACTCTAACTGCTGAGTCAGCTGCAACTTGCTCTTTGCCACATTGACCACCCAACCTAAGCGCTGCAGCATTGCCAACACCTTGGCCGTGGCCGAGACACTCTCCACTCGTGACTTCGCCCTTATCAACCAATCGTCCAGATACGGGTGCACCATCACTCCGTCCTTTCGCAAGGCCGCCGCAACCACCACCATCACCTTGGTAAAGGTTTGCGGTGCAGTTGCCAGGCCAAAGGGCAGCGCCTGAAACTGAAAATGACCCATCGGAACCGCAAATCTGAGGAATTTCTGATGCTCCTGCCAGATTGGAATATGAAGGTACGCTTCCGACAGGTCCAAGGAAGTCAAAAACCCGCCTTTCCTCACCGCTACAATCACTGACCAAAGGGTTTCCATACGAAAGTGGGAGACGTGGAGACAGCGATTCACCCTTTTCAAATCCAGAATGGGACACCACGTCCCCTCTTTCTTTGGAACCACAAAGTAAATTGAGTATCGACCGCCTCCTAATTGGTCGTTCGGAACAGGAACAATCGCCTTGAGCGCCAGCAGGCGACGAACAGTGTCCCGCACCGCCCCGCGCTTCGCTAGAGTTCTGCACGGAGATTGCACGAATGCCTCGGACACCAGCCGCTGCAATTCTAACGCATAACCATCTCGAATCACCTCCAACACCCATTGATCGGACGTGAGCTGGACCCAGGCAGGGTAAAACTCCCGCAAACGACCCCCCATGGGAACCAACCCCTCCTGGGCCCGCCTGACTTCATTGTCACTTTTTGAAGGAAGAGGACGAGGACATCTGAGAGAAACCTCTGCTTGCCCCTCAAAACCCCCAAAACACCTGGCTCCGAGTAGGGAAATGCCCTCGCTGCCCCTGACCAAACCTCGAGTTCCGAAAACGACGAAAATCACGCTGCTGTCCCCGAAAACCGAGTCCAGAACGAGCCTGCTTCTGCTTATCCTCCGGCAGCCGACCTCCCTTGGACTCTCCTAAATCCTTAACCAACTTCTCCAAATCCTCTCCAAACAGAAGCCTGGCCCGGAAAGGCAGCTTACTCAACCTAGCCTTAGACGAACCGTCAGCCACCCAATTACGGAGCCAGAGACATCTGTGACCCGCTACTACCGAGGCCATACTCTTAGCCAACCCCCGGATGAGATCATAATGAAGATCGGCTAAATACGCCGCTCCGGACTCCAACCGGGACGCCTCCTCGGTCTCCTCCACCGAGCTCTCACCTTGAATCCGCTGCGCCCATCGCAAACAGGCTCTGGCTACCCAAGCCTCGCAAATAGACGCCTGCAACGATAACGCATTTGCCTCAAAAACCTGCTTCAGCAACGTTTCCAGCTTACGGTCCTGCGCATCCTTAAGCACCGCTGACCCTTCCACCGGAATGGTGGTTTTCTTAGTTACCGCAGAAACCGCCGCATCCACCTTTGGTGCCTTAAAAACAGATCCCGGTCCTGATCCATCAGCGGGTAAAGCCTCGACATCACTCTTGAGCCTTTGAGCACTGCCTCGGGCATATCCCACTCTTTCTGAATCATTTCTTTAAACACCCTATGTACAGGGAATGCCCTCTGTGTCTTACGGAAGGCCTGCAGCAAGGGATCCTCCAGGGTGGCATCCTCCGCAGGCCCTGCCATTGGCATATTTAGGGTCTTAAGGGACTCCGAAATGAGAGCTGGCAGCTCCTCCCTACGGAAGACCCTAACCACTCTCGCTTGATCCTCCTGATCCTTAATCTCACCTTCCTCTAAGTCCTCATCCAGGCCCTCTTCAAGGTCCGCTTCGTCTGTGCGCAAATCCTCTGACAGCACCGATTGATCCAATCTATCTCTGTCCAAGCGGGCCCTCTTTGCCACAGTGCTAGAGCAGTCCCCTGGCACTGGAGAACCTGACCTCTTTCCCCTGAAGGTCCTGCTACCGGGGCCTCCTGGGAAGAGCCCAAGGCCTTATGAATCAAAGTCAAAAAATCTGTGGAAAAAATAGCCGCCAAGCTTCCTGACACCGGCAGCTTTGATTGCAGGGAATCTTGTCCAGACACCGCTGTGACCCCCGATTCGGGTGGGGGCAGAGGGACTGGAACAGGGTCTCCCCCTTCCATGGAGCCCTCCTTACCCTCTGCTCCCCCCTCAGCAGGTAGCTCACCAGCACCAGTCTCAAGGCTACAGCCCTTACAGACCCCTTCCGGAGTAACTGAACTCCTTCTAGCCCTGCATATTAAACAAAGCTGCTTGGCTGGCATGCTGCTCACTAGACAGAAACAAAAAGGATTTGCTGTTCTTTTTTTTTTTTTTTTTAAGAAACCTAAAGAGACTGCCTCTGCAGCGCAAAAATGATGAAAACTGGGCAAAACCGCGGTTTACTAACGGTTCTACGGGTCTCAGTAAAGTAAACTGATCCCCCGCTGGTTTTCCCGCGCTGAACGCACGCGGTGCGGCCTGTCTCCCTCCGTCAGGCCGAATGCCGCTCAATAAGCTGCCTTACCTCTCAGGCCTCCGATCACCACAAGAACTGCCAAAATCCCGCGATCTGAGTGCTCCTGCAGCTCCGGAGCCTCAGTATCGCTGAAAACACGGGCACTGCGATCCCTTCCCGATCGCGCTGGTAACAGAGAGGGCGGCTCAAGCGCTAGCAGGCAGATCTTCTGCGCGCTGAGTCCAGCCCTATGGTGATGCCTGACGTCCGTTGAAAGGGACAGAGACCGAGGCGCGGGCCCCCCCTGCACAGTGCAGAAGCACCCCGCAGGCTCCCAACTCTTCCCCCCCAAAGGGAACTCTCACTAGTTTAAGGGAAAAGGAGAAAGAGAACCTCAAGGCAGACTCCGACTAGACTCACAGCACTTCTAATAAATGCCCAGAATCAGCCAATTAACTCTAAATAACCACGGACCCCCCTTTTTTTTTTTTAAAGAAAGTCTGCCTAATTGTTCCTCAAGTGAGCCCTGTAATCCCTGGGCTCACAACCCCTCAAGCTGCTTTGGAGACTGATAACTGAGGAGAGGAGGTGGTGCCAGCGTTTATATGCCAGTGACATCACAGCTCTAAAGTTTCTCAGTCTCCAAAGCTGCTGGTAGAGGTTGAGAACCCAAGGATTCCGGGACTAGACTGGAGGTGCGAACAGGAACTGCTATGTGGTTCACCAGAACCCTCTGCATGAAAAGTAGAACTACAGTACAATACAGCTGAAGAGTGTGCTCAGGAAAGCAATTTGTTTTATGTTATTTTCAAGTCAAAAAGGCATGGCTATTCTGTAAAGGAAAATGAGAGGATATCTTTTCTGTGTGTGTGATCTGTGTACGGTTTGTTTTTTTGTTTTAAATATTTCTGCACACTGCCTTTTTGTGGCTATGCCAGGAGGGCTATAAAAATGTTCATTAAACTAACTATATTCAGTCATGAGCAAGTTCTAGGAACAAGATCAGGACCTGAAAAACAGATGCTTCTCTTTTATGTAGTCAAGCATAATTACTGAGAGCTCCTGCTGAATACGGTACAGCTTCTACTATCACTCTATGGATCAACAAAACATTTTTGGCCCATGTCCTGCAAGCTAACATGCTTAAGAGCCAAGTGCAAAATATAGTTTGCTGGCCATACCCCAAATCCCCAGAAAAGTACAGCAGATTTTGCATGGACAAAGTGCAAAATATAGTTTGCTGGCCATACCCCAAACCCCCAGAAAAGTACAGCAGATTTTGCATGGACAAAGTACAAAGTATTTTTGAACTAACTGGGAATGCAGCAGGAGCCCGGCTATAAACTGTTCCTGCCATGCTGGAAAGATGTTTACTGACAGTCCTAACACACTTTCCAGCTGTGGAGCAAACCAAAATGGATTTGCCAAGAAAATCTCAACATGTTCTGCTTTTCACAGCTCTTGGGTCAGCCCAGGACGTGTTGCATCCAATGTCCCTTCACCCCCAGTCCATGATTCAGTCCAGGACATATCCACCCTATTATAACAGTCATATGGTGGCAGACACTCTCTTATCCATCATAGTTCCTGGTTCAGCCTAGAACAAGATCTTTGTTACCACACACCATCCAGTCCTCCCAGGACAGAAACCTAATTAAAACCTTTTTTATAAGATAAATAAAGCACACAATGTAATTTACCATTTTTTAAAATATATAATGAATCTTAACCAAAGTTTAATATTGGTGCACCTTTTTAGCGCTGTTTTATTACAAACCAGCTTAAACATTTAGGAGTTGGCTGCCGAGACCTTGGTCAGTGTCCACCCCCCTCCCCCCAATCCCTCAAAATGTGTATCACAGCTCTTTTTTGAATGGCTCAAAAAGTAATTAGACTTTACCTGCTAATTAATGTTCCTGAAGGAACGACAGTCCAGTCCCTTTACTTCTGGGTTGCGCAACCCTTCCAGCAGCTTGGAGGCTGAGCCCATCCTTTTTGAGGATGGTGCGGTATAAATACCACCGGCACCACCCACAGATCCCAGTAATCTAATGAAAAAGCAGACTTAACGAAAATTCCATTAATAGCCTATATAAAATAACAATACAACTAACTCACTCAAGGAGTCCTATTTTTTTTTTCAAAGGTTAAAGGAGGAAGAAAGGGGTGGGGAAGGAGGAGGTTTACCTGAGTCTGACCGAGCCATCCTTCACCCCAGCCCGTTGGACCTGTACCAAGGGACCCATCCACCTTGTCCTGGCCCTGAGTTCGGTCCGCTGATCCTCACATATCCACTAGGCCAGCGATGGCGAACCTGTGGCACGCGAAGGCCTTGCAGCTGGCACGCGGGAAGGTCGCAAATTGAGATATGCCGGCTCATGGCAATTAAAAAAAAAAAAAAAACTGGCCGCTGCCGCGGCGGCGGCATGGAGTGTCCCGCTGGGCTCCCTCTGCCCGGCGGGACTCTCCCGGCGCGGCTCAGCCCCTCTCTGCCGGCTTGCAGATACGCAAATGGAGAGAGACAGAGACGCGAGGGAGACTCTCTCCCTTTGCGTATCTGCAAGCCGGCAGAGAGGGGCTGAGCCACGCCGGGAGAGTCCTGCCGGGCAGAGGGAGCCCCGCGGGACACTCCATGCCGCGGCAGCGGCCAGTTTTTTTTTTTTTTAATTGCCATGAGCCGTGGGGGGGCGGGTAGGACTGGCAATGGGCTAGGGACGGGGGGAGGGGGGTTAAGACTGGCAATGGGCTAGGGAGGGAGGGGGGTTAAGACTGGCAATGGGCTAGGGAGGGAGGGGGTTGAGACTGGCTGGCAATGGGCTAGGGAGGGAGGGAGGGGGGTTGAGACTGGCAATGGGCTAGGGAGGGAGGGAGGGGGGTTGAGACTGGCAATGGGCTAGGGAGGGAGGGAGGGAGGGGGGTTGAGACTGGCAATGGGCTAGGGAGGGAGGGAGGGAGGTTAAGACTGGCAATGGGCTAGGGAGGGAGGGAGAGGGGTTGAGACTGGCAATGGGCTAGGGAGGGGGGATTAAGACTGGCAGTGGGCTGGGGGGGTTAAGACTGGCAGTGGGCTGGGGAGGGGGGTTAAGACGCAGTGGGCTATGGGGGGGTTAAGACTAGCAATGGGCTGTGGGCTGATGAGGGCTGGCAATGGGCTATGGGGGGGTTAAGACTGGTAGTGGGCTGATGGGGGGGTAGGACTGATAATGGGTTATGGGGGGGCTAGGACAGGAAATGGGCTGATGGGGAGGGGTTAGGACTTGAGGTGGGCTGATGTGGTTAGGACTGGTAATGGGCTGTGGGCTGATGGGGGGGGTTTAGGACTGGCAATGGGCTATGGGGGGCTGACTGGAAATGGGCTGATGGGGGGTTAGGACTGGTAATGGGTTATGGGGGGGGCTTAAACTGAAAATGGGGTGATGGGGGTTAGGACTGGAAGTTGATTGACGGGGGGCTAGGACTGGTAATGGGTTGGGGTGTTGCTAGGACTGGAAATGGGCTGAGTGGAAGGGGAGGCTTGAACTGCAAATAGCTGATGGGGAGGGGGCTTGGAATGGAAATGGGCTGTGAGGGAAGGGAGCTAGGACTGAAAATGGGCTGATGGAACAGCTAGGATAGGACTGGAAATGGGCTGTTGGGGGGAGCTAAGATTGGAAATGGGCTGTGGTTGGGGCTTGAATTGAAATGGACTCATGGAGGGGCTAGAACTGGAAGTAGGCTAATGGGGGGCTTGGACTGGAATTGGGCTGAGTGGAGGGGAGCTATGATTTGACATGGGCTGATGGTGGGGCTAGGAAATGACTAGAAACGGGCTGATGGGGGGGCTAGGATTGAAAATGAGCTGATGAAGGGACTTGGACTGGAAATGGATGGGGGAGCTAGGACTGGAAATGGGCTGATGCAGGGACTAGAAGGGGATGGATGCTGGGTGAGACTGGAATTAGAAGGGAGCTGATGTTGGGGGAGGATTAGAATGGGATGGGGCTGGGAGAGTAAAATGGAGAGGGGAAAAATATTTTGTGTAGGAGGGATGAAAAATCTACAATTGGCCAGGTATTGGGAGAGTAATTGGGGATTGAGGATGGAGGGGTAAAATTTGTGTGGATGAAATAGGAATGAGGAAAGAGCAAAAGGAGAAAGATTAGTATGTTAAAGCAGATGTAGAGAGAGAGAGAATGGAAAAAAAACTAGAAGAGAGAAGAAAGGACAAATGGACAGCAGACGATGGAGAGTTAGCAGAAAACATGAAGAAACCAGAAGAAAGTGGCTGGACCAATTGCAACTGAAAAACAAATGCACAAAAGGTAGAAAGATGTCTCTTTATTGAATTTATTAACTGGAATATGTCAGCTCTGGGAAATGTGCATCATTAACATCTGCGCTTTGTTTGGTACAAGAGGAAATTCCTATTTGACGTTGCCACTTGTTCTCTTTCCCCAGTATTCTCTGAAATGTATTGGTTTAATATTTGCAGTGTTGCCTTTTGATAGGTAGGGTATGGTGCTTTGTGAGTCCTGGTAATGCTGTCAGGATACGGCGGGTTTGCTATGGGTTCTAAATGGGCAGCTTTTGTAGTAGTTCCTAATGTGCCTGGCGGTTGGCACTGGATTATAGTAATGTAGAAATCTTTTAGTCTTTCTTTATCCATACACTCATTAAGAGACATGTTTACTAAAAGTTAGTGTATGGTAACATTATGCAAATATTTATGCAAATAAGACCACTTATGCAAATGACGTGCTGGCACTTTGAGGAAATTCTTTGGTTTTGTGCGGCAGTTTGGGCACTCGGGCTCAAAAAGGTTAGCGATCACTGCACTAGGCCATTACGCCCAATAAGAGAACTGGGTGGGATCAGGGACTGGACTGTCGTTCCTTCAGGAACATTAATTAGCAGGTAAGGTCTAATTACTTTTTCCTTATCGTCACTCCAGTCCAGTCCCTTTACTTCTGGGATGCAACAGAGCAGTTCAAGCTTGGGTGGGATCCGTTATCCCGGACCAAGTACCGCATCCCCAAACCGAGAATCAGCTGAGCTCTGAAGTCCAGTCTGTAATGTCTGGTAAAGGTATGTAGCGAGGACCATGTAGCCGCCCTACAAATGTCCAGCGGCGGTACCAAGCTATAT
The DNA here is from genome assembly GCA_033557465.1 of Ichthyophis bannanicus. Classification (NCBI taxonomy): domain Eukaryota; kingdom Metazoa; phylum Chordata; class Amphibia; order Gymnophiona; family Ichthyophiidae; genus Ichthyophis; species Ichthyophis bannanicus. The sequence continues at coordinate 367,996,568 of CM066033.1, read as the reverse complement.
TCTGCCCAGGAGGTAGCCTGCGCTCGCGTTGAATGAGCGCACAGCCCCCCTGGAACCTGCTTCCCCTTGAGGATATAGGCGGAAGCAATAGCTTCCCTGATCCACCTGGAGATGGAAGCCTTGGCCGCCGCCTCCCCCTTGTGCGGCCCCCCAAACTGAATGAATAGACGGTCGGACTTTCGGAAGGCCGCCGTACAGGAGAGGTAATGCTTCAAGGCTCTCTGAACGTCCAGGAGGCGCAGCTTCCTGTCTCTCCCCACTTGCCCCTCCGCTGAAAACGACGGGAGCGTGACTGTCTGGTTCACATGGAAGGGGGAGATGACCTTGGGCAAGAAAGATGGTACCGCCCGTAAGACCACTTTATCCTTGAAGAATGACAGAAAAGGGGGCTGAGAGGACAGCGCTTGAAGTTCGGAGACACATCTGGCCGAGCAAATAGCAACCAGAAAAACCGTCTTCAGTGTCAAGTCCTTTAGAGAGGCTTCCTTTGCCGGCTCAAAGGGTTCCTTGGTCAAGGCATTTAGTACCAGGTTGAGATCCCAAGGGGGGATGACTGATCTCTGCTGTGGACGTAGGCGCCTGACCGTTCTTAGGAACCTGGACACGTCCGCGTGGGCCCCTAATGACTTTCCGCGGATCTTACCTCTATAGCAAGAAATGGCTGCCAACTGGACCCGTAGGGAACTGGGCGCTAGGCCTTTGTCAAAACCCGCTTGCAAGAACTCCAGAACCTCCGGGATAGCAAATTCAAAGGCAAGAATTAAATTGAATTAAAATTAATTTAAAATTTAAGGAGAAAATAAGAAAAGAAGACTCCAGTAAGCCCTTGGCTTACGGAACCCTCCAGCTGCTTGGAGGCTGAGAATACTGGGATCTGTGGGTGGTGCCAGTGGTATATATACCGCACCATCCTCAAAAAGGATGGGCTCAGTCTCCAAGCTGCTGGAAGGGTTGCGCAACCCAGAAGTAAAGGGACTGGACTGGAGTGACGATAAGGAATTTCCTGTTTTCCTTTTTTCTATGGGAAAAGAAAGCTTAGTAAATCAAGCCTTTAACCTGCCATTACACAGTGGCAACAGAAGGTAGCGCCCTTCTCATCCTCTGCTCCCACCACCCCCAATGAGCACGCTGTATCATGCATATTGGTGATCCTTTATAGCTGCACCTGAGGCTACTTTCTTTTTTGCTCGACATATCACAGTGGCCTGGTAATACATGAAGCAAAAAACAACTCTCCCATTGTCCATGCATCCTGCCTTCATCTAATCTCTCTCTCTCATGTAGCCCCCACCCCCGCCATCATCCAGTGCTTTTCTCTCTCTCATATCATCCCCTCCCCTGATGTCTCTCTGTAACCAAGTATAATAAAATAGATAAAAAGAGAAGAGTAAAAAAAATTTGATTTTTTTTTTTAAACCTGGTAACCAGAGCTTCCACTGAGGGGAAGTCTACTGACAGTAGGAAAGAAAAAGGCTGCAGGGATCATGGCTAGAAAGATAAAACAGACAGACAATCAGGAACAAAAATGCACTGGTTTTAAGAGGAAGCCTGGGCCGTAGGAGGAGCAGAGCAGCAGCAGATGCTGGCTGTCTCTGTGGCCCGGGTCCTGAACAGACATACTGTCAGCCATGGAGGAAGGGTTGGGGGCCCAAGAGGCAATGGGCTGGCAGCTGGAGCGGTCAGGGTTTTAAAATGAAAAAACCCAAATCCCAAAAAGGCATGGCACCAGAGCTCTCATGGGGGTGACTGCTCTCTTGGCTCATTTTGGGCTGGAACAGAGAGAGGAGCGATGTTGACTGCTGTATGAATTGAGAGCCATGGCTGAAGCAGATGTTTTTGGAGCTGTGGAAGGGAGAGCAAAACTGGCTTGTGGACTTGCAACGCAGAGATCAGCAGGAACTTCCCTCCACCATGCTGCTCAAGCTCTGTAGACAGCTGATCGTGATAGAGCGAGGAAGCACAGCGTTTTCGATGCTGCATGGCAGGAATGACGAGAGACCCAGGGTAATGGCTGCAGGGGGGTGGGGAAGGGAAGGCAATGAGGGAGAGACATGGGGTGATGACTGCAGGGGAGGGAGGCAATGAGAGACAGACACAGGGCAAGGGCTGTTTGGGGGGGGCAATGAGGAGAGAGACTGGGTGATAGTGGGGGGACTATGAGAGAGAGGGGGTGAAGGCAGTGTGGAAAGAAATTAGGTGAAGGCATGATGCAAGGGCTATGGGAGACCTTTTTTTTCTTCAAGTATTAAAACAGGCCCTTCAAATATTATGAATAAGAATTAGCCAAATAAAAACTAAATGATCCAACCTCTTACTTAAGGTGGAAATTTTGAGTTGCAGTGAAATGATGGATCCTCTAGATCAGTAATCTCCAGGAACAAGCAGGAATGAGTCCTCATATATGGGTACGTCGGAACCGACGGAGCCCGCGCGGGAAAGCTCCCCAGCTTCCCAGAAAGGAAGCTTTTGGGGCCTCTCACAGCGCATGCGCGCTGCCTTCCCGCCTTCCTGACCAACTCTCTTCAGTTCTTCTTTTTCCGCGGAGCCAGCAGGTCGTGTTCCTGTCACCGCTGAAGAAATTGTTATTTTGTTTCTTTGACCGCGTGTCTGCCTTCCCCGATTCCAGACCGGTACCGCCGGTCCTTTTTTCGTTTATTTAAAAAAAAAATATATATATATATATAATTACTTTTTCTACACTCCGTGTATTTTTTCTGTGAGGCCTCTAGGCCTTCTCAGGTCTCCCTCATGGAAAAAACAGCTTCTGGTTTTAAAAAATGCACTAAGTGTACCGGTACTATTTCAGTTACAGACACCCATGAGTGGTGTCTTAAATGTTTGGGGCCTGACCATTCCATTCCGGATTGTCCATCCTGCTCTCTGATGTCCAAAAGGGGCTTATAGAACAGAGCAGCTAAATTTCATATGCTGTTTTCTACCGATACTCCAGCATCAACATCCTCCAGGTCTTCTTCTCCTGATGGATCTCAGGTAACCAAACATTCTTCGGGCAAGTCCTCAAAAGGCAAATCTCCCTCTAAGCAGCGAGAGGCCCTTGCAATTGACCCTGAGGACTCTGCCCCAGCCAAACAACCCTGGCGGGAAGCTCCGGCTTCCAAAGCTCCTCCTATGGGGTTACAGGTAGACATCGATGGCACGGCCTCGACCGATCTCCTGTTAGACTGCTCTGGGGTACCGGCTAACACCGGTACCGACTTCCAGGCAGTTGTGGCGGCTATGGGTACTACGGTACAATCCATGCAGCAGGCCTTACTGACTTTCATTAATGTTGCACCGCCATCGGTACCGCAACAATCGGTTCCGACTCCGATTCCGGTACCGCAACCGATACCGGTACCCAGAGCATCTACTTCCAGTAGCATGCCGGTTCCGGTCTCCAGTTCCGGAGCTTTCTTCGATACCGCTCCGATACCTGGTACGCCCGATGTCGGTACCGATCGGTACGCGTATCGATCTCTGGAAGCAAATAGACGATACTTTGAATCCTCTGAAGATTCTGATACATCAGATGATTCTGCTGACGTCTCTTTTACTCTTCCTGAGGAGCCCTCTTCTCCAAAAAGGAGAATGTCTCCTCCAGAGGATTTGTCCTTTCAAGACTTCATCACTGAAGTAGCTAAAGGACTCTCCATATCTGTATCCTCTGAAAAGGAACCTAGAGCAAAAACATTAGATATTTTAGGATACTCTAAGGTTCCCAAAGAGGCGGCCACCTTACCCATACATGAAATTCTTCAAGAACACATGATGGATTTGTGGGAGGCTCCTCTCACCCTATCTCCACATTCTCGACGTTTGGACACCATGTATCGGGTTCCTCCTTCACCTGGTTTTCAAAAAACTCAGCTTCCTCACCACTCTATTGTGGTGAAGTCTGCTATGAAAAAGATAAAGAGTACCAAAAGACACTCTTCTACCCCTCCAGGAAGAGAATGTAAGACTCTGGATGCTTTTGGGAGAAAAATCTTCCAAGCTAGCATGCTTATTGCCAGAATCAATTCATACAGCCTCTATATGGGCATGTTTTTGAAAGAGATTGCATTAAAGATACGTCAGTTTCTCCCCTTTATCCCAGAGGATAAACAAGAGAAATTCCTTCTTTTGCTAAAGCACACTCAAGATGTTCAAAGTTCTCCAACAGAGCAGCCTTTGACTCTTTTGAGGGGGCAAGCAGAGCCTCTGGCATAGCCATAGCTGCTCGCAGACTGGCTTGGCTCCAGGCCTCTGATTTGGAACCCTGGGTACAAGAAGGCTTGGGCAATCTGCCCTGTACAGGTGAAAATCTGTTTGGCAAAGAGTGGCAAATCAAAGCCACTCAAATGGATGCAGAGAATGCTGCTTTAGATAGACTTTCTAAGTCTACCTCTACCCCTGCCAAGAAAAACCTTTTAAGAAAACTTTCTATAAAAAGACCAGATTTTCCACAAATACTGGCCAGCAATCTTCCCAAGTTCGCTTTGCTCCTAAGCGTCAGCAAACTAAACAGGCCAGAACAAAGGCTACAGGGGCTGCTACAATCCAGCAGTCCCAACCTCCTCAGGGTTTTTGACTTGATTCTAGAGAACTTAACCTTTCTGGCTCTGCAACAGCCAGAACCTCTCACCATTCCAGGAAGGTTGGCTCATTTTGCTCCCAGATGGGAACAAATCACATCAGAACCGTGGACCCTCTCTATTATCAGAGAGGGCTACAAACTACATTTCTCCAGCCTTCCTCCCAATACCATGGTGAGACAATTCAATTCTCCCCCATCTCTCCTGTACCTGTTGGGCCAAGAGGTGGCCACTCTTCTCGCCCAAAAGGCAATAGAAGAGGTTCCTCTTCCTCAACAAGGGTTAGGTTTCTACTCCCCTTATTTTCTCATTCCCAAGAAGACAGGGGGGTACAGACCCATTCTGGATCTCAGAGAATTGAACAAATTCCTATACAAAGAGAAATTCAAAATGCTTTCTCTAGGTACTCTCCTTCCATACCTACAGAGTCAGGACTGGCTTTGTTCTCTAGATCTCAAGGATGCGTACACACATATACTCATCCATCCATTCCACAGAAAATTCCTACGGTTTCTGTTCCAGGGAAAACATTTCCAATACAGAGGACTCCCCTTCGGTCTAGCCTCTGCTCCAAGGGTATTTACCAAATGCATGGCAATAGTAGCTGCATTTCTACGCACTCTGGGGATCTTTGTCTTCCCGTACCTGGATGACTGGCTCATCCGAGCTCCATCTCAGTCCGAGGCTCAGACTTCCCTGGACCACACCAGACGCATACTGCAGTATCTGGGACTTGTCATCAATCTGCCAAAGTCTCAACTCACCCCTACTCAATCCCTAGAATTCATAGGGGCCTGGCTAGATACTACCACTGCAAGGGCCTATCTTCCTCAGACCCGTTGCCACCGTCTAGTGCACTTGGCCTCTCAAATTCAGTCCAGAAGCCACTTGACTGCCAGAGAGATGCTACAACTGCTAGGCCACATGGCATCCACAGTTCATGTGGTGCCCTATGCTCGCCTACATATGAGAGCAGCTCAATGGACCTTGTCCACCCAGTGGACCCAAGCATCAGGAGCTCTCTCAGACCAAATAGCAACCTCAAAACGTCTTTTTTGGTCTCTCCAATGGTGGATATCCACTCAAAATCTGTTGTTGGGGGCCCCCTTCCAACCTTTGTTACCCCAAGCAACTCTCACTACAGATGCCTCCCAAACAGGTTGGGGAGCTCATCTCCAAGACCTCTCCACTCAGGGCATTTGGTCTCCACAGGAGACCACCCTTCATATCAACCTTTTGGAGCTGCGAGCAATTTTCCTTGCTCTCAAGGTCTTTCATACCCTCCTCATCAACATGACAGTCCTTGTTCATACCGACAATCAAGTAGCCATGTTCTACATAAACAAACAAGGAGGGACTGGCTCTCTGTCGCTTTGCAACAAAGCTCTAAAACTGTGGGCCTTCGCCAGAGAGCATCGGATCCATCTCCTGGCAGTGTACCTCCCAGGAATCCAAAACTCTTGGGCAGACAGACTCAGTCGAGTTCTGCTACCACACGAATGGTCCCTGCATATGGATCAGGTACTCAGAATCTTTCAGGAATGGGGGACCCCGGACATAGACCTCTTTGCAAGTCCGTACAATGCCAAACTTCCCCGGTTCTGTTCCAGGATTCCGTGTCAGGGAGCTCAGGCCAAGGATGCCTTCCTCCTTCATTGGGGTCAGGCCTTCCTATATGCCTTTCCACACATTCCCTTGATTCCCAAGACTCTATTCAAACTTCAGAGGGATCAAGGATCCATGATCCTCATAGCTCCATGCTGGCCACGCCAAGTGTGGTACCCTCTACTTCTGCATCTCTCCCAGACACCCTCCCTGGATCTTGGAGCTGCTCCAGACCTTCTGTCTCAAGAGGAGGGGACTTTGTGGCACCCAAACCCCAAGTCCCTTCACCTCAGAGCTTGGTTACTGAAGGCCTAGACCTTCAAGACTTGAATCTTTCTCAACAGGTGAAGGATGTCCTCCATGCATCGAGGAAACCTTCCACCAGGCGTTCCTATGCTTTTAAATGGAAAAGATTTTCAATTTGGTGTGCTGACAAAGGTCTTAACCCTCTAGCACTACCTTTGAATTCTTTACTCGAATATCTACTGCATCTTTCCAATGCAGGACTTAAAACCAATTCTGTAAGGGTCCATTTGAGTGCTATTGCAGCATCTCTTCAGCCTATCAATGGACAATCTGTTTCCTCTCATCCTCTTATTGCAAGATTCATGAGAGGTCTAACTTTAACTAAACCTCCCATTCGGCCTCCTCCGGTGGCATGGGACTTAAACGTAGTTCTTGGTCAGCTTATGAAGCCACCCTTTGAACCCTTAGCCACTACCTCCTTAAAATTCCTTTCCTGGAAAGTCATTTTCCTTATTGCAATCACTTCTGCTCGCCGCATCAGTGAACTGCAGGCTTTAGTGGCTAATCCACCTTATACAAGGTTCCATCATGATAAGGTAGTCCTTAGGACAAATCCCCACTTTATGCCTAAAGTGGTCTCACCTTTTCATCTTAATCAAGAGGTATATCTACCTGTCTTTTTTTCAGCTCCTCATGCATCAAATGCAGAGAGGAACCTTCATACTCTAGACTGTAAAAGAGCTCTTGCCTTTTACCTCCACAGGACACAGCAACATCGAAAGTCTTCTCAACTTTTTGTTGCTTTTGATCCTTCTCATTTAGGACTTCCAGTTTCGAAAAGAACACTGTCTAATTGGATTGCTCAGTGTATTTCTTTTGCTTATCAGAGTAAGAACCTTTCTCTGGAAGGCCATGTCACAGCTCACAATGTGAGAGCCATGGCCACATCTATGGCTCATCTTCATTCTGTATCCATTGACCAGATCTGTCGAGCAGCCACTTGGGCCTCGGTTCATACCTTCACAGCCCATTACTGTTTGGACAAGGACTCCTGCCGGGATGCCTTGTTTGGTCAGGCTGTCCTCAGACACCTGTTCCATTCTTAAACAACTCCTGCCCTCCGTCCCTTAATGGATGCCTGAGATCCACAGGAAGACGAGGAACCGTTCAGGGTCTCATACCCTTGGGGATCTCCCAGGCATCTTAGCTGGGGAGTCCCCATATGTGAGGACTCATTCCTGCTTGTTCCTGGAGATAGCACAGTTACTTACCTGTAACAGGTGATCTCTGGGAACAGCAGAAATTAGTCCTCACAACCCACCCACCTCCCCTAGGAGTTGTATCTCTCTCTCTCTTTCCTTTCCTCTCTCTATTGTCTCAGCTTTAAACTTGAACTGAAGAGAGTTGGTCAGGAAGGCGGGAAGGCAGCGCGCATGCGCTGTGGGAGGCCCCAAAAGCTTCCTTTCTGGGAAGCTGGGGAGCTTTCCCGCGCGGGCTCCGTCGGTTCCGACGTACCCATATGTGAGGACTAATTCCTGCTGTTCCCAGAGATCACCTGTTACAGGTAAGTAACTGTGCTTTCCCAACCTATGGTCTGTGAATCCTCAGGGATCCATGATACCATTACAGCAGGACAAAGAACAAACACGAGAGGCTAGAAGGGATTGGATGATGGAAGACAGAAAAACTAGAACTAGCTGAAGGGAGAGAGAAAGAAATTGAAATTGGTATAAACTAGCTAGAAGGAGAGAAAGACTAGTGGATTCAGGAAAAGGAAGGGGAATATATACAGGGCTAAAGGGGGGGGGGTGGGTAATACAGTAAAAGCAGTGGGGATGCACTGGGTGCCCTTGAACGTTTTGGAGGTTAATAAAGGATCCACACAACCAAAACACGTTGAAAACCTTTGCTCTAGGTCTCATTAGTGTGTGACTAATATTCTGCAGTCTCCTCCTTTCTCTGTCTGTCCCTTTCCTTAGATGATTTTGTAGTTCTTTTTGTTTTATTTTATAATTTGTTATTATAATCTTGCTGTCCACTTGAAAGACGGTATATTAAATACACTATAAACCCTTTCACAGCTACAAAGGAAACCTGCTAGTGGCTGCATAATAGTAATTAGATCTTACCTGCTAATTAGTGTTCCTGAAGGAACGACAGTCCAGTCCCTTTACTTCTGGGTTACGCAACCCTTCCAGCAGCTTGGAGGCTGAGCCCAACCTTTTTGGGGATGGAGCGGTATAAATACCACTGGGACCACCCACCAACTCCAGTATTCGATTGAAAAAGCAGATCTAACGAACTTCCAAATCAAAACTCCATAACGTAACATAATATAAAACCTCAAAACCTATCCAACAGGCATTTTTTTTTTTTTTGGAAAGAAATATATATATAAAGGGGAAAAGGAGAGGAGGCATGGCAACGGCCTGAGGAGTTGTCTGCTTCTACCCGAGCCGGATTTATCCTGCTCTCCTTCCTGCCGCACCGGTCCTACTCTCGGTCCGATGCTTTGCCATGAACCTGAGGTCTGAACGGTTGCCGGAAGCGGGTGGGATCAAGGACTGGACTGTCGTTCCTTCAGGAACACTAATTAGCAGGTAAGATCTAATTACTATTTCCTTATCGTCACTCCAGTCCAGTCCCTTTACTTCTGGGATGTACCAGAGCAGTTCAACCCTGGGTGGGTTCCGGCATACCGGACTGAAGAACCGCTAGACCGAACCGCGCGTCCGCTGCACTCTGCACGTCCAGTCTATAGTGCTTGGAGAAGGTATGCAGCGATGACCAAGTCGCTGCTCTACAGATGTCCAGCGGAGGAACAAGGGAGAATTCCGCCCAAGAGGCAGCCTGACCCCAAGTGGAGTGTGCCCGCAGCCCCACCGGAACCTGCTTCCCCTTCAGGATGTAGGCGGAGGCAATCGCCTCTCTGATCCACCTGGAGATCGAAGCCTTGGCAGCCGCCTCACCTTTGTGCAGACCTCCGAACTGAATGAACAGCCGGTCGGACTTTCGGAATGGCGCTGTGCGAGAGAGGTAATGTTTCAAGGCCCTCTGGACGTCTAGGAGACGCAGTTTGTCATTCCTACCTTCCTGTCCCTTGGCCGCGAAGACCGGCAGGGTAACTGTCTGGTTCACATGAAAGGAAGAGATAATTTTGGGCAAAAAGGAAGGAACTGTACGCAGGACCACTTTGTCCTTGAGGAAGGACAGGAAGGGGGGCTGGGAAGATAGCGCCTGTAATTCTGAGACCCTTCTGGCCGAGCAGATGGCGACCAGAAACACTGCCTTTAGGGTTAAATCCTTTAAGGAGGCTCTTTTTACAGGCTCAAAGGGTTCCCCGATCAAGGCATTTAGCACTAAGTTAAGGTCCCAAGGGGGGATGACCGACCTCCGTTGCGGGCGTAGCTGACTAACCGCTCTTAGGAACCTGGAGACGTCCGGGTGTGCCCCTAAGGGTTTGCCACGGACCTTTCCCCTATAGCAAGCGATCGCCGCCAGCTGGACCCGCAAGGAGCTGTGCGCCAGACCTTTATCAAAACCTGCTTGCAAGAAGTCCAAAACCTCCTGGACCGAGGCCGAAAGGGGCTTCTGACGGTGCTCTGCACACCAAGCTTCGAAGATGCGCCAAACCCTTACATAAGATAGACAGGTCGAGCGCTTCTTAGCCTTCAACAGCGTCGAGATTACAGCTCCTGAGTAGCCTCATTTTAGGAGCCGCGCTCTTTCAATAGCCAGGCCGTAAGCGAGAATCAATCCACGTGAGGCATCCGGACCGGGCCCTGCCTCAGCAAGTCTCTTTTGTAAGGGAGCCGCCAAGGTAGGTCGGCGAGCAATCTGATCAGATCCGCATACCAGGGGCGGCGAGGCCAATCCGGAGCTATGAGGATTACCAAGCCCTGGTGAGACTCCACCCGTTGGAGAACCTTTCCGATCATAGCCCAAGGAGGGAATACATAGAGAAGACTTTCCGAAGGCCACTTTTGTGACAGGGCATCTAATCCCTCGGACATCCTTTCCTTCCTTCGACTGAAGAATCTGTCTACCTTGGCTGTAGAGAACCTCGCCATGAGGTCCATGACTGGGCGACCCCAAAGGGCCACTATCTGGTCGAAGGTCTCCTGTTCTAGTTCCCACTCTCCGTGGTCTATCTTGCACCTGCTGAGGAAGTCGGCTGTGACGTTGTCCTCGCCCGCCACATGCTGCGCTGAGAGTGCCAGCAGCCGGGACTCCGCCCACTGGAAAAGAGTGTCCGCCTCCTTCTCCAAGACGTGACTGCTGGTGCCTCCCTGGTGGTTGATGTAGGCCACCGCGGTGACATTGTCGGAGAGAACGCGAATTGCTTTTCCTTGCACTAAGGCCTGAACGCCTTGAGAGCCAGGGTGACGGCCCGCAATTCCAGTCTGTTGATGGGCCACTGCGACTCCATCTGTGTCCAGCGACCCTGGACGAACTGGTCCTCGCAGTGCGCTCCCCAGCCTGACAGGCTGGCATCCGTCGTCAATAGCAACCACAGATGGGGATCGAGGGGCATTCCGCGGTCCAGATTCCTCGGGCATCTCCACCAGTGGAGGGACTGTTTGGTCCGCGGAGCGCAAGGCAACTGCATTGAGAAAGGCTGATGCTGGGGAGACCATCGACGTAATAGCGCCTGCTGCAGCGGTCGCATGTGGGCCCTGGCCCATGGCACTACCTCTATTGTCGCCGCCATAGTTCCCAGAACCTGAAGATAATGCCACGCCGAGGGATTTCGTCTGCATAGAAACTGCGTGATTTAGACACCTTAGTTCCCTTGATCTTGACCGAGACAGGAATACTCTGCCCCTGTGGGTGTCGAATCTTGCTCCTAGGTACTCGAGTTCCTGAGAGGGAGTCATCCTGCTCTTTGCCCGGTTGATGACCCACCCCAACTCCTCCAGGACCTGGATCACTCTGGACGTCGCCGAATGACTTTCCTCTACCGACTTTGCGCGGATCAGCCAATCGTCCAAGTAGGGGTGCACTAATATTCCCTCCTTCCAGAGGGAGGCCGCCACTACAACCATTACCTTGCTGAACGTTCTGGGGGCCGTAGCTAGGCCAAAGGGTAGGGCCTGGAACTGCAAGTGGCCTCTTAGCACTGCGAATCTCAGGAATTGTTGATGGGACTTCCTGACCGGGATGTGCAAGTAGGCTTCTGTCAAGTCGAGGGAAGTTAGGAACTCTCCTCCCCTCACAGCAGCTATGACTGAACGTAGGGTCTCCATCCGGAAGTGAGGCACCCTGAGGCAGCAGTTGACCTGTTTTAGATCTAGGATCGGTCGAAAGGATCCTTCCTTTTTTGGTACTATGAAGTAAATCGAGTACCGACCCGAGTCGCACTGGTCTGGTGGTACTGGAATCACCGCCCCTAAAGCTATTAGACGGGCAAGAGTTGTCTCTATTGCCGCCCTCTTTGCTGCCGAGCTGCAGGGAGACTGAACAAATGCTGGCGGTATTTGTTTTGCAAATTCGAGAGCATAACCTTCTCTGATCACCTCTAGGACCCATTGATCGGACGTGACACGGGCCCAGGCGGGAAGAAACAGCCTCAGGCGGCCGCCTATCGGCCACCCTTCCCCCTGGATCCCCGACATTTCATTGTTGTTTCCTAGGGCCCGAGAAGGAGGAGGAGGAGGATGCCCCAAAACCCCGACCTGCCCCTCGAAAACTTCTGAAACCTTGTCCCTTTGAGGGAAAACGGCCCCTGGGAAAGGAATTTGACCTGGCTGGTCGAAATCTCCACGCATCCCTAGGTTGGGTGCGCACTGGGGCTAGAGGGCGGCCTTGTTTTGGTCTATCTTCTGGAAGTCTGCCTCCCTTAGACTCACCCAGGTCTTTAACTAGCTTCTCCAAATCCTCCCCAAATAATAGTTTCCCTTTAAAGGGGAGCCGACTCAGGCGCGTCTTCGAGGAAGCATCAGCTGCCCAATTTCGTAGCCACAGATAACGTCTAGCCGCCACCACCGAGGCCATGTTCTTGGCTAGGCTTCTGATGAGGTCATACTGACTATCCGCCAAGTAGGCTGCGCCGGATTCCACTCTGGCCGAGTTGGCTTGAATCTCGTCCGAAGAGCCCTCTGTCTGGAGCTGTTGAGCTCACCTTAAGCAGGCTCGAGCCACCCAAGCTCCTGACACGGAGGCCTGCAATGCGAGGGCGCTTACATCAAAGGCTTGCTTCAGGAGCGTATCCAACTTCCTGTCTTGCGCGTCTTTTAAGGCTGAACTGCCCTCAACTGGGATAGTCGTCTTCTTAGTAACTGCTGATACCGCTGCATCCACCCTGGGCGATTTCAGTAGTTCTTTATCTGCCTCTGGAAGAGGGTATAGGCGAGACATGGTTCTGACTCCCCTTAAGCTTGATTCTGGTTGGTCCCATTCTTCCTGGATCATCTGGCGCACAACCCTGTGGACAGGGAAGACCTTCTGGGATCTCCTAATGGCCTGGATTAAGGGGTCCTCCAACGCCTCTTCCTGTGATGGCATGTCTGAGGCCACATTGAGCACTTTTAAGGACTCATTAATTAATGCCGGGAGCTCCTCTCGACGAAAAACCCTAACTATCCGTGATTGATCTTCTTCCGGGATCTCTCCTTCTTCCAGCTCCTCCTCATCCTCGTCCAGGTCCTTAGCCGAGCTATCCTCCTCCAGAGCACCCTGAGAAAAGGATGCTAGGAGCTCTTCCCCATCCAGACGTGGGCGCTTAGAAGGGATGCCAGATTCCGGGTTGATAGCCCCGAGGTGTCTGGCTGATTTGTCTTCCACTGGTGTGGCAACCTCCTCTGCCCCTAGGCCCTGCTTGCGCAGGCAGTACGCCTTATGAAGCAAGAGGATGAAGTCAGGGGAGAAAAATTCTCCGTCCCCCCCTGCACTCGAGGAGAGGGGAGGAGGAAGCAGAGGAGGCGTGGGCAGCTCCGAAGGGGTAGAGATGGAGCACTGGGGGACCCCCCTCCCCAACTAGAGGGTCTGTTGATCCCTGGGAGGGCTGCAATATTTCCTGTTCTACTGAGGCAGCCACTGCGGCGCAGCTGCAGATTCCTGCCTCTGCGGAGGTGCCCCTGCGCGTTCCACAGGAAGGGCAGCGCGGTTTAGATGCCATGGGAAAGGCTGGGGCTTACCCTTGCGGGTACCTGAAACCAAGGCAAGATTTCTCTTAGGACTCAATAGCCCCTTAGACTGTTTCCCTTTTTAAACCCGTAGAAAATCTACCAGATTAACTGAAGCAAATAGAGCATAAATAAAGATAAGGTAACTTCAATAAATTTAAGAGAATTAAAATTAAAATTAAAATCGAAATTAAAATAAGGTCAAACCAAAGGAAATAAGATAACACTCCTTTATCCCTTAAGGGAGGTACTTGCGGTTTTCAGGACTGTATGAAGATCCTGGGCCCGACTTCGCGATCACCACCCGTAGGCTCGTGGTAGGCCTCACCACGTGGAGCCTGACCGGGGGGACCGCGAGCGTGTTCCTGGCGCCGGTCTGAGCTCCGGCGTTGAGTCCCACTGAAACACGTGTGCAATCGCCGTCTGATCATACCGTGTGGGAACCCGGGCACCGCGTGGCTCGCCTCCGCGTTCAATAGCGTGGGGACGGGATGGGCGGTCCAATCCAGCTAGCGGTGCAGCCTCTAGCGCTCAGCCACCTGAAGGGCTTCGGCGCGAGGCTGTTTCCCCCGAAGAAGGCAGGATTAGAAGACCCGGGAGCTGGGCAGAGCAGAGCACCTCCTCGCTGCTGCAGACCAGAAAACAGCTCAGAGAGCCGTGCCAGATCCGGGAGGGGGGGGGGGGGAGGAGGAGAGCAAGCAAACCTTAAAGGAGCAGAGCCCCCAAACTAGAAACCAAGTAAATTAAAGTAAATTAAAGGAAAATTAAAGTAAAATTAATTAAATTAAATTAAATTAAAGAGAATAGATGAAGGTAGGACTCCAGTAAGCCCAAGGCTTCCGGAACCCTCCAGCTGCTTGGAGGCTGAGAATACTGGAGTTGGTGGGTAGTCCCAGTGGTATTTATACCGCTCCATCCCCAAAAAGGTTGGGCTCAGCCTCCAAGCTGCTGGAAGGGTTGCGTAACCCAGAAGTAAAGGGACTGGAGTGACGATAAGGAATTAGCCTCGCAAGAGGCTTCTCCTGCAGCAGATGCACCACCTCTGCCTGTTCACACCATCCATTAATCAGATTTTGAGAATGCACCAGATCCTCAAATCTCAAATTTCAGGATATGCAATGGTTATTAATCACATATACATTTGGTCTAAATATCATGTTGATGAATATTTATAGTTATTCAGGAATCCAAAGGATCAGATTTGAGAACTAATGTACTGCAGAAACACTAACCCATAAATATAAAGCCCAATTTTACTACTGTAATGTGCTCTGATGCAACAAAAGAAAACGAACACTACAGAAAATATTGTTTTTAATAAATTTGTCTCTAATAAAATATAGACTTTATGACCCAGGCTCTAGGTATGAATAAACAGGTAAAGGTGAGCCAGTTGATATAGTGTATCTGGATTTTCAGAAAGCTTTTGAGAAAGTCTTGATAAAATTAAAAAGTCTTTGGATAGGAGGCAGTGTAAACTGTTCATTGTAAACTGCCCTGAGCAGTATTTGAAAATGCTCCCTGTAAACCGCCTTGATTACCTAGATAAAGCGATATATAAATCAATTAAATAAATAAAAATAAATACATAAAATACTACTGTGGATCAAGAACCGATTAAAAGATAGAAAACAGTTCTTTGCTGGAGACATGTTTTTTTTTTTAATTGCCATAAAGTCAGTGTTGACTCATAGCGACCCAGCTACATCTGGGTTTTCTTGGCAATGAATCACCGGAAGTAGATTGCCAGCCTTTTCTTCCGAGGCAATGGAGGGTAAAGTGACTTGCCCAAAGTCACAAGGAGTGCAAGTGGGAATCGAACCCCTGATCTTCTGGGTGCTAGGCAGTTGCTCTAACCACTAGGCTACTCCTCCACTCCAGAGACATGTTACTGTAACATAAAGCCTCTGTCCCGCTGTGGAAGAGTGATGCCTGGATGCTTGTAGTTGATCTCACTGAGCCTGAGGAACAGCGGAGGCTTCTGTTGTAAAGTAAAGCTTACAGCACTCCCAGCTTTTTTTTGCTCCAATGGTGACTGAGGAGAACTGCAGCTGCTGAGGCCTGCAGCATGTGGCTCGTCGGATCACACAGTCTTTCGCTGCTGACAACTCATCACCCACTCACTGTGAACACCGCTCTCTCTGGATCCCCAGTAAGATTTAGCACCGCCAGAAGCATTTCATTCATTTTGTTCACCGGAGGAGTGCAACAGAGCCAGCACAGAGATCGGAGCTGGCTTCTCTTCACAGGCAGCGCACCTATTATAGACCTACAACCTTACATGGGTCAGGCCCTGGATCACAGAGGCATTAGTGAGTACTCCCAAGGATGTACAGCCAGTATGTGTTTATAACTAGTGCCACTTACTGGTGTCATGATGAAATTCACAGTAACCCTTAGCTCGTAGACCCTCTTGATAGTACTGTATATTAAACTGACAGGGGTAATTAAAGAAACAGTTCAGGTTCTGCTTGTAAACTTTATGATCCACTAACATTACTGAAATCAGCACTGAAAGGATGAAACCAAGATAAGCACCGCTATCCTGCAGGCTACTGGAAACCATGATGGAGCCCATGGGAAATTAATTCTAGTGGAAATAAATCTATGGTCACCCAAAGCTGTATCCCATCTCATCTAATAAGAGCTTAAAATGCTCTTTGACTATTTGTGAGCAAGTTTCTTGCATGTGTTTGTGCAGTGCTACTTACGCCTTATTGTGCTGCATGATTGATCATTGTTATCACAACAGTATTATTAATAATATAAGTGCTAACTCTTCTGCTTTCCTCTCCATTTCTTCTCTTCTTATGGCTCCACATCACTTTTTCTTCCTATTATTGAACTCCCTAACCTTCTCCCCCTCATACCAACATCCTCTACACCCTCCCCCCCTCCTTATCATCTACTGTCCACCTTTTCCATCTTGTCTTCCCCTCCCTTTCTTCAGCTCTTGAACTTTACCTTTTTCTTCCTCTCATTCATCACTCTCCCTTCTCTCTTAAAAAATCTCATCCTCGTTTCTGTCATTCCATCTCCTCTTTGCCCTGGACTCTTCTCCTCCTTCCACCTGGTGACATTAATCCTAACCTTGACCCCCTAGACTATTCTACTCACCCATCCACTCTAATCTCATCCATATTCCTCTCCTTTTCCCCTCCTCCCTCCCTTTCTCGTGTGCTTTACGGAATGCTCATTCCATATCTAATAAACTCCCTTTTACTCACAATCTCTTCATTTCTAACTCTTTCCATCTTCTAGCTTTTACTGAAACCTGGTTCCTCCCTGATGACACTGCTTCAGTCGCTGTCCTCTGTCATGGCAGCTAGAAATTTTCCCACACTCCTCGTGCCACTGGCCGTGGTGGTGGGTTTCTGCATGCTCCTTCCTGCCAATTCCAACCTCTCCTACCTCAGTCTCACTCCTTTTCCTCCTTTTGAAGTCTATTCCATCTGCCTTTTTAATCCCTTATCTCTCCGGATAGAGTAGCCTAGTGGTTAGAACACTGGCTTGGTAACCAAGCAACCAGGGTTCGATTCCCACTAGCACTCCTTGTGGCCTTGGGCAAGTCACTTAACCCTCCATTGCCTCGGAAGAAAGGCCTGGCAATCTACTTCCGGTGACACTGCCAAGAAAACCCAGGAGCTTCTGGGTCGCCAGGAGTCAGGACTGACTCAAAGGCACACATTGCATTTTTTTGCATTGCATCTCTCCAGATAGCAGCTATTTAGAGACCCCCTGATAAGTCCACCTCTACCTTTCTCACTGACTTTGACTCCTGGCCTTCCCTATTTCTGGAATGTTCTTCCTCCTCCCTTATTTTTGGTGACTTTAAATATTCATGTTGATAACCCTTCTGACCCCTATGCTTCTAAACTCCTTTCCCTTACCGCCTCATTCAACCTCCAACTTTGCTCTTCTGCTCCCACTCAGTGCAATCACTGCCTTGACCTGGTTTTCTTCTCTGTTTACCCTCCAACTTCCATACCTCAGTTCTTCCCTTATCTGATCACCATCTCCTAAGCTTCACCCTTCATCACTCCCCATCTCAATTTCACCCAGTCTTCTCCTACCTTTTTAGGAATCTTCATGCTAGTGATCTACTGGATCTCTGCACTATTGTCTTATCACCTCTTTCTTCCATCTTGTCTTCTAAATCTGTTAATGAGGTTGTATCCTATAATACTGCTCTCTCCTCTGCTCTAGATACTCTTGCTCCACCCATCCAACATCCTGTGAGATGCACTATACCTCAGCCCCAGTTGTCTTCAAGTACCCACTATTTATGCTCCTGTGTCCGCTCCTTCCAGTCAGCCTTAGCACTCGCCAAGCAAAATTACTATGTCCATCTGACTGACTAACTCTCTTGCCACTTACCCTGGCCGTCTCTTCTCACCTCTTAATTCTCCCCTCAAGGTGCTTCCCCCCTCCGACCCCTCCTCTCTTTCTACCCAACCCCTAGCAGACTATTTCCATGACAAAATCCACAAGATTACACTTCCAGTTCACCACTAGATCAGCTTCATCCCTTCTTCAATGACAACTTTACTCCTCAATCTCCATTACCCTTTCATCCTTTTCTAAGATCTCTGATGAGGAAACCTCTCATCTTCTGTCCTCCTCTAAACTTACTACTTGCTCATCTGATTCTATCCACCCCCAACTCCATTTCCTCCTCTGTCATCCCTTCCATCTCACATATTCTCAACCTCTCATTCTCCACTACTACTGTCCCTGCAGCCTTCAAGCATGCTGTGGTCACATCTCTCCTCAATAATCCTTCATTTGACCCCGTTGTCCTAATTATCAATGCATCTCCCTTCATTTCCAAATTTCTTGAGTGTGCAGTCCTCCGCTGTTGTCTTGAATTTCTTTCCTCTCAATCCCCACTGGATTCACTTCAATCTTGCTTTAGTCCCTTACATTCTACCGAGATGGCACTTGCCAAAGTCTACAGTGACTTGTTCCTGGCTAAATCCAAGGGCCTTTACTCTATCCTCATCTTTCTTGACCTGTTGCCTTTGACACTGTTGATCACCATCTTTCATTGACACATTGTCCTCACTTGGTTTTAGGGGTTCTGTGCTGTCCTGGTTCTCTTCTTATCTCTCCCATCGCTCTTTTAGTGCTTCTTTTGGTGGTTCCTCCTCTACTGCTATCCTTCTCAGTTGGTGTACCCCAAAGGTCTGTACTGGGCCCCTCCTTTTCTCCCTCTACACCCAATCCCTTGGTGCTCTCATCTCCTCCCATGGATTTCAGTATTTTTAAGATGACGATTCTCAGATCTGTCTTTTTTTCACAAGATATTTCTCCTCCAGGCCCACATTTCTGACATCGCCATCTGGATGTCTCACTGCCTTCTGAAATTAAACATGCCCAAAACCGAACTTCTTATTTTTCCCCCTAAATCTCCCTCCCCACTTCCTCCTTTCTATATCTCTGTTGAAAACACTCTTCTACTTCCTGTTTCCTCAGCCCGTAACCTTGGGGTCATCTTTGACTCCTCTCTTTCCAATGAAGGGAGATGCATTGATAATTAGGACACATATCCAACAGATGGCTAAAACATGTTGTTTGCTTCCCGTTTTGACTACTGCAACCTCCTTCTTGCTGGTCCTCCCTCTGAGTCACCTCTCTCCCCTTCAATCTATTCAGAACTTTGCTATGCGTCTAATCTTTCTCCAGCCTTGATATACTCATATGACCCCTCTTCTCAAATCACTTCATTGGCTTGTCTTCCATTTCTGTATCCAATCCAAACTTCTCCTTGACCTATAAATGCACTCATTCTTCTGCTCCTCACTACCTTTCCTCTCTACTTACACCCCTCCTCATGACCTCCACTCTTCTACTGATTTGTTTCTCTCTTTGTCCTTTTCTTCCACTGCCAACT
This sequence comes from Ichthyophis bannanicus, assembly GCA_033557465.1. Taxonomy (NCBI): domain Eukaryota; kingdom Metazoa; phylum Chordata; class Amphibia; order Gymnophiona; family Ichthyophiidae; genus Ichthyophis; species Ichthyophis bannanicus. Next base: position 367,977,126 of record CM066033.1, on the reverse strand, counting down.
CCAGACTTTGTTCTTTTCATCTTGATGCTCCTTAAGCCTGGAAGGAACTACCCGAGTCTGTGCGCCAGGCTTCATTTCTGCCCCTTTTCAAATCCATGGTAAAACTGTGGTAGCCAGGTAGCCTACACCTATAGCCAGGTAGCCTATAACTATAGATTAGGCCATAAGCCTGAACCTGGAAAATGACAGGTCTCAGAATTCAGTAGTGCTGAGACATAAAATTAAAAGACAGAATTAAATGCTGTTTTAGAATGAAATACTGCTATTGCAAAGTTTGCACAAAGTGAATACAATGCCTGTATGTTAAATCGTTACTTCAGAATTGTTACTTACATATTTTAGGAGCTAGATATGACCTTGATGAAGGAAAGTAACCAGGTTTGAACCAAGCCATTGTTCAGCTAGCTAGAGAAAGCAGAGCAAAGGGCATAGACCCTGATTGGTCAAATTCAGGGAAATGTCAAACCAATAAAAAGTTTGTAGAAATTAGCATAAGACCAATAGAATGTTTTCATGTATCAAAATGTTTAAGCGGTATAAAAAGTTATGTTTCTATGAAGAGCTCCGCTCAGTTCCTTGAAAGCTTTGACTGACTGGGCCTGTGCACAAATAAACTGGTTTGGACCCTGTAAATTGACTCCTGGACTTGTTCATTGACTGCAGTTTGCTGCTACATTTCTTGGTGCGTTGTCGGGAAATGCGAGTGGTAAATGGTATTCAAGTGAATACATCCACGTAATTCGCCTTGAGGTTTGGTCCGGTTGGAACCTTGTCTGTCCGACTGCAGGGGAACTTCTCAGGCGCCGCCGATCACTTTGTATCGGAGAGGGTTCTGGCTGCCTCGGCAGGCCATTGGGTCCAGCTGGCCAACATCTCCGACCCGGGGGAGTCCAGGGTCCAACTCAGAAGCTGGTGTGGTATCGGGGACCGGATCCGGTGAGTAACTGTTTTTGTATTATTAAGTCAGACAGTACTGGAACCTGGAACCATATGGTAATGGGAAAAATGGTAAAAGGACACTGATCACGTCCGGAGCGGTCCGAGTACTCTTGCTAGGGCTAAGAGCGCAAGAGGAAACCACTGACTCCTTCTGGTAAAAAAATCATGATTAATGGTAATGGTAAAATTTTGGTAAGCCTAGATAGTCAGGATTGGGCTTTTGGGAAATGCAATTGCGTTTGGAGTTTCTGTCCTTACTATGTGTTTCTGTATCTGATTTCTATTGTCTGTTAAAACTGTGCGTTCCCTTTTCTGGTATGATGTAAGATTCTTCTGTTAGGTAATTTGTTTACCGATTAAGAAATAGTATTAAGCAGAAAAGAAGACAGAAGGAAATAAACTCAGTTGTCACTTTTTCAGTAAAGAAGCTGTCTCTCATGCATTCCTGCAGCACAGCGTGAAATAAAACTAGCCAGGGGAATGAGAAGGCGTGTCTGGAGAATGGAATGTATAGTAGCTGTTAACCCTGTGAGGGCTTGTTTTCAGCGTTCTGAAACTGAGCTGATCTGTGATTATTTTAGAAAAATTGTGCCTGTTTTATTCAATGTGTTTAATAGTGATGTTCCTTCTGCTATGGTCATGTATTATATCATGTAATAGGAATGTTTAGTCAGAATTTTGAATCCCGATAGTTTTGGGCTTAAGCCTAGGAAAGGGTTAAGTTCTTATTAACCCCGTTCGAGTTCCTGTACTTGGGCGGACCAAGTGAGAACAAATCTTTAGTAAACACTGTAATGGTCTAAATAGGAAATGATAGAAAAATGAAGCATCTTGAGCCAGCTTGCAACTTAAAAAATGATTGAAATTTTGTCTCTGCTATATCTGGTTTAGATTGAATATGCTTGTTGAGTAAGACGGGATCTTTTATATATTAGGACATAATTATTGTTCATAAATTGCAGAAACAACAAAACAGAGCTGCAACTATGTTTATTTAGGATTTAACATTCTCAAACAACGTTTCGTTTTATTTTAACCATTAGTGTTTATGACTGCTCTGTTTTTCTTCAGCTGTATGGTAATTTACGGCTGCTTTGAAAGTCAGGAAAGAGGGTTTCAAATCAGCTTCACACCAGTCACTGGTATTATGTATAAGGTTTTGATTTCAATGAAAAATAAAAGTTTATCTTGCGGAGTGTTTGCATTCCAGATATTCACCAACCTTTTTATGAACAAGTATAAGTCATTTGAATGCATGCTTCCCCAAACTATAAGATTTAAGGTAATTACTTTGAATTGTTAAACTCTGTACTAGTGACTAATGAACAGACCAGTTAGCTACACTGACCTTTACAATATTGGCTTTTAAGATAAATTCATCTGTTTTTCTGTATTTGAATTTTGTGTGTCTGTGTCCAGAGGAAAAGGGGTACTTTGTTTTTGAAAGTCTTTTAAATTTCAAGACGTTATTCCTGATATACTGTGGCAAGCACCTCATAGAAGACATATTTATTGTTAAAAAAGAGAAAAGGTGTATATGTATTCCAGATATCCACCCACTTTATGGAAAAAGTATCCGGAATGTCTTTTGAATATCTCCTTCCTAAACTGTAATTTAAAGTAATTTCTTTTGCAGAGACATGCTGATTACGGCTGGCAGTTAGTTTCCATGCTAAGTAATTTCATTCCAGTCATACGTAACAGATAGCCATATTTCTCTTTATTGGAATAGATGTTATAAATAATATAGATGTTGCAAAATAATAGTTTTATATTTTAAGAACTGTATCTAAATTGTTCCTGTTTAGAATGAGCACACACATCTATTATGCTTATTACAATCAATCTACGCTCATGTTGTCTGCCTACCCTTTGTTTACAGCAATAATATGTTTTTTTCTAATAAGTGCACCCAGAGGAACATTATTGTATAGTTCTGATTCGTAGTCCATAGGAAAATACAGCCTGACTGGCTGCCCCCTCTGTCTGTTGTTAACTACGTCACCATGGGGGAGGGGATTTAGCAAGGGCTCTGCTGGAGACTACAGATTTTTAAAAAAAAAAAAAATCTCCCTCCCTATTAGAAATGCTCTGTGAAAGGGGGGTGGCCAGTGTTAGTTACTTCATGGCCCCGTAGTTTCCCGTGTTTATCAGATTGTACAGTTAATATTCCTTGATCACCTCTACATAGGATTCCTGGTTAAATGTTTGGAAAAAAAAAGAAAACAAGCACTCCTGGATAGAGCGTTGCTATGAGAAATGGTGTAGGAGATTAGTAGCAAACACAAGAGGGCCCGGAAGTCTGGAAAAAAAAAAAAAAAACCTGCCCGTTTATTATCTCTATAGGACAGTTCCCTCAGCTCTGCCATCATCCCGGGCAGAGCCTGGAGCAAAGGGGGGGGGGGGATACCTCCCTGCAAATGTCACTAGCCACCTCCGCAGCAGGAGAAGGCCCCGGCACAGTTTAAAGTACCGATGACACTACAAGTAGGGATTTATTTGCTAGTTCAGCCTGATTGCCATATGCCTTCAGATGTACAACTACCAGTAAGAGAGAGGGTCACGTAATCCTAATCCCATTGCACTAGGTCCAGCTTTGCAGGATTTGATTGAATTAATGCAGACCCAATCCAAATAGCGCAGGCAACCCTCACTATATACCCCATGCAATCTAGCAGCCCAGGAGAATTTGCGTTTTTGTCAGTCAGTCACAGAAAGATATTAAAAAAAAAACAAAAAAACCAGAAATTGCAGAAACTGGATGGATTTGTGGGCATGATAGTTAATGAATGTAACGGAGAAAGTGAATGATACTTTAGTTGAATGATGTGGAGGAGGTTTTCCTAACCAAAGGACCAGAGGATGTGGAAGAGGCCGCGGAAGTGAAAGGCCTAAATTGGGTGTGAATCAGTGTGCCCATTGCAGAAAAGAAGGACATTAGAGAAGTGAATGCCCATATCTTGACTCCACCCCCAGGGGGAGGAGGGAGTACTTGATTGCAGAGTCATAGAAAAAATAAACCGAGCACAGTGTTCCAGCAAGAAAGGGAAGCAGCCATAGAGGGAGTGGCAGCCAAAGAGGGCTATAGCATGAATGAAGACTAGGCCAGACCGGACTCCAAGTTTCCCTGGGTCCCCAGGAGTCAGTCTGAAAATAGGGGACCAATATATGGACTTTATGAGGGATACAGGAGCAGAATACTAAAGCCAGTAGCCCCTGTGTTTTCTCGATGCAGCACCATTGTCAGAGCTACTGGGGCTAAGGCCACAAAGCCTTTCCTGCAGAACCACATGTGTGAACTAGGAGAACAGAAAATGACGCACCAGTCTTTGTATATGCCTGAGTGCCCAATTCCACTACTGGGCCGAGACATGCTTGTTCAGCTCCAGGCCCAAATATCTTTTGCAGTAGGGGGAGAAATGCAAATGACTGTAAACCCAAAGCCTGCTGGGTTAATGGAGCTTACTGTTCCCCGAGAAGAAGAGTAGCGGTTCTATAGTGCATCTCCAATCAAGCCAGCTAGTTCCTGTATATCCACCAACTTCATATCCCCACCTGAAGTATGGGCAGAAGATAACTCACCTGGCCTAGCGAAGAACATAGCCCCTGTCATTGTCACCTTCAAGCTAGGAGTAGAACCAGTGCATGTGACCAGCCATTGAAGGAATTCACCACCATCTGATGAAACTGCTGAAGTATGGACTTCTCAAGGAATGTCAGTCACCTTGGAACACCCCCCTTCTCCCAGTAAAGAAGCCTGGGACAGGGGATTATCACCCAGTACAGGACCTGAGACAAGTGAATGATGCAGTTGAAACTATACACCCTAAAGTACCAAATCCTTATATTCTCTTGGGACTGATCCCCGCTGAGGCTGCTAGCCTAGCCCACCTGGACTAGATTACTTCAAGGATTCAAGAATTCACCTACTCTCTTCAGTGCTATTTTAAATCAAAACCTTCCCAGCTATTATGTGAAACCAGGGGAAAGGGTTCTTCTCCAGTATGTGGACAACTTGCTTATAGCCACCAACTCAGAAAGTGAATGTCCACAAGCCACCAGTGAACTCTTGCACCTTTTTAATGAGGCTGGATACAAAGTCTCAAGAGCCAAGGCATAATTATGTCAAACAAGTTAAATACCTAGGATTCCAGTTGTCCAGCAGAATTAGACGCCTGAGACCAGAACGTAAAGAAGCTGTATGCAGTATTCCTGCTCCAACCACCAGGAGGCAAGTGAGAGCCTTCTTGGGTGCCACAGAGTACTGTTGTATATGGATCCTCAAGCTAGTAAAACCATTGTATCAAGCCATCAAAGAATTGGAACAATCTCCATTAGAATGGGGACCTGAACAAGAAACAGCATTCAAGACTCTGAAGACAGCCCTGATGACATCACCAGCTCTTGGACTACCAGATGTACAGAAGCCATTTCGTCTATATGTTCATGAGTCACAAGGAAATGCCTTGGGAGTGTTGACTCAGCCACTTGGATCTTGGCAGCGACCTGTAGCGTATCTAAGCAATTGGACATTGTTGCAAAAGGATGGCCACCTTGTCTGAGAGCCATCGCAGCTACAGCACTTCTAGTAACTGAAGCAGACAAGCTCACTCTAGGACAAAATCTCTGTGTAATAGTGCCACATTCTGTTCAAACCCTCATGGACCACAAAGGAAATTACTGGTTCACCAACTCACGAATGCTAAAGTACCAGAGCATGTTGTGTGAAAATCCTCGATTGCAATTGATGGTCAGTCAGGCCTTGAACCCAGCTACACTGTTACCAGACCTGACAGATGTGCCTTTTGAAGATCCAGAACAAACTTTCTTCGTGAATGGAAGCAGTCTTGTAGTTAATGGACATCGTTGTGCTGGATATGCAGTAGTAACCCTGGATCTTGTAATTGAATCTTCAGCCCTAGCCTCAGGAACATCAGCACAGAAAGCAGAATTGATAGCACTCACAAGAGCACTAATACTGGGAATAAATGTATACACAGATTCTAAGTATGCATTCACAACATTGCATGCTCATGGAGCCTTGTACAGAGAACGGGGATTGATAACTTCAGGAGGAAAATCTATTAAATATGGCCCAGAGATATTGACATTGTTAGATGCTGTATGGGCCCCCAAGCAAGTTGCAGTTATGCACTGTCGAGGACATCAAGCAGGAAAAGGAGAAATTGCACAAGGGAACAGATTTGCAGATGCCTCTGCTCGCAAAGCAGCCAGACTCTAACTCAGAATACTACAATTCAAGCAGTTCTATTTCCTGTACCTCTTAATTCATGGGATCCCAGATATACTACAAAAGAATTGGACTATTATTGTGAACAAGAAGGGGGAGTACTCAGAAATGGATGGATAGAACTTCCACCACAGGAGGGGAGTCAACCTCCTGGACAAATAGTGATTCCTGAAGCATTAAGTTTAGCCTTTGTTCAAGCATTTCATCAAGCAACACATTATGGAAAAACTGCAATGACAAAAGCTTTGAAACCTCATTTTTATATTTCTTTGTTGGGACCTTTGACAGCTTCAGGAGCTCGTCAATGTAAAACATGTGCCAAAAACAATGCCAAGCAAGGTCCTAATCTGCCAATAAGAATTCAATCAACAGGAGTTACTCCCATGAGTAATTTTCAAGTGGACTTTACTGAAATGCCAAAAGCAAAATGGATATCGTTACTTGCTTGTTCTAGTGTGTACCCTACTCTAGGTGGGTAGAAGCTTTTCCCACCAGGACTGAGAAAGCCAGAGAGGTCACTAAAGTCCTACTTCATGAAATTGTTCCAAGATTTGGAATACCATTAATCATAGGGTCAGACAATGGGCCCTCATTTATATCCCAAGTAACTCAACAGTTAGCTAAAGCTCCACAGATACAATGGAAGTTACACACAGCATACAGACCTCAGAGTTCAGGGAAAGTAGAGCGTATGAATAGAACTCTGAAATATCAATTGTCCAAACTTTGTCAGGAAACACATTTAAAATGGCCACAGGTACTTCCAATAGCTCTTTTAAGGATACGCTCAGCACCTACTAAGTCATTAGGACTTTCTCCCTATGAGATTATGTATGAGCGACCCTCGCCTATTGTATAGGGAATAAAAGGAGATATGAAACAGATAGGATCTGAAAATACTAGACAAAAACTATTGGTTTTAAGTTCTGTTTTGCAGAGTCTTCCTATGTGGATATGAGATCAGCTACCCATCAACTTGACTGAACCGCTGCATCCTCTCACGCCTGGAGTCTCGGTGTGAATCAAAGAGTGGAGAAAGACACCGTTGACACCGCATTGGAAGGGACCTTATGTTGTCATCTTGTTAACCCCAACAGCAGTTAGAGCTGCAGACCTCGAACCCTGGATTCATCACAGCAGAGTGAAATCAGCAGCAGCTCCAGAGCCAGACCAGTGAACATCAGAACATGATCCAGAAGTTCCATTGCAGCTAACTTTGCAAAGACAAGCAAATTGAAAAAATTCAGGAAATTTTGAAAAGAGACTGTGCTAATATAGAATTCCTGAATCTCAAGAGACTATTTGTTTATTCTGAAAAGATTATCATCAGCAGAAAGAGACTGTATTATGGACTATATTATTTGAAAATCTTTGTGCCATTTTGATCAAGGCTGGGCAAACTAAAAGGACTGTGTTTATTAAAATACGTTGGAATCTACAGCTCTACACACCTACCAATGAAATTGGTAAGGTCATGTACAGCGGAAGCTTGAGGATCTACAATCAACACTGTACCTGTTGCATGCTACTGAGAACAAAACAGGTCAACGTAAAGTAAAGAAGACGACTTCGTGGTCAAGACTTATCAACAGTTGCACTGGTTTTTCAAAGACTTGCACTAATTCTTCAGAGACTTTTCATCATGATTCTCTACTGTTTCATCTTGATAGTAGCCTTGAGATGCTTTGAACTGACTTTTGCCTTGCCACCCTGTGTTGCATGCATAACTACTACCCGTACTGGAGAAAAGATTACACAGACTTTGCTTTATCATACCTACTATACTTGCACAGGTATAGTGAGTCAATGCATATATAATGGCACGGAACTGAACATTTGCACAAAAGGAAAAATTGTTTTCACCCACGACAGAATCCATCCTATTATGTGCTAAAAATACGATGGAATGATGAAGATGGAGCTCTTTTAAATGCTACTCAACAACTTGAAGACCCTTGCGATGCCATAAACAGAAACTATAATCAGAAATGTGGGACTTGGGAGAGAAATTATGTTGGTAACTGCAGCACTAGTAGTAATAACATGTTTAATACTTCCATGCATTTTTCCCCTCTGCCTACGTAATATATCTGCAATCATTGAGAATATTGTAGAAAGAAAGACAACAGCTAAGCTCCTAGCTATTAAGACGGTATCAGCCTATACCACATAACATGGCAACAACTCAAGTATAAGTGATTTGTTTCTCACCCATCTTAACATTCAGGGTGAGAATAATCAAAGGGGGGAATGTGGTAGCCAGGTAGCCTATACCTATAGATTAGGCCATAAGCCTGAACCTGGAAAATGACAGGTCTCAGAATTCAGTAGTGCTGAGACATAAAATTAAAAGACAGAATTAAATGCTGTTTTAGAATGAAATACTGCTATTGCAAAGTTTGCACAAAGTGAATACAATGCCTGTATGTTAAATCGTTACTTCAGAATTGTTACTTACATATTTTAGGAGCTAGATATGACCTTGATGAAGGAAAGTAACCAGGTTTGAACCAAGCCATTGTTCAGCTAGCTAGAGAAAGCAGAGCAAAGGGCATAGACCCTGATTGGTCAAATTCAGGGAAATGTCAAACCAATAGAAAGTTTGTAGAAATTAGCATAAGACCAATAGAATGTTTTCATGTATCAAAATGTTTAAGTGGTATAAAAAGTTATGTTTCTATGAAGAGCTCCACTTAGTTCCTTGAAAGCTTTGACTGACTGGGCCTGTGCACAAATAAACTGGTTTGGACCCTGTAAATTGACTCCTGGACTTGTTCATTGACTGCAGTTTGCTGCTACAAAACCTCACCTCTGAGGTTGCTTGGATCATGATCCCTTGTTTTCCTTGCAGAACAGGGAAGAGTAAGGAGATACACTTCTTAACTTTTGTCTTATCAGTCTTAATTAGATTGTAAGCTATGACAGCAGGGACCGTCTTTATATAGTCTGTACAGCACTGCATATGCCTTGTAACCTTATATAAATGATTAATGGTCCTGCAACTGACTCCTAGTATTATTGTTTCCGCTGAGTCTGTGCTGCACATTAAAAATTGGTTTGTATCCTGCAACTGACTCCTAGTATTACAGTATTCATTGAATACAATCAGCCACAACAATAGTAGTAATAGTAGGAAAATCTAAATAAAAAATCGTCTATATATCCAAAACAATTCTCTCACAAAAAAGGCATTGACTTACTAACGTGCATGGTCCAACTAGCTCAAGAATTATTCAGCTTCAGCAACTTTTAATGAAAAGAAGAGGAGCGAGAAGTATGTTAAGTTTAACAGCAGCCCTCTTCCATCTCAAGAAAGACACTTGTGTGTTTTCACACCAGTGACACGTGTGTTTTCACACCAGTGACTCCACGCCTCAGACCACGCGCCTTCTTTCACACCAAAAACGAAACAAACTATACTATTTTATCTAAGTACTAAATAATACCACAGTCTTTAAAATAGTAAGTGAATCATACGTCTTAAAACTCAGTAGATTTTATAAATACACACTAACAAAAAATTGATTTAAGTCGTTCTTTTTTTTTTGCATCACTCAGAAAATAAAAATAAATCAGGCATAGAGCTTATGTTCTGTTCCAAGCAATCACCCTGATCTCAGCACATTTCGCTCGACACAAGGGAATATCATGACATCTTCTGTGCTTAAACTGGAAACCTATTTCCATTGCGTAAAGAGCCCTGTTTTAGGAGAATCGCAATTTCAATTCGCGTATTTCCTAGCCTACTAGCCGTCTACAGAACATCAGAAGAGAAAATGTGCGAATCACTGTAACAATCAATCACGGGTTTAACACAAATCCGTAGGAATCAAAGCCAGACTGCCAGGAATTAAAAAGCATGATACAATAAGCCAAAGACCACGTGCGCGAGAGCGACGGGGTAACGAGATCGGGCATGCATTCACCATCCGTCGTACCACCCCTGCATCCTGCACCGCACAAGCGCCTTACTTGCACCATGATGGCCAGTCGCAACGTGTCCTTGGCAATGTTGTCCTTGCATTTCTTGCACGAAGCCCGGCCGCTCTTGGCGTACTCGGCTCGGTAGAGCTTGTCGGATGCTTCCGAGTCTGCCATGGCGACAAAAACGCGAGCACAGTCCCTACGACAGGAAGGAATAGGGCGCAAAACACACAACCGCTACCGGTTGGCAGCACGCTCGCGCTCCCTCACCCGTCCACCAACGCCGCAGGGAAAGCTAGCTGCTCCCAGAGCCTTCGGCGCGAGCTGGGGATAGGTTGCCGACGCTAGTTGGGTGGCTGCGATGGATTGAGCGGGTCTAGAGGCGAGGCTTGATGACCTCAACGCGTCGCAGCTCAAAAAATTGGCGGCGGACAGGCAATTCTAGAATTGATAGTAATGTATGTGGTGTGAGGGATTGGGTTAGTGTTTGGCATTACCTGCGGGTGGAGAGAGTAAACGCTATTTTGAGATAAGGGGAATTATCCTTTTAAGAAGGAGTTCTCTAATCTTTTACATTGTTATAAGTGGGCCGCTTGAGTTTGTCTTCGTTGTTTGTTTTAGGCTAGTTTAGAGCCGCAGACTTTAACTACGAGGCGCTGGGACCATCTGATTCCGGGTGCCTGCATTTCAAGCGAGATCACTGTATGCTGCGCAAAGAAATAATAAGATTCGTTGCATGGAGATAGCAGACTTTCATCTGACCGGTCAGGCACTTGGCAACCCTCCTCAGAGATGTCGATAAAAGACCAGTATTGCCTATCAGTCTGCAGAGTAAAGGTGTCGTTTAAGGGTTGTTGAATACTACTCTGTGCAGTTTATCCCTGCTCTATACTTTTACTTTGGGTTGTTAGAACTGCTGTCGTTCACTGCAGCTTAGCACCGTTCTATGCTTTTGCTTTGTGTTAGAAGTTTGCTCCACCGAAGTTCTGTAATTGAGCTCAATTACTAAAGTGTACTGGCCAGAGTGAATGCGAGGGCATGCAAAAGTCTAAGGACGCCTTGTTCTCTACTGAATCACTGGAGGATCCTGTAAGTTCTCAGGGAAGATGGTCGTGCTTTCTAGACCACTCATTCCACTTGTCCCTCATTGCACTTAGGGTTACCAACTTTTTCACCGAGAAAAACCGGACACCTGTGGCTCGCCATGCTCCACCCATTCTCCGCCCCCAGTCCCACCCCTGCCACGCCCCCAGCCCCACCCACAAAAATTACAGAGGATACGTGTAGGCTAACTTCCTTGGTCAGATAATAACACAGGTACACTAAAAAAAAAAAATTTTTAAACTGCCTCTAATGTTTCGATTTTTACGATTTTTGGTGCGCTGAATCCAAATCTGGTAACCAATTTGCTCCATAACGTACAGATTTTTTGCTACATTGGGTTAGCAGTTTGAGGTGAACGTTTCAGATTGAGTGCGATCGAGATAAAAGTTTCTTGGATGAATTCTTTATACTAATTGTTTAGTAGTTATTCAAATAAGAATAAAGAAAATTGTAACAAGGCAGCACATAAGAATAGAGTAATGTCAACAAAACACACTGTGATGGTAGCAAAATTGTCTGCACTTAAAACAGCCAAACAAACATCGAGCATATAAGAGCGAGGTTAGACACAAAGCAAAGCAAAGAAATGTGCAAAAAATGTTGTACAGGTATATATGTAAGAATAGAAAACGCAAACCGCACCATTGCAATACATGAAGACAAACACCCGATGGTGTGAAAATAAAATTCTAATAAATGAGATCCGACACTGTGGTAATAACTAGCAAATTTTTATTTCAAAGTTTAGTAAAAACACGATATTTGTCAACACAGTTTAGATTTTAAAGTCATTCTTGGGTCAATCAATCTCCTGGTGGGCCTGTTTCTTCTTCCCCCGAATGCTTCTCTTGGTGCGCTGCTTGGCGTATTTTTCATCTGGGGTTTCCCGCAGCAGCAACCAGCAGAAATCAGCCATCATAGTGGTGTTCCATCTTCCTTGGTACCTTCTCTCTGCGTCCTTGATGTCCTGGTGAAACCTTTCACCTTGTTCTTCACTGTACGCCCCCAAGTTTTCAGGAAAGTAGTTCACATGGGAGTGCAAGAAATGGACTTTCAGGCTCATGTTACAGCCTTGTTCTTTGAAGGCATTGAGCATCCTGGCAACAATATCCGTATAGTTCTCATCCCGCCTGTTCCCCAAGAATTTGAGAACAACATCCTTGAAGGAATCCCAGGCTTCTTTTTCCTTCTCAGACATTGTTTCAGCGAATGCTCCATCTGAAATGAGTTTCCTTATATCAGGGCCAACAAACACTCCTTCCTTTAGCTTTGCTTCAGAAAGTCGGGGGAACTTTGAGCAAAGGTACCGAAAGCACTCACCATCTTTTGGAAGGGACTTGATGAATTGCTTAATGAGACCCAACTTAATGTGGAGAGGTGGTAATAGAATTTTATCACGAGGTACCAAGCTCTCATGAAGAACATTTTCTCACCGGGTCTCAAATACTCCCGAATTGGCCAGTCTTTTTTCCCCCAGTGTAGGTCGCGGGCCCGGCTATCCCACAAGCAAAGGAAGCAGGGATATTTGGTGAAACCGGATTGCTGCCCTAATAGCATGGATAGAATTTTAAAGTCTCCACAAATCATCCACTTATGCTCATCATAACGAATCTTCTGAAGAATCAGGGCCAAATTCTCGTATTTTTCTTGGAGAATAACAGAGTGAGCAATAGGAACTGAAGCGAATGTGTTGCCATTATGAAGAAGAACACCTTTTATGCTGTCTTTTGACGAATCAATGAACAGCCGCCATTCAGCAGGATCATACTTGAGTTTAAACTTTTCCATCACTCCGTATATATCGCTGCAAAATACCAAATCTTCCTCTTTGCTGAAATACTTCAAAAATTGTGTCTCGCGGTTGCGGTACCAATAAAAAGTTGTTCCTCCTTCAATCAAGGTGGGCAACGCTGACATCATCTCCAAGACAACAATCAGATATCTTGGAGTAACTTTGGACCAGCGCCTTGACATGCATGCCCACATAGATAATACCATCAGGACAATCTACCATAAAATACGAACGCTACGCCTCTTGAAGGACACCCTAGAACCAAATGACTTTCGAACAGTCTTCCAGGCCATCATAATGCCCCACTTCGATTACGCCAATTCTATCCTACTTGGCCTCCCAAAAAGCTCGACGAATCCTTTACAGCTAGCTATGAACACCGCAGCAAGAACCCTATACGGAGCAGCTCGCAAAGACCACATTACCCCTATCCTGAAGAGCCTGCACTGGCTCCCCATACAACACCGGATCACATTCAAGATCTTAACCATGACATTTAAAGCAGTTCATAGAATCACCTCAACCACCTTGTCAGACCTGATACAACCCACCCCAGACAACAGACTCAGAAGAACCAAGTCCTACAATACCATTCTGCTCCCAAAAGCTATCACTAAATGTAACAAATCAACAAGTAGAAGGGCCTTTGCCTTGTTTGCACCCTCCAGCTGGAATTCTCTCCCAGCAGAAATCCGGGCCATAAACAACCTCACCCAATTCAGAAAGGCCGTCAAACACTACCTATTTCAACAGCACTTCTGTAACTCTGACAACATTACCTAGACAGCAGTACACGACCCAACAGTCCCTCATCCCATAGCCGCCGAACTAATCTCTAATCTAACTTTCAATTACACAGAACCACCCCTTGCAGGGCTGGTACTACAAATCCATCTATGATGCAACCCTCTTTATGTAAATAGTGTATAAAGTTCACCTGTTATCCAAGTTGAAATTCCCTGTTATATGTAAGTTCAATGTCTGATTGTTCCACATTGTACAAACCTGTTCATTGTAAACCGCGCTGATTCCGAATAGTGCGGTATAGAAAACTAATAATAAATAAATAAATAAATAAAATAGATTTTTCTGTTTAAGCCGAGAACCTAGCAGTTGGGCAGCATCTTTTGGGAGTCCTAAATCCCGGACTAAATCATTCAATTCAGCTTGAGAGAAAAGTTCAGGTTTCGGATCTGGTTCAGTTTCAAACTCGGAAGTACTGGACTCATCGGGAAAAAGCCATCTGATGAGTCTCATCATGATCAGAACCGTCCACACAAATATGATCCAAAGATTTTGGTGGTTCAGGCACAGGTACTTCGTTGCTATGAGGCATAGGCCTAATTGCTGAGGGAAGGTTGGGGTAACTTATTACGTTCTTATTTTTTAAGTTGTATCCCTTCACAATGCAAGAGCAAAAATAGCAGTCACTGCTGTGGTCTCTTTGTTCACGCCACATCATAGGTATTCCGAAACGAAATGCTTGTTTTTTACCTTTCATCCATAAGCGTAGATCTTCCTCACATGTCTTGCACACTTTGTGAGGAGCCCACGGTTTGTCTTGATTGCCTAACTTCAAACCGAAATAGGCGAAATATACTTTTTTAATAAATGCAGAAATGTTCCTCTGCCGCTTTTTCACGGTATATTCCCCACAAATAAAACAAAAACTGTCCGGAGAGTTGACGCAACCTCTGGCTCTGTGAGCCATCACAAATACACAGCACTGCAAACTACAACTGTAGTGAACCACTTCGGAATAAAGCTGGATTACGACTGAGCAAACAAAAGGTAATAATGAACTTGCAAGAAACTGAAATTTGACAGGAACGTTCATGTCGCAACCACCGTGTTTGAGCGAGCGAACGAGGCGAGGCGAACAGGAAGGAACATGCGCCAGCGCGAGTACTGGATTTAGCCCCCCGCCTCCCAATTTTCCTGTTAATGTATAAAATGAATACAAAACACTCTAAAATATCATGAGGGAGTGTTTCTAGTTAGTTAACCATTACAACCTCTATTTTGGGCCAAGAAAATAAACTGCAGTCGGCTAAAAAGAAATTATGTGAACATTCCTTATATGGGTAAGAAATCTAATTTTGCAAGAAAACGTGACGTGATGGAACATTTTGGCTATTTTTCCTGGATTCAGCACCCCAAAATCTATAGGAATCAGTTGCAAAACTGGAGGCAGTTTTTTGGTAGTGTACCTGTGTAATTAAACTGGGAACCCCAAAATCCAAACATGAAATGTACAACACTGGAGAAATAAAACTATAAAGTAATTTCCTCTTGCACTAAACAAAAACGCAAAGATGTTATCAATACACACTTCCCAGACCAAACATATTCCAGCTAATAAATTCAAAATAAAAAGTATTTTTCTACCTTCTGTTTGGGCGTTTTATTTTTCAGTTGCAATTGCTCCAGTCACTTTCTTCTGGTTTCTTCGTGTCTTCTGCGAGCTATCCATTTGTCCTTTCTTTTCTTTTAGATGTTTTCCATTCTCTCTCTATTTCTGCTTTAACATATTGATTGTTTCCCTTTTGCTCTTTCCCCCAATTCTTTCCTTATTCCTTTATCATCCATTTAAATTTCACCCTTCCATTCTCAAGCCCCTCACTCTCCCAATACCCAGCCCATCATAGACTTTTCTTCCACACAAAATATTTTTCCCCTCTCCATTCTCATTCCCCATCTATTCTAGTCCTCCCCCAAAATCAGTTCCCTTATAGTTCTAGACCCACCCAGCATCCACTCCCTTCTAATCCCATTCTCCCATGCCCCACATCAGCCCATTTCCAGTCCTATTCCAGCTCTTCATCAGCCCATTTCCAGTGCTAGCCCTCACATCACAGACCATTTCCAGTCCTAGCCCCCCCCCCCCATCACAGCCCATTTCCAGTCCAAGTCCCCCATCACAGCCTATTTCCAGTCCTAGGCCCCCCCCATCACATCCCATTTGCAGTCCGAGTCCCCCCGCACCATCACAGCCCATTTGCAGTCCTACCCCCCCCCCACCATCACAGTCCATTTGCAGTCCTAGCCCCCCTAATCACAGCCTATTTCCAGTCCAAGTTCCCCCTCCCTCCACCATAGCCCATTTCCAGTCCAAGTTCCCCCCCCCCCATAGCCCTTTTCCCTTCCAGGTCCCCCTCAGAATCACAACCCATTTCCAGTCCATGTCCCCCCCCCCCCCCCATAGCCCTTTTCCAGTCCAGGTCCCGCTCCCCATCAAAACCCATTTCCAGTCCATGTCCCGTCCCCCCACATAGCCCTTTTACAGTCCAGGTCCCCCTCCCCATCACAGCCCATTTCTTTCCAGTCCAATGCCCCCCCATAGCCCTTTTCCAGTCCAGGTCCCCCCCCCCTTCACAACCCATTTCCAGTCCAAGTCCCCCTAATCACAGCCTATTTCCAGTCCGTTCCCCCTCCCTCCACCATAGGCCATTTCCAGTCCAAGTTCCCCCCCCCATAGCCCTTTTCCAGTCCAAGTTCCCCCCCCATAGCCCTTTTCCAGTCCAGGTCCCCCTCCCCATCACAACCCATTTCCAGTCCATGCCCCCCCCCTAGCCCTTTTCCAGTCCAGGTCCCCCACCCCATCAAAACCCATTTCCAGTCCATGTCCCCCCCCCCCCCCATAGCCCTTTTACAGTCCAGGTCCCCTCCCATCACAGCCCGTTTCTTTCCAGTCCAAGTCCCCCCCCCCCCCCCATAGTCCTTTTCCGGTCCAGGTCCGCCCCCCATCACAACCCATTTCCAGTCAAATTCCACCCTCCTAGCCCTTTTCCAGTCCAGGCCCCCTCCCCGCATCACAGCCCATGCAGTCCTTGGCCTCCCCCCCCCCAAAACCGCGGCTGTCTGAGGCTTTAGAGGGAGCTGGGGAAGCCAGCGCGCGGCCCCGGCTCCCTCTGAACCGCTGCCAGCGTGAAGAGCCTTTTCCTACACGCTGGCGGCTGTTCCTGTGAAGCCGCGAATGCTGGGAAAGGTTAAAGGGCATTGCCTTTAACCTTTCCCACCAATCGCGGCTTCACAGGAACAGCCGTCAGCGTGAAGGTAAAGGCTCTTCACGCTGGCAGCTGTTCAGAGGGAGCCGGGGCCTCGCACGGGCTTCCCCGGCTCCCTCTGAAGCCCTCCGGGGGAGAAAAGCCGGTTTTGCCTCTGTGCCGGCAGCCGGCCTGGCCATGGAAAAACCGGCCAGGCCGGCTGAAAACCGGCCAGTTGGCAACCCTAATTGCACTTGACTAACTATTAAAAAGAAAATACTGCAACTGACAGGCCACCAGAATTCCAGGCCTTCCACTCTACTGTATATTTACTCTGGGCATGTGTACTGCTCAGAAACTTTGACTCAACTAGAAGTATGAACTAGATAAAACATGATTTTTTTTTCTATCTAGAGGCCTGCTGGTTACTAGCTACTGTATTTGTCTTTCTAAAGGGATCTGCACAGGTTTCTAGATAGCCAGTCAAGGTTGCCAGTCCCCCAGAAGTAGGTGTTCTCCCACTGTGGTTGCCAACTGGCTCCAGATGTGCCTGACAGGCTTGATCCAGTCCTGGGTTTACCCCATTGCATGCAGGGACATGCTTTTCTTATGGAGTACAATGGAAAAATCAGAACTACGTGTCCCTACATGCAATGGATTAAACCCAGGACTGGATGAAGCCTGTTGGGTGTATCTGGAGCCAGATGGCAACCCTATCTCCCACTGAAGTATTCAGAGACTTGCTGCCACTTCACAATTCAGTCATACTCTCACTGGTAGGTTGCTTCCCTGGCTGTGCCTTCACATAGTTTTTCTGCACATGCTGTCTGCTTCTCTCTTGCTGCTAGGTGGCTGTAGCTGTTGACACAACTTTAAACTCCACAGTCTTGGGACATTGACAGGCTCTGAGCACTTCTCATAGAAACATGAAAGCTGACAGTCGCCCAAGAGCGGATGGTTTGGAAGAATGTATCCTTGAAGGATACTACCAAAAGCAGAGAGGTTCCAAAAAAGAGTAAATTAGCCCAAATGCCCTCGAGTATGGAGCAGACAGAGCTTAAAGATCCCAAATTAATATGAATAAAATACAGTCTCTAAAATGCTTGTATGCAAATGCTAGAAGTCTAAAAAATAAGATGGGAGAGTTAGAATATATAGCACTAAATGAGAGGTTAGATATGATTGGAATATCAGAGACATGGTGAAAGGAGGACAACCAGTGGGACACTGATACCTGGGTACAAACTATATCGTAATGATAGAGCTGATCAAATTGGTGGAGGGGTTGCGCTCTATGTCAGAGAGGGCATTGAGTCAGAAAGGATTAAAATTTTGCAGGAAACAAAATTTGCTGTAGAATCTCTATGGATTGAAATTCCATGTAAAAAGGGGGAAGGCAATGGCAGTGGGGGTGTACTATCGACTGCCTGGCCAGAATGAACAAATGGATGATGAAATGCTCAAAGAAATCAAGGAAGCTAACAAAAGTTACAGCGCGGTAATAATAATGGGTGATTTCAATTACCCAGGTATCAACTGGGTCAGTGTCACAGCAGGACATGCTAGGGAGATAAAGTTCCTAGATGAAATAAATGACTGCTTCTTGGAGCAGCTGGTTCATGAACCGACCAGAGGGGAAGCCATATTAGACCTAGTCCTTAGTGGAACACCAGATC
This sequence comes from Ichthyophis bannanicus, assembly GCA_033557465.1. Lineage (NCBI taxonomy): Eukaryota > Metazoa > Chordata > Amphibia > Gymnophiona > Ichthyophiidae > Ichthyophis > Ichthyophis bannanicus. The sequence continues at coordinate 367,958,454 of CM066033.1, read as the reverse complement.
TAGTGCAAGAGATGAGGGTATTGGGTCCACTTGGCAATAGTGATCATAGCATGATTGCCTTTGATTTAATTAGTGGAGGAGGGATAGTAAGGAAATCCACAGTACTACCTTTTAACTTTCGAAAGGGAGACTATGATAAAATGAGGAAAATAGTTAAGAAAAAACTAAAAGGAGCAGTTCCAAAGGTTAAAGACTTACATCAAGCTTGGATGTTGAAAAATACTATCTTGGAAGCCCAGACCAGCTGTATTACACACTTTAAGAAAAGTTGAAAGGAAGTCCAAAAAACTGCCAGCATGGTTTAAAGGTGAGGTCAGAGAGGCTGTTGTTGCCAAAAAAGCATCTTTCAGGAAATGGAAAAAAGAGCCAAACGACGAAACCTGGAAACAGCACAAGCAGTGGCAGGTCAAATGCAAGGCATTGATAAAACAGGCAAAGGGAGAATTTGAGAAGAAGCTTGCTGCGGAAGCAAAATCGCAAAATAAAGACTTTTTTCAAGTACATTCGTAGCAAAAAACCTGTGAGAGAGTCAGTTGGTCCATTAGATGATAGAGGAGTTAAAGGGGCACTAAGAGGCGACAAGGCAATAGCGGAGAGACTGAATGAATTCTTTGCTTCGGTCTTTACTGAGGAAGATGTAGGGATGTTTCCCATGACTGAAGTGGTATTTAAAGGTGCGGAAGAATTGAAGGAAATATCGATACATCGGGAAAATGTATTACAACTATTAGATAAACTGAAGAGTAGCAAATCACCTGGGCCAGATGGTATACATCCAAGGGTGTTGAAAGAACTGAAATATGAGATTGCAGACCTACTATTAGTAATCTGTGAACTATCATTAAAATCATCTCTAATACCTGAAGATTGGAGGATCGCCAATGTAACACCAATTTTTAAAAAGGGTTCCAGGGGTGATCCGGGAAACTACAGACCGGTGAGCCTCACATCAGTACCGGGAAAAATGGTAGAAACCATCATAAAGAATAAAATTACTCAGCGTGTAGATAGTCACGGCCTAATGGGAGACAGCCAACATGGCTTTAGACAAAAAAGATCTTGTCTTACTAATCTGTTATATTTTTTTGAAAGTATGAATAAACAGGTGGACATAGGTGAGTCGGTTGATATAGTGTATCTAGACTTTCAGAAAGCCTTTGACAAGGTCCCTCATCAGAGACTTTTGGCAAAACTAAAGAGTCATGGGATAGGAGGCAGTGTACTACTGTGGATCAGGAACTGGTTAAAAGATAGAATGCAGAGGGTTGGGCTAAATGGCCAGTTTTCCCAATGGAGAAAGGTGAATAGTGGTGTACCCCAGGGATCTGTGCTGGGTCCGCTGCTTTTTGACCTATTCATAAATGACCTGGAAAGTGGAATAACGAGTGAGGTTACCAAATTTGCAGATGACACAAAACTATTTAAAGTTGTTAAAACCCAAGAGGATTGTGGAAAATTGCAAGAGGATCTTGATAAATTGGAAGACGGCGCATCAAAATGGCAGATGAAATTGAATGTGGACAAGTGCAAAGTTATGCACCTAGGGAAGAACAACCCAAACTATGGTTACACAATGCAAGGTTCCACATTAGGAAACACCACCCAGGAAAAAGATTTAGACGTCATTGTAGATAACATGTTAAAACCCTCGGCCCAGTGTGCAGCGGCGGCCAAGAGAGCAAATAGAATGCTAGGTATCATAATGAAAGGAATGGAAAATAAAACAAAAGATATTATAATGCCTCTATACCGTTCCATGGTGAGATCGCACCTTGAATATTGTGTGCAATTCTGGTCGCCGTATCTTAAAAAGCATATAGCGTTATTAGAAAAGGTTCAGAGAAGAGCCACCAAAATGGTAAAGGGGATGGAAGGATACTCTTATGAAGAAAGGCTAAAAAGGTTAGGGCTCTTTAACCTGGAACAGAGACGGCTGAGGGGAGATATGATAGAAGTCTATAAATTAATGAACGGAGTGGAATGGGTAAACGTAGATCGATTGTTTACGTTATCAGAATATAGAAAGACTAGGGGACAATGAAGCTACAGGGTAAACTATTTAAGACTAATAAAAGAAAATATTTTTTCACTCAACGTGTAATCAAACTCTGTAATTTGTTACCGGGGGATGTAGTAAAGGCTGTTAGTGTAGCTGGGTTTAAAAAAGGTTTGGACAAGTTCCTGGAGGAAAGGTCCATAAACCATTATTAAGGAGGGACCCAGGATATCAATGCTTGACCCAGTACAAGCATTGCGGAACCTGTGTCTTTTGGGGAAACTGCTAGGTACGTATGACCTAGATTGGCCACTGTTGGAAACAGGATACTGGGCTTGATGGACCTTGGTCTGACCCAGTATGGCATATCTTATGTTCTTAAGCAGAAAAAGAACATATGGCCTATCTAGTCTGCCCTTCCATATCAAATACTATAGCCCCTTGTTTTCCCTTTAGAGATCTTCTGTGTTTGTCTCATGCTTTCTTGAATTCAGATACTGTCCTCGGCTACCTCCACTGGGAGACTATTCCATGCATCTACAACTCTTTTCATAAAGAAATATCTCTGCATATTATTCCTGAGTCTATCCCCTTTCACCCTCATCCAATGCCCCCTCATTGCAGAGCTTACTTTCAATCAAAAGAGGTTCTCTTGTGCATTTATGATAGAGATGTATAAATACGGACGTGGCATATCTCCTCTATCCTGCGTTTCCTCTAACATATACATAGTTACATAGTTTATGACAGCAGATAAAGACCAGCATGGTTTATCTGCATATTAAGATCTTTAAGTCTGTCACCATATGGTTTATAACAAAGACCACTGACCATTTTAGTATTTATTTATTTATTTATTTAGACAGTTTTGTATACCGCCTTATCCTTCAATCAAAGCGGTCACAACACAATTGGGGGATACATTTAACACACGGGGATATGAAACACATACACTAATACTTACAGGGAACATGGGCAATGGAGGGTTAAGTGGCTTGCCCAAGACCACAAGGAGCATCTGTAGGACTAGAAACCCCAGTCCTTCCGGCCCAAGGTTGCTGTCCTCTAGTGGGATTTGAACCCCTGACCTTCCGGCCTGAAGTACCTTGCCCCAACCACTAGGCTACTCCTCCACTAGTAGTCACCCTCTGCACAGACTTCATTCTGTTTATATCCTTTTGAACTTGTGGTTTCCAGAATTGCACACAATACTCAATGTGGTTGCACCAGTGATTTATACAGAGGCACTATTGCTTCCTTTTTTCTGCTGGCCATTCCTCTCCCTATGCACAATCGCCTTTGAATTAATAAATGGAAGAAAGACGACAAGAAAATCCACAGTACTACCTTTTAACTTTCAAAAGGGAGACTATGATAAAATGAGGAAAATAGTTCAGAAAAACTAAAAGGAGCAGTTGCAAAGGTTAAAGATTTATATCAAGCATGAGCGTTGTTTAAAAATACTGTCTTAGAAGCCCCGACCAGATGTATTCCACGCTTTAAGAAAAGTGGAAGGAAGGCCAAAAAACTGCCAGCATGGTTTAAAGGAGGGGTCAGAGAGGCTGTGGTCAAAAAAGCATCCTTCAGGAAATGGAAAACTGGAGCCTAATGATGAACACTGGCAGCAACATAAGCATTGGCTGGTTAGATTCAAGGCATTGGTAAGGCAGGCAAGAGAGAATTTGAAAAGAAGATTGCCGTGGAAGCAAAAACACACAATTAAAACTATGTCAAGTACATTCATAGCAAAAAACGTGTGAGAGAGTCAGATGGACCATTGGATGATAGAGGGGTAAAAGGGGCATTGTACTACCCAAAGATTGGAGCGTGGCCAATGTAACTCCAGTTTTTAAAAAGGGTTTCAGGGGTGATCTGGGAAACTACAGACTGGTAAGCCTGACATCCGTACCGGACAAAATGGTAGAAACCATTATAAAGAATAAAAATTACTGAATGTGTAGATAGCCAACATGAATTTAGCCATGAATTTACTAATCTCTCATATTTTTTTTTTAAGATATGAATAAACAGGTAGACAGGTGAGCCAGTCGATATAGTGTATCTGGATTTTCAGAAAGCCTTTGACAAGGTGCCTCATGAGAGACTCTTGGCAAAATTAAAGAGTCAGGATTGGAGGCAGTGTAGTATTGTGAATCAGGAACTGGTTAAATGATAGAAAGCAGAAAGAGCTAAATGTCCTATTTTATCAATGGAGAAAGGTGAATAGTGGAATACCCCATGGATCTGTTCTGGGCCTTCTGCTTTTTAACATATTCATAAATGACCTGGAAATAGGAATAACGAGTGAAGTGATCAAATTTGCAGATGACACAAAAATATTCAAAGTTGATAAAACACAAGAGGATCATGAAAAATTGCAAGAGGATGTAGTAAAAGCTGTAGGTGTAGCTGGTTTTAAAAAGGTTTGGAAAAGTTCCTGGTAGAAAGATCCATAGACCATTATTAAAGAACACCTGAAAAATCCACTGTTTACCCTGGGACAAGCATTATGGAACCTGTGTACATTTTTGGGAACCTGCCATGTACTACTGGGCTTGATGGACCTTGGTCTGACCCAGTATGGCATTTCTTATGTTCTTATGTTCCTGTCTGGTTCAAGAGCGAAAGTCACAAGCAAGGTAGATCTTTCCATCACCACTTCCCTGGGAACTTTCAAGAAATCCAGTCAGGTTCAAAGATTCTTGCAAAACAGCAGACTCACTGGATCGTTTAGAAGCAGGCTTTAAGGACAAATATTGGGCCTGAACCACTGGAGAAAGAGACTCCAAAGCAGATATCTGCACAGCATATCAGCAGGCACCAAAAGAGGAGTCTTGGTGAAATTCAAGAGGTGCAAAGTGACGGCATGTTTAGGAAACGCTTCCAGCAGAAGCTACAAAGTCCACCTACAGCAAAAGCAAGTGCAAGAGCGTCCTTGCAGGATGCCATCTTGCTCCAGCTTCCTTTTCCTTTTACATTGGCAATGTAGATGGTATCATTGAGAGCATTTTGGTTTCCTGGACAATGGGATGATGTTCCAGGGGCTGCAGAGCAGAGATGGCGTCCATCTGTTCAAGAAAGGTCAAAGTGTCTTCCACAGCAGATTGGCTAAACTACTGAAGAGTGCTTTAAACTACATTAGTTGAGGATGGGAGAAGAAAGCCCCTGGGTAAGTGAAAACCCTCAGGTAAGTAAAGCGTAGTTACTCACCTATAACAGGTGATCTCCAGGAACAGCAGGAATTTAGTCTTCACATATGGAATGTAGTCTTCACATATGGGTATCGTCGGTACAGACGGAGCCTGTGCGGGAACGCTCACCAGCGTCCAATAGGAACGCTTTTGGGAGCATCCCTCAGCACATGTGCGCTGCCTTCCCACCTTTCCAACTGTCCCTCTTCAGTTAAGTTTGTAGCTGAGTGAAAGGAGAGAGGAAAGAGACAAAGAGATAGAGACAACTCCTAGGGGAGGTGGGTGGGTTGTGAAGACTAAATTCCTGCTGTTCCCAGAGATCACCTGTTACAGGTGAGTAACTACGCTATCTCCAGGAACAAGCAGGAATGTAGTCTTCACATATGGGGACTCCCTAGTTGAGGATGCCAGGGAGATAGCCCCAGGAAGGTACCACCCTAAAAAGGTAGGCATCCTTCCTCCCATGGATCTCTGGCATTCCACCAGGGTTGGTGGGTAGGAGTTGAATTAGGTCTGAAAGAGATTTTGAAGAACAGCTTGGCCAAAGAAGGCATCCCAACGGGAAGCTTTATCCAGGCAGTAGTAGTCTGTGAAGGTGTGTACCGAGGCCCAGGTGGCTGCTCGACAAATGTCATTGATAGACACAGAGTGGAGATTAGCCATAGAAGCTGCCATGGCTCTCACATTATGAGCTGTGACATGGTCCTGAAGAGGAATACCCTTACTCTCATAAGTAAAGGATATGCATTGGGCAATCCATTTAGATAAAGTTCTTTTGGAGACTGGAAGTCCCAAATGACTAGGGTCAAAAGCTATAAAAAGTTGTGAGGAATTTCTATGTTGCTGTGTTCTCTGTAGGTAAAAAACTAAGGCTCTTTTACAATCCAAAGTATGAAGGTTTCTTTCTGCATTAGAGGTGTGAGGCCTCAGAAAAAATACAGGAAGATAAATTGATTGATTTAAATGAAAAGGCGAAACCACCTTTGGCATAAAGTGTGGATGGGTTCTAAGAACAACCTTATCATGGTGAAACCTAGTATAAGGAGGATCAGCCACTAAAGCTTGCAGTTCACTAATGCGACGTGCAGAGGTGATTGCAATTAGGAAGATGACCTTCCAGGTCAAAAACGTAAGGGTTGTAGTGGCTAAAGGCTCAAAAGGTGGCTTCATGAGCTGCCCGAGAACTAGATTTAGATCACATGGTGGTGGCTTAATGGGAGGTTTGGTTAATAGAAGACCTCTCATAAATCTGGATATGAGTGGATGAGAGGAAATTGGTTGTCCATTCAGAGGCTTATAAAAAGCTGCAATTGCAGTAAGATGGACTCTTACCGAATTGGTCTTTAGACCAGAATTCGATAAGTGAAGGAGTTACTCTAGTATTGATTCTAAAGGTATGACAAGGGGGTTTAATCCCTTCTTGGAACACCATATAGTAAAACATAAGACCTTCTTGTGGAACGTTTTCTAGAAGCCTGAAGGATATCCTTTACCTGTTGGGACAGGTTGAAATCCTGGAGGTCTAAGCTTTCAGCAGCCAGGCCTTGAGATGCAGAGACTGGGGGCTCGGGTGCCATAGTGTCCCGTCCTCTTGGGAAAGCAGATCTGGAGCATGCCCTATCTCCAGAGGTATAGCTTGAGAGAGATGTAGAAGCAGGGGATACCACGCTTGGTTGGCCATCGTGGCGCTATGAGAATCATACGACCCCTGTCTCTCTGAATCTTGAAGAGTGTTTTGAGGATGAGGGGAATGGGTGGGAAGGCATAAAGGAAGTCCTGACCCCAGTGAAGGAGGAAGGCATCCCTTGCCTGACACTTGTGAGCTAGAATCCTGGAACAGAACCGGGGAAGTTTGGCATTCAGTGGACTTGCAAAGAGGTCTATGTCTGGAGTGCCCCAGAGATGACATATCTTTGCCACCTGGTCTAGGTGGAGCGACCACTCGTGAGGCAGCAGTACTCAACTGAGTTTGTCTGCCCAAAGGTTTTGAATATCTGGAAGATATACCACTAGAAGGTGAATTTGATGCTCTCTGGCGAGGGCCCATAGTTGTAAAGCTTCGTTGCATAACAACAGAGAGCCTGTTCCGCCCTGCTTGTTCACATAGAACATGGCTACTTGATTGTCCATCTGGATTAGGACTGTCTCGTAGCTGAGCTGGGCGTGGAATACTCGAAGAGCTAAATAGATTGCTCTTAATTCCAGGAGGTTTATGTGTAGACCAGCCTCCTGTGGAGTCCAGGTGTCCTGGATAGAGTGATGTTTCAGGTGTGCTCCCCAACCCACCTGTGATGCATCTGTTGTTAGGGTGAAACACACAGAGCAAAAGCGAGTGATGCTCCAATCAAACAAATCCATAGTTAAAAATTGTGTAGCTGTAAGCTAACAAAAAGGCAGGGTGCATTTTATATGTTAAAGTATCAGTGAAACCCGAGATTGGGAACAGTATAGAGCAAAATATATTCAGGGAGAAGCCGTGGTGGGGAGATCTTGTGTTTAAGGAAACATTATTCAGTCATGTCAGTAAAACACGGAGTATATATAGAAAGATATTTATATTCTGTACTGCAGCCTTTGTTATACACAGTGTTATGACATGTGTTGCTAATAAAATGTCCCTTAATAGCAATATGTCTTATCTTAAGAAAGATGGAGATGGAAAGGGGTATTTTGAGACCATATTTATCTAGCATTACCGAACACAAACTTGTACAGCATCACTAACCGATTATTCTGGTCTTACAAGACCATGGCGCTCCCATCTAAACGGAATCTATAAAACAAAGTCAAAGAATCTGTATAGAGTTCATTTTTTAAAAAACAAAGTAAAAAAAATCTGTATGGAGAACATTTTTTTAAAAACGGTGATGTAGAGTTTCTCCATGTGCTGAATATATGTTTGTAGTTCAGTTTTTGAATTCTTTTTTATCAGCTCAACAACAATAAGAATAAGGCACGCAATCATTTTACACGTGCAACGTACCTACGGTACACAATTGTAAGTAGGATATAATATATACACAGTTTACTATTTAGGTCTATTTAGATTATTTTTTCACAATTTTACGTGATTTCACACTGCCCTGCGTCTATGTTCAACCACATTGTTAATATGATATTATACAACACATACATATGTATTATTATTTATTTGAATGTTATTCATTACATATTGATTTTTTAGTTCAGTTTCTTAGTTGCTTTTTATGACTTGTATGTTTTAATGTGATGCCCTTTTTAAATTATGTTTTATTTATTTATTTGTAAGTTACAAATTTCCCCTGAGGAAGGCGTTCGCTGAAATGCATTGGGGAACATCATTAAAGCACCTTGTGATCATCACTCGCTCTTGCTCTCTGTGTGTTTCTGGTGGACTTTGCAAGAGTGTTCTGCTCTCTCTCTTTTGCCTGGTCTGTTGTTAGGGTGGCCTGAAAGAGGGGTTGATGAAAAGGAGACCCCACACTGAGATTTTCTAGTGATTGCCATTGGAGGGACAAAATTAGTCATTGAGAGTTTATTATTTTGTCTGATAAGTGTCCTGTGGCCTGTGTGGATAGGGTCCACTGAGCTGCCTGCATGTGGAGGCGAGCATATGGGACTACATGAACTGTGGATGCCATATGTCCCAGCAACTGTAGTAGCTCCCGAGCAGTTAGGGAGGATTTCCCTGCTGCTTGAGAAGCTAGTTGCATTATGCAAAGACACCGAGCCTGTGGAAGGAAAGCCTTTGCCTGTCTGGTATCTAGACAGGCCCCTATGAATTCCAGGCATTGGGAAGGAACAAGTTGGGATTTTGGGAAGTTTATTACCAACCCCAAGTATTGGAGGATTCGCATTGTGCGAGACAGTGCAGTGCTGGCCTCTGCAACTGTAGGGGCTCGAATGAGCCAGTCGTCTAAGTAAGGGAAGACGAATATCCCCAGGGTTCGCAGAAATGCAGCTACTACTGCCATGCATTTCGTGAATACTCTTGGTGCTGAAGCCAGACCAAAGGGAAGAACCCTGTACTGGAAATGTTTTCCCTTGAAAAGGAATCGTAAGAATTTCCTGTGATCTGGATGGATCAGAATGTGAGTGTATGCATCCTTTAAGTCTAGAGAGCAAAGCCAATCCTGGCTTTGAAGGTATGGCAGAAGAGTTCCTAGAGAAATCATTTTGAACTTCTCTCGGAACAGGTATTTGTTCAATTCTCTGAGGTCTAGAATGGGTCTGTGTCCTCCTGTTTTCTTTGGAATAAGAAAATAGGGGGAGTAGAACCCTGCACCCCATTGAAGAATGGGTACCTCTTCTATTGCCCCTTGGGCAAGAAGTGTTGAGACCTCGTGATCTAGCAGATTGTCTGCGGAGGTTTGAGAATTGAATTGCCTTAGAATTTTAGGAGGGGTCATGCTGTGAAAATGAAGCTTGTACCCCTCTCCTAACAATGGACAGAGTCCAATTTTCTGCTGTTATCTGATGCCATCTGCTGGCAAAGTGGCATATCCTGCCTGGGATATTGGGGGGTTGGGGACCCCTCAGAGGCAGGAAGGCTAAGCTCTCTAGGAAGGAGTCAAAGCCCTTGAGGGGGGTTAACCTACAGAGCTGATTGGACTCTCGGGTCTTTTGGCTTCTTTTGCTGTCTAGTTTGTCCCTTTTGGACAACCTGACCCCGAGTTTGACTCTGCTGGGTATAGGAAGGATAAAATTTCCTCTTTTTGCTGAAAGAGGGTTTTTTATAAGGCTTCTTTTTGGCTGGAGTGGCTGTAGATTTTGACAATCTATCTAGAGTGGTATTGTCAGCATCTAACTCATTAGCCTTTTCCTGCCACTTCTTGCCAAAGAGATTCTCTCCCGTGCAATGAATGTTGCCTAACTTGTCCTGTACCCAAGTCTCCAAGTCTGATGCCTGAAGCCAGGCAATCTGTCGTGCCCCAATGGCAATAGCAGATGTTCTGCTGATGCATTCAAAGCAGTTAAAGGCTGCACAATTCACAAACTTAGAGACATCTTGAGCATGCTTAACTAGAGCAAGAAAGTCCTGTCTCTTGTCATCTGGGAGAAATGGGCTCATAAGCTCCAAGTCTCCTATAACGTCTTTAAGGAACATTCCCATATATAGTATATATGAACTGATCCTAGCTGAAAGCATGGAAGCCTGAAAGGTTCGGTGCCCAAAAGCGTCCAGAGTCCTGCATTCACGACCTGGGAAATTGGATGCATGCCTCTTTGCACTTTTCATCCTACGCATGGCTGACTCCACCATCATTGAATGATGTGGCAGCTGAGTCTTTTGAAATACAGGACATGGCGGAACTCGATACATAGTATCAATTCTCCTAGAATGAGGAGATGTGGTCAGAGGCGTCTCCCACATTCTGTGCAAGTTATGCAGAATTTCATGGATGGGCAGAGTAGCTTCTTCCTTTGGAGCTTTAGGATATTGGAGAATTTCCAATTACTTTGCTCTGGGTTCCTCTTCAGGAGCTACTGTGATTGAAAGGCCCTTGGCCATATCACGAATAAAATCCTGAAAAGACATGTCCTCTAGAGGTGACATTCTGCATTGGGGAGAAGAGGGATCTTCCAGGAGAAACCCTCTGGTACCAGCAGAATTGTCAGAGTCTTCGGAATCGGTGGATTTGAAGTATTCCTGACCACAATGCTCATGCAAAGCACGGTCCTGGTATCAATTGAAGTCGATACCGAGTTGATCCGGTACCGATCTGTCAATTCCAGCCAAAGATGGCATGGGAAGTATTCCCACCAGGGCCGGTACCATCGGTACTGGTACCGGCATCTGTACCGGTGTAGGTTCCGGCATCGATGTCGGTGCTTGTTGAACCATAGGTGTCAACGGTACTGCAGCTGTGAGCAGAGCTGCAATGCTGCGTTCAATAGCGAGGAACCTCTGGTCTATTGACGCTGCTGATGCCTGGGTGTCGATACTGGTGAAAATGGCCGGGACCCCTGAGCATGGCACAGATAGTTCTTGCGAGGTCGAGGCCTCGAGAACATCCTGAAGCCCCATTGATGCTTTGGAAGCCGAAGCCTCCTGCCGGGGCTGTTTTGCCGGTGTGGTTCCCTCAAGGGCTATGCCAATGGCCTCTCGATGCTTAGCAGGAGAGCTACCCTTTGAGGATTGGCTTTTATGTTTAGTTACCTGAGATCCATGGGAGGAAGAGGAGGCCCTTGAAGATGTCGATGCAATGGATCTGGCATCCGAAGAAAAGAGGGTACCGAGCTTTGCAGCCCGGTTCTGTCTTTCCCTTTTAGTCATCCCCATACAGGAGAGACAGTCAGATGGAGAATGTTCAGGCCCTAAACATTTAAGACACCAATCATGGGTGTCAGTGACGGAAATGGTACCGCCACACTTAGTACATTTTTTGAAACCACTAGTTGGTTTTTCCATGTTTCAGGAATATGGGGCCTAATGCCCAAAATGGCGCCTAGCACCGAAAAAGAAAAGTTTCTGAAGAGAAACAGTTCAAGTTGTTTGGGGTTTTTTTAGAGAAAAGAAAAGAACCGGCGGTACCGGTAGGTGTCGTGTGGAGGCAAATGCGACCACAAGAAAACAATTTTAAAGACGGAATCTTCTGTGGTGACAGGGTATGGGTCCTGTCGGCTCTGCAGAAAACAAAGAACTGAAGAGGGACAGTTGGAAAGACGGGACGGCAGCGTGCATGTGCTGAGGGATGCTCCCAAAAGCATTCCTATTGGACGCTGGGGAGCGTTCCCGCGCAGGCTCCGTCGGTACTGACGATACCCATATGTGAAGACTACATTCCATATGTGAAGACTACATTCCTGCTTGTTCCTGGAGATAACATTTAATACCTCTGTCGAAATGGATAAAAGGGGCAACATCTGGAAATCAGTGTGCATAAATGCCCTTACTATGGGAAATAAGAGCCCAGATGTTAAGGTTTTAGTGAAAGAGGCTAACTTGGATTTAGTGGTGGTTATGGAGACAACCATGACTGGAATGTAAATATACCAGGCTATACTTTGTTCAGGAAGGACAGGGTCGGAAGAAGGGGAGGAGGAGTGGCACTCTATGCAAAATATAATATTAAAGCTGTAGAATTACAGGGTTTAAAAGGGAATGAAGAGGTACTGTGAGTTAAACTAGAAAGAGGGAGCGGGAAATCCATTTGCGTTCCCTCTCTCTAATTTAAGTCACAGGTGAGGCTTCACTTGGAATACTGTGTTTAGTTTTGGAGACCATATCTCACAAAGGATATAAAAATACTGGAAACAGTTCAGAGGAAGGCAACCAAAATGATTTGGAGCCTGCTTCAGAAGACTTATGAGAAGAGACTTGAAGACCTAAATATGTACACACTGGAGGAGAGGAGGGACAGGTGAGATCCATTATAACCCTAACCAGCCTATACCTCCTCAGCAATGTCCTAAATCGCTCCCTCTCTTCTGCCTCTGTCCACAACCCGATCGTACGTGGCCAAGGAAGGAGGCACTACAGCAACACACACCACACACCAACAGAAACCCCCCAGAACCTACACCAATACCTAATCCACATACCACTTCAATACACCACAAAACCCAAAGGGGGGCAACACCAAAACCCATGCAACCTGAAGTGTGTGCCCTCATAAACGCACGGTCTGTCCGTAAAAAGTGACTAGTCATCACTGACCTCATATCACATCTCGAGTTGGACATACTGCTGGTGACAGAATCATGGCTCACCGCTTCTGACTCAGTCCTTATCAACCAACTCATCCCCCCTGACTTCTCAATCCACACATGCCACAGAACAGACAGCAGAGGAGGTGGCGCTCTCATTCTGACAAATGCGGACCTCCAGTATCAAACGCTCAGCTCTAACAGCTCAACACACCTCAATGTGATCACCATAGCCAGCAACTACAACACTATCAACCTTATCTACAGATCCCCATCCTCATCCCCCGAAGACCTTGTGAATATAATTGACCTAGCCTCCAACCCCAAGAACACACGCAAGCCTAACTGGGTACTGGGAGATTTTAACCTACCAGCACTGCAGGATAATCACTCCAAAGCCTTCCTTGAAGCACTCATCAACCTTGGCTACGAACAAATAGTAGACGCCCCCACCCATCGAAAAGGTAACCTACTAGACCTCATCTTCATCCCCCAACCAGACATGAGCTCAAACCACAACTTCAACGTAATTATCTCCCCCGTTCCATGGTCAGACCACAACCTAATCAGATTCCAAATACCTATGCACCAGAATAGCGAACTGCCAACAAAGGTAACCGAAAAATCAGTAGGACCCTCAGGACGATTCAGACTCTTCGACAAAGAGACAATCATCAAAGAGGTCCTTCCTAACATCATGACTGTGTCACCGAACCTTGAAGAACGAGAGTGCTCCAGGGTGCATCCAAGTGGGAACACATGACACCCATCCTTAAACAGCTCCACTGGCTTCCCATAAAAGGTAGAATCACATTCAAAACCGTAATTTTGACCTTCAAGATCATAAATAGGCTTGCCCCACCAGCCCTAAAGGACCTCATACAGATAACACCCCCCCCCCCCGAACAGATCCAGAAGATCTCCTGCAGCCAATAAACTAATAGTCCCAAGAGAAACAACCAAGTGCCGCCAGACAACAGTGAAGAGGGCTTTCAAATTCTCTGCACCAAAATGCTGGAACACCCTCCCACCCAGTTTACGTGCAATCACTAATTTAACTCAGGAAAGCTCTGAAATATTATCTTTTTCTCGTACATTACCCGGATGACAGCTCCTCAAATGCCTCATCAGTAAACTAGCCAAGTCAAACAGATGTTCAGCCAGTTCGCTCTGTACAGTTGTAAATAGTTACCCACGTTTCTATCCAAGTTCTGTTCCCTGTTAATTGTGAACACAAATCAACGGTTTTGAAATGTGTATTTAACTGGTTCTATGTAAACCGCACTGATGGAAAATAGCGTGGTATATAAGAGAATGTAATAAATAAAATAAATAAGAGGTAATGGCCTCATGGAACAACAGCTTGAGCTCCTTCACATGCATACTTAACCAAGCCAAGTCATATGCCACAAATAAGCAACCAAGAGGCAGAAAACCTGTATGCTGGTACACCACCGAGCTACGGACCTCACTACACCTGCTGAGGAAACTAGAAAGAAAATGGCGACGTACACGGTCCTCAGCAGACCAGACAGCCTACAACTCCCACCTGCAGACACACCGGGACTTAATATCAACAAAAATGAAAGAACATCACTCCGAGCTCTTAAGCAGATCACTTAACAAGCCCCACGAGCTGTTCAATATAGTAAAGACCCTAACCAAGGAACCCTCATCCCCCCAACCAGCCATGATACACCCCCAGGACTATGCAGACTACCTGATGGCCAAAACCAATAACGTCAGCAAAGCCACCCTGTCCAGTCCCAGTAACGACCCACCCCAGCTTAAGACACTTAACCTCGCTCATGACACCATCGGCTGCAAGTATTGAGGATATCATCGCCGGCATCAATGCCACCACTGCTCCAAACGACCCTTGTCCAGCATTCTGGATAAGATCACTACGCAAGGAAATCAGCCCTATATTAGCCAAGATCACTGACCTGTCCTTTGCTATAGGACTGTTCCCCTTATACCTCAAGCAGACGTCAATGCAGCCTCTTCTGAAGAACACTAAACTAAATCTCCAGAAGGTAGAATCATACCGACCAATATCAAGCATCCCGCTGCTAGCAAAGATAATCAAGAAGGTCGTACAGCGACAAATACAGGGCCACATTGACTCTACAGCTCCCCTTGACACAAGTCAACATGGCTTTAGGGAATCACATGGAGTGGAAACTCTCCTCGCCACACTCATCAACACATTGATCACGGGAATCGACAACATCAAACAAGGATATGCATTAATTTTCCTAGACATTGCTGCTGCGTTTGACTTCGTAAACCCTGAGCAACTTCTGATACGCCTTCAGGATAAGGGAATCAACGGCTCAGCATGGAGTTGGTGCAAATTCTATCTAAAGGACAGATGGCAACATGTACGGACAGGATCCACATCCTCCGAGCCTTTTCAACAAAAACACGGTGCTCCTTACTCTCCGCCCTCTTATTCAATATATACATGCAACCCATCTGTGAAATAATCCGCTCATTTAACATATCATGCCTGATTTACGCAGATGACGTACTACTCTTCACCCAATTCACAATCGACTATCTGGATTTCTCCCAACTAGTCAAATGCTTCGAGGCCGTAACCAATTGGCTCAACTCACAAAGCCTCAAGATAAACCTCAGCAAGACGGACGTACTGTTCATTACAAGAAATCAATCCTCACCACCACCTACATTAAAGACAAGAGACGCTGAACTCCCAAGTAAACACAGCATCCGCTACCTACGCGTCACGCTAGACCAGCAGCTCGGATTTAAAACGCATATCAGCAACACCATCAAGCAAATTTACCACAAAATACGAACATTGCGAAATCTCCGACCCCTGCTGCAACCAGATGACTTCAGAACAGTCTTTCAGGCATTAGTGACCCCTCACTTTGACTACGCCAATGTAATCCTGCATGGCCTACCCAAAAACACGCTAAACCCATTACAGATAGCAATGAATGCAGCTGCACGCTTCCTACACGGAGCCTCCAGAAGAGATCACATCACCCCAATCCTAAAGGGCTTACACTGGCTACCAATATACTACCGGCTCACCTATAAAGCAGTCCTGATGACCTTCAAAGACATCAACAGAATATCCACCGCCTTCCTAAAGGACCTACTCTACCCCACCCCAGCAAACAGAGCAAGGAGAACATTCGCCACCAATACCCTACAGACCCCCAACGAAATAACAAAATGCACACAGGCAACAAAGAATCGAGCCTTCAAGTTCTATGCTCCCAGTTGCTGGAACGCGCTCCCAACCACTATCTGAGCGATCACGGGCCTTGCCCAATTCAGAAAAGCACTAAAGCACCACCTCTTTCTTCTACACTACTCACAACCCAGCAACTCAAATTCACTCACCACATACCCTGCTAGACAACTGTAAGTCACAGACAACTCTTTTTAGACAGTCAACTCATGTTATCTTGTTGATAGTGTAGATAGCTGTAGATAGTTGCCCCAGTTTAAATCCAAGTTATATCACCTGTTCAATGTAAATGCATAACAGTTCCCTTGTTCTGCACAGAGTTGTTACCTGTAAACCACACTGATTTTAAAGAGCGCGGAATATAAAAGAAATAAATAAAAATAAATGATTCAGACCTTTAAATACTTAAGAGTATTAATGAACAAACAAACCTCTTCCAAAGACGGGGAAGCTATAAAACTAGAGGGCATAACATGAAGCTGCAAGGGGGTAAATTGAAAGGCAATGTCAGGAAATACTTTTTCACTGAAAGGGTGGTGGTTGCTTGGAATGCCTTCCCGATGGGAGTGTTGGGGGCAAATACAGTGAGAGAATTCAAAATAGCATGGGGCAGACACAGTGGATCCCTTTCTAGCAACAGGATAAAATCAAAATAAATTTAACTATCTCATATCTCAACAAATAGGGGTGCCCTACACTGAGTGGTGGGTACACCCTTAAACAAAGGCATGGTGAGGGGTGACCTGCACGGAGCGGCAGGTGCACCTACTGTTGCCTTCTTGCTGGGCAGACTAGATGGACCATATTGGTCTTTATCTTCCGTCATATACTATGTTATGTTAGTGTAATATACAGGTCTCCTTCACAGGGAGAAGATGTAGATGGAGATTTAATAGAAGACATATGCAGTATTACCTGGAAAGGAGAAGTGCTATTGATAGGTGATTTCAATATGCCGGATGTTGGCAGGTGTATCCCTGCTGCGGTGTCATCTAGAAGTAAGGAGATCCTGGATTGTCTACAGGGAGAATTACTCCGACAACTGGTAACGGAACCCTCAGATGAAGGGGCCATACTGGACTTATGTTTCTGATGTCATAGTGGGTGATCATCTCGCATCCAGTGATCACCAGATAATGTGGTTCATTCAGTATTAGGACTAGTGCTGATAAAGTCCATTCAAAAGAGAGGGTATTAGGCTTTATGAAAACTAACTTTGTCAAGATGAGACATACCTCAAGGAGTTGTTAACAGGATGGGGGCAGATGGTGTATGTAGAAAAGCAATGGGCAAAATTAAAAGGGGATATTTTAAGGGCAACAAACCTTTTTGTTAGAAGGGTAAATAAATGTAAAAGGAAAAAGGGGCCACTATGGTTCGCGAAAGAAGTAGCTGAAAAAGTGAAGAAAAAGAGGATGGTTTTCAAAAAATACAAGAGATCATAGAGAGAGGCAGGCAAGCATCAATGGAAAAAGAGAAGCTAGGAAAGTTGTCAGGAAAGCAAAGATTCAAAAAGAAGAAGTAATAGCCAATGCAATAAAATAGGGGGACAAGACGTTTTTCAGATATGTTAGTGAATGGAGGAAGTGTATTTTTGTTCTGTGTTCACAGATGAAGGGCTGAGAGCAGGACCTCAGAAAACACCCACAAATAGGAATGTAAGTGAAGGGGATATTGATCGAGTTTCAGAAGACTGTTCATGAGGAATTAGCTAAACTAAAAGTCTACAAAGCAATGGGGCTGGATAGGTTACATCTGAGAATACTGAAGGAGCTTGAGGATGTTCTAGTAGCTCCACTGACTGACCTTGTCAATGCATCTTTAGGGTCAGGAGTGGTCCCAGAGGACTGGAGAAAAGCACATGTGGTCCTTTTATGTAAAAGCGGAAGTAAGGATGAGTTTGAGAACTACATACCAGTTAGTCTGACCTCTGTGGTGAGTAAACTGATGGAAACACTGTGAAAATGGAGGATAGTGAGGTTTCAGGAGCCAAGGCAGCATGGGTTTACCAGAGGTAGGTCTTGTCAGACAAATCTGATTGATTTCTTTGATTGGGTGACCAGAGAGTTGGACCAAGGGAGAGCCCTAGATGTCATGTACTTGGATTTCAGTAAAACCTTTGACACCATCCACACAGGCGACTTATAAATAAATTGAGCACCCTAGGGATGGACCCTAAAGTGACTGATTAGTTTAAAAATTGGTTGAGTGGGAGGCGACAAAGTTTATAGGTAAATGGAGCTCAATCTGAGTAGAAGGATACCAGTGGTGTGCCACTGGGAGCTGTCCTTGGTCCCATTCTTTTTAACATCATTGTTAGTGATATTGTGGAAGGGCTGTCGGGTATTGTTTGTCTCTTTGCGGATGATATCAAAATCTGCATTAGAGTAGACACCCAGGAAGGAGTAGATAACATGAGAAGGGATCTAGCTAAGTTTGAAGAATGGTCTAGAATTTGGCAGTTGAGATTTAATGCTAAAAAATGCAGACTCATGCATTTGGGCTGCAAAAATCCTAGAGAGTGGTAGTGTAGGGGGTGAAGTACTTCTGTCCACAAAAGAAGAGCAGGACCTGGGCGTGATTGTTTCTGATGAGCTTAAAATGGCTAAACAGGTAGAAAAGGCGACGGCAAAAGCCAGAAGGATGCTTCGGTATATAGGGAGTGGAATGATCAGCAGAAAAAAGGAGGTGATAGTGCCTCTGTATAAGTCTCTGGTGCAACCTCATTTGGAGTATTGTGTGCAGTTCTGGAGCTCACACCTTCAAAAGGATATCAACTGGATAGACTTGATGCAGAAGGTGGCTACTAAAATAGTCAGTGGTCTTATAAACAATATAGGGACAGACTTTAAAGATCGTAATATGTCTACATTAGAGGAAAGTGGAATAGAGGAGATATGATAGAGATGTTTATATACCTCCTTGGCATAAATGGAGAAGAGGAGAGCCTCCTTTGATTGAAAGTAAGCTCTGCAATGGGGGGTCATATGATGAAGGTGAAAGGAGGTAGAGTCAGGAGTAGTATGTGGAAATATTTCTTTACGGAAAGAGTAGTAGAATCTGCCACTAGAGGTAGTAGAGATAAGGACATAAGATATGCCATACTGGGTCAGACCAAGGTCCATCAAGCCCAGTATCCTGTTTCCAACAGTGGCCAATCTAGGTCATGAGGACAATATCTGAATTTAAGAAAGCATGTGACAAACACAGAAGATCTCTAAAGGGGAAAAAAAGGGACCATAGTATTTGATATGGAAGGGCAGACTAGTTAGGTCATATGGTCTTTTTCTGCTGACATGTTTCTAAATATTTTTTCACTCAAGCTGTAATCAAACTCTGGAATTCCTTACCAGAGGATGTAGTAAAAGCTGTTTGTGGAGCTGGATTTAAAAGAGGGTTGGACAAGTTTCTGGAGGAAAAGTCCATAAACCATTATTAAAGAGGACCAGGAAAATCTACTGCTTGCCCGTTGGAGAAGCAGCATGGAATCTGTGTATCTTTTTGGAACCTGACAGGTACTTGTGGTCTGGATCAGCCACTGTTGTAAACAGGATACTGGACTTTATGAACCCTTGGTCTGACTCAGTATGGCATATCTTATGTCTTACGTTCTTGCTGCTTCTGCTTGCTGAACTCGTCACTCCGATCTCTCATCTCTGCTCAGTTTCTGCTCAACTAACTCAGGGGGTCATATTCCTTCTGCTTAGCTTCTCCTCACTTGTACTCCTTGCCTTCACAGGGGTTTTCTTTGTTCGTTTACATTCCATATGCTTTTTTAACTTTTCTTCTTTGTGTTCTCTTTGTTTTTGTTAGTCCTCTCTCCTCCTCCTTCATCTGCCTTCTCTCCTAAGGCTCCTCTTCTCTGTTCAGAGGCTACTTTGGGTATGCTGTGACCATGTTTGGGGAGGGGTGTCCTTGCTCTTATGCAATTTTGGGGGATGGGGAATTCTCTGGTTGCAGTTCCTTCTGATTGCTGCAGTTGTGCTCCAGGGGGCATGTGGAATCTGACTATGGCTTCTTTAAGGCTACCAGTGAGGGCATGATTTCACTCAGGCTGCCGCTCCAGCCTGTCTCCTGCGGTGCCTTGGCATGGCACTGTTGCTCCTATTGCGGCCCATGGCTCCCCTTGAGGTGCTCCAAGCTTTGCAGCTGTTGGTGTTGTCACTCGTCACTTCTCCCTCCCATAGCAACTGGCTGGCCCACATCTGGGTTCGGGCTCAGGTTGCTACTGCAGGAAAAAGTGCTGCAACAGCCCTGCAGAAGTAGAGCTAATCATTTAAAATTTTCTCTCCAATTTACATGCTGAAATATAATAGGCCACTGGAGCCAGGGCTCAACCAATATTGCCCCTCTCCTGCCTTTCATCCAAAGTATACATATTGAGATCTTTAAGTCTGTCCCAATGTTCTCTATGACAAAGATGATTGACCTTTTTAGTAGCCACCATTTACACAAATTCCATCCTGCTTAAACTGTATCTTTGAAGATGCAGTTTCCAGAATTGCATACAGCTCTCCAAGTGAGGTCTCACTAGAGACTTGTACGGGGGCACTATCACCACTTCCTTCCTGCTGGTCATTCTTCTTCTGCACCAAAGCAAACTTCTGGCTTTTGCTGTCACCTTTTCCACCAGTTTGGCCATCTTAAGATCATCAGATATGATCACCCCCAAGTCCCTCTTCTTTCATGGACAGAAATACTCCACCTCCTGTACTGCATCACTCCCTTGAATTTTTGCAACCCAAATACATGACTTTCAACGTCTTAGCTTTAAATCTCAGCGGCCAAATCAAGACCATTCTTCAAGCTATGTGTTCCTCTCTAATCTCTGTTACATTGTACTTTTATTTTAATCTAATTGTAAGCCATTGTTATTGTTCATGGTATGCATGAGCAACACAAATTCTGCATGGTGGTATGTTAAGGTTAATAAACCATAACCAAAGATCCTTCCTCATGTTATCCATACCTACTAGGGTGTCTACTCTATTGTAGATTTTGGTATCATCTGCAAAGGGGCAAACCATACCTGACCAGCACTTCCACAATCACTTACAAAAATGTTAAAAAGAATTAGATCAAGGACCGATACCTGTGACACCTTACTGGTAACATCCTTATCCTCAGAGTGATTCCATTTACATGTACTCTTTGTCACCACCCACTCAACTGGTTTCTAACTCAGTCAATTACTTTAAGGACCATTCTAAGGGCACTTAGTTTATTTAGACATCGCCTATGCGGAACCGTGTCAAAGGCTTTGCTTAAATTGAACTACTGTAAATCACATCTAGTGCTCTCCTTGAACATAAGATATGCCATACTGGGTCAGACCAAAGTCCATCAAGCCCAGTATCCTGTTTCCAACAGTGGCCAATCCAGGTCACAAGTACCTGGCAGGTTCCCAGAAAAGGTACACAGGTTCCACAGTACTTGTCCTAGGGTAAAAAGTGGATTTCACAGGTCATCTTTAATAATGGTTTATGGACCATTCATCCAGGAACTTGTCCAACCCTTTTTTTAACCCAGCTACATTAACAGCTTTTCCTTATTGTCCCTCCAGTGCAGTCTTGACATCTGGGTTGTCAGCTCTCACCAGCAGCTTGGAGCAGGGCCGGATTTACCTATACGCCATGTACGCCATGGCGTAGGGCCCACAGCCGGCAGGGGCCCACAAAAAAAGAACCAGGTAATTTTTTTTAAACTCAATTAAAAAAAAAAACCTGGTGGCTGCCGCCGCGGGGCCCCCTCTGCTGCCGCGGGGGCCCCGTCTACAAGCTGAAGCGGTGCGGTGCGGTGCGGTCGGGTCGGGTCGGGTCTCTCCCTCCCTCCCTGCAGGCTGCGAGAGACGCGAAGATAGAGCGTCTCCTCGCGTCTGTGTTAAGCCCGCAGGGGCTGATGGGATTTCCCATCTTAACACAGACGCGAGGAGACGCTCTCCCTTCGCGTCTCTCGCAGCCTGCAGCCTGCAGCGAGGGAGGGAGGGAGAGAGACCCGACCCGACCGCTTCAGCTTGTAGACGGGGCCCCCGCGGCAGCAGAGGGGGCCCCGCGGCGGCAGCCACCAGGTTTTTTTTTAAAATTAAATTTTACTTTAGGCCGGGGGGGGGGGGTAGGGCTGGTAATGGGCTATGGGGGGGGGTAGGACTGGTAATGGGCTATTGGGGGGGCTGGGGCTGGAAATGGACTGGGGGGGGGGTAGGGCTGGTAATGGGATAAGGGGGGGCTGGGGCTGGAAATGGGCGGGGCTGGGCTGGGCTGGGCTGGGCTGGGGGGGGCTAAGGCTAGAGGTGGGCTGATGGGGTTAGGACTGGTAATGGACTGTGGGCTGTTGGGGGGCTTAGAACTGGCAATGGGCTTTGGGGGGGGTTAAGACTGGTAATGGGCTGTGGGCTGATGGGGCTGTCTGGTAATGGGCTATGGGGGGGGCTAGGACTCGAAATGGGCGGGGCCTCAAGACTGGAGGTGGGCTGATGGGGTTAGGACTGGTAATGGGCTGTTGGGGGGGTTAGAACTGGTAATGGGCTTTGGGGGGGTTAAGACTGGTAATGGGCTGTGGGCTGATGGGGGTTGTCTGGTAATGGGCTATGGGGGGCTAGGACTGGAAATGGGCTGGGGGGTTAAAACTGGAGGTGGGATGATGGGGTTAGGACTGGTAATGGGCTGTGGGCTGATGGGGGGGGTAGGACTGGCAATGGGCTATGGGGGGCTGACTGGAAATGGGTTGATGGGGTTAGGACTGGAAGTGGGCTGATGGGGGGTTAGGACTGGTAATGGGTTATAGGGGGGGCTTAAACTGAAAATGGGGTGATGGGGGGTTAAGGACTGAAAATGGGTGATGGGGGTTAAGGACTGTAAGTGGGGTGATGGGGGGCTAGGACTGGTATTGGGTTGGGGGGTTGCTAGGACTGGAAATGGGCTGATGGATGGCTAGGACTGGAAATGGGCTGATGCAGGGACTAGAAGGGAATGGATGCTGGGTGAGGCTGGAACTAGAAGGGAGCTGATGTTGGGGGAGGATTAGAATGGGATGGGGCTGGAAGAGTAAAATGGAGAAGGGAAAAATATTTTGTGTGGGAGGGATAAAAAATCTACAATTGGCCGGGTATTGGGAGAGTAAGTGGGGATTGAGGATGGAGGGGTAAAATTTGAGTGGATGAAATAGGAATGAGGAAAGAGCAAAAGGAGAAAGATTAGTATGTTAAAGCAGATGTAGAGAGAGAATGGAAAAAAATCTAGAAGAGAGAAGAAAGGACAAATGGACAGCAGACGATGGAGAGTTAGCAGAAGACACGAAGAAACCAGAAGAAAGTGGCTGGAGCAATTGCAGCTGAAAAAAATGCACAAAAGGTAGAAAAATATCTCTTTATTTTGAATTTATTAATTGGAATATGTCAGCTCTGGTAAATGTGCATCATTAACATCTGCGCTTTGTTTAGTACAAGAGCAAATTAATGTATAGTTTTATTTCTACAGTGTTGTACATTCCAAGTTTGGCTTTTGGGATTCCCAGTTTAATTATTGTCTTCCTATTTCTAAATTGTGATTACTTGTTTGGTGATGGTCTATGTTCTGCATGTGTAACTGAGCTGAGGTGTTCTGTTTATATAATTCCTATTTGACATTGCCACTTGTTCTCTTTCCCCAGTAGGTCATGTATTGTTGTTCTCTGAAATGTATTGGTTTAATATTTGCAGTGTTGCCTTTTGATTGGTAGAGTATGGTGCTTTGTGAGTACTGGTAGTGCTGTTAGGATACGGCGGGTTTACTATGGGCAGTGTTTGTAGTAGTTCCTAATGTGTCTGGCAGTTGGCACTGGATTATAGTAATGTAGAAATCTTTTAGTCTTTCTTTATCCATACACTCATTAAGAGGCACGTTTACTAAAAGTTAGTATATGGTAACATTATGCAAATATTTATGCAAATGAGGCCCCTTATGCAAATGAGGTCCGCACCCCCCTTGGGCCGCCCCTGCTGGGGGCCCACAATTTTTGTTGGCGTAGGGCCTCACTCAAGGTAAATCCGGCCCTGGCTTGGAGACTGAGCATGTCATCTCTGATGACATCGGTGTTCTTAGACAGCTGGCACCAGCCCCTGTAAACTCAGTCTCCAAGCAGCTGATCCCAGATTCTGGCCTCACTGCAGAGACAAATAAGGACCACAATTTGTTATTTTGATTTTGGAATTGGCTATTTGATCATGGATAGGAGAGTTTGTCTGCCCTAACAAGGTTAAAGATATAAAAAAAAACAAAAAAACACCTTAAAATACAAGGGAAATACCCAACCCTCCAGGCAGAAGGGGGAAGTGATTTCCAGGCTTGCTGGCAGACTCAGCGGCTCCCAAATCCTGACCGGGTGAGGAGCCACTGTCAAAAGCAGAAAACAATTAGTAAGAGAGCTTCTGGCCCTGAGCAGCACTCCGTGGTCACCGGCAGTGGGTGACAGCGGCTGCACGCAAAAGCACAATAAGCCTCATTTGGGGCTCTTGGGCATCACAGAGCATGTCAGACTTCGGCGAGGTAAGATCAGGGCTGTTTTTCTGTTCAGAGAGTGCTGGACAGTATTATCGGTGGTAAACATCAAGCCATACATCTGCAGGCCAACGAGGTAAACCGTGTGGCTGCCCGGAGGTCATTTTGTGTAAGCGGGAAACAGCGCCATTTCCTCAGGGGATCAATTAAATTTGTACTGCAAGGGAGAAGCGGTCTCAGACGCGGGAGGAACTTGTCCATCACGTTTTACTATTTTTAAAAGGTTTCCCTTCCCCACAGTTCTGATTTTTTTTAAAACAAAAGTTAAAAAAAAAAGACAAAAAGACTGGAGAGCTTGTATTAGGGTGGGCAGGTCCATCAGATCCCCTGGGACAGTCTATCTGGTATTAATTTATTTTTATAATTTTAGATTTTTATTTGGTACAGCACAAGTTAGTACATTATTTTTCCTCTCCTTTACAATCATTGGCATAACATGCATCCGGCTGTATCCATCAGCCCATCATTTACCTAATTTCCATTTTATCCTTACTTTACATTACTGTACATTATTTACTTTTCTCCATGTACCTGTACATTGTTATTTTATTTTAATATTCCCTTCTTCTCCCCTCCTCCCCCTCCCCCCTGGATCCTGTGATGCACCGTCCTCTTTTTACTATTCTCTTCTTTGAGCTTGAATAGTTTCCCCCTTTCATTCGTTATCCACCCTTTGTAACCACTCATTGTACTTTTCACATCTTCTTTGAAAGATCTCAGTCCTGTGCGTTTTATATGCATTAATCTCACTCATCCTGTAAATATAGGCCAGTCTGCTTAATATCCTCTCAGGGATTGGTGCTCTCTCAGACCTCCATCCCTTCACTATTTCCATCCAAACTCCAATTGCAAGCATCTTCAACCTATACACCAGATCGCTTTTCGGGTCTCCCCCCCCCCCCTCCCATTCATTCAATAACACTCCAGCTGGTGTGATAGCTCCCACCATCTCCCGTATAAGGTCCACCATCCACTGCCACGTTTGCTGTAGCACAGGGCAGCTCCACCACATGTGCATATAGTCCCCCCTCTCTCTGTACCCCTCCAACATACCAAGTCTTTATATCTCTCCATCTTATACAATCAGACTGGGGTTTGATACATTCGGAACAGCATCTTGTAACAATGTTCTTGGATTGCTGCAGAGACCACAGGTATTTTTACTCCTTCATATATTTTTTCCCATCTCTGAGAATCCCATTGACTCCCCCCCCCCAAGCCCGCATATGTGTTCCTTGGTCCATGGGTCCACTCAATGCTTTGTAAAGCCTAGAAATTACACCTCTTGAACATCTTCTCAAATTGTGTTTCTTTGCTACTCAGGCAGTTTTTTTATTTGTTTTTCCCCCAGAAAGTGTGCCAATTAGAAATAACCATACCAATCACTTTTCTCTATTTGGAACACTCTCTGAAGCTCCTCAAATGGCCTTAAATGGCCCTCCTCAGATAATACCTGTCCCATACATTGTAAGCCTTTCTCATGCCATTTTTGAAATATTCCAGAACTTTCTCCCACCAAAAACCCCTCACATTGTGTGATCCACTGTACTCTAATATTTCCTCCCGCATGTGTTAGTACCTTATGTTTCCTGTCCCATGCTTGAAGTGTACATGTCATGTATGGGTTCTTATCTAACCCTCTTCCTCTCTCCTCCCTTCTCTTCCACATCAAATCAGTAATGTAGTTTGGTCTTACCCATCTCCTGTTCTATTCTACTCCATTGAGGCCCATCCTTCTCCAGCCTCCACCCCATTAACACTCTCAACTGTGCCGCCTCATAATACCTTGCAATCTCGGGTACTGCCAGACCTCCTTCCTTTTTTCTTTCTGTACATTATTTTCCTTTGCACCCTAGGAGGCCTGCTTCTCCATATAAAGGAGAAGATTCTTCTCTGCACCAGATTTAACATTGCAGTGGGGATCTCTATAGACAAGGTCATAAACAGAAAAAGTATTCTGGGTAGTATATTCATCTTCACTATGGCAATCCTTCCCATCCAAGAGAAAATTGGTTTGTCTCATCTTACTAAATCCGTTAGCACTTTCTTTATACTTGGATCATAATTCAACTTGTATAGCTCAGACCCCTCTGCACTAATCTGGATCCCCAGGTATCTCACATTTTTATTAGCCCACTTAAACGGGAATGTGTTTCGCACCATACCCTCTTCCTGTGGGTCCAACCGAAATTTTAGCATTTCTGTTTTTCCCATATTCATTTTATATCCTGATACTGCATTATATTTCATAATCTCCTGTACTAGCACTGGTATGGACTCCTTCAGTTGTCCTAATGTATACATCACAACATCCACAAATAGTGAAATTTTGTACTCCTCCTCACCTACCTTTAATCCATGTATTTCCTTATTCTGTCTGACACTTTCGGCCAGTGGTTCTATCACCATTGTAAACAGCAAAGGAGATATTGGGCACCCCTGCCTTGTGCCTCTGCCTAGCTTAAATTGCTCTGAATAAGCCCCATTTATCCGTATACGTGCCTTAGGTTCTCTGTAAAGAGCCTTTATCCATTTCTGGAAGTTCTCTCCCAGACCCATCTTCTTCATAACTGCAAACATGAAAGCCCATTCTACTCTGTCGAAGGCTTTCTCCGCATCTACTGCTATCATTATAGATGCTGTCTGATCCCTATGTACTTGCCATATTAAATTCAACAATTTACATATATTATCACTCACTTGTCTACCCGGAATAAACCCTGCTTGATCCTCTTTTATCAACCGCGGGATAAATTTCTGCAACCTGGCCGCCAGTATTTTAGCTAGTATCTTAGCATCCAGATTTATAAGTAAGATGGTCCTGTATGACTAACACTTCCCATGGTCCTTACCGGGTTTGGGTATTACTGCCACACCAGCTACCTCCATAGAGCTTGGTAGCTTTTCCCTTTTTAGCACTTCATTAATGACATCTCTCAGTATTGGACTAACATCCTCACAAAAGTTTTTATAAAACCTGGCGCCTTACCCTCCTTTAAACTCTCTATGGCCTCAGCTACTTCTTCTGTAGGGATCTCTCTATTCATCCACTTCTGTTGCTCTAAGTCCAATTGCTTCAATGTGATCTCAGCCAGGTACTGATCTATATCCACTCCCTTTCCTTGTTGTTCCGATTCATAAAGCTTGCAATAGTATTCCCGAAATACTTTTTGTATTTGTTCAGTACCACTAACCCGCTTCCCTTCTCATCTTTTATTCTCAGTATCTGCTGTTGCATCCTTTTTTCCTTAAGTTTTCGTGCAAGATACCTGCCTGGTCTATTCCCCTGTACATAAAATTCATGCTTAAGTTGGTTTACCTTAAAGGCCTCTTCCACTTCATTTAATTCTCCTAATTCTTCCCGTAATTTTCTAATTCGTTGCAGCCTCTTTCTTCCACCTCTCTGTTTATGCAGTGTCTCTTCTGTTCTCAACTTTATTAACAACTCACGCTCTTTCTGTTCTCTTCTTCGCTTCCGTCTCGCCGCCAGCGCTATGCATTGTTCCCCTACCACTGTCTTCAGCCCGTCCCATCCACCGGCTGGCCTCACTTCACCCCCCCCCCCCCCCATTATGATATACGTAATCCCTTATAGTGCTCTGAATACTTTTTTGCCCTTCCACCTCATCTATGAGGGCCTCATTCAACCTCCAAAAAATGCAGACCTTCTTCTCTTTGTAACCTCAAGGAAGCCTCCACTGGTGCATGATCTGACAAACTTATGGGTCCTATATCCACCCACTTAACCTGTTCTATTATCCTTCCATCTACCCATATCATGTCTAATCTGCTGTAACTCTTATGTGGGTGTGAGTAGTGTGTATATTCTCTTTTATTTCCATGTATGTATCTCCAAACATCTATTGTACCCAGTTTATATAGCAATTTCCCCTACTTCTTGTTTACCCCCCTAGCACCATGCTTATTGCCCCCCTTAGTATCTATTCTAGGATCCAGGGATGCATTAAAATCCCCTCCTAATATCACCAGGCTTTCAATATATGGTTCCATCACCTCATAGAGCTTCCCATAAAACCTCCCTTGCTGTGTATTTGGCGCATATATACTCCCTATTACTACGGGCCTCCCTGCTATTTTCCCTTTCCAGAAAATAAAACGCCCTCCCGGGTCTCTCTCCACATGCTCTTCTTCCACACTCAACCCTTTTGCAAATAATATTTCCACTCCCCCCTCTTTGACGATTCCCTGTTATGGGCCAGATAAACTTTGTCATATTCTTTAGTCATCAACCATCTTTCTTGTACTTTTTTAAAATGCTTTTCTTGTATAAGCACAACATTTGCTCTTGTTCTGCTGCCCTCTTTTAGTAGGGTCTGCCTTTTATAGCAGGAGTTGAGGACTTTCACATTTATGGTTACAATCTTACATTCATCAAGCTGTTTGGGTTTACTATCCATAGCTTTAAATCACTATACCTCCTCTTCTTGCATACACAGGATCCAGGTATCCCCCTCTTCCCACCCCTCCTAGTTCCCTCCCTCCCAACCTCCCCCCCCCCCCCTCCTCCTTCATACTACCATTTTGTAGCTTCCACTTCCTCAGTGGCATCATTTCCCCCTCCCACTCATGCTACTCAGTTCACAGCACACTCTCTTCTTATCTTAATCTCTCCCCTTTCTTATCCTTGCTCATTTCACCTTACCCCCTTCTTCTCCTTCATATCATATACTCAGTCCATCTTTACGGCTTCTTTATCCTTGCTGTTGTCTTCTGTTCATTTTTCATTTCTCTCATCTCTGCTTATTTGCTCAGTCCCATGACCTTTCTCTTTTGCATTACACGTTTACTTTTCCTCTCTTTCCAATTTCTGCCATCTTGTTGTCTGTCCATTCACTGGTTTTCTCATTTCTCCCACCTCTGGTAAACGTGTCACTCCTGCTTCCTTAATTTCTGCCGCCAACTGAGCTGCTGTTAACGCCCGCCTTGTAATGCCATGGCTGGTAAATACAATTCCTGCTGGGTACAGCCATTTATATTTAATATTCTCTTCCCTCAGCCTCATTGTAAATCCTCTCCATTCTCTTCTGCGTTGTAGCGTGGCCGCAGCCAAGTCCGCAAAAATTGCCACCTTGCTTCCTTTCCACTCAAGAGGGCCTGCTCCCCTCACCTTAATAATTCTTTTTTTCTTTAGTTTTAAAGTCCTGGAGGCATATAATAATGCCTCTTGGTGCCTCCCCTCTCCTTGGACCGAGCGTATGGTGCTCTCTGTCTATCTTCACTTCCAGTGCCTTCCCTCTGTCCTCGGGATCCTCCAGCACTGCCATACATATATCTCGTGCCGTCTGTTCACAGTCTCTGTATTCTTCACTTTCCGGCACCCTCTTTATTCTTAGATTTTGCCTTCTCGCACGGTTTTCCAAGTCTTCAAGCTTCAACTCCATCTGTTCCTTCACACTTTCCAAGCTGTTCACTACTTTATTTATGGCACTCATATTGTTTTGCACCTCCTCTACTTGCCCTTCTGCCTCCTCCACTCTTTTCCCCAGTTCCTGCAATCAGCGCAAAACTCCATTATGGCTGCCTCCATGTCCGCTCTGAATCCCGCCATTTCTGATTGCAGCTCACCAAACCAGGACCGCAGTTCTTTGGAGATTTGTACCATGGCGCTTTTACTCTGCACCTCTTCAAAGGTACCCAGCTGCTCTTCAGACTCGGCCTCCATATTCGTCTCGCCTCCCATTTTTTCTCCTTCTTTCTGTTCACCTCTTACCGCTGCAAACGTGTACTCTCTTATATCTGCCGTTTTTTCCTTGCTGTCATCATTTCACCAGCCTCTACACCCTCTCACCAAAACAATCCTCTCTGGGGTATTTGGTTCACTTTTGTAGGGGGGATTAGTTACTTTTGTGGGGATGAACGGCGGAGCTGTTTTTCAGCCGTACATGCAGTTCGGTGACGTCACCGGAAGCCATCTGGCATTAATTTCAAGACAGGGGTGTCTCCCCGCTGCAGACTGCAGTGCCCTCCAAGGCCACATGTCTGGCACGCAGCTCCAGACGCGTTCCATCTCCACAGCGAGGTTTTGCCGCTGCTGTGAGGTGGAGTCATGATCCCTGGAAGACCAGCTCTTAGATGGCCCAGGGACCTCCAGTGGTGCTGAGGGGAGTGCGCAGACCTTGGGAGGATTGTCCATGGGAGATCCAGGGGCCCCACTAATCATGAAGGTGGACAGGCAGGGCCTCGAGGTTCTAGAGCGCAAGGGCACAGGACTGCCGTCACCATGTCCCTCAACATCTAGGGAATTTCCTGGGGATATGGTACCAGTGTCTGGGTTTACTCCAGAATTTGTGTTGCTCATGCATAAGGCGTTCTGCATGAAGCAGAAACGATAAGAGCCAGTGAGGCTGTCTGAGTGAAGAAAATGAAAAAGGGTGCTGGAGGTAGAGGATGACTCTACAGAGGCGAAAAGGTGTCTAGAGCAGGACCCATGGGAGGAGACAGGTTCCCTCCACTTGGGCAACCATAAGGATCTCATGGAGGATCCTGATATGGGCGAGTTAGGAGAGTTGGAAGAAGGCAAAATACCACAAGAGGACTCAAAGATTGCACGACTGTTCCACCAGGAGGAGTTGCCGGCACTTATATCACAATCGTTGCAGACTCTGAACATGGGAGCAGGTACTTCCCAGGAGGAAGACCTCTTAGAAGATCCCCTCTTTTAGGTGGTCCATAAGCAACAGTTCCTTTTTCCTATGCATAGAGTGATCAAACAAATGATTCAGGATGAGTGGGACATCTCTGAAGCTGTCCTAAAGGGCATGGGGATCATGGCACACCTCTATTCCCTTCTGGAACAAGAAAAGGAGATCCTTTTCTCCCCTGAAGAAGATGCAGCAGTGTCGGCGGTCACTAAGAAGACTACCATACTGGTAGAAGGAAGCACCGCCCTCAAGGATGTGCAAGACCAGAAGTTGGAAATCTGGCTGTGAAGCAGGCTTTCGACATTAACATAGTATAGTATATGACAGCAGATAAAGACCAGTATGGTCCATCTAGTCTGCCCAGCAAGGCAGCAAAAGTAAGTGCATCTGCTGCTCCATGCATGTCACCCCTCCCCATGCCTTTGTTTAGAGGTGTACTCACTGCTCTGTGCAGGTCACCCCTATTTGTTGAGATATAAGAGATAGTTATGTTTATTTTGATTTTGTCGTGTTGCTATAAAGGGATCCACTGTGTCTATCCCGTGCAATTTTGAATTTTGTCACTGTATTTGCCCCCACCACTTCCATCAGGAGGGCACTCCAAGCATCCACCACACTTTCAGTAAAAAAGTATTTCCTGACATTGCCTTTCAGTTTACCCCCTTGCAGCTTCATGTTATGCCCTCTAGTTTTACAGCTTCCCCATCTTTGGAAGATATTTGTTTGTTCATTAATACTCTTTAAGAATTTAAAGGTCTGAATCATATCTCCCCCGTCCCTCCTCTCCTCTAGAGTGTACATATTTAGGTCTTCAAGTCTCTTCTCATATGTCTTCTGATGCAGGCTCCAAATCATTTTGGTTGCCTTCCTCTGAACCGTTTCCAGTCTTTTTAAATTCTTTGCAAAACAGGGTCTCCAAAACTGAACACAATATTCCACGTGAGGCCTCACTAGCGACTTGTACAGCGGCATTAGTACCTCCTCCTTTCTGCTGGTAGTTCCTCTCTGTATGCAACCCAACATCCTTCTGGCTTTTGCCACTGCCTTGTCACACTGTTTCGCCACCTTGAGATCCTCAGAAACAATCACTCCGGGACATTAATTCTCTGTCGCTTCAAGCTTCAGTGGGCAGTCTCTTCCCCTGGAGGCAGCAAAGCTGGAGTCCAGAGTGGCATATTTGGTAGATGTCTTTTATGACTTGATCAGAGGACCGTCTAGGGGTATGGCCTCAGTGGTGGTGGCTAGACATTACCTTTGGTTACGAAATTGGTCAACGGATGTCTCTTCAAAGTCTCATTTGAGCAAAATTGCCATCTAAGGGTAAGCTACTCTTTGGCGAGGCCTTGGATAAATTGGTCAAAGACTTGGGGAGTCCAAAGGCAGCAGGCTTCAGAAGATAAGCAGAAGCCAGGACCAGTGAGGAGTCAGCTGTGGGATTTCCAGGGCTTTAGGGCAGTACGGTTTGCACCCTATCAGAGGGCGCGCAATCAGACCCGAGGACATGCCTTTTGGGGGTTTCAAGGGTCAGAGAGAGGTTTTTATTCCTCATCCTCGGTGGCCCCCAAGAAGACGCAATGAGATGAGGGAGGCACAGCCAGAGGTCATTCCCATGGGAGGTCTGCTATGGGATGTTTACCCAGCTTGAGTCTGCATTACATCTGACCAGTGGATTCCAGAAATCATCAGGGAAGGCTATGCACTGGAGTTGGCGAGGCCCATCTCGGATGCCTTTGTAGTGTCGCCTTGCAAAGCGGCGGGAAAGCTGCAAGCCATACAGGACATCCTTGCCCGGCTGCTGCAGTTAAAGGTGGTAATGGAAGTACCACAAGACCAATGCAGCTATGGTCAATACTCCATTTATTTTGTGGTTCCCGAAAAGGAAGGAACTTTTCAGCCAATCTTGGATCTCAAGCGCATAAATCAGTGTCTGTACATACTCTGCTTCTGCATGGAAACACTGCGGTCAGTGATCGTGGCCGTGAGGGAAGGCAAGTTCCTCACCTTCCTGGATCTCATGGAGGCCTACCTATATATCCCGATTCGGCCGGAGCATCAGAGGTACCTCCATTTTGCAGTTCCGATGGGGTATTTCCAGTTCTGTGCCTTACCCTTTGGTCTCGCATCTGCTTCTTGCACGTTTACCAAGATAATGGTGGTGGTCACGGCATCTTGCTATACCCATACCTGGATGACTGGCTCATCAGGGCAAAGTCCGCAGTAGAGAGCGAGTGGGCCACAGCGTGAGTTATAGAGTTTTTGCAGGAACTGGGCTAGGTGATCAATCTTGCAAAGAGCCGACTGTTGCCTCCCCCAGGACCTTGTCTTTCTCGGAGACCGGTTTCAAACAGACAAGGGCAGGGTAGCCCTGCCTGATGGGTCCATGGCAGTGATTAAAGAGTTGGTGCCATGGACATGGGCTCACATGCAGCCTCTGCAGAGAGCCATGCTCTGACAGTGGTTGGCACAGCGTCACTCATTGATACATCTGTTACCATGCCCCAAGGACACACGGTTGGCTTTTGATAGTGGCTGCAACCATAAACATTGTTAGTCAGCATGCCCCTGGAGTTATCCATCTGGATACCACTAATGATGGATACCAGTCTCAAGGGCTGGGGTGCTCATTGTCAGGGCTTCATAGCGCAGGGAATTTGGACCAAAGACCAGAAGGAGTGGTCCATCAATTGCCTGGAAATGCGAGCGTTTTTCTTAGCTCTGCACAGTGTACCGCAAGATGGTACGAGTGTTCTTGGACAATGTCATTACAGTAGTTTATCTTAATCAGCAGGGTGGTACAAGCAGTGTGCAGCTCGAGGCTGAGATAGGTCTGTTGTTGGACTGGGCAGAAGAAACCTGTAAGCAATCTTGGCAGCTCACGTCAGAGGTACCAACAACATAATGGCAGACTATCTCAGTCAGGTTCGATTGAACCCGGGAGAGTGGTCGCTCTGTGACAAAGTCTTCAGGCAAATAGTGAATAGGTGAGGGACACCAATCATGGAACTAATGGCGACCTTCACCACCGCCAAAGTGAGCTGATTCTACAGCAGGCAGAGGGAGCAGATGTCAGAAGGGCTGGATGCCCTGGTGCAGCCTTGGTCAACGGATGGGCTATTGTATGTATTTCCTCCATGGGCGCTAATTGGCCATCTGGTGCAAAGGATAGCAGCACATCAGGGATTGGTCATCCTCATTGCCCCAGACTGGCCCCACAGGACATGGTATGCGGACCTGTTATGGCTGACAGCAGATCACCCATGGCAACTCCCCCACAGACAGGGGCCCGTGCGAATGCCTCAAGTGGATCAAGTCTCGCTTACGGCTTTGCTCTTGAAAGGGCACAGTTGAGCAGGAGGGACTATTCATCAGTGGTAATTTCCACCTTCCTGAAAGCCTGTAAGTGCTCTACATCGCTCTCCTATGTTTGAATTTGGAGGCTATTCGAAGCATGGTGCGAGGTCAATGGCTGCTGCTCTCTCTTGGCATCAATACTGGAGATCCTGGCATTTCTGCAAGCAGGGCTGGAAAAAAAGGGCTGTCCTGTAGTTCCCTGCAGGTGCAAGTGGCGGCATTTATCTGCTATCGAGGTAGAGTCCAGGGGGTTTCCTTGGGGGCCCATCCAGATGTTGTCCATTTTCTTTGGGCAGTGAAGCAGGTATGTCCTCCAGTTAGGGCAGTTGTTCCCCCATAAGACGTTAACTGAGGAACCTTTTGAGCCACTGTGGACTTATATGTTGAAGGATTTAACATTAAAGACTATGTTTCTGGTGGCGATATGTTCCACGCAAAGGATTTTGGAGTTGCAAGCGCTCTCGTGTTGTGAGCCTTATCTTGCCTTCTGAAAGGAGAAAGTTGAATTGTATGTGGTTCCATCCTTTTTGCCTAAGGTCCTCTCTGAATTTCATTTGAGTCAGCCAGTTACCCTACTGGTGTTCGCGGGCACAGATGCGGCTCAGCGGGCACCAGGTTTGCGGTTCTTGGATGTGCGTCAGACATTGCGACACTATCTGAAGAGAACTGGCACATTTTGTAAGTCGGACTGCTTGTTCATTTTGTTTCGGGGACCGCGAAAGGGGGATGCGGCTTCCAAAACCTCTATCTCGTGTTGGATTCGAGAAACCATTTCTTCAGCCTATCTGCTACGGCACAGGCAGGTGCCGAGTGGTTTACGAGCACATTCCACCAGAGCACAGGCGGCTTCATGTGTCAAATTTAGCTTGATATCGCTGGTGGACCTGGGCGTCCTTGCATACCTTTGTGAAGCATTACTGGCTGGATGTGCAGGTAATGGGGGATGAGAGATTCGGTGCAGCAGTCATTCAGGCCAGGCTCGCTGGTCCCCCTCCGAGAGTAGTACTGCTCTGCTACATTCCAGATGTTGGGACTGCACTGGAGGGACGATAAGGAAGGTGAAATTAGACATTACCTGCTAATTAGCTTTCCTTGAGGACCTACAGTGCAGTCCCGGACCCGCCCAAATTCTGTCAGTGATGGCGACCCCGGACAAAGAGAAGGTCATCGGTTTACCTAGATTTGTGGATCTCGGTGGGTATATAGTTTGGGAAAAGGCAGTGGAGTGTTGCGTTCTGAGGCATAGCTGAGGAGACTGGCAGTCTCCAATTCCTAAATAAGTTCTACCTCAGGAAATCGGAGCTTGGCTTCCTTTTTTCTGTTGCAGGAAACAGTGTTTTCCTCAACTTGTAGAGATTATGTGTTTAAAAAAGAAAAAAAATATATATAAAGACAGTTTTTGGTTCATTAACACATATGAGGTTGGCATCTGATTTGTTGTTCCTGTGAGAATGCTTTGTCAATACTTTACTGGGGCTGGTGGGTGGTGCCAGCTGCCTAAGAACACTGATATCAACAGAGATGACATGCTCAGTCTCCAAGCTGCTGGTGAGAGCTGACAACCCAGATGTTGGGATTGCACTGTAGGTCCTCAAGGAAAGCTAATCAGCAGGTAAGGTCTAATTTCACCTTACTACATCCTCTGGTAATGAATTCCAGAGTTTGATAATGTGTTGAGTGAAAAAATGTTTTCTCTTATTAGTCTTAAATGGGTTACATTGTAGCTTCATTGCATCTCCCCTATTCTTTCTACTTTTTGATGATGTAAACAACTGATTTACGTTTACCTGTTCTACTCTATTCATTAATTTATAGACCTCTATCATATCTCCCCTAACCTTTTAAACCTTTCCTCATAGGGCTACCCTTCCATCCCCTTTACCATTTCGGTGGCTCTTCTCTGTAACTTTTCTAATTCTGCTATATCCTTTTTAAGATATAGTGACCAGAATTGCACACAATATTCAAGGTACGGTCACACCATGGAACAATACAGAGGCATTATAATATCCTTGGTTTTATTCTCCATTCCTTTCCTTATGATTCCTAGCATTCTATTTGCTTTCTTGGCCGCTGCTGCACACTGCATGGAGGGTTTCAATGTATTATCCACGATGACCCCTAAAACGTTTTCCTGGGTGGCGGTTCCTAATATGGAATCTTGCATTGTGTAACTGTAGTTTGGGTTGTTCTTTCCCAGGTGTATAACTTTGCACTTGTCCACATTAAATTTCATCTGCCATTTGGATGTCCAGTCTTCCAATTTATCAAGGCCCTCTTGCAATTTTTCACAATCATCTTATGTTTTAACAACTTTGAATAATTTTGTGTCATCTGCAAATTTGATCACGTCACTTGTTATTCCCATTTCCAGGTTATTTATGTTAAAAAGTAGTGGGCCCAGCACAGATCCGTGGGATACTCCACTATTTACCTTTCTACATTAGGAAAACTGGCTCTACTTTTGATCTTTTAACCAGTCCCTGATCCACAATAACATACTGCCTCTTATCTCATGACATTTTAATTTCGCCAAAAATCTCTCATGAGGGACCTTGTTAAAGGCTTTCTGAAAATCCAGATACACTATATCAACCGGCTCACCTTTGTCTACCTGTTTGTTCAGACCTTCAAAAAGTATAACAGATTAGTAAGGCAAGGCTTTCCTTGGCTAAATCCATATTGGTTCTCTCCCATTAAACCATGACTATCTACATGTTCAATATTTTTTTTTAACTTTCTTTCTTTATATTTCAAGGATTAAACAAGTGTATACAAAATCAATAAAGGTCATTACATCAACACAGTATCCATAAACCTATGAAATATGTCATTCATCCCTCCCCCCAACCTCTCTCCATCTCCCTATCCCCCATCCCACAACAAGTACAAATTGCAAGGGGTGACACTGTGTACCGGACATGTATACAATAACAGAATTGTCCTCTAGGTATGAGGCACTAGAGGTGAACGGAAATGTGATGTAGTAGGGGAGGTATCTCGCTTAGTCCATTCATTATAGGAGACCCATTTATTGATGTGTGTGTCTGCCCCCTTACTCAAGGCTGCCAGATTGTCCATTGATAACATGTCCTCCACCCTTTGTTTCCATGCTGGAAGTGTGGGTCCTGTCTCCTTTTTCCAATTACAAGCTATGGCCAGTTGGGCACTGAGCAACAGCAGTTCTGTCAACTTTTTCTTCCCTGATGGTATTTCTAGGGAGACATCTAGAAGGCCCAGCAAGCAGCAGCCAGGGTCAGCCCTAGTTTGCATCCCAGCATCTCATTGATGGCTGAAATGACCCTGCCCCAATATTGCTGAGCCTTCGGGCATTCCCACCATATGTGAATAAAGGCCCCCTTCTGACTACATTTCCTCCAGCAGTTACTTCCCTGGTGGAAGCCTAAATAGTGTAGGCAGACTGGGGTGAAGTATGCCTGCATCAGGAGTTGTTACTGGGTTTCTCTACCAGAAATATTATGGACAAACCTGTACCCCCTCCTGTGGATAATATGCCATTCCTCCTCTGGAAGGTTCTCCCCAACATTTGGTGCCATTGCTGACAATGGCAGTCATCCTTATGGCCATAAATATCTAACAAAGCTTTATAAAACCTAGGCAGTAATTCCTTTCAGTTCATTAATTTATAGAAAAGAATCCATTCTAAGGGTGTCGGTGCCCATGTAAAGTGATTCCGGTGTTCTGGGTGCATAATAAAGTATCATAACTGAAAATATTGATAAAAGGGAACTGGCACTTCTCATTTATTATTCACCTGGGCCATGCTCAGACAGACCCGATCTTTCAGTAGGTCCGTGAAACAGATCAATCCTTTAGGGAGCCAGGCAGCTCTCAGTTTAGCAAAGGATGTACCACTAAAGGGTAAGAAGTCCACAAGCTGGGACTTTGGCCCCAGTGGGAACTGTATCCCTGTTGACCTTCGGGCTTGACTCCACATCTTTAGAAGGGGGTCCAGTAGGGCATAGGGGGCATTTGCATCAAGTGAGCGATCCTCATAACGGAGTATGGGGTTATCCATCCCTGCTCCAGTGCTACCCAGTGGGCATCGGGGGGCCTCACATAATGGTACCTCAAACCACGCAACACCACTGCTTTATAATACAACGAGAGCTTTGGGCAGTTCATACCTCCTTCTATGACTGGGGTTTTTATACGCCACCATCCAATATCGCCTCAGGCTTACCCCAAATGAACCAACTAAAGCACTTTTCCAGCACCTTTAAAAACTGCACTGGCATGTATATGGGCAATTGGGAGAAGAGGTTGATAAGCTTTGGTATAGTGTTAATTTTCAAAGCAGCAACCTGGGCCATCCAGCCTAGTGTGAGGTTGATCCCATTGTGTTAGTTTGTCCAAAATGGCTATTGCTATTGGGGTGTAGTTTAATTTAAATAAGTCAGCCGTTTTGGATGATATCCAAACCCCTAAATATTTTATAGATGCTGGTGCTAGCTTAAAGGGGCAGTGGCTCAGAACACCTGCGATTCCCGGTCCTAAGGATAGGACTTCGGTCTTATCAAGATTAATCTTAAATCTCGAGATGTTTGCAAACTCGTGAAGAACTCTAAGCAACCCCGGTAGGGACTGAGCTGGTCATTCCATAAATATCAGGATATCATCTGCGTATATAGAAACCTGATGGGGATTGTCTCCTATGATTATCGGAGCTATGTCTGGTGCCTCTCTTAATGTGGCCGCTAGAGGCTTGATGGCCAGGGCAAACAACAGAGGAGGCAAGGGGCATCCCTTCTTCTGCCCCTATAGAGTCTAAATTTTGCAGAACAGGTACCATTAACTGCAATTGATGTAGCGGGTTCTGCATTTAGGGCATGGACCCACCAATAAACATTTCCCCGAAGCCAAACTGGACCATGACCGTGAAAAAGTAGGCCCACTCCACACAATCAAAAGCGACACACCAATGAGACACACCAGGCCTCTTCCAATCCCATGTCGCAATGAGTATGATATTAAGTAAGCGACAGAAGTTGTCATAAATTTGCCTCCCTTGAATGAATCCTGTTTGATCAGGGTGTCATGATTTGATCAGGATGGTCATGATTTGGTCTAATCTACCAGCCAATATTTTAGCAAAAGTTTTAACATCGCTGTTGGACAGGGATATCTGGTGATAACTCCCGCACTCCTCCACAGAACGCTACTCTTTAGGAATCAGGATAATTTCGGCCTCATACATACTTGTTGGCAGGCTGTCCACATGCAGAGCCTAGTTAAAGACTCATTGGAGAACAGGGGTCAGAGAGTCTGAAATCCTCTTATAACATTCTATGGGAAAGCTATCTGGGCCCATGACTTTATCGAAGGCAAGGGAGCTAATCACCCATTCAAACTCTGAGATAGATATTTTGTCTGTCCAAATAATCACATTCCTCTAGGGGAAGTGATGGTAAAGTTGTCCCCTTCAGGAATGAGGATAAGCTATCTGGGGCTGAAGTACATTCTGAAGAATACAGCAATGTGTAAAATGTTTTAAAAATTTGGGCTATCCATCTGGTCCCCTTGCATCAGCCGCGCCTGATCATACACCCCTCCTATTAGACAGCTTGCCCATTTTTTGCGCATGCAAGGAGTTTGCCTGCTTTTCCTCTATGTTCCAAGAAGTTACAATGGGTCAGGCGAAGCAGAAACTCAAGGCACTCAGTTTCAATAGCATCAATCTTCCAACAGACCTCTACTAACGTTTGGTAGGTCAGCGCCTGCCTTGTCTGCTTATGTTCTGTCTGTAATATTTCAAGCTGGCCTCGAAGTTGAACTAGGGTTGCCTCCTTTTGCTTTTTCCTCTGCTAGGCCAGTTGAAAAGCCGACTTTGCATACATTCCTTACCGGCTTCCCACACTGAATGTACTGACATTTCTCCTGTGTCATTAAGGAGTAGATATGAATAGATTCTTGTGTCCTAGGTTCTGTAGAAGACATACATTGACCCTCCGTATTTTTTCCCCTGTGTTTGCGATTGGCAGCCAATGTCTATGTTTAAACAGACCATGGCATGATAACTGACATGAGCAAAGGAGGAAAATGACTGCAGTAAGAAACTCTCTTTGGGTCCATTGGGTGCATAAATATTTAACGAGAGCTCTTAGTTCCTGAGCGGTCCTCCAGTTTAGTCCTCCACATCAGGGTAGTGCACCTCCTGCTGCAGCAAGGAGACTGGACCAATCAAATCTTTCCCCTATCAGGATGTATACTGCCGGAGCTCCCATCAGCCCCCCAGTGTGTCCAGTCTCCTTGCAGCAGGAGGCGGTGTGAGCCTGGTCGGGGCTCACTTTGGGGTTTAGATCTCTGGTTTTGGGGTTTTTTTGTTTGATTGCCTTTACTTTACTTTTCCTTTCTTCAGTTAGCGTCTGTCTCTTTAAATCCTCTGACTGAGGGAGGAGAGTGTGCACTGCCCGTATGCCTGCTATTGCCTAACGGCACGTCGGGTGCAGTCTGTGGCCTTTGATATCCCCTCCTAGAAAGCACGGAGGCTCTGTTCACCACTTTCTTTATTGGGTGACTTTCTCTGACCAGCTATCCCGTTGCTCGGGAGGCTCCCGCACACCCTTCTCTCCGTCCGGTGAGTGATCTCTCCGTGGGGCTCTGGCACTTTGCACTGTGCTCATCTCAGCTCCGTGATCCCAATTCGCAGCGTCTGCGGGGTGAGTGCCTTTTTGCTCGTTTTTTGGGGTTCCCGGTTCTTTTGGGGCGGCGAACTCGGTGCGCTTTGTTTTCTTTCTTTGATTTTGCCTTAGTTTATTTTCGTGCCTTTTTCCCGTGCTGTGGTGCCGGCGGCCATTTTCTGTTGTTTTTCTGTTCCCGCGTTTTTTTCGTCGGGCCGAGCTGCGGGGGTCCGGGGCTGTTGCCTAACCAGAGTTGCTCTTTTCCTTGCACTGCTGTGCTCCAGGATACTTGATCAAAAAAAAAAAAACACCCAGGGCTCAGGAGAGACAGAGTCAGCCGCGGAGCTGTTGATTGTTGCTGGCCTGTTTGTACTCTGGCCTGCTTTCTGGTGCTGTCCTTCTGGGTTGCTCTCCCATGTCTCGGCGGGCGCAGTGCGTGATCTGTGGGTTCCGCAAAGGCTCTCTTTCTGAAGCTGGTGTCTGCAAAGGCTGCGCTTGCAGTCAGCCAGATCTTCCCCAACAGATGGAGTCCGGTGTGCCTCTGGAACCCGTGGATCCACCTGTTACCGCTTGCGGAGGAGTTCACTCCAGGGACTCTTCTTCCGTCCTCGTCTCCTCCGTCTGCGCCAGGGGGCTTGCAGTCAGTTGGGTCTGGCGAAGCGTGTTGGGGGGCTTTTTCCCCTGATTTTGTTCTCCTTATGCATCAAGCTTTCCTGAAGGGCCACCTTGGACAGGTTTCTGAGCGGACCGCGAGGGCGCAGGCTCCACCATCTCTCAAAGGCGGGGCGGAGAGAGGGGAATCTCCCAAGACAGCCAAACGGTCCCGGGTTTCCGAAATTGAACACGCTGATATGGAATGACAGGAGCAGGAGTGGTCTGATGGAGAGCACGAGGACAGGCTCGACGAATTGGAGGAAGGAGAGATTCCGGAGCCTGAAGATCAGGCTCGTATCATTCGCGTATTTCGCAAGGACGAATTGCTTCCTTTGATCACTGAATCTCTGCAAGCCCTGAACTTGACTGTCGGGCGTCCCGTGGAAGAGGAGGCTTTGGAAGATCCTCTCATTCAGGCGGTGCGCGATTCCCAGACAGTATTCCCGATCCATAGGGTGGTCGATCAGATGATTCAGGCTGAGTGGGATCAGCCTGAGTCCGGCTTGAAAGGTATTCGGACGATGAACCGCCTCTATCCTCTGGCGGACAAGGACAAAGAAAAGTTTCGGTCGCCACGGGTCGACACGGCGGTTTCGGCGGTGACTAAGAAGACAACGATTCCGGTTGAAGGCAGTGCAGCCTTGAAGGACACTCAAGATAGGAAGGTAGATGGCTTGTTAAAGCAGGCGTTTGAGACTAATGCCTTGGCCTTACAGACCTCGATTTGTGGAGCCTGGGTCTCTCGGGCCTGTTTGCGATGGGCGCAGCGTTTGCGGCAGGACTCCTACCTGGACCAGCCCGGTTTGTTGGAGGTGACCCGCTTGGAATCGGGGTCGGCATATCTGGCGGATGTTCATTATGACTTGATCAGGACGTTGGCTAACAGCATGGCTTCTGTAGTCACGGCGCGCAGGACTATTTGGCTTCGCAATTGGGCTGCTGATGGTTCTTCCAAAGCGCGTCTCAGCAAGCTTCCCTTTAAAGGCAAGCTGTTATTCGGTGACGACCTGGATAAGTTGGTCAAGGACCTCGGTGAGTCCAAAGGCGGAAGGCTACCGGAGGATAAGCCCAGACAGAATAGGGGTGGCTCTTCGGGTAGAGCAACTTTTCGGGACTTTCGCAGGTTCCGGTCCTCCAGGCTTGCGGGTTTCCAGCGCGGACGACTGGCTACTAGATCCTCGGGGTTCCGGGGATTTCGAGGAGCGGGTAGAGGTTTCTCGGTTCCCTCCCCTTCGTCCTCCTCTTCCTTTAGTCGCAAACCGCAATGAAGCGAGGCGGACCCCGGGAGGAAGTCAGGTGATCGGAGGTCGGCTTCGTCATTTTCTTTCTTCCTGGGTCCAGATCACTTCGGACCAGTGGGTCCTAGAGGTCATTTGGGAGGGGTACGCTCTGGAACTGGCTTGTCCCCTCCGGGATGTCTTCGTTCTGTCGCCCTGCAAGGGTCTTCAAAAAGTGTTAGCCGTTCGCGTGACATTAGACCGCCTGCTGGCCTTAGGGGCAGTGGTGCCTGTTCCAGAGTCCGATCTCGGTACGGGTCGGTATTCTATTTATTTCGTGGTGCCAAAGAAGGACGGGTCTCTTCGTCCTATCCTGGATCTCAAAGGCGTGAACCGTTGCCTACGGGTGCCTCATTTTCGCATGGAAACTCTGCGATCCGTCTTAGTTGCGGTCCGTCAGGGAAAGTTCCTAATGTCTCTCGATCTTTCGGAGGCCTA
Organism: Ichthyophis bannanicus; assembly: GCA_033557465.1. NCBI lineage: Eukaryota > Metazoa > Chordata > Amphibia > Gymnophiona > Ichthyophiidae > Ichthyophis > Ichthyophis bannanicus. The sequence continues at coordinate 367,914,852 of CM066033.1, read as the reverse complement.
CTTGCATATTCCGATCCGGGCGGCTCATCAAAAGTTTCTACGATTCGCCCTGCCTTGGGGTCATTACCAGTTTCAGGCGCTGCCGTTCGGCCTAGCCACGGCGCCCCGTGTTTTCACCAAGGTCATGGTGGTGGTCGTGACGGCTTTGCGGAAGGAAGGTGTTTTGGTTCACCCTTATCTCGACGATTGGATAATTCGGGCGAAGACAGAGAGAGAGAGCTTGCAAGCCACGGACAGGGTGGTAGCTCTCCTACAGAGCCTCGGTTGGGTGGTGAACCAGAAGAAGAGCCATCTTGTGCCAACTCAGTCCCTCGAGTATCTCGGAGTTCGCTTCGATACGGCGAACGGGTTAGTGTTTCTGCCAGATCGCCGAGCGCAAGCTTTGCGCCTTCTGATTCGCAAGTTTTTGGCGTTCCGGACTCCGTCGGCGTGGTGGTAACTTCGTGTGTTGGGAACGATGGCGGCGACTCTCGATGTAGTCCCCTGGGCCAGGTTTCACATGCGTCCGCTGCAGCGAGCTCTTTTACGGCGTTGGTCGAATCAAACGGATTCCCTGAACAAGCGGTTGCCTTGTCCGCAGCGAGTTCGGCAGTCGTTATGCTGGTGGCTGAGCTTGCTGGCGTTGCGTGCGGGAGTTCCTCTAGAGCAGCCGATATGGCTGCTGGTGATGACGGACGCGAGTCTGACGGGCTGGGGGGCTCATTGCGACAGTCGTTTCGCGCAGGGAGAGTGGTCTCCTCTGGAAGCCTCTTGGTCGATCAACCGCCTCGAGCTCCGAGCGGTGATGCGGGCACTACAGGCGTTCGAACCTTTGGTGACGGGCCGGGCCGTGAGGATCCTCTCGGACAACTCGGCGACCATTGCCTATCTCAATCATCAGGGCGGCACAGGAAGCAGAGCGATGGAGGAAGAGTCCGACATTTTGTTCCAGTGGGTGGAACCTCGACTGCTGGCCATTTCCGCGGGGCATATCGCCGGGAAGGAGAATGTGATGGCAGATTTCCTCAGCAGAGTGCAGGTGGATGCCGGAGAGTGGGAACTCCACCCGCAGGTGTACGCTCAAATAGTCCGCAGATGGGGACCTCCGGTCATGGATCTCATGGCGACTTTTCAGTCGGCCAAAACTGCTCGGTTTTTCAGCAGGCAAAGGGAACGCATGTCGGAGGGCATAGATGCTCTCATTCGCCCGTGGCCGAGCTGCGAGCTCCTGTACGTCTTTCCTCCGTGGGCGTTGATCGGTCAGGTGGTTCAACGCATAGAAGCGCATCAGGGGAAGGTGCTTCTGGTGGCGCCTGGATTGGCCCAGACGTCCGTGGTATGCGGATCTGATTCGGCTTCTCGATGGCGAGCCATGGCGGCTGCCGACCTTGAGGGATCTTTTGCTTCAGGGTCCGCTGCGAATGCCGTAGGTGGATCGGTTCTCGCTTACGGTATGGCCATTGAGAGGGCTCGGTTGAGGCGCAAAGGTTATTCTTCAGCGGTCATTGCCACTCTTCTGCGGGCGCGAAAAGCATCTACTTCGCTCACGTATGTGCGCGTCTGGCGAATTTTTGAAGATTGGTGTTCGCGACACGCTATCCGGGCCGCGAAGGCGTCGGTACCAGCCATTCTCAGTTTTTTGCAGGACGGTTTTGACAAGGGGCTTGCTGCCAGTTCTCTGAAAGTTCAATTGGCGGCCCTTGCGTGTTACAAGGGTAAGGTGTTAGGGGTTCCCCTGGGGGCTCACGCGGATGTGCAACGTTTTCTGAGAGCCATCTTCCGTCTGCGTCCTTTCCGCCGGGTCACGATTCCTCCGTGGGATTTGAATCTGGTGTTACAGGCCTTGGTCCAGAAGCCTTTTGAGCCTCTTCGCTTGGCGTCCGTGAAGGATCTCACGTTGAAGGCTGTTTTCTTGGTGGCCATCTGTTCGGCTCGACGAATTTCGGAATTGCAGGCGCTTTCTTGTCGTGAGCCGTTCTTATCGTTCTCTAGAGACAGGGTTGTTTTGCGGCCTGTTCCTTCTTTCCTTCCTAAGGTGGTCTCTCCTTTTCATGTGAACCAAGCCGTGTTTCTCCCGGTCTTTAACTCCTCGGAGACGGTCGCGTCTGCTGAGGGTTGTATCGTCTTGACGTTCGGCGGGTTCTCCGCCGATACCTGAGAATTACCGAGTCTTTTCGGAAGACGGACCGCCTGTTCGTCCTGTTTGGTGGTAAGCGAAAAGGAGAGGCGGCGACGAAGTCCTCCATTGCTCGTTGGATTAAGGAGGCCATTGTGTCGGCGTATATTCTGCAGGGCCGTGCGGTTCCGCCGGGATTGCGGGCTCATTCTACTCGGGCGCAGGCGACGTCGTGGGCGGAGCATAGTTTGGTCCCTCCTGTGGACATTTGCAGGGCGGCTACGTGGTCTTTGCTGCATGCCTTTAGTAAGCATTATCGGCTGGATGTCCTGACCTCCAGTGATTCTTCCGTTGGTTCGGCTGTTTTGCGCGCTGGTTGGGTTGCTCCCTCCCGTTGATTACTGCTCTGTTACATCCCTGATGTGGAGGACTAAACTGGAGGACCGCTCAGGAAATAGTAATTACACTTACCTGGTAATTGTAGTTCCTGGAGGGTCCAGTTTAGTCCTCATTCCCTCCCGAGAGATTTTTTTCCTGTCGGCGCGCTGATGTGGTGTGCGAGAGAGCTGGTTAAGCGATTTTTTCTATGGTTCTCACATTGGAGGATCTCCGCTCTCTTTTTTGGTCACTTGCCTTCGTCGCGGTGCGGCGCTGCCTTTCATTAGGCTCGCTTGTTCAGGTGGACGCGATGTGCACAGTTCTGACTCCCTCGTTTGGGGAGGAAGTCGGGTTCTTTAGGGGAGGGGTCTTTTTTCTGTAGTACATGTCTATTTCTCCTTTGAGTTTGCTTTGTTACAGTTCACTGGGGGGCTGATGGGAGCTCCAGCAGTATACATCCTGATAGGGGAAAGATTTGATTGGTCCAGTCTCCTTGCTGCAGGAGGAGGTGCACTACCCTGATGTGGAGGATTAAACTGGACCCTCCAGGAACTACAATTACCAGGTAAGTGTAATTACTATTTCTTGACCCACCTGAGAACCCAAACCACCCAACCATAGGCGTCCCTACCAGAGTCCGCTATATTAAAGGGGGTATTTTTACTTATAAGAATGGCCACACCCCGTTTTTTTAGAGTTATAGGAAGAAAAGTGTACCTGCTCCCAGTGCCCAGCTCGCAGTTTCTTCATCTCAGGTGAGGTTAGTCGTACCTCCTGCAGGAGGGCGATGTCTGTCCATTCTCTTTTCAGGTAGGTGTGTACTCTCTTTCGCTTGATTGGACTGTTCAGGCCCTCAACATTTAAGATTACAATCTTAAGAGACATTATTAACTATCACATAGAGATCATTAATATACATTAGTACTGCATAAGTAAGCCCTCCAGCCTCTATCATCTCACTCTGCCCTTTCATGCTACTCCAAGCCCACCCTGTCATGCCCATACCTCTTATCTGATCCCCCTGACCCTCCATCCACCTTCATTCAGACAGTCACACACTCTATTATTCCTACCCATGCATTCTTGTAGCCACCAGTTCTCCTCAGAGCCCCTCCCTCTCAATCTTGCCCTTAGTCTTCTTGTAGCTGTTCCGTCATATGCCTTTCCCTTATTATAACCTTCTACTCCTCCCACTCCCCCCAAAAAACCCGCATCCACACTCATCCTTCACTCTCTAACAATCCTCTTTTACAAACTATAATACACAGGCTACCGGTAAATACAGTAGTATGTAGGTGTGCTACCCCCATCCAGGCTGTATTATGGTTCTCCCTTCCTAACTGGAAAGGGGATGGGGATCAGCCTTCCCCTTCCCCCCCATGCAAAACATGAACTGGCTTAACAAGGGAGAAATAAACAAATAGAAAGGGACAAAGGGGTGCTTCTCCCTATCCCTTTAGTTCGTGAACCTTCCATTGGCCGACCTTTCACCTTTGGGTTCTCAGTGGATCTGCAGGCTTCTGTCAAGATCTTTTACAGTCTGTTGCCACAGTCCGTTTAGGGAATAGTCAGTCCACTCCCTTCAGGCAATTATCCACTCTGGAAGTTGCATCTGTTTCGCTGCATCAGCAGGTACCATAGGCAAAGACTGCAAGGAGGAAGTTCCTGTAGACCCTCTGGTGTGCTAGAGCCTGCCAACGAGGCGATGTCGACAGGTCTGAGTTTCTCTGTGTTTATTTGGCTCATCGGTGAGCGCGGCTGTTCCTTAAAAATACTAGCTTCCTTGTGCACCTGTCGAAGCAGCTGCCCCACCTCCTCCGGCGACTGCAAGAATATACGCTTCTTTTTATACACAGCGGTTAACCGGGCAGGAAACCAGATTGCTGCCTTGATACCTGCTTTTTATGTAATAATACAACGTAAATCTTGGTCCTTACGGAGCGAAGTAAAATCTCACTACAGCAGAAGTAGCTCCAAATAATCAACGTTCAAGGTGGAATCATCTACATGTGTGGAAAAACCGCTGATCCCAATATTTAAACCTATAGCTGTATTTAAAAATTCATCTAGAATTAACTCAAGTGCCCAGAATGTCTCAGACCAAACAGCGCTAAAAGCAGATGATTTGCTGCTTATTCAATTTTATGCGCTCGATAGCATCAATGACTGTTCTGGGATTTATTTTGTAGTCACCAATTCTCCACCACCATTGTGTTCAAATATGCTTAACTTAAGTCACAGTGAAGAACGTGGGCAGCATCATCGACAGTGAGTTTGTCTGCTATGTTGTTTTAGAAATCTCGGTGGATGTGAAACTGCACAATACATATAGAGAAATTCATTAAATCAATGTGGACAATACCTTTGGAATATTTAGTTTAACATCGACATTTTGTACTTTTAGATCCTCCTGAAGAAACTCCTTATGAGAGTGAAATGCATGATTGGCGCCTTGGGGAGGCGTTGAGGAGAATTTAAGAGATAAGCAATGGTTTTTAAGTTAAGCATATTTGAACACTATGGTGGTGGAGAATTGGTGACTAGAAAATAAATCCCAGAACAGTCATTGATGCTATCGAGCGCATAAAATTGAATAAGCAGCAAATCATCTGCTTTTAGCGCTGTTTGGTCTGAGATATTCTGGGCACTTGAGTTAATTCTAGATGAATTTTTAAATACAGCTATAGGTTTATTTATTTTATTTATTTATTTAAAACTTTCTTATATACCGCCTCTTCCATAGATCAAAGGCGGTTTACATATAACAAGTGTAACAAGAACAGGTTTTACATAGAACAGATTTTTTAAATTATTTACAATCAACTTTTAAATAAAAAGCGGTTTACATATAACAAGTGTAACATGAACAGGTTTTACATAGAACAGATTTTTAAATTATTTACAAATCAACTTTTAAATCAACAGTTTTTAAATTATTGACAATCAACATGATTGTGAGTAACTATATTATTAATTGTAAACAACTATATACAGGAGTAGTAGAGTAGGTAGCGTAGGTAGACATTTGTTGGATTCAATCATCAACGTTGAGGTTACGGTGTGATCGTCTGCATTTAAGGTGGGTTTGTGATCTGTATTGTGTTTGAGAAGTGTTCTGTGAATAAGTGGGTTTTAAGTTCTCTCCTGAATAGATGGCGGTCCTTTATCATTCGGAGATTTAAAGGTAGTTTGTTCCATATGGCGGGTGCAGCATATGAGAATGCTCTGGAGCTCGTGGTTTTTTTTGTTTTACGGATAGTGTTTTGTATGGCTAACGAGTATGTTGCATTTTGTCTTCGTGTTCTGTGTTCTGGTGGGGCTTGCAATAGGGTGGTTAGATGAGATGGAGAGATGTCATTGATGAGTTTAAATGTGGTTATGATTATTTTGTATGTTATTCTGCTATTTATGGGGAGCCAGTGCAATTCAAATAAGATGGGAGTTATGTGGTCGGTCAGGCGAGCTTTCGTTGTTACGCGAATGCAGATATTTTGGGCTCTTTGGAGGAGGTTAGTGTTTGCTAGTGGTAGACCGTTTAGGAGACTATTACAATAGTCGAAGTGGGGAGTGATGAGTGCACTGATGACCGATCTGAAATCGTGGGAGTCTAGGAGTGGTCTTAGGTGTTGTATGGTTTTTAGCTTGAAGAATATTGTCTTAACTGTTTGCTTTATGTGAGGGATCATACTGAGGGTATGGTCTAGAATTATTCCTAAGTATTTCACCTCTTTCTTGATTGGGATTGTTGTGTTGTTTATTGTGATGGTTTCCGGGAAGGTTGCGTTTAGTTTTCTTGCTACAAACATTGCTTCCGTTTTTTTCAAGTTGATTTTGAGGTGGTTATTCTCAAGCCAGGTGTCTGTCTCTTTGATACATTCAGACATATTCTGGTATGTGGGGTTGTTTATGTTAATTGGGAGGGTGAGCATGATGTCGTCAGCGTAGATATAATGGCTAACTTTGTATTTTTTGAATATACTTGTGATAGGTTGGAGGTAAATGTTGAAGAGGAGTGCTGAGAGAGCTGAGCCTTGGGGTATGCCTTGGTCTTGTGTGAAAGGTTCTGATGTGTTTTGGCCTAGTTGAATGCGTATTACTCGGTGGGTTATATATGAGATGAACCATTGGAGGATTGTCCCGCTAATTCCTATATCTTGGAGTCTGTTAATTAGTGTATTGTGGTTGACACTGTCAAAAGCAGCTGATATGTCTATGAAAATGAGGAGGAATCCTTGATTGTTATCGTCTGTGCCTTTAATGAGGTTATCTAACAGTGTTATTAGTAGGGTTTCTACCCCGTGAGATGGGCGGAATCCAAATTGGTGGGAGTCAAGGGGGGCATGAGAGTCAATATGGTCCTGGAGTTGAAGTTGTATGATTTTTTCAATTATTTTGGCTACAAATGGTATGCTGGCTATAGGCCTATATGAGTTTGGATCCTTTGGGTCTAATTTGTTGTTTTTTAAGATGGGTCGTATGGAGGTGAGTTTTAGGGGATCGGGCATTAAGCCTTGGGCAAGGGATTGGTTTACTATCGGTTGGATATGTACAGCGAGTTCAGTTTTTGAGGCTTTTATCCATGAAACTGGGCATGGGTCAAGGGGGGATGTTGTAGTATTGATCATTGTTATGACATTGAGGAGGTGCTTTTGGCCAATTTCGTGGAAGGTTGTCCATTTAAATGGTTGTTTTGGGTCTGAGTGCAGAGTTATAGTTTGGATGGTCGTTCTGTTTTTTAGCTTCTCAGCAAAGTGTGTAGCTAGGGTTTGTACTTTTATGTCTAGGTGATCCGGTTCAGGTGTTTGGGTTTTGGTAAGGGATTTTACGATGTTGAATAGTTCTCTTGGGCGGTTGATCGCCATATTTATCACTTTAGAGTGGTAATCTTTTTTAGCTTTGTTGATTGTGTTTTTGTATATATTGAGTAGTGAGAGATATTGGGCTTTGTTGTCTTCAGATTTTACTTTTCTCCAAATTTTCTCTTGTTTTCTCAATTGTTTTCTTAGAGTGGAGAGATTTTTAGTAAAAAATATTGGTTTAAATATTGGGATCAGCGGTTTTTCCACACATGTAAATGATTCCACCTTGAACGTTGATTATTTGGAGTTACTTCTGCTGTAGTGAGTTGATACCTGCTTTGAATAGTGAATTTCTGTAAATAAGAAGATTCTTCCACTTGCATGCTATTTCGGCACTCATATCTGGGAAGACGGATATGGAACAGTTCTTGTATACCACACTTTTGGTTTTGCGTGCCTCCAAGATTATGGTTTCTTTTTCACAGTAGCGTAGGAGCCTTACAATAAGTGCATGCAACCACTGACTTGGTTCTGGCCTTGGTCGGGTCTCCCAATGTGCACACTCCACTTCATAGGCCGGGTCTGCCAACTTGGATGGAAAGCAGGTGAATAGTAGGCGCTGTACAAAGCTGTGTGCATTAAGGAGTTCTGCTCCTTCTGGCATTCCAAAGATTCACAGATTTTGCCACCTGTCCCAGTTTTCTTGATCTTCAGCCTTGTTTTCCAACCAACGAACCACCTTCTGGAATCTGTTGAGCTCCTTACTACTTTCCCCCTCTCAGTCTTCCAATTGCCCGATTCTCTCATCAGTCTCTGATATTCTGCTGACTAGCTCATCAAATCATTAGTCGAATCTGGCTGAGACCGTGGAGATTATTTCTTCTTTGGAAGTTTGGATGGCCAAAAGGAGCTCTGCCACACCACCGGAGTCATCTCCCTTTCCCTGTTCACTTGGGTTTGGCATGTTCTTGGCCTCCATCTTGGATGTGGGTACCGCTCACACCTGCAGTGATTTTTTTTCTTTCTTTCTTTCATTCTCAAGTGCGGCAATCAGGTGCTCTGGTCGGGGCTGCAAGTCTCTTGACATCCTGTGTAGCGTCTCTGAGCTCTCCAGCACTAGCAAGGGGATAAAAAGAAACAGTTTTTATCATCAACCATCTGGAGCATGCACAGACACGCCTGTTCACATAGGAACCGGAAATGGAAGTCCCCATGTTCAGTAATTTTATTCTTTATAATGGTTTCTACCATTTTGCCTGGTACTGACGTCAGGCTCACTGGTCTGTAGTTTCCTAGATCACCCCTGGAACCCTTTTTAAAAATTAGCATTATATTGGTCATTCTCCAATCTTCAGGTACTACAGATGATTTTAATGATAGTTCACAGATTACTAATAGTAGGTCTGCAATCTCATATTTCAGTTCTTTCAATACCCTTGAATGTATACCATCCAGTCCAGGTGATTTGCTACTCTTCGGTTTATTAAACAGTTGTAATACATTTTCCTGGTTTATCAATGTTTCTTTCAATTATTCTGATACATCACCTTTAAATACCATTTCAGGCATGGGTAACTTCTCTACATCTTCAGTAAAGACCAAAACAAAGAATTCATTCAGTCTCTCTGCTATGGCCTTGATCCATTCTCTGGTCACCCAGTCAAAAAAATCAATCAAATTCTTCTGACAACTTACCTCTAGTAAAACTGTGCTGCCTCAGATCCTGCAATCCATTGAATTCCAGAATCTGCACTTTCCTTTGTTTTAGCAGTGTGTCCATTAATTTACTAACCGCAGAGGTTTAACTGGCTTATAGTTTCCAGCTTCCTCCTTCCTTCACTTTTGTGTAGAGGAAGCACATGTTCCCTTCTCCAATCTTCTGGGACCACTCTCGACTCTAAAGAAGTATTGAAAAGGCGAGACAGTGGAGCCACCAGAAGTTCCCTAAGCTTTTTTTTATATTCTCAGATGCATCCATTCAGACCCTATTGCTGTGCCTATTTTAGTATGCTAGCTCTTCACAAACACAGTCTTTTGAAAATCATTCAAGATCTTTCTCACTTTCATTCCTATTTGTATGTGTTTTCAGAGGTCCCACTCTGAGCCCTTTATCTATAAACACAGCAGAAATATTTGTTAAGCAGTTCTACTTTATCAGCTTTTACATATTTATCCCCTAAACCCTTGAGTCTGACAATACCAGTTTTGCACTTCATCTCTATTTTACTACATTGGCTATATTTTCTCCCATTTGCATTTTTGCTATCTTGACTATATTGCCAGCTTCTCTTAGTTTTTCCAAATATTGCTGTTTTGCAATCTCGTAGTTTATAAAGGCTAACTTTCGTTCCCTTTTCATCTACTTTTGGGAACCATGATAACCTCCTTTCTGCTTACTTTTGTTTACTTTCCTAACAAAAGGTTTGTTGCCCTTAAAATAACCCCTTTCAGTTTTGCCCATTGCTTTTCTACATCCCCCAGATGTTGCCATCCAGCCAATGACTTCTTGAGGTATTCCCCCATCTTGATAAAGAGAGTGTTCCTAAATTCTGGGACCCTCACTTTTGAATGAACCATTTCCATCATGTCCTAGTAGTGAGTCACACTGTCTCGTGATTGCTGGATGCCGGATGTTCCACCTACTCTAACATCAGAAACATTTTCCCCATTTGTAAGCACCAAGTGCAGTATGGCCCCCTCTCACATAGGTTCCATTACCAATTGCTGGAATAGCTCTCTGTACAGCATTCAGGATCTCCTTATTTCCAGATGACACTGCAGCAGGGATGCCCCAATCAGTATCTGGCATGTTGAAATCGCCTATCAGTAGCACCTCTGCAATACAGGTGAACAGCAGTGATGAAGTCCAAACATATAGCAGAAATTGATATGACACGATAGTTTGACCATGCTGGACTGTGCTGAGCAAGATAAAGTTCAATCTCTTTACCTCTCAAATTCGCACATGCACATATGAATATGTGGGGAAAAAAGAGCGATGATGACATGAATGTTTGTTTGTTTGTAGTCATATAACCCACTTGGATATTTGAGCTCTTTCCCATTCACAGAAAAGTTTTCTTAAGGAATCGCTTTAAAACAGCAGTGCACTTTTGAATCTTTGATAATTGTGTGTAATGTATTGAATATATATTTAATTGAAATCACAAATCTTTTTTGGTACCATTTTTCTGTATTTCACATTAGCAAAAATAAATCTTTGACCTTCGATGTGTGAGGAAGGGTGCATCAGTTGATCAGGTCCTACCAAGCACTAGTAGAGAGGTGACCAGTGCCGAGATAGCAAAGAGAAGGTCATCAGCAAAAAGAGTGACCTTATGCTGAGAGGCCTCCTACCTTAATGTCCCCAAGAGCCCTCACCCATGCAGCCAAAGGCTCCATTACTAGTGCAAAGGGGACAGCGGGCACCCCTGCTGCGTCCCCCGTTCCAAAGAGAAAAACTCAGAGTAGCCCCCATTGACATACATCAACGTTTCTGGGGATGTATAAAGCGCCCAAATCTAGGCCAAAAAATTAGTGCCTACTCCCACGTGCTCTAATACTGCAAAGAGAAAATCCCATTGGACCCTGTCAAATGCCTTCTCCATGTCAATTGACAAGAGCATTGCTTCTTGCTGTTCTCTGTGAACTAGCCAAGACAACTGGAGCACTCTCCGCATCCTATCTGCTGCCTGTCTCCCCTGTATTTATTTAATTTACATTCTCTTATATACCGTGCTATTCTGCATCAGTATGGTTTACATTGAACAAACTGAAATTACATTGAACAGGGCATTATAACTTGGAGATAACTATTTTACAGGGAACATGGGCTATGGAGGGTTAAGTGGCTTGCCCAAGACCACAAGGAGCACCTGTGGGACTAGAAACCCCAGTCCTTCTGGCCCAAGGTTGCTGTCCTCTAGTGGGATTTGAACCCCCGACCTTCCGGCCTGAAGTACCTTGCCCCAACCACTAGGCTACTCCTCCACTCCCAGGAGTACCATTCCAAATCGCTCAGCCAAAACCTTTGCTAATATTTTAACATCAGTATTTAATAAGGAAATTGAGTGATATGAACTACACAGTACTGGATCTCTACCCAGTTTGGGGATCATGGTAATGGCTGCTTGGCATATGGACAACGGCAAATCCTCTCCCTGCAACATTGCATTGAAGATCTGCAACAACAGGGGCCCCAGTGTCTCCACAAGTTTCTTATACAACAGCCCTGTGAAGCTGTCTAAACCTGGCGCTTTATGAAGAGCCAACCTCAGAATGACCAATTGTACTTCATCTAACCTTATGTCCTGTTCCAACAGCTCTCCCATGGAGGCATCAAATTGTCCACTCCCTCCCCCCCCCCCCCCCATTATGCAGGAATTCCGAAATACCTCGCAAACCTGCCATGGGCTCTGCTGTGTATAAAGCTTGATAATAGCTCACAAATTGGTCCCTAATTTTCTTCCCCTTAAACAGTACCCTATCCTGTGGACCCTTCAATCTGACAATAGCCTGTCACTGTGCTCGGGCTCGCAACCTGCTAGCCAGGATAGAACCTGACTTGTTATCAAACTCATAATAAGATATTTTTTCTAACTGAAGCGCATTTAACCTTCTCCGGGTCTCTTCCAACTGCACCTGCACTTTTGGATTCCCCCCTTGTTTGTGTTCCCTTTCAAGTTCCTCTAACCGAGAGGTGAGCTGTTGGGATTGCTCCTTGTGCTGACGCTTCCTCTGGGTCCCCAATTGGAGAAGATGACCCCAGAGCACCGCCTTTAATCCATCCCACAAAGTCCCCGTCATGACCTCCCCTATATCATTGATTGTCATATATTCCACTATCATTCTCTCCAGCTGTTGCACTACCCCTTCACTCTGTAGAAGATGTTCATTGAGCCTCCAAAAGGTTCTCTGACTCGGCTCTAATGGGGCCCCAACCACACATCCAAAGGAGTGTGATTAGACCAAGTAATGGGTCCAATCTTGGCTCTGCCTAGCAAGTCTCCCCAGTAAGAATCCCTAAATACATAATCAAGGTGACTATATGATGCGTGCAAAGCAGAATAAAAGGTGTAGTCCCTCATCAACGGATTAGTCAGCTTCCAGAGTTCCAACAGTCCAAACTCCCTCAACCACGCCTGCATAGCTAACAAACCTGGATCCCTCCTCCCCTCCCCCTTGAACGCCCATCTAACATGATATTACAATCGCCCCCCACCAGGAGTCTCCCATGGATCCGCCCATGGATCCACCCAGCCAGCCATTGATACAGGTCCCCCCCAAAATGGCTTTTGCTCCGTATTGGGACCATACAGTGAGACCAACATTACGGTCTCTCCAAATAGCTCCCCCAAACCACAAGAGCTCACCCGTCGGATTTCCGGTCTGTCCCCCTTAAAATTAAGGGGATATCCTCTCTAATCAGAATTCCCACTCCTGCACGTCGATGATCCCCCTCCTCCGCTGCAAGGAAAGTTTGAAAAGCCCGGGGTCTGAACAAGTGCTCGTCCTGCTTCGGCAAATATGTCTCCTGGATAAATGCCACCTGCCACTGCCGATCTCTAAGTTCCTGCAACAACAGCTTCCTCTTTTGGGGAGAGTTGAGACCCTGCACATTTAGAGTACCTACCTCCAACCTGCAAGCTATTCACACAAGAACCGTAGATACCTCTCCCTCCCTCCCCTCCCAACCCCTCCCCCCGCCCCAAATACACTGATCTCCCTTCCGCTCCATTATGTGAGGAAGAGACCTCTCTGTGGGTACTGTAATTCCCTCCATGCACTCTAAGCCCATAATTATCCCCCCCCCTTGTACCTCCCTGCACACATTACCCTTCCAACCATGTCTCAACAAACCAGCAATCACTCAATCACTCACACACTTCCTCCAGTTCTCTCCCCACAGTTGAGAAAGAAAGGGAAGAAGAGAAGAGAGAAAGAAAGAAAAAGAAAAAAAGCAACCCCCCCCCCACTACAGAAGTATTTATCACTCCAATACACCCCAGGACTACCACTCTAATGGCAGAATCATCCTCGTTTCCTTCAATGCTTGGTAGCAAAACCCACTCCGAAGAGCACCCTCAGGTCCAAGGATGTTCACGTGGCTGGACACAGTTCCGCTGCACTCTGGCCCCCACTGTTGTTAGTGCCCCTCAGATTTCCTCAAGCGCTGACCTTTTGCGGAGGCCCTTTCCCACTTAGAAAATGTCCGTGCCGAAGTGGGATCACCAGAGGTCTGGGGACATTCCGGCAAGTTCACAGTGTAGACCAGGCCTCGTCCACCGTATGCACTCGAAAATTCCTCCCATTGATGTCCAGCAACAGAGCAAAAGGGTAGAGCCACCGGTACTTTGTTTTCTCTGCTCTCAGGTACTGAGTCACTGGTCACATGGCTCGCCGATGAGGTAACGTGTCCGTTGATAAATCATGAAACACTTCTATCTCAGTACCATCCCAAGCAAATCGCCTTTTCCAGGCTGCAATTCGCATCACCCTCTCTTTTTGCACATATGACGTTAAGCAGGTCACAATGTCTCTCGGCTTCCTAGCTATTGGGGGATCCAGTGCTCTGTGGGCCCTATCCACTCCAATATGCTCAGGCGCCCCGTCACCTCCATTATCCTGCAGTAGCCATTGACACAATTTGTGCACTACTGAGGAGGCGTCCACATAGCGCTCGGTTTCTGGGACCCCCCGGATTTGAATATTATTCCATCTAGTGCAATTCTCCAGATCATCAATTTTATCTTTGAGCAAGTCCTGCTCTGCCCGAAGTGTCTGGATCTGGACCTCAGCAGTGCTCTCCTTTTCGGCCTGCTGCTCAGCCTGTTCTTCCAGGCTGTCCACCCGTTTCCCTAGGTCACGGATCTCACCTTTAAGATCTGCCAGTGCCTCTCTAATCTCCCCTCATGTAGATACAATAAATTTTTTTTAGAGTGCGCATCGAGCCCCAAATGTCGCCACGTATACAGCTCTCATCCGCATGATCTAGATCTTCATCAGAGTCCTCTTCGGAAGCCACGGTTGGCCGCGTCTCTCAGCTTAAGCATCTCAGCAGGGGCGTATGCAGATTTAAATTTTGCCAGCTTCTTATGGACCAACATTGTGCTAGACTCGAGAGAGCTGGAGGGTCCGGATATATCCACTTACTCGGAGGTAAATGCACTTTTTCCACCACTATTTACCATTTAAGTTGCCATCTGCCGGGTGACGTCTCTTCCTCTCTCATTTATTTATTTATTTAACACTTATTTATATACCGCATCTTCCATCGATCAGTTGCGGTGTACAATTAACAACAGTTAACAAAGCAGCGTTTGTTTTACATAGAACATTTAACATTATAACTTATTACATAGATCATCTTAACATACATAAGTCAGGAATTCTGCAACTAATCAGGATATTTCATCTATATAAGCATGTGTTACAATTTTAACAAGAGTACTGTCTGTGACTACATTAGCAGAACATACCAGTTGTAACTATATACAGTAGGAGAATCAAGGCATAGTAATGGAGTGTTATTTATTTAAGTTTTGTATCTTATCCTCTGTCGTAGGGGTCTTAAATCGTGAATGTGGAATAGGTTGTCGTTTTTAGCCTTTATCTAGGTTGAGTGGAGGGATTTTCTATAGTATTATAATGTTATTGAATAGATACGTTTTCAATTTTTTTCTGAATTTTTATTATCTCAGATAGTGAACGTAAGTCCTCTGGCAACGAGTTCCAGATGGTTGAGCTATCAGGGGAAAAGGCTCTGTTATTTGTTAATTTATGGTTTTTATGAATTCTTTGGAATCTTTAGTTTGTTTGATTGTCCTTTTCTAAGAGTGGGGTTTTAAGTGGTGTTCTTTGTCTAATAAGAGTTACATAATGTTTTCGGGGCCATGTCCCATTTATGGCTTTGAATGTGGTTATTATTGTTTTTGTATATTATTTCTGCTTTGTATTGTAACCACAATTGACGGGAAGCTAGTATCGGTGTTATGTGTTTGAAGGGAGCTTTATTTGTGTAAATAACTCTGGCTGTTGCATTTTGAGCAGTTGGCTTCTTCTGATGTTTGTTTTTGAGATGCCCATAAGTAGTAAGTTTTGCGAATCGAAGTTGGGGAGTTTATGGTAGCCTGAGTTATATTTAATGAAATCTTGTGTAAATACAAGGGGGTGTAATTGTTTGAGGATTTTGAGTTTGAAGTAGATTTTCTTAATAAGTATTTCTGATGTGGGTTTCCATTGTGAGGTGTTTGTCTAAAATGACACCCTAGATATCCCCCCCCTTTACTTTCATTTTTTATTTTAATTTCTTGGTTTTGCAGGGTTATGTGGGTTGGAGGCATATATGATTGGTTTTTTGTTACAATTAATACTTCCGTTTTAGCATGGGTTTATGTGGAGGTTTTGGGATTTTAGCCAGATGTGATTTCATTGTTAACACTCTGATAGTAGCTGGATCGGTAGGTTGGGAATTGTGAAAGGTATGTACCATCATAATATCATCCGCCATAAAGGTGATATTGTACTCCAAATTTTTTAAAGATTGTTGCAGACCTGCTTTATATAAATATTGAAAAGTAAAGCTGAAAGTGCTGAACCTTGTGGTAAACCTATTTCTGTGTTTGTATGTGTTAGAAGCTTGATTACCTATTCTTCCATTTGTGTTCTGTTATTTAAATATGAGGATGAACCATTTAGTACGGTGGAGTTTATGCTATCTGTTTTAGGTTGTTGAGCATTATTGAGTGGTCTGCACGCTATCAAAAGCTGCTGATATGTCAATGAAAAGGAGGATTGAACGCCTGATTATGATTGTCAATTCCTTTTAGGAGTGTATCTATTAATACTGTTAGAAGTGTTTCTACACCGTGGCGGGGCCGGAATCCCATAGTGTTTGATCGTCAAGTGGGTAATATAAGTCTATAAATTCCTGTTTGCCTGTAATTGTACACTTTTTCAATTATTTTGGCCAGGAATGGTATGCTAGAGAGTGGGTCTGTATGAAGTTGGAGATAGTTTTGTTTCTAGTTTTACAGTTCTTTAGAATTGGGCGAATTTGTGCGTGTTTGAGGGGAGGTGGAAGGTTTATCCTTGAGTTAGTGAATAAGTTTACTATTGGGAGAATAAATGATAGTAGAGTTGTAGTGTGTTTTTTATCCATGATACTGGGCATGGATCTAAATATGAAGTTGGTAGTATTAGGCCTGGTGATGATATTTTTTACTGATACTTTTGACATGGGGTAAAATTCTGACCATTCATCTATAGATTGATTAGGGATGTTGATATTTTCTGAGGGCATAGTAGGTTTTGGGTTTTTGATTTATTTTTTGATAGTAATTAGCTAAGGTTTGTACTGAGATGTCTGTGATTTCGTTGCTCGAAGTTTGATTCGTTATTGGTTAAGTTTCTAACGATAGAGAATAGCTCTCTAGGTCTGTTATATGATTTTGCTAAGGTTGCTGCGTGAATAATTTTTCTTCGTGCTGTTTATTGTTTCCCCTTATATTTTGTTAGATGGGTATTATATATTTCCTTGTGTACAGATAATTTAGATTTCCGCCATTTCGTTTTCAAGTTTTCTTAATTCTCTTTTCATTTGTCTTAGAGTGTTATTAAACCATGGTGAACTGTTAGTTTTGGTATGTGTGGTCTTTTTATTTGGATGATTATTTTTGGCTGCGATATTGATAGTCTCATAAACCATTATTAAAGGGAACCCGGGAAATCCACTGCTTGCCACAATACTAGCATTGTAGAACCTATGTCCTTTTCGGAAACTGCTAGGTACTTGTGATCTAGATTGGCCACTGTTGGAAACAGGATACTGGGCTTGATGGACCTTGGCCTGACCCCGTATGACATATGTTCTTATGTTCTTATTTTCTTATTCGCCTCTCCGGACAACATGCAGCTGCCTCGCTTCTGCTCGTGTCAGCCACACCTGGAGAGAGTGGCAGCAGATGCCTTTCTGATCTCGTCGTCCAATGGCCTACTCTATGTGTTCCCACAGACCCCCCCTGGTCACCAGGACCCTCTTCAAGGTCCAGAGTGAGAGGGCATCAGTTATACTAATTGCTCCCAGGTGGCCCAGGCAGCTTTTGTTTCCACTGCTGCTTTCCCTGTCAGTGGCATTCCCAGTCCCACTGGGCCAAGCCCCAGATCTCCTTTCCAAGGAAGGGGGCTCCGTCCTGCACCCCAATCTGGGATCACTAACGCTAATAGCGTGGCTGCTGAAAGGGTAGCATTGGCCCCTTTCAATCTCCTGAGAGAAGTCAAGGACATCCTACTGGCCTCCCGAAAGCCTTCCACCAGAAGGGCTTTTGCCTTTAAGTGGAGAAGGTTCTCCACCTAGTGTGCGGAAAGGAGGGAGAACTCCTTCTCCTGCCATGTGCAATTAGTACTCCAGTACCTACTGCATCTGTCACACACCTGGCTGGCGTCTAACTCCGTGTGGGTGCATCTGAGTGTGATAGCCGCTCACCACCACCCTATCGAGTGAAAACCCCTCTCGGGCCAGCCCCTGGTCTTCAGATTCCTCCAGGGCCTCCTGTTATCTAAGCCATCTCTTCACCTTCCAGAGGCAGAGTGGGACCTCAATGTGGTGCTCTCACAGCTCACCATACTGCCATTTGAGCCCCTAGCCACTTGCCACCTGCGGTACCTTTCTTGGAAGGTGGCCTTCTTGGTGGCCCTCACATCCGCTCGAAGAGTGAGTGAACTCCAGGCTCTGGTGAAAGATCCACCATATACAAGGTTGTATAAGAACAGGGCAGTGCTCTGCATGCATCCCAAATTCTTCCCGAAGATGATATCTCCTTTCCACCTCAACCAAGAGGTGGTCCTTCACACCTTTTTCCCGCAGCCTCATGCTGGTCGGGAGGAACTAGTACTCAGGACCGTACCGAGCCCTGTGCGAGCGGTGCTGCCGCACAGGGTACAAAGACTTAAAGGGCGCATTTAGGCTCTCTGCCGTTGCCTGCCGCTGCCACTTTTTCGGCGACAGGCAGCAGCAGAGAGACGAAATGCGCCCCTTAAGTCTTCGCGCTGGCACACTAAGCAGGTCTGGTCTCTCCGGGGGGGACCAGACCTGCTTAGCATGCCGGCGACTTGCAGATCGGGTGCACGCCCCCTTCCCGCACTCCCATAAAGTGTCTAAATGGAGATGCGGGAGGGGGGCACGCGCCCGATGTGCAAGTTGCACAGGGCGCATTTCAGTCTCGGTATGGCCCTGCTAGTACTTCATACACTGGATTGCAAATGAGCCCTGTCCTTCTACTTACAGCGGACTCAGACCCATCACAAAACTACTTTTCATGTCTTATGACCCCAGCAGACTGGGGCTCCCTATGACTATGCGGACTCTGTCCACTTGTATGGCGGACTGTATTGCCCTCGCCTATGAGCAGGCTGGACTGTCCCTGGAGCACCGGATTACAGCGCATTGCGAGCAAGCAATGGCCACGTCGGTGGTGAACCTGCGCTCAGTGCCGGTTTGACAGAGATTTGCAAGGCCGCCACATGGTCTTCAATTCATATGTTAACAACTCACTACTGCCTGGACAGCAAGTCCTGCAGGGACAGTGCGTTTGACCAGGAAGTACTCCATAATATTCTGAGGATGTAGGCAACTCCTGCCCTCTGAACCTTCTGTGTTCAGGTTCCAGATTGATAGTGCTGCTGGATGCTAGGGTCCTGCAGAGTCTCAGTGGGGACTCATCTTCTGCAACTCACGGCTAACCATTGGTCGCCATTAGTGCTGTCATGGTTCAGTCCTTGGCAGCCTAGAGCAAGGGAGTACCATATGTGAGGACTGACTTCATGCTTGTTCCTGTAGAAAGCATAGTTACTCACTTGTAACAGGTGTTGTCCAGGGACAGCAGGAATCAGTCCTCACAACCCTCCCTCCTCCCCTCAGAGTTGCCTCCCTACCTTGTTTTATTTTTCACTACCATCCTAGCTACGTCATCTGACTAAGCAAAATGGTACCCTTGGGCGGGAAGGGAACCATGCATGCATGATAGCCAGGGGCGGCCTAAGGGGGGTGCGGGACCATGTGCAGAGACTTGGTGCGGGGCTTCATTTGCATAAATATTTGCATAATGTTACCATACACTAACCTTTAGTAAACATGCCTCTTAATGAGTGTATGGACAAAGAAAGACTAAAATATTTTTACATTACTATATCCAGTGCCAACCGCCAGGCACATTAGGAACTACTTCAAACACTGCTCATTTAGAGCCCATAGCAAACCCGCCGTATCGTAACAGCATTACCAGGACTCATAAAGCACCATACTCTACCTATCAAAAGGCAACACTGCAAATATTAAGCCAATACATTTCAGAGAATAGCAATATATGACCTACTGGGGAAAGAGAACAAGTGACAATGTCAAACAGGAATTACATAAACAGAATGCCTCAGCTCAGTTACACATGCAGAACATAGACCATCACCAAACAAGGAATCTCAATTTAGAAACAGGAAGTGTCATGCTGCCACTGCTCGCCTCAAGCTAAGAGGGGCATGGTTATTTTATAGGAACTTTTTGCTGTCTGCTTTTTTAGCCCTTTTCAACTATTTCCCCATAGTGCCTTCTGGGAAAGGTAGTCTTTGCTTGGCTGTATGTGTGCATCAGACAAAAAGCTGTAGTTAGGCTCCAAGGGTTAAGGCTCATGACAGAATTTATTTTACACAATGGTTCGTTCTCACCACGTACAGGATATGAGTTCAGGTCTCTGTGAAACAGAGTAATCTCCCAAAAACAAACACAAACGAAAAATGTGTGTTTAAAGGTTTTCCATATTGCAGGATACACAGTCTTTTGACAGAATGGATAATTCACTTCCTTTGTAGCCTTGCTGGCCAAAAGCACAAACAAAAATAGTATAGCTTCTCTTCAGCTGCATAAACCTTCAAACAACAAATACAATTCAGGGCACAAGAAAACTCTGTTACAAAAGCTACTTTCTTACCCCAGTGTCCTTGTTCCTGCAGCAAGTGCTTAACAAGCTTTTCACAGCTTCCAAGGTTACTCCTTAGTCCTTGTGACCTTTCCCTTTACCAACATGAGGGAATCAGGGCCACCGGATTGTGGACTATGGGTTCCCTGCCCTGGTAAACTCTCTCTCAGGATTGGCTTGTTTTCTCCCTGTTCCTCATGTTTAAAGCCTTGCACACACAACAGTCCATAGGAATCTCTTCCCCATTTAGCTTTACCTCAGGCTTTCCCAGCTGCATAGGCTCAGACTCTCCCAGCTCACAGTCCTCAGCCACCAGCCTCCCAGGGAATCCTGGAGTCTCTCCTGTTCCTGGCTTCAAACCCTCTGGCAGATGTGCTATCGTCCACTTAGCACTCTCCTCTCTTGGAAGCTCAAGGGCTCTGCTCTGCTCCGCACCTGTCAAGCTTTGCCAGCTTGCAGCTGTGCCTCGGCTCGTGGCAGTTTGGCTTCCTGCTTCTCCTTCTCCCCTGCTGCTCCTCTTGCTGCTACCTCCGTCCTTGCTGCTTCTCCTCACGATGACGACCCTGCTCTCACACTCTGGCTTCAGTTTATACTTCCAGGGCTCTCTCTTCCACCCCTCCCTAGCTAGGTGATGGCAATCAGCCTGACTTTGGGCACCTGCATACTTGGAGCACTCCTTGCCTAAGGGGTTCTGGGCTCTGTATCCTCTCCCCTCCCTTCCACTAGGGGGAGCATGGAATGTGGGCCATGTGGAAGTATTCTGATTCCTAGCTGTGTTTGTGTCTTTCCTATTCTACCTCGGTAGAAGGGGGCCCTTTTCTAGGGTAAATTCCCTGTCTCTTTGTCCTCCCTCATACTCTGGATAGGCCTCCTTGCCACAGAAGACAATAATTAAACTTGGAACTCCAAAAGCCAAACTTGGAATGTACAACAACACTGTAGAAATAAAACTATAAATTAATTTCTTCTTGTACTAAACAAAGCGCAGATGTTAATGATGCATATTTCCCAGAGCTGACTTATTCCAGTTAATAAATTCAAAATAAAGAGATATTTTTCTACCTTTTGTGCATTTTTTTCAGTTGCAATTGCTCCAGCCACTTTCTTCTGGTTTCTTCGTGTCTTCTGCTAACTCTCCATTGTCTGCTGTCCATTTGTCCTTTCTTCTCTCTTCTAGTTTTTTTCCATTCTCTCTCTACATCTGCTTTAACATACTAATCTTTCTCCTTTTGCTCTTTCCTCATTCTTATTTCATCCACTCAAATTTTACCCCTCCATCCTCAATCCCCATTTACTCTCCCAATACCCGGCCAATTGTAGATTTTTCTTCCCTCCCACACAAAATATGTTTCCCCTCTCCGTTTCACTCTCCCAGCCCCATCCCATTCTAATCCTCCCCCAACATCAGCTCCCTTCTAGTTCCAGCCCCACCCAGCATCTGCTCCCTTCTAGTCCCCGTATCAGCCCATTTCCAGTCCTATCCTAGCCACACCATCAGCCCATTTCCAGTCCTAGCTCCCCCATCCATTTCCAGTCCTATCCGAGTCCCTCCATCAGCTCATTTCCAATCCCAGCCCCCATCAGCCCTTTTCTAGTCATTTTCTAGTCCCACCATCAGCCCATGTCAAATCCTAGCTCCCCTCCACTCAGCCCATTTCCAATCCAAGCCCCCTATGAGCCTACTTCCAGTTCTAGCCCCTCCATGAGTCCATTTCAATCCAAGCCCCCACCACAGCCCATTTCCAATCTTAGCACCCCCCCCAACAGCCCATTTCCAGTCCTATCCTAGCCCCTCCATCAACCCATTTCCTGTCCTAGCTCTCCCCCCCCACTCAGCCCCATTTCCAGTCCTAGCTCCCTCCCCTCACAGCCCATTTCCATTCCAAGCTCCCCTCCCCATCAACTATTTGCAGTTCAAGTTCCCCCTTTCACTCAGCCCATTTCCATTCCAAGCCCCCACCCCATCAGCTATTTGCAGTTCAAGTCCCCCCTTCCACTCAGCCCATTACCAGTCCTAGCCCCCCCCCCCCGCCCATAGCCCATTAAGAACATAAGATATGCCATACTGGGTCAGACCAAGATCCATCAAGCCCAGTATCCTGTTTCCAACAGTGGCCAATCTAGGTTATACGTACCTAGCAGTTTCCCCAAAAGACACAGGTTCCACAATGCTTGTACTGGGTCAAGCATTGATATCCTGGGTCCCTTCTTAATAATGGTTTATGGACCTTTCCTCCAGGAACTTGTCCAAAACTTTTTTAAACCCAGCTACACTAACAGTCTTTACTACATACTCCAGTAACAAATTCCAGAGCTTGATTACACGTTGAGTGAAAAAATATTTTCTTTTATTAGTCTTAAATAGTTTACCCTGTAGCTTCATTGCATGTCCCCTTGTCTTTCTATATTCTGATAACATACGAAAACAATCGATCTATGTTTACCCGTTCCACTCCGTTCATTAATTTATAGACTTCTATCATATCTCCCCTCAGCCGTCTCTTTTCCAGGTTAAAGAGCCCTAATCTTTTTAGCCTTTCTTCATAGGAGTATCCTTCCATCCCCTTTACCATTTTGGTGGCTCTTCTCTGAAGCTTTTCTAATATCGCTGTATCCTTTTTAAGATACGGCGACCAGAATTGCACACAATATTCAAGGTGCGGTCTCCCCATGGAACGATATAGAGGCATTATAATATCT
Source organism: Ichthyophis bannanicus (assembly GCA_033557465.1). Lineage (NCBI taxonomy): Eukaryota > Metazoa > Chordata > Amphibia > Gymnophiona > Ichthyophiidae > Ichthyophis > Ichthyophis bannanicus. The sequence goes on along the minus strand of CM066033.1, from coordinate 367,891,912 downwards.
TTTGTTTTATTTTCCATTCCTTTCCTTATGATACCTAGCATTCTATTTGCTCTCTTGGCTGCCGTTGCACACTGGGCTGAGGGTTTTAACATGTTATCCACAATAACGCCTAAATCGTTTTCCTGGGTGGTGGTTCCTAATGTGGAACCTTGCATCGTGTAACCATAGTTTGGGTTGTTCTTCCCTAGGTGCATAACTTTGCACTTGTCCACATTAAATTTCACCTGCCATTTTGATGCCCAGTCTTCCAATTTATCAAGATCCTCTTGCAATTTTCCGCAATCCTCTTGGGTTTTAACAACTTTAAATAGTTTTGTGTCATCTGCAAATTTGATAACCTCACTCGTTATTCCACTTTCCAGGTCATTAATAAATATGTCAAAAAGCAGCGGACCCAGCACAGATCCCTGGGGTACACCACTATTCACCTTTCTCCATAGGGAAAATTGGCCATTTAGCCCTACCCTCTGCTTTCTATTTTTTAACCAGTTCCTGATCCACAGTAGTACACTGTCTCCTATCCCATGACTCTTTAGTTTTTTCAAAAGTCTCTGATGAGGGACCTTGTCAAAGACTTTCTGAAAGTCCAGATACACTATATCAACCGACTCACCTTTGTCCACCTGTTTATTCCTGTTTCCGATCAGCCCCAGCGGGCTTAAGAGAGCCGCGAGAAACGGAAACTCTCCCTTCGTGGCTCTGAAAGCCGGCGCCAACGGGACTGACTCAGGGAGGGCTCTGTTGGGCAGGCACGGGACACTTGATTCTGCCGTTTTGCCATGGTGGCAGCAGCAGCAGCTAGTTTTTTTTAAAATTTACCCAGGCTTTTAATGCAGAATGTTGTTTGCGCGGGGCCCTGTGCAATCAACATTCTTGCTCAATGGACGGGCCGGCCCTGGTGGTAGCATGTTACAAAGGTTTTCTTTGAAAGCTGGGGAAATGCTCCACGTGGGCTCCGTCGGTGCCAACGTCACCCATATATGAGGACTGATTCCTGCTGTCCCTGGAGAACACCTGTTATAGATGAGTAACTATGCTATATCCCTTTAACTCTTGTTTAAGAATTTCCCATCCAGTGTAAATTGATTTTCTGCAAGGCTGACCTTATCAGTAGGTAAACTAAGCAGTAACCTAGGGCAGCAACATTTAGGGGGAAGCCCAAGCATCATGGTTGCCTTCGACTTGTTTTCCTCTATTCACCACCCTCTGCCCAAACAGCAGGAATCAATTCTTCCGTGCCTTACCGCTAGAAACCACCACACAAAAACACCTTTTTTAAGCTAACTTGTTTTAATTTTTTTTTAGCAATTTTAAAAGTGACCTCTGGTGGCCTATCAGTCACCTCAAAATGTAGGAAAATTAGTGTTTTAAATTGGGTCTCTCTTTTTCTTTCATCTTCAAGGCTGTGTATAGCATTACTGACCCAGTTTCCTGAGTGTTTTTATGCATTTTTAAGGTAAATATATGTTCTTTTATGGGTAGATTGTATGCTTAAATTCTGTCTCTGATTTTACTTTCACTTTCAGTTTTCTTCGATTTAAAGTCATAGTGGGTATTTTTATATTTTGTTTGTGGAATTTAAGCTTTAATTACTTAAGAATGGTTTGAGGAAATTATTTGTCCTTTTTGTAGTACATTTCTAATTCTGCATTTGTTTCAATTGGCTTTTATAGTGGCACACTTCAGAGTCTGAGTGAATCTGTGGCTTTAAAGTTACGCTCAGTGCAAGGAATTCCAGTATTTGTGCTGCTTAACTGTATATAAGCCTGATTGGTTGTTATGAGGCTACACTTATCCATTTAGCTATATTTAAGTGAAGCATTTTAAAGCTAAATCCCCCCCCTTTTTTTCATCATTTATGCTATGATTTTATTTTATTATGTTTTGCTGACCTTTTTTTTAATTTTGATGCACTATGCCATGGTGACTTTGAATTTGGTCAGTCAGAGTTGGATATGTGAAATGTTCTAATTTTCTGTATGTTTTTAATATCTTGTATTATCTTATTTTTCATTTTTTAAATATTTATATTCAATTGCTGTGTGTTTTTTAACATGTGTGAATTATTTGTTTTTAATTGTGACCCAGATATTAAAATTGGAAGTTTAGCTGCATATACCTTAAAAGAAGTCCCTATTGGGAGCAAGTGAGTTTTTATAGTGCAGAATTTTTAAAATACCTTTTCATTTCTTTCTAGGTTTTTCTTTCTCTTTGTCTCCTTTTTCTTTTTCGGACTGCCTGGTTGCTTTGTTGGCTCTTCCTTGCTTCCACGTAAACATCAATGGTTTCATAAATAAGTCCCTTGGTAGCGATGGTTCACAAAAGCATATTAGGCAACTGGATATGCTCAGTCAGATGTTTATAGAATATTTTTATTCATGTTTTGTAAATTACATGTTTGTGGCTCAGTAACATTTTCTATTTATTTTTATTTTGTGCATTAATGATATGTTTTTATGCTTAAGCAGTTCACTGTATATTTGTCCTATTTATTTAATGCTGTGTTATATTTTTTCTATTTATTGTACACCACCTGCTGTTTTTTCTTAGTTGACTTTCTTGTTATACTTCTTGTTATAAAACCCTAAACAAAGGCATGGGGGGGGGGGGTAGTAACCTGTATGGAGCAGTAGGTGCAGCTATGCAGCTCTAGCCATTTTACTGGGCAGACTAGATGGACCATGTTTGGTCTTTGTCTGCCGTCCTTTACTATGTTGCTATCTTTAACTTTTGCTTATATACTTCAAATCCATCTTCTGCATGCCTCTCCACTTTCTCTCTCATCACCCTTGTCCTCTGCATAAACTAAGCTCTTCTATATATCATATTTCTTTTTCAATCAGAATTTAATAATCACTTTCTTTAACAGTGCTATAATTTCTACAGCCTCGGATGAAGTTGTTTCCGAAAGGCTCCATTTATCTTCTACTGTACCAACCTGCCTCTCAAGATTCTCAACATTTAAATTGAATAGCAAATGTTCAACAGTCAATTCTTTAAAAGATTAAAAAAACAACAAAAAAACCCAATTCACTCCTGGTCAACTATGTACCAGTTCTAAAATCAAATTAAATTAAATTGAATCTATAAAAGCGGTGTATCAAGTCTAGTAAACCATAAATCTTCCATTCTCTTTCCACCCTTCTTCCTCTTCCCCAATATGTACATTAAAATCACCTTCATTATTTGTATGAGAACTATAGTGAACTGTTAGAACAATTTATGCAATTGTTTGTAGAAACTAGAGAGAGCAATGTAGTCTTTTTTGGTTATCTTGCTGTTGCTGCGGAAGGGAGTCTTTAGTGAGCTGAAACTCATAAGCGGTGTTGCTTATCACAAGTGGTGAATTTGGCTGTACATTCTGAAGCAGCCAAGCAAGATTGGTATTCTCAAGTGTGTTGCACTCTGAGAATGCTCTCGGTATGAACTGATTGTCCTTCACTTGAAAGATATCCCTGATGCAGACTTGATATGTCAAAACATGGCCACATGGCTTGAGATCATTTGACAATAAGCTGTGTCATTTTATAGTTAGGTATTTATTTGTGTATATATAAAATTATATATATGCACAAATACATACATAATTTACTGGTTTTATTTATTAATTATTGCATGCTAGTATTTTGTGCCCCCACTTTTGTTTGTGGGTTCCCAAAAAAGGACTAGGTCAAGGCATGCCGTCAGGATTTTCAGATTTAGCTGGCCGACATTTATTTATTTATTTAAACAGTTTTGTATACCACCTTATCCTTCAAAGTGGTCACAACACAATTGGGGGATACATTTAACACGAGGGGATATGAGACACATACACAAATACTTACAGGGAACATGGGCAATGGAGGGTTAAGTGGCTTGTCCAAGACCACAAGGAGCACCTGACATGACATTCAATGCTAACCAGCTAAATCTGTCTCCCCTCCTGCCTCATGAGTGGCAACACAAATGGGTGCTTTAAATTTAATCTCACAATATTTGTGGGTTAGGTTTAACTGGATATTCAGTTGCAGTCTTAGACACTTAGCTAATATCCCGATAAAATTAACCTGTTCAAGTTCAGTGGTTAAATTTACCACTCAGCAGTTCTTAGACTATCTGTTCCTATGTAATTATAGGAAACTGAAGGGTTGAGTTGCTAATCTTGCTCCGTACTATAGGGGTTCAGTTTCCAAAGCAACAGAAACCCAAGCAGAGGCAACAATATTGTCTCTCTTGGTCAGTAACCCTGTATATCAGGAACTCCAAAATAATTAAACAAGCAATTGATTTGATAACATGTCCTTTGAGAAACATGGAAAGTGCGTAGCACAGTCATTTGAATTTGTTACATCTAATTGCATAAGAGACTTAGGGTGGTAAGCTATCAAAGATATATATGATGCAAATACAAAACTCTCTCATGCTACTTTGGAAACTCATGTCATAAAGATGTTATTAATTTTCAAATTAACCTCCCTGAGACCAAGGTCTTGATTAAGCTTATTTACTAGAAATGCTTCTTCGTCTTATTGCTTTATTAGCAAACCTGGAAACTAACCTGCATATAAGAGGTTGAAATACAGTTATCACTACAGAAAGAGCAGCCACCTCCGGTGAGGAACAAGGTGGAAATAAGGCACATGTATCATCTTCAAGGTGTCATTAACATTGCAATGATGGGGAGGCTGAGAGACTTGGCAGCCACTAGATGTCGCCATATGAACATCATTCAGACTCTGTCCGTCCAAGAGGCAATAGGCTGCATCTGTCCTGATGAGGGAAAGAGAGAGGATCAGCGCATGTTTTCTTAAAAAGAATTTAAAAAACAGTCGTCAGTACTCATATGCAGAGGTGACCACCGAGGGACCCGCCCCTACAATAGCCTGCTCCCTGCAATCAGCTATAGAGTCCGTGAAAATGCAACATTACAAATATTTCACCATTCCCTAGAAGCACCTCCTGTTGGAAAAAGCAAACAAGCTAGACGGTTGTAAACCCCTGCACAGAAACTGTATGCTCACAAAATACCTCACCTTGGTCACATATACAGAACATGGATGGACCCTTGTCAAATGCAGAAGCAACTAAAGATAGAAATGTGCAGACAAAAATTGAACTGGAAAGTCCAAGAAGCTGGACTCTTCACGTAGAGCAATGCTAGAGAAATAGAAATGCAGTTTCTCCAGTACTGTGCAAAGTATAAACGTGTAAGACATGCTGCACATGCCGATTCAAACCACTAAACTAAACCAAACTAAAATGTTTTATTTTCTATCATTATTTGTCTGGACGCCTTGACCTCTGTGGCCCATGCCTCTTACATTTTGCAGAGGCTGGACTAGTATGTGCTGGCTGAGGCATGTACCGTCACATTCTTCTGCGGGCAGCACAGATCTGTGATGTTCTCCATGGTCCTGCATAAATGGGCTGAAGACCTATCTTTTCCCATGGGGTATGCAGGGCCTGGGCTAGTTCATTAATACTTTGAGATCATGGTTCAATTATAGTAGGCAACAGAAAAGGTGCTGGTACTTAATACCAGCATGTACCCCCTAAAACAAAAAGAGATTCAACTAAATCACCAGCTTAGAAAGCTGCTCTAATACATGCTATAGAAGTCACAGTGCCCCAGTTACATAATTTGAGGCCAATACAGTAACATCAGTGCATGCATAGCACATAGTTGGCACAACATCTGTGCATATTTTTTATACGCCACCATCGCACCACAATGAAAAAGGGATTGGTGTGAGCATAATCACTGTGCAGATGCCGGTGTGGCTGCCAGTGCACAGCCCATGTAAATGTATTCAAGTTAGTATGATAAAAATTAAGCATTTAGCTATGCCATCTGGATGCAGAGAGGTGCACAGAAGAGCAGAAGGCTGAGCTCAACGCTGAGACTTTAATACAGGTCAGAGGAGACATAAGGGGTCTACCCTCGATGCTTAGAAGGAATTTATGCCTGCTTTTTAAGCGGACAACTCCCACAGAGGAAAGATTTATCATCTTCATCAACGCCAAGAGCTCACAATTTCAGTATCAGGCAGAGATCAAGAAGCATTGGTATCATACCCAGGGCTGGCCCATTCGCTAGGCAGCTGCCTAGGGCAACAGACCATGGTGGGTGCCATGTCAGCTTTGTACCACCCCTTTGGTGCCTGCGGCAGGCCATGTGCTTCGGTACACATGGCTTGTTGCTTCTAACCCCCCACCCCCAACACAGCTTCCTGTCAGAGGGGAGGTCAGAAGTAGCAGGTCATGTGTACTGAAGCACATGGCCTGCCTCCGGCACCGAAGCAGCAACAAAGCTGCTGCTTTTAAACTGCTGCCATTGCCACTAGCCCCCCAGAAGGCAATCGGCAAGAGGGAGACGGTGGTGCAGCTCGGCACAGGGGGATGACGGTTGCACAGGGGTGTGGCATGGCTGGGGCGGCAGAAACCCTTGAGCCAGCCATAATCATACCCCATCAAAGCAGCATATTCTCCAGTAGTATCAAAGTGACCTCACATAGAGAAACACTCATCCTCTTCCATTCTGGTGGAGTTACAACAGCTTTCAAGAACCTGCATCCAGGCCACTGGCACCTCCACAAGTGATTCAGGAGGATGTATCCACCCCTACTGTGTCCCTGCACAATGGCAGATTTTGAGGAATTCAATAAGATGATCAATGAGCATCTTGATCAATATGATGCCTTGGTTTAAACATCATCAGTAAAAAGAATGATCCAATCAATACTCAAGACTTGCACATTGTCTGGAGTAGATTTTAAAGGGCCTTGGACTTAATATGTGCCACACCAGTGTCAGTCTCCATGCTGTGTTTTTTCGTTGTTTTTTTGATAAGCCATTGGCTTCTTGTAACATCCAAACATTGGGTTCAAAAGATCAACTGCCCAGGATATAGACTTCATCTGTTAGATCAACCACCAAATTCCCCTCTGAAAGTACCTTGGTCAAACTCTCCACACCAGGAAATACCAAGGAGCTCTCTTCTCTCTTAGAGCCATTGCAGTCAAGCCTGTTTCACCAGGGGAAAACGGGCAGGGATTTTACTCCAAATATTTCATGAAAAAGATACTAATAATAATTCCATCCCATCCTAGACCTAAGGGCCCTGAACAAGTTTCTATTTCAAAAGACATTCAAAATAGTTTCCCTAGACACTCCCATTCTTTATCTCTGAAAAGGAGACAAGTTGTTTTTTCTGGATTTGAAGGATGCATACATTCATACAGAGATACTTTCAGTGACTTGGATGCATCTCAGATTTCTAATGAGGAAACACCATTATCAATACCATAATTTGCCCTTTGTCCTCACTTCAGCTGCATGAGTGGTCACAAAATATCTAGCCATGGTTTTTGTGCACTTGCACAAGCTGGGAGTGCAGGTGCTTCCTTCCCTGGGCAACTGGCTAATCAAGGGCATTTCTCAGGAAGGAGCCAGAGATCCATGAGCATAAGCACTATAGAGTGTGGTTTGTCTTAAATTAGCCAAAGTTCCAATTAAGTACATCACATCAATTGGAAATCACAGAAGCTCTGATAGGCATGACCAAGGTCTTTATCCCACAGGAGAGGATTACCATGCTGGTGTCCGCTGTGATAAATCCAAATGAGTCAGTAGACATCAGCTTAGGGCATATTGAGGATATTGGGCCATATGGCTTCACCAGTGTATGTAACTCCCTTGGAATGTCTCATAATGTGACACTCCTAATTGACCTTGAGTACTCGGTGGACTCTGTCACTTAGAAACTCTGACATAGTCTGAATCGTCATATGTGGAATTCTCAGTCTTTGTGGATAGATCAATCCAATCTAATGAAAGAAATACCTTTTGAAATTTGTGCGGTACAAATTGTCCTTACCATAGATGTGTCCAAACTGAACTGGGGAGCCCTGTAGATGGGTTTTACATTTGGAGTACATGGTCTCCCCAGATACATTTCCTGGAGTAAAGGGCAATGTGGAATGCTTTAAAGACTTTCAGAGATCAGTTGGCCAAGAAAATAATGGTAGACCAGATGGATGATTAAGTTGCCATGCATTACATCAACAAGCAGAGAAAAATGGGATCCTATCTGTGTTGCAGAAACTGTCAGAATGTGGAACAGGGCTATCTCTCACAAGCTGATTATCTGTTGGGGAAAGCCTATGTCCTGGTGGACAAACCGAGTTGAGTATTCCAGTCATGTGAATGGCCTCAGGATTCAGGAGTTGCTCAGTTGATCTTTTTGCAAATGGAGAATTTGTCTGTCCTCAGAACCGAAGAGTACCTCAGCTCTACTCCAGGATAGGGACACATGGCAAACAAGCTTTAGATGCCTTCATCCTAGTAGACTGGGGGTGTATATGTATATGTATCATCAAGTTCCTCTCATAGTGAAGAACTGGAACCAGTGAATCACCTCATAGCTGGCTGCAAAGTTTTAATGGCAGAACATTTTTTTTTTTAAGTTATTTATGAAATTTGAAAATACAATAAGGCAATTATAATAAACTAATAGGGTAAAGCTGTTACAAAGATAAATGGCACCCAACCAGGGTAATATACAAAATCGTAAAGAAAAACAAGGCAGAAAATACCTATTCAGCAAGGCACAATAAAGTAGTATGTCTCATCCACTGGAAACTCTATAAACCCTACAATATTGCTATAATGGAAAAGCATTGGATCATGACCCTAAGAGAATTATGGAGAGTGAAGAGATTATTATCATTTGGGATAATCCCATTTCGACTGATAAAGGAGCTGGATGCAAGGAAGTCAGACATGGTGGTAAAGGAGAAAAACACTGGAATGGCATTTGATTGTAGAGGTGTCATCCCAAGCACCTAACCTGTGAATCGCATTGAGAAATGCAGTCAGAGATCAAGAAAATTTGGCAGAAATGTAGAAAGAGATTTCCCATTGTGTTGGGTGCTACAGGCTTGATTAAGAGGAATTTCCAAGCACACTTTGACAAATATATGTTACATCTTATGAACTCCAGAATAAGGCTGTCTTTGGTACAATGCAAGAGCTATGCCAAGTGTTAGCAGTGAATTTGAAAGGCTGAGATCATACCCCACATACCCTGGCTTAGGAGTGAGGTTCATGATTTGGAACCTGCGCCAGAAGACATATGAAAAGAGACTGAAGACCTAAATATGTAAACTCTAGAGGAGAGGAGGGACAGAGGGGATATGATACAGACCTTTAAATACTTAAAGGGTATCAATGAACAAGAGTATCAAAGAAGTGGAAGCTGTAAAACTAAGGGCATTCGATAAAACGTCAAGGCGGTAAACTTAAAAGCAACATCAAAAAATACTTTTTTTACTAAAAGAATGGTGGATGCTTGGAATGCCCTTCTGACAGAGGTGGTAGGGGCAAATACTGTGACAACATTCAAAATGGCATGGGACAGACACAGTAGATCCCTTTATAGCAAGATGATAAAGTCAAAGCAAATTTAAATATCTTTTAAAGAGGAGGGTGACCTGCACAGAGCTGCAATTACAACCACTCTAGCCACCTTACTGGGCAGACCAGATGGACCATACCGATCTTTATCTGCCGTCATATACTATCTCCAGGAACAAGCAGGAATAAGTCATCACATATGGGTATGTCGGTACCGACGGAGCCCGCGCGGGAAAGCTCCCCAGCTTTTCAGATTAAAAGCTTTTGGGGCCTCCCACTGCACATGCGCGCTGCCTTCCCGCCTTCCTGACCAGCTCTCGTCAGTTTCTTTTTTCCGCGGAGCCAGCAGGTCTGTTCCTGTCACCGCTGAAGAAATTGTTAATTTTATTGTTTTCTTTAGACCGCGTACCTGCCTTCCCCATTCTGAAACCGGTACTGCCGGTCTCTCTTTCTTTCTTTAAAAAAAAAAAAAAAAAAAAAATTTTTTATTTTATTCAGCACAGCTTGGTACTTTGTTAGGCCTTCAGGCCTACACAAATTCTCCTCATGGAGAAGCCAGTTCCTGCTTTTAAAAAGTGTACCAAGTGCAGTGCTGTCATTCCTGTTACAGACACCCATGAATGGTGTCTTAATTGTTTAGGACCTGACCATTCCATACCGGACTGCCCATCCTGCTCCCAGATGTCGAAACGTGGATTGCAGAACCGGGCCAACAAGTTCCATGTGCTGTTTCCTTCAGAAGCATCACAGTCATCCAGGTCTTCCTCTCCGGATGGATCTCAGGTAACCAAACTCCAGTGGGCAAATCCTCTAAAAGCAATCTCTTTCTAAAGATCGAGAGGCTCTCAATTCTGAGTTCGAGATTCTGCCCAGGCCAAAAAACCCCGGCGGGAGGTTCCGGCCTCCAAAGCAATCATGGGGTCACAGGTTGACATCGATGGCGCGGCCTCGACAGATCACCTGTTGTGCTGCTCTGGGGTACGGCCCATACCGCCGACATCCAGGCAGCAGTGGCGTCTATGGCAATACTGTCCAAGTCATGCAGCAGGCCATTCTGGCTTTTATTAATGCTGCTACGCCCTCGTACCGCGGCCAGCGGTACCGGGTCCGGTTCCGGTAATGGCTTCCATACCGGAACCGAGGCCATCGTCTTCCAAACGCAGATCGGTTCCGCATGCCGGATCCGGGCTTTTGCCCGTACCGATCCCAACCCCGGTACGCCCGATGTCGATACCGAACGGTATGCGTATCGTGCGTTGGAAGCACATAGAGGATACTCTGCTTCTTCAGAGGATTTTAACTCCTCTGATGATTCTGATGAGTTCTCCCTTGATCTTCCTGAGGAGCCTTCTTCTCCTAAAAGGAGAATGTCTCCACCAGAGGATTTGTCCTTTCAGGACTTCATCATAGAAATAGCTAAAGGTCTTTCTATTGCTTCATCCTCTGAAAAGGAACCCAGATCAAAGAAACTGGATATTTTAGGATACTCTAAGTCTCCTAAAGAGGCAGTCACCCTGCCTATCCATGAAATCCTTCAAGAACACTTGATGGACTTATGGGAGGCTCCTCTAACATTGTCTCCTTCTTCTCGCAGGTTGGACACCATGTACCGTGTCCCCCCTTCTCCTGGTTTCCAAAAAACCCAGTTGCCTCACCATTCTATTGTGGTGAAGTCTGCAATGAAGAAGATAAAGAATACCAAAAGGCACTCTTCTACTCCTCCAGGGCGAGAATGTAAGACTCTAGACTCTTTTGGCAGGAAAATTTTCCAGGCTACTATGCTTAGCCAGGATTAATTCCTATAGTCTTTACATGGGCATGTTTCTCAGTGAAATCGCTCTAAAAGTTCGGCATTTTGCCCCCTTCATCCCTGAGGATAAAAGGGAGGAGTTCATTTTCTTAGTGAAACACCTTTTGGATATTTCAAAGTTCTCCAACAGGGCAGCTTTTGATTCCCTTGAGGGTGCTGGTAGGGCTTCCGGCCTTGCTATCGCAGCCCGACGTCTTGCTTGGCTCCAGGCTTCTGATCTAGAACCTTGGGTCCTAGATGGCTTACGGAATCTGCCTTGTACAGGTGAGAACTTATTTGGTGAGGAGTGGCAAATTAAGGCCACTCAAATGGACGCAGAAAATGCCACCTTAGATAGACTTTCTAAGTCTACCTCCACTGCTGCCAAAAAGAAGTCTTTTAAGAGGCCTTATTACAAGAAGTCCAGATTTTCCACAAATACTGGCCAACAATCCTCTCAGCCCGTTTTGCTGCTAAACGTCAGCAACCTAAACAGCAAGGTCAAAGCCTGCGGCGTCTGCTACGCCTCAGCAGGCTCAACCCCCTCAGGGGTTTTGACTTGCCCCTAGAGAACTTAACTTTTCTGGCTCTAGAACAACCAGAGCCCCTCACCATACCCGGAAGGTTAGCTCACTTGCTCCCAGATGGGAGCAAATTACATCAGAGCAATGGACCCTCTCTATCATCAGAGAGGGTTACAACTCCATTTTTCCGACCTTCCTCCTTATACTATGGTGAGGCAGCTCAATTCTCCCCCATCTCTCCTGACCCTCTTGGGTCAGGAAGTCTCCTCCCTCCTTGCCCAAGGGGCAATAGAGGAGGTCCCTCTTCTTCAACAGGGGACGGGATTCTACTCCCCTTATTTTCTAATACCAAAGAAGACAGAGGGCTTCAGACCAATTCTAGATCTGAGAGAATTGAACAAATTTTCTTTTCAAGGAGAAATTCAATATGCTTTCTCTGGGCATTCTACTTCCATACCTTCAGAGTCAGGATTGGCTTTGTTCTCTAGACCTAAAGGATGCGTATACACACATACTCATCCACCCATCCCACAGAAAATACCTTCGATTTCTGTTTCAGGGACAACATTTCCAGTACAGAGTACTCCCCTCCGGTCTAGCCTCTGCTCCAAGAGTGTTCACCAAATGCATTGCAGTCGTAGCTGCCTTTCTAATAGTACTTGGAATTTTCATATTCCATACCTGGACGACTGGCTCATCCGAGCTCCATCTCAGTCCCAGGCCCAAATTTCCCTGGACCGCACAAGGCGTCTTCTGCAGTATCTGGGACTGGTAGTAAACCTTCCAAGTCTCAACTAATCCCTACTCAGTCTCTCGAGTTCATAGGGGCCCAGTTAGACACCATCACTGCGAGGTCCTACCTGCCTCAGCTCAGGGCCCAACGCCTGCTGAGTTTGGCCTCCCAAGCTCAGTCCAGCAGTCATTTGACAGCCCGGGAAATGCTGCGACTTCTGGGCCACATGGCCTCCACGGTACATGTGGTGCCCTACGCTCGTCTGCATATGAGAGCAGCTCAATGGACCTTGGCCACCCAGTGGACTCAAGCATCTGGAGCGCTCTCCGACCAAATACTCACCTCAAGCCGTCTGTTTTGGTCCCTCCAATGGTGGACATCCACCAAGAATCTGTTGTTGGGGGCCCCCTTCCAACCTTTGTTGCCCCAAGCAACCCTCACAACAGATGCCTCCCAGACAGGGTGGGGAGCTCATCTTCAGAACCTCTCCACTCAGGGCACTTGGTCTCCACAGGAGACCACCCTTCATATCAACCTCCTGGAACTGCGAGCAATTTACCTTGCCCTCAAGGTCTTCTATACCCTCCTTGTCAACCTGACTGTCCTAGTTCAGACAGACAATCAGGTAGCCATGTTCTATATAAACAAACAAGGAGGGACAGGCTCTCTGTCGCTTTGCAACGAAGCTCTCAGATTATGGGCCTTCGCCAGAGAGCATCAAATTCACCTTCTTGCAGGTATCTTCCAGGAGTTCAAAACTCTCATGCGGACAGACTCAGTCGAGTTCTGCTTCCACACGAATGGTCCCTACATATGGACCAGATACGCAGAATCTTTCAGGAATGGGACCCCGGACATAGACCTCTTTGCAAGTCCGTGGAATGCCAAACTTCCCCGGTTCTGTTCCAGAACTCAGTGTCAGGGAGCTCAGGCCCACGATGCCTTCCTCCTGCATTGGGGTCAGGAATTCCTCTATGCCTTTCCACCCATTCCTCTAATATCCAAGACTCTGTTCAAGCTCCAGAGGGATCACGGGACTATGATCCTCATAGCTCCCCGCTGGCCACGCCAGGTTTGCTTCCCTCTACTTCTGCATCTCTCCCAGGGATCCTCCCTGGACCTGGGAGCTGCGCCAGACCTCCTGTCTCAGGAGAAGGGGACTTTGTGGCACCCAAACCCCAAATCCCTACATCTCAGAGCTTGGTTACTGAAGGCCTAAGTCTTCAAGACTTTAATCTTTCTCAGCCTGTGAAAGATATCCTTCATGCCTCTAGGAAACCTTCCACGAGGCGTTCTTATGCTTTCAAATGGAAGCGTTTTTCCATTGTGCTCAGCAGGGTCTTGACCCTCTAGCACTTCCTTTGAATTCCCTCTTGGACTATCTCCTGCATCTTTCAAATGCAGGCCTTAAGACGAATCCAGTAAGGGTCCATTTGAGTGCTATTGCAGCATCCTTAAAACCTATAAATGGACAACCTGTCTCCTCTCATCCTCTTGTTGCACGTTTCATGAGAGGCCTGACCCTAACTAAACCTCCCATCCGACCTCCCCCGGTAGCATGGGATTTGAACCTAGTTCTAGGTCAGCTTATGAAGCCACCTTTTGAGCCTTTGGACTCTACCTCCTTCAAATTTCTTTCCTGGAAGGTTGTTTTCCTTATTGCAGTCACTTCGGCTCACCGCATCAGTGAACTGCAGGCTTTAGTGGCTCATCCACCTTATACTAGGTTTCATCATGATAAGGTGGTCCTTAGGACGAATCCCCACTTTATGCCCAAAGTGGTCTCGCCTTTTCATCTTAATTAAGAGGTATATCTACCTGTCTTTTTCCCGGCTCCTCATGCATCCAGTGCAGAGAGGAACCTTCATACTCTGGATTGTAAAAGAGCTCTTGCCTTTTACCTCAACAGGACTCAACCACATCGAAAGTCTTCCCAACTTTTCGTGGCTTTTGATCCTTCTCATTGGGACTTCCAGTCACCAAGCGTACACTTTCCAATTGGATCGCTCAGTGTATTTCTTTTGCTTACCAGAGTAAGAACATTTCTCTGGAGGGCCATGTCACAGCTCACAATGTGAGAGCCATGGCCACTTCTATGGCTCATCTTCACTCTGTGTCCATAGATCAGATCTGTCGAGCAGCCACTTGGGCCTCGGTTCATACCTTCACAGCCCATTACTGCTTGGACAAGGACTCCCGCCGGGATGCCTTGTTTGGTCAGGCTGTCCTCAAACACCTGTTCCATACTTAAACAACTCCTGCCCACCTTCCCTGGATGGATGCCTGAGATCCATACGAAGATGTTACCCTTGGAGGGGGATCTCCCAGGCATCTTAGCTAGGGAGTCCCCATATGTGATGACTTATTCCTGCTTGTTCCTGGAGATAGCACAGTTACTTACCTGTAACAGGTGATCTCTGGGAACAGCAGGAATTAGTCATCACAACCCACCCACCACCCCAAGGAGTTGTATCTCTATCTATCTATCCTCTCACTATTGTCTCAGCTATCAACTCGAACTGAGGCGAGCTGGTCATGAAGGCGGGAAGGCAGCGCGCAGGTGAAGTGGTAGGCCCCAAAAGCTTAAAATCAGAATAGCTGGGGAGCTTTCCCGCGCGGGCTCCGTCGGTACCGACGTACCCATATGTGATGACTAATTCCTGCTGTTCCCAGAGATCACCTGTTACAGGTAAGTAACTGTGCTATACTGCTATGCTGTCATGGAGTACACAAAACTAACCCATTTGGAGGAATTGTCCACCCTGAAGACTGTCGTGAAACTCTGGTGGGATCGGTAAACCATGATTCTCATAGCCCCCTATTGACCAAGGCAATTATGGAATTTTCTAGAAGGTGAGGGAATTATAAGATGATCCATCAAACTGGGTATTCCCCAAGAAGACCACCTACATCTGTCTGAGTCAGGTTTGAAAGCCACCCCCTTTAGGGTCCTCCTCAGTGCAGTGTAGAAGGTAAACCTATTTTTCTTTAGCCTATAGTTGTTCACTTTATGTGGGACTTAGATCAACCTATTCACTGTGTTTTGGGGCCCTGATGTTCTATCCCAGCTGGTGAAAGCTCCCTTTATGCCACTAGACATCTGTTATCTGAAATACCTGATATGCAAGGTCCATATCATATCCCCTCTGTCCTATTTTTGGTATTGGTAACTGATGCACAGAGTTAATGAGCTCCAGGTTCTAGTGACTAATCCCCTCTACACAAATGTTTTCAACAGTAGAGTGGCTCTGCTCACTCATCCAAAATTCCTTCCAAAGGTAGAGTCATATTTCCACTTTAATCAGTTGGTTGTTCTGCCAACATTTTTCCTCTCAGGTGAAAGTGCCTTGCACACTTAGAATTGCAAACCAGCCTTAGCCTTCTACTTGGAGTGGCAAAAGCCCTTAGAAAGTCCACTTATTTTTTTTGTTTATTTTGATCCCAATAAACCTGGGACTGCTGTTGCTGAATGCACTTTTTCTAATAGGCTAGCAGACTGCATCTCCTTTGCTTATGCACAGACAGGCTTGAACCTTTAACAGTCATATAAACACTAACAATGTCCGAGCCATAGCTGTGTCAGTAGTCCACTTGAGGTCAGCCTCTATGGAGAGAATTTGCAGGACTACAACAGGAACATTAATCCATAAATTCTTATCTTACTGTTGTTTGGAGAAGACTCCTGGCACAACAGTAGGTTTGGCCAATTGGTCCTCAATAATCTCTTTGAGGATTAGAATCCAACTAAATCATCCTAGGCTCATGTTTTCTTCATTTCGTGGCTAACTCCATAACAAAAAAATAAAATAAAAGTTGAAAAGGCTGCATCAAGGAGTGGGGTAGACACAAAAGTATTGGGAGATTCAACATTGGGAGTGGAGGAGTGGCCTAGTGATTGGGGCAAGGTATCTCAGGCCAGAAGGTCAGGGGTTCAAATCCCACTAGAGGACAGCAACCTTGGGCCGGAAGGACTGGGGTTTCTAGTCCCACAGGTGCTCCTTGTGGTCTTGGGCAAACCACTTAACCCTCCATTGCCCATGTTCCCTGTAAAATAGTTATCTCCAAGTTATAATGCCCTGTTCAATGTAAACCGCCTTGATATCATGAAAGGTGGTTTATAAGAAATGTTAAATGAAGTAAATGTTAAACATCTAGGAGTAACTGGAGACATTAAAGGGGGGTATAGATGGAAAAAATCATTCACAACATTATTGACATCAACACTCCGTGAGATAATTAACACTAACCATATTCTATTCCTTTGCCAGCATCTTATCTGTATTCTGAGTCCTGACAAAGATTCTGACTACACACAGTGTAAATGTATGAGGACTGAAGGGGGCAATGCAACCCCTTCTGCTTGCAGGGAGAAGCAGCCGGCTTGTTTAAACTAAGGAGCTGTTTGGAAAACGTAGATTGGCCCAATTTGCAGCTCTGCAAGCTTTATCAGGGGACTGCACTTAATGCAGGTGGGTTTTTGATTGATTGTTTTTTTCATTGTTGGCTTGATGTGTATTTTTGCTTGAGAGATATGGGGCTGGGACATGCCCAGTAGTTCTAAAGATTTTTTGAAACTGGTAGATGAAAATAAATAATCCAGTATTCTGCAGTGACGTGGACCTTATTCCAAGGGTGGCAGCAAGAATCTCGGGACTACTGTAGCATACAGAGACAGCACACTTCCCACAGCGCACGTCTAGCCCCTTGCGTGTGATACCATCCTGCTGCCAAAGTTTTTAAAAAGAGCATCATTTAAAAACTACAAGAGAACCTGAAGTACCCCAAAAAATAGCTGGAGCTAAGTACAGATTAGCCCTTAATTTTATCCAGATGGACAAAGCTGGATTCTGTAGGTGATGCAAAAAAGCGCATAAGATGAGAGAATCCTTTTTGGAGGCTGTTAAAAATAGTAGCAGCAGCACAGGGGAAAAAAGAATTTTAATTTTGGAGATGGATGAAAAGAGACGGAGATAATGGGGGAGGGGGGACTTAGAAGAGAAGAAGGAAGAGAGAAAAATAGACCTAGAAAAAAAAAGAGAGTGCACTGAGAGAGACGAAGGCGAGAGACAGAGAGAATATGAGGGTGAATGGAACTATAAATTCATACATGTAATGGGGCAAAACCAGAACATCCGGTTTACTCAAGCTGGGATAAATTGCTAATCTTACTGGAGGAGGAATTACCTATCAATGCATGCCTATTCTAACAGAGTTATGATAGGACCCATATTTGACATAATGGGTTGCCAGCTGGTTCTGGATTCATCTCATAGAGTTAATCCAGTTCTGGGTCTACCCCACTGCATGCAATTGGGAAATCAGAGATACAAGCCCCTGCATGCAGCAGTATAAACTCAAGATTGGATTAACACTATTGGGTGAATTTGGAGCCAATGGGCAACTCTAACACCAAGTGACAGAGCTGAGAGGCAAAGGAAGCAGAACAGAGTAGGAGAAAAATGTGACCATGTTTACGCTGTTGAAAATAAATTACAGCTATTGTCCTTAAGAAAATCTCCTTCTGCTTCAATGCATGAGAGTCACAATAAAGTAGATGTCAAAAACAAAATAAATGCACTAATTGCTCACATGGTTCATTTGGATGGGGATATCCGTGCAGTGTATCAATTGTCTTTTGGATGCTGTGTTATTTTGTAATAGGGAGCTCATGAGAGTTGCCCTCTGACCCGGGCTAATCCTGACAAGCTGATTCAGTTCAGTGCATCTCCTGAACTTGTAGTTTCACTATGCCTGCAGGAGATGGGCTGTACAGGTCTATAGATGGAGTGGTGAATAAGCTAGAAATGGATCAGTATAAGGCTGAGCCAGGACTGTATTTTTTTTACCATATCACATCTTTGGACTTGTATCCCTGCTTTTCTTGTTCATCAAGAGTAAAGGGGTCTAATGAGCTCAAGGTTGAAACTTGTGACAGTAGCTCCAACCATCAAATCCCACTAGAGGACAGCAACCTTGGGCCGGAAGGACTGGGGTTTCTAGTCCCACAGGTGCTCCTTGTGGTCTTGGGCAAGCCACTTAACCCTCCATAGCCCATGTTCCCTGTAAAATAGTTCTCTGTGTGCTGTGCTTTCCTGTCTAATCAATGTGTTTATACCTCAAAAATTTCCTGTCATGATTTGACAATCTCCAATCTGTAATCAAAACCGCTGCTGATCGCTGGAAGTAGCGGTATACAAATGTATACTAAATAAATAAATAAATCAAGGCTTCAGCCTTGTAAGTATTCTGAAGTCAACAGCATTAATTTTGTTAAAGTCTATTTAAGAAAGTCCATGATGTGGTGGCTACAAAAGCCTGCAAAAAAAATAATAAAGACAAGGCCAAGCCTGGCAACCCTAAGATGGCAGAGTGAGGCCAGTGAGTCTGTGGGCTAATTGAACAGTGGCGGTAACGTTAGACGAGGTATCAACTGTGGTGCCCTGAAGGGCTGCTTCAGTGGATTATCAGCAAAAATGTATCACAAATTGTATGTGTTTGTTGTTCCATGTAAAGCACCTTGGCATAAAGGTGGTATAAAAAAAACCTGTTAAATCAATCAATCATGAGTCGGTTGATATTGTGTATCTGGACTTTCAGAAAGCCTTTGACAAGGTCCCTCATGAGAGACGTTTGGCAAAACTAAAGAGTCATGGGATAGGAGGCAGTGTACTATTGTGGATCAGGAACTGGTTAAAAGATAGAAAGCAGAGGGTAGGGCTAAATGGCCAATTTTCCCAATGGAGAAAGGTGAATAGTGGTGTACCCCAGGGATCTGTGCTGGGTCCGCTGCTTTTTGACATATTCATAAATGACCTGGAAAGTGGAATAACGAGTGAGGTTATCAAATTTGCAGATGACACAAAACTATTTAAAGTTGTTAAAACCCAAGATGATTGTGGAAAATTGCAAGAGGATCTTGATAAATTGGAAGACTGGGCATCAAAATGGCAGATGAAATTTAATGTGGACAAGTGTAAGGTTATGCACCTAGGGAAGCACAACCCAAACTATGGTTACACAATGCAAGGTTCCATATTAGGAACTGCCACCCAGGAAAAAGATTTAGGCATCATTGTGGATACCATGTTAAAACCCTCGGCCCAGTGTGCAGCAGCGGCCAAGAGAGCAAATAGAATGCTAGGTATGATAAGGAAAGGAATGGAAAATAAAAGATATTATAATGCCTCTATATCGTTCCATGGTGAGACCGCATCTTGAATATTGCAATTCTGGTCGCCGTATCTTAAAAAGGATATAGCGATTTTAGAAAAGGTTCAGAGAAGAGCCACCAAAATGGTAAAGGGGATGGAAGGATACTCCTATGAAGAAAGGCTAAAAAGGTTAGGGCTCTTTAACCTGGAAAAGAGACGGCTGAGGGGAGATATGATAGAAGTCTGTAAATTAATGAACGGAGTGGAATGGGTAAACGTAGATCGATTGTTTACCTTATCAGAATATAGAAAGACTAGGGGACATGCAATGAAGCTACACAGTAAACTATTTAAGACTAATAAAAGAAAATATTTTTTCATTCAACGTGTAATCAAACTCTGGAATTTGTTACTGGAGGATGTAGTAAAGGCTGTTAGTGTAGCTGGGTTTAAAAAAGGTTTGGACAAGTTCCTGGAGGAAAGGTCCATAAACCATTATTAAGAAGGGACCCAGGATATCAATGCTTGAACCAATACAAGCATTGTGGAACCTGTGTCCCTTGGGGAAACTGCTAGGTACATATGACCTAGATTGGCCACTGTTGGAAACAGAATACTGGGCTTGATGGACCTTGGTCTGACCCAGTATGGCATATCTTATGTTCTAATTACCAGCTCACATACTTGGTCTATCATAGTTTTATGTAACATTTTGTTTTCTGTAAGTTCTTGTTCAATGTAAAGCCTCATTGGCCTTGTTGTTCCTTGTAAACCGCTTAGACTTTTAGATTTGTGGTATATAGATTTAGTTAAATAAATAAATAAAATCATATTGCCCAGTCTTTGGCACTAAGGCAAATTGAGAGGACCATGATAATTCCAAGGCACACAATTCATCCCACAATGTCTCAAAATTAAACTGTGAAGGTCTTGCCAAAGATGTTTTCGGCTTCACATACTTCACAGTACTGGGTGTTTCAGACAGGGAAATTTCTTTCAAACTCTGCTGCAAAGGTATAAATGCCAGAGCCGACATTCTGCCTACTAGGGCTTGAACAGCTGCCTCTGACCCAGATAGTATCGCAGAGGCAGCTAGCTTCTGAAGTGTAGATGTGATGGTAGAGGCATGCTTCTCTATGGCTTATGCTTCTGCCTCCAAAGACCTTGCGCCCCACAACGAGAGCTGAACCGGAGGTATCTGGTCCTCTGGACTAAGGGCTGTATTATGCTCCAAAGAACACTGAATACCTCCTTCCGCTCCTGCAACCTCTAGTTAGCTCAACAGAGGATTGAATACATCATTGGGCCAAACAAAAGTGTTAGTCGTCCCCTTGACCAGCAACATTTTCTTGACTGCCACTTGCTGTTTGCTTATTCTCTTATGCGGCATTCCAAAAGCAGGTAATTAAATGAGAGAGCAATGCAGCAGTTGGCCACGTGGTCAGCATGCGTCTACCATCTTGGCCCCTCTTTCTCTCTGTTGTGTTCTTTTTGGGTGAGGGTCCAGCAGTTTTTGAAGAAGGTCTTTTGCCAGCCGGTCCTTTACATGTCCCCAAATGGTCTTTTGTATGGTTTGTAAAGACTTGAAGATTCAGGTAACCACTAAGAAGTTGTGGGATATGACAGGCCTGGCTTGTTGACAGGAAGAGTATTCTACCTGAAGACATCTAGACCTTCCTCCTGGCAATGAAGGAATGTACTGTACCAGCTCCTGCTTATGGATCAGGCCGGGACTAGGCGACAGCCACCCCACTGAGTTTCCTTCTTGGCTTTGTGGGAAAATTCTAGTCAGATGCTCTCTCTGAAAGTGAGGAGTCAGTTTCTGAATATTATGTGATTGATGGGGACTTTGCTTAGTGGAGGGGTGGGACTTGCCTATGCACATCTTTGGTAGTATTGGGTTCTGGGTAAATGGGATGGCTGGAATAGGGCTGGGGCAATTAGATTAGTTGCGAGGTTGTGGGGTCCTAGGATGGCTTTGTTTTTGGAGGGAATGAGGGTGAATGTTGTAGGAGTGGTGGATGGCTGAGCTGAGAAAGTCTGTTTAGTTTCTTGTTTCTAGATGATTGGGCTGGGTAAGTAACTTTATACCGCTGATGCCCTGGTCATCTTGACTTGAATCATCTTGACAGTTCCATAATATTGAATAATGTTGCACTTGCCTTTATCTTCTGGTGACTAGTTATATATAGAAGTAAAGAGGGGGTTTGGGAATTAGAAACTGTTAAAATTTGTTATCATATGTTAATCTCTGGTGCATGTAAGGAACTCCATGTGCCACAGTGGTGTTTGTATTGCATTTTTCATTAAAAAGATCATTCCATAAAAGCCTATCAAAGTGCAAGTAAATCTTTCTTTCACTCACCTTATCCTTAGCTCAAGAAGATAGATCTTTAAAGTTACCCAGTTCCAGGATGGAGATATTTTTTGGCCTGTCTTAGTTTTGAACATATATCCCAGTGCAGTGTGGTTTAGAGAATCCCTGATTCTGTCCATTAAAATCAGTATTACGGGTTCACAATGCCTTGGGATGGGGTTGTTTAAATATCCAGTACTATGCTAAAATCTCCCTCCTGGTGGTGGGTAATTTGACATCTCTAATAAGAAGAGCTGGGCATACTAGATCAAAGCTCCTTAAAAGCTCCTGTTAGGAAATTTAAACAAAGAGATGGGCATTAGTTTTCAAAGAAAGCGGAGCCCCTGGCATAGGAATTTCAGTTTTAGGCCCTTAAAGTTAAGAACATTTTCAGCTGAAAATTCCCCTTAAGGTCTTAAACTGAGATTCCTAACTTTAAGCCTACTATTTATTCACCTACATTCAGACTCCTCCCTTGGAAAATCCTCGACCTGACCACACCCACTTTTTAGGTTCATAAATTTAGATGCTCAGCAGGGAAAATTTTCCATTTGTACAGATTTAATTGCCCATCTCCTGAGTTAGATGCCTAGATTTTTGATTATCTACCCCTAACTGTTCCTGAATTCTTATCTTGAAGTACTTCTCTGTGCATCCTGCATACGAGGGGATACCCAAAAAAAACAGGAATAACATTGCCGTGGGTGGAGTTTGTGTAGTACGCACTTCTGCCGCTAGGCGTGTATAGTGCAACTCATTGTCAGTTCAGTGCCGCCTGTGTTGTCGACCTGGCTTGTTCTGTTCATCTGCAGTGATTGTTTTTGCAAGCGCTGTTTTGTTCTTGTTTCTTTTTTTATGATGACAAGTTTAAGTGAACAACGTGCAGCTGTGAAATTTTGTTTTCTACTCGGTAAAATGCTGCTGAAACTGTTTTAATGTTGAAAACAGCTTATCAAGATGATGCTATGGGAAAAAAGTCAAGTGTATCAGTGGTTTGCTCGGTTTAAAAATGGCGACATGTCGATTGATGACAAACCTCGTTCTGGGCGTCCATCAACTGCCCGAATCGACGAAAATATTGAAAAAATTAGAGAGCTTGTGCTCACAGACCGTCGACAGACAATTGATCAACTGTCGGAGATTAGTGGGTTATCTTGGAGCTCGGTTCAGCGAATTTTAACAGAAGATTTGGGAATGAAAAGGGTTGCTGCCAAGTTTGTTCCTCGGGTTCTGACTGAGAATCAAAAGGAACATCGAGTTGAAACATGTCGTGTTTTGAAACAACAGCTTGAAACTGATCCAGATTTTCTGTCAAAGGTCATTACAGGTGATGAGTCATGGTGCTATGGTTACGACCCAGAAACAAAGCAACAGTGAAGCCAATGGAAGACGTCATCGTCACCCCGTCCAAAAAAATGTCGTCAAGTCAAATCAAACATCAAAACAATGCTGATTTGCTTTTTTGATGCCAAGGGGGTAGTTCATTCAGAGTTTGTTCCCCCAGGTCAGACCGTCAATCAAACCTTTTATTTGGAAGTTTTAAGAAGATTGCGCAACAGTGTTCATCAAAAAAGACCCGATTTGTGGCAGACAGGAGACTGGTTTTTCCACCAACGACAACGCACCTGCACACACAGCCATCTCTGTTAGACAGTTTTTGGCTAAAAATGGCATGGTTCCGCTGCCCCACGCACCTTACTCGCCTGACCTGGCTCCGTACGACTTTTTCTTATTTCCACGCATGAAAAGGGGCATGAAAGGACACCAATTTGACAACATTGAAGAAGTCAAGAAAAAAAGGAGGGAGGAGCTGTCAGCCATTTCTAAAGATGACTACAAAAAATGTTTCGAACAGTGGAAGCACCGGTGGGACAAATGTATCAGTTGTAATGGAGAGTATTTTGAAGGGGATAAGGTTGTTTTGTAAAGAATTTGAAATAAATAGCTTTTAAAAAATAATTCCTGTTTTTTTTGGGTACCCCCTCGTATATCTTTTTTACACTGATCTTTGTTGCAATTAATAAACTTATTCATACATTTTTTATTATCTTGTATCATAAAAAAAATCCTTCTAGGATCAACAAAGTGTCAGATACTACACATACCATATTTTAAAGAAACCCTTTGGTAACCTAGGCAATGGTATACTGTGCATCTTAGACCTATTTATGGAGTATTATGAAAAGGTGTTTCCTGAAGATTTCTGGATTGTCTACAGTCTTTACAGTTTTTGTGGTAATACTTTGCCCTAAAAGGGACATGCCATCAAGGTAATCCACTTACTTCTTTGTGGGGTCATGAGGGAAGATGACTGCCATTACTATGTCAGTCGATGAATGGTGCTAAGGTGCCACCTTGGAAAAGGCAACCCATACCACTTGGGCCTACAAGGATCCTTTAACCCTCCCTCCCCCTCCCCTGAGAGGCCACATAGGAAGAGAAAGTGGCAGGAGGAAAAGAGAGAGACAAAAAACAATCCCCCAAAATAAAATCTATAACAAAATCACTCTGCGATAAACTACAGCATGTCTTGAGCTATTGTCTGTTATACTCTTCATTTATTAATGACTTAGCAGGGTTTCTAATATAGGTAGGAAATGTCATGGAATTGTCTTGCCAACCTGCTTCCATGTCTTCATCTGATATTTGTGCAATTTTGAATTTTAAACCATCCTAGTGCATTCTGCAGGAAGGAAAAGAATGGACATCACTAGGATATTGTATAGGAAACCAGAAGGCATGACATTAAGTTAGCATTTTTATATTTATGGAATATTTCTATCTAAAATCTTAGTATGGTGAGTGCTGATTTTCCTGTATAATGCATTGGGATGGAAGTTAGAAAGCAATGACTGGGCCGATTATTTCATGATGACATGGCACAAGTTGATAACTCTTACAACATTATCTCTAACCGGACTACGAAAAAAGCTTTTGCACCTTAGGTACATGTATTTGCTGCCGTTTATTCAGTTTTCACCTCTACATCTCCACTTTGCCAATATTTATTTATTTAGCTAATTTTCTATATCGCTGTATCTATGAGTCTAAGTGGTTAATATATAACAATATACATGGAACAAGGAGCATAGAACATGATAGCAAGAACAAGCTGTATAAACAAGTTAAGTAACTGAGAGAATTACAATGGAGTATGAATGTATTAACAAGGGTTAAAAGGGGGTGAGGAGATGGGAGGGAGGCAGGGGAAGGGAAGGTGAGGTAAAATAATGGTAAGTTGGAATGATAGTTCTCGTTAGTTGTGTGCTAATGTTACACTACAATAGGATTGTAGTGTTGCTGGATTTCTGCTGTCTTATGTGGTGGACTTGTAATGAGATCCATAAGTTTTAGGGTAATATAGAATTTGAAATCAGTGCTATTGTAACGCTATTTGCACATATCATTGACACTACAGATCTGTATCCTGGGACCTCAGAAGGCATTTAAACTAGGTTCGTTGGGGATGGGTGAAGAAAACCCCCAGATAATGACACATTAAATGCCTCTGTAGAAATGGGTAAAAGGGGCAACATCTAGAAAGTGGTATGTATAAATACCCATAACATGGAAAATAAAATCCCAGATTTTTAATGGAAGAGGCTGATTTGGATTTAGTGGCAGTTACGGAGACTTGGTTCACGGACAGCCATGACTAGGGTGTAATTATACCAGGCTATATTCAGGAAGGACAGAGTAGGAAGAAGGGGAGGAGGAGTGGCACTCTATGTAAAACACTACTATTAAAGCTATAGAATTGCAGGGCTTAAAATGGAGCAAAGAGGCACTTTGAGTCAAACTAGAGGGAAACAGAAATTCATTTGCATGGGAGTGATATACAGATCCCCCTCACAAGGAGACGAAATGGACAGAAGACATACGCAGTAACTCTGGTAACCCGGAGGCCCTCCTCGCCTCCGACCACATCAATACACAGCCCCTCGAGTACCTCACCCCCCCCCCAACAAATCACAAACAACTGTATTTGGTACAAACATTTTGGTCGCAGCTTTATTTACAACTTGTAAACCGCCCAAAGGGCCTGAATAACCATTAAACATCACCCAGCCCCGCACCCCTTTACCGGAGGATGCCCCCCCACCCGCCATCTTAGTAGCAAGGCGGAGCATCCTCCTCCCCCCCAAACCCCGCCGCCCGCCACGCCATCCTAGCCGCAACGGCCAGCTCCCCCCCCCCCCCCACCGGGTAGAGACCCCCACCCGGGCTGTCTCGCCCCACCCCCCCGGAGCATTTCGCCCCCCACGGCTCATAACCAGGCCCAGCCCGCGCCGCGCCTGCGAGCGCAGACTCAGTACCCCCCACCCCCACAGCTGCGGACCACCTCACCACCCCCCGTCATAAAGGGGCGGGTGGGCGGGAACACGTCCGGTTTCCCGAGGAGCCGCGGCCAGACACGGACGGCCACGCGGCTCCTCGCCGGCACGCACCGCCCCCCCGCCGGCCGCAGGCCAATGAAATCGCCCCGACGTTATGACGGAGCGATTTCAAAAGCCGCGCTCGCCGTTCCCTCTCAACCCTCCCCCTCCCCCCCCCCAGCAACCCAGCAGCACGGTGGAGGCCGAGGCCGAGGCCGGGCCCGGGCCCAGGTTACTGACGGCCGCGGGACCCGGCCCGCGGCCTCGAGCATTAACTCTGGTAACCCGGAGGCCCTCCTCGCCTCCGACCACATCAATACACAGCCCCTCGAGTACCTCACCCCCCCCCCCAACAAATCACAAACAACTGTATTTGGTACACACATTTTGGTCGCAGCTTTATTTACAACTTGTAAACCGCCCAAAGGGCCTGAATAACAATTAAACATAACCCAGGCCCCGCACCCCTTTACCGGAGGATGCCCCCCCACCCGCCATCTTAGTAGCCAGGCGGCGCATGCACCTCCTCCCCACACCCCGCCGCCTGCCTCGCCATCCTAGTAGCAAAGGCCGGCTCCCACCCCCCCTCTACCGGGTCGAGACCCCCAACCGGGCTGTCTCGCCCCACCCCCAAGGAGCATTTCGCCCCCCACTGCTCATAACCAGGTCAAGCCTGCGCCGCTCCTGCGAGCGCAGACTCTGTACCCCGCCACCGGTGCGAGGTATAAACTATCCTCGCACCGCCCCCCCCATAAAGCTGCGACCAATCAGTTAAAAAGCTTCTTGCCAATCATTGAGCAATAAGTCCTGGCCAACCGGGGACAAGTGTACCCCGTCAGTACGATACAGTCCAGCGCACCGAGGGTCCGCCCAAGGATGCTGGACCTGCCACCCGCCAGCCTGCTGCAGCCACCGGCCGATCTGCCTGTTGATCTTGGCCAGCCCTCTCGACCACCGCCGCTGCGACAAGCAGGCCGGCCGCGAGATGATGTCCGACCACACAATCGCCAAGCCCGGCCACTGCTCCTGCATCGCCCGCAGATCCCGTTGTACAGCACGAATAAGTTGCCGGCACGTCCAACCGGAAAGATCATTGCCTCCTAGGTGTATCAGAAGTCCCAACGGCAGCCGCCGTCTCTCCGCGTGCTCTCGAACCACTGGAAGTAGCTGCCACCAACGCATGCCCCGCTGGCCGAGCCACACCAGCCGGAAATTACAGGACTCCAAGCCCAGGTGTAGACCCAGCGGACGAGTTGATGCTCTGCGTTCCGCCCAATAGACGAAGGAATGTCCCAGAAGCCACCATACGCCTGGCGGGCCCCGTGCAGCACTCCCGGTCGGCACGCTTGACTGAACACCTGCAACAGAAACACAGCATTAATACCCCCCCCACCCACCCCCCCCCCCGACGCCCCTGCAGTTCACAACTGTTCGGGGCGCACATACCCGTGTAAGCCCTGGAGCTCCAACGCCCGATGCGTTGAATCACCTCACCCCCGAGGCCCGCGGCCGCAGCACTGGTCGCCGCACCAATCCGAAAGGAATGAGAAGCGTACCCGCGCTCGTCGACGCCCAACCGCCTCAAGGCCATGCGGAAGACCGCAGTGAATTGAAACTGGGTGACGGCAGAACCGTCCTCATGACAAAAGAAACAGCCAGCCCCCACCCGACGCTGACGCCGGTACATCAGCAAGTTCTGCACCGGACAAGATTCCAGACCAGGGATGGCCCGCAACAGCACCCCACCGCCCCCGCCCCTGTGGGGTCAGTTTTCGAGCGATCCAGACATATCGGCACCCCCTGCCCCTGCAGGTCCACCGGGTGCTCCTGCAACCCTCCCCGACCCCCCCCCGCCCGCCCGCCTGGGGGACCAGTTCGCTAACTCGAAAGGCCCCAAAGAATGCTGTGACAAACAGCGCCCGGAACAGGACGGCCTCCGACACGGAAGCCGCAACCTCGGGCAAGACACCCCAAATACGCAGCAGCAAGTCATGCGACACGGGACGACGCCAATCCGATGCAGGGGGCTGCACTCGAGCCCAACCGGCTAAGAGCCGCTTCACTAAGTACGAAGTGCCCGGATTGCCCCAACCCGCCACCCTGCAAAAGAAGGAGAAACCGACCAAAGCCGCCCGTGCCGCTGACCGGGACCAACCAGACTCCTTCGCCCAGACTATGAAAGACCCTGCCAGAAGGTCCCCGACGCTGCCACCCCTCCAGCCCCTTCCCCACAGAAACTCACGAACCCGTGCATACCCCCGCAGATAGGCTTTCCACGTACCTGGAGCCAGGGAAGAAAGCAGCAGCAACGAGATCATTCCGGCGTCCCAAGCTGCCAGAGGTGCTCCGGCACCACCGCCGCGGTCCCGTCCGCCCCCGGTGCCAATTCCCGAAACCGCTCCCACTGGAAACGAGACAAAGCATCAGCAATCCCATTCTGAACGCCCGGCACATGACGAGCCCGGGCAGTGATATTAAGACGAAGACAAGCCAGCACAAACACCCGCATCAACGCTGCTACCCATGGACACTTGGGAGAATGGCGATTAATGACTTGCACCACTGCAGCATTATCACACCAGAAAACAACCCGCCTGTCCCGTAACCGCTCCGGCCACAGCCATAAGGCCACCACGATCGGAAATAATTCGAGGAACGTCACGTTGCGCGTCAAACCACCCGAAAGCCACGATGCGGGCCAAGGCACAGCGCACCACGCGCCCTGGAAATACAATCCCATGCCCGAACCACCGGCGGCATCTGAAAACAATTCCAGATCCCGGTTGGAAACCTCCCCGGACTGCAACAACGAGCAACCATTGTAGTCTACCAGAAACGCATCCCAAACGCGCAGATCGGCTCGCATCCCCGCAGTGACTCGGATGCGATGATGCCCACATCGAACCCCGGCCATCGCCAAAGATAATCTTCGCGCAAAGGGCCGCCCCATAGCAATGACCGACATGCAAAATTCAGGTGACCAACTAAAGTTTGAAGCTCGGTCAAAGTCACCTTTGCAGCTGAACCGACCGCCGCCACCAAGAGCCGCAGCCGCTCTACCTTATCCGCCGGCAACCGGACCACAAACTCATCGAATCAATCTCTATCCCCAGAAGGAGATACGAGTCACCGGTCCGACCGTTCTTACCCTCCGCCAACGGATGCCAAAATCCGCCGCCACGCCTTGGAAAAGCCCCAGCAACGATCCGCACACGTCGGACTGGGCCGGCCCGACAAACAAGAAGTCATCAAGATAATGCACTATAGTCCGCCGCCAGACATCCGCACCAGCACCAGTGCAAGAAAGAGCTAAAGGCCTCAAAGTAGGCACACGAAATCGCACAGCCCATGGGCATGCATTTGTCATAGTAGTACTGATTGTCAAAACGAAATCCGAGCAAGGGGAAAGCGGACGGGTGCACCGGCAGAAGACGAAAGGCGGACTCAATGTCCACCTTTGCCAACAGGGCCCCTGTTCCACATTGTCGCACCAGCTCCAATGCCTCATCAAATGATGCATATCGCACCGAGCACAGCTCACGCGGGATATGGTCGTTCACCGAAGCACCGAGGGGGCAAGAAAGATTATGGATCAGCCGATACCGCCCGGGCTCCTTCTTGGGTATGACCCCCTGGGGTTATACGAAAAACGGCGAGAAGGGAGGCCGTTCAAACGGCCCAGCCACTCTGCCTAGAGCACGCTCCGCCGCAATCTTTCCCCGGGCCACCTCCCCCCACCGCCCCACCGAGACCGCATTCCCCCGCGCCAACCCCGGGACCCCCCCCCCCCCGGGATACGAAAGCCCTCGGAAAACCCCGCCCATAACATCGACCCCGCCCTGCCATGTCTGGTAGCCGCGTAAAGCTCTAGCCACGGCTGCAGCGCCCGCCTCTTAATGGGGGTAGGCGCTAGCCCCTCTGCATCCCCGTCACTTACTGGCCGCAGCCGTCCCAGGCACCGCTCGGCGGCTGCACTTGACGGCTGAGTGACCGGCACCGCAAAGCGAACAGGCGTGCCGGAACTTACAGTCCGGGAAGGGGCAGGACGTTTTATTGAAGCGCCAGCACAGGTCCCCGCCAGGACCGCTCGCTCCCGTTCTGCTCGTCTCGGGCCCCGGGCCCGCTGACCGAAAGGGCCGCTGGCCTAGCGGAGCCGCCGTCCCTACCGCCTTACCGGACCCGTACCCCCCCGCACCGCCCCTTTTGCCGACATTTGCGTGAGCCAAAGGTTGATATCCTTCATTCCCCACGTCAACTGCCGTGTTCTCCTCCATCCTGTCGCGGAACTCCTCATCATAGTTGAGCCAGGCCCAACCTTCGTGCACCTGAGAAGCCGACAAGAGGGCATCAGCGTAAGCCAGAAGCTCGCCGTAACAACTCGGGTCCCCATGGGCCCCATACACTCGCCAGCCGCAAAAAAGCCCGCGTCCAATTCAACGTGTTCCGTGACACCTTCCGTACCCTCCCCGCTTTCTCGTCTTCTTTACGCTTCTTGCGGCTCTCACCCCTGAACGTTTTCTCCCCTCCAACAAACCGGAAAATATCCAGGTAAACGCCGCTTTACGATCCGCCTCCGCAACTTGCGCGGAACGCTCTCCCACAATTCCGCGCAACGGACCACCCGCGGACCCCGCCCCCTCGCAACCCCGCCCCCGCCTGCGGGACATCCGTGGAGTCGGCGAGAAGAGGCTGAGGACCCGGACGACGAAGAGGACGACGACGTGCTCCTCCGCCGACGCCGTCGGTGCTTCCGCTTCGCCTTGGCTTTTCGTGCCGGCGGAGCACCCTCGCTCGGCCCCACCACCACCCCACCGCCCCCCACCGCAACCCCCGAGCACTCACCAGCTGTCAACTGCGCCGCCGTCGCCTGCGCCTCCGAAGTGGACTCCGTCTGCTCCACCGAAGACTGGCCCAGCTGGCCAGCGGTCGAAGACAGCACCGTGGTTCCGACAGTCGCCGCGGAGGACCCACTCGGAGGCACCGGAGCAGACCCCGACACCTGCAACGAGAGAGGAGAGCCAACACACGGGGAGCCAGCACCCGGGGAAGGCGGAAAGCCCGTCCCCGGAGGCGCCCACCCATACGGCCCCATCCCCCCACCCACGCCCCGGCCCGGCGCCCGCTAGAGGACCCTAACCCCCAGCCGCCCAGTCCGCCGCCCCCCAGGTGGATTGCCAACAGACGGAAGCCCGGCACCCAATGGTTCCCCCCCCAGCCCGCCCCCCAGGCCGGAGCTTGCCCAGGTACCGGGGACCAAGCCGGCCACCCTCCCCCTTGCAAACTGGCCCCCCCCAACCCATAGAAAGGGGCCAATAAGCACCAGCCACTGCCTGCCCCCACCCAGGCCCCCCCCCTCCTGTACCATCCACCCCCCTCACCAACACCCCCGTGAGACAAGCTCGCCGCAACCACCCCCCCTCCACCCCCCTCCCCCCCGACAGCCCAGCCACCTCCCCCGATCATGGGCCTGCGCCCGCCCCCAGGGGGCTCCTCACCTCCCCAGGAGCCTGAATACCACCTGCAGAGGCCGGGGGAGCCCCCCCCATCCCGGCCCCACCCAGCCGCGTAGCCGCCTTCCTACTCCCCCCTGCGCTACGCCGCGACCCGCTCCGGCGCCTGGCGCCGCTCCCGCCCGCGGGATCCCCGCGGAGTACCCCCAGCCCGAGCCCCCAACGACCTCCTGGCTCCGCGGGAGCCAGCCATGATAGGGCTGCCCTACCCAATGCCCCCCCCCCCCACTGGTACCGTTACTGCTTTAGCCTGTAGCTTGCAGTAATGGTATTGTATTGCAGGGTATTTCTTTCGGGGTTTTTATTTTATTTTATTTTTTTTTTTTTTTTTTTTGGTAACAGCCCCCCTCCCACGAAGCACTCCTCCACTCGATCGCCTACCCCGCGACCCCAAAATCCCCCCCCCAACGCACCCAACCCACCGGACCCCCGCGGCCGAAAGAAACAACACGCCGGTTTTCCCGAGGCGCCGCGGCCAGCCAAGGACGGCCACGCGGCTCCTCGCCGGCAAGCACCGCCCCCCCGCCGACCGCCGGCCAATGAAATCGCCCCGACGTTATGACGGAGCGATTTCAAAAGCCGCGCTCGCCGTTCCCTCTCAACCCTCCCCCTCCCCCCCCCCCCAGCAACCCAGCACGCTGGAGGCCGAGGCCGGGCCCGGGCCCAGGTTACTGACGGCCGCGGGACCCGGCCCGCGGCCTCGAGCATTATTGCCATGAAAGGAAAAGTGCTACTGGTAGCTGATTTCTATATGCTGGATGTTGATTGGCACATCCATGCTGTGGTGTCATCTAGAAGTATGGAAATCCTGGATTCTTTACAGGGAGAAGTCTTCCAGCAACTGGTAACAGAACCCACACATGAAGGGGCCATACTGGACCTGGTACTTACCAAAGGGGAAAGTGTTTCTGATGTCATAGTGGGAGACAGTGTGGCTCAGTATTAGGACTAGTGCTGATAAAATCCATTCAAAAGCAAGGTCTTAGACTTTAGGAAAACTAACTTTGCCAAGATGGGACAATAACTCAAGGAGTTGTTAGTGGGATGGGAACAGCTGGGGGATGTAGAAAAGCAATGGGCAAAACTGAAATGGGATATTTTAAAGGCAACAAACCTTTTTGTTAGAAAGATAAAATAAAAGGAAAAGGAGACCACTATGGTTCTCAAAAGAAGTAGCTGAAAAGGTGAAGAAAAAGAGGGAGGCCTTCATAAAATACAAAAGATCACAGAGAGAAGGCGACAAGCATCTATATTTGGAAAGACGTAGAGAAGCTAGCAAATTAGTCAGGAAAGCAAAGATACAAAAAGAAGAAATAACCAATGCAAAAATGGGGGATAAGAACTTCAGACCAGTAACTGTGCTACCCTGTCAGTCTCTATGTTCATCCCAAAATCATCAATGTTGAGCCCCCGGTGATGGGCCCCCCCCTCTATTGATCCCCCCCCTGTTCTGTGTCCCACCGCTTTGACCCGGTGAAAAGCGGGATATAAATGCAGTTAATTAAATAAATAAATAAGACTTTTTTCAGATATGTTAGTGAGAGGAGGAAGGGCAAAAGTATTATTGTCAGACTCAAGGGGGAAGGGAAGGACTATGTACAAGCTGATGAGGATAAAGTGAATTGCTTAACAAATATTTCTGTTCTGTGTTCACAGATGAAGGGCCAGGAGAAGGACAACAGAAAACACCCACAAATGGGAACAAAAATGACGGGAACAATTTTCAGAAGACTGGGTTCGTGAGGAACCAGATAAACTAAAAGTAGACAAATCGATGGAACTGGATGAGATACATTCAAGAATACTGAAGGAACTTGGAGACGTTCTAGCAGCTCCATTGACTAACCTTTTCAATGCTTCTTTGAAGTCGGAAGTTGTCCCAGAGGACTGGAGAAAGGCACATGTGGTCCCTTTACACAAAAACGGAAGTAAGGGTGATGTTGAAAACTACAGACTGGTTAGTCTAACTTCTGTGGTGAGTAAATTATTGGAAACACTGCTAAAAGTGAGAACAGTGATTTTCTGGAGTTCATTGGATTGCAGGATCCAAGAAAGCATGGGTTTACCAGAAACAGGTATTGTCAGACAAATCTCATTGATTTCTTTGACTGGGTGACCAGAGAGTTGGACTGAGGGAGAGCCCTAGATGTGGTGTATTTAGATTTCAGTAAAGTCTTTGACACCGTTCTGCACAGGCGGCTTATAAGCAATTGAGCACCCTAGGGATGGACCCTAAAGTGACTGACTGGGCTAGAAATTGGTTGAGTGGGAGGTGACAAAGGGTACAGGTAAATGGACCTCACTCTGAGGAGAAGAAGGTTACCAGTGGAGTGCCATAGGGATCTGTTCTTGGTCCCATTCTTTTTAACATTTTTGTTAGTGATTTTGTAGGAGGGCTGTTGGGTAAGGTTTGCCTCTTTGTGTATGATAACAAAATCTGCAATAGAGTAGACGATGATGAAGGAGTAGAAACATGATGAGGGATCTAGCTAAGCTTGAAGAATGGTTGAGAATTTGGCAGCTGAGATTTAATGCTAAAAAATGCAGGGTCATGCATTTGGGCTGCAAAAGTCCAAGGGAGCATACAATGTAGGGGGCGAAGTACTTCTGTTTACGAAAGACGAGCAAGACCTGGATGTGATTGTTTCTGAAGACCTTAAAGCAGCTAAATGGGTAGAAAAGGTGATTGTGAAAGCCAGAAGGATGCTTGACTGTATAGGGAGAGGAATGGCCAGCAGAAAAAAGGAGGTGATAGTGCCTCTGTATAAGTCTCTGGTGTGACCTCATTTGAGATATTGTGTGCAATTCCGGAGACCGCACCTTCAAAAGGATATTTATTTGTATTTATTTATTTACATTTCTTTTATACCGCACTATTCGACATCAGTGCGGTTTACATAAAACATAAAACATACACGTTGCATATAATGAACTGTGTTTGCAGGTAACAGGAAATAAAGCTAAGGATATAAACAGGATGGAGTCAGTGCAGAAGCTGGCTACTATGTTATAAAGCATATGAGGACAGACAAAGATCTTGCTATGTATATGTTAGAGGAAAGGCAGGATAGACGAGATATGATAGAGACATTTAAATACTTTGGTGGCATAAATGCACAAGAGGAGAGCCTTTTTCAATTGAAAGCCAACTCTGCTACAAGGGGACATAGGATGAGGGTGAAAGGGGGATAGACCAGGAGTAATATGTGGAAATATT
The DNA here is from genome assembly GCA_033557465.1 of Ichthyophis bannanicus. Lineage (NCBI taxonomy): Eukaryota > Metazoa > Chordata > Amphibia > Gymnophiona > Ichthyophiidae > Ichthyophis > Ichthyophis bannanicus. The sequence continues at coordinate 367,856,860 of CM066033.1, read as the reverse complement.
TCTTTATGAAAAGAGTGGTAGATGCATGGAGTAGTCTCCCAGTGGAGGTAGTAGAAACAAGGACAGTATCTGAATTCAAAAAAGCATGGGATAAGCACAGAAGATCTCTTAAGGAATAAAGGGGACTATTGTTGATATAGAAGGGCAGACTAGATAGACGTTGTGGTTGTTTTCTGCCGTCATGTTTTTATGCAACATAACTCATAATTGTTCCTTTTTAGAAAGAAACTCTAAAGAGTTGGAGCAACCAAACTTTTGAAATTGCTTTAGCAAAAAGACATAGATTCTTTTCAGGAAATAAGATGTGAATAGCTTAGCTGGACATTTTAGGAAAAAGATCAATGATCAGGTTGAACTGGATATGGATCCCTTTCACACCTCAGCTGCTAATGGGATTGATGAACCACTTGATATGAAATCTGCTGGCCATGATTACTTTGAGGAGATATTGCTTCTGATACTACTCCTAAACTAAAAAGTCCTGATTTGGAATATTTTTTTCTTATTAAATCCCGTTAACATTAGGGAACTTAAACTTCTATGTGGGCTATAACATATCAGTCCCTCCTTGATTTTGAAAAATGCAGAGCAGTGTGATGCCGATGGAAGTTTGCCACTACTTCTACAGTCCACTGCCAGACAGAGCTCAAGAGAATGCATGAAAGCTTGGAAAGGACATGAGCTCATGATACTTCTGGGAGATGCAGTTCTTGAGAGTCCTGAAGCAGGAGATGTGGGTGGGTATTCTGCTGTCTAAGCAGGTAGCATGTCAGGTTCTCGAGACAATCAAGGACAGAAAAGCATATTACATATCGGTTACATTTTTCCAGAAATGGGGAGGTTTATATTTTGGCAAATGTTTATGCTCCAAATGAGCATCAGGGGTAACTTTACAAATTGATTGCCCAGCTGGAAACTGTGGTCTTCTCAGTTAACTAAAGTGAGACAGCAGAATTTCGAATTCGGAGACCTTTTGTGCGGTGTCCCCCAGGGCTCTATTTTATCACTTTTATTATTTAACATTTTCCTCAGCCCATTAATTACTCAAATACAGGGATTAGGTGTTTCCTGTTACATTTATGCAGACTACATCTTATTGTTATACTCTACTGATGATTCGGTAATAGATTTGACCCCTCTAAACAACTGTTTAATAACAATATCCTCCTGGTTATTTCAACAATCTTAAACTGAATCCTACTAAGTTGACAGCCATCTGGTTTACTGGTTCGGATTTTCAGCCTACGCTTGCCCGTATGTTAGACGGTCAGCCTTTAGTGTTACATACCTTCCTTCGATATCTTGAAGTCAGGGCCCGCCCGTCCATTGAGCAAGAATGTTGTTTGAACAGGCCCCCTGTTTCAGGGGGCCCCACGCAAACAACATTCTGCATTTAAAGACTTCAGTAAATTTAAAAACACAAAAAACAAAAACTGGCTGCTGCTGCTGCCGCTGTAGCAGCGGCAGAATCAAGTGTCCCACAAGCCCCCCCCCCATGCCTGCCCGGAAGAACCCTCCCTCTCCACGCCGGCTTTCAGAGCCATGAAGGAAGAGTTTCCCTCTCGCGGCTCTGTTAAGCCCACCGGCCTCTTTCCCATCAGTGCCGGCTGGCTTAACAGAACCGCGAGGGAGAAACTCTCCTTTCGCGGCTCTGAAAGCCAGCACGGAGAGGGACTGATGCAGGGAGGGAGGGCTCTGCCGGGCAGGCGGGGGGGGGGGGGCCCGCGGGACACTTGATTCTGCCGCTGCCATGGTGGCAGCGGCAGCAGCAGCAACCAGTTATTTTTTTTTTTAATTTACCGGGGCTGATTGCGGGGTGGGAGTGGGATTAGGACTGGTTAATGGCTATGGGCTGATGGGGGGGGGGGTTAGGACTGGTAATGGGCTATGGGGGGGCTGAAAATGGTGTGATGGGGGATTAGGACTGGAAGTGGGCTGATGGGGGGCTAGGACTGGAAATGGGCTGATGGGAGGGTTAGGACTGCTAATGGGCTACGGGGGTGGGAGGCTAAGACAGGAAATGGGCTATGGGGGGGCTAGGACTGGAAATGGGCTGATGGGGGGGCTAAGACTGGAAATGGGCTATGGGGGGTTAGGACAAAGTTGGCTGATGGGAGGCTTAGAACTGGTAATGGGCTATGGGGGGCCCAGACTGGTAATGGGTGGGGGGGGGGGGTTGCTAGGACTGGTAATGGGCTGAGTGGAAGGGGGCTTGAACTGCAAATAGCTGATGGGGAGGGGGCTTGGAATGGAAATGGGCTGAGTGGAAGGGGGGGCTTGAACTGCAAATAGCTGATGGGGAGGGGGGCTTGGAATGGAAATGGGCTGTGAAGGGAGGGAGCTAGGACTGGAAATGGGCTGAGTTGGGGGGGAGCTAGGACAGGAAATGGGCTGATGGAGGGGCTAGGATAGGACTGGAAATGGGCTGTTGGGGGTTGCTAAGATTGGAAATGGGCTGTGGTGGGGGCTTGGATTGAAATGGATTCATGGAGGGGCTAGAACTGGAAGTAGGCTCATGGGGGACTTGGATTGGAAATGGCCTGAGTGTGGAGGGGAGCTAGGATTTGACATGGGCTGATGGTGGGGCTAGGAAAGGACTAGAAATGGGCTGATGGGGGGGCTGGGATTGGAAAGGAGCTGAGGGAGGGACTCAGATAGGACTGGAAATGGATGGGGGAGCTAGGACTGGAAATGGGCTGATAGTGGGGCTAAGATAGGATTGGAAATGGGCTGATGCGGGGACTAGAAGGGAGCAGATGCTGGGTGGGGCTGGAACTAGAAGGGAACTGATGTTGGGGGAGGATTAGAATGGGATGTGGCTGGGAGATGGAAATGGAGAGGGGAAAAATATTTTGTGTGGGAGGGAAGAAAAATCTACAATTGGCCGGGTATTGGGAGAGTAAGTGGGGATTGAGGATGGAGGGGTAAAATTTGAGTGGATGAAAAAAGAATGAAGAAAGAGCAAAAGGAGAAAGATTAGTATGTTAAAGCAGATGTAGAGAGAGAATGGAAAAAAACTAGAAGAGAGAAGAAAGGACAAATGGACAGCAGACGATGGAGAGTTAGCAGAAGACACGAAGAAACCAGAAAAAAGTGGCTGGAGCAATTGCAACTGAAAAAAAAAATGCACAAAAGGTAGAAAAATATCTCTTTATTTTGAATTTATTATCTGGAATATGTCAGCTCTGGGAAATGTGCATCATTAACGTCTTTGCTTTGTTTAGTACAAGAGGAAATTAATTTATAGTTTTATTTCAACAGTGGTGTTGTACATTCCAAGTTTGGCTTTTGGGGTTCCCAGTTTAATTATTGTCTTCCTGTTTCTAAATTGTGATTCCTTGTTTGGTGATGGTCTATGTTCTGGATGTGTAACTGAGCTGAGGTATTCTGTTTATGTAATTCCTATTTGACATTGTCACTTGTTCTGTTTCCCCACTAGGCCATGTATTGTTCTCTGAAATGTATTGGTTTAATTTTTGCAGTGTTGCATTTTGATAGGTAGTGTTTGGTGCTTTGTGAGTCCTGGTAGTACTGTTACGATACAGCGGGTTTGCTATTGGTTCTAAGTGAGCAGTGTTTGTAGTAGTTCCTAATGTGCCTGGCGGTTGGCACTGGATTATGGTAATGTAGAAATCTTTTAGTCTTTCTTTATCCATACACTCATTAAGAGGCATGTTTACTAAAAGTTAGTGTATGGTAACATTATGCAAATATTTATGCAAATGAACCCCGCACCGAGTCTCCACACATGGCCCCGCACCCCCCATGGGCCGCCCCTGCTTAGAGTTGTGTTAGATTCGGCCCTTACTTTCTTTCCTTAACTGGCCCAGGTAACTAAATCAACTTTCCTGGTCTTACAGCGTTTTCATAGAATTCATTCATTTTTGGATCACCTGGCCAAAATAATTGTGCTTTTACACACTGTGATAGAGACTTGACTATTGCAATATTGTGTATCTAGGCCTTCCACAAGGTCAATTTCCGTAGCCTCCAGACCATCCAAAATATGGCTTTTTGCGTACTAGCTCATGCACACAAATTCAATCATATTACACCACTATTCATCAAATATCATTGGTTACCTAAAAATTCTCAGATCGTTTTCAAGTTTCTTACCCTGACTCACAAAATTATTCATGACACAGTTCCGGATTGCTTGTCTACTATTGTCTCCCTATATGCCCCAGCAAGATTTCTTTGCTCGTTCCATGATTTTTGTTTACACCTCCCCTCCTCACGGGAAATAAAGTATGACTCTACAAGAAAATTAGCTTTTTCTGCTGTGGCTCCAGCACATTGGAATGGCTTGCCGGGCCATCTCCGCACAGAATTAAATTTCAAGTGCTTCAAAAAATCTCTGAAAACCTTCCTTTTTAGGACTGTTTTTAACTTACCTGAGTAGCTATTCTGGTATGATGGCACCCTTTGAGCATGGTAAGGACAGCCCTATTAGTCTAAGGGAATTGTGTGTATTTATCTTTGTCTTATTTTATTTGCCTATCTTTTCTGTGCTGTTCCTATCTCTCCTATACTGTCCTGTCTACACTATGGAGTTCCTTTCCTTTCCTTTCTTTTCTTTTTAAATTATTGTTCACCACATAGACTGCTATGCAATACTGCGGAATATCAAATAAACCATAACCATAAATCACTTGCCTATAAACTGAAATTATCTAAGGAAAGGAATAATATTTTTAAGATGAAAGACAAACAGGATAATGATTTAATTAAAAACAATTTGATCTGGGAGAGCTTTGTGGAATTTATATAAAGATTTTTATAAACGAGCAGTTGGTGAAAATGGAAGATACTGAAGATTATTTAGCTTCTGTAAATTTACAGGGCACCGAAGAGAGGGACAGGGAAGTGTTGAATAGACATATTTCCACCTATGAGGTCCTTATTGCCATTAAAGATCTACTGATAGGAAGATCTCCTGGCTTGGATGGGTTCTCTGTCACCTTCTACAAGAATTTTCAAAATCAAGTTTTGGAGTCTTTAACAAGATTATTTGATGCAGTGAAAAAAAAAGGAGAGACTACTAGATTCTATGTGAGTGGCTGGCATTACCATACTCCACAAGGAGGGGACGGATCCTACAAGTTGTGGGTCATATAAGCCCATCTCATTATTACGGGCTGATTTTCAAAATGTTATCTTTTCAGCGTATTAGTCAGGATTTTTATCTTCAGTTTTCTTTCTACCAATCTGGATTTGTTCCAGGCAGGCATGCATCTGACAATATTAGGAAAGTGTTGATCTTGATCTCGAAGGGCCAGAGGGTTCAAATCCAGCAGTACTACAAGCAGTCAATGCCAAAAAGACTTTCAATTGAGTGTACTCTCTTTTTGTGTTTCGGATGGAAAAGAAAATGGGGATAGAGAATTGAATGATGCAGTGGATTAAAATCCTATATTGGAATCCATGGCATGCATTAAAATTAAGGGAGCATGTTCTGAGCAATTTGAACTAGATATAGGATCATTTATTATTTATTTAACTATTTTTCTATATTGCTTTTCTCAGGGTCAAAGCGGTGAAATGTTACATTTTCTTATTTACATAGAACAGTACAAACTTATATGCAGTTGCGGTAACATATATCTCCAGGAACAAGCAGGAATGTAGTCTTCACATATGGGTATCGTCGGTACCGATGGAGCCTGCGCGGGAACGCTCCCCAGCGTCCAATTAGGAAGCTTTTGGGAGCATCCCACAGCGCCTGCGTGCTGCCTTCCCGCCTTTCTCAACTGCCTCTCTCCAGTTCTTCGTTTTCCGCGGAGCCAGCAGGTCGTGTTCCTGTCACCGCAGAAAATTATTTCCTTATTCTTTATTTTTTTGTGGTCGCTTCTGCCTTCCCGAAGCTATACCGGTACCACCGGTTCTTCTTTCTTTCTTTAAAAAAACAAAACAAAACCCCAAATATTCTTTTTTCCAAACTTTCTTCCAGGTGCGCGCCATTTTGGGCCTTAGGCCCAAAATTTCCTCCACTATGGAGAAACCCACCTCAGGTTTTAAAAAATGCACCAAATGTGGCGGTACCATCTCCGTCACTGACACCCATGAGTAGTGTCTTAAATGTTTAGGTCCTGACCACTCCATCTCCGAGTGTATGGCTTGTGCCATGATGTCCAAAAGGGGTCGACAGAACTGAGCTGCCAAGCTCAGTGCCCTTTTTCCTTCCGATGCAGCTTCGGTGGTATCGACGTCTTCCAGGGCTTCATCTTCCTCCCATGGATCTCAGGTAACTAAACATAAGTCCAGCCGGTCTTCAAAGGGTAGAGCTCCTTCTAAGCATCGAGATGCCTCTGGCGTTGCCCTTGAGGATTCCATACCGGCAAAATTGCCCCGGCGGGAGGCTTCGGCTTCCAAAGCATTATCGGGGCTCCAGGATGTTCTCGAGGCCTCGACCTCGGCAGAACTACTGGTGCCATGCTCTGGGGTACCGGTTGCATCCGATACCGACACCCAGACATCGGCAGTGTCGATAGACCAGAGGTTCCTGGCTATTGAACACAGTCTGGTGGCTCTCCTTGCAGCATCGACGCCCTCGGAACTGTGTCAGACTCTTCAATCAGTACCGGCACTGATGCCGGTACCGGTACGATAGCATAAACATCGACATCGGTATCGGCTTTGCCGGCACCCAGTCATGCGATGCCTTCTGGTGCCGATACACCGGTACCGATTACCCCCAGTACCGACTTCAGTCGGTACGGGTATCGGGCTCTTCAAGAGCATCCAGACAGACGGTACTTTGGATCCTCGGAGGATTCCGAGGATTCTGACAGCTCTGCTGGTACCGGTATACTTCTCCCGGAGGAGCCTTCCTCTCCTAAATGTAGGATGTCTCCTCCAGAAGATATTTCCTTTCAGGATTTCATCAGGGAGGTGGCTCGTGGGTTGTCCATTACTGTGACTCCTGAAACAGAGCCCAGAGTTAAGGAGTTGGAGATTTTACAATATCCCAAAACTCCTAAGGAAGCGGCTACCTTGCCTATCCATGAGGTTTTACATGATCTCATGTTGAGAATGTGGGAGACACCTCTTACCACCTCTCCTCACTCTCGCAGACTGGATACTATGTATCGAGTCCCTCCTTGTCCTGGCTTCCAAAAAACTCAGCTTCCCCACCACTCCATTGTTTGTGGAGTCAGCTATGAGAAGGATCAGGAGTGCAAAGAGGCATGCCTCCAATCCTCCAGGATGTGAGTGTAGAACCTTGGATGCCTTTGGACGTCGTACCTTCCAGGCTTCCATGCTTTCTGCCAGGATCATTTCCTATATTTTATATATGGGAATGTTCCTTAAAGAAGTCACAGGAGATTTAGAGGTTTTGAGCCCTCTTCTTCCTGAGGACAGAAGGCAGGATTTTCTCACACTGGTTAAACATGCCCAGGATGATTCAAAGTTTGTCAATCGTGCAGCTTTTGACTGTTTTGAGTGCATAAGCAGAACCTCTGCCATTGCCATAGGTGCACAAAGAATTGCCTGGCTCCAGGCATCCGATTTGGAGCTCTGGGTGCAGGACAAACTGGGAAATATCCCTCGTACAGGTGAGAATCTATTCAGCAAGAATTGGCAAGAAAAAGCCAATGAGATGGATGCTGACAACTCTACCTTGGATAGGCTATCCAAAGGCACAGCTGATCCTGCCAGAAAGAATTTTTTCAAGAAGCCTTGCTTCTCGAAAAAAAAAGAGGTTCTATCCCTCTTATTCCCAACAGGGACGTTTTGCAGGTCAGCTTGTCCGAAAGGGTCAGCAACCACCTAAACAAAGGAAAGCAAAGACTGCCAAGCCTCAACCGTCTCAGCAGTCTCAGCCTCCACAAGGCCTTTGACTTTCATCTAGAGAACTTAGCCTTCCTGGCCCTCAAAGGACCAGAGCCTTCCACTATTCCAGGAAGGTTATGTCACTTTGCACCCAGGTGGGAGCAGATAACAGCAGAGCATTGGACACACTCCATTATAAGAGAGGGGTACAAGCTGCACTTTCTGTGCATGCCCCCTCCCACAATGGTAAGACAGTTCAATTCTCAGACCTCTCTCATCAACCTGTTTGATCAAGAGGTCACTATACTTCTTGCCCAAGGGGCAATAGAAGAAGTACCCATCCATCAACAGGGTACAGGGGTTTACTCCCCCTATTTCCTTATCCCAAAGAAAACAGGGGGATACAGACCTATTTTGAACCTCAGAGAATTGAACAAATTCCTGTTCAAAGAGAAATTCAAAATGTTTTCTCTAGGAACTCTGCTGCCATACCTTCAGAGTCAGGATTGGCTTTGTTCTCTAGATCTCAAGGATGCGTACACCCATGTTCTCATCCATCCAACCCACAGAAAGTTCCTTCGGTTCCTTTTTCAAAGAAAGCACTACCAATACAGGGTGCTTCCTTTTGGCCTGGCCTCAGCTCCAAGAGTGTTCACGAAATGCATGGCTGTGGTAACAGCATTTCTCCGCACTCTAGCCATATTCATCTTCCCCTACTTAGACGACTGGCTCGTTCGAGCCCCATCAGAGTCAGAGGCCAGGACTTCTCTATCTTGCACAATACGTATCCTTCAGTATTTGGGTCTGGTCATAAACATCCCAAAATCCAGTCTAACTCCCATTCAGTCTCTAGAGTTCATAGGAGCTTTGCTGGATACCAGAAAAGCAAGGGCCTATCTTCCTCAGGCCCGTTGCCTTCACATGGTGCAGTTAGCTTCTCAAACAGTGCTAAAGCCTCACCTCACTGCCCGAGAAATGTTACAACTGCTAGGCCACATGGCACCTACAGTGCATGTGGTTCCTTACGCTCGCCTCCATATGAGAGCAGCCCAGTGGACTTTATCCACTCAATGGACTCAGGCATCAGGGTGCCTGTCAGACAAAATAGCAAACACAGATTGCCTTATTTTGTCCCTCCAATGGTAGCAGTCCACTCAAAACCTGTTGCTGGGGTCCCCGTTTCAACAGCCTTTACCCCAGGCAACTCTCACAACAGATGCTTCACCAGTGGGTTGGGGAGCTCATCTACAAGACCTCTCCACCCAAGGCACCTGGTCTGCACAGGAGACTCATCTACATATCATCTACATATCAATCTCTGAGAGCTCAGAGCAATCTTCCTTGCTCTTCGAGTGTTCCACACCCTGCTCAGCTACAAGACAGTCCTCATTCATACAGACAATCAAGTAGCCATGTTCTACGTGAACAAGCAGGGGGGAACAGGCTCTCTGTTGCTTTGCAACGAAGCTTTGCAACTATGGGCCCTCACTAAAGAGCATCAGATTCATCTCCTGGCAGTGTATCTTCCAGACATACAAAAATCTTGGGCAGACAGACTCAGTTGAGTTCTGCTTCCACACGAATGGTCTCTACATGCAGACCAGGTGGCCAAGATTTTTCAAATTTGGGGAACCCTGGACATAGACCTCTTTGCAAGTCCGTTGAATGCCAAACTTCCCCGGTTCTTTTCCAGAATTCTGGCTCAGGGCTCTCAGGCCAGGGATGCTTTCCTCCTTCATTGGGGTCAAGACTTCCTTTATGCCTTTCCGCCCATTCCCCTAATTCCCAAAACCCTATTCAAGCTTCAGAGAGACAGAGGCCATATGATTCTCATAGCACCACAGTGGCCACGGCAAGTGTTGTACCCTTTGCTTCTTCAACTCTCTCAAGCTCCCTCCCTGGAGTTAGGATCTGCTCCAGATCTACTGTCTCAGGAGGACGGAATGTTATGGCATCCCAATCCCCAATCTCTGCATCTCAGGGCTTGGTTGCTGAAGGCCTAGATCTTCATGATCTTAACCTCCCTCAGCCAGTAAAGGATATCCTTTATGCTTCCAGGAATCCTTCCACAAGACACTCTTATGCTTTTAAGTGGAAAAGGTTTACCATATGGTGTTCACAGAAGGGTCTTAACCCCGTGCGATACCTCTGGAATCATTACTGGAGTATCTGCTTCATTTATCCAATGCAGGACTTAAGACTAATTCAGTAAGAGTCCATTTGAGTGCTATTGCAGCTTTTTTGAAGCCTCTAAATGGTCATCCTATTTCCTCCCATCCTCTTATAGCAAGATTTATGAGAGGCCTTCTTCTAACTAAGCCTCCCATTATGCCACCACCGGTGGCATGGGACTTAAACCTGGTTCTTGGTCAGCTCATGAAGCCACCTTTTGAACCCTTAGCTACTACCTCATTGAAATTCCTTTCTTGGAAAGTTATCTTTCTCATTGCAATCACATCAGCATGCTGCATCAGTGAGTTGCAAGCACTAGTAGCTGATCCACCTTATACAAGGCTCCATCATGACAAGGTAGTCCTTAGGACTCATCCACACTTCATGCTGAAGGTGGTCTCGCCTTTTCATTTAAACCAAGCGGTCTACCTGCCTGTGTTTTTTCCAAGGCCTCATGCATCTAATGCAGAAAGGAATCTTCATACTTTAGACTGTAAAAGGGCTTTAGCCTTTTATTTGCAAAGAACACAGCAACATAGAAAGTCCTCTCAACTCTTTGTTGCTTTTGATCCTTCTCATTTGGGACTTCCAGTCTCCAAGAGAACACTGTCCAATTGGATTGCACAGTGTATTTCCTTCGCCTATCAGAGTAAGAACCTTCCTCTGGAGGGTCATGTCACAGCTCACAATGTGAGAGCCATGGCAGCTTCAATGGCTCATCTGCACTCTGTGTCTATCGACGACATCTGTCGAGCAGCCACTTGGGCCTCGGTTCATACCTTCACAGCCCATTACTGCTTGGACAAGGACTCCCGCCGGGATGCCTTGTTTGGTCAGGCTGTTCAACACCTGTTCCATGCCTAATCAACTCCTACCCACCATCCCTGGTTGGATGCCAGAGATCCATGGGGGGAAGTGGAGCCCTTTCACAGGGACACACTACTTCTGGGGTCTCTCCCTGGCATCTAAAGCTAGGGAGTTCCCATATGTGAAGACTACATTCCTGCTTGTTCCTGGAGATAGCATAGTTACTCACCTGTAAGAGGTGATCTCCGGGAACAGCAGGAATTTAGTCTTCACAACCCACCCACCTCCCCTAGGAGTTGTATCTCTCTATCTATCTCTTTCTCTTTTCCTCTCTCTCTCTTTGTCTTAGCTTTAAACTCAACTGGAGAGGGGAAAGGTGGGAAGGCAGCACGCAGGCACTGTGGGATGCTCCTAAAAGCTTCCTAATTGGATGCTGGGGAGCGTTCCCGCGCAGGCTCTATCGGTACCGACGATACCCATATGTGAAGACTAAATTCCTGCTGTTCCCGGAGATCACCTGTTACAGGTGAGTAACTATGCTTTACAGTTCTACACTGATTTGGACCATTGTTGGACTTATGCCCAGTTAGGGTAGGGTGTGTACAAAATCTTTTTGCTTCAAATTGGTATTGGGCATATGTACAGATATGGGGCTTATGTACAGTCCCAGACCCTCAGTACAGGGGGACTACGAGATGACAGGACTGCCCGCTCTCGCCCATTATTCTTTGTGATGGTGATGGAGCTATTCGCCTAAAGGGTGTAAGATAATATCAAAATTACAGGTATAGAAATAGTGGGCCTAGAATTTAAAATAACTTTATTTATTCTTATATACTGTGTTTCTGAGATTCAATGCGGTTTACAGAGAACAGAACTTCAGCATTACATGGAACAGTTTTACATTGAACCATTAACATTATAACATGGATGGAACTACAGATAACACAGAATAGTGTAAACTGTGTATAAAGTAACAAGGTTGCCTGTAGCAGTCTATGGTCCAATGCTTTTTCTTAGGCTGGGGTGGGGGGGGGGGATGTTGGGGAGTGACAGGAGTAAGAGATAAGGGCCGGATCATGTTACACTATCAAAATGTTCCATGAACAGGTGGGTCTTCAGCATTTTCTTGAATGTTGCAAGATCGTGAGAGTCTCCGATGTGATTTGGTAAGGCATTCCAAATGCGAGGGGCATGTAGGCAGGGCCGGCCCGTCCATTGAGCAAGAATGTTGTTTGCACAGGGCCCTGCGTTTCAGAGGGCCCCACGCAAACAACATTCTGCATCAGCCCAGGTAAAATTTAAAAAAAAGAAAACAACTGGCGGCTGCTGCTGCTGCCACCGTGGCAGCGGCAGAATTAAGTGTCCTGCAGCCCCCCCCCCCCCCCCGCCTGCCCAGCTAAGCCCTCCCTGAGTCAGTCCCCTCAGTGCCGGCTTTCAGAGCCACGAAGGGAGAGTTTCTCTCGCGGCTCTGTTAAGCCCACCAGCGCTGATGGGAAACAGGCATTTCCTGTTTCCCATCAGCCCCGGCGGGCTTAACAGAGCCATGAGAAAGGGAAACTCTCCTTTCACTGCTCTGAAAAGCACGTGCTGAGGGGACTGACTCAGGGAGGGCTCTGCCAAGCAGGCAGGGGGGGATTGCAGGACACTTAATTCTGCTGCTGCCACGGCGGCGGCAGCAGCAGCAGCAGCCATTTTTTTATTTTTTTTAAATTTCCCTGGGCTGATGGGGGGAGGGGGGTTAGGACTGGTAATGGGCTATGGGCTGATGGGGGGGTTAGGATTAGAGGTGGGCTGATGGGGGGGTTAGGACTGGTAATGGGCTATGGGGGGGCTGATTGAAAATGGGGTGATGGGGGTTAGGACTAGGACTGGGATTGGGCTGATGGGGGGTTAGGACTGGAGGTGGGCTGATGGGGGGGTTAGGACTGGTAATGGGCTATAGGGGGCAAAGACTGCAAGTGGGCTGATGGGGGCTTAAGACTGGTAAAGGGCTATTGGGGGGGGTTGCTAGGACTGGAAATGGGCTGAGTGGAAGGGGGGCTTGAACTGCAAATAGCTGATGGGGATGGGGGTTGGAATGAAAATGGGCTGAGTGGAAGGGGGCTTGAACTGCAAATAGCTGATGGGGAGGGAGCTAGGACTGGAAATGGGCTGAGTTGGGGGAGCTAGGACAGGAAATGGGCTGATTTTGGGGGCTAGGATTGGACTGGAAATGGGCTGTTGGGGGTGCTAAGATTGGAAATGGGCTATGGTGGGTGCTTGGATTGAAATGGACTCATGGAGGGGCTAGAACTGGAAGTAGGCTCACGGGGGGCTTGGATTGGAAATGGGCTGAGTGTGGAGCGGAGCTAGAATTTGACATGGGCTGATGGTGGGGCTAGGAAAGGACTAGAAATGGGCTGATGGGGGGCTGGGTTTGGAAATGAGCTGATGGAGGGACTCTGATAGGACTGGAAATGGATGGGGGAGCTAGGACTGGAAATGGACTGATGGTGTGGCTAGGATAGGATTGGAAATGATCACTGCTAAAGCTGGAAACCGCCAAAGCTAACCATGCATCAGCGATATTGGCTGCTGCCCGGTTAGTGGTTTCCAGCTTTAGCAGTGATCACCGGATATTCAATGCTGTCACTGCGACATTGAATATCTAGTTTGGAGGTCGGCAGGGAGGGCTATGCGCCCATTGGTGCATAGCCCTTTGAAGATCCGGGCAAAGGAATATTGGGCCCATGATATTTTGTTTAACTTTAATAAAGAATAAATGGGGGAAAATGTTGTTTTGTGTTTCACCAGCATATGTAGCTCAGGGTGTTTCCGAACACCAGAAAAAATATGATGGTCTTGCAGCTTTGTACAGTACATCATAGCAATTTTTCGAAGAATCGTTGCTATTCACTGTGTCTCTGTTGAGTGTACATATTCAGGGTCTCCTGTCGGCTTCCATCTTTGCTAGCGAAAAGTAATCATAAGTCTGTACCTGCTGGTACTGCATGCAGTACAATACAGAAAGCCAAGCTGACCTGCTTTATTAGTTTGCTGTTTTGTCTTTTCAGTCCATCCTTTATAATTCTGTAATAGCTTTTGAATATAACTGCATTTTCCTTACACCCGCTCATTTGTGAGCGCTTACTGCATCCCATTTCCTATTGCTGAATCTGTCTGGTTTACCCTTTTCTTGTCCAACACTTTACTAGTCAGAAAACCCTCTTTGTACGCTGAACATTTTCTGCACTTGGATGTGATGAAAGCCTTCTAAAAATAATTCAAGTGAGCCCTTTCGTTTAAAGTCCAGGTCACAAAGGGCATTGATTTCTTTTTGTGAAATACAGTAGTCATCTCCTGTTTGAAACATGATGATTTTCATTTAGAGCTTTGGTGTACCACATCCTCTCATGATTGCTAGTCAAGTGAATCAGGCTTTCAGAGTGATCGGACAACTTCTCCCATTTCATTGTCTAATCAAAATCTGTCTTGGCAGACTAGATAGGCCTTGCAGTCATAACTGGCAACATTTTCTCTGTTGCTTTGGAAAAGGGATATTTAATGATCCTTGGCCCTTTTGATTTCCAGTCAGCATGCATTTAGTCTTTTAAAATGGCATAATTCCACCTGAAATGCAGTACCTTCTGCACCAAACAGACTGCCTTTTAAGTTAATCTTTGATTTTTCCCCATGCTGCTCAACTACAAAGAAAGCTATTTGCTTGAAAAGGAACGCCATCTTTTTACCTCCATGGCCAGGCTAGGTGCTATAGTCTTTGCCAGTCCTTCAGTTTGATTTGTGGCGTGCCAGTTCCCTCTGCTCCTGTTCCAACTCTGCTTTTCTCTGTCATGGAGCATGGTGGGTGAACTAAATAGTGCGACAAGGCTGATGCAGAAAGCCGATGCTGAAGTCACACTCTAGCAACTTTTTATGCCTATTTGCAGCACACTAATAGCACTCAACTTCAGTGCTGGCATGCAGAAAAGGGCTCATAAGCAAATGAGCTACTCGTTAAACTGTGTGCAAAATGGCAACATCAAACTGAGAGAGCAAGCCAAACACATGCGCAAAGAAGTCAATGCTAGTTTGGCATGCTCTCCCAGAGAAGCAGGGGCACTGCGTGGCTAATTTGCATATGAACCCAGTAGAAGGAGATGTTCTTTTAAGGTTGTCCGTCCCAATTTCGATTTCCACTTTTACATCATTTTTAATTAGGCACATAGAACCTATTTTATCGTTAATAATATATTTTTAGGCATTCCCTTATAATGTTATGTTCTCACTGTATAGGCACCAGGAGCCTTTTGAAGCTATATGGTTTTGCCTGTACCATACCAAGCTTTTGTATGCACAGTTACATGAGTTCTACACATGTTTTTCCTCTTTTATTGCTCCATGGGTAATGAGATTGGTATATCCAATATATGTTTTTGATGGATATAGTTTTGTAAATATGTTTTTATATTTATTTATGATACAGTATATTTTTAATCTGTCACACATCATACGATTTTATATATAATTTTACATTGTTCTCATCATTTGGTACTACATGTATTTTATCCCCCTTCAAATCCTGTTTGTAAGGTTTAATGTTTATATTTATTACTGTTAATTTATTCTCCTGTATGATATCTCTGCCTTTGATCATTTATTATTTATTGAATTTATTATTACTTTTTATTCATTTGTGACATTTTAATGGGTTTACTATGATTTCTTGTTTTGTTCACAGTCTTGACCCATGACGAAGGCCACGCTGACACATGGCTGTGTTGGGCTGAGTACCTTTGTGTGCATATTTCCACTGAGTGCTTTTAATAAGGCTTTGCTTCCATTACCACCCTCCCTCACATAATCCATTTAGCATCTCTTCTCTCTACCCCCACCCCCACTCTCCATCCAGCTCACCTCTGTCTCTCAATGGTGCTCTAGGTGACTGTCTAGTTCGTCTAATGCGTAGCTCCAGCCTTGACACACTGACCCCCACTGAGACCAAGCAAAAGAAACACATGATCCTCTCTCTCCATCTTCTGCTCCAGTTGCTCTCTGTTCTCTACATACAACAATGATTGCATGAACAAATGCTTGTTTCTGTTTTGGGAAAGAAGAAAAGCAGTACTATATGGGAGCAATTTTATAAGTACCTGTGTAAAGATATGCAGTATGTTTACTAAACAGCGGTAGCAGCTTCCGTGTGATATCGGAACCGCGGTCCCATTGAAATCAATGGGGCCGCGGCTCCGATATCACACGGAAGCTGCTACCACTGTTTAGAAAATATACCCCTATGTCATCAATGCCCGTAAATCATGGCATTTTTGTGTTTTACATGTGTAAATAGACATTTGGCATATGTACTTTAACCGGATGCTATTTTACTAATGTGCATGGTGGCCTAATGGTGCTTCACTGCGGGCATATGCATGGGTGAAATTTGGGCAGAGCATGGTTGGAGTGCACAAGTACATTCCCAAGTTATACAATACTCATTTAGACATATTCTTCAGAGATCTAGGCACGGTCATTTATAGCAGCTCTGTAAGCGATCACATCTTAAATTTACACACGTTTTCAACCACTTACATTAATATTTTATAAAGAAAAGTAGGTCCCTCCTTATAAAATTACCCATAACATGCACAAAATAGCATGCAGATGATAAACCTCATGGTACACCGTTGTACGTCTCCATCGTAATTTTCCTACTAGCATGCAAGTTAAGAAATGAGGCCACTTTAGTCGTTCACGCTAGATGTCATTACCTTAATGAATAGCATCTTAAATACAATTGTGTGTTTGCTGAACAATTTCACATGAACTTTAGTGAACTGGCCTCTATAGCTGTCAGATGGGGATTTGTGGAATTCATCTATATATTCGACTAATGTTGGTGGGATCATGCACACTATCTCTGGTGAAAAAGCATTTTTGAAAATGAGAAGCTTTACTCTTTGATTATGAGCAATGATTTATAAATAACATATGAACACATGCTGTTAAAGCACTGCTCATACTTGATTTGTCTCCAGATTTTTTCATGTTTGTTATTGTAACATTTCATGGTTTTGGGCTAAATTGATTCTCGGAATCTTTTTGTTCATTTTTACTCCCCCCATTTAGAGCTATGTCTATCTGTATGCTGCATTTCTGTTCGCAAAATGGTTTGTTCTTCCTTTCCTTTCCTTCCTTCCTTTCCTATTGCAAAATGAATCTGTTCTTCCTTATCCTTCTAGACCAGTCCCTGACAAGCTGGTTATGCCCCCCAGCCAGCAGTTGGAGGCAGACTAGAGCAGCTTTCAGTGTTGTCATCATTAGTATATACTTAGGGTTTTCAGTTTTCATTTATAGCAGAAAAATCTCAATTAAACACTCCCGAAAGGAAATTTGGGCCTCCGCTATAATTGAAAATCTCTGAAAAATGGCCCCTTCCTCAGAGCTGTGATGATGTCACCTAGCAACAGCTGTCACAGCCAGGTGACATCATCCGAGCCAAAAGTTGCAGGCGCCAGGTTTTCTCTTGCTTTCCCTCTGTGATCAGGGTTTCGGAGGACGAGAACTGCAGGGTTGGCGCCAAATCCAGCTTGCCCGAGGCTATTTCCACTAAGCATGCCGACAGCCGAACCTCGAGCCTGCATCAAGACAGCATGAACAATTCTTGCTAACTGGCAAAGCCTAAAGGGAAGGTAAGAAAATTATCCATTTCAGACAGCTGATATACATCATTCACGCATATGCCAACCACTAGGCAGAGCTGTATATTACAAAATCCCAGACAAACACTGGGCTAAATAAGAAACCTTCCCAAGCTGAAGATTGGAGACAAAACACAATGGGCAGATTATTCAAAGGGGTTAACATGATTAGCAGACCTGCTAACCGTGTTAATCCCCATGTCCATGGGTGCTGCCGCTGCACACCCTGATGCCGTACGCTTAGCACTGGAGCGATATTGAGCCGCTGTCCGCTTATCGCTAAGCAGCAAAAGTTAAGTGTAGTAAAAGCTGGCCTAACTTTCAGCATTGAAACTAACCGGGCAGCGGCTGATTATCACTGCTGCCTGGTTAGCTTCACGGCAGTTGAGGCAACCCGGCTATTCAATACCAGGATATGGCCCCAGCACTGAACACGCAGGTATAAAGTCCAGCAGCCGTGGCTAGCCACTTTAGCAACACTACCTGCCGCCGCTCAATATTGGGTCCTGAGCTGCTGAATTTTCTCTCTCAAAATCTTTTTTTATAACTGGGGGGGGGGGGGGGGGGGGGTGATGCTGCTGATGGGGATGAAAAAAAGGAAGGTTAATAATGCTGTTGCTGCAGCTTGGAAAAGGGAGCAGTGTTGGGTGCTGGGGAAAAGGGCTGGCTTTGGAAAAGTGTACTTTGTGCCATCAAATGAAATCCACTGCAATTTTGTTTGCACTGCAAATACACTGATAATGCACTTTTTTCTGACTCAGGGAAGGCACCTAATTGCTTCAAAATAAACCCTTAAAATCTCAAACAATAAACACCTAAGACAAGAAGCCCTGTATATACTCTGGTGCAGCAGCACTATGAGAAGCCAGTATTTGCCTGCTTCCAGCTGGTGGAGGGTGTGTGGACTGGTGCAGCAGTGTAAAAAGGCCTGACTCTCCAAGCCCAAATCACAGTCTTGTGACCTGTGTGATTGAATCCTTTGGTCCAACGTTTGCTCGGAGCTTGGGTACACCCATTGTCTCCTCGAGCCAACAGTTGCCTTGTTACCCATGAGTTTCTAGTGCCAGTGGGCCAGAGCGAACAGGACAGCCCCATGGGATCCCTGGTGATGTAAATGCTAAGTGTGGGCCCGGTCTCCCCTTCCCGCTCTCTGTCCTGTATTCACATTTTCTGCTCTTTTTCTAGTATTTGCTAGTGTTTTTACTTCAGTCCCAGTACTCAAATTACCTTTCTTTTCTGCTTTTTGATAAAAGCAGCTTCAAACATAAAAAGCAGCCTTGAAGCAGCTGGGGAGGCCCCTTTTTGTGTTTCTCTGGTGTCCTGTCTGGTAAGAAGATTCCTTTACCAAACTGGGATTCCTTTTTCATCTGTCTACAATTTTTTCCATGTTTGAGCTCTGCAGTCATGCCCAGTGCATGGAGGTATGCTGTTTGTGGCTCCCATCGAGTGAGCTCTGCGGCAGGCTCCTTTTTCCCTAAGTGCAATGGAGAAGTCTTGGGGTACATTCTTTTTGGCAATGTCGGGACCCACCACAGGGGCCTGGGGCCTGATGCCAATGTTGATGTCTCTGCCATGTCTCCTCTGATTTTTCTGTCGGTGGGAATGGCAGTCATCTTGGATGCCCACATGGTCCTGACTGAAGAGCGAGTGTGGGAAGATGGCTACAACCTCAAGCCAGCTGCCTCCTGAAGATCCTTCGTGACCCCATGGCCTTTTTTTCAGCTGGTTTTGAGTAGCAGCTCCTGAAACAGCTCATGGGGGCTGTTTTCAGACTTTGGTAGCTGCCTAGTAGCCCTCTTCATGTGGGTCTGATGCCATGACCTCTCCTACAGGGATTCTGGGTACTTTGAGGTTTCCTCCTCTGGTGGTAAGGGGATTAAGCACCCCTGTTCTTCTTTTACTCCTGTCTGTTCCTCTGGGAGCCCAGACGTATCCACTCTGGAGGAGTGCTGATGGAAGATGAGGATTTCTTGTCTCCGACAGGTAAGTTAACAGGAGAGGGAGCTTTCTGTATTAGAGGGAGAAAATCTATCAGTGATTTCTCTTCTTCTCAGAGAGGACCTGGCTACCCTTAGTCAGGATGCCATGGTGGCCTTGCACATTGTAGACCCTCCTTTGGTATAGGTTTCTCAAGTGGATGCTATCCTGGAGGAGTGGTGTCAGCCCTCCAGCCTTATTTGCCCTCCTTTCTGAGCTCTTGCAAAAGCTTATATCCTCTCAGTGGGAGGCACTGGAGCTGGAGCTGAGGGGCATTAAGGCCATTGCTTGGCTGTAACCTCTGACCTAAGGGAAGAGGAAACAGCTTTTTGGGGTTCCAAAGGTGGATGCCCTGATCATGGCAGTGATGAAACAGATGATTATTGTGAGGGAAGGTGGCATTGTGCTGAAGGAGACTCTCGATAGAAGAGTGGAAGCCCTCCTCAAGAATGTCTTTAGGCTTTGGCCTTGGGCACTAAGGTGGCACTTTGTGAGGGCATGGGGGCCTAACGCTCTTGTGCTGGATCCAGCAATTGCTGGACAGCTTAGATGTGAAATTGGAGTCTGGAGTGTTGTTTGTGACAGATGCCCTGCATGACTTAATTAGGATCTCCTCTAAGGCCATAGTAGGCCAAGGTTGGCTCTGGCTTTGGAATTGGCTTGCTGATGTTGTGTCCAAGTTGCGGCTGAGGGAGCTCCCATTTAGGGCAAGTTTCTCTTTGGGAAAGATGTAGAAAAGTTTGTGAAGGACCTGGGAGAGGCTCACCCACAGAGGTTCCTGGAAGAAATGCCCTGCAAAAGGAAGCTCTAGGCCTGGCAAGGAACATGGGGGCATTTCAGGGCCATAAAAACTGGAGCTAGCATTGTCTATTCCTCCTATGGGTCTAAACTCAGAAAGAGTCAGTTCTTGTGTTAATGCCAGCAATTGTGGGCCAGCAGAAGCCTTCTCAGGAGCTGGGAAGTCCTTTCAATAAGATCTGGTGGGTTCCTTCTGAGGAACAGGTGGTAGGGGGACAGCTCCTGCTGTTTTGCTCAGAATGGACCCACAATGCATCAGCCCAGTGGGTCGTCTAAAAGGGGTACATGCTGAAGTTTGCAGATCCTGAGTCTCCTTGCAGCTGCCTAGCTAAGTGAGTAATGATTAAGGAAACTCTTCAGCACCTCCTGCAGTTGCAGGTGTCATACCCATGTTCTTCAAAGAGCACTATCAGGAGCAGTATTCCATTTACTTTGTAGTACCAAAGAGAAAAAGGCGGGTCCTTCTGTCCTCTCTTATTTATTTAACAGGTTTTTTTTATACCACTTGATCATTTCAGTCAAAGCAGTTTACATTGTAACTTAAACTTGGTAATGTACATTGAACAGGGACATTGATAACTTGGATTTTTCTGAGGCAGTGGAGGGTTAAGTGACTTGCCCAAGGCCACAAGGAGTGCTAGTGGGAATTGAATGCTGGTCTCTTAGTTCTGAAGCCAGTGCTGTAACCATTAGGCTACACCTTCACTCCACTCTCTTGGATTTGAAAGCTGTCACTGCTAAACTCAGCATGTCCCATTTTCACATGGACACCCGCAGATTGGTCATTGTGTCAGTCTGGCAAGGGGAGTTTCTAATGTCTTTGGAACTTTGAGACATACTTCTGTATTCCTATCCAGAATCAACATCCGCAATTTCTCTGCTCCTGTGTCTTGGGCTACCATTTACAGTTTCAGGCCCTGCCCTTGGGCCTTGCCACAGCCCCTCACACTTCTCGAAAGGCATGGTAGTCCTGATGGCCTTCCTGCATAAGCAAGCGGTCCAGGTTCATCCATACCTGAATGATGGGCTGATTCACTCTGACTTCCAGGAGAAGTCCATGGTGGATGTGTCTCAGGTGATCCAGTGGCTGTAAAAACTGGGTTAAGTGATCAACTAACCCATGTGCAGATTAACTCCCTTTCAGATCTTGGAATATCTAGGTACCCATTTTGACACTTGTGGGGCAGAGTGTTTGTCACCCTGGATAGATTGGTTAAAGCTACAGTGCAGCACCGGGACTTTTGCTATTGGGCAACTCCAGGGCATGGGACTACCTGCAACTCCTGAGAATCAATGTTTTTGACTCTGGAGCTGATGCCATGGGTTAGACTGTATATGTGTCCCCTGCAAAGGAACTTTCTGACCACTAGTCTCCCCTGCTCCCAATTGTTCAAACAGTACCTCCTTCTTCTGTGGAAGATCATGGAGGAGCTAGCCTGGTGACTGCAGGCTCACACTGTGATGGGCAGAATGCCTCTGGAGGTGCCAGATTGGGTGATAGTCACTACACATACCAGCCTTTTGGGGCTGGGTAGTTCATTGTCTGGGTCAGTGTGCACAGAGATGCTGATCCATGCAGGAAGCTTCCGGGTCAATTAACATATTAGAGGCCAGGATGATTTGTCTAATTCTGGAGAGGTTTTGTATCCTCCTGGAGGGCAAGGCCACAGTAGTGGCATACATCAACAAGAAAGGTAGCACTTGCAGTGCTGTGGTGGCTGCAGAGGTGGAAGATCTCTATCATTGGGCAGAGGCTCATCTGGTGGATCTATCAGCAGCACACATCATGGGAGTCGACAATGTACAAGTCAACTTTTTGACCCAGAACACCATGGATCCTGGCAAGGAAGCTAAGCTGTCATATGTTCAGCCTCATCATGTGGAGTTGGGGCCTGCCAGTCTTTGATTTGATGATCACCCTGGAAAATGCCAAAGGGGAAGAGCTTTTTCAGCCTCCCTACATCCCCTTCTGAAACTTTGCTTAACCCTCTCTTCCTATTTTGTTTCCCACCCGTGCTGATTTCTCTCTGCCTCAGCATTGAGAAGCTGCTTACCTGCTTTGCTGCCAGTGTGGGCACATTTACCTGCCAGCCTGTGAGCCATGTGGGCCGAATTCCAGTGCGGATGTCGAAGCCCTCTGTGCGCCTGGCCAGAACCGGATGCACAGAGTGTGTCACGATTCTGATCCTGCAGGCACATCTAGCCCCGCGGGATCAGAATCACGAACAGTCCTGTACATGTAGGCCGGGACTGTGATTCTCAGTCAAGGCTTTTAAATGGAGCTGCGACACCATGGCATCCAGTTGCCATGGCACACGGCTCCATTTAAAAGCCACGATCCCTGGCCACTGGTCTTCAAGTTGATTTCCCTGCAGCCTGACCCCTGATCTGGCCTCTCAGGGCAAGGATCTGGCTGTGGAGAATGCTCTCCGCCCCCTCCCGTCACTGCCATGACCCCCGGCTTGCCGATCCCACCGCATTGGGGAAGTTATTCCACTTCGGAGGTGGAATATCTTCCCCATTCAGATCACCTGCTTCGGACGTACAGGGCTGATGTTAGAATCGGCCCTGAACGTCCGTAGCTGCCGACTGTCCACTGCCCGCCCTAATGCCACCCCCGATCCTTCCCTTTCCCCCCCTATCTAACTTCCCCCGTACAATGTGCGGGGAAGGAGGATGGGGCCGGGAAAGGCCACGAATAGCGGAGATGGACATCCCAACGGGACATTCATCCCTGCTATTTGTGGCACAGAATGATCCCCTGTGTGTTTTCTGATATATTTATTTTATCATTGTTAGTGTGCTATTTATTTATCTGTATGTTTAAGTTTTCTCCATTTGTACCTGTCTCTGCATATCCTCATAACTTTTACCCTCTCTCTCACCCTTCTACCTATCCACCCCATGGCATTCAGTCTCTTAAAGCCATCTTGTACTCATTACCATGATTATTCACAGGTGCACTTAATCCCCTGTTATCTCTCTCCCACCTATCCTTATTTCTTCTGACTTCTGTTCTCCTCTCCATCTCTCTCTTTTATGGCTCTTCAGCTCTTTCTCTTCCTAATTATCTCCCCTCCTACCAACACCCTCAAGTCCCCCCCCTTATCTCTCCTTTACCATCCTCACTTCCCCCCACCATCTTGTCCTCTACCCTATCAGATCTTTATGCAACAGCTTTAATCTTATTCATATCCCTCTCCTTTACCTGTTCTCTCTCCCTTTCTCATGTGCCTTGTGGAACTCACACTCCATCTTAAATAAACTTGCCTTTACTCATGATCTCCTTATCTCTAATGCTCTCCATCTTCTTGTTCTAACTGGGACCTGGCTCCTCCCAGAAGACTCAGTGTCAGTCGCTGCTCTCTGTCATGGTGGCTATCAGTTCTCCCACACGCCTCGTCCCACTGGCCATGGTAGTGGTATTGGGCTTCTACTCTCTCCTTCCTGCCAAATTAAACCCCTCCTGCTGCCTCACTCTTACTCCTTTCCTTCCTTTGAGGTCCACTCCATCTGCCTTTTTATTCCACTACCTCTCCGGTTAGCTGTTATTTATTGACCTTCTGACAAGTCCACCTCTGCCTTTCTCACTGACTTTGGCTTGTGGCTTTCCTTCTTTCTGGATTCATCTTCCCCCTCCCTTATTCTTGGGTACTTTAAAATTCATGTTGATAGCCCCTCTGACCCTTATGCTTTAAAACTCCTTTCCCTTACCTCCTCATTTGACCTCCAGGTTTGCTCTACTGCCCCCACTCACCAGCATGACCACTGCCTCCACCTCTAATTGCTTATCCACAAACCTCTGTACCTCAGTCCTTCGCTTTCGGACCATCACCTGCTAAGTTTAACTCTTCGTCGCTCGCTGCCTCAACCTCGCCCTGTCTCCTCCGACCTCTTTAGAAATTTTCATGCTATTAACCCTTTGGTGCACTCCTCCACTGTTTCATCACCTCTTTCCTCCACTACGTTATCTGAGTCTATTGATAAGGAAGTAGCTTCCTGTAATGCTGCACTTTCCTCTGCTCTGGATGCTCTTGCTCTGCTCATGCCACATCTTGTGAGGTATACTATACCCCAGCCCTGGCTGTCTTCCACTACTCGCTATCTGCGTTCCTGTGCCTGTTCAGCTGAGCGCACTTGGCTCAAATCCTGCACCCTTGTGGACTTTCTGCACTTCAAATTCATGCTTGTCTCTTTCCAGTCAGCCATAGCACTTGCCAAACAAGACTATTATGCCCATCTGACTAAGTCTTTTGTCTCTGACCCTCACCGTCTCTTTACAACTCTCAACTCTCTCCTCAAGGTACCTCCACCTGCAACCCCTCCTTCCATTTCTGCCTAAACCCTGATTGACTCTTTCCATGACAAAATTCACAAGATCACATTCCAATTTCCCACAATGTCAGCTACTTCCCCTCCTCCCCCTCTTTCAACTTCCTCCCCTACTTCTGCTGCCCTCTCTTCCTTTTCTGTGATCTCTGAGGAGGAAACCACACACATTCTTTCCTTCTCCAAACTCACTACCTGCTCATCTTATCCTATTCCCAGCCATCTTCTAAGCTCCATCTCCTCCACGGTTGTTCCTTACATCTCTCATATTCTCATCCTATCGATCTCCACTGCAACTGTCCCTGCTGTTGTTGCATCTTTCCTCAAGAAACCCTCACAAGACCCTACCTGTCCTCCTAACTATTGACCCATCTTCCTCCTTCCCTTCGTTTCCAAACTACTTGAACATGCGGTTCACCACTGTTGCCTCGACTTTCTCTCCTCTCAAGCCCTCTTGGATCCATTACAATCTGTCTTTCGCCCTTTACATTCTACTGAAATGGCTCTTGCCAAAATCTCCAGTCACCTGTTCCTCACTAAATCCAAGGGCCTTTACTCGATCCTCATTCTTCTTGACTTTTCTGCTGCTTTTGACACTGTTGACCACAACCTTCTCCTTGATACCTTGTCCTCGCTTGGTTTGAAGAGCTCTGTGCTATCCTGGTTCTCTCTCTCCCATCGTTCTTTCAGTGCTTGTTCTGGTGAATCCTCCTCTACTGCTATCCCGCTATCAGTTTTTGTACCCCAAGGATCTGTCTTGGATCTACTCATTTTCTCTCTCTATACACAATCCCTTGGTGCACTCATCTCTTCCCATGGCTTTCACTACTATCTTTACTTAGATCTACCTCTCTATACCTGAAATCTCTCCAGTAATCTAGGCCAGGATCTTTGCCTACCTTTCTGACATTCTTGCTTGGATGTCTCACTGCCATTTGAAATTGAACATGGCTAAAACTGAGCTTCTTATGTTTCCACCTAAACCCTACTCTCACCTTCCTCCTTTCTCAGTCTCTGTGGATAACGCTCTACTCCTCCCTGTCTCCTCAGCTCGCAACCTTACGGTCATTTTTGACTCCTCTCTCTCCTTCTCCACACATATCCAACTGATAGCTAAAACCTGCCGTTTCTTTCTCCATAACATCAACAAAATTCGCCCATTCCTTTCTGAACACACTACTAAGGCACGTATCTGCTCTTTAGTCAACTGCCATCTAGACTAGTGTATCCTACTCCTTGCTAGTCTCCCTCTGAATCATCTCTCTTCCCTTCAATCTGTTCAATACTCTGCTGCGTGGCTAATCTTCTGCCAGCCTTGATATGCTCAAATAACCCCTCTTCTCAAGTCACTTCATTGGCTCCCTATCCGTTTCCGCATCCAGTTCAAACTTCTCCTGCTGACCTATAAGTGCATTCACTCTACAGCTCCTCCCTACCTTTCCTCTCTTATCTCTCCCTACACTCCTCCTTGGGAACTCCGCTCTTCTGGCAAATCCCTTCTCTTCTATTGCTAACTCCAGACTGCGCTCCTTTCACCTTGCTGGTCCTTATGCCTGGAACAAACTACCTGAGTAAGTACATCAGATGCCTTCTCTGACCCTTCTCAAATCCAGGCTGAAAACTCATCTCTTCACTGCCGTTTTTGGATTTTGACTCAACTGATCTTTGTGTTTCCTTACCATTCCCCCTAGATATATCCCATGTCTACAGCTACTGTGTTGTCTGATGACTGTCTTTTACATGTGTCTGTGCAGCACTGCATATGTCTTGTAGCACTATACAAATGTTCAGTAAAGTAGTAGTAGGATCCCCGCGGGCAGGGTGGCAGGCCATTCGCAATCATGGAAAATACTTATTCTGTCTTCCCATGGCTCCCAATTACAAAATTCAACAGAAACAGCCAAAATGCTCAGCAACCGACACCCTGGATGAGCCCCCATACGTAGAGCAAACAGATATGTATATAGCTCACTTGTTATGCGTAAGGATTTGTCTGCACCAATCCCTTTTGGCTCTTATCGCTTTTTGGCAACAGATTAGCACAAGGCAATGAGTTCTGTATATATTATGATTTATTATGATAGTTAAATAGCACTCACATGAACTATTACTGAGGAATACAAAAATGAAGTAAGGATAATTTGTAGCATCCACTGAGCAAATTCTTATGTAAACAGTTAACAGATTCCCAATGGAGGTGGTGGGGACAAATACAGTGACAGAATTCAAAATGGTATGGGGCAGACACAGTGGATCCTTTTGTAGCAAGAAGATGACTTCTATATCTTTTATACTTCAAAAAATAGAGGGGGGTGACTTGTATGGAGCGGTGGGTACAACCCCAAACAAAGGTATGGGGGGGTAACTTGCATGGAGCAGAAGTTACAACCACTCTTGCCACCTTAATGGGCAGACTAGATGGACCATACTGGCCTTTATCTGCCATCATATACTTATTTTTATTTATTTAACATCTTTTCTATACCGCTTTTCATGGTGTCAAAGTGGTTTATAATAAATATTGTTTTGTAATTACAGTGAACACTGGGAAAGGGGAAACAGAATGAACTTTATGAACTTAAATTAAACATTAGGTGACCATAACTTTAACAGTACAGTAGTGTGTATCCTTACTTCATTTATATCATAGGTGGAGGGTTTGTTGCCCATTATTGGGGTGGAGGCTGGGGTATGGGAGGGGGAAGGGATAGGGGTTTGTATCATCTTGATGGGGGAGGGGGACAGTTCAAGGGGAGAAGTTATTTGGGAGGGAGGTTTGTAGCATTGGGAGTCTTTGTACTATGTTACTATGTAATTACCAAAAGTCATATAGTCTGACCTGTACTTATAAAAGCAAAAATAAATTGTTCTATCTCTCCCTGACTCCAGCAACCAAGAGGAAATAAAATCCAATGCCTTACAGCTTTAGATGGGGGGCCAGCTCCAGGTCAGGTTCCAGGGATGGCACTGCTCCAGGTAAGGCAAGTTTTATTTGTCATGCAGGCTCCAGCCCTTGAAGACAAGTTGTGTACATTCTAGGTTTTGGGCTCCTATCGTATGCAAGGCTTAGAAGAGGAACAGGGCACCTGAGGGGCTTGCGCAATTCTCTGGCTTGTCCCTCAGTAATGATGGGACTAACCTTAAATGAGAACATAGTATCTTTGGTAAAGCAAACGGCAAAAGGTTTGGTGGCAAAAACATAAATGGCCGATGTTCTTCCGGGCAGGCTGTGCACTGCTACGGTGCATAGCTCTGCCCGCCGACCCTTAACCCTGTATATTCAATGCTGGGGTCATATGCAGCCTTGAAATTGAATATCTGGCAATCACCACGTATGCTGGAAGCTACATTAGGTAACCGGGTAGCAGAGATGTTGCATGCTGCCCGGTTAGCCCCTATGCCAAAAGATAGGCAGTTCCTTGTCTAGCATGCAATATGCAAAATAATGTTGGTTATAATCTGAGACCTCAAGAAGATAAATAGTTATCAATTAGATGGGTGATAGTAGAAGTGCATAGCCCAGTTAATTTATTGGAGGGATATTTACATTATTTTGCTTATATCTACCCTCTGAGGAAGCGACTTATATCAGAAGTGAATTAACACAGCCATGGATAGTCAACATTCTTGGAAGGATATTTTTAGCCATGGATAGCATGCAATATAGCTGCTGCTTGGTTATTGCTTGTCCCTGCCTCCACTCTGCCCTGGAGCGCCCCCAACGTGCCCTGATGCTAACCGGATGGCATCGGGACACATAGGGGAGTTAGAAGGGGATATTCAATGGCACTAACCGTGTAAGTGCCCTTGAATATCCCCATTTAAGGCATTTACATGGTTTATTGGGCTGTAAACCATATAAATGCCTTTCGAATACTGGGAACAAAGTCTTTGTCTTAGATGGAAGAAGACACAAAGCCAAAAAGCATCTCTTGCTGGCAACAGGCTTGGTGGCAAAAAGCACAAAGTCTTTATCCTAAGAAACCAAAGAAACCAAATAGCACAGTAGCAATCAGCATAGTCATTGTGCAGATATTTTTATTACTTACTCAGCTTATGTCAGGGCTCAAATACACCTCTGTGATTGATTGTATCAGGTCTTATTAGGCTGGTTGAATCAGGAGGTAGCTACAGGGCCAGCCCAACCACTAGGCAAACTAAGCAGTTACCTAGGGTGGCAACTTCTGGGATGCCGCAAAGAACAGGGCATTCAAAACTAAACAATAGATTTTGAAAGCTGTGTGTGTGTGTGTGATGCTTAAGGTTTGCCTAGGATGCCGACATCTTGAACAAACTCTAGGGCCAGTCCTGGTTAGCTATCATGAGGTCGTTGGGTCCATGATGCGTGATGGAATGCAGCTGAAGATTTAAATGTTGGTTTAAGCTATTTCCATACAATGCTGCATCTTCCAAGGTCATTGAAGTAGTTCTTCAGTCTGAGAAAGGCCTGGAAATCTGATTTTCAGCATGTAGGGAAAGAAGAATGGGTTTTCAATGTCCACGCATAGGTAGTTGGCAGGCAATGACTTCTGGGACATCACCAGGTCACAGGTCTGTGCAGCAGGAATCTATGTCAGTTTTGTTCAGGATATTGGTTCAAGAGGGCACAGATAGGCTGTTGGCAATGGCCTTACATTCACAGCTCTTTTGAGCAGGGTCTGCCTATCTTTTAGCATCCTTCCCTATCTAGCAGGCCTGTGCCACCTTGGAGTACCATCACCTCAAGTGTGTTGCCTCAGATACTGGCCCAGGGTCACTTGCCCAGTCTAGGATAGGCCCTGCAGTAACCAGCTACCCTGTCTGCCTGCTCATACTCTTCAAAAGACTGGGGAGAGGGAGAATATGTTTGTCTTGCTAATGTTCCTATATAGATGGATTCCCAGCTCTTGGGAGAAGGGACTGCCTGTCTTTTAGAGCCCTGCGCCAAGCAGCAGGCCTGTTCACCCCCTAGAATACCATCACCCCAAGTGAGCTGCCTCTGCTATGCCTAGGATCATCTGCCCAGCCCTGGTATAGGCTCTGCAGTGCCCAATTACCCTGGCTGCCCTCTCACAGTCTTCAAATGACTGGCTAGAAAGAGGAGGATGTGTTTGTCCTATTAATGCTCCAAGGGATTGGATTCCAGCTCTTCTGAGATGGGACTGCCTGTTTTTTAGTGCACTGCCATCCTGGAATACCATCACCCCAAACGGGCTGCCTCAGATACTGGCTCTAGGGTCACCTGCCTGGCCTGGGATAGGCCTTACAGTGCCCAGTTACCCTGCCTACCTGCTCACATTCTTCAAAGGACTGGAGAGAGAGAGGAAATGTGTTTGCCTGGCTAATGTTCCTATGGGACTGGATTCCCTGCTCTTGGAAGCAGGGTCTTCCTGCCTTTTAGCTTTTATTTAACTTTTAGCTTTATTTATTCTATGAAGACGGGATGGAATGGAATGGATAGATACAGTGAGGTACCCTCCCATCCCCATAGCTGCTGTTCCAGACAATAGGTGAACAAGATTGTTACAAAGAATATTATCTCACTGTATCTTCTCCTTCTGCAATGGAATAGATGGATTAAGCGAGGTTACTTACCTGTAACGGGGGTTCTCCGTGGACAGCAGGATAAGTCAGCCACACTTGGTGACGTCCTCCGGGCGGCGCCAAATTCGGAAGTGCTCTCAAGCTCAGGTTTCTAAGCATGCCCAGGTAGCCCACCTCCCGGTCCCGCCCCTAGCCTGGACAGTTGTTTTCCAAGCTTGATATCCCGGCTAGGGAGCGGATCTTCAGGCGGACCTCCTCCAGGGGAGGCGGGCGAGAACGTGTGGCTGACTTATCCTGCTGTCCACGGAGAACCCCCGTTACAGGTAAGTAACCTTGCTTTCTCCATGGACTGCAGGATTGCGTCAGCCACACTTGGTGACTCCCAGCTGTGCGCAGCGCGCTGAGGAGGAGGAGGGAGGCATGAACAGAAGGCTACCAAGGCAGTGTTAAGTTTGTCTTTACTAGAACAATGCAGGGCAACATAGGTGCCGATAACGACAGTAGCAAAGAGGTAGACAACATGTGCAGTGAACCTTACAGTCAACAATATGTAACAGTGCAACCAGTGAGCAACAAGTGCAATCAACAATGCGCAAACAGTGCAATCAGCAGTGTGCAAAACAGTGCAATCAGTAATGTGCAACAGTGCAATCAGCAGTGTGCAAAACAGTGCAATCAGTAATGTGCAACAGTGCAATCAACAGTGTGCAAACAGGAACAGTACAGGTGCATGTACCATCAGCATAAGGTGCATAGAGTTCGGAAAGGTGCCGCAGGCCGGCCCTCACATCATAGTCTGAGGGGTCTGCAGGACGGCGGCGAGGACGGTGTTGCCAACTGCGCAGCCCTCCTGAGACCGGAGGTCGAGGCAGTAGTGTTTCTGGAACGTGTGAGGCGATGACCACGTGGCTGCTTTACAGATGTCAGTTAGGGGAACTGACCGCAGGTTGGCTATTGAGGTGGCCAATGCTCGCAGCTGATGAGGTGCCACTTTGTTCTGCGGCTGAGTACCGGTTGGGTCGAGGCAGTAGGAGACGCAGGAGGCGACCCAATGGGAAAGGGTCCTTTTCGTGACAGGTTGTCCGGGCC
This sequence comes from Ichthyophis bannanicus, assembly GCA_033557465.1. Taxonomy (NCBI): domain Eukaryota; kingdom Metazoa; phylum Chordata; class Amphibia; order Gymnophiona; family Ichthyophiidae; genus Ichthyophis; species Ichthyophis bannanicus. The sequence goes on along the minus strand of CM066033.1, from coordinate 367,825,712 downwards.
TGTGGGGGTCAAAGGAGATGAACAGCTGCTCGCCTTTCCGGGCGGCTCGGGTTCTGGCTAGGTAGATCTGTAGGGCACGGAGACAATCCAAGGTATGGAGACACTGTTCCTCCTCTGAGTGGTGTGGCTCAGGAACAAAGGAGGGCAGTTTGATGGACTGGTTGATATGGAATGCAGATGGCACTTTTGGTACGAATCTGGGGTTGGTCCTCAGGGAGGCGCAGTCCTGGTGGAGCTGCGTGTATGGAGGGTGCGCGACCAGTGCTTGGAGTTCGCTGATTCTCCTGGCGGAGGTGATGGCCACCAGGAATAGTGTCTTCCAGGAGACGTATTTTATGTCTGCAGTCTGCAGAGGTTTGAAGGGAGCCCGAGTAAGGCGGTGGAGGACTGCACCGAGGTCCCACGAAGGTTCCGGGGCCCTCACCGGAGGCCATAGGTTCGACAACCCTTTCATGAAACGCGCCGTGAGGGGAAGCGTCGCTATGGAGTCGGCCCCATCAACAGGTGCGTGGAGAGCCGCAATGGCGGAGAGGTGCACTCGGATGGATTGTGTTTGGAGGCCGAGATCAGCGAGGGAACTGAGGTACTGTAAAATGCGGCTGACTGGGCAGGTGGATGGGTCAAGCCCTCGTGCCGCACACCAGAGGCTGAATCATTTCCATTTTAGGCCATAAGACTTTCTAGTGGAAGGCCTCCTGGCTGCCAGGACCACGTCCTGCACCTCTATGGGGAGCTAGAGGGAAGCAAGGTTCATCCGCTCAACTTCCAGGCAGTGAGCGACAGGGCTCTGAGGTTGGGGTGTCTCGTGAGTCCCACATTCTGTGTTAGAAGGTCCGGGTACAGTGGTAGGTGAATTGGGCCATCCTGTGCCAAGCGTCTCAGGAGCACGAACCACATTTGTCGCGGCCAGTGAGGAACCACGAGGATGACTTGTGCTTTGTCCTGGATAATGCGTTGCAGTGTCACTGGGATGAGGGGGGTCAGAGGGAAGGCATACACCAGAGACCACTCCCCCCAGTACACGTCGAATGCATCCCCCGAAAGTCTCTTGTTGGATGGGTGTCTTTGAGCAGAATTGGGGGCATTTGGCATTTTCCTCGGAGGTGAAGAGGTCGACCTCCGGGACTCCCCACCGCAGGAAGAGGGTGTTGGCAACCTCTGGGAGGAGAACCCATTCGTGGGGTTGCAGTTGCCTGCTTAGTTTGTCCGCAAGGACGTTCATGTCTCCAGGGAGATAAGAGGCACGTAGCCAGCACTTGTTCTTCAAGGCTAGCGCCCAAATCGCTAGTGCCTCCTTGCAAAGGGGGCGTGAGCCTGTGCCCCCTTGCTTGTTGAGGTAAAACATGGCCACTTGGTTGTCCGTCTGGATGAGGATGGAAGTGCCCCGTAGGTGCGGCAGGAAGGTCTTGAGGGCGTATTTGATAGCTCTTAGCTCCAGGAGGTTGATGTGCAGTTTCCGCTCACTCTGGGACCATGCTCCTTGAGTGCTAAGCTGACGGAAGTGCACTGCCCAGCTGGAGCAGGAGGCGTCCGTGGTGAGGGTTGTCTGGTGCTGGGGCTGGTGGATGGGCTTGCCCACGGAGAGGTTCGCTGGTATGGTCCACCAGTGAAGTTGTGACCTGACTGGGGAGGTCATCGGGATCCTGGAGGCCAGCGATTGTGAGTGTTGGTTCCAGTGAGCTCGGAGATGCCACTGCAGCACACGCATCTGCATTCTTGCCACTGGGATGACTGAGGTTGTGGCTGTCATGTGTCCCAGGAGGCGCAACAGTGATCGAGCCGAAGGGTTTGCTGCCGCCGCTACGTTGGCAGACAGCGAGCTGACGGTCAGCATTCTGTGATATGGGAGGTAGGCTTTCAAGGACTGAGTGTCGATGACTGCTCCAATAAACTCCATCCATTGAGAAGGACGAAGTTGGGATTTGCTGTAGTTGATGACAAACTCCAGGGCGGAGATCAAGGCAATGGTTGTGTGTAGGGATGCTAGCAGCTCTTGAAGAGAGGGTGCTGAGATGAGCCAGTCGTCCAGGTATGGAAACACGGCGATGTTTTGTTTGCGGAGGTGGGCTGCTGCTACGGCCACACACTTCGTGAATACGCGTGGAGCCGGGGACAGTCCGAAGGGGAGAACCCTGTATTGGTAGTGATGCCCCAGCACCTGGAATCAGAGGAACTTCCTGTGCGCCTTGTGGATGCTGACGTGTGTGTATGCCTCCTGCAGATCCAGGGATGCGAGCCAATCGCCTGTCTGTATCAGAGGGAGGATGGAATTGAGGGAGTACATTCTGAACTTCTCCTTGGTGACAAATTTGTTTAATTTGTGCAGGTCCAAGATGGGGCGTACCCCGCCCTATTTCTTCGGGATGAGGAAATATCTTGAGTAAAACCCTGTATTGATCTCGGATGGTGGGACTGGTTCTATCGCATTGGAGGACAGTAAGCGTATCAGCTCCATCGTCATGGCACGCTGAAGGTGCGGAGGTGTCTTGCTGGTGGGTCTGTTGCGCTGGAAGGGTGGAGCCGAAAAACAGATGCGGTACCCTTTGTAGATGATCCGCATGACCCAGGAGTCTGAGGTGATCCTCTCCCATTCCGGGAGGAAGAAGGAGAGGCGCCTCCTGATCTGGGAGGGGGGTTGCCCATAATTGTCAAAAGGAAGGACCGCCTTTAGTGGTCTGCGTGTTGCTGGTCTTCTTCTGCTTACGGTCTCTCTGGAACTGGCGCTGGTGAGAGGGTCCTTGGTAGTAGTTGGACTTGTACCTGGAGCCTTGCCACTTCTTGCTTGAAGAGTATCTCTTATTGTAGCTGTAATAGGGTTTCCGCTGGTAACTGTTCTTTTGGGTGCGGCTGTAGCGCTCGAAACCATCCTCTGCCAGGGCCTGCAGGGTATTACAGTCCTCCTTCATATTGTTTACCATGTCCGAGACTTTTTCTCCGAAAAGGGATTCGCCCGCGCAGGGGGCATCGGAAATCTTGTCGTGAGAGTCCTCCCTCAGTCCGGATGCCCTCAGCCATGCCCATCTCCTGGCGGATATCGCTGTGCCCGCTGTACGTACAGACGTATCGAAGGCATCGAAGGCTGTGCTTGCCAGGTGCTTGTTGCATTCGGTCATGTCATTGAGTGCGGCAGAGAAGGAGGCCTGCGACTCCTTAGGTAGAGAGGAGACTGCATTCCTGATGTTTGCTACACAGGCGTCCTGAAAAAGGACCTGTTGAAATTGGTGGGCGGCGATTCTTGCGCTGAGCATGGCCCCTTGAAAAACCTTCTTCCCAATGTTGTCGAGTAGCTTGTGATCTCGTCCGGGAGGGTGGTTGGTGTGTGTACGCGATGACTTGGCTTTCTTAAGGACTGAGGAGACAACAATGGATTGATGAGGCAATTGCGGTTTCTCAAAACCTGGGGTGGGCTGAATTTGATACCTCCTGGAGGTTGCGTGCACTGATGCCGGTGTGAGCCAAAGTCTCGAGTGGGTCTCTTTCAGCTTGCGGTGCAGAGGCAAGGCGAAGGTGGTTTTAGGAGTAGTGAGGTATTTGAGCACCTCTGGTTCTGCCTCCTCCGGGGCGTTGGAGGAGGTAAAGCCCAAGGTTGCGGACAATTTGTTGAGGAAATTGGGATAGGTAAGATCCCCTGGAGGAGGTGGCCGCTCATCTGGTTCAGGGGACTGCCTGGCCGCTGAGGTGGTCGGGTCCAAGAAAGCAGACCCTACGACCGCCGCTTCCTCCTCTGGTTCCTCTGCAGAGCTATCTGGAGAGAGGGCTGCCTGAGGAGGTGCTGGGGCCCTTGCCTGTGGTGGATCCACTGCATGTGATGGAGGGATCCTCAAGGATGAGGAGGTTGCAGTAGGATCAGCTGTAGAAGAGGGTGCAGTTTGTTGAACAAGTTGAGTTTTCAGCTGGATGATAGCTGAAGAGTTAGCAGGGTTGGAGTAAATAGAGGCACTTCTGTGGGAGCGCGATCTGCATCTGGAAGAGTGCCTCGAGTTGAATCCCGTGTGGTGTCTATAGCCCGAGCTGGAGTCGCTAGAATCAGTAGGGCTGGTGGAGCGTTCACTCCTGCGCTTCTTCTTCTTGTGGGAGCCCCATGAGCCGGCATGGAGAGTTGAAAGTAAGGGGGAATACCCCAGAAAGCTTGCGTACCCAGGAGGCATCACAGTATTGCACCCACAGGTAAAAGTAACCTTCTGCACAAAGTACCTTGGGGGTATCTCCTTGGCCCTAGTTGTGGGAAGCAGGGGGCAAAATCATAGGTAGGCAACATAGTATAAACAAGGTACATATGTGCTGACCGCTAGGAGCTCCCCTCACTCAGCGGCAGCTACAGACATCCAGGTGTCAAAAAATGGCCCCGGCGCAAGGCCCTGCCCCACCCAGTAGTATATGCCCCAGCAGGTCTCAAGCACTCTTTTGGCCAGAGTGCTCATAAAAACTTCTGTCCAGCGGCATAACTAAAACTTAAAGAAGGCCGCCGGTACTGGCCAGTCAGCAGCTAATATAACTAAGGTAACCTTTCTAATTGTCCGCAGGTGAAAGCTAAAAAAGTGACCTGAATGGCTCCATGGCTCTGAAGCCCTCCAGCGCCCAAGCAGAGCAATACTGAGAATGAGAACTGAAAAGAAAAGATACAAGGCAATGTCAATGATAAGTGTTACTAAATGAACCTGCATGATTTGAAACAATGTTGCGGGTTCGTCGCGTGGCAAGCTTGTAACTAGAGGGGAAAGTCAAAGGACCCAAAGTAACTTGGTTACAATATCCATAGTCCAAACACAAAGGCCTGGTAGATCCTATATCCGTCGCTACACCATGCTGCCGCAGTCTACACTCCCAAGAGAGAGCCTGACCATCACAAAACAGTCAGCACCGTGGAGTTTCAATGTGGAGATGCCGACGCTGCCTTCCCTCGATCAATGAGCTGGTTCACGTAGACCTCAGCTTCTGCCGCCGTTAGAAAGGCATGATGGGCTCCTGCGTGCATCACATGTAGTTTGGCAGGGTATTGCACGGAGAACCGAATTCCAGCACCGATAAGCTTTTCACATAGGGGGGCATACTCTCGGCGTTTCCGACTCAGCACGACAGAATAATCCTGTGCAACTCGGATTTTACTGTTATTGTATATAACTTCCCCCTTCTGTCGAGCCGCCCGTAGAATCGTTTCTTTTTGCGGAAAATATAAAAACTTTGCAAGCACGATTCTGGGGCGGATATCTCGTGCCTGCTTGTTGCCTACACGGTGCACTCTCTCGATTTGCAGCTGGTCTCCGAGCTCAGCGCCGTCCAGTATTTGCATGGTTAGCGCTTCCAAATAGCTCCGCAAGTCCTTATCCAAGACGGTCTCTGGAATCCCCATGAATCGTAAGTTGTTTCGTCTTAACCGATTCTCCAGGTCATCAAGCTTTGCCTCTTGTAGGCCGAGTTGGGTTTTTAGGCTGGCCACCTCCATCGCCAGCACCTCCACTTTTTCTTCCACCTGACCCAGGCGATCCTCGGCCTCGCGGAGTCTGCTCCCCAGGGTGTCCACGGAAGAATGCAGCCCATCCATCTTCTCGTGTAAAGCGTCAAACTGAGGTGACAGGGCTGCTACTACGGCTGCCGACATCTCATCCAGAGACGCGGGGGATCTGGGTGAGTTTGGCGCCGGGGCTGACTCCGCCATCTTGCTCGTGCCGGCCACCCGCTCTCTGTCTCTCCTAGCCGTTTTGACCACTGCCGCCATGTCGTTCATCGGCAAAGACCGCACGATGAGATTCTGCAGGCACTCCAACACACCCTGGGCACACTCTCATCTATTTGCCGTGGTATCACACGGTTCTATTTCACCGGCCTGGGCTAAGGGTGTCGGAGCGCACTCAGGATGCGACCACTACCCTGCCCGCATCACGTGACCTCCATTCACATGAATTTTATAAATACATGCACAAATCATGACTCCACCCATGTTCTGCCCAAACATTTTCCCTGAACACACTTGCACCTGAGTCACATAAAAGTACATGTGTACTTTTATGTGTGGGATAACTTCATAAGCAGCATTTTATGCACATACAGTATATTGGCAAGGGTGGGTCTATAATGAAGCAGAGTGAGGCAGCTGCCTCAGGTGGCAAAGTTTTGGGAGCAGCAAAAAAAAAAGCCCCCAAAACAGCCTCACTCTGCCTTCTACGGTAAAAGGAAAAAAAAATTGAGTGAACCAGCTGCTGCTGCTGCTGCTGCCTCCACTTCCACTTCTCCCAGGTCAGCAGCAGCAGAATCAACCCCTCCACTTTCCCGCCGCTGCCCCTGCCCCAGATCTGAGGACACTGGGACAGGGGCAGCGAGCTCTCAACTTTAAAAAAAAAAAAAGGAAAGCAAAAACACAGGGTCTTCATGACTCCAGCATGCTTGTAAGTCCCTATTGCTTCTGCCCCTTCGGATGCAAAAAGCATCATCAGAGCGGGAGGATCCATCAGGGCCTTACAAGCATGCCAGAGTCACGCTTGCGCTTTCCATTTCTTTTCAAAGTTGATAGCTTTCTCCACTGCAGCAAGCTATCTGCTTTGAAAAAAAAATGCTTATAAGGCCTTGATGTGTCCTGCCCTCTGTGATGATGCTTTTCACAGCAGAGGGGGCGGAACCAGCAGGAGCTTACAAGTGCTGCCGGAGTCTTGAAAACTCTGAGCTTTTGCTTTCTTGCTGCTTATAGTGAGAGCGGCATGGGCGGCAGGAAGAGAGGTGGAGGTGGATGGCAGATGCTGGATAATGGGGGGTGGGGCAGAAGGACAAATGCTGAACCAGAGGGGAGGGGGACAGGAGGGCACTTGCCGCTCCATGCAGGTCACCCCTCCCCATGTCTTTGTTTAGGGATGTACCCACCACTCCTTGTAGGTCACCCCTATTTGTTCAGATATAAGAGATAGTTCTGCTTATTTTTATTTTATCCTTTTGCTGTAAAGGGATCCACTGTGTCTGTCCCATGCCATTTTGAATTCTGTCACTGTGTTTGCCCCCACCACTTCCATCGGGAGGGCATTCCAAGCATCCACCACCCTTTCAGTGAAAAAGTATTTCCTGATGTTGCCTTTCAGTTTACCTCCTTGCAGTTTCATGTTATGCCCTCTAGTTTTTCAGCTTCCCCATCTTTGGAAGAGGTTTGTTTGTCCATTAATACTCTACGTATTTAAAGGTCTGAATCATATCTCCCCTGTCCCTCCTCTCCTCCAGAGTGTACATATTTAGGTCTTCAAGTCTCTTCTCATAAGTCTTCTGATGCAGGCTCCAAATCATTTTGATCACCTTCCTCTGAACCGCTTCCAGCCTTTTTATATCTTTTGCGAGATATGGTCTCCAAAACTGAACACAATATTCCAAGTGAGGCCTCACCAGCGACTTGTACAGTGGCATTAGTACCTCTTCCTTTCTGCTGGTAATTCCTCTGTGTATGCAACCCAGCATCCTTCTGGCTTTTTCCACTGCCTTGTCACATTGTTTCGCCACCTTGAGATCCTCAGAAATAATCACTCCGAGGTCCTTCTCCTGGTCTGTGTACACCAATCTCTCGCCCCTTATCACATAAAATTCCCTTGGATTTCTGCTTCCCAAGTGTATGACACTGCACTTCTTCACATTAAATCTTAACTGCCAAGCATTAGACCATTCTTCCAGCTTTTGTAGATCTTTCCTCACGTTCTCCACTCCCTCAGGGGAGTCCACTCTGTTGCAGATTTTGGTGTCATCTGCAAAAAGACAGACTTTTCCATTCAGTTCTTTGGCAATATCACTCACGAATATATAGAACAGTACCAGTCCCAGGACCGAACCCCGGGGCACACCGCTAATCACCTTCATTTCATCCTAGTGATTTCCATTTACCGTCACCTTCTGCCGTCTGTCAGTCACCCACTTTCTGATCCAGTTCACCATCTTGGGAACCATCCCCGAGTTTATTGATAAGTCTCCTATGAGGAACAGTATCAAAGGCTATTGATCTATCCATCACATGCCCTTGATCGAGTTCTCTGGTCATGGCTACCAGGATTAGTTTTTGTCATATTATATCTTCACTTCTCATCAATATCTGGTCATTGCAAATTAAACCTGATGTGCAGATACTTATAATGATTTGATTTTTTTTTTTTGGGGGGGGGGGGGCTGTGTAAGTGGCTTTTCATTAATCAGATTTAATGTTTATTATGTTTGTTTATTGTAACATCTGTTTTACTAACTTGCATGTGTATATTTGGAAGCCACCTAGGATTTTAGATGGGTGGCATATACATTTTAAAATAAAGTATACTAAATTTATGCAAATAATGCCGCAGTGAGTCTCCATACATGAGCACGCATCACCCTCAGGCTGTCCTTGGGGCGGAAGTAGACAGGGGAGCATTGGGAGGTGGAGGAAAGCAGAAATCTCAGATTGGGAAGAGCATGATCAGAGAATAAAATGGTCACACAACAAAGATAGAAGAGAATTTTATTTTCAATTTAGTGATCACACTTGATGCTATCTTTATATTTTATACAGTACAGGGAATGTATCTCTTTCTATTCCTCTGGTGTTGCATTGTATGCAGAATCTGACTTCTTGGGATTGCAGTTTAATGTTTATCTACATATGTTTATTTTTAGGTTATGGTCACTTATTCTGTATTTGGTGATGGTCTGTGTGACCAAGACCAGGTGTTCTTTTAACATGAAGTTTATACATAGGGATCTGAATTGTTCAGCTTCAGCTCCTTGCTACCTTTACTCTCTTATCTCTCCCTACACCCCTCCTCAGGAGCTCCGCTCCTCTGGCAAATTGCTTCTATCTGTGCCCTTCTCTTCCATTTCTAACTCCAGACTTCTCTCCTTTCACCTTGCTACTCCTTGTGCCTGGACAAAACTACCTGGGTCTGTACGTCAGTCACCTTCTCTGACTCTTTTCAAATCGAGGCTGAAATCTCACCTCTTCGCTGCCGCTTTCGGATCTTGACTCACCTGATGTCCTTTGTGTTTCCTTACCATTCCCCCTAGATGTATCCCATGTCTACAGCTACTGTGTTGTCTCTCTTGACTAGATTGTAAGCTTTGATGAGCAGGGACCATTTTTTTACATGTGTCTGTGCAGCGCTGCGTATGTTTTGTAGCTCTATGCAAATGTTCAGAAGTAGTAGTAGTTGTCAAATAAGTGTTCCAGGGCCCACTACAGTATTCACAGTGGTGCTGTCTTTGGATGGGCTCCTTATGTGAGTTTTAGAAGTTGGTGCTGGGATGGTATGGTATGGTAGATTTGCTCTTCAGATACTCAGTGACTTTGTTGTAGGGTTTTGTTTTAGTTCACAATATGTCTGGTACTGGAGAATTTATTTATTTAGCAATGCTTATATACCATTTTTTCACCTGGTCAAAGCGGTGTACATTCAGGTACGGTATATATTTCCCTTGTCCCCTGAAGGGTTCACAATCTACATTTTTTTTTTGTACCTGAAGCAACGGAGGGTTAAGTGGCTTGCCCAAGGCCACAAGGAGTGCCTGTGGGACTAGAAACCCCAGTCCTTCCGCCCCAAGGTTGCTGTCCTCCAGTGGGATGTTTGTTGTTGTTAGTGAAATGATCAGAATCAGATTTTTTTTTTAGATATTGAGTTCTGTGGGTGAATGTCCTCTTTCTGCTCTGCATTCATTGTTGAGGGAGGGGGTTCTGTGAATGCAAAATATATGTTCAAAAAGAAAAAGCAAAAACCATGATGCAGTTTATAATAAAATAAAAAGGAGTTATAATTTGGTGTTATAAACTGTGCTGTGGTTCTCGCTCTCTTATAGTTCCTTGGTGTGCGAACATCTTGCATTTCCTCCACTTTATTTAATCTGCTTTTTGGTTTGGTGCAGTCCGAGACTGGAGTTTTGAGGAAGCCCCTCCCTGCTCTTTGGGGGGGGGGGGGCGGCATCATCTCATCTCATGGAACGCTCTGCCGGATAAGCTCAGAGATATCACAGATTTTTCAGCATTTCAAAAATATCTTAAAACTCACCTATTTCTAGAGTACTTTGGAGACTCATTCCCAATAGATGAAATATTTCCCACTTAAACTCATGTATACTCATATTCATTAATTCACAACTTACTTTTTTCCTTTTTCTTACTCTATCTTACAATACCCAATTCTCCACATTATCACATTTACTCTTTACACTAATAATTCTAGTGAACTACAATACATTTTTCCCTGCTCAGATAAGATGATAAGATTTTTGAAATTTGTAAATATTTAAATCTGTACATATGTTTAAACTATCTATATACCTAATCAGCATTTACTCAGCATTGTAACCCTCAAATTACCATTTTTATTATATACAATTTAATGTTCACTGTAATTTCAATTGTTTGAATAAGTTTCAATGTAATGTTCAAGTTTTGTTCTATGTAAACCGCTTTGATTTTTCTGAAAGGCGGTATATAAAACCGTTCAATAAATAAATAAATAAATAAATAAAATAAATCCCCCGCCTCAGGCAGCATTGCTTCGAGCCAGCCCTGTACATTGGCATATACACATAAAAAAGCCTTTAGAAAATTATTCTCATACTGTTACTGTAGATTCTTAGACTGCCCCTGGCACTGTCCAGATAGTACTGGGGTAGAGCAAGAGCAAATAGCTAAGCCATTTAATTTAGGCCAGACAAAAGGCTGCCATAACTTAAACTACTTAGTTATACAGATAGTTGCTGAATATCACTGTTATACATATTGTTCAACGTTTAAAACAACACTGAATATACATAAATGTTTTCAATGTCATGGCCAATGTTTAAAAAAAAAACAAAACACCGGAGCATGAGAAGACCTCTCGGGTGCATGACAACATGGCAGATGGTAACAGATGCTCTGCCCTGAACACCTACGAGCAAGAGGAAAGCAAAAACCCGGGTTACCTTTGCTAAGTTGAAAGGCCTGCATCATTTTAACATCTTTCACTGCTTCAGGCCACCATACTCTGCTTGTGATCCGATGAGCCACCCCAGCCATGACTCCAGGAGGCGCCCTGCCTGGGGGAGGAAGGGAGGTAGGATGATTCTGGAGCTGCTAGCCATGAGAGCACGAGTCTCGCTGGCCCCATGATGCTAGTTCTGGAACAGTTGGCCAGGAAGTTGGTATTTGGCACAGCAAGGGAGACACTGAGGAACCGAGTGAATGAGTTTCGCTCTGATCAATTCTTGCAGCCCACAGAAGACTTTGGGAAAGAGGGATCTCAGCGGTCACAGTGTGGGAAAGAGCCTGGCCAATGCGACTAACAATTTACTTGCTTCTACCCTATTGAGGAATGAATTGAAACAATCGCAGAATGTTAATTTTGAAATACTTTGGGATACAATTCAGGGATTGCAGAAATCCCTGGCTATTACTGTTGAAAACTTTGATCCAACAGAAGATTTTGATTTCTGCAGAAATGGCATGGCATCATGCTGACATAGTAGAATTACAAGAGAAATCTGTTGGGCAAGAAGAGAGACTTAAGACTCTGTAATCTCATAACACTGCTTTAATGAAGGAACGTTTGGTCTTGCATTTAAAAACTGAGAATTTGAGAGAATGCTGAACGGCATAAAGTCTTCATGTGATTAACTTTCCTAAGTTGAAGACTGTTTCTGCCTATGATTTATTTAAGAGATATGTGATTGATGTTATGAAAATACCGGAGACTTCTAGTCCTTCAATTATGAAAATTGATTATATTCCCCAGGGTCAGGCTCAGTCTGTCCCTGTGGAGTTACAACTGGAGGTTAGTTTTGATACTTTGAATGTTACAGTTGGTGACGTTAATGGTACAATTAGCATCGGATTCAGATAGAGAACAGCTGTTAAAGATGGTTTTAAAAGCCAGAGATGTACTATTTCTGAATTGTAAAATAAGAATGTTTCATATAGGGCCAGCCCAACCATTAGGCAAACTATGCAGTCACTGGTAGCTTCTGGGGGGCAGCAAAGAGCAGGACATAGAAAGCTAAATAATAGATACTGACCGCTAAAGGACATAAGGCTTAGGGCTTGCTTAGAGTGCCAGCACCTTGAAGCAACTCTAGGGACAGACCTCGTTCCATGATGTAGCCAGCCACCCATAGAGATCTGCCACCCTAGGTGTCTGCCTAGCCTGCCTAGTGGATGAGCCAGCCCTGGTCTTCTTTGAACCCTCATGTTTAATTCTGGAAGATGGTGGTAACACTGTCAATCCTTCCTAATTAGGTGGGCTGTGCATCCTGTTTTTGATTTTTGGTGGGGGTGAATGGCTATATCTGTTTGCTTTAAATTGCCTTTAAATTATTATTTCCTATTTGTGTTTGCCCTGTATTGTACCATGTTTCCTAGTTGTGAACTAATTGTTGTGATGGTGATGATTACCTTGTTCCTTTCTTTATTCTTTTTTGGCTGCATTACTACAAAGCGTTTTCTTTGCTTGAATTGTATTCTAAAATTTGGAAAAAAAAAACCCAATGATCAAAGTGTTTAAATATTGACCTGATTGTTCTTTACATGTAACCTTTGCATTATAAATAAATGCTCATTACTGTAAGAAATGTATTTCAAATCCTCACTGTATTTGAGACAAAATCTACCTTATAACCAGTGGTTTGTAATTGAAATGTATAGATCCAATTATCTAATGTCCTGGAGTAGTTTCTCCAAATGGGTTAGTTTTACACGTACCATGACAGTCATGAACCTCACTTCTAAGCCAGGGTATGTCCCCTTTGTAAAATTTGTAATGCTGTATACAGAGGCCCTGCTATAAGTACAAGCCAGCAAGATATCTATTTCCTCTGACCACCTCAGTAGTATCTGGATTGTCTGGGGGCGGAGCTTAAGCAATGCCATTACTTATCCAGATAGCTGCAATGTTTGGATGCCTTTTGCTGGATTATTGGCATCCTAGAGATGTTTGGCCATGCCACAATGCAGGAGGCTTCCTGTAGGTTGGTTATAAGTTCCACGAAGTCCTTTGCTTGGATCAGTTTGTAGATGTTCTTTGGTATCTACAAGATTGGCATGATATGTTGTAATCTGAGCTTCCTCAAAAAATGTTCCACTTCCTTGTTGTGCATGGGAATGGGAGTTCAATTCTAGAGCAGCGAGGTGTCCTGTTTGTCCCAGCCTACTGTCCTCCATGTAGCCTTATTGCTATGTTGGAGGAACAGCAGGAATTCTGCGATCTGTGTAGGTCTGTTGTTGTGTGATGGAGATGGGAGTCAATCAGCATCTAGATGGCCTTTTGTTGAGGGGTTGACAAACAGGATAACCCTATGATGCAGAGTTAGCATGTTAGCCTTTTCCTCACTGCTACACTACCTGATGTATTTAATTTCTCTCAGTTACATGCCTATGAGGAGATTAATATACTTAGAAGCTCATTATCTCTCTCATTTAAATAATTAGCATGTGCTTAATTTCCTCCTGGATTACATGGCAAGAACAAATTTTCGGGTGCATCGCCAGCTTAAGCATTCAAGCTACATCCCTGTTCATGATCTAGGCACTCATAAAGCAAATGGTTGCTTGAAAAATACTTCTAAAGTTTATTGTGCTAGGTTAGAATAAAAAGACGCCAGGGTTTTTAACGTTCTTTTTATACTGGACTAAACTGAAGACAAAATTGTAAGCGCCAATGGTCCTGTGGCAGTTGTAGATTTTTCATGTAATAAGGTGGTCATTAACATGTAATTTGCTGCATGGCCCATTTTATGCAATAGCCTCTTTGGCAAATAACGCAAACGTCATTAGCACACGTTATTAATAAATGACCTGTAAGTGTTTTAATCTGCAGTAGTAATATCCATAGATTCAACTTTTCAAAACCATTGGAGGGTGCTAAACTTGACACAAATTAGCCCCCTTCCTGGACACAGTGAGGGATTGTGCTTGGTATTACAGGTGATCAAGCATCCACAGAGCTGAACCTCTCTCATAATATTGATTTCTGATGCTAAGATTAAAGCTGTGAGTTCGATGAGTTACTGAAGCCAGACACTACTTTGTTTAATTGTAGACTTCCTGAAGCCAGAAGATATCCCTGATAAATATCCTGCTGCCTTCTTGGTTCTGTGATCTATGCCAAGTAGTGGCAGTCACCAATCAGCATGTGGCTTGAGAGCCAGTGAACATTCATAGGCCCTTGCCGCTTCCTGTTAGACTGGAAACCCATGCTGAGCCCTGGGGTCTGTAAGCACACATTGCACACTGGCACAAGGGACCCTGTGCTGACTGCTGCTGTTACCGTCCTGTTTTGGATGAGTGGAGGGAGGGGAAGGAGACTGGAGATCTACTACTTTCACTTCATCATCTGAGGTCATGTGAATTTTTACTTGTTAAAATGTGGTCATATGGGATAAAGGTTTGATAAGCACTAGTCTAGTGGTTGTCCCAGCCCCGCCTGTATGGCAGATGGGAAGTGAGGAAGAATATACCCAAGGTAATGCCAAGAACTCAGTTCTGAGCTATCCTTGCTGCCTTTCCTCAGATTCAAGTTGGCTGTGAATTGATCTTCCCACACCATGGTCAGGGAGCCTCAATATTCTTTGTGATATCTTGAGTGTCATGTTATGGGCCATTTAGTTTTGCATTGTGCAAATATAGGGTGACCATTTGTCGCCTTATTTCTGTGTTCCAAGGAGAGTGTGGCAAAATAAAAAAATGAAAGGACTGGTCTATCATGGAACAAACCTACAAAGATGTGGGGACAGGGGAACGTGGGGGAAGGTGCACCATCACACAGATAAAGGCCTAAGGAGCAACAGAAGAGTTTAATCACTTGCACACCAAATATTGGATGGAATGGAGTTGGAAGGTTGTAAGTATCAGATGTGTTACAAACACAGAATCTTCCAGTTAATTCCTCATACTGAAAAGTATCAGATTGCAGGAATATTACAAGTACACCCCTCTTCTCAAGTCACTTTGGTGGCTAACTATCAGTTTCCGCATCCAATTCAAACTTCTCTTACTGGCCTATAAGTGCTTTCATTCTGCTGCTCCTCACTACCTCTCCTCTCTTATCTCTCCTTACATCTCTTAAATCTGCAATAGAGTAGACATCCAGCAAGGTGTAGATAACATGAGGAGGGATCTAGCTAAGCTTGAAGGTTTAGAATTTGGCAGCTGCGATTTAATGTTAAAAAATGTAAGGTCATGCATTTGGGCTGCAGCAATCCAAGGGAGCAATATAATATAGCAGGTGAAGTACTTTTGTCCACTAAAGAACAGCGGGACCTAGGCGTGGTTGTGTCTGATGATCTTAAAGAAGCTAAACAGGTAGAAAAGGCGATGGCAAAAGCTAGAGGGATGCTTGGGTGCATACGGAGAGGAATGGCTAGCAGAAAAAAGGAGGTGATAGTGCCTCTGTATAGATCTTTGGTGTGACCTCATTTGGAGTATAGTGTGCAATTCTGGAGACCGCACCTTCAAAAGAATATAAACAGGATGGAGTCAGTACAGAGGGTGGCTACTAAAATGGTTAGTAGTCTTCATTATAAAGCATATGAGGACAGACTTAAGGATCTTAATATGTACACCTTAGCGGAAAGGCGGGATAGAGGTGATATGATTGAGATGTTTAAATACCTCCGTGGCATAAATGTATGGGGGGAGAGCCTCTTTCAATTGAAAGCAAGTTCTACTATGAGGGGACATGGGATGAGGGTGAAGGGGGATAGATTCAGGAGTGATATGTGGAAATATTTCTTTACGGAAAGAGTGGTGGATCTGTGGAATAGTCTCCCAGTGGAGGTGGTAGAGATGAGGACAGTATCTGAATTCAAAAAAGCATGGGACAAACACAGAGGATCTCTAAAGGAAAAAAGGGGACTGTTGTAGTCATTGATATAGAAGGACAGACTAGATAGGCCATGTGATCTTTTTCTGTCGTCATATTTCTATGTTTCTATGTATCTCTCCTTGGGAACTCCGCTGTTCTGGCAGATCCCTTCTATCTGTGCCCTTCTGTTCCACTGCATTCTCCAGACCTCAATTTATCCACCTTGCTTTTCCTTATTCCTGGAACAAACGTCACGCTCCATCTCTGGCCCTAGTCAAATCCAAGCTAAAACTCACCTCTTCAAGGCTGCTTTTGGATCCTGATCTACTTAATCTCCTGTTCACCACCTATTTGTTTCCTTACCATTCATAAGAACCTAAGATATGCCATACTGGTTCAGACCAAGGGTCCATCAAGCCCAATGTCCTGTTTCCACCAGTGGCCAATCCAGGTCACAAGCACCTGTCGGGTTCTCATAAGGTACACAGATTCCATGCTGCTTGCCCAATGGGTAAGCAGTGGATTTCCCCGGTCCTCTTCAATAATGATTTATGGACTTTTCCTCCAGGAATTTAGCCAAAACTCTTTTAAATCCAGCTACACTATCAGCTTTTACTACAACCTATGGTAACGAATTCCAGAGTTTGATTACATATCGAGTGAAAAAATATTTTCTCTGATTAGTCTTAAATGTGCTACATTGTAACTTCATTGTGTGTCCCCTAGTCTTTCTACTTTTTGAAGTATTAAACAACCAATCTACATTTACCTGTTCTACTTCATTCATTACACAGGTACACTACCAAAAAACTGCCTCCAGTTTTGCAACTGATTCCTATAGATTTTGGGGTGCTGAATCCAGGAAAAATAGCCAAAATGTTCCATCACGTCATGTTTTCTTGCAAAATTAGATTTCTTACCCATATAAGGAATGTTCACAAAATTTCTTTTTTAGCCGACTGCAGTTTATTTTCTTGGCCAAAAATAGAGGTTGTAATGGTTAACTACCTAGAAACACTCCCTCATGATATTTTAGAGTGTTTTGTATTCATTTTATACATTAACAGGACAATTGGGAGGCGGGGGGCTAAATCCAGTACTCGCGCTGGCGCATGTTCTTTCCTGTTCGCCTCGCTCAAACACGGTGGTTGCGACATGAACGTTCCTGTCAAATTTCAGTTTCTTGCAAGTTCATTATTACCTTTTGTTTGCTCAGTCGTAATCCAGCTTTATTCCGAAGTGGTTCACTACAGTTGTAGTTTGCAGTGCTGTGTATTTGTGATGGCTCACAGAGCCAGAGGTTGCGTCAACTCTCCGGACAGTTTTTGTTTTATTTGTGGGGAATATACCGTGAAAAAGCGGCAGAGGAACATTTCTGCATTTATTAAAAAAGTATATTTCGCCTATTTCGGTTTGAAGTTAGCGATCAAGACAAACCGTGGGCTCCTCACAAAGTGTGCAAGACATGTGAGGAAGATCTACGCTTATGGATGAAAGGTAAAAAACAAGCATTTCGTTTCGGAATACCTATGATGTGGCGTGAACAAAGAGACCACAGCAGTGACTGCTATTTTTGCTCTTGCATTGTGAAGGGATACAACTTAAAAAATAAGAACGTAATAAGTTACCCCAACCTTCCCTCAGCAATTAGGCCTATGCCTCATAGCAACGAAGTACCTGTGCCTGAACCAACAAAATCTTTGGATCATATTTGTGTGGACGGTTCTGATCATGATGAGACACATCAGATGGCTTTTCCCGATGAATCCAGTACTTCCGAGTTTGAAACTGAACCAGATCCGAAACCTGAACTTTTCTCTCAAGCTGAATTGAATGATTTAGTCCGGGATTTAGGACTCCCAAAAGATGCTGCCCAACTGCTAGGTTCTCGGCTTAAACAGAAAAATCTATTGTCACCAGGAACAACTTTTTATTGGTACCGCAACCGCGAGACACAATTTTTGAAGTATTTCAGCAAAGAGGAAGATTTGGTATTTTGCAACGATATTTCTCCAGGACCAAGCAGGAAGTCAGTCCTCACTTAGTCTCACTTATGGGTGACGTCGGCGCCGACGGAGCCCTCGCGGAGCAATTTTCCCCAGCTTTCAAAGAAAGCCTTTGGGAATTGCAGCGCGCATGCGCGGTCGTCTTCCCGCTCGAGGGTGCCATCTTAGCCAGTCTTCTTTTTTTCCGCGGAGCCCTACAGACGTCCCCGTCTTGTCCCCGCGAAAAAGTCGATTTTCTTCATTATTTTATTCTTATTTCCTTCGGTTCGACGCCGATCTTTTTCCCGCCCGGACTCGCGACGCCGGTCACGAGTCCTCTTACTTTTTTCGGTTTTTCTGACTTTGTCAGCTTTCGTTTTCGATTTTTCCCTGGCAGCCCGGTCCTTTGACCTCGCAGGGGCCCTTTTTTTCCCCCGATGGCTGCCAGTGGGTTTAAGCGGTGTGGTCAGTGTGACCGAAATATGTCACTAACTGACACACACGACTTTTGCCTCCGCTGCCTGGGCCCGGATCATGAGGAACTGATCTGTGGGCCCTGCGGCAAAATGTCCTCAAAAGCGTTGAGGAGTCGGCGGCATCAGCGTGATCGAATCTTCGCTGACCCCAGCCGTACCCGGACCTCGTCGGAGGCCTCCGCGTCAAAAGGCTCCAGCTCGGACCGTCGCCGGAGTTCCTCCGACCGGGGTTCTCCCTCCGGGGACCATCGTCGGAAGGTGAAACCCGCGAGGGCGGCGTCGGTGGACGCTCCTGGTTCCGCGAGGGCCAGGTCGCATAGCCCCGACAGCCGCCCCGGGTCCTTGGAGAAGGAACACCTCACGAAGCGACCTCGCCTGGAGTCGGAGACGCCTGCTCGGGTAAGTCCTGTGGTCCTTCTGGACTCGCCTCCGCGAACAGCCGACGTCGGGCCCGCCCCCGTCGGGGCCCGAGTCGGGGACTGCTGGGTCACCTGAGCTCGGACTCAGGTTGACGGCCTTGGAGAGCAGACTGTCTGCCTTCATGGACCAGCAGAGGGCACTGCTCGCTGGCCTCGCTGGCGCCGCTGCCCCCGACCGCCGGGACGTCGACGTCCAAGTCGACCCCGGAGGACCGAGCCGATCCTCGAGTCGATGAGAACTCGAGTCGATCCTCGGTCGAGGTCACCCTCGGCCTCCCGTTCGGGACCGAGGTCGCCGACGCCGACTCCCTCGGCGTCGGGGCGGCAGACGCCGCGCCCTGCCCGGGCCGAGCCCACCGAGTCCTCGTCGGAGTCGGTCTGGGAGTCTGAGGAGGAAGAGTCGCCTGATTCTTTCCGGACTCGGTGTGTCCCCTCGGACTCACCGGAGTCCGAGCCTCGGAAGCAGTCCCCCCCGGAGGATGCCCGGTTCTCGGACTTCGTTAGGGATATGGCCAAGGCTTTGGCCTTCCCTGCGGATCCCGAGGAGCTCGAGCCGAAGAGCTCGACGCCCTCCAGTATGACTCTCCCGCGAGGGAACACTTTACTGTACCGGTTCCTCCTATGCTGGAACGACTACTCTTCCGCATGTGGGAGAGTCCGGCCTCCTCGCCGGTCCTGAGCAAGCGGGTCGATTCTATCTATCGAGTCCGCAAGAGCCCTGGCTTTCAAAAGGCACAGCTACCACACCATTCCATGGTAGTGGAATCGGCCATGCATCGTCTTAAGAGCCAGAAGATGCACTCCTCGGTATCTCCTGGCAGGGAGGCCCGTAACCTGGATGGCCTTGGTAAGAAGTGTTTCCAGGGCTCTATGCTCGCATGTCGTGTCCAGACTTACCAGCTATACATGGGCATGTATCTCCGGGATCTGGCTAAAGAACTAGCCGGATTCTCCGCTGGTTTGTCCGAGGAACCCTTGCGGAGGTTCCTGGCCTTGTCCACTGGCATTCGGGAATGCTCAAAGTTCATGTCCCGGGCAGCCTATGATGGCTTTGAAGCATCGGCTCGAGTGGCCGCAGCCGGCATCGGTGCCCGCCGACAGGCTTGGCTTCAGTCGTCAGACCTTGAGCCCTGGGTGCAGGACAAGTTGGTCGATGTCCCCTGCCGAGGCGAAAACCTCTTTGGCAAGCCCATGGCAGAAAAGGCTGCGCAAATTGAGACTGAGGCTCTCACCAGGACCAGGCTTTCTAGGAAGACCTCCGCCCCTTCCCAGAAAAAGAAGGGCTCGGGGAAAAAGTCCTTTTACCCGAGGAAGGCGGCTGCCTACAAACAATACCACCCCCATTATCAGGCCCCTGCAGCTCCCCAACAGGGCCAGCAGGCCAAGGGACGGGGTAACGGGTCCCGTAGGCAGCAAGCCCCCAAGCCTGCACCACCAGCCCCTGCTCAGCAGGGTGGGGGCTTTTGACTCACAATGCATAGCCTCTCCCCCCCGCTGGTTCCTCCCAGCACCGGAGGCCGGCTGGTTCACTTCGCCCACAGGTGGTCCAGCATCACCACAGATGCCTGGGTGCTTCAAGTCGTGCGGGAAGGCTATCTTCTCCACTTCCACCAGGTCCCTCCCTCCTATTTTCCGGGAGAACCTCCACGACCCCCTCTGCACAGGGAATTACTCCTTCAGGAGTTAGCAGGTCTTCTACAGGAACAGGCGGTGGAACCGGTGCCACACCACCTGAGAGGTCAAGGCTTTTATTCAAGGTATTTTCTAATACCAAAGAGAACAGGGGGCCTCAGACCCATCCTGGACTTGCGCAACCTCAACAAGTTCCTTGTGCGGGAGAAGTTCAAAATGCTTACCCTTGGAATCCTTCTGCCCTACCTCCAGCAGGGAGATTGGCTATGCTCCTTGGATCTAAAGGATGCCTACACGCACATCCTCATCCACCCAAGCCACCGCCAATACCTAAGGTTTGTGGTGGCAGGAAATCATTACCAGTACAGAGTACTGCCCTTTGGCCTGTCCTCCGCGCCGCGAGTCTTCACAAAATGTCTCGCGGTGGTGGCGGCCCATCTCCGGCTTCACGGCCTCTATGTCTTTCCGTACCTCGACGACTGGCTCATCAGAGCAGCGTCCGCTCGAGAGGTCACCAACGCCACGCGCCGCACGGTGACTCTTCTGCAACACTTGGGCTTTGTTATAAACTTCGCAAAGTCCACTTTGCTCCCCTCACAGGATCTCGAGTTCATCGGCGCAAGGCTGCACACTCCTCAGGTGCGAGCATACCTACCGCTCGACAGAGCTCGACGGCTCATGGACCTAGCCGACCGCTTTCGCAGCCAGCCCCTGGTTTTCCGCCAGGCGCTTCCTGAGACTGCTCGGCCATATGGCTTCCACCGTCCATGTGACCCCCAATGCCCGCCTGAATATGCGGCCTGCTCAATGGTGTCTCCGCCAGCAGTGGCGGCAAGCCACAGGCGGCCTAGCGGACCTCGTGCGCGTCTCCGAACCGCTGATCTCGTCTCTCCGGTGGTGGCTTCGGCAGCCGAACCTGATATTCGGAATGCCTTTCCAGCCACCTCAGCCGACCCGGGTGCTGACCACGGATGCGTCCCTCCTGGGCTGGGGAGCACATTGCCAAGGGGCACGTACTCAGGGCCTCTGGACCACGTGGGAGTCTGCTCAGCAGATCAACTTCCTGGAGCTCAGGGCGATCCGCCTGGCTCTCAAGGCGTTCTCCCACCTGACTTCCCACCAGTCCGTCCTTGTCCAGACGGACAATCAAGTTGCCATGTTCTACGTGAACAAGCAGGGGGGCACGGGCTCCTTCCTCCTTTGCAGGGAGGCACAGAAGCTCTGCTCTTGGGCCGTCAGTCACGGCATTCTTTTCAAGGCGGTTTATCTCCCGGGCCAAGAGAATTGCCTGGCGGACAAACTCAGCAGGATCCTCCAGCCGCACGAGTGGCGTCTGGATCCCTTGGTAGTCCAGAAGCTCTTCCTAAAGTGGGGCCTCCCCACGGTGGATCTCTTTGCCAGTCCTCACAACCGGCAGCTTCCTCGCTTCTGCTCTCGTCAGCCACACCCCCTTCGGGTGGCGGCAGACGCTTTTCTAATTTCATGGTCGGGGAGCCTTCTGTACGCTTTCCCTCCCATCCTGCTAGTCTCTCGGACTCTTTTCAAGGTTCTCCGAGACAAAGCCTTCATGATCCTGGTGGCCCCTCGCTGGCCCAGACAGCCGTAGTTTCCGCTTCTACTGCAATTAGCGGTGGAGGATCCATTCCCTCTGGGGGTGCAACCGGATCTCCTCACTCAGGATCAGGGGTCTCTACTACACCCCAACCTCAGGTCTCTCAACCTCATGGCCTGGCTGCTGAGAGGGTAGTCCTTGCTCCCCTTCTTCTGCCGGCAGAGGTGGAGGAGGTCGTCTTGGCTTCGCGACGACCTTCTACCCGCAAATGCTACGCCCTTAAATGGCGTCGCTTTGCCGTCTGGTGTACCCAACAGTCTCAGGATCCCTTCTCCTGCCCGGTGTCGGTGATCTTGCAATACTTGCTACACCTCTCTAATCTGGGACTTAAGTCCAACTCCGTCAAAGTTCACCTCAGTGCTCTTTCGGCACATCATGTGCCGGTGGACGGTAGACCTCTCTCCAGCGACCCTCTCGTAGCGAGGTTTCTCCGAGGTCTCCTTCTACTTAAACCACCTCTGTGCCCGCCAGCGCCTGACTGGGACCTGAATGTGGTTTTGCAGCGGATCACCTGTCCGCCTTTTGAACCTATGGCTACCTGTTCTCTCCGTTTTCTGTCTTGGAAAACACTGTTCTTGATAGCCCTCACTTCCGCTAGACGCGTAAGTGAATTGCAGGCCCTCGTGTCTGATCCCCCCTACACTCGGTTCTACAAAAATAGGGTAGTCCTACGGACTCACCCAAAATTTCTTCCAAAAGTGGTCTCCCCTTTCCACATCAATCAGGAGGTGGTACTTCCAACCTTCTTTCCCAGACCACACTCCAGCCGAGCTGAAACGGTCCTCCATACCCTGGACTGTAGAAGGGCTTTGAACTTCTACCTTGACCGTACGCGGGAGCACCGTAAAGCTGCTCAGCTTTTTGTGTCTTTTGACCCCAATAAATTGGGGCTCCCGGTCTCCAAGCGTACTCTGTCCATCTGGGTTGCGGACTGTATCTCTTGGGCTTATGGGGCAGCCGGACTCTCCTTGGAAAGTCGAGTCACGGCTCATTGCGTTCGGGCAAAGGCTACGTCAGTGGCTTACCTCCGCTCTGTTCCGCTGGCAGACATCTGCCGGGCCGCTACTTGGTCTTCGAGCCGGACTTTTGCGGTCCATTACTGTCTCGAGAGGGAGTCCCGCAGGGACAGTGCTTTCGGACAGGCAGTCCTCCGTAATCTCTTTGAGGTCTGAGCAACTCCTACCCTCCATCCCGGATGTGGGCTACCGGTGGGTGATAATTCAGCGAAGATTCTGTCCTTCTGTGCTGCTGAGCTAGAGGGAGCTCATTTTTGTGCTTAGGGTCTCCGGTAGCCTTGAGCTTGGGAGTCCCATAAGTGAGGACTGACTTCCTGCTTGGTCCTGGAGAAAGCGTAGTTACTCACCTGTAACAGGTGTTCTCCAGGAGCAGCAGGAATCAGTCCTCACTACCCTCCCTCCTCCCCTTGGAGTTGCAATCGTCTGCTTTTGTTCTTTTTGCAAATTTTTATGCTGTCTTTTTTAGCTATGTCATCTGACTGGCTAAGATGGCACCCTCGGGCGGGAAGACGACCGCGCATGCGCGCTGCAATTCCCAAAGGCTTTCTTTGAAAGCTGGGGAAAATTGCTCCGCGAGGGCTCCGTCGGCGCCGACGTCACCCATAAGTGAGACTAAGTGAGGACTGATTCCTGCTGCTCCTGGAGAACACCTGTTACAGGTGAGTAACTACGCTATACGGAGTGATGGAAAAGTTTAAACTCAAGTATGATCCTGCTGAATGGTGGCTGTTCATTGATTCGTCAAAAGACAGCATAAAAGGTGTTCTTCTTCATAATGGCAACACATTCGCTTCAGTTCCTATTGCTCACTCTGTTATTCTCCAAGAAAAATACGAGAATTTGGCCCTGATTCTTCAGAAGATTCGTTATGATGAGCATAAGTAGATGATTTGTGGAGACTTTAAAATTCTATCCATGCTATTAGGGCAGCAATCCGGTTTCACCAAATATCCCTGCTTCCTTTGCTTGTGGGATAGCCGGGCCCGCGACCTACATTGGGGGAAAAAAGACTGGCCAATTTGGGAGTATTTGAGACCCGGTGAGAAAAATGTTCTTCATGAGAGCTTGGTACCTCGTGATAAAATTCTATTACCACCTCTCCACATTAAGTTGGGTCTCATTAAGCAATTCATCAAGTCCCTTCCAAAAGATGGTGAGTGCTTTCGGTACCTTTGTTCAAAGTTCCCCCGACTTTCTGAAGCAAAGCTAAAGGAAGGAGTGTTTGTTGGCCCTGATATAAGGAAACTCATTTCAGATGGAGCATTCGCTGAAACGATGTCTGAGAAGGAAAAAGAAGCCTGGGATTCCTTCAAGGATGTTGTTCTCAAATTCTTGGGGAACAGGCGGGATGAGAACTATAAGGATATTGTTGCCAGGATGCTCAATGCCTTCAACGAACAAGGCTGTAACATGAGCCTGAAAGTCCATTTCTTGCACTCCCATGTGAACTACTTTCCCGAAAACTTGGGGGCGTACAGTGAAGAACAAGGTGAAAGGTTTCACCAGGACATCAAGGACGCAGAGAGAAGGTACCAAGGAAGATGGAACACCACTATGATGGCTGATTTCTGCTGGTTGCTGCTGCGGGAAACCCCAGATGAAAAATACACCAAGCAGTGCACCAAGAGAAGCATTCGGGGGAAGAAGAAACGGGCCCACCAGGAGATTGATTGACCCAAGAATGACTTTAAAATCTAAACTGTGTTGACAAATATCGTGTTTTTACTAAACTTTGAAATAAAAATTTGCTAGTTATTACCACAGTGTCGGATCTCATTTATTAGAATTTTATTTTCACACCATCGGGTGTTTGTCTTCATGTATTGCAATGGTACGGTTTGCGTTTTCTATTCTTACATACATACCTGTACAACATTTTTTGCACATTTCTTTGCTTTGCTTTGTGTCTAACCTCGCTCTTATATGCTCAATGTTTGTGCACATGTATGTGGCTGTTTTAAGTGCAGACAATTTTGCTACCATCACAGTGTGTTTTGTTGACATTACTCTATTCTTATGTGCTGCCTTGTTACAATTTTCTTTATTCTTATTTGAATAACTACTAAACAATTAGTATAAATAATTCATCCAAGAAACTTTTATCTCGATCGCACTCAATCTGAAACGTTCACCTCAAACTGCTAACCCAATGTAGCAAAATATCTGTACGTGATGGAGCAAATTGGTTACCAGATTTGGATTCAGCGCACCAAAAAACGTAAAAATCAATCGAAACATTAGAGGCAGTTTAAAAAAAAATTTTTTTAGTGTACCTGTGTTATTTTATAGACCTCTGTCATATCTCTCCTCAGCAGCTTCTTTTCCAAGTTGAAGAGCGCTAACCTTTTAAGCCTTTCCTCGTAGAGATACCCTTCCATTCTCATTACCATTTTATCACTCTTCTCTGTACCTTTTCTAATTCCGCTATATCCTTTTTAATATATGGTGACCAGAACTGCACGCAATATTCAAGGTGCGGTCACACCATGGAACAATACAGAGGCATTATAATATCCTTTGTTTTATTCTCCATTCCTTTATGATTTCTAGCATTCTATTTGCTTTCTTGGCTGCCGTTGTGGCCTGGGCAGAGGG
This sequence comes from Ichthyophis bannanicus, assembly GCA_033557465.1. Lineage (NCBI taxonomy): Eukaryota > Metazoa > Chordata > Amphibia > Gymnophiona > Ichthyophiidae > Ichthyophis > Ichthyophis bannanicus. The sequence continues at coordinate 367,800,213 of CM066033.1, read as the reverse complement.
TTTCAACGTATTATTCATGATGATGCCTAAATCATTTTCCTGGGTAGTGGTTCCTAATGTGGAACCTCGCATTGTGTGACTGTAGTTTGGGTTGTTCTTCCCTAAGTGCATAGCTTTGCACTTGTCCATATTAAATCTCATCTGCCATTTGGATGCCCAGTCTTCCAGTTTATCAAGGTTCTCTTGCAACTTTTTACAATCCTTTTGAGGCCGATTCTGAGAAGTGCATAGTTGGTCTGTCCGGATGGCCAAATAATGGACGTGGCCACCTTGTACCTGATTCCGCAACTGCGGGAGTTATAAATTCCTATTGTTGCTGAATCAGAGCACTTAGACGGCCCGGCCTATATGCGATTCAGCAGAGGAAGATGTCCCGTGATGTGCCCGGCCAGCCCTCTCAACACTCCGGCTGGTGTGCTGGTGCAGTGGTGTCCTGTCGCCATGGCACTGGTACATCCAGGCAGAGAAACGGTTGACCTGGATGCAGTGCAGCCCCATTTCCCTGCCGTCTGACCCTTGCCGGGTGCCCCCAAGGCCAAGATCGTGTTGTGGTAGGCGAAGGCCTGTGATCCATGGTGTCTGAAATAAGCAGGGAGCCTAGACAGCTTGACCTGTAAATGAAGCCTGTGGAGAGGCCCATAGGAATTACACATTTCCCCAAATGCTGCTACCATAGAATCGAAACGTAACAGAGCACAATTAAGTACAGCTAGGCAGAATCGAAACTTAGAGAATATAGAAAAACAAGTTTAATTGGTATTGATAAGAGTGTGAAGCTTCTATGGAATTAATTAACTCTGCTGAAAGAAAAGTTACAGTGCCCTGCTTTCCCACATGTTTTAGTTAGCCAGTTGACCTTGGAGGAGAATTGTATCAAGAGCCTAAGAAATGATCATTGTAATGAGGACTGTAAGGGGGTAAGCAGGTGCTAAGCCCAGACCAAGGTCCTCATTGGAGCTACGTATTGGTACCGGGACCAATAGATGGGGTGAAAGGGGTTACCGGGACCAATGAAAAGTTTGCCTATGTCTAGAATGGGAAAGAAAGCTATAAAAGTTGTTGTTTTGCTAGAAACCATTGCTCAGCCATTTTGAATGTGATTCTGCTTGAGTCTTGTGCACAAATAAATGATTTGGACCTTCTGAACAGACTCCTGGTATTATTGGTTTGTCTGCGCTCTGCTGCTACATATTCTTGGTACGTTGGCCGGGAAGGTGTGGTAATAGAGGGTATACAGGACAATATACCACGACTTTCCGCCTCTACAGGTTTGGTCCTGCCGGGATCGTGCCCTCCCGACGTGGGCTCGGCTCCCAGGCGCCACCGGTCCAGTTGTATCGGAGGGAGTTGGGCCGGACCTCGGCGGGTGCCGGACCCAGATGGAGCCAACACCTCGAACCCGTGGGGGGAGTCCGAGGTCCAACTCATGCGCTTGCTTGGGAACGGGGACCGGATCCGGTGAGTATAGTTTTGATTTGACTAGACAGATGAGTCAGAGCAGAACTGTTGTTTGAACTTTGAAACTTTGGAATTTGGTATTTGGTAAGAGAGCTTGATCACCTCTCAAGATGGTCCGACTAACCCTGCATGATATGCGCGGGGTGAAACTACCATCTTTTTGATTTTGATTTTGGAATTTGATATAGCCTAGTCAGCAGAGACAGGATTGGGCTGTTTTTGGGATATGTTGCTAGCATGATTGTGTGAATGAAGTGTGAATGAGAGGTCTGGCAGCACGGACCAAGCGAAGGCGGACTCCTGAGTAACGCATTTCCTGGCCGGGCGACCGCGTCCAGGTCGTGAAAAGGAGGAAGCGATCGTCGTCTTGTCTTGTTATTTGTTTCCCTTAAATGTTTCTAGGGTCGTGAGGACCCCTTACCCAAGGTCCGCCTTCCTTTTCCCTCCTGTTTGTCGTTGCACGCACACATTGATATGGGAGGAGCGGGGTCTACTAGGAACACTCCGTTAGAATGTATGATCAAGTATTTCAATAAAGGATATACAGGAGATTATGGAGTAAAGATGACTGCCTCACAATTACAGCTTTGGTGTACTAGGGAGTGGCCCATTATAGACTCCATGTGGCCCAAAGAAGGAACGTTTAACCTAGGAATTATTCAGTCAGTTCATCGGAAGGTGCGAGTAGCGCACCCCGATCAATACCCCTATATAGACTCTTGGTTAAGTATTTGTGAGAATCCGCCCCCTTGGGCAAAGCGCTGTTATGAAGAACAGTGCAGAATAATGTTAGCATTAACAGACCAGACCCAGAAGACAGGGACAGTCGAGAAACCTAGTCAGAAACCTGTTCTTGTAGATCCTGAGTCCCCGGAAGTTGTAACTAGACAGCCCCAAGCCCAGCACCCAGTGAGAGTACCTCCGCGTCCCGTGGCAGCACCGCGGCGACGGTGGGACCCATCCCCAGAGCAAGACCCAGACCTAGAAGGGCAGATAGATGATCCCCCTCTTGACGAGGATGATGGCTCGCCCGAGACTGAAGAAAAAGCTGAATCAGAGGAAGAAGAAGAGGGAGAGACCTCTCAGGGCGAGGATGATAGCGTAAAATCAGTTGTCAGTGCAAGCTCATCTGTAACAAGTGAAGTGTCCCAGACTAAGCGCACTGTGCAAAAGAAAGCCCCTGTCAAGAAAGTTTCTGTTAGGCTACAGAAAACTTCTGTCAAGAAACTGATGCCACTACGGCAAGTCCCAGGACTGCCCGTGCGAGATGAGCATGACCAGATAGTAGCGGGACCCCTGAGTCTAGTATATGTGCCTTTCTCCACTGCTGATTTGTTTAACTGGAAATTGCATTATGCTTCTTACACTGATAAGCCCCAAGAATTAACAGAGTTGATGCATACTATTATGGAGACTCACCAACCCACTTGGGCAGATTGCCGTCAGCTCCTGTCTACTTTATTTACTACTGAGGAGCGGACACGAATTAAGCGAGCAGCTATTGATTGGCTAGCCGACAATCCCTTGACAGAGGGAGTGGTAGGGGCAGGAATAGACAATCGCAAAGGAATTCCCTAATGAAGACCCCCAGTGGGATCCGAATACTGATAGAGGATCCAGGGCCCTATCACGGTTCCGCCAAGGCCTCATGCAAGGTCTGAAAAAGGGGGGTCAGAAAGCCATGAATCTCTCTAAAGTGACCGAAGTCAATCAGGGCATAGATGAAAGCCCAGCAGTATTCTATGAGAGATTGACTGAAGCGTACAGGATGTATACTCCCTATGACCCAGATGCCCCAGGAAGCCTATGCATGGTGAATTCTGCTTTTGTAAACCAGTCACAACCAGATATTAGACGTAAGCTACAGAAATTAGAAGGGTTTGCGGGCATGAATGCAACACAGTTACTGGAAGTCGCTCATAAGGTGTATGTGAATCGTGATAATGAAAGACAGAAAGAAAGTGATCGAAGGATGAAGAAGAAAGCAGATTTTTTGGCTGCGGCCATAGTGGAACAGAAAAGGGGAGGTGTCCCTAGTCGAAGGAGCAGAGGAAGAGGGCGGGGCCGAGGAGATGACTGGCCCCCATTAGGCGTGAACCAATGCGCTTATTGCAAGGAAGAAGGACATTGGAGAAGTGCATGCCCGCGACTCGAAGAGGCCTCCCAGGATGAAGGGGAACATGCCCCTTGGAGGGAAAGAGAGAGAGGCCGACCTCAGAATCGCAGAGGAACCAATCGAGAACACTTTCAACGGGAACGAGCGGAGGCCATTCAGGGAGTGGCAGCCGCAACAGCCTATGATTTAGATGAAGCAGATTAGGACAGACCGGGCTCCGAATTCGCTTTAGGTCTCCAGGAGCCTATGGTCAGTATACAAATAGGAGACCAATTTATGGACTTTATGGTTGATACTGGAGCAGAACATTCTGTAGTAGATAAACAAATAGCCTTTTTCTACAAGAGCAGTCACCATTGTGGGAGCAACTGGTGCTAAAGCCACAAAGCCTTTTCTTCAAAACCGCATATGTAATTTAGGAGGGCAGCAAATAACACACCAATTCCTTTATATGCCTGAGTGCCCAATGCCACTACTGGGACGAGATATGCTAGCCAAGCTGCAGGCCCAAATATCCTTTACTGAGAAAGGAGAAATGCAAATGACAGTAAATTCCCAGTCCAAACCTGCTGGATTAATGGTGCTTACTGTTCCTCGAGAAGAAGAATGGAGATATTATAGTACTGAGTCAAGTACTGAGCCAATCATTGATACCTATTTTGAACCTACTTTGAAAAGCATTGATGCCCCTCCTGGAGTATGGACAGAGGGCAATCCACCAGGCCTGGCCAAACATATAGCTCCAATAATTGTGAATCTCAAGCCTAGTGCACAGCCAGTACATGTCAAGCAATACCCACTTCCAAGAGCAGCAATTGAAGGCATCCATCGCCACTTGTTAAGGCTACTGGAGTATGGCCTACTCAAAGTTTGTCAGTCACCATGGAATACACCTCTCCTGCCAGTAAAGAAGCCTGGGACAGGTGACTACCGCCCAGTGCAAGATCTAAGGAGAGTGAATGAAGCCGTTGAGACCATACATCCAGTTTGGCCAAATCCTTACACACTCCTAGGATTGATTCCTGCTGAAGCCACTCACTTTACTGTTTTGGATTTGAAAGATGCATTCTTCTGTATAAGATTAGCCCCAATTAGCCAATTGCTGTTTGCCTTTGAATGGCAGGACCCTGTCTCAGGGAGGTGGGCCAACTCACTTGGACACGATTACCTCAAGGATTCAAGAACTCACCTACCATTTTCAGTGCTGCACTAAACCAAGATCTTTCGAGCTATCCAGTGGCCCCTGAAAGAAGAGTACTCCTCCAATACGTAGATGACCTACTGGTAGCCGCCACATCAGAAAGTGAATGTATACAAGCCACTACTGACCTCTTGCAACTATTGGATGAAGCTGGATACAAAGTTTCCAGAGCAAAAGCACAGCTATGCCAAAAAGAAGTAAAATACTTGGGCTTTCGTCTAACCAAAGGAAGCCGACAATTGGGACGCGAGAGAAAAGAAGCCGTGTGCAGTATCCCAACCCCAACTACCAGAAAGCAAGTCAGAGCCTTTCTGGGAGCAGCAGGATACTGCCGGATATGGATACCTAACTTTGCTCAGATTGCTAAACCACTATACGAAGCCACCAAGGGAGAAGAAAAGTCACCACTAGAGTGGGGACTTGAGCAGGACACAGCTTTCAAAACCCTGAAGGAAGAATTGATGTCGTCACCAGCACTCGGGTTGCCAGATGTCCACAAGCCTTTCCATCTATTTGTGCACGAGATGCACGGAAATGCTCTAGGCATGTTGACTCAGAAATTGGGACATTGGGAGCGACCCGTAGCGTACCTATCGAAACAGTTGGACACTGTGGCCAAAGGATGGCCACCATGTTTGAGAGCAGTTGCAGCTACAGCATTATTAGTGAGTGAAGCAGACAAGCTCACATTGGGACAGAATGTACGCGTCACAGTACCACATGCGGTACTTGCCCTTATGGAACAGAAAGCAAATCACTGGCTCACCAATTCCCGAATGCTGAAATACCAAAGCATGCTATGTGAAAATCCACAAATACAACTGGAAGTGAGCCATGCCTTGAACCCAGCTACCCTGATACCAATCAGCGAAGACCCTCCAGAGCATGACTGTATAGAAGTCATGGACACTGTATTCTCAAGTCGACCTGATCTGACAGATGTGCCCCTAGAGAACCCTGATCAAACTTATTTTGTGGATGGAAGCAGTCTCATTATCAATGGACGACGTTGTGCCGGGTATGCAGTAGTCACCCGGGAGGAAGTCATTAAATCATCAGCTCTTGCATCAGGCACATCAGCCCAGAAAGCAGAATTAATAGCACTCACCAGAGCACTAGTGTTGGGTGCAGGACTTTTGTTGAATGTATACACTGATTCAAAATATGCCTTCACTACTTTGCATGCACATGGAGCTCTCTACAAAGAACGAGGGCTCATCACCTCAGGAGGCAAATCAGTCAAATATGGCCCCGAAATATTGATGCTATTAGATGCAATAGGGGCCCCTGCACGTGTTGCTGTCATGCATTGTCGAGGACACCAAGCAGGGAAAGGAGAAGTTGCCCAAGGAAACAGATTTGCTGATGCCTCAGCACGTAAAGCAGCCATGACAGGCCAAATTTCACCACAGGCCACACCAATACAAGCAGCATTGTTTCCAATACCCCTTAATTTATGGACACCACGATATACCACCAAAGAATTGGATTACTACTGTAATAAAGAAGAGGGAGTGCTGAAAGATGGATGGATTGAGCTGCCACCACCTGAGGGCAGTCAACCCCCAGGACGAATAGTGATCCCTGAATTGTTGGGGCCAGCCTTTGTCAAGGCCTTTCATCAAGCCACACATTATGGGAAGAGTGCTATGGAGAAAGCACTCAAACCACATTTTTGTATCGCTTTACTGGGAGCCCTGTCAGCTTCAACAGCCCGTCAGTGTCTAATTTGTGCCAAGAATAATGCCAAACAGGGTCCCATGCCACCACCTCGAGTTCAGTCAGGAGGTGTCACCCCCATGCACCACCTGCAAATAGACTTTACTGAAATGCCAAAGGCCAATGGATACCGTTACTTGTTAGTATTAGTCTGTACCTTCTCTGGGTGGGTGGAAGCTTTCCCCACCAGGACTGAGAAAGCCCGAGAAGTTACCAAAGTTTTGTTAAGAGAAATTATCCCCAGATTTTGAATTCCAGCAGTAATAGGGTCAGACAATGGACCCTCCTTTGTATCTCAAATTACCCAACAGTTAGCGAGTGCCTTACAGATACAATGGAAGTTACACACTGCATACAGACCCCAAAGTTCAGGGAAAGTTGAGCGAATGAATAGAACTTTGAAATCTCAGATGTCCAAGCTATGTCAGGAGACCCACCTAAAGTGGCCCCAGGTTCTCCCAATAGCATTACTTAGAATACACTCATCTCCTGTAAAATCATCAGGATTTTCCCCTTTTCTGAAGTAGTGTATGGCAAACCTCCCCCAATAGTGCAGGGCATTAAAGGTAGTTTGCCACAGATTGGTTTAGAAATAACCAGACAAGAACTTCTAGCTCTTAGTTCTGTTCTGCAGACTCTTCACACGTGGATACAGGACCAGTTGCCTATCAATTTGACGGAACCCCTGCATCCCTACAAGCCGGGTACCTTGGTGTGGATCAAAGATTGGAAGAAGACACCGCTGGAACCTCATTGGAAGGGACCATACACCGTCATCCTGTCTACCCCAACTGCAGTAAAGGTAGCAGAGATCGAATCCTGGATCCATCACAGCAGAGTCAAGCCAGCAGCAGTTCCAGATCCGGACCAGTGGACAGCAGAGCCACATCCTGATATCCCTTTGCGACTCACCCTGAGGCGGCAACCAGCGACCTAGAACTCCTTTCCTACAGTAGACAAGTCTTTCGAAGAGGATTGCTGTTTCTAATACAGCAAAGACATTTGTTTCTCTTCATCGGATAACTGTGCTTCTATAAACTTACGTCGAGCCAACTACAGTTGGTAAGTTGGCATCACAGCGGGACATTTGAGGATCTTCAATCAACATTGACACCCGTTGAATTGCTTCATTAGCAAACGGGTCAGCATTGTGCCAAGAAGAAGAGGACGTCGAGGTCAAGATTTTCCAGCGAGGATTCAGAAGAACTACAATCAACATGCATCTTTGTTTCTATTTTGCTTTGGTTGCCTGCCTGGGTAGCCTTGAACTGACCTGTGCTCTACCCCCATGTACTGCCTGCATTACTTCCACTCAGACTGGAATGAAAGTAACACAGACTTTGCTTTATCATTCTTACTATACCTGTACTGGTACGGTAAGCCGGTGTATTTATAACACCACTGAACTGAATGTTTGTACCAAGGGAACTACTAAAGTTTGTTGTAACCCACATCAGAACCCATCATATTATACCCTAGAAATAAGATGGAATGATGCGGATGGAGCTCTACTTAATGCTACACCCCCACTTACTGATCCCACAGAGTATGCTGTTTTGTATTTTGATGCTTGTGATGCCATAAATAGAGATAGTCGCTCTAAATGTGCCAATTGGGAGAAAACTTATGCTCATAATGATAAATATATGTGTCCAGAAGGAACCACTGGATGGGGGGCATGTACAGGTAAACAAACTTTGGCCAATGAATATAGTACAGCCCCGATTCAGGACTACTATTGCCCAAAGTAGGAATGTGTTTTCTATGCCACATGGAAAACTGGTATGATAGAAAATACCAGAGACAATCGAATGGCTGCCTTAACTATGCCATATGTGAAGAATTTAGAGAATTGTAAGAAAGGTGCCTGTAACCCACTAGAGTTATTCATACGCAATCCTAGCGCATGGAAACAAGGATATAAGTTTGGCCTACGTATTGCAGGTTCCGGATCAGATCCAGGAACTATTGTGTACATTAAACTAAATACCCAAGCCCATCGATCATCTAAGTACCATATACATAACACCTTTTATGAGACTATGCATATAAACAAGTTTGATATCCCTCACCCTTCTCAGAACTTTTTCTTAGAGTTAGCTGGAGCAGTGGTCTCCAGCCTCCATATTTCAGATTGTTACTTTTGTGGTGGAACTAGAATGGGTGATCAGTGGCCCTGGGAGGCCCAAGAATTGGATTACTCAGTAACCTATAACCACACTGAATTGCATAAGACCACAAGCGAATGGGTATTGGCACACCCAATAGTCGGACGACTCTGTTATGCCCGAACTGGACCACAGTTCAATTTGAAAGTGGGACAGCTTATCTGTCTCAGCCAGAAATTCTATAATGACACCACGAAACAGACGTCCTGGTGGTCAGGAACTAATACGCCTGAACCTGCCAACCCATTAGCACAGTTTCCTGAGCTTGCCGATTTATGGAATAATCTTGCCCCGCCCCATGTCTGGCAAGCTCCACCTGGTCTGTATTGGATTTGTGGAACCCGAGCATATGCTCGACTCCCTATTCACTGGGGAGGGGCATGTGTCTTAGGAACTATCCGACCTTCTTTCTTTCTGTTGCCCACAGAACATGGAGAACAATTAGGCTATCCAGTCTATTCAAAGAGACAAAAGAGAGCAGCTTTACAGATAGGCAAGTGGCAGAAATGGGATGGGGATGATTGGCCACCCGAGCGAATCATTGCCTATTATGGCCCGGCCACCTGGGAGGAAGATGGCATGTGGGGATATCGTACCACAATTTATATGTTAAATAGAATTATACGTTTGCAAGCAGTAGTTGAAATTATCACTAATGAAACTAGCCAAGCGCTCACACTTCTAGCTAGACAGAGTACACAAATGCGTACTGCAATATATCAAAATCGTTTAGCATTAGATTACTTATTAGCTGCTGAAGGAGGAGTCTGTGGTAAGCTAAATCTCACAAATTGTTGCTTGAAGATAGATGATAAAGGTCAAGTAGTTGAAAACATTGCTGAAAACATGCGCAAGCAAGCTTATGTGCCAGTACAGACTTGGCATGGTCTTCAGATGCCCAATTGGTTCAAAGCTATCTTCTCTGGTTTGGGAGGACTTACTACCTTTGCTATGCTGATATTGCTTTTTCTAGCATTGTTTCTGCTCTTACCATGTATAATCCCATGTTGTATGCGCTCTATTAATAGTGTTATTGAAAATACTGTAGAACGCAAAACTGCTACTAAGATTTTGGCCTTATGGCACCCTACTCCTGGAACCGTTGGTAAGAACCCAACTCCAGTGTAATTTAGTGATTTATATCTCACACCTTATTAACATTCGGGTGCGATTAATCAAAGGGGGGAATATGGTAGGCGAAGGCCTGTGATCCATGGTGTCTGAAATAAGCAGGGAGCCTAGACAGCTTGACCTGTAAATGAAGCCTGTGGAGAGGCCCATAGGAATTACACATTTCCCCAAATGCTGCTACCATAGAATCGAAACTTAACAGAGCACAATTAAGTACAGCTAGGCAGAATCGAAACTTAGAGAATATAGAAAAACAAGTTTAATTGGTATTGATAAGAGTGTGAAGCTTCTATGGAATTAATTAACTCTGCTGAAAGAAAAGTTACAGTGCCCTGCTTTCCCACATGTTTTAGTTAGCCAGTTGACCTTGGAGGAGAATTGTATCAAGAGCCTAAGAAATGATCATTGTAATGAGGACTGTAAGGGGGTAAGCAGGTGCTAAGCCCAGACCAAGGTCCTCATTGGAGCTACGTATTGGTACCTGGACCAATGAAAAGTTTGCCTATGTCTAGAATGGGAAAGAAAGCTATAAAAGTTGTTGTTTTGCTAGAAACCATTGCTCAGCCATTTTGAATGTGATTCTACTTGAGTCTTGTGCACAAATAAATGATTTGGACCTTCTGAACAGACTCCTGGTATTATTGGTTTGTCTGCGCTCTGCTGCTACAGTGTGGCAAAAGCCCTCCAGCGGTGGCACAATGTTGCAGGGGGGCGTGCAGCCCACAATTGCCTCAGAGCTCAGCACTTATTCCATTCTGGCGTCCATTTCAATGGTGGGGAAGTATAGAGGCACGATGAGAATTGCCTTTATACATCCCGGCCGATGGTCCCTCCCCTCGTATCCCTTTTGCTTCGCCACTGCACCGCCCCCATCCAGTGCTCCCTGCACAAAGCCTCTGCATATGCGGGGAGCACTGGAGTCAGAATAGCATGCCAGGCCTAAACGGGGGGTTGGATGTCCAAGCCCACTATTCACGGGTCAGAATGACCCTCTTTAGGCCCGATTCCGTCCCAGATGTAGAAGCCCTTTGTACGTTCGATCTGATCTGGACATACAGAGAGCGTCACGATTCTGATCCTGCGGTGCACGTCTAGAATCACAGGGTCAGAATCACGATCAGGCCTGTATATGCAGGCCGGGACTGCAATTCAGCCCAGCCTGCATGTACAGGCACTGCCCAGCTAACTCAGTCAGGGCTTTTAAATGGAGATGCAGCGCCATGGTGTCCGGTTGCCATGGCACTGAGGCTCCATTTAAAAGCCGCAATCCAGGCTGCCGGCTCCTGCAAAGCATTTCCTGTAGCCCGACCCCCGATCCGGCCACCTACGACCAGGGTCGGGCTGCGGGGAATACCCTCATCCCCCCCGCCCCATCTGTGACCCGGGCCCACTGATCCACAATGTCTGGGGAAGTTATTCCACCTCGTCCAGGACCGGCAACCATCCACTGCCCGCCTTAACTCTGCCCCCGATCTGCCCCCACCCCGCCCCTGTCTAACTTCCCCGTACAACCATCGGGGAAGTTAGACGCCAGCAGGGAGGGCCACGAATAGCGGGGATGGCTGTCGCATTTTTGATGTCCATCCCCGTTATTCGTGGGACAGAATAACCCGTTTGTGTTTTAATAACTTTGAATAATTTAGTGTCATCTGCAAATTTGATTACCTAATTTGTTATTCCCATTTCCAGGTCATTTATAAATATGTTAAAAAACGGGCCTAGCACAGATCCCTGGAGTACTCCACTGTTCACCTCTCTCCATTGAGAAAATTGGCCATTTAGCCCTACTCTCTGTTTTTTAATCTTTCAACCAGTTCCTAATCCACAATAGTATGTTGCCTTCTGTCCCATGCCTTTTTAATTTCTTCAAGAGTCTCTCATGAGGGACTTTGTCAAAGGCTTTCTGAAAATCTCCTAGACATATCCTTGTCCCCAGCTGTTGTGTTGTCTGTCTTGACTAGACTGTAAGCTCTAATGAGCAGGGACTGTCTCTTACATGTCTCTGTACAGTGCCGTGCACGTCTTCTAGTGCTATACAAATGATTAGTAGTAGTAGTACACCATCAGAAGGAAAGACGGTGTATTTCAGTAATTGGATCCACCACTGGAATATCTCCCATGATAAATGGCCCTTCTAATATCTTCCATTAGAAAATATTCAACCTCCATTAATTCCCCTTATTAAAAAATAATTCCATGCTAAGAAAATTCCACTTGCCAGTATAACTGTTGTGAGCCTATTAGACTTAAAAAATAGTTTCCCAGAGTCCCAAGGTGATCCTTTCTAGAGAAAAATCGTGTGTATTAAGGACAGACTCACTTAATCTGATTCCACCAAAGTCCTCTGCTTGGTGTCTTCCTAGATCAATTTAGGGCATTTTCAACATCTCTTGTTTTTGCCAGAAGTGTTTCAGGCTCTTCTTATGCTCCTAATGTATTTTCTCAACAAACAGCTATTAAGTGGCCTAGATAACAGCTGTAAATCTGACAAATGTAATTTTAAGGCATCTAAAGCTCCCCCATAATAAAATTATAGGATACGTTTCATGAATTAACAATCTGGCATGAATGCAAAAAATCTATGCAAGATGAATAATATACTATTGAACTTGAATCAAAGAGAGAAATTCAGCTTCCCTGTTGCCATGGAGGAGAGAGGTCACGTGACAGGAGAGCATCACCTTGGTGTGGCAGGAAGTGATCCTGTAGCTAGGACCTGTCCTCCAGGTGATGTAAAACCAAGGAGGTTTCTCTAGGGCCATGAGGGAAGGGATAGGACAGACGTTATAGTTGGTGATTCGATCATTAGATAGCTGGGTGACATGCCTGCCTGGTCTGAAGGTATAGGACTTCACGTGCCACATAGACAAGGTTTTAGATAGCGCTGTGGAGGCGTCTGCTGTCTTGGTATATGTTGGTACCAATAACATAGGAAAGCGTGAGAGGGAGGTTCTGGAGGCCAAATTTAGTTTTTTAGGTAGGAAGTTGAAATCCAGAATGTCCAGGGTAGCATTCACAGAAATGTACCCCATTCCATGCGCAGGATCCAAAAGACAGGTAGAGCTCTGGAGTGTCAATGGATGGATGAGAAAATGGTGCAAGGAAGGAGGGTTTTGGATTTGTTAGGAACTGGGCAACATTCTGGGGAAAGGAGGGTCTCTTCCAAAGGGATGGGCTTCACCTTAACTGGGATGGAACCAGGCTGCTGGCATTAATCTTTAAAAAGGAGATAGAGTAGCTCTTAAACTAGATAATAGGGGAAAGTTGACAGTCACCCAAAAGCCCATAGCTCGGAAGGATGTAGCAAAAGATTGAAGTTAGGGCATATTGACAGAGAGGTTCCAATAAAGAGAAAAGTAACCCAAATGCTCTTAAGTATAGAGCAGACAGAGCTTAAAGATTCCAAATTACCCCTGTCTACCGATAATCAGATTAAAATGAATAAAATACAACCTCTAAAATGCTTTTATGCAAATGCTAGAAGTCTGAAAAATAAGATAGGACAGTTAGAATATATAGCACTAAATGAGAGGTTAGATATGATTGGTATCTCAGAGACCTGGTGGAAGGAGGACAACCAATGGGACGCTGTGATACCTGGGTACAAATTATATTGCAATAATAGAGTAGATCAAATTGTTGGAGGGGTTGCACTCTATGTTAGAGAGGGCATTGAGTCACATAGGAATAAAGTTTTGCAGGAAGCAAAATACACTGTAGAATCTCTATGGATAGAAATTCTATGTAAAAAGGGGAAGGCAAAGGCAACAGGAGTGTATTATTGATTGCCTGGCCAGAATGAACAAATGGATGATGAAATGCTCAAAGAAATTAGGGAAGCAAACAAAAATTACAGCACAGTAATAATAATGGGTGATTTCAATTTCCTGGGTATAGACTTGGTCAGTGTCATGGCAGGACATGCTAGGGAGATAGTTTCTAGATGAAATAAATAACAGCTTCTTGAAGCAGCTGGTTCATGAACTGACAAGAGGGAAAGCCATTTTGGACCTAGTCCTTAGAGGAACACAAGATCTGGTGTAAGAGATAAAGGTGTTGGGACCACTTGGCAATAGTGATCATAGCATGATAGTGTTTGATTTAATAAATGGAGGAAGGACATCAAGAAATCCACAGTACTACCTTTTAACTTTCAGATTATGATAAAATGAGGAAAATAGTTAAGAAAAAAACTAAAAGGAGCAACTGCAAAGGTTAAAGATTTACATCAAGCATGGACGTTGTTTAAAAATATTATCTTGGAAGTCCAGACCAGCTGTAGTCCATGGCTTTAAGAAAAGTGGAAGGAAGGACAAAAAACTGGCAACATGGTTTAAAGGTGAGTTCAGAGAGGCTGTTGTAGCCAAAAAGCATCTTTCAGGAAATGGGAAAAGAAGCCAAATGACGAAAACTGGAAACAACATAAGCAATGGCAAGTTAGATGCAAGGCAATGATAAGGCAGGCAAAGATAGAATTTGAGAAAAAGGTTGCTGTGGAAACAAAAATGCATAATAAAAACGTTGTCAAGTACATTTGTAGCAAAAAAACCCGTGAGAGAGTCAGTTAGATATTAGATGATAGAGGGGTAAAAGGAGCACTAAGAGGGGACAAGGCCATACCAGAGAGACTGAATTAATTCTTTGTTTTCATCTTTACTGAAGAAGATGTAGGAAAGTTACCCATGACTGAAATGGTATTTAAAGGTGATGCATCGGAAGAATTGAAAGAAATATCAATAAACCGGGAAGCTGTATTACAACTATTTGATAAACCAAAGAGTAGCAAATAACCTGGAACAAATGGTATATATCTGAGGGTATTTAAAGAACTGAAATATGATATTGCAGACCTACTATTAGTAATCTGTGATCTATCATTAAAATCATCTGTAATATCTGAAGATTGGCAAATGGCCAATGTAACACAAATTTTTAAAAAGGGTTCCAGGGGTTATCCAGGAAATTACAGACTGGTGAGCCTGACGTCGGTACCAGGCAAAATGGTAGAAACCATTATAAAGAATAAAATTACTGAACATGTAGATGGCCATGGTTTAATGGGAGAAAGTCAACATATCTTTAGACAAGGAAGGTCTTCTCTTACTAATCTGTTATCTTGTATTGAAGGTGTGAATAAATAGGTAGACAAATGAGAACCGGTCAATATAGTGTATCTGGATTTTCATAAAGCATTTGACAAGGTCCCTCATGAAAGACTCTGCAAAATTAAAAAGTCATGGGATAGGAGGCAGAGTACCATTGTGGATCAGGAACTGGTTGAAAGATAGAAAGCAGAGGGTAAGGCTAAATGCCCAATGGAGAAAGGAGAATAGTGGAGTATTCCAGGGATATGTGTTTGGTCTGCTGCTTTTTAACATATTTGTAAATGACCTGGAAATAGGAATAATGAGTGAGGTAATCAAATTTGTAGATGACAGAAAATTATTCAAAGTTGCTGAAACCCAAGAGGATTGTGAAAATTTTCAAGAGGACCTTGATAAATTGGAATACTGAACATTCAAATGGAAGATAAAATTTAATATGGACTAGTGCAAAGTTATGCACCTAGGAAAGAACAACCCAAACTATGGTTACATGACGCAAGGTTACACATTAGGAACCACAACCCAAAAAAAAAATTTAGGCGTCATCGTGAATAACACGTTGAAACCCTCTGCCCAGTGTGCAGCAGTGGCCAAGAAGGCAAATAGAATGCTAGGAATCATAAGGAAAGGAATGGAGAATAAAACAAAGGATGTTATAATGTGTCTGTATCATTTCATGGGACTACTGCACCTTGAATATTGTGTGCAATTCTGTTCACTGTATCTGAAAAAGAATATAGCAGAATTAGAAGAGGTACAGAGAAGAGCCACTAAAATGGTAAAGGGGATAGAAGGATACCCTTATGAGAAGAGGCTTAAAGGGTTAGGACTCTTCAACCTGGAAAAGAGATGTCTGAGGGGAGATATGATAGAGGTCTATAAATTATTGAATGGAGTGGAACGGGTAAACGTAGATTGTTTATGCCTTCCAAAAGTAGAAAGGCTAGGGGAAATGCAATGAAGCTACAATGTAACCCATTTAAGACTAATAAGAGAAAATATTTTTTCACTCAATGTTTTTATTTATTTATTTATTTATTTTATTTAAATTCTCTTATATACCGCACTATTCAGCATCAGCGCGGTTCACATAGAACAAAAAATCTCAGTACAGTCAACATGCATGAGTTTACAGATAACAAGGGAAGGAACTTGGATAACATGGGTAACTATCTACAATCTATTTACAAGGAAAACAATGTATAATCAAACTCTGGAATTTGTTACCGGAGGATGTAGTAAAAGCTATTAGCATAGCTGGGTTTAAAAAAGGTTTGGACAAGTTCCTGGAGGAAAGGTTCATAAAGCATTATTAAAGAGCACCTGGGAAATCCTCTGCTTGATCCAATGCAAGCATTGTGGAACTTGCGTCTTTTTGGGAACCTGCTAGGTACTTGGGACCTGGATTAGCCACTGTTGGAAACAGGATACTGGTTTTGATGGACCTTGGTCTGACCCAGTATGGCATTTCTTTTGTTCTTAGGGTATGTAGAAGATGAGGTGCACAAAAGAGCCTTCATTAATACTCTCTGCTTCTTTCATGGGGAAACCTACAGGGGGTTAGCACCAACATCATAGGCCATTTCTGTTTACTTCCAAGACCGTCTTGACCATTAGGCAAGGCTAGGAGATCACCTAGGGAACAACTTCTGAGTGATGGAAAAGAGCAGCAGCAGCAGTCAAATTAAAACAATAGATCCCGACAGCCACTCAAATTCAAAGAGCCATCAGCACATTCTTTTACCTGTAGGGCGAGTGGGCACATACTGTATATATGAACAAAACAAAGCTTAACATTTTAAAATATGGGTCCCAGTTTCACCTTGACATTTTGTCTTTGACATAAAATGAAACATCTGGTTTAGATATTTTCAATTTATGCTGATATAGTGGCGCTTTGCTTTTGCTTAGTGCTGCTGAATATAGAGGCCTGGTAAAGTGGACACATAGGGCCCAATATTGAGCTAGGCTCATTTTCGAAGGGCTATGTGCCGCATCAGCGCATAGCCCTCCCTGCCAACCTCTAACCTGGATATTCAGTTCTGGGGTTATATGTGGCCCTGGCATTGAATATCCGGGATCGCCACACATGCTGGAAGCCACCTTAGGTAACTAGATAGCAGTGATATTGTATGTTGCCCGGTTAGCTCCTGCACCAAAAGATAGGCAAGGATTTTCCTCACCTATTTTTTCAGCGCAGATCACCCTGATGCTAACCAGATAGCATTGGGGAACGTAGGGGAGTTAAAAGGGGATATTCAATGACTCTAACCATGTAAGTGCCACTGAATATCCCGATTTAAGGCATTTACACTGTTTACTGGACTGTAAACCATATAAATGCCTTTCGAACATCATGCCCTTAGTGTATACATATGGGCACCATAAATAGCCACCTATATGTTTAGACTATGCATTTGGCTAAGCGCTCTAGGTTAGACTTGGTTTTGTGGAGCCTAAACCAACACATAGTCTGAATTTATAGATACCGAAAATTAGCACCTATGCATCTAAATTATGTGTTCCGGTAACTCCGCCCCAAACCAATCTTCCCCACTGAATGCACAGTATTATACACAGAGCAGGATATTTAAATCCCATTCAACATATAATGTGCGAAAAATTGGGAAAAACAGGCACCTAGGCATTCGGCACAGCAATGAACGTCCAAGTGCCATTGAAAAATAGACCCCATGGTGTTAAATTGTGTATTTTTACAGAGGGATGATGTTGAAATGATCATGGCTGTTGAGCTTAACCATTAAAATCTCAGATGGGGGAAGGAGTGCATAAGGTTGAAGGTTTACCTAGGGGGTCCAATATCCCGGCACCTGTCCTGTTTACTGTGTGAAACCAAATACATAAATATATGTACCGGTACTTCAGCTCAGGGCAAAAGTATCTCCATATGCTAAAGGACTCTTGCTGTGGGCTACCCAGTGTTGATAGTCTGGGAATCTAGAACTTCTGCTGCTTGTCTTGTGGGATTTCTTGTCCTTTCCATAACTGATTGGTCATTTAGTGGCAGTCTTCGTGGCTCCAGTGCCTCTCCAGTCTGGCTACTGCATAGCAATGCTTCATTTTTTTATTTTTTTCTATTTTAAGCTTATGTAATTCCTTTCCCCCCCTCCACCCCCTAGAAAGCAGTCAAGGATTTTGGTCACCAGCAGTGATTCCGTCTGGTACAGCAAGTAAAGGAATGAGGTTTGGATCTGATTACTTGACTTTTCAAATGCAAGCTCTAGACAAGTTATAAATTCAGTTACATCAGGTATTTCCATGCCCCAGAGAACTCACAGTGCTTTGTACTTCAAGCAGTGGAAGGTAAAGTGACTTGCCGAAGACCACAAGGCAAGTGGGGAAAGTGGAATTTAAAATCTACCACTAGGCCACTTATTCAAGGAACCTCTTATAATTATGTATGTATTTCAATTAATTTGATATTCCATCTTTTTCTGGATAAAGCACAAGATGAATTACATAGTAATGTTACAAAGTACATATGTAAAACAAAGAGGATACTCTAGACCTAAATACTGAGTAGTGTGGTGAAGACTCCCCTCCAGAGGAAATGGAGATAGGGGAAAATCCTGATAAGAAGGGATGACACACACAGGATTTCCAAAACTGACTTGGAAAAAACACAGTTATCGGCTGAGCTGAAGACAAGCCCCAGCCCATGGGAGGAGTTAGGCTTCAGCACTGATTGGGCACGCCCAGGGGAACGACAGGGAGTGCCGGGAAATGAAGCCCTTTTTAAATCCTCAGACAGGATTGACAGAGGAGGCAGCAAGGCTGGCAAAGGAGGCAGCAAGGCTGGCAAAAGAGGCAGCAAGACTGGCAAAAGAGGCAGGCAGCAAGGCTGACAAGGAGAGCAGCAAGAAACGAAGCAGACGAGAAGCAGCTTCCAGTGCATGTTGGTCTTCAGGAGGAACTTGGAATCAAAGGGGAAAAATGCTAGAACCCTGGGAGAAGGCAGAACCCTGGAACAGTAAGCCTTGGAGCCCAATATACTCTCAAGGAGATCCTTACTACACGGTAGAGCCTAAACTTGGGAAGGCTAGCAAACCCAGCTCTTGGAGAAAAGCTATTTTGTCTGGTGGCGAGCAGTGCTATAAAAGCCAGGAACCAAAACAGGAAAGACGTTTTTCTAAGAGAAATTCCCCTAGCAGAAGAACTAGCCATAAGGCTCCTGAGTTTCTAGAGAGGAGAGAGTCCTGAATAAAAGTGAAGGTGCCTGCTCTTATGCCAACGTCTCGGATAAAGGTAAATCTGAATTTCCTAATTTTAATGCCTTGCTGGAGAAACCCTTTTATTGTGCTGACCTCCCTAAGCCAAACTCTGCAACAGGAGCAGATAGTGAGTGGGGGAAGGGTGTGACCCTTACCGGAGACTATCAAGCAGCTAAAGAGCAGCTACAGGCTGAATTGCTCCTAAAAGAGTTTCAGCAATTTCTGGAGCTAAAGTCAGGGAAACATAAGAAACCTGATGAAGAGAACAATTGCCTTAGCCCAGATGAATGTATGCAGATAGATAATGTTGTGCCTACCTTGAATTATGATCCTTGTGCAATGGATTGCTCTTTATGTTTTAGAGAGTAACAGTGTAAAGAAGCATCTGGAGTTTGTATGAGAAGAATACAAAACGTTTGCTATACCTGTTGCCTAGCCGTGAAAGTTGACAAATTTTTTTCACCTGTTTCTGTAAAGCCACGCTGTGAGGAGAACAGCTGTTACTGTGAGGCTGCAATAATCCCAAGCAACCACACGAGGCAAAGCTGAGTAGAAGCTACCGTGACTGTGTAAAGCTGAGTTAAAGCTATTTGATTTCAGTTGTTTTCCTGACCTCCTGATTTCACCTTTATGTTGAAAGTTGCACCTTTACGTTATGCACCTTTGAATTGTAATGCGCTGAAAATATCCCCACAACAAATAAATTTCTTGCAAGCCTTATCACTCGAGTCACAACTACAACTTTCATCCCTAAAGAAAAAAAACAAGTGTACTATGAATCCCAGCATTCAGAGGGATCAGTACCACCTTTATTCATAAGGGACATTATATAAGGCCACTCCTGCCTGTAAGCTCTAGGGCCCAGGCAGGAGCGTCGCAGTAGGCAACCAAAAGAGTATAGGAAACCTATCTTTGACAGGCAAATAATTAGAAACGGATTCTTATCTGTAGCAACTAGAGCATAGAGAAGGGCTGTAAGCAAAGAGTAGCGTAGAATTTATTTATTTATTTAGCATCTGCAAAAGACCTACATGAAAGTCTGAAAAACCATTTTGATTTTCTTAAGGAAGACACCATCTGGACCAACAACTAGGTGGCCACCTAGGGCAGCAGCTTCTGGGGTGCAAAGAGCAGGGCATTCAAAGCTAAAGAATAGATTCTGACAGCTGGGGGGGGGGGGAGTATAAGGCTTACGTTTTGTCTAGGGTGCCAACACCTTGAACCAACTCGAGCTGGCCTGGAAAGATCACAGGTTTCTTTGGGTTACTTGAGTAGTTTAGGTTCTAAGCAGTTGAATGCGCAAGGCCTTATGCAAGTTAGTCATGCTGATGCTACTGGAGGGGAGAAGAAAAGGGTCTCTTCGTAAGACCGATGTTCTCGGAGTGTAGGTGAGCAGGCACTGGGATAAATAATGCTTGAGTCAAATGACAACCAGTGCAAGTTATATAAGATTGGTTTTACATGATCACAAGATTTAGGCCCTATCAACTGCCGGTTTTGTCATAAAGAAGCAGCAACAACAGGGCAACATCAGGCAAATTAGATGGTTGCAGTTTCTGGGGGCAGCAGTCAAAGCAAAGCAATAGATCCTGATAGTCACACAAACTCAAAGAGCCATCAGCAGGGGGACCAGGAAATTTTGAAATAGCCAATATACCCCTCAGGTATACAGCTTTCAGTAATTGCCCTCATTACATAGACACGTCTGAAACAAAGTTTAATATTAAGGTGTGATATCCATTTATGCATCTTTACAAGAGTGTTCTGAGATGGATCATGTTGGGGAAATCATGATCAATGAGTTTAATTATCTAAATTTCTGGTGGTCCTAGGGGTGTGAAATATAATTGGGGGGGGGGGTGGAGGGGTGCACACATTTGAAGATTGCATTAGCCCTGAGCAGGAATTCCGGAAGGTTAATATATAACATAACATGCTGGTGATACCATATCAAACTTAGTGTCATATTTATTAACATTTTCCCCATAGACACACAATTGGAGAAAATCTTTAGTAAATAAGCCCTTAAACCTTAATCTGTACAACTCGAGCCATCCTTTGAGATCCTACACTTTTGAAACAGCTGTGCAAAATGTAGTTACTTTAATACTGAAAAACCCAGCACAAGAACCAAGATTATGTAACTTTTTTTGTCGAAGTGGCCAGCACAGTTAACAGGAAGTTTCCTGCTACCACCGTGGCCCGTCCTTTTTAATCAAAATTGAAAATCAATTTAAAACAGCTCTATTCAAAAATGGCTGGTACTTAGCTTTGTAGAAGAAGAGCAGGCTGTAAGAACGTTATTAGCAACAGTAGATCAATTTTACATCAGTAGGTCGTTACTACGACGTGTCACGTTTCGGGGGTACACACATCAGCCCCCTGCTTCAGGTCAGACCTCTGAGTAAAAAACGTCAGCCCTAGAAACACAGCTGAAAGAATGGTTTTTTATATAACCCGGGCTCGCCAACTGAAGTCCCAAATAGGACACGCCTATCCAATGTGATTCGTTAGAGAGAAACCAATCCTCACAGAGGGATGAAACCATCAACCAGATTTCACCTCCTGATCAGGAAGGTTGATAGATAGTATAAAGAACCAATCTGCAGGAGGGATCACCGATCCAATGAACATGTCTCAGTCCAGGAACAACTCAATGAATGGTATGCCAGTCCACCTGCTGGTTAAGACCATCCGGAGAGACTGAATTCAGTCGAAATATCCACTTTTGCTCCAAATTCTGCAGGCGTTGAATCCGATCGCCACCACAGGGATCAGGGGGCACATAATCTAAAATTCGCCACCGAAGATCTTCAAACCCATGTGAATGTTCTAGGCAGTGGCTGACAAGAGGAGCTGTCAGTAAATGGGTGCGCACACGAGAGGCATGCTCAGTGAGTCTTTGCTTGAAAGTCCGTGAAGTCCTACCAATATAAGGTAACTGGCAAGGACAAACAATTAAGTAAACTATATAAGTAGTATTACAATCGGTATGCCACCGAGTGTAGTAACTCCTATTAGTGCGAATGTCCATCCAGATAGGACCCATTAAAGTGCTCGAGCAAAATGAGCAAGCTTCACATGAAAAATGACCAGCCTGATCAGACTTTTAGGAGGTTGATCTAGAGGAGACCTAGTCTTCACCAAAAAATCCCGTAAATTAGATCCACGGGAGTAGGCAATTTGAAGCGGTGTTCGAAAACATGAATGAATGGCTAAAATAGGCCAAAATTGATGCATTAAACGAACTACCGCAGTGGTCCCCTGCATGAAGGGAAGGACCCCCGTTGTTTTTTCTCTGGAAGGTGTACAATCTCTAGGTGTCAAAAGCCACTCTCGGTGAGTATTGCATGCCCTTTTATAGGCTAAATAGACAACCTTTGATGGATATCCCCTCGATACAAGACGGGAGGTTAATTCCTGTGCATGAAATTTAAATTGCGATAATTCAGTGCAATTTCTGCAAAGCCTGAGAAACTGGCCATATGGTAAGCCACGCTTCAAGGCTGGAGGATGGTAAGTGTCAAACCGAAGCAACGTGTTACGTTAACCTCCCGTCTTGTATCGAGGGGATATCCATCAAAGGTTGTCTATTTAGCCTATAAAAGGGCATGCAATACTCACCGAGAGTGGCTTTTGACACCTAGAGATTGTACACCTTCCGGAGAAAAAACAACGGGGGTCCTTCCCTTCATGCAGGGGACCACTGCAGTAGTTTGTTTAATGCATCAATTTTGGCCTATTTTAGCCATTCATTCATGTTTTCGAACACCGCTTCAAATTGCCTACTCCCGTGGATCTAATTTACGGGATTTTTTTGTGAAGACTAGATCTCCTCTAGATCAACCTCCTAAAAGTCATGATCAGGCTGGTCATTTTTCATGTGAAGCTTGCTCATTTTGCTCGGGCACTTTAATGGGTCCTATCTGGATGGACATTCGCACTAATAGGAGTTACTACACTCGGTGGCATACCGATTGTAATACTACTTATATAGTTTACTTAATTGTTTGTCCTTGCCAGTTACCTTATATTGGTAGGACTTCACGGACTTTCAAGCAAAGACTCACTGAGCATGCCTCTCGTGTGCGCACCCATTTACTGACAGCTCCTCTTGTCAGCCACTGCCTAGAACATTCACATGGGTTTGAAGATCTTCGGTGGCGAATTTTAGATTATGTGCCCCCTGATCCCTGTGGTGGCGATCGGATTCAACGCCTGCAGAATTTGGAGCAAAAGTGGATATTTCGACTGAATTCAGTCTCTCCGGATGGTCTTAACCAGCAGGTGGACTGGCATACCATTCATTGAGTTGTTCCTGGACTGAGACATGTTCATTGGATCGGTGATCCCTCCTGCAGATTGGTTCTTTATACTATCTATCAACCTTCCTGATCAGGAGGTGAAATCTGGTTGATGGTTTCATCCCTCTGTGAGGATTGGTTTCTCTCTAACGAATCACATTGGATAGGCGTGTCCTATTTGGGACTTCAGTTGGTGAGCCCGGGTTATATAAAAAACCATTCTTTCAGCTGTGTTTCTAGGGCTGACGTTTTTTACTCAGAGGTCTGACCTGAAGCAGGGGGCTGATGTGTGTACCCCCGAAACGTGACACGTCGTAGTAACGACCTACTGATGTAAAATTGATCTACTGTTGCTAATAACGTTCTTACAGCCTGCTCTTCTTCTACAAAGCTAAGTACCAGCCATTTTTGAATAGAGCTGTTTTAAATTGATTTTCAATTTTGATTAAAAAGGACGGGCCACGGTGGTAGCAGGAAACTTCCTGTTAACTGTGCTGGCCACTTCGACAAAAAAAGTTACATAATCTTGGTTCTTGTGCTGGGTTTTTCAGGGATTCACTTGTTATTTAGACTCAGTTTAGAAGGTTTTTTGGTGTTTGAGTTACTTTAATACTGGCACCTCATTTGCACCTTCTTCACAGCTTGAGCACCTGAATGTGTTATTACAAAGTGTTTGGAGTGTGAAGAAGAACAGGAGATGAGGATCATGAACCAGCAGTGTGCAACACCCACACATGACAGGAGAGCATCACCCTGGTGTGGCAGGAAGTGATCCTGTAACTAGGACCTGTCCTCCAGGTGATGTAAAACCCTCTCGCACCGAGGAAGTTTCTCCAGGGCCATGTGCCCAAGAGGGAAGGGTTAGGACAACCGTTATAGTTGGTGATTCGATCATTAGGCATGTAGATAGCTGGGTGGCTGGTGGACGTGAGGATCGCCTGGTAACATGCCTGCCTGGTGCGAAGGTAGTGGACCTCACGCGCCACCTAGATAAGGTCTTAGATAGTGCTGGGGAGGAGTCTGCTGTCTTGGTACATGTCGGTACCAATGACATAGGAAAATGTGGTAGGGAGGTTCTGGAGGCAAAATTTAGGCTTTTAGGTAGGAAGTTGAAATCCAGAATTTCCATGGTAGCATTCTCTGAAATGCTTCCTGTTCCATGCGCAGGACCCAAAAGGCAGGCAGAGCTCCGGAGTCTCAATGCGTGGATGAGACAATGGTGCAGAGATGAGGGTTTTGGATTTGTTAGGAACTGGGGAACATTCTGGGGAAAGGAGGGGCTCTTCCGAAGGGATGGGCTTCACCTTAACCGGGATGGAACCAGGCTGCTGGCATTAACCTTTAAAAAGGAGATAGAGCAGCTTTTAAACTAGATATTAGGGGAAAGCCGACAGTCACCCAAGAGCGGATGGTTCGGAAGAATGTATCCTTGAAGGATACTACCAAAAGCAGAGAGGTTCCACAAAAGAGTAAAGTAGCCCAAATGCCCTCAAGTATGGAGCAGACAGAGCTTAAAGATCCCAATTTACCCATGTCTAGCAATAGCCAAATTAACATGAATAAAATACATTCTCTAAAATGCTTGTATGCAAATTGCCACCCACCCACTACCTGGACCTTGAGGGTTTCCAGGAGGAGGTGGCCTTTGGTGCCCTTCAGGGGTGAGGTACTACGATGAGACCCTAGGGATTCTGGGTGATGTAGTCCTGAGCCTCCTAAAGGGGTTGAGATTGTAGTTGTGTGCTCAAGTAGTTAAAGGCAGGCAAAGAAATTTCTTTTTATGAGGTTTATTTCCCGCTTTGCAGTTCAGTGCAAACAGATGCTAAGAAGTTTTATAGCACAAAAACAAGAGTGAGAAAACCAAAATATACAGGGTTTGCAATGCTGGGCTAAGTGTCCATTAGCTTCTGGATTCACATTCAAATTGTCACGTGACTCTTTCATGAACTGAAACTAAAAAGAGTCTGGTACAACAGCAAAGCTTCCTATACCCAAAAAAATGCTTTAACTTATTCAACTTTCATAAGTTTTCTCAGCATGTTAACAAGTAAGGTAACTTCTGTTATATTTCTTTCATATAACTTTTAAAGCACTTTAATTAATGTCCTTTTCAATGGTACAAGTTGAGCAATCCATCGCTATCTCTTGCTCTGTGGAAGGCAGGGAAACATCTAAGGGCATCTCCTCTTCACAGCTGTTTGCATGCTGTGCTGAATTAGAAGGAGAAACTGCCTTTCTTTCTAGGAATTCCCTGAACTCTGTTAGAAGTAATTCAGCCTGCGTTTTCCCTTTGCTACACTGAAGTCTTTCTCCTGCTTCAGGTAAACATTGGCTTAAGATGTCTATCTCATGGTAATTAGCAAGGCTGTTTTTTGTCAGCACCACAGTTTGGTGTGCTAATAAAACCCTTCCCCCACTTATCTCTAAAAGTAAGTGCTGGGTTTTCCTTTAAAACTTCAACTGGCTCTGGAGAGTTTCTGAACAGGTTTTTAAAAGTAGAAACGTCAGGTTTATCTTGGCTCACGTCTCTCCAATAAGGCTCAGCAGTTTTCTTTCTATTAGCTTCTAGGCTGTAGGCTTCAGCTGGCTTATTAGAATATCTTGTGCTGCTTGAATGCTTTTCAGGCTGTACCAAACTGCCACAGTTTTGTCTGACTTTGTTCTGGCTTTTAAAGTTATCCTTCCAGCTTTCTTGCTTCCCAATATTATAGCTGCTAGCTGCTTCAACCCCACTTCGTACCTTGTGCTGAGAGTGTCTCCAGGAGAAATCTTTATCCCTCTGGTTTCTGCTCCAAGGTCCTGCTTGGTTCTCTGGAATCATGGGCTGTATCTTCAGGTCTCTCAGTGCTCTTGAGCCCTTCTTCCCATCGAAGTCTCTCACTGCCCCTGAGTCTCTCAAGTACTTGCTTCGTGACTCCAAACTGCTCCTCCGTGGAACACAGCTGCCTTGTTGCTCTCTTTGCCGTTGCTGTTTCTCTCTCTCCTTCTCCAACTCTTCCTGTCTCTCCACCCCCTGTTTCTGTGTTTGATTGCTTAACAAGCTCCCTGTGTATTGCACTGCTCGCCACCTGCTTGGGCGTGCCCAATCAGGGACTTGACCTATCTCCTCCCTTAAGGTGAGGTGTGGTTCCTGATCAGCTACCTGGTTTTTTCTTTCTGAAGAGAAAATCCTGCTTTCCCTTGCAGTACCAGTTTTCTCCACCAGATCTCTGTCTATCTCCATTGCTTCTTGAGAAGCTTCTACGTCACAAAATGCTAGAAGTCTAAAGAATAAGATGGGAGAGTTAGAATATATAGCACTAAATGAAAGGTTAGATATGATTGGAATATCAGAGACATGGTGGAAGGAGGACAACCAGTGGGACACTGTGATACCTGGGTACAAACTATATCGTAATGATAGAGCTGATCAAATTGGTGGAGGGGTTGCGCTCTGTGTTAGAGAGGGCATTGACTCAGAAAGGATTAAAGTTTTCCAGGAAACAAAATCTGCTGTAGAATCTATAAGGATTGAAATTCCATATAAAAGGGGGAAGGCAATGGCAGTGGGGGTGTACTATCGAGCACCTGGCCAGAATGACCAAATGGATGATGAAATGCTCAAAGAAATCAAGGAAGCTAACAAAAGTTACAGCGCAGTAATAATAATGGGTGATTTCAATTACCCCGGTATCGACTGGGTCAGTGTCACGTCAGGACATGCTAGGGAGATAAAGTTCCTAGATGAAATAAATGACTGCTTCTTGGAGCAGCTGGTTCATGAACCGACCAGAGGGGAAGCCATATTAGACCTAGTCCTTAGTGGAACACCAGATCTAGTGCAAGAGATAAGGGTGTTGGGGCCACTTGGCAATAGTGATCATAGCATAATCGCCTTTGATTTAATTAGTGGAGGAGGGATAGTAAGGAAATCCACAGTACTACCTTTTAACTTTCGAAAGGGAGACTATGATAAAATGAGGAAAACAGTTAAGAAAAAACTAAAAGGAGCAGTTGCAAAGGTTAAAGACATACATCAAGCTTGGGTGTTGTTGAAAAATACTATCTTGGAAGCCCAGACCAGCTGTATTCCACGCTTTAAGAAAAGTGGAAGGAAGTCCAAAAAACTGCCAGCATGGTTTAAAGGTGAGGTCAGAGAGGCTGTTGCCAAAAAAGCATCTTTCAGGAAATGGAAAAAAGAGCCAAACAATGAAACCTGGAAACAGCACAAGCACTGGCAAGTCAAATGCAAGGCATTGATAAGGCAGGCAAAGAGAGAATTTGAGAAGAAGCATGCTGCGGAAGCAAAAACGCGAAATAAAGACCTTTTCAAGTACATTCGTAGCAAAAAACCTGTGAGAGAGTAAGTTGGTCCATTAGATGATAAAGGGTTTAAAGGAGCACTAAGAGGCGACAAGGCGATAGCGGAGAGACTGAATGAATTCTTTGCTTCGGTCTTTACTGAGGAAGATGTAGGGATGTTACCCATGACTGAAGTGGTATTTAAAGGTGCGGAAGAATTGAAGGAAATATCGATACATCAGGAAGATGTCTTACAACTGTTAGATAAACTGAAGAGTAGCAAATCACCTGGGCCGGATGGTATACATCCAAGGGTGTTGAAAGAACTGAAATATGAGATTGCAGACCTGCTATCAGTAATCTGTGAACTATCATTAAAATCATCTCTAATACCTGAAGATTGGAGGATCGGCAATGTAACACCAATTTTTAAAAAGGGTTCCAGGGGTGATCTGGGAAACTACAGACCGGTGAGCCTGACGTCAGTACCAGGAAAAATGGTAGAAACCATCATAAAGAATAAAATTACTCAGCATGTAGATAGTCACAACCTAATGGGAGACAGCCAACATGGCTTTAGACAAGGAAGATCTTGTCTTACTGTTTTGTTTTTTTGAAGGAGTGAATAAACAGGTGGACAAAGGTGAGTCGGTTGATATTGTGTATCTGGACTTTCAGAAAGCCTTTGACAAGGTCCCTCATCAGAGATGTTTGGCAAAACTAAAGTGTCTCCTCTTCAGCCGCGTGCTCTCCCAGGAAGGATCGAGCTTCTCCTGCACTCCTGCACCGCCAGCTGACTTGGCTGCCCAATCGGGGCAGTTCTGCACAATTTAAAAGAAGGCGCTAGCCTCCAGCAGCCCTCTCTTCAGCCGCATGCTCTCCCAGGAGGGATCGAGCTTCTCCTGCACTCCTGCACCGCCAGCTGACTTGGCTGCCCAATCAGGGCAGTTCTGCACAATTTAAAAGAAGGTGCTAGCCTCTAGCAGCCCTCTCTTCAGCTGCGTGCTCTCCCAGGAGGGATCGAGCTTCTCCTGCACTCCTGCACCGCCAGCTGACTTGGCTGCCCAATCGGGGGCAGTTCTGCACAATTTAAAAGAAGGCGCTAGCCTCCAGCAGCCCTCTCTTCAGCCGCGTGCTCTCCCAGGAGGGATCGAGCTTCTCCTGCACTCCTGCACCGCCAGCTGACTTGGCTGCCCAATCGGGGCAGTTCTGCACAATTTAAAAGAAGGCGCTAGCCTCCAGCAGCCCTCTCTTCAGCCGCGTGCTCTCCCAGGAGGGATCGAGCTTCTCCTGTACTCATGCACTGCCAGCTGACTTGGCTGCCCAATCGGGGCAGTTCTGCACAATTTAAAAGAAGGCGCTAGCCTCCAGCAGCCCTCTCTTCAGCCGCGTGCTCTCCCAGGAGGGATCGAGCTTCTCCTGCACTCCTGCACCGCCAGCTGACTTGGCTGCCCAATCCGGGTAGTTCTGCACAATTTAAAAGAAGGCGCCAACAGGCGCACCCGTGCCGTGCGGGCCCGTGCCTGAGGGCCTCGCAAGAGGGCCCTTTGGTGTGGCCCTTCGGTGGAGCCCAAACGGTCCACGACATCACCCAAACCTCACACCCTACTGTTCCAGCACTCTCAAGTCAAGCAAGGTACCGGTGAGTGTACGAAAAACCATCGCCTCTAACGTTTACAGCTCATCCTAAAGGCGAAAACTAGGCTGTACTTCTTGAATAAGATCTGTACTTTAGCCTACTCTAGTAAACTCTAATATGACTCCAATATAACTCCTATCTCTGCCATGCCGCTGGAATAGTTCAGCTTACAGCTAGCTAACAAGATCTGAACCCACCTTAGGTCTGCTGTAATTCTGTTACTTTGTGTTTCAAACACTGCTGCCCTATGTTTGTATAATACTGCTACATTGTATTCTCAAAGCATTGTATCCTTGTGTTCTCACAACACTGTTTCACTGCATGTTCAAAATACTGCCACCTTATGCTCTCCTCCCCTTCTCTTGTGACTGCAGACATTACCCCTCCCAGTGAAGCTTTCCCTGATTCCTCGAGGCTGAGAACTATCCCAAAACAAAGACCCACACAACCACACTTCAGATCACACTCCTCTCAACCCCAGCTACTCAACCTACTCTGCCACATTAAAGTTATCTGCTTACATAACGCCAACGCCCTCAACCCCATAGGACACTCCTCATAGAATGGCTCCCTTCCTTACGGTTACAACCTGCCTCTACCTCTTCACCAGTCTATACCACAGCGCCCTTACCTTCTCTACCGAAGGCAACCCCATACCAACCCTACGTGGTACAGGAAGAAGATGGTTCACCGCTTCCCAACCTCTGAAGACAGAACCCAGACTCAACCGTAGCCCACACTTACTCTACATCTCTCTACAGAAGTCCAAGAAAACCATACCAGAAAAACTCTCACAACCTAGCTACCTGAACTGCACTCTCATCAATGCCCGCTCGGTCCGGAAAAAATGGCCAGTCATCTCCGACCTGATATCACACTACAAATTGGATGTCCTATTGATCACTGACTCTTGGCTCACAGACGCTGACACAGTCATACTCAATCTCCTCACCCCATCTGATTTCTCAGCTCACACCTGTCACAGAGCCAACCGAAGGGGCGGAGGAACCCTCGCACTCTCGAGAACTGAATTTCAACTCCACCTGACCAACGCCAATAGCACCACAATGATGGATTACATCACCCTAGCAAACGAACATGTCTCCATCAACCTAATCTATCGACCGCCATCCTCACCTCCAGACGACCTCTCAATGATAATTGACCTAGCATGCAACTCCGAAAACCCACTCATACCAAACTGGCTTATAGGAGATTTCAATCTCCCAGCCCTGCCAGAAGACCATGCCAGCTCCCTCCTGAATGCTCTTAGCCAGCTGGGCTATGACCAAGTGATTAATGAACCCACCCACTCAATGGGTAACAAACTTGACCTGATTTTTGCTCCTCAGTCAGTCACGAGTCAAAACCTTCCACTCGCCATCTCCCTCACACCAGTCCCATGGTCTGACCACAAACTAATAACGTTCCAGTTACCCTACAAACAGCCTCCAATAACTTGCCAGCCCACCCCTGATGCCGTCCAAAAAACAAAATTCCGACCTTTCAACAAGGAAGAGATACTCGGCAAATCTCTACCTCTGCTCAACATCGCAGAAACCAACCTTGAGGAAATGATCTCCACTTGGAACACCACCCTCAGCTCCATAGCCAGTCAATCATCTAGGGACTCAACTCCAAGAAAAAGAATGGTACTCCTCTGAGCTAAGGACATCACTATGCCAACTGAGGAAGCTCAAAAGGAGATGGTGACGCTCCCGCACCACCAGTAACCTAGAGATCTACACCTCCAACCTGAAGAAACACCGCGACAAAGTGGCCAAATCAATGAGACGCTATCACGCAGAACTATTGCAACGATCAATAAAAAAACCAAGGGATCTTTTCAACTTAGTAAAGTCCCTCACAAAGCAATCTTCCACCACTCAACACAGCACACCAGAACCACAAGAATACGCAGACTACCTACAATCAAAGCTGATTCAAACCATCAAAGCAACATTCCCCACCCCTTTGAACAAACCATACCACTTACCTCCACTCTCCACCTTCTCCTCACCATCAGCAAAGATCATCGAAGACACCATCAACTCGATTAACACCACCACAGCTCCCAACAATCCTTGCCCTGCATTCTGGGTGAAGTCACTGCGTCAGGAACTCAGCACATACCTTACCAAACTCATCCATCTCTCCTTCATCTCAGGAACCTTCCCTCAAAGCCTGAAACAAACGTCAATTAGACCGCTCCTAAAAAATGGCAAACTAGATCCCCAGAAAGTCGATTCATATCGGCCAATTTCAAGTATCACACTAATGGCCAAAATAATCGAAAAAATTGTCCTACACCAAATCCAGGACCACATTGAGTCCGCTGCGCCCTTAGACCCATGCCAACACGTTTTCAGAGAAGCACATGGTGTGGAGACACTTCTAACCATCCTCTTCAACACACTAACTACCGGACTGGATAAACCCAGAACTGGCTATGCTCTAATCTTCCTCGACATCTCTGCAGCCTTTGACTCGGTTGACCATATACTGCTCATAGAGCGTCTGGCAGAGAAGGGGATACAGGATGCAGCCTTGAGATGGTGTGAATCCTACCTCTCAAACAGGTGGCAGCATGTAAGGACGGGAAGCTCGACATCCAAACCATTCCAGCAAAAACAGGGTGTCCCACAGGGCTCCTCCCTCTCGGCGCTGTTTTTCAATATATACATGCAGCCCATTTGCTCTATCGCCCACTCATTCGGCATCTCATGTCTTATGTATGCAGACAATGTGTTGCTCTACACGCCGTTTGCCACAGACTAGGTGGACCTCTCTCAACTAACTGCCTGCTTTGACGCTACAACTGACTGGCTCCACACCCAAAACTTAAGAATAAACCACAAGAAGTCAGAGGCTCTACTCATCACCAGAGACCAAGCATTCACTCCACCAAATACACTAAAAGTAAGAGATGCTGACCTCCAAATCAGGCCCACAATACGTTACCTAGGGGTAACACTCGATCAACGGCTTGATATGAAAACACATATAACCAACACCGTTAACGCAATATATCTCAAGATTCGCTCAACCCGTCACCTACGCCCCCTTCTGGAACCTGATGACTTCAGGACTATCTATCAGGCCTTAGTCATTCCACACTTCGACTACGCCAATGTCATCCTACATGGCCTACCGAAGAGCACGCTGCATCCACTACAGCTAGCTTTGAACACAGCGGCCAGACTACTGCATGGCGCCACCAGGTCTGATCACATAACACCAATATTGAAGCACCTTCATTGGCTGCCAGTCCACTCGAGACTAAACTTCAAGATCCTTCTCATCACCTTCAAAGCGTTCAACAGCCTCACATCCCCGTCCATCACCGACCTCATCCACCCCACGTCGCCAAACAGAACTCGAAGATCAGTCACAGCCAATACCTTATCTATACCCAGTGAATCCACAAAATGCTCCCAGACAACAAGAAAGAGAGCCTTCAAGTTTTATGCTCCCTCATGCTGGAACGCACTCCCACCTGCCATCCGTGCTATCACAAACCTCACCCAGTTCAGGAAGGCACTCAAGCGCCACCTTTTCTTACTGCACTACGGTACCACCCAACAACTACCCTCTCACCGACACCAGTCTGTCACCCTCAATCACCTCACCCCAACCACCACACACGGCGCCAGCACCACACAATAGAACCACTATCCCCAGCAGATGCATACAGACAGCAACCTGCCTTAGCCTAGAGTTGTAGATAGTTTACCCAGTTCAACCCAAGTTCTTATATCCTGTTTTATGTAAGTCCAGTACGGTTTCTCCTTACTTATGGATAATGTTTCTGTTATATGTAAACCAAGCTGACTCGAAGAGCGCGGTATAGAAAAGACTTTAAATAAATAAATAAATAAAGAGTCATGGGATAGGAGGCAGTGTACTATTGTGGATCAGGAACTGGTTAAAAGATAGAAAGCAGAGGGTAGGGCTAAATGGACAATTTTCCCAATGGAGAAAGGTGAATAGTGGTGTACCCCAGGGATCTGTGCTGGGTCCGCTGATATTTGACATATTCATAAATGACCTGGAAAGTGGAATAACGAGTGAGGTTATCAAATTTGCAGATGACACAAAACTATTTAAAGTTGTTAAAACCCAAGAGGATTGTGAAAAATTGCAAGAGGATCTTGATAAATTGGAAGACTGGGCATCAAAATGGCAGATGAAATTTAATGTGGACAAGTGCAAGGTTATGCACCTAGGGAAGAACAACCCAAACTATGGTTACATGATGCAAGGTTCCACATTAGGAACCACCACCCAGGAAAAAGATTTAGGCGTCATTGTGGATATCATGTTAAAACCCTCGGCCCAGTGTGCAGCGGCGGCCAAGAGAGCAAATACAATGCTAGATATGATAAGGAAAGGAATGGAAAATAAAACAAAAGATATTATAATGCCTCTATATTGTTCCATGGTGAGACCGCACCTTGAATATTGTGTGCAATTCTGGTCGCCGTATCTTAAAAAGGATATAGCGATTTTAGAAAAGGTTCAGAGAAGAGCCACCAAAATGGTAAAGGGGATGGAAGGATACTCCTATGAAGAAAGGCTAAAAAGGTTAGGGCTCTTTAACCTGGAAAAGAGACGGCTGAGGGGAGATATGATAGAAGTCTATAAATTAATGAACGGAGTGGAACGGGTAAACGTAGATCGATTGTTTATGTTATCAGAATATAGAAAGACTAGGGGACATGCAATGAAGCTACAGGGTAAACTATTTAAGACTAATAAAAGAAAATATTTTTTCACTCAACGTGTAATCAAACTCTGGAATTTGTTACCGGAGGATGTAGTAAAGGCTGTTAGTGTAGCTGGGTTTAAAAAAGGTTTGGACAAGTTCCTGGAGGAAAAGTCCATAAACCATTATTAAGAAGTGACCGAAGATATCAATGCTTGACCCAGTACAAGCATTGTGGAACTTGTGTCTCTTGGGGAAACTGCTAGGTACATATGACCTAGATTGGCCACTGTTGGAAACAGAATACTGGGCTTGATGGACCTTGGTCTGACCCAGTATGGCATATCTTATGTTCTTATGTTCTTATATTAGAGAACTGGTTTGTACAACAGATAGATAACTGAAAGGGTCAATAGGGCAAATCCCAGAGGGGCACCCTGACTCAAAGTATATCATGCGGACATTGTAGAACCTACTTGCATCTGCTACTCATGATTAGTCAAATATGAGCGAAACCACTATACAACTGGTGCTTCCAAACAATCGACTCCACCGTGACAGCAAAATCTCGTAATTAAGCAAATCAAAGGCAGCAGATATATCTAAAAAAAGTTCAAAGAAACACTGAATTTGATGTATCCAGTTTCTTAATAAGATTATCAAGCATGGTTGTCATAAGAATTTCCATTTCATAATTTTGCCAGAAACTGTGCTGTTCCATATCAAGTGGAGCAAATTCATTTATATAGGACTATAATTGAATAACAAACTGTTCGATCAGCTTTGCCAATAAAGGTAAACTTGAAATTGGATGATAGGAACTAACATCCACTGGATTCATACTTGATCCTTTAAAACTGGGCCCACATTAATTTTCTTTAAGCCCCCTGGCATAATACTCTGAACATAAGAAATGCCATACTGGATCAGACCAAGGTCCATCAAGCCCAGTATCCTGTTTCCAAAAGTGGCCAATACAGGTCACAAGTACCTGGCAGGTTCCCAAAAGGCACACAGGTTCCGTCCCGGGGTAAGCAGTGGATTTCCTGGGTCCTCTTTAGTAATGGTTTATGGACCTTTCTTCCAGAAACTTGTCCAAACCTTTTTTAAACCCAGCTACACCACCAGCTACACCAACAACTTTTTACCAAATCCTCTAGTAACAAATTCCAGAGTTTGATTACGTGTTGAGTGAAAAAAATATTTTCTCCTATTACTTCTTAAATGGGTTGCATTGTAGCTTCATTGCATGTTCCCCTAGTCTTTCTTCTTTTTGATGACATAAACAACCAATCTACATTTACCTGTTCCACTCTATTCATCAATTTATAGACCTCTATCATATCTCCCCTCAGCCGTCTTTTTTCCAAGTTGAAGAGCCCTAACTTTTTAAATACAATGGAAGCAGTGCATGCAGATCTATCTCATGTATATTCATTGTGAATATCCTGAAAACCTGACTGGCCTGGGGGTCCCAGAGGACTGGGTTGAGAACCACTATTTTAAACCTTTCCTCATGGGCGTATTCTTCCATCCCCTTTACTATTTTGGGGACTCTTCCCTGTACCTGTTCTAATTCTGCTATATCCTTTTTAAGATATGGCGACCAGAATTACACACAATATTCTAGGTGCGGTCACACCATGGAACAATAGATTACCATTCTAATAAGCGAAGAACAACAATAGATGGAACTACTTTGAGTCAACTAGTAGCGTGCATGGGTCTAAGGGGGAAGCAATTGTTTGTTTTCAATTCCAATAAAGTCATCTCTAATAATTTGGCTGTTATTATGAGAAGGACCCACCCTGTGTTTTTCTTCAGTTTGTCCTCCTGAGGGGTGGTTTAAAGTGAAGGCACAATTTTTCTTGGAGATTACACTAAAGTGCAAGGAGTTGAAGTTTTTTTTGTGGCTTGAAGGATTAGTTGCTATGCTGTGTCACCTGCTTTTAATAAGGTCTTTCTGAAATGATGTTACTCTGATTCTCAACTTTCTCTTGTGTAGTCACCCCAGGCAATTAAGAGCTGGAACCTTTGGAAGAGCTGAAAAGTTCCCTCAGAGGAACAGAATAAAGATGCTGGCTTTTTGGTTGAAAAATTCATAGCAGATTAAAAACATGGATGTTCAGAAGGCCATTGCCAATTGTAGCTGTGGAAGCTGGTTTTATGCTCTTCTCAAAGCTGCTGAAACAGCTAAGCTCTTTCTGCACAAAATACAGAAGCTGTCCACATTCTGTTTTAAACATTTAAAAGGAAATAGGATGACAGAAGGAATAGATTTTTTTCAGGAAAACTATCAGAGAGGGACCAAGTAATTCATTGACATTTGAGTTTTAGCATACTGATGAAATATCCAGAGGGGGCGGTGGTGAGTGGTACAAAAATCTCAGGTTTCTGGAAAGAGTCCATGACTGCAAAATGGAATTTCATGGGAAAACACAGAATCTATTTAAAAAGGATGTCATGGTAACATAACATTATCTACTCTTACTGCATAAAAGAAGCAAAGCAAAATTGGTTTAGCAAGGAAATATAGGATAAAGGGAAAGTAATTAGAGGTACAACTGTGTCAGGACACAGGGAGATCTTGGAGCAACGCAGAAATAACTAGTAGAAATAATATAGTTATCATAAAGAGTAATGGTAAGCCAGTAGGGATTGGGAGATAGTATCATTCGGTCTGTGGTCCTTGGATACACAGGCATTAAGAGGCTCCGAAGTGCCTGTCTCCAGAAACTACCAAAGGCACTTGAACACCATGCTGTGAGGTTGGCAGCTGATTATGGAGGCAGGCACTCAGTGGCAGGGCAGGATTAACCCTTCGATAGGAGTTACTGTTGTTCTAGTACAGCAGATTTTCTGTTTAGGCTCTGAATGACATTTTTGTAGGGTTTTGTGTTCCTTCAAAGTATCTGGTAAAGAAGGTGGGTTGTCATCGTTACTGAACTCATAGTAACATAGTATATGATGGCAGATAAAGATCAATATGATCCATCTAATCTACCTAGCAAGGCGGCAAGAATAGGTGCACTCGCCGCTCAGTGCAGGTCACCTCTCCATATGCCTTGGTTTAGGGGTATACCCACCGCTCTGTGAGGTCACCCTTATTTGTTGCGATATAAGAGAATTATGTTTATTTTGATTTTATCCTGTTACTATAAAGGGATCCACTGTGTCTGTCTCATGCCATTTTGAATTCACTCACTGTATTTGCCCCCACCACTTCCATCGAGAGGGCATTTCAAGCATCCACCACTCTTTCAGTGAAAAAAGTATTTCCTGACGTTGCCTTTCAGTTTACCCTCTTGCAGCTTCATATTATGTCCTCTAGTTTTACAGCTTCCTTGTCTTTGGAAGAGGTTTGTTCATGAATACTCTGAATACTCATGAATACTCTGACTGACTGCTTTCCTGGGTAGTCCTTGGAGCAGATATCTGTCGGTTCCCCAGTTCAGGAACAGCCTACTGGCCAGAGACACTTAGGTTCCCGCCCACCCTACCCCTCATCCCACCTGCCCCAGGGGCTGCATTACCTATATAGTGGTCGCATACGTTGCCATCTATCCTTTTAACTTGGGTTAAGGCCCACCCCTTCTTCTTCCTTTCTTCTTCTAAGACTGCTTATTTAGGATGTCGTGTATTCAGTGCAATAACTGCAGTACATTCATTCCAAGACAAATCATTTGGAACCTGAGAGCTTGTCCTTTGTGCTTCAGATCAGCTGCCATGCATAAAAACTGACTCTACTAAGGGAAGACCTAGCTGCCATACATAAAGAAATGACCCTACTGAGGGAGGAACTGGCTGCAATGAAGCGCACCTCTTCTAAGATACAAACTGAACAACGTCCACCACCACTCCCACAAAGAATCAAACACCCCAGGGACAAATGGATCACAGTGGATTCTGGTAGACTGCAACCTGTAACACACAGACATCCTATGCATCAAGAGAGATCCCTACATAATGCTTCCTCTGCCTTGCCTAATGAGGAGGTGGAACTGAGGGAGGAATTGACTGCAATGAAATGCACCAAGACAAATGGATCACAGTGGGTTCTGGTAGATTGCGACCTGTGACACAAAGACATCCTATGCATCAGGAAATATCCCTGCATAATGCCTTCTCTGCCTTGGCTAATGAGGAAGCCCAATCCAAAGAAACTGAAGGGCCCTTAAATGAGACAGACAATGCCCAATCTCCTGCTAGAGGACCAAATATGAAGAAAACCTCACCAAACAGCAAACTACTAATACTTGGAGATTCCATCATCAGAGGCACCAACTTGGGAACACAGTTCAATGGAGAGAAGATAGTCAAGTGCCTCCCAGACTCTTCAGCCAGCAGGAATACAAACCAAATTGTTGAAGTACTTGGAGCAGAAAGTGAACACAGATGTGGAAGGTCAAGCTCTGGACGTCACCCCCTGCAAAAGCAGAATAACATCAGAAACAACCACACTTTTAAACCACACATCAGAAAAAAAGCAATGCAAAATTACACACAAGCCAGTTAAATCCTGGAAAGCAATGAGCACTAATGCTCGAAGCTTAGCCAACAAAGTTCCGGACCTGGAAGCCCTAATGGTGGAAATGGATTTGGACATTGTGGCCATTACAGAAACTTGGCTAAATGAATCGCATGATTGGGATATAGCCATAACTGGCTATAATCTATTCAGAAGAGACAGAGGAAATGGAAGAGGAGGAGGAGTAGCCTTGTATGTCAAGGGCAATATTAAAGTTACTGCAATGCAGGGGGCATGGGGAAAAGAAGCGCTCTGGATTGTGTTGGAAAGAGGAGATGGCACTGTCATCTATACTGCTGTAATATACAGACCTCCGACACAAACTGAAGAGATAGATAACAAATTTATTATAGATATTGCCAAGATAGCCACAAAGGGAGAAGCGATCATATTGGGTGACTTTAATCTACCTGATGTGGATGGATTACTCCTTCTGCAAATCTGGAAAGAAACAAAACAATTGTGGATGATCTCCAAGATGCATTACTTAGACAAGTGGTGATAGAACCAACCAGGGAAAGCTCAACGCTGGATTTAGTGCTCACCAATGGTGATAACGTGTTGAATGTCTGCATGAGTACCCCTGTGAGCAACAGCGATCATCACACAGTGTGGTTTGAGATAAAAGCCAAGGTACAGGCCAAACATAGCAAGCTCAAATTCCTAAACTTCAAAAACACTGACTTCAATAAAATGGCCAAGTACCTAAAGGAGGAGCTGACAGGGTGGAAGGAGATAAAGAAATGGAATTGAAATGGGCTAAACTAAAGGTGGCAATAAAAGGCGCAACAGATAAATATGTAAGAAAAGTAAACAAAAACAAGAGGAGAAGAAAACCTATTTGGTTTTCCAAAGAAGTGGCTGCTCAAATAAAGGCAAAAAAAACAGCTTTCGCAAAATTCAAAAGCTTGCAAACAGAGGAAAACAGAAATGAATACAGGATCAAACTCAAAGAGACAGAGAAATAAGGATAGCAAAATCAAAGTCAGAGGAAAAGATGGCTAAAGATGTGAAGTGTGGTGACAAAACTTTCTTCAGGTATATTGGAGAAAGGAGGAAGATCAGAGGTGGAACTGCGGGACTCAGAAGTGCTGGGAATGCACTCGTGGAAGGTGACATTGAAAAAGCGAAATTGCTAAGCGAATACTTCTGCTCTGTTTTTACTAAGGAAAGTCCTGGAGAAGGACCACCTGTGACTCCCAAATATAAAACTGGGATCGAAGTACATACCACACCATTCACAGAAGATGAAGTGTTAGAACAACTTGCAAAACTGAAAGTGGACAAGGCCATGGGACCATATATCCCAATGATACTGAAGGAGCTCAGAGAGGTTCTTGCAGGGCCATTAAAGGATGTTTTCAACAGACCCTTGGAAACAGGAGAGGTTCCTCAGGACTGGAGAATGGCTGATGTCGAACCTCTACACAAAAGTGGTGACAGGGAAGAAGTGTCAAACTACAGGCCTGTGAACCTTACCTCAGTGGCGGGAAAAGTAATGGAGGCGCTTCTGAAAGAGCGAATAGTGGACTTTCTCAAAACCAACAGGATGCATGAGCTGAGGCAACATGGTTTTACCAAAGGATGATCTTGCCAAACAAATCTCATTGAGTTCTTTGACTGGGTGACCAGGGCACTAGATCAGGGGCATGCGATGGATGTCATCTACCTGGATTTGAGCAAAGCCTTTGATACTGTTCCTCATAGGAGGCTTATCAATAAACTCAGTAGTTTGGGGATAGATCCCAAGATGGTAAATTGGATCAGAAATTGGTTGACTGACAGACGACAGAAGGTGATGGTACAAGGAGCTCACTCGGATGAAAGGAAGGTGATTAGAGGGGTGCCCCAGGGGTTGGTCCTGGGCCCAGTACTGTTCAATGTATTTGTGAGTGATATTGCTGAAGGACTGCATAGAAAAGTCTGTCTATTTGCAGATGACACAAAAATTTGCAACAGAGTGGACTCCCCCGAGGGAGTGGTTAACATGAGGAATGATCTACAAAAGCTGGAAGAATGGTCTAATGCTTGGCAATTAAGATTTAATGCGAAGAAGTGCAGAGTCATGCACTTGGGAAGCAGAAATCCAAGGGAAATGTACGTGATAGGGGGCGAGAGATTGGTGTGTATGGATCAGGAGAAAGACCTTGGAGTGATTATTTCTGAAGATCTCAAGGTGGAAAAACAGTGCGACAAGGCGGTGGCAAAAGCCAGGAGGATGTTGGGCTGCATACGAAGAGGAATTACCAGCAGAAAGAAAGAGGTACTTATGCCACTGTACAAGTCACTGGTGAGGCCTCACTTGGAATACTGTGTTCAGTTTTGGAGACCATATCTTGCAAAGGATGTAAAAAGACTGGAAACTGTTCAGAGGAAGGCGACCAAAATGATTTGGAGCCTGCGTCAGAAGCCTTATGAGAAGAGACTTGAAGACCTAAACATGTACACTTCGGAGGAGAGGAGGGACAGGGGAGATATGATTCAGACCTTTAAATACTTAAAGAGAAATAATGAACAAACAAACCTCTTCCAAAGACGGAGAAGCTGCAAAACTAGAGGGCATAACATGAAGCTACAAGGTGGTAAATTGAAAGGCAATGTCAGGAAATACTTTTTCACTGAAAGGGTGGTGGATGCTTGGAATGCGCTCCCGATGGAAGTGGTGGGGGCAAATACGGTGACTGAGTTCAAAAGGGCATGGGACAGACACAGTGGATCCCTTTACAGCAACAAGAAAATATCAAAATAATCTGAAACATCTAATTCCTTAACAAATAGGGGTGTACTACAAGGAGTGGTGGGATCACCCCTGAACAAAGACATGGGGAAGGGGGGCCTGCACAGAGCGGCAGGTGTACCTACTCTTGACATCATACTGGGCAGACTAGATGGACCATACTGGTCTTTATCTGCCGTCATTTACTATGTTACTATGTTACTATAATGGCAGAAAAAGACCACATGGCCTATCTAGTCTGCCATAAGAACATAAGGTATGCCATACTGGGTCAGACCAAGGTCCATCAAGCCCAGTATCCCGTTTCCAACAGTAGCCAATCTAGGTCACAAGTACCTAGCAGTTTCCCCAAAAGACACAGATTCCACAGTGCTTGTACTGGGGCAAGCAGTGGATATCCCGGGTCCCCTTTTATAATGGTTTATGGACCTTTCCTCCAGGAACTTGTCCAAACCTGTTTTAAACCCGGCATACTAACAGCTTTTACTACATCCTCCAGTAACAAATTCCAGCGTTTGATTACACGTTGAGTGAAAAAATATTTTCTCTTATTAGTCTTAAATAGGTTACCCTGTAGCTTCATTGCAAGTCCCCTAGTGTTTCTATATTTTAATGGCATAACGATCTACGTTTACTCATTCCACTCCATAAATTTATAGACCTCTATCATATCTCGCCTCAGCCTTCTCATTTCCAGGTTGTAGAGCCCTAGCATTTTTAGCCTCTCTTCATAGCCTCTCTTCCATCCCCTTTACCATTTTGGTGGCTCTTTGCTGTCTTTTTCTAATAACCCTATATCCTTTTTTAAGATACAGTGATCAGAATTGCACACTATATGCAAAGATGCGGTCACACCATGGAGCAATACAGAGGCATTATAATATCCTTTGTTTTATTCTCCATTCCTTTCCTTATGATACCTATCATTCTATTTGCTCTCTTGGCTGCCGCTACACACTGGGTGGAGGGTTTCAATATGTTATTCACAATGACGCCTAAATCTTTTTCCTGGGTAGTGGTTCCTAATCTGGAACCTTGCATCATATAACCATAGTTTGGACTGTTCTTTTCTAGGTGCATAACTTTCATCTGCCATTTGGATGCCCAGTATTCCAATTTATCAAGATCCTCTTGCAATTTTTCACAATCCTAATGGATTTTAACAACTTTGAATAATTTTGTGTGATCTGCAAATTTGATTACCTCACTTGTTATTCCCATTTCTAGGTCATTTATGAATAAGTTAAAAAGCAGCGGACCCAGCACAGATCCCTGGGGTACTCCAGTATTCACCTTTCTCCATTGGGAAAATTGGCCATTTAGCCCTACCCTCTGCTTTCTATCTTTTAACCAGTTCCTCATCCACAATAGTACACTGCCTCCTATCCCATGACTTTTTAATTTTGCCAAAAGTCTCTCATGTGGAACCTTGTCAAAGACTTTCTGAAAATCCAGATACACTATATCAACTGACCAGGGGCGGCCCAAGGGGGGTGCGGGGCCATGTGCGGAGACTTGGTGCGGGGCCTAATTTGCATAAATATTTGCATAATGTTACCATATACTAACTTTTAGTAAACATGCCTCTTAATGAGTGTACGGATAAAGAAAGACTAAAAGATTTCTACATTACTATAATCCAGTGCCAACCGCCAGGCACATTAGGAACTACTACAAACACTGCCCATTTAGAACCCATAGCAAACCCACCGTATCCTAACAGCACTACCAGGACTCACAAAGCACCATACCCTACCTATCAAAAGGAAACAGTGCAAATATTAAACCAATACATTTCAGAGAATAACAATACATGACCTACTGGGGAAAGAGAACAAGTGGCAGTGTCAAATAGGAATTACTACATAAACAGAATACCTCAGCTCAATTACACATGCAGAACATAGACCATCACCAAACAAGGAATCACAATTTAGAAATAGGAAGACAACAATTAAACTGGGAACCCCAAAAGCCAAACTTGGAATGTACAACAACACTGTAGAAATAAAACTATAAATTAATTTCTTCTTGTACTAAACAAAGCACAGATGTTAATGATGCACATTTCCCAGAGCTGACAAATTCCAGTTAATAAATTCAAAATAAAGAGATATTTTTCTACCTTTTGTGCATTTTTTTTCAGTTGCAATTGCTCCAGCCACTTTCTTCTGGTTTCTTCGTGTCTTCTGCTAACTCTCCATCGTCTGCTGTCCATTTGTCCTTTCTTCTCTCTTCTAGTTTTTTCCATTCTCTCTCTACATCTGCTTTAACAAACTAATCTTTCTCCTTTTGCTCTTTCCTCATTCCTATTTCATCTACTCAAATTTTACACCTCCATCCTCATTCCCCCTCACTTGGTTTGCAGCTTGTCGTGCTGTGAGGGCTTGTGTGCATCAGTGATGCTGAGAGCTAAATTATCGGTAGTTTAACTACTGGCAGGGTCTCCCAAGGTGGACAGGTCTCAGCTGAGGTGCCAGACCAAGACAAACCACCCATTTGGCAGCAGCAGAATAGGATAGTGTTGATGGCTGAGGATCACATTTCTGTGACAACTGGCAGCAACACCAAACTTAAACTGCGCGGAAGAAAGGCCCGGCAAGTACAAGTACAAGCTGAAATTGACAGAACATGCAAACAGGATATCCTGGGTGACTGGATATCATGGGTGACTGGAACGCAAAGGTTGGCAACAAAGAAGAAGGCAAAGTAGTTGGAAAATATGGACTTGGCAA
This sequence comes from Ichthyophis bannanicus, assembly GCA_033557465.1. Taxonomy (NCBI): domain Eukaryota; kingdom Metazoa; phylum Chordata; class Amphibia; order Gymnophiona; family Ichthyophiidae; genus Ichthyophis; species Ichthyophis bannanicus. Next base: position 367,756,154 of record CM066033.1, on the reverse strand, counting down.
CAGAAATGAAGCTGGAGAAAGACTGATAGAATTTTGCAAGACCAACGATCTATTCATCTCAAACACCTTCTTCCATCAAAACAAGCGGCGACTGTACACATGGACTTCACCCAATGGATTGTATAAAAATCAAATTGACTACATCTGTGGAAGTCAACGATGGAAAAGTTCTGTAACATCAACAAAGACAAAACCTGGAGCTGACTGTGGTACAGATCATCAACTACTAGTATGCAAACTCAAGCTAAAGTTGAAAAAGGGCAAACCACTCATGAATGCAGCAAAATATGACCTTGAGAACATACCACTGGAATTTAAAGACTGCCTGCAAAATCGATTTGCTGCTTTAGATACAAATGACAGAGCTCCAGAAGAGTTATGGAATGACATCAAGAAGGTTGTGTTGGAAGAAAGCGAGAAGTCTCTACAAAAGGTGAAAAAGCAAAAACGGCCAAAATGGATGACGGAAGAAACTCTGAAAATTGCCCAGAAATGCAGAGAAGCTAAAGCCAGAGGAGAAAGAAAGACAATAACAGAACTCAACAGAGATTTCCAACATGCAGCAAGACAGGACAAGGAAAAGTACTACAACGACGCATGCAAGGAAATAGAAGCAGAAACTATTAGAGGAAGAACAAGATTGGCTTTCCTAAAGCTACGAGAGTTAAAGAAAAAGTTCCAGCCTCGAACTGGAATGTTACAAGATGCTCAAGGTTCTATGTTGAATGATGTTGAGAAGATCAAGAAAAGGTGGAAGGAATATACAGAGTTTTTATATGATAAAGATCAAGTGGACCAACAGCCGTTTCAACCTGTACCTTATGATCAGGAACCATTGGTGATGAAAGAAGAAGTTAAAGCAGCATTGAAAGCCTTATCAAAGAACAAAGTACCAGGCATTGATAGTATTCCCATAGAAGTATTACAGCAATCTGATGCAGCTGTTACCGTACTTACAAGGCTCTGCCAAGAAATATGGAAGACAATATCATGGCCAACTGACTGGAAAAGATCTGTGTTTATACCAATACTAAAGAAAGGTGATCACAACTGACTGTGGAACTTATCGCACAATCGTTCTGATCCCACATGCCAGCAAGATTCTACTGAAGATTATTCAAAAGAGACTACAACCATACCTGGAACAAGAACTACCTGAAGTGCAAGCAGGGTTCAGGAAAGGGCGAGGAATGAGAGACATCATTGCGGATGTGAGATGGATCCTTGAAAAGACTAAAGAATACCAAAAGGATATCTATTTGTGCTTTATCGACTATAGCAAGGCTTTTGACTGTGTAAACCATGAGAAACTCTGGGCCACATTAAGAAGCATGGGTATACCAGAACACCTGATCGTACTCTTGCACAATCTGTACATTGATCAACAAGCAGCAGTTCAAACGGAACAAGGAGAAACAGAATGGTTTAAAATAAGCAAAGGTGTAAGACAAGGCTGCATACTTTCCCCCTACCTCTTTAATTTATATGCAGAAAAAAAATCATCAGAGAAGAAGGATTGTATGAAGACAACAGAGGTGTGAAGATTGGTGGAAGACTCATCAACAACCTTCGCTATGCTGATGATACCACATTACTGGCTGAAAGTGAAGATGATCTGAAACATTTGCTTGTCACAATCAAAGAAAATAGTCTCAAAATCAGATTATGACAACTGGCATAATCAACAGGTTCATTATTGAAGGAGAAGAAATTGAAATCGTGAACAACTTTAACCTACTTGGATCAACTATCAATAAAGAAGCAACAAGCAGTCAAGAAATCAGACGACGCATTGCTCTTGGCAGAATGGCTATGAAAGACCTAGATAAGATCCTCAAGAGCAGAGATGTCTCTATCCATACAAAGATTCGACTTGTTCAAGCCATGGTATTTTCAATAACATCATATGGATGTGAAAGCTGGACAGTGAAAAAGATAGACAGGAAGAAAATTGATGCCTTTGAATTATGGTGCTGGCGGCGAATACTGTGTATACCATGGACTGCCCGAAGAACAAACCAGTCAGTACTAGAGGAGATCAAACCTAAGCTTTCTTTAGAAGCTCAGATGACAAGTGTTTGATTTTCATACTTTGGACACATCATGCGAAGAGAGAGATCATTAGAGAAAGACATCATGCTTGGCAAGATAGAAGGTCAGCGCAAAAAAGAGGAAGGCCAGCAATGAGATGGATCGATACAATAACAGCAGCTACGGGTACCAGTCTGTCAACAATGAGCCGCCTGACTCAAGACCGAACACAATTTAGGATAGCTATCCAGAGGGTTGCCGTGAGTCGACTCCGACTTGACGGCACTTAACAACAACAACATCCTCAATTCCCACTTACTCTCCCAATATCCGGCCAATTGTAGATTTGTCTTCCCTCCCACACAAAATATTTTTTCCCCTCTCCATTTCACTCTCCCAGCTCCATCCCATTCTTATCCTCCCCCAACATCATCTCCCTTCTAGTTCCAGCCCCATCCAGCATCCGCTCCCTTCTAGTCCCCGCATCAGCCCATTTCCAGTCCTAGCCCTCCATAAGCCCATTTCCAATCCTATCCTAGCCCCACCATCAGCCCATTTCCAGTCCTAGCTCCCCCATCCATTTCCAGTCCTATCTGAGTCCCTCCATCAGCTCATTTCCAATCCCAGCCCCCATCAGCCCATTTCTAGTCCTTTCCTAGCCCCACCATCAGCCCATGTCAAATCCTAGCTCCCCTCCACTCAGCCCATTTCCAATCCAAGCCCCCCATGAGCTTACTTCCAGTTCTAGCCCCTCCATGAGTCCATTTCAATCCAAGCCCCCACCACAGCCTATTTCCAATCTTAGCACCCCCAAAAGCCCATTTCCAGTCCTATCCTAGCCCCTACATCAGCCCATTTCCTGTCCTACCCCCCCAGCCCTTTTCTAGTCCTAGCTCCCTCTCCTCACAGCCCATTTCCATTCCAAGCCCCCAATTTATCTTTCACCATGCATCATCATCAGTTTCAATTAGAATTTCTTGATGTTTTAATCTTTAAATGTCAAGATACAATCCATACTACTTTATTTAGAAAATCTGTGCAGCGAAACACGCTGCTTACTTTTACTAGTTTCCATCCGCCGTCTTTAAAGAGAGGCCTCCCATTTGGTCAATTTCTCAGGATTCGATGGATCTGCTCTGATTTTCAGGATTTTCTCAAACATGCTCATGAATTATTGTTTTGATTAGCCCAGCGAGGATATCCTAAGAAGGTAATCAAGCAAGCCTTTTTGAGAGCCAAATATACCCACAGGGAATGGCTGTTTCCCCCCATATACTCCGGATCGCTTAAGCGGCTGGGATTTAGGCGTCCAGTCTGATGTGATCGTGGGAGTACTTCCATATACTTTGCATACTGATCATATCAGAAAGATTCTTGTTAGACACTGGCATGTTTTACAGCTGCATCCATGCTTCCAAGGACGTTTACGGATAGCTCATTCTAGGGGCCCCAACCTTTGTGATTTTGTGGGTGCCACCCCTTCCGCTTTGGACAGATGCATACCAGAAAGTCCTTTAGAAGTAGGTTATTTTGCATGTACCTCTTGTATTTATTGTTCATAAGCTATAACGGGTATTGAATGGAAGGTACCCAATTCTGATCTAGTCCATAGGGCTCGATGGGATACCACTTGTCTAACGTCCTTTGTGGTATATGTTTTGGTTTGTCCTTGTGGCCTTTTATACATTGGCAGGACGGTCTGTTCTGTGCGGACCCGTTTGAGTGAGCATGCATCTAGAATCAGGAATGGAATAATATCAGCTCCCATAGTTCAACATTGCTTGGATTTACATCATACATTTGAAGATTTTACTTGGAGAGTACTTGATAGGGTGCTGGAAAATCCAAGGGGTGGAGATCATGAGCAATTGCTCCAAACACTTGAACAGAGATGGATTTTTTCTTGGTCTACAGTTGAACCATTTGGACTTAATAAAGAACTGGACTGGATCAGTATCCTTTAATTTTTCTTTACTTAAAAATATTTTTTTAAAGCAAATTCCCATGGACGATTTGTGAGACAATTTGTATGGGAACATCTGCTTAGCTGTCATTGGTTATTGGTGTTATTTAATAGCTGGATCTTGCTGCTGTGTTCGGTTCATCAATGAGCATGCGCCGGTGTCTCGGAGAGGTGGAGAAGCTGGATGATTGATCCCAATTTATGGCAGTCCGTTCAAGCATTGAAACAGGGCATGTAATACATATTTGCCCGAAACACAGTACTGTGTCCTTTTCTCTTTTGGCAACTGCTGCTGCTGTTTATTTGATTTGGAGTGCAAAGAAGATGTTTTGAACTGCTGCCGCAGCCCGTTTCATGTGACGTTGATAAAATGTGGGGGGACAGCAGTTGAGATAAGTACTGGTTTTTAATTTTGAAACCTATATGCCCAAGTTTAATTATGCTTTTGTTGTAGGTGGCACCAAATTGTGGTGGTTTTTCACCTTTATTTATGGCTCCATTATGAGCTTATTTAATATATTAATAAAACTGAGTAAAATGGAAGTAACAGCTTCGAGAGGCCGTTTTAACCTCATGGCTGATCTTCCGACAAAAATGCATTTACACGCTAGTTCACATATTTAGATTTTTTCACTCTATTTTTTTTAGGGTTATTTTGTTTAGAGTGGTGGTTATTTTGTTCGTTTTTGGTATAAAATTATAGCATAGCAGACTGACTCCGCTGGGTGCATCCCAAGATGCCCCATGTGGATCCAGGTGCTGCCTTTTTCAAGATGGCAGCGTAGCAGTGGGATCATCTGGGCTACCCACCTGCCTCCCACCCTATGAGGTACCAGAGATGGGTGGAGGCTTGCTCTGGTAGTTCAAGGGAGGTGGGAAGGGATCGAGGCCCACTAGGACCACCAATAACTAATCTGTTTGGCAGGGGAGGGGGCGGGGGTGTCGGGGCCCCTAGTGCCACCAATGTTTTCTTTTTTTTTTCAGCAAGGGATCAGGCAGGAGATATTGGCTGGCATGGGCTTTTTTAAAATCTCCCTTCTAGTCAGTGCATGAGCCAATCCCCTCTCATGCACTGATAGGAAGGGAGTTCTTTACAAGCATTCTAGCACATGTGCACAGGTGGCACACATAATGTAGGCCCCTGTGCACATATGTTAGGCTTACTCTCCTTTTTGTTTTTGCAGATGTTTTGCACACAGCTCATTTACATGCTCTTTGCTTACAGCATAGCTGAGTAAAATGTCTGCGTTAAACTTGAATTAGGAAAGCCTGCACTAAAGGGACCCTGGATATCACTGTTTGACCCAATAAAGCATTGTGGAACCTGTGTCTTTTGGGGAACCTCTAGGTACTTATGACCTAGATTAGCCACTGTTGGAAACAGGATACTGGGCTTGATGGACCTTGGGCTGACCCAGTATGGCATATCTTATGTTCTTAGAGCTTTAGCGCTGGGCTATAGTGCAAACTTTCTATATCGCTCTGACAGTCTCTTAATTTTGAAATGTTTATTAAAATAAGTAGAATAAGCAATTATTTCTGAGACAGCACTGTTCCTAATTCAACATGCAGATCGGTCTATGATCACTGCTTCAGTTCATAGGTACTGTTGGGAGGGACAGTGGAGTTGGCTGAATAGCAGCAAGCTATGCTAAATATGTGAAAAGATAATGGACCTGATATTCCACGCCAGTAGCTCATGCTTGTACAGCGGCTAGCCACTGGCGCTGAACTTTAAACCCATATCCAGGCTCCAGCATTGAATATCGGGGTTGCCTAGATTACCATGAAGCTAACCCCGGATAAGGGTGATATTTAGCCGCTGCCCAGTTAGCTTCTGCGGTGGAAGGTAGGCCAGTGTTTCCTGTGCCTGGCTGTCACCGCATGTCACTTAGCATGTAAATGCCTTGGACTATCCCCTCCTCCCAGTGATTTTTGCAGAGAAGGAGAGGGAGAAAGTGGCAGTGGAGCTTTGCTTGCTTGCTGTGCCCCAGGATGGATATTTCTGAGCAAGGAGGAGGGAAAAGGAAGAATACCTAAAAGGCTAGGGGTACTGCTCTTGACCAATAGTAGTTTTGGCTGAGGTACGACCTAAGCAGATCTCCAGGGACTGGAGATAGGGGGTCACGTGCAACATCTAACTTATAGGGGTGAGGTTACAGGACTAAAGCAGGAAGCTTTCTGCATCAGCTGGCAACCTTATACATACACATGGGAGGTGATTCTGTGAGAGGTGCCTAGATTTAGACGTCTTAATGGTGTCTATTCCATTAAGTCAAACCTGCGTAGAATTTACTTTACAGGACATTAGCATTAGGGGCTGCAGACGCGCATAAATATCATTGTGGGCACTCCCACGGCTCAAGAGCAGGTAGAAATGACTGCACACATCTTACGTGTGCTGGGGTCTATTCTGTAAAATATGTGAGTAAACCTGCGCTCCGCTCACACTTCACCCCGTGAACATCCACACAGAAAGTACGCACCATTGATCTGTGACGCGTATGTCAGAATAGGACTAACTAAATTCCTTGCGTAAATGGTCATTTGTGTGTGTACATCACTAGAATATCTTGCTTTCCACAAGTAAACTCTCACAGAAAGCTAGACACCCCTTACAGCATTATTCTGCTCATGTAAATATGTAATATGTAAACACGGCTGTGGGAGCAGAACACACGTGTACAGCATTTCTACCCAAAGCAAAAGTTAAATGACTTTTGAACTTCATAAAAGGTGTGTGTGGGGGGTGGGGGAGAGCTGCACAGAATGGCAGTTACAAGCCTGACCGTTTTCCTAGGCAGACTGGATAGACCATGCTGGCCTTTATCTGCTGTCAGAGTATTGTAAAGTCATGATGGATGCAGACATTTTTGCAGTGGCCATTCTTGCTTGTGTTTTTGCAGATGTGAGAGCTGAACAGGGAATAGATGTTTGGTCCCAGAACCAGTCTTTGTCCCTTGGAATGATATTAGCATGATTGCATTGTTATAATGTGCTAAAGTACTTGCATATATTTCTAAGAATATTGAAATACTATTCTATTTAATATATTGTGTGAAAGTACAAGCAATTACTGTTGTATAATTTTGCATAATTTTGATTTTTTTTGGCACATAATTCCCTGTGGTGAAGATATTGAGGAAGTGAGTTCAGCAGCCCTGAATGTTCCCACCTTAAAGCATTTGTTTACCTGAGAAAGAAAAAGGTGCTTGGTTGGGTTTTGTCTGAACAAAATACATTTCTTTTGTGAAGCTGAAAAGATTCATCTCTATTTCAGGAGATATGATTTCACATCACATAACTACAAGAGCAGTGGTGTGATTCAAAAAGACAGAGAGAATATATGAAGCCTTGCAACAGCTACAGACAAGAACTGGGTTAGTAAAAATGTCCGTTTATCCATCCCCATAGACTGTGAAATCTCCCTACCGAAAGGAGGTGCACTGATGGACATAATGCCTGCCATGCACTGTATATGCCTCTCTGTGAAACAGCTTGAACAGCGCAGGTTGCACACAGACCAAAGCCCCAAGAGATCAGAGGCGCTCTGTCTTTTTCAGTTACAGATTTAGAAAGCTTCCTTGTGTCTGAGAATGACTTCTTTTGTTCTGTCTGGGCGTCAGATCCCACATGGGGGTGATTCTTCGAAAGGCAGCACAAAAGGCCCAGGATGCACGTCTGCTTGTGCAATTCCAAACAGTGCATCATTCATTCCAAGACTTAATGTTCCGCTGCTCGCTGCAAGGGAATAAAATTCCACACAGATTATATTGCAGACAAAAAGTGTCATGGGACTGCTACCAGTTTTTAAAGGTAGCATTTGTGGGCAAAACGCCATGGTGCATTTTGCAGAAGATTTTGGATGAACTCTTCTTTTTCTCTTTACGGAAGTTGCAGAAAATTTAATCCTTGGGCAAAAGATGCTATTTTGAAACTGTGCGAGGAGATTGAATTGTTACTATTGTATGGTTTTGCCCAGTGTTGTCTTAACTATGATAGGTTTCAATCTAGACCAGGGCTCTCCACCCAGTCCTTGGGACACACTTAGCCCGTCAGGTTTTCAGGATAGTTACAATACCATTTACAGTTTTATTAGACTTGATATACTGCCTACTACAGCAAGGCAACTAGGCGGTTCACATAATTGAAAAACAAAAGAAAATGGGAAGGGGGACGGGGTTACAAGTTAAAAATCCAGAAGGACCAATAAACAAAAAGACACAAATGATAATGAGGGGGAAGGAGGGCCTAGGTTACAGTACAATGACGGATGTAAATAATTAAACAAAGGACACAAAAGGACGGGACCGGAAGACAGAAAGGTACAAACCGATCAGACAAACCAGACAATTCAGATAACTGAAGCTGCCTGGGAAGGGCCAGGGGAGTGAAGAAGGTATAAGGCAGGGCTTCAGAGAGGCACAAATGTGGGAAAGACCAAAGCAAATTGATGGGTCTTAAGCTGGGATTTGAAGTAGGTAAAAGAGAACTGAGAGCGGAGATTATAGAGGAGTATAGCAGGCTAAAGAGGAGCATATGGTACGAAGACCAGGAACCTCAAGAAGACTCTGGGAAGTGGATTGCAGGGGATGTTGGGAGATGTAGCTGGACAATAGTTACAAGAGGAAGGAGGGTTACCAGAGTATAAAGCATGGTGGGTAAGGATGAGAATCTTGTATTGAATGTGGAAGGAAACCGGAAGCCAGTGTTCAGAGAGGAAAAGGGATGGAATGTGGTCAAATCTGCGAGAACTATGAAAAAGTTGGAGGGTGTATTTTGAATCAATTGCAGGTGGCGGATGGTATTGAGAGAGACTGGAAAGAAGGGAATTAGCCCAATACTCCCCCTGCAACTGGTTCAAAACACTGCTGCAAGAATCATTACTGGAACAGCAAGATAACAGTCATATAACTCCTACACTCCACCAACTACACTGGCTCCCTGTCACCGTATACACTAAATACAAGAACTTAATAATAACCTTCAAAATATTAAACAACCTATCTCCTCCGATTCTTCAATCACTGATCAAGAAAACACATCAAACCAGAACAAGAAGAGGAGCAGACAACAACATTCTAGAAACCCCAACAAGCATCAGAAAAGCAAAACAATCCACTTGCAGTAGAGCCTTCTCCATGTACGCTCCCCAACTATGGAATGCCCTACCCACCTCAATACGTGCAATCAAAGATCTATCAGATTTTAGAAAAGCCATAAAGACTCACCTCTTCCTGGAACACTATGGTCCCACCCAATAAGAATATGCATCATATCATCTCAAAAACCCTTCAAAGTTTGGAACTCATTAGAACCACCACATGATCATTCCGATATAATTTACTATGGACTTCTCCCTCAACATAAACGCAATCATGTTGCACACAACCCATATCACAATAATGTATCTTTATATAGTTAACAATTGTTAAATGTAGCCCTTGTGTCACCTTGATCTCCCGTTTAATACCCTGTTCTATGTAAAAGCTTGTTGCTATAATGTTCTTTGTAAACCGTTTTGAATCTATGATATGGCGGTATAAAAAAAACTTAAATAAATAAATAAATAAAATAATTGAGATGGGTGATGATGAGTGAGAGTACAAGTAGCCTGATGGAGGATTGATCAAGGAACTTAGAAACGCAGCAGATCTGATGTAGGATAAAGAAACAACGGCGAACAACAGAGGCAATCTGAGATGAAAAGGAGAGATGGCTATCTAAATATACTCCAAGAATTTTGGCAGAGTCCTGGAAAGAGAACAGAATACCGTGAATAGATGTGGGGGTGGAAGAGTAGAGGGGGCGAGGTTAGCGAAGAGGAGGCAGGCAGTTGTAGAGTTTCAAACCATGAAAAGAAAGCCAATCAGCAATAGAACTGAACTTAAGAGAGATCTGGGAAGAACGTGCAGGAGAGTGTGTGGGGAAATGAAAAAGAATTTGAATGTCATCAGCGTAGATGAAGAATGTATAAATAAAAGAGAGAACTTGCATAAAATGGAGGTAGTGCATGCAAATCGTACTCATGCATATTCATTGTGGTTATCCTGAAAACTTGACTGACTAGGTGTGTCCCAAGGACTGGGTTGAGAGTCACTGATCTAGACCATAACATAACATAATATGAAATGCCTTACTGGGTCAGCCCAAGGTCCATCAAGCCCAGTATCTTATTTTCAACAGTCATCAAGCCAGGCCACAAGTACCTGGCAAGTTCCCAAAGAGGCACACAGGTCCCACAATGCTTGTCCCAGGGCAAGCAGTGGATTTACTGGGTCCTCTTTAATAATGATTTATGGACCTTTCCTCCAGGAACTTGTCCAAACCTTTTTTAAACCCAGCTACACTAACAGCTTTTATTACATCCTCCAGTAACAAATTCCAGAGTTTGATTACACGTTGAGTGAAAAAATATTTTCTCTTAGTCTTAAATGGGTTACGTTGTAGCTTCATTGCGTGTCCCCTAGCCTTTCTACTTTTTGATGGTGTAAACAATCGATCTACATTTACCCGTTCCACCCCATTCATTAATTTATAGACTTCTATCATATCTCCCTTCAGCCGTCTCTTCCAAGTTGAAGAGCCCCAACCTTTTAAGCCTCTCTTCATAAGGGTATCCTTCCATTCCCTCTACCATTTTTATCACTCTTCTTTGTACCTTTTATAATTCAGTTATATCCTTTTTAAGATATGGCAACCAGAATGGCACACAATATTCAAGGTGCAGTCGCACCATGGAATGATATAGGGGCATTATAATATCCTTTGTTTTATTCTCCATTCCTTTATTTATGATTTCTAGCATTCTATTTGCTTTCTTGGCCGCCACTGCACACTGGGTGGAGGGTTTTAAAGTATTATCCACGATGATGCCTAAATCTTTTTCCTGGGTGATGGTTTCTAAGGTAGTACCTTACATTGTGTAACCACAGATTTGGTTATCCTTTCCTAGGTGCTTAACTTTGCACTAGTCCACATTATCTTTATCTTTATTATTTATCTTTATTAAAACATGTGATCAACCGCTACTGCCGAAGCATAGAGCGGTGTACAATAAAAAGGTTCATACTGCAAATCATAGAAAAGAACGCCATAAAATGAAAGGAAAGTAAAAGCCAAGCACATAAAGATAAAATACATAGTCAATTAGATTTGGATATCCAGTCTTCCAATTTTTCACAATCCTCTTGCATTTTAATTTTGTGTCATCTACAGATTTGATCAACTCACTCATTATTCCTATTTCCAGGTAATTTATGAATATCTTATAAAGCAACGGGCCCAGCACAGATCCCTAGAGTACTGTATTATTCACCTTTCTCCATTGAGAAAATTGGTCATTTAGCCATACTCACTGCTTTCTTTCTTTTAACCAGTTCCTGATTTACAATACTACACTGCCTCCAATCCCATGACTTTTTAATTTGGCCAAGAGTCTCTCATGAGGGACCTTGTCAAAGGCTTTCTGAAAATCCAGATACACTATATAAGGCATGTCCAACTTCGAACAGGTCATGATCTACTTTTTCCGGCCAAAAGTGCCGGTGATCTACCACCATGAAAATTAAGTTTCAAATTAGTTTCAAATTAAATTTTAATCTAATAAAGTTGGGGGATTCCCCCCCCCCCCATTTTTAATGAGCCTTCTGTCATTTACTTGGATGTGATCAGCTGTTAAGCAAATTAAGCAAAAACAAAACAGAGAGATGAAGATCCAGTAAGAACTGCAAGGGGAAATGGAAAGTACATTTTTTCTTACATTTTTATTGAGTAATAACTTTCTTTAACTGTCTAAATAACTTTCTTTAACGTTTATTGAGTAATTTGTTTTAAATTTAGGTCGAGTATTGATCCAGGCTGATCTTGCACAATCTTTAATATTTTGCTCTTGCTCATTAGTGAGACATCCGAGCCTGCATTTCATCCACCAATTTTTTGAAGTTGGGTGAATATTGCGTGAGGGCCATTCTCAGGGAACCCTGGAGATGCTCATCTGTCATGTTATTTATTTATTTATTTATTTTTATATACCGCGCTATTCAGGCTCAGTGCGGTTTACATAAAACAATAACATTTGCATTACATCAGAACAAAAGATATCAATGCTTACATTATAACAGGAAAAATAAACTTGGACTGAACTTGGAGAGGGTGACTAACATAACAATAACAGAGTTAAATTGTCAACTATTTACAGAATTACAGGTCAAAAATCATAATGAGTCTTGTATTAGGATGTAGGACTATGAACTGTACCAGGGGGGATTATCAGATATATTTTGGTCATGTATCGGGTTGTGGGGGGGTCAATCTTTGGGTGGAGGGATATATGTACGGTGGGGGGTTGTTCAGATGAGAGAAATGGAGGAGGAATAGGTGATGCTTTAGAGCTTTTCTGAATTGAGGAAGGTCTCTAATTGCTCGGATGTGGAGGGGGAGGCTGTTCCATATTCTCGGGGCGTAAAATGTAAAGGATCTGTTCCTGGTTAGTTGGTTACGTTTTGTGGATTCATGAGGAATAATGAGAGTGTTGGTGGCTGCTGATCTTCTTAGCCTATTGTTGGGGGTGATTGTAAGGAGTGCTGAGATAGGTGAAGGAGATAGACGATAAATGGCCTTGAAGGTTATGAGAAAGGTTTTATAGGTGAGTCTACTGTGTAGCGGTAGCCAGTGCAGCTCCATAAGTATGGGCGTGATGTGCTCACTCCTGGCCACGCCGCAAAGAGTGCGTGCTGCTGCATTCATGGCCATTTGAAGAGGATTGAGGGTGTTCTTAGGTAGACCATGAAGGATTATGTTTGCATAATCAAAATGAGGAATTACTAGTGCTTGGAAGATAGTTCTGAAATCATGTGGGGCTAGTAAAGGTTTAAGATGCCTTAAAGTTAAGATTTTGTTATAGACGGATTTGGCCGTATTCTTTATATGTTCTTTGAAGTTGAAATGGTTATCTAGTGTAACTCCCAGATAACGTATGGTTGATTTGCATGGAAGTTCTGCATCTCGTACCTTGAAGGTGGCGGGAGGGGAGAAGTCCTTGTTCCTGGAGATAAATAAGACCTCAGTCTTAAAGTTTATCCTTAAATTCTGAGAAAGGAGCCAGTCAGTAATTGAGTTGAAGCAATCAACTAGTTTTGAGATGTCAGGATGCATGATTTTAACTGGGGTGAAGAGCAGGACATCGTCAGCGTAGATTAGGCTAAAGATGTCAAATGCGCGGATGATGTCACAAATTGGCTGCATATAGATATTAAAAAGTAAGGCAGACAGGGAAGAACCTTGAGGGACTCCCTGATGTTGCTGGAAAGGTTCCGATGATAATAATCCTGTCCGGAGATATTGCCAGCGATTGGATAGGTAAGATTTACACCATTCCCAAGCAAGCCCGTGTATTCCTTTTTCTTGCAGTCTGGATAGAAGTAGATCATGGTTAACGGAGTCAAAAGCCGCGGCAATATCAAGAAAGATTAAAATAAACCCATCCTCAATGTTATCTATGCCTCTGGATATTGTATTGGTGAGTACGGTGAGTAAAGATTCTACACCGTGCGCCTCGCGGAATCCATGTTGATTAGGGTCAAGAGGGGCTGTAGTATCGATATGTTGTTGCATCTGAATTTGGACCATCTTCTCTATGAGTTTAGCTAGAAGAGGTATGCTTGAGATCGGACGATATGATTCAGACTTAGATGGGTCCAGGCGATTGTTTTTCAGGAGAGGACGGATAGATATTAATTTGAGCGAGGAAGGCTCCGGATGTGAACGAAAGCTTCATTATGTGTGCTAGGGTAGGACTAATTTCTTTGCGCAGCATCCTGATCCAGTAGGCTGGACATGGATCATTAGGTGCAGTGGTAGTGTTGATTGCTGAGATAAGGTCAGAGATGTATTTCTCATCTGGGGGAATGAATTCTGTAAGTGTAGATTGCATGGTAGGGACGTGGCTAGTCCTTGGGCTAATGACAGCATTTGTTGTAAGAATTTTGGATTGGAGGTAACTTGCATATGATTGAGGATGTAGCGATGCAGATTGAGGAGCAGGTATGGCTTTGGTAAGCGATTTGACCATGCTGAAGAGGTCACGTGGTTTGTTGATCGAACGAAGGAGGAGCTCAGTATGGTATTCTCTCCTTTTTTCAGAGATGAGCTCACGGTGATGCCTAAGGAGGTTATTGTAAGATGCTTGGTCTTCTGGAGAGCGGGAGCAATGCCATTTTCTTTCATGCTTCCTTAGAAGTTGAAGGGATGACTTTATCTCGGCAGAATACCATGGATCTTGTTTTCTGTTCTTCAGTGGACAATTGGAAGTGGGAATCACACTTGAGGGGGGGGGAGTTGTGAGCAAGATTTTAGGGTAGAATTCCATAGGTCAATCATATCATCCAGATCTGGAGCAGGCAGGCGGAATGTTGGAAGGACCTTATTAACAAACTCTTCGATGTTCAGGGGTCTAGAGCAGAAAGCCTTTTTTGTAAGGGCTGTTTCTGTGGTGACAGCTGGGGCCCGAAGCTGTAGAGAGGGAATTTGGAATGTGATGAGGTTATGGTCTGACCATGGCACCAGGGTGAGTGTGAGCTTAAGATTGTAGTTCGCCTCGGACTTGGGGGCAAAGATGAGGTCAAGGGTATTACCCTTAAGGTGAGTAGGGGCATCAACCATCTGCGTGTAGTTAAGGTCAGCCATGGCATCGAGGAAGGTGTTAGAATGGATTGGTTGAAGGGAGGAGAGGTTAAAGTCGCCAATTAACCAATTAGGTTTCTGAGGACTTTCAGGGTTGCAGGCCATGTCTATTATGTTGGATAGGTCTTCCGCAGGGGAAGAAGGGGCTCTATTATATGAGGTTAATGGTGATGTGTTTGTTAGATATGGTCACTGTATCTGTGTGTCTAAAGCTCCTAGAGGAAAGAAGCTGGAATTGTAGATTAGTTTTTGATAAGATAAAAACTCCTCCTCCTTTCTGGTTAGCTCTGTGACATAAATGTATGGAGAAGTCCGGTGGGATCAGCTGATTGATGACAACTGTGTCCGTGTCAGAGAACCAAGATTCAGTGACCATTAGGATGTCAAGATTTAGATTTGCAACAAGATCTGCTAATACTGGCCATTTTTTACGAGCTGAACGTGAATTTATAAGGGCGCATCTTAGACTACTTTGTTTTGGTGTAGGTTTATATTTGGTGTTGGTGGGGTTACTAATGGATACATATAATAGATGTGAGTGTCTAATTTGGTGGTGGGTCGGAGTGGTATGGTAGGAGCTAGTGTGATGTCTTCTTCCTATGCTGTGTAGAATAGGAATAAAATTATGATTGTTGGCATGTGAGAAGGCAGATGTGTCCTGGATGATATTGGATAGTAGCTACAAACTAGAGATGGTGAGTAGAGAGATGGCCATGTTAGGTCTGGTGAATTTAGGGAAAATTATTATAATAATGAGTAATAGTAGAGCTTAAAGGATCTGACAGCGATGAGAGCAGTTGAATAGTAGATTACTATACTAGCAACAATAATGGTTAAAGCTAGCAACAGTATCCTCACTGTGCAGGTAACAATCACCAACAGTGGCCTCACTATACAGGTAGCAATTAAAGATGCAGGTAACTTAGATTCTTCTAAACTAGCAACAAGTACAGATAGTGCTGGTAACAGTAGGCTTACTATACTAGCGGCAATCAAGAGAGGTGCTGACAACAGCACTTGAAGTATATATAATACAAAATATACAAGCTACCAAAGGTTAGCAGCTGACAATAATACTAAGGTTTAACCGCTATCAGAGATTTAAAGACATATATTGAAAATACAGAAGTATTTTGGAACGTTGTGTACTCTTTGTCATTTTCAGATGGGAAAACGCAGATTCACACAAGTTGAACGAAACAGGAGTGTACAGCTTCACTGCATCTTCCCAAGTTGGGAAATTTGTCTCTAGGCACTAGCTTCCAAAACAATTCTTGCTCAGCACGAGTCTTGAGAAAAATGTCATTTTTAAGGGTTAATATTTCGTTTTTAAGAGATGGCTTGTTCAATGAGTAATTTTTACTGATAGCAACTGCACTTTCTTTAATGTCCACATCTACTTTGAAAGGGTATGACTCCACAACTGTTCCAATTTTTTGGAAGTTACAGAATCTATTTTCAAATTCCTGGATAACAGAACAGATTTTTGTCACAAATTTCTCGTTCTGAAAAACAAAATTTGGATATTGTCACAGATGGTCCTGCGTATTAGGAAAATGATCAGAAATGTTGTTTGCAAGGTCAGTCATCATTAGCTCAAATTTGCTCTTGTAGGATGAAACTGTACTCATCATCTCGCCAATGCATTTGTTTTTACCTTGTAGTTCAAGGTTCATATCAGTTAGTTCTCCTGTAAAGTCAGCGAGAAATGCCAGATCACATAACCACTCCTCATCTTCCAACTCTGCTTGGTCATCTCCCCTCTCCTTCAAAAAACTTCTTATTTCATTCAGCAAATCACAAAATCTTTGCAGAAATTTGTGCCTACTTAGCCACCTTACATCTGTGTGCAAAATGATTTCCACTGCCCCTTCATTAAGAGTAAGATTAAAAAGCCGTCTTTGAAGTGATCTTCCACGAACTGAATTTACAATTTTGAAAGAGATGTCCATGACAGTCTTTGTATTGAGTCTCTTGCTTGCCAAAACTTGCTGGTGAATGATGCAGTGGTAAGAAAGGAAATCTGGGAAGTCGTCATGCTGTCTACAGAGGTCTATGAAACCATTAACCTCACCTGTCATTGCTCTTGCTCCATCAGTGCTGATGGAAACAAGTCTATGCAATGGAAGATTACACTTTGTCACAAAAGAATGGAAAGAACAGAATATTTCCTGACCGGTAGTTCTCCCTTTGAAAGAAATCATTCCAAGTAGTTCTTCTTTAACACTGAAGTCTTCAAAAACCATCCTGATAAAGACTAGTAACTGGGCTATGTCTCTTATGTCTGTAGATTCATCCAGTTGGAGTGAGAAAGCAACACAATTTGAAGCATCCTCCAACAATTGTGCAGTTGTGTCTCCACAACAATACTTGTCTTTCACCATGATGAAGAAGTAGTCAATTTCCCATTCATCATGAAAGTGGTAAGTTTTGCTCTTCTTTGGAACACTCATCTTCCTTATACTGGGGTGGCTGGATGTAAGAAGGCCAAATCTGTTAAGTTAGTATAAACACTGGCTGAATCTGGTCCAAAACTGTCACTGTCCCAAAGCATTAAAGATCAACAGGAACTGAAGACCTCTGGATGATGTGCAATACAAGGACTGGAGATGCCGAAACCACCTTAACCGGGATGGAACCAGGCTGCTGGCATTAACCTTTAAAAAGAAGATAGAGCTGCTTTTAAACTAGATAATAGGGGAAAGCCGACAGTCGCCCAAGAGCGCATGGTTCGGAAGAATGTATCCTTGAAGGATACTACCAAAAGCAGAGAGGTTCCAAAAAGAGTAAAGTAGCCAAAATGCCCTCGGTATGGAGCAGATAGAGTTTAAAGATCCCAAATTACCCCTGCCTACCGATAACCAGATTAATATGAATAAAATACAGTCTCTAAAATGCTTGTATGCAAATGCTAGAAGTCTAAAAAATAAAATGGGAGAGTTAGAATATATAGCATTAAATGAGAAGTTAAATATGATTGGTATCTCAGAGACATGGTGGAAGGAGGACAACCAGTGGGACACTGTGATACCTGGGTACAAACTATATCGTAATGATAGAGCTGATCAAATTGGTGGAGGGGTTGCGCTCTATGTTAGAGAGGGCATTGAGTCAGAAAGGATTAAAGTTTTGCAGGAAACAAAAGTTGCTGTTGAATCTCTATGGATTGAAATTCCATGTAAAAAGGGGAAGGCGATGGCAGTGGGAGTGTACTATCGACCGCCTAGCCAGAATGAACAAATGGATGATAAAATGCTCAAAGAAATCAAGGAAGCTAAAAAAAGGTTACAGCGCAGTAATAATAATGGGTGATTTCAATTACCCCGGTATCGACTGAGTCAGTGTCACGGCAGGACATGCTAGGGAGATAAAGTTCCTAGATGAAATAAATGACTGCTTCTTGGAGCAGCTGGTTTATGAACCGACCAGAGGGGAAGCCATATTAGACCTAGTCCTTAGTGGAACACCAGATCTAGTGCAAGAGATAAGGGTGTTGGGGCCACTTGGCAATAGTGATCATAGCATGATCGCGTTTGGTTTAATTAGTGGAGGAGGGATAGTAAGGAAATCCACAGTACTACCTTTTAATTTTTGAAAGGGAGACTATGATAAAATGAGGAAAATAGTTAAGAAAAACTAAAAGGAGCAGTTGCAAAGGTTAAAAACTTACATCAAGCTTGGGTGTTGTTGAAAAATACTATCTTGGAAGCCCAGACCAGCTGTAGTCCACGCTTTAAGAAAAGTGGAAGGAAGTCCAAAAAACTGCCAGCATGATTTAAAGGTGAGGTCAGAGAGGCTGTTGTTGCCAAAAAAGCATCTTTCAGGAAATGGAAAAAAGAGCCAAACAACGAAACCTGGAAACAGCACAAGCACTGGGAAGTCAAATGCAAGGCATTAATAAGGCAGGCAAAGGGAGAATTTGAGAAGAAGCTTGCTGCAGAAGCAAAAACTCGAAATAAAGGCTTCTTTAAGTACATTCGTAGCAAAACACCTGTGAGAGAGTCAGTTGGTCCATTAGATGATAGAGGGGTTAAAGGGGCACTAAGAGGCGACAAGGCGATAGCGGAGAGACTGAATGAATTCTTTTCTTCGGTCTTTACTGAGGAAGATG
Organism: Ichthyophis bannanicus; assembly: GCA_033557465.1. Lineage (NCBI taxonomy): Eukaryota > Metazoa > Chordata > Amphibia > Gymnophiona > Ichthyophiidae > Ichthyophis > Ichthyophis bannanicus. The sequence continues at coordinate 367,737,366 of CM066033.1, read as the reverse complement.
TAGGGATGTTACCCATGACTGAAGAGATATTTAAAGGTGCGGAAGAATTGAAGGAAATATTGATACATCGGTAAGATGTATTAAAACTATTAGATAAACTGAAGAGTAGCAGATCACCTGGGCCGGATGGTATACATCCGAAGGTGTTGAAAGAACTGGAATATGAGATTGCAGACCTGCTATTAGTAATCTGTGAATTTTCATTAAAATCATCTGTAATACCTGAAGATTGGAGGATCACCAATTTAGCACCAATTTTTAAAAAGGGTTCCAGGGGTGATCCGGGAAACTACAGACCGGTGAGCCTGACGTCAGTACTGGGAAAAATGGTAGAAACCATCATAAAGAACAAAATGACTCAGCATGTAGATAGTCATGCCCTAATGGGAGACAGCCAACATGGCCTTAGACAAGGAAGATCTTGTCTTACTAATCTGTTATGTTTTTTTGAAGGTGTGAATAAACAGGTGGACAAAGGTCGGTTGATATAGTGTATCTGGACTTTCAGAAAGCCTTTGACAAGGTCCCTCATCAGAGACTTTTGGCAAAACTAAAGAGTCATGGGATAGGAGGCAGTGTACTATTGTGGATCAGGAACTGGTTAAAAGATAGAAAGCAGAGGGTAGGGCTAAATGGCCAATTTTCCCAATGGAGAAAGGTGAATAGTGGTGTACCCCAGGGATCTGTGCTGGGTCCGCTGCTTTTTGACATATTCATAAATGACCTGGAAAAGGGAATAATGAGTGAGGTTATCAAATTTGCAGATGACACAAAACTATTTAAAGTTGTTAAAACCCAAGAGGATTGTGGAAAATTGCAAGAGGATCTTGATAAATTGGAAGACTGGGCATCAAAATGGCAGGTGAAATTTAATGTGGACAAGTGCAAAGTTATGCACCTAGGGAAGAACAACCCAAACTATGGTTACACGATGCAAGGTTCCACATTAGGAACCACCACCCAGGAAAAAGATTTAGGTGTCATTGTGGATAACATGTTAAAACCCTCAGCCCAGTGTGCAGCGGCAACCAAGAGAGCAAATAGAATGCTAGGTATCCTAAGGAAAAGAATGGAAAATAAAACAAAAGATATAATGCCTCTATATTGTTCCATGGTGAGACGGCACCTTGAATATTGTGTGCAATTCTGGTCGCCATATCTTAAAAAGGATATAGCATTATTAGAAAAGGTTCAGAGAAGAGCCACCAAAATGGTAAAGGGGATGGAAGGATACTCCTATGAAGAAAGTCTAAAAAGATTAGGGCTCTTTAACCTGGAAAAGAGACGGCTGAGAGGAGATATGATAGAAGTCTATAAATTAATGAACGGAGTGGAACGGGTAGACGTAGATCGATTGTTTACGTTATCAGAATATAGAAAGACTAGGGGACATGCAATGAAGCTACAGGGTAAACTATTTAAGACTAATAAAAAAATATATTTTTTCACTTAACATGTAATCAAACTCTGGAATTTGTTACCGGAGGATGTAGTAAAGGCTGTTAGTGTAGCTGGGCTTAAAAAAGGTTTGGAGAAGTTCCTGGAGGAAAGGTCCATAAACCATTATTAAGAAGGGGCCCAGGATATTAATGCTTGACCCAGTACAAGCATTGTGGAACCTGTGTCTTTTGGGGAAACTGCTAGGTACATATGACCTAGATTGGTCACTGCTGGAAACAGGATACTGGGCTTGATGGACCTTGGTCTGACCCAGTATGGCATATCTTATGTTCTTATGTTCACATAGAGTTCTTAAAGTAAAAATAAGAATTCATCAAAACTTTTCCACCAAAGACAAGGCGTTCCGCAGGGGTCCTCACTTTCATCCCTCTTGTTCAACGTCTATATGCAGCCTATCTGCGATATCATCAGGTCCTTCAATGTGAAATGTATGATATACGCCGACGATATCCTACTCTACATGCCATTTTCCACAATGCAGATGGACTTATTGCCTATAACAAACTGCTTCGATGCAGTCTCACAATGGCTCCTGTCACAGTACCTCCGCATTCAGCATAAGAAAACTGAGGTTCTCTTTATCACAAGAGACCCCAACTTCACCCCACCACCACATATAAGTGTCAAGGGAGCTGACCTAGGCACCAAGGATACAATAAAATACCTCGGAGTCACACTAGACCATAGACTCGACATGAAATCACACATAAACAATATCGTAAAATCTGTATACTTCAAAATACGCACCCTCAGACACCTGCGTCCCCTACTAGACCACGAAGACTTCAGAACCATCTACCAAGCTCTGATACTGCCGCATTTCGACTTCGCCAATTCCATTCTACAAGGACTACCACAATCCACCATAAGCTCCTTGCAGCTCGCAATGAACACCGCTGCCAGGGTTCTTCTAGGAGCGGCCAGAAGTGAACACATCACCCCTATCCTCAAACAACTCCATTGGCTCCCTATACACGGAAGACTTACATTCAAAACCCTCATTCTCACATTTAAGGCCTTAAATGGTTTATCGTCCACATCACTCACCGCACTCATCCAATCCGTTCCATCAAATAGAAATAGGAGACATGCAGCATTAAACTCACTAACAACCCCAAAGGCTATTACAATGTGCAGCCTATCAACATCAAACAGAGCTTTCATGTTTAGCGCACCAAAATACTGGAATTCTCTCCCACCTGATCTCCGTGCCATAACCGACCTAACCCAGTTCAGAAAAGCCCTTAAATTGCACCTTTTCATCAAATACTACCCCACATGAACCGTAACATAACAACCTCACCCTAGCACATTCCACAATATCCCTCTTGTCCCAAGCACCCCTACTAATTCTATGTAAATAGTTTGAGCATGTTATCTAGCTAATAGATTATATACTCCATGTAAATAGTTATCCCATGTTATCCAAGTTGATACTCCTGTTATATGTAATACCAAACAGCCTGTTGTCTGGTTTCTTTCTGTTATTTGTAAACCGCGCTGATGTCAAAGAGTGTGGTATATAAGAAGTTGAAATAAATAAATAAATAAAATAAATCATACTGGCACAATAATCAAATGCCACCAAACAGTCATCAAAAAAGCTCAAACACCTGTCCAGCAAACCAGTTAAAATCAAATATTGCCAAACAAGTTCAAATACCACCCCACGCGATTTAATAAATTCTGCACACAGTGTAGAATGAACGCAAAGGCAAGGCGAAATAAAATTGCAGAGGCAAGCAAAAGTCACAGTGATTTGAACCAATTCGAAGGCAAGGCATAGGCAAGTTAGAACAAAATTGTAAAAGCCCTCCAAAATCACCAAATTCTTGACACTTTGTTGTGTCTGCCCGAAAACGTTTAATGAAAGACAACTAATACGGTAAGTGTACTCAGGTAAAGCCCGGGCGAATGGATATTGCCCGGTATATAACACACTTCTAAGGGGTGTTGGGGCAGGGGCAGGAATGGGTGATTCTGAGAGGCAGGAGACCAGATATGATGCCGGTCCTGTGGCGTCTCATCGCGGGGCATGGGCGGCGGCCCCCTGGGGTACTCACAAACTATTGGCATGAAAACAACAAGCGCCCCCAATTAGCCACAGGCAAGATTCCCGCAGGCAGGGAAAAAAGACAGACAAAGGATCAGCAGCAGCGGCGGCAAGCCCTCGGCAGACGACCTGCCGGCACGAGCTCTCTCCTAGTGACGGGGCAAGCTGCTGGAGAGATGGAGCCAACTGGGGCTGGCAATCTACCTCTGACCCCTCCGCGATCTACAGGTAGATCGTGATCTACCTATTGGACATGCCTGCACTATATGAACCGGCTAACCTTTGTCTGTTTATTCACACCTTCAAAAAATATAACAGTTTAGTAAGACAAGACTTTCTTTGGTAAATCCATGTTGGCTTTCTTCCATTAAACCATGACTATCTACATGTTCAGTAATTTTATTCTTTATAATGGCTTCTGCCATTTTGCCTGGTACTGACACCAGGCTCCCAAATCACCCCTGGAACCCTTTTTAAAAATTGGAGTTACATTGGCCACTCTCCAATCCTCAGATACTACCGATGATTTTAATGATAGTTCACAGATTACTATTAGTAAGTCTGCAATCTCATATTTCAGTTCCTTCAACACCGTTGGATGTATACCATCCGGTCCAGGTGAATTGCTACTCTTCAGTTTAGCAAACAGTTATAATATATTTTCCTAGTTTATCGATATTTTTTTTCAATTCTTCTGATGCATCACCTTTAAATACCATTTCAGTCATGGTTAACTTCTCTACATCTTCTTCAGTAAAGACTGAAGCAAAGAATTCATTCAGTTTTTCCGCCAAGGTCTTGTCCCCTCTTAGTGCCCCTTTTACCCCTCCATCATCTAATGGTCTAACTGATTCTCTCACAGGATTTTTGCTATGAATGTACTTGAAAAAGTTTTTATTATGCCTTTTTGCTTCCACAGCAAGCTTCTTTTCAAATTCTCTCTTTGCCTGCCTTATCATTGCCTTGCATCTAACTTGCCAATGCTTATGTTATTTCCGGTGTTCATCATTAGGCTCCTTTTTCCATTTCCCAAAGGATGCTTTTTTGGCAACAACAGCCTCTCTGATTTTACCTTTATACTATGCAGTTTTTGGACTTCCTTCCACTTTTCTTAAAGCATGGAATGCATTTGTTCTGGGCTTCCAAGCTAATACTTCCAAGATGGTCCTTCAATTCAGAAGTGACATTCTGCTGGAAGTGCATCATTGATCTGCTAGTTCTCTAGGGGTACTCTCCCTCCTTGCATCTGTCAGACTTGTCTACTTTGCCCTGTTGATTCCTTTTTTAAAAAGATTTTTTTTGCTAATTCTCCATTTTTGTCTTTTAAAAACATTTTTTTATGTAGAAACCTTTTTGAAAGATCTCTAAGGGGAAAAAAGGGAATGTAGAGCTTAGTAGTTGGTATAGAAGTACAGACTGGATAGGCCATATAGTCTTTATCTGCCGTCATGTTTCTAATTGAATACAAAGTTGTGCCCCTTTAATTACAGACAAATGCCATATTTTTTAAATCTTCTTTCACGTCCACTTTTCAACTATTCGTGTTGTGTCCCTGCTTTACCTGTGTCACTGTGACATAATAGTGCTCCAATTTTATCAAAACATTGAAACTATTAAGCCAGAGGGGCTCAAAAAATCTCTACCTATCTTCTCAAATAATGAAATAAAATATTAGAATAATACTGCAAATTCCTTTTTCTTTTGACCCAGAGGTTTTCTCCTATTCTTTTTTGGGCTTCCGGTGCAGGTAGAACCAGGGGTGGGATCTGGTGGCATTAGCTGCATTCACAGCTACTGAAGGCTTTTATCTTCTATTTTATATCCCTCCCAACTTACTTTAGCCCACTCATTGCAAGGACCATCCTCAGCTAAGGACCATGCACTGGGGCTCCTTCCAGAAACCTGCAATAGTGGGCACAAAATCCATTCACTAGATGTCACCATTGTGCAATGACTGACTTGCTCTTTTCAGGGACTGTGAATGCAATAATGACAATCTTAAGAGGGGCTCTGCATTTCAAGCCAAGATAAGAGTGTGTGGCTTTTAAATTGCTAGCTTTTAAATTATTACCTCTCTGCCTGAGAGCTCTTAAAAGGGTTTTGGTACAATTTTAAAACAAAGTTATATTCTTTTTGGTGCTTTAGTTCAAAAGGGGAAATATAGTCTTTAGTGGTGTAGGTTTAAAGCACTACTTTTAATATCTTTCTCAGTTCTTTAAAGCTATTGACACCTCATCAGATGTTAGCTCCCTCCCTACCCCCCAACTCCCACCCACCCCATGTGAGTTGTCTTGATTTATAGGGCACCTCCCCCAATTAGCTACAATTGGGGCACCTCCCCCAATTAGCTACAGGGACTTTGAATCAGCACATTTAGAACACACTTAAAAGAGGTTAACTGCTTTTTCCCTGAAAGGACAGCTGGGAAACAGGCTGGTACTTTGGTAGGTCTCTGTTTTGCTTCAACAGGCACCTAAGTTCCACCAACTCAACAATGGCTGGGAAAAGTCATATTGTCAAAGTTGTTTCCCCTATTACAGCTTCTGCCTCTGTCCAGACAGAGATCCCAATGCCAGTTGAAGGACCGGTTCCATGTGCAGGATGCCTGCATACTGAAGCTCTCAGGAAACAAGTGGAGAAGCTCAGAGAAGAGGTGGCAAAGCTGAGGAGCATTCAAGACAGTGAGAAGTACATCGATGAGATGCTTTTTGTAACATCCAAGCTCTCCAGCAGAGGAGAAGATGGGAGCCTACTGAATGATGAAGGTTGGACACAAGTCACCAGGGCCTGCAGAATTACCAATCCAATTCCTCCAGCCCTTGAATTGAAGAACCATTATGAAGCCCTGGAAGTGGAGAACGTGAAAGCATCCCTGGAAAGGGAAGAACCAGAGCTCAAGCACTCCAATGTTGCAGAATCAGTGACCACAAGTAAGCAAAGGATAATGGTGGTTGGTGACTCTCTTCTGAGGGGTACTGAGGTGTCCATCAGCCGACCAGACTTGATGTCCAGAGAGGTATGCTTTCTGCCAGGTGCCAAAATCCAAGATGTTATGGAGAGTTTGCCGAGACTCATTAAGCCCACTGACTATTACCCAATGTTGCTCATCCATGTCGGCACAAATGATACTGCCAGGTATCCCTCTGAGCAAATCAAAAGTGACTTCATGGCTCTGAGACAGTGTTCTCTTCAAGTCTCCCCATTGATGGTAAAGGCCAAGGCAGAGAAGCTTGCATCCTGGAGATGAATGCATGGCTGCGTGGATGGTGTCATCAAGAGCGTTTTGGTTTCCTGGACCATGGGATGCTGTTCCAAGGGTTGCAGAGCAGAGATGGCATCCATCTGTCCAAGAAGGGTCGACGTGTCTTTAGTAGCAGACTGGCTAACCTATTGAAGAGGGCTTTAAACTAGATTCATTGGGGATGGGTGAAGAAAGCTTCCAAGTAAGTGAAAGCCCCCAGGTAAGTGAAACATTAAATACCTTTATAGAAAAAGGTAAAAGGGGCACCATCTGGAAGGCAGTGTCTATAAATGCTCGTAGCATGGGAAATAAGATCCCAGATGTTGAGGCTTTAATGGGAGAGACTGACTTGGATTTAGTAGCAGTAACAGAAACATGGTTCACGGACAACCATGACTGGGATGTAACTATATCAGGCTATACATTATTCAGAAAGGACAAGGTAGGAAGAAGGGGAGGAGGAGTGGTACTATATGTAAAAAATATTAAAGCTATGGAAATACAGGGCTTAAAAGGGAGAGAGGAGGCACCGTGAGTTAAACTAGAAAGAGGGAAAGAGAAATCTATTTGCAATGGCGTGATATACAGACCTCCCTCCCAGGTTGAAGAGGTGGATGGAGATTTAATTGAAGACATTTGCAGCATTGCCAGGAAAGGGGAAGTGCTACTGATCGGGGATTTCACTATGCCAGATGTTGATTGGTACATCCCTGCTGCAGTATCGTCTAGAAGTAAGGAGATCCTGGATTCTCTACAGGGAGAACTATTCAGGCAACTGGTAACAAAACCCACACGTGAAGGGGCTATACTGGACTTAGTGCTTACCAATGGTGAAAGTGTTTCTGATGTTATAGTGGGAGATCATTTCGCATCCGGTGATCACCAGATGGTGTGGTTCAGTATTAGGACTAGGGCTGATAAAATCCATTCAAAAGCGAAGGTCTGAGACTTTAGGAAAACTAACATTAACAAGATGGACCAATACTTCAGGGAGTCGTTAGTAGGATGGGAACAACTGGGGGATGTGGAAAAACAGTGGGCAAAACTGAAAGGGAATATTTTAAAGGCAACTAACCTTTTTGTTAAAATGGTAAATAAAGGTAAAAGGAAACTGCTATGGTTTTCGAAAGGAGTAGCTGAAAAGATGAAGAAAAAGAGAGAGGCCTTCATGAAATACAAGAGATCACAGAGAGAGGAAGACAGGCATTTATATTTGGAAAAAAAACTTAGAGAAGCTAGCAAAGTAGTCAAGAAAGCAAAGATTCATAAAGAGGAGAAAGTAGCCAATGCAATAAAATGGGGGAGATAAGACATTTTTCAGATATGTTAGTGAGAAGAGGAAGGGCAAAAGTATTATTGTCAGACTCAAGGGTTTAGGGGAGGAATATGTAGAAGCTGATAAGGATAAATCAGAATTGCTTAACAAATATTTCTGATCTGCGTTCACAAATGAAGAACCAGGAGCAGGACCTCAGAAAACACTCACAAACAGGAACAGAAGCGAGGGGCATCTTGAACAATTTTAAGAAGACTGTGTTCATGAGAAGCTAGCTCAACTTAAAGTAGATGGGATACCCCTGAGAATACTGAGGGAACTTGGAGACGTTCTAGCAGCTCCACTGACTGACCTTTTCAATGCTTCGTTGGAATCGTAGTGGTGCCAGAGGACTGGAGAGAGGCACATGTGGTCCCTCTACACAAAAGCGGAAGTAATGATGTAGTTGAAAACTACAGGCTGGTTAGTTTAACTTCGGTGGTGAGTAAATTATTGGAAGGGCTGCTGAAAGAGAAAATAGTGAGGTTTCTGGAGTCCAGCGGATTACAGGATCTGAGGCAGCATGGGTTCACCAGAGGCAGGACTTGTCAGACAAATCCGATTGATTTCTTTGACTGGGTGACCAGGGAGTTGGACTGAGGGAGAGCCCTAGATGTGGTGTATTTAGATTTTAATAAGGCCTTTGACACAATTCCGCACAGGCGACTTATAAACAAACTGAACACCCTAGGGATGGACCCTAAAGTTGCTGCTTGGGTTAGAAATTGATTGAGTGGGAGGCAACAAAGGATATAGGTAAATGGAGCTCACTCTAAAGAGAGGGAGGTGACCAGTAGTGTGCTCCAAGGATGTGTCCTTGGTCTGATTCTTTTTAACATCTTTGTTAGTGATATAGTGGAAGGGCTGTCGGGTAAGATTTGCCTCTTTGCGGATGATACCAAAATCTGCAATAGAGTAGACACCCAGGAAGGTGTAGATAACATGAGGAGGGATCTAGCTAAGCTTGACGAATGGTCTAGAATTTGGCAGCTGAGATTTAATGTTAAAAAATGCAAGGTCATGCATTTGGGCTGCAGCAATCCAATAGAGTGATATGATATAAGGGGTGAAGTACTTCTGTCCACAAAAGAAGAACGGGACCTAGGCGTGATTGTGTCTGATGATCTTAAAGTAGCTAAACAGATAGAAAAGGTGATGGCGAAAGCTAGAAGGATGCTTGGGTGCATAGGGAGAGGAATGGCCAGCAGAAAAAAGGAGGAGTTAATGCCTCTGTATAGCTCTTTGGTGCAACCTCATTTGGAGTATTGTGTGCAATTCTGGAGACCACATCTTCAAAAGGATATAAACAGGTTGGAGTTGGTACAGATTGTGGCTACTAAAATGGTTAATGGTCTTCGTTATAAAGCATAGGAGGACAGACTTAAAGGTCTTAATATGTATACTTTAGAGTAAAGGCGGGATAGAGGTGATATGATTCAGACCTTTAAATACCTCCGAGGCACAAATGCACAGGAGGAGAGCCTCTTTCATTTGAAAGCAAGCTCTGCTACAAGGGGACATAGGATGAGGGTGAAAGGGGATAGACTCAGGAGTAATATGCGGAAATAATTCTTTACAGAATAAGTGGTAGATGCATGGAATAGTCTCCTAGTTCAGGTGGGAGAGATGACGACAGTATCTGATTTCAAAAAAAGCATGGGACAAACACAGAGGATCTCTAAAGGGAAAAAGGGGGCTGTTGTAGTGGTTGATATGGTCTTTTTTCTGCCTTCATGTTTCTATGTTTAATGTTTTTACTTGTTCTGAATATTCAGTGTATTTTCTAATAGCATTCAAGTTGATATTTAAAAGTCCTTATGCTGTCAGCATCCGATGCTAACCACATATGGAAATGTGGGAAGGGATTTTGGAGTGGAGGAGTGGCCTAGTGGTTGGGGCAAGGTACTTTAGGCCAGAAGATCGGGGGTTCAAATCCCACTAGAGGACAGTAACCTTGGGCCGGAAGGACTGGGGTTTCTAGTCCCACAGGTGCTCCTTGTGGTCTTGGGCAAGTCACTTAACCCTCCATAGCCCATGTTCCCTGTAAAATAGTTATCTCCAAGTTATAATGCCCTGTTCAATGTAATTTCCATTTGTTCAATGTAAACCGCACTGATGCAGAATAGCGCGGTATATAAGAGAATGTAAATAAATAAATAAAAAATAAATATTCAACTAACACCATTTTTGGGGTAGCTGAAGGTGAGTTACATTCAGATATAGTAGGTATTTTTCTATCCCTTGGGGGGCTTACAATTTAAGGGAGGGATATTCAACATGATTAATGTGGTTAGCAGACCCTCTAACCGCGGGAATAGCGGTCACCAGGATGTTCAGTGCCACGAACACTGTCTGTGCCACTGAATAACCTTTGGTGCCACCGCTAATGCCCCAATGCTAGCCGGCTAGAATCAGAGCGTTCCAGAGGTGGAGCGGAGTCAGCATCTGGTGATAACCGGGCAGCAGCAATATTAAGCTGTTGTCCAGTTGTTGCTAATTGGTGAACGTTAGTGCCTGAAAGGATGGCCTAATTTTTACCAGAGAAGCCAGTGAGGCAGTGGCTGAATATCATCGCTGCCCGGTTGGCTTCTCTGCTATCCGGCTGACTTGGATATTCAATGCTGGTGAATATCAGGCCCCAGGTTTGTACTTGAGGCAATGCCAAGGATCACAAGGAGTGGCAGTGGGATTCAACCTGGGCCCCCCTGGTCTTAATCCCGCTGCATTATCCATTAACTCCATAAATTCTTTGGGGGGCATATTTCAGCAGTGGAGGCTGGCTGCTCTAATACAGCAAGCTGCTGCCGCCGCTGACATTTATATCTGGTTATTCAATGTCGGGGTGATATACTTCCCTGGCATTGAATATCTGGGTTGCTTGGATTGGCTGGAAGCCAACTGGGCAGTGGCGACACTCAGTCGCTGCTCGGAGAGCTTCCGTGGCCAAAGTAAGGCTAATCTTTGCCATGCCTTACTTTTGCCATAACCGGGAGCAGCGATATTGAGTCCCTGCCTGATTCCGCCCCGGAACACCCCGTGCCATCTGGCTAGCATCGGGGTATGCAGAAGTGGCACTTTGTTAGTGCCGTTGACTATCCCGGCATTAATCCTTTTCAATATTTCCTTCTTTGCTTTTAAAATTGCTGCTGGCAAGTGGATAAATTTTGTTTATGTAAGTCAATATATAGCCAAAATGTATCTGTACAAGTTAAGGTAGAGTTAGGGTCATTCTAGGGGTAAGGCTAAAAGTAACATGGATAGCTGTGATATTCAGCTGCTGTCCGGACAAGTTTATCTGTACAAGTGGACTATATAAATAGCAGTCCTGGAATTAAAGCAGATAACTTACCCGTTTATGTCTGGGTTGCATATTTAGCAGACCATCTTATAGGGTTATGCAAGGTAGAAAGCCACATCAAGATTTCCTGATTTCCTTAGGTGATGCCCATCTCGCTGACTGTTGGCCCCTTATTTCATTTAAAACAGAATGGGCCCGATATTCAGTGCCGGCGGCTCACTGCTGGCACCGAACCTCAGACCTGGATAGTCAAAGCTACAGTTATATCAGGCCATTGGCATTAAACATCCAGACTGGCCGCAGAACCTGGAAGCTAACCAGGCACCGGCAATATCGAGCCATTGCCCAGTAAGCTTCCACATTCAAACAAAGACCCTGCGTATCAATGTGAATAGACCCCGCAAAGGAATAAACAATTTTTTTGTTGGAAGTGCCAGCACAGTGTATAGGAATCACGCCTAACACCGCTGTGGCTTTTCCTTTTTAATAAAGTGAAACTTTTCTAAAATACAACAGCTTTACTTAGCTGGTGAATGACTCGTTAACAGGCTGATCTTCGAACACTCCGCTATACGCCAATTCCGATGTGTCACGTTTCGGGTACATCTAACAACGGCACCCTGCTTCAGGTTAGGCAATGCGCGGAAAATCATCAGCCATAAAGTGAGCAGTCCAAGAGGGAACTATTTAAAAGTCCTTTCTTCAGTCACGTAAGCAACAGCTACCAATCAGCAGCCCCCAATCAGAGGCATCAACAGCTCATGAGCCAATCTGTAGATGGGTTGAGAGAGGAGCCACTGATAAGGGAACCCCCTGCCATTCAGAAAGGCTATAGCTTTAATGGTACTTTAAATCACTCAGTCGTATGCCAGTCTATTTGTATATTGAGACCCAACGGGAGGACTGTGTTGAGTGAAAAAATCCATTTCTGTTCAGAACGTTGTAGAACTTGGACCCGGTCTCCTCCCCGTGGGTTCAAAGGCACATGATCCAAGATGCGCCAGTTCAAAGAATCAAAATCATGGGCATTTTTCAGGCAGTGATCAACTATAGGTGCTGTCAAGGACTTGGTACGAAGGTGAGAGGCATGCTCTCCCAAACGTACCTTGAAGGGTCTGGTAGTGCGTCCAACATAATAGAGATCACAGGGGCAAATGATAATATAAACCACAAAATCAGTGGTGCAAGTGGTATGCCACCGAGAACGATAAGATTTTGAAGTATGTCTGTCCACCCATTCAGGCCCCACCAGTGTATTTGTGCAAAAATTACATGACGCACATGAAAAGTGACCCGGATCAGGGTGCGATTTCAAGGGGGCGATCCAATTCTGCTGTGGTATGCACCACAAGATCACGTAAGTTTGCTTTTTGAGAATAAGCCAATTGTAGCCGTCTATTCTGAAAGCAAGAATGAACCCCTAAAATAGGCCAAAATTTATGGAGAAGTTTAGCCACTAGAGGCGTACCCTTCATATTGTTTGAATGTGCTATTACTGACTCTGTATATAGGATATTTTCTTGTGGCAGTAAGCTTCCACAGCAAAAGTAAGGCCAGCATTTGCTGTACATTACTTTTGCCACGTAGTCATAACCAGGCAGCAACGATATTGAGCCGCTGCCTTGTTATGGCCAGGTACAGCTTCCGGAACACCCCATGTTAATCAGTTAGCATAGGGAGGGAGTGCAGCGAAATACCCTGGGAAATTTAATGGCACTAACCATGTTAGTATTGCTGAATATTGCACTGAGCTGCATTTACACAGATTGCAGGTCAGCAACACCATGTAAATGCCTTTGAATATTGGACCCTATATTTCTAGTTCCAATCTTTTTTACGAGATACATGTATAGCATTGGTGTTTCTTATTGCTAGAATAGAGAATGTCAAATCAGAGACTGTATCTGAGAAGCAGGAAGGCTTCATTCATTTACCATAAATCAAATACATGGCTTCTTTTCTCTAGATCTTGATAAATTCTTCAAGCAGCAGCTTGCACTGGACGGAGATGACTGGAATCTGCCAAGCTGTGATAGAATTCTGATGGTAATTGCTTGTTCTTGCAAAACCTCTCAAAAATAAAAAAAAATCACACAGACTTCATTTGCACAATTTCTCTGCTTGTGGTATCTGCAGACAAAAGGAAAGAACTTTATTCAGATCTTAGCATTTCCACCTACTCTTTTCAGATATTATAGAAAATGTATTTTTCTCTTTGCCCCACACTTGCAGATATAATGATCATGTCTAGTTCTTGGAAACATAAAAGAAAAAATAAATAACATGGAAAGAGCAAAGAGAGCTTTCTTAGTGAGATAATCAGGTCCAGGCAGACCTTCACCCTCTTCCCTCTTCATTTTACTATGTCATTCATTATTCTGTTTGGTGAATGACCCAGGTAAGATCAGTGAGCCATGCAATAACTCTACAAAGCAGGATATGTTTGGAGCTCCAGCAGAAAGATCTGGGGTTAAGAATAGAATGACAAACCTGTCTTGGTCATGCCACAAGGAAGAAAGGGAGAAGGAATTCTCCACAATTGTCCAATAGAGATGAAGACAGTATCCGAATTCAAGAAAGCATGGGACAAACATAGAAGATCTTTAAGGTAAAAAAAGGGACTGTAAAGTTTAGTAGTTGTATTGAAGAGCAGAATGGATAGACCATATGGTCTTTGTCTGCCGTCATGTTTCTATACTGAATATATGAAGTGTGCTTAAGAAACCATGAATGATACTTTTCAGCTGATCCAGATATGAAGAAAGGAGGGTGAGTAGTGGATCAGGGATCAGCTCTGGGACTGGTCATGTTCAATGTCTTTGTGGGTGATATTGTCTTTTTTGCATTTGACAGAAAGATTTGTAGTAGAGTGGACACCTCAGAAAGAGTAGGCAACATGAGTAAAGCCCTACAAAAATGAGAAGCTTGGCATTTAAGATTTAATAGAAAGAAGTGCAGAGTGATACACTTGGGATGCAGAAATCCAAAGGAGCAGAATATGATAGGGGGTCAGAAGCTGGTGTGTATGAACCAGCAGAGGTACCTTAGGGTGATAGTGCCTGAGGATCTCAAGGTAGAGAAGCAATGTGAAAAGGCGGTGGCCAAATTCAGGAGGATGCTAGGCTGCATACAGAGAGGAACAACCAGCAGGAAGGAGGTATTAGTGCCCTTGTACAGTTCATTGGTGAGGCCTCACTTGGAGTATTGTGTTCAGTTTTGGAGACCGTACCTTGCAAAAGATATAAAAAGACTTGAAACGGTTCAGAGGAAGGTAACCAAAATAATATGGGTCCAATTTGGGACAGGGAGATATGAATCGGACATTAAAACATTTACTGTATATTAAACAACAAACCTTTTTTGAAGATGGGGAGGCTGTAAGGGGCCTACTAGGCCGCAAGGGCCACTATCTCACCTCACACGGAGGAAGTACACAGAAACCAATTTCTCAGCAATACTCGCAAAATCTTTATTACAGGATATCCTTTTCTCAACATCACACACAAATTCTCTAACATGGTTACTTACAGGTACAAGGTAGCTATTGTATACGGAGTAGACAGAAGAGAAAGGCTAATGGGGCAATTCAGCACGCTGTCACCTCCATGGCAGGGCTGAATAAATTTCCCACTGTTTTCCTCTGTCCTAGTCTGTTTTTATAGTTTTTCTGAAAGGCTGGCATTGCTACAAAGGTTATTTCTTTTCATGCAGCTGGTTTTCAGTGATACATTTTTATACAATATTGGCACACTTTTACATTTCCCAAGGTTCAAGTAAGTATGGAAACACCATCTCACCTTCCCAAGGCCAGTGCCTAATTAAATCTTACTCCCTGGTTCCTCCTCATATCTCCTTTTTGTTTCATTTGTATTATCTGGTTTTCTTAGTAGATGTACACTAAATCAGCAACATTTCTACCACTCTATTCCCAGAATTTTCTCATGCTATGTCAGCAGCTCATTCTTTTCCTTCCCCTGATTCTTCTTTTGGCCTAACAATGGTCATGAGTCCCAAGCAGGCCCATGGCTTGTATCCAGGCCTGCTTCACAGGCCTAGCTACAGGAGCACTATCCCAGCCTGGGTCCAACTCTCTATATCTCTCCCTCCCCCCCTTCAGGTTGAGAAGCGGAGTGGACTCAACGCTGACCATCTGCTTCTGGCCAGGGTGGGGCTCTAGAGGAACAGCATAGGCAGAGTGAGTGATCGGATGCATCTCCATGCTGAGGTGACCAAGCGTGTTGCATTGCTTTTGACAACTATATTACGAGTAACTGATTTTTTTGCAGAGACAGAGAACAGGAACACAGGAAGTAAAACACAATGGGGGTCATTATGAGTCATGAATAGCGGGGCTGGATGTCCATACAGGACGTCCATCCCCACTATTTGTGCCAACTCCTGCCACTGTATAACTTCCTCGCTGGTTGTGCGAGGAAGTTAGATGGGGGCGGAGAAGAGGTAGCATGGGGGCGGAGAGTGGGTGGGCAGTGGGCGGTCGCTAGCCCTGGATGTACAGGGCCAATTCTGATGTTGGCCCTGTACATCCAGGGTCAGTGAATTGGCTGGGGAAGTTTTTCCACCTCTGAGGTGAAATAACTCCCCTGGGCGGTTTTTTTTGTGGAGTCAGTGCGCTGAGGGTTTTGGGGGTAAAGTTAATGCCCTGCAGCCTGACCCAGGCTTTAGGACAGGGGTCTCAAACACGCGGCCCGCGAGAGCATTTTCTGCGGCCCGCGACGCCACGGAGTATTGTCCTGCTTTACGTTGCATTTTTGTCCTCCTGCTGTTTCTATATTTTTTTTACCTCGCGTGATTCCCGGGGCTGCATGGTGTTTCTCACGTCCGCGTCACACGCCTGCCCTCCACCAATGAGCGACAGGCAGGAGGAGGAGAAAAAGGAGGAGGGGGGGGCCCGGGCCCAGAAGCAGTCTGAATAGCCACGAGGTACCAGCGCCTTGAAGAATCGCCTGCTTGGATCGCTTGGAGGATCGCCAGGGTGCACAGCTCTCCACGGCAGGTAAGGAAGCAGTCTGCCCAGCCCTGCCTCCCTCAGTCCCTCTCCTCTTCGGCTTTCAGAGCCGCGAAGGGAGAGCTTCTCCCTCGCGACTCTGTTAAGCTCGAGGGGGCAGAGGGGAAATTTCCCATAAGCCTCAGCCGGCTTAAAAGAGTCGCGAGGGAGGAACTCTCCCTTCACGGTTCTAAGCCGAAGAGGAGAGGGACTGAGGCAGGGAGGGAGGGAGGGAGGGGGCCGGCCTGCCTGCCTGCCTGCTTGCCTGCCTGCCTGCCTGCCTGCCTGTGAGTAATTTTTGCCAAGGAGGGAGGGAGGGAGGGAGGGGGGGGGAGCCTGTGATTTTTGCCAGGGAGGGAGGGAGGGAGGGAGGGAGGGGGGGGGCTGTGATTTTTGCCAGGGAGGGAGGGAGGGAGGGAGGGAGGGGGGGCTGTGATTTTTGCCAAGGAGGGAGGGAGGGAGGGAGGGAGGGGGGGCTGTGATTTTTGCCAAGGAGGGAGGGAGGGGGGGGGAGCCTGTGATTTTTGCCAAGGAAGAAGGGAGGGAGGGAGGGAGGGGGGGAGCCTGTGATTTTTGCCAAGGAGGGAAGGAAGGAGGGAGGGAGGGGGGGGGGTGTGATTTTTGCCATGGAGGTGGGGAGGGAGGGGGGGGGGGAGCCTGTGATTTTTGCCAAGGAGGGAGGGAGGGAGGGAGGGGGGGGGCTGTGGGCTGGGGGGGTTAGAGCTGGTAATGTGCTGTGGGCTGGGGGGGGTCAGAACCATTACCTGTTCTGACCCCCCCCCCCACAGCACATTACCAGTTCAACACCCCCCAGCACATTACCAGTGTGCGGTGGGCTGGGGGGTTTAGAGCTGGTAATGTGCTGTGGGCTGGGGGGTCAGAACTGGTAATGTGCTGTGGGCTGGGGGGGGGGGGGGGTCAGAACCATTACCATTAATTTATAGTTTTATTTCTACAGTGCTGAGGTATTCTGTGTAATTCCTATTTGACATTGCTACTTGTTCTCTTTTCCCAGTAGGTCATGTATTCTCTGAAATGTATTTTTGCAGTGTTGCCTTTTGATAGGTAGGGTCTGGTGCTTTGTGAGTCCTGGTAGTGCTGTTATGATACGGGGGGTTTGCTATGGGTTCTAAATGGGCAGTGTTAGTAGTAGTTCCTAATGTGCCTGGCGGTTGGCACTGGATTATAGTAATATAGAAATTTTCTAGTCTTTCTTTATCCATGCACTCATTATGCAACATTATGCAAATATTTATGCAAATATTTATGCAAATGAGGCCCCTTATGCAAATGAGCCCCCGTGTCTTATGCGGCCCCCGGGTTACTTTAGAAGTCCTCATTCGGCCCTCAAAGCAATTTGAGTTTGAGACCCCTGCTTTAGGAGGTCAGATTGGGGGTCAAGCTGTGGGGAATTAACTTTGTTGGGCAGCAGCTGGCATCGTGGCTTTTAAATGGAGCTGCGTACCATGGCACCACAGCTCCATTTAAAAGCCCTAGCTGAGTTAGATGGGCTATCGCTGTACATACAGGCTGGAACTAAATCGCAGTCCTGGCCTGCACGCACAGGCCTGTTTGCAATTCTGATCCTGCGGGGTTAGACATGCCTTGTGGGATCATAATTGCAAACTGCTTTGTACGTCCGGGTTTGCCCGGACGTACAAAGGAATTGTACGTCGCGATCAGAATTGGACCCAATGACAATAAGGAATAGGGCTAGAAGTACCAATAGCAGATTTTTTACCCATGAACTAAGGCCAGTGAATCAAGAGAAAAGACTACTAAACCAATTGGAGTGAAGGAGTAGCCTAATGGTTAAGAACACTGGCTTGGGAACCCAGAGACCAGGGTTCCATTCCCACTAGCACTCCTTGTGGCCTTGGGCAAGTCACTTAACCCTCCATTGCCTCAGAAAAATCTAGGTTATCAATGTCCCTGTTTAATGTACATTACCAAGTTTAAGTTTCAATGTAAACCGCTTTGATTGAAATGATACAGCAGTATATAAAACCTGTTAAATAAATAAATTGTTAAGACGGATCATCTCCATTCTCAGCATACATCCTAGCTGAGAGAGCATGCAATTGTTTAATAATGATGGATAAGTTGCCTGCTGTTCCAGAATTGGGAGGTATATAGGTACAGCAAGCCTTGCCAACCAACGTGCAGACACCTCCAGTCTGTTTTACGGTGTCATAAGTATATTAGCAGTAAGCTCAGCAGAGAGTGCATTAAAACCATCAGTAGTAGAATCAACTAATAACATCAAATAATATTGCACTTTTTGCAACCATTTAGCATTGGTAGCAGCTTGTACACCTGGAGTAAAGAAAGAGGCAGACTATATTTCAGAGTTAGAGAAAAGATAGAATTCATAGGGCACATTATTTTCTTAAAAGTAATTAGAGCGCTTAGCACCTAGATAATGAGTATGATGAGTCTGATGGTGATCAGTGGGTAGATAAAAGAAAGAAAAAGTTCTGTAAGGGGAAAACAGCAATACGAGACATTAAGAAAACAAAGGAACATATACCTGTCCAATTAGCTGGCAGACAAGAGTAAACAGAAGTATCACATTGATAAAAAATATCCATGAATGGCATTCCAAATGCTGCATGGGGTATAGTAGAGTTGGTCAGAGAAATTATGGACTTACAATGAGTATTATTACCTACAAATGGACCACCACTAGGGCCTAGCAAACAGGTATTAAAGTTAAGTTGATGGGCAGAGCCGACCGTGCGGTATGAATTCTGGGGGGCAGTGAGAAGATGAGAAGCAAGGTCAGGAGTATTAGGTGATGCAAAGGTACAGGAGAACGCTAAGGAAGGAGGATAAAAGGTAGTATTAGAGGAAGCTGGGCCTTCAGGTTGCCGTGTACCATGTTGGGGGCCTGAAGCACGCATTTAGAAATAAATAGAGAAACTCTGACAAGGCCAGAAGTAGTATTCATTGAAGAGGAGAGAAGGGAAAGTTGCATTTGATCATATTTATTTATTTAGCTTTATTTATATACAGCCTTTCTCCAGGTCAAGGCGGTTTACATAGAACAGTTGCAGATACATTGTAATAGTGTATAGTGAAACTATATACAGCATGCAAACAAGACCCTGGGGGTCTTAACTATCTACAGATTGTAATATTGATATGAAACTATATACAATAAGCATAGAAGATTTGGGGGGGGGGGGGAGGTGTGGATTTTAACAATCTACATTTCAGATTGTGTACCGGTTAATGCTGTCTATCATGTTTGAGTTTTGTAAGGGAGGGGGTTATGCTGTTGTGTTGAAATGTTCCATAAATAGATGTGTCTTTAGGTGTTTTTAGAAAGTCTTGAAGTCAGCAATGTGTCTGAGGTTGTCTGATAGTCTGTTCGATATGGATGGTGCATATAACTGGAATGCCCTTTTACATGCCTGTTGGTTTGATTTGGTCCTGGTCTGAGAAATGGTCAGAGTGTTTATTGTGGATGTTCATCTGGTTCTTGTGGTTTGGAGCCTGAGGTGTGTGGCGGGGAGGGGGGTCCGCATGGTTGGCTTTATGAGTTAACATTATGATTTTGTACTTTATACGGCTCAGCAGCGGGAGCCAGTGTAGCTATTTGAATATTGGGGTTATATGGTCCTGCCTTGTTGCTTCTTGTAAGGGTTCTTGCTACTGAGTGGAGAGCTTTTTGGAGCAGAAGAAGTGTGGATTGCAGTAGTCCTTGGTAAGTTTTTGCAGTAATCTAGTTGGAGTATTATTTTTGCTTGTAGTATAGTCTGGAGGTCTTTTGGCTCAAGGAGTGGTCAGAGTCGTTGTAGTCTCTTTGTTTTGTGGTAAATTGTTTTGGTGGTTTTATTTATAAGGGTTTTGAATGTTAGATGTTGGTCCAGGGTGATTCCAAGGTATTTGACCTTTGTCTTTGTTTTGATTGTGGTATCATAAAGTGTTATCATGTGTGGGGGTACAAATGTGGTGTCTCTCATTATGTAGAGGGCTTCTGTCTTGCTGAAGCCTCGTAGCCAGGCAGCAACTCCTGTGAAGCAATCTTGGTAGGCAGAGTGTATGGGTTGATTTATGTTGATGGGTCCATCTATCATAATATCGTCCGTGTAAACATGGATGTGAAGACTGTGTGATCTTGTGCCTGTGAAGAGTGGTCGTAGATATAGGTTGAAGAGAATGGCAGAGAGGGTCTCCCTGTATTTGCTTGAATGGGATGGATGTGGTATTTTCTATCTTTATCTGTTGGTGCCTGTCTGTGTGGTATGAAGTGAACCACTTGAGTACGGTGCCCTGAATTCCATCGACGCAGAGATGTTGTAGTAGGAGTTGGTGGTTTACAGTGGCGAATGCTGATGATATGTCCAGGAAGATAAGTAAAAAACCTTGATGAGCATGTTGCATCCCTTGTGTTAGGGTATTTATCAGTGTGGTTAGTAGAGTTTCCACACCATGGTGTGGGCAGAACCTATGTTGCTGAGGGTTGAGTAGGTTATGCTTTTGATTTGGTCTTGCAGTTGGTGTTGTACTGTTTTCTCCATGATCGTTGCCAGGAAGGGAAGGCTTACGATTGGTCTGTATGATGCAAGATCGGAGGGATCAAGGGTAGTTTTTTTTTTTTTAATTGGATGAATGGAGGAGGTTTTCAGGCTTAAGGGCATGATGCTGTGTTGGAGTATTGATTGTGTAATTTTGGCAATTACAGCACCAAGCTCTTTCTTGGTGGCTTTAATCCACGCTGCCGGGCAGGGATCCAGGGGTGATGATGTTGTGTTTAATGCTGTAATGGTATCTTCAATTTCTCTCTCAATGATTCTGGTGAAGGATGTCCAGGGGTCAGGGTGGGTGCTTCCCGTGATGGGTGGGATGTAGATATCAGGTTGTGGATGGAATTGCTTGTAATGTAGCGCAAGTTGTTGGAGGGTGATTGGGATTTCTTGGTGTTCTGTTGATGGTATTTTAGTGAGCTGTTTCACTATATTGAACAACTCTCTTGGTCAGTTGATAGCTGATTTTAGTAGATTTGAGTGGTGTTCACGTTTGACTTCATCTGTTGTGGTGTAGTAGTCTTTCATCAGTTGTAGATATATCAATTTGTCCTCAGTGTTTTTAGTTATGCACCATTTTCTTTCATGTTTGCGTAGTCATTTGAGGTTGCGAAGCACAGGTGTGTACCAGTTGGTTTTAGGTTGCCTTCTATTCGTGGTGTTGTTTGCATTGAATATTGTGTGCAAGTCTGGTTGCCATATCTTAAAAAGGATATAGCGTTATTTGAAAAGGTTCAGAGAAGAGCCACCAAAATAGTAAAGGGGATGGAAGGATACTCCTATGAAGAAAGGCTAAAAAGATTAGGGCTCTTTAACCTGGAAAAGAGACGGCTGAGGGGAGATATGATAGGTCTATAAATTAATGAATGGAGTGGAACGAGTAAACGTAGATCGATTGTTTACGTTATCAGAATATAGAAAGACTAGGGGACATGCAATGAAGCTACAGGGTAAGCTATTTAAGACTAATAAAAGAAAATATTTTTTCACTCAACGTGTAATCAAATTCTGGAATTTGTTACCGGAGGATATAGTAAAGGCTGTTAGTGTAGCTGGGTTTAAAAAAGGTTTGGACCAGTTCCTGGAGGAAAGGTCCATAAACCATTATGAAGAAGGGACCCAGGATATCAATGCTTGACCCAGTACAAGCATTGTGGAACCTGTGTCTTTTGGGGAAACTGCTAGGTATGTATGACCTAGATTGGCCACTGCTGGAAACAGGATATACTGGGCTTGATAGACCTTGGTCTGACCCAGTATGGCATATCTTATGTTCTTATGGTGGTGGTGGCGGTAGCGGCGATCCTAATACTGTTATTCCAGCAGTCCGTGAGAGTGTCAGGGTCAGTAATGTCCTCAGGTATATGTGCAAGATTATCTTGAATGAAGTTGTCCTTGTGGAAAGATTTGATTCTTCTGGTTGTTACACTTTGATTGTGGTTGTCCCTAATGATGTTATGCGGTAGAGAGAATTTTATAAGTTTATAGTCAGACCATGGGACTGGTTGAGCTTGGATGGACTGGGCAAGATTTGAATGTGTGTTGCAGACGTTGAAGAATATCAGGTCGAGAGAGTTTCCTTTTGTGTGTTTGGGAAAGTCAATGTTGCTCTAGTTCCATTGCTGCCATTGCTTGTATGAAGGAGTGTGTGTGGTTTTGTTTCAGTTCAGGAGTTTATGCAGTGTTCAGTTTTTTTAGCAAATGGAAAGTCAATTAGTGCTCAGATAATATGTGAAACTGAAAGTAATGCAGAAAGTCTCTTTTAAAATGTTCTTATTTCAAGCTGAGGTCTGAGGGGATTCCGAACTTATACATGGTGCAGGGCAGAGATGAGAAATTTAGGACTGTACCAATCTTGTGAAAATTTGTGTAGATATCTTCCCCCTCGCCGTCCGATTGTGCACTGAGGGGCAGCAGGGGTGCTGCAATCACTCCTGGCTGGGGCTCGTCAAATGTGAGGGGTTTACTGGACTGCAAGGGCCACTAACTCACCTTACATGGAGGAAGCACATAGAAACCAATATCTCAGAAATACTCACAAAATCCTTATTACAGGAGATCCTTTTCCCAGCATAACACACAAATTCTCTAACATGGTTACTTACGGGTAGCTACTGTATAGGGAATAGACAGAAGAGAAAGGTTAATGGGGCAATTCAGCACACTGTCACCGCCATGGCAGGGCTGAATAAACTCCCCACTTTCTCTTCTGTCCTGGTCTGTTTTTTTATACAGTTTTTCTGAAAGGCTGGTGTTGCTACAAAGGTTATTTCTTTTCATGCAGCTAGTTTTCAGTGATACTTTCTTATACAATATTGGCACACTTTTACATTTCCCAAGGTTCAAGTTAGCATGGAAACACCATCTCACCTTCCCAAGGCCAGTGCCTAATTAAATCTTACTCCCTGGTTCCCCCTCATGTCTCCTTTTTTATCATTTGTGTTATCTGGTTTTCTTAGTAGATGTACACTAAATCAGCAACATTTCTACCACTCTACTCCCAGAATTTTCTCATACTATGTCAGCAGCTCATTCTTTTCCTTTCCCTGATTCTTCTTTTAACCTGTCAGTGGTCAAAAATCCCAAGCAGCCCCGTGGCCTGTGTCCAGGCCTGCTTCAGCTACAGGAGCTCTGTCCAACTCCCTACAAACCAGAGGCAGGGCCGGATTTACCTTGAGTGAGGCCCTACGCCAACAAAAATTGTGGGCCCCCAGCAGGGGCGGCCCAAGGGGGGTGCGGACCTCATTTGCATAAGGGGCCTCATTTGCATAAATATTTGCATAATGTTACCATATACTAACTTTTAGTAAACGTGCCTCTTAATGAGTGTATGGATAAAGAAAGACTAAAAGATTTCTACATTACTATAATCCAGTGCCAACTGCCAGACACATTAGGAACTACTACAAACACTGCCCATAGTAAACCCGCCGTATCCTAACAGCACTACCAGGACTCACAAAGCACCATACTCTACCAATCAAAAGGCAACACTGCAAATATTAAACCAATACATTTCAGAGAACAACAATACATGACCTACTGGGGAAAGAGAACAAGTGGCAATGTCAAACAGGAATTATATAAACAGAACACCTCAGCTCAGTTACACATGCAGAACATAGACCATCACCAAACAAGTAATCACAATTTAGAAATAGGAAGACAATAATTAAACTGGGAATCCCAAAAGCCAAACTTGGAATGTACAACACTGTAGAAATAAAACTATACATTAATTTGCTCTTGTACTAAACAAAGCACAGATGTTAATGATGCACATTTACCAGAGCTGACATATTCCAATTAATAAATTCAAAATAAGAGATATTTTTCTACCTTTTGTGCATTTTTTTCAGCTGCAATTGCTCCAGCCACTTTCTTCTGGTTTCTTCGTGTCTTCTGCTAACTGTCCATCGTCTGCTGTCCATTTGTCCTTTCTTCTCTCTTCTAGATTTTTTTCCATTCTCTCTCTACATCTGCTTTAACATACTAATCTTTCTCCTTTTGCTCTTTCCTCATTCCTATTTCATCCACTCAAATATTACCCCTCCATCCTCAATCCCCACTTACTCTCCCAATACCCGGCCAATTGTAGATTTTTTATCCCTCCCACACAAAATATTTTTCCCTTCTCCATTTTACTCTTCCAGCCCCATCCCATTCTAATCCTCCCCCAACATCAGCTCCCTTCTAGTTCCAGCCTCACCCAGCATCCATTCCCTTAGTCCTGCATCAGCCCATTTCCAGTCCTAGCCATCCATCAGCCCATTTCCAGTCCTAGCCCCCCCATCACCCCACTTACAGTCCTTAACCCCCCATCACCCCATTTTCAGTCCTTAACCCCCCATCACCCCATTTTCAGTTTAAGCCCCCCCTATAACCCATTACCAGTCCTAACCCCCCATCAGCCCACTTCCAGTCCTAACCCCATCAACCCATTTCCAGTCAGCCCCCCATAGCCCATTGCCAGTCCTACCCCCCCCCCCCATCAGCCCACAGCCCATTACCAGTCCTAACCCCATCATCCCACCTCCAGTTTTAACCCCCCAGCCCATTTCCAGTCCTAGCCCCCCATAGCCCATTACCAGACAACCCCCATCAGCCCACAGCCCATTACCAGTCTTAACCCCCCCAAAGCCCATTACCAGTCTTAACCCCCCCCAAAGCCCATTACCAGTCCTAACCCCATCATCCCACCTCCAGTTTTAACCCCCCAGCCCTTTTACAGTCCTTGCCCCCCATAGCCCATTACCAGACATCCCCCATCAGCCCACAGCCCATTACCAGTCTTAACCCCCCCCAAAGCCCATTGCCAGTTCTAAGCCCCCCACAACAGCCCACAGTCCATTACCAGTCCTAACCCCATCAGCCCACCTCTAGCCTTAACCCCCCCAGCCCATCCCATTTCCAGCCCCAGCCCCCCAATAGCCCATTTCCAGCCCTACCCCCCCCCAGTCCATTTCCAGCCCCAGACCCCAATAGCCCATTACCAGCCCTACCCCCCCCAGTCCATTTCCCGCCCCAGCCCCCCCCATAGCCCATTACCAGTCCCACCCCCCCCCCCATAGCCCATTACCAGTCCTACCCCCCCCCCCATAGCCCATTACCAGTCCTACCCCCCCCCGGCCTAAAGTAAAATTTAATTAAAAAAAAAAACCTGGTGGCTGCCGCCGCGGGGCCCCCTCTGCTGCCGCGGGGGCCCCGTCTACAAGCTGGTCGGGTCCGGTCGGGTCGGGTCGGGTCCGGTCGGGTCTCTCTCCCTCCCTCGCTGCAGGCTGCGAGAGACGCATGTCTCTCGCAGCCTGCAGCGAGGGAGGGAGGGGAGAGAGACCCGACCGGACCCGACCCGACCAGCTTGTAGACGGGGCCCCCGCGGCAGCAGAGGGGGCCCCGCGGCGGCAGCCACCAGGTTTTTTTTTTAAATTAAATTTTACTTTAGGCCGGGGGGGGTATCCTACCCCCCCCCCGGCCTAAAGTAAAATTTAATTTAAAAAAAAAAACCGGGTGGCTGCCGCCGCGGGGCCCCCACTGCTGCCGCGGGGGCCCCGTCTACAAGCGGGGCGGGTCGGGTCCGGTCCGGTCCGGGCGGGTCTCTCTCCCTCCCTCGCTGCAGGCTGCGAGAGACGCGAAGGGAGAGCGTCTCCTCGTGTCTGTGTTAAGGCCCGCAGGGGCTGATGGGAAATCCCATCAGCCCCTGCGGGCTTAACACAGACGCGAGGAGACGCTCTATCTTCGCGTCTCTCGCAGCCGGGAGGGAGGGAGGGAGACGAGACCCGACCCGACCCGACCCGACCGGACCAGACCAGACCAGACCATCTTGTAGACGGGGCCCCCGCGGCAGCAGAGGGGGCCCCGCGGCGGTAGCCACCAGGTTTTTTTTTTAATCGAGTTAAAAAAAAAAACTGGTTCTATTTTTGGTGGGCCCCTGCCGGTTGTGGGCCCTACGCCATGGCGTACATGGCGTATACGTAAATCCGGCCCTGACCAGAGGTCATGAAATGAAGCTGCAAGGAGGAAACTTGAAGGCAATGGCAGAAAATACTTTTTCACCTGGAATGCCCTTCTGACAGAGATGGTGGGGGCAACAATGTGACAGAATTTAAAAAGGCATGGGACAACACAGGGGATCATTATATGGCAAGAGAATGTTCACAAAGCAAACTTTAAACACTTCAACAATAGAGAGAAGTAACCGTGTGGAGTGGCTAACACAGCCCTAAATAAAGACGTAGAGGGGGCAACCTGCATGAAGTGGCAGGTGCAACTCTAAACTCTAGCCACCTTATTGGGCAGACTAGATGGACCATGAAATAAAGCTGCAAGCAAGCCCTCTACCAGACACTGGAAAATAGCAGGAGCTCAGTGAAATCCAATTGGCAGTATGGTGAACAAGAACAGTCCCTCAGGAATAGAGAAGACTGCCTTCTCCTTGGCTGATGAAGTGAGGAGAACTTGCCAATAGTCCTTGATTAGGCCCAATATAGAGAGAAACTGGGCTATCCCCAGTCTTTCAATAAGTTCATCATTCCGAGGCATCAAGTAGGCTTCATGTTTGGAGACTTTATTAACCTTTTGAAAATCAATGCAGAACTGGAGACTTAAACATCTCCCTTTCTATGGCTACTGCTTGCTGCTGGGTCTCTGGAATTTGGTATGGTAACTCAGGACAACTACTCCTGGATCCATGATATGACAAGCTAGAATGATCCATCCAGGAATATTAAAGAAGACATCAGCATTTTGACTCATTAGTCATTCCAAATCAGCCTTCTGTGAAGCTGATCATTGGTTCATGAACTGGACATATAGCAGCTCAAGATTCAATGGAACTTCCAATCCAAAATCCTCCCCGTGGACTATAATAGAGGTTGTGGTAACCCACTTCTTTAGAGATTCACATGGAAGATCTGGTCCTTTTTCTGCTTGTCTGATTGTGTCGCTTTGTAATTCACAGGCCTCATCTTCTCAGTGACATTCTAAGGGCCTAGCCAGTGACACAGTAGCTTGCTGTCTGAGAATAACAGCACTGGTACTTGGTCTCCTGGTTGGAAGACCCCCAAGACCATGGATCAATTATACTGTTGGGCTTCTGTGACTTTAATTTTTTCCAGACACGGCCTGGTGGCCTTGGGGGATTTTCCCAGCTGCTCTTTTATCCAAAGAACATAGTCCACTAGGTTCTGTCCTGAGCTTTGCTCCTTCTCTGAACTACATCCAAGATTCCCCTGGACCTCTTCCCATTTAGCAACTCAACCAGAGAGAAACTCATTGGGTTCTGAGGAAATTCTTGGATGGCAAACAGTACGTACAACAGCAAGGAATCCCAGTTCTTGCTATCCTTAGTGACAAACTCTCAACATTTATTTGAAGATTTTGTGTTCAACAACCCCATACAACTCTGGGTGATACACTGAGATATGAAGAGAGTTCATCTTCAACAAACATGGTCTGTTAAAACTTCCTTGGGTAAACCAACTTGTGAGAAGACCTTGATTGGGGCAGTTGCTGCTGTTGCCGTGTTCATATTATACAGTGGTACTGTTTTTGAATAACAAATGGCTAATCCAGGTTGATGAGAATGTGCTGGTTGCCTTAGCCAGTCCTCTGCAAAGCAGAGTTGCCAAGTTACCCAGTTCCAAGAGTGACACTTTTTTGCCAGTTCTGGTTTTAAATTTGCATTTCAATGCAGTATGATATTTGTAGTCCATGATTTTACCCACTGGAATCAGTGCTGCAGTTCCCATAATGCATTAGAATGAGATTGTCAGACATCCAGGACTGGCTTAAAATCTCACTCCTGGAACAGGGTAACTTGGCAATTCTGGCAAAAGGTCCTACCAGATTTACAGTGACTCTCTTGGAGGGTGTTTCCACAATCAGCATTGGTATTAAGGGTCATAAGAACATAAGATATGCCATACTGGGTCAGACCAAGGTCCATCAAGCCCAGTATCCTGTTTCCAACAGTGGCCAATCTAGGTCATAAGTACCGAGCAGTTTTCCCAAAAGACACAGGTTCCTCAATGCTTGTATTGGGTCAAGCAGTGATATCCCGGGTCCCTTTTTAATAATGGTTTATGGACCTTTCCTCCAGGAACTTGTCCAAACCTTTTTTAAACCCAGCTACACTAACAGCTCTTACTACATCCTCCGGTAACAAATTCCAGAGTTTGATTATACATTGAGTGAAAAAATATTTTCTCTTATTAATCTTAAATAGGTTACCCTGTAGCTTCATTGCATGTCCCCTAGTTTTTTTATATTCTGATGATGTAAACAATCGATCTACGTTTACCCGTTCCACTCCGTTCATTAATTTATAGACCTCTATTATATCTCCCCTCAGCTGTCTCTTTTCCAGGTTGAAGAGCCCTAACCTTTTTAGCCTCTCTTCATAGGGTTATCCTTCCATCTCCTTTACCATTTTGGTGTCCTTCTCTGTACCTTTTCTAATAACGCTATATCCTTTTTAAGATATGGCGAGCAGAATTGCACACAATATTCAAGGTGTGGTCGCACCATGGAACGATACAGAGGCATTATAATATCCTTTGTTTTATTTGTTCATCTGTTCATTCTGGCTCCACCGCCTCTCTTCCATCCCCCTCAATCTGCAGTGTTCCCCAGGGCTCTATTCTTGCCCCCTTGCTCTTTAACGTCTTTCTCGCCCCATTTGCCCTGCTTATCCAACAGTCTGATATTTCTGCCTACATCTACGCCGATGATATTCTTCTGGTTCATCACACCTCCTCCTCCTCCCCTGACCTCGTCCCACTCAATCTTTGTCTTGCCTCTGTTGCTTCCTGGTTTAATCTAAACTTTCTACATGCTAATCCCGCAAAATCCTCTGCAATTTGGTTTTCTTTTGGACTCCCCCCTCCTGATCTGTCACCTGTTATGTCCTCCTGCCCCATTCCCCTGGTGTCGACTCTTCGTTATCTGGGTGTCACCCTGGATTCTTCTCTCTCTTTTCACCAACACATTTCCTCTGTTTTACGTACTTCCTTTCTCCACCTTCTTCAGATAAGGGCTTTTCCGTCGTCTCTTCCCCCTCCCTCTGTTGTCATCCTTGTTTTGCCACTTGTGATCACCTGTTTAGACTACTGCAACGCTATCTATGCAGGCCTCCCCTCCTCTCAGCTCTGCCGTCTCCAATTAGTCCAAAACGCTGCCGCCCATCTCGTCACTCGCTCCCCCGCTCATTCTCATGTCACTCCCTGCCTCTTCACCCTCCACTGGCTTCCGGTTAAGTTCAGATTTATCTTCAAATTACTCATCATCGCGCATAGGGCTCTTCATGCTAACACCCCCCAGTACTTGGCTGACATCATCCATCTTCAACCCTCTCCACGTCTTCTTCGCTCGGCCCACGGTAATCGTCTCTTTCTCCCCTCCCCTTCCAAGGCCCACCTGGAACTCACCCGTCACTCTGCATTTTTCTTTCTAGGCCCCGCTTTATGGAATTTGCTTCCGCTTTCTCTCCGCACCGAGTTGTCCCACCCACACTTTAAAGCTTTTCTCAAAACCCATCTCTTTTGTCAAGCTTTCGATTTCTCCTCCCCTGCCAATGGTGGTTTATCCCCCAGCTGCGCCCCCCCCATAATAGCCCCCCCAAACACTTCTCACCTGCCCTTCCCCCTATTTCCCTCCCAGTCCCCTGTCATCCTGTCCCCTCCCTGGACCTCTTCTGTTTTCTATCTTTTTGACTGTCCCTCTCTGTCCTATTGTTACTGGCGTTGCTTTCTGACTTTATTTTTCAGTAGCCTCTATTCTTTTTGTATTGTACACCGCCTTGATGCCTCGGTATGGACGGTTTATCAAATCCTGCAAATAAAGATAAAGATAAAGATTTTCCATTCCTTTCCTTATGATACCTAGCATTCTATTTGCTCTCTTGGCTGCCGCTGCACACTGGGCGGAGGGCTTTAACATGTTATCCACCATGACGCCTAAATCTTTTTCCTGGGTGGTACTTCCCAATGTGGAACCTTGCATCATGTAACCATAGTTTGAGATCTTCTTTCCTATGTGCACAACTTTGCACTTGTCCACATTAAATTTCATCTGCCATTTGGATGCCCAGTCTTCCAAGCTATCAAGATCCTCTTGCAATTTTCCACAATCCTCTTGGGTTTTAACATCTTTAAATAGTTTTGTGTCATCTGCAAATTTGATTACCTCACTCGTTATTCCCTTTTCCAGGTCATTTATGAATATGTCAAAAAGCAGCGGACCCAGCACAGATCCCTGGGGTACTCCACTATTCACCTTTTTCCATTGAGAAAATTGGCCATTTAGCCCTACCCTCTGCTTTCTATCTTTTAACCAATTCCTGATCCACAATAGTACATCACCTCCTATCCCATGACTTTTTAATTTTGCCAAAAGTCTCTGATGAGGGACCTTGTCAAAGGCTTTCTGAAAGTCCAGATACACTATATCAACTGACTCACCTTTGTCTACCTCCTTATTCACACCTTCAAAAAAACATAACAGATTAGTAAAACAAGATCTTCCTTGTCTAAGGCCATGTTGGCTGTCTCCCATTAAGCCATGACTATTGTCAAACGCCCTCATCAACGTCCAGGAAGTGTTTTAATGCCAGATCCGAGCGAGGGGCTATCCGCCCATAGCAGTCAACGGGGATCTCAATTTGTAGGCCGGTATCAATGAGAGCCTTTCCATGGCTGGGCACCACTCCACTCATGGTGCTACATAAATCATATCCCGCGGCTTGCGAGGACGCCCTCCTGGGACTCGTGGCCTTTTCAGAAACTTTACAAAATTTTAATATGAACTTCTGTTTAACGTGGGGACCGCCTCCCGGGGGCTTTTCACCTGGCTTTCCAGTCTGTTTTCGGGGGTTTCCAAACAGAGGGCCAGGGACCACCGTTACCATCCCCTCTGCCTTTTGCCCAAGGCCTTTCTCTAACCCTTTCCTAAATTGGGACCAGTCTCTTCCTAATACCAGGTCGTGGGGAAGTTTTGGTACCACAGCCATGGGAATTCTTTTCTGTGCCCCTAACCCTTTTATCTCCACTGTATACACGGGGTAACAAGAGGCAGCCCCGTGGATGCAACGGATCAGGACATGACCTTCTGGTCTCCTCTGGACATACTCATTCTGAGCCTCAATTGCCCGCCAAAGCTTCTGGGATACCATGCTCTGGTCAGCCCCAGAGTCAAGCAAAACATTGGTAGTGATCCCCTGTATATTAACACTTAGGAGGAATCCCTCTCCTAGAGGTTTCACACTTGTACCAACCAACCCAGTGTGAGCCTTGCATCTTCTCTGTAGGTGTCCCATCTCCCCACAAGGGTAGCACTTCTTTACAGCCCACTTTCCCTTCTGAGCAGGCAAATAAGTTCTCACAAACTCTGTTTTATTTCCCTGTTTCCTTTCTGATGAACCAAAACTGGCCTCGGCCTTCACTTTTGGAGCACCCCCTCTTGGCTGACCCGCTAATTCAGCTTCCATGTAGCGCTCGGTCAAAAGGGTTGCCTCCCATCAGAAATGATTGTATCTCCTTTGGCACTGCAGCCATAAACTGCTCCAATACTATCATATCTAGTACCATATCCATAGTTTTTTCTTCCGGGGTCAGCCACTTTAATGCTAGGCCCCGAATCCTCTGGCTTAATGCCTTAGGGGTTTCTCTGGCCTTAAGGGCCGTGACTCTGAACATACGGTGATACATGCTTTTTGTCAACCCCAAATGGTCTCTGATTGCCATTTTTACTGTATTATAGTCCAGGGCCTGGGCAGCTGGCATAGCCCTATATGCGGCCAGTGCTTCCCCTGTTAAGGAGGTTGCTAATCGCACTGCCCATTGGCTAGCTGGCCATCCCACAGCTTGCGCTACTCTTTCAAACGATTCTAAAAAGTCATCTATATCGTCCTCAGATGAAAGTTTGCCAAAGTTAAAGGCCCCACTTGTGGATGGGCCTACCAGACTGTCCATTTGAGTTATTGATGGTCCTGCTGGTACCGGCTCTCCTCCACTTTCTTGTCTTTGGGATGCAATCAGGGCTGCCACTAAGTCCAAGACAGGTATCTGCTACTCCTTTATAGCTGCAGCTGCACACTCCTGTGCTTGCTGTGCCAACTCTTGCTGTCACTGGAATTGCGTGGCCATCCATTGAATCAACTCCTTGGGGTCCATCTTCAGGGACACCTGAAAGAGAGAACAAGACACCTTGTCCCCTTTTCCTCAAAAGCATTCACTTTTTTTTTTCTTACTTTTATCTGAGCCAACCCCCTCCTGGGTACGCTTTACCTGACACAGGTGTTGATTCTTGCTTCAAAAGGGGTGTCTTTGTGACGCTCCAAACTGGACTGCTCCATCGTCTGGCCGACTCTACCAGCGAATTCTACGTGAAGCTTCCAGCAGCCATCTGTGCTGTGCACCTTGTGGCCGTATATCCTTGTATATCCTGAATGGCAAAATCCGTACAACTACGCCACTGTCAAACGCCCTCACCACTCGCCTCTACTTTTAGAGGGGCGTGGTTATTGGAGGAACCTTCTCCTATCAGCCTTAGCAGCCTATTTCCTTGTGGTGTCTTCTGGGAAATGTAGTACTGCTAAGATGTGTTTGTGCTTCAGGTAGAAAGTTGTAGTTAAGGCCACCGAGTTAAGGCATATAACAGAAAATTTATTTTGCACAAAAAGATTCAAAGTAGCAGATACAGGATTATTTCTGTAGGATTTGCTCAAGGGACAGCAGATGGCTGGCAAAGTAAACAAAAGAACCCAAAAATGGCTGTTTAAAGTCTTCTTACTTTCAAAAGCACAGCCTTTGATAGCAAGGTTGCCACCTTCCTTTTAGTCCTTGCTAATTACAGCAGAAAGTCCAAACAAGCTTAATCCTCTGTGGCAGTATGGCTTCTATCAGCCTCAATTCCTTCTAGGCTGCATTTCAGGTACAACTGAACTCAAAACAAGAAGTAAACATTCAGACTGCCATCAAAAACTCTCAACAGGCTTGTCACATAACAGAGGAGCAAAGAAAACCTCTTCTAGCAGGTAAATTGGCTTCTTGCCGTTTCACAGTTCAAACCACAGGTGGATAACAAGCATGAATCACAGCTTCCTGCTTATCCTTAGATTTCAGTAAACTTCCCTTTTAAAAACATATGGGGAATTTACCACCACACTGCCTGTTTCTTATGGTTACCTTTTCAAGGAGGATAATTCTTTCAGGGCTGGCTTTTCCTCAAGACTTCATGTCTAAAGCTTGGCACAGAGAGCAATCCATAAGGATGTCTTCTTCCCCCAACTCTGCCTCTGGCTCTCCCAGCTGCATGGGTTCTGGCTCACCCACCCGGTCAGACTGCTCAGCTGACAACCTCTCCGGTGCTCTGATAGCTTCTCCACTTCCTGGCTCCAACCTCTGCTGCCAACCTGTTGCTGGGAATTCAGCCCTCTCAGCTCCTGGTAGCTCGGCTCTTCTGCATGAGTCAGCACCTTCTCTACCTCCTTCTCTTCTCCGGTCTCTACCTTCTCCTCCCTCTCTTCCTTTCTCTCTGTCTGTATACTTTAGCATAGGCTTATACCTCCAGGGTTCTAGCCCCACCTCCTTCCTTCCCAGGTGTTTATTTATTTAATTTATTTATTTTTTTTTTTTATTTAAATTTTTATTAACATTTGTAACAGTTACAGTAGCATATACTCAACAACTCCAAGGCATCAAGGGTTCAGCAAACAGCATAAGAGACAACTCTTCAACTAACACACAGTCTAATCATTTCTCCTCCTATTTGCCCTCCCCCCACCCCCTCCCTACTTCCACCCCTCTTCCCGCAACCACCTCCAAACCCCTGCCCACCGCTTCTCCATTTGCTCCCCTCTCCCTCCCCGCTCCCCAGTCAATTTATACATGGCATAAAGATGCGACACCCTGCGTGCATAGCTCGCCATGGAGGGTAGAGCTGGTCTATTCCAGTACCATGCAATTTCGCAGCGGGCCGCTGTGACACAATACCAAATAATTTTCCAATCCCCCTCCCATTTCCCATCTGGTCTATGCAGGAGACACATCTCAGGGCCAAGTTCAAGGTTCACCCCCATCATTTTGTTGATGTTTGCCCCTATGCGGTGCCAGTACTCTCCCACTACCGGACACGTCCACCACATATGCAGCCAGGAGCCACGCTCCCCACACTTTCGCCAACATTCATCCGTTTGCAGCACCCCTGCCTTACACAACCGCTCCGGTGTGAGATACCAGCGACTCAGCACCTTAAACCCATTCTCTCGCAATGTCGTGGCAATGGAGAATCGTGCTATACCTAATGCCATTGTCTCCCACTCCTCCACCCCCCAGCTTACCCCTAAATCCTTCTCCCACGCTTCCATGTATTTCAACTTGTCTTCCCCCCTCGCTGTCAACCCTCTGTAAATCCTGGAGAGCATCCCCTGGCTTCCCAGGGATCCCAGGCAGGCACCCTCAAACCATTCACCTCCCCCCCATCCCCCTTGCTCCCTTCCCTTTGTACTCACTACCGAACATAGCTGCCTATACGGGAATCTATCTACCTCCCCCAAACGATAGAGGTCCCGGACCCCCTCAAATCCTCTACAATGTCCTCCTACCACAATCTGGGACACCTGGGACAGTCCTAACGCCGCCCAGTTACGGAGCACTGTGGCTCCCGGTCCCCCGCTCTCCGCACTGCAGGCTTGTAATGACATGGTGGCCGACCATCGTTTGTCACCCACCAGCCGCTTTCTATACTGTTGCCACACTTTCAAGGTATGCCCCACAATGGGATTCCTCCCCTTCTCTCCCCTCCCCTCCCATACTAACCGTTCAAGTGCACCCGGCCTGTATTCGGCCAGTTCCAGCTGAACCCACTGCTTCTGGGGTTCCCGCAACCACGCGTAGACTGCTCGCAATTGTGCTGCCGCATAATATAGTCGGAAATTGGGAACCCCCATCCCTCCTTCCCGTACCGAGACTTGTAGCGTCCTTGCCGCCACCCGTGGACGCCTCGACCCCCAGATAAACCGCTCGACCTGTTGTTGGATCTTCTTTAGCACTTTCGGGGGGATTGGGACTGGCAAAGCCTGAAACAGAAAGAGGAACTGGGGGAGAAGCATCATCTTAACCGTCGCTATTTGTCCAAACCACGAGTAATACCCCCTACTCCAGCCTTGTAGCTTCGCCTCCACCTGCCCCACCAACTTCCTGTAATTTAAATCATACAACTCCTCCAAGGTTCTACCGAGATGAACCCCGAGGTACCGGATCGATGTCTTTGCCCATTTGAAGGGGAAATTCTGCTGCCAGTCACGCTGCCCCTCCCCTCCCCCCCTACACTCAAGATCTCCGATTTTCCCCCAATTAATCCGGAAGCCCGCCCTTTCACCATAATCTTGAATCTCTCTCATCACTGCCCTCAGAGATTCGCTGGGATTCGTGAGTGTCAGCAGTATATCGTCTGCAAAGAGGGACGTTCTGCATTCCTGCCGTCCCACCCTAACCCCCGTGATATCAGGGCTGCCGCGCAACTTCGCTGCCAATGGCTCTAAGGATAGCACAAAAAGTAGGGGGGACAGTGGACATCCCTGCCGCGTCCCTCTTTCTAGGGGGAAGAAACCAGAGTACCCCCCATTCACGCGAACACATGCCTTCGGCCTAGCATAGAGAGCCCTTATCCACTGTGTGAACCCCGGTCCAAACCCCTGGGCCTCCAACACCGCGTAGAGAAAATCCCAGGACACCTGATCAAAGGCCTTCTCTGCATCCAGTGATACCAACAAGGCCCCCGTCCTCTGCCGCTGTGTCGACCACATCACATTTAATACTTTGCGGATATGATCCGCCACTTGCCGGCCTGGTACAAATCCAGCCTGGTCCTCATGCACCAATTTACCTAACACGCCATTGAGGCGCACCGCTAGTACTTTCGCCAGCAGTTTCGCATCTAGGTTCAGCAGCGAGATCGGACGGTAAGACGCACACTCCTGCGGGTCTTTCCCCTCTTTGTGGATAAGCGTAATACCTGCCCAGCCCATTGATTCAGGCAGTGCCTCCCCCCTTCCCGGTCCATTAAATACCCTGGTCAACGGGTTCAGCAAGAGGCTCCCAAAGCGCTTGTAAAACTTTGCCGTCAGCCCATCGAGCCCTGGGGCCTTTCCATTTTTTAAACCCTTGATAGCCTGGCTGACTTCGTCAGCTTGTATTTCCCTGTCGAGCCCCTCTTGTTCGTCTCCCGTTAGAGTCGGGAGCCCTGCTTCCCTCACATATTCCCGAATGTCCTCTCCCGACCTTGCAGCTCGGGCTGCATACAAGTTGCTATAGAAGGACACAAATTCCTCCCTTATTCGTGGAGCCTCTCGCACTACCCCCCCTGTACTCCTAATCTGTGTAATCCTATTCCACTCCCTCCGCTTCTTCAATTGTCTCGCGAGAAGTTTCCCCGCTTTATTCCCCCCTTCAAAGAACCTCTGTTTTAACAGCTGCAGGCGGAATTGTACCTTCTCCGCTTCAAGAGCATTCACCTGGGCCCGTAGTGCCAGCACCTCACCTCGTACCTGTCCAGTTCTGTCCTGACCGTCTCTTTCCTCCATCTCCCGCAATTGCCGGCGTAACCGGTCCTCCCTCTCCGCCCTCTCTCGCTTTAGGCAGGCTCCCCACTTTATGAGAACCCCCCTAATTACAGCCTTGAAGGCGTCCCAGACTGTTCCATCCAGCACTTCCGCACCGCCATTTTGGTCAAAGTACTCCGGGATGAGCCTTTCAATCTCCCGCACCACCCTCTCGTCCTCAAGGAGCCCCTCATTCAGCTTCCAGAACTGGCGGCCTCTATCTTCCCCTTCCACCCGCACCCGTACCACCACCGGAGCATGATCGGACCAGGTAATGGGTTCCATCTCGCCCCCTAGGAGCCGCCCTGTTAACTCCTTCCCTACCCATATGGCATCCAACCGGGAGTAAGTGCCATGTGCTGCAGAATAAAAGGAAAATTGCCTCCGCCCCGGGTTTAGTGTCCGCCATACATCTATCAGGCCGTTCTCCCGCACAAAATTGTGGTAATGTTTCCTATCTGTGCCTCTCCCCTCCCTGCGCCCAGTCGTATCTCCCCCTACCTCCCATGCCACATTGAAATCCCCACCACAGATTAGGACCCCATCCCCCATTGCCGCCACTTGCGCACTCAAAGCATCCCAGAATTCAGTTTGCGGGCCCGTAGGGGCATACACATTTACCACGCAAAACCACTCCTCACCTATCTTTACCCTCAGCAGGAGAAACCGCCCCCCCCTATCCCGGGACACTACCTGGACCTCCATGGGGCCTGTCTCTCTGATGAAGACCCCCACCCCGCCTTTCTTCTTCTCTTTAAGATTAGAAGCGAACATACGGTGCTTGTACCCCCGGGGTTGCACCAATGTCTCATGTTGTCTCAATAGATGTGTCTCCTGCAACAGCACTATGTCTGCATTGTGTCTTGTTAACTCCTTATATAATTTCTGTCTTTTCATTGGTGAATTTAGACCTTTCACATTTAACGTGAGAATTTTAACTCCTTTCCTACCCCCAGATCCCTGCCTCGTCCCCCTAAGTCCCTCCACCCCCACCTCCCACTCTGACCCCCTCTTCCCCCCCCTACCCACCCCCTCCTCCCCCCACCCCCCACTCCCCCTCCCGCTGTTCCCTCCCGTCCTCCCTCTCCCCCCCTCGCTACTCCCTCCCCTCCTCCCTCTCCCCCCCTCGTAACTCTCCTCTGCGGAGATACGACTTCCAATTCGGTGACCTTCTCTCCCTCCCCACCTACCCACCTCAACTGTTCCCCAGCCCCCCCCCACTCCCCTGCCTAAGCCCCCCTCGCTTCCAACTCTCCCCCCTCTAAACCCCCTCCTCGCTCCACCCAGCCTGGGCTCTCTCCCTCTCCCCCTCTTCCCCGCCTCCTCCCCTCTCCCTCTCCCCTTAGCCCACTGCCCATCTCTCCTTCCCCCCCCCCCCCCCCGCCCACAGCCCAACTTATTCAAGAATACCAGTCCATTATAAAGATGCTTCAGCTCAGCCAGTCTCTTGTTCTGTGGTCCGGTTCTGGTGCACGTCCTTGGTGGTTCTTGCC
This sequence comes from Ichthyophis bannanicus, assembly GCA_033557465.1. Taxonomy (NCBI): domain Eukaryota; kingdom Metazoa; phylum Chordata; class Amphibia; order Gymnophiona; family Ichthyophiidae; genus Ichthyophis; species Ichthyophis bannanicus. The sequence continues at coordinate 367,698,872 of CM066033.1, read as the reverse complement.
AGTCTACGTCCACTTGCCCTCTGCCATTTCATCTGTGCTGCTCCTCCGGTCCTGGATCCTGTTCTCGGCGGAGTGAAAGAGCCCTCGGCTTGCTCTGGTAGATTCTCCGCACCGAGCTCTCTCAGTGCTCTCCACGCCTCCACGCTGGATCTCACCGTCCTCGATCGTCCTTTCACCGTAATAAAGAGGCCGAAGGGGAAGAGCCACTTGTAGCGCAGGTCAGCATGTCTGAGATATGCGGTGACCTCTCTTATCTCCCTCCGTCTTTGTAGCGTGCCTTGGGACAGGTCTTGGTACAGCTCCACCGTATGCCCCTCCCAACGGAAATTTTTCAGCTTGCGGCTGGCACCCAGCAGGAGTTCCTTACTCTTAAAGGAGTGCAGGCAAACCACAATGTCTCTTGGCCTGTTGTCTCGGATGGGCCCCATACCCCTGTGCGCCCTTTCTATTTCGAGGCGGGTCTCCTCTGCAGGTCTCCCTGGGCCAGCTGCTGCGAGTAGGTCCCGGAAGATCCGCTGGGCCACTTCCTCACAGTTCTTATATTGTGGTTCCTCCGGCACCCCTCTCACTCGGAGGTTGCATCTGCGCGAGCGGTCCTCCAGGTCCTCTGTTTTGGCTTTCAGGGCTTCCTGCGTCCTCTGAAGCTCTTCCCAGCTGCTCTGGACCTGCGTCAGGGTCTCCTCTTGACTCTCCAACTTGGTCTCCACCTCTTCCATACGTCCCCCCAGCTCCAGCAGGTCTTGGCGCATAGTCTGCATTGCTTCTTTAATTTCATTTTTAACCCCACACATCTCCATCTTCAGTTCCTCCTTTAACTCTAGGAGCCATTGTTTAATCTGTTCTGCTGTCGACAGGCCCTCCTCTCCTCCTTCACTCCCCTCCGGGCTCTGTGGGGTTTCTGTCACAGGTTTCCCTGCTTTTTTTTTCCGCCTCCTTCCCTCCTTTGGTGGTTGCATATGGGGAGCGGAACTCGGCCAGCTTTTTTTTTGCCAGAGTCTCTTTTTTATTATTTTTTTCCATTTTGGGCTGATTAGCCCCTCTCTCCCCGGTCTCCCCGGCCTATAGAGCTGGTAGGGCGTCCACTCACCACACTATAGCTTCTGCTGGGTACAATTCTGGTGTTTGGTAGTTCTCTGCCTCTGCTCCCTTTCTTAGTGCAGTTGGGGGGGGTATGAGACTCACCACTGCTGGCTGCTTCTGCACTCTGCTTCTTGTGGGCTGCAGCTTAGCATAGGTCCCTGCTTCCTGCTTCTCCCAGCCACGTGCTAGGCCTTCTCGGCCCCCTCTGTCTCCGGATTCACCTCTCTGTTGGCCACCCTCTTCTGCCACCACGTGGTCTGTGGGGGTCAGCGGCGTGGCGTCCTCCGCGGGGAAGCACACTGCCTCTGCTCACCGGCAAGCCGCTTTTGGCCCTGCTGACTCTCTCCCAACAGGTCCGGCGCAGCGCGGCCACCGGCCCAGAAGCCCCCTGTAAGTCAGGCTGCCTCGTCCGGTCCGCTCCCACCAGCTTCTCTGCACGGCCGCACCCGTTTGGTTCGCCGCTGCCGCGGCTCGCCGGCACTCCCCGCTCTCTCCGTCGCCCCTCGGCTCACCGCTCCGTTGCCCGTGGGGGCTAAAATGCTTCAATTATTGCGGGTTGGTGGCGGAGCTCCTCCGCTACGCCGCCATTCAGTAGGTGACGTCACCGGAAGTCTCCTATTTAATTTATTTAATGTTAATTATATACCGCCTTATCATTCAATCAAGGTGGTTTCCACGGCAAACAATCAGGGGGAGGGCAAGTGTCTACATGCAGTGGATAGAGTGGTGTGTAGGTATAGGGGGGAATAGATTAGAGTAGTATTTTCTACATGGTGCGCTATAATACATCGTGAGCTATTATACAATCTTATATACAGTCTTAGGGAGGTGGGAAGGACTGGAGTTCTGTCTTGAAAGTTGGCTTAAGGGGTGAGGCCATAGTGTTCGATGAACAGGGTTGTCTTCAGGTGTTTTCTGAAGTCCTTGATTTCAGTGGTTAGTCTCAGCTCGTCTGGGAGGGAGTTCCAGATGGACGGAGCAGCCAGGGAGAGTGCTCATTGTGCGGTGTCTTTGTGGGTCTTGGTGAAGTCTTTAGGAGTGCTTACCCGATTAGAGGTGCCTCTTCTCCTTGGTCGTGTGCTTGTGTCAGGTTGTATGAGTGTGTGTAGGCTTATGGCAGAAGAGTGTTGTTTGATCTTGAATATGTTTATGATAGTTTTGTATTTGATGCGTGAGATGATTGGGAGCCAGTGCAGATCTTTCAGTATGGGTGTGATGTGATCTTGTCTTGTGGTGCCAAATATAATGCGGGCCGCTGTGTTTTGGGCCAGTTGGAGCGGTCTTAGTGTCTGCTTTGGAAGCCCAGTGTATATAGGGTTGTAGAAGTCAAGTAGAGGGGTTATTAGTGCCTGGCAAACAGTACGAAAGTGCTCTGGGTCGAGGAGGGGCTTGAGTCTTCTGATGAGTCACATTCTGTAGTATGCGCTCTTGGTTGTTTTGGCTATATGTGCTTGGAGGTTAAGCTCTTTGTCCAAGATGACTCCGAGGTATTTGACTTCTGACTTTATGGGTATGAGTACATCTTTTATTTTGATGTCGGGAGGGGGGATGAAGTCAGTGTTCCGCGTGATGATAAGTGCCTCCGTCTTGCTGTAGTTTATTGATAGGTTGTTTTTTTGGAGCCAGTTTGTCATTTGTGAGAGGCAGTTTGTTATATTGGAGTAGTCCGGGTTGTTGACTGAGATGGGTGTGTATATCATGATGTCATTTGTGTAGATTGTATATTGTATGTGGTGCTCCTTCATGATGTCACATATTGGTTGGCTGTATAGGTTGAATAGTAGAGCTGAAAGGGCTGATCCCTGTGGCACTCCTTGTTTAACTTTTATGGGTCGGGATGTGTTGTGTTGTGGGTCGGGATGTGTTGTGTCCTACCTTGACCTGTATCTGTCTGTCAGTCAGGTATGAGTGGAACCAATTCAGGGTGGCACCTTGTAGGTGTTGGCAATCCCCCTGCCTTCTGGTATTTGAGTAATCAGGGAACTTGTTGAAGTAAGGGTTTTGGACCTTGTGCCTGTAATCTCTCTCTCTTACTCTATTAGACACTGCATGAAACCTGTTCCAGCTGGGGTTTTTCTGGTTCTTAGGTGTGGCTGTGGCTTTCTCACCCTGCACTCCTAAAAGGGGACCCTTTACAAGGTGAATTCTTTACGTTTCTCACCTCCCCCATCAATGTTCCCTCTAATTTTCTGTAGGCTGTGTGCGCATAAAATATCAGCTGTGTGCAGCTTTTGAAGGAAGGTTAAATTTTTGTGCGCCACATAACGACACTCGGAGTTATATACTTTAAAATTTGACTACACGTCAGAATACAATATGTACACCACATTGATTTTAATCAAATTAAATGAAAATAGACTATTACTAAATGAAGCGGGAAATTTCTAGCAATTACAATCATAACTTTTAAATTTTAAGACGTCTGTGTTTTCTATCAGAATCAGAGCTGTAATTTTTGTGCGCTCTGTTGTAAAGTATGTGCGCTCACTCGGCGAGGTGTGTGTGCGCGCACACGCGCACAGCTTAGAGGGAACAGTGTCCCCCATACTCAGGATAGATGACCTTGCCACACTATCTACATGCTGAGTAATTTTGTTCTTTATGGTGGTTTCTACCATTCTTCCTGGTACTGACGTCTAGCTCACTGCTCTGTAATTTCCTGGATCAACCCTGGAACCCTTTTTAAAAATTGGCATTACATTGGCGATCCTCCAATCTTCAGGTATTACAGTTGATTTTAATGATAGTTCACAGATTACTAATAGCAGGTCTGCAATCTCATATTTCAGTTCTTTCAACACCCTTGAATGTATACCATCCGGTCCAGGTGATTTGCTACTCTTCAGTTTATCAAATAGTTGTAATACATCTTCCCGGTGTAGCGATATTTCTTCCAATTCTTCCGCAGTATCACCTTTAAATATCACTTCAGTCATGGGTAACATCCCTACATCTTCCTCAGTAAAGACCGAAGCAAAGAATTCATTCAGTCTCTCCATTATAGCCTTGTCCCCTCTTACTGACCCTTTTACCCCTCTATCATCTAATGGTCCAACTGACTCTCTCACAGGCTTTTTGCAGCAAATGTACTTGAAAAAGTCTTTATTACGCATTTTTGTTTCCACAGCAAGTTTCTTTTCAAATTCTCTCTTTGCCTGCCTTATCAATGCCTTGCATTTAACTTGCCAGTGCTTGTGCCATTTCCAGTTTTCGTCATTTGGCTCTTTTTTCCATTTCCTGAAAGATGCCTTTTTGGCAACAACAGCCCCTCTGACCTCACCTTTAAACCATGCTGGCAGTTTTTTGGACTTCCTTCCACTTTTCTTAAAGCGTGGAATAGAGCTGGACTGGGCTTCCAAGATAGTATTTTTAAACAACACCTAAGCTTGATGTAAGTCTTTAACCTTTGCAACTGCTCCTTTTAGTTTTTCTTAAGTATTTTCCTCATTTTATCATAGTCTCCCTTTCGAAAATTAAAAGGTACTAATGTGGATTTCCTTACCATCCCTCCTCCATTAATTAATTCAAACGCAATCATGCTATGATCACTATTGCTAAGTGGCACCAACACCCTTATCTCTTGCACCAGATCTGGTGTTCCACTAAGGACTAAGTCCAAAATGGCTTCCCCTCTGGTCAGTTCATGAATCAGCTGCTCCAAGAAGCAGTCATTTATTTCATCTAGAAATGTTATCTCCCTAGCATGTTCTGCCGTGACACTGACCAGGTCAATACCGGGGTAATTGAACTCACCCATTATTATTACCGTTCTGTAACTTTTGTTAGCTTCCCTGATTTCTTTGAGCATTTCATCATCCATTTGCTCATTCTGGCCAGGCGGATGATAGTACACCCCAACAGCCATCGCCTTCCCCTTTTTACATGGAATTTCAATCCATAGAGATTCTACAGTGAATTTTGTTTCCTGTAGAAATTTAATCCTTTGTGACTCAATGCCCTCTCTAACATAGAGCATAACCACTCCACCAATTTGATCAGCTCTATCGTTATGATATAGTTTGTACCCAGGTATCACAGTGTCCCACTGGTTGTCCTCCTTCCACCATGTCTTTGAAATACCAATCATATTTAACTTCTCATTTAATGCTATATATTCTAACTCTCCCATTTTATTTTTTAGACTTCTAGCATTTGCATACAAGCATTTTAGAGACTGTATTTTATTCATATTAATCTGGTTATCGGTAGGCAGGGGTAATTTGTTAGCTGACATTCAGGGCAAGACTGGCAGTTGAGGTAAAGTTGCTTATATAGCTCTGGCCAATAGAATTGTGCTAATATTCGCTCACAGGTTTTCTCTTCCTCTATATAGCCCCCTAGCTAATCCATATGAGTCAGATGAAGCACTTGCAGATAGTACTTAATTTTCTTTTTTCTTTTATTCATTTTCTCTTTTATTCTTTTTTCTCCAAATGAATTCTTTTTTTTCCAATTTGGAGAAAAAAGAATAAAAGAGAAAAAGAATAAAAGAAAAAAGAAAATTATATTGGTGATTAGAAGTATGAGAGATACGCTATGAGAAAGCATTAGGCTCAAGAAGATTATATGAGCATGGGAGAGAATATACTAATTCGAAAATAACTATTAAGAAGTGGTTAAGAAGTTGGCATATAGTTACTGTAGTAGTGATTGCATAAGTGACGTATGAAATCCTGAACCTCTATTACTGGAGAAAACCTTAGCGATTAAGTATACGAGAGACATGACATGAGAAAGCATATTGTTGAAGATGATTAGAGTAATATGGGAGATAATACACCATCATGAGTAAAATTATGAAATTTGGAAGACAAGTAGTGGCATAGAAGCCTTTATGTAGTCACTGCAATACGTATCGACGTGAGGTTTAAAAGCCGATAGGAATATAGATCCGCATACGCGGCATTTTTTGAGACCGGCTGGCTCGGAGAGAAGTGTGGAGCAGTAAGGAACGCTAAGGTACGGAAACTGGACTATGTATGAATTGGCTGGATAATTCCTTAAATAATTTTTTCAGTAATCATTTTGATAAGAGGCATGCAAACAGAATTAATTGTAACCATTTCTTTGGCAGTGCTGCAATTTTGGAATAATGAATATGCTGAATGACTCGAGATGTAACATATCGAGTGCTTGAGAAATCTAATTCCCCCTGAAGAAACCCACGTCTGTGGAATGCACGAACGGAACCGGATGGTGGCATCGGGGCATTTCAAGTGATAAGATAAGCACAAGAATTTAAATAAGAGTAAAGAGATTGCGTATATAGTTATATCGTAAGATAAGAAGGGATAAAAAAATAGAGGTCGTTGATGCAAAAGGGTGCTGTGGCTAAGGACGAAGTCTGTTATAGCCAGCACCGTGTCGAGTCTGAGACCTCAAAATTCCCTAAGTTCTGCGATATGATATAGAAATGAAATAACTTGCAGGAATGAGATGGGGCAATACTAGAATTGCATAGCCCAGAAAATTATTGGAGGGATATGTACATATCCCATTAAGCCATGATTATCTACATGTTCAGCAATTTTGTACTTTATGATTGTTTTTACCATTTTTCCCGGTACTGACGTCAGGCTCACCAGTCTGTAGTAGCCCAGATCACCCCTGGAACCCTTTTTAAAAAATGTTGTTATGTTGGCCATTCTCCAATCTTCAGGTATTACAGATGATTTTAATGATAGTTCACAGATTACTAATAGCAGGTCTGCAATTTCATATTTCAGTTCTTTCAACACCCTTGGATGTATATCATCCGGTCCAGGTGATTTGCTACTCTTCAGTTTATCTAATAGTTGTAATACATCTTCCCGATGTATCGATATGTCCTTCAATTCTTCCACACCTTTAAATACCACTTCAGTCATGGGTAACATCCCTGCATCTTCCTTAGTAAAGACCGAAGCAAAGAATTCATTCAGTCTCTCCACTATTGCTTTGTCGCCTTTTAGTGCCCCTTTAACTCCTCTATCATCTAATGGACCAACTGACTCTCTCACAGTTTTTTGCTACAAATGTACTTGAAAAATTCTTTATTATGCGTTTTTGCTTCCGCAGCAAGCTTCTTCTCAAATTCTCCCTTTGCCTACCTTATCAATGTCTTGCATTTAACTTGCCAGTGCTTGTGCCCTTTCCTGTTTTCATCATTTGGCTCTTTTTTCCATTTCCTGAAAGATGCTTTTTTGTCAATAACAGCCTCTCTGACCTCACCTTTAAACCATGCTGGCAGTTTTTTGGACTTCCTTCCACTTTTCCTAAAGCGTGGAATACAGCCGGTCTGGGCTTCCAAGATAGTATTTTTAAGCAACACCCATGCTTAATGTAAATCTTTAACCTTTGCAACTGCTCCTTTTAGTTTTTACTTAACTATTTTCCTAATTTTATGATAGTCTCCCTTTCGAAAGATAAAAGGTAGTAATGTGGATTTCCTCACCATCCCTTTTCCACTAATTAAATCAAATGCGATCATGCTATGATCATTATAGCCAAGTGGCCCGAACACCCTTATCTCTTGCACCAAATCTGGTGTTCCACTAAGGACTAGGTTCAATATAGCTTCCACTCTGGTCAGTTCATGAACCAGCTGCTCCAAGAAGCAGTCATTTATTTAATCTAGGAACTTTATCTCCCTATCCTGTCCTGCCATGGCACTGATCCAGCTGATACCTGGGTAATTGAAATCACCCATGATAATTACTGTGCTTTAACATTTGTTAGCTTCCCTGATTTCTTTGAGCATTTCATCATCCATTTGTTCATTCTGGCCAGGTGGTCAATAGTACACCCCCACTGCCATCGCCTTCCCCTTTTTACATGGAATTTCAATCCATAGAGATTCTATAGCAAATTTTGTTTCCTGCAAAACTTTAATCCTTTCTGACTCAATGCCCTCTGTAACATAGAGCGCAACCCCTCCCCAATTTGATCAGCTCTATCATTATGATATAGTTTGTACCCAGGTATCACAGTGTCCCACTGGTTGTCCTCCTTCCACCATGTCTCTGAGATTCCAATCATATCTAACCTCTCATTTAGTGCTATATATTCTAACTCTCCCATCTTATTTTTTAGACTTCTAGCATTTGCATACAAGCATTTTAAAGACTGTATTTTATTCATATTAATTTGACTATTGGTAGGCATGGGTAATTTGGAATCTTTGAGCTCTGTCTGCTCCATAGTCAAGGGTATTTGGGCTACTTTATTTTGGAACCTCTCTGCTTTTGGTAGTACCTTCAATGATACATTGTTCCGAACCATGCGCTCTTGGGCGACTGTCGGCTTTCCCCTATAATCTAGTTTAAAAGCTGCTCTATCTCCTTTTTATTTATTTATTTATTTATTTAATTTATTTTATTTAACAGTTCTTCTATACCGCTCTATTTTAGATCAGAGCGGTTTACATTTAACATCAACTATACAACACAGGCACTCTGAGTTGTATTTACAATAAACAGGGAGATCAACTTGGAAGTAACTGGGGGAACTATATACATTGTATTTACACTGTTATCTGTTTTCAGGCAGATCCTATCTACATCTTATTTACACTGGGAGTCTAAATTCTATTTCTGGGAGTACTTCTGAGGGATCAGTTGATTATCCTTTTTCATACTGAATCTGATTGTTTAGGTGTAGTGAGTGATTGTCTGAGGGTTCACATGTATGATTACTAAGGCTGGATTCGGGGTAGTATGTAGTGAACAGGTGCTGCTTTAATGCCTTCCTGAAGTGGGTTAGGTACGAGATGTTTCGCATAAAGGTGGGGAGGGCATTCCATGCTCTAGGTTCATAAATCGTAAAGGCCCTATTTATTGTTGCTTTTGTGCATTTCGTTATTACTTTTGGGACCTCTAGGGTGTTTTGCATCGTGGATCTTCTGTTTCTGTTCTGTGGTACTTTATGTATCATCTTGCTGATAGCTGTGGGGGTCAGGGTGTTTAAAGCTTTGAAGGTTAATGTTAGAACTTTGTGGAGGGTTCTTGCTTGAACTGGTAACCAATGGAGGTTCATCAGTACTGGTGTTATGTGCTCTCTCCGTGAAGCCCCTGTTAGTACTCTTGCAGCGGTGTTCATTGCGAGCTGGAGCGGAGCTAGCGTTGTTTGAGGGAGACCATGTAGAATTACGTTGGCGTAGTCAAAATGTGGTAATATTAATGCCTGATAGATCGATCGGTAGTCGCTGAAGTCGAGTAGTGGTCGGAGATGAATATAGGTCCAAATTTTCATGTATACTGTTTTTACTATGTTTTTTATGTGGGTTTTCAGCTCCAGTTGTTGGTCCAGTGTAACGCCAAGGTAGCGGATTGTGGGTTTGGTTTTCAGTTCTGTGTTGCCGATTTTTAAAGAGGGTGGAGGGGTGAAGTCCTGGTTCCTTGAGATGAAAAGGACATCTGTTTTGCTGTAGTTGATTCTCAAGTTTTGTGTGTTGAACCATTCTGCTACTGCCTCAAAACATCTTGTTAGAGGGGAGAGGTCTGGTTGGTTGGTCCTGAATGGGATGTATAGCAGGATATCATCCGCGTATGCTAGACAGTTGACCTTGAATGAACGTGCTATAGCGCATATGGGCTGCATGTAGATGTTTAAACATCAATGCAGATAGTGACGAACCCTGTGGTACACCCTGGCTTTGTAAAAACGGTTCAGAGGTTGTGGATCCAGACCTTACATGTTGCCATCTATTAGTCAAGTATGACTTGCACCATTTTAGAGCTTTTCCCTGAATTCCTTTCTCACTGAGGCGTTGTATGAGGATCTCGTGGCTCACCGAGTCAAAGGCCGCTGCAATGTCGAGGAATATGAGGGCGAATCCTTGATGAATTTTGTCGATTCCAGAGATTAGGTGGTCAAATAGGGTGACGAGGAGGGTTTCCACCCCATGTGCTTTCTCTGAACCCATGCTGGGAAGGATCCAGTGGGGCTTCAGTATCAATATGCTGTTGGATTTGGCGCCGCTGTACTAACTTTTCGATTACTTTGGCAAGCATGGGGATACTTGAAAATGGTCTGTATGATTCAACTTTCGTTGGGTCCAGCTTGTTATTTTTCAGCAGTGGTCTGATTGATGTTTGTTTCAGACTTTGTGGGAACGATCCGGTTGTAAGGGATTGGTTTATTAATTCGCTTAGATATTGGCTTAAATCACATCGTAACTCCTTTATCCATCGAGCTGGGCATGGGTCGTTGGGCGCGGTAGTGGGGTTGATTGCGGCTATAGTTAATGCCAGCAGCCTGGTTCCATCCCAGTTAAGGTGAAGCCCATCTCTTCGGAAAAGCCCCTCCTTTACCCAGAATGTTTGCCAGTGCCTAACAAATCCAAAACCCTCATCCTTGCACCATCGTCTCATCCATGCATTGAGACTCTGGAGCTCTGCCTGCCTTTTGGATCCTTCACGTGGAATGGGAAGCATTTCTGAGAACGCTACCCTGGATGCTCTGGATTTCAACTTCCTACCTAAAAGCCTAAATTTAGCCTCCAGAAGCTCCCTACCACATTTTCGTATGTCATTGTTACTGACATGTACCAAGACAGCAGACTCCTCCCCAGCACTATCTAAGACCTTATCTAGGTGGCGTGTCAGGTCCGCTACCTTCGCACCAGGCAGGCATGTTACCATGCGATCCTCACGTCCACCAGCCACCCAGCTATCTACATGCCTAATGATTGAATCACCAACTATAACGGCTGTCCTAACACATGGCACATGGCTCTGGAGAAACGTCCTCGGTGCGAGAGGGTTTTACATCAACTGGAGGACAGGTCCTAGTTACAGGATCACTTCCTGCCACACCAGGGTGATGCTCTCCTTTCACGCGACTTCTCTCCTCCATGGCAACAGGGATGCTGCCAGACTGGAGGTGGGACTTCAGGACTATATCCCTGTAGGTCTCGTCTATGTACCTCTGTCTTTCTTATGTCTTCCAAGTCTTCTACTCTAGCCTCTAGAGAACGGACTCGTTCCCTGAGAGCAAAGAGCTCCTTGCACCTAGTGCACACGTAAGACCTCTCACCAACTGGGAGAAAATCATACATGTGACACTCAATGCAAAAGACTGGAAAGCCCCCATCTCGCTGCTGGACTGCTGTCTGCATCTTAGTTTTAAGCTTGTGTTTAGATCTTAAAGTTCTTTACTTACTAAGGGTTGCTGTGGATACTTATACTAATAAAAGTGTACCTAATACGTTTAATATACCTTGTTCACCTGAAGCTTAATTAATCTCAGGTCCTTAATGTATGACTGATTTGGATAAAGAGCTGCACCTGAGAGCAGCTCCTTCCCTTTAAGATGTGTAAGTACCTATAAAGCTACAATTATCCCAGTGGTGGGTGGGTGTTGGCGAGGGAGGGAGGGAAATAAGACTTATTAAAACAGTGATGGCTAACCTTTTTGAGCCCGAGTGCCCAAACTGCCGCACAAAACCAAAGAATTTCCTCAAAGTGCCAGCACATCAATTAAACCTTAACAACAAGATTTTAGTATCTAAAAACTCTTTATAAAGTTGCCTGAACTATGTAACATCATTTGTAAAGGTTGGAATCTTTGTATTGTCAGAGAATCAATTTGATTTACAATCCTTTGGTTTTCATTTCAATTTATTGGCAATTTATAATGTTTTAATGATTTCATTCAATTTAGAAACAGGAAGGCAATAATTAAACTGGGAACCCCAAAAGCCAAACTTGGAATGTACAACAACACTGTAGAAATAAAATTATAAATTAATTTCCTCTTGTACCAAACAAAGCACAGACGTTAATGATGCACATTTCCCAGAGGTTTCATATTCCAGTTAATAAATTCAAAATAAAGATATTTCTACCTTTTGTGCATTTTTTTTCAGTTGCAATTGCTCCAGCCACTTTCTTCTGGTTTCTTCATGTTTTCTGCTAACTGTCCATCGTCTGCTGTCCATTTGTTCTTTCTTCTCTCTTCTAGTTTTTTTTCCATTCTCTCTCTCTACATCTGCTTTAACATACTAATCTTTCTCCTTTTGCTCTTTCCTCATTCCTATTTCATCCACACAAATTTTACCCCTCCATCCTCAATCCCCACTTACTCTCCCAATACCAGGCCAATTGTAGATTTTTCATCCCTCCCACACAAAATATTTTTCCCCTCTCCATTTTACTCTCCCAGCCCCATCCCATTCTAATCCTCCCCCAACATCAGCTCCCTTCTAGTTCCAGTCTCACCCCGCATCCATTCCCTTCTAGTCCCTGCATCAGCCCATTTCCAGTCCTAGCCCACCATCAACCCATTTCCAGTCCTAGCTCCCCCATCAGCTCATTTCCAATCCTAGCCCCCCATCAGCCCACTTCTAGTCATTTCCTAGCCCCATCATCAGCCCATGTCAAATCATAGCTCCCCTCCACTCAGTCCAATTCCAGTCCAAGCCCCCCCCCCATGAGCCTACTTTCAGTTCTCGCCCCTCCATGAGTCCATTTCAATTCAAGCCCACCCCACAGCCCATGTCCCATCTTAGCTCCCCCCAACAGCCCATTTCCAGTCCTATCCTAGCTGCTCCATCAGCCCATTTTCAGTCCTAGCTCCCTTCCCTCACAGCCCATTTCCATTCCAAGCTCCCTCCCCATCAGCTATTTGCAATTCAAGCCTCCCCTTCCACTCAGCCCATTTCCAGTCATAGCAAACCGCCAACCCATTACCAGTCATAGCCCCCCATCAACCCACTTCCAGTCCTAACCCCCCCCATCAGCCCACATTTTCAGTTTAAGCCCCCCCGATAACCCATTACCAGTCCTAACCCCCCCATCAGCCCACTTCCAGTCTTAACCCCCCCATCAGCCCATTGCCAGTCTTAACCCCATCAGCCCATTTCCTGTCCTAGCCCCCCCCATAGCCCATTATCAGTCCTAACCACCCCCATAGCCCATTAGCAGTTTTAACACCCCCATCACCCCATTTCCAGACAGCCCCCATCAGTCCACAGCCCATTAGCAGTCCTAACCCCCCCCAGCCCATTAACAATCCTAACCCACCCCCAGCCCATCCTAACCCACCCCCCCCAGCCCATTAGCAGTCCTAACAGCCCCCCCGCCCATTAGCAGTCCTAACAGCCCCCCCGCCCCAGCCCCAGCCCATTAGCAGTCCTAACAGCCCCCCCGCCCCAGCCCCAGCCCCAGCCCATTAGCAGTCCTAACAGCCCCCCCGCCCATTAGCAGTCCTAACACCCCCCCCCGCCCCAGCCCATTAGCAGTCCTAACAGCCCCCCCGCCCCAGCCCCAGCCCCAGCCCATTAGCAGTCCTAACAGCCCCCCCGCCCCAGCCCCAGCCCATTAGCAGTCCTAACAGCCCCCCCCCCCCCAGCCCATTAGCAGTCCCAAAAAAAAAACGGTAACTCTTGCAGCAGCCGCAGCCGCCGCGGCAGAATGCAGTTTCCCGCGGGGCCCCCTCTGCGCCGGCTGCGCCCTCTGCCCGGCTTTCAGATTCGCGAAGGGAGAGTGTCTCTCCCTCGCGTCTCTGTTAAGCCCGCAGGGGCTAATGGGAAATTTCCCATCAACCCCTTAAAGGGGCTGATGGGAAATTTCCCATTAGCCCCTGCGGGCTTAACAGAGACGCGAGGGAGAGGCACTCTCCCTTCGCGAATCTGAAAGCCGGGCAGAGGGCTCAGCCGGTGCAGAGGGGACCCCGCGGGACACTGCATTCTGCCGCGGCGACAGCAGCAGCAGCCAGAGAGACAGCTTTTTTTTTAAATGTAATTTTGAGGAAAGCACACTCACCTCCCGCCGCGCCGCATATCTTAATTGCGGACCTTCCCGCGTGCCAGCTGCAAGGCCTTTGCGTGCCACAGCTGGCACGCGTGCCATAGGTTTGCCATCGCTGTATTAAAAGATGGCTGCTGGGGAGTGTGCGAGAGGAATCCCTGCCCGGTCTGCGCTCCGTGTGCTTTGTGGGCTCTTCAGGCACCTGTAGAACTTCCACGCACCCGGTGCCTTGCCCCGACGTCATCTCTGGGGCTATAAGATCACATCTGCTCCGCGGTCAAGCGGTAGCGGTCGCGCTTTGAAGGGGCGCGTTAAAGGGGCATGTCTTGCTCCTTATGCGCTCCTTTGGTGCTTGAGGCGGTTTAGTGGTGTTGATTGATATGGGCAAACGTAGGAGACGCCATCTGAATGTACGTACTGTGAATCCCTCCAAAGTAGTTAAAATCGTGGGGCCCATGGATAAGCATGTTGTCTTGGCAAGCTTGGAGAAAGAAAGTGGGAATGGCGCTTCTGGTACATCCCCCATCCTAGACCGCTCTTCATTGGGGTTTTCAAACTCTGCCCTGCTTACTGATCTGGATAGCATCAACCCATTGACATCATCTCCGACGGGAGGTGCTCTGGAGCGGGATGGAGGTTGTATACTTTCTCCTGATCCACGACAGAGTGACTGTGAGCCAGTGGCAGTTCCTCTGCCGAAGGCTCTTCAGCTCCTGCTGGACCGGGTAGTGGTGCATCTGAAAGAACCTCCTGGTGTAGTTGATGTACAAAATGTTTCATTAGCAGATGTTTGGTCTGTATTGTCACGTATAGAATCGTCGATTGCTTCTTTGTCATCTGTTGTTTCTCAATTTTCAGATTTTTCTAGAGGTTCTGTTGCTAAGTTAGCTCAACATGATTCCCAAATTGCAACTTTGGATGCTAGGTGTCAGGATTTGGAAGGTCAGGTGGGGTCCCTGCAAAAGCAGTCGTCTACTTTTATTAAAGATAGTATAACATTACATGCACAGCAAGAACTGTTGGAGAATTCTTTAAGGGCAACGAATATTCGTTGTCTTAATTTTCCCTATACCCGTTTATTATCCCCTCAGATTTTATTTGATAAATACTTGACGGACGTTTTGGGGTATGCTGACAAGGTGAAACCGGCTATAAAAAAGTTATACTATCTCCCTGTTTCTGGGGCAGCCCCTGGATCTGATCCTTCCAAGGTTCTAGACTCTTTAAATGTTTCTGATTTTATAGAATCGTCTCAGGATGTTATAACTTCTCGTGCTACGTTGCTTGTTTCTTTTGTTTCTGAGGTTGAAAAGCAGGCAGTTATGCGTTTATTTTTTACTAATAAGAATGCAGTTTTTTGTGGGGGAAAAGTTAACATTTTCCCGGATGTTTCCAGGCAAACGCAGCTTCGACGACGAGCCTTTTTGTTGTTAAAGCCTCGTGTGTTGGCACTTGGTGCAACATTTTTTCTAAAATTTCCTTGTAAATGTGTAGTTGTACTTGAAGGCACCAAGTATGTTTTTTCTGAAACCTCTTCCCTAGAATCATTTATTGTAAACCAGGAGTCTTCTGCTAAAGTTTGAATAATTTGTATCTGTTTTTCAGTAAGCAATGTAATTAGAGTTTTATATGTATTTTTTGGGTATGTGATTTCCTCTCTTTTTCATGGCTATGTTTTGTATCGTATTAATTTGTATTTTGCTTATTGATAGTGCTCGCTCCCCTAGATGTGGACTAAGTTGTTTTCTTTTGTAACGTTTTTGAAATTGAAATTTGTATTTCTTTTTTAATGTTCCAATAAAGATTTAAATACGAAAAAGATGGCTGCTACACAGTACCCTGTCCTGTGCTTCTAAGGTAAGCTGTGACCAACTTTCTGGGTGATTAACTGTCCTTGCTTGAATAGAAGGAGGCTTTCAAAATGGCCTTTTGACCTGCCACCTGGCTTTAACACCTATTTAAAACATTTCACAGGTCTCTTGCCCCCTAGGTAGAAGGCTTCTTTGTAAAGGTCTCTAGAAGACTTTATTTATTGCTCAAAGATTACTGACCTTGTTTGACCTTTTATGCTAAGTTATATTCTGATTTGATTTAAATTAAAGCTCTTTGCTGTTGCTAGGCTCTGACTTAGTATGAAATTTAAACTAGAAGCTCTCAGCTGTGTTCTAAATTTAACCAGAAAACTCTCTTCTGTGTTTTAAATTTAATCTAAAAGCACTTTGCTGCTACTAGGCCCTGAATGAGTATTAAATTTAAACTACAAGCTCTCTGCTGGGTTCTAAATTTAAACTGCTGCTACTAGGCCCTGACTGATTTAAGAAATACACTGGATTCACAGATTAATCAGCTTTAATCCAAAGAATTCCCTTCAGAAAAATTCCCAGAAGTATATACTCACTATTGCAGATCTCTCCAGAAGTAGCAGTCCCCTTTTGTAGTCCTTCAAGTACTGGGATACTAGCAGTTGCTCAACTACTTACACTGCTGAGTTTCTCTTCACTATCTTACATACCAGGTCCTTTTTAACTATGAAAAAAGATGGAGAGTCTCTGGATTCCTAGTCTAGGGGCTGAGTTTTCATCTATCATTTAAACTTGTTCCCAGATAAACCTAAGGGACTTAAAGTCAATTTGGGTCCTCCTAAAGTTCCCTGGGTTACCTTCTCCAACCCTATCAGGCATAACTGCTAAAAGCTCTTTGGGAATTTGGAGCACTTGGCCGTCCTGGACTCCTGTCTATCACAGGTCCTAAATTCTTTGCATACAGGTACTTCTCCAGCTGGTGTTGCCATCAGGATTTGGGTCTCTCATGTTTCTTAATATACCTTCTGGTTCGTCCAGGGAGACGACCAGGATCAACCCTTCTTTATAGCCCGCTGATCTGGCAGTTAACTGGGTCCATGGGGGTCCCAAAACCCGAGTAATCCTGCCTCAGAATGATGTGATCTGGAAGCCAAGAGATTATTCCTACTTTGTGGTTGGCTTGCACAGTGTTGCCTTTACTGAGACTTGTGTGGTAGAGTATTATCTCTGGTCTCCATGGATACAAGCCAAAATCACTCTTTGTTCATAATCAGTCTGGATAACTTTCTTCCTTTAAATAAGTAGTTCCCAGAATCTACAAGGATTTGAGTGAAGGATCCATTTAACTCAACCAGGATCACAAAATTATGCATATAGTTTTCTAGGGTACACCCTGCCACTCCAGAATGGTGGCCTTGACCTTGGCATTGGTGGTTTTCCCCTCTGGATTGGCATCCTGGAAGATGGCTTGGCTGCTGCCTGTCAGCAGTTTACCCAGGTAAGTGGTCCAGGTTGCCTGCAGCCAACCCTCCAGTGGTTGGCTGCAGTGCTCAATGGTCACTAGAAGATAGTCCAGATCCTCTCCGGTGACATCTTGGGCATAATTGGAGCCAGAGGATTGGTTGAGCTCTAATTGTTTACACAGCTTGAGTTATTTGTATCAGGGAGGTCTGTTGCTGCTCCAGCTGTTTCTGTAGAACTTGCTGCTGTTTCCACTGATTTTGCATAACTGCAGCTGCTGCTGTGCCTTTGTCAGGGCCTGAAGTAACTGCTCCATCGTGGGCTGAGCTAAGTCCCATTTGCATGATCTAGGTCTGCAGTCTACATTATTGTTCTCCTTGTCTGCTTCTGTAGAATTGTGGGCTTTAAAGCAAAACAAAACCTGTCTGTCCAGCTTTAACTAACTGCTTCTGATCCCTGTCTACTGGTTCAGGGCTAAGTCCCTTAGCCCCACAACAGATGCTGCAGCTGTAGGTAAGCTCAAATCTCCTTAGGACTGCAGTAGGTCCATAGTTCTAAACAGAAAGACAGTAAATTCCACCATTATCACTGCAAGTAGTAACGTGTGAATGGTTTAGATTGTGAACCTGTGGTGAAGCTTTCAGACACAATTAAGTTTCGCTGAGCTTAGGTTCAGAACTAAAGAAAGTATTTATACCAACAAAAGACATACCTGCTTACCTTACAATAGCGCTACAACCAAGTACTTTGTACATACACACTCCAAGCATATTACCTGGGCCTTCATTTTCCAGTCAAGACCTCTCGTCCTCTCTGGGCCTTTAAGTTCTTTATCTGGGCCCCACCCATTTCCCCAGATTCACCAGCTCTACTTCTATTAAGATGAGTCAGACCTTTCTCTTTTAAGAAGGACTGGAGATATCTTCTATATACCCCTTCAGAGGTATTACTATATAATTGCTACTCCCTAGTCTTGAAGGACTACAAAAAGGGACTGCTACTTCTGAAGAGAGATCTGCAATTATAAGTATTTATTTCTGGGAATTTTTACTAAATCTTGGGGAATTCTTTAGATTAAAGCTGATTAATCTGTAAATTAGTATCCAGGGTATTTGTTAAATCAGTCAGGGCCTAGTATCAGAAAAGAGCTTTTAGTTAAATTGAAAACTCAACAGGCAGCTTTCAGTTTAAGATTAAAACCCAGCAGAGGGCTGCCAGTTTAAATTTAAAACCCATCAGAGGGTTTTCAGTTTAAAATCAGAACACAGCAGAGAGCTTCTAGTTTAAATTTAATACTCTGTCAGGGCCTAGTATCAGCAAAGAGCTTTAATTTAAATCAACTCAGAGTATAACTTAACATAAAAGGAAAAACGGGGTCAGTATGTTTTGAGCAATAAATTGTTTCTAGAGACTTTTACAAAGATGCCTTCTAGATAGGGGGCAAGAGACCTGTGAAATTGTATTAAATAGGTGTTAAAGCCAAGGGACAGATCAAAGGGGCATTTTGAAAGACTCCCTCTATCCAAGTAACGTCTGTGTGAATCACCAAGAAAATTGGTCACAGATTATCTCAGAAGCACAGGACAGAGTACTGTGTAGAAGGTAGCCTTTAATAAGTCTTCTTTCCCTCCCTCCCCGACTCCCACCACCCCTGGGATAATTGTAGCTTTATAAGTGCTTAAACATCTTAAAGGAAAGGAGATGCCATATTCACTCTCAGATGCAACTGTTTATCCTCATCAGGCATACATTAAGGACCTGAGATTAGTAAGCTTGAGGTGAACAAAGTCCATTAAACGTATTAGGTATAGTTTTATTAGTATAAGTATCCCAAGCAAACCTTAGTAAGTAAACAACTTAAATATCTAAATACAACCCTAAAACTAAGATGCAGACAGCAGCAGTCCAGCAGTGAGATGTGGCCTTTCCAGTCTTTTGCATTGAATGTCACATGTATGATTTTCTCCCAGTTGGTGAGGGGTCATACGTGTGCACTAGGTGCAAGGAGCTCTTTGCTCTCAGGGAACGAGTCCGTTCTCTGGAGGCTCAAGTACAGGACTTGGAGGACATACGGAAGACAGAAAGGTACATACGCGAGACCTACAGGGATGTAGTCCTGAAGTCCCACCTCCAATCTGGCAGCATCCCTGTTGCCATGGAGGAGAGAGGTCACGTGACAGGACATCATCACCCTGGTGTGGCAGGAAGTGATCTTGTAGCTAGGACCTGTCCTCCAGGTGATGTAAAACCTTCTCGCACTGAGGAGCTTTCTCCAGGGCCTTGTGCCCATGAGGGAAGGGTTATGACAGCTGTTATAGTTGGTGATTCGATCATTAGGCATGTAGATAACTGGTGGCTGGTGGATGTTAGGGTTGCCTGGCAACATGCCTGTCTGGTGCGAAGGTAGCGGACCTCACACACCACCTAGACAAGGTCTTAGATAGTGCTGGGGAGGAATCTGCTGTCTTGGTACATGTCAGTATCAATGACATAGGAAAGTGTGGTAGGGAGGTTCTGGAGGCTATATTTAGGCTTTTAGGTAGGAAGTTGAAATCCAGAAATTCCAGGGTAGCATTCTCCGAAATGCTTCCCGTTCCACACACAGGACCCAAAAGGCAGGCAGAGCTCCAGAGTCTCAATGTGTGGATGAGACGATGGTGCAAGGATGAGGGTTTTGGATTTGTTAGGAACTGGGGAACATTCTGGGGAAAGGAGGGGCTTTTCCGAAGGGATGGGCCCCACCTTAACCAGGATGGAATCAGGCTGCTGGCATTAACCTTTAAAAATGAGATAGCACAGCTTTTAAACTAGATAATGGGGAAAGCCGACAGTAACCCAAGAGCGCCTGGTTTGGAACAATGTATCCTTGAATGATACTAGAAAAGATTGAAGTTAGGGCATATCAGCAGAGAGGTTCCAATAAAGACAAAAGTAGCCCAAATGCCCTTGAGTACAGAGCAGACAGAGCTTAAAGATTCCAAATTACCTCTGTGTGTAGATAAGATAGAAGCTGTTAAGACATTCCCAAGACCCCTAACAAAGAGACAGGTCCGCAGTTTTCTCGGGTTAATTAGGTATTATCGGAGATTTATACCTAACTTCGCCACTGAGAGCGCCCTTTTGACAGACATGCTCAAAAAAAATGCTCCGAACCAAGTAAAGTGGTCTCCGGAGGCAGAATTGGCTTTTGAGCAACTAAAGGGGAAACTCTGTTGTGAGCCTATTCTAAGGGGTGTAGATTTTAAGCGCCCGTTTATAGTACAAACGGACGCTTCCGAAACCGGGTTGGGAGCAGTTTTATCCCAAAAGATAGAAGGGGTGGAACATCCTATCATGTTTTTAAGTAGGAAATTGGCACCACCCAAAAGGAACTATTCCACGGTCGAACGTGAGTGCTTGTCTATACGCTGGGCGATAGACGCTCTCCGTTTTTATCTTGTGGGCCGTAAGTTTCTTCTTGTAACCGATCATGCACCTCTAAGATGGCTCAACAAGATGAAAGATAATAACCCGAGACTCACCCGGTGGTACCTGACCCTGCAAGCCTATGACTTCCAAATCGAGCATAGGGCAGGTAGGCTCCACACCAACGCAGACGCCCTGTCAAGGATTCCGTGTTGTGACGACAGTTGTCTGCCAGCCCGGAATATTTTAAGGGGGGAGGGGGGGATCTGTGATGGCGCAGAAAGCAGAGAGAATAGAGAAAGAGGGAAAAAACAGGCATTTTCCCCAGATAGTAGGAAAAGAACCAGAAGTTTAAGGGTTAAAACTTCTGAACTAGGAAAAAACTCTCCACAGAAAGCAGGTAGCAAGGAGACACACCCCAGCTCCATGGTTACAAACCCTGCTCACGAGGGACAGCTGGGGGTGGGGCCAGGAAGCCGAAGGGGAAAGCACTCATTTAAAATGCCAGAGAGTGAACTCGGGAGGAGAGAAGCAGCCTGTAAGAGAGAAGAAGCAGCCTGTAGAGGTCACGTGATGCGAGCAGAGTAGTGGTCGCAGCCTGGGAGTGCTCCGTGCCCCACTGCCCAAACCGGCGATTTTGAACCGTGCAAGCCCGCGGAAAACTGACGAAAAGTTCCCTCGGGTACTTTGGAGGGCATCAAGAGCTCCGGTGTGAAGTTTAGAGGACAGATCAAATGGCGACGGCACCCAAGTCGGCCAGGCGAGAGCGGGAGCGGGGGACAGGCTCCAGCAAAATGGCTGACATGGCCACACCATCTGGCTCACCCAAATCCCCGGCCTCACTGTACGTGATGTCAGCGGCGGTGGCCGCGGCTCTATCGCCGCAATTTGAGGCACTTCACGAAAAAATGGACGGCCTGCGGGCCTCGGTGGACAGCCTTGGGAGTAGGCTTCAAGAGGCAGAAGACCGCCTGGGGTAAGCTGAAGAGAAGATCGGGACACTGGAGACGGAGGCTGCTGGCCTAAGGCACCAGCTTGCACTACACGAGGCTAAACTGGATGATCTGGAAAATAGATCACGGCGCTGCAACCTCCGAGTTATGGGACTATCTGAGAACATAGCAGACAAAGATCTGCAGGGCCATTTGGAGATGTTCTTTGCACAGTTATTGAACGGCGAGGAGAGCGGCGGCCCGATCCGCATTGAACGAGCACACCGTGTCGGCGGTAAAACAGGCAAAGGATGCCCGGCCAAGGATTGTGCTCGTAAAGTTTGCCTTCTTTCCCCAAAAAGAAAGGATCCTACGTGCAGCCCGACAGAAAGGGGAAATTCTCTACAACAACGCGAGGATCCGCGTGGCGCAAGATTACTCAGCGATGCTGAGTAAGAAGCGCCGTGAATACGCTCCTTTATGCGAAAAACTAATTGGCGCTGGAATCCGCTTCACAGTGCAGTATCCGGCTAAATTACACATCACCCACGAAGGATCCCACCACGTGTTTGCAGCGGCCGCGGAGGCAGAGGGGTATGTGAATCGACTGACTGCCAGAGGACAAACACCCCCACTACCTCCTCGCTGAGCCTACTGGAGTGATCTGCTTGGTGGCGATTAGCTGCTTCGTCGAGAAAGGCACCCGGAGAGACACTAGGCCTCAGTATCAGTCAGGCCTGTATATTTGACTGCCTGTAGAATAACAAAGTACCCATTGAATTGCATTAGGCCATTGTTGAGCTTGTTACAAACTTACGTTGCAGTGATCTGTTACATTGTTTCGGATCCTTCGGGGCTACTTAACAAAGTATCTTGTTGAAAATGTTATTTCCCTTGTTCTCCTTACTACTATCCTGCTCAGTTTGCTCTCTGACGTGGAATTGTGTATTACTTGGCAGTCTGGGGGGCGAGATGTTCTTATCTAGGTCTTTCATAATTTTGTTTAATTTCTCTCTCAGTATTATTAAATCAGGCCCAAGGGACTAAGGCTATGTTCGATGAGCAGGTCCTAAGCCATAATGTAGTCAGGTGGGACGGAGGGAGATGCCCTACTAATTATCTGTGTAAGAAGTGAATCCAGGAGGGTTGGTCCAGACCTCGCAGGCAACGAACCTAGCAGACTGGATTAAAACGTATGTTTATGTTGGCAGCTAAGCTCTCTGTTAGTATTAACATATATTA
The DNA here is from genome assembly GCA_033557465.1 of Ichthyophis bannanicus. Lineage (NCBI taxonomy): Eukaryota > Metazoa > Chordata > Amphibia > Gymnophiona > Ichthyophiidae > Ichthyophis > Ichthyophis bannanicus. The sequence continues at coordinate 367,676,222 of CM066033.1, read as the reverse complement.
GCCTCTGAGGCTGTTACAAGGCCCTGTCCTAGTTAGAGCTTAAAGATTTGCTTTTGCTTGCTGTCATAAGAGGCTGAGTTACCTAGGGGCTTCTCATATCCCCGACGGGGATCTGGGAGGTCTGGGGACTCGGGAACAGGACACCGCCTGAGTGGAAGGGAATTTTACCTTTGTCAGAGGTTCCGCAGAGCGGTGATTGAACTGCTAGTGGGGTCCCCTTTTATACATTATCCAGTGGGCGGGGGGGGCGGGCACTCCCAGAGGGGCCTGGGTTGGACTTCTCAAGGGTGGGGAGGTGGAGAAGGTTCAGAGTATAAGGGGGAAAAGGGGTTGGGGCAGGGATCGGGGAAGGGAGGGAAGGTTAGGGGGGGGTGGGGGAGGGGAGGGGTTGGGGGGGGCAATGGGATCCTGAGGTCATGCGGGTGATAAATTTTGAGCCATTGTACTGGTGTACGAGTGGGCCCCAGGCTGGGGGGGCTCACTTTCAGATTTTTACCACACCGGCCTATGGGTGGTGCTATAACCCGCCTTAAGCTGAAGATTGTATCTTGGAATATCTGTGGCATAGGCAACCCTATTAAGCGTTATAAAGTGCTGCAGGCTCTAGCCCGGCTGCAATGTGACATTGCTTTTTTGCAGGAAACCCACCAGACTGCGGAGGAACATGCGAAGCTACAGAGGGACTGGGTAGGGCAGAGTTGGGGGGCCCCGGCACTTGGGAGAAAGGCTGGGGTGGTCCTGCTGATCCATAAGCGTGTGCGCTTTGTGCTTGAACAGCAATATGTTGACCCTGGCGGCAGATATCTTTTGGTATGTGGCTCCCGGAAGGGACGACGGGTGGTGCTGGGTAACCTATATGCCCCTAATGTCCTGGACAATGCCTTTTATGCTGGTTTGGCCTCGCAGGTTGAGCAGTTTCCAGAAGCCCCTCTGATCCTAGCGGGAGACTGTAATGGGGTAATGGATATCACTTTAGATACTACGGGGGGTGGACAGGAGGGGTGGTGTGTCCCGATAACTAGAGCACTCCAGCGGCTGCGACGACGCCTTGGGTTGGTGGACCCGTGGCGTTTACTCCATCCTATGGAACGGGACTTCACGCATCAGTCGCGGGCTCACACCTCCAGTGCACGGATTGACTATGTTCTGCTCTCGGAAAGATTGTTCGCACAGGTGGGAGAGGCAGAGATTGGTCCGAGTGTGATATCTGACCATACGCCAGTGTGGGTAGCTCTGCGGTGGGGAGACCCTGCTCCTCTGCAGCGCATTTGGCGATTTCCCTTAGGGCTATATGTTGATGCCGAATTTCATGCCTATTTAGAACAAAAATGGGATGAATTTATGGACAACCATCGGCAGCACCGTGAGGAACCTGAATTATTGTGGGAAACAGCGAAGGTGGTACTACGCGGAGACATTATTGCCTACGGGGCGCGGAAAAGGAAGTTGATAGCCTCCCGTATAGTACAACTAGAGCGACAAGTCATTAGGGCTCGTCGACGATGCGCGGGGAATCCCACGGCGGTTAATAAAGCTTTGCTTTGGGAGTTGCAATCGTCGCTTAATGAACTGCTTCACCAACGCGCAAAGAAATCCTTGTTTTATTACCGATATCAACTTTATCGTTTTGGGAATAAACCCGGGAGGCTCCTGGCGCGGTGCTTACGTGGTAGCCGTGGCTCCCGCTTTATAGCGGCATTGCGAGACGATCAAGGCCAGCTGCACACAAATAGTCAAGCAATAGCCCAAATGTTCCGTGGTTTCTTTCAAAAACTCTATCAGGGAACAACAGGGTCGCTGGCAGCCATGGAAAGCTACCTACAAGACCTACCTCTACCAATGTTGACAGTGGAGCAGCGCTCGATGTTGGGTGCACCGGTGACAGAAGAAGAGACGCATAAAGTAATCATGGGAGCTAGCTGCTACAAATCGCCTGGCCCGGACGGCTTTGGAGCAGAGTTCTATAAATTACTGACAGGCCGTCTCGCCCCGGTATTAACTGAGCTATATCATAGGAGGGTAGAGCAGGGGAAATTTACTTGGGGTATGAATCACGCATTTATTACTCTGATTCCTAAACCTGGTAAGGACCCTCTGCAGACTGCCTCTTATAGGCCCATTTCCCTATTGAACTTCGACTCGAAGATACTTGCAAAGATTCTAGCAAATCGCTTGGCTGATGTTTTGGGGGGCCTGTTACATGAGTCACAGGTGGGTTTTGTACGAGGGAGACATGCGGTGCGGAACTTGAGGAAGATTTTAGCCTCTATGGAATGGGTGCGTACACGAGAGCTACAGTCCCTGTTGGTTAGCTTTGACGCTGACAAGGCGTTTGACCGAGTCAGTTGGGACTATTTGGAGTTTCTCTTACCTCGTTATGGGCTGGGTGACTCCTTTATTGCAATGGTGAAGCTTTTATACACACACCCTACCGCGAGCATTTTATGCAATGGGACCTTATCTGATTCATTCAAACTTTCGCGCGGCACGCGACAGGGCTGCCCACTCTCCCCGCTACTATTTGTGTTAACTATTGATCCTTTGTTGCGAAGCATAGCGGGCTCTCCCACGATTCGTGGAGTCCCCGTCGGGCCCGGTGGGTTCACAATAGCAGCCTTTGCCGATGATATTTTAGTTCATTTATGCGACCCGCAACATTCGCTGCCAAATCTACTTGCCGAGTTACCAGGTATGGTGACTTCGCGGGATTACGGATTAATCAAGACAAATCAGAAGCTTTGGATGTGGGCGGTCGACTACAACAGTGTTGGAAGGGGAGCTTCCCGCTGCGGTGGGCGGCGAACTCCATTATTTATCTAGGGATTACCCTTACCAAAGATACATCAGTATGGTACAAACAGAACTTTGAGCGTATTTGGGTGGCTCTTCGAACGCATATTCGGGCATGGATGCCGCTCCCCCTGTCCCTTTTAGGTAGGGCAGCAGTACTGGGGATGGTAGTACTACCGCGGATTCTTTATTGGCTACAAACCCTACCAGTCTGGCTACTCCGGCGTGACCTCCTTCGTATCGAATGGGAGTTTCGTGGTTTCCTTTGGCGAGGGGCTCGTGCGCGTATCCCATTATGCCGTCTAAAGGGGGGCTGGAGAACAGGAGGGATTGGAGTACCGGATCTCGGGGCTTATGCTTTGGCTTGCCAGGCTAGACACCTGGGGGACTGGCTCGGTAACACAGAGCTATATACTCCAAGGGAGGTGGAAGAGGCTTTGGTAGCACCACACTCACTGCTGGCGGTTTTCTTCACCTCCCACGGGCGGCTCTGCCGGGTCACCTAGGGAAAAGTGTGTTGATACGGACAGCGCGTTGTGCGTGGCAACGGCTGAACGTAATATGGGAGAATTCCTCAGAGACTTCGAGCTGGCTGCCACTGCAGGGGAATGCTTTGTTTCCCCCAGGCTCCGAGTCGGCCCTCTTCGCTCAATGGGCACGAGTCGGAATACGACTCTTGGGGCACATAGTCGACTTAGAAGGGCGGTGTAAGACATTGGAAGTGCTTTGTCATGAATATAACTTGAGCCCTCGGACTTCCTTGTTCCCGTACCGACAGTTGTTGCATTATGTACATTCTGTGGCTCCACGGGACCTGCAGAGCGATCGTTCGGCGCGGATCATAGCGTTTTTCGCCTTGGGCACAGAGGATAAACCGACTATTTCGTACTTTAAGAAGGCATTGGATCCCTATGTGCAATCGGTAGACTACTCAACAGAGGAGGATTCTTGGGCGCGAGAATTGGGCTGTGAGGTTGCTCAGGGCTCCATAAAGGAGGCGTTGTGCAGGGTGGCCGGCCTGGCAGAAGGAGCTCGCTGGCGCGAAATTCAGTTAAAAAGTATTGTCCGGGCTCATTTCTCTCCCAGGAGGGCACTGCGTAGTCATCTTACAGATAGCGGGGGGTGCCCAAAGTGTGCGCGTCCATTAGCGGACTTAGGTCATATGTGGTGGGGCTGCTCATATATTCGTCACTATTGGTTGAAGATAGCAACCTTTCTGAGCGATATCTTACATCAGCAGGTCTGCTGGACAGGGCAGCTCATAGCGCTGGATCAGTTGGGACCACTCTACCCGAAGGGCAGATGGCAGCAATTGTTGATAAGGAAGGCATGTCTGGTGGGGAAAGGCCCTGTACTAAGGCGGTGGTTGGAGCCTACAGCCCCCTCCTTTTGGGAGTGGCGAAATGGGTTCCATCAATATATGCTACTAGAGAGGCGAAGTGCACAGAGACACCCCCGCCGCTGGGCCTCTTTTCTCATGGTGTGGATACCCTATATTCAACATTTAAGGCCCAAAGTTCATAGCGAGATATTATGTTTGGGGTAGCACTTGGGGTGCCATTATTAGTGGCTAGAGACGGACTCTCCGATGCCCTCATGGATCCCAGGAGGGAGGGGTGGGGGGGGGGGGAGGTGGGGGAGGAAGAGGGGGGAGGGGAGGGGTAGGTAGGTGGGAATTGGGAATTGTACAGTGACATGCCCCGAGGCGGAGGATAAGAGACAACCTTGCCGGGGTATACAGGCATTTGAACCTGACTATGTATTAAGAAAAATTTTGAAGCAACCTTGTAACGGTTATTGTATGATAGTGTATTGTGTCATATGCTTCTAATAAACAATTTATAAAAAAAAAAAAAAGAAGCAGCCTGTAAGGGAGAGGAAGCAGCAGAGGAGGACAGAGAGAAGTCTGACTTCAGAGGGAAGCCTGAACTCAGAGAGAGGTCTGAGAACCGTGAAGGGAAACGCTTGACGAGGATTCTTAGTTCTGGTTCCAGTGCAGCTTGGAACAGGTCAGAACGTCCCAGGAGGGGAGGAGATCCTAGAAGCTCTGGAGAACCACGCAAAGAAGGTACCCGGGGAGTCAAGGGAGCTTCATTGGAAACTTCTGGGAGAAGGGCAGAGCCAGCCAGAGGATTTGGAGCTAACCCAGGATCCTGTAAGGGAGACAGGAGATATACTTCTAGAAGGAAAGCTTACCCAGGGGAGTTGGTCAGCCATGTTGGCAGTAGAAGCCCTTCCCCCGAAGTATGCATGGAGCATGAGCCTTCAACAGTAAAGCCTGTTAAGTGCTTGATTCCAAAAGATAAGGTTAGTAGCCTAAAGCCTTCTATTAACTCCTCAAAAGCTAAGAGACTTTCTAACTGCTATACTATTCCTCAGAGAAGGAAGGACACTGCCTTGACTAAGGTCTTAGAAATCCTGAAGGGATTAAAGCCAGATAGTTTTGGGTCTGAATCCTGTGCTTCTCAAGCAGACTCTGACCTGGAGAGTATGGAGATAGAGATGCCCGGTTTAATAGAGGAGAATTCTGATGAGGAAATGGAATGTTCAGTAGCCTCTAGGCATTGAGAAAGGCTAGAACATTTGCAGAAGCTTTAAACCTGGTAGCTGCTCCTTCAAGAGAACACGACTGGGAAATATGCAAATAAGGTTCCTGAAGTTTTAAGCCGTAGCTGAGTGTGTGAGCATTTGTATGCTAGAAAGTGGAAAGCCTGAGATATAACAACCTGAAGGAATTACTTGGTGAAAGGAAAGAAAAACCAATGTGTAACAGAAGTTTGCCTGCTTGGAAATGTAATAACTTCTGTTTGTTTTAAAGCTATGAAAGAAGATGGGTTTTTTCTAATTCTTTTTGCACCGGAGTTTCAGTACTGTGTTTGGTTATAGTATGAGGAAATACTGTGTTTTCATTTAAGTGCCAAAGCTGAAGAGAAGCAAGTTTGCCTTTGTTTGATGGTGTTGGAAAATATCCTGATATTTGGAATCTTTAAAGTTCCTTTGGCTGAAAATAATAAAAATCCTGTGTGCCTATAATTACCATCTCGGCTGGATTATTACACAACTACAAGAAATAGGCACTTAGAACAAATAAATATATTGACTGCCCGTTCCCCAAGCCTTAGGCAACCGCCTGGGCAAGGGAGGCGGTGACACCATATGTGAGGATTGACTTCCTGATTGTTCCCAGAGAATGTCCCAAGGAAGAGCATCTTGAACTTCTCCCTCACCAGAAACCTGTTGAGCTTGTGCAGGTCCAGGATGTGCCCGAGGCCCCCCCGTCCTCTTGGGGGACAAGGAATTATTTGGAATAGAAGCCTGTGCCCCAGAGATGTTTCAGCACTGGCTCGACTGCTTTATCATTGATTAGGCCTGTTGGCTAGGTGAAGAGCAGAGTCTGGTGAAGGAGAGGCCTGGTGGACTCCCCTGGGAAATAGGTGGGTGGCGCCTGATGCAGGTAGAAGAGGTAGCCCTTCTTGACAATCTGTAGATCCCGGGTGTCGGTGGTGATGGCTGTCTACTTGTGGGCAAACAGGGCACCCCTGGGGGTAGGAGGATCACGCCCAGGCAATCAAAAGCTCTCCCCCCCCAGGCTGGGCCAGGCCCAGCGCCTGGGACTTCAGGGCTTTTTGCTTCCTTGGACCATGTCCCTGTACTTTTTGTTGCTGGTCCTGTTGAGGGGACGAGAAGGCCTGGAAGTGTGGGGTACCTCTGAAGCCTCCTCCCTTCCTTGGGAAGAAGGACTTTTTCCATGGGGCTTTCTTCTGGGGTGCACAGAGGTCTTTTTTGAGAGCCTGGTTTTCATCACGTATTCTGTCTCTATCTCCACTGCCTTACCTGCAATAGGTTTCCCAAATAGTTTTTCACCTACACAGGGGATATGTGCCAGTTTGTCCTGCACCCACTGTTCCAGGTCGCATGACTGCAGCCATGCCTGGTGTCGAGCCCTGATGCCTGTGGCGGCCACCCTTGCCGATGACTTGAAGCCATCCTAGACTGCCCAAGACAAAATCTTTTAGCATTCCTTTACTGCTGAGGTTAGGGTCTTGAACCTCTGTAGGGATTCCCAGTCGAGGCAGCACAAAGGAGCATGGACCCTTTAACAGAACTGCAGTGTTGTGAAAGTACTCCACTTGGATGATTCCTTAGATATATTAGCAGGTTACGCTGTACCAGTGTCTTATTAGTGGTCTTAGTCCCCTGAAGAAGGTTTCGGCCGAAACATGTGTCAGGCAGACCCTGTTATTAATAAAGCACTTTCCTCCAGTGGCGTGGCTCTCCTGCTCCTTTGTGCTGCCTTGTGCCTGCAGGAAGTGCCTCCATTCTGTGCTTTTTGGGATTTCCCCTTGAGGCCTGACGAGAATCTGCCAAGCTCCTTCGACAGTTCCTTCGGGTACATGCTGATGTAGAGCTGGTAGGACTGGATCCGGCATGTTAGCATCGAGCCCTGAAAAGCCTTATGGCCAAGGGCGTCGATGGTTTGGACCTCCCTGCCGGGTGGCACCGATGAATGTGTTTTTTGGTTCTTGAGACGGTGTATTGCCGACTCCATAACCATGGAGTTGTGGGGCAGCTGAGTCTTTTGGATCTCAGGGCTTCAGCTTATTCCATACATGGTGTTGAGGCATCTGAAAACAATTTATACTGACACTTCTGTTTCCCACATCTGCAGGAAGCAGCGGTTGAGGACTGGAGACACCGAGACCATAAGGGTTTCCTTTGGGGTGTCTAATATTGAAGTATCTCCTATTCCCGGTGTGAGAGTCCTCATTGGCCTCGGTCTCAATGGCGAGGGCCTTGGCCATGTCCTGCACAAAATCAAGGGACGCAATGTCCTCAGGTGGGGAGTGGCATCGGGTCATGGAGGAGATGGGTCTGAGAGCACATCGTATGCCGCCTTGTAGCTGGGACTCTTTGTCCTCAGTCTCCTATTTGGACTCAAAGTCAGAGTATGAGTCAGACGAGGGCCACTCTCAGCAGTTCATGACATCTGGGGGATAGTTTGTCTGAGACATGGGCACTCACCGGGGAGGACCGGTGTCCCATTGAACAGGAGCAGGAACTCATCTGGGGTAGGGGGTTCTCTTGAGCCTGATGGCACTCAAGGACCAGCTTGACATCTAGGGAAGTCCTCAATATCAAGGGAACCATCATCAGGGCAGATGAATCTGATGAACCAGACATGAATGCCTGCTGCATGGCAGATATACTGTTCTCAAGGCTGCCATTCTGGTATCTATACTAGTTGGCTCCGCAGCATTCGACATGGGTACAGAGTGTTTCAGGCCCAGCTTCGGTACTGTCAAGGGGGAGTCCTCGATGAGGGTGGCCTTGGAGGCCAGAAGCCGGTCAGCAGGTGCCAATAACTCCTTACAGGGCAGCTTGGCAGACTGCTTCTTCCCCGACTCCTCGGACTCATGCCTGGGGCTATGGGTCCTGGGTTGGGATTTCCCCTTCTTTCCAGATCCATCTTCAGAGGTGGTTTTTGAGGATTTCTTCTTCTTGTGTTCCACCTCCGGGGATTTCCGTTTGGAGGAACCATGGCTGCGGGACTCAGAGGAGGCTCTGGCTTCGCGGGACATGGAGGTATCGGAGGAGGCCATGGAGCATGGTGTCACTGGAGACTCTGGCATGGAATTGGAATTCTGGAAGAAATGTATTTGCTGCTGATGGCGGCTCTTTAAGACCTTTGAGGTCATGGTTCTGCAGAGTTCACAGTCAGAGTCATTGTGCTCTGGGCCAAGACATCGGAGGCAGCAGTCATGTGGGTCAGTGACATCATTTTGTCACACTGGTTCCACTTTTTAAAGCCTCTGGAGGCCATTGGAAAAAGGGGGTCCCTGCCTCCTGGCAGAGATCTGAGCCCTTCAGCTGGAAAAGGGCATGAACGCCGATCAAGGAGCACTCGATGAGCAAATGATAAACTAATAGACTAACCTGAGAAGTGACGCCGAGGCGAGCTGGCTCAGGGGTGGGAAGGAACCGGTACACAATCAGAGAAACACATGAATCAAAATCAACAACTTTTTTCTGGGGAAGACTGGACAGCATCCTATGGGAATCATAGAAAAAAGGAGGCTGAGGCAAGATGCACCCTTGGGTGGTAAATGGACCACACAAATGTGATGCATCTCCCAATGGCTTTCTTTGAAGGCTGGGGAAATGCTTCCTCGTGGGCTCTGTTGGCACCGACGTCACCCATATGTGAGGACTGACTTCCTGCTTGTTCCCAGAGAATGGTATTTAAAGTTGATGCAGAAGAAGAACTGAATGACATATCGGACCGGATAGTATACATCCAAGGGTGTTGAAAAAACTGAAATATGAGATTGCAGACCTACTATCACTAATCTGTGAACTATCATTAAAATCAACAATAATACCTGAAGATTAGAGGATGGCCAATGTAATGCCATTTTTTAAAAAGGGTTCCAGAGGTGATCCAGGAAACTACAGACTGGCGAGTCTGATGTCAGTACGAGGAAAAATGTAGAAACCATTAAGACCAAAATTTCTGAACATGTAGATAATGGGGGTCTTGTCTTACTAATCTGTTATGTTTTTTGAAGGTGTAAATAAACAGATAAGACAAAGGTGGGTCGGTCGATGTAGTGTATCTGGATTTTCAGAAAGCCTTTGACAAGGTCCTTCATGGGAGACTCTGGGCGAAATTACAAAGTCATGGGATAGGAGGCAGTGCACTATTGTAGATCAGGAACTGGTTAAAAGATAGAAAGCAGAGGATAGGGCTGAATGGCCAATTTTCACACTGGAGAATGGTGAAAAGTGGAGTACCGCAGGGATCTGTGCTGGGTTTGCTGCTTTTTAACATATTCGTAAATGAACTGTAAATGGGAACAACCAGCTGGGTTTACAAAAGGTTTAACATAAGAACATAAGATATGCCATACTGGGTCAGACCAAGGTCCATCAAGCCTAGTATCCTGTTTCCAGCAGTGGCCAATCTAGGTCATACGTACCTAGCAGTTTCCCCAAAAGACACAGGTTCCACAATGCTTGTACTCGGTCAAGCATTGATATCCTGGGTCCCTTCTTAATAATGGTTTATGGACCTTTCCTCCAGGAACTTGTCCAAACCTTTTTTAAACCCAGCTACACTAACAGCCTTTACTACATCCTCCGGTAACAAATTCCAGAGTTTGATTACACGTTGAGTGAAAAAATATTTTATTTTATTAGTCTTAAATAGTTTACCCTGTAGCTTGTAAAAGGGGGTGCTTGTTATGAAGGTACCATCATCTTGGCAAGTATGTAAATTAACTGTCTTGCAAAGGATTGTGGTTATTGAAGTCCATTCACACAAAGCTTGCCTTTTATATAAATGAAGAAACTTGTAGGTGGTCGAGTGTAAGGCAAAATTAGAATTTATTTATGGGGTGATTATTCCACACACAGATATACTTGGTAACACATCCAGGATAACTCCTCCAGGGTTTATGCAATATAAACAAAGGCAACTGAAAAGCTTATTTAAATTAGTATCAAAGTCCTTTATGGAACAGAAAGGCTTTCTTACAGTCACTGCTAATCAACTCCTTAGCAGTGCTGAGGTGGAAACAAATCAAAAAAGGAAAACGTATTTTTACAAAAACATAGCTCTCTTTCTCCTCACAGAAAAGAACTTTTAAATCCCACCTGTGCAGGGCTTGTGCTGTGCTCTGCTCTACCAACAGGTGACAATTAGCTGCAATCAGTAGCTTGTTTTCAACACACGTGCAAACTTTCCCAAAAGCTTTTTCTTTCAACAAAACTTTATGGGAAGCCAGTATTTAGAATGTTTCCTTTTGATGTTTACTCTTATTTTTAGGATTTTCCTACAAACAACAACCTACTCAAAGAACAGTCCATATAAACATTCTCTTCATCAGATATTAAACCTTGCTCCTGAAATTGCATAGATTCATTTTCACTGTCTGGCTCAGAGGGTTTTATGAACTGACCTCTATACGGAGAGAAACTGTTTCCCTGCTGTTTGCATTGCTCAAAGCTAGAGAAACGTTCACAGTTCATACCTGAATCCAGGCAAGCATCAGGCTGCTTCTTCTGGTATTCTGGCCAGTATGCAATAGAGCTTCTGTGTCCTGTCCTCCAGTTGGTATCTCTGGACCTCAGGATCTTTTCTCCAGACGTCCTCCAAGAGGTATTTGGGCTCCTTTTCTCCTTAGCTGCAGCAGACCTCTTCCTAGGTGCTGCTTGAGGGTCCCTGGCTGTGGATCTCCAGACCTCTGGCTTTCTCCAGTCCTCTGAAGGTTGTTTCCCCCAGGAATCTCTCCAGGCATAGGTACTTCCCTGAGCTCCTATCTTGGACCGTCTGCTTCCTTGTCCTTGTTCCTTTAGGTTCTGGTTGTTCCTTCTGCTTCTGTTCCTCCTGGTCTCCGTCTGGTTCTCCGCCCCCTTCTGCCTTCCTGAAGATTCCCCTCTAGTTTTAAAGGGCTTAGATTGCAACTCTTCCCTTGCATTCTTCAGGTGTTGGGAATTAAGCTCTCTCCTAGAGGCTGTTTGATTAGGGTTGACATAATGCTTTCTCTGATTAGACTCATGCTTTTCCACTCTAGCTCCCCTAGGGACTTTCTGCATACTGGTGCATTCTGGAACATGTAGTCTTTTAGGGAAACAAGCTGTCTTATTTCTATAACCTGCCAGCACAGGTCTCTTAATCAGAGTAAATTCTCCTCTTTTGTCATTACTCCCTGAGCTGTGATAAGCTTCCTTATCACAAGCTTCATTGCATGTCCCCTAGTCTTTCTATATTCTGATAAAGTAAACAATCGATCTACGTTTACCCGTTCCACTCCGTTCATTAATTTATAGACTTCTATCATATCTTCCCTCAGCCGTCTCTTTTCCAGGTTAAAGAGCCCTAACCTTTTTAGCCTTTCTTCATAGGAGTATCCTTCCATCCCCTTTACCATTTTGGTGGCTTTTCTCTGAACCTTTTCTAAAATCGCTATATCCTATTTAAGAGATGGCGACCAGAATTGCACACAATATTCAAGGTGCGGTCTCAGCATAGAATGATATAGAGGCATTATAATATCTTTTGTTTTATTTTCTATTCCTTTCCTTAGGATACCTAGCATTCTATTTGCTCTCTTGGCTGCCGCTGCACACTGAGCCGAGGGTTTTAACATGGTATCCACAATGACGCCTAAATCTTTTTCCTGGGTGGTGGTTCCTAATGTGGAACCTTGCATCGTGTAACCATAATTTGGGTTGTTCTTCCCTAGGTGCATAACTTTGCTCTTGTCCACATTAAATTTCATCTGCCATTTTGATGCCCAGTATTCCAATTTATCAGCCTCTTGCAATTTTCCACAATCCTCTTGGGTTTTAACAACTTTAAATAGTTTTGTGTCATCTGCAAATTTGATAACCTAACTCGTTATTCCACTTTCCAGGTCATTTATGAATACCGTATTTTCGCGCATATAACGTGCACGCTATATGCGTTTTTACCTACCGCGCAACCCTCTCGCATGTTATTTGCGGGCGCGCACTATACCAAATCTTTTTTACAGGGAGCTGCATTCAAGATATAAAATCTCTGCCACGAATTGTAACCAATGGTGAACTTTAATGAAAATATGAATATGACTGTAGAACGTTTATAGTTAAATGAGTAGTTACATGTATAATTATTGTAAACCATTAAAAGCTGGAGACATTCATTGATCTGAAAGGGCATTCACAATAAAACAATTCTCAAGCTAGTCAATCAGAGGCACATGCGCGCTATAAGCGAGGGCGCGTAATGTGAGAACTTTATTACATAAAAGCCCAATTTCTGCGCATTATATGCAGGTGTGTATAATATGCGGGTGCGCATTATATGCGCGAAAATACGGTATGTCAAAAAGCAGCGGACCCAGCACAGATCCCTGGGATACACCACTATTCACCTTTCTCCATTGGGAAAATTGGCCATTTAGGCCCTACCCTCTGTTTTCTATCTTTTTACCAGTTCCTGATCCACAATAGTACACTGCCTCCTATCCCATGACTCTAGTTTTGCCAAACGTCTCTGATGAGGGACCTTGTCAAAGGCTTTCTGAAAGTCCAGATACACTGTATCAACTGACTCACCTTTGTCCACCTGTTTATTCACTCCTTAAAAAAAACATAACAGATTAATAAGACAATATCTTCCTTGTCTAAAGCCATGTTGGCTGTCTCTCATTAGGCCATGACTATCTACATGCTGAGTAATTTTATTCTTTATGATGGTTTCTACCATTTTTCCCAGTACTGACGTCAGGCTCACCGGCAGGGCCGGATTTACGTATACGCCATGTACGCCATGGCGTAGGGCCCACAACCGGCAGGGGCCCACAAAAAATAGAACCAGGTTTTTTTTTTCAATTCGATTAAAAAAAAAACCTGGTGGCTGCCGCCGCGGGGCCCCCTCTGCTGCCGCGGGGGCCCCGTCTACAAGATGGTATGGTCTGGTCCGGTCGGGTCGGGTCGGGTCGGGTCTCGTCTCCCTCCCTCCCTCCCGGCTGCGAGAGACGCGAAGATAGAGCGTCTCCTCGCGTCTGTGTTAAGCCCGCAGGGGCTGATGGGATTTAACACAGACGCGAGGAGACGCTCTCCCTTCGCGTCTCTCGCAGCCTGCAGCGAGGGAGGGAGAGAGACCCGACCCGACCCGACCGGACCGGACCCGACCCGACCAGCTGGTCGACGGGGCCCCCGCGGCAGCAGAGGGGGCCCCGCGGCGGCAGCCACCAGGTTTTTTTTTTAAATTAAATTTTACTTTAGGCCGGGGGGGGGGGGGGGGGGGGGGGTAGGAGTCCTATCCCCCCCGGCCTAAAGTAAAATTTAATTTAAACAAAAAACCTGGTGGCTGCCGCCGCGGGGCCCCCACTGCTGCCGCGGGGCCCCCGTATACACGCTGTACGGGTCGGGACGGGTCGGGTCCGGTCGGGTCTCTCTCCCTCCCTCCCTCGCTGCAGGCTGCGAGAGACGCGAAGATGCGTCTCTCGCAGCCTGCAGCCTGCAGCGAGGGAGGGAGAGAGACCCGACCGGACCCGACCAGCTTGTAGACGGGGCCCCCGCGGCAGCAGAGGGGGCCCCGCGGCGGCAGCCACCAGGTTTTTTTTTTAAATTAAATTTTACTTTAGGCCGGGGGGGGTAGGACTGGTAATGGGCTATGGGGGGGGGGTAGGACTGGTAATGGGCTATGTGGGGGGGGGGGTAGGAAAGGTAGTGGGCTATGGGGGGGGGGGTAGGACTGGTAATGGGCTATGGGGGGGGTAGGACTGGTAATGGACTATGGGGGGGTATGACTGGTAATGGGCTATTGGGGGGGCTGGGGCTGGAAATGGACTGGGGGGTAGGGCTGGTAATGGGCTATTGGGGGGCTGGGGCGGGAAATGGGCTGGGCTGGGGGGGTTAAGGCTAGAGGTGGGCTGATGGGGTTAGGACTGGTAATGGACTGTGGGCTGTTGGGGGGGGGCTTAGAACTGGCAATGGGCTGTGGTGGTGGTTAAGACTGGTAATGGGCTGTGGGCTGATGGGGGCTGTCTGGTAATGGGCTATGGGGGGCGGCTAGGACTGGAAATGGGCTGGGGGGTTAAGACTGGAGGTGGGCTGATGGGGTTAGGACTGGTAATGGGCTGTTGGGGGGGGATTAGAACTGGTAATGGGCTTTGGGGGGGTTAAGACTGGTAATGGGCTGTGGGCTGATGGGGGTTGTCTGGTAATGGGCTATAGGGGGCTAGGACTGGAAATGGGCTGGGGGGTTAAAACTGGAGGTGGGATGATGGGGTTAGGACTGGTAATGGGCTGTGGGCTGATGGGGGGGGGTAGGACTGGCAATGGGCTATGGGGGGCTGACTGGAAATGGGTTGATGGGGTTAGGACTGGAAGTGGGCTGATGGGGGTTAGGACTGGTAATGGGTTATAGGGGGGGCTTAAACTGAAAATGGGGTGATGGGTTAAGGACTGAAAATGGGGTGATGGGTTAAGGACTGTAAGTGGGGTGATGGGGGGGGCTAGGACTGGAAATGGGCTGATGGATGGCTAGGGCTGGAAATGGGCTGATGCAGGGACTAGAAGGGAATGGATGCTGGGTGAGGCTGGAACTAGAAGGGAGCTGATGTTGGGGGAGGATTAGAATGGGATGGGGCTGGAAGAGTAAAATGGAGAAGGGAAAAATATTTTGTGTGGGAGGGATAAAAAATCTACAATTGGCCGGGTATTGGGAGAGTAAGTGGGGATTGAGGATGGAGGGGTAATATTTGAGTGGATGAAATAGGAATGAGGAAAGAGCAAAAGGAGAAAGATTAGTATGTTAAAGCAGATGTAGAGAGAGAATGGAAAAAAATCTAGAAGAGAGAAGAAAGGACAAATGGACAGCAGACGATGGAGAGTTAGCAGAAGACACGAAGAAACCAGAAGAAAGTGGCTGGAGCAATTGCAGCTGAAAAAAATGCACAAAAGGTAGAAAAATATCTCTTTATTTTGAATTTATTAATTGGAATATGTCAGCTCTGGTAAATGTGCATCATTAACATCTGTGCTTTGTTTAGTACAAGAGCAAATTAATGTATTGTTTTATTTCTACAGTGTTGTACATTCCAAGTTTGGCTTTTGGGATTCCCAGTTTAATTATTGTCTTCCTATTTCTAAATTGTGATTACTTGTTTGGTGATGGTCTATGTTCTGCATGTGTAACTGAGCTGAGGTGTTCTGTTTATATAATTCCTATTTGACATTGCCACTTGTTCTCTTTCCCCAGTAGGTCATGTATTGTTGTTCTCTGAAATGTATTGGTTTAATATTTGCAGTGTTGCCTTTTGATTGGTAGAGTATGGTGCTTTGTGAGTCCTGGTAGTGCTGTTAGGATACGGCGGGTTTACTATGGGCAGTGTTTGTAGTAGTTCCTAATGTGTCTGGCAGTTGGCACTGGATTATAGTAATGTAGAAATCTTTTAGTCTTTCTTTATCCATACACTCATTAAGAGGCACGTTTACTAAAAGTTAGTATATGGTAACATTATGCAAATATTTATGCAAATGAGGCCCCTTATGCAAATGAGGTCCGCACCCCCCTTGGGCCGCCCCTGCTGGGGGCCCACAATTTTTGTTGGTGTAGGGCCTCACTCAAGGTAAATACGGCCCTGCTCACCGGTCTGTAGTTTCCCGGAGGACAGATCCATAAACTGTTATTAAAAGCGACCCGGGAAATCCACTGCTTGTCCCTATACAAGCTTGTCCCTATACAAGCATTGTGGAACCTGTGTCTTCTGGGGAAACTGCTAGGTACTTGTGACCTAGATTGGCAACTGTTGGGCTTGATGGACTTTGGTCTGACCCAGTATGGCATATCTTATGTTCTTATGATTGAAATTCCATGTAAAAAGGGGAAGGGGAAAGTGATGGCAGTGGGGAGTACTATCGACCGCCTGGCCAGAGTGAACAAATGGATGATGAAATGCTCAAAGAAATCAGGGAAGCTAACAAAAGTTCCAGTACAGTAATAATAATGGGTGATTTCAGTTACCCCAGTATTGACTGGGTCAGTGTCATGGCAGGACATGCTAGGGAAATAAAGTTTCTAGGTGAAATAAATGACTGCTTCTTGAAGCAGCTGGTTCATGAACCAACCAGAGGGGAAGCCAAATTGGATCAAGTCCTTAGTGTATCATAAGATCTGTTGCAAGAGATAAGGGTGTTGGGGGCCTCTTGGCAATAGTGATCATAGCATGATTGTGTTTGATTTCATACATGGAGGAAGGACATCAAGAAATCCACATTAACTTTCAAAAGGGAGACTATGATAAAATGAGGAAAATAGTTAAGAAAAAACTAAAATGAGCAGTTGCAAAGGTTAAAGACTTTCATCAAGCTTGGGTGTTCTTTAAAAATACTATTTTATTTATTTAATGTCTCTTCTATACCGCGCGATTCCCATCAGTGCGGTTTACATTTAACAGAACCTTATACAATGCAGTCGGGCTACATTGGATTTCCAATAAAACAGGAGCTAGAACTTGGACCTAACTGGGGTAACTTTCTACAAAATTATTTACACTAATAAATATTGTACATACTGATATTTACATGGAGTTGCACCTAAGAGGCTAGCTGCTCTATAGCGTGCTGGGTGTGCCAGCTGTATTCCAAGCTTTAAGAAAAGTGGAAGGAAGTCCAAAAAACTGCCAGCATGGTTTAAAGGTGAGGTCAGAGAGGCTGTTGTAGCCAAAAAAGCATCTTTCAGGAAATGGAAAAAAGAGCCAAATGACGAAAACAGGAAACAGCACAAGCACTGGCAAATTAAATGCAAGGCATTGATAAGGCAGGCAAAGAGAGAATTTGAGAAGAAACTTGCTGTGGAAGCAAAAACGCATAATAAAGACTTTTTCAAGTACATTTGTAGCAAAAAAACTGAGTCAGTTGAACCATTAGATGATAGAGGGGTAAAAGGGTCAGTAAGAGGGGACAAGGCTATAGCGGAGAGAATGAATGAATACTTTGCTTCGGTCTTTACTGAGGAAGATGTAGGGATGTTACCCATGACTGAAGTGGTATTTAAAGGTGATACTGTGGAAGAATTGAAAGAAATATTGATACACCGGGAAGATGTATTACAACTATTTGATAAACTGAAGAGTAGCAAATCACCTGGACCGGATGGTATACATTCAAGGTTGTTGAAAGAACTGAAATATAAGATTGCAGACCTGCTATTAGTAATCTGTGAACTAATTTATCTTGATTTTCGGAAAGCCTTTCACAAGGTCCCTCATGAGAAACCTTTGGCGAAATTAAAAAGTCATGGGATAGGAGGCAGTGTACTAATGTGGATCAGGAATTGGCTAAAAGATAAAAAGCAGAGGGTAAGACTAAATGGCCATTTTTCCCAATTGAGAAAGGTGAATAGTGGAGTACCCCAGGGATCTGTGCTGGGACTGCTGCTTTTTGAGATATTCATAAATGATCTGGAAAAGGGAATAACAAGTGAGGTTATCAAATTTGCAGATGACACCAAACTATTTAAAGTTGTTAAAATCCAAGAGGATTGTGGAAAATTGCAGGAGGATCTTGATACATTGGAAGATTGGGCATCCAAATGGCAGATGAACTTTAATGTGGACAAATGCAAAGTTATGCACCTATTAAAGAATAACCCAAACTATGGTTACACAATGCAAGGTTCCACATTAGGAATCACCACCCAGGAAAAAGATTTAGTCAACATCATGGATAGCGTGTTAAAACCCTCTGCCCAGTGTGCAGTGGCGGCCAAGAGAGCAAATATAATGCTAGGTATCATAAGGAATGGAATGGAAAATAAAACAAAGGATATTATAATGCCTCTGTATCGTTCCATGGTGTGACAGCACCTTGAATATTGTGTGGAATTCTGCTCGCCGTATCTTAAAAAGGATATAGCGTTATTAGAAAAGGTACAGAGAAGAGCTACCAAAATGGTAAAGGGGATGGAAGGATACCCCTATGAAGAGAGGCTAAAAAGGTTAGGGCTCTTCAACCTGGAAAAGAGACGGCTGAGGGGAGAGATGATAGAGGTCTATAAATTAATCAATGGAGTGGAACGGGTAAATGTACATCAATTGTTTACGCCATCAAAATATAGAAAGACTAGGGGACATTCAATGAAGCTACAGGGTAACCAATTAAGACTAATAAGAGGAAATATTTTTTCACTCAACGTGTAATCAAACTCTGGAATTCGTTACCGGAGGATGTAGTAAAAGCTGTTAGTGTAGCTAGTTTAAAAAAGGTTTGGACAAGCTCCTGGAGGAAAGGTCCATTACCTTAAAGGGGCCCTGGGATATCCACTGCTTGCCCCAATACAAGCATTGTGGATCCTTTGTTCTTTAGGGAAAGTGCTAGGTACTTGTGACCTAGATTGGCCACTTTGGAGATAGAATACTGGGCTTGATGAACCTTGGTCTGACCCAGTATGGCATATCTTATGTTCTTACCCTCCCTCCCTCCCCCCCAAGTCATTCTACTTTCATACATGCTAAAATTGATTCAGAGCTTAGCATACCTTGGTAAGGAACCTAAAACAGAAAGTTGAGATATGCCACATATGATCCACATTCCATGATGAAGGCAAGCACCACACCTCGAGAGTGGATTCTGTGCAACATCTTTGTGACTCTGGCTAAAATCAAGAATTGTATATTGCAGATGTCTTTGGGCTTATTAAAGTAGATAAATACCTCCCCTTGAAGAAATAAAAATTTGACAAGGAATGATGTACTGATTCAATAAGTTGGCCTTGGTGTTTCGCTAAGCCTTGGGTCACCAGCAATTCATTTCCTGCTCACAGTGGCTTCCATTTACAATGAATTTCTTACAGTCCATGGTAAATGTGTTAATATTGTAACTTGTTAACCAGAGAATGGCTCAGTGGTGTTGATGCGTGTTAATAAATCAGATGGCTGACATTAGTTACAAAACAAAGAGGATATGAGAACATGAGTCAGCTCCAGTAAGAGTGAGCTAAGGATTGGGAGGGCCCAGATGTCAGTGAAAGAAGGAAGGGGCAGATTGTAAGACTAAGAGACGACAAGGAGAGATACGTCTATGGAGGATGACAAAGAAGAAGCAGAAACCCCTGAAAAAATACCTTTGCTCAGTATTTGCAAAGCAGAGATTGAAAAAGGTAGAGGGCAGAGAGGTAGATGCCATTTAATTTACTGTAACTAGCTAATCCGAAACAGGACAAATTCACGGCAAGCTCAAAATGAATTCTAGTGTGTTAGAACATTGGAGAAATTTCTTTGCTATTTTGTACTCTATCGAGCAACCCATTCAGAGCAGAATGAACCCTTTGGTGGACCCTAGGCAAACGAGCGTGGTGGGCTCCTCATGGTAAAATAAATGTAGATTAAAATTTCCACAAACGGTGCTCTATGTGGTTCTGACTGCAGAGAAAATATAGCTGCAGGTAAGCTGACTCCTCCTGCTGGAGAACAGATGGACCTGTGAGGCAGCGTGGCTCTCATCTCTTTCTGCGGTCATTTGATTTATTAGGGCAAAAATACGCCTTGAAAACTAATGAAGTAAGACATCTCAGAGGGCCCCTCCAAAGCATTTGGGCACTAGGCATGTGCCTAGTTTGCCTATGGCTTCATCCAGCTTTGAGCCCAGTGTAAGTTCCACTATGCTTTGGTTATAGCAGTAGTATTTATTGTGAGTTCTACCAAGGCCGTGAATTCAAGCCTCACCTAGACCATTCTTGCCTTTTCTTGCAAAAATATTGCACTAGAGGTAGATGTTTTTCAGCAGAAAGGAGGTTCTAGAACAAGATACCATGATGTGAGGCTCAAAGCGGAGGTCTCAAAAGAAGGGGTAGTTTATGTAAAAACAAAATCATCCCCAGGGAAATCTCCCTCTTATGTCCCCCAGCTGTGTCTCGGTCTCCCTTCTTGACTGTTGCTTCTGGTTTGCATCTCACCCTGTAATCATTACTGCTCTTGGCATCACTATAATGATGAAGGCTGTTTGAGTCTGCCCCCTTAAAGGAACTGGGACTCAAGGACTGGGGGCATTTCAGGAATCCCCACACCTTTAAGGTGGTGGGCTCAAATTAGACATATGCTGTCTACATTGCCTATATTGCCTTACCTGCTGTACCGTGGCTGCCTGGCCTACCAATAAGCCAATTCACCCCTTATTCAGAAGTAATGCTAGAAAATATTTCTTGGCAGAAAGGAGGGAAGCTATATGGAATGACTTCTCAAGGGAGGTAGTGAATGAGGTAAAAACAGTTACAGAATTCAAGAAAGCTTGGGATACACGCTGAGGATCATTAGTTGCAAAGGCATGAAAGGAAAGGCCTTGACAAGTCTTTTTTAAATTTCCAAGCCAGCCCAAAAATGTAGGAGCCAGAGGCTGAGATCTTCCCACGCCAGCACCCTGCTATCTCCACAAAAGTTGAAGAGCAAGGGGAAGAGGAAATCCTCTCTGAGGCCTACTGAAATTCTTTAGAGTCTGACCTCCATGTTTAGGGGAAAAGAAAGCTTGGTAAATTAGGCCCTTAATGCATTGCTGCAGGCAAGTGGCAGAAGTACACAGCCAAGCCAGCAGTGTCCACCCAATCTCTCTCTCTCTCTCCCCCCCCCCCAGCCATCACCCCCTCTCTCATTCTCCCCCCTCTCTCATTCTCCAGTCTGTCACCAACCAGTCTCTCTCTCATTCTCCTACCATGATGTCACCACCTAGTCTCTCTCTCCCTTGCTTGTATTCTCCCCCCGCCACCATCCATTCTCTTTTTCTCTTATCACTATTTTCCCACCAGTCTCACTTCCCATTCCACCATCTCTCTCTTCTCAGTTGGCCACGCTTCCCCTAGCTAGCCCTCACAACCCAGGAAGCCAGTTAGCCACCTGCCCAAATTCCTATTCCCTTGCCCATGTAGCCAACTATATCCACCAGGTAACCCTCACCACCTAAGAACCCAGTTACCCTCACAAGCCCCTCCCCCATGTAGCCCATGTAATAGCCCGCAGATAACTCTTATCATCTAGGAAACTATTCACAACCCCAAGCCCCTAACCCCCCCCCCCAGCTAACGCTTAACACCCAGGAAGTCAGTGAGCCATCCTCTAGCATCTACCTCCCTCCCTCCAAATCACCATATGATGTCAGTTAAATTGCTCTCCGACAGACAGGCAACCACCCCTCCCTTCTGGCCAGTGTAATATATAAGGATGCATATCTTATTGCTCTGAGTGAACTCTGGGGCAGAGCCGCAAGAGAGTTGTCAGGGTACACTGGGGTGTCACTGGTGCTGCACTGAGCTGTTCAAACCAGCAGGCCTGTGTATGTTGGAGCGGTGCAGGGCTGTGTTCCATAGTTTCTGGCCATGGGAAATTTTAAAGAAGCAGTGACTGGGTTGAAGTAAAATGTTGCTGGGTCGTGGTGTGAGAGACTTACGACTGAAGTGTTTTGGAACTGAGAGAAGCAGTGCATGGAGCACGGCCGTTGTCAGAGGTGCTGGCTGGTGGGATGGGTATGTGATACTGCTGTTGCCTCAGGCAGGTCATGACCCCAGAAGATAGGGTTGCAGCCATGCAGTGGTTGCAACAATGCTGAGCTGTGAAACCGGAGTGATGACACTGCACTGTTGAGCAGGAGACAGAATTGTGCCAGTGAGTCTGGCGTGAGAGTAGAGTCGCCACTCAACATGGAGTCTTTTTTAAAAATGTGCTGTGCAGAGGCTCACTTTGGCACACTCCCACTAATATCGCCTGAAGATTGGAGGATGGTCAATGTAACGCCAATTTTTAAAAAGGGTTCCAGAGGTGATCCAGGAAACTACAGACCGGTGAGCCTGACGATAGTGCCAGGAAAAATGATAGAAACCATCATAAAGAACAAAATTACTGAACATGTAGCTAGTCATGGCTTAATGGGAGACAGCCAACATGGCTTTAGCCAAGGAAGATCTTGTCTTACTAATCTGTTATGTTTTTTTGAAAGTGTGAATAAACAGGTAGTCAAAGGTGAGTTGGTTGATATAGTGTATCTGGACTTTCAGAAAGCCTTTGACAAGGTCCCTCATCAGAGACTTTTGGCAAAACTAAAGAGTCATGGGATAGGAGGCAGTGTACTATTGTGGATCAGGAACTGGTTAAAAGACAGAAAGCAGAGAGTAGGGCTAAATGGCCAATTTTCCCAATGGAGAAAGGTGAATAGTGGAGTACCCCAGGAATCTGTGCTGGGTTCGCTGCTTTTTAACATATTCGTAAATGACCTGGACATGGGAGTAACGAGTGAGGTAATGAAATTTGCAGATGACACAAAATTATTCAAAGTTGTTAAAACCCAAGAGGATTGTGGAAAATTGGAATAGGACCTTGATAAACTGGAAGACTGGACATTCAAATGGCAGATGAAATTTAATGTGGACAAGTGCAAAGTTATGCACCTAGGAAAGAACAACCCAAACTGTGGTTACATGATGCAAGGTTCCACATTAGGAACCACTACCAAGGAAAAAGATTTAGGCGTCATTATTGATAATACGTTGAAACCCTCCTCCCAGTGTGCAGCAGCGGCCAAGAAGGCAAATAGAATGCTAAGAATCATAAAGAAAGGAATGGAGAATAAAACAAAGGATATTATAATGCCTCTGTATCGTTCCATGGTACGACCGCATCTTGAATATTGTGTGCAATTTTGGTTGCCGTATCTTAAAAAGGATATAGCAGAATTAGAAAAGGTACAGAGAAGAGCCACCAAAATGGTAAAGGGGATGGAAGGACACCCCAATGAGGAGAGACTAGAAAGGTTAGGGCTCTTTAACCTTGAAAAGAGACGGCTGAGGGGAGATATGATAGAGGTCTATAAATTAATCAATGGAGTGGAACGGGTAAATGTCGTTTGATTGTTTACACCATCAAAATATAGAAAGCCTAGCGCAATGAAGCTACAATGTAACCTATTTAAGACTAATAAGAGAAAATATTTTTTCATTCAACGCATAATCAAACTCTGGAATTCATTATCGGAGGATGTAGTAAAAACTGTTAGTGTAGCTGGGTTTAAAAAAGGTTTAGACAAGTTCCTGTCAGAAAGGTCAACCATTATTATAGGCGACCCAGGTAATCCACTGCTTTCCCCAATACAAGCATTGTGGAACCTGTGTGTCTTTTGGGGAAACTGCTAGGTACTTGTGACCTGGATTGTCCACTGTTGGAAACAGGATACTGGGCTTTGATGGACCTTGGTATGACCCAGTATGACATATCTAACGTTCTTATGGTCTGTTAGCTTCCTATTCTGTGCACTACATAGCTGTCTAAGTTAGATCCAGCACAGTGCAGTGACTCCTGCACTTGTCTCAGGGTCTCAAGGATCCCAAGAGCAGCGGAGAGTTCTTGTATCATGCCGGCTCTAACTCACAGAGAACCATGTGGCGGTTCAGTGCAAGGGAATCTAATTTTTAATCCCCATGGTGACCTGGCACATGGGATTGTTGAAATAAATTGGGAAAACTAGATGGGCTTTAGGGCCCTTCTGCTATCACATCTATGTTTCTCTTGTAACAGTTTTAAAAAACTCCAAGGCTCCAGACAGCCATAAGCAAGGAAAAAGAAGGCGGTGGTGCCCATTCTTCCAAATGATCAGGGCAAGGGCAGGTATTCCATCTGTTTCATAGTGCTGATACAGAAGGGTCATTTTGGCCCATTCTGGACCTTAAGGGTGTCAATGAGTGCTTAAGCATCACGTGCTCCTGGATAGAAACTTTGTAATCCATGGTTCAATCAGTGTGCCAAGGGGAATTCCTGGCATTTTTTAATATGGCCAAGGCATATTTTTGTATCCCAATCCGGGAGGATCAGCAAAGTATCTGCATTTTGCCATGCTTAACTGTTCCCTTCAGTTGGCTGCCCTTTCATTTGGACTCTCCACTACCCCACGGATGTTCTCCAAGGTCATAGTGGTGGTGGCTGTGGTGATACGGTGCCCAGGGATTTCTGTGTACCTATATCTGGGCTACTGGCTCATCCAAGCCTATTTTCTTTCAGTGGTGTCTCAGGTAGCTCACCAAGTGGTGTCCTTTCTGATGAACCTCATCTGGGTGATCAACTGGGGAAAGAGCCAAATGTTGCATTCCCAGTCCCTAGAGTTCCTGGAACACATTTTGATTCTTGAGTGGGCAGAGTCTTCCTGCCAGAGAAGAAAGTCAAAGAGCTGTTGGATTGCCTGGCACTGTTCTGTTCACAGCAGGCTGCCAAATTCTGGGACTAACTTCGATTCCTCGGATTGATAGCGACGACAATCTAAATGGTGCCATGGGCGCATGCTCTTATGCAGCCGCTTCAATGGTCCTTGCTGACTTGATGGTCTCTGGGTTCTCAGCGGTTTGAGCTCAGGCTCCTGCTCCGAATGATGGTGATGTCAACACACGGAGATGGGGTCAGAGGGCATCAGTGCCCTGGCTCAACCTTGACCAAGTCAACACCTCCTGCATGTATTTCCTCCGTGGCCTGGTAAGGTATATGACTTGGCGTATGGTGTGCCACCTGATCAGATTATTCTGGTGGCATTGGATTGACTGATGAGAGTGTGATTCAGAGATCTGATGTAACTCCTCTTTGTTTGCCTCTCTATTGGGGTCTATTGTGTCAGAGCTTGTCCTGGAGGTCCTGGTTTCCTTCTTGCTTATGGCTTGGATTCTGTAAGATAGTTAGCACATATGAGCTACTCTCTGACTGTGATTTTCCACTCTGTTCAGAGCCTAGAAGAGGTCTACCAACCTGGCATAAGTGTGGATCTAGTGCCTCGACTGCTGGTGCGGTGCACGACAGCTGGCTCCTGAGGCGGCTAAGGTACCATCTCTGTTGGCGTTTTCTGCAGGATGATCTGAAAAAGGGCCTTTTCTCATAGCATCCTGTAGGTTCAGGTAGCAGTTTTGGCTTGTTTCAGACATTCATTAGTTGGTAAGTCTCTAGCCTTACACCCAGCTGTTTCATACTTTCATCAGGGGGTTCAGCGCCTGCGTTCCCCCCCCCCCATCCCTTCCTGGGATCTGTGTCTGGTGCTCATGGTCCTGATGTTAGAGCCCTGAGCCATTGAAGTGCACTACTGTGAAGGATATGATGCTCAAGATGGTCTTCTTGGTTGTGATTTGTTTTTCAAGGAAGATTCTGAACTGCTGACTGTCTTGCCAAGATCCTTATCTATCTTTTCCTAAGGAGGCCATTTCCACTCAACCTGTACCTTACTTCTTCCCTGAAGTGATTTCTCCCTTTCATGTGAACCAGGAGGTCTGCCTGCCCTACTTCTCTAGCACTGTAAAAGTAAACATTAACAAAATAGTTTCCTTGAGGAAAGAGAGAGGTAGGTAGTAACCAGAAATAATAACATTTTGAATAAACTTTATTGGGGATTGTGGGGTGGGACAAAATAAGAAGGCCATATAAATGAACAGTGGAGGCATAGCTTTGGTATGTCCCACTTGTCTGGAATGATCTATCAGGATGATATGGAAGGCGACATTTTATTTACCAGATAATTTCCTTTCCTTGAGTCCTGCTAGACCAGGCGGGGGCCCACCCCGTGGAACTATGCTTGCTCTGTTATTCTGCAACAGTATCCTTGGGTCTGCTATGATTTATATACTTGGCTCCTCAGGTTCATCTTCTATGGACAGCCTTCTGTTTATGCTTTCCTGTACATAGTTCTCCACTGTTTGATTACTCATTGTTGTCCACATTGAGGTTGTGGGAGGCTTGCCATGATCTCCCATATGCTTTGGGATGAATACTGAAGAGACCTCTGGTGGCTGAGGTGGATAGAGGCATGGGAGTGATGGTACTGAAACCTGGACTTTTCATTAGTTCTTTGTCTCCACTAATCTGTGGTAGGGGAACACAACCCACTTATCTGGACTGGTCTAGCAGGACTCAAGGAAAGGACATTATCTGGTAGGTAAAATGTCACCTTACAGTGTAAAATCAAGAAACAAGAATATGGAAAAAGTTATAATCATTAGGGAGAAAAACTAAATAGTGCGAAAGAAGGCAAAGAAAAAGTCAATCCCTCCCCCCCCCCCCCCCGATGCATTAATTGGCTCTTCACTAAAGGTTAATATGAAGAAATAGGTTTTCAATGCTGTCTTGAAATGGACCCAATTGGATTAACTTCTCAAGTGTGGAGGGAGGGAATTCCAAAGAAGGGAACCAAAACAGGAGAAAGCTGCTTCTGTAGTGGTATCCAGGTAATGGCTGTAGGCTGATGGCAGTACTAATTGGTTAATATGAGTGGATCAAGTTGGTCATGAGGAGCTGTAGGGGATCAAGAAATCAGAGACATAGAAGAACAAGAAATCAGAGACATAGAGTGAAGTGTTAATATGTAAAACCTTGTGTATAATGACACAGATTTTGAATTGGATCCTGAAAGAGACTGGAAGCCAGTGAAGAGACCGAAGAATAGCAGTAATTTGGTCAAATTTCTTGGCAATTGTTAGGAGATAGGCTGCAGCATTTTGAAGCATTTTAAGACAATGTATAGCAGAGTGAATCCAGCTATTGTAAAAGGCATTACAATAGCCTGGTGATTTAGAATGAGTGCAAAGGTGATAGTCTTAAGGTGAGCTAAGTCCAGGAAAGGTTTGTTGGAGCATAGAAGTCTAAGGAAGTGTGTTCTTACTGCTCATATTGATAATCCTGAAAGTGCTAAGAGGTGTTGCATTAGGTAAAGGTGATTTATGTTCTTTTATCTGGCCTTCTTATTCTGTCCCACCCCGCAATCCCCAATAAAGTTTATTCAAACTAGTATTATTTCTGGTGATCATTAGAGAAAGACATCATGCTTGGCAAGATAGAAGGTCAACGTAAAAGAGGAAGGCCAGCAATGAGATGGATCGATACAATAACAGCAGCTACGAGTACCAGTCTGTCAACAATGAGCCACCTGACTGAAGACAGAACACAATTTAGGATAGCTATCCAGAGGGTCGCCATGAGTCGACTCCGACTCGATGGCACTTAACAACAACAACAACAATTATTTCTGGTTTCTACCTTCCTCTCTCTTTCCTCAAGAAAACTATTTTGTTAACGTCTTTCTTTTGCAGCGCCAGCCCCACTGTCCCTACCTCCTAGATACCCAGTCATGACCCACCTAAACATGCTGCAGAGGAGTGGTATCTATTTTTTGTGCCCTGCCTTGTGGAAGGGTTGTACCCAGTGGTTCTGGGTTGATAATGCAAGGAGAACCTGGACTACTGACCCCGCCCATGCAGGCACATGGGTTAAACTATTTCTCAGTAACAGAATTTCGATAGGAATAGCAATACCAGTAGCCATAACAGTATCACCACACAATTAAATGGAATTTCCAAGCACACTTTGATAGGTTGCCTATACATTGTTGTTGTTAAGTGCCGTCGAGTCGGAGTCGACTCATGGCGACCCTCTGGATAGCTATCGTAAATTGTGTTCGGTCTTCAGTCAGGCGGTTCATTGTTGACAGACTGGTACCCGTAGCTGTTGTTATTGTATCGATCCATCTCATTGCTGGCTTTCCTCTTTTACGTTGACCTTCTATCTTGCCAAGCATGATGTCTTTCTCTAATGATCTCTCTCTTCGAATGATATGTCCAAAGTATGAAAGTTGAAGTCTTGTCATCTGAGCTTCTAAAGAAAGCTTAGGTTTGATCTCCTCTAGTACCGACTGGTTTGTTCTTCGGGCAGTCCATGGTATACACAGTATTTGCCGCCAGCACCATAATTCAAAGGCATGAATTTTCTTCCTGTCTATCTTTTTCACTATCCAGCTTTCACATCCATATGATGTTATTGAAATTACCATGGCTTGAACAAGTCGAATCTTTGTATGGAGAGAGACATCTCTGCTCTTGAGAATCTTATCTAGGTCTTTCATAGCCATTCTGCCAAGAGCAATGCGTCATCTGATTTCTTGACTGCTTGTTGCTTCTTTATTGATAGTTGATCCAAGTAGGTTAAAGTTGTGCACGATTGCAATTTCTTCTCCTTCAATGATGAACCTGCTGATTATGCTAGTTGTCATGATCTTTGTCTTCTTTACATTAAGGTGCAGGCCCATTTTGAGACCGTGTTCTTTGATTGTGAGAAGCAAATGTTTCAGATCCTCTTCACTTTCAGCCAGTAATGTGGTATCATCAGCATAGCGAAGGTTGTTGATGAGTCTTCCACCAATCTTCACACCTCTGTTGTCTTCATACAATCCTGCTTCTCTGATGATTTGTTCTGCATATAAATTAAACAGGTAGGGGGAAAGTATGCAGCCTTGTCTTACACCTTTGCCTATTTTAAACCATTCTGTTTCTCCTTGTTCCGTTCGAACTGTTGCTTCTTGATCAATGTACAGATTGTGCAAGAGAACGATCAGGTGTTCAGGTATACCCATGCTTCTTAATGTGGCCCAGAGTTTCTCATGGTTTACACAGTCAAAAGCCTTGCTATAGTCGATAAAGCACAAATAGATATCCTTTTGGTATTCTTTAGTCTTTTCAAGGTTCCATCTCACATCCGCAGTGATGTCTCTCGTTCCTCGCCCTTTCCTGAACCCTGCTTACACTTCAGGTAGTTCTTGTTCCAGATATGGTTGTAGTCTCTTTTGAATAATCTTCAGTAGAATCTTGCTGGCATGTGGGATCAGAGCGATTGTGCGATAATTTCCACAGTCAGTTGGATCACCTTTCTTTAGTATTGGTATAAACACAGATCTTTTCCAGTCAGTGTCCATGATGTTGTCTTCCATATTTCTTGGCAGAGCCTTGTAAGTACGGTAACAGCTGCATCAGATTGCTGTAATACTTCTATGGGAATGCCATCAATGCCTGGTGCTTTGTTCTTTGATAAGGCTTTCAATGCTGCTTCAACTTCTTCTTTCATCACCAATGGTTCCAGATCATAAGGTACAGGTTGAAACAGCTGTTGGTCCACTTGATCTTTATCATATAAAAACTCTGTATATTCTTTCCACCTTTTCTTGATCTTCTCAGCATCATTCAACATAGAACCTTGAACATCTTGTAACATTCCAATTCGAGGCTGGAACTTTTTCTTTAACTCTTGTAGCTTTAGGAAAGCTGATCTTGTTCTTCCTCTAATAGTTTCTGCTTCTATTTCCTTGCATGCGTCATTGTAGTACTTTTCCTTGTCCTGTCTTGCTGCATGTTGGAAATCTCTGTTGAGTTCTGTGATTGTCTTTCTTTCACCTCTGGCTCTAGCTTCTCTGCGTTTCTGGGCAATTTTCAGAGTTTCCTCCGTCATCCATTTTGGTCATTTTTGCTTTTTCACCTTTTGTAGAGACTTCTCACTTTCTTCCAACACAACCTTCTTGATGTCATTCCATAACTCTTCTGGAGATCTGTCATTTGTATCTAAAACAGCTAATCGATTTTGCAGACAGTCTTTAAATTCCAGTGGTATATTCTCAAGGTCATATTTTGCTGCATTCATGAGTGGTTTGCTCTTTTTCAACTTTAGCTTGAGTTTGCATACTAGTAGTTGATGATCTGTACCACAGTCAGCTCCAGGTTTTGTCTTTGTTGATGTTACAGAGCTTTTCCATCGTTGACTTCCACAGATATAGTCAATTTGATTTTTATACAATCCATTGGGTAAAGTCCATGTGTACAGTCGCCGCTTGTGTTGCTGGAAGAAGGTGTTTGAGATGAATAGATCGTTGGTCTTGCAGAATTCTATCAGTCTTTCTCCAGCTTCATTTCTGTTGCCAAGTCCATATTTTCCAACTACTTTGCCTTCTTCTTTGTTGCCAACTTTTGCATTCCAGTCACCCATGACTATCAGGATATCCTGTTTGCATGTTCTGTCAATTTCAGCTTGTACTTGTTCATAGAACTCTTCAATTTCATTCTTTTCTGCAGCTGTTGTTGGGGCATATACTTGAATTATACTTGTGTTGATAGGCATTCCTCGTAGACGAATAGAGATTAAGCGTTCGCTGACTGCATTGTATTTCATTACAGTTCTTGCAAGTTTCTTCTTTATTATAAATGCAACACCATTTCTTCTTTGTCTTTCATTTCCAGCATAGTAGACTATGTGGTCATCTGATGCAAAGTGCCTGATGCCAGTCCATTTCAGTTCGCTGACACCCAATAGATCAAGTTGTACATGTTCCATTTCATTCGTGACCACCTCCAACTTCCCTTGGTTCATGCTTCGTACGTTCCATGTTTCAATGTGTAAGACATCTTTACAGCTTCTGACTCTCATTTCATGTGCAGCTACATCAGCAGTCAGACGTCCCGAGGGCTTTGATCCAACCACATCATAAATGCTGGCTTTACTCTGAGAAGTCTTCAGCTCTTCCCCAGTAGCTAGTTGAGTGCCTTCCGACCTGGGGGTCTCATCTTCCAGCACTGTAGCGCAATTTGTTTTGTTGTAGCTATCCATTGGGTAACCTATACATTACATCCTATGAATTCCAGAAAGAAACTCTTTGGCACAATGCAAGTATTATGGCGATCATTAACAGTAAATTTGAGAGTCTAAGATCATTCTCCGCATATCCTGGCTTAGGAGTGAGGTTCATTGCTTTCATGGTATGTGGAAAACTAAACCATTTGGAGAAATTTCCCCAAGAGAAATGGTCAAGAGATCACGTCGGGGGCAGAAATGCCATAACATGAATAGCTAGAGCAATATCCTTGGCATTAGAACGAATCAGTGCATCCTAGGTTCTCCTTGGCATGACAGCAATAGCAGGAACATCCTCGGCATTAGGGCGATGAAAGGTTCAATTGACTTAATATACTGCAAATTAGAAAATCATCGAAAAGAGTTTACAGTCTACCCAATTACTGGTGAGAAATATATCTGAGAAAATATATAGGCCCTACTACTACATAGTAAAAGAGCTTTCTGTGGATTTATTGGTAAAGCTGCTGCCTCTAGACGAAAAGGCTGTTGGTTCTAGTTTCTTTCTCCCTGCCCCCTCCCCCCCCCCATAGAATCATCCTCATGTTAGGAGAAGAGACACCTTCAGAAAATGCTGGTTCATCAAAAAAAAAAAAAAATAGCAGCAATACCATTTGTCTTTCTTTCAGGAGGGGAATCATATTGACTGCATAGGACATTTCAAGTACTGTAGCAATTTTAATCATATACCACAGTAGAGCAACATTTTCAGTGTTAGATGGGAAGAATCTGTCTGTCTCTAAGGTAACACCAGCCTCTGTGTCATTTTGTCAGTCTTGATTGTCATCATCCTGAATGCTATCAACTCCAAAACTCATCAACGCTGGAAACCCGGGGCATATGCTCAAGGTGCTCAGGGAAGACTGAAGAAAAACACATATATTTTATATATTTTGAAGTGGCAGGCATCGAATGACTAATAAATATTCTTTCTAAAGATACAGTAGAAGAGTTGATGGATATATGGACTGGATTTTGGTTTACAACTATGATGACCCAAGCTAGCAGAATAGATCCAGAACAGAAATGGAGCATGAACTAAGAGAGGGGGCAATCAGCATGGCAGGTGTGGCACTTTAGAAGAGGAAGGGTAAGCTAATAATTAGGAGGATAGGGTTATATGGGAATAACATTTATAAAATATGCTTCTATTATGACCCCTAGTATTGTGCAAAAGATAATGCATGCCTATTTTATAAATTTAGCACAGGCATTTCAGCTCTCTTCAAACTACACCCCCAGGAATGCCTATATGCAGATCATTTAAAATTAGGAGCAATCTTGAAATGCATCTACTTTTTATGCATGTATACTTCTGTGCAATTTTATAAGAGCTATTTTGTGCATGTAAACATGCTTTACATGCACAAAATGCTTTATAAACTTACCCCCTTAGGGTAGAGTAAATATTTTGTACTAAACAAAACAAGCACAAGCACATACAGGAGCTCATTAGCAACAGTACTATGAACAATACTAGTATTCTTATTTGGGTTTTTATTGTCTTCATCTTTTCTGCCACCTTTTCCCCATCGACAAGTAGATGCTCATTATTGCTGTAAAGACCAACAAAGCATACTATAGACTAAAACTGATATTGAAAAGTGTTCTACCAGCACGGAATAAGAAAAAAACAGTCAATTAACTTGTGATCCCCGTATGTTCATATAACCTTGGACTCATAGACTGGCTCTATAAAGATCTTGAAAAATTGGATGTGACAACAAGAAAACTCCTTGATGTCCATCAGGTAATCTATCAATGTATGCCGAGGCTGTATATCCTAAGAGCTAAAGACAGTATAGGTCCTATAAAACTAAATTCCATATCGTCCTGCTAGACCAGTCCAGACAAGTGGGTTGTGTTTCCCTACTGGCAGATTCATGGAGACAAAGAACCCAATGAAAAGCCCAAGTTTCAATGATATCATTCCTCTGCCTCTATTTGCCTCAGCCACCAGAGGTCTTTTCAGTATTTCTTTGTCTCCAGAAGATGGTGGATGGATTTTCTCCTCTCTGAGAGGAAAAGATTGATTAAACACTCATGAACAACCACCTTGATGGTGACTCTCTCACTTGAGCGTGACATGGGAGGTCCACTAGATTATGGTCTTTTCGGTAGCCATAGGAGGCGGGAAAATTGGTTCAGTTCCAAGAGCTTATCATGATAAGAGCCTGTTGAGCAGCCAGAAATTGGAAGAATTGGAAGGATCTGGAAGAGTACAGTAGCCTCACACAACCTCAACACCCCCTTCTTCTTACTCTGTCCCTTCTGCTCTCTCCCGAAGATTTCAGAAGGCTCTCAGAGGGATCTGCCTGCCAGCCACCTCAAATGCAGTGCTGCAAAGCCAGTAAAACAGTTTCAGGGGAGTAGAACTCAGCCCGGCATGGATTCTCTGCTTGTGGCTCTCAGGGGATGATTTCCAAGGCTTGACCTCATCATTGTCATTGGGGGCTCCTGATTCTGTCTGCCTGGGATGCAATTCAGGATGAACCACTGGAAACTGTTGTTGTGGTGTGGGGGTTTCCTGTCATTTTTTGCACATGTTAGTAGTGTTTTTACCTATTATGTGCCTGACAGTCGCGTAGTCCTAGCATGTGCTCCACTTAAGTGGCCCTAACACGCATTCCTACCCTAGCACCTGTAACGCGCATTGTAGTAAAAGTTAACACATGCCTTTTGGGCCGTGGTGGCCTTAGTGCGTGCTGTTGGGATACTTGCCTTAACTCTCTATATCTTCTGCCAGGAAACATTGTTTGGCCTGTGGCAAGCAAGGTGCTTCATCTCTGGATTCCGGATTCTTCTCTTCTTGCATGGCAGCTTCTGAGTCATCTCTGGAGGGCCTGCTTCCCATCTCTCAGCTGGGGGATGCAGTTAGCCCTGCCTTGTCTGTTTCAGGGCAGGAGGTGATGTACATCGCTATGGGTAAGGATATGCAGCCAGCAGGAGGGTCCGGCACCCATGCTGTGAGCTGCTCCTCATCCTCTAGGGAGTCTGTGGTGGCTATGTCCCCTGGTGTTGGGAGATCACTTCCGACAGGAGAGCTTCCGGAATCTGGATTGTCCTCCCCAGAATTCTTTTCCTTTTTGTAGTTGGATTGGTCCTTCCTGTGTGGAAATTCAGACCCTGCATTATCTGGGTGCTCCCAGGCGCAGTCTTTTGAGGGGCAGGCTGAGAGTGGAAGCCCTGGTTGATTGCATTTGGCTAATTGTCCCCAGAAAGGGGTGTCCCCTGGAGATGGGGAACTGCTGAGAGCTGTCTGGGATTTTGACTGTCACTGGGATTCAAATGGTTTGGTACTAAGTTCTGATTTGGATGAAGAAGTACTCTCACCTTCAGAGGATTGTGAAGAGGCCGATGTGATCTTCCTATTCTGGAAGGAGGAGCTGGCGGTGTTGATTGCCAGGGTCTCATCCACCTTGAACTTGGCCCTGCAAACTACCCCTAACTACCTTTACCTTTGTCTCCACGGCTACCCAATATAAACCAAGACCTAAAGCACACATGTTTTCTCCTATAATACGCTATCTTGCATATTATTTTGGCTTGTTAAATCAAACCATTGTTACTCTTACTATTCCAAGTTATACAATGACCTAATGACCCCTTATTTCTGTCACATATTGCCTCTTATGTTTTATATTAAGTTATATTTAATCTTGTTTCATGTAAACTTCCACATTATATGTTAACTTGTTACATTTAAACCTCCTTGACTTTGAGATAAAGTGGTATATAAAACCCTAACTACTAGGCCAGGGGTCTGCAACCTTTAAGACGTAAAGAGCCACTTGGACCCGTTTCCGAAGGGAAAAAAAAAACTGGGAGCCGCAAAACCATTGCGACATTTAAAACAAATCTAACACTGCATATATTGTTTCTTACCTTAATGCTATATACGACCCCCTACGTTTCCTGTTAAAATATAGGTGTTTGGCCTATACTCGCCGTATAAGACTACCCCTCTTCCTTCACACACCAAAAAAAAAAAAACGCCAGAAAATATCACAACAACAAGTAACAATATTTGATTTCAAAATTATGATGATTTTGTAGTCAAATCACTAATATGAAATAAAATTATTTTTTCTACCTTTGTTGTCTGACCAATTTATTCTTTGATCATGCTGGTCCCGATCTGAGGCTTCTGCTTTCCTGTCTTCTCTTAGCTCTCTTTCTGTGGTCTATGGTCCATCTGCCATTTCTTATCTCTTCTTTCGTTTTCTTCACTTCTTTCCATCAGCCTATTTCCAGTCCCAGTAACCCTCCCCAATATCAGCCCCTTTCCAGTCCTCACTCCCAGTACCTTCCAGTGCTAATCCCCCCTCAACCCACTTACAAGTGCTAGCCTCCCCTAATCAGCCCAATACCAGTCCTACCCCCCCCATCAGCTCATTACCAGTCCTAGCCTCCCCTAATCAGCTCATTTCCAGTGCTCGTCCCCTCAACCCCATTACCAGTGCTCCATCCCTCCATGTCAGCCCCCTCCCTCCCTCCATCCATATCAGCTCCCTCCCTCCATGTCAGCCCCCTCCATCCCTCCATGTCAGCCCCCCTCCCTCCATCCATATCAGCTCCCTCCCTCCATGTCAGCCCCCTCCATCCCTCCATGTCAGCCCCCCTCCCTCCATCCATATCTGCTCCCTCCCTCCATGTCAGCCCCCCTCCCTCCATCCATCCATATCAGCTCCCTCCCTCCATGTCAGCCCCCCTCCCTCCATGTCAGCCCCCCTCCCTCCATCCATCCATATCAGCTCCCTCCCTCCATATCTGCTCCCTCCCTCCATGTCAGCCCCCCTCCCTCCCTCCATCCATATCTGCTCCCTCCCTCCATGTCAGCCCCTCCCTCCATGTCAGCCCCCTCCCTCCATCCATCCATATCTGCTCCCTCCCTCCATGTCAGCCCCCCTCCCTCCATCCATCCATATCTGCTCCCTCCCTCCATGTCAGCCCCCCTCCCTCCATCCATCCATATCTGCTCCCTCCCTCCATGTCAGCCCCCCTCCCTCCATCCATCCATATCTGCTCCCTCCCTCCATGTCAGCCCCCACCCACCCTCCATATCAGCTCCCTCCCTCCATCCATCCATATCAGCTCCCTCCCTCCATGTCAGCCCCCTCCATCCCTCCATGTCAGCCCCCCCCCCCCTCCATCCATCCATATCTGCTCCCTCCCTCCATGTCAGCCCCCCTCCCTCCATCCATCCATATCTGCTCCCTCCCTCCATGTCAGCCCCCCTCCCTCCATCCATCCATATCTGCTCCCGCCCACCAAGGCAGCCCCCCGCCCTCCCTCCATGTCAGCCCCCCTCCCTCCATCCATCCATATCTGCTCCCTCCCTCCATGTCAGCCCCCCTCCCTCCATACATATCAGCTCCCTCCCTCCATCCATATCAGCTCCCTCCCTCCATGTCAGCCCCCTCCATCCCTCCATGTCAGCCCCCCTCCCTCCATCCATCCAGATCTGCTCCCTCCCTCCATGGCAGCCCCCCTCCCTCCATGTCAGCCCCCCTCCCTCCATCCATCCATATCTGCTCCCTCCCTCCATGTCAGCCCCCCTCCCTCCATCCATCCATATCTGCTCCCTCCCTCCATGTCAGCCCCCCTCCCTCCATCCATATCAGCTCCCTCCCTCCATGTCAGCCCCCCTCCCTCCCTCCATATCAGCTCCCTCCCTCCATGTCAGCCCCCTCCATCCATCCATAACTGCTCCCTCCCTGTCAGCACCCTCCCTTCTTCTGCAGCAGCCGCGGCTCTCTGCCTCTTAGGGAACCGCGGCTGTGCTTTTAAAATCATCTCGGAGCCCTTCCTGTCTTGACGGGCTCTGTGCAGCATTGTCCCGCCTCCAAAGGAAGTGGTAAACAACTTCCTTTAGAGGCGGGACAATGCTGCACGGAGCCCGTCAAGATAGGAAGGGCTCCGAGATGATTTTAAAAGCACAGCCGCGGTTCCCTAAGAGGCAGGGAACCGCGGCTGCAGAAGAAGGGAGGGAGCCCATAACGCCATAAATACCGGGCGGGCAGTGTGCTCCGGAGCCGCGGCAAAGGTGAGAAAGAGCCGCATGCGGCTCCGGAGCCGCGGGTTGCCGACCCCTGTACTAGGCCATTCCACAAATTAATCTTGTTCAAATGCTACAGCTTGGATAGTGATAGGGCATGTGGCAGCACAAAGGAGCAGGAGAGCCACGTCACTGGAGGAATGAGCTTTATTGATTACAAAGTCTGCCCGACACATGTTTCGGCTGAAGCCTTTCTCAGGGGACTGAGACCTTGTACAGAAACATATACATAAAAATCATACATATAAAAAATAAATTAAAACCAATAAATCAATATACAACTAAAATTATTACAAAGATAACAGAAAATGAAAAGTAAAAGTGGTACTCTGACAATTTCCATATCCAAAAGAACCCATATGACATGATACCTTTATAATTATTAAAACTAATTTAAATCAAAACATTTGTAAAAGGATACAAAACAATAAAATTGTACACATATAAAATCTAAAACTTTAATACGTGATACCAAAAGAGGAAAAATGTGTAAACAAACACATTGATACTCATAGTAAAATATATGCAGAAGGAAATAATGCTAGATAATACACAGAGAACTCACCACTGGTAAGACACTTATAAATCATAGCTTACTAATGGACCTAAGAGATCATCCAAGCAAGATACTGTAAAAAGGGGAGAAAATACAAAAAAAAGAGGAAATCATCCACCTAGGAAAGAAATATCATGGATATGTCCACCTACTCTCAGCCGGTAACATTACCACAATAAATAGAATTGTATGTGGGGAGGGTGCCCTAGGGGGCGCAGAGGGGAGGAGCCTAGATGTACAAATCCAATATATTGTCATTTCTGCCAGAAGAAGAATTAAGTGTACATATAAGATCTTACCAAAAGAAAGTGAATGAAAACACTTGAAAGGGAAAATGAAAGAAGGTAGTGAAAAGGATAATACTGTGCCCAACAGATCAAAGCAAACGCAACAAGCGAAAACCCTATTATTACCGTAAAAGCTTTATGTGCAAGATGGGCAAATAGGGGAACACTGTTGCTCCGGGCACCAGAGGGCTCATCATTCATAACTATGAAGGCAATCTATCAGGATTATGTGCATAAACATTTATATAGGAAGGAAAACCCGAGTACCGGTGCATAGAATAGGGCAAAGAAGATTAGACGTCACAGGAGAAACGACCAGATGCCCC
The DNA here is from genome assembly GCA_033557465.1 of Ichthyophis bannanicus. Classification (NCBI taxonomy): domain Eukaryota; kingdom Metazoa; phylum Chordata; class Amphibia; order Gymnophiona; family Ichthyophiidae; genus Ichthyophis; species Ichthyophis bannanicus. Next base: position 367,638,264 of record CM066033.1, on the reverse strand, counting down.
AATCTGGTGCTAACAATAAGCCATTCTTATAAGTCGACTCCCAATAACTAAAAAGCGTAGATTAACTAATTTATAGCCACAAAAGACAAATCTGTGTGCGGATATCTAACTGTGCCAGCCAAATTGTACATACAATAGAAAACAGTGAGTAGTTTAAAAAACTAAACTACAGATCTACAGTGGCTGCATTGGAAAGTTATATTTAAGACTCTCACTTTGGTCTTTCAGGCTTTACAGGAAGAAGCTTGCACACTATTGCTGCATGTCCTTTCTGTTAAGAATGATTGAAGTGCATATATATACATACATATATATATACACTGTATATTCCCGTGCTTTTTAAATCACTGGCCCAGTTCTGTGGAGCATGTTGCCTTTGGTTGTGCACCAGGATGTTCTAAAAAGTTGAAAAGCTTCTTTTTTGTTCAAGGTTTTAGGGATTTGACTGAATCTTGAAGAAAGTGGTTTGTCGGTGTAAATTTTGTGCAAATTTCATTGGGGTGATTGAGTTTTGGGGATGGGTTGTATTATATTGTTTTGTTTTGTTTTTGGGGGGATGGGGCCAGGTTTATGTTGAGGAAGGCAAAGCCAGTTTGGGGATTTTATTTTGAAAGTCCTCTGTGTATCTGTTACAAAGCAGGTGCAAAGTCCAGGATACTTTTGTGCCCACAGTCCCCACTAGCTCTGAATTTGAAACTCTGCAAAGAGTTTCCCTTTGAATCTTACTTTGAAGTTCTACCTGCAAATCTGCAAGCTTTCTGTGGGGTTTGAAAATTGACTCCTAACTAATCATTAGCCAATAAACAGCAGGCCTCAGATTTTGTTCCACAGGAAATCTATACTGCATATAGAAAGCTGAATTTCACTGCCTCTTCAGGGTCAGCATGGATGATTGATAAGGACATGAGAAGAAGGACTAGTGACAAAACTTGCTTCTTTAATTAATGATGCAGCAAATCATTCTGCTTTTAGAGCTCTTGTAGTTTTCTGCACACTACAGCAATGTGTCTAAAATGCCCATCAAATGTCTGAGTAATATCCCTCATCTCGTAGATATATTCCTGACGTTTTTGTTCAGAAAAGAATGAACAGTGTTTGTGTGCATATGCACGTGGAACAGGTTATATGCAGTCTCCCTCATCCTGAATATGTCTAGAATAAGTTTCTGCCCTGGGTTATCTTCAAGTAAACTTAAAAGTCACAGTGACCAGTAAATTCCACAAGGTACTGATGATGCCAGCACATCCCAGAATGCACTGCAGCATAAACTTAGAAATAAAATGAAGGCTGGACAAGACCACCCTTGCAAGGCCCGAAGATTATTACAATGGAGACTTAGAGCTGGCTGGAGTGAAGATATTGTTTCTCTTAGTTGTTCTCTCTATAGGGGCGGGGCTTCCGCTCCTTCCTTATCCCCTAGTTTACTCATCCCAGTTTGTTTTTGGGGTCTGAGTCCTGATTTCTTGCAGCTTTGCTTAGTTAGATTAAGTGATCCCTGTTTGAAGACCAGGCACCTTGCTGCCTTTGCTTAAAGTCTCGTATTTGTTTTGTTGTAGGTCTTGTCTGTCTGTCTGTCTTGACTAGACCGAAAGCTTCAAGAAGTAGGGACTGTTCATTAAGGACTTGAGATTGAGTGGCGGTGGCTGCCAGATAAAGTAACACATGGTGGCACTTTTCTTTATTCATATAGAGGCAGATTCCACAAAATCCACATCCAGTCCACGGACATGTTTAAATTGCAAAATGAGCACGATTCCATCCCAATTCCACATTCACGGGTATAGACGTGCTTGCGTTTATGGAATCGGCATATAGACGTGTCCAGCGTGGCACATCCAACATGCTGTTCAGCCGGCCTGTGCACATATCCAGCACGAGGCACGCGCATGGATGGAGGCATGGGCCATAGAGTGAAGCGGAGAAACCCATCCCCGTTAATATTATGGGACACAGATAAAACTCTGCAATCATTTTGGACATCTTTGTGCTCACCGTATTCTGGAAAGTTACATGTTTCCATTCCTGTCCATCTCTGTGATATACCCGTGGACACCTTCGATGGCCATGCCTCCTCAGTTAAAACGTGTATCTCCTAAGCTGCTCTTCTCATGACAGTTTTATGCTGATGCAAACTAGACATAAATACTAGCCTGTTCATGCCCAGAACAATACAAAGTAATCTCAGTGCACTCTAAGATATAATAAGATCAAGTAGATAGTAACATGTTTGTCATGACATACCTTGCATCAAAGCGTACATGGCAGTATAACAACTCCTCAGTTATTCTTGCATTGGTCATTTCCAAAAACATTCTTTAAAATGCCAAATTTGGACATTTACCAACCTCACAAATACCTAAACTAACTTTACAGTTCCCCAAAGGATGCATTGTCTTGCTGAGCGACATATCTATGCCCTTCTTATGCCTATGGCTGACTGGCTATGGTATCAGTTTCCCACAAATCTGGGTACTGGCATTTCTCACAGCAGCTCAAAAACGTGGCTACACCTGTCCCATACAAAGTCCATTCTATCCTGGCTTATGTTGGTCTGTATACATCTGCTATCCGTGGGGCAACCCTGCCTATCATCTGTTTTGTGGTCAGGCCTGTGTGGGCATGGGAAGGGGGATCCCTGTGCCATCATATTAAGTAGCCAGCCTCCTGATATATCACGACTCTTGCAGCTTGCATAGATGCTGGACTGGGTAAGGATGTAGGCCGCATGGCACAATCTGGGGAATATTGGCACAACAGCTGTCAAGTCTTCCATTGCCTGGCACAGCTGCTGTATGGCTGCCATATCAAAGTGGCACTTGGTGTCACTGCGGTCATCCATAAGGTCCAGGCATTCATGTTCCCCCTGAAATGCAGATCAGCACACCAGATCCACCCATGCAACCATCAAACCATACACACACACACTCTCACTTGCAGGGACAAATTGTAGAACAGAGCAGAAATTTTTCTAAGTACTGGCCTTTTTCCACTTCTCCAGCAGGAATAACGGGCATGCTTGCAGGAAAGTTAGAAAACATACATAGGCCTTTCCTGAATATGTTATAAACATCTCTGTGGCAAACCACAACCTTGCTCTTCCCCTCCTGGGCACTTTCTGATATCCCCGTGCAAGTGAGATAAATGTGCATGGGCACCAAGTACTCCAATATGTCCAAAGATGTTTTTGATACATAAACATCCCTGCACACATACAAACCCTTATTCGGTTCTGGAATGACCCCCATATTGAACAACACCAGCTATTGAAATGGCAGAGCTGAATATATGCATAAGCAGCAACCATGTCACAATTTCTGTGTTTAAATTAGGTCTGCTTTTTTGATAGCTTAACTTATGCATAGAGATTCTATAGAGAATTTCCCTACTCTCTGTATAACCTTTCGGTCACCCCCCTCCCCCCCCCCCCCACTAGCCTGCCACCAACCCCCATGACTGTGAGTTATAGGCATAAAATTATGTGTGTATCTCGGGCAAATTAAAAATAAAAGACTTAGGTGATCATTATCGGCACTGACTGCATACATCTTTTTAAATATTGGAATTCTTATGTTTGTGTACTACACTGTATATATCTGATACACATTATACAAATGCTTAATAATGAATTATAATATTAATAAGCTGGGAGGTGTTAGAATGCTTTGATGTGATTATGAATTGAAATCTGGCTTCAGCCCTTCTGAGAGGCACATTGAAGGGGAGGCACTGTGCAATTTTTCATTTTCGTTTTCTTTAAAAATGATCCTATAGACAAATCCTGTAATCTCTCATGGTAGGAAGTTGTGATTTTGGGAACAGCATGCATTAGAAAAATTAATCCCCATTTCTCTGTTTTTAATGAGGTAACCGATTTCAGTAGTGCTCCATACGGTAGGAGCTGGTCATCTTTTCCATAGTGCAGTATCCCATTACAAAACCTCAATAATGGACTGTTTTTAGAACACCACCTGTTGGTTGAGCGGGAGGTGACAAAGGGTTCAAGTAAATGGAGTTCATTCTGAGAAGGATGGTACTAGTGGTCTGTCACAGAGATCTGACCTTGGTCTGATTCTTTTTTAACATTTTTTGTAAGTGATATTGAGAAGGGCTGTTGGGTAAGGTTTGCCTCTTTGCAGATGATACCAAAACCTGCAATAGGGTAGACAACCAGGAAGATGTAGATAACATGAGGAGGGATCTAGTGAAGCTTGAAGCATGATTGAGAATTTGTCAGCTGAGATTTAATGCTAAAAATGCAGGATTCCCTTGGGCTGCAAAAATCCAAGGGAGTGGTACAGTAATGGGATTGAAGTACTTCGGTCCATGAAAGAAGAGCGGGACCTGGGCGTGATTGTTTCTGATGATCTTAAGGTTGCTAAACAAATAGAAAAGGTGATGGTGAAAACCAGAAGGATGCTTGGGTGCATAGAGAGAGGAATGGCCAGCAGGAAGAAGGAGGTGATAGTGCCTCTGTATAAGTCTTTGGTGAAATCTCACTTGGAGTATTGTGTGCAGTTCTGGAGACCACACCTTCAAAAGGATGTAAACCAGATGGAGACACTGCAGAGGAAAGCTACTAAAATGATCTGTGGTCTTTGTTATAAGGCATATGGGGACAGACTTAAATAGCTCAATATGTTTGCTGTGGAAGAAAGATTTCAGAGGGGAAATATGATATAGCCGTTTACATACCTCTATGGCATAAATACACATGAGGAGAGCCTCTTTCAATTAAAAGAAAGCTTTTCAATGAGGAGTCATAAGATGAAGTTGAAAGGGGATAGACTCAGAAGTAATATGAGGAAATATTTCTTTATCAAAAGGGTGGTAGATGCATGAAATAAGCCTCCCAGTAGAGGTAGTAGAGACAAGGACTGCATCTGAATTCATGAAAGAATGGGACAAGCACAAGAGGATCTCTATGGGGAAAAAAGTGACCATAAAACACAGCATTGGTATGGAAGGGCAGATTGGATAGGCCGTATGGTCTTCATCTGACGACATTCTTCTTTGTATGTTTTGTTGCCTCCTAGAACCTTATTTGTAAAATGTTTCCTTCCTTTGTAGAGGGGCCGTACCCTGTAGGGACAAATGACTCATATTTCCAGGTCTCAGCAACATTGCTAGTTGTACAGGAAAAGTTTGAATATACATGCTAGTGATTTTGCCAGCAGTTACAGTTGTGGTTAACATTCTTGGCGTCCTTGCATTTTAGGTATGTTGTGCACAATATCTTCAGAAATAATTGCAAATATTCCAACTGTATGTCATCATAATGTTTTAATAGCATGTTCAAAGGTATACAACAACAAAAAATATGTCTCTGCAATTTAGACTAAGTAATTTCTGAGAAAAGAAAACAAAATATGACCAGGACAGGATTAATGGCATACTTCACTAATATTTGGTTGCACAACCCTTGGCAGTGATGACAGCCTCCAAACGTTTTTTGTAGCCATATATAAGTTTCATACATCTGTCTACTGATTATCCCACTCTTCAACTGCAATTTCTTCCAGCTCATGAATGTTTCCAGGATTCCTTTTACCAGTGACAGATTTCAGCACTTTCCAAAGGTTCTCGATTGGATTGAGATCAGGACTCATTGCTGGCCAGTTTAAAACAGTTCATTGGTGGATGTGAGGGAGGAAGAGATGTCACCGGAGCCGATGGCGGCTTGAAAGAGCTGCTCCGGCACTGACCCAGCCAAAAGCCCTAAAAGCAATCCCCTCGGAGGCGGCCAGTGGGGGCATTGGAGGCAGAAAGCGGGCAGGAGGTGCCGGGACCGCTGAAACGCCGGCAGCAATAAAAGCTACTTCGGCGGTGCGACGCACCATCGGGAGAGCACGGCGGCAGCGTGGTGGGCCAAAAAATGGCGCCCGGAGGCAGCGTTGAGAGGGTGACTGAGGCAGGCGGATGGTAGAGGCCTGTACTCTCGACAGTGCTGCGGCTCCCCAGCTGAGAGAAATATCGGAACCAGCGAGCAGGAGGTGAGCTGGATTGTGGAGACTAGCAGGGAGGAGAGGAGCAGGCCAACTGTGTTAAGTGCTGCTGGTGGAGAACAGGGGCTGAGGAGAGTGGCCCAGCAGATCAGTGCAGGCTGCGAAAGCTGTAGGCCAGCAGTGGGAAGCCGGTGAGAGCACTGGGCCTGGCGGAAGGACACTGAGGGGACCCGGAGGAAGCCGGCCACCAGTATCTGGGCAGCAAGTTGCAGAGGGGGACATACGAGCTTTGTAAATTAACAAAAAAGGGCTGGGGAGCCCAAATACTGGACGTTTTCTGCTGACCTTGCAAGAGGCATCTGGTACAGAGATGACCACCAGACGAAAAGCGGCAGATCTTAAAGAATACGCGTACTCAGGGGCGCATGGAGGAAAAGGTGATGTTGGGCAGATGGAGAACAAAAAGCTCCCAGAGGTGCAAGGAGAGCAGGGGGGAGCAGGAGACATGGAGAATGTAAAAGCCCCAGGAACAGACCCTATGCAACCTATTACGAGAGCGGAGCTTAGAGACTGGTTCCTTGAAATCAAAAATGAAGTGCAGTCAGTGAAGAGTGAGTTGAACGACGTGTTGGCCCCCTGAAAGAAGAAGTTGGAGAATTGGTCTGTAGAATGGGAGACCACGAGAACAGGCTGCAAGAGATCGAACTACATCAGGAAGAAGAGACACAAAGATCGGTGAAGTTGGGGTCACATTATGAGACTTTGTTATATAAGCTGGAGAATCTGGAAAACCGTTCTCGCCGTAATAATCTGAGACTCCGTGGAATACCAGAGGAGAAAGAATTTCAGGATAGCGAGAAGGTAGCCCGTTCAGTCTGCTTGGAGGCCCTACGATTGGGCGGTGGGGAGGCGACAGATACAGACCTACAACTTGAAAGAGCCCACCGAGCACTGGGGAAACCCGTGGGTAACAAGCCCCGCGACATAATCATCTGTCTGGCACGTTATAAAACTAAGGAGACAATAGTTAACAACATCAGGCGAGAAGGAGCCCTCATGTGGCAGGGCTACCCGGTGCACATATACGAAGATCTCTCTGCAGGCACATTGCAGAGGCGGAGGGCCATGCAGCCTGTTACACAATTATTGCGTAGAAAGGACATTAAATATCGATGGCTTCATCCTTTTGGACTCTCATTTACCTATAAAGGGCGGACATGGCGGGCACAGACACCGGAGGAGGCCCAGAAAGCTCTCAGGGTGCGGGCCTGAGCACCCACGGGGCGGACCTGGCGACAGGTCCTTCCATCGAAGGGCAGTAGGGGCAGAGGGGAGGCAGCCCAGAGTGCGGAAGAATCGGAGGGCCGCGATATGGGCAGGAGATGCAAGAGGCCCAGCGGCTGGAAGACACTTGAAAAGACTTGTGGACTCATAACATGATGGTTTATGGTTTGCAAGGTGGTGGAGGAAGGTTGTCTTTAAGAATGATTACATAAGTAACATGCAGGTATTTTGTAAAGCAATTGGGGGAGAGGAGGGTGGGGAAGGAGGGGAGGTGGTAGTGAGGGGGAAGGTGCAGGGGGATGGGAGGGGGAGGAGGGGGGTGAGGTGGAGGGGCACCGGGCGGGAGGTATAAGAGAGGGAGGGAGGGAGAGGATAGCGTGGAAGTAGGAGGGCATAGGGAGAGGGAAAGGGGGAAGAGGGTATGGATGGAGGGAGGGGGGAGAGCGGGTTGAAGGTGGGCGGGGGGTAGGGGTGTGTAAAGGCTTAAGGCTGGGGAAGGTAAGGGGCGCACTACTCCTGAGTTATCCTCTGGAAGAGACGGAGGATGGGGATGGGAGGAGGAGGGAGGGGGGGAGGGGGGATGAGGGCTTGAGGAGGTCGAAGGGGGGGCGAGGTAAGAGGGGGGAGGATGGAGGGGGAGGGAAAGGGGGAGGGGGGAGGGGGGGTATGGGAAGCGTAGAATGTTAAGTATTATGACCTTAAATGTGAAGGGGCTGTGAACTCGAAAGAAACGCCAATTGGTGGGGAGAGAGGGTAAGAGAATGGGGGTCGATATTATGTGCATACAAGAAACGCATTTGCGGGTGGGGCAGGAATACTTGTTGGAATCTAGGCAATTCCCCAAGGTAGTTTTGGCGGGCCAGAGATTAAATTCTAGGAAAGGGGGGTGGGCATTTTGCTGGGGGGGGGGAGTACCACACCATGGTGAAGGACGTGCGACGGGGGAAAGGAGGGAGATGGGTGTGGGTATTATTGCAAATTGAGGAGGAGGAGGTCTGGGTGATCAGTGTGTATGGTCCTAATGAGAAGCAGGGGGAGATGTACGAGCAACTCTTGAAAGAATTGGAAGGCCTGGGGAGTACACCAATAATCATGGGGGGGGATTTCAATTTAGCGTGTAACCCTAGGATTGATACCAGTGGGGGGCAGGGGGGAGGAGGAAGGGGGGATAGACGAAGCCTACACGCGCTGCGGGAGCGCCTGGGCTTGGTGGATCTGTGGAGAAGTTGGCATCCGGGAGAACGGAAATATACTTACTACTCACCAGTGCATAGCTCTTATAGCAGGTTGGACATGCTTTGGGGGGGAGGAATCTGGTTGGACAGAGTGCAGGAGGTGGAACATGGTCAAATTACTTGGTCGGACCATGCCCCAGTGAGTGCATGCTTTGATATGGGATGGAAAGATGAGAGTTTAAAATTCTGGAGACTTAACAATTCCCTGCTGGAGGAGGAGAAACATGTGGAGCAGCTTAAGGCTCATATAAAGGATTATCTCTAGCTAAATGATACGGGGGAGGTGTCTATGGGGGTGCTTTGGGACGGTTTAAAGGCGGTGATTAGGGGACAGCTGGTTGGGTTGGGGGCGCGCGTAAAACGTGAAAAAGGGGCCATGGAATGTGATTTATTGCAACAGCTGCGGCGATTAGAGGGGGTGCATCAGAGGGTGGCAGATCCAGGTACCCTTACGGAAATACAAAGGGTGAGAGGGGAGCTGAGTAAATTGCGGGCCCAAGAGATAGCATTCCAACTGGCGGTCTTGAAACTGGCCCATTTTGAAGGTGGGAATCGGGCAGGGAGGGTGTTAGCCAGTCGCTTGAAGGGAAGGAGGCAAGCAGGGCATGTTGTGAGCATTAGGAGCAATAAAGGTGAGTGGGTTCAAACCTCCAAGGGAATTAGGGGGGTGTTTCGGGAGTATTATAAGACTCTGTATGAAAGTGAACTGGAGGTGGGAGGGAGGGACACTACGGAATTTCTGGAGGAATATGGGCTGGCACAGGTGACGGAGGAGGAACGGGAGCATCTAGGGCGGGAGATTCAGGAAGAGGAGGTGCGGAGGGCTATAACCACATTGAAATTGGGAAAGGCGCCAGGGCTGGATGGATACACGGCAAAATTTTATAAGGTTATGTCAGAACAGATCACGTCCATATTTACCAAAGTAGTCAATAGGGTGCTTCAGGGCACTGTTCCCTCTAAGCTGTGCGCGTGTGCGCGCGCACACAACTCGCCAAGCGAGCGCACATACTTTATAACAGAGCGCACAAAAATTACAGTTCTGATTCTGATAGAAAACAACACAGACATCTTAAAATTTAAAAGCTGTTGTGTATTTACGGTTTTCACAAGTTCTACAATATTTTCTAGTGCGATCAATGTGGTGTACATATTGTATTCTGACGTGTAGTCAAATTGTAAAGTATATAACTCCGAGTGTCGTTATGTGGTGCACAAAAATTTAAGCTTCCTTCAAAAGCTGCACAGCTGATATTTTATGCGCACACATCCTACAGAAAATTAGAGGGAACATTGCTTCAGGGGGAGGGCCTCCCGCGCACAATGGCGGAGGCCAGTATAACGGTCTTGCCGAAACCAGGGAAGGATAAGGGGGTTTGTGGTTCGTATAGGCCCATCTCTTTAATCAACCTAGATGCAAAGCTATTGGCAAAGATCTTGGCCAACCGTATCCAGGACATTGTGCCACACTTGATCCACCCGGATCAGACGGGCTTTGTGAAGGGACGTCAGGGTAGCGATAATGTGCGAAAGATTTTGAATATTATGTGGCATCTTCAGCGGACTAAAGAAGAGGCCGTGTTAATCACCGTAGATGCGGAAAAAGCATTTGATCGGGTGGAGTGGTCCTTCATGTTTCAAGTCTTGGAGAAAATGGGGTTTGGAGAGACGTATGTCCGTTGGCTCAAAGCTCTATATCAGGGCCCGAGTGCTAGGGTTCGGGTTAATGGGGGATATTCGGAGAGTTTTGAGCTACATAGAGGTACCAGACAGGGCTGTCTGTTGTCACCCTTGCTGTTTGCCTTGGCAATAGAGCCGTTGGCAGCATATATTAGGCGACTGGGGGACATTAAGGGAGTACAGATAGGTGGGCGGGAGGAAAAGATTGGACTATTTGCAGATGATATTATTTTCACCCTGACGCAACCACTTACGACGCTACCAGTGCTAATGACGGCTATACAAAGGTACAGCCGCTTAGCAGGGTATAAAATTAATCAAGGGAAAACAGAACTGCTGGGATTCAATCTGGCGCCCAGGGTGGAAGAGAGTCTGCGGCATCATTTTAAATTTAGGTGGGTGGAGGGGAGTTTCAGGTACCTGGGGATCCAGTTGGGGAACCCTCTCACTAAGATTAAGCAATGGAACTATCAGGGACTGGTTGAGAATATAAGGCAGGACTTATCACGGTGGAGGGGGCTGTATTTGTCTTGGATGGGGCGTATTGCAGTAGTAAAAATGAATGTTCTTCCAAGGTTGCTGTTTGTTTATATGTCATTGCCGTATCGGTTGGTCCGAAAGAAAATAGCTAGGATGCAAAATTTGTTGCTGCAATTTATTTGGGATGGAAAGCGACCAAAAGTAGCCAGGGCGACCATGTATAGGCTTAAAACGGAGGGGGGGCTGGGGGTTCCATCTTTGCTCCGGTATTATGAAGCGGCGCAACTTCGGGCCCTCTTTGCCTGGAAGGAGGGGGTGGAGAGGCCTGGGTGGGTGGGGATGGAGGGGGAGGCGGGGACCGAGGGGGGAGCCTGGATCTGGGACCCTGGGGGGGGAGGGAGGAGGCTGGGAGAAGAGAATCCCTACAGAGCCCTTACCAGGCAGGTTTGGACGAAATGGAAGGGGTACCTGTTAGGGGGGAAGCAATACTCACGAGAAACTCCAATCCAGATAGCCATGAAGGGTAGGATGGGGGAGGAGGCAGGGGTCTTTAGGAGATGGGGGGGCGGAAGGGTTACGGACGTTGGGACAATTGGTGGGGGAGGGGGGGAGGATTAGAGGCTTTGAGGAGTTGCAGCAGAAATACTGTTTGGAGAGGCATGACAGGTATGCTTATGCTAGTCTATGGTACTGGCTTCAGAGGAAGGAGGTGAAGCGAGACTGGATGGCGAAACCCACGCCCTTTGAGGAGATGATGGGGGGTACTGGGATGCCAACTAGGACTATATCGAAGTTATACCGAATCCTGGGGGAATCCGAGCAAGGGGTCGTACGGGGCCAGAAGCAGTGGGAGGAAGACCTGGGGGGGCAATGGGACGGCGAGAGGTGGGATAGAATCTATATCAGAACTCATAAATTAGCACCGGGTACAGCCATGCTGGAAAACAGCTATAAGCTAAGGCTGAGAATGTATTGGACCCCGGTGTGGCTACATGCTCTATACCCTACTAGTTCGGATCAGTGTTGGAAGGGGTGTGGGGCTAGAGGAGACTTGCTGCATATGGTGTGGGGCTGCCCGGTAGTTCAGGAATATTGGAGTGGGGTGGAAAGACTCACGGAAGACATTACTGGGGTGCAGACAGGCTTTACTCCTAGTATGGTAATCTTGAATGAAGGGGGCTGGGAGAGGGCGGGAGAGACAGGGGGAGACTACAGGGGTACTGTGTAATTGCAGGGCGGATGAGTCTTCTCCGCTGGTGGAAGAAGCCGGATGTTCCCCCCTTAGCGGAGGTGGTGGGGGGAATGGAGCAGCTTTGGGGGTACTGTGCAATAGAAGCCCATCGAAAACATACTGTTCCACGATTTAATAAGGTGTGGGAAAGATATGAACACTGGAGGGTGGAGGGGAGGGATCTAGATGAAGGATGGGGTGGGGGGGGAAAGGGGGGGGAGTGGAGAATTTGTGGTCATTATGCTGGGGTGGTTTTCTAAGGGGGGGGGTAATATGGCCGGTGGGTGGGCGGGAGGTTAATAGAATGTGGGTGGATGGGGGGAGGGCGGGGAGAATTTCTGCTTGGGATAATGTAAAGTAGTATAAGCGGGGTTAAATTGTATATTGTATAAGCTGGGCAAATAGTACATGGGGGGGGGGGTTTGGGTGACATGGAAGACATATGGGAAAGCACTAGGAACAGGGGCCTTCCCAATGGTCACTGGTTAATGTGATTAAGGCCATATCGATGTTATAGTATTTGTTTTGTATTTGAGCATAAAATTAAGGGGACGGATAGCCGTTGGATGGAATGTTTTTATTGATGTATTAGTGTGCTTCACGTTATAGAGTAAAGGGTATAAAGAAGTGTATAACTGGATGGGAGGCGAGGTAAGGGGAGAATTTATATCGAAGAGGGTGCTTATGCTCATGGGTATCCGATGTGGAGGAGGTGGGAAATGAAGTCTGACTGTGTGCAAAAGTTGATGACTATGTTTGTAATAGTTGATGACCGGGAATGTACAGTGTGAAAAAATGATAATAAAAAATTATAAATTAAAAAAAACAACAACAAATAGTTCATTTGTTCCTTTTTAACCATTCTTTTATACTTTTGGATGCATGTTTTGGGTCATTGTCCTGCTGTGGCACCAATGACCTTCAACCCAGATCTCCCTTTCTGACACTAGGTAGCACATTTTGCTCCAAATTACATTGGTAGTCCTCTGACTTCATGATTCCTTTAATACATTCCAGGCCCTCCAGTTCCTGAGGCAGCAAAACAGCCCCACAACATTATGGGACCTCCATAATATTTAACTGTAGGAAGGGTGGTTTTTTTTCCTTATAAGGTTAATTTCTTCGCCTGAAAATGTATCGCTGGTCAGCATTGCCAAAGAGCTCAAGTTTGGTTTCATCTGTCTACAGAACATTTTACCAGAAAGATTGTGGTTTCTCAAGGCAGGTTTGGGCAAAGATCAGGCGTGTCTTTTTTTTAAATATACTTTATTTGGCTATTGCCACTCCCTCGTTCCTCTTGCCATCCTATACCTGTAAGCCAGGGGTGGGAAATTCCGGTCCTGGAGGGCCGCAGACCAGTCATGTTTTCATGATGTCCCTAATGAATATTCATGAGATCTATTTGCATCCACTCCATTGTATGGAAATAGATCCATGAATATTGTGGCGCTCCCTACGGTCTAGGTGGTTGCCTATAGGTAAGGGCGTGCCTTATAATGTCCCCTTTTTAATGGGCTCCAGAGCTGAAGCTTCTGGGTATTGTAGTTGTGTGAAATGACAAAGAGAGTCCGAGGGTTTTGAAGGCAAAAACACAGGAAATTTATTTTTGTCTTTCCCTTTGCAAAAAACCTCCTTAGAAGCTTAACACATGTCAACCAAATTAGGATGTACTCTCCAACAAAAGAAGTTTCAGTCAAACAGGATTCTGACAGTGATAAAATGTTACAATTGCTTCCTGCAGCTTGTTATACCAGAAGGTGTTTCTTCAAAAGTCCAACAGTCAGAAATACAGCTTAGCTGGTTTCTGTTAACTTCCAGCAAAGGTATCAGCCTTTCCCAAACTGAGTAAAAACTTTAAATAAATCTTTTCTTTTGCTTCTAGCTGTTGTACATTCAGATAGCTGTTTTCCCTTAATCATTCAAATCAATCTTGAATCATTTCCTCTCAGCTTTAAACAGCAGCAATTTTCCTTTTAAACATTTCCAGCGTTCAAAACATAAGACATTCAGTTAAAGGGCTTCTGGCTTTTTCCTCAGCTTAAAACCCTACAGCCTCTTCATTCTGTCTTCATACAAAAAGAACAATCCATCAAGGAATCTAAGGAGTCTTGTTCAACATCACAAGGCTCTGTCTGCATGTCTTCATAATCAGACTCTGCTGTCTCCTGGCTTAACTCAGGCTGAGGGGATGTAGGCTTAATCTCCCCTAAATGTTTTAAGACCTTTTCCCAACAGGACTTCTCTCTGTGCTCAGGGATTTTAGAATGGCTGTAGAGACCCTTATCTCTCAACAAGCTGAACAAGGCTTCTAACTGGTTCACCTTGTCCTTCGTGACCCTTCTCTTCAAAGACCTTTCCAGAGGTAAAACTTCTCCCACAGACTCTTGCAGGGCTGCTCCCATACCTGGACTATAGTCAGCAACTCTCTCAGGACAGAGCCTCCGGTTTCCAGACCGTGCTGCAATTCCTTTACAGCATGGGCTTCTCCCTGGACTGTAGTCCCCAGTATGCTGGCTGCCTTGGGAATCCCTTCTGTGGCTGTCTCTGGAAAGCCTCTCTCTTTCAATTCCCCTGAAGGATTCTTTCCCTTCAGTTTGCCTCGGGAGCTCTCCTCCCTCCTTTCTCTTGGTAGGCTCCACTCTTTCTGTTCCCTGGAGCTTAAATGTATGTAGCTACTCTTCCCCTTCCAACTCCTCCCCCAGGTGCTTCCTATTACCTCCCTGGGTTGCCTTGGAGCTTGGGTGTGGTCTGGACTCAGCAGCTCTGTGTGTGTGTTTTTTTTCTTTGGCTGCAGTTTGAAACTCCCTGCTCTCTGAACTATCCCTCTGCTTGCAGGTAAAAGTTTGTTTTCCAGCTATTTCCATGGGCTCTGAAGCCCCTTCATCACCACAATATTCATTAGGGACATCATGAAAACCTGAGTGGTCTGCGGCCCTCCATGACTGGAATTGCCCACCCTTGCTGTAGGCTACCCTGTTATATTTGGCTGGTGTCGTCATAAAGATTGTCATGCCCATAGCCCCTTACATGTGTATGGAGGGGCGTGCTTGTTATATAGAGTTCCCCAATTAAGCAATGTTCCAGACTGACTATCTTGCAAAGGATTATGGTAATGGTAGTCCAATCATGCGGTGCTTGCCTTTGAGGTAAATGAAGACAATGTAGTTGGCTCAAGTGTAAGGCAATGACAGAATATTTATTTATGAGGTAAATCCAAATGCACACAGATTCACTTGGTAGCACCTTAGGATATATTCTCCAGGGTTTTATATTCAAAATAACGATACAACTGAAAGGTTAAGCAAGTAGCTTGTAAAGACCATTAACAGAAAGTTTTTTTTTCGGTCACTGCTGACAAACCTGCTCAGCAGTGCTGGTGTAAAGGAAACCAAAAAAATAAAAGCTTCTTCACAAAAACAGCTTTTCTTTTCACATTCAAAGCACTTTTGTATCCAACGTGTGCATAGCCTGAGCTGTGTGCTGGTCTGGTACCAGCTGGCTAACAAGCTTCAATCAACAGCTCTTCTCCTTCTCTGCACAAGTATTTACACAAACTTCTAATGTGCCAGTTACTAGAATGTTTCCTTTTTATGTTTGATCCCACTTTCAGGATTTCTCTGTGCTAGCAACCTTGCATAAAGAACAGTCCATGAGATTATCGTCTTCCTCTGTAATTATAGCTTGTTCTTCTATTTGCATAGGTTCTATATCAGGAGCTGGATCAGAAGGCTTTATTAACTGACCTTCATTAGGACAGGAACTGTGTCTAAACACTTTGCCTTGCTCTAGGTTAGACAAACGTTCATAGTTCCTACCTGAGTTAAAGCTGGCATTAGGCTGTCCTCTCAAATATTCTGGCCAGTATGCATTGGAGCTTTTATAACCTGTCCTCCAGTCTATATTCCTGGACCTCAGGGCATCTGCTCCATACCTCTTCTTAGGGTTCCCAGCTGAAGTTCTCTAAGCCTTTGGATTTCCCCAATCCCTTGAAGCTGACTTCTCCCAGGAATCTCTCCAAGAACATGAATCTCTCAGAGCTCCTCTCTCCTTGCTCTCACGCTTGCCTTCAAGCCTCTGCTCAGGCTTTCCTCGTCTGCTCTCTGCATATTCTGTTCTAGTTTTAAAGTTCCCAGTTTCCAACCCCTCCCTTGCAGTCCTCAGGTGTTGCTGATCAAAGTCCCTCCTGGCAGCTGAGTAATTAGGAGTGACGTAAGGGTTTCTCCATCTGGGCTTATACTCCTGCACCTCATCTCCACTAGAGGCTCTCTGCAGGCCACTGCAGCCTGGAATAACCTGTCTTTTAGGTAAACATGCAGTTTTATTCCTGTGACCTGCCAAAACAGGTCCCTTGATTAGGGTAAATTCCCTTCCTTTATCACTATTCTCTGGGTTCTGGGCAGCTTCCTCATCACAAGATCTTATCTATCTTTGTAACCAACATCAATAAGCACGAACAGTCACAAACAAATCATCAACTTGTAGGCAACATCTGTTCTAAGTAGTCCAACAGGTGTCATAGAAACAATTTCCTCCCCTGTTAGCCATTATATCACTGCACCAGCAGAGAGCATCTCTTTAGCCCTTCCATGCACATTCAGAGAATCTTGCCCTTATTTATCTTTTTCTCTTTATTCACCCCTCCCCTTCCCCCTTCTCTATCTGCTTCCCTCCCTCCCTCTCTCCCCCTCCCTTCCATGCCCACTCTCCCCCCACCCGAGTCGGTGTATTCACAGGTAGTCAAGGCATTCCTCCCATAGCACCCAGTACCTCCTCTGTTCCATGGATCCACTCTCTCTTTTCTCTCTCAGTATCCACTCGGCCATATCCCTCATCCTCGTCTTCCATTCACAATATGTCAGGGTCCCTGTCTCTATCCAGTGTGCCACAATAACTTTTCTGGTGAGCAGAAGCACTACTTGGGCTAATTGATTTTTCACTGCACCCTGCACTTTCCCATCCATAGCATTCCCATTTCCCAACAGGAGGGATTTATAGCCTCACTCCACCTGGGTGTCTAAAATCTCCTGCAGCTACTGAAGTCCTCCTTCCCAGTAAGGCTGTAAAGATGGACATTCCAGGAAAAATTGGGCCCAGGTTCCCTCATACCTGTTACATCTCTGGCAGTTGGGATTGTCCCGTATTTGCATTGTAGCTCCCCTCTCCCGGGTCAGGTAAGCCCTATGCAATATTTTATACTGCATTTCCCTCAGACCCATATTCGGAGTGTGTGTAGGTATCTCTGCAAATAGTCCCCCCATGAGATGTTCATCTACTTCTTCCCGCAGCTCCTTTGCCCATGCTTATCCCAGTACCTGATGCCACTCACTCGTTTGTGCCTTTCTTGCCGTCCTATACCAGTAGGCTACCCTGTTATATTTGGCTGGTGTCATCATAAAGATCCTATCTATCTTTGTGAATCCCCATCGGTCATCCACCAATTGGAATTTACTAATGATGTAATGGCGACACTGTAAATACGCCATCAGATGTGCATTCGGAACCCCACCTATTTTGCTTTGATTTAGCTAAAGGTTAGTATGTCCCCCTGCTCCAGTTCTAGGATATGTGCCACATATCAACAGTCACTGTCAGCCCACCTTCAAAAAGCCGGGTTGTCATATCCAGGTAGAAACTCCAGGTTTCCCAGTATGGATCCGAAAGGTGACTTCCCTTTATCCCCACCCAACTTTGCCCGCCACCACTGCCATGCCCTCCACATAGGTTCAATAAAGCATCTAGCCCAGCTGGCTTCTCCTCGCCTTCCCTGAGAGAGCTGGAATAAGCAAAAAACTTGTGGGATGCACATCCCTCATCAAAAAAACCTCTGGGGACATATCTGTCTCCCCCCCACCACCTCCCGCATGCAGCTCATGTATCCAGTGAAGTAACTCAGCCACATTATAGTGGCGCAAGTCTGGAAGATTCAGGTCTCCTCCTTCCCTTCCAAGTGTCAACTTAGCATAGCTAATGCAGGCCGTTTTCCTCCTCCACAGAAAGGTGTTTACCACTCTTCGATAGAGCCACTCCTCCACTCCCTTAACCCATAAGGGCAGCACTTATAGAGGTAGAGCAACTGCGGTAGCAGAATCATTTTAATTATGGCTGCTCTCCCAAACAGCGAGAGTGGTAGACCCTTTCATTTGGCACACCATTCCTTCTGTTGTGCTAACTTTACACACACATTCTTTTTATATTCTACTCCTAGGTCGGCACTGAGAACACCTAGGTACTTCATAGTCTCACTCGCCCAGGTGAGTGGGAAGTCCCTTTTGGTTTTAGAAACACACTTCAGGTTCACTGGCATTGCTCTGGACTTGCTCCAATTAATTTTGTCATTACTTGGGGCAGGGCCATGCCTTGGAAAAATTGATCCCTACTTTCTCTGTCCTCAGGTCCTCTATCATACAACTTGCTGTAGAATTGCTGAAATTGTTCCCTAATAGCATCTTCTCACTTTTCCAACCCTTCCTGTGGGTTCCGCACCCCCTGCATTGTGGTTTTGTGTTTGGCTGGGCTCACCTAGTGCGCTAACATTTTACCATATTTATTCCCCCATCGGTGTAGCTGATACTTGTATAACTTAATATCCCCATCGGCACATTGAGCTAGCAAGGCATTAAGATCTTTCTGCAGTGTTAAGTACTGTTCCCTGTCTTTTGGCTCCATGTAGTGGACATGCTTTCTACATAGGGTGTGATAGATCCAAAAGCTGAGCGTTCCTGACCTCTCTTTTCTTTGATGCATAGACTATGATAGTCCCCCTCATAGTTGCCTTAGCTGCCTCCCATATAATTTTAGGGTCTGTTCCCTCTATGGCATTTTCCTGCCAATAATGTCTCCAAGCCTCCTTCAAATGCTGATGGAATTCCCTATCTTTATAAAGGGTTGGGTTCATCCACCATTGGGTGTTACCTGCTTTACCCCCTCCTCTGACCTTCAGGATCAGCCACACTGAGTAGTGGCCCGACAGTCCCGTATCCCCGATTTCCACTTATTCGACTTTTTGCAGTAACGGTTCTGCTATTAAAAGATAATCTAACCTTGCGTAGCTGTTATGGGGGGCAGAATAGAAGGTGAAATCCATCTCCTCCAGGTGCATAATTTGTCATGTATCTACTACACCATGTTCACCCAGCAAATAGTCTACCCCTTTCTCTTGATTCCCTGCCGGTGAGCCCCGGGGCGGCTTACAATCAATAGCTGGGTCCTGAGGCAGATTGAAATTCCGTCCCCCCTCAGTTATCAGATGGTACCCCCCAAACTGTAAAAGCTTAGAGCTAAGCATCAGGAAGAAGTTGTGTCAGTAAACATTTGGTGCATAAACATTGCAGATTACTATCTTGTGTCCTCCCAACTGCCCACCCATCAAGTGAAACCGGCCCTCTGGATCTATAATATTTTGTGTATTGTGATAAGGAAGCTTATCATAGTTCAGGGAGAAATAATACAAGAGGTGAATTGGCTCTGAATAAGCAACCTGTGCTGGCTGGTAAAAGCACTAAAACAGATTGTTTACCTAAAAGACTACCAGACCCAGAATGCACTGGTTTACAGAAAGCCTCTAGGAGAGCTGGAATAGGGAAACATGTGCCTAATCAGAGAAGCAATGATGTAATCCCTAATCACCTATCTCCTAGGGCAGGGCTTGATTCAGAACACCTGGACTGTGCTAGGGTGGAGTGTCCATCTAGGTACTTTAAAACTAGAAGAAATTCTTCAGACAGACAGAAAAAGCAAAAGCAAGAAGAGCAAGAGCAATGGTGGCAAAGACGGCAAGAGAAGGAGAGACGGAGCCTGAACAGAAGGAAGAACAGCAAGACGTCCAGGAGGTCTAAGAAAGGAGCCAAGGCAGTACGTATGCTGGGAGAGATTCCTGGGGCAAGCATTCTTCATCAGACTGGAAAAAACCAGAGGCTTGGAGATATACAGCCAGGAACCCTCGGACAGCACCTGTAAAGGAGACAGCTGCATCTACAGAAAGAAGGAGCTCTAATACCTATTTAAGGAGGTATGGGGAAAGAGACCTAAAGTCCAGAGATTCTGACTGGAGAGCTGGGCACAGAAGCTTTGCTACCTACTGGCCAAAATACCCAGAGAGGAAACCTAACGACGTGATCTCAGGTATGAACTCTGATCTGTTCCCTAGCTTTGCACAAGGAAGACAGCAGGGAAGCAGTTTCTATCCTGATAGAGATCAGTTAGAGAATTCCTCTGAGCCAGTGTATGAAAATGATCCTATGATATTTCAAGAGCAAGGGGAAATATCAAATGAGAAAGTGGAATGCATGGATTGCTCTTTTTCTAGGCTGCTGTTCTAAAGTAATCCTTAGTTAAGCATCAAACACCAAAAGGAACTGTACTGTTTTTTTTAGCTTCCCAGAAAAGTTTCTTTGAGAGAAAGCTTTGGGGAAAGTTGGAGCCACGTGGAGAGTGGACCAGCAATGGTTTGCAGCTGGTTAAGCACCTGTGATTAGAGCAAGGCACAAGTGCACGTGGGACTTTGGAAAGAAAACGTCTTCACTGTGTGAAAGGAAGAAAGTTGTTTTTTTGATAAAGAGAATTTTCCTTTTGGGTTTATTTTTCATTCCAGCACTGCTAAGAAAGTTTATTAGCAGGGGCTAGAAGAAAGACCTTATCTATTCCATCAAGGTCTTTACTAAGTTGTTGCATAAGTAATTCAGTTGCCTTATTTGTTTTGTTTCCTGAATACAATTCCTGAAGAAATTATCCTGTTGATATTACCAAGCATATCTGTGCGAGGGAATAACTCCCCATAAATAAAATCTGTTTTCTGCTTTACACTCGAGCAACTACAATTCTTTATTCTTGTTAAACGGCTAGTTTTGTGTGAATGAACTACACGATCCACAATCCTTTGCAAGTCAAGTAAATTCCTGTCTTTGCCAAGATTGTGGAACTTTCACAACAAGCACCCCCGTTTACAGTATATCAAAAGGTACCCTGTGGTAGTGACCTTCCATTGGCTTCCGTTGTATGATAAGTAGCCAAGCTGCCCCACCCACCCCCTCAGGAGCTTCCTATGTTCTTTCACAGTTAGGTGTGTCTCTTGTAACAGCACTGCATCTGCCCCTTCTTTCCTAAGGTGATTAAGCAACTTGGTGTGTTTTACAGGGGAGTGGATCCTGTCTACAGTTAAAGTGTAAATTTTCAGTTTATCCAATGCCATGGCAGTTGACCCGCATCCGGCTGAAGCATGTTGGTGGTGTTGCCTATCTCCCAGCTGCACAGACCCCCTTCTCTCCTTCTGCCTTCCTACTCCTTCCCCACTGACTCTGTTCCCCCCCCTCCACCCACCCTCCCATCCCCTCCCTCCCCCTCCATGTTGCTAGCCCTCTTCCCTCCTGCTCCTTCCCTTCTATATTCTAGTGTTGGCCCTTTCTGCCCCTGGCACTCCCCCCGTAGAAGACCCCTCCACCATTTTGACCCTTTCATACCCTTCTAGCCCCCTACCCACACAGCCAATCTCACACACATCCATTACAGCACTCATTCTCTCCATCTCACTCCTCCCCTCCCCCACATCCAGTGCGAACCTGGTATATCAAAAATACAAACTCTTTGTGGCAGAGTTCCAGCCGCTTCATACCCGTGGCATAAGCCTCTTAGTCTTAGTAAGGCCTAGTCTGAATAATACTCACCCCATCCCGCTCATGTAGTGAGCTAAGGGGCGGTTTTACTCCGCGGTTCAGGGGAGTTCCTTAAGTCCGATGCTATTGCACAGTCCAGTTTCTGCACCATTTCTTGCCCTCCAATGTGTGCTTTTTCATTGGGCTGCCACCGACTTTATGATCCAGTAATTAATGAGGGGCAAAGTCTCATACCTGGAAAAAGTCCATAGTCGCCGTTTGTTGAGTGTCTAATGTAGTAGGAGGGGAGCGTTGGAATGCACAGCATTAGATCTGCCGCCCTTTGCGCTGTAGAGACACCCAGACCTCCTCATGCCCTAGGCAGCATGTCGATGAAAGCCTTCAGGACTGCTGTGGTCTCAAAATATGATGTTTGGTTCTCATGCTGTATCCTCACTTTTGCCAGGTATTGCAATGTAAATCACACTCCTTTCTGCGCCAGATGGGAACAATATAGCACCGTGGCTCTGTGGTGCTCTGCCACACAGTTGGAGTAGTCACTGAACAATAGTAATTTATGGTCCTGGTACTCCAAATGTGTTGCATTTGATACTTCTCCATGATTTTGTCCTTGTCAGCAAAATTGAGTATGCGCACTATAACTGGTCGGGAACCTGTCAGTGTTTTTCTGCCATGCTCCAAGTCAGTGTCCCTGCTCAACTGTCATTTGTATGCCTGCTAATGCCACTCCTAGTTGTGATAGCCACTCTTTCATTATGTCTTGAAGGTTACTCTCTTGGCAAGATTAGCGAAGGCCAATCAGCTGTATGTTGTTCCACCTTCCCCTATTCTCCTGATCGTCTTTGTATCTGTATGTTCTTTACATCTCCGCTCCAGTTGCTCCACGTGTCTCTCCAGGGTCTCCACTCTGCTCTCCTGTTGTGCAGGTTTTCCACTTGCTGGACTCTCTGTGTTTGCGATTCAAGACTACTTTTTAATTCCACAAATGAAGTAGCAGTCAGGAGAGGTATTTTTCCAGTACTGCGGTAAGTGAGTGGGTGATCTCTCGTATTGTTTCATCATGGAGTGTGATGACTGCGGTTGCCTGTTCTGCCGCCATCTTTGTAGCCTGCTTTTTCGTGGGTCTGAGGGATTTTACAGGTCCCGTTGCTTTCCAGGCCCAGCATGCTGGTTGGGCTCACCACTTCTGTTGCCAGTATAGAGGATTTCTGGGGTCCTGTGCGTTTGCTAATATTGCTGTTTTTTTTTGTTTGTTTTAGGAGCACCAGGAGCGGAGCTCAGCCGAAAGGCATACGTTCAGCATCATGTCATCACGTGACCCCCAGGTGTGCCTTTTTATGTCTGTCTTTGAGCAGTGGGTTCTTCCTTGGTCTTTGCCCAAGAAGTCCTTCTTTGTTTAGTGCATGGTGTATGGTATGGGTTGAAACCATCACTCCAGATTGCTCTAGGTCAGCCTTAAGCTATTTGGATGTTGTACATGGTGTTTTTCCAACAGTTCACATTAACTGTCAAAGATTTCTTGGATTAAATTTCCTCTTCCCGCCACATCCTGGGAGGTTCTTGACAGTTCCATGAGCAGAAAACGTCTTAATAACATTGCAAACTGTAGTCACAGGAATCCCATGGTCTTTGGAGATAGCCTTGTACCTCTTTGAAATTTGATGTTTGGTGATAATGACTTTCTGACGGTCTCAGGCAGCTCTCTTGTCTTCACCATTGTAAAATGGAACAGGGAGTGAATGTGGCCATTTTAAACATCAGAGCCATCATTCACGTGAGCCATCATTTTCATGTGAGTACTGACAATTGATCATAGGTGTGTCTAATTTTCTACAATGGGAATGTGGTTCTTCTGTTCAAACTGATTTGAATTGTTTATGAGGGTGCCAATAATCATGTCCTGACAATGTCCCGGTTTTTATACTATTTCCTTTTTTAATTGGCCTTGTTTTATTTCATTCTTTTATGTGTCAAATATGTGCGCATATATAGTCTAAAGCCATTTCACTACCATTTTTTTTAGGAGATATTGAACATTATGGGGCCGAACTACAAGAGTGCCAATAATGTTCACCACATTGTACATATATAAGTGGCATGTTCAACCACTAAAAATAAAAATAAAAACTTACTTGATTCCATGCAAGCCAGTGGAAAGATCTCCATGTAAATGAACAGCAAAATTGATTCATAAAAAGTCCAAGCACAGAGTCTACAGATAATTTATTTTTGTCCTCAGTCCTCTACCCAGAATCGCTTAAAGCTAAATTTGGCCACAATTGAATTGCTGAGGTTTTGTCGTGATAGGAGTAATTCCCCAGCTGCTCTTTCAGTGGTACTCAAAGATGTTTTATTGCCTAGTCCGTCTTCAGCTAGGAGCCTTGGAGTAAAAATAGATTTGCAGCTGACTTTGCAGACAGTAATTTCATCTTCGTTCTTTAAGTTAAGGCTCCTGCATAAACTGAGGCACCTATTGGTTCCTGATCAGTTTTGTGCTGTATTGCAAGTTCTAAGGATGACCAGCTTGGATTACTGTAATAATAATACCTTGTATTGTGGTCTTACGGCCTATGTGCAAATTGTTGACATTCAGCTGTGCATCTTGTCTGGCTGCCCAGTGCAGGAGCATATCACTCCCTTCCTAAAAGCACTCGAGCAGTTGCCCATCAATCAACAAGTTCAGTTTAGGATTTCTATTCTGATTTTCAAAAATTCCTAAGGGTGAAAGACCACATTATCTAGTTAATTTATAATTCTGGTATGAGCCAAATTGTAACCTGTGGTTAGCAGAAAGCAAGCAGTGGGCGGCTCCCTCCGTGTCATCTGCTAAACTTTCAATTCCCAGGAAGCAGCTTTCTCTGCTGCAGGATCGGCAGTATGGAATGCTTTGCCACTCTTTGCAGATGAGTGCCACTCTTTGCCACTCTTTGCTCATTTCAAGACAAAATGAAAAGCTTTCCTGTTTAACTCAAGGTTTTGTTCTTGTATAACATTACAGGTTTAGGATGGGTCAGGGCCTTTTTTTGTCCTCTGTTTTTCTGGCTAATGTGCAGTTTATTGTTATTCTGTTTTATGATTCTGTTTGTATTGTTCTAAAACATTTGTTTGGCTTATATTTTATTATTGTAGTTTTATATGTTTTAATTGAGCGCAAATGTTTTTTAGTGATGTTAAGAACTTATGATTATTCAGAATATAAATTCAAGAAATGGACATGAAATTGTAAACTTCCAATCTGAAGAAAAAAAATCATAAGAACCCATAAACTAATGCAAATCAACAAAAAAATGGCTGATGTAAGTAGTTGCACAAAACAGTGTCAGCTCAGCCTCCTTATTTAACTTTAAGATACGGTCTGTTTTTAGTCCTGCTCCTAGGCCAGGGGTCCCCAAACTATGGCTTGTGGACCTGTTTCTCCCGGCTCCTGCCATCGTCTCAAAGGCAATTGTTACTGGTCCGTACCACTATCGCTGTCTCTCTCTCAGGTCCTCTGTCACAGTCCAGCATATCTTCCTCTCCCTACCTTCCTGCCCCTGCAGTCTTTTCGCTTCCCTTTACCTTCAGCAATCAATAGCAGCAGCAGCAGTGATTTACAAATGCTGCCTCTCTTTCAGGCTGATGCAGAAAGCCAGTGTGGCCTTTAAGCACCGATAATGCCAAATTTAAGCACACATAAGCACTTTTAAATGCAAAAATTAGACATAAACACCGATGGAAAAACTAGCGGCCAATTAACACCATGAGTATTTAAATAGTAGGAAAACGAGCTGCACATATTAGTCTGCTATGCAAATCATGGCTATGCCCAATGCAGAGACAGGCGTAGAGGATTTTGCAACCAGCCATAGCGACAATATTTTTACTGCAAGGTCTGAGGTGACTCAAACCTCTAACATGTGCCCCCGACAGTATTTTGATGGCACTGAGTGCTTTCCCTGATGCCTAGGTCATCTTCTTAGATGATCAGGCATTGGGCAAAGCCCCCAATGCCATCAAAATAAGGAAATCTGCTATGCAAATCAGTTGCCCCGATCCCCCCACCCCACAGCACTTTGATGGCATTAGGGATGATCGCGGCATCAGGAAAAGCCCCCAATGCCATCAAAATACTGTCGGGGGCCGGTGCCCTGACAGAGAGAAAATCCCTGTTGGCCCAGCGGCCTCAATCCCCTCACCCTACAGTATTTTGATGGCATTGTGGGCAATTGCGTCATTGGGAAAAGCCCCCGATGCCATCAAAATACTATCGGGGGCCAGTGCCCTGACAGAAAGTGAGTACCTAGTGGTCTAGTGGCCTCTGTACCCCCACCTCAAATTAATATAAAATAACCTGGTGGTCTAATGGCCCTTGAACCCCCCCGCCCCAAATGAAAATGAAAATAAAATAACCTGGTGGCCTATCAGCCCCTAAATCCACTCCTCCCCCCCCCCCCCCCACCTGGTGCCTTTAAAATAAGCAGGAGCACTACCTATGTGCTCCTGCTCGGAATCCACCATCTTGAAAAATGGCGGTACCTGGCCCCATGCTCTGCATCCTGGGATGCATTGGGTGGGGTTAGACTGCCATATAAATCATTGTTTACCTTATATGGCAATCTGACTTCACCATACAGGGCCAGGCACCACTATTTTTCAAGATGGCGAACCCAGAGGGGAGCGAGTAGGCAGCACTCCTGCTTATTTTAAGATACCGGGTGGGGGTTAGTGAATTTAGGTGCTGCTATGCCACCTAGTTGTTTTATTTTAGTGGGGGGTTTCAGGAGTTGCTATAGCACCAGGTTATTTTCTTTTAGTGGGGGGTTTCAGGGGGCGCTAGAGCACCAGATTATTTTAGTGGGGGGCTCCAGGGGCTGCTAGACCACCAGGTTATTTTCTTTTAATTTGGGGTAGGGGCTCAAGGGCTGCTAGACCACCAGGTTATTTTCTTTTAATTTAGAGTGGGGGTTCAAGAGCCGCTAGACCATCAGGTTATTTTATTTTAGTGGGGTGTGGGTTTCAGGGGTCACTAGACCACCAGGATATTCTATTTTAATTTGGGGTGGGGGTGGGGTATAGGGGCTACTAGACCACCAGTTTGTCACTTTCTGTCGGGGCATCAGCCCCCCACAGTATTTTGATGTCTTTGAGGGGTTTTCCCAATGGCATCAAAATACCGTTGGGGGTTGATATGCAAATTAGCCATGCGGTGCCCATTTCTCTGGGAGAGCATGGCAAACTAGCGCCGACTTCTTGTGAGCATGTGTTTGGCTTGCTCTCACATTTTAATGCTGCCATTTTGCACCCAGTTTAACGGGTGGCTCATTTGCATGTGCACAGTTACCACATCCTTAATTTGCATACTCTATTTTTACTGCATCACAGGTTAAAAGTTGTGTGTTGTCCGGTGCATAAAAAGTCGATTCAGCCCCAGTCTAGCGCCGGCTTTCTGCATCAGCCTGTTTGACCTTGGAGCTTTCCCCCTGCCACATGCCACCACCTCTGATTCAGTTTCCTGTTTCTAGCAGGCAGGACATAGCAGAGGGAAGGATATGGGGCTGGTGAGTGGTAGGATTTCTAAATTGCTACTGTTGTTAGCAATCGCAAAAAGGAAGAAAAAGGGACTGAGGGGGAAGGGAGGGGGAGGGAGAGATGCTGGACCCAAGAGGAGGGGTATGGGTTGAGAGGGGAGATGCAGGACTATGAGGATGAAGGGAAGAGAGAGAGAGAAATAGTGGAACCATGGGGGGGGGGGGAGGGAGGGAAGCGAGAGAGAGAGAGGGAGAGATGCTGGACCCACAGAGGAAGGGGATAGAGATGCTAGTGGTCCCCAGACTATTGCTTCAGAACCTCAGGATCATGTGCTGCAGGACAAGAGGAACATCCTCCACCCTTTCAGTGAGCTGAGAAGTCCATTGTAACCCTCAGTCTAAAGGATTTGGGGATCAGCGTCCTAGGTTCACTGGAAGGTGCAAAGATGAAGTGTCCTCAGAATGCAAGCCGGTGTCAAAGCTATCCTGGAGAATGCTGCTATCCTGGGAATCAAATCAGATACCCGGAAGCAGCTGAGAAGCCGGAAGGGACATGCCTGGATATTGGTATAGGCAACAAAGGCAACTGCTTCCGGCGCTAAATTTTGATAGGCGCCAAATTGCTGCCACTGCCTGCATGTTTAATTTAGGCCGAGGCCACAGCGGATAATCCTGAGCAGAAGCGGCAGCAAAACGTTTTCGCAAAACTCAGCAAGGAGCCTGCATCACCTCCTTGGTTCACATGGGTTTTCATGGTATTAGGAAGTCTAGGCGAGCAGAGGGGGTGGAGCATCGCAGACACAGCACCAGAGGGTTCACGAGCCCTGTGCTGCGTTTTGCGAAAGAAAGTGTTTTGCTATCTCTGATGTTCAGAATCATTAACAAGGTGGGAGGAGAATCTCAACCGGGGGGGGGGGGGAGGGGGGGGAAAGGGGGAGAAAGAGGAGCAGAGGAGGTCTGCTTAGTTGCCTTTAGGTGCTATCAAGTGAAATCAGTCCCTGGGAAGGGATCACCTCCTTTGCTGAAAGGACCATTCTCCATCACCACTCTTAGAATGTTCATTTGCAAGAAAAGAGCTCATTGCTTATAAGTAACATGTAGGGGTTGATTTGATAACAGGGCACCTGTATGAAATGTCTAAAGAGGTGCCTATTTTATAAAGGCCACATAGGCGCCTATATGCTTTTATAAAACAGGCCCCGGAACAAGAGCTAGTAGTGTGCACATACTCACACACAAATTTACACCTGCTCTGAAAAAGGTATATATATATATATTCGATGTGTGCATGTTGCAGCTCCATCTCTGTTCCAAATTACCTTTGTGTACAGGTAGGAGCACATTTTGCCTGTGCCTACTTTTCATGTGCATAAGCGGTGTGCAATTTTATAAAAGCCATTTTCCCTGTGAAAATAAGCCTTGCACACAGAAAAACCTTATAAAAGTCCCCCTTTCTAGCTGGTCCCAGTGATCCTTGGCAGAGATTATAGAGAGTTTTGTCCTTTCTCTGGCTCATTGGTTTGAAGAAAGGGTCTTCTTTTGTCCTTTCCAATAGAAAAGATTATTGTCTCCTCTTGTTCCAGTTAATCTAAAGTCTAGCCGGATAAAGTATGGCTGCTGGAAATGTATGCGTTATGAGAGTGAAGTCTGCTAACACGGCAAATCTAGTTCAGCCTGGAATCAGGAAAAACATTGCTGCCTGGCCTTAGTAGTGCAGCTTTTTGGCTTTCCTGGCAATATACTGTATGTCCTTTATGCTTCAAATGCATTTTCAGTAAGATAGTACAAGATCCATTCCCTTGTTTAGTGACAAAAACCCATGAGGATTGTGAAAAATTGCAGGAGGACCTTGATAAATTGGAAGACTGGGCATCCAAATGGCAGATGAAATTTAATGTGGACAAGTGCAAAGTTATGCGCCTAGGAAAGAACAACCCAAACTATGCACGATGCAAGGTTCCACCACCCAGGAAAAAGATTTAGGCATCATCATGGATAACATGTTGAAACCCTCCGTCCAGTGTGCAGCGGCAGCCAAGAGAGCAAATAGAATGCTAGGTATCATAAGGAAAGGAATGGAAAATAAAACAAAATATATTATAATGCCTCTGTATCGTTCCATGGTGCGACCGCATCTTGAATATTGTGTGCACTTCTGGTCGCCGTATCTTAAAAAAAGATATAGTATTATTAGAAAAGGTACAGAGAAGAGCCACCAAAATAGTAAAGGGGATGGAAGGCTACCCCTATGAAGAGAGGGCAAAACCGTTAGGGCTCTTCAACCTGGAAAAAAGACGGCTGAGGGGAGATATGATAGAGGTCTATAAATTAATGAATGGAGTGGAACAGGTAAATGTAGATCTATTGTTTTCATCATCAGAATATAGAAAGACTAGGGGACATGCAATGAAGCTACAGAGTAAACTATTTAAGACTAATAAGAGAAATTTTTTTTTTCACTCAACGTGTAATCAAACTCTGGAATTTGTTACCGGAGGATGTAGTAAAAGCTGTTAGTGTAGCTGGGTTTAAAAAAGGTTTGGACAAGTTCCTGGAGGAAAGGTCCATAAACCATTATTAAAGGGGACCCGGGATATCCACTGCTTGCCCCAATACAAGCATTGTGGAACCTGTGTCTTTTGGGGAAACTTCTAGGTACTTATGACCTAGATTGGGCACTGTAGGAAACAGGATACTGGGCTTGATGGACCTTGGTCTGACCCAGTATGGCATATCTTATGTTTTTATGACATAGTCAGGGGCAGTGACAGAAATTCAAATGATGGGCTCCCAAGCAACAGTTTTTAAAGGACCCCTAGCGCGGCAGAAGTCCACTTCAGAAGATTTAGGAGCAGCTGCAGGTGGACTTCCACAGGGCCGCTACTGCAGAATTTATGCTCCTGTCAAAGGGTAGGGTGAGCTCTTTCCTCACAGATTTCTCAGGAATTGCATCAGCAGAAAATTGACTCTGATACCTCCATGCCACTAGCCTCAAAACCTTGGGATTCTCCCCTGTCTGAGACTGCTTCTCCAAAAACAACATACCAACACCCACTCTATTCACAAGAACCAACAAATCCATATCCATGCGAGCCTTCTCTCTTGCTGCACCCACTATTTGGAATGCCCTACCAGTAATGCTAAGATCAACAACTAACATAAAGGAATTCACAGAGCTGCTCAAAACCACCCTATTCATTGAACAATTCAACGAAGACCACCAAGCACCAATCACACCAATCACCCCACAAGCCGATGTACACAAGCCATGAACACTATAAGGACTTCACATGAACCAGCTACTAGTTCATAGTTCACAATGTATATAACCCCTGTTCATAATTCACAATGTATATAGCTCACCAGTTAATCAATGACACTCCTCACCCACATCACACAAGTCAATGTATCCACTGCATGTATTCACCCTCCCACTCTTGATTGTTTGACGTGCTAACCGCTTTGATTTAAAGATAAAACGGTATATTAAATCCTATTAAATAAAATAATAAATAAATTTCCAGATAATCTATTTTTATTACTAAGCTCTGTGCAATTTTATAATGGCTAGCTGAATCTTTTTTGAGAGCAGTTATATATCATCCTTATTAAAGGAAATATGATTTTCAGCAGCCTCAGTTCCAGAGCTCCTTCCTTACCACCACAAAATCACTGTATTTTTTTCACAAAAAGCTAAGGAAGGCTCTCTCTCTTTAAGTTGTGTAATATTTTTATTTAAAGAGAATTACAGGCTAGCTAATTATAGCACTCAGCACATTTTCTCTAGGGACTAATATGCATCAAGAGTGTATTGTTTTCATCTTAAAAGTATTTTACACTGGCTCAGTGAACTCACATTTCTTGGAGGTTAAGCTTGGCTTGGCTCTGTGTCAGGGTGTCCTCTTTCTTCTGTTGGTCAGTGTGCTACATTTCTCTGGGACCCCTGGAGATGGTTCTGGAGATTTATCTTGCTTGAAAATGAAGAACTTGTCTTGGTCTTGCTTGTAGAGGTGGAAGTATGGAGAGAACTTTGCAAGGAGGGTGAGAGAAGTATTCCTAAGGTGTCTTCTTAAGGTCTTTCTTATAACTCTTGTAGAGTTGCAGGTAGGGAGGCCACATGCCATGTGTAGCGATCCAGTCAGGGGGGTAGTGTGCATCTGCACACCAACTTCAAAAGGAAGCAAGCCATACACCACCAATCAGAACTAATTTAATTTAGTTCATTTTAACTGTGGCCCACCTGAGTCCTTCCATGGGTTCCTTCTTACATCGCACATCTCGTTCCAAAAACTAAACTCTGTAGAGGAAATGTTATAAAACGTTTTTTGTAAGTATGCCAACATAGATGTATCAAAGGTCTCTTCTAGAATTACCTTATACATCAAAGTATCTGTGGTGCAATAGTGCGCAGGCTTGCATGTGACTTTAGAGTAGGCGGGCTCAGGGAAAGAGTTTGGGCAGAGCGTGAGCGGAGCTGCAATTTACATGCATACTTTACGCGCTAACAATTAAACGTCTGTGGTCACAATCTAGCCATTATTTCTGCTGAATTTGGACTATTATTTATAAACTAGGTCCCTACATGCCTTTCACATATAGGTGACCTGATATAAAATTACCCTCCCCAAGCAATGCAATACTGAAAAAAAGAGGAAACCGAAATGCTTGTCCTTCTGTACTGTCAAAATGCAAGAACAGAAGATTCACATCTCCCATATTCCAGTCATGAAATATTTAAATACATTTTTCTACCTTTGTTTTGGCATCTTAATTTTCTAATTGGGTCGGTCCCAGTCTCTCTTTTCCACTTTCCATGTATCGATCTTCTAAGCTCTCTTCCAGGTTCTCCATTTCTTGTCTTTCTTTCTGTCTTCTCTACATATATCTGATACTGATATTCTCTTTTTTTCCTCATTCTTTTAGCTGCCTCACCACTCATAGTTATGTTTATCCCTTTTTCTTCCCTTCCACTCCTCAGTCACTCCCTCTCACCCTTTCCCCTGTCCTCTCTCTCTCTCCTTTCCCAGATTCCTTTCTCCCTATGTCTTTCACACCACTCCCTAGTACGCCAATGCCGCCTTCTGTCCTGACCCTCTCCTCAACCTTCCTCTGACTCTCATTTCCTCACTTCCCAGCTCCTTCGCACTCACTCAACAGCTCCTGGCATCCAGGCTCTTGCTTCTTCCTCTCAGCGTCCCCTTTCCCTTTATGCTCTTACTCAATCTCCTTCCTACCCTCTCCAGATCCCTAACACCACCTCTCATCCCCTTCCCCTCTCTAGAGCAGGGGTTCTCAACCTAGTCCTCTGGACACACCTGGCCAGATCTCCCTCATTTATATTTATCGTGGGTTTTCCTGAAAACCTGACTGGTTAGGTGTGTCCCGAGTACTGCTCTAGAGGATCCTTTCTCTTCATACTTGCTTACTTCAGACACTATTCCCCTTCTTACTCCTTCCAGATCCTCTTTTCCATCTTCTCACTTCCTTTCTCTCTGAAAGCCCTTCCTAGCTTCTTGTCCTTCCTTCCAGACACTTTTCTCCCTCCCTCTAGACGCTCTTCCCTTCACACCACCTTCCTCCAAATGATTCCCCTCCTTTTTCTCTCCCCTTCAGTTTAAGCTCTCAATTCCCACTGTGCATGCTACACTCTGTCCATGTGTGCCTGATATTCCTTCTAATTCCTTTGCCCTGCTTCTGCTCTTAACTTCCGTGTGGGTTATTTACTGTGGCACCATTTCTTGCTGGTTGGGCTTGGTGCCTTCAGGTTCTCTGCTGCTTTTATTACCCTCCTCAGACTCCACTAGCAGTATCAGGACATCCCCCTGCCTTCCTCGTTGCAAGAAGATGGAGGGTAGGGTTTTTAGATTTAGTTAATGCCTTTTTCAGGGTAGCTCAAGGCAAGCTATGTTCCGGTACAGTAAGTATTTCCCTGTCCCCAGAGGGTTTACAATCTAAGTCTGTACCTGAGGCAATGGAGGGTAATATGACTCATCCAAGATCACAAGGAGCAATAGTTGGATTCAAACCTGGCTTCACTGGTTGTTAGCTCACTGCTTTAACCACTAGGCTACTCTGCCAGTCTGTGCCGTGGCTGCACTGAGACCCAGCTTACTAGAGGTTGCTGTTCCTCAATCTCTGGGTCTCTGAAATGACGGCAGGGCTACAACCATGCTCCCCTGTTGCTTCCTTTCACCTTCATGGCCTCAGCTTTAATGCATTTTATGCAAGGCGATATATTAAGTAAATAAATCAAAACAAATCAAGCCCTGCTCCTTTAGTCCTACAGGCTGCTAGTGCTGGGACGTGAAGCTAATTCATCCTGTGCTTGTAGAGTCTGCGGATCCCTCTCTTGTCTTTTGCTCCAGTGGGTGAGGGGAGGGGCTCACCACATGCTCACCAGTACGTGACATTCCCTCCAATTGTGACTCTCATACTTAATGTAAAGAGATTTGGCATCTCTGGGGAAGGCAACATATGTATGCAGATGCGGCCCTTTTGTTGTTTTAAATAAAAGCACCTTCTCATTTTGCTGCCTTTTCTTTCCTTGCTCATCCTTTTGCTTTCTGTCATCCAGAATACTTTCTGACTCCTTGATTTCTAATCTCCCTCCATTTAGCCGTGTCTCACAACAAGATTTCTTTTGCCATTATTATCTTGACCATCCACTATCTGGATGTGCAATGCTTTTCTAAGGCAATGCTTCTCACCCCAATGAATATGCATGAGGCAGATTTGCATATAATGACTCTCTGCTCTATGCAGATATCTCATACATATTCATTTTGATAATCCTAAAAGCCCGACTGGCTAGGTGTGCTCCTGGAGAGGGTGTTCCGGGGCACCTTGGCAAGGGTGCTGTAAAAATAGTGTAATGTAAATCAAAATGACATCTCCCTGCATGCAATGGGGTAAAAACGAAGAATGGCCTAGTCTGAGCCTTTTGCCAGGGAATCATGTGGTTGCCTTAGCAATAAGAAACATTTTGTACTAGTTTACCTTTAGTTTGCATCAGTACCATAACCAACAACAGAAAGGAACCCACTATCATTTTATTCATAATAAGGCACTGCAGAGCATTCAAAAGGGTGTTGGGGAGGAAAGACACAATGTTTTGAGCAATGGACTGAACACCAGAATTCAAATCCCACTTTTCCACTAAGGTGGTCATTCCCAACCACGAATAGTGGAGTTGGACATCCAACCTGCGTTTAGCTCTGGAATGCAATTCAGCCCCCTGCACTGCCCGCACATACAGAGGGTTTGTGTGGGGAGTGCTGGAGGAGGGCAGGAGGGGGCAGTGATGGGGCAGAGCAGAGGTGTGGCTAGCCACTGGGACGTACAAGGCCTATTCAGGTCAAGCACCTCTATGTTCCATGACTCTCACCTGCACACCCGGTTTATTCCACCCCAAGGGCACTCTCCACATCAAGCGGTGCACATCCCCACAGCACACACAGATGGGCACACTGTGCCCCTGAAGCCTCAGTCCCGCACACAGTGGCTCCTGGTGATGGCCCAACAGAGGGCTGCAGGGGCAGCTGTCTGCAATGGCATTCCGAGCCATCCTGTGGATGACTTGTTGCCATGGAGTCAGGACGCCACTGACATTCTGGCATCTGGACGGGCAGCTCCTTGTACGCCAATCTCATCGGCATATGGGGCACACCCAGATGTCCAAGTCCCCAATTCTGCCGTTGCAGGTACGTCCAGGCTCCACGACAGCAGAATTTGGTCCATTTCCCGCATGTCTAGTTTTTTGCACGGCCAAAGCGGCCGAATGTGCGGGAACCAGAATCGACCTCTACTATTCCTTTTCAACTTATCTCCTACTACCTCAAGCACCCACCTAGACTCTTTGGGGCTGGGACATGTATCTGAACATGTATTATCATGGTAAAGTACTATGTATATCCAGTAGCACTATAGAAATGATAAATATTATATTTTGGACAGAAACATGCATCCAAAATCCAAACAACCATTAATTCAGTCATTGGATTTCTCAGGCAGATGTCAATTTATCTATATTTCCGTATGCAGAGTAAGATATTCTAGTTTTAGAATTTTAGGGCTTAGCAGAACTTAAAGTAAGCAGATAGCAGATGAAAAGATATGGAACAGCTTAAATGAATAGAGAATGCATGACCTAAAAATATCAGATACAGTAGGGAAATAAGAAAAAGACATGGCATGCTAGATGCGGCATAGGGCACAGTTGCTAGGTAACAGAATTCAACGTGTAATTATTCTGAGACAGTACAGTATTTTGCAAGGGAAACACCAGGGCAGCCCATAAGATCTAGGCATGGGAGAAGATTAGACACTCAGAACTTATTAAACTAACTAAGCATATAGACATCCAGCAAAATGTTCCCCTAATCCAGGTCGGTATCATCAGCTTCTCTGTCTATCTAAAAATATTTCTTTAAACCAGATACATGAGCTCCAACCTTCAAAATAACAAACTGCCTGATCTTTTTGTCTTGGACCTAATTCTTCTTTATTTTTTGTGTAAATTAATTTTGGGTCTGATATTAAAGCAAGTGATGTGTTTGCCAGCAGATGGTGAATACATGTCTTGCTTATTTGTGTATTTTCAGCCCTTATCTGTGTAACCCCCCTTTCTATGTGGTCCACGCAGCTGCCCTATTAGCTACTCAGCAGAGAAGGGGGAACACTAGTCCAAGAGATTTTTTTGTAGTTTTTTTCAGTCTTGTTCTCATGGAATTTAATATCAATGTTCTTTAATGGGGACCAGCAACTGCTGGGGGCACTTGATAGGACTACCACTGAGCAACTGTGTTCTTTGCACATAGCCCCGCTTTTCAGTCCCACTATTCAACCCCTCTTGATTATTGGAAATGAGGCCCCACAATCAGTTGCTGCACATGGCCCCGCTTCCCTCTTCATCCCCCTCAGACCATCCCTGTTGACACCATAATACCTCTTCCTTTCTCAAATAAAAAAGTCCGGACCAGAATTTGTATTCTGAACCAAGGCCTTACTTAAACTTTAGGGTCATTGAACAATAACAGCAATTGGCAGAAGCAACAAATAGGAATTATGTAACAATCAATTAGCTCCTTCTCCTTAGTCAAAATTAAATACACATATATTGCTCCTTTTCTCCTTTCAGTTAGGTATGATACCACACTTCCCTCAATTACTTGTTATCTTAAGCTGAACAGTTATTCCACCACTCTTGCACCTTTGTTACCTAATCTGGTTTCCCTGAGTGGAAACCATTCTCTCCTGTATCTAGTACTCTTTCCCAGTGTACCTGAAGCTGGTGGTGTTGTAGACACAGGTCCCTGATACTGTGCTGGACTCACTGCTGGATCTGGTGTCACTGGTGTGTGATAAGTGCTTGGGCTCCTTTCTTCCTGAGAGCTGGTGGCTTCTGTGGATGCAGGTCTCCTGGATCTGATGTACTGGAGGGGTAATTTCTTGGTACATTTATTGGAACCTCTCTCCTTTACCATTGGAGGCTATGACTTTCCCTGCTTTTAACACAAGCAGGACTAATTCTTCTGAGACAATGGGGCGCAAAGACAACAACCCTCTGCTCTCTTTCCTTATGTTGTTGCTCTGAGCCTGCTGCTCCCTTTGGATGGTGTCAGGGGCTGTGTCCAAAAGACACCTGTCCAAAGGCAGCCACCCTTGTTCATTTCTGGTGCAATGGCTGTGTGTCAAAGACAGAGTTCTGTCTTTGGTAGTGGTTTATATATGACTTGAATTTTCCCTCCCAGAGGGATCTTCTCCCAGCATGATGTGACTGTCAGCAAGAACCTCCCTTGTTCTGAAAAATGTTAGGCTTTTTCAAACCTACATTGTAGTAATTTAGTAGGGACAGTAGATGGTGCTGCTGCTCACAGAGTACCAGCCAAACAATCTCTACATATGGATAAAATCAGGTTACTTAACTCACTAAATACTATTGCCATGCCACTTAAATGTACCTTATTTCAAAAACTAAGCAGGGTAAGGCCTGTTTAGTACTTAGATGGGAGACCACCTTGGAATACCAGATGCTATAGGCTTAGGGGGTTATTCTGAGCCACAAATAACTTTCCCGCTGGTTGTGCAGGGAAGTTAGATGGGGGTGGGGAATGGGCAGCATGGGGCCGGAGAGTGGGCGGTCGTTGGCCCTGGACATACAGAGCCGATTCTAATGTCGGCCCTGTACGTCTGGGACTGGTGAAATGTCCAGGGAAATTATTCCACGTTCAAGGTGGAATAACTTCCCTGGATGTTTGTTTTTAGAAAGCCTGGGGTGTGGATGGGGCAGGGGGGGCCAGGGTTTATTCCCCACAGCCTGACCCTGGCCTTAGGAGGCCAGATCAGGGGTTGGGCTGCGGGAAATAAACTCTTTTTCTTGGCGGCCAGCATTGCGGCTTTTAAATGGAGCCATGGTGCCATGGCAACAGGACGCCTTGGCGCTGCGGCTCCATTTAAAAGCTATGACTGAGTTAGTCGGGCTATTAATGTACCTGCAGGCCATACTGAATTGCAGTCCTGGCCTGCACGTATTTTGCTGTTCGCAATTCTGATCCCACGGGGCTAGATGTGCCCCGCGGGATCAGAATTGCGATCCCCTTTGTACTGGACGTACAAAGGGGATCGCAATTCTGATCCCGCGGGGCACATCTAGCCCCGTGGGATCAGAATTGCGAACAGCAAAATACGGACGTTCAGACCGGATGGACATGTGGGACAGAATTGGGCCTTTACTGTGCAGAAGAAAGGCATGGAAATATGCTTCTGGGTGTGCCTTGCTAAGAAAACTGAAGAATTAGTTACAACATGAATAATGATCCACAGGATCAAGAGGAGTTGACAGCAACTTATTAAAATGGCCAGATATCAGTATAAAAAGTAGGGTGTTCAGACCAAAAGTGTTTGTTTTATGAGTTTCTTGTGTCATTTACAGGCTTTTTCATTTTATTCAGAGCTTTTTTCTAGTTTTTTTCATTTCGGAGGCTCAATAGTCCCTACTTAACACTTTACTTCATTACCCATCCACCTACCCTTCTTCCCATGCACCCCTGCTTAACTTTCTTTCAT
Source organism: Ichthyophis bannanicus (assembly GCA_033557465.1). Taxonomy (NCBI): domain Eukaryota; kingdom Metazoa; phylum Chordata; class Amphibia; order Gymnophiona; family Ichthyophiidae; genus Ichthyophis; species Ichthyophis bannanicus. The sequence goes on along the minus strand of CM066033.1, from coordinate 367,600,233 downwards.
AGCCTCCCTCTGCACATGATGCAATTACTCAGGTGCACCTGAACCCACCAGGACCTCTCTCCCCCCTCTCCACCTGATTTGCATTCTCTTCTCTTCTCTCCCTCCACATCACTTTATGTTCTTGATGTTAATCCTCCCTAATCTTTTCCCCTCATTCCGACAATACCATGGCCCTACTTCTCATTACCCACTCCTTACTATTCCCTCCTCCTCTGCCCTTTTTTTCTTCTACATTATCATCTGCCCTTGAGCTTCACCATTTTCTTCCTCTCATTCAGCTGAATCCACTCTCACTGAGGGATCCTCACCCTCGCTTCAGTTGTGCCTCCTCCTCTCTCCCCCGTTCTCTCCTGCTCCTTCTCTTTCTCTCATCTGGAGATATCAATCCCAAATCTGACCCCCATTCTCAAGGCAGATCAATATGTAATCTCTCAAATCTGGTTCATATCTCTCTCCTTTTTTCATGCCCCTTGTGGAGGCACATTCTGCCTCCAATAACCTTTCCTTCATTCAATACTCTGCATCTCCTGGCTCTTACTGAAACTTGCTCCCTGAAGTCTCTGCTTCAGCCGCTGCCCTCTGTCATGGAGGCTATCTATTTTCCCATACACCATGGCCCATTGGCCGGGGTGGCAGTGTTGGGTTTCTACTCTCTCAGTCCTACCAATTTTAGCCACTCCTGCCTCTGTCTAATTTTTTGCTTCCTTTGAGGTCTATGCCATCCGCCTATTTACTCCACTACCTCTCCGGGTAGCTGTCATTTATTGACGCACCCAACAAGTCCACCTCTACCTTTCTCAGAGACTTTGTCTCCTGGCTCTCTTCCTTTCTGGATGCATCTTCCTCTTCTCTTATTCTAAGGGATTTATACATCAATATTGATGACCTTTCCAATCCTTATGCCTTAAAGCTCCCTTCCCTAGCCTCCTCATTTAACCTCCAGCTGTGCTCTACCACTTCTACTCACAAGTATGACCACTGCCTTGACCTTGGCTTTTTCTCCAACTGCTCACCCTCAAATTTCTCCACCTCATTTCTTCCCTTATCTGACCATCACCTGCTAACCTTCACCCTTAGCCACCCCCCCGTTCTGGTCTCTCCCGATCTCCACAAACATGTTTAGGAATCTTCACATTATTGACCCTTCAGCTTTTTCTACTACCGTCTTATCACCTCTTTCCTTCACTATGTCATCTGTTGATAAGGCGGTATCTTTCAATAACACTATACTCTCCTCTGCTCTGGATATACTGGCTCTTACCATTCAATGCCTATGAGGCATATCGTACCTCAACCCTGGCTGTCCTCGACAACCCACTACCTATGTTCGTTTGCCTGCCCAGCTGAATGCCTTTGGCTTAAATCACGTACCCTTGCTGACTACCTGCATTTCAAATTCATACTAACCTCTTTTCAGTCAGCCATAGCACTCGCCAAGCAAGAATACTATGTCCAGCTGACTAACTCTCTTGCCTCTGACCCTCGCCATCTCTTTGCTGCACTTAACTCTCTCCTCAAGGTCCCTCCTCCCCCAATCCCTCCTTCACTTTCTGCCCAGACCTTGGCTGACTACTTCCATAACAAAGTCCAAAAGATTAGCCATGAATTCTCCACAGGTTCACCTCCACCTCTCTCTCCCCCTCTTCATTCCCAAATCCTTCACTCACCTTCTGTCACTCTTTCTTCCTTTTCTGAAATCACTGTGGAGGAAACTGCAATTTTTCTCTCCTACTCCAAATTGATTACCTGCTCTTCTGATCCCATTCTCACCCATCTACAAAACTCTATCTTCCAGCGTCATCCAGGGGCGGCCCAAGGGGGGTGCGGGGCCATGTGCGGAGACTCTGTGTGGGGCCTCATTTGCATAAGGGGCCTTATTTGCATAAATATTTGCATAATGTTACCATACACTAACCTTTAGTAAACATGCCTCTTAATGAGTGTATGGATAAAGAAAGACTAAAAGATTTCTACATTACTATAATCCAGTGCCAACTGCCAGGCACATTAGGAACTACTACAAACACTGCCCATTTAGAACCCATAGCAAACCCACCGTATCCTAACAGCACTACCAGGACTCACAAAGCATCATACCGTAACTATCAAAAGGCAACACTGCAAATATTAAACCAATACATTTCAGAGAACAACAATACATGACCTACTGGGGAAAGAGAACAAGTGGCAATGTCAAATAGGAATTACATAAACAGAATACCTCAGCTCAGTTACACATACAGAACATAGACCATCACCAAACAAGGAATCACAATTTTGAAATAGGAAGACAATAATTAAACTCGGAACCCCAAAAGTCAAACTTGGAATGTACAACAACACTGTAGAAATAAAACTATAAATTAATTTCCTCTTGTACTAAACAAAGCACAGACGTTAATGATGCACATTTCCCAGAGCTGACATATTCCAATTAATAAATTCAAAATAAAGAGATATTTTTCTACCTTTTGTGCATTTTTTTTTCAGTTGCAATTGCTCCAGCCACTTTCTTCTGGTTTCTTCATGTCTTCTTCTAACTCTCCATCGTCTGCTGTCCATTTGTCCTTTCTTCTCTCTTCTAGCTTTTTTCCATTCTCTCTCTACATCTGCTTTAACATACTAATCTTTCTCCTGTTGATCTTTCCTCATTCCTATTCCATCCACTCAAATTTTACCCCTCCATCCTCAATCCCCACTTACTCTCCCAATATCCGGCCAATTGTAGATTTGTCTTCCCTCCCACACAAAATATTTTTCCCCTCTCCAAGCTCCATCCCATTCTAATCCTCCCCCAACATCAGCTCCCTTCTAGTTCCAGCCCCACCCAGCATCCGCTCCCTTCTAGTCCCCGCATCAGCCCATTTCCAGTCCTAGCCCCCCATAAGCCCATTTCCAGTCCTAGCCCCCATAAGCCCATTTCCAGTCCTAGCTCCCCCATCCATTTCCAGTCCTATCCGAGTCCCTCCATCAGCTCATTTCCAATCCCAGCCCCCCATCAGCCCATTTATAGTCCTTTCCTAGCCCCACCATCAGCCCATGTCAAATCCTAGCTCCCCTCCACTCAGTCCATTTCCAATCCAAGCCCCCCTTGAGCCTACTTCCAGTTCTAGCCCCTCCATGAGTCCATTTCAATCCAATCCCCCACCACAGCCTATTTCTAATCTTAGCACCCCACAAAAGCCCATTTCCAGTCCTATCCTAGCCCCTACATCAGCCCATTTCCTGTCCTACCCCCCCCCCACTCAGCCCTTTTCCAGTCCTAGCTCCCTGCCCTCACAGTCCATTTCCATTCCAAGCCCCCCTCCCCATCAGCTATTTGCAGTTCAAGCCCCCCTTCCACTCAGCCCATTTCCATTCCAAGCCTCCGTCCCCATCAGCTATTTGCAGTTCAAGCCCTCCTTCCACTCACCCCATTTCCAGTCCTAGCAACCCCCCCAGCCTATTACCAGTCCTAGCCCCCCCATAGCCCTTACCAGTCCTAAGCCCCACATCAGCCCATTAAGTCCTAAGCCCCCCATCAGCCCATTTCCAGTCCTAGCCCCCCCATAGCCCATAACTAGTCCTAACCCCCCCATCAGCCCACTTCCAGTCCTAACCTCCCCATCAGCCCATTTTTAGTCTTAGCCTCCCCATAGCCCATTACCAGTCCTAACCCCCCCATCAGCCCATATCCAGTCTTAACCCCCCATCAGCGCATTTTTAGTCTTAGCCTCCCCATAGCCCTTCCAGTCCTAACCCCCCCATCAGCCCATTTCCAGTCCTAGCCCCCCCATAGCCCATTACTAGTCCTAACCCCCCATAGCCCATTACTAGTCCTAACCCCCCCATCAGCCCGTTTCCAGTCCTAACCCCATCAGCCCATTTTTAGTCTTAGCCTCCCCATAGCCCATTACCAGTCCTAACCCCCCATCAGTCCATTTCCAGTCTTAGCCCCCCTATCAGCCTCCAGTTCTAACCCCCCATCAGCCCATTTCCAGTCCTACCCCCCATCAGCCCATTACCAGTCCTACCCTCCCATTACAAGTCCTAGCCCCCCATAACCCATTACTAGTCCTAACCCCCCATCTGCCCACTTCCAGTCTTAGCTCCCCCCCCCATAGCCCATTACCAGTCCTAACCCCCTCCCCCCATCAGGCCAAATAGATTTTAAAAAAAAAGTAAACCGGCGGCAAAATCAAGCGTCCTACCGCCGGGCCCCTCCCCCCCTACCCGGCATAGCCTCCCAGAAACATCACCTTCGGACAGAGTCCCAAAGCACGGACTTTCAGAGCCGCGAGAGTTTCCCTTTCTCGCGTGGCTCTGTTAAGCCCGCCAGGGCTGATGGGATTTCCCATCAGCCCCGGCAGGCTTAACAGAGCCACGAGAGGTCAGGGAAGCTCTCGCGGCTCTGAAAGCCTGCGCTTTGGGACTTTGTCCGAAGCTGATGTTTCTGGGAGGCTTTGCCGGGTAGGGGGGGCCCTGCGGCGGGACGTTTGATTCTGCCACTGCTATGGCGGCAGCGGCAGCAGCAGCCAGTTTGCTTTTTTAAAAATCTATTTGGCCTGATGTAGAATGTTTTTTGCGCGGGGCCCCCTGAAACGCGGGGCCCTGTGCAAAAAATATTCTTGCTCAATGGACGGGCCGGCCCTGGCGTCATCCCTTCCATTTATCATATCCTTAACCTTTCACTTTCCACTGCAATTGTTCCTGTGGCCTTCAAGCATGCTCTGGTCACACCTCTCCTCAAAAAGCCCTCACTAGACCCTGCTTGTCTTTGTAGCTATCGGCCTATCACTCTCCTCCCCTTTTCTTCAAAACTACTTGAATGAACAGTTCACCACTGCTGTCTTGATTTTCTTTCCTCTCAAGCCCTTCTGAATCCACTGCAGTCTGGCTTTTGTCCTCTATGTTCCACAGAATCGACTCTTGCCAAAGTTTCCAGTGGAAGGCCCATGCACGTGCACAGTGCCTTTTCTGAAATTGCCATTGCTTTCCGCACATTTGGCTTTGCACGTTCCTGCCACCTCTAGATGACCTTTCTGAAATGTGTCGTCACATGCATAGGTGTTCTGGAGGGCCAAGGATGGATGGAACTTGGGTGGAATTGCGAGATATGCATGTATTTTATAAAATATGCTCATGAAAACATAGGTATAACTTTCCAGGAGGCTGATTGATAATGGCACATAGGTGCATATGTTGCTTTTATAAAATAGGTGCATATATGCATCTATGTGCCTTCACACCCTGTTATAAAATTATGCTCCCTATGTCTAGATGCCTTGCATAGGATTCATTTCAGGAGTAATTGCTATGATCTTAGTCTCTATTGCTTGTGTGTTTTCAGGTATCCTGGATTGGGGGGGGGGGGGGGTTGTATATCCATTTATTTCTATTCACAATTTTTTATTGGCTCCATCATGTACAAATACTTCAAAGTACACAATATTTATTTAACAAGTTTTCTATACCGCCTTATCGTTTAATCAAGGTGGTTTGCATTATATCTCAAAGCCATTACAGAGAACTTGAATTGGAAAACATTATAGCACAAACCATTACAGAGAACTCTCTATGGAGAACAAAAGGGAGGGGGGGGGGTCATGCAGGAGGTGCTAAATAGCACAACTTATGTACAGTGGAACATATATACATTTGTTCGTGAGGTGTGTGCATGAATCCAGAGACTGCTGGAGGGGTTTCCACTGAAGTGTTTGATGAAAAGGAGGGACTTCAGCTGTTTCCTAAAGTCTTTTATGTCTGAGGTGGTCCTTAGTTTTTCTGGAAGGGAGTTCCAGATAGCGGGAGCGGCAAGTGAAAGAGCCCTCTTCGCAGTGGATTTGTTGACTTTTGTAAACAAGCTGGGTGTTTATGGTGCTATGTCTCACTGATCTGTTGATGGGCTTGGTACAGATCAGGTCCAGTAAGCCATAATGAGGATTGAATTAAGATCTGTTCACACATTCCGGAACAGTTAAAACTTCAACAATCTCCCCACTTGCCCCCACCTTCCCCACTTATGCCTCAGGTGGTAGAAATGAAACAAAGACAGACAGACCTCAAGTTATTTATTTTAAATATGTCTAATTCACCCATGGAAAAATCACTGCAAACAATGCAGTGTCGTGGATTACATAAACCAGAAACCAGTGCCATCAAATGCAGTAAAGAGGTCTAAAATTTGATTGAAGGATAAAGTGGTAAATAAAACTGGTTAAATAAAATTAAAGAAAGACTGTAAAAGTGATATGCTGGGTAATAAAAGTGATTTGTCCTAGAAGTTTAGGTTTTGCTTTGGCTGGAGGAAGGCCATTTGCAATTATTATTATTTTAAGGATATCCAACCTTTTTGTTAAAATGGTAAATAAAGGTAAAAGGAAAAGGAGACTGCTATGGTTTTCGAAAGAAGTAGCTGAAAAGTTGAAGAAAAAAAGAGAAGTCTTCATGAAATACAAGAGATCACAGAGAGAGGAAAACACATCTATATTTGGAAAAACTTAGAGAAGCTAGCAAAGTAGTCCAGAAAGCAAAGATTCTAAAAGAGGAGGAAATAGCCAATGCAATAAAATGGGGGGATAAGACATTTTTCAGATATGTTAGTGAGAAGAGGAAGAACAAAAGTGGTATTGTCAGACTCAAGGGTGAAGGGGAGGAATATGTAGAACTGATGAGGATAAAGCGGACTTGCTTAACAAATATTTCTGTTCTGTGTTCACAGATGAAGAACCGGGAGCAGGACCTCAGAAAACACCCACAAACAGGAACAGAAGCAAAGGGCATCTTGAACAATTTTCAGAAGACTGTGTTCATGAGAAACTAGCTAAACTTAAAGTAAACAAAGCCATGGGACCAGATGGGATACACCCTAGAATACTGAGGGAACTTGGGGACATTCTAACAGCTCCACTGACTGACTTTTCAATGCCTCGTTGGAGTCGGGAGTGGTGCCAAAGGACTGGAGAGAGGCTCATGTGGTCCCTTTACACAAAAGCGGAAGTAAGGATGTGGTTGAAAACTACAGGCCAGTTAGTTTAACTTTGGCGGTGAGTAAATTATTGGAAACACTGCTGAAAGAGAAATAGTGAGGTTTCTAGAGTACAGCGGATTACAGGATGTGAGGCATCATGAATTCACCAGAGGAAGGTCTTGTCTGACAAATCTGATTGATTTCTTTGACTGGGTTACCAGGGAATTGGACCGAGGGAGAGCCCTAGATGTGGTTTACTTAGATTTCAGTAAAGTCTTTGACACCGTTCCTCACAGGCAACTTATAAACAAACTGAGCACCCTAGGGATGGACCCTAAAGTTGCTGCTTGGGTTGGAAATTGGTTGGGTGGGAGGCAACAAATGGTACAGGTAAATGGAGCTCACTCTGAGGAGAAGGAGGTTACCAGTGGAGTGCCCCAAGGATCTGTCCTTGGTCCGATTCTTTTTAACATCTTTGTTAGTGATAAGGCAGAAGGGCTGTCGGGTAGGGTTTGCCTCTTTGTGGATGATACCAAAATCTGCAATAGAGTAGACACTCAGGAAGGTGAAGATAACATGAGGAGGAATCTAGCTAAACTTGAAGAATGGTCTACAATTTAGCAGCTGAGATTTAATGTTAAAAAATGCAAGGTGATGCATTTAGGCTGCAGCAATCCAATGGAGCAATATAGTATAGGGGTGAAGTACTTTTGTCCACTAAAGAAGAGCGGGACCTAGGCATGATTGTGTCTAATGATCTTAAAGTAGCTAAACAGGTAGAAAAGGGTGCGTAGGGAGAGGAATGACCAGCAGAAGAAAGGAGGTGATAGTGCCTTTGTATAAGTCTTTGGTGCGACCTCATTTGGAGTATTGTGTGCAATTCTGGAGACTGCACCTTCAAAAGGATATAAACAAGCTGGAGTAAGTACAGAGGGTGGCTATTAAAATTCTTAGTGGTCTTCATTATAAAGCGTATGAGTACAGACTTAAGGATCTTAATATGTATACCTTAGAGGAAAGGCAGGATAGAGGTGATATGATTGAGATGTTTAAATACCTGTGTGGCATAAATGCACAGGAGGAGAGCCTCTTTCAATTGAAAGCAAGCTCTGCTACGAGATAGATTCAGGAGTGATATGCAGAAATATTTCTTTACGGAAAGAGTAGTGGATCTGTGGAATAGTCTCCCAGTGGAGGTGGTAGAAATGAGGACAATATCTGAATTCAAAGAAGCATGGGACAAACACAGAATCTCTAAAGGAAAAAAGGGGACTGTTGTAGTGGGTGATATGGAAGAACAGACTAGATAGGCCATGTGGTCTTTTTTTGTCGTCATGATTCTATGTTTCTATCCCATGACCAGACCAGCATTTCGAACTTCTACATCTCAAGGATGACTGGCCTACCTCCATCTGAGAAGAAAGAGGAAAATGGGTTACATACGGTAATCTTTTTTCATTTCTGATAAGGTCATGATTCTGAGTACGATTAACAAATGGCTCTGACTTATTTAGGGATAGGCAGCAGAGTGGATGGGCTACTAGACCTGACCAACTTTTTACCTTACACAGCATCATCAACTAGGGACCTTTGTTTGCCGGAAGGGGGGGGGGGGGAGATTTGGTTATTAGGACCCTTCCCACAAACAAAAAGGTGTTCTGCTGCCCCTGGATCCAGCCCTGGGTTTGCACTATTGCCCTCTCTGGCCTTGGATTTTCCATTTTTTTAAAAGAAAATAGCAGGACTATAAGCCCCCAGATGCAGTAAATAAAGACTAGGACTGAGTTATCCTGTCCTTGATGACCTAGAGTCATCTCTTAGCCCAAATTATATGTGATGATCAAATTCTAAATGAATATCAAAACAGATATATTAGCATTTAAATGTGAAAACAAGGATTTTTCTCCCTCTGATACCGGTTTAGGAAGTTTAATTGAATCCAGATTGTAATTTGCTGCATCAAATCATCATTTTAAATGCTTTGTTAATAAAAATCGCACACACAGGTTTTGGTTTCCATGCAAATTTAATTTCAGATCTTGCAGCATTATTCATTTTCCTATTTATTACCAAGCAACCATGGTGGAGCCTTTGAAGATCTCGCTTGTGCATTTGCAAAGCCTCTCTTTGTCTGTTTACATTTTATTTTGAGAAATTATTTTTTGTCCATATTTCTCTCAATTCTAGTCACTTGCTTTTTACTTCCACTTAGACCTCTTGATTCTCCACACCTCCCCCATTATAGGCATTGGTCATTTTCTCTGATACTTCTTCTCATTTAGTGTCCAACCTGCACATTATTTCTTATCACTTATTCTGTCATGTTCATTGGCCATTCAAGCAGTGGAAACATTTTGGAAGGAGGCTGAAGACTTCACTGCAACAATACCTACAAAATAAAAATCAAGGGGCTGGGTTCTCCAAGGATCTGTAATCTTGGGAGGTGATTTTCAAAGATTTACATGTTTAAAAAAAACATTTATATGTTTAAATTTATTTCTTTAGTGGAATTTGATATATCGCCATAGGCACAGCAACCTGGCTTCATGGCGGTTTACAACGATTAATCGTTTGACATACTGTAGTCAGAGACAACAAATCCCAAAAGTTGAAGATTCAGAATCCAACAATGAATAGGACACAAAAAGGGAGGGGAGTTGAATAGAACCACAACAAAAACCAAAGACTATGCTTTTGAAATAAGCAAAAAGTGATAGGAGGCATGGAAATAATAGAGATAGCTATTGCAGGCATGTTAAAATATCCATGTCTTGGCCTGTTTTTTTTTTTAACTTCCCGTATGAACTTTCCAAGTTGATATCAACCGGAAAAGAATTCCATAATGCTGGGGCATTATGAGAAAATGTAGCATTCCGAATCCATTCATACCGTAATTTCTTAAACAATGGAACTTCTAACAAATGAGCATCTGAAGATCTTAGCTGGCATTGCGAGGAATATGGAATCCACGAAGAACAAAGATAGAAAAGATGACTGCTATAAGAAACATGATGGACTATCATTAAAATTTTGAACGTTATGCACCTGGAGATTGGCAGTCAGTGTTGCTTGATCAAAAGTGTTGTAACATGATTGATTTGTTTGGCAGCATCGATAAGCTTCACGACCATATTTTGAAACAGTTGTAGGTGCTTTATGCTGTACTGAGGGAGACCTATCAACAGTAAATTACAATATTCCAACCTATTCAATATAAAAGCATGAATCAAAATTTTCATTGCCTTTTTGTCCAAATAGGGCCTAATGGACCTAATCATTCTCATGAAGAAGATTGATTTTGTGATCAAAGAGGATATGTATGGTGTAAAGGTCAGTTCACTATCCAGGATGATTCCCAAGGTTGTGATTGAATCTTTAATTGGAATAGGGATGCCAGTTATGTGTGGAGACTATGTACAAAAAGATCTGTTCTTAGAGAACAGGATTGCTGATGATTTATTTACATTCAGAAGTAGTTTATGGGAGGACATTCAATCAGCAATTTTAACCAAGTGATTGGAAAGAGAGGCCTGAAAAAGGTGGAGTCCTAGGTATCATGATTAACTATAACCTGAATATCGCTGGCATATATATTGACGCTGAGATTGATGTCCTGAAAAAAGAGTGGCCAAAGGGGCAGTAAAGATATTAAATAGCATAGGGGAAAGAATTGATCCCTGGGCAATTCCACAGCAAAGAGGGAATTGAGTTGAAAAAGAATTCCCAAGGGATATCCTGAACGTGAAATCCAAAAAGTAGGATGTAACCCAATCTAGGAGAGTGTCCATCTGGCCTATTTCAGCTAGTCTGGTGAGTAAGAGATGATCTAGTAGATCAAAGACCACTGATATATCTAATTGTAGAACTAAGACCTCCTTATCTCCATCCAAATTACTACTACTATTAAACATTTATAAAGTGCTACAAGGCATATGCAGCGCTGTACAGACATATATAAAGACAGTCCCTGCTCAATAGAGTTTACAATCTAATTAAGACAGACAAGACAAACAATAAGAATAAGGGAAAAAGCGAAAGGTGAGGAGACGTAAGGAATAAGGGGTCAGGATCCAAAAGCAGCTTCAAAGAGGTGAGCCTTTAGCATGGATTTGAAAAGGGGCAGAGATGAAGCCTGACACACAGAGTCAGGGAGCCTGTTCCAGGCATAAGGAGCAGCAAGAGGAAAGAACCAAAATCTGGAGTTGGCAGTAGAAGAAAAGCGCAAAAAGAGAAGTAAGCCAATGGAAGAGCAGAGTTCACGAGGAGGGGTATAGGGAGAGAGGAAAGAGGAAAAGTAGTGAGCAGCAGAAGAGTGAATGCACTTATAGATCAGAAGAAGCTTGAATTGGATACAGAAATGGAAAGGAAGCCAGTGAAGTGATTTGAGAAGGGGGATTATATGAGTATATCGAGGATGGCGAAAGATTAGTTACGCAGCAGAGTTCTGAACAGATTGAAAGGGAGAGAGGTGGCTAAGAGGGAGACCAGCAAGAAGGAGGTGCAATAGTTGAGACAGGAAGTAATTAGAAAGTTGACAATTATTTTAGTAGTGTGTTCAGAAAAGAAGAGGCAAATTTTGTTAATGTTATAGAGAAAGAAATGACAGGTTTTAGTTATCTGTCGGATATGTAAGGCGAAGAAAAGGGAGGAGTCAAAGATGAACCCAAGGTTGTGGGCCAAGGAAACAGGAAGTGGAAAAGCGTTATCCACAGAGATAGAGAAGGGAAGAAGGCTTGGGGGAAAAATAAAAAGTTTGGTTTTGGCCATGTTTAATTTCAAACGGCGGTGATACATCCAGGTGGCGACGTCAGACAGGCAGGCAGAGATGCGAGTCTGGAGTGTCGAAGAGATATCAGGTGTAGAAAGATAGATCTGAGAATCATCAGCATAAAAATGATGCTGAAATCTATGGGAGGAGTGAGAGCACCAAGGGACTGGGTGTAAAGAGAGAAAAGGAGAGGGCTGAGAATAGATCCCCGGAGTACACCAACTGAGAGAGGAATAGCAGTACAGGAGGAACCACCAGAAGAAACACTAAAAGAGCAATGGGAGAGATAAGAAGAGAACCAGGACAGTACAGAGTCCCTAAAACCAAGTGAGGACAATTTGTCAAGGAGAAGGTAATGGTCAACAGTGTCAAAAGCAGCAGAAAGGTCAAGAAGGATGAGGATAGAGTAAAGGCCCTTGGATTTAACCAGGAACAAGTCACTGGAGCCTTTGGCAAGTGCCGTCTCGGTAAAGTGTAAGGGACAAATGCCAGATTGAAGTGAATCCAGCAGGGCTTGAGAGGAAAGAAATTGGTAAGTATCTCATTATGCATTGTGACTAATTGTTTCTGTACAATGATGGGACCTGAACCTGGATCGCTTGTGATGCAATTGCAACCCCTGTGATCCAGCTAGATATGCCGGGGTCCACAAAATACATTTATTTAGTCACGATGATCTTAGCTGGGTTTTTGAGGTGGGACCAGGATCTTCTGGGAGGCCTATTGCACTCATGCTCTCTGGAAGCAGGCTCACTCCCTCATTCAGTAACTAAAGAACAGACTTTGAGTCAGAGGTTTCATCTGAACCCGGTTCAATACTTTACTTTCAACTTCTTTAACCAGGTAACATCTCAGTGTTGATAATAATGGCTTTTACTACCAAAAAGACAAATAAACTGCAGAACTTAATTTACTCTCAGGAAGTTGAGGACAAGTGGCACTGTTAATCAGTTCAAAGTCTTGGAGGTGTCATTTCTATTGCCAAAAGGAGAAGTCTTAGAGGCATATGTGGAGGAGTGGCCTAGTGGTTGGGGCAAGGTACTTCAGGCCAGAAGGTCAGGAGTTCAAATCCCACTAGAGGACAGCAACCTTGGGCCGGAAGGACTGGGGTTTCTAGTCCCACAGGTGCTCCTTGTGGACTTGGGCAAGCCACTTAACCCTCCATAGCCCATGTTCCCTGTAAAATAGTTATCTCCAAGTTATAATGCCCTGTTCAATGTAATTTCAGTTTGTTCAATGTAAACCACACTGATGCAGAATAGCACAGTATATAAGAGAATGTAAATAAATATGTACAGTTCATCCCAACTTCATCTCTGGAGGCACCAGTACATTCAAAGTCTCCTTCCACAGGTGGAAACACACTGACTATTTACAGTCCCCTTGAAGTGAATGGATGAACATATTTACAGTTGGGCACACTCCAATTCAGTCAGCTTCAATCCTCAGCATCCCCTTCCTTATTTACACACATCATCTATGCCTTGTACTGGTTCCTAGGTGGATCAGTCTCTCCACGAACCTTTCTTCAGGTGTCTGACCTCAGCTAGTCCCCCTTTAATGCCCACCACCCATGTCTTCCTGGTAGCTGGCCCCAGCTGGGCAAGATCCCCATTCTTTTCAAAAACCTCTATCTGCATAGAGCCTTGAGTCTTATACCCCAGCCCACCTCTTTTATCCAAACCCTCCTCCCTCCTTGAGGAGGAGTTATCCTCAGCTCCCTCCCATCAGCTCCATCTCCAAGCAGGATCTATTAGGCCCCATTAACCTACTCTATTCCCTTAAACCCCCGAGGGGGGACGGGGTTTCACAATGTATTATTAGCTTCAATTAATGAAGATAATTGATTGGTGATGACCTTTTCAGTAATCTTAGCTGGAACCAGGAGATTTGAAATAGAATGGTAACTAGCAGGGGGTAAATGGGTCTAATTTAATGTCTTTTAAATAAGATCCAATAGTGGCACTTTTCTGTGCAGGGGGGACAATACCCTGAGTAAGACTAAGATTAACTAGTCCAAGGATTGTGTCATGGCAAGAAGGGAAAAGGTCCTTAAGAGGTAGTGAAGGAACTGGATCTGAAACCAAAGATTTAAGGTTAACTGTCACCTAGGTGTATTTCAGCACATGTGGTACTTATATGTGTAAGCCCTGTAGCATGCACAGATTTTACAGGCATGTGTTCCAGGTGTGGCTACGGAGGACCTTGAAAGCATACATGCATTCCATATTGCAATGACAGTACATGTACATTTCAGAAGATATGCCCATTGGCATTTATAGCTTCCCGCATCAGACATTATGGAGTAGATTCCGATCCTAGTATAGTGGGTCTCGACGTCCATTCCAGACGTCCAGAACCGTTAAACATCTGGATCGCACTGATGGCTACAGAGCTCCCCGCACATATAGCTGACCTATGCAGGGAGCTCTGTTCATGGGTTGGGTGGGGGTGGACCGGTGGAGGAGCGAAGGTGGGCAGTGTGTGGGGAAGCTACCCCAGATATACAGGACCAATTCCGAAGTCAGATCTGTATGTCCAGGGTTGGCCAGCTAGATGGAGGACTTATTCCACCTTGGAGGACTTATTCCACCTTGGAGGTGGAATAAGTTCCCCTGGACATTAGGGGACTGCAGAGCCAGGTGCCATCAAAGAGGTGAGGGGGCACAGGGGGTTCCCCGCAGCTCAACCCTAGCCATAGAAAGCCAGATCAAGGGTCAGGCTGCAAGACACCATGCCACCGCCGCTCCATTCAGGAGCCTGGCTGAACTAGCCGGGGAAGTGGCTGGTCATCTGAGATGCCTGAATCGGAGTACCTCCTGGACGTCCAGCCACTGTGATGCAATTCTGCTCGGACAGGGATGTCTAGCCCCCAAGGGAGCAGAATCGGGTGCATCTCCTGGCTATCCATATATCTGGACATCCGGACGGCCCGAGGACGCACAAACTTGAATTGGCCTCTATGGGGGTAATTTTATAACAGGGTGCCTAGGTTAAGTGAGCAGGACAGCGCCTATTTTGATTCTGTTTTATAAAGACATATAGGCGCCTATGTGACTTTATAAAATACTAGTGTAAATCTAGCAGAAATAGCACCTACATTGAAGGTGCAGTCATTATACCTGGTCTAGAGCAGGTACACGTCTACTTTACAAGAAGGCGCTAGCTTGCAGCATGCCTACTGTCAGGTGTGGCTTAATTCTATAAGCCTATTTACACATGTAAATTACTGTTTCATGCACAAAAGTGGTTTACAAAATTACCCTTTGAGTATGGGCTAACTTCGGTTTGAGCAAGGTACTGTGCTTATCCTTTGGTTATTGAAAATACCTCAAAATTGAAAAAAGTTCACAAATTGGACTTTTGGAGCTCAGCTCCTGGAGTGGCTGACGTTGTGAATGCAGTTTTTGGAAATGTGCCATGTGCATGTGTGAGTGGCGGTAGATAGAAAAATCTGCTGCTTACAAGTGTGCGTGCTACTACTTATACCACAGAGCCCCAAGCAATGACCCTCTTTCTTTCCAATGCTTTTTGGTACAATGGCTGTTCCCACTGGATGCGCCATTGAATGCATTTATTCTAGTCCCTTCGACATTTTTTACAAAAGGCTCCATGTTCAGATAGCCTTTTATTAAGGTACAGTACAGATTTTGCACAGTCCAACATTTGGCATCCCTTTCCAAACCTATACAAAACTGGGCTTTTAGGGGATAATTTTATAAGGAGCTGCCTAAAGTGACACACCATCAACGTGCGTAAACCACATACCAAATTGATCAACTCAATAGCTTCCTTGAGCTATCAAAAAACAGTCAATTCGAAAAACACTAGAGCTCTGAGTTCATACTGTGATGTTTTTCCACTTGACTATTTTTTGATAGGTCAAAGAAGCTGTTGAGTTGATCAATTTGGTTCATAACCCTGTTCTATATCGTATGCATGCATTATCTACTGTAACGCTGATCCCTGATGCAGGTGTGTTTGCCAAAACTTGGCCAAGTCAAGTCCATCACTAAATTCCAGTTGAAAAACATCTATTTTGAGGCTATGGTCAGTTTTTGTTTTGCTTCTCCTTGTGTCTTTACCTTCATAAAATTACCTTCCACATTTGAAGAGTTAGACATCTAGACTGGCCTCTTTGAAAATGTATTGCCTCTGAATACATTGCATCTGAACAACTGTTTTCTTTCACTAGGCTGCTATATTTAACTGTTCAGATTTTGCATGGTACTAGAGTAAGGGAAACACTCTTATTGATTCCTTGATCTGCCCTGGTATGGATACTTCCTGAACAGTTCAAATTTTCAGCAGCACTATCAGTATAGTGCTGCTAAAAATGTATAGACAAGAGACTTATCTGGTTAGAGGATAATTCTATAAGGGGTGAATGGATTAATGCACATTTTTATACGCATTAGTCACACCTGTTCTATAAAGTCAAATCTGCCCGTAAGTGGCTGCTAACACTCATAAATATAGACATGGTCACTTGGACCATCTCTAGAACTGGTATAAATGACTGCCCCTATCTTCTGCATATTCAGCCATATTCTATAAAATACATGCTCCATCCATGCGTACACCTACATTGAAAGTATGAACGATCAACCTGATGTGCGTACTTTCAGAATGGCGTCCAGATACCATACATGTGTAAGAGGTAATTTATATGCATAAACCACTAGAATATAGTGATTTACGCACATAAACAAATGTGTAAATCCAGCCGTCCCCTTGTAGAATTACCTCCATAGACAGTAAGTTTATAACAGGTCTCCTACATTGGGAGGGCAAGTAAGTTTATAAAGCTACATAGAGGTCCTTTTACTAAAAACCTGTTAAGGCTGTGCGTTTAATGAGCATTTCTAACACACGTTAAGTGCAAAGCCTCAGCGTGAGCTGTTGGGGGCATCATCAGCATGTTCCCGACAGTTAACACGCGATTGAGTATGCTATTGTGTGGCACAAGTAACACGGGTGCACCAAGTGATACCCATAGAGGCATCGCTAGGCGCACCCGTGCTAACTGCCATGTTAATGATATTTGCACCCTAATCCGCTAACCACGCCCACTCTCCGCCTCTAGTCCACCCACTCTCCCGCTCGAGTTGTGCATTTTGGCGGTGGGTAGTTGGTATGCCCACAAGTTAGCGTTCATCTGCCATCAGTTACCGCACACTGTAAGACATGTTAACTGGTTAGCAGCTCTTAGTAAAAGGGCCACACAAACACCTATGTGTCTTTATAAAGTTGCTCCACCAAAGCTGCAGAAATCCTAGTTAAAATAAAGCTGCGGACATTACCACCTGTTTGGGAGCATGTGTAGATGTGCCTGTGTATTATAAAGTATGCTTGCAAACTGATACTCCACTCCTGAACACACCTACTATGATGTCATATGCAAATGCATGTGTTCTTGTCATGACCCATATTTTTACACCCAAGGTGATTTTATACGCGTTATTTTATGTGCTACACTGGCATATACTCCCATAATGGCCACCACTGTCCTCATAAATCCTTTTTTGAATATTGGGCCCAAAGAAATTGTTTAGTTTCGATATTTGTTTTAACGCATGCTAAAAACATTTAGAGGCCAATTCCAGAACATGCTTACCTCTTTGCTGCTGCTTTCGGATCTTCACTCACCTGGTCTCCTTTGTGTTTCCTTACCATTTCCCCTAGATGTATCCCGTGTCTACAGCTACTGTGTTGTCTGTCTTGACTAGATTGTAAGCTCTGATGAGCAGGGGACCGTCTTTTACACATGTCTGTGCAGCGCTACGTATGTCTTGTAGCACTATACAAATGTTCAGTAGTAGTAGTAGTAATAGTAGTAACATGTACGTCCAGCCTGGAGGCACATCCAAAAAAAAACCATGGCTGATTCTAATATGGGGATAGACGCAACCACAGTTCCAGAATCGGGGACATAGATGAGATTGGCGTAGCACTAACAAAACCCTATGGTGTACACGAGATGGGTATATGCCGCCAACAGCTCTGTACATCCCCACTTTTACCGTAAGAAAAGATGGATGTATTCAAGGCTGCTCATCTTCACAATATACCCACAAATGGCCACGCCTCCTTTGTAAAACATGCATCTCCTAAGCCACTGTGCTCACGGACGGTGTTGTGCTGATGCAAACTACACATGAAAGCTGATAATACATAAATGTTGATGCAAAGTAGGCTATACATATCAGTCTGTCGCATGCCCAGAATACTGCAAAGTTATCTCAGTGCACTCTAAGATAGTATAAAAGTAAGTCGAGAGTGATATGTTTGTCATATGATGCATTGCATCACAACATACCTGGCAGTAGAAGACCTCCCTAGTTATGTTTTGGTTTTCTCAGGAAAACGTCTGTACAATGCTAAGTAAGGACCAGAAAAAGCAGAACAGGTTCTCCATAGTTAAATGTTAACACATATCCCTGCAGTATTGAGAGACGCTCAGAATGCGAGCAGTCAACAGTGCAAACAGCACTAAGACTTGTCCAAAGGCACCTTCATCGCTCTCTACAAATGTGCACATTTGTAGAGACCATTGATGGCGCTCTTGGGCATGTAAATAAACCATAAACCATACCTAAATGTCGGCATTTGTCATTTACGCACATAAGTGGTGACTGACACATGTAAACGACTTCCTATAATATAGGGCCTGATTTTTGAAGGCCTTTACACGGGTAACTTCCTTAGCTACCTGTGTAAAGGCCTTAACGGGGATTTTCGAAGGGCACCTACACAAAAATCACTGCTACCCGTGTAGCCTCTGCGGCTGCTGGGGCGTCCAGGCTAACCCGGATTAAATCTGGGTTAGGGGGGTCAGTGGTCAGGCTGCAGAGGTCAGGCTCTACATAGCCTGCCTTACTCAAAGTCAGGTCCATAGTGATTAATGTGAAAGTATCTGTCTTGATTACATGTTGCGTACCTTCACTGTGGGCATGCACATGGGCGGAGTTTGGGTGAATTGCAGGTGGAGCAGCCAAGTACACGGATAGATTATAAAATATTATAATTTCCATACATTCTGAAAAACTCTGGGCATGGGTTGGTGTAAATGTCCGTGATATAAGGCACGTTGTTGGCCACGTACTAGTATTTTACAAAATAGGCTTAAAATAGGCACATTTTGGTTGTCTTCAACTAGGCGCTGGTTATAAAATTACCCCCTTAGGGTGCACCAAATGACAAAACAAAATGAAAAGCACCTCTCATGTAACTTACTTCAGTGAATATCAAGTCAATTACTTAAAACTTTTGTCTGGTGCCTTGCTATGCACCACTCTCCCTAGTAAAGAATGGAGACCAGTAGCAGTGGGGAAGAGGTAGTGTGTGACTGAGGACTCAATCCGCTCCCCCCCCCCCCCCCATCGCTGCAAAGATCAGAAGCAGATTCTGCCACAGTTGCTGTTGCCACAGAATTGCAGGAAAGTGGGCGGAAGGGGTCTGAGTGGGGGTGGAGGTATGACAGGGCCCTTCCTTCAGTCAGCAACAAATCCATAGTCCTTTATGCAAACAGAGAGTTTGCATAAATAAGTTGTTGAATAAGTTTCCTCATGTTTTGGCTACCACTTGAAGTCCAAAGTGTTCCTGGCAGGAACGCAGAAGGCCGCCTCCTTTTGACCTGCCACCAAGCCCTTGATAACACTCTGCACTACAGCAAACCCTTACTCGTCGCATGCTCCCATTGCCAATCGCAAAGCAAGGATTGCATTCCCTGACAACACAAAGGTTTCTTTTGTACATCACGTACAGTCAGCATGAGGGAGAGCAGGTATATATATACACTTACATATTTCAACACGGGTGTATTGTTTACTATACTCTATGAAATACATCCTACTATTAAATATCAGCCTGACAAAGGGATTCCTTTTCTTTTCATTTCCATGATGGGAATACAGACTTTACATGACACTTACGTTGCACGTGCAAGACATGTTTGATGTTTTTGTCAGTTGCAATAGAAATATACTTTCACATTTCTTTGACAATGATATAATTTGTCAAATATCACTACCCAAAACTTTAAGTCCAAAACTATTTTCTTGTTGGATCTTTCTTATACTATATTCCAGCCCAGATACAGCTAGATATACCGAAGATCCATTTTACTTTATTCATAGAAAATAATGTTCTCCAGCCAGATAATCAGCATTGCTGAGCTGCTGCATATAAAAAGCTATCCCATACATTCACAACCTATTCCATAAATAAATATTTCCTTAGATTACTTCTGAATCTATTCTCTTCTACCTTCATCCTATGCTGCTTGTTCGAGAGCATCCTTTCAAATGACAGAGGCTTGCCTCCTGTGCATTTATGCCATAGAGGTATTTAAATGTCTCCATCATATCTGTCTTCTTCTGCACTTCTTCCAAAGTATACATATTGAAATCTTTAAGCCTGTCCCTATATGCTTTATGACAAAGACTACTGACCATTTTAGTAGGCACCCTCTGGATTTACTCGATCTTGTTGATATTCTTTTTAAGATGCGGTCTCCAGAACTGCACACAGTACTCCAAATGAGGTCTCGCCAGAGACTTACAGTACACATAAGTGCTATCCAGTGGCCCCTTGGAACCTGGGGTGGGCACCCCCTTGTGGCAGCTGGCACCCCTTGCAGCCGGTACCTCCCGTACTGTATGGTGCACCCCCTCCTGCCGGGACCACAAGGTGGACCCAGCATGGCAAACGTAACTTAAAGCCATGGGTGGCTTGTTGCGCTGCCTCCGTTCCAGGCCTGGCGGCTGTTCTCTCCCAGGCCGAAGTCTCATGTTTTGCAAAATTCCAGCTGGGAGAGAACAGCTGCTGGGCTGGAGCGGAGGCAGCGAAGCAAGCCACCCACGACTTTAAGTTAAGTTTGCCACTCTGGCTCCACCATGTGGGCCCAGCAGGGGTGCATCCCCTCGCGACTGGCACCCAGGTCAGGCTCCACCCTTGGTATGCCACTGGCGCTATCAATTCCTTTTTTCTGCTGCCCATTCCTTTCCCTATGCATCCAAGCATCCTTCTGGCTTTTGCCATTGCCTTTTTGACCTGTTTGGCCACATTAAGAACATCAGATATGATCACCCCCAAGTCCCAACCTTTTTTCATGCATTTAAGTACTGCACCCTCTTTACTGTACTGCTTCTGTTCCTGTGCAAACAGGAAGTCAAGCACAGTACCAAAAGCACACATTAGAAGATTTGGGGAAGTGCTGCATTGCTGTTTTACTGTCGCTGCTGCTGCGGCAGGTTCCAGAGGGGGACAGGAAAGAGAGCTCACTTAGGGTGCCTCATATCCTTGTACCGGCCCTGCAAGGACCCTCTCAAAAAATCTCTGCTTCTTACTAAGTTTATTCATGAATCAGCTTATGGCAACATCTCACATTGCATCCAATAGAATGTCCTTTGAGTTTCGGTTATTCCATAATATATATCTCCTGAACTCAACTAGTACACTTTGGTCTAGTAGGAGGATCTGGTGTTTTCCAAAAGGCCACACAGCATTGTGCCAGTGACGACATATAAGAAATGAATTCACTTTTCTTTCAGTCACTGTTTTTTTATGCTGAGGCCCAGTGTAAAGGTTTCTAGATTCGATGGGATATTTGCTTTGAGTATTTCTGTAATTAAGCTCTGATCTTAGGGCAGCTCCACTGCATATATGGGCAACTGTGCCATCATACAGAGGGATACTCCCAGAAATATTCCATGTAACCTTGTCCTGCACAATTATTTCTATAAATAACACAGGTACACTACCAAAAAACTGCCTCCAGTTTTGCAACTGATTCCTATAGATTTTGGGGTGCTGAATCCAGGAAAAATAGCCAAAATGTTCCATCACGTCACGTTTTCTTGCAAAATTAGATTTCTTACCCATATAAGGAATGTTCACATAATTTCTTTTTAGCCGACTGCAGTTTATTTTCTTGGCCCAAAATAGAGGTTGTAATGGTTAACTAACTAGAAACACTCCCTCATGATATTTTAGAGTGTTTTGTATTCATTTTATACATTAACAGGACAATTGGGAGGCGGGGGGCTAAATCCAGTACTCGCGCTGGCGCATGTTCTTTCCTGTTCGCCTCGCCTCATTCGCTCGCTCAAACACGGTGGTTGCGACATGAACGTTCCTGTCAAATTTCAGTTTCTTGCAAGTTCATTATTACCTTTTGTTTGCTCAGTCGTAATCCAGCTTTATTCCAAGTGGTTCACTACAGTTGTAGTTTGCAGTGCTGTGTATTTGTGATGGCTCACAGAGCCAGAGGTTGCGTCAACTCTCCGGACAGTTTTTGTTTTATTTGTGGGGAATATACCGTGAAAAAGCGGCAGAGGAACATTTCTGCATTTATTAAAAAAGTATATTTCGCCTATTTCGGTTTGAAGTTAGGCGATCAAGACAAACCGTGGGCTCCTCACAAAGTGTGCAAGACATGTGAGGAAGATCTACGCTTATGGATGAAAGGTAAAAAACAAGCATTTTGTTTCGGAATACCTATGATGTGGCGTGAACAAAGAGACCACAGCAGTGACTGCTATTTTTGCTCTTGCATTGTGAAGGGATACAACTTAAAAAATAAGAACGTAATAAGTTACCCCAACCTTCCCTCAGCAATTAGGCCTATGCCTCATAGCAACGAAGTACCTGTGCCTGAACCACCAAAATCTTTGGATCATATTTGTGTGGACGGTTCTGATCATGATGAGACTCATCAGATGGCTTTTCCCAATGAGTCCAGTACTTCCGAGTTTGAAACTGAACCAGATCCGAAACCTGAACTTTTCTCTCAAGCTGAATTGAATGATTTAGTCCGGGATTTAGGACTCCCAAAAGATGCTGCCCAACTGCTAGGTTCTCGGCTTAAACAGAAAAATCTATTGTCACCAGGAACAACTTTTTATTGGTACCGCAACCGCGAGACACAATTTTTGAAGTATTTCAGCAAAGAGGAAGATTTGGTATTTTGCAACGATATATACGGAGTGATGGAAAGGTTAAACTCAAGTATGATCCTGCTGAATGGCGGCTGTTCATTGATTCGTCAAAAGACAGCATAAAAGGTGTTCTTCTTCATAATGGCAACACATTCGCTTCAGTTCCTATTGCTCACTCTGTTATTCTCCAAGAAAAATACGAGAATTTGGCCCTGATTCTTCAGAAGATTCGTTATGATGAGCATAAGTGGATGATTTGTGGAGACTTTAAAATTCTATCCATGCTATTAGGGCAGCAATCCGGTTTCACCAAATATCCCTGCTTCCTTTGCTTGTGGGATAGCCGGGCCCGCGACCTACACTGGGGGAAAAAAGACTGGCCAATTCGGGAGTATTTGAGACCCGGTGAGAAAAATGTTCTTCATGAGAGCTTGGTACCTCATGATAAAATTCTATTACCACCTCTCCACATTAAGTTGGGTCTCATTAAGCAATTCATCAAGTCCCTTCCAAAAGATGGTGAGTGCTTTCGGTACCTTTGCTCAAAGTTCCCCCGACTTTCTGAAGCAAAGCTAAAGGAAGGAGTGTTTGTTGGCCCTGATATAAGGAAACTCATTTCAGATGGAGCATTCGCTGAAACGATGTCTGAGAAGGAAAAAGAAGCCTGGGATTCCTTCAAGGATGTTGTTCTCAAATTCTTGGGGAACAGGCGGGATGAGAACTATAAGGATATTGTTGCCAGGATGCTCAATGCCTTCAAAGAACAAGGCTGTAACATGAGCCTGAAAGTCCATTTCTTGCACTCCCATGTGAACTACTTTCCCGAAAACTTGGGGGCGTACAGTGAAGAACAAGGTGAAAGGTTTCACCAGGACATCAAGGACGCAGAGAGAAGGTACCAAGGAAGATGGAACACCACTATGATGGCTGATTTCTGCTGGTTGCTGCTGCGGGAAACCCCAGATGAAAAATATGCCAAGCAGCGCACCAAGAGAAGCATTCGGGGAAGAAGAAACGGGCCCACCAGGAGATTGATTGACCCAAGAATGACTTTAAAATCTAAACTGTGTTGACAAATATCGTGTTTTTACTAAACTTTGAAATAAAAATTTGCTAGTTATTACCACAGTGTCGGATCTCATTTATTAGACTTTTATTTTCACACCATCGGGTGTTTGTCTTCATGTATTGCAATGGTGCGGTTTGCGTTTTCTATTCTTACATACATACCTGTACAACATTTTTTGCACATTTCTTTGCTTTGCTTTGTGTCTAACCTCGCTCTTATATGCTCAATGTTTGTGTACATGTATGTGGCTGTTTTAAGTGCAGACAATTTTGCTACCATCACAGTGTGTTTTGTTGACATTACTCTATTCTTATGTGCTGCCTTGTTACAATTTTCTTTATTCTTATTTGAATAACTACTAAACAATTAGTATAAAGAATTCATCCAAGAAACTTTTATCTCATCGCACTCAATCTGAAACGTTCACCTCAAACTGCTAACCCAATGTAGCAAAAAATCTGTACGTGATGGAGCAAATTGGTTACCAGATTTGGATTCAGCGCACCAAAAAACGTAAAAATCAATCGAAACATTAGAGGGAGTTTAAAAAAAAATTTTTTAGTGTACCTGTGTAATTACAGTTCTTGTTTTCCTCTCATCGGTGCTTTGGCTCTTGCAGCAAGATGAAGCAAAATCGAAAGCACTAACCTACAAGCTTGACTGACGCGTGAAGAGAGCTGGCACCGGATAATGTCAAGAGCGGGATCCCGATGTCTTTGTGGGGTGTTTCACATAACGACTCGTCCGGCCTCTACTGCTTATTATATCGTACCTTCAACAGACAGACATGCTTTCTGCAAAGAGGCAAATGCTTCTTTTTCTGCGGAATGGCAACCAAACTCCTCAAGAAGCCAGGCCATAAAGTGATTGCCAGGCTGTGATCCTTCTCTCAATGTTATATATATATATATATATATATATATATATATGCATGCATATATATCGAGAGAGAGAGAGAGAGCATGAGAGAAGAGCACCCTGTTATAAAGTTATCAAAAGATGATGAGGGCACTATTATACTGTCATACCTAGGAAAAAGCTGCTTGCATTGTTCACTTTCTTAAACCCGTACCAGGCTCCCCCTAACCTTTATTCTTTTACTCTGAATGCCTCGAAATGAATAGTTTTATCTTACAGACCTGCCAACATTTCTTTGTGCCATGCTTTTAGAAATGAGTATAAAACGCTTTGTTTTTTTTTCTTTTTGCATCATCTGTGCATGGTTATATAAGAGCTGAAAATGAAATCAGCCCACGCTTATTCAGTTGTAGAGAAAAGAAACAGCTGTTGTCTAGTTCTGCCTGAGAAAGCAGGCAGGTAAGGGGGCCGTTCCCTGTGCGCTCCACTGGACACTCACGTAATGCACTCGGTACGTACAGTGGAAGGGCTGTGCATGACCAAAAGATCAAGCCGGGGTAGTCTTTGTTTTAAAGGAAGCTCTTGTGATTGCTGTGCGTCTTTCGTGTTTTTCTGCGTATCCATCTGACATGCATGCCGGCCGAGGAGTCCTGCGCAACTTGCGACTGCATCGCGGGAACTTTGCCTGTGGAGTGGTTGGGTTGTAAGTGCTGCTCTGTGCACTTTGACCCATCCACTCCTCTCTCTCCCAGTGCTGCCTCTTTGGATTGTAACTTATGCTCACCCCCCACCCAAATGTCGTTTCAGGGCTGTTTGCAGTGGAAGCATTCAGTGCTGCGTGTCCATCCTCTTGCTGTTTAGGGAACCTCTGTGGATATCCCGCTCTTTTTGAAGTTCATCTCAATATTTGTCTCCACCACCTTCTCTGGAAAGGCATGTCAGGCATCCACCGCACTCTGCGATAAATAAAATGATGGTTCGTGATAACTTTCTGAGTCTTTATCACAATCTAACTAGCCTGACCTGTGATAAATATCCAAATTATGGACACTTCTATGTGTCATTTTATCTGCCATATTGATGTACTTTGCCTTTGTTAATGCAGCTGAGAGCATGGTGGAGCTGGATAGTACAGAGTGGAGGGGGGATGAGTAAGAGGAGTGGAGTAGGGCAGGGCTGGCCCGTTCACTAGGCAAACTAGGCGGTTGCCTAGGGTAGCAGACCCTGATGGATGGCATCATCCCCCAGTGAAGCAGCAGCACCATGGCAGGCTTTAAAACACTCACAAGCATGCACACAGTTATGGCCTGCCACTCCTGCCCCCCCCCAAAAGGAATTTGCGTTGGAGGGGGCACACTTGGAGGCAGTGAGCGCACATGCAAATGAGCACTGTAAGGCCCAATGAAGCTGCTTCAGTGGAAGTAGGTGGAAGCCGGAGAGGTGGCATCAGAGTCTAGGGGGGGGGGAAGGGGAGTGGCATGGTGAGCTGGATGCCGGTAGCAGCAGCATCGAAGTCAGGAGGGGGGGGCGAGCAGCATGGCGGCAGCAGAGTCCTGGGGTGGGTAGCATGCAGGGTCTGCTTTGGGTGTCAGAAAACCATAGGCCAGCACAGGGGTCGGGGGTAGGGATAAGAGTGGAGGGTGGGAGGAGGGAGCTTAATCTGTGACTGGGGGTTAAGGTGGTAGGTTCATGGAATGTGAATGGCCTCATTAATCCTTAAGTACATAAAATATGTCATACCGAATCAAACCAAAGATCCATCAAGCCCAGTATCCTGTTTCCAACACTGGCCAATCCAGGTCACCTGTCAGGTTTCCAAAAGGTACAGAGATTCCAAGCTGCTTATCGCAGGGGTATAAAAGGAGAGTGATGTTTAAGGAGCTCGGGCGCTTGCAGTGGGCAGTGGCATTATTGCAGGAAGCTCACCTACATGGCCATGATGAGTGGCTGCTTCAAGACAGGCTGTTGAGACAGATTTACTGCAGTTCTAAGCAACAAAGCCTGAAGCCACCCGAAGTACCGATTTTATTGAGGGGGATATTTCAGTGTGATGGGGGATATTGGGATTGGGATGGGAGATGTGTAGCTCTAAAGGGGATTTTGTATGGGAAACAGGTAAGCTTATCAATGTGAGGCAAGCTGTATGCTTTTATCCCTTAAGTCGAGAGTTACTGATATTTGTTCATGGAGAAGTATTGGTGGGGGTGATATTAATCTGGTGTTATATGCTGAGCTTGATCATTCTTGGGAGGAGGGGAATGGAAGTGTGTCATCGAAGAAAAGCCTTAAGCATTTTTCAAATGTATTTAATTTAGAGGGGGGAATATTCGGTGGCGGCGGCTAGTGCTTGTAAAGCGCATAGCCATCACTGCTGAATATTAACCCCAGATATTCAATGTTGGGGCCACATCTGGCCACCGGCAATGAATATCTGGATTACCGCATAGCCCAAAGCTAATCGGCCAGTGGCTATATTGAACCACTGCCTGGTTAGCTTCCATGGGTAAAGTTAAGCCAACCTAACTTTACCTGCTGGTCGCTAAACAGACAGCGGCTCAATATCGCTGGCCTGGTTAGCGGTGGGTGCCTTCTCTGCTCTGTCTCGGACTGCCTACAACACACGCCAATGCCAGCTGTGTAGTATCGGGCATGTAGCGCTAGCGCCCGCAAATATTAAGTTGCGCTAACCGTGTTTGCAGTTAGAACATAATAACATAAGATTGGTCATACTGGGTCAGACCATGGATCTATCAAGCCCAGCATCCTGTTTCCAACAGTGGCCAATCCAAGCCACAAGTACCTATCAGGTTCCCAAAGGGTATACAGATTCCATGAAGCTTGTCCCAGAGGTAAGCAATGGATTTCCTTGGTTCACTTTAATAATGGTTATTGACTTTTCCTCCAGGAACGCATCCAAACCTCTTTTAAATCCAGTTACACTTACTACATCCTTTGGTAACGAATTCCAGAGTTTGATTATGTGTTGAGTGAAAAAATATTTTCTCTGATTAGTCTCTTGGGCATAGTTGAGAAAATGTGCCAGTCCAATCAGAGGCCAGTGCTCTAGTGGTCGAAGAGGCTCTACCCTGTGTTCCCTTTCCAGTTGCAATGGGTCATAGTTTTCCCCCAAAAGCAAGAGTCGAGGAAGGAGGGTTTCCAAATAACCCTGCAGCTCTCCATCTTTCACTGACTCAGGAATGCTGACAAACCTCAAGTTGTCCCATCGGCTTCTATTTTCAAGGTCAAGGTTGGCCTCATGTTTAGACACCAGATCTTGAAGTCATTGTACTTTCCGCTCCACAATAGTCATGGCATCTTCATTCAGGGATATGTGACATTTGGCATCTTGTAGTTTTCCCCAAATGCGTCAAATGCTTTAGTTATGGAGTCTAATTTGCCAGTGAAGGCATAAAATTTAGTAGTGAGGGTGCTGACCACTGCCATAGTCACTTCGTCCACCAGTTCGGTTTGCATCGACAAGTTGGAAGGAGGGTGGTGACTTTGCCATTTTGAATGATGCCAACCCTGCTTTCTCCCTGTCATGGCCTGCCAATTTCATCGCACCGGTCCTCACCAAATGGTACCAGAGAAAGCAGGTCCTCAATGTGCTTTACTCCCCACAGTCTGATGGCACAATTCGGCTGGCTCAAGAAGGGAGGATCCCCTGGGGAGAGAGTCAAACACGTCTGCTCCCTTTCAACACATCACGTGACCTCTCCAAATAGTCTTAAATGTGCCAGCTTGTAACTTCATTGCATGTCCCCTAATCTTTCTAGTCTTCGAAGGAGTAAACCGATCTATGAACCTGTTCTACTCCATTCATTATTTTATAGACCTCTATCATATCTCAGCCGACTCTTTTCCAAGTTGAAGAGCTCTAACTTTTTAAGCCTTTCCTCTCTACTATCTTGGTCATTCTTCTATGTACCTTTTCTAATTCCACTATATCTTTTTTAAGATACGGCGACCAGAATTGCACACAGTATTTAAGTGCAGTCACACCTTGGAATGATACAGAGGCATTATAATATCCTTTGTTTTATCCTTCATTCCTTTCCTTATGATTCCTAGCATTCTATTTGTCTTCTTGGCCAATGCTGCACACTGGGCAGAGGGTTTCAATGTGTTATCCATGATGACACCTAAATCTTTTTTCTGGTAGTGATTCCTACTGTGGAACTTGCACCATGTAATCATAGTTTGGGAGGTTCCTTCATAGGTGCATAACTTTGCACTTGTCTACATTAAATTTAATCTACCATTTAAACATCCAGTATTCCAATTTATCAAGGCCCTCTTGTTATTTTTCACAATCCTCTTGCGTTTTAACAACTTTAAATAATTGTGTCATCTGCAAATTTGATCACCTCACTCATTATTCCCATTTCCAGGTCATTTACGGATATGTTAAAAAGCAGCGGACCCAGCACAGATCCCTGGGGCACTCCACTATTCACCTTTCTCCATTGAGAAAACTGGCCATTTAGTCCTACTCTGTTTTCTGTCTTTTTAACTGTTCCTAATCCACAATAGTACACTGCCTCCTATCCCATGACTTTTTAATTTCCCCAAGAGTGTCTCATGAGGAACCTTGTCAAAGGCTTTCTGAAAATCCAGATACCTGTATCAACCAACTCACCTTTATCTACCTGTTTATTCACACCTTCAAAAGTATATAAGAAATGTGTGAGACAAGACTTTCCTTGGCTAAATCCATGTTGGCTTTCTGCCATTTTTTTGAAGTGCCTTCAAGTCAATGCTGACTCCTGGTGCTCCAGCGGCCTCTGGGTTTCTTGGGAAGGTATGATTGGAAATAGATCACCAGGCATTTTCTTCCAAGGCGATGGCGGGTAAAGTGACTTTCCCAAGGCCACAAGGAGTGCCAGATCTTGTGGGTAGGAGGCTGTTGCTATAATCACTATGATTATCTACATGTTCGGTTAGTTTGTTCCTTATAATGGTTTCTAGCATTTTGCCATGTACTGACATCAGGCTCGCTGGTCTGTAGTTTCCTGGATCATCCCTGGAAGCCTTTTTAAAAAGTTGCATTACACTGGCCATCCTCCAGTCTTCAGGTGCTACAGATGATAGTTCACAGATTACTAAAAGCAGGTCTGTAATCTTGTATTTCAGTTCTTTCAGCACCCTAGGATGTATGCTATCCAGTCCAGGTGTTTTCTGGATATATGGAGGATACTACTACTAATCACTTGTACAGCGCTACAAGGTGTACACAGCACTGTACATATAGATGGAAGACACAGTCCCTGCTCATCAGAGCCTACAATCTAATCAACATAAAACATGTGGAGCCTAATTCAACAAGGGGCACGTCCAGGCTGTCTCGAAGGCCCCTAGCAGGATGGGACCGTTAGGACCCAATTCTGTACTGTGAGAGCAAGACACTCCTGTGGGTACAGGATCAGGCCTGGAGATGGCCCGGTATGCTCCTGCAGTCAGCCGGGGGACATCCTCACTGCCTCCCAGCCAGCCCACCACATTGCTGTCCCCCTTTACCCCAGGCTGTCCCCTGACAGGGCCAGCCAGGGCACAGATCGGGCAGTGGGGACTCACCATACCTGCCACTGAAGCTGATGGGGGCTGGCTGGCTAATCCGGGGAGGGGGGGGCAGCCAGCGCTTATTCCACCTTTGAGATGGAATAGTCTTGTTGTCCTCCCAGTGCCCCCAGGACATACAGGGCTTTAACCAGAATCCCGTTCATGCTCCTCCCACTCGCCACCCCCATCTCCCGCAGCACACACAGTAGCTCTGTGCATGCAGGGGGGATGGGAGGCAGAATATGGCGAAGGCCTTACAGAATCAGGGCCATAACGAAACTGGAGACTAGAGTATGGTAACATACACATAAGTAGTGGACAAGAGACTGAGGAGCATCAAGATCCAAAAGCAGCTTCAAAGAGGTGGGCTTTTAACCTGGATTGGAACAGGGCTTGAGAAGGAACCCGACGCACAGACTCAGGTAGTTTCTTCCAGACATATGAAGCAGCAAGATGAAATGAACAAAGTCTGGAGTTGGCAGTGGCAAAGAAGGGTACAGAAAAAGGAGGAGTGGAGTTCCCAAGGAGTGGTATAGAGTGAGATAAGAGAGGAAAGGTACTTAGGAGCTGCAGAACGAATGCGCTTGTAGGCAGAGTCAGCCCAAGAGTTTATGCTACCCTAGGCAGAAACCCGGGCCTCGCCACCCCACCAGCTGATGCCACCCCTGCTCAGCTGGTTACAAGATGCAAGGTTCCACATTAGGAACCACCACCCAAGAAAAAGATTTAGGCGTCATTGTGGATAACATGTTAAAACCCTCGGTCCAGTGTGCAGCGGTGGCCAAGAGAGCAAATAGAATGCTAGGTATCATAAGGAAAGGAATGGAAAATAAGACAAAAGATATTATAATGCCTCTATATCGTTCCATGGTGAGACCGCACCTTGAATATTGTGTGCAATTCTGGTCGCCGTATCTTAAAAAGGATATAGCGTTATTAGAAAAGCTTCAGAGAAGAGCCACAAAAATGGTAAAGGGGATGGAAGGATACTCCTATGAAGAGAGGCTAAAAAGGTTAGGGCTCTTTAACCTGGAAAAGAGATAGCTGAGGGGAGATATGATAGAGGTCTATAAATTAATGAACGGAGTGGAACGGGTAAACGTAGATCGATTGTTTATGTTATCAGAATATAGAAAGACTAGGGGACATGCAATGAAGCTACAGGGAAAACCTTGCCAAGATACAGCTCAGCAGAAAGCGTTTTCAAACCTTGCCAAGATACAGCTTAGCAGAAAGCATGGAGGTAGAAGGTAAAGAAAGTGACCTGACTTCAGCTTGTTCTGAGATGGACTGTGATATGTGCATTGTGGCTAAGTAATGAAAGCCTGAGAGCAGTGAGAAGTTAGGAATTGTAAATACATGTGCTTTATGATTACGGAATTGAGAAGCATCATAAAGGGAAAAGAAAAGAAAGCCTGTGTAAATAATTCTACTATAACACTGGTTGTAAGCTTTGCTTTAATGGGAGAAGATTATCCTTTATTTTCTTTGACTTGAGTGTACAACTGCTTTAAAGATTTGTTACCCGCTTGCCACGGAAGCTAATAAAATTCCTGTGTGCTTTGAAACAACCACTTGGTTCATTTATCTCTATACACAACTACAATCCTTGGTAAAGAGGAATTCAAGATGGCTTCCCGTCCCTACTAGGCGACCGCCTGGTAGGGGCGTGACCGCCACACTCTCTTTCTGTGGTCTATGGTCCATGGTCCATCTGCCATTTCTTATCTCTTCTTTTGTTTTCTTCACTTCCTTCCATCAGCCCATTTCCAGTTCCAGTAACCCTCCCCACTATCAGCCCCCTTTCCAGTCCTCACTCCCAGTACCTTCCAATGTCAACCACCTTGCATTCCCACGACTGCCACTGGTGTCCATTCCCCTCTAGTCCCCCTCCTTTCCCACTGTCCAGCCTCTTCTAGTCCAAATACCATCCCAGGTATCAGCTCAGGTCCACTCTCAGTGCCACCCCCACAGTTAGCTCCCTTCCAATTGCCCTACCCTCTGTCCATCTCCCTTCCAGTGCCATTCGCATGTCAGCTCCCTTCTAGCCTCCTCCCCATTACCCAGCCACCTACCACTCCCATCCCCAAGTGTCAGCTCCCTTCCAGTCCCCCTTCAGTACATCCCAGGTGTCAGCTCCTTTGCAGCCCCCTCCTTCCCTTGGCAGACCCTCTCAGTATCTGCTCCCTTCCAATCCTATTCTACCATCCCCCTGCATCAGCCCATTTGTAGCCCTAGCCCCTAGTTTTCTTCCAGGGCCAGCAGCACTCTCCTCCCCTCCCCCATTAGCCCATTTCCAGTCCCAGTTCATTTCCAGTCCTATCTTTCTAAATCAGCCCACTCCAGTCCTAGCCCCCCAATCAGCCCATTACCAGTCCTAACTCATTTCCAGTGCTAGCCCCCATCTGCCCATTACCAGTCTGAACCCCCTAATCAGCCCACTTCCTGTCCTAGCCCCCCCTAATCAGCCCATTTCCAGGCCTAACCCCACCAATCAGCCCATAACCAGTCCTAGCCCCCCTCCCGATTAGTCCATTTCCAATTCTAACCCCCCATCAGCCCATTTCCAGTTCTAACCCCCTCCCGATCAGCCTATTTCCATTCTTAACCCCCCATCAGCACATTTCCAGTTCTAACCCCATCAGCCCATTTCCAGTCCTAGCCCCCCGATAGCCCATTACCAGTCCTAGCCCCCCGATAGCCCATTACCAGTCCTAGCCCCCCTCCCGATCAGCCCATTTCCAGTTCTATCCCCCCATCAGCCCATTTCCAGTCCTAGTCCCCCCCAATAGCCCATTACCAGTCCTAGCCCCCTCCCAATCAGCCCATTTCCAGTCCTAACCCGCCATCAGCCCACTTCCAGTCCTAACCCCCCCATCAGCTCATTTCCAGTCCTAGCCCCCCCCCCCAGCCCAGGGAAATTGAAAAACAAACAAACCCGGCTGCAGAAGCTGCTGCCGCTGCTGCTGCAGTGGCGGCAGCAGCAGAATGAAGTGCCCCATGGCCATGGCCCTGCTTCCGCCCCCGCCTCCCAGAAGAGTACAGCGTTTCCCCTCCATGCCGGCTGAGCTTTCCAGAACCGCGCAAAGGGAGGAGTGTTTCCCTTTCCCGCGGCTCAGTTAAAGCTGAGCCCTCTGGCGCTGATGGGAAACAGGCATTTCCTGTTTCCCATCAGCGCCAGTGGGCTCAGCTTTAACAGAGCCACGGGGAAGGGAAACACTCTCCCTTCACGCGGCTCTGCAAAGCTGAACCAGCGCACTGGGGAAATGCTGGCACGGCTTTCAGGGAGGCAGGGGGGCCATGGCCACGGGGCACTTCATTCTGCCGCTGCTGCTGCAGCAGCAGCAGCGGCTTCTGCAGCCGTAGTTTTTTTATTTTTATTTTGAAGGCCGAGTAGAAGGCGTTCTTTTTGGGATCAATTTTTCCCGTCCCTAAAAAGTTGCTGCCTGAGGCTACCACCTCACTCGGGCTCATTATAGAGCCGCCCCTGGGTTGGGCTCTTCAACTTGCAAGAGACAGATGGGGGGGGATATGATAAAGGTCTATAAATTAATGAACGGAGTGGAACCGGTAAATTTAGATCGGTTGTTTATGTCATGAAAAAGTAGAAAGACTAGAGGACTCATAATGAAGCTATAATGCAACCCATTTAAGACTAATAAGAAAAAATATTTTTTTTACTTAACGCGTAATCTAACTCTGGAATTTGTTACTGGAGGATGTAGTAAAAGCT
The DNA here is from genome assembly GCA_033557465.1 of Ichthyophis bannanicus. NCBI lineage: Eukaryota > Metazoa > Chordata > Amphibia > Gymnophiona > Ichthyophiidae > Ichthyophis > Ichthyophis bannanicus. Next base: position 367,566,357 of record CM066033.1, on the reverse strand, counting down.
TTTAGTGTAGCTGGGTTTAAAAAGGGTTTGGACAAGTTCCTAGAGGAAAGGTCCATAAACCATTATTAAAGAGGACCCAGGAAATCCACTGCTTGCCCCAGGACAAGCCTTGTGGAACCCGTGTGTCTCCTTTGGAACCTGCCAGGTACTTGTGACTTGGATTGGCCACTGGTGGAAATGGGATACTGAGCTTATGGACCTTGGTTTGACCCAGTAAGGCATTTCTTGTGTTCTTATGTTCTTATATCCATTTAGGCAGCCAAGGAGTCAAGGTGTGTGTATGGTGAACCCCCACAGTTAGAGGCGAGAGTTAGCTAGCACCAAAGTCTGCATCCAACTTCGGAAGCCAGTTCTGCTGGGAGGGCAGCCAAGACTCAAGAAAGAGAAACCTTCCCCTATGGCAAGAGGGTGTTAGTCCTCGCGAACATTAAATCTCCTCCAAAACACAGGATGGGAACTCTGTCTCCATGGCGGATGCACAGGCCCATTCCGCATCGCATAACATTTTTCACTACATAAGACTGCAGGCTTTCTCATTCTAAAGACAGAGAATGGTTTGGCAGCCCTGCTACACAATTTATAGATCATATTCTTGTCATAAGTGGAATGATTCTGAGTGTATATCCTGTTTAATTATGCAAGAAGAATTCCCTTCCTGGTGCTTTATCCACACAAATCATAGACCTTGCTGGTTAAACAGCTGTGAGATATTTATTCTTCTGTACCACTGAGGGCTTTCATGATTAATCAATGAATTGTTTTAGTCTGTAAAGCTTATTTATATTTATACTATTGCATGAACTTATAGACAGTGCCACATGGGGAAAAAATAGGGAAGCCAGGAGATTAACAGTGATAAAGAGGAGATCAATCTGACGCTTCTGGTCTGAGTGGTTTTTCCAGCATCATTTGGTTAGAAAACACGCCGCATTTTTGGACTAATTTTCAGACTCGGGAGTTGGTGAGTTTTTTAAAACATTGGCCACTGTGGCTGAAAATAATCTGGATATTCAGCGCTGGGAGCCAAACAGTGGTGCACACTGAATATCCAGCTTCAATGCTCAGTGCTGGCACTGTTTGGATAGAAGCAATATTAAGCTGGCTAACCAGATGCATTTAGGACAGCCTTAAGCCAGAAAACATACTCAGAAAGTGGCTGAATATCACCATTATCCAGATAAACAGCAGCTCTGTTCATTCCCCATCTCTGCACTGCTCAGACAGCGCCAAGGCAATCAGAGGAAATATTCCATGGCACTACGCCAGTGAATATCCTGCTGGCCGGCACTTATCTGGTTAGTGGTGCTGCTGAACCTAGAAATGATTTTGAATATCAACCTCCATTATTTGTCTCTAAATTCTCAAACAAGTCTGTTTAAAAATAAAGGCATTTTTCCTTCATTTTAGAGACGTTTAGAGTCCACGGGTCCAATTTTCGAAGGCATTTACACGGGTAGTGCCTTTCGAAAATCCCGGATAAGTCCCTAACGCACCCAGATGCTATGCAGTTAGCATCAGGGCATGTTGGGGGCATTCTGGGGTGGAGGAAAGGGCTAAACAGGTAGCAGCAATTTTCGATGCAACCCACTTAGCCCTCTGCGCCTTAAAGATAGGAAAATCGCTGCTGCATGTTTAGCCTTGGCAGCTGCGACGCGGCGCATAGCCTGCCTAACTCAAAATCGGGCCCCACATGTAAAGACGCCTTGGATGTCAGCACTTTGGGCAGCAGTGGCCTCCAGTGGCCCTACTAAGTTACTGCAACATAAGCTCTTAGGAGCAGGGACTGACTTTTACATGTCTCTGTACAGCCCTGCATATGCCTTGTAGCACTACACAGATGATAAGCAGGACTAGTGGCAGTACAAGATAACCGGGAATGAACTAGAAATTTTCCAGAACAGCATGCTGGGAGGAGACTCCTCTGGGGAGGAAAATCCAACTGATATATAAACTGCTCCCAAAAGCAGTGCCCTGGCCTTTGGCAGCAAGCCACTGCACCATGAGGGAGTAATGCCATCTGCCCTTAAGAATGGGTATCTGTGGCTACCCCTGGCCTTCTAGAGAGAGGAGCAGAGAAGAGAGCAGAGGGGTAGGATGATGTTTTGGGCTTCAGTCTACACCAAGAACGTCCTGTGAGACTGTGCAAACCCTGTCAGCACCCCACTAGCTGAGGAGGAGAGCAGCACTGCCTAAGGGAACCACCTACTCCAGGAGGGAAGGAGACAGGACCCAGAGAAGTAAAACAACATCTTGGAAACCCTGTGACATTAGAGTCTGGCCCGCTGCACAGCACAAGGGACCTGCATCTATGGAAGCCGCCAACTTCCAAACAGTGCTGGCTGCTACCGTGGGTTCTTACATGCGCTAGAGGTGTGCTGGGACATGCATTAACAGCACAGGGCTATGACAGCGTAGCGTTAATTGCCAGGCATATGCTTTCCATGCCGCCAACAGTTAAGCCATGGCGTTGCACCTAATGCACTATGGTTTGAGCAATATTGGCATATTAGACCCAGTGCCCTTTAGTAAAAGGGCACTTAAGTAGTGCAGGAAGAAGGGACCCCTCTTTCAGAGTTACTCGAGGGGAGTTAAAGAAGGGGAGTCTTGGAATAAATTTCCAGCACCAAGAAACAAGTAAATAAAGATTAAACTTCTTGTAATATAGTTCTGTTTTTGTTGTCTCTGCCATTTGTACTTTTGCTTTTGATATTGATGATCCTAAAATTCTTTGAGCAAAAGATTTGGTTCAGAACACACATTCTAGTCTAGACTTTTATTTCGAGAAAGGAGAAGGAATGTGTGGAGTTTTAAATGCCAAGGCTTTCCAGAAGGTTCATCACAATAATAAAAAATGACACACATTAAATACTCGGCGCACTTCAAATATTGTCAAAAAATGGAGATGAGACCTTTATATGGAGCAAATCAGTTATATATTGCTGTAAAAGCTATCTTCTGTCTTGCCAGCAAGATGGACCTTTCAGCACTCCACAAAAAAAAAAATAAAACAGATAAGAAAAGATAAGAAGAAAACTTTTAATAAGAAACAAGCAGAAGAGAAGCAAAGATTACCAAGGTACCATGTCTAAGTCCAGTTTCAAAAAATGTCCCGCTGCAGCAAAAAGATGAACAGCACCGACGCACATGATCGGTGCGTGTGGTGCTTGGGGACTGGTCATTGGGTGGAAGACTGCCCCCACTGCATTAGGATGTCTCCGTGCATTAGAAAAGCCAGATTCCATGCTCTCAGCGACTTTTTGCAGAAACCCCGCTCACCTTGCCAGCCGGAGGCCATGCAGTCAACACCTGGAGCACCGGCATTACAGAAGCTCATCCACTGCTCAGAATGTGCCCCCGGGGCCTAAATCCCCAGCTATGCACTTCCAACCTCCTCAGTGGCCTGGGTTCTGCCCCTCAGGGCCCCCCAGGAATGCCTTGCTGAGAATGCCGTTGATTCCCCGGACCCAGGCTCCTCCATCCATCGCCATGATGCCAGGAATGACAACATGTCTAACTCTGCCCCCACTGACACCATTGGTCAGTGTCATGGCAGCAAGGGAAGCCAAGAAGGACATCACCATGCTGACAGAGAACACCCCCGTTGGCATGGAAGCTCCAAGCATGCCTCCCCGTCAGCGCAGAAACACTCTGACAGACTGCACCAATGCAGCAAGGGCAGGAGGAGCCATGAAAAAGCAAAGAAAAGGCCTGCCTCCACATCCAGCCACAGCAGTAGCTCTTGCCTCTCTACCAGCAGGCACGATCAGAAGCGCTGATGCCAGCACCACCGCGATTGCTCCACCAGCAGCTCCAGGTCCAGATCTTCCTCCAGGGGTCACAGCAGCAGACACAGAAGGTGGTGCAGTTCTGAGGCAAGCCCTTCAGCCACCTTGCTGGGACTTCTCTCCCACCTGCTTCAACGGCAACCATAAGAGCTGGACAGAGCCTCAGACACACTGCTGGCAGTCAAGATTGTGGGGGACACAGACAAGGGCCTTGGACTCCATTATACATGCCCAATCCCATCATCCTGCTCACAGACAGCGAGGAAGAAGAGACCACAGCCCTGGGTGTGTCGGACACAGGGGAAGCCCTTACTTCACCTGGGCTAGTCATCACACCTCTGACGGGCGATGAGAATCCTAACCAGCCCCAGCTACTACTGCCTCCTGAAGATCTATCCTACCTGAAGTTCTTACGCAGGGTCACGGCCCCGCTCACCGTCACACCGGCAGGCAAAGCAGAGCAGAAAAGTGAAACCATAGGAGTCTTGAAGTACCTAGACACCCCCAAGACACTAGCTACCCTGCCAGTTCACCAGCGGCTACAGGACAATCTTACCCAGCTCTGGATCACCCCCGCATCGGGTCACACCTGTGCCTGCAAGCTGGAAGCCAAATACCAAGTATAGCCAGCTCCAAGTTTATCGAAGGTACAGCTACCCCACCAATACATAGTGGTCGAGTCTGTCCTGAAACAAGCAAAATCTTTCCGCCATCATGCCAACACCCCTCCAGACTGGGACCCCAAACTCCTGGATAACATGGGCAAGAAGGTTTTCTAGGGGTCCATGTTAGGTGCGTGGATTGTAGCACACCAATTCCAGCATGCCCTGTTCCAAGACCTCCTCCTGGAGAACCTCAAGAACACCATGGCAGCCCTGTCCCCGGAGTCCCAGATAGCTACCTCGGCAGCCCTGATGGACCATATGGAGTGCACCAAGCATCTAGTTCAAGCAGTCTTCAATGCCTTTGACACCACTGCCCGCACGGCAGAATGGCCATCTCAACATGATGCCTAGCTTGACTTCAGGCCTCGGGCCTCAGGCCTGCGGGAGGACACGCACTACCGTATAGAAGATAGTCCCTGCATGGGGGACTCGCTGTTTGGCGATAAGGTCAATGACACCGTCAATGACATGAAGGAGCACTGTATGACCTTACAGACTTTTGCAGAGGAAGGGCTTGAGCGCAACACGAACAACAAGAAAGGCAGCTACGACCACAAGACCTATTCTTCCTCCAGACGGAGCAGTACCTACCACAAGTGGCAGACCCCACGGCGCCCACAGCAGAGCTACCAACCACCCTACCAACAGAAACACTGCCAGAGAGAGTGGAAGCAACAGAAATAGACCGCACGAATGTCAGGACTCCTTCCTTTTGACTCTGCACACCCCACTGTTGCCACGACCAGCACCTCAGGGGGGCACCTCTCAACTTTTCTCAATGCCTGGACTCAGATCATGATGGACGTGGGTACTCTGGATCATAGAGGAGGGCTACAGCATTTGGTTCTTATCTCCACCCTTCCAACGCTCCTCACCCATCACCACGACCCCACCAGAAGTGGTACATGACAGCAATAATTCTGCCCCTCCTGGCATTCTGAGTGATAGAACCCATCCCAGAGGTGAACGCAACAGCAGGTTCTACTCCAGATACTTCTTTATCCGTAAGCCTCCCTATCCTTGATCAAGAAACCGAACAAATTCATCATCAAGGAAAAATTTCAGATGTACTCCCTGGGATCTCTCCTGTCCCTCATCCAGCCTGGCTGGCTGCTTTGGACTTGCAGGATGCCTACACACATATCCCCATTCATGGGACATACAGACAATACTTGCGCTTCCAGTTATTGGGCAACCACTACCAGTACCGGGTCCTTCTCTTTGGTCTGTCACTGGCCCCAAGGGTGTTTACTAAGTACGTTGTAGTGGCTGCAGTTCACCTCTGCAAATAAGGTGTCTGTGTTTTCCCATACCTCGATGACTGGCTTCTTTCAGCACCCTCACCACAGGAGACACAGACAGCAGTCAGACAGACCATCACCCTTCTGACCTTCAAGGGGTTTCTAATGAACCACCAGAAGTCCCACCTACTGTCCACCCAGCATTTGGAGTTCATTGGGGCAGACAGTGACACAACAGCCGCTAAGGCATTCCTCCACATGCACTGGGTGCACGCGATCACAACTCTGGCATGCAGTGTCTCCTCAGCCAACCAGGCCATGACAACGGACTCTCCTCTTCCTCCTGAGCCACATGGCGACAATGACACAAGTACTGCTCCTCACGAAGCTGCGCATGCGGCACCTACAATGGCACCTCCACTCCCACTGGGACCAGCACACTCAACTGCTGTCCAGATGCATTCCACTGGACAGGGTGATAAGAGAATCCCTCATATGGTGGACCCTGTCGGGGAATCTAGGGGAAGGGAGGCCCCTCCAGCAATCAGTATACCAAGCGGTCATCACCACCGTTGCCTAAACTACAAGCTGGAGGGCTCACATTGGGCAGACTATGCACCCAAGGGGCTTGGACCACGAAGGAATGGACACACCACATCAACCTACTGGAACTCCGGGTGATCTGGTTTGCACTGGTGGCCTTCCAGCAGCATGTCACCGACTAAACTGCCCTGATCCAAAGAGACAATCAGGTAGCCATGTTTTTTATTTATTTTATTTTATTTAATATCTTTTCTATACCGCACTCTTTAAAATCACTGCGGTTTACAGGCAAACAATAACCTGTACAGTGCGGTGGAAACCTGCACTGCATGTTCTATGTCAACAGGCAAAGCGAGACAGGCTCACGCATCCTCTGCTTGGAGGCACTCAGACTATGGTCCTTCGCCCTCTCCAGACATAAGAACATAAGATATACCATACTGGGTCAGACCAAGGTCCATTAAGCCTAGTATCTTGTTTCCAACAGTAGCCAATCCAGGTCACAAGTACTTGTCAGTTTCCCAAAAAGATACACAGGTTCCACAATGCTTGTATTGGGGCAAGTGTGGATTTCCTGGGTCCCCTTTAATAATGGTTTATGGATCTTTCCTCCAGGAACTTGTCCAAACCTTTTTTAAACCCAGCTACACTAACAACTTTTACTAATTCTTCGGTAACAAATTCTAGAGTTTGATTATGCACTGAGTGAAAAAATATTTTCTCTTATTAGTCTTAAATGGGTTACACTGTAGCTTCATTGCATGTCCCCGGTTTTCTTTTTTGATGGCGTAAACAACCGATCTACATTTAAATGTTCCACTCCATTCATTAATTTATAGACCTCTATCATATCTCCCCTCAGCCGTCTCTTTTCCAGGTTGAAGAGCCCTAACCTTTTAAGCCTCCCCTCATAGGGGTATCCTTCCATCCCCTTTACCATTTTGGAGGCACTTCTCTGTACCTTTTCTAATTCTGATATATCCTTTTTAAGATACAACAACCAGAATTGCACATAATAATCAAGGTGCGGTTGCACCATGGAACAATACAGAGACATTATAATATTTTTTGTTTTATTCTCCATTCCTTTTTTTACGATTCCTAGCATTTTATTTGCCTTCTTGACTGCCGTTGCACACTGGGCAGAGAGTTTCAACATGTTATTCACAATGACGCCTAAATCTTTTTCTTGGATGGTGGTTCCTAATATGGAATCTTGCATTGTGTAACCGTCTTACCTACCAGGTGCTTAGAACAACTTGACGGACAGGCTGAGCTGCCAACTGGACCCACACAAGTGGACGCTGGACCAGCAGGAGGTAGAGTCCCTCTTCCAACACTGGGGGCAACCCCAGGTGGACCTCTTTGCTACTGAGAACAACTCAAAGTGCCCCTTGTTTTGCTCCAAGCACCCAAACGCCAAGAGCCTAGCCACATGATGCCTTTGACATGTCATGGGGGGAGTGGTTACCCATCTATACCTTTCCCTTCACTTCACTCCTATCCAAGACTCTACAGCGAATAGTGTGGGATAAGGCTCTGGCCATCCTCATCACACCCCACTGGCTGAGGCAGATGTGGTTTCCTTACCTGCGCTGCCTCATCATGGAACCACTGTTGCACCTTCCACAGAAGCAGACGCTCATCACTCAAGGGGTGGGACTACCCTGCACCCCAACCTGCTGACACTCACTGTTATGGCCTGGAGATTGAGAGGCTGACCCTTACCTCCCTCAGCCCGTCCACAGATGTACAATGGGTAATCCTCGCCGCCAGATGTCCTTTCATGAGAAAGTCCTATGGCCTTTAGTGGAAGCATTACATGTGGCCTGAAGTGGAAGCATGTTCCCTGTAAGTATTAGTGTACGTGTCTCATATCCCCTTGTGTTAAATGTATCTCCCAATCGTGTTGTGACCACTTTGATTGAAGGATAAGGTGGTATACAAAACTGTCTAAATAAATAAATTACAGCATCTGGTCTGGACTTAGTCTCCTGTCCGGTTCATCAGATCCTCCAATACCTTAGCACCCTTTTTGACACAATGGCCTCAAGATGCAATCCATCAAGGTCCACCTCTCTACCGTCACAGCCTTCAATGACTGCATCAACAACTGCTTAATAGCCACGCTCCCTCTGGTCGCCTGCTTCATGAAAGGCCTGGCCAACCTACGCCCTACAGTGTGACCCTCCTGGTTCCACCATTTGACTTGAACATGGTTCTCCACCAACTGACTCTGGAGCTGTTTGAGTCACTACAGTCAGTGTCATTGAAATACGCCTCCTGGAAAATCCTCGTCTTGATAGCAGTCACCTCAGCCAGAAGGATCAGTGAGCTACAGGTGCTTGTGGCATGCCTGTAAATAATTGCCCCGGTTATCCAAGTTTCTGTTCCTTGTTCTATGTAAAAAACAGATAACATGTACCTTATCTGATGTTTTCTTGTTCTATGTAAACCGCGCTGATTATAAATAGAGCGGTATATAAAGATGTTAAATAAATAAATAAAAAATAAAATATACACAGTTGTACCACGACCGGGCCACCCTCCGGACCCATCTGAGGTTCATCCCAAAGGTTGCCTTGGCATTCCACATCATTCAGATGATAGAGCTACCTACATTTTACCCAGAACCCCATGCCTTGTCAGAGACTGCACACTCAGGGCCTTGTGTACCTACATCCAGATGACAGAGCCCATACACCAAGAGGCACAGCTCTTCATCTCCTTTGACCCCGGCAGACCAGAGTGCCCAGACACTAAGAAGACGCTGTCGCAATGGATATCTGACTGCATTGCCTTCTGCTATTGCCGGGCAGGTGTTCAGTCTGTGGTCAAGGTCAGAGCACACCAGCTCTGGGTGCGGGATACCACCATTGCCAACCTACGCTCTGTACCAGTGACTGACATTTGCAAGGCTGCAACCTGGTCTTCGATACACACCTTCACATCTTCCAGAAACACTACTGCCTGAACCTCGAGACACACGTGGATAGCTCCTTCGACCAGGCAGTCTTGACCTCTGCAGCACTCCTCTGACCCGCGACCACAGAGTTAGCGAACTCTAGAGACTGACACCGGCTCAATCACAGTTGGAGGAAAGGCTCTATGATCCTTCTGTCCAGTTACACATTGTCTGCTGGTTCCAGCTATACCGAGTTATGCGGTTCCACATTATACTGTTGTCACATTCACCCCTCTGTTTGAGCTTATGCTGTTGATGCATGTTCAAAAGCAAGTTGTTATTAAAATGCATTCAACAGAGGATCACGTGATGCGGCCAAGGTAGTGGTCGCGTTCTGAGAGCGCTCTGCTCCCCCTAACTCAAGCCGGCAAAATCGGACCGTTTAAAACCCGTGAAGCCCAGCTACTCTCCCGAATTTTTCGGTGGCTAAGCACCAGCGCTATTTCAGGAGCCAGTGCGGACGGAGATCGGCATGGCCACAGCTGTAAAAGCAGCTCGACGGGACAAGGAGCGCATGGCAGGCACAAGTAAGATGGCGGACTTGACGGGGGCGCCGGCATCACCAAAATCACCTGCATTTCTCGACGAAGTGTCTGCAGCAGTAGCGACGGCACTATCGTCGCAGTTTGCGGCGTTGCATGAAAAAATGGATGGGCTGCAGACTTCAGTCGACTCCCTGGGCAGTCGCCTGCGGGAGGCCGAGGATCGAATTGGGCAGGCCGAAGGGAGTGTGGAGGCCCTGGTGCAGGAGGTGGCTGGCCTCAAATCGCAAGTTGAATTGCAAGCTGCCAAACTTGACGACCTAGAAAATCGCTCCCGCCGGAATAATTTACGGATTATGGGAATACCGGAAGCTGTGACCGATAAAGACCTCCAAAAATATCTGGAAGCACTGCTGCATCACTTGCTGGAAGGCAAAGTGGCGGGAGAGTCCATCTGTATTGAGAGGGCCCATCGTGTGGGGAATACTCAAACGTGAGATCACAGGCCCCGGATCGTGCTTGTTAAATTTTTGAGATACCCACTGAAGGATCAGATCCTTCGGGCGGCCCGCCAGAAGGGTGACTTTACATATGACAATGTGCATATTCGTGTAGCGCAGGATTACTCAGCTGTTTTGAGCCGTCAGCGACGGGATTATGCCCCGCTATGTGAAAAACTAATTTGGGCAAAAATACGCTTTTCAGTGCAATACCCTGCCAAGTTACACGTTATCTATAATGGCGCGCATCGAGTATTTGACTGCAGCTGCAGCTGGGCCCTACGTGGATCAAGTCGCAAGCCAGGCGGGAGTGGTGCAGCCGTCTACGTGATATGCGGAGAGAGCGCTGGATCCAGTCATACGAAGGACTTAAGGCAACAATGGACTTTCAAAATTGGACTGCCCCGTCCTGTTATCTGGGGGCGATCTGACCGGAGATTGGGGCCGGGAAGGCCGTATAATTTACCTGGCTGGGGGGAGTAGGGTGGGGAGATCCCCGGAAGCCATTAGGCTAGTTGGGAGAGCTTGGCCTTGCCGCTCTTCAGGTGAGGTCTGTCTGAGAGGCCCCTGGTCTACGGCTGTAGACAGCACGCGACGCCGAGACGGCGATGCATGCTGTCATACTTGCTGGAACAGTTATCGTGACTTCGGTCTCGATGGCTCCTTCCTATCTGTTTTTGACTGCTCTTAACGTTGTGATTTTTTTTTTCTTTCTTTTACCTGTGTGCAATCGTTGTTATGGGGCTGACTGTTGTAATTGCTGGGTGGGAGTTATGGTGGGTGGAAGGGGTTGACTCAATGTGTGTTGTGGGTAGGGGTCTGTTTGAGTGGGTGAGTTTAGCAAGGGTTGACTGGAGAAGGGCTGTTACTTTGATGAGGGGGGGAAGGGAAGAATGTTTTTCCATCCCTTTCTCATTGGGTCATAATGTATTGGGGAGGTTGGGGGGAGTGGAGTGAGCTCAGGGGGATCTCAGTTAGTTCTCTCGGGATAGGGGAGGGGAGAGAGCTCTGACTAGAGGTGTGGGGGGGTTAGAAGGTAGGGCTGCAGTAGGGTAAGGTCGGATGGTGGAAGGGGTTGGGGAAAGAAGGGGAGGGCAGGGGCAGGGGCAGGGGGGGGGGGGTTGGGGGAATAGAGTTTAGGATTCCAGAGGGAGTGATCATACTTAATGTTTGTGCGGCCCTTGATTGGGGTGCCAGGAGGAATGGTGGGGGGAGACCCTAGGCTGGGGGGGTTTTCTCTTGTACATAGTAATTTACACAGGCAGACTGGTCAAGAGATAATGCTATTGCGGTGAAGATTATTACATGGAATGTCTGTGGCCTGGGTAATCCCATTAAGAGATATAAAGTGCTTAAAGCGTTAGCCAGACAGCGGTTGTGACATTGCGCTATTGCAGGAAACTCCTCAATCGGCGGAGGAACATGCTAAGCTGGCTCGTGACTGGGTGGGCCAGGTCTGGGGAGCCCCGGCAGTTGGAAAAAAGGGTGGAGTTGCTATTTTGATGCACAAGAAAATCCGGTTTACGCTGCTACATCAGGTATCGGACCCGCAAGGACGATTTTTGTTGTTGCATGGTATGTTGGAGGACCGGGAGGTTATTCTGGGCGATCTCTATGGGCCTAACACGCCGGATCCGGGTTTTTTTAATCGGATTGCAGCACAGGTAGAACAATTGCCGGACGTGCCACTGGTGGTTGGTGGAGACTTTAATGGAGTGTTTGAGGTAGGTCTCGATACTTCAAAAGATATGGGAACTCGCGAGAGACAGAGTCTATCTCGGACGTTGCAAGAGTGGCGGAATAGGTTAGGCGTGGTCGATCCCAGGCGCTTGTTGCACCCAACTGAAAAGGATTTTACTCATGTTTCGCGGGCACATAACTCTAGTGCCCGTTTGGATTACCTCTTAATATCGGCGAATCATTTTGCGGGCATTGAAGATGCACAGATAGGTCCGTTGGAGGTCTCTGACCATGCCATGGTTTGGATAGACTGGTCATGTGGTGGGGGACAGGGATCAACGCGTATATGGCGGTTTCCCCTGGGAATGTATCGAGACGTGCCCTTTCGACAATTTTTAGCGCAACGTTGGAGGGAGTTTGAGATGAATCACCAGGGACATAAAGACGATCCAGAATTGATGTGGGAAACTGCTAAGGTGGTCTTACGGGGAGATATAATTGGCTACGTAGCACGGAAGCGCAAGATGCTGGCAGCGCAAATTGTTCGGCTTGAGCAGCGGGTGGCTTGTGCGCGACGTCTTAATGGGCGGGCCCCTACATCCCAAAACCGACAGAGACTGTGGGAACTTCAGGTAGCATTTTTATTTATTTTTATTTATTTAGTAAACATTTGTATACCGCTGCTTCCTACGATCAGCAGCGGTTTACTTTACAGAATCATAATGTATTGTACAGTACATTGAGATTTTTCAGATTTACATTTTGATTAGTCAATGATTTACCTAACACGGGAGAATCAGTTGGATGCAATATACATTTGATTAGAGCACACAGATCTGGGTATACATTTGATTGCAATAGCGTGCAATAGCATTGAATGAGCTGCTCCATCAACGGGCTAAGAAATCGGCACTGTACTATAAGTACAAGTTATACTGTTTTGGAGACAAGCCTGGTAAATTACTGGGGAGGTGCCTGAGAGGTCAGAGGGGCTCACAGTTGGTGGCAGCTCTTCGAGATGATCAGGGGAAGCTGCATAGTAGCAAGGCAGCGATTAGTGCGATATTTAAAGGATTTTTTCAAAATCTCTATACCGCGGAAGACCATGCCCCCGTCTGTATGGAACAATATTTTCAAAACCTAGCTTTGCCACAAGTGACGGAGGATCAGCGGGCCATGCTAGGACAACCCATAACTTTACAGGAGGTGCAGCAGGTGATATCTACTGCGAGTTGTTGCAAAGCTCCAGGACCGGATGGTTATGGGGCTGAATTTTATAAGATACTCCTGGCGGAGGTGGGCCCTCTTCTGATGGAGACCTATCAGAGACGTGCAGAGCAAGAGGGTATGCGCTGGGGGGATAACCAGGCATATATCACTTTGATTCCTAAACCGGGAAAAGACACCCTACGGGCAGCTTCTTACCGACCGATCTCTTTATTGAACGTCGATATGAAGTTGCTGGCCAAAATTTTGGCAAACCGGTTGGTGGGTGTCTTAAGTGACCTGGTGCATGACTCGCAGGTTGGGTTTGTGCGGGGGCGATACGCAGTACGTAATCTTCGTAAAATTATAACATCTCTGGAGTGGGTGCATTTGCACCGCGTCCCCTCTCTCCTGGTGAGCTTTGATGCTGAAAAAGCATTCAACAGAGTTAGTTGGCACTACCTTCACTTTTTGTTGCCTCGTTATGGGTTGGGGGCCTCCTTCTGTGAGATGGTACGAAGCCTCTATGTGCGGCCTACGGCCCGGGTCTGGTGTAATGGAGTCCTGTCGGACTCATTCCCTTTATCTCGGGGGACCCGGCAGGGCTGCTCTTTGTCTCCTTTACTGTTTGTCCTGGCTCTGGATCCTTTAATTCGTCGTATTGAAGCTGATGGGGAGATAAGGGGGGTGAAAGTGGGGGGCCATGAGTTTAAAATCTCGGCCTTTGCGGACGATATGCTAGTACACTTGCTCGCCCCACAGCAGTCTATGATGAGATTAATGATGGAATTCGCGATTTATGGCATATTTGCCGGCTTGTGTATTAATGTGGATAAGTCGGAGGCTATCGATGTGTCAGGTCGACTGCGGGGAAGTTGGTCTGGGGACTTCCCGTTGAAATGGGCGGACCAGAAATTTGTGTATCTAGGTATCATTTTGACTCGGTTGCCTCGTGATTTATATGGTGTTAACTTTGAGAAAATTCTGAAGGCCGCAAGGAATCAGTTGCGAGCATGGAGTCCCCTGCCTCTGTCTCTGCTGGGGAGAGTGGCTGCGGTTAAGATGGTGATTCTACCCCAAGTTTTGTATTGGTTGCAGACTCTGCCAGTTTGGTTATGGCGCCGCGATTTGCGTCGCTTGGAGACTGAGATTCAGCACTTTCTGTGGAGGGGGAATAGGGCTCGTATCCCGCTGAACCGTATGATTGGTCCCTGGCGGAGTGGTGGTATTGGCTTGCCGGATTTGTGGTTGTATGCCTTGGCCTGCCAGGTGCGTCATGTGGGTGACTGGCTGGGTGAGACCGACGTTTATACACCTAGACACTTAGAAATGGCGGCTGTGGCCCCTTTTCCTTATTGGGAGTCCTACACGCGGAGAGTACCCAATTGCCTGCCCATATTAAAAGCAGTATGATTATATCCTCAGTGCGACGTACTTGGCAACAATTAAATGCCTATTGGAAGCGCGATTGGCGGACTTCGAGTTGGCTGCCCATATGGGGTAATGTGAATTTCACGCCGGGCACGGAATCCTCAGGATTTCGGTCTTGGCGGGATCAGGGCATACGTACCTTGGGTCATGTCGTTGAATTGACTGGTGTTTGTAAGTCGTTTAAGGAATTACGTGCCGAATATGAATTGCGGCCTCAGCAGTTTTTTACATACTTACAGCTTTCTCATTATGTGGCCTCTTTGTCTAGGGCGGATCTTGTGGAGGATCGATCAGCGCAGATTATTGCTTTCTTTGGACTTGGGGAAGATTCCCCCCCGTCCACTGCAGGTTTGAAAGCCCGACTCAATTGTACTCGACCATTGCCAGACAATAGTGGGGTGGAGCAGACATGGGAAAGGAATTGGGCTCGGTAGTCCCAGTTGGGACGCTTAAGCGGGCATTGGGGCGGATCACCTCATTAGCTGATGGAGCTCGGTGGAGAGAACTTTAATATAAAGCCTTGCTTCGTGTGCATTTCTCGCCTAAGCGGGCCTTGCGTAGTCATATCACTCAAGACGGATCTTGCCCTAGATGTATGGAGCCCTTGGCTAACTTGGCTCACATGTGGTGGACCTGTAGGCGTATTCGCCCTTATTGGGGCCGTATCAGTAATTACATCGCTAGTCTGCTTCAGCAGCGTTTTCCCTGGTCAGGGTCCTTGGTAGTGTTGGACCAGCTGAACCAGTCCTGTCCGAGTGGGAAGGGTCCGCGGCTGTTGATGCGTAAGGCATGTTTGGTGGGGAAAGGTCCCATTTTGCACCAATGGCTCCAGCAGCTCCCGCCGACTTTCCTGGAATGGCGCAATAGTTTTCACCAATTGATGTTGGCAGAGCGTTGGAACGCAAAGAGTCATGTCAAAAAATGGACTAACTTTATGCTTGTATGGGAGCCCTATATTCAGAGCTTGTGGCCTCATTGTCGTAGTGAAATACTCAATGTGGGCCCATAGAGTACTAGGGGAGGGGTGGCAGTGGATATAGGGGAGGAGTGATGGCACCCCCCTTGTGCTTCTTACTCTCTCTGAGTAGAATGAGGCTGCTATTTGTGGTGAGGTGGGAGGGGTGGGGGGGGGTAGGGGGAGTGGGGGGGGTGTGGGGGGTGGGTGGAAGGGTTTCCTTCTTGGGGTGTGCTGAGATGGACAAATAATTTCAAAATTGGTTCATTTTTATTTAAGCTAAGGCTTGTTTGACATGTATGCTGATCACCCATCTGTTTGCCCTACGGCGGGGATAAGAGTACACCCGGCCGAGGGCTTCTTACTTGTTATTGTACTGGCTATTCTTTGGTGTTGAACCATAAATAAAGTTAAAAAAAAAATGCATTCAACAGAGATACGGTGCACTGTCATCATGGGATACACCATGGATCATTCAGCCTCCCTCGTCCACCACAGCACACGATGGCATGCAACTAGGGAGGCACCAGGTGTGGCTGATGCACCCTACTTGTCCAAGAAAAAAGCAAGGTAATTTGCAGCTGTGCCTGCTTTTTCTCCCATTTCCCTCAGGATTACACAGAATTTTTTCTTGCTCACCTTCAGCTTCATAACACAACTCTTTCTTTCCTCCAAACGACCAATTATTCTCTCCAGTTATTCCCCATTGTTCAGTGTATGCCACCAGAATTCTGTTAATGTTGCATTAACTACAGACAGTCATACATAATTAGCTTGGCAAATGTTGCTGTTGGTTCTGAGGACAATATAATCCTTGAAACAAAGGATCAGAAGGTTAGAAATGTCACCAGCACTGAAATTGAGAATTGTATCACTAATTATGTACTGACTGTTCACAGCTAAGTTCGAATGATTATTAGATTCTATTCATACTATATTGTTTACATAACTAGATGCAAAAATCCACTAAAATATGCAGACTGCTAAATCTTCTTCGCACTGCTTTGTATTTGTGCACTGTCAGCTTCCAAATGAACCAGCAGAAACCTGAGCAAAGGCATGGGGCCTAAACTAAGGACGTTTGCCCATTTAGGGGAGGGTTCAACAAATCTTGGGTGCTAGGTCACCATGGAGCCTAGAAACTGGAGCCTGGTGCCTGGGATTTTGTCTCCAAAAGCCCTAGCTACTTCCACTGCAGAAACACGCTTTTCTTTCAACTGCACCTTGCTGCCGCCGAGTTCGGTGAATTTGAGCCACGTGGTGCAAGAAGCTTGATCTCATGCAGTTTCAAATCTCACAAGACTTCAGACAACAAGATCAAGACATTCGTCCTGCACTGCATTGCTCAAATTCACTGAGCTCAGCGGCAGCATGCATATTATATCCAGCTTCTTGTCGTGGATTAGGTCAAGGATAGTATTTGGTTTGTTCCTGATAGATCTGGCATTTAGTAGAGCACACCTGATGTTTGTTGTTATGATTGGGTTTGTGTGTTCATTATCTGTTTGTGAGTGGGTGTGTCATCACCGAGACCTGGCTAGACGACTCAGACCAGGTCATATTAAACCAAGTAACCCCAACAGGATACTCGGCATTTAACTGCATCAGAGCACAAAAGTGAGGAGGAGGAGTACTAATACTTACCAGAAAAGAATACAGATTCAAAACGATTGCCACCACTAACACTAGTGAATCTAACATACTCACGATAGCCAACAAATACCTAAGCATCTCCTTCACATAGAGACCACCTGGAACCACAACTGAACACCTATCCATAGTAATTGAAACAATATGTGCACATAACAGAAGTCATAAAACCCCTCATTGCATTAGGAGACTACAACCTAACATCCGCACCAACCAGAGAAACCACAACATTCTTAAAAGCCATGGAGTCATTAAAATACTGCCAGACAATCAACGCCCCAACGCACCAGCATGGTACAACTCCGGACATGGTCTTCATGCCAATGCAATTAGTGGAACAAAACAAGACCACAAAACCAACAATTACGCCAGTCCCTTGGTCAGACCACCATGTGATTGAATTCACCATAACCCTGAATAACCCCACACAACGCAAAGAAGATGAACGAATAACTGGATGGTTCAAAACATTTAACAGAGACTCATTCATAAACGAAATCACTCCACAACTTCAGCAGAAGCACGACACCCTTGACCTAAACATAGAAGAATGGAATACAATAATATCTGCCCCAGCCATCAAAGAACCACAAACACGAAAGAGATCCAACGCCCCATGGTATTCACATGAAATCAGAGTTGCAAAATGCACACTCAGAAGACTGGAAAGAAAATGGAGGCAGAACAAATCACACTACTTCCTAACCCAATACAAAGACAAACAACTGGAATATAACAATCTAATAAATGAACGTAAATAGCAACACCATACCAACCTAATCATGAAATCTACTAACAGACCAAGAGAACTCTTTAGCATTGTCCAAAAGCTCACAAAGGATGACACGCAAAAAAGTACCCACCATCTTGACCCACAAAAATATGCAGATTACATTATGTCAAAAAATACCAACCAAACATGCTTTACTACACCACAAATGAACAATTATACGATAAAAAAAACATCAAACATGGGAGAGCTTCAACATACCAACAAAGCAGCAAATAGAAGAAATTATATCTGGACTAAACACAACAACTTCACCATCAGACCCATGCCCAGTGTTGTGGCTCAAAGCTACAAAAAGCCAACTCTCTCAACACATTCAAAACATCGTCAAAGATTCACTCCAACAAGGATCCATGCCGCAACCACTAAAGCACGCAATGATACAACCAATACTTAAAAGTAGCAATCTGAGCCCCTCCGAACCAAAATCATACCGTCCCATCTCCAGCCTGCCATTCCTTGCTAAAATCGTGGAAAAGGTAGTGCAAAGGCAACTTCAGGACCATATTGACATAAATGCACCACTGGACATCCATCAGCATGGATTTAAGCCCCAACACGGCGTGGAAACACTACTCACCTCCCTCTTCGACAATCTCCTAAGAGGAATAGACAACACAAAAAATGGCTTCCTGCTAGTGTTCATGGACATCTCGGCAGCCTTCGACACTGTGTCCCACACCAAACTACTGCAATGCTTACAACAGATAGGACTATGTAAGAGTACCCTGAACTGGTTCACGTCATACTTGGAAGGGCGAACGCAACAAGTCAAATGTGACCAAAATAAATCAATACAATTCCCTGTCATGCAGGGAATACCCCAAGGCTCAGCCCTATCATCAATGCTCTTCAACATCTAATACAGCCCATATTTATTTATTTAGCATTTTTTCTATACCGCACTATTCAACATCAGTGCGGTTCACAAATAACTCAAATGTACAATGTGGGGGTCTACATTGGACTTACAGTAGAACAGGGAATTTAAACTTGGAGAACAGTTAAAACTATATACATATTGGTATAAAGCCTCATTATATCTATGTACAGTATTTAAAGGTCACCGGGGTGTGTAGAAACAAGGTCTAACGGGGGGTTAATGGGAGGGTGGGATGGCGGATCGGAGAGGATGAGTGGTGTGTCTACTCTGTGGGTGTTGGGTAAAGCTGAGATGTGGCTACGTGATGTCGTCTGAATTGGCAAAGCATTGGAGGAAGAGGTAGTGCTTCAGTGCTTTTATGAATTGGTGAAGGTTGTTTATGGCACGGATGTTGGTTGGTAAAGTGTTCCAGCCGCGTTCATTGAGTCTATCGAATGCATCAGCAGGAGACCAGTTGTCAAGTAACCGAACCGCGCTACCCACAGAAATAAATTCCACTTTATGCCATAGTCCCTTGAAAAACCCATTTGGGACGTGTTTTATATTCAGTACCAGCGAGTGGAAGGGTGTTTTCTATATAAAAAATGAAAAAATAAAAAAAGAATGAAGGAGAAGGAGAACGTGACACTTTTATAAATAAAGAGTGAAACACACAGCACAGTTCCACGGTTCAGCATGAGCTAAGTATTTTTTGATTATTTTTTGATTATTTTTTGGTATTATTGCTCATAACACGAACTTGTGATATCATCAACACAATATACTACTCATCCATTGATGTAAGAACCGGCACGAGTCTGGAAGTGTAACACATTTAATCCAGAACAATTGAGTGCCTATGGTTATTTCTGAGGCTGTGCTGTGATATTTAGTATTATTATATCTGGCAATATTGGTGAAGAGTTGAATGAGGTTTTCATATAGCCAGGAGTAGATCATGGCTGACGGAGTCGAAAGCTGCTGCGATGTCGAGGAAGACGAGGGCAAATCCTTGTTTGATGTTATCCAGCCCTATCATTAGAGTGCTGAATAGGGTTGTTAACAAAGTTTCCACGCCATGTTGCTCCCGAAACCCATGCTGGCAGGGATCGAGGGGTGCATTATCCTCTATATGTTGGCTCAGTTGACGGTGGACTATTTTTTCTGAGATTTTAGCTAGAAGTGGTATGCTGGAGATGGGTCTGTATGAGTCCATCTTTGCGGGGTCCAGTTTATTATTCTTCAGCAGCGGTCTAATTGAAGTTTGTTTTAGGCTTCGGGGGAAGATGCCTGTCTGGAATGAGGTTCCGATCAGTTTTGCCAGGAAGGGACTGAGCTCGATCCGTAGGGTTTTTATCCAGAATGCTGGACATGGGTCGCTAGATGCTGTGGTAGTGTTTATATTCATAATGATGTCTTGTAATTCTCTTTCAGTTGGGGTAGCGAAGGTGGAGAAGGTACGTTTGGTATCTATTAGGGCTTGTGGGGGTGAGGGTTGGGGGGAAGGGGCAAGCGTCATGTCCGGAGACCCGGTGCTAGCAGGTAGGATGGCTTGGTTTGTTTTGGTTTGCAGGTAGTCTGCATATTCCTGTGGGTCTGGTTGGTTTGCCTGGTCAGTAGAGGGTTCCTTTGCTAAGTATTTGACAATGTTGAACAGCTCATGTAGTTTATTCAGGGATCGTTGTAGAACTTCAGCGTGGCATTGCCTCATTCTCCTTGAAACTGCTGCTCGGTGGGTGCCCAGCTGGGCAGTGTAAGCTTCCTGGTTTTCGGCCGATCTGGAGCGGTGCCAGCGTCTCTCTAGCTGTCGAAGTTGTAGGAGGAAGGTCTTTAGTTCAGGCGAGTACCAAGGTGCCTTCTTTCTCTTGTTGAATGAAGCATTGGTGGCGGGTGGGTCAATTGCAGCATTGAGACATGAGTTCCATGTGGAGATCATGTCATCAAGATTCAGTCCAAGTGGGTCATGGAGAGGTTGTGCCCTCGCTAAGATCTCTTCTCTGTTGAACGGGCGGTAGCGTTTTGAAACTGGTGCTGGTGGTTTGTTTAAGGATTGAGGGTTAGATGGTGAGGGATGTATGGGCATCGAGAATCTAATTAGACTATGGTTGGACCATGGTACTGAGCATAGTGATAGGTTGATCTTGGATGTGGGACGGAGAACTGATTGTGGTGCAAATATGAGGTCAAGTGTATTCCCCTTGCTATGGGTGGGGGAGCTGATCAATTGGGTGTAGCCCACCGTCTCAATAGCATCTAGGAAGGCTCTGGCTTGAGTGTCTTGAAGTGAGGGGAGGTTGAAATCTCCTAGTAACCAGTTCGATGTGTGTGTCTTGATGGGGTTGCAGGCGAGGTCAATAATTGAGGAAAGTTCATCTGGTGATGGCGAGGGTGCCCGATATAGCAGGTTGATGGTATAATGTTTATTCGCTATGGAGATGTAGTCCAGGTGGGGGGTGCTGCTTGATGCAATCGTCTGGAATTGTAGGATGGTCTTGCTTATGATGAGTACACCTCCCCCCCTTCTGTCAGTTCTGGTGCACGAGTGGGTGGAGAAGTTGGGGGGGACGAACTGGTGGAGGATAACCGTGTCTGACTCTGACATCCATGTCTCTGTGATGCATAGGATGTCGATGTCAAGAGTGGTTAACATGTCGGATATGGCAGGCCATTTCTTTTGGATAGAGCGGGCGTTTATTAGTGCACATTTCAGGTCGTGAGGGGGGGGGTCATGATTGTGCTGAAGGGGACTGGCCTGATGAAGGGCCACATAGATGAGGTGAGGGTGTGTTGTGTGTGTGTGTCTGACCGTTTGGTGGTTGGTGTAGTCGTGGTGTCTCTTCCATGGGTTGTGTAGGATTGGGAGTTATGGGAGTTATGGGTGGAGGTGAGAGCTTGGGAGACTTGTGTCAGTGCGAGTAGTAAGTAGCAGCTGATAAACGCGTGTGAAAATGCAGTTGTGGCGGGTGGTGTCATGGCGTTGGGAGATGGTAGGGAGTTCAGGTCAGGCCTTCTGGTAGGGACGGTTTAGGTCAGTGGGTGGTTTGAGTGCATTTCTTGTGATGTTAGACAGATATAGTAAAGCACTGTTTAGTAGTAGACTTATCGCTTAGAAAGTGTTGTAGCTTTTGAGAGAGCAGTGTAACCTATCAATATCACAATTTGTCACAAAGTATCAGAGACACAAATCTCTAGCACAATTTGAACCCATAACAGCTGTAATATGGATAGGATGAGTGCGTGGAGTGTCTGCAACATCATCAAGAACCACAATCTTCGGGGACTTCCAGTGACGTCACGGAGCTGATGGCGGCTTAGGTGCCTAGCTCCTGTCCAAACCCCGAAATTTCGCAAAATTTTGGATACCCCCACGGTTCTAAGGTGGAAGGGAAGCGAGCAGAGGAGTCTGCGATGGCTGCACGGAAGAAGTTAGTGACCTTCCAATCCGCTTATGCTCGGCGGGAGCAGCAGGAGACCTCGTCGGACTCCGAGGAGCCGGAA
This sequence comes from Ichthyophis bannanicus, assembly GCA_033557465.1. Lineage (NCBI taxonomy): Eukaryota > Metazoa > Chordata > Amphibia > Gymnophiona > Ichthyophiidae > Ichthyophis > Ichthyophis bannanicus. Next base: position 367,544,104 of record CM066033.1, on the reverse strand, counting down.
GAGACGGAGAATCTAGAGGTGGAGGAGAACCAGGCCGAGACGGAGGGGATGCCACTGAAATCCTGGCTGACGGTGTTTAAAGTGGAAATGAAAGGTGCGATGAAGGAGATAAGGAAAGATCTGAAAGAGGCGCTGGCGGCGATACAGAAGGAAGTGAGCTATATGGGACAGCGCATGGAAGACCTCGAGGCGCATGTGGACCAACAAGAGGAGGAGATGCGGGAAATGGCAGCTGAACAAGACAAAGCTAAAAAGTTGCAGGAGGAGATGCAAGAAAAGCTGGAAGAGATTGAGGATCGGGCCAGACGCACTAACCTCCGGATCAGAGGAGTGCCAGAAACTGAGCTGTTTAAGGACTGTGAGTCTGTGGTGCAACGTTTGTGCCGCCATATCCTTCGGCTGGGAAGGGAGGGAGAGGCCCCAGCTGAAGCTGTCGGGGTAGAGAGAGCACACCGAAGCCTTGGCCCCCGGCGAGAGAAACAGGGTAGGGACATTATTGCTTGCCTAAGCAGATTCCCTGTTAAAGAACAGATACTCTCCTTGGCACAGAGGTTTGGCCGGATCGCCAGGGAAGGGCAGGAGGTCGAAGTATTTAATGACCTATCCAAAGGTACTCTGGAACGGAGGAGAAGTCTGAGAGAGGTCACAGCATATCTGCGAGGGGAAAACCTGCGATATCGATGGATGTTCCCTTTTGGCCTCCTTCTCTCCATAAACGGGGTGTCTAAGAAAGTTAAGACTCCGGGGGAAGCCTGGGCAGTTTTGAAAGAATTGGGATGTGCGAACCTACCTCAGGCTCAAGGGCTAGTGCAACGGGAACATCAAGCGGCAGTACCGGGAAAGCAGCGCACGCGATCACAATGGCAGAGAGTGGGAGAGAAGGGGAAGCGACTGAAAAGGATGGCCCAGGAGCAGGAGAAGGCGACGGCGGACGGAGCTGACTGAAGACCTGCTTGCCGCGGATATGTGCTGGATCGATGGGGGGATATGGACGGTAGAGTCCTTTTCTCCTGGTAATGTGGACACAGGACTCATAGGGCTTTGAGGGGGGCGGGTGCGGGTATGAGGGGGGTTGGAGTGCAGGTGGATTGGAGGGGATTATGTGTGGTATGCACTGATTTTTGAATTGTTGGTGGGGGGTTGTGATGTTTGTAGGGGTAGGATATGATGGACTCGGAAGGGACGGAGGGTGGCGGGGTGGAGGGAAGGGGGGAGGAGGGAGAGTAGGGGGGGAAGAGGGGGGGAGAGGAGGGGAGAGGGGGAGAGGGGAGGGGGTTGAGGGCACAGCACTTGGGGGAGTAGGGGGGGTGGTCGGAGGTGAAATGCTGCGGATAGGGACTGTCAATGTGAAGGGGTTGAATACTCCAGCTAAGCGTAGTCTGTTATTTCGAGAAGCACAACGTAATCATTGGGATGTGGTACTCGTACAAGAGACCCATTTGAGGAGGGGGGAGGTGGGGAGATTGAGGAATCGACTTTTCCCTGAGCAATTCTTCTCTTGCCATGCAGGGGGGGTGAAGAAGGGGGAGGGGTAGCAATTTTGGTGCGGAGAGGGTGTGGTATTCAAATAGGGGGGTACTTTAAGGATACGGAGGGGCGGGTGGTGGGGATAAAGGGGAGGTTTGGCTTGATAGATATAGTGATGGTTTCGGTGTATGGCCCTAACGGAAACCAAGGGACTTTCTGGGCAGATTTGGGGCGGTTGTTGGAAGTTGAGGGAGGGGGGCGGTTGCTGGTGGGGGGGGATTGTAATGTAGTGTTGGACCCGCGGGTGGATCAAGACTCGAAAGGGGGGGGATGGAGGGAGTAGGAATAGACGGGGTTTAAGAGGGCTGATGCAGCAATGGCACTTAGTGGACGCGTGGAGGGCGCTTCATCCTAACCAGCGGGAGTATACCTTCTTTTCGGTGCCCCATCATAGTTGGAGTAGGATTGACATGATTCTCTTGGAGAAGCAATGGATGTTGGAGGTAGAGAGTGGGGGGGTTGTCCCAGTGGGGTGGACGGATCATAGTTCGGTGGAAGTGGTCATACGGAGCCCTACACGGGGAGGGGTGGCCTTTTGGAGACTAAATGAAAGCTTATTGGAGTGTGGAGAAGTGGTGGAGGATGTACGGGCCACGATGAAAGATTATTTAGCTTTAAATGATACGGGGGAAGTGCGAGACGTGGTTGTTTGGGAAGGGTTGAAGGCGGTTGTCAGGGGCAGGTTTATCATGTGGGGGGCTCGGAGGAAGAGGTTAAGGTGGCTACAGAGAAACAACATGACAATTAACCACAAGAAAACAGAAGTCATGTATATATCCAGTAAACCAAACTTCAAGCCCCCTCCTTCAATCACCCTGTGCAACAACATGTACAACACGAAAAATGAAATTAAATACCTAGGAGTCACACTCGACTGCAACCTAAAAATGGATACACACCTACGTAAAACAAACAAGGCCATCTTCCATAAACTTAGGGTGATATAACCTCTAAGGAAAATACTAGAACCTTGTGATTTTCGGTCTGTTGCACAAGCACTCATTATGCCACACCTGGACTACTGTAATGCCATCTTACAAGGTCTGCCTAAAAAATCACTAAATATCCTTCAGTTGGCCCAAAATGTGACAGCCAGGATCATAATGGGTACAAGCATTGCTGAACACATTACCCCCATATTAATCGAGCTGCATTGGCTTCCAATTGTGGCCAGGATACAATACAAGATGCTGGTAACCACGTTCAAACTTATCAATAACATAGCCCCCTCATTCCTTTCCTCACTTATCAGCACGCAACCTACAAATAGGGACAGGAGAATCACCAATTTGGGCACCCTGCAAGTCCCCACCAACATCAGAACTGTAAAAACAAGTACGAGTCGCAGAGCCTTCTCATTCTCTGCGCCAACTATCTGGAATCAACTCCCATTTGAGCTGCGTTTAATCAAGGACATTACCAATTTCAGGAAGGACCTAAAAACTCACCTATTCAAAAGTCACTACAATAAACTATGACTCTCAAGTTTCGTTAGAGTCGTAGCAAAGCAATCAGATAATTATACGCATTCTGAAACCGCTATTTGTATAAATATGTAAATATGTATGTATAAATGTAAAAATGTGTAGGCCATTCCCCAATACACTAACCCTGTGTGCTGTGACATACCCTCAGATCTAATGTATATACTATCCCCCCCTCCCAGTCTTGATTTGACAGCCCCCAAAGATTTAATCGAACCGCTGCTGATCGCTGGAAGTAGCGGTATATAAGTGTGTATTAAATAAATAAATAAATAAGGAGGGAAAAAGAAGAGGGGTTGCGGAAGCGGCTGCAGGTGGTAGAAGGTATTTATAGGGAGAGTGGGGAGATGAGAGCCCTCCGGATAGTAGAGCAGGTACGGGCGGACTTACAGGTGCTGCAATTGGAGCAAGTGGCCTTTGCATTACAAAAGGTGAAGCAGGTCCATTATGAATTTGGAGATAAAGCGGGCCGCTTATTAGCACGGCGGCTGAGACAGCGGGTGGGGGCATCCACGATCTTCCAGATTAGAGGGGAGGATGGGGTGACCTACAGGGATGAGGGGAAGATTCGGGACTGTTTTAGGGATTTTTATGGGGAGCTCTATACGGGGGAGACGGGGGTGGAAGGGGAGGCCATTCAGGAGTATTTAGATGAGATACCGCTTCAGGGGCTCTCGGAAGAGGCGAGGGCGGAGTTGGAGACTTCTATCACTGAGGAAGAAATTGGAAGGGTGGTGAAGGGGTTACCGGGGGGGGGGAAGGCGCCAGGGTTAAATGGGCTGCCGGGCTGCTTTTATAAGGTTTTTTGGGGGGAGATTAGGGGGATATTAGGGAGAGTATTTCATGGGGTGTTGGAACAGGGGGGGGGAATTACCACGGGATATGTTGATGGCGGGGATAACTGTCTTGTTGAAGCCGGGAAAGGATCCCCTGAAGTGTGGATCATACCGGCCTATCTCCCTGTTGAATGTGGATGTAAAAATTTTAGCTAAAGTGTTGGCGGATAGATTGGCGGGATGGATGCCAAAGGTGGTCCATGGGGATCAAACGGGCTTTATTAAGGGGAGGCAGGCTGCAGATAATGTAAAGCGGGCCATAGGGGTGACATGGGAGGCAGGACACGGGGGGAGGAGCTTATTTTGATGTCTATTGACACAGAAAAAGCCTTCGATAGAGTCCATTGGGGGTTTTTGATGGCGGTGCTAGAAAGGGTGGGATGTGGGCCGAATTTCCTGAAATGGATTCAGGGCCTCTATCGGGAGCCGCGGGCACGAGTAAAGGTGAATGGACGGTATTCGAGCGACTTTGCAGTGGGGCGTGGGACAAGACAGGGGTGTCCCTTGTCCCCGCTTTTGTTCGCTTTGGTGGTAGAACCCCTGGCTGAACGGATTCGGAGGAACACGAGGATAGTGGGTTTGGAGAGGGGGGGGCTTTCCCATAAGATTTCCTTATATGCTGATGATATTCTTTTGTATATGGGTCAGCCGCTGCAAACGTTGCCGGAAGTTCTTAGGGAGGTAGAATGCTTTGGGGCTGTATCTGGGTTTAAAATGAACATCGACAAGACTGAGGTGATGAAGGTGCAGTTAGGGGAGGAATCTGAGCGGCACCTGCGGTCGACCTTTTCCCTTGAGATGGGTACGTAAATCCCTGGGGTACTTGGGGGTTCAGCTGACAGGACGGTATGAAGAGCTGTATAGTGCCAATTATCCAAAACTGTTGGGGACCATCTATACTGACTTAGATGGCTGGATGAGGTTGGAGACGTCATGGCTGGGTAGGATAGCAGCCATTAAAATGAATATTTTACCCCGGTTATTGTATCTGTTTCATGCCTTGCCGATTGAGATCCCGGAGGGCACCCTGCGTGGGTTACAAAGTCGTATATTTAGCTATATCTGGAAGAGGAGACCACCTCGTATTTCTAGAAGAGTTATGTGCACTAGTAAATTGGAGGGGGGGTTAGGGGTTCCTGATCTTCGAGATTATTATCGGGCAGCGCAGTTAAAGCATATTATGGATTGGAGAGCTGGAAAGGATGGAGCTCCATGGGTTAGTTTGGACAGCTATAGGGTTCACGGGGGGAGGTTGGATGCTTGGATATGGGCTCCGGGGAGGGACAGAGGGCTGCTGGGGGGGGGGGGGGGATCTCCTGCAATGCGGCATGTGGCGAAGATCTGGGATGTAGCAAAAAAGAGGGGGTCTTGGTTTTCAGTGATGACACCTTGGAGGGGATGGCGGGCCTTTAAACCGGGTTGGGAGGGGGGCCGATTTGACATTTGGAGAGAGAGGGGCCTCAACTGTGGGTTTCAGTTGCTGGAGGAGGGGGAGCTGCGGGGGTTTGAGGAGGTGAAGAGGGAGTATGGGCTGGAGGTGGTGGATAGATTTGCTTATGCTCAGGCTCGCTCATTTTTGCTTCGCACTTTAGGTAGGGAGGGGATGGTGAGGGAGGTTTCGGCAGTGGAGGCCATTTGGTATGGGAGGGGAGGTTCGACGGGTATGATTACGGCTCTTTATGCAGCGGTGCATGAGCAGCGGGAAGGGAAATTTAACTATATGGTTGACTGGGAGCGAGACTTAGGCCACACTATTAGCTGTCAGGATTAGAAATGTATATGGGATATGATAAAGAAGGGGCCTTGTGCTAGCCAGATTCGCGAAAATAGTTATAAAGTGCTACTACGGTGGTATTATACGCCAGAGAAGCTGCACAGGTTTTTCCCAGAGATCTCCCAGTTGTGTTGGAGAGGGTGTGGGGAGGTGGGATCCTTCTGGCATATATGGTGGGGGTGCCCCAAGGTACAGGGGTATTGGGGGATGGTACAGAATTGGATTCAAGTAAATCTGGGGGTTGTGGTAGTTATAACTCCACACATTGCTCTCTTATCTTGGTGGGGGGAGGGGCGGGGGAGGCAAGGGGGATTGATGGTGTTGGCATGTCTCTGCGCAGCCAGATGTGAAGAACCACAATCTTCACTATCACATTTATGCTGACGACATCATGGTGTACGCTCCAATCAACCTACTAGCACTGAACACCACAACAATAACCAACTGCCTCGAAGACATGAATGACTGGCTCACAGCCAACAACTTAACCGTCAATTACGATAAAACTGAGGCAATGTTCGCCACCAGGAACCCCACCTTCATACCTCCACAAACCATCAACATCCTAGACAAATACATAGTAGTCAAAAAAGAAGTTAAGTATCTGGGCATCACACTAGACAGAGCTCTGAACCTGCAATTCCACATCACCAAAACCGCAAACAAGGCCTATCAATGATTGAGGACAATCAGACAAATCAAACCAATGCTCCGTCAGGACCACTTCCGCACAGTGTGCCAAGCACTCATTACACCACTGCTTGATTACGGAAACTCACTATATCAAGGCCTTCCTCAGCAGACACTCCACGTACTACAGATGGTACAAAACACCACAGCACGCATCATTACAGACACTCCAAGGACTGAGCACATCACTCCCATTCTACAACAACTACACCGGCTCCCAATGATGGCAAGAGCTAAATATAAAACACTCATGATCATCTTCAAAATCATTTACCATCTCTCAGCAGACATACTCCAAAACATTATAACAAGGGATATCAGCAATAGACCAAGAAGAACCAATCACAACATAATCGGCACACCTGCAGGCCATCACAAAACTAAACAAACAACTTCAAAAAGAGCACCATCACTACTGGCATCCACACTATGGAACTCCCTCCCAACGAGCCTGAGGGAATTAGATGACCTTACAGACTTCCGCAAAGACCTCAAAACATTCTTATTTATAGAAACATATGAACATTCTGGCAACATCCCCTACCTAAACAGATACACTATTTCCTCCGCCAACTAAACTCACACTCATCCTATCCATACACACAAGTTTATCATACCAAGTTATTAAATACCCTTCAATTAAATGTTAACCCTCAATTGTACTATCTAAATACTGTTAAGTGTACTGTCCAAATGTTTACACGTAACCTAATGTTAAATGTAACCCTCCAATTGTGATGTGACGTGACCACCTTGATTGAAGGATAAGGTGGCATACAAATCTGTCTAAATAAATAAATAAATGATGTAGTTCGAAGGAAAGCTCCTTTATGTCGCAGAGGGTGCCAGGCAGGATTAGCAGAATAAAACAACAAAGTAAAGGGGAGGGGAAGGGCTAGTTAGCTGCGTGGAAGCAACTAGTGAGTGAAGGGTTCGAGACTTCTAGTCATGAGCTAGGTGAAGATGGATGGTAGGGGTGAGTGACAGAGGCAGACTGGATGAGGAAGGGGGGGGGAAGGAAGAGTGAGATAAAGGTAGCTTGCTGAGGATGGGGGGGAGATGAGTGAGAGAGGGGCAGCCTGGCTGAAGGTGGGGTGGGGGGTGATGAGTGAGAGAGGTAGACTGGCAGAGGGCCAGGGAGGGGAAAGAGATAAATGAGAGAGAAGCAGATAGGTCTGTCTGTCTGTCTCATACCCCCCAGACTGATGGGGCCTGGGCCACGGTGATATAGTATAGGCATGCGGAACTTCCCCCCTCCGCCTGCCCAATTGCCAAATCAAACACTCATTATCTCTGACAAGAACTCAGACAATGCTTCATATGTGGGAATAATTGGCTGCAGCCAGCTTTATTGTCACCAAAGAATTTTATAGGGTGGGGCACCTGCCTGGTCACCTGAGCCAATATGAAGTAAACATGCCTGCTGTACTGTCTTGCCTGCAATGCCGTCTTGTAGAGGCATGGTGGAGGCCCTGCCTAGCCGTGCTAAGCTATGCTTGCACCATGCCTACTATTCTTCCATGCAATTTGATGTCCGCCTTGCCTGGAGGGGCGTTCCAGGCTACCTCGCCTTGCTGCCAGCTAGGGTGACCAGTCCCTCTCTCTTTGGGATCTGTGCATAACTGGTATTTGGCTTGGGTACCCGCCACAGACAAGGAGAAGCACAGCTTATCCAGGTCCCCCATTCTAAAGGTCCCTGACTCCTTGTCGGTTAGCTGTCTGCTAGCCGGTGGTGCCGAATCGCTGAGGGCAATGGTTGTGATAGTCAGATGGAGTATGAGCTATGTTTGAGTCAATTAGTCATAAGGTGATTGCCGCTCTTGGAGTCCAGTGCCAACACCTCCCTATACAATAGTGTAGGCTGGAGAGGTATCCAACTAGTGCCACTGCGAGTGTGCCATGGAATAGGAGCAAAGAGCAACATAGCGCCGGACTCTAGAGTTTGTACACCTCTGACAACCCCTTCGGATTCCTCCAAGCCCAGTGAGGTGTCGACTTTGTTTCTCCATTCTGAGATGAGCACCCATAATTTTGTTGGGCAGCCATACAACTGCCCAGCAGGAAACAATGCTGAAGCTTTGCCTGTGTGGTGCTTCCACCCCCGAGTTAATTCATTCTTGCTTGCCCTAATGAGGGCAATATGGCAGTCCTCATCCACTGGTACCTAGGGAGGGGAACGACTGATGGTAGTCTGACTGTTCTTTACTACTAGTACTGAGGTGGATTAAGACAGATGGGTGACTCGCTGGCCCTGGGTGATCCAGCGGCTCGGCAGCTTTAAGAGCCTTGCAAACTGCTAGGCAGCCCTGAATGGGAAAAAATGTGCCTGGCATGCTGTAGGAGATGTGTCAAGCGGCATAGAAATGCTGACCAGTTCCAGTCAGTTCCTAAGATGTGCGACTGTCATTCCTGTCAACTGTCACACTGTTATGCAATTTGAGCAGCGGCCCATCAGGCCAGGTCGCTTATCCAGCCCCTCCGGTTAAGATCTCGGTCCTGCTCTATCTTCTAGTTCAGGTAACTCCCAGAGGAACCCTACTATGCATCTAGCTATATTGGCCTACCTCTCGATTACCAGTGTTCTATCACAAGAACGTCAGCGTGGCCCAAACACATCTTACAGCTTGTCCAGTGGCTTGATAGAGCACCTGGTTCCGCTATGCCACTCTGCCTATACAGGGACACACTGGGGCCCTCCCACCTTTTCGCTAGGTGAGGGGGCTCCACCACGCACCCTGCCCTTGCTCGCTGGAAAAGCGATACTAAGGGCTGCTATGCCAATCTCTTCAGCTCTTAATAGGGATTCATTTGGAGTGCTTGAGTGTGGTCTGCCCGTACACTTTTGGTCAGAGGGGCACTGCCCCAATCTGCATCTCTTGCTAATCGTTTGGGAGACTATCAGCCAATGCACCGTATTGCACAGCCCTGTGCAGCACAGTCTACCTTAGCTCTCCATCATGACACACTGCACGCTCAACCCGACTTGCAAATTCAAGCAGAGTATCCCTCTACGAACCAGCACAGCCAGTGCGTGGGGATGCAATGTCCAGCTACAACAAGCCGCAATAAAATTGTGACGGCAGATGGCTAGAATGGCATTAAGCCGTGACCAAGTAGCGGGTTCTGTTAGTTAAATCCAACTAGCCGAGGTTCAGCATCTCCACTGCGGCATGCAGACTTCACTGCTATCTGCACACCAGAGTTGGCATCCATCACAATGGAGGAGAACTGGACAGCTGTTCAGCTCGGTTGAAATATCAGTGCTCAGGAGGAGTGTGGGGAGGGGGGGGGGGCAACCTGGATAAAAACTCCCAAGCATCATTGCTTTTTCCAGGTCCAGCAGAATTCATGTCCAGGAGTCCCCAGATGAATTATGGCACTGAGTAAAATCAATCTGCAGACCCAGGACCAGGCCACAGTTGTAACACAAGTCCAGAGCTTTCAGCATTATAGCTTTCAGCATCCAGCTTGGCTCACACAGGGGATCCCTGACCACCGCCAACACAGAACCCCCTGAGCATTGTCAAAGAAGAACCCAATGTCTGCAGACTGCCCTAAAGCTCATACTGGAAGCAGAGAGGTAATGTATTCCCCCCACCCCCCATCCTGCATAGACTAAAACTCTCGCTGTTCCAAGCTGCAATGCATGCACTGCTCTGCTAAGGTAGTGGGCTTGTTGTGCCCCCTAACCAATCCTCTGGCTCCCTCCCTGCTGCTCACATCTAGGTTGGTGTGGAGATACAGGTGCAGGAAAAGGAGCAGTTTCAAGAACTGTTTGGCTACACTGCCCGGATACAAACTTTATCCATATTTACAGTGCCATTTGCTCTGGCTGTCTCACACATTTGCCCATATCATAGGCAACAATAATGTGAACCCTGAAAACTGGTAACCTTGCAAGAGGGAAGGAAAATGTCAAGCAGGCAGGCTGTCGATAGAGGCACAGGTATAACTGGGTGGATATAAATTACTAGCTTGCACGTAGAGAATGATTTTTGCCCTTGCCATGCTTGTTCCTCCAAGTCCCAAGCATGAGCACTAAGTGCTAATCAGCATGCATACCCAGAGATAGTGGAGAAGCTAGTTATGAGCTGCCAGTGCCTCAAAGATTCAAAATCTACCCAGTCATCCCTTTCAGATCTCAGCTGGATTGCTTGAGATCATCAAATGGCCCACAAGGGGATGGGCAAAACAGATGTCTTCAGGCTGGGATACCATCAGCAGCAGCCAACGAGACCGACGTGGATGAACAATTCCAATGGATAAGTTAAGTCAATGCCATGTTGCTGCAGCCACTAATGGAAGGGACCAGCTGGGGATACTGGCACTGCAGGCCCAACCTTACCAGAGGTCTGACCCAAAAAACGTTCTGGGCATACTTGCATCCACCAAAACTGCCATGCTCCCTTATGGACATGATACAGCCATGTATGCAGAACTGCAGTAAGATATAAAGAACACACAAAAACATGGTGACCTGGTGGTGAAGAAAAAGCCATAGGGCCTCTCCAGACAGCTCTTCCAGGCAGCTGAACATATTGCTTACCCGCCTTCACAAGGAGTGGGGAACAGGGGCAACAGACCAACAGGGCGCAAACACACTTATGGTAGATTGCTTCCTACCTTCAGCATCCATACTGACACATAGAATAGTGTGTAAGTGCTGCATAATGGTAGCAGACCTATCTGCATCGGCCCCTTGATCAGGCCCTTATGAGATACAAGCCAGAGGCAGCAGATCCACTCAAGGACCGAACTACAGTGTTCTACATGAGAATATAAAGCTGCGGCTCTAAATGGATCCTTTCCTTCCCTGCGCTTTTCTGCGTTAAGGAGCTGCTGGGGAGTGGGGTTAAACTACTTAGCACATCCCTATGTCTTGCGCTTCTCTTCCCCAATAGAGCGCCCAGCTCTACCCTTTGCTTATTTTTTCGCTGTGTGCCCCAGCCCAACTTCGTTCCCCTCTCAACTGGCCCTCATTCCCAGGTTCCAGTGCTGTGAACTGTATTCACAACTGGATAGCTCGCCGCTGAGGGATAATTGGAATTAGGAACCTTCAGAACTAAGTAAGCTAGTTTGGCCGTATGCCCTTATCTACTAGGGTACTCACTGCGCGCACCATAGCTACTGTGCTAGAGCACATTCCATGTAGTGTCTTCCCGTGGGGAAGGGTTTTCTGCAGGAAACATTCCCCATAGCAAGAAAACGCAAGAAAATACTGCCATCCAATGTGCATTAAGAGGGGTTTCTTTCCTTAAATTGAGGAATAGGAAATTAAAATATATACTTATAGGGCCCGATTTTCGAAGGCCTTTACACAGGCAACTTCCCTAGTTACCCGTGTAAAGGCCTTATCCAGGATTTTTGAAGGGCACCTACATGGGTAGTGCCCTTTAAAAATCCAGGATATGTCCCTAACGCGCCTAGACACTATCTGCATAGCATCGGGGCGTGTTGGGGGCGTTCTGGAGTGGAGCAGAGGCGGGCCATGGTGCTACCTGTGTAGTATCGATTTCTGATGCTACATGGTTAGCGCGCTCTGCTACCTTTAAGGTGCTGGGACTAACCATGTAACATCAAAAATTGGTGCTACATAAGTAGCTCTTGCCACTTCCTGTCTTGTGGCGACCCCTGGAGTTTTGATGCCGGGGCCGCATATGACTCTTGCATGGAAAATCCGGGTTAGGCAGGAGATGGGCAGGCTATGTGCCGACGCGACGCATAGCGCTGCCCAACTCAAATTCACGCCCATAGTTTTTTCATGTTAGTGCCACCTACCAGCGCCTGATCGCATGCGGGGCACACTACACACCATTGCCAACCAGAACAAGCCAGCAGGAATGCCGGAGAGCAGCAAAAGGGTCACATGCCCTGAGACAACCTGGGGGCTACTTGATGCAGCTCAAAACTAGAGACGGGAGGCCTAATGCATCATCCCCCCATTGACCTGCTCAAATCTTCAAATCTTGAAACAAACTCACCGCACCAAAGACATGGGAAGTAGTACGCAGCTAATCAAGTGCTGAGAGTTTTAGTGACTGGGGAGTGTGCTTCCTGAGATCTGAGGCTAAGGGGTATGTTTACTAAACTGCGTTAGTGCAATTCGCGTTAGGAGCTGCGTTAGTGGAAGGAAAGCCAAAAAAGGACATGGGCGGTACATCGTAACCGATAACGCGCAGTTGCGCACGTTATTACGCGTGGCGCAGCAACAATCGTTACAGCGTGCACGCTGCTGTGCGCAAACGTAAGACAGCGTGCAGACACCCAAAAACAGAAACAGAGCTGTAGTACAATCGTTACTACACAGACTGATGGTACGAGGGTCATGGGTTCGATTCCCCAGTGTGCCTAATGAATAAGGCTGGCTGAGGCGTCCTGTGTAACCCTTTGAAAGCCGACTATAATATTTTAGTCCGCAGGCGGGTTACAATTTGCATATGTCAGGAAAATTGTACCCGTCCTATGAAATATGTTCCAATAGTGACGTTCTCTCTGACATGGTCATGCATTATATACCAGTTGATAGGAATATTTAGGCGATCCCTATAGGGCGAAGTGTAAGGCGCGCCCTATAGGGAGCGCCTAAATATTCCTATCAAATGGCATATAATACATATAATATAGGGCGAAGTGTAAGGCGCACCCTATAGGGCGCCTTTTGAGCTACCCTAAGGTGACGGTACCCTGAGGGTGGTTGTGCTGGCAGCACTAATATACAGTAAAAATAGACAATGCCTAAGACAGCCCTATCAATGAACCCCACTGTGGGTTGTGAACCTATGACCTCTGGCTCCATGGACAATGAAGTAACCAGTGGGCTAGAGCTGCTAATAAACACATGGCTGGCTACAGGAGGACTGCACAGCACCACACCCACATTCTGCTGTGGTTACCAGGGAGATTACATACCACCACCTAACGCACCCTCTAGGGCTCAGGGTGGGGGACAGGATCTCCCGCCCACAGAGCCACTTTCAACCCCCTGCAATGGTGGCAGTAGAGGGGACCATCACCCCAGTCCTACTAGAGATCAAACACCCTACAGGGCAGGCAATGCAGAGCAGTACACATCCATAACGCAATAGCAGACAGACGGCAGGTCTGGAAATGCTCAGCTGCCCCCCACCATTATCTGACATTCTCCAGCAGCAAGCCTCCAGCCGCTGCACGGTGTTCCAGCAAGACACATACTAGCTGCAGACAGTCCACCAGCTAGTCCATAGTGCATGGTCCTGGAGGAGATGCATGTACCCAGAACGGGGATATCAGCATACACACCAAGCAGATAAGTCAGTGATTGGGCCCCAAAAGGAAACCCATAAATATCACATAAGAGAAATACTATATAGCACTGTGGTGGAACCTAGCCATGCCATGGTCACTGCTCAGTCAGGGTGAGAGTGACCTCCCAGCAGGACATGCTATGGCCACCCTGTCCGTGCAGGTGGTACCGGGTACTACAATGTCCGGCCATTGCCCTATGCCCTGTGCAGATGCGGACAGGCCAGGCCACCCTATCCAGGCTATTCCCACGGTACCTTGCTCCTCATTATGCACATTGGCAGGCCAATACTGGCAACAGTGCTAGCAGTGTGGGCTGTGGAGGGTGGTGGCAGCCACCACACAATGGATAGACAGACACACACTCCCCTCACCTATGCCAGCATTGTGCAACTATAGAGGTGTTGGGCAGCCCAGGCCACCACACCAGTCCTGGGCACAGTGCAGGCATGGCTATGGTACGCAATACTGTAGGCGTCACTCCCCAGGTTGGTAAACACTGTCAGACACAAGACCAGTAGCACACTCCACAGACATCAGAAAGGTTGCTATGATGCAGCTCACTCCGAAAATTGTACTTAACCTAGGAATTGCTATCTGTAAGTACTCATAGCAACCTTTTCATAGCTGTGTACCATATTTCCAGGTTTAGGGTGGCATTACTAAGGTATGCAAGTGCTAGTATTCAGGGGTGGCCCAAGGGGGGTGCGGGGCCATGTGCGGAGACTCGGTGCGGGGCCTCATTTGCATAAGTGGCCTCATTTGCATAAATATTTGCATAATGTTACCATACACTAACTTTTAGTAAACATGCCTCTTCATGAGTGTATGGATAAAGAAAGACAAAGATTTCTACATTACTATAATCCAGTGCCAACCGCCAGGCACATTAGGAACTACTACAAACACTGCCCATTTAGAACTCATAGCAAACCCACCGTATCCTAACAGCACTACCAGGACTCATAAAGCACCATACCCTACCTATCAAAAGGCAATACTGCAAATATTAAACCAATACATTTCAGAGAATAACAATACATGACCTACTGGGGAAAGAGAACAAGTGACAATGTCAAATAGGAATTACATAAACAGAATACCTCAGCTCAGTTACACATGCAGAACATAGACCATCACCAAACAAGGAATCACAATTTAAAAACAGGAAGACAATAATTAAACTGGGAACCCTAAAAGCCAAACTTGGAATGTACAACAACAATGTAGAAATAAAACTATAAATTAATTTCCTCTTGTACTAAACAAAGCACAGACATTAATGATGCACATTACCCAGAGCTGACATATTCCAGTTAATAAATTCAAAATAAAGAGATATCTTTGTACCTTTTGTGCATTTTTTTTCAGTTGCAATTGTTCCAGCCACTTTCTTCTGGTTTATTTGTGTCTTCTGCTATCTCTCCATCGTCTGCTGTCCATTTGTCCTTTCTTCTCTTCTAGTTTTTTTCCATTCTCTCTCTACATCTGCTTTAACATAATAATCTTTCTCCTTTTGCTCTTTCCTCATTCCTATTTCATCCACTCAAATTTTACCCCTCCATCCTCAATCCCCACTTAGTCTCCCAATACCCGGCCAATTGTACATTTTTCTTCCCTCCCACACAAAATATTTTTCCCCTCTCCATTTCACTCTCCCAGCCCCATCCCCTTCTAATCTCCCCCAACATCAGCTCCCTTTTAATTCCAGCCCCACCCAGTATCCGCTCCCTTCTAGTCCCCACATCAGCCCATTTCCAGTCCTGGCCCCCCATCAGTCCATTTCCAGTCCTAGCTCCCCCATCCATTTCCAGTCCTATCCGAGTCCCTTCATCAGCTTATTTCCAATACCAGCCTCCCATCAGCCCATTTCTAGTCCTTTCCTAGCCCCACCATCAGCCCATGTTAAATCCTAGCTCCCCTCCACTCAGCCCATTTCTAATCCAAGCCCCCCATGAGCCTACTTCCAGTTCTAGCCCCTCCATGAGTCCATTTCAATCCAAGCCCCCACCACAGCCCATTTCCAATCTTAGCTCCCCCAACACCCAATTCCCAGTCCTATCCTAGCCCCTCCATCAGCCCATTTCCTGTCCTAGCTCTCTCCCCTAAGAGCCCATTCCAAGCCCCCCTTCCCATCAGCTATTTGCAGTTCAAGCCCCCTTCCACTCAGCCCATTTCCATTCCAAGTCCCCCTCCCCATCAGCTATTTGCAGTTCAAGCCCCCCACTTCCCCTCAGCCCATTTCCAATCCAAGCCCCGTCCCCATCAGCTATTTTCAGTTCAAGCCCCCCACTTCCCCTCAGCCCATTTCCATTCCAAGCCCCGTCCCCATCAGCTATTTGCAGTTCAAGCCCCCTTCCACTCAGCCCATTTCCAGTCCTAGCAACCCCCCAACCCATTACCAGTCCTAGCCCCCCATAGCCCACTCCCAGTCCTAACCTCCCCATCAGCCCACTCCCTGTCCTAATCCCACCAGTCCATTTCCAGTCCTAATCTCCCATCACCCAATTTTTAGTTTAAGCCCCCCCATAGCCCATTACCAGTCCTAACCTCCCCATCAGCCCACTCCCTGTCCTAATCCCACCAGCCCATTTCCAGTCCTAATCCCCCATCACCCAATTTTTAGTTTAAGCCCCCCCATAGCCCATTACCAGTCCTAACCTCCCCATCAGCCCACTCCCTGTCCTAATCCCACCAGACCATTTCCAATCCTAATCCCCCATCACCCAATTTTTAGTTTAAGCCCCCCATAGCCCATTACCAGTCCTCACCCCCATCAACTCACTTCCAGTCCTAATCCCACCAGCCCATTTCCAGTCCTTATTCCCCATCACCCAATTTTTAGTTTAAGCCCCCCATAGCCCATCACCACTCCTAACCCCCCCAGCGCCCATCACCACTCCTAACCCCCCCCAGCGCCCATCACCACTCCTCCCCCCCATCACCACTCCTAACCCCCCCAGCCCAGCCCAGGGAAAATTTAAAATAAAAAAAGCTGTCTGCTGCCGCTTCTGGGGCCGCCGCGGCAGAATCGAGTGTGCCGCGGGGCCCCCCTGTGCCCGGCAGAGCCTGCCCTCCCCTGTATCACCTCTCTTTCCAGCGGCAGTCACACGCGCCGGCTTTCAGAGCGCGAAGGGACTAGTTTCCCTTTCGCGGCTCTGTTAAGCCCGCGGGGGCTGATGGGAGTTCCCATCAGCCCCCGCGGGCTTAACAGAGCAGCGAGGGAGAAACTCTCCCCTCGCGCTCTGAAAGCCGGCGCGTGTGACTGCCGCTGGAAAGAGAGAGCTGATACAGGGGAGGGCAGGCTCTGCCGGGCACAGGGGGGGCCCCGCGGCACACTCGATTCTGCTGCGGCGGCCCCGGAAGCGGCAGCAGACAGCTTTTTAAAATTTTTTAAAAATTTTACTTTTGGATCAGAATGTTTTTTGCGCGGGGCCCCCTGAAACGTGGGGCCCTGTGCAAAAAACATTCTCGCTCAATGGACGGGCCGGCCCTGCTTGTATTGGGAGATGCACGCAGAGCCCAAAGTCCTGCCTCTCCAGGAGGCTTTGGATAATGGGGCCTGTGGGTGCGGGTGTGTCTGCCCCTGTTGGCTGCTGCTTTACGGCAGAGGCTCCCAACTCCAGTCCTGCGGTGCCAAACACTGTTCGGGTTTTCATGCTGTCCCTCATGAATATGCATGAGATACATCTGCATACCATGGGGGTGGCACATAGAAATGCAGCACAGGCATCTTTATCAGAGGCAGCATGGAACCGGGATGGTGTTTGGCCCTCCAGGACTGCATTTGGGAGGCTCTGCTCTAGGTACTGTGCATGTTTATGGTGTCTGTGCTCTGAAGGGTAAAATGTGGGTGTTCTGGGCATGTTTACGTCATTTGCAAGAACGGTTCTGTCTGTATTAGCACGTTATAGTTGTGGGTAAAATATGAGGACTGGGTTGGCGGAAATCACAGCTGGGACTTGAACCTGTGCCCCTCTGCTTCTGAATACACTGGTTCTGTGCACTGCACCACCATGTTCTCACAGAGATGGTGCATTCCCTGGTGATACCATGACTGTTGGTCAGACAGGGCCTGTCTGTTGCAGTGCATGCCACCCACCTACACAGGGATAGGCCACGGTCTGCTCTGGGCAGCTGCCACTGCCCCCTCCACCACCAGTATCCCTCAGCCACCATGCTGACATGCCCTTCTGCTGGTGGTGCTGGTGGTGTGCGGTCTCAAGCCATCCAGTGTGCAGGTAGGTGGCTGCCTATGGTGCGTGTTCTGGGGTGGGGTTGCCTGCATAGCTGTCCACGCTTTCCCCCAGCACCACCTGCCAATGTTCCGTGCCATTGGGGGTACCTGCTGGGTACTATTCCCTGTGACACTGTGGGAAGCACACTCTTGCCCATGTTGGGCCCTCATCAGTTGCTGTCTGGCTGCTCTACTGTTTCAGCATTCCTATGGGCCAGCTAGGCATCACCCTAGTCCCCACTGTGGCCCAGCTGCACCACAGCATGTGCCGCCTGCAGCCCTCTGTATCCCCTTTTCCAGCATCTGCCCGGTTGCCCATTCCGACATGCCCGCCCTGATGTTGCGGGACATGTGTCTGCCATAGGAACCCTGTCCGATGGTGGGGAAATCCCTGAGCAGTGCTATTTCACTGTGGGCCCATGCACCTTGTATGGGGACTGAGTATGGACCCTTCCGCGATTTATATCTGTTCAATGGAGCTTACTCGGGAGGGGGGGTTGATATTTCTCATTGATACCACTATTGGCCAGCTTGGTTGTTGTTTTTTTCCAGTTTGTTGGGGTCATTTTCAGTGTTTCTGTGCCCTTTTGTTCTGTGCACATGTATCACACTTATCACCTTGTTTTGGTTTCCCTGCCTAGGCTGTACATTGCTGACACTGAAATGGTTTCTCTTCCCTTTAAAGTGCTTTTACCGGTAGGTTTTCATTCGCGTTGCAATTCAGCTCTGAAATTCAGCGCGTTAGTGTAATGGGAGCCTCTCCCCGCCCACTCCCCGCCCATTGACCCCTTCTCTCCGCCCTCTCTCCACCTTCTGCGTTGTTTTACCGCGCCGCGAAGCATTACGATCGTTAGCGCGTGATAGCGCGTGCTATAGCGCGTTTGCGATCGTTAATGCGCTACAGCGCGCTAACGATCGTTAACATCGTACAACGCGCGTTATTCACGTTTACCGCAGTTTAGTAAACATACCCCTAAGATTAAGCTGGCATTGGTAGACATAGACGTTGATGTACTAATGCTCACAAATAGACTTATACCAAGCTTGCAATACAACTCACCTCCCCCACCCCATAAAGTACTGTTTTAATCAATGTAAGTTTACATTTATATTGCCTCTGAATGAGGAGAAACTAGGCATCTTGCCAAGAAAGCCCAGGGGGTAGACACAATATGGACAACTATCCACGGTCACAAGAAGTCCACATCGGCATTCAAAAAGAAGTATCTGTAGGCGACACCAAGCCACTGAACCGACCACAGCTCAGAAGCAAGATCTCAGAGATTATAGTTCATTAAACTGTCACCGTACACATTTCCTCCCTAAGAAAGAAAAGGCGGCGAGGGCAGTGGTGGAGAAATGTATGCTCGAGAGCCCTACGGTGGGAGCAGCCCAGTTCTGTCTCTGCCAGCAAGGTAGGAAATGAAGCTGGCTCCCTCAGCGCTCCCAAAACACGCACACATGCAATTCCGCGGGATGATTTAGATTTCGCAAAGATGGAGATTAAAGGGAAGCATTGCCAGGAATCAGTGTCCTCTATCGGCATTTTCCCATCGAAAGCACACGTCCATCATGAAGCCATCTGAATTTAAATTTAAAAAACATTCTAAGCAATGCGGCAGCTCGCTGTAGCAACAGAAAGACATGAAATCATCTTGCTGCGACTGCTGCTGCTCCAGGCCTCAGGAGGGTTCTCAGTCCTTTCCCTGCTTTATCCTCTATCTCTTGCCACACCCCTGCCATGTGCCGTGTCATCTTGGTGAACCGGGAGACTTCCAGCTTTGTCCTGCCCTTATGACTTGTGCTTAAGCCATGGCAGGGATACGTCAATGCTGGCTTCCATCAGGGATTCCACCACCACATTAACCCTCGGGTCCATTGCACAAGGCTCGGTCCCTCACCAGATGATGCCAAGGGGCAAATACCCCAGGCACTGCTATCAGGGAGATGATTGTTCTGTGACAGGATGCTTTGAAGTGGGAAGGACTGATGGTTTATATCAGAGCTGTGCAGTGGCACATTAAGGGCCCCCTTTACTAAGTTCTTTTTGCATAGACTGATAGTGGGAAAACAACCTTAATAAATCAGGCCCAAATAAGTTCCAGCAGGCCTTAGAGGAGACAACAGTGGGAGGGAGGGAACAGCAAGAGAGGTCTTATCTGTTGGTTCTTAAGGTTTTGGGCTGGCTACAAATGAGTCATCCCTCTCACTCTTTTTTTTTCTTTTCTTATAATTCACATTGTTTTAAACGTCTTCTTTTTTTAAAATTCAGAACAGGTGGTAGTGGGAAAGGGATTCAAAGGCGAATATTCACTGAACTGTGCTCAAGAGAGAATTTAAGAAGAAGTTTGCTGTCGAAGCAAAAATGCATAATAAAGACTTTTTCAAGTACATTCATAGTAAAAAAAAAAACTCTGAGAAAGTCAGTTGGACCTTTAGATGATAGAGGGGTAAAAGGGGCACTAAGAGGGGACAAGGCCATAGTGGAGAGACTGAATGAATTCTTTGCTTCAGTCTTTATTGAAGAAGATGTATGAAAGTTACCCATGACTGAAATGGTATTTAAAGGTGATGCATCGGAAGAATTGAAAGAAATATCAATAAATAAGGAAGATATATTACAACTATTTGATAAACTAAAGAGTAGCAAATCACCTGGACCGGATGGTATACACCAGAGGGTGTTGAAAGAACTGAAAAATGAGATTGCAGACCTACTATTAGTATTTGTGAACTATCATTAAAATCATCTGTACTACCTGAAGATTGGTGAAAGGCCAATGTAATGCCAATTTTTAAAACGGGTTCCAGCGGTGATACGGGAAATTACAGGCCAGTGAGCCTGACAAAATGGTAGAAACCATTACAAAGAACAAAATTACAGAACATGTAGATAGTCATGTTTTTGTTTTTTGTTTTTTATTTATGAATTTACAAATAACATACCAAGAAGACAAGTCTTGTACAGAAAAGGCATAGATATCAAGCAAATTATTAAGAAAAAACATAACAAAAAGAAACAGAACTTTTGACATAATGCCTATAGTCCCCATAGGGAGCATGAAATATAGAAAAATAACTAACAGGGACCAGAGACCCCCATCTGTTCACCATAGAAAACATAGATATAAGAAAATCAGAGGGCTGTGGAAATGTATACAAGTAATAACGCAGTTACAATCTCCTAATCAAACCCCCCCCCCCCCCCCAGCTAGAGATGAAGTTGCAGGTAGTCTAGCGCTAATAAAAGAAGAAAGATCAGATGGAGAAAAGAAATTTCTGGGAATTATAAGACCCTAGACATTTGCAGGGGAACCGAAGATAGAAAGTAGCACCCAAACTCAGACCACCTGGCTTCAACAGCAAAAACTGTTTCCGCCGTTTCTGGGTTTCTTTAGCAACATCTGGAAAAATTGAAAGCTTTTTTCCATAGACAATTGGGTTTGCTTAGTGTAAAACAAATGTAAAAGCCAATCTCGATCAGATGCAAGAGCAAACATAACTAACAAAATGGAGGTCTTAACATCAGATACCCCAGGAGAATTTAAGAAGTCTGAAACAATCAAAACTTCCATTTTTGGAGTCTCGTCAGGTGGTTCCTCAGATCTTCTACCAATCGGTAAATAAGCCTTAACAATAGATGCCATTAATTTGGGTGAAACGGCTAAGTTCTGTCCCAAATATTGCTTAAATAACTCTAATGGAGCATGACCGGTTATCCTAGGAAAATTCAACACTCGCACATTAGTAGACCGAATAGAGTTTTCCAAAGCTTCAAACTTAGTATGCATCAGCACATTATATTTAACCAATGCCACACTAGTATCCACTGCAGAATTCAGCTTCCTTTCATTTTCTTCAACTTTATGCCAAATGGAATCAGTCAAAGAAATATATTTGTCCAATTTCATATTAAGAGCTCCAATCTGAACTGAGATTCCTGTAGTCTGTTTTGCAACTGCAGCTGAGAGAGCAGAAATGGCTTCCCAAATATTCTCTAAAGTAATGTGCTTTGGATGCACCAAAGAGATTAACTCAGTTCCAACCACTGGAGAAAACGTTGATAAATCCGGCACTTCATTCCCTTCTCCAGGTGGGAAGGGAGCCGCCTCCAAAGGGTCTTTCTGCGAAGAAACTATAATCGCCAAGGAATCCGCTCCAGCACTCGCCGCCAACACTCTCCTGCTGGCAAGGCCTGGACGCCGTCATCCGACTCCTCAGGACCACCCGCTGGCAACGCAGGGGCAGGAGTAAAGGAAACAAGAGACAGAAATTGCAAAATCGGGAGACAGAGTCACATCCAGGTCAGGCTGAAGAGCAGAAACCTCTGGGAGCTCCTCTGCAACTCCCCGGCGAATCTCCCGTCTTCAGCATCAGACAATGAGACAAAACGATCCATAGGACCAGACACAAACAGCAAGGGCTCTGCGTGGTAAGCCCTTGTCTTCCCCTTTCTCTTTGCATAGCATTCACAGAAGAAACTCCTCACACGGCCATCTTAGGGTAAGCCACACCCCGATAGTCATGGTTTAATGGGGGAAAGCCAACATAGCTTTAGCCAAGGAAGGTCTTGTCTTACTAATCTATTATATTTTTTTAAGGTGTGAATAAACGTGAGCCAGTCGATATAGTGAACTGGATTTTCAGAAAGCCTTTGACAAGGTCCCTCATGAGAGACTCTTGGCGAAATTAAAAAGTCATGGGATAAGAGGCAGTGTACTATTGTGGATCGGGAACTGGTTAAAAGATAGAAAGCAGAGGGTAGGGCTGAATGGCCAATTTTCTCAAAGGAGAGAGATGAATAGTGGAGTACCCCAGGGAACTGTGCTGGGTCCGCTGCTTTTTAACATATTCGTAAATGACCTGGAAATGGGAATAATGAGTGAGGTAGTCAAATTTGCAGATGACACAAAATTATTCAAAGTTGTTAAAACCTAAGAGGATTGTGAAAAATTGCAATAGGACCTTGACAATTTGGAAGACTGGACGTTCAAATAGCAGATAAAATTTAATATGGATAAGTGCAAAGTTATGCACTTAGGAAAGAACAACCCAAACTATGGTTACACAATGTAAGGTTCCACATTAGGAACCACCACCTAGGAAAAAGAATTAGGCATCATCGTGGATAACATATTGAAATACTCTGCCCAGTGTGTAGCAGTGGCCAAAAAGGCAAATAAAATGTTAGGGATTATAAGGAAAGGAATGGAGAATAAAACAAAGGATATTATAATGTCTCTGTATCATTCCATTGTGTGACCCCACCTTGAATATTATGTGCAGTTCCGATCACCGTATCTTAAAAAGGATATAGCAGAATTAGAAAAGGTACAGAGCGAAGCCACCAAAATGGTAAAGGGGATGGAAGGCTTAAAAGATTAGGGCTTTTCAACCTGGAAAAGAGATGGCTGAGGGAAGATATTATAGATGTCTATAAATTAATGAATGCAGTGGAATGGGTAATCGTAGTTTGATTGTTTACACTATCAAAAAGTAGAAAAACTAGGGGACATGCAATGAAGCTACAGGGTAACCTATTTAAGATTAATAAGAGAAAATATTTTTTCACTCAATGTGTAATCAAACTCTGGAATTCATTAGTGGAGAATGTAGTAAAAGCTGTTAGTTTAGCCGGGTTTAAAAAAGGTTTGGACAAGTTCCTGGAGGAACGGTCCATAAACCATTATTAAAGAGGACCCAGGTAATCCACAGCTTGCCTCAATACAAGCATTATGGAACCTGTGTCTTTCTGGGAAACTGCTAGATACTTGTGATCTGGGTCAGTCAGGGTACTGGACTGGATGGACCTTGGTCTGACCCAGTATGGCATTTCTTATGTTCTTTAATAATTTTTTTTCAGCAAATTTGCCAGTTTATCCAGTCATAGGAAGTCTCATGGGAAAGATGAAAGGTTTGAACCCTCTGTTCAGCCAGTTGTGTCAGCAGTGCTGCTAATAGCCTTCAGAGCTCTTCATTTTAAGAGCCAAGAGCCAGCGATGGCTCTCTTCTCAAGTCATCTTCCTGGCTCTCATTTCCCCAGTATATATTTTCCCCCACATTCTGCAGAAGCTTGCTACTGGCACGTCCTTTAGAACACTGCTTTTGTTTTCTTCTGGAACAGTAGAGGTCTCAGTGATTTTGAGCGGCATTGTGCCTGATGTCTTATGCTATTCTCTAGGCGTTTTCAAATCGTTTGGACCAAGAGTCCCATTGGATCTTTCAGAACATGGAAAGGGCCATGGATTTCCTGACCGGGGGGGGGGGAGGGGGGTGTTTAGAGTCCCCGCCTCACAAACTACCCCAACAAAAAACTACCACCTCCTACCTTTTTGTCCTGCAGCCCAGTGCAGCAGATGTGGCTGAGGTTCTGGGGCTGTAGTCTGGGGAACCTGACCTCCCCTCTCTATCTCCCCTACCTCTTTTCCCCCTCTGCCTCCTCCCCTGTGATCCAGCATCTCCTCCTTTGTCTCCCTTCTCTTTCTTACCTCTCTCTCTCTCGAATGCGCCAACATCCTTTCTTCCCTCTCCGCTCCCCAGCACTCATGATACATCATGTTTCCTCTTCCTTCTGCTGCCACTGCCTCATTCTGCTGGGCCCATGGCAGCAATGAAAGGAAACCTCATGTATCCCAGAGTCTTTCTGCGCTTTGCCGCACCACATCCCTATGACTCAATTTCCTGTTTCTAGTGTGGGGCAGGGCACAACAGAGCACAGGAAGTCTCTGGGGTGTACAAGGTAGTTTGTATAAAGGCTGCTGTGGGTCTAGTATAATGTGATGGTGGTAGCGACAATTGGGGGAGAGGTTTAAATCAGCACAGGCCAGGCATGTGTGACCTGGCAAGCACCGAGGGGGCTGGCAAAAACAAGTCTGTTGTCTGGATCTGGTCCACTGGGGATTCTGCTGTATAGGCTGGAGTTTGGGTATCCTGTGGCTTAAACTCAATGACAGCCACATGGTGCCATTAGAAAATGGAACAGCTGCGGGAAGTATCTGGAGATGATGGGAGGCGGAGGGGTAAGTTGGAAGAAACAGACATGGGGACAGGATGGTGGAGGCTGACTAGGAGAGGTGGGTGGGCTTGAGATTAAATGGGATGGGTTTGGGGGAGAGTGAGTGGGAGAAAAGAGCTGAAGAGAGTTCTGAGAAGAGACAGAATGTGGGGGAGATGGGCTGGGGGAGGGGCAGGGCCAGCCCAAGGGTTCTGGCACCCCAGGCAGAAGCCCCGGCTGTGCCACCCCCCATGCCACTGCCAAGCCATGCCACTGCCTCCTGCTGCCACTGATTCCAGCAGGAAGGTGGAGGGAGGTGGCTCGGATCGGTAGAGGTGGCCAATGACAGGCCATGTGTTTTGGCACACATGGCCTGACACTTCTGACAGGCCATGTGTGCCAAAGCACATGGCCTGCCATGAGCTCCGTGCCATGCCATTCACAGAGGTCTGCCACATGGGCAGCCGCCTAGTGGATGGACCAGCCCTGGGGAGGGGTCAGACTGAGTTTTCCTGATACCAGTCATTCTAAATGTGCTTGGGCAGCCAGGCTGGCTGCATCATAGGACAGACCATCACCCCAGGCCAACTGCTTCATCAGAAGGTGACATCTCTTCCTCCCCCCCCCTCACCTGCTCAAGGCACTGGCTGCTCTATCTTACCATGGTCCCATCTCTGAGCACTGAAGTGTTTTGCCAAGTGGCCCCTGCTTCAGCTAGTCCACTGCACTAACCAATACAGTCATCTGGCTGCCATGCACTTTGGTCTTGTCTGCCCTAACCTAGACTGCAGATAGAAGAGAACAGTGGAAGTGCCAGTGTAAGCTGACTTACTTTTAACTACAGACAAATTATTTGGTAGCAATGAGATGGATCAATACAATTAAAGCAGCTATGGGTGTCACTCTATCAACAATGTGCCGCCTGACTGAAGACCGAACACAGTTTAGGACAATTATCCAGAGGGTCGCCATGAGTCGACACCAACTCAATGGCACTTAACAACAACAACAAATCTTCCCAGGGAATATTACCCCAGTGATGTAACAAACAAACCTGTGTATATCAATATGCAATCTATTGTACACAAAATATTTAATGCTCACCATCATAATTCCATTTGTACAGATTTGCCAACTTAACTTGTTCCAGGAGGGAGACTTTAAGCCATTGGTTCTCCACCTAGTCCTTGGGGCACACCCAGCCAGTCAGGTTTACAGGATATCCATAATGAATATGCATGAGAGAGATATGCATACAATGGAACCAGTGCATGTGTGGAAATCTTGAAAACCCAACTGGCTTGGTCTGCCCTGAGGACTAGGCTGAGAACCACTGCAGTCAATCCTGAAGCATTATGGGACCTGCAGTACTGATTTCAATGGGTGGAATCAAGGACTACAAACACCATGCTGCTTTGGGATAGAAGTTCAAAACCATGACTGACCAAAAAGGCCCCCTCCTGAAACTAGGCAACTTAACAGTCTATTTCAATGCTTGCATGAATTTCCCTCTTTGAACAATGGCTAATAAGAGAGCTCTTCATCTGATTTATCTGGGAAAATGGTATTTTGCGAAGCCACCTTTGCTTAGTTTGCTGAGGGTCTTTTTGGGTTACTGTTAGCTCACAGAAAACTTCTCTAGACCAGTTGGCCATGTAATGTTCCTAGTACGCGCCTCAATTTGTCAGGGCAAACTAGTGATTCCAATCATTTAAAACAAGTCAAACGTTGAATAACAGGCCAAAAAATCATTTCCATGGAAAAATAAAGAGCATAACAGTACCTACTGAGGTCACTTAGCAGGTAACAAAAGAGCGTGAAAAATAAATGGTGGTCTGCCTTCAGGCAGTATCTTTTTGTTATAAAACTGTTAACACCACAAATTCTGTAGCATGCAGCTTTGCTCCACTTCTTGCTGAGAGTGAACCAGTAGCCTACAGGAGGAGGAGCCAGATGCCAACCATAGCATTAGGTAACCTCCGTATCTATTTCCTCTTTGGCATATAGCTGAATTCTCTAAATTGAACTATGAAGTCAAATCAAAGGCATCTGGCTCAGCTATAGTGAGTGCAAACATTTTTTCTAATTAATTTAAAGCTAAAAGAATGTGTCAGACCGACTATCAAACTGCAGTCAATGCTTTATCTACAGGCTGTAGACAAATACACCGTTTATTTATTTCCCTGTCACAGAATTCTCTCGTCAATAGTAGTATTACAGTAACTAAAGACAGTCATACGTAGAGTCCAGAAAATGTTGTTGTGTGGTCTGAAGACAATGCAAACTGTGAGCCCAAAGATCAAGGGGTTAGACACGACCAAAACCCAAGCTGAGAAATGGAGCTGTAATTATGTATTGGCAGACTCCTCACCATTTTGGCAAGCTCTGTGTGCAGGGCTATTCCGTTGTAGTCCAAGCAGTAGGGGCATGCCATCTTGTTGCAAATTCACCCTTGTGGGATGACTGTTTTGGCTCTGCTAGCCCCTTTATAAACCCCTAGGGCTAGCGATATACATAAGAACATAAATGTCATACTGGGTCAGACAAAGGATTCATCAAGCTCAATGTCTTGTTTCCAACGGCGGCCAGTCCGGGTCATGGGTGCCGGGTGGATTCCCAAGGGGGTACGCAGATTCCATGTGGCTTATCCCAGGTGTAAGCGGTGGATTTCCTGGGTCCTCTTTGATAGTGGTTTGTGGATGTCCTCCAGGAACTTGTCCAAACCTCTTTTAAACTGTGTCCCATCAAACCTCTCCTTCTGACCTATAAACTCATTCATTCTTCTGCTCCTCACTACCATTCCTCTTTCCTCTCTCCCTACACCCCTCTTTGGGAACTCTGCCCTTCCACTGGCCTGCTTCTCTCTTTACCCTTTTCCTCCACTGCCAACTCCAGACTTTGCTCCTTTCACCTTGCTGCTCCTTTTTCCTGGAACACACTACGAGTGAGTCTGTATGTCGGGCTTTATCTCTGTCTCTTTTCAAATTCATGCTAAAGACTCTCTTTGAGACTGCTTTTGGATCCTGATCCCTTGTTTTCCTTGTGTCTCCTTAACTTTCTCTATTTGTATCCTTGTTATCATCCATTGCATTGTCTGTCTTGATTAAACTGTAAGCTCAGACGAGCAGGGACCATCTTTTATATGGTTTTGATTTTTGCTTATTGTGCGTAAGAGCCCTGTCATGGGTCCTATGCCCTACCCGCTCCCTTTTGCTTTTGACAGTGGGGGATAATTCTTGTATATCTTCTCATGACTCATATCCCTTTGCCAATGTACCATTCACTTAAAACTAGCGTTGGGACCTTACAGAATTGGAGTGATTGCAGATGTGTGAAGCAACACCTCTGAGAATTCCTTAGCATGCAGCTTTGCTCCACTTCCTGCTGTGGGTGAACCAATGGCAGAGCCAGATACCTACCATAGCATGATCACCCTCGCTAACTGCAACATTGATAGCTAGCTGCAATGTGCTCTCCACGCCTACTCTCCAGTCCTAACCTGCTCATTCACCACCCCAACATGCACTTGGCACTTAGTGTGTGATAACTGAGCATGCAGTTACCACATACGAAAAGGTGCATTAACTGCCTGATGCCCTTTAGTAAAAGGGCCACTTAGATTGCAAGCCGTCCAGTGATAGCATTCCTGAATATAACTTGCCTTGAGCTACTATTGGAAAGGTAGAAGCTAAATACATATAAATATTTCTGAATATTCACAAGTTTGCATGTATGTTTCCATACCTGAGCAGCTGTAAATTTATGTTCTGGTATTTTTTCTTAGGCAAGTTTCAAAGTGGAAATATAAATATATACGTATATATTCTTCCAAAGTGCAAAGTCCATGAGCAAAAGATTCCTGTGGGCTTTGCACCTATCTGGCCATTCTTAAAAATATCGTCATAAACCCTTTGAAAACTGGTCCTGAAGCTGTTCCACTGAAATCAGCAGAGTTTCCACAGCCCATGGGACTATTTTGCAGAATTTTCTCTTAATCTTCCTCACATCGCCAAGCACTGCCCTGACCTGATAAATAACTCATGTTCCTGTGCTATGGTCTTGTCTGCTGATTGTATTCTTCTGTTTTATTTTGGTCTTGTTTTGTTCATTTTGCCTTTTATTATTTTATAAATCACCCTGCTGCTTATTGTAGAGGGCAGTATATTGAGTAATTAAACTACATTATGATGTGTATCCTGGCATATGTCAAACGTGGAAATCTAGAAGGTGATATTTTAAATCAAGAAGGTTCAACATCCATGGCACTCAAATTCATGAAAAGATGCCAAAGTCTTGATCTGTCATGAGAAACACCAAATATTATCATAGCAAAATGTGTATAGCCCTTGTTAGACTGTTCCAGCGACTCCATCTGTTTCCAAAAAATCAGATATCAAACCTGATTCTTAGTCTGCTCATGGAAACAGATGGAGTCACTGGAACATTTTAATAAGGGACTTTTATCATTTTCCCAAGATGTTTGGCACACTTCGTAACAGATAGGGACACTCACATCTTTTATAGATTTTATTAGTACCAAGGACAACAGATGTCCACTTCTCGATGGTGAGAAGACCACGAGGGAGTAATAAAAGTCTTTGAAACTATCTTTTTATAGGGCAGGTTATCCCTGGTATTACTTTTACCCTTTCTTTGCCAGAAGGCAAGGTAAGAAACAAATGTGATTCTGCTACCCTGAATGAAATCTCTCCAATCGTCCCTGACAGAAATCATATGAGATAAGACAGGTTTAGGTAATATCTCAGATTGGTTTGGCATTTAGGAATGGTTACGGAAACTTGTAATATCTGTTTTTCTCATTATTTCACTACTTGTCTGCCTGTGTTGTTTTCAATGCATACCCAATCTTATTGCAGTTCTGAAGGCCTGTATTCCTAAATCTTCCCCTCAACTTGTCCTCACTGATCTTCGGATTGCAGAGCTTGAGACACATCTAACAAAAGAATGCTGCAACAAGAAGATTGGATGCTGCAACAACCTTGGCCATCTGCACTCCCTCCCAAACGCCTGGTAATAGGCACAGAAGAACCTAGGGATGTGGGCATTGCGGACCCAGACAACACCACCTGTGCTTCCAGTGATCATCACTTCTGCTCTGTGAAGACCCTGACTTTAGCAAAGACCAGCCTACTAGACAGGTGGTCTTCAAAAGGGGGAATGAGAAACAAACTAGGCCTTCAGAAAGGCCCTCCATATTTCTCTTTATTTTGCTTTTCTCTTTATCCCTTCTTTTTCCTTTTTTTACTAATGCATACTAGAACACACATAGAGAGTTGTCATTTAGAATAAGCAACAAAAATGTAGTTCATTTAAAAGTATCAGTAAGTATAATAAGTTTTAATATTCTGCTTCTAGAAGTTTCAGCAAGGATATATTTGTATTGTAAAAAAATAAATCTGCTTCTAGGCCTTTATAAATAATTATGTTGTGGGAACATTCTTGATACAGCTGCAAGCTTGTTATGTAATTCTCCATATAACACCGTATTGTTTAACAAATATAAATACTGATACATAAAAAAAGAAACATAAGGCCTGATACATTTTAGCTAAAGCAAACCTTTTCTCAGCTTAGACCTGAGTATGTAAGATACACTCCCCCTCCCCCTCCCCCCCCCCCCTTTCTCTAAGATAAATACCAGGCTGGAGAAATAAATGGCCTTGTGCTCTCAAGAACAAAGGTAATTATGTTCAAGTTGGCAGTGAATATGTAATGGTTCACATAACACATAGCTAGACTTCTTATCTCTGTAAGGGGCCCCAGCTGTTCCTGAGAAGAAATTGCCCAAGTCTCTTTGAAGAACAAATCCCCTGCATAAACATCTCTCCCCACTAGTTTCATCTCCCTCACTCCCCCGCCCGCCCCCCCCCCCTTTCCTGTGTCTACCTGCTAATCTTCAGAGAAACTGCCTGTCAGCAATAAACTGGGCCCGATTTTCCGAAGGCATTTACACGTGTAACTACCCTAGTTACACAGGTAAATGCCTTATCTGGGATTTTCCAAAGGCACCTACATGGGTAGTAAAAAACGAAAACAGCAGGTGTGCAGACAAGTCTTAAAGGCTCTTTATTCACAAAAGAAAAACCCCAACTCGTTTTGGCCAGGAGGCCTTCTTCAGGATATGCAAAACTCGAAAACAACAATAATAACAATCAGATATTAACATGATAAATAAATAAATAATATTAAAACATAAATGACCATCATTTGCAATGAACTAAAATAAATAAATAAGTATATTAAAAGTAAATTAAAAACAGGCTCCTGTAATCTATGAGCCAAACATGCAAATAATCTGTGATCCAGACAAGGAAGAATGCAAGGCTGAAAACCTTCTATAAAAAGGGGGGGAGGAGGGGGAGTGGACTGACATCGAAAGTGCTATATAGCAAGGGAGAGGAGGACCACGATAATCAAACACTGGGACCAGTACAATTGCTTTCCAGCAAACCATGTTAATCTTAAGAAAAGAAATGGACCTCCCCCCTTCCCCTCCCTCCCCTCTCCTTTTTCCTTTTTACCCCTCCCTCTCTCTCTCCCCTTCTCTCTTCTCCTTTCCCCTTCTTCCTCTCACTCCCCTCCCCCTTCTTTCCTTCCTCCTCCCTTCTCCCCTTCCCCCCTCTCTCTCTCTCTCTCTTTCTTTCTCTCACTCCTCACTTTCCCTCTCCCCCTCCCCTCCCCTCCCTTCCCCCCTTGTTTATTATTTATTGTTCATCCCTTTTATCTATTATGTAAAACAGTATCAATTTTTTACTTATTGGGATTTTTGATGCTGCCTTTTAAATCTTTTATTGTTCTTCCTCTTTATTGTTTGTATCTCCTTTTTTGATGGCTTTTATCTTTTTGGGATACTTTTATCTATTATGTAAAACAGTGTATCATTTATTTATTTCTTTTTTATCTCCCCACTTCCCTTGATATTTATTTTTCATTTACTTTTGTTCCTCCTTTTTATTGTTTTTATCTCCATTTTCGATGGTTTTTATTTTTTTGGGATACTTTTTCTTTATTGTGACACTTCTTATTTATTTATTTTGGTTATAATATTTGACACCCTCAGGAACCATAGTACACAATTTTAAATCATCTAGTCTCTGGCTACTTTTTTGTCTCTCTTAGTAATGGTTTTACTTTACCCATCATATTTTAGCACATTTGGTAACATAATCTTAACATACTTTTTGATGATGCAGCTTATTTCACTATGAGAAGAGTATGATTTACATTTGGATCCGTGGCCTTAGCCCGTTTTTTAAAATTCCGATGTGTACTGCTTGAATCAACGTATCTGAGTAGGCTTACTAGATACTTTTGTTAATTGGGTTTCTTTTTAGTGTTCTGCTGAACGCCGACGTTAGTTTGATCGAGTCATCTTGAGACATTAAGACCCTGAGAGTTTGTATTGTTTGTAGCACAGACATGGGCAGTAATTGACTAGCATTGACAGTGGATATAATGGTTTGCTGAGAACTTTTATTAAAAGATTGCTTGTAATGCCAGCTTGTCAGTACGGCGCAAAGAGTTGATAGGATTATTTTTCCATATAAAAGGTTTTGCACATTCTAAATAATATTGTGCCCGGCATGACTTTTGACCTGTCTTTTTGGCGCAAAATTGCCCATTTAAATATGGTCTACTAAGTGAGGTTCCTTTAATGCTGTTAGCACTTTGATTTTGCAGGCTTCGTGACTAAGCTCGTGTAATGTAAATACCAGTGGTAGCTTTAACTTAAGATAAGATATATGTGGTTTTACACAGCACATTACACTTTCATCCCGTAAACTATTTATTGACAGGGCTTCGGACAGTCTACATACTATTGCATGCCCTCTCCACATGGGAAGTTTATTTTGAATAAGGTTGCACTCATTTTCACAAAGTAACATTGATGGAATGGTTTTGAATGCTCCCCGCATGTACACGGCATTTGCGCAGGGAGTACTGTATGTGGCTGGGAGGAGGTGGAGCAGGGGTGGATTGGGGCGTGTGGCCAGGCACTAGGATGTACAGAGGTTATTCAGGAAAGGCCTCTGTATGTACCCCAGCTGCAACTTGGACGGCCAGCCTATTCCACTCCGATGGTGGAATAACTGCAGGCCGCAGCTCTGTTGGTGAGCTGCCTGCCTTCACACACCATCACGATGGTTCTGGAGAGAGCCTGCCAGCACGCCATGCCTTAGCGGGCCCCCACTAATGGCTGGACAGCATTGTGTGGGGGCTGGTGTCAGGCATAGGACTGCGTGCCGATGGCTGGACGTGTCGGTGCCATGGTGGCAGGACGCCTCTGCACCAGCACGCCAGCCATTACATTGTGTGCTGGGGACAGGCAACCTAGGAGATGTCTTCCTCCTGGGAATGCTGTGCAATCTGTCCATTTATTTATTTATTTAGTATACATTTGTATACCGCTACTTCCAGCGATCAGCTGCGGTTTTTGATTACAGATTGGAAATTGTCAAATCATGACAGGAAATTTTTGAGGTATAAACACATTGATTAGACAGGAAAGCACAGCACACAGAGAACTATTTTACAGGGAACATGGGCTATGGAGGGTTAAGTGGCTTGCCCAAGACCACAAGGAGCACCTGAGGGACCAGAAACCCCCAGTCCTTCCGGCCCAAGGTTGCTGTTCTCTAGTGGGATTTGAATCCCCGACCTTCCGGCCTGAAGTACCGTGCCCCAACCACTAGGCCACTCCTCCACTCTGGGAGAATATAGATCCCATGGTTGTGGAATTGGGTCCAAATTGGCCCCAGCCAAGTTTTAAGTGTGCACACAGCACAGGCATGCACAGTTTTGAATCAGCCTCCACAAATTCAGCAGGAAATAAAATACATTGTAGAATCTTTATGGATAGAAATTTCATGTGAGAAGGGGAAGGGAATAGCAGTGGGGGTGTACTACTGTCTGCCTGACCAGAATGAACAAACAGATGATGAAATGCTAACAGAAATTACGGAAGCAAACAAAATTGGCAACACATTAATAATGGGTGATTTCAATTACCCCAGTATTGACTGGATAAATGTCACATCAGGACATACTAGGATGGCAAAGTTTTCAGATGAAATAAATGACTGCTTCATAGAGCAACTGGTTCACGAACTGACACAATGGGGAACAAGAGCTATTTTAGACCAAGTCCTTAGTGGAACACAAATCTGGTAAGAGAGGTAATGGTGTTAGAGGTACTTGGTAGTAGCCATCATAGCATGATCAAATTTGATTTAATAACTGGAGGGAGGACAGTACGGAAATCTACTGCAGAAGCATTTAACTTTCAAAAGGGAGACTGATAAAAAGGGAAATGGTTAGGAAAACCTAGAAGTAGCAGCTGTGAAGGTTAAGAGTTTACATCAGGCCTGGAAATGTCAAAATACTCTCTTGGTAGCCCAGACCAGATATATTCCATGTTTTAAAAAAGGTGACAGGAAGTCCAAATGACTGCCAGCATGGGTTAAAGGTGAGAGAGGCTGTTTTATAGCCAAAAGAACATCCTTCAAAAAATGGAAAAGCTATCCAATGAAGAAAACAGGAAATAGTATAAGCACTAACAAGTTAGATGCAAGGCACTGATGAGGCAGGCAAGGAGAAGTGAAAGGAAAATTGTAGTGGAAGCAAAAACTCATAATAAAAATGCTTTCAGGTATGTTTGAAGCCAGAAATCTGTGATGGAGTCAGTTGGGACCTTTAGATAATGGGGGTAAAAGGAGCACTAAGGGAGGCCATAGTGGACAGACTAAATGAATTCTTTGCTTTGATATTTACTAAAAGATAATGTAAGGGGAGAGATACATGCCAGAAAAGATATTTAAAGGTGACAATTTGGAGGAACTGAAACAAATCTTGGTGAACCTGGATGATGTAATAGAGCAATTTGCCAAATTAAAGAGTAGCAAATCACCTGGACTAGAGTGCATACCTCACAGGCTGCTGAAAACGAAACAAGTTGAAAAGTGTACACCAGCAATGTGACACAATGGTGTGTTCCCCCATTTCCGAAATCAGGCATGTTGGTTGTTCATGTGTGTATCTCATAGCAAGGGGTGTTGCATGTGTGTGTGTTAGGCAGAATGTCAGGGCAGTATGTGTGTCTGTGTGTGTCAGGAGTATCGGGGGCTTGGCGTGTGTGTGTGTGATGGGGAGTATTGGGACTGTGTGCATATGTCTCTCTCTCTCTCTTTCATAACCTCCCCAACCTTTCCCCAATCTCTGTCTCTCATGACACCCCCTCACCCCCTTCCTGGTTTCAATGTGTCTTTTTCACTCACTTATTCTTGTCCTTGGCTGCAGCACCTCAAAAATGCCTCAGTTCAGGCTTCCCCCCACCGTGATCGTCTCTCTGAATGGTGGAGTAGCTTGGGGAAGGACGTTTGGGCTGATCTCCCAGTTTTAAGTCTCATGAGACTTCAGATTGTGAGATAAGCCCAAACTCCCTGCACTGTGCAGCTCCACCATTCAGACTGTCGATTGTGATGAGGGAGGCCTGGACTGAGGCATTGTCTTGTATCGCAGACGTACAGGCAATTTCCCTGCCACCTGAACCCTTGACAATAGGCGCTATGCCATAGCAAAACATGCCTAAAAATGAAATGCAGACCTACTATTAGTCATTTTTAAACTAGCATTAAAATAGTCTACGGTTCCTGAAGACTGGGGGGTGGCCTGTATTGTGCAGTTTTCTAAAAAGGATTCCAGGGATGATCCAGAAAACTATAAATTGGCGAGCCTGATGTCTGTGCCAGGCAAAATGGTAGAAATCATCATAAAGAGAACAATTACTAAACATAGAGAGAGTCATGGTTTAATGGGACAAAGCCAACATGGATTTGGCCAGGGGGAATCTTGCTGCACCAATCTGCTACATTTCTTTGAAGGTATGAATAAACTTATGGATAAAGGTGAGCCAGTTGATATACTGTACCTGGATTTTCAGAAAGCATTCGACAAAGTCATTTATGAGAGACTCTTGTGGAAGTTAAAAAGTCATGTGATAGGAGGCAAAACTCTATTGTGGACTGGGAACTGATTAAAAGATAGAAAACAGAGACCAGGGCTAAATGATCAATTTTCTCAGAGGAGGAACGTGAATAGTGGAGTGTCCCAAGGATCTGTACTGGGCCCACTTCTTTTTAACATATTCATAAATGACGTGGAGATGGGAACAGCGAGTGAGATAATCTAATTTGCAGACAACATCAAATTATTCAATGTTTTGAAATCATGAGAACATTGTGAGAAATTGTAATAGGATCTTAAGGAACAGGGAGACCGGGCATCCAAATGGTAGATGAAATTCAATGTGGGCAAGTACAAAGTTATGCACTTAGGGAAGAAGAACCCAAACTACGGTTACAAGATGCAAGGATTCACATTAGGAATCACCACCAAGAAAAAGGATCAAGACATCATCATGGGCAATATGTTGAAAGCCTCTGCTCAGTGTATAGTGGTGACCAAGAAAGCTAGGAATCAAAAGGAATGGAGAATAAAACCAAGGAGATTATAATGCCTCTGTATCACTCCATGGTGCAATCACACCTTGAGCATGTATACAATTCTGGTTTTTGCATATCAAAAACCCCCCACAAAAGTCCCAGGTGAGGCCTCACTTGGAATATTTTGGTCCGTTTTGGAGACCATATCTCACAAAGGATATAAAAAGGCTAAAAACAGTTCAGAGGAGGGCGACCAAAATGATTTGGAGCCTGTGTCAGAAGCCTTATGAGAAGAGACTTGAAGACCTAAATATGTTCACTCTGGAGGAGAGGAGGGACAGGAGAGATATGATTCAGACCTTTAAATGCGTAGAGTATTAATGAACGAACAAACAAACTTCTTCCAAAGATGGGGAAGCTGTAAAACTAGAGGGCATAACGTGACGTTGCAAGGGGCTAAACTGAAAGGCAACGTCAGGAAATACTTTTTCACTGAAAGGGTGGCTGATGCTTGGAATGTCCTCCCGATGGAAGTGGTGGGAGCAAACACAGTGACAGAATTCAAAATGGCATGGGACAGACACAGTGGATCCCTTTATAGCAACAGGATAAAATAAAAATAAACATAATTTTCTCTTATATCTCAGTAAATAGGGTTGCCCTACACGGAGTAGTGCGTACACCCCTAAACAAAGGCGTGAAGAGGGGTGACCTGCATGGTGCGGCTTGTGTACCTACTACTGCTACTACTATTTATCACTTATAGAGCACCACGCACGCAGCGCTATACAGCTAACCAACAAGAGGCAGCCAGAATACAAGAGACTCTTGCCACCTTGCTGGGTGGACTAGAAGGACCA
Source organism: Ichthyophis bannanicus (assembly GCA_033557465.1). NCBI lineage: Eukaryota > Metazoa > Chordata > Amphibia > Gymnophiona > Ichthyophiidae > Ichthyophis > Ichthyophis bannanicus. The sequence goes on along the minus strand of CM066033.1, from coordinate 367,506,959 downwards.
GACTGGTCTTTATCTGCCATCATATACTATGTTACTATGTTAGAATTAAAAAGTTTCAGAGAAGGGTGACTAAAATGATAAAGGGGATGGAAGGATATCCCCTACAAAGAAAGACTTAAAAGCTTAGGGCTGACCTTCCGGGGGAGTGGTCTAATCAAGATGGCCGTTGGGGTGAACGCTGAGTAGATCATGCTGAAACGGAAGGGCAAGTTGAGGGTGTACCCGCCTGAGACCATCAGCAGCCCCATGGATCGGTTTGTTCATCTGACTGAAGGAATGATCCAGGAGATTAGAGCCAGGCATGGAGGTTTGCAAGAGGAAGTGATTTCTCCTGAGAGCCTGGACACCACGCTTTCTCCTGATGCAAGGTCCCTGCCACTGCCTCCGGCATCTTCTCCGCTTGTCTCAAAGGCTTCTCCAGCGTGCGAGCCGGAATGTGGTGTCTCTGCTGGGGCGTGGTGAGATGCAGAAGAGGCTGTTGCAGAGAGTGTGAGCAAGGACGTCGGAGAGGGTTTGGCGGCAGAGGGCTCCCGACAGCTAGACCTGCAAGCTCTGTTTCAAGTTACAGGTACTCTATCTCCTGCTGAAGTCCCCACTTTCTCTTCTTTTGAATTAATTCGCCCTAAGACAATAACTTTAGATACAATATGGGACGCAATTGTCATGTTATCTAATGCAGTCGCTACCCAGGCTGCTGGGTCCTCAGCGAGAGTGTGCCAGATTGAAGAGAAAGTACAGAGGTTGTTGTTCTGATGTGGATCATCTTAAAATGCAAGTTCAAGAATCACGTCAAAAATTGGAGTTTCTTTCTGAGACTAATGTGGCCCTTGTTAAAGACAATAACTTTCTTCGTGTGAAGATGGAAGGCCTGGAGAATGCTGCAAGAGCTGCAAACTTGAGAGTTTTGAACTTTCCTATTGTAGCTGGAACTACTCCGTTGGAACTCTTTAAGAAGTATGTACTTGAGGTATTGGCAGTGCCCAATGAATTAATTCCACCAATTTCAAAGGTGTTCTATTTACCTCAATCAAAAAAGAAGCCAGGATCTACTATATATTACGTGACTACAGATTTATTAAATGTTCCAGACTTATTAATGTCTCCAACTAAAAGTTCTATCAAACTCTCGACACTGTTAGTTTCTCTCGCTCTGGTTTCAGACAAGGAGTGGCTGCTAAAGGTATTCTTTAAGAAGCGTTTTTCCTTATTTTATGGTGTAAAAGTTTCTATGTTTCCTGATATTAGTAGGGACTCAGAAAAGGCGTAAACAATTTCTATTGTTAAAGTCTGGGGTATTGCAGATTGGGGGGACATATCATTTACCATTTCCATGTAAATTGCAGATTGGGGGGACATATTATTTACCATTTCCATGTAAATGTGTTGTTGTGTATAATTCTAAGAAATTTATATTCTATCAGCCTGAAGCACTTTCTGCTTTTATTAGTTCTCGGATACCCAGGTTACCTCTTCAGCTGTTGGTTGAAGTACCTTGTTAATTAGTTAGATTCCTTTACCCAAGGCCATTTTGTTTTTCTTCTTTGAATTTACCTATTGGGATATTCATGGTGGTCTCCTCATACACCATATGTTTTGTTTCTTGTTCACTCTCCCCTCTCATGTGGACTATAGGTGAACCTCTATGTTTAAAATTTCCTGTAATAATAATTTGATGATGTGTTATTGTTGGATGGTACCTCCTTTTCTGACAAGCGTGTCTGTTTGAGTTATATTGTAAAATTTATAAAGATTAAATTTAAAAAAATGCTTAGGGCTCTTCAGCTTGAAAGAGATGGCTGAGGGGAGATATGATAGAGTTCTATAAAATATTGAGTGGGGCAGGTAAAAACAAATCATTTACTCTTTGAAAACATATAAAGAGAAGAGGCATGCAATGAAATTAGTAAGTAGTACATTTTAAAGACAAATGGGAGAAAATATTTTTTTACTCAATGCATAAGTGAGCTCTGGACTTGTTGCCAGAAGATGTAGTAAAAGCTTTTAGTGTAGCTAGGTTTAAAAAGGGTTTGGACAAGTTCTTGGAGGAAAAGCCCATAAACCATTATTAAGTGGACTTGGGGAAATCCACTGCTTATCCCTGGGATAAACAGCATGAAACTTGTTTACCTTCTGAATCCTGTCAGATACTTGTGACCGGGCTTGGCCACTGTTGGAAACAGGATACTGGGCTTGTGGGACCTTTGGGGCTGATCCAGGATGGCAAATCTTATGTTCTTATGCCTAGTGTGCATATTTTGAAGGTGCCAAATACCTGTGCCAAAGAGGAGCCTGCTTGGATTTACTTTAGGGCCATGTGCATGTGCTGCTTCAAAGGGGTGCCACTGGGGCGCTGTGGTTCGGGCAGGTGCACCCCCCAATTGTGCTTTCAGGAATCTGTGGTCAAGATGAACTGAGTCTGGGGGGACCTGAGTAGCCTGCCTCTGCATAGGTTCCCCTGCAATTTCCACCAGCTGAGATTCTTCCAGGCAGAGAAGTCTATGTGGATCCTGTGCTGCAGGGGTTGCCTGTGCTGGTCCCGTGTCCTTCTGAGATGTTACTGGAGCGGGTGCATGTGGAGTCTGGCATGCAGGATGCCATGTACAGCTGCTGCTAAATGTCCTAAAAGGCGTTGGAGGGTCCATGCTGATGTTGCGTCTGTTGAGAACTGGTTGGGTGATAATCTTGTCTGCCCTCTGGGTTGGGAGGAAGGTCTTGGCACACATGGTGTTGATATAGGCTCCTATGAATTCCAACGCCTGGGTGGGTTCCCAATGTAATTTCTCATTGTTGATCAAGAGGTCCAGGGTGCATAGGAGGTAGGCTGTGACTTGGATTGTCTTTTGCGCTTCCCAATGTAACCTTACAGCAATCAGTCATTGAAGTATGGGAAGATGCGGATCCCTGCCTTACAGAGATATGCTGCTGCAACGGCAACACATTTCATGAAGATTTGTGGTGCTGATGAGAGGCTGAATGGGAGGGCCTTGTACTGGTAGTGTTGGTTGTCCATTCAGAATTGGAGGTGTTTCTTCTGAGATGGGTGGAGGGATATGTGAATGTATGCATCTTTTAGGTCCAGAGATGCAAGTCAGTTATTGTTGTGAATCAGGGAGAGGATGGTACTGAGGGAGTGCATGTGGAACTTCGAGGATTGGTCAACAGCCCATGACTTCTTGGAGACAAGGAAATAGTGAGATTAGAAGCCTTGCTTGGTTTGTGCATTGGGGACAGACTCTATGGCTCCTGTCCAAAGTAAGCCCTGGATCTCCCCGAGTAGGTGCGGCATCTCTCCAGCCATATAGTTGGGTTGGGGGGATGGCCAACCTGGCTGTGTGGGCAGTGGTCTTGAATGCATCAAATGCGGATCTGATTAGGTGTTTTCCACAGTCTGCCCTGTCATGGAGTACCGGTATCAGAAGATTCTTGGCTTCCAGGGGAAGGGAGGCTAGGGTGTCCCTTGCATTGGTGAACAGAGTCATGGTACATAATGATTTGAAATTGGTGTGAGGCAAGTTTTGTGCTCAGAATGCAGCCCTGGAAAACCTTCTTTCCAATCTCGTCAAGTAGTTTTGGGTCCCTGCCCAGTGGAGCATTGGAGTGTTGTCAGGAGCTTTTGGCCCTCTTCAAAGTTGACTCGACAAAAATTGATTGGTGTGACAGCTCTGGGTTTTTTAAACCTGGTGTTGGTTAGACCTGGCATTTGAGCTGTAGTCTTTTTGTTGCAGGAGGGGTCAATGTTGGGTCGTCTGCCATATCTTGTCCTTACAGTCTATTAGCACTTGGTGTACCAGCATCACCATCATGATCTTGGGGGGCGTCCAGGTACTTTAGTACACTGAGGACTTCGTGTCTGGGGTCCTGCATGTCATTTGGTGAAAGTCCAAGTTGTGTCAAGAGTTTCTGTAGAAATTTGGGATAGGTGAGTCCTTCGGGTGAGAGACCGGGGTCGGAGGAGCGTCTGAGGAGATGCCTGGCGATTGTGGTGATGCCTTTGATTGTGTCTCATTGCTGCTGTCTGTGTTCCAGAAGGAGTCATCTGAATCTTGGATCTTGCCCTCTTCCTCCAGGAGGATGGGTTCAAGGGAGGGGGGAGGGGAAGGCAGATATGTGTAGCCATTGGAGCCACTTGAAGAGGTGGCTGGGTCGGTGCATTGTAGCTATCCCTTGGGGCTGTGGGGTTGTGGTTATCCACAGCAGGTGGAGCCATGGAAGATGATTGCTGCGTGGCCAGCAGCTGCTGAGCCATAAACCTCCCCCAGAGCTCCATCAGGTCAAGTGCAGGATATGGTGGTGATGCCTGCAATTGTGCAATGAGGAAAAACAGCTTGAATTGTGCATAGTGCTGGTGCCTGTTGCTGTGCTCGGTAATCAGTGGCAGTGGCTGCCACTGTGCAGAGTCCCGAGCCATAGGGTAAGATTGCACTGATAGTCTGCAGATAGGGTCATCACTCTGCTGCCTCTTAGGTGGCTCTGGTGAGGGGGGAGGGGAGGAGGAGGGGCTGAAGGATTGTCTCTGGTCACTGTGCCGCTCATGGGAGGAGTCGTGATGACAGCATCGGAGGGTGGAGCTGTGACATTGGCATCTGTGGGAAACATGGCATCGGCATTCACTGGACTCAGGTCTGCCCTCGCGATGAGCAGACTCCCTTTGGTTTGGGGACCCCTTCTCTGTAGATCTCGCAGTCTCTGCAGGTCAAGTTGTGGATCGGGCCACGGATGGGGGTAGATGGGAGTGACCGCGAAACTGCAGGGATGTTTGGGGAAGACTGATGGGTTTGGAGTAGTTGCAGCGCCCTTGAGGGGGGTTGCAGAGAGAAGATCTGTGGGCTGAGACTCTGGAAGAAGCGATGTTGCTCCTATACTGGGGAAACGGGTCAGGGGATGCTGAGAGAGGCAGAGAGTATCTCGGAGACCGGGCTTACCTCCATTGGCGTTGCAGGCACCGGGCACATTGCTGGGATTGCTGGAAGCTCTGGCCCCATTACTCCGGTCATTGGGTGCAGTTCTTTTTTCAGTCCTTTGAACTGCCTTGGCGCCTCTTGCCTTCAGAGGGGTCTAAAGCCATTTTGTGTCCAGCATGTTTCCTCTCTCTGCAGGCTTGCATGTGGTGAGCCGGGTCCAAGTATTTCGGACAGCAATTGTGAGTTTCACTATGGCTGATCTGCTTCCTGCAACAAAGGCACTTCTTGGACCTCATCTTCTCCATCCTGAGAGGTGAGTTATTTTACTGCTTTCATGGTTATTGGAAGTTCTAAGGAGAGCTGTAGAGATTTGTCCATCCTGGAAGGTGGATAGAAAAAACTGAGGCAGGAAGGGCAAGGCAAGGAACAGGAAGGGGAGGAAGCAGACTCAGAGGAATTTAAAAAAAAAAGGGATTCCTCTGAGTTATGGGAGAGCTATTCTGGTTCCTGGGGATGGACACACCTAGGCATGGCTGACTCAGACTGTTTATCCATGGAGAAAAGCTGTTGACATTGACTGATTTTTAAAGTCTGAAATAATTTGGCATGTCTTGCCTTACAAAATGGCTAATGTCTTCTCTGTCATCTCATTATTGTCCAAACTCAGAGCTTCCTATATCAGTTTTGCTTTGTGTCCTGCTGGCCTTGATTAAACTGTAAGTTTCAAGGAGTAGAGACTGTTCAGGGTAATTTTTTTTTAACTGTCCACAATTTCAAAGCAAATGTACTTATGTAGTTGTGCTTGAAAATTATCTCAGGAAAATGATGCACACGACCTTATTTTACACATAATTTTTCCGAAGCAAAATATATATACATTTTTAAAAGTGCAAAAGCAGAGCTTAATTTGTTGACAAAAGAAGTTGGAGATGCGGGGTAGCTGAGGGCAACAGAAGAGGGGGTGGGTTAGGGAGCAGAGTGACTGCTCTGCTACAGGCTCATGCTTCTTGCACCCTCCACTGTAGGCCGCCTATAGTACGAGTATTATAACAGCCCTGCGGTTCTGGAGTCTAAAAAGAAGGGTCGGAACTGCATTCCAAGCCGTTGCCCCAGAAATTAAGCTCTGTCCAAAAGTATACGTATAACTGCTATCCAGATAAGTGCTTTTGAATATCACCGTGTAGGATTCTGTTGTCTTGCTGTAATAGCCACTGTATCTTTTTTATGAAAACATTTATTCTGGGATCCATATTAGAAGAGTGATGTTTGTTGATTTTCATTCTTTTATTTGAGTGAATATGTTTTGATTGAGATGTGCTTGTATATGGTGGTTGTTTATGTGGCGAGTTTATCCTTTTCTTATGGAAGGACTGTATGTGTTCATATTTATGGCCTGTATCTCTTTGCCAGATTTGTTTCTTATCTGTTCTATTTCTTTTTTTAATGCCTTTTTTGGGGTATTTTGATTGGTGTTGGTTTAATTTTCCCTAACTATATTTTATGTGTTTTATTGTATTTATTGGTTAGTTGATGTAAACTGCTCAAAGTGAGATAGAAATGTAAGATAAATAAATAAATCTCCATTGGACACTACTTTTAAGACTTAAGTCACAGGGTTCCACATTCTCTGGTTCATATTATGTGGCACAGCTGCAACAGAAAAAGGTGATCACAGGTGATATGAAGCAAGGATACACACTAACAGTGGCATAATTCCACCCAAGCAGGAAGAGCGCCCACACAGCAGCAGTGAAAGCAAAGCATCAAACTTGCTTGAAAATGTTTGCCATGCTCATAGAGGAAGTGACATCACCAAGGGAGATGGCAATCTAACGCTGAAGCTCCATGGCCCCTTCGTTTAAAAGCATTTTTGACCTTGGTATTTTGTGATCAATGGGAGTCGGAGGGCGTGCGATACTTGTATTTTGGATGGTGCAGAAAAAGCAGTCAGTAGATCTTAAAGACTTTTCTTACTCAAATGCCAGCAAGCCACACCACACCAGGCATAAGATGGCAGCGGCTGAGCCCCCAGAGTTGGGGAAGGACAGTAGAGACTGGAGAGGGAGTGAGCAAATTGGATTCTAGTGAGGAGGAGGGAATCTTACCAAGGGAGTTTCAGCACTGGTTTTAGGAGTTCAAAGCGGATCTTGACCCTGCAGAGCGATATTGCAACTTTGGGGGTTGAGCTCAGAACGGAAATGGCGGATGTTGAGAGATATGTGGATGACCTTGAATCCTGTGTAGAAGAGCAGGGGGATTCAGTGGTCGAATTGGAGAAGCACGTCACTCATTTTGAGGAAGTCAATGGAGAGCTTTCTGATAAACTGAAAGACCTTGAAAACTGGTCACGGCAGAGTAACCTTCACTTTAGGGTAGTACCCGAGGAGCCAGCTTATGACAACTGTTTCAAGGTGGTCACCACAACTGTGCATAGTCTGCTGCAAATGGATGCGGAGGGCCAGGAGGCAATAGTGGTGAACTAGATCAGGTGCTCCGGGCCCTTGGAGCACCCAGGTCTAATCTGCCCAGACATATTGTGGTATGCTTCCACCAGTTTAGCCTAAAGGAACGAGTGGCCATGAAAGCACAAGCAATGAAGGAGTTTCTCTGGCAATCCCATAAACTGAGATCTTGGAGGATCTTTCAGCTACAACACTGCACAGAAGGTGGGAATTGAGGGTCATTACTAGGAAGCTGTGGGAAGAACAAGTGAACTGTCGATGACAATTCCATTTTGTGCTGGCTATCTCCAAGAAGGGATGGACTCCGAGAGCACAAACTCACTCAGAAGCAAGCAAAGCTTTGCACAAACTTCAAATTGCAGTTATGGAAGACTGTGCTGAGAGTGAGAGAACTCTGTGGAAGCGAGAGGTCTGGTGGCAAAGAGCTGAAAGGGGCCATGGCTAGCTGGAGAGGAATTCAGGAGGAATGCAACTGCAAAGATGGATGGACTCTAATGGTTGATATGCTGCTGAAGTTATGGGTGAGACTGGATGTGTGGGTGAGTTTGTAGGTGTGAGGGGTATGGAGGTGGGGATGGTAGCTGATTGTATCATTGCAGTTTGATTTGAGTTTGTGTGGATGATGAGGGGGTGCAAAAGTGCTGAGGGAGAAATAAGTGGGGAGGTTGTTTGGGGAGGGAGAGTGTGGCTAGGTGTAATGAAGAGTGAGCGACTAACAGGGGATGGACGGGTTAAGTTGCTTGAGCATAAGCAGTGAAGGAGAGAGCTGGGGCTATAGGGCAGGTGAACTCACTTCCTCGCATGTTATGCATACCTCAGGTTGAGGGTTGCCTTGCTGAAAGTGGGGGGACGGGGGTTGCAGGGAAGGGGAGGAGGTCGGGTATGATGTGGTTTGCTCTGGGACTATGGGAAGGGTTAAGAACATAAGAAATGCCATACTGGGTCAGACCAAAGTCCATCAAGCCCAGTCTCCTGCTTCCAACAGTGGCCAATCCAGGTCACAGGTACCTAGCAATTTCCCAAAAAGGCACACAGGTTCCACAGTACTTGTATTGGGTCAAGCAGTGGATATCCCGGGTCCCCTATAATAATGGTTTACGGACCTTTTCTCCAGGAACTTGCCTAAACCTTTTTTTAAACCTAGCTACACTAACAGCTTTTACTATATCTTCTGGTAACGAATTCCAGAGTTTGATTACACATTGAGTGAAAAAATATTTTCTGTTATTAGTCTTAAATGGGTTATAATGTAGCTTCATTGCATGTCCTCTAGTCTTTCTACTTTTTGATGGTGCAAAGAATGGATCTACGTTTACCCATTTCACTCTATTCATTAATTTATAGATCTCAATCATATTTCCCCTCTGCTGTTTCTTTTCCTGTTTGAAGAGCCCTAACCTTTTAAGCCTCTCCTCATAGGGATATCCTTCCATCCCCTTTACCACTTTGGTGGCTCTTGGTGAATTTTCTAATTCCGCTATATCCATTTTAAGATACAATGACCAGAATTGCACACAATATTCAAGGTGCAGTCGCACTATTGTCGGACGGCGCCCCTACTGGCGTAGTAGAGTAAGGGCATCTGCAGACATTTAATTTGAATCAGGAAGTATTTGAGCTGCAGGACCCAAAGGATTGTGGTCCTTGTAGTGTAGTGCTCCCTGAAATGAATAACTACGCCAAATGGAGGGTAAATAAGGCTTTATTTCCCCGCTTAATGCTCTAGGTTCAAATGAGACAACAAACTTAAAGTGGAGGTAAGGCTTTCCTCAAATAATAATAAAGTTCCACCATGGACTAAACAGTTAAACGTTGTAGGCTGTACAATTGACTGTTTAGCTGGGTTAAGGGATTTTCCAAACAATAGAAACAATTAGAACAGAATGGTTATCAGCTTCACCATTTTCAGACTCATTTCTTCACTGTACAATTAGTATGGCAGGCAACTACCTCTTAAGCACAAGTTACATTCCATAGGTTCTGTGTGAGGCATGGGAACACTGGAGCTGTAATCTAAGTCCATTGATTCGGGCTCACTACACTCTTCAATGTTTAGAGTATCCTCAGTGTTACTTAGTTCCTCATAGAAGTTCCTTGGCTTCTCATATAACTTCTGTAGAACCCTTTTGGAAAGTGGTTTTAAATAGTTAACTTTGCTTCTTCTCTGATAATGAGGTTTATCTACCTGCATAAGTCTGCCTTCATTTAAAGTCCCTTTTAGAATAAAAGGCTTTTCATACCTTATCTTCGGTGGAGTGCCACGCCTAGGATTCAGCTTACTCTGTAGCTTTTCTTGTTGATCCTCTGTCCTGTGCACTGCTCCACAATTAAGGCTGCTAGGAAAACCAGACGTGGATTTCCAGTCTTTATTTGAAGAACTTCTTTTAACAGGCAGGCTGCTTCTCTGGGCCTTATCCCAGGGCTGAGACTTGCCTCTGTCTGTATCCGTTCTTCTTCTTCCTTCTCCTGTTTTATTCCTGGTACCCTCGCTGGTACCCTTCCGGTTGGTCTGTCGGCTACCCTCCTGGGTGCCTCTCTTTGCTGGACTCCTTGGTCCCTCTGCTGCACTCCTGTGCTGGTACCTGAGCTCTCTTCCCGGTCTCTGTGCTGGACTCTTTGCTGCAGTCCTTGCTGCACACCTGGATCTCTTGAGCCCCCTTTCTGGTCTCTGTACTGGATCCTGTACCGTTCTCCTTCTCGTTCCCTTGTGCTGGCACCAGAGGTCCCTTCCCGGTCACCCCCTTGCTGGTCCTCGTACCACTCTCCGTCCTGTTCCCCCTCTCTGCTCATCTGACTTCCCTTATAAAGGGATTTCCAGCTTGCACGCTGTGAGTTTGAGGACAGGTGAAAACACTCATCATTAAGGTGCTCAGAGCTTGAGCACGTGGGTTCAGGCATTGTGTAGCTGTCGATGCGCCCTCTGGCTGAGCTACACTGGAACTGCGCTCTCTGGCTTTTTCTGAGATTTATGCAAATCAGGAGTTTTTTTCAAGGCTGTTTCTTCCCTAGCTCCAGCCTCATGACACCATGGAACGATACAGAGGCATTATAATATCCTTTGTTTTATTCTCTATTCCTTTCCTTATGACTCTTAGCATCTTATTTGCCTTCTTGGCTGCCGCTGCACTCTGAGCAGAGGGTTTCAACGTGTATCCATGATGATGTCTAAATCTTTTTCTGAGGTGGTGGTTCCTAATGTGGAACCTTGCATCATGTAACCATAGTTTGGCTTGTTCTTTTCTAGGTGCATAACTTTGCACTTGTCCACATTAAATTTCATCTGCCATTTGAACGTCCAGTCTTCCAATTTATCAAGGTCCTCTTGCAATTTTTCACAATCATCTTGGGTTTTAACAAGTTTGAAAAATTTTGTGTCATCTGCAAATTTGACTACCTCGCTCATTATACCCATTTCCAAGTCATTTATGGATATGTTAAAAAGCAGCAGATCCAGCACAGATCCCTGGGATACTTCACTATTCACCTTTCTCCATTGGGAAAATTGGCCATTTAGCCCTACCCTCTGCTTTCTATCTTTTAACCAGTTCCTGATCCACAATAGTACACTGCCTCTTATCTCATGACTTTTTAACTTCGCCAAGAGTCTCTCATGAGGGACCTTGTCAAAGGCTTTCTGAAAATCCAGATACACTATATTGACCAGCTCACCTATGTCTAACTGTTTATTCATACCTTCAAAAAAATATAACAGATTAGTAAGACAAGACCTTCTTTGGCTAAAACAATGTTGGCTTTCCCCCCATTAAGCCATGACTATCTACATGTTTAGTAATTTTGTTCTTTATAATGGTTTCTTCCATTTTGCTCTTTAGTAATGCCAGGCTCACCGGCCTGTAGTTTCCCGGATGACCCCTGGAACTCTTTTTAAAAATTGGCATGACATTGGCCATTCACCAATCTTCAGGTACTACAGATGATTTTAATGATAGTTCACAGATTACTAATGGTAGATCTTCAATCTCATATTTCAGTTCTTTCAACACCCTTGGATATATACCATCCAATTTGCTACTTTTTAGTTTATCAAATAGTTGTAATATATCTTTCCGGTTTATCGATATTTCTTTCAATCATGGGTAACTTCCTACATCTTCTTCAGTAAAGTCCAAAGCAAAGAATTCATTCAGTCTCTCCACTATGGCCTTGTCACTCTTAGTTCCTCTTTTTAACTCCTCTGTCATCTAATGGTCCAACTGACTTCTCACAAGTTTTTTGCTACGAATGTTCTTGAAAAAGTCTTTATTATGTGCTTTCCTTCCACAGAAAGCTTCTTCTCAAATTCTCTCTTTGCCTGCCTTATCAGTGCCTTGCATCTAACTTGCCATTGCTTATTCCAGTTTTCGTTGTTTGGCTCCTTTTTCCATTTTCTGAAAGATGATTTTTTTGGCTACAACAGCCTCTCTGACCTCACCTTTAAACCAAGCTAGCAGTTTTTTGGACTTCCTTCCACTTTTCTCAAAGCGTGGAATTTAGCTGCTCTGTGCTTCCAAGATAGTATTTTTACACTCACCCATGCTTGATGTAAATCTTTAATCTTTGTAGCTGCTCCTTTTAGTATTTTCTTAATTATTTTCTTCATTTTATCATAGTCTCCCTTTTGAAAGTTAAAAGGCCGTATTGTGGATTTCCTTGCCGTCCTTCCTCCATTTATGAAATCAAATGCGATCTTGCTATGATCACTGTTGCCAAGTGACTCCAAAACCCTTATCTCTTGCACCAGATCTTGTGTTTCACCAAGGACTAGGTTTAAAATGGTTTCCTTTCTTGTCAGTTCATGAACCAGCTGCTCCAAGAAGCAATCATTTATTTAATCTAGAAAGTTTATCTCCCTAGCATGTCCTGCCATGACACTGACCATTCGATACCATAGTAATTGAAATCATATTATTACTGCGCTGTAACTTTTGATAGCTTTCCTGATTTCTTTGAGCATTTCATCATGCATTTGTTCACTCTGGCCAGACGGTTGGTAGTACACCCCTAGTGCCATTGCCTTCCCCTTTTTACATGGAATTTTAATCCATAGAGATTCTACAGTGTATTTTGTTTCCTGCAAAACTTTAATCCAGTGTGACTCAATCCCCTCTCTAACAAAGAGCGCAATCCCTCTACCAATTTGATCAGCTCTATCATTACGATATAGTTTGTACCCAGGTATCACAGTGTCCCACTGGTTGTCCTCCTTCCACCATTTCTCTGAGATTCCAATCATATCTAACCTCTCATTTAGTGCTATATATCCTAACTTTCCCATCTTATTTTTTAGACTTCTAGAATTTGCATACAAGCATTTTAGAGGTTGTATTTTATTCATATTAATCTGGTTATCAGTAGGCAGGGGTAATTTGGAATCTTTAAGCTCTGTCTGCTCTGTACTTAAGGACATTTGGATTACTTTTGTCTTTATTGGAACCTCTCTGTCGATATGCCCTAACTTCAATCTTTTGCTAGTATCCTTCCTGGATACATCATTCTGAACCATGTGCTCTGGGGCGACTGTCGGCTTTCCCCTATTATCTCTAGTTTAAAAGGTGCTCTATCTCCTTTTTAAAGGTTAATTCCAGCAACCTGGTTCCATCCCGGTTAATATGGAGCCCATCCCCTCGGAAAAGCCCTCCCCCCTTACCCCAGAATATTCCCCAGTTCCTAACAAATCCCAACCCTCTTTTTTGCACCATTGTCTAATCCACACATTTAGACTCTGGAGTTCTGCCTGCCTTTTGGGTCCTGCGCATGGAGCGAGAAGCATTTCTGAGAATGCTACCCTGGAAGTTCTGGATTTCAACTTCCTACCTAAAAAACTAAATTTGGCCTCCAGAACCTCCTTACCACACTTTCCAATGTCATTGTTACCAACATGTACCAAGACAGCAATCTCCTCCCCAGTGTTATCTAATACCTTGTCTAAGTAGTGCGTGAGGTCCGCTACCTTTGCACCAAGCAGATATGTTACCAGGCAATCCTCATGTCCACCAGCCACCCAGTTATCTATATGCCTAATGATCGAATCACCAACTATAATGGCTATCCTAACCCTTCCCTCATGGGCATATGGCCCTGGATAAACCTCTTCGGTGTAAGAGGGTTTTGCATGACCTGGAGGACAGGTCCTGGCTACAGGATCACTTCCTGCCACACAAGGGTGATGCTCTCCTGTCACATGACTTCTCTCCTCCTTGGCAACAGGAAGGCTCCAGGCTGAAGATGGGCTTTAAGTACTACGTCCCTGTAGTTCTCGTCTATATACCTCTCTTTCGTCCTTATGTCCTCCAAGTCTGCTACTCTAGCCTCCATAGACCCTGAGAGCAAAGAGCTCCTTGCACCTAGTGTACATGTAAGACCCCTCACCATCTGGGAAAGAATCATACATGTGACACTCAATGCAAAAGACTGAAAAGCCCCCATCTCATTGCTGGACTGCTGTCTGCATCTTAGTTCTAAGGTTTTGTTCAGATATTAAAGTTGTTTTCTTACTTAGGCTTGCTGGGGATACTTATACTAAGACAACTATACCTTATACATTAAATGGACTTCTTTCACCTCAAAATAATGAATCTCAGGTCCTTAATAAATGTATTCCTGATGAGGGTAACCAGCCACTCATGAAAATGCTTATGGGCACTTTCTTCCTTTAATAGGTTTAAGAGCCTATAAAGCTAAGATTATCCCTGGGGTTAGTGGGAGTTGGAGTGGGAGGGAGGGAAAGAAGACTTAAAAGCTCTCTAAAAACAATGTTATTTCAGTAACTATTTACTCTGTTTTACTTTCTATGCTAAGCTGTACTCTGATTTGATTTAAATGAAAAGCTCTCTGGTGTACTAAGACCTGACTCAACAAACACACTAAATTCTTAAATACACAGATTTATCTGCTTTAACCCGAAGATTATCCTTTTCCCCCCAAGATTTAGAGTATATTCCAAAAGATAAATACAAGTGCAGATCTATATCCAGTTGTAGCAGTCCCTCTGGGTAGTCCTCCAAGAGTGGTGTTCCATGGTCTTTGGTTCACAATGAATTATAAAATCGTATCCTATAATGTTAAAGGATTCAACACTCCTGCTAAGCGTGCCTCGATGAAGAAGGAGTTTGAGTGACTGTGAACGCATATATTTCTAGTTCAGGAGATGCATCTACTGAGGAAAGATAAACCCAATAGTGGTGGCTACTTCAAAAGTTCGAAAGAAAAGAAAGCTAAAGTGGCCATTCTTTTTTCTAAGATCCTCAATCCGTACATCATTGAGAAAATTGGTGATCCTGGAGGACACTTTTTAATTGTAAGGATGAAATTGGGGTGGATGTGAGGGGTGGAATGGACACTTGTGATCATGTATGCCCCCAGTATTGTACAGGGTAGTTTTTTCAGAGCTCTGGGGGACAAGCTGTTGGAAATGGCTGAAGGCAAATGGATGGTGGGAGGGGATTTCAATCTGACCTGGGACCCAGATAAGGATAACTTGTGGAGGGGGAGGGGGGAGGGGTGGTGAAGTATGGAGGGAAAGAGTGGAAGATCATGAAAGAGATGGCTAGAAAGTTGGGTCTTGTGGATGCTTGGTACTTGCTGTTTCCAACAAGGAGGTCATACTCCTTTTACTCCTCAGTACACAATACCTACTCTCGAATTGATTGTATTTTGGTTGATAGGGAGATGGTCCCCGAGGTAGTCAATGCAGGCATAGAAGTGATCGCTTGATCTGATCACACTCCATGTGGGTTGAAATGAGGGGGAGGGATCCCCAGAACTTAGGATTTGGGAGACTGAATGATGAAATCCTAGGCCACACTGAGGTTAGTAATGGGATAGAGAGTGACATTCAGGAAGGTTTTGCTCATACTGGTTTGGTGGAGCAGAAGGGGGCTCTTGTCTGGGACGCCATTAAGGCTACAATTAGGGGGAGCTTACTGATGTGGGCTAGTAGGCTCAAAAGGGAGAGGGTGTAGAAAGTGGTAGATTTGCTGTCCCGAACTGAGAGTAAGGATGCTAAAAAATAGATCAGCGCCCACCAGACAAAGGGAGTTAGAGGTGGGGAAGCTTAGGATGGCTTCCGTAACTGTCTGATGAGTAGGGTCAATCAGGATATGGATCACACCCGTCAAAAAAATTTTGAATTTAGTAATTAGGCGCTGAAACTTCTAGCGTCTCAGTTGCATGCCCAGAGGCAGAGATGCCATATTCTCCAAGTCTGACAACAGAATGGGTGGTTCAAGCAAAAGGGATCAGGGACTGCTTTGTGAAATTGTATGCTGAACTACTATATATGCTTCTGAGAGGGGGTGTCAAGGAATTGAGGAGGAGGCTTTCTTAGCAGGCTGTGATCTTCTCCTTGGGGGGAGGCACAGCAGTCAGTATTAGAGGCTGAGATTAACTGAGACAGAGATTACCCAGACCATATGATCCCGAAGGCAGGAAAGTCCCTGGGTTGACCCCCTTTGTTTTACAAAAAGTATTGCAATCAGGATATGGGTCCTTGGTGGTGGTCTTCAATGCGGTCTTGGAGGGGAGGGAACTACCAGAATCAGTGATTGGGGGGGACCTAGCAGGGTTGGTACAGGGCAGCAGGTAGGCGACAACATCATGAAGATATTGTGGTTAATGTGGTGGGCTCAGAGAGAATGTATCCTTGCGGTACTCCTGTCAATCGATGCTGAGAAAGCCTTCAATGGGTGGAGTGGAGCTCCATGTTTGGCATTTTAATTATTTATTTAATTAGTTAGTTTTCAGTGTTCACCCATTGTATTGGTTTTATTATTCTTTCATATTTTTGATTGGGTTGTTTTATCATTTATTTATTTATGTATTTCAACTTTTATTTACTGTGTGGTCACCATTGCTCGTTTGATGAGTTATTTACTATGTATTTTTATGTTTTAGTGGTCACAGCCCCCTGAAGAAGGCCAGAGTAGCCGAAACACATGTAGGGCTGACTCCCTTCAATAAAGTTTGTTTCCTCCCAGGGTTCCTCGTTGCCTCCACTATATGTATCCAATGTTTCTTAGCATCTCTATTCCACTCCACCAATGCAGCAAGCTGCTTTGCAAAATAATATCATTTAATATCCACTACCCTTATCCCCCCTTCTGTTTTATGGCAGCGCAGTGCCAGCTGGCTAAAGCCTGGAGGCGGCCCTCACTATCGGCTCTGACTGTGTTCCTGGGTAGATTAGAAGTGGTATACTCCCTAAAGGGCTCATTCCATCCTGGACGTCTAGCCCTTCTATACGTTCGGTCTGAACCGGATGAATAGAGGGGCTTGTGATTCTGATCCCGCGGGGCACGTCTAGCCCCACGGGATCAGAATTGCGAACAGGCCTGTATGTGCAGGCTGGAACTGTAATTCAGCCCAGCCTGCACGTACAGGCCTGATCCCAGCTAACTCAGTTAGGGCTCTACAATGAAGCCACGGCGCCATGGCATCCGGTTGCCATGGCACCGTGGCTCCATTGCAAAGCCGCGATCCCGGCCGCCGGACTTCAAAAGTGATTCTCTTGCAGCCTGCCCCCAATCTAGCCTCTGTCCCATCCGCATCCCGGGCCTGAAAAGAAAAACGTCATAAGAACAGAAGAACTTAAGATATGCCATACTGGGTCAGACCAAGGTCCATCAAGCCCAGTATCCTGTTTCAAATAGTGGCCAATCTAGCTCATAAGTACCTAGCAATTTCCCCAAAAGACACAGGTTCAACAGTTCTTGTATTGGGTCAAGCAGTGATATCCCGGGTCCCATTTAATAATGGTTTATGGACCTTTCCTCCAGGAACTTGTCCAAACCTTTTTTAAATCTAGCTACACTAACAACTTTTACTACAACCTCTGGTAACAAATTCCAGAGTTTGATTATTTATTTATTTATTTACTTATTTCTTCTATACCGCCCCTTCCAGTGATCAAGGGCGGTTTACATGGAACAAATTATGTATACTATTTGTATACTTTACATGGAACAGGAAACTTTCTAACTTTTTACATGAAATAGATTAACAAATTATGTGTACTACTGTATACATTACATTGAAACAGAGAAACTTTCTAACTTTTTACAGTAGTGACAGGTGTAAAAACTGTCCAAACTATTTACATAGGTTATTTACAAGTGATTCTATACAGTGGTTTACAAGATAATCGTGCATCATGTGAGTGTGGTGGAATTTATTTCCATTTTACCAAGAATTTTGTGTGTGTGTGAGGGGGCTGTGTGAGGTTATCTAGTTGTGGTTTAGGGGGGTTCTGAGTTGGTGTGTCTGAGGATGTTGTGGAACAGAGCTAGGGGGGTAGGAGATTTGGAAGTGTTCAGAGAATACACTCAATTACACTCAATTACACATTGAGTGAATATTTCCCTTATTAGTCTTAAATAGGTTACCCTGTAGCTTCATTGCATGGCCCCTAGTTTTTCTATATTCTGATGATGTAAACAATCGATCTACCATATCTCCCCTCAGCTGTCTCTTCTCCAGATTGAAGAGCCCTAACCTTTTTAGCCTCTCTTCATAGGGATATCCTTCCATCCCCTTTACCATTTTGATGGCTCTTCTCTGTACCTTTTCTAATAATGCTATATCCTTTTTAAGATACAGCGACCAGACTTGCACACAATATTCAAGGTGCGGTCGCACCATGGAACGATAGAGAGGCATTATAATATCCTTTGTTTTATTTTCCATTTCTTTCCTTATGATATCTAGCATTCTATTTGCTCTCATGACCGCCGCTACACACTGGGCGGAGGGTTTCAACATGTTATCCACGATGACACCTAAATCTTTTTCCTGAGTGGTGGTTCCTAATGTGGAACCTTGCATCATGTAACCATAGTTTGGGTTATTCTTTCCTAGGTGCATAACTTTGCACTTGTCCACATTAAATTTCATCTGTCCTTTGGATGCCCAGTCTTCCAATTTATCAAGATCCTCTTGTAATTTTCCACAATCCTCATGGGTTTTAACAACTTTAAATAGTTTTGTGTCATCTGCCATTTGAATTTCCAGTCTTCCAATTTATCAAGGTCCTCTTGCAATTTTTCACAATCATCTTGGGTTTTAACA
Source organism: Ichthyophis bannanicus (assembly GCA_033557465.1). Classification (NCBI taxonomy): domain Eukaryota; kingdom Metazoa; phylum Chordata; class Amphibia; order Gymnophiona; family Ichthyophiidae; genus Ichthyophis; species Ichthyophis bannanicus. The sequence continues at coordinate 367,488,535 of CM066033.1, read as the reverse complement.
AGTTTGAAAAATGTTTTGTCATCTGCAAATTTGATAACCTCATTCGTTACTCCCATTTCCAGGTCATTTATGAATATGTTAAAAAGCAGCAGACCCAGCACAGATCCATGGGGTACTCCACATTCACCTTTCTCCATTGGGAAAATTGGCCATTTAGCCCTATCCTTCGGTCTTTTAACCAGCTCCTGATCCATAATAGTACACTGCCTCCTATCCCATAACTTTTTAGTTTTGCCAAAGGTCTCTCATGAGGGACCTGGTCAAAGGCTTTCTGAAAGTCCAGATACACTGTATCAACTGACTCACCTTTGTCTACCTATTTATTCACACCTTCAAAAAGACATAACAGATTAGTAAGACAAGATCTTCCTTGTCTAAAGCCATGTTGGCTGTCTTCCATTAAGCCATGACTATCTACATGTTAAGTAATTTTGTTCTTTATTATGGTTTCTACCATTTTTCCCAGTACTGATGTCAGGCTCACCGGTCTGTAGTTTCCCGGATCACCCCTGGAACCCTTTTTAAAAATTGGCGTTACATTGGCCATCCTCCAATCTTCAGTTATTACAGATGATTTTAATGATAGTTCACAGATTACTAATAGCAGGTCTGAAATCTCATATTTCAGTACTTTCAACACCCTTGGATATATGCCATCTGGTTCAGGTGATTTGCTACCCTTCAGTTTATCAAATAGTTGTAATACATCTTCCCAGTGTATTGATATTTCTTTCAATTCTTCCACAGTATCACCTTTAAATACCACTTCAATCATGGGTAACATCCCTACATCTTCCTCAGTAAAGACCGAAGCAAAGAATTCATTCAGACTCTCCGCTATGGCCTTGTCCCCTCTTAGTGCCTCTTTTACCCCTTTATCATCTAATGGTCCAGCTGACTCTCTCACAGGTTTTTTGCTACAAATGTACTTGAAAATGTCTTTATTATGTGTTTTTGCTTCCACAGCAAGCTTCTTCTCAAATTTTCTCTTTGCCTGCCTTGCGTCTAACTTGCCAGTGCTTGTGCTGTTTACATTTTTCGTCATTTGGCTCTTTTTTCCATTTCCTGTTAGATGCTTTTTTGGCAACAGCAGCCTCTCTGACCTCACCTGTTAGATGCTTTTTTGGCAACAGCAGCCTCTCTGACTTTACCTTTAAACCATGCTGGCAGTTTTTGGCGTGACTTGCATTCCAAAAGAACACTACTCTTTCAGCTATCTGGATCTTGGTTTGTCCAACTTTAGAAGCAAGAGTGACTAAGAATATTAAGACCTTTGTACTGACTATTGAAGAGATTATGGTGGCAAAACTGGAAGCCATAAAAATGGTGATAGTGCCCAAGGTCCTTGGAGTTGGAATAACTTTCCCGCACAAGTCTCCAGCCCTGGACGTGCAGGGCTGACATTAGAATCAGCTCTGTATGTTCAGGGCCGGTGACCATCCACTGCCCGTCCATAATCCGCCCCCAAGCTGCCCTTTCTCCGCTCCCATCTAACATCCCCGTACAACTGGCGGGGAAGTTAGATGCCAGCAGGGAAGGCACGAATTGGGACATCCATCCCCGCTATTTGTGTGACAGAATAACCCCCTAAGTCAATTGATGGTCCTAAGGAGGGAGAGACTAGACAAATTTTGGATATGTGGAAACCCTTCTTGTTGGCACGAAAGGGGGTACAGAGAGGTTGGGGGTGGGGAACGAAGCGCTATGGAGGAGTTGGTATGATGGAGAGTGGGGAGTTACTGGTGTGTCAGGAGCTCAAACTGATTTGATCTGACTTGTCAGCTGGGGGGGCGAATTGGTTTGTGGAGGGAGGGGAAGAGGTTGGGAGGCACATGATAAAAATAAGAAAATATAAATCAGGGGAAGTTTTAGATTGTACTGGTGTGTGATGTGTCTCAGGTGGTTATGAGGTGTTTTGTACTGTTGGTTATGTTATTTGCTTTAATAAAGATTAAAGAAAAAAAAAAGAAAATGTTTGCCACGCTGCTTTCTGCTCATTTTCTCTCTGCCTTGAAGATTACAGACCTGGCAGTGAGAAGTGACGGCTACCGGGCCTGAAAATGTCAAAGCAGAGAGAAGAACGAAAAGCAGCATGGCAAACATTTTCAGGTAAGTTTGCCAGGGAGAGGTGCCCATGATGCCCCATTCCCCACCCCTGACAATGGGGGGCCCTCGGAAACATTTTGCTTGTTGTTGTTAAGTGCAGTCAAGTCGGTGTTGACTCATGATGACCCTCTGGCTAGTTGTCCTAAACTGTGTTCGGTCATCAGTCAGACAGTTCATTGTAGATACAGTGGCACCCATAGCAGCTTTTATTGTATCAATCCATCTCATTGCTTGCTTTCCTCTTTTGCATTGACTTTCTATCTTGCCAAGCAAGATGTCTTTCTCTAATGATCTCTCTCTTTGCATGATGTGTCCAAAGTATAAAAGTCGAAATCTTGTCATCTGAGCTTCTAAAGAAAGCTTAGGTTTCATCTCCTCTAGTATTGACTGGTTTGTTCTTTGGGCAGTCCAAGGGATACATAGTATTTGTCACCAGCACCAAAGTTCAAAGGCATCAATTTTCTTCCTGTCTATCTTTTTCACCGTCCAACTTTCTCATCCATATGACATTATTGAAAATACCATGACTTGAACAAGTTAAATTTTTGTATGGAGAGAGACATCTCTGCTCTTGAGAATCTTATCTAGGTCTTTCATAGCCATTCTGCCAAAAGCAATGCGTCGTCAGATTTCTTGACTGCTTGTTGTTTCTTTATTGATAGTTGATCCAAGTAGGTTAAAGTTGTCCACTATTTCAATTTCTTCTCCATCAACGATGAACTTATTGATTTTGCCAGTTGTCAGGATCTTTGTCTTCTTTACATTAAGGTGCAGGCCCATTTTAAGGCTATGTTCCTTGATCTTGAGAAGCAAATGTTTCAGATCATCTTCACTTTTAGCCGGTAATGTGGTATCATCAGCATAGAGAAGGTTGTTGATGTGTCTTCCACCAATCTTCACACCTCGGATGTCTTCATACAATCCTGCTTCTCTGATGATTTCTTCTGCATATAAATTAAACAGGTAGGGGGAAAGTATGTAGCTTTGTTGTACACCTTTGCTGATTTTAAACCATTTTGTTTCTCCTTGTTCCATTCAAACTGTTGCTTTTTGATCAATGTAAAGGTTGTGCAAGAGAATGATCAGGTTTTTCGGTATACATATGCTTCTTAATGTGCCCCAGAGTTTCTCATGGTTTACATAGTCAAAAGCCTTGCTGTAGTTGATAAAACACATATAGATATCTTTTTGGTATTATTGTGTCTTTTCAGGGATTCATCTCATATCCATGATGATGCCTCTTGTTCCTCGCCCTTTCCTGAATCCTGCTTGCATGTCAGGCAGTACTCATTCCAGGTATGGTTGTAGTCTCTGCTGAATTATCATGAGTAGAATGTTGCTAGCATATGGGATCAGAGCGATTGTGCAATAATTTCCATAATCAGTTGGATCACCTTTCTTTAGTATTGGTATAAATAAAGATTTTTTTTCCAGTCAGTTGGCCATGATGTTGCTTTCAAATTTCCTGGCAGAGCCTTGTAAGTATGGTAAAAGCTGCACCAGATTGCTATAATACTTTAATGGGAATGCCATCAGTGCTCGGTGCTTTGTTCTTTGGTAAGGCTTTCAATGCTGCTTCGACTTCTTCTTTCATCACCAATGGTTCCTGATCATGAGGTACAAGTTAAAAAGGCTGCTGGTCCTTTTGATCTTTATGGTATAATGGCTCTGTATATTTTTTCCACCTTTTCTTGATCTTCTCAGCATCATTCAACATGGATCATTGAGCGTCTTGTAACATTCCAATTTGAGGCTGGAATTTTTTTCTTTAACTCTAATAGCTTTAGGAAAGCTGATCTTGTTCTTCCTCTAATAGTTTCTGCTTCTATTTCCTTGCATGCGTCATTGCAGTATTTCTCCTTGTCTTATCTTGCTGCACATTGGAAATCTCTGTTGAATTCTGCGATTGCTTCTCTATCTCTTCTGGGTTTAGCTTCTCTACGTTTCTGGACAGTTTTCAGAGTTTCTTTGGCCATTTTGGCCATCCATTTTGGCCATTTTTGCTTTTTCACCCTTTGTAGAGACTTCTTATTTATTTATTTAATTTATTTATTTGCTTTTATATACTGCACTATTTCAAAATCAGCACAGTTTACATAGAACATGAACAGTCAAACTGTTTTACATAGAACAAGTATTAAAAAGATATTGCATAGAATAGGTATTAAACTGGAACAAGTGATTAACATTGAACAGGAACATCAACTTGGGTAGGTCAAGAGGAACTTTGGTAGAACAGGGGGAACTAAATTACAAGTTGGTAAATAGATCTTAATGGTTACATAGGGGAGGTTGAGCTGTGGGTTGACAGGCATTGGACATATCCATCTATGAGATGTGGTCATCGAATAGCTGGAACAAGTGAGTCTTTATGGCTTTTCTGAAGGTTGAATGGTCGGAGATGGCTCAGATTGAAGCAGGGAGGGTGTTCCACAGAGTTGGTGCATATAAAGAAAAGGCACAGTTCTTGGTGGCTTGGATGCATGTCCTTATTGATGAAGGGGTCATCAGCGTATTCACCATGCTTGATCTCCTCACAACCTTCTTGATGTCATCCCATAACTCTTCTGGAGCTCTTTCAATTGTATCTAAAGCAGCAAATCGATTTTGCAGGCAGTCTTTAAATTTTGCTTGGGGGCCCCTTATTAGAACTTATGCTAGTGCACACAAGCATCTTCTCTCTTGTCATGGTATGATACTGTGGCAAGAGGTCCTTACAGTCATAATGATGTGAAAAGTCAAATTTATATGTGTGCATTGTGCAATTAGAGAGCTAATCCCTGTTTGAATTGTATACATGCAGACATATTTGTTAACTTCTAAATATTTATTCAAAAACATTTAAATATAGAACTTTATTATGAAATAAGAATGTCACAGCTGTGATGGATCATTCTTAGAATATATCAGCCACATGTGAAAAGATAATGCTTTATTTAGGTCTCTTAGAGAGAGCGAGAAGCAGGAATTGCAAGCGTAGCTCAAAGCTTTAGTCTAAAAGGGAAATTTCTCAATATAATAATGAACAGCTTCCCTATGATGCTCTGCTTTTAGGAATGACCAGTTGGGATAAATATTACATTCTGAGTCAAAGTGGAAAGCGAAGGACATCCAATCACACAGGGCTCATTACCCATAATCCAGCTCTCATGATCAGCTGGATCAAAGATGACACACTTCACAGGCTACCTGAGGTAAATAACACAACCACCTAATGGCAGTATAACACAATATTTGCACAATGTAAGTTGTCACTGTGCCTACAGAGTTAGGTGAGAGAAGGACTGCTTTCTAATGAGTACCGTCTGCATAATAAGGGTGATTTGAGAGGCCTTGACCCGTGAAGTGTTGGTAATACATGGACAGATCCCATCCCAGCTGGTTAGTAACTGCTTCCAGTCAATAAGCACACACTAAGATATTTATTCTTTGTTCAACCATTTACTACACATTTTGAACAAAACATTTCTGAAGTTCCTGCTCCTCACTGCAAATTTAAAGAATATTTTTAAAGTGGAAAAATGTACTTCCAGGCACTAGCCTCAAATCAATATTAATGGTACACAAAATAGACAAGATAATATAATGAATTATAGTTTTCCTGCATAAGAAGCTTTTATAAAAAACCCTTTATTTTCTCCAAATGCTGCTTGGATTTATTCTAACAGCCACGACCTAAATTTAGTAATCTCTTCTACATGGGAGCTATGCATTGTGCTGATGGACCAAGGTGAGTGGATAAGGAACGAAGACAGGTTGATGCTTTTAATGCCCTGTCTACATAACTCACAGTCCCACATCATAATTCAGGCTTTGGAAGGATGGCTGTAGGCAAAAGTCAATGTTGCATCCTCAGACAGTAGCTTTTATACTTCAGGGATCCTCTAGAGCTTAGCTCTGATCTCCCGCTCTCTATTACAGTAGCTGTCAGAAGGTGTTTTATGGCACTCGCAAAATGTCTCTCGCTGTGGTAAAGTTTATTCTCCAGCAACTGGTGCTGCAGTTTCTTAAAGAGACATCACACTGTACTGAGCTTCCCATCTTCCTCTTCATAAGTGGGAAATGATTCCTAATTTGATTGAAAAAAATGCAACCAATATAAGCCATTTCCACAAGAACATAAGAGAGCTCCTTTCTCTCACCAAAGCTCCCTCTTAGGAGCTCTCACGTTTGGGGTTGTGTGGCATTCTCAAGACAATACTGTCAACGCCCACACGGTCCCTTTTTTTCAATGATAGTGTATCTTTTTTTTGTCATTGACTTCCTTCTAAAGTTTCTCTTTCCCCAGTAAAAGTCTTCAGAGAGGTAGTGTAGCTTCTGGTTCCCACAACGGTTGCCCAAATATCACCAATCAAAGAATTACTTAGACGGCAGTTGCTATAAGAACTTTTATTTCAGCATAACAAAATAGCAGTGTCATACAGAACAGCAAAAGCCCGTCTATAGAAATGGCAGACAGTACTTCCTTCTCTGTGAAAGGGAAGAAAATACTGCCCACCCTTCCTCCAAAATAACCACCTTATATACATCTCAAATGTTTGCTCTACATTAGCCTCAGTGAATCCATTATCACTACTTAGGTGTCACTTTTCCCAGGGGAGAATCTATTTACATTTGTACATTTGTACCTGCACTTAGACCTGCTTATTTATACATGGCCTATGACCTCTATACATCTGGAAATGCTTTTAGGTCTAATTATCTATGCATGGTCTGTGACCTTTGACCCTTCCTGTATTTTTCCTTCTTCTTGGCACTATTTGAAATCAGGCAGAGATTATGCTGTGCTCATCAGTTTGAATTCTTTGCTTGACCTGTACTTTCTTGTTAGGCCCAATATTCTGCACACTCCTATCCAGAATATGGTTTCCCAGAATCCTTCCATAGCAGGCCGCATCCATTATCTTATGGCAAGCATATACTCTCATATAGCTATTATCTTCTTGTCTGTCTTCTTGTCTTCTGTGCCATCCATCCTCCTGTGTAGTTTCACCAGGCAAGGGTTCAGTCATATAAAGCTAATATAAAGCCAATATATATACAGCAGACCTAAGGCAGATTTAAGTCAGATTTCCCAACATTTGCCACTTTTTTTTTTTTTTTTGTTGGGGGGCTAGTAAAAGTAATCCCACTAAGGGGCGTGAATAACAACCATTTGAGACAAAGATGGATCATTCAAAGGCAATCGTTGGTACTGTTCCCTTGACACAATATACATGGTTTTAGTGCTTTGCGATATCATTCGTTTACAACAGGTAAGTAAAATGGATAAGGTACAACAAGCAATGATTGCAAAACAAGCTATACTTAAAAGCGTAATAAAGAAGGCTTTAAGTCCTACACCTAAACTAGCAAACCATGAAGCAATACTACCCCAAATATTATTAAGTTGAAGTCCCCCTTTAAAATCATCAATATGCAAATCAGAGAGATGCTTTATCTTATTCATGGCATCTAACACAAACACCGTGTGGTTAGCGATTACAGTACAACAGTTCGTAGCATTAATGAAAGTGCATGTTCCGCCTTCAGCGGCCAAAAGCAAATCCAAAGCTTGCCTATTCTGCAGAGTCATTTGTGTATTTTGTTCAAGGGACTCGGCTAGGCGTGATATGGATTCAGTAACAGCTTTCATTTGAATATGCAACAAACATTGCAAACGGCGTACAGCCATACCAAGCTCAGCAGTAAGGGCGGGGGTGGCAAAGGGAATCCAGGCCGTTGCGCTAAGGGCATCCAAACGAGTTTTAGTCATGGGATAAGTGGAATTGATATACTCAAATGAGGCCTGAATGGCATCATCCTCGGCTATAGAGGAATCCCAGGGGCTAGCATAAGCTGAGGAGCTACGTTTTAATCTATGCAGGGTGGAGCGAGAAGCAGAATGATGGGTAACATTAAGAGGTATCAAGACAGAAAAAGAAGAAACTTTAACCAAAGCACAGGGTAATAGGGAGAGGTTAATTACCTGATACAGAGTTTCCCCACACAACCAATAATGACCCATTACAGCAAAGAGGTTTGTAGCAGGTGTCCATATGCGACTCATATGATGCCCATCAAACCACTTAACAAAAGATTTTCCCGTGGTAGCTGAGGTAAGATCCCTCCTGAAACTGGACATTGGGAGATAGCAAGAAGTATATGGAGATTCATTCTGAGAACCCGTTGTCAGCACAGCTGAATCATCGTGATAAATGGGACCAACTCCCACATACCAGCGGAAGTCAGCTCCATTAAACACTACCGGGTTTCTTGTAATATTTCTCCAATCATATTTCATATTAGAGGGGTCCATATTACCGGATTGATTATACCACTTTATCATGACAGAATTACTAGCAAAATGAAAGGATCCATTAATAACATTATACGACAGGTTACACCTGTCTGAAAAAGCAATGGATACATTTGTTATTAAACATAGATCAAATATCATATTCGGGTCAACATATACACGCAAAGGGTCATGTATCATATTCATTGCATGCCACGTCTGGGAACAATTAAAAGTCTCATAACAACTGGCAGAAAAATTATTATTATCTACACAAGCAAGCTGTCCTGCATACTCATTTAAGGGAACCTTTGAAACATGTACTGGAGCATATGATACACCCTTTGGTAAAGGGGTACAAATAATGCAGTCTGTAATGTTCATCAGGGAAACAATGTGTAATACTGATTGCTTCCACAAGTTCAGAGAGCCTTCAGGTAAAGCTCGGGGTGCTCGAGATATCGTCTGGTTAGTCTGGTTCCATCCATGAAGAAGCAAAGCTAGCTGTCCATCTGGATGTAAACACTCAATAAGGAGGACGATTATGACAGAGATTCCCAGAAAAAAGCACAAGGACGCCCATGGAGTAGGCTTGACAGCGATCATCTTTGGTACTAATAACATAGCACTGTTGTGAGAACACTGAGTTCTGTAGGAAAATAAAACTGATTAATCAGATGGGACAGCTGGAGACGCTTTTAGATGGCTGACATGCACCCAAGTATCAGTATCATTCAGTCTGGCAGCAAAAGGGGAAGCAGCAGTGACAACGTGGGGTCCTGAAAAGGTTGGGCAGTCCCAGGATGCACGAACACAATTTCTTTTATAGACAGTGGACCCTACAGGGAAACAAGGTAATAAGGATGGACTGGACACAGACTGTGTGGCTGCTACACGGTCAGCAATTTCTTGAAGCGCAATCCGGAGTCCTGCAAGGTAAGCAGAAAGACTATCATGAATCAGAACCTGGGACTGCGATAAATTAGTTGTGCGCATACGCCGGCCAGTGGCCATTTCATGAGGTGTCAGATGTAATCGCTTGATCGGGCTATTACGCAGCTGAAATAAGCACATTGGTAATGCTTGTAGCCAGGTCATATGACCAGAAGCGCAAATCTTTCTGAGTTGAGTTTTCAAAATGCCATTACATCGTTCAACAAGACCATTGGAAGTAGGTTTATACACAGAAACATACTTCCACTGAACAGGAAGATGCTGGGTGAGTGCAGTTACAAGAGCATTACGAAAGTGAGAGCCATTGTCAGAATATATGACTTTAGGAATGCCAAATCGGGGAATTATTTGTGTTAACAAAACCTCTACTACTTCTTCAGCAGTCTCTCTATTGCAGGGGAAGGCCTCAATCCATTTAGACCAAGGGCAAACCCACACTAAAAGATACCGCTTCTGAGCATATCTGTGGATCATGTCAGTAAAATCTACATACCAGGATTCAAAAGGACCACTTAGAATCGGGAGATGACCTTTGGCTATGGGTTTTCCTCCTGGCTGAGAATTCAGGATACACACAGGACATTTAGCTACTAGTTCCTGAATGCGATTTTTCATGTGTGGACACCAAAAAATGTCCTCAAGCATGCTGTAGACATTTGCAGTACTAGAATGATAGATATCGTGTATGAGATCTGTAAGGCGTTTTAGTGCCACATAACAGATACAAAGTTTTCCTGATGGATGTACCCACATTTTCTTAATTTGGGAACAACCTAGTCTCTCCCAATTTCCTATCTCATGAGAAACAGCATCTTTCTGATAATCAGCAAGGTCAGGTACTAAATAGATCTGTGATCTGGTGACAGGTAAAGTCAGGGAAGCATTACTAGTTACTTCTTTGGCTAACTGATCTGCCAGGGCATTGCCCATCTGGCGGAAAGAGTCTCCCTGTGTATGTCCAGGAACCCATTCACAGCACAGAAACAGATTGTTGATTCTGCGTTTCTCTAAACACTCATAAATTTGATGTATCTCGTCAAGATGTGAAATTGAGCTGGCTGAGGAAGTGATAAAACCTCTTTGTGACCATTTCTGGTGAAGTGCTGTCAGTACTTGTGCTGCATATTGGGAGTCAGTGAATATAATAATGTTCTGTCTCTCCTGATGCAGTAAGACTGCCAAAATTGCACAGAGTTCTGCACCTTGAGCACTATAAACACTCGGCAACTGATATTGCAATACATCTAGAATGTCTCCAGAAGGAGATATTTGTACTGCACTGAAACCAGAACATAGTGACGTCTCAGAACCGTCAGTGAACCAGACTTTAGAATTGACAGGCATTTCGTGAAGAGACAGAATATTATCTGCAAAAGAAAAAATGGGGATCTTATCTTCTTCCTCTCCACTAATGACAGAAACTAAATTTTGTAGGTAGCCAAAAGGGTGACTTGCAGGGAATGGCTTAATGAGAATGTGACTCCGTAGCAGAGTAGCACAAAGCTGGTGCACCCGATATGGGGTAAAGTGGAGAGTATTACTGCATAACAATGCCTCTACATCACCGGAGCAATACACAGTGAGTTGCAAGGGATGAAAGGTGTTATAGGTCTTCCTGACTGCCTCACTGGTGGCTACTAACCCTCTCTCAACATCAGGCAAAACTATTTCTGTAACAGAAAAAGATCCTGACAAGTAGGACACAATTTTACCATCATCCTGATAAATCACAGCTGCCCACGTGTGATGTCCGTGAAAGCTAATGAGAAACATCTCCTTTGAATAGTCAGGAAGACAAATACTTGGTGTGTACGAGACATCAGTCAAAAGAGATTGAAGCAAAATCTGGTCAGGAGCTGACAGGCTGATAACAGTCGACCCCTTAGCCCCCCCTTTTAAATATTTGCGAAAGGGATGTGTGCGCTGACTATGACCCGGGATCCAATTCCGGCAGAAATTTATCATGCCGAGCAGAGATCGCAATTGCTTTACAGTGGTAGGCATCTGTAATTGCAAGCAGTGTTGTTTAGTTTTCTCTGTCAGAGACAGCATTCCATCTCCTACTAGGAAACCCAGAAAAGTGACTTCAGTTTGGCAGATCTGTGCCTTGGCCATGTTAATCTGGTATCCACTTTCCAAAAGATAACAAACAAGTTTATCTGTGAGGGCCAGATTTGTTGCAGCCTCAGCTGTGGAAAGCAGTAAGTCATCTACATACTGTAACAAAGACACATTGCTGGGCAGCTCTGCCCTGAATGATTGCAAATCAGCAACTAGTGCTTGAGAGAATATAGAAGGACTTTCCACATATCCTTGGGGTAACCTGGTCCACTGATAATGCTGACCCTCAAAAATAAATGCCAGAAACTGCCGGGATGTGGATTCAACTTCTATCCCAAAAAAGGCATGGGAAAGGTCCAGAACAGTATGATATTTGTACAGAGTAGTCGTTGTCAGCAATGTGGCAGGGTTTGAGACTACTGGAAACTGTGGTTCAATAACACTGTTAAGTGCACGTAAGTCATGAACTATTCTCCACTTCCCATTAGGCTTTTTCACAGGGAATAGTGGGGTGTTATATGGGGAATTACTGAGTTCAATAATTCCATGCTGTAACAGCTCCTGAATCTCCTGGCGAGATCCCTGCAGGGCCTCCGGTTGGAGGGGATACTGCGGAATCTTTGGTGGTTTACAGCCAGGCTTAATACGAATGGTTACAGGCAGATGTGATTTAACTCGGCCATAAGGGCTGAGTAGCAGTGACCGCTCAGGGCCTTTTTCTCCCAACGGACCATAGGTGAATTCAACCTGTAATTTCACCAGTAAGTCCCTACCCATCAAATTTACTGGGCAATATGGGGCAAACAGAAAAGAATGAGAAATCTGCTGATCTCCTATTCTTAAACAAATGGGTGTAGTTAGATAAGATGTAAGGGGTCTACCATCAAAACCAGTGGTAGTCATTTTCTTTCTACTAAGCTGGCATCTCTGTGGTAAAGCAGTTAATACAGAGGACGTGGCTCCTGTATCAAGTAACATTTCTGTGGGCTCATCATTAAGATATACTGTGATCAGAGGTTCCTGATATGTGAGCCTCGCCTGTAAGATATAGATTCCCAGTCATTGTTTGGGTGGGGGTCCAGAATTCCGGGGAGGTGTCCACAAGGGAAAACGCCTCCTATCAAAGTTCTCATTTCTGCGCTGAGCACGGCATGAACGCTGAAAATGACCGTAACCACCACAGTTCCAACACTGTGGGGCAAGAGTACGGTTATTTTGCTGGTACGAGGGACCTCGACGCTGTGGCTGAGGATAACGGGGTCGTTGGGCTCCGTTATAGTAAATGCGCTCCTTATCTCTATCCCATACCTCATCACAGGGGTCTGGAACATCATCCTCATAAGGATCCAGATATTCCATGTCATCAATTTTCTCCTGCTGTTCCCTAATTTTCTGTTTTAGTTGTCTAATAAGTTCATTATTAGATTTATCAAGATGTAATTTGGTGGTGGATTGGGGATCTTTAATTTCTTGTAACCCTTTAAGTTGAAGGTGTAACAAGCGTGCTTGGGCCTGTTTCAAATCCTTCTCAGGTTTCAAAGTGTCCTCCTCTAAAGATCGAATATAATGCAAAATATGGGCCTGTTGTTTAGGCCATGGCTCAGACTCCAAGGCTACTATAGACTTTAATTTTGCAGTTACGGATGGGGGTAATGTATTACACAAAGTCTGGAAAAATACAGGTCTCATACAAACATCATCGTATGGTACCCCCATTTGTGCTTCCCATAAATCTTGAAATCGTACAAGGTATGCACTGATATCCTCACCTATTTGGAATCTCATAGTAGTGAGAGGAGCCAAACTGCGCTGAGTAGGGTACATCTCCCTGAGGGAGTCCCAAATACGAGGACGAAACTCGTTGAAGGAAGAACCATCATAAGTGTTAACTGTGACCTTCACCTGGCCTAAATCGGCATTGGCGAACACTTGATTTGTCGCACTATTTCCCAGAATTTTGGCCAATAAAGCTTTGATATCTCCCAAAGCCAAATGATATCCAGCCGTAATTCTTTCAAATTTTTGAATCCATGTCTCTCCCCCTCTACTAAGTGGAGGGAGACTACTGGCTATATTAGTCATATCAGTAAAACTCCATGGGATATATTTAGATTTTCCTTCATTTGTATAGATTACTGGAAACAGAAGCTGTTTATTAGCGTCCTGATTCTCATACTTCTCCCAAACCCTCAGACCTGCCTCCATATAGGCAGAATCCCAGTTAGGGTCTCCCGCTCCTCCGCGAATGCAGAGTCGGGCGGTGTTAAGGTGTACAGTTTCTAGTGATCCATTAGGGGGCCACTGTAACATCTGAGGCTGGTTGGCTCTTGTCCAACCGTACATGTTGGAGGACCATCGGTAAACATAATAACCATTGCCATCCTCCTGCTCTGTAATAAAAGTAAGGATACAGGGTTGTGGAGCTCGAAGAGCTTTACCACCTTTTACAACTCCACAAATCACTGTAAGTGCACTTTTTGTCTTTTCGTCATCTACTTCCTCCTCTACCTTCTCCTCTTCTTCCTCTTCTATAAGCGTCTTAAGACGTTTTTCCCTATCTGTCAGGTCTAACTCCCATCTTCTAAGATTCTCAGTAATTTTAACCTCAGATAGTTTTAAAGCTTGAGCCTGACTTTCTAAATCTTCATGTTCTGTTGTCAATTGCTGTTTCAACTCTTCTAATCTTGCCTGTGCCTCAGCATATGCACTGGGATCTGGGGCAGGGGTGGCTTTTAAGTTAACATGACCCTCAATCTTTGCCCAAGCTCCCTCAGTGTCCAAGAGTTTATGCAGGACCTGTTCTGGGGGTATAGAGGCTGCTGGGTGAGAAGTCGGTTCTGACTTGGGCTGGAAAACAGGGTCGGAATAGCCTATGGCTGCCATAGCTTTACTTTCGGCTGCCCAATAAGAAGGTGGGGGCACAGGGGCAGATGGCGAAAGCTCTGGACCAGCTTGCATCCACAGGGAAATATGTCGCAAATGTTCCAATTGGGCTTTGCCACATTTGTTAAATAAAATATGATCCCTAATTTTGGTCAAAATGAGCGGATCAAACGACCCCCCTGCTGGCCAGGCAAGAGAGGGTGTTTTTTTCGTCCATTTTTCCCATTGTTTAGAACAATTTTTTATTGAAGCCTCCAATAGGGGGTTCTGTTTAACAAGGCTATCTATGGGATTAGGACCGGGCTCAGTTCCTTTCTCAGTATTTTCTTCCTGTTTAGATTTTCTTTTAAACATTTCCCTAGCTGTCCCTTCTCTATAGGCTATGTAGACCTGGTGTTTTCACTGTTCAGGGACAGGGGCAATTAACGTCGCCTTTTACCAATAGCAAATTGAACCTCCTTATATACAGAGGCGTGCGCAATTTCGCTTTTAGGTAGCAATCCAAACCTCGTAATTAACAGAGGAGCGAAATTAAAAAATCCAGGATTTATACACACTTACAATGCTTATGCTTCATCTAAATCCAGCCAATCTCCTCGCGGAGGTATGAAAACGTGGATAAAGACACACATTCGCTTCATATCAATGATATGTACAGTCTCAAGCGTACATCAATCAATCCCGGAAAGACAGAGACCTAATGTCTGGGCAAAACTTTCAAACTTTCTTTCCCTACCATTACAATTAAATGCAAAGACAATCTAACAATTTGCTACATAACAAAACATGAAACACATAAAATACATATGCATATGTGTAAATTTGGTACTCACCCACCAATTGAACCTGGGTAAATCTTCCGTCTTTGTTTGTAGACAGGAAAAACAAAACTCACCCACTGGAGTCGTCCTAGGGTATCAAAATCTCTCTCGACGTCACTCAGAGCGGTATTCTCATCTTCTGTACCAGCAGAAGGAATCCTCTTAAGGTATTCTCATCCCCTGTTTTTTTATTTTACTGTGAAAAACAGGAGGTAGTCCCTCTGACAAGTAAAACTGCAGTCAGAGGAGTCCTTGGGCAATTTGGAAGGGAAAAAAAATTTAGAGGGTGTTCGGCACCAATTATTGTAGCTTCTGGTTCCCACAACGGTTGCCCAAATATCACCAATCAAAGAATTACTTAGACGGCAGTTGCTATAAGAACTTTTATTTCAGCATAACAAAATAGCAGTGTCATACAGAACAGCAAAAGCCCGTCTATAGAAATGGCAGACAGTACTTCCTTCTCTGTGAAAGGGAAGAAAATACTGCCCACCCTTCCTCCAAAATAACCACCTTATATACATCTCAAATGTTTGCTCTACATTAGCCTCAGTGAATCCATTATCACTACTTAGGTGTCACTTTTCCCAGGGGAGAATCTATTTACATTTGTACATTTGTACCTGCACTTAGACCTGCTTATTTATACATGGCCTATGACCTCTATACATCTGGAAATGCTTTTAGGTCTAATTATCTATGCATGGTCTGTGACCTTTGACCCTTCCTGTATTTTTCCTTCTTCTTGGCACTATTTGAAATCAGGCAGAGATTATGCTGTGCTCATCAGTTTGAATTCTTTGCTTGACCTGTACTTTCTTGTTAGGCCCAATATTCTGCACACTCCTATCCAGAATATGGTTTCCCAGAATCCTTCCATAGCAGGCCGCATCCATTATCTTATGGCAAGCATATACTCTCATATAGCTATTATCTTCTTGTCTGTCTTCTTGTCTTCTGTGCCATCCATCCTCCTGTGTAGTTTCACCAGGCAAGGGTTCAGTCATATAAAGCTAATATAAAGCCAATATATATACAGCAGACCTAAGGCAGATTTAAGTCAGATTTCCCAACAGTAGCTGTGTTAGCAAACATTACACATGCAACAGAGCCTTCTCACTGTACGCCCCAACTATCTGGAACTCCCCACCTTCCAGTTTGAGGTCCATCGATCCCTAAGAGACTTCTGGAAAAAGCTAAACACCCATCTATTCTTGGAATTCTATGGAGCAGATCCCCGACAAGTCTTACCAATCAATAACTTACGCAACAACACTCAGCTCCCCTAATTACAAGTATGTAAACTATTCCCTCACAGCCAGCCATTTGCTGTACCATATCTGACTATTACATAAATGTTTCATCAGTCCCGCCCCCCCCCCCCCCCCTATAACTCAGCTATTCATGCCTAAATACCTGGTACACTGTATATATGTTAAACTATCTAACCCGTTCAAATTGCCTCAGCCACCATGGCAGCCTTTTACTTATCTTAATCTCTGTTTTACTGTTTATTATTGTTCTATGTGGATCACGTATTCCTGCTCTTCTGATTATGTTTGCGCATCATATTATGCACACACTGAGTTCATTGTAAAACATTTTGACTGGTAGAAAAACGGTATATAAAAGATGCTAAATAAAGAAATAAACAGTGTAGCAAAAATGACAGAGGCAGGTGAGACTTGTTATTAACGAACCAATTTATTGAGGCATGAGCCCAGTGAAAGATTATGTAGGCCTAGAGTCCTTCCTGACTGGTAACTAGAGGTTTTATGAAAGTAAGGGCTGGAACCCCAGACCCTATACCTCCTGAGGCCATGTTGGGCAGGAGCAGGGGACGAAGGCTGGCTTGCATGGCTCCACCTCTGTGCTGTGTCCTTCTCACTGCTCCAAGCATTCTGTCCGTCATCAAAAATTCAACATCCAGACTGAGTTGACTGTAAAAATAAAATTGAATTAACTGAATGGAATCTTTATTGAAACTCAGATCCAGATAGTCAAAAGGGTGGACAGATCACTAAACGTATCCAGATAACACTTCAAGATAAAACAACATAACACAGTCAGAAGCTGTTGTGAAATCCTGGAGCCACTCAACACTTCTTTCTTCTCTGCTTCAATCGCTCCTCATCCCTAATGACCTCTGGTAGGCCTCTGTCCTGGTCTGTGGTCAACAGTATTTCGGTACTCCAACCAAACCCTCCTCATAGAATCTGTTAAGAGAAGAGACTTCATAACAGTAGTGCATTCTTTAAGGACCGTACTCCCTGGAATCCAGCAGATCCTCTTGATTCCTGGCCATTCCTAAGGATGGAGGAAAAGAGACACAGACCCCTCCCTTTCAAGGGGTTTTAGACTAATACCAGATTACCCAAATCCAGGAGGGAAATTTTGGGCCAGTTCAGGACTGTAATGTCACCATCATGGTGGGGTCCAAAGGGGTGTGCAACATAAACATTCACTAAGGGTTGTTGGTGAATTGATGTGCATCTCTTTAGGAAAGAGAATAAAGTTCCCTCCTCAAGTCTTGCTGAGTATCTTTACGTGGTGACCCCATTGTATAACACCAATACTAAATCTCAGCAAGGCGACACTACAATTGAAGTATGGCAGGAACAAAAAAGAAAAAGACATACTGGTTGCATGTCGCCCTGGATAAAAAGGTGCCCACTTGTAGCTTACACACTAGGGCTAATGATGGTGGTTGCAATAGTGCAAGCACTGCAGATGTAGATAACATCCCCGCCACAAATAAAGGCCATAGTGAGCGTGTACTAATACAGAGCTACCAGATTACCCAAATCCAGAAGGAAATTTTGGACCAATCCAGGATTGTAATGTCACCATCATGGTGCATTATGGGACTTGCAGTGCTGTTTCAATGGGTAGAATAAGGGCCTACAAATATTGTACTGTTTGGAATGTAAGTTCAAAACCAGGGTTGACCAAAACTCTCCTTCCTGGAACTGAAAGCTTGGCAGTTTTGCTAATATCTTGCATCATAAATTCCTCTTGTCTAGTGCAGGTACGAGGGAGGGTTGATAAGTGTCTGGCCTTGTAACGAAAATGATCTTGGCAGAGAGATCATTCGGACCACTGGAACCGAAGTGTGCCCATAGCTTTCTATTTCATTACAAGGCCTGAGACTTATCAGCCCCCCTCATAAACCTGCACATATACACATTCACAACCTTCTACTGCTGTCAGAATAAGTAATCTTTGCAGATGTGCTTGCAAATTTTAAACGGATGCGTATTTCTGTGTAGCTGTATGGAATATGTGCTGTTTAAATGCAAAGGAGTGGAGGAGTGGCCTAGTGGTTGGGGCACAGTACTTCAGGCCGGAAGGTTGGGGGTTCAAATCCCACTAGAGGACAGCAACCTTGGGCCGGAAGGACTGGGGTTTCTAGTCCCACAGGTGCTCCTTGTGGTCTTGGGCAAGTCACTTAACCCTCCATAGCCCATGTTCCCTGTAAAATAGTTATCTCCAAGTTATAATGCCCTGTTCAATGTAATTTCAGTTTGTTCAATGTAAACTGCACTGATGCAGAATAGTGTGGTATATAAGAGAATGTAAATAAATAAATAAAGAGAGGTTACACAAAGAGAGGACAAGGTCAGACTTCAATGATAATGCCAGAGCTGAAAGATAGTTTGACTCAATACCTGTGCTCCTAGGCACAGAACAACAACAGTGTCAAAAGATGAAAACCAATGAAGCCATTTAGAAAAAGGCAATTGATGAAATGGTTGTAGCCATAACCATGTTTACAAAATGAACTGTAGTGCACAGCAAACACACAAATCATATATAAAGACCCCTGTTCTAGTTCTCTGAACAGCAGAGACCTCCAGTGGTCCTATGAAATTATTGCAATGTGACCTATAAGTGTTCTGGTAATTTTCCAGAACAGGGAAACAGGAGATGTCTCAGGGAGGGCAAATTTAACTACTATATAAACCCCACTCTGTCTAGCCGTCTATCTTTGGCTTGTCTAGCCATTGTATCATCAAGAAGGATCCACCTGGTTACATACTGCATCAGGATGGAGCAGAGGAGCTGAAGGCTGCACAGGTTGCTTAGGCCTTGCACCCAATATCCACTGTGTCCTAGTAAATATTGCCAGCACCATACATACTGAGGAGAAGAGGAGTCAGTCTTACCAGTGGAGAAAAGGGGTAAAGCGATGGAACATCTGGGAGCTACAGGTCCAAAGGAGAAAGGAAACGATCCAGAGTAACATTCCTGTAACCAACTGGCACTCGGAGCCAGGAACCTCCAACGTGCTGCACCGGGGACCTACATCTGCAGCAGCCTCCAGCTCAGAGGTAGATTGAAAGAATATAGTGCGAGAGGAGTCTTCTGCCTATCAGACCTATCCACAGAATATAGAGATCTATTAAAGAGGACTGTAACTATTTGTACTATAATTTTGTCTTGGCCAACGTTTGTATTTTTTTGCTATTATACAGTCAGTGACTCTAAAGTTAAGAACACAGATTATGGCCTGCAGGGACGGCCCAAACATTAGGCAGGACTGAGTGTTTGCCTAGAGCAGTAGCTTTATTTGGGAGGGGGGTGTGGAAGGGGCAGCAAAGAACAGCAGCAGTAAAAGCAAAACAATAGAGCCTGACAGGCAAACAAATTCAAGGAGCCCATCAACACAATTTTTTTTTATTTGTGTTTCTTTATAACAAAATGAAAACAGAAGAGGAAAATGAAAATCCACACAGATACAGTAGTAATCTCTTTATTTAAACAAACTCAAATAGCCCATATCCACAGTGGAATGCGTTACTGGTAATAAACCATAATAAAATGTATGCCTGAGAGATGGAAAAATAACATAATCCCAAATTAAACTAAACAGTCCGGCAAAACCTGACTACTATGCTACAGTATAAAAATTTAGGAAATCTTCTAATTGAGATATCTCAAAGAAAAAAATAATTAGTACCCTCGAACGGCACCAGGCACTTACACGGGAACTTGAGAAAGAAGGTAGCACCCAAGGAAAGGACACACGACCTCAAACCTAAAAAAGCCTTGCGTCGTAGCTGTGTAGGCACATTCTTTTACTTGCAAGGAGAGCAGGCACACAGATACACTTTTAAATATTAAACTTTGTTTTGAATGTAACCTAGGGCCACCTTTTCTGCCCTGCAGTTGCTTAAAACCTACAGGAGACAAGCCCCAAGACACCTTCAGGAGGTTGGAGATTTTTTGGTGATTAGATATGTGCTCCAGCCCCTGGAAATATTTACAAGGTTCAAAAAACTTGTATCGGATATAGTGAGATTGGTTAACTCTTGATGAAATAGTGGGTACTGAGCCCTGTGGTGTAATGTACTGTGTTCAGAATAAAAAGCTGACAAAAATACTTGAACCAAACCTTTTCTTTTACTCTCATAAACAAGAAACAGTTCACACACACAAAAAAGAAACCCAATACATATATTTACCAAAGCAAACCAAAGACAGAACTAGAATCATTAAATAACAATATCTACCAAAATAAATCAACAATTAATGTAAATTGGAAGAATATGTAAATTAAACATTTGGACTGTTGGTTGACAACAGAAACCTAGAAAGTTTGTTTTTTAGCCCAGCTAAAGTTGTCAAGTTTGGTAATTAAAACCCAATAATATTTTAGAATGTTGCACAAGAACCATCAATTCTGTTTGGGTCTGGATAAAAGCCCAGTCCTATCTAAATCCTTGGTGCCTTTTCCCGCTAGGAAAATAACTTGCCTTTATGTTGAGGTTTGTAATTCCTAAAGCTTTTATTTATTTATTGTGTTACACTTAAAATCCGCATATCTAAGGTGCACATAGTGGCTTACAGCAAAAATTAAAATGTAATGCAGACATCCTCAAAAATACACATATAGACCAACCACATTTAAAACAAAGCAGTACTCCCTCCCCCCCAACACACAACAATATCAACCTCCAAAGGCTACACAGAATAGACGAGTCTTTAAACCTTATCTAAAAGTTCTGATTCTGCCTGAGATTTCCCTGGGAGGGCATTCCATAAGTGCTCTTTGTTGTTTATGTTGTTCACACTAGGAACCACCAGAAAAGCAACCTCTAGACTCTAGAGAATGCAACACCAGGGTAGGCTCAGACAGTTACAATCTTTCTCTCCCCTGACCACGTAATGCTTTAAATACTAAAAGCAGACTCTTGAACTGAATGTGAAATTGGACTGGCAACTGATGCAGGTCAACCATCACAGGTGCGACATGATCAAATCTATGGAGCCCTTTAGCCAATTTAGCTCTGTATTTTGAATGAACTTCTAGCACAGCAGATCCTTTACATTTACTCCTGTCAATAAGACATCACAGGAGTTCAGTAGCTGAAGGAACTCAGAGTGCAGCACAGGTGCCAGTATTGGGTACATTTTCCAGTGGAATCCAAGGCATACATTTATGCAACTGAGATGTCATCAGCTTGGAAAAGACACAAAAACACAGTGGAAGACTGAGGCAAACAAGAAGAGGAGTGAATGAATTCTTTCTATTTTACCTCTTTTTGCACCAGTCATATTAGAAGGTCGCCATGAGTTGGCATCAACTCAATGACACTTAACAACAACATTGGTTAAAACCTAATATATCGTTGATACCTAGTACTTCTCTTTGCCTGGCTGTATACTTTCAAAGAGCCCCAACCACCCTATTTGTCATGTTTTAACTGTGTGCATAGAAAGAACAACTAGAAAACCTTTTATAGGCAGAAAAACATTATCAGCGCCAAGGCTGCAACAGCCAAACTGAAAATGTTTATCCAGTGGTGTTCCCAGCCCCCTCAGCACCTGGGGTGGGTGCTCCCCGCATGCATCCAGCGCCCACCATGGCATA
Source organism: Ichthyophis bannanicus (assembly GCA_033557465.1). Classification (NCBI taxonomy): domain Eukaryota; kingdom Metazoa; phylum Chordata; class Amphibia; order Gymnophiona; family Ichthyophiidae; genus Ichthyophis; species Ichthyophis bannanicus. The sequence continues at coordinate 367,466,559 of CM066033.1, read as the reverse complement.
GCACTGTGCGCTGAGGTGCACACCCTCCTACCAGGCCCACACAGCCGAGGCAGCACAACAAACTTACCATAAAGCTGGCGCTGTGCTGCCTCTGCTCCAGGCCCAGCTGCTCTTCTCTCCCGGGCCAAAGTCTTGCAATTCACAAGACTGGTCAGGAGGGAACAAAGGCTGGGCCTGGAGCGGAGGCAGCGCGGCCAGCCATCTTTATGGTAAGCTGGCCACGCTGCCTCCGTGGGCCTGGTAGGGCTGCATCCCCCTCCCAGTTGGCACCCAAGGTATTCCATACCCACCACCTTGCCCTTGGTATGCCGCTGGGTTTATCTGTTATTGGACTGAATGAGGACTGCTGCAGATTTCTTAACCTTAAATTTGCCACTATTTTCAGTCAAACATAGGAGCTTAGATTTTCAACTAAAAAGTCATATAAATTTAGAAGCTTAAAAGTTAATGTCCCTAAATTTAGGCCTGTCATTTAGTTGGCTAGATTTATGAACCTGATTTGTGCCAGTGCTGAATATCAGTGCTAAACTCATAACTTTTCTCCCATCTTAAAACGCCCCTGCTGTCACCAGCTTTCCAGGCTCCTAAATTTAGGAGATTAGTGAAATTCTGAGCAGCAATTTAGACATATGAAGGCACGTTTTAGAAAGGCCATTTAGTCCCAAGTCAAAATTCCCAAAATTCCATGGGAAGGGCAGCAGAGAACGTGGGCACGGGTAAACACCTACTAAAATTTACCTATCTCTGCCTCTAAAGATAAATGACTCCACAAAATAAAAAGGAATCAGGGACATGCAGAATAAAGCCCCAGGCACATGCAGGAGACCGTCCGATTTTAGAAACATGTACATTGGCAGTCCCAGCACCATACCCACCTCGGCCTGCCATTTTGCAAATGCAGATGTGTAGTGCCATGGCAGTATTCGTAGAGGTTCTGAGTTTCACCTTCTTTCCTTCTTTGAGGGGAAGAAAAATATCATAGCAATAAGAGGCAACGCCCCTGCCATCACTAGTATTGAAAGCTGGTGAAAACGAGCACGTCCCAAATTCCTATTCGTGCCAAGGAGCAGGTCTAGACATGGACGTCTCTGCTAGTGGTTTTCCTCGTGCAGTGCCGTTCTGAAACTGGGCATATACATGTATCTTTTCCAGAACACCCCAGACACACCTCTGCCATGTCCCGTGCAACATAGATGTGATCACGCTGAACATGTGTATATTTTGGGCCTTTTAAAATGGCTCTTGCACACGGATGGGATTTGCACATCTGAATGGACATTTTCAAACATGCAAATCATGAATAGGCCTTCTAAAATGCCTCCCTTAATCTTAGCAAAGTTCTAAAGAGGCCAGCTTAGGAGCCTAGGGCCTGATTTCCGAGGGCCTTTACACGGGTAACTTCCGTAGTTACCCATGTAAAGGCCTAATCCGGGATTTTTGAAAGACGCCTGCATAGGTAGTGCCCTTTGAAAATCCCGGACACCTCCCTAACATGCCCAGATGCTATCCGGATAGCTTCGGGGTGTGTTAGGGATGTTCCGGGTTGGAACGGGGGTGGAGGAAAGGGTTACATGGGTAGCAGCGATTTTCCTCGCCTATCTTTAAGGTGCAGAGGTTATGCGGGTAGCATCGAAAATCACTGCTACCCATGTAGCCTCTGTGGCTGCCGGGGCTTCAAGGCTAACTCGGATTTTCAATCTGGGTTAAGGGGGTCAGTGGGCAAGCTTGCCTTACTCAAAACCTGGCCCCACCCCCACTTTCCTCCGCCCCCGCTTAGGAGCATAAACCCTTTGAATAGCGATCTCATTGAATAAAGTTTGAAATGGTTGCCTTTGTGTATGTATTGGTTCCTAGTAAAGGGGTTGCATGCACTATTTAACACTTGTACTTGTGACCTGAATTGGCCACAGCTGGAAACAGGACAATGGGCTCGATGGACCTTTGGTCTGACCCAGTATGGCATATCTTATGTTCCAGGATGGTTTCCCTCAGTAGTCCTTTCACAGAGAGAGAATACAGCCTAGATGAGACTACATGTGCTTAATGTCAGTTCTCTTGTAGGCTACTCTTTCTCCCCACTTCGACCGGAAGCTCTTCTAGAAAGGGAAACATTAGACCTCCGTCTGTTATTCACTGTATCCTTCTACCAGCATATCTCTTTGTCTTGTGCAATGTTGCGTACACCATCCCTGCTATGGAAAAATAAAATATATGCACCTACAAGGAAGAATTTTGATTGTACACAGATGATTTTGTCTAGCAATGTTTTAATGCTGATTTTATGAATGAGTTATGCTTTGACAAGCTACTGTTTCGGAAATCAGTGCATGAACTGATTACTCAGGAGCCAGCGGTATGTGTAGCGTTGTGTTTACTCACATCACCTACAGAAAAGTAAGTCATCTTTTGGGAGTAGAACAATAGGATGTCTCAGAGTCTATGATGCTACCAGAAGTAAATCCACAGCTGTACAGCTGCTTGGTGTAAAATGCAGCGGACGTCCCTGCTGTAAGTCTGGAACAGTTTGATGTTTTCACTGTGTTGCCTTCAGTAAAGACCTTTGGGAGTCAGAAGAGTCCTCCTGTTTTCTTATCTGGAGAATAATAATGTGGATATGTATAGCAATGCTGAAATCAATAGAATCTCAATGTACTTTTCAGTGACTACATCAGAAATGTTTGGGCAGCCACCTCTGCTGTTTCCTGGATCTGGAGTCTATAATGGAGTCATTTTAGACCAGCAATTTCCTACTATTCTTTTGGAACTTCCAAGTGAATCAGACCTGGGTCTAGGACCTGGAGCCATAAGTTTTATTCACAGTATCTCAACAGGTTAGAAATTTAAGAATGATGTTTGACGCTCAGTTGTCCATGTGAATGCAACTTCAATCAGCAACTGCACATTGTTGGGAGATTGAAGCCTTATTCGTCATTAGTTAACTTAAGTACTGTAATTCAAGCTTTAGTAATCTCTCATGTTGACTACTGTATTAGCTTATAGTTAGGGTTAGCTGTATATATGCTTCACGCATTGCAGTTAATGCAAATCGTAGCTGCATTTGGGGGTGGGCAGAATAGAACATATCACTCCAGTTCTGCGTAGTTTTCACTGGCTCTACATGAAGTGGTGCATAAAGGCAACAGGGCTCGACAAACCTCGGGTGCCAGGTCACCATGGGAATTAAAAAAATCAGACCTGGGGCTCAGACCAGTGCTGGTTGCTCTCGGAATCCTATCTCTTGCAGGCAGAAGAGCTACGATCGTGACCAGGATCAGCGCTGTCTGCCCCAGCCTTGCCGCAATTGCAGCAATTCTTCCCACCTCTAAAAGTTAGAGACGGGGGAGTTTGCTACACAGAGGGCTAAACAATTTTAAAGTAGCAGGGCAGGGAGTGAGTGCAAGGGGAGAGGGAGAAGAAGAGAGAGTCAGAGAAGGGAAACAGTTGGGGGATGGAAGAGAGACAGTAGGAGAGGGGTTGTAAGGGGGGGGGGGAAGAGTGCAAGGGGCGAGGGAGAAGAAGAGAGAGTCTGGGAAGGGAAACGTTTAGGAAAAATTAGCTTGCCTACATTCCTTGCATAGCCTTTATAAATCAGAAATCTTAGTGTGCCCTCCATTCATATAAGGTCTACTGGCCAGAGACACTTAAATTCCCAGCCTCCCTACCCCTCACCCCACCCACTCCGGGGTTGCATTGCCTATATAGTTGCCATATATATTGACATCTATCCTCCAATTAAGCGTAACACCAGCCTTTACTCCTTGTCCTAGAACTGTTTTATAACCATCTTAATCAGTATGTCGTGTATTCAGTGCAATAGCTAGAATCATTTGGAGCTGAAGAACTTGCCCTATATGTCTCAAGTTATCTGCTATGCATAAACAATTGATTCTATTAAGGGAAGAATTAGCTGCAATTAAACACACCTCCTCTAGGATACAAATTGAAAAACATCCGCCACCACTCTCGCAAAGAATCAAGCAGTCCAGGAACAAATCGATCACAGAGGGCTCTGGTAGGTTGCAACCGGTAACATGGAGACACCCTCTACATCATGTGATATCCCTGCATAATGTCTTCTCTGCCTTGGAACATGAGTGTGCCCAATTATGGAAGCAGAAGTGCCCTTAAATGAGAAGATTAATGCCCAATCTATTGATAATGCACCAAATATGAAGAAAATAAATCACAAAACAGGAAACTAGTACTACTTGGAGATTCCTTTATCAGAGGCACCAACTTGGGAATACAGTTCAAAGGAGAGAAGATGGTCAAATGCCCCCCCAGGCTCTTCAGCCGGCAGAAATATGAGCCAAATTGTTGGCATTGTTAATGCAGAAAGTGAGCACTCCAAAAGTGATGTTATCATCCACTTGAGTACAAATGACTTGGCTAGAAACCGTGCCTCTGCAGTTCAGAGGGACTTCCAGATTCTGGGAGAGAAACTCAAACCCATTGGGGGGTCATTCTGAGGGTGCACGTCCAGGCCATCCAGATGCCCAGAAATTTGGACAGCTGGGATATGCACCTGATTCTGCTCCCACAGGGGCTAGAGGCCCCACGGAAGCAGAATAGCGGCATAGTGGCTGGACATCTGGGCATGCCCTGATTCAGGCACCCCAGACATCCAGCTACGTCCCTGGCTAGCTCAGCCAGGCTCCATCTAGGGGGACTTATTCCACCTCCAAGGTGGAATAAGTCCTTGTCCAACCCGTCAACCCTGGACATACAGGGCCGACCTCAGAATCGGCCCTGTACATCTGGGGTCTGGATGCAGCCCATTCCTCACCCTCATTCCTTCCCCAGCCCACCCCCTCCTGCCCACGAACAGAGCTCCCTGCACAACAGAGATCGATGTGTGGGGAGTTCTGCCTTAGGAACCGCAACCCTGGCATTTAACGGGGTTGGACATCTGGATCAGACGTCCAGCCCCGCTAAACGCCATTACTAGCTAAAATTCTCGAGAAATTAACCCTGAGACAGATCCAGCAGCATGTTGACTCATCCTCACCATTAGATCCCGCTCAATATGGATTCAGAGAAGCCCATGGTATTGAAACTCTGCTAACAACATTAACCAGTTCATTGATCAACGGAATAGACAGTATAAAGAAGGGCTTTGCGCTAATCTTTCTCGATATAGCAGCAGCGTTTGACTCCGTAGACCATCTACAGCTTCTTACGCGGCTACATGAGAAGGGAATTCGTGACCAATCTTGGAAATTGGTCAAATCCTACCTTGAAAACAGATGGCAACAAGTCCGTATTGGAAATGCCACTTCCGAACCTTTTCGGCAGTCACAAGGCGTACCCCAAGGCTCCTCCCTCTCCGAGCTGCTCTTTAATATCTATATGCAGCCAATTTGCGACATCGCCCGTTCATTTGGCATATCTTGCCTTATGTACGCCGATGATGTACTACTATTTACACCCATAACCATCACTTGTCCTGACTATACAGTGCTAGTCAACTGCTTCAATGCAATAACGGACTGGCTACTCACCCAGAACCTCCGGATAAACTTCAAAAAACCCGAAGTCCTAATAATCACAAGGAATAAATGTTACTCTCCCCCACCAACGCTCAAAGTCAGAGACGCGGTACTCCCAATCAAACCCAATATACGATATCTTGGGGTAATACTCGATCAACAACTGGACTTCAAGGAACATATCAAACGAACGGTCAAAACCATCTACTTCAAGATCAAAACCCTACGGCATCTTAGACCCATGATGGAACCTGGCGATTTCCGCACCATCTTCCAAGCACTAATCACACCGCACTTCGATTATGCCAACATAGTTCTACATGGTCTCCCAAAGAGTACCCTCAACCCTCTGCAGCTAGCCATGAATGCAGCAGCCCGTGTGCTCTACGGAGCCGCAAGGACCGAACACATCTCCCCCATCCTAAAGGAACTCCACTGGCTTCCCATAAGCTGTAGGATTCTATACAAAACCCTCCTCATTACCTACAAGGCCTTCAACAAGATATCTCCAGCTTCCATCTCTGACCTCATCACACACTCTCCAAACAACAGATCCAGGAGATCACTGGCCGCTGACATGCTACTAATACCAATTGAATCCACAAAGCTCAACCAGATCACCATTAATAGGGCATTCTCAAACTACGCCCCTGCGTGCTGGAACAAACTCCCCCCTTGCATTAGAGCAATTAGGGACCTTAGTCAGTTCAGAAAAGCTCTCAAACACCACCTTTTTCTCCTGCATTATACTCATCCCAATATCCCTCCCCATAATTCTCTCACACCCTCACTACATCAAACAACCACTATATGATACAAAACTATATGGTGTAACCATCTCGAGCATGTAATGTAATTGAATTGTATATAGTTTCCCAAGTTCAGGTATATGAACTTGGAATGTATATAATTTCCCTAAGTTTACTTCCATGTTAAATCCCTGTTCTATGTAAACGACGGCCAAATGTATCTGACCAAGTGTTATAATGTTTTAATGTAAACCGCACTGATGACAAATAGCGCGGTATATAAGAAATGTTAAATAAATAAATAAAATAAAAATAAAATGTTGTTTGCCACTAGTCTGTAGATCAGGGTAGCTGTGAACAGATAGAAATGTGATAGAGACAGAAAGATAGCAAGAGCAAGGTTTTTTTAAGGGTTTTTTTTTTGTTTCTTTTGGTTTGTCCTCCTCCCTTGGCACAGATGCTCTAACACATCACAGTGTCTAAGTAATATTATAAGAGAATAAAACAGGTAATAAATAGGCAAGGGAAAATTATATAAACAACAGTCAAGTATTAAAGTTAGAAAGCTTAGCTATGTAGAGTCCCTTGAAGTTGTGATGGCAATTACTGCATCAGATCGCTTGCTCAGGCAGAAGGATGCACTGAAGAATATTCATGCCTAACTTCTATTTGTGTGGGCCGCTCGGATGTCAAATAGGTTTAGCAGCTGAATATTGTTGTTTAGATTTATAAAAGACGGTTAAGTGTCATTGACCCAAACACCCCAAATAGTACCCCTCTTTTGGATGGATAATTTTGGCCGTATAACAATTTATATGTCCAAAATTATCCATTGAAGTGGCCCAGATTTTTTTAAGAAAGTGAGGGGAGCAAGATAGCAGATGCACGGGAAATGTGAGCAGAGGTCCAGCCTAACTGCGTCTCATTGCCTTTCCTTTAACACCTTGGAATAGGAAGGGGCCATCTGAAATATCCCTGCAGCCCAGACCTATGGACTGCTTCTTACAACATGATTCTGTTAGGCACGCTCCACTGTGGACCTCTCCAGGAGGAGGTGGGCCAGAGAGACCAGTGGAGGGTGAGGTGTCACTTAGTCCTGAACAGCACCATTCCCCTGCAGTTCCTGCACTTGAGGCTGCCATGAAAACAGGCAGTATGCTGGACTCCAGCGAAGGTGGGGCTGCCATTTCTGGCCGCCCAAGGAGTTTGGTAGCCAGGGTGAGTTTGCCCTCAGAGTCATCTGACTCACAGGTTATTTCTCTGCAGAGAGCTACAGGGGAAGTCGATCCGTGCCCCAGGATGAGACTCGAGCAGCCATTGGTGAGTGTTCTACCTGCTTCTAAACCTGCATCGACAACATCTGAGGCATTGTGTGAGGCCATTACCAAACTGGAAAACTCAGTTTTGACACAAATGGCAGGGGTTTCAGCTCAATATCAGCCAATTTTGACAAAAATTCAAGATGTGTTCAGAGAAAAAAAATTGAAGTTTTGGAAGTTAAACAGAAGAAGTCATCAGATTTAGAAGAATCTTTGCTTAAAGACAATGTGGGATATATTCAAAGCAAGTAACACAATTAGCAGACCTGCTAACTATGTTAAACACAGTGAGTGAGATAGTCAGAAGTCTGCAAACCATCTAACTGTCTTTCAATATTGGGCCCTAATAATGCACTCTGGATTATAGCTGCTCCACCCAAGTCCTAGCAATGATGTTGTTGTTGTTGTTAATGCTCATAACAAAGATTTCTATCCCAAACCTATTTGTTCAGATCCTGTTCAGGAGGGATCCCAGAGAATACAGAGAGGTATCACAGCATAGTATAATTAGAGACACTCAAAACGTAGAAAATGCAATCATTCTGTCATCATAATTCCCACTAGCTATGCAAACAGTTAGAGCCAGCCTCCTCCCAATTAGTAAGAGAACCAGCACTATATGTTACCTCTCCTGGGAGCTGGAAGTTTTGTTATGCCGGGCAGCACAGAACAGAAGAAAGAAAGAGACAGAGACAGACTCCAGCCAGGCAATGTGCTGCCTAGCGAGTCTATCTGAGTCACTTACCCATGCAGAGGAGGTTGGAGTCAGAGATCCAAAGAAAGGAAACTTAGTGAGAGAAGTTACAGGCATTATCTTGCATCTTCTTTGTCAGCATTGGCAGGAACAAAGACCCCCATCTTTTTTTTGCAATCCTCAGACTTATTCTTGGTAAGCCAATTGCTGGTGTGGTGCCAGGTGATTGGTTCAGGCCTGGGCTCGAAGGTTTGTATCTACAAATCGTATAGTTGCTTTAAGTTCAGTCCTTAGCAAGAGGTCCCCTCAGTAACAGACCAGAGTTGGCATGGCTCCATAATTTATAACAGGCCTGTTCTTGGGCTAAGCTGGTACAGGGCCTTGTGAGGAATGTCCAACGTGTTTGTTTTAGGATAAGGCCGAGCACTACAGTTTCTCAGTTGCTATCACTGTTTGGTATGGGCAGGCTGTTAGTGTCTTCATGACAGAGCAACTCACACAGACTCCATTTTACGGCATATAGCTCTTGTCCATTTTCTGATGCTGCCCTCCATTTTTTAATGCTCCCATAAGTAGTGGTCTGTGTATTTTGTATCATTACCCCTTCAGTACTTTATATCAACATTTTATTTTTCACCACCAAACCAGTCTATATTCAAACATTTTAGAATTTGTGATTTGGATGTCTGAAAATAGACATTCAGATGAGCAAATCGCAAAGACATTCCTGAAGCCATTTGAGAAAGTCCGAAAATAGATGTGTCTGGCGCGATCACGTCCAGGTCCGCTGGGGGTGTGGTTGGGGATGTGGCTGGAGCAGGTCGATAAAGATACATGTCCAAACACAATTTCAGACCAACGCTGCATGTCTGAAATCACCATCAGCGATGTCCAAGGCTCTATCTGTTCAAGAGCACAAATAGGATTATTAACAGCACTTGTTTCTGCAACTCAGCAACAGTAAGATGAAAAGGGAATTATGTTTATGTTTATGTTTATTGCATTTGATAAAAACCGCCTTTCACAATAACCAAGGCGGTGTACATTAAAATTTAATAAAAGAAGGCCAATGGCCAGCGAAAAGGAAAAGAAATGTACAATATCTGACAGGACAGTGGAAGAATCAAGAAAACAGGACACAGCGTAGGCAAGGGATGGGTCTAGGGAGGAACAAAAGGTAGGGGAGAGTATAGCTCACACAAAAGGGGAGGGAACATTAAAGGCTAGGGAAAACAAGTGGGTTTTTAAATTTTGTTTAAAGGTAGTAAACTGAGGTTCCAGGCGGAGGGGGGGAGGAAGGGCATTCCAGAGGGCGGGACCAGCAAAAAAGAAGGCAGAGGAGCGGGTAGACTGCAGGTGAGCACGAGAAGGGGAAGGGAGGGTAAGGCGATTGAGATGAAAAGAGTGAGGGGTGTGTCTGGGAGAGTGAAAGAAGAGGAGATCCATTAAATATTGTGGAGTGCTTGTGTGGAAGGCTTTATGTGTCAGAGTCAGTAATTTGAAGGTGGCCCGGAAAGGGACAGGCAACCAGTGAAGATGAAATAGTAGAGGAGTTATGTGATCCCGAGGGGAGGAGCATGTGACAAGGCGTGCGGCAGTACTCTGAATCCGTTGAAGTCGGGTAGGTTGAGTTTTTGGAAGACCGATGAATAGAGAGTTGGCAAAGTCCACACGAGACATGATTAAAGACAGAACCAAAGTAACAAGAGCTGAAGGGGAAAGAAAAGGACGAATGGAACGAATCTGGCGAAGAAAGAAGAAGGATGTTTTTGTGATGTGGGAAATGTGAGAGTGAAAAGATAAGTCAGAATCACTCCTCCAATACATTTCACTCCTTCATCGATACAAGCAATCAGGCAACCTACAGGGGTCATCTGAGATGACATGTCAAACTTCACCTCAGATGCCACTCCAGCACAGACCCCTGTGCGCATGCATCGGGCTTTGCTCCCCTTGTTTAGTGCTGACTTTTTGAATGCAGCTTTGGTTACTTAGAGCATCACTGTGCAAAACGTCAGTGTTAAACTTTCATAAGGAGTCCTTGCACTAGAGGGATTCTGCATCGTACTGTCAGACCTTAGAGAGACCATATGGCTTTGTTCCTTTCATACACTGCAAGACCGTAGAAGCAACGGTGGAGGGATAGAATAGACTAGAAGGCAGCCTGTTTCTTTCAGCATCTGAAGAGTTTTGATTCACATACTAAAAATAAAGAAGTTTCTCAGATCTTGGAGCCCTACAGATCTGTTTTGCCATCAGTCAGAACAAAAATGGGTTGACGCTGCCAGAAGAGCTGTGAACATGGAAATGGCACCATTCCAGGCTGCATTATTCCCGGCAGAAAAGTTAAGCAAATCTTTTTCATTAGCAATCTTGATCTTTTCGTGAATCAATGTGCTTCCAAGGATAATCCCCCGGCTCTAAATTATAAATATTCCAAAACTGATACAAATGTGACGTTAAAGAGGAAAAAACACAAAGAGGGTGGGGGGAACTGGGTGAGATCTAGTTTCTTTGGAAGGTCTTCACTTATATAAAAAAAAGTCAGTCTTCTTATTTAACATCTCTGCAATCTCACTTGTGAAAATATTGAACAGCGTTTTCTCCAGGTCTGATCCCTCTGGCTTTTTCCTAGCCTGGTTACTACTGTTCTCCATTATTAATCATTCAGGATTACTGTCTAACAACCCTCTACCGGGCTGCTCCTGTATGGAACAGCGTCATCTCAAAGGACTTTCTTAAATCTAAGTAGACTTCCCGCACTCACTCCAAACAAATTTTCTGGGCAGTGTATCAAAACAATTAAGCCGACTTGTCTCACATGGCCCTCCCTAAGGAACCCACCCCTACGCTGGATTAAAGATACTCCAGTATCTTTAGTCAAATTGCTACCAATTAGTCCTCCTGTGGAATAAGCCTTCTGGGATGTCACTGGATTGGGGGGAAGCGTTTTCTCCATCTTCTTAGTGTCTCGGTGGCAAAACTGCTTCATCATCTCGGCAGTCACTGCTGAGCCTTTTTAGGAATCTGAAAAAGTGAGCGCTGCATCTGTAGTCAATCCTAGAGCAGTGTTCTGATGCAGGACTTACTGCAAGGAGGCCACAGATGGTAAAGATGAAAGAAAACCAGAGGTCGGTTGAATCCAACCTGCTGCTTATTTCTCTGTAACATTGGCAAAATTTGTCCCTTCTTTTCTACACACTATTGCAACCTCCTCCTTGGTGGTCTCCCTCTCAATCATTTCTCTCCCCTTAGATCTGTTCAGAACTCAGCTGCACGGCTAGTCTTCCACCAGCCTTGATATGCTCATATAACCCCTCGTCTCAAGTCACTTCACTGGCTCCCTATTCGTTTCCATATCCAGCTCTAACTTTTCCTGCTGACCTATAAGTGCACTCAATCTGCTGCTCCTCACTACCTTTCCTCTCTGATCTCTCCCTGCACACCTCCTTGGGACGCTGCTCTTCTGGCAGATCCCTTCTAGTACCGACACACCAGAACACCAAGCAAGCCCACTCGACTGTGCTTCCTCCGTGATATGACTTGAATGATGCCTGTATGTAAATAGTTACCCTAGTTATCCAAGTTCTAGTACCTGTTCTTTGTAATACAGAGCAGCTTGTTGCACTGTATAAGCCTGTTTCATGTAAACTGCACTGATGTCGAATAGCGCGGTATAAGAAAGACTATTAATAAATAAATAAAATAAATCTGTGCCCTTCTCTTCTATTGCTAACTCCAGACTTTGGTCCTTCCACCTTGCTGCTCCTTATGCCTGGAACAAACTAGCTGAGTCTGTCCGTCAGCCTTCATCTCTGGCTCTTTCAAAATCCAGGCTGAAAACTTACCTCTTCTAGGCTGCTTTTGTATCCTGATCCACTTAGTCTCCTATGTGTTTCCTTACCATTCCCCTAGATGTATCCTTGCCCTCAGCTGTTGTGTTGTCTGTCTGTCCTGACTAGATTGTAAGCTCTGATAAGCAGGGACCGTCTTTTACATGTGGCTGCATATACCTTGTAGTGCTGGAAATGATAAATTGCCTAGCAACCATCCCTACATGGTAGAGCAATGCAAAACAAACCTAACAGTGCAGCTGCAACCAATCCTGTAGGATAATGAAATCAACCCTTTTGGATCTTAGATGTAAGTCCCTCGATTGTCAAGGTTTCACAGAGTCTACGTACGACATCATACCTATCCATCTTTATTACATCCATAATCTTTCATTCCAGTTATTATATTTATAGACCGCAGTACAGCATAAATATCTATGCGGTTTAAATAAAAACACTCAGAATACATTATAGCAAAGTAAAATCACAATAAAATCACATATACTTCAAAAAAGATATACATGTGTTTCCTTACAGTAATCATCATACCCCTCTACACCCTCACACCTGCTGGTTTTCTGCAATATCACCCTATACCCACCCTTCCAACCTAAATAGCATGATGATCTAGATAAATTCACCTGTGCAAATAGAAATGACTTTAATGCTCTCTGAAAATATAAAACATTCTGTTCTAGCCGAATGGTCAATGCTAATACATTCCAAAGCCTTGGAGCAATAATTGAAAAGGCTTTATTTTGTGTACAAGTTTATTGTCCCTCAGACAACAATGGAATCTGTAACATTTTCTGTCCTGTTCAGTGTAAAATTTTGGTATTAGAGGACTTGTCCAATTACAGCCACCATTCAGAATTTCAGCATTTTGATTAAATTACCCCTTTCACTTAAGGTAGTAAAATATATATGTTTCCTCCTTAAGCTCAGAGAGTATTTTCATTGGGTAAGATGATCACCAAGATGATCTCTGTAGGCTTGCTGATAAAGCGCCAGGTAAAAGTCTTCACAGCCCTGCATGTTTTTCACATTCTGCTATCTGAAAAGGACAATTTGAAATGCATTTATTTATTTAGCTGTATTTATATCCCACTTTTCACCATGTCAAAGCGGTCAATTGGGGGATACATTTAACACGAGGGGATATGAGACACATATGCTAATACTTACAGGGAACATGGGCAATGGAGGGTTAAGTGGCTTGCCCAAGACCACAAGGAGTGCCTATAGGACTAGAAATCCCAGTCCCTCCAGCCTGAGATTGCTGTCCCCAGGTGGGACTTGAACCCCCGGCCCTCCGGCCTGAAGTACCTTGTCCTAACCACTAGACCACTCCTCCCTCACGCATTAAGGGAGTCATTTCTGAACTGTTTGTGTGTGCTATCTGTTGCAGGACCCATGGGAATAAAATGAGCCCTGCAGTAGATAGCACATTAACCATTAGGAGTTTGTTTCACTTTCAACATGAAAGGACAATTATAGAAATAATTCTGGAAATAAGAACAAGAAACCCAAAAAGTCTTGATTGTATAAGTCTTCATACCCCTTTGACTCAGTATTTGGTGCAAGTCCTTTTGGAAGCAATGGCAGCTATGAGTCACTTAGGATAAATGTCTATCAGCTTTGCAGCAAGATGGTGTAATTTTTCTCCATCCTTCTTGACAGTATAGCTCAAGCTTTTTCAGGTTGGCTGGGGATTGTTTGTGAACTGAAGTCTTGAAGTCTTGCCACAAATGTTCTATTGAATTCAGATCTGGACTTTGACTGGAGTACTTTGTAACAGTTAATACAATCTCCCTCTGTTACCAGATACTGTGGAGAGTAACAGAAGACACCACAAAAAGTCACACAATGTATACAGCAAGCCTGCCATACCAAAAGAGCACTAACTCCTTGAACTCAAAGAGCAACAGTCCTATATGAAAAGGCAACGGGCAAATATTCAGTTGGGCCTGAAAACGCCAATACAGCTCCTAGTGGGAAAACAAAAGAAGATGGACTGCTAACAGATCACCACCGACTTTGACGCCAGCAGGACACCATGTGGTCAGGATAGTGACCGGGAACTGCTGGAGGCAGAGGCAGAGTACATTGTACTTTGCTCTAATGTGCTGGTATATCACCTCCTGATCGTCTTGAGTTAACACATCGGCCCAGCAGTAGGAGAAATGCTAAAATGCATCATCACTTGTTGCCGTGGGATTAAGTCTCAAGATAAGAGCTTCTTGATTTTGTGGCCTTATCATAAGACTTGAGCCTGTGGGAGTATGAGATGATGCGCTTGGATGCTTCTGCCATTGCTGGGCGCACGGGGGTAATTGAAGAGGAAAGTCAGAAGGTGACATAGCAACACTGCTAGAGGTAAGTTCAGTACAGTATTTGCTACCCTCACTTCCTGCTACCCTCACTAATGGCTTTATCTGGCTGGCATGAGCAAGGGGGACATGATCGGAGGGGGGTAAAGTACAAAAGAAGAGAAGGAAGGAAAAGAATGGTGATCCACTCCCAGATCACAGGGGGGTGACCCCCTGCTGCTATGAGGGACCCTCTGCAAAATGTTGCAAGGGGGTCCAGAATTTGAACTTATGCTCACACAAACTGACACAAATCTTTCGCAATTCAAGAATACATGACCAGGAATTATACATAGAAATATGCAAACAAAAACGGAATTCTTCTGTGCTCTGCTGTCCACTCCATTCTCGCCCTCTCTTCACCTGTTCCCTTCAGAGGGGAGGAGAGAGGTGAACAAGAAGAGGGGAGGGTGTAAGTAGCTTTGTAGTGCCTGCTCCGTGTTTACACTTGCCTCCTGAAAGTGACTTTTCTATGCTATGTGCTGTGCTCTTAACCGGGTAAGGCGGACGCGGAGCTCCAGCCCCTACCTTGCCCCCTTTCACCACCACCCCCCCCCCCCGCCCCGCCCCTGAAATAATCACACACTACGCGTTATTGGCATTCTAACTGGTCACAGCTTTTATTAACATAACATTATCCAAACCATCTAACAACAGCCATCTTTCACCATACCGGTTCCGGCAGCGGGACGACCCCTCACCAACCATGTGAGTAGCAAAGTGAGTTCCATCCCGCTTCCGCCGGGAACCGTCCCCCGGCAACTCCATCACCCCCCTCCTCCGGCTTCGCCATATTACTAGCAAAAGCCCAGAGGGGTTCTCCGGGTCAGGGGTACCCCACCCCCGCCCTGTGGAGTGCCAATACTCCGGACCCCAGACACTTCCGGGATCCCGCCACAGGCTCAGAGGCACCTGCCCCTGAGCCCCCCCCCCCCCCCGAACACCCAGCTGTGACCAGCTACCCTGCCCTGCATCACGTACTCCACGGCCTCTTGCCAATCGTTCAGGAGCAAATCCACCCCAACTGGGGATAGATGTACTCCATCTGGCCGATATAAGCCAGCACACCCCACTTCAACCCACGGATGCAAAATCTGCCAACCCCCTTTTTCACACACCCATTGGCCAATCTGCCAATTAACTTTAATCAACCCCCGAGACCACCTCCGCTGACCCCAGCAAGCCAGCCTCGGAATTATATCCGACCATAACAAAACAACCTTCATAAACATGAACAACACTTGTTCCAGGTCCCTTTTTGCAGCTCTGATCAGCTGCTTAACCATCCAGGCCCCCAAGTCGTTGCCTCCAAGATGCAGCAGCAGCAATGCTAGGGATCCACGGACACGCTGGTGGTGCCGCAGCAAAGGCAAGAGCTGCGACCAACGAAGACCGCACTCGCCCAGCCATGATATGGTCACCTCCGCTTCGTGCAGCCCAATGTTCGCCCCCAGGGGCCTCGTCGCTGCTTGTTGACCTGCCCAGTACACAAACGAATGGCCGATCATCCAGCAGCAGCATGGCGTCTGGCCCCCATCTAAAAGAAACAGCACAGTCAAACATCGGTTCCCCTCGATCCCCCTCACAACCGCACATATCCCCGGAATGCATTAGAGTGCTACCTGCCTATTTGCTGAATCACTTGCTCGTTTAAACCCGCCTCTGCAGCGCTCATGGCCACGCCAATCCGAAATGAATAAGGCGCAAAGTTGCACGGCTCCAGACCCGCCCGGCGCACCGCCATCTGCAGGACTGCCGTGAACTGAAACCTTGTGAAACAGCATGAATTCTCGTGCAAGAAGAGAAAGCCTCACCCGCAGGTAAGCCTGCATGGCCGCCACTGGACAAGTAAGGGAGTCCCCAATGGCTTTTAATCTTACCCATACACCCTTGCCCGCCTGATCAGTCTTGGACCTTGCCAACCGTATGCTCAACTCCGTACTACACACCCGCACATGATGCACCTGTAAAGCCCCTCCCGCTACCACTGCACTAGATGGCGCCACCAATTCCCCCACCTGGAAAACCCCAAAGAAGGCCACGCAAAACACCACCTGAAAAAGCGTGACCTCGTATGCCGACGCCGCCACCAAAGGCAGCACGGCGCACAGCTTCCTGAGCAGGTCATGCGTGATCAGCCGCCGCTTATCAGCCCGCTCCCAACCCAACAGCAAACAGCGCAAAAGGAACCCCCAACTGGGCGTTCCCCAACCCACTGCCCTGGAGAAAAAGGCAAAGCCCGCTAAGTGCGCCCGTACCGTCGATCTCGCTGCACCCGCAGCCTTCGCTGCCAGAATGTAACAGCCCATGATGTGGTCCGGGACAGGATCTTGCTGCCAGCCCAGGGCCGCTAGAAATTCCACCACTCGGTCGCAGCCTCTGCAATAGGACTGCCAAGTCGCCGGTGACACCGAGCTCCGCAACAGGTTCAGCATGCCCTCAGGTCAGTCTGCCATAAGTGCTCCGGGACCCGCCTTCCAACTGCATCCGCCTCTGGTGCCAATCGCCGGAACAGGTCCCACTTGAAACGGGAAAGAGCATCAGCCACCTGGTTAGCACACCCTGGTACATGACGAGCCCTCACCACCACATTCAATCGCAAACAAGCCAGCACAATCTCCCTCATTAGGGCCGCCACCCGCAGGCAACGTGGAGCCTACCTATTAATAACGCTAACTACAGCTTCGTTATCACACCACCACAGCACCCGTCGATTGCGCAGCCTGTCCGGCCACAACTCCAACACCACCAGCACCGGAAACAGTTCCAAGAAGGTTATACTGTCGGTCAAGCCCACCACCTGCCACTCCCACTCCCACGGCCAAGGCTCCGCACACCAAGAACCCCCAAAATAAACGCCTAAGCCCAAACTGCCCGCCGCGTCCGTTGTCACGCACCTACTTACCCCCGTAGGTAGGAGACATGAGGGTTTCAGTGCGGCCTCTTCTAATAAGCTGGGACAAGTAATGCCCCCTGGGAGTTGGAGTCCCACTAGCTTTTAAAGAAGTGTAGTTGTGGAAGTGAGCAGCTAGGCTTTTTTTCAAAGAGGTATTTTATTTCCCGTCCCGGGAACTTTTGCAAAACAGGTATCAAAAGGAAAAACAAACCATACTTTTGGCATAACACAAAAATAGAACTACAAACTAGAAATCATGCTTCTTTCCAGCTCACAAAAACAAACGGGTGAAAAACAGTCCTTGTAATTCTCAACAGCTGTGCACTTGAAATCTTTTTTCCCAAACAGATTTCCCTTCTATACACTTTAGCATAGAGATGTCACCATACCTGAGAAAGCAAGCGTACAGTCCATTTGATAATCCCCCATGCTTTCCCCACAATCCTCACAGTCCATCTGTTCAGGGGCTTCTGTATAATTTTCTTCTGGGGAACTGTAATTAGTGCCAGTATTGAAGAGTCCCTCTTCTTTCTGAACCGGGCTTCTCTCCTCGTCACTACTGAGGTGAAAAGGCAGGCTACCGTGTAGTTTAGACTTCTCCCTTAGAGGGCCATACACTTCAGGATAAGTGTAGGTGAAGTCCTGCTTTTCAACTGCCCTTCTATTAGAGTGAATTGGACTTTCTCCAGCCTGAGCTCTACCAAGACGTGTTAAGCCAGGAAGTTGGAAATAGCTTTTCTCTCTTAAAAGCTTTTCCCTTCCCTTTACAGTACGTCTCTCTCGGGGTTTAGAAAACTCCTTGGGGAAACTACCTTCACCCTCCTGGTACCTGCATTCAGGATAATTCCCTCTCACAGCTTCTCTGCGTCTGTTTGCAGGAATCCTCTCCTGAGCAAACTCCTCTATGAAACTGCTGGAATCTTTGTCAGAGGTTTCTAGGTAGGTTTCCCGGATATCACTCTCCTGGATATCTCTGTCCCAGTTAGCATTCCTCCCTCTGGCTTCCTGCTTGGCTCCCCTCCGACTGAGGTGGTCCTGGTTAGCTCTCTCTCTACTCCAGACTGACTCTTTCTTAAATGCATCATTCTTAGCTTTTCCCCGTGGCTCAAGAGTGTGCAGCTGACCCTGCTTAGCTAATGAGGCATGAGGTAATCTTTTGCTGGGGCATTTCCCTACACCCTGTGCTGTTATTGATGGTTGCTCATAGCAA
Organism: Ichthyophis bannanicus; assembly: GCA_033557465.1. NCBI lineage: Eukaryota > Metazoa > Chordata > Amphibia > Gymnophiona > Ichthyophiidae > Ichthyophis > Ichthyophis bannanicus. Next base: position 367,448,000 of record CM066033.1, on the reverse strand, counting down.
CCCTCAGCCATGTGCTTGGAGCTGCGTGTTTTAAAACTGCCCTGCACTTTCTCTTCTGTTTCTATAGGCACAATCTGCCCTGCACCATGACACCGTAAAGAGCTGCAAATCAAAGGTAGACATTTCTTTTTCCCGCATAATCGCTATGCCATTGAACCCTTGCAGGAACTCATCCCACACCCCACATGCTCCTGGAGACCCTGATGCGGTGATGCGGCTTCAGTGCACCCAACGTAGCTGCCGCAAACCTACGCAGGAACACCCGCCCCATCGGAATGACCCGACAAGCAAAGTTCAATGAGCCAATCAAAGCCTGCAACTCCCTCAGCGTTACTTTTGCTGACCCCATCACGTTCGCCACCAGAACCCGCAACCTTGCCACTTTATCTGCTGGCAGTCGAGCCACCATGTCCACCGAATCTAACTCCACCCCCAAAAATGTGAGGCGCGTCGCTGGTCCCTCCGTCTTACCCACTGCCAACGGGACACTCCAGTCCCGCGCTAACCTGACAAATCCGTCCAGCAACTCCTGACATTGACCCGTCTGCGCACTGCCCACGAATAGAAAATCGTCCAAATAGTGGACCACATTTGCGCATCCCACCGACTCCTGTAATGCCCAGTGCATGAACGAACTAAACATCTCAAAATAAGAACAGGATACCGAGCAACCCATCAGCAAGCACTTATCAAATAATAGCGACCCTCGAAACTAAAACTCAGCAAATGAAATTAGTCCGGATGTACCGGCAGCAACCGGAAAGCGGATTCGATGTCCACCTTTGCCATGAGGCACTCCGACCCACATTCCCGCACTAACTCCACCACCTCGTCGAAAGATGCGTAACGAACCGCACACAACTCCCATGGAATACAGTCATTGATGGACGCACCAACCGGGAAGGACAGGTTGTGAATCAACCTGAATTTCCCGGGTTCCTTCTTGGGTACAATGCCTAAAGGGGAAACCACGAAGTGCAAGAACGTCCGCTCCGCAAAGGGCCCGGCTATCCTACCCAACTCCACTTCCGCAGCTAACTTGTCCTTAACAATTTGACTAAAACGCTGCACCGACGGTGAGTTACGCGCCCTCTCCGAACCCCCTTTTCTTACCACTGGTATGGCGAAGCCATACTGAAAACCCCTCTCAAGCATTACCCCACCCCGTGCCTCCTGTAGCGCCTCAGCCAAGGCCTAAGAGCCTCGCACTGAATAGGCATCGGGGCCAGGTCCAAGAATACACTATTGCTTGGGAGCAGGCGCTGGGACGCCCGGAGACCCTTTCCTAACACATTTGATGGCCGAGTGTCCCCCTCCACAGACTGAACAACTATGCCGGAACTTACAGTCCGGGAAGGGGCAAGAGGATGTATTAAAACGCCAACAAACATCCCCGGCTTCCGTGCTACTTGGTTTTTGCAACCTGAGAGCCCCTCCCCCATGAAAGGGCCGCCCCGCACCCGCTGCCAATGCACTACCCCCTTTTTGTCCGCCACCGCCCTCTGCACCCCCTCCCCCTGCACCGCCTCTCGCTGACATCTGCGTCAGCCAAAGGTTAATGTCCTGCGTCCCCCAAGACAGCAACCTATTCTCCTCCATCTTGTCCCGGAACTTCTCATCATAGTTGAGCCAAGCCCAACCATCATGAGTCTGTGCCACTTCCAAAATTGAGTCCGCGTAAGCTAGCAACATCCCATATTGCCCTGGGTAATGATGCCCCCATACACTAGCCAACCGCAAGAAGGCCCTCGTCCAGTTTACAACATTGCGCGATGCCCTCCAGACCCTCCCCGCCTTCTCATTCTCCTTCCTCTTCGATTTACTATTCCCCGACCGCTTCCTGCCCTCCAGCAGATGGAAGATATCAATATATTTCCTCTTACGAATCTTCCGTCGCAGCTTTCGCGGCACCCCCTCCCATAACTCTGAATACACCGCAAGCGAAGAGTCCCCCCCACCGGACGCAGCTCCCCCCCCAGCCCCGCCCCTGTCGACTCGCTCCCTGGCCCCCGAGCTCGACGAAGAAGATGAAAACTCATCGGATGACGATGTAGAGGACCTTGACCTTTGCCGCCGCTTACGGCAGTGCCTATCCTTTTTTGCCTTGCCCTTCCCCCCCCATACCCGCTCCCCCCTCACTTCGATCACCCTGCCCCTCTGGCAACTCACTAACTGCAGCAGTCCCAAGCTGTGACGCCCCTGTCAGGCCATCCGCGGCCTGTGGCTGGTCCTCAGCCTGTACCTCCTCGTCCTGGTCCACCCGAGCCTCCGCCGTCGGACAACTTCTCGTAGGCTCCGCGTCCAGCTCGCCACCTCGACCCTCCACAACTCCCAGCTGCTCCAAGCTCCGCGTCTCTCCAGCCAGCATCTGTGAAGACAAGGAAGGAAACAATGGAGGGGAACCGGCCATGGCCCAAGACGGCTGCCAGGCTCCCAACCATTCGGCCCTGGAAGACCCCTGTCCCCCTCTCCGCCAATGCTCCCAAGCCATGGGATAGAAGCCCCCAGGTACTAAAGGCCAACCCCATGGGCCCCCCCCACCCAGACTGTCCTGCCTGGCCACGCCCCCTTGTGACCCCCCAGGCACAGGGGCGGACCCCAACCACTCCCCATCCTCCCATCCCCCTTGTGATGCCCCCCAACACCTGTCTGCCCTGCCTAGCACGCCTGAAACCTCCCCCGCCACCACCCCCTGGAGGCCACCTTCAAAGCCTCCCTGGCACTGCCCCTGCCCCTTGCCAGAAACCGCACCAGATCCCCACCCACCCCGCTGAGCCCCCTTGCTCCAACTACCTCCCCCTCCTGGGCCCCACTCCTATCACCCCTCCTCCCCCTCCCTTTTCCTTGTGCTCCCCCTTCCCCCCCAACTTGCTTCCCTCATGCCTTAGCTGCCCTTCCCCCAGCCCTCCCCTTAGACCGCATGGTCCCCTGTTCCTTTGCAGGCATGCTAGTGCTCGTTCTCCGAGTTTTTTGTGCTTCTTTTTTTTTTTTTTTTTAATGAAATCGCAAAATAACAGCAGCCCTGGAACCCTGACCAACTTTCCCCCTCGGGCCAAGCACTTGCCTCTGGCCCCGCAGCTGCAGCCGCCAGCGATCTGTCCTCCTGACACTGACACAGCCTCCGCTCAGAGGCAGCCGACCCGAACAGGGCCCAATACACCTCCGCGCCGAAGACCGCTGCCGTCCACTGCTGCTGCTTCCTCACCGCAGCCGCAATGCCCGCCACGACAGGAAAATCCGACACCTGTCCTCGTCCTCCACCTCGCCGGACTGTCAGCTCCCCCGGCATGCTCCTGCTCCCACAAGGCGCCCCCACCCTCCCGCTTCGTGGCCATTGGCTCCCGCTCCACTCTCTCACCCGCGGGAGCCAATGACTTTAAAAAATGCACTTGCCGCCGCTTTTTTCCCCTCCTCTTCAATCCCCAAGGCCGGGGCCACGCACCGCGCCACCCCCCGGTTATCTGCGGCCGGCTGGCACGTGGCCCCGCGGCCTTCTCGTTCTGCTCTAAGCTCATCTCCTCCGTCCTAGTTCCTGCTGCTGTTGCTGCTTGGGAGGGGGAGACGGCAATGGGAATCAGAAGTGCTGATCTCTGATGGATAAGATCCCATGTGCACGTCAGTAGTCAGGAGCAGAGCCCTGTGTTTTATGAAATGAATCCACCTGTTGCTGCTGCTCCACTTAGACATGGTGCCTGGGGCAGTTGATCTCTTAGTTCCTCTTTAATCCCGGCACTGCCCATAGTCACAAGGCAAAGACTGAAGACTCTCATAAAACGTAAGTTGAAGACTTCGCTATCTACAAAAGCATATCATAGTGGTAATACATTAAAACTCATTTATTGCGTGCATTTTCTGTTGGTTTTGATCTGTGGCAGAAAATTATTTGGTCATTATTAAAAGAGGAAAGTGGGAAGATAGAACACTTTCAGAGATGGCTAAGATGAAAGAAGACCAGAGGTCTGTCAATTCTAAATTGCCTAGCAACTACCTCGAAATGGCAGAGGAACGTGAAATAAACCCAACAGTGTATCTGTAGCCAATCCTGCGGCCTAGTGAAATCCTGTTTGATTCTAAATGTAATAATCAGCTTACAGTAAGTCCCTGGATCATCAGTTTGCATCCTTAGCAACGTTAGCACCCTTCATACCATCACATAAAGAAAAAAACCTGTTATATAACATTTTAACACGGCCACCAATTTAATATGCATGTATTGTGGTAATGAGCACATATTTGTAAAGCAGCAATAAATTTATATCAACTGCTATACTTTTGGAGGTGGAGTTAACTATTAGTGTGCTGATCTGTGCATAAGCAGTTACCCAGTAGGCAGAGGTAATGTCCAGACCTCCCCTTATCTTCCCCAAATCACTCTGAGTCAAGAACTCCTCTCCCAGGACTTGAAGTCCCCATCCATAGCACATCTGGCCCAACCTGTGCACCCACTCTCTCCCTGGGGAAGCCGCAGAAAGAGGAAAAAAGCCTACTGGTTTCACTGGTCATTGACTATTTGGCGCCTTTACCTGCTCATTGCTTATGAGGTTAAGGGACTTCTGCAGGGAAAAGACTGGAGGGTTTTGAGAAGTATTGTGCACTAAAACAAACAAAATGAAATGAAAACCCTCCACCAACAAAACTAATTTATGTATGTATATATATTTAAGCCTGCATTTTCCTAGTATCAATTGGAAGATTTATTTTTTTTAACATTTGTTCTATACCTCTTTTTGTGGTATCAAAGCAGTTTACATTGAACTCAACTAAAACATGAACATATTTATATTGGGTTATAGGCTTAGATAAGGGTGTTCATATTAAATCACAGAAGTGAGGGTAGTGGTTAGGGGGCATAATTTATTAACATGCAAGAGGAAGAACAGTACGTAATGTATGGTACTATTCAGTACTACTACTATTCAGCACTTATAAAGTGCCACGCACGCAGCGCTGTACAGCCAAAACATACAAGAGACAGTCCCCGCTCGTCAGAGTCATGCTCATCTGAGCTTACAATCTAGTCGCAATAATACAGAGCATTAGGCAATTCGGTGCAAGGCCCAGTATGGTCTTTACAATTCGGTCATGAAAATTGATTGGGGTTAGGTTAGATAAGGATAGAGGTCAGGATCTGAAAGCGACAGTGAAGAGGTGGGTCTTCAACCTGGATTTGAAGAGGGCCAGGGAGGGTGCCTGGCATATAGACATGGGTAGGCTGTTCCAGGCGTGAGGTGCAGCAAGGTGAAAGGAGCGAAGTCGTGAGTTAGCGGTGCAAGTGAAAGGCCTAGATAGAAGTAATTTGCTAGCGGAGCGAAGTTCCCGAGAGGGGACATAGGGAGAGATAAGAGATGAGAGGTATTAAAGGGCCATAGAGTGAATCCATTTATAGGTGAGTAGGAGAAGTTTGAATTTGATGTGGAATTGGATAGGGAGCCAGTGAAGCGACTTGAGAAGAGGAGTAATGTGAGCATGGCGAGATTGGCGGAAGATTAGTTGAGCAGCTTAATTTTGTATAGATTGAACGGGAAGGAGATGGCTTATGGGGAGACTAGCAAGGAGTAGGTTGCAATAGTCAAGGCAAGAGGAGATTAAGGAGTGGGTAAGCATTTTGGTAGTGTGTTCAGAAAGGAAGGGGCAGATTTTGCTAATGTTGTAGAGAAAGAAGCAGCAGGTCTTAGCTACAAGCTGGATATGTGTGGAGAAGGAAAGAGAGGTGTCAAAGATAACCCCCAGATTGCGGGCCAAGGGAACAGGAAGGATAGTAGATCCATCCACATAGACTGAGAAGGGGGGAAGAAGAGGGGAGGAGTTGGGGGGAAAGACAAGGAGTTCAGTCTTGGCCATGTTCAATTTCAATCGGCGATGAGACATCCAGGCAGCGATGTCAGAAAGGCAGGCAGAGATCTTGGTCTGGATTGCTGGAGAGATATTAGGTGTAGAGAGGTAGATTTGGGAGTCATCGGCATAGAGATGGTACTGAAAGCCATGGGAGGAGATAAGTGTGCCAAGGGCTTGGGTATAGAGAGAGAAAAGGAGGGGGCCCAAGACGTATCCTTGGGATACACCAACATGGAGTGGAGTAGGAGAGGAGGAGGAGCCGCCAGAGCAAACGCTGAAGGAGCGATGGGAGAGGTAGGAGGAGAACCAGGATAGTACGGAGCCCTTGAAACCAAGCGAGGAGAGGGTTGAGAGGAGAAGATTGTGGTCAACAGTGTCAAAGGCAGTGGAGAGGTCAAAAAGGATGAGGATAGAGTAGTGGCCCTTAGATTTAGCTAGGAACAAGTCATTGGAGACATTTGTAAGAGCCGTTTCAGTGGAATGTAGGGGACGGAAGCCGGATTGTAGTGGGTCTAGGAGGGCCTGGGAGGTGAGGAAGTCGAGGCAGCGGCGGTGGACTGCTCGTTCTAGTAGTTTAGATATGAAAGGAAGGAGGGAGATGGGTCGATAGTTAGAAGGACAGGTGGATCGAGTGAGGGTTTCTTGAGGAGGGGTGTGACAACAGCATGTTTGAAGTCTATGGGGACAGTTGCAGTGGAGAGTGAAAGGTTGAGAATATGAGCAATGGAGGGGACAACGGTGGGGGAGATGAGGTGTAGGAGATGGGTGGGGATAGGGTCAGAGGAACAGGTGGTGGGTTTGGAGGAGGAAAGAAGGAGTGTGGTTTCCTCTTCAGAGATTGTGGGGAAGGAGGAGAGGGTAGCAGAGGAAGTGAGGATGGGGGGAGAATTGGGGAGGGGGGAGATAGATAAGGGGGTGGGGAATTGGAGGGTGATCTTGTGGATTTTGTCATGGAAGTAGTCGGCTAGGGTTTGGGCGGAAAGGGAGGGCGGGACCGGGGGTGGGGGCACCTTGAGGAGAGAATTGAGGGTGTTAAAGAGGCAGCAAGGATCAGAGGTGAGGTGAGGGAGTTGGTCAGATGGATGTAGTATTCTTGTTTGGCCAGTGCTATGGCTGACTGGAAGGAGCCAAGCATGAATTTGAAGTATAGAAGGTCTTCCGGGGAGCGGGATTTGGACCAAGCACATTCAGCAGAATGGGCACAGATGCATAGACAGCAGATTGTGGATGAAAGCCAGGACTGGGGGTCAATCATCTGACAGGACGTGGGGTGGGTGGGGCAAGGGTGTTGAGGGCCGAGGATAGTACAGCATTATAAGAGGATACTGCCTCGTTAACGGACTTGGAGGACATAATGGAGGAAAGAGAAGGTGAAATTGTGGAGGAGAGAGTCAGGGGATCGATATTAAGGAGGTTTCTAAATAGGTCTGAGGAGACAGCATGAGGTTGAGACAGCGGAAGCTGAAAATTAAAGGTTAAAAGGTGATGGTCAGATGAGGGATGGATTGAGTTGCGGAAGTTTGAGGGAGAGGAATTAGAGAAGAGTATTAGGTCAAGGCAGTGGCCGTGTAGGTGGGTGGAGGTAGTGGAGCAAAGTTGGGGGTCAAACGAGAAAGTGAGGGCGAGGAACTTTGAAGCATGGGGATCGGAGGGGTTGTCAATGTGAATGTTAAAATCGCTGAGAATAAGAGTGGGGGAAGAGGGATCCAGAAAGATGGAAAGCCAGGAGTCAAAGTCGGTGAGGAAGGTCGATTTGGAATTGTCGGGTGGGCGATATATAACAGCTATTTGGAGGGGAAGTGGTGTGAAGAGGCGAATGGAGTGGACTTCAAATGAGAGGGAGGAGTGTGACTGAGGCAGCAGGAGGGGATGGAATTGGCAAGAAGGAGCAAGAAGAAGCCCAACACTACCACCGTGACCAGTAGATCGAGGTGTATGGGAGAACTGGTAGCCCCCGTGGCAGAGAGCAGCAATAGATGCGGTATCGTCTGGGAGGAGCCAGGTCTCAGTTAGGGCAAGAAGGTGTAGCGCATTGGAGATAAAGAGGTCGTGAGTAAAAGGAAGATTGTTATAGACTGAGCATGCATTCCATAGGGCACATGAGAACGGGAGAGTGGAGGGGGAAAGGAGAAGGATATGGATAAGGTTGGATAAGTTACGTGAAGATTTCTTTTCAGAGTAAGACAGCGGCCTATGGGGGCTGTTATGTGAGGATCTATTTCCAGAGTAGTACAGAGATTTAGAGGGGCCAGGGTACAGGTGGGTATCTCTGGATGCGTGTGCCCTCCAAGAGGGATGGGAAGTGAGGGGTGAATGAAGGGTGATATTGATGAAGTCAGATAGGTTGTGTGAGGATCTCTTTTTAGAGTGAGATGAAACTATAATGGGGATAGGGTTGGGGTTGGGGTTGATATCACTGGATGAGTGATTGGGGCATGAGTGAGGGAGGCGGAAGGGGAGAGGAGCGGGATATGGATGAGATTAGATAAGGTCCATGAGGAACTCTTCTTAGAGTGAGAAAGAAATCGAGGGGGGCCATGGTTGGGGTTGATATTACCTGATGAGAGAAGGAGAAGGAGTAGTAGAGAGCGGGGTAAAACGGAGGCCATAAGGCGGAAGTGAGGGTGGGGTTGCCTTAAAGAGAGAGGGGCTGGTCGAATGAGGGGGAGGGTGTGATGACGCTCAAGAGCAGATGCTAGGTTAGAAGACAGAATGGAGGGAGAAGTGAGGAAGGTAGAGGGGGAGTAGTGGGGAGAGGAGTGAGAGTGCTGGTAGGAGGGGAGGCAGTTGGGGAGTATGAGGAAGAGAAGGACAATGTGATGTGGGGCCATGGAAAAGGAGTAGTGGGGCTATGTAGCATATGTTATCTTACAACAATGAGGTGGCTGAGGATTCTAAGCACTATACGGTATATGATGGGTTACAAGTGGGAACTACACGCTATGCAATATAGGTTAGAATACAAGCAATGGCTAGTTCTAGAGCCTGTGTAGCAAAGTTCTATATGCAGGCAGTGGGTAGCAAGTTCTATGCAGGCAAGTTTTATGCAGGCAATGGGTAGCAAGTTCTATGCAGGCAAGAGGGTTGGGTGGAGGGTCTACATGACAGGTCCAAAGAATTCTTCGAAGAGGTGCATTTTCAACTTTTTCTGAAAGTCAGTTTGGTCCTGGGTGATCCATAGTGTAGTTGGCAGTGAGTTCCATAATGTAAGGCCATAGTATGAGAATCTCCGTTGGCATACTGTTTGAGAACTTTTTGTTTTTTTGATGTGGGATATTGAGAAGATTTAGGTGTTGTCATTGTAGTCTTGGGTTTGGGTTCTTCTGAATGAGTGGCTGTAGACAGGCTGCAGTAAGATTGTGTATCGTTTTGAAGGTGGTCATGATTGCTTTGTATTTTATTCTCACTTTTATTGGGAGCCAGTGTAGGATCTTGAGTACTGGTGCGATGTGATTGTATTGTGAGGTTTTGGTAAGGAGTCTGGCTGTTGTATTCTGTGCGGTTTGCAGAGGCCTGAGGGCTAGGTTTAGGAGGCCCTGTAGGACTGAGTTACAATAATCCAGGTGTGGAGTGATTAAGGCCTGGCATACAGTACAGAAGTGATTAGGATCTAGTAGTGGGCGAAGATTGTGCAAGATCCTCATCTTATTGTATACAAAGTTCTTTGTTCTTTTGATGTGTGCTTGAAAGGATAATCTGTGATCTAGAGTGATCCCTAAATACTTAATCTCTGACCTTACTGGGAGTAGCACTTCGTTGACCTTTAGACATTCTGGAGGGGCATAGGATGGGTCCTTGAAGATAAGCCTATGAAGATGTGATATCATAAATATCACATAGACTCATGTTTGGTACAATTGTTATTGTGCACCAGATTAGGCAGATTTTAGAAGCCCTTTTTGTGATTTAAATGTGTATCAACAGCCATATACATGTATAAATATAGTAATATATATAGTAACATAGTAAATGATGGCAGATAAAGACCAGTATGGTCCATCTAGTTTGCCCAGTGAGGCAGTAAGAGTAGGTGCATTTGCCGCTCAGTGCAGGTCACCCCTCCCCATGCATTTGTTTGAGCATGTACCCACTGCTCCGTGTAAGTCACCCCTATTTGATGAGATATAATAGACAGTTATGTTTATTTTTATTTTATCCTGTTGCTATAAAGGGATCCGCTGTGTCTGTCCCATGCCATTTTGAATTCTATCACTGTATTTGCTCCCACCACTTCTATCGGGAGGGCATTCCAAGCATCCACTACCCTTTCAGCAAAAAAGTATTTCCTGATGTTATCTTTCAGTTTACCACCTTGCACCTTCACGTTATGCCCTCTAGTTTTACAGCTTCCCCGTCTTTGGAAGACGTTTGTTTGTTCATTAATACTCTTTAAGTATTTAAAGGTCTGAATCATATCTCCCCTGTCCCTCCTGTCCTCCAGAGTATACATATTTAGATCTTCAAGTCTCTTCTCATATGTCTTCTGACACAGGCTCCAAATCATTTTGGTCGCCTTCCTCTGAACCGTTTCTAGTCTTTTTATATCCTTTGCAAGATATGGTCTCCAAAACTGAACACAATATTCCAAGTGAGGCCTCACCAGCGACTTGTACAGTTGCATTAGTACCTCTTCCTTTCTGCTGGTAATTCCTCTCTGTGTGCAACCCAGCATCCTGGAGTTTGCTCCCACCTTGTCACATTGTTTCGCCACCTTGAGATCCTCAGAAACAAATCACTCCGAGGTCCTTCTCCTGCTCCGTGCACACCAACTTCTTGCCCCCTAGCACATACAATTATCTTGGATTTCTGCTTTCCAAGTGCATGACACTGCACTTCTTCATATTGAATCTTAACTGCCAAGCATTAGACCATTCTTCCAGCTTTTGTAGATCTTTCCTCATGTTATCCACTCTCTCACGGCAGTCCACTCTGTTTCAAATTTTCGTGTCATCTGCAAAAAGACAGACTTTTCCATTCAGTCCTTCAGCAATATCACTCACAAATACATTGAACAGTACCAGTCCCAGGACCGAATCCTGGAGCACACCGCTAATCACCTTCCTTTCATCCGAGTGAGTTCCATTTACCATCACCTTCTGTTGTCTGTCAGTCAACCAATTTCTGATCCAGTTCACCACCTTGGGACCCATCCCCAAGCTGTTGAGTTTATTGATAAACCTCCTATGAGGAACAGATTCAAAGGCTTTGCTGAAATCCAGGTAGATCACATCCATCGCATGCCCTTGATCTAGTTCTCTGGTCACCCAGTCAAAGAAAATCTGATTTGTTTGGCAAGATTGTCCTTTGGTAAAACCATGTTGCCACGGATCATGCAACCTGTTGGTTTTGAGAAAGTCCACTATTTGCTCCTTCAGGAGTGCCTCCATTACATTTCCTGCCGCCGAGGTAAGGCTTACCGGCCTCTAGTTTGTCACTTCTTCTCTATTACCACTTTTGTGAAGAGGTACCACATCAGCCCTTCTCCAGTCCTGTGGAACTTCTCCTATCTCCAAGTATCTATTAAAAACATCCTTTAATGGCCCTGCAAGAACCTCTTTGAGCTCTTTCAGTATCCTGGGATGTATCCCATTTGGTCCCATGGCCTTATCCAATTTCAGTTTTGCAAGCTGTTCCAACACATCCATGTGTAAATTGCCATTTTAGAAAGGGTGGAATTTACACATGGCTGACTGAATCATGTAGATGGGGGTCATGTTAGGAGTGCGTCCTGGGCAGTAGAAAAATCTATACATACTGTATATTCCCCATTTCATATAGGGCATACACAAGTAAGCCCAAAATTGACCACATCCAGATTTACACCTGCTCCCTAGCACAAATAGTGTGTTAAAAAGTGTCCTTTTGACCATCCCTTTACAGGAAGGATTAAGGGAGAAAGCAGCCTTACTCCTCCAATGTTTATTTACCCCTTTGAATTGAAACAGGGGCAAGAGAGAGTCCACTGTACTTATGAGGATTTACACATCCATGTTTGCAAAATGGCCAAACTACATGTGTAAGTGCTGATATTTACATGTATTTACTGTGAATGCTGGCACTGACGCGTGTAAGTTGCTGGGTTGCCCCATTGATTTTTCCCACATGTATTTTTCTGAAATGGCTTCTGCTGCTGCTGCATATGCATTTGTATATTAGAAATAGTTCCACTTTGCAGCCAGGATCAGCAGCCCCATCCAGTGTCACTACTAAGAATTGTCAGAATTTATATTGACTAAGGACTGGTACTTTCTAGAATCCTGGAGATTCCTTCTGCCATTCACTTTAGGATGGGATGGGACTCCCCCTGGGAAAGGAAAACCACTCATTATATAGATTTTAGCCATTGCGGCAACAATGATGTAGGTGGGTGTTTGTCTAGCCAGAGAACATCATCCACATTTGAAATATCTGTATCATTCACTCTAACCAGCAAGAAGAAAATAAGAGGCTTGGAGTCACTACACATATGCAGGGGGGTGCTCAGTCTAAAGATGGTGTCCATGGAAAATCTCTTTCAGGAGAAAACCAGCACCAGATAAGAAAAGCCACCAAGGTACCTAATTTAAGGGAAGCAAATCTTTACAGTACCAGAGAATTGAAAGCTAACAACCCTAAGCCCAAGTGCTTTGAAGATAAAGGAAAGGGGAGGACAGAATACTAAGTCATTGAATATTGTAAAGTGCTATCAAGAGATGCAATATCATATCCTACATAGGGGCTACCTTTCCCGGGAAAGGGGTGATCACCTGGGGTTGTGGGATTCGGGGTACTGTGAAAAATGTAAAGTGGGAGTGGAGACATTTCGGCATGCCTTTTTGGAGTACTCAAACAGACCTTTGGGGAAGGGCTTTCCAGGGCATGAAGAAATTCTCAATAAGCGCATAGAGTGGACTTATGGGCTGTTGATGTTGGGGGAGGATGGACCATTTTGAGACCAAAAGATCCTTAAGGTTGAGGGTAAATTCATTATGCTGGGTGTATAGGGGGTGAAGAAGGTCACCCTGCAGTGATGGTGGAAGATCTGATGCCTGTTTTCCAGCAGTGGCTGAACATCATGCACCTCCTTGCTCAAGTTCGTTACAAATGGATATGGCACCAGCTCCAGTAAATATCCTAGGTCCATAACAGGGGTTGGGTGGGGGGCATAACAGGGGTGGTGGGGGCGCATAAATAAGGTTTTAATAATATATGGACAGAGGCGTGTGGCTGTTGATGTGTGACTCAGGCAGCGTCTACCTTGTACCTGCCTTGTACCTGGAGACTGAGATTCTTGTATTTCTGTGATTGCCAAAGTGACATGTATGATTTGTCTGTTAAATAAGTAAAAACAATATTTTAAAAAATATATACAGCAGTAAATGTATTATGTAAGAATTCAGATTTTGAAAGGAATGGGGTAGCTCTAGTTATGTCCAGACTGGATTACTGTAAAGTAGTTTATGCCAATCTCCCCGCCTACCAACTCAAACCCCTTCAACTCCTGCAGAACACAGCCGCTCGTCTTGTCACTTTTGCCCGGAAATCGGATCATGTAACTCCTCTTCTGCTTCGCCTCCATTGGCTTCCGCTGCACTTTCGGTTTAAATACAAGGTTCTTATACTATTACATAGAGTCATCCATACTTCCAACCCACAGTACTTAGCAAATTTAGTCTCTCTTCACACTCCTTATCGGCAGCTCTGGTCATTACACGCTAACCGTCTGTTTCTCCCCCCACCTTCACGAGCTCACCTTGAACAGACACGCCATGCCGCTTTCTTTTTCTTGGGCCCCTCACTCTGGAATTCTCTTCCTTCCTCTCTTCGTCTAGAGCCTTCCTACCAACACTTCAAAAACCTACTAAAAACTCACTTGTTCCAACAGGCATATGATCTCCCCTCCCAGTAGTCCTGTCTAATTGTTTTGTTTGTCTTTGCTTACCCAAGGTTTGTCTGGTTTGTCTATTGTTTGTTTTGTTCTGTGACCTCTTTGGTCCTTCTTTTCTTTATTTTAATGGATTTCTTTTCCTTTTTAACGCTTTTATTTATATTATTTTATTGTAAACCGCCCTCACGTTTCGACAAGGGCGGTATATTAAATGTAAATAAAGATAAAGATAAAGATATTACAAAATGAGACTTTTCCACTGTATTATAATAATTTATAAGAGTGTTAAAGTTGTTTATCAGTGTCAGCAGGCATCTCATAACCTGGTGAGGTACAGATGCCCATCCATGAAACCCACCCTGTTATGTAATATATGCCGTAATGTACCTTCTTGCCCATACAATTCCTCTCTGATCTGCTGCAGAGGTTTGGGCTGGGTCCTGTGCATGGCCCAGAACCTTGTTCAAATTGCCTCCAAATCTTGAATTATGTGAAAGCATCTATGAAAGAAGAGCGGGATAAACATAGGGATCCACTCAGTTTGCTTGTTTGGCCCCGAACATCCTCACATCTGTTGGGATGCATGGCCGTCATCTTGAGGATCAGCAATGCCTAGGTGAGTGGAAACTGGGCCATTTTGACAGTAAGGGCTCTGTGCAAGCAGCTGCCTTGTGCAACATCAAATCATTACTTGCTATACCCTAGTAGCCAGCACAACGTTTGAGCCTAGTAGTTGCCTATGCTCTGCAAGTGCGTTCTAAATAGGCCCTGTAGGACCCTTCTGGTGGGGCACTGTGTGCCTGCAATACCACTGCCTATGTGAGCAGTGTGTGCTGCATTTATCAGATACGGGGTGGAGTGTCCCTGCCTGCCTAGATGTATGCCTGCATGCATTAGCTTGCCGGTACGTGACTATGGCTCTTGGTGCTTACACACATTTCCAGATGACACCACCTGAGATACCTTGCCCTCTCACCTTGTGGCAGCCCTGCCCATTTTTTCTAGATAACAGAGTGGCTGACTAATGCAGCAGTGTGTCTGTGTGTGGCTTGGGGAAGGCAGTTGTTTGACAGGCAGCATGAGTGATCATGCCCTCTCCACAGGAGTCGATGCAAGGGGATTGGGCGTACCTCCTCTAGGATTTTCAATAACTCAATATTTGTGATCATTGCAACACCACTCCTCTACCAACAATCCAGTGCAACTGCCTAATTGGACATCATGCTTTTCTATCTTAAACGTTTGATTAGTACAGTATGCATGTATGTGCCAACTCCCCATACAGGTATAAGAATGTGCTTATGACTCTTGAAGGTTGTGTGGCTGTATGACTCTATGCTTTTGTTTTGATGACTGCTAGTGCTCTTTATTGGCCCTAGATGTTGCTGCCCTAGGCAGCTGCCTTATCTTGGCTAATGGCTTGGCCAGCCCTGCTTACCTTGTTTCTCTGCTTAGCCACTCGGTGTCAGTCTGCAGCTAAGTGGATCCTCTCCCAGACTCTCTGTGCTGCAGCATGGGCTGCCCTGCACTTTCCAGGGCAGTAGAGGATGTCTTCCTCTGCAAGCACCAGGGTAGAATCCCTGCCTTGGAGAAATCAGGCTGTCTTCTGGCCACCATTGTGGTGCAGAGCAAAAAGGAAATATGATTTGGCATGTCATATACGGGAACAGGAAACACATAGACACAGCTCCACAGGCGAAGATGTCCCATGTGCATGTGGATTGCAGAAGCGCACATGCATTTTGCCACCAAACAGAACATGCACGCACACATGCATCATCCAAAAATATGCAGGTCTGTATGTGCAGCCATCCCACTGGGGCTTTGTAGATTTTCCATGTGCTTCCCTCCCTGCTGGTGGGGATGCCCATGGATCGCCATTTTGGACCAGAGTTGCATGTCTTTCCCGCTCTTTCTTCCAGGTGGATTTTCCACATGTATAAAGCCATGATTTCAGAACCCATGTACATCATTGGATGTTTTTAAAAAAACACGTTCACTTTGAAGGGTGGGGCTATGTCAGTTTTACATGAGCCTCAAATGTGCACACCCTCTCTTCTTAAATTGACACAGATTTGCAGATGTTCACATTTCCACATCTCTTCCACTGCCTAGACGGCCTTTCTCAAATGTGCCTTAAAGCATTTCTCAGAATGCAGCGCCTGCCCATTTCTGTTATGGTTGATCAGGCCACAACAGGCTCAGTGTGTGGGTACTAAAATAAAATACTAAAGGGGTTGCTTTAGAAGTGTCTACATGTGGAATAGCAGCATTTACATGACGATTGCTAACACACATAAATGATGATTTCAGAAAACTGCTATTTACACGTCCAGATCCCCCAAATGCAGGGCTTTGAAGGCGGTGTAGTATGAGTAGGCCAAAGGTTTATGTGTGTTCCCCATCTTGCAAAGAGAATACAGGTCTATATAAACAAATTTCCCTGCTGGGCTTTGCACCATCTCATAGGCACATGCAGATTTTTTAAAAGTGCTGGTTTCGGCCAGGGCTTTGCACAAGGGATTAAGGGGGTAATGCTCCAATTTTTCTATTTCCACTTTGGTTAATTGGCGACATTTATATATATAGATTTTTTGAGTCAACTCACTATTTGTACATATAATTGGCAGCACTTATACATGGAAGTTACAAAATAGCCATTTCTGTAAGTGCCAACGTTTCTGTGTGGAAGTTGGTGATGGACGCCACTCTTTTTTCCCATGTTTATGTTTGCAAAATCAATGTTCCTGCTGTATGTGCCAGGAAATACACACGTATTTGCCAGAGTCCTTCCGTGTATTTTACAGCACATTCTGCGTTTGGCACAGCCTTTTGTAAAATAGTAGTGAATCTGTGAATGGCCCTAGGTGGACATTCCAATCCCTACCTCAACGTTCTATGCAAACTGGGCCTTCACATTAGAAACCAAAGCACACTTGTTATCATTGCATTTATCTCAGAGATAACAACATACATCAGCTCTGGGCTGGCCCAACCATTAGGCAAGATTAGAATGGTCTGGGCAGCAGCTTCTGAGTAGCCGCATAAACAATAACATGAAAACAATAAATCCTGACAGCCAGACAAAATCCAAAGTGCCTCTGGAGGAGATTGCATTTTCTGTGACCAGTGGGCACAACATTGGCAACACTACTAGCATCTTGCAGAAGCTAGAACAGCATTGATAATAGAAGTGTCGGTGCCGAGTGATTATTCTGTGAATCGTGTGGAGAGGGAGAAGATCTTGAAGTATCACGAAATGCAGTCAGAGACCAAGAAAATATGGCAGAAAGATACAGAAATATTTCTCATTGTACTGGGAGCCACAGGCCTGATAAAGAAGAATTTCCAAGCACATCTTGACAAACTACCCATACATGTTGCATCTTACGAACTCCAGCAGGAGGCTCTCTTTGGCACGATGCAAATATTACACCGAGCAATTGCAGTAAATTTGAGAGACTAAGATCATACTCCACATACCCTGGCTTACAAGTGAGGTTCACAACTGTCATGGTACGCGCAAAACTAACCCATTTGGAGAAACTTCCCCGAGTGCTACAGCACAAACATGCGCCAAAAGAAAAAAAAACAAAAAGGGGGGTAGGAGCACTCAGATACCTAAAATACTATTACTTCCACACTAACTACAGACCAGCAAGCCAAAACCTTAAAAGGTCATAAGTAAAACATTCCCTAAAGAACAATTCCTACTGTCAAAGAGAAGAGGAGTCAGAACGGAGCTGGGAACCACGCTCACTAACAATAACTGTTTATGAGCAAAAGTGTCATCCAAAACTACCCGCTAAATCAATCATTGGCTCAATCCTCTTAGTTATATATTCATCCTAAATAATACCTAATTCACGAATATTAGCAATAAATGTATCTTATAAAACAAGTCAGTGCTGATTACATCACAACCAGTCATCCACCACATACAATATACAAAAGGCTCCCAAAGTATCAAAAATATAACAACAGAGTAATAATGGCTTTCAATCAATATAAATCATATCAAAATATTACAAATGTTGCAAAACAAACATTGTTGCCAAAAGTGTTTTTTAAAAGCCTTATTCCCCAACTAACCAAGGCACAACCACCCAGCACACAGTTTAAAGACTCTTCTCATAGCAGGGCAGCATCTCTTGTGCACTCACTGCTAAAACGCAGAGTTTACAGGTAAGTCAGTATTGGCTGTGGCAGCCAGGATAAAGTGCTTAGCTGTAGGTCAGTCAGCCCGATTCCACTGTAAAGCAGGCAAAGTCCTGTAGTCGGGTGCATGCTATTTCCAAGCAGCACACGCTGGATGCCTTCCTTCTCCCACTGCTTCAGGGGCTTGGCACTTTATAGCCAGCATAACATCGGCGTCTATCACAGGAGAGTACAAACAGTTTACAAATATAAGCATAAAATGCTCCACAGTCTTGTTAATGCCTAGCTGAAGACAGATTAACTCCTTCCAGCATTAAGGGTTGTTTTGAGAGAGAGAATCAAACAGAGCTTCAAACTGCCATGCTGACCTTCACAGTACCTAAAGAACCCATTGGAAGGCACCAGAGTTAAATAGCTCACCAAGAAACTCTCCCAACCAATCATAAGAACATAATCAAAACACTGGGGAAGACACAGACACAAACAGCAGAGCCAATGGCAGCATCCCACTACCAAAAGACAACCAATTCAGCCAGTCACCACACACTATACGCAAACCATTGAATACTATTCAATGGAATCATTTAAGCCTGCTGGTTTTTCAGACTGCAAATCAAAAATCCAGAACTGCTTCCAATGCAATAAATATGGCAACACATTTTTACACCCAGTCAATGATAACTCTCACTACAGAGTGTATGGACTCATGCTACAGCAGCTCTTAAACACATTCAGCAACCCGGATGTGAACCTCTGTCTGGATAATCCATCTATGCATACTGACTTTCTCAAACAGCTATATGTCCCCTGCTCTCCAGATGTCTTCCATCAACTTTGGAAAGATGCAGGGGAGGAATTACCCTGTGGGCTCTGGCACGTCAGCAGCCATGTGGTATAATGGACACATACTTACACCTACACTATGGTCATGTCACCCTGAGTGACAGATCTCTGTGGGTAGCAGGCCATGTGCTTCGGCACACATGACCTGCTGCTGAGCCGAGCCACGCCAACCCTCGATCCCACCACCAGAATCGGCAGTTGTGTGGCTCAGTATGGAAGGCATAGCGGCGCATCGGAGCAGCACGACTTGGGGGAGTGGCACAGCCGGGGCTTCTGCCTTGAGGTACATTCTATTTTACAAACCTTCCACTTACATTCCTCAACCCAGAGCCAGACCATGGGGAGAAGGCAGCTTCCTGTATATACAGGTGAAAGAGCAGCCCATACCAGGCAGCGTGCTCCCCTCCCACATGTGTAAATAGGAGTGGAGTAATGCTTTTCAAGGAACTCCTAGAGATACATGGGGACCACCTTGAGCAATGGAGGTCTCAGCACAATTATAGTCCATGAGCAAACAATTTTGCAATCAGCCATGTGTAGATAAGATGGATGGGGTTCGCCCTCTTGTGAAATGACCATTACCCACATTTGTCCCTCATACATGTATCCAGCTGCAGGTAATTTCAGAAAGAACCACATGTAAAATGCCAACATTGAAGCTTACACGTGTAGCAGCCTATTTTAGAAAAACTGCTTTGTGCTGTATGTGTGCTGGCCATGGTGCCAAAGCAAGGGAAGCTCATCTGTAAGGACAATTTCAGCCAAGGGGAGGTGGAACTACTGCTGAGGGAGGTGCTGAAGCATTAGGGTATTCTCCTGGGCCATGCCGGTGTACGCATCAGTGCTTACCAAAAGCAAAAGATCTGGCTTTGCATATGCAAATGGGTCAAAGCAATAGAGATGCTAAGGAACTAAAAAGAAATGGCAGAGGTTCAGCAGTAAGAACAAGATGGAGGTCAGCTGAGCGCCCTGACTACCTACATGGAGTGGTGGGTTCACCCCTAAACAGGGACGTGGGGAGGGGTGGCCTGCACAGAGCGGCAGGTGCACCTACTCTTGCCATCATGCTGGGCAGACTAGATGGACCATGCTGGTCTTTATCTGCCATCATTTACTATGTTACTATGTTACTATGTTACACCGTGGATGAAGAGTCTGTGAGGGGAGTGGGGAAGCTAGACTCCTCCACAGCCTCACATGACAACAGTAGATAACTCTACCACACCTTCCATTCCATTCGTATGCTTGATGTAGGGGCATGCCGTTACCCTATCCACACTGTCTTCACCCTTGGTGGAAGTGAATATCCCATTACTACAACTAATATTTATCATTTGTATAGAGCTACAAAGAAACATAGAAACATGACAGCAACAGTTTTTGGATAATTACAGACAGTGGAATCCCGACGGTAATAGGCTTTTTGTTTAAAGCGTTTCATTACTAGATTATAATTATGGGTTAGAACATTCTAACCTACGTGTGATTAGTATGTAACTGCAATATTATGTTTTTTAAGTATTCCCAACATTTCGGCCACAGCGTTTGATACAGTTTAGAGGTAGTAGATCCTTGATGGCGATAGGCAGTTTGGTCATAGCGCTTTAGCACTATTTCATACATATGGGATAGAGTAATTAAGCTAGGTGTGAGTAGCATGGTCTATTATCATTATGCTTTATTCCCTATCTTAGGATATAAAATATCTTTTGATTAATTTCAAAAGTGTTTTGTGACTAATCTCCTTTTGGAGCGATTTGGATAATAGCAATGCCATCGGTTTTGTATAATGGTTAGATATTTTCTTTCCTTAGTGGTTATCGGAGACTGTTTATGCATACCTGTATCCCAGAGTGGATGAGCAATAAGACAGAATACATATCATATTAGCCTGCTTCCGTTTGGGACCACGCAGGTAGAACATCTTTTAGTTCCTTTAATAGGGCGTTTTAGCATGCTTGTGGTCTTAACGATTGTTTTTTACAAATAACAATAATGGATTGAACTTAATAAAGGGTTATATTCATGCGGCACAAATTTGTGGGTTTTTTTAACATTAAGGCAATATTTATAGAGAGATAGACACATAAAGGATATATTATGGTATATAGACATTAACGTTTTTTTTAACGTCCTTTTGGGGTTGCATCACCCGACATTTTGTTTTCCACTGCTTCTTTTCCTGCTTTAGTGAGTTTCTTTATTATATAAATGTTTTATATTTTTTAATTATATGCTTTTTATGTTTTTAATCCTTCAATTGGATTTTCCTTAGTGCTGAGTATTTAATTTGAAGGTCTTTACACCTGATGTGGGTATACATACTCATTATTTTGTTTTGTTTTCCTCTTCTCTCAATAATATAGAAGGTATTGTATATGTGCAAGACTATATTGAGGTAGGTGTTCAATGTTCATATCACAGAATGATTTCATATCACTTTTAATTATGCAACAATGTTTCTTGATATAAACAGTATTTGAAGTTTTTTTATTTATAATAGTTTTCATACATAATTGTAATCTTAGTCGATATATGTATTGACTTTATTTTTTGATTTTATTATTGCTGTGTTATTGTTAGTATTATTTCCTTTTTTTATTCAATATTTTATATTAGTATTGGATAATTGTTTATATATGTACGGTCTTTATCATTTGGAATAAGGGTATTAACATAATGGTTCATTGATGGGCCTCTCATTTTTCCATGTTTACTTTTTTAATCATAATGCGTTTATATTTATATTTGTGTTTTTATATGTTGGGAGGAGTGGCCTAGTGGTTAGGACAGGTTACTTCAGGCCGGAGGGCCGGGGGTTCAAGTCCCACCTGGGGACAGCAATCTCAGGCCGGAGGGACTGGGATTTCTAGTCCTATAGGTACTCCTTGTGGTCTTGGGCAAGCCACTTAACCCTCCATTGCCCATGTTCCCTGTAAGTATTAGCATATGTGTCTCATATCCCCTCGTGTTAAATGTATCTCCCAATTGACCGCTTTGACCCGGTGAAAAGCGGGATATAAATACAGCTAAATAAAATAAAAGCTAAATAAATAGTTGAGCCACCTTAGCCCCTGATAAAGGCATAACGAAACACGGCCTGTGTCGGGCCAATGGCTTAAGTTAATTCAATAAAAACGATCCTTCCTTGCTTTCCACATTTGTTTGACTGGGTCCACGCCAAAGATCTATACAGAGGCACTAACACCTCCTTTCTTCTACTGGCCATTCCTCTCCTTATGCATCAAAGCATCCTTCTAGCTTTCACCGTCGTCTTTTCTACCTGTTTAGCTACTTTAAGATCATCAGACACAATCACGCCTAGGTCCCGCTCTTCTTTTGTGGACAAAAGTACTTCACCCCCTATCTAAATTGTGTCCATTTCCCCCCTCTCAACAGGAGGATGCAGTTGCTCTGGCCATGCCTGACCCAGAGCAGGAAGTGGCGGATGGCGCTGTGGGTAAATATGATCAGCCAGCCAGAGATTCTGATGACACCACTGTGGGCCATTCTCCATCCCCTAGGGGTTGGGCAGTGGCTATGTCCCCTGTTATTGGGGGAACCAAAAACAAAAGAGTGGCAGGTTCACACACTACACCTTTATTGTGAAATCAATAGGTGGCCTAAACCCAACACAGGACCGTGTTTCGTGTTGTACTTTATCAGGGGTTATCAGGGCACACACTGGGCATTTTGTTGGTGGAAGTTAGAGGAATACCACGTTTTTGACTATGGGCCTCAATACTCTTCCTTTGTTAATTTTTTGGTAAAGCATATTCTTAGTGCTCTTTCTTTGCCATTTTTTAATAGGGGCATTTTGTTGGTGGAAGTTAGAGGAATACCACGTTTTTGACTATGGGCCTCAATGCTCTTCCTTTGTTAATTTTTTGGTAAAGCATATTCTTAGTGCTCTTTCTTTGCCATTTTTTAATAATGCATACCAATGGTTTCACCCAACTTTAAGATCTGCACATGATTGGTGCCTTGTACCTTCGTTTCCTTATTCTTTAAGGATAATTAGTACACATTTGACTGAAATGACCGGGACCTTGCCATAAGATTTGCCAATAAGAGCACATTTCCAGCACAGTTTAGCTTAATTGTTTATTTCATTACCCTTTTTTTTTTAATGTTATCACATTATGGGTAATTTCTGGCCGTTTGCTTACTTAAATACACACACATTGGTGTTTTTCTTAGTTTCAGCATCTTGTATGTGCAACGTGTTCGTGAAGCTGTGCTCTTGGCGATTCATGCTTTAAACAGGTAATTCGTTTCGTGTTTTGTTGAACTGACTGGTTCCTTGCGATGGGAATGGAAAGCGTGTTGATGGGGGGATATTCTCAGTGTTGTATGGTTGATTTGATTGTCTCTTCCATATGATCACATTTTGGATTTTTCCCGGTTGCTCACGTACTTAAATACGCATGCGCTGGTGTTTTTTCAGTTTTAGTACCTTGAGTGCACCACGCCTGTGAAGCTGTGTTTTTGGCGATTTTAGCGATGGGTACGATTGTTTATCAATTCCTTTTACATAGATTCAATATGTCCTTTGTGATATATATTTCAAATTGGCATACCTTTAACTGTTTGATTTCTTCGTTTCTCTTGACGTGCGCGTGTTTTTAAATCTTGGTTACTTCAACATCCATATACAGTTAGTGCCTTGCACCTTTCGCTTTTTCACCTTTAAGGACATTTGTTTCACATTTTGTCGAAATAACTAGGACCTTGCGATAGGAATAGAGAATGTGTTAATGAAAGAACACTCTCAGTATAGTTCAGTTAACTCGATTATTTCTTCCATGTTAGCACGGTTTGGATATTTCCCGGTTGTTCACTTATTTAAATACATATGCTTGGCATTTTTATTTTTTTAGTTTTAGTACCTGGAGTATAACACGCCTGTGAAGCTGTTTGTCTTGGCAATTTTAACAACGGGTATGATTGTTTTTCAATTTCAATGTGTCCTTTGCAATATATGGTCTATATTTTACATTGGCATGTTTTTCAATTGTTTTGATTCCTTCGCTTCTCTTGATGTGCGTGTGTTTCAAACCTTGGTCATTTGAAAGTGAAAAAGGCTTTTGGATTTGAATGATTGTTATTATTATTTTCATTTTTGTTTTAAAGCATCTGTTTAACATTTGTTTGGTATTTGTATGTAACTTATATGTAAGTGTGGCATTTATTTAGATGTTCATGGCATACTGCCATGAGCTATATCCGGTTTTTAAATCGGCCTTGATTGAATATTTTGCGATTCGAAAATATGTATCTCTCTGATGTTCGTATGGATAATTATTGTGAAACATGGGTTTATTTATTCGTTTGATTCTGGTGTTAGGATTCTTCAACTGTATGCTAAACTATTGGATATTGGCCCTCTCGGGTCTGCACTTATGGGTTTGGTCTATAAATCAAATTACCTTTTTGGTAATGATCTTTTTTCTCTTACTAAAATGAATATATTGTCCGATTTTGTGCACATGTTTTTCCTTTTTTTAAATTTGCATTCTCTTTTGCAGAAGAATTTTTATCATTGATATTAGTGACTTCAATCACATATTTATGTGTATTGTGAAGTCTTTATCACCACACACCGATCAGGTAATGTTTACCTTTTTATTTGGTACTCACTTCTGCTTCCTACTCGTCCTCCTCATTCCCTTTGCCTTTTCATACATAATTTTAAGAATTGTCCTCCTCATTCCCTTTGCCTTTTCATACATAATTTTAAGAATTGTCCTTCTCATTTCTTGGTCTATCTTTTTAATGTATTTTTAATGTATTTTCAATGTACTTTTTAATTATTCTATTTTTTAATCGTCTTATGCATAACATTTTGATTTTATGTGCTTGTATTCTTTTTTAAGAGTTTTGACCTTATATTTATTGCATGTACATATTTTTGAATTGCTTATGTTCATGGTATAGTGCGAAGTATCAATGTGTTATTTTTTAATCTATTAGTGTTTTTAATGTTTTATGTCTTAGCTTAATTATTTTAATAATTTAAATTATTTTAATTTATTTATGATGCTTATTTATATTATTATGTTTTTAAATGTTTTTTAGTGTGCCCTGATAACCCCTGATGAAGTACAACACGAAACACGGTCCTGTGTTGGGTTTAGGCCACCTATTGATTTCACAATAAAGGTGTAGTGTGTGAACCTGCCACTCTTTTGTTTTTGGTTCTGTTCTGTTGGGTGTGGCTGTTGCTGTTTTTTTCGTGGGCCCTGTTATTGGGGGGTCATTTCCAAGAGGAGAGCTTCCAGAGTCTGGACTGACCTTCCTGAAATTCTTTACAAAAGGCCTAGTCATCTGGCATGGAAATTCAGACCCTGCAGCATCTGGGTTCCCCCAAGTGCAGTCTCATGAGGGACAGGCTGAGAGTGGGAGCTCCGTTTGATTGGTTATGGCTAAGCATTCCCAGTGACAGGCACCCCCTGGAGATGGGAATCAACTGTGACTTGGATTCAGATGTCTCGGTTCTGGGCTCTGATGTGGACAAAAGTACTCTTGCCTTCAAAGGATTCTGAAGAGACCAGTATTATCCACTTCTTCTGGAAGGAGGAACTGGCGGCGTTAGTTGCCAGGGTTTTATCCACCTTGAGCTTGGCAGATGCTCCAGGCACAGAGCAGGAGCCAAAGGTGCATCCACTCCTGCAAGGGGTGTGGAAATCCACTACTGTCTTCACGTTCTTGGAGGTGCTCAAGGGCATAATCCAGTTAGAGTGAGAGTCCCTCAACTCCCTGCCTAAGAGACAAAGGATGTATAAGAAGATCTATGCTGTCACAGAGAAGGAGCGCATTGAGTGGTTTGGTATTCCCAAGGTGGATACACAGGTCACGGCGGGTACCAGTCAGACCACTTTGCCTGTGGAAGGCAGATCGGCCTTGAAGGATTTTCTGGACTGTAAGGTGGATTTGTTATTGAAGAACCAGTTTGCCATGCAGCTACTATTCTTCAGTTGGCAGTATGTGCAGGCCTGACATCTCGAGACTTGCTCCAGTGGATTTAGTCTCTTCTGTCAAGTGATACTACCCCTCTTTTGGAGTTGGCTACGGCCTTCCTTGCTGATGCCCATATGACCTGGAATAGTGCCATGTTGACAGTGATACAGTGTTGGATTTGGTTTCTACACTGGGCAGTGAACACATTTCCAAAGCCTGATTGACCCAATTAGCCCTTAATGTAAAGCTTCTTTTTGGGGCCAATTTGGAGAAGTTGGTGAAGAACCTGGGTGAGATGAAATCTGACTGTCTTCTGAAAGACAGGTCCAATGGGCCTGTGAAGTGGACAGGAGCCTCTTTCCCAACAGCCTCTGCCTACTTCCCACAGGCATGCTGGTCAGACTCCCAGGGGTCTTGGGATTCCCATTGCTGCCAGCCTGGAAAGCCTTTCTCACCCTCTGCTTCCAGACTTTAGGCTCATTTTCAGTCCTTTCCTGGAGCATGTGACTGTGCAATGAGGTTTTGGGGGCCCATTTCTTAGTTCCTCTGTTTGGGGGCAGGCTTCAGGGTCACGACAGATCGCTAGATGCTAGACACCATCCAGTACGGCTATGTTCTGGAATGCAAAGAACTGAACCCAGTTGCCTTTGTCATCTCTCCTTGTGGGTCTGCAATCAAAAGGTCCTCTGTGTGGACCATCTTCAACAAGTTGCTGCTCCTGAAGGCAGTAGTGCCCGTTCTCCCAGATGATCGGGGCAAGGGCAGGTCTTCCATCTATTTTGTTGTGCCAAAAAAGGATGAAACCTTCTGGCCCATTCTGGACCTCAAGGGCATTAATGAGCACATATGCATCCTGTGCTTCTGGATGGAAACCTTGCGATCTGTGATTCAAGCTGTGTGTTGAGGGAAGTTCCTGGTTTCTTTATTTTTGGCCAAAGCGTATTTTCATATCCTGATGTAAGAGGAACAGCAAAATATTGCATTTTGCTATGCTTAGCTCCCTTTTTCAGTTTGCCACCCTCCCATTTGGACTTTCAAATGCCCCACAGCCATTCTCCAAGGTCATTCTGGTGGTAGCTGCAGCGCTATGGCACCAAGGGATTTGTGTGCACCCATATCTGGATGACTGGCTCATCAGAGCCCATTCTCTTTCAGAGACATCTTGGGTAGTGTGATGGGAAAAGTGTATCTGAGCTTATGAAACTGGAAGAAAAACAGGCTTTTACCTTTAAGGAAAGAGACAGGCCAGAAAGCAGTGGTTTTCAGACTGCAGACAAAGAAAAAAAAAACACACGTAGTTGCTGGGTACAGACCACGCCCAAGCTCTGAGGCAAGCTGTGAAGTTAATGAGAGGCACCTGGGGGAGGAGCACGGCCCGATAGTTCAGGCACACTCGTATAAGCCCAGGGGATTAGAAGAGTGGGAGGAGACCACCAGGGAAATGGAAGGAGAGAGGACCACCACGGGTGCAGAAGGAGAAAGAAACTTCAGGGGAGCTGAAGGACAAAGAGTTACCAGGGTCACCACCAGAGAGGATTCCAAAGGAAACCAACACACAGGGAGCCATGTTCCAGAAGGAAGTCAGTACTGCAGGGGAACTGCAGCTGATTCTGGAGGCAGGAGGGTTTTGCCTGGGAGAGCTACTGACAAGGAGCAAGGTACGATAGCAGCAGCTCATGAACCTGCTGGAAAACTCCCAACTCCCAAAAGGTGTGTGAATAGAACTGTAAATAAAAGTAATGTGAGCCAGTTAGAGGCTCTGTGCCGGTTGATGAAAGAAAAGAATCTCCATGTGCCTGCTAAGAACCCTGAGCATAAAGAGAAGTCTCAATGGAGAAAGGTCCTAGAGCTGTTAGAAGAGATTAAGCCTGAGATTGTGCAAGCTGATTTAAACCCATATATAACAGACACAGGTTATGAACAAATGCAGAGTGTTATGATTCTGATAAGGAGTCTGTAGAATCATTAATGGTCTGCTCGCTTTGCAAGGAAACAGCATAAAAGTTCTAGGTTATAAAAGGAGAAAAACCTAGAAAAAAATTGTCTGAGTAAAACTGACAGAAGCAGTTAAAGTTTTATTTTGAATACTAGAAGCTTTGAAAGAAACAGCTGCATATGCTTAAGGCTGACCAGAAGCACTTAAAGCTGTATTTTTGAAGACTGAAAGTTTGAAATAGATAACCACATGTGCTTAAAGCTGGCAGAAGCAGTTAAAGCTCAATTTTTTGAATGCTGAAAGTTTAAAAGGAAACAGCTATTTGTGCTTAAAGCTGATAGAAGCAGTTGTAGTGTTCTGTTCTGGTAAAGAGGGTCTTTTTTGTTAGGATTTTGTGTGGAGAAGAATCCCATATATTTTGCCATGCGTTGAGTTTAAATGCTCTTTTGGAAAGGAAAAAAATAAAATTCCTGTGTTTGCCTAAAACCCTCGAGTCACAACTTTATTGTTTGAGACCTCACAATTACAACTCCCAGAAGCCTTGTCTCTGGATTTCCTTATTTAAGGACAATACAAAGGCACGTCCCAGCCTATAGGCGACCGCCTGGGCATGGGGAGCGACAGGTGGCGTAGTTTTATGGATTCTACCTTTTCATACGCTTGCGCATGATTTGCAACCACGCAAGAACTCTCACGGAAGACCTGTGGAAAAACACCAAAGCCCTGCTGAGGATTTAAAAGCAGAATTACAGTGGAGGTCGGAGCTGGAGTTGAGAGAACAAGCCGTGACCTTCATTCCTGACAAGCCTGAGTCTACACCTGTGTCAGGTAACCCGTGAATAAAGGGAGTTATTAAGGATACTGGTACAGGGGTGCAGCAGTGGTTGATAAAAGCCTAAGAAGGAGTTGTTATATTTTTGGTGCCGCACTTGGTGGTGTCTTCTCTTTCTTCTTGTTGCAGCACATATCCAGAGATGGAGTGTAAAGAGCTTCTCCAGTGGATGGCAGGACAATTTGAAAAGCAGTGCGAGATATCCGCACAAGCGCAGGAGAAAACTGCAGCGATGATGCAGGCGCAGCAGAAGCCACTTCTAGATATGATGGGAGTGTGGCTGGGAGTGCAGGAAAAAACAACAGAGCCAGCACGGACAGTTCCAGGTCCCATGGGAGCTTTGCATGGGCTGGGGACACATTACAATGGGACACTCTCATTTGGTCAGTTATCTAAAGATGATGATATTGATGATTTTTTAGAGGCCTTCGAGAGGGTGGCTCTCATAACTGGATGGCCTAAAGACCAGTGGGCCGTGCGCTTAGCCACTTCCCTTACCGGGGAAGCCTTGGCAGCGTACAGGGCCATGCCCGCGGCCTTAGCCTCCGATTATGACAAGCTTAAAAGCGCTATAAGAGACCGCCTCTGACAGCCATGGTTTATCACTGCCTCTTTAGAAGCTGTAAGTTAAAGCCTGGTGAGACACCGAGAGCTCTATGCCAACGAATTAAGGGTTTAGCATTGAAATGGTTGACACCAGAGGCTAGAACTATAGATTCTATTCTAGATTGCATTATATTGGAACAATTTATGGCCGCGGTTCCGAAAGATGTACAAACCTTTCTGATCCTACAAAACTGCCGGAACACCAATGACGATACCTCACTGGCAGAACGCTTTATGGAAGCGAATTGGCAGGCCAGGAGAAGGGGGTTTCCAAAAGGGCAGAGGTAGTATCATCAGAAAGGAAGGTAAAGCCAATGATGTCTGAAATGAAATTGTGTATGCCCATGGATAAAAGTTACTATACCCGAAAGAAATGTTTTTCATGTGGTAGTGAGGGACATCTAAAAAGAAATTGTAGAGCAAGGACAGCATTGATAACAGCCCATTCCAAGGCGAATAGGGAAGGTTTTCTTTTAGCTGTGGAAGTAGAAGGTGTCGCTACGGAAGCCTTGCTAGATTCCGGAGCGGATCAATCCATGATCTCCAGAAAACTCTGGCAAGAGATTGAATCTCATTCTAGTCAGGTCCCAAAGCAACCTGAGGGGAACGTGAAGATCAGGTGCATTCATGGGGCAGCATCACTTTACCCTATTCACAATGTGCTAGTAAAGGGTCTAGGGATAAAAAGGAAAATACCTGTAGCCATCGTGCCTAAGTTTCCACACGCCCTGGTATTAGGGAGGGATTGGCCCCAATTCAGGTGAGGGCTGGAAGAAGAATTACATCAAAAGGCAGGCATGGTATCTACCCTAGCGCAGTCCAAAGCCCTAGAGGGGGAAAATGAAGCTCCAGCTGAGCTGGGAGGGGATTTACCACTCCAGAGAGACCTGAAGGTTTCCCTTGCAGATAGGGATAGAAAGGGACAGAATATATCCCAACATAAGGCGGAAGCTAGGGTAAGCGCAGTGCCTGGTCCCTTGTTTGGGAAAATGCAGAAACAGGGACAGAGAAGAATACCTCAAAAAGAAGAACTGGAAAATAGGCCAAAGTTTGTCCTAAGGTATTGCCGAACCACTCCTAACGCAAGGATTCCTAAGCGCGCTTCCGAGCAAGCAGCCGGCTATGACTTATGTAGCGCGGTAGATGTAATTATTCCCTGGCAAGGGAGGGCCTTAGTGGATACAGGCCTCCAGATGGAGATGCCGCTAGGTTGCTATGGCCGCATCGCTCCACGCTCAGGGCTAGCTCTAAAAAATTTTATAGATGTGGGTGCGGGGGTTATTGACCCCGACTACAGAGGAGCGGTCAAGGTGCTACTTTTTAACTTTGCAAAAGAAGATTTCCAGGTAAACATAGGCGATCGGATAGCCCAACTTATATGCGAAAGGGTGGGTTTTCCACCCCTCGAAGAAGTGCCCGTAATGACCACTACACTCCGAGGATCCGGGGGGGTTGGATCTACCGGGCGGGCAGATATGAAGGGATTAACCGCAAGCCGCGAGGAGAAGGAAGACGAGGATCTAGACCCACAATTGTCTGATTGCAAGGCGGATCCAGTACCAAGAATGGGGGAAGAGCTCTCTTGGTCGCAAAGGCAGGAACTGTCGGAACTGTTGAGGGGATTTCCAGATGTCCTAACACCAATCCCGGGAGAAACTGGGCTAGTGGCCCATGAGGTAGTGACCCCACCGGGTGAGGTAGTACGGCAGAGACCCTACAGGTTGCCTGAGGCGAAACAACAGGAGGTGGTAAACCAAGTGAAGGAAATGCTTAAGATGGGGATCATCGAGGAGTCGAAAAGCCCCTAGAACAGCCCCATAGTGCTTGTGCCAAAACCGGACGGGACAATGCGGTTCTGCATTGACTATCGAAGGGTCAACGCCATCTCCCGGTTTGCTGCCTACCCGATGCCACGGATAGAAGAACTGTTGGATCGTTTAGGCCAGGCAAAATATCTTACCTCCCTTGATATGACCAAGGGTTATTGGCAGATTCCTTTAACCTGAGAATCGCGCCCCAAGACAGCATTTAGTACCCCCATAGGTCTTTTCCAGTTTCGGAGGATGCCTTTGGGCTTGCATGGCGCGGCCGCGACCTGCCAGAGATTGGTAGACCTCGTCTTACGCCCTCACCAAAAATACGCTGTCGCCTACATGGACGACATCATAATACACAGCGCTAGGTGGGACAAACATTTGCCTCGCGTAGAAGCGGTCTTAAAGGCAATGAGGCACGCAGGCATCACATTAAATCCTGCGGTGTATGTTTGCTGGGCAGGAAGTAAAATACCTGGGTCACATGTTGGGACATGGCACAGTGAGGCCACTGTTGGATAAGGTGGAAAGTGTGAAAGCGTTTCCCAGATCAATGACCAAAAAGCAGCTGCACAGTTTTCTGGGCCTAATAGGCTACTACCGTTGTTTTATTCCCCATTTTGCAGAGGAAAGCGCCGTTCTGACAGATATGTTGAAGAAAAATGCGCCGAACCAGTTGAAGTGGTCCTCGGCAGCAGATCAAGCCTTTATTTTATTGAAAGAGAAACTCTGCTGTGCAACAATTTTGCGCGGCGTAGATTTTGAGCAGCCGTTCATCATACAGACAGACGCTTCAGAAACGGGTTTAGGGGCTATATTGTCACAGAAACATGATGGCACCGAACACCCCATTATGTTTCTGAGTCGAAAATTAGCGCCAGCCGAAAGAACGTATTCCACCATAGAGAGGGAGTGTCTGGCCATAAAATGGGCGGTGGAGGCACTTACGTTTTACCTCATGGGACGTAGGTTCCTATTGGTCACTGACCACGCGCCACTAAAATGGTTAAACCAAATGAAAGACCACAACTCTCGCTTAACCCGCTGGTACATGGCCTTGCAGGCTTTTGATTTTCGTATAGAACACCGAGCGGGAAAATTACACATGAATGCAGATGCCCTGTCGAGAATTACGAGCTGTGCAGGACTTCGTATGCCAGCCCGTAATATCTTAAGGAGGGGGATGTGTGATGGGAAAAGTGTATCTGAGCCTATGGAACTGTAAGGAAAACAGGCTTTTACCTTTAAGGAAAGAGACAGGCCAGAAAGCAGTGGTTTTCAGACTGCAGGCAAAGAAAAAAAACACACGTAGTTGCTGGGTACAGACCACGCTCAAGCTCTGAGGCAAGCTCTGAAGTTAATGAGAGGCACCTGGGGGAGGAGCACAGCCCTATAGTTCAGGCACACTCATATAAGCCCAGGAGATTAGAAGAGTGGGAGGAGACCACCAGGGAAACAGAAGGAGAGAGGACCACCAGGGGTACAGAAGGAGAAAGAAACTTCAGGGGAGCTGAAGGACAAAGAGTTACCAGGGTCACCACCAGAGAGGATTCCAAAGGAAACCAACACACAGGGAGCCACGTTCCAGAAGGAAGTCAGTACTGCAGGGGAACTGCAGCTGATTCTGGAGGCAGGAGGGTTTTGCCTGGGAGATCTACTGACAAGGAGCAAGGTACGATAGCAGCAGCTCATGAACCTGCTGGAAAACTCCCAACTCCCAAAAGGTGTGTGAATAGAACTGTAAATAAAAGTAATGTGAGCCAGTTAGAGGCTCTGTGCCGGTTGATGAAAGAAAAGAATCTCCATGTGCCTGCTAAGAACCCTGAGCATAAAGAGAAGTCTCATTGGAGAAAGGTCCTAGAGCTGTTAGAAGAGATTAAGCCTGAGATTGTGCAAGCTGATTTAAACCCATATATAACAGACACAGGTTATGAACAAATGCAAACAGAGTGTTATGATTCTGATAAGGAGTCTGTAGAATCATTAATGGTCTGCTCGCTTTGCAAGGAAACAGCATAAAGGTTCTAGGTTTTAAAAGGAGAAAAACCTAGAAACAAATTGTCTGAGTAAAACTGACAGAAGCAGTTAAAGTTTTATTTTGAATACTAGAAGCTTTGAAAGAAACAGCTACATATGCTTAAGGCTGACAGAGGCACTTAAAGCTTTATTTTTTAAGACTGCAAGTTTGAAATAGATAACTACATGTGCTTAAAGCTGGCAGAAGCAGTTAAAGCTCAATTTTTTGAATGCTGAAAGTTTAAAAGGAAACAGCTATTTGTGCTTAAAGCTGATAGAAGCAGTTGTAGTGTTCTGTTCTGGTAAAGAGGGTCTTTTTGTTAGAATTTTGTGTGGAGAAGAATCCCATTTATTTTGCCATGCATTGAGTTTAAATGCTCTTTTGGAAAGGAAAAAAATAAAATTTCTGTGTTTGCCTAAAACTCTCGAGTCACAACTTTATTGTTTGAGACCTCACAACTACAACTCCCAGAAGCCTCGGCTCTGGATTTCCTTATTTAAGGACAATACAAAGGCACGTCCCGGCCTATAGGCGACCGCCTGGGCATGAGGTGCGACAGCAGTGACCTGAGTGGTATCCTTTTTGGAAAGCCTCAGCAGGGTGATCAACTGGGGAGTCAGTTGTTGCCTTCCAAGTCCCTGGAGTTCCAGGGATCATGTTTCGATACTTGGGTGGGTAGAGTCTTCCTGGCAGAGGAGAAAGACAAAAGACTTTTGGATTGCCTGGTTCTGTTCTGTTCACAGCAGGCTCCCAGATTCCAGGATTATCTTCAACTCCTTAGAGTGATGGCAGCAACAAGCAAGATGGTGCCATGGCCATGTGCTCTTATGTGGCCACTCCAACAATTCTTGCCGACTTGTGTGGTTCCCGAGTTCTCGAGAGTTTGAGCTCAGGCTCCCACTCCCACTGATGGTGAGGGCCAGCCTGTGGTGGTGGCGGCAGCAGCACTGTCATCTGAGGAAGGGTGTGCCGCTGAATGATTTCTCATGGATCCTTCTGATGACAGATGCTAGTCTTTTGGTCTGGGAAATCCATTGCCATGACTGGATGGCCCAGAGCCATTAGAATCATGGGGAAGTGGTGTAGTCCATCAACTACCTCAATGCTAGGGCCGTCAGATTGGCTCTTCTGTGTTTCTGGGCCTGGTCAAGGGCTGAGTGGTTCTAGCATTTTCAGACAATGCCACGGCAGTGGCTTATGTTAATTGGCAAGGCAGCACATGGAGTGCCGGGGTAGCCATAAAGATGGCTCTCCTGTTTACCCGGGTGGAGAAGAACCTCCTAGCTTTGTCAGATCAGCACATTGCCGAGGTGGACATTGTACTCTATAAATATTCTCAAAGAACGCTCAATTATATCAACAACGAACAAAAAACGTCTTTGTGTTATCTCCTGTGGTTATTCAAAAACATGTGTTTTTTACTACCGTTGAAGGTCTCAGACTTTTATGCACTCCTTTTCAGACCTACAACATATCTCACTGTAGTGCCTGGTAGCATCAATGACCTTCAGTGAACACTATTGAGTATTTAACAAAGCAGATCGGACTCCTGTCTCATGTATACACTAAGACTTTTAAAACAGCTGTTTAAATCCCATTGTTTCATCTTAAAGAACCATCGAACACTTAGCTTTTAATTAGTTGCTTCACTTCAGGTGGACATTGTGGCAGCAGACTTTCTCAGCCGACACTCTAGATCCAGGAGCGTGGGAGTTGAGTCAGGAGGCATTTCAATTGATTCTGCACTGCTGGGGTTGCTCCAAGATGGCTCTGATGGCGACCTGCTCCTCTGCCAAACGTTGCCACTTTTTCAGTCTCCACATGGAGATGGAGTCCAAGGGCATCGATGTCCTGGCCCAGCCTTGGCCAAGTCAGCACCTGCTATATGTATTTCCTCCATGGCCCTGGTGGCACATGTGATTCAGCATATAGAGCGCCACCTGGGAAGGATTATTCTGGTGGCACCAAACTGCCTGAGAAGAGCATGGTTCAGAGATCTGATGTGGCTCCTGGAAGCACCACCTCTTTGTTTGCCTCCATCTCAGGGCCTATTGTGTCAGGGATCGATTTTCCTGGAGGACCTGGTTCCCTTCTCACTTACAGCTTGGTTCTTGAGAGAAGATGGCTAGCACGTAAGGGCTACACTCTGATGGTGGTTTCCACTCTGCTTGGAGCCCGGAGGAGGTCTACCAACCTGGCTTACATGCGGGCCTGGTGCCTCTTTGGGTGATGGTGGGATGTACAGCAGCTGGCTCCTGAGGCGGCCAAGACGCCATCCCTGTTGGCCTTTCTGCAGGACAGTCTGGAGAAGGGCTTTTCTCTTAGCTGCCTGAAGGTTCAGGTGGCAGCTTTGGCCTGTTTCAGAGTTCTAGAGGCTGGTAAGTCTCTAGCCTTGCACCCAGAGGTTTTGCGCTTTCTTTAGGGGGCTCTGTGTCTGCATCCTCCCCTCTGGTCTGTGGTCCCTTCCTGAGATCTGTGTCTTGTGCTCAGGGCCCTGATGTCAGAACTCTTTGAGCCATTGAAGTATACTACTCTGAAGGATTTGATGCTCAAGATGGTCTTCTTGGTTGTGATTTGTTCCGCAAAGTAGATTTCTGAGCTGCAGACTCTGTCTTGCTGAGATCCTTACCTATCTTTTTCTGAGGAGGTAATTTCCATTTGGCCTATGCCTTCCTTCTTGCCTAAGGTGAAAGCTCCCTTTCAGGTGGTTTGCCTGCCCTCCTTCTCTAAGGAGCAGTGTTGGGAAAAAGATAAGGATCTTCACCTTGTGGATGTCTGGAGTGTGCTTTTCCAGCACTGGGTGGTTATGAATTCTTTTCATAAGTCAGACCATCTTTTTGTGCTGTTTACTGGCCCACACACAGGTGACACAACGGCTAATTCTATGTTGGGGCACAGGATTAAGGAGGCCATTGCCTCAGCAATCTGCTGCGGAACTGGCTGGTTCTGGAGGGTTTGTGTGCCCATTCCACCTGAGCGCAGGCATCCTCATGGGTGGTATGGAGCTTGGTAGCCCCTGCTGACATTTGCTGTGCGGCAACATGGGCATTTCTTGCCACTTTTGTCAAGCACTACCGCTTGGATGTCCATGCATGGGCAGACACAGCCTTTGGCTCTAAGGTTTTGCAAGCTGCTGTGTCTTCTTCCCACCCAGTGGAGTCATAGCTTTGGTATGTCCCTCTTATTTGGACTGGTCTAGCAGGAAAATATGGAAGGTGACATTTTACTTACCAGATGTCCTTTCCTTTAGTCCTGCTAGAGCAGTCCAGGGCCCACCCCTGGAACTGTATTTGCTCTATTCTTCTACTGCGGTACCCTTGGGTCCGCTATGATTTCTATACTTAGCTCTGCAGGTTCATCTTCTACTGACATCCTTCTGTTTCTGTTTTCCTATGCATAGTTGATTACTTAATGTAGCACATGCTAAGTTTGTGTGAGGTTAGCCATGTTCTCCCATATGTTTCAGGATGGATACCAAAGAGATCTTTGTTGGCTGAGGTGGATAGAGGCATGGGAATGATGTCATTGAAACCTGGACTTTTCATTGGTTCTTTGTCTCCCACCAATCTGCTGGTAGGGGAACACAACTCACTTGTCTAGACTGGCCTAGTAGGTCTCAAGGAAAGGACATTATCTGGAAAGCAAAATGTCACCATCTAGGTGCCACTCCATTTGAATTGCTCCTCCTTTCTCCCCTCCTGGAACAAAGAAGTGCACACACAGAGGCATACAGAAGGGTTGGAAGAAGTCCATGAACCATGCTCTGCATGCTTTTTCCACTTATTAATAGGAGAACGAAGTACAGTCAGATCTTGGGCATCAATGTGAATGATCTCTTCTATTAGAGAATCTACACCACTGGGAGCCAGTGAAACCCCGAAACTGTGAGCTCCCTGTGTGTGCCTAGGAAAAGTGGACAAGTGTAAAATTTGTGTGTTGGGCTACTGCAATCTTGTGACAATGTTGTTTGCAGTTTAGACTATGTGATTCAAAAGTCCAGTTGCTGCCGTTTGTCATCTGAAATTTTCCACTATTAAGTGCACTTGTTTCCAACTGTTGCTAAGAGCGTTGCTCAGTCAGGAAAGAAAAAGACAGCGTGACAGTTTGGTCTAAAAAACAGTAAATGAATGTTTATGGAATCATAGCTACCACCTGATAAATTTAGGGAAAGACTGATCTTTCCAGTTACAGCACTCAGGATGGCCAAGCAGTTTAAGGCGTCCGATTCAGGAGCTTTCTTCCCAACGCTGGCTCTCCTAGTGACCGAGCAGAACTCTAGGTTCAAATCTCTTTCCAGATGAATTCCAGTAAACTACAGCAAAAGAGCATTTCTGCCTTTGACAGGGATTACCTATCCCCTTTTCTCTGGTTACCCTATGATCTCTCCGCTTTTATCATCACTTGCACCATTTGGACAAACATGGCACAGCAACCTTCCTCATGTTCTTTTGGTAACTCCTGTAACGAAGGCATTTGCAGCCACAAAGTTTATTTATGGTCATATTCTTTGGCAAGCAGGAAGATAGTCCTGAGATGAAGTTCTCTTTGAGGCTTGAGCAGACATTTTTTACACGATTATGTGGCTTTAATTCTATGCATCTCACTCTATTTTAAAAATAAAAGCATGTCACAATTTTTAGTATGTTTTGCTTTGCTTTCCAGAGCAAAAGCTTTTGTCTAACATCTGTTCATCCTGCATGAGCAGGAATTAGTCAGATTAGTTATCATTGGAGTATTGTAGAACTGCAAAACAGATACCTCAGTTCAACTCTCTTGCTAGTGATTTCAAAATCTGATTCTTTAGTGTAACAGCCAAATTAGAGCCCATCGTTGTGTATAAAGTTAGGATTATTTTTTTCCTGTGTGCATTACTATGCACATATCAGTATTGAAGCCCATCCTCCACGTTCATGCTCACTTCCATTTTGTAATGTAAATAGTTGATTAATTTTTTACATTGAAGTTTTGCAAATAATACAAAGTCAAATACAATACAAGAAATATATGATCTTCAAGAAACAATTTTTATTAAATTCAAAGAAAACAGAAATCACATGTATTAGCACACATCCAGGGAAAAAACAAGGCACATTAAATCAACATGTGTATCCAAGAAACTAAGGAGACGAGGATGATACCCTCACAAATTACTGGGCACTAAAATATATTAGATCCCTAAATCCTAATCCTTCTCATCAGACAAAAAGTTCTCCTACTGAGAGGAATAAAAAAAAAAATGTACGTCCTTTCCAAGCGACAATGTACTTTCAGGGAAAACATAAAAAGAAGGATCCACCTATTCCCAGAATATTTTTTCCATGGCAAGGAAAGGAATTGAGTCCCAGGAACAACCCTCAGAATGAGAGAGAGAGAGAGAGAGAGAGCTGGGTTACCGAGTTCTTCCTTTCCCTTTTCTGAATGAACCCAGAAGCACCAGTGGGCCATGGCAGAGACAGGAGGACCAATAGGAGAGAGCAAGCAGAGCCACAGCAGATGGGAAGAGCCACTGAAAAGAAAGAGAGTAATAGGCAGCAGCCATAGCAGTGGAAGTACTAGCAGGCTGTGGGACGGTAGAAGA
Organism: Ichthyophis bannanicus; assembly: GCA_033557465.1. Lineage (NCBI taxonomy): Eukaryota > Metazoa > Chordata > Amphibia > Gymnophiona > Ichthyophiidae > Ichthyophis > Ichthyophis bannanicus. The sequence continues at coordinate 367,409,554 of CM066033.1, read as the reverse complement.
GAGGAGTGAGAGCTGCAGGTGTGATCACAGCAGAGAGACATGGACATCAACAGGGCCAGCGTAATCTTCAGGCAGAATAAGCAGTTGTCTAAGGCAGCAGTTTCCGAGGGGACGGGGACTGCAAACAAATAAAAACAAGAACTCCCGACAACCACAGACACTCAAAAGCCAGGAAAGTGTACTTTTACCCACAGAGACAGCGGGCACTTGTCAAATAGCCATTGACCTGGATAACTGGCTTTTGGAAACTGCTGTGATGTATATGTTTATGAAATGAAGTTTAATTGTATTTACACTTATGTAATCATTATTGTAACAGGAAAAACACAATATTATTTTACTCAGTTTCCCTGTGATAGAGATCCCTTACATTTACAACACCAGTTTCCCTAGAACTGTAATTGAATGTAACAACTCAAAGTGTCCCTCAGAGGTAGAGGTGAGAAATGGTGAGAATTAAGATTTGTTTGTAAAACAATTTATTTCATTTAACACACTTTAAAGAAAATGGAAGAAACTAGTTCTGTTTCTTATAAACAGATTCATTTTTTACAACTTTACTACCGTTTTTAATGTCTCCTTCTGATATGTAACACTAAGAGGCCAAAATTCAGAGCTTCCAGTATTTAAATATCACAGCAGTCTGCCACAGTGTTTAAATAACTTCCAGATATTCAGTAGCTACTATCTGGATAATCACCACCATTATCTAGATACTAGAGATTTTCAGCCACTGTCTGAGTAACTTATGCAGATAACAGCTGAAAATAACCACTGGACTGCCCTTATACCGATAACCTCCATAGTTATCCAGATAGAGTTTTTGAATCTTGATCTCTACGTTTCTAACATCAACTTGCTACAAAGTGCATTCTTACAACAGTTAGCTTGTTTGCTTTTTTTTTTGGAAGGCTTATTTTTGGAAAATCACTATGGATTGAGAATAGCCTCTTTGCATTCCAGCAGAGAAAAGGGAAGGAAAGGTCATGACTTATGCGTGGGAGAGTGAGCTTGCTCAGAGGCTTTCAAAGAAGGGGCTTCCTAAGCTAGAATAATGCCACACACCAGTTCCACATGGAAGACGACACCATCCAGTGCGTCTGCCAATTAACAAGAGAAAGATTTCCCTTGTCTATCTATGGAGAAAGTAGTTCTTTGGGGCAGTTTCTCCAAATGGGTTAGTTTTGTGCATACCATGACAATCTCTCCATGTGATTCACAGAATAATCACTTGAAACCGACACCTCTATTATCAATGCCATTCTGATGTTTTTCTCCTTTACCTCTATGTCGGGTTTCCTCACATCCAGTTTCTTATCTAATGGAATGTCCCAGGTGACTCTTCATCCCAGCATCAACAGAAAGAAAGAAGAAAGTAGATAAACAGCTCCCTCCTTACCCACCCCTGTCTACAGCATAAACAATAGGAAAAATGATCCCAGTGTGAAAACCTAAAGTCCATGGAGGAGAAGGAGTAGAGCAAACCAGAGCAGATCTGATAAAGACCAGGTTCAGGGAGACTACTGAAAGGGTGAACAACTGTTCCCTATTTACTCACTTACAGAAGCCAACTTTTCAAACAACTAAACCGTGGGTACTAACACAACACAAATTATCCCTCGCTGGACATAGAGAAGCAGTTTGCACAATACTAGGAGTGCTCAAGCACCCACAGAGCCGACACTTATGTATCCACTCATGATTTTATAGACTTTTACAATTTGTTTATTGCATACTTGATAGTCCACCATTTTAAAAAGTATTGTACATCATGTCGGTGTACATCACCAAGGAACATTCATAAAAATGACCTAACAACCAACAACATGGCACATGGGGGGGAGGGGGAGAGGATGAATAACACAACAAAAGAATACAAAAAAACAAGCTAATGAAATAGAAAAATGAGAGGAAAAAAAAAGAAAACAAAAGGAGCACACCAAACCAAACTAACCTCCAGTAATTAAAATTGTTTTCATTTTGCTTTGTATCTAATATCTTAAAAATCCTAATTAAAAATGTAGTTAAAACCAAAACAAAACAATAAAACACCTGATTTAAATTTCTTAAACTGAGCAGTTAGAGAATCATACACAGAGATTGAATATTCACCTTCTTAATTTTTCTAAATCAGCTTATTTTTTGCCAGGTGATATTTTTAGGAAATATTTGATAGAAATACTACTTATTCTTCAAAATTCATTGCCCCCTTATTAATCAAGTGCATTCTCTAGCCCGTAGGAAGACATGGGAAATTGAAGATGAATCGGTTGTGGATATCTCAGCTTTGTTAGAATCTTCAATTTCAGAGGCACAAGAATGAGGGACACATTTACTAAAGAGTGTTAGGCTTTTGCAGCTTATGCAGGATGGAGTGGAGGAGTAGCCTAGTGGTTGGGGCAAGGTACTTCAGGCCGGAAGGTCGGGGGTTCAAATCCCACTAGAGGACAGCAACCTTGGGCCGGAAGGACTGGGGTTTCTAGTCCCACAGGTGCTCCTTGTGGTCTTGGGCAAGCCACTTAACCCTCCATAGCCCATGTTCCCTGTAAAATAGTTATCTCCAAGTTATAATGCCCTGTTCAATGTAATTTCAGTTTGTTCAATGTAAACCGCACTGATGCAGAATAGTGCGGTATATAAGAGAATGTAAATAAATAAATAAATGTTAGTACAAGACATGACATGTCAGCTGCAATTGTCCCAGTTAGCTGCTGCAGGCATGCACAGAATTACCCCAGCAGCTAATGTGGCAAAGCTACAGAGATTGTGGCATGGACGCAGCTAATGCCACCTATTGACCTGCAATATCTGCAGCTTTGACAGTTACCATATGCTAGGAGCTCCTGTGGTAACTGTGCATTGCTAACACACCCACTCTCCATCCTAATTCCGCCCACACATGCAGATAATGCATGATCAGCACATAGCATTGAAAATTACCATGTTATCTGCATTTGTTCCACATTAGCACAGGAGCAGCACTCCACGTTAACAGCTATCTTCCATGTTAACGGTTAACATGCTTGTAAACATGCCCCTTTGTGTTTGAGCAGGACATGAATAAGATTATGCATCTCTATTTTAAGAAAATTCAAGAACCTTTTATGGGATAGATTGGATATATTGTGATGTAGAAGCCCACACAGAACCTATGCAATTAGATAGAAAGGAAGAATTTACCTTTGAAACTGTTAGTCAGCCAGCATATACAGCTCATGAGAAACAGGGAAAGAGAGGAGCAGAGCTGACACACCCAAGCTCTGATGTAACAGCAAGCTCAGAGCTTGATTACACTCACCTGGGCAAGAAAGCTGAGCCAGCCTGCAGGGAACAGAGGGATAAAAGCCGGAGGGTAGCTCCAGCAAGGGAGTGTTGTGATTCCCCGGAGAGAAAGGAGTGCTGTGATTCCCTGGAGAGAAAGGGATGCTGTGATTCCCCAGAGAGAAGGGAGTGCTGTGATTCCCCAGAGAGAAAGGAGTGCTGGGATTCCTCAGAGAGAAGCAGTGGGTGTGTCAGAGAAGCAGGAAGCAGCAGAGGCGAAGCCTCAGAGAAACGTGGCTGGAAAAGCACACAGACTACAGGCAGCTGGAGGTCCTGTGAGAAACCAGGTTTCAGCTCAGAGAGAGAAGCCAGGGCAGCAGAAGGAAGGAAGGCACACCCTGTGGCTAGGAACCTACCTGGACCAAGAGAGCAGGGAGCCTCCCAGACCTCACTGCCAGAGGAGAGGCTTCAGCATTCATACAGGTGGGAGCCTAGCACTATAATAAGGAAAGCCAGAAGTTCTGTTCGGAACAGAGGGCCAGGGCACTGCTCAACACAAGAAGTGTCAGCAGAAAGCTATAAAGGAGTTCCTGCTAACTGGAGGGAACAAAAGGAGAGCTGTGGAAGGAACACTACAGCTACAGGTACTTTTAAACCTCACTGTATGGAACTGTGTTCTTATGAGATACCCGAGTTCTCAGCGAGGGGTTTTTCCAGAGACAGCAGTAAAGGTCTGAAGCCAAACCCCACACACACTGAATGTGAGGATATGCAGTGGGAGTGTAGCACTAGTGAACCCGAATATGCTCTTATGGATTGTACGCTATGCCTTGCAGACAACATTGAGTCTTTATGCTAAATTTTATATATAACAAAGAAAAAGAAGATATTTCTCTTTCAGAAGAAGTTGTTTGTTTTCCATGTTTTGTTTGCACTTAAGAATCCTTTGGGAAGGGGAATAAATTCCTTGTTATGTTTTGCCTTGAACACTCGACTTACGACTATTATTTGCTAACAGAAAATATCAGGGTACTCCAGCCTTCGGACCTAGGCGAAGGCCTGGCACCCGTTTACAATATCCAGACCAGCACGTTCAGATCAGGAAAGGAAGAAAGCATTTTTAGAAACATAGAAATATGATGACAGAAAAAGACCACATGCCCTATCTAGTCTGTTCTTCCATATCAACAACCACAACAGTCCCCTTTTTACCTTTAGAGATCCTCTGTGTTTGTCCCATGCTTTTTTGAATTCAGTTACTGTCCTCATCTCTACCACCTCAACTGGGAGACTATTCCACAGATCCACCACTCTCCGTAAAGAAATATTTCCGCATATCACTCCTGAATCTATCCCCCTTCACCCTCATCCCATATCCCCTCGTAGCAGAACTTGCTTTCAATTGAAAGAGGCTCTCCCCCTGAACATTTATGCCATGGAGGTATTAAACATCTCAATCATATCACCTCTATCCAGCCTTTCCTCTAAGGTGTACATATTAAGATCCTTAAGTCTCTCCTCATATGCTTTATAATGAAGACCACTAACCATTTTAGTAGCCACCCTCTGCACCGACTCCATTCTGTTCACATCCTTTTGAAGGTGCAGTCTCCAGAATTGCACACTATACTCCAAATGAGGTTGCACCAAAGACTTATACAGAGGCACTATCACCTCCTTTTTTCTGCTAGCCATTCCTCTCTGTATGCACCCAAGCATTCTTCTAGCTTTTGCCGTCACCTTTTCTACCTGTTTATCTACTTTAAGATCATCAGACACAACCACGCCTAGGTCCCACTCTTCTTTAGTGGACAAAAGTACTTCACTCCCTATACTATATTGTTCCCTTGGATTGCTGCAGCCCAAATGAATGACCTTACATTTTTTAACATTAAATCCTTAGCTGCCAAATTCTAGACCAGTCTTCAAGCTTAGCTAGATCCCTCCTCATGTTATCTACACCTTCCTGGGTTTCTACTCTATTGCAGATTTTGGTATCATCCGCAAAAAGGCAAACCTTACCCGACAGCCTTTCAGCTATATCACTAACAAAGATGTTAAAAAGAATCGGACCCAGGACAGATCCCTGGGGCACACCACTGGTAACATCCTTCTCCACAGAGTGAGCTCCATTTACCTGTACTCTTTGTCGCCTCCCACCCAACCAATTTCTAACCCAAGCAGTAATTTTAAGGTCCATCCCTAGGGTGCTCAGTTTGTTTATAAGTCGCCTGTGAGGAACAGTGTCAAAGGCTTTACTGAAATCTAGATACACCACATCTAGAGCTCTCCCTCGGTCCAACTCCCTGGTCACCCAGTCAAAGAAATCAATTAATTTGTCTGACAAGACCTGCCTCTGGTGAATCCATGCTGCCTCGGATCCTGTAATCTGCTGGACTGCAGAAACCTCACTATTTTCTCTTTCAGCAGCGTTTCCAATAATTTACTCACCACCGAAGTTAAAATAACCGGCCTGTAGTTTTCAACTACATCCTTACTTCCACTTTTGTTTAAAGGCACCACATGAGCCTCTCTCCAGTCCTTTGGCACCACTCCCGACTCCAATGAGGCATTGAAAAGGTCAGTCAGTGGAGCTGCTAGAACGTCCCCAAGTTCCCTCAGTATTCTAGGGTGTATCCCATCCAGTCCCATTGCGTTGTCTACTTTAAGTTGAGCTAGTTTCTCACGAACACAGTCTTCTGAAAATTGTTCAAGATGTCCCTCCCTTCTGTTCCTGTTTGTGGGTGTTTTCTGAGGTCCTGCTCCTGGTTCTTCATCTGTGAACACAGAACAGAAATATTTGTTAAGCAATTCCACTTTATCCTCATCAGCTTCTAGAAATTCCTCTCCTTCACCCTTGAGTCTGACAATACCACTTTTGCCCTTCCTCTTCTCACTAACATATCTGAAAAATGTCTTATCCCCCCATTTTATTGTATTGGCTATTTCTTCCTCTTTTTGAATCTTTGCTTTCCTGACTACTTTGCTAGCTTCTCTAAGTTTTTCCAAATATAGATGCCTGTTTTCCTCCCTCTGTGATCTCTTGTATTTCATGAAGGCCACCCTCTTTTTCTTCACTTTTTCGGCTACTTCTTTCGAAAGCCATAGCGGTCTCCTTTTCCTTTTACCTTTATTTACCATTTTAGCAAAAAGGTTGCTTGCCCTTAAAATATCCCCTTTCAGTTTTGCCCACTGTTTTTCTACATCCCCCAGCTGTTCCCATCCCGCTAACGACTCCCTGAGGTATTGGCCCATCTTGGCAAAGTTAGTCTTCCTAAAATCTAAGACCCTCTCTTTTGAATGGATTCTAACAGTCCTAGTCCTAATACTGAACCACACCATCTGGTGATCAATTGATGCAAAATGATCTCCCAATATAACATCAGAAACACTTTCACCATTGATAAGCACCAAGTCCAGTATGGCTCCTTCACGTGTGGGGTCTGTTACCAATTGCTTGAATAGTTCTCCCTTTAGAGAATCCAGGATCTCTTTACTTCTAGATGATACTGCAGCAGGAATGTGCCAATCAACATCTGGCATATTGAAATCCCCTATCAGTAGCACTTCCCCTTCCCTAGCAATGCTGCGTATATCTTCAATTAACTCCCTGTCCACCTCTTCCTCTTGTGAGGGAGGTCTGTATATCACGCCAATGCAGATAGATTTCTCTTTCCCACTTTCTAGTTTAACCCACAATGCCTCCTCTCTCCCTTTTAAGCTCTGTAATTCCAAAGCTTTAATAGTATTTTTTACATATAGTGCCACTCCTCCTCCCCTTCTTCCTACCCTGTCCTTTCTGAATAAAGTATAGACAGATATAGTTACATCCCAGTCATGGTTTTCTGTGAACCATGTTTCTGTAACTGCCACTAAATCCAAGTCGGCCAGTCCCACCAAAGCTTCTACATCAGGGATCTTATTTCCCATGCTACGGGCATTTATACACACTGCTTTCCATATGTTACCCATTACCCATTTCCATAAAGGTATTTAATGTATCACTTACCTGGGGGCTTTCACTTACCTAGGGGCTTTCTTCACCCATCCCCAATGAGTCTAGTTTAAAGCCCTCTTCAATAGATTAGCCAGTCTACTACTGAAGACGCGTTGACCTTTCTTGGACAGATGGATGCCATCTCTGCTCTGCAACCCTTGAAACAGCATCCCATGGTCTAGAAAACCAAAACGCTCTCGATGACATCATGCATGCAGCCATGCATTCATCTCCAGGATGCGAGCCTCTCTGCCTTGGCCTTTACCCTCAACAGGGAGGATTGAAGAGAACACCACCTGTGCACCTAACTGCTTCACCCTCTGTCCCAGAGCCATGAAGTCACTTTTGATATGCTCAGAGGGATACCTGGCAGTATCATTGGTTCCAACATGGATTAGCGACATTGAGTAGTAGTCAGTGGGCTTGATGAGTCTCGGCAAACTCTCCATAACATCTTGGATTTTGGCACCAGGCAGACAGCATACCTCTCTGGGCATCAAGTCTGGTTGGCAGATGGACGCCTCAGTACCCCTCAGAAGAGAGTCACCAACCACCACTACCCTTCGCTTCCTTGTGGTCACTGATTCTGCAACTTTGGGGTACTTGAGCTCTGATTCTTCCCTTTCCAGGGATGCTTTGACCTCCTCCACTTCCAGGGCTGCATAATGGTTCTCCAACTCAAGGGCTGGAGAAGTTGGACTGGTGATTCTGCAGGCCCTCGTGACTTGTGTCCAACCTTTGTCATTCTGTTGGCACCCATCTTCTCCTCTGCTAGAGAGCTTGGATGTTTCAAGAAGCATCTCATCAATTTACTTCTCACTGTCTTGAATGCTCCTCAGCCTCGCCACCTCCTCTCTGAGTTCCTCCACTTGTTTCCTCAGAGCTTCAGCATGCAGGCACCCTTTTTCTATCTGTCAGGAGGTAGCTGAACTTGCCACAACCTTTCGGCTGTGATAACCCTATAAATGTGTCATCAGTTCCATGGGGGTTAGATATGTGTTCTTTCTTCTGGAGGCTTTTTGGATATGAAGTGGTTTATTGTTGGGACATCTATCCCCAGTAATCTGGAATTTCATCTTTTGCAAAGGGAAGAGTAGGATCAGGACCGGCTCTACTATTGAATGACTGTGTTCTTTGTACATGGCCCCACTTTTCAGTCCCACAATTCAACCCCTATTGCCTTGTACAAATAAGGTGCCACAATCAGTCTCTGAACATGGTCCCTCAGCTGTCCCTGAGTAGGATATTTCTTGAGCTTAAGCCTCACTACTTTCTATATTTTTCTTTTTATCTTATTCACTTGTTTCATCTAATGGCATAATTACCACTTGGGCTGTTCTCCTCGTATCCTACAATTCAGAAATAGATTAGAATACAATTCTTTGACTGTATATTCAAAATAAAAATACTCCTTTTTGTGGAGGGTTGGTCAGTATCTTCCCGGACGTCTCCAGGCAAACACAGGCTAAATGTAAGGCTTTTCTCACCTTAAAGCCATGTGTTGTGGCTATCAACACTACTTTTTTTTTTCTAAAATTCCCTTTTAAGTGTCTGATCACATCTGGGGGGTTTAGTTATGTTTTCACTGAAGCTTGTCATTTGGAGGATTTTCTTAAGACTCACACTTCAGTTTGAATATGTTTTGTCATGCAGTGTTTTGCTAACATGTTTAGCAAATCAGAGTTTGTATAGAGAGATTTTCCAGGCAACCTTTAGATTTTTACTTGATTTTGTATAATTGTTTATTGATGGATATGTGTACCAGTTTCCCCGTGATGTGGACTGATGAGATATTATCTGTTTTCATTCTTGTAATCATGATGCTTTCTCTTTAAAAAAAAAATTGAACAGTAAATTTGCATTAAATTCTGCCAGAAGAGCACGGGGGGTGGAGACTATCCAAGATGGCTGCGGTATTGTTTCCTTGAATGCTCATGCCTAAGAGAAAGGGAAAGTTGAGGGCTGTCCCCTCTGAGCCTCAACTAACTAGTTCTGGTCCAATGGACCGTTTTGTCAAGCTACCTCCGAAGAATGTTCAGGAGATTCAAGCCGGCTTGGGCGCGCCTGGTGCAGAGTCTCAGATGCTTCCGTCGGACGTTGATACATCTCTCTCTCCTGTTGTGAGGAGCCCTCCACCACCCCTGCTGCTTTGGAGCCTTCCTCAGGTACTGTGACGCTGACGATTCCCGGCGTGGAGACGCCGGCTGTGGAGAGGGTGCAGTCTGAGCGCTTGGTTTCACTGACCCCTGACAGTCTCGGGGAGGCTTTGGGTGGCTTATTGGAGCTGTGTACTCCGGTGGGAAGTCCTGCTTTGCAGTCATCCTCCACTCCTTTTGATTTACCTCCTTTGACTCATCCTAAGGTTTTCACCTTAGAAACTATCTGGGAAGCAATTGCCAATCTTTCCGTTTCGGTTAACTCTCAGACTGCATTATTGATGTCCTGAGTCCAGGAGAATACCGTTAATATCCAGAAGAACGCTGAAGATATTCAGACGGTTGTGTCTACGTGTGAACAGATTAAGGTACATAATAATACTATTAGTTCTCAGCTGGACAGTGCTTCCAACATGTGCCTGGCCTTGATGAAGGAGAATGGCTTGCTTAAATATAAACTGGAAGTATTAGAAAATGCTTCCAGAGCAGCGAACCTGCGGGTTTTAAATTTTCCACGGCTCCCGGAGGTCACGGCTTTGGACATGTTTAAACGTTACTTGTTGGAGGTTTTGAAGGTTCCATCTGAATTAATTCCACCTCTTAGTAAGGTATATTATTTACCTCATCGGAAGAAAAATGCTGAGACTCCAGTGGCAGTGTCTACAGTGAACTTTAACATTTTGGATGTGACTGGTTTTCTCGAGGATACCAGGGGTGAAGCTTTAACTCCCACCTCAGCGACTCTGTTGGTTCAGTGTGCCTTAGTTACGGACAAAGATTGGCTCTTAAAAATGTTTTTCAAGAAAAGATTGGAAACCTTTTTAGGTTTACGAATATCAATGTTTCCAGATCTAGTTAAAGAAACTCAAAAGAGGAGAAAGCAGTTTTTGCTCTATAAACCAGGGGTTTTAAGGATTGGGGGGACTTTTTTTCTTCATTTCCCATGTAGATGCTTGGTACTTATTAAGGATGTTAAATATATGTTTTCTGATCCTAGTGATCTGAATAATTTCATTAATGCTAGACTTCCTGCCACTTTATCATCAGAGTAAGTGTGGTTATTTTGTACATCTATCCTCCTCTGATATGTATTCTGGGGGTTTCCGCAACCTTTTTGGTTTTCTGTTGTTGTTTAAAATGTGTTAGTTATTAAGTCTTCCAAAGTCTCTGCTTTGGTTTGATATTTCTTTATCCTCCTCCACCCAAATGTGGACTACTACAGAGCATGATAATTGAAGTATTTGCCTGTAATTTTTTCTTTTTTCTTGATTTTATCTTCATTACTTTGTATTCATTGCAAGAACTATGTGTTACTTGCTGTTTATATGAAAATTGCATAAATAAATAAATTAAAAAAAAATTCTGCCAGAGACTTGGAAATTCGTGCAAAGAGACTTATGACATGTTACAGCAAGTGTATGACGATCAATGCAAGAGTCGTGCTTGAGTTTATGACTGATACAAATGCTCCCAAAAGGGCTGCCAAAGTGTTGACAGTGATAAACATTCTGGAAGGCCACCCATGAGCAGGAATGAAGACAAAGTTGAAGCAATGTGGGCCGCAATACGCTCAAATCATCGATTGACAATCAGGGAGCTTGCTGAGGATGTGGACATCAGTTTCGGGTTGGTACAGTCCATTCTTACTGTTTATTTGGGGATGAGAATGTGTCTGCAAAATTTGTGCCAAAATTCCTGTGCCCTGACCAAAAAGAAAATTGACTGTCTGCAGCCAGGGAGTTGTTGGAATGCGTTGTTAAATGACTCAGATTTCATCAAAAAGATTATTACTAGTGATGAATCATGGGTTTATGGTTATGACCCGGAAACTAAGGCTCAATCCTCACAATGGAAGACTTCAAATTCTCCCAGACCCAAGAAAGACCGCCAGGTTAGAAGCAACATCAAGGTCATGCTCACAGTTTTCTTTGATTACCAGGGTATTGCTCATCATGAGTATGCTCCAAAAGGCCACACCATCAATAAGGAGTACTACATCCAAGTTCTGACTCGTTTGAGAGAAGCAGTTCGTCATAAAAGGCCAGAGTTGCACAGGAATGGTGAATGGTTGCTTCATCACGATAATGCCCCAGCTCATGCATCACATCTTCTCCAGCAGTTCTTGACCAAACATCAAAATCGAGCAAATCTGTCAGTCTCCGTACTCACACCCTGTGACTTTTTCTTGTTTCCAAAACTGAAATTACCATTGAAAGGAAGATTCGACAACTTGAAGACCATTAAGCAAAATTTGACACAGTAGCTTCACAGCATAGTGAAAGAGTGCCAAGAAAACTGAAGGAAGTGTGTTTTATTGGAAGGGGACTACTTTGAAAGAGACTGAGTACAATAACTGTTAGTGTTATACTTCTTGTGTTATTGTACAGGTCTTGATACTTTTTGATCGCACCTCATAGTAGAGACAAGGACAGTACCTGAATTCAAGAAAGCATGGGACAAACACAGAGAATCTCTACAGGGAAAAAAGGGACTAAAGCAGTGGCGGGATTCGATCCGAACAGGAAATGGTTCGGGTCGATCCCGCTACTGACAGAAACAAGCGGGTGGCAGCATGGCACACGTTTGTGTTTCTGGCACCATATGCTCGGGTCACTTGCAACCACCGTAGGGCAGCAACTCCCTGGTGACCCAGCAGCCCAATTCCCCCACCTGCCAGTGGTTTAATGGCATCTGAGGCAGATGGGGGGGGGGGGGATTCTCACCAGTGTAGGCATGTTCTCCAGGACCAAGCAGGAAGTCAGTCCTCACATATGGGTGACATCAACGTCGATGAAGCCCTTGCGGAGCATTTCCCCAGCTTTCCAAGAAAGCCTTTGGGAATGCAGGCACGCATGTGCGGTTCCCTTCCCGCCTAAAGGTGCCATCTTACCTCAGTCTCTCGTTTTCCGTGAAGCCCACCGGACGTGAGTCCTAGTCATCCCGGAAAATTGTTTGATTTTTTGCGATTTTCGCTATTTTTCTTCTCTGGTTCGATGCCGGTTCCCCTCCCGCCGGGTTCGGTACACCGATATCAAGCCCGATCTTCTTTTTTCGGTTTTTGCCCTTAGTGGCTGGCGTTCACGCCCTTTTTTCTTTTTCCCTGGAAGGCCGGTCCTTTGACCTTGCGGGGACTCTTTTTTCCCCGATGGCTTCCAGCGGTTTTAAGAAGTGTGATTGGTGCAAGAAACTGATGTCTCTCACCGACACACACGACTGCTGCCTTCGGTGCCTCGGTCCTGATTACGACCCTAAGATGTGTGGACCGTGTGGGAAAATGTCTTCCAAGGCACTGCGAAGTCGTCAGCACCAAAAGGAAAGGCTTTTTTCTGACTCGGCCTCCGGCTGGGCCCGGACCTCGTCTGAGGCCTCGACATCTCGGGAGTCGGATCCCGAGCACTGTCGTGGCTCCTCAGACAGGGGGTCCCCCAACCGGGAACGCAAGAGGAAGAAGCGGCTCATGAGGGCGTCATCGGAAGAGGTCCCTGGCTCCTTGAGAGCTAGGTCTCAGACCCCCGACCGTCGCCCCGGGCCCGTGGAACAGGAGAAGCCTTCCAAAGTCCCTCGACTGGAGCCGGAGTCTGCTGGACACGTAAGCCCTGTAGTCCTCGTGGACTCTCCTCCCAGAGAGCTGCCGCCGGGGCCCGAGTCGTGAGCTGCTGAGTCTCCTGAGCGGAGTCTCAGGTTGACAGCCTTGGAGAGCAGACTGTCTGCCTTCATGGACCAGCAGCGGGCACTGATGGCCAGCCTGTCTGGCGCATCTGCCATGACCACCGGGACATCGACATCGAAGTCGACCCCGGAGACCGAGCCGATACTCGAGGCCATGAAGGCTCGAGGTCAACCTCAGTCGCGGTCTCCCTCGACCTCCCATTCAGGACCGAGGGTGTCGACGCCAGTGCCTTCGGCGTCGGGGCGGGTGCTCGCAGGCCCCGCAAGGTCGGACCCTGATTCCTCATCGGACGAGTCCGCATGGGAGACAGAGGACGAGGAGTCCCCCGACACCTTCAAGACTCGGTGCATCCCATCGGACTCACCGCAGTCTGAACCCCGGAGTAGATCCCCCCCGGAGGATACCCGGTTCTCGGAGTTCGTCCGGGATATGGCCACTGCGTTGGCTATCCCTGCGAACCCCGAGGAGGAGCCTCGAGCCGAGGAGCTCGAGGCCCTGCAGTATGACTCTCCTCCAAAGGAGGCCTTTACTGTCCCCGTTCCTCCGATGCTGGAACGGCTCCTCTTCCGGATGTGGGAGGCACCGGCCTCGGCGCCGGTTTTAAGCAAGCGGGTCGATTCCATCTATCGACTCCGGAAGAGTCCTGGCTTTCATAAAGCGCAGCTACCACACCATTCCATGGTGGTGGAATCGGCCATGCATCGCCTGAAAAGTCAGAAGATGCACTCCGCGGTGCCCCCTGGCAGGGAGGCCCGAAACCTCGATGGTTTTGGTAGAAAGTGCTTCCAGGGCTCGATGCCTGCTTGCCGTGTCCAGTCTTACCAGCTGTACATGGGCATGTACTTGCGAGACCTGGCCAAGGAGCTGGCCGGGTTCTCTGCTGGTCTCTCCGGGAAGCCTTTGCAGAGGTTCAAGTCCTTGTCCTCGGGGATCCGGGAATGCTCCAAGTTTATGTCCCGTGCTGCCTACGATGGCTTCGGCCTGTGTTGCGGCAGCCGGCATCGCGGCTCGACGCCAGGCATGGCTGCAGTTATCGGACCTCGAGCCATGGGTTCAGGACAAGTTGGTTGATATCCCTTGCTGAGGTGAGAGCCTTTTTGGCAAGCCCATGACCGAGAAGGCCGTTCAGCTTGAGACCGAGCACCTCACAAGGACAAGGCTGTCTAGAAAGACTTCTGCCCCTTCTCACAAGAAGACGGGCTCGGGTAAAAAGCCCTTTTACCCAAGGAAGGGCACTGCCTACAAACAGTACCCACAATATCAGGCTGCCCAAGCTGCCCCTCAGGGTCAGCAAGCCAAGGGGCAGGGTAATGGGCCCCGTAGGCAGAGGACCCCCAAGCCTCCGGCCCCTGCTCCCACTCAGCAGGGTGGGGGTTTTTGACTCCTTAGGCATAGCCTCTCTGTCCCTTCTCTCCCAACCCTGCACAGGAGGTCGCCTCGCTCTGTTTGCCCACCAGTGGCCACTCATCACTGGAGACAGTTGGGTGTTAAGCATAGTCCACAGGGGCTATGCACTACACTTCCAACAACTGCCTCCTCCATACTTTCCAGGGGAACCTCCAAGGCCTCCCCTACACACACAGATCTTCTCCTTCAGGAGCTACAAGGTCTGTTAGTGGACAAGGCAGTGGAGCCTGTGCCTCCCCACTTGCAAGGTCAAGGGTTCTACTCCAGGTATTTCCTGGTACCCAAAAGAACCCGTGGCCTTCGCCCTATTCTAGATCTTCGAAACCTTAATGAGTTCCTGGAGAAGGAAAAGTTCAAGATGCTTACTCTTGGAACCCTTCTGCCCTACCTCCAGCAGGGAGACTGGCTATGCTCCTTAGATCTAAAGGATGCGTATACTCACATTCTCATTCATCCAGACCACAGAAAGTACCTCAGGTTCATTGTGGAAGGAAACCATTATCAGTACCGGGTACTACCCTTTGGCCTCATCTCCGCTCCCAGGGTCTTCACCAAAAGCCTGGCAGTGGTGGTGGCCTACCTGAGAAATCAAGGTATCTTTGTCTTCTCCTATCTGGATGACTGGCTCATCAGGGGTCAGACGTTCCAAGAGGCCAGACAAGCCACCCTCAGAACTATTGCTCTTCTTCAAAGCCTGGGGTTTGTCATAAACTTCGCAAAGTCCACTTTGCTCCCATCCCAGAACTTGGAGTTCATAGGGGCAAGGTTGGACTCTCTGCTGGCAAGGGCATTCTTGACAGAAGACAGAGCCCAAAGACTGATGGACTTGGCAAGCCAGTTTCTCAGCAGGTCACTAGTCTCCGCCAGACTCTGCCTGAGGCTTCTTGGCCACATGGCTTCGACAGTACATGTGACTCCCAATGCCAGGCTCCATATGAGGCCGGCGCAGTGTTGCCTTCGGACTCAGTGGTCACAGGCCACAGGCAGCCTCAGAGACAGGATAAGGGTGTCCAGACAATTTCTGAACTCCCTCGGCTGGTGGCTGCACCCACCCAATCTGCTGCAAGGGGTACCTTTTCAGATTCCTGGGTTCACAGTGGTGTTGACCACGGATGCCTCCCTGCAGGGCTGGGGAGCTCATTGTCTAGGCAAGTGCACACAGGGCCTGTGGTCTCCCTGGGAAGCCGCACAGCAGATCAATCTCCTGGAACTCAGGGCTATTCGGTTAGCCCTCAAAACTTTCTCTCCTACCCTGGCTCATCAGTCTGTCCTAGTTCAAACAGACAACCAGGTAGCCATGTTTTATGTGAACAAGCAGGGCAGGACTGGATACAGGCTCCTTTGTCAGGAAGCACAGGACCTTTGCTTGTTTGCTCTCAGACACAACATGATCCTCAAGGCAGTGTATCTACCTGGCCAGGAGAACTACCTGGCAGATAGGTTGAGCAGGATTCTGCAGCCCCACGAGTGGCAGCTCCATCCTTTTGTGGTTCAGAAGATTTTCCTGAAATGGGGACTTCCATCCATAGATCTGTTTGCCAGTCCTCTAAACAAACAGCTGCCAAAGTTCTGCTCCAGGCAACCGCATCCTCTGCGGATAGCAGCGGATGCTTTTCTGATTCCCTGGTCTCTGGGCCTCCTGTATGCGTTTCCTCCCACACCCTTGGTGGCCCGGACCCTGTTCAAGATTCTTCAGGACAAGGCCTCGGTCCTGCTGGTGGCTCCCAGGTGGCCGAGACAGCCTTGGTTTCCAATTCTTCAGCTGGCAGTGGATCCCCCACTGCCTCTGGGGTTGCAACCCGACCTTCTCTCTCAGGATCAGGGTTCCCTTCTGCACCCCAATCTCAAAGCTCTCAATTTGATGGCATGGAGGCTGCAAGGGTAGTTTTGGTTCCCTGGGGCCTACCTCAGGAAGTTGAGGAGGTTGTTCTAGCCTCTAGGAAACAGTCCACTAGGAAAACCTATGCCCTAAAATGGAAAAGGTTTTCTGTGTGGTGTCAGCTATGTACAGAAGATCCCTTCTCCTGTGCTGTACCGGTAGTACTTCAGTACCTACTGCACTTATCAAATCAGGGACTTAAGTCCAATTCTGTTCGGGTCCACCTCTCAGCCTTAGCAGCTCACCACTCACTGGTGGAAGGACATTCTCTGTCGGTTCACCCCTTGGTGTCCCGGTTTCTTAGAGGCTTGCTCTTGCTCAAGCCTCCAATCCATCCTCCTGTTCCTGAGTGGGAGTTGAATGTGGTCTTGCAACAACTGACTTGCCCACCTTTTGAGCCGATGACTACTTGTCCTCTACGCTTCCTATCCTGGAAGACCCTCTTCTTGATAGCCCTAACATCGGCTAGGCGAGTTAGTGAGCTTCAGGCCCTAGTCTGTGACAGGCCCTACACCAGATTCTATAGGAAGAGGGTAGTCCTCAGGACTCATCCAAAGTTCCTCCCAAAGGTTGTCTCCTCTTTCCACCTCAATCAGGAGGTGGTTCTTCCAACATTCTTCCCTAGGCCTCATGCAAGCCAGGCTGAAGCAGTTCTGCATACCCTGGACTGTAGGAGGGCCTTATCCTTCTACCTTGACCGTACGCAGGGGCACAGAAGGGCTACTCAGCTCTTCATCTCTTTTGACCCTAATAATTTGGGGTTAGCTGTCTCCAAGCATACCTTGTCCATCTGGGTGGCTGACTGTATCACCTGGGCTTATAAGGCGGCTGACCTTCCTTTGCAGGGTCGGGTCACGGCCCATCGTGTCAGGGCAATGGCTGCCTCAGTGGCTCACCTCCGCTCTGTACTGTTGGTGGACATCTGCAGGGCTGCAACTTGGTCCTCAAGCCAGACTTTTGCGGCCGATTACTGCCTGGAGAGGGAGTCCCGTAGGGACAGTTCTTTTGGCCAAGCAGTACTCTGGAATCTCTTTGAGGTTTAGGCAACTCCTGCCCTCTGTTGGGCTACCGGTGGAGGGTCTGTCAGTGAAAAGCCTTTCTTTGATGCTGAGACTAGAGGGAATTCTCTTGTTCAGCCTGGGTTCCTTGGTAGCCCAGAGCTAGGGAGTCACCCATATGTGAGGACTGACTTCCTGCTTGGTCCTGGAGAGTTACTCACCTGTAACAGGTGTTCTCCAGGAGCAGCAGGAATCAGTCCTCACAACCCTCCCTCCTCCCCTTGGAGTTGCAGTTTTATTTATTTCATTTATTTTCATTCTCTTATATACCGCGCTGTGGTAGGCGAAGGCCTATGATCCATGCTAATTGAACTAAACAGACAGGCCTAAGCAGCTTGACCTGTAAATGAAGCCTTTAGTTAGGCCCAGAGGAATGAAAACCCCCCTGAATGATGACACCGTAGAATTGAAACTTAACTGAACACAATTTAGTATAGCTAAGCAGAATCGAAACTTAGAAAATATAGAAAACCAAGTCTAATTGGTACTGATAAGAGAGCACAGCTTCTATGGAATTAATTAACACTGCTGAAAGAAAAGTTACAGTGCCCTGCTTTCCCACATGTTCTAACTAGCTAAATGACCTTGGAGGAGGAAAGTATCTAAGTTGGTGAACTGATCATTGTAATTGGGACTAGAAGAGTGGTAAGCAGGTGCTGAGCCCAGACCAGAGTCCTAATTGGACAACTACATAATGTTACCGGGACCAATAGATGGGTGAGAAGGGTTACTGGGACCAATGAAAAGTTTGCCTATGTCTAGAATGGAGAAGAACGGTATAAAAGTTGTTGTTTTGCTAGAAACCATTGCTCAGCCATTTTGAATTTGATTCTGCTTGAGACTTGTGCACAAATAAATGATTTGGACCTTCTGAACAGACTGCTGGTATCATTGGTTTGTCTGCGCTCTGCTGCTACAGCGCTATTCTGCATCAGTGCGGTTTACATTCAACAAACTGAAATTACATTGAACAGGGCATTATAACCTAGAGATAACTATTTTACAGGGAACATGGGCTATGGAGGGTTAAGTGACTTGCCCAAGACCACAAGGAGCACCTGTGGGACTAGAAACCCCAGTCCTTCTGGCCCAAGGTTGCTGTCCTCTAGTGGGATTTGAACCCCCGACCTTCCGGCCTGAAGTACCTTGCCCCAACCACTAGGCCACTCCTCCACTCCTACATTTCCTCCTACAGTTGTACATAGTTTGTTTTTTGCATTTTTTGTGTGCTGTTCTTAGCTATGTCATTTGACTGAGGTAAGATGGCACCTTTAGGCGGGAAGGGAACCGTGCATGCGTGTGTGCATTCCCAAAGGCTTTCTTGGAAAACTGGGGAAATGCTCCGCAAGGGCTTCATGGACATCGATGTCATCCATATGCGAGGACTGATTCCTGCTGCTCCTGGAGAACACCTGTTACAGGTGAGTAACTACTCTTTTTTGGCCCTATTTGGCAAACGCGTCCAGTGGCAGGAACCGGTTCACATCAATCGGGCCAAACCTGCTGAATCCCACCACTGGACTATAGTATTTGATATGGAAAGGTGCCAGCAGAAAAAGACCATATGGTCTATCTATGCATCTGCCCGCGTGCACATCTTCAGGAGGTTAGATGTCCTTGGCATTTTATTGCACATCTTGCCCTGGACGTCCCCAGTTTAACTTGGACGTCTTCTAAAATCCCCTTCATAATGTCTCTTCAGCAGGGCCAGCCCAACCATTAGGCAAGCTAGGTGATCACCAAAGTGGCAGCTTCGGGGGGCAGCAAAGCGCAGGACATTCAAAGCTAAAGACAGATTCTGACAGCCGGGGGAGAGGGGTGTAAGGCTTAAAGTTTGCCTTGAGGAGCCAAGACCTTGAAGGAACTCCGGGGCCAGTCGTGCTCCGAAGCCATCTCGCCTCCACGACATTGGCGAGTTATTCCATCGGTGAGAAAGAGCGCTCTGCATTTGCGGGTAGGCGTGTAGCGTATATAGAGAGAGAGAGCGAAGACCGCGTGCACACCGCTAGCGTTTGCTGCCCCGCCCCTCTACTCGCCTCCTCGCGCGAGGACCGGGCGCGCGCCATCGCTTCCTCGAGCCCCGCGGTGGCTGCACACGGCGCGCGCCGCTCCCCTCCGCTGTTCTCTCGCCCGGAGCAGTCATGAACGCCAAGGACGGCGAGGCGGCCGAGCGGGGCGCCGCTTCCAACAGCGGCGTGGTGGTACAGGTCCGAGAGAAGAAGGGACCGCTGCGCGCCGCCATCCCGTACATGCCCTTCCCCGTCGCCGTGCTCTGCCTCTTCCTCAACACCTTCGTGCCGGGGCTCGGTAAGCACCGGGGCAGGGGAACAGGTGGGTGGCGCGGGCCCCTGAGCGTTTCCCGCCGTCCGAGGAACTTTTTGGGCGAGGCGGAGCTGATCTCCGTCTTCAGCTCTCCTTTCCCGTGGAGCCGCTGAACGCATGCCAAGTGTCCCCTCCACCTGCCGTTTCCCTTAGCTGGGTTCCGGGGCGCGCCGACTACAACTGCCGATTGCTGAGAAGTAAGAGAGAGCTCGGCACAGAAGCTTTCCTCCTCCTTACTCCTGTTTTTATTTGGGTATCATTTTTTTGTCATCCTGGGGCAGCTTCCTTCTCCTCTTTAATTTAATTTATTATTGTTGGTTTTTTTTTTTTTAGTATTTGCTCATGTTTTTCCAGTAGTATTTAAAGGCGAGTTTTAGGTACAGTAGATATTACCTAGCCACAGAGGGCTTACGATTCAAGTTTGCAGCCGAGACAATGGAGGGTTAAGTGACTTGCCCAAGGCCACAAGGACTGCCATTGGGATTCAAACCCTAATCCTTTTTTATCACCACCCCACTGCTCTTAATCTCTGGGCAGCTAGTCCACGTTTAGGCTTCCAGTTTCATCCTACCCCACCCTCCTGGAACTATAGCATCCTAAGCTTTGGTGCCCAGCTACCAAATATCTATCTCTCATTTGGACACCCCTTCCATCTAGCTAGCTGAACCACTCGGAACCAGTCCTGTGGCTGAGAGGTGCAAATTGAGCACATAGAACCACTTTTCAGCTTCTGTTTTTATGCAAATGAGGCCCCACAATTAGTCTCTGCACATGGCCTCATATCTCTCCGTATCCCTCTTAGGCGACCCCAGGGTGCAGGTCATAGATGCCTCTAAGTTGGCACAGACACATCCTTGACTCACAAGTAGGTGCTGCTGTTGAGCCATTGCTGAGATCCTAGTGCCCCCCCCCCCCCTCCAGATGTGAATGCTGCCTCCATATTATCTATTTCCACCATGGCCAACACAAGAAGCAGATGGGCTCACGAGGTACAGTGTTCCTTACATGGCACTACTGCTAAGCCCTTAAGTTCTTTTAGGGGTTTTAATACCTTTTTAATTCTAGCTTCACCCCTTTTGTCCGAGGAGGGAAGGTTTTTCATTTTCTTTAATTTTCACCTTAGAGTCATGCATTACAACATACGCTATGCCGGTTCTTGTAGCATGTTAGGGTGCTATTGCAGAGGAGTAGGTCCGTAATAAGGAGCACCCCTGTAGTATGCTGATTTGCATCCTGGATAAAGTAATGTTTGCCATGTTAATCCACTTGAAAGCAAATAATAAATAAAGGTTAATAAATAAGAGGACAATAAAAAAAATGTAAAAACATGTGAAGGTGATACCTTTTTTATTGGAGTAAGTTAATGTTTTCTAACTAGCTCTTGGGATCTAATATCCCTTTCCTTGGATAACAGCAGAATGAACCTTGCATTAACCTAGATTTTTGTTAAATTCTTTCTTGTCAGTTCCAAAATGTCTCATCATTTTATCTTTGTCTTGTGATCCGAGATTTGTTTGTAAAGTTTTCTTCTGCATCTTGATCATAAGGTCATTGATGTAAGGCTCTGATACCAAGTACTCCCTTGTGGAGGTGGTGGTTTGGTCTGTTATACGGTGTGTGTGGTCTTGCGGGCAACCTCTCCAAATGGGTTAGTTTTGTGAATACAATGACAGTCATAAACCTTATTCTTAAACCAGGGTATGTGCTTATGATCTCGGTCTCAGCCTATGTGAGTTGATTCTTGTCTTTAACATCTGACTTGTTTTACTAATGTGGCATCCTTCTTCACATTTTTTGTGCTGAATAATATACATTAAAGGACGAGAACGAGTAGGATCCCCTCATTGAATGTTTTTTTTCTTGGGGTAGTTTCTCCAAATGGGTTAGTTTTGCGCATACTATGGCAGTCATGAACCTCTCTTCTAAGCCCCAGGGTATGTGGAATATGATCTTAATCTCTCACATTTACTGCTAATGCTCGGCGTAATACTTGCATGTGGGTAACTGGGGTGTCCTCTGTTATGTGTTGGCATTGTGTATTGTGAAACACATTGTTGTTCAGTTATAAGGAAGAACAATTAAACTAAGTTTTCCAGTATGGTATAGTGCAGAGATTTGTGCCATACGGCTGCACAGGGCACACGTTTTTCAGAAAGGGCTCTGATATCATCACTTGGCTTCCAGAAAGCTCAAAAAGAGTGAGTTACTGCACGGGGGGGGGGGGGGGGGGGCACTGGATTTCTTAGTTGCACAGGGTGCATTTCTAGCTTGGTATGGTCCTGGTGCCATTCACTTTTTTCTGAGTTTTCTAGAAACTTGCTTTTTGCTAATTTTTGCATTAGCTTGTTGGAAGGCTGGTATTGGCAGTTACTTGTCTCCCAGGAGTAATACAGTAGCTTTAAGTCTTGCATGATTTTTCTTAGTTTTTCCAGCTCTGGATTGTATGTCCTTGCAGACGGAAGGGTCTGTGGTTTTCTTTCCTCTGCACTGCAGTCGTTTTCCCCAAGGTGTGTTAATGAAGATCTTGGAGATGATTTGGGGTTGCAGTGGCGTTCTGGCCCCCCACCCCCCTGCACCACAATTCTCTCTCACACCCCCAGCCCATGGAGACAGCGCAGCAAACTAACTTACCTTGAAGTTGGCTTGCCGTGCTGTCTCCGTTCCATGGGTCAGCCACTCTCTTCTCCCAGCCGAATCGTGAGATTTCGCCCACGAGAAGAGTGGCAGGCTTATGGAGCAAAAACAGTGTAGCAAGCCAACTTTAAGGTAAATTAGTTTGCTGTGCTGTCTCTGTGGGCCCCCAGTGTTGGGTGCACCCCCTTCCCATCCGACACCTAGGGTGGGCTGCACCCACTGCCCCGCCCTTGGTATGCCACTGGGGGGGGGGGGGGTTGTAATCTATTTGTTATGGTGTGGCTTGGTTGTGTGTAATGGACTTTTATTTCAAATATGAAAGGTGGAAGCTGGAATTGTGAAGATTACTGCATTTCTTTTGTGTTTACAGAAAATTGGGCTGTCAAGAAACCTTTTCTGTGGGGTAATCCATTTTAAATCTCAGAGGATGGAATGCATTTTGCTCTGTTCCTAGGGCTGGTGCAAGGGTAGTGGGCACTCTAGGTGAAGCGACAACCTTGTGCGTCCTCGCAGTTAGCATTTAGATGCGTAGGGACCTTCCCCCCCCCCCCCCAACACACACATCATTTGGATTATTAAACTCAATTGTAATCATCTCAACACCTTCCCTTTCAGAATAATCCTATAAAACACGTATTTGGACATCACACTTTTTAAAATATTAAACTTTTTATTTTATAAATATGTAAATATATTTATCTGAGGGAGATTTCAAAAAGCCACTTACAAGGGTAAATGTATTATTTTCATATTGCCCAGCCTTCCTGCAGGCAAAATGTACAAACTGATGACTCGGAGTTTATGTAGCTTCCAGGACCCATTGCTTTGCTTTAACTATAGCTGCCGCCTCCACCCCCAGAAGCTATTGCTCTAGGTGATTGGCTAGTTTGCCTAGTGGTTGGGCATGCCCTGTCTGTTCTGACAAGAAGGAAAGAAGAGCAGAATTACATAGTTGTAATGGAGGATCTCCAGGAACAAGCAGGAATAAGTCCTCACATATGGGTACGTCGGTACCGACGGAGCCCGTGCGGGAAAGCTCCCCAGCTTCTTAGAATAGAAGCTTTTGGGACCTCCCACTGCACATGCGCACTGCCTTCCCGCCTTCCTGAACAGCTCTCCTCAGTTTCTCTTTTTTCCGCGGAGCCAGCAGGTCGTGTTCCTGTCACCGCTGAAGAAATTGTTATTTTATTTGTTTCTTTAGACCGCGTACCTGCCTTCCCCATACCGATACCGGTATCGCCGGTCTTTTCTTTCTTTCTTTAAAAAATTATAATTCTTTTTTCTTATTTTTTAGCTTTTTGGTCACTTCAGAGAGGCCTCTCGGCCTACTCAATTTCTCCTCATGGAGAAGCCAGCCCCTGGATTTAAGAAGTGTACCAAATGTAATGCTGTTATTTCAGTCACAGACACCCATGAATGGTGTCTGAAATGTTTGGGGCCTGACCATTCCATACCGGACTGCCCATCTTGCTCCCACATGTCTAAACGTGGGCTGCAGAACCGGGCCAACAAATTCCATGTGCTGTTTGCTTCAGAGAATACAGCATCACAGTCATCCAGGTCTTCTTCTCCGGATGGATCTCAGGTAACCAAACCTTCTGTGGGCAAGTCCTCAAAGAGCAAATCTCCTTCAAAGCATCGAGAGGCTCTTAGCTTAGAACTTGAGGACCCTGCCCCAGCCAAACAACCCCGGCGGGAAGTCCAACTTCCAAAAACGCCAATTCAGGGGTCTCAGGTTGATATCGATGCTACGGCCTCGACAGATCACCTGTTAGCCTGCTCTGGGGTACCGGGTCACTCCGGTACCGACATCCAGGCAGCTATGGCGTCCATGGGCGATACTGTACAGTCCATGCAGCAGGCCGTCATGGCTTTCATTAAAGCTGCAACGCCATCGGTTCCGCTTTCAGCGGTTCCGGGCCCGATACCGGTATCGTCCGCCATGCCGGTATCGAGGCCGTCCACCTCTAAACGCAAGTCGGTACCGTATGGGCTTTCGCTCCATACCGGTTCCATACCCGATACGCCCGATATCGATACCGATCGGTACGCGTATCGTGCGTTAGAGGAAAGCACCGATTCCTCTGAGGATTTTCACTCCTCTGATGATTCTGCTGAGTTTTCACTCAACTTACCTGAGGAGCCCTCTTCTCCTAAAAGGAGAATGTCCCCTCCAGAGGATTTGTCCTTCCAGGACTTTGTTTTAGATATGGCTACAGCCCTTTCTATTACCACATCCTCTGAAAAGGAACCCAGATCCAAAAAACTGGATATTTTGGGATACTCAAAGGCCCCTAAGGAGGCAGTTACCCTGCCTATCCATGAAATCCTTCAAGAACAACTGATGGATTTCTGGGAAAATCCTTTGACTTTGTCTCCTTATTCCCGTAGGTTGGACACCATGTATAGGGTCCCTCCTTCTCCTGGTTTCCAAAAGACTCAATTGCCCCACCACTCTATTGTGGTGAAGTCTGCAATGAAGAAGATTAGGAGTACCAAAAGGCACTCTTCCACCCCTCCAGGACGGGAATGTAAGACTTTGGACTCTTTTGGTAGGAAAATTTTCCAGGCTAGTATGCTTATAGCCAGGATTAATTCCTACAGTCTCTATATGGGCATGTTCCTGGAGGAACTTGCCAAAAAGGTGCGGCATTTTGCCCCCTTTATCCCTGAGGATAAAAAGCAGGGATT
The DNA here is from genome assembly GCA_033557465.1 of Ichthyophis bannanicus. Taxonomy (NCBI): domain Eukaryota; kingdom Metazoa; phylum Chordata; class Amphibia; order Gymnophiona; family Ichthyophiidae; genus Ichthyophis; species Ichthyophis bannanicus. The sequence continues at coordinate 367,384,479 of CM066033.1, read as the reverse complement.
CCTTTCCCTAGTGAAACAACTCTTAGAGGTTTCTAAGTTCTCTAATAGGGCAGCATATGATTCCTTTGAGGGAGCCAGTAGGGCTTCGGGCATTGCTATTGCAGCCCGACGTCTTGCTTGGCTCCAGGCCTCTGATCTGGAACCTTGGGTTCTAGATGGCTTACGGAATCTGCCCTGTACAGGTGAGAACTTATTTGGGGAAGAGTGGCAAATCAAAGCCACCCAGATGGATGCTGAAAATGCCACCTTGGAAAGACTTTCAAAGTCCACTTCAATTCCTACTAAGAAAAAGTCTTTTAAAAGGCCTTACTATAAGAAGGCCAGAGTTGCTTCAAATACTGGCCAGCAGTCTTCTCAACCTCGCTATACTGCTAAGCGTCAGCAATCCAAACAAGCACGAGCTAAGCCTGCAGCAGCTACTGTAGCTCAGCAGGCTCCAACCCCTCAGGGGTTTTGACTTGCTCCTAGGGAACTTGCCACTTCTGGTTCTAACACAACCAGAACCTCTCACCATACCCGGAAGGTTGGTTCACTTTGCTCCCAGATGGGAACAAATCACAACAGAACAATGGACCCTCTCTATCATTCGAGAGGGTTACAAACTTCATTTCTCCAGCCTTCCTCCCCATCATATGGTGAGACCATTCAATTCTCCCCCATCTCTCCTAACCCTGTTGGGTCAAGAGGTTTCCTCTCTTCTTGCCCAAGGGGCCATAGAAGAGGTTCCTCTTCCTCAACAAGGGTCCGGTTTCTACTCCCCTTATTTTCTCATTCCAAAGAAGACAGGGGGATTCAGACCAATCCTAGATCTGAGAGAATTGAACAAATTTCTCTTCAAGGAGAAATTCAAAATGCTGTCTCTCGGCATTCTCCTTCCTTACCTCCAGGGTCAGGACTGGCTTTGTTCTCTAGACCTACAGGATGCGTATACACATATACTCATCCATCCATCCCACAGAAAGTATCTTCGCTTTCTGTTTCAGGGAAAACATTTCCAATACAGAGTACTCCCCTTCGGTCTAGCCTCTGCTCCAAGAGTATTCACAAAATGCATGGCAGTCGTAGCCGCATTTCTAAGAGGCATGGGAATCTTTGTCTTCCCATATCTGGACGACTGGCTCATCCGAGCTCCAACTCAGTCACAGGCCCAGATTTCCCTGGACCACACAAGGAGCCTTTTGCAGTATCTGGGACTGGTAGTAAACCTTCCCAAGTCCCGACTCATCCCTACTCAATCTCTAGAATTCATAGGGGCCCAGTTGGACACCATCACTGCAAGGGCCTACCTTCCACATGTTCGAGGCCAGCGCCTCCTGAGTTTGGCCTCCCAAGCTCAGTCCAGCACTCACTTGACAGCCAGGGAAATGCTACGCCTACTGGGTCATATGGCCTCCACAGTGCATGTGGTGCCCTATGCTCGTCTTCATATGAGAGCAGCTCAATGGACCCTGGCCACTCAGTGGACTCAGGCGTCAGGAGCGCTCTCAGACCAAATACAAACCTCCGATCGTCTGTTTTGGTCCCTCCACTGGTGGACTTCCACCAAGAATCTGTTGTTGGGGGCTCCATTTCAACCATTGCTACCCCAAGCAACCCTCACAACAGATGCCTCCCAAACAGGGTGGGGAGCCCATCTGCAAACTCTCTCCACTCAGGGCACTTGGTCTCTACAAGAGACCACCCTTCATATCAATCTTCTGGAACTGCGAGCAATTTACCTTGCCCTCAAGGTCTTCCACTCCCTCCTAGCCAACCTCACTGTCCTAGTTCAGACGGACAATCAGGTGGCCATGTTTTACATAAACAAACAAGGAGGGACGGGCTCTCTGTCGCTTTGCAACGAAGCTCTAAGACTATGGGCCTTCGCCAGAGAGCATCAGATTCACCTGCTAGCAGTGTATCTCCCAGGAGTTCAAAACTCTCGGGCAGACAGGCTCAGTCGAGTTCTGCTGCCACACGAATGGTCCCTACATTTGGACCAAATAAACCGAATCTTTCAGGAATGGGGGACCCCGGACATAGACCTCTTTGCAAGTCCGTGGAATGCCAAACTTCCCCGGTTCTGTTCCAGAACTCCGTGTCAGGGAGCTCAGGCTACGGACGCCTTTCTCCTGAATTGGAGTCAGGCATTCCTATATGCCTTTCCACCCATTCCTTTGATTCCCAAGACTCTGTTCAAACTCCAGAGGGATCATGGAACTATGATCCTCATAGCTCCACGCTGGCCACGCCAAGTGTGGTTCCCTCTACTTCTACAGCTCTCCCAGGGATCCTACTTGGATCTGGGAGCTGCGCCAGACCTCCTGTCTCAGGAGGAGGGGACTTTGTGGCACCCAAACCCCAAATCCCTTCACCTCAGTGCTTGGTTACTGAAGGCTTAAGCCTTCAAGACTTTCATCTTTCCCAACCAGTGAAAGATATCCTTTCTGCCTCTAGGAAACCCTCTACCAGGCGTTCCTATGCTTTCAAATGGAAACGTTTTTCCATTTGGTGTGCTCAGCAGGGTCTTGACCCTCTGGCACTTCCTTTGAATTCTCTTCTTGATTATCTCCTGCATCTATCCAATGCAGGCCTCAAGACGAATTCGGTAAGAGTCCATTTAAGTGCTATTGCAGCATCCTTGAAACATATAAATGGACAACCTATCTCCTCTCATCCTCTTGTTGCAAGATTCATGAGAGGCCTGACTCTCACTAAACCTCCCATCAGACCACCCCCGGTCGCATGGGATTTGAATCTAGTGCTCGGTCAACTTATGAAGCCACCTTTTGAGCCAATGTTTTCCACCTCCTTGAAATTTCTTTCCTGGAAGGTCATCTTCCTCATTGCAGTCACTTCGGCTCGCCGCATCAGTGAGCTGCAGGCTTTAGTGGCTAATCCACCTTACACAAGATTTCATCATGATAAGGTGGTCCTTAGGACGAATCCCCACTTTATGCCTAAAGTGGTCTCGCCCTTTCATCTTAATCAAGAGGTATATCTACCTGTCTTTTTTCCAGCTCCTCATGCATCCAATGCAGAGAGGAACCTTCATACTCTGGATTGTAAAAGAGCTCTCGCTTTTTACCTTAATAGGACTCAGCCACATCGAAAGTCTTCTCAACTTTTTGTGGCCTTTGATCCTTCCCATTTGGGACTTCCAGTCTCCAAGCGTACACTTTCCAATTGGATTGCTCAGTGTATTTCTTTTGCTTACCAGAGCAAAAACATTTCTCTGGAAGGCCATGTCACTGCTCACAATGTGAGGGCCATGGCAACTTCTATGGCTCATCTGCACTCTGTTTCCATAGATCAGATCTGTCGAGCCGCTACCTGGGCCTCGGTTCATACCTTCACAGCCCATTACTGTTTGGACAAGGACTCCCGCCGGGATGCCTTGTTTGGCCAGGCTGTCCTCAAGCACCTGTTCCATTCCTAAACAACTCCTGCCCACCTTCCCAGAATGGATGCCTGAGATCCATACGAAGATGGCGAACCTTTACAGGGGATCCCATGCATCTAAGCTAGGGAGTCCCCATATGTGAGGACTTATTCCTGCTTGTTCCTGGAGATAGCACAGTTACTTACCTGTAACAGGTGATCTCTGGGAACAGCAGGAATTAGTCCTCACAACCCACCCACCTCCCCTAGGAGTTGTATCTTTTATCTATCTATCTTCCTGTCCTCTCTCTGTTGACTCAGCTATAAACTCGAAACTGAGGAGAGCTGTTCAGGAAGGCGGGAAGGCAGTGCGCATGTGCAGTGGGAGGTCCCAAAAGCTTCTATTCTAAGAAGCTGGGGAGCTTTCCCGCACGGGCTCCGTCGGTACCGACGTACCCATATGTGAGGACTAATTCCTGCTGTTCCCAGAGATCACCTGTTACAGGTAAGTAACTGTGCTTTCTCTGCACACAGCAGAGTAATCCAGCCACACTGGATAGTGGTGGTGTCCTCTATTCGAAACTGGTGTGCAGCATATCCCAGTTTAGGGTGCTCCCCCCCCCCTTTTAAAGCCTCTGAATATGCGCAGTCATGCTTATATATACCCATGGCCCCTTCTCCTTCCCTTCAGTCTATCCCATAGCTGTTGCTGCTACTGCACCTATGGGGAAAGAAGAAGAGAAAATGTATGCCTGCATTCCCCTGCCATCTACGGAGATCCCTTGTTACAGGTATGCAAATCTGCATTCACCCTGCCTGCTGATGGAGAAAGCAGGCAAACTGAATGGTGAAGCCAAAGCTTAAGATCTCCTCCTAGAAGTTCATTATGTGTGTGGTGAGATGCTCATAGGGCAAAGAGTTGCAAAGTACTGACTGCCTAAAGGTTCTATCCCTAGCAGCGTGGAGTCCAGGTGAAAGTGTGACCCGAGGACCAGGTGGCCGCTCTGCAGATGTCCATAATGGGGATGGAGTAAAGGTTTGCAACACTGATGTAAATTCTGCTCAAGCAGTACCTGCAATGCTGGGGGGGGAGGGTAGGCAGAAAGGGGGCCCACACAGTGGCGGCGGCAGCAGCAAGGCAAACTTTATCATGTTTGCCGCATTGCTCCTCAGCAAACCTACAAGAGCAGAGCAGTGTGGCAAACATGATAAAGTAAGTTTGCCATGCTGCTGCTGCTGCATGCAGGGTGGATGGGGTGGGGGGGGGGGGTGCCACTGCTGCTACAATGTGACACTCTCAGCAAAAGTTTGCTTGGGGGCCCCTCATTGTAAATTACACCACAGAGGATTCTGTGCCTCTAAGGTGATTTATATTTTGCCTGGGAATGGTCTGTTGGCTTCAGAAGCTGCTACAATCAGAGACCCAGCTGGACAGGATATGTTTGGATGCTGGGAGACTGGGCTTGTTTGAGTTAACAGCTGGTAACTCTTCCATATATCATTTGGTACCTTACAGGAGATCACTCAGTACATCTGGAGTGGAGGAGTGGCCTAGTGGTTGGGGCAAGGTACTTCAGGCCGGAAGGTCGGGGGTTCAAATCCCACTAGAGGACAGCAACCTTGGGCCGGAAGGACTGGGGTTACTAGTCCCACAGGTGCTCCTTGTCTTGGGCAAGCTACTTAACCCTCCATAGCCCATGTTCCCTGTAAAATAGTTATCTCCAAGTTATAATGCCCTGTTTAATGTAATTTCAGTTTGATCAATGTAAACCGCACTGATGCAGAATAGCGCGGTATATAAGAGAATGTAAATAAATATCTGAACAACCGAAAGGATCAAGATGGTTTTCCAAACTCCAGCAAGCAAATCTCTTCCAAGACAGAATAATATCTTAGTATATAATATCCTGGAGGCTAGAATGATGTCCTACACTTCCCTGGTGACTGAATGAGGGCAACTGATTCTCAAAATTCATGCTGTCAGGACAAATGATCAAAGGTTGGAGTATGGTAAAGAGCCCTCTTGTGTTAGAAGAGAAGGATGCATCCCCAACATCACAGGTTGCTCTGCTGCAAGGGAGAGTAGGATCAATGTGGCCAGTACGGGGCTATGAGAATGACTTTTGCCTCGTTGAACACTATCTTCTGCAACACACAGGGGGCAAGCAGAAATGGTGGAAAAGGAGACAACAGGAAGAATGCATTGCACGTGAGCTTCTGCTTTGGTTGGTCTCATGGAGAAAAAGTTAGGATGTTTTTTTTGTTTTCCCACAATGTGAAGAGGTCCACTGTTGGTATTCCCCATCTGTTGAGTAGAGATCCAGTTACCAAATGGTCTAGAGACCATTCATGGAGGTCAAGATTGTGACTTAAAGAATCCACAATTTGATTTTTTTTTTTTGCTTGATTGGTAGGCCACCTGTAGGTCGATTGTGCATGTTTTGAGCAAGGTTCCAGACTCTAAGCTTTACAGCAAAGACAGAGGAACCCTGACCTCCCCTTGCTTATATAAAATATAGCTTCTTGATTGTCTGTTAGGATAACAGGTTTTATTGTATTTTATTTATTTATTTAATGTTTTTTTTATACCACTTTATCATTTCAGTCAAAATGGTTTACATTGTAACTTAAAATTGGTAGTATATGTTAAACAGAAACATTGATAACTTGGATTTTTCTGAGGCAATGGAGGGCATAACAAATTGCACAAAGTTCTAACAGGGTGATGTCCAGATCTATTTCTCAACTATTTCCATTCTCAATGGTAGTCATTGAGATAGAGGAGTGGAGGAGTGGCCTAGTGGTTGGGGCAAGGTACTTCAGGCCGGAAGGTCGGGGGTTCAAATCCCACTAGAGGACAGCAACCTTGGGCCGGAAGGACTGGGGTTTCTAGTCCCACAGGTGCTCCTTGTGGTCTTGGGCAAGCCACTTAACCCTCCATAGCCCATGTTCCCTATAAAATAGTTATCTCCAAGTTATAATGCCCTGTTCAATGTAATTTCAGTTTGTTCAATGTAAACCGCACTGATGCAGAATAGCGCGGTATATAAGAGAATGTAAATAAATAAATTCAGCCTGGATGCACCAGTGGGCTAGATGTGTTCCTAACCATAGCGAGATGCATCTGTTGTGAGACTTAAGGTTGTGGTGCTTGGAATGGTCAGGCTGTCTTTTTAGATTGTGAAGGTCTTCCCTCTAGAGAAGAGCTTCCTATATTGAAGCAGGTACAGGGCTTTGTTTGGAAAGCAGGGAGAGCACTGGTTCCAGTGAACATAAGAACATAAATGCCATACTGGGTCAGACCAAGGTCCATCAAGCCTAGTATCCAGTTGAGCTTGAGATGCTATTGAAGGTGTCTTCATGCGCAACTTTGCAAAGAGAACTTAGTTGCTGCCAAATGCCCCAGCAATCGTAGGATGCTTCAGGCTGAAGATATTGCTTTGCGACATAATTTCTAGGACCAAATCAAGTTCTGTAGTCACTATGTCTATACTTGTTCCTATATAGAGGATGCTTTATGTTGGCTGTAGCTGGAATTTTGCTTCATTGGTGAGAAACTCTAGGCTTTGAAGGGTGAATATGGTTGTTCAGAGTATTTGTAACTTCAGCCGAGATGGATCCTGGCACAAGCAGTCATTGAGATAGAGGTAGACGAACAAATCTTTCCCTCTGGATATGGGCTACCACTATGGCTATCCATGTCATGAAGGTGCCTGGGTGAGAAAGAAAGGCCGAATGGTAGTGCTCGATACTGAAAATGGTGGTTTAGAAATATAAAATGGAGGGGATAGGAGATACATGTGTCCTTGAGGGTTAGGGAAGCAAACCAATCATTTTGAGTGAGGAACAGAAGGATGGTGGTAAGGGTGTTCATCTTGAACTTCTCCCTTCTGATATATAGGTTGAGAGCCTGTAGGTCAAGGTTGGGACGAAGGCCCCCTGGATTTTTGGGGATAAGGAAGAAGTTGGAATACAACTCTTGTTCCCATTGGGAGTCGGGCATAAGCCATTACATGATATCCCAGGAGAGATTCCGGTTCTTTCACTAGCTCGAGGATGTGATGAACTGGAATCTTCATGGTCATTCTCAGCCCTCTTGTTGGTGGGATCCTTATTAAGTTTAACCTGTAGCCCTGACCAATGATCCAAATGAACCAGCAGTCAGTGGTGATAGTTTGCCATGCCTCCCTGAAGAACTGATGTCTGTCCCCACCAGATAATTATCTAAAGGAGGGGTTGGGTTTTAAGGTGTTTGCTGCAGATGTGGATTGTTTCCTTGTCCCCTCTTTGTGGCTGTGAGTGTCTGCATTGTCTGTGGTGGCAGTCTGGACTGGTAGCATCTCTGGGGGTAGAATAGTTGGGGAAAATTGCTGTGGGCATTGCTTCCTGAAGATGGCTTGCTATTCTCTGTGATATTGCAATTGTGGGCCTGGACAAGGGAGCAATTATCCTTGATTTGTGAAACTGCGTTTTCACAAAAAAGACTGTTCTCCTAAACATGGATCATCTGCCAAGTGATCATGTAAATCTCTTAGGCATGATGCCTTTAACCATGCTCTTCTTCATCCCCAATGTATATTACCTTAGTTTAGGAAGGTGTATCATAAGCATCATACCAAGAGAGGGAACTGTACTAGTTGCTTTTGGGTGACCTTAGAAGGTGATTTTGATATATTGATGGTTTGCTGCATTAGCCTGTGGTGCTAATGAAGCAATGACAACTGATGATCTGGAATCCTGTTGGTTAAATTGCACTCCAGTAGACCTTGCTACCTATTGTGTCCAGGATCTTATGATTCTTGTCCAGGGCATACTGCTTTTCTGCTTTGCTTTTTGGGATTTTTGAGAGTTGCTTCAGAGACTGCTACTAATGAGGAAGCTGGGAATAGTTGTGACCTGGTGCCATGCTGACACTTAGATTCTAGGTGTCTGGAGGTTGCTTGGGTGGAGAGAGGTGTTCTTCAGAAGCTAAGCTGCAGTTTTGTATGATGGATGCAAAGGTACCTCCTTAGATGCCGCCATAACCTGGAATTCCCCTTTAGACTTTGGGCTTCGGCTGTTCCCAGTTCTAGTGCCCTAGACCTCTTCACCAAGAATTGGGGATAGGAGTTGCCATCTAATTCTTCTTGAGCAAGTTCCTCAAATAGAGGATCTCGAGACTTCTGCAGAACATAAGCTTCAGGTTTATAGTTATAGTTGGTGCTTCTGGCTCAGCTGGGCTCCTCAGGGTTCCAAAGGGCACTGGCAAGATCTGTATAGAGGATCACTGCATATCCATTGAGATGGAAGGGTGGTCATAAGTAGAATGTCGTTCAGGGTTTGTCCTCGCATCCCATAGCTCAATGAGCTGAGGTGCTTGGGGCTGGTTCTCTTTCCCTTCCTGTGGCAAAAGCAGAGAAGTGCTTTCTTTAAGAAATCTTTGCAGGCGGCATAAGAGCATTATTTGGATCATCCATTCCTTGTGCTGGGGTGACAGAAGCTAACTTGAGGTATACCCTAGGATTAGGCTTTACTGGTGAGCTTATAAGGACCTTAGATGTTTCTTTGGGTGAGGGGAGGACTCTATGGAGGGCTGACCAGCCCTTTACCTCTGTGTGACTCTGGTTGTTATCTGTCCTGCTGCTTTAGATCTGCTGACTCTCTGGGTGAGATCTTACCAGGGTCCTCGGTCTGCTTGGAATGCCCCTTAGTAGCCTCATGGTCTCTCTCTAAGAAGCCTGCCAGTGTCTGTGCCCTGCCCTGGTGGAGGCTGAACTGGGCTGGATAGTGTAGGTGTGTTGACGTGGAGGAGCTTGATTCAGCGGACTATGTGCTCAGGCTGTCCAACCTGCTGACTGCAGAGTGAGCACCTGAAGGGGCAGGCGGCTTCTGTTTTTCATTACCCTCCCTCCTCATTGGTGCCTTTTCCTGGTGTAATGATGGGAGGGGTTCTCTGTGGTATCTGCCCTGTGGGTACCTGAGATGGTTCTGGGTAGGGGGACATGGCTAAAGTGGAAGTGCTGTACTGTTTAAATGTTCCTTTTTTTCCTTTTTGGTCTTTTGCTATCTTTTTTTTTTTTCTCTGGAAAGGAGGAGATCTGTAGATATCTGGCAGAGAAAAAGGACTGAAGGGAAGGAAGAGAGGTGCTACAGCTAATACTGGGGAGATTGAGGATGCTCTGAGGCTTTGAAAGGCAAAACTTGCTAAGCTGGTAGAATATGCCCATGAAATTGCCCTGTTCTTCCTCATCTCCATTATTCACCTGCTTATTGGAATAAAAGCTAGTGATACTTTTACCTCTTTTGTTCGTTCTTTAAATTTAAGTGGTGCTTCCTGGAATTTACCTGTCCCATCTTAATGATTCCTTTTAAATAGGTTGGAAGAGTGGGGGTGTAGAAACTGGACAGTAAGGACTTGTGCAAAATAAATGTTTTCAGTCAGAAATGAACACCCTTGTTAAGACACACAACTTTTTTTCCCTCACTCACCCTGCTAAATTTACTGAAAGGAAAGTTTAAAAAGCAAGTTTTAAAGTGTTGGGTCTATGGCAATCATTTCCAGGCAGAAAGTCCTGTCAAAGGAATGGAAAATTGGCTGGCACTTTATGCAGAGTGATTTGAAAGATGTAAGCATGGCTTTTTTTTATAGGTGGCGGTGAGAAAAGCTAACTTGCACTCTCTTCTATGTTTATTACCTACTCCCTCCTCCTTCTCCTGTGGAAAGTGACCCTCTCCTTTTAAGGGCAGCTCTTCTCCTCGTTTTGCAGCAATGGATTTATGCTCATTAGTAGAGAAATGAATGCACTACAACATGGTGAAATTCAATCTCGCTGTCTGAGGAGCCACGAGATGGCTCTCATTAGTATACCCGAAGGCTGCCTGCATGATCTTGAGAGATGAGAGATAGGTAAACACCATTTTCAAGCTGCTGGTTCTAAGGAGTTGAAATACAAGGGTTGGGATGAGGAAAGCTTATCACGAATGTAATGACTGACCAGAGACTCAACTTGCCAAGGCCTGCATTGTGCTCAGCTCGAAGAAGCCCTTCTTCCAGGCACAGAAAAAGTTTTAAGTGGTTCCTTGTTGAACTGAGTCAAAACATGCAGGGGGCTTGCAACAATGCAGCACAACTCTTGTCTTTCACTGTTTAAAGAAAAAAGTCTTTTCATTCAACCTTTAAAAAATCATACATGATGCAAGTATGTCTATACCATAAGCTAATTCTCAGTTTATGATTTGTAGGAATGGAGAATGGGAGGGTGTGGAAAGAGCCAAGGTCTTTAGGGGAGCAGCAAACCATGGTGGTGCCATAATAGGATTTGGAACCTGATTGTATAGAGTTTGCCCACTGATTCTGAAACCATCATAAACCGGGTCAGATTTTATGACAGTCGATGCATACAAATTGAACTGGTATTTAGGCTAATTGTATGCTGATTCCTCATTAAATTTTTATTGTGGATCTCCTGAAAACCAGATATTTCGCATGCCATTTGTATTTGATATATTGCATAGCTAAACAAAATGTGCATGGTTTTTAGGCAATTAAAAAGGGGGGGGGGGAGCAACAACAGAAAATATGACTTACACTATGGGAAAAAAAGCAATAGGGTATAATACAAATACTATATAATAGATGCAGAAAGTAAAAGGGAATAAATATGGGTCCTAGTTAAGCTGCAATGCTGGTGGAGTGATGCAGTTATCAGTACTATAAGAAAGTCAGTGAAAGACCATATCGAAATAACGTGCCTTCAGTAAGGTTTTAAACATCTGGGGGGGGGGTGATTTGAGTCTGATAGCTGAAGGTAAAACATTCATAGAGTGGGGGCCATTGCACCAAGACAATATTTTCTGATATCATCTAGCCAGATTTTTGAATGAGAGTGTATTGATGGCAGTTGATGGTGTATGCTGGGGAACATAAGGAGTTAAGAGGTGAGCCACAAACCATAGTAAACATGAATAATCAGCCCAGTGCTTTATAGTGAGAATTTTAAAAGGGATTCTGTAGATTAATGCGCTCTTTGTAGAGAAGGAGGGGGGGAGGCGGGCAACATGGTCATATTTCTGAGAGCCCAATAGCAATTCACTTATTTACAGGTTTCTCAGTTGGGCTTGCTTCAAACCATGGTACAGGGTGTTACGGTAGTCGAGCTTGGGGATCGCCAGGGCGAGAATGATGGATGGATGGATGGATGGATCCATCCAACCCTCATGGAGCCAGTTTCAGCCAGGTATCAGCTAGCCCTTCTGCAATCCTGTCTTACCTAGCTGAAGGTCTTGGACTGAGGTTTTAGAATTTAGTTATTTATTTACATTCTCTTATATACCGCGCTATTCTGCATCAGTACGGGTTTACATTGAACAAACTGAAATTACATTGAACAGGGCATTATAACTTGGAGATAACTATTTTACAGGGAACATGGGCTATGGAGGGTTAAGTGGCTTGCCCAAGACCACAAGGAGCACACCATGTACCACTTAATGCTGCTTCTCTGCCCTGCACCGTTCCGCACAGGTGACTTGTAAACAAAATGAGCACTTTAGGGATGGACCCTAAAATTACAGCCTGGGTTAGAAACTGGCTGAGTGGGAGGCGACAAAGGGTACAGGTAAATGGAGCTCACTTTGAGGAGAAGGAGGTTACCAGTGGTGTACCCCAGGGATCTGTCCTTGGCATATGAGGACAGACGTAAGGATCTTATGTATACTTTAGAGGAAAGGCGGGATAGAGGTGATAAGATTGAGATGTTTAAATACTTCTGTGGCATAAATGCACAGGAGGAGATCCTCTTTCAATCGAAAGCAAGCTCTGCTACGAGGGGAGATTGGATGAGGGTAAAAGGGGATAGACTCGGGAGTAATATGCGGAAATATTTCTTTACAGAAAGTGGTAGATGCATGGAATAGTCTTCCAATGGAGGTGGTAGAGATGAGGACAGTATCTGAATTCAAAAAAGCATGGGACAAATACAGAGGATCTCTAAAGGGAAAAAGGGGACTGTTGTAGTGGTTGTGTAGGGCAGACTAAATAGGCCATGTGGTCTTTTTCTGCCATCATGTTTCTGTGTAATTATGCATTCTTCTGCTTGCAAATAGTCCATCTAACTATTTGCAAGCAGAGCGAGCCACTGAACTCTCTTCCCTAGCTAAGACCCCTAGGCAGGGCCAGTTTTATTCCTTAGGTGCCCATAAGCAGTGGGGGAACTGGAATTTCCCTCCCCCTGATCACTGCTGCCTGGATCCTTCCTTTGATCTCACCCTCACCTTCCTGTCCCTTACTATGCCAGCTGCAGTAGTAGTGACATCTTTAAAGTGAAACGAGCGCAAGGCCTGTCTTCCTGTGTTCATGCTCTGACAGACTCTGCGATGCTCTGTCGCCTTTCCCTGCACAGGTTTCACATTACCATGGAAACCTGTGCACAAGGTGGGATATTGCAGGGCCTGTCAGAACATCTTCAACCTTAAACAAAGGCATAGAGGAAGGTGACCTGTATAGTGCGATGGTTAAAACTACTCTAGCCACCTTACTGGGCAGACTGGATGGACCATACTAGTTTTTATTTGCCATCATATACTGTGTATGTTCCTTATCGTTCCTCCAGTTCAGTCCTCTTCCTCTGGGTTGTCAACCTCCTCCTGCAGCTTGGAGACTGGTATGTCAGAATTATGACATCACTGGATATAGCCTGCTGCTCTCTCCTCCTCAATCCTAGTGTAACCAGTCTTCATGCAGCAGGAGGACGTGGTGAGCCTGTTAGGGGCTTCCTGGAGAAACGAATAAGGAGCTTTTAGGTAGAGGTAGCTGGGCTTTAGGTTGAGGAATTAGTGGGGGGGGGAGTTTGGTTATTGGATGATATCTCTTTAAAAGTGCAGAGAAGAGCATTTGTTTCAGGGCACTGATTTTCTTACTCCCTGCCTGTTTAAAAAAAAAAAAAAAAAAAGATAAACTGAAAAGACTGAAGACCCTGCCGTTTGGCATTTTATCAAGGCAAGGTTCTCTCCCCCCCGGACGTTCGGGGGAGAGCCCCTTTGCATCCCGCTCCTCTGAATGGACCGCATTTGCGCGTCTCCTGCGGCTCCGATGGAGTCGCAGCTTGACTAGAGCGCCGGCAGCTATTGTTTGCAGGGGCAGCTACAGCACAGCAATCGGGATTCAGCGCTGACCTGGCCGGTAGGCTTTAACCGGTGTCAGGCAGCGTCTGACAGTGAAGAGTCCTGGCGAGGGCCGCTGCACGGGCCGGTGAGCGTTTTGGCGCCTTTTTGCTGATCTTCAGTATTCGGTGGCCATTTTAGGCGGCACAGTGAGGCCTCGTGGCTGCCGGGCTGGACAGACAAAGGTATTTGCTGGGTGTTCATTTTTTTTTAATGCTTTTGATTCCTTTTGCTTCCTTTGCATTGCCTTTGTTTTCCTTTGTTATTTTGTTCTTTGGCGCTGCTCTGCGTTTTTTGCGAAGGGGGGCCTTCTGCGGGGGGGGGGTCCTTCTGCGGGGGGGGGTCCTTCTTTCGGGTACAGAACGTAGCAGGTCTGGTTATTTTTGAATTTTAAACATGTCCAGCATTGTGCCTTAATACAAAAAAAAAAGAGCCTTAGCAATGTCTTGGCTTCCTGGAGGGCAGCTAGACCTCAGTGTGTGTGTGTGTGGGACACGAAGGGGCACAGTAGTGTAATCCGGGGTGTGCCGTGGCTCTGCAGCCCTGTCTTCAATAGATAATGAGACCACGGAGTCGCAGGGGGTGCCATCAGGAACGCAAGCTGCGTCTCCTCTGGGACCTGCGCAAGGCTCGGCGTCGGAAGAATTGGCGGGGCCTTCGGGGGCTCCGCTAGCGGTGCAGGCAGTGGAAGTCCAAGATTTTAACACTGACTTCATTTTGTTGATGTATCACGCTTTTTGTCTACGGCGTCAGGGTAGGTTACCCAGCACTTTGACTATTCCCAGACCTCCTCAGCCAGTCTAGGTGGGAGAGGGGTCTGGCGAGGATCCGCCAGCTCCCAAAAGGGCGAAAACCAGACCGTCAACATCTGTGGATGTCGGCTGGGCAGAGGAGGAGGACGTTGATTGGGAGCAGGATAGTTCAAGGCGCCGCGAGTGGTCACAGTGGTTTTGGCGGTTACAAAGAAGACTACCATCCCGGTGGAGGGCAGTGCAGCCTTAAAGGATGCCCGGGACCGGAAAGTAGACAGTTTATTGAAGCAGACCTTTGAGGCGGATTCGCTTTCGTTACAGGCTTCCATCTGTGGAGCTTGGGTAGCTAGGGCATGTTTGCGATGGGTGCAGAGGCTGAGGCAGTCCCCGCTCATGGATCTTCAGGCGCTCAAGGACCTGGGTCGCCTGGAGTCCGGAGCGGCTTACCTGGCGGACGTGCATTATGATTTGATCAGAGCCCTTGCAAATAGTACTGCGTCCGTGGTGGCTGCCCGCAGATCAGTGTGGTTACGGAATTGGGCGGCAGATGGTTCTTCCAAGTCTCGTCTTAGCAAGCTACCATGTAAGGGTGGTTTGCTCTTTGGAGAGGATTTGGATAAGTTGGTGAAGGACCTCGGGGAGTCCAAAGCGGGTAGACTTCCGGAGGATAAGCCGAAGCAAGGGAAATCTGGTCAGGCCTATAATGGTCAGTTTCGGGATTTCCGCAGGTTTCGATCACCGCGGTACAGCTCCTTCCAGCGGGGTCGCTTTTCGGCCCGAACCCAAGGATTCGCGGGTTTCGGGGAGCTTAGAAATTTTTCCGCCAACTCCTTTCCTGCAGCTCGCAAGGCCCAATGAAATGAGGGGGGTCCTGGCGGAAGGGCCTCCCATCGGGGGGTGGCTTCGGGAGTTCCTTCCGGCCTGGACCCGCATCACCTCCGACCGCTGGGTGTTGGAGATAATTCAGCACAGCTATGCACTAGAGTTGGCACGGTCGTACGGGATTCATTTGTCATGTCTCCGTGCAGGGGTGTCAAAAAGGTTCTAGCGATTCGCAGTACCTTAGATCGCCTGCTTCGGTTAGGGGCAGTTGTAGAGGTGCCGAAAGCGGAGTGCGGCCTGGGTCGGTACTCCATTTATTTCGTGGTGCCAAAAAAGGCGGAACGTTACGACCTATTTTGGATCTGAAAGCAGTAAATCGTTGTCTCCACGTGCCGCACTTCCGAATGGAAACCTTGCGATCCGTTATAGTGGCGGTGCGTCAAGGGGAGTACTTGACGTCTCTGGATCTCACGGAAGCCTATTTGCACATTACGATCCGTGCAGCTCATCAAAGGTTTCTGAGGTTCGCCTTTCCTTGGGGTCATTATCAGTTTCAAGCCTTGCCTTTCGGCCTCGCTACGGCGCCGCAAACCTTCACAAAAATTATGGTGGCGGTGGCGTTGCGCAAGGAAGGGATTTTGGTGCATCCTTACCTAGACGATTGGTTGATTCGGGCCAAGTCTGAGTGCATTCGGGTGACGAGCAGAGTAGTGGAGTTCTTGCAGAGTCTTGGTTGGGTGGTCAATCCAGCCAAGAGTCATCTGGAACCCTCTCAGGACATCGAGTACCTGGGGGTTCACTTCAACACAAGGAACGGTCTGGTGTTCCTGCCGCCCCACAGGGCTCAGGTGCTCAGGGACCTTGTTCGAAGGTTCCAGTTAGGACCATGCCGACGGAGCCGGGACTATCTTCAGGTGTTGAACGATGGTGGCGACTTTGGAAGCGGTGCCGTGGACCAAACTTCATATGCGGCCGCTGCAACGAGCACTTCTGCACCGATGGTCTCATCAGACCGATCCTTTGAGCAAGCGTCTACTGTGCCACCTGTTGGTCCGACAATCTCTGCAGTGGTGGCTCCTCAAGACTTTGTTGTCGACCAGCATGCCTCTGGAGCAACCAGACTGGCTGCCGTTATTAATGGGCGCCAGTTTGGCGGGGTGGGGAGCTCACTGAGGGAGCAGGTTTGCGCAGGGAGCTTGGTCGCCCCAGGAGACGTCCTGGTCTATAAATCAGCTGGAACTCTGAGTTGTAGTGCTGGTGCTGCAGGCTTTCGAGTTCTTGGTGCTGGGTCGTTCGGTTCGGGTTCTGTCTGAAAATTTGGCGACAGTAGCTTACATAAACCGCCAGGGCGGCACCGGGAGTGCAGCCATGGAAGAGGAGGTGGACCTGTTCTCTTGGGTAGAGAAGCAGTTGTTGGTGATTTCGGTGGCGCACATAGCAGGGAAGGACAATGTCAAGGCGTATTTTCTCAGCAGAGTGCGGGTAGATGCGGGGGAGTGGGAAATTCACCCCGACATCTTTGCACAGATAGTGGTTCACTGGGGAATGCCCGTGATGGATCTAATGGCGACCTTTCAGTCGGCGAAAGCCAGCCGGTTCTTCAGCAGGAGGCGAGAAAGGATGTCAGAGGGCATCAACGCGCTGTTGCAGCAGTGGCCGACCACGGGGATTCTATACGTCTTTCCTCCGTGGGCGTTGATAGTCCGGGTGCTTCAGAAGATCGGAGCTCATCAGGGACGGGTGCTCCTGGTGGTGCCCAACTGGCCGCGGCGGCCGTGGTATGCAGATCTCGTGCGACTCCTAGAGGGGTTGATACACTATATCTGGACTTTCAGAAAGCCTTTGACAAGGTCCCTCATCAGAGACTTTTGGCAAAACTAAAGGGTCATGGGATAGGAGGCAGTGTACTACTGTGGATCAAGAACTGGTTAAAAGATAGAAAGCAGAGGGTTGGGCTAAATGGCCAATTTTCCCAATGGAGAAAGGTGAATAGTGGTGTACCCCAGGGATCTGTGCTGGGTCCGCTGCTTTTTGACATATTCATAAATGACCTGGAAAGTGTTATAACGAGTGAGGTTATCAAATTTGCAGATGACACAACTATTTGAAGTTGTTAAAACCCAAGAGGATTGTGGAAAATTGCAAGAGGATCTTGATAAATTGGAAGACTGGGCATCAAAATGACAGATGAAATTTAATGTGGACAAGTGCAAAGTTATGCACCTAGGGAAGAACAACCCAAACTATGGTTACACGATGCAAGGTTCCACATTAGGAACCACCACCCAGGAAAATGATTTAGGCGTCATTGTGGATAACATGTTAAAACCCTCAGCCCAGTGTGCAGCGGCAGCCAAGAGATCAAATAGAATGCTAGGTATCATAAGGAAAAGAATAGAAAATAAAACAAAAGATATTATAATGCCTCTATATCGTTCCATGGTGAGACCGCACCTTGAATATTGTGTGCAATTCTGGTCGCCATATCTTAAAAAGGATATAGAGTTGTTAGAAAAGGTTCAGAGAAGAGCCACCAAAATGGTAAAGGGGATGGAAGGATACTCCTATGAAGAAAGGCTAAAAAGGTTAGGGCTCTTTAACCTGGAAAAGAGACGGCTGAGGGGAGATATGATAGAAGTCTATAAATTAATGAACGGAGTGGAACGGATAAACGTAGATCAATTGTTTACGTTTTCAGAATATAGAAAGACTAGGGGACATGCAATGAAGCTACAGGGTAAACTACTTAAGACTAATAAAAGAAAATATTTTTTCACTCAACGTGTAATCAAACTCTGGAATTTGTTACTGGAGGATGTAGTAAAGGCTGTTGGTGTAGCTGGGTTTAAAAAAGGTTTGGACAAGTTCCTGGAGGAAAGGTCCATAAACCATTATTAAGAAGGGACCCAGGATATCAATGCTTGACCCAGTACAAGCATTGCGGAACCTGTGTCTTTTGGGGAAATTGCTAGGTAGGTATGACCTAGATTGGCCACTGTTGGAAACAGGATACTGGGCTTGATGGGCCTTGGTCTGACCCAGTATGGCATATCTTATGTTCCACCGTGGCGGTTGCCAGTAAGGGCGGATCTCTTGCTGCAGGGTCCCCTCTTCATGCCTCAAGTGGATCGGTTCTTGCTTACGGTATGGCCATTGAAAGGGCTGGGTTAAGGAAGAAAAGCTATTCGGCGGCAGTCATAGCCACACTGCTTAGAGCGCGGAAGCAGTCCACTTCGTTGGTGCATGTGCAGATCTGGCGTATATTTGAGGATTGGTGTTCGCTGCATCAGATTTGGGCAGCTACGGTGACCATTCCTTCCATCTTAGGATTTCTGCAGGATGGCTTTGATAAGGGTCTTGCAGCTAGTTCATTGCGCGTGCAGCTGGCAGCCTTGGCCTGTTATCGCGGTAGGGTGCAGGGAGTGCCTCTAGGAGCTCACCCAGATGTAATTCGCTTTCTGAAGGCGGTTTCCCAATTGCGGCCGTCACGTAGATTGTTGATTCCGCCTTGGGATCTCAATCTGTTGACGGCGTTGTCAAAGCCTCCCTTTGAGCCGTTGCATCGGGCTTCAGTGAAGGATTTGATGTTGAAAGCTCTTTTCCTGGTGGCGATCTGTTCGGCTAGGCGCGTGTCGGAGTTGCAAGCCTTGTCGTGTAGGGAACCGTTCTTGTCCTCCTCAAGGGAAAAGATAGTGCTTCGGCCGGTTCCTTCCTTTTTGCCTAAAGCGGTGTCTCCTTTCCATTTGAACCAAGTGGTGTGCTTACTGTTTCTCGGTTCTTTGGAGGGAGATGAGCGGGATCGCAGTTTGCGCCGGTTGGACGTCAAGCGGACATTGTGGTGCTATTTGAAGGTGACAGAGTTTTCGTAAATCGGAGCGTGCGTTTGTGCTTTTTGGAGGAGCATGCAAAGGGGAGGCGGCGGCTAAAGCTTCTATTGCCTGTTGGGTCCGGGAGGCAATAGCTTCCGCCTATCTGCTTCAAGGTCGGCCTGTGCCTGAGGGGTTGCGGGCACATTCCACCAGGGCACAAGCATGTTCCTGGGCGGAACACAGTTTGGTTCCGCCAGGGGACATATGTCGGGCAGCGACTTGGTCGTCTCTACATAATGTTCAGTAAGCATTGGACGTCGCGGCGGGTGCAGATGCCCGTTTCGGTTCAGCGGTGTTGTGGGCCGGTTGGCGGCGTCCCTCCCAATGATTACTGCTCTGGCACATCCCAGAGGTAGAGGACTGAACTGGAGGAATGATAAGGAAATGATAATTAGTTCCTTGAGTGATGACAGTTCAGTCCTCCATCCCGCCCAGGGTTCTTCGGAAAGCGCTAAGCGCTACCGGCCAGCAAGCAAGTTTTGCAGGTAAGTCTGTTTTTAGGTATTTCTCATGTATTCTCTTTCCTATCCTTTCTATTGCAGTACAGGGTGTAAGAAAGCCTTGCCAGGGGATGGGAATTGTAAACTTCTACGGCTAGTTAATTTAAGTTATGTTTTGTTGTTGGCTACTTATTTGTTGCTCCTTTGAGTCTGCTTTGTTAATAGTTCACACTGGGATTGAAGAGGAGAGAGCGGCAGGCTATATCCAGTGATGTCATAATTCTGACATACCAGTCTCCAAGCTGCAGGAGGAGGTTGACAACCCCGAGGTAGAGGACTGAACTGTCACTCAAGGAACTACAATTACCAGGTAAGTGTAATTATCATTTACTATGAAGGCAGGCAGGCCCCGTGCTCTTTGTACTTCAAGTATATCACTACTGCCACAGCTGGTATGAGAAGACAATTAGCAGGACTGGATGATGGTATAGAAGCAACACTTCGGCGCCAATCAAAGTTTGACGCCAGAGGCAGTTGCCTATATCTAAGTCCAGACGTGCCCCTAGGTGACTCGGTGCCACGATGAATCGAATCCCCCAGCTGGTATTAACGTAGGTCTGACTCTACCGTAGTCAGTGGGGACCTCTGAACACTATTTTTCTAGCTGTTGTTTTAATGGTTATCACTAACTCAGAAAGACCCAAACACTGGTGCTCATTCAGACAAGTCCATCTAAAACACACCATACAGATGCAACCATTTAAAGCCAATCCAAAACACCTATTACAACAGACATTAGAATTCAACAATGAGGCTAAGCATTAGAAAATAGTTTACATAGTCACATAATGGATCATGACAGAAAGACCAGTTGGCCAAATTTAAAAAAAAACAAAAACAAAACTCTTCAACTGCTAGGATTCAGGCCTACAGGACTGGCTGGCCCCTCCCGTCTCAGGTTTCCCTGGCTGGCCTGACAGACTTAGGTGTTCCCCTTTCAGGGTTCTTGTTTGCCATTTTTTTTTTCAGGTGTTTTTTTCTGGTGGGCATTTTTTCTCTTTTTGGTGGGGGGAGGAGGGAGCAATGAAGTGTTTATTTGCTACCCAGTGCAGTCTGGCCTTAATGGAGGGATTTCTCGCAGCTACAGTTTTTGGACTGGGTACCGTAGATCATCACAGATCTTATTTTTTGGTGTGATTGGAACCCCATGCCATTTTTTGGTGCCTCTGCTGTACTTCCTCTATTTTTTTTCCCTGCCTGCGGACTTCACAACCATTTTCATGGTGACATGGTCCCTCCTGAGGGAGGGTAAGGTGGCATGTGTACCTCCTATGGTTTGCTTTTAGCATAGTTTTTACTCGAAACATGATTAGATCCTAATTTAAACCCTGATAAGAAAGAGAACTCAAATGAATAAATAACTCAGATTATTCAACTAAAAAATTCAGCAATAGGGGACAAGATGTTACAAAGAAAAGACATCCCATATAGGCTCCTTGGCTGTACTTTCCCAGGGGGCGTGTACTAAGAGGTGTAAGATTTCCCCTCCAAATCTCAAGTTTGTTGCCATTCCAGAGCTTGTCTTGCCAGTATCTGTTTGGGGTTTGCTTGGAGCCCCTACCAGACAGTGATATAATATTGAGTCCAAGTGAATGGTTTGTTCTACTGCTCCAGTTGTAGCATCATTGGCATAGAAGCAGCTGATGTGGCAACTCTTGGAGAAGAGTAAGCCAGTATTGGAAGGAAGCCCTTTAGTTGAAGTGGTGACACCTGGGGTATTATCGCTGGAATAGTGGATATCAGATTGGCAAGAGTTCAGAGGTGTGGTGCCTGTGAGTATTTCAAATAGGGCTGTTGATGAAATTAGTGGAAGCCATCAGGTAGCTTCGAGGGGTCCTATTGTCGAATCTGGACAGTCCATGGTGTGGACACCCCCCTTTATGAAACCTGCCCAAATTTCATTAGGTAATGTCTTGGATACTCTGACTTGCATAAATCTATTTCTACCTTAACTGCAATTGTTTTAGATGCTCAACAGAAGTACTCAACGCAGTTAGGTGAAATTTGTATTGTGAAACTGGACACCCATGGAGAGAAGTTTCAAGAGGTGTAGCCTAATCTGATTAAGGAAAAGGACTTGGTACATCATAAACTGGAAATTATTGAAAATGCAATAACATATTTTAATCCTAGAGTCCTAGATTGTCCTAAACTATCTACACTTCTGGAGAAGTTTTTAAAAAGTACAAGATCTCGGATTCAGCTATCTCTCCCCCCTCCCTCTAGGCCTTCACAGAATTCTCCCTCATGGAGAAACAAGCCTCTGGTTTTAAAAAAATGCACCAAGTGTAGCGGTACTATATCAGTCAGACACCCATGAATGGTGTCTTAAATGTTTGGGGCCTGACCACTCCATTCCGGATTGTCCATCCTGCTCTCTGATGTCCAAGCGTGGCTTACAGAACCGAGCAGCCAAGTTTCATATGCTGTTTTCTACAGATACTCCAGCATCAGCATCCTCCAGGTCTTCCTCTCCTGATGGATCTCAGGTAACCAAACATTCTTCCGGCAGGTCCTCAAAGGGCAAATCTCCCACTAAGCATCGAGAGGCCCTTGGGCTTGACCCTGAGGACCCTGCCCCAGCCAAATAACCCCGGCGGGAAGCTCCGGCTTCCAAAGCTCCGGCTTCCAAAGCTCCTCCTATGGGGTTACAGGTTGACATCGATGGCACGGCCTCGACCGATCACCTGTTAGACTGCTCTTGGGTACCGGCCCATACCGGTACCGATATCCAGGCAGTCGTGGCGTCTATGGATAATACCGTTCAATCCATGCAGCAGGCCATAATGGCTTTTATTAAAGCTACAACGCCCTCGGTACCGCACCAAGCGGTTCTGCTTCCGGTTCCGGTACCACAACCGATACCGGTACCCATAGCATCCACTTCCACCAGGATACCAGTTCCGGTTCCCGGTTCCGGGGTTTATCCCGATACCGATCCGGTTCCGGGTACGCCCGATGTCGATACGCGTATCGATCTTTGGAAGCTAATAGACGATACTTCGAGTCTTCTGATGATTCCGATACCTCAGAAGACTCTGCTGAAGTATCTCTTAGTCTTCCTGAGGAGCCCTCTTCTCCAAAGAGGAGAATGTCTCCTCCAGAGGATTTGTCCTTTCAAGACTTCATTCTTGAACTAGCCAAGGGGCTCTCAGTTTCAGTAACCTCTGAAAAAGAACCTAGAGCAAATAAATTAGATATTTTGGGATACTCTAAGGTTCCCAAAGAGGCAGTCACCTTCCCCATCCATGAAATTCTTCAAGAACACATGATGGACTTATGGGAGACTCCTCTCACCTTATCTCCACATTCTCGTCGTTTGGACACCATGTATCGTGTCCCTCCTTCTCCTGGTTTTCAAAAAACTCAGCTTCCTCACCACTCTATTGTGGTACAGTCAGCTATGAAAAGGATAAAGAGTACCAAAAGACACTCTTCCACTCCCCCAGGAAGAGAATGTAGGACTTTGGATGCTTTTGGTAGGAAAATCTTCCAAGCCAGTATGCTTATTGCCAGAATCAATTCATACAGCCTCTATATGGGTATGTTTCTGAAGGAGATTGCACTGAAGATGCGCCATTTCCTCCCCTTTATCCCAGAGGATAGAAAGGAGGAATTCCTTCTTTGGTTAAAGCATACCCAAGATGTTTCAAAGTTCTCCAACAGAGCTGCCTTTGACTCCTTTGAGGGTGCTAGCAGAGCCTCAGGCATTGCCATAGCTGCTCGCAGAATTGCTTGGCTCCAGGCCTCTGACCTAGAACCCTGGGTCCAAATGGGTTGGGCAATCTGCCCTGTACAGGTGAAAATCTGTTTGGCAAGGAGTGGCAAATCAAAGCCACTCAAATGGATGCAGAGAATGCTGCTTTAGATAGACTTTCTAAGTCTACCTCTACCCCTGCCAAGAAAAAATCTTTTAAGAAGCCTTTCTACAAAAAGACCAGATTTTCCACAAATACTGGCCAACAATCTTCCCAAGTTCGCTTTGCTCCTAAGCGTCAGCAATCTAAACAGGCCAGGGCAAAACCTGCAGGGACTGCTACAGTTCAGCAGTCCCAACCTCCTCAGGGTTTTTGACTTACTTCTAGAGAACTTAACTTTTCTGGCTCTATAACAGCCAGAACCTCTCACCATTCCAGGAAGGTTAACTCATTTTGCTCCCAGATGGGAGCAAATCACATCAGAACAGTGGACCCTCTCTATCATCAGAGAGGGCTACAAACTACATTTGTCCAGCCTTCCTCCCCATACCATGGTGGAACATTTCAATTCTCCCCCATCTCTCCTGCACCTGTTGGGTCAGGAGGTGACCACCCTTCTTGCCCAAAGGACAATAGAAGAGGTTCCTCTTCTTCAACAGGGGTCAGGGTTTTACTCCCCTTATTTTCTCATTCCCAAGAAAACAGGGGGATGCAGACCCATTCTGGATCTGAGAGAATTGAACAAATTTCTATGCAAGGAGAAATTCAAGATGCTCTCTCTAGGTACTCTCCTTCCATACCTGCAGAGTCAGGATTGGCTTTGTTCTCTAGATCTAAAGGATGCGTACACATATACTCATCCATCCATCCCACAGAAAATTCCTACGGTTTCTGTTCCAAGGAAAACATTTCCAGTACAGAGTACTCCCCTTCGGTCTAGCCTCTGCTCCAAGAGTGTTCACCAAATGCATGTCAATAGTGGCTGCATTTCTACGCACCCTCGGAATTTTTGTTTTCCCATACCTGGACGACTTGCTCATCCGAGCTCCATCTCAGTCCGAGGCTCAGACGTCCCTGGACCACACCAGACGCATACTGCAGTATCTGGGACTTGTCATCAATGTGCCAAAGTCTCAACTCACCCCTGCTCAGTCCCTAGAATTCATAGGGGCCTGGCTAGATACCACCACTGCAAGGGCCTATCTTCCTCAAGCCCGTTGCCACCGTCTAGTGCACTTGGCCTCTCAAACCCAGTCCAGAAGCCACTTGACTGCCAGGGAGATGCTACAACTGCTAGGCCACATGGCATCCACAGTTCATGTGGTGCCTTATGCTCGCCTGCATATGAGAGCAGCTCAATGGACTTTGTCTACCCAGTGGACTCAAGCATCAGGAGCTCTCTCAGACCAAATAGCAACCTCAAAACGTCTCTTTTGGTCTCTCCAATGGTGGATGTCCACCCAAAATCTGTTGTTGGGGGGCCCCCTTCCAACCTTTGTTACCCCAAGCAACCCTCAAAACAGATGCCTCCCAAACGGGTTGGGGAGCTCATCTCCAAGACCTCTCCACTCAGGGCACTTGGTTTCCACAGGAGACCACCCTTCATATCAACCTTTTGGAACTGCGAGCAATTTTCCTTGCTTTCAAGATCTTTCATACCCTCCTCAACAACATGACAGTCCTTGTTCATACCGACAATCAAGTAGCCATGTTTTACATAAACAAACAAGGAGGGACTGGCTCTCTGTCGCTTTGCAACGAAGCTCTAAGATTGTGGGCCTTCGCCAGAGAGCATCAAATCCATCTCCTGGCAGTATACCTCCCAGGAATCCAAAACTCTTGGGCAGACAGACTCAGTCGAGTTCTGCTTCCACACGA
Source organism: Ichthyophis bannanicus (assembly GCA_033557465.1). Taxonomy (NCBI): domain Eukaryota; kingdom Metazoa; phylum Chordata; class Amphibia; order Gymnophiona; family Ichthyophiidae; genus Ichthyophis; species Ichthyophis bannanicus. The sequence goes on along the minus strand of CM066033.1, from coordinate 367,359,460 downwards.
ATGGTCCCTGCACATGGATCAGGTACTCAGAATCTTCCAGGAATGGGGAACCCCGGACATAGACCTATTTGCAAGTCCGTGGAATGCCAAACTTCCCCGGTTCTGTTCCAGAATTCCATGTCAGGGAGCTCAGGCCAAGAATGCCTTCCTCCTTCATTGGGGTCAGGAATTCCTCTATGCCTTTCCACCCATTCCTTTGATTCCCAAGAGTCTGTTCAAACTTCTTCAGAGGGACCAAGGATCTATGATCCTCATAGCTCCACGCTGGCCACGCCAAGTGTGGTACCCTCTACTTCTGCATCTCTCCCAAGCCCCCTCCCTGGACTTGGGAGCGGCTCCAGACCTTCTATCTCAGGAGGAGGGGACTTTGTGGCACCCAAACCCCAAGTCCCTTCACCTCAGAGCTTGGTTACTGAAGGCCTAGACCTTCAAGACTCCAATCTTTCTCAGCAAGTGAAGGATATCCTCCATGCCTCTAGGAAACCTTCCACTAGGCGTTCTTACGCTTTTAAATGGAAAAGATTTTCCATTTGGTGTGCTCAAAAGGGTCTTGACCCTTTAGCACTACCTTTAAATTCTTTACTGGAATATCTCCTGCATCTCTCCAATGGAGGCCTTAAAACGAATTCAGTAAGGGTTCATTTGAGCGCTATTGCAGCATCCCTTAAACCTCTCAATGGACAACCTGTTTCCTCTCATCCTCTTATTGCAAGATTTATGAGAGGCCTAACTTTAACTAAGCCTCCCATTCGCCCTCCTCCGGTAGCATGGGACTTAAACTTGGTTCTTGGTCAGCTTATGAAGCCACCCTTTGAACCCTTAGCCACTACCTCCCTGAAATTTCTTTCCTGGAAGGTTATTTTCCTCATTGCAGTCACCTCAGCTCGCCGTATCAGTGAACTGCAAGCCCTAGTGGCTAATCCCCCTTATACAAGGTTTCATCATGATAAGGTGGTCCTTAGGACTAATCCCCACTTTATGCCTAAAGTGGTCTCCCCTTTTCATCTTAATCAAGAGGTATATCTACCTGTCTTTTTTCCGGCTCCTCATGCATCCAGTGCAGAGAGGAACCTTCATACTCTGGATTGTAAAAGAGCTCTTGCCTTTTACCTCCACAGGACACAGCAACATCGAAAGTCTCTTCTCAGCTTTTTGTTGCTTTTGATCCTTCTCATTTAGGACTTCCAGTCTCTAAAAGAACACTGTCCAATTGGATTGCTCAGTGTATCACTTTTGCTTACCAAAGTAAGAACCTTTCTATGGAGGGCCATGTCACAGCTCACAATGTGAGAGCCATGGCCACCTCTATGGCTCATCTTCACTCTATATCCATTGATCAGATCTGTCGAGCAGCCACCTGGGCCTCGGTTCATACCTTTACAGCCCATTACTGTTTGGACAAGGACTCCTGCCGGGATGCCTTGTTTGGTCAGGCTGTCCTCAGACACCTGTTCCATTCTTAATCAACTCCTGCCCACCTTCCCTGTATGGATGCCTGAGATCCATAGGAAGATGAGGAACCCTTCTGGGTCTCATACCCTTGGGGGGGATCTCCCCAGCATCTTAGCTAGGGAGTCCCCATATGTGAGGACTCATTCCTGCTTGTTCCTGGAGATAGCACAGTTACTTACCTGTAACAGGTGATTTCTGGGAACAGCAGGAATTAGTCCTCACAACCCACCCACCTCCCCTAGGAGTTGTATCTCTCTCTCTTTCCTTTCCTCTCTCTATTGTCAGCTTTAAACTCGAACTGAGGAGAGTTGGTCAGGAAGGCGGGAAGGCAGCGCGCATGCGCTGTGGGAGGCCCCAAAAGCTTTCCTTTCTGGGAAGCTGGGGAGCTTTCCCGCGCAGGCTCCGTCGGTTCCGACGTACCCATATGTGAGGACTAATTCCTGCTGTTCCCAGAGATCATCTGTTACAGGTAAGTAACTGTGCTTTCAGTGAGAGAGCCTCTTTCAATTGAAAGCAAGTTCTGCTATGAGGGGACATGAGATGAGGGTGAAGGGAGATAGATTCATGAGTGATATGCGGAAATATTTCTTTACGGAAAGAGTAGTGGATCCATGGAATAGTCTCCCAGTGGAGGTGGTAGAGATGAGGACAGTAACTGAATTCAAAAAAGCATGGGACACAGAGGATCTCTAAAGGTAAAAAGGGGACTGTTGTAGTTGTTGATATGGAAGGACAGACTAGATAGGCCATGTGGTCTCTTTCTGTCGTCATATTTCTGTTTCTATATATCCTTGGAACCAATCAACTAAAATTCTTCTAGATTCTAAAAGTTGGAACTCTTGGTTAGTAGTTAGGAATAGGGGCTATGGTGATCATTTGAAGTTGAATAACATATTACTATGTTTCTCTTTTGTCTTTTTATATAATTCATGGTTTGTACCTTGCTCCAGGATTTTCCTTGGTTTCCTCTGTTTGCATGAAGGACTGTGTAGTGCTTTCTTATCATTCAAATTTTAGAAAGTTTCTTTATATTGTTTTTCTACAGTACTTTGCTGGCTTGAGATTTGTTTCTGTGTATTTTTGAAATCTTAAAATAATTCAACAGGAAGTATCCATGGGTGAAAAAGCATGTGAATCCTTCATTGAGTAATTGGGGCACCACTTTGAACAGTAGTAACGTTAACTAGTGGAGGAGTAGCCTAGTGGTTGGGGCAAGGTACTTCAGGCCGGAAGGTCGGGGGTTCAAATCCCACTAGAGGACAGCAACCATGGGCCGGAAGGACTGGGGTTTCTAGTCCCACAGTTGCTCCTTGTGGTCTTGGGCAAGCCACTTAACCCTCCATTGCCCATGTTCCCTGTAAGTATTAGTGTATGTGTCTCATATCCCCATGTGTTAAATGTATCCCCCAGTTGTGTTGTGACCGCTTTGATTGAAGGATAAGGCGGTATACAAAACTGTCTAAATAAATAAACTAAATATTTTCTGCAACTGTTGAATCAGTCTTCCGTTACCTTTGAGGAATTTTGGCATATTTTTCCATTTTAGAACTGTTTCAACATTTGACCTTTTCAAGTCTTGCTTGCATGAACAGCTTGCTTCAGGTCATGCCACAACATTTCAGTAGGGTCTATGTTAGGACTTGGTGAATCCAGAACAAAATTTTTTTGGCCATTTCGTAGTAGATTTACTTGAATGTCTAGGGTCGGTGTTTTCCTGCATAGCCCACTTTTGGCCTAGTTTCAGCTCACTGATGGATTGCCTGACATTCTCTAGACATTTCTGATATAAAGCACAGTTCATGCTTTCATCAATGATGGCAAGTGATCAGGTCCCTAGGCAGCAAAGCAGCTTCACGCCATGATATTGCCATCAGTATGCTTGACGATTGCGACAAGGCTCCTACTTTTCAGTTTGCTTTTGTAACTAAAAAGTACAATTTTTGATACATCTCCAAAAAATATTATTCTGGTAGTTTTTTATGGGTCATCCTGATGCTCCATAGGCAAATCCTGAGGCAGCAATATGGTTTATAGAGAACTATGATTTCTTCCTCGCTATCCTTCCATGAATACTATTTCCATTCACTTTTATCCCTGATGACTGAGCCTTCACATCAACCAGAATGATAGAGAAGTTTGCAAATCTTTGGATGTTAGTCTGGAGTTCTTTGTGATTTTATGAATTACTTCAGGTTTACATCTGGGATGATTTTGCTAAGGTGACCGTTCCTAGTCGGAGTCGTCATCTTCAGCTTTTTCCATTTATAGATTTATGGGGCTAATTTTATAAGGCGTTTGAGCATGTAAAACAGCATTTTGCACACTCGTGTAGATACTTAGTGGAGGAGTAGCCTAGTGGTTAGAACACTGGCTTGGTAACCAAGCAACCAGGGTTCAATTCCCACTAGCACTCCTTGTGGCCTTGGGTAAGTCACTTAACCCTCCATTGCCTCGGAAGAAAGGCCTGGCAATCTACTTCCGGTGACAATGCCAAGAAAACCCAGGAGCTTCTGGGTCGCCAGGAGTCAGGACTGACTCGAAGGCACACATTGCATTGCATTGTAGATACTTAAAAACTTACCTGATACTCATACATGTGTGGAAATAGTGACATAAATGCACAATACATACTTTTATGCAATATGCAGGTAGGTGTTCCTGGGCAGGGGTGGAAATAGGCAGGGTGGGACCGACATTTATGTATGTGTATTATAAAGTATGTTCATATACAACTATTTTGTACTGGTATATACACACACTTGCAGGCCGATGCAGAAAGCCGGTGCTGAAGTCGTGCTCTATTAACTTTTTATGCCTATTTGCAGCACACCGATAGTGCACAACTTTAATGCCGGCATGCAGAAAGGAGCTCGTATGCAAATTAACCATGCGTTAGCCATTTGTTAAACTGTGTGCAAATGGCAGCGTTAAACTGGGAGAGCAAGCCACACACATGCACACAAGAAGTTGACGCAAGTTTGGCATGCTGTTCTAGAGAAACAGGGGCACCGTATTGCTAATTTACATATGAACCCCGACAAGTATTTTTGACGGCATTGGGGGCTTTCTCCGATGCCTGAACCAGGCATCGGAGAAAGTCCATGATGCCATCTAAATAGGGCCCCGACAGAAAGCAAATCCCTGGTGGCCTAGCAACCCCGAACCCCCCCCCCCCCCCCCCCCTCCAACCAACTAAAAATAAACCTGGTAGCCCAAGCTCCCTAGAGCCTTTCTGGTACTTTTACAAATGAGCAGGAGCGCACCCGTTCTTGCCCGTCATCTTGAAAACAGCAGCACGTGGCCCCACGCGGTACATTTTGGGATGCACCATGCAGAGTCAGACTGCCATATAAGGCACATTCTACCTTATATGGCAATCTAACCTCACCCAGAGCATCCCAGGATGCACTGCATGGGGCCAGGTACCACCATTTTTTCAAGATGGGGCAAGAGCGGGAGCATGGGAGCAGCGCTGCTGCTCATTTGTAAAGGTACCAGGAGTGGGGTTTGGGGCCGCTGGACCGCCAGGGTTAGTTTTTAGTTTGGGGGGGTTTCAGGGCCACTGGGCCACCAAGGTTAGGTTTAGTTGGGATAGGCTTGGGGGGCTCAGGGCCACTGGGCCAATTGGGGCTCCTTGGCCACCAGGGGTTTGCTTTCTGTCGGGGGCACCAGCCCCCCAACAGTAATTTGATGGCATCAGGGACTTTCCCTGATGCCTGGATCATCTGACATTTCTCCTCAGATGATCTAGGCATCGGGAAAAGCTCCCACCCAATACCACCAAAATACTGTTGGCACCCACTAATGTTTAAGCCACCTCAAGACCAGGCATAGAGAGATTGGCGCTAAAGCTGGTTGTGAAATCCTCTACATGTTTCTCTACATTGGGCATGGCCAATATTAGCATAACATTTTATTATGTGCAGCTCATTTGCCTACATTTAAATACATTTAAATACTCTGCGTTAATTGTGCGCTAGTTTTTCCTTTGCTGCTTACAAACGTGTCCATCTCCTTTCTGCATTTGGCGGTAGTGGTAGGTGTGCTTAAAAGTGGCGGCATCTGTGCTTATAAAGGCTGTGCTAGTTTTCTACATTGGCCCGTTTGGTCTCATGCATCTTTAAACATATGTAAATGTGTGCGCCTACTTCTGTGGGCACCTACCTTTTCATATAGGTGCATGTGTTACTTTTTCGTAAAATTGTCCTCTGGCAGCAGATGGCTGGAGCCCAAATGTTTAGAAATGGTCTTGTAACCTTGTACTGACAAGTGGGCATCGGCTACTCTTTTTCATAGGTCCTTGGAAATTTTTTTTTGACTGTGGCATGATTAAGTTCCCACTGCCGTAGTGTAGACCAAACAATCAAAGCCTTTTTGGTCGTTATGTATTTGTTTTATTTACTATTTAGCTCGCAGTTTACTAGTAGTTAAGATGAGTTAGTCAGGCACAGTGGGCTTACAATCTAAGAGCCCTGTTTAATAAGCATTTTTTGCATAGAGGCAAAATGGGAGAAGACCTTTAGTAACCAGGGCCCTAACTTTGTACCTTTTAGGCAATGGAGGGTTAAGTAGTTTGCCCAAGGGCACAGACAGTACCAGTGGGATTTGAGCCTTTGTCTTTTTGGTTACCAGGCCACTGCTCTAACCACTAGATTACCCCTATATAGGACAGGGTGCCTACACTGTTTTACAGATTTACTCTGCCATGTGGTTTATTTGTTCTGTTATTTAAGCATCTGATTTTAATTGCCTAATTAATTGTGCTAAGGAAAATTAGCGATTCATTTAACAGTTTTACTTAATTATTCTGAATTAGTCTAAATGTTGCTGTTTTCTCAAACATGGAATTGTTTAATTTATATCATTTTTATTGCACAAAGAGACTGGTTTCAGTTTAAACAAGGGTATCATGGTAAGAATATGCAGTTCTCATTAGTATACTTGAGGCTCACTAATGTTTTCTCAGCATTCTATAAATCAGCAGTTCCCAAACTGGGTTGCATACCACATTTTAACTTTCAGTAAGCCCCCCTCTCCCCCCCCCCCCACCCAACTACTGTGGCCACCTCCATCCCTGTGCTGCCTGGACATCTGGGCCTCTGTGATTCCTCTGCCGCCACTCTCAGGGCTTTCAAATTGATCTGCCTCTGTGCTCCTCCTCCCACCCTCCCGAAACTTGTCTAACTTCCTCCAGTGCAAAACGCAGGCATTCTCCACTTTAGTGTGCCCCTACCCATGGACTTCTCTGCCTGTTTTTTAACACACCTAAAAGAACCTTCCTCCTCCTCAGTGCCCTGCCTGCACCCCACGGACTTCACAGCTTGCTACAGTACGTCCAGAAGGATCCTCCTCCATCTTAATGCACCACTGTCCCTGCAGTTTTTGCAGCCTGCCTCCAGGTAGTACACTAGGTTAGCCGCTCTGTTCCAATGTACTAAAAATTGCAGCACACTTTTATTTTTAAAATAGGGTGAAATACATACAATTAAAGCCAAATAATCATGTAAAAAGTGTCTGTTTCTACTTCTGTATACCTTGAAGAGGACGTCATCTCAGGAATTAGAACCCATTCTTGGATCCTGGTGTCATAAGTCTCCATTTGTTAACTACCCAGGATTTTCCTCCTGTTTGGACTCTTCCTCCTCTTTATCTTCTGTTCTAGTCTTGATCTTTATGGCGGTATTTCTGAGGCCAGGGTCCATGCATCCGAGATCCTTCTGGAGCCCTGTATCATGAGATGTATATCCAGCCATGACTGACTTCCTCACCTTTCTTTGTGGCGTTCCCAGCTCCAACCAAGTAAGGTGCAGAAGACCTGATATTGGAATCCAACCAGGGATGACGTGCATGTTGCCAATGAGCCACCAGGCCAGCCCATCTGTACAGCAATTTGTTTGTTCTATGTGTAATGTAATATTTTTTTTTCTCTCTTGTACTTAATATTTGCAGTCAAAATGCCCTGGAGACCAACTTTGCAAATTTGGATTGTCTGTCTGCTTTTTTTTTTAATCCTTGATAAGAAGGATAAAACATGTAGCCACTCAGTTGACCCAAATATCTTTTCTCTCCCCTCCCTAATATGAGATATTTTAAATATTTTGCCATTTACATACCTAAAGAGTTTAATGAATTAAGGCCTGAGTAGCTTTTCTAGTAAATGTTTTCTTCTCCATTAGTACTAACCCAAGATGAGCTAGAATGTTGGTCTACTTTCCCATGCTAGCGAGGTCAGCTTGCCTCTCACTCTAACAGCCCAATGGCAATGCAGTGGTGTTTTGTTCCAGTCAAAAAGCAGTGTTATTTCATTGTGCCATAAAACATGTTAATTGGCAATGTGCTAGATTGTACACTGCAAGACCACTCAACAACAACCTGTACCAGTTCTTTCTGGACCTCTCATGAGGCTACCACCTGGCCGAGGTCGGCTCTGGCAGGCTGATTCTGTCTTTATGTATTTATGTCCATTGCATCGATGCTGATTTATAGCTCTAATTTCTTTTGTCTCAGCTTCCAGCTGGGTCAAAAACCAGCCTTTACTTGGCTATATCACTATGAATCTTCATTTACAGTTCCCTGGGGGTTTTCCTCATTGGTAATCCCCTCTATCTTCCCACATGGCCAACCCATAGTGGAAACAGTCCTTGGCCGCCTCTGGATTGTGTGCCGTTCGACATTGTGTGTTGCCGTTCTCTGTTGCCTGGGAAGTGCAGCCAGGTATTCTTCATGGTTGTGTCCAGCACTGCCATTAAGCCATCAGGCCTTCCCTGACCATGCGTTACTCAAAGAAATCATACAATACATGCAAAACCTTAACTGATGCACCTTGAAATGGATGTAGGGTGGCTCTTGGCCAAAAACTGTTTTGTAGAAAGCACTGATGGCCCAAGCTTCAATAGGGTTATGTGTTTTTATTCTGCTCTTTCTCCTTTGAGAAGTGAAGCTGAATATTTTGCCCTTGCAAATTAAAAAAAAAAAATCAAGATGTATTTAGAGATGGAAGAATATCTGTATGGTGATCCTAAAACAGAAAAGTGTTCTTGAAAATATAATTGGGTTGATTCAAAAAGTTTATGGGCCCAATATTCGAAGGGCATTTTCACAGTTTACAGCCTAGTAAACTGTGTAAATGCCTTTAGATGGGGATATTCAATGGCACATACATGGGTAGTGCCGTTGAATCTCCCTATGTTCCCTATACGCCCCAAAGCTATCCGGCTATCTTTACGGTGCAGGTGCTAACCAGGCAGAATGCAATATCACTGAAGCCCGGTTAGCTTCGATGACTTCCGGGTTGTGCAGTGATACCCGGATATTCACATATGACCCTGGCATTGAATATCTGGATTTAAGGGTTGGCGGGCAGGGCTATACACCGACACTGCGCATAGCCTGCCCAGAAGAATATCGGGCCCTATATGTTTAGAGGTGGCTGCCAAAATTTCTTCTAGAGTACCCCATCACTATCTGAATAGTGCTGGGGGGGGGGGGGAGGAGTGAGGGCAGAGCCTGGGCAATCTGCCTAAGTCTATGGAGAGCTGGCAGTATTCAACTGCTATCCATTTTGCTGTTTTTAAAACATTTCTGAGGCTGAGCTGTTGTCATGACAATACTTAATCAATACTTTTAATCCCTCTCTTTAGGTGTAGCACAGTAAAAATTAGAGACTGAAAGGTAATGCACCCTTCCATAAAAGCCAGCTTTTTCAAAACCCAAACCTGTGCTCCATAGATTTCTAAACTACCACCAAAGAATCTGTCCCATTAAATTCTTGTTTCAGTGGCCAAGTCTAACTGATTCCTATACCAAGTAAATTCAGTCAGCTTCCTAACTGGGCCTGTCTGTAACACTGGGCCCTTCATGGGTAAAGCTTATATCTTATGCTTTTGTATCCTAACCTTTTTGTTTTGTCAGGAATTTTCAAAAATCCCCTCGGATATGAACTAAGCAATTTGCTAGATAAACTTGGTTTCAAAGCCTGCAGCGCCTTAAAAAGCTAAAATCTTGTGTTTAAACTACACTCTACAGTTGGTAGCTACTACAGCTCCTTTTAAAGCCAGGAAGACATGATTCTTCTCCCCCCCCCCCTCCCCACCAAACACACACGCATATCAAAGGTCACAGATTTCCTTCATAGCTGAATTCTGGACCACTTGTAGCCTCTCCAATCTGCAACATTTTTTTTGGAGGCATGAAAACATGCAGACAGGGGTCTCCAAGTCCAGACCTGGAGGGTTGCAAACCAGTTAGGGTTTCAGGATATCCCTAATGTATATGCATGAGAGATCTTTGCATGCACGGTCCCCATTGTATTCAGATTTATGTCATGCATATTCACTAGGGACATCCTGAAAACCTGACTGTTTTGCAGCCCTCCAGGACTGGATTTGATGGGGTGTATCTGGATTTTCGTTAAGTGTTTGCCAAAGTACCTCATGAAAGACTCCTGAGGAAATAGACTACATAATAGGAGGCAGTGTTCTATTGTGAATAAGGAACTGGTTAAAAGGGAGAAAACAATCAGTAGGGTTAAATCACCATTTTTTTTCTTCAATGGCAAAAGGTAAATAATGGTGTACCCCAGGGATCTGTACTGGACCAGTGCTTTTTGACATACTTATGAATGACCTGGAAATGGAAACAGTGAGCGAGTTCATTAAATTTGCAGATGAGACAAAATTATTCAAAGTTGTTAAATCGCATGTAGATTGAGATCGCAAAAGGATGTTGCGAGACTGGGCATCAAAATAGCAGATGAAATTTAATGTAGACAAGGGCAAAATGATGCATGTAGGGAAGAATAACCCAAATTATAGGTGTGCCACGATAGGCTCCATATCAAGTCATCATCCAGGAAAAGGATCAAGGTGTCGTCATGGGCAATATAGTGAAATCCTCTGCCTAGTGTATGACAGTGGCCAAAAAATAAATGGAATGTTAGGAATTATTAGAAAAGGATTAGACCATCATATGAAGAATATTGTAATGTTTCCATATCGCTCCATGATGTGACCACGTCTTGAGTATTGTGTGTAATGCTGATCACTGCATCTCAAAAAAAGTGGAATTAGAAAAAGTACTGTTACATGCTCTTTAGCATTTTTATTCCACTTAACGACTTTGTCCTTTGTCATGACTAAATTGTAAATGACATATTTTGTTTTGCCCCGAATTGTAAATGCCATATCATTTTTTTTTTTCTCTCCAGAATTGACTATTGCTCTGTGTTGTCTTGACTAGATTGTGAGCTCTGACGAGCAGGGACTGTCTTGGCATGTATTCTGCACAGCGCTGCGTGCATAGCGCTATATAAGTGCTAAATAGTAGTAGTAGACTCTCCTATGAGGAAAGGCTAATGAGGTCTATAAAATCCTGAATGGAATGGAAGAAGTAAACGTAGATCATTTGTTTACACTATCGAAAAGTACAAAGATTAGGAAACATGCTGTGAAGATGCAAAGTAGTATATTTAAAACAAAAAGGAGAAAATATTTTATCACTCAATATATAGCTAAGCTTTGGAATTTGTTACTGAAGGGCATGATAAACGTAGTTAGTGTAGCTGTGTGTAAATAATTTTTGATCCAGTTCTGGAGAAAAAAAATCAATAGACTGTTATTAAGATGGACCTTAGGAAAGCCACTTCTTATCCTTGGGGTTAAGTGGCATGGAAGCTGGCTACTCTTTGGGGCTATGCGAGGTACTTATTTATTTAACATTTCTTATATACCGCCTCTCATGATATCAAGGCAGTTTACATTGAACAAACTGAAATTACATTGAACAGGGCATTATAACTTGGAGATAACTCTTTTACGGGGAACATGGGCAATGGAGGGTTAAGTGGCTTGCCCAAGACCACAAGGAGCACCTGTGGGACTAGAAACCCCAGTCCTTCCGGCCCAAGGTTGCTGTCCTCTAGTGGGATTTGAACCCCTGACCACCTAGTCTGAAGTACCTTGCCCCAACTACTAGGCCACTCCTCCACTCCACTTGTGATCTGGATTGGTCACTGTTGGAAACGGAATACTGAGCATGATGGAGCTTTAAGCATGAGAATTCTTATGTTTTTAAGTTCTACACCATACTCATATAAAGAATATTATAGTAATCCTGGAGTGTAATCTGCCTAATCTATAACTGGCAAAATGCTTCCTGCATAACCATCATATCTTGCACGTCCAATTAAGCCTTTTATCCAACATTGCTCCTAAATCTTGAGCTACTTGACTTACCTTTAATTTCAATTTATTTACATGATAATACAGCTCATCACTAAAATATCAAGCAGTTTACAGTATAGTAAACTCATAACAGCTCCTTTCAGTCCTCATATAAATAACTTTATAAACGTATAAAATATACAAAACCTAATTGTCTGCCTCCACCTCTTACCCTTAATAGAATATCCATCGTTAGGGGCAGATCCTAGGAGACTCTCCACACACTAGATCAAAAGAACCATGCCTTTAATTGTTTATGAGAAGGTGATAAACACACCTTTTCTCTCAAATCCCCTAATAGTGAATTCTATCATTTAGGGTCTTAAAAACTTAAAGAACATTCCTGTGTACAAGACAAGTGCCACATCAGCTCACTCCAGAAGCTGAAAGAGCTCCTTCCGTGATCTAATGGGAGAATAAATACTCAACCTACTGGCAAAATACTGGGGTTAACCCCTAAATAATGCCTGATATGCTATTCAAATGAACCATAAACTGTATCTGCCACATAACTGCAACCAGTGCAATTGCCAAAGAAGAGGAGTTATATGATCCCTCTGTATACCCTCAACATGAACCTGGCAGCTGTATTCTCTACAAGCTGCACTCACCTTGGTTCCCTCTTAAGAATATAAAGCAAATTAAAGTAGTCTAGTCCTATGCTGCTTAAGCCATTCCTAGTGTATTCCCCTAACCAGTCTTGTTTTTGGGATACCCACAGTGACTATGCATATGAGAGATTTTCATGTATTGCCTCCGTTGCATGCAGTTCTGTTTCATGCATATTCATTGTGGATATCCTAAAATTCAGACAGGCTAGGAGGGTACACCAGGATCTTAAATAAAAGGGAAACTACAAAAGCCACCAGGTTGGCATTATGACAGCTTCTTTCAGGGCCAGTACAAGTTTTAGACATCTAAGTAAACCTTCAGTTTTATGCCCTCTTCAATTAAGTTTTGGGCCTCCTGCCCAAGAATTTGAAAATTATAATGAATAATCATGGTCATGCTTCACAATGATCCTGGAAAAATACATAGTTTAATATTTTAAAAGTTGATGTTTAATTATATTTGTATGTATATAATGAGGGTATAATCAAAAAGCCATTTCTTCAGTGCTCCCATCTTGAATTGGAAACACTAACTGCAGATTGTCCATGGTGCCATGTCTTGCAGATACCTACTTAAAGGCACGTATACAGATTGAAAAGGCTGGCGGATAAAACCAATCCCTGGGAGACTTCAGAAGAGATGACTCACAGTGATGTTGATTCCCCAGTATCACTGTTTTTGACTTTTCCTTTAAAAAGGAATAAAACCATTTCCATACTTCTGTTCCTATTTCTTGCAGTCATCCAACAAACTCTCTTGGGTTACTATGTGAAAGACAGCAGGCAGGTCTGAAAAGACTTGCCACTGCAGCCTAACCGACAGGGGTGAGTTTCATTCCTGTCATGGTATATACAAAATTAACACACCACCAATAAACTCTGCACAATAAAGTTTTATTCACCAAACTAATTCAACTAATACCTCCAATAATTTCAACAATTGAACAAAGCTAGAAGGACCTCAGGATGGCTAAAACCCACACGTAGTGAAAAATCACTATAGGGAATAGCAGACGCTTACATCACAGGTCCCATAGCCACCTAACCTAACCACCAATTTCCACTTATTAAGATAAATCCAAAACGCCAAAACTAAGTGGAAATTGGTGGTTAGGTTAGGTGGCTATGGGACCTGTGATGTAAGCGTCTGCTATTCCCTATAGTGATTTTTCACTACGTGTGGGTTTTAGCCATCCTGAGGTCCTTCTAGCTTTGTTCAATTGTTGAAATTATTGGAGGTATTAGTTGAATTAGTTTGGTGAATAAAACTTTATTGTGCAGAGTTTATTGGTGGTGTGTGGATTGTTGTTGCTCTGAGATAGCTTATTGTTTTGGATATACAAAATTAACCCATTTGGAAACAATACTTCCCAAAAAATATCCTGTTTTCTATATACACTATCCCCCCTTTTTTTTTTTTTTTTGTACCAATAATTTGATAGAGGATGTTAGATTTTTTGCAGCACCACCAACTGCTTGCTGTTAGAGGCCTCGAGCAATTTTTCCAACTACTGTAGAGATCACTGTTCATGATAGCTCATAATTCACATGGATCTAAATCTTGCTGCTCGTTTGGAAGGTGCTGTTTGCCGACTGGGGAGTCAAATTCTTCAAATTATGGAGCATGTGTTTGTGCTATCATCCAGAATGAGTGAGGAAGGACAGCAAATTAGGAAACGCAGCATTATTAAAGAGCTAACCACTGCATGTTGTATCTACGTTTGAATCTATTGTCTGTCGTTTATATATGCCTTACTTACATGGGCTCAAGACAAGTTAGAACCATAAGTCCACCATTATAATACATCCTAAAGAAAATAAATAACAATAAAATAAAGCATTAAAATTAACAAAAAAATAGTCAAGGAAAACAGACATACCAGCTCAGCTGCTAAACAAAAACTGTCCACTGCCCCTCAGAATATCTGCAAAAATATAAGATTTGGTTTTCTGCCTAAAAATCAACTTAACGAAAGTTGCACAAAGGTTTGCATAAAAGAAGGCTACCTTGTGTGTAACTTCTTGCTTAATTTCCTTCAGTGAAAGAAGCACAGATAATAATTCATTGGAAGATCTTAAGGCTAGTGGGGGCAAATACCCTTGCAGTTAAATAACTAGGGTTCAGCCTGTAAATACCCTTAAAATCCATTACCAGCAATTTAAATTAAGGTTTATAACAGACAAGTAGCCAGAGAAGATCTTGCATTCCAGGTATAATGTTCCCACACAGCAATCTGGCCACCTGTCAGCCATTCGGCTTTTGCTGGGAATGACGTCCTGAACTTGTCCTTTGCCATCCGTCACCCTCTTTCTCTAGTTTAAATGCCTGTCCACATACAGCCTGAATTTTTCACTTAGGATTCTCTGTTGCAGGAAAAAGAATCCTAAGTGAAAAATTTGAAAAAGTGAAAGCTATGGCTTTCGAAAAGGTGAAGAAAGAGGGAGGCCTTCATGAAATACAAGAGATCACAGAGAGAGGAAGACAGGCATCTATATTTGGAAAAACTTAGAGAAGCTAGCAAAGTAGTCAGGAAAGCAAAGAGTCTAAAAGAGGAGGAAATAGCCAATGCAATAAAATGGGGGGAATAAGACATTTTTCAGATATGCGAGTGAGAAGAGGAAGGGCAAAAGTGGTATTGTCAGACTCGAGGGTGAAGGGGAGGAATATGTAGAAGCTGATGAGGATAAAGAGGAATTGCTTAACAAATATTTCTGTTCTGTGTTCACAGATGAAGAACCAGGAGCAGGACCTCAGAAAACACCCACAAACAGGAACAGAAGCGAGGGACATCTTGAACAATTTTCAGAAGACTGTGTTCGTGAGAAACTAGCTCAACTTAAAGTAGACAGAGCGATGGGACTGGGTGGGATACCTCCTAGAATACTGAGGGAACTTGGGGACGTTCTAGTAGCTCCACTGACTGACCTTTTCAATGCCTCATTGGAGTCGGGAGTGGTACCAAAGGACTGGAGAGAGGCTCATGTGGTGCCTTTACACAAAAGCGGAAGTAAGGATGTGGTTGAAAACTACAGGCCGGTTAGTTTAACTTCGGTGGTGAGTAAATTATTGGAAACGCTGCTGAAAGAGAAAATAGTGAAGTTTCTGGAGTCTAGCAGATTACAGGATCAGAGGCAGCCTGGATTCACCAGAGGCAGGTCTTGTCAGACAAATTTTATTGATTTCTTTGACACGGTGATCAGGGAGTTGGACCGAGGGAGAGTCCTAGATGTGGTGTATTTAGATTTCAGTAAAGCCTTTGATACTGTTCCTCATAGGCGACTTACAAACAAACTGAGCACCCTATGGATGGACCCTAAAGTTACTGCTTGGGTTAGAAATTGGTTGGGTGGGAGGCGACAAAGAGTACAGGTAAATGGAGCTCACTCTGAGGAGAAGAATGTTACCAGTGGTGTGCCCCAGGGATCTGTCCTTGGTCCAATTCTTTTTAACATCTTTGTTAGTGATATAGCGGAAGGGACGTCGGGTAAGGTTTGCCTCTTTGCAGATTATACCAAAATCTGCAATAGAGTAGACACCCAGGAAGGTGTAGATAACATGAGGAGTGATCTAGCTAAGCTTGAAGAATGGTCTAGAATTTGGCAGCTGGGATTTAATGTTAGAAAATGTAAGGTCATTCATTTGGGCTGCAGCAATCCAAGGAAGCAATATAGTATAGGGGGTGAAGTACTTTTTGTCCACTAAAGAAGAGCGGGGCCTAGGCGTGGTTGTGTCTGATGATCTTAAAGTAGCTAAACAGAAAAGGTAACGGCAAAAGCTAGAAGGATGCTTGGGTGCATACGGAGAGGAATGGCTAGCAGAAAAAAGGAGGTGATAGTGCCTCTGTATAAGTCTTTGGTGCGACCTCATTTGGAGTATAGTGTGCAAGTCTGGAGACCGCACCTTCAAAAAGATGTGAACAGGATGGAGTCAGTACAGAGGGTGGCTACTAAAATGGTTAGTGGTCTTCATTATAAAGCATATGAGGACAGACCTAAGGATCTTAATATGTACACCTTAGAGGAAAGGCGGGATAGAGGTGATATGATTTGAGATGTTTAAATACCTCCATGGCATAAATGTTCAGGGGAGAGCCTCTTTCAATTGAAAGCAAGTTCTGCTACGAGGGGACATGGGATGAGGGTGAAGGGGGGATAGATTCAGGAGTGATATGCGGAAATATTTCTTTACAGAAAGAGTGGTGGATCCATGGAATTGTCTCCCAGTGGAGGTGGTGGAGATGAGGACAGTAACTGAATTCAAAAAAGCATGTGACAAACACAGAGGATCTCTAAAGGAAAAAAGGGGACTGTTGTAGTTGATATGAAAGGACAGACTAGAAAGGCCATGTGGTCTCTTTCTGTCATATTTCTATGTTTATGTGTTTCTCAAAACAATCAGGTTGCGTGATCTGAGGCAACATGGTTTTACCAAAGGACGATCTTGCCAAACAAATCTGAGTTCTTTGACTGAGTGACCAAAGAACTAGATCAGGGGCATGCGATGGATGTCATCTACCTGGATTTACCTATGATACTGTTCCTCATAGGAGGCTTATCAATAAACTCAGTAGTTTGAGGATAGGTCCCAGGTGGTGAACTGGATCGGAAATTGGTTGACTGACAGACATCCAGAAGGTGATGGTAAATGGAGCTCACTCGGATGAAAGGAGGGTGATTAGCGGGGTGCCCCAGGGTTCGGTCCTGGGACCGGCACTGTTCAATTGATTTTGTGAGTGATATTGCTGAAGGACTGAATGGAAAAGTCTGTCTTTTTGCAGATGACACGAAAATTTGCAACAGAGTAGGCTCCCCCGAGGGAGTGGATTACATGAGGAAAGATCTACAAAAGCTGGAAGAATGGTCTAATCTAATGCTTGGCAGTTAAGATTTAATGCGAAGAAGTGCAATGTCATGCACTTGGGAAGCAGAAATCCAAGGGAAATGTATGCAATAGGGGGCGAGAGGTTGGCGTGCATGGACCAGGAGAAGGACCTTGGTGTGATTATTTCTGAGGATCTCAAGGTGGCAAAACAGTGTGACAAGGCAGTGGCAAAAGCCAGGAGGATGTTGGGTTGCATACAAAGAGGAATTACCAGCAGAAAGGAAGAGGTACTAATGCCACTGTATAAGTCACTGGTGAGGCTCACTTGGAATACTATGTTCAGTTTTTGAAGACCATATCTCGCAAAGGATGTAAAAAGACTGGAAATGGTTCAGAGGAAGGTAACCAAAATGATTTGGAGCTTGCGTCAGAAGCCTTATGAGAAAAGACTTTTAAATATGTACACGCTGGAGGAGAGGAGGGATAGGGGAGATATGATTCAGACCTTTAAATATGTAGAGTATTAATGAACAAACAAGCCCCTTCCAAAGACGGGGAAGCTGTAAAACTAGAAGGCATAACATGAAGCTGCAAGGGGGTAAATTGAAAGGCAATGTCAGGAAATACTTTTTCACTGAAAGGGTGGTGGATGCTTGGAATGCCCTCCCGATGGAAGTGGTGGGGGCAAACACAGTGACAGAATTCAAAATGGCATGGGACAGACACAGTGGATCCCTTTTTATAGTAACATTTTATAGCTTGTTCTTTGTGTAATTTGCACATGCAAGCACAAAGTCAAAACCTATGCAAAATAGCAATAATTCATGGAGGATCATGCAAATCAGTGATTTTCACATAGCTATATACATGTGGAGCAAGAACAAAACATTTGCCATATTGGGTAAGACCAAAGGTTTGTTTCCAGCAGTTGCCAATCCAGGTCTCGAGTATCTGGCAGGATCCTGAAAAGTGTACAGATTCCCATGCTACTTAGCTCAGGGATAAGCAGTGGATTTCCCCCAATCCAGTTTAATAATGGTGTATGGACTTTTATTCCAGGAACGTGTCCTTTTTAAAACCTAATTATACTAACAGCTTTTACTACATCCTCTGGAAACAAATTCCAGAACTTAACTATGTGTTGTGTGAAGAGATATTGCTACCAATTAGTCTTAAATATACTGTTTTGTGGCTTCATTGCATGTCCCCTAGTCTTTTTATACTTTTTGAAGTCATAATTAATTGATTAATTGTTCTACAACCTCATCATTTTTATTGATTTCTATCATATCTCCCTTCAGCTGTGGGTTTTGCATGATGAAGAGACCTAACCTTTTAAAACTTTCCTCACAGAGGTATCCTTCCATTCCCTTTATCATTTTGGTTGCCCTTTTCTGTACCTTTTCAAATTCGGCTATATCTTTTTTAGATGTGGCGACCAGAACTACATGCAATACTCCATGGTGCGGTTGCACCATGGAGTGATACTGAAGCATTATGATATCCTTTGTTTATACTCCATTCCTTATGATTCCTAGCATTCTATTAGTTTCTTTGGCTGCCACTGCACACTAGGCAGAAGGTTTCAATGTATTTTCCACAGTGATGCCTAGATCCTTTTACTGGATGGTGACTCCTAATGTAGTACCTTGTATTGTGTAAAGCACAGTTACTTACCTGTAACAGGTGATCTCTGGGAACAGCAGGAATAATTCTTCACATATGGGTATCGTCGGTACCGACGGAGCCTGCGCGGGAACGCTCCCCAGCATCCAATAGGAAAGCTTTTGGGAGCATCCCACAGCGCCTGTGTGCTGCCTTCCCGCCCCGCCTTTCCCAACCGCCTCTCTCCAGTTCGAGTTTTAAAGCTGAGACAAAGAGAGAGGAAAGGAAAGATAGAGAGATACAACTCCTAGGGGAGGTGGGTGGGTTGTGAAGACTTATTCCTGCTGTTACAGGTAAGTAACTGTGCTATCTCCAGGAACAAGCAGGAATGAGTCTTCACATATGGGGACTCCCTAGCTAGAGATGCCAGGGAGAGACCCCAGAGTTGTGTGTCCCTGAAAAGGGCTCCACCTCCCTCCATGAATCTCTGGCATCCAACCAGGGTAGGTGGGTAGGAGTTGATTAGGAATGGAACAGGTGTTTGAGAACAGCCTGACCAAACGAGGCATCCCTGCGGGAGTCCTTGTCCAAACAGTAATGCGCTGTGAAGGTATGAACCGAGGCCCAGGTGGCCGCTCAACAGATCTGGTCGATGGACACAGAGTTCAGATTAGCCATTGAGGCTGCCATGGCTCTCACATTGTGAGCTGTGACATGGCCTTCCAGAGAGAGGTTTCTACTCTGGTAGGCGAAAGAAATACACTGAGCAATCCAGCTGGACAGTGTCCTCTTAGACACTGGAAGTCCCAGATGGGAAGGATCAAAAGCAACAAAGAGTTGAGAAGACCTTCTATGTTGCTGTGTCCTTTGTAAGTAAAAGGCGAGAGCTCTTTTACAATCCAGGGTATGAAGATTCCTCTCTGCACTTGATGCATGAGGTCCTGGAAAAAAGACAGGTAAGTATACCTCTTGGTTCAGATGAAAAGGTGAGACCACTTTGGGCATAAAGTGGGGATTGGTCCTGAGGACTACCTTATCATGATGAAACCTTGTATAAGGAGGGTTAGCCACTAAGGCTTGCAACTCACTGATGCGACGTGCTGAGGTGACTGCAATGAGAAAGATCACCTTCCAAGGAGGTGGTGGCTAAAGGTTTAAATGGCGGCTTCATAAGCTGGCCGAGAACCAGATTTAAATCCCATGCCACTGGAGGTGGTCTAATGGGAGGTTTAGTTAAAAGAAGGCCTCTCATGAATCTTGCTATGAGAGGAAACCGGTTGTCCATCAAGAGGCTTGAGGGACGCTGCAATAGCACTCAAATGGACTCTTACAGAATTTGTTTTGAGTCCTGCATGTGAAAGAGGCAGAAGATACTCTAGTAAAGAATTCACAGGTATTGCTAGAGGGTCAAGACCCTTCTCTGAACACCAAATGGTAAATCTTTTCCATTTGAAAGCATAGAAACGTCTAGTGGAAGGCTTTCTAGAAGCATGAATAATATCTCTGACTTGCTGAGAGAGATGGAAACCTTGAAGGTCTAGGCCTTCAGCAACCAGGCCCTGAGATGGAGAGACTGGGGGTTTGGGTGCTACAACGTTCCGTCTTCCTGGGAGAGAAGATCTGGAGCAGAGCCCAACTCCAGGGATGGAGCTTGAGAGAGATGCAGAAGTAGAGGGTACCATACTTGGTGTGGCCACTGTGGTGCTATGAGGATCATAGACCCCCTCTCTCTCTGAAGCTTGAACAGTGTTTTGGGAATTAGGGGAATGGGTGGAAAGGCATAAAGGAAGTCTTGACCCCAATGAAGGAGGAAGGCATCCCTGGCCTGAACTCCCTGACACGGAATCCTGGAACAGAACCGGGGAAGTTTGGCATTCCACGGACTTGCAAACAGGTCTATGTCCGGGGTTCCCCAAATTAGAAAGATCCTGGCTATCTGGTCCCTGTGGAGGGACCATTCGTGTGGAAGCAGAACTTGACTGAGTCTGTCTGCCCAAGAGTTTTGAACCCCTGGAAGATACATTGCCATAAGATGAATTTGATGCTCTCTGGCGAAGGCCCACAATCGCAAAGCTTCGTTGCAAAGCGACAGAGAGCCAGTCCCTCCCTGCTTGTTTACGTAGAACATGGCTACTTGATTGTCCGTGTGAATGAGGACTGTCTTGTAGCTGAGCAGGGAGTGGAACACTCTGAGAGCTAAGAAAATTGCTCTGAGTTCCAAGAGATTAATGTGTAGTGAAGTCTCCTGTGGAGACCAGATGCCCTGGGTGGAGAGATCTTGCAGATGAGCTCCCCAACCCATTGGAGAGGCATCTGTTGTAAGGGTTGCTTGGGGAAGTGCCTGCTGAAAAGGGGACCCCAGCAACAGGTTTTGAGAGGACTTCCACCACTGGAGAGACCAAAAAAGGCGACTGGAGTTTGCTATTTTGTCTGACAGACAACCTGATGCCTGAGTCCATTGGGTGGATAAAGTCCATTGAGCTGCCCTCATGTGAAGGCGAGCATATGGAACCACATGCACAGTGGATGCCATGTGGCCCAAGAGTTGCAACATTTCTCGAGCAGTTAAAAGGGGTTTTAACTGTATTTGGGAGGCTAACTGCACCAAGCGTAGGCAACAGGCCTTAGGAAGATAGGCCTTTGCAGTTGTGGTATCCAACAAGGCCCCTATGAACTCGAGGGACTGAGTAGGGGTGAGACTGGATTTTGGGATGTTTATTACTAGTCCCAAATACTGAAGGACACGCATTGTGCAGATTAGACAAATCTTGGCCTCTGCTTGGGATGGGGCTCGAATGAGCCAGTCGTCCAGATATGGGAAGACAAATATTTTTAGAGTGCATAGAAATGCAGCTACTACTGCCATGCATTTCGTGAACACCCTTGGTGCAGAGGCCAGACCAAAAGGAAGCACCCTGTACTGGTAGTGCTTTCCCTGAAAAAGGAACCGAAGGAACCTTCTGTGAGTTGGATGGATGAGGACATGGGTGTACGCATCCTTGATCTAGAGAACAAAGCCAGTCTTGACTCTGAAGGTATGGAAGCAGAGCACCGAGAGAAATCATCTTGAATTTCTCCTTGCATAGGAATTTGTTCAATTCTCTGAGATCTAGAATGGGTCTGTAGCCCCCTGTCTTCTTTGGAATAAGAAAATAAGGGGAGTAGAACCCTGTGCCTTGTTGAAGAAGAGGTACTTCTTCTATTGCCCCTTGAAACCCTCCCTCTCCTCCATGACACTTCTCTCAATCTCGAAAATCTGATCACCACCTGGAACAGCACTATCAGTACCATTGCACTGCAACCAATCCAGAGTAACAACCCAAAGAAAAGAAAATCCCCTCCTTGGTTCTCCCCTGACCTACAAGCCTCCCTCACACACCTAAGAAGACTGGAGAAACGATGGCATCGCTCACACTCCTCAGAAGACCAAGCAGCCTACAAAGTACATGACCATGATGAAACAATTCCATACCGATACGCTGAAAAGATCACTAAATAAACCACGTGATCTTTTCAATTTAGTCAAGCTCTTATCTAAGGAACCATCACCAGAACAACCTGAACCCATTCAACCCCAAGCTTTCGCCGATTATCTGCAATCCAAGCTGCTTCAAACCAACAACATTGCAACAATCCCTTCTCAAGACACCTAATGCATAGCAAACCTATCTATGTTCTCCACACCGTCTAAAAAACATGTTGACACCATCGCTGCCCTAAACACCACCACTGCACAAACTGACCCTTGCCCAGCCCACTGGATAAAGGAGCTATGCCAAGATCTCAGCCCCATCATCACTAGAATGATGTATTTATCCTTTACAACCGGTTCCTTCCCATCAGCCCTCAAGAGAACATCCATCAGACCCCTCTTGAAAAACCACAAACTTGACCCACAAAAAGTTGAATCTTATAGACCCATAGCTAGAATACCCCTTCTAGCTAAAATAATTGAAAAGGAAGCTCAAAGACAAATACAGGACCACATCGACATCGACACCGCCTCCCCTCTGGACCACTGACAACATGGCTTCAGAGAGTTCCACGGTGTCGAAACCCTCCTTACCACTCTCTGCAACAACAACATCATCACAGGCATTGACAACATCCGCCAAGGCTTTGCTCTTATCTTCTTGGACATTGCTGTGGCTTTTGACTCTGTACATCATGATCTTTTAATAGGGTGACTAAAAGAAAAGGGCATCAACAACACTGCTCTGGATTGGTGCAAGTCATACCTTGATCAGAGATGGCAGTATGTGACATCAGGAACCGCAACTTCCACACCTTACCACCAAAAGCAAGGCGTACCACAAGGATCATCCTTATCGTCACTCTTATTCAATATATACATACAGCCCGTCTGCAATATCATCAGGTCTTTCAAGGTCGAATGCTTGATATACGCGGACGACATCCTTCTATACATGCCTTTCTCCACAGTCCATATGGACTTTTCTCCGCTAGCCAAATGTGTTGATGCAGTGTCTGAATGGCTTCAATCTCAGAACCTCCGAATTCAACACAAGAAGACTGAGGTTCTCTTCATCACTAGGGACCCACTTTTCACCCCCCCATCCCAGATAAAAGTGAAAGAAGCCGAACTCCAATCAAAACCTTCCATTCGATACCTTGGGGTCACTTTGGACCAACGCATGGATATGAAACTTCATATAACCAACGTAGTCAGAGCAATCTACCTCAAGATCCAGACACTCCGCCATCTTCGCCCCCTGCTTGATCCTGATGACTTCCGAACTATATTTCAAGCCTTAACCTTACCCCACCTCGACTATGCTAATGCCATTCTTCAAGGCCTCCCACACTCTACCTTAAACCCTTTGCAGCTCGCCATGAATACTGCTGCTAGAGTCCTCTACGGAGCATCAAGAAGGGACCCTGTAACACCCATCCTAAAGCAACTCCACTGGCTCCCCATACATGGCAGACTATTATTCAAGACATTATTACTCACCTTCAAGGCCACTAAAAGCATCACTTACTCCTCTCTAATAGACCTCATTCAGACCGTTCCACCCAACAGATCTGTGGTGTTTTCTTTCAGAATCAGAACCGTAATTTTTGTGTGCTCTGTTGAAAAGTATGTGCGCTCACTTGGCGAGGTGTATGTGCGCGCGTACACGCGCACAGCTTAGAGGGAACAGTGGTGCCAAGGGATCCATCACCAGAGCAAAAAGAAGCGGTGACATGGGACAGCCTTGATGAGTCCCACGACTTAAGGCGAAGCTCTCCAAGTAGCGGTCATTCATTTAACCCAAGCCTGGGGCACCCCATACAACGCTAGAATTCACACCATCTAATTAGTCCCAAACCCCATTTTTTATAAGGTTGCGTCGATCGAGAGAAGCATCACCTCCAAACTGCCTGCTGCCGCCCAGAAGAGTTCCACCACCCTCCTAATGCTATCTGTGGCTTGCTGCCTCTCGAAGATACCCACCTGATCTGGATGGACCAACCAAGGCATCCATGACTGTCAGCCAACACTTTCGCTAAGGTTTTCATATCCACATTAATTAAAGACATCAGCCGATAAGACCTGCACTGATCCAGGTCTTTCCCCACCTTAGGAATCAGAGTTATGCCTGCTGTAAGCATCTCCTGTGTAAATGCACCCCCATCTTCCAAAATTTCATTAAACGCTCTCCTCAACAAGTCCTTGAGTTCCTCACCATAGATTTTATAAAAAGACCCTACAGAACATCCATGCTTGGCGCTTTCCCGGGTGCTAAGTTCTTAATTATGCCCTCTATCTATTCACCCCAAATGACTGCTTTCATCTGCTCTACCACTTCCTCATCCAGCCGAGGCAAGTCCACCCTTTCCAAGTAGCCCTGCACCTCCTCCACCCCAACCCCATTCTCTCCAGTATACAAATCCTTAAATATCTCAAAAATTGCCCTCGGAAGTTGCTCCCCTTTAAGAATATGGTCCCATCCCCTCCCCGTAGTTTGCAGACAATAGACCGAGTGACCTGGTGCTTACGTTTCCAAACCAGTGCTCTACTTGCTCTATTCCCCCATTCATAGTAGAATTGTCTTGCCTTCTGCAGCTTGAAAGCAGTCTGGTCCGTCTGTAGCTCCTGAAAGTCCACCCACAGATCAACCATCTTTTTTCCATGCCCTCTTTGCCCTATTCTCTGATATTCGATTAATTGGTCTTTAAGTTCCCCGTTAGTTGTTGCGCCTTCTGTAAACAGAGCTTTATGTAGCGTGAGGCCCATATAATAAACCAGCCTCACTACCGCTTTCAGACCTTCCCAGACATATTAGTGTTCACTTCACCATTGTCATTGAGCCGAATGTATTCCTTAATTTGGTTCCCCTTTACAGCTACCCATTGCCACTTAGAGGTAGAGGGCTGTACCCCCAGACTCATTCAGGCAGTTGATGGCTCCTTGGCTTGCTCAGTTAGGTCCTCGCAGTCTAAGTCTCGCAGTGCCTGCCATGCATACTTCTACAACTGCACCTTCTTCGTGGTTGCTCTTACTGTAAAGAGCAGGCCAAAGAGGAACAGCCACCTATAACGGATCCCCTTCTGCCGCATGAGCGTTGTCACCTCACGCAGCATTCTGCGCCTTGCTAATGTTCCCTGTGAGATATCTTGAAACAGTTCTATCTTGTGGTTTTCGCATTGTATATGTCCAAATTTGCAGACAATGCTCAGTATTTTCTCATTCGTGGGAAAAGATGTCGGGCATTCCACAATGTCCCAAGGTGGTTTGTTCCGCATTGGTGTGCACGTTCAGTGCTCACTGGTCCTGGCGGTTCACCTTCCGCTGTGCCTCCCACGCCCAGTATATGGTTAGAGTTGTTTCATTGCAGCCCCACCATCTTTAAAAGTCTCTCCTTTGGACATCCTCCTCACTCGAAGGTTGCATTGCCGGGCTCTATCTTCAGTGTCCTCCAGTTTTTCCTGAATTTGCTCCTGGCCCTGTCGCAGGCTCTCCCAACTGCCTGTTATCTCCTCCAGCAGTCCCCAATGAGAAAATCAGGGCTGCAAATTCCACAATGCAGTGTGATGAGTGAGGAAGCCAGGATAGGAACACAATGTCCCATTGCTCAGAGGTTCGTTTTTTTTTTTTAATTTTATTTTATATTTATGAAATTTTACAAATTAAATCAAGAAAGTTAAACATTCTTGCAGAAAAAGAGCAGATACATTTAGCAACCAAAATATTTCTAGACAAAAAAAACCAAAGTAATTCATATTGAAACAAAATATCTACTCGCCCTAGCCCACAAAGAAGAGGGGAGATACCAAACATTTATTTAAACCTAGCAAGAAGAAGAAACATGAGTGGCAAACCGAACCCAAATCCCAAATTATGAGAGCTCAGGTGAGGCACCAATGGAGGACTCCAGGCGCCGAGCATTAATGAAGACAGTTAGCTTGGGGGGCTCATAAAAAATGTAGGAAACTGCGTGATACTTCACTAAACATTTACAAGGATGTTTTAGGAAAAAAAGCCCTCCCAACTGTAAAAGACCAGGACCCAGCAGAAGAAAATCCCTGTGACGTCTCTGGGTTTCCCTAGTTAAATCCAGGTACATACGGACCATCAGTCCTCGAAATAACAAATTTCACTAACTAAAAAAAAAGCTTTAACAACTACTCTTTATCAGAAAGTAGAGCAAAAGTAATTAATAAAGTAGAAGGAACAGGAGACTCACAATCAGACTGCTCCAATAATTCTGTAACATTCAATATATTCCCTTGCTCTCGATCCCCCGTAGGTTAATTAAGCCAGATGATAATTTAGACTTAGGTAAATAATAAATTTTAACCAGGGGTGACCCCCAACACATCTACCAAATACTGTCTAAACATTTCTCTAGGAGATACAGTAGTTAGCATAGGAAAATTAATTAATCTTAAATTATTAGCTCTAGACAAATTGTCCAAATATTCCAACTTAACTTGTACTGAAGAAAAATTCTTCCTAAATGCATCGGATTGTTCTTCAAGAACAGAAACTTTACTCTGGGTCTCCACCACTTCAGATTGTACTTCCACCACCTTCTGTTCCAGCTCCTGCACCATAGCCACTGAATTAGTTGCCTTCTGATCCAACGATGTAATCTGTGGTACTAGTGCTTCTCCTAAGGAAAGAACTGCCTGCCAAATGGCCTCCAAAGTAAAGTTAGCTGGATGTTGAAGTGAAAAGACTAAACCCGGAGCAGCCGATGTTAAAGAAGCCTCCATTTGTGCTGGCGTCTCCCCTTCACACACCACTGGGAACTCCTTCCCTCTGTCAACCTCACCAAATGGCACTGACGCTGGAATAGAGACGCGCTGCCTGAAGACTACACTCTCCTGCCTCCTCAGCCCCTCTGCTTCTGGCCCTCTCGAACCACCAGCTTCCCTCTTTAACAGAGGAGAGCCAAGTTCCAGGAAACCCTCTGGCAGGGACTGCCCATGGATGACTTTTGGCGCCGGGCTCAATGGGGAGACAGATGTAGCCGAAGCAGACACAGAGTCACCCGACTCCAGCGAAACCGCAGCTCAACGCTCCTCCCCAACTCCAATCGGGTCTCAGGCAGCGCGTACCACGGAGTCAAGAGGTCCTGTAACCACCGGTGTAGAGATTGAAGGGGGACTGAGAGGGCAACGGCTCACCTTTCCCTTTACGTTTCCTGCCCATAGGGCTCAAAGAAAATGCACTCACCGGTCAAACGGCTGCCGCCATCTTAATTCTGCTCAGAGGTTCTGACCTGAAGAAGGTTTTAACCTTCAAAAGTTAGTTCAAAAAGGTATCCCTTATTTTCCTTTTTCTTTTTATTTCACTACCTTTGCTCAAAGAAGCTTCTGGTCCCCTTTGGAGTCGTGTGAATTATTTATTTATTTAATTCTCTTATATACCGCGCTATTCTGCATCAGTGCGGTTTACATTGAACAAACTGAAATTACATTGAACAGGGCATTATAACATGGAGATAACTATTTTACAGGGAACATGGGCTATGGAGGGTTAAGTGGCTTGCCCAAGACCACAAGGAACACCTGTGGGACCAGAAACCCCAGTCCTTCCGGCCCAAGGTTGCTGTCCTCTAGTGGGATTTGAACCCCTGACCTTCCGGCCTGAAGTACCTTGCCCCAACCACTAGGCCACTCCTCATTATTATTATTCTTCACACCCTAATAATTGTTCTCAGATGTCATAGAAGCCTATCACTATGGATCGATCTTTTCTTAAGACTGTTAGCTAATTTTTGCAAAATCTTTCACCATTCAGTCCAACGTTTTTTGCGATGACAATCAAATTTCTGTGTAATTTACTTTGAAGCAAGAAATCTGTCTTTTGCATATCTGCAAGGTACTTCAGGCCGGAAGGTCGGGGGTTCAAATCCCACTAGAGGACAGCAACCTTGGGCCGGAAGGACTGGGGTTTCTAGTCCCACAGGTGTTCCTTGTGGTCTTGGGCAAGCCACTTAACCCTCCATAGCCCATGTTCCCTGTAAAATAGTTATCTCCATGTTATAATGCCCTGTTCAATGTAATTTCAGTTTGTTCAATGTAAACCGCACTGATGCAGAATAGCGCGGTATATAAGAGAATGTAAATAAATAAAATAAATAAAAATCTGTGGTTATTCTGCCTGAATACTATCTTGAGTGGGGCGCTGGTGCATATACTAGTGATAAAGAAATTTTTTTTTTTTTTTGCAAGACCATAGTTACTTTTCATATCAGACCAACAAAAGGATTATCTAGAAATGGTGTTCTTTAGCTTTAGAAACAACATACGTCCTTCAGACATCTGAGCGCATATCCACATCTGAGGAAGAAACCTATGTGTATAATTTTTGCATTTATTTAATAAAAGCATCTAGCATTGAGGGTATGTTTGTGGGCTTATATGTGGGAGTACACTACCAGAGTATAGACAGAACTTGAACCAGGATGTGAAGGGATGCTGGAAAAAACTTCCAAGGGAAGTAGACAGTGCTTGACAGGTGCTGCCCATTTTGAGGAAAGCAGAACGCCTAGGACTTTGGAGCACTAAGAAGGAAGGTCCTAGACAACAGGCTCATTTCCCAAACAACAATAGAGCTAGATGGGAGGGAGCTTTGATCCAAGGAGGACAGAGTCCAGAGCCACTTGGGCTAAGGGTAGCAAAGCCTACAGAGAAGTGGGAAAAGAAAGTTAAGTTATGTAAAGGAAAGTCTGACTGCATAGAGACTCAATTGACTCTTAATTTGATGTTTGTTTAAAGAAGCTATAGGTGAAACCACCTCTTCTGTTACAATAAATGAGTTTAAGTGGTATGGTAAAATATGTGTGGTAGTTGCAGAAGTGTGGAGGTATCCTAGGTGTGCAGAAACTAGTCTGTTGTATCTTGCTTGTATCCTGACTATTATCTCTGCACGGTGTAGTATCTGTTGCATGAAACAGAACAGTCAGAAATGTACAAGAGAAGAGTCGTTGTGCTTGAAGGAAGGCAGCCCATATCGAGAAAGCGCTGAGCTCTTAGTATCAGATGTGCTTGTCAGAATTTTGAGTACTAGATTTGGCAAGGAATGAGAGCCCAATTGAGCGGCATCTTTCAAGTAATTTTAAATGAGGAATCTTAGCAACTCAAATTCAGGTCCTTTGAGACTGGCATGCCATAGCCTGTCTTCTCATCTAAATTCAGCTAAGCATGCACTCCCAGATGTCAGTCTGTGTACTTAAGACCCAGGGTCATCCCACAGATGTCAGAGAGAAATATGACTCTTTGCTCCAGCTTGAGACCACAAGAGGAATTATTAATGTAGCTGGTTGTGTAAATGTTTTATCCAAAGTTTTTTTTTGTTTCTTTCTAAATAAGGTAGATATACATTAGACTATAGAGAACATTTCATTCTGAACCTAATTAGGCTCTTTTCACAGGGTGGATGTGGGGGAGGCAGGAAAAGAATCTTTCTTCAAGCAACAGATCACGTAACCCATGCTAGAATTTAGTCCAGGATTACTACTACTACTACTACTGAGCATTTGTATAGCGCTACAAGACGTACGCAGCGCTGCACAGACATGTAAGACAGTCCCTGCTCATCAGAGTTTACAATCTAGTCAAGACAGACAGCACAGAGGGTGTAGACAGGGATAAAACAAGGGGAATGGTAAAGAAGCAAGGAGATCAGGTGAGTCCAGATCCAAAAGCAGCAGCAAAGAGGTGATCACCAAATGACTCCCATTTCACCCAAGGCAGACTAAGCCAGTCCTGGTTTTACCTCCTTGCATGCATTGATGTGGTGCTCCTTTCTTAAGGAAATCAGAACTACATCTCCATGCAGGCAAGGCAGTAAAACCAGGTCTGATCTAGGCTGTCATACATGAAATGAGATCATCTGATAACCTTGGACAAAACAGACAAAGCTGATCCGGGTTTTACCATCTTGCATGCATGAAGATGTGCTCCTCCTTCCTTAGGAAAATCAGAACTACATCAATGTATGCAATGTGGAAAAACTGGAGCTGGATTGATCTGTCTTAGATAACATGAAGTCACCTGAAAATGCCTGTGACCAGAAATCAACTTGAGGGATGCGCATTTCAGTTTCATTTTACTGTGCACAAATGCAAAATGGTGCATGTTATGTTAATGCTATTTCCTAGTCATTCCTCCAGTCCAGTCCCTCGCCTCTGGGTTGTGTTCCCCTTCCTGCAACTTGGAGAATGAACATGTCATCTCTTTGGTGACTCTGGGTATATATACCACTCGCACCTCCTACCAGCTCCAGTATGCTCAGTCTCCAAGCAGCAGGAGGGAGCAGTAAGCCAGAGTGTTAGGTTTCCTGGAGAGACAGTTAAGAAAAGGGCAATTTGTTCTTTATTTTCTTTAGTTTCATTTATTTTATCTTTGCTTAGTTTCCTTTCTCAGTGCCTTCCAGCCAGTCCTACTATCCTATATTGTGGGTGGGTGTCTGGAAGTGCTTGGGGCAGGGAAGGCCCCCCCCCCCCCCCGCCTTGCCAGCTTATCTCCTGTTGGGCCGGGTTAAGAGGAACAATTGAAAACAGCCTGGGCCTTGGAGCGGCTCCCAACCCCGTAATCGGGTGAGGAGCTGCTATTGGAAGAAGCCCCTGCAGAGAGGTAGTGTGGTACAGGCCCTTCCTCCTTGCTGACAAAGCTCCTGGGTAGCTGAGCGCATGGGCGGGAAGACAGGCCATTGCTGGCAGAGGTCCGAGGTGAAGCTGCAGGAGCGCTGCTGGTGCTTGCATGGATCAGCAGACCACATGGGGAGGTAAAAAAATAAAAAGGCCACGCGGCTGCCAACTGCGTAGTTGATCAGGCCTCATTTTACTTATTTCTCAGTCGGGGAGCTTAGGCTGGTCTTTTTTGTGCGCTTGGTGGCTCCGGGTGCCGGCTCCATTTCCCTTGTTTTCTTTCTCTCTGTTGGGGGGGGGGCCATCATTGCCTTTCTGATCTTGTAGGATTTTCTTATTTAATTAGCTGTTCGGCTTCCAAAAAAAGAAGGGGGGGGGGGAAGCTGTGTGTGTCTGTGTATGTGTCTTGCCCTTGGACTCGGCCTGCCTGGGAGTGCAGATAGGGGAACCCTGAGGCCCCTGCGGCAACATGCCTGCCAGACCACAGTGTTTAGTGTGTGGTACCCGTTGAGGGGTGGTGTCAGACGCTGGCATTTGCAGGGGGTGTGCCTTGGAGGCAGCATCACTGGAACAAGATATCCAGGCGAATGTGAGTCAGGAGCGCTCTTACATTATCTCAGGAGCAGAGAGAGCCTGCACAGATTGTGAGCGTTACAAGGAGCCCTTCTTCCCTGGAGAGAGGGTTATCTTCCGGACCCCAGGCCCTCCACATTGCGGGGCGTAGAGGAGGTGGCAGGGGAGTCTTCTCTCCAGAGTTCGTTTTGCTCCTGCACAAGGTGTTCTGCCTGTGCCAGCAGGGGGCACAGAGGTGTGCAGTGAAGCGGGGGGCATATTCTAATGACTTGACTCTTATGTTAGAGTCTGCAAAGCATACCAAGCTCAGGGAGGGCGGGGGGCAGATTTCCCCTCCCATCTGAGGTGCAGGATGAGGAACCTCTAGAGCTGGAAATAGAGGAGGAAGATGAGGAATTGGAGGAAGGTGAGATTCCTGACCAGGAGGAACAGACACAGATGGTTCATGTCTTCCGCAGGGAAGAATTGCCAGCGCTTATAGGAGAGTCCTTAAAGGCGCTCAGTATCTTTGTAGGGCCCCCAGCGGAGGAAGAGGAGGCCTTTGAGGACCTACTGCTGCAAGTGGTATGAAGGACACAGAAGGTGTTACCGGTTCATCGGGTAGTCAAGCAGATGCAGGATGATTGGAAAGTGCCAGAGACCATGGCCTCCAGGGGGACACAGACCATATCATGTTTGTATCCTTTACTGGAAGACGAAAGAGATTTGCTGTGGTCCCTGAGGGTGGACGTGGCTATATCAGCGGTGACCAAGAAGACAACTATCCCAGTTGAGGGCAGTGCAGCTCTTAAGGATTCCCAGGATAGGAGGCTGGATACCTCATTGAAGCAGGCCTTTGACATAAATGCCATCGCCCTACAGGTGTCGGTGTGTGGGG
Organism: Ichthyophis bannanicus; assembly: GCA_033557465.1. Lineage (NCBI taxonomy): Eukaryota > Metazoa > Chordata > Amphibia > Gymnophiona > Ichthyophiidae > Ichthyophis > Ichthyophis bannanicus. The sequence continues at coordinate 367,327,193 of CM066033.1, read as the reverse complement.
CTTGGGTGGCTAGAGCCTGTCTGCATTTGTTGCAGCATCTGCAGCAGCCTGACGGCCAGTCGGGGAATTCCTCGGTGGAGGCCGCTAGGATTGAGTCAGAAGTGGCCTACCTTGCGGACACTCACTATGATCTTATTTAGAAGCCTGTCGAAGAGCATGGCCTCTGTGGTGGCGGCGGCGCGCCACTACCTTTCGCTATGGAATTGGGCGGCAGATGGGTCATCTAAGGCTCGTCTCAGCAGGCTTCCATTCAAGGGGAAGTTGTTTTTTGGGGAGGACTTGGACAAATTGGTGAAGAAGTTGGGTGACTCAAAGGGAGGAAGGCTTCCGGAGGACAAACTGAAGCAAAGTCGCAATCCTACTCCTGCGTGGAACCAGCCTAGGGATTCCCAGACATTTCGGACGTCCCGTTTGGCACCCTAACAGAGGGGGCGCTTCCCCTCAAAGAGGCAAGGTTTCCAGGGGTTTTGAGGAGCGGGTAGAGGATTCGGTACCTCCTTCTCCTCCTCCTCCTCCACCTCATCAGGATCTAGGAAAACATAATGAGGTGTGGGGGGCCCAGGCAGGGGTGCTGCCGGTGGGAGGTTGTTTGCAGCAGTTTCTCTTCACTTGGGTCTGGGTCAGGTCTGATCAGTGGGACTTAGAAGTCATCTGAGAGGGCTACGCTTCCGAGCTGGTGTGACCCATTCCCCCATCATTCATCCAGTCCCTCTGCAGGGCCACGGCCACAGCTGTAAGGGAGACCTTGTCTCAGCTTCTGCTCCTAGGAGCAGTGGTCCTGGTGCCCAAGGACCAAGTGCGGCTGCGGTCGATACCCCATTTATTTCATGGTGCCCAAAAAGGAAGGTTCTTTTCGGCCAATACTCAACTCAAGCGGGTCAACCGTTGCCTGAGGATGCCACACTTTCGCATGGAGACACTGAGATCGATGATAGTGGTGGTTCGCAATGGGGAGTTTTTAAACTCCCTCGACCTCACCGAAGCATACCTGCATATTCCCATCCATCTGACATCAGCAGTTCCTGCGGTTTTCTGTCCCAATGGTTCACTTCCAGTTTCAAGTGTTGCCATTTGGCCTAGCCACAGCCCCTCATACCTTTAACCAAGGTCATGGTCATGGTGGCTGTGGCATTCTGCAAGGAGGGCATTATGGTTCATCCATACCTCGACTGGTTAATCTGGGCCAAGACCAAAGAAGAGAGCATGAAGGTGACCACCAGAGTGGTGGAGTTATTGAGGCATCTGGATTGGGTGGTCAACCTTTCCAAGAGCAAGATGAGCCCTTCACAGGAGTTTGAGTACTTTGGGGCAAGGTTCAACACCCACGGAGGCCAGGTCTTCTTGCCGGCTCACCGGGCGCAGGAGCTTCAACAGCTGGTGTGACAGTTCTTGGCTATGCAGAACCTATCAGCTTGGCATTATCTTCAGGTGCTGGGGACCATGGCAGCACCTCTCGAGCTCATCCCCCTGGGCAAGTGCCCACATGAGGCCATTGCAGCAGTCCCTATTCAGTCACTGGTCTCGCCAGTATCTGCCATTGTCAAAGAGGCTCCCCTGTCCTCCAGTGACCAGGGGAGCTCTCAGGTGGTGGCTTCAACAGGGAATTTGGAGTGGGGCATGCCTCTTGAGTCGCCCCAATGGATCCAGCTGACGACGGGTGCCAGTCTGGCCGGATGGGGGGCCTACTGCGGAGGACAGATTGCTCAGGGTTGTTGGTCAGCGCTGGAAGCCCAGTGGTCGATAAACCATTTGGAGATGCGGGTGGTGGCTCTAGTGCCCAAATATTTTGAGTGCTGGATTCACAGAAAGGCAGTCTGGGTATTCTCGGACAATGTGGCCACGGTAGCCTACATCAACCGCCAGGGCGGCATGGGCAGCGCCTCCTTGGAGAAGGAGGTGGAAAGCTTGTTGAATTGGGCAGAAGCATACCTGCAGGCCTTGTTGGCAGCGCATGTGGCAGGGATCGAAAATGTCACAGCGGATTACCTAAGCTGGGTCCAGGTGGATCACAGAGTGGGAGCTCTGTCCAGCAGTATTTGAACAGGTGGTAAGCTATTGGGGCCCTCCCATCATGGCAGGGTGGGGTTCAGCCAAGGCAAGTCGCTTCTATAGCAGAAGGAGAGATGTCAGAGGGCTTGGATGCCCTGGTCCAGAGGTGGCCCACGGTGGGGATACTGTGTGTGTTTCCCCCATGGGCTCTCATAGACAGGGTCGTTCAATGCATAGAGGCGCATCAAGGCATTTTGATAGTTCCAGATTGGCCAAGACATCTGTGATATGCCAATCTGGTGTGACTAATGGCGGATCAGCCATGGAAGCTCCTGGTGCGAGAGGACCTCTTGACCCAGGGTCCAGTCCGAATGCCACAGGTGGATCAGTTCTCACTTGCAGCATGGCTCTTGAAAGGGCGAGGTTGCTGAAGCCAAGGATATTCTGACCCGGTGATCTTGACTTTGAGGGCTCAGAAAAGGTTGACTTGTCTATCCTATGTTCAGGTTTGGCGCATCTTTGAAGGTTGGTGCGCAGAACGGGGGAGTCGCCCTACGTGGTCCACCATGCTGGACATCCTAGATTTCTTGCAGGCAGGCTTTGAAAAGGGCCTGGCGGCCAGTTCCTTCAGCATGCAGTTAATAGAAAATTGCTGCCATCGGGGGAAGATCCAAGGGAAGCTGCTGGGGGAGCATCAGGACATGGGGCGGTTCTTGAGAGCGGTCAGTCACTTTCATCCTCTGCAAAGGTTGGCAGTTCCACCCTGGGATCTCAACCTGGTGCTGCAATCCTTGATGGGGGAGCCTTATAAGCCGGTGGGATGGGCTTCCCTGAAGGACTTAAGACTGTTTCTGGTTGCAATCTGCTCAGCCAGGTGGATTTCGGAGCTTCAGGCCCTTCAACCTCTATTTCTTTCCTTCTCCAAGGAGAAGGTAGTCCTGTGACTGGTGCCTTCCTCTTTGCCTAAAGTGATGTCTGTGTTTCATGTGAATCAACTGGTCTCCATACTGTCCTTAGTTTAGCGTTGGAGGAGGTTACGGATGCTCAGCTGCATTTCTGGATGTTCGTCGAGTGCTGGAACGCTATCTAAAGAGGATTGCATCGTTTCGCAAATTGGATCGGCTGTTTGGGGGATCATGAAAGGAAAGGTGGCGGCCAAGGCCTCCATTTCTAGATGGATCAGGGAGGCCATTGCGTCAGTGTACATTTTGAAGGGCAAGCCAGTCCCTGTGGGACTGCAGGCACATTCTACACAGGGCCAAGTGGTCTCATGGACAGAGTACAGTCTGATGCTGCCTCTGGGTATCTGCACGGCAGCGACTTGGTCCTCCTTGCATACGTTTGCCAGACACTATCGATTGGATATCCAGGCAGCGGGGGGATGCAGTTTTCAGCAGGACAGTATTTCGGGCCGGTTTTGCAAGTCCCTTTCTTGGTTCAAACTGCTCTGCTACATCCCAGAGGTGAGGGACGACTAGGAAAGAGTAATTAGACCTTACCTGCTAATTAGCGTTCCTAAAGGAACTCCAGTCCTGTTTTTTTTTTCTTCTATAAATCAATGAAAAGATTTCCTTGAGAAAATTATTCAAATTCTTCTGTCAGAGTCACAGTGCTCCAGCTAAACATTTGACTTTACAGCAGCTGCTCTAGCAAGGGGTAATTATTCTGCTGTCAGAAGAGAGAGGCAAGCGGTATTGGGTAAGAGTTAGTACAATACTACATGATGGACAGTTGGAATCGGCCTCTGAGATACTGATGCTTGGAACAATATGGTTTTGGGGATATTGGGTGACACAACTCCATATAAAAGCCTCTTGGTTGATCAGAGTATAGGGCTGTTGATCTGGAGGATGTTTGTAAAGCAATTACTTGGGCATCCTTGCACTCATTCTCCAAGCATTATAGGATAGCCTGCAAGCTAAGGATTGCCTAAGTTTAGCACAGAAGTATTGAAAATAGCTGTGGACTCCTCCCATCCAGGATAGGATTGAGTATATCCCCACTTGTCTGGACTGGTCTGGAAAGGATCATTTTCTTTCCTTGAGTCCTGTTGGACCAGTCCAAGGGAGGAGTTGGATAAGAAATATAGGCAAATCCAAATTTTTTTCCCCAGTCTGTATCTTTGAATAAATTAGAGTTCTTTTAGTATAAGAAAATAAGATTTGTCTTACTGGGTCAGACCAAAGGTCTATCTGGTCACTTTTGGGAACAGGATACTGGACTTATCTAGGTTACAAATAATGGCAGGATCCTAAAAGAGAGCCAGATTTCATACTGCTTTATCCCAGGAGTAGATTACTGTTGCAACATATTCCTTGCTGGTCTCCCTTTGAATCATCTCTCATCCCTTCAATCTGTTCAACATTCTGCTACACAGATAATCTTTCGCCAGCCTAGTCATGCTCATGTTACCCCTCTTCTCAAGTCACGTCATTGGCTCTCTATCCATTTCCTTATCCAGTTGAAACCTCTCTTGCTGACCTATAAGTGCATTCACTCTGCAGCTCATTGCTACCTTTCCTCTCTTATACCTCCCTACACCCCTCCCCGGAAACTCCTCTCTTCTGGCAAATTACTTCTATCTGTGTCCCTTCTCTTCTATTGCTAACTCCCAGATTTAACTCTTTTCACCTTGTTGCTCCTTATGCCTGGAACAAACTAGCTGAGTCTGTTCGTTGGGTGCTTTCTCCTTGCCCTTTTCAAATTCAGGCTGAAAACTCACCTCTTTGCTGCCGCTTTCGGATCTTGACTCACCTGATCTCCTTTGTGTATCCTTACCATTCCCCCTAGATGTATCCCTTTCTAGAAGCTACTGTACTGTCTGTCTTAACTAGATTGTAAGCTCTGATGAGCAGGAACTGTCGTTTACTTGTCTGTGCAGCGCTGCATATATCTCCAGGAACAAGCAGGAATGAGTCTTCACGTATGGGTATCGTCGGTACCGACGGAGCCTGCGCAGGAACGCTCCCCAGCGTCCAGTAGGAAAGCTTTTGGGAGCATCCCACAGCGCCTGCGTGCTGCCTTCCCGCCTTTCCCTACCGCCTCTCTCCAGTTCTTCTTTTCCACGGAGCCAGCAGGTTGTGTTCCTGTCACCGCAGAAGAAGTTCTTTATTTTTTCGTTATTCTTTTGTGTCGCGTCTGCCTTCTTCGACATCAGACTGGTACCGCTGGTCTTTTCTTTCTTTCTTCTTAAAAATTAAAAAAAAAAAAAAGCTTATCTTTTCTGTGCATTTTCAGTTTTTGGGGCCTAGGCCTAAAACCTTTTTCCTCATGGAGAAGCCCGCTTCCGGGTTTAAAAAATGCACAAAATGTGGCAGTACTATCTCTGTCACCGACACCCATGACTGGTGTCTAAAATGTTTGGGACCTGACCATTCCATCACGGATTGTGTGTCCTGTACCATGATGTCCAAGAGAGGTCGGCAGAACCGAGCAGTCAAGCTCAGTACCCTGTTTCCCTCTGATGCAGCTTCGGTGGCATCGACGTCTTCCAGGGCCTCCTCCTCCCAAAGATCTCAGGTAACCAAACATAAATCTGGCCGGTCCTCGAAGGGCAGATCTCCCTCTAAGCATCGAGATGCCTCCGGGCTTCCCCTCGAGGATTCCGCACCGGCGAAATTACCCCGGCGGGAAGCTCCGGCTTCCAAAGCATTATTCATGGGGTCACAGGTTGACATCGATGGCTCGGCCTCGACCGATCACCTGTTGCCGTGTTCTGGGGTACCGGTGGCTCCCACTGGTACCGACATCCAGACTCTGGTGGCATCGATGGATCAGAAGATTCTGACCATGCAGCGCACCTTAACGGCTTTCATGCAGGCTTCGACGCCTCCGGTACCGCAGCAATCCCCGTTGCTGGTACTGGCCTCGCTCCCGGTACCAGTACCGATTGCATCGACATCGTTTTCGGTGTTGACTGCTACGGTACCCTGTCCTACGATGCCCATCGGTACCGAGCCGGTACCAATTACGCCCAATGTCGATCCCAATCGATACGGTTATTGGGCTTTACAGGAGCATCCAGACAGGCAATACTTCGATTCCTCTGAAGACTCTGAGTCTGAGGGTTCTGTAGAAGCATCAATACTTCTCCTCAGGAGTCTTCTTCCCCTAAACGAAGAATGTCTCCTCCAGAGGACTTGTCCTTTCAGGATTTTGTTAGGGACATGGCTAGGGGCCTCTCCATCACAGTGGCCCCTGAGTCAGAACCCAGAGCCAAGCAGTTGGATATTTTACAATATCCTAAAGCTCCTAAGGAGGCAGCTACTTTACCTGTCCATGAGATTCTTTATGATCTCATGTTGAGGATGTGGGAGACACCTCTCACCACCTCTCCTCATTCTCGCAGGTTAGACACCATGTATCGTGTCCCTCCTTGTCTGGGCTTCCACAAGTCTCAGCTTCCTCACCACTCTATTGTGGTAGAGTCTGCCATGAAGAAGATGAAGAATGCAAAGAGACACTCCTCTAATCCTCCTGGGCGTGAATGCAGGACCCTGGATGCTTTTGGCCGAAGGATTTTCCAAGCTGCTATGCTAGCTGCTAGGATCAATTCCTATGGTCTCTATATGGGAATGTTTCTAAAAGAAGTCACAGATCACCTGCAGACTTTATCTCCTTTCATGTCAGAGGATAAAAGACAGGAGTTTCTCACTTGGCTCAAACATGCCCAAGAGGTCTCCCAATTTTCCAACCGTGCAGCCTTTGACTCTTTTGAGTGTGTAAGCAGAGCTTCGGCTATTGCCATAGGGCAGCGATGGCGAACCTATGGCACGCGTGCCAGCTGTGGCACGCGAAGGCCTTGCAGCTGGCACGCGTGAAGGTCCGCAAAAAAAGAAAAAGCGGGCTCTGGCTGCTGCCGCGGACGCGGCAGCATGCAGTGTCCCGCGGGGCCCCCTCCGCCCGCTAAGCCCCTCTGCAAGGGCTTTCAGATTCGCGAGGGAGACAGCGTCTCCCTCGCGTCTCTGTTAAGCCCGCAGGGGTTAATGGGAAATTTCCCATCAGCCCCGTTAGACGCGAGGGACTGATGGGAAATTTCCCATTAGCCCCTGCGGGCTTAACAGAGACGCGAGGGAGACGCTGTCTCCCTCGCGAATCTGAAAGCCCTTGCAGAGGGGCTTAACGGGCGGAGGGGGCCCCGCGGGACACTGCATGCTGCCGCGTTCGCGGCAGCAGCCAGGGCCCGCTTTTTCTGTTTTTAAATTTGCCGGGGGGGGGGGGTTAGGACTGCTAATGGGCTAGGGGGGGGGGGGGTTAGGACTGCTAATGGGCTAGGGGGGGGGTTAGGACTGCTAATGGGCTAGGGGGGGGGGGTTAGGACTGCTAATGGGCTCGGGGGGGATAGGACTGCTAATGGGCTGTGGGCTGATGGGGGCTGTCTGGAAATGGGGTGATGGGGGGTTAGGACTGCTAATGGGCAGGGGGGGGGTTAGGACTGCTAATGGGCTGGGGGGGGTTAGGACTGCTAATGGGCTGGGGGGGGTTAGGACTGCTAATGTGCTAGGAGGGGGGGGGTAAGGACTGCTAATGGGAAAGGGGGGGTTAGGACTGCTAATGGGCTGTGGGCTGATGGGGGCTGTGTGGAAATGGGGTGATGGGGGGTTAGGACTGGTAATGGGCTATGGGGGGGGTTAGGACTGCTAATGGGCTAGAGAGGGGGGGTTAGGACTGCTAATGGGCTAGTGGGGGTTAGTAATGATAATGGGGTGGGGGGTTTATGTCTGCTAATGGGCTAGGGGGGGGGGGTTAGGACTGCTAATGGGCTAGGGGGGGGGGTTAGGACTGCTAATGGGCTAGGGGGGGGGGTTAGGACTGCAAATGGGATGGGGGGGGGTTAGACTGCTAATGGGCTGGGGGGGGGTTAGGACTGCTAATGGGCTGGGGGGGGTTAGGACTGCTAATGGGCTAGGAGGGGGGGTTAGGACTGCTAATGGGCTAGGGGGGGTTAGGACTGCTAATGGGCTGGGGGGGTTAGGACTGCTAATGGGCTAGGAGGGGGGGGGGTTAGGACTGCTAATGGGCTAGGGGGGGGGGGTTAGACTGCTAATGGGCTAGGGGGGGTTAGGACTGCTAATGGGCTAGGAGGGGGGTTAGGACTGCTAATGGGCTAGGGGGGGGGTTAGGACTGCTAATGGGCTAGGAGGGGGGGGGTTAGGACTGCTAATGGGCTAGGAGGGGGGGGGGTTAGGACTGCTAATGGGCTAGGGGGGGTTAGGACTGCTAATGGGCTGTGGGCTGATGGGGGCTGTCTGGAAATGGGGTGATGGGGGGTTAGGACTGCTAATGGGCAGGGGGGGGTTAGGACTGCTAATGGGCTGGGGGGGTTTGGACTGCTAATGGGCTGGGGGGTTAGGACTGCTAATGGGCTAGGAGGGGGGGGGTTAGGACTGCTAATGGGCTAGGGGGGTTAGGACTGCTAATGGGCTGTGGGCTGATGGGGGCTGTCTGGAAATGGGGTGATGGGGGGTTAGGACTGGTAATGGGCTATGGGGGGGGTTAGGACTGGTAATGGGCTAGAGAGGGGGGGGTTAGGACTGCTAATGGGCTAGGGGGGGGGTTAGGACAGCTAAGGGGCTAGGGGGGGGTTAGGACTGCTAATGGGCTAGGAGGGGGGGGGTTAGGACTGCTAATGGGCTAGAGGGGGGGGTTAGGACTGCTAATGGGCTAGGGGGGGGTTAGGACTGCTAATGGGCTGGTGGGGTTAGGACTGCTAATGGGCTAGAGAGGGGGGGGTTAGGACTGCTAATGGGCTAGGGGGGGGGTTAGGACTGCTAATGGGCTGGGGGGGGTTAGGACTGCTAATGGGCTAGGAGGGGGGGGGGGGTTAGGACTGCTAATGGGCTAGGAGGGGGGGTTAGGACTGCTAATGGGCTAGGGGGGGGGTTAGGACTGCTAATGGGCTGGGGGGGTTAGGACTGCTAATGGGCTAGGAGGGGGGGGGGTTAGGACTGCTAATGGGCTGGGGGGGGTTAGGACTGCTAATGGGCTAGGAGGGGGGGTTAGGACTGCTAATGGGCTAGGGGGGGTTAGGACTGCTAATGGGCTGTGGGCTGATGGGGTCTGTCTGGAAATGGGGTGATGGGGGTTAGGACTGGTAATGGGCTATGGGGGGGGGTGAGTACTGCTAATGGGCTAGAGAGGGGGGTTAGGACTGCTAATGGGCTACGGGGGGGGTTAGGACTTGAGGTGGGCTGTTGGGTGGGGTTAGGACTGGAAATGGGCTGATGGGGGGTTAACACTGGAGGTGGTCTGATGGGGTTAGGACTGGTAATGGGCTATGGGGGGGTTTAGGACTGATAATGGGCTATGGGGGGGCTGGGACAAGAAATGGGCTGATGGGGAGGGGTTAGGACTTGAGGTGGGCTGATGGGGTTAGGACTGGTAATGGACTGTGGGCTGATGGGGGGGTTAGGACTGGCAATGGGCTATGGGGGGCTGACTGGAAGTGGGGGGTTAGGACTGGTAATGGGTTATAGGGGGGGGGCTTAAACTGAAAATGGGGTGATGGGGGGTTAGGACTGGAAGTGGGTTGATGAGGGGGGGATAGGACTGGTATTGGGTTGGGGGGCTGCTAGGACTGGAAATGGGCTGATGCAGGGACTAGAAGGGAATGGATGCTGGGTGAGGCTGGAACTAGAAGGGAGCTGGTGTTGGGGGAGGATTAGAATGGGATGGGGCTGGGAGAGTAAAATGGAGAGGGGAAAAATATTTTGTGTGGGAGGGATAAAAAATCTACAATTGGCCGGGTATTGGGAGAGTAAGTGGGGATTGAGGATGGAGGGGTAAATTTTGAGTAGATGAAATAGGAATGAGGAAAGAGCCAAAGGAGAAAGATTAGTATGTTAAAGCAGATGTAGAGAGAGAATGGAAAAAAAAAACAAGAAGACAGAAGAAAGGACAAATGGACAGCAGATGGAGAGTTAGCAGAAGACACGAAGAAACCAGAAGAAAGTGGCTGGAACAATTGCAACTGAAAAAAAATGCACAAAAGGTAGAAAAATATCTCTTTATTTTGAATTTATTAACTGGAATATGTCAGCTCTGGGAAATGTGCATCATTAATTTTTGCGCTTTGTTTAGTACAAGAGGAAATTAATATATAGTTTTATTTCTACAGTGTTGTTGTATATTCCAAGTTTGGCTTTTGGGGTTCCCAGTTTAATTATTGTCTTCCTGTTTCTAAATTGTGATTCCTTGTTTGGTGATGGTCTGTTCTGCATGTGTAACTGAGCTGAGGTATTCTGTTTATATAATTCCTATTTGACATTGCCACTTGTTCTTTCCCCAGTAGGTCATGTATTGTTGTTCTCTGAGATGTATTGGTTTAATATTTGCAGTGTTGCCTTTTGATAGGTAGAGTATGGTGCTTTGTGAGTCCTGGTAGTGCTGTTAGGATACGGCGGGTTTGCTATGGGTTCTAAATGGGCAGCGTTTGTAGTAGTTCCTAATGTGCCTGGCGGTTGGTACTGGATTATAGTAATGTAGAAACCTTTTAGTCTTTCTTTATCCATATACTCATTAAGAGGCATGTTTACTAAAAGTTAGTGTATGGTAACATTATGCAAATATTTATGCAAATGAAGCACCTTATGCAAATGGGGCTTTAATTGACGTGCTGGCACTTTGAGGAAATTCTTTGGTTTTGTGCGGCAGTTTGGGCACTCGGGCTCAAAAAGGTTAGCCATCACTGCCATAGGGGCATGCAGAATTGTTTGGCTACAAGCTTCTGATTTGGAGATCTGGGTTAATCAATTAGGAAATCTCCCTTGTATAGGTGAGAACCTTTTTGGTAAGGATTGGCAAGCAAAGGCCACTCAGATGGATGCTGAGAACTCTGCTTTGGATCGACTTTCAAAGTCTACCTCTGCCCCTGTCAAGAAAAGATTGTTTAAAAAGACATTCTTTTCCAAAAAGGTAAAATACTATCCTGCTTATGGTCAGCAGGCATCTTCTACAGGTCGTTTTGCTGCAAAGCGTCAGCAACCACCTAAACAGGCCAAGTCAAAGGCAGCTAGACCTTCCACGGCCCAGCAGCCTCAGCCTCCTCAGGGACTTTGACTTGCAACTAGAGAACTTAGCCTTTCTAGCTCTGGGGGGACATGAGCCCCTTACCATTCCAGGAAGGTTGACTCACTTTGCTCCCAGATGGGGGCAAATCACAGCAGAGCAATGGATGCTTTCCATCATAAGGGAGGGGTACAAGCTTCATTTTTTAAGCCTTCCCCCTTACACCATGGTGAAACAGTCCAATTCTCCAACATCTCTCCTCAACCTACTAGGTCAGGAGATTGCCACCCTTCTTGCTCAATGGGCAATAGAAGAAGTACCTCTTCTTCAACAAGGCACAGGGTTCTACTCCCCTTATTTTCTTATTCCAAAGAAGAAAGGGGGCTACAGACCCCTCTTAGATCTCAGAGAATTGAACAAATTCCTATGCAAGGAGAAATTCAAGATGATTTCTCTCGGTGCTCTGCTTCCATACCTTCAGAGTCAAGACTGGCTTTGTTCTCTAGATCTCAAGGATGCGTACACCCATGTCCTCATCCATCCAACTCACAGAAGGTTCCTTCGGTTCCTTTTTCAGGGAAAACACTACCAGTACAGGGTTCTTCCTTCTGGTCTGGCCTCTGCACCAAGGGTGTTCACAAAATGCATAGCAGTAGTAGCTGCATTTCTACTCACTCTAGGGATATTTGTCTTCCCATATCTGGACAACTGGCTCATTCGAGCCCCATCCCAAGCAGAGGCCAAGACTTGTCTAATCTGCACAATGCGTGTCCTTCAGTATTTGGGACTAGTAATAAACATCCCAAAATCCAGTCTCACCCCTTCTCAGTCCCTCGAGTTCATAGGGGCCTTGTTGGATACCACAACTGCAAGGGCCTATCTTCCTCAGGCCCGTTGCCTCCCAAATACAGTTAAAACCCCTTTTAACTGCTCGAGAAATGTTGCAACTCTTAGGCCACATGGCATCCATGGTGCATGTGGTTCCATATGCTCGCCTGCACATGAGGGCAGCTCAATGGACTTTATCCACCCAATGGACTCAGGCATCAGGTTGCTTGTCAGACAAAATAGCAAACTCCAGTCGCCTTTTTTGGTCTCTCCAGTGGTGGAAGTCCTCTCAAAACCTGTTGCTGGGGTCCCCTTTTCAACAGTCACTTCCCCAAGCAACCCTTACAACAGATGCTTCTCCAATGGGTTGGGGAGCTCATCTACAAGACCTCTCCACCCAGGGCATCTGGTCTCCACAGGAGACTTCACTACACATAAATCTCTTGGAACTCAGAGCAATTTTCTTAGCTCTCAGTGTTCCACTCCCTGCTCAGCTACAAGACAGTCCTCATCCACACGGACAATCAAGTAGCCATGTTCTATGTAAACAAGCAGGGGGGGACTGGCTATCTGTCGCTTTGCAACGAAGCTTTGCGACTGTGGTCCTTCGCCAGAGAGCATCAAATTCATCTTATGGCAGTGTATCTTCCAGGGGTTCAAAACTCTTGGGCAGACAGACTCAGTCGAGTTCTGCTTCCACACGAATGGTCCCTCCACGGGGACCAGATAGCCAGGATCTTTCGAATTTGGGGAACCCCGGACATAGACCTGTTTGCAAGTCCGTGGAATGCCAAACTTCCCTGGTTCTGTTCCAGGATTCCGTGTCAGGGAGTTCAGGCCAGGGATGCCTTCCTCCTTCATTGGGGTCAAGACTTCCTTTATGCCTTTCCACCCATTCCCCTAATTCCCAAAACACTGTTCAAGCTTCAGAGAGACAGGGGGTCTATGATCCTCATAGCACCACATTGGCCACGCCAAGTGTGGTACCCTCTACTTCTGCATCTCTCTCAAGCTCCATCCCTGGAGTTGGGCTCTGCTCCAGATCTTCTCTCCCAGGAAGACGGAATGTTGTGGCACCCAAACCCCCAGTCTCTCCATCTCAGGGCCTGGTTGCTGAAGGCCTAGACCTTCAAGTTTTCCATCTCAGCAAGTCAGAGATATTATTCATGCTTCCAGAAAGCCTTCCACTAGATGTTCCTATGCTTTCAAATGGAAAAGATTTACCATTTGGTGTTCAGAGAAGGGTCTTAACCCTCTAGCAATACCTGTGAATTCTTTATTAGAGTATCTTCTGCATCTTTCACATGCAGGCCTCAAAACTAATTCCGTACGAGTCCATTTGAGTGCTATTGCAGCGTCCCTCAAGCTTCTCAATGGACAACCTGTTTCCTCTATCCTCTTATAGCAAGATTCATGAGAGGCCTTCTTTTAACTAAACCTCCCATTAGACCACCTCCAGTGGCATGGGATTTAAATCTGGTTCTTGGCCAGCTTATGAAGCCACCATTTGAACCTTTAGCCACCACCTCCTTGAAATTTCTTTCTTGGAAGGTTATCTTTCTCATTGCAGTCACCTCAGCACGTCGCATCAGTGAGTTGCAAGCCTTGGTGGCTAACCCTCCTTATACAAGGTTCCATCATGATAAGGTAGTCCTCAGGACCAATCCTCACTTTATGCCTAAAGTGGTCTCGCCTTTTCATCTGAACCAAGTGGTATACTTACCTGTCTTTTTTCCAGGACCTCATGCATCGAGTGCAGAGAGGAATCTTCATACCTTGGATTGTAAAAGAGCTCTTGCCTTTTACTTACAAAGGACACAGCAACTTAGAAAGTCTTCTCAACTCTTTGTTGCTTTTGATCCTTCCCATTTAGGACTTCCAGTTTCTAAGAGGACACTGTCCAGCTGGATTGCTCAGTGTATTTCTTTCGCCTACCAGAGTAGAAACCTTTCTCTGGAAGGCCATGTCACAGCTCACAATGTGAGAGCCATGGCAGCCTCAGTGGCTAATCTGAACTCTGTGTCCATCGACCAGATCTGTCGAGCGGCCACCTGGGCCTCAGTTCATACCTTCACAGCCCATTACTGTTTGGACAAGGACTCCTGCCGGGATGCCTCGTTTGGTCAGGCTGTTCTCAATCACCTGTTCCATTCCTAATCAACTCCTACCCACCTACCCTGGTTGGATGCCAGAGATCCATGGAGGGAGATGGAGCCCTTTTCAGGGACACACAACTCTGGGGTCTCTCCCTGGCATCTCTAGCTAGGGAGTCCCCATATGTGAAGACTTATTCCTCCTTGTTCCTGGAGATAGCACAGTTACTTACCTTACAGGTGATCTCTGGGAACAGCAGAAATAAGTCTTCACAACCTACCCACCTCCCCTAGGAGTTGTATGTCTCTATCTTTCCTTTCCCCTCTCTCTTTGTCTCAGCTTTAAAACTCGAACTGGAGAGAGGCGGTTGGGAAAGACGGGAAGGCAGCATGCAGGCGCTGTGGGATGCTCCCAAAAGCTTTCCTTTTGGACGCTGGGGAGCGTTCCCGCACAGGCTCCGTCGGTACCGACGATACCCATATGTGAAGACTTATTCCTGCTGTTCCCAGAGATCACCTGTTAGAGGTAAGTAACTGTGCTATCTTGTAGCTCTATACGAATGCTCAGTAATATTAGTAGGATTTCCCTTGTCCTCTTCAACAGAACCATACCTAAGCCAGTGCGAGCGGTGCAGCCACACAGGGCACAAAAAAGCAGGGGCACATTTGAACCCAGACCGGAAGTATAAGAAACACCACCCCCCCCCCCCCCACTGGAAGTGATGCCTCTCACTGTATGAAAGCGGGAGTGCTATGCTGAGGCTGATGCCTGCATTTTTTGGTGAACCTGAGGCATACACCACACAGCCAGAGGTGGCCCTATGCATGTGCAGGCATGTTACCCACACACGGTACCGCTCCACCATAAGCTCTGCGAGTTTCTTCTGCATTTCCTACCCTCCCAAGCTCTCACCTCTGCTGCCATCTCCATTGCCAGTCTTCTGCCGTCACCGCTGCCAGCCCCATCGCGATTCTCCCTCTACTACTACTGCCACAATAACCCCCAGCTGCCATCATCCTCCCCCCCCCCCCCCCCCCCCCCCGGCAGTGGCAAGTTATTCTCTAGTGACACATTTGCGGGGACCTTCTCTCCCTGCAAGCCGATGTTGGCTTTGTTGGTTCTGCCCTTCTGAAACAGGAAATGCAAGTCAGAGGGACGGGGTCGGCAGAGCTATTGGCAAGCACGGTGCACATGGAGAAAGGGTCTCCTGTCAGCACCGTTCTATGTATTTATCCACTGCTGCAGCCCGTGGGCGAAAGGAAGTGGCAGCAGAAGGGACAGCAAGGAGGGAAGATGCAGAGGCTACATGATCTTGGGGATGTGAAAAGGAGATATGTATGGTGGCTTTGGGTTAGACAAAGGAGGGTAAGTTTGGTGGCAGGAATATGCGGCTCAGGCATGGGGAAGGGAAGGCTAGGGACACACAGGGGGTTGCTAGGGGAGGGAAGCAGGAAATGCTGTGGGAGAGGAAAAGCATATGGTGCCTTGGCAGAGTAGGCACTGGAAGGGAAGTTAGATAACAGTGGTATACTGGCTCAGGACTGGGGAAAGAGGCTAGGAGCACAAAAAAGGGATGCTGCTTCTGTTGGGAAGGGAATATGGGGTGATGTTGGACATGGCAAGGTGAATAAAGTGACAAATGAGATGCTTGACATAGGGAACAGAAAGACAAGAGAGAAGCTAGGCATAAGTGGGGGTGGCAGGGAGACAGCAAAGAAATGCTGGACACAAGGGGCCTGATATTTGAAAGGCAGTTACATGATTTACAGACCTGTAAACTGTGTAACTGCCGCTGAATGGGATATTCTCCCTTTGCACCCTGATGCTGACCACTTAGCATCGGGGCGTGTTGTGGTGGTCCGAGAAGGAGCAGAGGCAGTGGCAGCCTAACCGGGCAGTAGCGATAGGGGCCTGCGGCTAAAAGATAGGCAAGGGTTGTCCTCACCTATCTTTAAGCTGGAGGAGCTAACCAGGCATCATGCATTATCACTGCTGATCTGTTAGCTATTTAGCTTCCGGTCAGGTGCAGCGAACCTGGATATTCAATGCCGGGGCTGCTTTTGGCCCCAGCATTGAATATCTGGGGTTAAGGGTCGGCGAGAGTGGTTATGCACTGTAGTGATGCATAGCCTACCCAAATGAATATCGGACCCATGGAGTGTAGGAAGATGGAGGAAAGATATTGGACAATGGGGGAATAGGAAGGCAGAGGGGAAATGCTTGGCCTGAAGGGAGCAGGAAGACAGAGAGGTGGTGAGGATGAAGTTGGGGGTAAAAGAGATGCTGTACCAGGGGTGGAAGGGCGTAGACAAGAGATGTTGGATTTGGGGTAGAGAAGGGAAATAGTGAAAGACTGGGAATGAGGGGGCTGGGGTGAGGGAAAGAGATGGAAAGTCGTAGGTAGATTGAAGACTGTATAGTAAGAAAGAGAATGAAATCTGAGTGGATAGAAAAGCAGAAAATAAAGTGGGAAAAAAGCTGAAAGGAAAAGATCAGTGTCAGATGAAGAGAGGAAGTGAAGAAGATGGGAGAAGTGCAATAAATGACAGATTGCCAGGAGACGGGAAGAAAAAGATGAAGGCAGAAACCAGCCTCTGGAAACAACACAATTAGAAAAATAAAACATCCAGACAAAGGTAGAAAAAAATAATTTTATTTTTAATTAGATGCTTGGAATAAGTCAGTTTTTGAAATTTACATCTGTCTTTGGGCTATGTTTACCAAACATTGGTACGCACTATCTATTGCAGAATCCATGTTATTCCTGTTGGCACGGTGGCAAATAGTATGTCCTAATGTTTAATAAACATGGTCCTTCATATTTGCATAGTACTGGGGAAACATATCGGTGTTTCTCTTTCTCAGTTGCTACTCTGTATGTGGAGTCTGGCTTCTTGGGGTCTACATATTTCTATTTTTAGTTTGTGGTTACTTATGGTGTACTTGGTAAGAATTCATCTGTGTTCTAAGTATATGGTCGAGGCCAGGTGCTCTTTTAGCATGGAGTTTCTAGGTAGGTATCTGTAATAATCTGGCTTGTTCAGTTTTCTCTGTAGGTGTATGGATTTTCTAGTGCCCACAGCAATATTTACAATGCTGTCCTTTCTTTTTTTTTTTTAAGTAGGCTTCTTGTGTGAGTTTTGGAATTTAGTGCTGTTGTGGAATGGTAGATTTGGGGCAGTTTTTCCAAATGAGTTAGTGTTGCACATACCATGACAGTCATGAACCTTCTAAGCCAAGGTATGTGGAGTGTAATCCTAGTCTCTCAAATTTACTGCTAATGCTTGGTGTAGTACAGTTTGGTTAACATTATTGGCACCCTTGCAGTTCAACATCTTAATGTCCAATATCACCTTAAAAAAATGGCTAGTGAAATGGCTTTGGACTATATATGCATACATAGTACTATAGTAAATGACGGCAGATAAAGACCAGTATGGTCCATCTAGTCTGCCCAGTAAGATGGCAAGAGTAGGTGCACCCGCCACTCTGTGCAGGAAGAGGTTGGTTTGTTCATTATTTCTCTTTAAGTATTTAAAGGTCTGAATCATATCTCCCCTATCCCTCCTCTCCTTCAGAGTGTACATATTTAGGTCTTCAAGTCTCTTCTCATAAGGCTTCTGATGCAGGCTCCAAATCGTTTTGGTCACCTTCCTCTGAACAGTTTCCAGTCTTTTTACATCCTTTGTAAGGTATGGTCTCCAAAATTGAACACAGTATTCCAAGTGAGGCCTCGCCAGTGACTTGTACAGTGGCATTAGTACCTCTTCCTTTCTGCTGGTAATTCCTCTTTCTATGCAGCCCAATATCCTCCTGGCTTTTGCCACCGCCTTGTCGCACTGTTTTGCCACCGTTAGATCCTCAGAAATAATCACACCAAGGTCCTTCTCCTGATCCGTGCACACCAACCTCTCGCCCCATATTGTGTACATTTCTCTTGGATTTCTGCTTCCCAAGTGCATGACACTGCACTTCTTCGCATTAAATCTTAATTGCCAAGCATTAGACCATTCTTCCAGCTTTTGTAGATCTTTCCTCATATTAACCACTCCCTCAGGTGAGTCCACTCTGTTGCACATTTTTGTGTCATCTGCAAAATGACAGACTTTTCCATTCAGTCCTTCAGCAATATCACTCATAAATACATTGAACAGGGCCGGGCTCAGGACTGAACCCTGGGGCACACCACTAATCACCCTCCTTTCATCCGAGTGAGCTCCATTTACCATCACCTTCTGTTGTCTGTCAGTCAACCAATTTCTGATCCATTTCACCACCTTGGGACCCATCCCCAAACTACTGAGTTTATTGATAAGCCTCCTATGAGGAACAGTATCAAAGGCTTTGCTGAAATCCAGGTATATGACATCCATTACATGCCCCTGATCTAGTTCTCTGGTCACCCACTCAAAGAACTCAATCAAATTTGTTTGGCAAGATCGTTCTTTGGTAAAACCATGTTGCCTTGGATCATGCAACCTGTTGGTTTTGAGAGAATCCTCTATTCGCTCTTTCAGGAGCACCTCCATTACTTTTCCCGCCACTGAGGTAAGGCTCACGGGCCTGTAGTTTGTCACTTCTTCACTGTCACCACTTTTTGTGAAGAGGTACCACATCAGCCATTCTCCAGTCCTGAAGATCATCTCCTGTTTCCAAGGATCTGTTGACAACATCCTTTAATGTCCCTGCAAGAACCTCTCTCAGTATCCTGGGATGTATCCCATCCGGTCCCATGGCCTTGTCCACTTTCAGTTTTACAAGTTGTTCTAACACATCTTCTGTGAATGGTGTGGTATCTACTTCATTCCTATTTTTATATTTGGGAGTCACAGGTGGTCTTTCTCCAGGATTTTCTTTAGTAAAAACAGAGCAGAAGTATTTGTTTAGCAATTTCACTTTTTCAATGTCACTTTCCACGAGTCCGTTCCCAGCACTTTTGAGTCCTGCAATTCCACCTCTGATTTTCCTCCTTTCCTGAACATACCTGAAGAAAGTTTTGTCGCCACACTTTACATCTTTAGCCATCTTTTCTTCTGCCTTTGATTTTGCTTTCCTTATTTCTCTTTTTGTCTCTTTGAGTTTGATCCTTTATTCCTTTCTGTGTTCCTCTGTTTCGCAAAATTCAAAAGCTTGCAAAGCTGTGTTTTTTTTGCCTGTATTTGAGCAGCCACTTCTTTTGGAAAACCAAATAGGTTTCCTTCTCTTCTTGTTTTTATTTACTTTTCTTACATATTTATCTGTTTCCCCTTTTATTGCCACCTTTAGTTTAACCCATTGCAATTCCACTTCCCTTATCCTCTCCCACCTTGCCAGCTCCTCCTTCAGGTACTTGGCCATTTTACTGAAGTCGGTGTTTTTGAAGTTTAGGGCTTTGAGCATGCTATGATTGGACTGCACCTTGGCTTTTATCTCAAACCACACCGTGTGATGATCACTGCTGCTCACAGGGGCACCCACCCAGACATTGGACACGCTATCACCGTTGGTGAGCACTAAATCCAGCATTGAGCTTTCCCTGGTTGGTTCCATCACCATTTGTTTAAGTAACGCATCTTGGAAAGTATCCACAATTTTTTTGCTTCTTTCCAGATTTGCAGAAGGAGTAATCCAATCCACATCGGGTAGATTAAAGTCATCCAATATGATCACTTCCCCCTTTGTGGCTATCTTGGCAATATCTATAATCAATTCATTATCTATCTCTTCGATTTGAGTCGGAGGTCTGTAGATTACATTTGATACACAAAAGAATCACTTAAAACAAGACCGATTAAAAAAGGAAATAGTATAAAAACTAGGACATTGCCACAACATGATTATTCTAACTCAAAAAACCCCAAAGTGTTTCCCACAAATTCACTATAACCGTTCATAAGAGAAACCCTAATCAAATAAATTTTTGTTGGAACGCACACCATGTAGATTACACACTTTCTTCTCGCAGTGTAATGTTCCTTTTTTTTCTTTCTTAAAAGGGGACGCAACCTCTACAAGTACTAGGGAGACAAGGACCCCTTAGTACACACCCAGTATATTTATTCTTTCAAGCTTGGCTATTTTTAGAAATCAAGAAAAGTCACCTAGCTGATCGAAGAAGATCTCTGCTATGGAGAATCGATTTGCTGAAAAGATTTCCAATTTTAAAGGGAGAAAGCAAAACCTACTCCCATTACCGATCACATGAAAAAACGCCAACACTTAAGCTCCAACCGTTCTCCTGCGGTTGTTTCTGTCCCGCAGACTTTTCAAACTTTCAGAGACATCCGTGAAAAGCAACTACATCGTGATGATATCACGAACTAGTAACCCAACGTTGTGTTTCAAGCCATAGATCCTCTTGGCTCTTCAAACTTTGTTGCTTCTAATCAAAACTCGGAACACAGAAGTCTTTAAATTCCATGCCTTGATCACCTGACCGGTCCAGAACCAATGAAAACCATCAAAAAGTAAGAACTCCCCAGCCCGGGGATTTACAAAATACTCCACCAATCCAGAGAGGAATTTAAGTCCACAAGTGACACTGTATTTAAAGTATAGACTTCTGTGTTCCACAGGAGAACGGTTGGAGTTGAAGTGTTGGCGTTTTTTCATGTGATCGGTAATGGGAGTAGGTTTTGCTTTCTCCCTTTAAAATTGGAAATCTTTTCAGCAAATCGATTCTCCATAGCTGATCGAAGATGATCTCTGCTAAGTGACTTTTCTTGATTTCGAAAATAGCCAAGCTTGAAAGAATAAATATACCGGTGTGTCTCCCTAGTACTTGTAGGGGTTGTGTCCCCTTTTAAAAAAGAAAAAAAGGAACATTACACTGCGAGAAGAAACGGTGTAATCTTCATGGTGTATGTTGCAACAAAAATTTATTTGATTAGGGTTTCTCTTATGAATGGTTACAACATGATTATTAGCACCCTTATAAACATTTCAAATCTGTTTAAACAGAAGAACCATATTCCCACTGCAATAAAATTAGATACGCCTGTGACAAATTGTCAGTACTCAAATGACTTGAATCAACTACTGAATGATGGCTCTAATGTTTAAAATGGCCACATTCCCTCCATTGTGAAAATGAACAAGGTGAAGACTAGAGAACTGCCTGAGACCATCATAAAAGCCATCATCACCAAACATCAAACTTCAGAGGTACAAGGACATCTCCAAAGACCTTTGGGATTCCTGTATCTACAGTTTGCAGTGTTATAAAGTTTTCTGCTCATGGGACTGTCAAGAATCTCCCAAGGCATGGTGGGAAGAGGAAAATTAATCCAAGAGGTCTTCAAAGGTTAGTGCAAACAGTTTGAAAAACACCACGTACAACATCCAAAGAGCTGAAGGCTGACCAGGAGCAATCTGGAGTGGTGGTTTCAACCTGCACCATACACCGCACCAAACAAAGAAGGACTTCATGGGTGAAAGCCAAGGAGGATCCTGCTGCTCAGACATAAAAAGGCATACCTGATCTTTGCCCAAACCCACCTTGAAAAACCACAGTCCTCCTAGGAAAATGTTCTGTGGACAGATGAAACCAAGTTTGAGCTCTCTGGCAATGCAGACCAGTGATACATTTACAGGTGACGAAATGAAGTTTATAAGGAAAAAAAGCACCCTTCCTACAGTTAAATATGGTGGAGGTTCCATAATATGGGGCTATTTTGCTGCCTCAGGAACTGGAGGCCTGGAACATATTAAGGGAATCATGAAGTCGGGGGACTACCAAGGTATTTTGGAGCAAAATGTGCTACCTAGTGTCAGAAAGCTACATCTGGGTCGAAGGTCCTGGGTCCTCCAGCAGGACAATAACCCAAAACATCCATCCAAAAGAATGGTTAAGAAGGAACAAATGGACTGTTTTAAACTGTCCAGCAATGGAGTCCTGATCTCAATTCAATCGAGAACCTTTGGAAAGAGCTGAAATCTGCCATTTGTAAAAGAAATCTTAGAAACATTCATGAGCTGAAACATATTACAGTTGAAGAATGGAAGAAACTACCAGCTGACTGATGTACGAAACTTATAAATGGCTTCAAGAAATGTTTGGAGACTGTCATCACTGTCAAGGGTTGTGCAACTAAATATTAGTGAAAGGTGCCATTAATCCTGTCCAGATCATATTTTGTTTTCTTTTCTCAGAAATTACTACGTTTTTTAAGTTGCACAGACATCTTTTTTTATTGTATATACCTTTTGAACATACTATTAAAATATTATGACGACGTACAGTTGGAATATTTCCAATTATTTCTTAAGATATTGTATACAACATACCTAAAATGCAAGGGTGCCAATAATATTGACCACAACTGTACTTGCATTGTGCCAAAGAGAGCTGCCTCTTGGAGTTCAAAAGATGTAACATACATGGGTAATTTTATCAAGGTATTCTTGCAAATTCTTAATCAAGCCTGTGGTACCCAGCACGATGGGAAATTTGTTTCTTTCTGTCACATTTTCTTGGTCTCTGACCACATTTCTTGGTACTTCAGGATCTTCTGCCTCTCCACGCAATTCACAGACTAATCACTTGGAACCTACACCTCTATTATCGATGCCATTCTTATATTTTTCTCCTTTTACTACTACTACTACTACTGACATTTTATAAACGTTACAAGACATATGCATCACTGCACAGACACATGTAAAAGACAGTCCTTGCTCATCAGAGCTTATAGCTATGTTGGGTTTCCGCACATCCAGTTTCTTATCTGTTGGAACGGGAATGTCCCAGGTGATCATATCCTCTTCATGCTCTGTAATTTTCTCTTAGGATCATAATCCCATTGCTTTTCAGGCACAGTGATGTTGTAGTGCTTGCAGAGTTTCCAATGGATGAGGCTTGCTACTTTGTTGTACTTTTCTCCAGACTTGATCCCTACAGTTTTGCAAGTGTGTGTTGCTTGCCCCCTTTTTTGGATGGCACATCATATTATATGTCAGTGCCCAAAACAGGGGCTCAGGAGACATCCAAACAGACAAAACAGCTTTTCTTAGCCAGCATCCAAGCACCCCAAAGCTACCATCTCCATCCCCAACCCACCACTGCTACTGCTTTCAAAGAGTGAAACACAGTCTCCTCAGGAAGCAGAGCCCAATGACAATGCAGAACCTGTTCTATATACCTCTTTCCAGTATTATTGGGTAAGAGGGCATTGCCAAAACATATGACTTGGAGAAGCCCTTGACTGTCCATGTTTAGGAAAGTCTGCTGTTTCAGAACATCCCATTGCATGAGTATGAATTAGCGTCACAAAAGCCCATCTAACAATTTGATACTGCATGTTATGCAAAGACACCCAGTTAGTAGACTTAGGAATCCACACCAAAAGCATCAGCAGTCCCTTGCCCATCAGAGCAGTGGTCAACTCAGCATTTCATTTTGCAATCAAATTATCACAAATGGCCAAGGCAGTGGGTCTTGCAAAAGAACTATGGACTCAGGAGACCGTAATTTGGGCAGAACCTTCAGCTAAGAAAAAGCTTTATAGTTCCAAGCAAAAGTCACTAGAGAGATTCTTCACCGCCGAGGTTCTCACATAACTGCGTAGCTGAAGATATGAAAACACATCAGTAGGAGCCAGATCATATTGAACACAAAGTTCCTTGAAAGACAAAAAGGCCTCCATCTTCTATCAATATCTAATCTAGCTGACTGAGACACTTCCTCCCCCAAACCTGAAAGCCCCAGTGGAATGTCCCAGCCAAACCTCTGCATTGCTTTGAATTGGCAAGTATATCAATTTCACTACCAAGTGTTGCAATCTAGAACAAATCCACTTCCATGTCTTTTTCTAAGGAGTGAGATGAGCACAGAGTGGTGCAAGCGTGCTTAGCATGAAGAAGATATTTAAAAGTCAGAGGGGCAACCAAAGCCCACTCAAAATCCAATGGGGTAAAATTCACAGAATCAAAGAGCCAATCTTGCAAATGTCATAGAAGACACACAAGACTGTAACATTTCAAATCCAGAAATCCCTTAAGGGTCCGACGGGCCAGGTGAGGCTTCCTCCTGTGCCACAAAACCTTTGATAGCCCATCTACCTTCCTTAGGTCCTGTGCAACCAACCATAAAGGAAGAGTTTGGAGAATATTTAAATAGCACATTCTGCCCCCCCTCCCCCCCACCCCCGAGTAAAGGGTAAATCATGCCACCTGCACAGACACATCTCAGTCTCCCTAAGCAGGGAGAGAAGTGTGGGGGGGAGGGGAGGGAGGGGGGATACATAGGTCCACAGTAAGCACAATCCCTAAGTAATGAAAAGAATCTGCCCATCGCACAGGAAATTCACCCGGCTAAGAATGTTACAAGTCCCTATGTGTCGATAAGGCCTCTGATTTATCCAGATTCAACTTATATCTTGACAGCCCTCCAAAGAGGGAGAATTCCTGAAGCAGTGTATTGAGACCCTGGAGGATCAGTCAGGTGAACTAATAGGTCATTTGCAAAGGCTGATAGTTTGAAGGAGAATGACCCTATTTGTACTCACTCAATGGCCCCATTAGCTCAACTATGACTCGGCAAAGGAGAAAGAGCCCTGGTGGGTCCCTCATACAAAGCCTGGAGGAACCGACCCCCAAATACCAAACTGCTCCAATACAAGGAATGTATTCCCAGCTAACCCCGTCAAAGACTTTTTCAGCATCAAAACTAATGAGCAGAGAGGGTATTACATGGGCCGAGCAGTAGACCAGAGACATCAAGATCTGATGTATATCGCCACTGCGTGCCTGCCATGTACAAATCCCACCTGGGAAGGGTGAATCAAGTTAGGTCGAACAGGTGCCAAGCGGTCAGCAAGAATCTTAGAAAAGATTTTCTAGTCCACATTTATCAAAGATATCTGTTGGTAAGATGCCAATAACATGGGGTCCTTACCCGGCTTAGGAATCACAATAATCAGTGTCTTGTTAGTATGGTATGGGAAAACCACCTGATCTATATATTGCACATATACTTCTGTCAATGGGATACTCACCTTGTCCTGCAACAATTTGAAAAATTTGCTACTAAACCCATCTGGATCAGGGGTTCGATGAATGTGCAGCCCCTTAATGGCAGTTTGTACCTCTACAGAGGTTATGGGTGTATTCAAGACTGTGGGACGCTCGGCCAAGAACTCCAAAAGAGCCATGTCCCACAAATAGGCATAGGCAGACTTCCTATTGATGACGTCTTCTGTATATAACTGCAGATAGAACTCGCGGAAAGCCTTCTCCAAAGTAGCTTGAGTCTTACATATGCCCCCACTAGGTCTCTTGACTGCAGCAACGTATTTAGGAGCTCTCCCACTCCTTATCAAGGAGGACAAGAGCTTTCTCGGCCTATTGCCAAACTTATAAAGAAACACTGAAAGTACAGCAAAGATTGCTGGGTTCAGGCATGAGTAAGCACATTAAGTTTGCTCTGCAGGGCCATAAAAACTGTGCGGTTCTCATAGGAGTCATGCCTAAGAAAACTTCCCTTCAGTAGTCTCAACTGTTTCACCAAGGCCAGCACCCATTTCACTATTCCTCATTTCCACCGACTAACAACCTGATGATCACTCCCCAGAGATATGCCTTAGCTGTCTCCCAGAACAAGGTCTGATTGTCTTTATGGATACTATAAGTCTCTTCAAAAATGGTCTATCTGTCCCTTTAGAAGTGCCTAATTCCCTCATCTTTGTACAGGTAGAAGGGGAAGCGCCATGGGCGGGGGCGCTCTACTCCTCTTCCCAGAGCCAAATTAACCCAAATCATGGTATGGTCAGAAATCTTAATGTCTCTTATACAAGCATCTTGAGTCACTAGTAGTAAGTCTCTAGACAGCAAAAAATAGTCAATCCGTGACCAAGAGCCATGTGCACTTGAAAGATGGGAAAGTCCTTCTCAGCTGGATGGAGGAGTCTCCAAACATCTAACAGATCATAAGTCACAGAGACTCAAAAGACATCTCTGATGTTGCACATCACCCCTTGCCCTCAAGAAGCACATAAAGCAAATAATTATAGTCCCTGCCCAGAATCACTTGCTGGTCTCCCACTGGGGGATAAATGATGCACCAACATATCGAAGAAGACAGGGTCATATATGTTGGGTTCATTCATACTGCCCAGTACTATGGGATTACCATATAAGTTGCTAGAAACCAACATGAATCTGCCCCCAGGGTCACTGATAACCTTAAGTCAGCTGAAAACCCAAGGCCTTATGGAAAAGTATAACTCCTGCCTTTTTCCCACCTGATGAAGCCCCATAATGTGAGCCCATCCACCATTGCTGTAACTTAGCTTTCCTCCCAGAGACTCATATGACTGCCATAGAACATGCTATGTCAGCACATTGATCCTGCAGAGTTTTAAGGATGATGCTTAATGGGGGAGGCAATTACACATACATTCCAAGACACTAACCACACTCCTTGCTTCTTCACGTCACCCCACTTTGACGATATTGGCCACATAAAACCCAGCTTTACTAAGCGAGGAGTCCTCCCAGCCTGAGACCCCCCTCCCTTTCTTCCACTGACCCCGAGGGCAGGTGCAGCACATACCCCTCCCCCCCCCAATTCCCATACAAACCAAATGCGCACAAAACCCAGCCCCAACACCCAAAAGGAACCCCCTAGATACCAACTCCTGATCCCCTTCCAATACTCCCCTCAAAATACCTGCCCCCTACAGTCTGCTTGCTGACCATCAGTATGTAGGTCCCTAGGGATGTGACTATGCCCTCCCTGTAACTCAGACACGCCCCGTTGGGTTCACCCACCCATCTCCACACCAAAGCGTAAAACATAGCCATGGTATCCAACACCCCAGCCCCAAACCCTCCAGCATCACATCATTCTCCCCCCATAGCCAGATAACTGACGAAGAACCCATCCTTCAGAGGCAGAGATCCTAGCTTGACTTCCACATTAATTACAGCTCCTACCCCCCATTAACGACCTGACATCCATTTCCACAATGCCACACATACACACTCGGACAACGACCCTCCTGCCCCCTCTACAGGCATCCCCCCCCCCATACATACAAATAAACGAAACAGCCCATGCAGGCAGCCCCAGTACCCATGACAAAAAGAAACATGAGAACTATGCACCTACGGGGCCTCAGCCCTCCATGACCCCAGGGCATATATTTAGGTTGGTGCAGAGCCCAAGAAAGAACAAATCTTTTAACATCAATGAAGGGAGAATCATATCCAACTCTGGCAGTCAAGGATTATAACCAGAGAGGAAGCATGGTCTAGATTAATTCCCACCACACTAGGGCCCCCCACTTGCTTTCATTCATCTCAAAGCCCTACACACATACTCAGTTGACACCTACCCTTCTACTCAAACACAGGAACATTTACAGGGGGACTATTTTACTTATTCAAACAGCCACAGTAAGCATTGCGGAAACAGAATCAAAGGGAATATATGCCCAAGAGCAGTGGTCCCCACAATGAAATCTAGTGCTCGCATTAAGGCTGACTCGATATCCAACAGAAACAAGTCCACATTGTCAGTAAGGGGAGAGTTGTACCTCACTCAAAGTCTCAAGGGTTATAACGGAAACGCAAACTTCCACTAGAAAATATCAACCTCAGCTGCTTGTTGTGGCTCCCCAGTTGTTGCTCCTTGCAGAATTTTTTAGCGTAATCGGGCAAATCAAAGAAGTAAGGTACTCCATTACAGTACAACCACAGTTCGGTGGGGTATTGCAGCATAAATCTAATCTGGTGGTCAAAGAGCCAGGAGCAAACTGGCAAGGAGGTTTTCTGATGCTACAAGATTGGCTCGGAGTATTCCTGGAAAATCAAAATGTGTCGCCCTTTGTGCACTATGGAACGCTCTCTTCGTGCCATGCGGAGCACTTCCTCTTTCTGCATAAAGTCGAGGAACAGGGCTATGACTGCCTGCGGTCTGCCTCCCGGCTCATGCCATGAGCCAAAATAACGTGTACACTCTATACGTATAG
Source organism: Ichthyophis bannanicus (assembly GCA_033557465.1). Taxonomy (NCBI): domain Eukaryota; kingdom Metazoa; phylum Chordata; class Amphibia; order Gymnophiona; family Ichthyophiidae; genus Ichthyophis; species Ichthyophis bannanicus. Next base: position 367,299,327 of record CM066033.1, on the reverse strand, counting down.
GACAGGAGGATGGGCCCAGCTTCAAGGTGAGGGGCAGCCATGTCTCAAGTAAGCCCCGCCGTTCCTGCTTCACAACATTTTCGAAATGCTAAAAAGACCCACCAGAGGTAATTGCAATACTATGTATCAATGAAAAAGAAAACCCCTTAGTGTAAAAGAGCAGTGCAATATTTTTTTGTCTGATATCACGGTGAGGAATGGACAATGTCACACTTCCCAATCACTGTATCCTTTTACTCAATTTAGGTCCATAACAACACTCTTAACTGAATGATGGAACTCTCTTCCTAAATGAACCCCGCATACTCCATCACACAACATGCACGTTTCGGACCACCAATGCTGACAGATTTGGCAAAGACTTTGGATGATACTACTTACATCCTGTGTCACCTGAGGCAGGGCGAGCATTGGTGGCCTGAAAAGTGCACGTCATGTGATGGAGTATGTGGGGTTCATTTAGGAAGAGAGTTTTGTCATTCAGATAAAAGTGTTACGGAACGAAATTGAATAAAAGGATACAGCGACTGGGGAGTGTGGCATTGTCCATTCCTCATCGTGATATCCGACAAAAACATATTGCACTAAGGGGTTTTCTTTTTCATTGATCCACAATGTTTTCGGGCACTTCTATGAAACACAGGTTATTGCACCACGATAGATTTTGTAGATCATTGATCATCTTGGTTTGTGTCTTTTAAGAGCGCAAGGTCCCAGATCAATTGAGAAGTGCCATCTTCCACATCACTCAGTCACTGCTTCAGCCCAGCTACTCTGCCCTGAAAGGACGCCAGGGAGACCAATGTTTCTGATATCTGGATATAGAGTCACTCAAATTTAGAATCAAGGGTCGCCACGACCACCATTGATACTTCTCCTGTTTAGATTGCTAGGAACCTGGGACAGGCTCACTGCCATATCCTCCGTTGCCATCTTGTATCCGGTAGGTCACATTTGTTCCTTCTCTTTTATGTTGAGGTTTGACCACCATTCACCTTGGAGAAGGCACCAGGCTGTAGTGGGCGGCAGTAGGGGAGACACAACGGAACCCAAACGGGCAGTGAATCACATCAGAATTATAGCTTTATGGCTAACAGTCGCAGGGAGAGCCCAGGAGCTGTGCAGCTATGCTGCTGCCTGTGCTCACCACATCATGTGACCCTAAATGATTATTTAAAACCAATTTAGTAGGCATTATTTAAGATGGTGCTTGACGCTACAGTGCATCCTCTGTGGTACTAGTTCTCAACCTAGTCGTTCGGTACCCCCTAGGCCACTCATATGCCAATCATATGGAGGGTAATTTTATAAGAGGGCACTTGGTCAAAGGAGTTTTTATGGTACCTATTTTATAGAGGCAAGTAGGCACCTGTGTGTGTCCTTTATAAATACTATTTAAAGTGGCAGAAATCGTGCTTTAGGTTTAGGCGTGGACATTTTACACCAGCACTAGAGCAAACGTAAATGTCCGCAGCTAGATGTTAGCAAGAACCTGAGTATATTATAGGGGTTTTTTCCATCTATGTGCGTATTTATGAGATTTAGACAAACTTCACCCATGTTCATGCCCACTGGCAAAGTACGTTCCACCAGGCAAGTCGCATATTTCTACTGCATGCTGGTCGGAGTATTTTATAAGACATTAGCCTTCGTATGTGGAGGAGCAGCCTAATGGTTAAGAGCACTGCTTGGGAACCCAGAGATCAGGGTTTGATTTCCACTTGCACACCTTGTGGCCTTGGGCAAGTCACTTAACCCTCCATTGCCTCAGAAAAATCCAAGTTATTAATGTCCCTGTTTAATGTACATTACCAAGTTGAAGTTACAATGTAAACTGCTTTGACTGACATGATAAAGCGGCATAAAAAAAACCTGAAAGTGGCCACATTTGTGCATTAAAGACTAAAATAATCCCCAATTAGGTGCATATTTGGCACCTAAGTGTGCACCCCCTTATAAAATTACCTTCTGGGAGTCCATTTTTCTTTTTTTGACTTTTAAACATTTTTCACTTCATCTTAGGTCTTGAGGCTTGAACTTTATCTATTTCTGGCTAGCAGCCCAGCAAAGACTAATCCGAATTCTCTATCCTCCAAATAAAATATTTGTACTATAAATATATATGTTCTGGGAAATGCAATGGCCTGATTTTCAAATAGTTTTCTTTGCCCTATTTAAGGCATTTTCCATGCTGGATACAGCTCCCAATGGGGATACGTTCTCTACAATGTTCCCTCTAATTTTCTGTAGGCTGTGTGTGCATAATATATCAGCTGTGTGCAGCTTTTGAAGGAAGGTTAAATTTTTGTGCGCCACATAACGACACTCGGAGTTATATACTTTAAAATTTGACTACAGGTCAGAATACAGTATGTACACCACAGTGATTTTAATCAAATTAAATGAAAATAGACGATTACTAAATGAAGCGGGAAATTTCTAGTAATTACAATCATAACTTTTAAATTTTAAGACGTCTGTGTTGTTTTCTATCAGAATCAGAGCCGTAATTTTTGTGCGCTCTGTTGTAAAGTATGTGCGCTCTCTCGGTGAGGTGTGTGCGCGCGCACAGCTTAGAGGGAACAGTGGTTCTCTAGTCCTAATTTATTTATCACTGACACCCTTTTCTTTAACCCCATTTCCTACCCCCTCAAGCTGATATCTCTTTTCGACTTGATTACTCTAATTACAATATGTCCCAGGTTACAAACAAGAGGAAAGGATGCAGTCTGTTCAATTTGCTTTGCAGTGTGGTTGGAATTCTCTTCTACCAAACCCCAGGCTTCAGCAGGGAAACTGTTCTGTGTCTGTGAGCTATGGTTTGAATTTGAAAGAAGTTATCTAAGCTATTTCTGTTGGACCACCTGACCCTGGTTTACTTTGCAGATATGAAACACAAATGGAGAAGTACAGTTTTCTATTCCTGCATCTGTTTTCATTGCAAGACTAAAAGTCAATTTCGTTCCTCCTATTGTTGAAGGCAAACAAGAGTTTGTCTTGATAGTTTAGAGCAGATAAAGCAAGTGCTTTTAGCCAAAGGGAAAGACAGAAGTACATTTTCAGGAGGATGTCTGATGATTTAAAACATCTAATTTAGACGTATCAAATGTATTCATATATTCAGCACCCCCGTATGTTTAGTAAGTACTGCTGAAAATACTAGAATATGTAGCTGCGCCAATTCTACGTATGGTATTGATGGTCTTTTGGTTTCTCAGTGTCCCATCATTTCACACATCAAGGGACTTCTGCATGTTAAACCACCGGTCCAGAAAACCCCATACCATGGGACCTTAATGTGGTTCTAACTACTTATGAAATCAATGTTTTAAGCTAGATCAGCAAGGAACTAGTGCTTCCTACATTTTGTCCAAAGACTTGTAAGAATCCACCTAAGAGAGCCAGCCACGCTCTAGACTGTAAATGGGCCCTCGCCTGTTTCTTCAAATGAACTGAATCATCAGGAAACGTATTCAACTTTTTGTTTCCTTTGACTCTAATAGAACTAACATGTCAGTTGCCAAAAGATTTTTAGCTAATAGACTAGCATCCTGCATCCAACTCGTATGAACAAATGTCTTCCTCTGAACACTAATGCAAAGTCTTATTAGATCAGAGTTATCACAGCTATTGTGGCTCTCCTGAAGTCTCTGTTGGACATTTTTGGCAAAGCAGTAACCTGGTCTTCACTTCATCCGTTTACCCTGCATTACTGCATGGACAGTGTATTTGGTCAAGCTGTGCTAATCAGTGTGTCTGTAAAAGCTGGCAACCATCGCACTGTTCTTTGTGTGGGCTGCTCCTAGATATGGGATAATACATAAAATCATGAGCCAGCCCTAAGCTTGGGAGTCACCCACTTGTGTGCCTGACTCAGTACTGCTTGTTGACGGAAAAAGCATTGTTGCTCACCTGTAAAAGGCATTTTCTGTAAACAGCAAGATTGATCAGGATCCCTCTCATCTTCCTATGAGTTGCATCAATTCTTGGACGATGGAACTGAGTAGCTAAGGAGACTGCTGAGAGTAGTGGGCAGGGGTGCACATGCTCAGAACTTACATTAAGTTCTGAGCTCTGGTAGAGCTCTTCTGCCTTGGCAATGTGAAAAGATGTCATCCGCTTTTGTGTCTGATGAGTCCTGCTGTGTATGAAAAAATCTGTTAGAGGTGAGCAGCAATGCAGAACCCATGGGCTTTGTACCTCCTTTGTATTCATGCAGGCGCACGCAGGTCTGAAAATTACCATCCAACTTGTATAACTTATTCCATCAACCTAAACAGTCTCCCTGTCATGCCTCTCTTCAATCTAGCTAAAACAGTACATATGATGGGAGCCCTGCACCTTCTGAGTATAATTACTTTTCAGAGAGACAGATTGGACATTTTTTCTTGGATCATGAATAGTGGGAGTAGCTTTCAAATCAATCTAACACATGGCAAAGGAGTGAGGTTTACAAAGATTCACAAAGAATGAAAGTGGATTTTTTTCTACTTGATAACAGGCAATCAGCAGAAATCAACCAGGGAGCAGAAGGGCACCATGTTTTGGTCAGCATTGATGTCGCGTGCTGGAAATGATGAGACCTAGATTGAGAGATGTAAGAAAAAATGAAGGAGCGAGGTGAGAGAAGAGGGTGGGAACAAAGGAGAGCGGTTGACTCGCAGCCACACACTGCCCACTCCCTCACACAAGCTAGTCTCCTACACCCCCTCCTGGCATCCTGTTCCTGTGTTCTACAGCCATTCCTATCTCTGCTTCTCTTATCCACTGACTGGTGCTAGCAATCCCTGGGCAGGGCTACGTGGTTGCATGGCTGGAGGGGTATGAGCCCACTGTTGGAAAAGGCTGGAGAGCAGGTTGAAGAACTCAGCGAGCATATCGGCTGCCCCTTGCTGTCCGAACTGCCCCCCTGCCCTGCTGTCCGAACTGGTAGCTGGCTCCAAACTGCCCCGGGATGTCCCTTGAAGGGGGTGCCCTGCTGGGAGTCTGAGTTCTGCTCAGACCCGGAGGGGAAAGTGTACCTGCTTTGTTTATGTCTGCCTGGGCTGCTGGCACTGCTGCTGCTGAAGCCAGGAGGAGAAGGGCTGCCTGGGTCATAGAGATGGCAGTGCCTCCTTGCTTGGCAGTGTCTAGGAGAGCGATGAAGGCTGCTGCTGCTGCTGGATGAATGATGGCATTTATGACACCTTTCATAGCTTCCCGGGCCTCTACTACGTTGGCTCGGGCTGGAGTTGTGCCTCCGCACCGACGGAGAGGCCTGCGAAGGGGAGTTCTTGCATTTGGAGTGGAGTTCATTGCTGTGCTTGTTGCTGTGGTACCAGTCAGTGGCGCCATGGTGGGCAGAGTCCAGTGCCAAGTCAGAGGGCAAGATGGCTGCCGCCGATGGAGCCCTTGCTTATCCATGCTGAGGAGCTTCTGCAGCCAAAGGAAGGTCCAGTGGGGGCAGGGGAAGAGTCGCTGCAGGGGAAGGAGGCCCACGACAAGAGCGGCTGTGGATGGAAGCCTGAGGGGGCGCATCTGGGGCTGTGAGATTCGCCGTCAGGATAGAAGAGGCCATGTGGGGAACTGCATGGTCCAGAGCAGCACCGGCATTGGCCTGGGACTCGGTGGAGAGAGGATTCCCTGGGAAGAGATCCTGCAGAGCATGCCTTTGTGATTTTTCTGGCCCGGAGGGACATTTTTTGCGCAGTGAGCGCAGTCCTTGACCCTGTGGGAGACACCGAGGCAGTGGAGGCACAGGTCATGTGAGTCTGTGGAGGTCATTTTTCTGGAGCAACCAGGGCATTTTTTAAAACCAGTTTAGGCATATCTTGATTGAAGATTCTTATCTGTAAAGTTTGTTCTGTAGATGTTTCTGGAGAGTAGGAGAGGTCTATTTTGCTTGCAAGTTGAAAGAGTGTAAAGTGGCTGGCTAGGGGCGGGCATAGGGGTAGGGCTAAGGGGGCTCATGCTCAGAAGGGCCTTCTGAGCTATGGAGAGTACTTCCATCTTCAGCGCTGTTGGATGATGTCATCAGGTGTGGCTGACTTATCCTGAAGTCACAGGTAAGTAACCTCGTTCCGTGCAATGTTTGGAGCTTGTTTTGAGAGGGACAGAGAAATTGTGAATGCTACAGGATAAAAAGAAAGCCTTGGGAGCAGCGAAGCAAAAGAAGACTTTTTAGGGTGAATAACTTTTTCTGACACCATTTCCTGCTTTGCTTTCTCAGCTCAAATATTTTGTTTAACTAGTTGCTGCTATTTTAAGAACCTGGCTCCAGGCACCATTTCTGTCCATAAAGCTACCAGAAGTTATCAGATTCTGTCCCTTTTAGAAAGTAATCATCAGTTGTCATAAATACTATTAATTATCTTGGAAATCACTAAACCATAGAGAGGTTATACCAAGGATCAGTGCATCTGATTAGCCTGGCTTAAGATTCCCTGAGGTTCTAGAATACTCCTCTCTCTTAGTAACTTTAAATAAATATAAAAGAGGTTAGATGCAGAATATTTGAACTGTAGCGGTATTCATTCAGTGAAAAAAAACCCTCTTCATTTTCTAGGATACATTAAAAAGAGGTGAAAAGTAGCTCTGTAAACCAAGAATATGGAATGCTACAGAATTCCCTCTGGGCCTTCCAGCATGAGCTGTGCTCTCTTCCCGATGAGTGAGGTGCACTTTAGAAGCTGTGTTTTTCCAGTCTGGTGCACGTTCTGAAACTGGGAAATAGTGATAACTGTCAACTATTTGGAGTAGATTGGGCAGGATAAATATACGCCCTCCTGTGATGTGCCTTGTTTGCACTCGGCTGATTCTTTAGATGTTTAGCAGCATTTTAGGGGCTATGAAAGCTTCCTTATTTTATTAAATCTTACTTGAATTGTTAAACTACCGATGAAATTTTGATAAGAATGCTTGAAACAAGGTGAATAGTGGAGCAGGTTGCAAAAAGCATGCTGTATTCTGTAAGTGATGATATATTTCTATATTTGATGATATCGGTGTCACAGGCCAGAAATCTTCTGAGTTATGTGCATCATCTTGTAAACATATGCAGGTCAACAGTGGTACAGCTCAACAGAAGGACTGTGACACTGGGAGATGCCTTACTACTTTTTTGGCATTTATACACAAGTCATTTAGGAGTTTGTAGTAGGTTTTTAACCCCGAAAATGAGCGCAGGGATGGTGCTCATCCCACGCTATGAAATAGAGATGTGCCCAGCATGTCCTCATGTTGCTAACAAGGGCTTCCTGCCGTTCCCGCCCTCCTATTGTTTGGTGTGATTAGAGTGGGTGCACCCACACTAAATGCAGCGTCGTTGGCGAGCGTGCATCAGGCATGCCCTCACTACCAACGATGTGCATGCTCTGCCCCAGATCCACCCGGCCCCCTCCCCACCCTGCGCTATTCAGGTAGCACAGCTGCATTTTTAGTACGCTTTACCGTAGTATACTCGGTGCACTCAACCTGGTAGCATGCTTTAATAAAGATGCCCCCTAGACTCCCTAACCTCAAAGTGTTGGATGCAAAATTAAATTTTTAAAAATGAGAAAAAGTAGTTTTGGTAAATAGCTATAAACAGAAAACACAGATCTTTCTTTTTAAGATGAGCCAGCTGGCCCAAGCACATCTTACCTTTAGATTTTAACTCCAGAGCATTCCTGGAGTGGCTGTACTTGCGTGGGGGAGTGAAGTGGTTCCCCAAATGGCTTCCTTTGGCAGGTCTTCCTACCTATATCCTGCCTGTCTACTCAACTCTTGCCCTTTGTGTGTCTCTTCTCCTCCTCCAGCCACTTTCATGTTTTTCCTTTAAGTTTCTCCTTTTCACCGATTTGTGCTGTCCTAATATTTTATTTTGTAAACTGTCTTGACATAGCTTATATAGGCAGTAAATGAAATCCAATAAATCAAGCGTTTATCCTCACATGAAAAATATATCATAGCTAGATTTAACATTCCATCTCTGTGAGAAGCTAAGGCAAGGAAATAGAAATAAGTATCTGTTACAGTACATCATAATTCTGGTGGCTGAGAAAATGAAGATGGCAACATCTAGGGTCAAATTCCAGGTTGGAAAAATTTAGCATTACATTAAGTGTAGAATTATTGCTCTCCTTAAATAGTATTGGCCGCCAACCATGGGCTTTATTTTCTTTTCCCTTTAACTTGCCATCTTCAGCCCCTTTCGTCTCCAGTTTCTTTCTGGAGGGCAGTCCTTTAACAACTATTTGACAGGTTGGTTTGAACCAACCCAGGAGTGAACACCATTAGGTTCAGGATGTTTTGATTTTGTTTTATTTAATGTAATTTTATCCTTGTGATGTTACAAAAAATCTTTAAAAATTAAATAAGTTGCTGTGTTGTCTTTAGGGACAGAAGTTAAAAATGGAACAAATTAAAAAAAAAAAATTGGGTGTTTTCCATGCAACCCAGGTTGAGCACTATTGAAAACAGGATGCTGGGCTAGACTGCTAGGCCTTTCTTCCACACAGTGACACTTTAGAGATGCTGAGCATAGTCTGATATCTGCTCACACGTAGTTGCCCATGTCCCTGGAATGCCTCCAACTCTACAAAACTTAACTGTCAAAGGGAAGAAAATTTCAAAAGCAAAGATTTGTCTGAGTAACTCCTAAAGCTACCTGGCAAAGTGTTTGGAATACTGACTTCAAGATGCCTTGCGCCAGGGCCGGTCGGAGGGTTTCTGCTGCCCTAGGCATACTTCTATGCTGCCCTGCTCCCCCCCCCCCCCGGGATTGCAGCGCTGCCTGGCCTGCCATGCCGCTCCCTCCTCCCAGCATCCATCATCTCACCTGGGAGAGGGGGGGGGAGGGGCGGCGGCGGCACAGTGAGCCCTCTGCTGCATCAGGATTTAAAGTGCCTGTGCTGGTGTGCTCATGGCCTGCCATGCCTGCTCCCCTCGGACACACCTTCCTGTTGGATGGGGCAGGAGTTGGCAGGTTGTGAACGCATCAGCACCGGCGCTTCAAAGCTCGATGTAGCAGAGAGATCACCGTGCTACCCTCCCTCCCCCAGGGAAGGAGATAGATGCCGGGGGGGGGGGGGGTGTGAGAGGTGGGAGGCAGACAGCACTGAACTGCTGCTTTGCTGGGAGAAAGGAGGAGAGGGGAGTCCCAAGGCCACCCACCGGGGCCTGCCATCCTAGGTTCACTTAGTGGATGGGCTGGCCCTGCCTTGCACATTTAGGTTGTAACACAAAAATTAGTCAATGGGATCAGGCATTCTCACCTTGCCCTCTCCCTCTCCTTCAATGTCTCTTTAAATTTGTTTATCCAGTAACCTCATCTGTCCCCAGCATAGGAAATTGCTGCAGTTCTGCTGAATGCTGAACAGTAAAATGAGATCAGGTATTTAGTCATTCAGGAGACATGTGAGTTTGCTACTCCACATGGGGACTATTATTGTCATACTGCAAGATTACTTCTTAACTTAATACAGAATGAAAACATGATGCCTTTGCCAGCAGAACAAAATAGACTAGGGAGGGAGAATGGATTAGATAAAGGGAACAGAAGGTTTAAGTTGTTCTGAAGTCTTCTGAAAAATAAAAATAGATTTGGTGGTTGGAGAGGTCTATGGTAGAAATCGCTTTTTATTTGGTTTGGCAGTTTGTTCCAGGTCTTTGGACTTTTAGCTCAGCCATAACTAGGCCGTATTGCAGTAGTTCTCCACCCAGTCCTTGTGACACACCCAGCTAGTCTGATTTTAAGGCTGTCCACAATGTATATGTTTGAAAGATACTTGCACGCACTGCCTCCATTGTATTTCAAAATTGTATCTTATTTTGCAGCTGTTCTTGTGTTTTATCTCTTGTATTGCACAGAGCATGCCAGTCTTTGTGGGTTGTGATGCCTTTAAAACAGTGGTTCTCAATCTGGCCCTTGAGGGCCACCAGCCTGGTTGGCCACAATGCATACACATGAGATATACTTGTAGGACCTGCTTCTGTTGTAGGCAAAGATGGATGATGCCTGTTTTTGTAGATAATTATTCTTAAAGCCACACTGGCTGGGTAGTCCTTGAGGGCCATGTTGATAACCAGTGTTCTGAAAGGATTAGAAAAAGAGAGGCATGAGCTTTCAGGACCTCGCAGGCCGCCACTTCAGACAAAGGTCTAGGAATGGAGGAGTAGACCAATGGTTAGAGCAGTGAGCTAAGAATTGGGGAAGCCAGGTTCAAAACCCTCTGCTGCTCTTTTGTAATTTTGGGTAGGTCCTTTTACCCCTCTTATACTGCCTTGGGTACAGACGTACAGCTCAATGCAGCAAACGGCGCCATGGTTTAGAACAACATTTTGCTAGAGATTTGCCCCTGCTAGTCTTGCTCTCCAATGTAGAAAGCAAACTAGCATGGGAAAATCGCGAGCAAAACCACTGCACTAAATCTTAGCATAGTTACTATGTAAATTGCAAGCCAAAGAAGGTATTTGTAATTGCTGATGATGTAACAAAAACTATGCTGACACTTAGCTGTGTGTCTTTTTTTTGTTTTTTTGTTTTTTTGTTTTTTTTTTAACTCTTCTCTTAACAATGGATCTTTACACCATTTTGAAAAATGTTTGCGCCTGGCCTGGTGTGGTGTTTCCTGGGATGTATTTGATGGGGTCTGTCTGCCATATAAAGCAAAAATGTCCTTATATGGTAGAATGACCCCCCTCACCCGGGTGCATCTTGAGACCACTGGCCCCATGTTACGCATTCCAGGATGCACCCCTGGGGGAGTCGCTGCCATATAAAGAATTTGTATGTTATATGGCAGTCTGACCCAGCCTGATACATCGTGGGCCAGGCACTGCCATTTTACAAGATGGTGGCACAGGAACTTGTAGGCTGTACTCCTATTTCCCAGCCTGGAAGGTATCAGGTGGATGGGTGGCAGCTGGCCTGCCTGGTGGTTTAGGGTGTTGGGACTCATTAGGGCCACTAATGATTTTTTTTTCCAAGGGGAGGAATGGGCGGGATATGCTGAACAGTGTCTTTCTTTCTTTTTTTATATATAGCTCCCTCTGTTTGTGAGCCAATCCTCGCTTATACACTGATAGGAAGGAAGATATTTACAAGCATGGCAGCACAGATACACAGGTGTAAATGTACAATGCAAGCGCCTGTGTGCATGCTCTCCCTGTTTAATGCAGATGTTTTGCACATAGCTTATTTACATGCCATTTGCTTACAGCATAGCTGAGCAGAGGTTCTGCATTAATGCTTGCGTTAGGAAATCCTGCGCTAGAACTTCAGTACTGGGCTCTAGCACAGGGTTTCTGCATTGACCTGTTAGATTGTAAGCCCTCTAGGGACAGGGAAAATACATACTGTACCTGACTTTAAGTTGCCTTGACCTGCTACTGAACTAAATGCAAATCTAGTATGTCTTAAAAACAGCTTCGTATGGCCACTTGGGGATAGGGGGAAAGAACATTTTACCAAGATGATTGGTTTGATTTATTCTCTTTGTTTGTTTTGGTTTTGATTTTTTTTTTCCAGGAACTTTTGTGTCTGCATTCACGGTGCTGTGCGGAGCCCGGACCGATCTGCCTGACAGACACATGTGCTGTGTATTCTGGCTGAACATTGCTGCTGCTCTGATCCAGATCCTGACTGCCATTGTGATGGTGGGCTGGATCATGAGTATATTCTGGGGAATGGACATGGTTATCCTAGCCAGTAAGTGACTTTTCCATCCCTTTTTCTGCAAAAGGGTTCTACATCTCTGGCCAATGGTTGCTTAGGGCAAGGCAGTATATCATACAGTAAATTAAACCAAACTGAGCTGCACCATTTATTTTCCCAGGATGTACCAGTCCAGACCTAGTTTTACCCCATTCATATTGCATGCACATTGTTATATCTTGCTATATTCATAGAAATTGGAACTATAAGTTCATGCATGACATAGAACAGAAACCAGCAGTGGGATCATCCTGTCTTGAAGAAAATGAGGCTGGGTACTGTCCTACATGTGTTTGAGTTCAAGACCCGAAACCAATGGTTCGACTAACTAAGCTTCTGGTACTGAAAGTGATTCATTTATGATTTGACAGAACAAAATGCCAATGTACCATTCAGCATTTTAGGGCATTGTTACCAAGTTGTAGCAATTGTTTTGCACCTACCATGTGGCTTATGCCAAAATGCAGCGCAGTAGATGCAAAACCTGTATGGTAAATGCAGGAGTGTTCCCTGCATTTACTGCAGAAGGCTGACAATCGCTGCACAGGCCTATGTTCCGTGCAGGCGGCTTGGAACACCTTTTGAGGTGGCGTTAATGTGGCTGCAACTATTGGCATTCATGACAGCCGGCACGTGGCAATGTCCCACACACTAGCTGTCAACCGCTGACATGTTCACTCACCGCCCTGATCCTGCCTTTCCCCAGGATATGCAGATAATGCAGAATATCATTGCACTAATCTGCATTTCCTCAGTGATAACTGTCAACTATTTGCCGCGGCTTAGTAAACATGCTTCTTTGACTCTGGCAGACCTGGGCTCAATTCCTAGATCTGATTACAGCTACTCAGCTGAGGTTAAGAACACTGCAGAGTCTGAAGCCTCTTTAAGGGAGTGAGTCCTTACCATCCAATTTGCCATACAGCACACTAATACCAGGCTTTAAAGGGTGCATCTCAGCTGAGGACAGTTAATGCAGGGGTGAAGCTGGTGGGAGAGGAGAGAGGATGGAAATGAGAGGAAGACCATAGAATCCATGAGTTGAAGGCCTGTGGCATCTGAGCCCTGAGCTGAAGAAGGATGCTTTCGCCAGAAGCGTAGAAATAAACAGTGGAAGCTGCCAGGCTATTGAGAAGAATAATTCAATAATTTCATTTCATTTATTGCTTCTATACTGCCCTCCTGATCAGTGCAGTGTACAATATTACAAAACATTTTATATAAAAATATTAAAATTAGCCATTAAAAAGATTCACACTTCTTCCATATAAACCTTCCAGCCCAAACGTCCACTCGGCACCCCCCAATCCACGGCAAGAAATCCTCTTAACACTACGCAACCTCACTAACACAGCCCCATACCACCAAAGCAGATCTTTACCCTTTCTCCCTATCTCAAACACCCAATAATTTAGCCCCCATCCAAATGAAGCCAGATATAGGTCTATCTCCAGGAACAAGCAGGAATGAGTCCTCACATATGGGTACGTCGGAACCGACGGAGCCCGCGCGGGAAAGCTTCCCAGAAAGGAAAGCCTTTGGGGCCTCCCACAGCGCATGCACGCTGCCTTCCCGCCTTCCTGACCAACTCTCCTCAGTTCTTCTTTTTCCGCGGAGCCAGCAGGTCGTGTTCCTGTCACCTCTGAAGAAGTTGTTATTTTAATTTGTTTCTTTGGCCGCGTGTCTGCCTTCCCCGATTCCGGACCGGTACTGCCGGTCTTTTTTCTTTATTTCTTAAAAAAACCCAAAAAAACCATATCTTATTTTTCCCCACTTGGTGTGTTTGTTCTGTGAGGCCTCTAGGCCTTCACAGAATTCTCCCTCATGGAGAAACAAGCCTCTGGTTTTAAAAAATGCACCAAGTGTAGCGGTACTATATCAGTCACAGACACCCATGAATGGTGTCTTTAAATGTTTGGGGCCTGACCACTCCATTCCGGATTGTCCATCCTGCTCTCTGATGTCCAAGCGTGGCTTACAGAACCGAGCAGCCAAGTTTCATATGCTGTTTTCTACAGATACTCCAGCATCAGCATCCTCCAGGTCTTCCTCTCCTGATGGATCTCAGGTAACCAAACATTCTTCCGGCAGGTCCTCAAAGGGCAAATCTCCCTCTAAGCATCGAGAGGCCCTTGGGCTTGACCCTGAGGACCCTGCCCCAGCCAAACAACCCCGACGGGAAGCTCCGGCTTCCAAAGCTCCTCCTATGGGGTTACAGGTTGACATCGATGGCACGGCCTCGACCGATCACCTGTTAGACTGCTCTGGGGTACCGGCCCATACCGTTACCGACATCCAGGCAGTCGTGGCGCCTATGGATAATACCGTTCAATCCATGCAGCAGGCCATAATGGCTTTTATTAAAACTGCAACGCCCTCGGTACCGCACCAAGCGGTTCCGCTTCCGGTACCACAACCGATACCGGTACCCAGAGCATCCACTTCCACCAGGATACCGGTTCCGGTTCCCGGTTCCGGGGTTTATCCCGATACCGATCCGGTTCCGGGTACGCCCGATGTGGATACCGGTCGATACGCGTATCGATCTTTGGAAGCTAATAGACGATACTTCGAGTCTTCTGATGATTCCGATTCCTCAGAAGACTCTGCTGAAGTATCTCTTACTCTTCCTGAGGAGCCCTCTTCTCCAAAGAGGAGAATGTCTCCTCCAGAGGATTTGTCCTTTCAAGACTTTATTCTTGAACTAGCCAAAGGGCTCTCAATTTCAGTAACCTCTGAAAAAGAACCTAGAGCAAAAAAATTAGATATTTTGGGATACTCTAAGGTTCCCAAAGAGGCAGTCACCTTGCCCATCCATGAAATTCTTCAAGAACACATGATGGACTTATGGGAGACTCCTCTCACCTTATCTCCACATTCTCGTCGTTTGGACACCATGTATCGTGTCCCTCCTTCTCCTGATTTTCAAAAAACTCAGCTTCCTCACCACTCTATTGTGGTACAGTCAGCTATGAAAAGGATAAAGAGTACCAAAAGACACTCTTCCACTCCCCCAGGAAGAGAATGTAGGACTTTGGATGCTTTTGGTAGGAAAATCTTCCAAGCCAGTATGCTTATTGCCAGAATCAATTCATACAGCCTCTATATGGGCATGTTTCTGAAGGAGATTACACTGAAGATACGCCATTTCCTCCCCTTTATCCCAGAGGATAGGAAGGAGGAATTCCTTCTTTTGTTAAAGCATACCCAAGATGTTTCAAAGTTCTCCAACAGAGCTGCCTTTGACTCCTTTGAGGGTGCTAGCAGAGCCTCAGGCATTGCCATAGCTGCTCGCAGAATTGCTTGGCTCCAGGCCTCTGACCTAGAACCCTGGGTCCAAGATGGGTTGGGCAATCTGCCCTGTACAGGTGAAAATCTGTTTGGCAAGGAGTGGCAAATCAAAGCCACTCAAATGGATGCAGAGAATGCTGCTTTAGATAGACTTTCTAAGTCTACCTCTACCCCTGCCAAGAAAAAATCTTTTAAGAAGCCTTTCTACAAAAAGACCAGGATTTTCCACAAATACTGGCCAACAATCTTCCCAAGTTCGCTTTGCTCCTAAGCGTCAGCAATCTAAACAGGCCAGGGCAAAACCTGCAGGGACTGCTACAGTTCAGGAGTCCCAACCTCCTCAGGGTTTTTGACTGACTTCTAGAGAACTTAACTTTTCTGGCTCTACAACAGCCAGAGCCTCTCACCATTCCAGGAAGGTTAACTCATTTTGCTCCCAGATGGGAGCAAATCACATCAGAACAGTGGACCCTCTCTATCATCAGAGAGGGCTACAAACTACATTTCTCCAGCCTTCCTCCCCATACCATGGTGAGACATTTCAATTCTCCCCCATCTCTCCTGCACCTGTTGGGTCAGGAGGTGACCACCCTTCTTGCCCAAAGGGCAATAGAAGAGGTTCCTCTTCTTCAACAGGGGTCAGGGTTTTACTCCCCTTATTTTCTCATTCCCAAGAAAACAGGGGGATACAGACCCATTCTGGATCTGAGAGAATTGAACAAATTTCTATGCAAGGAGAAATTCAAGATGCTCTCTCTAGGTACTCTCCTTCCATACCTGCAGAGTCAGGATTGGCTTTGTTCTCTAGATCTAAAGGATGCGTACACGCATATACTTATCCATCCATCCCACAGAAAATTCCTACGGTTTCTGTTCCAAGGAAAACATTTCCAGTACAGAGTACTCCCCTTCGGTCTAGCCTCTGCTCCAAGAGTGTTCACCAAATGCATGTCAATAGTGGCTGCATTTCTACGCACCCTGGGAATTTTTGTTTTCCCATACCTGGACGACTGGCTCATCTGAGCTCCATCTCAGTCCGAGGTTCAGACTTCCCTGGACCACACCAGACGCATACTGCAGTATCTGGGACTTGTCATCAATCTGCCAAAGTCTCAACTCACCCCTGCTCAGTCCCTAGAATTCATAGGGGCCTGGCTAGATACCACCACTGCAAGGGCCTATCTTCCTCAAGCCCGTTGCCACCATCTAGTGCACTTGGCCTCTCAAACCCAGTCCAGAAACCACTTGACTGCCAGGGAGATGCTACAACTGCTAGGCCACATGGCATCCACAGTTCATGTGGTGCCTTATGCTCGCCTGCATATGAGAGCAGCTCAATGGACTTTGTCCACCCAGTGGACTCAAGCATCAGGAGTTCTCTCAGACCAAATAGCAACCTCAAAACGTCTCTTTTGGTCTCTCCAATGGTGGATGTCCACCCAAAATCTGTTGTTGGGGGCCCCCTTCCAACCTTTGTTACCCCAAGCAACCCTCACAACAGATGCCTCCCAAATGTGTTGGGGAGCTCATCTCCAAGACCTCTCCACTCAGGGCACTTGGTCTCCACAGGAGACCACCCTTCATATCAACCTTTTGGAACTGCGAGCGATTTTCCTTGCTCTCAAGGTCTTTCATACCCTCCTCAACAACATGACAGTCCTTGTTCATAACGACAATCAAGTAGCCATGTTTTACATAAACAAACAAGGAGGGACTGGCTCTCTGTCGCTTTGCAACGAAGCTCTAAGATTGTGGGCCTTCGCCAGAGAGCATCAAATCCATCTCCTGGCAGTATACCTCCCAGGAATCCAAAACTCTTGGGCAGACAGACTCAGTCGAGTTCTGCTTCCACACGAATGGTCCCTGCACATGGATCAGGTACTCAGAATCTTCCAGGAATGGGGAACCCCGGACATAGACCTATTTGCAAGTTCGTGGAATGCCAAACTTCCCCGGTTCTGTTCCAGAATTCCGTGTCAGGGAGCTCAGGCCAGGGATGCCTTCCTCCTTCATTGGGGTCAGGAATTCCTCTATGCCTTTCCACCCATTCTTTTGATTCCCAAGACTCTGTTCAAACTTCAGAGGGACCAAGGATCTATGATCCTCATAGCTCCACGCTGGCCACGCCAAGTGTGGTACCCTCTACTTCTGCATCTCTCCCAAGCCCCCTCCCTGGACTTGGGAGCTGCCCCAGACCTTATGTCTCAGGAGGAGGGGACTTTGTGGCACCCAAACCCCAAGTCCCTTCACCTCAGAGCTTGGTTACTGAAGGCCTAGACCTTCAAGACTCCTTCACTTGCTGAGAAAGATTGGATATCCTCCATGCCTCTAGGAAACCTTCCACTAGGCGTTCTTATGCATTTAAATGGAAAAGATTTTCCATTTGGTGTGCTCAAAAGGGTCTTGACCCTTTAGCACTACCTTTAAATTCTTTACTGGAATATCTCCTGCATCTCTCCAATGCAGGCCTTAAAACGAATTCAGTAAGGGTCCATTTGAGCGCTATTGCAGCATCCCTTAAACCTCTCAATGGACAACCTGTTTCCTCTCATCCTCTTATTGCAAGATTTATGAGAGGCCTAACTTTAACTAAGCCTCCCATTCGCCCTCCTCCGGTAGTATGGGACTTAAACTTAGTTTTTGGTCAGCTTATGAAGCCACCCTTTGAACCCTTAGCCACTACCTCCTTGAAATTTCTTTCTTGGAAGGTTATTTTCCTCATTGCAGTCACCTCAGCTCGCCGTATCAGTGAACTGCAAGCCCTAGTGGCTAATCCCCCTTATACAAGGTTTCATCATGATAAGGTGGTCCTTAGGACTAATCCCCACTTTATGCCTAAAGTGGTCTCCTCTTTTCATCTTAATCAAGAGGTATATCTACCTTTCTTTTTTCCGGCTCCTCATGCATCCAGTGCAGAGAGGAACCTTCATACTCTGGATTGTAAAAGAGCTCTTGCCTTTTTCCTCCACAGGACACAGCAACATTGAAGTCTTTTCAGCTTTTTGTTGCCTTTGATCCTTCTCATTTAGGACTTCCAGTCTCTAAAAGAACACTGTCCAATTGGATTGCTCAGTGTATCACTTTTGCTTACCAAAGTAAGAACCTTTCTCTGGAGGGCCATGTCACAGCTCACAATGTGAGAGCCATGGCCACCTCTATGGCTCATCTTCACTCTGTATCCATCGATCAGATCTGTCGAGCAGCCACCTGGGCCTCGGTTCATACCTTTACAGCCCATTACTGTTTGGACAAGGACTCCCGCCGGGATGTCTTGTTTGGTCAGGCTGTCCTCAGACACCTGTTCCATTCTTAATCAACTCCTGCCCACCTTCCCTGTATGGGTGCCTGAGATCCATAGGAAGATGAGGAACCCTTCTGGGTCTCATACCCTTGGGGGGGGATCTCCCCGGCATCTTAGCTAGGGAGTCCCCATATGTGAGGACTCATTCCTGCTTGTTCCTGGAGATAGCACAGTTACTTACCTGTAACAGGTGATCTCTGGGAGCAGCAGGAATTAGTCCTCACAACCCACCCACCTCCCCTAGGAGTTGTATCTCTCTCTCTCTCTCTTTCCTTTCCTCTCTCTATTGTCTCAGCTTTAAACTCAAACTGAGGAGAGTTGGTCAGGAAGGCGGGAAGGCAGCGCGCATGCGCTGTGGGAAGCCCCAAAGGCTTTCCTTTCTGGGAAGCTGGGGAGCTTTCCCGCGCGGGCTCTGTCGGTTCCGACGTACCCATATGTGAGGACTAATTCCTGCTGTTCCCAGAGATCACCTGTTACAGGTAAGTAACTGTGCTTTATCGCCTCCTTAAAAGACATACAGACACATTTTCAGGAAGGATACTGTTGCTTTCCTGTCTTGCTGCTCTTCTGCATGGATCAACCCACACTTAGGCATGCTTCTGACATCACCTCTTGTGGCCTTAAAATCGTGGCCCCGCTGCAGGAGAGTTGGAAGGTCTGTGTTGCTTGTATGTCTTGCTGCTGTGCTGCTTGGATTAATCCACACTTTGGTGTGTCACTGACCTCACCTTTTGGGGCCTTAAAATCATGGCTGTCCATGGGCGTGCCCAAAGTGGCAGGTCATGACCCTTTGGAGCCTCTTCAGAGCACAGAGGAACAGAGCGTAACAGAGACCTTGGCATGGGCAAACAGAAAAAGTCATCTACTATCTGAGTAGTACTAATCCAACTAAGACTGTTAAAATTGTGGGTCCGATGGACAGACACATTGTTATAGCATCTAAAGGGTATGAAGATTTGCCAGTGTCTGGGAGCATGAACATTTTGGTCTGCTCTCCGATTATGTCAGGGGATTTGACCCCTTCCCCACAACCTGGTAATGGGACTTTGAGCTCTGACGTCTGCCCACCCATGGGGGAGGGCAGATTTGAGTTTCTGCAACAATATCTGAGGATGCTTCCATAGGTACTTTGCATGTTCTGGGTGGTATTGTTCCTCTCCCCCAGATAGATTGCTTCAGCTATACAGGGTGGTGAAATTACTTTGAAGGATATTTGAGATATTGCTTCTCAGACTGAGGTTTCTCTAATGGGAGCTTTACAGCAATTTGCAGAATTTACAAAGGAATCTGTAGAAAAAGTTTCTCAACATGATTCACAGCTTGGCTTTATGGACACGCCTTTTTAAAATTGAGTCCCGGGGTCTACATTTCAGAGGGCAATGGCCTCCTCAGTTAAGGACAGTCTTCTGCTCCATGGGCAAATGGAATATTTGGAAAATGCTTCTAGAGCTAAAAATCTTAGGTATCATATTATAGGAAAATTCAAACACCTTTTTCCTCCTATATTCTTCCAGAAATATTTTCCTCCTATATTCATCCAGAAAGGTTTTGGTGTATCAGAATATTGCTACTTTTTCTTTGAATGATGTTTATTATTTACCTAGAGGTATTAAAGTAGTTGGGGAAATGGTGGAAGGGCACACTATTCATTGTCATCTGTGGATAGTTTGGATTTATCAGTATACTTTGAGTCTTTAAAAGACGAGATCCCTACACTTGCTATGCTGTTAGTTTCCTTTAATTATGAAATTGATGTGTCATATTGAAATTATATTTTCAGAAAAAGAATGAAGTTTTTGGGGTCAATAAATTAACATATTCCCAGACGTTTCCAGGCCCACCCAAAAGAGGCAGGAGGCCTTTTTAGCCTTGAAGCCTCGGGTTCTGATTTTGGTTGCAACTTTTTTCCTTAAATTCCCATGCAAGTGCCTGGTTTCATTCCAAGGGCACAGCTATATCTTTTTTGATGTTACTCAATTAGAAGATTTTTTGAATATTCATGCTGTTTGATAACTGAAGCTCTGCCTTTTTAAAAGCAATGTTTTGCCAGTTTGTATAGTTATATCGGGGCTATAATGTTTTCTACTGGGCACCCAGCGGTTCGTTCTTTCTTTTTCTTCCTATAGTTTTTTTTATTATGTATTTCCTTAATTTTGCTTTTTGCTTTTGTTAATGTTCCGGCCAACCCTAAACGGGGGCTTTATGAGGTTATTTAATTTGTGATTTTCCTGGTTTGGATTTCCGCCTATTTTTCATTTGTATAAAGTGGAATGCTTAAATTAAAAAAAAAAAAAAAAAAAAGACACATAGGTAGATTTTCCATTGACAAGCAGGACTGAATCTGGTATGGAAGTGGTGACATCATTGCATGGTGCCATGAAGGAACGACTCTTGCAGAGCTCAGAACCAAGTATAACGTTCTAAGCATGCAAAGCTCTTCCCATATGTAGCTGTCTCCTCAGTCTATCACTTGTTTCTTCTGCTCTGCTGAACAGATGCAAAAACAAAGCTCTCCCTTTACTGAAATTCTGGCATTATATACTTTTTAAACGGCAAACAATATATATATTTTTTGTTTGTGAAATCTTCCATAGGAAAAAAAATATTGGGGTTTTGACCTCTGCCTTCAATGCAATAGGAAGATTCAAAACTTCAGAACACACTGTGGATGCCTTAACTTTCCGAGTGTAAGAATGGTGAAAGGAAGTCTTTGAGCTCGGAAGTATTGTATTGGTCAATTCCGCAATCATCATGAGGAAGGGAAGGGAAGGGAAGAAGGTCCTGCATGCACAAAAGGAGAGGAACGTCTTCTGTGCAGAAATTGTCTGACCGTGCACAATATAATAGATCTTTCTCTGTGGATATTGCTTCTACCTCTGTACACACCGGCTATGAGTCCAGCTGCAAGCAGCAGTGCCACGGGTCTCCCAAAATGGCGCAAGTGTTGATCAAGATTTTAATGCCAAAAGTGTTGTCATCCTCAGCACACTTGCTACAGGCCTGAGTTTAAAGCAACTTCAAAGCCACCCTTAAAGAGCTGGGAAAACAAAAGCATCTCTGTGGAGATGATCCTTGAGGCCTAGTCTCTAATCCAGTGGTTCCCAAAATTGGGGTCACATCATCAGTGGATGGAGTCACAGAAACAAGGTCATTTCCCTTTCTCTCTGCTGCTGTTGCCACTGTTGTTGGTGCTATCTTTCTGCTTTAGGTGAATGGAGGAAGCAGGAGGCTGGAGACCACCTATTTCGATTTCATCATCATTTGAGATCATGTGAATTTTCAGTTGTTAAGATGGAGTCATATGGGGTAAAAGTTTGAAAAGCACTGCTCTAATCACAAACCAGTGTAGGCTTCTCATGCATTATCTGCGCCATCTAAAAGGCTTTGACAATACCCATAGCATAGACATAAGTCATTTGTGCTCAGCTGCCTCATACCAGCATAGATTATAGCCATTCTGGTGCAGAACTGGAATCATTGCACATGGTTCTTTCCAGTGCAATACCAGCATAGACATCCAAATTGACATCCTTTGTGCAATGATGTCAGCCCAACTGTCACTGGTCATGGCACCCAATGAATAGTCTCCATCAGCTCCACTGAAAACAATATGTTTAGTGATTTTGTCAAGGGCAGTTGTAAAGACCTTCCCCAATACAGTATCTATAGGGGGTCGGCTACAGTATTTTCTTCAGGATTAGAAGAAAATCCTTAATGGATTCCTGGTTTCTCTGCATCTTCAAAATTGACTCACTCTGTCATTTCCTTGAGAAAGTCTCCTACCCTGGTCTTAACTACCTCGAATCCATGCCCACCTGTCAGGGGAAGAAGCTACATTCCTGCAGTCAAATGCCATAGAACCAGTTCCACCTCAAGAAAGGAATGCTTCCTGATTTCCGAGGAGGATTGTGTCCTATTTTAGATCTCAGGGACCTCATCTTGTTCCTATGCCAAGAAAAGTTCAGAATGAAAACATTCCTCTTCACTCTCCTCTTCTTGACAAAAGGAAATTGACTATGCTTGCTGGAGATCAAGAATGCTCGTACATCCCAGTTTTATCTTAGTTGCGGAAAATACTTAACGATTCCTTCTGCACACTAACTGTTGCCAATACTGCATCCTCGCTTTGGGTTCTCTTAAGCTCTCCAGTGTTTTAACCAAGTGTCTTGAGGTTGTAGCATTCATCTATGCAAGCAGGGGCGTTCAGTCTTTTTTTTCTGGCAGTTTCTTTGGGTGCCACTGTTCCTTTAACTTGGAGATGAAACTGCACGTTTCATTCAATGCCTAGGTTTCTCATTAACTCAGAGAATTCAGCACTTCAAAAGGAAAAATATTTAATTCATGGGAGCTGTTCTAGACATTGATCAAGCAGAAGCTTTTGTGCCACAAGACAGCCTACTGAAACTAATGCATGTATTTAAATACAGACAGTTCAAAGTATTTTATCTTCTGTATTTGTAACCTGTCTAGCAGTTTATAGATGCAATTTGGAATAATTTGTATCTGTCTGCTCTTTATTAAGATGCACCTTGGCTGCTTCAGCCTCTTTCGGGGATATTCTAATTTCCTCATTTTCTTACTATTCTCTGAAGCTTCGTCAGTGCAAACCATGCACGCCCGAGCAACTGTCAGCTTCTCCCATGAACTAGTTTTAAAGCTGCTCTCTCTTGTTTGAAATGTTAATGCCAGCAGCCAGGTACCACCATGGTTAAAATGGAACCCTTTCTTTTAGAATAGGCTTTCCCTTACTCAAAATGCTGCCCACTTACTAGCAAATAGACAGCTCTCTTCTCTTTACTATTGTTTCATCCACCCACTGAGACTTCAGAGCTTAATCTGCTTCTAGGATCCTGCACATGAAGGGGGGTGGGGGGAGCATTGCTAAGAGTTCCATCCTAGATGCTTCAGATTTCATTTTCCTACCTAAAATCCTACATTTGATTTCCAGAATTTCCCTACTGCTTTTTTTTTTTCTTTATCACTGGGGCACAAATGTACCCATAACAGCTGGCTCTAAAATTCTGTCTGGGTGACATGTGGAGTCTGCCACCTTTGCACTGGGAGCCACCCATCTATCTACGTTCCTGCCAGCTGCAATGGCCCTCCTAGCCCACACCTGAAGACCTATCCTTAATGTGAGAGAATACTGCATCACTTATGATCACTGCTTTCTCCTAGGACAAACAGGATGCATCAGCCACACCTGGTGATGCCATCCGACGGCGTCACTGATATGGAAGTGCTCTCCTAGAGCTCAGAAAGGTAAGCCTTTCTGAGCACATGTGATTGTCTCCACCCTCGGGCCCGCCCCTACCTGACTCAGTTCTTGTTCTTCCGCCCTACCACTCGGACGGAAATCTCAGCTCTCCAACCTCCCTTTAAAATGGATAAAGAAAAAAACTCAGACACAAAGAAAAACAGAATAAGAGCAGTAAACCAGGCTTCAAGAAATGCCCACGCTGCTCTAAGAAGATGAACTC
Organism: Ichthyophis bannanicus; assembly: GCA_033557465.1. NCBI lineage: Eukaryota > Metazoa > Chordata > Amphibia > Gymnophiona > Ichthyophiidae > Ichthyophis > Ichthyophis bannanicus. Next base: position 367,275,581 of record CM066033.1, on the reverse strand, counting down.
TACAGATACACACGACCGATGCTTATGCTGCCTGGGCAAGGACCACTGCATGGAAGACTGTCCTCACTGTGCACGCATGTCCCCCGGGGCATGCTGATCCCGCAGCCATGCACTACAAGATTACCTCTAGAAGGACTCTCCCTCTGCTCTCTCTGCGTCCCCGATCTCCACTGGAAAGAAGAAGAAGCGGCCGACTGGGTCAGGAGAAAATGACCGCATGGCCAACCCCAACATGGCAGCCGCACAGAGCTCCTCTGCTGCAACCTGGGATGTGCCTCTTGGGGCCTCCATCCTCAGTGTGCCTGCTCTCTCCTGCGACCCCGATGCCTCCGGTGCCTCCCTACAGCATGTGCCTGCAGCTCCTACACACTCCGCAGCCACAAGCAGCAGAAAGCAGCCCTCCCTTACCAGCGCCATTTCCCGCACCGTGAGGAAGGAGCCGCCCACCAAGCCTATGATTGGCTCGCCCTCAAGAGACATGCCCATGGAACATAAAGACCTGCCCATGGCGCCTACTATTGGCCGGCTCCACGGGGAAAGCCTCCCATGACGCCGGGAAACCCTGTGATGATCCTGAAGCCTGCCGCAGCAACTCTCCCAAACAGTGCCGACTCCGTTGCTCAGACAGCGGCTCCAGTGGCGATCTCTCCCCACACCGACCCCAGCGTTCAGTCAGCCGCACCAGCACTGACTACTACAGGAGCAGCAGCAGGAGACAGACACTGCAAGAGGTACAGCAGCTCACCATCCCCTGCACCTTACTCTCCACAGAAAAGGCACAAGCATGATTCCAGGGGGCACAAGCAATGCTCCCACCACCACCCATCAGCTCCAGCCCTCCTCGACCCAGAGCACCCCCCATTAGCCATGATGGACCTGTGGAAAACCTTCCTGGCTTAGAACTTTCCATAAGCAGCACAGCCAACTCATCCTCACCTACCAAACACCAAGACACCGACCCCCGTGGAGATCTCCCTCACCCATCAGGTTCTCCCTGGAGCCTTTTTCCTCGGGCAGCGAAGTGGAGGAAGCAGCTGAGCGCATCTCTTCACGCAGCCCCTCACCAACGAACAGCAGCAGAGATTCTCCTTCAGAACCTCCCTCTTCAAAACCTCCCTCAGCACCACCCCTCCTGCCTTTGCCGCCAGAGGACCTTACCTACCCCAAGTATCTCCAGAAACTCACCTCAAGGCTTGCCCTGAACTCCTCGGACACCAAATACCCTAGGAATGAGGTCCTGGGCCTTCTAAAGTACCTGGATGCTCCTAGATCGGTGATTTTCCATACCGATCCACCACCTCCTTCTGGACACCCTCAACCGTAACTGGCTGACCCCCACCTCTATTCTACCTACGTGAACTACCAAGTCCAGCCCTCACCTGGCTTCGACAGGACTCAATTATCTCACCAGTCAATCATCATGGAGTCCACCCTGAAACAGGCAAAGAGCTCCTGCATTCATACCAGTGCACCACCAGGCAAAGACCACAAGACACTGAACGACCATGGGAAGAAGGTCTTCCAAGCCACCATGCTGAGCGCAAAGATTGCAGAGCATCAATTCCAGCAGGTCCTCTATCTTGACACCATCCTCAACAGCCTCAAACTTCAGATGGGCTACCCAACGATAGCAAAGCCACCTTCTCGCCCCTTCTGGGGGACCTGACCGAATTTAGCAAACACCTCATCTGCTCCACCTTTGACGCATTTGATGCTGCCTCCAGAGGAGCTGCCATGGCCATCGCCGCGAGACGCATGGCCTGGATCAGAGCATCAGGCCTGAGAGTGGACACACACGAACACCTGGTAGATGCCCCATGCACCGGAGACAACCTCTTCGGAGCCAAAGTAAAGGAGACTGTTAGCAATATGAAGGAACACTTCGATGCTCTCCAGTCTCTGGCTTCCGATGGTCTGGATAAAAGCTCCAGCTCCAGAAAGTCGCAGGGCTCCTATTAACGAAAGCCTCAACAACCCAGACGGTACCAGCCTCAGCAAAGGTGGCAGGTGAAGCGGACAAACTACCACTCCTACCAGCCAGCCTACCACCCTACAACCAAAAACTGCGCAACAAGGAGCACAGACCGCAAAAACAGACGGCGACCTACTCGAGGAAAAACACGCCATCCTTTTGACGAGACAACTCCCACACACCTGCCGGTGGGAGGATGCGTAACCACCTTCAAATAGGCGTTGGGGAGAATCACCACAGACAACTGGGTCCTAAAAATCATACACAGAGGCTACCGCATCCGCTTCATGGCAACCCCTCTGCAGAGGGCCCTCCCCCACTCCCGCATACCACTTCATCTTGCCAAGGCAATGTCCCAGGAAATCGAGGCACTCCTGAATGCCCGGGTGATAGAGCGGGTACCCAAGGAAGAAGCTGAAAGCGGCTTCTACTCCAGGTACTTCATGGTCCCCAAGAAATATGGCGGAATGCACCCAATCCTCGATCTAGGCCGCCTCAACGTTCATCTACAAAGAACGCTTCAGGATGTACTCCCTAGGGTCCATCCTACCCCTCATCCAACAGAACGACTGGCTAGCCTCGCTGGACCTCCATGATGCCTACGCCCACATCCCTATTCACCCAGCCCACCGGAAGTTTCTATGCTTCTGCATCAAGGGCACGCATTACCAGTACAAAGTGCTTCCATTCGGCCTCTCCTCAGCTCCGAGAGTGTTCACCAAATGCATAGCAGTGGCTGCTGCTCACCTCCGAAAGTCTGGCACCTGTATTTCTCCCTACCTGGATGACTGGCTGATCACTGCACCCTCCAGACCAGCTGCGACCGAGGCGATGCACCGAACCACTTCAATCCTCTCCACCCTTGGCTTCCTCATCAACTTCCAGAAGTCACAATTGCAACCCAAACAAACCTTGGACTTCATTGGAGCAACTTTCTGCACCTGCCAAGCAAGAGCCTTCCTTCCGTTGGCCAGGGTGGACAACATCTCCCGTCTAGCCCGTCAAATCTCAACGGCCAGACACATCCGCTAGAACACTCCTGCGCCTATTAGGCCACATGGCAGCAACTACATATGTCATCTAACTCACCAGACACCACATGAAAGGTCTGCAATGGCACCTCTGCCGCCGCTGGAACCAGCGAACACAATCACTGTCTCAACGGATAGCCATAGACCAGAAAATACAGGCCTCCTTGTCCTGGTGGATGTGCAAGACGCACCTCTCCCTTGGCAGAGCCTTCAAGGACCCCCCCCCCCCCCCGTCTGACCTCACCATCATCACGGATGCCTCCAACTGGGGCTGGGGTGCTCACCTCTTGCATCTATGCACCCAAGGAATGTGGACAGCACAGGAGGGCAGACTGCACATTAATCTGCTAGAGTTGAGGGCCATCAGGTACGCACTGTGAGCTTTCCAAGCCTGGCTGAGCGGCAAAGTGGTGCTAATTCAGACGGACAACCAAGTCGCCATGTTCTATGTCAACAAACAGGGAGGCATGGGCTCACTATCCCTCTGCAGGGAAGCACACACAATATGGAACTTCGCCTGATCCAGGGATTGCCACCTCCTAGCCAATTACCTCCCTGGCGAACTCAACAACCTGGCAGACAAACTCAGCCGCCAGCTGCAACCCCATGAATGGTCGCTCCATCCGGAGATCACAGCCTCCCTCTTCCTCGAGTGGGGCCAGCCACAATTGGACCTCTTCGCACACCCCAACAACACAAAGTGCGCAGACTTCTGTTCCAGACACCCGGCGAACCAGAGGGTTGCCACTGACGCCTTCCACCTACACTGGGGGAGGCACAAGCTGCTATACGCCTCCCCCCCCCCCCCCGACGCCACTCATCTCCAAGACCCTGCAGAAGGTCATCACTGACAGGGCCTCCGTAATACTCATTGCACCATTCTTGCCGAGGCAGATGTGGTTTCCCCTTCCTCCAGCGCCTCTCTCAGAACCCCCCGGTCTGCCTCCCCGTGCGCCCGGACCTCATCTCCCAGGACGAGGTGAAGACCTTGCACCCCAACCTTACCGCCCTGGCACTGACGGGCTGGAAATTGAATGGCAACGCCTATCCAACAAGAACCTCACGGGGAGGTCCAGCAGGTCATCCTGACCGCCCGAAGGGACTCGACCCGCCACTCCTATGCACTCAAATGGAACAGATTTGATGCCTGGTGCAAGACGACAGGGGCCTGCCCCCTCTCCTGCCCCATACCTCAGATCCTCCAATACCTTTTCACCCTCTCTCGGACTGGGCTCCAGACCTCGTCCATCAGGGTTCACCTGGCAGCCATCGCAGCCTTCCACAACCACCTGGACGGGCAACCCATCTCATCACACCCCTTGGTATCACGCTTCATGAAAGGCCTTGCGAACCTAAGGCCCCCCATCAGCAAGCCTATACCCACCTGGGACCTCAATGTAATGCTTGAGCAACTCACAAGAGACCCCTTCGAGCCCATGGATCATAAGAACATAAGATATGCCATACTGGGTCAGACCAAGGTCCATCAAGCCCAGTATCCTGTTTCCAACAGTGGAAAATCTAGGTCAATCAAGCCCCTCTCAAGTTTGTCACTTGGAAGACGCTGTTCCTCATTGCCATCACTTCCGCCAGAAGAGTGAGCAAACTCCAAGCGTTAGTGGCGCAACCCCCTTACTCCACGCTCCATCCGGGCCACGCATCCCTGCGAACCCACCCCAAATTCCTGCCTAAAGTGGCATCTGCCTTTCATATCAATCAAGCTCCCTACCTTCTACCCGGAGCCACATAACCCAGAAGAACGTCGCCTCCACACTCTGGACTGCGTACGTGCATTGCACACATACCTAGCCCGGACGGCAACTACCCGCCAGGCCAACCAACTCTTTGTGTCCTTTGATCCCAATAGACCAGGACAACTGGTCACCAAGCAAACCCTATCGCCGTGGATCACAGCCTTCATTGCCCACTGCTGTTCGAAGGCCGGCGCTACCGTCCCGGCATACATCCACGCCCACCAGTTATGGGCCATGGTGGCCACACTAGCAAACCTCAGCGTGGTGCCGCTCAACCACATCTGTAAGGCCGTGACCTGGGCCTCACCCCACACCTTCCAGAGGCACTATTGCTTGGAACGCTTGTCTCTGACTAACAGCTCATTCGGCCATTCCATGCTAACTGCAGGAATCCAGCCCTCGAACTTGACCACACTCTGAGGAAGGCTTAACTCCTTCTTACTGATGTTGACTGTTGATTGTTGTATGCCTATGCTCACTAATTGTTTGCTCACTGTTGTTAAGTTCAATTGCCTGCTCATGCTCCATGGAGCTGTTTGTAGTTCTTTGCACTGTTGTGATGCTCATACCTATAACAATAAACCTTGTTGCATCCTAAGTGCCCTTGACTATAATTAATGAACCGCAGGCCTCCGCCTTCCACAGCTACAGTGGCTATGCCACGCTGGTGAGTCACCAGGTGTGGCTGATTCATCCTACTTGTCCTAGGAGAAAACGGGGTTACTTACCTGTAACGGGAGTTCTCTGTGGACAGCAGGATAAGTCAACCACATGTTCCCACCCTCCTCCCCTACGCTGAAGGCATGAGGTCCGCTATATTCCTCAGCTGGCCACGTTCCTACCAGGCGATGAAACGGCCACAAGCTAGGTACGAACTAAGCCAGGTGAGGGTGGAGACAATCACATGTGCTCAGAAAAACTTACCTTTCTGGGCTCTAGGAGAGCACTTCCGTATCAGTGGTGCCATTGGATGACGTCTCCAGGTGTGGCTGACTTATCCTGCTGTCCACGGAGAACTCCCATTACAGGTAAGTAACCCCGTTTTATAGTCGCAGCTCTCTTTCGCCTACTCACAGAAAGACAATATTCTTTTTGTGAACTCTATTCTTTAAGCACAGGAATTCTGTATACAGGGTCATCCGGTTACTAGGCAAACTAGGTGGTTGCCTGGGCTGGCAGGCCCCGGTGGGCATCATCAGCCCCCCCTTCCTCCCAGTGAAGCGGCACTTCATCGCTACTGGGCCCATCATGCTGCTCCCCTCCTCGGTATCCATCTTCTCATGTGGGGGAGGAGGGGAAGTACGGCGATGTCTCCACTACGTCGGACTTTAAAGTGCCTGCATTAGTGCACTCACAGCCTGCTGCTCCTGCCCCTCTCCAATGCAACTTCCTATTGGAGGGAGCAGGAGCAGCAGGAAGTTGCATCAAAGGGGGGCAGGAGCAGCAGGCTGTGAGCACACTAGTGTGGGTACTTTAAAGCCCATCACAGCGGAGGCATCGCCGTGGTGGCTCCCCTTCCTCCAGGTGAGAAGATGGATGCTGGGAGGGGGAGGCATGGTGGGCCGGGAGGTGCCATGATCTTTGGGGAGGGGATGGAGGTCTGCCTAGGGTGGCAGAAACCCTCGGGCTGGCCCTGTCAGTATGCACAGAAATAATCCAACTCACAATATTTCTCCCTCTTTTCAAACTCAGAAGCACACACACACACACTATTCTTCACACCCCTCCTCCACCCCAAGCTATAAAACAGCTTCTGCTTTCTGTGCTGCCTACACATTTACTCTTCTCTAGTGGTTAAATGCACTTCTCTTGTCTCTTAACCTCTAACATATGCATTGACATTGTGCGTTGACTGTAGAGTGAAATGGGCAGTAAGCTCTTCTGTTGGGTATCCTTGTATCTTCTCAGTTTTATTCAGTGGATTGATTTTTCTTTTCCTGCACAGCAATGCATATGTTGTCAAATCCATCTAAAAATAAAATAGCCATATTGATATCAAAGAACTCGACTTTTACGAGGATTCTGGAATAGTGCACCAAATTGGACGTGAAATGTGAGATACAGCCTTTGTCTTTTTATTTAGTTTAGAGTTTCTAGAGTGTGTGTGGTTCCTGTTGTCTTGCTTGGAATTATATTAGCTACATATGTGATTAAGAAAGCGTAAGAAAGCCCAATTAGTGATGCCTCTGACAGCTTTTTAGTGCTTAATGCTCTGGCACTGAGCACAGACCTTCTTTGGGATGAGTGTTAATTACACTTCCTTTGGTTGCAGCAGCTAATTTATCAATTTAAGGGACATTGAGAAAAGGTAGTCTCTGTTAATTGAAATATATTACCAAAGAGAAGCTTCGGAGAATAGATAGTATAGACGTAAGAAGGAACAAGGCTCTTAAAATTGGCCCTTAAGGGATTTTGTGACTGCTGAAATGAAAGTACGCCAATGGATACTCTTATGCCTGTGTTCAGTTTAACAAAAGGAAAACATCCCTTCTCCATTTTTTCCCCCTCTTCCTCTTATCTCACTCTTCCCTTGGTTTCATACTTTTATCTTTGTCTTTTTTGTTGTCTTCCTTTAATTGTCATCTTCGCTTGCTTCTTGCTTCCCCTCTTTTCCTTTCTCTCTTCTCGCTCTTTCTCTCTCTCCCTGCTCCTTTTCTTTTTGCATCTCTTCATCGCTTGAAAAGTGAAGGATGTTTGTGTTCGCTGCAGCTTAAGTGAAGCTGTTCTCAGTACTGCCAACTCCAAACCATCAGGGATAGTTTTAGCCAGTCCTGTTTTTTATAGCTCTTGCCTCTGCACATTCTGGCATCTGCAGTCCTAGAATTTCCCGCATTATTGTTGCTGCTTTTTTTTGTAATAACAGGTATTAAGAAAATAAGATTGGTACCAAGTGTCCTCCATTGTTCTGAGCAATCGCCTATAAAAACGTTTGGAAAGAGGAGTTGCTAAACCTGGGCAAACTCCGTTGTCCCCCCTGAATTGTGAAAACAGTTTGCCTTAGGATTCTAATGCTCCCATTTAAATTTTCATTGGAAAACTGACTAGTTCATCTGCCGCCCCATTTTCATTACTCTTGCCTTCCTGATACGTGTATTCTTAAGTGATTGTCTGCAATTGCTTTCTAAAGAAATGTTTTCTCTTTTTTTTCTTTCATGTTTTGAACTTCCTCTGTGATCAAGTTTCCCAAGGTAAGTTTGTTTTTGTCACTCTCCAGGTCTCTTTTTATGATAAAACCAGCAGGGCTTTGCTGGTCCCCTTACCGTTCTAAATGCACCATGACAGACTGGTTTGCCTAAGAACTTAGATATACTTTCAAGCTATTGCACAGCACAATTTATAAAAGTGAAGTGCTTGGCAGTTAGGATTCATTGTGAAAAAGTGTAGCAGCATGTAGGAACAGAAATCCTAAAACAGCTGTATGGGATAGGAGGAGAGTCGCTGAAGTGCACTGACCAGGAGAGAGGCCTTGATGGGATTGTGTCTGAGGATCGCAAAGTAGCAAAACAGTGTGATAAAGTGGTGACCGGAGCCAGAGAGGTACTAAGCTATGAAGCAAGATAGAAAAAGGGAGCTGAAATGCCTCTGTAAATGAAAATCACGCTAAACAGATAAAGAAGGCACTTTTCTGGATAGCACCGACACGGCCCTCGTGCCACCCATGGACCCCACTAACTGGACAGGGCCAGGACGATCTGTGGCGATACTAAATATTTCAGTCAGCACCCTTATCCAGACAACCTCCCATTGGCCAACCAGCTAAGGGTTCCAAATATTGACCCTTTTGAATAATTTGTGTTGTCTGTAAATTTGATCACTTCACTTGTTCCATATAATCTATAAATATGTTAAAGCACCAATCCCAGTACAGATTCCTGGGGCACTCCACTATTCACCTTCCTCTATTGAGAAAATGGTCCCTTTAGTTTTACCCTCTGTTTTCTATCTCTTTTAACCAGTTTCCAATGGCAAGCAGGATATTGCCTCCTATCGCATGACTTTTTGTTTCCTCGGGAGCAGAACCAGTGCAAGGGTATTGGGAGCCCTAGTTGAACCTTCAGCCTTAACCTACCCTCCCTCCACCAAGATTTTGATAATTAAACTTGACAGTCATGATTATCCCAATACCACTCTTCCCATAGCAATCCCACAGAAATGCATACTTGGCCAGCATACTTTTGCTGTAAATATTAAACTTTGCTTTCTATGTATGTGTAAGTCTGTTCTCTCTGCAGGTAAAAGAATGTGCTGATGGTTCTTTGAATTTCTCTGGGTGTTAGGATCTGTTTTGCTGTGCCGCTGCTCTATCACCCCTCAAACTGCTGCCAAGATGACCACCTAGTCCAGCCTAGTGGTTGAGCCAGCCCTTCTGAAGCGTCTTTTATGAGGGACTTTGTCAAATACCTTTGAAAATCCTATACACAACATCAACGAGCTCACCTTTATCCACATGTTTATTCACTCCTTCAGAAAAATATAGCACATTGTTGAGGCAAGACTTCCCTTGGTTAAATCTTTGTTGGTTAGACCCATTAAATCATGGCTTAACTACACGTTCAGTAATTTTGTTCTTTAGTATACTTTCTATCACTTCACCCAGCACTGAGGTCAGGCTCATTGGTCTGTAGTTTACTGGATCATCTATGAAGCCCTTTTTAAAAACTAGCTTTACTTTGTGTACTTTCTAGTCTTTAGTTACCATAGACCATTTTAAAGAGAAGTATGCACTTTCATTTTTGAACTATTTTGGTACTCGGGGGTGTATACCATTTGGTCCAGGTGATTTGTTGCTCTTTAGCTAGTCACTTTGTCCCATGACATCTTCCAGTCTCACTGAGATTTGTTTCAATTCATCTGAATTGTTGCCATTAAAAAAAAATCTAGCCTCCCCATGCTCGGTGAAGTTGGGCGTTTTGTCTTGGCCCCGCCATGCAGGTATTCTAGTCTTGTTGGAAGTCTAGTGTGCCACTGTGTGTGGTGGTGTTTTTTTTTTTTTTAATACAAACTAAACTTTATTAAAATTTTACACAGTTATCAATAGATACATGATCCATTCAATAATATGTCAAAATGTATGAATTACATTACAATAAGGTACACAGTCATCATTATTCAATAACAGTGCAAGGCACTAGTTTGAGGTCACACCTCTCTCTGCTGCTTATGCAAGAGTGTGGACAGTTTGTTTTTTTTTTCCTTGACTTGAAGGATATGGTGGTCTGGTGTACCTCTTCCATTCTGAGGAGCTGGCTGTCTTTTTCTGAGATCCATTGTTTTGGTGAATATCTGCAGGAACCTGTAACCTGGCCTGGCACAAATTGCTTAGGGAAATAGAAGTCATAGTAACATAGTATATGACTATAGGTCCTTCTAAGAATTTTGAAATGATCTTCATGACATCTTCTTTCTTGCGCCTAAGGGTTCCATTCAGGTCATACAGCTCAGTCAAGGAGATTTGTATGATATGGAGTTCCTTGAAGTTCTACTAGGTAGAGATGAAATAGCTGTTCAGTGCAGGCTTTCTTGAAGGCCTGATGCAATCATACAGCATGACTGTCCTAGAAACCCAATGCAGTCATACCAGTGCTATTATGGTAGAACTTGGCAGTGTCCTTCCAACAGATATGTAAGTTCTTGGTTCTATAAATCTCTTCAACCTATTCTTCTTACACTTGTGAATAAGTGGCTCATGTTTTCTCCCTTCATATGCATTATGGGATGACGCATATGGGTGACGTCGGCACCGATGGAGCCTGCGTGGAACGCTCCCCAGCAATCAAATAGGAAAGCCTTTGGGAGCACTCCACTGCGCCTACATGCCTGCCTTTCCACCTTCCCAATGCCTCTCCTCAGTTCTTCATTTTCCGTGGAGCCAGCAGGATGTGCAATCCTGTCACTGCCGAAAAACTTCTCTTTTTTGGTGAAATACCATGCTCTTCCTTTCCATCGACGCCAGTTCCATCAGATTTGACACCGGTCCCAAAGAATTTTTCTTTTTCTTTTCTTTTCCTTTCCTGTTGGTTTCACCACTAACTAGGCCTTTAGGCCTCCATATCCTCTTCAATTCTGAAGAGCACTTTAAAAATGGAAAAACCAATCAGTGGTTTTAAGAAATGTACCAAATGTGGCGGTACTATATCAGTCACAGATAAATATGACTGATATCTAAAATGTTTGGACCCTGACCATTTACCAAATTCTTGTCCTTTGTGTCAACAAATGGCAAAGAGAGACATAAAGAAAGAGCCAGACAGTATGGATTGCTGTTCCCCACAGACTCTACTTCCATGGCTTCCACGTCATTGACCTCCTTTCATGGATCTCAGGACTCTTCCAAGTCCAAACATAAAAGTAAGTCTCTAGTTTCTATGTTTTTATGACTCAATTATTGACATCAAAACGGAAGTCAAATACTTAGGCATCACACGCGACCAAAACCTGAAGATGCGCACTCGCATCAAAAAGACCACCAATTTTGCATACCACAAACTGAAGATACTGCAAATCCTATACCCACTATTAGACACAAGAGACTTTAGAATGGTCTGTCAAGTCATAATTACTCCACACCTAGATTATTGTAATATTTTATACCGAGGCTTACCAAACAAATGTTATCAGATGTTACTGCATGCTATATGTAAATAAGTTCAAGAATTCTAATTGTAAACAACATGATTGATGTTATATATACAGTTACCTGACACACACTGTTAACACCGTTCCATGTAAGTTTGTTTTATTGGTACTGAGTTCAATGTAAACTGCTTTGATTCTGGAAAAGTGGTATTTAAGTGCACATAAATAAATACTAAATCATTGAGCAAAAGCATTGAGACACCCCTAGGGGTGCATCAGATGCAGACCAGCCAGCCAAGCAGCTCTGGTGGGAGGATCTGTCCTCCAAAGCACAAGAAGGGCTCTGGGACGCTCCTGAGGAATTAACCTCTGGAGAGCTACTGGTTCTGTGCTCTGGTATGGTGGCTCAAAGCCTCATCGGTGATTCCACCTAGACATCGGTCATCTCCCTGGACCAGCGCATGCTCGCTCTTGAGAGGAGTTTAACTGCACTCCTGGCAGTCTCAGTACAGACAGTATCAATGGCTCCAGCAGTGCAGGCTTGGTCATCCAGCCTACAGCCAAGGGTATCGGCACCGATGCTGGCCCTTAAACACACTTCATTGGAGCTCCCAGGGCCGATGCCTCTGTTGGAACCAACAGATACCACCGGTATACAATAGGCAAAAACTGCCAGGGTTTCCTGATTCTGATACCTCTGAGCATCAGTATCTGCATCAACCCTCGACATCAACAAAGCATCAAGGTCATTCACAAGACCACTGATATTTTGACATCTCCAGGAACAAGCAGGAATGTAATCTTCACATATGGGTATCGTCGGTACCGACAGAGCCTGCGCGGGAACGCTCCCCAGCATCCAATAGGAACGCTTTTGGGAGAATCTCTCAGCACATGCGTGCTGCCTTCTTGCCTTTCCAACTGTCCCTCTTCAGTTCTTCGTTTTCCGCGGAGCCGACAGGACACATACCCTGTCACTGCAAAAAATTTCTTCTTTAATCTTGTTTTCTTGTGGTCGTGTTTGCCTCCGCACGACGGCTACCGGTACCGCCAGTTCTTTTCTTAAAAAGAAAAAAAATTCTGAATTGTTTGTCTTCAGAAACTTTTATTTTTCGGTGCTAGGTGCCATTTTGGGCATTAGGCCCCTTTTTTCCTTAAAGATGGAAAAGATGGTTTTAAAAAATGCACTAAGTGTGGCGGTACCATTTCCATCACCGACACCCATGACTGGTGTCTTAAATGTTTAGGCCCTGACCATTCTCCATCTGAGCGTCTCTCTTGTATGGGAATGACTAAAAGAGAAAGACAGAACCGGGCTGCAAAGCTCGGTACCCTCTTTTCTTTGGATGCCAGGTCCATTGCATCGGCATCTTCAAGAGCCGCCTCTTCCTCCCATGGATCTCAGGTAACTAAACATAAAAGCCGGTCCTCAATGGGTAGCTCTCCTGCAAAGCATCGAGAGGCCCTTGAGGGAACCACATTGCCCTTGAGGGAACCACACCGGCAAAACAGCCCCGGCGGGAGGCTTTGGCCTCCAAAGCATCAACAGGGTTCCAGGATGTTCTCGAGGCCTTAGCCTCGACAGAACTACTGGTGCCATGCTCAGGGGTCTCGGCCACCTTCACCGGTACCGACACCCAGGCATCAGCAGTGTTAATAGACCAGAGATTCCTCGCTATCGAGCACAGTATTGCAGCTCACCTTACAGCTGCAGTACCGTTGATACTGATGGTTCAACAGGCACCGGTACCGACACCGGTACTGATGCTGGTACCGGCACCAGCACCAACCGGTACCAGACCCGGTGGGAATTCTTCCTATGCCGTCTTTGCCTGGCATTGAAAGATCGGTACCGGATGAACTCGGTACCGACTTCGATCGATACCAGGACTGTGCCTTACATGAACATCGTGATCAGAGATACTTTGAATCCTCCAATTCTGATGACTCTGATAATTCTGCCGGTACCAGAGTTTTTCTCCCGGAAGACTCTTCTTCTCCCCAACGCAGAATGTCGCCTCCGGAGGACATGTTTTTACAGGATTTTATTTGTGATGTTGCCAAAGGCCTTTCAATCACGGTAGCTCCTGAAAAGAAACCTAGAGCAAAGGAATTGGAAATTCTCCAATATCCTAAGGCTCCAAAGGAGGCAGCCACTCTGCCCATTCATAAAATTCTTCATGATTTGATGCTTAGAATGTGGGAGACACCTTTGACCACATCTCCTCATTCTAGAAGACTTGATACCATGTATCGAGTTCCACCATGTCCTGGATTTCAAAAGACTCAGCTGCCACACCATTCAATGGTAGTGGAGTCAGCCATGCATAGGATGAAAGTGCAAAGACATGCATCCAATCCTCCAGGTCGTGAATGCAGGATTCTTGAGGCTTTTGGACATCAAACTTTTCAGGCTTCCATGCTTTCAGCTAGGATCAGCTCATATATTTTATATATGGGAATGTTCCTCAAAGAGGTCACAGGAGATTTAGAGCTTATGAGCCCACTTCTCCCAGATGACAGACAAGACTTCCTTATGCTTGTCAAGTTTGTGAATTGTCTAGCCTTTGACTGCTTTGAATGCATTAGCAGAACCCTCTGCTATTGCCATTGGTGCACGGCGGATTGCCTGGCTTCAGGCATCAGACTTTGAGATTTGGGTACAGGATAAATTAGGCAACATCCCTTGCACAGGAGAAAACCTCTTTGGCAAGAATTGGCAGGAAAAGGCTAACGAGATAGATGCTGACAATATCAACTTAGATTGTCAATCTACAGCCACTCCAGCCAAAAAGAAACCCTATAAAAAAACCCTCTTTCAGCAAAAAGTGGAAGTTTTATCCATCCTATACCCAGCAAAGCCAAGCTCACGGTCAAGTTGCCCAAAGGGGACAACAACAGCAATTCAAACAGCAGAAGAAGCCAAAAGGCCCGAGAGCTCAACCAGCTCCGCAGGTTCAGCCCCCTCAAGGGCTTTGACTCTTTCCTAGAGAGCTTAGCCTCCCTGCCTCTGAGGGGTCCAGAACCCCTAAATATTCCAGGCAGGCTGTGTCATTTTGCCAACAGATGGCACCAAATAACAGCAGAAAATTGGACTCCGTCCATTGTAGCAGAGGGGTACAAGCTTCATTTTCACAGCATGCCACCTCCTACAATCCTAAGGCAGTTCAATTCCCAGACCTCCGCAGACAATCTGCTGAATCACGAGGTCTCAACACTTCTTGCCCAAGGGGCAATAGAGGAAGTACCCATCCTCCAGCAGGGTACAGGATTCTACTCCCCCTATTTTCTTATTCGAAAGAAAACAGGGGGACACAGACCCATTCTAGACCTCAGAGAATTGAACAAATACCTGTTCCAAGAGAAGTTCAAAATGATTTCTCTAGGAACGCTTCTGCCATAACTTCAAAGTCAGGATTGGCTTTGCTCTCTAGGCTTAAAGGATACATATACTCACATTCTGATCCATCCAGATCACAGGAAATTCTTACGATTCCTTTTCAAGGGAAAACACTTCCAGTACAGGGTTCTTCCCTTTGGTCTGGCTTCCGCACCAAGAGTTTTCACAAAATGCATGGCAGTAGTAGCTGCATTCCTGTGAACCCTAGGGATATTAGTCTTCTCTTACTTGGACGACTGGCTCATTCGAGCCCCCACGAGTGCAGAAGCCAGCTTTGCACTGTCTCGCACAATGCAAATCCTCCAATACTTGGGATTGGTAATAAATTTCCCAAAATCCCAACTTGTTCCTTCCCAGTCTGTGGAGTTCATAGGAGCCTGTTTAGATACCAGACAGTCAAGGGCTTTCCTTCCACTGGCCTTCGCATAGTGCAACTAGCTTCTCAAGCAGCGGGAAAATCCTCCCTAACTGCTCGAGAACTGCTACAGTTACTGGGACACATGGCATCCACAGTTCATGTAGTTCCCTATGCTCGCCTCCACATGCGAGCAGCCCAGTGGACCCTATCCACACAGTGGACACAGGCCACAGGACGTCTGTCAGACAAGATATCAAACTCTCATCAACTGATCTTGTTCCTTCAATGGTGGTAATCACTAGAGAATCTTTTAGTGGGGTCTCCTTTCCAACAACCCCTATTCCAGGCCACCCTAAAAACAGATGCATCACAGGTGGGTTGGGGAGCACACCTGCATTATCTCTCTACCCAGGGCACCTGGACTCCACAGGAGGCTTGTCTTCACATAAACCTCCTAGAATTAAGAGCAATCTATTTAGCTCTTTGAGTATTCCATGCCCAGCTCAGCTACAAGACAGTCCTAGTCCAAACAGACAATCAAGTAGCCATGTTCTATGCGAACAAGCAGGGCGGAACAGGCTCTCTGTCATTATGAACGAAGCTTTACGACTTTGGGCCCTCACCAGAGAGCATCAAATCCACCTTCTCGTGGTATATCTTCCAGGCATTCAAAACCTTTGGGCAGACAAACTCAGCTGAGTACTGCTGCCTCACGAATGTCTCTCCACCTAGACCAGGTGACAAAGATATTTCACATCTGGGGGACTCCAGACATAGACCTCTTTGCAAGTCCACTGAATTCCAAACTTCCCCGGTTCTGTTCCAGGATTCCTGCTCACAATTGCCAGGCAAGGGATGCCTTCCTCCTTCACTGGGGTCAGGACTTCCTCTATGCCTTCCCACCTATTCCCCTCATCCCCAAAACACTCTTCAAGCTTCAGAGAGACAGAGATCGCATGATCCTCATAGCGCCACGGTGGCCACACCAAACGTGGTATCCCCTGCTTCTACATATCTCTCAAGCTGCGCCTCTGGAGTTAGGGTGAGCTCCAGATCTCCTTTCCCAAGAGAGCGGGACCCTATGGCACCCGAATCCCCAGTCCCTGCATCTCACGGCCTGGTTGTTGAAAGCTTAAATCTTCAGGATCTCAACCTTTCCCAACAGGTAAAGGATATCCTTCAGGCTTCTAGAAAACCTTCCACAAGGCAATCTTACGCCTTCAAGTGGAAACGTTTCACTATATGGTGTTCCCAGAAGGGGTTAAACCCCCTGGTGATACCTTTGGAAGCGATACTAGAGTATCTACTTCATTTGTCAAATTCTGGTCTAAAGACCAATTCAGTAAGAGTCCATCTTAGTTCAATTACAGCTTTGGACAACCAATTTCCTCTCATCCTCTCATATCCAGATTTATGAGAGGTCTTCTATTAAAAAAACCTCCCACCAAACCACCACCGGTGGCATGGGATTTAAATATAGTTCTCGGGCAGCTCATGATACCGCCCTTTGAACCTTTAGCCACTACTACCCTTAAGCTTTTGTCCTGGAAGGTCATCTTCCTAATTGCAGTCACCTCTGCACATCACATTAGTGAATTGCAAACGTTAGTGGCTGATCCTCCTTACACTATGTTTCACCATGATAAGGTTGTCCTCAGAACTCATCCACACTTTATGCCAAAGATGGTTTCGCCTTTTCATTTAAATCAATCAATTTATCTTCCTGTATTCTTTCCGAGGCCTCATGCCTCTAATGCAGAGAAGAACCTTCACACTTTGGACTGTAAAAGAGCCTTAGCTTTTTATCTACAAAGAACACAGCAACATAGAAAGTCTTCTCAACTTTTTATTGCTTTTGATGCTAGTCATTTGGGACTTCCAGTCTCCTAGAGGACTTTATCCAAATGGATTGCACAATTCATATCCTTTGCTTATGAGAGTAAGAGTCTTCCTCTTCAAGGCCATGTCACAGCTCATAATGTGAGAGCCATGTCAGCCTCTATGGCTAACCTTCACTCTGTGTCTGTTGATGACATTTGTCGAGCAGCCACCTGGGCTTTCGTACATACCTTTACAGCCCACAACTGCCTAGATAAAGCCTCCCATCGGGATGCCGCCTTTAGCCAGGCTGTTCTTCAAAATCTCTTTCAAACTTAATACAACTCCTACTCACCAACCCTGGTAGGATGCCAGAGATCCATGGGAGGAAGCATGGCCTACCTCACTATAGGTGGCAGCTTCCTGGGGTCATCTCCCTGGCATCTTCAGCTAGGGAGTCCCCTTATGTGAAGACTACATTCCTGCTTGTTCCTGGAGATAGCGTAGTTACTCACCTGTAACAGGTGATCTCCGGGAACAGCAGAAATTTAGTCTTCACAACCCACCCACCTCCCCTAGGAGTTGTCTCTCTATCTCTCTGTTTCTTTCCTCTCTCCCTCTATCCTTTCACTCAGCTACAAACTTAACTGAAGAGGGACAGTTGGAAAGGCGGGAAGGCAGCATGCATGTGCTGAGAGATGCTCCCAAAAGCGTTCCTATTGGACACTGGGGAGCATTGCCGCGCAGGCTCCGTCAGTACTGACAATACCCATATGCGAAGACTAAATTCCTGCTGTTCCCGGAGATTACCTGTTACAGGTGAGTAACTACGCTTTTTTGTCATGCTCTGATTTCAGTTCTTCTGATTTGGACGAGGGATCACTGGATTCGCAGGAACTTCAGACATCCCTTCAGACCCTTCCCTTCCACATGAGCGGTGCAGGTCCCCACCAGAAGATGTGTCTTTCCAAGACTTCATATGGAACGTGGCAGCAGGACTGGCTATCACAGTAGCCTTGAGAAAGAACTGAGGGCAGAGGAATTGGAGAAATCCAATACTCTCCTACACCCAAGAAAATGACTATGTTACTGGTGCATCACATCTTACAAGATTTTATGCTCTGCATGTGGGAGGCTTCTTTCATGGTTCTGCCTGTCAGCAAGAGGCTCAATACCATGTACTGAGTTCGAGTATCACGGCTTCCAGAAGCCTCAGCTCCCCCACCACTCAGTGGTGGTGGAATCATCAATGCGCTAAATAAAGAGTTCAAAAAAATCACTCATTCATGCCTTTGGGTAAGGACTAGAAGATATTCAATGCCTTTGGGCATCAATGCTTTCAGGCATGCATATTCGCCTCCTGGGTAAATTCCTATTTACTATACATGGGCATGTTCCTAAAGGATGTCACCAGAGATCTGGAGACGTTTGCCCCCATGCATCTGGTGATAAATGGGGTGCTTTCCAGACACTCAACAAGCAAGGCCAAAATACTTCAAAATTTGTTACCAGGGCCTCTCTTGAATGCCTTTGAGTCAATCAGCAGAGCTTCTGCAATCTGCAATGGGGCTCGCAATATGGCCTGGTTACAGGCATCAGATCTCGAACAGTGGGTCCAGGACAAGCTGGCCAATATCCCATGTATGGGAAAAAACCTTTTTGGAAAAGGTTGAAGAGAAAAAGCCAGGGAGATTGAGACACATGATCTCACCCTTAAACACTTCTCTAGAAAAACAGCTGACCCTTGCAAAAGGAAGACTCTTCCCAAGAAATCTTTTTATTCTAAGAAGAGAGAGAATCCTTCCTACCCACCTTCAGCTGCCTACCAGAAGCAGCAAGGCCCTTGCTTACCTAAAAAGCCCAAGGCTCCTAAGCCTCAACCACCGGCTCAGGCACAACCTGCGCCTGTTTTTTGACCCTCTTCTAAAGAACATTGCCACTCTGCCTCTGGAGGACCTCCAGCCCCTCTATATAGCAGGCAGACTCTG
This sequence comes from Ichthyophis bannanicus, assembly GCA_033557465.1. Classification (NCBI taxonomy): domain Eukaryota; kingdom Metazoa; phylum Chordata; class Amphibia; order Gymnophiona; family Ichthyophiidae; genus Ichthyophis; species Ichthyophis bannanicus. The sequence goes on along the minus strand of CM066033.1, from coordinate 367,256,684 downwards.
TTCCTATGCCCCCAGGTAGCACCTCATAACTTCAGAACAGTGAACTGTCAACATCGTCCAAATGGGGTTTCTGCTTCACTTCGAAACCTTATCCCTCACCAACTTCACAGGGGACTTATCCCACCCATCCCCTACAAAGCACTCTCTTAAGAGAAGAGGTGTCCACCTATTGTTCCAGGGTGCCATAGAAAGAGTTCCTCCTCCTCAAGAAAGGATGGGCTTCTACTCTCCGTATTTTCTCATCCCAAAGAAAACAGGAGGATTCAGGTCCATCTTGGATCTCAGAGACCTAACAAGTTCCTGGTCTGAGGAAAAATTAAAAATGATTTCCCTGGGAATTCTTCTCCATACCTCCAGAGACAACGATTGGTTATGTTCTCGAGACCTAAAGTACTCGTACACACATGTACTGATCCATCCTCTGCACAGACAATATCTGCGCTTCATCTTTCAGGGAAACCACTACCAATACCGGGTGCTGCCCTTTAGCCTAGCCTCCTCTGCACCGCAAGTATTCACAAAATGCCTGGCAGTAGTCACTGCCTATCTTCACACTTTGGGCATCTTTGTCTTCCCTTACTAAGACAATTGACTAATCAGGGCAGACTCCCCTCAGGAGGTAGCTCTCCCTTCATCGCACCATCACTGTGTTCCAACATCTGGGATTTGTCCTAAACTTCCCAAAGTGTCACCTCACTCCAACTCAACATCTGGAGTTCATCGGAGCATTCTTAGACACTCAACAGGCCCAAGCTTTACTTCCGCAAGATCGCTGTGCCCATCTCATCAAGCTGGTGAAGGGAATGCAACAGCACAGCTGCATAACAGCTTGAGAGATGCTACGTCTCTTGGGGCACATATCCTATACATTCCATATCAACCCTATGTTCACTTACATATGCGACAAGCGCAATGGATGCAAGCAGCGGGACATCTCAGAGACGAGATCCACATCACCCTTCAACTGACCAAATCTTAATCAGTGGTGGTGGTGTTCCCCACAGAATCTATTTGGCGGGTCACCTTTTCAGATGCCTCCACCTCAATGCACCCTGACAACAGATGCCTCCAAGCTGGGTTGGGGAGCTCATCTAATCAACTTAACCACACAGGGACTGTGAACATAACAGGAATCTGCTCTGCAGATCCATATCTTGAGCTATGGGCAATAACAAATGCCCTTCTGGTTTTTTAACCCCAACATTTGGGCAATATGTCTTAGGATGGACAACCAGATTGCCATGTTAGAACATAAGAACATAAGATATGCCATACTGGGTCAGACCAAGGTCCATCAAGCCCAGTATCCTGTTTCCAGCAGTGGCCAATCTAGGTCATACATACCTAGCAGTTTCCCCTAAAGACACAGGTTCTGCAATGCTTGTACTGGGTCAAGCATTGATATCCTGGGTCCCTTCTTAATAATGGTTTATGGACCTTTCCTCCAGGAACTTGTCCAAACCTTTTTTAAACCCAGCTACACTAACAGCCTTTACTACATCCTCCGGTAACAAATTCCAGAGTTTGATTACAAGTTGAGTGAAAAAATATTTTCTTTTATTAGTCTTAAATAGTTTACCCTGTAGCTTCATTGCATGTCCCCTAGTCTTTCTATATTCTGATAACGTAAACAATCGATCTACGTTTACCCGTTCCACTCCGTTCATTAATTTATAGACTTCTATCATATCTCCCCTCAGCCGTCTCTTTTCCAGGTTAAAGAGCCCTAACCTTTTTTAGCCTTTCTTCATAGGAGTATCCTTCCATCCCCTTTACCATTTTGGTGGCTCTTCTCTGAACCTTTTCTAATAACGCTATATCCTTTTTAAGATATGGTGACCAGAATTGCACACAATATTCAAGGTGCGACCTCACCATGGAACGATATAGAGGCATTATAATATCTTTTGTTTTATTTGCCATTCCTTTCCTTATGATACCTAGCATTCTATTTGCTCTCTTGGCTGCCGTTGCACACTGGGCCGAGGGTTTTAAAATGTTATCCACAATGACGCCTAAATCTTTTTCCTGGGTGGTGGTTCCTAATGTGGAACCTTGCATCATGTAACCATAGTTTGGGTTGTTCTTCCCTAGGTGCATAACTTTGCACCTGTCCACATTAAATTTCATCTGCCATTTTGATGCCCAGTCTTCCAATTTATCAAGATCCTCTTGCAATTTTCCACAATCCTCTTGGGTTTTAACATCTTTAAATAGTTTTATTTATTTATTTATTAGCATCTTTTATATACCGCACTATTCGTTATCAGCGCGGTTTACAGAGAACAAGAAAACTTCAGACAAGTTACATTTATCTGGTTTTTACATATAACAGGAACAATAACTTGGATAACCGGGGTAGTTATTTACAACAAATAGCAGTCAGAGAAATTATTTACATTCGGAAGACATATTTTCTGAAAAGATCCTTGTTAATATGGGAAAGTGGTGTAATGTGTTGTTGGGTCAGCAGAGGTTACGTAGTCAGAAAGGGGTTGTTGCTATTTGAGTGTGCCTGTGTTTCTATGTCCTCTGGGAAGTAATTGATGAAAAGGTGATGTTTCAAGTTTTGTGTCATCTGCAAATTTGATAACCTCACTCGTCGTCCCACTTTCCAGGTCATTTATGAATATGTCAAAAAGCAGCGGACCCAGCACAGATCCCTGGGGTACACTACTACTCACCTTTCTCCACTGGGAAAATTGGCCATTTAGCCCAACCCTCTGTTTTCTTTCTTTCAACCAGTTCTTGATCCACAGTAGTACACTGCCTCCTATTCCATTACTCTTTAGTTTTGCCAAACGTCTCTGATGAGGGACCTTGTCAAAGGCTTTCTGAAAGTCCAGATACACTATATCAACTGACTCACCTTTGTCCACCTGTTTATTCACACTTTCAAAAAAACATAACAGATTAGTAAGACAAGATCTTCCTTGTCTAAAGCCATGTTGGCTGTCTCCCATTAGGCCATGACTATCTACATGCTGAGTAATTTTATTCTTTGATGGTTTCTATCATTTTTCCCGGTACTGACGTGAGGCTCGCTGGTCTGTAGCTACAGGCTGACAAGGGCTCCATGATCCTCATAGGCCCATTTTGGCCCCTTCAATCATGGTTTCCTCTGCTTCTTCGCCTTGCACAGATGCAACCCCTCAGACTTTGATGTGCACCTAAACTCTACTCACAGAACCAAGGGACACTCCTCCATCCCAATCTTCACTCCCTTTGCCTCACAGCATTGCTGCTGAAGGGGTAGTTAGCTTGTTGACCTCAACCTACCTCAGGAGGTCAAAGATGTCCTCCTTGCATCACGCCAGTCTTTCACCAGGCAATCTCATGTCTTCAAATGGCGAAGGTTTGCCCTCTGGTGTTCCCCAAAGGGCATTGACCCCTTTGCTTGCCTGGTGGAGTCCCTTCTACAATATCTCTCCACTTGTCCTCGGCAGGTCTTAAGACTAATTGAGTGTGAATTCATCTTAGTGCCATCGCAGCCTCTCACAAACCACTAGATGGACAGCCTATCTCCTCACACCCCTTAGTAGAACACTTTATGCGGGGTGTCCTACTGTCCACATCCAGTGGCCTGGGACCTCAACATGGTTCTTGCTCAGCTTCTAAAGCCTCCTTTCAAGCCTTTAGTCACCACTTCACTGAAGTACTTATCTTGGAAGGTAATCTTTTTCATCGCCGTCATGTCAGCTCGCCATATCAGCAAACTGCAGGCTCGGTGGCGGATCCACCGTATACCTGGTTCCACCATGATAAGGTGGTTCTCTATACCCATCCGCATTTCCTTCCAAAGGTAGTCTCTTCCTTCTATCTAAACCAGTCAGTAATCCTACCGATTTTCTTTCCGAGACCACACACTGCTCGGGCTGAAGCAACGGCTACACACCTTAGACTGCAAGCAAGCACTAGCTTATTACTTGGATAAAACTAGGGTTCATAGAAAGTCCTCTTAATTATTCATTTCCTTTGATCCCAGTTACCTTGGGCTACCAGTGACAAAACAGACCCTATCCAGATGGAGAGCAAATTGTATTTCATTTGCTTACGTACAAACAGGACTCTCCTTTGAGGGTCACATTACTGCTCATAATGTCCGGGCTATGGCAACCTCCATAGCCAATCTCCACTCAGTATCCATTCAGGAGGTTTCTTGGGCAGCTACCTGGTCCTCCATTCATACTTTTGCTCCACATTATTGTCTGGACAGGGACTCCCATCGGGACATTGTCTTTGGCCAAGTTGTACTCCAGCACCTCTTTGGGACTTAAACTCAACTCCTTCCCTCTGTCCTGGTCTTTAAAAGTAACCAGACTATCATTAGAGATGGTATAGCCTCCTGAAATTGAGTCCAACCGGCCATGTGGAGGCCAGTTCCATACAGGCTGTGTGGCTGAAAAGAAGCGGGGCGTACAGAGGTTGATCCGATTCTGATCCCGCAGGGGCTAAACGTACCCGCGGAATCAGAATCGGGTCTATGGCCTGGATGTGCAGGCCGGGCCCCAATTCTCACTGGCCTGCACACTCAGCCATATACCCAGCTACCTCAGCCAGGCTCCTGAATGGAGCCGCAGTGCCAAGGCATCCCGTCGCCATGGCACTGCGGCTCCATTCAGGAAACGCGATCCCCAGCCACCAACCAAGATCTTTTTTCCACACAGCCCAACCACTGATCTGGCCTTGCAAGGCCTGGATCATGTTGCAGGGAACCCCCTGCACCCTCTCACCTGCATCCCTGGGTCCCTCCATCCAGGGGGACCTTTTCCACCTTTGAGGTGGAATAAGTCCACCGTCTAGATTTAAGGCCCCAGACGTACAGGGCTGACCTGTGAATCGGCCCTGTACATCCAGGGTCACGGCTTGCCCTTGCTCTGCCTTCGGAATGCCCCCTTGCACCCCTGTTTAAGCCTACCCGTACAAAACCCAGTGTTCATATGGGGAGAAAATTGCTGGGGCCAGCAGGGAGACATCCTGTTGGAACGTCCATCTCTGCTATTCATGGGACAGAATGACCCCCATAGTGTCCACTCTCTTTGACTCTAAGCTTTAGCCTTAGGGATCACACATTTGTCCCCTCCCCCTCCCAGTGCCAGTCTCGCACCTGGGAGCTAGTGAGTACCATATGTGAAGACTGCATTCCTGCTTGTTCCTGGAGATAGCATAGTTATTCACTTGTAACAGGTGATCTCCGGGAACAGCAGGAATCAGTCTTTACAACCCGCCTTCATCCCCTAGACGTTGTAGGGTTGATTTATTTTTTTCTCTTCCTCTCAGCTACAAACGCACCTAAGGAGAGGAGTTGAGAAGATAGGATGGCTGGCACGCAGGCACAGTGGAGTGCTCCAAAAAGTTTTCCTATTGGACACTGGGGAGCGTTCCCGCACGGGCTCCGTCGGTGCTGACGTCACCCATATGTGAAAACTGATTCCTGCTGTTCCCAGAGATTACCTGTTACAGGTGAGTAACTATGCTTTACACAGATTCAGGCAAATTATAAAACAGATTTCCAAAGGTGAAATACTCTATTGCCCTTGTTGAGCTTTTTTGCATTTGAGGCCTGATTTTCTAAGGCTTTTCTACTGGTCTGCATTTGTGGGACAAAAAAACCCTTAGTAAATTGAGCCCTTTCATAACAAAGTAAACATAGTAACATATAGCATGGAACAGCAGGAAAAGACCAGTATGGTCCATCTAGTCTGCCCAGTAATTTGGCTAGAGTGGTTGTAACTGCAGCTCCTTGCAGGTCACCCCCTTCAATGCCTGTGTTTAGGGTTGTACCAGCTGCTTCATGCAGGTCAGCCTCCCTCCTATTTATTGAAGTATAAAAGATACTTAAGTTTGCTTTGATTTCATCCTCTTGCTATAAAAGGAATCACTGTGTCTGTCCCATGCCATTTTGAATTCTGTCACTGCAGTTGCCCCCACCACCTCCATCAGGAGGGCATTCCATGCATCCCCCACCCTTTCAATGAAAATGTATTTCCTGACATTGCTTTTAAGTTTACCTCCTTGCATCTTCATCGTATGCCCCTTCTTTGAAAAAAATGTGTTTGTTCATTGATACCCTTCACGTATTTCAGTCTGTATCATTTCTCCCCTGTCCCTCCTCTCCTCTAGAGTGTACATATTTAGGTTTTCAAGTCTCTTATATATATTCTGGAGCAGGCTCTAAATCATTTTGGTCACCTTCCCCTGAACTGATTCAAGTCTTTTTATATCCTTTGTGATTATGCTTTTTGTTTTTGTTTCCTTTCCCTCACAGGCTACAAAGATCAAGGGATTCCACAGCAGCTGTAACTGCCATGGACAGACGATGATATAAAATGAGGTATATCTGAAGGGGACAGCCATAACAATTTATTTTATACATGTGTGAACTGGACTGGAAGAACAGAGGGTGACCTCGGTGGTGCTGACCATTCCAAATGAGGGATATGGAAAAAAATATGAAATCTGTCAGGATATGGATCGTTATTGCACTGATGCTGTGCAGGAGAGTACCGAAGGTGACATCTCAGACAGTACAAGGCTGCCGGGTGCTGGTGAGTTATCCCCAACACAGCAATCGAGAGCTGCACACATTGGAAGCTGCACAAGACATTATTCTAAGCACTGGCTGCAGAAATAAAATATAAAGACCTCAAGTATTTAAACTTTAGTACAAATTTTACCAAGGAAGACTCCCCAGTCTTGTAAAATAGATCCAGGCTTGCTTTCTGTGCTTTTTCTCCTGCTGGTTATATGCTCTTTTGAAAATGCTTAAATGGGTCCTTATTCACAACTGCATTGTACAGATATTATTAGAGTAATAGCCACTAATATGTAGTACCCAGTATATGGAGGAAAAATAGAATTAATTCCTACCTGATGTACATTTCCTGCCGGGTCAGTTGATAAATCTTTGTGTTGAGGAATAGTAGAAACATGTCTGCTGAGAGGAATATGAACGAGATCCTGGCATGAAAATGTACAGTTGCGTTACTGAGCTATATGAGAGCAAAAATGAAGACTTAGGAATGCTGTTTTGTACTTCACGCTTTGGAATCCCTTTAGCAAGTTATCAAAGTGTATCAGGTGCCAAGTTTATCAAGAAATTATACATACATACACTGCTAGTTCATTCTTTCTTCAGTAGGACTTGTCCTTTTCCAAAGTGCTTTGTAGAGCAAGCTGAGAAGGGCAATAGCCTCGAAGGCAGAAAAATGATTGTAGTTGTATTTATGTACCTAAACAATGCCCCTCGGTGAAAGACGTGGGATGAGCCAATAAAGACAAACGGTGATTTACTGGAGGTTATGCTCGGTACAAAAGCAGCTGCTTTTAGGATGTACTTTGTAACTTAACTACCAGCCTACGCCAGCCTATGATGTCAATCAAGGGTGCAAAGTCCCACCCCAACTACATTAGTAAGCCAAGATGTCTTCCACACAACAGCATGGAGGAGATCCCATGTTCATTCCCACTATAATTACAGCCTGTGGCTTGCCAGTCGTGCAGCTGTAATTACTACTTTAGAGTTCTGTGTGTAATATAATTGTTTGATTTTTCAGAATTGCTCCTGTTCTTGGATTGGCATGGTATAAGCAGCGCACCTGAATTTTCTTTTTCTAAGAAGCACACTGTTCCTTTCTGCTTCCATCTATATCTTACTTCTCGACTAGTTCTTCCTTTTGATTCCTTGAATTTTCCATTAAGCAGGTATACTTTGAAGTATACACTCCTTCCAGGAGTTAAACCCTGCCAGGCCACAAAGAAAGTAGCATGAGCAAAAATCATAAAAGGTTGTGTTTAAAAACCAGGGGAAAGGCTTTTAAGCAGAGGTAGAGATACTATGTAAAAAGATATGCTGTACTGGAAATGCATAGCCATTTTTCTCCAAGTTTTATGCTGGCCTGGTCACTTTGTTAGCTAGATGAAAGTAAAGTTGCCAAGTGGCCTAGGTCAAAGAGGGAGATTTTATATTGGTCTGGGATTTTTTGCTGACCCTGATGCATGCTGGTAACTGCAGTACCAACTTCAAATAGAAGTAGGGACTACAAATCCCACAATGCTTTACTATGTAAGTTCAAAAATAAGGGCTGCTCAAAAGTCTCCCTCTTTAAACTGGGCCTTTTGGCATCTCTTTGAATGTTGTACTGCAGTATATATACCTAAAATATAAAGTCCTCAGAATATCATCCATTTTATTAACTTTTTGTTACCAGTGGTATGTACAGCAGGGAAGCTTTTACAATTGTTTTAAGACCTTATATATATGCAAACATACATACATATACATACACACTGCTATTTTTCTGAGGAAAAAAGGATCCAAAATATGCCCTTTTCTCTGTGTTTGTGTTTTCCAGCCCCTCTGTTTAGGGCTGTCAGCATAAATTTTGGGGTCAGTACATGCCCATTTTCTAGGTCACATCCAATCTTGGGTCCTCCCCAGTAACCCCTACCAATCTACATTTTTTTATTCCCCCTTTTTTCTGCCTCATCCCTTGTCTCCACATATTCACCCTTTTCCCTTCATCTTCACATGTCCATTCTCCCTCTGCTTCCATAACTAAACCCAGATACTCTCTTCTTCAGCACAACCTGTTTCCAATCTTACCCTCTCTGATCTATTTGGATGCTCTTATAATGTGCTTATCTATCCTTGCAGATGTATTAAATTGTACTAATGTGCAAATAGGGTTGCTAACTGGCTGGTTTTGTGCACAGGAGGTCAGTAGCCGGCGGGACTGAGAACTGGCCAGTTGTGGTTGCTGATTTTCTGCTGACTGCCCAACTCGGGGACATCTGTATCGGGGAAAACTCTGGTGTTGGAGGTGCACTAATCTGTCTTCCAACTTCCATTGCTGCTGCCGTCAGCCTTGCCCCCTTTCCAGTCCAACATATCCCCCTGCAAGTGCTCCAATCCTTCCTCCAGTCCAGACTCAACTAAATATCTAAAAGTTCTATGTAAACCTGTAAGTTCCTGTTCCGTGTAAACCACCTTGATTCCCGGATAAGGTGGTATAAAAAACAGATAAATAAATAAACTTCCCCCTCCTGCTGGCCCAGCCACTGGTTGCCTCAACCTCAGACCTATGGCAGCTGCAATAACAAACGGAGAAGAATAGGGCCTTGAGTCTACACCTGTTCTAAAAGCTCAGCGGCATCCCAAGCCCACAGGAAAGTAGTCTGCATTGGAAGGGGTGTGGGACACATCTGAGTCTTCAGCACAGGTTGATGCAGCTGCAGTGGCAGGACTACATGAGGGGAAAGTTGATGATGGACTGGGGGGTGGTTTGGAGGGGAGAGAATTAAAGGGTGGATGACACATGCAGGTCCACTAAGGGAAGGAGAATAGGGAAACAGAGGGGAGATGCTGAACATTGGCAGGTACTAAGGAGACTGAGAAGGGGGGGGATGCTGGTTATTGGGGAGGGAGGTGAAACTAGGGAAATAGGGGAAATGCTTTTCATAGGGGGGAGAAGGGGAGGGTTAGTTGAAAAACGGGTATAAGAGGATGGAGAATGAGACGTAGAGGCAGAAAATGAGGGACATCGAGGACTAGTTATCAAAGAGGAGGAGGAGTGAACTCTAGATAGAAAAGCAGAAAAATACATGGAAGAGAGGAAGATACAAGTGTTAGAAATGGATGTAGTGGAGGAAATTAAGACAGGAAGAGAAAGAAGAAATGTCAGACAGAAGTAGATCCTTTAAGTTTAAATGGAGTTACGAAAAGAAAGCAGAAATCAGAGACTGGGACTAACATGATTAGAAGAATAAAATGGCCAGACAACAAAGGTGTATTAGTTTTTCGAATGACCAAAGAAAACAGATACAAAGACTGGCAGTATTTTCAGGCTTGTAAAACCCCTTTTATTGACCCCTACGCGTTTTGGCCTCTCGGCCTTCTTCAGGGGGATACAGAATGAGGGAGCAAACCTCGAGAGAGCAAAATCATAATTAAAAACAAACCGTCAGAAGAATGATAAGTACAATAGTACTTTTAAAATAAAAAAAATTAAATTAATGAATGTAAAACATGCAAATCATTATAATGGCCAAAAACGACTTAAAATTCAATAAATTATATATTAAAACCAAATGAGAGTATCAATAAAATCATAAAACATGACACATGTATCAAAAAATTATTAAAAAGTAACTAAAAATAAAATTAATAAATTAAATCAAAAACACATATAAGATGAGGAGGACAACTATAAAACATATAAATAGTGTGTTATCTAATACTTATTGGAACATATAGAAAAAATGATAATAAAATACATAAACATGGATATATCTACCGCTACCTTTGTGCAAATATTTGCTTTCAAATAAGACATTTGCCACTGAAATAAATATCTAAAAATTAATTAGATACCAATATGCTATTGATAACTAATGTTAATACATAAATTAATAAATGCTTTTTATTTATGTATTAATCATTTATGTTGTTAGTAACTAATGTTAATCTATTTATTTATTTATGTATATATTAATAACATATCTGGTGAACAAAGTACATAAACAACCAACAAGACTCAAATGTCTCTTGTGAATCATAAACACAAACTTATGTTTCAAATAACAAGGATAGATAAAAGAACAAAAATGTTAAACAAAATTAGAAATCTAAAAACATTATTTATGTATTAATTTATGTATTTATGTATTAACATTAGTTATCGATAGCATATTGGTATCTAATTAAGTTTTAATTAATTTCAGTGACAAATGCCTTTTATTTGAAAGCAAGTATTTACAAAAAGGTATTGGTAGATATATCCATGTTTTTTATGTATTTTATTATTTTTTCTATATGTTCCAATAAGTATTAGATAACACACTAGTTGTTTTATAGTTGTCCTCATCTCATATGTGTTTGATTTAATTTATTAATTTTATTTTTTAGTTACTTTTTAATAATTTCTTGATACATATGTGTCATGTTTTATGATTTTATTGATATTCTCATTTGCTTTTAATATATGATTTATTGAATTTTGTTAAGTCGTTTTTGGCCATTATAATGATTTGCATGTTTTACATTCATTAATTTTTTTTTTTTTAAAGTACTATTGTTCTTATCTTTCTTCTGACAGTTTGTTTTTAATTATGATTTTGCTCTCTCTAGGTTTGCTCCCTCATTCTATATCCCCCTGAAGAAGGCCGAGAGGCCGAAACCCGTAGGGGTCAATAAAAGGGGTTTTACAAAGACTGGCAGTATTTTCAGATTTGTATCTGTTCCTTTGGTCTTCCGTATTCTACAGATACTCTTGTTGCTTTTTTTTTGTCTCATCTTAGTTTTTCGAATGTACATCTGCCAGGGCTAGTGTTTAGACATGGTTGTGGCCCAGGGCAGAAATTTGGTAAGGAACTACAAAGCCCACTATCAGGCTATGCCTGCTTCAACTTCAAGCTGGCTTTGGGCCCTCCTTTGACCAGGGGACCTAGGGCAGATCTTGTTGCACCTCCTTAATGCTGGCCATGACATCTGCTGTTTTTATACAGTATAGCACAGTAGAGAGGTAAACTAATCTTAATTTTTTAATCTATACTTTATTCGAAATAAAAAAGAGACATATACATCCAATCATTTATCAACATTAGTCAACTTTAAGCACCTTAAGGGGGTTGGTTATAGTCACCAACATATATATATATCATAGAGTACACCATGCTTACATATCATTGTACAAGCCACTGGCATCACCCCCCCACCCAAGGTAGTATCTTATCCCTTGCTACATGAGCAGCATAACATTCATTCGTCTCCACCCCCCATTCCTCCCCCACTGTTGTGTAGTCAAATATTGGGTATATATTCCCCATATACATTGGAACATATCCATTCTATTCCATTTTATGAGTGTCAACTTAGCCATCAGACACACAGCACAATTTGTTCACAAACTCCCTCAATGGAAGGGTTTCCCATTGTTTCAAATACTGAGTGACCACCAGTCTGGCTGCCACCAAACCCAGCCTCACCCATTGAGCTTCATCCGTCTTTAGCCCATCCATTGTCACTCCCAGTAGGGCATGCATCACTTCGATAGTCCCTTTCGTCTGGAGGATTCCCCCCCAGGAAATTCCCTACTTTAGCCCAATACCCAGCCACCTTTGGGCATATCCACTTAATGTGAGTAAACGTGCCTTGCCCCCCACATTCTCTCCAACAGTGTGGGAAACTCTTCCCAAAGATCTTTGCAAATTTGACTAGGGTGTATAACCACTGGAAGAGCATTTTATAGCTATTCTTGGTCATGTTATTGGCCATCAAATCCCTTATACCACTTTTGTATATAGTCCTCTACTCATCCTCCAACCAGTGCACTCCCAAATCTTGTTCCTAATGAATCTGAAAGACCATGCTTTAGTCCCTAGTTTCACTGTGTTTTGTCTTGATTAGATTGTAAGCTCTGATGAGGGACTGTCTTCTATATGTATAGTGCTGCATATGTCTTGTAGCACTATACAAATGATGAGTAGTAGTAGTATTTTGTCCTTAGTGGGACCATTCAAAATAGCGTAAAGAAAGGATCATAACCCCCCCCCCCCCCCCCGGATGGGGAATGGTTCAGCCGTCAAGCCTCCCTGCAACGTAATATAGGGTTTTACCTGGAAATATTGGTAATATTCCTCTCCCCGATCCCATACTCTTGCATAAGATCAGTATATCTTAGAAGCGCTCCCTCATCTACAAACTGCCCCAGATATTCCAAACCTCTGGCCCCATCTCTTAAATGTTGCATCTATAGCCACAGCTGGGAAATCCTCATTAAACCAGTGGGGCAAAAGAGGGGAACCCCTGTCAAGTGCCCCTCTGTAAAGTAAACCCCTCTGTGTATGGTCCCATTGATGTTCAAACAAGCATGTGGCTCAACATAGAATGCTGGAACACCCTTTAAGTATCTGCTTTCTAGCCCCATCTGGCTGATAACTGCCTACAAAAAGGGCCATAGTGCACAGTCACAGGCCTTTTCGGCATCTACATATGGTGTTATCCTTCTGCCTGCCTCCCTGAAACAAACCCCACTTGGTCTGATAAGGCAGGCAAAGAGAGAATTTGAAAAGAAATTTGCTGTGGAAGCAAACACGCATAATAAAGACTTTTTCAAGTACGTACATAGCAAAAAAAACCTGTGTGTGTCAGTTGGACCATTAGATGATAAGGGTTAAAAGGGGCACTAAGAAGCGGCAAGGCTATAGCGGAGAGACTGAATGAATTCTTTGCTTCAGTCTTTACTGGAGAAGATGTAGGGACGTTACCATGATTGAAATGGTATTTAAAGATGATGTATCGGAAGAACTGAAATAAATATCAATAAACCGGGAAGATATAGCACAACTCTTTGATAAACTAAACAGCAGCAAATCACCTGGACCAGATAGTATACACCCGAGAGTGTTGAAAGAACTGAAATATCAGATTGCAGACCTACTATTATTAATCCGTGAACCATCATTAAAATCATCTGTAGTACCTGAAGATTGGCAAATGGCCAATGTAACGCCAATTTTTAAAAAAGGGTTCCAGGGGTGATCCTGGAAACTAAGGCCAGTGAGTCTGACATCAGTACCAGGCAAAATGGTAGAAACCATTATAAAGAACAAAATTACTGAATATGTAGATAGTCATGGTTTAATGGGAGAAAGCCAACATAGCTTTAGCCAAGGAAGGTCTTGTCTTACTAATCTGTTATATTTTTTTGAAGGTGTGAATAAACAGATACACTATATCAACCGGCTCACCTATGTCTATCTGGATTTTCAGAAAGTCTTTGACAAGGTCCCTCATGAGAGACACTTGGCAAAGTTAAAAAGTCATGGGATAGGAGACAGTGTACTATTGTGGATCAGGAACTGATTAAAAGATAAAAAGGCGAGGGTAGGGCCAAATGGCCAATTTTTCCAATGGAGAAAGGTGAATAGTGGAGTACCCCAGGGATCTGTGCTGGACTCACTGCTTTTTAACATATTCTTAAATAACCTGGAAATGGGAATAACGAGTGAGATAGTCAAATTTGCAGATCACAAAATTATTCAGAGGAGTTAAAATTGAAGAGAATTGTGAAAAATTGCAAGAGGACCTTGATAAATTGGAAGACTTGACGTTCAAATGGCAGATGAAATTTAATGTGGACAAGTGCAAAGCTTTGCACCTAGGAAAGAACAGCCCAAACTATGGTTACACGATACAAGGTTACCACCTTAGAATCCACCACCTAGGAAAAATATTTAGGCATCATCGTGGATAACACATTGAAACCCTCCCCCAGTATGCAGCAGCAGCCAAGAAGGCAAATAGAATGCTAGGAATCATAAGGAAAGGAATGGAGAATAAAACAAAGGATATTATAATGCCTCTGTATCGTTCTATGGTGCAATTGCACCTTGAATATTGTGTGCAATTCTGGTCGACATATCTTAAAAAAGATATAGCTGAATTAAAAAAAGGTACAAAGAAGAACAGCAAAAAAGGGTATCCTTCTATTCCCTTTGCCATATTTATTTAACAGCTTTTTTTTTTTTTTTTTAATACCGCTTTATCCTTCGGTGAAAGCGATTTACATTGAAACACAACATTTACAATAAACAGGGAAGTCAACTTGGAAGAACTTTGATACATATTGTTGGGAGGTAACTATGTACATTTATATATGTAAGAGGTATGAGGTAAGAGGAGTTTACGGGTAATTCAGGAGTTGAGGTTGGGGGTAAGAGGGAAACTGTCAAGGGTTATGTTAGTGGGCAGCATTCTTTGAATATGTGGGTTTTAAGGGCTTTCCTGAAGGAAGCTGCATCAGTTGTAGTCCTTAGACTTTCTGGGATAGAGTTCCAGAGTAGCAGTGCGTAGAGAGAGAAGATGTAGCGGTGTTGGTTTTTGTGAACATCGGCAATGTCTGTAGCGTGTTCCTTAAGGTGGATCGTCTCCCTCTGTTAGGTGTGATCTAGATCAGGGTTTGTAGGTGTGGTGTACTGAGTCATTGAGGATTTTGAATGTTGTGAGTATGGATTTGAATTTTATATGTTCTACCATGGGGAGCCAATGTAGTTGCTTGAGGTGAGGTATAATGTGATCTGTTCTCTTTGCATTGAAGAGGTTTAAAAGGTTGGGGCTCTTCAACTTGGAAAAGAGATGGCTTAGGGCGGATATGATAGAGGACTATAAATTAATGAATGGAGTGTAATGATGAATGTAGATTACGCCATCAAAAAGTAGAAAGACTAGAGGACATGCAATTAAGTTACAGTGCAATCCATTTAAGACTAATAAGAGAATATATTTTTTTACTCAACGTGTAATCAAGCTCTGGAATTCCTTACTAGAGGATGTAATAAAAGCTGTTAGTGTAGCTTTTTATAGCTGTTAGTGTAGTTTGGTTTAAAAAATGTTTTGGACAAGTTCCTGGAGGAAAGGTCCATAAACCATTATTAAAGAGGATCTGCGAAATCCACTGCTTGCCCCAGGACAAGCATTGTGGAACATGTGTGCCTGGATTGGCCACTGTTGGAAACAAGATTCTGGGCTTGATGGATCTTGATCTGACCCAGTATGGCCTTTCTTATGTTCTTATGTTACATCTCAACTTAGAACCCTCCTGTGCCTAGACAGCATAACACACTTATTGTGTTCAAAGGGTATCCAAACCTCCACTTCAGTTTGCTTAGTATGCTAATGGGAGGAGTGGCTCAGTGGTTGGGACAGGTTACCTCAGGCTGGAGGACCAGGGGTTCAATTCCCACGTAGGGACAAGTAATCTCAGGCCGGAGGGACTGGGGTCTCTAGTCCCATGGCCACTCCTTGTGGCCTTGGGCAAGCCACTTAACCCTCCATTGCCTCAGGTACGCTTAGATTCTGAGCCCTTTGGGGACGAGGGAATAAAAAGTGCCTGTTAGCATATATCAGTAAACCGCTTTGACCCAGTGAAAAGCGGTATATAAGCACAGTTAAACAAATAAATAAATGTACTTTTGATTCTGCCAATCAAATAGCTTTCATGGATTCGCAAAGTCAATTATTTTATGTTAATTTCTTCTTGTGTAGGGCCCTAACACGTAGATGTCTGAGTCCATATACAAATTATTTTTATTTTATTTATTTTATTTATTTAACTATTTCTTTTATACCGCCCCTTCCAGAGATCAAGGGCGGTTTACATATAACAGATTAACAGTCTTGTACACAATTTGTATACATTTTACATAGAACAGTAGAAATCAACTATTTACATTGAACAGTAAGTATAAACTTTGTAGGTATTGTAACAAAAAACAAGCAAACATATCAAACTTTGTACAAAAGTATATTTACATCGTGTAGTGTGTGTGGTGTATGGGGTAGAGATTGGCGTAGGTGCTGGAATTTAGTTCCTTTTATTTTTGTCATCTTTGGGGCGTGTGTGGGGGGACAGGCTTGTGGTTAGATTGTTGGGGTTAAAGGAGTTTGTGCATGGGTGCCCACATTTGTGGTAGAGCTGGCTTTGGGGGAGTAGGGGATTTCGAAGTGTTCAGTGAACAGGTAGGTCTTTAATTCTTTTCTGAATTGGATGAGGTCTCTTATGGTGCGAAGTTCAATAGGGAGGTCGTTCCAGAGTGTAGGAGCAGTGAATGAGAATGCTCTAGAGCTAGTGGTATTCTTGGTTTTACAGATGGCTTTAGGTATGATGAGGGAGTGGGCTACGTTTTGTCTGAGGGTCCTTGTCGATGTTGGAGACTGCAGTAATGTGGTTAAGTGTGAGGGGGCTATGTCGTTTATGAGTTTATAGGTTGTTAGGATAATTTTGTATTTGATTCGGCTGTTTATAGGAAGCCAGTGGAGTTCCAGCAGTATTGGGGTTACGTGGTCTGTTAGGTGGGCTTTAGCAATTACTTTTGCACAGATGTTTTGTGCTCTTTGTAGAAGGTATGTGCTTTTTTGAGGGAGGCCTATTAGGAGACTATTGCAATAGTCGAAGTGAGGGGTGATCAGTGTACTTACTACGGATCTAAAGTCTTGTGTTTCAAGGAGTGGCCTTAGGTGCTGAATAGTTTTGAGTTTGTAGAAAATGGTTTTTACTGTTTGTTTTATGTGTGGCAGCATGGATAGGGTGTGGTCTATTATTACCCCTAAGTATTTTACCTGTTTTCTGACAGGTATTGAAGTTTTGTTGATTGTGATTGTTTCCGGGTAAGTGTTTTCAGTCATAGAAGATCTTGTTACAAACATTGCCTCAGTTTTTTTGAGATTTATGCTGAGGTAGTTCGTTTCCATCCAGGAGGAGGTCTCGGCCATGCATTTGGATAGAGAGTCATATGTATGGTTTTTAGTGGTTATGGGGATAGCTAGCATGATGTCATCAGCATATATAAAATGGTTAATCCTGTGTTTTTTAAATATGTTTGTTATCGGTTGTAGATACAAGTTAAATAGGAGGGCTGAAAGGGCTGATCCTTGGGGTATTCCTTGTCCTTGGGGGAATGTTTCTGATGTTTGTTGATCAATTTTTATAACCAAATAAGAACATAAGATATGCCATACTGGGTCAGACCAAGGTCCATCAAGCCCAGTATCCTGTTTCCAACAGTGGCCAATCTAGGACATACGTACCTAGCAGTTTCCCTAAAAGACACAGGTTCTACAATGCTTGTATTGGGTCAAGCATTGATTTCCTGGGTCCCTTTTTAATAATGGTTTATGGACCTTTCCTCCAGGAACTTGTCCAAACCTTTTTTAAACCCAGCTACACTAACAGCCTTTACTACATCCTCCGGTAACAAATTCCAGAGTTTGATTACACGTTGAGTGAAAGAATATTTTCTCTTATTAGTCTTAGATAGTTTACCCTGTAGCTTCATTGCATGTCCCCCTAGTCTTCCTATATTCTGATAACATAAACAATCTTAGTTTACCCGTTCCACTCCATTCATTCATTAAATGAAAAAGCCAATTGAATATTAATGGTAAGGTAGTACAGACCAATCACAATCGATGATCATTTGGGCCACAGGGTGCACCCCCATCCATTGATGGTTTTGGGGGGGGGGGTCCCTCCGATGTCCACTTTTGGTAAATCCTAGACCAAAACAGATTGAAAATTGTGTGCTTTAAAATAACAACTCATTAGCCATATAAACTAGGGAAAGCCAGTGCTGGCTCTGAAATAGATGTACCTTTTTGGGATCTGCTGGGTACTTGTGACCTGGATTGGCTTCTCTTGGAGACAGAATGCTGTGCTCTATAGACCTTGCTCTGACTCAGCAGGACTTATATTATGTTCTTATATTAGTTGTCTTGATTGTGTCCTATAGCACCAGATTCCACAACTTAACTGTGTGCTGCATTAACATGTTAAGTGCTGTCGAGTCGGAGTCAACTCATGGCGACCCTCTGGAAAGTTGTCCTAAATTGTGTTCGGTCTTCAGTCAGGCGTCTTTGTTGACAGACTGGTACCCGTAGCTGCTGTTATTGTATCGATCCATCTCATTGCTGGCCTTCCTCTTTTGCATTGACCTTCTATCTTGCCAAGCATGATGTCTTTATCTAATGATCTCTCTCTTCGCATGATGTGTCCAAAGTATGAAAGTCGAAGTCTTGTCATCTGAGCTTCTAAAGAAAGCTCAGGTTTGATCTCCTCTAGTACTGACTCGTTTGTTCTTCGGGCAGTCCATGGGATACACAACATACTTACATACTTTTATGATTTATTTTCAATCTGCTAGTGGTTAGTTTCATGGAAGGTCCTCTTGGTATAGTGTTCTGAAGGTTAAATACTCATCCCTTTGCACCCCAGCTGGGCCAGCCCCGGAGTTGGTTCAACTTGTTGGCACCCTTGGCAAACCTTAAACCTTATGCTCCCCCTGGCTGTCAAAATCTATTGTTTAGCTTTGAATGCCCTGCTCTTTGTTGCTGCCCTAGGCAACTGCTTAGTTTACCCAGTGTTTGGGCCAGCCTTGCATCCCCTTCATGATTTCATAAACTATTATTATATCCCTTCTTAGTCAGCTTTCCCAAGTTGAAGAACCCTTACCTGTTTAGCTTTTCTTTATAAGGGAGGTGCCCCTTTCCATTTACCGTTTTGTAGTTCTTATATGAATCCTTTACAGCTCCATTGTATCCTTTTTGAGATTAGCCCACAGAATTACACACAGTTCTCAAGTGCAGTCACGTCATTGACCTATACAAAGGCATAATGATATGCTCAGTTCTGGTCTCCTTTCTCTTTCAAATAACCTCTAACATTCTCTTTGCTTTCTTAGCAGCCTCCTCTGCACACTGGACTGAAAATTTCAACATATTACCCACAATGATTCCAAGATGTTTTTGGTGGTTTTCAAATATTTCCTTCCAGAAAGACTACTTCAAACAGAAAATAAAAAAGTAGATAGCCTGTTTGAAGAAGTTTGGATTTGGATTCAGAGTGAAGAGGAATGCCATCCTCTTCACTATCTGGAGTGGAGGAGTAGCCTAGTTGTTGGGGCAAGGTACATCAGGCCAGAAGGTTGGGGGTTCAAATCCCACTAGAGGACAGCAACCTTGGGCCGGAAGGACTGGGGTTTCTAGTCCCACAGGTGCTCCTTGTGGTCTTGGGCAAGCCACTTAACCCTCCATAGCCCATGTTCCCTGTAAATTAGTTATCTCCAAGTTATAATACCCTGTTCAATGTAATTTCAGTTTGTTCAATGTAAACCGCACTGATGCAGAATAGCACAGTATATAAGAGAATGTAAATAAATAAAAATTAAAATAAATCCATGAAACTTTCTGTGGATGCTTTGAAGAGCAGGGTGACTAAATCACCACCCTGAAGCAGGCATTCTACCAAAATACGGTCCAAATTGGGGGTTGAAAGCATGGTCAGTGAGTGCTGGCTCTTCTCTTTCCTCCGCCCTTTACTTTGCTGTGAAATTCACGTTTTTGGAATCTGATATTAGAACTGCTTCTCAGTCTTTAAGTTACCAGTGTTATAAAACAAAGTTAAAGATGCTAGTTTTGTTTTAAGCAGTGTCATTGGAAAACTTCCAGGAGGACCAGCTGGCATAGAATACTTCCCTTGGGGCCACTTCCAGAAACATAGAACATAGGAAATGACAGCAGATAAAGACCATACGGCCGATCCAGTCTGCCCATCCATAAGAACTATAAAGTTCTACAATCCCATCCTCTCCCTCAGAGATCCTTTTTATTTATCCCATGCTTTTTTGAGTTCAGATATAGTTCTCTTCTCTACCATCGCCGATGGAAGGCTCTTCCACACATTCACACCCTTTCTGTAAAGAAATCTTTCCTCAGATTACTCCTGAGTCTATCGCCTTTCACTTTCATGTTATGACCAAATCATCTCGGAGTCATCCGGAAGAAAGCCACTTCCTGTGCATTTATTCCATGGAGGTATGTAAACGTGTCTATCATATCACCCCTCTCCCGCCTTTCCTCCAGAGTATACATATTCAATGTTTTAAGTTCATTCCCATATGCCTTATGACAAATATCACTAGCTATTTTAGTAGCTGCCCTCTGGACGGACTCCATTCTGTTTATATCCTTTTGAAAGTGCGGTTTCCAGAATTGTACATTGTACGCCAAATGAAATCTCACTAGAGCTGTGTACAAAGATACTGTTACCACCTCCTTCCTGCTGGCTGTTCCCTTCCTTCTGCACCTAAGCATCCTTCTGGCTTTTGCCATCACCTTTTCTACCTGTTTGGCCACTTTAAGATCATCTGATATGACCACCCCCACCCACCCTGGTCCCACTCTTCTTTTGTGTATTGAAGTACTTCACTCCCTATACTGTACTGCTCCCTTGGCCTTTTGCAGCCCAAATGCATGACCTTGCGTTTTGTAACATTAAATATTAGCTGCCAATTCTTGATCATTCTTCAAGCTTTGCTAGATTTCTCATTATCTTAACCATACCTTCCAGGATGTCTGTTCTGTTGCAGATTTTGGTATCATTACTTGGACAACTTGGGATTGGCAAGGTCTTGTTCTGCTCCCAGAGAAGTCTTCTGGTTTTCCAGCTTTTGGAGTCGTGAGACTGCTGCTTATTGTAAGCATAGATCAGTGGTTTTCAACCTAGTCTTCAGGGCATATCCTGAATATCTGACTGATTGCATATCTACAATGAATATGCATGAGAGAGATTTGCATGCACTGCCTCCTTTATATGTAAATCTTTCTCATGCATATTCATTTAAATATTCAGCTTGGTCAACTTCTTGCATTGGTTGTATTGAAGTCCTTCCAATATTCCAGGCTGTTAATTAGCCATCTAACTATGCAATAAGATAGTACAATAATTTTATAAACTTTCCTAGCCCATAAAAGAGCTTTTATAAAATTATCCCACAGGGTATGTGCATATAAATAAGTACTGTGACAAGAACATGCACACTTGTGTATATAACCCTGGGCCAGCCTGTCACCTAGGCAATTGCCTAGGGTGGCTGACACCGATGGGCAGCATTACTACCCCAAACCTCCGGAAGAGGCAGCTGAACTGCTGCTTCAGCGCTGTGGCAGGATTAAAATGCCTGCATCCATGCACGTGCAGTTCCGGCCTACCCGTCCTCCAAGAAAATTGCATTGGGGGGGGGGGGCAGGAGCAGCAGGCCGTGAGTGTGCTTGTGCGCAGACACTTTAAGGCCTGACACAGCGCTGAAGTGGCAGTTCAGCTGCTGCTTCAGCGGGAGGGGGGAGCAGCAGAAACCCTCATGCCCCACTGATGTGACATACGTGTAGGCATGTTTGTTGTTAGAGCACAGGTGTAGTTGCAGAGTATGTTCATTCCTTGTAAAATATACACAGTCATGCAAATGTGCATATATTTGAACCATTTTCTGAGCTTCAGTCTAGCCATGGTTTCTGCTGGTTTATTCCTAGTATTTTATAAAGACACATAGGTGCCTTTTTACTCTCTAGGAGATTTGTTATAAAATAACCTCTCACCTGTGCTACTGATAATTTATATAGCACTAGAAGGCATACACAGCACTTCACAGACACATATAGAAGACAGCCCCTGCTCATAGAGCTTACAATCGAATCAAGACTGACTGCACAAGACAGAAGAAACAAGTGGTAAAAGGGAGGGAGATACAAAGCGACTAAGGGATTAGGAACCAAAAGCGACTTTGAAGAGATAAGCCTTTAGCATGGATTTGAAGAGGGGTTGGGAAGAGACTTGAGATAAAGAAACAGAAAGTTTGTTCCAGGCATAAGGAGCAGCAAGGTGAAAAGATCTAAATTTAGAGTTGGCAGTAGAAGAAAAGGACATCAAGAGAAGAAAGCCAGCAGAGGAGTGGATTTCATGAGGTGGGGGGATTAGGGAGAGAGGAGAGGAAAGGTAATGAGGGGCAGTAGAGTGAATGCATTGGTATATTAAAAGAAGAAGTTTGAATTGGATACAGAAGTGGAAGGGGAGCCAGTGAAGAGATTTTTGAAGAGGGGTAATATGAGTGTATCGGGGTTGGCAGAAGATTAGCTGCGCAGCAGAGTATTGAATAGATTGAGGGAGACCAGCAAGGAGGAGGTTACAGTAGTCATCTCGGGAGGTGACCAAAGAAGGGATAAGAGTTTTAGTAATGTGCTCAGAGAGGAAGGGGCAGATTTTGTTAATGTTGTAAAGGAAGAAGAGACAGATTTTAGCTATCTGTTGAATATATGTGAAGAAGGATAGGGAGGCGTCTATGATCTCGAGATTGCAGGCCGAGGAAACAGGCAGAAGATGAGTGTTGTCAATAGTGATAGAGAACGGAGGAAGGTTTAGGGGGAAAAATAAGGAGTTCAGTTTTAGATATGTTTAACTTTAGTTGGCAGTTAGACATCCAGGCAGCGATGTCAAATAAGCAAGGAGAGATATCAGGAGTGGATAGATAGATCTGAGGGTCATCGGCATAAAAATGATACTGAAAGCCATGGGAAAAAATAAGAGCACCATGGGACTGGAGAGAAAAGGTGAGGGCCCAGACCCCACACCCTTGGGGGACACCAACTGAGCAAAGGATGGCAGAGGAGGAACCACCAGAACAGACTCTGAAAGAGCAAGCTGTTCAATAGAATGAAAGGGATGAAAACCAGACTGAAGTGGATCAAGGAGGGCACGAGAGGAGAGAAATTAGAGACAGTGGCAAAGAACTGCACATTCAAGAAGTTTGGAGATGAATTGGAGAAGGGAGATGGGTTGTTAATTAGAAGGACAAGTAGGGTCAAGTGAGAGTTCTTTTTAAGGAGAGAAGTGATCACCGGGGCCGGTCTGTCCACCTAGTTGACGGCCTAGGGTGGCAAGCTCTGGTGGATGGCACGGAATGCCTTTTTAAAGCAGAGGCTTTGTGCCACCACTTTGATGCCATGGCAGGCCATGCACTTCAATGCCTGCAACTTGAAAACCATGGCCTGCCACGCTTGCTCTCTCTAACACAACCTCTAGTCAGTGGTGAGGGGGCTGCGTGTCCAAATGGCAGATGAAATTTAATATGGGCAAGTGCAAAGTTGTGCACTTAGGGAAGAACAACCCAAACAGTTACACAACGCAAGGTTCCACATTAGTAATTAACACTCAGGGAAAGGATCTGGACGTCATCGTGGATAGTACATTGAACTCCTCTGCCCAGTGTGCAGCTGCGGCCCAGAAAACAAATGGAATGCTAGGAATCATAAGGAAAGGAATAGAAAATAAACACAAGGATATTATAATGTCTCTGTATTGCTCCATGGTGTGACTGTACCTTGAATATTATGTGCAATTCTGGTCACTATATTTTAAAAAGGATATAGGAGAATTGAAAAAGGTACAGAGAAGAGACGGTTGAGGGGGAGATATGATAGAGATCTGTAAAATGAATAGAGTGGAACAGGTAAATGTAGATCCGTTGTTTACTCCTTCAAAAAGTAGAAAGACTAGGGGGACCCGCAATAAAGCAGCAATGTAGCACATTTAAGACTAATCAGAGAAAATATTTTTTCACTCACTGTGTAATAAAACATTACTGGAGGGCGTAGTAAAAGCTGTTAGTGTAGCTGGGTTTAAAAGAGGTTTGGACAAATTAAGAGGACTAAGGAAATCCACTGCTTACCCCTGGGACAAGCATCATGAAATGTATATACCTTTGGGAACCCGATAGGTACTAGAGACCTCGAAGGCCACTGTTGGAAGCAGAATACTGAGCTTGATGGACCCTTGGTTTGACCCAGTATGGCATATGCATATCTTAGGTGGAAGGAGCGACAGGCCTTGAGGTGCTGAAGAGCATGGTTTGCTGAAGTGGCAGCACAAAGCTGCTTTTTGTGAATCTGGGGAGGGTTGTGCTGCCACCGGCCCCCCCCCCCTCCACCCCCAAGGTGGGAAATGGATTTGGGCAGTGCGGTGGAAGAAGAATGGTGGCACAGGAGCTGCACAGTTTTTGTGTGTGAGAGGCAGGGCCGGCACAAGCCTGGGGCAGCAGAAATCCTTGTGCCAGCCCTGCCTCTCACACACAAAAACTGTGCAGCTCCTGTATAGCTTTGTCTGAATAGGACTCTGCTGCTGTAAGCATCTACTTGGAGCCATAGTGGTGAAGCAGTAGTGATGTCATCGCCCCTCCTCATTATGGAACGTGGCCGCTCTGCTGCAGAAGCATGGAGCCTTTTTCACGGCGTTGCACCATTTCATTACATTTTTAAATGGCTTTTTCACATTAAGCATAAAGCGATAAGAAATCAAATACAATCTATTGCAAACAAACATACAAATACAAAATTTCAAAATACCAAGTCAGTTCAAATACCAAGTTCATATGAAAGTACAAATCATAATTTACCTACTCTTAAATTAGCTGGCCTTATTAAAGGCTTACCTAAATACAGGTTCTCTGCATCTATATTGTTGATAAAGGGCAACAAATTTGTTCAAAAGTTTTGCTTCCTGAAATATTTTTGGTGATTGATAGACAGCTTCAAGCTGAACACAAATATAATTTCAAATTGACTATATTACGTAGGAATTTGGAGAAACATGAAATTAAATTTTGACTGAATTTAGTATGTTTAATAGCACAATGATGCTCACATATTGAACTAGTTCACCTGAGCTAAAAATGTTTTGCTCTTGATTTTCATTCGTACTCAGCATCTGATGCTTCTTGTTTTAGTGTCCAATAATAGTAGGCCAGTATTGATGAATTCCAATTGCCCTGATACCGCTTTTTCATCATCGCTATGCCCTGGTGAAGCCTTTCCCCATCATCATCACTGACTGCACCAAGATTAGCAAGGAAGAAGTCAAAGTATGAATGCAGAAAATGAATCTAAAGCGACATGTTGCACTTCATGGTTTTGTATGCTTGAAGGATGTTGTCAACCAACTTGACGTAGTTTGGTGCCCTGTAATTGCCAAGAAAATTCTCAACATTCCTGAATGCCTTCCATGCGAGGCGCCACTAGCAGATCTTCGAACTGCTTGATATTGATGATGTGTCTGACTTGTGGACCTGCAAAAATGCCTTCCTTAATCTTGGCATCAGTTATTTTTGGAAACATCTGTTTCAAATATCCAAATCCTTCATCTTCTTTGTTCATTGTTTTCACAAAGTTTTTCATCAGTCCGAGTTTTATATGAAGAGGAGGCAAAAATATTTTTCTTGTCGACAAGTGGGTTCATGTGCCATGTTTTTCTGTCCTTGGAACCAAAACCTTATGGAGCGGCCAGCTCTTTTTAATGTAATGAGACTCTCGGCACGGGAGTTCGATTCGCAAATGAAACCATATTTGGTATATCCGAGTTGCATTTCTAGTAGCAGTGCCACTGCTTTTAGATCACCACAGATGTTCCAGTTGTAATTATTGTACTGTATGTCTTTCAACAACAGTTCCATGTTTTCGTAGATTTCTTTCATGTGCACTGCATAGGCAATAGCTATTGAAGTGTGGATATTGCCATTGTGTAATAAGACAGCTTTCAGGCTTAACAGTGATGAATCGATAAAAAGGTACCATTGTCGTGGGTCATGCTCACAATCCAAAGCCGTGAACAACCCATCAATGTCTGTGCAGAAACAGAGGTTGTCAACCTGCACCAAGAAATTTTTCATATCTTTTTTGCGGGTCCAAAAGACAGAAACCCCATCCTTGCAATCTTGAACCAAGTAGTATGACTTTTGTTTTTGACAAACTTAAGTCCCTCACCAGATCGTTCAAGTCTGACTATGTTATCAGATGAGGCACACTGGACATAAATGGTTCAAAATCTGGATCCATGTCATTTTCCATGTCTGGCCTGTGTATTTTGGCATCTTCATCTGCCTCATCTAGGCTCCATGTCTCTTGTGGCTTCTGTACTGGCATACTGTCATCATGCGGCAGTGGTCTCATGGCTGAAGGCAGATTGGGATGAGCCTGATAGCAATACCGGCCAAAATGGTAGACAGTCATGGTTTAATAGGAGAAAGCCAACATGGATTTAGCCAAGGAAGGTCTTGTTTATTAAACAGTTATATTTTTTTGAAGGTGTGAATAAACAGTTACACTATATCGACTAGCTCACCTTTTGTCTATCTGGATTTTCAAAAAGCCTTTGACAAGGTCCCTCATAAGGGACTCTTGGCAAAACTAAAAAGTCATGGGATAGGAGGCAGTGTACTGTTGTGCATCAGGAACTGGTTAAAAGATAAAAAGCAGAGGGTAGGTCTGAATGGCCTATTTTCCCAATGGAGAAAGGTGAATGGTGGAGTACTGCAGGGATCTGTGCTGGGTCCGCTGCTTTTTAACATATTCATTAATGACCTGGAAATGGGAATAACGAGTGAGGTAGTCAATTTACAGATGACACTAAATTATTCAAAGTTGTTAAAACCCAAGAGGATTGTGAAAAATTGCTAAATTGAAAGACCGGATGTTCAAATGGCAGATGAAATTTAATGTGGACAAGTGCAAAGTTTTGCACCTAGGAAAGAACAACCCAAACTATGGTTGCACAATGCAAGGTTCCACAATAGGAACCACCACCCAGGAAAAAGATTTAGGCTGCTTCATGGATAACAAGTTGAAATCCTCTGCCCAGTGTGCAGCAGCAGTGAAGAAAGCAAATAGAATGCTAGGAATCATAAGGAAAAGAATGGAGAATAAAACAAAGGGTATTCTAATGCCTCTATATTGCTCCATGGTTCCACTGCACCTTGAATATTGTGTGCATTTCTGGTTGCTGAACCTTAAAAAGCAGAATTAGAAAAAATACAGAGAAGAGCCACCAAAATGGTAAAGAAGATGGACTGTGAGGAGAGGCTTAAAAGTTGAGGACTCTTCATCCTTGAAAAGAGATGGCTGAAGTGAGATAGAGGTCTATAAATTAATGAATAGAGTGGAATGGATAAACATAAATCGATTGTTTATGCCATCAAAATATAGAAAGGCTAGGGGACATGCAATGAAGCTACAGTGTAACCTATTTAAGACTAATAAGAGAAAATATTTTTTCCCTTATTGCATAATCATGCTCTGGAATTCATTACCAGAAGATGTAGTAAAAGCTGTTAGTGTAGCTGGGTTTAAAAAAGGTTTGGACAAATACCTGGAGGAAAGGCCCATAAACCATTATTAAAGAGGACCCAGGTAATCCACTGCTTGCCCCAATACAAGCATTATGGAACCTACTTGGTACTTGTGACCTGGATTGGCCATTGTTGGAAACAGGATCCTGGGCTTGATGGACCTTAGTCTGACCCAGTATGGCATTTCTTATGTTGTTATGGGGTATTCAATAGATTTCTTATTTTTAGCAGAGCAGCCGGATACATTGGTATCGCCATATCATCAGAACTGCAAATGGCATTGACTTTCAAGTACCTCTCAGCCAAGCTCTGAGATGGAAAGCAAATGTTGTACAGCAAATGTGAAGAGCCCTGGATTTGTCTTGACCGCCAACTTTACAACTGAAGTAGAGTTAATACGCTTTCTTAAGTGCAGTCATGCTGTGTCTTTGAGGCTTAAGCGTATACGCACCACAAATGTAACAGAATGTATCACGGCTGTTGCAACACTGATGAGACATTGCTGCTGTAACAAATTGTCATTTAGACAAGAAGCTTACATGTAAATGCTATTAAGTACAGAAACTGATATCAATGTCATGAATACAATCTGTGTATGAAAGCTGCTTTTATAGCTTGTACTGCCAGCATCCATCCTGACTAAGCATGTCCACGTATTCCTGAGCAGTAACATGTCCATTGCATGTTGTGAGCCTGAATACAAAACAGCTTACTTTCTAGGCAACATATAAGTAGACTTAAAATATGCAAAGAAATCACAAAAATAAGTGATTGCAAATAAATGATGCATGATAGGTAAAATGTCAAGGTGATTTTCATGATCAGCAACCCAAAATCCATAAAATACACTCAAAAGTGTTCAGGAAGCAAAATCTTTGTCCATTCTAAACCTGACCTAATCTATACTAGCAGTGAATCCCAAAGCTGGAGACCCTATAATTTTAGAAGACTTTTTCCTTTCTACCTGTGACCTTTACTTATGCTATTGGTGGATTAGACATTAGTGGTCTCTGGGAGGATGGTAGAAATAGCCCAAGTCCAAAGTCGTTCATGGACTTTCAAGAGGGTCATTTTAAGAGAGAACTAGATTTAAGCACCTACAACACACGTAAATCAATATTTACGCATGTATTTTCACCAGTTCATTTTATAAATATGCATGTTACCCAATGGTTCATGCTTTTACTGTGGACATCTGCATGGACAGGTTTGGGTGGCACATGGGTTGAACATACAAATACACTCCCAGATTATAAAATACTGTAATTTACATGTGTTCTTTACAGCTCTAGGCATGAGAATTTACTCTAGCTCTAGGGCTGGTGTGTGATCGCACCTTAGATTAACATACATATGCCTTAGAGTAACGTGCATATTTGATCACTTGTACTAGGCTTGCCTTAAGAATATGACAATGCACGTTACCTAGGCGGGACTTTATAAAACTACCTTACACATCTTAAAATTTTGTAGTATTTTGGATTGGTATAGGTCTAGTTTTGGGGCTGCCTGGGACTGGAGGATTTGTATGGGCCTTTGGGGAACAACAAAGATGTTTAGGAGTATTTGGTTTTCTAAGCTTCTGACCAACTGTGCTCTTTTTGTTGTTAGATTTCTTCTTTTTCGCTTTAATTTTTGTAATCTTTTCCTTTAGGATGATTATTTAATACATCACTCAGGGCAGTTTCTCCAAATGGGTTAATTTTGCACATACCATGAACTTCACTTTTAAGACAGGGTATGTGGAGTATGATCTCAGTCTCCTTAAATTTACTGCTAATGCTTAGTATAAAAGTAGCAGTACATTCTCTTTATCTACAGAAGTCCACTTAACCATAGTTAATCCTCTTAACTTTTTTTTCTGTGGTTTATTTCCTGCCATAGTGAGTCCATGAAAATGCTCACCATGGCCTTTATCCATGGCAGGGATGTTACCTGCATCTGTAGTGTCTGCACTATTGCTACCACCATCGTTAGCCCTAGTGTGGAGGCTATGGATGGGCACCTTTTTATCCTGGGCAACTTAGTCAGTATGTATTTTTCTTTTTCTTTCCTACCATACTTCAGTTGTGGTGTTGCCTGGCTGGGATTTAGTATAGATTTTGTATGGGGTCACCACGTGAAAGTACCCAGTAGACTTGGGAAGGGACCTATATTCTCTCTCCCTAAGAGATGCACAGCAATTCACCTACCACAGCTAGTGAATTTCATGTTGTACTTCCCTTTGACCCCTATGCAGCAACAGTCTTGTCTCATTAGAGATTGTTTTTTTTAATGTATTATTTTTAATTAGAATCTGCTTTGTTCTGGCTGTATACTGAAAAAGAATGTAAGAATCACATTAATTTAAATGCAGTAATTAAAATTGGCAGCACTAGCTTAAGCAGCTAGTACAAGTTTCTCATGAATAGTCATGGGCTCTATAGCCTGAGTTAGTAAGAGCCTATCTGCCAGTTTCTGGGAACGCTGTAATCTCTTTAGGTACATTTGCGGCAATCCAGAATAAATTGCATTGCAGTAGTCTATATTGGCTATCGCAAGCACATCAGCCCATCTGGCTGAACACCTAAATTAAAGGAAAGATTTATTGGAAGGCTTCCAATAACATAAAGCCCCCCTCCCCTTCTAGCACAAAAGTAAAGATAAATAAGAGGGATGCTGGGAAACTTTGGCCTGCAATGATGATTTCATGAGCAAATTAAGTTTCTGAGATCTGATATGCCTCAGCTGTCTGCCTGAAGTATAGAGAAGCACATGCCTCTTCATCTTATTAAATCTTTAATTTATCCATTACTTAAATTTCAGACCTCATCCATAGCAAAAAAATTTAATAAGTTTAAAAAAAAGTTTCCCTTCTCATTTGGCAACCTCAAGGAAAATAAGATTAATTGGACAGGTTGGCATGGAAACATGCAAATTTCTGCAAGGCTGCAATATTTTAATTATGCTGTTTGATCACTGTTTTATTGTGTTATCAGTGTTGGCAAAAAGTATTTTGCATTGTATAAATTTGATCCAGCACGTATAATTGCAGTACAGATTTTCAAAGATAGAAAGGTATAAATTTTTCTTTTCATCTTTTTGGCCTGGCTGGTTCCTGTTCCTGCTTTAGGGTTCCACTTCAGTTGGAACTGTGTTTTTATTAAAATTACAGTGCCATAAATCTTCATTTGCAACTATCCTGGTATTTTCCTTTTGTTTTTTTTTTGTTTAAAATCCTCCTCCCATCTTGCCCAGCCATTGTAGCATAACTCTTAGCCAAGGGTCATAAACTATGGCTCCTTCCAGAACCCAGTGCACATATACCCCCAAGTCGGATCAATAGGTGTCATTGCGTGATGGCTGAGACTTCCCTTCCTTGTCATCTCTGCTTTTGCAATGTCCCTGTCCAGGCTAAACAGCAGAATCTAAGCTTGGGAGTCAAAACCAAATCTCCTGAGTAACAGTCCACAGCCTAGGTCGTCTCTTCACCCAGCTAGACAATATTTGGTTTTGCCCCGTTACATGCATGGAGTTGTAGTCTTGATTTCCTTAAGAAAAAAGCTAGACCCTCTCCCTACCAACAAGGCCAACTAAGACTACCAACTAAGACTGGATCAGCCTTGCTGAGCTGAGTAAGGTAGCAACCCTTGAATACTGCTGCTACCAGGCCAGCTCCAAATTCATTTTTAGCTCTTTCAATGAAGAAAATGTTTCTTACAAAGCATTTTTGACAAAAAAAAGATGTTCATGTTTTAGACGATGGTGACAAAGTCCCAAAGGCTGTTCGATTGCGATCTATATGACCCTGAATGCTAAAAGCTCAGAGTAATCTTGTGGGTGCAAAAGGCGATAGTGACATAATCATGCTGTCCTCTGAAACCATTTTCTATTGTCAAGATTCTGTGCCACAGTTTTCGATATGATCTAGCTAACATAGACAGCCATCTTCTTTCACTGTGGTGTAATTGGTGGCATACTCTGTCTCCCTCCAGTAGAAGTCTATTGACATGGTAATGTGTTCATTTTCATTATTCTTTCTTTTGCTTCCTTTAGACTGTAAATATTCCAGACATACACAGAAATAAGAGTAAATAAATACTATTCAATAGACGTACTCTGAAATATTGGATGAAGGGGAACATTAAAAATCATGCAGCTGAACAAAATGGCGTGCTCCATGTTAGTTGAAGACAGCTAACAGAGACACAAAAAAACCCTGAGAATTGTCAAGTTTATCTTCTTCCTGCTTCTTTGATAGGGCTACCATTTTTTCCTAAGTTTCAAAAAGAGTAGACACAACAATTAGCATATATGTTTACATCTAGTACCCAACAGGTGAACAGTATTTATAAATAACCAGTATATAATTTAATTGTAGGTAAAGAACAGTTAGAGCAGCGTGGTGGCTGAGTGGTGAAGGACTAGCCCATGAAGTCCTGCATGCTGGCTTTGAGGCTCCTGGGGGATTTTCCTACCCCACTCCATTCTATCTGTACATGATTCCTCCTGTGTCCTTATCTCTGGAGGAATTGACCAGAATACTACTACTAAATACATGTAGCTTGACGGTAAATATATATTTTTTAAAATCAGTTTTTTCCTGGGTTGCTGCTGCTTGTGCCGATGCATATTTGTCTTAAGAGTGCATCTTTTGCAGCAGCGCCTGATCAGTACAGATAAAAGCCACTGCAAAAAATATGTCTTAGGTTGTGCTGCACAAGTAGAGTACCTTTTTGTGAGTCCACAGTTATGCTGTTCCTTTTGTCTACTGGCTTTGCTCCAGTGAAAAAAATGTATTCTGTGTTTGCTGGGAGGCTTCAAGACCATGGCAATCATAAGCCTCTAGGAAAGTAATGTTCTGTGCTTTCCGAAGATAAAGACAAGACTAGGACAGCCTGTGAATGAATAAAGCTCTCTTGTGAACTGCTCCTACTTCAGTGACTCAAGCAAAAATTCAAATTGGAGCCAGTGTTGGCTTAATTTTTAGATGAGTCAAGCCAACTCAGATCTGGCCCAAACTTGATGACTGGAACAAAATGAATTAGAAAAATGTCAAATTCTCATGCCCTGTCTCCACCCTCATCTCCCATCAGTTCAGAGCTAAGACAAGCTGGTTTACCCATTCCCGTCATGTGACCCCTTAATAAACAATTGTCCATGCATTTCCTGAGGGACTGATCTAAATCATGTTCTGCACAGCCTGCTAGCAGCCCATAGGGGATGAGTGAAATCCTATTTTGTATTCCAGTTCCATGAAGAAGGTGCACAGTTGATGTGACCTTCAAACAGTTGCCCTAGGGGTTCCAAGAAAGCCCAGATGTTGGTCCTTTATGGTGATTTTCCTTGTGCTATGAGAGAGTGCGTAATTCACTTTTTGGAATCAAACATTGGAACAGCCTCTCAGTCTGACTAGGCACTGAA
Source organism: Ichthyophis bannanicus (assembly GCA_033557465.1). Lineage (NCBI taxonomy): Eukaryota > Metazoa > Chordata > Amphibia > Gymnophiona > Ichthyophiidae > Ichthyophis > Ichthyophis bannanicus. The sequence goes on along the minus strand of CM066033.1, from coordinate 367,223,780 downwards.
TGTATTTACTCTCCTTCCCTAGAGAATTAATTAGGGACTTTTTATTCACCCTGATGCATGGGGCATTTTTCTGTAGGGAGGGTCTAAGCTATTTTCTAATTGGCTTCTCTGAATATTGAGCATCTCAGTGGGGGAGCAAAGATAAAGCTAATCAAGTCAGGTCTGCAGTAGTGTGTTGACTGGAAAATGGAGCAGGCTAGATGGGTCTTGTGGTCCTGATTGCAGTCATATTTTATATGAGTAACTAGAATCTTTAGTTTCCTAAATCAATGGCTCAGCAGTGGCACATTCTCCCTGCCCCCATGGAAACTATTGCCAGCAATGGAGGACCGAAAAAAATCAATACTTAGCCACTACAACTGGGGTTTTCATAGTACAACTGATCTTGGAGTTGCATCGGAGGCCTAGGGGCTCTTTACTTTGATGTCCCCCTTCTTTCTAAGAGTATTGCTAGAATTACATCTTACAGAAGTATGACGGAAGGTGATCTGAATAAATGGATAAAGGTGGCTCTAGAATTGCACAGCAGATGAATTTTGTGCTGTATACTGTGCAGAGTTAACAATAGAGGTGTACAAAATCATTAAGAAAAAATAGATTGATCAAATAGTTTGACAAACATGGAAAAATCTGTGACATTCCATCAAAGCTCATCAAACTTCTCTGTGAAGTAAAATCCCCCAAAACATTCAAAGCAGATTTGAGCATTTATCTCTAAATACACATTAGTCAACTAATCGTTATCTTATTTGCCTTTTAATTAGTGTGGGGTTTTTTTTAAACTCATAGTGGCTTTTGTTGGCTTGTTAAAACCATTTTTTGGCTTTTCCTCAAATTTTACCCACTTACATTGAGAGAAATCTAATGGATTTCCTCAGTGGATCTGGGTGAAATACAGAATTTCCAGCAAACTCAAATCAGGCTTCAATCTGGATAGAGCGGTGTTCAATGACTCCAAGATGGAGTGAAGTGGAAGTATGAAAAAGGAGCAAAATATCATTGGCATAATATGCACTGGTTCCTGAGTCTTCCATGATTGTTGACAGGGGACTAAGAAGAATCTTAATGAGAAGAGCCCGCACATTAAAATAAAATAACATTCAAATCAGCAAAATAGCATCAATAATAATCAATGTATCTCATTAAAGGCCAATGTGAAAAAGTAAGCTTTAAGCTTCTTCCTAAACAAGAGCGCATTGGAAATCATCCTTATCTCAAAAGGAAGGAAATTCCATAATTGGTGAGCTGCCGTAGAAAATGCTCGACCGCGGGTCTCATGGAGATGGGTTTCACTCAAAGAAGGAACATCCAGACACAACTGATTCTCAGAGCGCAAACTGCGTCCTGGAATATACTGTACGAATATTGAAGAAAAATAGTGGTGCTTCTCCAGCTAATGTCTGGAACACCATCACCAAAATTTTAAACTTCACTCTCCAGAGCACCAGGAGCCAATGTAAAGAAGCCATCACTGGAGTTCATATGTTCATGGTGACTTACACCAGCCAACAGCCAAGTTACTGCCTTTTGAACTATCTGAAGGGCATGTATTGAATTTGGAGGTAACCCCAAATAAAGACCATTCCGTTAAATAAACTTCATCCTGGGATGGTTTTGGTTCAGTGAACCCTCCTTGGAAGAAGAGGGAGGGATTAGATAACTTCTTGAGGTTCCAGTACCATCTTTTTATAATTTTATACCCGAGTGCATCGGCAGTTCTGTATCGGCTTCCACATTCAGTAAAACTATTTCTTGCCTACATGCTTTCACACAACTTTTCCTCTCTTCTCTCTCGCTTGCCTTTTCTTGTGGTCTTTGTTGGTTGAACAGCCTATCTGTGCAATTCTCCTCTGTTGCTAACTCTAGTACCACTGTCTTGTGGTACTGTGTGCCTGTAATGGCTTTTGTGAGTTGGTGCTTCTGGGCCATTGCAAGGATATTGGATGCTGTAAGCAAACCTTCAGCCTTTACTCCCTACACCCAACCCCAGATTTTGATCATTTAAATGGAACATCATGATCATCTGAACACCACCCTTCCACCACCAACGATCCTGTAAAATTACATAATTGGACATCATACATCTCAGTAGGAATTTTTGCTTTGCATGTATGGGCCTGCTCTGCAGGTAAGAGAATGGGCGGATGGCTCTTTGTGGGGCGGTGGAGAACCTTTGCTGTGACTGCAGCTGCCCCTCGGAAGTAGCAGCCTTAGGTGACTGCCTAATGGTTGGGCTGGTCGCGTTCAAGTCCATTCAAAGACCCACAAACTCTTAATCGGACCCATTCACATTAGACATATTTTTCTGTAATATTTAAAGGATTATTGAAAATAATTTGCCTTGTTTGTATCTTGACTAGACAGTAAGCTCTCCATCGATGAGACTGTTGCTATTTTATGTATCTGTAAAGTGCTGTGTGCACCTGCTGGCGCTAGAGAAATGTTGAGTGTTAGTAGAGGTATGATGGTGCCCAAACCATAGCTCTCAAAATCCAGACATAAATGCATTACATGAATCCACTGAAAAGATATCACTTGCAGTTTTGTTTGCGCACCTTTATACCTAAATTGTTCACTAGAATCCTGTGTTCTCCCCATAAATTAACATGCTGGATGTGTGCAGGGATGTATCTTAATTCCTCTCCAGTCTGAGCTTAGTCGTTGATTCCCATTTGTGGTACTCTCCTGCAGTCAGCAGCAGCTCCTCTCCCAAGATTAGCGTTCAAGGATTTGTTTTTCTCCATATTTTTGTTATCTTTTATTTTCTATGTGAATCTCAGAACTTTTTGTTAGATATGTTTTGCATTGAAGGAAACAAGATGCCAGTGCACTGCCCGAGGTAGCTCCCTCCAACTTCTTCCCCCCCCCCCCCAATTTATTTTGCAGTATTTCACACCTTTCCAGTAGTACTTCAAAACAAGTACATGCAGGGTATTTCCTTGTCCCCAGAGGGTTTACAATCTAAGTTTGTACCTGAGGCAATGGAGGATTAAGTGACTTGCCCAAGGCCACAAGGTGTACCAGTGGAATTTGAACCCTAGTCTTTCTGGTCCCAAGCTGTTGCCCTAACCACTAGGTTACGCCTCCATTCCATTACTGAATGTGAATGCAGCACCCCTCCCCTTAATCCATGATGCTGTTTTTACATTGATATATATGTTCATCTAGTCCTTTCTTCCCTCACATATGCATGAGTGTGCACACATAGAGAATAGGACAGTGAAATGCTGACATAATCCTACAATTTAATTTACAAATTAGTCCTACAATGTGCAGACAGGCTGAGAGACAGTCCTTGCATAGTTTTAGCTGCACTGGGATAAGTTGCAAATTTCTGTGTCCAGTAGCTCTGGCTTTTCTGATGCTAGTCATCTGTATTCATTAAATGGAGTCCTTTCAAATTCTTTCAGCATTTAATGTTCTGGACTGAAAGAAAGCTTCTCTGTCCGATTCATTTTCTTCCCTTTGCCACTAGACTCCCCACCATAAAGTACCCTTGTGGACACTGGACAAAAGAGAATGCATAGGACGGCTCAGGAACAAAAATGGACACACATCTGATCTCTGAGGTCACTGGACTGTTGCCTCCAGTCTGAGGATGAGGACATATGATCAGGCTTTATATAATCCAACGATGATGTCAAGGCATGTGGGGGGGGGGGGGGGGAAGGAAGTTAGAACAGTGGTTCCCAACTGGAAAAAGAGTGGCTGGGAGAAAAGGGAAAAACTAGAGGGAACTGGCTGGGGGAGGGAGGAAAGAGACTGAGACTGGTGGGTACTGGCTGGAGGTAAAGAGAGACACGGTTGGAGACAGGAAGGGAAGAGAGAGGACTGGTAGAGACAAGTTTAATACTGAGGAGAAGGGGTCTGAGAAGAGCAGTAAGGATGAACTTGGAGGGGGGGGGGGGTCCCTGAACATTTTGGAATTTAATAAGGGAGTCTATACATCCAAAAAGGTTGGGAATCTCTGGGTTAGAGGATTGCTGTAAGCAGATTCAAGCTTCTTGGGACACATTTTTTTAAACGTGTGTGGAACAGCTTATAATTTGCATTAGAGAATCACAGAAAGATGGGAACTGGTATGGACCGTGAGATGATCCCGTCTATGATCTGCCTCCACCCAGGATTCCCTGTACATACACCTTTCCAGACAAAAGCTCTTAAAAACCTCTCTCTAGTAAATGATACAGCAGGGCTGACTTTTCTTTCAAACCCTATGCTTTCTCTTAAGAACAGCTATTTGGGGATTTTTTTCTATTCTGAACCTGAGACTAGGTGTCTTGGTGATACTGCATGAAAGTCGGACCCACTGAGAGCACTTTCTGATATTCCTGGCTTATTTTTGCAAGGTGCTGTTACTAACTCACATTCTTTTTGATACCAAGTTACAATGATGATGGAATTCAGTGGGTTGGTAGTGTGTCTGTTTTATTGTCCTCATATCCTCAACTGCAGTAGCACCATCAGGTGTCTCCCGGAAAGTACCTCTCCCAACAGTTAATCCTGGATTGCATATGCAAAAGTTGAAAATGCTTGCATTTTGTGCCAAATTTCTATAACAAAATTTTGTATTCATATTTATATATAAATATAAAATATTTTGTGACTTGAAGTGTTTTGATACTGTGGTTGTTTTTAAATTGTTATTAAATAATTAGTAACGTGATGGAAGAGACTTGCTCATAATTCATCCAGGTGGATGTTTTTGGGCTATAGCTACTGGTTGGTGTACATAGGAGCAGCCAGTAGTGTGCAGAGTGCATGTAAAATGCACAAGCCGGGTCTGGCATTCGGATTTAGCTATATCCTGAAAGGATGTGCACAAACATAGAGGACCTTAATGTCATGATCCACCTAAAACAAAAACAAGAGAGAAAAGCATGAACATGGCCTCTGTACAAACGTTTGTGTGTGTGTATCAGTCCATGTATATTGGATATACACATGTCTATGCGTGCTTGGACATATATTTATATCTGTGTTGACTTTCGGTGTGTCTGTGATTAGGAGAGGAGATGAGAGGAAGATAGTTCTACAGATGCAATTAAGTACATAATATGTTACTGTTAATCACTGTATATGCTGCAGCTGTTGGAACTGTTTTTGCCATAGAAATGCATTGGGACATTTTTTGGGGAGTAGCCTTCATTTTTCTTCCATTTCTGACCACATACAGAAACTTCTTTTCTATAGCACAGGAACTTCCCCCAGCTCACAACCTCCTTTTCTGTGACTAGAACAGCCTTCTAGCGTTCCACTCCTGCAGTCTTCCCATTAACTGGACCCTACCCACAGTCATTGTCAGTGCCATACCTAGCCGCACAGGGCGCAAAGGATATAGGGGTACATTTTGGGCTGCCGGCCTCTGCTCCCCCCAGGCTGCCTGCTGTTGCTACTTTTTTCCTCAGTGGCGGCGGCACTGGCAACAGCTGAACAGACCTGACTTCAAATTTAAAAAAAAAAACTAAACAAGCGGGTCTTTCTGACTCTATACTTGTAGGCAGGTCTGGTCCCTCCCTCCCTTCTCTGTTGTAGGATGCGTCAGAGGAGGGAGGGACCAGACCAGCTATTCAAATGCGGTTTTTTGCAACTCCGCGTTTGAATGGTTGGCCTGGTCCCTCCCTCCTCTGATGCATCCTACAACAGAGAAGGGAGGGAGGGACCAGACCTGCCTACAAGTGCAGAGTTGGACTGTGAGGGTGTTCGTTGGTTTTTAAATTTGAAGTCAGGTCTGCCTCACTGCTGCCACCACCTCTGAGAAAACAAAAAGTGGCAGCAGCAGGGCAAGGACAGGCAGCTGGCTAGACATTGAGGACATGAAGGTATGGGTGAGATTTGGGGGGGACGACGCACCAGATGTGCAAGTAGCACAGGGTGCAATTCTGACTTGGTACGGCCCTGGTCATTGTTGCTATTGCTGTGTTTGTCCCCCCAGTTTGGTGACTATTTTGCCCAGGTCATGGGACAAATTTGCAGGTCATATATTTTTAGGGCTATTGCCTGCTGCCACTGCGGGCGAGAGAACCTCTGAAAAATGAAGCTGCTCATTGATCAGATCCCACAGCACATGTGGAGCAGACCAATGAGATGAGGTAGCATGGAATGATTGACTACTGGACCCCAGCCATTCAGGAAAGGGGAGGGTGGGGCCATGTTGTAGGGTGGGCATGATCACACTTGATAGACTGCCAGATCAGCCAATCGGGGAAGAATAGGGCATAGCTAGTGGAGGGTCACTGTTTTGGGCTAGTTTTGCACCAGCATTAGGCTGGAAATTTTCAGATCTGGCAGCACTGACCATCACCTCTGCTGCTAGTTACACCCCAGACAGGCAAGGTAAGTTCACTCAGACAGAGGGGAGAATTGGAGATCTGCAGATAAGGGGTTTAAAACTTTGAAAGGATCTCCAATGAGTAGAATCAGAAAGCCAAACGGTTGTCAACCCTAATCTCCCAAGTTCTGAATAGATCTCACAGGGCAGCACAGGAGGAAGTGGGACTTTCTAGTATGTTTCTGATGGTCTCCTGTATATCTCTCTGCTTCAGTTCCTCCAAGTCTGCTCCTCTAACTTCCAGAGATTGGACTTGTTTTCAGAGAGCCAGGAGATTTTTTTTTCCATCAAGTGCATACATACAACCTCTCATCAACTGGGAGATAGCACCTAGTGCAAAAGACTGCATAGCCCCCATCTTGCTGTTGGACAGTTGTCTGCATCTTAGTAGTGGTGAGTGGCTTAATTAAAGTTACTAAGTAGGCTATTTCAACTAATCTAATGTCTCTTATAAAGTATATTTTATGCTATTATGTTTGCTTGTTACTGAACTGCAAAGGACCTAGAATTAATCTATTGCTAAGAGTTAATCACGTGCTGATGAAAATCCTCAATTAAGCCCTGTAGTGAGAAATTTTATTCTGTCTTTTTAATTGGCTTAAAAGGCTCTAAATTGAAGATTGAGCATTGGGTGGGTGGAAATCAAACAAAGAGCTTTTAAAACTAGCCTAGTGATTTCCTGACTTTTTAAAATACAGACTCATGTTGGAGCACAATCTTGTCAGGTGGTCTGGATTGGGGAAGGTGGCTTGTCTGAGAACAGCAGGTCTAGAGATGCAGTTTAGGCTGAGCCAGTCCTGGTTTTACCCATTGGGGTTGATCTGTGTCAGGTGCTAACTCCATGCTAGTATGTTATAAAACATGAACCAGTAAACCATATTACTGGGATCCATGATTCCACACTCGCATGTGACACTGCTAGTGACATCTATGATCTTTTAGGGGGTCATTTACTAACAGTTAACGTGCACTTACACCATTAATGCGCACGATTTGCTGCAGGACTCCTTTTATGCAGTGTGCTTGCTGCAGATAACATGCATAGATGGCATTGGCATAGACCGTTATTAAATGATCCTGCTTATTTCCAAGAGTGTCAGGCTTCCTACCAGCTAAATCATCTCTATGGATATTAAGCTACTGTAAATGATCTACGATTAATTCATGCTAGTCATATAACAACAATATAACGAGGGGCTGTGATTACAATTTTCAGAGTTAGCTGTGTTAGTCTGGACTCTGGTGTAGCAAAAATGACAAGCAGGGAACATCATATAGACTAATCAATTTATTGAGGTATGAGCTTTCAAGGACTAGTGGTGCTTGTCCTCAAAAGGCCATGCCTCAATAAATTGCTTTGTCGATAGGGTGCCACCAGCCTCTGTCATTTCTGCTGTACAGCTTGGTTTATAGGATAGCCACAATGCGCATGGATATGAGAAATTTGTACATACCACTGGATCTTCAGAGAATGCAAATCTGTCTCATGCATATTAATACGTGTATTTCAAGGGACAGGGTTGCGGTCCATCGCTGGTAAGAATGATAGTGACCTGATGTTAGAAGATCATGGAATAGGCTCTGCAGCCAAGCAAATGTTGCTGCCTGTGTACAGCAGCAGGACTTAGTTACATTGCAGGAGGCAAGTGACCATAAAACATAATAGAAGACCAGCAGCTGGACATCCTTTCTAGTGGCAAGCCTTTCAGTGCTTAAGTGATATGCTCGTTACGCGGATTCCCTTGTGCTGTGTGACGGGCATACAGTGCCTTTCTTCTAACCGTTCACCAGAGCAAATTGCTTAGTGCCCTCAGACCGGGTGAGCCTCTTCCATCAGCAAACTATTCTTTCTAATTACAGATATGATCACTGTAGATGTGATGGGAAATTACTTGAGTATGTAAAATACTGTTACTGGAAAAAAAGGCATGGCATTTCTTTATGCTCTTTTATTCTTCCTTTTTTATAAACTATAAAAGATGTGAATGTTTTAAATACCTTTCTTTCCTGCTCATCTTTTGTATAGAATAAATATTAATGTGATATTTGAGCGCTTACTGTGTCATATTGTTTCAGAGCCCTCTAGAGCTCTCTGATGTGGATTGTGTTTAAAGATCTCTTTTGTTGCCTGGGCTGAGCACAGTTCTCCTGCTGTTCACATCCACCATTCCTTTCTTTAGGCTAAAAGTGTTTCCGAATCCCCCTGGTTTTTAGGATATTCACAATGTATATGCATGAAACAGATCTGTATACAATGGAGACAGGTTTGCATGCACTCTTATGCATATTCAGTGTGGGTATGTATTCTGAAAACCAAACTGGCTAGGAGGTACACCAGACCCGGCATGAGAAACACTGCAATAAAAGGCAACAGCTGTTAAATTGTATGGATCATCCTAACCTTATGTCTGATCTGAGCCCTAATGCGTTCCTTCAGGTTGATCATGCTTGGGGGGGGGGGGGGGGGGAGTTTTTATGTTTTGCAGGCTCTGTGTACTTTTATTTACTTGGGTTAGACAGGGCATGAGATTTCAGGAGGTTGTCTGATGCCTTAATCCTAGGGGATTCAGTTAGACAACAATTTTTTAGGAGCAGGAATTTGATGGGAATTCAAGTACTCATCCTGCCCTCCTACATATCACTTGAGCCCTCTTTCCTTCAGTCTTTCTCCCTACTATCATTCTCTCTTACACCTATTATTTCTCTCTCCTATCCTGTCTGCATTTTCTTCAACCAGCTGCCTGGCCTGGCCTGGCCAACACTGCCTGAGGCCCTTTTCAGTTTAGCTGTGCTTCCTGTAATTGGGAATAATGGGATCTAAGGAGTCACCATATCTACTCTTGTAATCTCATTGTGCTGTTGCGTTCTCCATTGGATCCAAATTTTGGTAAAGAAAGTGCGGCGTGAAGAAAAAGTTGAAATAAAAGTTCACATATATAGCAACCAATCAATTGGCAATGCTTGCAGCACTCAGAGGTTAAGCAAGAGGACTTCTCAGTTTCTGTAGAAGGGAGTCTGCCTTCCCCTCCCCCATGAAAAACCTCACTATTTTTCCTGTTCCCCCTTCTGTGGGCCTGGTTTTCCCACAAAAGTTCCTCAAATATCACCAATATTTCCAATTGCCTGGGCATATGGGAGTCGTGCACCAGAAAATAAAAAGAACTCAGATCACAATTATTTGTCAGTAAAAATAACTCTTTTATTTGGTATAAGCAAAAGCTGTAAGCACAGATACACAAGTGTCTATCTGAGGGATCTGAGTACAGGCAGCGTTCCCTATCTCCACAGTGATGAGACAGAGAAGGCCACCCTGAGCTCTGTAATTGCCTCCTTATATACTCTATACCCTCTGTAGCAACTCATACACAAGAGTTTTGTTCCGTGTACAAAAGTTGCTATACTGTCTGTAAAAGGTTGTAGGGCCTGTAGAGGCCTCCTTCCTTTGGGACAAAGGAGGGCCATGTGCAAAAAGTCTGCAGAGGCCTCTTTCCTTTGGGACAAAGGAGGGCCATGTGCAAAAGGTTTGCAGAGGTCTCTTTCCTTTGGGATCCACCCTTATTAGCATATTAATGGCTTTAATTCTTGCTAGTGTTGAGTCATTCTGGCTACACCCTGCCATTCCTTTTGTTTCATTAATCACTGTAGCTTTCAGCACTGTAGTCTTCAGGGCTTATGAATACTTTGCATCACCAGCTTTGTTTGGCCTGTTTAACTTGTCCAGGCTTGCCCAACTTGCTCAGGCCTGTTCAATCTGTTCAGGCCTGACTTAGCTTTTCTTAGCCAGGTCCATTTTCTGTGCACTTCTGTTCAGAGTATGGTTCCCTGGCTTTACTCTTGTTGTGCTGGGCTCTGGATACTCATTTTCTTAGCCCATGTGGTTTTTTTCGTGCCATCATGATGTATTACAGCCTCAGGCAAGGATGTAGCCATACTAGACATACCTATCAGCCAATTTCCCTTCATTCTCCAATTTTTCTTTTTCTTTTTCTTTTCTTGTGAATGGGGTAAAGGTAATCCCACTAAGGGCAATGAACAACAACCATTTGAGACAAAGAGGGGTCATCAAAAGGCAGCTTCTGGTACTGTTCCCTAGATACAATGTACATGGTTTTAGTGTTCTACAACATCATTCTTTTACAGCAGGCAAGCAAAATGGAAAATACACAACAGGCAATAATTCCAAAACAAGCTATAGTTAAAAGCGTAATAAAGAAGGCTTTAAGACCTCCTCCTAAACTAGCAAACCATGACGTAATACTTCCCCAAATATTATCAAGCTGAAGCCCCCCCTTAAAATCATCAATATGTAATTCTGAGAGATGTTTTATCTTGCTCATTGCATCTAGCACAAATACCGTATGGTTAGCGATGACAGTACAGCAATTAGTGGCATTAATAAAAGTACAAGTTCCGCCTTCAGCAGCGAGGAGCAAATCAAGAGCCTGTCTATTCTGCAAAGTCATTTGGTTATTTTGTTCTAAGGATTCTGCTAAGCGAGATATGGATTCAGTAACAGCTTTCATCTGAATATGTAATAAGCATTGCAAACGGCGGATGGACATACCTAGTTCAGCAGTAAGAGCAGGGGTAGCAAAGGGAATCCAAGCAGTAGCACTAAGGGCATCTAAACGAGTTTTAGTCATAGGATAAGTGGAATTGATGTATTCGAATGAGGCCTGAATGGCATCATCCTCTGCAACAGAGGAGTCCCAAGGACTTGAGTTGGCTGACAGACTGCGCTTCAATCTGTGCAGAGGGGAGTGGGCAGCAGGGTGATGGGTAACATTAAGGGGTATCAAGACAGAAAAAGGAGAAACTTTGACCAAAGCACAGGGTAATAGGGAGAGGTTGACTACCTGAAACAAAATTTCCCCACACAACCAATAATGGCCCCCCACAGCAAAGAGGTTTGTGGCAGGTGTCCATATGCGGTTCATATTATGCCCATCAAACCACTTAACAGGAGAATTACCCGTGATAGATGACTTAAGATCCCTCCTTAAATTGGACATCGGGAGATAGCATGAAGTAAATGGAGATTCATTCTGGGAACCCGTTGTCAGCACAGCTGAACCATCGTGGTAAATGGGACCAACCCCCACATACCAGCGGAAGTCAGATCCATTAAGCACTAGTGGGCTCTCCGTAATATTTCTCCAATCATTTAGCATCTTGGAAAGGTCCATATTACCGGTTTGATTATACCATTTTATCGTGACTGAATTACTAGCAAAATGAAAAGACCCATTAACCACATTATACGACAGGTTACACCTGTGTGAAAAAGCAACGGATGCATTTGTTATCAAACATAGATCAAATACCATATTTGGGTCAGCATATACACGCAAAGGGTCATGTGTCATATTCATCATATGCCACGTTTGGGAACAATTAAAAACGTCATAACAACTGGCAGAAAAATTATTATTGTCTACACAAGCAAGTTGTCCTGCATACTCATTTAAGGGAACCTTTGAAACATGTACCGGAGCATATGATACACCCTTTGGCAGAGGAGTACAGATAATGCAGTCTGAAATGTTCATCAGGGAAACAATGTGTAATACTGATTGCTTCCATGTGTTCAGAGAGCCTTCAGGTAAAATCCGGGGTACTCGAGATATCGCCTGGTTAGTCTGGTTCTGTCCTTGGAGGAACAAAGCGAGCTGTCCATCTGGGTGTAGACGCTCAATAAGAAGGACGATAATGACTGAGATTCCCAAAAGGATACACAAGGGTGCCCATGGGGCAGGGTTGGTAGTGATCATCCTTGGCACTAATGATGCAGGGGTGTAAGGAGAACACGTTAGTCTTGTAAGGGGAAGGAAGTTGGTTAATCAGATGAGACAGGTGGAGCCGCTTTTAGATGGCTGACATGTATCCAAGTGTCAGTATCATTAAGTCTGGCAGCAAAAGGGGAAGCAGCAGTGACAATGTGGGGTCCTGAAAAAGTAGGGCAGTCCCAGGATGCACGAACACAATTTCTTTTATAGACAGTAGTCCCTACAGGAAAACAAGGTAACAAGGATGGACTGGATACAGACTGTGTGACTGCTACACGATCAGCAATTTCTTGGAGCACAATCCGGAGTCCTGCAAGGTAAGAGGAGAGACTATCATGAATCGGAACCAGAGACTGTGGTAAACTAGTTGTGCGCCGGCCAGTGGCCATTTCATGAGGTGTCAGATGTAACCTTTTGATTGGGCTGTTGCGCAACTGAAACAGACACATTGGCAATGCTTGTAGCCAGGTCATGTGACCAGAAGCACAAATCTTTCTGAGTTGAGTTTTCAAAATGCCATTGCATCGTTCAACAAGACCATTAGAAGTAGGCTTATACACAGAAACATGTTTCCACTGAACAGGAAGATGTTGAATGAGTGCAGACACAAGAGCATTGCGAAAGTGAGAACCATTGTCAGAATATATGACTTTAGGGATGCCAAATCGGGGTATTATTTGTGTTTGCAGAATCTCTACTACTTCTTCTGCAGTCTCTTTGTTGCAGGGGAAAGCCTCAATCCACCGAGACCAAGGGCAAACCCACACCAAAAGGTAGCGTTTCTGGGCACATCTATGAATCATGTCAGTGAAATCCACATACCAGGACTCAAAAGGACCACTCAGAACCGGAAGGTGGCCTTTGCCCATGACTTTTCCCCCTGGCTGGGAGTTCAGAATACACACGGGACACTTAGCCACTAATTCCTGAATGCGATTTTTCATGTGCGGACACCAGAAGGTGTCCTCCAGCATCCCATGAATATGTGCAGCACTAGAATGGTAGACATCATGTATGAGAGCTATTAAACGTTTCAGCGCTACAAAACAGATACAAAGTTTCCCGGATGGGTGTACCCATATGTTCTTAGTTTGAGAACAACCTAATCTCTCCCAGCTCCCTATCTCATAAGCAACTGCATCCTTCTGATAGTCAGTTAGGTCAGGTACCAGATAAGTCTTTGATCTGGTGACAGGTAATATTAGGGAGGTAGTGCTGGTTACTTCTTTTGCCAGCTGATCCGCCAGGGCATTGCCCATTTGGCGAAAGGAGTCCCCTTGTGTGTGTCCAGGGACCCATTCGCAGCATAAAAATAAATTGTTGAGTTTACGTTTCTCTAGGCACTCATAAATTTGATGTATCTCATCAAGATGTGAGATGGTGCTGGCTGAGGAGGTAATGAAACCTCTCTGTGACCATTTGTGATGGAATACAGTCAGTACTCGTGCTGCATAATGGGAGTCAGTGAATAGGATAATGTTCTGTTCTTCCTGATGTAGTAAGACTGCCAAGATTGCACAGAGTTCAGCACCTTGGGCGCTATAAATGCTTGGTAATTGATATTGCAGTGCATCCAGAAGGTCACCAGAGGGAGATATCTGCACTGCACTGAAACCAGAGCACAGTGATGTCTCAGAACCATCAGTGAACCAAACAGCTGAGTTTGGAGGCATTTCATGGAATGGCAAAATATTATCTGCGAAAGCAAATGTGGGGACCTTGTCCCCTTCCTCACCATCAGTAACAGAAACTAAGTTCTGTAAGTAGCCAAAGGGGTGACTTGCAGGAAATGGCTTGATGAGGATATGACATTTGTCGCACTGTTCCCCAGAATTTTGGCCAATAAAGCTTTGATATTTCCCAAAGCTAAATTATATCCGACCGTAATTCTTTCCAATTTTTGAATCCATGTCCCTCCCCCTCTACTGAGAGGAGGTAGACTACTAGCTATGTTAGCCATATCAGTGAAATTCCATGGTATATATTTAGATCTTCCTTCATTTGTGTGGATTACTGGAAACAGGAGCTGTTTATTAAAGTCCTGGTTCTCATACTTCTCCCAATCCCTAAGACCTGCTTCCATATAAGTCAGGTCCCATTTGGGATCACCGGATCCACCTCGAATGCATAATCTAGCTGTATTCAGGTGAGCCGTATCTAGTGACCCATCAGGCGGCCACTGTACCATTTGGGGCTGGTTCGCCTTTGTCCATCTATACATATTAGAGGACCACAGGTACACATAGTAGCCATTTCCCCCTTCCTGTTCTGTTATGAACAAAAGTATGTCAGGGGCATGGTTTTGGACCACACAGGACCGATTGTCCTGATTATCATCTGTCCTAGGCTTACCATCATGTATTTTGCTGTTATTTTTCTTCTGATTACGTGTATTAGGTCTATCCTGCTTAGGGCCCTTTTTGCCTGGGTTGCCTTGACAATCCTGACCATCTTGGCCATCATTATCCTCCCCATCATCACTGTCCTGTAACCCGGGGTCATTCGGATTCGGCATCCCCGTCTCAGGCTCAGTGAGTTGTGAGGGAACTTCCTTCCCAGTCCCACTGAGCTGTTGCAGTGCTTTCTGCTTATGCTCATAGAAGGATTGTTTTTCAGCTATTAAATCCTCCTCTTCTTTCTTTAATGCAGCCTCACGCTTAGCATATCCCTTGGGGTCGAAAGCTGGGGTTTTTTATTCTTCTAGATGAACCTGACCAGAAACCTTAATCCAGGTTCCACTTTCCTCATTAGAGGTGTCTTTTAAAGCTTCAATTATTTCTTGGTCCGAGATCGTGGGATCGTGAACCAATTTTCCTGTGGTGGATTTGGGAAGTGATGGATAGAGGGGCCGTGAGGACTCCTGTTTAACCTTAGGGGTCACTACAGGATCGGAGTAACCAATGGCTGCCATAGTTTTACTTTCAGCTGCCCAATAAGGAGGTGGAGATGCAGGGGCAGATGGCAGGGGCTCTGGGCCGGCCTGCATCCACAGAGAAATATGTCGCAAATGTTCCAATTGGGCTTTGCCACATTTTTTAAATAAAATATGATCTCTAATTCTGGTCAAAATGAGCGGATCAAACGACCCTCCTGCTGGCCAAGCAAGTGAGGGTGATTTCTTCGTCCATTTTTCCCATTGTTCAGAACAATTTTTTATTGAGGCTTCCAGTAGGGGGTTCTGTTTAACAAGGCTATCTATGGGGTTAGGACTGGACTCAGTCCCTTTTTTATTACCTAATCCCTTCTTGGATTTATTTTGGAACATTTTCTAGACTGTCCCTTTCCCTGCAATCAGTAGACCTGGTGTTTTTCACTGTTTGGGGACACAGGGGCGATTTGTTAATAACTTCACTTTTTACTGATAGAGTATCAAACCTCTTTATCTACAGAGGTGTGAAATTAGAAATCCAGGACTCATACAGACATGCAATCCTTGCGCTTCATCCAAACCCAGCCAATCCCCTCGCGCGGGGTATGGAAACGTGGATAGGGACACACACCCGCTTCGTACCAATGTACGTACAGTCTCAAGCATACACCAATCAATCCTGGAGTTTTAAAGACCTAATGTCTGTGCAAACTTTCAAACTTTCTTTCCCTAATATTACAACTAAACACAGAGACACTCTAACAATTTTCTACACAACAAAACAACATTAGTTACATAAAATACATATGCATATGTGTAAATTTCGTACTCATCCACCAATCAGATAGGGTAAGTCTTCTGTCCGTGTTTGTAGGCAGGTAATGCAGCAATACTCACCACTGTAGGGTGTCCACAGAGCTCTCTTCGTCCCTCAGGACGGTATTCTCATCTCCTGAACCCAGCAGGAGGAATCCTCATCTTCTGGACCGGCAGAAGGAATCCTCATCTTTTGAACCAGCAAAAGGAATCCTCATCCTCTATTAGGATGGTATCCACATCTCCTGTTTTTTGCACAATTTAAAACAGGAGGTATCCTCTCTGACAAAAATGCAGGCAAACCAAAACTGCAGTCAGAGGAATCCTTGGGCAATTTAGAAAAAAATTTAGGAGTTATAAAACTCAGGAGACCGGGTTTCAGGCACAAATTGTGGGCCTGGTTTTCCCACAAAAGTTCCTCAAATATCACCAATATTTCCAATTGCCTGGGCATATGGGAGTCGTGCACCAGAAAATAAAAAGAACTCAGATCACAATTATTTGTCAGTAAAAATAACTCTTTTATTTGGCATAAGCAAAAGCTGTAAGCACAGATACACAAGTGTCTCTCTGAGGGATCTGAGTACAGGCAGCGTTCCCTATCTCCACAGTGATGAGACAGAGAAGGCCGCCCTGAGCTCTGTAATTGCATCCTTATATACTCTATACCCTCTGTAGCAACTCATACACAAGAGTTTTGTTCCGTGTGCAAAAGTTGCTATACTGTCTGTAAAAGGTTGTAGGGCCTGTAGAGGCCTCCTTCCTTTGGGACAAAGGAGGGCCGTGTGCAAAAAGTCTGCAGAGGCCTCTTTCCTTTGGGACAAAGGAGGGCCATGTGCAAAAAGTTTGCAGAGGCCTCTTTCCTTTGGGATCCACCCTTATTAGCATATTAATGGCTTTTATTCTTGCTAGTGTTGAGTCATTCTGGCTACACCCTGCCATTCCTTTTGTTTCATTAATCACTGTAGCTTTCAGCACTGTAGTCTTCAGGGCTTATAAATACTTTGTATCACCAGCTTTGTTTGGCCTGTTTAACTTGTCCAGGCTTGCCCAACTTGCTCAGGCCTGTTCAATCTGTTCAGGCCTGACTTAGCTTTTCTTAGCCGGGTCCATTTTCTGTGCACTTCTGTTCAGAGTATGGTTCCCTGGCTTTACTCTTGTTTTGCTGGGCTCTGGGTACTCATTTTCTTAGCCCACGTGTTTTTTTTCGTGTCATCATGATGTATTACAGCCTCAGGCAAGGATGTAGCCATACTAGACATACCTATCAGCCAATTTCCCTTCACTTCCTAAAGTGTCCTTGATGCCTCTGTATTATCAAAGCAAGGTCAAGACTTCTTATTCGCTCGAGATCACAAGGGATAGACTGAGCCCATCACAGTTTTGCCCCATTGCACCTGTGGAGCTGAAGTTTAGATTGCCATAACAAGAGCCCACCAGACATTGGATGTGTAAGTCATCTTCTCTCTTGAAACACGGTGCCATCTGGTAGCCATGAGGCATGGAGAAGGCTGCCAGACCAATTGCAGTAAATTTAGACTGACTAAAAGGTAGGGAACTGTTTAATGGGAGAAGGGACAATGTCAAGTGTTCAGTATTAGCATAGCTATGATCCAAGGGTGGGGTCCTGAATGCCTTGGGAAGGTTTAGGTCTATTGCTCTCAACCTTGGTATAAAGAAGTTGTTTCAAACTGAGGAATAGCTCAGTTTAGGATTTACTAGATATATTAAATATCCCACTACTGCTGCTAAGTGGATCTGACAGGGTGATGCACTTTAGAAATACATCACTTCCAGGCAGCTTCAACTGTTTGGATTTATTTTCTAGCAATAAATTCAAAATAGAATGTACTTCACATTAGAAATTAAATTTCACAGTACTACACTTCACTTAAGTTACATTATGTGGCTCTTGTGCCAACGAGGATAGGGCATGAGATCCAAAATCTCCTTCTCTTTTTTCCTTTACTTATGGAGCATGTGTATGTTTGACAGCTGAGCTCTGCTTTGGGACTCCGACCCTTCCTGCTGAGTGAGGCACAATGAAAACACTGCCCCTGCATGAGATCCACTATTTATACTCTTGTACGGTTTCCCCAGAGGCAGGAGCTGAAAAAAATGTCAATGTTATTGCATAAGCACATAAGATATGCCATATTGGGTCAGACCAAGATCCATCAAGCCCAGTATCCTGTTTCCAACAGTGGCCAATCTAGGTCACAAGTACCTAGCAGTTTCCCCAAAAAACACAGATTCCACAAGGCTTGTATTGGGTCAAGCAGTGGATATCCTGGGTCCACTTTAATAATGGTTTATGGACCTTTCCTCCAGGAACTTGGCCAAACCTTTTTTAAACTCTGATACACTAACAGCTTTTACTACATCCTCTGGTTACAAATTCCAGAGTTTGATTACATGTTGAGTGAAAAGATATTTTCTCTTATTAGTCTTAGATAGTTTACCCTGTAGTTTCATTGCATGTCCCCTAGTCTTGCTATATTTTGATGCTGTAAACAATCGATCTACATTTACCTGTTCCACTCCGTTCATTAATTTATAGACCTCTATCATATCTCCCCTCAGCCGTCTCTCTTCCAGGTTAAAGAGACCTAACCTTTTTAGCCTCTCTTCATAATGGTATCCTTCCATCCCCTTTACCATTTTGGTGTCTCTTCTCTGTACCTTTTCTAATAACGCTATATCCTTTTTAAGATACAGTGACCAGAATTGCACACAATATTCAAGGTGCAGTCTCACCATGGAATGTTACAGGGGCATTATAATATCCTTTGTTTTATTCTCCATTCCTTTCCTTTCCTTATGATACCTAGCATTCTATTTGCTCTCTTGGCCGCTGCACACTGGGTGGAGGGTTTCAACATGTTATCCACGATGACGCATGATACCTAGCATTCTATTTGCTCTCTTGGCCGCTGCACACTGGGTGGAGGGTTTCAACATGTTATCCACGATGACGCATGATACCTAGCATTCTATTTGCTCTCTTGGCCGCTGCACACTGGGTGGAGGGTTTCAACATGTTATCCACGATGACGCCTAAATCGTTTTCCTGGGTGGTGGTTCCTAATGTGGAACCTTGCATCGTGTAACCATAGTTGGGGTTGTTCTTTCCTTGGTGTATAACTTTGCACTTGTCCGTTAAATTTCATCTGCCATTTGGATGCTCAGTCTTCCAATTTATCAAGATCCTTTTGCAATTTTCCACAATCCTCTTGGGTTTTAACAAAATAGGCCATGTGGTCTCTTTCTGCCATCATGTTTCTATGTTTCTATCTAGTCTGCCCTTCTGTATCAACTACAATAGTCCCCTTGTTTCCTCTAGAGATCCTCTGTGTTTGTCCCATGGTTCTTTGAATTCAGATGCTGTCCTTGTGTCCACCACCTCCACTGGGAGACTATTCCATGCATCTACCACTCTTTCCATAAAGAAATATTTTTGGCATGTTACTCCTGAGTCTTTCCCCTTTCACGTTCACGCTATGTCCCCTTGTAGCAGAGCTTGCCTTCAATTGGAAAAGACCTTCCTGTGCATTTATGCCACGGAAGTATTTAAATGTATTTATCATATTGTCCCTATCCTGTCTTTCCTCTAAAGCAGGGGTCTCAAACTCAAATTGCTTTGAGGGCCAAATGAGGACTTGTAAAGTAACCCGGGGGCCGCATAAGACGTGGGGCCTCATTTGCATAAGGGGCCTCATTTGCATAAATATTTGCATAATGTTACCATACACTAACTTTTAGTAAACATGCCTCTTAATGAGTATGGATAAAGAAAGACTAAAAGATTTAGAAATAGGAAGACAATAATTAAACTGGGAACCCCAAAAGCCAAACTTGGAATGTACAACAACACTGTAGAAATAAAACTATAAATTAATTTCCTCTTGTACTAAACAAAGTGCAAACATTAATGATGCACATTTCCCAGAGCTGACATATTCCAGTTAATAAATTCAAAATAAAGAGATATTTTTCTACATTTTGTGCATTTTTTTTCAGTTGCAATTGCTCCAGCCACTTCTGGTTTCTTCGTGTCTTCTGCTATCTCCATCGTCTGCTGTCCATTTGTCCTTTCTTCTCTCTTCTAGTTTTTTTCCATTCTCTCTCTCTACATCTGCTTTAACATACTAATCTTTCTCCTTTTGCTCTTTCCTCATTCCTATTTCATCCACTCAAATTTTACCCCTCCATCCTCAATCCCCACTTACTCTCCCAATACCTGGCCAATTGTAGATTTGTCTTCTCTTCCAGACAAAATATTTTTTCCCCTCTCCATTTCACTTTCCCAGCTCCATCCCATTCTAATCCTCCCCCAACATCAGCTCCCTTCTAGTTCCAGCCCCACCCAGCATCTGCTCCTTTCTAGTCCCTGCATCAGTCCATTTCCAGTCCTATCCTAGCCTCACCATCAGCCCATTTCCAATCCTAGCCCCCCATCAGCCCATTTCCAATCCTAGCCCCCCATCAGCCCATTTCCAATCCTAGCTCCCTCCCCTCACAGCCCATTTCCATTCCAAGCCCCCCTCCCCATCAGCCATTTGCAGTTCAAGCCCCCCTTCCACTCAGCCCATTTCCAGTCCTAGCAACCCCCCCAGCCCATTACCAGTCCTAGACCCCCCATAGCCCATTACCAGTCCTAACCTCCCCATAGCGCACTTCCAGTCTTACCCCCCCATCACCCCATTTTCAGTCTTACCCCCCCCATAGCCCATTACCAGTCCTAGTCCCCCCCATAGCCCACTTGCAGTCGTATCCCCCATCACCCCATTTTCAGTCTTACCTCCCCTCATAGGCCATTACCAGTCCTAACACCCCAATCAGCCCACCTCCAGTCCTACCCCCCATCACCCCATTTTCCGTCCTAGCCCCCACCATCGCCCATTACCAGTTATAACCCCCCCCAGCCCATTACCAGTCATAACCCCCCCCCCTGCCAATAGCCCACTTCCAGTCCTAACCCCCATCTGCCCATTTCCAGGCCTAGCCCCCACCATAGCCCATTACCAGTCATAACCCCCCCCTGCCAATAGCCCACTTCCAGTCCTAACCCCCATGAGCCCATTTCCAGTCCTAGCCCCCACCATAGCCCATTACCAGTCATAACCCCCCCCCCTGCCAAGAGCCCACTTCCAGTCCTAACCCCCATTACCCCATTTCAGTCAGCCCCTCCATAGCTCATTACCGGCCAGCGAAGGAGGGAAACAAAAAAACCCCAAAACCCTGGCTTCTGCCGTTGCCGCCGTGGCAGCGGCAGAATCAATTGTCAAATTTTAAAAAAAAAGACTTCTGCTGCTCAAGCAGCAAAATCAGCTGTCCTGCGGCCCCTTCCCCTGTGCCCGGAGATCCGAGTCTGCTCTATCAGCGGCGTGCTTTTCAAGCCGCGAGGAGAGTATTCCCCTCTCGCGGCTTGAAAAGCACGCCGCTGATAGAGCAGACTCGGATCTCCGGGCACAGGGGAAGGGGCCGCAGGACAGCTGATTTTGCTGCTTGAGCAGCAGAAGTCTTTTTTTTTAAAATTTGACAATTGATTCTGCCGCTGCCACGGCGGCAACGGCAGAAGCCAGGGTTTTGGGTTTTTTTTGTTTTCCTCTGTTGCGGGCCGCACAAAGTTGTCTCGCGGGCCGCGTGTTTGAGACCCCTGCTCTAAAGTATATATATTAAATCTTTAAGTCTGTCCTCATATGCTACATAACAAAGACCACTAACCATTTTAGTAGCCACCCTTGGCACCAACTCCAACCTGCTTATATCCTTTTGAAGGTGTGAGTTCCAGAATTGCACACAATACTCCAATGAGGTGGCACTAGAGACTTATACAGAGGCATTATCACCTCCTTTTTTCTGCTGGTCATTCCTCTCCCTATTAATTCAAGCATCTTTCTGGCTTTTGCCATTGCCTTTTCTGCCCGTTTGGCTACTTCAAGATCGTCGGACACAATTATGCCTAGGTACCGCTCTTCTTTTATGGACAGAAGTACTTCACCCCCTACACGGTACCACTCCTTTGGATTTTGAATGACCCTGCATTTTTTTAGCATTAAATTTCAGCTGCCAAATTCTAGACCATTCTTCAAGCTTACCTAGATCCCTCCTCATGTTATCTACTCCTTTCTGGGTGTCTACTCTATTACAGATTTTGGTATCATCCACAAACAAGCGAGCCTTATCCGACAGCCCTTCCACAATAACACTAACAAAGATGTTAAAAAGAATCAGATCAAGGACAGATCCCTGCGGTACACCACTGGTAACCACCTCCTCCTTAGAGTGAGCTCCATGTACACTTTGTTGCCTCCCACTCAAACAATTTCTAATCCAATCAATAACTTTAGGATCCATCCCTAGGGTGCTCAGTGTCAAAGGCTTTACGGAAATCTAAATATATCTTATCTAGGGCTCTCCCACGGTCCAACACCCTGGTCACACAATCAAATCAATCAGCTTTGTCTGACAAGACTTGCCTCTGATGAATCCATACTGCCTCAGATCCTGCAATCCATTGGACTCCAGAAACCTCACTATTCTCTCTTTTAGTAGCCTTTCCAATAATTTACTAACCACAGAGGTTAGACTAACTGGCATGTAGTTCTCAATGCCATCCTTAACTGTGCTTTTGTGTAAAGGGAAACACATGTACCTTTCTCCAGTCCTCTGGCACCACTCCTGTCCTTCCTTGCATCCCAGGCAATAGAGCCAATCCCGGTGGCCGAACATGACAGCAGATTCTACTCCAGATATTTTCTGATACCCAAAAACTCTGGTGGGGTCCACCCCATCCCCGACCTCCGAAAACTGAACAAGTTCATCCACAAGGGGAAATTTCAGATGTACTCCCTGGGATCCATACTACCCTTCATCCAGGAGGGAGACTGGCTGCCTTAGACTTATAGGATGTATACACACACATCCCCATCTATAGGTCGCACAGGCAATACCTGCGCTTCCAGATGCTGGGAAACCACTACCACTGCAGAGTCCTTCCCTTCAGCTTATCCTCAGCTCCAAGGGTGTTTACCAAGTGTATCACTGGTGGCGGCGGCCCACCTCCACAAACAGGGCCTTTGCATCCTTCCCTACCTTGATGCCTAGCTCTTCGCGATTCCCTCACCACAGACCTGCAGGACAGTGATCAGACAGACTGTCCCCCTAGGATTCCTGGTGAACTACCAGAAATCGCACTTCTAGCCTACCCAATTCCTAGAGTTCATTGTGACAGTCATCAACACCACAACTTCCAGAACTTTCCTCCCAATGCACTGGAGGGACACCATCACAGCCCTGGCAAAAAGCATCTCCTTGAGAAGAATGAGGTATCCGCAAAAACAAGGTGAGAAAAACCAGGAGCGGAACCCAAGGACCAGGCCTACACGTAGGTGTGATTGTGCAAACAAAGTTTATTGGAGGACCCAACTAAAAGGTTTCGGCCGAGGGCCTTCTTCAGGGGTCTAAAAATTAGGTGTAGCAACAACGAGTAAACAAGCAAAATGCTCTTCTCAATCTATATGAATTGAAAATATTTTTTTGATGTTGAAACTCATATTGTACATTAATTACTGAGAAGTAGAAACTCATATTGTGCCATAATAACTGAGAAGCTTGAATAACTGATAAACACGTTCCTCTAACACTCTAATCTAATTGGCATTGTCAAATTGCGCAACAGACATTGTTAAAAACAAATCAAGCTTGACAGACAGAAAAAGGCAATGAGCCAAAAAAGAAAGAACCGTTTAAAGCAACCATATAACAACCATCGCTAAAGAAGCTTAGAAGAGATAAAATTTTCAGTTATTATGGCACAATATGAGTTTCTACTTCTCAGTAATTAATGTACAATATGAGTTTCAACATCAAAAAATTTTTTTCAATTTGTATAGATTGAGAAGAGCATTTTGCTTGTTTACTCGTTGTTGCTACACCTTGTGGTAATGTATCCTATGGTTTTTACTAGTTGTCTGTTTTCATGTAATGTCCTAACATAGATGACTCTTTTTTGTCTTGCCAATTTAGATGTCTTTGTCCTTTTTCTATATTCAAAGATTTTTCTGCTCTTTTAATGTATTATTGTGTGTATAATAATTATTCATAATTTAATATGTATGTTTTAATGTATGTTTTATTTAATTTTTAGACCCCTGAAGAAGGCCCCCGGCCGAAACTTTTTAGTTGGGTCCTCCAATAAACTTTGTTTGCACAATCACACCTACGTGTAGGCCTGGTCCTTGGGTTCCGCTCCTGGTTTTTCTCAAAAAGCATCTCCTCGCCTGAGTGAGCCACTGACCACACCCTTCCTCTGCCTCCTGGGCCACATGGCAGCAACAACACAGGTGCTGCCCCTAGCAAAGTTTCACATGCACACCCTAAAGTGGCACCTCCACAGCCATTGGAATCAGCGCTCCCAACCACTTTCCATCTGTTTCCCCCTGGACAAGGTGGTCAAGGACTCGCTCATCTGGTGGAACCTCCCGGACAATTTCAAAGAAAGCAAGCCCCTCCAGCAGCCATCCCACCACACGGTCATCGCTGCAGATGCCTCAACCACAGGTTGGAGTGCCCATACAGGACATACATGCACCCAAGGATCCTGGACCACGAAAGAACAGACTTGCCACATCAACCTCCTAGAACTCCGGGCCATCCAATGCACTCTGAGGGCATTCAGTCTCACATCATTGGCAAGACTGTCTTAATCCGAACAGACAATCAAGTAGCCATGTTCTACATCAACAAACGGGGGGAATAGGCTTCCATGCTCTCTGCAGGGAGGCGCTCCAGCTCTGGGCCTTTGCCCTCTCCCAACACTGACAGTACTTCTGTTTAATTGTAACACAAACTGTGTTAGTTGATTTACTGAATCATTCTGCTTAATCTTTAAACCCTGTGTTGTACAAGTTAAGATGTTCTATGTAAAAAGTTATAATTGTTCTATGTAAAACAAGCTCTGCATTGTTATTTGTTGTTAATTGTACACCGCAACTGATCGCTGGAAGATGCGGTATATAAATAAGTGTTAAATAAATAAATAAGATACGGGCCACCTACCACTTGGCACGCAGAATGACCTGGTGGACATAATGAGCCACCAACTGAACTCACACAAGTGGACACTAGACCCCCCAAGAAGCAGCATCCTTCTTCCAGCAATGGGGGCATCTGCAGGTAGACCTGTTTGTCACAGAGGGGAAAACAAGTGTTGCCTCTTCTGCTGCAAATGCCCATCTACCAAGAGCCTTGCCATGGATGCCTTCAACATGTTGTGGGGGGTGTGGTCACTAGTGTATGCTTTCCTACACACCCTGCTCATTCCCAAGACCCTACAGAAGATGGTGCAGGACAAGGCACAGATCATCCTCGTCACTCCCTACTGGCTGAGGCAGATGTGGTTCCCCTGCCTACGCCACCTTGCCATGGAGCCACCAGTTCATCTTCCCCTGAAGCTGACACTCATCACCCAGGATGGTAGAATGATCGTGCACCCCAACCTACCAGCACTCACATTATGGTCTGGAAATTGAGAGGCTGACTATCCTCCCTCTGCCTCTCCATGGAGGTGCAATGGGTAATCCTTGCAGCCAGATGTCCATCCATGAGAAAATCCTACAACCTGAAGTGGAGATGCTTCAGCATCTGGTGCTCCTCAAGAGGACTGGATCCAGTTGCCTGCCTGGCTCCCCAGGTCCTGTAATACCTCACCCACCTCTTTGACAGCAGACTCAAGAACTTGTCCATCAGAGTCCACCTCTCCACCATAGTTGCCTTCCACAATTACACCAACAATAACTTTATCAGCATGCTTCTGCTGGTTGCCCACTTCATGAAGGGACTAACCAACCTTTACCCTTCTGTATGGCCCCCAGTCCCACATTGGGACCTGAGCATTGTCCTTTACCAACTAATGCAGGAGCCATTCGAACCACTACACCCAACAGCACTGAAGTACACCTCATGGAAGACCATCCTGCTGACAGCTATCACCTCTGCCAGAAGAATCAGTGAGCTACAGGCCTAGTGGCCCACCAACTGTACAATGACTGTGCCACCCTGTGCACCCACCCAAGATTCCCCCACTTCTCCTTAGCCTTCCACATCAACCAAACAGTGAAACTTCTCAACTTCTACCCAGAGCCTCATGCCTCCCCAGAAGATGAGAGGCTCCACACCCTCAAATGTGTCAGGACCCTATGCATCTGAAGAAAGGAGCACAACTCTTCATCTCCTTTGACCTGAACAGGCCGGTGCACCCAGTCATGAAGCAAACTCTTTCACATTGGATATTGGACTGCATCACCTTCTGTCACAACCAGGCAGGTGTGCAGGCTTCGGCCAAGGTCAGAGCCCACCAGCTCCATGCCATGTCAATTGCCATTGCCAATCTGCACTCTGTGCCTATAACTGACATTTTCAAAGCTGCCGCTACCTTGGCCTCGGTGCACACCTTCCAGAAGCACTATTGTCTCTACTTTGAGGCACAAGCAGACAGCTTCTTCGGCTGGACGGTCCTAACATAGTAACATATTAAATGACGGCAGATAAAGACCAGTATGGTCCATCTAGTCTGCCCCTTATGATGGCAAGAGTAGGTGCACCTGCCACTCTGTGCAGGCCACCCCTCCCCATGTCTTTGTTTAAGGGTGAACCCACCACTCCATGTAGGACACCCCTATTTGTTGAGAAATTAGATGGTTTATTTTATTATTTATTTATTTACATTCTCTTATATATCGCACTATTCTGCATCAGTGCGGTTTACATTGAGCAAACTGAAATTACATTGAACAGGGCATTATAACTTGGAGATAACTATTTTACAGAGAACATGGGCTATGGAGGGTTAAGTGGCTTGCCCAAGACCACAAGGAGCACCTGTGGGACTAGAAACCCCAGTCCTTCTGGCCCAAGGTTGCTGTCCTCTAGTGGGATTTGAACCCCTGACCTTCTGGCCTGAAGTACCTTGCCCCAACCACTAGGCCACTCCTCCACTCCTTGGTTCTGTTTATTTTGATTTTATCCTGTTGCTGTAAAGGGATCCACTGTGTCTGTCCCATGCCATTTTGAATTCTGTCACCATGTTTGCCCCCACCACTTCCATCGGGAGGGCGTTCTAAGCATCCACCACCCTTTCTGTGAAAAAGTATTTCCTGACATTGCCTTTCAATTTACCACCTTGTAGCTTCCTGTTATGCCCTCTAGTTTTACAGCTTCCCCGTCCTTGGAAGAGGTTTGTTTGTTCATTATTTCCCTTTAAGTATTTAAAGGTCTGAATCATATCTCCCCTGTCCTTCCTCTCCTCCAAAGTGTCCTGGCTGCGGCAGAACTCATCCACCCCATATGGGCCCTACACTTGTGCAAAATGCCCTGGAATGCCCTCCCAACAAATTCCTGGGTCAGACTTGTGCCCAGCATGCTGGCCTACCCATGGGCAGCATTCTGTTTGTGCAATGTTAAATTGTTGTTCGAGTTGAAACTGTTGTTCAAGCTTGAAGTGTCCAAGTTGATCATCTCATTAAAAACCCTGTTTCATGGTGACATGGTATATTGTCATCCTCGGGCAAACTCTTTGCTGAAGCACCCACGTGAGTCGTATTCCTCCCTCATCCACCAGAGCACGTGCCAGATGGCACAGCTCGGGAGGCACCAGGGGTGGCTGATGCATCCTGCTTGTCCAAAGAGAAGTGAGTTTACATACCTGTAATGGGGTTCTCTGTGAACAGCATGATAGGTCAGCCACACATACCCATCTGCTTCCCTTGGTGGAGGTCGGCCTCATGTCCTTGGTGCCTGCCTATCTAGTGGCAAACTCACAACTAGGGACATATTGGCTAGTTAGGGGTGGGCCAGGAAGTAGGGCTACCTAGGCACATGCTCAGAAAGGATTACCTGCTGTCCACAGAGAGCCCCTGTTACAGGTAAGTAACCTTGTTATCTGAAAATAATTGTCCATTCACACCTGTAGTGAGTCATGGAACCATTGTCTTTGTTCAGGCCTAAAATGATGATAAGCTTGTTGATTATCTTAGATTCTGTAGTTCCCTTTGACATTCCTTTATAGGAGTGTGGCACCCCTAATATCAGAACTTCCTTTATATGAGGGGTTCTTGGGCTACACAGAGCCAATCAACTTTTCAGGATAACCACAATGACTATGCATGAGAGAGATATAGATATAGCAGAGGCTTTTTAGGAGTATGGCAAACTTAAGGTCAGTGTTTCTGCAGTCCTAAATTTATCGGTCTCTGTCTGAAGAGCAGACTGAATCTCTCTGCTATCCAGAGAATTCGGTGAACAGGCTCTGCCCTGACTGTGCTCTAGTTTTATACCTCAGGGGCCTGGGTGGTCTGAAATACATTTTCAGCACCACTATCTGTATCATTCGACATACAGCAATTATCCAAATAATGTCAACCATTATCCTGATAACTGCCATTGCATATTGGGCTGTACATTTTTTAAGGTGCACTAGCAAATGCATCTCTCTACAGCACTGGAAGCATTCTTGCATAATCAGCAGTAGAGGGTGCTTCTGTGTGAGTATGGCTAGCACTTAAATTGACAATGATGGCCACTGCTGAAAATTACTCAGAGTCTGTAATGAAGATCAGGCAAAATAAAAGTTCAGTGTAGTCGGAAATAGTAGCAAAGCAGATCTGTAAAAATGCAAAACTAAGCAAGAGAAGCTGACACAATCAGGAACAAATCTGATGGACTGTCTTCTCTAAAGTGGCCTCTTTTTTTCTCTTTCTCTCCTCCTTGAGTAGCTCTTGAATTCCTCCAAACTTTGTCTCTTCTGGTGAAGAATCCTCAATTTTCTCCTCCTTCCTCCAGCACTACAGACCTCCAGGGACCTCTGAGGACAACTCCCCAAAAATAGACATTTGCTTTTTTTTCCTACTTGTTTCAGACTTGCTGAGTCACTCCTTCAGAGCCACTTGGGAATCTGTGTGCCCAAACTACAAAAATCTCTTCTTCCAGGCCAGGAACCACCTTCCTTCAAGAACTCTTCTCCCTGTGATCTGAGAACTCTACTTCAGTTTTAGCTTTACCAAGAAATGTTGGCGGTTGAAGACGTAGGGGTTTTGTTTAAGGTGTGCTAATGTTAACGTGCTTTAATTCATCATTAACGTGTCATTAGGAGCTAGGTGTCATTGAATAACATGGGACCTATGTTAATGTTAGCTCCTTAGTTGCCTTTACCCAGAAACCACCTTGTCTGAAGGAGCTAATTCCCAAGAATCAAGGGCAGAAAGACAAAAGTCCTCAGATAGAGGAGTTTATATACTCAAAATAATGTCACCACTCCATTATCTCCGCCCCTGATAATCCCAGAGAGGAATGACATTTGCATATACACTCCATTTTGCTGCTAGTAGGTAGGGATAGTGGCACTCCTGACATAGAAAGTCAAGTATAGGCCGAGTTACTCTGAGACCATAAAGGCTGGTAAAGGAGATTCTTAACTTCTCTTACCCATATAAAATGTGCCTGCACAGCTGAAAGGTTCCCCAGCTGCAGGAGAGAGAGATTTGTAATTTGTAAACTCAAATCTAAGCAATACAATCAAAGCAATGCATGTGGCTAGGGGTCAGGCACCACCATGTTTCAAGATGGCAGTGTAAGATGAGGATGCCGCTGGTTGCTTGCCCTTGAACAAGTAAGCATTATGAGTCTACAGGTGTGCAGCAGCTTTGGAGGTTCTCTGGTTGAGGGCCGTCCTGGACATGGCACCCCCATTGCAGGTCCAGGGTGCCCAGCCCATGGATGCCTTGGACCTGACGGACTCTTTAAAGGAGGAAATATTGTTTAAACTTTTTCTTTTTCTGACAATGCATGAGTTAATTCTCTCTTACTACTGAACTGGAGAAACTGAAAGAAGAAAAGCACACTTCTGCCTGATGCAGGAAACAAGAATGAATTTTCTTATAAATAAAGGAAAATTTATCATGATGCAAAATGGCAGCAGTTAGGGTTTCATCTGCTAACTAATCTTAAGACTTAAATATGTTAAATGGCACAAGCCCTATTATTAAGGGAGGAGTGGTTGGGGCAAGTTACCTCAGGCTCGAGGGTCAGTGGTTCAAATCCTACTAGAGGACCACAACTTTGAGCCAGAAGGATTGGGGTTTCTAGTCCCACGGTTGCTCCTTGTGGCCTTGGGTAAGCCACCTAATACGCCATTGCCTCGGATACAAAAACAGATTGTGAGTCCTTCGGGGACAAGGGAAAAATATATGTACAGTACCTGAATGTACACCGCTTTGGTAGAAAAGGTATATAAGCCTAGTTAAATAAAATATATAAATTATTCTGAAGGGGGGCTAGCAATTACCTCAAATTAATGAATGGTAGTAAGATAAAATTGAATTTGGGCAAATTTGAGGCATTGGTGATTGCTATGAGAAAGAGGATTATCACAGCTGATTCTTAATGCAAGGGAAACAGTTGGAATAAAACCCACTGTTTGCTGTTTTAGCTTGATGCAAAAACTGCACTAGAATCCAGAGCTAAAGCCCTAGCACAGGGTTTCCTAAACGAGTTGAGCAGAAATGTTTTGCTATAAGCAAACATCATGCAAGTGAGCTGGGTGCAAAAAGTCTGCCCTAAGCAAAGAGCAAGGCACATGCGCACAGAGGTCTGTGTTAGCAGCACCTACATCCTGCATCCAAAAAACCCCCTCTTTGGCATGTGTGTCAAGTGCTGGATTGCTGTCTAGTGCAAAACAAGCAATACTATCCTGAACAGAAGTTCTGCTCACAATAGTGCTGGTGTTTATGAACACATGTGCCTAACATCATAACAGAACAGCACATTTCCCCCTGCTTTTTTTCAGCACTACATAACATAAGGACATAAGAACCGCCATACTGGGTCAGACCAAGGTCCATCAAGCCCTGTTTCCAACATTCGCCAATCCAGATCACAAGTTCCTGTCAGATTCCCAAAAGGACACAGGTTCCACAGTGCTTGTCCCGGAATAAGCAGTGGATTTCCCGTGTCCTCTTTAATAATGGTTTATGGACCTTTCCACCAAGAACTTGTCCAACCCTTTTTTAAACTTGGCCACACTAACAGCTTTTACTACATCCTCCGGTAACGAATTCCAGAGTTTGATTACGTGTTGAGTGAAAAAATATTTTCTCTTATTAGTCTTAAATGGGTTACGTTGTAACTTCATTGTGTGCCCTTGAGTCTTTCTACTTTTTGATGGAGTAAACAACCAATCTACATTTATCTGTTCCACTCCATTCATTAATTTACAGATCTCTATCATATTCCCCCTCAGACATCTCTTTTCCAAGTTGAAGAGCCCTAACCTTTTAAGACTGTCCTCATAGAGGTATCCTTCCACCCCCTTTACCATTTGGGTGGCTCTTCTCTGTACCTTTTCGAATTCTGCTATATCCTTTTTAAGATACGGTGACCACAATTGCACACAAAGTTAGAAAAAAGCTGCAAGTGCTGTGCGCTCAAGAAACAGGCATAAATTCCTCACCAGCAGTGACTTCAGCCCTATCAGCTAACCCTTAAGCCCTCCTCATACCTTGCATTGCGCTCAGCCTTCTGGTCTTCAGTGCACATATCTGCATCTGTGCTGCATAGCTAATTGCATCATTGCTGTCCATAGAAAGGCATGGTGTACTGCTCTTAGCCCTGCCATTTGCATAATATGCTTGCAATAGATTCCTTTCTGCATGCTGCATAGCAAATTCTGCATTGAGCTTTCACTATGAGCTCTGATTTTGAGTTAACGTTTGGGCCACAAGCTTCTACTATTGCAAAAAGATCTGCTTTTGGTTGTTTGTGCCTCTTGCCTCAGCTGCAGTCTTATTTACCACTGCGGAACTTTGGAATCTTATTCTTTGATGCTTTCAGAGTTTGATTGCTGTAATTCACTATTTCGTGGCTTAATAGGGTCATGTATCTGGACTGCAAAAATACAAAGGAGTGGTACATTATAGGGGATCAAGTACTTCTGTCCACAAAAGAAGAACAGGACCTAGGGTAGAAAAGAGAATGGCGAAAGCCAGACAGATGCTTGGGTGGATAGGGAGAGGAATGGCTAGCAGGAAGAAGGAGGTGATAGTTCTTCTGTATAAGTTGTTGGTGAGACCTCATATGGAGTATTGTGTGCAACTGTGGAGACCGCACCTTCAAAAGGATATAAACAGGATGCAGTCCGTGCAGAGGATGGCTACCAAAATGGGCAGTGGTCTTGGTCACAAGGCATATGGGGACTGACCTAAAGATCTCAATCATATATACTTCGGAGGAAAGATGGGGAAGGGGAGATATGATAGGCCATGCAGTCTTTTTCTGGCGTCATGTTTCTGTCTAGTCTGCCCTTCCATATCAACTACAATAGTCCTCTTTTTACCTTTAGAGATCCTCTGTGTTTATTCCATGCTTTTTTGAATTCAAATACTGTCCTCATGTCCACCACCTCCACTGGGAGACTTTTCAATGTATCTATCAAACTTTCCGTAAAGAAATATTTCTGCATATTACTCCTTTCACTCTCATGTCCACTCATAGCGGAGCTTGCCTTCAATTGAAAGAGACCCTCCTGTGCATTTATGCCATGGAGGTATTAAATGTCTCTATCCTGTCTTTCCTCTAAAGTATACATACTAAGAACTTTGAGTCTGTCCTCATATGCTTCATAATGAAGACCAGTAACCATTTTAGTAGCCACCCTCTACACCGACTCCAAACTGTTTATATCCTTTTGAAGGTGTGGTCTCCAGAATTACACACAATACTCTAAATGAGATCGCACCAGAGACTTATACAGAGGCACTATCACCTCTTTTTTTTTTTTTGCTGGAGGTTTAAATACCTTTTTGGCATAAATGCAGAAGAGAAGATCCTCTTTCAATTGAAAAAAAGCTCTGCGAGTAGGTGACATAGGATGAAGGTAAAAGGGGATAGACTCAGAAGTAATTTGCAGAAATATTTCTTTATGGAAAGAGTAGTAGATGCATGGAATAGTCTCCCAGTGGAGGTAGTAGAGACAGGTCTGTATTTGAATTCAAGAACGCATGGGATAAAAACAGAGAATCTTTAAAGGAAAAAAAGGACTGTAGTAGCTGGTATGGGAGGACAAACAGGATAGGCTGTATGGTCTTTATCTGCCATCATGTTTCCAGCAAAACATCAACAATCATGATTACAATTACAGTAATTCAAAGTACTGCAGCCAGAATTTTGGCAAGAGTTGATAACAGAGACTCACCTGGTTTGGAGGAAAATAAATCCAGCTTTATATGCAAGGGCTCATACTATAATATTGTATTATCCCAATGGCTGATAAAATAGAACAATCAAATCTTTAAGGGGTTTGGAGTCTGGAGCTACAAAATAGCGTTAAACTTGCTCAGTCATTACTGCAAATGGAGCTCTCGTCTATAATCATTGGTCCCAACTACCATAGCTCATTTCCTTTTAGTTCAGTTTTTATAATGCAGGTTTTAAAAAGCTCTGTCAATTTCCATATTTAAATATATTTGGTATCATTTATTTATATATAGTATTTTTACTATATATAGGAGTGGCCTAGTGGTTGGGACAAAGTACTTCAGGCCAGAAGGTCAGGGGTTCAAATCCCACTAGAGGACAGCAACCTTGGGCCGGAAGGACTGGGGTTTCTAGTCCCACAGGTGTTCCTTGTGGTCTTGGGCAAGCCACTTAACCCTCCATAGCCCATGTTCCCTGTAAAATAGTTATCTCCAAGTTATAATGTCCTGTTCAATGTAATTTCAGTTTGTTCAATGTAAACCACACTGATGCAGAATAGCGTGGTATATAAGAGAATGAAAATAAATAAATAAAAAATAAATTATGTCTGGATCAAAAAGCACAGTTCAAACAGCTGCATTAATTTGCACATGTGGTATTCGGATAAGTAATTTTTTACTTTACACTGAGTTTCCCTGCTAAGCTTTAACATTCCTTATTACTGGAATTTTTATGCTGTAGTGTCTCTTAATTCTGGCCAGAAATTCAATGTGACTTTTCAGTTCAATTTGCATATAATCAGCTGAAACCCTGTGACAATTTCATGAGATTCCTGGATGGTAACCCAGTGGCTAAATGATTGGAGATTGCTGGTGACTCCTGCACTGTGACTTTGGACAAGAAATCAACTTGACTCAGAGAATGGCAAGGCCGCGGAGCCATGTGCTCGCAGCCACCTTTAACCGGGGGGGCGGCCGCGTGCATCCCCCCGGCGGTAGCGTGGCTGTTGCGAGCCCGGGGGGGGCGGAGCGAGGGGATAATGCCTTCCCATTGGCGGCAGCGTGTGATGGCTCGGCGCTGCGGCCAATGGGAGGAAGGACCCTAGGAGCAGGAGCGGGGACGCGGCGTGGCTCCGGCCTCTTTCGGGTGGATGCCGGAGCCGCCGGACGCCCACCCGCCCTCCCTGGTTTCAAGCGGGTCTTGGTGGGTTGTTGTTGGGGTGTTGCAGCTGGAGGGGGTTGGCGGGATCCCGGAGGTTTCCGGGGTCCGGAGCCGGATGCAAGCAGTACGGCGGGGGTGGGGTACCCCCGCCCGGACAATCCCTCGGCTTTTGCTAATAATATGGCGAAGCCGGATGAGGGAGGACGAGGCAATTTTGCCGGGGCCTGTACCCGGGGGAAGCGGCAGCGGCGGCACCTTGCTAATAACATGGCGGGTGTTGGCTCGCGCTGCTGGTGGGGGGGGGGGAGATGTTAATTTGTTAATTGGAAAGTTATGATTGTTGTAAGTTAATAAAGCTGCGACCAGTTCAATTCCAAATGATGTGTAATGGTTTTCTTTGAAGGTTTAAGTGTGCCGCTTATAAGCAAGGGGAAAAGGGGGGGTGGGGGGGGAATCTGGGGGGAGGCAGCCGGTTCGCCTTACCCGGTTAATAGACTACTCCCATTATTAAAAAAAAAAAATCCCTTCCTGGTCCTGATTAACCAGGGAATGTATGCAAACTTGCAGTGAAATAAAATGAACTGATCATTACACAGGTCTGCAAAAAGTTTTTTTCGAGAGCTGTTTTGGTTATTCCACGTAATCTTTATGTTTTTTGGTACGCTGAATCCGAAAATGACCTCAATTTTGTCATAGGACATCACGTTTCCTGACAATTTAGGTAACTATGTTAAATAAGGCAATACCTCAAAATAAATGGAAATAGACTTATAAAATTAAAGTTTTATTACAATATTTTCATGAAAATCCTTTCTTGAACTGAAATGAGCTCACCTACACACACTAAACTCGATTCTTCTTCCTTGTGAGGCTCCTCTTGGTGCATTTACGCTTGTGAGTAGCATCTGGAATGTCTCTCTGAAGCATCCAACAGTAGTCTGCCATCATTGTAATGCTCCATTTTCCCCTGGTATCTCCTTTCCATCTCTTTAATGTCTTGGTGGAATCGTTCACCTTGTTCCTCACTCACAGCGCCCAAATTTTCAGGAAAGTAGTCAAGGTGGGACTGGAGGAAATGCACTTTCAAACTCATCAGGCAACCTAAAGCTTGAAATGCTTTCAGCATTCGTCCGACGATCTTTTTGTAATGAGGATCTTTGTTATTGCCTAAAAATTTCTGTACGACTTCTTTAAATGCAATCCACCCTTCTTTTTGAGGATCCGTCATGGTATTGACAAACTCTTGATCAACTATAAGCCTTCTAATGTCTGGTCCGACGAACACACCTTCCTTCAATTTTGCCTCCGACAGGCCTGGAAACTTGGTGACCAAGTATTTGAAGCATTCTCCATCTCTTGGAAGTGATTTTACGAATGGCTTCATCAATCCCAATTTTATGTGGAGAGGTGGTAGAAGAACTTTATGGGAAGGTACCAACGTTTCTCGGAGGACATTTTTTTTCACCGACTGTTAGCACCCTCGGCTGCCAACTCTTCTTGGTCCAGTGATTTTGTCGGTCTCGACTGTCCCATAGACACAGAAAACAAGGTTATTTGGTATACCCAGCTTGTTGCCCGAGCAGCATGCACAAGACCTTCAAGTCCCCACACACTTGCCAACCATGGTCTTCATATTTAAGTTTACGAAGAACCAATTCCAAGTTCTCGTAGGTTTCCTTCAAGTGTACGGAATGACCTACAGGTATGGAAGCGTAAAAACCGTTGTGGAGTAAAACTGCTTTGAGACTTCTTTTTGAAGAATTTATAAAAAGATGCTATTGCTCTGAATCATATTGGTTTTTAAATTGACCCATCAGACCTTCGACATCGATGCAATAAGCCAACTTGTCTTCTTGGGCGAAGTAAGGAACAAACTCCTTTTCACGATGTCTGAACCATGAAGATGACACTCCTGGCAACAATAAATTCCTGCTTTTCAGCCTTGATCCAAGTAACTCAGCGGCATCTTTGGGAAGATTCAAGTTTCTTACCAAATCATTCATCTCCTCCTGAGAAAACAATTTTGGTCTTGTATCATCTTCAAAGTCAGAACTTGATTCGTCATCTGGTTCAGGTATGACTTCACCTTCATTGGAGCTAGGTATCTCTTCCAAGGTAGCAGGGGGCTTGGGTACTGGTATATCTGTGCCATGGGGGATGGGACGAATTGCCGAGTGAAGATTGGGGTATGAAATGGAATGCTTCCATTTGGAATTAAACCCTTTCACATCGCATGAACAAAAGTAACAGTCGTCACTATGGTTGTTTTGCTCTCGCCATACCATAGGAATCCCATAACGGAAAGATTTTTTCTTACCCTTGAACCAGTTTCGGAGTTCCTCAACACATCGTTTGCACACTTTATGAGGTGCCCAGACTTTATCTTGATCTCCAATTTTTAGTCCAAAGTATGCAAAGTATACTTTTTTCACAAAGTCTGTAATCTGCTGTTGCTTCAACATTGTATATTCACCACAGAAGAAACAGAAACTGTCTGGCGAATTAATACACTTTTGCGGAGCCATAACATAATGGTTGAAGAATGACAAGCTAACACGAATTGCGATGAAAAAGTGTGAACAGCCTAGAACCAAGAACCTGATGATGATTCGTGCACAAGTGTGGCATGCAGGAGAGAGCAGCTCTGTGTCTGTACACGAGACTTCACAGTGCTGGCCACGCCCCCCTGCACTGACCGGAGCTGCTGCTATCTGCCCTGTGTCTCCCTCCCACTGGATTCTTCAGGAAAGATTAACCCCTTCTACCATTAGAAGCACGGACTTAAAACTTGCTTAGCTTATGTATATATTGCTGACCATCAGATTTACAGTGCTATTTTTTTTTTACATAACTCGGACAGCCCCTTTAAGGTTTTTTTGGCATTTTATATCTTAAATGCACTTATGTGAATTAATTAATAGTAATTTGAATTAATTAATAGTAATTTGAAAAAAATTGATAAATTTGAAGACAATTTTGCATGTTGTGGCAAATCATGACGTCTAGGAGTTTTATCAATATTTTATTTGTTTTCAGCACACCAAAATACATGGAAATTAGATGAAAATAATCAGCTTTTTAGTCGCAGACCTGTGTTATCTAACAGCTACACTCTCTAAATAAAATAATAAATCGTATAGTAGATGCAACTTAATTTCATCAGCACACACTTTAATTTTCTTCTTAAGCACTCTAATGATACTTTCTTCAATTTAACACATCCCCCCCCCCCCCCCACCATATGCTCCCAGCGGTTGGTTTGTTTTTCTCAAAGGGTTTCCTATCCATTTCCACATGCAGTTCAAACCTCTAGTACTGACCTACTGTATAAATACTACCGCATAGAAAATATTACTGCATACAGTAGTGGTCAACATTATAGGCACCCTTGAAGTTTAGCTATGTTGTGTATGATATCTTGAGAAATAATTGGAAATATTACAACTGTATATCTTCATAATATTTTAATCGTATGTTCAAAGGTATACAACAAAAAACGATGTCTGTGCAATGTAGACGTAGCAATTTCTTAAAAAAAAAAACAAAATATGACCTGGACAGGAATAATGTTTCAGCAGAACCTTCAGCAGGGGTCAAAGCTACAAATAAAAATGATAATATAATAAATGCATAATAAATAATAAACATAATATAAATATTAAAAATATATAGAGCATAAAAGGATGAAGAGCATAAGGGGAAGAGCATATAAAATACCTTTTTATTTTTTTAAGTGCCGTCAAGTCAGTGCTTCATAAATATCAATTTTAGTAACATTTTTATTGGCTTCATTAATGTTTTACACTAGTCTCTTAACATTAACATTACTAAAATTGATATTTATGAAGACATTCTCGTTATTATTCAATTTGTCACTGTAAAGGAGGCAATCATTTAAACTTACATATTGATCGTGCTGAGGGTATGCAGCCCTATAGATACTGAAACTATTAAATCCCCATATTTCAGTTAGGTAAGCTAGGTAAAAGGGGTTTACAGAAATTTACAACATGCTCTTTATTTTTAAACCCCTTTTACTTAGCTTACTGAACTGAAATACACTTTTACAGCCATTTATTTTGCTCTGCATAGCCTTGTTTTAAGATACCCTCACACTATATCCATGTTGAATTACCTATTTGGTTTTGCAGCTCCACCTGCATACCTACATTGTGGTCCTCCTCTTTATAATATGCATTTAAAATTTTCATGGTCATTTATGATGTTTTATACACTCTTTGCCTTACGTCATTTAATCCTTTTATTCTCTATATATTTGTAATGTTTATGTGTGTGTTTATTATTTATTATTATATTATAATTTTTATTTGTAATTTTCACCCCTGCTGAAGGCTTTGCCAAAACATGGCTGTGTCGGGTTGGTTATATATTCTTGTGTGGTTCCAATAAACTTTAGTTTGACACCTCATTTTTGACTTGTTTGCTTAGTTTCAGCAGGTGGGAGTGTGTTTTTCATTGGACTGGACAGGAATAATGGCACCCTTCACTAATATTTGGTAGCACAACCCTTGGCAGTAATGGCAGCCTCCAAACGTTTCTTGTAGCCATCTATAAGTTTTATAGATCTGTCTGTTGGTAGTTTCTCCCACTCTTCAACTGTGATTTGTTCTACCTCATGAATGTTTCCAGGATTCTTTTTACAAATGGCAGATTTTAGCTCTTTCCAAAGGTTCTCAATTGGATTGAAATCAGAACTCATTGCTGGCCAATTTAACACAGTCCATTTTTTCCTTTTTAACCATTCTTTTGTACTTTTGGATGTATATTTTGGGTCACTGTCCTGTTGGAGGACCCATGACCTTTGACCCAGACCTAGCTTTCTGACACTAGGTAGCACTTTTTGCTCCAAAATACCTTGGTGGTCATCTGACTTCATGATTTCTTTAATATATTCCAGGCCTTCAATTCCTGCGGCAACAAAACAGCCTCACAACATTATGGACCCTCCACCCTATTTAACGAAGGATGTTTTTTTCCTTAAAACCTTCATTTCTTTGCCTGTAAATGTATTGCTGGTCTGCATTGCCAAAGAGCTCAAGTTTATTTTCATCTGTTCACAGAACATTTTCCCAGAAAGACTGTGGTTTCTCAAAATGGATTTGGGCAAAAATCAGGTGTGCCTTTTTATGTTTGTTTTGGAGCAGTGAGGTCCTCCTTGGCCTTTGCTCATGAAGTCCTCCTTTGTTTAGTGTGTGACATATAGGTGCAAGTTGAAAGCACTACTCTAGATTGCTCCAGGTCAGCCTTAAGCTTTCTGGATGTTGTACATGATGTTTTTCCAAAAGTTTGCACTAACCTTCGAAGACTTCTTAGATTAATTTTCCTCTTCCCACCATGTCCTGGAAGGTTCTTGATAGTTCTATGAGCAGAAAACGTCTTAATAACATTGCAAACTGTAGACACAAGAATCCCAAGGTCTTTGCAGATGTCCTTGAACCCCTTTGATTTTGATGGTGATGGTTTTTTTATGGTCTCAGGCAACTCTTTTGTCTTCACCATTGTGAAAATGGAATAGGGAATTAATATGGTCATTTTAAACAGAGCCATCATTCATTGGTTGATTCAACTCATGAAAATTCTGACAATTGATCACAGGTGTGTTTAATTGTACTGCAAAGGGAATGTGGTTCTTCTGTTCAAACCAATTTGAATTGTTTATAAGGGTGCTGATAATCTTGTCCTCTTAACTATTAACCCTACTAAACCCAAAAAACATATCCCACATGTGTAATAATCCCAATTCAAAGAGATATGTAACCTAAATTTTTGTCGGAACTAATGCCTTGAAGATACACAATCTTCTCGTAGCATGAACGTTCCTTTTTTCTATTTTATAAAATGGGGACGCAACCCCTACAATCAATGCCCTCAAGATACCCAAATCCTAGGGCAGCATCGATTTAGTGTAGGAAATAAATGCAGCTAAACTGTTAGGCACTTAGTCTTGATAGATTGATCTCATCCAAACACAGCCAACCTTCAGCAATGGTTATATCTGCTGCTGATCCGACTAAGATTGTGGAAGTATACTTAGCTTTCCAAAAACTTCCCACATGATGTCCTGAGAGTACGTTTCAATTCTTCTGCGATACCGCTGAAAGAACAAAAACTAAAGGGGAGAAAAATCAAGCAGCAAACCTCCAATGTCAACTTGAACCCGGATCTCATAAACCTCCTTCAATATGCAACTTTGTAGAATATAGTAAATGTTAACCCAACATTGTGTTTTGGGCTCCTGATACTCTCAGCCCTTCTTCAAAACTCCGTTGCAGATTTGAACTGACTGAAGTCAGCCATTTTCCTTTTATGTGCCTCAATGAGATAACATAACCAATCAATAACCAATGAGACAATGGCCAATTACCTAAATCCAACCCCTTTTTTTGTATCTGGAGCATTTATAAAATACTCCACCAATCTATGGATGAATTTAAACCCTCAAGTATCAACAAATTTAATTGAAAAATCCAAAATTGTTCCTGATACGAGTACAAAAGACGAGACCCTCGATTTCCACCTCTCATCTTTTCTGGGACGTGATTTAAAATTTGCCAGCGTAAATCCTGAAATGAATGTTGAAAATCATGACAATGTTGAACCACAGGGGCGGACAAAACTTGTCCTGGTAATATCCCATTTTTTTATACTATTTTCTTTTTTAAGTAGTCTTGTTTTACTTATTTTGTGTCAAATATGTGTGCACATATAGTCCAAAGCCATTTCACTGGCCACCTTTCGGGGGGAGATATTGGACATTAAGGGGGTTGAACTTCAAGGGTGCCAATAATGTTGACCACAACTGTAACTTTTCAGTATAAAATAGAGAAATCTGCATCAATTCTTCTCTTTTTCCTTGCTCTAAATTCCATCTCTGAACTACTGGTACCAGGTGCTGGTAGAGACAATTACAGGTAACTTCTCCATAAGAAAATGAGTGTCTATCACATCAAAAGAGGGTATCCACTGCTTTCCATGAGCACTGTATCTAGTGCTCCAAGTATACAGTGATCTCTCTGACAGAGAACCCAGTCTGAAATAAAAGTTTTCAAACCCGTTGACTCACATTATTTTCTGTCACTTTCCTACTTCAGCAGTTTGTTCCTAGAGTGGGCTGTGCATTAATTTCCTGGTGGCTTGTTTCTATATGAATGCATTGAGTATTTAAGTCTCCCCCACAGTATTTTGAAGCATTTCAGATGTGCAATTGTAGCCCCTATACCTCTCTGATATTCCTGCCCCCCTTCACTGTCAGAGTTTGCTCTCAAAATTCCCCCCCCCCCCCAAAAAAAACCAAGAACCCTAGTGATCCAAACAAATCCAAATCCAAAATAAAAAGATCGCCCAAAGGTGCAAAGCAGTCAAATGTTCTTTTGTCGGGCCAGAGGTCAGGAGAGAAAGTTCAAATACTCATACTCTCGAATGACCAATGCGTCCATTTTATTCATAGACAGGTTCTAAAACTCACTAATGCTTTTAATTACACTTATGTGAATAACAGTCCAAGCTGTCCACGAATGACAAAAACAGTAGTGTTATGGCATTGTGTAAACCCCAGGAACACCCCTCATGCCACGACATGCATGTTTCAAGTCATCTCCCGGCTCTGTTTCACATGTAGGAAACTTTCATGAGGTGGCCCAATCATTGCCAAACGCCAAGCCAGCAGATAAGTGTAATTAAAAGCAATATTGAGTTTTAGAACCTAAAAATTAATAAAATGGACGCATTGGTCATTCGAGAGTATGAGTATTTGAACTTTCTCTCCTGACCGCTGGTCCGACAAAAGAACATTGGAGTGCTTTGCACCTTTGAGTGATCTTTTTATTTAAGAGTTTGCTCTCAAACAACTCTGTAGAGTGCCTACAAGATTTTGAGGCTTGCAGACCAGCGGCAGGCATACACCACCCAGGGCACTGACCTTTACAACACAGGCACGCAGCTCTTTTTTTTTTTCTAGAAATACTGTCTTAACTAGTTACTGAAGTGCCACGGACTGGATTGTTAATTT
Organism: Ichthyophis bannanicus; assembly: GCA_033557465.1. Lineage (NCBI taxonomy): Eukaryota > Metazoa > Chordata > Amphibia > Gymnophiona > Ichthyophiidae > Ichthyophis > Ichthyophis bannanicus. The sequence goes on along the minus strand of CM066033.1, from coordinate 367,181,538 downwards.
TTGAAAAGTGAGAGAAAAAAAATATTAAGAATTTGTACTCACAATACTGGTGCATTGCCTCTTTCCCCCAAACAAGGTCACCTGGAAAACTCTTTAGTGTTGTTCACCCGGGTCTAGGATGAACATAAAGTACCGTGGATGGCAACCATGAATGGCATGTCAAATTCAGCACAATTCACTGAGCAAAATGAAGGGTGTGTGTAGCACTGTTACACACTATCATGGCTTTGCTTATATATTTCACCAGTGAATAAGCCCAGAACTAGTTGAGCAGATTAAATACCCCATCCCTATTGCCCGTTATCGCATGCTAGCAGCAGGGATTTTCAACCAGCTCGTTAACCCGGGACCTTTTTGACCCTGCTTCCTTTTCCTCATTACAGGCTTGGGTAGGAGGTGGGGGCTGATGCTGGCCACAACTTGGTCCTTTGTCATAAAGGAATTGCAGCTGCACCAAAAATGCAATAAAGAGTGGGACATCGGCAGCTGGGTGCCATGTTTCGGTTCTCATCCCAAGCTATTGAAGGGTTTATGATCTAGATTTGTCTAATGAAACCACAGAACCAGGTCTAGGTTTTTTTTGCACCCATGGCAGCTATTCAGAATTAAACCCCTACCTGCTTGTTTCAAGTGTGAGCTTGCTTTAGTCGTGAGGGTGAGTGTTGCATGGAGCTTGCACCAGTTCTCCCAGGACTTGCCAGGGCTGGATGATCTGTCTGTCAAGGCCATTGGTGCCTCTGGGCAGAAGTATTTGGCATGTTGGCGACCTTCCTAAATATTATATGCACCACCTTTAAATTAGCTATAGGAGATGACACAAGAAAGTCCCAAGGGTCTTTGATGCAGAAAGAAAATCCCACCGGTTTTCAGCCATCTAGTAAAACTACCATTAAGCTGGTAACATCATTCAACTAATTCTTCTGTATGGGAGTCAAATCTGTCTAATTCTGTATAGAAACCAGAATCACAGTATAGAACCTGCATCTCCACACTCCTCAACCATGCAACTAGGATATTTCCCCTTACAAATCACTACACAAAACAATATTCAGATTGTAGTTGTACCTCAGGAACATTAACACTCCTTTGATGGCCTGGTACTTTGCTAAATGACCCAAAACCTTGCAAAAAAGACATTCAGATTGCATTCCAGTGCAGTACTCAAAAAAAGAGAAAGGGGCATGCATTTCCTCCAAATACCACAGAAAAGAGATGACATTTGCCAAAAAGCTCACATTCCAATCCTTAAACATGTAATACATTTTCATTTATTTTCTACCCTTTGATGGCTGGGTATTTTATTTTTCAAATTAGGATGGTCCTAGTCTCTTTTTCCTACTTTTCTCGTATTTGGTCTAAGTTCTTTTTGAGGGTCTCCTTTCTATGTCTTCTCTCTATTCCATCTTTGCATTTGTCTGATACTGATCTTTCCTTTCATCTTTTTTTAACGTTTCTTTCTTCTCCAACTCCCTACCCAGTTAGATTTTATCCCTCATCCTTCCCTTTTTATTTTATCCTCCAATCCTAAGTCTCCCTCTCACCCTCTCCCCAACCTGCCCACTGTCCTGTTTCTCCTTTCTCAGCTTCCTATGTCCCCATCACACATTCCTTAGTGCCCCCCTTTTTTATTCTCTGTACTCGCCCCCTCCCAAATCCACATGTACCCTTTTCTCCCAGTCCCTTCTCTGCTCCAGCTTACTACTTGACACTCAACCCCTTCTGGCATTTAGCTCCTTTCTTCTTTCTCCTATCTCTATCCCGTTTCCCATTCTCCCTCTTTCAACTCCTCCCCAGTTCCCTTTCCACGGCGTTTCCAAAGTCTCCTCTTCCTTTACATTCCCTCTCAACCCCTTCCTAGCCCCTCTAGATCCTTCTTACCGTATCACCAACCCTGCCTCCACTCTCCCCTTTCTAATTCCTTCATGCCATCTTTTAAGGCTCGTTGACCTTCATACCTACTCACTTAAAATACTATTCCCCTTCTTTTTCCCTTTGCAACCTCTCCCTCTAAACACTCTTTCCTCCTTTGTGCTCTCCTCCACTCCTTTCCCTCTTCACACCTGCTCCCTTCCTCCTTCCAGAAGCTATCGCCCTCTCTGAAGACTCTTTTCCCAAACCCTCTTTCCTCTTTAATATTCCCCCACCCCCTTCTCATCCCCTCCCTCCAGACACACTTTCCTCCCTTCTCGCCCCTCCTCCAGAGGCTCTTTTCTTCTCACACTCTTCTTCTGGATACCTTTCTACCTTTTCACCCTCTTCCTCCTGAATAAATCCCCCTTTCTTCTTTCCAAGCACACACGCTCCACCACAAAGCAGCCACAGCACCAACAGCAGTAGTGCAAACTTCCCTCAGAAACACTGCCACATCATGCAATAGGTATAGCATAGACAGCAGCAATATCAAATTACTTACCTCTCCCTTCTAATTATCTTCCATCTTTCTCATGCTCTTCCTCCTTCCAGATGTCATTTCTCCTCACCCTAGCTTGTCTTTCCTAAGATTAACCCTTTATTCCTCCTTTATTCTCTCCATTCTCCTTCCACCTCTAGCCCTGAGCAGGCTCCACAGACACTTACAGAGTCAGTCTCTACCATGCCCCCTTCAGGCCGGCAGCATGAGATGCATTGCGTTTGATGTCATCCCCTGCTGTTGGAAGGCCAGTCCCATGATAAGAATTGTAGCAACAGGAAATGATATCAGCTTAACTGTATCTCTTGCTGCTGTCTGCCTGGGAGGTGCATGACTGGGGAGAGGAATCAGAGCAGCCACTAAATGAGAGCCAGTAAACAGCTTGACCTGACGCCCTTGGCTGTGTGACACCCGGGACACCTTCCTCATGTACCCTCCCCTTCCCCTATCTCAGCTCTGTGAAGCTACAAAACTACAGACCCCCAGAATGTTTTGGGTTTAGAATACACACCAAAGCTAAGACCATGGGGAAACATCAGGGTTGCCAAAAAGCATCAAGCACAGCACACTCCCTTACGCAATAGAGTGAGGAGGATTTGCACAGCTTCTGCACTACGATTTGCAAAATGCGCCTTCCACACGAGCTGTGCACAAGCACTTGCATGGATATCAGTGTACAGCTCATTTCAATGTCATGGTAATGAAGGCATCAGCTATTAAACCCAGATGCAAAGAAGTGGGCGGAAGACCCGAATGCTAAGCACAAAGCTTTTTAATTCTGCGACTTTAATGCCAGGATAGAGGAAGAGTCGAGAGCTCATTCTTCTGCAGTCAGTAAGGATTTCATGCCTGTTTCTTCTTCTCACTGCTAGCATGAAGCACCTGTGACTTTGTTGAAGGGAAGAGTTAAAAACAAATGACGGGATGAATTGCTGAAGGGAAGGTGTCTATGCTGGAATGTTATTTTGCACACGAACATCAGTACTGTTCTGCACGGAAATATTACTACTATTACTGAGCATTTGTATAGTGCTACAAGACCTACGCAGCACTGCACAGACACATGTAAAAGACGGCCCTTGCTCATCAGAGCTTACAATCTAGTCAAGACAGACAACACAGTAGCTATAGACATGGGATACGTCTTTGTGTTATGTTAGCAGTGTAAAGTGCTGGACAGCTGCTATAAATAATACAATAGTTCTGTGCAGCATAATATTGGTTTATATGCAAAATAGCATTGCAGCATACAAGATGCTATCAAAAAGTTTCCAAACTGACTCCATAAAAAAATAATACACTAACCTGAGATTTTAGTGGCCACCATCCCCCTCAAAGAGTTCATGCAACTGTCCCAGTGGTCTTACCAATGTTGGAATGCCTTTTGAAAGCCCGCTTTCTTCAGACTCTTCAGCACAGTCCTTGTCCCCTCCTGAATCTTCACAATGGTGTCAAATCTGCACCCTCTTGTTTAATGTTTTCCTGGCACCTCTCGCTCTTCTGATATAGCAATTTGGGATTCTGGCTTTCTTCTATTCAGATGATCTTGTCCTTCTCCTTCATACCGCCCCTCTTCTGCCCGATCTTTCCCCCAACTCCTGTCACCTCGCCGTTTCCAGCTGGCTCACCTCCAACTGCTTACACCTGAATCTTTCCAAGACACTTGCTATTTGGTTCCCCCATGGTGGTCCTTCCCCTCAACTGGCCCCGTCTTTTGCTGACTCCTCTATTCCTTTAGTCTCCTGCTTTTGGTATCTTGGTGTTCTCATTGACTCTGATATCTCCTTTCATGATCACATTTCTAATGTCACCAAAACTTACTTCTTCCATCTCTGTCAGATCCGTGCCATTCGTCCTTTTCTCACTCCCCAGGCTCTTTCTATTTATTTATTTAATGTTTTTTATATACCGTTTTCTACAATTCAAGACGGTTTACAGGGAACTCAGAACTAACAGTGTGAGAACATCTGGTTACTGCTCCTGTCCTCTCACTCGTCACTTCACGTCTGGATTTCTGCAACTCAGTTCTTGCTGGTATTCCTCAATCCCAATTAAGCACTTCTTTTACAACTTTCTCGCCACCGAAAATGAATGAGGAACTCGAGCAACGTGCATGCTAAGAGCTCAAGGACACTGTGAATGCTGACCAGGACTTTTTGAAAAGGCTGCCAGGTAGTGTACACAGCGGTGCACTGATATACTGTGTTCCATTCCTGTGCAGCGGCAAGAGTTCGGCAACTTTTTGACAGCACCTCATGTGTATATAATATATGCACATTAAAATCCCATGCTCAGCTATATTTTTCCTAATAGAAACATTTATGTATTGAAAAGCATTGCAGCACAAGTGCCAATGCAATCTTCCTTTTTTTGTGCAAAATATAGGTGCTGCTCACACAAACCTGTGCGCGCATGCTTCCAGCGTGCTGTCCTATGTTAGTGCAAGGTTTTTTACACAGAGCTTGTTTGCACACCGTTTGGTTATTGCATTGGGGAGCAAAACGTTTGCATTATGCTTACGTTAGGAAACCATGTGCTGAGCTTTAACGCATGGCTCTAATGCAAGGTTACTGCGCTGACCCCTTGATGGGCAGTACTGCTCTTAGACGCCAGTCAAAACTCTGAGAACAGGTTCCTGAAAAGAAACCTCCTTTCACCCCTGTTGTGTGCAATAGCCAAATCCCTCTCTGAGACCTTCCAATGTAAATAGCAACACAGATCCTTAGGAGGGGGCTAACACTAGTGAGAGACTTCCTTGTGACTCCAGTATTGATAAATTGCTCCTTTCAACACTCCCAGTCCCCTGTGTGTCTCTTACTGGACTGAGGATCGTCTTATACCATGCTATCTCTAAAAAATGACAGCAGTCTCTTCTGTCCAGGGAAGAACAGAGATAGGCAAAGGAAAGTAACAGAAACATTACTTCAAGGCAATAGTTCCAAACTGTCTGGCTAGCCATAATTCATATTCAGCTGCAGAAGGCCCAGCATATAAGTCCCCAGTGAATGGTCTTTCCTAAGTGAACATAGTTTCTGGGGGCCTGTTTAGTTGCTAACTATTAGGTTTGACATGGGTGTAACCTCGAGCGTGGTAAAGTTCCTGCTCTCTCCTCTGCTTGGAAATTCTCATTTCTGCCCTTTCATGTGCCCAAAAAGTATTTTTAGGACCTCCAGTTGCCAGTTATGGATCTATTACAGGTTCAAGTTATTTTAAATAGACATAGGGAAATGGAAGAACAAGGAAACTCCGCATGCTGGCATAGAAGAGAAATTTATAGTGAGCCGCAGAAAGTTGCACATGTAAATCACATGACCTGCACGGATGGACCTTTACGTGCACACTATAGTCAGGCATTATTCTATGTCTATACATTAGGCTGACGGCACATACTGTCGGAATGGGTGAGCACAGGGGCAGAGCATGAATTTACGCACATAAAACTTTTAAAATACTATGACTTACGCATGTAGTAAAAGCTGTTAGTGTAGCTGGGTTTAAAAAAGGTTTGGACAAGTTCCTGGAGGAAAAGTCCATAAACCATGATTAAAGAGGACCAGGGAAATTCAGTACTTACTTTGGGACAAGCAACATGGAATCTATCTACTTTTTGGGAACCTACTTGTGACCCGGATTGGCCACTGTTGGAAATGGGATACTGGGCTCGATGGACACAGTATGGAAATCTTGTGTTCTTTAAAAAAACTAGCCGGATGAATTTACACAAAGTCTAGGACAGTCATAAGTGCTCACACCTAGATTTGCCACATATATCTTATGACTTACACCCCTATTTTATAAAGAAAAGTAGGTGCCCGCTTTTCTTTATGAAACAGGCATGATTTGCATGCATTAATCTAGGAGACCTTTATCCAATGTACATCTATCTCTAAGATTGTGATCATATTTAGTCACAAAAAAAGCCAGTCCACAGCACCAAGAGCAGCAGTGTAAGAGTCCCTCAAACACATACACCACTTTACGACAGGGCAGGTACAGCACGGACAGCAGCAGGTCATGCTTGCCTCACCCATACACACACTGCACCAGAGCAGCAACAGCCCAGGCAGCAACAGTGCAAACATCGTCCGACCATACAGCAGGCATAGCACAGCTAGCAGCAAAAGGAGGCACTTACCTGTAAGCAGGTACTTTCCATGAACCACAGGATATAAAGCTTCACAAATAGCGACATTTCCCTAGCTTTTGGAACTCTGAAGATTTAGAGTTTGACTGTGCCTGCCCATTACTTACCCTGGCTTGCCTCAGTTCTCTATGTAGCTTAATGTGAAATGCAACTGCACAGGAAGGTGGGAGAGTTATGTGAGCCCCTCTGACCTGCTGTCCACAGAAAACACTTGCTACAAGACAAGCAGGATAGAATGCCCTTTCCTGGGATTTGGGTTCAAAGCATGGACATTTCTCAAAGTTTAGCAAACATGTAAACCTTCCTTGACACAGGGTACACATACAACTTTCAAAGAGAATCCAGGTATATATCTGAAAATACAAACTGTACGTATTGTTTCCCATCCCTGCCCCAAATACCTGCAACTCTAGAAACACCTCCCTTCAATTGGGTTCAATTGCCATATGGAACTTTTCATGCACTTCTAAGCAAACTAAGGAAAGCACAATTTTTGGACAGCCAAGACGCCTGAGTAAACAGCTTTGAAGCGGCCATTGTGAAGGGACCTGAAGTGTTGCAACTACAAATCTATTGTTTCGGCCTTTGAGCTAACAGTTCAGATCTCATCAAAATGTTGAGTGAAGTCATTATTTGGCTCCTCGGTGTGTCATGGTACACCACACTACGACTGGGGGAGAGGGGAAACAAAGCCTAGACAATTTCAGATCTCTTAGCTCTATACAGAATGTCTCAGAGGCCCGTGGGATACAAGAGGAACTGTAAAGCCCTATAGTCCTACAAAGCCTGAAGCTGAAAATACAAGCAAGTATATCAGTATTCAATCCATATGGTGCCTGCTGTGACCAATAATATGAACAGCAAATGTCAAAGAAGAGCGGCATGAAAACTCCATTACATAACCAGTGTTATTAATGTTAGTCTGAATGCCCTGTTAGCAGAAAATGCATTGAGCATATTGTGTGGGTAGCTCAGTGCCAAGGCTACATACTTTCATTATTTCTACCCCAGTCAGAGGGAAGCAGGGAAACCCATGGGAGGATATGAATGCCCCTGATCTGTCGCTCTGGAAGACTTTGGATTCTACTTGTTTTACGGTTGATGTCACCTCTATATAACAATTTCTGTTTCTTTTGATTTTAAACACATTGAGGGCAATTTTATAAGGAGCCTGGATGTTCCTAAATGTTGCTATTTTAGTAGCTTGTGCATCTAAATGACCTCTTCTAGAATACCCACTGGTTTCACAGTGCGCACTTTCACTGCAGGCATACCTAGGGAAGAGTTTGGGCTCAGCACGGATGATATGAGAAAGTACATGTGTGATTAAAAAATACTCTAATGTTCACCTGTACTTTCAAAAAATAGGTGCAGCCATTTATGCCAGCTCTAGGGCTGCTGTAAGCAATTGCGACGTAAGTTTAGGTGTGTTCTCTGCTCCTTGGAGGTTCCTGCATGGTGACAGCACCCTCATTGCAAGCCTCTGCTGACTTTGCACGCTCTCTTCAGGCATTCTGCTAAGAATCTAGCTTGTTTATTGTTCTGTCTATAGTTCTGGTTTGTCAGTGTGTGTTCTATGTTCTGTGTCCTTTCTCTGCAGTGCTGTGTCTCCCTCCTAAACATTCTTTCACAGCCTTCCTCTGCTCATTGATGCAATTACTAAGGTGCTCCTGAATCCACCAGGATTTTCTCCTCCCTCTCCTCTGTTTGCATTCTCTCCTCTTCTCCCTCTCCTATGGCTCCACATCACTTTGTGTTCTTGATGTTAACTCTCCCTAATCTTTTCCCCTCATTCTGACCATTCCATGGCCCTACTTCTCATTAACCACTCATTACTGTCCCCACCTTCCCTACCATTTTGTCTTCTATGTTATCATCTGCCCTTGAGCTTCACAATCTTCTTCCTGTCATTCAGCCATCTCCACTCTCACGGAGGGATCCTCACCATCACTTCTGTCATGCCTCCTCCTCTCTCCCCCATTCTCTCCTGCTCCTTCTTCTCTCATCTGGAGATATCAATCCCAACCCTGGCCCCCTAGACTTTTTCCCCACTCCCAAGGCAGATCAATGCATAACCTTTCTAATCTTGTTCATATCCTTCTCCTCCATCCTTTTCTTCCTTTTTCATGCGCTTTGTGGAATGCACATTCTGTCTCCTATAAACTGGCCTTCATTCATGACCTCTTTATCTCTAATGCTCTGCATCTCCTGGCTCTTACTGAAACTTAGCTTCTGTGACAGAGGGCAGCGGCTGAAGCAGAAGTTTCAGGGAGAAGCCATCTATTTTCCCATACACCTCGGTCCACTGGCCATGGTGGTGGTGTTGGGTTCCTACTATCTCATTCCTGCCAATTTCAACCCCTTCTTCTGCCTCCATATAATTCCTTTGCTTTCTTTGAAGTCCATGCCATCTGCCTATTTTCTTCACTACCTCTCCAGATAACTGTCATTTAGCAAACCCCCCCCCCCCCCAACAAGTCTACCTCTACATTTCTCATTGACTTGGACTCCTGGCTCTTCTCCTTTCTGGATGCACCTTCCCCTTCCCTTACTCTTGGGGATTTTAGCATTCATGTGGATGACCCTTCTGACCTTTATGCCTTACAGTTCCTTTCCTTAACCTCCTCATACAACCTCCAGCTGTGCTGTTCCACTCCTACTCAAAAGCATGGCCACTGCCTTGACCTTGTCTTCTCCTCTAACTGCTCACCCTCAAACTTCTCCATATCAGTTCTGCCCTTATCTGACATCTGCTAACCTTCACTCTTAAACTCCCCCATCTTGGTCTCGCCCAATCTTCACCAACATGTTTAGGAATCTTCACACTATCAACCCTTCAGCGTTCTCCAATGCTATCTTATCATCTCTTTCCTCCACTATGTCAACTGAGTCCATTGATAAAGCAGTATCCTCCTATATTCTCCTCTGCTCTGGAAGAACTTGCTCCTCCTATTTCACACCCTGTGAGGCGTACCATACCTCAATTCTGGCTGTCCTCAACAACCTGCTACCTATATTCCTGTGCCCACTCAGCTGAACACCTTTGGCTTAAATCATGTACCCTTGCTGAATTTCTACATTTCAAATTCATGCTAACCTCTTTCCAGTCAGCCATAGCACTTGCCAAGAAAGAGTACTATGTCCATCTGACTAACTCTTTTGCCTTTGACCCTCACCATTGTTTTGCAATGCTCAACTCTCTCCTCAAGTTTCCTCTCTTCCTATCTTCCTATCTTCTAAGACCTTGGCTGACTATTTCCATAGCAAAGTCCAGAAGATTAACCTTCAATTCTCTGCAGGGTCACCTCCACCTCATCTTCCCCCTCTTCAATCCCAAATCCTTCCCTCATCTTCGATCACCCTTTCTTCCTTTCTGAAATCACTGAGGAAGAAACTGCAAATATTCTTTCCTCCTCAAAACTGACTACCTGTGCCTCTAATACCATTCCCACCCATCTACAAAGCTCTACCTCTTCTGTTGTCATCCCTTCCATCTGTCATATCCTTAACCTATCTCTTTCCACTGTAACTGTTTTTGTGGCCTTCAAACATGCTGCGGTTGCACCTCTCCTCAACAAGCCTTCACTAGATCCTATCTGTCCTTCCAGTTATCAGGCTCTCTCTCTCCTTCCCTTGACTTCAAATCTACTTGAATGAGCCGTTCACTGCCGCTGTCTTGACTTTCTGCTCAAGCCCTTCTGAATCCACTGCAGTCTGGCTTTTGTCCTCTACATTCCACAAAAACAGCTCTTGCCAAAGTCTCCAGTGACTTGCTCCTCGCCAAATACAAAAGCCTTTATTTGATTGTCATCCTTCCTGACTTTTCTGCTACCTTTGATCCTGTTGATCACCATCTTCTCCTCGAATCACCATCCTCATTTGGATTTAGGGGCTCTGTTCTGTCCTGGCTTTCTTCTTATCGCTCTCATCTCACTTTTTTACTCCTCTACTGCCATCCCACTTTCAGTTGGTGTACCTCAGGGCTCTGTCGTGGGACCTCTCTATTTCTCTCTCTACACTCAGTCCCTTGGTGGACTTATTTCCTCCCATGGTTTTCAGTATCATCTTTATGCTGATGACTCTCAGATCTACCTTTCTGCACCTGAAATCTCTCAAGGAATCCAGACCTGGATCTCTACCTGCTTATCCAACATTGCTGCCTGGATGTCAAACCGCATCAGAAACTGAACATGGCCAAAACTGACCTCGCTATAACTGAGCTCCCCCCATCACCTAAACCCATCTCCCTCCCTTCTTTACTTCTGTGGATAACACTAGCCCTCACCTTAAAGCAACAGATCACTAAAACCTCCGGAACTATATTTCATAAGGCAAGAACAGTGCAACGTCTCAGACCCCTCCTGGAACATCAAGGTTTCCGAACAGTGATGCAAGACATGACACTCCCACATCTGGACTACTGCAACATAATCTACCATGGCCTTCCAGCCACACAGACCAACCCCCTCCGAACTGCATTGAACACCACTGCGAGAATCATTCAAAGCGCAAAGAAAACTGACCATATCACCCCAATTCTGAAAGAACTATACATTCTCCCCCTTGAAGCATGGACAAAATACAAAGCCATCCTACTCACCCACAAAGCTATCCATCAAACACAGGACACCCAGCTTCGCACCCTACTGGCTCGTCCAGCTCACGGCAGATCTACTAGACAAGCCTCCAGTGTCTCCCTCACCGTCCCTCATAAAAGAACCAAATGCTCGCAACGGACCTGCAATCGAGCCTTTGAACTTTATGCTCCATCCTTATGGAACTCTCTACCGAGCTATCTCAGAAACAATGCCGACCTACTATCTTTCAGAAAACAGCTAAAACCATCCTTTTCCAGGAATACTTCAACTCGAATCCCACCGAAAAACCCACAAACCCCTGATCTCACCCACAATGAACCTCTAACTCAAAGCTACCCTAACCTGTCTGTGTCCTTTGTCTGTCCCATGTCCAGAGTCTGTCCTATGTCAAAATCATTAATGTTGCCCCCCCCCCGGTGATGGCCCTACCCTTGGACTTAATTCCCCCACCCCCTATGTAACACCGCTTTGACCCAGTGAAAAGCGGTATATAAATACAGCTAAATAAATAAAATAAATAAATAAATAACACTACACTTCTCCCTGTTTCCTCAGCTTGCAACCTTGGGGTCATCTATGATTCTACTCTCTGCACACATCCATCGTTCCATGGTGAGACTGCACCTTGAATATTGTGTGCAATTCTGGTCACTGTATCTTAAAAAGGATATAGCGTTATTAGAAAAGGTTCAGAGAAGAGCCACCAAAATGGTAAAGGGGATGGAAGGATACTCCTATGAAGAAAGGCTAAAAAGGTTAGGGCTCTTTAACCTGGAAAAGAGACGGCTGAGGGGAGATATGATAGAAGTCTATAAATTAATGAACGGAGTGGAACGGGTAAACGTAGATCGATTGTTTACCTTATCAGAATATAGAAAGACTAGGGGACATGCAATGAAGCTACAGGGTAAACTATTTAAGACTAATAAAAGAAAATATTTTTTCACTCAACATGTAATCAAACTCTGGAATTTGTTACCGGAGGATGCAGTAAAGGCTGTTAGTGCAGCTGGGTTTAAAAAAGGTTTGGACAAGTTCCTGGAGGAAAGGTCCATAAACCATTATTAAGAAGGGACCCAGGATATCAATGCTTGACCCAGTACAAGCATTGTGGAACCTGTGTCTTTTGGGGAAACTGCTAAGTACGTATGACCTAGATTGGCCACTGTTGGAAACAGGATACGGGGCTTGATGGTCTGACCCAGTATGGCATATCTTATGTTCTTATGTAGATAACTAAAACCTGTTGCTTCTTTCTCTATAACAGTGATGGCTAACCTTTTTGAGCCCGAGTGCCCAAACTGCCGCACAAAACCAAAGAATTTCCTCAAAGTGCCAGCACGTCATTTGCATAAGTGGTCTTATTTGCATAAATATTTGCATAATGTTACCATACACTAACTTTTAGTAAACATGTCTCTTAATGAGTGTATGGATAAAGAAAGAAGACTAAAAGATTTCTACATTACTATAATCCAGTGCCAACCGCCAGGCACATTAGGAACTACTACAAACGCTGCCCATTTAGAACCCATAGCAAACCCGCCGTATCCTGACAGCATTACCAGGACTCACAAAGCACCATACCCTACCTATCAAAAGGCAACACTGCAAATATTAAACCAATACATTTCAGTGAATACTGGGGAAAGAGAACAAGTGGCAACGTCAAATAGGAATTTCCTCTTGTACCAAACAAAGCGCAGATGTTAATGATGCACATTTCCCAGAGCTGACATATTCCAGTTAATAAATTCAAAATAAAGAGATATCTTTCTACCTTTTGTGCATTTTTTTCAGTTGCAATTGGTCCAGCCATTTTCTTCTGGTTTCTTCATGTTTTCTGCTAACTCTCCATCGTCTGCTGTCCATTTGTCCTTTCTTCTCTCTTCTAGTTTTTTTTCCATTCTCTCTCTCTACATCTGCTTTAACATACTAATCTTTCTCCTTTTGCTCTTTCCTCATTCCTATTTCATCCACACAAATTTTACCCCTCCATCCTCAATCCCCAATTACTCTCCCAATACCTGGCCAATTGTAGATTTTTCATCCCTCCTACACAAAATATTTTTCCCCTCTCCATTTTACTCTCCCAGCCCCATCCCATTCTAATCCTCCCCCAACATCAGCTCCCTTCTAGTTCCAGTCTCACCCAGCATCTATTCCCTTCTTCAAGCCCCCCACTTCCCCTCAGCCCATTTCCATTCCAAGCCCCGTCCCCATCAGCTATTTGCAGTTCAAGCCCCCCACTTCCCCTCAGCCCATTTCCATTCCAAGCCCCATCCCCAACAGCTATTTGCAGTTCAAGCCCCCTTCCACTCAGCCCATGTCCAGGCCTAGCAACCCCCCAACCCATTACCAGTCCTAGCCCCCCATAGCCCACTCCCAGTCCTAATCCCACCAGCCCATTTCCAGTCCTACCCTCCCCATCAGCCCACTCCCAGTCCTAATCCCCATCACTCCATTTTTAGTTTAAGCCCCCCCAGCGCCTATCACCACTCCTAACCCCCCCAGCGCCCATCACCACTCCTAACCCCCCCAGCCCAGCGCCCATCACCACTCCTAACCCCCCCAGCCAGCCCAGTGCCCATCACCACTCCTAACCCCCCCAGACAGCCCAGTGTACATCACCACTCCTAACCCCCCCAGCCCAGTGCCCATCACCTCTACTAAACCCCCCCCCCCACCCCAGCCCATCACTACTCCTAACACCCCCCAGCCCAGCCCAGCCCATCACTACTCCTAACCCCCCCCCCCAGCCCAGCCCAGCCCATCACCACTCCTACCCCCCCCAGCCCAGCCCATCACCACTCCTAACCCCCCCAGCCCAGCCCAGCCCATCACCACTCCTAACCCCCCTCCAGCCCATCACCACTCCTAACCCCCCAGCCCAGCCCAGCCCAGCCATCACCACTCCTAACCCCCCCCCCAGCCCAGCCCAGCCCAGCCCAACACCACTCCTAACCCCCCCCCCCCAGCCCAGCCCAGCCCATCACCACTTCTAACCCCCACCCCCCCCAGCCCAACCCAGCCCAGGGAAAATTAAAAAAAAAAAGAAAACCTGTCTACTGCCGCTGTCGGGGCCGCCGCGGCAGAATCGAGCGTGCCGCGGGGCCCCCTGTACCCACCCGGCAGAGCCTGCCCTCCCCGTAGCAGCTCTCTCTTTGGAGCTGCAGTCAGACGCGCCGGCTTGCAGAGCGCGAGGGAAGAGTTCCCTCGCTGCTCTGTTAAGCCCGCGGGGGCTGATGGGAAGTTCCCATCAGCCCCCGCGGGCTTAACGGAGTCGCGAAAGGGAAACTCTTCCCTTCGCGCTCTGCAAGCCGGCGCGTCTGACTGTAGCTCCAAAGAGAGAGCTGCTATGGGGAGGGCAGGATCTGCCGGGTACAGGGGGCCCCGCGGCACGCTCGATTCTGCCGCGGCGGCCCCGACAGCGGCAGCAGACAGGGTTTTTTTTTTTTCGATTGCGGACCTTCCCGCGTGCCAGCTGCAAGGCCTTCGCGTGCCACAGCTGGCACGCGTGCCATAGGTTCGCCATCGCTGCTCTATAACATTGGCAAAATTCATCCCTTTCTTTCTACACACACTACTAAGACCCTCATCTACTCACTAGTCACCTCCTGTCTTGACTATTATAACCTGCTCCTCACTGGTCTCCCCCTGAATCATCTTTCTCCCCTTCAATCTGTTTGAAACTCAGCTGCACAGCTTATCTTCTGCTAGTGCCGCTATGCTCATGTAACCCCTCTTCTCAAGTCACTTCACTGGCTCCCTATCCATTTCCACATCCAGTTCAAACTTCTCCTACATACCTACAAGTTTATTTATTTTATTTATTTATTTATTTAGCAAGCATTTGTAGCCCGCTCCTTCCAGCGATCAGAAGCGGGTAGGATTACTATTGTGAAACTGCCGAATCAAGGCAGGTACAAATTTTGTTTACATACAGATTGTCAGAAAAGCACATCATACAGAGTTAGCACTTCTTAGCTATGGGGGAGTTCATTTACATATATACATAAATACATATATACAGGATAATCTTCTTGGACACAGTTCATTTATTCTGTGGCTCTTCACTACCTTTCCTCTCTTATCTCACTCTATACCCCTCCTTGGGAACTCTACTGCTCTGGCAGATCCCTTTTATCTGTGCCCTTCTCTGCCACTGCCAACTCCAGACTTCATTCATTCCACCCTGCTGCTCCATATGCCCGGAATAAACTACCCGAGTCAGTGCATCGGGCTCCTTCCCTGGCCCTATTTAAATCCAGGCTGAAGACCCACCTCGTTGAGGCCGCTTTTGGATCCTGATGCTTCATTCTCTTGTCCACTTCTTATGTGTATCTTGCCATATTCTAGTCCCCAGTTTTGCGATTTGTTTTTCATCTTGATTAGATTGTAAGCTCTGATGAGCAGAGACAGTCTTACATCTATGTGTACAATGCTGCGTAAACCTTGTAGCCCTACACAAATGCTTAGCCCTACACAAACACTTATGCTACTGTTTTATAAATAGGCAAAATACATGCCTAAAAACGTGCATTAACTAGGCCCAAAGTATTACTTTGGCAGCACACGTGAAAACAGTCATGTCAATAAAGTTTCCTGAATCTGAAATAGGCACGTTCAAAAGCTTCTTGTTATCAGTCAGCTGCTCATCTGGCATTAGCATGCCTCACGTCCTGGTCTATGGGCAGAAGAGTAAGGCAGTAAACACGGATAAGAGGGGGAGTCTTACCCGGTAGGAATCTCACTGCCTTAACTCCTGCAACAGCCAGGTTAGTAACTGAACAGGTCACAAGAGCTGAAGCCTCCAGGATGCTGCTAGTCGCTCAGGATTTTCAGACTCGTTGTAGCTCTACCATATTTTAATGCACTGCCGTGAGACCAGTCTACGCTGTGCATTTTTCTTGGAAACATTGAAAGAAACCCACACACTGCTTCCCAGCTGCACTCTGTTTTCAAAATTTCTTTTTGAAGGGGCACAAGATGAGTACAAACGACTCTAGGAGAGGTGGAGTAAGGGCGCCACCTAGTGCTCATTATAGTGTCTATGTGGGACAACAGACACATCTGGAGAGGAAACTGCGGCAGTGGGAGTGTGAAGAATGTTAGGGCTTTCTCTTCCTCTAACAAGCAATGGGGATGAAGGATAATAATGCGTGAAAGAAAAAGTGGTGTTTGAGGGAGCAGAAGCAAATAGCCCTGCGGCGCTGAAGTTGTAAGTGCTGTGAGGCTGTTTGCAGTCATTGCAGATCCTAGAGAGGGGCAATGGGTGCCACAGGCAGGGCTGGGGGCACACGGGATGAGGTTTGCTTAGGGTGCCTCCTCTTCTTGCGCCAGACCAGGGTTTAAGGGATCATTTTAGAAGTTCTGTTCTTGAATTGGACATCTGAAAATGGCTATTCAGATGTCTCAATCACATCCACATCCCAAGAGCCATTTTAGAGCACCCAGAATGTACATGTGTTCAGCATGATCATGTCAACGTCGCATGGGGGCAAGGTGGAGACATGTGCGGGCATTCCAAAAAAGATATGTGTGCCCAGGTGCAAAATGGGGTCACATGTTTAAAACCAGCAGTAGACACATCGATGTCTATATCTGCTTCTGGGCATGAACAGACCTTTGGACAGTGCCTATTTCTGCCAGCTATCAACAGTACAATGAAGAGGAAAATGCCCCCTTATTCCCTCAATAGTTTTTGCCAACTCAATAATTTTTGCCAACAAGGTAGTAGGTACATAGCGAGGCCTTATTATCTGATGCTGTAAGTTTTAAAATGGCAGGCTAGGACGTGGTCTAGTGTAACACCAGTTCTTTCTCAAAAACAACAAACATGGGGGAGAATAATCTAAAATGAGAAAGTAGGAAAAAGACCTCAGTGGTATGCAAGAGCCAGCCTTAAAAATAATTAGGTTATCAAAATTCAGCCACATAAAGGTTTATTCACGCATAACCACTAGTAAGTACATCATTGGTCATAAAAATCCTCCTTCACTCTAGAACATAAATTTTGCAATAAATCATTTCCTAATATGCTATGCAGTCTCAATAACTTCAATAAGGCAGATAAATAGTGTATCTGTACTTCTGGCCAGAACTGCATGAGTGATTTTAATGTTCAAGCTCACGTGACAAGCGGGAGGACATCAAGTGGATCCCACCCAGCAGTCAGATGGTGGGCATGAAAAGTATCCGACTCAGGGCATGATTCTGTTGCTAACCCCCTACAGCAGCAGCACGGTATGCCTGACATAAAATGTGTGCAGTACTGATGAACAGTTTTTAATAGGCTAAAAACAAAACATGAATTCAACTATGCAAACTACTTCAATAACATTTTTTAAAATCAAAATACGTATTATGAACCTTGATTTACTTTCGCAACAGCTTAACCTCTTTTCTGAAGCTTCTAGCTTAAACATCCATCCTATCAGGCATCTTCAGTAAACAAAGTTACTAAATCAAGATTTTACTTCTTCTTAAGAATCACTTTCTTATGTAAAATTGCTCATAAGGAACGTAATATTCAAAGCAATACTTTTAATTTAATGTAACATGGTATTTTATATCACTTTTGTAGGTTATAGGCAGCTTACAATAATAAAAAAAATCAATTAAAACACATCAAATTAAGACACAAAATGTAATGTAATTTAAAACAATGGCAATCACAGTAAAATTAACAATTCCTATAACTTAGGATTCTCGTGTAACAATTGGTCAAAGCATCACATTTTTACTTTCTTCCTAAATAACATGATTGGGCTCCAGTCTTAGGGGTCTGTCTACTAAGCCGTGATAGGGCTCTGCCGCTAACATGGTGCGTTAGTGCAAATGCCACGCATTTTCTGAGGGGCCATGCGCAGCATTCCCCCAGCAGACAGCACAGTGAAAATGCAGAGGTCGTGGTGTGGCAGCAGAGTGAATGCAGCTGGTAACCCCCCCCCCCCCCCATTGAGATGGCATTAGTAGTACCCACAATGTCTGCAAAACGCGTGGTTACCATGCGTGGTCGATGCTCTTGGTAACTGCATGTTGTGGACCCGTCCAATCTCCCCCTCCTCCCACACCCCACCCACTCGTGTGACTAAGGCATGGTCTGCAGATAGCACGGCAAATCACTGCGCTTACTAAAGTTAGTCCACCTTAGCTGCTGCCATGTTATGTTGGTCCCACCTTATTGCTACGTTAACAGCTAACGTGGCTTAGTAGACAGGCCCCCAAGTGTCCAAATAGTTGGAAGGCCACCCTGCAAAATCTGCTTATCAGAAGAAGCCAATCTATTATCTTATCTCCAGGAACAAGCAGGAATGTAGTCTTCACATATGGGTATTGTCGGTACCGACGGAGCCTGCGCGGGAACGCTCCCCAGCATCCAATTAGAAAGCTTTTGGGAGCATCCCACAGCGCCTGCGTGCTGCCTTCCCGCCTTTCCCAACTGCCTCTCTCCAGTTCTTCGTTTTCCGCGGAGCCAGCAGGTCATGTTCCTATCACCGCAGAAAATTTTCCTTATTGCCCTTCTTTTTTGTGGTCGCGTCTGCCTTCCTCAATACTTTATTGGTACCGCCGATTCTTCTTTCTTTCTTTCTTTTCTTAAAAAAAATAAATATATATATATATATATATATATATATATATATATATAAATATATACTTAGTACTTTTTTCCCACTTTTTCCAGGTGCACGCACCATTTTGGGCCTTAGGCCCAAAATGTTTTCCACAATGGAAAAACCCGCTTCTGGTTTTAAAAAGTGCACCAAGTGTGGCGGTACCATCTCCGTCACTGACACCCATGAGTGGTGTCTTAAATGTTTAGGTCCTGACCACTCCATTATGGAATGTATGGCCTGTGCCATGATGTCCAAGAGAGGTCAACAGAACCGAGCTGCCAAGCTCAGTACCCTGTTTCCCTCTGATGCAGCCTCGGTGGCATCAACGTCTTCCAGGGCTTCGTCTTCCTCCCGTGGATCTCAGGTAACTAAACATAAGTCTAGCCGGTCCTCAAAGAGTAGATCTCCCTCTAAGCATCGAGATGCCTCTGGCGTTGCCCTTGAGGATTCTGCCCCAGCAAAACTGCCCCGGTGGGAGGCTTTGGCTTTCAAAGCATTATCGGGGCTCCAGGACGTTCTCGAGGCCTCGACCTCGGCAGAACTACTGGTGCCATGCTCTGGGTTACCGGCTGTTTTCTCCGGTACCGATATCCAGGCATCGGCAGCATCGATAGACCAGAGGTTCCTGGCTATTGAACGCAGTCTGGCGGCTCTCCTTGCAGCATCAACATCCTTGGAACCGCGTCAGACAGTTCAACCGGTATCGGCATCGACTCCGGCACCGGTGTCGATACCGGTACCGATAGCATCGACATTGACTTCGGTGTCCGCATTGCCGGCACCCAGTCATGTGATGCCTACCGGTACCGATTCCCCCCGGTACCGACTTCAGTCGGTATGGGTATCGGGCTCTTCAAGAGCATCCGGACAGAAGGTACTTTGAGTCCTCAGAGGAATCAGAGGATTCTGACAATTCTGTTGATGTGGGAATACTTCTCCCAGAGGAGCCTTCCTGCCCTAAACGCAGGATGTCTCCTCCAGAGGACATTTCCTTTCAGGATTTCATCAGGGAGGTGGCTCGAGGTCTGTCCATTACTGTGGCTCCTGAAACAGAGCCCAGAGCAAAGGAGTTGGAAATTTTACAATATCCCAAAGCTCCTAAGGAGGCAGCTACTCTACCCATCCATGAGATCTTGCATGATCTCATGCTAAGAATGTGGGAGATGCTTCTTACCACCTCTCCTCACTCTCGTAGACTGGATACTATGTATCGAGTCCCTCCTTGTCCTGGTTTCCAGAAAACTCAGCTTCCTCACCACTCTATTGTAGTGGAATCAGCTATGAGAAGGATCAGGAGTGCAAAGAGACATGCCTCTAATCCTCCAGGATGTGAGTGCAGAACTTTGGATGCTTTTGGACGTCGTATCTTCCGAGCTTCCATGCTTTCTGCCAGGATCAGTTCCTATATTTTATATATGGGAATGTTCCTGAAGGAAGTCACAAGAGATTTAGAGGTTTTGAGCCCTCTTCTTCCTGAGGATAGAAGACCGGACTTTCTCACATTGGTCAAGCATGCCCAGGATGTTTCTAAATTTGTCAACCGTGCAGCTTTTGACTGTTTTGAGTGCATAAGCAGAACCTCTGCCATTGCCATAGGTGCACGTAGAATTGCTTGGCTCCAGGCATCTGATCTGGAGCTCTGGGTACAAGACAAACTGAGAAATATTCCTTGTACTGGTGAGAACCTGTTTGGCAAAGATTGGCAAGAAAAGGCCAATGAGTTGGATGCTGACAACTCCACCTTGGATAGATTATCCAAGGCCACAGCTGATCCTGCAAGAAAAAAATCTTTCAAGAAACCATTCTTTTCCAAAAAGAAAAGGTTTTATCCTACTTATTCTCAGCAGGGACGTTCTGCAGGTCAACCTGTCCGGAAAGGTCAGCAACCACCCAAACAAAGGAAAGCAAAGACTGCTACGCCTCAACCGTCCCAGCAATCTCAGCCTCCACAAGGCCTTTGACTTTCAGCTAGAGAACTTAGCCTTCCTGGCTCTCAATGGACCAGAGTCTTCCACCATTCCAGGAAGGTTGTGTCACTTTGCCCCCAGATGGGGGCAGATAACAGCAGAAAGTTGGACACTTTCCATCATAAAAGAGGGGTACAAGCTTCATTTTTTGAGCATGCCCCCTCCCACAATGATAAGACAGTTCAATTCTCATACCTCTCTCATCAACCTGTTAGATCAAGAGGTCACCACGCTTCTTGCCCAAGAGGCTATAGAAGAAGTACCCATCCATCAACAGGATACAGGGTTTTACTCCCCTATTTCCTTATCCCATAGAAAACAGGGGGATACAGACCTATTTTGGACCTCAGAGAATTGAACAAATTCCTGTTCAAAGAGAAATTCAAAATTATTTCTCTAGGAACTCTGCTGCCATACCTTCAGAGTCAGGACAGGCTTTGTTCTCTAGATCTCAAGGATGCGTACACCCATGTTCTCATCCATCCAACTCACAGAAAGTTCCTTCGGTTCCTTTTTTCAAGGAAAGCACTACCAATACAGGGTGCTTCCTTTTGGCCTGGCCTCAGCACCAAGAGTGTTCACGAAGTGCATGGCTGTGGTAGCAGCATTTCTCCGCACTCTAGGGATATTCGTCTTCCCCTACTTAGACGACTGGCTCATTCGAGCCCAGAGTCAGAGGCCAGGACTTCTCTATCCTGCAAAATGCGTATCCTTCAATATTTGGGTCTGGTCATAAACATCCCAAAATCCAGTCTATCTCCCACTCAGTCTCTAGAGTTCATAGGAACTTTGCTGGATACCAGAAAAGCAAGGGCCTATCTCCCCCAGGCCCATTGCCTTCGCATGGTGCAGTTAGCTTCTCAAGCATTGCTAAAGCCTCATCTCACTGCCCGAGAAATGCTACAATTACTAGGCCACATGGCATCTACAGTGCATGTGGTTCCCTATGCTCGCCTCTGAGGGCAGCCCAGTGGACTTTATCCACTCAATGGACCCAGGCATCAGGATACCTGTCAGACAAAATAGCAAACACAATTCACCTTATTTTGTCCCTCCAATGGTGGAAGTCCACTCAAAACCTGTTGCTGGGGTCCCCATTTCAACAACCCTTACCCGAGGCAACTCTCACAACAGATGCTTCTCCGATGGGTTGGGAGCTCATCTGCAAGACCTCTCCACCCAAGGCACCTGGACTCCACAGGAGACTCATCTACATATCAATCTCTTGGAGCTCAGAGCTATTTTCCTTGCTCTTCGAGTGTTCCATACCCTGCTCAGCTCCAAGACAGTCCTCATTCATACGGACTATCAAGTAGCCATGTTCTACGTGAACAAGCAGGGCGGAACAGGCTCTCTGTCACTTTGCAACAAAGCTTTGCGACTATGGGCCCTCGCCAGAGAGCATCAGATTCATCTCCTGGCAGTGTATCTTCCAGGCATACAAAACTCTTGGGCGGACAGACTCAGTCGAGTTCTGCTTCCACACGAGTGGTCTCTGCATGCAGATCAGGTGGCCAAGATTTTTCAAATTTGGGGAACCCCGGATATAGATCTCTTTGCAAGTCCGTGGAATGCTAAACTTCCCCGGTTCTGTTCCAGAATTCCGGCTCAGGGGGCTCAGGCCAGGGATGCTTTCCTCCTTTACTGGGGTCAAGACTTCCTGTATGCCTTTCCACCCATTCCCCTGATTCCCAAAACCCTGTTCAAGCTTCAGAGAGACAGAGGCCATATGATCCTCATAGCTCCACATTGGCCACGGCAAGTGTGGTACCCTCTGCTTCTACATCTCTCTCCAGCTCCCTCCCTGGAGTCTCAGGAGGACGGAATGTTATCATACCGGTCTTTATCTGCCATCATATACTATGTTACTATGTTATGTTATTATCCCAATCCCCAGTCTCTGCATCTCAGGGCTTGGTTGCTGACGGCCTAGAGCTCCGTGATCTTAACCTCCCTCAGCAGGTAAAGGATATCCTTTATGCTTCCAGGAAGCCTTCCACAAGATGCTCTTATGCTTTCAAGTGGAAAAGATTTACCATATGGTGTTCGCAGAAGGGTCTTAACCCCCATGCGGTACCTCTGGAATCACTACTGGAGTATCTCCTTCATTTATCCAATGCAGGACTTAAGACTAACTCAGTGAGGGTCCATTTGAGTGCCATTGCAGCTTCCTTCAAGCCCCTAAATGGACAACCTATTTCCTCCCATCCTCTTATAGCAAGATTTATGAGAGGCCTTCTGATAACTAAGCCTCCCATTAGGCCACCACCTGTGGCATGGGACTTAAGCTTGGTTCTTGGTCAGCTCATGAAGCCACCTTTTGAACCCTTAGCTACTACCTCCTTGAAATTCCTTTCTTGGAAGGTTGTCTTTCTCATTGCAATCACATCAGCACGTCACATCAGTGAGTTGCAAGCACTGGCGGCTGATCCACCTTATACAAGGTTCCATCATGACAAGGTAGTCCTTAGGACTCATCCACACTTTATGCCAAAGGTGGTCTCGCCTTTTCATCTAAACCAAGTGGTCTACCTACCTGTGTTCTTTCCAAGGCCTCATGCATCAAATGCAGAAAGGAATCTTCATACTTTGGACTGTAAAAGAGCTTTAACCTTTTACTTGCAAAGAACACAGCAACATAGAAAGTCCTCTCAGCTCTTTGTTGCTTTTGATCCTTCTCATTTGGGACTTCCAGTCTCCAAGAGAACACTGTCTAACTAGATTGCTCAATGTATTTCCTTTGCCTATCAGAGTAGGAATCTTCCTCTGGAGAGCCATGTCACAGTTCACAATGTGAGAGCCATGGCAGCTTCCATGGCTCATCTACACTCTGTGTCTATCAACAACATCTGTCGAGCAGCTACCTGGGCCTCAGTTCATACCTTTACAGCCCATTACTGTTTGGACAAGGACTCCCACCGGGATGCCTTGTTTGGTCAGGCTGTTCTCCAACACCTGTTCCATACCTAATCTACTCCTACCCACCATCCCTGGGTGGATGCCAGAGATCCATGGTAGGAAGTGGAGCCCTTTCACAGGGCACACAACGTTTGGGGTCTCTCCCTGGCATCTAAAGCTAGGGAGTCTCCATATGTGAAGACTACATTCCTGCTTGTTCCTGGAGATAGCATAGTTACTCAGCTGCAACAGGTGATCTCCGGGAACAGCAGGAATTTAGTCTTCAGAACCCACCCACCTCCCCTAGGAGTTGTATCTCTCTATCTCCTTCTCTTTCCCTCTCTCTCTCTCTCTCTCTCTCTTTGTCTCAGCTTTAAAACTCAACTGGAGAGAGGCAGTTGGGAAAGGCAGGAAGGCAGCATGCAGGTGCTGTGGGATGCTCCCAAAAGCTTTCTAATTGGACGCTGGGGAGCGTTCCCGCGCAGGCTCTGTCGGTACCGACGATACCCATATGTGAAGACTAAATTCCTGCTGTTCCCAGAGATCATCTGTTACAGGTGAGTAACTATGGTTCACTAGAGGATCTTCCACTAATATCTGATTGTGATCTCAGTGACTTTGCTGGAATGTGAAGGCAGATTTGAGACAGAATGAGGAGAGATGATTTCACACGGCAGGTCAGAAGTCACATAATATTTTACAAGAGATTCTGCCAAATGTAGAGCCTCTTGTAAAACTGGTGCAGGACTGCATGTGTATGTCTTTTCTTGCCCAGCGGGAGCAGTGATTTAAGAAAGCTGGAGTGGAGGAGTAGCCTAATGGTTAAGAGCACTGGCTTGGGAACCCAAAGACCAGGGTTCAATTCCCACTAGCATTCCTTGTGGCCTTGGGCAAGTCACTTAACTTTCCATTGCCTCAGAAAAATCCAAGTTATCAATATCCCTGTTTAATGTACATTACTAAGTTTAAGTTACAATGTAAACAGCTCTAATTGAGATGATAAAGCAGTATATAAAGCCTGTTAAATAAATAAATAAAGCTGCATGTTTGAGGAGGGGGAAAACCCCATAGAAACACTTCCCAGTTATTACTACTCCCAATGTCCATGGACATCTCAAGTCCCCCCAATTACCACCCTGACCTCAATTTCTCCCTAATTAAGTGTGAAGGCATCTGACTCCATTCCCCTCCCCTTGACCATCCTAAAACATCTTCAAGGCAAATAACTAAAAGTAATTTTGTTTAGATAATTTGAAATCATTTCATGTGGCATGTAGTTTATAAAACTCTTTTTAAAACTGAAGTATGTTTCTTGTGGAGTAAGTTTGAGAAATCAAAGGGGTGGGGGGTTTCTGTCAGTAGGCTCGAATTCATGAAACTCACTAACCATGGAAAGATGTAAGCATAACACTCTATAAAAGCCTTTTTAGGATTAGAAAGAAATGCACATTTTAGATTTTACGGGGCTTTGTTTAGTTTAAAAATAATTTTTCTTTGTGCTGAATGGATTAAATTACTCTGTAATGTAGACTGCAATTTAGACGAATAATTAAACCTGCTTTACATAAAGCAGGTCACCCCAGGGCAGTCTCTGAGACAGCCATGCTGCAGCAGAATCACAGAAAAGTTCCTCTTCTCCGCGGGCACTCCAAACAGACTACAATAACAAAACGCTATTTTACTGGGGGACCCAACTGGGTCACATTGAAAAATCTGTATACAGAATAACTTGTGGCAATTTCTTTAGTTGAGGTAGGTACGAGTTCTTCATTTCTGAATAAAGATATGCATTATAGTACCATAGTGGATGATGGCAGATAAAGACTGACAGGGCCCATCTAGTCTGCCCAGTAATGACTTCATGAGTGAAGAGGCCCCAGCCAGTCATGTGAGCTATGATTGGCCCGACCTCCCCCAACACAAACTTGTCACTGGGCATGAAGACCCCATCCACACAGTGTGGGCAAGTAGTGGCACAAACTAGACTTCAAATTCTGAGTTTTGCTCACCTCAGTCGTGCCTAGGGAGCATGCCCTTGCCATCCAAGCGCTTGTCCCAGCCACACATCATGTTACTTTTCCCATATCATTCCACAGCAGTTCTGAGTTGAGGTGCTCCATTCGTGGTCACTATCCTCTCGCCCTTATAGGATCCACTCGTTTATGAATTCCAGCACCATTTCTGCTTCCACTGCCTTCTTAGGAGGATATTACAAGCATCCACCTCTCTTCCTGTGAAGAAATATTTCCTGATGTTGCTTTTGGATTCTACCTCCTTGTAGCCTTATATCATGTCCTCTGGTTCTAGGGCTTTCTCTCATTCGAAAAAGCTCATTTGTATTGTAATACCTTGCAAGTATTTAAAAGTCTATATCATATGCCTCTGTCCCTCCTCTCCTCTAGACTATGTGTATTTAAAGCCACCGGTCTCTATATGTCTTCTGATGGAAACATCTGAACATTTTTGCCACTTTTTTTTGTACCAACTCCAACCTTTTTATGTCTTTAGTCCAATACGGTTTCCAAAATTGAGTATAGTAGTCAAGCAAGGGCTTACCAGTGTCCTGTACAGTGGCATCATCACCTCCTTCTTCCTACTAGTTATGCCCCTTTCTATGGCTCCTAGCATCCTTCTGGCTTTGGCTATTACCTTGTCACACTATTTTGCCACCTTGAGATCTTCAGACACTGTCACCCCAAGATTTCTCTCTGGAGTGTGGGGGGGGGGGGGAGGGGAGAACATCAGCCTCTCCCCACCTATGGCATACGTAGAAACATGACAGCACAAATATCCAGTCTGCCCTTCTATATCAACTTGCCCCCCTTTCAAGATCTTCTGTGTTGGTCCCATGCATTCTTGAATTCAGATATTGTCCTGGTCTCTACTACCTCCACTGGGAAACTGTTCCATGCATCTACCACTCTCGCCATAAAGAAATATTTCCACATATTACCCCTTTCACCTTTATCCTATGCCCCTTGTTGCAGAGCTGTCTTTCAATTGAAAGAGGTTCTCCTCCTGTGCATTTATGCCACAGAGATATTTAAACAGCTCTATCATATCTTATCATATCGATTTTAGAAAAGGTTCAGAGAAGAGCCACCAAAATGGTAAAGGGGATGGAAGGATACTCCTATGAAGAAAGGCTAAAAAGGTTAGGGCTCTTTAACCTGGAAAAGAGACAGCTGAGGGGAGATATGATAGAAGTCTATAAATTAATGAACGGAGTGGAACGGGTAAACGTAGATCAATTGTTTACCTTATCAGAATATAGAAAGACTAGGGGACATGCAATGAAGCTACAGGGTAAACTATTTAAGACTAATAAAAGAAAATATTTTTTCACTCAACGTGTAATCAAACTCTGGAATTTGTTACCAGAGGATGTAGTAAAGGCTGTTAATGTAGCTGGGTTTAAAAAAGGTTTGGACAAGTTCCTGGAGGAAAGGTCCATAAACCATTATTAAGAAGGGACCCAGGATATCAATGCTTGAACCAATACAAGCATTGTGGAACCTGTGTCCCTTGGGGAAACTGCTAGGTACATATGACCTAGATTGGCCACTGTTGGAAACAGAATACTGGGCTTGATGGACCTTGGTCTGACCCAGTATGGCATATCTTATGTTCTTATGTTCTTATCTCCTCTCTCTCGTCTTTCCTCCAAAGTATACATACTGAGATCTTTATGTCTGTCCCTATATGCCTGATGACAAAGTCCACTGACCATTTTTGTAGCCACCCTCTGTCCTGACTCCACCCTGTTTATATCCTTTTGAAGGTGCGGTCTCCAGAATTACACACAATACTCCAACTGTGGTCTCACCAGTGACTTATACAGAGGCACTAGCACCTCCTTCTTCCTGCTGCCATTGCTCTCCCTATACACCCAAGCATCCTTCTGGCTTTTGCCATCACCTTTTCTACTTCTTTAATCATTTTAAGATTATCCTGATTCACTTAATCTCCTATGTGTCTCCTTACCTTTCTCTAGTTGTATTCTTGTCCTCAGCTGCTGTATTGTCTGTCTTAACTAGATTGTAAGCTCTGATGAGCAGGGGCCATCTGTTATATGTATCTGTACAGAGCTGCATATGCCTTGTAGCACTATATAAATGTTCAATAGCAGTAGTAGTAGAAACAATCAGCCCCAGGTCCCACTCTTCTTTTGTGAACAGAAGTATTTCCCCTACTGTACCACTCCCTTGGATTTTTGCAGCCCAAATGCATGAACCTGCATTTTTTAGCATTAAATCTCAGCTGCTAAATTCTTGACCATTCTTCAAGCTTAGCGAGATCCCTCCTCATGTTATCTACTCTTTCCTGGGTGTCTACTCCCGACAGCCCTTCAGCAATATCTCTAACAAAAATGTTAAAAAGAATCAGACCAAAGACAGATCCCTGCAGCACACCACTAGTAAAACTTTTTTCTCAGCGTGAACTCCATTTACTCATACTCTTTGTCATATCCCACTTAACCAGTTTCTAACCCAGTCAGTTACTTTTGGATCTATTCTTAGGATGCCCAATTTATAAGTCGCCTGTGTGGAACGGTGTCAAAGGCTTTACTGAAATCTAAGTGCGCCACATCTAGGGCTCTCCCTTGATCCAACCTCTGGTTGCCCAGTCAAAGAAATTAATTAGATTTGTCTGACCCTAGTAAACCCATACTCCCTCAGATCCTGAAATCCACTGGACTCCAAAAACCTCAATATTCTCTGTTTTAGCATTGTTTCCATTAGTTAACTTACCACAGAGGCCTGTAGTTCTCAACCACATCCTTACTTCTGCTTTTGTGTAAAGGGACCTCATATACCTCTCTTCAGTCCTCTGGGACCACTCCTGATACCAAAGAAGAATTGAAAAGTTTAGAAAGTGGAGCCTCTAGAACTTCCACAAGTTCCTTCAGTATTCTGGGATGTATCCCATCTGCTCCCATCACTTTGTTTACTTTTAGTTTAGCTAGTTCCTCATGAATAGTCTTCTGAAAATCATTCAAGATCCCCTTCACTACTATTCCTATTTGTGGATATTTTCTGAGGTCCTGCTCCTGTCCCTTCATCTGTGAACACAGAACAAAAATATCTGTTAAACAATTCTGCTTTATCCTCACCAGCTTCTACATATTCCTCGCCTTCACCTTTGAGTCTGACAATACCAGTTTTACACTTCCTCCTCTCACTAACATATCTGAAAAAGTCTTGTTCCCCCATTTTATTACATTGGCTATTTTTTCTTATATTTGTATCTTTGCTTTCCTGACTACTTTCCTAACTTTTCTAAGTTTTTCCAAATATTGATGCTCATCTTCCTCATCCTGTGATCTCTTGTATTTTATGAAGGCCACTCTCTTTCTTCACCTTTTCAGTTACTTATTTCAAGAACCATAGCAGCCTCCTTTTTCTTTAACATTTATTTACTTCACAACAAAAAGGGTTGTTACCCTTAAAATATCCCCTTTCAGTTTTGCCCTCTGCTTTTCTACATCTCCTAGCTTTTCCCATCCCACTAAGGACTCCTTGAGATATTGTCCCATCTTGGCAAAGTTAGTTTTCCTAAAGTCTAGGACCCTCACATTAGAATTGACTTTATCAACCCTAGTCCTAATACTGAATCACACTATCTGGTGATCACTGGATGCAAGATGATCTCCCACTATAACATCAGAAACACTTTCCCCATTGGTAAGCACCAAGTCCAGTATGGCTCCTTCATGTGTGGGTTCTGTTACCAGTTGCTGGAATAATTCTCCCTGTAGAGAATCCAGGATCTCTTTCCTTCTAGATGATACCACAGCAGGGATGTGCCAATCAACATCCAGCATAATGAAGTCACCTATAAGTAGCACTTCTCCTTTCATGGCAATATTGCAAATGTTTTCATTTAAATCTCTGTCCACTTCTTCTGCCTGTGAAGGAGATCTGTATAATCACACTAATGCAAATGGTTTTCCCATTCCTTCTTTCTAGTTTAACCCAGTGTGTCTCCTCCTGCCCTTGTAAGCTGTCTGTAGCTTTAATATGATTCTTTTTACATATAGTACAACTCCTCCTCCCCTTCTTCCTAGCTTGTCCTTCCTGGATAAAGTGTAGCCCAGTATAATTACATCCCAGTCATGGTTGTCCATGAATCATGTCTCTGTAACCACCATTAAATCCAAGTCAGCTTCTTCCATTAAAGCCTCAACATCTGAGATCTTATTTTCTATACTGCAGGCAGTAATGCACATTTCTTTCCAGATATTACAAACCTCACACTGCCCATGCACCTAAATACAATCGATGTGCAACTCCAAGTAAACCACTAGTGGAATCACACTAAACCAAGGCTTAACCTTCCAACCACATATCAGTATCATGCTCAAACAAACCTACCAGATAAAGACAGCCTGTGGTCTTCAATCAATCCTTGCCAGCCATGATATCCGCACAGTTTTCCAGGTGTTGGTACTCCCACACCTGGATTACTGCAACATGATTCTCCAAGGCCTACCAGCATTTGTAACCCAGATGGGACAGATGGCCCAGAACACTGCTGCCCGAGTCCTACATGGCACCTCCATTCAAGAACACATAACACCTATACTTCAAACGCTCTACTGGCTTCCTATCACATCATGTGCTAAATACAGGGTGTGATGGAGTGTAGAACAAGCTCCCCATCCCCCACAGGGAAACCCCAGCCAAGCCTAGCACAAGTGCAGTATTGCTCTGGAAGGAATTGAAACCCCTGTCTCTTTAAGAGAAAATGGCTGGAGAATGACTGGGGAGGGTGTGGCACGGCCCTAGGGTTTATCCCAGGAGGTAAGGGACCTGGAGAGGAAGAGAGGAGCCCAGGGTTTTCTGTAATATGCAGTGACCAGTTACCTTTGAAGGTGGATTACTGCTGCCAAGGTAGGAGCTGTGTTTAAAGTGGTTGCTGTGCCTTCAGCCTTGATGTTAGATTTCTACCCAGCTGGAGGACTCTTGTGCTATGGAGAACTGCTGTCTATTTTGTTTCTGGATATGCTGCCTTGCTGGTAAAGACTGAAAGAGTACTACTGAGTTGTGCCCCAGAGTGCAGGAACTTTGGGGGAAGAAGCAGTGTCTTCTTACCTTAGGACATTCTATCACCCAGCAGTACAGGGCTGCTAAGACGGATTAAGGGACTGCTACAGCTGAGGAAAGCCTGGAGCAAGAGTGTGTCTGTAACACTACGTGTATTGCAGGCCCAAGAAGGGCCAGGGCAGTTTGCTTGGGTGTTTATCATGAAAATAAAGTGTATTTTCTTTAAACCTCCTAATTGCTGTAGAATCTTGTATCATTGTTCAGCCACAGTATACCACACAAGGCCATTGTCACAACCTTCAAGGCACACTATGACGTCTCAGAATACCTGTATTCGCTAATCCAAAAGACTCTAGCTGACAGGCCAAGAAGAACCAATTCACACTGACCATCCCGGCAGCATGCACAAAAATTACAGCCATGCAACTTGAAACAGAGCATTCATGCTTTATGTTCCATAGCTATGGAATGCTCTACCACCAGACATCCACTCCACAAGAGACCTACAAGACTTTAGGAAGAAATTGAAAACTCATCTATTTAAAGAACACTTCAGCAAAACCCCAACTTACAGTAAACCCCCCCCCCCCCCCCAGCAGCTCAAGATGCTGTACTTTGCTGTTTGCTACCCAAGCTGGTCACTATTTAAGTTATTCAAGTAATTAGTTCTAACATTACTCTGTTCCATGTATACTAGACTAACCAGTTCAGTTTAGGTTAACTTTAAAAGGAATAGTTTGGAATTAACTTAAGTTCTAATTGTTCCATGTAAACCACTTTGACATGATAAGGCGATATATAAAACCAGATAAATAAATAAATAGCCCCTTTTACCCATTTCTACTGAGGTATTAAAAGCAATCTGATGCAGCTGTTACCGAACTTACAAGGCTCTGCCAAGAAATATGGACGACAGTATCATGGCCAACTGACTGGACAAGATCTGTGTTTATACCAATACTAAAGAAAGGTGATCCAACTGACTGTGGAAATTATCGCACAATCGCTCTGATCCCACTTGCCAGCAAGATTCTACTGAAGATTATTCAAAAGAGACTACAATCATACCTGGAACAAGAACTACCTGAAGTGCAAGCAGGGTTCAGAAAAGGGCGAGGAACGAGAGACATTATTGCGGATGTGAGATGGATCCTTGAAAAGACTAAAGAATACCAAAAGGATATCTATTTGTGCTTTATCGACTATAGCAAAGCTTTTGACTGTGTAAACCATGAGAAACTCTGGGCCACATTAAGAAGCATGGGTATACCAGAACACCTGATCATTCTCTTGCACAATCTGTACATTGATCAAGAAGCAACAGTTCAAACGGAACAAGGAGAAACAGAATGGTTTAAAATAAGCAAAGGTGTAAGACAAGGCTGCATACTTTCCTCCTACCTGTTTAATTTATATGCAGAACAAATCATCAGAGAAGCAGGATTGTATGAAGACAACAGAGGTGTGAAGATTGGTGGAAGACTCATCAACAACCTTCGCTATGCTGATGATACCACATTACTGGCGGAAAGTGAAGATGATCTGAAACATTTGCTTCTCACAATCAAAGAACATAGTCTCAAAATGGGCCTGCACCTTAATGTAAAGAAGACAAAGATCATGACAACTGGCATAATCAACAGGTTCATCGTCGAAGGAGAAGAAATTGAAATCGTGAATAACTTTAACCTACTTGGATCAACTATCAATAAAGAAGCAACAAGCAGTCAAGAAATCAGACGACGCATTGCTCTTGGCAGAACGGCTATGAAAGACCTAGATAAGATTCTCAAGAGCAGAGATGTCTCTCTCCATACAAAGATTTGACTTGTTCAAGCCATGGTATTTTCAGTAACATCATATGGATGTGAAAGCTGGACAGTGAAAAAGATAGACAGGAAGAAAATTGATGCCTTTGAATTATGGTGCTGGCGGCGAATACTGTGTATACCATGGACTGCCCGAAGAACAAACCAGTCTGTACTAGAGGAGATCAAACCTAAGCTTTCTTTAGAAGCTCAGATGACAAGACTTCGACTTTCATACTTTGGACACATCATGCGGAGAGAGAGATCATTAGAGAAAGACATCATGCTTGGCAAGATAGAAGGTCAACGCAAAAGAGGAAGGCCAGCAATGAGATGGATCGATACAATAACAGCAGCTACGGGTACCAGTCTGTCAACAATGAGCCGCCTGACTGAAGATCGAACACATTTTAGGATAGCTATCCAGAGGGTCACCATGAGTCGACTCCGACTCGACGGCACTTAACAACAACAACATTAAAAGCTTCATTTATCTGAGGGCTTCTACTAACCTGGGGCTTTCTTCACCCATCTCCAACGAATCTAGTTTAAAGTCCTCTTCAGTAGGTTAGCCAGTCTGCTGCGGAAGACACTTTGACCTATTCTGGATAAGTAGACTCCATCTCTGCTCAGCAGCCCTTGGAAAATCATCCCATGGTCCAGGAAACCAAAATGCTCTTGATGAAACCATCCCCCTAGCCATGCATTCATCTCCAGGATGCGAGCTTCTCTGCCTTGGGCTTTAACCTCAACAGGGAGATTTTGAAGAGAACACCACCTGTGCCCCTATCTGCTTCACCCTCTGTCCCAGAGCCATGAAGTCACGCATGATTTGCTCAGAGAGATATCTAGCAGTATCATATGTTCCAACATGGATGAGCAACATCAGATAATAGTCAGTAGGTTAATGAGTCTCAGCAAACTCTCCATAAAATCTTGGATTTTGGCACCTAGCAGACAGCACACCTCCCTGGATATCAAGTGTGGTCGGCAGATGGATGCCTCAGTATCCCTCAGAAGAGAGTCACCAACCACCACTACCCTTTGCTTACTTGTGGTCACTGATTCTGCAACTTTGGGGTGCTTGAGCTCCAGGGCTGCATACTAGTTCTTCAATTCAAGGGCTGGGGGAATTGGATTGTCGATTCTGCAAGCTCTGGTGACTCGTATCCAACTCTCTTCATTCTATAGCATACAATCTTCACTTACTGTAAGAGAGATTGGATGCCTCAAGAACCATCTCATCAATGTATTTATTGAATATATCCTGCTTCACCCCTCACCAGCAACAGAACCTGGGCTCTTGGGCTTCAACCCTTCACTCAAAGCAATGGGAGAGAGAGAGTAATAATAATTAATAAAACAATTTGCACACACACAGAATTATGTTAAAAACACCTTAAGGCCTTAAGGGAAGGGAGTCCACAGTCCTGCAAACTCGAGCACTTCCTGCAAATCCCCTTTCACCTGACTAAACCAGAGCACCTCATTTATTGATAGAAAAACTGTGTCATCAGCACTACTTTTGTTACAAGTCTTGTTATGGAACAAAGAAAGCAGAAACATATAAAACTTGTCCATATCCAAAATAAATAGTTAAATAAATAAATACATGTGTAAAAAAATAGAAGAATAAATACATAAAGAAGTAAAGAAATGTATCAATACATAAAAAATAAAAGAAATCTGCCATGGCAGGAAACGCCTTCCACTTCACTTCGTTTCAGAGTCCTAGACATATCTGATCCATGGGTGAATTTCATCTTGTTGGTTGAGGAAATCTTTATAGATATATAGTCCATTTGACAATATAGAAAAAGGATTACAAGCATCCTGAAAATTAATCAAAACTATGTGACACTGTTTGCCCTTGCAAGGTCTCAATAAGAATATGCACTGAAGTAAGGCTCTACCAATTATTCTTACAAGCAAAATTTGTTAGCAGTGGCCAACTGCTCTTCATAGATCTTTCAGAAGTTTGCACCCCATCATTTGCCACCGCTGGTAATTCCACGTTCTTCAGAAGCATCTCCTTTCACCCTGGGCTGTACTATCCACATCTTAGGGGTATGTTTACTAAACCGTCGTAATGTGCGCTCTGACATGTTAGCACGTGATAAGGCACCTTATCATGCGATAATGTCGCTTTATCGTGCGATAAGGTACCTTATCGCACGCTAACGCGCTTAGCGGCGCAAACGAGCGCTGAAGGCAGAGTAAAGGCTCCCTGAGGGCGGAGGAAGGCTCCCCAGGGGCAGAGAGAAGGGGTCAATGGGTGGAGAGTGGGAGGGAAGAGGCTCCCTGCACACTAACGCTGTGGATTTCGGGGCTGAAAACTAACGCCAGTGAAACCCTGGCGTTAGAGTAGATTTAAAGGAAAGAGAAACCATTTCCGTCAGCAATGTACAGCAAAGACAGGGAAACCTACAAAAGGTGATAAGTGTGATACATGTGCACAGAACAAAAGGGCAGATAAACATTGAAAATGACCTGAACAAACTGGAAAAAAACCATAACCTAGCTGGGCAATAGTGATATCAATGGGAAACATCAAAAAACACTACCGAGAAAGCTCCAAAAAAAAGATATCAATTTTGGAAGAGGCTATGCTCTGTCCCCATACAAGGTGAATGATCCCACAGTGAAATAACGCTGATCAGGGCTTTCCCTTGTTACTGGACAGGTTTCCTATGGCATGCACATGTCCCGCAACAGCAGGGTGGGCATGTCGGAACGAGCAACTGGACAGATGCTGGAAAAGGGGACACAGAGGGCTGCAGGCGGGACATGCTGTGGTGCAGCTGGGCCACAGTGCGGACTAGGGTGATGCCTAGGTGGCCCATACGAATGCTGAAAGATTAGAGCAGCCAGAAAGCAACTTATGAGGGCCCAACACGGGCACGAGTGTGTTTCCCACAGTGTCACAGGGGATAGTACCCAGCAGGTACCCCCAAGGGTACAGAACATTTGCAGGCGGTGCTGGGGGGAAGCGTGGACATCTACGCAGGCACCCCTACACCAGAACCCGCACCATAGGCAGCTGCCTACCCACACACTGGATGTCCCGAGACTGTGCACCACCAGCACCACCAGCAGAAGGGCATGTCAGCATGGTGACAGAGGGGTACTGGTGGTGGAGGGGGCAGTGGCTGCTGCCCACCGCAGACCATGGCCCAGCCCTGTTTAGGTGGGTGCCGTGCACTGCAACAGACAGGCTCTGTCTGACAAACAGTCATGGTATCTCCAGGGAATGCACTGTCTCTGTGGCAACACGGTGGTGCAGTGCACATAGCCAGTGTGTTCAGGAGCAGAAAGTCACAGGTTTAAGTCCCAGCTGTGGTTCCTGCCAACCCAGTCCCCATATTTTACCCACTACTAAAATGCGGTAATACAGACAGAACCTTTAGTGCAGATAACGTAAACATGCCCAAAACACCTACATTTTACCCTACAGAGCACAGACACCATAAGCATGCGCATTACCTAGAGCAGTCTCCCAAAAGCAGTCCTGGAGGGCCAAACACCATTCAGGTCCCATGCTGTCTCCAATAACTATGGCTGTGATGCATTTCTATGCACCGCCCCTATGGTATGCAGATGTAATCATGCATATTCATTAGGGACAGCATAAAAACCCGAACAGGGTTTGGCCCACCAGGACCGGAGTTGGGAACCTCTGCCCTAGAGCAGCGGCCAACAGGGGCAAACTCACCCGCACCCACAGGCTCCATCATCCAAAGTCACCTGGAGAGGCAGGATTTTGTGCCCTGTGTGCATCTCCCAATACTAGCACTTGCATACCTTAGCAATGCCACCCTAAACCTGGGAATATGGTACACATCTATCAAAAGGTTGCTATGATTACTAAGTTAAGCACAATTTGCTGATTGAGCTGCATCATAGCAACCTTTCTGATGTCTGTGGAGTGTGCTACAGGTCTTGTGTCTGACAGTGTTTACCACCCTGGGGAGTGACTCCTACAGTATTGCGTACCATAGCCATGCCTGCACTGTGCCCAGGACTGGTGCGGTGGCCAGGGCTGCCAAACACCTCTATAGTTGCACAATGCTGGCATAGGTGTAGGGAGTGTATGTCTGTCTATCCAGTGTGTGGTGGCTGCCAACACCCTCCTCAGCCCACACTGCTAGCACTGTTGCCAGTATTGGCCTGCCAATGTGCATAATGAGGAGCAAGGTACTGTGGGTATAGCCCGGACAGGGCGGCCTGGGCAGGATGCATCTGCACAGGACATAGGGCACTGGCTGGGACATTGTAGTGCCCGGCCACCACCTGCACAGACAGGGTGGCTACAGCATGTCCTGCTGGGAGGTCACTCTCACCCTGACTGAGCAGTGACCATGGCATGGCTAGGTTCCCCCATAGTGCTACATGGTATTTCTTTCAAGTGATATATATGGGTTCTCCTTTTGGGGGCCCAATCACTGACTTATCTGCTTGGTGGGTGTGCTCACATCCCAGTTTTGGGTGCACACATCTCCTCCAGGACCATGCACTGTGGACTAGCTAGAAGACTGTCTGCAGTTAGTATGTGTATGTCTGGAACACCTTGCAGGGTGCAGTGGCTGGAGACTCACTATGCTCGCTGCTGGAGAATGTCAGACAGTGGTGGGGGGCAGCTGAGCATTTCCTGGCCTACTGTCTGTCTGCTATTGCCTTATGGAATGCTACAGATCTGCACTGACTGCCCTGTAGCGCATCTGTTTCCCAGCAGGACTGGGGTTGTTGGTCCCCTCTACTGCCACCATGGCAGGGCTGTAGAATGTGGATCTGTTGGGGGAGATCCTGTCCCCCACCCTGATCCCTAGACAGCAAGTTTGGTGGTACTACATAATCCACATATGGGTCCAAACACCACCACCCCCCTCCTTGAATCATGTGGCCATGGCACCCACAGAGGATATGCACTATTCTGGTGCATTATAGTCCACAAGGGCTAGACATGACTGGGATATACATATAGGCGTAGGTGTGTCTGAAAGAACTACCTATCACACACTGGCACTAATGGGGACCTGCGGCATAGTCTATCTCAGGGAGGGCAGGTACTGTGGACCTGGTGCTGGGCGCCCCACCTCACCCTCAGGGTGAGCACAGTACCCGCACAATGTGACGGTCTGTAGCTACTCTGTGCCAGTAACGCGCACGGTCAGTACCCCCTACCAGGCCTAGGTGCTGTGGGGGTGCATACCCCATCTTGTGCTCATCTGTAGACTGCTGCTTTGCATGTGCAGTGCATCATGTGTATGAGTGGCTTAACTCTATCCTGGTAACAACAGCAGACAGTTTGTGTGGTGACCTGCAGTCCTTCTGTGGCCAGCCAGAGGTTTGCTTGTAGCTGTAGAGCTCTAGCCTATTGGTTACTTCACTGCCTGTGGAGCCAGAGGTCGTGGGTTTGATCCCACAGTGGGGTTATTTATTAGGGTTGTCTGGGGCAGTTTCTTTTTTAAATCTAAATTAGTACTGCCAGCAAAAACACCCTCACAGTGCTATAACCTTACGGTGCCTTATAAGGCGCCTTATGGGGCACCTGAGGATTACAGCACTGTGAGGGTGTTTTTGCTGCAGTACTAATTTAAATTTAAAAAAGGAACTGCCCCAATAAATAACCCCACTGTGGGATCAAACCCACAACCGTTGGCTCTACAGGCAGTGAAGTAACCAGTGGGCTACAGCTCTATAGCTCTGAACAAACCCCTGGCTGGCTACAGAAGGACAGCAGGTCACCACACGAACTGTCTGCTGTGGTTACCAGGATAGGGTTAATCCACTTGTACCCATGATGCACTGCACATGAAGATTACAGCACTGTGAGGGTGTTTTTGTTGGCAGCACTGCTTTAAAGTAAAAAGGAAAATGCCTCCAGCAGCACTGCTTTAAAGTAAAAAGGAAAATGCCTCTAGCAGCACTGCTTTATAGTAAAGGGTAATGCCTCAGACAGCCTTACTCATTAACCCCACTGGGGGATTGAACTCATGACCCCTGGTTCAGCAGTCAATGTATTAACCATTGTGCTACCCCTCTCTTGCTGTGCCTACTTCAGGCTAATGTGCATTGACGTGCCACGGCTCCCTTTATCGCACGGTAACCAG
Organism: Ichthyophis bannanicus; assembly: GCA_033557465.1. Lineage (NCBI taxonomy): Eukaryota > Metazoa > Chordata > Amphibia > Gymnophiona > Ichthyophiidae > Ichthyophis > Ichthyophis bannanicus. The sequence continues at coordinate 367,142,938 of CM066033.1, read as the reverse complement.
AAATGCTGCGTTAAGACCGACACGCCCACTCCTTATATGGCATCCTGCACACTAACGCCGACTGCACATTAAGACTGCTTAGTAAACATACCCCTTAGAACAGTGTTTCCCAACCCAGTCCTACGGGGCACACCGGCCAGTCAGGTTTTCGGGATATCCCTAATGACTATGCATGAGATATATATGCATTAGAGATATCCTGCCAACCTGACTGGTTTGTGGCCCTCCAGGGCTGGATTTGGAGACCCCTGCCTTATACGTCTGTCATTTAAGATTGTGAGTGGGCAAGGTGCAGATGTCCTAGACATCGAAAGGGTATATAGAATGTGACACATTCCTCCTCGATTCTCACCACCACCAAAAAGTTGTCTAATAGACAATATTTTGGTGGTGGTGAGAATTGAGGAGGAATGTGTCACATTCTATATACCCTTTCGATGTCTAGGACATCTGCACCTTGCCCACTCACAATCTTAAATGACAGAGGTGTAAGGCAGGGGTCTCCAAATCCAGCCCTGGAGGGCCACAAACCAGTCAGGTTGGCAGGATATCTCTAATGCATATATATCTCATGCATAGTCATTAGGGATATCCCGAAAACCTGACTGGCCGGTGTGCCCCGTAGGACTGGGTTGGGAAACACTGCCTTAGAAAGCGTCAGTGACTGTCCACCCAGGCATCATGGCTGCACATACATCTTTCTGTAGCATTGCTGGAATCGCTGAGCTTTGCTCCAATCTGGCTTTCAGTAGCATTGCTGACTTCCTTTCATTCACAGTAGTTGTCGTCTTCGCCCCATAAGATTCAGTGCATGTAATTTGCAGAATGAAAACTTACCATAACAGCATTCTTCCGATTTTCCCTCAATGGCAAACAAGCACAACTATTAATGGCAATATAGAATTACTGAACAGAATTATCTTATCTAATCTAATGTTAGTTAATCACAATACATCTACTGCTAGCAGTAAATTATTACTAATTATTTAACTATATGGAGATCAAGATAACTTGCAACATACTTCTATTTTACATCTACATTCTTCAAAATTTCTCTTATCTACTAAACAAAAGTTAACATGTGGCCTAATAGATACACCTCTCTTGTCAGGTGCACTCCTGTACAAGGTATAGTTTAATCTTATTTCTTAAGGAGTAACAAACATCAACTGACAGTTTATGGCAATTAAATTCAACTCATTTCATTTACTAAAAATTCTTTGGGACGCTCTCTTATCTCAGGTAATGGTTTGAGTCACATTACTTTGAACACTGTCTGACTGACAAAGACATCTCAGCTCACAAAGGATAACATCAGCACACAAACAAAGGAACAAATATAGATATGTCATTACATAAACAGAATTGTGCTCGAGAAGTTTTCAAAAACATAGAACTTAAGTCAATTAGAAATTCAATTGTCATTGTTTAATAAAGGATCAATTAATCTCTTGCACAGGGCAAATTATCTACATCTTAACTCTACCTCGATACCAATTTTATACCTATTTCACTAGCAACCAAATATCAGTTCTGCATTGGTCATTTCATAATAACTGATACACACATCATGAGAATTTAAAATTCAACAGACTCTTACAGGTGGCTGAAAAATAGACTGACATTGCTACTCTAATCTCTTAGGGGGGTGTTTATGAAATGACGGTAGCGGACTCTGCAATATCGGAGCAGCAGCCCCATTGAGATCAATGGGGCCACAGCTCCAATATCGCACAGAGTCTGCTACCGCTATTTTGCAAACACCTCCCTTAGGGGTATGTTTACTAAATGGCGCTAATGTCGTAGCAGTGGTATTATTGCGCGATAAGTGACATTATCGCGCGATAACGGCGTTAAGGCACCCTAACGCTGTGAAATCCGGCTCTGAAGGGTGGAGTAAGGCTTCCCAGAGGGCGGAGAGAAGGGGTCAATGGGCGGAGAGTGGGAGGGGAGAGGCTCCAGGCACACTAACGCTGTGAAATCTGGGTCTGAACACTAACGCCAGTGAAACCCTCGCGTTAGAGCACATTTGCAGTAAAGAGAAACCATTTCAGTCAGCAATATACGGCAAAGCCAGGGAAACCCAAAAACGTGATAGTAGTGATACATGTGCACGGAACAAAAAGGCAAATAAACATAGAAAATGACCTGAACCACATTTAAAATCCCAATAAACAAGCTGGCCAAAAGTGATATTAATGATAAACATAAAGCAACACCACTGACAAAGCTCAAAAAATAAGATATCATGTTTGAAAGGGTCTATTCTCTGTCCCCCTACACAGTGAATGATCCCACATTAAAATAGTGCTGATCAGGGTTTATTCACGTCTATATTGGGCAGGTTTGTTATGGCGTGCACATGTGCAGTAACAGCAGAGTGGGCACGTAGGAAAGGGCAACTGTACTGATGCTGTAAATGGGATATAGAGGGCTGCAGGCGGCACATGCTGTGGTCCAGCTGGGGCACAGTGCATGTTAGGCAGATGCCTAGGTGGCACATAGGAATGCCGAAACTGTAAAGCAGCAAGACATCAACTGATGAGGGTCCAACATGGGCACGAGTGTGTGTCCCACAGTGTCACAGGGAAGGTTACCCAGCAGGTACCCCCAAGGGCACATAACATTGACAGGCGGTGTGGGGGGGGGGAAGCATGCATGTCCATGTAGGCACCCCTACCCGAGAACCCACACCATAGGCATACTGGATGGCCTGGGACTGCGCACCACCAGCATAATGGCATAGCAGCGTGGCAGGCGGAGGGGTGCTGGTGGCGGAGGGGGCAGTGGCATCTGCCCACAGCAGACCATGGCCTAGCCCCGTTTAGGTGGATGCCGTGCACTGCAACAGACAGGGTCTGTCTGACAAACAATCATGGTATCCCCAGGGAATGAACTGTCCCTGTGGCAACAGTGTGGTGCAGTACACACAGCCAGTGTGTTCATGAGCAGAAGTCCCAGCTGTGGCTCCTGCGAACCCAGCCCCCATGTGTTACCCAGTACTAAACCATGGTAATAAAGACGGAACCTTTATTACAGATAAAATAAACATGCCTGAAACGCCTATATTTTACCCTACAGAGCACAGACACCATAAACATGTGCAATACCTAGAGCAGAGTTTCCCAACTGCAGTCCTGGAGAACCAAACACCATTCAGGTTTCATGCTGTCCCTAATAAATATGCCTGTGCTGCATTAGTATGCGCCGCCCCCATTGTATGCAAATGTATCTCATGCATATTCATTAGGGACAGCATGAAAACCTGAACAGTGTTTGGCCCACCTGGACTGGAGTTGGGAACCTCTGCCCTAGAGCAGCAGCCAACCGGGGCACAAACACCCACACCCACAGGCTCCACTATCCAAAGCCTCATGGAGAGTCAGGCTGTTGGGCTCTGCGCGCAGCAGCATCTCCCAATACTAGCACTTGCATACCTTAGCAATGCTGCCCTAAACTTGGGAATACATTACACATGTATCAAAAGGTTGCTATGATTAATGGCAGATAGCAAATCCTAAGTTAAGCACAATTTGCTGATAGTGCTGCATCATAGCAACCTTTCTGATATCTGTGGAGTGTGTTTTAGTTTTGGTTTCTGACAGTGTTTACCACCCCGGGGAGTGACCCCAACAGTATTGCGTACCATAGCCATGCCTGCATTGTACCCAGGACTGGTGTGGTGGCCAGGGCTACCAAAAGCCTCTATATTTGCACAATGCTGGCATAGGTGTGGGAGTGTGTGTCTGTCTATCCAGTGTGTTGTGGCTGCCTACACCTTACTGAGCCCACACTGCTTGCACTGTTTCCAGTGTTAGCCTGCCAATGTGCATAATGAGGAGCAAGGTACTGTGGGTATGGCCCAGACAGGGTGGCCTGGGCAGGATGCATCTGCACAGGGCATAGGGCAATGGCTGGGACATTGTAGTGCCCGGCCACCACCTGCACGGACAGGGTGGCCACAGCATTTCCTGCTGGGAGGCCACTCTCACCCTGATTGAGCAATGACCATGGCATGGCTAGGTACCCCCATAGTGCTATATAGCATTTCTCTCAAGTGATATTTATGGGTTCTCCTTTCTGGGGCCCAATCACTGACTTATCTGCTTGGTGGGTGTGTATGCTCACATCCCAGTTTTGTGTGCAGGCATCTTCTCCAGGAACATGCACTATGGACTAGTTAGCAGACTGTCTGCAGTTAGTATGTGTATGGCTGGAACACTTTGCAGGGTGCAGTGGCTGGAGACTCACTGTGCTCGCTGCTGGAGAATGTCAGATAGTGGTGGGGGGCAGCTGAGCATTTCCAGGCCTACTGTCTGTCTGCCATTACCTTATGGCTGCGTACAGATCTGCATTGACTGCCCTGTAGAGTGCCTGTTCCCCAGCAGGACTGGGGTTGATGGTCCCCTCTATGCCACCATTGCAGGGATGTAGAATGTGGATCTGTTGGAGGGAGATCCTGTCCCCCCACCCTGAGCCCCAGAGGGTGGTGCTACATAATCCACCTATGGGTCCAAACACCCCCCTTCACTTAAATCATGTGACCATGGCACCCACACAGGATATGCACTATTCTGGTGCATCATAGTTCACAAGGGCTAGACATGACTGGAAAATATTGATGGACACAGGTGTAGCCTGCCTAGGTGTGCCTGCAAGGACTACCTATCACACACTGGCACTGATGGCGACCTGCAGCATAGCCTATCTCAGTTAAGCCAGGTGCTGCGGACCTGGTGCTGGGGGCCCCACCTCACCCTCAGAGTGAGCACAGGACCCACACAATATGACGGTCTGTAGCTACTCTGTGCCAGTAACACACACGGTCACTTCCCCCTACCAGGCCAAGATGCTGTGGGGGTGCATACCCCATCTTGTGATCATCTGTAGACTGCTGATCTGCATGTGCAGTGCATCATGGGTACGGGTGGGTTAACCCTATCCTGGTAACCACAGCAGACAGTTTGTGTGGTGACCTGCAGTCCTTCTGTAGCCAGCCAGGGGTTTGTTAATAGCTATAGAGATGTAGCCCACTGGTTACTTCATTGACTGTGGCGGCAGAGGTCATGGGCTTGATCCCACAGTGGTATTATTTGATAGGGCTGTCTGAGGCATTTCCTTTTTTAATTTAAATTAGTGCTGCCAGCAAAAACACCCTCACAGTGCTGTAACCTTAAGGTGCCTCATAAGGCGCCCTATAAAGTGCCCTATAAGGCGCCCTATAAAGCGCCTTATAAGGCACTCTATAGGGAACATTATAAGGTGCCTTGGCGGACAGTGCACTTTGTAATGTGCCCTCTGGAGTGCCTTATAGGGCGCCTTATGCGGCACCTTAGGTTACGGCACTGTGAGGGTGTGTTTGCTGGCAGCACTAATTTAAATTAAAAAAGAAAATGCCTCAGACAGCACTGATTTAAAGTAAAGGGTAATGACTCAGACAGCCTTACTCATTAAGCCCACTGGGGGATCAAACTCATGACCCCTGTTTCATCAGTCAATGTATTATCCATTGTGCTACACCTCTGTTGCTGTGCTTCCAGGTTAGCGCGCCTAATTAAGGCTAACGCGTGTTACCATGCCACGGCTCCCTCTATCGCACGATAACGGACTTTATCTCACGATAACCTGAAATGCTACCTTAAGACTGGAACGCCCACTCCTTTTATGGCATTCTTCACATTATCGCTGGAGATAACGCCGGGAACATTAAGACGGTTTAGTAAACATACCCCTTAGAGTTTCATGGATATGATGTACATCTAGATTTTCTATTAACATAAAAAAACCCATCATGTACACATTTACCACTTTGGTTTAATTACTTAACTTACTTGTCAAAATAAAACTCGTTATTTGTGACTTGTAAAAGCTAAATCCCTAATCTGAAGATTTTTCTTTAATATTACATATATCACTATGCTTCATGCACAAAAGAAACAAAAATAATAGATATCAACAAACTTTCACTTCTTAAATGCACTTTATAACCTGCACCCCCAGATTAGATTTTTTTCTTTTTTTAAATTTTCTTTTTTTCCTTTTACTTTTTTTTTTCTCTTTAGTCAAATAAACTTGTTTTGACTTTGACACGCAATTCAGTTTTCACTTGTAACTTCGTAACTTTTCTTAGGGGTATGTTTACTAAACCATCTTAATGTGCGCTCTGCCACATTATCACGCGATAAGGTACCTTATCATGCAATAATGGTGCTTTATCAGGTGCAGAGGTACCTTAGCGCGTGATAACGCGCGTAGCGGCGCAAATGAGCGTTCAGGGCGGAGAAAGGCTCCCAGAGGGCAGAGGAAGGCTCCCCAGGGGCGGAGAGAGGGGGTCAATGGGCGGAGAGTGGGAGGGAAGAGGCTCTCTGCACACTAACGCTGTGAAATCCGAGGCTGAAAACTAACGCCAGTGAAACTCTGGCGTTAGAGCTGATTTAAAGGGAAGAGAAACCTTTCTGTCAGCAATGTACAGCAAAACCAGGGAAACCTACAAAAAGTGATAAGTGTGATACATGTGCATGGAACAAAAGGGCAAATAAACATTGAAAATGATCCCAACAAAATATATAAAAAAACATAACCAAGCTGGGCAATAGTGATAGTAATGGGAAACATCAAAAAACACTCCCAAAAAAGCTCCAAAAAAAAGATATGACTTTTGGAAGGGTCTACGCCCCGTCCACATACAAGGTGAATGATCCCACAGTGAAATAGCGCTGATCAGGGTTTCCCTCTCCATTGGACAGGTTTCCTATGGCGTGCACATGTTTCACAACAGCAGGGCGGGCATGTCGGAATGGGCAACTGGATAGATGCTGGGAAAGGGGACACAGAGGGCTGCAGATGGCACATGCTGTGCTGCAGCTGGGCCACAGTGCAGACTAGGGTGATGCCTAGGTGGCCCATAGGAATGCTGAAATAGTACAGCAGCCAGACAGCAACTGATGAGGGCCCAGCATGGGCACGAGTGTGCTTCCCACAGTGTCACAGGGGATAGTACCCAGCAGGTACCCCCAAGGGCAAAGAACATTGGCAGGCGGTGCTGGGGGGAAGCATGGACATCTATGGAGGCAATCCTACCCCAGAACCCGCACCATAGGCAGTCGCCTATCCGCACACTGGATGGCCTGAGATTGCACTCCACCAGCACCACCAGCAGAAGGGCATGTCAGCAGGGTGGCAGAGGGGTACTGGTGGTGGAGGGGGCAGTGGCAGCTGCCCAGAGCAGACCGTGGCCTAGCCCTGTGTAGGTGGGTGCCATGCACTGCAACAGACAGGCGCTGTCTGACGAACAGTCATGGTATCACCAGGGAATGCACTGTCTTGTGGCAACACGGTGGTGCAGTGCACACAGCCAGTGTGTTCAGGAGCAGAAAGTCCCAGGTTCAAGTCCCAGCTGTGGTTCCTGCCAACCCAGCCCCCATATTTTACCCACTAATAAAACGTGCTAATACAGACAGAACCTTTATTGCAGATGACGTAGACATGCCCAACACACCTACATTTTACCCTATAGAGCACAGACACCATAAACATGTGCATTACCTAGAGCAGAATCTCCCAAATGCAGTCCTGGAGGTCCAAACACCATTCAGGTTCCATGCTGCCTCTAACAAATGTGGCTGTGCTGCATTTCTATGCACCGCCCCCAAGGTATGCAGATGTATCTCATGCAGGTTTCATGCTGTCCCTAATAAATATGCCTGTGCTGCATTAGTATGCGCCGCCCCCATTGTATGCAAATGTATCTCATGCATATTCATTAGGGACAGCATAAAAACCCGAACAGTGTTTGGCCCTCCAGGACTGGAGTTGGGAACCTCTGCCCTAGAGCAGCGGCCAACAGGGGCAGACACACCCTAACCCACAGGCTCCATTATCCCAAGCCTCCTGGAGAGGCAGGATGTTGGGCCCTGCGTGCATCTCCCCATACTAGCACTTGCATACCTTAGCAATGCCACCCTAAACATGGGAAAACTGTACACAGCTATCAAAAGGTTGCTATGGTAACTGGCAGATAGCAATTCCTACGTTAAGCACAATTGGCTGATTGAGCTGCATCATAGCAACCTTTCTGATGTCTGTGGAGTGTGCCTCAAGTCTGGTGTCTGACAGAGTGACCCCAACAGTATTGCCTACCATAGCCATGCCTGCACTGTGCCCAGGACTGGTGTGGTGGCCAGGGCTGCCAAACACCTCTATAGTTGCACAATGCTGGCATAGGTGTGTGGAGTGTGTGTCTGTCTATCCAGTGTGTGGTGGCTGCCAACAACCTCCACAGCCCACACTGCTAGCACTGTTGCCAGTATTGGCCTGCCAATGTGCATAATGAGGAGCAAGGTACTGTGGGAATAGCCTGGATAGGTTGGCCTGGCCTGGCTGCATCTGCACAGGGCATAGGGCAATGGCTCGGACATTGTAGTGCCTGGCCACCACCTGCACGGACAGTGTGACCACAGCATGTCCTGCTGGGAGGTCACTCTCATCCTGACAGAGCAGTGACCACGGCATGGCTAGGTTCCCCCATAGTGCTATATAGTAGTTCTCTTATGTGATATTTATGGGTTCTCTTTTTGGGCCCAATCACTGACTTATCTGCTTGGTGTGTATGCTGACATCCCAGTTCTGGGTACACGCATCTCCTCCAGGAACATGCACTATGGACTAGCTAGCAGACGGTCTGCAGTTAGTATGTGTCTGGCTGGAACACCTTGCAGGGTGCAGTGGCTGGAGGTTTGCTGCTGGAGAATGTCAGATAGTGGTGGGGGCAGCTGAGCATTTCCAGGTCTACTGTCTGCCTTGTCTTATGGATGTGTACAGATTGACACTGACTGCCCTGTAGGGTGTCTGTTCCCCAGCAGGACTGGGGTTGATAGTCCCCTCTACTGCCACCATTGCAGGGAGGTAGAATGTGGATCTGTTGGCGGGTGATCCTGTTTCCCACCCTGAGCCCCAGAGGGTGGGTTGTGTGGTGGTACATAATCTGCCTATGGGTCCAAACACCCCCCCCTTCACCTATATCATGTAACCATGGCACCAACACAGAATATGCACTATTCTGGGCGCATCATAGACCATAAGGGCTAGACATGACTGAGACATACAGAAGGACACAGATGTATCCCAGGTGTGTCTGCAGGGAGTACCTATCACACACAGTAGCACTGATGGGGACCTGCAGCTTGGCGTATTTCAGCTGTGAAAGGTGCTGTAGACCTGGTGCTGGGCGCCCCACCTCACCCTCAGGGTGAGCACAGTACCCGCACAATGTGACGGTCTGTAGCTACTCTGTGCCAGTACCACACATGGTCAGTTCCCCCTACCAGGCTGAGGTGCTGTGGGGGTGCATACCCCATCTTGTGCCCATCTGTAGACTGCTGATTTGCATGTGCAGTGCATCATGGGTACTGGTAGGTTAACCCTATCCTGGTAACCACAGCAGACAGTTTGTGTGGTGAAGTGCAGTCCTTCTGCAGCCAGCCAGGGGTTCGTTAGCAGCTGTAGCCCACTGGTTACTTCACTGCCTGTAGAGCCAGAGGTCATGGGTTCAAACCCATGGTTGGGTTATTTGATGAGGCATTGTCTATTTTTAATGTACATTAGTGCTGCCAGCAAAAACACCCTCAGTGTACTGTAACCATAAGGCGCCCCATAAAGTGCCTTAGAGGGCGCCCTATAAGGTGCCTTATCAGGTGTCCTCTAAAGCGCCTTATAGGGTGCCCTATAGGGGACATTATAGGTTGCCTTGTTGGACAGTGCACTTTATAATGTGCCCTATGGTGTGCCTTATAGGGTGCCTTATGCGGCACCTTAGGTTACGGCACATGAGGGTGTGTTTGCTGGCAGCACTAATTAAACTACAAATAAAATGCCTCCAAAATCAATACTTTCACGTAAAAGCTAATGCCTCAGCCAGCCTTATGGATTAGGCACACTGGGGGATCAAACTCATGACCCCTGTACCATCAGTCAGTGTATTAACCATTGTGCTACACCTCTGTTTCTGTGCTTGCATGTCTGCGCGGCTCCTTAAGATTACCGCGCGTTAACGTGCTTAGCGGCGTCTCACCCGATAATGTGCGCAGCGCACATTATCGTGCGATAATCCCGTTTTGCTACTTTAAGACCGACACACCCACTCCTTTTATGGCATCCTGCACATTAACGCCGGGCGCACATTAAGACAGTTTAGTAAACATGCCCCTTAGTCTTAGTCATATCATGCAAGTTCACATAAGTTATAAGTTATCTAACCATATCAAAATGCTATCACACATTTAAATGCCATCACACAGTGGGAAGATCTTCAATCATTCACATCAATTAAAATATATACTCTAGACTAGAGAATCTTATTCTGCAGATTTAAGAAACTCCAAGAGTTCCATTTGCATTTGCACGCAACAGGAGTGGAGGAGTGGCCTAGTGGTTGGGGCAAGGTACTTCAGGCCAGAAGGTTGGGGGTTCAAATCCCACTAGAGGACAACAACCTTGAGTTGGAAGGATTGGGGTTTCTAGTCCCACAGGTGCTCCTTGTGGTCATGTTCCCTGTAAAATAGTTATCTCCAAGTTATAATGCCCTGCTCAATGTAATTTCAGTTGTTCAATGTAAGCCACACTGATGCAGAATAGCACAGTATATAAGAGAATGTAAATAAATAAACACACACATTTTCTTTTAACCAGGATCGCACATTATGGATCAAACTTATTTACTGTACAAACACAGATACAGAAATGGTTAATCGTTTTGTGTTTCCTCCCCGCTCTATCACACTTGTCAAATCTAGGATCCCTAAAATAATCTTAAACATAATTTTAAATAAAATCACAATAATACATATTCATTTCTACTGCTGACAATTGGAAACAAAAGTTGTTCTTTCTTTTAGATGGGAATTAGCTGCATTCAGGCTGTACCAAAACTTACAGTCAAGGCCTTCTCGCCAGATAACAGACAATATCTTTTGCTTCAGAGTTACTGTAAACACACAAAACTCTGCCAGACTTGTTGCCGTTATATTATCTGAGTTTCTTTTTCTATCACACTATCATTGCAGTATACGCTGCATTCCCCCAATCCACTGACTCAAAGAATCCATTCCATATTATAGCACAAACCCAGATAGAAAAAAAACACTAGCTGTATATGCGCATTAACGCTAGAAAATCAATCACAGAATAAGCTGATCCATTACGTCACATCATTAAACCACCTTCATAGAAAAGAAGCAAACAAATATAAAAGAAAAGAAAGACCAGCATTAGAAAGATAAGTCAGCAGAGGAATGAAACCAACTCAGACAGTGGGGCAGGTTATAAGGAAAGAAATCTTATTCTGGAACCTAATTACCAACAATAATATAGACTTCATTTAGTTAAAAAAAAATATATTCCATCAGTCATCCGCCTCTAAGTATTCTTACTTGCTGAGACTTCTCAGAATTCACTGGACAAGAATTTTAAATATTTTCCAGGTTGCACGTTCTTTTAAAATAACAGTTTTATCATCAAAATTCATATTTCTTTAATTGTGTGGATCAGATAAAATTCTTATTCTAAAACAGAAAACCATGGGCAAATAAAAAGTGTCAGCTTGCAGCTGCTTTAAGCATATCTGCACAACACACAGAACAAAATTATTTCTTAATGTGAAACTACAGACGCAGCCATCTTAAAGAGGACTTATACAGACTGAGGCTTCAAGAAACAGACTATTAAAACCTATTAAAGCTTTCTTCTACTTTTAAATGAACTGCATATAGAAGATATAAATTTATTTCTGCTCATTCCATATGACAACTCTCTGCGTATGTTCTAATTAGCATATAACTAAAATCCTTATGATATGAAAATTATTCCTTGAAAATATTTTACAACAACAATCTCAATAGGGAAGACGATTAGTACAACAAATTGAAATGCTAATAATATCAGGCATCAGAGCACTTCCCATAACTTCAGAAGAAGTACCCAAGCTGGAAATCCGCTATCATTCACAGTACTGAAATAATTACTTTATACTAAACCAAAATAAAAATCGGCATATCTAAATCACAGAGCTACAACATATCTCTGTTTTATAATTAAACAAAAGCCAGGAAAGCTTTCACAACAAAGTGCACCTCTCTAAAACGCCAAAACGCCGATCAGTTGCTCAGGCTCTCATCATGCCTCACCTGGACTACTGCAACGCCATCTTGCAGGGGCTACCAAGGAAAACAACCAACATACTACAGATGGCCCAACACGTAGCAGCAAGGATCATCATGAGAACTCGCGTCACCGAACATATCACACCTGTATTGATGGAACTACACTGGCTTCCAGTCGTTGCAAGGATTCAATACAAAACATTGGTAACTACATTCAAGTTAATTCACAACCTGGCCCCCTCATTCCTCTCCACCCTGATCTCCATGCAACCTGCAACCAGAAGCAGGAGAACCATGAACTCTGACACACTAAGAGTTCCAAACAGCTTTAGGCACGTAAAGGTCAGTACTAGTCGCAGAGCGTTCTCCTTATCTGCCCCCACGTTATGGAACCAGCTCCCACACGAGCTGAGAGAAATTAAAGACATAAGCAATTTCAGAAAACAACTGAAGACGCACCTGTTCAATTGTCATTATACCAGATGAAAATCCAAAAGGACAAAAGAAATTGAATTGCAGTATGTACAAATGTAAATATATGGTGGTTAGTGCCTGTGTAAATGTATGATAATAGCTAAGGTCTTTATATGGACCCGCATATGTGTGCTGTGTATCCCCCTGCTCTCTCTATCTAATCCCCAAATAATTCTGTCTGTAATTTATGACAAATCCCGTAATTGTAATCAAACCGCTTCTGATCGCTGGAAGGAGCGGTATATAAGTCCTTACTAAATAAATAAATAAATAAATAAAACACATCCTCAGATATAGAAAACAATTGAAATGACCTTAAGACCCAAGAATGAAACAAAACAAATCTGCTCAATTGTTACATATTACGGATAAGAAAGCAAGCATTTCAAATATCAACTTGCAAGTCTAGCAATACCGCTCAGAGCACAACAACTAGCCAGACTGTTCAAAATCTTGTACAACCAGAAAACATTATCCCTTTAAATATGACGTCATTATACACTTTCTCTTCTAATACAAACAACATATACTTTCACATGTACCATTGCCTCACACCATGTGGAACAATACACTCAGGATACTTGGGAATAGTGGGCAGCCACCCTTAAACAGTCACTGCCATTTCATATTTCAACATTGAAACCTCTCTGAAAAAGTCCATTTCTAGGGAAATAACAATGCTTCATTACCACTAGCCATGCTCCAGAGTTTTGTACACATACGGACTGCCTCTCTTAAACTCTAATGTCCGTGGCTGTCTGTATTCCGTACTCACAGTCCTCTCTGCCTTGCTTTGAATGAAGAAGAAAGAAAGATCTGTGGATGGCACCAACTGAATGTAGCCTGCTTCAGCCCTCACCAGCAACAGAACCTGGGCTCTTGGGCTTCATCCCTTCACTCAAAGCAATGGGAGAGAGAGAGTAATAAGTAATAAAACAATTCACACACACAAAATTATGCTAAAAACACCATACTCTTAAGGCCTTAAGGGAAGGGAGTCCACAGTCCTGCATACTCAAGCAGTTCCTGTAAATCCCCTTCCACCTGGCTAGACCAGAGCACCTAATTTATTGAGAGAAAAACTGTGTTGTCAGCGCCACTTTTGTTACAAGTCTTGTTATGGGACAAAGTAAACAGAGACATATTGCTTAGCTGAATTAGAAGAAGCAAACACATCCTGTCCCTTTCTGCTAAACATGGCCTTGGTTTTGGGTACAATTATCTCTCCAGGCTGCTAGGGAATTCTAAGCCATTCCCCATATTAACTCTTTCAAAGGTCTCTGGAACCCCATTTCAAGTCCCTCTCGACATTTCTCACTGCCGCAGATGCTTTTCAGCCTTGCCACCTCTTCTCTGAGCTCCTCCACTTATTTCATGAGGGTTTCAGCTTGCAGGCATCATGCACATGAAGCTCGTCCCTTGACTGGGATTGGGCTATCTGTCTATACAGAGGCAGAAGCTGCAACGGAGGCAACAGCTTTGCAACATGATTCTTCCCAGCCATAGTTCATTGGTTGGAGCTGTGGTACCAGTTGATGGAAATGAGAAAGACCTACCGAAGTCCCTAACTTTCCTTTAGAGAAAAAGCAGCTAGCCTCTCTTATATGTGCTCTAACAGCTCTGTTCTATGTACTTGTGTGTAGTCCTGCTAGCTTGCTAAACAGCTATTTTACACTACAACTTCCCTGGTTGCTGCACCCCAAATGCATTAGCCTGTCCCTGCGTCAAATCTCTTCCTTCGCCCTCTTCAAGTCCAAGCTCAAGACTCACCTCTTTGAAACCGCTTTTGATTCTTAATCCCCTCTCTTGTGTTTCAGCTCCTATTGCCCTTATTCCTATCGTATTATTTTGTCCTGTATGTTTGTCTTCTAGAGTGTAAGCTCTTTCATCAGGGGCTGTCTTCTTTTGTGTCTGTACAGCGCTGTGCATGCTTGGTAGCACTTTTAATAATTATAATTGCTCTGCACTTCTTTGTATTAAACGTTAACTGCCAGGTATGACTGGTTTTCTAGTTTTTGTAGATCACTTCTCACTTTGTCCACTACTTGTGGAGTGTCAACTCTGTTGCAGATCTTTATGTCATCTGCAAAAGGCAAATTTTCCCTTCTAACCCTTCAACAAAATTGCTCACAAATAGGCCAATGCAGAAAACCGGTGTTAGAAATGCGCTGAATCCATTTTTTACCGCCTGACAATGCACATCTTTTAACCCGCAATGCAGCAAAAATAGGGTATGCAAATGAACCACATTTTAAACTGGGTGCAAAATGACAGCATTAAACTGGGAAAGCAAGCCAAACACATGCACACAAGAACTCAGTGCTAGTTTGGCATGCTCTCCCAGAGAAACAGGCATACATGGCTAATTTGCATATCAGCCCCCAACAGTATTTTGATGGCATCGGGAACGATCGCAGCATTGGGAAAAGCCTCCGATGCCATCAGAATATTGTCGGGGTCCGGTGTCTTGACAGAAAGAGAATCACTGGTGACCCAATGGCCCCAGTCCCCCCACCCAACAGAATTTTGATGGCATCAGGGATGATCGCAGCATCGGAAAAAGCCCCTGATGCCATTAAAATGCTGTAGGGGACTGGTGCCCTGACAGTGACTATCTGGTGTTCCAATGGCCCTTGTACCCCCACTCCAAAATAAAATAAAATAACCTGGTGGTCTAGTGGCCCCTGAAACCCTCACCCAAAATTAAAATAGAGTAAACTGGTAGCCTAGAGGCCCTTGATCCCCTCCAACCTCCACCCCAAATTAAATTAAATTAAATTAAAATAAAATAATCTGGTGGTCTAGAAGCCCCTAAATCCACCGCCTCCCACCAGGTACCTTAAATTATGTGGGAGCACTACCTACACGCTCCTGCTCTGAGTCCACCTGCTTGAAAAATGGTGGCACCTGGGATGCATCAGGTAAGGTCAGACTGCCATATAAGATAGACTAATCTTTATATGGCAGTCTAACCCCACCCGGTGCATCCCAGGATGCACCATGCAAGGCTAGGTGCCGCCATTTTTCAATATGGCAGACAGAGCAGGAGTGCGTAGGCAGTGCTCCTGCTTATTTTAAGATACCAAGTGGTGGATTTAGGATCCACTAGGCCACCAGATTATTTTATTTTAATTTAATTTGGGATGGGGGTGGGGGTTTCAGGTGCCGCTAGACTACCAGGTTATTTTATTTTTATTTGGGGTGGGTGTTGGGGGGAGAGGGGTTCAAGGGCTGCTAGGTCACTAGGTTATTTTATTTTAATATGGAGGGGGGTACAGGGGCCACTAGACCACCAGGTAGTCCCTGAGCCTGAAACTGACCCCTGAGGCACCCCACTACTCACCTTTCTTTTTTGCAAATGGCTGCCATTTACCACCACTCTGTCATCTATCAGTCAATACATTTGAATCCAGTTGACTACCTTTGGATCCCCCCAGGCCACTCAGTTGATTTAGAAGCCTGTTATGGGGAATCATATGAAAGGCTTTTCTGAAGTCTAAGTACACCACATTCAGCATATGTCATCTGTCTAGTTTTCCAGTCACCAAGTTTAAGAAACCAATCAGATTCTTTTGGCACGACCTGCTGCTGGTAAAATAATGTTGCTTTCCATCTTTCAACCCACTGGATTGTAAAAAGCTCGTTATCCTGTCCTTCAGCATACTGTTTTTTTCCCCATGACCGAGACAAAGCTTTTTGGCCTGTAGTTTCTCTTATTCTTTGCTAGCAATTTTGGGAAGAGGGACCATATCTGCCTTCCTCCACTCACATGGAACATCTCCCATCTCCAGAGCTCTGTTAAACATATCCTTCAGTAGAGCCGCCTAGTGGTTAGAAAACTGGCTGGGGCAGTAAGAGACCAGAGTTCAATTCCCACTAGCACTCCTTGTGGCCTTGGGTGAGTCACTTAGCCCTCCATTGCCACGGAAGAATCCCAATTAGCAATGTTCCTGTTTAATGTACATTACAATGTAAACCGTTTTGACTAAAATGATAAAGTAGTATAAAAAACCTGTAAAATAAATGTCTTGGGGTGTATTTCATCCAGTCCCATGGCTTTGTCCACTTTCAGCCCTGCAAGGTTTTCCCAGACGGTCTCTTGTGTGAACAGTGCTATGGCCACTCATTTTGATTTGTACTTTTGTTAATTATCCATGGTTCCTCTCCAGGATTTTCTTCTACAAATACCAAACAAATGTATTTGCTGCCAGTGCAGACAGTGTGGGCATTATCGACCCATGTTATACACACTTTACACAAGTAGCACGGGAGCAATCAGCACTCCCCTGCAGTTAGCTAGAAGCCCCCTGCTGCTAATGTTACCAGTGTGGGACTTAGGGACTGTTTTACTAACATGTGCTACTGACAGAATGCGTCTGGCTAGAATGCCGTGGACATGCATCACCCGGCTAACGAAGGCCAATTCCCACGCTGACTGTGCATCCCACATTAGAGATGCAAGTGGCCATGGTGAAATCTGTGCAGGGTACACACCAAACGCCATGTGATTAGCGCAGGCTCCCCTAATGCCACCTCAATAGGTATAGTTAAGTGCACCTACACCAATGTGACACGTGTTAGGGGACAGGGCTCCGCATTAATTGCCAATAGTTAACACAGTGGTGTTGCACCTACCATGCCATCAGGGCCAGCGCTAGTATGCTGCTAGCTGAAATCACAGCTCTCTTCAATACCCGTGGGAGCAGCCTGTGCCGCAGGCTGAAGCAGACCGTGATCACCGAGAGCAGTGTGTTGGTGTTCTGCTTGTCGGTCTGCGGCAGAGACTGAGCACCACTGCGCTGCTCTCTGTGATTGCTGCCTTCTTCTCTTCTTCAGCCCATGGAACAGGCTGCTCCCATGGGCACTGAAGACGGTCGCAGTCGCAGCCAGTAGCACAGCAGTGTGCAGTGTCCATAGAAACATAGAAACATGATGACAGAAAAAGACCATAAGGCCTATCTAGTCTGTCCTTCCATAACAACAACTACAACAGTCCACTTTTTACCTTTAGAGATCCTCTGTGTTGGTCCCATGCTTTTTTGAATTCAGTTACTGTCCTCATCTCTACCACCTCCACTGGGAGACTATTCCACGGATCCACTACTCTTTCCGTAAAGAAATATTTCCGCATATCACTCCTGAATCTATCTCCCTTCACCCTCATCCCATGTCCCCTCGTAGCAGAACTTGCTTTCAATTGAAAGAGGCTCTCTCCCTGAACATTTATGCCACGGAGGTATTTAAACATCTCAATCATATCACCTCTATCCCGCCTTTCCTCTAAGGTGTACATATTAAGATCCTTAAGTCTGTCCTCATATGCTTTATAATGAAGCCCATTAATCATTTTAGTAGCAACCCTCTGCACCGACTCTATCCTGTTCACATCCTTTTGAAGGTGCGGTCTCCAGAATTGCACACCATACTCCAAATGAGGTCGCACCAAAGACTTATACAGAGGCATCATCACCTCCTTTTTTCTGCTAGCCATTCCTCTCCGTATGCACCCAAGCATCCTTCTAGCTTTTGCCGTCGCCTTTTCTACCTGTTTAGCTACTTTAAGATCATCAGACACAACCACGCCTAGGTCCCGCTCTTCTTTAGTGGACAAAAGTACTTCACCTCCTATACTGTATTGCTCCCTTGGATTGCTGCAGCCCAAATGCATGACCTTACATTTTTTAACATTAAATCCCAGCTGCCAAATTCTAGACCATTCTTCAAGCTTAGCTAGATCCCTCCTCATGTTATCTACACCTTCCTGGGTGTCTACTCTATTGCAGATTTTGGTATCATCCGCAAAGAGGCAAACCTTACCCGACAGCCCTTCCGCTATATCACTAACAAAGATGTTAAAAAGAATCGGACCAAGGACAGATCCCTGGGGCACACCACTGGTAACATCCTTCTCCTCAGAGTGAGCTCCATTTACTTGTACTCTTTGTCGCCTCCCACCCAACCAATTTCTAACCCAAGCAGTAACTTTAGGGTCCATCCCTAGGGTGCTCAGTTTGTTTATAAGTTGCCTGTGAGGAAAAGTGTCAAAGGCTTTACTGAAATCTAAATACACCACATCTAGAGTTCTCCCTCGGTCCAACTCCCTGGTCACCCAGTCAAAGAAATCAATCAGATTTGTCTGACAGGACCTGCCTCTGGTGAATCCTGTAATCCGCCGGACTCCAGAAACCTCACTATTTTCTCTTTCAGCAGCGTTTCCAATAATTTACTCACCACCAAAGTTAAACTAACCGGCCTGTAGTTTTCAACCACATCCTTACTTCCGCTTTTGTGTAAAGGCACCACATGAGCCTCTCTCCAGTCCTTTGGCACCACTCCCGACTCCAACGATGCTTTGAAATGGTCAGTCAGTGGAGTTGCTAGAACGTCCCCAAGTTCCCTCAGTATTCTAGGGTGTATCCCATCCGGTCCCATCGCTTTGTCTACTTTAAGTTGAGCTAGTTTCTCACGAACACAGTCTTCTGAAAATTGTTCAAGATGTCCCTCGCTTCTGTTCTTATTTGTGGGTGTTTTCTGAGGTCCTGCTCCTGGTTCTTCATCTGTGAACACAGAACAAAAATATTTGTTAAGCAATTCCGCTTTATCCTTATCAGCTTCTACATATTCCCCCCCTGCACCCTTGAGTCTGACAATACCACTTTTGCCCTTCCTCTTCTCACTAATATATCTGAAAAATGTCTTATCCCCCCATTTTATTGCATTGGCTATTTCCTCCTCCTTTTGAATCTTTGCCTTCTTGACTACTTGGAAAGAGCTTGTGCTGCGGACCAACAAGCAGAACACCAATAAGCTCTGATCTCTCTGATCACAGCCTTTTTCAGTGCCCAATGGGAGCAGCCTGTCCCACAGGCTAAAGGTGGCAGCCAATGAAGAGTTACTGGGCCCAGAGATGCACAGAAGACAGACAAATTTAAAGGGGCAGTGAGTTTTACAAAGAAGGAATGGAGGGCAAGAGGGAGGGAGAAAGACGCATGCTGGGATGGGAAGAGGCAGCAGGAGAGGGTCTGTAGGGAGGGGTGTAAGATTGCAAGGGTTGGAGGCTGAAGAGAGGGGGGAAAAGGGAACAATGAATGTACTTGAAAAGACTGCCTCCCACCCACACCAAAAGACACCCAGGCACCCTACCCTGTACCACATACACAGCCATCTCTTCTCCACACCACACAAACATACACACAGAAGTAGCCCATACACCCCCCCAAAAAGCCACCTGACCCAAACAGTATGCACACAGTCAGGAACCCCACCCCTGCACTACCCTCACACTGAGTCAGGCATCCCACCCCCATACAGGCACCACACCCGTACTACACACTCACTATCTGAAGTGCGAGACATATATAGACAACACTAGTTAGAAAGATTCCTCATACAGCCTCTACTAGCATAGCAAGACACGCTTTATCATCTCTCAACTCCTCCACTACACACACCCTCATCTAGATATATATATATGATTGTGCAAATGAAGGAGAAATATATCACTTTGTCATACAGTGAGTGTGCTGTTTCACATGCACGCAGTGCCAGACAGATAACAACATATATAGCCCAGCCCCAATACTCTGCATGGCACACAGACGCACACGTGCAGCCCCCGACACTCTCCATGACACAGACATGCACATAGCCCCCAACAGACCCCATGACACACACAGACATTCACACACATGTGTATGTAGTATCCGACAGTCCTCGTGATGCACACACACACGTGTGTATGTAGCCTCCAGTAGTCTCCATGACACAGAGAAAGTCAAAAACACATGCACCAACATACAATTCTGCATAGACGCTCCCCCTCCCCCCCCCCCAGCCACTTTCTAAGACACACTAATGAAGCCCCTAATGTCTCATCTTGTGAGGGAGGGAAACACGCCATTGTGTTACACTGTAAAGTACTGCAGGACACGAAAGATGCCAGACCTCCCTCTTGCAGCACACTGCTAGAGTGATATTTACCTTTATGTCCCATCCAGCATGCCAGTCACAGAAAATAGAGAGGGGTGGGAAGCTTCCAGTGCAGCAAGTTGGTCAGTCAGAGTCAAATACACATGCACCAGAGCGCAGAGCTTGAAGCTTGTAGTTAGCATCACTGTCAATCCAGTACAAGGAGCACCACCACTGGCTCTCATGGAAGGTTATGGAGTGATCGTGCCACTTTTGTTCAGATGGCGGCAACGCCATCAAACTCTCTGTATGTTTCACAGTTGCAGCAGCGAAGCAGTGCTCGCAAAGAAATCCCAAAGTCCAGCCAAGTCATGTTTCTCACATTGATGCTTCCACCATCAACTGTCAGGACTGCCATCAGCAGCTTTAGGATTGAGGTGGTCTCTTAGTGCTTACTGTGGCTTCCATGCTGCTTACACCCAGGGATAGCAGTGGCTTTCCCCAGGTCTGTCTTAATACAGTCTACTGACTTTAAGCCCAGTTACACTAACTCCTTTTATCACTTTCTCCTTAAATGCCGTATTTTAAAATAGCTGTTGAATCTTTATTGCCCACGCTCTACTTCTATCTTTTAGATCGTGATATTATACAATTTCAATTATTAATCTTCGTGCTACTCAATACATGTCTTAACCCTTTCACCAATAGGATAATGAATTTAAATTAATTATAGGACAAAAAGGTCTCAGACTTGTCAAGACGCCAACTTTCAGACTTGTAGTATATCTAATGGCTGTGTGTCATTTTGCATCAATGACCTTGTCCATATACCATCAATTATTTCCAAAAAATCTCTTTTCTTTATCCATATATTTTCTTTTTGTTCTAATTTTCCAAAACATAAAACGGTGCTTAGCTTTTTTGTGCTTTCCCCAACGCCATGTCTCAGCGCCTTCTCTGTGTTTCACTGTGTTGAGTTTCTTCAGGGGGTTCTTTTGAAAAGCACTAGTGACCAATAAAATAGAAATTTTACTAGTTAATCATGTCTATACTTATTTTTGTCTACTGATGATTACTGTCGATTTGCCCAAACCATCATATACACTCCACTACGTTTCTTTAAATTACCTCCATTATACAAGTACTGTGTACGCTGTCAGCTTTTCATTCATCTGCTTTTCTCTGAGCCTCGCTTCTTCCCAGCTGTAAAATAACCTGGTGGTCTAGTGGCCCCTGAAACCCTCACCCAAAATTAAAATAAAGTAATCTGACGGCCTAGCGGCCCTTGAGCCCCTCCAACCTCCACCCCAAATTAAATTAAATTAAAATAACCTGGTATCCTAACAGCCCATACCACCCTCCCCCACCCCCCATTAAAATAAAAAAATCTGGTGGTCTAGCAGCCCCTAAATCCACCGCCTCTCACCAGGTACCTTAAACTATGCGGGAGCACTACCTACACGCTCCTGCGCTGAGTCCACCTGCTTGAAAAATGGTGGCTCCTGGGATGCACCAGGTAAGGTCAGACTGCCATATAAGGTAGATTAATCTTTATATGGCAGTCTAACCCCACCCGGTGCATCCCAGGATGCACCATGCAAGGCTAGGTGCCGCCATTTTTCAATATGGCAGTCAGAGCAGGAGTGCATAGGCAGTGCTCCCGCTTATTTTAAGGTACCAAGTGGTGGATTTAGGAGCCACTAGGCCACCAGATTATTTTATTTTAATTTAATTTGGGATGGGGGTGGGGGTTTCAGGGGCCGCTAGACTACCAGGTTATTTTATTTTTATTTGGGGTGGGTGCTGGGGGGGGGGGGTTCAAGGGCTGCTAGGTTACTAGGGTATTTTATTTTAATATGGGGTGGGGGTACAGGGGCCACTAGACCACCAGGTAGTCCTTCACCCTGAGACTGACCCCTGAGGCACCCCACTACTCACACCACAAAAATTTAAAAGAGAGATTAAGCCCGGCAGTTCTACGACCTGTATCAACTCAATCGGCAGACGATTGGGCAGGACACAGGAAATGCAGAGACTGCAGAATTTGTGAAATTACTTTGGAATTAACAAATTTTCAATACCATGGCAGATCCTATCAGCTCAGAAAGAAAACATGTTGCAGCACCAATCATGTGGTGTACTGTATCCAATGCCCATGCGGCTTGATCTATGTTGGTAAAACAATTCGGCCTTTCAAAGTAAGAACGAATGAACATCGAAGCCGATTACATTGTAAAATAAGAGAGGCACCGATAGTAGATCACTGTTTGGAACAAAGTCACAAGTTCGAGGAGCTACAATGTTTCTGTTTAGATCAAGTTGTTGCTGGTAATAATGGGAAATCAAGAGAACAAGTCCTATTGACCCGTAAGCAAAAGGTGGATCTATAATCTACAATCAGTAACCCCAGGAGGTTTAAATGCCCAAATAGATTGGGACGTTTGCATATGAAGTCAAAAACAAGCAACGCAGAATATCAGCAAGATAAGGATTGATTGGTTAAACTATAGATAAATGAAGATTTAATGAATAGTCAAAGAGAATGATTAAGATCAAATTAAAACACAGGTGAAGGGCAGGAAATTATTAGCAGCAGTTAGATGCATCTAGAGAAAAGCAAAAACACAGGAGGAATTAGATCGGCATTATTTAAACACAGAACATTGATGATCGTTCACATGCGCGATATAGCTGGGAAGAAGCGAGGCTTAGAGAAAAGCAGATGAATGAAAAGCTGGCAGCGTACACAGTACTTGTATAACAGAGGTAATTTAAAGAAACGTAGTGGAGTGTATATGATGGTTTGGGCAAATCAACAGTAATCATTAGAAGACAAAAATAAGTATAGACGTGATTAACTAGTAAAATTTCTATTTTATTGGTCACTAGTGCTTTTCAAAAGAACCCCCTGAAGAAACTCAACACAGTGAAACACAGAGAAGGCGCTGAGACATGGCGTTGGGGAAAGCACAAAAAAGCTAAGCACTGTTTTATGTTTTGGAAAATTAGAAAAAAAAGAAAATATATGGATAAAGAAAAGAGATTTTTTGGAAATAATTGATGATATACAGACAAGGTCATTGATGCGAAATGACACACAGCCATTAGATATACTACAAGTCTGAAAGTTGGCGTCTTGACAAGTCTGAGACCTTTTTGTCCTATAATTAATTTAAACTCATTATCCTATTGGTGAAAGGGTTAAGACATGTATTGAGTAGCATGAATATTAATGATTGAAATTGAATAATATCACGATCTAAAAGATAGAAGTAGAGCGTGGGCAATAAAGATTCAACAGTGAATTCTGCTCTGAAAGGAGAACGCATAGTTGCCTTGTTGGGATTTAAAAAAAGAGCTGAGCAATCGTGCATACAGAAATAGAGTGGCAGTAGTATCTGTGGCAACAATAACAGGTAGGAGAAGAAGCAGGAAAAGCTAAGTGGTTGTAACCTTTGTAAATCTTTTATTAATTGAAGCAAACACAATCAATGTGTTTATTTAATCACATTAACCCTTGCTATCAAAGCCTATTTATACAATGTTAAATATTTACTCCTCAATGCTTCTTTTTATTCCAGCTATGCATTTGCCCCTTCACTGCAATTTTCTTGTTAGAACATTTGATAAGGAGAAATATCAGCACCATATGAACAGAGTTCACAAAGGAGTTTTGGGAAAGGAGGAGTGCAACCTACCATTAATAGTAATGAAGGGGGGGGGGCACCACTCTAAAGGTTGCAGGACACCAGAGACCCTAGCACTGGCTCTGTGCATCATGGTTTTGGAGCTGTGGGCATGTTAGTTGCAACACTTTAGCACCCTGTAGAGAAAGGCCTCTTAGTAAACATGCTCCCAAGTAATTAGGAGTTAGCTATCTCTCCTCATTTCTTTCAGTATACATTTTTCACTTTCTTTTAATATTCCTCAATGATGGCAATAAAGACTAATAAATAAAAGCAAACAAAAAAAATAATCGAATTCCATTAAAAAGATATATTACGCATGGAAGCAGGCCCAGTTACCGCGCTTGGAGCAATGGAAGAGCAGGCTCCGTCGGATTGCCCTGATGGAGCAACTGACAGTTGTGCGACGCCTGAGGGAGGAAAAATTTAAAGATCGGTGGCTTCCTATCCTGGAATATTTGGAGTCTTGATATGCCTTCCGTTGGGGGGGGGGAGGGGAGGAAGAAAGGGGGGGTAGGGGGGATAAAATTAAAGTTGGCGATGTTTGCGGTTGAATTGTGTGTTATACTTGGTGGTACCAATTTTGAATAAAGATAAATTTTCAAAAAAAAAAAAGTATTACCTTATATTTTAATTTAACATTTTCTATCTAGCTTTCGGGAGCTAAAACCCCCTTCCTCAGGTCAGGATGGAATGAGCAAAAGATGACAATATTAGAAAATAAGAGATTCCTAGAAGCATTCATTCCAGTAACAGTGTGAAATGAAAAGGGGGGGGGGGGGTAATCAAAAGCTGTCAGGCAGTAGAATTTGATGACTTAAAGATCTTAGCCTTCAAGCACATTGTAAGTCATTTCTTGTTATTTTCAAAAGTATCTGATCATTTTAACTTCACAAGTCTTATTACTGGATTAGGGTTAAAGTTTCCTTTGATTCTGCAACAACAAAATCTTCTCCAGAAAGATTGCTTCTTTACTTAAAAACACCCAGAGAAAACTGACAGCAGTACGAAGGAAAGAGAATCTCCTTGCAATGACACAGTCCAGTGCTGGAAAAACAGAAACATCATAAAAGACCTCTAGTTACTACTCCTGAAAGATGAATTGCAGAAAGAGAGATCCCCTGATTTGTCTATCAAGCATCTAATATGAATCAAAACTTTATGAAAAGCAAACTTCTAGCAGAAACTCAGGAATTGCACAAGGTCCTGGAATCTACCACATTGCAAACTGTGCTGGTACATCTCAAGACCTCACAGTTCACCCACATGGGAAAGAAATTCAGCATAAATGGGATCCTGCGTAAATCTCCTCCTCTATTGAATGCAGAAAGCATGAAAGGATGTGATGTGGAAGCCAGATGTTACGAATCATTTCATATAGACATAAGATCGGATGCCACTAATCAGACCAGGGTGACCCCTTTGGAGCCCCCAGACGAGGGCAACTTCTCTGGGAGACTTCTCAGGACCAAAACACTGCATCAATGACCTTATCAGGATACCTCAGGCCAGTGGCCAAAGAGCAGATGCCCCCTACAGGAGGGGGATACCAGACTTCTCTGCTGGCTTACCATGCTGTCTCGGTCCTTGGAGGGAACACCCACCAGACCCGGAGCAAAGTCTCATAATATTGTGCCGCTGCCCAGTTATTGCTGGGCACTACCTCCACATGGAATGCCCATTCATGCTGCTGAATATCCCAGTGGCTGCAATTAATATGGTTAGCAGGTCTACTTTGAATACCCCCCCCCCCCCCGCGCCACCCCTAGGATTTTTAAGGTGGGGGGGGGGGGGAGGGAAAGTTCACTGGCAAAACTGAACCAGAAGGACAGAGAACACAATATGTTGAGGTCAATATTCAAAAAGGTCTTATGCACTGGTCTCTTTAAAAATTTCCCACCAGCAGAATGGATCATTTTTAGCCGCAACTCAGGACACAGCCCAAACGTTCTCTGTCTAGCTGAAGCAGGAGCAAAGGGACATTGTGGGGCAGGATTTGGCATTATATAGAGAATAGCAAAATTCAATTGCTCTCTAGAACACATACATCAAGTGCTGGAAGCCAAACAAAGTCTATCTTTGTACACATAACTTATCCATGCAAAGCTATAAGCACATATTACATTGGCCACTGCAGAATACATATATGACATCATATGACTAAAGGATCCATATAAATTTATAAGGGCACCATATCACAGTAGAAGCCAGCAGCAGACCATTGCCCCAGGCTTGCTCAATACCAGTTCTCACAGGCTGCAAACAGGTCTGAATGCCTGCATACCCCATCTGCAAAATTAATTAGGTTGTGTGTGCTTGTAGCTGTATTTGTATACCATGAACATTCTTTGCTATTCTTTAAAACCAGAGTGGAAGGTCACCCCTGTCACTCAATGAGCATTCAGTACTATAAGAAACCGCATCTTACCCAGCTCTGAAAGAATCAGTAACCTTTGTGTCTAAAAGCTCCATTGCACCCCCTAGAGGCCAGGCATTGACAGTCTCTGCATCAGCCACACTCATTTCTCACCATCCCCAGCACCATAGTTTAACAAAAACAAAAAGCACAAAAAAAGCTTTAATATGCCTTTATTTAAAAAAACAGGACTGAGGCACAGTGTTGGTGTTTATTTTCAAATCTGTTTACATTTTTCTACACAAATTTCCAATAACCTGAAAAAAATTCACAGCCAGTGTTTCAGAAAGGCACAAATAACCATATAAATGTTCAGCCAGCTTCTGTGAGAGCACCAAAGTGCATTGCCAAAGCGAAAGACCTGCACTATGCATGTATGGAAAAGGTCCAGAGGGGAAATTCAAGCTATTGTGTGCTTTCTGGTTTCAGTCCCGATGTGGCAAAAAAAAAAAAAAAAAAAAAAGGAGCACATGCAATAACATTTTAGTGTTTCTATGCAAATAAAAGACGCAATGAATATGACAAATCATCTACCCCACAAGCTTTCGGTTGGTCTGCTGAAACAGTCACATGTTAAGGCACTTTCCTGTTCTCGGAAACAGCATCAGCGGTACAAACAAGGTGCTACAAAGATCTAGGAAACTTGCAGTACAGTGCACCATGAGTTATAAAATGTAAAATTCCTAAAATCTCTAAGTGATGAGTGCAACCTAAACGATTTTCTAAAAAAGATCTGTAAAATGGCCACCCCTCCAGATTTCTCTGTTCCCCCAATCTAAAGCCAAGAGTTGCATCGCAGAGGTGCACAGTGATCACTGACAGCACAAAGGATCCCAGATATTCCTTTGAACAATTTAAGCAAGGCTTCCTTAAAAAAAGGTTTGCAAAGAACCAGATGTCTCCTGCATGAAGATCAGATGACGGTCGAGCTCAGTACCTGGAAACAAGATCATCAAGTTGGTGAATGCCAGGTGTAGCTGCACATTAGATGAGGTTCCACGGTGGCACCATTTCATGATGACAGAAGAGATAAGTTGGCCCCGGTCTGGCCCCCTTACATTTAGAAAACTACAGTCTTGCTTTTCCTAAAAAAGGAGGAGCCCAAAAATGCAGTTGAGTAAAACTAGAACTAGCTTAGCCAGTCCCTAATGACCAATAGTCAACCCAAAAGCAGCATTCCTCAGGGGCCCAAGAGTGCAGTCTTGGAAGAGTCCTACAGATTTCTCCTTGAGGTGGAAAACCCTCCTGAGCATGCAAAGATCCAAATAAAAATTCTGCAGTTTAAGGGCATAAACAGCAGAAGTATCAGAGACTGTGGTGACACCAAAAACCACATGCCAAGTTCAGCTGCTGGCATCACAGGAAGGGACCATGAAACAAGAAAACAAGTCACAGATCCAGCAATGAGACAGAGGTACAAAACCATCCCAAAATGTCTACATGCCATGGAAATCCCAACAGAGGGCTTGTCTGGATCCAAATACCCAACAAGTGACTATAGGCTGTGCATGAGTCTTACCAGCAGCCACACAGGAAATACGGCTCAAAGCTCAGGTATACTGCGCAGCAGCCCTTCTGTGAAGGTTTACTTACTTCCAGCAAACATTTTAGATATGAACTCTTATATTCAGCCCATTAGCGAGTATTTTCAATACTTCCATTCAGGCCAACAAAAAAAAGGTCACTCTGTATGCCTCTGCTCCTCTAGTAGTCTGTAAGGAGCCTCAGAAGGTAAAACTAAATATATTGCATAAATGGTCAAAAAGCACGATAGCAATTATATGCTGGAGGCTCCTCTGGGCTAGCCTCGTCTCCCCTAAGGGGTCTAGACCAGGGCCTTAAAGCACTATTCCATTTCTAAATCAATCTACTGCCCTCACGGCTACTTCACAAGCCTCTACGAAAATTCATCTCACTGGAATAACCTAAATTAGACCTTTTCTTTGAGTTTGTTTAGTTTTTGTGGGAGGAAAAAGGGAGGCCTTGCCTGGATTGTTTCCGATGCTCAAATAGGCTCATGTGTAAACAGATCACTGTAGAGCCCCCTTAAAGTCTAAAATAAAAAACACTCAGACTTTAATCTTTCCAGGGTGGGAAATTCGCTCTCTGTTAAGAGAGCAGAAACATCTCTCCACTTCCTTGCTGAAGAGCTCCATACTACTAAATTACTCTAATACACTTTGGAATCATGATTTCTGCAAATCGTAGACCATTTTGGTATATCAGGTGCAAACGTTACATCATAAACAAGATCACAGTGCACCTGCAAGTCAGGTGAGAATCTAATTTAAATAGGCATTAGAGTAGGACCAGCAGGCAGCTGCAAGAACATAGGAGTCTTTAACACCAGTGCTTCATGATTTAAAACCCTCCTGATAAGCAGAAATACAGACCCCGGCAAACTTGCAATAGGAGTCAAAAAACTATAGCTGGGACAAGAAACGTTCCCTGTTCTCTGGTCCCATCGGGTGGCCCAATGAAGGGCTACTTGTTTTTTGTAAAAACCGGTTGCTCTTACAAATGTGTAGGGAGGTCTCTGCCAAATTCAGCAAGTCAAAAACAGCCACCAGTAAATTTGAGTTATATAATGTAATTTGCCCAATGAACGTATCTTTGGTGACTTGAAGGAAAAGACTCAAAATCTTTTGTACATAAATCTTTTGACCGATTAAGCCAATGGACCATTATTTTGACCATCTCTGATGGGGCTAGGGTGGCTACCACATGGCTGCATTCTCTAGCTCGTATAGCAGTAGTTAACCCTGTAGCACCTAAGAAGGTTTTGAGTAACAAGTCATCACTCCTGGTGGCACAACCAATGTTACAGTACATTGCAACCAGTAGGGTAACCTCTCAGTGCCAGATTCGGCAGAAGGCAAGTGCTGCCACTGCACTTATGAATAAGTCAGTCAAAGCTACCTGATCAAGACTTTCACACTTGGCTCTTTTCATTAGCCAGAAACATGCAAGCTTTCTCGAAGGGTCATTTCTCCCACGTCGGGCTAATCTGAAAGACGACAACTGGGTCAGTCCAGTGATTCTGTGGCACTGCTGTAGGCTACCATGTGCAAGACCTGGCTTGATTCCTAGGCCAATATTCTGTTCTCGAAGATTTAGAGATGCAGTGTACACAGCCTCTGGGGTGAGGAGCATCAGCCACTGCTCCAAAGTGACACCTACAGGCCAGATTGGATCCACATTACCAGAAGCCAGTTGCGGTCTATGGCCCCTAGTTAGTGCAATGAATGGCAGCTGCAATGACTGGACTAGAGTAAATTGGAGGGGATGTCATTATGGTTAAGAATTCTGGGGACACGATGCACAGTATTTAAGAGCGAAAACCAAGTTTCTTTCCTGCTTTTTACTGCACTTCATTTTCTAGCTCTTCTTTCAGACTGCATAGTCTTTTCTTCAACTCACAAGGCCCAGATGGTGAACTAATTCCACAGTGCAGTCAAGGATGCTCTGATAGCTGAATACTGTACATCAAACTCCTGCCACTAGAGGGCAGTTTTCAACTACAGATAACACCAGATGGAAATTTAAGCAGTGGTACCTGTAAAATTACATTCCTAGACAATTTGAACTTAAGAATTAAAAATCAGACTCAGAAGTAGCCACCATACTTATTTTCTTTAAAAACACCAGCAGACTCTATGTCACCCAAAGCAAATTGGGCCATGCCTAGTTTTGCTCCATTGCATGCCTAGGTATAATTGTGCTTTTTAGACTACAGTGCAGTGAAACCAGGACTATACCAACTTATCTTAAGTGCCAGTGTCGCTTTACCTAATGTGGGGCCAAATGAAAAAAGTATGCATATATGCTGCACCTTGACCAAGAAAACGGCCATGGGAGAGACCCATGTCTGCTTCGTGCCACATCATTCTGCTCTTAAGATTTAAAAAATGCTAAGCCCGTTTTAAGAACTGTGAACCTCATACTCCAAAAATCTGAATTTTACAGCAAAAAACTCCACCCACAGTACTGATGCTTTAACAGAACTAAAGACATCAAGGAAGGAAGGCTCAAACTGCTGCATTTCTGCAAAGGCCGCAAATACTCTTGACCCATGGTCTTTGTCTAATTTCACTTTAAAAATTGGAGCACCTACTTTCTCTTTGAAAATTGCAGATAGGAAAAAAAAAGTAGTCGTAGAGATTTACATCTGCATTTTCTGACCAAAACTATACCTGTAGATTTTTCCCCAAATCAAACCCTTTCCGAGATTATGTTATGGACAAAACATACACACTATCTGCATACCAAGGGTCAATTTTTAGACACACAATTTTACATAAATAAAATTTTGTTTCTAATTCCGGCTATGCCCTTGATAGCTGCTTTCTAAATGGTCAGGTTAAAACTTCACCATATATACATATGTACGTTTTTAAAAGCCTTGCTTAAAATGAAAATGGGACCATCATTATCCACTTCTCTCCATTGCTGCTCCAGTTGGGGAGGAGGGGTAATCAGATTTGTTAAAAGGTCCTCACCTGGAACATACGGTAAAAGGGCACAATACAGTCCAATTGTTTAAGAACATAGGGAGTTTGTTTTGCTTTTTACATTTCCTTGAAGTTGCGAGTATTTATGGAACTTGTCTGAGGGTTAGTTTTACTTAGCTGAGCTTGAGCGCCACATAAAAGGACAAGCTAAAATAGAAGGAGAGCACATATTAAGATGTGCAGGGAGAGGGGGCAGGCAGTGGCAGCTCCAGATGAGGGGAGAGGAAGAGACCACCGCTGTCACAAGGAACACCACTCTCTCCTCTCGTCAGCCGAGAATGAATAATACCCATAACCTCATGGCCATTCTCAGACTGGAACAAATGAACATGGGGAAAAACCACCCAGATGGCACACAAAATTGCTCCCCTCCCTCTGCAAACGGGGCTATTTTAAAAAGATTAGAAAAAAACAGATAAAAACAGTCTCTGCTGAGAAAGAAGCAGCTTATTTTTCCTTCCTAATTAATTTACAAAGCCTTAATTTAGGGTGCCCAAAGTTCTTTAAAAGCAAACCAAAATAAAACATTTGTTATTTAAAAGTGTCTTGTAGTGCAGATCGCCAGAGTGTCAGTTTTGGGGGTAGGGACTGCTGGGGAATGGTGGCAGAGGTGTGGTTTCAGTGGAGGTCCTCTCGATAGGACAGGGCCGTCAAAATCTCAATGAGGTTGTCCATTCCCCATAGGTAGCCGTCCTCCCGGTTCCCTTCTACCCATGAGGCTCTGTGGGTCAGCACCTGGCCCTCCGGCAGTGGGGTTGTTTTCCCGAAGTCGATCATCCATACTTTAGCCTGTTCCTTCTGGTCATGGATGAAGAGGAGGGAGCTTCCGATGACCTGGGGGTGGAGAAAGAACCACATCCTTAATAAAATATCCCTATACTGCTATTTCATTAGTGGCGGCACATGTATAGAGTGCCTAGCTAGCCGCTCTTCAGGCAACCAAACTCTCAATATTCACATTTTCAAGGGCAAAAGCTGAATACATTCGGCCTCGTTTTGGAAAGTTAAAAAAACCTCTAAGGGTATCTCCAGGCTTGTAGTCTCTCTTCCCTAACAGGTTTATGGCAAAAGACAACTATCTGAGTTAAAACATTTTTGGCTAAAGATTTCAGGCTCGATATTCCAAAAAAGCCTGACTCCTAAATTTGTGCCCTATTTTCAGCCATAGTTAGGAGCCTAAATTTTTAGCTGAAAATTCATCTCAATTTAGGAGCTTAAAATTTATGCTTTCAAATTTAGGCAGTCTCATTTTCCTAGATTTATGAGCCGAAGTTAGATGCCTGGTGCTGAAAATCAGGGCTAAGCTCCTAACTTTTTTTCCCCGCCCTAAATCCACCCCCATTGCCATCCACTTTTTATGTTCCTAAATATAGGCATTTAGTGAAATTTTCAGAAGAGATTTAAGAACTCCGCCCTGGTAAACTTTCAACGAGGCCAATTTAGGAGCAAGCAAAAGTCTTTTGCATATCTGGCCAATCATTTTTACCTACTCAAATGAAAGTAGTCCGTCTCTTCAACTAAGTGCCCCTATTATCATCTTATCTTTCTATAAAGCGGTCAATGGCATTTGCTTTCTAATCCCTCCCATCTACCCTAGTAGCAGAGAGGAACGCTTAAAGAGCTGTGAAAAAGCAGGCAGCCCGATGAAGAGGAGCAGATCCATATCAAGTTAAACAAAAAAACCTCACCTACCACACTGGTTACTTAAATTAGCGAGAGGTTCTCCTTCCCTCAGTTAATTACATCTAGAGCCATCTTAACCCAAAGTCTCTGTAAGCTCTGAGGAGCAGGAACCTTCCTTTATATTGTATGGCTCTGTAGAGTGCTGTGTACATCTGCTATGTGTTATTCAAAACATGTCTATCATTCTGGGGATGTGTAGTACAGGTAGTAGCTTCCCTCAAACACACTGCTGTACCGTAGAGTTGGTAGGGTGTAGGCTTACATGTACACTGCCCTCCACAGGACAGGGAGAGATAGTAAGAGGTCACTAAAGTCCCACAGAGCTAAGACTGGCATACTGGGTCAGACCAAGGGTCCATCCATCCCAGCATCTTCTTACCAAGAGTGGCCAATCCAGATTGCAAGTACCTGGCAGAATCCCAAAAAGCAGCAATGTTCCATATTACTTACCCCCAGAGTACCTTAATAGTTTTATGGACTTTTCCTCCAGGAACCTGTCCAAATCTTTTTTTAAACCCAGTTATGCCAACTGCTTTTAAAATGTCCTCCAGCAATGAGTTCCAGAGCTTAAATTACGCACTGGGTGAAAAAAATATTTTCTCCTATTTGTTTCAGATGTACTACTTACTAACTCCATGGCTTGTCTCATGAAGGTACATGTTACAAAGGACATCCAAGTGCAATCTGGGGTGTCCAAGACAGAACATCAGGGAAAAAGCCAGGGAGGTCCAAGTTCAGGCACGATTTCACAAACGTGGGCGAGCCAGATAGGATGTCTATGGACACATCTATATGGATGTTGCTGCTGAAAAGTGAACCTAGATATTCAATGCAAGGGTCGCATCTGTCCACCGGCAACGAACATTCAGGTTGGCTGGAGGACTGCAC
The DNA here is from genome assembly GCA_033557465.1 of Ichthyophis bannanicus. Lineage (NCBI taxonomy): Eukaryota > Metazoa > Chordata > Amphibia > Gymnophiona > Ichthyophiidae > Ichthyophis > Ichthyophis bannanicus. The sequence continues at coordinate 367,109,217 of CM066033.1, read as the reverse complement.
TTTTGCATTACAGTCAGTGGTGATACTCAGCGGTTGACCATATTGCAAAAGCGGTTCAAGTAAGGACAGCACAATGGGAGGCACGACACCAGCGGGTAAGAGTACTACTCTGTATGCTTCCTAGCAGCAAACGGGAAGGTTGGGGGGGGGGGGGAAGGAGTGCATTCGGTTCTGCAGCTGCTACAGGGAGTGCGGCTACTCCCCTCCCCCTGAAAAAAGGAGAGAGAGCGAGACTAGCTTGAGATGTTCTTGGCTACTTTGGTAGATGGCAGTGTAGGAAAGACATAAAACCAGTCAATTACATCAGAAGTTTAATCATGAGCTGGCATCAGTAATCCTAAGTGTCAAATGCAGAGCAGAGATTGAGCCAGTGGGGGTAAAGGTTTAGCTGCAGCTTCCATTACTGACTGCAGCTGTTGAAACCACAAAAGTTGGGAAACTCTTAACCCTGTGCCCCCCCCCCCTAGTTTCTTTTAATGGTTTCAGCTGTGCTGTTGCACTACTGGGGGCACTGCCCAAGTGTTATTACTGACCCATTCAGCTTCAGACACTCTATGAAGCAAAAGTGGAGAAAAACCTCCACTACAGAAGCAGCTGGTGTCTTGCAGCAGGAATGGCCCCTTGCCATTTGCAAATTAAAGTTTTGGCAGGGGCCACACACTTCCAGGTGCACAGGATGTGGGCTGGTGACAGCACATAGCAAGAAGTGGAGCATGGAAATGTTCTTCCAGCTTTGATTAGCTACTCCCCATGACGATTGATGACTAGACCCACTGGAAACCAGTTTCAACGAGTACAGTCTCACATTTGTGAAAAATGGAGGCATCAGGAATTGGATTTGAGGAGTAAACTGAAACCTGCATTCTCTTGTCTTTTATTAATCTGGTTACATAGGATATAGGGAAAAGTAGGAAGAGCTGCATGCACACTATGATGGTCATGGTTCAGAGACTTACTTCAGCTGAGCTTCCATTGTTACTGTTCTTTGAAGGCTGGGGTACTGTTCCTTGGACTAACCCAATGGTAATTTGTGGTTTCTAAAACACCTGCACATCACCATCAGATTATTTTGGCCCAATAAAAGCTATTACAGTCTGCAGAGAAACCTGTTTTTGCCAGGAGCACCACAGCCACAGACCTTTGCCCACCACATTTAGGACAAATGGGAGATTCCAGGAGCAGTGCGCCATGTAAGCTGCACTAATTTCTATCACGCTTGGCTCCAGTTTGCCCTAGTACTTGTTTTTTTTGGAAAAATGTTCCAAGCTGGCCTGATTTGGTAATGCAAAAGTGCAGTGTGTGCCTTCAAGTCACTGCTGACTCCTGGTACCCCAGCAGCTCCTGCACTTTGGCAGTGTGACCAGACGTAGATTGCTAGGCCTTTATTCTGAGGCAATGGAGGGTTAAGTGACGCTTATCCAGGTTTCCTTTGCTCTGTATCTTGTGTGCTCTGCTGAAGGGACCTTCTACAGCTTTCAGCTAAATTGAATATCAAAAATAAGCTATAGAAAACATTCAAAACTGATTAACGCTCGAAGCTTGTCGTTTTCATAAAGCAGCAACAGCAAGCAAAATGCATGTCAGATGTTCTGTCAAAAGGTACAACACATAAAAAAATAGAATTAAAATGAATGTCTTTTTAAAAATCTTAACAAAACTGATCCACCTTGCAGGAATCCAGTGAGCTCTCACATTGAAGATGGGATGGACCCCCAAATACAACTACAGTGACACCCTGCCTCTCAGATGCTTGACTAATGCCCCCTGCTGCTTTTCATTGCCTGGAAATCAGTCCTAATATGCACAGCGGCTGCACTGCTGATGTCAAGTGAACCCCCTGCCAGGAATGGAGAAATAAGTCAATGTTCCTGCACGCCCCATGCAAATGATGGTACAGGGAGGTGCAATACGAGTCTGGGAAAATAGCCAATACCATCAATAGGAACCCAATGTAAAACATCCCATTAAGGACTGGCGATCATGCTTTCAGTCAACAGCCTGCAAATTACGACACGCTGCACCTCAAAGCCTTAGGAACAAGACTGTTATCAGACATTGCCAGTCCAGTGGATACCTGTGAAGGTCACAATTAATACAGTGGTACAACTCAGATGAAATTGTACATAGTGCCGAAGCTCAAAAAGCACTAGGCTAGCATACACATGGAAAGGACAAATTAAGCGCTCTGTTTCCTGGGTGAACCCCATTCAAGAAGGGACAGCAGTTCAAAAACACATTCACAATTCTATGACATGTAAGATTCTGAGCTGCTCTTCCACCAACATCCCAGTAATCTCCAGCGAGAATAAACAGACCGAAAATAGACTGGTGTGCAGATGTACAGGAAAGCAACAGGATGCTACTCCAAACCTAGGTTTAGCACGTTACCTTGGATGCTCCATCACTGCAGCCTACAGAAATACGTCAAGGCCCATTTTAGAAAGGTCAGAGCTCGGAATTGAGAGGTTACCACCTATACTGTACCACTCTTGGGTTTTTGCAGCCCAAATGCATGACCCTGAATTTTGTAGAATTAAATCTCAGCTAGCAAATTCTTCTAGAGCACTCTTCAGGCTTTGCTAGATCTCTCTTCATTACCTACACCTTCCAGGATGTCTACCCTATTGCAGATTTTTTTATAATTTGCAAAGAGGCAAACCTTACTCAACAGCCCTTCCACAATATCACTTACAAAAATGTCAACTGGATCAAAGTCCAATTGCTGTAGCACATCACTGGTAATGTCCTCATCCTCAGAATGAACCCTGTTTACCACTACTCTTTGTTGCCTCCCACTCAAACGGTTTAACAGTCACTTTAAGGTCCATCCCAGCTTATTTATAAGTGGCCTATGTGAAACTGTTTATAAGGCTTTCCTGAAATCTAAGTACGCCACATCTAGAGCTCTCCCTTGGTCCAATTCTCCAGTCACTCACAGAAATTAATTAGATCTGACAAGACCTACCTCTAGTAAAACCATGCTGCCTTGCATCTTGCAATCCATTGAATTCTAGAAACCACCATCTTTTTCTTTAGCAGAGTTTCCATGAATTTACTTACTACAAAGGTCAAACTAACTGGCCTGTAGTTCTCAACCTCCTCCTCCTGCTTTAGTGTAGAGGGACCACATCCACCCTTCTCCAGTCGTCTGCATTATTCAGATACTCATTCATATCACTCAGCTCCAGACAGTCCTCTATTTCTCCACCAACTTGCTCCAAAACTGGATACCCCTATCAGTATTGTACAGTCCTACATCTAGACATACAAGTGCATGATCTGACCAGGTTATTGATTCTATTCTGGTCCTCTCAACTAATTGGAGCTAGTGTAATTGATCAGGATCATCTAGATCTTCTTGCTCATTTCACTGCACACACTCTGATGAACCTGCATCACTTTGTCCTTTCGCCACCATTTTGAGACCTGGCCTCATGGAAGAATTGGCACCTGGGTAGATAAAGAATCTAAGGTTCAACACTCACTTTAAACAATGCTTGAAAACATGCTAGTGGGTAACTGATTAAGACCTATTTTGTACTTTTTTGGAATTTTTATAATACTATGGAAAATGGTTTGCTATGGTAACTTGTTTCCCATGGTTTCAGTTGTATTTTATTGATAACAAATCCAAAATTATATTAGCATTTATAATCATGCGTAGCCATAATATAGATACACATTTTTCCCTGAGCTTTCATTTTGAAAATTTGCTGTATTTCCACTCTAGCACTTATATTTACATCAGCTTATGTGCATAGGGAGAGGAATGGTCAACAGGGAAAAAAGGATGTGATAGTGCCTCTGATGACACTGCATACAATTCTGGAGACCACACCTTCAAAAGGATATAAACAGGATGGGGTTAATCCAGAAGGTGGCTACTAAAATAGTCAAGGATCTTCGTCATAAAGCATATGGGAATAGACAAAGATCTCAATATGTATACAGAAGGGAGAGGGGAGATCATAGAGACATTTAAATACTTCCAAGGCATAAACGCAGAGGAGAAGCAGCTCTGGAAGTTAACAACCTTGAAACACACACACACATTTTGAATGCTATTGGCTTATAAAGTAAAGGTGCTACAGATTAGAAACAATGGACCCAAATTACCAACTGCCCTGGCACAGTCTGGAAAGCGTCGGGGAGGTGCGGGAGCAGATTCAGGGAGGAGCGGCAAATTATCCAGATAGTGGTGGTTTTCAGCATCAGAAAACTCCGGTATCTGCATAACTTAGGACAGTAACACAGCAATACTACATCACCAGTATCCAGATAGTGGAGGCGGCCACTGGTAAACCTGGATAGTCAAAGCTGCCATCTCAATATCAACTGGTGCTAAATAGACGGGTTTGCCTTTAAATGCCATGGCTGGCTTTTCAAGGGAATGCCAACCGCAGAGTTTCAATATCTAAATATTTTTAAAATACAAGATAAAAGGGACAAGGAATCGTTAGGGAACAAGAAAATTAAGCAATGACTTCTGCAATTTTACAAAGAGCTACATCGGCTGGGTCACGATACAACCCTTGCTGATAGCGATCAGTCCTCTGCCAGGACTGCTGGAGAAAAACAGAAAGATGATGGTAGATAAAGAACATATACCCCTATCCAGTCTGCATCTCCATAACTACTAAGCTTTGCAGTTCCCTAGGTGCCCCTAGTTTTTGGGATGAAACTATTGCTTCGTGCAAGTTACCTGTGAAGGTTACCGTACAGGCTACTCCTGCTTTGTGCTATTTTTGGAGTGTAAAAGTCATTTACATTTTGCGTTGAGCAGGAATGCTCCTCATGCTATATAGTGATCCTCTGTGTATCCCATGCCTTTTTGAATTTAGTCACTGTTCTTGTCCTCACCATCTCCCCCAGGAGGGCATTCCAGGCATTCACCACCTTTTACATGCAAAAGTACGTCCCGATATTGCTTCAACTTACCTTCTTGCAGCTCCATTTCATATCCTCTAGTTTTATAGCTTCCACTATTCATTAATACCTTTCAAGTGTTTAAAGGTCTGTTTCATATCCACCCCTCCCTCCTCTCCTCTAGGGAATATATTTTCAAACCTTCTAGTTTCTTCTCATGCAGCTTCTGGTGCACACCCCATTTTGGTCACTCTCCTCTGAGCCACTTCAAGTCTTTTTATATCCTTAGCAAAATAACAGCCTCCAAAACTGAACAGAGCATTCTAAACGAAGCCTCACCAATGACCCGTGTACAGCAGCATTATCACCTCCTTCTTATGGCTGCATTAACAGAAGACGACCTAAAATTTATATGTTCCAACAATAAATTGAAAGAAGCAGCAGAAGTGCAAAAACGGCAAAGATATGAAGAAAACAGAAAAGAAAGGTATCAAACTAAGTTATTTAGAGAACCCAAACAAATTTTACAGGGAATTGGGAAACACCATTAATAAAAGCACCACCAACCATAGTCGAAACAGAAAGCTACTGGAGAAAACTATATGGGGACCCTATAAGGCATAATCAAGAAGCAGAATAGTTACCCTACATACAGGAGCATTTAGAAAAAACAAAACATCAAACCTATGGAATGGTCTGCAGTAACAAAAGAGCTGAAAATCAAGTTAATGTGAGCCCCAAGTTGGAAGAGCCTTGGCCCAGATGGAGTAACCAACTTTTGGCTCAAACAGCTTACCCCTCCACCCAGACCTGGTGAATTCCTAAAATCAATTGTTTACGCAGCCAGACTTAACACCACAGTGGCTTACTACAGGAAGAACATTTCTCTTTCCAAAAGGAGTCCCAAGTAACACTCCCAACAATTGTAGACCAATTGCCTTGAAATGTATAAAATAAATCCTGATTTGACAGAGTACATTAAGTTCACCATGACAATGTGGCAAAACATACTGACCATCTTCATATTCCAAAAAAGAGTGTATCATTCCTAACAGGATCCAGTGAGGAATATTTCAGGGGGATTCCCTGTCACCCCTTCTGTTTTGTGTGACGCTTAATCCAATGAGTACTCTCATCAACTCTTTGGGGTATGGATTTAGCATGAATCCAAAAGGTAACAACCTAGAAACAACATCTCATTTATTATTTGTAGACAATCTGATGCTCTATAGTTCCAGCAACCAACAATTAGCAGAGCAACTCTGTGTGGTGAAAAGCTTTTCTGATGACATCAGGATGACCTTTGGCCTTGACAAATGTGCTAAGGCAACTTTTTTTTTAAGAGGAAAATTAAGCAAACAGAAAACATTTCCCTGGCTGAAGGCTATGTCCTCAAGGACCTTGAAGAGGAAGGCATATATAAGTATCTCTGAGTGGAGGAAGGAACGACACTTAAACAGAAATTACTGAGAGAAAAGATCAGTAAAGAATACTACAGGAGATTAAAGTCATTATTGAAAAGTGCTTTAACATCTTGGAATAAGATACAAGCCATCAGATGACAATTCCTGTATTTTTATACAGCTTTGGGGTTGTGGACTGGCCTCTTAAAGATCTTGAAAAACTGGACGTACGAACATAAAAACTCCTCAATGCCCATGAAGTGATTTACAAGAAGCAGTGTATGCCAAGACTAAGTCCCTAGAGCTGAAGGAAGGCTAGGACTCAGATATTGATTACACATACAGAACTACTATCATAGGCCTCCAAGCCTACTTAACTGCATCCTCCAATCCAAATATGCAAAAAGTGCTAAAATATGAGAGTAAACATCCAGAATCTGTCTCCATCAAACTTGGACAAGCATACCAACGACTAGAAGGAATGAGTGAAAATCCACAAGCATGTACAGGGAAGGCAGTAACAGAATTTGCAAAGCAAGAGAAAAAACTCTTCAAGGAATTAGATCAAACAAGGAACAAGTGGCAAATGTAAATAAATACAGTGAGAAATACAGCGTGTTACTTCCGAAACTCTTTGTCGATCAAGAATAGATAAATGCATGGTTAAGGAGGGGTGAACTGAAACCGAAGGATGAGAGGTTGATACTTGCAGCCCAGGACAGCAGCTTACAGACAAGATGGTTTAGAGTGAGCACTGCAAAACCTGCAACACAGACATATGTGGAGTGGAGGAGTGACCTAGTGGTTGGGGCAAGGTATTTCAGGCCGGAAGGTCGAAGGTTCAAATCCCACTAGAGGACAGCAACCTTGGGCCGGAAGGACTGGTGTTTCTAGTCCCACAGGTGCTCCTTGTGGTCTTGGGCAAGCCACTTAACCCTCCATAGCCCATGTTCCCTGTAAAATAGTTATCTCCAAGTTATAATGCCCTGTTCAATGTAATTTCAGTTTGTTCAATGTAAACCGCACTGATGCAGAATAGCGCGGTATATAAGAGAATATAAATATGTCAATTCTGTAAGAGACATGGAGATGGTGACTCACCTCATAGCTGGCTTTGAAGTTCTGATGACAGAAAATGTCTATACAGAAAGACATAATAAAGTAGCGCACCTCATCCACTGGAAACTCTGTAAGCATTACAACATCACTGTGCCTGAAAAGCACTGGGATCATGACCCAAAGAGAATTACAGAGAGGAGGTTATGATCATCTGGGATACTCCCATTCCAATCGATAAAAAGCTGGATGTGAGGAAGCCGGATAGTGGTTAAGCAGAAAAACACCAGAACAGCATTGATAAAGATGCCAGTTCCAAGTGACTACTCTGAATCACGTGGAGAGGCAGAAGATCCTGAAATACCAGGAAATGCCATCAGAGACCAAGAAAATTTGGCAGAAAGATACAGAAATATTTCCCATTTTGTTGTGTGCTACAGACTTGATAAAGAAGAATTTCCAAGCACATCCTGACAAGCTACCCATATATGTTACATATCACGAACTCCAGCAGGAGGCTCTCTTTGGCACAATGCAAGTATTATGCCGAGCCTTAGCAGTAAATTTCAGAGACCGAGATCATACTTAGAAGTGAGGTTCACGATTGTCATGGTATGCACAAAACTAACCCATTTGGATAAACTGCTCCCGATTATGCCCCTCTCTATGTAGTCTGGCATTCTTCTGGCTTTGACTACCACCACTTTTTTCATGGCCTAACTCTGTGATTTCTTATCTGGTTAGTGGTCTGAATACTTCTGCTAATTGTATAGCCCCGAACTCCTCCCCAGTTCCCACCCACGGACTGCCCCAGCACTATCCAAATAGCACTGCTGAATGTTTCGCTGACCAGCACTTAACCAATCAGGCACTCCTGCTAACCAGATAAGTGCTTTTGAATACTGGGCCCTAAGTTATTGAAGGGTTGGCAGGAGAACGCAAACATTATAATGGATAGAAGGTGATGGGAAAACACCTACAAACACTTGTTTAAAGTAGCCCTGGCAAGTAACATGATCGGAAACAGCTACAATGCAGGTGGTATTAAACACCCCAAAAGGATAACTAAGATTTATGGTAGGGGCAAATCTGGATTGCTGGCAGAAGTGTGGTCAAAGGGGACCTATCTAGTGCCTATGCTCAAAAAGCCAAAGGTTTTGGAATGAGGTTAAGAGTGTTTCCAGCATGGAAGGAGAAAGTGGTATACAAATCTGGATAATTAGTAATATGGGAAGGCTGTTGCTAAATTAGACTATGCTGGGAATTAATAAAGAGTTTATTACCCTGGTGGATATTGCTGTATATATAACTACTGAAGACAGCTGGAAACAGCAGCACCAGATATGGGGACGGTATTGTCCAGACGGTATTGTCCAGACTGGGGACGTTATTGTCCAGACTGGGACATATTTGATGATTAATTTGACTGCACTGTGACAGGAGAAGCTACAAGCTTTTAATTCAACGAGGAGCCTTACAGAAGATACCTCTGGAGATTGCAGGCTACTGAAGGACCTATCAAACCTTAAAAGACTAGGGATGTTCCTTAGGGGTGGGGAGAGGGGGATTGGGTAGAAGAAAGGGGAAAATGTTTGCTTAATAACTGTTGGACATACAAACCTTTGGATTTGTACCCATGTTTACTATGTTTACACTACTGCAATAGCGATGTTTGCGGTTGTTTAATAATCCTTATCAGTAATGAGGGAAAAAAATACTGTAAGGAGGCAATGAGAAAAGAATATAGAGATTACTACAAATTTTACTTTGAAAGTGGAAGTTGCTGTAGCTGAGACGTAGCCGCTTACATTATAGCACTGATTGTGTTTTCTGATTTCGATTTTAAAGGCTTCAAATTCCCTGGAGCTGGATCTAATTCCTTTCCTACCTCCCCAGAAGCACATGGTCACCATCTCTATCACCTCTCACCACTTGACAAACTGCCTCAGCCCACTCATCTGGCAGGAAGACATTTCACAGCATGGTGAAATTCTACTTTAAGAATGAAGTAGCCATTTTCAGTTTATAAAAAAGGCCTCCACAACATTCTGGAGCATAAATAAGCCCAGAATAGGAAATGCAAACTCAGGTGGTCTATACCACAGCACACAGCGCTGTAGCCAAGACATACAAGGTACTTGGGAGCACTGATCTCCCACACTGCAGTCGAACTTCCACTACACCCAGGAAAAGGACTGGGAGAGCCTGCATTCTGAAGTTTGTGAACCATTTCCTTTGCTGCCACTAGTTCTTGGATGCAGAGTTGATGGGTATCCTACCTCATGTGTCTTAAAGAACGAAGAGGTTTCCAGCGTTGTTCTGATCTCTCTCAATCGATTAAGGTAACAATTCTGGAAGCAGAAAAAAATCTTTGATTAACTGGATGTCCAAAATACTGCAGAGCAACCCAACTTATACAGTGTCAACTGCAGAAAAGATCCAGTTTCTAGGACCATGATGCATGCCAGAGTCTCGAGACTGGATCTCAACCACTTTAATATCCTGACTTTGGCAGTAGTTACTAGGAATGTAAACAAAGACAACTTTGATAATTGCACAAGATTCTTTTTAAACACCTAGGTCAAGCACTTATCCCACCACCACCCTGACTAGAACTATCCTTGGGGACGGGACGCCAAATTGGAACTTAGGGGATCTGCCCCACACATCCCAGAGCAGCCCTGCCCTCCAACATTTAACTTTGCTGCCCGTTTCTCAGGAATGCTGCTGGGGCAGGAGCTGCAGCTGGCATAGGTGGAGCGGAGGCAGCAAGAGGGGAGGTGATTCAGCGTCTGCACCTTGAGAATTTGGAGGGAGGTTCTGCCTCCCCACACTACGTCTATGATGTCCAGTCAAAGTACAGTGCCCCAGCCCTTCCTTTTTTCAAAATCTCAGGATGACTCCCTCAAAACTATTTTCATGAGAGGCTGCTGGGGCTAATCTCCCCAGGCTCCACTTTCAAGTAAGGTTTGCCCCAGACATAGTTCTGATCCAGGATTAAAGTGACAGATCATGAAAGAAAGAGCTCTTGTGAATAAGACAGACATTCTTAGTCTCAATATGCAGGATTTCCAATTTAACAAACCAATATCTGAGGAAGTCCATGTTTTATTTCTTTAGGGTTTTTAAAATTATAGATTCTACCTTTTTTCCATTTTGAGAAAACATTTTATTTTCTAACTTTTGTATAGATAATCCTATCCTGAAAATTTGAATGCTGTGGAGATAGAGGAGGTCAGTTTTGCAAAAGCTATTTACCCATGTAAGTGGCTAATCACATACAGCTAAAAGGACTAGCTGAAAACTGCCATCCTGTGGGTGTGCGTAAGACTATGTACATTGTTCAACACATAAAGACCCAGGGGCATAAGGTAGAGTCAGTACATTTTGTAGCAATGTGGGTGGTTTGAAATTGCCCTCAATGTGTACAAAGTCAAAATGTACCAATTGTGTTTTTAATAAAAAGACATAAATAAACTTCAGAGACTGCATCTATATTTTCCTATGCATGGCTACTTAGGCTGAATGGTCACCTGAGGTCAATAGACTGATCTTTTCATTGCCTACAGCTCTCGAGTCCAGATGTGTTCTCACCTCCCTCTGGGATTAACATCTGTAGCAGTTCTATAGCACGGAACAAGAAAAAGAGCTCCGTGCCAATCTCCAAATCTGGTGATCAGCTGGTCTCCGAAAAAATGCTGACCACAGTTTAAAAATCAACCTGTTACGGATTCAAACGCCAGCTGAAATGTTTAAAGAAAATGTTTCAGTGCCACCGTCTGGACAGCGTGTGGCACTTCATATATGTATACTGTGGCCAGCACTGGAGTTGTCCGGAGAGCGCCAGTATTCAGTCTGTCATCCAGTTAACTGTCCAGACAGCAGACTATCTCCGCTCTCTGGCTGACTCGCTGCTGCACTCAAGCACTGGTCCAGCACTAGATAGTGCCAAGGCAGTCTAGAAGGATTCTCAGTGGCTCTACCCATGGAGGAACCGATTCTACATAGCGTGTGCAGAGAGTTGCGTGTACAAGTCCCTGTTCTGAAGGACTTACATGAGCATTTTGGGTAGTTGCTATTCTGTACATTGTGATAGGACTGAAGCCAATGAAAGCAAAAACTTAGAAAAAAACGCTGTTCCTTACAAAGCAGCTAACGTGCAGAAGATGCAATTCCCGTGCAGAGCAGCTAGAGGGAGCAGGCATGAACCTACAGAGGCTGAGCTAACACACCCGGGTACTGATTGTGCAGGAGCTAATCAGCTCCACCTGAGGGGTAGCCCGGGAAACTCAAAAGTAAAAGGCCTTTATAAGCAGAGGGCCAACTCAGAAGGGAGGAGAGAGGAAGGAACCTCGGAAGGGAGCTCAGGAGGGAGCTCAGAAGGAAGCTCAGAGGAGAGCTCAGAAAGAGAGAGAGAAAGGAGCAGACCCAAAAGAGCTGGAGTGAGAGAGAGACCTGGGAGAGAGAGACTGGAAAGAGATCTGCTTGGAAGAAACCCCAAAGGCAGACAGCTCAGAAGGAGAGAGCCCAGCCGGGAGAGAGGCCTCTGCTCACACCAGGAGGGTCTGAAACAGGATTAAAAGATACTGGAAGAAAATGTCCTGACAGGAGATTGACTTATACTAAGAAGCCAAGAAGCCTGGATTCTTTACAGGGTCTTCCCAAGCTGCAGAGAGGACAGACAGTATCCAGGGGGCTTCCAGAGGGAGTCTGCAAAGGAGACCGTGGCCAGAGAGCGGTGCCTGAGTGGGCAAGTAAGAGACGCCCTGACCTCACAAAGCCAAGATACGGTGACTATTTTTCCCAAAGAAAGGCCCAGCTCCTAGAACGTCTTTAAAACCAGATAACCAGTCTGAGAGAAAAGGAAGCGGCAGGAATTCTTTAAGCCATCACATAGGGGCATAGGGACAAACCCTGCTATTTACCTGAAAGCCCTAGAACAGCCTAGCTGGAAGCTAGGGAGAAGAAGTATGGACTTTCAAACCACAGCAGCCAGGGAAAGATCAAGTACAGAGGGAGGCACAAATGAACCAGAGCCCATGCAGGTAGAGCCTGTGGACTCAGTTACATTGTCCCAGGAAGAAGTAATGGACTGCTCGGTTTGTGTCGCAGGGAGTTTTGAGTCACTCCCCGAGCTGTAACTTATTTAGACAAGCTCTGATATTGTTTGTGTTCATGTTGAGCGAAAGAGAAAAAGCTCAGTAACTTTACTTTGCTCCGAAGTTTGGAAAATCCTGTGTTGTTTTTGCAAGAAGCTGTGAAGTATGTAACAGTTCAGTGGTTAAATATGCTTTGGTAAAAACCCTGACAAAGAAGGAGAACCCTTTATTTTCTGTTACCTAGTGAACCTCAGTGCTTAAAAGGGGAAATAAAAGCCTTATTTACCCTCCATTCTGGTCTACACAACTTATTCCTATAAGGAGGACGACAACAAAGACCAGGGTGCACCTGGCCTCCAAAAGTCTCTTACCTCCACAAATAATAAATATGCTCAACCTGCCCTTGCCGCCACTGGCCACCAGGGGGGATTGATGACAACGTATGCACACAAGTCCCATCATGTGTATGTTCAGTTGGTGTGTGTACAAGGGCAGAGCCTAAATCTACACATATAAAGTATAGCATGCTATGACTTACGCATGTCACTGTGCTGATCTGGGCCCGGGCAGTTCGGCTTGCTCTAGAGCAAGCGTAACAACCACGGCTAGTGAAGTCAATTTCCAAAAGCCTTTTACCGGGGTAAATGGGCCACCTTCTTGCCAGTAACATTACGCACTGCTAGTTCTGGGTTTGTTGGGCTCTCAGGATCTGTTTTGCTTTGAATGCAGCTGCTGTTTGCTGCTCATTCAGAATCTGCTGCCCTAGGCGACTGCCTGATTTGGCTCTGTTCACAACTCACCAAAATGTTCCGGTTTCCTTTAATGAATTCCCTGAAGGCTTCTGTCACCTGCTCCTTTGTTTTTGTCTTCTTGAAGTCCCTGTTCACTGTGCCGTCTTCCTTCTGCAAGCCAGAGAAATCCAACTAAAATCAACAACTCTTTCCACCATGTTATCACAGCCCCCACAAAAATTAAGTTAACTTTTTTCTTTTTGAAAAGCCGGAGACTTTAAATCATTCACTTGCATTAGATATGCTCAGTTTAAAAAACCTAGTCCATGAATTTTCTTTTAATTCTGTTTTTTTTATACAGCACTATTTATCTAATAGCACATATGCAAAGAGTCACAGAATGTGCTGCTACAATGATGACTGCAGCCACTCGACGGCCTTCCACAGACCTCTGCAGCTTTTTAGGGATCTGTTTGGTGCTAAAATGAAAGTTTGCAGCCCTTTGGAGACTGTACAATATACCACTGTTTCGTAGAGTAATGCCACAGAGTGAACATATGCTACAGCACCTTACTGAATTTTGTTGATAGGTGTCTCAAACATCTGTCATATGCTCATTTCTGCAGGGACATTGCCCAATATTAGACCAGTGCCCCGGCACACTTGCAGCTTCAACACTGCAATCGCAGAAGCATCACAGAGCTTCTCACCCTCAGGCACTATGTCCCATACCACTAAAACTAATCATTTGTATAGCACTACAAGGTGTACGCAGCATTAAGGCCCTGTTCCACAGAGCTTACAAGACAAACACAACAAACAGGGGACTAGAGTCCTCCAAGAGAAATGATTGATGCACGCATGGATCTTAAGGAGAAAAAGGGGTCAGGAACCAAAAGCAGTTTTGAGGCGGTTTTCTTGCCCCGATTCGAATAGGACCAGGGCTGGAGCCTGATGTGGGAAGTTAATGATCTCCTGGGGTCGGAGGGGGGGGGCAGTTTTCTAATGTGTGTCTAAAGCATCATACGCCTGATACAACCTATAAGAACTCCTAGTAAGAATATCAGATGTTCCCGATTTTAGAGCTGTGTCTGACTCCCACCTGTATGGCAGCCTCCTGTCCCCAATTCCAGAAATGGGGACGGCGGGGGGAGGGTAGAAACAAAATTTTATTTTCAATGTAATTATTGGAATGTGTCAGTTTTTAGAATTTTAGAATTTTCCCCCATTTGTTTTATACTTTGCCTAGAACGTGGGAATTTCCCCACTGCTTCTATTTGTCTGCTTGGAAGTGATATTGTTGCCGCAATGATGGATGAGGAAGGCAGGGTAATGACTCCTCTTCCCTCCTTTATGCCTTGTTGCTTAAACCTGGAGCTAAGGTGTCCCTTCCTCCCCCACATAGGATAAAAAGTGCCCCAGTTTGCCTGCAAAAGAATCTGGTAACCTTAACTTCTTGCCACTTCAGTTTCGCCAGGATCATCCCATTCTGAATCACCACAAACAGCCTGCAACAAGCCCAAGTCAGCAGTCTGGGCTGGCCCAAGGATTACTGTTGCCCCAGGCAGAAACCCTGGCTGTGCTGTCCCTCCGCACCAAGCCACCGCCAATTCCACCTTAGGGAGGGAGACGGGCAGCAGCGGTAGTATTTTAAAAGCGGCAGTACAAGTTGCCGGCAGCAGGCCATGTGCTTCAGCACACACAGGCTGCTGTTTCTGACCCCTCCCCTCCCCGACAGTAAGTTACATTGGAGAGGCATCAGAAGTGGCAGGTTGTGTATGCCAAAGCACATGGCCTGCCCCAGACAACAAAGCGGCAGTACAAAGCCACCCACCCAGGTTGGCTGCCCTAGGCAGCTGCCTAGCTCATGAGCCAGCTCTGTCACCAGTACACTCCTGGGATCAGGCCATGCTCCCAGTTCCATTAAAGGAAGGAATGTGCAGTGACCTCTCTCAATGCTCAGGTCAGGATAGCTGAAAGTGCTTCGAGGCCACCAACAGGATGAATCCAATAAACACATTGCGGGGCCTTCCAGTCTGTGAGCTACAGGAAGATGCCTACAAGCGACATCTGAGCAGACAGCAAGTGACCAGCTACAGTTCAGTGCTTACGACAACAGCAGTGCCATGTTCAGCCAGGCTGGATCAGGCCACCATTTTTGCAGATATTTCTGAGGGGTGAGGGGAAGGGAGAGGAGTGGGAAGAACATTAAACTGACTTTTTGAGGTGAGTTTAAAGTTCCTGTTCAATGTTTCAGCATCAATGTTCAAAATCAACATGTGACAGAAGAGATTAAAAAAACAGAGCTTCCTTGTCTGCTGCTTTGTGTTCCATGAGTTATGTCAGTTCTTGATGTGCTTGTGAACAGTCTGTTTATTTTACATATAAACTTCATCTAAAAGCATCTCAGGCTGTGCAGAAAGCTGTAGCATAATGCAAATATAGAAAGTTGTGCAGTTGCCATATTCGTCCACTTTCATACATAAAAAGAAGGGACAAATGGTTTGAAGGCGAGAGCTATTTATTGGACTAACCTTTCTGACTGGCTTCTGAGAGTTGTATCCCCTGCATCAGGTTCATTTCAGCATGTGTTTCTTGGCCTGTATTTCTACATACAACAAGCGAGAGGAACCCCTGCCGACCCACACAGCCTATCAACACCATCCCACAACCCATTACAACACTGTGAGCACCTGATCACCCATCGTGCAGAGCAATGCTAGGAAAGCTCCCTGCGTCAGGCATGCTCTAGGCTCCTAGGAGGCCCACTGCTCTTCCCATTAAGGGACAAAGTATGGCCTACTGCATACAGCACTTGACTGATGCTGATGTCCTCAGACAACCTCTTGGGAGGGACCGAGCCTATGTACAAAGGACACGGAATTTAACATAGTGGTGGACCACCACCAGGAAACTGCCCTGGCCGTGCCCCCTGCCTTGGTTAAGTAAGGGCAGGGGAGGGAGGGGATTCCCACCACTGAGGGACTTGTCTGGCAACTGGCTCAATAGTGCAGCATTGATGGGAGGGGGGGTACAGCCAGGCCAGCAGGGCAGAAAAGCAGCAGTGAGCCATACGGCAGCTTCTTTGAATTAGATTGTGACACATCCCACCCACCCCTCATGGATACCGATTGAGCAATGGTAGTTAGAGAGAATCTGTCCCATATGGGACAATGTCCAGCTACAGCTGTTACTTTGTATAACTTTTTCTTGCTTAATCTGTTGCATCTAGATCATGTACAGTTACCCGAGCTAAAAATTAGGCATATGCAGCATAGCAATTGAGGGGTAGGGCACCACTCGATGGCAGCCAGCCTGGTACAGGCAGCCTGAATGACTGCAGTGTGAGACATCTGGCATGAGGCGGGCCTCTTTTTTTACAAGGCAGGGCGGGCCCACACCGTGCCCCAGGAGCATGTTCTTCCAGATGGACTATATGGCAGCCAATTTCATACCACTTTGGCTTGGGTGACGAGGCAGGTTCCCTGCTCCTCAAAGTGTTTTGTTTAATAAAGTCACCCTTCTATTCTATTTTCCATGTGGAAATTGCAAATAAAGCTTAAAATAACCCCCAAAGCTTCTTTAAATGATGTGCAAGAAGAATCCAGACTCCGCAGTCAGATTTTTTTCAAACAGATACCCAGACAATACAGCAGATGATATGATAGTCGCAAACAGAGGCTACATCTTGTTGAATATAACTACTAAAGGAAGATTCTTAGCTGTGGTAATTTACTGATAATGCCCAGCTAGAAAAGAAAGATGCATGCTAACCAGGGCCGGCTTTAGACATGCATGGCCCTAGGGCAGAAACTTGTCAGGGGGCCCCAAAGCCCTCCTTCAGCTTGAGGCAGACTTGGGGTCCTTTGTGGCACGGCAGCCCAGGGCAATTGCTCTATTTGCCACCACCTAATGCTAGCCCTTACATACACCCTTTGCTCTTTGTATGCAACAGCCAAGGGAAGATCCTGTAGGAGCACCTTAAAGCCCACATACTGTATCTGAATGTAACCCACCTTGCTCTCCCCTGGAACGGCTACTTAATAAATAAAGAGAGGAAGGAGGAAGAACATCGCACATTAGTCACTGTTTTTGGGACACTCAGTGTCCTCCTTTCAGAGCTGGAAATGTTTTGTGACATAATGCAGCTCCCGCGTAATTAGGGAGAGGAAGCCGGGCACTCTAATCACACGGGAAAGCCTGGTCTGCAACAAACCACACTCCAAAATAGCCTAAAGCAGCTGGGCAGGGCACTCTATGAAGTGGGACAATAAAATTTACAAATTAGGAAACTGGAACGTCGCTCCTCAATCTAGGAGCCTTTGACAGAGCCTCTTGCAGCTTTATGTACTGCTGGGGAGAGGAAATAAACCGGTCTTTTCATTCCATGCAGCGGTAGCATAGCCAGAGCTGGTTTTTAGGGAGGCCCCAAAAATATGGGCGAGTACTAAGCACACAGAAACAGAGGAGCTGAAAAAGCCAAGACCCACCTGAACCTGATGTCCTGCTATAAGAAGGTTAACCTCTATCTCTGATAGCAGTGCTATGCCATTTATTTATTTATTAGCTTTTATATACCGCACTATTTGGTATCAGAGCGGTTTACAGAAAACGTGAACAGTCAAGCAACATTACATAGAACAGGCATAAACAGGCATGAAACTTCAAAACGAACAACTCAACTTTTATGAGATCATGAATGCCCATGAAGTTTCAACGTATGTGCGGTGACAGCCAAATAGAGGAGGGTTGAGGCTTCTGGATCTCTCTTGCTGGTGGGGCTTTTAGATCCCCTCCAACCATGACAATTCTCCAAATGGACTATAGCTGAGCCAGAAGCATTGGATGGGTCCAAGCCCCTTCAGGCTCAGCCGTGGCAACTCTTTGCTCTGCAGGGTCATAGGAACAAATTTCAACAATCCACACATCCATTTTAATAGAAAAATTAATTTGATAGTTTGTAACATGCATTTAGAACAATTTTGTGCACACTAATGAACTAAATATGTGCTAATGAATGCATCATTCCCTAATAAAGCCCTACCCATACGACTTTATGTAGCAATATTTGTAAATAGTTTACCACTGTTATCCAGGATTATGTAGCAAATGTTGTAAATAGTTTACCCCTGTTATCCAAGTTTCTTGCCCTGTTATCTGTAAACTCATACATGTTATCTGTACTGAGCATTTTTGTTCCATGTAAACCGCGCTGATGCCGAATAGTGCGGTATATAAGAGACTGTAAATAAATAAATACCCACAACTCCTGCAGAAAGTTGCACTTGCTCCAAGACAGGAATAACTGTGCAGCTGATGCAGAAACATCAGCACATCGTTTGTGCATAGTTGGCGAATCTGCACATATCACCATGCCACAGTGCAGAGAGGATTGGCACAAGCATTCTCCTAGGACAAGCAGGATGAAGTCAGCCACACCTGGTGACGTCATCCGACAGCGCCGTGGACGGAGTACTCTCTCTCTAGCCCAGAAGGGTTTTCCCTTCTGGGCAGGGTCCTCCTCCCCCCCCGGCCCACCCACTGGACCGCCCCCAGCCGGCCACTTTCACTTCTTCCGCCTTGCCAGCAAGACGGACCTCTACACTCTCTCAACATTTTCTTATTTTATTTTATTACTTTGCAACTTTCCACAATGCCAAAACCTGGTTTTAAGAAGTGCCCGCGATGTTCACGGAAGATGAACTCCACGGACTCCCACTCCTGCTGCATCCGCTGCCTGGGCGCCTCTCACAAGGTCGAGGATTGCTCCCACTGCGCAAAGATGTCTCCGAGGGCAAGGAAATCCAGGAAAACCCTCCTCTGAGCTGTTTCCAACTTGCCCAGTTCCAGCAGGTCAGACTCCTCTTCTCCCTGCTTCTGCCGTGGCTCCCGCACCCTCCACTGACTCTGTTAGATCTCCGGCCCCGGGCGTGCCTGCTGTGGCCTCCGCCCGCAGCCGTGATGTTCCGCCGCAGCCTTCTACCTCCGTGGACTCCTCTGGCTTGATTCTCCCGTTCTGGGACCCAGCAGCAGCTCCCCTACACGAGGGAAGCATGGAGGCGGCCATCTTGGATTGCATCACTTCCGGGCCTGAGCCCTCCCTCCGTAGCCCCGAGGATCGGCGCAGTTCGCATCATCAGAAGAGAAGGAGTCATCGCCATCGCAGGAGTCACAGCAGCCCATCGCGCCGACGGAGCCGGCACCGGCAGAGATCCCACTCGGCGCGGAGACCCCGATCTGACACGCGCCATCATGGGAAGGCCAAGAAACGCGCCCGCAGCAGCAGTGAAGGGAATAGCCGCGGTCACCGCCGCCGCACCGCCAGACGCAGAAACAGGCACAGGAGAGACAACAGCTCTTCTTCAGCCTCCAGCGCTTCTTCTGCCAGGTACTCTTCCCCTCAGAGCCTCCAGCACCTCCTCAATTTCGAGCCCTCCCCTCCCAGGGATTCCAGGGCTTCCCCAGAGCTATCGGGCCCCCAAGGACAGGACGCTCTCCAGGAACCACTGAACTTGCTTCTCCATCCTGAGGGTGAGGGAGGCAGAGATGACCCCAACTTCATTTCTTTTCTCTCCTCCCTCTTCCAACAATGGACCCGGGCACAGCCAGCAGCAGTTTCTGCTCCCACAGCACTTGTCCACAGCCCTGCCACCCTGGCCTGCGTGCACCTCCCTTCCCCGGACGCACCCAGGGGCACCCTTACCGTCTCCTCACCCGGCCCCTGCGGGTCGGATGGGATCGGTGAAGAAGAGGCAGTCTCACAGTCCATGGACTCGAGTGACAATCCCCCTGGAAAGGTTACTGCAGACTCGGGAACCCCAATTGAACCACCTTCTTCCAGTCCGGAGGATCTGTCTTATTCCAAGTTCCTTCTGAAATTGGCTAACACCTTGAACCTACCTAACTCCAGCGAAACCCCGGACCAACGCCCGGAGACCCAGGAGGCCCGTAAGTTCCTCGAAACGCTGAAGTCCACGGCAACCATTCCGGTTTATCCCTTACTGCGCGAGAACCTGGTCACCCTGTGGAAGAATCCCACATCAGGACCCACAATATCCCGGAAACTGGACACTAAGTACCAGGTCTAAGCCACCCCTGGTTTCGACAAGTCTCAGCTTCCCCACCACTCCATCGTGGTTGAGTCAGCACTGAAGAGGACAAAATCCACACGTACCAATGCCAACTGTCCCCCAGGGAAAGATCTGAAATTGCTGGACGACCTCGGCAAAAAAGTCTTCCAAGGGGCCATGCTCTGCGCCAGGATTTCCGCTCACCAACTGCAGCAGGCCCTCTACCAAGATGCCCTCTTAGAAAGGCTGAAAGCAATCACCGCTTCCTCTTCCAACCAGGAAACGCAGTCTACTTCTGCCGAGACCATCTCTGACCTTCAAGAATGCACAAAACATCAGGTGCGGGCTGCTTTCGACGCCTTTGACGCAGCGGCCCGCACGGCCGCTTCCTCTATCTCCACCCGCCACCTGGCATGGCTCAAGGCCTCAGGGCTACGGGAAGACACCCACGACCGCATCGCTGATGCTCCCTGCACAGGGGAATCCCTCTTCGGGGACAAGGTCAATGATGCTGTCAACGCGCTGAAAGACTGCTGCTCGACTCTAAAAACACTGGCAGACAAGGGGTTAGAGCGCCCCAGCCGCAAAAACCCCTACCACCAAAAGCCTTACTCCTTCAGTTCCTCCAAGCGTCATTACAACTCCTATCAGAAATGGCAACCTCGCTACAAGTCGCAGCCATCTCAGCAGGCCTACCGGCAAAAACCTTGCCGGCGGGATAGAAAACATCGAAAGACCTCCCAGTCCGGGGCGAGGAAAACCAATCAAGCCTTTTGACAACCAGCCCTTGGACAATCCCCCCACCGGGGGGCACTTGACCTCTTTTCTTCCTGCCTGGCAGTCTATCACTTCGGACAAATGGGTGCTGGCGATCATCAAGGACGGATACCGCTTGAAGTTCCTGTCACCCCCAGTGCAATACGGGATTCCCCCCTGCAAGACGTCGGACCTCTCTCCCCCCGCCCTTGCGAAGGAGATCCAGGCCCTTCTTTCCTCCAACGCCATCGAACCAGTTCTGGCAACGGAACAGAACTCTGGTTTTTACTCAAGATACTTCATGGTTCCCAAGAAATCAGGAGGCATGCGTCCCATCCTCGACCTCCGAGCGCTCAACGCATTCATTGCCAAGGAGAAGTTCAGGATGCACTCACTCGGGTCCATCCTTCCTCTCATCCAAACCGGTGAGTGGCTCACCTCCCTGGTTCTACTGGAGGCCTACACTCACATCCCGATACACCCAGACTACAGACAATACCTACGTTTCCGGGCCATGGGGAGGCATTTCCAATACAAAGTCCTCCTGTTTGGATTGTCCCCCGCCCCAAGGGTGTTCACAAAGTGTGTAGCCGCTGCAGCAGCACACCTCCGCAAACAAGGAATCTGCTTATTCCCCTACCTGGACGACTGGCTCATCTCAGCACCCTCCTTCGAGGAAGCCGAGAAGGTGACACAGGCAACCATCACCCTCCTGTCGGATCTGGGATTTCTAATCAATTACCCGAAGTCTCATCTGCGTCCCTCTCAGCAACTAGAATTCATCGGGGCCCTCATAGCCACCATCAACTCGAAGGCCTTCCTGCCCTTGCAGCGGAAGGAATCCATCAGGGAGCTAGTGCACTGCATACAAGCCAACAAGAACCCCAAACTCCACATGTGCCATCTGCAGTGGCACCTGCGAACTCACTGGTCCCAACACTCGCAACCTCTGACTGCAACCATCCCGATGGCCCCAGCCGTCCTCAAGTCCATCCAGTGGTGGACCCGCGAGAGCAACCTCGCACGAGGGAGACCCCTGTCACAACCACCACACCAACTGACCATCACCACCGACGCCTCCCCCGTAGGCTGGGGAGCACACTGCCTGCATCTCCAGACACAAGGTGCCTGGACAGCACAGGAGCAACAGTACCACATCAATCTGCTAGAACTCAGAGCCATTCGCTACGCCTTGGGTGCCTTTCAGGACCTGATCAGAGGGAAAATCACCCTGATCCAGACAGACAATCAAGTGGCCATGTTCTATGTGAACAAGCAGGGAGGGACGGGATTACGGACCCTCTGCAGGGAGGCACTCCGGATTTGGACCTTTGCAATCTCCAAACACTGCCTGCTCTGAGCCTCGTATCTGCCGGGAATCGAGAACGAGCTGGCGGACAGGCTCAGCCGACAGCTCAGCCCCCACGAATGGTCCCTCAAGCCGGGAATTGTTTTCCCACTCTTCCAAGAATGGGGTTACCCGGAGATCGACCTCTTCGCAACGGAGCAGAACACAAAATGCAAAATCTTCTGCTCCAAACGCCCCTCCCAGTTCAGCCTCTCGGTGGATGCATTCGACGTATCATGGGGGGGATGGTCACTGGTGTATGCTTTTCCTCCCATCCCCCTGATCTCCATGATGATCCAGTGAATCATCTCCGACAAGGCTCAAGCCATCCTAGTGGCTCCCCACTGGCCACGCCAAGGGTGGTTTCCACTCCTGAGACGCCTAGCACTCCGCCTGCCGCGGCGGCTACCACCAGTGCCCGATCTGCTCACCCAGGGAGACGGCCGCACCCTTCACCCCAACTTGCAGACCCTGGCCTTGACAGCCTGGCGGCTGAGCGGGTAGCCTTATCCCCCCTCTGCCTTCCCCGAGAAGTGGAAGAAGTAGTGCTCGCAGCACGCCGCCCCGCGACTAGAAAGTCTTACGGCCTCAAGTGGCGGCGTTTTTCCTCCTGGTGCTCCTCTCAAGATCTGGACCCCTTCACATCTCCTGTCCCCAAGATACTACAGTACCTGACCTCCTTATCTCAACAGGGCCTGCAGCCCCAGTCCATCCGGGTACACCTGGCAGCCATATCGGCCCTTCATGACCGTGCCGGAAAGGACTCGATCTCCCAACTGCCACTGGTAACCCGCTTCATGAAAGGCTTAGCGAACCTCCATCCACCGGTCAGAGAACCTGTACCGCACTGGGACCTAAATACTATTCTCCATCAACTCACGCTGCCCCCCTTCGAGCCCATGCTGTCGGCGGAGGCAAAGTTCGCGGCCTGGAAAACCCTGTTCCTTGTAGCCATCGCCTCAGCCAGACGCATCAGCGAGCTCCAGGCCCTGGTGGCACACCCACCTTACACGCAGCTTTCCGCCGACCGCGTCTCCCTCCGGACTCATCCAAAATTTGTTCTGAAGGTAGCGACAGCCTTCCACATCAACCAAACGATTGAGCTTCCCACCTTCTTCCCGGAGCCACACTCCTCACCGGAAGAGGAGAGGTTACACACACTAGATTGTGTCAGAGCGCTACGCCTTTACCTCCTTAGAACTAAGGACCAGCGCAGCGCCACTCAACTCTTTGTCTCCTATGACCAGAACAAGCCCGGGTGCCCCGTTTCCAAGCGCACCCTGTCCCTCTGGATCTCTTCGTGCATCGCCTTCTGCCTCCACCAGGCTGGCGCTCATCACGCACCACCAGTCAACGCACATCAGCTGAGAGCGCTGGCCACCACTATTGCCAACCTACGCTCAGTCCCTGTAGCCGACATCTGTAAAGCGGCTACTTGGTCCTTCCTGCAGACCTTCCAAAGACATTACTGCCTGGACCTGCATCCTAACCAGTCCTTCGGCCGAGCAGTCCTGACGGTAGCCCACGGGCCGCCGCTCGAGCCTTAGTCCCATGGAAGCCCTCGGACCGGTACCCCTGGACTTGTCATCCATATTGAGTCAGATGTTGTTTTGCACATGGTGTTTGTTTGCACATGCAGTTTATTGCACATGACGTTTGCACATGATGTTTTTGCACATGCAGATATTGTTGCACATGATGATTGCTCAGAATGTTCTCTTGTTGTGTTATGAGTTTGCCCATTACGTTGCACTGAATGTAGCACATGATATTCCTTGAGCCACCATACGTGAGTTGCACGTGCCGTTCGATGTCATTGCTGCTCAATAAAATCCTATTCTTCAGCTTGTGTCCTCCTATGTTCGGGGTGGGCCCCTTCTACCTCAGCTCTCCCCAGCTAGGGAGGCACCAGGTGTGGCTGACTTCATCCTGCTTGTCCTAGGAGAAATCAAGGTTACTTACCTGTAACGGGAGTTCTCCGTGGACAGCAGGATAGGTCAGCCACACGCTCCCACCCATCCTCCCCTCAGGGGCCCATCCCCGGCCTGCCTACACCTGCCAGCCTCCTCCAGCCTTCTCGCTCAGCTTGGTACATAGTGGCCGGCTGGGGGCGGTCCAGTGGGTGGGCCGGGGGGGAGGGGAGGACCCTGCCCAGAAGGGAAAACCCTTCTGGGCTAGAGAGAGAGTACTCCGTCCACGGCGCAGTCGGATGATGTCACCAGGTGTGGCTGACTTATCCTGCTGTCCACGGAGAACTCCCATTACAGGTAAGTAACCTTGATTTATCTGCACACAAATGGCTGTGCAGATAGTAGCACGGTGTCTATTAAAATTACATCATGAGCTGTGCGTATTGAAATGACATAGTAACAAGGTCATTAGCTATTCCATCTGGATGCAAAGTAGTGTGCAGAGGACTGAAAGACTGAGTGCAGAGTTCAGTAACACCATTGTTTTCATGCTTGATCGGCGTGGACGTAGAACTTCAGCGCATATAGAAGAAAACAGATCAGCGTGTAGGAGGACAAATGTTTTCTGGTGTAATTTATCTACCAGCTCTGCAGTGGGATCCATTCCTTACTATGCCTACAAAATATATAGGCACCCTCCACAAACCACCATTTTGGGTACTAAGGTTAAGGGCACAACTTTCCCCACTGCCATGCGGGTAAACTATTACTCTGTGCTGACAGTTAGGTTACAATTTGCTATAGATATGTCACCACTAGCACAGAAGCTTTGAGCATACGTCGGGCACCGCCACCAGTGTGTATGGATCTAGCACCACCACACATTTAGTGCAGATGTATTGCGCATTTCATTTGCGTATGTTTTACTTATAGCATACTGACTAATACAAAAAAAGGTGAGGCCACTGTCATGCGTGAACACATTTTCAATTGCATCCTAGATATCCAGTAGCATGCTCGAACCCCTTCAAACTCCGAAAGGAACACAAAAGTAGGCATGGCGAGTGAGTTATAAGGGCCTCAGATGAGGGAACCTGGCTACTGCTTGGTGTTACCCAGTATGAATATACTACTGAAAGCACAGGTAATGCACGCTGGCACACAACCTTTGTGGTGTTCAAAATTCAGTGCATGGCTTTTAGCGCACAGCTCTAACATCAACTAACTCCTGCATGTGTATGGGCTGGTAAGAAGCAGCCCTTATACCCATTCTCCACCCCCTCCCCCTGCAAAACCTATACATATCCCCAATAAAAGTGGGTGCTTTGTTTTCTGAGCATCTACTTTAAGGTGTGTAGACATCAGGGCAATTTTAGAAATGTTTACCTGAGCATCTAACACGCTGTTCTGCATACTCAAGCCACTTAGAAAATGTCCCCGTAAGTGTGGAAAAGCGGAAGGAAGAGAGACCTGCAGTAACAGTGAAGAATCCCTCAAACAGTTCTACAGATACGGTAACAACAACAACAACAAATCATCAAACCACACAAAACAGGGCTCGAGTGAGCTCTTTGTCTCCAGGTAGGATCCACTTGCCCCAGAAAAAATGTGTTTCTAACCTGCTCTTAAAAGACTTTCAGCCTTTTCCAAAACTGCCATGTTGCCCAACAAGGGATTCTGCTGAGCAAAAACACATGAACACAGCCTGTGGGCACAGGGCCCTGCTTGGAAATTCTATGGGACAGAATCTGTTGTAGAAACCATTAAACATCGCTGAACCAGACATTCAGTGGTGAACCCTGCCAGGGTCCTCAGATGCACAAAGGAAAGAGCAGAAAAGCCAACCAGAGGCTCGTTATGGGTAAATTTGATTTAACATTAAGGGGTGAGAAAGCAGGGCTCTCTGTAGGAACAGCTAACTAGGCAGATGGAAAGGGATCATTGGACTTTTTCTGCCATCACTGTTACACGATGGCATCCTCTGAAAGTAGAGGCATGCAAGCCAATTCAGGGACAACAGAAATCTTCCCAGAACTACTGTGTGACTGATTATAAGGCACTATGTATAGCAACAGAGTCTAGTGGCAAAGCTGCATTTACGAGTTTGCTGAGTGTGACCCTGGTTCCACAGGAATGCTGTACTTTCACCAAGCTTGGAGTTGGCTGGGGGGGGGGGTCCTAATTTAGTATAAACAGAGTGCTGTATTTCCTGTTGGTGCAGAGAGATTAGGGCTGTCCTTGGCCTTGGGAAGGGCCAAGAGGAAGACCCAGTTGCCAAGGGCTTTTAGACTTCTGCTCCTGCCCATAGACACAGGGACTCTTATGGCCAGGCTGCATAATTGTCCATGGCAGGGGGCAGTGGTGTCTGGCATGTTAAGAAAACCACAAGATGATTAAGGATCTATCCCTCTTCCTTACCTCAAAGGATGGAGCATTGCTAGCTTTTGTTTTGCACAGACAGGTTTGCTGATGAAATCTGGACACAGAGGCCAATATTCAGTCCTGGCAGTCAGCATTTTTCTTTAATGCAGCCACAGTGTTTTAAAAAAATCATATATTCAGCAGTGAATATATGTGTAGTGCCCAGACTGTCAACACTATGCATATAACAGTGATAGTCAGCCAGAATACAAAGAGCTATACGGTTTACGCTCCCAGCTAACCTCGTAAAAAGCTGCCCAATATCACCATTATGGGGGTTATATCAGACGGCTTATTCGTTATTTACACACATCAATATGACCACTTATACATGTAAATGCCATTTTAGAGAAAGCTCATTTTACATGTGGACACCCATACTACATTGAAAATAGACTGAGGTATCTTGGGGACAAATTTAGCAACACGATTTACACCTGCTCCCTGACATGAATAGGTATTTATAAAGGTGCTTGTTTTGGCCAGACCTTTACAGGAGGGATTAAGGGGGATAATTGCCCTCCAAACTGAAATGAAGGTAGAGGCCCCTGTAGGGGATTAAGAATGGCTGCACATCTAGATACACAGGTAAGCGCCCGCATTTGCATGGCCTGCTGTGCTACGCCCTCACTTACATGCGTAAGTTGCCCGGATTCCTCTCTTGATTTTTCCCTATATGCCTATTTGTGCCTTCCGCTGCATGTGGATAGCAATCCCTGTGCATTACCAAGTGTCGTTCTGTCCGCAGCAAATCTTTAGCAATCTCGTCCATTCTGAGGAGCAGAGATATGTCAAATTTTACATCAGGCTCACACGTGCACACCCTCTTCTAAAGCTGACAGATTTGCAGACGTTTTCACTTCCACGTCCCTCCCATCACATAAATAGCCTTTCTAAACATATAAAGCTGGTGCTAAAGTCACATCCTATTAGGTGAATACGCGTTTCCTAGCATGCCAACAATGCGAGACTTCAGCAATGGTATGCAGCAAAGGGCATGTATGCAAATGAGCTGTGCGCAAAATTTCAGCGTAAAGTTGAAAGGAGGGGAGCCAACGCATGTGCAAATAGATGCACTACAAGTGGCCGTGTGCGCATGCACGTAAATGTCAAACGCTCGCGTGATGTGCATACGACGCGCAGGGTCTTTTGGTGCTTAACCCATAATAAAACATGATTTCGACCAAAAACATTTTTTTATGAAATCAGAAAAGACCAAACAGTAAATGGAGAATGATATAAGTGAATCCAGAAACACAAGGATAAGAAAGACATTTATTCATGAACACTAAACGTTCGCTTATATGCTGAAAGACATGCACAGAAAATTCACGTCAAAGGTAACTGTTCACTGGTACATATCCCTACATGTGCAAGACATTTCAGTCACCTCAGACCAGGCGTAGATATATTGGCACTCTTGCTGGCTATGTAATCCTCTACGCATTTCTCTGCATCAGCCGCAGACTTTATTACCATCTCATTTTAATATGTGCAGCTCATTTGAGTATAATTTAAATACACTTGCCGTCGCCTTGTGTGCATACTTTTACTCCCTCCCTGATGGTGCAAGGAAGAGGGTTTTGGATTTGTTAGGAACTGGGCCACATTCTGGGGAAAGGAGGGGCTATTCCGAAGGGATGGGCTCCACCTTAACCAGGATGGAACCAGGCTGTTACCATTAACCTTTAAAAAGGAGATAGAGCAGTTTTTAAACTAGCTAGAGGAAAGCAGAAAGTCACCCAAGAGTGCATGGTTTGGAAGGATGTATGCTTGAAGGAAACAAGCAAAAGAATGAAGTTGGGAATATCAGAGTTTCCAATAAAGACAAAAGTAACCCAAATGCCCTTAAGCAGAAAGAGCACAAAGATTCTGAATTATCCCTGTCAACCAATAACCAGATTAATATGAATAAAATTCAACCTCTAAAACGCTAAGATGGGAGAGTTAGAACATATAAATGTAGTACTAAATAAGAGGTTAGATATAATTGGTATCTCAGAGACCTGGTGGAAGGACAACCAATGGGACACTGATACCTGGGTACAAATTATATTGCAATGACAGAGTAGATCAAATTGGTGGAGGGGTTGTGCTCTGTGTTAGAGAGGGCATTGAGTCACACAGAACTAAAGTTTTGCAGGAAACAAAATGCACTACAGAATCTCTATGGATCGAACTTCCAAGTAAAATGGGAAGACGATGGCAGTGATACTATCAACCGTCTGGCCAGAATGAACAAATGGATGATGAAATACTCAAAGAAATCAGGGAAGCTAGCAAAAGTTACAACACAGTAATAATGGGTAATTTCAATTACCCCTATATTGACTGGGTCAGTGTCATGGCAGGACATGTTAGGAAGATAGAGTTTCTAGATGAAATAAATGACTACTTCTTGGAGCAGCTGGTTCATGAATTGACAAGAGGGAAAGCCATTTTGGACCTAGTCCTTAGTGGAACACAAGATCTGATGCAAGAGATAAGGGTGTTGGGGACATTTGGCAATAGTGAGCATAGCATGATCACGTTTGATTTAATAAATGGAGGAAGGATGACAAGGAAATTCACAGTACTACCTTTTAACATTCAAAAGGGAGGCTATGATAAAATAAGGAAAATAGTTAAGAAAAAATTAAAGGAGCAGCTGCAAGGTTAAAGATTTATATCAAGCATGGGCACTGTTTCCAAATAATATCTTGGAAGCCCAGACCAGCTGTATTACACGATTTAAGAAAAGTGGATGTCCAAAAAGCTGTCAGCATGGTTTAAAGGTGAGGTCAGAGAGGCCATTGTAGCCAAAAAAAGCATCGTTCAGGAAATGAAAAAAAGGAGCCAAATGACAAAAACTGGAAACATAAGCAATGACAAGTTAGATGCAAGGTATTGATAAGGCAGGCAAAGAGAATTTGAAAAAAGCTTGCTATGGAAGCAAAAAACGCATAACACTTTTTCAAGTACATTCATAGCAAAAGGTCAGTTGGACCATTAGATGATAGAGGGGTAAGAGGTGCACTAAGAGGGGACAAGGCCATAGCAGAGAAACTGAATGAATGAATTCTTTGCTTCAGTCTTTACTGAAGAAGATGTAGGGAAGTTACCCATGACTGAAATGGTATATAAAGGTGATGCATCAAAAGAAGTGAAAGAAATATCAATAAACCAGGTAGATGCATTACAACTATTTGATAAAATAAAGAGTAGCAAAACAGCTGGACCAGACGGAATACATCCGAGGGTGCTGAAAGAACTGAAATATGAGATTGCAGACCTCCTATTAGTAATCTGTGAACTATCATTAAAATCATCTGTGGTACCTGAAGATTGGCGAATGGCCAATGTACGCTAGTTTTTAAAAAGGGTTCCAGGGATAATCCAGGAAACTACAGACTAATGAGTCTGACATCAGTACCAGGCAAAATGGTAGAAACCATTATAAAGAACAAAAATTATTGAACATGGTTTAATGGGAGAAAACCAACATGGCTTTAGCCAAGGAAGGTCTTGTTTTACTAATCTGTTATATTTTTTGACGTTGTGAACAAACAAGTAAACAAAGGTGAGCCAGTCAATATAGTGTATCTGGGTTTTCTGAAAGCCTTTGACAAGGTCCCTCATGAGGGACTTGGCAAAATTAAGGAGTCATGGGATAGGAGGCAGTGTACTATTGTAGATCAGGAACTGGTTAAAGGATAGAAAGCAGAGAGTAGGGCTAAATGGCCAATTTTCCCCAATGGAGAAAGGTGGTGGGTCCACTGCTTTTTAACATATTTGTAAATGACCTGGAAATGGGAACGAGTGAGGTAATCAAATTTGCAGATGACAAAATTATTCAAAGTTGTTAAAACCCAAGAGATTTGTGAAAACTTGTAAGAGGACCTTGATAAATTAGAAGACTGGATGTCCAAATGGCAGATGCAATTTAATGTGGACAAGTGCAAAGTTATGCACCTAGGAAAGAACAACCCAAACTATGGTTACACGATGCAAAGTTCCACATTAGGAACCACCACTCAGGAAAAAGATTTAGGCGTCATCGTGGATAACACATTGAAACCCTTCGCCCAGTGTGTAGCCACAGCCAAGGCGGCAAATAAAATACTAGGAATCATAAGGAAAAGAATGGAGAATAAAACAAAGGATATTATCCTGCCTCTGTATCAGCCCACCTTGAATATTGAGTGCAATTCTGGTCACCACATCTTAAAAAAAAGGACATAGCAGAATTAGAAACGGTACAGAGAAGAGCCACTAAAATGGTAAAGGGGATGAAGGATTCCCCTATGAGAAGAGGATTAAAAGGTTGGGGCTCTTCAACCTGGAAAAGAGACGGCTGAGGGGGAGATATGACAGGTCTATAAATTAATGAATGGAGGAAAACGGGTAAACGTAGATCGATTGTTTATGCCATCAAAATATAGAAAGACTAAGGGACATGCAATGAAACTACAGTGTAACCTATTTAAGACTAATAAGAGAAAATGTTTTTTTACTCAACACAATCAAACTCTGGAATTTGTTATTGGAGGATGTAGTAAAAGCTGTTAGTGTAGCTGGGTTTAAAAAAGGTTTAGACAAATTCCTGTAGGAAAGGTCCATAAACCATTATTAAAAAAAGGACCTGGGAATCACGTGATGTGGTGAGAGCAAGTGGACGTGGAACGCTCGCTCTCCAGGCTATCCCCAACCTCACCCGTGAAATGAGCCATTTTTGCTGCACGCAGCGCTTCTTCAAAGACGCCGGCGGAGAAGCCAAAGAGCAGCGCGAGTGCAGGTGGCTGTAACTGAGCATGGCAGCAGCGGCAAAGACAAGTCGGAGGGAGAAGGAGCGGGCGGCTGGCCAGCCCAAGATGGCGGACTCGCCCCCAGTGCTGAAATCACCTGCCTCACAAGCCTTTTTAGATGAGGTATCTGCGGCTGTGGCTGGAGCGTTAGCGGCCCAATTTAATACCTTATACAGCAAGATTGATTCTTTGCACGAAACCCTGCGATCACTGGGGAATCGGATGCAAGAGGCTGAATCCTGGATAGTGCAGATTGAGGAGGGCCTAGAGGTGGTCATGCAGGAGATGAAGCACGTGCAACTGGTGCTTCAGGCCCAGGCAGCAAAAAGAGATGACCTGGAGAACGATCCAGGCAGAACAACCTGCATTTTTTGGGCATTCCAGATCGGATCCTGGATAAGGAGTTGCAAGCATACCTGGAGAAGTTGATTTTGTTGATCCTGAAGGAGAGAGAGGACTATGGGCCCATCAGGTTGGAAAGAGTGCACCGCGTAGGGCCAAAGCAGCCCAAGGATTGCCGGCATAGAGTGGTCTTGGCCAAGTTACTGGAGTTCCCGCAGAAGGAGGCGGTGCTACGGGCGGCTAGGAAGCAGGGGGTACTGTAGCACGAGAATGCTAAAATCAGAGTGGGGCAGGACTATTCAGTGGCTTTGAGCCAACGCAGACGAGCTTATGCGCCTATTTGCCAACAGATGGTGGATGCAAATATAAAATTCACAGTCCAGTACCCAGCTCGACTGCTCCGTAAAATAGAGAGAAAATGGAGACAAACCAAATCCTCCGATCTCAAAACTAAATACATGGCCCATCTCGCAAAGTACAAAGACGACGTGAACAATGCAAAAAAATTACATCACACCAACATCCTAAACAAGGTGATCAATCGCCCGCGAGAGTTATTTGAACTAGTCAAATCACTAACCAAAACCGACCAAAATGCCAACCTCAACAACTCCATCAAGGTCCAAACACTGGCAAACCACTACGCGACCAAACTTACGGCCCCTAGTCCCCCACCCCCCCCCACCAACACCACAAATCAGAAGTGAGAATAACACGACGCAAAACCAGTTATGGGAGCACTTCCACAAAATAGGAACCCAGCAAATCACAACCATTGTCACAAGCCTAAAAAACACCACCTCCCCACTAGACCCCTGTCCTGCATCCTGGATCAAGGCAGTGAAACAAGACATAGCACCTCACATAGCACACATAGTTAACCTATCCCTACAACAAGGAATCATGCCCTCAGAATTAAAGAAATCAGTCATTAGACCGATCCTAAAAAACACTACACTCAACGGAGAAGACCCAGCGTCCTACCGTCCCATATCAAGTATCTCATTCCTGGCAAAGATCATAGAAAAAACGGTCCTTCTACAGCTCCAAGACCATCTGACTGACAATGCTCCTCTTGATGACCAGCAATATGGCTTCAGGCAACATCATGGAGTTGAAACCCTGTTACTAGTCCTACTTAACAACCTCCTAAAGGGCCTTGAAAACAAAAAGAAAATGTACATTCTTGTATTCATTGACATCTCCGCTGCTTTTGATACAGTCAATCATGGGACCCTCATAAATAGGATAAAATCAATAGGAATAACAGGAACACCACTAAAATGGTTCTCATCCTACATCTCAAATCGAACACAACAGGTTCAATTCAACGGAGAAAAAGCAGAATCTTTCTCCCAAACGCAGGGAATCCCCCAAGGCTCTGCTCTCTCAGCACTTCTGTTTAACATATATATGCAGCCACTATGAAAAATTTTCTCATGACACGAAATTAATTACCACATCTATGCCGATGATATCATGCTATACTCACAACTAGACACTAAAAACCCAGACTACAACCCACTAGAGACATGTATCAGAGAGATGCAAGACTGGTTGCAACAAAGTAGTATGTCAATTAATCACAAAAAACCCGAAGTAATGTATATCTCCAAAGAACCGAATTTTGACCCACCCACATCAATAACACTATGTAACAACACTTACCAAACAAAAAAAGAAATAAAGTATCTAGGAGTCACATTTGACTGTGACCTAAAGATGGAAAAACACCTCCGAAAGACCAACAGAGCAGTTTTCCACAAGCTTAGAGTGCTCCAACCCATTCGGAATATTATTGATCCCCAAGACTTCAGAACAGTGGCCCAAGCACTCATCATGCCACATTTTGACTACTGCAACGCCATCCTACAAGGTTTACCTAAAAAAACCCTAAACATATTACAAATGGCACAAAATGTAGCTGCCAGGGTCATAATGAAGAAAAATCTAAGTGACCACATCACACCAGTGCTAATTCAATTACACTGGCTACCCATAACAGCTCGAACAAAATACAAAATACTAACAACCACCTTCAAACTCATCCACAACTTAGCACCTTCCTTCCTCAACAACCTAGTAAGATCGCAACCTCCTACCCGAAACAGAAGAACCCACAATTCCAACATCCTTCACACTCCAACAGATATAAGATCTGCCAAAGCTAACACCAGCCACAGGGCTTTCTCATATGTGGTACCAACACTGTGGAACCAACTCCCACCAGAACTACGAGCTAGCAATGACCTTCTAGACTTCAGAAAGAAACTCAAAACACACATTTTCCAATCTCATTTCAACCTGAACTAAATCCACAGATGGAGCAGCCCCGGACCACTGTGGCCAAAAAGCTTATCCTGTATATATGTATTTATGTATATATGTAAATGAACTCCCCCATAGCTAAGAAGTGTTAACTCTGTATGATGTGCTTTTCTGACAATCTGTATGTAAACAAAATTTGTACCTGCCTTGATTCGGCAGTTTCACAATAGTAATCCTACCCGCTTCTGATCGCTGGAAGGAGCGGGCTACAAATGCTTGCTAAATAAATAAATAAATAAATAAATAAATATCACCCACAATGGAGGACATCGGATCTTTGAGACGGCTGTGGCGGCGGTGACTCCGTACGTCGCAGACATAGTGCAGCAAACAGTGGGAACAGCAGAGGTGACGGAGGCAGAGGCGCAGGCGGCGCGACTGGAGGAGACCAGAGGCCTGGTGAGAGTGACCCGGGCAGTAAAATTGGACTTGGGACTTGTGGGCACCCGGTTTGGAAGGTGTGAAGGGAGGTGAGGGGAATTCAATCTCCCCTGTGGCTTGGTGGGAGGAGGGAGGTGAAGGTTATAGTTTATCTTTGTATGTGTGGGGCTATCGGTTGTTCGGGGGGGGGGTAGGGCTAACACGGGGAATTGGGATGTGTGTATATTAATATTACCAGCTGGGGTGAGTGTGTTTTCTGTCTTTTTGTGATTGCCATAAATGTGAAGCTGGGGGATGGAGGGTCTGGGGGAGTAGTTTTCTCCCGCAGGAGCAGTTAGAAGTGTTTAAGCGGGGGAGCGGGAGATTAGGATTCTCTGGGCGGGTCCCACGGGGGTTGGGGTCAGTCATTGTCACATCAGGATAGCCCCACTGGGAGATCCTCTGGGGATCTAGGGGCGAAGGATTGGGACTTGGGAATAGTTGAGTGCGGGTGGGGGAGGGGGGCCTAAACACATCAAGGTGACTAATGGAGGGAGAGGGGGAGAAGAAGCAAGATCAGCGTATGGGGAGGGAGAGAGGGAATTGGGGTACGGTGCTGAGATGGGGATGGGGGGGAGGAGGGGGGCGCAGAGGTAACCTAGACATGGGAACAGGCAGGTGAGGGAATAGTAGGATTGGGTGGGGGAGTTAGGCATGGGGGTGGATAGCGAGTAGCCTCAGAGACAATCTGGACATAGGAATGCAACACCTGGATGAGTTTTTGGGAGGGCCTCAGGCTGGGGAGGTCCTTCCCATGTTAAACTGGATAGCCGGAGCAATTGGAACTTTCTGGGAACAGATACCCTGAAGATCATTTCACGGAATGTATGTGGGATAGGGACCCTATTAAGAGATATAAAGTACTGCGAGCCCTGGCCAGTCAAAAATGTGATATTGCCATGCTACAGGAAACCCACCAGACTGCCGAAGAGCACCTTAAATTGAAAAGGGACTGGGTGGGGCAGGTATGGGGGGGCCCCGGCGAAAGGGAAAAAGGTAGCGTGGTCATTTTAATGCATAAAAGGATTAGGTTTGTTCGGGAGCGAGACTACGTGCACCCCGAAGGCCGGTATGTGCTTCTGTATGGGACCCTGGAGGGGCAGCCCATAGTACTGGTGAGCCTCTATAGCTCTAATGTGCTGGATCGGGCGCTTTATGCCCGTTTAGCTTCTCGTGTGCAGCAGCTGCCCGAGGTGCCCCTGATCTTGAGTAGTGACTTAAATGGGGTACTGGATACTGATTTGGATACGACCAGAGGGGGAGGGGGAGGGGAAGGAGCGCGGGCACAGACGATGACAGCCCTACAGGCCCTGTGGCGACGGCTGGGGGTGGTGGATCCTTGGCGACTCCTACACCCAATGGATAGGGATTTTACTCACCAATCGCGGGTGCACGGTTCGAGTGCACGGATCGATTATCTTTTGGTGTCTGAGAGAGTTTTTGCCCGAGTGGAGGATGCCCAAATCGGCCCTACAGAGATCTCGGATCACGCCTTGATCTGGGTAGACCTTGAATGGACCGTGACCGCAATGCAGACCAGACTCTGGAGATTCCCGATAGAATTGTACAAGGATGCTGAGTTTGATGCATACCTTAAGAAGTGCTGGACAGAGTTTGCTTCCCACAATGAACGTCATCGGGAGAGCCCAGAATTGTTTTGGGAGACTGCAAAGGTGGTTCTGCGGGGGGATATCATTGGGTATGTCACACGAAGGCAGAAAGTACTGATGGAGCAGATAGTCCACCTTGAAAAACAGGTGGTGAAGGATAGCCGGCGATGTAGACTTAATCCATGTGCGGTCAACAAACGAAAACTGTGGGAGACCTAAGCAGCCCTGAATGAGGTATTGCATGGGAGGGCCAAAAAATCTTTGATGTATTATCGCTATCAGCTTTACCGCTTTGGAGATATGCCGGGGAGGCTTTTGGCACGCTGTCTCCAGGGTAGTCGAGGCTCTTGTGCAGTGGCAGCCTTGCGAGATGAACAGGGGAGATTGCATAAAGAAAGTTGAGCTATTGCCCAGGTTTTCGATCCTTTTATCAAAAACTATACTCGAAGAGGGAGGGGTTGTTGGGTGCCATGCGACAGTACCTGCAAAATGTGCAACTGCCTAGGTTGACAGATGACCAGAGGGCACCGATAGCAGTGGAGGAAGTCCACCAGGTTATCCAGAAGGCCGATTGTTATCGGGCGCCAGGCCCTGATGGTTTTGAGGCAGAATTCTATAAGCTGCTGGGAGACCTGACACCTCCGTCGCTGGTGGTGATATACCATAAACGAGTCGAGCAGGGAGGTTTTGCATGGGGGCTAATCATGCATACATTACACTTATAACTAAAACAGGGAAAGATCACACACATGCTGCCTCATATCGGCCCATCTCTCTGCTAAATTTTGATTTGAAAATGCTGGCTAAGATACTGGCGGATCGTTTGGCCCAATTTATGCGGGAGCTGGTTCATGGCTCGCAAGTGGGTTTTGTCAAAGGCAGATATGCAGTGTGGAACCTTCGGAAAATTTTGGCATCTTTGGAGTGGGTACAGGATACCGAGCAGCAGTTCCTTTTGATTAGCTTTGATGCCAAGAAGGCATTTGACCAAGTGAACTGGGAGTACTTGAACTTGCTTTTACCATGCTACGGGGTAGGAGGGTCGTTTTGTAGCATGGTGGACTTGCTTTACACACAGCCAACTGCAGGAGTGCTGTGCAATGGAGTATTGTCTGAGAAAGTTTGCTTAGAAAGAGGTACGCGTCAGGGATGCCCGCTATCTCCGTTGTTGTTTGTGCTATCCCTGGACCCTTTGTTATGGAGGATAGAGGCATCCAAGGACATTCAGGGAGTATGTATGGGGCGACAAGATGGCTGCTTTCGCGGATGATATGTTAGCGCATTTGACGCTCCAGCAGCGGTCGCTGCCGTGCTTGCTGGAGGAATTTGCAATATTTGGAAGGTTTGCAGGACTACGTATCAATATGGAGAAGTCGGAGGCCTTGGATGTAGCGGGTACACTTCGAGAGAGTTGGGGAGGGACCTTTCCGCTGTGATTGGTGCATGACTCGTTCATGTATCTTCGTATCCTTCTGACAAGAGACCCGAAAGATCTGTATAAAAAGAATTTTGAAAAGATATTTCTTAAGACTCGGGCACAATTGCAGGCTTGGACTCCTCTGCCATTGTCTTTGTTGGGGAGAGCGGCAGCACTGGGGATGGTGATTTTACCACGTGTTCTCTATTGGTTACAGACTCTCCCAGTGTGGATGCCACGGAAGGATGTAATTTGTATAGAGCAGGAGATTCGGGGCTTTTTGTGGAAGGGGGCCAGGGCGCGTATCCCGATGAACTGGCTGCGGGGAGGTTGGAAGCAAGGGGGGATAGAAGTGCCGAATTTGGGAGCGTATGTGCTGGCTTGCCAGGCCCGACACATTGGAGATTGGTTGGGTAATACAGATGTGTATATTCCTATGGAGATAGAGGAGGCGTTGGTGGCTCCCCATAGTTTGACGGCGGTGTTGCATTTGAACAGTTCAACTGTGCCCCGTCGAGCCACTAGTAGCGTGCTGGTGATGCCAGCGTGACGTACTTGGCAGTGGCTACAACAAAACTGGGGCGGTAGCCTGGAGGTGTCACGATGGCTGCCCTTATGGAGAAATGCTCGGTTCTCCCCTGGAATGGACGCAGCTATTTTTCGGCAATGGGGGAGGGCGGGCATTCGGAGTGTGGGGCATGTGGTAGACCAGGAAGGGGTGTGTAAGTCTTTTGGTGAACTTTGCAGGGAGTATGAGCTACCTTCTAGACATTTTTTTGCATATGCCCAGATTTCTCACTATGTGGCTTCGCTGCCGAGGGTGGCATTGGAACTGGAGCATTGGCATTTTTTGCTTTAGGGGATGAGTGGCCGCCCAAGATTGCAGATTTCAAGAGAAGGTTGGGGGCATGTGATGCCCCGTCAGACTATTCGACTGAGGAGGCACTTTGGGCGAGGGAGCTGAATCTGAAGGTGATTCCAGGGTCGATTGGGAGAGCATTAAGTTGGATTCCAGGGCTCGTGGATGGGGATTGATGGCGCGAGATACAGTTCAAATGTCTGATTCGAGCACACTTCTCCCC
The DNA here is from genome assembly GCA_033557465.1 of Ichthyophis bannanicus. NCBI lineage: Eukaryota > Metazoa > Chordata > Amphibia > Gymnophiona > Ichthyophiidae > Ichthyophis > Ichthyophis bannanicus. The sequence goes on along the minus strand of CM066033.1, from coordinate 367,070,574 downwards.
ACGACGAGCAATGCACAGCCACCTTATGTTAGATGGAGGTTGCCCGAAGTGTTCTTGTTCTCTGGCAGATTTGGGGCATATGTGGTGGAGGTGCCTGAAAGTTAGTGGTTATTGGTTGCGGATAGGTAACTATATGAGTAGCCTAATTGGCCAACAGATTCGATGGATGGGGTCCCTAGTGGTGTTGGACCAGCTCCGCCCGCTTCACCCGAAGGGGCGGTGGGAGAGGATTTTGGTGCGAAAGGCATGTCTGGTGGGTAAGGGTCCATTATTACAAAAATGGAGAGAGCCGGTGGCTCCTTCTTTTTGGGAGTGGCGCAGTAGTTTCCACCAGTTAATGCTGTTGGAGCAGAGAGGAGCTCGAGGGAGTGTTAAACGATGGGCCTCCTTTTTACTGATTTGGGAACCCTATCTCCAGCGGCTAGGACCGCAGGCTCATAGCACCATGTTAGGGAGCAGGTGCTCAGATGGAGGGGTAAGGGAGTGTTATCAATGGGTATTCCATTTCTATGTGTTCCTAAGGAGTGTAAACTGAAGGGGCAGAGGCTACATCAAGAAGGGGGGGGTGGGGGGGTTGGAAGGGGGGAGGTGAGGGGTTAAAAGAAACTTAAGGACCTGGTGTATTTGTCAATAACTGCCATCACGGTTAGTCATGTTTGCTTGAACCCTGTGGCGGTGGATCAGAAACAACCCTGTCAGGGGTTCTATGTATGTATTTGACTTGAGTTGTATAAGTGTATGCTGTGAATTAATAAACAGTTTCAAAAAAAAAAAAAAAAAAAGGACCTGGGAAATCCACTGCTTGCCCCAATACAAGCCTTGTGGAACCTCTGCCTTTTTGGGAACCTGCTAGGTACTTGTGACCTGGATTGGCCACTGTTTGAAACAAGATACTGGGCCTGATGGACCTAGGTCTGACCCAATATGGCATATGTTATGTTCACCAAACTGCTTTTTCAAGGACATTTATTTATTTAACATGTTTTTTTATACCACTTTATCCTTCAGTCAAAGTGATTTACATTGCAACTTAAACTTGGTAATGTATGTTAAACAGGGACATTGATAACTTGGATCTTTCTGAGGCAATGGAGGGTTAGGTGATTTGCCTAAGGAGCACCAGTGGGAATTGAACCCTGGTCTCTTGGTTCTTACACCAGTGCTCTGACCATTAGGCTACTCCTCCATGCCATTTGTAAAATTTTTCTGCCAGACTCTAACCCATTTCCTGAAGGGCATGTTCATCTTTTTCAAAATTTTGCTGGAGTGAAAGATGGGGGGGGGGGGGGGGCGAGAAGGTGTCTTCATTTCTTTTTTGCTTTTCAAACCACCTGTAGAAGCCCATAAGCTTTAAGCCCATTTACAGTGGTGTTTTTTTCTGCAGAGTTTGGCATCTGTTTCTTGAAATGTCACCACTTGCCGTAAAGAAGGTTTGGCGTAGCATGCTGTCTGGAGAAAGAGCAGTATTTTATAAACAGAACCTTTCTTGCAGAATAAAGTGGGGGAAGGCATGTGGAACATGGCTCATGGAATTCTTCCTAATGCCAGTGTCTGTGTCTGTGTGTGTTGGTCGTTAGAATAAACGGTACAAAACCATTCCATTGGTTTCAAAATAAAATTAAACCATGGGGGTTATTTTAGCAGCATCTCCAAGGTAAATTAGCAGCTTGTACATGTGCAGGTTGGCTATATATGTGAATAGTGATTTCACACATCTGCTTGTGCAGATCCACCCCATGCAGAGTTGGCATGCTTGGGGCATTGATAAAGCGTAGTTTGGGCAGGCACAAAGTATCAGTATTCCCCATTTACAAGGGGAAAACACATGGAAACCAAACATTTTCTATATCAATTTTTACACCTGCCCCAAGGCATTTACAAGAGCTAGCTGGAAGGGGCAAGTCCAGAGACCCCCCTCCCCAACTCCCTCTTACAAGTGCAGCTCCCTTGGCATACCAGTTCAACACCACCTCTGACCCCCCTGACTTGGGTCAGGATCGCTCTAATGCCCCCCCTGGCCAGGCCAGGCCCCCCACCCCCTAACCTAATCCTTGGCACCTACCAGAAACTCTCCCTGGTGTTCTAGGGGAGAAGGAAAAATCCTCAGTTGCTCCTGCTCTGTTAGGACTTTGGGCCACGAGACTACCACTAGGGGTCAAAGGCACCATTTTGAACCCAAATATTGGCCAAAAGCTTGAACTGCTCTCCCATAGAAATGGATTGGGCTATTTTTGGAGGACTTAATTTCTCTGGAACCATTGATCCAATCTGCCCCATTTGGGAACGCCATGTGTATTTTCACCTCTTTTTCCTGGCATTCTTAACATTTTTGAAGTATTATTCAGCCTCCAGAGTCACATCCTCAAACCCTTATGGAGGAGGTCATTCCAGAACACAAATAAGCTGGTTATACATACGAGTTAGATGTTTTTCTAGCGAAAACATCTAAGACTGTATTCTGAAACCCCATGGCACTGTACGTCTACGGCGCTAGCACGGGGATCTCTGAACATGGACGGGAATGGGTGGCACGGGAGCGTGGTCAGCCACAGAGATGTGTAAAGTGTATTCAGGAAAGGCCCGTGTACGCATTACGTGTGTCCCATGTATGTCCACGTTATTCCAGCAGAAATGTGGAATAAGGGCAGGACTTAGAAAATGTTCTGCTCTGCTCTTCAATGCGTCCCATATTGAAGAATGGCTGTGACAATGATATTGTGCACCCGTGTTTGCAGTCTGGAAAAACCCAAGAAGCAGTTTTACAGAACAGAAAAAAGTAGTAAGGAAAGGTTGTAAGGTAAAGAAACATTAATAAACACCCACTCACAAATATTAAGAGGAGCAACAGTGTTTACTCTGGCTATGCTGACATTTGCTGTTTGTGCCAAAGGAACAAATCTAGGGTTCCCTAATAAGTCCTATGTCCTGAAAAATAGGACTGTTGATGGAGTCCTGGGACTCCATGTTATAGTGTTATACCACTTGTTGATAGGTGCAGGGCATCTTTTTGGCAGAAGTATGTTTGTTTGAGACTGCAAGTGAGTGTGTGTGTGCGCATGTGGATTGAGTGTTGCACGGGAGGGTCTAGTGTGTGCACCCAAAAATTGGGGGGGGGGGGGGCATGAATGGCTGGCTGGTACCTGGACTGCAGGGATGACTACAGCAAACGGGCAGAAGAAAGCAGAAAAGGTTCTCTATAGCTAAATGTCAGGGCATTTCCATGTCACTAATAAGAGACCCTCCGACTGAGAGCATTCAACAGTGCAAATAGCACTAATACATGCCCAAAAGCACCATCATTTGTCTCTACAGATGTGCACATTTGTAGAGAATGATGATGGTGCCTTTGGGCAGGTATTGGTGCTGTTTGCACCGTTACATGCTCTTATTTGGTGAGTCCCTTATTAGTCACAGGGATATGTTTTGTCATTTAGCTATGGCGAACCTTTTTTGCTTTTTCCTGATTCATATCTAGCATTGTACAGACTGTTTTCAGAGATAACCAAAGCACGCATAACTATGGAGGTCTTCTACTGCCATGAATGTGCTGCAAGGCATGTCATGACAAACGTATCACTTTATGTGTATTTATACTATCTTAGAGTGCAGTGACATTACTTTGCAGTGTTCTGGGCCTGCAACATATAAGAGCCATGATCCATTGAAGAGCCATGATGCCAGCCACTGGACTTCAGGGCTTCATTCCTTGCAGCCTGACCCCCAATCCGGCCCACTAAGGCCAGGGTCAGGCTGCGGGGAATGCCTTCAGGCCCCCCTGCTCAATCCAAGCCCTGGGCCGCCGAAAAAAAGAGGATCCAGGGAAGTTATTCCACCTCACACAAGTCGCCAGCCTCGGACGTACAGGGCCGACATTAGAATCAGCCCTGTATGTCCAGGGCCAGCGACTGCCCACCGCCTCCCCAGACTCTGCCCCCAAGCTACCCCTTCCCCGCCCCCATCTCACTTCCTCGTACAACCGGCGGGGAAGTTAGATGCGGCCAGAGAAGGCATGAATAGCGGGGATGGACGTCCCGTTAGGACATCCATCCCCGTTATTCATGGCACAGAATTGGGCCATAGTCTATTGTGCAGTAATATTTATGTATCATCAACTTTTATGTTTAGTTTGCATCAACATAACACTGTCAATGAGCACAGCAGCTTAGAAGATGCACGTTTTCCTAAGGAGGCGTGGCCATTCACAGGTATATAGCGGAGACGGACAGGATTAAAAACGTCCATCTTTTCAGAATACGGTATACATGGGGATGTACACAGCCATTTGCTGCATATACCCATCTCTCGTGATCCATAGTGCTTTGTTCATGCCGTGCCTGCATCTATCCCTGTGGCCATGGAATCACGTTTAAATTGGGCCAGTTTTTAATTTGGCATGCCTGTGGGCCAGACATGCAGGTTATGGAATCGGGTTCTATGTGTAATTTGCTTCCAACATCTGTTGAGTTGACAAGAATGACAATATTTGCTCTTAATGTGCCAGCCACCCCTGTTCCTTGCAAAGTAAATTGCACATCCCAGCTGCAAAATCCTCAGGTCTTCAGGCAGAAGCAGAGGCCTCTTAGGACCATATCTGCGCTTCTTTATAACAGCTCCTGACTTGCCTTTGAGTAAACGGGCTCTCTGGTCTTTGTATTCTACTTATGTTTTCAAGGGGGGGGGGACGAAGGAGCAGCTGTAGCACATGTCTACTTACATCCCCTGCTATGCTCTGTTCTTGGCTTGCACCACAGCACTTGAGACTTCATTAGAACTCTGCCGACACAGATAAATGATCTCCCCAAAGTCACAGTGGCAAAAGAGCTTTGGATTCATATCCCATGACTTCTGAATCAGTCCAGTGCTCCTACCACTAGACTGCTCTTGTTTCCTGAGGTCTTGGGCAGCCTTGCTCAGAGGGTGTCAAGGAAGACATTGCAGGACTCTGAAATGCATTCTTCCTTCTGATTAAATGATATTTTACGGTTGGACTCCACATAATGCGCAAACATAGAATCTTGGTTGTGCCTGGATTTGCCTGGTTGCTGCAGAATTGCCGTGCCAGATATCTTGTGCACTCTGAGTTGGGAAACTGCACATCCTTTTTGCAGCTTTTGGTCTTCCTCTGCTCCTGCGTTGACCTACTGCTATGTGATTGGGCTGATCTTTGGTACTTTTCTGCTTCTTTCCCAATAGTGTTGACCTGGAGATTTTCTGCCAAGTTAGACAGCTGATTACAGAACCTCAAGACCACAAATTACACGAGGATACTTCTGTTTATTATGGGATAGTGATAAGGGATAATCACAGCTTTCTCCAAGTTGTCATAGTCTGATACAGTGAAGCATACTGTAAGGGTCACAATTCTCAAGTTCCAGCTACTATGAATTATAAAACAGATGGCCATGGGGTGCATCATGGTGACTGTCTTGTGCTACCCACTCCTCACCCAGGGATTCCCCAAATCTGCTTCTCTTGGCACAGCATTATTTGGCTTCTGTGAACTTTAACAAGAAGCTCCTGAGAGTCCTTAGGAACTCCCTCCCGTACATCGCTGCTAATCTCTCCATCATGTCCCTCAGCAAAACTTAGATTTGTTGTAGCAGCTGAGCCTGCGCAGGAGGTCACAACTGCATGCGAGGCTCTGCAGGTAGATAAGCTGCAGGGGTTCAACAGGAAGATGTTACAGAACTCTTCCCATAACTGTGGTACAACTAGCAGAGAATTTTGGGGCTTCCCAGTATATTCAACAGTGTTCTGCCATATGTACAAATCTGCTGGCAGCACATAGAGACTGGGCTTAGTAATAAGGTATACAGGCACAGCTGTATCTGTTCTGTGAATTTGCTGAGTGCGTCTCTGATCTGGTGTGCGCTAGTGCCATAGGAATTCAAGGGAAGAATCCTGTTGCATTCTCACTCGGCTTTGTGCAGGCTGTGTAATGCAATTGGAGGAAGTTTTAATTTAGTATAAGGAATTACTGTATTTCCTGTTGGTGCTGAGAGAGTAGGGATGTCCTTGGCCTTTGTATCTACTCCATTCCCATTTGTACATTTGTCAATCATACATGGACCATATATGATTGACAAATACAGAAATGAGAATGGAACAGATACGACACCATTCACAGAAGATGTTTTTGAACAGCTTGAAAAACTGAAAGTGGTCAAGGCCATGGGACCGGAGGAGATACATCCTAGGATACTACAAGAGTTCAGAGAGGTTCTGGCAGGGCCTTTAAAGGATGTTTTTAATAGATCTTTGGAGAAGGGAGAGCTTCCATAGGATTTAAGAAAGGTTGATGTGGTACCTCTTCACAAAGGTGTTAATCAGGAAAAGGTGACAAACTACAGGCCGGTAAGCCTTCTCGGTGGCAGAAAAAGTAATGGAGGCTCTCCTGAAAGAGGGAATAGCAGACTTTCTAGAAACCAATGGGTTACATGATCCAAGGGAACATGGTTTTACCAAAGGACAATTATGCCAAACAAATTTGATTGACTGGGTGACCAGAGAATTAGATAAAGGGCGTGCGATAGATGTGATCTACCTGGATTTCAGCAAAGCCTTTGATACTGTTCCTCACAGGAGGCTTATAACTAAGCAGCCTGGGGATGGATCCCAAGGCGGTGAACTGGATCAGAAATTGGTTGACTGACAGACGACAGAAGGTGGTAATAAACGGATCGAAGAGTGATGTACATAGTTTGACATGTTCTCCAAGTTCAAATTCCTGTTTATTGTAAGTCCAATGTAGTTTCCCCACACTGGACATTTGTGTTACATGTGAACCGCGCTGATGTAAATAGTGCGGTATATAAAAAATGTTAAATAAATAAACTTACTCGGATGAAAGGAAGATGAATAGTGGAGTGCTCCAAAGATTGGTCATTGGGACAGTACTGTTCATATATTTGTGAGTGTTATTGTTGAAGGATTGAAGGGAAAAGTTTGTCTTTTTGCAGGAGACACGAAAATTTGCAAAAAGGAGTGGACTCCAACGGAATGAATATAAGGAATGATCTACAAAAAGAATGGTCTAATGCTTGACATTGTTAGCTTACTAAACATGGTCCCTAGCCAATTTTCAAAGGGGTCGATTTAGGACCCTTTTAAGATTGGCCCATATATTTAGGAACTATGCTTTTTATTTTTTCCAATACAACAGAATGTTGAAAATAAATTATACATAAGAGGTTGAGAATGTCTGTCTGGGGGCAAAATAACCGTGAAAATTTAAGAGTGGGACCAAATCTGGCAGGGAGGAGCAAATGTGCCAGGATTAGACCAAGGATTCCAGAGAAATAAAATCTCAAAAAAGGGCCCACTGCTTTTCTTTATGAGGAGCAGTTCCAGACTCTGAAGCATAGAAACACTGATACACAAAGCAATTTGGAAATTGCTGCTTGCAAACTGTCTACTCCACTTTCCTGGTTACATACATACCCAGAGCACCACACACACTCTGAGGGAATGGAAATAATTCCATGACATGTTCCACAAACTTCCCCACCATGCACCACCCACTGCTGCCTTACCCATATTCCGCTGCTTGGCCGGCTCTTAGTGATTCAGCTGTGTATTTCATTTTTTTGGTTGTAAATACTGCTGTAAAACTTAGTGGCTGAACCATATGTCTTTCTTAATGATTGCTGTGTATGGTTATGCCTTATTTATTTATTTTATTTATTTAGATTCTCTTATATACCGCGCTATTCTGCATCAGTGCGGTTTACATTGAACAAACTGAAATTACATTGAACAGGGCATTATAACTTGGAGATAACTATTTTACAGGGAACATGGGCTATGGAGGGTTAAGTGGCTTGCCTTGTGACTGAGCCAAGGAGTTTGCTACTTATACTGCCACTTTGAGATAGAGAGGCACAGAAATATCTGTTGCCGTGGATGGTGGCATCCTGTGGTTAAACTAAAATCCATCCTTTTAAATCTGCTGACAAGGGACATCTAATGTTTAGAAATCGCACTTTATTCTTCTTTCCATGCCAATGAAATGTCTGGGTACTGCTTCATCCAATCTGCCTCTCCCCTCCAAGTCAGGAGCACACGATCACACACACGAAGGGGTTGTAAAGAAATTCATGAGCCCTGTTCTGCATGCTCTCCCTACTTTGAATCTCAATCTCTAGATACATATCCAGTTGACTCTTAATCTTTCTATTATGTTTCTGTTACCATGTGCCTGCAGGCACAATATTCCATTCTATTTAAATAGAAAGAATACCTCCTTTGATTTTAAATTAAATGTAGATGCAGCAAGTTAATTTATGCCCTGCGTTTCATCCTACAGAATGTACCGTCTCTCCTTGGGTGGTAGAACATGGCTGGGCAATACATCAACATGCAAGGGGTAACTTCAGCTTTTCCAATAAACTGTAGACAGTCACTTCTTTCATAATCAAAATATTCCATAAAAAGAACAAAACCCCAACCATGAACAGCTATACCACACCTCCACCAAAACACACAGTACAGCCCAGAGAGCTATGCTAAACCATGTTGTACTTAAGTTTTTAACTGTATGTGTATTTAACATACATTACTATATGGAAAGTGAACTGCTGTTCCAATTACACATAATGGGGGTTATTTTAGAAGGCGTATTTGTGCTTTGGACGTCTGAAAACGGGCCTGCAGACGTCCTCAGAGACATTTTAGAAGCTGGTTCTATAGATTCCTCAGCACTAGAACATCCAAGTTGCAAACAGGCCTGACCAGGATGTTCTGGGCAAGATGGATGTGTGTGCCTGATTTCAGAAACAGTGAACAGGTCACCACCCACTAGCAGAATGTCTATGGTCTATGTCTATTCCTGCTCCAGAGCATGAATAGGTATCAGAAAAGCTCTCATTCTGCCATCAAGACACCTTGAGGGCATAGAGAAACAATGTCCAATATTCCCTCTATTTTTCATAATGAAAACTGAAGGGAAACAAGGACACTTATTTTCAGTTTGGCACACTGATTGCCATCCCTACATGCAAAATAGCTGGTATAGATGTGCATAGAGTAGATGTCGTCACTCCAAGTTTTTGCAACAGGAACATCTATGTGGCCGGCGGCAAAGCCATCCATGTTGGGAATGTCTAAGTTTCCAAAATTCAGCTGAAACTTGAACATCCCCAGCATTTTCAGATATTTTGCCCTGGACATCCCAGAATGCATCTGGACAAACGTTCTAAAATGCCACTTAATATCAACGGATGCACACAGATGCAAATGTCTATGCACACTGACTGAAGACAATTACAAAACCCAACATGAGGGCAAATAAGGCCTGTCTACTCTACCCGATTTGCTTCCTTTTGTAGTGCTATTGGCCCAGTTGATGGAACATAGATGCACTCTGAAAAGCAAAAGCCCAAAAGTTTAACATGACCATGTAATAGAGCTTCTGTTGATCACTCAAACATCCTTTGTATGCAAACGTATACAAATTTCCTGCCTCTCTCACAGCTTCCAGCCATACAATGAATGGGCAAAGAGGCAGAGGTATGTTACTGGACCAATGTAAAAATTATAGAAAGATTTTGTAAGATAGCAAAACTCTAGAGGTCTTTACTACTACTACTACTGAGCATTTGTATAGCGCTATAAGACGTACGCAGCGCTGCATAGACATCTTTATAGCTCCCACCTATTGCACCTTTTACTGGGTAGAAGATTTTGAACCTTACCTTTATTCCTTCAATCCTAAAGCCAAGTGTGGCTGTAGAGCTGATGGTTTCCCGCCATTGCATATAGCGGGGTTTGGTGACAGCCCGTAATGTGTTCTCCTCCTCCGTCGGTGCTTCTGGATCCACTTCAATCATCTTCTGGTACATATCCTTTCGAAGGCTGGGTTTCTTCCTGGCCTTTGCTAATTCCTCTTCCAGGTATGTCCTGCAGGGTGGGGAAGCCACAATATTTGCATGTTCAGCCTGGGAGTTTCTACAGTGGGCAGGTCATTGTCTTTCTGACCATTGAAGTCAATGATCAAAAGGGACTAGCCCTCAACCAAGTTAGTGGAAGAATCAGTGCTTTCAAAAACGAACTAGGGCTTAATGGAGAAATGTAATCTTCCTAGGGTCACATAGCAGCTATGTATAGTTGCTATAAGCATGGGTGACTCTGGATATAGAGGAAGGAGGTTAGGCACCCATGCTTGGGTTCAGAGATGGTTATCCTAAATCTAAGCACTATCCCTGTGCTCCTAGACTGATGATCACAACTCCATGTCCCCGATTTTAAAGCACCACCATCCCTAAATCCTGACCTGCTCTTAACCTGTCCCAGCCAATAACCCCCTCTCTCTCCAAGCTTCACTCTGCCAGTAAGCCTGTCATGTTTAAGGACAATCACCTCCTCTCTGCCTCCCCCCCCCCCCGAACCTTAATCAGTTCTTAAAACCTGGACCATCATGTAATCCCCTTCCTCCTAGCCCTCCATAGAAAAGATCCTTCAGCTGCCCCTTCCCCCTGAAAAGGGAAAGCCCCCACCTCATGATTCTAGAGAGTCTTCTTACCGGCAGAGAGGGCATGATCTTCCGCAAATCAGCACTGCTGAGCTTCACAAAACAGCACCACACAGTAGCATCATCAAGTGCTGTTCAGGCAGCACCATTTCTGTGTAGCTCAGTAATGACAAAGACACCATATCGCTCCTGCCAATAGAAGACCCTCTGAAATCATGAGCTGAGATGTTCTAAAGGATCTACCCACCTCACTTAAGGAGTTGGGAAGGTAGATCCTTAGGTTCGATTTTTCATTAAGTCAATCAGTGGCCAGCTAGCTAAACTAATAGCGGTTAATTTTCACCAATAGCCTGGTCAACTAGGTCATGGCTGATAAAATATTCCTAAAAACTGCTCGATCTCTTACCAGCAGCTCTTTGAAACTCTTCCATTATGGAAACACTATGCTGTAAACTGGGCACGAAGGCAGTCGCTCCATATCAACAAACAAACCAGAATGTTTTTTCTATTTTTTTAAAAGAAAAATTTCGGACCTTTTAGAAAAGCCCAGTTCTGCCCGATGGAAGTTCACCACTTGCTGGGCGGCCATCTTGTTTGGAAGCCTGTTTAATAAATGCTTCCTCCCTCCATTTTGTGGCTGTGTGAAAAACCTTTCCAAAGTTACAATTTGAGTTGGAGAGAGTTTTATGAATTAAGTTGGATCAAATGACAATCAGTGTGGGTGAAAAGAATCAATTTGAGACCTCAGGAAGGGGTGTATAAACACTGTATAATCTATAATGAGATGTTCTCCAGTGAATAAAACTAGACGGTGTGTCAAAGCTGCAACCGAGGAGGCTGGAATTTTGAGACCCCAGAATACATCAGGATAACAACAATAATCTGATCATAAACCATCTCTCGATACCTTAGAAAATATTTAATATGTCAGAATGGGCAGCTCCCATTGTCCTGAATTGCTGAATGTTCTCTTCTATGCCTTTCTTATAAGGACATGAAGAATATAGCTCATCACTGTTTTGAAAGCTATCCAGGTTTCACATAGAAATTAGGGGGAGAACACACTGCATTCCAGTATCCTGTAGTAAACCATTTATAAAGTATCATTAACAGGGAGGCCAACAGGACTCATGCTACAAAGGTTTGAGGATTACAAAACTAATGTTTGGTGTCTGATGCCAGTGACCACAGCTTGGCTCATTTTGTACATCAAAACTGACAAACACTAATGCCTGCCAAAGGAAACAAACTAGATTCAGTGGAAAAGCAAACAGCTGGGATTTCGTAAACAAGCATGATCAAGTAAAACTAAGTAATTTACTTTGCAATTCCCCCCTCCCCCCCCCCCCGAACTAAAATGAGAGAAACATTTGCAAACAAAGTCTGATGAAGTAGCTCTCTTCCACCCTTACCCACTCAGGACTAACTTCCATCCATAGTTTGCATGACAGCTTATCATCCAATTACAAGTGGGTAAATGGAGGCCTAAGGAGGTTAAAATCAAGGGGTCAAGGAGAGATTTACAAACCTGATTTTCTTTTCAGTCTAAATGAGTGGGTTATGCTCCCTAGCCAGCAGGTGAAGGCAGACCACAGCAACTTTCAGTGATGTCATCACTTGGTATGCACACAAAGAAGCCAGAGTGAAGTTTCCCAAGCACTAAGCAAACCGAAAAACTCAGAGACAGCGCAAGTTAACAGCTATAACCATGTACAAACCATTTGACTCTTACCATATTCAAATCTGTAGCAGAAATAGAAGCAGACTGCTCCATGAAGAGGCAGCAAGGCTCCCAAACCATAGGAATAATCTTCCCGGGGGGGGGGGGGGGAGTGCTGAATTGTTCAAGCAGGATTAAAGGAAAGTTATGTAAATTTCCCCTTCCTTATCATCCTGATAGTCCAATCCAAATGAGTGGAATGTATCCAAGCAGACAGGCCAAGGGTGGGAGGAAGACGATGCTCTGGACAGAACTGCTCTACCAAATGCACCATCTGCTCTGGCTCTCACATACAATCTGCAGTGCTTCACAAAGGTGCTCAAAGATGACCGGGTAGCCGCCAAGAGGAGACCTTTGCCTTAATGGAGTGATTCTTGACTTCCTGATATCTACTTTCCAGCCAGAAGGTATGGGCCTCCTTAATCCAATGGGCAATCAAGGACTTGACTGCCACCAGTCCTTTCCTTAGAGCACCAAAGAGCACAAAAGATGGTACAACTGACTGATTGAATTAGTAATCTCCAGCTATATCATCAATGCCCTCTGCAAGTCCAGACACAGCGAGGGATCTATCTGAAGGTTCTCCTTGGAAAGGGGGCATAGTACAATAGCCTGGTTAAGAGGAACAGTGACAGTATCTTTGTGAGAAAGGAAGGAACAATCTGCAAGAAGACCAATGTCGTTGAGATTACCAGAAAAGGCTTCCTGCAGGAGAAGGCCTGCAGCTGACACCAATCTGGCTGAGGCAATGGTGACAAGAAAAACCCACCTTGAGAGTCAAATCCTTGAGAGACCTTTCAGGTGGGCTCAAAAGTGGGGACCCTTTAGAACCTTCAAAGCTAGAGATACTCCGAGGAACAACCAGGCCTACAGGAGGATGGATCTGCTTCAACCCTGAGGAAGGAGGACATGTCAGGATGCACTGCTAAGCACATCCCCTGAATTCAACCCAGTAGCATGCTATGGCTATAATTTGAACCTTGAGAGAGAGAGGGTTTAGTGCCAATCATTGGTACAAACTGCACTCCAAGAAGGACAGAATGGTGACAATGTCCACCTTCCTGGTCTCCAGGGCCTAGAAGACCACCACTTCTCGAGAATTTTTTCAATTGGGCCAAAAGGCTCAAGAGATCTGCATACCATGGCCTGCACAGTCAGTCTGGCACCACCAGAATTACTAGGCCCAGGTGACATTGAACTTTGCAAAGATGGCTCACCAAGAGCCGTGGGGGGGGGGGGGGAGAGACATACAAGAGCCCCTCTTGGGACCCCTCCTGATGCAGGGCATCCAACTCCACTGCCCATGGATCCTTCCTGTGTCTGACGTTTCATATTAGTCTAGGTGGCAGTCGGAATATTGGGCCCCACTTTGTCAGAATGAGGTTGATATGTGCAGGCTTAGCTCCAACTTGCCAGGATCCACAGAATTCCAACTTAAGAAGTCAACCTGCAGGTTGTCAATGCCTGCTATGTGGGTCATTGACAGGGCAAGTAGATGTTCCTCTATCCAATGACACAGCTCTGCCACTTTGACTGCCATTGTGGCACTGCGAGTCCCATCTTGTTTGTTGATGTAAGTCACAGCTGTGGCACTGTCTGAACATGCAGACTGCTTATCCCACTAAGAGGGGCTGAACCCTCACTAATGCCAGGTGGACTGCTCAGGCCTCCAGTTGACTATCTACAAGTCGGCTTCCTGAGGGGGACCAGAAACCTTGAGCAAACCAACCAAGACAGTGACACACCCAAACTGGAACTTCCAGAGGCATACCATCCAACAGATGGTGAGAGTGCAACCACCAATTCAACTGCTCTTTGATCTCCTAGGGAAAGGAACAAGATGATTAAACTGGGAGCTGGGAGACCAATGCATCAGATGCCTCTGTGGGGGGCACATGTGTGCCCTGGCCCAAGGGACAAGCTCCTGGGTCAATGTCAGGGACCCTAGGATTTGCAGGTAGCCTCAAGCCTGGGGAACTGGCAGAGCACAAAACTCCTTGAGTTGTTGCTGCAGCTTGAGCAACCTCTCCTGCATGAGAAACACTCTTCCGAAGCAAGTGTTGAACTGAGTATCCAGATACTTGGATCAATCCTTGCCAAAAAGGTTCTCACCAGTGCAAGGGATATTATCCAGCTTATCTTGAACCCATTGTTCAAGATCAGATGCTTGGAGCCAAGCAATCCTGCATGCACTGATGCATATAGCTGAAGTTCTGCTGATACATTCAAAACAGTCAAAAGAATCGGAGTCCGAAGACTCAAAGTATCAACGAGCAGGGTGTTCGCACTCTGCACATACTCGATACCTTTCAAAACCAGTAGCTGATGCTTGCGGTGCCGGCACCTTGGTTCTGGAAATGGACTCTAGGGCCAGCATGGGTGGTAGCATGGTAAGCGGCAAAAAAGTCGATGCAGGCTCTTTTGGTAACATAGCTGGTGCCGATGTCTGAGGAATCAACTATAAAGGCTTTACCGGTACAGAGGCCACCAGTAAGGCTGCTAAACTTTGCTCGATGGCCAGGATACATTGATCCATGGAGGCTGCAGATGCTTGGGTATCGGTACCGGACTTGCGGGGCACGATCCCTGAGCATGGCACCAGGAGCTCTCTGGAGGTGGAGGCTTCGGGAGCATCCTGGGACCCCACTAAGGCTTGGGAGGCAAGGTCCTCCCGCCGAGGTTGTTTGGCCGGTGTGTCCCCCTCCAGGGCAATGCCCAAGGCATCTCAATGCTTAGAAGGAGATCTACCCTTGGAGGGCCGGCCAGTCTTCAATGAAGACCTAGGTTTCAATAGTTGAGATCCTTAGGAGGAAGATAAAGCTCTCAATGACGTTGATGCTAAAGCACTTCAGAGGCAAAGAGGGTGCCCAGTTTTGCAGCTCAATTCTGTAGCTCTCTCTTTGTCATCTTCCTACAAAGAGGACATTCTGATGGTTGATGATCCAGTCCTAAACACTTTAGACACCAGTCATGGGTGTCCGTAGCCATAATTGTACTGCCACATTTGGAGCACTTCTTAAAACCACTGGATGGTTTTTCCATTTTGTCTGTGACAAAAGGGAGAGGCCTTAGCCTAAGATGGCATCAATATGCCTGAAGGGAGAAGAGATTTTTTTTTTAAGAAAAGAAAGAAAGCAAGCACCGACGGAGTCGGTACCAGTGTCAGTGAGAAAGCAGACACAACCACAAAAAATAAGAAAAAAACCCCAAATTTTCTGCAGTGACAGGAATTGCTTCTTGTCAGCTCCGCGGAAAACAACGAACTGAGGCGGGAAGGCAGCTACACAGGCGCAGTGGGATGCTCCCAAAAGCTTTTCTATTGCATGCTGGGGAGTGTTCCTGCGCGGGCTCCATCGGTACCGACGTTACCCATATGTGAAGACTACATTCCTGTTTGTTCCTGGTGATGGATAAAAATTGTCCTTGCCAGAATAATGCAATGACCAACCTAATCTCCATGCAGAAGTTAGGCACTTGGAGCTTGGCATTGACCACTTTCAGGTTCAGAATAGGCCAGAAGTATCCACCCTTCTTGGGTACCACAAAAGTAGATGTAGTAATGGCTCTGTCCTTGCTCTGTGGAGGACAGGTACAATGGCCTGCTGTTGAGTCCTGAGAGTGTTGGAAGCTATGAAAGGGCAAACCTTTTTTGGGTTTAGGTCCATAAGTGAAGTTTTTATTTTATTTAAACATGTTTTTTTATACCGCCCTATCATAGGATTCACAGCGGTTTACATATAATTATGAACCAATAAGACATTTACATTGAACAAGGGTACTAAACTTGGATGATTATAAGGGGTTAAAAATTTACATATGTATTTGCAGTGGGTAACATTAATGCAGCAAATGAAGCTGTATAAGTATTTATTATGAGGAGTGGGTTGAAGGATACATAGTCTAGGGAAGGTCCATATCAGAGGGACCATATATGAAGTAGGCTCCACTCCAATCCTTCCATTCAAGGCAGCCCTGAGTCAAGAATAAGCCCGATTTCAAAGTTGAGACTGAAGCTCGAAACATAGTTTGTGTTGCTATTGATGAATGACGGGGTTTCTTAACAAATTACATGGATTGATAAGCAATTTCAAAAAACCTTTGAGGCACGGGGTTTTTCGCATTTGCAAGTTAAGTGTGCTTCTGTTCTAATTTGTGTTTCACTTGGTGTGTTTACACAGCTCTGACGCTTGTTTAGTGTCATTTATATAGAATAAAAAGGAAACTTAGTCGAACAGCATTTTGCCTTTCTCAAAGGTTCCAACAAAAAGAAATTCACTTTACACTTCTTTATTCATTTTGCTCTAGGACAATGTTGAAGAAAACCTCTTTATAGTCATAGCACAAAAAGAGGGGGGAGATGCAATGGTCTCAGAGTGGGAATATGTGTTTACTACATCCTCATGCTGATTATATTTGGGTATTCTGAGGACATATTAGTAACATAGAAACATGATGACAGAAAAAGACCACATGGCCTATCTAGTCTGTCCTTTCATATCAACAACTACAACAGTCCACTTTTTACCTTTAGAGATCCTCTGTGTTGGTCCCATGCTTTTTTGAATTCAGTTACTGTCCTCATCTCTACCACCTCCACTGGGAGACTATTCCATGGATCCACTACTTTTTCCGTAAAGAAATATTTCCGCATATCACTCCTGAATCTATCTCCCTTCACCCTCATCCCATGTCCCCTCGTAGCAGAACTTGCTTTCAATTGAAAGAGGCTCTCTCCCTGAACATTTATGCCATGGAGGTATTTAAACATCTCAATCATATCACCTCTATCCCGCCTTTCTTCTAAAGTGTACATATTAAGATCCTTAAGTCTGTCCTCATATGCTTTATAATGAAGCCCACTAATCATTTTAGTAGCCACCCTCTGCACCGACTCCATCCTGTTCACATCCTTTTGAAGGTGCGGTCTCCAGAATTGCACACTATACTCCAAATGAGGTCGCACCAAAGACTTATACAGAGGCACTATCACCTCCTTTTTTCTGCTAGCCATTCCTCTCCGTATGCACCCAAGCATCCTTCTAGCTTTTGCCGTCGCCTTTTCTACCTGTTTAGCTACTTTAAGATCATCAGACACAACCACGCCTAGGTCCCGCTCTTCTTTAGTGGACAAAAGTACTTCACCTCCTATACTGTATTGCTCCCTTGGATTGCTGCAGCCCAAATGCATGACCTTACATTTTTTAACATTAAATCCCAGCTGCCAAATTCTAGACCATTCTTCAAGCTTAGCTAGATCCCTCCTCATGTTATCTACACCTTCCTGGGTGTCTACTCTATTGCAGATTTTGGTATCATCCGCAAAGAGTAGTGATGCTATCTATAGAAACATAACTAGGCTTTTACACTAACTACATTTAGAGTAAACCAGTTTGGCATTATTGCAATGCTCTTGTCATTCAAATGAAAGCTTCTGAAATAAACAGGATTTTCCCATCTTTATATGGATAATTTTTTAAGGGAGCGTGTAAAATGTTACACATTTAAGTCAAATAAGCTCTTATAATTGCCAAGGGTGTGTGAATGTAGAGAGACAGGTGCACAGAAAGAATAGTGCCTATTTTTATGTGATAAATGCACAAATGCTCCTGGGGCGGTGTGCTATTGGGGATATTTCTGGATAGCTGTTCTATAAAAAGCACATAGCAGCTTCTGTTACCTTTATAAACTAGCCACTTTTATGGGACTTTGACAAACTTATAGAGGGTCACTTTAGAACAGGGCAGTCAACATCACGCCTGCTACAAAATCTAGTGGATTTGCCTTGTTGGAACTCTTGGCACTCCCTATGTCCAAGTACTGAGTGCCAGAGCTGGAAGACAGGCTCACTTGGGAGGTTTTCCCAGTGAATGGAGCCTAATGGATGTCCAGAGAAGCAGAAAAATTCTTTAACCAAAAAACTGAAAGAAAGAAAGATTCAAATTTGAAAGCCACCCCTACCTTTAGGATTTATTGTACAGCCTGAATCAAAAGATCATGTGTTATAAAAAAAGAATTATTTTTCCTTGCTTAAAGTACATTGTTTAGACCAGTGATTCCCAAAGTGGATTGCACAACCCTCCAGGGGGTGTTGGGCTAATCTAGGGGAGCATTCAAAGACAAGGTGGCAATGTGGGGGCACTGCATTGCCCTAGGGGGGCACTGGAGAGAGAAACACAATATAGAGGCATGAACAGCTAAGTAGTTGAAAGTATATGCATTGTGCAATATAAATTGACTGTATACTAAAAGCCTCATTCCGAGCCACATCCATTCCTGCTATTCGTGCCCCCTCCCACTTGCATCTAGCTTCCCTGCTGGTTGTACGGGGAAGCTAGATGGGGTGGGGAAGGGGAGGATCGTGGGTGGCGTTAGGGCAGACAGTGGGAAGTCGCCGGCCCCGGACATACAGGGCCGATTCTAATGTCGGCCCTCTACATCCGGGGTCAGCGACTTGAGCAGGGAAGTTATTCCACTTCCGTGGTGGAATAACTTCTCTGGATGTTGGGGATCAGCAGGCCAGGGCCTGGGAAAGGGTGGCAGGGGGCACAGCCCAACCCTGGCCCTGGGAGGCCAAATCGGGGGTCGGGCTGCGGGGAATAAGCTGTTTGTTCCAGAGGCTGGGATTGTGGCTTTTAAATGGAGCCACGATGCCATGGCAACCGGACGCCATGGCGCCACAGCTCCATTTAAAAGCCCTGACTGAGTTAGTCTGGCTTTTCCTGTATGTGTAGGCCAGGCTGAATCACAGTCCCAGCCTGCACGTAAAAGACTGATCGCGATTGTGATCCCGCAGGGCTAGACGTGACCTGTGGGATCAGAATCGCAACACCCTCTGTACGTCTGGTTCAGACCGGATGTACAGGGGGTTCTACCTCCGGGACGGGATCAGGCTATAAATGAGCATATGTTTGCATTGTCACAAGAGAACCAACGGTGCATATGTTTACATTACATGATTACACCAGGGGGTTTCACAAGCTTATTTGGCAGGCATAAGCAGTAAGTTGTGTCTAGCATGTCAGATCTATATGCGTGAGCAAAATATACCAAAAGCAAAATGAAATAAACTTGTGAAACAGCCATTGGCCAGTCTTGGATGGTGGGACAAAATAATCTGTGGTGGGAATGACATTAGTGATTAGTTTTGAGCAATAGCCTCACTGGGTAAGGGGAGGGGCAGTTTAATAAATTTATTGAACCAAGGGGGCAGCAGGCTGAAAACATTTGGGAATCACTGGTTTAGACCATATTAAGAGGCCCTTTTACTGAAGTTACTGCTGCACATTAGCTCTAAAAACTAACATGTGGTAGCCACAGAGCCTCTGTGGTAACTGTTGGGGACATCTTCCCACACATTTAATGCAGATGCGTAGACACTTATCACCCGTCGACGTTACTGTCTGCTAACTGCAAAATGCAGTCCACACCTGTTCCACGCTATGTAGTTAATGCATGAATTAGCATATGCCAAGGGTCCTTTTACTGAAGGGTGCAGATCTGACATGCTCTAAAGGCATTCGGACATGCACAGACAGCTGGCACAGGACCATGACAGCACAACTGGATTTTAGCGCTAACTGTCCATGACATGTTGGGGTTGCCAGTGGGAGGGGTAGGAACGAAGGGTGAGCGTCACACAGTCAATGTACCCATGCTACATGCACGTCAGGTAAATAGTACGGGTACACTCACTGCCACCGCCATAGGTAGCACTGAGGGCGCTCACACTATTGTCATGCCAGGGTAGGTCACATGCACCATGGTGACTGCTGGGAACATACTTCCCGTGCCCTGGCACTTAACATTGTGACGCTGCCCTAATGCACCACGTTAAGTGCAACACCCTGGCACTCTTTGGTAAAAGAGCCCCAAAGTGTCCACTACTACAACTGTGCACTAATAGTGAAGATTAATTCACACATAACTAAAAGCATTTAAGGGTAGCAAAAACCTTTGGTTGGAGGGGCCAAACAAAACCAAACCAACCTCAAGTCCTGACCCCACGCATCTGTTGAACTTGAAATCCCACAGCTAGAGTCTACTTTTAGTTAAGATTTTAGGCAGTATAGTAAAGATCAGATTGTAAATAGTTATGGGGTTTCAAGGACAGAGCAAGCCCTGGCACTATAATCCAAATAGTGTGGTTTCATTTAAATAAGCTATCAAAATTGTTAACCGACTTTGCTAGATGCTGTTAATTGATCCATGAATTGATATAACAATTGATTAATAATGAATTCTACAGCACGCAGGAAATAAGAGGGACTTTGAATGAGAAAATCAGTGCAGTAAGGACATACTAAATTTGATCATGGAGTCAACTGGAACCCTCGGTACTGCTTCCCAGTATCCCTAAGAGACAGGGTCTGAAGGACTAGAAAAAGGGACTGCTACTTCTGGAGAGAGATCTGCAATTGTGAGTATATACTTCTGGGAATTTTCTGAAAGGACTACTTTGTATTAAAGCTAATTAATCTGTGAACCCAGTGTTTTTGTTAAATCAGTCAGGGCCTAGTAGCAGAAGTTTAAGTTTAAATTTAAAACACAGAAGAGAACTTTCTGGTTACATTTCATACCCAGCAGAGAGCTTGTAGTTTAAATTTCATAATAAGTCAGAGCCTAGCAGCAGCAAAGATCTGTAATTTAAATCAAATCAGAATATAACTTAACATAAAAGGCAAAACAGGGTCAGTACTCTGAGCAACAAAATGTCTTCTAGAGACCTTTACAAAGAGGCCTTCTACCTAGGGGGCAAGAGACCTGTGAAACTTTTTCAATAGGTGTTAACACCAGGTGACAGGTCAAAAGGCCATTTTGAAAGACTCCTTCTATCCAAGCAAGGACTGTTAATCACCCAGGAAGTTGGTCACAGCTTACCTCAGCAGCACAGGACAGGGTACTGTGTAGCAGCCCTCTTTTAATAAGTATTATGTCCCTCCCTCCCTCCCTCCCCAACACCCACCCACCCCTGGGATAATCATAGCTTTATAGGTATTTACACATCTTAAAGGAAAGGAGGTGCTCTCAGGTGAAGCTCATTATCCAAATCAGTCTTACACTAAGGACCTGAGATTAATTAAGCTTCAGGTGAACAAGATATATTAAACGTATTAGGTACAGTTTTATTAGTATAAATATCCCTAGCAACCCTTAGTAAGTAAAGAACTTAAAGGGTAGTTACTCACCTGTAACAGGTGATCTCCGGGAACAGCAGGAATTTAGTCTTCACATATGGGTATCGTCGGTACCGACGGAGCCTGAGCGGGAAAGCTCCCCAGCGTCCAATAGGAACACTTTTGGGAGCATCCCTCAGCACATGCACGCTGCCTTCCCACCTTTCCAACTGTCCCTCTTCAGTTAAGTTTGTAGCTGAGTGAAAGGATAGAGGGAGAGAGGAAAGAGACAAAGAGATAGAGAGACAACTCCTAGGGGAGGTGGGTGGGTTGTGAAGACTAAATTCCTACTGTTCCCGGAGATCATCTGCTACAGGTGAGTAACTACGCTATCTCCAGGAACAAGCAGGAATGTAGTCTTCACATATGGGGACTCCCTAGCTGAAGATGCCAGGGAGATAGCCCCAGGAAGGTACCACCCTAGAAGGTGGGATCCTTCCTCCCATGGATCTCTGGCATTCCACCAGGGCTGGTGGGTAGGAGTTGATTTAGGTTTGAAAGAGATTTTGAAGAACAGCTTCGCCAAAGAAGGCATCCCGACGGGAGGCTTTATCCAGGCAGTAGTGGGCTGTGAAGGTGTGTACCGAAGCCCAGGTGGCTGCTCGACAAATGTCATTGATAGACACAGAGTGGAGATTAGCCATAGAATTTGCCAATGCCTCTCACGTTATGAGCTGTGACATGGTCTTGAAGAGGAAGACCCTTACTCTCATAAGCAAAGGATATGCATTGGGCAATCCAATTAGATAAAGTTCTTTTGGAGACTGGAAGTCCCAAATGACTAGGGTCAAAAGCTATAAAAAGTTGCGAGGACCTTCTATGTTGCTGTGTTCTTTGCATGTAAAAGGCTAAGGCTCTTTTACAATCCAAAGTATGAAGGTTTCTTTCTGCATTAGAGGCGTGAGGCCTCGGAAAAAAAAAAGGAAGATAAATTGATTGATTTAAATGAAAAGGTGAAACCACCTTTGGCATAAAGTGTGGATGAGTTCTAAGAACAACCTTATCATGATGAAATCTAGTATAAGGAGGATCAGCCACTAAAGCTTGCAATTCACTAATGTGATATGCAGAGGTGATTGCAATTAAGAAGATGGCCTTCCAGGTCAAAAACGTAAGGGCTGTAGTAGATAAAGGCTCGAAAGATGGCTTCATGAGCTGCCCCAGAACTAGATTTAGATCCCATGCCTCCGGTGGTGGCTTGATGGGAGGTTTGGTTAATAGAAGGCCTCTCATAAATCTTGATATGAGTGGATGAGAGGAAATTGGTTGTCCATTCAGAGGCTTATAAGAAGCTGCAATTGCACTAAGATGGACTCTTATCGAATTGGTCTTTAGACCAGAATTCGATAAGTGAAGGAGATATTCTAGTATCAATTCTAAGGCTATGACCAGGGGGTGTAATCCCTTCTTGGAGCACCATATCGTAAAACGTTTCCACTTGAAGGCATAAGATCTTCTTGTAGAAAGTTTCCTAGAAGCCTGAAGGATATCTTTTACCTGTTGGGAAAGGCTGAAATCTTGGAGGTCTAAGCCTTCAGCAACCAGGCCGTGAGGTGCAGGAACTGGGGATTCGGGTGCCATAGCGTCCCGTTCTCCTGGGAAAGGAGATCCGGAGCATGCCCTAACTCCAGAGGTGCCGCTTGAGAGAGATGTAAAAGCAGGGAATACCATGTTTGGTGTGGCCATCGTGGTGCTATGAGAATCATGCGTCCCCTGTCTCTCTGAAGCTTGAAGAGTGTTTTGGGGATGAGGGGAATGGGTGGGAAGGCATAAAGGAAGTCCTGACCCCAGTGAAGGAGGAAGGCATCCCTTGCCTGACAGTTGTGAGCCGGAATCCTGGAACAGAACTGGGGAAGTTTGGCATTCAGTGGACTTGCAAAGAGGTCTATGTCTGGAGTGCCCCAGAGATGAAATATCTTTGCCACCTGGTCTAGGTGGAGGGACCACTCGTGAGGCAGCAGTACTCGATTGAGTTTGCTCAAAGGTTTTGAATGCCTGGAAGATATACCACTAGAAGGTGAATTTGATGCTCTCTGGCGAGGGCCCACAGTTGTAAAGCTTTGTTACATAACGACAGAGAGCCTGTTCTGCCCTGCTTGTTCACATAGAACATGGCTACTTGATTGTCCGTCTGGACTAGGACTGTCTTGTAGCTGAGCTGGGCGTGGAATACTCGAAGAGCTAAATAGATTGCTCTTAATTCCAGGAGGTTTATGTGTAAACCAACCTCCTGTGGAGTCCAGGTGCCCTGGGTAGAGAGATGATTCAGGTGTGCTCCCCAACCCACCTGTGATGCATCTGTTAGGGTGGCCTGAAAGAGGGGTGTATGAAAAGGAGACCTCACTGTCAGATTTTCTAGTGATTGCCACCATTGGAGGAACAAAATTAGTTGTTGAGAGATTCTTATTTTGTCCGACAAATAACCTGTGGCCTGTGTCCACTGTGTGGAGAGGGTCCACTGAGCTGCTCGCATGTGGAGGCGAGCATGTGGGACTACATGAATTGTGGATGCCATATATCCCAGTAACTGCAGTAGCTCTCGAGCAGTGAGGGAGGATTTGCCTAATGCTTGAGAAGCTAGTTGCATTATGCGAAGACACCGGGCTAGTGGAAGGAAAGCCCTTGCCTGTCTGGTATCTAGACAGGCTTCTATGAATTCTAGGCATTGGGAAGGAACTAGTTGAGATTTTGGGAAGTTTATTACCAATCCCAAGTATTGGAGGATTTGCATTGTACGGGACAGTGCAGTTCTGGCCTCTGCAACTGTAGGGGCTCGAATGAGCTAGTCGTCTAAGTAAGGGAAGATGAAAATCCCCAGGGTTCGTAGAAATGCAGCTACTACTGCCATGCATTTCATGAATACCCTTGGTGCTGAAGCCAGACCAAAGGGAAGAAACCTGTACTGGAAATGTTTTCCCCTGAAAAGGAAACGTAAAAATTTCCTGTGATCTGGATGGATGAGAATGTGAGTGTATGCATCCTTTAAGTCTAGAGAGAAAAGCCAATCCTGGCTTTGAAGGTATGGCAGAAGAGTTCTTAGAGCAATCATTTTGAATTTCTCTCAAAACAGATATTTGTTCAATTCTCTGAGGTCCAGAATGGGTCTGTGTCCTCCTGTTTTCTTTGGAATAAGAAAATAGGGAGAGTAAAACCCTGCACCCCGTTGAGGAATGGGTACTTCCTCTATTGCCCCTTGGGCAAGAAGTGTGGAGACTTCGTGATCTAGCAGATTGTCTGCAGAGGTTTGAGAATTGAATTGCTTTAGAATTGTAAGAGGGGGCATGCTGTGAAAATGAAGCTTGTACCCTTCTCCTTCAATGGACAAAGTCCAATCTTCTGCTGTTATCTGATGCCATCTGTTGGCAAAGTGGCATAACCTGCCCAGAATATTGGGGGGTTGGGGACCCCTCAGAGGCAGGAAGGCAAAGCTCTCTAGGAAGGCGTCAAAGCCCTTGAGGGGGCTGAACCTGGAGAGCTGGTTGGGCTCTCGGGCCTTTTGGCTTCTTTTGCTGTCTAGTTTGTCCCTTTTGGGCAACCTGACCTTGGTTTGACTCTGCTGGGTATAGGAAGGATAAAACTTCCTCTTTTTGCTAAAAGAGGGTTTTTTATAAGGCTTCCTTTTGGCTGGAGTGGCTGTCGACTTTGACAATCGATCTAAGGTAGAATTGTCAGAATCTAACTCGTTAGCCTTTTCCTGCCAGTTCTTGCCGAAGAGATTCTCCCCCGTGCAAGGAATGTTGCCTAACTTGTCCTGTACCCAAGTCTCCAAGTCTGATGCCTGTAGCCAGGCAATCTGAAGTGCGCCAATGGCAATAGCAGAGGTTCTGCTGATGCATTCGAAGCAGTCAAAGGCTGCATGATTAACAAACTTGGAGACATCTTGAGCATGCTTAACTAGAGCAAGAAAATCTTGTCTCTTGTCATCTGGGAGAAATGGGCTCATAAGTTCCAAGTCTCCGGTGACTTCCTTGAGGAACATTCCCATATATAGGATATATGAATTGATCCTAGCTGAAAGCATGGAAGCTTGAAAAGTTCGGCGCCCAAAAGCACCCAGAGTCCTGCATTCACGACCTGGAGGATTGGATGCATGCCTCTTTGCACTTTTCAGCCTACGCATGGCTGATTCCACTACCATTGAATGGTGTGGCAGCTGAGTTTTCTGAAATCCAGGACATGGTGGAACTCGATACATAGTATCAAGTCTCCTATTGTGAGGAGAAGTAGTCAGAGGTGTCTCCCACATTCTGAGCATCAAGCTATGCAGAATTTCATGGATAGGCAGAGTGGCTGCCTCCTTAGGAGCTTTAGGATATTGGAGAATTTCCAATTCCTTTGCTCTGAGTTCCTCTTCAGGAGCAACTGTGATTGAAAGACCTTTGGCCATATCACGGATGAAATCCTGAAATGACATGTCCTCTGGAGGTGACATTTTGCATTGGGGAGAAGAGGGATCTTCTAGGAGAAACCCTCTAGTGCCAGCAGAATTGTCAGAGTCTTCGGAATCGGAGGAATCTAAGTATTCCTGACCCCGATGCTCTTGCAACACACGATCCCGGTACCGATCAAAGTCGGTACCGAGCTGTCCCGATACCGCTCTGTCAATTCCAGCCAGAGATGGCATAGGAAGAGTTCCCACCGTGGCCGGTACCATCGGTACCGGTATCGGTGTCGGTACCGGTGTCTGTGCCGGTGTCTGTGGGACCACTGGTACCGCAGCTGAAAGAAGAGCTGCGATGCTGTGCTTGATAGCGAGGAACCTCTGGTCTATCGATGCTGCCGATGCCTGGGTGTCAGTACCGGTAAGGATGGCCGGAACCCCTGAGAATGGCACAGGTAGTTCTTGCGAGGTTGAGGCCTTGAGAACATCCTGAAGCCCCATCGATGCTTTGGAAGTCGAAGCCTCCCGCCGGGGCTTTTTTGCTGGTGTGGTTCCCTCAAGGGCAATGCCAATGGCCTCTCGATGCTTAGCAGGAGAGCTACCCTTTGAGGACCGGCTTTTATGTTTAGTTACCTGAGATCCATGGGAGGAAGAAGAGGCCCTTGATGATGTCGATGCAATGGATCTGGCATCCAAAGAAAAGAGGGTACCGAGCTTTGCAGCCCGGTTCTGTCTTCCTCATTTAGTCATCCCCATACAGGAGAGACATTCAGTTGGAGAATGTTCAGGTCCTAAACATTTCAGACACCAATCATGGGTGTCAGTGACGGAGATGGTACCGCCACACTTAGTACATTTCTTAAAACCACTAGTTGGTTTTTCCATGTTTTAGGAATATGGGGCCTAGTGCCCAAAATGGCGCCTAGCACCAAAGAGAAAAGTTTGTGGTTTTTTTAATGAAAAGAAAAGAACCGGCGGTACCGGTAGGCGTCGTGCAGAAGGGAAACGCGACCACAAGAAAAGAAATTTAAAGACAGAATTTTCTGCGGTGACAGGGAATAGATCCTGTCGGCTCCGCGGAAAATGAAGAACTGAAGAGGGACAGTTGGAAAGGCGGGAAGGCAGCGTGCATGTGCTGAGGGATGCTCCCAAAAGCATTCCTATTGGACGCTGGGGAGCATTCCCACGCAGGCTCCGTCGGTACCGACGATACCCATATGTGAAGACTACATTCCTGCTTGTTCCTGGAGATAGAACTAAACACAAGCTTAAAACTAAGATACAGACAGCAGTCCAGCAGTGAGATGGGGGCTTTCCAGTCTTTTGCATTGAGTGTCATATGTATGATTTTCTCCCAGTTGGAGAGAGGTTTTACGTGTGCACTAGGTGCATGGAGCTCTTTGCTCTCAGGGAACTAGTCCGTTCTCTTGAGGCTAGAGTAGCAGACTTGGAGGACATAAGAAAGACAGAGAGGTACATAGACGAGATCTACAGGGATATAGTTTGAAGTCCCACCTCCAGTCTGGCAGCATCCCTGTTTCCAGGGAGGAGAGAGGTCACGCGACAGGACAGCATCACCCTGGTGTGGCAGTAAGTGATCCTGGAAATAGGACCTGTCCTCCAGGTGATGTAAAACCCTCCTCTCGCACCGAGGAAGTTTCTCCAGGGCCATGTGCCCATGAGGGAAGGGTTAGGACAGCCGTTATAGTTGGTGATTCGATCATTAGCCATGTAGATAGCTGGGTAGCTGATGGATGTGAGGATCACCTGGTAACATGCCTGCCTGGTGCGAAGGTAGCGGACCTCACGCACCACCTAGACAAGGTCCTAGATAGTGCTGGGGAGGAGTCTGCTGTCTTGGTACATGTCGGTACCAATGACGTAGGAAAATGTGGTAGGGAGGTTCTGGAGGCTAAATTTAGGCTTTTAGGTAGGAAGTTGAAATCCAGAACTTTCAGGGTAGTGTTCTCCGAAATGCTTCCCATTCCAGGCGCAGGACCCAAAAATCAGGCAGAGCTCAGGAGTCTCAATGTGTGGATGAGACAATGGTGCAGAGATGAGGGTTTTGGATTTGTTAGGAACTGCGGAACATTCTGGGGGAAGGAGGGGCTCTTTCGGTTGGATGGGCTTCACCTTAACAGGGATGGAACCAGGCTTCTGGCATTAATCTTTAAAAAGGAGATAGAGCAGCTTTTAAACTAGATAATAGGGGAAAGCCAACAGTTGCCCAAGAGCACATGGTCCAGAAGAATGTAGCCTTGATGGATACTACCAAAAGCAGAGAGGTTCCAAAAAAGAGTAAAGTAGCCCAAACACCCTCGAGTATGGAGCAGAGAGAGCTTAAAGATCCCAAAATTAACCATGCCTACTAATAGCCAGATTAATATGAATAAAATACAGTCTCTAAAATGCTTGTATGCAAATGCTAGAAGTTTAAAAACTAAGATGGCAGAGTTAGAATATATAGCACTAAATGAGAGTTAGATATGATTGGAATATCAGAGACATGGTGGAAGGAGGACAACCAGTGGGACACTGATACCTGGGTACAAACTATATCGTAATGGTAGAGCTGGTCAAATTGGTGGAGGGGTTGCGCTCTATGTTAGAGAGGGCATTGAGTCAGAAAGGATTAAAGTTTTGCAGGAAACAAAATTTGCTGTAGAATCTCTATGGATTGAAATTCCATGTAAAAAAGGGGAAGGCGATGGCAATGGGGGTGTACTATCGACCGTCTGGCCAGAATGAACAAATGGATGATGAAATGCTCAAAGAAAAACAAGGAAGCTAACAAAAGTTACAGCGCAGTAATAATAATGGGTGATTTCAATTACCCCGGTATCGACTGGGTCAGTGTCACAGAAGGACATGCTAGGGAGATAAAGTTCCTAGATAAAATAAATGACTGCTTCTTGGAGCAGCTGGTTCATGAACCGACCAGAGGGGAAGCCATATTAGACCTAGTCCTTAGTGGAACACCAGATCTAGTGCAAGAGATAAGGGTGTTGGGGCCACTTGACAATAGTGATCATAGCACGATCACATTTAATTTAATTAGTGGAGGAGGGATAGTAAGGAAATCCACAGTACTACCTTTTAACTTTCGAATGGGAGACTATGATAAAATGAGGAAAATAGTTAAGAAAAAACTAAAAGAAGCAGTTGCAAAGGGTAACAACTTACATCAAGCTTGGGTGTTGTTGAAAAATACTATCTTGGAAGCCCAGAACAGCTGTATTCCACGCTTTAAGAAAAGTGGAAGGAAGTCCAAAAAACTGCCAGCATGGTTTAAAGGTGAGGTTAGAGAGGCTTTTGCCAAGAAAGCATCTTTCAGGAAATGGAAAAAAGAGCCAAACGACGAAACCTGGAAACAGCACAAGCACTGGCAAGTCAAATGCAAGACATTGATAAGGCAGGCAAAGGGAGAATTTGAGAAGAAGCAAAAACGTGAAATAAAGACTTTTTCAAGTACATTCGTAGCAAAAATCCTGTGAGAGTCAGTTGGTCCATTAGATGATAGAGGGGTTAAAGGGGCACTAAGAGGCGACAAGGCAATAGCAGAGAGACTGAATGAATTTTTTGCTTCGGTCTTTACTGAGGAAGATGTAGGGTTGTTACCCATGACTGAAGTGGTATTTAAAGGTGCGGAAGAATTGAAGGAAATATCGATACATCGGGAAGATGTATTACAACTATTAGATAAACTGAAGAGTAGCAAATCACCTGGGCCGGATGGTATACATCCAAGGGTGTTGAAAGAACTGAAATATGAGATTGCAGACCTGCTATTAGTAATCTGTGAATTTTCATTAAAATCATCTGTAATACTTGAAGATTGGAGGATCGCCAATGTAACGCCAATTTTTAAAAAGGGTTCCAGGGGTGATCCGGGAAACTACAGACCAGTGAGCCTGACGTCAGTTACAGGAAAAATGGTAGAAACCATCATAAAGAACAAAATTACTCAGCATGTAGATAGTCATGGCCTAATGGGAGACAGCCAACATGGCTTTAGACAAGGAAAATCTTGTCTTACTAATCTGTTATGTTTTTTTGAAGGCGTGAATAAACAGGTGGACAAAGGTGAGTCGGTTGATATAGTGTATCTGGACTTTCAGAAAGCCTTTGACAAGGTCCCTCTTCAGAGACTTTTAGCAAAACTAAAGAGTCATGGGATAGGAGGCAGTGTACTGTTGTGGATCAGGAACTGGTTAAAAGATAGAAAGCAGAGGGTAGGGCTAAATGGCCAATTTTCCCATTGGAGAAAGGTGAATAGTGATGTACCCCAGGGATCTGTGCTGGGTCCGCTGCTTTTTGACATATTCATAAATGACCTGGAAAGTAGCCTAGTGGTTAGAGCACTGGGTTGGTAACCAAGTAACCAGGGTTCAATTCCCACTAGCACTCCTTGTGGCCTTGGGCAAGTCACTTAACCCTCCATTGCCTCGGAAGAAAGGCCTGGCAATCTACTTCCGGTGACACTGCCAAGAAAACCCAGGAGCTTCTGGGTCGCCAGGAGTCAGGACTGACTCAAAGGCACACATTGCATTTGCAATAAAAGAAAATACTTTTTCACTCAACGTGTAATCAAACTCTGGAATTTGTTACTGGAGGATGTAGTAAAGGCTGTTAGTGTAGCTGGGTTTAAAAAAGGTTTGGACAAGTTCCTGGAGGAAAGGTCCATAAACCATTATTAAGAAGGGAACCAGGATATTAATGCTTGACCCAGTACAAGCATTGTGGAACCTGTGTCTTTTGGGGAAACTGCTAGGTACGTATGACCTAAATTGGCCACTGTTGGAAACAGGATACTGGGCTTGATGGACCTTTGTCTGATCCAGTATGGCATATCTTATTTTCTTATGTTAAGAAACCGAGCACACACTCGATTGGTGGTCCCATTAAAAACAAAAAATTGGTTACAATGCTCATATATAAGCTTCTTGAGGTCGAGAAATAAATGGAAAAAAGGCTTTTAACAGATGAGTGAAACTGGATTTTCCCCCTCTGAAGCAGAACTAATATATCGATAGCAATTTGGACGCACAACACTGTCACAGATTATTCATTGATTTATTATAATATTGGACTGGAGAATCTTTCGATAAAATTATAATAGAGTAAAATGGACTGTTAAAGTCATCTAGCTAAAACTAGTCTAGTGTAGGCAAAAAGAAGTCCAACAAAATTTTTTTTTAGTAGAATTGAAAGTCTGAGTCATGATGCAGCTTCAGTGAAACTGTGGCCGCGTCGAATTTGCCAACTGTGCCGATGGCAAATTGAAAGTACCGATTTTGCTGTTTTTTGCCAAAGGGCAATGAAAATAGTCACCCGGCTGACAGAGAATTAAACACAATATTTAAAGAGGATACTAAATGAGGGAAATAAAAGTGCTACGAGAAAATAGTTGTGGATTTGAATGCTTTCATGAAATACGAACATAAGCCATTGTGAAGTTTTTCAGCCCTATAATAGAATAAGCCTTTGCAAAACTACAAAGAGGCTTTTCACAGAGATCTTTTCCTCCTATTAATTCTTCTTTTTGATTAAAACCTTTTCAATCTCCAGTATCCTTGTTAAGTGAAAGGTTAGGAACAATTTTGCTGAATATGTGTTCACTACTAACTGCTGGCCATTATCCACCTCTGTGTCAGGCCTTGTAGGTCTATTTTTATCCTATTATATAAAGACAAATAGCTCCCTGTTTGTCTTCATAGAACACTAGGGGTAAACTGACAAAAACTGCCGATATGTTGAAACTGTGAACATTAAGTGTGCAGGATTATCTGTATTCTATAAAATTCATGTGTAAATCGTGGCTCCGCCTGCACTTCGTCCAAATTTTTCCCCTGAACATGCCTACTCTAAAGTCACGAACAAGTATGGTGTCTATTTGTGCCATACATACTTAAAATGCATGAGGTGGTTTTATAAGAGGTCTTTTAGAGACATATACTGGCATGAATGCATGAAAAGCTTAATGAAATTACCTCCACAGCAGTGACATCTAGGGAACTGCAGGCCAAAAAATTTTGTTTTGTCTCATTTCATCTTGATTTTTTTTGTTTTCGTATCGTGTTGTTTTTTTCCAATGGCATGCGCTATTGCGCAACAGCATGCAGTCTGTGCATGTGTGAGTTGTAGACACTACTGCATAAAAGCACACATTACTGCTGCTCTCATTTTGAAACAAAAGCATATGTCTAGTGATATCCATCCACTATACAGTCAGCCTATATGTTTTAGGCCTGCCATTTAAAATATGATTGAGTTACTGGCCTTGAATGGTTCACAATTGTTATTTGTGGCTGGTTTTGTTGGAAAAATCGAATATAAATTATTTTCACCAAGACAGAGCGAGTTCATTTTGTTCAAAGTCGGATTTATCGTTTCTTTTTTTTTTACCCAAAGCGATTCACAAGCAAGCTACAGAGTCCTCATTGCAGCCCTATATCGAATGGAGAACAAGGAACGCCCCCTCGGGTTCCACCCATTGATGTTACAATAGCTGACATTTCCTTAAAGGGTTATCAGTAAGTCAAAAGTAAGGACCTACAGGCTGGTATTCAAAAAGCACTTATCTACACTGAAGCCCCTACTATCGGCATTAGTGCTGCCAGCTGAGTTCATCCGCCAATTTCCAGTGATATTACTGACCATCCCGACACAATCCACGTACTGCAGGGTGTTATGTGGGCGGTACTAGAAATTATCCAGATATCCAAATAGCAGATTAAATATCACTGCTAACTATCTGGTTAACTTGAGAGCACAAAAGGCGATCCAAACGCTATCTGCATAGCAGACTGAATTTATTTTTCTTGATTTTAAATACATGCCTTACCTTAGCAATGAAGGCGAGTTACAAACATACTACAAGTAAATCATACAATTAAAGATTCCTAAGAGGACAGAACAATAAATCAAACAGGCATAGCTAACAGAATACCAACTATCCTCACCCTCCAACCCCCACCCCCACATAATCATGTCTTAACCTGCCTCCTAAATGACAGATAAGAACTTCCAGCATGTGCAACCAATGGAAATATATTTCAGAGGTGAGGACCCTGCACAGCAAAAGCTCTCTGGGCCAGTACTGCAAACAAATTCCTCCTGGCAATGCTGAGAGGAACGCAAACTCCAACCTGGAGTATAAAATAAGACAGAACTTCAATTAAGCCAGCATGCCACGCTATAAAGCCTGGTCAACCCAGCAGAGAACCTTGAACTGAATTTGGGCCTCTAACAGCAGCCAATGAAGGGCAGTCAAAACTGGGGAGGTATGATCACAAGCTTACTTGTAAGCAGCCGCGCTGCCGTAGTCTGGACCAGTTGTAGCTACTTCAGCTGATATTTAGGTAGACCACTGTACAAGCTGTTACATTAATCTAACCTAAGTGTTGCATGTGCTAGGGTTGCTAGATCTTTATGCTCTAGCAGCGGATTATGCTGCCTCAGATGATGCAGGCTAACAAAAGAAGCCCGACCATAGATGAAATTTGATCTCAAGGAAGAAGCTCTTCATCAAAAATCACACCAAGAATCCTAACCTACCTCTGTTCAGCGGTAGCCCTCCGATAACTTGTGAAAATATGGCACTAATTACATCATAGTTAAATTTAGCGGTACTTAATATACATATTTTACTTAAATGTACACTATGGAGTTAAATATCAACCCAATAAATATGGTGATGGCCTGACCAATGATCCATCAAATCTAGTGCATTTTGTCTCCAATAGTAGTAAGTCTGTTATGTGTTTTTGAAGGTGTGAATAAACAGGTAGACAAAGGTGAGCCAGTCGATATAGTGTATCTGGATTTTCAGAAAGCCTGTGACAAGGTCCCTTATGAGAGGCTCTTGGCAAAATTAAAAAGTCATGGGATAGGAGGCAGTGTACTATTGTAGATCAGGATCTGGTTAAAAGATAGAAAGCAGAGGGTAGGGCTAAATGGCCAATTTTCCGAATGGAGAGGGGTGAATAGTGGATCTGTGCTGGGTCCGCTGCTTTAACATATTCGTAAATGACTTGAAAATGGGAACGAGTGAGGTAATCAAATTTGCAGATGACACAAAATTATTCAAAGTTGTTAAAATCCAAGAGGATTGTGAAAACTTGCAAGAAGACCTTGATAAGTTAGAAGGCTGGACATTCAAATGGCTGGTGAAATTTAATGTGGACAAGTGCAAAGTTATGCACCTAGGAAAAAACACCACAAATTATGGTTACAAGATGCAAGGTTCCACAATAGGAACCACCACCCAGGAAAAAGATTTAGGCGTCATCGTGGATAACATGTTGAAACCCTCTGCCCAGTTTGCAGCAGCAGCTAAGGCGGCAAATAGAATGCTAGGAGTCATAAGGAAAGGAATGGAGAATAAAATAAAGGATATTATAATGCCTCTGTACAGTTCCATGGTGCGACCGCATCTTGAATACTGTGTGCAGTTCTAGTCACTGTATCTTAAAAAGGATATAGCGGAAATAGAAAAGGTACAAAGAAGAGCCACCAAAATAGTAAAGGAAATGGAAGGATACCCCTAAGAGGAGAGGTTTAAAAGGTTAAAGCTCTTCAGCTTGGAAAAGAGGCAGTTGAGGGGAGATATAATAGAGGTCTATAAATTAATGGAGTGGAACGGGTAAACGTAGATCGATTGTTTACACCATCAAAAAGTAGAAAGACTAGGGGACAAGCAATGAAGCTACAGAATATCCCATTTAAGACTAAGAGAAAATATGTTTTCACTCAACATGTAAACAAACTCTGGAATTTGTTACTAGAGGATGTAGTAAAAAGCTGTTAGTGTAGCTGGGTTAAAAAAGGTTTGGACAAGTTCCTGGAGGAAAGGTCCATAAACCATTATTTTCAATGGAGTCACGGTGCCATGGCAACTGGACTCCATAGTGTCATCACTCCATTGAAGAGCTCTGACTGAGCTAGCCAGGCAAGGCCTGTATATGCAGGCCGGATGGAATCGGGGTCCCAGCCTGCACATACAGGTCTGTTCATGATTTTGATCCTGTGGGGCTAGACATGCCCAAGGGATCAGAATCCCGGCTTCCTCTGTGCGTCCGGTTCAGACGGAATTGGGCCCATACTGTATATATAGCTCACGCCTTTCCTGTAGCAGCTGAAGGTAAGTTGCCCTCAGGTACTATGGTAGTTCCTCTGTCCTTGGAGGGCTGAGTCTAAGCTTTGCACTTGAGGCAATGGAGAGTTAAGCAACTTGTCCAAGGCTACAAAGAGCCACAACGGGATTTGAACCCTGGTTTCTCTGGTTCCCAGCCCACTGTTCTACAGTAAATACTAGTCTGCCCCTCCATGCCAATAGGCAAGGAATGGATATGCCATGAAACCTTGTATCTCATCTCTCTGAACAGTCCTCCAAAACAGTACAGGCATGTTAATGGGAAAGAGGGGGAGGGAGAAAGGGTGCACTAAATATGACCTGGTTTTGCCCTCATAGGGTGAAGAAATTCATTTGTAGTGCTATGAAGTTGGCACCTTTCAGTCACTAGACGCTTGGTGGGGAAGAAGAAATTCAGTTCTATGAATTCCTATCTTAGCAATTTCTTTTCCTGATGAAGGGCATTTTTGTACCTACAAAAGTCAGCTGAAACAGTAGGTTGTTTTGAAAGGTTGCTGTCCAGCCTGTAGCAACAAAGGTCATGGATAACCACTGCTGCAAGCAAATTTTAAGGAAATTATTTCCTATCATCTTGCCAACAAGGAGCAATGTTTTGTTTTTAACAAAGCACCGTTAATGCTGCTTAGAATATTTTCCATTTGCTCCATCCTGTAATTTGAACTTTGAGGAACTCCACAGACATTCTAAATCCTCATATCAGGGTTTGCCTGGTCAGGGCCTCAGGGGAACTAATCGTTCATTTCTGAGCTAAACTTTAAGTGACCAATTCCAGGGATTTCTGTGGGTGAACAAGGGTTTACCTATGGAAAATTCCTCCCCCTTCCAGCAGCTAAAAGTCCACACATGGTGTTTACTCACCAGAAAAAAGGTACATAGCCAGAACATATGGAGCTTTTAAACCATCTTCCATCATACAACAGCAAAGCTGTTTTACATATTTCCAAAAATGCAGATAAAGCAGCAGATTATGAACAGGGCAGCTTTTATTTTGGCCACCTGGCAAGTACCTTCGGTACATACCTTTGCAACTGCTTCAAAGGAGATGTAAGTGTATTCACAGAGATTGGTGCCCTGTTCTCAGTGGTGGCCCAGTTTTCAAAGAAACCCCACAAGTGATTTCCCTTTGGAAATGGGCTTGCAGGCCCACAGACACAATCTCCACAGACCTGCAGGTCTCACAGGGTGTACCCAAAATGCCTCACAAAGGACAAAACTGAACCAAGCAAAAAAAGTAGTCAAAAGAAAGGGGGAGTTGCTTGGATTTGGTTGAATTAAATGATGCCAAAAAAGGCACATCCAAGTCAATTCTGAGCACTGCATAAAAATCCATTACCCCTTGTTTTTTCATCTTTCCTCAAGCCACATATAAAAAAGCATGAAAATATCTTTAATAAAAGCCCTGCAACTCTAGACACAGATGTGTCCAACTCTGCAGATTGCATGTAGAGTTACCATTTGCCACCTAACTCAGATAGTTCTGCTTATCTTAGAGACATCAGAAAGACAATTTTACAGATAGCAGAGCAAAGCCAGAAAAGGATAAGACTGTCAGGGTTAATCAGGGTCAAGTGGTGACTATGGTTTCGGAAGGAAAGCACAGTGCATTCACTCCTTGAAGGAACGGAGGAAGAAGAAGAAGAAATGAACGGAGGATGATGTCACGTGGTCAGATGTGATCGCCCAGAGCCAAGCAGTCCAGAAAATCCTTCTAGGCAATTATTTAAGAGTTTTATTATATACCACCTTTTCATGAAATCAAGGCAGTTTATAGAGAACCAACAAACCATTACATCAAAGCATAATTAACAGGTAAGAGCAAAGGAGGATGGATTTACAAAGGGATGATCGAAAATTTAACTTGGAAATGAACTTATTTACATGTGAAACTTAATATTTTGGTTATGATTGCTATTGATATGCATGGGCCAGTGGGGGGGGGGCGCTTAAGAAAGGGATTATAATTGACGGTTAAGTTGGATAGAGCTCGTGCAGGTCCTCAATTGTACGAGTGGTGCTACCCAAGTGGCTGCCGCTCCTCCCCTCTTTCTATTAAGCTCTGCAACAGACGAAGGAAAAAGGGGAGGAGGAGGGTGGGATTGTGTCTCTGATTTGTCCTGCTGGCCACGGAGAACACTTGTACAAGATAAGTAATCTCATGTTCTCTATGGACATCAGGATAAGACGGCCACATGATCCCTCCCACCTCCCCTTTTGGATGAAGCTATTGATCTTGCATAGGTTTTGACCTAAGCTCAGAGTACGACTGAGGGGAGGAGCAACAGTCATGCAGGAGGAGTCACTCGTACATGCCCAGAGAGTTTTCTAGATTCTTCTGGGCTCTAGGAGAGCAAGTTCGGCCTACCTTTGAGACATCCGCTATTTGCTCTAGGAGTGTGTACTCCTGGATTAAGTGTTGCTTCTATAGAAATGCATGCAAATTACTTGGCCCTTTAAAGGGAAGAGGAGAGACACGCGCAGCACATAGATGTATTTAAGACACCAGTAACGCCAGCCTAGTCATCCTGACAGCTCTTCAACCAGGGCTCTTCTGTGGTTGATGTAGGTCAACTCGAACCCCCCATCCATCACACCCAAATTTTACCAGACATCCCTGTTAAATGTATAGTATTTCTTTATTGCTCCTGGCCAGTTGAAGGATTTCTCCATGTACACAGAAATGTTAAAGCCATCCTACAGATGAACATACCTCACACCCATCTTACAGTCCATGACACAGGGAGCATCAAATTCTGCCAGCAGGTCTTCCATTTGGTTGTATCGTTCCCCATCCTTCACCACATCACCGTGATAGGCAGGAACATAGGGCTTCAGGACATCGTTCATCAGTCTATCCAGGCAGCGTTGTTCCGCCTCGCAATGCTTCTTCAATATTCTCCCATTGGCAGCAGCTTTAAAACTACCTGCAGAGCAGAAGGACTTTTAGTCTTACATTCCAGTGTAGGTGAAGAGCAGTTAGGTCCCCCTTTCCCCACTGACAACAGGTCGCCTAGTGCCACATATGACTAGGGCTCGCTACACAGTTAAGTGGGAGATTAACATGCAGGAGGGCATCAGAATGAGAACAATTTTTATGGTCCATCCCAATGGGAAGAGTCACTTTTCATAATTTTATGTAGGCGACTCCATGAGTCAACTGGAATGCTGTACAACTAAGGTGAAAAGGAGGAGGTGGCAGGAGACTGTGGCTCTCCAGGCTCCTGAAAGAAGAGCACATTGCCTCTCTCCTCTACTGAGATAAAGTTTCCTCTATTATATGATATAAAGGCTGAAATGGATTCCAAGAGGGATATCTTTGTTCTCAGGCTCAAGATGGTTCCTATTTTGATGTTTAAGGGATGGAGTGACTCACCTAGGAGACAGCCTACCAACCACGTACTGTGATAAACATCCCTAACTGGGAAGAGAGGATTTCTGAGATTCTGATCAAGTTACTCAGGACAAAACGTATCAGTTAGAGTTATTGGAAATCAAACTTTTCCTGAAGACCTTAGTGGAATGACATGAGAAGTTGCATTTTTCCTTTTTGAAACATTTCAGTTGTGTAATTTTTATGCTTTTGGACCACTGAGCTCTATTAACTCATCTTTTATTAGAAGAACCCTGATTTGAGACTGGCAAGTTTTCAACTGCTCTGTGGTACTCAGGGTGTCCTAGAAAAATAAGTCTTAAACACATTAGAGAATTTTAAGTGATTTTTTGCATGTATATGCTTCTTATAAGGTTGCCTCCATACATAAGCATGAGCTAGGACAGGTAAGCGTGTGTTCATATGCAATGCAGGGGGAGGAGCTCGGGAGGACTGTGGCAAAGTAATGAAGTACACACAGGTTATACAATATAGTGGTCGGAATCCATCCCCGCTAAAAACCGGAACCCTATTCCCTCCCCAAATCTCCCTGCACATACATAGGAGATGTACAGGGAGCTCTGGATGGCGGCTGGCCAAGAGAGGAGTGAGGGAGGAGCAAGGGTAGGCGGTGGGTGGGGATGAGTCCCCAGACATACAGAGCCGATCCTGAGGTTGGTCCTGTATGTCTGGGATTGCCAACATGGACGGGGATTTATTCCACCCCAGAGGTGAAATAAGTTCCCTTGGATGTCGGGGGACAGCGGCGTAGGGCCAGGTCAGTGGGGCGAGGGGATGCAGGAGGTTCCCTGCAGCCCAACCCTGCCTTTGGAAGGCCGCATCGGGGGTTGGGTTGCAGGGAATGAACTTTGTGGTGGCAGTTGGTGATCGTGGCTCCTTAATGGAGCTGTTGTGCCCTGGCAACAAGATGCCATGGCACTGTGGCTCCATGCAGGAGCCAGGGCAGGCCTGTGTGGGGAAATGATGGCACGTCCGGCGGCACAGAATCGGGGGCTGGCATGGGCCGACCATCCGATTCTGATCCCATGGGAACGTCTAGCTCCTGTGGGCTCAGAAACGGGGACTAGAACAACCTGTCCAGATCCTAGATATCCAGGCAGGCAGGATGTTCCCCCTTCAGAATCAGGCCCTATGCACATATGCATATACATTCTAGGCACAACTTAGGCAGGATCTGTGGTGGTATTTTATGTGTCTTTATAAGTTAGCCCCACAATAGATGCCTACTTTACCTCCACACAGAGGGAGACCCTCGCTAAGCATAAAGATACAAACGAAGAAAGCTCTGCTCTTAACATGGTCACTATGACATCACAAAACCAGCCAACTCCCATCTGCTGGAGCATTGTCTGCTATGAACATGTGTAGTTTGAAGGGGTGGGGGGGGGGATACAATGCCCCCAAATGCTGCAGGGCATAAGCGTCAGAACAGGGGATTTCCATCCTGCTGTTGCCGGCATCACAGCATCTTTCCCATTTTCCTTCTATCGCTCCCTCTTCCCCACCGTGGTCAAACATCTCCCATCAAAGCTGCCATGGCTTGGCTAGTTGAAGGAACCGCAGCAGGGAGGGAGCAAGGGGAACAGTGCTAAAAGAAATAAGGCACATGAGCTGTGGATGCTTCCAGTTCCTGCACCTTTCAAGACTCTGCCAGTTTCCTGCCGCAGCAACAGATGGTAATTACCAACAAAAGTTACTCCATACC
The DNA here is from genome assembly GCA_033557465.1 of Ichthyophis bannanicus. Classification (NCBI taxonomy): domain Eukaryota; kingdom Metazoa; phylum Chordata; class Amphibia; order Gymnophiona; family Ichthyophiidae; genus Ichthyophis; species Ichthyophis bannanicus. Next base: position 367,030,585 of record CM066033.1, on the reverse strand, counting down.
ACTCTTAAATTTTAATACTGTTTATTCATTAGTGCGGCTAATTTCCTAATTTACTGTAGTGTATTTATTCTTCTTCTGCCCCTCTTTAGCTGTTGCCTCTGTGGGCTGAAGTGTATGTATTCTACCGGGGAATCCTGTCTTGACATTTAGTAGCTCTTATTCTTGGCTGACAGCAACAGAGGGGGCAGGATGGAAGTCTAGGCGGCCAGATGAAGCAGCAGCAGCTGGGAGACTGCTGGAGGGGCAACAGAAGCAGAGATGCTAAGGCACAGTGAGGGGAGGGGGAAGGAGGAAGAAAGGAATGGAGAATGTGCATTGAGAGGGGAGAAACCAGGAGGAGACAGTAAGACAGGAGAGAGGGAGGGGGATATGGGGGGGGGCGTGAGAAAGGGAGAAAGGAGGAGGAGGAAGGAAATTGATGAAGGAGGAGAGAAGGTGAGGGAGAAGAGATGGGAAAAGGAGAGTGCGATTAGAAGGGGAAAAGAAGGGTGGGGAGGGCAGATGAGTGGGAAGGGGCAGAAGTGGAGAGAGAAGGAAGGAGGGAGGGGTGAGGTAGAGATGAGGGAACTGTGGAGAAGGGGAAGTGAATGGGGAGGAAGAATGCGAGAGGTGAGGAGCAAAGGACGTGTGTGACAGAACAGGAAGCGAGGACGAGGAGAAGGATACAGGTAGGATAAAGAAAAACATAAGGAAAAGGAAAGCAATGGAATATAGGAATGAGAAGAGCTGAAGACAGACAACACAATCTATTCTAGAGGAAGGAAACTTAGAAAATCGGAGGAGAGAGGAAATGTAAAATAAAAGGAAAGGCTAAAGAAAAGAAAAGAAATTTCAATAAGAATAAAACAAAGCAAGACAATAACACTAGATTAAGAAATGCAACGTCTTTAAAATATTTTCTTGTGTGTCATCCTGCTGCAGCTACAACTGAAGTGGTGGTGAGAGAAGGCTTGGGAGGAGAGGGTGGGGCATGAGAGTGTCTGTATGTGCGGAAGAGTGTTGGGGGGGAGGATAAGAGAAAGCAAATTGATGCCAAATTTGAGGGGAGGGGGAGAAAGTTTACTGATCAGAGTTCCTACACTCCCCCCCCCCCACAAAAACAAAGCCCACAAATGACTCCTTTGTCTGCAAGCCCTGATTTGTTTGAATACAGAGATCGTTCTTTGTGATGCCTATGTCTGATGGTATCAAGAGGCAATGGTACAATACAGTACTGAAATGCACAATGGTAAGGGAAGCCAGCATTATGGGGAGACCCAAATACAGCACCAAATCAAAGCAGAAAATATAAAAAGCATTTCCAATACTGTGATGTTATCCAAGTTGTAGGAAACTTTTAGCCTGTCTTGATTGCAGGGCCGGCCTGTCCACTAGACAAATTAGGTGGTCGCCTAGGGCAGCAGACCCTGGTGGGCTGCATCACTACCCCAACCCCCTGGGAAGTGGCAGCTGAACTGCTACTTCAGCACTGTGGCGGGCTTTAAAAATTGCCCGTGCATTTGCATGCAGTTCCAGCCTGACGCTTCTGACCACCCTACAAGAAAGTTGTATCGGAGGGGGGGGGGGGGGTGGGAGCAGCAGGCAGTGAGCAGGCACGGGCGTGGGCACTTTAAGATCCAACTCAGTGCTGAAGCAGCAGTTCAGTCGCTGACGCTGCAGCACAAGGAGGAGCAGCATGGCGGGCTAGACAGAGGTGCAATTTTTTGGGGGGACAGCAGCATGGAGGGTCTGCTAGGGTGGCAAAAACCCTCATACCACTACTACTTGGCTGACACCCTCTTCATGAGCTGAGGTACCTATAGAACTGATGCAAATGAAAGCAGGACTACAAATCCCTCAGTGCACTTAGATGGACGTTCATAAATCAGATCTGGCTGTCTGCAAAGTGGTAGCATGAGCCCATCTCTGGTTATATTTCCATTTGAATGAAAAATTAAACTGCATAGGAAGAAACTCGAAAGACCTAGGATAAAAGCCTCTTCCTTTCCATGATTTTATATACTTTCAGCCGTCTCCTCTCCAATCTTGTATAGAGGCATGGTGAAAGACAGTCTACTAATTACCCCCATGCAAGATTCCACGGTTAGTTGGGGCATGGCCTAAGGTGCAGCCCACCTCACCCACCATGATCTATGGTACTGTACCTGCATGTCCTGCCAGCTGGATCCATGGGTATTTCTTCTTGAAGGACATCACAAAGGGGGACCAGTGCACCATGTTCTTGATCTTCCTCCATGATTTGCTCTGTCAGCAAAAATAAGGGATGCAACATGATAAGAAAATTCACCAACTTTTCCATCTAGTTAACTTGGAGTTACCCAGGTACAGTTTCAGACCTGCTGAGAACTGAACACACGTGGAGCTCAGGCAGGAGAGGGAAACATTTCTCTTCAACTTAATTGTAAATTCCTTTTTAACCCAGTACTCCAGTCCTGCAGATATTTCTGATCTTTTCAAGATATATTTACAGATGTGGGGGAAGAGCTATTTTATACCAGGACACCTATGTGAGAAGTCCAGGAGGGTACCTATGTGCCTTTATAAAAGAGGCTCCCAAACTCAGTCCTAATGCTGCACAAAGGTCACCCCATTAAATTACACTTGCTGTAAAAAGGTGGAATCTTTTTTGCATGTAGCCGCATATTTTAACAAATAAATGAGTACACTAATATTTTAACAAATAAATGAGTACACTAATATTATACTGCTTAAATCGATCACAGTACTCAGCATTACTTATAGAAGAATACCTCACTATTAGCAATACCAACACAATTTAAGCTTTAACATTATCCTGTACGAACTTAGCCTTGTGTTTTAGCTACTGTTGCCAGTGGCTCTATTTAGATATACTCCTGAGTTTGTGTTTTAATTACTGTATTTTAATTACTGTTGTCAGTAGCTCTCTTTAGATATACTGTTTAGATATACTTTTAGATATACTGTTGTCAGTAGCTCTCTTTAGATATACTCCTGCCACCTGTGATTCATCGCAGATATATTACTGTTGTCAGTATTAGGTCTCAGATATATTACAGCTATCTATAACTCACTTTAGATATATTCCTGCCACTTTTGACTCACTCTAGATTTATTACTGTTGTCAGTAACTTAATTTGAAATATCACTGCTATCTGTGTATCATACCAGATTTATTACTGTTGTCAGTAACTCACATCTACTTCTGACGTGGCCTCTATATCAACCTACCACTACCTTCTAATATGTAACAACTGATTGTTCTACTGAGCAAGCCAATTTACATCTCTACACTAGTCATTAACTGTCCTTCCTACTGTTGTCAGTAATTATTTATATTATCCCATCAGAGAATACCACACCTCCTCTACACAACTCAACACCCCACCGAATCAGACACATTGGCTAACATACCTCTGATCCAGATTCAGAAAATGGCACACTCCAACATCATGTTTCCAAGAATATTATACACATTTATACTATTGACAATAATAACTAACCTATCACTAAGTCTAAACAGCAAAAATTACAGGACCATCCCTATAACACAATCATACTCAATATGACAACCATATTGGACACACTCACCCAAACAACTACCCAAAGATAAACTACAATAGACTAATACACATAAAACAAACAAGTTCACCTCAAATTTGCAAGGAAACGTCCTCAAACTTATCCTCCCTATCATGCATTCTTATTAATGCACGATCAATGAAAAATAAACTCCCCATATTTAATGATCTAATAACAGATTCCAAACCAGACATTTTATGTGTCACAGAGACTTGGCTTTCTGAAACGGACACAGTCTACCTAAATCAACTTGATAATGAAAACTATGACCTTTTTTACAAACATAGGTCTAACAAAAAAGGCGGAGGAGTCCTAATGATGACGAAAAAGATATTAAATGCTAAATCAATTCAAACATACATATCTAATAACATAGACACATTATTAATAAAAATCGGCCTCATGAAAATCTGCTTAATTTATAGGCCTCCAGACCAAAGTGCAGATTGCCTAGACTCCTTTATTGATCTCCTTAGCTCATCCACTGCACAAAACCCTGTAATCATGCTAGGTGATTTCAATCTCCCATCACTATCAACACATAACTCCAAATTATTTCTGGATGCTATATCAGATATAGATTACCATCAAATAATAAATACCGCAACACATATAAAAGGAGGAACACTAGACATGATTTTTCTTCCCGATGTACTCTTCAAACTAATCAACCCAAATTCCATAGCACTCACAGACACCCTGGTCTGATCATTATACTATCAAAATAGACCTCAAATATCATACTACTAATGTCAAAAACTATACATTAAGTGGCCCCACGTCAAAATTTAAAAAGTTTAATGAAACGGAATTCCTTGACTCTACAATCCCCCACCTCTTGCCATCCACATCAGATCTAGATGACGCTGTCAACAACTGGTACGAAACCATCAATAATGCAGCCAAAAGCAACCATACAAATAAACAAAGAAAACACCTCAAAACAAACAGTACACCATGGTTCAATAATACACTAAAACAAATGAAAAAAGAACTAAGAAAACACGAAACTAAATGGCGAAAATCTAAGTTGACTATACATAAGGAAATATATAATAACCATCTCATAAAATATAAAGAAGCACTAGATAGTACAAAGAAAAACTACTACGCAGCAACATTATCAAAATCATTTAACAGACCTCGAGAGCTATTTTCTATTGTCAGAAATCTTACCAATAACGCTCAAACTTCTAGCAATGAAATCACTGACATCTCAGTACAAACACTAGCCAATCACTACCAAAACAAATCAAAAAAACCTCAAATGTCACTAGATACAATTAACACCTTTCAGCAGCCTATTGACGAATGGTCAGACTTTTACCCCATTTCAAGAACGTCATTAAAAACTATCATATCTGGTCTCAATACCACAACTTCATACTTAGACCCATGCCCAGTATCATGGATAAAAAACACACTACCAACTCTTCTATCATTCATTCTCTTCCAATAGTCAACCTCTCATTAACCCAAGGTTACCTTCCACAATCACTCAAGCACGCACAAATACGCCCAATTCTAAAGAATAGCAAATTAGATAAAACATCCCCAATATCATACAGACCCATCTCTAGCATACCATTTTTGGCCAAAATAATAGAAAAAGTTGTGCAATTACAGACACAGGAATACATAGACACATCTTATCCACTTGATGAGCAACAATATGGATTTCGACCCCGCCACGGAGTTGAAACACTACTTACTGTATTAATTGATACTCTAAGAGGAATCGACAACCATAAACAAGCATTCATCCTCCTCTTCATTGACATATCAGCGGCCTTTGATAGTGTACATCACTCAATAATGCTCAGAAACTTAAAACAGATAGGCATAAACTCTACAGTATATAAATGGTTCACTTCCTATTTAAACAACAGAACTCAAAATGTACGAATAGGCAATCAAACATCAACTACATATAACCAAGAAATAGGTTTACCACAAGGATCTGCTCTATCAGCCCTACTTTTTAACATTTACATAAAACCGGTCTGCAATATCTTTAAAAAATTTGGAGTACAATATCACCTCTATGCAGACGATATTATGATGTACATTCCATTTACTATCCCTAACCTACCATTACAACTCCTCTCAGACTGTTATAACGAAATCACAATTTGGCTAAAAACTCAAAACCTCCATATAAACCATGCTAAAACCGAAGTCCTAATTGTAACAAAAAATCAATCATTTATTCCCCACACCCATATAACTCTACAAGATCAAGAAATTAAAATAAAAAATGAAATAAGATATCTAGGTGTTATAATAGATACACACCTTACAATGGAAACACACATTAGAACCACCACAAAGAAAATCTATTTCAAACTTAAAATTCTCAAACAACTACGCCCGCTAGTATTTGTACAAGATTTCATTAATATAACACAAGCTATTATAACCCCTCACTTTGATTTTGCCAACCTAATACTTATGGGCATTTCAAAACAGAACATTAAAAGAATTCAACTAGCCCAAAATGCAACGGCAAGGATTATATTAAAAATAAACTCACTCCAACACATAACACCAATACTAGCATCCCTTCATTGGTTACCAATACAGAGTAGGATAACATACAAAACAATAATTACCTCATTCAAAGCATTAAATGATATGGCTCCAACTACACTATGTAATTTAATATGCAAAGAAACACCTAAGACTACCCACAGAAAAGAACAATTAAATAAACTAAAGATTCCGAAGGACTTCATAAAAGCACATAAATTAACCAACAATAGAGCCTTCTCTCATATAGCTCCTACTATCTGGAACTCCCTACCAGAGGATCTACGATCTCTAACAGAGATCATGGAATTCCGCAAAAAATTAAAAACTTATCTATTCACCAAACACTATAACACCACGGAAAACCTTACACTCAACTTAGATAAAGGCTAAACAAGTAACCGACAACATAAAGCACAACCCTTCCACATAAATAGACCTCACACATAGCGCAAATGAAAAGACCTTCCAATCTCTTATGCCCTAATACCTTCATCTTGTATATAGTTGTATCTGTTATGTACTATATTATGTACGTTAACACCATTTTCTGTTAGTTAATTGTTTTAACTCAGTTCCAGTTAAATTTGTTTAATTTATGATACTTTAAGATGTTCTATGTATATCTAAGATGTTCTATGTAAAACAAATTTCGATTTGTTAATAGTTGTTATTTGTACACCGCAACTGATCTCTGGAAGATGCGGTATAAAAATGAATGTTAAATAAATAAATAAAATCCCAACACTGCCCAGGAGTGGCCTAACCACTAGGCTAAAGATTCACTCTTGCACTGGTCCTGACTCCACCCAAACTACACCCCTGGGAATTCTTACATTCAGCCCATGTAAAAGTAGCTGCGATCTTTCAATGTGTCGACTTTTTATGCATATATGCACCCGCACAATTTAATAAGAGCCCTTTCCACAGGTAAAACAGGCTTTACACATAGCAAAAGCTTCATAAAAAATGACTATGTTCCTGTCCCTAAGAAAAAGGCAGGCTCATTTCCCACTGAGAACGATGAAGAGAATGGGACACCCATTAGAGGAAACCGAAAATGATATGTCACCCAGAAGATAGGGTTCTTTGTGCTTAGTGGAATTATGCATTGGAATATGGTATCTCTGGCGTTTTCCCACCTTCTCTTCATTTCCCATTCTCTCGGTAGCATGCAAAGCCATCCTAGGCAACCCAGACCAAGACAGGGTGTTGGAGAGATGCCTCCTCCCAGCCAAAAGCAGTGTTGATGCTGCTTTGTAGGACATCCCAAACCAACGTCAGTCATCTGCTCTTCTGCAATGGACTTGCGTGCACTACCATTGGGGTACATCAAATCCTAACTGGCCTTGAAGAACAGAGAGGAGAGAAGTCTCCTAAATTTTTCTGTATCTTGTGCCATGAGGCTGGTCCAGTAATTACTGAGGCAGTTCACATTAAATATTAGTAGATATTCAGACATTGTTCACATTAAACCGCACTGATTTTAAATAGGGAGGTATAGCAAAGCTTTTAAATAAATAAATAAAATATTAGTAGATAATCGGACATTGTACTTGCTAGAACAAATTTCCACATCTGTTCCCAGCTGTCTGCTGGGACCAGGAGGGAATTTAAATCCTCAGAATGTAGTCTGGATTGGTTTATTTTTACTTCCTTCATTCTTTACCCTGGACTAATGCAGGCAGGGAAAGCATAGAGCCTGTTGAATTAAGTGGGTATCAATGAACATCTGGAGCTGTCCCACTCTGAACCACAGAAAGTACTTCCTGGTAAAGGTGTTCAATCTCAGCTGATCTCCAACTACGGGCTCTCTCTCTGGCTTTCTTCTCATTTCTTTGCAATCAGTGATCTTCTGTTGCCATTTTCCTCTCCACTAGCTCCAGAAAGATGTTCCATGCATTTATCATGCTTTCCATAAAGAAATATTTCCTGACGTTACTCCTGACTACATCCTTGGAGCCACACATTGACCTTGTTTTAGAGACAAGCATGAATTTTTTGTTCCTTTGAGGTATTTTGACAGTCATATCCCCAGCCTTTCCTATAGAGTATGCATTTTTAAGTCCATAAGTCTCAACACAGAGCTTTTGCTGCAGACCTTACACCGTTTTAGTTGTCTTCTCCTTGACCTCCGCATTTACATGCTTTGTGTAAAAACTATTCACCCTGGTTTCATAGAAATAAATGGGGTTCTTCTGGCCTTGTTGGTAAGTCATTTAGTCCAAATTTTCCTTCTTATCTGTCATGACTGTGCATGTAAATGCCGCAGCTTGTTTCTATGTAGCATGCAGTGGACAAGCGTGTCCTTTTTCTACGATCCCTTGTACTAAATACAGTTGTGCCTTTGCATTTTAGGTATGTCATGTACAATATTTTGAGAAATAATTGGAAATATTCCAACTGTATGTCATCATATTTAACAGTATCTTCAAAGATATACAAAAATAAATGGATGTCTGTACAACTTAGATGTAGTAATTTGAGGAAAAAACAAACAAAATATGACCTGGACAGAATTAATGGCACCCTTCACTAATTTGCTTGCACAACCCTTGGCAGTGATGATAACTACAAGAAACGTTTGGAGGCCATCTATAAGTTTAGTATGTCTGTCTGCTGATAGTTTCTCCCACTCTTCAACTGCAATTTGTTCCAGCTCATGAATGTTTCCAGGATCCCTTTTACCAATGGCAGATTTCAGCTCTTTCCAAAGCTTCTCCATTGGATTGAAATCAGGACTCATTGTTGGCCAGTTTAAAACAGTCCATTTATTCCTTTTTAACCATTCTTTTGTACTTTTGGATGTATGTTTCCAGTTATTGCCTTGCTGGAGGACCCATGATCTTTTTCAACCCAGACCTCGCTTTGACATTAGGTAGCACATTTTGCTCTAAAATACCTTGGTAGTCCTCTGACTTCATGATTCCTTTAAAATGTTCCAGGCCTCCAGTTCCTGAGGCAGCAAAACAGCCCAACAATATAGAAACTCCACTATATACAACTGTAGGAAGGGTGGGTTTTCTTTCTTATAAGCTTTGCTTCTTCACCTGTAAATGTATCACTGGTCTGCACTGCCAAACAGCTCATTTGGTTTCATCTGTCCAAAGAACATTTTACCAGAAGGATTATGGTTTCTCAAAGTGGATTTGGGCAAAGATCATGTGTGCCTTTTTATGTCTGTCTTTGAGCAGTGGGATCCTCCTTGGCCTTCATCCATGACGCCCATCTTTGTTTAGTGTGTGGCATATGATGCAGGTTGAAACCACCATTCCATATTCCTCCAGGTCAGTCTTAAGCTCTTTGGATGTTGTAGATGGTGTTTTTCCAACAGTCCACACTAACCTTTGAAGACTTCCTGGATTAATTTTCCTCTTCCCACCACTTCCTGAGAGGTTCTTGACAGTTCCATGAGCAGAAAACTTCTTAATAGCATAGCTAACTGTAGACACCGGAATCCCCAGATCTTTAGATATGACCTTGTACCCTTTGAAGTTTGATGTTTGGAGATAAGAGAGCTGCCTGAGACTGTCAAAAAAGCCATTGTCTTCAATATTGTGAAAATGAAACAGGGAGTAAATATGGCCATTTTAAACATTAGAGCCATCATTCATTGGTTGATTCCAATCATGTGAGTACTGACAATTGATCACAGGTGCATCTAAGTTTACTGCAAAGGGAATGTGGTGGTTCGGTTCACACTGATTTGAATTGTTTATAAGGGTGCCAATAATCATGTCTTGGCAGTGTCCCAGTTTTTATACTATTTCCTTTTTTAATTGGTCTTGCTTTATTTGATTCTTTTGTGTGTCAAATGTGTCATATATAGCTCAAAGCCATTTCACTGGCCATTTTTTAGGAGATATTGACATTAAAGGGTTGAACTGCAAGGATGCTTTGTTACATGGTGAGGGCAATTTTCAAAGATATATACCCATGTAAATATTTACCTAGCTAAACTGACCTAGCTCTAAGTAGCCCCAGAATTAAGTACATGTACATTTTCACATGTTTATTAGTCAGATCAGAAGGAGGGTTCATGAGGGGGGCAAGTCTAGGATGTAAGAAGGGAAAAAGGCGTTTGTTGTGCATTTTGTCCCTTTCACAGTCCACAAAAAAAAAATTAGATACACATTTTTTTACCCATATACCATCTAGGCAGTTTTCAAAGAGAAACTAATCTTCTTTGGACCAAATATTCAAAGGTACTTATATGTTCAGCAGTTGCCACTAAAACAAATCCCCATTCATGGATTTATAGCAGCACTATACATATAGTGCTGCTGAAAATTCCTCTGAACACCCCAGTACTATCCAAGTGGAGTATGGGCATTCTTAACTATGTATAGCAAACATTCAGCTGCTAACCAATGGTTTAAGTTAGACCTGAAAAAAATAGTCCTAAGAAACAGCTTAGCTACGCATATGCTTTACACATATTCAGCACCAATGCCTATCCAGACGATACCTTATGTAAACCGCCCTCTTTCAGCTTCAAACTGATATGCTTTTTTTTTAAGCTTCTCTGGTAACAGGAAGAGAAGACAGCCCACCAACACTCAAGAGGCAGACAGAAGACCCACACTATCCTACCTCCCAGAAAAAGGGACACACTTAATTTAAAATATTTTCATTAATTTCTGCATCCTGTGTGAGTTTATGAATAGCCTTAGTGAGATGTAAGTCTGAAAGATTGGTCTGAGTGCTGTAGCGTGAATGCATATGGATGGTGTGGGTCCTGGTACTGTAAGTGTGTGAGGATGATGTATGAATACTCGAGGGGATGTACATTGAGTGCGCCAAGATGCCAGAAAGGTAGGGATTGTTAAAGTTCTTTTTAAAATAAATCGTAACAGGAGACAGCCAAAAACAGCTTTGAAACAGGACATTTGTCACCCCTCCCCAACTCTTTAGCGCTCTTCTGATTCCATTCCAATGGCATTGGATAAAAGATGTAGCATGAATCAGCTCGCATGGCTTTTCCATGGCAGAACAAAAAACATTGCATGGCTAAAAGAGGTTGTGCCGACTTAATCCTGCTAAGGCCTTGGGGAAGGTTAATTAAAGCTGAAAGTGTAGGTGGGGGAATCACTCTGTGGGCATAGGACCAAGGGTGAACCAGAATCCAATAGAGTAAAAGTGACTCCATCTCCTTCATATTACACGTCTTTTTCTTGCCCTTCCGAATAGGTTTTCCAACACTGTCTGAATAGCAATTGGATATCCTCTCTGATCTGAACACAAATTAGGACAACTATCCAGAGGGTCGCCATGAGTCGACACCGACTCGACGGCACTTAACAACAACAACAACATCCTCTCTGATAAAGGCACATATTCAGGGAAACCAGATAGGTTTGTGCCTCCCTTGGATTGGACAAAATCTTTGACTGCAGGGTGGTAACCTGGGCAATGGCATCCACTTTCCATAGCTGAGGTCATATCTGCCCATTCCTGATTAAATACCCCAGGAATTGAACATCCCAATCTCCCAAAAAACATTTCTTGTGGTTGGCTGTCGACCCAGCCTTCTACAGGCTGATTAACATGGTTTGTACTTGGATTAGATAGGTGGTCCAATCTCTGCTGTAGATGTTGTCAAGGTAGGCATTTCCTTACGTCTTGTGCAGTCTCAGTAGGCAGTTGACTAGGCGTTGTAAACTAGCAGGAGCCCTGTGTAATCCAAAGGATAGTACTGTAAACTTGAACAGACCTTGCGGTGTCAAAAAAGCAGTCTTCTCCTTGGCAGCTGGAGTCAAATCCAAGATTAATATAAAGCGTGCTCCACTGAGTCACTTGATTAACTCATCTACTCTGGGCATGGAATATGCTTCCAGTTTAGAAGCTGCATTGACCTTTGAGGTCAATGTAGAATCTGATGCTTCTGTAGGGTTTAGGAACCAAGATGATATGTGATGACCAGTCACTTAGAATCTTCTATAACTCCCAGGTTAAGCATCTCTTCCAGTCTGTCGTTGGTCCTCTGGAATCCGATGGGGGTGGGTATCCGGCAATGACCCTGAGTCAGTAATATCATGACAAATGAGGTGGGTTCATCATGGGCGGGTGGAGAACACGTTTAGGTGCGGGTGGATCAAACCTTATAGATCTCTTCTCTGGGCAGCAAAGAGCTGCTCTCCAATCGGGTTGAGCTGGATCCGACTGAGCTGAAATTCAGTCCAAAGTCATCTCCCTATACCATCACAGTTGTCACTGGAGTTCACTTTTTCAATAGGTTAATATGGCAAATTTTGGCTCTGTTTATCTGAATGGGCAATCTTGTGGTTAAGAGGCCCCACTTTCTCTTCCACCTCATAGGGCCCCTGCCATTTACAGAGTAACTTGTTCTCAGATAACAGCAGCAAGACAAACTGTTTCCTGGCTGGAAGGTGCTGTTCATGGCTGCCTGATTATAACCCCTGGCCTGCTCAGCTTGGGCTTTTTCCAGATTGAGTTTGGCCACCTCTCCGGCTTTCCTCAGCCAGTTTTGCATTTGTATGATGTACTCCACCAAATTATGAACAGCACAGGGTTCTTCTTCCCGGGTTTCCCTTATTACATCCAATATGCCTCTTTTCTGTCTTCCAAAGAGCAACTCAAAAGGCGAAAACCTCGTGAAACTCTGAGGTACCTTGGGGATGGGAAACATCAAATAGGGTAGGAGAATGTCTCAATTCTTCCTGTTCTCCTGCACAAACTAACATCTGTTTCAGAGTTTTATTGAATTGCTCAAGGCCATCAGTCTGTGGGTGATATACTGATGTTCATAGCATCTTGACTTTCACCAAGGCACACACTTGCTTCATCACCTTCGATACAAATGGTGTTACTTGATCTGTGAGGATCTCATTGGGTATTCCAACCCACAAGTATACTTCCCAGAGGGCATTCACAATTTTAGTAGTCATCATATTCCTTAGAACAATGGCCTCTGGGTATTGGGTAGCGCAGTCTAGTATGACTAAAATATACTTGTTGCCTTGGGTGGTTCACTCCAAGGGACCCAAGAGGTCCGTGGCCACTCTTTCAAATGGGGTTTCAATAATAGGCACAGGCACTAGAGGGGTAGGTCAGACTCTGGTGGGGCTATGAAAATGACAGATGGGGCATGACTGGCAATATAACTGCACCTGTTTATGGATCCCAGGCCTGAAAAATCAGGCTAACACACATTCTGGTGTTTTCTCCACCTCTAGGTGTCTTAATAAATAGCTATGGGCCAATGATAACGATAGTTCCGATCCTATCAGTTCTCTCTCTTCCTTCTCAGCCACTCTGTATAATAAATCTCCCTTTAGCACAAAATAGGGAAACATTCATGCAGGGGACTCTGCATTACCTACTGGAACCCCATCCACCTCCAAAACCCACTCAGGCATGTAAAAGGGACTCATCCTCTTGCTGGGCCCTCCTGAAGCTCCCTGAGTCTTCTCCCAGTCCCTAATTGGAAGGGGACATTCGTATTAGGGTCATTACAGCTGAGCCCTGAGCTATCCCTGGGGGTTCTTCCCTAGGCTCCCCTTCCCTGGATCCCTCCCCCATAGCCACCCCAAGATTCTGTTGGTAGCATAGCTTTTCCTGGTGTACCAACCATGGGACTTAGCAGGCTTAGGAGTCTCGACATATAGATCTGGGTCTTCCAGGGGGAAGATCTATGGACATTCTTGGTCTGACTTAGCAGAGCAGTCAGTTAGCAGGGCCCATATTGCTCTGAAGTTTCGGTAGTCTTGGCCAATCACCACCGCATACAGTAGCCAAGGCAGCACCATGACCTTTAACACAGCATGTCATGCTGGAGTTTTAAGTGAAACCTGTGCTGCGGGATACTGCTTCTGGTTTCCATGCACAGAGGCCAGTGTTACTGTCTTTGCATAGTCAAATTGAAATCAGGTTACAGTTTCCTGGCAAATGAGGGTCTGCACACTCCCTAACAAGGCCTGGAGGTGGATACCCTCGAGCTCCACTGGAATCACAAAGTTCTGGGTCCTGGGTGGGGCGTGTCCACAAAAGCACAGATGTGAAGGATGGTTAGGCTGACATCCATGGTTCTTCTGTACCCAGGAGACATTCCCAAGCAAAGTGTCCCTAGGTTCCACGCTTAAACACGTGAAGAGGTCATGGCTTTGGGGGCCCAGAAGGATGGCTTCCTGATACCCCTCAGTTATTTCCAGTGCAAGCCCCATCCACTGTTTCAATGGGATGGTCAAACCCTCCAAAAACTGTTCCAACAGCACAATTTTGGTGATCTCAGGCCCGGGCCTTTCCCTCCAATTGCAGCAACTTCCATGCAAGATCATTCAACCAATAAAGGAGAGCCCTTGGAGGTTCTTCTATCTGGAGTCCTCCCCCTTTTTGAAGTGCTGATGGTAGGCCTCTAGGGCACAGCCAGCCCATTCCAGTGTAGTGGCCTTCGCAGCTGCATATGTAGCTTGCCCATCTGGGATGGTATCCTTGAATGCAGCCAGACTGCTGCCTGTCAGCAGATTCCCCAAATAAGTAGTCCATGTCTCTGGCAACCTGGCCATGCAGGCGATTCATTCAAACTTCATCTTCTGCTGTCATTTTAAGAAGTGCTTGTGTTGGAGGGTGGAGTTGAGTCAGGCCCTACAGAGACCACAACTGCTGCTGCTGTTGCCGCCCTTCCAGCAGTGCGCATTGAAACAGTTTCGGCTAGAATCTGCTCCATCCTGGCTTGTCACTGCTCTTGCAACACCACCACAGCTTCCTCCTCTCTGTAGCTGAGTTAACCCTGCAGTATTCCAGCTCCAACAACATTTAGGGACTTGAAATCAATGTGGCCGCGGCTCCGATAACGATCGGAAACCTCTACCGCGGCTTTGTAAACAAGCCCCTTAGTGACCTCTAGTGGCCAAAACAAAGCCTGCCTGTCCGGGACTGACTAAACCTTCAAGCTCCCTAACTACGTGAAGCTAACCCAAAACAATCCTGGACCTGCTGTAAAGGCCCTGCTCTGGAGGTATGTGGATTTGCCCTCAGTCACATGGTTAAAGAAAATCCCACCTCTACCACCACATGTGGTAGTGTGGCGTGTGGTGGGAAGGAGTTTTCTTTACAACACAGACAAAACAGCAGTTCAGGGAAAACAAAAGCAGCTTCACTTCAGCCCCAGTTTGTTAAACCTCTACAAGCTTGTTCTCCCAGCCATTCCTCCAGCCTCAGTTCAAGTTCCTACCTCACAACTCCATTGAAAGGCTTGCCTTGGAAGAACCTCTGGCTCCAAGGACCTCTTCTCTCCTGCAGCCTGCTGGGTTCTTAACCTCTCCCTCTGAGCCACACCCTCACGGCCCTGAAGTGTGGACTGCAGACTGTCTTAAAGGGGACTGTTGATAGCCCCTTTGGAAAGGCATGGGTAACATTTTATCCAAGGGATCACTCACCTGGTTCCAATCTTACCTCGAAAATCTTGAAAGCAACAAGAAAGAATCGACAGAAAAAACCTCAACCCCCATTCACTCGACAGGAGCTCCTCAGGGCTCAAGCCTCTCAGCCCTCTAATATTTTCATACAGTCTGTTTCCCGGATCTTCAATAACCACAAAAACCAATATCAAATTTATGCTGACAATAAAATGATCTCCACATCCATTAACCTCCTTTCCCCAGCTATCAGTCTCCAAAACTGTTTCAAAGATGGAAAGGAAAGGTTCACCTGACACAATCTACACAACAACGAGAAGACTGAAGCCTTATATGTAACCACCGACCCAACCTTCTGCTCATCAAACATTGTGACTTGACAATGCAGAAATCAGAGTCAAATCTGAGATCAAATACCTAGGCATAACACTCGACCAGCAGCTAAAAACCCTGAAGAATCTCCGCCCCTTTCTCTCTACACACCTATTCCGTCTCATCTGCCAGGTTCTAGTGACACCTCTCCTGGACTATTGCATCATCATTTATCAAGGCCTCCCCAAGCGCACCCTCCACAGATTGCAAATGGCCCAGAACATGATTGCACAAATTACCTGAGCCCCTCGTCGAGGCCACATCACCCCATTGCTTATACACTAGCACCCTATGACTGCCAGAATCAAATCCAAAGCCCTCACCATAACATTTAAGATCCTACACAGCGAATCTACAAACTGCCTTCTGCCTCTAATTGCCAAATCCCAAACTGACCGGTCCTGAAGAACCTCCATTCTTAACCTCCTACAGATCCCTACCCAGAAAATCAGGAGTAAGCAGTTCATCTGCAACAGAGCCTT
The DNA here is from genome assembly GCA_033557465.1 of Ichthyophis bannanicus. NCBI lineage: Eukaryota > Metazoa > Chordata > Amphibia > Gymnophiona > Ichthyophiidae > Ichthyophis > Ichthyophis bannanicus. The sequence continues at coordinate 367,014,264 of CM066033.1, read as the reverse complement.
CTCACTATTTGCCCCCACATTATGGAACTCCCTCCTACCAGCACTAAGAAATTCCAGACTTATGTGAATTTAAAAAAAAAAAAAAAAAAAAGCTTAAAACATACCACCTCCTAAATGAATATAGCTCACGTAAGGACTCAGGAACCCCGCCAGTTTAAAATGCACTCTATGCACTCTAAGGACACAATATACAAATACCCCATTTAACTGTACATAAGTTAACCTTTTCTAAGCTGCAGAACCATAACTGTAAATAGTTGATGCTAAACTATGCTGTACTGTTTACTGTTCCTGTTTATTGTAAAACAGTGTGCTGACCAGGCCCTGTCACACTTTTGTTAATTGTGAACCTCTTTGATTTGTAGAAAGGTGGTATAGAAATACGTTTAAATAAATATACCCCATTACAAAGACTTATACTATCATGGCATAAGCTTTCCAAGAAGAAAAGTAAAAACAGAACATACATAGAATGAAAGACAAAACAAATCCCCAAGTCTTTAAAAACGATGAGCTCTAACTAAACCATGTTAACATGTTTAATTTGCATTAGAGGTCTGACACACAATGGGGCCTATTTACTGTTTAGGAGGGTAATGTTATGACAGGGTTCCTAGGTTAATAGGGTAGTAAGATGCTTATTTTTAGAGACATAAGTGCCTATGTGTCTTTATGAAATACTAGCACAAATTCTACAGAACTTGTGCCTAAACCGATGGTGCCAACACATGCTTTACTGGTACGCGTGTGTATTTTATAAATGATGCACATAAAATAACGCCACCCAAACTCCTCACCTGAGTTCACCTACAAGTGCTTGCCAGCTTGCACTGCATGTACTTTTAGGCGTGATCTAATTTTATAAAGAGGCTTTTTATGCATTAAAGATTTTTCTTGCAAAAAGGTTTATAAAAATTTCCCACTTTGGGTTTAACGTGAACAAGCGTGCATTACACACATTAGCACAGCTTGGTAAATGAGCCATGCCTATGCACTTTCAGAATGCAGCACATTTCACCAGATTTTATAGCAAATGTAGTCACTTAACAAGAAACTGCTCAATTTGAAAACCTCATTAGAAGGAAATAACTAGAAAGAAAACCCCCACACACCTTGCAAACATAAAATCCAGGGAGGTGGCCCTCTCTCATTCCAGAAATCTAAGTGATTCACAAATAGCCTCCGACATCTGGTGCAGAATTCTAATGCAGGCCAACAGAAGGACAGCCAGAACTAGAATAGTGAGTTTCTTTAAACTGGCCATGTCAAAAATAGTCTTTAGGAAGTTCCTTGTTAAAAATAGACTGGATATAAATGGGACTTCTCAAAGTTAAAAATTTATCACTCAAGAAACTTCCTTGACTTCATAGGTGGTAGGAGTCAGGGTTCTCAGCCCTGAGGACAGGGAAATAACCACCTACAGAATGTAGCTCGCCTAGAGCAACCAACAAAAGGGCATGAGTTAAATCTATGCATAATGCATGGGAAGGATACAAGCAGTTAAATAGTAGGGATGTGCATTCGTTTGAAATGACATGGGAAATATTAACAAAAATTTCCTATAACATTTTGTTTCATATCATTCTTAAATGGAATCCAGATCCTAGTTGTCCAGTGAGCAATGATTAGGCTGGATAAAGGTTTGATAGTATTCAGTACTTAGACAGTTTCAAATAATTTCTGGCACAAGAACATGACAAAATAAATATTTAAGTAAAACTCTACAGCAGGGGTCAATAGATTTACAGGGCATAAAAACCAGTTAGCATTTTCCAAAGAGCTCCAGACCAGACACAATTTGGGCCATTCATGAAAAAGGAAGGAAGATCACCAGCAACACAAAAGTTAAGAGCAGACTGGCTAGAACCAGCCCCCATGGACATAAGATGACTCTTCTGCAAGATGCCTGCCTTCTAACCCAAAGGTCACTAGCTTTCACTGTGAAAAAAGAGCTAATTGGTCTTGTTTGCCTGAAACCTCTAGGAATCTTTCAACTATGTTTTTCATTTGGGCAGCAGCCAAGGCTACCCCTTTAATTAAGAAAACAGCCCTGAAATGAAAGTTTAGAGAAACAAAATAAAAAGTTTACAATTAAACAAACACAAAATAACCTGCAAATGACACAGGAAACAATTTTTTTTTTGACTGTACACCCTTATAACAGGCTGTGACAGTCTAGGTCGCACATGAAAGTTTTTCCTGAAAAATGCCGTTTCATGAAGATATTAACTTCTTCAGGAGATCCTTGACATTGTGGATCCTTTTACCACCTTTTGACATTTTATTCGCCACAGCAAGAAGAGACTGTATAAATCCAAAATCTGCAGGCACTCAGATGGGTGCCAAGAGAAGCAACTCACCGAGCTCCTATGGGGAAAGTGACATGGTGACATAGGACTGAGGCGGCACACTCAAGTGCATATACTTTATTTTTGTTTATTTGTATACCGCCTTATCCTTCAATCAAAGCGGTCACGACACAATTGGGGGATACATTTAACACGCGGGGATATGAGACACATACACTAATACTTACAGGGAACATGGGCTATGGAGGGTTAAGTGGCTTGCCCAAGACCACAAGGAGCATCTGTGGGACTAGAAACCCCAGTCCTTCCGGCCCAAGGTTGCTGTCCTCTAGTGGGATTTGAACCCCCGACCTTCCGGCCTGAAGTACCTTGCCCCAACCACTAGGCTACTCCTCCCTACAACAAGAACATGCTCCCCATACACCACTGAGGTAAATAAGGCACACAATTTGGAGGCTAGGTGGCCAAGTGTCATGTCACCCTTCACCTGCAGGGTGAGGATGGGGCCTTTATGCCCAGTAACAAGTTTGCATGGTGGGGAAGGTCAGGCTAGTCACACCGCACACGGTTGGATAGGGCCTCTTCACTCATTGTTGGACAGACTGAATGGACTATGTCGATCTCTCTGCCATCATCCACTATATTACAATATTATATCATTCTATATCCTAAATAAAATTACCTGTATTGCAAAATGAATGTTTATTCCAAAATGTTCTATACTGCCATCTGCTAAACAGGAACCAAAGTGATTTACAATTCTAAAAATAACTACAGCATATTGCTATGAGTTAAATAGCCAAGAAAATCAGAAGATATAACAGGACAGAACAATTTAAAGAACATAAGAACATAGGATATGCCATACTGGTCAGATCACAGGTCCATCAAGCCCAGTATCCTGCTTCCAACAGTGGCCAATCCAGGTCACAAGCACCTGTCAGGTTCCCAAAGGTATACACATTCCATGCTGCTTGTCCCAGGAGTAAGTGCATTTCCCCAGTCCACTTAACAATGTGTCATGGACTTTTCTTCCAGGAACTTGTTCAAATCTCTTAAACCCAGTTACACTAACAGCTTTTACTACATCCTCTGGCAAGGGAGGAAAATAAGAAAAAGCATTCTGTCCACAAGCCCTACCAGCCAAACTTTAGTCCAGCTCCAGAATGAAAAATATGCTTTTAGTGCAGCCTTAAATTTAGAGAACGAAATCATAGCGTGACATAAGGAATAGATTTAGATATCATTGGGGCTAGGAAGAAAATAAGTGTTGTTCTGTGTTTTACAAGTCGAGCCAGAGTTGACAATAGGATGGGTAGAAAATTCTCACTTTGGGACCAGGCCAGTGTGAGGAAGCAAGTGGAAGTCTGATTTTTCCACAGGAAGAGAGGAGACTGTCAAATATTTTGGCATAACAGAAGCTGGACTGACGTGTTCTGGATATTTTTTTCTCTTGATAGTAAACTTCAAATCACTGTACTGTACAATACAATACTAAGGCAAGGATTATAATGTGTAAAGCATCACTATCTAGGGAAGGCTTAACGGCTTGAATGCATTAGAACATGGAAACTGGATTTAACCACCAAGGTTAAAAAGATTATTGAGAATTTAACTAGCAACCTAGAATTAGAAGACCTTGTAAAAGTGAACTGGCTGTCCTAAAAGAGGAGAAAAATCTAGTGAAAAAAAAGATAGTTGGTGACCCACAAAGCATACGATTTCAACTTAAGCTTTAAATGGCTGTTCTCAAACCACTGGACTACTGCAGCTAGGCAGGCTTTAAGGGGTATGTCTACTAAAGGGCGTTAGCTGTCACTGCAGTGCTAACATGGGAAAAATCACACTGCGGTAACAGCTAACGTGAGACAAAGGCAACTACTGCAGGCAAATTTCCACAGTAGCTGAATTTCACGTGTTAGCAGCACAAGTGGGTGTGCCAATAATATGTGGCTACCACAGGTGTTGACAGCAGATGGTAGCTGCACACTTTTGCAAACATCGCGGATGCAGTCACTTCCACCTCTATGGGTGGCGATAGCTGCAACTGAGATGCTATCTCACTGCGATCCCTGCATTCGCAGTGTTATCTTCTGGGGAAATGCGGGCCCACACCCAACAAATAACGCTCAACATTTGCAGCTACCATGTCACTTTTTCAATAACCATCACTGGCTGCAAAAGTCGATTGTCCATTAGTAAACATACCCCTAAGTGAAGGCCTATATAGGCCACTAGCTGTATATTGTTTGCAAAATAATACCCACTTCTGCTGTGGGGCTGGGCTTGCTTCTTTTGTAAAAATTACACTAGAGCTGGAGCTCTTCCCCAAGCCAAGATCATTCAAAAAAATATTTAATATAAAACTTCAAAAGTTAACCAGACAAATCAATGGCTCTCCAGCTGGTAAAATTTGACAACAGAACTTGTAAGGCCAATAGTTAACCAGGTAAATATAGGACGGGCTAAAGGTGTGCTTTAATTTTAACCAGATAGCATCAATATTCAGTGTTATCCAGTTAGGCTTTATATTGCTGCCTTAACAGAGAAGCTTTTGGCCAGCCCCTAGCCATGCCTCTTTTTCAAACAGTCAAAGCTATCTATGTAGAAAGATTTAAAAAACCCGTATAGTTGGTGCTGATGACCACTAACCTCCTCTCAATAGTTGTCATTCTGTTAGGCTTTTCATGAGTCTTGTCTTGTTACATCCTAGGTCTTGCAGGATTTATTCTAAGTGAATATTAAGGGAATGTTTACTAAGAAACATGCTGGTAGCACGTGTTGGGACCTGAAAGTTAGTACACTTTGAAGGCATGTGTGTCCTTCCCCTTACTGTTAGCACAGTGTTAACACGCCACACTATGTTAACCGGCACACAAGTGTACTTACCGCCACCCACTGAAGTAGCAATAAGTTCACCCATGCTCACAGCTACCTTCGTGGTTAATGTGCGCCCAAGATGCCCACACTAACCATGAAGCACCATCCACAACCACAATCCACCCAGTCCCTGCCAATTGTGTACTACCCAGTTAGCACAGGACTTTTTGTACGGGGACCCTTCAAACTGCACGCACAAAGCATTTACCACACTCTATATCCCATGGTAATGGTTAGTGCACGTTACTAAATATGCCCCCCTAGGGACTAATAAGGCAACTATTCATTACTAAGCCATGGCAAAAATGTTCCATTTTCCAAGCCCCGTTTCTCCTAAAATTATGAGCCTGTCTTGAAGTAAAAAGGTACCAGCAGACACCCACAAAACATTAGCTATGGCATCAACATTCATCCCTCACCCTGCCCCAACCTGTTCCAGGCACTTCTCTTCCCTCCCCTCCCCCCATCCCCTAACAAGGTTCCCTCTTTCTTTCTGCCTTCCTCACCAAGCTATTCACTCACTCTGCCTTCCCTCCATCACCAAATACTGGTCCTCCTTTCCCCTTCCTTCAACATCTCCCACAGCACTGCAGCTCTTCAACTCCCAGAGACCTCCATCTCTCGTGGCTGTACTCTTCAGCTCCAGTTCCTACACAGCCAGCACGCTCCCATCCCTCACTGGTAGGATGCATGCATCCATGCCCACTGCACATTTTGGTGTGGACACCTTTACTCTACCAACAGATATTGAGACAAAGTACCATGCACTACCTTAACTTCCAAAAAATATTCTGGAAATAGGCCTGAAAAGGTGTTCTAGTTGAAGGTTATTCATTCAGAAAATTAAACTGAGTCAATAGGGACAAAAGAACAGACATACTACTGTAGAAGATTTCAATTACTGTAGGAAGAAGACCACAGTTAGCACCCATAGAGCCAAGAAGAGACAGCAACGTTTCATCTGCATTTATAGTTCAGCTAATGCCATACTCAGATGACACGTCTCAATGTTGTGTATATGATAGTTTGGATTAAGGCCCATTAACCACACCCATATTATAAAGCAAAGCCAGACAGTACATACTTATTAGCGTGTATGCCAGCGATGGTGAACCTATGGCACGCGTGCCAGCTGTGGCACGCGAAGGCCTTGCAGCTGGCACGCGGGAAGGTCCGCAATTAAGATATGCGGCGCGGCGGGAGGTGAGTGTGCTGGCAGGGCCGGCTGCTTCTGCCGCGGCAGCATCAAGAGCTCTGCCGCGGCAGCATCAAGAGCTCTGCCGCGGGGCCCCCCCCCCTGCCCGGCAGAGCCTCCCTGCATCATCAGCTTTCTTCAAGTCCCAAAACGCGGGCTTCTTTCAGAGCCGCGAGAGTTTCTTTTCTCGCGGCTCTGTTAATCCCGCCGGGGCTAATGGGAAATCCCATCACCCTCGGCGGGATTAACAGAGCCGCTCGAAAGGAAACGCTCGCGGCTCTGAAAGAAGCCTGCGTTTTGGGACTTGAAGAAAGCTGATGATGCAGGGAGGCTCTGCCGGGCAGGGGGGGGGGGCCCGCGGCAGAGCTCTTGATGCTGCCGCGGCAGAAGCAGCCGGTTTGTTTTTTTTGTTTGTTTTAATTTGGGATGATAGGGGGGAAGGGGGTTTAGGACTGGTAATGGGCTATGGGAGGGGGGAGGCTAAACTGGAAGTGGGTTGATGGGGTGGGGGGGTGGTTAGGACTGGTAATGGGCCATGGGGGGGGATAGGACTGGTAATTGGCCAAGGGGGGGGGAGGATAAGACTGGTAGTGGGCTGATGGGGGGGGCGGTTAGGACTGGTAATGGGCCATGGGGGGGGGTCAGGACTGGTAATGGGCCATGGGGGGAGGCTAAGACTGGAAGTGGGCTGATGGTGGGGGAGGTTAGGACTGGTAATGGGCCATGGGGGGGAGGCTAAGACTGGAAGTGGGCTGATGGGGGGGGGCGGTTAGGACTGGTAATGGGCCATGGGGGGGGTTAGGACTGGTAATGGGCCATGGGGGGAGGCTAAGACTGGAAATGGGCTGATGGGGGGGTAGGACTGGAAATGGGCTGATGGGGGGGGTAGGACTGGTAATTGGCTATGGGGGGGGGCTAAGACTGGAAATAGGCTGTGGTGGGGGTTTGGATTGAAATGGACTCATGAAGGGGCTAGAACTGGAAGTAGGCTCATGGGGGGCTTGGATTGGAAATGGGCTGAGTGGAGGGGAGCTAGGATTTGACATGGGCTGATGGTGGGGCTAGGAAAGGACTAGAAATGGGCTCATGGGGGGCTGGGATTGGAAATGAGCTGATGGAGGGACTCGGATGGGACTGCAAATAGATGGGGGAGCTAGGACTGGAAATGGGCTTATGGGGGGCTAGGACTGGAAATGGGCTGATGCGGGGACTAGAAGGGAGCGGATGCTGGGTGGGATTGGAACTAGAATGGAGCTGATGTTGGGGGAGGATTAGAATGGGATGGAGCTGGGAGAGTGAAATGGAGAGGGAAAAAATATTTTGTGTGGGAGGGAAGACAAATCTACAATTGTCCGGATATTGGGAGAGTAAGTGGGGATTGAGGATGGAGTGGTAAAATTTGAGTGGATGAAATAGGAATGAGGAAAGAGCAAAAGGAGAAAGATTAGTATGTTAAAGCAGATGTAGAGAGAGAATGGAAAAAAACTAGAAGAGAGAAGAAAAGACAAATGGACAGCAGACGATGAAGAGTTAGCGGAAGACACGAAGAAACCAGAAGAAAGTGGCTGGAGCAATTGCAGCTGAAAAAAAATGCACAAAAGGTAGAAAAATATCTCTTTATTTTGAATTTATTAATTGGAATATGCCAGCTCTGGGAAATGTGCATCATTAACGTCTGCGCTTTGTTTAGTACAAGAGCAAATTAATGTATAGTTTTATTTCTACAGTGTTGTACATTCCAAGTTTGGCTTTTGGGATTCCCAGTTTAATTCCCACCGAGTCCTGACACAGTTAACAGTTTTAAGAAGTTTATCTTTTTTTTACTCAGGATACATTTGACATGTTATGTGAATAATACATTTAAAATATATTGTGTAACTGAATCAAGTTCTTCCTAAATTCATTAAATTGAATGAAATCATTAAAACATTATAAATTGCCAATAAACTGAAATGAAAACCAAAGGATTGTGAATCAAATTGATTCTCTGACAATACAAAGATTCCAACCTTTACAAATGATGTTACATAGTTCAGGCAACTTTATAAAGAGTTTTTAGATACTAAAATCTTGTTGTTAAGGTTTAATTGACGTGCTGGCACTTTGAGGAAATTCTTTGGTTTTGTGAGGCAGTTTGGGCACTCGGGCTCAAAAAGGTTAGCCATCACTGGTGTATGCTAATCATGACTAGCTGCCTGGACACTAGCCTAATGATAGTGTGCATTCAGTAACAAGAGAACACAGGCTTTGTACTGTGTAGCACTGGGAGCTGGCTAGTGGCAGGATTGTTAGAGTGGGTTAGTATGAGGGATTCCCTATCTCTCTCTTTCTGGGACCACTGGTGTAGCCAGCATTGAGCAAGTCTGGAAAAGAGCTGGGGCCACCAGTGGTGGGGGCAGCCTATAGCTGGGAGGACTGCTCTTGCGGGATCAAGATTTGGGAGGTGGTGGCGGAGTGTTGAGATGTCAGTGTGGCAGACAGTACTTAGTGTTTGCTATCCAGCAGAAGATGAGGTACTTAAGTCTCTCTCCTGCTGCCCAGCTGCATCGGAATGGAATAATTGGATCTAAGGCAGCACAGCAACACTGCTGGGAGGTATGCAAAGTGCCTGCTAAGCTGTCCTCCTCCCGTAGAGAGTTTTGTCCATAGAGATGGGGAAGCCTGTTCCTCTGAACCCTCCAATATGCCTGATATCTCCCCCCAGACACCCATTTCAGAACCCCCCCATGCCACCCTCCCTAAATCAGACCCCACACCCACATCCTTGCTGTACATTTGACACCTCTTTGGTTCTTGACACACATACCCATCCACGTTTTAGACCCCTCCCTATTACACCAGTGCCCCAGACACCCCATCTACAACTGATACCCCCTACATATCAAAGCCCTACTGTGCTCCTGACATACACAAGTACCCACTCCCCCACCTTAGAATCTCACTCACAGCAGATCTCCCCCACACATTCTTACTCTCATACCACATACACACCTCATATGTATACCCTGCTCTACACACCATACCCCAGACAATCACCCACTGACCACTCCGCCCTCAATAACCACCACTGCCCTAGACAGTTTCCATAGATACCCTCCCCCCCCCCCCACCCAACTTACAGTGTTAGGGCCACTTTGCAATAGTAATCATAGCAAGATCACATTTGATTTAATAAATGGAGGGAGGATGGCAAAAAAATCCACAGTACTCTTAACTTTCAAAAAGGAGACTATGATAAAATGAGGAAAGGGTTCAGAAAAAACTAAAAAGAGCAGCTGCAAAGATTAAAGGCTTACATAAAACATGGCCATTGTTTAAAAATACTGTCTTGGAAGCCCAGACCCCATGTATTCCACGCTTTAAGAAAAGCGAAAGGAAGGCCAAGAAACTGCCAGCATGATTTAAAGGTGAGGTCAGAGAGGCTGTTGCCAAAAAAGCATCTTTCAGGAAATGGAAAAAAGAGCCAAACGACGAAACCTGGAAACAGCACAAGCACTGGCAAGTCAAATGCAAGGCATTGATAAGGCAGGACAAGGGAGAATTTCAGAAGAAGCTTGCTGCAGAAGCAAAAATGTGAAATAAAGACTTTTTCAAGTACATTCGTAGCAAAAAACCTGTGAGAGAGTCAGTTGGTCCATTAAATGACGGGTTAAAGGGGCACTAATAGGCGACAAGGTGATAGCGGAGAGACTGAATGAATTCTTTGCTTCGGTCTTTACTGAGGAAGATGTAGGGATATTACCCATGACTGAAGTGGTATTTCAAGGTGCGGAAGAATTGAAGGAAATATCGATACATCGGGAAGATGTATTACAACTATTAGATAAACTGAAGAGTAGCAAATCACCTGGGCCGGATGGTATACATCCAAGGGTGTTGAAAGAACTGAAATATGAGATTGCAGACCTGCTATTAGCAATCTGTGAATTTTCATTAAAATCATCTGTAATACCTGAAGATTGGAGGATCGCCAATGTAACGCCAATTTTTAAAAAGGGTTCCAGGGGTGATTCGGAAAACTACAGACCGGTGAGCCTGACGTCAGTACCGGGAAAAATGGTAGAAACCATCATAAAGAACAAAATTACTCAGCATGTAGATAGTCATGCCCTAATGGGAGACAGCCAACATGGCTTTAGACAAGGAAGATCTTATTTAGTTTAAACTTATTTATTTATTTATTTAGTTTAAACTTATATACCGCTACTTCCAGCGATCAGTAGCGGTTTGATTACAAATTTGGGAGATGTCAAATCAGGACAGAAACAATTGTGACAATATATACATAGATTTAGGGTCTGTCACACCACGCAGGGTTAGGCACTTCAAGGTTGTGTTTACATATTTACAGCTTTAACAATATTTACATTTATACAGATCAGCTACATGATTCCACTTTGGATTACATCTGGTTATAGTGATATTTGAAGAGATGGGTTTTTAGTTTCTTTCTGAAAGCATTTATGTCTTTTATAGCTCATAGTTTGTGTGGTAGTTGATTCCAGGTTCGTGGGGCTGAGAATGAGAAAGCTTTATTGCTGGTACTGGCTTTTACTGATCTGATGTTACTAGGAACTTGAAGTTTGTCAGAGTTGACAGTTCTCCTGTCTCTGTTGGTTGGTTGCTTGCTGACCAGGGTTGAGAGGAATGATGGTGCTAGGTCATGTATGAGCTTGAATGTGGTTACCAAAGTTTTATATTGTATCCTGGCCTCAACAGGTAGCCAATGTAGCTCGATCAATACAGGTGTGATGTGTTGAGCAATGCTGGTTCGTGTGATGACCCTTGCTGCCACATTTTGGGCCAATTGTAAAATATTTAGCGTTTTCTTTGGCAGACCCTGTAATATGGCGTTACAGTAGTCTAAGTGAGGCATAATGAGTGCTTGCGCCACCGTCCGAAAATCACAGGGTTCGATTAAGTTCCTCAGTGGTTGTAGGACTCTGAGCTTGTGGAAGATGGCTTTGTTGGTTTTTCGCAGGTGTTTTTTCCATTTATAGTTTGCTGTCGAGTGTGACACCCAGATATTTGATTTCACTTTTTGTGTTGTAAGTGTTGTTACAGAGGGTGACTGTCGGAGGAGGTTCAAAGTTCGGTTTACTTGATATATACATTACTTCGGTTTTCTTATGGTTAATTGCCATGTTGTTTTGTAGGAGCCATGCTAACATCTCGTACAGGCAGGATTCAATCTGGGTATACTTTGGGTCAGTTGTGTCCAGTTGAGTGTATAGCATAATATCATCTGCATAGATATGGTAGTTGATATTATGTTTTTTGAAAATGCTACAGAGGGGCTGCATGTAGATGTTGAAGAGGAGTGCCGAGAGGGCCGATCCCTGGGGTATGCCTTGCGTTTGAGTGAACCCTTCTGCTTTTTCTCCATTGAATTGGACCTGAGGACTCCTGTTCGTTATATAGGAGGAGAACCATTTAAGGGTGGTTCCCGAGATTCCTATTGATTCTAGTTTTCTTAGTAGGATACCATGATGGACAGTATCAAAAGCGGCGGAGATGTCAATGAAGATGAGTAAGAACGTTTTCTTCCTGTCTTCCAAGCCTTTGTGGAGGTTATTAAGTAGAGCTATTAAAAGTGTTTCTACCCCATGGTTACGTCTGAACCCGTATTGTTGCATGTCAAGTATGTTGTGTTCATCCAGGTGCTCTTGCAGTTGTATGAGGGCTGCTTTTTCGATGATTTTTGCTAAGAAGGATATGCTGGAGATGGGGCGGTAAGATGTTGGGTCTGTTTTGTTGAGTTTATTGTTCTTTAGTACTGGTCTTATTATCGATTTCTTGAGCTGGTCGGGCATAATTCCTTGATGCAATGATTGGTTTACAATGTGTGAGACTTGTTGGACTATGTCTTTTTTTGCTGCCTTGACCCAAGCAGTGGGACAGGGGTCGAGCGGGGAGGTGGTGGTATTGATGCTAGTTATTATGTTGCTTGTTTGTTGCTCATCGATCCTGTGGAAGTTTCTCCATGTCAATTCTTGTTCCACAGTGGTTTTCCAGTTTGCCTCCACCCTATAGGGGTCGGGTAGGGTTGCAGTCAGCTTGCTCGCGTAGTGGTTGGCCAGCGTTTGTGGATCGATAGAGTTATCCTGGTGGTCAGGTTGTGATGTTTTCGTTAGGGATTTCACTAGCTCGAAAAGTTCCCTGGGTTTGTTGATTGCTTTGTTTAATAGGTTTGTGTGGTGCATCCTTTTCGCAGCGTTCACCTCTTCTTTGTACTTCGAGAGGAGGTTGAGGTACTCCACCCTATGTTCCATAGATTTCGTACGTCTCCATTTGTTTTCATGCTTTGAGTTCTCTCTTCATTTTGGCTAGGACTTCAGTGTACCAGGGTTCGGATTGCTGTCTGGTCAGGTTCGGGGTGTTGCTCCATTTGGGGTTTGCTGCGGTCTGTATTCCGGTGCTCCAGCTTTCAGTTAACGCATCGAGATCCGTGCTTTGAAGGTCTATGTGCGTCTTAATGTTACTTGTTTTACTAATCTGTTATGTTTTTTTGAAGGTGTGAATAAACAGGTGGACAAAGGTGAGTCGGTTGATATAGTGTATCTGGACTTTCAGAAAGCCTTTGACAAGATCCCTCAGAGACTTTTGGCAAAACTAAAAAGAGTCATGGGATAGGAGGCAGTGTACTATTGTGGATCAGGAACTGGTTAAAAGAGTAGGGCTAAATGGCCAATTTTCCCAATGGAGAAAGGTGAATAGTGGTGTACCCCAGGGATCTGGTGCTGGGTCCGCTGCTTTTTGACATATTCATAAATGACCTGGAAAGGGGAATAACGAGTGAGGTTATCAAATATGCAGATGACACAAAACTATTTAAAGTTGTTAAAACCCAAGAGGATTGTGGAAAATTGCAAGAGGATCTTGATAAATTGGAAGACTGGGCATCAAAATGGCAGATGAAATTTAATGTGGACAAATGCAAAGTTATGCACCTAGGGAAGAACAACCCAAACTATGGTTACACGATGCAAGGTTCCACATTAGGAACCACCACCCAGGAAAAAGGTTTAGGCATCATTGTGGATAACATGTTAAAACCCTCGGCCCAGTGTGCAGTGGCAGCTAAGAGAGCAAATAGAATGCTAGGTATCATAAGGAAAGGAATGGAAAATAAAACAAAAGATATTATAATGCCTCTATATCGTTCCATGGTGAGACCGCACCTTGAATATTGTGTGCAATTCTGGTCGCCATATCTTAAAAAGGATATAGCGTTATTAGAAAAGGTTCAGAGAAGAGCCACCAAAATGGTAAAGGGGATGGAAGGATACTCCTATGAAGAAAGGCTAAAAAGGTTTAGGGCTCTTTAACCTGGAAAACAGACGGCTGAGGGGAGATATGATAGAAGTCTATAAATTAATGAACGGAGTGGAACGGGAAAACGTAGATCGATTGTTTACGTTATTAGAATATAGAAAGACTAGGGGACATGCAATGAAGCTACAGGGTAAACTATTTAAGACTAATAAAAGGAAATATTTTTTCACTCAACGTGTAATCAAACTCTGGAATTTGTTACCGGAGGATGTAGTAAAGGCTGTTAGTGTAGCTGGGTTTAAAAAAGGTTTGGACAAGTTCCTGGAGGAAAGGTCCATATACCATTATTAAGAAGGGAACCAGAATATCAATGTTTGACCCAGTACAAGCATTGTGGAACCTGTGTCTTTTGGGGAAAGTGCTAGGTACGTATGACCTAGATTGGCCACTGTTGGAAAATGGGCTTGATGGACCTTGGTCCGACCCAGTTCTTATATTTGATAAACTAAAGAGTAGCGAATCACCTGGTATATATCCGAGAGTGCTGAAAGAACTGAAATACAAGATTGTAGACCTATTAGTAATCTGTGATCTATCATTAAAATCATCTGAAATAACTGAAGATTGGAGAATGGCCAAAGTAATGGCAATTTCTAAAAAAGATTTCAGGGGTGATACGGGAAACTACAGACTGGTGAGCCTGACATCAGTACCGGGCAAAATGGTAAAAATCTATAATTCAGAAAATGAAACAATCCACATCTGCAAGAGCACTCTCACTCTATGCGTCAATATGGAACTCACTTCCAGGTAACATGCATGTGATCACTGATAAAGACTTCAGGAAGAAGCTCAAAACTTTACTGTACACAGACCACCTGGGGCAAGTTACCTAACCTCTTGACCGACAAAACATCCAAACCATCTATTTACCCAGGCCATGAACCAACAACCTCTCCTCAACGCCACAAACGTAATCTGCACATAGTTTGGTCAAATATATGACCCTATACAAATGTTAACTTATTGGCCCAACCCCTCCCCCTATTGAGCTTGATTGTATAATGGTTAAGTGTTCCTTCTTTAATGGTTAAATGTTCTATGTATACTGTTGAGTTCTTATGTAAACCGCTTTGGTTAAAGGATAAAGCGGTATAAAAAATGGTTAAATAAATAAAAAATAAAATTAATGAACATGTAGATAGTCATGGTTTAATGGGAGAAAGTCAACATGGATATAGCCAAGGAAGATCTTGTCTTATTAATCTGTTATATTTTTTTGACAGTATGAACAAACAGGTAGACAAAGGTGAGCCGGTCAATATAGTGTACCTGGATTTTCAGAAAGTCTTTGACAAGGTCCCTCATGAGAGGTTCTTGGCGAAATTAAAAAGTCATGGGATAGGAGGCAGTGTACTATTGTGGATCAAGAAATGGCTAAAAGATAGAAACCAGAGAGTTGGACTAAATGACCAATTTTCTCAATGGAGAATGGTGAATTAGTGGAAATCCACAAGGATCTGTGCTGGGCCCACTGCTTTTTAATATAATCATAAATGACCTGGAAATGGGAACAACGAGTAACATAATCAAATTTGCAAATGACAAAATTATTCAAAGATGTTAAAACACAAGAGGATTGTGAAAAATTTCAAGAGGACCTTGATAAATTGGAAGGCTGGACATCCAAGTGGCAAATGAAATTTAATGTGGACAAGTGCAACGTTAGGCACCTGGGAAAGAACAACCCAAACTATGGTTACACGATGCAAGGTTCCACATTAGGAACCACCACGCAGGAAAAGGATTTAGGTGTCATCGTGGATAATACATTGAAACCCTCTGCCCAGTGTGCACCCGCGGCTAAGAAAGCAAAATAGTATCATAAGGAAGGAATGGAGACGAAAACCAAGAATATGATAATGCCTCTTTATTGTTCCATGGTGTGACCACACCTTGAATATTGTGTGCAATTCTGGTCACCATATCTTGAAAAGAATATAGCAGAATTTGAAAAGGTACAGAGAAGAGCCACCAAAATAATAAAGAGGATTAAAATATATCTTTATTAGGAAAGGCTTGTTTCCTATGTTTACATTTGCCGTTTGTAAGAATGGTGATGGGCAGTTCATAGTTTGTGTTGGACTTTCCTAATAAAGATAATTTGGAATAAAAAGGTTTAGAGCTCTTCAGTTTGGAAAAGAGACAGCTGAGGGGAGATAGGATAGAGGTCTATAAATTATTGAATGGAGTAGAATGGGTAAACGTAGGAACCAGTGGCGGAATGGTCCCCTCCAGAGTGGAATCGTTATTGAACAGGGATGAACAGAGACCAGATTGCTGAAATTAAAGCTGGATAAATGCAAGACTAATTGGATTTCAAAGGAAAATAGCTGAAAGGCAATGGTTAAGTGGCTGTAAACTTAGGAGATGAGGGTTGATATACGAAATAAGCTGAATATCATCTGCATAAAAATGAGCAGAGATTCCAAGAGGCGAACAAGGCAGGCCAGAGGAACCAGAAAAGCTAAACAGTGTCTGCATATCATTAAAAAAGGGACAGACTGCTCCCATTTCTACCTAGCGTATAAATCAATTTTCTGCAGTCTGCTTCATATCCTAACGTAGCATGTAACAAAGTCCACCAACCAGCAAGTGGAGACAAGAACCCATACACCAGATCACCTCTGTTTCCACCCTTAAGGCTCCAATAGGTGGGCCAGCACAGAGGCTTCTTCTTTAGTTTAGGATTTATCTGCATTTATAGTCCGCTTATCTCTAAAGTCTAAATGGTGTACAGTCATACATAATAGCATAGTTAACACAATACATATAATAACTAAGAAACAGACAAAACAGCACAAGCAATAAAAACATCCATAAAATTATAAAAATGAACACCAAGACAATCCTAAATCTCATATATGTCTTAAAAGAAGACCTTTCAGGAAAACATCTTTTTCACTCCAAATCTATGCGAAGGAGAGAAGAGGAGAAAGAAGGGAGGAGTATTTTAGGGTTGCCAAATGTGCATGGACTTAATGCATGTTTCACAAAATGACCTAATGACTAAGGCCTGGGTTTAATTTAACTTCTTAAAAGAAAGAGTAATTTGTTCCCAGGAGATTACCTGGAATAAGAACTGCCTGAAGTGCAAGCAGGGTTCAGGAAATGGTGAGGAATGAAACACACTGGATGTGTGATGGATCCTTGAAAAGACCATAGAATACCAAAAGGATATCTGTGTGTTTTATTGACTACAGCAAGGCTTTTGACCGTGTAAACCGTGAGAAACTCCAGGTCACATTAAGAAGCATGGGTATACCAGAACACCTGATAGTTCTCTTGCCCAGTCTTTACATTGATCAAGAAGCAACAGTTCAAACAGAACAAGGAGAAACAGAATGATTTAAAATCTGCAACGGTGTTTGACAAGGCTGCATACTTTCCCCATACCTCTAATTTATATGCAGAACAAATCAGAGAAGTATAACTGTATGAAAACCACCAAGGTGTGAAGACTGGTGGAAGACTCAACAACCTTCGCTATGCTGATGATACCACATTACTGGCTGAAAGTGAAGATGATCTGAAACAGTTTTTTCTCAAGATCATGGAACATAGTCTTAAAATGGAGTTGCACCTTAATGTAAAGAAGGTAAAGATCCTGACAACTGGCAAAATCAATAAGTTCATCATTGATGGAGAAGAAATTGAAATAGTTAACAACTTTAAGCTACGTGGATCAACTATCAATAAAGAACTGACAAGCAGTCAAGAAATCAGACGCATTGCTCTTGAGAATCTTGTCTAGGTCCTTCTTAGCTATTCTGCCAAGAGCAGAGATGTCTCTTTCCATACAAAGATTCAACTTGTCCAAGCCATGGTATTTTCAATAATGTCATATGGATGCAAAAGTTGGACAGTGAAAAAAATAGACAGGAAGAAAATCAATGCCTTTGAATTATGGTGCTGGCAACAAATACTGTGTATACTATGGACTGCTCGAAGAACAAACCAGTCAGTACTAGAGAAGATCAAACCTAAGCTTTTTTTTAGAAGCTCAGATGACAAGACTTTGACTTTCATACTTTGGACACATCATTCAAAGAGAGAGATCGTTAGAGAAAGACATCATGTTTGGTAAGGTTGAAGGTCAACACAAAAGAGGAAGGCCAGCAATGAGATGGATCAATACAAAACAGCAGCTATGGGTGCCACTTTATCAACAATGAACCACCAGACTGAAGACCAAACACAGTTTAGGTCAACTATCCAGAGGGTCGCCATGAGTCAGATTCAATGGCACTTAACATGTTGAAAAACAAGGAAGAACTGGTCATCATCCAGAGGGATTAGGAGATCATTGCATGCCACACTCAAGTGTAACTAAAACTAATATTGTAGTTGCCGCTGACACAGGGCCGGCCCGTCCATTGAGCAAGAATGTTTTTTGCACAGGGCCCCGCGTTTCAGGGGGCCCCACGCAAAGAACATTCTGCTTTTTTTCAAAATTAAATTTTAAAAAAAAAAAAAAAAGCTGGCTGCTACCACTGCTGCTGCCGCCGCGGCAGCGGCAGAATGGAGTGTCCCGCGGGGCCCCCTCTGCCCAGCTGAGTCCCTCCCTCCCACCCTCTGCGACGGCTGTGCCGGCTTTCAGATTCGCGAAGGGAGAGTGTCTCCCTCGCGTCTCTGTTAAGCCTGCAGGGGCAGATGGGAAATTTCCCATCAGCCCCTGCAGGCTTAACAGAGACGTGAGGGAGACACTCTCCCTTCGCGAATCTGAAAGCCAGCACAAAGGGGTTCAGCCGTCGCAGAGGGAGGGAGGGACTCAGCCGGGCAGAGGGGGCCCCGCGGGACACTCCATTCTGCCGCGGCGGCAGCAGTAGCAGCCAGCTTTAAAAAAAAAAAAAAAAACGTTTTCCTTGAGCCGATGTGGGGGGGGGGGGTTAGGACTGGTAATGGGCTATGGAGGGGGTTAGGACTTGACTTGAGGTGGGCTGTGGGTTGATGGGGGGGTTAGGACTGGTAATGGGCTATGGGGGGGGGCTACGACTGGAAATGGGCTGGGGGGGTTAAGACTGGAGGTGGGCTGATGGGGTTAGGTCTGGTAATGGGCTGTGGGCTGTGTGATGGGGGGGCTAGGACTGGTAATGGGCTATGGGGGGCTAGGACAGGAAATGGGCTGATGGGGAGGGGTTAAGACTGGAGGTGGGCTGTTGGGGGGTTAAGACTGGAGGTGGGCTGATGGGGTTAGGACTGGTAATGGGCTATGGGGGGGCTAGGACTGGAAATGGGCAGATGGGGGGGTTAACACTGGAAGTGGGCTGATGGGATAGGACTGGTAATGGGCTGTGGGCTGATGGGGGGGTTAGGACTGGTAATGGTCTATGGGGGGTTAGGACTGATAATGGGCTATGGGGGGGCTAGGACAGGAAATGGGCTGATGGGGAAGGGTTAGGACTTGAGGTGGGCTGATGGGGTTAGGACTGGTAATGGGCTGTGGGGGGGTTAGGACTGATAATGGGATATGGGGGGGCTAGGACAGGAAATGGGCTGATGGGGTTAGGACTGGTAATGGGCTGTGGGCTGTTGGGGGGGTTAGAACTGGTAATGGGCTATGGGGGGGTTAAGACTGGTAATGGGCTGTGGGCTGATGGGGGCTGTCTGGT
Source organism: Ichthyophis bannanicus (assembly GCA_033557465.1). Taxonomy (NCBI): domain Eukaryota; kingdom Metazoa; phylum Chordata; class Amphibia; order Gymnophiona; family Ichthyophiidae; genus Ichthyophis; species Ichthyophis bannanicus. The sequence goes on along the minus strand of CM066033.1, from coordinate 366,994,933 downwards.
AATGGGCTATGGGGGGGTTAGAACTGATAATGGGCTATGGGGGGCTAGGACAGGAAATGGGCTGATGGGGAAGGGTTAGGACTTGAGGTGGGCTGATGGGGTTAGGATTGGTAATGGGCTGTGGGCTGATGGGGGGGTTAGGACTGGCAATGGGCTATGGGGGGCTGACTGGAAATGGGCTGATGGGGTTAGGATTGGAAGTAGGCTGATGGGGGGTTAGGACTGGAAGTGGGTTGATAGGGGGGCTAGGACTGGTATTGGGTTGGGGGGTTGCTAGGACTGGAAATGGGCTGATGGGGGGCTAGGACTGGAAATGGGCTGATGCAGGGACTAGAAGGGAATGGATGCTGGGTGAGGCTGGAACTAGAAGGGAGCTGATGTTGGGGAAGGATAAGAATGGGATGGGGCTGGGAGAGTAAAATGGAGAGGGGAAAAATATTTTGTGTGGGAGGGATAAAAAATCTACAATTGGCCGGGTATTGGGAGAGTAAGTGGGGATTGAGGATGGAGGGGTAAAATTTGAGTGGATGAAATAGGAATGAGGAAAGAGTAAAAGGAGAAAGATTAGTATGTTAAAGCAGATGTAGAGAGAGAATGAAAAAAAACTAGGAGAGAAGAAAGGACAAATGGACAGCAGACGATGGACAGTTAGCAGAAGACACGAAGAAACCAAAAGAAAGTGGCTGGAGCAATTGCAGCTGAAAAAAATGCACAAAAGGTAGAAAAATCTCTTTATTTTGAATTTATTAACTGGAATATGTCAGCTCTGGGAAATGTGCATCATTAATGTCTGCGCTTTGTTTAGTACAAGAGGAAATTAATTTATAGTTTTATTTCTACAGTGTTGTTGTACATTCCAAGTTTGGCTTTTGGGGTTCCCAGTTTAATTATTGTCTTCCTATTTCTAAATTGTGATTCCTTGTTTGGTGATGGTCTATGTTCTGCATGTGTAATTGAGCTGAGGTATTCTGTTTATGTAATTCCTATTTGACATTGCCACTTGTTCTCTTTCCCCAGTAGGTCATGTATTGTTATTCTCTGAAATGTATTGGTTTAATATTTGCAGTATTTCCTTTTGATAGGTAGAGTATGGTGCTTTGTGAGTCCTGGTAGTGCTGTCAGGATACGGTGGGTTTGCTATGGGTTCTAAATGGGCAGTATTTGTAGTAGTTCCTAATGTGTCTGGCGGTTGTCACTGGATTATAGTAATGTAGAAATCTTTTAGTCTTTCTTTATCCATACACTCATTAAGAGGCATGTTTACTAAAAGTTAGTATATGGTAACATTATGCAAATAGTTATGCAAATGAGGCCTCTTATGCAAATGAGGCCACGCACCGAGTCTCCACACATGGCCCCGCACCCCCCTTCGGCCGCCCCTGCGCTGACACTTTTATATTTGCTAATATCCATCAAAATTCAGAAAGCTAAGAGTTGCAGGAGTGCCAACTGGCTCCTGACTTTTAAGATAGAGGTCCTTTTAAGTAATGTTGTAAGATTAGGACTGGATCAGCCTAATTTCTGACCTCCCAAAGATGAGCAAGGCTACAAATCTATGCACCCAAGAGAGCAAAAACCAGGACTGAACCAATAAAGTCAAATGCTGGAACCTGACATTTCAGAGCCTGGACCATTATTGTGCGAAAAGGTATAGTATCCCCTCCCCATAGGGGGAAGTCAATGCCAAAAGAAACATGGCTTCCGGGCAACACCTCTGTACCTTCACCCTAGTTTCAGCTCTGATAATACAAGAGCCAGTTGGTATCCTTCCTTATAGAACAGGATTATAATTCTTATATGCATTTAAATACACAGATTCAGTTTCTCTTCCAGCCTTAGTGATTTCAAGATGAAAAAAAAAAGTGTTGCCTATCTTGATTTGCAAGGGGAAAAGCCCCACGGCACAATGTTCTCTGTGTGTTTAACTTGGTTTATCTGCAGTCTAAAGTAAATGCCAAGCTTTCCTGTCTGTCAATAAATGCTTCTTGGAAAGAAAAACAACGCTTGGCGTTTGTAAACAGTGCCATTGTCGAAGGTCAGATGCAAAACTCGAGGTTCTAATCTTTTTTTAAATACCTATAGCCAGATCAATGAACAGATTTAAACTTCAAGGATTTGCGATTCTAATATACATGAGCCCAGTTTTTATCCACCAGACTGAAGTGTGTCCAGTCAAATTCACAGAGCAGAAGGTGCTATCTAGAGGTGGTGGTAAGAGCTCAGGTGGATTTAAATACGGATTAGACAAATACAAATTAACTCAAACTACCCGTATCAATTGCTAATTCTGAAAAGGTAGTGAGAAGAAATAAAGTATTTTTGTTTTTTAGTTGTCTGTATGTAAATGTCAATTTGAAAAGACTAGGACTGGCAAGTTAGACTGCATGGCACAAAGGGGCATGATTACTAAAGTTTACTGTGCATGTCGCGTGCCACCATAGCCCTTTTATTTCTATAGGCGCAGTGGCATTTGGCACACATTAACGTGTGTTAATGCCCATTAACCTTTAGTACACATACCCATAAATGAAGGCATAAAGGAGGGCAATTTCATTAACAGTACCCTCATGTGGAAAGTCCAAAAAGGCATCTATTTAAGCCTATTTTATTTTATAGAAAAAAAAGTTTTATATACTGCCACAACCACAACAAAAATTGAAGGGACGCAAGGATAGTTGTTTTTTGGTTGGCAGAGACATGTATGATGCATGAGATAGACATCCCCATTCTGAATTGTTGCGGGGACGTCTATGCGGCTGTGGCCACTTACATCCATGAAAGGCATGTACAAGATTCTAAAATCAGACCGAAACTTGTACATGGCCAGCCTTTAATACATTGTCACTTGGACGTCCCGGATCGCACCTAGACACCATTTCTAAAATGTGCCTTACAGAGTCTAGCAGGGATGAAAGTTTTTTCAGGAAACAAACTGCACTCTGGGGAAGAGTACAGCTGGCAGGACGGGGACAGGGGGGGGGGGGAGTACAGCTGGCGGGGAGGGGGGGGGGAAGAGGGGAGGCTTACTAGCATCCTCCTGGCCAGGAAAAAGAGAGTGACAGTCAGGCTAATAAAATTGTCAACCCAACAATAATGGGAGTTTTCAATTGCTCCAGTATTGATTGGGTAAATGTTTCATCGGGACATACTAGAGAAACTTCATTAATGTCATCAATGGCTGCTTCATGGAGCAGCTAACCGTGGAACTGAAGAGGGGAAACTACTTCAGATCTGATTCTCAGAGAAGTGCAGGATCTGGTGCAAGGGGTAAAGTTGGTGGAGACATTTGGCAATGGTCATCATCATGTAATTAAATCTGACATAATTACTGGAGGGAGAATATTAAGTAAAACAATTGCAGTAACGAGGAAGACTACGGAGGATAACTTTCTACAAGGTGTCCTGGTCTAAAAATGGCCCATCACAAAATTTATAAGTTGATTTTCTAATAGGATACCTGTGTGAAAAGTTCAAAAGGTGCCTATTTAAAGCCCTGGTCTATAATGGCGACATAGGCTCTCAGAACCAGCCCCACTCAGTAAAATACTAACGCAGACGCAGAAATTTACACCACTCTGGAAAATAAAGTGTGAGTTTGTCCATGTACGCATCTATTTTACAAAATACAGACATCACAACTGCCTGAATAATGCTTCAGGAATGCCCATGCATACATCGCACAGACAGAGGTGCACAACGGGTGTAATTTTTAGGTGTCCTTTCCAGTGAGTAAAACCGACTTTACATGTAGAAAAAACGTCATAAGAAAAGGCAACTCCTCGATGTATCTGGGTTGTCAGAAGGCATTTGACAAAATCTTTCATGAGATTCTTCCAGCAATGAAAGTCATGGGATAGGAAGCGATACCCTACTGTGTGTTGGCGATTGGTTAAAATTGTGGAAAGTTAAGTGGCAGGTTTTCCTAAAGGAGAGAGGTGAAAAGTGGCATGCCACAGGGGTATATGCTAGGATGCGTAGTATTTAAGGGTTATATAAATATTCTGAAAAAGGGAGCAACCAGCGAGGTAATCAAATTTACATATGACAAAATTATTCAAACTTGTTAACAAGCAAATTGTGAGGACGTGGAACATTTAAACAGCAAATGAAATTCAACACAAACATGCACAAAGTAATGCACACAGGATTATTTGTCCTTAACTACAGTTATACAATGTTGGGGGGTTTTTTGTTTTTAGAGAGAATAAGGCACATTTTACAAGCGATGTCCAAGTGCAATCTGGGACGTCCAAAAGAAAGGAGCAGGCATGTCCAAGTTCAGGCATGATTTCACAAACATGCATGTGCCCGATATGGACGTCTGTTGGGCTGTCTACATAGACGTAGAAACAAACATGATGGCAGAAAAGACCACATGACCTATCTAGTCTGTCCTTCCATATCAACTACAATAGTCCCCTTTTTCCTTTAGAGATCCTCTGTTTGTCCCAGGCTTTCTTGAATTCAGATACTGTCCTCATCTCCACCACCTCCACTGGGAGACTATTCCACGGATCCACCACTCTTTCCGTAAAGAAATATTTCCACATATTACTCCTGAGTCTATCCCCTTTCACCCTCATCCCATGTCCCCTCATAGCAGAGCTTGCTTTCAATCTAAAGAGGCTCTACTCCTGTACATTTATGCCACGGAGGTATTTAAATGTCTCTAATGAATACATATTAAGATATTTAAGTCTGTCCTCATACACTTTATAATGAAGACCACTAGCCATTTTAGTAGCCACCCTCTGCACTGACTCCATCCTGTTTATATCCTTTGGAAGGTGCGGTCTCCAGAATTGCACACAATAATCCAAATAAGGTCGCACCAAAAATCTATACAGAGCCACCATCACCTTCTTTCTTTTGCTGGTCATTCCTCTCCCTATGCACCCAAGCATCCTTCTGGCTTTTGCAGTCACCTTTTCTACCTGTTTAGCCACTTTAATATCAGAAACAATTAATCCCAGGTCCCGCTCTTCTTTCATGGACAGAAGTACTTCGCCCCCTAGTACTGCTCCCTTGGATTTTTGCAGCCCAAGTGCATGGCCTTGTATTTTTTAGCATTAAATCTCAGCTGCCGAGTTCTTGACCATTCTTCAAGGTTAGCTAGATCTCTCCTCATCTTTCTACTCCTTCTTGGGTGTCTACTCTATTGCAGATTTTGGTATTATTTACAAAGAGGCAAACTTACCTGACAGCCCCTCTGTATTATCACTAACAAAGATGTTAAAAAGAATCGGACCAAGGACTCAATCAATTTCTAATCACACAATAGCATTCAAGACTGGGGATGTCTAAGAATAGCCTAACGGTTAGAGTCCTGAACAAAGGCCAGGGTTCAAATCCCACTGCTGCTTGTGGTGATCTTGGGCAAGTTATTTAACCCCCTATAGTCTCAGGTACAAACTTAGATTGCAAACCCCCTTCTCTACACCCTCTGGATGTTTTACAGCCAAAACGAACATGGATGTCTAAGTCCATTGCACAGCTTCAGACACTCCTCCATCACATCCCCTACCTACCTGGTCATCCCCACACCAGAGACATTTTTAAAAGCCATTTGTAAAATTGTTTGGGAGATGTCTCTAATTTGGACATCTGCATGCACATTTTTAGACGTTCCAAATAGCAAATAAGGCTTTTAAAATTACCACTAGTATGTTAAAATCTTTAGCTCTGTGTGCAGCGGTGGTCAAAAAAAGCTAAACTGTTACAAATTATACCAAAGGGAATGGAGAATAGAACAGATTATAAAGCCTCTGTTCATCCGTGTTGCCACTACACCTCAGATATTGCATACAATTTTGTTTACCCCATCTCAGAACCAAAAAAGGTACAGAGAATAGCAATAAAAATGATAAAGGGGATGAAACGATTCCCTTAGGAAGAAAGATTAAACAGGTTAGGAGGGCTCTTCAGATAGCAGCAGGAAAAACAGAGGGGATATGATAAAGGTTTATAAAATCATGACTGGGGTGCAACAGGTAAATAGGAAACAGTCATATCCTTCCAAATAGCCCCAAGCCTAAGGCGTGTTCCATGAAACTAAGGGGTAGCAGATTTAAAACAAGTGGGAACAGGTAGCGTTTTGCCCAATGCACAATCAAGCTGTGGAGTTTTGCTAGCTGCAGGATGTGGTCAAGACATCCAGCATAGCTGCATTTAAAAGGAGTTTTGGACAAGTTCCAGGATGAAAGGTCCACAAACAATTATTAGCCAGAGAGGCATAGGAAAGTCACTGCTTATCCCTGGGACTGAGCCACAAGGAATGATCTACCATTTGGGATCTTTGTAGGGACCCAAACTGGCCTCTGTTAGAGACAGGATGCTGGAATCCATGAACCTTTGGTCTGATCTAGCATGGTACATTTCTTTCTAATCGACTATCATTACCCAACAACTGGAAACATGGTGTCTTGGTAAGAAACAATGGCCAGGACTTGCATGTTCAGTTTCATACAAGGTATTCAGGTCCTTATAACTCAAACTTTGGCCAAATCGCTCATCTCCCCAGGCAAGAGGTCACCTAACAGCAACTTGATTCCTTCTCACAGTTCCATATCACTGGAAGGTTGCATGCCACATCCACATACCAGAAATATGCTGCTGGGTAATCCATCACAGCAAAGGCTATATGAAGATTTGAGCAAAGCCTTTGATACTGTTAATTTAATTTAATTAACAGTTTCTTATATACCGCACCTTCCAGCGATCAAATGCGGTTTACATGGAACATCATAATATAACAGGTCAACTTCTGTTATTACAGTGAACAGCTTAAAACCATAACAACTTATATTACATTACATGGAACATAAAAGAACTATTTACAGGGATCAAAATGAGAACTAGATACAGTGGTGAGTGTGACGGGTGAATCATAATACATAAGCGTTTGGGTTTCACATCCTATGTCAAATCCAATTTGGTTTATGAGGACTGACATTGTATTATCCATTTTCTAGTTGGGTAGGTGTGTTTGGCAGAGATCCGTAGTGTGATGTGAACAGGTGCGTTTTAAGTTTTTTGCGGAATTCGTTGATCTCTGAATGTGATCTCATCTCATCTGGAAGGGCGTTCCATAGAATGGGGGCTGCATGAGAGAATGCTTTTTTGTTTGTTATCTTTCTGGCTTTTATAAATTCCTTCGGAGTCCTTAGTTTGTTTGTATGATCTCTCCTGTGTAGGTTTTTAGCAGGTTCTTTAGTGATGAGGTTGAATAGGGTAGGTGGTGCCATGTTGTTTAGTGTTTTGAAGGTAGTTATTAGGGTTTTATATACTATTCGGCTTTGTATCGGTAGCCAGTGTAAGTACGCCAGAATCGGTGTGATATGTTGAAATGGGGGGACCTTCATAATGGTCTTGGCCACAGCGTTTTGTGCAATTTGAAGTCTTTTCAAGTTTTGTTTTGTTGTACCTAGTAGTGTTAGATTTGCAAAATCAAAGTGAGGTGTAATTATGGCTTGTATTATTCGCTGGAAGTCTTGTAAGTGCATTAGTGGGCGTAGTTGCTTTAGGATTTTAAGTTTGAAGTATACTTTCTTCGTTGTATTTCTTATATGTGTTTCCATGTTGAGATGTGTGTCGAGAATTACACCTAGATATCGTACCTCATGTTTTAATTTGATTTCTTGGTTTTGTAGAGTAATGTGTGTAGGGGGTGAGTATGAAAGGCTTTTTGTTACAATTAGGGCTTCTGTTTTTGCGTGATTGATGTAGAGGTTATTTTCATTTAGCCAGGTGGTTAGTTCATTAAAGCACTCTGCGAGCAATTGAAGTGGTATTTTGGGGATTGTAAATGGGATGTACATCATTATGTCGTCTGCATATAAGTGATAATAAACATTGAATAACCAATTAAGCACTGTTGATTTTATTCCTATTTGATAGAGTTTATTGAGCATTGAAGTATGGTTTACGCTGTCAAATGCCGCAGAGATGTCGATGAATAGGAGTAAAAAGGCTTGCTTGGGATTGTCTATTCCTCTTACGAGTGTGTCGAGGAGTACTGTTAATAATGTTTCGACACCATGGCGTGGGCGAAACCCATATTGTTGTTCATCGAGGGGGGCTGAGGTATCAATGTATTCTTGAGTCTGAATTTGTACAACTTTCTCAATTAGATTTGCCATGAAAGGAATACTTGAGATAGGTCTATAGGAATTAGGTAATGTTTTGTCAAGGGTGGCATTTTTGAGTATTGGGCGGATCTGTGCATGTTTTAGTGTCGGGGTTAGATATCCAGTTTTTAGGGATAAGTTGATTATAGGAAGTATGAAGGAAGATAAAATTGGTAGAGAGTTCTTTATCCAGGATACTGGACATGGGTCTAGGTAGGATGTTGTTGTGTTAATATTTAATATAGTGTTCTTGAGTACATCCTTGGTTATGGGGTTGAAATCAGACCATTCATCTATATAATGGGTTTGATATGTGTGTGTGGTGTTAGGTAAAAGTGGGTGGAGCTTAGTTTTATTTATGTAATAATTAGCCAAGGCCTGTGGGGAGATTTCTGTAATATCATTGCTGGAGTTGTTAGTGTTACTCGTTAGTTTTTGTACAATTGAAAATAATTCTCTTGGTCTGTTTAATGAGTTTGCTAGGATAGTTGCATGGTAACTTTTCTTAGCATTGTCTATTGCTTCCTTATACATTTTAAGTTGTTTGTGGTATATCTCGTTATTAATAGTGTTTTTATATTTGCGCCACTTAACCTCTGCTTTTCTTAGCCCCTGTTCCTCATAGGATGCTTATCAATAAGCTCAGCAGTTTGGGATGGGGTCCCAAGGTGGTGAACTGGATCAAAAATTGGTTGACTGAAGGTGATGGTAAATGGAGCTCACTCGGATGAAAGGAGGATGATTAGCAGGGTACCCCAGGGTTCGGTCCTGGGCCCGGCACTGTTCAATGTATTTGTGAGTGATATTGCTGAAGGACTGAATGGAAGAGTCTGTCTTTTTGCAGATGACACGAAAATTTGCAACAGAGTGGACTTCCCTGAGGGAGTGGATAACATGAGAAAGATCTACAAAAGCTGGAAGAATGGTCTAATGCTTGGCAGTTAAGATTTAATGCGAAGAAGTGCAGTGTCATGCACTTGGGAAGCAGGAATCCAAGGGAAATGTATGCGATAGGGGGCGAGAGGTTGGTGTGCATGGACCAGGAGAAGGACCTTGGTGTGATTATTTCTGAGGATCTCAAAACAGTGCGACAAGGCAGTGGCAAAAGCCAGGAGGATGTTGGGTTGCATACAAAGAGGAATTACCAGCAGAAAGGAAGAGGTATTAATGCCACTGTATAAGTCACTGGTGAGGCCTCACCTGGAATACTGTGTTCAGCTTTGGAGACCATATCTTGCAAAGGACGTAAAAAGACTGGAAACTGTTCAGAGGAAGGCGACCAAAATGATTTGGAGCCTGCGTCAGAAGCCTTATGAGAAGAGACTTGAAGACCTAAATATGTACACTCTGGAGGAGAGGAGGGACAGGGGAGATATGATTCAGACCTTTAAATACTTAAAGAGAAATAATGAACAAACAAACCTCTTCCAAAGTCGGGGCACCTATAAAACTAGAGGGCATAACATGAAGCTGCAAGGGGGTAAATTGAAAGGCAATGTCAGGAAATATTTTTTCACTGAAAGGGTAGTGGATGCTTGAAATATCCTCCCGATGGAAGTGGTGGGGGCAGAATTCAAAATGGCATGGGACAGACAGTGGTGGGGGCAGAATTCAAAATGGCATAGGACAGACACAGTGGATCCCTTTACAGCAACAGGATAAAATAAAAATATACTTAACTATCTAAATTCTCAACAAACAGGAGTGTCCTACATGGAGCGGTGGGTTCACCCCTAAACAAAGACATAGGGAGGGGTGGCCTGCACAGAGCGGCAGGTGCACCTACTCCTGCCATCTTGCTGGGCAGACTAGATGGACCATACTGGTCTTTATCTGCCGTCATTTACTATGTTACTATGTAAGAGTGAGGAGTTGTCAGCCAGGATTAGAAGCAGTCCCTACCCAGTATACTACAGGAAGCAGCTCTACTAATCGGCCAGAAGGAGGTCCTGTTGGGAAGACTGTAAAAGCTATGTTATCTTTCCTCAACTGTAGCTCTCTCACCACTAGAAGTGGTTCATTGCAAACACAATCTGTAAAGCATGTTGGGATCTTGTCTTGTTGAAGACAAGTGTTTTCCGCATGATTTATATCCAAATATATATGAAGATACTCAAAGTTGATGCATCACATGCTCTGAAGCAAGTATTTACAAACTAAACTCAGTCACCCAAAAACCTACAAACACAAATGACATGCCGGAAAGTTGTTTCTAATCCCAACAGAAATCCATGGGTTCATCATGCTGATTTTGTTAAGAACTCACCAACTCCTGAGCAATACAACAGCAAGTCAAAGATCCCTATAGTATCTGAGTACCCCTTTTGCAACACAGTCTCCCAGTCTTCTCTATTCCCATTAGGGAGAAAATACTCCCTTGCCACTCCACCTCACCCCTTTTTCCCCACTGCTAAGCTATTTCATAACAGGTAGGGGAGACTTTCACCACCAATGTTCTTCACTTCTAGTGCAGATTCCAAAAATGTCCAACCCCCAAACATCCATTACCTATAATATATACAGTACTTCCTCATTTCATTAAAATTGCACCATTAACAAGAACTACTTAATAAATTTACATCATGTTTAATTTAGATGTATTTTGTGTTCCTCAAGGACATTTGTTGGATTGCAAGGAATATAAAATCTAATAAATGAAATTAAATGGGTCGTCAGTATATCCCATCTTGTCATCTTTAGCATATGTCCTACCTTGTCTTTAGCATGTATGCAAAACAGGGGAATGTCAACTCAAGAAGCAACGGCCATGCAAGAAACAGGTCACTCAGCATGAGAACAAACAGAACAGTATATACGCGAGCAAAGCTCATCTCTGTGCAGGACTGCAGCTGTTTGTGGGCAGGACCACTTCCAAGCAGACTATGCTACAGGCATACAAGAATCTATTTCTCCATACTAGCTTTTACATTTACAGTTTTTGCTTTATACATCGCCCTTACCCTGGTCTGATGTCCCTCTTCCCTAAAGCAGCTTTTCTAAATTGAAGGTGACAATATTTATAAGGCAATGCCTTCATATAAGCATATGCAGCTCATTAAACAAGCATTAAATATGCCATGTTTGTTCCTTATTAACCCACCTTCATTTTCCTCCGATACATGAGAGATTTTCCCTTCCAGGAAGCCATTTATAATCTCCGACTCAGTGGAACCCAGACAGGAAGAGCCTGTGCAACACCCTCCATTAACGACAAAGAACTTGTTCTATTGGCATTTTGTATGCCTTCCAAGATGCATGTGATCTTGGAGGAGAAAAAAAGGTACACGAGAAGGAGATTCACCGTCATCTGTCCTCTTAAGACCCAGAACATCTCTGCGTAATTGTTTCTTAGAAATAAATATTGAGATACTTCCTGCAACTTGAATAGGTAAGCAAGGGTGGGGGGAATCCAGGCTAAGGGTTTTACACTCATCTGTTGTCCCTTGCTATTGCCTAGGCTGCCAAACAGGTTATTCAAAAAGCAAATGACAGATCCGAATGCAGATTGGTAGACGGCACTGGAATTATGCCCTTCACAGCACAAAAAGGTTGGCATGTGTACAGGAGTGAGCAAGTCTAAGAATGCTTAGGCAAAGGCTTACCCAGCAGTATTAAGCCTATGGAAAGAATAACTAATCTTGGGCTCCTGCCAAATGATTTAACTATTTGACTAAGTTTTTAATATAGCATTTCAGTTTTATATGCTGCAATCTGTTCTGCTCTTGTTTTACTTATAAAACCCTCTTTCTCCTCATAAATAACTCTGTCACAAGTATTTTTGAGATTGTCTTAGCTCTTCTTGAAAATACCAACCTGTATCTAATTATGTTTGATGTACATATGTTTATAGTTACCCTGTTGCTCCAAGTTTAAACTCCTGTTTCAATGTAAGCACAGAACAATCTTCTGACTATGCAACCTTTGTTATATGTAAACCGCACTGATAACAAATAGCGCGGTATATAAAAGCTGTTAAATAAATAAAATGTGGAATACAACATGCTGGTTCCCCAAATCTTTCAAGAGTTTTCATACCAAGCTAGACATCATAAGGATGGACCCTAAAGTTACTGCTTGGTTTAGAAATTGGTTGGGTGGGAGGCGACAAAGAGTTCAGGTAAATGGGACTCACTCTGAGGAGAAGGATGTTACCAGTGGTGTACCCCAGGGATCTGTCCTTGGTCCGATTCTTTTTAACATCTTTGTTAGTGATATAGCGGAAGGGCTGTCAGGTAAGGTTTGCCTTTTTGCGGATGATACCAAAATCTGCAATAGAGTAGACACCCAGGAAGGTGTAGATAACATGAGGAGGGATCTAGCTAAGCTTGAAGAATGGTCTAGAATCTGGCAGCTGGGATTTAATGTTAAATAATGTAAGGTCATGCATTTGGGCTGCAGCAATCCAAGGGAGCAATATAGTATAGGGGGTGAAGTACTTTTGTCCACTAAAGAAGAGCGGGACCTGGGCGTGGTTGTGTCTGATAATTATAAGATTATAATCTTAAAGTAGCTAAACAGGTAGAAAATGTGACAGCAAAAGCTAGAAGGATGCTTGGGTGCATACGGAGAGGAATGGCTAGCAGAAAAAAGGAGGTGATAATGCCTCTGTATAAGTCTTTGGTGCGACCTCATTTGGAGTATGGTGTGCAATTCTGGAGACCGCACCTTCAAAAGGATGTGAACAGGATGGAGTCGGTGCAGAGGGTGGCTACTAAAATGATTAGTGGGCTTCATTATAAAGCATATGAGGACAGACTTAAGGATCTTAATATGTACCTTAGAGGAAAGGCGGGATAGAGGTGATATGATTGAGATGTTTAAATACCTCCGTGGCATAAATGTTCAGGGAGAGAGCCTCTTTCAATTGAAAGCAAGTTCTGCTATGAGGGGACATGAGATGAGGGTAAAGGGGGATAGATTCAGGAGTGATTTGCGGAAATATCTCTTTACGGAAAGAGTGGTGGATCCGTGGAATAGTCTCCCAGTGGAGGTGATAGAGATGAGGACAGTAACTGAATTCAAAAAAGCATGGGACAAACACAGAAGATCTCTAAAGGAAAACAGGGGACTGTTGTAGTTGTTGATATGGAAGGACAGACTAGATAGAAATATGACGACAGAAAAAGACCACATGGCCTATGTTTCTATCATCTCATCTCTTGATAGAGCTGGCTCCTCAAGTATCAAAAAAAAGTTTCCACTTCACAAAAAAATGAAATATAAATACCAGCTTGCTTGTTTTAAACTAGAGACTATCAAGAAAAGGGTTTTTTAATTTTCTACTTTCTTCCCAGTGCTTTTTTTGTCTCTCGGGTAGAGTTTCTCTAGTGTCTCATTTGCCTTGATGGAGAAAGGCTCCTGCTTTCTAAAAATGTGAGGCAACCAAAGGCGCATGACACTGAGAAACAAAAAATGTTTCCACAGTCCGTGCACAAGTCCCAACAGGCAGGACTCTTCCCTGAACTGAACTGTATGGTTAGAGTTCCATTCATAATATGCCTCATCCTCAGCAAATTATTCAAGAGGACCTCAAAAGTCCAAATGTTACTCTCGTCAATGATTTGAAAGCAATTATGTTTATGCAGCGTTTAGCCTAGTGATTAGAGCAGTGGCTTGGTAAGCCAGAGACCAGGGTTTGATTCTCACTAGTACTCCTTGTAGCCTTGGGCACGTCACTTAACCCTCTATTGCCAGCAAGACTGTACCTAGTCCTGTGTGAGCGGTGTGGCAGCACAGGGCGCAAAGGTTTAAGGGATGCATTTCGGCTGCCTGCCGCAGCCACTTTTTCTTCTCAGCGGCGGCAGGCAACAGCAGACAGCCAAAATGCGCCCCTTAAGCCTTCTCGCGTGCAGGTGACTTGCACACTGGGTGCGTGCCTCTTCTCTCCCGCCCCCATAAAGTAGCTAGATGGAGGTGCGGGGGGGAGATGGACACGCGCCCGATGTGTAAGTTGCACAGGGCGCATTTCACGATCGGTATGGCCCCGATTGCCAGGCCTTTCTTTTGAGGCAATCTACTTCCAAGAACAACCCAGCAGCTCCTGGGTTGCCAGGAGTCAGTCAGCACTGACTCAAAGGCACACATTGCATTGAATTCCCTAGCATAAAAGATGCAGGGTTCTTTCATTCATACATGAGGACTATGAGTTGGTTTTAGCAGGCAATGAAAGATGCCAGAGCTCAGTACCACCCAGCACCCCCTCAAAAAAAGCCCTGCGTTTATGACCTTGCTAAAGTAATCCTGAGTACACCATGACTTCTCCCACATCAACCGACCTATTAGGTAGTTAAGTTACTTGCATTAATTGAGTTACATGCATCAAATATGCAAAAAGCAATTTTGCATTCTTTTGCATCATTATCATAAATTTTGTTTTAACACCAACTCATACAAGTTTATGCACATTAACTTATTTGTGCACATTAACCATGTACAATAGATAATGTGGGTGTTTAACCCATGTTAACACTTGCAATACAGTTAGGAGTTTAATATACTGGCTTAGACAGGCCGATGCAGAAAATGAGCGCAGCCTTGAAGCACAGATAACGCCACTTAAGCACACTTAATGCTAACAAATGCAGAAAAGAGACGGACGCACGCATAAACAGTAAAGGAAAAACTAGCGCACAATTAACACCAAGAGTATTTCAATGTATTTAAATTACAGGCAAATGGGGCAGCACATAATGAAATGTTATGCAAATATTAGCTGCGCCCGATGCAGAGAAGTGCATAGAGGATTTCGCAACCAGCCTTAGCACCAATCGCTCTATGCCTTGTCTTGAGGTGGCTAAAAACATCTAACGCATGCCCCAGACAGTGTTTTGATGGCATCGGGTGTTTTCCCAATGCCTGGATCATCGGAAAAGAAATGTCAAAGATGATCCAGGTATCGGGGAAAGCCCCCAATGCCATCAAAATACTGTCGGGGTCCAGTGCCTAACAGAAAGTAAATCCCTGGTGGTCCAGCGGCCCCAAACCACTCCCCCCCTCCCCCGGTACCTTTAGGAGCAAGTGGGAGTGCTGCCCATGTGCTCCTGCTCTTGCCCCACCATAATGAAAAATGGCAGCACCTGGCACAGCATGGTGCATCCTGGGATGCACCGGGTGAGGTCAGACTGTCATAAGGTAGATTATGTCTGGTCATGTAGGGCCAAGCGCCGCCATTTTTCAAGATGGCGGGGCAAGAGCAGGACTGCGTGGGCAGTGCCCCTTCTCGTTTCTAAAGGTACCGGGAGGGAGTTTGAGGCCACTGCGCCACCAAGGTTATTTTTGGTTGGGTGGGGGGGTGGGGATTCGGGGCTGCTGGGCCACCAGGGATTTGTTTTCTGTCGGGGGCACCAGCTCCCGACAGCATTTTGATAGCATCAGGGGCTTTCCCAGGTGCCTGGATCATTTGAGGGGAGCTTGACATTTCCTCTCAGATGATCCAGGCATCAGAGAAAGCCCCCAATGCCATTAAAATAATGTTGGGGATCCCTATGCAAATTTGTTATGCGGTGCCCATTTCTCTGGAAGAGCATGCTAAACTTACGCTGACTAGTGCATATGTGTTTGGCTTACTCTCCCAGTTTAACACCGCCATTTTGTGCACAGTTTAACTCATGGCTCATTTGCATATGAACCCCTTTCTGCTTGCCCGCGCTGAAGTTGTGCGCTATTGGTGCGCTGCAAAATGGGTGTAAATAGTTGATAAAGCATAAATTCAGCACCAGCTTTCTGCATTGGTTTGTGAGATAGTTAATAGGGCTGGCTGGGGCTCAAAAAATAATCATGAGAGGTTACACCAGTATTGGACCTTGGTGCTGGGATTTAAATAAATAAAAAAAATCTTATCTAAAATATATATTCACACACACAAAACTCATTAGGTTATACAGACAAAATAAAATAAAAATTCTGCTCAAGGGATTCTCATGAGGAATAAGACACATCTGGGAGGTTTGTTCAGGATGGACAAGCAGTTGTTTAGAATTGTTACCCTCCATGTTAAGAGGCTAAGCTTTCTGATAACGTGGCAGTTGCTTTTTAAAGAGATGGAGTGCTTGAGAGCAGATGGAAGCTTGGTCTAAGAAAGGCACCTTTTGTAGAAAGATGAAGGGTTAGTGCAGCAAAAAGGTTTCTGGGGTCTAGTTTGCATAAAATCTGGTTGAGAAGTCAAAAGAGTGGAGATCTTGGTATCCCAGGAAGTCAAGGGAGAGGTACAGAAGTACAAAATAAGGTGGGGCGTGGAGGCAATATCTAGCCCTAAAAATGACCAATAAATAATGGAGATTTATTAAAACTTTTGGCCAAGAAATTGACCAATCGCCTAAATGAGGTCGTAGGCAAATGGATTCTCAATTTTATTCAGGTTGCAGGGGTTCATAATTTTGCCACACTACTCTATCGATGTTGAGAAAACGTTTGATCAGGTGAGCCGCCCTTTATGTTCTGCATGATGGAGAAGATGGGTTTTGGCCTGGAGTTCCTGGGATGGGTCAAAGCGATGAATGAGGGCCCTAATGCCTGTGTTGCAGCTAATGAGGTTATTCTGAGTTTAAACTTAGAATGGAGCAATGGCGGGGGTGCCCCTCACCACTTTTTTTGCATTGTCAGTACAGCTCTTTGCAGTTAGAATCAGACTAAGTGCAAGTTTTTGGGGCCTTGAAGTGGACTATCAAGTCACTCTTTTTCGTACAACATTTTTATGCATCCAGACCCCATATTACAATCTTGCTTCTCATTTGGGAGCTAGAGTAGTATGGTCAAATGTCAGGTTTCAAGGTGAACATGCAGATGTCTGAGATTTTGGCCATTAATTTAGTTGAAGAGCAAGAGGAGAGATTGAAGGCTACGTTCCCTTTAAGGCAGACAGTACCAATATTAAATATATTGGGGTTCAGATTACAGTGCACCTTGCTATGTTGTTCCAAGCTTACTACCAACCAATGCTTAGTAGACTGGAGAGGGATTTAAAACAATGGGCAAAAATTTAATATCTCCTGGCTGGGGCGCATTCCCAGTGTGAAATGGTGGTCCTGCCCAGGCTATTGTTTCTTTTTCAGGTTCTCCCAATTGCAATTTCCTTAAACCCCGCAGGACGTGCAAAGAAAGGTTTTCAAGTATGTTTGGAAGGATAGACCTCTTCAGACAGCAAAATATGTTCATCTGGCCAGTTTCAAGCAGTATTTTTGTGGTAGCCCAGTTGCAGGCAGTGTGTGAGTGGAACTGGCAATCCGGGAAGCAATGGATTAGTACAGAGTAGGTACTGGAAAACAGGAGGGCACTTAGCAATCTGCTGTGAGTGTCTGGGATGGGGATAGGTGTGCCGCACTGCTTCAGGAGGGAGGAACCCATACAGCAACTGTACCTTTACATTATGGGGGTGATTCCGCGCCATGAACAACAGGGATGTACATCCTCCTGCGGATCCCGGTGCAAAGGCTCCCCGTACGTACAGCGGTGTTGTACAGGGAGCCTGTGACGGGGATGGAAGGGGGCAGTCTGGAGACAGAGTGAGGGTGGGCCATGGGCAGCCCGTGACCTTGGACATACAGGGCCCTTTCTGAGGTGGAATAAGTCCCCTGGACATGGGATGACAGCAGCAGCCAGCAGTGACAGACAGGTGAGGGTTGCATGAGCATCCCTGTAGCCTGACCTTGGCCATGGGAGGCCAGATCGTGGGTCGGGCAGCAGGGAAAGGAGGTTTTCGGCGGTAGCCGGTGATTGCGGCTCCTGAATGAAGCCACAATGCCATGGCAATGGGATGCCATGGTACTGCGGCTCCATTCAGGAGCCTGACTGAGTTAGCTGGGCTTGTGGCTGGACCTCCTAGATGTCCAGCCACTGTGCTGGATTCTGCTCCTTTGGGAATGTCTAGCCCCCACAAGAGCAGGATCGGGTGCATGCCCTAGCCATCTGGATTTTGGAAGTCCGGATGGCCCAAAGATGTACAAAGTGGAATTGGCCTCCACATGCATAAAATATAAGGAGATGTTGCTCTATGGAAAGGTCTGACTGTTGACCCCTATTAGGGAAAATGTGTGTGGGGGGGGGGGGGGGAATTCAGGCCAGATGGTGTATGTACAGGGAAGTATCTTACCCAAGTTTGCCCAATACTGATAGAGTAAATAGTTGTTATTCTGTAACCATGATGTTTAATATCTTGTTTTCTGTATCAAGTTCCATGTCTGCATGTTTTATGTACCAAGTTCAAATGTTCTTTGTATACTGTTCCATGTATCAAGTTGTTACAATGTAAAAACGCACTGATTTAAAATAGCGCAGTATATAAAACCAAATAAATAAGTAGGCGTCCCGGAGTATTCAGCAGCTAGATCGCCTTTTGGATCAGGGGGAGGTTATAGCTCTCAAAGCTCTGCGCAAGACCTTTGATTTTGATTGGACAGATAGATTTCAAATGTTGTCTCAGCTGAAAAATTAAGTGTGGAAAGTTCTTCAGGAGAATAGAACCTTTGAGGGTTTGTGCATGGGTCAGATTCAGAATAAGGGGATTATGTCCTAGATATACTCCACCGCGATATTTACTGCAAAGGGAGAGACATTTAGGAATAACACTAGGGGGGGATATTTCTTCATTAAGAAAATATGTGCAGCCAGCCTGGTGGAAAATGGATTAAAGCTGTTGTATCAATGGCCTCCAACTCTGGTGAGGCTGCACAGGATGGGGAGAGGGGTTGATGCTTGGCGTTGGATATGTGGTCAGACTGGGGTGTATTTCCATATGTGGTGGGGATGTCAGTTTTGGCAGGAATGCATTAAAATAATGAAGGAAATGACTAGATGAGTTGATAAAGATTCAGTTCTTCCTGTTCCATAAATAACCACCCCTTATTCCAAAGAGAATTTGAGAAATCTTCAGATATCATTTGTCATCACTAGGCATGAAAGCACATAACAAAGAAGCCCGTACTGCCGGGTCTGTCTGGGTTCATAGCTTTACTAAACTGACAGCTCTTAAGCAGGGGAGAAGAGCAAAACATGCAATCTGGAACACATTTTGGGAATGGCTGTCTGGGGGCGGGAACGCTCTTCATCTTCTAGTCAGAGTGATATGAGTGGGGGCGATCTAAAAATTGTGGCCTCCACACCTTTCTTTTTGAATTTATACTTTTTGTGCGGGAGGAGGATGGGGGATAAAGAGGAAGGGGTTGCTGTTCAGAAGTGTTTACAAGCAACCTTTTTCATAATTGGGGTTGTCCGGCACCATTGTTTGTGTTGCTGATGGGGTTTGAACTACGGTGGTTAGAAAGGTTAATAAAATTCTAAATGATAAAGCCATACAAAACCTGGTAAAGCGTTGAGATGTAAGAACGATGAAAAACCATTTTGTTAGCAGCGGGAAAACTATTCTCATTTCCAAGAGCCATCAGTGACCACATCATAGCCAAATATAACCACATTAATAGCAGAAGAGTCGTGTTACAAGACCCAACATCCTTATAATCAGAAAAGAAACTAAACGACTGTATGACAGCATGCTTCCAGACCATCTACGAATGGAACTGAAGTCCGCACAATGCAAACCAGCATTCCAGTGCATCCTGAGCTAGGCGGAGGACACAAAGACATCAAGAGAAGCCAACACTAAGCAGTCTCAGGAGGCAAACAAAGGGAAGGGGGATGAGCTCATTCCATTTAAGAACTGATGTCCCTCAAACAGCTGGAGAAACCATGGTTTTCTGTTTCCCTTGAGCGCAATTTTTCCATTCATGGAGCAACCCCAGGTAGTAAGACTTACAACAATCTGCTAAGGCCATGTAAAATAAAATATTCTATTGTACCGAGTACTTTCCCCCCATGATTTTACAATTTTATTTGCAAATACTCAGATAAACTCATGCTTTTTTGTCCCTCTACAGCTCACACCAATCTGAAAACAAACTTCCTATACACAGGGCTAGATTTACTAAGGTGTAATGTTACTGCAATTTAATAGATGCCCCATTTTAATGAGGCTTTTTAACTAATAGCGTGCGTTGATTCCAGTTAGTACATCTGGCCCACGGCTTGTTGGGTGAGGTGGAAACTGAAAGGATTGCGAGTCTACTGCAGCGAATTGCTTTGGAAGGGTGTTTGTAGGCTTTCAAACTTCACAAGGAGCTGGATTCTGTCTGCAGAAATGAGAAAACTATTTCCTCCTGTACTGTGCAAATACAAAGATATCCAATATACTGCACATTCAGATAGCCAAAGCTGGCATATTCAACTGTCCACCTTCGTCTGTAGCCCAAGTCTCCCAGCTGCTTGCTGTAGTATGCTGTTCATTCTCCCATGGGGCTGCAGGGACTGGCTGAAGACACTGCATCTCCCATGGGGGCCACTCCGGGTGCCTTTGGGATGTCCAGAGCCTGGGCTCTCATTAATCCTTGCGGATCATGGGTCCATTTTAGGAGGCAATGGACAGAGCCAGTGCAAATACATTAGGCACCCTAGACAAACTCTCATTCTTGCCCCTGCTCCCACATCTCTCTGGGATCTGCAGCAACGGCAATGGCAAAACGGGAAAGAGCAGCACAGATCCTCTGAACGCCTGCATGCTGCACCGTAAAAGTCCAACCAGTCTTGCCCCCTCTGATGCAAGCTTCCTGTTTGCACGAGGATAGTACCGGCCAACATTTCCGAGCACGGTGGTTCAGAGGCTCTGCACCACGCTTCGGTTTTATTGCTGTTGCGAGAGAGAGGCGAACGTGGTGGTTATGGCAGGGATGTGAGATTAAAGGCCGCTAAAGCAAGGGCCTTTTCAGGAGCACTTTCAGCTGCCCTCCAAAGTTTGACACACTAGGTAACAGCCTAGTTTGCCTAATGGTAGCTCCAGCCCTGACACTGGCAAAGGTGCCAGCACTCCGTACCATCAACTACTCCCTGAGAAAAATCCTGAGCACAGTTTTACTTTGCTCTTAAAATTCCACACCGACGCTGTTCCACACAGACTGATAAGCAAGCTAGCCAAAGGCTTTACTGAAATCCAAATCCCCAATCTACTCTGGTTACTTCAAAAGAAATAAAACATTTGTTTAGCAAGATTCACCCCATGAGTGTGAAACCACAGTGCCTATTATCCTGCAGTTGGCTGGCTTCAAGGAGCTGCACTGTGTCCTTCAGTATTGCTCTCATTGCGTTACCCACCACAGATGTCAATGGGTCATTTTCTGCTTCCTCCTTGTTCTCACCCTGTGGAGCAGTACATCTGCTTTCCCCTAGTCTCTTAGGGCCCGATAGCGGAGCTATAAACCGTGCAACTGCACTGAGACGGATATTCAAACGGCACTAGCAGTTAGTGCTGCTGAACAGCCCCGATTATGGCCCTTACGGGTCCTGATAACCACTTAGCATCGGGGCATGTTGGGGGTGTTACATGGAGGAGAGAAGGCAGAGACGATCGTTAACTGGGCAGAGGCAATATTGCATGCTGTCCAGTTAGCGACCTGCACCTAAATGATAGGTGAGAAAAAACATTGCCTGTCTTTAGGCATAGAAGCTAATGGTCAGCATGCAATATTGCTGCTGCCCGGTTAGCTATTGTGGCTTCCAATGTGTGCAGCGATCCCCGGATATTCAATGCCAGAGTTGCATATGACCCCGGCATTGAATATCCGGGGTTAAGGGTCAGCAGGCAGGGCTATACACCGCAGCAGTACATAGCCTGCCCAATTCAATATCGGTCCCTTGATTTCTCCTCTTTCAAGTTTCAAGCTGAACAGAGTTGTAAGGGTATACCTCCTTTAGCACTGTCTTTACTCAATGTACCCCTTCATATTTCATAGTCCCATTACTTTCCGTCAAGCTAATATTCAGGGCCACCTTCGTCTGTAGCCCAAGTCTCTTCAGGCAAACTAGGCTGTTGCCTAGGGCGGAAGCAAAGGGCAGGGCATTCAAAGCTAAACAATAGATTCTGACAGCCAGGGGGGGCATAAGGATTAAGGTCTGCCTAGGGCACCAACATCTTGAACCAACTCTAGGGCCAGCCCTGCCAATTTATTGAATACTGTCTCCTTTGTAAATGGTAATATGTCCTTGCTTTTGGTCCATCACCTTCTCATAGTGTGAAAACCCAGCAAAAGTATTCAAGATACACTTTAAGATCCTTATCTTCACTAAACTTCCCTATCCTTCTCCCTCAATGTCCAGCATTTCCCCTCTATGGCTCTATCTTTCCCCTGTGCAAAATCTCCCCTCTGTGTCTCTATCCCTCCCCATGTCCATCATCTCGCCTCAGTGTGCCCCTTACTGGCACCCCCCCCCCCCCCATGTCCAGCATCTGCTCTTTCTCCCCTATTACCACCATGCCCAGTATCTTCTCTGTATGACCCCGTGTCCACCATTTGCCCTTTCTCTCCTTCCTCTCCCCCCCTGCCAACATCTGTCCTTTCACCCCATCTCCTCCATGCCCAACATCAGCCCTTTCTCTCCTATGCCCCCTATCATGCCCAGTATCTGTCCTTTACCCCTATGTCTGTTTTCCACAGACCCAAGTTGTACATATGTCATGCCTTATGCCTTTCATGCTGCATTGTACATAAGTTAATCTGTTACACTATCCCACATACCCATCCCCTCCTCTCCAACTGTTCAGCGTTCTTTGTATACAGTGAGATTTAATGTAAACTGCTTTGATTGAAGGATAAGGCGGTATAAAAACTAAATAAAATAAAATAAATAAACAAACTATTAAACAGTCTGGATTCAAGGAGATTCACTCAATAGGACATGTTCTGACAATCATTATGAATGAATTATGTTATTCGATAATTCAATCTTGATCCTTCTTGACTTAATGGCGACCTTCAACATGATATATCATAACATCCTGGCAAGATGCCTTGGGGAGTGTCATGCATGTCAGTGTTGCAGTGACAATATCTTTCTAAAGGGATGCACCCAGCAGGTGATCTTTGGAACGGTTTGTCACTACATGTGTGCTCATGAGAAGGTCTCACAAGGCTCAATATATCATTATCCTTACTATGATCTATACATAATGCTATTGACAAAATTGCTGAGACAGGCAAGAGCCAGTTGCATTTGCTTGTAGAAGATGTGGAGCCCGATTCAGCAAGGGGCACATCTGGGCCATCTGGATGGCCCCAAGCATGACAGGCCTGCAAGATCCAATTCTGCACTGCAGGGCCAAGATGTTCCCACAGGTGCAGAACTGGGCCCTGGGCAATGGCCCGACATGCCCCTGCATCGCCACAGGGATGTCTTCCCCACAGTACAGCCTATCCACAGCCGATAACACCTTGCTTCCCCACCGCTCGACGCCCCATGGGAAAGGCAAGGCCCCGGACTGGACAGTGGGGACCCAGCTGGCATGTCTGTTGCTTCAGGGGGCCTGGCTGGCCAATCTGGAGGGACGGCCAGCGCTTATTCCACCTCTGAGGTGGAATAATCTGGTCAGCCTACCAGGTAATACAGGGTCGTAACTGGAATCAGCCTGTATGTCCAGGTGCCGGTGATCCCAGTATTCAGTGGCACCATCCAGATAGTGCCACTCAATCTCACCACAGGAAAGACGCCCAGTTTAAACCAGGGCAGTCTGTGGGCAGACTGGGGGGGTGCTCACAGCAGCAATCTGGTTAGCAGAGGTTCAGCCATTTACCAGACAACTAAACCAAACAAAATTAGGACAGGTCAATGACTGTCCTAACTTTGTGGTTTCTGCTATTTGGTAAATGGCTTGTGAGCCCTTCGAGGACGAGGGAATGTATCCAGTACCTGCTTGTAGTGTGTGTAAACCACTCTGATTCCCTTATATCAAGAAATTGCATAAACGAAAACACTGACCGCATAGCACATCATTCTGCCTGGTGAAACCAGATATTCAACACCAGACAAGGTCTGGTCTAGAAAAGCAGTGGTCAGGAGCTTTAAAAACACTGACTGCCACCACAGGATATTGGGTCCCATGGCTTTTTGTCTAGGACCTTGGCAGTCATGTCTCAGAAGAAGAATGCTATATTTTCTAAATGTTGATAGACTGAACATTTTCATGAGTAATGATAAATGCTGGTTGCTTGGCCTTCTGTTATGAATTAGCTGTATGTGTTTCTGAAGAAAAGCTATTAAAGTATGGATGGTTTTGACAGATTTGCATGTTGCTTCCATTGGCCTTATTTTGTTACTGGGCTTAGTTACTTTTTATTAACATTGTCACAAGGGGTGTGTGCTGTCAACTCAATGCTGACTTGAAGACCCTGTGGATAGGTGTAACTATCCCCTGGGTTTTCTTGGCATGTTGTGACCAGAAGTAGTTTGCCAGGCCTTTCTTCTATGCGGTAAGCCTATAGCACCTGGTCTTCCAAGGTGGTCTCCCATCCAAATACTAAACAGGCCAACCCTGCTTAGCTTCTGGGACAGGCAAGATCAGGTTCACGCAAAGTGGCCTGGCTGCAGGGCTTGTTAGGGGGTAATGTCTCCTAGTGGGTTACGTTTGTGCACACTATAACCTCACTGCTAAGGCACAGTATGTGGAATATGAGCAATATCTCAAATGTAGTACTAACTCACTGTAGTGCTTGCATCAAGCAAAGACAGCTTCCTTCTGGAGTTCACAGAATGTAACACATGGCAACCTATCAAGTATGCTTAAAAAAAACCCCTATTTGAACATGCTGGTAACACCCAATATGATGGGAAATCTCTGTATGTCTGCCACACATTTTCTTGTTCTCCAACTGCATTTCTTATTCCTCTCCACACTTCAGCATAATTGCTTGGAACGGACGCCTTTATCATCAATGCCATCCTGGTGTTTTACTTCTCTACCTCTATGTCCAATTTCCTTGTATCCAGCTTTTCATTGGCTGGAGTGGGAATGTGCCTGTTCTGTCATTGGTGATGAAGCAAAACACAAGTATCTTAATTATTCAATAAGGGTGTGCAGGCAAAAACATTCATTCATTTTGTTTAGTTTCCTGTGTCATTTGCAGGTTTTCATTTTGTTTTTATAAAATTTTCATTTCAGGGCAATTTTGTCAATAACTTTGTGATCAGCATCAGCACCCTTGCAGTTCAACCCCGTGGAGGCAAATTCAGAGCAGGGAACATCTGGGCCATCCAGATGGCCAAAAGTTTGACAGGGCCATTTTGTACCCGATTCTGCAACTGCGGGAACTATACGTTCCTACGGTTGCAGAATCGGGGAACTTGGACGGCCCGGCATGCCCCGTATTCTGCTGCCAGGGACGCACCTAGCCCTGCCCATGCAGCCCTCATCATACTCATGCTCGTGTCCCAGTGCCATGGATGGCCGACAGCTCCTACAAACCTTTTCCCCGTTGCCCGACCCTCGGCAGGGGAAGCCAGGGCCAGGATCAGGCAGCGGGGGCTCTCCTGCATCGACACTCTCATCCTGAGGTGGTCAAAAGCCCCAATTGCAACGGCGCCCAGCACTTATTCCACCTTTATTTCATAAAGCCTTCAAATGTACAGAGGGAGAGGCAGATATTCAGAGACTTATCAAAACGAATATCATTAGAGGCTCAAGATATCCCTATTTTTAACCTCTCTAAAGTTCAGTTTTCACAATTTGAATGAGATTTATTAAAGAAAGGTTTGTCTTTTGTTCCTTCTGCTTCCTATGATGACTTTCATAGATCTTTACAGATTTAGTAGGAAACTACAAATTACAAACTTTTTCTTTGACAAGACAAAGGGAGTCTCTGATCCATCAATTAATAGGGATAAGTCACGTTAGGTACCTCCAGGGCCCATGGACCCTGTCATTAAGACATTTTTGAAATTCATCTCAAGTGATGTTGAAACGTTGGAAACAAAACAAGGTCTTCGGTTTGACAATCATAGACAGGAGGGAAGACAGGCCATCCAATCGTAAGGATGTGGTTATCAAACCTGACAACAAAGGGGGTGGTATTGTTATCATGTATCATGAATATTATGTGGGAGAGGTTACTAGACAGTTGCATGATGCCTGTTTCTACCTTCCGCTTACATCTGATCCTATAGTGACTATCCAAGCTGAAATTAATAATCTCTCTATAGGTTTCAATGCTGGTTTCATTACCTCATGGGAAATGTCCTTTTTACAAGTCACCCACCCTTTAACACCTACGATCTATAAAAAAAAAAAGGGTCTGTACCTTTGAAGGTTTTATGAAATTAAAGTGTCTTTGTTTTTAAGTGGTGTGGCCGTATCCTCCCTGCACTGTTCTGGTGACTTCTGCGGAGGGTTGCTCTTCTTTTCATGTCTAATCTTTGCCCAAACTCATCTTGAGAAACCACAATATTTCTGGTATCATCTGTCCACAGAACATTTTTCCAAACTTGAACTCTTTGGCAATGCAGACCAGCAATACATTTACAGGCCAAGAAATGAAGGGAAAAAACCAAAACACTCTTCCTACAGTTAAATATGGTGGAGGTTCCATAATGTTGGGCTGTTTTGCTGCCTCAGGAACTAGAGGTCTGGAATGTATTAAAGGAAGCAAAGTCAGAGGACTACCAAAAGGTATTTTGGAGCAAAATGTGCTACCTAGTGTCAAAAAGCTAGGTCTGGGTCGAAAGTCATGGGTCTTCCAGCAGGACAATGACCCAAAATATACATCCAAAAGTACACAAGAATGGTTAAGAAGGAACAAATGGACTGTTTTAAACTGGCCAGCAATGAGCCCTGATCTTAATCCAATCGAGACCCTTTGGTAAAAGGAATCCTGGAAACATTCATGAGCTGGAACAAATTGCAGTTGAAGAGTGAAGAGAAACTATCAGCAGACAGATGTACGAAACTTACAGATGACTACAAGAAATGTTTGAAAGCTAACATCACTGCCAAAGGTTCTGCAACCAAATATTAATGAGAGGTGCCATTAATCCTGTCCAGGTTATATTTTGGGGATTTTTTCTCAGAAATTACTACATTTAAGTTGCAGTTATATTTTTTGAACATACTATTAAAATATGACATACAGTTGGAATATTTCCTATTTCTCAAGATATTCTACACAACATACTTAAAATGCAAGGGTGCCAATAATGTTGGCCACAACTGTAGAAGGTAGCTATGCTGCTGCCCAAACAAAAAAGATGGCTGAAACTTTGCTAGAGGTTTTATGACAGTTTTTTCTTCCAGTTTTGTTAACAGTTGTTATGGGCAGACATAAAACTGGTGTCCCTTGGATTAGAAGGCACTAGTCTTCCAGAAGAATCTATTATGACTACAGGGGTCTTGCACTTTACAGACTCTCCTTGGCTGTGCCATGTATGTCTGGCAATTAGTTCCTGTTTCCTGAATGGCTGAAAAGTTTGTCTGGTCTTTAGTTCCATGGAAAACCCTTCTTGGATGTTTTGCCGTGTGAATTTGACTCCTGCTCTAGATTTACTTTTCTTGAACCATATTCCTAGCCCTGTATGTTCTGGGAAAGTACCCTGGAACCCTTGTTAAATATTTTCTTGTTGAATTCTTGGACTTACTACTACTAGTAGTTAGTATACTATCAGAGACATTTGCCAAGTGTATTCCTGATGCTGCCTGTGTAATTAGTGATCACATTTCAAAATTCTGTGAAACCATATCTTAAATAGAATTTCTGGCATAAGAACATACAAGACTTTTTTTGTGCTAAGTTTAGAGTAAGAGTCAATAGATTTATAATGCAAAAAATCCAGGAAGGTTTTCCAGAGCTCAAAACCAGCCAAGGACACTTGGGCCAATCAGCAAACAGAAGTAATATTACCAGAAATACAAGACAATTAAGAATAGGCTAGCTAGAGGCAGCCTCCCCAGAAAGGATAATAGTTCCTCCCAAAAAACTAGTTTCTTCCAATCCAAGGGATACCAGTTTGAGGCATTTTTATGTCATTTAAGATTTAAAATGATATGTGAAATGTCATTGATATTTCCCATGCCTTGTCAAACACATGCACATTCAATGTCTTGCTATTGTGTCATTGTCTTACTGTATCCTATTATGATCTAAGCCAGCAGACTACGCTGTTGTCTTATTGTGTCTTAAACAGCTTAGTATTAAGGATCTGGCATGCTAATACCGAGTATTTTATTCTGAATTATTTTAACATGTTAGATGAGAAATGGATGCTAGGAGGATGCAAGTGAGCTATCTGGGAGCTGAAAGCTTGTGCAAATATTGAAACACTGAGCTTAAGTAGCTAAATTATAGATGCATTTTTTATTGTGTTTATATATTTTAGTTTTACTGATCTTTAATAACTTAGTATCAAGCAGCAGGTACGATAACCCCTCAACACTTTAGCAATGCAATGCAATAAAAACATTTTTATATTTTCTTAATTCATGTAGGGAGTTATAAATAATTCAGAATAAATTGTATAAAATGCTGGATAACATTTTACCTTTTGCTATTGCGTGCAATAAGGTGTAGAACAAAAAAAAGCCTATAAAACCTGTCCATCTCTAATTCTTACTATTCCTTTTTTTGTCTTCCTCTTCTCACATACAGAAATGTTGAAAATGACAGCAGATAAAGTGTAATTACTCACTTGTAACAGGTGATATCTGGGAACAGAAGGAATGTAGTCTTCACATATGGGACTCCCTCGCTCCAAAATGCCAGATGAAGTGACCTCAGAACCAGTGGAGGTTCACCTCTGAGAAGGCTCAAGAGATCATGGATCCTACATATATTTCTGGTATCGTTAAAGTCCGGGATGGATAATAGGAGTTGCATCCAAGTCTGAAAGAAGTGCTGGAGTACAGCTTGTCCAAACATGGCATCCCAATGGGAGTCCTTGTCCAGATAATAATGGGCAGCGAAGGTATGGACGGAAGACCAAGTTGCTGCCTTACAAAGCTAGTCAATGGCTACAGAGCATAGGTTTGCCATTGAGGTAGCCACGGTGCGAATGTTATGAGCAGTGACATGCTTTTCCATGGTGAGTCTGCTTTGACATAGGCAATGAAATGCAGTCTGCTATCCATCTGGAGAACGTATATTTAGACACAGGTAAACCCAGATGACTAGGGTCAAAAGAGATGAACAATTGTGAGGCTTTATGATGACCTTGAGTCCTTTGTAGATAAACAGTCAATGCACGCTTGCAGTCAAGAGTGTGCAGAGTTGCTTCTGTTCAAGATGCATGCAGTCTATGAAAGAAGACTGGAAGGTAAATTGACTGGTTTAAATGGAAAGGAGACACCACTTTTGGCATAACGTGTGGGTATGTCCGAAGAACGACCTTGTCATGGTAGAACCAGGTATGGGGGGGTCCACCAGAGCATGAAGCTCACTAATGCATTAAGCTGAAATGAGGGCAATGAGGAAGAATACCTTCCAAGACAGGAACTTCAGGGAGGTTGTAGTCAATGGTTCAAAGGGTGGCTTGAGAAGCTGTGCTAGAACAACATTGAGGTCCCAAGCCACCAGAGGTGGCTTGATGGGTGGATTGGACAGCAGGAGATCTCTCATGAAACTTGCTCCTAGTGGGTGTGAGATGGGCTGTCCATCCAGTAGGTGGTGAGAAGTCACAATGGCACTGAGATGGACTCTCACCAAGTGGTCTTTAGACCTGTCAAGGACAGGTGGAGGAGATACTGGAGGAGTGACTCCACTGGAGCAGAAAAGGGATTGAGATCTTTCTGGGAACATGAGATGTAGATACTCCATCACTTGAAAGCGTATGTCTCTGGTGGAGGGCTTTCTGGAAGAGAGTAGGATTTCCTTAATCTCTTGTGGAAGGCCAATGCCCTGCAATGCTATGCTCTCAGAAGCCAAGCTGTGAGACAGACACTGGATTGGGATGGAGCAGTCAGCCTTTGTCCTAGGAGAGATCAGGCGCAGATCTCAATTGGAGAGACTGAATCTGAATCAGATGTAGTAGCAGTGGAAACCACGGTTGCCATGGCCAGTGAGAGGCTAGAGAATCATGGAGCCCTTGTCTGACTGAAGCTTGAAAAGTGTCTTGGGAACTAAGGATATGGGTGGGAAAGCATAGAGCAGACCCCGACCCCAGTATAGGCAAAAGGTATCCACCTGTTGGTTACTGGATGTCTGAGTCCTTGTGCAGAAGTGAGGAAGCTTGGCATTTTTTGGAGTAGCAAACAGATCTATGTCTGGAGTTCCCCAGGTCTGGAAGATGTAGGACATTGTGTCCGGATGGAGAGACCATTCATGGGGTCCAACTCAGCTTGCCTGCCAAGACACTGAGCTCCCCCGGGAGGTACACCACTCGGAGGTGTATTTGATGGCAAAGGACCACAGGTGAAGAGCCTCCTCACAGAAGGCCATGAGCTTGTTCCTCCCTGTTTGTTCACACAGAACATAGCTACCTGATTGTCCATCCTAACTAGGACCTGTTGTGCCCTGAGGTGGTGTTGAACCACTCAGAGGGCATTCAAGATAGCACTTAGTTCCAGAAGATTGATTTTGAGGTGTGACGCGTGCATTGTCCAGAGCCCCCGTTTAGATAGATTGCCCAGGTGTGCTTCCCAACCCAATTTGGAGGCATCCATCATCGGGGTGCATTGAAGTGGAGGCATCTGAAAAGGTGACCCTATGAGTAGATTTTCTGGAGAACACCACCACTGAAAGGATATGGTTAGAGGGGCAGTGACTTGGATTCTGTCCTGGAGACAGCCATTGGGAGGCAAGAGTCCATTGGGCTTTGTGCACATGTAATTGGGCATAGGGAACAACATGTACTGTAGAGGCCATGTGCCCGAGGAGCTGCAGCATTTTGCAGGCAGTCAGATGGTCCCGTTGGAACATCTGAGAAGCTAATTCAATTAGACAGGCACAGCGGAGCTGGGACAGAAATGCCCTGGACTGTTGGGTGTCCAGCAGGGCTCTGATGAACTCTAGCTTTTGAGCTGGAGCGAGCTGGGATTTTGGGAAGTGTTGTAGTACGGTGATGGCACGATGCAAGGAAAGCTGCACCTCTTGGGCAGTGTCTGCTTTTATGAGCCAGTCATCTAAATAAGGGAAGACGAATATTCCCAGAGACCTTAGACAGGTGGCTAAGACCACCTTGCACTTTGTGAAGACTCGGGGCAGAGGCGAGTTTGAAGGGAAGTACTTTTGATAATGTGTTCCTTGAAAATTGAAGCATAGATATTTCCTGTGTCCTGGATGGATGAGGATATGTGTATATGCTTCTTTTAAATTGAGAACAGAGCTAGTCCTGACTCTGGAGGTAGGGAAGAAGAGTCCTGAGGGAGATCCTGGACTAGAAACTTGTTGGTTTCTGAGGTCCAGAATGGGCCTGTATCCTCCAGTTTTCTTTGGACTGAGAAAGTACGGAGAGTAGAAGCCTATTCCCTGTTGGGATGGTGTAACCATCTCTATGGCAACCTGGGTCAGAAGAAAAGATACCTCGTCCTGCAGGACAGCAGTGAGAGGGGGCTGTATTTGAAATTCCCCCGTGAAAGTGGAGGGAGGCAGAGTTTGCAGATGAAGTCTGTAGCACTCCTGGACTCTGTTTAGTGTCCACTGTTCTGAGGTGATAAAGTGCCATCTATGGGCGTAGTGACAGTCTGCCTGCTATGTGGAGGGGGTGGGGGTCCTCCAGAGTCAGGATGGCAATGTTCTCTAGAAGAGAGTAAAAAAACAGGCGCAGACTGTGGCTGTGCAGCTGGCTGAGGTTTAGCCCCCTATGGCTTCTTCTGCTGCTTAGCTGTTTGTTGCTTCTTCTGTGGTGCTTGAGTCTGGACTGAGAGGCAGGAGGATAAGAATAGAATTTATTATTGTAGAAAGAAAAAAAGGCAACTGCAAGGAAGTCTAATGTGGTCAGCTGTTCTAGACAGTCTTTAGAGTAGTGTTTTCTGACTAATTGAGAGGCTTTATCTTGCCAGTCTTTACCAAAAAGGTTTTCACCTTTGCAAGGTATGTTGCCCAGCTTATCTTGAAGCCACTGTTCAAGATCTGAGGCTTGAAGCCATGCAATTCTGCATGCACTGATGCATATTGCTGAGACCCTGCTTGTGCATTCAAAAGCATCGAAGGTGGCCCTATTAACAAACTTCAATATGTTCTGGCTATGCTTGACTAAGGCAAGGTAGTCTGCTCTTTTATCATCTGGAAAAAGGGGCAAAGGCTTCAAGATCCCTGGATACCTCTGAGGAACATTCCCATGTAGAGGATATAGGAGTTAATCCTAGCAGAGAGCATGTAAGCATCAATGCCCAAAGGCATTGAGGGTTCTCAATTCTCTACCTGGAGGGTTAGAAGAGTGGATCTTTGAAGTTTTGATTCTGTGCATTGCTGATTCGATCACCATGGAATGATGGGGAAGCTGCAGTTTCTGGAAGCTCAGGCACTCTGGTACTCAATACATGGTATTGAGGTGTCAACCGAGGGAAGATCACGAGAGGAGTCTGCCACATACGGTGCATAAGATCATGAAGGATGCAGTGCACTGGCAGAGTGGCTGCCTCCTTTGGTGATTGAGAGACCTTTGGTAAAGTCTCAAATGAATTCCTGGAAGAACATGTCCTCCGGAGGTGACATGTGACACTGCTGTGATGGAGAAGGAAGGTCCTGGGGCCCACGGGAATTGAGTGATTTCCGCATCAAAGCTGGAATCAGAATTAGAGGACTCGAAGTACTAGTACGTATGGTGTTCACCTGAAGCTTGATGTCTGTACCGGTGAGTTGTTTGGGTTGGGTACCAATATTGGTGATGGTTTCCAGGAAAGGAATGGGTGGTAGCGATGTTGATGCCATCTGTACCAGTGCCAGTACAGACAGGCTAGTGCCTGGAACCAATGGCTTGATAGGTACCGAGGCTGCCAGGAGAGCTGCTAAGCTTCACTCGATGACCAGTAAATGCTGGTCCATCAAGGTTGCCGATGCTTGGGTACTGATCACAGGTATGTGCACTACTGTCCTGGAGCAGGGCACCAGTAGCTCTCTGGAGGTAGAGGCCTCGGGAGTATCCTGTGGCCTCTGTGACTTTGGAGGACAAGGCCTCCCGCCGGGGTTGTTTGGCAAGCTGATCTACCTCTGATGCAATGCCAGAAGGATCTTGATGCCCTGAGAGAGATCTAGCCCTGGAGGTTTTGTTTTGCTTTGATGCAGACTTGGGCTTTGACTTTAAGGATACCTGGGATCCATGAGAGGAGGGTGAAGCCCTCGAAAAAGTGGATGCCAATGATACTGCATCCAAGGTGAAGAGTGTCCCAAATTTAGAGGCCCAGTTCTGTAGGCCTCTGAGTCATCGTTGACATAGGAGACAGTCCTTTGGCTGGTGATTTGGGCAGAGGCATTTTAGACACCAGTCATGTGTGTCAGTCGCTGAGATGATGCTTGCACACTTGGAACATTTCCTGAAACCACTAGCTGGTTTCTCCATGCCTTCAACGGTGAGAAGGCTATGGTAAGCTTAAGGCCTAAAAGGGCGTTGATACCCCCAGGATTTTCTTTTTAGGAAAAGTAAAAGAGAATAAAAAAAATGAAGGAACCAGCAATGTCTTTGATGGTGCCGGTGACAATGGGAAGGCAGAGGCACTAGACAAAGTTTTTCTGCGGTGACAGGATTTGCTTCCTGCTGGCTCCATGGAAACTGAAGAACTGAAGAGAGGAAGTTGGGAAGGCAGTAACGCAGGTGCAGTGGGATGCTCTCAAAGGCTTTCCTATTGGACACTGAGGAGCATTCCCCTGTGGGCTCTGTCAGTGCCAACGTCACCCATATGTGAAGACTACATTCCTGCTTGTTCCTGGAGTTAGGCCATATAGTCTGTATAGTCTGCTCATCCATACCAGCTAAACTTTACAATCCCTTCTTCTTTCAGAGATCTTCTGTGCCTGTCCCATGTTTTCTTACAGTCAGATACTATCCTTATTTTCAACAACTCCACCGAGAGGCTATTCCACTCATCCACAACCCTTTCCATGAAGATATATTTCCTTAGATTACTTCCAAGTCTATCCCCTTTCAACTTCATCCTATGTGTCCTCATACCAGAGCTCCCTTTCAACTGAAAGAGGTCTGCCTCGTGCATTTAAATATTATATCTTCTCTCCTGCCTTTCTTATAAAGTATATTTAATTAGATCTTTAAGTCTATCCCCATATGCTTTATGATAAAGATCCCTGACCATTTCAGTAGTTACATGTACTCTAGACAGACTATTCCATTTATAATCTTTTGAAAGTGCAATCTACAAAACTGTATACAGTAATCCTTGAGATCTCAAAGGCTTATAAACGTGCTCTCATTTCCTTTTTCCAGGCAGCCATTCTTCCTATGCACCCAAGCATCCTTCTGGCTTTTGCCATCACCTTTGCTACTTATTTGGCCATCTTAAGGTCCAATACAATGATCCTGCTTTTCTTTCATGCACAATACTTCCTCTATATGGTACCAATGCAATTCAATGTGTGCCTTCAAGTCAATGCTGATTCCTAGTGACCCAGAAACTCCTGGGTTTTCTTGGCAGTGTGACAGAAGGTAGATTGCCAGGCCTTTCTTCTGAGGCAATGGAGGGTTAAGCGACTTGCCCAAGGCCATAAAGGCGTGCTAGTGGGAATTGAACCCCGGTTGCTTGGTTCCCACGCCAGTGTTCTAACTAGGCTGCTCCTCCACTCCCCTATATGGTACCACTCCCTTGGATTTTTGCAGTCAAAATGCATGATCCTGCATTTTTCAGCATTAAATTTTGCTGCCAAATCTAGAGCATAGGAACATAGTATATGACAGCAGATAAAGACCAGTATGGTCCTTCTAGTCTGCCCAGCAAGGTGGCAACAGTAGGTGCACCTGCCGCTCCGTGCAGGTCACCCCTCCCCATGCCTTTGTTTGGGGGTGTACTCCTATTTACTGAGATATAAGAGATAGTTGTTTATTTTGATTTTATCCTGTTGCTATAAAAAGAGATCCACTGTGTCTGTCCCATGCCATTTTGAATTCTGTCACTGTATTTGCCCCCACCACTTCCATCAGGAGGGAATTCCAAGCATCCACCACCCTTTCAGTGAAAAAGTATTTCCTGATATTGCCTTTCAGTTTACCCCCTTGCAGCTTCATGTTATGCTCTCTAGTTTTACAGCTTCCCCATCTTTGGAAGAGGTTTGTTTGTTCATTAATACTCTAAGTATTTAAAGGTCTGAATCATCTCCCCTGTCCCTCCTCTCCTCCAGAGTATACATATTTAGGTCTTCTCTTCTCATAAGTCTTCTGACGCAGGCTCCAAATCATTTTGGTCACCTTCCTCTGAACTGTTTCCAGCCTTTTTATATCCTTTGTGAGATATGGTCTCCAAAACTGAACACAATATTCCAAGTGAGGCCTCACCAGCGACTTGTACAGTGGCATTAGTACCTCTTCCTTTCTGCTGGTAATTCCTCTCTGTATGCAACCCAGCATCCTTCTGGCTTTTGCCATCTCCTTGTCACATTGTTTTGCCACCTTGAGATCCTCAGAAACAATCACTCCAAAGTTCTTCTCCTGGTCCATGCACACTAACCTCTCGCCTCCTATCACATACAATTCCCTTGGATTTCTGCTTCCCAAGTGCATGATACTGCACTTTTTCACATTAAATCTTAACTGCCAAGCTTTAGACCATTCTTCCAGGGTTTGTAGATCTTTCCTCATGTTATCCAAACCCTCAAGGGAGTCCACTCTTTTGCAAATTTTCATGTCATCTGCAAAAAGACAAACTTTCCCATTCAATCCTTCAGCAATATCACTCAAATACATTGAACAGTACCAGTCTCATGACCGAATCATGGGGCATACCGCTAATCACCTTCCTTTCATCCGAGTGAGTTCCGCTTACCATCACCTTCTGTCGTCTGTCAGTCAACCAATTTCTGATCCAGTTCACCACCTTGGGACCTTGGTAAAAGCATATTGGCTCAGATTCTTTAAGCTTTGCTAGATCCCTCATGTTATCTACACCTTCCAGGATGTCTACCATTTTGCAGATGATACCAAAAATTGCAACAAGGCAAACCTTTCCCCCAACAGCCCTTCTACAGTATCGCTTACAAAAATGTCAACCAACCAATCTGTGGCACATACTGGTAATGATCTTATTCTCTATTTACTACTACCCTTTATCACATCACACTCAATCAGTTTCTAACCCAGTCATTTTAAAGCCCATGTATCTCAAAACAGAACTTTCCAAGCCTGCCCTGGGTCCCCACTACTAGCTTAGCTTTCAAGATAACCACAATGAACATGCATGAGATCGATTTTCATACACTGAAGGCCTAAATGCATAAGGTCAATTTGCATGTATATTTATTTTGAGTTTCCTGAAAATCTGACTAGCTATGGTATTCCCAGGACAGGTCTGGGAAGTCTGATCTAAAGACTTATTTCTTGCTTTTATCAGTTGGGTAATGTACTCCTTTGTCTAATTGCTCTGTCTCTTGTTTCTGCTAGTAATTTTGGCTGTTCTCTTCCTTGTATCTATTTCCCGAATGCAATGTTTTGCTTCAGCAAAATCACAGGCACGGGATGATGGCAGGGCCTGCATCTCTTGAGATATGGTGTGATGAACTTCTTGAGGGTGGTCTTTTCAATGGCTAACATTCTTCAAGGTGGCCTGCTTTCAAGGCTCAAAAGGAGGTGCCATCAAGGTCTGAATCACCAGCCCAAAGGTCCCACAGTGGGAACAGAGGTCAAAAAGAGGATGGAGATGCTTAACCCCCCCCCCCCCCACCCCCAAGGAAGCAAGAAATGTCCAGATGAGACGCTAAAGGTTACCCCAAAATGGCTCATAAAAATGGGACAGCACTGCTATCTGGACCTTCAAACAGCCCCCATGAAGAAAAGTCAACACTGACGGGAAACACTCACCAGGGAGATGCTCCCTGGGCTCACACCACCTTTCAAAGCAGCACAGACTCACATATGGCAGAGATAAGGAACTGCGCTGCAACCTCAGTGTACAAATCACTACCGGGGCATAGTCCCTTCTGTGCAACTGGTTTCTCTCAGGAGAAGCTGTAAGCCAAAACTGACCTGAATCCTCCATGACCACAGGACCTTGGCACAGAAGCCCCTCCCTTGAGGAAACAGATCAGCAATTGGATAAAATGTGCATACTAGGCCTACCGATTCCAATCTGGAGCTACCAAAATGATTAGATCTGAAGGATCATCTATTCTCTGCAATACTTTACCTATGAGAAACCACAGTGGGAAGACAAAGCAGCTCCAGACAAAGCTAACTCTGAACTAGAGCATCCAAACCACTGGTGCTGAACTCCTTCCAATGGCTGAAAACACGAGCATCTTAGCATTCCAGCACGTTGCCATCAAATCCATGGAGGAGGAACCCTACCACTTGAGAATACACTGAAACACCCAGGCATCCAGCTCCCACCTGCCTGGGTCCAGGACATTCTGACTGAGGAAATCTGCTTCGACACTGATGCCTGAAATGTGCACCACCGAAATCATGAGCAGGTTGCGCTCAGTTCAGTAAAACGGCAACAGCATCTCCAGTGACACCATCAAGCTCCTCATGTCCCCTTGCTTCTTTACATAGGTGACTGCTGTTGCATTTCCAAGAGCACTCTGCCACCCCTGCATCAGGGGTTGAAAGTGAAGCAAACAGATCTGGATGGCTCATGCCTCTGGCCAGTTTACTGGCCATGCTGCTTCACATGGAAACCAATGCCCCCTCAGCCATATGACCCCAACATACAGCCTATTATTAGACTGCATCCAATGTCACCATGACCCACTGCAGGGTCTCCAACTCCACTCCCCTCAGCAAATCGCTGTAAAGGCAGAGGCAGGCAAAGCTCAAACACCTGTGACAACAGGGGCAAATGGAACAGAAGAGAATGGTGAAACGGTCACATATGCACCCTGGCCCAGGGCACCAGATCCAGTGTGGTTGCCATGGACACCAATACCTGCAGATAATCCCAGATGCATGGTGCTGTGTCTCCCAGGTTTCTCTTCTCTGGATGCAGAATCTTCATCCTCTGGTCATCTCTCAAGACGACTTTCCACACTTGAGTATTGAACAGAGTCCCCAAATACTTGAACTGGGATGGGATCATGCTGCTTTTGGTATAGATCAACACCCAGCTCAGGGACTCCAGATGTTTTACCACCTGGGCCAAGGCCCAAAGACTGTCCTGCTTTGATATGGCCCAAGTAAGCCAATTGTCACCACCATTACTTTGGAAAAGGTTCTGGGAGCAGTGGTGAGGCCATAGGGCATTGCTTGGAACTAGAAAGACTTTTAGGATTGCAAAATGCCAGCATATGATGGTCCTCCCTAACAGGAATATGAAAAATGTGTTACATGGCTCCAGCATGACTGTATGCCAGAATGACTGACCTCAGGGTTTCCATCCAAAACTAGGACACCCTCAAATACCACTTGATGCCCTTAGGATCAAGAACTGGATGAAACAACTCATCCTTCATTGGCACCATGAAATAGATGAGTACTGCCCGTGGTCTATTTTGGTCATAGAACCAGAACAATGGCCTGCAACTGGAGAAGTTTTTACAAGATGGATTTTATAATCCTTTGCTAAATCAGAGATTCGCACAGGAAGACCATGAACGCATCCAAGACAGGATTGGCACATTCTAGGGCACAGCCATGTTATATGATGTATAGGACCCGCTAGTCTGATGTGATCTGGGTCCACTCCAAGTAGAGTTGAAGCCATCTGCCTACCGCATCTACCTTGGGGTGGACTCACTGTCCATCAGTGAGCAGAGCAGGAATCACCAGACCCTGATGCAGAGGGGTAGTCTCTGGATTTTCAGGCTTCACGAAAGGGCTGAGACTTCCTCCCAAAAACTTTCCTGACTGGAGGAGGGTGTGCCCTGTTAATGGCAGGGGTCTGTTGAATATGCCTCCGAGTACAGATGAGCAGAAGGGAATAAGTGAGGAGCAGGAGGCAATCACTTCCTACTTTCTCAAGAGGCTACCCTCTTCCTTTCCCCTTTATCTTCCATTCCATCCCATTCCAGCCCTAATCCCACCCCTTTCCTTCTAGCTAACTATAGCTAATTATGCCAGCGGGACACAGACTCCTGCTGGCTCCTTTGATTCTGCTGCTGACATTCTACGCTATGCTTTGCCAGTAGGACCCGGGGACTCCTGCCGCTTTACCCTTTATTGTGCCGGCAGGGCTCAGACTCCCTCTAGTCCTTCGTTTCCACTTTTGCTGCTTTGCCCTTTTATTCAGTGGTCCGACCTGGGGCTCCTGCCATCTCTTCCTGCAGTATTGCTGCTATGTTCCACTTGTCTTTGCCAGCAGGATCCAGGGACTCCCGCCAGCACTTAGCTGTAATGCACTTCAAATGCATCTCTTTGTGCAGCTGAACAAAAATTTAGGGCCATATTTTTATTGGCAACTTTATAGGGAAGGTCCCCTTGAAAATCTGGGAAGTATAAACAGCTCTCAACCTTGTAGGGGAAACTAGACTTTGCTCCAGTGTACGGTCCCTGCCTTGCTACCAACTTCTGCTTTGTGTCAGCTGTGACACAGGAAAGTATAAAACTTTAATGGGGATATTTACTAAGGGTTTTCTCCTATTTGCACCTCTATGAAAAAAGTGCTTCGTAACTAGGTCCCAAAATTTGGCATTCCCAATCCACCTTGTTTCCAAGATTTCTACATGGTACTGAGTTTTAGCCTTGGACTTTTACCAGCCCACACAAATCTTGGTAGTGTCATTAATTTTGAAAGCCATCTCATAAGGATTCTGCTGACAGCATAGGTTTGCCCCAAAGTGATAAAGCTAAGGAGCCCCATCTTTCCAAGTCCCCATTAAAGAAAAGGTTGTGACTCAAAGCTATATAAATATCTATTCATACACTCAAATGCTAAAATTTATGTTCATTCTAAATGCATTGCTTCCGAATCAGGCGATTGTTAAGGCTATAACAAATATTTATTCCAATTTATATGTAGACCTGACACTGCTCCATATTTTTCCAAGATCCCAATCACTATAGGTAGAAACACTACTGCTGTTTAGTAAACATAACCCTAAAGTTCTGAAGCAAAAGGAAAATAGTGCATAAAGATTTTTAAAATCAGTATGCCCTACAATGAAACCAGTTACAGTTTAATTCTGCCTCATTACTGGCAGGGATTCCATTATCGGAGCACAAAGGAAAAAAGCACTGGATAACAGCCTTTAAA
Organism: Ichthyophis bannanicus; assembly: GCA_033557465.1. NCBI lineage: Eukaryota > Metazoa > Chordata > Amphibia > Gymnophiona > Ichthyophiidae > Ichthyophis > Ichthyophis bannanicus. The sequence continues at coordinate 366,954,730 of CM066033.1, read as the reverse complement.
TTCTTGCCTCTGGGTTATTATGAAGCAGCTCAATGAATCTCCAAAATGTACGACAAAAATGAAACAAACTTTTGCAAAGCATGCAAGGCATGACGTGCAAAAGTTTAATTCCATGGAGTAATCATGCTAAAACTCCAAAATGATCTAACAGTTTATTTCTAAGGTGTGCATGTCACCCCCCCCCCCCAAAAAAAAAAAGTTTGGTTTGTGCTTGTTAAAATTTCTCCTAATTTTGGGGTATTTTTTTGCATTTCATAGTAACATAGTAAATGACGGCAGATAAAGACCAGTATGGTCCATCTAGTCTGCCCAGCATGATGGCAAGCATAGGTGCACCTGCCGCTCCGTGCAGACCACCCCTCCCCACGTCCCTGTTTAGGGGTGAACCCACCACTCCATGCAGGACACCCCTATTTGTTGAGAAATTAGATGGTTCAGTTCACTTTGATTTTATCCTGTTGCTGTAAAGGGATCCACTGTCTGTCCCGTGCCATTTTGAATTCAGTCACCGTATTTGCCCCCACCACTTCCATCGGGAGGGCATTCCAAGCATCCACCACCCTTTCAGTGAAAAAAGTATTTCTTGACATTGCCTTTCAATTTACCACCTTGCAACTCCCTGTTATGCCCTCTAGTTTTACAGCTTCCCCGTCTTTGAAAGAGGTTTGTTCGTTCATTATTTCTCTTTAAGTATTTAAAGGTCTGAATCATATCTCCCCTGTCCCTCCTCGCCTCCAAAGGGTACATGTTTAGGTCTTCAAGTCTCTTCTCATAAGGCTTCTGACGCAGGCTCCAAATCATTTTGGTCGCCTTCCTCTGAACAGTTTCCAGTCTTTTTACATCCTTTGCAAGATACGGTCTCCAAAACTGAACACAGTATTCCAAGTGAGGCCTCACCAGTGACTTGTACAGTGGCATAAATACCTCTTCCTTTCTGCTGGTGATTCCTCTTTGTATGCAGCCCAACATCCTCCTGGCTTTTGCCACCGCCTTGTTGCACTGTTTCGCCACCTTGAGATCCTCAGAAATAATCACACCAAGGTCTTTCTCCTGATCCTTGCACACCAACCTCTTGCCCCCTATCGCATACATTTCCCTTGGATTTCTGCTACCCAAGTGCATGACTCTGCGCTTCTTTGCATTAAATCTTAATTGCCAAGCATTAGACCATTCTTCCAGCTTTTGTAGATCTTTCCTCATGTTAACCACTCCCTCGGGAGTCCACTCTGTTGCAAATTTTCATGTCATCTGCAAAAAGACAGACTTTTTCATTCAGTCCTTCAGCAATATCATTTTTTTTTAAGTGCGCTGGATGCACAATAGAACGACTTTAGCCATGCAAACCAATTTTGTGTGTGTGTGTGTTTTAATTTGCAGGTACATGCACGTACAAGCTATTTGCATGCATTTTAATATTTCCAGATGCCCAAACCAAATGTGCATTCATGAATGCAAGTCCCTAAGAATTACATCACCTCAATAGCATTCCATAGCTTCCTAATGTTAGAATCAGCAGTCCTTGGGTTTGGCCATTTTGGACCAGTAATGGTATATCACACTTCCTAACTGACTTACTAATATTTTAGCCAGAATCTTCAGATCTAAATGCAATAATGAAATAGGTCAATAGGATCTACAATCTAAACTTGTCCTTTAGACTTGCAGAAGTAAAAGAATCTCACTGCCAGGCAGAATCGGTAGTAAAACCAAATTATAATTACAGGCATTGCATAATTTAGGAGCTAGAAAGTCCTTATTTAACATTTTTTATATGCCGCTTTTCATTTTATCAAAGTAGTTTAGAGAATCCAGAACGTTCTTACAAGGAACAGTAAATTAACTATTTACAATTAACATTTAACGGCTTACACAATTAACAGTTAACTGCTTACAACTCTAAAACAATGTACATGTATAAGTACCAGCTTGGGAGTCGTTTTGTTGGGGGGGGGGGGGGGGACAAGGGGATTCAATCCTGTGGTTGTGAGTCTCATATGTTGCTGTAGTGTTGTGTCTCATATGCAGTTGTAGTGTTTGTTGAAGAGGTATGTTTTTAGATACTTCCTGAAGTCGGTGATGTCTGTAGTATCTCTTAGGTTGTGTGGAAGTGAGTTCCATAGTGATGGTGCATAATATTCGAATACTCTGTGAAGAACTCTTTGTGAGGAGTTAGTTGGTATGGATGCTGTGGATAGAGTGTTTTGGTGAAGCTTCCTCCTTGAGCATGTGTTTGGCACTTTTCTGATTATCTCATTTAAACATTCAGCAGACTGGTTATTTAATATCTTATATGTCATCATTATGGCTTTGTATTCAATTCTGGATCTGATGGGTAGCCAGTGGAGGTCTTTTAATGCGGGGGTGATGTGCTCATGTTTCTTTGATCCTGTAATCAGTCTGGCGGCTGTATTTTGTGCCAGTTGCAGAGTGTGAGCTCTTGGGTAGACTGTGGAGTATCATGTTGCTGTAGTCTAATTGTGGAGTGATGATTGCTTGGCAGACAGTTCTGAAATGGTTCTGTTCCAGTATGGATCGTAGGTTCTGTAGGACCTTAATTTTGTAGTAGACCTTAGATGTTTTGTTAATATGAGTTTGGAAGTTGAGCCTGTGGTCCAGGTGTATTCCCAGGTACTTTACCTCACGCTTAATTGGATTGGACAGCTTCCAATTAGTATATTATTTGGGGGTTGAATGATGTGTCTCTTGTGATCACAAGGGCTTCAGATTTCTTGTAGTTGATTGTTAAATTTTGCTGTGACAGCCATTCAGTTGCTTCTATCATGCATGCGGAAATGGATGAGAAGTCTGGAGCTGTAGTACCAATTGGGGAGTATATCATGACATCGTCTGCGTATAGATGGTAGTGCATCTTGTGTTTTTGTATGATCTTACAGACTGGTTGACTATATATGTTGAAGAGTAGAGCAGATAAGGTCAAGCCTTGGGGTAGGCCCTGATGAAGATTGAATGGTTTTGATTTGCTATTCATTATCTTCACATGTGCTGTTCTTTCAGTCAAGTAGGAACAAAACCAATTCATTGTGCTGTCACTTATTCTGATCTCTGCCAGTCTGTCCAGTAGTGAGGAGTGTATTATTGAGTCAAATACGGCAGAAATGTCAATGAAAATAAGTAAGAAGCCATGTATGGTGTTTGATCCCCTTAAGGATAGTGTTCATCAGTGATGTGAATAGGGTTTCTACTCCGTGCGCTTCTCGGAATCTGTGCTGTTGTAGGTCAAGGGGAAAGTTTGAGTCAACATTTGAGTCTGATTAAATGCCATTGATTCCCAGAGATTTTCCTGTCTTCATTAACATAGCTTCCTGTCAGGACAGGGGAGTTGAACCTGCAATCTTGTGGACTGGAGGCCACTGACTTGCAGTTGAGTCCATGAGGGTCATGCAGCATGAGCCTGGTCCAGGAGATTATACTTGGAAGCCCATCCCTGGAGCAGTCCATTGGACTATCAAGAAAATGTCTTATCAGTTACCATATTGAAGGAAAGCCAGGTAGCGATATTCTTACTGACTGCAGTTTTCAGTGGACTTGTCCCGCATCTGCCAAACTAGCACCCTTCTCCTCCATAGCAGAATTTTTGCTTTGAAGTGTTTGCCGCCTTCTGTTCCTGCTTCTTGCAAGAGTCATGAATCCCGACTCTCGCTTCGTTCCTGCACTACACCTATCTCCTGATTGTCCCTTTGTTACTTATTCTGCCTGCTTCCTGCACTGCTCCACCTTGCCCTAGAGCCTAGACCGTACCTTTCCATTCACACTCCTGCTCAAGGTATGTTTATGTTTGTTTGCCTTTATTGGATATACTAATTAGTAAATATCCACTCAAATATCACCCAGAGAGTAAAAATAGACTCCTTAACATTGTAAATATGTCACTTACAGCAATAGTTACCTCACCTTTTACTACTAAAGGAGGTCTCAGACTCTATTGCACTGCTCTAGACAAAAAGAATCCATCTAGTCAATGTGCCTATTCACATCGACAGCCTTCTTGAATTTAATATGCAACTTCTCTCTAATATCTCAAAATTACATCTAGTATTTCACTTTGTCCTTTGATCATGATATAAAGAGATCTTTAAGACTGTGGGTGGTAACTAGACCATATTATGCTCCCATGTAGGTTAACTTAACTTAGATATTTTGCTTCTCTCAGCTTTAATCAGCTGTCCTTTATATCAAGATCAAAGGACAAAGTGAAATACTAGATGTAATTTTGAGATATTAGAGAGAAAAGTTGCATATTAAATTCAAGAAGGCGGTCGTTGATGCGAATAGGCACATTGACTAGACAGATTTTTTTGTCTACAGCAGTGCAATAGAGTCTGAGACCTCCTTTAGTAGTAAAATGTGAGGTAATTATTACTGTAAGTGACATATTTGCAAAGTTAAGGGTCTATTTTTACTCTCTGGATGATATTTGAGTCGATATTTACTAATTAGTTGACATTAACGCCATTCAGTAAAATAAGACCACACGTGGCTGTTTTATTGGATATACTGCATTTACAGTTGTGGTCAACATTATTGGCACCCTTGTAGTTCAGCCCCTTAATGTCCAATATCTCCCCAAAAAAAGAAAGGGGCTAGTGAAATGGCTTCAGGCTATATATGCATGCATTTGACACATAAATCAAATACAAGACAACCAATTAAAAATGGAATTAGTAGGAAATAGTATAAGAACTGGTACATTGCCAGAACATGATTATTGGCACCCTTATAAACAAAATCAGTTTGAACAGAACCACCACATTCCCAATGCAATAAAATTAGACGCACCTGTGATCAATTGTCAGTGTTCACATGACTTGAAACCAACGAATGATGACTAATGTATAAAATGGCCACATTTACTCCCTGTTCCATTTTCACAATGGTGAAGACAAGAGAGCTGCCCAAGACCAACTGAAAATCCATCATCAAGCATCAAAACTTCAAAGGGGTACAAGGCCATCTCCAAAGACCTTGGAATCCCTGTGTCTGCAGTTCGCAACGTTACGAAGTTTTCTGCTCATGGATCTGTCAAGAACCTCCCAGGATGTGGTGGGAAGAGGAAAATTAATCCAAGAAATCTTTGAAAATTAGTGTGAACCACTGTAAAACCAGATCATACAACATCCAAACAGCTTAAGGCTGACCTGGAGCAATATGGAGTGGTGGTTTCAACCCATACCATATGCCGCACATTAAACAAAGGACTTCATTGGTGAAGGCCAAGGAGGACCCCACTGCTCAAAGACAGACATAAAAAGGCATGCCTGATCTTTGACCAAAGCCACCATAAGAAACCACAATCCTTCTGGGAAAATATTCTGTGGACAGATGAAACCAATCTCTTTGGCAATGCAGACCAGCAATACATTTACAGTCGAGAAATGAAGCTTAAGGAAAAAACACCCTTCCTACAGTTAAATATGGTGGAGGTTACATAATGTTGTGGGGCTGTTTTGCTGCCTCCGTAACTGGAGGCCTGGAACATAAAGGAATCATGAAGTCAGAGGACTATCCAGTTATTTTGGAGCAAAATGTGCTACCTAGTGTCAGAAAACTAGGTGTGGGTCGAAGGTCATAGGTCCTCCAGCAGGACAATGACCCAAAACATACATTCTAAAGTACAAAAGAATGGTTAAAAAGAAACAAATGGACTGTTTTAAACTAGCCAGCAATGAGTCCTGATCTCAGTCCAATTGAGAACCTCTGGAAAGAGCTCAGATCTGCCACTGGTAAAAGGAATACTGGAAACATTCATGAATTGGAACAAATTGCAGTTGAAGAGTAGGAGAAACTATCAGCAGACAGACGTACTAAACTTATAGATGGCTACAAGAAATGTTTGAAGGCAGTCATCACTGCCAAGGGTTGTGCAACCAAATATTCGTGAAAGGTGCCATTAATCCTGTCCAGGTCATATTTTGTTTGTTTTGTCAGAAATTACTACATCTAAGTTACAGACCTCTTTTTTTGTTGTATACCTTTGAACATACTATTAAAATATTATGATGACATACAGCTGGAATATTTCCAATTATTTAAGATATTGTACACAACATATCTAAAATGCAAGGATGCCAATGTTGACCACAACTGTATGTACACAAGCAATGCAGTTTACAAAAATATAATTTTGTACATGAACTAGAAAATGAACTCCAATCTAAGACAATCTTACTGCTACTTAATATTTAGCATTCGTATAGCGTTATAAGGTGTATGCAATGCTGTACAGACACATAAAAGATGGTCCCTGCTCACAGATTACAATTTAGTCAAGACTGAAACACAACAGCTGAGGACAAGGATACATCTAGGGGAATGGTAAGGAAACAGACTAAGTGGATCAGGATCCAAAAGCGGCCTCCAAGAGGTGAGTTTTCAGCCTGGATTTTAAAAGGGCCAGAGATGAAGCCTGATGCACAGACTCAGCTAGTTTGCTCCAGGTTTAAGGAGCAGCAAGGTGGAAGGATCGAAGTCTGGAGATGGCAAAGGGCTTGTGGGAAGTAATAGATGTAAGAAAAAGAGTGGGAGAGGTTAATAGAGATGGGAAAAGGGTAGGGAGCGCACTCTATTGGTAGCAATGCTGTGGTGGCCAAGCCTAGGACACTACAGAAGCAAGTTTGAACAGGTGCATTTTTAGGAGTTTTTTTGAAGAGTTAAAAATTATTTTCCAAACAGAAGGGAGCGGGAAGGCTGCTCCAAAGGGAGCGAAGGCAAAGTTTGCAGACTGCCATGTGCATTCTGGTCTCACTTTAGGTGGAGGAGGGCTATATAGCAGATTTCCGTGAAGTGAGCAGAGACTCCGACGGGGGCCTATAAAGTGACAAGATTAGAGATAAGCAGGGGATTCATCTTGAATGGCTTTATGACAAAAGTCAAAATTTGCTAATACTATCTTTCCTTATTCGAAAGCAGTGTGAAATTCATTCAGGACTGCCGTAAGGATAGATTCCATACTGTGATGGTGGGAACAGAAGCCTGACTGACGATGGTGTAGGGCATGCGTATGCTCCATGTGGTTGGAAAGTTGTCTAAAGACTAGTCGTTCCATGAGTTTAGAAAGGAAAGGTAAGTTTGAGTTTGGCTGATAGTTTACAGGGTCAGAAATATCACCCTTTTGATCCATTAGGAAAGCCCTAACCAGGATCAGCCCATCAACTAGGCGAGTTAGGCGGATGTCTAAGGAGGCCAGTCTGGGTGGGCAGTGGCAACAGCAACAGAAGCACACATGACCAGTCGTGCCACCCACCCCCAGTTACCACAGATTCCGTTGCGGGGGGGAGGGGGGAGTAGCAGTATTTCAGAAGGCGGCAGCTTTTTGAAGCTGCTTTCTTCCCCGCAGCAAGCCATGTCCTTCAGCACATCTAGCTTGTTGCTTCTGATCCCCTGCTGTCTTTTGAAATACTGCTGCAGCTGCCCCTCCCCCCAAACTGAATCAGCAGCAGTTGAAGGAGGGGCGGCGGCAGCTGAGGGGGACGGCAACATGGCTTGGCGGGGGTGGTGCAGCTGGGGTTTCTGCCTAGGGCAGCAGAAACCCTTGGGCCGGCTATTGCCCTAACACTTCCAGAACTTGCCTCTCTGGTTTATCCAGCATTTCCCTATTCTCTACAGAAAGCTGGAGACTTGGAAATTTGTCCAGCAAGATTTTTATTGCAATCTCCAGGCATTTTTTGGCAAGGCTTCCCAAACACATCCTGGGGACCCCGCAGCTAGTCAAATGTTCAGGATAGCCACAATGAATATTCATGAAATCGAGCTGCATGGATTGGGGACTCAGTACATGCAAACTGCTTTTTGGGATAGCTACAACGAGTATGCATGAGACACACTGGCATGTACGGAGTCCCTAATCTATGCAAACTGATTTCATGTATAATCATTGGATATTCTGAAAACTCAAGTTTGGGAAGCCCCGTTATGAAAGCATAAAGAGATGTATAATCAAACCAATCATTAAGGTCTATTTTCAGATTTACCATTTGTAGCCCAAATCACAGTGATAAGTTATTCTCAACCTTTAATGGAGCCAGCAGCTTTCCTGTGTTATTTTGAAACTCAATCATCCCTGAGCCACTCATAAGCTTCGCTGTTAGTTCAAGCAGAGATCATTCCCCCCCCCCCCCCCCTGCTCCCCCTGCTCCCCTTGGAGTTTAAGGATTGTTTCACTACCTCCTCTTTCCAGGTCAAACTGTTTATTCTTCAGTCTTATTCTTTCTTTGTGCAAGCAATATGAACAATCACATGCCACCTGAGGGAACTCTGGGAAGTTCCATATTTATCAAAAAATAACACCATCTGCTTCTGCAAATAAGCCAAAAATTCAGCATTATTCAGCTGGTAGTCACATATTCTCCACAAAGGGCAAGTTTGTCTGTACCATCTCAGTTTAAGCAGGAAAGTGATTTGAAATACCATTATTAAGATAGCGTGCATTGGTTACTATGCTAAAATTCCCTTTTGGCATGAAACATTGACTGTGTTCTTGAAAAAGGAACTGTAAGTTGCAGATAAGCAGGAGCAAGGTTTTACATCTGTTTTTTAAATCTCTACAGTTCACAGTAACCCAAAAGCAGTCATATGCTATCTGCAAGCACAGATTTAGCAGCAATTCAAGGACGATCCAGTTCATAACCCTTCACTGCACTGAAGTCTCCCGTTAGAAAAAGGAAATCCGAGAGAAGTCAATCCACCAGCAAAATTTAGCAAGTCTGCATTTACGGCTGGTGGTACATAGAAATTAAAGAATCTGAAAGTGCTCAGAGTTTAGGCAACCAATCATAAACCAAATACTGTCCATTCAGATCAGCATTATTCTCAAAATTGAAGCAGCAGTCTTCTCACTAATACATGCATCAACTCCAGAATTATTAGTATGAGTCATAAAGGGTCAAGAATCTGGGCAAAATAACTGAAAATTTAACAGAACATGATCAACTTTGGCATGGAAAAAACACTGGTGAAAAAAAAATGATAAAGTTCAAAACTGCGCCAGATTGGATTGGGGATCCAAAAAAAACCCCTGCCCAATGCATATATGGGAGGAGCCATTTCAGTTTCTGCAGCAGAGAAACTTAGGGGTATATTTACTAATCGGCGGTAGCGGCTCCAATATTCCATGGAAGCCGCTACCGCCGATTAGTAAACATACCCCTTAGAGAATGAAAAATGCACCCTCCCCCAAAAAACTTCTTCAATTACTGCTACCTCCTAACGAAACTCCCTCAATTACCTCCCTCAAACAAATCCGCCCCCTCCCCCATCCATTTTTCCTCCTAAGTCAAAGACACAGAGGATGCAGCTAAACACAAGGGCTGAAGGGAATTCTCTGAGCCTATTGTGGACTGGGAGCTGGTTAAAAGACAGAAAACAGACAGCTCGATGCAGAAACCCTGCACTAGAGCCCAACGTTAACAGCAACGCAGTTTTATGCTCAAGCTGATTACAGCTTAATGGTCAAGTATGTCAGTGGGGAAAAGCAGTGAGTACAGTACAGAGCCATGGAGAATCCAGCATATGTATATAAATGACCTGGAATGAGAACAATCGAGACAATCAAAATTTGCAGATGACAATTATTCAAAGTTGTTAAAGTCACAAGAGAATTGTGAAAAATTGTCAAGAGGACCTTTTCTAGTTCCGCTACACACTTTTTGAAATGCAGTGGCCAGATCAGCACACAATACTCAGGGTGTGGTTAACTTTCCGCGGTGCTCTCACTCTTCCCACATCCTGCCCCTGGAACTATCCTGATAGTGCTGCCGAATATCCATGGACAGCAGAGGCTAAGGCATTTATCCGGATGATGGATGCCGTTACCTGAATAAAAGCCTCTCAGTATTGACCCATGCTATACCATTGGCATTTTTTAGTCTTTTCAGTCCAATGATCTATGCAAAAGGAGCAAGAAATATGAGAAGAAAACTCCAAAAATGTAACAAAATGGGATGAAACTTGGCATTTGGCCATTATTTGGCCTTCTGTGACCTTTAATACATGGAATAATTTTTTATCTGGGCTTCGAGAGGTGGGTTTTTTTTTTTTTTTAATAAAGTTCATGCCTCTGGCAAACCTTTGACCTTTGTAACCTCTTTTTAGTTTTTTTTCCCTAACTTCCTCGTTTTATCATAGCTTCTCTTAAAATTAAGTGCTGCAGCTAGTATCTTCATTCTAGTGATGATTGTACTGTGATCACTATTGCCTAGAAGCACTACCACCATGACCCCTTGCACCAGGCACTGCATACCACCAGTGAGGACTATATTTAAAGTTCAATCCCTTCTAATCAGTTCTTGGACCAACTGTTCCAAGTCAGTCATTTATGGCATCAAGAAACCTAATCTCCCTAATGCATGGTGATGAGACTTTACCCAACCTTGGGGTAATTGAAATATCCCATTATGTTACCAAATTTATTAGCCTTCCAAATTTCTATTAGCATTTCATTGGGCATCCTGAGACTTAGATTAGCTACTGCTGTATAACAAGTTTGGTAGAAGATAAGAAAGGCATAAACAAAGCAATTTAGACTGGATAAACACGTTGGAAGTATCCATATTTATAACTAGGCACGGTTCAGGCATTTCTCATTAAAGGATCCCTTAATAGCAGAAGGCAGACAAAGCCTCATTGTTCGGCTACGGCCGTTAGGATTCCCCAGCAGCAGAAACTACATGTCTTAGCGCTCCAGAGATTCCATTCTAACTTGCCAGCAAATGCATTCAGTAGAAAATGAATATCAACATTTCTGGAAAACAAAGAACACCAGGGGGGGTGGGGAGGGAGAACAAAGTGCAATTTTTTTTTTACTTCATTTAAAACCATTCTTCTTAGGGCCCTTAGGGCTTCTGAAATTATATTAAAAATAAAAAGGTCAAACAAGTTACAGTCAATACCTTCCTACTGGATCAACATAATACATTTGTGAGGCGATCTTAGAAGGGTTAGCAACCATTTTTACATGTAAAAAGCAGCGATGTTAGAACAGATGCCATAGCATGCTTAGATTAAAGCAGCATGCTCTCTGGGTTTGGTTTGGACGGACCTTTAAAATATATCGGTATCCCATGTTTTTCTATGGCAACCCACTTGCCAAAATTTCACCCATCAGCATTTATACCTGCTACAAGTCATGCAAACCCCTCAGATAAACGCTCATTTAGACCAGTGGTTAGGAGGAATGCTTGAAAGGCCAAATTCTACCTCTGGTGATCGAAAGCACCAAATACAGAAGGAGGCTTGAATTTTAGCATTCAGCTCCTTAATTGGTGCCCCTCAAAGTGCAGATTTGCAAAACTTGCTCCTTATACATGCCGAGAGATGCTGCTTTTTTTGACTTTGTACTTTTATGTATATTTTCCATGGTGCTATGCTATGTGCTGTCAAATCAATGCAGACTCCATTGGCACTATACTTTATCTTATACAACCTCTGCTTTCAACAAACCTTTTATAAAAGGCTACTGCAGCTTTACATGCAATGACCTTTCCATCTGCTTCCAACTGGGATGCCCTGTGCAAATTTAGGCTGGCTTTCTAGAATTACACTCCAGTCAGGCCTAGACAATAAAATGGTTCTGCAACGTTAGTCATGGGAGTAATTTTATACGGGACCTGAGCGTATATAATAGCATTTTATGCACTGAAGTGGGATCTTACAGAGCTGCTTAGGGTATATTTGTGAACAGAGTTGGTGCACTGACGCAAGGAGGTAACTATATAAAGCTTTTTCTACTGAAACGTTTTTATAAAATTGCAACTGCATTAGTGTAAAAAAAAGTACATGCATGGAAAGTGGACACATGTATGCATGCTCTGCGTTCCAGGGGTGTAGTTTGGGTGGAGCAGAAGTGGAGTTGTAATCATGTATATTCTATAAAATGGGCAGGTACATGTGCAGAGTGCACACACAAGATCTATACTGCTGCGGCTGATCCTGAGAGCCTAGTTTCTGAAACCACATAGGCTCCTGATTTGCCTTTATAAACTAAGTACCTTTGACGCCTCTTATAAAATGGCCTCCTTGCATCTACAGGGAAAAACGCTTAGGAGGTCCTTTTTCCCCAGAGAAATCTTGGTTTTTAAAAATCCCCCTCCCCCCTGCCACTACCACGTCTCCAACAACAGTTTACGTGGACAGTTATCCAGACAAAAGGGAATAGAACTGGAAGCATGACAAGGGCAGGCTAAAATAGTCACCCTAATATAGTCACATTAATGGCAAGAAGCAACAGTACTAACGGAACAGAATGGTTTAAAATCAGCAAAAGGTGTTCAACAAGGCTGCATAATTTCCCCCTCCTTCTTTAATTTATATGCAGAACAAACCAGAGAAGCAGGACTGTATGAAGACAACCGAGGTGTGAAGATTGCTGGAAAAACTCAACAACCTTCGCTATGCTGATGCTGCCACATTACTGGCTGAAAGTGAAGAGAATCTGAAACATTTGTTCTCAATATCAAGGAACAGTCTTAAAATGAGCCTGCACCTCAATGTTAAGACACAGATCCTGACAACTGGCAAAAATCAATAACTTCATCATTGATGGAGAAGAAATTGAAATAGCAGACAGCTTTAACATACTTGGATCAACAATCAAAGAACAAGCAGTCAAGAAATCCAACAACGCATTGCTCTTGACAGAATGATGAAGGACCTAGACAAGATTCTCAAGAGTAGAGATGTCTCTCCATACAAAGATTTGACTTGTCCAAGCCACAGTATTTTCAATATCATATGGATGCAAAAGCTGGACAGTGAAAAAAAGATACAGGAAGAAAATCAATGCCTTTGAATTATGGTGCTGGTGACGAATATTGTGTATAACATGGACTGCCCGAAGAACAAATCAGTCAGTACTAGAGGAGATCAAATCTAAACTTTTCTTAGAAGCTCAGATGACAAGACTTCAACTTTCATACTTTGGACACATCATGCGATGAAAGAGCTCATTAGAGAAAGACATCATGCTTGGCAAGATAGAAGGTCAACGCAAAAGAGGAAGGCCAGCTATGAGATGGATCAATACAATAACAGCTGCTATGGTTGCCACTCTGTCAACAATGAGCTGCCTGACTGAAGACAGAACACAGTTTAGGTCAACTATCCAGAGGGTTGACAGACTCGACAGCACTTAACAATGGCAATCTAGCTGAATCATGCAGACTAAGAGGTATATTTATTAAACAGCAGTAGCGACTTCAATGGGGCCGCTGCTCCGATAATCGCACGGAAGCCGCTACCGCAGTTTAGTAAACATACGCCAAAGTCTATTTGCACAAATCTGTCCTAAAGTTGCCCAAATAAATATTAACACGAAAAAATAAAAAGGAAATGAAGAAAAATCTCTTGCTCAAAGCGTTACTGAGTTACAGCAAAAAATACATAATATAAAACCTTCCAAATCCCAGGTTTGCTATGGGTTCTAAATGGGCAGGGTTTATAGTACTTCCTGATGTGCCTGGCAGTTGGCACTGGAGAATATAGAAATCTGGTAGTATTTATTTATCCTCACTGCCCATACAAATGGTATTCAGATACTCATTAAGAGGCGTGTTTAAAGTTAAGGTGCATTCACAAATGCAAATGTGCATTAATTGCAGGAACACCCATTTATTTCTAGTGACACTGGCACTTTAAACATGCCCCTAAATCCACTGCCAGGAAAAGAAAAAAAAAAAAAAAAAGGAGGCTTTTAAAGGACTCCTTTGAAAGCTGCCTAAAATTTTAGATGGAAACCCTAATTAAGCCCAAAGAAATCACCAACATATATTCCTAAATCAAGATGACTTCATACCATAAAACATTCACCTTCTCTAACAACCAAACCAGTGAAACCTATAATATGTACCAATTTTTTTGTTGGATCACCCACCTTGAGGGGAAAACCTCTCTTGTAGTGGGTCCTCCTTTTAATCAATTTAAATAAGGCCTAAGAATAAAAGTGGAATTGACTGCATGAATGCATGTTGTTCCTTTGCTAACAATAATATGGACAGAAAGCGTCCCAAACGTATTCTCAGTAAAGCTTCTTAGTAAAGAACTTAACTTTATGACGACTGTCATCCAGTTGCCAAAGCGATATCACAGGATTTCTATTGTAGCAGCAAAATTCAAATTCACAGCCTTTCAAACATAGTAGATCCTCTTAGCACTCATTGACTAGGCAAAAATCGACCAGGTCCTGCAACACCATGCAGTGTTCCAAGCTGAGTAGCTTCTTAGCTCTTCTTCAGGCAAATGAACCTTGTTGCATATCCAGTTCCGGTTTTTATCTTGAAGGACTAGAAAGGGGGACTGTTAGGGTGACTTCTGGTAATTTTCTAAAAAGAATTCTTTGTATTAAAGCTACTTAATCTGTGAACCCACTGTTTTTTGTTAAATCAGTTAGGGCCTAGTAGCAGCAATTAAAGTTTGAATTTAAAACAGAGGAGAACTTTCTGGTTACATTTCATACCCAGCAGAGAGCTTGTAGTGTACATTTAATAGTCACTCAGGGCCTAGCATCAGAAAAGTACTTTTAGTTTTAAAACACAGAAGAGAGCTTTCTGGTTAAATTTAGAACCCAGCAGAGAGCTTGTAGTTTAAATTTCATAAGACGTTAGAGCCTAGCAGCAGCTAAGAGCTATAATTTAAATCAAATCAGAATTTAGCTTACCTCAGCAGCACAAGACAGGGTACTGTGTAGCAGCCCTCTTTTAATAAGTGTTATTTCCCTCCCTCCCTCCCCACACCCACCCACCCCAGGGATAATCATAGCTTTATAGGTACTTACACATCTTAAAAGACAGGAGGTGCTTTCAGGTAAAGCTCATTACCCAAATCAGTCATACACTAAGGACCTGAGATTAATTAAGCTTCAGGTGAACAAGGTATATTAAACATATTAGGTACAGTTTTATTGGTACAAATACCCATAGCAACCCCTAGTAAGTAAGAACTTAAAGATCTAGACACAAACTTAAAACTAAGATGCAGACAGCAGTCCAGCAGCGGGATGGGGGCTTTCCAGTCTTTTGCATTGAGTGTCACATGTATGATTTTCTCCCAGTTGGTGAGAGGTCTTACGTGTGCACTAGGTGCAAGGAGCTCTTTGCTCTCAGGGAACAAGTCCGTTCTCTAGAGGCTAAAATAGCAGACTTGGAAAACTTAAGACAGACAGAGAGGTACATAGACGAGACCTACAGGGATATAGTCCTGAAGTCCCACCTCCAGTCTGGCAGCACCCCTGTTGCCATGGAGGAGAGAGGTCACGTGACAGGAGAGCATCACCCTGGTGTGGCAGGAAGTGATCCTGTAACTAGGACCTGTCCTCCAGGTGATGTAAAACCCTCTCGCACCGAGGAAGTTTCTCCAGGGCCATGTGCCCATGAGGGAAGGGTTAGGACAGCCGTTATAGTTGGTGATTCGATCATTAGGCATGTAGATAGCTGGGTGGCTGGTGGACGTGAGGATCGCCTGGTAACATGCCTGCCTGGTGCGAAGGTAGCAGACCTCACGCGCCACCTAGATAAGGTCTTAGATAGTGCTGGGGAGGAGTCTGCTGTCTTGGTGCATGTCGGTACCAATGACATAGAAAAATGTGGTAGGGAGGTTCTGGAGGCAAAATTTAGGCTTTTCGGTAGGAAGTTGAAATCCAGAACTTCCATGGTAGCATTCTCCGAAATGCTTTCTGTTCCACGCGCAGGACCCAAAAGGCAGGCAGAGCTCCAGAGTCTCAATGCGTGGATGAGACAATGGTGCAGAGATGAGGGTTTTGGATTTGTTAGGAACTGGGAACATTCTGGGGAAAGGAGGTGCTCTTCCGAAGGGATGGGCTTCACCTTAACCGAGATGGAACCAGGCTGCTGGCATTAACCTTTAAAAAGGAGATAAAGCAGCTTTTAAACTAGATATTAGGGGAAAGCCGACAGTCGCCCAAGAGCGGATGGTTCGGAAGAATGTATCCTTGAAGGATACTACCAAAAGCAGAGAGGTTCCACAAAAGAGTAAAGTAGCCCAAATGCCCTCAAGTATGGAGCAGACAGAGCTTAAAGATCCCAATTTACCCATGTCTAACAATAGCCAAATTAACATGAATAAAATACATTCTCTAAAATGCTTGTATGCAAATGCTAGAAATCTAAAGAATAAGATGGGAGAATTAGAATATATAGCACTAAATGAAAGGTTAGATATGATTGGAATATCAGAGACATGGTGGAAGGAGGACAACCAGTGGGACACTGATACCTGGGTACAAACTATATCGTAATGACAGAGCTGATCAAATTGGTAGAGGGGTTGCGCTCTATGTTAGAGAGGGCATTGAATCAGAAAGGATTAAAGTTTTGCAGGAAACAAAATCTGCTGTAGAATCTATATGGATTGAAATTCCATATAAAAGGGGGAAGGCAATGGCAGTGGGGGTGTACTATCGAGCACCTGGCCAGAATGACCAAATGGATGATGAAATGCTCAAAGAAATCAAGGAAGCTAACAAAGGTTACAGCGCAGTAATAATAATGGGTGATTTCAATTACCCCGGTATCGACCTGGTCAGTGTCACGTCAGGACATGCTAGGGAGATAAAGTTCCTAGATGAAATAAATGACTGCTTCTTGGAGCAGCTGGTTCATGAACCGACCAGAGGGGAAGCCATATTAGACCTAGTCCTTAGTGGAACACCAGATCTAGTGCAAGAGATAAGGGTGTTGGGGCCACTTGGCAATAGTGATCATAGCATGATCACCTTTGATTTAATTAGTGGAGGAGGGATAGTAAGGATATCCACAGTACTACCTTTTAACTTTCGAAAGGGAGACTATGATAAAATGAGGAAAACAGTTAAGAAAAAACTAAAAGGAGCAGTTGCAAAGGTTAAAGACGTACATCAAGCTTGGGTGTTGTTGAATAATACTATCTTGGAAGCCCAGACCAGCTGTATTCCACGCTTTAAGAAAAGTGGAAGGAAGTCCAAAAAACTGCCAGCATGGTTTAAAGGTGAGGTCAGAGAGGCTGTTGCCAAAAAAGCATCTTTCAGGAAATGGAAAAAAGAGCCAAACGACGAAACCTGGAAACAGCACAAGCACTGGCAAGTCAAATGCAAGGCATTGATAAGGCAGGCAAAGAGAAAATTTGAGAAGAAGATGGCTGCGGAAGCAAAAACGCGAAATAAAGACCTTTTCAAGTACATTCGTAGCAAAAAACCTGTGAGAGAGTCAGTTGGTCCATTAGATGATAAAGGGGTTAAAGGAGCACTAGGAGGCAACAAGGCGATAGCGGAGAGACTGAATGAATTCTTTGCTTTGGTCTTTACTGAGGAAGATGTAGGGATGTTACCCATGACTGAAGTGGTATTTAAAGGTGCGGAAGAATTGAAGGAAATATCAATACATCGGGAAGATGTCTTACAACTATTAGATAAACTGAAGAGTAGCAAATCACCTGGGCCGGATGGTATACATCCAAGGGTGTTGAAAGAACTGAAATATGAGATTGCAGAACTGCTATCAGTAATCTGTGAACTATCATTAAAATCATCTCTAATACCTGAAGACTGGAGGATTGCCAATGTTTAACACCAATTTTTAAAAAGGGTTCCAGGGGTGATCCGGGAAACTACAGACCGGTGAGCCTGACATCAGTACCGGGAAAAATGGTAGAAACCATCATAAAGAATAAAATTACTCAGCATGTAGATAGTCACAACCTAATGGGAGACAGCCAACATGGCTTTAGACAAGGAAGATCTTGTTTTACTAATCTGTTATGGCTTTTTGGAAGGAGTGAATAAACAGGTGGACAAAGGTGAATCGGTTGATATTGTGTATCTGGACTTTCAGAAAGCCTTTGACAAGGTCCCTCATCAGAGACTTTTGGCAAAACTAAAGAGTCATGGGATAGGAGACAGTGTACTATTGTGGATCAGGAACTGGTTAAAAGATAGAAAGCAGAGGGTAGGGCTAAATGGCCAATTTTTCCAATGGAGAAAGGTGAATAGTGGTGTACCCCAGGGATCTGTGCTGGGTCCGCTGCTTTTTGACATATTCATAAATGACCTGGAAAGTGGAACAACGAGTGAGGTTATCAAATTTGCAGATGACACAAAACTATTTAAAGTTGTTAAAACCCAAGAGGATTGTGAAAAATTGCAAGAGGATCTTGATAAATTGGAAGACTGGGCATCAAAATGGCAGATGAAATTTAATGTGGACAAGTGCAAGGTTATGCACCTAGGGAAGAACAACCCAAACTATGGTTACACGATGCAAGGTTCCACATTAGGAACCACCACCCAGGAAAAAGATTTAGGCGTCATTGTGGATACCATGTTAAAACCCTCGGCCCAGTGTGCAGCGGCGGCCAAGAGAGCAAATAGAATGCTAGGTATGATAAGGAAAGGAATGGAAAATAAAACAAAAGATATCATAATGCCTCTATATTGTTCCATGGTGAGACCGCACCTTGAATATTGTGTGCAATTCTGGTCGCCGTATCTTAAAAAGGATATAGCGATTTTAGAAAAGGTTCAGAGAAGAGCCACCAAAATGGTAAAGGGGATGGAAGAATACTCCTATGAAGAAAGGCTAAAAAGGTTAGGGCTCTTTAACCTGGAAAAGAGACGGCTGAGAGGAGATATGATAGAAGTCTATAAATTAATGAACGGAGTGGAACGGGTAAACGTAGATCGATTGTTTACGTTATCAGAATATAGAAAGACTAGGGGACATGCAATGAAGCTACAGGGTAAACTATTTAAGACTAATAAAAGAAAATATTTTTCACTCAACGTGTAATCAAACTCTGGAATTTGTTACCGGAGGATGTAGTAAAGGCTGTTAGTGTAGCTGGGTTTAAAAAAGGTTTGGACAAGTTCCTGGAGGGAAGGTCCATAAACCATTATTAAGAAGTGACCGAAGATATCAATGCTTGACCCAGTACAAGCATTGTGGAACTTGTGTCTCTTGGGGAAACTGCTAGGTACATATGACCTAGATTGGCCACTGTTGGAAACAGAATACTGGGCTTGATGGACCTTGGTCTGACCCAGTATGGCATATCTTATGTTCTTATGTTATCCCTTAGTTAATCAGACGTCAGATAAACAAATTAATCAATATAAATAGCAGAGAATTCAATACAATCAAAACATTCAATTCCAAAAAGCCACACTCTATAGATGCAATGACCACCAATCAACTTCCGCATTAAGGCCTTTAGGAGCCATCATTTGTAATTTGAAAATCCAGCGTTCTCTGTGCTGCAATCTGGAAAGACAATCACCTCCCCTCAAATTATGGGGAACTTGATCAATCACCAGCCATTTCAAATCTTCAAACCAGTGCTTCAATTGTTAACAATGTGAAACCATTGGAGCAGTCATGACCAGAGAGTTTATACGAGAATGATGTTCTAATAAGCGTTTTATAGGGTGGGAGGTTCTCCCCACATTTCAATTGACACGGGCAAATAAGTACACTACAAAAGAAGACAAACAGGAGGTCCTATGATGTAATTTATTTAGTATTCCCGTTTGCGAATCTCTCCAAACTGCCCCCTGCAAAGTATTATAGCAAAAAAATCACAAGAACCACAAGCAAAATGTCCAAACTGTTGTTCAAGTGTTCCATCCATATTCACTGATGATGTCTGGATAATTAAATCCCCTATATTAGAACCCCTGCGATATGCAACCATTAGGGGCTTCTGGAAACAAGTATGCAATAATAACATGGGCCAATGGCACTTCAAAATATTTGTGATTTTTGCAGTATTTGGCATATATGGTAGAATGCCTATAAACCTGTCTGCTTTTGGTGTATCCTTCTTACAAGTGTCTTGCCACCAAGTTGGATGACTGTATAAAGCTCGCTTATACGGTCTATGTATTAGTGATTGGGGATAGCCTCTATCCCGAAGTCTTACTTAAATCTTTGGCAGGTTTGTGAAATTCCCTCATTGTACACAGTCTACGGATCCTTAAAAATTGCCCAAAAGGGAGTCACCTATGTAAGGATCCAGGATGATAACTAAAGTAAAACATTCTGCTGTACCAGCTTTCTATACAATGTAGTAAACAAACTTGGACCTTCTTTATAAATGAAGAGGTCCAAAAATTCAAATCTGATCTGAATGATACTTCGGAGTAAATTGTATATTGGCCTTGATGGTATTAATCCAACTAAAAAATGCTAACAAATCCTGTAATGAACCAGTCAAAATAAAAAATATGTCATCCAAAAATTGTTTCCACAAAATTTTAGACGGGCAACATATGCATTTTAAAATAAAACTACATTTATGCAAATGAGGTCCAGTGGATATGCAAATGAGGCCCCACAATGCGTCTCCGCACATGGCCCCGCATCACCCTTGGGCTGTCCCTGGGGCTGGGGACATTTCAAAATCAGGGACAATCCCCAAAAATCGGGAACATCTGATAACCTTAGTGGTAGATCTAGCCTACTTCTGCTCTCTGCTAGCAGATGACTTGCCAAGGTAAAACTCTGCCTTGGAAGCCACTGAATTAGCACATCTGAGAAGACCCCTCTGAATATGCTGTGTTTGCCTATGCTTTAATCTTGGCCTAGAAAAGACCTTCAACTTCTGGCTGTCCTATTGCCAATATGTTTGAGTGTGTCATGTCTTGCCTTCTAAATGCCTGTACAGTTTTGTCCCAGCAGAATCTCTTCATTAGCACCCAGTCTCTCTCCCACAGTGGTGGGGCGTCTGTCAATGTGAGGTTGCCACTGTTGAGTCCCAACTCAGACACCTCCTCTCTCCTATGCACTTCTCATGCAGATTGCTCCAATATACTGCCATCTCCCTTATCCAATTTGCCAGACATGGAATAAAATACTAACAAGATCAAAAACCTTGACAATTAAAATACTGTATTACCACACCACACAGCTTGAACCCTCCAAGCACAAGCTTCATTGCAGCCTGCAGTCACCTGTGATAACAGGTTTTAAACAGAAGAAATGATACTATCTCTACATAAACCATCCTTGCATTACCTTCTACAAGAGCACCTACAAAACAAATCATTAAGATGTAAAGTCATGTCCTTGAGAAATAAATCTAAAGTAACAAAGACACATAGTGGGCTGTACTTTTGAAATGCCTGATACAGAGTTGGAAGAGAGACAGACAGCACTAATAATGTAAGACAGGATGATATGTGTAAGGGTATCTTATATTAGACATAAGTAGTTTATGAATACTAAGTGCCTATGAGATCTAATCAGTACAGAGTTTGGCAATTTAACTTCTAGCAAACCCTAATCAGTGTCTTGGTTAGTGTAAGCCTCCTGAGGTGTGCTGGGAGCTGCACGTCTGGGCTGAGTATCTTCTCTTACCAGAAGGAAGGGCTCGTTCCCCATTGTTTCAGGCTGCCATGTCTGTCTATGTTCCTTCCTAAACCTCAGTTAGTGTACTAGCCACACAAATCAAGACATGGTGGGAGAGGGCAAAGGGGATTTTTATATCCACATAGTCAGATGCAGCCTTTCATTAAAATGGAGAAACCACGATCTGTATGTTTGGAAATAAGTCATCTCATTCTAAAGTGGGCTGTCCCAAACCCATCCTGTGACCCCGCAGCCAGTTGGGGTTCCCAGGAGATACACAATGAATATGCAGGAGATCTAGTACATGCAAATACAGTTTATCTCCTGCATATGTTGTGTGATGTGTGTGGGAGCTCTTTAATACCTCCGTTTCTTAAGGATGTACAAAGAGAACAGAAACCAATACAGGAATTAAAACCAACTAGGAATATGTAGTCAAAAGCTCTCAAAGCCAGGTTTACACAATTTATGAAGAGACAAAACCACCCAATAATTTTAGATTCAAGAGAGGCATGTTTCATGCATGGGAGCCAACATAGAAAAAGGCCTTTTTTTTTTCCTGGCCATCGACCCAGTAACTAACAGCCTACTGGGAGGACCACAAGGCTTCGGACACAGGTAATGCAAAAGTTAGTTACTTAAGCAAGCAGGCTGTTTTTGATGCAAAATAGGGTGCATACACTTGACATCTGGCTCCTGGGATGATACAAGCTGCTGTATTTTAAAACTAATTTCTGTAATTGCTACGGAGGCAGCCTTGGATAAGAAAAATTGCAATGTAGATTCTGTAAGAAAGAGCAGGAAACAGTTACTCATCTTGTAGCAGATGGCGAAGTCCTAATTACAGAAAACTGCTACACAAAAGCACAATAAAGTGGGATGGGGGGATTAGGGGTGGAACATGGGTGTTGACGGGGCATCGTGGTTAGCGCAGACATCTTGGGCGCGCACTAACCATGGCTGCTGCCATTAGTGCAGATGCCAACTCAGTGAATGATGTCATGCGCACTCATGTCTCAGTCAGCACAGTGCCACATGGTTGCGATATGCTAATGGAAGGGGGTAGTTGCACACACCACCTGAGGTTACCAGGTCTCTGCAATAGATTCACAGCCCAATTGTGCATTAACAGTGCATTTTAGTAAACAGGCCCCAAAAAGAATAAAGAGTGGAGAAGAGAGATTACAGAAATGTTAGAGAGAAGAAAATAGAAAGCAGTAAACAGAGTAATAAATCCACTAGAAACCCTGTAAACACAACATAGGTATAGCAGGAAAGCCTGGGGCCCACTACCCTAAGCAAATAACAGAACAAAGAGGTTATGATTGCCTGAAAATACTCCCATTCCGAATGATAAAAAGCTGGACGCATGAAAACCTGCAGAGGTAAAGGGAAAAAAACACCAGAAAGGCAATTATAGGAGGTGCCGTTGAAAGTGATTATTCTGTGAATCGCACAGGGAGGCAGAAGATCCTCAAGTACCAAAATATGAGGTCAGAGGCCGAGAATGTGGCAGACAGAAGCATTTCCCATCGTGTTCGGTGCCAGAGGCTTGACTAAGAGGAATTTCTAAGCACATCTTGACAAATTACCTATACATGTTACATTTTATGAACTCCAGCAGGAGGCGCTCTGACAAAATGTAAGTACTACACTGAGCATTAGCAGTACATTTGAGACTGCAATCATACTCCGCATGCGCTAGGTTGAAGACTGTCGGAGTATACATAAAACTAACCCATTTGAAGAAAATGTCCATCCCCACTTTGTGAGATTACAGCATGGATTATGGAAGGACAGACTAGATAGGCCACGTGGTCTTTCTGTCGTCATGTTTCTATTCTCACCTAAATAGAGGCATAGATAATATTCCACCGACTAGGTTATGTTCTAAACCAGGCCTTCACAAATTCTTGGAATCTAGGAGCTGGCTGCCAAAACCTAGATCACAGTGCATGGCCCTACCCCCCAAAGAGGGGCATGGCAAGTACTTTAGGTTTTGGGGACTGATTTACTAAAACTGTTTTCCCATTATCTATGGGAAAAAGCTTAATAAATCAGGCTGAGTGGGCCACTGCACAGGGCCATCAGAAGGCAGTGGCCCCACTCCTCTTCTTCCCTTTTCCCACCATCCCCACTGACCCTTTAAACTACACCTGCATGGAGCCAGGTGGGGGGTGGGGGGTGTGCACACGCACATATGCGTGCCTTTACTTCCCATGTAGGGATGCCAACTGGCTCCAGATGTGCCCGACAGGCTTGATCCAGTCCTGGGTTTACTCCATTGCATGCAGGGACATGTAGTTCTGATTTCTCCATTGCACTCCAAAAGAAAAGCAAGACTACAAGTCCCTCCTTGCAATGGGGTAAACACAGGACTAGATCAAGCCTGTCAGGCACATCTGGAGCCAGTTGGCAACCCTATTCCCATGCATTCTCTTTACCCTTCAACTAGGGTTGCCAACTCACTCCAGATGCGCTTGACAGGCTTCATCTAGTCCTCTGTTTACCTCATTGCATGCAGGGATATGTAGTTCTGATTTCTCCACTGCACTCCATAAGAAGAGGAGAACTACAAATCGCAGCATGCAATGGGGTAAACCCAGGACTGGATCCAGCCTGTCAGGTGCATCTGGAGCCAGTTAGCAACCCTACCTCCAACCCTTTGTGCTTTTCCCTCCTCCCACCCCACTCCACCTCCTCTTATTGTCCCTTTTCCATCCCCCAACTCTGTTTCCCTTCCCATTTTCCCTCCCCCTTGCACTCACCTACTGCCCTCCATTCACCCCACCAAGTACTGCAAGACCAGCATTGGCTGCCCAGAGGGATCCCCCTCCCACATGCAGAACTGCTACAAAGGTCGCGATCATGGCCAGCAGGGCCATACCAAGATTGAATCGCACCCTGTGTGACTTGCACAATGGGCGTGTGCCCCCTCCCCCGCGGTGGGAGAGAAGAGACGCGCCCGCTGTGTAAGTTGCCAGTGCGCTAAGCAGATCTGTCCCGCCCTTCTCTGACATCACGTCAGAGCAGGGAGGGACAGATGTGCTTAGCATGCCGCGAGAAGGCTTAAGGGGTGCATTTCAGATGTCTGCCGTTGCCTGCCATCACTGAGTGAAGAAAAAGTGGTAGCGGCAGGCAACGGTAGACAGCCGAAATGCGCCCCTTAAGCCTTTGCGCCCTGTACAGCCGCACCACTCACACAGGGCTAGGTACGGTCCTGATGGCCAGGACCAGTGCTATCAACCCCAGCCTGCAAGTTGTTTAGTTGACTGTGGCAGACAGCACCAGTCCTGGCCACAATCATAGCCTTTGCAACACTTCTGCCCATGGGAGGACGGATCCCTGCGGGCAGCCAACACCAGTCAAAGACCAGGAACCAGGTCCAATTTTTTTTAATCACCATGGCAATCTGGCACATAGGGTTTGTCGAGCTCTGTTGTAAAGTACCTAGACGCGGCCATGCAGTCAGTTTTGCTGTATATAAAAGATAAAAGAAAAGAATCATTGAGGATATCCTGAAAACCAACTAGCAGTAAGGTCACCAGGGCAGGCCCAATGATTAGGCAAACTAGGCGACATCCTAGGAAAGCTAATTCGGGTGGGGGGGGGGAGTGGGGCAGGGGGGAGGCAGCAAAGAGCAGGGCATTCAAAGCTAAACAATATATTCTAACATCAGGGGAGGGGTGTAAGGCTTAACTCTGCCTAGGGCACCAACAACTTTAACCAGCTCCGGGGTTGACCCTGCCAGGTATGGTAAGAGCTCTAAACAGAAACACTGCAAGAGAACACATTGCCTGGCAGTCAGTGCTTTGCATTTGGGACCCAGTGGCCTTTCTTATATGAGAAAACTCAGCTGAAAATAAAAAAGGGAGTTTTAAAACAGCTTTGATGGCTTGAAGAGGCATAGCAACTGGTTTATTGCCAGCATCAGGCACTACCCAGTCATTCTATGCCAAGCAGGCAGAGTTGCCAAGTTACTTCGTTCGATGAGTGAGATTTTAAGCCAGTCCTGGATTTCTGACAATCTCATCCTGATGAATTATAGGACCTGCAGCACTGATTCCAATGTGTAAAATCAGGGACTACAAATACCATACTGCATTGCAGTGCACATTTAAAACCAGAACTGGCAAAAACTCACTCCTGGAGCTGGGTAACTTAGCAACTCTGAGCAGGAGAATGAATGTCTATCCGGGCAGTCCAAATCAATGTCCCCCTTTTCCCCATAATAAACTCTACCACCATCTTGATTTGGCAGATTTGCTGGATGTCACCTCAAAATCCTGGCTCATATTCTAAAGCCTATTTTCCTGGAGCAATGTCACAGCCCTCAGCTGCTCTCTGGCATCCCTCATTTTCTTAAAACAAGGAATCCTCTGTCCTCATACCAGGCTTACTCACATTACTGTTTTGCTACCACCCTTTCCATAAAGAAATATTTTCCAGCATTACTTCTGAGCCTACCCCCCCCCCTCCCCCCGAACCTCATTCCACTGGCCAATTTATGTATATATCTGAGATATTTGACTTCCCCTCAGGTATACATATGAAGGTCCTTTATTTCTCACAACCTAGGGTTTTTGGTTCAGACCTTGCACTGTTTTAATGGTCCCTTTCTAGGCTAACCATCCTTTGAAGGTACAGCCTCCAGGAGCTGACAACATGCCATATGAGGACTCAAGGATCTGTACAGAGGCATTGACACTTTTCCTATTAGTTATGCCTAAGTACCCTACCAAAAGAACAGAGTTAGAGCCTGAGAAGCACCTTCTATGACTAGGGACAGCCCTGTAACTAGCCCTGTGCTAGTGGTGCAGCCGCAAAGAGTGCAAAAATACAAAAACAGGGGCGCATTAGATGTTAGGGGCCACGGCTCGCCCGCACTCTGCCTGCCCTTGTCCCACTGCCACTTTTCATGTTCCCTTGGTGGCAGCGGTGGTGACAAAGCAGACCTCCAAGTGTAAAGAAGTCATGCAGATCTTTCAGACTCTGCGCTTGCATACTGGTATGATCCCTCCCTCCACTGATGTATGCTCTCAGAGGAACCAGACCAGCCAGATGCGGGTCTTTGCAACTCCATGCTTGAATGGTTGGTCTGGTCCCTCCCTCCTCTGACACGAGCCTAAGTCAGAGGAGGGAGGATCAGACCCGCATGCAAGCATAGAGTCCGAAAGTCCCATATGGGTTTTTTTTTCAATTGAAGGTCTGCTCTGCTGCTGTGGGGACATGAAACGTGGTGGCAGCGGTGGGGAAGGGCAGGCCGGGCAGGGCAGGGCGCCGGCTAGACATGGAGGTGTGGGGTAAGATGGGGAGATGCTGGGCATGAGGCAAATGACAAACATGTGATGTGGGGGGTGGGGGAGGTTCGTCAGTTTTGCAAGTCACAGAGGGCGCATTTATGGCTTGGTATGGCCCTGATGGGAAAAGCTAAAAGCTCAGGCAACCTCCCTTCTAAACATTGACCAGGCCAGGCCCAACCTGCCTTAGCTTCTAAGATCAAGCACACTCAGGGGTCTTGCTTAGCATCACAGATGTTTTCCCTTAAAAACTGCGCAAAATCTTTCAGCTCTTGAAGTGGTACAGAACTGAGATACTTCAAGTTGCAAATTTACTGTCTCACATATGTTCAAAATTTGGCTTAGCAACCTATGACCCTAGAAATTTGTAGATACTGTATGTTTCCTGAAGAGTTACAGAAATTTTCCCTTGTTTGCCTGGAAGATTTTCCAAACTCTTCCTCTATACATTTGCTGGTTCTCACTATCAAACACTGTCCTGTGGACAGGAAAAAAAAAAGTTTGCCTATAAGTTGTCCTTTTCCACCAAAAAATGTGTGCACAAAAACAGTGCATTGGAGCACAGTTGCATTTTGTATTTTATGCTTAAATGTGCTGAGAAGTCTGACAAATCTGAAGCCTGTTGAAGGATGCCGGGTGAATTTTAAGTGTTTGAGTCAGGTATTATTTTCTTATCCAAATTTCCAAATGAAAGTCTTATTTACATTCTGCTATTAAACCTCATGCCCTGCTATTCCAGTACCTTCAACTGCTTGAAGGATTTGTGGAGGGAAGTTTGTGTCCCTGTTTAGGGCTAAAGCCCATTTTTAGCTCTAATTGGCTTTTGCTTTTTTGTTTTATAATGAAACATCCTGAACATTACCGCTTTCCAGAACCCCCCAGGCACATGAACAAGACAAGAACAAGGATAGGAAAGCACTATGAAAACTGCAAGGGTGAAGGATAGTACATGTTCCTCCTTTTAAAGACATCTTCTTTCATAGCACAGCTTTAAAAATAAAAACTAAAAAAAAAAAAAAAACGTGTTAGAAGGGAATACAATGCTAGCTTTGTTAAATTTCAGTTTACAATGTTCCACTGGGCTGCAAAAAGGAAGTGGTTTCCAACCCCAAGGGGAAACGCAAGCTCGAAACAGGAAAATGGAACCTACTATTTTCCATTGATGTTTAAAAAAAGCAACCAGGTTCACTGAGTGGTTGACAAAGTACCTCCTGAAAAACTTTGCACAGAAAATGCTACTGAATGCACCAAGCATTAAATAAATGTGGCATCATGTAGGCCTAATGGGACCTAAGGCTACCTGGCCTCAACACATCTTAAGCTTACCAGTTAAGCTTCAGTGCAGTTTCATAAGCCTGACACATTTGTGGTGCAGTCAGAAAGCAGGGGTGGATGGATTGCAAGTCTGCTTGCGCCCAGTGGATGATAAAATGCAGTAGCTTTTTCAAGTGGCGACAATATAGCCAAAAAGGCAAGCCACTTAATTGAAAGGCAACTATTCCTTGCTACTTTTACACATTTACTCCAGGTAATAAAGGAGAGCTCTATTTTAAAAGGACACAGTCTTGGTCTGTTCACTTTTACAATTCTGAGCTCAGGCTTATAATAACTTGCTTAGGTCTCATGAGCCACACATCAGCACTATTGGTGTCCCCAGTGTCAGGGTCTAGTCATAAAGCTGGCCAGTGTATCCAAGGAAAAGAAAGCTTGCTACACTTTATCCTGTCTGAAGCATGACTTGTGCAGGTTTCGTCAACAGTTCTAAGAGTCATCATAAGCTTGCAGACTGATTTAAAAACCTGCCCTATAGCACGGTTTCACTTCCACCATTTTCCAGAGATTTGTTTGCTAACCATTTTGCCCTTACTGATTTTTCCCATCATGTGCTCACCCAAAATAAAGCGTATTCACCTGCTGACTGGCATGTGGGGCTCACGCAGCAATCAGCCAAGGCTCTGTGTCTTGGAGTGGAGCCTAGTGCCATCCAACTCCTGGCATGAAGCCCAATATATAGAAAGCAAGGCATCCCAAAGAAAGTCCCTGCTCTTAAACACCACATGTATCAGCAACGAGAGCGGGTCTCACCTAGGGTTTTCCAACAGCCTGACCGGTTTTTGTATGACCAGGCTGGCTGATCTCTCTCCCTGATCTCTCTCTCCCTCCCAGAGCCAGCGTGACCCACTGTGCAAGCAGCGCACCTGCACAGGGTGATAGTATCACTCCTCCCGTCTGCCAGCACAGACTCAAACGCGACCGCTATTGCAGCGGCGGTATCATTCCTCCTCCCTGCCGCCTGCGGCCGCAGCCAGTGACCCAAACCCGGCTAAAGCAGCAGCGGCAGGGGTCAGCTTTTAAAAAGCCCGAAGCTCTCGCATCAGAGGGGGGCAGAACCGGCAGGGCCTAGTAAGTGCATTGGAGTTGAAGACCCCATGCTTTGGGTTGGTTGGTTGGTTTTTAAAGCTGCCACAGATGCCGTAGAGAGAGGCTGTGCTGGATAGCACTGGGGGCTGCAGAGGTGGACAGCAGATGTTTGACATGGGGAAAAGGTTGGGGACCAATTCCGGCCATGGGGAGAGGGAACAGGGGTTAGATGGTGGCCATGGGGCGAGGGAGGATAGATGCTGGCAAAGGGGAAAGAGAGCAAATGGTGGTCATAGGAAAGTGGAGTGAAGATGCTAGCCATGGGGGTGAGGAGGGGTGGGGGGAAGAGATAGGGGAGAAAGGGCTGATGATGGACATGGGGGGGAGAAAGGAGAGATGCAGGGTACAGGGGAAGGGAGAGTGAAAAGAAATGGTGGACAAGGGGTGGGTGAGAGATAGGAGAGGCGGTGGACACAGGGGGAGAGAGAGGAGATGCTGTACATGGCTTGAAGAGCTAGGAGGAAATACTAGACCAGCAAGGGGAGGGAGATGTGAAATGCTGGACATGGGGTACGGGGAAAAGCAGAGGGGAGAGAACTTGATGCAAGAGCACAGCACGGGGTCTATGTATAGTTCGTGTGCATTCTGACAGCTCAGCAATGTCCTGTCTCACCCGTCTATCATTAAAGCAGGATAGGATGTCTTAGAGCTGTCAGCACGCGCATGGTCTACAGGCAGGCCCTGAACTGTGCTCTTGCTTTTGCTGGACATTGGAGGGGGGAGGGGATTAGGGACACCCTGAGAGCCTGGGAGGTAGGGATGCAGAGGAGTGATGTTGGGCATGATGGGGTCAGGGATACACAGGGAAGATGCTGGATATGGGGGATAGGGACAGGGGGACTAGAGGCATAGGGAATAAGGTGGGCATGTAGGGAGGGATAGGAAAATACTGGATAAGGAGGGGAAAGAGGACGTGGAGAGGTGGAGATACTGTACATGGGAGAGAGAGGGGGAAGTTAGTGAAAGACTAGTGATAGGGGGAAATAAGAGTGTGGGGAAGGAAAGAGCTAGGAAATGGGATGGTTGCGATGAGGAAAAAAGTGAAATTGAGGAGTGGTTGATATGGAGTGAAATCTGGAAAGAGAAGTAGAAAAATAAATGGGCGAAAACTGAACGGAAGAGATCAGTATTAAAACCTGATATAAACGAGGAAGTGAAGACAAGAGGAGAGAGAAGAAATGGCAAATGGAGAAGAGACCATGAAAAGAGAGAGAGAGAGAGAGAGAGAGAAGACATGAACACAACAGAGACACAGTTAGAAACATAAAATGACCAATAACAAAGGTAGAAGGAATTATTTTCTATTTTGTGATTCGAAAACGTTGGTGTTTGTAACGTACACCTGCTAGGAGTCAGGACCGGTGTTGAACATGGCTGGGCCCTGGCCAAAAAATTGAGAGGGGACCCTAAAGCCCACTAGCAAGCTGTGCCTTTTTAGTCTCAGAAAAATCTGAGGCCCTCTGACTTGGGGGCCCAGGGCTATTGCGAGGATGCATCCCTTCTAATGCCAATGCTGTCTTATTTTGTACAGTACAGGGGGAAATGCATTTTTAATTCTCTTGGGCTGCACTGCATGCAGTGTCTGGCTTTGAGGTTTTGGTTTAATTTTTGTCTAGATATTTCTCTTCATTTTGTGGTCACCTATTGGTGACGGTCTCTGTATCATGTGCATGTGCGACCAGTGCTGGGTATTCTGTTTGACACATTCTTAAACAAACTCCACACTATCTGGCTTGTTCAACTTGCACATTGCCCTCTCTGCAGTTTTTTGGGGGCATGGCAGGTGATGGGTATGGGCTAATCACAGGTGGTAGGTTTTTCTATTTCATGAAGTTGGCAACACTAGTCTCACCGGAAACTACATTTACCAAGTCGATGCCAGATAGGGCTCAGATAAATCTAGGACTTAATTTGTAGACTGAAAGGAAGTGGGACTGTGGAGCTGGGGAGAGGGAGAGGTCTAGGAGCAGAAGGAGAATTAGAAGAGGGGCTGGATGAGAAAGCAGAGCGATTGTTCTGTACTCTACTTGCCAGCTCATCTTGCCTGCAGGTGCCTGGAGCTGTGAACACCTCTGCTGCTCTGGCTCTGGAGTATGAAAAGGAATCCTCACTAGGAATAGATGATTTAAGGCCCTGAAAGTAATTAAATCTTGAGTTGAACAATGTCTCTTAAACTTATTTGGTACAGTTGTATTAGTACAAGTATCCCTAGCAACTTCAAACAACTTAAATAACTAAACAAAACTTTAAAACTAAGATGCAGACAGCAGTCCAGCAGCAAGATGGGGGTTATCTGGTCTTTTGCATTGAGTGTCACATGTACAATTTTCTCCTAATTGGTGGGAGATCTTACATGTGCATTAGGTGCAGGGCCGGCCCGTCCATTGAGCGAGAATGTTTTTTGCACAGGGCCCCGCGTTTCAGGGGGCCCTGCGCAAAAAACATTCTGATCTAAAAGTAAACTTAAAAAAAAAAAAAAGCTGTCTGCTGCCGCTGCCGGGGCCGCCGCGGCAGAATCGAGTGTGCCGCGGGGCCCCCCCTGCCCAGCAGAGCCTGCCCTGCCCTCCCCTGTATCACCTCTCTCTTTACAGCTGCAGTCACACGCGCCGGCTTTCAGAGCGCGAGGGGAGAGTTTCTCCCTCGCTGCTCTGTTAAGCCCGCGGGGGCTGATGGGAAGTTCCCATCAGCCCCCGCGGGCTTAACAGAGCCGCGAAAGGGAAACTAGTTCCTTCGCGCTCTGAAAGCCGGCGCGTGTGACTGCAGCTGTAAAGAGAGAGGTGATACAGGGGGAGGGCAGGCTCTGCTGGGCAGGGGGGGCCCCGCGGCACACTCGATTCTGCCGTGGCGGCCCCGGCAGCGGCAGCAGACAGCTTTTTTTTTTTTAAATTTCGCTAGGCTGGGCTGGGGGGGGTTAGGAGTGGTGATGGGCAGGGGGGGTTAGGAGTGGTGATGGGCTATGGGGGAGCTAAGTCTGTATATGGGCTGATGGGATTAGGACTGGAAGTGGGGTGATGGGGGGTTAGGACGGGTAATGGGTGATGGGGGGATTAGGACTGGAAATGGGCTGGTGGGATTAGGACTGGGAGTGGTCTGATGGGGAGGTTAGGACTGGTAATGGGGTATGGGGGGCTTAAACTGAAAATTGGGTGATGGGGTATTAGGACTGGAAATGGGCTGGGGGGATTAGGACTGGAAATGGGCTGGTGGGATTAGGACTGGAAATGGGCTGGTGGGATTAGGACTGGGAGTGGGCTATGGGGGGCTAGGACTGGAAATTCACTGGGGGGGTTGCTAGGACTGGAAATGGGCTGGGGGGATTAAGACTGGAGGTGGGCTGCTGGGGTTAGGACTGGTAATGGGCTGTGGGCTGTTGGGGGGGTTAGGACTGGTAATGGGCTGTGGAGGGGTTAAGACTGGTAATGGGCTGTTGGGGGCTGTCTGGTAATGGGCTATGGGGGTGTTAGGACTGATAATGGGCTATGGGGGGGCTAGGACTGGAAATGGGCTGATGGGGGGTTAAGACTGGAGGTGGGCTGATGGGGTTAGGACTGGTAATGGGCTGTGGGCTGATGGGGGGGTTAGGACTGGCAATGGGCTATGGGGGCTGACTGGAAATGGGTTGATGGGGGTTAGGACTGGAAGTGGGCTGATGGGGGGGGGTTAGGACTGGTAATGGGTTATAGGGGGGGCTTAAACTGAAAATGGGGTGATGGGGGGTTAGGACTGGAAGTGGGTTGATGGGGGGGCTAGGACTGGTATTGGGTTGCGGGGTTGCTAGGACTGGAAATGGGCTGATGGGGGGCTAGGACTGGAAATGGGCTGATGCAGGGACTAGAAGGGAATGGATGCTGGGTGAGGCTGGAACTAGAAGGGAGCTGATGTTGGGGGAGGATTAGAATGGGATGGGGCTGGGAGGGTAAAATGGAGAAGGGAAAAATATTTTGTGTGGGAGGGATAAAAAATCTACAATTGGCCGGGTATTGGGAGAGTAAGTGGGGATTGAGGATGGAGGGGTAAAATTTGAGTGGAAGAAATAGGAATGAGAAAAGAGCAAAAGGAGAAAGATTAGTATGTTAAAGCAGATGTAGAGAGAGAGAATGGAAAAAAACTAGAAGAGAGAAGAAAGGACAAATGGACAGCAGACGATGGAGAGTTAGCAGAAGACACGAAGAAACCAGAAGAAAGTGGATGGAGCAATTGCAGCTGAAAAAAAATGCACAAAAGGTAGAAAAATATCTCTTTATTTTGAATTTATTAATTGGAATATGTCAGCTCTGGTAAATGTGCATCATTAACGTCTGCGCTTTGTTTAGTACAAGAGCAAATTAATGTATAGTTTTATTTCTACAGTGTTGTACATTCCAAGTTTGGCTTTTGGGATTCCCAGTTTAATTATTGTCTTCCTGTTTCTAAATTGTGATTCCTTGTTTGGTGATGGTCTATGTTCTGCATGTGTAACTGAGCTGAGGTATTCTGTTTATGTAATTCCTATTTGACATTGCCACTTGTTCTCTTTCCCCAGTAGGTCATGTATTGTTGTTCTCTGAAATGTATTGGTTTAATATTTGCATGTTTCCTTTTGATAGGTAGGGTATGGTGCTTTGTGAGTCCTGGTAGTGCTGTTAGGATACGGCGGGTTTGCTATGGGTTCTAAATGGGCAGTGTTTGTAGTAGTTCCTAATGTGTCTGGTGGTTGGCACTGGATTATAGTAATGTAGAAATCTTTTAGTCTTTCTTTATCCATACACTCATTAAGAGGCATGTTTACTAAAAGTTAGTATATGGTAACATTATGCAAATATTTATGCAAACGAGGCCCCTTATGCAAATGAGGCCCCGCACCGAGTCTCCGCACATGGCCCTGCACCCCCCTTGGGCCGCCCCTGATTAGGTGTAAGAAGCTCTTTGCCCTCAGTGAACGAGTGCAATCTCTGGAGGCTAGAGTAGCAGACTTGGACATAAGGAAGTCAGAGATACATAGATGAGACCTACAGGGACATAGTATTGAAGCCCCACCTCCAGTCTGATAGCTTCTTCATTGCCATGGAGGAGAGAAGTCTCGTGAAAGGAGAGCATCACCATGGTGAGGCAGGAAGTGATCCTGTAGCTAGGACCTTTCCACCAGGAGATGTAACACTGTCTGCACAGAGGAGATTTCTCCAGGGTCATGTGCCCATGAAGGAAGGGTTATGACAGCCGTTATAGCGGGTGATTCGATCATTAGGCATGTATATAGCTGGGTGGCTGGTGGATGTGAGGATCACCTGGTAACATGCCTGCCTGGTGTGAAGGTAGCAGACCTCACACACCATCTAGACAAGATTTTAGATAGCACTGGGGAGGAGACTGCTATCTTGGTACATGTTGGCACCAATGACATAGAAAAATGTGGGAGGGAGGTTCTGGAGGCCAAATTTACGCTTTTAAGTAGGAAGTCGAAATCTATAACTTCCAGGGTCGCATTCTCTGAAATGCTTCCCGTTCCACCTGCAGGACCCAAAAGGCAGGTGGAGCTCTGGAGTCTCAATGTGTGGATGAGACAATGATGCAAAGAGGAGGGTTTTGGATTTTTTTGGAACTGGGCAGCATTCTGGGGAATGGAGAGGCTCTTCCAAAAGGATGGGCTTCACCTTAACCAGGATGGAGCCAGGCTGCTAGCAATAAACCTTTATAAAGGAGATAGAACAGCTTTTAAACTAGATAATAGGGGAAAGCCAACAGTCGCCCAAGAGCACATGGTTTGGAAGAATGTATCCTTGAAGGATACTAGCAAAAGAGGGAAGCTAGGACATCCTAACAGAGGTTCCAATAAAGAAAAAAGTTACCCAGATGTCCTTAAGTACAGAGCTGAAAGATTACAAAATTATTTATTTATTTATTTATTTTTTATTTAACAAACTTTTATATACCGCAACCTTCCGATGATCAGGTGCGGTTTACATATAACAGTTAAGGAGACAGAAAGGCATTTCTGTTTTTACATTAAACATTTCATGAACTATGTGCATTAACAGTTGAACTTTTAACTAATAAACTTAGTAGAACTATGTACAATTAACTATGTACAGTTAGAAAAGTGAGTTCAACAGTATAAACATCATAGACAGTGTCAAGGTCAAAATATCTTGAGTCATTGCGGTATTAGTCTCCATGTATTATATAGATTATCCCTTTTCGTTTTGAAGTTGAGAATTTAGCATTGGACCGTAGTGGGAGATAAAAAGGTGAGTTTAAGTTTTTACGTAGGTCTTTAAGGTCGGTTAAGGCTCTAATTTCATCAGGTAGGGAGTTCCAGAGTGTAGGGGCTGCATGGGAGAATGCTTTTTTATTAGTTGTTTTTTTGGTCTTTGTGAATTCTTTTGGAATCCTTATTTTATTGTCGTTGCCTCTTCTATGAAAATTACCCCTATCAACTGATAACCAAATTAATATGAATGAAATACAACCTCTAAAATGCCTGTATGCAAATGCTAGAAGTCTAAAAAATAAGATGGGAGAGTTAGAATATATAGCTCTAAATGAGAGGTTAGATATGATTGGTATCTGAGACCTGGTGGAAGGAAGACAACCAATGCAACGCTGATATCTAGGTACAAACTATTGCAATAAAAGAGTAGATCAAATTTGTGGAGGGGTTGTGCTCTGTTAGAGAGGGTATTGAGTCCTGTAGGATTAAAGTTTTGCGGGAAACAAAATACGCTATAGAATCTCTATGGGTAGAAATTCCACGTAAAAAGGAGAAGGCAATGGCAGTGGGGGTATATTACTGACTGCCTGGCTAGAATGAACAGATGGATGATGAAATGCTGAAAGAAAAAAAAATCAGGGACTCTAACAAAAGTTAGAACACAGTAATAATGGGTGATTTCAGTTACCCGGGTATTGACTGGGTCAGTGTCACAGCAGGACATGCTAGGGAGATTACTTCTTGGAACGGCTGGTTCATGAACTGACAAGAGGGAAAGCTGTCATTTAGTTCATCTAGAAACTATTTTGGACCTAATCCTTAGTGGCACACAGGATCTGGTGCAAGAAATAAGGGTGTTGGGTCTACTTGGCAACAGTGATCATAGCATGATCACATTTGATTTAATAAAAGAAAAGAGGATGGCAAGGACATCCACAGTGCTTCCATTTAACTTTCAAAAGGGAGACTATGATAAAATGAGGAAAATTAAGAAAAAGACTAGAAGGAGCAGCTGCAAAGGTTACAGATTTACATAAAATGTGGGCATTGTTTAAAAATACTATCTTGGAAGCCCAGACCAGCTGTATTCCACACTTTAAGAAAAGTTGAAGAAAGGCAAAGAACTGCCAACATGGTTTAAAGGCAAGATCAGAGAGGCTGTTGCTGCCAAAAAAGCATCTCTTTCAGGAAATGGAAAAAAAAGGAGCCAAATGACAAAAAACAGGAAACATAAGCATTGCCAAGTTAGATGCAAGGCATTGATACGGCAGGCAGAGAGAATATGAAAAAAAAAAGAAAGATAGTCATGGAAGCAAACATGCATAATAAAAACTTTTTCAAGTACATCTGTAGCCATAAAACCTGTGAGAGTCAGCTGGACCATTGGATGATAGAGAAATAAAAGGGGTGCTAAGCAAGGACAAGGCCATAGTAGAGAGACTGAATAAATTCTTTGCTTTGGTCTTTACTGATGAAGATGTAGGGAATTTACCCATGCATGAAATGGTATATAAAAGTGATGTATCAGAAGAACTGAAAGAAACAGACAAATTTATCAAATACATCTTCCTGGTTTAAGAGTAGCAAATCACCTGGACCAGATGGTATACATCCAAGAGTATTGAAAGAACAAATATGAGATTGCAGACCTACTATTAGTAATCTGTGAACTATTATTAAGATCTGTAGTACCTGAAGAGTGGAGAATGGCCTATGTAATGCCAATATTTAAAAAGGGTTCCGGGGTGATCCGGAAAACTATAGACTGGTGAGTCTGTCAGTACCATGAAACAAAAAAAGCAGTACTAGCTGAGCATGATGATCTTAAGGATACTTGGAAGATTTGCCTTGAGGAAAAACTCCTCTAGTGACCACTCTTCTGTTTTACTCAGATAAACGTTTACTCCATGTTAAAATTGTGTGCAAAAACAACTATGCGCCTCACACAAAATTAACCCAAAATTTATGTGAAAAAAACTTGTGCAGTTATATGACTGAATAATCTTATCTAAGCCAGTATGGTCCATCTAGTCTGCCCCGTAAGATGGCAAGAGTAGGTGCACCTGCCGCTCCGTGCAGGGTGGCCTGCACGGAGCGGCAGGTGCACCTACTCTTGCCATCTTACGGGGCAGACTAGATGGACCATACAGGTCTTTATCTGCCATCATTTACTATGTTACTATGTTGTGTACTCTGTCATTTTCAGATGGGAAAACGCAGATTCACACAAATAAGTTGAATCAAAACAGGAGTGTACAGCTTCACTGCATCTTCTCAAGTTGGAAAATTTGTCCCTAGGCACTAGCTTCCAAAACGATTCTTGCTCAGCATGGGTCTTGAGAAAAATGTCATTTTTAAGGGTTAATATTTCGTTTTCAAGAGATGGCTTGTTCAATGAGTAATTTTTACTGACAGCAGCTGCAGTTTCTTTAATGTCCACATCTACTTTGAATGGGTATGACAAGTACTCTACCACTGTTCCAATTTTTTGGAAGTCACAGAATCTATTTTCGAATTCTTGGATAACAGAACAGATTTCTGTCATACTTCTTGTTCTGAAAAACAAAATTTGGATATTGTCCCAGATGGTCCTGCGTATTAGGAAAAATGATCAAAAGTGTTATTTGCTAGGTCAGTCATCATTAGCTCAAATTTGCTCTTGTAGGATGAAACTGTACTCATCTCGCCAATGCATTTGTTTTTACCTTGTAGTTCAAGGTTCATATCACTTACTGTAGTTCGCCTGTAAAGTCAGAGAGAAATGCCAGATCACATAACCACTCCTCATCTAACTCTGCTTGGTCATCTCCCCTCTCCTTCAAAAAACTTATTTCATTCAGCAAAACATGAAATCTTTGCAGAAATTTGTGCCTACTTAGCCACCTTACATCTGTGTGCAAAATGATTTCCGCTGCCCCTTCATCAAGAGTAAGATTGAAAAGCCATCTTTGAAGTGATCTTCCACGAACTGAATTTACAATTTTGAAAGTGATGTTCATGACAGTCTTTGTATTGAGTCTCTTGCTTGCCAAACGTGCTGGTGAATGATGCAGTGGTAAAAAAGGAAATCTGGGAAGTCATGCTGGTCTACAGAGGGCTATGAAACCGTTAACCTCACCTGTCATTGCTCTTGCTCCATTAGTACTGATAGAAACAAGTCTATGCAATGGAAGATTACACTTTGTCACAAAAGAATGGAAACAACTGAATATTTCCTGACTGGTAGTTCTCCCTTTTAAAGAAATCATTCCAAGTAGTTCTTCTTTAACACTGAAGTCTTCAAAAACCATCCAGATAAAGACTAGTAACTGGGCTATGTCTCTTATGTCTGTAGATTCATCCAGTTGGAGTGAGAAAGCAACACAATTTGAAACATCCTTCAAAATTGTTCAGTTGTGTCTCCACACATCTTTTCTATTTGCCACATGACTGTGTTTGACAATTGTACATCTTGAATAGCAGCTATGATCTCTTATTTTTAAATCCTTCAAAAAGATTGTCAGCTGCTTCAAGAAAACAATCTTTTACAAATTTCCCTTCCATGAAAGGTTTGCATTTCTTTGCAATCAGGTTGCTGACCTTGAAGGATGCTCTGGTTGCATTGACCAAATGTGACCTTGGCTTCGCCATCAACTGTTGCTGAGTAGCCAATTTCGATTTAAGTTCTTTACGAATTTCACTTTTGGGTGGAAAATCAGCAAACTGAAGCTCAAACTGATTGCTATGCAGAGCCTTATAATGACGTTCCAGATTACCCTTTTTGGGCAAGGATACTGGGGCGTTACAAATTAGACAACACTTGTCTTTCACCATGATGAAGAAGTAGTCCACTTCCCACTCATCATG
Source organism: Ichthyophis bannanicus (assembly GCA_033557465.1). Classification (NCBI taxonomy): domain Eukaryota; kingdom Metazoa; phylum Chordata; class Amphibia; order Gymnophiona; family Ichthyophiidae; genus Ichthyophis; species Ichthyophis bannanicus. The sequence continues at coordinate 366,915,635 of CM066033.1, read as the reverse complement.
AAAGTGGTAGGGTTTGCTCTTCTTTGGAACACTCATCTTCGTTATACTGGGGTGGCTGGATGTAAGAAGGCCAAATCTGCTAAATTAGTATAAACACTGGCTGAATCTGGTCCAAAACTGTCACTGTCCCAAAGTATTAAAGATCAACAGGAACTGAAGACCTGTGGATGGTGTGCAATACAAGGACTGGAGATGCCAAAACCACACGTGCAGTTCTAAAAGTAAAAATAAGAATTCATCATACTGGCACCAATAATCAAATACCAACAAAGAATCATCAAAAAACTCAGCCACCTGTCCAGCAAACCAGATAAAATCAAATACCGCCAAACAAGTTCAAATACCACCACACAAGATTTAATAAATTCTGCACAGTATAGAATCAACGCAAAGGCTAGGCAAAATAAAATTGCAGAGGCAAGTAAAAGTCAGTGGTTTGAACCAATTTGAAGGAAAGACCTAGGCAAGTTAGAACAAAATTGGAAAAACCTGCCAAAATCACCAAATTCTTGACACTTTGTTGTGTCTGCCCGAAAACGTTTAATGAAAGCGAACTATAAAGCAAGCAATGACCAGCACACGACACAACTAATACAGTAAGTGTATTCAGGTAAAGCCCGGGCGAATGGATATCGCCCGGTATATAACACACTTCTGAGGGGTGTTGGGGCAGGGGCAGGAATGGGTGATTCTGAGAGGCAGGAGACCAGGTATGATGCTGGGCCTGTAGCGTCTCGTCATGGGGCACAGGCGGCAGCCCCCTGGGGTACCCACAAGCTATTGGCACGAAAACAAGTGCCCCCAATACACCCACAGGCAAGATTCCCGCAGGCAGGGAAAAAAAGACAGGCAAAGGATCAGCAGCGGCGGCAAGCCCTTGGCAGATGACCTGCCGGCACGAGCTCTTTCCTAGCGACGGGGTGAGCTGCTGGAGAGATGGAGCCAAGTGGGGCTGACGATCTACCTCTGACCCCTCCGCGATCTACAGGTAGATCGCGATCTACCTGTTGGACATGCCTGGTCTACACCATCATCATTCTTTTTGTGATTTAAAGTGGAGGGTGCTGGACTATGTTCCATTAAGTCCTTGAGGTGGTAATCGGAAACAGAAACTTCAATTTTTGAAGCAGTCTTGGATTTTTAAATTATCAACAGTATCCCCTGGAGGTCTGAATCAAGAACTGGACTGGGTGAGCCTTCTGTGAAGTATTGGAGGCTGATTGGTTCATTTTGGTCTTCATCCATTGGTCTAACTATTCATGTGGTTTAAATATCAGCTGAGTTTCAAAAGGCACCCATAAAGTTTGGTTGCCATTTGCAGGACGTCATTATTGCGGTGTCTGGAGCATTGAAACAGGGCGTTCATAGTTGTTTGTACCCTAAAAGCAGTGCTGTGTCCACTGTTTGCACCACATTTTTCTGTGAAGGAGTACAGTTTGCGGAGCCATCTTTTCAGATAAGTGCATAGTGTTATTGCGCTGTTTGCTCTGCATTTTCGCCAAAGGATCGCTGTTCACAGAGTTACTTCTTTAGATAACTACACAAAAGTTTTTTTCACATAAACTTTGCGTTAATTTTATGTGAGGCGCATAGTTGTGTTTTTTTCCACACAATTTTAACATGGATTCACTATCTAAAATTGAGTAAACCTTTATCTGAGTAAAACAGAAGAGTGGTCACGAGAGGAGTTTTTCCTCAAGACAAATCTTCCAACAAGTATCCTTAAGATCATTGTGCTTGGCTAGTACTGCTCTTTGTTGTTTCATGATTTTTAGAGCAGAGGTTGTTTGTTTTTGTAATGTCAGTACCAGGCAAAATGGTAGAAACCATTATAAAAAATAAAATTACAGTCATGGTTTAATGAGAGAAAGCCAACATGGATTTAGCCAAGGAGAGTCTTGTCTTACTATTCTGTTATATTTTTTGAAGGTATGAACAAACAAGTAGACAAAGGTGAGTCGGTCGATATAGTGTATCTGAATTTTCAGAAAGCCTTTGACAAGGTCCCCCCTTATGAGAGACTTGGTGAAATTAAAAAATCATGGTATACACGAGGCAGTGTAGTATCGTGAACTGATTAAAAAGATTGAAAGCAGAGAGTAGGGCTAAATGGCCAATATTATAAATGGAGAAAAGAAATAGTGGAGTACTGCGGGGATTTGTGCTGGGCCCACTGCTTTTTAACATTCATAAATCGCCTAGAAATGGTAACAATGAATGAGATGATCAAATTTGCTGATGACACAAAATTATTCAAAGTTGTTAAAACACAAGAGGATTGTGAAAAATTGCAAGAGAACCTTGATAAATTGGAAGACTGGGTGTCCAAATAGCAGATCTAATTTAATACGGACAAGTGCAAAGTTATGCACTTAGGAAAGAACCCAAACTTTGGTTACATGATGCAAGGTACCACCTTAGAAATCACCACCCAGGAAAAAGATTTAGGCGTCACCGTGGATAATATGTTCAAACCCTCCACCCAGTGTGCAGCAGCAGCCAAGAAAGCAAATAGAATGCTAGAAATCATAAGGAAAGGAATGGAGAATAAAACCATAGATATTATAATGCCTCTGTATTGTTCCATGGTTCGACCGCACCTTGAATATTGTGTGTAATTCTAGTCGCTGTATCTTAAAAAAGCTATAGTGGAATTAGAAAAAGAATAGAGAAGAGCCACCAAAATGGTGAAGGGGATGGAAGGATACCCCTATCAAGAAAAGCTTAAAAAAAAAGTTAGGACTCTTCAACTTGGAAAGGAGACAGCTGAGGGGGGATATGATAGACGTCTATAAATTAATGTATGGAGTGGAACAGGTTAATGTAGATCAGTTGTCTACACAGGAGGAGTGGTCTAGTGGTTAGGACAAGGTACTTCAGGCCGGAGGGCAGGGGGTTCAAGTCCCACCTGGGGACAGCAATCTCAGGCCGGAGGGACTGGGATTTCTAGTCTTATAGGCACTCCTTGTGGTCTTGGGCAAGCCACTTAACCCTCCATTGCCCATGTTCCCTGTAAGTATTAGCATATGTGTCTCATATCCCCTCGTGTTAAATGTATCCCCCAATTGACCGCTTTGACACGGTGAAAAGCGGGATATAAATACAGCTAAATAAAAATAAATAAACACCATCAAAAAGTAGAAAGACTAAAGAACACGCAATGAAGCAACAGTGTAACCCATTTAAGACAAATAAAATATTTTTTCACTCAACACGTAATCAAACTCTGGAATTCGTTCCTGAACATAAGAACATAAGATATGCCATACTGGGTCAGACCAAGGTCCATCAAGCCCAGTATCCTGTTTCCAATAGTGGCCAAACTAGTTCATACAAACCTAGCAGTTTCCCCAAGAGACACAGGTTCCACAATGCTTGTATTGGGTCAAGCAGTGATATCCTGAGTCCCTTTTTAATAATGGTTTTTGGACCTTTCCTCCAGGAACTTGTCCAAACCTTTAAGCTCAGCTACACTAACAGCTTTTACTACATCCTCTGGTAACAAATTCCAAAGTTTGATTATACGTTGAGTGAAAAAATATTTTCTCTTATTTGTCTTGAATAGTTTACCCTGTAGCTTCATTGCATGTCCTAGTCTTTCTATATTCTGATGAAGTAAACAATCGATCTACGTTTACCCATTCCACTCCATTCATTAATTTATAGATTTCTATCATATCTCCCCTCAGCCGTCTCTTTTCCAGGTTAAAGAGTCCTAACCTTTTTAGCCTGCCTTCCATCCCATTTACCATTTTGGTGGCTCTTCTCTGAACCTTTTCTAATAATGCTATATCCTTTAAGATACGGCAACCAGAATTGCACACAATATTCAAGGTGCAGTCGCACCATGGAACGATAGAGGCTTTATAATATCCTTTGTTTTATTTTCCATTCCTTTCCTTATGATACCTAGCATTCTATTAGCTCTCTTGGCTGCCGCTGCACACTAGGCAGAGGGTTTTAACATGTTATCCACAATGACGCCTAAATCTTTTTCCTGCGTGGTGGTTCCTAATGTGGAACCTTGCATCGTGTAACCATAGTTTGGGTTGTTCTTCCCTAGGTGCATAACTTTGCACTTGTCCACATTAAATTTCATCTGCCATTTTGATGCCCAGTCTTCCAATTTATCAAGATCTTCTTGCAATTTTCCACAATCCTCTTGGGTTTTAACAACTTTAAATAGTTTTGTGTCATCTGCAAACTTGACAACCTCACTCGTTATTCCACTTTCCAGGTCATTTATGAATATGTCAAAGGATGTTGTTAAAGCAGTTAATGTAGTTGGGTTTCAAAAAAGGTTTGGACAATTTCCTGGAAGAAAGGTCCATAAACCATATTAAAGAGGACCCGGAAAATCCACCGCTTACCACAGGATGAGTATTGTTAAACCTGTGGACTTTGGGAACCTGCCAGGTACTTGTGACCTGGATTGGCCACTGTAAGAAACAGGATACTGGGCTTGGTGGACATTGGTCTGAAGCAGTATGGCATTTCTTATGTTCTTTTTAAGTGGCAGAAAGGCATTCCAGACTGTTCCCCCAGAAATTAAGCCCTCAGCCAATCATTCCAGAAGCTAGTGGCCTCCAGTGATACGATTTCTTCATTTTAATAAAAATTCTCAGTTATTACTCCCTCCCTCTGATCAATATTTCAGTTCGACATCCTTGCAAGCTCATCTATGCTATAAATAACCCAAAAAAGAAGAAAATTAATGTGACCTTTGCCAACACATTTGCAAGGCTGAATCCAGATGTCAACCACCATTTGTCCATTGAATATCTAATCTGATGGACACACCCACAAAAGAAAAAAAAAGTGTAATACCATACATTTAACATGCATAAATAATGAACTCCACAATATGTGGTAGTCTGTGCTGATGATATTCCTGATATAAAACCTTTCCAAATGGTTTTATCTGTTTGCCATTTGTTTTTTCCGCTATTAGTTCCGTTGGCAAGTTGATGCCTGTCCGCAACCACACTTGCTTCTGCTCTAAGTGTCCCATTGTTTTTTTCAAAATACATAAAATACAGTTTTAATACAATACATATTGTTTTGGTTTTTTTACACTGCCTTTGGGTCAAATGTTCCCTATGGCCTTTTGTTATTGGGTAGACATCCATCTGGTGTTACGATGTTTGCAAAGAGTGGCCTCCTATGTAGTCTTGATCGAGAAAGGTGAATAGTGGAGTGCCCCAGGGATCTGTGCTGGGCCCACTGCTTTAACATATTCATACATGTTCCCATTTCCAGGCCATCTGAGGTGATTAAATTTGCAAATGACAAAATTCAAAGTTGTTAAAACAAAAGAGGGGGGGGGATCACTCCATCCTGGACATACAGGCCCTCTGTGCGCCTGGTCAGAACTGGATGCACAGAGTCTAGATTCTGATTCTGTGGGATACATCTAGCCCTGCGGGATCAGAATTCTGAACAGGCCTGTATGTGCAGGCCGAGACTGCAATTCAGCCTGGTCTGCATGTACAGGCTTTGCCCGGCTAACTCAGTCAGGGCTTTTAAATGGAGACACGGCGCCATGGCACTGTGGCTCCATTTAAAAGCCACGATCCCCGGCCGCCAGCACCCAAAGTGCTTTCCCCACAGCCTGACCTCCAAATTTGGCCTCCCAGGGCCAGGGTCGGGCTGCGGGGAGTGCCCGCCGCCCCCTGCCTTCCCTTTCCAGCCCCGGTCCTGCCGTTTCTCCGCATCAGGGAAGTTATTCCACCTTTTGAGGTGGAATAACTTCCCCATTCAAGTCACCGGTCCCGAACGTACAAGATCAACATTAGAATCAGCCCTGTATGTCCAGGGCCAACGATGGCCGATTGCCCGCCCTAACCCTGCTCCCAATCTGCCCCTTTCCCGCCCCATCTAACTTCCCCATACAATGCGGGAGGAAGGAGGACGGGGCCGGGAAAGGGCATGAATAGCAGGGATGGACATCCCAACGGGCTCAGAATGACCTCCAAGAGTATTGTGAAAAATTGCAGGAGGACCTTTAAGAAAAAACTGAGACTGGGCATCCAAATATTTAATGTGCACAAGTGCAAAAGGTTATGCACTTAGGGAAGAACCCAAACTACGGTTACACAATGCAAAGTTCCACATTAGCATCACCACTCAGGAAAAAGATCTTGCGGTCATCATGGATAATATGTTGAAACCCTCTGCCCAGTGTGCAGCGGAGGCCAAGAAAGCAAATAGAACGCTGGGAATCATAAGGAAAGGAATGGAGATTAAAACCAAATATATAATGCCTCTATTGTTCCATGGTGCAACCACATCTAAAATATTGTGTGCAATTCTGTTTGCCATATCTTAAGGATATAGCAGAATTAGAAAAAAAGTACAGAGAAGAGCAACCAAAATGATAAAAAGGATGAAAGGATACCCCATGAAGAAAGGCTTAAAAAGTTAGGGCTCTTCAGCTTGGAAGTCAACTGAGCAGAGTTTCTCAACCCAATCCTCGGGGCACACTCAGTCAGGTTTTCAGGATATCTACAATAAATATGCATGAGGGAGGTTTGCATGCAAATATCTCATGCATATTCATTATGGATATCCTGAAAACCTGACTGGATGGGTATGCCCAGAGGACTGAGTTGAGAACCACTGTGATAGAGATCTATCAAATAATGAGTAGAGTGGAATGGGGAAACATAGATCAGTTGTTTACTTCTTCAAAAAAGTAGAAAGGCAGTGAAGTTACACTGTAGCACATTTTAGACTAATTGGAGAAAATATTTTTTCACCCAACACATAATCAAACTCTGGAATTCATTACCTGAGGATGTAGTAAAAGCTGTTAGAGTAGCTGGGTTTAAAAGAGGTTTGGGCAAGTTCCTGGATGAAAAGTCCATAAACCATTATTAAAGAGAACCATTTTAATCCACTGCTTTCCCACTGGACAAGCAGCATGGAATCTGTGTACCTTTTGGGAATCTGTCAGGTACTCGTGACCTGGATTGGCCACTGTTCGAAACAAGATACTGGGCTCAATGGACCTTGGTCTGACCCAGTATGGCATCTCTTATCCTCTGTGCTTACGTAAATTTCATTTTCTTTGTTATTGATCCTTAATGTTTAAACATGAGGAAGACATGTATAGAAAACCACTATGGATAACTGAATCGTAAAAGTAATGTTTTAACCCCCGACACAGGTTTTATTACATACGTAATTTAAAAATCTACAATGGGTACATATTCTTATTAAGCTTTTATATTCTTATGGTGTTTTTACCCTTGTCTGTCTGTTGTAATTTCTTGTCGCTGTGGACTTTAATTTTAATTCAGCTTTTACTTGCCAAATAAGAAAGTGCTTAAATCTGCTGCTTGCCCCATTCTACCAAATGGATTTTAATGATTTTCATTTAATGTTTAAACTAGGGCCTGCAGCCTCAACACTTTTCCATCTCCCCCAATCCAAGCCTGGAATTTCTCCTCTGGATTTATCCACCTCTTTGACCCATACTTTCCTCCTTAGCCAAAAAAGCAAACATTTTTTTAAAAAGTTTAATTTTAAATTTTAAGACTTCAGCTCCAGATGGCATTCATAAAAGGGTTCTTAAGAAATTTAGAGTCCTTATGTGAATGCCATCTGGGCGATAAGGCGGTGGCAAAAGCCAGAAGGATGCTGGGTTGCATACAGAGAGGAATTGTATTTATTTATTTATACGGATTTCTATACCGCCTTTTCCTACAATCAAGGTGGTCTACACAGCAAACAATCAACAAAATACTGTCTAGTGTGCGCATGCATTGAGCAATGAGTGGGTGTGGGTGTAGATGATAGCGCACGTTGTAAATAGTATTGTAAATAGTTGATTCTTGGTGAGCTAAGTACATTAGGACTTTACTTCAATACTATGATCTGGATTAATTACCAGCAGAAAGGAAGAGGTACTAATGCCACTGTACAGGTCACTGGTGAGGCCTCACTTGGAATATTGCGTTCTGTTTTGGAGACCATATCTCGCAAAGAAAATAAAAAGACTGGAAATGGTTCAGAGGAAGATGACCAATATGATTTGGAGCCTGCGTCAGAAGACTTAAGAGACTTGAAGACCTAAATATGTACACTCTGGAGAAGAGGAGGGACAGGGGAGATATGATTCAGACCTTTGAATACTTAGCATATTAATGAACAAACAAACCTCTTCCAAAGACAGAGAAGCTGTAAAACTAGAGGGCATAACATGAAGTTGCAAGGAGATAAACTGAAAGGCAACGTCAGGAAATACTTTTTCATTGAAAGGGTGGTGGAAGCTTGGAATGCCCTCCCGATGGAAGTGATGGGGACAAATACAGTGACAGAATTCAAAATGGCATGGGACAGACAGTGTATCCCTTTATAGCAACAGGATAAAATCAAAGTAAGTATAATGATCTTATATCTGAACAAATAGAGGTGACCTACACGGAGCGGTGGGTGCACCCCTAAACAAAAGCATGGGGAGGGGCGATCTGCATGGAGCGGCGGGTGCACCTACTCTTGCCATCTTGCTGGGCAGACTAGATGGACCATCCTGGTCTTTATCTGCCATCATATACTATGTCACTATGTACTATGATCTACGTCTTCAAATAATTACAACTCAATATTTCAAAACAAATTCTGACCATGGTGGTTTATGGTTTACTTACAATTTGATATATCGCCTTGCAGTATATGTGTGAAGTGTTTTACAAACAATAAAAACATTCTAATAAAATTAAAGTAATATGCATATTCAGCGCTTCAATCTTATGTGCAGCAGTGGCAATATTCAATCTGCTATCCATACTGCTAAGCATATAAACTTAGGTAAACCATTTTTTTCAGTCCTAAATTTGCCTATTTATAAGGATAGTGTATTGAATATCGCCACTTTTGCCCCCACTCTGCCTTTGCACTAATCCAGATAGTGGCTGCCATTATCCCAGTTAAGTGCCTTCAAAATTATTAACCTGTAGTAATCTTCAAAGATTCCATCAATTTGGACAATCTGGCAGACTAACTTCTGTGGTGCTCATGTTTAGGAACTAACACAGAATCAGCTAACTGTAGACCAAAGAACCAATCTTCCATTCTGAGGAAAGTACTGAAGACAATTATGACAGAAGTTAAACTTGTTAAAAATTAAGGGCTATATCTGTACAGCCAGTATGGGTTAAGAATAAATAGGTCATGCCGTCCAAACTCAGTTTCCTTAAAAAAAACCAAAAAAAAAAAAAACCACACGACCACTAGACATGAGAAACAATATAATTTACCCATGGGTCAGTCATAGTATTGAAACAGCATTACTGGCTTCTTATTCAGGACCTAGGGATCAGCATGTATATTTACAATGACAATACGAGGGGGGCTGATAAGCCTTGTAATGAAACAGAAAGCTACAGACACAAATAGTACCAAATAAAACAAAAACTGCAGAAAGATCATTTGGACCTCTGGAACTGAAGTGTGCCTGTAGCTTTCTGTTTCATTACAAGGCCAGAGACTTATCAGCCCTCCCTCATATCCAATTTATTGCTAGTGACCTCTGGGACATAATTTCTCAGACTTGCAAGTCAAACTAGATAAAATAGCCAAGTGGATCAAAGCCCACAGAAGGAGGCTCTCTGTCCCCTTTTTACCCCAACTTAGGTGTATTCACATGGTCGCAAACGATGAACTAAGATCCTTGGGAGTGATCTGGGACAGTAATCTTTCTTTTATGCCCCAAATTTCTTGCACAGTTTAACTGTCATATGGTGCACTTCGATGAATAAAGTCAATGAAATCTTTCTTAGACTCAAGGGTACTGAAGACTTTATGGCTTGGTAATCAGTCAGGTCGATTACTGTAACTCCTTATTTTCAGGAGTTCCAATACCCTGAAGACTTCAGCTAATTCAAAATGTGGCTAAACAGCATGAACATTCAACACCACTTCTTGCAGAACACTGGCTCCTAGTTTTTCAATGTATCCAGTTTAAAACGTTGATGCTGACCCATCGTGCATACTTTCAGGGGCTCCTTTACTTAAACTCCCTATTACTACTTTAGTGTCTGTCCTTCACGCTTGCTAATCTTTTCTATTCCTTATAAAACAAGATTGAGATTAATATTTTCTGAAAAGTCTACCTTTAGCTACTTGGACCTCAGCTCTGAAATTCTCAGCCCAGATGGAAAGCTTATACATCAAGTTTAAAAAAATAAGTCAAGACATGGTTGATTCTCTCAGACATTCACCTAGAGGTTTGTTTACAAAGTAGCAGTAGTAGACTCCATGCAATATCAGAGCTGCGGCCCCACTGAATTCAATGGGGCCGCAGCTCCGATATCACACGGAGGCCATTACCGCTGCTTTGTAAACATACCCCCTAGACTGATATCTATCATCTTTTTCTTTTCCCCTATTGTTTCTCCGTTTTAATCGTTGACTTGGATTATATTGTTTTAAATTCATCCCTTCCTTTTGTTTCATTGTTTGCATTTTTAATTCGTGTTCATTGTCAAATTATGATTACATTTTATAATGTATTTAACTCTTTATTACTGTACATTACTGCAGCCTTTGGGCTTTATCAATTTTGTAATCTGCCATGATGTACAATTTGAATGGCGATATAGCAAATCATCCAAATAAAAAAAATATTCTCCTGGGTTGGTTGGCTTTAACATACCAGCCACTGTGGGTAAAAAAAATTAGATCTTCGGTCTTTTGCTGTCCTAAGTTATACGGGTAGCAGCACTGAATATTGCCCTAACTGGACACTTCACTGCAATGTCTGCCCACGGACTGCTCCCACACTCTGCATAGTGGCCTGCCTAGCAATGTGGCACCAAATGTTAACCAAAGACGATGTGACAATGGGCATGAATATTCAAGAGACTCCCACTTGGCAGAGGTTCTGAATTTACCATATGGGGGTCACTGATCTATCTACAGAGAGATGTCAAACGATATCAGGCCAATATGGTAAAAATGGCTCCGACAAATGTTACCATGGGCTTACACAGACAATGCAGCATTTGTTGTACTGTCCACTGCTGCCAGCCCATGCACAACTGCTGACTTGGCAGTGGCTAGTTGCTCTGCCCTGCTGATCACACAGACACAGTAATGTTGAATCCAAGGATTTTCAGTAACAATATACAGATAGTGCCTCTGAATATCCTGGTCAGCAGAACTTATTTGGATAGCAGGTGTTGCTATCTGAATAAGTGCTGCTGTATTCTGATCCACTAGATTTTGCAAAATGTCTGATAGTATATAGGAAAGCCTACTGGACAAGACCAAAGAACAAGGAGAGAGGATGTCACTGTTTTTAGATCCGCGTTGCAGTAGGTGCCCTCAACGTTTGACAAGAAGCTTAGCTTAATAGGGTAGTTACTATCTCGTCGTAGCCTGCAATCTTAATGACTATCTTACCATACAATACAATTTTTTCATTTATTTATTCTTTTGTATTTTTTATATATGTTTTTTTTAAATTATTCACTTAAACTCTCATAATGATGAACTTCGATAACGATAGACATCAAAAAACAGATAAAGTGCAGGTCTCAGACTAAAACTGGCAGCGCTTATTGCGCAGATCAAAAAGCAACTTGCCTTCACGCATCAATGACCTTGATCGCACTTATCTATTATTGGAAGAAATCGGTAAAGAATAGCAGGATTTCAACATTCCCTATTAAATTTTTGTTCAGTCATTTCCAACAGAAAATTATTAACGTTGTTTATGGTGAAAGATTGTGCTTATCTTTTCAATTTATAGGTGATTCTTCTCCCCTGTTTTTAGATCAGCAAAGATACCTAGAAGGGGTATGGAACAAGTGGGAAAAGCATGCACAGCATAGCTCATGGAATTCTTTCCAACCTCTGTGTGTGCGTGCACATATGTGCATATACAGAGTGTACAGATGCACCCACCCATCTGTTGCTTGTGTGTGGATGCATCTTGTGTATGTGCTGGCTGTATATACCTTTTTTGTATGTTTATCTGTTATTTTGTTTATTTTTAACTTGTGTGTGTGCGCACACCTTTGTGGGCTGGTATGTCTGTGCATGTATGTCAATGCTAGGATCTGTGTGTTTAAGTGTGTGAACATGTTAGTATGTGCAAGTATATTTATCTGTGTTTGTGTCTGTGATAGAGCAGGGTCAGGCCAGCCATTAGTCCAACTAGTCAGTCACCTAGGGTTGCAACTTCCAAAGCACAGCAAAGAGCAAGGGATGAGCTGACGCTTCCAAGATACTCAGAGGGAACAGAGGTTCTCATTCAGTGGCTTTGCCTAAAAAACGGAAAGCAACATATTCCCACACTATGGGCCCAATTCTGGGATGCGGGTTGCGGGGCTGCATGTCCTGATGGGATGTGCAGCCCCACAAGCCACCCAGTCCCTAGTCCCCCTCCAGCTCTCATGATATGTCCTGAGCAGTAGAATAGGGAGAGCCGGCAGGGGCGGGGGCAGGCCAGCCTGGCAGGATGTACAGGGCCAATTCAGGTCACGGCCCTGTATGTCCAGCCAGGTCAAAGGGGACATGCTGTTTATTCCACTCAAAGATGGAATAAGCAGCAGAGACCTGGCGAACAGGCCCAGGGATCATCCGCCAGAGCTGGGGCCGGGTGCGGGAGGGGTCCCTGCCACCCGATCCAGGCCCCAGCAGGCCAGCCATGGGTCAGGCAGTGGAGAAGAGGGGGGCCGAGCCGCGAGAGTCCAGGGCGCCCACAGGGGCATGCCAGGCCATCCACAGGCCCAATTCTGTACACCACGGGAACATTTTGTTCCTGCAGTCCAGAATAGAGTCCTAACTGGCCAGTCTTCATCAGGGATGTCCAGACAGCCTGGACATCCCTCCCTGAATCGGGCTTCACATAATTAAAATGCAGCAAAAATTGTAGCTGTTTAGTTCAGCCTGGCACTTGAAGATTAAAAAACTAACACCTGTAATACATATATTCTGCAAAAAACAAAGGAGATGTAGGGCACTCACATACCAAGGGACAAGAAAAAGAACCACAGCATAGTTTCTAACACCAAAATAAAATTAGAACTCATTTTATTTTGGTGTTAGAAACTGCACTATAGTTCTTTTTTGAACATCTATTTTGCATCCAATAAAACCCCTCCAGCAGTAGGTGGAGAATAGAACTAGGACATTTCACCATCAAATTCAACATACAAAAAAAAAAAAAAAAGATTCCGGTGTCATCTCATTAACAGCCTCTCCAATACCAGGCAGATTGTGAACTAACACATAACTCTACAAAATTCACTTAAGACCTATAATGTAAATCTACCATACCATGACGACACCTGCTTCTAAGATTAACATACTAAGGAGCCTACCCAGAAAAGAGCAGCACCATAAATATTGCAGTGGGCCCTAGACCATCCTTTCACCTATTCAGAAAACTTAACAAGTCAGATAGCATGATGTTTCTATGTAGGATCTGTAGTTAACACAACACTTTGTCTCAGTCTCACAGGCAAAACAGTTAGACCCTCACCAAGTACAGAATAAACTAACTTGAAGTAGAAATGTAGATAAAATTAAACTGAAACCCCAACAAGCCAGGTTCGGCATGCAGTGTAACACAAGAAACAGAGGCAGGCAGGCAACACTACCTCACGTATGCTGAGCAGTAGCATGAGATGCACAGGCCTCTGATCCCACATGCAGGCAGCACAGCCTCTCCCCATTGTCTTCCCCTTCTGTCGATCTCATTGCTGCTTGCTCAAGAGGTGGCCATGTCACTGATTAAGTGCAGTGCTGGCTCTTTCCATAGTCCATCTTTGAACAAGTATCACCAGGATCGAGGGAGGGGGCAGATCATGGGGAGAGGTAATGTTACCTGCATGTGGGATCAGAGAGAACTGTACCTCATGTTACTGCTCAGCAAACATAAATGCAGCAGCTAACAGAGAGGTACCCATGATGGGAGTTTATTTGTGCAGCTGTGCAGCCTACAGCTGGCATCAAAATTCCAAACAAGCCTTGACAAATTGTATGGATTTAGGAGCCAGACCAAAATCTTAGGAGCCAGCGCTTGTGACCTCCTCACACCTATCCCACCTCCACTGTTTCTCACGTTGGTCTCATGTTCACAAGTCTCACAAGACCAGCACCAGAGTTCCTATACTGCATAGCATATTTAGACAGAAATACAGAAAACATTTATAGCTTCAAATAGTAAGTGTCTGCATGAGTGTGGTGCAATGGTGGTGTGCCTGTACATGGGAGGAGATGTGGTGTTAGGTGCCTTTGTGTGGGTGAAGCGCAGGACTATGGTGCATGTGTGTGCGCACATCTGTGTCATTCGGAGGTAGGGATAGGGTGCTTGTGTGTGTTCTAGGGAGTGGTGACACCTTGCACTCTTCTCCCCCCCCCCCCACCTTCCACACACCCACCCTATTCTGCTACAGGCCATAAACAGGCCTCTCTTTTCTGTCCTCAGGGATTCAATTCCCATGGGTAGACTGCTTGCCTCTGGGCCATGATCATGGCCATCCTCTTCTCTTTTGCCCATGGGAAATCAGATTCCCCCAGGTGAATAAGTGTCTTAGCCATTGTTGAGGCAAATAATTTGGGGTGGCAATGCTCCCCCTTCACTCTCCCAAACTATGCCCATAGGAGACAGTTGGTGATATGGTGAGGCAGTATTGGGACAGTTTGAAGGTGAGAGCAGTTTGAGCATTGGGCAGTTATAAGGGGTATTTTTTGGTGGGAGGGCAGTATTTGGAGTGGAGCAGTATTTATTTGGAGGGTAGTATTTATTTGGAGTGGAGGAGGATTACAAGTCGGTGGGATGGATGCTGGGAGCAGTTGGTGAGGTACTGGGAGAGTTATGGGAATCATTTTGGGGATCAGGCAGTTTGTAGGGTGGTGAGGCAGTTGTGGGAGGTATTTAGGGGTGGGGCAATTTGTGGGATGGCATGGCAGCTGTGAGGGGGCAGTGTTTGGGAATGGGGCAGATGATGGCGGAGTAGGACATTAGCAGGGGATATTATTAGGGATAGGAGCAGTTTGTGAGGTGGCAGGAGAGTTGTAAGTGGGTAGGAGATTTGAGGGTGGGACAGTTGTAAGGGTTATTTTGGGGAGGTTGGGGCATTGCAGGGTGTAGCTTTTAGGGATGGGGTGGTTTGTAGAGTGGTCAAGTAGTCATAGGAGCTTAGATTTTGAGGTGGAGTCAATTTGCGGTGTGTTAGGGTAATTGCTGGGGTGGGACAGTCTGCAAAGTAGTGAGGCATTTGCATGGGAAATGATTCAACCCAGTCCTCAGGACACACCTCACCAGTCAGGTTTTCAAAATAACCATAATTAAGATACAAGAGATAGAAATTTACATACAGTGGTGGAAATGCACGCAAATATATCATGCATATTCACTGTACTTATCCTGAAAACCTGACTAGCTAGGTGTGCCCCAAGGACTTGATTGAGAGCCCCTTGTATGGGAGTATTTTTTGAAGGGGGGACATTTGAAGGGGCAAATTAGAGGAAAGGGAGAGGGAGTCTGAAAGGAGCAATTTCCTAATTTCTATATTTCACTGCATCCATGCTACAGAAGCTGGAATTCCTCCTCCCAGTGGACTATTTTAGGGGGAGGGGGGAGAAGGCTTATGTTTCTGGAACCCCCAGTCCAATCTGCCCCATTTTCTATCTTGATGTACCAGTTTTATATAATTCATAACTTCCATTGGATTTGAAAGAATAAAAAAGGAAGAATTTTTCTAGCACGAGGACGGATATATACAGACTGTACTATGGGTGTTTTTACTTCTGCTATTAGATGAATCTGGATGATAAAGGCTGACTTACGAAATCAGATAATCTTGCAGTGATGCATCAAGACATTGCCTCTTCACTCTAACTGGACTCTTGCTACCCAAATACATGCTTTCTAAACCAGATATCCAATGCGGCCCTAGATCTTTACTCCTAGATACAATGCCTATTGTAATACCATATGTTTTTACTTCTTAAACTCATTTTGGGATGGTTCCTAGTATGCAAGCTACAACAGGAAAACCTGACACAAATTTTCCGAGTTCATGTGGAAAACCATGTTGTATCCTCAAGCGCTCTGTGTGGCTGCTGAAATACAATGGCATGGAAAGTTTCACACATCTGAAGAAAAGCGGATTAAGTTGGTACTCGCCTTCAGTTCCATGTATTTGGAGAACATCTGAACCATCAAATGACTTGTTCCGTCTTGTACCATGAGTTAGACACTAGACATCAATGGAAAATCCCTAAACTCTTCCAAGTGCCTCCCCTCCCCCACCACTTTCCAGTCCCAAATGTAATTGGAGCCATCATCTCCTGTTATAGCATGTTGCCAACATTTACAACACTAGTTTACTAAATGAGCTGCCGAAATACAAAAATATAGATCACACTTCAACAGGTACTTCATGGCTGGCATGCAAATGATAATAGGGATATGAGCGTCCCATAGTGTCCATACCTCTATTTGCATTTAGCTCATGCCTTTTCATTGGTAGCTCAAGGCAAATAAACCCAGTATTTGCTGTACCTGAATGTATATGATAATTTAAGCAAAAGAAAGCACCAGTCAGCTCAATGTTCTAAGGATAGAGCATCACATTTTGTGCTGAGCACTCTTAAAGAACAGATTCTGGAAGCGGTTTAGTCTCATTTTCTTCATAAAGCCTTAACCTTTCCACATGATTGATCAAGAATTCATTTTTCTCTGGCTGGCTGAGGGGTCAAGGAGTGGGGAACTCTGCAAGACTGAACTCTACCACTGCTTTTGGTGCCATCAGGATTTCCTCCTCTATGAGCTTCCACTGTACATCTGAGATACACCTTATCAGGGCCAGTTCTAGACACCAGCAAGCCAAACATAGGCTTGGGGGTGGCACATTTGAGGGTGGCTATTCTTTCAGTAGTGCACATTTGATTTGTTAGCTTATACAGCTTACATAGTAACATAGTAAGTGACGGCAGATAAAGACCAGCATGGTCCATCTAGTCTGCCCAGCAAGATGGCAAGAGTAGGTGCACCTGTCGCTCTGTGCAGGCCACCCCTCCCCATGTTTTTGTTTCTGTTTAGGGGTGAACCCACCACTCCATGTAGGACACCCTTATTTGTTCAGACGCTAGATAGTTCAGAAGTTAGATGGTACCGTCTATTTTGATTTTATCCTGTTGCTGTAAAGGGATCCACTGTGTTTGTCCCATGCCGTTTTGAATTCCATCACCGTGTTTGCCCCCACCACTTCCAACCGCGAGACACAATTTTTGAAGTATTTCAGCAAAGAGGAAGATTTGGTATTTTGCAACGATATATACGGAGTGATGGAAAAGTTTAAACTCAAGTATGATCCTGCTGAATGGCGGCTGTTCATTGATTCGTCAAAAGACAGCATAAAAGGTGTTCTTCTTCATAATGGCAACACATTCGCTTCAGTTCCTATTGCTCACTCTGTTATTCTCCAAGAAAAATACGAGAATTTGGCCCTGATTCTTCAGAAGATTCATTATGATGAGCATAAGTGGATGATTTGTGGAGACTTTAAAATTCTATCCATGCTATTAGGGCAGCAATCCGATTTCACCAAATATCCCTGCTTCCTTTGCTTGTGGGATAGCCGGGCCCGCGACCTACACTGGGGGAAAAAAGACTGGCCAATTCGGGAGTATTTGAGACCCGGTGAGAAAAATGTTCTTCATGAGAGCTTGGTACCTCGTGATAAAATTCTATTACCACCTCTCCACATTAAGTTGGGTCTCATTAAGCAATTCATCAAGTCCCTTCCAAAAGATGGTGAGTGCTTTCGGTACCTTTGCTCAAAGTTCCCCCGACTTTCTGAAGCAAAGCTAAAGGAAGGAGTGTTTGTTGGCCCCACCAATGGTGAAAGTGTTTCTGATGTTGTAGTGGGAGATCATTTTGCATCCAGTGATCACCAGATGGTGTGGTTCAGTATTAGGACTAGGGCTGTTAGAATCCATTCCAAGGTGAAGATCTTAGACTTTAGGAAGACTAACTTTGCGAAGATGGGCCAATACCTCAGGGAGTCGTTAGTGGGATGGGAACAGCTGGGGGATGTAGAAAAACAGTGGGCAAAACTGAAAGGGGGTATTTTAAAGGCAACCAACCTTTTTGTTAAAATGGTAAATAAAGGCAAAAGGAACAGGAGACCGCTATGGTTTTCGAAGGAAGTAGCTGAAAAAGTGAAGAAAAAGAGGGAGGCCTTCATGAAATACAAGAGATCACAGAGAGAGGAAGACAGGCATCTGTATTTGGAAAAAAACTTAGAGAAGCTAGCAAAGTAGTCAAGAAGGCAAAGATTCAAAAGGAGGAGGAAATAGCCAATGCAATAAAATGGGGGGATAAGACATTTTTCAGATATATTAGTGAGAAGAGGAAGGGCAAAAGTGGTATTGTCAGACTCAAGGGTGCAGGGGGGGATTATGTAGAAGCTGATAAGGATAAAGCCTATCTGCGATATCATCAGGTCTTTCAATGTGAAATGTATGATATACGCCGACGATATCCTACTTTACATGCCATTTTCCACAATGCAAATAGATTTATTGCCTATAACAAACTGCTTCGACGCAGTCTCACAATGGCTCCTGTCACAGAACCTCCGCATTCAGCATAAGAAAACTGAGGTTCTCTTTATCACAAGAGACCCCAACTTCACTCCACCACCACATATAAGTGTCAAGGGAGCTGACCTAAGCACCAAGGAAACAATAAAATACCTCGGAGTCACACTAGACCAGGGGTCTCAAACTCAAATTGCTTTGAGGGCCGAATGAGGACTTGTAAAGTAACCCGGGGGCCGCATAAGACACGGGCCTCATTTGCATAAATATTTGCATAATGTTGCATAATGAGTGCATGGATAAAGAAAGACTAGAAAATTTCTATATTACTATAATCCAGTGCCAACCGCCAGGCACATTAGGAACTACTACTAACACTGCCCATTTGGAACCCATAGCAAACCCCCCGTATCATAACAGCACTACCAGGACTCACAAAGCACCAGACCCTACCTATCAAAAGGCAACACTGCAAATATTAAATCAATACATTTCAGAGAACAATACATGACCTACTGGGAAAAGAGAACAAGTAGCAATGTCAAATAGGAATTACACAGAATACCTCAGCACTGTAGAAATAAAACTATAAATAATTTCTTGTACCAAAGCACAGACATTAATGATGCACATTTCCCAGAGCTGACATATTCCAGTTAATAAATTCAAAATAAAGAGATATTTTTCTACCTTTTGTGCATTTTTTTTCAGTTGCAATTGCTCCAGCCACTTCTGGTTTCTTCGTGTCTTCTGCTATCTCCATCGTCTGCTGTCCATTTGTCCTTTCTTCTCTCTTCTAGTTTTTTTTCCATTCTCTCTCTCTACATCTGCTTTAACATACTAATCTTTCTCCTTTTGCTCTTTCCTCATTCCTATTTCATCCACTCAAATTTTACCCCTCCATCCTCAATCCCCACTTACTCTCCCAATACCTGGCCAATTGTAGATTTGTCTTCTCTTCCAGACAAAATATTTTTCCCCTCTCCATTTCACTTTCCCAGCTCCATCCCATTCTAATCCTCCCCCAACATCAGCTCCCTTCTAGTTCCAGCCCCACCCAGCATCTGCTCCTTTCTAGTCCCTGCATCAGTCCATTTCCAGTCCTATCCTAGCCTCACCATCAGCCCATTTCCAATCCTAGCCCCCCATCAGCCCATTTCCAATCCTAGCTCCCTCCCCTCACAGCCCAATTCCATTCCAAGCCCCCCTCCCCATCAGCCATTTGCAGTTCAAGCGCCCCGTCCACTCAGCCCATTTCCAGTCCTAGCAACCCCCCCAGCCCATTACCAGTCCTAGACCCCCCATAGCCCATAACCAGTCCTAACCTCCCCATAGCGCACTTCCAGTCTTACCCCCCCATCACCCCATTTTCAGTCTTACCCCCCCCATAGCCCATTACCAGTCCTAGTCCCCCCCATAGCCCACTTGCAGTCGTATCCCCCATCACCCCATTTTCAGTCTTACCTCCCCTCATAGGCCATTACCAGTCCTAACCCCCCAATCAGCCCACCTCCAGTCCTAACCCCCATCACCCCATTTTCAGTCCTAGCCCCCACCATAGCCCATTACCAGTCATAACCCCCCCCCTGCCGATAGCCCACTTCCAGTCCTAACCCCCATCTGCCCATTTCCAGTCCTATCCCCCACCATAGCCCATTACTAGTTATAACCCCACCTCAGCACATTTCAATTCATAACACCCCCTGCCATTAGCCCACTTCCAGTCCTAACCCCCATCTGCCCATTTCCAGTCCTCGCCCCCCCCATAGCCCTTTACCCGTAATAACCCCCCCCCCCACCCCATTACCCTACATAACCCCCCCCCCCCCCCTCTGCCAATAGCCCACTTCCAGTTCAGTCAGCCCCTCCATAGCTCATTACCGGCCAACAAAAAAACCCCCAAAACCCTGGCTTCTGCTGCTGCCGTTGCCGCCGTGGCAGCAGCAGAATCAATTGTCAAATTTAAAAAAAAAACTGACTTCTGCTGCTCAAGCAGCTGTCCTGCGGCCCCTTTCCCTCTGCCCGGAGATCCGACTCTGCTCTATCAGCGGCGTGCTTTTCAAGCCGCGACGAGAGTATTCCCCTCTCGCGCGGTTTTTCAAGCCGCGCGAGAGGGGAATACTCTCTTCGCGGCTTGAAAAGCACGCCGCTGAGAGCAGAGTCGGATCTCCGGGCAGAGGGAAAGGGGCCGCAGGACAGCTGCTTGAGCAGCAGAAGTCAGTTTTTTTTTTTAATTTGCCAATTGATTCTGCTGCTGCCACGGCGGCAACGGCAGCAGCAGAAGCCAGGGTTTTGGGGGATTTTTGGTTTTCCGCCGTCGCGGGCCGCACAAAGTTGTCTCGCGGGCCGCGTGTTTGAGACCCCTGCACTAGACCATAGGCTCGATATGAAATCACACAAACAATATCGTAAAATCTGTGTACTTCAAAATACGCACGCTCAGACACCTACGTCCCCTACTAGATCACGAAGACTTCAGAACCATCTACCAAGCTCTGATACTACCGCATTTCGACTTCGCCAACTCCATTCTACAAGGACTCCCACAATCCACCGTAAGCTCCTTACAGCTTGCCATGAACACCGCTGCCAGGGTTCTTCTAGGAGCGCCCAAAAATGATCACATCACACCTATCCTCAAACAACTCCATTGGCTCCTATACATGGAAGACTTACATTCAAAACCCTTACTCTCACTTTTAAGGCCATAAATGGTTTATCGTCCACATCACTTTCTAAACTCATCCAAACCGTCCCATCAAACAGAAATAGGAGACAGGCAGCATTAAACTCACTAACAACCCCAAAGGCTATAACAACGTGCAGCCTATCAACGTCAAACAGAGCTTTCATGTTTAGCGCACCAAAATGCTGGAATTCTCTCCCACCTGATCTCCGCGCCATAACCGACCTAACCCAGTTCAGAAAGGCCCTTAAACTGCACCTTTTCATCAAATACTACCCCACATGAAGCGTAACATAATAGCCCCACCCTAATACAATCCACAGTCTCTCTCCTTGTTCCAAGCATTCCTGCTAACTTTATGTAAATAGTTCGAGCATGTGATCTAGTTAATAGATTATATACTCCATGTAAATAGTTCTCCCATGTTATCCAAGTTGATACTCCTGTTATATGTAATACCAAACAGCCTGTTGTTCTGGTTTCTTTATGTTATCTGTAAACCGCGCTGATGTCAAACAGTGCGGTATATAAGAAGTTGAAATAAAATAAAATAAATAAATAAAGCGGAATTGCTTAACAAATATTTTTGTTCTGTGTTCACAGATGAAGAACCAGGAGCAGGACCTCAGAAAACACCCACAAATAACAGAAGCGAGGGACATCTTGAACAATTTTCAGAAGACTCTGTTCGTGAGAAACTAGCTCAACTTAAAGTAGACAAAGCGATGGGACCAGATGGGATACACACTAGAATACTGAGGGAACTTGGGGATGTTCTAGCAACTCCACTGACCGACCTTTTCAATGCCTCATTGGAGTCGGGAGTGGTGCCAAAGGACTGGAGAGAGGCTCATGTGGTGCCTTTACACAAAAGCGGAAGTAAGGATGTGGTTGAAAACTACAGGCCGGTTAGTTTAACTTCGGTGGTGAGTAAATTATTGGAAACGCTGCTGAAAGAGAAAATAGTGAGGTTTCTGGAGTCCAGCGGATTACAGGATCCGAGGCAGCATGGATTCACCAGAGGCAGGTCTTGTCAGACAAATCTGATTGATTTCTTTGACTGGGTGCCCAGGGAGTTGGACCAAGGGAGAGCTCTAGATGTGGTGTATTTAGATTTCAGTAAAGCCTTTGACACTGTTCCTCACAGGCGACTTATAAACAAACTGAGCACCCTAGGGATGGACCCTAAAGTTACTGCTTGGGTTAGAAATTGGTTGGGTGGGAGGCGACAAAGAGTACAAGTAAATGGAGCTCACTCTGAGGAGAAGGATGTTACCAGTGGTGTGCCCCAGGGATCTGTCCTTGGTCCGATTCTTTTTAACATCTTTGTTAGTGATATAGCGGAAGGGCTGTCGGGTAAGGTTTGCCTCTTTGCGGATGATACCAAAATCTGCAATAGAGTAGACACCCAGGAAGGTGTAGATAACATGAGGAGGGATCTAGCTAAGCTTGAAGAATGGTCTAGAATTTGGCAGCTGGGATTTAATGTTAAAAAATGTAAGGTCATGCATTTGGGCTGCAGCAATCCAAGGGAGCAATACAGTATAGGAGGTGAAGTACTTTTGTCCACTAAAGAAGAGCGGGACCTAGGCATGGTTGTGTCTGATTATCTTAAAGTAGCTAAACAGGTAGAAAAGGCGACGGCAAAAGCTAGAAGGATGCTTGGGTGCATACGGAGAGGAATGGCTAGCAGAAAAAAGGAGGTGATAATGCCTCTGTATAAGTCTTTGGTGCGACTTCATTTGGAGTATGGTGTGCAATTCTGGAGACCGCACCTTCAAAAGGATGTGAACAGGATGGAGTCGGTGCAGAGGGTTGCTACTAAAATGATTAATGGGCTTCATTATAAAGCATATGAGGACAGACTTAAGGATCTTAATATGTACACCTTAGAGGAAAGGCGGGATAGAGGTGATATGATTGAGATGTTTAAATACCTCCGTGGCATAAATGTTCAGGGAGAGAGCCTCTTTCAATTGAAAGCAAGTTCTGCTACGAGGGGACATGGGATGAGGGTGAAGGGAGATAGATTCAGGAGTGATATGCGGAAATATTTCTTTACGGAAAGAATAGTGGATCCATGGAATAGTCTCCCAGTGGAGGTGGTAGAGATGAGGACAGTAACTGAATTCAAAAAAGCATGGGACCAACACAGAGGATCTCTAAAGGTAAAAAGTGGACTGTTGTAATTGTTATGGAAGGACAGACTAGATGGGCCTTGTGGTCTTTTCCTGTCATCATGTTTCTATGTTTCTATGTTTCTATCCTATTTTTCTATAGTAAATCACATACTTATGGTACAGAATGCCCTTCTTGGGGCACCTGAAACAGACATTAAAGTTGATGATAGGTGTTCAATATAGTAAGAGACCTTTTGAGACACAGCAGAGGCAACCAAACATTTCAATAGGCTCCACAGTGAAGAGCTTGTACAACCATAGGGTGAGACAAGTCCATCATCTTCCAGCTGCCTCTGTGTGATGGAATGGGCAGGAGTCCAGATCTTATCTATGTAAAAGCAGAAGGCAAGTGAACTGAATCTTACATAGCTAGATACAAATGACCTGGCAAATGATCAGTTAGCAAACATTTAAAAGCAGTTTAAGGAGCTGAGGGGTGATGGGCCATGGGGCAGGCAGTTAAATTTATGACTTTTCCAGAAGTTAGTAACAGTGGATGATAATAGATAACATTTAAAAAAATAAATAAATAATTCCCTATCCAGTATGCTCAGTTCAGATACTTAACACTTTGAGTATTGTGTAGAATTCTGCCCCTATTTCAGAAAAAGACATAGCAGAATTAGAAAAAGGTACAAAGAATGGCAACCAAAATAAAGGGGATGGAATGGCTTTCCTGTGAAGCAAGGCTAAGTAGGTTAGGGCTCTTCAGCTCAGAGAAGAGATGGTCAAAAGAGATAGGATATAAAATCTATAAGACGTGCGTGGGATGGAATAGGTAGATAGGGATGGTTGTTTACTCTTTCAAACTGCACTGAAACAAGGGGATGCTCCATGAAATTAAGAGGTAGCATAATTGAAACAAAAACTGAGAAATCCTTGTCACTCAGGCAGTGAAATTTATTTCCAAGAGATATAGCTGGATTTAACAAGGGTTTAGAAAAAGATTTCTGCAGGAAAAGTCCATAAATTGTCATCCATGTAGGTTTGGGAAAGTCATCACTTTCTCTCCGGGTATAAGCAAGGAAGAATGGATTTGCTCCTTGAAATCTTGCTGGTACTTGTGGTGTATATTGACTACTGCTGATGATAGGATGCTGGGCTTGGACAACATAGTTTGATTCAGTATGGCACATCTGATGCTCTTATGATGAAGGTGTCCATTCCCTTATGCAACCCAACACTGATCCTGACTTTTCCCAGACCTCTCTACCCACCATCATCTATCCCAATCATGCCTAAAAGCTGTGGCCTGCTACGATTCAAATCTAATATTACTCACGTTGCCATTCATTCTGCCACTTGATGGTATTTGTAACAAATTTTGCTCCGTCCTTCCACTGGAAAGTCTTTTGAGCCTTGCCTTCAATTTTGATTCTTACAAGGCAAAATACAGTACTTGGCCCATTCAGGCCCCCCTTCCTTGTCATTGGCATCTGGTTTAATGGATCCTATACATGAGATGAGATATTTGAGATTTACGAATCACCTCTAACTGAAAGCACGAGGTGGTGATTTGCAACATGAAAACACAAATAAAAAACTAAATGTGACATACCTTCTAAAATTCTAAAGCCAAACCCCCCCCACCCCCATATCACAAGAGAAATATATAAAATCAGACATCCAGCAAAATCATCTCAATAACCCAAACATACACACCAATAACTCCCCAATAACTGCAGAACATCCTCAATATTCCTAAAAATCATTAAAATTTTCAAAAATCCTTCTACATGCAACTTACATCACATTGGTTAAACATGATCTCTAGCTCACAACTCCCTTCCAATAACTGAGCTGTCATATTCTATGGCAATTGTACCCAAGTTAAAGATTTGATAGATCCATTAAAAGCACATTTTCATAGTCCAGTCTTGACGGAGCAGTGATTGCATGCCATCTTCATTTTAAAAAGGTCTCAGCTGACAATCATATGCAGGCAATAAGAGTACTTGAACAGATATCAGCATCAAATGTCAAGTCCCTAACCAACCACACTCCCAGGTTATGAGTTTGTTTCATAGAAATCTGATTTCCCCTTATCCAAGCCACAAAATCAGTCTTCCTCTGTTCCCCCTTAGAACTTCTGACTTTAATAGTCAATACTAATTTCAATTCCAGTGTTCTCTGATCCAAGTTTCCCTGTGAAGCACCATAACAATTTGTATATCTGCAAACAGAAGGTAGTGAAAACCCAGCATATCCAGCTCCTTGCAAAGAGGGGCCTGAAAACAGTAAACAAGGTCGGGAACATCAAACCTTGTGGTACCCCCACTGCATACTTCATTCAGAGAAATTATCCCCAACCATTACCTTTTCTATTTCCCACATCTAAGAACTGGATTAAAGTACTGGAGTATTAAGCCCCCCCATACATATGTCCTTCAATTATTCCATCTCAAGACCCAGTTGGACCATATCAAAATGCTGCCAATAAATTACAAAAAACCCTCACCATTGAACCCACCACCTATCAGACAGTAGACCTCACTTATATGTGCTGTCAGAAGAATCTTACTACAAATTTTTCTAGAATCAAATTTTAACACATTTATTGCTTGATCTTCCAAAAGCCCATCCAATTGCTGACCCACGTATTTCTCAGTTTTCCAAATATGGGATATTCAAAACCTATTAATGCCCCAAAGCCACAGGGCTGAAAGTAGGCTTTCAAAGCCTTAACAAACACCTTCAACTTATCAGGAATCATACCTTCCTGTAAAGCGAAATGGACAATATACCAAAATTTTTGTACTAAACCAGATCCTGCGACTTTTACAGAACCCAATGGACAAGGATTTAAAGCATAAGCAATGGGTCTTATTATGGACCAAAATTTGCAATCAACTGATTTAGTCCACAAACCTTTTTGGGCTCATCTTCTGTACCAAACAAACTTCTCCCTGTTAACAGTAGCCCCACATACACTCACCTTATCTTAATTCCTCCTCAAAAACTCAGCAAAGTCTCATTGAAACGCCCTCATACTTCATGTCCCTGACCGCCTTTGTTCCCTAAATCTAACTACTGAGAACAACTCCCTCTGTTTAAGAGCTTTTTCAGTCTTAGCATTCAGATGCTTTCCTTGCTATAATACAGACTTACACGTCTTCGCACAATCCTTCCAAATCACTCTGGGCAAAATTTGCTTTTCTTCCACAAGAGAAGCAATGAAATTAGAGAGGTTAAGATCCTGATATAACTTTAAACCATGACGTAGCCCCTACCATAAACCACTTCATAGAGCAATCTTATCTAGTCCACTGCTCTATCAAAACAAATTCTGCTCTTGCCCTAACCACGATTCCTAAAAAAGAAAAGAAATCCTAACTTTCTGGGGACCTTTTTACTCTATCTTGCTACCATTATTTGTCATTATTCCCCTTCCTTTCCCAGAACCCTTTAAATGAGGGAGCACAGAGTGATCCAACCAGGCAACGGGATGATTATATAAAAATCCCAGAATTCCCCCACCATGTATGAGCAGCACCTGTCGAATTGTCTAAAACCAAGCTCACTCATCCTCTAGTCTAAGAGATACTCAAACATCTCATGTCCTTTGTTCTCGATTAAAGTCCTTCATTAATCAACAGGTTAGGTGGCAACAGAACATCTGCACAATCAGATCTAATAAATCCTCAGGACTAACAAACACTTATACTGAGGTGCCAGCAGGGTTGGTCCATCCATTGTGTGGCAATGTTGCCGCCACATGACCCTGCCCCTCTGTGTCTTTCTTCTCTCCTGTGGCTGTAATAGGAACCCGCTGGCACGCTGAGTGCCGGGAGGTCAAATGGGGGCACATCCAACATGCCCTGACCTCCCGGCACTCAGCGCACTGGCAGGCTTCTTTTTATCACAGCCACGGGAGAAAAGGCAAACACTGCTCTTTACTCCTGTGGCTGTTCAGAGATCAGCCGGGGCTTCAGCCCTCCCCAGCTCCCTCTGCAGCCGGTCAGGTGCGTGGCCCCTTCTAGTGTGTGGCGGTGGAGTACTGGGGCTAGAACGAGAACGGAGTGGGCCAGAACTGGAAATGGGCTGATACTGGGAGATGGGGAAGCTGGGACTGGAAGAGAACCGATATTAGGGGGTTAGGAGTGGAAGTGGGTTGGGGATGGGCATGCTGTGTTCCCATAAGTGTGTGCTCATTAATGCATAATCTACAAACTGGGGATTAGTCTTGGTGATATACTGCTGATACGGTATTGAATCAGTTATGGCTGCTAGTGGGGTGTTGGATGAATAGCCCAAGGGAGAAGAAGTGCAAAGGGGAGAAGGATAATGTCATTATATAGGGTGGATATGCAATTTCATCAGGTACTATGATGTATGCAGAGGCTGGAATATGTTTTTGCATTAGATAAGAATTTGGGAGTTTTCTTGTTTTATATCTGGCACTCAGGGACGGCTCAAGGGTGATACAGGGCATGTGTGGAGACTCATAGTGGGGTCTCATTTGCATAAATTTAATTTCATTTAAAATGGTATATGTTGCCATCTAAAATGTTGCCCCTCCATGACTTCTCCAATACAGCAAGAATCTTAACTTTTCATCTTCCTATTGCACCCTACCCATCACACTCATTCCTTCAGTAGGCAACTGAATAAGTACAAACAGATTAGTCGTATTCCTGAACCTCCCCCATCCCCCAGGTCCCCTTTAGAGTCAATATATCTCCTATTTCTCCAACTCTATTTCTACTGCAACCTCATCATATTTGGGTTTAGAGGAGATGTGTTGCTCTAGATTCACTTACCCTGCAAATCTATCCACACACATTCATATCCCATTCACAAAATGATACCACACAACCACAAATCACTATGCAAAAGAGCCACTGGAAGGGGCCGGGCCCAAGAGTACCAGCAATGTTGGGCCTAAGTCATTCCAGCTATACTTGGATTCTTGATAACTGCTGATATAATGTTGGATTTTTCTTCCTTCTTGAATCCAACATTATACTAGCAGTTATCAAGAATCCAAGTATAGCTGGAATGATTGTTGCTAGCCAAAGTCTGTTCTACTGTCAAAACGATCAGCAAAGATGACAATCCATTACAGAAAGGGCCGTCAAGTAAGGGGAAGTGGGAGTAACTATACAACAATAAGCAAAAGCAAGTGACATGCAGAGGACATGGGGGAAAGGAGGCATTGCAGGTATTCTTAGAAAGGGGAGATAACTCCATCTACACCAGTGTGGTCCACAGGCTTCCAGTCACAGGTGAAAAACTGGACAAAGATTTGTCCAAAGACACTCAATTGAGCATTTGTTCTGACCTGCTGTGTTTTGCCCCTTCTTGCCCTCCCTCCTTTACTTTGTGTGCTCCTGAATGAATATCTTGTCCAGCTTGCTACTAGCCTCTCCAAAGTGAAACTCTGCCAATTTTAGGCAAGGAGCCGACAATAAGATAATCAGGAAGCCTTCCAGCACCTCACTAAAGGAACACATTCAAGGAACATGCTCCTTTGACCACCCCTT
This sequence comes from Ichthyophis bannanicus, assembly GCA_033557465.1. NCBI lineage: Eukaryota > Metazoa > Chordata > Amphibia > Gymnophiona > Ichthyophiidae > Ichthyophis > Ichthyophis bannanicus. Next base: position 366,886,722 of record CM066033.1, on the reverse strand, counting down.
GGGGCGGCCATTCCATTTATCAGAACTACTGGCTGTTCTGTTTTTGGGTTAGCCTTGGCTCTTTCCACCATGTGTCCCCTTCCAACAATTCCTGTGCTTTAGGGTTATAGACAGCCAGATGTTCATTATGGTAAGGAACTGTACTTCATCTTCTAACACCTAAGCTTTTACCTTTACCCGGTCCAGTGAATAGCTTCTCAACCAAGGCCTGTTAAATCTCCATCTGCTTAAAACTAGACTTACTTGGATAATTTTATATGGACTCACCTAGTTTTAGGTGGTAAGAATGGAAATAAATGTTGGTATTCACACGTCAAAAAATGCACAGGTGTGGCTTTCATACAAACAAAATTAAGCAGCAAAAAAAAAAAAAAATCGTAAAAGTCTCAATTCCAAGAAGATTTTTTTCTAGTTCAACCATGAATAGAGCTCGGCTCTCTTCATGGTATGCGTAGAATGCTATCAACTTAACCGCGCCAAAGAAAACATTAAATAAAAAATAATGCAAAAAAAATCTGTCTTCAGTTACTAATCTCCTCAGTCCAAACTCATTTGAAGCAAATTGGTAATCACAGTTCACATTTTGAAATACTTGAAGCAAAATCAATAGCAATAGCAAATTTGGTCTTTTGGTGAACTTATCTTGTCCAAAATGGACATCCAAACCGGTCACTCAATGTTTTCTGAAATCAACCACAAGCAAAGTACTTAACTTGGCCAGTGGTTTCAAAAGAAGTTGCTGGCCATACCCTTTTATTGGATTAATGTAAGATATGACATGCTTTCAAGAGTTATCCTCACTTCATCAGTTCAGTAAAGAAATAATGCAGTTACACTGGATTTGAATAGTACAGAGTAGTAGGTCTTAGACTATCTGCAAGTGTGCCTTACAGCTCAGTAAATAGGATGAAGGATGGGACAGAAGTGATAAGGATGGACAGTAACTTTGGGGCAGATTCACTAAACAGTGCATGGAAAGCTGCATGGTATACACACATGTAAATCGCTATTCTAAAGGACTTACATATATAGGTACTTGTGCATGCTTTAGCCTGTCGCTAGGTATGCACATAAGTCCCATCGCGCATACTTTTAGATCAAGTGTGGCAGAGAATAGGAAGGGCCTGCATTTTTGCATATAAAGGTATGGAGTAGTATAGTTTGTCGCTGGCCGATCTAGAAACTAGCATTTATGCCTGCTCTGGAGCAGGTGTAACTGCTGTGACTAGGTTTAGACGCATCAGTACAGTGCATTAACTGCACGGGAGTTTACAGAATTACCCTCTTTATGTCTAATAATGCCCCTCTTTGAAACAAAAAGGACACAATATAAAGTGTTTGATATCCTAATGTCCAATGCTTAATGCCATTCTGCACTGGAGACTGAAAATTAAATGGGCCAGCCTGGGAGGGGGCACCTAAGGTGGTAGACTGGATTAGAAACTGGTTGAGAGATAGATAAACAATGTGATGGTAAAATGGAATTCACTCTAAGGTGATCCATGTGTGCTTAGGCACTGGTCCTGTTCAGTACCTTGGTGAGCAATAGTGTGGCAGGATGAGGAAAGACTGGTCTTATTTTGGGGGGGGGGGCAATTTTTATAAGGGGGCACCTGCTTTATAATGGTAAAGTATGTGTCTACTTTGCTGGTATATCAGTCATTTGTGCATAAATGGTCTTCTAAAAAGACAGACCAGTGTACTGACACACTTCCATATGATGGTGCTTAGTTTTGCTGGTAGGCATAGCCATTGGTGCAGTCTGAGTGGAATGTGGCTAGCGTTTGCATGCATAATATGCACAAATAAAAAATACTTGTCGATTAAGGTATCTTGTCAAATAGGCACAAGGTTTTATACCTGTTCGAGAGCAGATGTAAGTAATTGGGCCTACATTAGAGGTGTTTTCTATGATTTACACTAGTATTTTATAAAGACAAGTAGGCACCTACTCATGGTGCTCTATTTTGAAATTACCCCCAGTATGGATAAGTAAGATCTGACGCAGCTTGGACACCCAAGTGGAATGAGGAGAGATCTTAAAAAAGCTTTTGTGGTCTGTTTTACCATTTGGAATTTATACCACTGAAACTTAGTTGTCAGTTTTATATTTGGGGGTGCAGAAATCCAAGGGAGCAATACAATACTAAAATCCATAATGCAGGAAAGAGTACTCAGGAAGGGATGATCATAACTGAATTCAAGGTAGCAAAACGGTGTGACGAAGCAGTGACGAGAAAATTAGAAACACTAGGATGTATCACAGCAGGTATAACCTGGTTAAAAAAAAAAAAGGGGGGGGGGAGCAATCTGTTGAGTTCTTGGAGGCCATACCTCAGAAAGGATAAAGAACGTGGAGACAGTCAAAAGAAGAGCTACCAAAATGGGTCTTTTACTCCCAGTCTTTGAGGGCCATCAGCAGGTCAGATTTTCAGATTTATATGCCTACTACCTCCAGTGTGACTCTCTCATGTATATTGATTAGAATATCCTAAAAACCTTACCTGTTGGAGTCCCTCAAAAATGGGAATGAAGACCAAAAAGGTATAAACTCGTTTTCTTCTTTCTTCCTTAATTTAATTTGATATACTGCCCTCACAGAAGCATCTAGGTAGCTTACAATAAAAATATGAGCTGTTTTATTGAAAAGTTCTAGAACAAGGAGCCTTGTGAGGCTCTAAGGGGATAGACCCAGAAGCAACATCAGGAAACTTTTCATAGAAAGGGCAATAATGAAGTTTTCAACTGGATCAGTAATAAAAACTTCAAAGTGGTGCATGGTAAGCACCAAAGAAGCTTAGTTGCAAAAAAAGGTCTTTAAAGTGCTCTAATCAAAGAATTCAGCAAGTATTGGGATTGCCAGAATGAAAGCCAAAGCAAGCGATATGAAAATGTCAGAAGTCCTAGCAGAACACAAGTAAGCCTGCAGCTAGGTCAGTCTGACAGGCTTCACCAATAGAATTAAGACAGTAAATACAGACATTCATGTATATGGGTCTCACAGGCTCTGTGGGAGGCTGGATGTTCAGGCAACAGCTATTTCACACTAGTACATTACAAAGCTTTAAGGTTAGATACGGGAAGGAGGGGTGCTGGCAGTGAATTAGATAGAAAAACTTGCATGTTCATCTACCAAAGTCAGTAGGATACAGAGGAAGACAATGTCCTGTAAGGAGCGATACTTTATAAGTGGTCACACAATGGAGGTCATTTTAAATGCATCCCCACATGTACATAGCGGAAAATGGTGATGTCAGAAAAACACTATTTTTATGTGAAAATCATTAGACCGCAGACCTTGAGCGGGCATGTTTTGGGCAGAGACAGGGCAGACAATTTATTCATAATTTTTCCCATTTTACACAGGAATATGCATATATTTTGCACAATCTCTCCATTGATTTTTTGCACCATCTGTGAGGCTCACATATGGATTTTGGAAAGTCTGGTTTTGGCCTGGGCTTCCCACAAGGAATTAAGGGAGCAGTTTCTTAATCTCCCATTCTTTTTTGTCTCAAATTTAACCATCTTTTCATGGCTTCCCTAGTTAATTGATGGCACTTCTGGTGAAATTAGTTCTTACCTGCTAATTGTCTTTCCTTGAGACCCTCCAGTCCAGACTTGTTTGGGCAGTCACCATCCACCAGTAGCTGGAAACTGAGCATGTCAGACTTCTGATATCACAGGCTAAGAGCTCCTCCTTCAGCTCCCAAAGGCCAGTGTTCTATTAATAAAGCAGAGTCTGGAGAGCAGCATACCAAGGTCACACAGGAAACAAAGCAAGGCATTTCAGTTAAGCTACACATGAGAACCAGAAACTATAGTCCATACAAACCAACTATTTACAGCTGTGGGCCAAACAGCAAAAACAAGGACTGCAAGGCCCCACCACCCACGGACGGTTGGGGAGCATCCACTACAACAGAAAGTCTTCTTCGCAAACTCTCTTTTATCAGCTGGACACCTCCCGACACCTAAACCATCGAGAAAAACTAACAAAGTGCTGCAATGATAGGTGGGATCTGGATTGGACTTGGGGGACTCAAAGAAAGACAATTAGCAGGTAAGAACTAATTTTGCCTTCCTAATTGTCCCTCCAGGCCAATCACGTTTGGGATGTACCAGAGCAGTACCTAAAGATGGATGGGACCCGCGAATCCAGCCTGAAGTACTGATGCCCCAAAGTCAGCATCTTGTGCTGACTGGATGTCCAGACTATAATGGTGCATGAAGGTATGCAAGGACGACAAGGTCACTGCCCTACAGATATCCTCCAGTGGAAATGACCAATGCTCCACCCAGGAAGACACCTGGGCCCTGGTGGAATGCGCCTGCAGCCCCTCAGGGACTACCTTGTTTGCTTGAGGTGGCCTCCCCCTTTCAAGAGCCCTCAAATAAAACAAACAGCTAATCGGTCTTACGGAAAACTTGGATATTCTTGAGATACCAGAGCAATATGTGTATGCAGTGTATGCAAACTCCTGTCCTCCGAAACTTCCAGAGAAGGGAAAGCTGGAAGAGAAACCACATAGTTCAGATGAAAAGGTGAGATCACCTTTGGCAAAAAAGGAAGGAAACGTCCGGAGCACAACCTTCTCCTTAGAGAAAACCAAGAAAGGCTCCTTGCACAATAGGGCCTGTAACTCGGAAACGTGGTGCAACAAGCAAATGGCAACCAAGACGACTGTCTTTATATTAAAGTCCTTCAACAAAGCACATGCCAGTGGTTCAAAGGGTGGCTCCGCTAAGCCAGAAAGGACCCGATTGAGGTTCCAGGGAGGAATGATCACTCGCAAGGAAGACCGAACTTGCTTCACTGCCCTCAGGAAATGGGACATATCTGGGTATGCCGATAAAGTGCTTCCCAGCACTTGTCCCCTGTAGCAAGACAGGGCTGCCACTTGCACCTCCAGGGAATTCAGAGCCAAGCCCTTATCGAGACTTACATCCAGGACCAAAGCTGAGAATGCCCACAGACCCTGAGCGTCACACCTATCTTCAAAAATGTGCCAGATTCTCACATAAGTCAGAGAAATGGACAGCCTCCTGGCCTTCAACAGTGTAGAGAACACTGCAAATGAGTACCCCTGATGCATCAGCTGTATCTGCTCAGCCAGGCCATAAATGAGAATAGATTCACTTGTGGCATCAGAATGGGCCCCCTGTGACAAGAGACTGACTGTTTGGAAAGCGCCATGGTTCTGCTAACGTGAATGAGGTCCGCATACCATGGTCTGAGTGGCCAATCGGGCGCAATGAGGATTACTGCACCCCTGTGAGCTTCTATGCACTGCATGAAGTACCCTATGAGAGTCCAAGGAAGGAACACATACAGCAGCCTCCTGCTGGGCCAGCACTGCACCAGGGCATAGAGACCCTCAGACATGTGCTCCCAACACTGGCTGAAAAACCTGCTCACATTGGCATTGGAGAACAGTCATCAGGTCCATAATGGGCTTGCCCCAGTGGATGGTGATCGCAAGGAACACAGCCACATTTAGCTCCCACTTGCTGGGATCTAACCAGTGACGACTCAGAAAATCCACCTGAATGTTCTTTACCAGCCACTGAGAGCTGCAAGATGTTCCTCTGCACAGAGCAGCTGTACTGCCAGTGCCCCCCAGCAATTGATGTAGGCCACTGGCCACATTGTCAGAGCAAACCCTCACCATGTGGTGAGTCAGCTAATCCTGAAAACACTGGAGTGCCAGAAGGACCACCCACATCTCTAGTTAGTTGATCAACCAAGTCTGTTCCTCTGGTGAACGAAGCCTTGCGCCATCTGAGATTTTCAATGCGCCCCCCACCCCGTGAGGCTGGCATCTGTCATGAGCAGCACCCACTTTGGGGGTACCAGGGGCATCCCTGCTGCCAGGTGCTCTGGAAGCAGCCACTCAGCGAGGTTCACTCGGGTCTCTAGAGGGAAGACCAACCGCCTGGCAAGGGGATGACACTGGGAGAACAAGGCATGCTGTAGAGGCCTCATATGCGCTTGAGCCCAAGGCACCAGGTCCAGGGCTGCCATCATGGACCCCAGAAGCTGTAGATACCACGCCAAGGGCATGGTCATGCGGAGGACCTTTTGCATCTGGAGTTGGAGCTTCTGTGCCCTGTTGCTAGGTAGGTATATGTGACCCACTGCAGTATCGAACTGTGCCCCCAGATAAATGAGACGCTGGACTGGCTGCAAATGACTCTTGGCAGCACTAATGGTCCATCTGCAGCTCTGCAACAACTCCATCACCTTCAGTGTTGCAGAGCAACTCTCTGCTTCAGATTTCACTCTGATCAGCCAATTGTCCAGATGCGGGTGCACCAACACCCAGTCCTGCCATAGAGCTGCTGCTGCCGCTGCCACTACACCACCATGATCTTGGTGAAGCTTTGGGAAGCAGCAGCAAGCCTGAATGGTAGGGTCCAGAACTGAAAATGGCTCATAGGCACAGCAAACCGCAGGAACTGGTAATGGTCCAGTCTGATGGGGATATGTAGATATGCCTCTGTTAAATCTAGGGCTGTCAGAAACTTACCCTGCCTGACCGCCAGAACAGAGTGCAAGGTTTCCATCCAAAAATGCAGAACCCTCAATGAGTGATTCATGTGTCTGGAGGTCCAATATGAGCCGAAAGGAACCCTTTTTGGGGACCATGAAATAGATGGAGTAGTGACCAAGTCTGCAATGGTCTAACGGAACTGGAAACACTGCCTGGAGGTCCAGGAGGCATTGCAAGGTCTCCTGGACAGCCTGCAGTTTCAGGGGTGCTCAGCACAAAGATTGTAGAAAGACTAGGGAGAGAGGTTGGGCAAACACGAGGGCGTAACCCTCTCATATGATCTCCAACACCCAATGGTCAGTCATTTATACTGGCCCAGGCAGAGTGAAACTGCTGTAATTGACCCCCTACTGCAACCAACTCCACTGGGCTTCCCTAGCATCATTGGGGCTTTTTAGAAGAGGCTGCCGAAGTGGAGTAGGACCCCCAGTTGGACCTCTGGAAGCCTTGAAAGGACTGTCCCTGCTGAGGGTATTGTCCCCTTTGATATGGGGCAAATCGAGTTGCCTGGAACCTCCTGAAATCTCTGGGCTAACCCCAAGCCACATTCTCTTGCTTGGGCCCCTTCAGGCGATCCTCCAGCAAATAGGCTGCCTTAGCATCCCCAAGGTCCTTCACAAACTTATCTAGCGCCTCCCCAAACAATAACTTTCCTTGAAGGGGAGCTTACCGAGCCGAGTCATGGAGGAGACATCTGCTCACCAGTTGCAGAGCCAGAGGAATCTGTGAGCCACAATAATAGATGCCATGGTGTTAGAGGAAGCCTGCACCATCATAAAAGGTGTCTGCCAGATACGCTGAAGCAAATTCCTGTGCATTCAAAGGCTTCTCTGCCACAGGGGTTAGCCCCTGAATCCAGTGAATGGAAGCCTTTGTGAGTAGGCCCCACAGATCAAGGCCTGAAGTGTAAATGCACTCATGTTGAAGGCCTGTTTCAAGAGATTCCAGCTTATGGTCCTGCAAATCCTTTAAAGCCACCTCCCCTTCCTCGAGGATCGTGGTATTTTGTCATGGCTGTTACAAGGGCATCCACTTTAAGCATCTTAAGTAAATCTCAACCTCCAGAATAGGATACAGGTGGGCCATCACCCTACTCCCCTGAAGGCTGGCCTCCAGCACCTCCCTTTCCGCTTCAATCATTTTCTTTATCATCTGAAATACTGGGAAACTTGCCTGAGATCCCCTGAACCACTGTAACAAGGGATCCTCCAGGGGCTCTTCCACCACTGCAGGAGTTAGCGACCTAATCAATGCAGCCAGTGACTTGAGCAATTAAGGCTGGGAGCTCTTCCCTGTGGAACACGTGAAAAACTCCCAGGTCCTCTGAGGGATTTCGCCCTCTTCCAGCACTGGAGCCTGTGTCTCCCCCCAGAGATAGAAAGGGCCCTCTTCAAGCTTCTCAGAGCAGGGGGACAAAGGAAAAGCCTGTTCCCCCCAAGCAACCCACTCCCACGTGCTTCTCATGTGAAGACTCCACCCAACTGGAGGCCTTCATGCAGGTCATCAGACTGTCTCTTTCGAAGCTGCCCCCATGGGCTGAATGGCTGCTGCAATGGCTTACTGCTGCTTCAAGCAGTATGCCCTATGCATCGCTAAAATGAAGTTGGCAGAGAAGAGGGATTTGGTCACTGCAGTCACTTTAATGGAAGCTGTCTTCAGTGCTGAAGGTAATCGAGATCGCCTTTTGACCTTCGTCCCCTTCCTGACTCCAGAACGGTGGGCATTTGGGACATGGTGATGCTTACTGCCAAAACTGTGGCCTCAGAGGGGCCAGGCGATGGCACTCATGGTGGCTCAGTGTCAGAAAGCATCTCCCCAATCATAAAGAACTGCTTTGCTGCCTTTCCCTGTCGTTGGCACCCTCTGCAAACACCATGGGAATTCAAACCACGGTCTCCCTGTACAAACTGCACAGCAGGAGACTGAGCCATGCATGTAAGCAGGAGCGTACCCAAGTGCCTGTCACTTGTGTAGGAACAAAGCTAATGTTCATGGACAGGGAAAACATTTATTGTGCAGCTGCAGGTCTGAGAGGCCAATGGCAAGCCGATGATAAAATTGAAACCAAAATCCACAGGAGCCTTTGTTCTCCTTTTACATTGTTTTTTTTTTTTTTTTGGGGGGGGGGGGGGTTGCACATGCCAGTACTGATTACAATGGAGAGCTCCAAGACAGGGGCCACCTGTATTGGGCCATCCAGCTGAGGGGGAAAGGGCCCTGGACCACCAGGAACATAGACCCCGGGCCTCACCTGACCCATTCAAGGGCCCCTGTGATCAGAGGACAGTCCCTGCTCACTGCCAGCCCACAGCTCCACTCAGTTGGTAGAGACTACACCCAGCCCAATATGCAGCTCATCTGAAAGTAGGCACACGCTGTCTGTTCTGCTGCCAAAAACAAATTATCAGTATGCTTTCTTTTTGTTTCACAAGAAAAGTAGTAAAATGAAGTCTTAACAGTGCAGTCCACCACATGAAGACTCCTCACCAGCTGCTGGAAACAGACACTGGCCTTTGGGAGCTGAAGGAGGAGCTCTAAGCCTGTGACATCACAAGTCTGACATGCTCAGCTTCCAGCTGCTGGTGGATGGTAATTATCCAAACGTGACTGGACTGGAGGGGTGATTAGGAAATGTAGATACCTAAAACTGAGCCTCTGTACGTACAGAGTACCAATACATATACCAGAAGCTAAAAATGCCACCGTATATATATATTTATATTGATGCTCTCACTGAATGTGTTTTACAAAAAGCTCCATGTTTGGTATAGCCTTTTGTAAGATACTAGGAAATTGTGAACACCCCAAGCTGGACATTACGATTTGCGCCTCCCCTTACTCCAGTATGCTATGCAAAATGGGACTTCATGGCTAGTAGCTGAGATGTGTCTTTGGCAGTGTCAAAAAGAGTGAGCTGAGCAGACTTAAAGTAGCTAAAGAGGTAGAAAAGGTGACGGCGAACATTAGAAGGATGCTTGTGTGCATAGGGACAGGAATGGCCAGCAGAACAAAGGAGGTGATATTGCCTCTATTTAGGTCTTTGATGTGACCTTATTTGGAGTATTGTGTGCAATTTTGGAGACCGCACCTTCAAAAGGATAAACAGGTTGGAGTCGGTACAGAGGGTGGCTACTAAAATGGTTGGTGGTCTTCGTTATAAAGCATATGAGGACAGACTTAAGGATCTTAAAATGTATACTTTAGAGAAAAGGCGGGATAGAGGTGATATGATTGAGACATTTAAATACCTCCATGGCATAAATGCATAGGAGGAGAGCCTCTTTTGACTGAAAGCAAGCTCTGCTATGAGGGGGCATAGGATGAGGGTGAAAGAGGATAGACTCAGGAGTAATATGCAGAAATATTTCTTTATGGAGAGTGATAGATGCGTGGAATAGTCTCTCAGTGGAGGTGGTAGAGATGAGAACAGAATCTGAATTCAAAAAAGGGACCATTGTAATAGTGGTTGATACGGAAGGGCAGACTAGATAGAAACGTGACGGCAGAAGATCACATGGTCTATGTTTCTATGCAGGACATTAAAGCCTCAGCAGGATGTGTTATAAAAAAAAAAGCCGAAGTGACTTGTATGGGGGGGAGGGGGCTTACCCAGACCTTTAATAAAGCCCCGACACTGCTGAGACGGGAAGATGGACCAACTGCAGAAAGCATGGTCTCAGTACTGCATCCTTAATCAAACTGAGTTTTGAAACTGTGCAAATGACAGTCAGAAGGTAGGGATGGCAAGTTTCCTGAACCCTGCATCCACCTGTTTGAACTTGGGTGCAGGGCTCGGTTGCTAAGGCACCCTGTGACGTGCAGCTAAGCTAACTGCTACATTTTCCATTACATGCTAGTAGTCTGCTCAGAGCAAACAGACCCATAATTCACAGGACTCTTAGTTAAGCTACCTGAAGACCCAGTAGGACTGTCGGCTTTTCAGATGTGGACTGGGGCTTTCTGGTACTGTTCAACGCTGGGCAGCAGTATTCAAAGATTCACTGTATCTTGAAAAAGAGCCTTGACTTCAGACACCAATGTGCCCTACTGCTTCTTTTCTGCACTCCTATTTGTAGGGCACCTATATTCTCTACCATTCTGTCCCTTTTTTCATATATTTTATTTATAAATATATAAGAAAGACTAAACAAGCAACAGCGCTTTTTCCTATGTAGCACCTATGCAATGGAATAATCTTCCAGTTCAGTTAAGGAAGATAAAGACCTCCAAACATTCCAAAAGGAACTAAAAACATATTTATTCACTCAGCATTATTATAACTTAGACCATTGCTCAGATCTAGCCCCCCCCCCCTAGCATGAACTGTCTACTCATATACCCTTCCATACAATTACAGTCTCATCCACGCTGAATCACTGACAAGCATTTTCTCCTCTTACAAAAGTAATTAATCTATGTCAAAGCCTGAACTCTAAAGTTATGATGCAAGTTATAAATAGTTGTAAAACGTTTATGATTATACTTGGTTTTTTGTAAATAGTTGCATTACATTCTATGTATGGTTTCCATTGTTCTATGTAAACCGCCCCTGATCTTGGGAAGGGGCGGTATATAAAAGTTGTCAAAAAAAAAAAAAAACATTGAAGGTCTGCATTTCTAGATGATGCCCAAAGCACTTGTCTTCAGACATCTCACATCCACTCATTTTCTGCTTTACAGCAGGAAAAGCAATTATGGCAATAAAATATGTTTCCCGCCATTCAGATATTAACAGGGACAATATAGACTGGCATCAGAATCTGGAAAGGTCTCCTTCCTGTATCCTGTAATTTTTTTCTACTGTTAGAAATACTTGTTTCCCTTAACCATTTTATTCATTATTTCGGCAACCTGTGCATGAATTGTTCTACTGGTGCAGTTTCCTGGATCTGAATGGGTAATGCTTGGATGGGCCGTGGATGATGATCAGCACAGCAGCCCCCAGTTTAGATACACAATATTGGCAGTGCAGTGTGGGAAACAGACTGCAGGAGGATCGGGGGGATGAAAGAGGGGTGCAGGCCCAGATTTAGTCATAGGCAATATAGGTAACTGCCAACACCAAATTTTGATAGACACCAGAATGTTGCTGCTGCCATGCTTTGATCTGGACCCCCTTACCTCCACCGCTGTAATTTAAATAACCTGCACTAGGTAGGCCCTTTGATGCCCCACCCCTGGCACGGGTAATAGGAAGCTCAGGCTGGAGGAGTGCACGGGCATTACAGAGCTTATTGCCACTAGTGTTGCAGAGCTACTTCAACCAAGACGCATGGCAGTTACTGTGGGGGATTTAAAGTACAGCAGGGAGGAGGATCTAGACAAGAGAAATTGCTAGGGAAATAAACTTCCCTCCCCCCCCCCCCCTCCTGCTTGTCCAAGAGTGTCCACGACTTTAATTCAGCCCTACAGGGGTGAGGACTGGTGATCCTTACACTGCACTGTGAAGTGAGGGGGGGGGGGAGCCTGGAAATGCACCGTGGGTGTACGTGTGGACACAGTGGCGTGGCAGCATACTTCTGGGGATAGTGCGAAGTTTGTGTATAAGAGTGAATTCTCCATTGCCTCTCCTCCAAAGAGACGTTTTTACTCATATAATGCTAAAAACATCTACACGGTGCTTTGAGTCACGTCAGTGACAGATCCTGCTTATTGAAGCTTACAAGACAGATGTGGAACAGACAAAAATATGGGGAGGAGAGGGGATGTACTTAAGGTACAACAGTAGGGTCAACTAGGTGCAAGGCTTTTGGAGAGTGTGAGGAAGTGCAGTTCGTGTTATAAAAGCATCCTCAGATATGCTGTGTTCTTGGATTTCATCTGACTCTAGGCCAGATGAGAGATGTAGTGACGGGGAGTAGGAGGGGGGGGGGGCTGGAGAAAGAAAGAAAGTTAACCTACTCCTGTTTTTGATCCATCTAGAACTCTTCAAACAAAACTGAAAGGTATGGGGACATCAAGGGGGTAATGGTCAGCAGTGGTGGTCAGTGTATTTGAACGAGCCACATGTTCAACACAGCTGAACAAGTAATCACTGCAGACTGTTGCTGGCACGGTTTAGTTTAGGCTGACTTTTCAGCAGCTCCAAACTATCCGCATAACTGATATCCAGCAGTTGTAGATAGTTTCAGGTCGACACCCTCTCTAACCCTTCACTAAATGAGGAGTAATGCTGGAGATAGGACTCGCTCCCCCCCCCCACCCCCCGCAGCATTATCCATATAGCTTCTAAAACCCTAGAAATAGTGACTTACACGTTTACCCACTGCTGGTAAAATGTACAAGTCCTTTTGAAAATTGACCCGTGTATGTACAGGGAGCTCAGAACTGAATCAAAACATGTCCTCAAGGAGATGTGAAGACATTTAAAACCAGCAGAGTATATGAATATAGTGCCAGGGGGTGCTAGTGATTTACGAGGGGGAGGGGGAAGGGGAAGGTGGAGGCTAATGGAATCTCATAACCCTAAAATGAGTCCAGTGAAATGTCACTCCAGATCTCTTCCAAATGGAAGGAAGTGCAGGACACCACACTATGGCCTCTTATGAGAGTTGCACCACAATGAATCCACGTCATTCAACAGATTTTATACAACTAAAAATGTTCAGATTGGGAGAAGCTAGGCTTCCAGCTTCAGTTTAGAAGTATAGTACTATCAATAATCTGCACAATTTGTTAATAGCTGGCTTTAAACAAAAAAAAAGGAAATCCACATATCTGCACATCACTGATTTTTTTTTTACTCCTAGAAATATTGAACACAACCAAGCCTGAGCTGTCCTCCAACTGGCTGTACCTTGTAAGCAACCCACCAGATCTCATTGTGAGGGCTTTCTGGCAAAGACAGTGACTTATGAATCTTGGGAGCACTGAGCAACTCAAAAGGGCTGCCCTTTCATGGGCCTAGGACCAGAGGAAGAACAGGCCCGATCTGGAATCCTAGCAGTCTGAGAGCACTTCCAAGCCCCAATGCAAGACCTTTTGAGGGGCAGACTTCGTACCCCTGGCTCTCTTCTGGAAGCTCTTGAGGGATAGACTCTCCCAGATCTTTCACCAACTTCGAGACCCTCCACAGAAAGCAATTACCTTTAAAGGGGTGCTTGCTCAACCACACTTTGGAGGCTGGATCAGCAGACTAATTCCATAGCCAGAGCAACTGCCTTGCCACAACCCCTGATTCCAAGAGCTGGGAGATCCTACTCCATTCATAGAAGGCAAATGCCATCTATGCAGCATCAGACTCCAATCTGGCCATCTTTGGGCTGTCCAGGAACTGCTGAACCCAGTGCAGGAGTGCTCTGGTCACCAGACCAACACACAGGGCTGCTTGTGAACCCAAAGCCATGGCCATAAATGTATAAGGAGAGTTTCCACTTTCCTATTGTGAGACTAGGAATGTCATGCACTTGGTCACAGCTGTGACAAGGGCATCCACCCAAGGGAGTCCAAACTGCTGATCTAGCTTGCCCTTGAGTCAGGAGGTACAATCAAGACCGACTGTAGGGCTTTAAGACCTATCTCTGCAATCTCCCACTGAGAGACCAGACACTGCTTCATGGACTCAGTAAAAAAAAAAATCCAGAAGGGTTCCCAATACCCTCCAATACCGGATCCACCTACAATGCTTGCACAGGAGCAGGCTCCACAATATGTAAGGATGCCATAGCATAGGCAGGTACTCTATGAAAAAAACAAAGCACCGAAAAGTCCTCACCCTTTCCCAAAGGAAGTGCACCTTCCTTCTCAGGCTCATCTTATAGAAAGAGTCCTTGCCAGCATCCCAAATACCCTTCAGAGGATAAGAAATACAGCCATTTACACTGTTGTGATATACAGATCTCCTTCACAGGCAGAAGAAGTGGACAGAGATTTAACTGAAGATATTTGCTATTAGTAGGTGATTTCAATATGCTGGATGTTGATTGGCACATCCCTGCTGACGTGTCATCTAGAAGTAAGGAGATCCTGGATTCTCTACAGGAAGAGCTATTCCAACTGGAAACAGAACCCACATGTGAAGGGGCCATACTGGACCTAGTGCTTACCAATGGGGAAAGTATTTGATGTTACAGTGGGGGATCACCTCACATCTGATGATCACCAGATGGTGTGGTTCAGTATTAGGACTAGGGCTGATAAAGTCCATTCAAAAGCAAAGGTCTTAGACTTTAGGAAAACTAACTTTGCCAAGATGGGACAATACCTCAAGGAATTGTAGCCCAATGGGAACAACTGGGGGATGTAGAAAAGCAGTGGGCAAAATTGAAAGGGGATATTTTAAGGGCAACAAAACCTTTTTGTTAGAAAAAGGTGGTCACTATGGTTCTCAAAAGTAGCTGAAAGGGTAAAGAAGAAAAAAAAAAAAAAAAAGGCGGCCTTCATAAAATACCTCGGACACTGGATCCCTGTAGAGAGTGTTGCCAGGTTGAAAACAGCCCACAAACTGTTTCTGTAGCTGCTGCTCATAGCCAGCAGAAAACGAATCCTGGGCCCCAAGAGGGCTGCTGACCTGAGCCAATGACCTCCTCTCAGCCCTGATTGTTGTGCCTGGTTGACCCCCCCATATGGGCCACTTGCCAACAGAAAGGGACTAACCAAAGTACAGTGTGGGGGGCCCCCCGACAATGCCAACAAGCCCTGAGCAACCCCATCACACAAGGGGCAAAAATTGGCCTGATGAGGACATAACCTGGTGAGTGACAAGGCACAACGCTGGACATCAGGCATACTTGCAATGTTCATGTGCCAAAACAAAAAGAACAGTGAAAATGCTGCAAAGGATGTGAATCAGAGAACTGCTGAACCTAAGGAGGGTTTCCCCAACCACCTACGCAGGCCTAGGAGGTCTTGCTGCCAAAGACCTGACTTTATACTGCTTTATCAGGCAGTAGAAAGAGCCAAGCACAGCCCCTTGGAAATTAATGGGCTAAAAAATTAATTTAGAAAACATCCAAAAAATAATGAGCTAGAGCAGACAGCGAGAGGAAAGAGGAGCTGGCTCCAACAGGAGCCCCTGTGAACTAGGCGTTGAAAGCAGAAGGTATCTGCTGAAGGAGACCCTCGAGGGAGGTATGCAGACATGCAGCAGGTTTAAGAGCAAGAGATAAGGACCCCTAGATCTATCCATTCTACCCATAAAGCCTTATAAGCAGATAGGAGAATAAGGGGCATGTTTACTAAAATGGGGTAGGCTACTGCAGCTAACACTGGGCGTTTGTGGCAAAAGCGCCACGGTAGCTGCTAAAGTTGTGCATTTTGTTGGGGTTGTGCCCTGCATTTCCCCAGCAGATAACGCAGGGATCGCAGCAAGACACCATCGCTGATGCAGCTAATGCCATGCCATAGAGGCAGTGTTAGCTGCAAGTCATGAGACTACTACACACTGTTCATGCCCAAAGCAATGATAGAATGGGCACGCCCATTCTGCCCACCCATGCTACTAATGCCCAAAATGCAGCTATCATAGAAAAATGCCCAAGTAGCTGCATTTGTCCCACATTAGCATGTGATGACAGCTAACGCCTTTTAGTAGACATACCCCTAAGAGTCACAGCAAGGCACAGGAGAGCGAGTCACTGAGTGGGGGCATTAAAAAAAGGCCAAGGACAAGACATGAGAAAACAGACTCCTCCCCCATTCTCATGCACTGTCAGAGGTTGGTTAAAACATAAGCTGTATGAGACTCTAGAAGAGCCGAGAACACTATCCGCAGCCTGCAAAATGCAGTCTCCTGGTGACGAGGAAGGTGGGGAGTTAACATACCAAAATGTTAAAAAACTACCAAGAAAATAAATCAAAGTAATAGCTTAGATAGCTGCATGTCCAAAGAGGGATTTTCAGAAGTTACTTAGTGTTCTACATGGGTCAGAACAATCCGATTCCCGACACACTCTCTGATTCGGAGACTGTCATGGTTCCTGTGCTACCAGCAGAACTAGACTGAGCTGCAGCAATCAGAAGCATGTTGGGGTAGCAGATATATAGACTGATGCACCAATGCACCTTCGAACCCAAAACAGCCTAGAAATAATGAAAACCGGCTCCAGGTCAAATAATGAAAAAAAACAGAATGCTTACACAATAGAATATTCTGGAAGGAACACAGACAGGCAAGAACTGAAGATATGGGGAAATCATCATAAAGGAACCAGTTGAAAAATATCAGCTGAGCCACAAGTTACAATGGATCTAAACACCAAACTCGGAGTTCAAAAGCAAATAGGGTGCTATGCTATAACTCAGGACAAATACGTTCTGTCTGCATCAGAAAAAACTGACATATTAATGCAGCTGTCAGCCTCTATTTCCTCTGGCACGGTGTGCTGGAATAAACAAAGCGGGAGACTCTACAGTAACAGGTCATTCTAACACTAAGCAAAGAAAGGGACTGCTTTTATTCATCTGGAATTATGGATTTTTCTGGCTACCAGACTTGCAAGATTTAGTAATCTATGTAAAAAGCCTCCCAAAATCCAAATAGATGAGAAAATTAAACATACTACTTTAGTGATGCAGCAGTTTCTTCATATCCACTTTGGGTTTCCATGTGCAACTATCCAGAGATCTTTCCTCTGTTTTATATCCATTCATCACAGGGACCTCCTCTGTTGGGGGCCATTCATCAGGACTCATTCAGGAGACTTACAGTCACTGGCACTAAATCCAACCACTAGATGTCCCCATTCTACACAACTCCCTCTTCAAACCCCCTGCCCCCTCCCCCTCCCCACTGTATCCCTAAAAACCTGTTTAGGTTGTTTCTTTCCAACCAGACATTTGCATGCACAACTGACATTTTGATTTGTTTTTAATCCTTCAGCGTTTTATATATTTTATATGTGTAATCATTTTATGAATTGTATTGTTATAATTTTGTGTTCTGACTTTGTATGTGTTATGCTGGAATCCTCCTAGGCGCTATTGTGTGGAATATAAATACTTTCAAATTAAATAAAAGAAAGTTTTTCTCCACCCAAGTATTAGTCTGCAGGGTTCCCTGAGGCTCCATACTCTCTCCCCATCTTTAATCTTTTAATCCTCTTGCACCACAAGCTCATTCCTTTGGAGTCAATGTTTATGTTTATGTTTATTTACTTGATATACCGCTGAAGGAAAAACATAAAAGCGGTTTACATAGTACAAATTAAGGAAAACCATAAAGGCATGAAAAGGAAAGGAAATTACAATAATAAAATAGGAAAGCACACCAGACAGAATCATACAACGGGACAGGAGTAAGGGAGAGAGAGGAGGACAAGGTAGAGGAAGGTCATACAGAAGGATCTGGGAGGTCAAAGGCAAGGGCAAAGAAATGGGTCTTGAGGCTGTTCTTAAAAGTAGAGTGCTCATGCTCAAGCTGAATAGAGGAAGGCAGAGAGTTCCACAGGGCAGGGGCTAGGAAGAAGAATACAGAAGAGCGAGTGGCTTGAAGACAGGCAGAAGTATGTGAGGGGAGGTGCAGGCGGTTGAGGTGGAAGGATCGGAGGGAGCGAGCTGGGGTGTGCAGGCAAACAAGGTCAGCCAAATACTGGGGTGAGTGGGTGTAGAGAACACGATGAAGGAGTACCAGAATTTTATAGTGAATACGGAATTTGATGGGGAGCCAGTGACGATGGATGAGGAGAGGTGTAATGTGATCGCGGATGGAGGAGTGAAAAATGAGTCGAGCAGCTGTCTTTTGTATGCGTTGGAGACGGTGAACACTTTTTTGCAATGACTTCCAAGAGTGAGAGCGCCTGATGTGTGTCATCTCAATACCTGTCTTGCTGCAGTTGACTCATGACTCAGAAGCAACCACTTCAAACTCAATCCATCGAAGTGCAAGGCATGGGAGTATCAGATCCTCCACAATTACCATCCGCAGCCCCTGGCCTTCAGGGTTCTTCCTATACTACTTATCATTTGTATAGTGCTACAAGGCATACTGCAATGCTGCATATATACGAGGGGTGTCCGATATTAAAGGTACAGGCCAAAATTACACTAACATTTGTATTTAAAGAAATTCAATGCATTCCACCAAAAACTACATACTTTTATTTACTTCTGCACATAATCGCTGTAAACATTGACACATTTATCCCAGCGTGACACTACTTTGAACATCCCTTCACGATACAGTTGCGTAACAAGTTGCTTGAAGTAGTCCATAACGGTGTCTTGCAATTCCTCCCGATCTTGCAGAAGTTGAGATCGCATATGATTTCATGAACAGAACTCTTAGGAATGCCAGTCATTTCAGCAATTTCACGAACTTTAATGCGACGATCCTCCCTAATCAGACGTTCGACAATTGCGCAGTTGTCATCCGTGTGTGAGGCCCTTGGTCTGTCTCTTCTTTTCCCGATCATTCAACTCCGTTCGGCCATCTTTAAACTTGTTACACCAGACGCCCTTTTTAGGCTTAAAACGTTCGGGCCATACATGCCCTCTAATCTGCAATGAATTTCGCTCTGCTTAACTCCTTCGTCTTTTAAAAATCTGATAACTCCACACACCTCAGACTTCGAATACTCTACGATTACACATGCCATGTTTGTTTACTTCCCGAAAACTACTCATAATTTGAGTTTTTAAAAAAACACAACGCTACAGACTCTCCTACTACGAGTACAAGTAGTCCTGCATATGACGGCACTATTGCGTATGCGGAGCCAGTATGATTGCCACCTGTACTTTTAATATCGGACACCCCTCGTACATGTAAGAAACCAGCCCTGCTTCAAAGAGCTTACAATGTAATTGAAAGACAACACAAACTAGGGACCAGGGTAAATCTAAGGAAATGATAAAGACACAGTCAATGATACAACCCAATACTGTCATGGCCTAAGTCATTTACTCAACAGATGTATGCCATTGTTAAATCTTCCATCTCTCTTAAAATAATCCAGGCAATTAGACCTTTATTGAATAAATCAGCACTTTTGTCTGATTTTTCCCCGATAATTAGCCAACTAGACTACTGCAATTCTCTCTTTAGCGGACTCTCCACCTCACTTCTCCAACATTTGCAATTTATCCAAAACCAGTTATCAAACCCATCTCCTTCTCTCACAAACATGACCATGTTCTCTGTTGCTAAAGGAACATTGTTGGCTTCGGATTCCCTACAGAATCAAATTTATATTGCCAGCGCATAAGGGGTCATGTTTACTAAAGATTGTACCAGTAGCACGTGTTTGGGCTGCGCATGCCAACTTCAGGAAGCATGCGTGTCTGTCCCCCTGCCGTTGGCATGTGGTAAGCAGGGCCGGCCCGTCCATTGAGCGAGAATGTTTTTTGCACAGGGCCCCGCGTTTCAGGGGGCCCCGCGCAAAAAACATTCTGATCCTAAAGTCAAATTTAAAAAAAAAAAAAAAAAAGAGCTGTCTTCTCCCGCTGCCGGGGCCGCCGCGACAGAATCGAGTGTGCCGCGGGGCCCCCCCTGCCCAGCAGAGCCTGCCCTCCCCTGTATCCGCTCTCTCGTACAGCTGCCTGCAGTCTCACGCGCCGACTTTCAGAGCGTGAGGGGAGAGTTTCTCCCTCGCTGCTCTGTTAAGCCCGCGGGGGCTGATGGGAAGTTCCCATCAGCCCCCGCGGGCTTAACAGAGCCGCGAAAGGGAAACTAGTCCCTTCGCGCTCTGAAAGCCGGCGCGTGAGACTGCAGGCAGCTGTACGAGAGAGCGGATACAGGGGAGGGCAGGCTCTGCTGGGCAGGGGGGGCCCCGCGGCACACTCGATTCTGCCGCGGCGGCCCCGGCAGCGGGAGAAGACAGCTTTTTAAAAAAAAAATTTTGGCTGGGCTGGGCTGAGCTGGGCTGGGGGGGGTTAGGAGTGCTGATGGGTTATGGGGGGCTGGGGGGGGTTAGGAGTGCTGATGGGCTGGGGGGGGTTAGGAGTGCTGATGGGCTATGGGGAGGCTGGGGGGTTAGGAGTGGTGATGGGCTATGGGGGGGCTGGGGGGGTTAAGAGTGGTGATGGGCTATGGGGGAGCTAAGTCTTTATATGGGCTGATGGGATTAGGACTGGAAGTGGGTTGATGGGGGTTAGGACTGCTAATGGGCTATGGGAGGCTTAAACTAAAAATTGGGTAATAGGGGATTAGGATTGGAAATGGGCTGGTGGGATTAGGACTGGGAGTGGGCTGACGGGGAGGTTAGGACTGGTAATGAGGTATGGGGGGGCTTAAACTGAAAATTGGGTGATGGGGGATTAGGACTGGAAATGGGCTGGTGGGATTAGGACTGGGAGTGGGCTATGGGGGGCTAGGACTGGAAATGGGCTGGGGGGGTTGCTAGGACTGGAAATGGGCTGGGGGGATTAATACTTGAGGTGGGCTGATGGGGTTAGGACTGGTAATGGGCTGTGGGCTGTTGGGGGGGTTAGAACTGGTAATGGGCTATGGGAGGGTTAAGACTGGTAATGGGCTGTTGGCTGATGGGGCTGTCTGGTAATGGGCTATGGGGGGGTTAGGACTGATAATGGGCTATGGGGGGGCTAGGACAGGAAATAGGCTGATGGGGAGGGGTTAGGACTTGAGGTGGGCTGATGGGGTTAGGACTGGTAATGGGCTGTGGGCTGATGGGGGGGTTAGGACTGGCAATGGGCTATGGGGGGCTGACTGGAAATGGGTTGATGGGGTTAGGACTGGAAGTGGGTTGATGGGGGGGCTAGGACTGGTATTGGGTTGGGGGGTTGCTAGGACTGGAAATGGGCTGATGGGGGGCTAGGACTGGAAATGGGCTGATGCAGGGACTAGAAGGGAATGGATGCTGGGTGAGGCTGAACTAGAAGGGAGCTGATGTTGGGGGAGGATTAGAATGGGATGGGGCTGGGAGAGTAAAATGGAGAGGGGAAAAATATTTTGTGTGGAGGGATAAAAAATCTACAATTGGCCGGGTATTGGGAGAGTAAGTGGGGATTGAGGATGGAGGGGTAAAATTTGAGTGGATGAAATAGGAATGAGGAAAGAGCAAAAGGAGAAAGATTAGTATGTTAAAGCAGATGTAGAGAGAGAGAATGGAAAAAAAACTAGAAGAGAGAAGAAAGGACAAATGGACAGCAGATGATGGAGAGTTAGCAGAAAACATGAAGAAACCAGAAGAAAGTGGCTGGAGCAATTGCAACTGAAAAACAAATGCACAAAAGGTAGAAAGATATCTCTTTATTTGAATTTATTAACTGGAATATGAAAGCTCTGGGAAATGTGCATCATTAACGTCTGCGCTTTGTTTGGTACAAGAGGAAATTAATTTATAGTTTTATTTCTACAGTGTTGTTGTACATTCCAAGTTTGGCTTTTGGGGTTCCCAGTTTAATTATTGCCTTCCTGTTTCTAAATTGTGATTCCTTGTTTGGTGATGGTCTATGTTCTGCATGTGTAACTGAGCTGAGGTATTCTGTTTATGTAATTCCTATTTGACATTGCCACTTGTTCTCTTTCCTCAGTAGGTCATGTATTGTTGTTCTCTGAAATGTATTGGTTTAATATTTGCAGTGTTGCCTTTTGATAGGTAGGGTATGGTGCTTTGTGAGTCCTGGTAGTGCTGTTAGGATACGGCGGGTTTGCTATTGGTTCTAAATGGGCAGTGTTTGTAGTAGTTCCTAATGTGCCTGGCGGTTGGCACTGGATTATAGTAATGTAGAAATCTTTTAGTCTGTCTTTATCCATACATTCATTAAGAGACATGTTTACTAAAAGTTAGTGTATGTTAGCATTATGCAAATATTTATGCAAATAAGGCCACTTATGCAAATGAGGCCCCGCACCGAGTCTCCGCACATGGCCCCGCATCCCCCTTGGGCCGCCCCTGGTGGTAAGCCAGCATGCAGGTGCAACTAGCGCCACCCATTAAGGTGCCATTAAGTGCACCTGTGCTAATGACAGTCGCGATTAGCACCCCCCCTTACACCCATGCTAATTACCATGCACAGCCACTCACGTTCCACCCAATCGCCTCCCTCCCTACCAGTGCAGGATTTTCAGTACAGGACACCACACTAAATTTTAACGTAGCACGCTTTTCACATGCTGGACCCAAGGCTAGCGGTTAGCACAGTTTAGTAAACATAGCCCTAGGCCTTTTAGGCTACTCAACCCACTTACCTAGTCAGCTCTTTGATTTCTTACACATCATCCAGCTCTCTGCAGTTTCAGACTCACAATCTGCTCAGCTCACCTGAACTCCACTAGAAACTCAGCAATCTTTGTTCTAGCCCTGGTCCTTTGGAATGCCATATTGCTAGAGGACGGAATCCTCAGCAAAATGTT
Organism: Ichthyophis bannanicus; assembly: GCA_033557465.1. NCBI lineage: Eukaryota > Metazoa > Chordata > Amphibia > Gymnophiona > Ichthyophiidae > Ichthyophis > Ichthyophis bannanicus. Next base: position 366,863,916 of record CM066033.1, on the reverse strand, counting down.
TTTTAAGGTTTAAACAAACAAAAAAAGCCATTTCTTAAATTGGCTTTCAAGAATCCCAACCCTTAATTGGGGAAGTGAAGCCAGGTCAAAAATGGTAATGCTACAAATCTGATTCCCTCTGCCTATTTCCTTTCTACCCCACCCCCCACCCGCCCCCAACCTTTGCACCCTCTAGTTTCTTCTCCTGTTTATTTTGTAAACTGCTCTGATGGATAAGTGAAAAGCAGTACATAAAGTCCAAATAAATTACACAGGTCTGCAAAAACTTTTTTTCGAGAGCTGTTTTGGTTATTCCACATAATCTTTATGTTTTTTCGGGCACTGAATCCAAAAATAACCTCCATTTTGTCATAGGACATCACGTTTCCTGACAATTTAGGTAACTATGTTAAATAAGGCAATACCTCAAAATAAATGGAAATAGACTTATAAAATTAAAGTTTTATTACAATATTTTCATGAAAATCCTTTTTTGAACTGAAATGAGCTCACCTACACACTCTAAACTCGATTATTCCTCCTTGTGAGGCTCCTCTTGGTGCCTTTACACTTGTGAGTAGCATCTGGAATGTCTCTCTGAAGCATCCAACAGCAGTCTGCCATCATTGTAATGCTCCATTTTCCCTGGTATCTCCTTTCCATCTCTTTAATGTCTTGGTGGAATCGTTCATCTTGTTCCTCACTCACAGCTCCCAAATTTTCAGGAAAGTAGTCAAGGTGGGACTGGAGGAAATGCACTTTCAAACTCATCAGGCAACCTAAAGCTTGAAATGCTTTCAGCATTCGTCCGACGATCTTTGATGTAGTGAGGATCTTTGTTATTGCCTAAAAATTTCTGTACAACTTCTTTAAATGCAATCCACCCTTCTTTTTGAGGATCCGTCATGGTATTGACAAACTCTTGAAAAACTATAAGCCTTCTAATGTCTTGTCCGACGAACACACCTTCCTTCAATTTTGCCTCCGACAGGCCTGGAAACTTGGTGACCAAGTATTTGAAGCATTCTCCATCTCTTGGAAGTGATTTTACGAATTGCTTCATCAATCCCAATTTTATGTGGAGAGGTGGTAGAAGAACTTATGGGAAGGTACCAAAGTTTTTCGGAGGACATTTTTTTCACTGACTGTTAGCACCCTCGGCTGCCAACTCTTCTTGGTCCAGTGATTTTGTAGGTCTCGACTATCCCATAGACACAGAAAACAAGGATATTTGGTATACCCAGCTTGTTGCCCGAGCAGCATGCACAAGACCTTCAAGTCCCCACACACTTGCCAACCATGGTCTTCATACTTAAGTTTACGAAGAACCAATTCCAAGTTCTCGTAGGTTTCCTTCAAGTGTACGGAATGACCTACAGGTATGGAAGCGTAAAAACCGTTGGAGTAAAACTGCTTTGAGACTTTTTTGAAGAATCTATAAAAAGACTCCATTGCTCTGAATCATATTGGATTTTAAATTGACCCATCAGACCTTTGACATCGATGCAATAAACCAACTTGTATTCCTGGACGAAGTAAGGAACGAACTCCTTTTCACGATGTCTGAACCATGAAGATGACACTCCTGGCAACAATAAATTCCTGCTTTTCAGCCTTGATCCGAGTAACTCAGCGGCATCTTTGGGAAGATTCAAGTCTCTTAGCAAATCATTCATCTCCTCCTGAGAAAACAATTTTGGTCTTGTATCATCTTCAAAGTCAGAACTTGATTCGTCATCTGGTTCAGGTATGACTTCACCTTCATCAGAGCTAGGTATCTCTTCCAAGGTAGCAGGGGGCTTGGGTACTGGTATATCTGTGCCATGGGGGATGGGACAAATTGCCAAGTGAAGATTGGGGTATGAAATGGAATGCTTCCATTTGGAATTAAACCCTTTCACATTGCATGAAGAAAAGTAACAGTCGTCACTATGGTTCTTTTGCTCTCGCCATACCATAGGAATCGCATAACGGCAAGATTTTTTCTTACTCTTGAACCAGTTTTGGAGTCCTCAACACACCGTTTGCACACTTTATGAGGCGCCCAACTTTATCTTGATCTCCAATTTTTAGTCCAAAGTATCCAAAGTATACTTTTTTCACAAAGTCTGTAATATTCTGCTGTTGCTTCAACGCTGTATATTCACCACAGATGAAACAGAAACTGTCTGGCAAATTAATACACTTTTGCGGAGCCATAACATAACGGTTGAAGAATGACGAGCTAACACGAATTGCGATGAAAAAGTGTGAACAGCCTAGAACCAAGAACCTGATGATGATTCGTGCACAAGTGTGGCATGCAGAAGAGAGCAGCTCTGTGTCTGTACACGAGACGTCACAGTGCTGGCCACGCCCCCCTGCACTGACCGGAGCTGCTGCTATCTGCCCTGTGTCTCCCTCCCACTGGATTCTTCAGGAAAGATTAACCCCTTCTACCATTAGAAGCACAGACTTAAAACTTGCTTAGCTTATATATATATTGCTGACCATCAGATTTACAGTGCTATATTTTTTTTTTACATAACTCGGACAACCCCTTTAAGGGTTTTTTTTGGCATTTTATATCTTAAATGCACTTATGTGAATTAATTAATAGCAATTTGAATTAATAGTAATTTGAAAAAAATTGATAAATTTGAAGACAATTTTGCATGTTGTGGCAAATCATGACGTCTAGGAGTTTTTTCAATATTTTATTTGTTTTCAGCACACCAAAATACATGTAAATTAGATGAAAATAATCAAACAGCTTTTTAGTCGCAGAGCTGTGTTATAAATGAAACTCAGGCCTCTCTGCATGGCAATTACTGAGCTACCAGGACAGAGCAAAACTCCATTTTAAAAGGATGGCACTTAAGTTTTAAAAAAAAGCCATTTTGAGAGAGGCTTTTGTTTTTTTTTTTTAACGTTCCGATTCTATAGAGTACAGATGGTATTATTCCAATAGGACAGCTGTCAGTTCCCCCAGGTGACATTTGTGTTGTGTGCATTCCAGCACCAGTTTCCAAGCTGCCTTGGAAAAACATACAAACTGCAGTAGTCACAAACTGTTCCAGAATTTGCTTGGTTCAGCCAATCAGCACTGTTAAAAAGTCCAAACAGCATTTATTTTTATTTTGTTAATTTCACTGCAGTGGAAAATTAGGTGTTCGAAGCTTTAGAAATCAGTTTTGTCAGCTGCCCCAGTACCAAAGATTCAAGTGACATGGAATACTGTTGCAAATGGAGAGGAAGGCACCGTGACTGAAAGGTGCACACCTACATTCAGTCCCAAAAATATGGATACATTTAACAAAAAGACGTGATTGTCTGCTTTCTACAACTTCCCCACACCCACCATAACCATGACTCCTTTCAGTCCAGAAGAGGCCAGGACCGAAAACAGATGAGAATAGCCAAATATCACACACCATTATGGCACCTTCAAAAAGGTGCCACTGTACTGCTCATCACCAAAAGTTACTACATATAAAACATAACATAGCATCAACAGCTAACAAGCTAGATTTCTCCAAGCAGGTGGAATGTTTATAAAAAAAGATGGGCATCTTATTTCAGTGTACTAAAAAATAAATATTTAACCAAAAATGCAAAAGAGAGAGGAACAAGCCAATTAGTTAGCATGATGAGCTTCGACGCATGTCTCCAAACCCATGTCCTCTCTCAGAGAGAGAGTTCACCTTCCCTTTGCACATAAAATGACTGTCTACCTATATTATGATGAGAATGCAGTTGCGGGCTGGAAGAACAGCAGAGCAGTGACCCAACACCATCTTGGAAAGTCTCTCAAGGTCAACATGTTCATTCAAACTACAGAGAAGGCTTGTTCTCACCCAGGTTTCCTGTAAGTGTAACCCTCAATCCTGTTCTCTGCCCATGCATTTCTATGGACCCAAGCCTTTACCTATTACAGGGCATCATGTTAGCATCAACCCAGGTAAAACTGATCAAGCTGATCCAGTCCAGATTTGGTTTCCTTAACAAAGTCAGAACTACAGCTCCATATGCAAAGTGGGCAAACCCAGGCCTGGATCTGCCTGTTCAGTTGGCCTGGGTTGGTGTCCCTACTGTACATGTAGGCAAGTTGCCTTCTCTTTGACTTGGGAAATCGAAGTGATCAAATCTAAAAGCCAAATACTACCACACGTATTTTAGTATCTGAAAATAATGCCTGCAGCTTCTGTTGGACCAATAAAACAATCTGTTGTAGGAACCAAGCTGGAGATACCTCCGAGGCCTCCTCTGCAGACAATGTTCATTCCACACAGCATGTCTGGACAGGACACCGCAACATCTATGTTTAGCTCAGTTTGACATGACAGTGACGAAACCAGTTTCCCAAAACAGTATTTCCTAATATAGTGAATATTGCTTGAACAGAGAATGGTTCAACCATTTCTGGCTAAGGGATTTCTTTGTAACTGAAATCTTCTATGCCTTTTTGCTTTTATGACCAAAGTCTCTGAATCCATGAGCACAATTTGTGAGTTTCAGAACAGATACTGTGCTTGAAAGAAACTGAAACACCCCCACCAATGATTACATACATTCTTCCTCTAGTGATTGGGAAAAGTCAGGCTACAAAGATGAGGTAAAGGGCTAAGGCCTAAGGCCTCTTCAGCACCACAGGAAACTCACTGGGTGGAACCGTGCACAGTCAACAAGGCAGAGAGTCAGGCTATCTAGCCTCACTTAGGCCACTGCTTGGCTGATGGGCAGACCCTCATTAGAAGTGTGACCCAGACTCAGCAAGAATTCTTACCATCAGGGCCAGCCTGTCCACTAGGCAAACTAGGCAGTAGCCTATGGTAACTGACCCTGGTGGGCAGCACAACTCCATTTTCAAAGCGGCGGCACACATACATGCCACTGCTTTCAAAACAGATTTGTGCTGCTGCCCCCCCCCCCCAATCCATTTTCTCATCTTGCGGCGGCTGGGGAGAGGGGGCAGCAGATGGTGACTGGTTAGGTGTGTCTGAGGACTGTGATGAAAAACACCACGGGTGGTGCTGCTGACTTTGAGGCATGTATGGTTATTAAAATCAGTCTTTTGGTGCTTCTGTCATGCAGTGGGAGTCTGTCCCACAGAGACAGATGTACCCCAAGAAGGCCCCAGTGCCTTTGCACTATCAAATCTCATGCTGCAAGGGACTTGTGGGCAGTCAGCCATTAGCTTAGTCTGCAAGCATCACAGATATCATTTGGTTATATGCATCTTCTTGACTAGATTGTAAGCTCTATAGAGCAGGGATCATTTTGTATGTGTTTTAGATGCCCTGTTATTCTCTGTTTCATGGGTTTTTGAATTTGCATGCCACTTTGGGCACAGGAGATCAGTATAATTATTTTGCTACATAGCAGCTAGAATGGACACAACGCCATCCCAACTTCTCCAACCTACAAAACCAACTGAAACCACAGGACATTCATCATGCTCCAACTTTATGCCCTCCTATACTCCCTCCTTGCCCTACTCATCCTCACCTCCACTGCAAACTCCCTCCTACACCTCTACCCAAACCCGCCCCTATGCTCCTCCCCCCCACCACCCCCCCTCTCCCCCTATCAGCCTGACATGCAACTACCTCCCTCTCCCCCGCACACACAACTCACAACACCTCATCACAATCCAAACAAACAAGACCTCATTCCCCCACATAAACCACCCAACCTAGTATCCTTCAACTGCGCACTCAATACACATTCCACAAAAAAACAAAATCTCTGCCATAAGAGATCTTCTCTGCACCCAAAACCTGAGCATCCAATGCCTCACCAAATCTTTGCTCACTGAAACAGACATAATCCTCCTAAATCAAATCAGACCCCCCCCCCCCCAACCACAGCCTCTTCCACTCTCCACATACCCACAGAAAGGGAGCTCTAAAACTCTGAATTTCAACTAAGTAGCCTCAAAAAGCACCTTAATCCTGGACACACTCACCATTGCAAACAACTCACCATCTGCCTAGTCTACCGCTCCCCATCTACCTCAACCAATGAACTCCTCCACATCACTCTTGAAAACAAGAAACAAAAGGACCTCATTCTACTAGGAGACCTCAACCTCCAATCAGCCCCAACGAAACAAGCGACAACCTTCCTGGAAGCCATGGCAGCAATGGACTTTTCACAAATCGTATATTCTCACTCAAACAAAGGCAACACCCTCGACCTCATCTTCACAAGCAACAACCTCATCCACATTGACCCCACTCCCACAAATCCAGACCCTCCCAGTACCCTGATCCGACCACAGCCTATAATCTTTGTCTCCCCTTTAGCACCTCCCAAAATAAATCACATCCCCTAATCTGCATAAGAGTCTCTTCAAGCAATTTGACAAAAATATCCTTCCTCACCCACATCTTCCCAATTCTTAACACCAAAAATCTGGACCTGGACACAACTATGACCTCCTGGAACCAAACCATCAGTGAATCAGTCTCAACCTCGACCCACCTACAGACCCCTGTCCACAAACGGACCCCATGGTACACCTCACTCTGAAAACCAAAATCACAACTACGGAGACAAGAATGCAAAGGGAGGAAATCTCGACTACCCACAGACCAATCCTGCTACATGACCCTCCTAAGGGAATATAACCATGCCACAAACTGCTCCAAGCAAAGCTACCATGCCAAACTAATTCAAAGATCTCAACCACCCACAAGAGCTATTCACCCTAGTAAAAGAACTCATAAAATCTCCCTGCGATAATACATACAATAGCTCCATCACCCCACAACAACCAGATGACTCGCCATCCTCAGCCCAAACAAGCCTACCACCTCAACTTACCCCATCAGCGTACTCATGGACCATCTTCAAAACACATCACTACTGAAAACAGAAAGCACCATCTTATCCCTCAACACTACAACATCCCCCCTGGACCCCTGTCCAGTTAGCTTGATCAAAGCCACCAAAATTGGAACTCCCCATTCCTCACAAAATTCACTCACTCAAAGCTCCCTACTATCTGAAAACTTCCTCAATCCACCCTCTGTTTAAAAAAAAACCCACCCTGACGCCTCTGCTACAAAACCATTGCAAGCCTACCATTCATAGCCAAAGTAATCGAGAAGACCATCCAAAACCATCTGCAAGAATACCTTGACACCCTTGTCCTGCTTGATCAACATGGATTCAGACCACACCACGGAGTGGAAACCCTCTTAACTTCCTTCATGAACAACCTCATAAAATTTATAACTCACAGTGTTTCATACTCATAGTCCTCGATATCTCAGCAGCCTTTGACACCATCAAACATAACATCCTCCTACAATGCCTACAGTCAATAAAAATATGGGATGCAGTATTAAAATGGTTCCAAGCTTGCCTGAACAGGCTCCAGCAAATAAGGATTGGATCGCTATCAACCCCATACACCCAGACTCAAGATGTCCCCAAGGATCCACCCTCTCAGCACTTCTCTTCAATATCTACATGCAACCACGCTGCATTATCACACAACATCAACACACACATCTATGCAAATGACATCATGCTATATGCACCATTCAACCTGAACAAACTCGCATACCATGAGCTACAACAGCGCTTCCCAGACATCTCACAATGGTTCTCTATATACCAACTATCCATAAACTTCAAGAAAACCACATTCTTATTTGTCACTCCACCCTCATCTATCATCTTCAACCACACAGAAATCCAAGTCAAACCTGAAGTAAAATACCTGGGCATTACCCTTGACAGTCACCTCACCCGGAAGGCACAAACAACGACACAGCAAGAGCAATCTATTACAAAACCAACACCCTCCAGCATGTCCACCCTCTCCTCAATCCACCAGACTTCTGCTTGGCCCTACAGGCTTTTATCATGACACGTATTGACTACTGCAACTCAATATACCACGGACTACCAAAGTCAATGCTCCTTCCTCTGCAAGCAGCCCTCCACATGACAGTTTAGATCATCCAAGGCACTCCAGGCAGTACCACATCACCCCTATCCTCAAACATCTTCACTGGCTCCTACTGCAGAGCAGAATACAATACAAAATTCTCCTAATGATATATAAAACCCTCAACCACCAATCATCCCCCTACCTTCAAACCCTCTTTGCCCCACTACAGACAAACAGACCCCGAAGATCCTCCACCAGGAATACTCTAGCCACCCCCTAAGCAATAACAAAAAGCAGCCAGCAAGCATGCGCCAAATCCTTTATGCTCTGCTCCCACATCCTGGGACTCCCTCCCCGACTCCATAAGAAGCACCAAAGACCTCTGCACCTTCCGCAAACTCCTCCACATTCCACTTCGGACCCACCTCCACATAATCCTCCCCCAAAAACATTCTCCACTATGAAGAATACACTGTATATAGTTAAAGGTAGCAAGCCCCTGCCTAAACTTATGATAATAAGTTTGTCCTTTAATCCTTATTGTATAAAGTTAATGTTCCACGTAAACGTTGTTTAACCAACGTTCTATGTACACCGCTTTGACCCCTGTGAAAAGTAGTATAAAAGTTCAGCCAAATAAATAAAATAAACAGCACTGCATCTATGGCCCTATATAATAATGTGGGTTACGGCATTATCGCAGTTGTTACTACAGCAGGCATGGATGCAACTGCTACTATGAAAACACCAACCAGCCTCCTTACTTTCTTCTTTATAATACAAATGGTGAGCTGCAAGGAGCAGGGACTCACTCTTATGCAAATAGATGCAGCACGGCATTGCAATATTTAGCTTACGCCTTTCCGGTAGTAGTTCAAGGCAAGTTACAATCAGGTATTGTAGGTATTTCCTTGTCCCTACAATCTAAGTTCATGCCTGAGGCATTGGAGAGCCAAGTGACCCACCCAAGGCCACAAGGAGTGCCAGCGGGACCCAATAAATAGTATTAATAGTCAGCTGTTTAAGTGGGTGCCTAATGCAACAGGAGATACCCTGACTTGCTCAAAGGTCATGCCTTCCTCTTGAGCCCAAGTCTTTCCTTTCCATTGTACTTTTTTGTTACGATCCTGTCCCCTGTTTTTAAAAGGTTTCTTCCCAGAGTCCACTTTGCAGCCATTTAGGCTGTATTCATATGGCACCAAAACAAGGTAAATCCTTGTAGGAAGTTCTGATAAGTAACAGCCCAGCAGAGCCCCAGTTTACTTACATTTAGGGTTGCCAACTGGCTCCAGATGCGCCTAACATGCTTGATCCAGTCCTAGGTTTATTCCATTGCATACAGGGACATGTAGTTCTGATTTCTCCATTGTACTACATAAGAAAAGCTAGACTACAAGTCCCTGCATACAATGGGGTAAACACAGGACTGGATCAAGCCTGTTGGGCGCATCTGGAGCCAGTTAGCAACCCTACTTACATTTGTTATATGGATGATGAGTATTTGATCTTAATCTTTCCTAAACTGTTAAATTGCCCAAATAATGACATAGCTAATTGTCAGACCTGGGCCTGTGTTCTACCAGACTTGACAGCATGCCCTTAATATCTCACCTTCTTGTTCTCCCATTGTATAAATACATCCCTTCCACCTCCAGAATCTGCCCTAGACTTTCAGCTGTTTGTCATGCAGAAACCATTCATGTTACTGTCACATAAAAAGCCCTCAGAATTACCTTCATGGTATCTGCAGGCTAGCGCACACACACACACGGTGCACTGAGTCCCCCTTTGAAATGGAAGGAAGCTGGCCACTTACAGGGCCAGGAAGATGAATATTTATAGCAGCTACCCATGTGACTGCACCTAGCCAATTATGATCCTTAAGTATGTGATCCCAGCACAAATGCAAAATGCTTATTTCAAAAGTAGCTGCTATCACGTACAAGACTTAGCCAATGGAATGATTTCTGGGCCACCATCCAGAAATGGGAACTTGGAAACACTTGTTCACTTTTGCTCAGTTTTTATTACTCTTTCAGCTTGAAACACAGAGCATAAGTTCTTTAGGACAGGAACATGACCCTGATGCATCATGGAGCTGCATAGACAAGCTGGTACTAAGTGAACAATAAAACATTATTACAGCTGGTCTGCACCATCCCACTGCTATCCCAGGTCAAGCAGTGTACGCTTCTACTGTGGATCATATCACTGTACTTTTCTGACTTCTTTCAGGATAAATATAACACAGCAGCAGCACATTTTTTTTACTTTACGCTCACTGTTCTAATGGCTCGGTTGACTGAAAAGTAGATGTGGAGGGGTGCCCATGAGTTCTTCAGGATATTCTAACTGTAAAGCTCTCCTCTATGCAGGAACAGGAAAAGAGCTGCCAACTGGCTTCAGGCTGCTCCAGTACTGGCTTTAACCCATGGAGTTGTAGCTTAAATTTCTCAAAGAAAATTAAGAGTTGCAACTCCATGAATTCAATGAGATAAAGCCAGGAGAACAGAGAGATGCATGATAATTTCATACTGCTCAGTTTTCTTCTATGATAGAGATTTGCTCATACACAATGTTCATTGTGTGATTTTTGGTTTAATAACTACATCATTAATTTACACAGAGATGGATTTCCTGACTCAATTGGAGACCAGAGAAGCAAGAGAGTTAGCCGAACACAGGACTAACCAATAACAAAGCAGCTTTCAAAATGCTCCATGACATCACAATGTGCTCTGACCAGTGGCCTAAGCTCAAATTCTGGGCCCCTAAGCCACAATTTCTGAGAGGGGCTCTCAATAGCTCCTTCCAAGGCCTGAATTTCTCACAACCCCATCCTAAGGCATTACAGGATTGGCCAGAAAGTCTCCCTCCTGGAACTGGGTAATTTGGCAGCTCCAAGTTGAATGGGTCCTCCCTGAAAATCTGGCATCTGACCCCCTTAAAGGTACAGTTCAGTCAGTGCAAGGACAGTGCCTAACAACACATCTGCTTCCACAATCCACACCCCACCCTTTACCTCATGGCATTTTGCTGGTTCTTCTCATTTTTAACACCATCCCCCATGGCACCTTGCTGGACTCTCTCTCACCTGCTTCCCACTACAGCTCCTCTCCAGGTCCTCTACTTGAATTCCTACATAGTTGCAAATTTACCCAGGAGGGACATTTTAGGCCAATCCAGGTTTCAACTTACATCCCCAGTACAATGTGGTATCAGTAGTCACTGATTCTACTCAGGGCCGGCCCATCCACTATGCAAACTAGGCAGTCGCCTAGGGTGGCAGATCCCGGTGAGCTCAGCCCTAGACAGTCCTGCTGCGCTGCCCCCGATATCCAGCCTCTCACCATGGGATGAGGGCGGCGCAGCGATCACCGTTTGAAACCGCAGCAGTCTTTAAAATGTGTGCATTTGCATCCTGTCAGAGGGGTGGGAGCCGCAGGCCTTGAGAGCGCACATGCACTTTAAGGCCTGCAGTGGCTTCAAAGAGGTGATCACTGTGCAGCCCATCAACTCCCGGTGAGAGGCTGGATGTTGGGCGCAGCGCAGAACATCGGCAGGGCCATACCAACGGCTGTGCGAGCAGTGTGCCTGCACAAAGCACAGAAGGGGACACTAATATCATCACTGGACTTCTGGAAAGCTCAAAAAGAGTGAGTTACTGCACATGTCTGAGTGGAGGGGGACACCAGATTCGTTAGTTGCACAGGGCGCATTTCTAGTTTGGCACAGTCCTGCACATTGGGCCTGCCTAGGGCGGCAAGCTCCCTTGGGCCGCCCCTGATTCTACTAATTGAACTCCGTGCTGCTCGTCCCATAAAGCATCATGATAGGCTTGTCAGAAATCCAGAACTGACCCCTTCCTGAGCCCCCTTCTTGCTACGTTCTCTGCCATAGCCCCTTCCTAGATGCTTTCTCTCCTACCCTTCCTTATCATGGTCCCTTCCTCCCAAAGTCCTCATCTCATATCATTTGGCTGGTCCTAAGCCTGATGTGAGCAGCAAGAGAAGAGTGAGCCTACATGCACTCACGACTCCGAGCCCTGCTGCAGCCCTAATCCTCGCACAGGTTTACCTGGTAACAGGAAACCTGAGAAAGAGGAGAGGGTGGGACTGTGGCAAGGGCACACAAGCCCTGTGCTGACTTTCACCCCTTTTTCTGCTGTTGCTGGAAGATCATCACTGGGCGCCTGCCCTAATCAGCTGTTCCTGGACTGTGAATTGTCAGCTACCCTTCCCCCACTCGGTATTTTGGGGGCTGCTTGGATAAAGTTACACCACTAGCTCCCTGAGATTTCAACTGAATTGTGCCTGCAGCAAATACAATAAGAAAGGGATTCTAAGTGTAGCCTTGAGGGCAGATGAAAAGCTTGAACTAGGAGTTACTGGGTGCTCTATTATCTGGAGACAGACATATACTATAAAGTATGTAACCCCATAAGCTGAAACTGGACACAGTTGGAAAGCCAACTCTGGGGTTCGTTCGTATGTCTTTACTGGATCAACATAAATATTTTCATAGTGAGATATTATTGGTAGCTGACATAGATACCACTCTCTCAGGAAGCTAGTGAACAGAATACCCTAGTCTCATCCTCTGCCCAGGAAATGAACGTCCCGAGCAGCACAGCTCATTATTTAGCTCAGAGGCCAGCCTGCAGCCAAGAAAATCAGGACAAACCCAGAGAACAGGGACAGTAACAGCTTCCAGTACCCTGTCCCAGCACAATCCTGACCAAGCACTGTGATGCAGACATACTGTACTTGTTTGGGGGTCTTTTATCCCATTTGGGAGGGGTTCTAATTAAAAGCAGACCACTAACTAATAAATCGATACATGCTTTTATGGGCACTGTCAAGTGTTTGCTGAAAACCAGCCAAGAGCTTTATGTCCCAGGTGATTTCCAGAATCTCCTACGCTTTTGTTGTCGTTGAGATGACTGCCCAGGAGTATTGTGCTCAGTAACAAAAAGTACGTGCATGTGCATGTGTGTTTGCAGATTGCTCAGGCAACACACAGTGTGTGACCAAAGTAACCCTATCAAGCTCCATAATCCTCGGCTAAAGAAGGCGCCTCTAGTTTCATGCATTAATTGTGGCTAAAGCTGTTTACAAGTAACTGCACCCCTCCCACGAAGGTGCTCCCCCCTCCCTCACTATTATTACTGTACTTTCAGATGCCTTCTAGAGGCTGAGATGATTATTTGCATCTGAAAAGGAAACCTGTCTGCTCTGAGCTAGGAGCCTGCACAGAGGTGTTTTCATCTGACATAATGCACTGGATGGGCAGGCTGCCAAAAAACAGTGGCATAACCAGCACAGGCCAAGCGTGCGGCCTCTTCTCTGCTCTGCACCTACTATACTGCCAGAGCAGGGAACTCCCGTGGCACAAGGCCAGAGGTCGGTGCTGTGGAAACACATGTGGACATATATCTTTGGGGATGCAGCATGCAGCCAAAACTAATGCCATCCAGGCCAGCTCCTGACTCAGGAGAATAATGCTGTGATCAAAGACAATGCTCCTGCCATCATTCTTTAGAATATATAACAGGGCAATTGCTTGTTGTTGTTGTAAAGTGCCATTGAGTCTGTCTCAACTCAAGGCGACCCTTTGGATAGTTGTCCTAAACTGTGTTTGGTCTTCAGTCAAGCACTCATTGTTGATAGAGTGACACCCATAGCTGCTGTTATTGTATCAACCCATCTCATTGCCGGCCTTCCTCTTTTGCATTGACCTTCTACCTTGCCAAGCATGATATCTTTCTCTAACGATCTCTCTCTTCGCATGATGTGTCCAAAGTATAAAAGTCGAAGTCTTGTCATCTGAGCTTCTAAAGAAAGCTTAGGTTTGATCTCCTCTAATACTGACTGGTTTGTTCTTCAGGCAGTCCATGGTATACACAGTATTCATCGCCAGCACCATAATTCAAAGGCATTGATTTTCTTCCTGTCTATCTTTTTCACTGTCCAACGTTTGCAACATATGACGTTATTGAAAATACCATGGCTTGAACAAGTCAAATCTTTGTATGGAGAGAGACATCTCTGCTCTTGAGAATCTTGTCTAGGTCCTTCATAGCCATTCTGCCAAGAGCAATGCATCATTTGATTTCTTGACTGCTTGTCAATAGTTGAACCAAATAGGTTAAAGTTGTCAACTATTTCAATTTCTTCTCCATCAACAATTAACTTATTGATTTTACCAGTTGTCAGGATCTTTACATTAAGGTGCAGGCCCATTTTAAGACAATGTTCCTTGATCTTGAAAAGCAAATTTATTTATTTATATTCTCTTATATACTGTGCTATTCTGCATCAGTGCAGTTTACATTGAACAAACTGAAATTACATTGAATGGAGCATTATAACTTGGAGATAACTATTTTACAGGAAACATGGGCTATGGAGGGTTAAGTGGCTTGCCCAAGGCCACAAGGAGCACCTGTGGGACTAGAAACCCCAGTCCTTCTGGCCCAAGGTTGCTGTCCTCTAGTGGGATTTGAACCCCCAACCTTCCAGCCTGAAGTACCTTGCCCCAACCACTAGGCCACTCCTCCACTCCAAATGTTTCAGATCATCTTCACTTTCAGCCAGTATTGTGGTATCATCAGCATAGCAAAGGTTGTTGATGAGTCTTCCACCAATCTTAACACATCGGTTGTCTTCATACAGTCCTGCTTCTCTGATGATCTGCTCTGCATATAAATTAAACAGGTAGGAGGAAAGTATGCAGCCTTGTCGTACACCTTTGCTGATTTTAAATCTTTCTTTTTCTCCTTGTTCCGTCAGTTTTCTTGCACAACCTTTAATCAAGAAGCAACAGTTCGATCAGGTGTTCTGGTATACCCATGCTTCTCAATGTGTCCCAGAGTTTCTCATGATTTACACAGTCAAAAGCCTTGCTGTAGTCAATAAAATACATACAGATATCCTTTTGATAATCTTTTGTCTTTTCAAGGATCTATCTCACATCCGCGATGGTGTCTCTCGTTTCTCGCCCTTTCCTGAACCCTGCTTGCACTTCAGGCAGTTCTCATTACAGGTATGGTTATAGTCTCTGCTGAATTATCTTGAGTAGAATCTTGCTGGCATGGGCGATCAGAGTGATTGTGTAATAAGTTCTACAGTCAGATGGATCACCTTTCTTTAGTATTGGTATAAACACAGATCTTTTCCAGTCAGTTGGCCTGATGTTGTCTTCCAAATTTCCTGGCAGAGCCTTGTATGTATGGTACCAGCTGCATCCGATTGCTGTAATACTTCAATGAGAATGCCATCAATTCCTGGTGCTTTGTTCTTTGATAAGGCTTTCAATACTGCTTTATCTTCTTCTTTCATCACCAATGGTTCCTGATCATAAGGTACAGGTTGAAACGGCTGTTGGTCCACTTGATCTTTATGAAATAATGACTGTATATATTCTTTCCACTTTTTCTTGATCTTCTCAGCATCATTCAACATGGATCCCTGAGCATCCTGTAGCATTCCAATTTCAGGCTGGAATTTTTTCTTCAATTCTCATAGCTTTAGGAAAGCTGATCATCTTCTTCTAATAGTTTCTGATTCAATTTCCTTGCATGTACTTCGTCTTGTCTTGTCTTGTTGCATGTTGGAAATCTCTAAGTTCTGTGTGTGCCTCTCTTTCTCCTCTGGCTTTAGCTTCTCTGCGTTTCAAGGCAATTTTCAGAGTTTCTTCAGTAATCCATTTTGGCCATTTTTGCTTTTTCATCTTTTGTAGAGACTTCTCACTTTCTTCAATACAACCTTTCTGATGTCATTTATTTATTTAACATTTTTTTATATACCGCTTTTCATTTTATCAAAGTGGTTTTCAGTGAAACGGAACAAGTCTTACATGGTCTATTTACATTTAATTGTTTACAATGTTACAACTATATACAATATATAGATACTTAGCTTGGACGACATCTTATTGGGAGGGGACAGTTGTGTAGGGATTTCAATCCTGTGATTGTGTGTTTCATAAGCTGTTGTAGAGTTTGGTGAAAAGGTAGGCTTTTGAATATTTTCTGAAGTTGGTGATGTCTGTAATATCTCTTAGGTGGTGTGGGAGTGAGTTCCATAGTGGAAGTGTATAATATTCGAATGCCCTGTGAAGCACTTTTTGTGAAGAGTTAATCGGTATGGAGGCTGTTGAGAGAGTGTTTTGGTGGAACTTCCTCTTTGAACATGTGTTTGGGATTCTTTTGATGATTTCATTTAAGCATTCAGCGGACTGGTTATTTAATATCTTGAAGGTCATCATTATGTCTTTATATTCCCATTAACTCTTCTGGAGCTCTGTCATTTCTATCTAAAGCAACAAATTGGGTAAGGTCCATGTGTATAGTTGCCAGTTTTGTTGCTGGAAGAATGTGTTTGAGATGAATAGATCATTGGTTCTGCCAAGACCAATGATCTATTCATCTCAAACACCTTCTTCAAGCAACACAAGTGGCGACTGTACACAAGGACTTCACCCAATGGACTGTACATTAATCAAATTGACTACATCTGTGGAAGTCAATGATGTAAAAGCTCTATAATATCAGTAAAGACAAAACCTGGAGCTGACTGTGGTACAGATCACCAACTACTAGTATGCAAACTCAAGCTAAAATTGAAAAAGAGAAAGTCACTCATGAATGTAGCAAAATATGACCTTGAGAATATGCCACTGGAATTTAAAGACTGCCTGCAAAATCGATTTACTGTTTTAGATACAAATGACAGAGCTCCAGAAGAGTTATGGGATGACATTAAGAAGGTTGTGTTGGAAGAAAGTCTTTCTCCAGCTTCATCTCTGTTACCAAGTCCATATTTTCCAACCACTTTGCCTTCGTCTTTGTTGCCAACCTTTGCGTTCCAGCCACCCATGACTATTAGGATATCCTGTTTGCATGTCTGTCGATTTCAGCTTCTACTTGTTCATAGAACTCATCAACCTCATCTTCTTCTGCAGTTGTGTTGGGGAATATACTTGAATTATAGTTGTGTTGATGGGCATTCCTCGTAGACGAATAGAAATTAAACATTCACTGGTTGCATTGTATTCCACTACAGTTCTTGCAAGTTTCTTCTTGATTATAAATGCAACACCATTTGTTTTTTGTCTTTCATTTCCAGCATAGTAGACCATGTGATCAACAGATGCAAAGTGCCCAATGCCAATCCAGCAATTGCTCATGTTGCATAGGCCACATGGGCAATTGCTTAGGGCACCTAATTTTGAAGACACCTAGTTTTGAAGGCACCAATTAGGTCCAATAGAAGACAACTCCTAAGGTAGGCCCAATGGTTAACGGCGCTAATGTTTATTTATTTATTTACTTTTCTTATATACCGCGCTTTTAAAATCAGTGCGGTTTACAATTGAACAAAACATACTGCAATGTCACATGACAGTTGAGTTTACATTGAACAAGGACAAGATAACTTGGAGGTAACTGGGGTGACTATTTACAAAGTAAATGTGCATATGAAAGGAATTGGGGTCAATTCCTGGATCAGGTCTTCTGCTCTCAAGTCAGCCAAAGCCAGGGATGCCACAACACCTACTAGCTAAGTCCCAGAAAGAAGTAGTTTGTGGCTCCCAGAGATACCAAGGGTGACCCATCCCAAAGAGATTGACCAACTCAAGTGAGAGAGTCTGAAGGACACTAAGTGAGGTTTCTCTCAAAATGTATTCATGGAATAAATCTGCAAATATTTGCATGTTCAAGGCTGGTGCAAGGATTAGAGGCTTCCGAGATGAGCCCTCAATCCTGCCCTCTCCTTGCTGTCCCCTTTCTCCCATTGCCACCACTGCCACCCCTCTCTGGGTCCTGCAGCAGTAGCAATGGCATTTAAACCAGAATGTAGAGCTTACCTCAGTTTTCCAGCGCTGCACTGTGGTTCCTGCCCTCTATGACCTGTGTCTCTGCACCCTCCAACGCAGACATGCAGTTTGCATGGGAGCAGGTCATAGAGGGCAGCACCGGAGAGTTCAGGTAAATGCTGCATTGTGATTTACATGCCATTGTCTCTGCTGCAGGTCCCGAGAGGGGCGGCAATGGGGCGCCCTGGGAATGCTGGTGCTCTAGGCAGCTGCTTAGTTTGTCTGTTTAGTTGTGCCGGCCCTGGGCGCTTTGCAATTGAAAGAAGAATTATTTTGGGCTTTCTCTGATTTTATTGTAACTTGTAATTTTTCAGTCCCTCCCTCCAGAGCAGAACTAGGGTATTTTCTTGTAGAACTCATCATATGAAAACAATCTGATTCTGGTTTCATCTCAGTAACAGCAACAGTAAAACCTTCTCCAGTATCAGGCATATTATGACGTAATACAAAGCCCTGCAAAAGTCACTCATGATGGAACAAATCTACAATTCCATAATAGCACCAACAAGATTTTACCTAAGGAAAGGCAGCACTGTAAATACTGCATTGAGCTCTAATAACATCGTCACCTATTGGGAAAACTGAACAAGACAGATTATTACAGATTTCTACAAGGACATTCCTTGATGATAATAATACCTGGCCTTGGTCATACATGCTAAACATAGATAGGCCCTCAACAAATACAGAATGACTTGCCACAAACTAAAAATTGAAATATGTACATAAAAACTAAACAAACTTCAAGCCAAACTCTGCATGCAGTGCAACCCCAGAGAAACAGAAACAGTAATGTATTTCTCCCTGTACTGTGCAAAATATAAGTACAGCAGATGTAAATTCTAAAATCTGACACATTCCAATCACTAAATTGGAAATAAATTCTTTTTTTTACCTTTGCTATCTGGTGATTTTATTTTTCTAATCACGTTGGACTCAGTCTCTAGTTTTTAAGTTGGTTGCCAGGGCCTCCGGTCTATTTGCCATTTCTTTTTCTCTCCTTTTGTCTTCTTCATTGACTTCCCTAATCCATCTCTGACACTGCTCTTTTTCTTCCAACTTTCCTGCAGTTACTTTTCTGCCTTTCTATCAACCATCCCGTCTTCAAGCTACCTCTTACAGCTTTCCATCTCCCCGACCCTTCCCTACGCCCATGGTCAGCATGTCCCCTCTCTCTTCCCTTTTCTTTTCCATGTCCACCATCCCCCCTCTTCCCTTTCACCCACCCATGCCCAGAATCTCCCTGTCTTTTCTTTTGCTCCATGTCCTTCATGCCCCTCCCTCCCTCTCCCCCTCAGTCCAACATCGGCACTTATCCATCTGCTTTCCCATGGTACCGCTGCTCTGCTGCCACTGTCATCTTCGGTCTACCACAAAAATAACAAATGGTAGCACGGTGCCTTGGAGTTCCTCCATGTGCTGAGTGTCTGCTGGTCCCGCCCCCTCCAATGCAGACTTCCAGTGTCGAAGAGGACCGGACTGGCAAACACAGAGTCTACGCATGGATGCCACACTGGCTCTTTTGTTAACTTTTGCTGCGGTGGCGGAAAGGGCCAGGAGAGGAGGGGAACTGGAGGAGATGAAACCGTTGCGATGAGCTCTATATTTAACCTCTTTTGTCAGGAAGGAAAAAGACTTCAGTATCCAAGTTGGAAACCCGACTACTTATGGCTAGTTTCAAAAACCTTCTCAATTTTTTAATAACATTACACATTTCCAAAATTTCATAAAATAACTAACAATACTGTACACCCAAACTGAGACCTTTAGACTCATAGGAATGGGAGAAGCCCCCCCTCTACAAGGATGCAGGAGCCAAGCAGGGGAAAGATGCAGCAATGCTTTCTAAAGGTGAAAGAGGCACCGCCTCCTTCGCAACTTTCCTGAGCTGCAGCAGTCCAGCGCACCTGCCGCTTAAAACCACAGAGCTGGGCCACCAGCAAGTCTAGTTTACAGTTAATGCTGTCGGCTCACAAGGCTTTGTGCCTTGAAAAGGGCAGGCCCATCGTGCAGATCAAATCTTTCCTTCGGTTACAAGGATGGCTAGCACAAACTGTTAAAAAAAAAGGAACACCAGCGATTAGCTGTGATCACCACAGAGTCACACCGGTTATAAACAGATTGCTCTAGAGCTAGTTTTTCCACTTTGCTGATGTTGATCTCAGATTCCAACCAAGAACTTTGGCAATTCGGAAAAAGAAAGGCCATCAGATTCTGTTGCAATGTGCACTGAAGCAGATAAGAAGAGCAACAGGCAGTTTCTCAGAAAGATTCTCCTTTCCTTATTCTAAATATATTTCTAACTAAGCGAGGGAGTCAAATCCTGCTTCAGTGCCCCTGCATCAATCCATGGTGCAACCGCACCTAGAATATCAATTGCAATACTGCTCACCCCCATCTCAAAAAGGATATTTATTCCTTCCAATTGTACCGCAACTAATAGACACACCATGAATCTAACCAGCCGCAGATTTAAAACAAATTCTTGCTGATGGGGGGTGAGGACCAGCCGCATGCTGTCATAGCCTGATTCTTGAACTTTGTTCCAGTAAGAAGCGGTGCTCTGGGCAGCACGTAAACTGTGGACTGTGCTGTACAAGCAGAAGAAGAGCCTAGTGGTCCAGGACTACTCTGTCCAACTTGTGCAGCAGCGGAAAGGAGTCTTCACTTGTTTATGCCTGGTTGTTTGAGCACAATATGAGCAATGTGCTTCACTATCCTGCCTGAAACACATCCATCATAATGCAGTCACCCATGTATTTTTGATCCCAGGAGTGGCAAGGACATTCAATACAAACAGCACCTGGGGGAGGAGTGGCCTGGTGGTTGGAACAAGTTACCTCAGGCTGGGGGGCCAGGGGCTCGAATCCCATTAGAGAACAGCAGCCTTGAGGTTTCTGGTCCCACAGGTGCTCCTTGGATAAGCCACTTATCCCTCCATTGCCTCAGGTACAAAAACAGATTGTGAGCCTTTCAGGGACAAGGGAATAGCTGAATGTACACTGCTTTGACTTGTAGAAAAAGCAGTATATAAGCCTAGATAAATAAATATCATCAGTGGACTGAATGCCTTGTGAGCTGGTTGCACTGGTTTGGAGGTGGGAGAGCTGGTTTAGAGATAAGCAGAGTCCAAGAGAGCTTTGCCCTCCATGGTTTAAGGACAGATTGCTGAATGTGAAGACTTAGTACAATTTTGCACAAGTGAGAGTCAGACACTATGACTGTTAATAAATACATAGATGGAGTGCCTGGGAGAGTCTGTTTGTCTTTGCCCAGTGAGATGAATGTTCCTTCACCTCTCCCCCAGAAGAGGCATAAGCATTCATAGTATGCCCTGTAATAGGCACTGAGAATTTGGTGATGTTTGGACTGCTGAACCCTATGTATTTCACAAGTGTTTTTCTGCGCCATCTGTTTATTGTTGGGGGTTTAGAACTTTGCCCTTTGGTCTAAAGACAGATCTTTAGATCATTCTGGCTGTGCCTGGAGGACTTAGTATCATCACATGCCCAGAACAGGTTGTAGAAGTGAGCGCCGGCCTCTGAGGTTGGTGTAATACATAGCTGGAGTGACTGGGAGAACATGCCTAGTTTTGTACGATGTGATAAATTTCTCTCTCCCTTTTGGAAGGGACATGAGCACTGCTAATATCCTTTATAATGAGGGGTGAGAACCTGGTGATGCTTGGACTACTGGACTTTATGGTTTCAACAGCAGTGTTTCCGCATCATCTGTTTATTATCGAGTGTTTAAGAATTTCATCTGCGGGATGGGAAGTGTGTGATGTGTACGATGAGAGAGGGTAGGCATAAGGTCACATTGGGGGTACATTACGTCTGCTAGTGTGTAAGAGTACATTTTGGATGTGTATTGGTGATGGGATTAGTTGTTGTGGAAGAGTGTGTGGAGAGGAGATCACATTAAGGGTCTTTAGAGGCTGGGAGTGGCCCAGCAGTATGTAGAGGTCTCTTGAGAGGCTGGCCCTTGTTGTACCTGCCATGTCTCATTGTAGGTGTGCATGGATCTGTGTGAACAGTGGACACTGGATGTATGTGTGGAGATTCGTGTGAGTAGCTGGGCTTGTGTTAAGGTAAGCAGCATTTTCAGTGATGGACTTTGTGGAAGCGAGTGTTCTCACCTCCTGCTTCTGGCTGAAAACTCTTTCAAATCAGAAAATGTTAATGAGGTGCGTGTGAGGGGGACAACAGGCCTTTCACTGTAAAATGTTTCTGCAAATAGTGAGTGAAAAAAAGAGCCATTCAGTGTAGGAACACTGCAGGGCTTTGAGAGGAAACAGGCAATGCCCCTGGCCCCTCTCAAACGCCTTCCAACACACTGAATGTATGACAGCACTACAAATGCTTCCTTTTCTCTTGCCTGTTTAGTTTATTTACCTATAAAAGATTGTATAGTCTGGTAGATTTTCTGTCAAGTGAGAAGAAAATATGATGGTGTCCAGGTGTGTGTGTCACAGTTACACAGTGCATAGTAAAATCTGGAAGGTCTACAAGGGAGTCAGAGGCTGGAGAAGGATGTCCGACTGTAGTTCTGCATAAACGTTTTTGTTTAAAGCCCATCTGTACTTGTAAACTATGCATCTTTCAGCTGACCAACTGGCTGCTCCGTGTTTGGTCTCTCTTTAATCCCTCAATTAACCTGTTGAAAGTTTCAAGGTCAGACACGCCCCTTTGTACGTTCTGCTCCTTGCAGATATAGGGCTTGCAGCAGACTCTGAGCTCAATACTTTAGAGAGTGCAACTTTACCCTATGACCTACAGTTGTGGTGAACATTATTGGCACTCTTGCATTTTAGGTATGTTGTATACAGTATCTTGAGAAATAATTGGAAATATTCCAACTGTATGTCATCATAATATTTTAATAGTATGTCCAAAGGTATACAACAAAAAAGATGTCTGTGCAACTTAGACGTACTAATTTCCGAGGAAAAAACAACACATGACCCGGACAGAATTAATGGCACCCTTCACTAATATTTGGTTGCACAACCCTTGGCAGAGATGACGCCCTCCAAACATTTCTTATAGCCACCTATAAGTTTTGTACATCTGTCTGCTGATAATTTCTCCCACTCTTCAATTGTGATTTGTTCCAGCTCATGAATGTTTCCAGAATTCCTTTTACCAATGGCAGATTTCAGCTCTTTCCAAGGGTTCTTGACTGGACTGAAATCAGGACTCATTGCTGACCAGTTTAAAACAGTCCATTTGTTCCTTCTTAACCATTCTTTTGTACTTTTAGATATATGTTTTGGATCAATGTCCCGCTGGAGGACCCATGACCTTCAACCCAGATCTAGATTTCTGACACTTTTTTATTTTTTAATTTAAGTGCCTTCAAGTCAATGCTGACTCCTGGTAACCTAGCAACCCCTGGATTTTCTTGGCAAGGTATGACTGGAAGTAGATTGCTAGGCCTTTTCTTCTGAGGCAATGGAGGGTAAAGTGACTTGCCTAAGGCCACAAAGAGAGCCAGTGGGAATTAAACCCAGATCTCTTGGGTAGTAGGCTGTTGCTCTAACCACTAGGCAGCACATTTTCCTCCAAAATACCTTGGTAGTCCTCTGACTTCATGATTCCTTTAATACATTCCAGGCCTCTAGTTCCTGAGGCAACAAAACAGCCCCACAATATTATGGAACCTCCACCATATTTAACTGTAGGAAGGGTGTTTTTGCCTTATACTGTAAGCTTCATTTCTTCCCCCAAAAAAGATATCGCTAGTCTGCATTGTCAAAAAGCTCAAGTTTGGTTTCATCTGTTCACAGAACATTTTCCCAGAAGGATTGTGGATTCTCAAGGTGGGTTTGGGCAAAGATCAGGCGTGCCTTTTTATGTCTGTTTTTAAGCAGTTAGGTCCTCCTTGGCCTTCGCTCATGAAGTCCTTCTTTGTTTAATGCACAGCATATGGTGCGGGTTGAAACCACCACTCCAGATTGCTCCAGGTCAGCCTTAAGCTCTTTGGATGTTGTCTGTGGTGTTTTTCCAACAGTTCACACTAACCTTTGAAGACTTCTTGGATTAATTTTCCTTCTCAACAGTTCCATGAACAGAAAACGTCTTAATAGCATTGTGAACTGTACACACAGGAATTCCATGGTCTTTGGAGATGGCCTTGTACCCTTTTGAAGTTTGATATTTGGTGATAATGGCTTTTTTGATGGTCTCAGGCAGCTCTCTTGTCTTCACCATTGTGGAAATGGAGCAGGGAGTGGATGTGGCTATTTTAAACATTAGAGCCATCAAGTCAAGTCATGTGAGTACTGCCAATTGATCACAGGTGTGTCTAATTTTACTGCAATGGGAATGTGGTTCTTCTGTTCAAACTGATTTGAATTATTTATAAGGATGCCAGTAATCATGTCCTCTTCGCATTTAATCAGTGCCAATCACGGAGTCACAAACTCTTCTCACGCCTATGCTCAGAACATCACCGATCCAAAAACTCTTGTAAAAGAAGAATACAATAAACATATAAGAAGAGGAAGGAGGCATTTTTGGATCGGTGATGTTCTGAGCAAAAGCATGGGATGATTTTGTGATGCCACATTATCGACTCAAATGGTTCTGAGATCCTTTTCTTCTCATGTTTATCAATATCTAGCTTTCTCTGGGATTGTGTAAGCCCTCAGTATTCAAGTAGAGTGAGTTTTTTTCATTTGTAATAATCATGTCCTGTCAATGTCCCAGTTTTTATACTATTTCCTTTTTTAATTGGCCTTGTTTTATTTGATTCTTTTATGTGTCAACATAGAAACATGATGCAGTGGCCTATCTATGTGTACATACATAGTCCAAAGCCATTTCATTGGACACTTTTTTTAGGAGATATTTGACATGAAGGGGTTGAACTGCAAGGGTATCAATAATGTTGACCACAACTGTACATTCCCTCCTACACTTAGGGCCACATGCCACATAATAATACAGTAGGATTGCCAACTTTTAAAAAATAGAAAAATTCATCATTTGCCCCTCCCCCATTGGCGATGCTCAGGCTTCAGTTTCTACAGGCCACATCATTGGGGAATGGGAAATAAAAGGAATGCACCGTTCAGCCCCCACTGAGCCATAGCCCCCTCTTTGGTCTCCTCACGCACACATCCCTGATATCTCCCCGTGCATATGACCCTTTCCCAATACATTATATGCACACTCTCTGTGTGCACAATATGTACAAATTAACACCATCGACGGCCCCTGCCTCCCCATCCCTAATTCACAGGGTTACCAGCTCGTCCCAGGTCAATGAGACTGGTTGATTCAGTTCTAGTTCTGTCAGATTAAGAGATCTATAGCTCTGATTGAGAGAAATGAATGGAACAATTAGAACTACAGCTCCATGCAACAGAGAAACACCAAGACTGGATCACCAGGTTAGCTCTTCTAGGTTCAGCTGGCTATCCTACATCCCTATATAATATCATCTCCCCCATAGTCCTCTGCCCCCCATGCCAAATGGTCATCAATTCAACTCCCCCCTTCCCCCTGCAAAGAATTAAAAGCCAGCTCTATTTACCTTCCAGTAACTCACCTCCTTAAGAACATAAAAACTGCCAAACTGGGTCAGACCAAAAGGTCCATCACACCCAGTATCCTATTTCCTACAGTGGCCAATCCAGGTCATAAGCAGGGCCAACCCTAGAGTTGGTTCAAGGTATTGGAACCCTAGGCAAACCTTATGCCCCCCTGGCTGTCAAAATCTATTAATTAGCTTTAAATTCCTTGCTCTTTGCCTGCCACCCCCTCCCCCCCCAAGAAGCTGTTGCTCTTGACGACTGCCTAGTAGTCTATCTAGTGGCTGGGTCAGCCCTGCCCATAAGTACCTGACATATTCCAAAAGTAGCCAGTCCTCTTGGACTACCTTAATAATGCTTTATGGACTTTTCCTCCAGGAACTTGTCCAACCCTTTTTTAAAACCAGCTACACTAACAGCTTTTACTGCATCCTCTGGCAATGAGTTCCAAAGAGTAATTATACATTCAGAGAAAAAATATTTTCTCCCATTGTTTTAAATATACTACTTTGTAGTTTCATGGTGTATCCCCTAGTCCTTGTACTTTTTGAAAGAGTAATAAATCTATTTTTGTTTACCCGTTCCACTACACTCAGGACTTTATAGACCTCTACTATATCTTCCCTCAGCCATCTCTATTCCAAGCTGATGAGCCCTAACCTTTTTACCCTTTCTTTATAGAAAAGTAATTGCATCCCCTTTATCATTTTTTCTGTGCCATTTCTAATGCCGCTATATCTTTTTTTGAGATGTAGAGACCAGAACTGCATGCAATACTCAAGCTGCAGTCGCACCATGGAGTGATACAGAGGTATTATGATGTTCTTTGATTTATTTTCCATTCCTTTCCTAATGATTCCTAACATTCTGCTTGCTTTCTTTGCCACCACCACACACCAAACAAAAGATTTCAATGTACTATCCATGATGACACCTAGATCCTTTATCTGGATGGTAACTCCTACTGTGGAACCTAGCACTGTGTATCTAATTTGGGTTATTCTTCCCTACATGCATCACTTTGCACACTAACATAGTAACATAGTATATGACAGCAAATAAAGACCAGTCTGGTCAATCTAGTCTGCCCAGCAAGGCGACAAGAGTAGGTGCACTTGCCGCTCCATGCAGGTCACCCCCCCATGCCTTTGTTTAGGGATGTACCCACCGCTCTGTGTAGATCACCCCTATTTGTTCAGATATAAGAGATAGGCTTATTTTGATTTTATCCTGCTGCTATAAAGGGATCCACTATGTCTATCCCATGCCATTCTGTCACTGTGTTTTCCCCCCACCACTTCCATCGGGAGGATATTCCAAGCATCCACCATCCTTTCAGTGAAAAAGTATTTCCTGACATTGCCTTTCAGTCTACCCCCTTGCAGCTTCATGTTATACCCTCTAGTTTTACAGCTTCCCCATCTTTGGAAGAGGTTTGTTTGTCCATTAATACTCTAAATTTCATCTGCCATTTGGATGTCCAATCTCCTATTTTTACAAGGTCCTCATGCAATTTCTCACAGTTCGCATCAATTTAACACTTTAAATAATTGGTGTCATCTGCAAATGTAATCACCCTGCTGCTTGCTCCCATTTCCAGATCATTTATAAATATGTTAAAAAGCACTAGTCCCAGTAGAGATCTCTGAAGTGCTCCATTATTCATCTTCCTGCATTGAGAAAACTAACCATTCATCCCTACTCTGTTTTGTATTCCTCAACCAGTTTCCAGTCCACAATAGGACACTGCCTCCTATGCCACGATTTTTTATTCTCTCAGGAGTCTCACGTGTGGGACTTTTTTACTTTCTGAAAATCTAAATATATCAACTAGCTCATCTTTATCCACATGTTTATTCATACCGTCAACGAAATGGAGCAGATTGGTGAGACAAGACTTCCCTTGGCTAAATCCATGTTAACTTTGTCCCATTAAACCATGTCTGTCCATGTGTTCATTAATTTTGGTCTTTATAATGGTTTCCACCATTTTGTCGGGCACCAACATTAAACTCACTAATCTGTAGTTTCCCAAATCATCTCTGGGGCCTTTTTTAAAAATTAGCATTACGCTGGCCACCCTCCACTTTTCTAGTACCATAGATAATTTTAAGAATAGGTTAAAAAGTTGTAATAGTAGCTCTGCGATTTCATCTTTGAGTTCTTTCAGCACTCTTGGGTGCATATCATCCATTCCAGGTGATTTGCTATTCTTTAGTTTGTCGGTTTGTTTTACTATATTTTCCAGGTTCACTGAGATTTGATTCAGTAATGTTGACTCATCATCATTAAATACCCTTTCCAGTATGGGTAGCTGTCTCACATCTTCCTTGGTAAAGACCAAAGCAAGAAATTAATTCAGTCTCTCAGCTATGACCTTGCCCCTTGATCATCTAATGGTCCAACTGATTCCTTCGCTGGCTTCTTGCTTCAAATGTCCTGAAAGAGTTTTTATTATATTTGTCTCTATGGAAAGTTTCTTTTCAAACCTCTTTTGGCCTTACTTATCAACACTTTCCATTTAATTTGCCAGTACTTATGCTGTTTCCTATTTTTCACATTTGGTTCCTTTTTCCATTTTTTTAAAGATTCTTTTTTTGGCTGTAACAGCCTCTTTCATCTCACCTTTTACCATGCTGATCATTGTTTGGCCTTGCTTTCGACTTTCTTAATGTGTGGGATACATCCAGTCTGAGTTTCCAAGATTGTTTTTTTAAACCATGTCCATGCTTGATGTAAACTGTTAACCTTTACAGCTGTTCCTTTTAGCTATAATCTAATCATTTTCCTCATTTTATCATAGTCTCCCTTTTGAAAATGAAATGCTGACACAGTAGACTCCCTACCCTGATTCCATCCTACTTGGTGAAAGGGGTGAGGAGGGCTCTCCTCCTCATCCTCCTCCAGGTTTCTGCCACCTAATCAGCCTGCAGCTGCCCCCTCCTGCTGCCTCAGTTCTGTGGACACTACCATGTGCTCTTCTCCTCCTGACCCACATTCTTCCTCTCCCTGCAGCCATCCTTCCCCACCTCTCACATACTGCTTTGTTTCTACTATCACAAATCCCTTGCCTCTTTCCTCCATCTCTCTTCTTCTCCACACATTATCTCTCTCCTTACCACCCTCCTTTCTCCTTTGCCGCCTCTCTCTCATCTATCTTCTCCACCTCTTTTTCCATCATCCTCATTACTCCTAACCTCTCATCTCTTCCTTCTCTCACCCCCTGCTCTCTCCAGAATTTATAGTGTTCAATGTGGCTCTTCTTGTCAAAGGTTTGGGGACCCCTGGTCACAGTGCACCACATTCTCTTATATTCCCCTTCCACCCCTCTCCATCTTCACCGGCCTGTTTCCTTTTCCCAGATCTCTCTTATCTCTCTTCTGCTTTGCTCCATTTCATTCATACTTTCTCACTAGAACTCAGCAACTTTAGAACAGTTTTCCAGGCAGTAATTTTTTCACACTTAGACTATAGTAATATAATCCTACATGGAATACCCAAGCAATCACTACAGCGCCGCCAATAGCGCAAAACATGACTGCACAAATTATACTAGGGAAGTCAAAAACTGACCACATTACACCAATATTAAAAGACTTGCATTGGCTTCCCGTAAAGAGCAGAATATAATATAAGGTATTAATGACCGCATTCAAGATTACCCACAATTTATCTGAATACTGCTTGAAACAGCTACTGCAATACCTGAGTAAATAAAGGAAAATAAGGAAGACAGCACAGAACGTGCTAACAGTCCCAGCAGAAAAAAAACAAACAGTAGTCAATTTGCTTGTGCTAGAGCCTTCTCTTTAAATGCCCCTGAATTATGGAATATACTACCGAGTAAGATGCAAAACAACACAGAACTATCGAAATTCCGGAAGGAGCTAAAACCTGTTTATAGAATATTATGGTGATAACACATAGGCACAAGTTTAAACAATCCCAATGAACTCCCTCTAACATCGTTACAGTTGATCTCATCTCTCATCATACCCCCTATTTCAGCTAAGCTACCATGTAAGCACCTTAATAGATGACTCTCTATAACCTAGATAATCTGTGCTACTCTGTAAATTGTAATTAAATATTTGTATTGTATATAGGACTCTATTTCTTTCCCCCTAAATTGTACTTCAAATTCTCAACTCCCTATAATGTTCAAAGGAATTTCTTTACTTCACAACTTGTACATAGTTAAGCAATCCATGTTCTATGGTACCCTGTTCAATGTAAGACATTGTTGTTGTTAAACTGTAAACCGCTCTGACCTGTGGAAGAGCAGTGTAAAAGAACAGTCAAATAAATCAATTCAGTAAGGATAGGGATCTAACAAGCAACAAGTCAGATTTGCTTTTGCAAAGATGTTTGTCAGTACATCTGAAGAGACTTCTTTGAACTCCTCAACTAACCGAGGCACACCTCCTGACCTCTTTCCTGTCCTCAAATCTGTCAACCAAGACAAGCTCCTGTTTAACTACTGCAGTCTCCCTAAAATAAGAAGCAAGCTCCTCACCTCAAAGGGTTTCATAGGATCCAAAGGAGCATTTCTGCCCAGGTCTTCTGAAGGTCTCATACTACCCTAGGGAGAGCTTGTAGGCCAATTGTCTACTTGAACTATACTTGTCCTTAACATTATGTATCTGCATATTTTAGGACTTAAGATGCTTTCTGTATGCTGTCCAAACATTGCCTGGTGTGTATCACCAATATAAGAGCAGCAACCTGCTGCTGCTGTTCTTGTGCCCCCCCCCCCCCTTACCTCCCCCCAGGGCTTTGAGTATCATCTCCACCTCCGTCCACCACCAGCAGCCCAAAGAGAACAGAAACAATGAGGCATAAATCCCGCCTCATATTATTAGCAAAGTCCATTTTAAAAAAGCCATTTACCCAGACAAACACTGATTTCTCTGAAAACTACCTGGCCCTGATCAGTTTAAAAGCACATATGGGGTTTCACAGAACATACAGTGTATAATTCTGGACACAGTAGGAGGAGGTGTGCCCGGAAGGGACATGTTTAGGTCATCGAAGAAAATAATGCTCGTCGATTGTATTTTCAAACCTACACGCATTATTTCCTATGAATAAAGTACTCCCAGCAATGTACTTCTGTTTCAGAACATGATGCAAAGGCACCTGCGGATTCTGCAGTGATGTGGATAGTTAGAAAACTTCCACATCGACAAGGGAATAGGTAAGAGCCTGTTATGGTTTCTGAAGACTTTCATCTCCAATCTGTGCAAGAAAACGAGAGAGATTTCTGCAGAGGTTATTGCTTCAAGACAAAGGCATCGATTGACATAGACAGCAAGTGGAGCCTGGAAAGAATATCACTAAATTTGGGAAAAAAACACATCTTTATGCAAGCAGCCCCAGGGTAGAGTAATGCAATAAGATCTCCTGTAATTTAGTGTAATCCAGGGAAATAAATCAGACCAAAAATAGACTGTGGCTCTCTCTTTCTCTGTCTTATTTATTGCGCAACCCACAGCACATCATCTGCTTACCTTCTTTGGGACAGGGGGTAGGGGAAACTGAACTTTCCCACAAGCAGTACACTATAGCCTTCTCCAACTTAGACCTCCCCCACAAGCCAATACAAAACCACAGGGTCGAACACACAATGCAGTGCTGTCACTGATTCTCACTTCTTTATCGTGTATCCCATCCCCCTTCCCCTTTTTTCCCCTAAAGGAATGAGGGTGCTGCTTTAAGAGAACTTGGCCAGCACATGCTGTCTTTCTGCACTAGTTAGCTAAATTTAAGAGCCCAGTGTTGAACAGTGTGGGCCTTGCAGACCATATATTGGGCAGCTAGACAAGTCTATTCTCAGTTGAAAACCCAAACATCTCCATTTGACTGATCTTAGGCAACTCATTTAACTCATTTAGCCCTCTAGGGATAGGAAAATACCTCCATATCACAATGTAATTCATCTTGAACTTCTGAGAAAGGTATAATCTAAATCCAATTCCTTTTCCCCCTTCACCCATCACTTAGCCAGACAAAATCTGGCTGATTAATTTAGCCACTCTAGTCTATATTGAAAAGTGGCCTCTTAATAAATTAGACTTTTCATGTTAGATCATGCCTCCGCTAATGTAAATCAGCTTCAATACATGTTCTAAATGATATTAAGAGACCTGCCTAGCATAGACCCTTTCCTGGAAAAGTTTAGAGCTCTTAGGATCTGAACCACTAAAGCTTTTGGGAAAAGCTTAATGTTCACACTGCAACCACTTTAGATTTATTTGAGAAATTAATACATTTGAATACATTTAAGAAGTTTCATTTTTCCAATTGGCTTTTGGGGTTTATCTGTAAATTATTCCACACTGGCACAGCGTGAGTCTGGCTGGCTAAGGGCAACGTTTGGAAAGTGAGCAGCGAGAGAAAGCCCCATGATGGTAGCTAGAGAACGTGGAAAAGTAAACTCTGCTGTTCTACAGAGCCCACAGGCTGGAGATGAGTGAAGGAGTGGAAGAGACCTCGTTGCTAGAGGGGCAGGTTTACTAGCTGTACTCTCATCTGCCTCTGAGATTTACGTCTATTTTCCTTTGAAGGCACAATGATCTTTTTGTCCTTCATGGCCCGTGTGCGGCTATAGAGGCTGTGGAAGATACCTTTTTGTTAACAGAAAAACAACTCCTTGGGCTTTCAGTGGAAACTCTGTCTACCTGCAAGGTGATGATAGGAACCAACTAAGCATCTGTAGCTTAAAAAGAAAGAAGGAAAATGAAGTAGAAATAAATGAAACTCAAGAAGACAGCCTCCCTTCTTTCACTTGATGTGTCTTCTGTATGAAGCCCCTCCCCCATCACCCCTTCCCAATCCCTTACCCAAAATGTTTCAACTTTAGCCTGTGATAAAATCAAATGTTGATGCAATTCCTGGCTGTATTTAGACTGTGGTAAAGCCCTGGACTTTGTTAAGCCTGTTCTGGAGTCTGCTTAAAGACAGATCTTCCCTCTTTAGCAGAGAATTCCACACAGCTCTGGCTGGTATTTGGTGCACTGTGGGCATGCAGCTAGCACAGGAAGACAGACAGAGATGATATTAGAAGAACTATCCACCTGTTCTCACAGCAACTACCCTGCGGTTTTCATTTCAAGCTCAAGCCTCTACCCTGTGGCTTCCGAAGAGCAGTTTCCCATTGCTTGGAGGAGTATCACAGGCTGTTCCACTTAATTTGCATGTGGTTCTCATTTTTTCAGCAAACCTCCCTTCACCTTGGAAGCTCTATGGCAGTGGCTCTCTACCCAGGCCTCTGGGACCCCCAGGCTCAGTCAGGTTTTCAGGGTATCCACAATGAATCTGCATGAGATAGATCTGCATACAATGGAAGCAGTGCATGCGGATCTCTCTCATGCAAATTCATTGTGGATTTCCTGAAAACCTGACTGGCCTGAGGGTCCCAGAGGACTGGGTTGAGAACCACTGTTTTAGCTTATTCACCAAAACTGGTCATTTCTCTGCGGTGCCCGGTACTTGGGGAAGCTTGTAATTTGTACTGGTCCCTAAGTCCTTCCTTCATTTTCTGCAGTCTGTTGTACGCTGAAGGGCCAGTCTGACCAGCAAGAAATAGTTCCCTGTAATTGCTTCATTCTAGAATCTAGATTATATCGAATAAAATCCTTTGGAAGCGCAGAGTTGGTGTCTAATTTCTAGAACAGGGGTCTCAAACACGCGGCCCACGGGCCGCAGAGAGCATTTTGTGCGGCCCGCGACGCCACACTCACCTGAAGAATGTATTTTGAAACGCCGCGGCCCGAGACGCCACGCTCACCTGATGATTGTATTTTGAAACGCCGCGCCGACTGAGAGTCTACAAAGTCCTCTTCTCACTAGTCTGCCCTCAACCAATAGGAGACAGGAAGGAGAGGGGAGGGGGCGGGCCAGAAACAGTCTGAGCAGCCAGCCCAACATGAGGCACCACGCGTCCTCATCCATTCCCTGCCCTGCTGCAGTTAGTCGGCCTGTGCTTGTTTCAGTGTGCACAGCTCTCCGCGGACAGGTAAGGAGAAAGCAGTTGGACCTGCCCCCGGAATTCCCAGATGTTAGCCAGCCCTGCCTCCCTCAGTCCCTCTCCGCTTCAACTTTCAGAGCCGCGAAGGGAGAGCTTCTCCCTCGCGACTCTGTTAAGCTCGCCGGGGCAGATGGGAAATTTCTCATAAGCCCCAGCTGGCTTAACAGAGTCGCGAGGGAGGAACTCTCCCTTCGCGGTTCAAAGCCGAACTGAGGCAGGCAGGGAGGGAAGCAAGCAAGCAGGCAGGCAGGGAGGGAGGGCTGGCTCTGCCGGGCAGGGGGGGCCCCCACGGGACATTCGATTTTGCCGCGGTGGCAGCCAGCTTTTTTTTAAAGTTTTAATTTTCCGTGGGCAGGGGGGAGGGGTAGGGCTGGTAATGTGCTGTGGGCAGATATGATGGGGGGGGTTAGGGCTGGAAATGTCCTGTGGGCAGATATGATGGGGGGGGTTAGGGCTGGTAATGTGCTGTGGGCAGATATGGGGGGGGTTAGGGCTGGTAATGTGCTGTGGGCAGATATGATGGGGGGGGTTAGGGCTGGTAATGTGCTGTGGGCAGATATGATGGGGGGTTAGGGCTGGTAATGTGCTGTGGGCAGATATGGGGGGGTTAGGACTGGTAATGTGCTGTGGGCAGATATGATGGGGGGGGGTTAGGGCTGGTAATGTGCTGTGGGCAGATATGGGGGGGGTTAGTGCTGGTAATGTGCTGTGGGCAGGTATGATGGGGGGGTTAGGGCTGGTAATGTGCTGTGGGCTGATGGGGGGGTAGGGCTGGTAATGGGCTGGGGGGGTTGCTAGGACTGGAAATGGGCTGAGTGGGGGGGAGCTAGGGTTGGAAATGGGCTGATGGGGGGCTAGGACTGGAAATGGACTGATGCAGGGACTAGAAAGGAGCGGATGCTGGGTGGGGCTGGAACTAGAAGGGAGCTGATGTTGGGGGAGGATTAGAATGGGATGGAGAGGGGAAAATATTTTGTGCGGGAGGGAAGACAAATCTACAATTGGCCAGGTATTGGGAGAGGAAGTGGGGATTGAGGATGGAGGGGTAATATTTGAGTGGATAAAATAGGAATGAGGAAAGAGCAAAAGGAGAAAGATTAGTATGTTAAAGCAGATGCAGAGAGAGAAGAAAGGACAAATGGACAGCAGACGATGGAGAGTTAGCAGAAGACACAAAGAAACCATAAGAAAGTGGCTGGAACAATTGCAACTGAAAAAAAATGCACAAAAGGTAGAAAAATATCTCTTTATATTGAATTTATTAACTGGAATATGTCAGCTCTGGGAAATGTGCATTGTTAACGTCTGCACTTTGTTAGTACAAGAGGAAATTAATTTATAGTTTTATTTCTACAGTGTTGTTGTACATTCCAAGTTTGGCTTTTGGGGTTCCCAATTTAATTATTGTCTTCCTGTTTCTAAATTGTGATTCCTTGTTTGTTGGTGTATGTTCTGCATGTGTAACTGAGCTGAGGTATTCTGTTTATGTAATTCCTATTTGACATTGCAACTTGTTCTCTTTTCCCAGTAGGTCATGTATTGTTGTTCTCTGAAATGTATTGATTTAATATTTGTAGTGTTGCCTTTTGATAGGTAGGGTCTTGTGCTTTGTGAGTCCTGGTAGTGCTGTTATGATATGGCGGGTTTGCTATGGGTTCTAAATGGGAAGTGTTTGTAGTAGTTCCTAATGTGCCTGGCGGTTGGCACTGGATTATAGTAATATAGAAATCTTTTAGTCTTTCTTTATCCATACACTCATTAAGAAGCATGTTTACTAAAAGTTAGTGTATGGTAACATTATGCAAATATTTATGCAAATGAGGCCCCATGTCTTATGCGGCCCTCGGGTTACTTTACAAGTCCTCATTTGGCCCTCAAAGCAATTTGAGTTTGAGACCCCTGTTCTAGAAGAACTGAGAGAACCAGCTGAATGCCCTGAGCCTTTTGCTTGCAGCCTATTTCGGGACCAGTCTTGCAGTATGAACCAGGCAGATCTTGGGACTGATACATGAGATTCTCCTCGCCTCCCTACCATCATCCTCTTCTACTGGAATGTGAAGAGAGTGTGCGGGAGCTGAGATAGGCAGAGGGAAAGAGTGCTAGAGGACGAGGAGCTGGGGAGGAGAGACAGAGTACTCCAAGGATGACATGAGCAAGGCGGAATATGCATATGGACATAGGAGGAGAATAATCTACTGCAGGGGTTTTCAACCCAGTCCTCAGGGAACCCAAGGTCAGTCAGGTTTTCAGGATTCCCAGAATGAATATGCATGAGAAAGATTTGCATGTTCTGCCTTCATTGTATGCAAATCTATCTTACGCATATTCATTGTGGGAATCCTGAAAACCTGACTGGCCTGGAGGTACCCGAGGACTGGGTTGAAAACCTATGATCTACTGCCTTCTGGTTGGGGATTTCAGGGATTTTCTTTTGGCAGTCTGCAGAGCCCACAAGGGGTGGCAGGTGGCACTGACTTATTTCAACTGCTTGCATTAGTGGCAGCAAACAAGCCCGCATTTAGGCATCGGTAATTTAGGAAACTCTAGGGTATCAAATTTTGAAAGTGACAAATCCCCAGGCAAAAGAGAAGCCTGCTCCCCATTAGGTTAGGGCATTGGTTCTCAACCCACTTCTTGGGACACGCCCAGCTAGTCAGGTCTTCAGCATATCTACAATGAATATGCATGAGCACATTTGCATAAAATGGAGGCAGTGCATTCTAATCTATCTCATGCACATACAGTCAGGGCCAGCCTGTCCATTGAGCAAGAATGTTGTTTGCACAGGGCCCTGCGTTTTAGGAGGCCCCACGCAAACAACATTCTGCATCAGCCCATACATTTAAAAAAAAAAAAAACTGGCTGCTGCTGCTGCCGCTGCTGCCGTGGCAATGACAAAATCAAGCGTCCCGCGGGGCCCCCCCTGCCCGGAAGAGCCCTCCCGGCATCAGCTCTATCAGCGGCGGCTTTCAGAGCCGCGAATAGAGAGAGTTTCTCTCTTGCGGCTCTGTTAAACCCGCCGGGGCTGATGGGACTTCCTCTTTCCCATCAGCCCCAGCGGGCATAACAGAGCCGTGAGAAAGGGAAACTCTCCCTTCGCGGCTCTGAAAAGCCCGCACTTTGAGAGCTGATGCCGGGAGGCTCTGCCGGGCAGGGGGGGGCACCGCGGGACGCTTGATTCTGCCACTGCCATGACGGCAGTGGCGGCAGCAGCAGCAGCCAGTTTGTTTGGGGTTTTTAATCTATAGGCTGATGGGGGGAGGCGGGTTAGGACTGGTAATGGGCTATAGGGGGCCTAATACTAGAAGTGGGCTGATGGGGGGGTTAGGACTGGTAATGGGCTATGGGGGGGACTAGGACTGGAAATGGACTGATGGTGGGTTAGGACTGGAAGTGAGCTGATGGGGGGGTTAGGACTGGTAATGGGCTATGGGGGGGCTAAGACTGGAAATGGGCTGATGGGGGGTTAGGACTGGAAGTGGGCTATGGGAGGGCTAGGACTGGAAATGGACTGATGGGGGGCTTAGGACTGGAAGTGGGCTGATGGGGGGGTAAGGACTGGTAATGGGCAATGGGGGGCTAAGACTGGAAATGGGCTGATGGGGGGTTAGGACTGGAAGTGGGCTGATGGGGGGGTTAGGACTGGTAATGGGCCATGTGGGGGCTAAGAATGGAAATGGGCTGATGGGGGGGTTAGGACTGCAAGTTGGCTGATGGGGGGGTAGGACTGGTAATGGGCTATGGGGGGGGCTAATACTGGAAATGGGCTGATGGGGGGGTGTTAGGACTGGTAATGGTCCATGGGGGGGCTAAGACTGGAAATTGGCTGATGGGGGGGATAGGACTGGCAGTGGGCTGATGGGGGGGGTTAGGACTGGTAATGGACTATGGGGGGCCTAATACTGGAAGTGGCTGATGGGGGGGTAAGGACTAGTAATGGGCTATGGGGGGACTATGACTGGAAATGGACTGATGGGGGGCTTAGGACTGGAAGTGGGCTGATGGGGGGGGTTAGGACTGGTTATGGGCCATGGGGGGCTAAGACTGGAAATGGGCTGATGGGGGGTTAGGACTGGAAGTGGGCTGATGGGGGGGTTAGGACTGGTAATGGGCCATGTGGGGGCTAAGAATGGAAATGGGCTGATGGGGGGGGGTTAGGACTGCAAGTTGGCTGATGGGGGGGTAGGACTGGTAATGGGCTATGGGGGGGCTAATACTGGAAATGGGCTGATGGGGGGGTTAGGACTGGTAATGGGCTATGGGGGGCCTAATACTGGAAGTGGCTGATGGGGGGGGGGGGGTAAGGACTAGTAATGGGCTATGGGGGGCCTAGGACTGGAAATGGACTGATGGGGGGGCTTAGGACTGGAAGTGGGCTGATGGGGGGGTTAGGACTGGTTATGGGCCATGGGGGGGACTAAGACTGGAAATGGGCTGAAGAGGGTGTTAGGACTGGAAGTGGGCTGATGGGAGGGGGTTAGGACTGGTAATGGGCTATGGGGGAGCTAATACTGGAAATGGGCTGATGGGGGGGGTTAGGACTGGTAATGGGCCATGTGGGGGCTAAGACTCGAAATGGGCTGATGGGGGGGTTAGGACTGGAAGTAGGCTGATGGGGGGGTAGGACTGGTAATGGGCTATGGGGGGGCTAATACTGGAAATGGGCTGATGGGGGGGTAGGACTGGTAAAGGGCTATGGGGGACCTAATACTGGAAGTGGCTAATGGGGGGAGGGGGGTAAGGACTAGTAATGGGCTATGGGGGGGGATAGGACTGGAAATGGACTGATGGGGGCTTAGGACTGGAAGTGGGCTGATGAATGGGGGTTAAGACTGGTTATGGGCCATGGGGGGGCTAAGACTGGAAATGGGCTGATGGGGGGGTTAGGACTGGAAGTGGGCTGATGGGAGGGGGTTAGGACTGGTAATGGGCTATGGGGGGTTAGGACTGGTAATGGGTTATGGGGGGGCTGATGGGAGTTTAGGACTGGTAATGGGCTATGGGGAGGTTAAGACTGAAAATGGGGTGATGGGGGGTTAGGACTGGAAGTGGGCTGATGGGGGGCTTAGGACTGGAAGTGGGCTGATGGGGATTCAGACTGGTAATGGGCTATGGGGGGGCTAAGACTGAAAATGGGGTGATGAGGGGGTTAGGACTGGAAGTGGGCTGATGGGGGGCTTAGGACTGGTAATGGACTGGGGGGTTGCTAGGACTGGAAATGGGCTGAGTGGAAGGGGGGCTTGAACTGCAAATATCTGATGGGGACGGGGGCTTGGAATGGAAATGGGCTGAGT
Source organism: Ichthyophis bannanicus (assembly GCA_033557465.1). Classification (NCBI taxonomy): domain Eukaryota; kingdom Metazoa; phylum Chordata; class Amphibia; order Gymnophiona; family Ichthyophiidae; genus Ichthyophis; species Ichthyophis bannanicus. The sequence goes on along the minus strand of CM066033.1, from coordinate 366,825,313 downwards.
GGAAGGGGGGCTTGCACTGCAAATAGCTGATGGGGAGGGGACCTTGGAAGGGAAATGGGCTGGGAGGGGAGGGAGCTAGGACTGGAAATGTGCGGAGTGGGGGGAGGCTAGGACAGGAAATGGGCTGATGGAGGGGCTAGGATAGGACTGGAAATGGGCTGTTGGGGGTGCTAAGGTTGGAAATGGGCTGTGGTGGGGCGGAATGAAATGGACTCATGGAGGGGCTAGAACTGGAAGTAGGCTCATGGGGGGCTTGGATTGGAAATGGGCTGAGTGGAGGGGAGCTAGGATTTGACATGGGCTGATGGTGGGGCTAGGAAAGGACTAGAAATGGGCTAATGGGGGGCTGGGATTGGAAATGAGCTGATAGAGGGACTCAGATAGGACTGGAAATGGATGGGGGAGGTAGGACTGGAAATGGGCTGATGGTGGGGCTAGGATAGGATTGGAAATGGGCTTATGGGGGGCTAGGACTGGAAATGGGCTGATGCGGGGACTAGAAGGGAGCGGATGCTGGGTGAGGCTGGAACTAGAAGGGAGCTGATGTTGGGGGAGGATTAGAATGGGATGGAGCTGGGAGAGTGAAATGGAGATGGGAAAAATATTTTGTGTGGTAGGGAAGACAAATCTACAATTGGTCGGGTATTGGGAGAGTAAGTGGGGATTGAGGATGGAGGGGTAAAATTTGAGTGGATGAAATAGGAATGAGAAAAGAGCAAAAGGAGAAAGATTAGTATGTTAAAGCAGATGTAGAGAGAAAATGGATAAAATCTAGAAGAGAGAAGAAAGGACAAATAGACAGCAGACGATGGAGAGTTAGCAGAAGACACGAAGAAACCAGAAGAATGTGGATGGAGCAATTGCAACTGAAAAAAATGCACAAAAGTTAGAAAGATATCTCTTTATTTTGAATTTATTAACTGGAATATGTCAGCTCTGGGAAATGTGTATCATTAACGTCTGCACTTTGTTTAGTACAAGAGGAAATTAATTTATAGTTTTATTTCTACAGTGTTGTTGTACATTCCAAGTTTGGCTTTTGGGGTTCCCAGTTTAATTATTGTCTTCCTGTTTCTAAATTGTGATTCCTTGTTTGGTGATGGTCTATGTTCTGCATGTGTAACTGAGCTGAGGTATTCTGTTTATGTAATTCCTATTTAACATTGCCACTTGTTCTCTTTCCCCAGTAGGTCATGTATTGTTATTCTCTGAAATGTATTGGTTTAATATTTGCAGTGTTTCCTTTTGATAGGTAGGGTCTGGTGCTTTGTGAGTCCTGGTAGTGCTGTTAGGATACGACGGGTTTGCTATGGGTTCTAAATGGGCAGTGTTTGTAGTAGTACCTAATGTGCCTGGTGGTTGGCACTGGATTATAGTAATGTAGAAATCTTTTAGTCTTTCTTTATCCATACACTCATTAAGAGGCATGTTTACTAAACGTTAGCGTATGGTAGCATTATGCAAATGAGGTCCCTTATGCAAATAAGGCCCCACACCGAGTCTCTGCACATGGCCCCGCACCCCCCTTGGGCCGCCCCTGCATACAGTTTGCATATCCTGAGAATGAGACTGGCTGGGTATGTCTAGAGGACTGGGCTGATAACTCCTGCTTTAGGAGTTTTGTACATTGATGAAACTGGAGTTTCTGAGTGTTTTTATGTACCCTGTTTTTGTAATGGTGGGTGATAAAATGAAAAGCCCTTGAAAGGAGTTCTGCTGTGGTTCTTCTTTGACCCTCAGCTCCTTTTCTCCAGTTCTGCCTTGGGCACCAAACCCTTAAATCTGGCAATGGCAACAACCACCAACACTGCTGTGCTGCTGCAATTATTGGCAGCTTCAAAACGTTGGCACTGCCTACAATGCACCAAAAATTTTAAAAATGTGCATCTCTGAATAAGAACTATTTCTGTATTGAAGTTTAAATGTATTACTACTCTCTCCCATGAAAATGTCTGCGCCTTCAGAAGCACAGATATATTGTCATGTTCTTACTTTGTTTGAAGACAAAGCGTGCCAATCAAGAAGCCCTAGAATGTCCCTCTCTAGAACATCGGACACATCTGAATTGTCTGTGGGGACTTGCGCCACACCAGGATTCTCGGTCCATCCCCATACATTCCATCTGGGAGATAGTAGATCTTATACAATGGAGGCGCCAACTCCATTGGCACACCCAGCACCTTAGTAGGCTATATCCAAACCTAACTAGATCCACTCAAGCAACACAGAACATGTTGCATGCTATGCAAAGAGAGGCATGTGTTCTAAGTAACACTCTTTTTTCCATAGATAATCATGAAAATGCAAGGTGAAAATAAGAATATAAGCAATGTTTTTTTTTATTCCAGAACAATTAAGGGTTTGCCTAGACTCTAGAGCAGTTCTCAACCCAGTCCACAGGACACACCTAGCTAGTCAGGTTTTTAGGAGATCCACAATGAATATGAATGTGAGATTTGCATACAATGAAGGCAGTGCGTGCAAATCTCTTTCATGCAGATTCATTGTGATTCTCCTGAAAACCTGACTGGCCAGCTGTGCCCCAAGGACTGGGCTGAGAGCCCCTGAACTAGAACTATTATTGGTACTGACAGTATGGGTGGAGCAGGCGATCAGGTTTCTTCCTCTTTTACCAGTATTACCTTGTGTTTTCTATGGATGACTATCTATAGTTCCATTTCAGGTTAATCTTCAAATATTATTTATAAATGTTCAATAAATACAATGTAAAAAAAACTAAATTACTACTCAAGAACAATGGTTATTTTTCATTATTTTGATAAAAGTATGCAGAATTTTGCAGGATTTTACATTTGCACAAAATTCCTCCAGGAGTAATACTAGCCAGCCGCTTTAGGCAGTCCCAGGGAAACCCCCTGCTTCCTTCCTACCTATCCATTTGTGGCCATGAAAACACCATGACACAAGCAAGCAAAGACGTGTGCCTGTAGCATCTCTTGGGGGCTTACCAACTCTCTTAATTGCTCACATTTATGATCCTGTTAAAGTCTCTGGGTGAAACAAAGCACGAAGAGGACAGAAGACTATACAATGTGAAATGCATCCATACAGCTTATCAAAGCACAGTTGCAGACCACTTATGGCATAATTGCTCAACACCCTCCTCCCCAGCCCTCCAGATGATGGGCAAACCACTTACAAAAATAACTCTGACATGAATGAACCCCGGTGAGACGACTGGAGCCACATGGGAATGCTGGGGAAATGTTAAACGCTAGATACCGTTACCCTAGTACTTGAAGCTTTTCCTTCCTAAATTGGGTTGGCACAGTCCACTTGCACCGTCAGAAGTTCAGCTTGACTCACAGGGAAGTTTGTATGACAGCTTTTATTAAGGACAGAGCATGTGCTGAGTGAGCAAGCGGGTAAGGAGCATCTAAGGAAGCAGGTATCGCCCAACAGAGGGAAACTCCAGAGTGCCCCTGTACACAAAGATCTTCCTCCGTAGCTCGAGAAGTGGTTTATTCTGGAGCCTACACAGTAGTATTTCCCAAACGTTTTTCCAGCGTGACCCTATTTTAGGTGTTGAAAATTCACGTGGCCCCAGATAGTAAACAAAAGAAATTATTACTCAAACATAAACATAATATTAAATGTTTTTTTTAAGATTCTGTAATGCATAAATACGTAAACGTATGCTTTTTAAAGTAATTATCTGATGTACTCATTTTGCTAGACACGCAGACCTATAAATACACAGACATCTCAAACTTTCTGCAGCACAGCCACTGAGACATCTTGGCAGCCTTCCTCTTTTTAAATGGAGGATAAGGTAAGGGGTGGGGGGAGGCAGGTGGGTGTCTGTGTATAATCAAGGTTTTTGGGTGCAGCTGCATGTGAACAAATGCATATAGGTATGGGGGAAGGGTATGTCTAGTTGGGATCTGTGCATGTGTGTGTGTGGATGGGGTGGGTGGGTGACAGTGTGTCATTTACATGGGTAGTAAATGACTTGTGACAGCATGGGTTGTGAGTTGCTGGTTGTGGGGTGTTGGAGTGGGTAGGCAGGGGAATCTACAAGTGCATATGTGTGTATGAGTGAATGGGAGTGAGTGGATTTGGCCGAATGGGCAGTGGGTGAATGTGTGTCTACATGAATAGTGAAGGTTCAGGTGAGGTGTGTGAGTCACCTCATTGTCTCCCCTCTCTTCTGTCTGCTCTCACCCTTCTTCCCTCCCCTCTCTCTCTCGTGCCACCTTCCTTTTCATCCAGCCTATGCTTCTGCCTTCCCTTATCTTCCTCCATGTCCCTCCAGGCTCATCCACTCCTCTCTCCCCCCCCCCCACCCAGGTGCACCCCCTCTTTCTTACCCTTCTACCACAGGTTCACCCACCGCTAGACTCACTCATCTACCTTCTCTCTTATAGCCCCTCCCACCTCCCAGGTCACTCCCTCAGGCTTATTCCCTCATTGTTAAATCTTCCAAGCTCATTCTGTCTCTTGCCTCTCTAGTTCACTTCCCCAGACTTATTCCCTCTCTCTTAACCACTGTCAGCCCTCAGGATTGCCTACTTTGACTACTCTTCATCCCCCCCCCCCCAGCTGATTCCTTCTTTCTCTCCCCCAGACTCATCCTTTCCACACCTCCAGCATTTATGTTCCTCTCTCCCTTCAGCACGCTCCCCCTTTCCCTTCCCACCTAACTTAATATAACCAATGCTTTCAAATAAAAAAATATATATTTCTTTCTTTATCTGGGCTCCGTGGGGTTTCCAGGCTCAGTAGTGTGGCAATGCTTTACAGCAAGAGTCTGGCATCAGGGGGAAGCATGGCCACATTTAGAAAATAAATAAATAAAATGGTGAAGGATGCTCTTTAAGCGGCAGAGCTGCAGGCATGACAGCCACCGTGCAAAAGTCATGGTCATGTTAAAAAGAGATAAATAAATAAGCAGAGAGGTCCCATGGCCGAGTGCATAGTGGCAGAAATAAAATAATCAATTAGGAAAAAAACAAACTGCAACCACGAATGCAATCGGCTTTGCGGCACAGCTGAAGCTGGGAGGCGCAATATCGGAGCTGCCGCAGCCGTCGGACTGGTGAGGTTCTCAAGGCCGGAGGAATGGTGTGGCCGTGGATTGTGGCTGCATGAAGGGGAGAGCTTGCTGGTGTCTAGAATTTGAGCGGGAGCTGTGACTATGTCTGACAGGCCTACTTGGGGCATCAGTAGCCTCGTGTTCTTCTTGCCATCAAAACAGACCGTGAAATTTTGGTAGGGCCAGGGCCCATGTAGCCCCTCCCATTCCGACACCTATGCTCCTACTCTCAGGAGACCAGTGAAGCACTGACCCACAGCCTCCCGACAGCTTCTCCTTGGCACACAAAAATAGGCTCCTGCCCAGAAGACAGGAAAAAAAACAACCACAGATTCACCTTCCTGCCATCACCACATACAGCGCCACCCTCAGCCCCGCCTCCTGTGCCACGTGTTTCCTCACACCACCCAGCCATTGGGATCATTCTTCTCACTCCGGCTGCAGCCAATCTGCTGCCAGCCACTGAGACGTGTGCTTCTCGTGCCGACCATGCCTGTATATATATAGTATTTTTTTTCTTTAAAGATGTACTTGTAACCCCTAAGGAGAATTTTGTGACCTCATTTGGGGTCACAACCCACAGCTTGGGAATCGCTGCTGTGTAGCATAGAGTATACAAACCATGGCCCAGATGCAAATCATAGGCCAGGGAAGGGAAGCTTAAAGTAACCACTATTTCCTTGCTTGGAAAAACTCCTTGATTTACATTCTAACAATAGTAATTAATTTGCATCAGTTTGCACCTTTCATTTACCCAGCTGCTAAAGAGGGAGAGAGTTTCTGGTGCACTCAAAGAGCAGCTGCTAATAATGGGGTCAGTGGGTATGAGAGGGGAGGAGAGGTATGAGGTCCTGACACTTCCCCAAAAACTAAACTGCAAGGTCTGTCCAGAGTTGGCGCCTCTACTCACTCATATGCTGTGTTGGACTCATCCCTCCAGGTTGGCTCTGCATGGGTATGAAATGAAATTGTTCTTGGCCTGTCATCCAACAAACTTTGTTGGCAGTTATGTTCTGTTCTCCATTGGCCAATTCTGAGACAAGCATAGACACTACAGAAACCACGGCATGCAGGGACTTAAGTAGGAGGAGGTACATACAGGGATGTATTAAGGATTCCTTGGACCATAGCTCTTTACCTATACCCTTACTCCGACCCTGTATGGCCTCCCTCTAAATTAAACCTTGAGCCACTGCCCCATCTACTGACCCCCTATTTAATCTATCACTAGGTATTATCCTTCACTGACCCAACCCATCTGAAGTGAGCTAATATGATCCGGATAGGGCAGCTCTCCCTGCTTATGCAGATCAGCAATCACTAGATGGATTTGGTGCATAGTTCTGTATTCAATGTCAACTGGCAAAAGTTCCTGAATCCCTACTAGCCCTGGGAAAAACTTAAATCGCAGCAGCTTATAATATTCTTTTACTGAACCAACAATAAAAAGAGGGCATCCTACAAGAGGTTTAGACACCACCCTGGTCCCTCATTCAGATGCCGTGAATACGAGCGTAAGGGAAGAGTGAGCATCTTCATGTTAGCTCAGCCATCTGACCCTCTCTAGCAGGCACAGAGTGTCTGCAGTCCCACTGACCCAGCTGGGTTCTAATCCATTCATTTAGGAACAGTGGCGACAGACCCTGATGTGGCAGAGCCTTTAACTACACTCATGAAGTTATTAAATGGAACATTTACAACAAATTGTGGAAAATATTGTTTTCACTCCACAAACAATTATGCTCTGGAATTCGTTGCCGGAGGACATGATACATAGGCAGTTTGCCCAGCTGGGTTTAAAAACGGTTTGGGCAAGTTCCTGGAGGAAATGTCCATAAGCTTGTTATTAAAATAAGCCACTGCTTATTCCTGGGAGTAAGCAACATGGAATCTTGCTACTTTTTGGGATACTACCACGTATTTCTGACCTGGACGGACCTTTGGTCTGACCTAAACGGCAGTTCTTATGCGAAACGTTCAGAGAAGTTACATCTACCATAAGCAATGGAACAGGGTCAACCACGTGGGCTATGGCCCAACCAGCATTGTGGCCCACATGGCAAGAGGAATTAAGGAATGTGGGAGGCAGGGGCAGAAGTTGGTTGTTTGACCCCTTCCCCTGCCAAAGAGGTATAACAAAGGCAGCGCTAAGAAACGTCAGAGCCAGAGACTAGTGCTGCCAGTCAAGCCACCCTGGGACTTTTCATTGTGAAATGTGGCCTGGGGAAGGGAGGGCAGGTTTTATTTCCTGTACAACTATAGTCCCAAAAGCCTGATTTAGTTGTTAATTCTCCAATACTGGCAAAACTATTCACATAAACTCTCCTCAGATGATGCTTGCATCACAGGCTGGGATGGAAAACACTGTAATGAATTATAGCTCACTGGATTGACTGTGGCAAATCACAAATTTCAAATCAGACCAGTTCTAGGTATACCACAAATCGAAGATCCCTGCAGAACTGCTCAAAGACAATAGGCATCAGAACCATAACCTGGTATTAGACAGCCTCTTTCCTCTGCATGCTCTCCCAAAATACTCATAGCAATAACCCGGCAGCCATCGTTGGGTACATGGTTAGTGCCGCTGTATATCCCCGATTATTTCCCCTACACACCCCGATGCTAATGGCTTAGCATCGGGGCATGTCGAGGACAATCTGGGGACGAGAAGAGGTGGCAACAGTTGCTAGCCGAGTAGCGGCAAAATTGTACCACTTCCCAGTTAGCAGCCTGAGGGTAAAACTAGGCGAAGCAAAAGCTGGCCTAATGTTACCCGCGGGAGCTAACCAGGCAACGGTGACAATATTGCTGCTACCCGGTTAGCTTCTGTGGCTCTAGGGCTTGAGTGGCAAGCCCAGATATTCAATGCTGGGGCTGCATATGACCCCGGCATTGAATATCCGGGATTAGAGGTCGGCGGGGCCGGCTATGCGCCATAGCGGCACATAACCAACTCAATTCAATAGTGGGCCGATCATTACTACTGTTGCTACAATCCTGTCACAAAGAGTTGAAGACGGAAATCAAAGATATTGGTTCAGTTCCCCTGTCACTCACTGTGTGACTTTGAGCAAAGTCACTTAACCTCCCTATGCTCTAAATGAAATAGTAAGCTCCTCAGGAGATTAACAGCATGGGGACATGGTAAATGTGGGCTCCTAGTCCCTATGGCTGCCCCCTCCCTTCCTCACGCATTTCTGACCTAAATAGGAAACATGCAACAGCTGGGGAGGAGCACCAATGGAGATGAGGAACACACCCTCAATAGATGACTCATCTTAACATAAGGCAGCAGGAAAAGATCAACTAATCCATCCAGTCTGCTCAGTTATTCTTGTCCACACTGCTAAGGATGTATCCCAGCTGCCAGCCACAAAGCATGGCCGCATATAAGACATCTCTTCTTATGGACAGCCTTTATCATTTGTCTCCTATGCACACTACAGGGCTGAGCCTAGAGTGTGCAGGACCCATGGCTATTCAACAAAAGTGGGGTTCTCCCAAAGACTGACGAGCAGGGTTTCCCTTGAGCTAGTGAAGAGTTGGAGGGAGGCACTATAACGCCTGGCCTGAAGCTGTAATCTTCACTATGCGGGTTGATACGGCTCCTGGCCCATCAGTGCTCTTGGGTGGCAAAGGAAACAAGGCTACCAGGAAAGCGCAGGGTGCATGATAATCCGCCCAGTTCAACGGACCTCTAATAACAGATAGCCCTACCATCTCAGGCAGATGCGCACACAAGATCCCCCCCACCCATTTCCCATCCTGCACTTTCCATTTCTAACCACAAAGCTTTACAATAATCTAAATGACCACAAATACATGAACATCCCACCAGCTAGGGCCCCTACATAACCTGCCAGACAAATCCAACTACGTGAGACAAAGGGAGCTGGTAGAGCTGGCCACAGATATTCTTCCTGCTACACTCTTTGGCTGCACTGGGGTGACCGATGGGATCACATGTGGCTCTGATAGCAGAGGAGGAAGCTGCAGGCAGGGCCGGCTCCAGAGTTGCTTCAAGGTATTGGTACCCTAGGCAAGCCGGAAGCTTTACACACACCCTGGCTATTGTTTATCTTTGAAAGCCCTGCCTTTTGCCGCCCCCTCAGATGTTGCTACCTTAGGCGGCTTCCTAGTTTGCATAATGGATGGGCTAGCACTGGCTGCAGGTAAGAAATACTGCCCCTGGACTCCTACCAACTTGGAGGACAATGCACATGAGATGGGGAGACTGGACAGACCTCTCTGGGTAGGGGTGGCTCTGGTCCCTCCCCCCTTCATTCTACCAACAACTGGCTAACCAAATCGAAAATCTGCCTTGGAAGCCATTAAACCTGCACATCTGAGAGGAGCCCCTCCTAAACATTTGGGCCCTAGGCACGTGCCCAGTTTGCCTATGCCTAAGAGAACAGGAACAAAATCTTAAGTACAGCCAGCTATAACTTTGCAAAACTATTTGAAAAGAACTATTTAAATACTACAGAGGGGGCTGACTCTTGAGAGATCAGGATTCGATTCCTGAGTTTAACTGGTCAACAGCACTTACTTTCCCAAGGAGACAGTCCCAGTCAACATGCAATGGGGACTCTGACTAACTGGGCTAAGGATCCACCAATCTTGGAACTCAAAAGAGAATGTAAATCTGTGACTTAGAACCCCAGCCAGTGGCTACAGTGTCTGAGCTTCAGCAAAGGGGTATGGAGACAGGGAAAACCCTTAGACGAAACAAAAAGTGAAAACTACATTACTGTATTCCTAATAATGCTATGAATCAAGCAGTAAGAAATGTGTACAGTCAAGACTGGAAGTGGCACAGAAGATGAACGGGGACTACATTTTGGGAACAGCTGACCAGTTTTCTAGATGTGGACCACTGGAGAATGGTGGATCTGTAATCACCAGTAGGTTGAGTCACTGATCTTCCCAAAAGGTAAATAAATCTCTTGAACAAGTAAGAACATGGCCCCCTGTTAGCCATCCCCCCCCCTTCTTCTCAGGAATGTCTCTTTCTGATTTGATTAGAGATCAGAGGTGGAGCTTCTGTCTTTCATCGCACTGCACACAGAACCTCTGAAGGTGTAGAGAGAAAAGCACTGCCAAGCCTTCTGCAAAACATCTCAGCTTTCTATCTAATCAATGTCTGCAAATATTCAGCCTCTGGAGAGAGTTATGCACTACCAGCAGGGAGTTGTAATTCTGCTTTCCCTATCGATTTCCCTAAGAAAAGCAAGGCTACCTGTCTATGCCTGCACTGGGTAAAACCAAGACTGGATAAGCCTTTCCTAAAAACTGGAGCCAGTTGGCAGCCCTGCCCGTGACATATTATTTTCCCTTGCCGCAAAAATAACAGCAAATAAAAAAACTAGAAAACGGGTGCAGCTATTTGAACTATTGTTTGTGGTGCCTATGAAATCCCAGAGGGCACATGGGCTGCCACTGTCCCAAATGAAGCCAGTTAGCTTTTGCCTGTAGGCATGCTGCAGCTGGGACGGGGAAACACCTGAAAAGCGTCAGCCTCTGTTCAGTATTCATTTTTCAGCGGGTGTAGCTGAGAAGGATGAGGCCATGGGTCAAAAAAGGGCCAATATTGCCCCATCCTAATGGCGAGTGCTGTCATGCTGAAAGCACTCATCAGTGTGCAGGCAGCCCAAGACCATGTGACCTCACCTTAACCAATTTACATGAAATACTCCCAGCTCCTAACAAACTATTGACCTAATTATGGCAGTATGCTTCTCTGCGGCAGAGTTGTCAGGTTACCCAGTTCCAGGAGTGAGATTTTTCACCAGTTCTGGTTTTAAATTTGCATTGCAGTGTAGTATGGCATTTGTAGGTCCTGATTTTACCCACTGGAATCAATGCTGCAGGTCCCATAAAGCATCAGAATGAGCTTGTCAGAAATCCAGCACTGATTTAAAATCTCACTCCTGGAACTGGGTAACTTGGCAACTCTGCTGAAGACTGTCTAAAAATGTGCTTTAATTATAGTAATGAGGATTTAGAAACTAAAGTAGTGTGCTCAACGCCATGGTATCATGTTCACCTTGCTTGCTAATTTCATCTTGCTCCATAGGGTCCCTCTTAGTTCCTAAGAGAACCTTTCGGGCTGGACATGGGCATTGCTTAAGAAGTGTCAATAACTTTTTCAATTTTCCTTGTTTTGGGAGCTTATGTCAATAAGAGGGGTGCCCTCTGAAAACACTGCTTTATATAAAGCAATTCTTCATAGGAGCGATAACTTGTATGAGGAATAAGAGTGGTCACAGGCTACTCAGCCTCCAGGTCTTCTGCAGCACCAGCAAAGAGGCAGAACTGTACCAAATTAGAAATGTGCGACTTGCAAACCTGGTACCCCCCCCCCCATCTGTATGGAAGAACTCACTCTTACCAGGCTTTTTGGAAGCCCAGTGATAACATCAGTCATCTTCCGTACTTGTGCCCTGTGATACAGTCCTGGTGAGAGGAACTCTAATTACCTCTTCTTAAATTCAAATAATGCAAATGCAATATAAGTGACTTGCTCAAGTGGGAATTGAACCCTGGTCTCCTGGTTCCCAAATCATTAGGCTACTCCTCTGCAGTCATCACTATTATACATAATAAGGGTAATTCTCCCATGCACAGCATGTTTTGCACACTGAAAATATCTGTTATAAACTTGCGCATGGGTAAAAAGTAGGCAGTCCTTAAAAGAGTATCTGCTTTTACACAATCTACTACTACTACTACTGAACAATTATATAGCGCTACAAGACATACGCAGCACTACACGGACACATGTAAAAGACAGCCCCTGCTCATCAACACAGTAACTAGGAATGGGATACATCTAGGGGGAATGATAAGGAAACAGAAAGGAGATCAGGCGAGTGAAGATCCGAAAGTGGCAGTGAAGAGATGAGAAGACTAATGACTGATGCGGGGCCGCCGCAATGGTGGCCATGACACAGGGAAAAAACCATCCGATAGTCTTTCCATCTTCCCCAAAAATTCCTAAAAAATGTTTTTTGCATATATAATCAACTTTAAAAACTGTTCCGCAAAGTGTCCGCTTCAACACAGGTGTTCCTGGTGGGGGGTGGGGGGTGCATTTTGGGCAGAGTTGCAATGTACAGGCATATTTTATATAATAAAGAAACTACTAAACTGTCCTTCACAGGATTATTTATACCAGCAGACAACTTACAACAATCCAAACTCCAGTGTCGTCTTTAGAAAAGCAGCAGGGGCCCGCTATATACTGGATATAAAAGAGAGGCCAGCCATTGGAGACAATTCCACAACGTAAAACATGAGCTCAGCGTCTCTCTAAGAAATCACGCATCAGTCTTTGTACGGTTCTTTTTAGTCAGAGCTTCATAATTCTCTGACTAAAGATAAGTGACCAAATAGGATTTTAACTGCAATATAATTGAATTTAAAAATCTGAAAGGGGAGGTTGTTGCCTGGGGAGTGGAAGAGTGTGTGTGTGATAGGTAACATAGTAACATAGTAAATGACGGCAGATAAAGACCAGCACGGTCCATCCAGTCTGCCCAGCACGACAGCAAGAGTAGGTGCACCCGCCGCTCCACCACCCCTCCCCATGTCCCTGTTTAGGGGTGAACCCACCACTCCATGTAGGACACCCCTATTTGTTAAGAAATTAGATGGTTCAGTTTATTTTGATTTTATCCTGTTGCTGTAAAGGGATCCACTGTGTCTGTCCCATGCCATTTTGAATTCCGTCACCGTGTTTGCCCCACCACTTCCATCGGGAGGGCATTCCAAGCATCCACCACCCTTTCTGTGAAAAAGTATTTCCTGACATTGCCTTTCAATTTACCACCTCGCAGCTTCATATTGTGCCCTCTAGTTGTACAGCTTCCCTGTCGTTGGAAGAGGTTTGTTTGTTCATTATTTCCCTTCAAGTATTTAATGGTCTGAATCATATCTCCCCTGTCCCTCCTCTCTTCCAAAGTGTACATGTTTAGGTCTTCAAGTCTCTTCTCATAAGGCTTCTGACGCAGGCTCCAAATCATTTTGGTCGCCTTCCTCTGAACAGTTTCCAGTCTTTTTACATCCTTTGCAAGATACAGTCTCCAAAACTGTTCTGAGCTAGCAGCCTGGGGGGGGGGGGGGGGGGGGGGGGGGGGGGGAGGGGATTGGGCATTGGGTTATGTTTATTGCTATTGAGTGGGTGGAGGGTTCGGGGAAAACGAGAGAGGTAAAAAAAGTTGTATTAGCCTTCATTGTGCATAGAATGTTTGTGAACTTTTGTGTGGTTGTATGGTTGCCATATTGTTGCTAATAAAATCTAGATTATATTTAAAAAATCTAAAAGGAACCATACAGAGACTGATGCTTGATTTCTTGGAGAGGCACTGGGCTCTCATTTTGTTGCTGTTAAGTGGTGTTGAGTCGGCGTCGACTCATGGCGACTCTCTGGATGGTTGACCTAAACTGTGCTCAGTCATCAGTCAGGCAACTCATTGTTGACAGAGTGGCACCCATAGCTGCTGTTATGGTATCAATACATCTCATTGCCAGCTTTCCTCTTTTATGTTGATCTTCTATCTTGCCAAGCATTATATCTTTCTCTAATGATCTCTCTCTTCACATGATGTGTCCAAAGTATGAAAGTCTTGTCATTTGAGCTTCTAAGGAAAGTTTAGGTTTGATCTCCTCTAGTACTGACTAGTTTGTTCTTCGGGCAGTCCATGATATACACAATATTTGTCGCCAGCACCATAATTCAAAGGCATCAATTTTCTTCCTGTCTATCTTTTTCAATGTCCAACTTTCACATCCGCGATGATGTCTCTCATTCCTCGCCCTTTCCTGAACACTGCTTGCACTTCAGGCAGTTCTCGTTCCAGGTAATGTTGTAGTCTCTGCTGAATTATCTTGAATAAAATCTTGCTGGCATATGGGATCAGAGCAATTGTGTGATAATTTCCACAGTCAGTTGGATCACCTTCCTTCAGTATTGGTATAAATACAGATATTTTCCAATTAGTTGGCCATAAATTTGTCTTCCAAATTTCCTGGTAGAGCCTTGTAAGTACGGTAACAGCTTCATCTGATTGCTGTAATACTTCAGTGGGAATGACATCAGTGCCTGGTGCTTTGTTCTTTGATAGCATTGCCTCCAACTGCTGGTCTCTCCTTTATATCTAGTATATAGCAGGGCTGTGCTGCTTTTTCTAGAGACTACACAGGAGTTTGGATTGTTGTAAGTCGTTTTATGTAATATGCATTATGTAATATGTATGTAATATGTAATATGCATGTACGTGAGCAGAGCACACCCACATGTTTAAACTTTCTTCCCAGCATTGTGTGTTACTGTAGGTCCCTGCAAAACCCTATTTCATAAACACACTTACACAGTTAAGTTGCCTTTGTATAAAAGGTGCCATACTGAACTTTTCATAAGGTGCCCTATTATAAGATGAGCCCTAAATATATTTTTTTGGAGGGGGGGGGTCTAGAAGAGAGGAGGGTAAGCTGTTGCTGGGTTGTCTGTTAAAAATATAAGGGTTCCTGTTTCTCCACCCATGCAGGTGCTTCTAGGTGACTGGACAATTCAAAGAGCTATCAGGAGGGTTAGTGAGCGGCATACCCCTCCCTAAGGCATCAGAAATTTAGTTTAATCCCAGCTTCTAAGCCCCCCTGGCAATCACAGGCGTCCTCCGCCTGCTTGCTTAGGAGGGGGAAAGTGTAAGGAAGTCTTATTATCAGGGAGGGCAGGGGGTCAGTTCAACATTAGTGCTCACAACATTTGAAGGGACACTGCCCACCCCAAACTGCTCCCCTGCTGCCAATTGTGTTACATGGGAGACCGCTGTTTCTGAACTAGAAATGCTCCTGATCTGGTATGCAGAAGGTCTCCTTTAAAACTGAAGTCTGGGTTTGTTTGTTTTTTGACAGGAGGTTCACTCCTTTCCTTAGGCAATGGAGTCTACCGCAAGCATTAAACCCGCTCCCTTCCACTCCCATGTCTGTACAGGCTTTCAGGCTCAGCTCAAAGTGTCCTCAGCTCAGCCTTAGACCATGCAGGTGAATGCTAGGCAAAAGCAAAAATTAGACATTGTAAGAAGAGGTGGGGAACGCATCCCCCCCCCCCCCCCCGAGGGTAGTAGCTTCCCCAAACTCCCATTCTTAGGCTGTGGCTTCCATGTGGCCTCTTTTGACATCACTGGCTGTTGTAAATTGATTTATTATATTAGATATTAGACTTTAACAAATAGCAACAAAGGTATAGTGACTTCTGGCGATGTCCACACACAGTTGCCAGTTCTATGGATGCTGCTAGTGCTCGAGCAATCCCCCCCCCGCACCCCCAACATTTAGTAAATTCCTTCTCTGGGTCCGGGAAGGGAGCATTTGATTTGCTTAGCATTCTACAGTGGTTTTTAAAACAGTTGGCACCTATGCACAGACACAAATTTGGGGGCCTCGCTAAAGACCCAGAGACTCTTCTGCGTCCCCCCTCCTAGAGTAACTTCTTTCTGCAAGATTGGGGCCTAATAATAGGAATTTGCAGGGACTCACCACGCGGGGCCGGGGGGGCTCGATGGTCTGCAGGAAGGCGGGGGTCGGGTCCGAGGCGCGCTCCGGGTCGCTGGAGATCTCCTCCTCGGATTCTTCCCAGGATGAGGAGAAGCCGGCGGAGGAAGCCGAGGAGGAGGACAACTTCCGCGGGGGGGCGCTCAAGCACGTGGGGCTGCCCGTTTCCTCCGGCCCGTCCTGTCGCGCCCCGTGCTCCGTGACGATCACCGATGGGATCCTGCTGCCGCTTTGCGGCTCCCGATTGCCAGGGAATGGGTCCCCCAGTTCTAGTTCCTGATTTCGGGGTGATGCGCCCTCCACTTCTGAGTCCTGATTGCAGGGCGGTGAGTCCCCAAGTTTTGAGTCCTGATTGCGGGGTGACGGGTCCCCCAGTTCTTGTTCCTGATTTCGGGGTGATGGGCCCCCCACTTCTGAGTCCTGATTGCGGGGCGGTGGGTCCCCAAGTTTTGAGTCCTGATTGAGGGGTGACGGGTCCCCCAGTTCTGGTTCCTGATTTCGGGGTGATGGGCCCCTCACTTCTGAGTCCTGATTGCGGGGCGGTGGGTCCCCAAGTTTTGAGTCCTGATTGTGGGGTGATGGGACCCCCAGTTCTGGTTCCTGATTTCGGGGTGATGCAACCCCAAGTTCTGAGTCCTGATTGCGAGGTGATGGGACCTCCAGTTTTGACTTCGGATCGCGAGGCGATGTCCCCTCCAATTCCTCATTTCGGGGTGTTGCCCCCTCCAACTCACGGTCCCGATTTCGGGCGGATCGTTCCACCAATTCTGGGGGCGATGCTACGCCCTCATTTAGTAGCGCTTCCGGCTCTTGATTTCGGAGCGATCGGCTACTCGGCTGCAGCTCCTGCTTGCGGTCCGCCTCCTCCTGGTCTGGGGGCGACCGGCTGCCCGCTGGCGGCTTGGGGGACGGGCAGCGGCGGAGGAACCGCGGGCTGCGCTGCAGAGGGGGGCCGCCCTGCGCCTGAATGTGCGCCTCGAAGAGCCCCACCTTCTCCGTCACCTGCACGTTCAGCAGCTCCCGCTGCACCCGCGCCGCCCGCCGCCAGCCCGGCTCCTCGTCCTCCGGCCGCCGGCCGCCCCAGCCCGGGCTGCTGCTCCGTCCCCGCCGATCCGGCGCCGGGCTGTAGCGCGCGCCGCTCAGCAGCACCGGGCAGTGCGCGTTGTGCCGGTCGGGCGCGGGCAGCAGCGGGCGCCGGCAGCTGGGGGGAGTCTTGCTCGCGGTCTTCCCCTCGCCGCTCTTGTCCATCATCACCAGGCTGTTGAGCGCATAGCAGTATACGGCCATAGTAGTGCGGGAGAGGTGGAGGGGTGCAGGTGGGGGGAGCCCCTCCCGGCTCAGCCGCGCAGATCCTCCCGGTGTCCTCCGGGTGCGGACGGCGGCAGCATGGCTTCGGCACCAGTGAGGCGACCCGGCCAAACCTCCATAAACAAATCAGCTGTCAGGGAGCAAAGAGAGAGAGAGAAGCAAATGAGAGGTGTGCAAGGACACGTGTGTGAGAGTTTCCAGCAAAATTAACATTTAGCCCCCTACTAAGAGCTACACATCTAATCGACTTCGGCATTACTCGTTTTATCCCCCTCGATCACATTTCTATGCCTTTCAATAACAATGAAGACGAGAATAAAACACATAACATATTAAAAAATGCACATATCACGTATTCCTCCTGGTCCTACCATAGGCATAATTAACCCCAGTGCAAATTCAGTCCCTTGCCAAACTACTCATGCATCTGCACATTCGAGAGATAGTATCAGTAGCACTCTAAGTTGCAGATTTCTTTCATTAAAACTCCCTCAGCCCATCACGAACGGTTCTTACTGTGCAGAGATGTGTCCGTTCCCAGCTCACCCACCTGCCCCGCTCGCCCGCATCCGGCTCTATGCGTCTGATCGTCTGCAGTGACACAGTGCAGCGAAAGATCCTCCCATCGCGAGCTAGTTGGTGTTTGGGGAATAAATCACTGCACACGGGAAGAAGGGCTTCAGCGCGAGAAACGCACACCAGAGCCCCACATCTGCTGCTCGGGGACTTGAACCCAGCTTTTCCTGCCTTAATACTAACCGCAGGGGCACGAAGGTTTCTTTTGCTCGCCTGGTGGGGAATTTCTCTAACAATTCATTGCATCGGGGACTCAAGAGGCAGCGCTTGGCATCGAGTCAAACTTTTTCCGTCCGTGTATTATGTCCGTATGGGTGGGGGAAGGGGGAAGCCTAAGTCTGAACCGAAGCAGCCCTGCCCCACTCTTTCAAAGCAGGGGGGAGGAAAGTCTGAGTCACTTTCTATGGGCCCCGTTCTGTGCCCACGGAAAACTAACTTGTACTTTTTTCATTTGCATTCGTGTCATAGCTAATATAGGTGCGTGTATGTGCAGGGTTCACCCGAGCCCAAAGCTTTTGCAGGCTCGCCGAGTTCAAGTCAGGTTCCCGAGTCCACGCGCTACTCGTCACGGTGCACTTTTATAGTATTATTGTAATACTCAAAACGCAAGAGCTCGTAAACATCCTCGTGACTTGTCCGGTTTGTTTTAAAAAAAAAATCAAAATGTCACTATCAAAGGCATGGAAAAAAAAATACGCGCAATGTCTATATGCCCAAAATAGAGATCTATGACATAACGGTGAATTGTTTTTATTTTTAGCTAGGACTTAATATTTTTTGCTAGATTGATTTCTCTAAATATTTTCGCAACCACACATGTGGATGCCAGTGTGTACTCCTTAGGCAGGTATGTCTGAAACCTCCTGACACCAGCCTTTGAATGAGATGCAAGTGGGAAAGTGTTTCTCTCACATCCTCAAAAAAAAAAACACGCGTGAAAGCCTGCTGTTACCTTGGCCACTCAAGGCGTAAGACTTATTTCCCAAAGATCCGCGATGACATGCGAAATCTTCCCCTTCTCTGCGTTACTGTTGCTGCCAGCGTCTGCACCAGTTTTCCCCCTCCATATTGCAAACTCCCCTCCAGAACTATGCAGTAGCACTTCGGCTGAACCCGCTCCCCTCCCTTCCTGAGGACACAGCGTTGCATTCAGCCCCTTGCTTCCACCATCCGTTTGCTAATGCCCTTTGCAGCTCAGCTCAGTTTTGTTTTTTAAGATGGAATTGTTCAGATTCCAGCTCTGACCTTAACGATCGCCGGCTGGGTTCGCAGATCCTCATTCTCGGCAAAGCAGAAAGGCCATCTGAAAAGCTCCCTTAAGTCACGAATCCATCCTCTGTCACACCAGAGAAAAGTACAAGCCTGGCAGAGAATGCACACCTGGCTAAAGTATGTTGGAGCCCCCCACCATCCTCCCACCCCGTATCCAGCCTCAGCTACAAGCAAGTCACGCAGCCTCCAATTTTCCTATTGCTCTTTTCCTCAAACACAAATTTACAAGCACTGTACACGGGGTGTGGGAATTAGGTGCACATCATAAACGACCCCTCTCCTCCGATCCCTACCTGACAGATCAGCGGCCGTGATAGGCGCCAGTAAAGAATGGACTGATCACACCCGGCGTCCTGGACGCATTTAAACCATCAGGTAGCAAGAAGGAGTCCCGTAACCATTTCCTCCGCTTCTAGATCCTGCCCTTGACGTATACGGATGACTGGTGAGCAGGATTGCAGTTCTGCTGCGTGTCTTCCTTGATTCGTGGTGCCTCGGTCAGTCCTGGAATCACCCTGCAAGTTGCGACTCAATTTCTTCAATGTTTGTTCAATGTGCAGTTAAAAAAAAATCGACAGGAAGGAAGTTGTGAGTCTGTCTGGGGTTGAACTCGGCGGAACAAGACTCTCTCTCTCTCTCTCTCTCTAGTGGTGGCCTGGGCTGCTGGAGGAAAAGAAGCGTTCAGAAAGTTTCCATTGTTAACAAAGATTTGAAAAAAGCCACTTCTGTGACTTCGAGATACGTGATCTGTTTTCCACAGCTTGGCCGATGCTTGCTGGCTTAGAGCATTCGCAGTGTCTTTAGCTCCCCTCCAAAAGTACAAAGGCATTTCGGTCCCTCATGCATGCCTTTGGTAGCAGTAGGGGAGGTGTTTGAATAAGGTGACAAATCAGGGCACATAAACGGTCAAGGAGAGAAACCTGAGGATGAACAGGGCCCGTCCAACCATTAGGCAAGACTAGGCAGAGGCCTAGGGCAGGAACGTCTTTGGGGTGGCAAAGAACAGCAGCAGTCAAAGCGAAACAATAGATCCTGACAGTCCCACAAACTCAAAGAGCCATCAGCACATTCTTTTAGTTTCATGGAGAGTGGGCATACACACATATACAAAACAAAGCTTAATATTTTAAAGTATGTCCAATCATGTAGTTTGACAGGATTGTTGTGGGAGGGGTGGTGTTCGGATGACCATGATTATAGAGTTTAATACTCAGAATCTCAGGGGAGGGCATAAGGCTGAGAAGATTTGCCTAGGACACCCAATACACCTCCACCACCCCTAAGGATGAAAGATGATAGCTGCAGTCCAGTTCAGTAGATTACAGATAAGATGGTTCTCAGCAAATAGAGAAAAAAAACCCTGCTAAAAACAGACATATGTAGATTCTGTAAGAAAGCACTGGAAACAGATATTATTTCATAGCTGGCTGTAAAGCTCTGATGGCAGAAAAGTTCTATACAGAAAAACACAATAAAGTGGAATGCTTCATCCACTGGAAACTGTAAACACTACAACATCGCTGTACTGGAAAAGTACTGGGATCAGAATCCTGGGAGAATGAAGAGGTTATGATCACCTGGAACATTCCCATTCCAACCAATAGAAAGCTGGATGCAAGGAAAATAGACATAGTGTGAGGGAGAAAAACAGAGGTGTCAGATCCAAATGATTATTCTGTGAATCATGCGGAAAGGGAGAAGAACCTCAAGTACCAAGAAATGTAGCCAGAGACCAAGAAAATGTAGCAGAAAGATACAAAAATATTTCCTATCATATTGGGAGTCACAGGCCTGATTAAGAGGATTCTCGATGAACAAGCAGGAAATAAGTCCTCATATGGGTGACATCACCGACGGAACCCTGCACAGAATGTTCCCCAGCTTCCAAATTTTGGAAGCTTCTTGGAAATACACCGCACATGTGCACCTGCCTTCCTCGGAAAACATCTGCTACAGGTGAGTAACTATGCTATTCCTAATCACACCTTGATAGAAACATAGAAACATGACGGCAGAAAAAAGACCACATGGCCTATCTAATCTGTCCTTCCATATCAACTACAATAGTTCCCTTTTAACTTTTATAGATCCTATGTGTTTGTCCCATGCTTTTTTAAATTCAGATATTGTCCTCGTGTCCACCACCTCCACTGGGAGAGTATTCCATGCATCTACCACTCTTTCCGTAAAGAAATATTTCCGCATATTATTCCTGAGTCTATCCCCTTTCACTCTCATCCTATGTCTCCTCATAGCAGAGCTTGCCTTCAATTGAAAGAGACGCTCCTGTGCATTTATGCCCTGAAGGTATTTAAATGTCTCTATCATATCACCCCATCCCATCTTTCCTCTACATACTAAGATCTTTAAGTCTGTCTTCATATGCTACATAACAAAGACCACTAATCATTTTAGTAGCCGCCCTCCAACTTCTGCAGACCAGCAATTATTAAGCCATGGAGTTTGACTTTTTATTTTTAACATAGGTAGGCAGGACTTACTTCTGCCCATCGCCCTGAGGAACCCATCTGCCCTGATCTCTTATACCCAGTGATGACATTACTCACAATTATGGGGAAAACAAGGCCGCAGTTTTATTGCCAGATCAACATAATCAATACAAATATATATCAATATATACACATGCAACATATGGACAGCGGGGAGAGGTTCCCACTCCAGTCACCCAAGCCAATATGCGCCATGACCTCTTGCTATTAAGCCAGCCCACCTTGCCGTGTCGCCTGTGGGCCACCTGCGCCAGGCGGCCGATGGATATGGGGACTTGCCGGGGTGCCCCGCCTTGGTGGCAGCTAGGGTGCCCTGTCCCTTCTGTTCGAACTCTGCGTGTGCTTGTGGTAACCACCGATAGCTCATTCAGCTGCGCCAGTGCTGATCAGTGCAGGCCTTGCCTGGAGCAGCCATGAGGGAGGGCCGGGCGGGGAAGCAGACGATCCGAAAGGAGGATCGCTCTGCTCCTTCTGCCTTTTATCGGGGGCTGAAATCTTGCCCAGGCACGCAGAGCAACGACAATTGTCGTGAGGATTGCCCCCCCAGTGGCGGGAATTTTTCTGCCATGCCTGTGAGATCCCAGCCCCCTTCAAAAGGCAAGGGAGTGGGTGGATGGGCCCGCCACCATGTTAAGCTGCTGGCCCGTTAAACTAGTCTCGGCCCCTTGCAATAACATAGGCAGGCAGGACTTATGTTCGCCCCTTCCCCTGAAGAACCCATCTGCCCTGATCCATTATACTCAATGATGACGTTACTCACAATTATGGGGAAAACAAAACCACAGCTTTATTGCCAGATCAACATAATCAATACAAATATATATCAATATATATGCATGCAATATATGGACAGTGGGGTGAGGTTCCCGCTCCAGTCACCCGAGCCTGTATGCTCCATGACCTCTTCCCTTGCTGTTAAGCCAGCCCTCCGTGAGGGCTAGGGTCCCGCCTTGCCAAACTGAGCTGGGCCCACCCCTTTACAAGGGGCCTTGCCATGTCGCCTGTGGGCCGACTGCACCAGGTGGTCATTGGATATGGGGACTCGCCGGGTCGCCCCACCTTGGTGGCAGCTACGGCGCCCTGCCCCTTCTCTTCGAACTCTGTGTGCGCTTGCGACCTGGCTCAGGTATGTGGAACATACCTTTCACATGCCCCCCACTAAGGGAACCTCCCACCAGTGCCAGGCACCACCAGGGCTAGCTGTATGATGGCCCAAATGATATTCTCCAAGGTCTCCTGTAAGTCATTGGGGAACAAGTCCAGCCCAATGTCAGATAGGTAGAGCAGATCCCCATTGAAGTATCCGGGCAATAGGGGTTGTGTCCATTCGTGTCGTATCTGCCATCCTCCGGCACGCCGGACACAGAGGGCAATCTGCCTGTTGATCTTCTTGAGCTCCCTGCCCCATAGGCGAGTTTCCGCCCACCCGAGGCAAGGGATGAGGTCAGACTAGATGAAAAGCATACGGGGGAGGTTGAGCGCCACCCAGGAGAGATCCGTCCTGATCAGGTTGATGAGATGCCTTCCGGAGATTATTCCAAGGTCATTCCCACCTAGGTGCATAACCAGGGTTGCAGGTGGGGTGTGGGTCTGTAAATGCTGGCAAAGGAAGAGCTGCAGATGCCCCCTCTCATGCCCAGGAAGTCCAGCCGTAGGAGGCACACACCATGGTCACAAAGTCAAAGGTGGGATCCCAGGGACCGCATGGACGCCCTTTCAGCTGCCCAGCGGATGAAGGAGTGGCCCACAATCAAACCATGAGTTCTGCAAAAGAGGAGGGGTATGGATGGTGGAGGCAAAACAATCAGTCAATCAATGGTGCCAGTCAGATCTGGGTGAATATATGCGGCGTAAATGCGGGATTGTCATCACCCCAGTGCCTGGATCACTCGTACTGGAAAGCCCCTTTCTGCCACCACTGTTGCGGCCCCGATGCAGAAGGAGTGCGTCCTGAATAGGTCGGGGGATAGTCCTAGCACTACCAAGGATTTCCGAAACACAGCCACGAACTGAGGAACTGAGCAGTCAAAGAGGGCCGGGTTGAGATGTACTGGAGTGTGTTGGCCACAGGACATGTGCAAAGTCCAGGCACTGCCTTGAGGGAGGTGGCTTGCCCCTTCCTCCTGGGATCGTTTTTGGCCCCCATGATCTGAATGTTCAGCAGCTCCTGGGACATCAGGACCACTGAGAGCTGAAGACCAGAGGGGGGCCTGTTTTTTTTGGAGGCTGCTACCAGCCCGCTGATTTGGAAGGTGCCGAAGAAGGCCAGCGTAAACACTGTCCAGAACAGACAGGTTTCATACTCTGATGAGCAAGTGACGGACAGCACCACCTAGAGCTGGTCCAGTATCTCATGCGTAACCGGGTGTTGGGTATCAGGCTGCCAGGGGAGGCTCCATGCCCAGCCCTTCATCATTGTTTTAAGCAAAAAGTTGTCACACAGGTTCCCCCAGCCTGCAAGCTTAGAGAAGGAGGAAAATCCGGCCAGGTGCGACTGAACAGCCTGTCTTGACAGGCCCCAGGAACATGCACTTGTGATGTATTCCACCAACAGCCCTGGGTGCGTCAGTCCATGTCTCCAGCCTTGCGATGCCAGGTAGGATGAAACAGCTGTGTATCCTCGGATGTATGCTACCCAGGTGCAGGGGGCTACCGCCCGTTGGACGCTGTGTCCCATATCCACTCCCACTGTAAATGGGAGAGGGAATCAGCAATGCTATTAAACTGCCCAGGAACATAGCGTGCATGCACTGTACCATTCAACTGTAAGCACTTTAGGACAAACTTCTGAAGGAGCTCAGCCACTATGACACACTTGGCGGAGTGACTGTTCATGACAGTGATGACAGACTGGTTGTCGCAGCAAAAAAGGATTCTGTGGTCATGCAGGAGGTGACCCCAGAGGCACAGGCCTACATACAGGGGAAAGAACTCTAGGAATGTGATATTTCTGGTGAGATCTACAGCTACCTAGGAGGTGGGCCAAGGGGCAATGGCCCAGGAACCCCTAAAAAACATTCTGAAGCCAGAGGTCCCTGCCGCATCTGTGAAGAGGTCCAATTCATGATATTTGTACATGTCCAGCTGCCACGTGCTCACCCCATTACTCAGATGTCCATGTCCTGTTTCAGGCTCCATGAGATGCGAAGATGGTGGTGACTCTTGCGCAAGCCAGCCATCACATGCGGAGGTGTCTCAGGAAGGGGATACCCATTGGGATAACCCTACATGCAAAGTTCAGCGATCCGATGAGGGACTGGGCCATCTGGAGGGTGATCTTCCATTGACCTTGCACAGCAGTGAGCTTCCCTTTGAGGTCTTCCAACTTGTCCTGGGGCAAATGGGTGACTCCTTGCCTTCTGTCAATTTCAATGCCCAAGAACGACAATGTCTGGACAGGACCGACCATCTTGTCCCTTGCCAGGGGGTTGCTCAATTCCTTAGCCATATCCAGGTTTCCAGGAGCATTGTACACGTGAGGGAATGCTCCAGGCCGAAGAACAGGAAGTCATCAAGGTAGTGAACCATGCGCCAGTCCGCTGCTGCACCACCCAGTGGAGGAAGGTGCTGAAAGCCTCAAAGGCTGAGCAAGACACTGAGCAACCCATCGGTGTGCATCTATTAAAGTAGTACATGTCCTTGAACATGAAGCCGAGTAGGGGAAAGCAGGTGGGGTGGGTAGATAGAGCCAGAAGGCAGACTCTATGTCCACCTTCACCATGTACGAGCTCCGTCCAGTGGATCTAATAATGTCCAGAGCCTGGTCAAAAGAGGCATACTTCATGTCTTACACATTGGAACATGGAACGTACGAAGCATGAACGAAGGGAAGTTGGAGGTGGTCAAGAATGAAATGGAATGTGTACAACTTGATCTGTTGGGTGTCAGCAAACTGAAATGGACTGGCATCGGGCACTTTGCATCAGATGATCACATGGTCTACTATGCTGGAAATGAAAGACAAAGAAGAAATGGTGTTGCATTTATAATAAAGAAGAAACTTGCAAGAACTGTAATGAAATACAATGCAGTCAGCGAACGCTTAATCTCTATTCGTCTACGAGGATTGCCTATCAACACAACTATAATTCAAGTATATGCCCCAACAACAGCTGCAGAAGAGAATGAAATTGAAGAGTTCTATGAACAAGTACAAGCTGAAATTGACAGAACATGCAAACAGGATATCCTGATAGTCATGGGTGACTGGAATGCAAAAGTTGGCAACAAAGAAGAAGGCAAAGTAGTTGGAAAATATGGACTTGGCAACAGAAATGAAGCTGGAGAAAGACTGATAGAATTCTGCAAGATCAATGATCTATTCATCTCAAACACCTTCTTCCAGCAACACAAGCGGCGACTGTACACATGGACTTCACCCAATGGATTGTATAAAAATCAAATTGACTACATCTGTGGAAGTCAACGATGGAAAAGCTCTATAACATCAACAAAGACAAAACCTGAAGCTGACTGTGGTACAGATCATCAACTACTAGTATGCAAACTCAAGCTAAAGTTGAAAAAGAGCAAACCACTCATGAATGAGCAAAATATGACCTTGAGAATATACCACTGGAATTTAAAGACTGCCTGCAAAATCGATTTGCTGCTTTAGATACAAATGACAGAGCTCCGGAAGAGTTATGGAATGACATCAAGAAGATTGTGTTGGAAGAAAGGGAGAAGTCTCTACAAAAGGTGAAAAAGCAAAAACGGCCAAAATGGATGATGGAAGAAACTCTGAAAATTGCCCAGAAACGCAGAGAAGCTAAAGCCAGCGGAGAAAAAAGGAGAAAAAAAGACAATCGCAGAACTCAGAGATTTCCAACGTGCAGCAAGACAGGACAAGGAAAAGTACTACGACGACGCATGCAAGGAAATAAAAGCAGAAACTATTAGAGGAAGAACAAGATCGGCTTTCCTAAAACTACGAGAATTAAAGAAAAAGTTCCAGCCTCGAATTGGAATGTTACAAGATGCTCAAGGTTCTATGTTGAATGATGCTGAGAAGATCAAGAAAAGGTGGAAGGAATATACAGCGTTTTTATATGATAAAGATCAAGTGGACCAACAGCCGTTTCAACCTGTACCTTATGATCGGGAATCATTGGTGATGAAGGAAGA
Organism: Ichthyophis bannanicus; assembly: GCA_033557465.1. Classification (NCBI taxonomy): domain Eukaryota; kingdom Metazoa; phylum Chordata; class Amphibia; order Gymnophiona; family Ichthyophiidae; genus Ichthyophis; species Ichthyophis bannanicus. Next base: position 366,798,907 of record CM066033.1, on the reverse strand, counting down.
AGTTGAAGCAGCATTGAAAGCCTTATCAAAGAACAAAGCACCAGGCATTGATGGCATTCCTATAGAAGTATTGCAGCAATCTGATGCAGCTGTTACCATACTTACAAGGCTCTGCAAGAAATATGGAAGACAACATCATGGCCAACTGACTGGAAAAGATCTATGTTTATACCAATACTAAAGAAAGGTGATCCAACTGACTGTGGAAATTATCGAACAATCGCTCTGATCCCACATGCCAGCAAGATTCTACTGAAGATTATTCAAAAGAGACTACAACCATACCTGGAACAAGAACTACCTGAAGTGCAAGCAGGGTTCAGGAAAGGGCGAGGAACAAGAGACATCATTGCGGATGTGAGATGGATCCTTGAAAAGACTAAAGAATACCAAAAGGATATCTATTTGTGCTTTATCGATTATAGCAAGGCTTTTGACTGTGTAAACCATGAGAAACTCTGGGCCACATTAAGAAGCATGGGTATACCAGAACACCTGATCGTTCTCTTGCGCAATCTGTACATTGATCAAGAAGCAACAGTTCAAACGGAACAAGGAGAAACAGAATGGTTTAAAATAAGCAAAGGTGTAAGACAAAGCTGCATACTTTCCCCCTACCTGTTTAATTTATATGCAGAACAAATCATCAGAGAAGCAGGATTGTATGAAGACAACAGAGGTGTGAAGATTGGTGGAAGACTCATCAACAACCTTCGCTATGCTGATGATACTACATTACTGGCTGAAAGTGAAGATGATCTGAAACATTTGCTTCTCACAATCAAAGAACATAGTCTCAAAATGGGCCTGCACCTTAATGTAAAGAAGACAAAGATCATGACAACTGGCATAATCAACAGGTTCATCGCTGAAGGAGAAGAAATTGAAATTGTGAACAACTTTAACCTACTTGGATCAACTATCAATAAAGAAGCAACAAGCAGTCAAGAAATCAAATGACGCATTGCTCTTGGCAGAATGGCTATGAAAGACCTAGATAAGATTCTCAAGAGCAGAGATGTCTCTCTCCATACAAAGATTCAACTTGTTCAAGCCATGGTATTTTCAATAACATCATATGGATGTGAAAGCTGGACAGTGAAAAAGACAGACAGGAAGAACATTGATGCCTTTGAATTATGGTGCTGGCGGCGAATACTGTGTATACCATGGACTGCCCGAAGAACAAACCAGTTGGTACTAGAGGAGATCAAACCTAAGCTTTCTTTAGAAGCTCAGATGACAAGACTTCGACTTTCATACTTTGGACACATCATGCGAAGAGAGAGATCATTAGAGAAAGACATCATGCTTGGCAAGATAGAAGGTCAATGCAAAAGAGGAAGGCCAGCAATGAGATGGATCGATACAATAACAGCAGCTACAGGTACCAGTCTGTCAACAATGAGCCGCCTGACTGAAGACCGAACACAATTTAGGATAGCTATCCAGAGGGTCGCCATGAGTCGATTCCGACTCGACGGCACTTAACAACAACATCCTGGAAGGTTTACAGGAGCGTTGTACACGTGAGGGAATGCTCCAGGCCGATGAACAGGAAGTCATCAAAGTAGTGAACCATGCGCCAGTCCGCTGCTGCACCACCCAGTGGAGGAAGGTGCTGAAAGCCTCAAAGGCTGAGCAGGACACTGAGCAACCCATCGGTGTGCATCTATTAAAGTAGTACATGTCCTTGAACATGAAGCCGAGTAGGGGAAAGCAGGTGGGGTGGGTAGATAGAGCCAGAAGGCAGACTCTATGTCCACCTTCACCATGTACGAGCCCCGTCCAGTGGATCTAATAATGTCCAGAGCCTGGTCAAAAGAGGCATACTTCACCACACAGGCCTTGGCAGGGATGTAATCATTCACAGAGTTCCCCTGAGGAAAGGAGAGGTTGTGGATTAGCCTGAACTTCCTGGGGTCCCTTTTTGGTACCACTGTCAAGAGGGCGATGTGAAGATCAGGAAATGGTGGGCTGCTGAAAGGGCCAGCCATTCACTGGAGGTTCACCCCTGAATTGATCTTCTTCTGCACAATGTGCCACAGGTGTCGCGGTGACTGAATAGGGTGAGAGATGGGGTCCTGGGTGCGCCCCTGAAGCAGGATTATGAAACCAAATCAAAAGCCCTCCTTGAGGTGCTTGGCATCCGTCCTGTTAGGGTAGATGTCAAGCCAGGGGTCCAAGGCCAGGCTAGAAACTGGTGTGGGGGCTCACTGGAAGGCTTTACTGCCAAAGTTGCTGTATGTTCTTTGGCTGCATTCTCCTGGCGCACTGGGATGTGTAGTGGGAGGCTGCGCAGTAGAGACAGGCATGATGATATTTGCAGTCGCAAAATGAACACATACCCTTGTTGTAGCGTCTGCAGACATCAGTGCTCAACGCAGGTTTGTTTGTAGCAGACACACGTAATTTTTGAAAATTCTGCCATATTTAGAGTTCATCCTCTGAAGCCAGATCCAGACATCGTCTGCATCCCATGAGAAGTTGGGTTGCACTTCCATCTTGTCACGAAAATGCTCATCGTAAGACAGCCAAGCATACCCCTCGTACTCCTTTGTGGCATTGATGATTGTGTCCATGTATGCCAGCATGTGCCTGAGCTGCAAGGGATCTTTGCAGCACATGATGCTGATCATAACATAAGAACATAAGATATGCCATACTGGGTCAGACCAAGGTCCATCAAGCCCAGTATCCTGTTTCCAACAGTGGCCACTCTAGGTCATAAGTATCTAGCAGTCTCCCCAAAAGACACAAGTTCCACAATGCTTGTACTGGGTCAAACAGTGATATCCTAGGTCCCTTTTAATAATGGTTTATGGACCATTCCTCCAGGAACTTGTCCAAACCTATTTTAAACCCAGCTACACTAACAGCTTTTACTACATACTCTAGTAAGAAATTCCAGAGTTTGATTACACGTTGAGTGAAAAAATATTTTCTCTTATTGGTCTTAAATAGGTTACCCTGTAGCTTCATTGGATGTCTCCTAATCTTTTTATATTCTGATGATGTAAACAATCAATCTAAGTTTACCCGTTCCATTCCATTCATTAATTTATAGACCTCTATCATATCTCCCCTCAGCCATCTCTTTTCCAGGTTGAAGAGTCCTAACCTTTTTAGCCTCTCTTCATAGGAGTATCTTTCTTTCCCCTTTATCATTTTGGTGGCTCTTCTCTGTATCTGTTCTAATAACACTATATCATTTTTAAGATACGGTGACCAGAATTGTACACATTATTCAAGGTGCGGTCGCACCATGGTACGATACAGAGGCATTATAATATCCTTTGTTTTATTTTCCATTCCTTTCCTTATGATACCTAGCATTCTATTTCCTCTCTTGGCAGCCGCTGCACACTGGGTGGAGGGTTTTAACATGTTATCCACGATGACGCCTAAATCTTTTTCCTGGATGGTAGTTCCCAATGTGGAACCTTGCATCGTGTAACCATAGTTTGGGTTGTTCTTTCCTAGATGCATAACTTTGCACTTGTCCACATTAAATTTCATCTGCCATTTGGATGCCCAGTCTTCCAATTTATGCGACAGTTCAGTTGAGGATGGTATGTGGAATGTTCCGCTCTCCTGTGTACAGCAGATCGCCTGTCTTAGATCACTTCTTTGCGTTGCGTCGGCGCCTCCCTTCTAGAAGCTTGAAGATGTCAAAGTACTCTCTTCGGATGACCTTCTTCCTGAGGGACCAAGTGACAGTCTCCCACAATTCCATTGTGTTGGGTGGCAGGGCATCATGGGTGGTGGCTTCCCTGGCTCTTTCAGCCTCGAGGGAGGGAGGATGAGGAGGAAGTGAACGAAGAACTGGAGGAAAAAGATGAGTGTGCCTGCCGATGCCTCTTCTTGCACTTGTGGGAGGGTCTTGGGGCCACAGTGGCAAGGGCATGCTAGTCAACAGGGACACACACTAGGAGGTAGAGGGTGAATCAAGGGAAATGGTCTCACCTGACCTCGCCGACACCATAGATCCTGTCAGCCCCACCGGAGCTGCCCCAGACACATTCGATGGCACCAGTTGCTGGGTCTGTGAAGGCTGTGTGCTGTCTGTCGGATGCACTGCCAGGATCTTGGCGTGAGGCACTTGCGAGGATGCAGGCGGGTCGTGGACAGCTCCCAAGGAGGGGGTTCCCCCCTTTCAGTGTGAATGGTGATGGTGGCGTCTTTTCCATTTGGAGCGGCCATGGGAGGAGGATCGAGCCAAAGAGCTGCTATATGAGGCACGGTGCCCCCTCCTGTGATGCCGGTGATGTGAGTGGTGGTTCCGCTTGTACGATGATTGATGATGATGTTGGCTGCACGCTGAGCTTGACGAGCTCCATCTTTGGCTGCTCTCACTTGAGGATGTAAAGTGCCATCCTCTCCTCTGCCTGGGTGTCCGAGGGGTGCTGGTGTGTTGATCCCGCTTCCTGGGGGCCCCAGTGGATTAGGAGATGAGAGATGGATGACACCTCTGAGGGGTTATCAGTGAAGGTGGGCCGGGTGCCCGTTGCACTGTGTCATGCTGGAGTTCTGAGACACTGGAGTCGTGGAGGGAGGAGCCGCCAGAGTTTCAGAAGCCACACCCACAGTTGGGTGGACTGGGGTGGGGACGTCATCTGCAACTGGTCCTGTGTCGCCCGAGCACTGCCCTGGCATCAAGGGCATGTGGTGTACAACTAGTTCTATGCTCCGTGCTGTGGCTGCCCCCTGTGAGTCAGCAGGGTGTCAGGGGTGCCGGCATATCGCGCCAGGAGTTTCCAGAGTCTTTTTGGGCAGCCCGCACCTCCACATGTGTTGTCCTGGGTCACGTTGAGCCAAGGGGCACCAGCCTTGAGAGTGTCTGGGTGAGTCTCAGACTGGGACGGAAGTTCTCCTCGCTGCAGGCATCTTCCGGGCATGCTGATGGTCTACGACTACAACCACTCAGTCCCACTGTTCTTGTGAAGGGGCAAGGCCAGGCCAGTAGTCCGCCCCTCTGTTACAGCTCTTCCACGTGTTGGGGAGCAGGCCAGGGGTACCTTCCTAACCCCTGTGCTGCCCAGCAACAAGGCTTTTCATCTGCAGCAACAGAGGGCCAAGTGGCTTGCTCAAGGCCAAAGGATACCAAGCCAGGAACTGCTTGTGGCTCCCACCACTCCGGGGACTCTGAAAAGAGCCTTTACTGGAAAGGGGTTCTGAAAAGAGCCTTTTTGCTGAAGGGGGGCTCCTGAAAAGAGCCTTCTTTGCTGGAGGGGGCTCTGAAAAGAGCCTTTTTTGCTAGAGGGGGCTCTGAAAAAAAGCCTTTTTTTTTGTTGAATGAGGGCTCTAAAAAGAGCCTTTTGTGTGGAAGGGGGGGGGGGGGGCTCTGAAAAGAGCCTCTAGATCTAGCCAAGAGGATTGGGCAGTCTGCAGATGCCTGAAGCTGCAGCAGCCCATCTGTAGGGGGTTCTTGAAGAAGAAGAAGCAGACAATCCGAAAGGACAATCACTCTGCTCCTTCTGCCTTTTATCGGGGGGCTGAGATCTCACCCAAGCACACGGAGCAGCGACAATTGTCATGAGGATTGCCCTCCAGTGGCAGGAATTTTCCTGCCATGTCTGATAGATCCCAGCCCCTTCTGAGAGGCAGGGGAGGGGATGGATGGGCCCGCTGCCATGTTAAGATGCAAGCTCGTCAAACTTGTCTCAGCCCCTTGTAATTAGCAAGGAAGCCAATATCTTCCATGCAAGCCATGGAATTTGAGTAGCAAATATTCTCCACTCCTGGCATCCTCCCTTCAGCTAAGAACACTGAAGGGAGCAGAAAGCTTGCATTGGCTGGGAATCAAATCCAGGTCTCTTGCATGGCAAGCAAGAATTCCACCATTAAACCACTGTCTATACATGTTACATCTCCTGAATGAGGTTGTCTTTGAAACAATGTAAGTACTACAGCAAGAGTTAGCAGTACATTTGAGAAACTGTACATATCTAGGTTTAGGAGTGAGGTTCATTACTTCCATGGTATGTGCAAAACTAACACATTTGGAGACACTGCACCAAAACAGGACGGTTGAGCTATGAGAATACCTCATGCTACTTTTTCAAGGCTCTGACAAAGATAACCAGCAAGCGCAGAGAAAGTTTTTTTTCCAGCAAGAATAGACTCTGATTGGGCCCGAGTCAGGATTTACAGCTCAAGGAACATTATGTTGTCTGGTTATGCTCTGGATGGAGGCCTTGCAGAATTAGACTGTATCATCAATTTAACTCTGAGGACAGTCATGGTGGATCTCCACAAAGGGTCTGAATGATCTCAAGCTGATCACTTTTTGTGGATCTCTGAAAGTGAGACTTGGATCCTTCTTCCAGCTACATTTATGGGAAATTTGCTTGGCTGACAGAGGCCCTTGGATCTCCTGCTAATATTTAATTGTGGCAACTTTGAGGGAGCTGGGTTAAACAGAAAATCTCCAGGTAGGGTTGGAATGATAGTTGAATGGATAGTTTTACAGAATTATAATGTATTCACAATCATATGTCTGATCTAGGGTTGCCAACTGGCTCCAGATGTGCCCGACAAGCTTGATCTAGTCCTGGGTTCACTCTTGCATGTAGGGATACGTAGTTCTGATTTCTCTATTGCACTCCATAAGAAAAGCAAAACTACAAGTCCCTGAATGAGATGGGGTAAACACAGGACTGGATCAAGCCTGTCGGGCGCATCTGGAGCCAGTTGGCAGCCCTAGTCTGATCCCATTCCAGTCTAATGGTCAATTTGATCTAACAATGTTATGTGCCTAAGAATAATACTTTTTATATTTATTGAACATAATTTATATGGTTATATGGGTGTATGATGGAGTGTATAGGAAACTCCCCATCCACCACAGAGACACCCCCAGCCAAGCTCAGAACCGGTGAGGTGTTTTCCCTGCAAGAGTTCAAACCCCTACCCCTTTAAGAAACTAGGCTGGAAAATGCCTGGGGAGGGTGTGGCCTGACCCCAGGGTTTAAACCAAGAAGCAGGTGACCTGGAGGGAGAGAGGGGAGCATGCCTGAAGACTATGTACCTATAAAAGAGCCTGTTGTGGAGGTAGGAAGCATTTGCATTTATTACTGTCTGCTTAGCTTTACTGTTGGAGTTCTACTCGGTTGGAGAGACTTTTTGCTGGGCTGTGTTGTCCAAAGTGAAGAAACTTTGAGGAGCCAGTTTTGTTTGTTTTGGAAGTGCTGTCTGTGCTGGAGCAGTGTTTAGCTATTTGGCAGAGTAGCCCTGCTGAGGGCAATTAAGGACCTGATACCAGTGAGGAAACCCTAGGCTAACAGAGGGGTTAACTCTATGGGTGCCAAGGAGGGCCAAGGTTGTTGTCTGGATGCTTGTCCCCAAATAAAGTATATTTTCTTTAAGCCTCTTGATTGTGGAGTCCTATGTCTTGCCTCATGCTGGCCATATCTACCACATGGTGGCAGTGGTGGGATGTTCCTCCTTAACCCAATGCAGAAGAAAACCACACACCTCCTGTGCTCTGACCTTTCCTCAGTCTAAGGAAGAAGACAGAAAGGGGTTGTCTTTTTGTTTGTTTTTGGTATATGGCTAAAGGGATTAGCCCTACCACAGGTAGGGAAGGAACCTCAGTTTAGTTAGAAGACAGACAAGCAGAAGTTTTGTTTTTCTTTTTCCAACTCTGGGTAGGATGGAAAGAAAAAATTAAACCAAAGTGGAGAGTTTACTCCAGACTCTGGTGAAAGGACAGCAACAACAACAACAGCATCCACAGCAGCTACAGGACACTTTACAAGCACAAGGGGTGCAGCAACAGCAAGTACTATAGAAATCTTTGGAAATATTACAGCAGGGTTTGCTGAAACGTCTCCCATCCTGGTACCACCCCTGCCTAAAATGTTGGAAGGCAAAGACCCAGACCACTTCCTAGTAAATTTTGAGCAGACAGCCTAGCTGGCAGAGTGGCCAGAAATGATGTGGATGAAATATCTGGGGAAATTACTGACTGAAAGCAGTCCAACCACCTACCAGGAGGCTAACCTGATGGAGGAGCCCCCTATGCAGCAGTAAAGACCACCATACTGAAATGAGCTGGGTGTACACCAGAGGCTTACCACCAATGGTTTAGAAAAGGAGCTCTGGGGCCTAAAGAAAACCCCTGGAATTTCTTCTATAGACTGAAAGAGATTGTTCTGTTGGAACAGTTTCTAGAGGGCTTGACCTTCCCCCATGAGACAGTGGGTGTGCTGATTCTCTAAACCAGGGGTCACCAACCTCCAGAGGGCCGCGGGCCGCACAGCCGACTACCGGCAGACTCGTGGGCCGCAGCCCCCTCCCCCCCCCCCAGTGAAAAAAAAAACCTGCTCATACCTAACCTTATAATCCATGTCAGCTCCCTCCCTTCTTCTGCAGCCGCGGCTCCCTGCCTCTTAGGGAACCGCGGTTGTGCTTGTAAAATCATCGCGGAGCCCTTCCTGTCTTGACGGGCTCCGTGCAGCATTGTCCTGCCTCTAAAGGAAGTTGTTTACCACTTCCTTTGGAGGCGGGACAATGCTGCACGGAGCCCGTCAAGACAGGAAGGGCTCCGCGATGATTTTACAAGCACAGCCGCGGTTCCCTAAGAGGCAGGGAGCCGCGGCTGCAGAAGAAGGAGTCGGTGAGTTTGCCTTGGCGGGCCGCACCGGGGTAGGGTCTCGCGGGCCGCACGGAGGGACCTCGGGCCGCAGGTTGGTGACCCCTGCTCTAAACTGACCCTGGAAAGCACTGTGGAAACAGCAGAAGGATTTTATGAAGCTTGGTCTGTAACTAACTAAGGCACCCTAAGTGAAGGAAACAAGGTCAACCATAGCCCATGTAGGCTGGGGAGGAAAACCTGAGCCCTTGTGGGCCCCTGCATTAAGGCCTCCACGGTCCCCAACCTCCAAAGGATCTGGAGGTGGCTATTTGACTTGCTTCAAGTGTGGGGGCAGGGACCACTATGCCCTTGAGTGCCCCATGGCAAGGGGGGAACCAATGAATACAAATGTTATGACCTCCCATGAGTGCAGTATTGTGGAAGTGTCCCTAGTAGAGGGGGGGTGTTTTTTGTATACCCATAGTGCTGGAAGGCACTTGTCCACCAGGGCTTTCAGACCTGGGAAGCATGAGGACTTTCATCAGGAGGGACACCAGGACAAGGTATCGGATCAACTATGAGAAGCTTGTGACCTTAGTTTGCGTCCATGGAGAGCAAACGGTCATATCTGACGGTGCAAGCAGAATTAAAAACCCCCATGGGAATGGAGACTCTTTAAGGTGGTGGTCGTACCCTGACTGACTTATCCAGTGATTATAGGTTGAGATTTACCAAATTTCAAGGATATCTGGAATCGGGGAAAGAGCAACCCAGACGAGGGGACTGCAGAGGATTTTCTTCCTTTTGAGAGACCTGGACTTGTTTGTGAAGGACCCCAAAACTCCCAAATCCCGCAGGCAGTGCCGGTTGGAGAGGGCCTCACATCTAGTGATCACCAGATGCTGTGACTCAATAGTAGGACTAGAGCTAATAAAATACATTCAAAAGTGAGGATCTTAGACTTTAGGAAAACTAACTTTGCCAAGATGGGCCAATACCTCAAGGAGTCGTTAGTGGGATGGGAATGTAGAAAAACAGTGGGCAAAACTGAAAGGGGATATTTTAAGGGCAACCAACGTCTTTGTTAGAATGGTAAGGAAAAGGAGCTGCTATAGCTCTCCAAAAGAGGTAGCTGAAAAGGTGAAGAAAAAAAGAGGCCTTCATGAAATACAGGAGATAATAGAGAGAGGAAGACAGGCATCTATATTTGGAAAAACTTAGAGGTTGACAAAGTAGTCCGGAAAGTACAGATACAAAAAAGAAGAAATAGCCAATGCAATAAAATGGGGGGATAAGACATTTTTTCAGATATGTTGGTGAGAGGAGGAAGGGCAAAAGTGATATTGTCAGACTCAAGGGTGAAGGGGAGGAATATGTAGAAGCTGATGAGGATAAAGCGGAATTGCTTAACAAATATTTCTGTTCTGTGTTCATAGATGAAGGGCCTCAGACAACACCCCCAAACAGGAGCGAAAGCAAGGGGCATTTTGAATGATTTTCAGAAATGTTCGGGAGGAACTATCTAAACTAAAAGTGGACAAAGCGATAGGACCGGATGGGACACATCCAAGAATACTGAAGGAACTTAGGGCATTCTAGCATGTCCACTGACTGACCTTTTCCAAGCAATCTCTTTTGGATTTGGGGGTGGTGCCAGAGGACTAGAGGGAGGCACATGTGGTCCCTTTACACACAAGCGGAAGTAAGTACGTGGTTGAAAACTACAGACAGGTTAGTTTAACCTTTATAGTGAGTAAATTATTGGAAACGCTGCTGAAAGAGAAAATAGTGAGGTTTCTGGAGTCCAAAGGATTACAGGATCCGAGGCAGCATGGATTCACCAGAGGCAGGTCTTGTCAGACAAATCTGATTTCTTTGACTTGGCGACCAGGGAGTTGGACCGAGGGAGAGCCCTAGATGTGGTGTATTTAGATTTCAGTAAAGCATTTGACACTTCCGCACAGGCGACTTATAAACAAAGTACCATTGGGATTGACCCTAAAGTTACTGCTTGGGTTAGAAATTGGTTGAGTGGGAGGAGACAGAGTACAGGTAAATGGAGCTCACTCTGAGGAGAAGGTTACCAGTGGTGTGCCCCAGGGATCTGTCCTTGGTCCAATTTTTTCTAAGCTTTTTGTTAGTGATATAGCTGAAGGGCTGTCGGGTAAGGTTTGCCTCTTTGCGGATGATACCAATATCTGCAACAGAGTACACACCCAGGAAGGTGTAGATAACATGAGGAGAGATCTAGCTAAGACTGAAGAATGGTCTAGAATTTGGTAGCTGAGATCTAATGCTAAAAAAATGTAGGGTCATGCATTTGGGCTGCAACAATCCAAGGGAGCAGTACAGTATAGGGGGTGATGTTCTTCTTTCATGGACAGAAGTACAAGACCTAGGTGTGATTGTGTCTGACAATCTCAAAGTAGCTAAACAGGTAGAAAAGGTGATGGTGAAAGTTAGAAGGATGCTTGGGTGCATAGGGAGAGGAATGGCCAGCAGAAGAAAGGAGGTGATAGTTCCTCCGTATAAGTCTTTGCTGCAACCTCATTTGGAGTATTGTGTGAAATTCAAAGACTGCACCTTCAAAAGGATATAAACAGGTTGGAGTCAGTGCAGAGGATGGCTATTAAAATGGTTAATGGTCCTCATGATAAAGCATATGAGGACAGACTTAAGGACCTTAATATGTATACTTTAGATCAAGGGTTGCCAACTCTGCTCCTAGTGTACCACAATCCAGCCTGGTTTTCAGGATGTCCCTAATGAATATTCATGATATGTATTTGCATCCACTGCCTCCCAATGTATGCAAATACACCTCATGAATATTCATTAGGGACATCCTGAAAACCAGGCTTGATCATGGTGCACTAGGACCGGATTTGGCCACTCCTGATTTTAGATGAAAGGTGGGACAGAGGTGATATGATAGAGACGTGGCATAAGTGCACAGGAGGAGAGCCTCGTTCAATTGAAAGCAAGCTCTGCTACGAGGGGACATAGGATGAGGGTGAAAGGGGATAGACTCAGGAGTAATAAGTGGATATTTCTTTACAAAAAGAGTGGTAGATTTGTGGCATAGTCTCCCAGTGGAGGTGGTAGAGATGGGGCAGTAGCTAAATTCAAAAAAGCATGGGACAAACACAGAGGCTCTCTAAAGGAAAAAAGGGGACTCTTGTAGTGAGTGATATGCAAGGGCAGACTAGAAAGGCCATGTGGTCTCTTTCTGCCGTCATGTTTCTATAACTCAAATGGGGGGGGGCAATTGTAGAGGGGGATTCTGAGGGGGAGGAGCTTGGAAAGAACTGCAGATGATTCTCAAACCTAGCACCACAACTAGGATCCCCAGGAACTGGGAACAGCCCATCTGAGTGGGGTGGCATAGAGTCCAAGCCAGTTTAAAAGAGCCCAAAGGGATAATAACACACTTAGAAATGCCTGGGACCAGGTTCAAGAACTAGAGGGTGGCCCCTGTAGGTAACTTGGACCCTTCCCGGATGGGCTTTCTCTTACTTTTGGTGTGAGAAGACCTACTGTACAGAGTTACCGGGGGAGGGGGCAATAGAAGGAGAAGAGATGGAGCAGTTGATAGTTCCTCATCCGTATCGACAGCAGGTAATGGAGTTTGCTCATAGCCATCCCTTGGGTTATCTCCACCTGGGAGTGGAGAAAATGCAGGAGGGCCAGGTCTCTACCTATAATTGGAAGGCAATGCAGCGGACGTTCCAGCCTGGGGACCAGGTCTTAGTTTTGCTCCCTAGCTCAGGGAGCAAACTTATCTGCAAATGACAGGGTCCCTATGAAGTGGTAGAACAGATGTGACCAGTCAACTACTGATTGAGAGTTTCTTCCTTTTTATTCAGTTGTGCAATCTACCATGTGAATCTGCTGAAGAAGTGGACTCCTGCTCTGGCTGCAATGGTCCAAAAAGAAGTGTCTGGGACTGAGGTGCAGCCGCCTTCTGAACCGGACCAGGTTTCATTCGGGGAATACCTGTCAAGCGCCCAGAAAGTGGATCTAGAATGTCTAGTTCAACGGAATAGGGATGGCTTCTCCATTGTTCTGGGGCATACCCATCTTGCCTACCATGACATTGTCACAGATCCTGGGGTGTCAATGTGCCAGTGGCCCTACCGACTTCCAGAAGTGTAAAGACAAGCTGTGGCAAAGGAAGTAGAGGACATGCTTAAATTGGGAGTAATAGAGTCCCAAAGCAATTGGTCGTCCCCCATCGTACTGGTGCCTAAACCAGATGGGCGCATTCAGTTTTGCATCAACTTTAGGAAGATGAATGCAGTTTCCAAGTAGGATGCCTATCTCATGCCCAGAGTGGATCTTATTGAACGCCTCAGGGAGCCTGGTCTATTTCAATGTTGGATTTGACTAAGGGATATTGGCAGATCCTCTAACCCCTGCAGCCAGGGAGAAGACCACATTTTCTACAATCCAAAGACTATTCCACTTCACAGTGCTGCCTGCTACATTTCAGGGCCTGGTCGATTTGCTTACTGAGATCCCATGGGGGATATGCAGCAGCCTACTTGGATGATATTGTGATCTATAGTCAAGACTGGAAAACCCACCTGTCGCATCTACAAACCATATTGATGAGTTTGAGGAAGGCTGGTCTGATGGCCACCCCACAAAAATGTTTCTTGGGGGGGCCAAGAGGCCCAGTACCAGGGATATTTGGTCAGGAATGGTCAAGTGCGGCCTAAACATAAAGTAGAGGCCATTTTCCAAGTACCAGTTCCTAAAACTAAGAAACGAGTATGGGCCTTTTTGGGATTGATTGGCTATCGACGATTCATTCCGCCTCTGGCAGTAATAACCAAACCTTGAGCTCCTCCAGAAGAAAGCCACAGTCAAGATCCTCTGGATAGCTGAGTTGGAGAAGGCCTTTAGAAAATTACAGAAAGACTTGTGTTCTGAACCGGACCTGGTCAGTCCGGACTTCACACGGCCTTCATCATTCAGATGGATGCCTCGGCTGTCAGTCTTGGGGCCATCTTAACGCAGGATGTGGTGGGAGAAGAGCATACAGTAGCTTTTTATTAGCCAGAAATTACTGCCCCAGAAACAGCATTATACCATGATCGAAAAGGAGGTCCTGGTGGTCAAGTGGGCTCTAGAGACTTTCCAGTATTACCTGCTTGGCTGCTCTTTTACGTCCATTATGGATCATCAGCCACTCAAGTGGTTGGCACAGAATAAGGAGATCAATGGACAGATCATGCGCTGGTTCCTCAGCCTCCAAGCCTTTCTGTATGAGGTCCAACATTGGGCTGGTAAGGCACACCAAAATGCTGACTTCTTGTCCCACATGGAGATCCCGGGGATGTTGGTCACTTAACCTCATATGGTTGAGGTGAGGGAGAGGATATATAATGGAGTGTATAGGAAACTCCCCATCCCCCGCAGAGACACCCCAGCCAAACTCAAAACCGGAGAAGCATTTTCCTGCAAGAGTCCAAACCCCTTAAACTCTGCTGGTAAATGTCTGAGGAGAGTGTGGCTCGTCCCCAGGGTTTAAACCAGGAAGGAGGAGACCTGGAGGGAGAGAGAGGAGCATACCTGAAGACTACTTACCAGTTAAAGAGCCTGTTGTGGAGGTAGGAGGCATTTGACTTTATTACTGTCTGCTTAGCTTTGCTGTTGGCGTTCTACTCTGTTGGAGAGAGGTGTTTTTTTTTTTTTCTGGGCTGTGCTGCCCGAAGTGAGAAAACTTTGAGGATCCCGTTTTTGTGTTTTGGAAGTGCTGTCTGTACTGGAGCAGTGTTTAGCTATTCACCAGAGTAGCCCTGCTGAGGACAATTAAGGACTTGATAGGCTGGGGTAAAGCCTAGGCTAATGGATGGTTTAACTCTATGGGTGCCAAGGAGGGTCAGGGCTGTTTGGTTGCTTGTCCACAAAGTATATTTTCTTTAAATCTCTTGGCTGTGGGAGTCCTGTGTCATGACCCATGCTGGCCACATCTACCACAGGGTGAAATGGGGATTTTTTATGTATTGCATGGGGATAAGTAGGGGAATGGAGGGCGGCTCTCTACATTGAGGTACATGATCTGTACTGCTGCAAGTGTGGGGGTGGGGTTAGGGAAGAAGGCATTCAAGAATGGAGCGGAATGGATAAACCTAGATCGATAGTATGTCCCCCTACAACAATGAAGCTATAATGTGGCACATTTAAGACTAATCAGAAAATATTTTTTCACTCTGTGTAATGAAATTCTGGACTTTGTTACCAGATGATGTAGTAAAAGCTGTTAGTGCAACTAGGTTCAAAACAGGTTTGGATGATTTCTTGGAAGAAAAGTCCATAAATCATAAAGAGGACTGGGGAAATCCACTGCTTACCCTGGGACAAGCAGCTTGGAATGTATTGTAACTTGTAACTGCGCCTATAGTGCCCCCCAGCAAAAGCATGTAGGGCTTAAGCGACCTGTTATCCTTCCTGAACAGCTACTTGACTTTTTCATGAGGCAAAGCCCCCTGGGAAATGTAGTTTTTCACTGTCCAATGAAGAGCAGTGTGGACTCAAAGTGGTTTTCAGCAAACAGGATTTATTTCCCTTCCGGGCAGATTTCAGCGTGGAAAACAAAGGTAACAAAACCATATACAGTACTTCTGGTAAAGGACAAAATAAGTCTTCAACAGAAATAGCTTACTTCAGCAACAAACATTTGCTTCCCAGCAATTAGAGTAAAACAGTTCGGTTCCTCACAGCTCTGTGCTTTTTATCTTAAACTTCTGCAGTTTTCTGCAATGCTTAAATTCAGCGCAGGGAATATATTTCATCTGACCTTGTAATCGTACAATCCATCAATTCTTCGGATACATTTCCTAGCCCTGGCTCCGTTTCCATTAGCTCCTCATGGGAGTTAGGTAAGAATGTTTGTAACGTTGTTTCTGGGGCCACGCCCCTCCTCTCTATCTTAGGCTTTATATCATATTCCTGAATCAGGTATTGCTGCAAATGGTCATTATCCGTGCAGGTATTATAAACACAGTCCCAACCTTCTGGATAACTAATATCACACTGGTTATTAACAGCCCTATTTAAAACCCAGTCTTTGGGCTTACCTCTTTGCTTGCTTGCAGACTGTTTTCTTTGAACTTTTGAAACAGCTGTGGGTTCAAAACCTGGTTTGTAAAATGAGTGTTGGAATTGCCTTCCTGGCTTTCTCTTCTCCTGGTTATTCTTACAATACTGCAGATAGTTGAGCCTGCTTCTGCTATCTTCTTCTCTGGAATAAAGCTTTATAAATGGCTCTCTCTCTCTGCCCTTAAACTTGGCTCTGGTTCTGGGCTTTTTCTCTGCCTTACTGAGCGTTCCGTTAGGCGTGCCACGGTTTCTCTCCCCCGGTTCTGGACTGGGACTCTGCCTGTAGCTCTGCCTTGGCCTGGAACTCGGACTCCTCCCCAGTCCTCCTCTTGGTCTGTTAGCTGATCTGCTAACTGCTCACTTGGCTGGCCTCTTACCGGAACCCTTGGCTGGCCTTGAGCTGAACTCCCAGCTGAGCTTGTGATGGAGCTTTTTGTGGAGCTCCTACTGACCACCCCTTCCTCTCTACTGAGGCCTCTTTATGTGTCTGACTTCTAGGGCAGTGCCTGACTCCTCCTCCTAGCAGGTGCTCTAATTCAGCTCGTGACTCTTGAGCTAACTGGCAGCAAGGGCGTGTTTCTCCCCCTTGTGTCTGGTTTCCGTGGCGACTGCAAGCCATGTGCTTTTGTTTACCACCCAGCACTGCTTCTAGTTCTTCCTTTTTGGCTCTTTCTAAAGGGCTGGAGGGACCCACCATGTCACAGTATATAACTTTGGGGACCTGAAATGGCCACTGTTAGAAATAGGATACTGGGCTTGATGTGCCCTTGGTCTGACCCAGTATGGCACATCTTATAGATGACCTGACTGTCCTTGGGGATGTGAGTATTATGCACCTGTTTGTTTCGGGGGTGAGAATAGTGACTGGGATTGGGATTGCCTGACAAGCTAGAACATCAGAAACTGAGAAAAGGCTGAGTGGAAGTGGTTTATGCTGCATCCTTTGGGACATTATCATGCAATTAGAGGCTCGCCACCACATAGGCCTCTTTTTGCTTTCATACTGTCGCTAGTCTCAGCTTGATACAGCACACCCAGACTGGTCTTCTTTACATGTATGCTGGGCTGGTTGCATCACAACCGATTTGCTTCCTGGACCTGTTTTAACCCAGGAGCTCTGTCCATCCTGTCTTCAGATAAGTCATATCATTTGAGTCTCCAAGAGCCTTTGTAGTTACTGATCTTTGATGTTTGACTTCTGCTAGTCGTCTGATAATGAACCTGTTCTGCCTGTCCTGGCTCTTGCCTGTTCCATTTTGGATTTAATTCTATGCCTGGTACATCTCCTGCCTACTCTTTCTGCCTGGCATCTGTTGTCTACCCTTCCTGCAGGGAACACCTCAGGTGTATACCTTGCGTCCTGGCAGCCTCTGAGTATTGGAGGGCTCAATCTAAAGGGAAGGGACTATCATAAGTGAATATGCGCTTAGATCCATGGTGGTGTTCAAGAGTGGACCTAGCCATGGCAAGCGTGAAAGGCAGGGTGGCCATTATGGTGTCTAAAGCAGTTCCCTTCTAACCTATAAATATAATGTGGCAGATATTTTATTTATTTAACAAGTTTTTTATACCGCCTTTTCCTTCAATCAAAGCGGTCACAAAGACATACAAAGGTTATACAGAAGTAAGGGAAACATGCATTGCATAAACAAAACATTAAGTAGTAGGGTGGGATACATAAAGGTAACAATAAATGGAATTCAGTTAGGTGTTTGATCCGTAATGCTCAGTGAAGAGTACAGTCTTTAATTGTTTTCGGAAGTCCTTTAAATCATCAAGTGATCTTAAGTCGGGAGGGAGAGAGTTCCATAATAATGGAGCAGCTAAAGAAAGTGCTCTTTGTGTAGTGAAATTGTGTGATTTTGTGTAGTTACTTGGGGTGCTGAGGGTGTCTGATGTGATTTTCCTCCTTGGTCTGTTGTTGGTGTTTGGGAGTAAGAGGGTTTGGAGGCTGATAGCAGAGCTCTTGTGTCTGATTTTGAAGATATTTATGATCATCTTATATTTGATGCGTTGGTTTATTGGGAGCCAGTGGAGATCTTTGAGGATCTTTGGCGATTTATAGTTCATATGAGCTATTCTACAGGGGATGGAACTAAGTCTATGCTCCTAAATTTGACCTATGACCATAAATGTTTTTTTTCTTTGATGAAACTCTGTAGTGATTTTTCCAATTTTCACTGATATTGGCGGGAGATTCAATGCAGTGTTGGATCCAGACCTTGATAGTTTTGATAATGTGAGACATTTGCTATAGGCAGTAAAATGGTTACCCTATTTGTGCAGTGTGCTGGGAATAGCTGATGAATTGAGAGCTCTCCCACTCTGCAGAGAGAGACTGTACACACTTTGCTAGAGCCCTCGATAGTGTAATCCCTGGCAGTATGGGAGTCCCATAAGATGACATTAACTGCTATTCAGCAGACTAGGGCCACAACTTCCAAAAGTCAAGAGGTTGTCTGTTTGTTTGTGTTGGCTTAGCTCTCAGGGAAACATTAGGGGCCCTGGATGGGACCAGAATATGCTGGGAAGCCTCAGGACCGACACAAGGCGACAAGGCACCCTAGGCAAACCCTATCCCTTGTGCCCCTCTGGCGCCCATTGCTGCCCTTCTCTGGGACATGCAGCAGCGGCAATGGGCACAAACGGCCCCATGGTGCATACCTTTTAAACTTTGGCACTGCAAGGCTGTTTGCTTCTGCCCTCTCTAATGCCTGATGCCGATTTTCCTGTTTACAGCAAAAAACCTGTGAGAGTCAGTTGGACCATTAGATGATAGAGGGGTAAAAGGGGCACTAAGAGGGGACAAGGCCATAGCAGAGAGACTGAATGAATTCTTTGCTTCGGTCTTTACTGAGGAAGATGTAGGGATATTACCCATGACTGAAGTGGTATTTAAAGGTGATTCTGTGGTAAGAAATATCGATACACCGGGAAGAAGTATTACAACTATTTGATAAACTGAAGAGTAGCAAATCACCTGGACTGGATGGTATACATCCAAGGGTGTTGAAAGAACTGAAATATGAGATTGCAGACATGCTATTAGTTCAGATTACTATCATTAAAATAATCTGTAGTACATTGGCCATCCTCCAATGATCAGGTAATGCCAACTTTTAAAAAGGGTCCCAGGGGTGATCAGGAAACTACAGCCTGATTTCAGTACTGGGGGAAAAATGGTAGAACACATCAAAAAGAACAAAATTACTGAACATGTAGATAGTCATGGCTTAATGGGAGACAGCCAACATGGCTTTAGACAAGGAAGATGTCTTAATCTGTTATATGGTGTTTTGTTTTTTGTGTGTTTGTTTGTTTGTTTTTTTTGAAGGTGTGAATAAACAGGTAGACAAAGGTGTGTTAGTTAATATAGTGTATCTGGGCTTTCAGAAAGCCTTTGACAAGGTCCATCAGAGACTCTTGGCAAAACTAAAAAGTCATGGGATAGGAGGCAGTGTACTATTGTGGATCAGGAACTGGTTAAAAGATAGAAAGCAGAGGCTAGGACTAAATGGCCAGTTGATATGGATGACGGGACCGACGGACATGGTGGGAATAGCCTTGATCCGGCTCTGAAAAATCCCGAGAACAAATTCTCATGTCGTGTCAGTCCAGTGCTCTCAGTGTCAGTTGACTCGTCTGAACTAGTCGTAAAAGTAACACGTTTTGCACCAGACTGCTCCGAAAACATCCATTTTATACACACAATTATCGTAATCCGACTATTCCGCTTGAATTTTTTTTTTATCTTTAAACCACGCACATGGTCACGGAAAGCCTCAAGCTGTTTAGCTACCTCCATCCATTGTGTCTGAAATGACTGACTCTCCTGAATTTTTTCTTTTAATACCACAGTTTCAGCCATCAGTTTTTCTTGTTCTTGAGTCTTTCAATTTATCATCAAGATCCTTTTGCAATTTTCCGCAATCCTCATGGGTTTTAACAACTTTAAATAGTTTTGTCTCATCTGCAAATTAGATAACCTCACTTGTTGTTCGTAAATGACCTGGAAAAGGGAATATGTCAAAAAGCAGTGGACCCAGCATAGATCCCTGGGGTACTCTACTATTCACCTTTCTCCATTGGGAAAACCAGATTTTTGGGAGGGCCCCGACACTCGGTCCCGGACCAAAAGTCAGTTGTCCTCAACTTATCAGGCCAATTATTAACATCATCTCAGTTAGAGGTGTTAGAATTGGGTCTTTCTTATGTGCCGGTTCCAAGATATGACAAATTTTGAGGTTCGATTGGCTCTCCATCGCTTTTTTTGTAAATTGCGTGTCATTCATTATTTCTCAACAGCTAAGACCACTGGATGATTCTTTATTGGCCACCCCTTCTAGATGGGTCCCCCAGGAGCCATTGATGCGGCATTGGCGACTTTTCAGGACTTGGTTTTACAGGAAGTTAATGCTGTGGAGGAAAAGGGATGGCATTCTTTTTCTAATCTAACTAAACAGCAATATGAAGCCATAGCTCAATTGTCACGTATGGATCTGGTTATTCGGAGAGCGGACAAGGGAGGTGCGGTCGTGGTATTATCTACCCAATATCAAGATGAAATTAATAATCACCTTAATAATCGTCAACACTATTCCCTTTTATCAGAGGACCCTACATCTAACCTGTTACTGAAGGTTGAACATGTAATGTCGGAAGCTTTACTGAATGGCTGGATTACTAAACGTGAATGTTTGGTTTTTTTGGTCAATAAGCATCCAAAAATACCAGTGTTCTATTTGGTTCCTAAGGTTCATAAATCTTTATCTATTCCTCCTGGGCGACCAATAGTGTCATGTCAAGGCTCTCTATTAGAGCTGCTGTCCAAGTTTTGTGACACTTTTTTGCAGCCAGCAGCTGCAAAGGTATCATCTTATATCCGTGATACGGTTAATTTTTTTGAAACGGTTATCTACCTACATACAGCGTATACATTTTTGGTAGCTCTTGATGTTCAAGCATTGTATACAAATATTAATCAGGCTGAGGCACTTACTGGTTTGACTTTTCCATTGGAGCTTCCTTCGTGAATTTCACGCTCTTTTTTGCTCACCTTGTTGGAATTGGTGTTAAACAATTTTTTGTATCAGCAATGGTTTTTTTTTTTTTCTACAAACGTTTGACATTGCAATGGGAGCTACGGTAGCCCCTTCTATTGCTACCATTTATATGTCTCAGTTTGAGGATTTGTATGTTTATACATCACCTTTGTTTCATAATGTAGCATTTTGTCGTCGTTTTCTTGATGACATATTTTTTTGTGGACAGGTACAGCAAGTGATCTGGATGAATTTATAAGATCTTTGAATATCCATAAGCCTAACATCCAATTCATGGCGCAAATAGAGCGGTTTCAAATACTATTCCTCGACATAACTGTTCAACTGACTACATAAGGCTTGACAACCACCTTATATAGGAAACCAGTACAATGCAACACTTTATTACAATATTCAAGTTTCCATCCTTTTCCACTTAAACGGGGTCTCCCCTATGGCCAATTTTTATGACTTCGTCATTGTTCTACAGTGGCTGAATTTCAGCGGCATCCATTGGATCTTTATAATCGGTTATTGTGTCGGATACCCACATTCATTGTTGAAAATGGCAAACAAGAGAGCACGATTTACTCATAGAGAATGGCTTTTATTGCCTCGAAATACTCAGACTGAACAGAGCTCCCAGGATACTATTGTGGGAGTATTTCCATATATCAATGGTATTTCCAAGGTGGTTAAAATATTACATCATTATTGGCCAATTTTAGGTCTGCATACTTGTTGTTCCCAAAAATGTATGAGGGTTGCTTATAAGAGGCCCTAATTTGCGTGATCTGGAGGTCAAAACTACAGCCCCTTTAGATCGCCCTCTAATGACACATCAGGACCCAGGACACTATATCTGTGGCTCTTGCCGTTATTGCCAACAGGCTCTTCAGGGCCACTTTTGGCTGGATGTCCATGTTTGTTAAGTGCCGTCGAGTCTGAGTCGACTCATGGCGACCCTCTGGATAGCTATCCTAAATTGTGTTCGGTCTTCAGTCAGGCAGCTCATTGACAGACTGGTACCCATAGCTGCTGTTATTGTATCGATCCATCTCATTGCTGGCCTTCCTCTTTTGCGTTGACCTTCTATCTTGCCAAGCATGATGTCTTTCTCTAATGATCTCTCTCTTCGCATGATGTGTCCAAAGTATGAAAGTTGAAGTCTTGTCGTAGTCTGAGCTTCTAAAGAAAGCTTAGGTTTGATCTCCTCTAGTATCGACTGGTTTGTTCTTCGGGCAGTCCATGGTATACACAGTATTCGCCGCCAGCACCATAATTCAAAGGCATCAATTTTCTTCCTGTCTGTCTTTTTCACTGTCCAGCTTTCACACCCATATGATGTTGTTGAAAAAACCATACTGCGTTTATGGTCCTGTTATGAATGATTAACTACAGTATATGGTGATAATAAGTCGTTCAGTGTCAACACAATGAAGAGTGGAAATAATCTTAATAATTACCTTTTGATCAGGAGCACTTGCTACTAAGAAGGTCTTAGACTTATTGCGGCTATACCATTCAGACTCACGTCTTAAACCGGTATCTTGCCTGATAGCATCAACGCAGCATCTAGTAACCCTAAAGGCATGAACAGTTGTCACAGAATAGCGTGATTCGGGTGTTCTAATTTCAGGATGCGGGCAGCATGTAAGCACTACTAGAAAGTTCATTATAGGATCCCCTGAGGAAACAGACAGCGTGAAACGCGTAAACGGTACCTAGGACAGGCGTCGGGATCAGCATAAGCCTGTGTGCCAGAGGAGCTAAGAGTTCACTAGCTGAAAGCTAAGTGTTTATTTCATATTTTGGATTATGTTGAAGCTGTTAAAGCTGTTTTATGAATTGCTGCACTGGCTTTCCAAATGAGTAGCTCCACTGGGGAAATCTTTTGAAGGTCCTTGATGCTATCAGGCAAGATACCGGTTTAAGACATGAGTCTGAATGGTATAGCCGCAATAAGTCTGAGACCTTCTTAGTAGCAAGTGCTCCTGATCAAAAGGAAATTATTAAGATTATTTCCACTCTTCATTGTGTTGACACTGAACGACTTATTATCACCATATATTGAAAAAACCATGGCTTGAACAAGTTGAATCTTTTGTATGGAGAGAGACATCTCTGCTCTTGAGAATCTTATCTAGGTCTTTCATAGCCATTCTGCCAAGAGCAATGCGTCGTTTGATTTCTTGACTGCTTGTTGCTTCTTTATTGATAGTTGATCCAAGTAGGTTAAAGTTGTTCACAATTTCAATTTCTTCTCCTTCAAAGATGAACCTGTTGATTATGCCAGTTGTCATGATCTTTGTCTTCTTTATATTAAGGTGCAGGCCCATTTTGAGACTATGTTCTTTGATTGTGAGAAGCAAATGTTTCAGATCATCTTCACTTTCAGCCAGTAATGTAGTATCAGCATAGCGAAGGTTGTTAATGAGTCTTCCACAAATCTTCACACCTCTGTCTTCATACAATCCTGCTTCTCTGATTTGTTCTGCATATAAATTAAACAGGTAGGGAGGAAAGTATGCAGCCTTGTCTTACACCTTTGCTTATTTTAAACCATTCTGTTTCTCCTTGTTCCGTTCGAGCTGTTGCTTCTTGATCAATGTACAGATTGCGCAAGAGAACGATCAGGTGTTCTGGTATACCCATGCTTAATGTGGTCCAGAGTTTCTCATGGTTTACACAGTCAAAAGCCTTGCTATAGTCGATAAAGCAAAAATAGATATCCTTTTGGTATTCTTTAGTCTTTTCAAGGATCCATCTCACATCTGCAATGATGTCTCTCATTCCTCACCCTTTCCTGAACCCTGCTTGCGCTTCAGGTAGTTCTTGTTCCAGGTATGGTAGTAGTCTCTTTTGAATAATCTTCAGTAGAATCTTGCTGGCATGTGGGATCAGAGCGATTGTGCGATTTAATTTCCAGTGTCAGTTGGATCACTTTTCTTTAGTATTGGTATAAACACAGATCTCTTCCAGTCAGTTGGCCATGATGTGTCTTCCATATTTCTTGGCAGAGCCTTGTAAGTATGGTAACAGCTGCATCGGATTGCTGAAATACTTCTATGGGAATGCTATCGATGCCTGGTGCTTTGTTCTTTGATAAGGCTTTCAATGCTGCTTCAACTTCTTCTTTCATCACCAATGGTTCCCAATCATAAGGTACAGGTTGAAACGGCTGTTGGTCCACTTGATATTTATCATATAAAAACTCTGTATATTCCTTCCACCTTTTCTTGATCTTCTCAGCATCATTCAACATAGAACCTTGAGCATCTTGTAACATTCCAATTTGAGGCTGGAACTTTTTTTTTAACTCTCGTAGCTTTAGGAAAGCCGATCTTGCTCTTCCTCTAAAAGTTTCTGCTTCTATTTCCTTGCATGCGTCGTTGTAGTACTTTTCCTTGTCCTGTCTTGCTGCACGTTGGAAATCTCTGAGTTCTATTATTGTCTTTCTTTCTCCTCTGGCTTTAGCTTCTCTGCATTTCTGGGCAATTTTCAGAGTTTCTTCCGTCATCCATTTTGGCCGTTTTTTGCTTTTTCACCTTTTGTAGAGACTTCTTGCTTTCTTACCACACAACCTTCTTGATGTCATTCCATAACTCTTCCGGAGCTCTGTCATTTTGTATCTAAAGCAGCAAATCAATTTTGCAGGCAGTCTTTAAATTCCAGTGGTATATTCTCAAGGTCATAGTTTGCTGTATTCATGAGTGGTTTGCTCTTTTTCAACTTTAGCTTGAGTTTGCATACTAGTAGTTGATCTGTACCACAGTCAGCTCCAGGTTTTGTCTTTGATGTTACAGAGCTTTTCCATTGTTGACTTCCACAGATGTAGTCAATTTGATTTTTATACAATCCATTGGGTGAAGTCCATGTGTACAGTCACCGCTTGTGTTGCTGGAAGAAGGTGTTTGAGATGAATAGATCATTGGTCTTGCAGAATTCTATCAGTCTTTCTCCAGCTTCATTTCTGTTGCCAAGTCCATATTTTCCAACTACTTTGCCTTCTTCTTTGTTGCCAACTTTTGCGTTCCAGTCACCCAGGATATCCTGTTTGCATGTTCTGTCAATTTCAGCTTGTACTTGTTCATAGAACTCTTCAATTTCATTCACTTCTGCAGCTGTTGGGGCATATACTAGAATTATAGTTGTGTTGATAGGCATTCCTCGTAGACGAATAGAAATTAAGCGTTCGCTGACTGCATTGTATTTCATTACAGTTCTTGCAAGTTTCTTCTTTATTATAAATGCAACACCATTTCTTTTTTGTCTTTCATTTCCAGCATAGTAGACCATGTGATCATCTGATTCAAAGTGCCCGATGCCAGTCCATTTCAGTTCACTGACACCCAACAGATCAAGTTGTACACGTTCCATTTCTTTCTTGACCACCTCCAACTTCCCTTGGTTCATGCTTCGTACGTTCCATGTTCCAATGTGTAAGACATCTGTACAGCTTCTGACTCATTTCATGCATGGCTCTTGCCGTTATTGCCAACAGGCTCTTCAGGGCCCCTTTTGGCTGGATGTCCATACCCTAATAGAATACAGATCTAAATGGCGCACAGATTGTGATTCATCCTTTGTGGTCTATTTAATTCAATGTCCTTGTTCTCTTTATTATATTGGACGCACTACTAGGTGTATGAAAATTCGCTTGGGAGAGCATGCTTCCTGCCTTCGTACTAAGAATTTATCGGCACCTTTGGTGGAACATTGTTTGAGAAAATTGCATACTTTTGATCACCTTGTCTGGCGGGTTCTGGACAGCATTCCATTTGACCCAAGAGGCGGGGATCATATCTCCAAATTACAAAAATTGGAGCAACAATGGATTTATAATTTGAAGACTGTTTCCCCAGCAGGTCTTAATGCCTCTTTAGAGTGGCACAGTATGTTGTAGCAATCTTTTCAATCAATTGGATTTGGGGGTTCCCCTGATTAGTAGGGTTCCCTCTCCTACCATTGGTTGTATTTTTGCTCTATGTGGGTTAGACGGACCAATCATAATGAGACAACTACCTGTTCATCAAGCATCTACGTCACATGCCGATTCTTTAAAGTCTTAGGACTTCTGTTTTTTTGATAGCTAAAACTTATACGACTGCGGGATTCACTTAACCTGAAGCAGGGTCTGAAATTTATTTGATCCGAAACGGGGCCACGTCCATCTTGTTCCTTGCGGTTTCATTGAGTTACAAATATGATAAGCTAAGTATTTCAGAACATTGTATGTTTAAAATGATTAAAAGGAGCAGTTGCAGCAAGGGGGAGGTTTTTATTCCTCCCTCTTTTGTATGACAGTTCCAACAAAAAAGAAATCAAATATAATATAATAACGGGATATAGGAGGTCTTTTGTACGTTAAGGTTTAGCATTATTTCTATTAAATTTGACAGACTGGCCATCCAAATGGCAGATGAAATTTAATGTGGACAAGTGCAAAGTTATGCACTTAGAAAAGAACAACCAAAACTATGTTTACATGATGCAAGGTTCCACTTTAGGAACCACCACCCAGGAAAAAGATTTAGGCGTCTTCTTGGATAACATGTTAAAACCCTCTGCCCGGTGTGCAGCAGCAGCCAAGAGAGCAAATAGAATGCTAGGTATCATAAGGAAAGGAATGGAAAATAAAACAAAGGATATTATAATGCCTCTATCGTTCCATGGTGCGACCACCTTGAATATTGTGTGCAATTCTGGTCGCCGTATCTTAAAAAGGATTATAGCGTTCTTAGAAAAGGTATAGAGAAGCGCCATCAAAATGGTAAAGGGGATGGAAGGATATTCCTTTGAAGAGAGGCTAAAAGGTCAGGGCTCTTCAACCTGGAAAGGAGACGGCTGAGGGGAAATATGATAGAGGTCTATAAATTAATGAATGGAATAGAATGGGTAAACATAGATTGCTCCTTTTTACGTCATAAGAATATAGAAAAACTAGGACATGCAATGAAGCTACATGGTAACCTATTTAAGACTGAGTGAAAAAAAATATTTTCTCTTATGTGTAATCAAACTCTGGAATTTGTTACCGGAGGATGTAGTAAAAGCTGTTAGAGTAGCTGGGTTTAAAATAGGTTTGGACAAGCTCCTGGAGGAAAGGTCCATAAACCATTATTAAGAAGGGACCCAGGATATCAATGCTTGACCCAGTACAAGCATTGGGAAAACTGCTAGGTGCGTATGACCTAGATTGGCCACTGTTGGAAACGGGATACTGGGCTTGATGGACCTTGGTCTGACCTAGTATGGCATATCTTATGTTCTTATGAGGGGGGTGGCAAGGCTGGGGTTTCTGCCTAAGGTGGCAGAAACCCTTAGGCCAGCCCTGGAGGTACTGTACACCAAAGAACATCAGTGAACCACTAATCCAGGAAAGAAGGCGAGGATCTAGAAGACATCCCAGGAGCCAGACAACACAGAGGGCCAGGAGCAACAAGGTATTACAACTGTGACCGCATCTACGCCAGACTCCAGCTCATAAGGTATTCTGGAAGAAGCTATCTTGTTACTGTGTGTTATTCCCTAATATGTTTCAGTAAACCTTTTGGCTTAGAACAGAGCTTCTGGCCTGGAATGAAATACAGTGAGTGAGAAGTGGAATGAACAGATTGCTATAAGCTTTCCAGGACCGGCACTACCATTAGGTGAACTAGGAACATAAGATCTGGGTCAAGCATTGATATCCTGGGTCCCTTCTTAAGGTTATAACTGATGGAATAAGGGGTATTATACATTTTGGGTGAAAACTTTAATTTTTTCTTCTGAATATTGTTTGGGATCCTGCTCTCTTTCCATTATGTCAGTTTCTTAGAGCTGAAAAGGATACTGTATTTCTTCTGATTAAATTGAGGTCTTTTTCCTATTTACAGCTCTATTTCCTGTTTCGGTTGACTCATTTGAGTTGTATTGCTTGTAGTTTTAAAAGCTTCCATATATATTAAATTAAGAAAAAGGAAACCAATTGAGTTTGAGAGGTTGAAAGCAGCCTTGTAGGATTCATAAAATGTTTTGCAATATATCTTAAATATTTAAAATTGAATCTTAGATGAAATGTAATTGAATTTTTATTATTGCATGCAATGTTTTAAAATGCTCATTGTAGTGGAACAAAATTGGCTCAGTATTGAAAAATATTAATGAGACATGAGCGTGCCGACCTTGCATACATTTTGGAATCGATATTCAGCAGTGGCGGTCAGTGCTATTACAGTGCCTGGCTGCTGCCATTTTCATTAAAACCAAATATTCATCACCAGAGCTGATCTGTCATCCGATGCTGAATATTCAGTTTCACCAGACGCAGCTCTGGCTATTCGGTTAGCAGCAATATTCAGCTACTAACCGGATAGCAAAAACAAGATAAAGTTAGGACAGCCATTGACCTGTCCTAACTTTATGCGGTTTAGCAATGCAGTTAGCAGCTGAATATCACTGCTCATTGAACAGCTGCTGGGACCACCCCTGCTCCACCTGCAGACAACACTGGTTTTAACAGAGCACCTTTCTTGCGGCCTGGGGAGATATTCAGTGGCACTATTCGGATTGTGCTGCTGAATATTGGAATCAGAGTAGTTTGGCCAATTGGCAGGTCTTGCTAACTGGCTAAACCCTTTAAAATATTCCCCCTTCCCCGACTCTTTATTTTTATATCTTAGTCACTTGAATGGATAACTTGGGCTTTATAAGTTGTTATATACCATAAAATTCAGGTAGACCAACAGCCGTTTCAACCTGTACCTTATGATCTGGAACCATTGGTGATGAAAGAAGTCGTTGAAGCAGCATTGAAAGGCTTATCAAAGAACAAAGCACCAGGCATTGATGGCATTCCCATTGAAGTATTACAGCAATCTGATGCAGCCGTTATCGTTTTTGCAAGGCTCTGCTAGGAAATTTGGAAGACAAATGTATGGCCAACTGACTGGAAAAGATCTGTTTATACCAATACTGAAGAAAGGTGATCCAACTTACTGTGGAAATTATCGCACAATTGCTTTGATCCCACATGCCAGCAAGATTCTACTGAAAGTTATTCAGCAGAGACTACAACCATACCTGGAAAAGAACTGTTTGAAAAGCAAGCAGGATTCAAGAAAGGGCAAGAAATGAGAGGCATCATTGCAGATATGAGATGGATCCTTGAAAAGACTAAAGACTACCAAAAGGATATCTATATGTGTTTTATTGACTACAGCAAGGCTTTTGATTGTATAAACCATGAGAAACTCTGGGCCACATTAAGAAGCATGGGTATACCAGAACACCTGATCGTTTTCTTACACAACCTTTACATTGATCAAGAAGCAACTATTCAAACTGAACAAGGAGAAACAGAATAGTTTGGTTTAAAATCAGTAAAGGTGTACAAGACTGCATACTTTACCCCTACCTGATTGGTGGAAGACTCATCAACAACTTTCGCTATGCTGATGATACCACATTACTGGCGGAAAGTGAAGACAATCTTAAACATTTGTTTCTCAAGATCAAGGAACATAGTCTTAAAATGGGCCTGCACCTTAACGTTAAGACAAAGATCCTGACAATTGGCAAAATCAATAAGTTCATCATTGATGGAGAAGAAATTTGAAATAGTTGACAATTTTAACCTATTTGGATTAACAATCAATAAAGGACAAGCAGTCAAGAAATCTGATGCATTGCTCTTGACAGAAATGGCTGTGAAGGCCCTAGGCAAGATTCTCAAGAGAAACTATGTCTCTCTCCATACAAAGATTCAATTTGTTTAAGTCATGGTGTTTTCAATAATGCCATATGGATGAGAAAGTTGGACAGTGAAAAAGATAGATAGACAAAGAAAATTGATGCCTTTGAATTATGGTGCTGGCAATGAATACTGTGTATATCATGGACTGCCTGAAGAACAAACCAGTCAGTACTAGAGATGATCAAACCTAAGCTTTCCTTAGAAGCTCAGATGACAAGACTTTGACTTTCATGCTTTGGACACATTATGCGACGAGAGAGATCCATTGGAGAAAGACATAAGGCTTGGCAAGGTAGAAGGTCAACGTAAAAGAGGAAGGCTGGCAATGAAAGAGAGTGGCACCAATAGCTGCTGTTGTTGTATCAATCCATCAACAATGAGCCGTCTGACTGAAGACCAAACACAGTTTAGGTCAACTGTCTAGAGGGTCGCCATGAGTCGACACCGACTGGACGGCACTTAACAATAATAAGATGTTATATAGCCAAAATTATCCATCCAAAAAGTGGACAGGGTTTTTGAGATTCCAGAGGCGGAGTCACTCAGACGTATACTGCTGAGTCTTCAAAAGGCTTTATACATTTGACAATAACTGCTAAATATATAAACCCTCTAGCCATGGATTTTCAGCTGTACTGTATGTATACAGGGCCGGTTGAACCCAATAGGCAAACTCCGCAACCACCTAGAACACCAATGTTCCCGGGGCACCATTTCTGCTGCTGCCACATATAGAAACATAGAAGCAAGACAACAGATAAAGACCATACAGCCTATCAACTACTACAGTTCCATTTTTTTCCTTTTGAGATCTTCTGTGTTTGGCCCATGCTTTCTTGAATTCAGATACCCATCTCTGGGACTTGCAGCAGCAGCAAGGCCATTTAAACGTCAGTGCAATTCTTACCCAAATTCTCTGGCACTGCATTGGGTTAAACTAGAAAGAGGGAAAGAGAAATCTATTTGCATTGGTGTGATATACAGACCTCCCTCACAGGGAGAAGATGTGGACAGTTAATAGAAGACATACGCAGCATTGCCAGGAAAGGGGAAGTGCTACTGAAAGGGGATTTCAATATGCCATATGTTTGTTGGAACATCCTTGCTGCAGTATCCTCTAGAAGTCCTGTTCTCATGCGCCCTATGGAACGCATGTTCAGTCATTAAAAAAATTTTTTATTCACGATCTCATTATCTCTAACGCCCTAAACCTTCTTGCCCTGACCGAGACATGGCTCCCCTCAGATGACACCGCATCCATTGCCTCTCTCTGCTATGGGGGCTACCAGTTCTCCCATACACCTCGATCTACTTGTCGCGGTGGTGGCATTGGCCTCCTACTTTCCCTCTCCTGCCAATTCTAACCCCTCCTGCCACCCCAATCACACTCCCCCCTTTCCTTCGAAGTCCACTCTATTCGCCTCCTCACACCACTTCCCCTCCGAGTAGCTGTTATCTATCGCCCACCCGACAACTCCAAATCAACCTTCCTCACCGACTTTGACTCCTGGCTTTCTGCCTTCATGGATCCCTCCTCCCCCACTCTTATTCTTGGTGATTTTTAACATTCACATTGACAACCCCTCTGACCCCCATACCTCAAAGTTCCTCGATCTTACCTCCTCATTCGACCTCCAACTTTGCTCCACTGACCCCACGCACCAACACAGCCACTGACTTGACCTAATACTCTTCTCCAATTTCTCTCCTTCAAACTTTCGCAATTCAATCCTGCCCTCATCTGACCATCACCTCCTAACATTTACTCTTCAGCTTCCACCATCCCAACCCTGTCCTGTCTCCTCCGACCTTTTTAGAAACCTCCATAATATTGACCCCCTGACTCTCTCCTCCACCATTTCTCCATCTCTTTCCTCCATTTTAAACTCTGAGTCCGTCCGATGAAACATTATCCTCATACAATGCTACACTATCCACAGCCCTTGACACTCTTGCCCCTCCCACCTCACGTCCTCAGTACCGACACAGTCTGCCTGGAATTTTGCTTTCACTCCCCTTCCCCATTCGATTGTTTTTATAAAACAAACAAAAAAAGGGATTCACCCTGGTTTCTCTCAGCTTCCTCACTCACTCTTTATCTTCAAGAGCTCTCCACCCCATCCATCTGTAGTGACATTTTCATCCAGGCTGAAATACTACACTCTCTACTAAACTCTATAGCATCACTAAACTGGAAAAGCATGGATCATGATTGTAAGAGAATTATGGAAAATGAAGAGCTTATGATCATATGGGATACTCCCATTCCCACAGATTTTAAAGCCAGACATGGTGGTAAAGGAGAATAACACCGGAATGGCATTGAATATAGAGGTGTGACTATTTTGCAAATCACGTTGAGAGGGAAAAAAATCTTAAAGACCCAAGAAAATGTGGCAGAAAGATACCTGGTTATTTCCCATTGTATGGGTTCCACAGGAACTTCCTAGCACACCTTGATAAATTACTCCTATATATTACATCTATCAACCGCCTGGCCAGAATGAACAAATGGATGATAAAATGCTCAAAGAAATCAAAGAAGCTAACAAAAGTTACAGCACAGTAATAATGGGTGATTTCAATTACCCCGGTATCGACTGGGTCAGTGTCACGGCAGGACATGCTAGGGAGATAAAGTTCCTAGATGGCATAAATGACTGCTTCTTGGAGTAGCTGGTTCATGAACCGACCAGAGGGGAAGCCATATTAGACCTAGTCCTTAGTGGAACACCAGATCTAGTGCAAGAGATAAGGGTGTTTGGGGCCACTTGGCAATAGTGATCATAGCATGATCGCCTTTGATTTAATTAGTGGAGGAGGGATAGTAAGGAAATCCACAGTACTACCTTTTAACTTTCGAAAGGGAGACTATGATTAAAATGAGGAAAATAGTTAAACTGAAAGGAGTAGTCACAAAGGTTAAAGACTTACATCAAGCTTGGGTGTTGTTGAAAAATACTATCTTGGAAGCCAAGACCAGCTGTATTCCATACTTTAAGAAAAGTGGAAGGAAGTCCATAAAACTGCCAGCATGGTTTAAAGGTGAGGTCAGAGAGGCTGTTGCCAAAAAAGCATCTTTCAGGAAATGGAAAAAAGAGCCAAACGACGAAACCTGGAAACAGCACAAGCACTGTCAAGTCAAATGCAAGTCATTGATAAAGCAGGCAAAGGGAGAATTTGAGAAGAAGCTTGCTGCGGAAGCAAAAACGCAAAATAAAGATTTTTTTCAAGTACATTCGTAGTAAAAAACCTGTGAGAGTCAGTTGGTCCATTAGATGATAGAGGAGTTAAAGGGGCACTAAGAGGCGACAAGGCGATAGCGGAGAGACTGAATGAATTCTTTACTGAGGAAGCTGTAGGGATGTTACCCATGACTGAAGTGGTATTTAAAGGTGTGGAAGAATTGAAGGAAATACCAATACATCGGGAAGATGTATTACAACTATTAGATAAACTGAAGAGTAGCAAATCACCTGGGCCGGATGGTATACATCCAAGGGTGTTGAAAGAACTGAAATATGAGATTGCAGACCTGCTATTAGTAATCTGTGAACTATCATTAAAATCATCTCTAATACCTGAAGATTGGAGGATAGCAAATGTAACACCAATTTTTAAAAAGGGTTCCAGGGGTGATCCGGGAAACTACAGACTGGTGAACCTCACGTCAGTACCGGGAAAAAGGGTAGAAACCATCATAAAGAATAAAATTACTCAGCATGTAGATAGTCATGGCCTAATGGGAGACAGCCAACATGGCTTTAGACAAGGAAGATCTTGTCTTACTAATTTGTTGTTTTTTTGAAGATGTGAATAAACAGGTGGACAAAGGTGAGTCGGTTGATATAGTGTATCTGGACTTTAAGAAAGCCTTTGACAAGTTCCCTCATCAGAGACTTTTGGCAAAACTAAAGAGTCATGGGATAGGAGGCAGTGTACTACTGTGGATCAGGAACTGGTTAAAAGATAGAAAGCAGAGGGTTGGGCTAAATGGCCAATTTTCCCAATGGAGAAAGGTAAATAGTGGTGTAACCCAGGGATCTGAGCTGGGTCCGCTACTTTTTGACATTCATAAATGACCTGGAGAGTGGAACAACGAGTGAGGTTATCAAATTTGCAGATGACACAAAACTATTTAAAGATGTTAAAACCCCAGAGGATTGTGGAAAATTGCAAGAGGATCTTGATAAATTGGAAGACTGGGCATCAAAATGGCAGATGAAATTTAATGTGGACAAATGCAAAGTTATGCACCTAGGGAAGAACAACCCAAACTATGGTTACATGATGCAAGGTTCCACATTAGGAACCACCACCCAGGAAAAAGATTTAGGCATCATTGTGGATAACATGTTTAAAACCCTCGGCCCAGTGTGCAGCGGCAGCCAAGAGAGCAAATGGAATGCTAGGTATCATAAGGAAAGGAATGGAAAATAAAACAAAGGATATTATAATGGCTCTGTATCGTTCCATGGTGAAACCGCACCTTGAATATTGTGTGCAATTCTGGTCGCCGTATCTTAAAAAGGATAAAGCGTTATTAGAAAAGTTTCAGAGAAGAGCCACCAAAATGGTAAAGGGGATGGAAGGATACGCCTATGAAGAGAGGCTAAAAAGGTTAGGGCTCTTTAACCTGGAAAAGAGACGGCTGAGGGGAGATATGATAGAAGTCTATAAATTAATGAACGGAGTGGAACGGGTAAACATAGATTGATTGTTTACATCATCAGAATATAGAAAGACTAGGGGACATGCAATGAAGCTATACAGTAAACTATTTAAGACTAATAAAAGAAAATTTATTTTTTCACTCAACGTGTAATCAAACTCTGGAATTTGTTACCGGAGGATGTAGTAAAGGCTGTTAGTGTAGCTGGGTTTAAAAAAAGTTTGGACAAGTTCCTGGAGAAAAGGTCCATAAACCATTATTAAGAATGGACCCAGGATATCAATGCTGGACCCAGTACAAGCATTGCGGAACCTGTGTCTTTTGGGGAAACTGCTAGGCTAGGTACATATGACCTAGATTGGCCACTGTTGGAAACAGGATACTGGGCTTGATGGACCTTGGTCTGACCCAGTATGGCATATCTTATGTTCTTATGTACCTCTCTGATCTTGTCTACCTTCACACCACTCACCCTGGCTCATCCACTCCAATCCTATGTTTCTCCCATCTGCATCACAAGCACACTTAGAGTACACCTGTAATTCTGCTGCCTTCTTTCTTAGCCCCATATTATGGAACTCCATCCTACCAAATCTCCACCTGAAATCCTCCAATTTCAAATCACTGTTAAAAACCCACCTTTTCTATACTGCCTTTGATCACCCTTGCAGACATTCCCTCTCCCTCCCCTTCCCCCCAACCCTGATACATCTGTCTCTCTCCCATTGCTGGCCTCTTCTCTAGCAGAGTGTATACTTTACTGTCTCTTTCCTATTTCCCAGCAGCATTACTGATTTATTGTAAATCGCTCAGATGCCTGTGTGTTGGGCGGTATATTAAAAGCCTGAATAAAGATAACGTAACATAGGAGTTGCCTGTAATATCTGGTTCACCAACACAAATCTGAATCTCTTTGAAGTTTTGTGTTAGACCATATCCCAAAGTCTACACTGTAAGCTACAATTGGTAAAACTGGAACAAAAACGGATTTATAATTTGAAAACTCAAGAGCCCCTAGGACTTAGGCGCTAGTTGCAGCGCTAATGTGAAGAATGCCATATAAGGTAGTGGGTGGTCCGGAGGGAAGGATGCAAGGAATCGATATCACGTGATAGTGGGTGCTGTGGCATGTTAACGTGCATTAACACACGTTAACCCTAAGTTCATGCCAGCGCAGTGTTAGAAGCTATAAAGATGTAGCCCACTGGTTACTGCAATGATGTGGAGGCAGGGGTCATGTGTTTGATCCCGCAGTGGTGTTATGTAAGAGGCTGTCTGAGGCATTTCCTTTTCATTTAAATCAGTGCTGCCAGCAGAAACACCCTCCCAGTGTGGTAGCCTAAGGTGCCGCTTAAGGCGTCCTATGGAGTGCCTTATAGGGCGCCTTATGCGGCACCTTAGGCTACCGCACTGTGAGGGTGTTTTCTGCTGGAAGCACTGATTTAAATTAAAAGGAAAAGTCTCAGACAGCCTTATTAAATAACACCACTGGGGACCCACGTGACGCATGAGCGGGTGAGGACGTTTCCTGGTTCGCTCCGGGGCTGCCTCAAGTTTTTCATAAAAATTACAGTGCCACTTGTAAAGAGAGCCTGCTGATTTTACAACGAGCGTAAAAAAGAAGCTAAGCTGATTTGATCAATCCCAAAATAAGCACAGCACCATGCCGGTAACTCAGAAGAAAGACTGGGAGAAACTCAGCAAGTTGGGGACTGCCTCAGCCATGGTATCGCAGCCAGCCTCCCCGGGAGCCGAGAGTGCGGATTCAGCAAATGAAGATGTGGCAAAGGAGGTAGTCAAGCTGCTAGATCCCAAGTTCGATCAAGTGCTGAAAAAACTTGATGCGATGGGAGAATCGTTGACGGAGGTGTGCAAGCGTGTGGAGGAGCTGGAGCACCACGTGGTGGCCACAGAGGAGGCGGAGGGCCGACAAGAAAGAGATACCACTGCACAAAGAAAGCAAATAGTGTATCTGCAAGCCAAGGGGGAGGACCTCGAACAGGTCCCGGAGGAACAATATACGAATCGTTGGGGCCCCGGAGGATAAAACCGATGCCCAATTGCCACCTTTCATTGAAGTTTGGCTCTCGAAAGAGTTGGGCCTGGAGGCACTTGTTGGAGAGTTACGAGTGGAGCGTGCGCATCGGCTTGGGCCACGACTGGAGCCGCGAGGCAGACCGAGGGTAGTAATAGCAAGGATTCTGAACTTCCAACATAAAATTCAGCTTTTCCAAGCTTATCGTAGGAAAGGAGAGTTGAAGATTAACAACCAAAAGCTGCTCATGTTTCAGGACTACTCGGCGGCAGTGGCGTTGAAGAGAGAGGAATTCTCTCCTATCTGCACAGCCCTGTTTAAGAAGAAGCTTCGCTTTACACTGGCTTACCCGGCGGTGCTGAGAGTCTCTCTAAGCAGGGACATGAGTATGCATTTGATACTGTAGAAGCGGCCAAGAGATTGTTGAGGAAATGGAAGAGGAACATATGGACTCTTGAGCTGCCCCAGTGTGAAAAAAGGACAGGCATCTGATATGTGGACTGCTGTGTTGTGAGCACTTTGTGTAGAACTGTATAGTAGTTTTTGGAGATATCTGAGCAGTGTGTGTGGGTGTTTGTGGATACATGGAGGGGTGTGGAGTGAGTGAGGGTGCGGGTGTGTGTATGCAGAGATGGATGCAGAGCGGATGTTGGTGAGGGTGTGTGTAAATGGATGTGTGGAATGGTGAGCGAGTGAAAGAGTGTGTAGTGGAGTGAAAGGATGCTCAGGGGAGGCAGCCCTGCGGCGCCATATAGGGTCGGGATCCCGGCAATTGAGTGGGGAATGGAGACCATGATGAATGGTGGGGATGGAGAGAGGGGTTTGGGATTCGGGTTGTGCTTGGGAAGGGGTGTGTGTATGTGAGGGACGAATGGGAGCATGGAGGAGGAGAAAAGGAATGGATGAGGACTGCAAAAGCGGATGTGGGAGCTTGTGTTATGTGAGAGGGTTGGGAAAGCGACACGGGTTTTTGCCCGGAGATGGTGGGTCTGGGCAATCCTGGGCTTTGAGAAAGTTAAAACATGTGGTGAGATTAGCTAGAGCTGCCGGGCTCAATGCATGACTTGCGTATAATAATATGGAATGTGGGAGGGATTAGCACCCCCATAAAGCGGACCAAAATTCTCCAAGCCTTAAAGCGAGGCAAGGCGCAGATAGCCCTGCTGCAGGAGACACACCTCAGTTTAAAAGAGCATGAGAAATTGAAGCGAGATTGGGTGGGACATGTTTATGCTGCCTCTTCGGGGGGGTAGAAAGAAGGGAGTAGGTATTCTGGTTAGTAGGGGGATTCAGATAGAAATACTACAGGAGGAGTCTGACCCGCAGGGAAGATATCTTTCTACATGTAAAAATTCAAGGGGAGGATTTGATCTTGGGCAATGTGTATGCACCAAATATTTATGATCATCAGTTCTTTAAGGATTTGTTGGTGAGGGTGGGAAGGGTCCCAAATATTCCGGTTATCTTAGCGGGGGACTTTAATTGCCCACATGATCCAGCGATGGATAGATCTCACCCGGGCTCAGGTGGGGGGTGGAGTAAGAAAGGAGTAAGCTATCTCTGTAGGATAGGGCAACTTATAGATCAGGGGTCTCAAACACGCGGCCCGCGAGAGAATGTTGTGCGGCCCGCAACGGAGGGAAACAAAAAACCCCCCAAAATCCTGGCTTCTGCTGCTGCCGTTGCCGCCGTGGCAGCGGCAGAATCAACTCAAATTTTAAAAAAACAAACTGGCTTCTGCTGCTCAAGCAGCAAAATCAGCTGTCCTGCGGCCCCTTCCCCTCTGCCCGGAGATCCCTGAGTGTGCTCCATCAGCGGCGTGCTTTTCAAGCCGCGAAGAGAGTATTCCCCTCTCGCGCGGCTTGAAAAGTGAATAGGCTTAAGCCGCGCGAGAGGGAAATACTCTCTTCGCGGCTTAAAAAGCCCGCTCCTGATGAAACAGACTCAGGGCTTTCCGCGCAGAGGGGAAGCAACTGGACCAACACAATCCCTGAGACCTTAGGTAACTTGCTTTGGTAGTGATAGCCAAAATGTTTACACAGTTAAAACTGCCTCCTCTCAGTAAGTGTACAAGTAAGTGTGCTCTCTCACAGTGCACACAATTAAATATACTTTTGGGCACCTACATTGCACCTTCTCTCATGCGGATGCTAGATATACTGGCACAAATATGCTCATGTTGAATGTATTATTCAAATTTACAATGGGAAGCTCCATAGGGAGTTTCTATTTGAAAATGTATTCCTTATTGCTAGCACTTTATATCACGCTTATGGTTAATGAAGACCCTAATGTGGCTTACAGTTAAAACTTCATAACGAAATTAAAGATGCACCTCTTCAAGGACCATTTTGGAGTTGATGACTAGAACAACATTCACTCCCCCTTCCCCCTGGCCTAAACACATCTCAATCCTCACCAACCTACATCATGCCTAACAGCTTGTCTTGGCAGATGTCCTATATACCTATGATTGATCTGTATATTGTAAAAAGTTATCTTGCTTGAAGTTCGATGCCTTTAACCTTGTTCAAAGTTACCTTATTCTAGTCCACTTTGGTTCACTTTTGAATGTTCCATGTACCTATGAACTGATTTGTTCTATGTAACCGCTTTGGCTATAAGATTAGGCGCAGAGGGGAAGGGGCCGCGGGACAGCTGATTTTCTGCTGCAGCAGCAGAAGCCAGTTTTTTTTTTTTAATTTACCTGGGCTGATGGGAGGGAGGGAGGGGGTGGGTGTAGGACTGGAAATGGGCTGATGGGGGTTAGGAAGGACTGGAGGTGGGCTGATGGGGGGAGTTAGGGCTGGTAATGAGCTATGGAGGGGCTGACTGAAATGGGGTAATGGGGGTTAGGGCTGGAAGTGGGCTATTGGCGGGGGGGGATATGACTGGTAATGGGCTATGGTGGGGGCTAGGACTGGAAATGGGCAGATGGGGGTTAGGACTGGAGGTGGGCTGATTGGGGGGTTAGGACTGGTAATGGCCTATGAGGGGAGGTAAGACTGAAAATGGGGTGATGGGGGATAAGACTGCAAGTGGGCTATGGGGGGGACTAGGACTGGAAATGGGCTATGGGGAGGTAAGACTGAAAATGGGGTGATGGGGGGTAAGACTGGAAGTGTGCTATGGGGAGGTTAGGACTGGTAATGGGCTATGTGGGGTCTAGGACTGGTAATGGGCTGGGGGGGTTGCTAGGACTGGAAATGGGCTGAGTGGAAGGGGGGCTTGAACTGCAAATGGCTGATGGGGAGGGGGGCTTGGAATGGAAAAGGGCTGTGAGGGGAGGGAGCTAGGATTGGAAATGGGCTGATGGTGAGGCTAGGATAGGACTGGAAATGGACTGATGCAGGGACTAGAAAGGAGCAGATGCTGGGTGGGGCTGGAACTAGAAGGGAGCTGATGTTGGGGGAGGATTAGAATGGGATGAAGCTGGGAAAGTGAAATGGAGAGGGGAAAAATATTTTGACTGGGAGAGAAAACAAATCTACAATTGGCCAGGTATTGGGAGTGTAAGTGGGGATTGAGGATGGAGGGGTAAAATTTGAGTGGATGAAATAGGAATGAGGAAAGAGAAAAAGGAGAAAGATTAGTATGTTAAAGCAGATGTAGAGAGAGAATGGAAAAAAAACTAGGAGAGAGAAGAAAGGGCAAATGGACAGCAGATGATGGAGAGTTAGCAGAAGACATGAAGAAACCAGAAGAAAGTGGCTGGAACAATTGCAACTGAAAAAAATGCACAAAAGGTAGAAAAATATCTCTTTATTTTGAATTTATTAACTGGAATATGTCAGCTCTGGGAAATGTGCATCATTCATGTTTGCGCTTTGTTTAGTACAAGAGGAAATTAATTTATAGTTTTATTTCTGCAATGTTGTTGTACATTCCAAGTTTGGCTTTTGGGGTTCCCAGTTTAATTATTGTCTTCCTGTTTCTAAATCTTTTAGTCTTTCTTTATCCATACTCATTAAGAGGCAGGTTTACTAAAAGTTAGTGTATGGTAACATTATGCAAATATTTATGCAAATGAGGCCCCTTATGCAAATGAGGCCCCGCATCTTATGCGGCCCCCGGGTTACTTTACAAGTCCTCATTTGGCCCTCAAAGCAATTTGAGTTTGAGACCCCTGTTATAGATGCATGGAGAGTTCTACACGAGGGAGAGAGAGATTACACGCATCTGTCGCGGGCCCACCAGTCCTGGTCTAGGATTGACTATATATTAGTGTCGAAGCAGTGTTTTGGCAAGGTGAGAGTAGTGGAAATAGATCCTGTGGTAATTTCAGACCATTCAATGGTTCGTATGGACTGGAAGGGAAGGATGGGAGGACATTCTAGGTGGTCTTTTCCGAGGCATCTATGGAAAAATGAAGAATTTCTTGAGTATGTCAGATTTAATGAAGATAGTGTAGGGGAGGTAGCGGTATTTTGGGAGGCGGGGAAAGCAGTGATGCGTGGGCATATTATGGCTTTTGTTGCAAGAGAAAAGAAGAGGATTGATGAGGATATATTATGATTGGCTCAAGAACTTCAGCGAGTAAAGAGGAAAGCTGTGTGAAACATGGACAGCAGGACCAGGGAGGAATATTTGGGAGTGCAGAGGCAGTTAAATAAGGTGCTTCAAGAACGGGCAGTATACTCGATGCAGTACTATAGGCACCAGTTGTTTTGCTATGGAGATAGGACAGGAAAATTGCTCGCGGGCTTGGTCAAAAAGCGGGGAGGTGCAAAGGTGATTGCTACCATCAGAGATAAAGAGGGGGTAAAGCATAATAACATCTAGGAAATTATGAAGGTGTTTAGACGGTTTTATCAGGTACGGTATTCACCAGAGGTAGAGGATAGGGAGCAGGAGAGCCACTTTCTTCAGGAGGTGGAGTTGCCTAGGGTGGGGGACTTGGAGTTGCAAGAACTGAACAGGGCGATATCGGGCATAGAAATACAGAAGGTGATTAAGGGTTCCTCACCGCACAAGGCTCCAGGGCCGGATGGCTATGGTGCAGAGTTCTATGAAATCTTGGAATTGCAGGTGATGCCATCATTGGCGGCTCTATACAATGAGGTGTTGGAATTGGGAAGTTTTCCAAGGGACATGAGAACAGTGGCGATTACGGTGATCCCCAAAGCGGGGAAGGATCCTGAAGACCCAGCGTCGTACCGTCCCAACTCGCTAATTAATTATGATATGAAAATCTTGGCATTGGTTCTGGCAGAGCGACTGCAGAGGATTTTACCAAGTTTGATTAGGAAACATCAGACGGGGTTTGTTAGGGGACAAGAGGCTTTCCTGAATATCAGTAAAGTACTGATGGGGATGGAACTGTGTCTGTTAAAAGAGGAGCCGTTAATCTTAGTGAGCTTGGATGCCGAAAAGGTGTTCGATCGAGTATCCTGGAAATATGTTTGCTGTACTTCAAAAATTTGGTTTTACAGGAGTCTTTGCACATTGGATTGAGGCCTTGTATGCAGACCCGCTGGCGTGTTTGACCATGGGAGGGGAGTTTTCGGAGTCGTTTCCCCTTAGACGTGGAATAAGGCAGGAATGTCCCATATCTCCCTTGCCATTTGTTTTGCAATTGGAACCTTTGCTGCTCACTCTTGCTCGGCAGAAAAAGATCAGGGGACTACAGTGGCAAAGTGGTGGGATCAAAGTAAGTGCGTTTGCTGACGACATGCTCCTTTGTTTACGGGATCCGCAGGCGTCGCTGGTGGCTGCTCTCGAGCAGATTGAGAGATTTAGCTCTTTCTCAGGACTGCTTGTTAACAGGTCCAAATCAGTAGTGTTGGACATAGGAGGGATGGTGCGTAACAAATGGGTGGGGGACTTTCCGTTGAGCTGGGCGGAGGGACAGATCAAATATTTAGGGGTCCAAATCCCAGAGGAAGTGTCTCGGCTATATGAGGTTAATATTACGCTGAGATTAGCAAAGACTATCGTGACTTTGAAAAGATGGAGAGATCTGCCCATCTCACTGATGGGTCGTATTGCTCTTTTTAAAATGGTTGAGCTTTCGAGATGGTTGTACTTGCTTCGTCGTACTCCGCTTTGGATATCTAGGTGAGACATGATGGTACTGCAGAGTCACTTAGGTAAATTCTTATGGAAGGGACGCAGGTCGAGAATTGCCTTGTCAGCGCTTATGGGACCTTTAGAGAAAGGAGGGAGGGGTTGGTGTCGTTAAGAGAGTATAATGTGGTGAGTCTGATGCGTATTCTTTGGGATGTGTTGATGGGAACGGATGAGTCAGTACTGTGATGAAGCAGACGCCAGTAAACCCATGAAGGTAGAAGAAAACACGGATCCATTTTAAAGGAAATGATATACATAAAGTGCAGTTAGTGGGAAGTGCAGCTAGAGGGAGCATGCACGGAGATTCAGAAGGTAGGCTGACACGCCCAGGTTGGGATGATGCAAGAACTAATTCAAAGCATAATCAGATACACGTAGTCAGAGGGACAGAATCCTTACCTAAGAAACAGCTTTATAAGCAAAGGATAGACAAGCCAGAAGAGAGAGGAGCGGCACGAGCCGCAGCAGCTGCTGATAGAGAAGAAAGAGAGAAAGGAGACTGCTCCAAGGAGAGGAGAAAAGGCAGTGGAACTTGCAGTCTTTACAGAAAAGGAACAGGTTCCAGGAGAGCCAGTTTCAGGCTGGGAAGCTCCAGAAGGAAAGCTTCAGGAGGGACAGAAGGAGTACCTGGAAAGTGCCTGGTAGGGAGAATACCAGAGACGCAGACCCAAGAGTTCAGAGGTACCTTCATGCTTCTTCCCCTGTATTTGAGCCACAAGGGGTTCAGAGGTGGGTGAACAAGACTCAGCCCAGGAATCTAAGAGACAGAAATCTGAACCAGAAACTGAGGCCAGGTCCCAGAAAGGCCTGGAAGCCAGGGAGCCGTAGCAGCAGCCAACACAGCTGGAAAAAGGTTTGGAAACCTATAAAAAGAGTGCTTACTAAAAGTCCTGTTGCATATTTGCCAGACCGGGTACAGCCAGGCTGTAGAGCCTTAGAAAGAAGTTCGGAAGTAAAACCAGGAGTATATGGGGAAAGCTCAGGGGCAACAGATATTTCAGCAGAACAAGAGGCTATGCAGATAGACCCTGCTGAACCTGACCCTTTGCTAACTGAATGTCCTATGGACTGTACGCTTTGTTGTGCTGGGAGTTTAGAATCCTGGAGAGAAATATAGCATGCAGGACATACTTTTGAAACACAGTTTTGTTTGACAAGCTGAAAGAAGAAGCATTGCTTTTGTTTGTATAACCTGTTTTGTTTGAACCGGCATAACTAACAAGGACTGAAGCATATCTAAGTTTTTGACCTATGTAAATACCTTATGTGAAAATCCTGAACAAGGTGAAAATCCTGTTGCCTTCGTTTGAATCTTTTGTGCATTAAGGGAATAAAACCCTATACTTTACCATTCACATGGCTTACACAACTATTCATTTTGAAGAAAGGGACTACTAGTACCAGCATGCACCTGGGCTAACAAAAGTTTCTACCTTCAATACAACAATAATGTCCACCCTGACCTTTAAGCACGTGGCTAAAGGGATGGGGTTGTGACAGTACCCATCGAGCTTATAAATGAGATGTCCAGATCTGCGCATAGAGTGGCTTTGCTGCATAGTGTGTCAGACGGCTGCCTGGGTGAGAATCTTCACAGTCTTGACCCGCCAGCGGGTCCCTGTTATTTGTAAACTCAATGTTATTTGTATACATTGCAGTATTCTTGTTCGATGTACACCGCGCTGATTTTAATAGCGCGGTATATAAGAAAATGTTAAATAAATAAATAAATAAATAAATAATGCATATATTTATATGATTTTTGCAAGGTATTGTGGGTAATGTAGTTCATTCACACCAGACACAGCTGCTGACAATTTAGTTGTGCACAAGTGTTAAAGCCAATAAGATACTACTTTATTTATGGGGTTATTTCTCCCAGCACAGATATGCTTGGTAGCACATAAATTAGGTTACTTGCTTGCAGTGTTTAACTTGGTAAAACAAAGTCAAAAATCAAAATCAGGAAAACAACCTTCAAACTTGTCAGGCAATTAGCTAATGTTTTCTTAGCATATCTCTAACAAACGAAAAGCCACAAAGAAAGAAATAAACTGTTCTTGTAAGGTTAACTTCTGATTACTTTCCACACAGATCCAGAAGTAATTCTCTCCTAGCTCACAAGCAATTAGGTGCAGCTCAATTGCTATCAGTTATCCAGCTGAAACCCTTTAGCAGGCTGGCTTTCTACTGTGTGAGTCAAATCCTGCTTCAGGAGCTTTTCTTAGTGGAATAAAGAACAAATTTATATTTTTCTTTGTGATGGCCGCTGTGCTTTATCACAGAAAGTTACCAACGGAGTTTGGATAGAGAGCAGTCCATATAAACAATATCTTGATCTGCTATTATTTCCCCTTCATCAACAAGCATAGGGTCACTA
Organism: Ichthyophis bannanicus; assembly: GCA_033557465.1. Lineage (NCBI taxonomy): Eukaryota > Metazoa > Chordata > Amphibia > Gymnophiona > Ichthyophiidae > Ichthyophis > Ichthyophis bannanicus. The sequence continues at coordinate 366,754,287 of CM066033.1, read as the reverse complement.
TCATGAATTGGCACAGATGAATCTTTCAATGGAGCACTTTCAGGAGAACACTTATTTCCCTGCCGTCTTTCAAGGTTATAGCTAGGGCATAGATCAATGTTCGTACCTGAGCTTCCATTGTTGCTATAGTTCCTCTCTATATAGCCTGGCCAGAATGTAGTCCAGTTCTTATGTCCAGCCTTCCAGTCCTGATCCCTGGACACTGGATCTCTCTTCACATACCTTCTGGCATAGGTCTTAGAGTCCCTTCCACGTGCAGCCGTCTCCCTCACAGGTAGCCTCTGGTGATTCCTTGTTCTGCAGCACCATTCCTCTGTCTTTCCCCAGTCCAATGGTCTATGCTGGCCCTTGGAATACCTCCCAGTATACGTACTGCCTTGGACTCTTCTAGACCTCTCAAAGGCTTTTCTCCTCTTCCTTCCAGAGGGTTTCTTTCCTTCTCTATCCGTCCGGTTTGGCTTCTGCTTCTGCTGATTCTTCAGATGAAACTGATGATCCTTCTCTGCATATCCAAGGTGATCATGAAGATGGTCATCTGTAGAATAAACTCTACTCTTATTCTGCCTGGATGAGTGCTCCTCCCTAACACAGCGCAGCTGTGCTGAATCAGGCCCTGCCCTTTGAGATGAGTGCTTAGGGATTACCTCATAGCCCTCCTGATTGAACACACGTTTCCCCACTTCAGCTCCTCTAATGGCTCTTGGAAACCTGGTGCATTCTGGGACTGGTAGTCTTTTATGGCAAAATTCTGTTTTCTCATTTCTACCAGCACTGACAGGTTGCTTGTTCAGAGACACTTCACCTTTTCTATAGCTCCTTCCTGAGCTATGATAAGCTTCCTTATCACAAGTGCAAATAGGGATCGACCCATGTGGTGGAAAACCTCGGTGTATATGAAAGCAGTGGGGCAGGTATGGAGAGTGGTGTGCCAGAGGAGGAATTTGTCATGGAGGACAGATTTTTTGCCGTTGAGGGGTAATAGGAACTTTGTGCCGGGTAACCAGGCTGTGGTGGCAAGGCAGTGGGAGGAGAGGAGTGAGATGTTTAGGTCATCTGAGAATGGTCGCGAGCCCAGAATTGGATTCGTTTCAGTCTTTACAGCGAAGGTTGGATGCCAGACGTTTCTATTTCTATCTGCAGGCGAGGCATTATGTGCGAACAATTCAGAAGGAAGATGGGGCGCATGTTGGATCTGGTACAGGGGCTGGAGGGGAAAATAACAGTGCAGGCTCTGAGAAGGGAGTTAGGCCCAATTGATTCGGGAAGAACCCTAGAAGGTTTGGCTGTGAGGTGGCAGTGAGACGGGATGCCAGAAATGACAGCAGCGAAACTGGAGGAAGCGTTTAGAGCTGTGAAGGATGTTTCGGAATCGGTACGACTGTGAGAAATTCAATTTAGATTCCTATGGAGGGCGTATGTGGCGGAGGTGTGGGCGGCCAGGGTTGGGGTGGCACAGACAGATGTATGTAGATTTTGTAAGAGAGAGAGGGGAACCTTCATGCATCGCTTCTGGTCTTGTGGGATTATGCAGCAATTTTGGCGGGGAATTGGGGCATTTCTTTCCAGATGGTTGAATCAGGATTTGGAAGTAGTCCCCGACTGTTGCTTGTTCGGGCTACGGGTAGTTGAGTGGGTTAAGGGGGGGAATGGGGGGGAATGGGGTGAAATTAGTGCTGAGGGGTATGGTGGTGGGGAAGCAATGTATTCTGCGACATTGGTTGCGGGATGACCCGCCAGGGGTTAAAGAATGGGTGGGCTTTGTTTAGACTTAAGGGACATGGAGAAGAGATCAGCTAGGCTGTTAGGCCACCAAAAGATGGAGGTATGGAGGAAAATCTGGGAACCGCTAGGTGCAGAGGGTGTGAGCCCAGCAGCCAGTGCTCATTAGAATCTCTGCCAAACGGATTATCATATTGTTAATTGGTGTTACTTATACTTTTACATATGGTAAATGCTAATCGGAATCTATCATGAATCCTGATAATGCGTGGTGACCTGGAAGATAAAGAAAATGAATGAAGGCTTGATAACTGAGCAAATGAGCTCGGGAGTCTTGGAGGGAGAAGGGGGGGGGGGCTCTCAGTAGCGTTGCAACACAGTACTAGGAATGAGAGTCTTGGGGGAGGAGTATGACTGGCAACCCAAAATACGAAGGTTAGTGGAGAGAAGAAAGAGGAGGAACGATGGAGAATGAATGAGGAATGAGTGGGGGATGGATGAGAGGGGGGGAGGTGGGAGGGAGGAGGAGGAGGAGGGGTGGGGGCAGACCTAGGGAACGGAGAAGAGTGGGGACTGGTGGGAAGGGTGACTAGGGGTGGGTGGTTGGGGAGGGTGGTATAGTAATAGTGAGGTTGCTGTTACTGCTCTCTTTTCTTTATTTTTGTTATTAATGTGGGACCTCTCGGGTTAGTTTCAGTAGGATGGAGAAGGTTGTATTGATGTACAATGTGGATTGTGTCAAATGATGAGAGCCGGGGGGGGGGGGCATATGGAACTGTTCTTGTTGGTCTAGCGATTATAAGTTTGATGGTGTTATTTAAGGAAAATCATTTTTATTGACAATATAAGTAACACCACTGTGGCATCAAACCCATGACCTCTGCCTTTAGCAGTCATTGAAGTAACCAGTGGGCTACATCTCTGCAGCGTCTAACCCACCGCTGGCTGGCTACAGAAAGACTGCAGGTCACCACACAAACTGTCTGCTGTGGTTACCAGGATAGGGTAAACCCACCTGTACCCATGATGCACTGCACATGCAGATCAGCAGCCTACATCTGAGCACAAGATGGGGTATGCGCCTCTATTAGCACCCCGGCCTGGTAGGGGGAACTGACCATGTGTGTTACTGGCACAGAGTAGCTACAGATCGTGACATTGTGCGGTTCCTGTGCTCACCCTGAGGGTGAGGTGGGGCACCCAGCACCAGGTCTGCAGCACATGGCATGGCTGAGAGGCTGTGCTGCAGGTCCCCATCAGTGCCAGTGTGTGATAGGTAGTCCTTGCAGATACACCTGTGTCCATCAGTATTTCCCAGTCACCTCTAGCCCTTGTGGACTATGACGCACCCAGAATAGTGCATATCCTGTGTGGTTGCCATGGTCACATGTTATAAGTGAAGGGTAGTGTTTGGACCCAAAAGTGGATTATGTAGCACCACCCAACCCTCCCTCTGTGGGTTAGGGTGGGGGACAGGATCTCCCACCAACAGATTCACATTCTACATCTCTGCAATGGTGCCAGTAGAGGAGACCATCAACCCCAGTCCTGCTGGGGAATAGGCACCCTACAGGGCAGTCAATGCAGATCTGTACGCATCACATAGGGCACTGGTAGACAGGCAGTAGGCCTGGAAAAGCTCAGCTGTCCCCCACCACTATCTGACATTCAGCAGCAGAGGGCACAGTCAGTCTCCACCCGCTGCACCCTGCAAGGTGTTCCAGCCATGCACATGCTAACTGCAGTCCTAGTACATATTCCTGGAGGAACTGTGTGCACCCAAAACTGGGATGTGAGCACACACACCACACAGGTATGTCAGTGATTGGGCCCCAGAAAAGAGAACTCATAGATATCACTTGAGAGAAATACTGTATATCACTATGGGGAAACCTAGCCATGCCATGGTCCCTGCTCAGTCAGGGTGAGAATGACACCCCCCCCCCCCCCCCCAGCATAACATGCTGTGGCCACCCTGTCCGTGCAGGTGGTGGTCGGGCAGTACAATGTCCCAGCCATTGCCCTATGCCCTGTGCAGATGCAGCCTGCCCAGGCCACCCTGTCCAGGCCATACCCACAGTACCTTGCTCCTCATTATGCACATTGGCAGGCTAACACTGGAAACAGTGCAAGCATTGTGGGCTCAGTAAGGTGTAGGCAGCCACAACACTGGATAGACATACACACACTCCCACACCTATTTCAGCATTGTGCAAAGATAGAAGTGGTTGGCAGCCCTGGGCACAGTGCAGGCATTGCTATGGTACTCAATACTGTTAGGGTCACTCCCCGGGGTGGTAAACACTGTCCGAAACAAAAACTGAAACATACTCCACAGATATCAGAAAGGTTGCTATGATGAATCTGTCTACAAATTGTGTTTAACTTAGGATTTGTTATCTGACATTAATCATAGCAACCTTTTGATATATGTGGAACGTGTTTCCAAGTTTAAGATGGCATTGCTAAGTTATGCAGGTGCTAGCATTGGTAGATGCTGCTTCGTGCAGGGCCCGACAGCCTGACTCTCCATGAGCCATTGGATAGTGGAGCGTGTGGGTGTTTGTGCCCCTATTGGCCGCTGCTCTAGGGCAGAGGTTCCCAACTCCGGTCCTAGTGGGCCAAACACGGTTCAGGTTTTCATGTAGTCCCTAATGAATATGCATGGATACATTTGCATACAATGGGGGCGGTGCATACAAATGCATCACAGGCATATTTATTAGGGACAGCATGAAACCTGAATGGTGGTTGGCCCTCCAGGACTGCAGTTGGGGAAACTCTGCTCTAGGGATTGCACATGTTTATGGTGTATGTGCTCTGTAGGGTAAAATATAGGCATTTATGGCATGTTTATTTTATCTGCAATAAAGGTTCCTTCTTTATTACCACGGTTTAGTTAAAATATAGGGACATGGACTGTAGGAGCCACAGCTGGGACTCAAATCTGTGACCTTCTGCCCCTGAACACACTGGCTGTGTGTACTGCACCAAACTGTTGCCACAGAGGCAGACAGACCTTGTCTGTTGCAGTGCATGGCACCCACCTAAACAGGGCTTGGCCTTGGTCTGCTGTGGGCAGATGCCACTGCCCCCTCCAGCACCAGCACCCCTCTGCCACCATGCTGACATGCCCTTGCGCTGGTGGTGCACAGTCCCAGGCCATCCAGTGTGCCGGTAGGCGGCTGCCTATGGTGCGTGATATGGGGTAGGGGCGCTGACATGGACATCAGCACTTCCCCCCCCCCCCTGGCACCGCCTGCCAATGTTCTGTGCCCTTGGGGGAACCTGCTGGATACTGTCCCCTGGGACGCACAGTCATGGCCATGTTGTACCCTGGTCAGTTGCTGTCTTGCTGCTTTTCAGTTTCTGCATTTCTATGTGCCAGGTAGGCATCTTCCTAGTCCACCCTGTGTCCCAGCTGGCCCACTGCATGTTCTGCCTGCAGCCCCCTGTACCCCATTTACACCATCACCATAGTGCCCTTTCCTACGTGGCCACTCTGCTGTTGCTGCACATGTGAAAGCCACATAAGCAAACTGCCCACTATACACCACAGCAAACCCTCAACACTATCAATGTTGGAGCATTCACTTTGTAGGGGGAATCAGAATTGACCCTTCCAAAAGTGACTTCTTCCTTTTTATTCTTTATGGGTAGTGTTGATTACCGTTTATCCTTCTTTTTTCTATTGGCCAGCTCCGTGTTTTGTATTTCTATTTTGGTTCTGGTCATTATCTGTCTGGTTTTGCATGTTTTGTTACTGCACATGTATCACTACTATCACTTATCTGGGTCTCCCTGCCTTTGCTGTACATTGCTGACTGAACCGGCTTCTCTCTTGCAAATGTGCCTCTAACGCAAGGTTTCACTGGTGTTAATTTTCAGATCCTGATTTCACAGCGTTGGTGTGCCTGGGGCCTCTTCCCGCCCACTCTCCACCCATTGACCCCTTATCTCCGCCCTCTGGGGAGCCTTACTCCACCCTCTGTGCACCTTAATGCCGCTGGAGACGTTATCGCACGATAATATCGCCACTGTGATGTTAGCGCTGTTTAGTAAACATATCCCTTAATATGGAAATCAAGTGGCCTTTTTTAATGAATGTGGTGACTTTGTTGTTCATTCATAAATGAGTTATTATGAATGATTTATAAGATACTTGGTTTAGATTGGACCATTGCTAATATGTGAAAGTGTTTGGGGGTGTTTTTCTGCCTCTATTGGCTAAACTCTTCCTCGTCTTGTAAACAGCACTCACCATGTTTTGTGAATAAAAGGGCATGAGAGGTAAAAATTGCATCCTATATTTTACGGGCTTGTTTACTAAAGGCTAGCACGCATTAATGAAAAATACCGTGCATAAAGTGCATCTGCACCCATAGATGTAATAGGGCTCTAGCAGTAACTTGTATTAATACCTCTTTTAACCCTTTAGGAAATATGCCCCTGAGTTAATCTAATCTATATATCACACAGAAAGATCTTATGAATGTTCTTCAGGCTTTTGGGAAGAGGGACTAGGGTCAGGGGATTGGACAGGAGGGATCAGTAAGGCTTCTGGGACTTTGCATGTATTTATATACTTCACTTTTGTCTAGTTCTAGTGTTTGCTGTATGATTTTACTGGAATAGTTGTAATTTGATATTTTTTATGTTTTTATTCTCATTGTAATTGACCCTGATGGCTTCATATACGAAGGGTGGTCAGGCAACTTTTGATTAAATAAAGACCGTTTTTCTTTCTCTTACTAAATTTTTGAGGTCTGCAAATACAGTGCTATGATAAACATTTGAACAGTAGTTTTGCTGTATAAGCAAGTAGCTCTGAGGTCTCTTTCTTCCCAAAAAAACAATATTTAAATATAAATCAAATAGTAGTCTGGCTGGAATATGGGTTAGCTATTTTTTTTCATATATTTTGTGGACATATGTTAAAATATTTGACAGAAGAATTATTCATGTGTGTTTTGACTCCATCCTCTGAAACTCTATTTTGTTGTATTGACTTTTGCAAAAATGACTTTTTGTTTTAGTCTTAATTATCTTGTGAATATTTCTTCACTTGTTGTTTCAGGTTAAAATGTTATGTACATTAATGCATTTTGAGTTTTATGTGTAAACAGACTATATAATATGTAGAAAGATCATAGCTGTTGGAAAGTGGTGGGCCACGGGGGTTCTGGCCCCACCAAAACTTTGCTGCTGGGATCAGGGCTTCCTCTACTTTGGCCTGTGGGGATCTGATCTCCCATGGGCAGAAATAGGGGAAGGCTGGCGATCGCGACCTGGCAAGCAGCAGGCTGTCTACAGGGATCCCATCCCTCATGGACAGGAGAGAGCTGTGATGGTGCACAGATCCTTCCTGTTTACCTGTGGGAGATCTGATCCCTGTGAGCAGACAGGAGGGAAAGGCTGGAGTTTGGCTGGCCCAGGGGCAGAGCATGGCCCTCCTCACAGAAAACAGCATTCCGACATCTTTGAGAAAGATGTGATTTCTACAAGGCACTGTATATTGTCGCGCCCCCTGCTGGCTAGGCGATTGCCTATAGGCAGTGGGCGTACCTCCTATTGTCCCTTAGTAGTGTGGGTTCCCCAGAGCCAAGGCTTCTGGGGATTGTAGTTGTGAAAAAAATTAGTAGCCAAGGGTGGAAGGCAAATACAGGAAAAATTTATTCTTTTCTTCTTTTGCCCTTTTAAACATACAGCAACAAAAGTAGGATACTTCTCCAAATAAAGAAAAAGGAACTTCCACAGTAACACCGGTAGCAACTGCTTCACTCAGCTTGTTATACCAGTAGTATATCTTTTCCAGAGTTCAAGAATACAGCTTAAGGGTTCCTGCTCAGTTCAGCCCAAATAACTGCTCTTCCAAACTCAGCACTATGCAAAGCACAACCCACTTTACTTCTGGCTTTTTATACGTTTAGGTAGTGACTTCTTAAGCATTCAAACCAGCACTTCTGAACCTTCTCTGCCAGCTTTAAAATGTTAGCAACTTCATTCCAAACATTTCTAGCAGAACAGGCAAGTACAAAGCTTCTGGGTTTTCTCAGTTATAAACCTTACAGCTTCTTTCTAGCAGAGCAGGCAAGTACAAAGCTTCTGGGTTTTCTCAGTTTTAAACCTTACAGCTTCTTCACCTTTGCTTTACACACAAAGAACAGTCCATTTGAGAGTCGGCAGAACTATTATCAGAATCATAGTTATCTACCTGCATGCTCTCATACTCGGGGTCAGTTAGCATCTGGCTGGAATCAGCTTGTGGGATTTCAGGTTGTATTTCTGCTAATAACTTTAAAACCTTCTCCCAATGAGACCTCTTTCTATGTTGAGGAATGTTGGAAGGGTTGAGGGAATTCTTATCCTTCAATAAACTATGCAAGGTTTCAAATGGGCTTACCTTACTTCTCGTAACAGAACTCTTTACAGACCTTCCTCGAGGTGAAACTCTTCCCTCAGGTTCTGGCAGGACCACGCCTGTGCCCTGCTCAAAGACAGCACTTTCCTCAGGATAAACCTTCCTGTCTTCAGGGCCTGCTGTAATGCTCCTACAACAATGGGTTTCCTTCAGAGCTGTAGTTTCCTGTGTGCTGGCTGCAATGAGAACCTTTCCTGAGGCTGCTTCTAGAACACCTCATTCTCTCAGCTTCCTTGCAAGAACCTTCCCCTTCTCCTCCTGGTTCCTCGGGGGTCCCTTCTCTTCCTGGTTTCCCGGTTGTCTCCCCTCTTCCTGTTTCCTCAGGCTTAAATGACTGGGGCTGCCCTATGGCTTCAAACTCCGCCCCCGGGTGTTCCCCATTGCCTACCCTGGTTGCCTTGGAGCTAGGGCGTGGCTTGCACTCAGCAACTCTATGTGTGTTTTTTTTCCTTGGCTGGAGTTTCAAAGTCAAAACTCCCTGAACTATTCTTCTGCTTAGGGGTAAATGACTGTTTTCTATCCCGTTCCCTGGGCTCCACTACAGTCTCGCCACCACAATATATCTTTTGTTTTGACAGCAAAAAAGTGCAAATGCAACGTGTACTTTCAAGTTAGTGCTGACTCCTAGCAACTCAGCAGCTCCTGAGTTTTCTTGACAGTATGGCCAGAAGTAGATTTCCAGGCCTTTCTTCCAAGGCAATGGAGAGTTAAGTGACTTGTCCAAGGCCACAAGGAGTGCTAGTGGGAATCAAACCCTTGTTGCTTGGTTACTGAGCCAGTGCTCTAACCACTAGGCTATTCCTCCTTATAATATTGTGGCTTAATTGGAGGTTCTCCTTGGACTCTGAAGGTTTCTTCATTGCCAATGGGGCTTATGACGATGTCTAATCTTTTGAGCGTTATAATGGTTAAGCAGAGAGAAATTCAACCTCCAGGTTTGATTTTTGTGCTGGTTTAGGAGTGGTGTAGGGACTGTCTTTATGGTCTGACAGTAAGATATGATTAGAGTAAGATAGACTTTGTGATCCTTCCAGGGGCCACACAATCACAGGGCATCAAGAACCCTGCATATTTCTTTTTAAAATTAGAAACCATTCTAATTTGGAATAGGAGCCCTGCCTAGTAGAGCAAAAGGACTAATCTTTAAGGCTTTGAGGAGGTAACTTGATAGTTAGTTATTCTCATGCTTTGGCATCAGGGCACATACTTTTTGCTTTTCCCAGGTTCCACCAAAATTCCACCTATTAGCAATGCAAGTACATGTGTAGATTATAAAATACTATCATGAAAAATAAAGGTGCAGAGTTTACACTGGTTCTACGGCTGGGTAAATGTGTCTGACTAGGATGTAGATATGTGAAGAACATAAGATATGCCAATGGGAAAGAAGATTTTGGCTGATCCTTAAGAAGATAAGATATGCCATACTGGGTCAGACCAAGGGGCCATCAAGCCCAGTATCCTGTTTCAAACAGTGGCCAATCCAGGTCACAGGTACCTGTCGGATTCCCAAAAGATATACAAATTCTATGCTGCTTGTCCCAGGTGGTAAGCAGTGGATTTCCCTGGTCCACATTTGATAATGGTTTATGGGTTTTTCCTCCAGGAACTCATCCAAATCTCTCTTAAACCCAGCTACACCAACAGCTTATACTACATCCTCTGTTAATGAATTCCAGAGCTTGATTACACATTGAGTGAAAAAAATATTTTCTCCGATTTAGCCTTACATTGTAGCTTCATTGTGTGTCCCCTATTCTTTCTAGTTTTTGAAGGAGTAAACAGCAGATCTACATTTACTCATTCTATTCCATTCATTATTTAACCAGACCTCTATCATATCTCCCCTCAGCTGTCTCTTTTCCAAGTAGAAGAGCCCTAACCTTTTTAAGCCTTTCCTCTTAGGGAGATCTTTCCATCCTCTTTACCATTTTGGTCGCTCTTCTCCGTATCTTTTTTTCTATTTATGCTATGGCCTTTCTTAAGATTGTGTGCCATTCTGGCTGCAATATCTTAAAGGTGTGGTTGCACCATGGAGCAATAGAAAGGCATCATAATATCCTTCATTTTATTCTCCGTTCTTTTCTTTATGATTCCAAACATTCCATTTGCTTTCTTGGCTGCCTTTGTGGCTGCCATTGCACACTGGGCAGAGGGTTTCAACGTATTATTCACGATAACACCAATATTTTTTTCTGGATGGTGGTTCCTAATGTGGAACCTTGCATCGTGTAACCATAGTTTGGGATGTTCTTCCCTAAGTGCATAACCTTGCACTTGTCCACATTAAATGTCATCTGCCATTTGGACACCCAGTCTTTCTATTTATCAAGGTCCTCTTGCAACGTTTTTACAAGCTTCTTGTGTTTTTAAAAATTTTGAATAACTTGTTATTTGCATATATGATCATCTCCTTCCCATTTCCAGGTCATTTATAAATATGTCAAAGCAGGGGCCCAGCACAGATCCCAGGGGTATTCCACTATTCACCTTTCTCAGTTGAGAAAATTTGGCCATTTAACCCTACTCTGTTTTCTCTCTTTTTGACTAGTTCCTGATCCACAATAGTACATTGCTTCCTATCCCATGGTATTTTAATTTCCTCAAGAGTACCTCATGAGGGACTTTGTCAAAGGCTTTCTGAAAATCAAGATACACTATATCAACTGACTCATCTTTATCTACCTGTCTATTCATACCTTCAAAAAAAATAAGAGATTGAGACAAGACTTTCCTTGGCTAAAGCCATGTTGGCTTTCTGCCAGTAAGCCATAACTATCTACAAGTTCAATAATTTTTGGGGGGTTTTATAATGGTTTCTACCATTTTGCCCAGTATGGATCTCATGCTCATTGGTCTTGTTCCTGGATCTCCCCTAATATGTTTTTTAAAAATTGGTTTTACACTGGCCACTCTCCAATATTTGGGTTCTACAGGTGATTTGAATGATTAGAGGAATTGGGCAAAACTCTTTCCCCAAGATTTCCAGAATTTCTCAGGAGGTAAGTACTTAACAAATGCAGATTTCTTTCCTGCAGTAGCAGCCGTCTTGGTAGTCCGTCAAGAATGAAAGTCACTAAGTTCTGGTTGACCTACTTATATCCGTGCTTCTAAGGCAGTCTCTTAATTTCCTGGGTGATTCACACTGCCCTTGGGGAGCCTTTCATGTTGCCCTTTTGATCTGTCTCTTGGCTTTAACACCTATTTAAAATAATTTCACAGTTGTCTTGCCTCCTGACTGGAAGGCCTCTTTTAAAAGGTCTCTAGAAAACAACTTCTCTATATATACGCAAAGCATATTTACCCTATTCTACTCTATCTGTTAAATTAAAGCCAGTTAAGGTATATTTTAAATGAAAGCTGGCTTGTTATACTAAGACCTACTTGGCTTTAATTTAATTGAGAGCTGGCTTGTAGTACTATGCCCTAACTGACTTAATAAAACACTGCATTTTAAAAACAGATTTTATCAGCTTTAACTCAAAGAATTATTTTTCTGTAAGATTTAGAGCATTTCTCAGGAGATAAGTACTTACAAGTGCATATTTCTTTTCAGCAGTAGCAGTCCTCTTGGTAGTCCTTCACTTAGTCGCCTATTTGCCTTTATAAACTAGGCTTAACATAGGCACCTTAAAACATGCTTTAACTAGGGCACTGCCTTATAAAATTACCCTCTGAATTCTTCTGAATGGGCCCAGTTTAAAAAAAAAAAGCTGAGCTGCTACATTTAGGCTCCGAAGTTAGGCTCTTACATTTGTGCCCTATTTTCAGCCACACTTAAAAGCCTAACTTTTCAGCTGAAAATTCATCCTAACTATTAACACAAACTTGAAGTGGGGTACCAGGGCCCTCTGAAAGAGTTAATATGGAAAATAAGAATAGCCTGAAGTCTGGCAGCTTGGAATTCACAAGCAGCCTGGAGAGAGAGATGTGTACAGAAGCCAAGGTTGTATTTTGCAGAAGCAGCTTGACCTAAAATATGTAGGGCCCAATTTTTGAAAGGCGTTTACAGTCCGGTAAACTGTGTAAATGCCTTAAATCGGGATATTCAATGGCACTTACACGGTTAATGCCATTGAATATTCCCTTCTAACTCTCCTATGCGCCCTGATGCTATCAGGTTAGCACTGGGGTGTGTCGGGTGTTCTGGGGCAGAGTAGAGGCAGTGATAACTGGGCAGCAGTGATATTGCATGTTGCCTGGTTAGCTTTCTGCGCCAAAATGATAGGCAAGAGTTTCCATCACCTATCTTTAAGGTGCAGGAGCTAACCGGGCAGCATGCAATATCGCGGCTGCCCAGTCAGCTTTGGCAACTTCCGGGGTGTGTGGCGATTCCCAGATACCTTTATAGGTGCTGAGCCCTAACCATGTAGCTTCCAATATCGGTGCCGCATGGTTAGCGCCAGTTCCTGCCTCCGCTCCACCCCAGACTGCTCCCAGCACGCCCCAATGCTCTAAATTCTACCATCCGCTTTTGCTCCAAGCATTGACCCACCCATGGAAATCCTTTTATTCTTCCAGTTCTCAAAAATACCTTTTCCCATCCCCGGTGTAAACTTCCAGCTATCTATGGTGTGTACCTTTCGCGTATCCTGGGGATTCCAGCCAAATCCTCTTCCGGAAAGTATGTGAGTAGCAGGGATCACGTTACTACTCAAAGAAGGGAAAGACCCTTCGCAATGTGGCTGATATTGCCTGTTGTCACTCTTAGGGTCAGACCTAAAATTGTACACTAGAGTCCTGGCTGCTTAGAGTGATGTCTAAATTACTACATCCAAACCAATCGGGATTTAAACCAAGCAGGCAGGCATCTGACAATATCCGTAAAGTCCTCACTCTTATTTGGAAAAGTAAGAAAGAGAAGGAAGATATTTATTTATTTAACAATTATTTCTATACCGCTCTTTCCCAAGTATCAAGTGCGGTTTACAAGGAACAATAAGTTATATGGTATGTGAAAGAGCATACCTAGTCGTTTTACATAGAACAGATGGAACTATTTACAGGTAACAATATAACATTTGAACAGTAAAATATTAGAACACATTTACATTGTAGGTAATTACAAATTATATCATGGATCAATATTGTGATGCATAAATTATTTAAATGTGACAAATCACATCAATATAAATTGGGAGAATTGTCATCTGTAAATATGTGTGGTATGGTTACGTATTGTGTGGTTATGTCATTATTTGTTATGTGTTATGTAGTATTGTAATATGGTTGTTAACCTGTGTCTCGTTGTGTATTCTGATTAGGTAGTGTATTGTAGTGTAGAGAGAATAAGTGGGTTTTTAATTTTATTCTAAATTCCTTTGTCTGACAGTAGGCGAATGTTGTCAGGCAGATTATTCCAGAGGATAGGTGCTGAATGTGAGAAGGCCCTCTTGTTTTGTTTTTCTAGCTTTTGTGTAATCTTTTGGCATTGCTATAGTGTTTGTGTTTCTGCTCCTTTGTGATCGTTTATCTATTTCTACTTTAATGAGTGTATTAAATGCAGATGGTGCCAAGTTATTTATTAGTTTAAATGTGGTGACAAGAATTTTGTATTTTATTCTACTGTAAATAGGTAGCCAATGAAGTTCAGCCAGGATCGGTGTGATATGCTCTATTGAGCTTATATTCATTATTATCCTTGCTGCTATATTCTGAGTTAGTTGTATCTTTTTAATATTTTGCTTTGTGATGCCATTGAGGATTATATTTGCAAAATCAAAGTGTGGGGTTATGATAGCTTGAATTATAGTTATGAAGTCTTGTAAGTGAATCAACGGTCTTACTTGTTTCAATATCTTAAGTTTGTAATGTATGTTTTTTGTTAGGTATTTTATGTGTGAATCCATATTGAGTATATTGTCGAGTATCACACCTAGGTATTTTGCTGCTTTTTTTATGTTGATCTCATGGTTATCTAGGGTAATGGTGCTTGGGGGTGTGTATGTTTGATTTTTAGTAATATATAGTACATCAGTTTTTGAGAAATTGATGTGTAAGTTCTGATCCTTAAGCCATTTTGTTAGTTCTTTAAAACATTCTGTTATTTGTTGTAGTGGAGGGTGCGGGATTTTAAATGGGAGGTAGAACATTATATCATCGGCGTATATATGGTAATGGTATGATATGATACCTTTAGCGATATGATATGATACCTTTAGCGATAGATGCTGAGAAGGCCTTTGACAGAGTATATTGGTCCTTTTTTAATGCAGACTCTACGGAGTATGGGAATAGGAGGCAACTTCCTTAAATGGGTAACTATTTTATACAGGAAACCATTGACTCGTATTTAAGGTGAATGGAGGATATTCAAAGGCCTTTGAGCTCTTTAGAGGGACTCGTCAAGGATGCCTTCTTTCTCCACTACTTTTTGTATTTGCCATGGAACCCTTAGCACAAAAGGTACAGGAGAATAAAGACATTAAGGGAGTAAACATAGGGAAGAAGGAACATAAAACTTGTTTGGTTTTTTGGGGGGGTTTTTAAACGCTGTACTCTTCTCACTGACAAAACCCAGGGAAACATTAAGGGAAATAATAAAAACTCTTGAGCCACATTGCGAAGGGTCTTTCCCTTTGAGTAGTAGTGTGATCCCCGCTACTCATATACTTTCCGGCATCTCTTCCTGCTCTGTAAAAGAGTTCTATATTCGGGTCAGGGGTTCCGCTAACACCTCCCCAAAGGCTTTGTAGAACTTATTAGAAAACCCATCCAATCCTGGGGCTTTACCGGATGGAAGACCCCCTAATTGCCTCTAAAACTTTCTGCACTTCAGTTGGCTGGGATAGTATTACTCTCTTGGAATCTGAGAGTTGGGGAAGCTGGGTTTCCCCTAAATACCGTTCTATTTGTGTTATGGGGGCCTTTATCTCGGAAGTGTATAATTCTTTATTATAATCCACAAAGAGTTTACTAATTGCCTCATTTCCCCCCCCCCCCCCCAAGAATGTCACCTTTTCGGTCCTTAATCTTCAAAATCTGATTTTTATTTTGGTGGGTTTGTTTTTTAATTGATGGGCCAGCATCCGACTAGCTTTATTACTAAATTCAAAAGTATGTTGCATCATTTCCAGGGCCTGCTTAGTATCTTCCAATTGAATTTCTTGTATCTCGTGACGCACTCTGCCCAATTTTTTAATCCCCTCCCTGTCCAGTTTGTCCTGTTTATGTTGGCCCTTCAAATCCTTTAGCTCCTTTTTGCCTGTGGATAATTTCATAATCTTTTTGTTTGTTTGTTTTTATATGCCCCTATAGTGATCAATTTTCCCTGAAATTACCACTTTGGGTCCTTCCCATAAAAGACCCGGTGAGCACCCCTCAGTATCATTAAGTTCTAAATATTCTCTAATGTCCTTCATTATCTAATGTGTGGTTCCCCTGCCTTCCGGTAGGGAGTCATTAAGGCGCCACCATCTGCTGCTTCTATTTTCCCCTATCTCCTTAAGTGCTCCCCCCCACTGAAACATGGTCCGTCCAGATCACTTCCTCAGTTCCACTGTCTTTTGCCTTTCTGGCACACAGTGTTTTGTCTACCCAGAGCATATCTACATGTGAATAGGATTCATGTGCTGCTGAGTAGAAGGAATAGTTATGCTTCCTCCTGTTCAGCATCCTCCATAGATCAACTACCCCCAAATCCACCATTAGTTCCTTCACGGCCTGACTGGTTTTCCCTGAGGACGTACTCATCCCTCTAGAACAGAGGTTCCCAACTCCAGTCCTTGAGTGCCAAACACCATTCAGGTTTTCAGGCTGTCCCTAATGAATATGCATGAGATTCATCTCATGCATATTCATTAGGGACAGCCTGAAAACCTGAATGGTGTTTGGCACTCCAGGACTGGAGTTGGGAACCTCTGCTCTAGATGTATCTATTTGTGGATCCAGTACCAGGTTAAAGTCGCCCCCTGCTATGATGGGGCCTTCTGCAAATTCTAATATGGGTCCTTTTTACCCTCCTATAAACCCCTATCTGATTTAATGTTGGGTGTATATATATATATTTATAAGGGTATTTTTCCCCCTTCCATAATTTATTTTAACCATCAAGTATCTCCTTTCTATATCCCTTTTGACTTCCAAGGTTTGAAATTGAACCCTCTCACACACCAGAATCGTGAACCCTCCCCCCCCCCCCCTTTTTTCTTTTCAATTCTATTTGAGGCAAAATATGTATTTTGGAAATTTGTGGGCTATTCACTAGCTTTTCATCTGTAACTCGGAGATGAGTCTCCTGTATAAAGCTTATTTCATAACCCCAACTTTTCTAACTCTTTAAACATTATTTGACTTTTTTTTTGGGGGGGGGGGAGTATTCCAACCCTTTACATTCAGAGTTGCTATGTTTAAGTTCCCCCATTATAACTACATCTCTCTTTCCATAGTTCCTAGATGCTGATTTCCTCCCCCCCCCCCACTTCCTCCCTCCCTCTTTTCTCATTTCTTCCTCACACCCCCTCCCCCCCCCCTCCTGACTATCCACTCCCCTCTTCACATCTCTCAGGTCTGTAGAGACGTGTTGTCACAGCCTGGGTTATTTTTTCCCAGTTTCAAGCCTTCCTACCTCTGCATATATTAAGTTATGACATCTTCTCGCACTATCCTCCATTAGTGCCATAAATCTTTTGAAACCGCCCCCCCCCCCCCTTCAATACTCTTGTCATACTTTTGGCTTCCCCTCCCCCTTTTGCCCTTTAAAAAGGGGTAATTATATTTTTTTACATAGATTTTATCTCCTGCTCCTTCCTTATTCTTCAAACGTATCAGGGGCATGCCTCATTGCAACCACCATAAAGAAACAATACCTAACCAGTCTATTTTTAACTTTCAGTCTCTCTTCCCAGCGTCTTCTGCTTACGTAGCCGCCTTTTCCCCTTCAGAAATACAGGACCCCACCCCATGTTGTGCTTGCTCTCAGAAGAACTTATGTTGACCTGCCCCTCTTCCCCACTGGGAAGTCGCAACCATCCTGCCGTCTGCATTGCTTTTATAGCAATCTCTCTGGTTCTTGCTGTTGTAGATATTCCCTCAATTAGAACTTGTAATCCTACTGTGAAAGTCCATCGATTTAGCACACTTGTTCCTCCCTGAAATGCTGCATGATTGCACAGAAGGCCCTGTGTGCTTGTAAGGTGATTAGTGATAGATCGCCATAAATTTCAATGTCCTGCCCCTTGTAATTGTCCCTTTTTTGCATGCTTTGCTTAGAATAGTCTCCTTGGATGTAAACTCATGAAGACGGGCAACAATGTCCCTTGGTCTCCCCTCTCAGCACGGCCCTAATGCTCAGTGAGCTCTTTCAGTATTAAAGCACATATCTGTCTCTGGTATTCCTGTGGATTGCACTACCACTCTCCAAATGCTCTCTGTTTTTTGTGGTTTTCCTTACCTCAGCCACCAGGAGCCCCTTCATGTGCAGGTTTGCTCTTCTGGACCTGTTTTCTAGGTCCTCTCCTCCTGCATACTTTGAAATCTGCCCTTTTCCTACATTACGGTTTGTAACGGGTTGGTGCACTCTTCCATCCTGGTTTCTGTACCTTCCACCCATTGTCCCAATTCATTTAGATCTTGCCTTAGGTCTCCCACCCATTTCTACGCCTCCTGCTTTAAACCTGAAATGTCTTGATGTAGGGTGGCGAACCAACCTTTTAAGTCCTCTCTCAACTGTTGCACTTCACTGGGTGTTTGTTTACGTCCGTATCTCCACTGTTTGGCGCTTCTTTTATCTGTTTGTAGGGATTGCAGCCATTTTCGCTTTCCCCGTTGCCGCTTCACTCCTATTTTTAAAAGTGAAAGCTTTGAGGTCTGGGGGAGTTCCCTAATTATGGCACACTCTTTGTTTAACATTTTTGTGCTCTTTTTTTTTTTTTAACCAATACAGTAAATCTTTATTACCTACCCATTATATAAATGTTGTACATTTCAAAATAAACTTGTATAGCATTGGGTTGCCTTTTTACAGCAGTGCAATAATCCTTTTAAAACATATTGCTGATTATATTGACTGAACTGTCGTAAGTTATTGCTGCAATATCACATTTAGTACACAGCTACATACTACAAAATTGATTTGTATGTCCCCAATCTGATAATGCTCAGTCAGGGCTCCTCAATGGAGCCGCGGCGCCATGGTGTCGGTTGCCATGGCACCGTGGCTCCACTGAAGAGCCGCAATCCCAGCCCCAGCAGTGATTTCTTCACAGCCTGACCCACGATCTAGCCTCCTAAGGCCAGGGTCCGGCTGCGGGGAATGTCATAGGACTCCCCTGCCCCATCTGTACCCGGGGCCCGCAGATCCCTGGTGACTAGGGGAAATTATTCCACCTTAGAGATGGAACAAGTTCCCCGTGCAAGTCGCCGGCCCCAGACAAACAGGGCTGACATTAGCATTAGCACTCTACATCCAGGGCCAATGACTGCCCATTGCCTGTCCTAATTCTTTTTTTTTTTTTCAATTTATAATTTTATTATGGTTTTATAACACAGCCAAGTAACACCAAATACAGTCAGCTCAAACAAAATATCAGAAAACCCCATACATGTCCCATAATACCAAGATCCCAACCCCGTTCACCCACCATCCCCCCGCCCGTCTATAACAGACACTCCATCAACAACCCAAGCAACAACAACTCAACCCCCCCCACCCCCCCGTCCCCCTAAAAATAGCGAACCTTCCTAATCCCCTTGCCCCCCCTAACCCCTCCCCATTCCCCCCCTACCTCCCCTTCCCTTCCCCCTCAAGAACTTTGCACAGCCCTCCCCACACCTCCTCAAATTTAGCCCCTCTCTGCCTCCTGGCCGCGGTTAATTTTTCCATCAGGGTCAGGTGCCTAAGCCTTCGCTCAAACTGTTCAAGCGAAGGGGCTGCCTTTTGTTTCCACGCTGCTGCCACCTCACATCTGGCCGCGCTAAGGCATGCCCGAACCACCCGCCCCCCCTGCTTCCCCAACCCCTCCCCCCACCAAGACAGTAGGATGATCTGCGGGGCAAGCGGAATGTCCACCTGGAGTTTAGACTGGATCCACCGCCGTATAATACCCCAATACTCCTGTATCGTAGGACAGGTCCACCAGATATGCCAAAAGGAGCCCACCTCCCCACACTCCCGCCAGCACAGGGGTGAAGTCCCAGGATAAATCCTATGCAACCTCTCAGGAGTGTAATACCAGCGCATCAAGATTTTATAACTATTTTCCTGATATTTACTGGCTCCTGGCCCCTTCTTGGTCTGATCCCACACTGTCCTCCAGTCGCCTTCAGCCATAACCACCCCCAAATCCCTTTCCCACTCCACCATATAGCGAAATTTCCCCCCCCCCCCCCCTGTCGATTCACCACCCGGTACAGCCTGGAAATCATTCCCTTCGAACCTCCCCCTCCAAACCAGCAGGCCTCCAATCCCGTAACCTCCCGCCCCAACCCCTCTTTCCCCAGTGCCCGCAATAGAAAGGATTTTGCCTGCACATAGGTGAATCTATCCCCCTCCTCCAGAGCGAATTCATCTCGCACGTCCTCAAAGGGTCGCATCTCCCCCTCCTCGAATAATTGAAAACCACTTCTTAACCCCTTCTCCCTCCATATATCAAAACGCCCCCCTTCCCACCCTGGTTGAAATCCCTTCCACCCCCTCCACGGTGCCATTACCGAATAACCCGAACCCCTATCCTTAATTTCAGGCCCTCTCACCTTGTCCCACACCCTCACCACTTGCTTCATCCCCGGCGTCCCCCCTCCCAGTGCCCCCCTCTCCCCCTTCTTTGCCCAGAGCCATGCATCCAACCGCCCTCCCTGTACTCGCGTCTGTTCCAAGCTGACCCAAGGCTTCACTTCCCCTCCATCTCTCCAATCCATAATGTGTTTCAACTGTGCCGCGTGGAAGTATGCCACCAAGTTTGGAACCCCCAACCCCCCTTGCGCCTTCGCTAACCACATCACCCTCCGAGATATTCGGGGGGGGCTTCCTTTTCCAGATATAAGTAAACACCCGGTTCTGCAGGGTCCGCATCGCCCCCATCGGTATTTCCACCGGTAACGCCTGGAAGAGATAGAGCAACCGGGGGAGGACATTCATCTTAACGGCAGCTATCCTGCCCAACCAGGACGTCTCCATCCCCATCCAGCCTTCCAAATCACTGCCTATAGCCCCCAGCAACTTCGGGTAATTAGCCTGATACATATCCTCATATCGCCTCGTGATCCTGACCCCCAAATAGGCCAAGGACTGCGGTACCCATCGCATAGGGTACAAACTCCTCAACTTCTCTTCCAGCTCCCTCCCCACCCTGATCCCCAAAATTTCTGTTTTATCAATATTCATTTTAAACCCCGACACCGCCCCATAACTCTCCACCTCCCGCATAATTTCAGCAAGCGAGCCTTGCGGCTGACTAATATACAATAAGATATCATCCGCATATAGGGATATCTTATGGGCCCTCCCCCCGCGAACTAAACCTACAATTCGCTCATTCCGCCGAATTTTTTCGGCCAGCGGCTCCACCACCATAGCAAACAGCAGTGGGGATAATGGGCACCCCTGCCTAGTCCCCCGCCCCAACCCGAAGTCCCGCGAATACCGACCGTTTACTTTCACCCGAGCCCGGGGTCCCGCATACAGGCCTTGTATCCACTGCATAAAATTGGGTCCACACCCCAACTTCCCCACGACCTCCAATAGAAAGCCCCAATGAACCCTATCGAAGGCTTTTTCTGCATCTATGGACATTAAGAGAAAATCCTCCTCCCCTCGATTTGCCTCCCAAACCACCCCCATCGCCCGCTTAATATTATCGGCCGCCTGTCTACCCTGTATGAACCCCGCCTGATCACTATTAATAATCCCCGGTAACCACCCTGCCAATCTATCCGCCAAAATTTTTGCCAAAATTTTGACATCCACATTAAGAAGGGAAATGGGTCGATACGATCCACAGTGCATCGGGTCCTTCCCCGGTTTCAACAGTACCGTTATCCCCGCCGTCTTCATAGCCCTGGACAACTCCCCCCCCCCCCCGGCTCCAGCATCCCATTAAACACCCTCACTAACAATCCTCCAATCTCCCCCCAGAATACCTTATAAAAGGCCCCGGAGAGCCCATCTAAACCGGGCGCCTTCCCCCCTGGGAGCCCCTTCACCACCCGCTCAAGCTCCGCCATCGCGATCTCCCCTTCTAGGGAGTCCGCCGCATCCTCCGATAGCCGAGGTAGCAGCACCTCATCCAAATAGGCCCGAATCTCCGCCTCCCCCACCCCTCCCATTCCCGTGTATAGGTCCTGATAAAATGCCCGGAAACATTCCCGGATCTCCTCCTCCCCTCTACACATCTTCCCCCCCTTCCCCCACGATCTGATAGATCGTCGTTGCCCCTGTTCGCCTCTTCAGGCAGCTAGCCAACAAGCGCCCCGCCTTATTGCCAAACTCATAGGACACCTGCCTCAACCGCTGTAAGGCCCAAGCAACTTTGTCCGTCTGCAAGGCTTGCAACTCTCCCCTTACCCTCTCCATCTCCTTCATATCCCTCAGGGATCCCGTCCTCCTATACCGCTCTTCCCCCCCCCCCCTCTCAGTTCCTCCCGCAGCCCCTCCTCCTTCTTTTCTCTCTCCCTCTTCCTTCTGGCCCCCCACATAATAAACCGTCCTCGTAGGACCGCTTTTAACCCTTCCCACACCCCCACCACCCCCACTTCCCCCCCATCATTGAAAGCTAGATATTCCTTAACCACCCTCCGAATATCCTCTACCACCTCCCGATCTTTAAGTAAGCTTTCATTCAACCTCCAAAATATCACCCCACCCTCCCAAGCCCTCCTAAAGCCCAGATCAACTGCCGCATGATCAGACCACCCAATCGTTATCAATTGACCCTCCTCTACTGCCACCATCCATTCCTTATCCACTAACAACATGTCAATCCTGCTCCAGCTACCATGGGGAGCCGAATAAAATGTATATCCTCGCTCCTTTGGGTGCAGAACCCTCCAGGCATCCACCAGATTCCATTGATGCATCAACCCCCTTAAACCTTGGCGATTGCGAGCCCCCCCATCCACCCCCTTTGTATCCCTATCTACCTTAGGGTCTAACACCACATTACAGTCCCCTCCTATCAACACCCTACCCGCCCCCTGCCCCTCAAGCAAGTCACCCACCTCTTTCCAAAACTCCCCCTGGGCCCCATTAGGTCCATATATCGAAGCAATAATAACAGTTTGCCCCCCCCCCCCCACATCCCTTTAATCCCCACCACTCTCCCCTCCCTGTCCCTAAAATGACCCCCTACTTGAAGCCCACTCCCCGACCTTATCAACAGAGCCACCCCCCCTTTTTGACCCCATCCCTGTGACAGGCATAAAACTGCTCCGGGAACAGCCTATTACTCATCCTCCCCACATCCGCCCTCCGGAAGTGGGTCTCTTGAATCAAAATCACGTCCCACTTATTACGCTGGGCTTCCCTATAAAGCAGTTTCCGCTTCACTGGGGAGTTCAACCCATTCACATTCACCGACCCTACCCGCAGCATAACCATATCCCCCCTCCTATCTCCCTCACCAAAGGCTGTGCAAGATGCCCCCTAACCCCCCTTCCCTCCCCCTCCCCCCTTCGCTCCCCCACCCTCACCTCCCATTATCCTTTCCGTGACCCACATGTCCTGCCCCAGCACAAAATTCCCCCTCCCTTAAAAACACAGTCCCCGCAGCTTAACCACTATCCCCAGCAAGCAATCCAAGTGTGCCCTATAAGTCCAGTGTCCATGGATCGCGAGGCATAGAGCGCTATCGCTCCATACTCATGCTTTGCCAGTCCCCTTTAGGCTCCGCAGATCTGCATCACACGTCCTCCAATTCGGGCCCACTCTCTTGTATCTGCGACAGCCTTTTCAGCCGCTTTCCTTTCTCCCCCACCCGTTGCCACTGTTGTCCAGCTCCCTGTCGCTCCTCCATCACACTCTGCTGGCCTTGCTTCTGGCGGCCCCTCGCTTGAGGGAGCTTTTCACATCCTAATTCCGCCAATATCCTCCACGCTTCCTCCGCTGTCTTCGCTCGCCGGGACCGGCCATTCACAGTTAATAAAATGCCAAAAGGGAACAGCCAGCGGTACCGGTGGTTTCCACTCCTCATATATGCAGTCACTTCCTTCATACTCCGCCGCCGCTCCAGCGTTCCCCTCGAGAGATCATTAAAGACCTCCACCTCACAGCCGCCCCAGGCAATGCGGCCATATTTCCGGGCAATCTGTAGGATTTGCTCCTTCAGAGGGAAGCTGCTCAGACAGGCAATAATGTCCCTCCCGCGTTCTGCCTTCCTGGGCCCGAGGCTCCTGTGAGCTCTCTCCACTCCTATGACCACCGGCGATCCACCACTGGTCTCCCCCAGTCTCAGTATGTGGCTCCCCAAGCTTTGAACCAACTGCACACAGTCTTTAGTTTTCTCATTCTCCGGCACACCTCTGATTCTCAGATTATTTCGCCGCACTCTATCCTCCATCTCCTCAAGCTTCTCCTGCATCTCCTCTTGTTGGCTATGCAATTTTTCTTGCTCCGCTACCACGCCACGGAGTTCGCCTGCATGCTTCTCCATGTGGCTCTCTATCTCCTCAATTCGCTGCCCTAGAGAGCTCACCTCTCCTTGTATCGCCGCCAGGGCCTCTTTAAGATCGTTTCGCATAGCTTTAAATTCGCCAGACATGTCCTTTTTGAAGGTTCATAACCACGCTTTCATTGGGAGCACCTCCGGCCCTCCATCCTCCTCACCAGAGCTCTCGATCTCCGCTCTCCGGCCCGGGCCTGGGTCGTCCTCCTCCCGCACCGAGTCCTTTCGGACATAAGGGGACTGAAAGCTGGCAAGCTTCTTTTTGGCGTCCATAGTTAAGCTAGGGACTCGTCACCCGATCACTTGGAGTTGTAGGGGCCCGTAAATTTCACCTTTAATCGGGGCTCGGACAGGAGCTAGGCACCTAAGCAGCCATCAGCTCCATGACGTCACCGGAAGTCAACATTTTTGTGCTCTTACTGCAATTTTATGCAGGTAATTGCTTTCATGTGGCCATGGAGCTTTAAGCTTATGCTGCTATACTGGCGGAGCCAAAGAGAGGAGGCTGAATTTTGCTACCAGTAGATCATTCAAAGAGATTCTTTCACTAACTTTAGACCTGCTGTTCATTTGCCTAGGTTTATGAGCCTAATATAGGTGCCTAGAGCTAAAAATCAGTGCTATGTTAACTTCTTTTTCTCTCCCTAAATCCACCTCAGTGCCACCTGCATTTCTATGCTATCAAATTTAAGTGTTTAGTGAAATTTTAAGAAAATGTTTAGGCACTCAGCTTTCAAAGAGGCAATTTAGGAGTATAACTCTCAAGTTAGGAGCATAAATCCTTTGCATATTGGGC
The DNA here is from genome assembly GCA_033557465.1 of Ichthyophis bannanicus. Lineage (NCBI taxonomy): Eukaryota > Metazoa > Chordata > Amphibia > Gymnophiona > Ichthyophiidae > Ichthyophis > Ichthyophis bannanicus. The sequence goes on along the minus strand of CM066033.1, from coordinate 366,729,755 downwards.
CCTACAAGACTTGAGTTCCTGTGTACTCTTTTAAAGCACCTGACTTCAGCCTTTACAGATTAGGTGGCACTGTCTGACTGGTCTTCAGTATTGGGGATAAGTCTCTTCTAGGTCCTTAGGGAGGAGTGGCCTAGTGGTTGGGGCAAGTTACTTCAAGACAGAAGGTTGGGGGTTCAAATCAGCAATCTTTGGGCTGGAAGGACTGGGGTTTCTAGTCCCACAGGTGGTGCTTGTGGTCTTGGGCAAGCCATTTAACTATTTTACAGGGAACATGGGGAATGGAGAGTTATCTCCAAGTTATAATGCCCTGTTCAATGTAATTCAGTTTGTTCAATGTAAACTGTCTTGATATCATGAAAGGCAGTATATAAGAAATGTTAAATAATAATAATTAATTCCAATGTGCAAGTCATAAGATGCAGGACTGAGAAGTAAGATAACACTTCAGGATCCTGAAGCAGAGTGAATGATTTATGTATTAAAATAGCTGGAGGCTGAAGTGGTGTTCCAGTGTGTATTTATTGATGCAATATGAGATAAACAGAGTGATTACAAGGTAAGCAATAACATTCAGATTTTAGTTGCAGCTAGTCTCTGATGCCTGGACTATATTTTGTTCCTGAGAGCCAAAGTCCCTTCTGGGCTTCTTGGGTGACTCGAGCTGTGTAAACAAGAGGATACTTAATTCTTTGACTCTCCCTTGCATGCCTTATTTATTTTATTTATTTATTTATTTAACTGTATTTATATCCCGCTTTTCACCGGGTCAAAGCGGTGGGACGTATAACAGGGGGGGAATCAATAGTGGGGGGGTCCATCACCGGGGGTTCAACATTGATGATTTTGGGGCGAACATAGAGACTGACAGGATAGTATAGTTACTGGTCTCGAGTTCTTGAAGAGGAATAGGGGGGGTTCCTATTCAGAGATGTTCTTGGAATAGGACGGTTTTTAGCTGCTTTTTGAATGATGGGAGATCACCGTTGTTCCTGATGTGGCTTGGTAAAGAGTTCCAGAGGGATGGGGCATAGAGTTCAAAGGCTCTGTTGCAGGTCCGTTGTGTTGCTTTGGTTCTTTTGTGGGGGACGGCAATGGAGCTGTTGGAGGATTGCCTGGTTGTTCTGCTGTGGGTTGGGTGAGGCAGTAGGGTGCGGAGTGGGGTGCCTTGTGTTTGGTGGATGGTTTTGTAGGTGAGTAGAAGAGCTTTGTACTTGATTCTTGCTTCGATGGGGAGAATATGAAGGTCCCTCAGAATTGGGGTGATGTGGTCCCGTTTCTTTGCATTGTGTATTATTCTCGCCATGGTGTTTAGGGCAGTTCGGAGGGGATTGGTTTGTGCGGCAGGTAGGCCATGGTAGATTATGTTGCAGTAGTCCAGATGAGGAAGTGTCAGAGCTTGCATTACTGTCCTGAAGTCCTGTGGTTCGAGGAGAGGTCGGAGACGTTGTACCATTTTTGCTTTGTGGAATACAGTTCCAGTAGTCTTGTTGATTTGCTGCTTAAGGGTTAGGGCTTGGTCAATGATGATGCCGAGATATCTTATGTGTGGTTGTATTTGAATTTGCGTGGTTCCCATGGTGAGATGAGTGGGTGGTTTGAAGTCTGGGTCTTTTGTCACTATAAGAGCCTCGGTCTTCTTTATGTTAATGGATAAGTTGTTCTCTTGTAGCCAGTTGGATACGTCAGTGAAGCAGGTTGATAGCTGGTCGTTTGTTGGGTCTGTGGTTGTAATTGGGGCGTAGAGCATTATGTCGTCGGCGTATATGTGGAAGTTGACATTGTGAGTGCGTATGACTGAACAGAGTGGACGGAGGTAGATGTTGAAAAGCATGGCTGATAATGTGGATCCTTGAGGTACTCCTTGATGTTGCTGGAAGGGGGTTGAGGTTGAGGTTTTGGTGCGAATCAGTTGCTGTCGGTTGGTTAGATAGGACCTGAACCATTGGAGTACAGTATCTTTGATCCCAATTGTTTGGAGTCTGTGGATAAGGGTGTTATGGGAGATGGTGTCGAAGGCCGCTGATATATCCAGGAAAATTAGGATGTATCCTGAGTGTTTCTCTTGGGTTCCTATGATGAGGGTGTTCATCAGCGTGGTCATGAGGGTCTCGACCCCATGTAATGGTCGGAATCCGTGTTGCTGCGGGTCTAGTATGTTGTTGAGGTCTAGGTGTTCTTGAAGCTGGCGTTGGACTATCTTCTCGATTATTTTTGCTGTGAGTGGGAGGCTTGCTACTGGTCTGTAGGAGGTGGGGTCTAGGGGATCTAGGTTGTGCTTAGGCCCAATACAGACACTTGTGCTTAGGCCCAATACAGACACTTTCACCAACTGCATTTTCTCTCTGTCTTCTACACTTAGCATTCGCCGGACACTTCCTCCTGTTTCCCGATCGGGGAACTCTGCATTTCTGTTTCCTCTTCTTCAGGTCCTACTTAAACCAAGGTTTGACAAATTCTGTGTGCCAGGTTACCATGGTACCCAAATATTGAACCCTGGCACCTGGGATTTCATTCTACCGCCATCAAAGAAAACAAGGTTATATTACCTTGCATATATCAAGGCTTTCAGTAGCTTTAAATTGAATGGTATAGGATCATCTGGTGCAGGTCTCATGAGCCTTGAGACTGCAACACCAGAGTTTCTGTACCGTATGAATTAAAGCTAATGAGAGCAGAGATGGAGGCATAGTGAATGTAACCTTGCATTCTTTGCAGCTGCTTGCTGAGTGAGTACCTGGTAGGTGCAGGGGTGCCTGGAAGATGGGGTAGGGGAATGAAGGATGACTGGGAAGTAGAAGGAGCGGATGAAGGGTGATTAGATAAGGAGGTGCCAAAGAGGTATATTGATTACTGTTGCTGATGTTTTTATACCTCACCCTGACCTACAGTGACTGAGAAAGTTGGTTATAAATAACTAAAATAGCAATATTCTTGCACTTGCCATGCATACAGGGATCCCTAAGTAAGAGCTCCTCGATACCCTTCAGACTCATCTCTTCCTTATTGTATAATTGTAGTGGTTCAAGTATCCACATTCCCTGAACAACTTTAACTAGATAAAATGAATCTTGAAATCGTATGTTGCAGACAGCAGTGGGCTATCCCATCTTCTGCACTGACTGTTACATGGCAAGGGCAGTAGGACACCTTTTTGGTTGGAGGGGCCAAACAAACCAATCTCCAGCCCAGTCCCCATGCTCTCTATTGCTTATGCGCAAAATATTGGTGACGTCCTGGCTCTAGTGGCCCATGCCTTTCTGCTGCCTATGATTACATGTATGATTTTTCTCCCAGTTGGCAAGAGCTGTTTGCTCTCAGGTCATGTGAAAAATTGCAAGAGGATCTTGATAAATTGGAAGACTGGGCATCAAAATGGCAGATGAAATTTAATGTGGACAAGTGCAAGGTTATGCACCTAGGGAAGAACAACCCAAACTATGGTTACACGATGCAAGGTTCCACATTAGGAACCACCACCCAGGAAAAAGATTTAGGCGTCATTGTGGATACCATGTTAAAACCCTCGGCCCAGTGTGCAGCGGCGGCCAAGAGAGCAAATAGAATGCTAGGTATGATAAGGAAAGGAATGGAAAATAAAACAAAAGATATTATAATGCCTCTATATCGTTCCATGGTGAGACCGCACCTTGAATATTGTGTGCAATTCTGGTCGCCGTATCTTAAAAAGGATATAGCGATTTTAGAAAAGGTTCAGAGAAGAGCCACCAAAATGGTAAAGGGGATGGAAGGATACTCCTATGAAGAAAGGCTAAAAAGGTTAGGGCTCTTTAACCTGGAAAAGAGACGGCTGAGGGGAGATATGATAGAAGTCTATAAATTAATGAACGGAATGGAACGGGTAAACGTAGATCGATTGTTTACGTTATCAGAATATAGAAAGACTAGGGGACATGCAATGAAGCTACAGGGTAAACTATTTAAGACTAATAAAATAAAATATTTTTTCACTCAACGTGTAATCAAACTCTGGAATTTGTTACCGGAGGATGTAGTAAAGGCTGTTAGTGTAGCTGGGTTTAAAAAAGGTTTGGACAAGTTCCTGGAGGAAAGGTCCATAAACCATTATTAAGAAGTGACCGAAGATATCAATGCTTGACCCAGTACAAGCATTGTGGAACTTGTGTCTCTTGGGGAAACTGCTAGGTACATATGACCTAGTTTGGCCACTGTTGGAAACAGAATACTGGGTTTGATGGACCTTGGTCTGACCCAGTATGGCATATCTTATGTTATGTTATGTTATGAATCTGATCTCTGGAGACTAGAATAGGAGACTTGGAGCAGCTGAGGCAGACAGAGCGGTATATAGATGAGAATTTACAGAGATGTAGTAAAGAAGTCCTACTTCCCAGTCTGGCAGCCTTTCTGCTGCCATGGAGGAGAAAGGTCATGTGGAAGGAGAGCATCGCTTTCGTGTGGCAGGAAGCGAACCTATAGCTAGGACCTGTCCTCCAAGTGATGTAATACCCTCTCGCATCGAGGACATGTCTCCAGGGTCATGTGCCCATGAGGGAAGGGTTAGGACAACTGTTATAGTTGGTGATAGCTGAGTGACTAGTACACATGAGGATCACCTGGTAACATGCCTGCCTGGTGCGATGGTAGCAGACCTTACAGGCTACATAGATAAGGTTATAGGTAGGAACCTGGGGAGGAACCTGTTGTCTTTGTACATGTTTGTACCAATGACAGGATAGTGTGAGAGGAAGGATCAAAGCTAAATTTAGGCTTCTAGGTAGAAAGTTGAAATCCAGAACTTGCAGGGTAGCATTCTCAGAAATTCTTCCCATTGCATGCGCAGGACCCAAGAGGCGGGCAGAGCTCTGGAGTCTCAATGCATGGATGAGACAACGGTGCAAGGAAGACAGTTTTAGATTTGTTATGAACTGGGCAACATTCTGGGGAAGGGGGGGGGGGCTTTTCCAAAAGGATGGGCTCCACCTTAACCAGGGAGTGCATGGTTCGAAATGATGTACCTTTTAAGATACTAGCAAAATAGGGAAGTTAGGGCATCTCAATAGAGAGATTCCAATAAAGGTAAAAGTAGCCTAGGTGCCTTTAGGTAGCAACCAGATTGGGTTGAGATTCCAAATTATCCCTGTCATCTGATAGCCAGACTGTTAATAAACAAAAAACAAACTTCGTAATGCCTGTATGCAAATTCTAGAAGTCTTAAAAAATAAGATGGGACGGTTAGACTATATAGCATTAAATGAAAGATTAGATATAATTGACATCTGAGAGACCTGGTGGAAGAAGGATAACCAATGGGACACTGATACCAGGCTGCAAACTATATCACAATGATAAGGTATATCACATAGGTGGAGGGGTGGTGTTATATGTTAAGCCAAAATGGGATGAAGGTTTTCCATGAAATAAAATACATTGTATAATCGCTAAGAATAGAAATTCCATGTGAAAAGGGGAAGGGAATGGCAGTGGAGGTGTACTACCAACCACCTGGACAGAATGAACAGACAGATGATAAAATGCTAAAAGGAATCAGGGAAGCTAGCAAAGTTTACAACACAGTAATAATAGGAGATTTCACTTAACCTTGTATTTTCTGGCTCAATGTTATATCAGGAAATGCTAGGGAGAGAGTTTCTAGGCGCAATGACAGCTTCCCCTCGGGTTAATTCCTGAGCCAGCTGCTGCATGAAGCAATTTTAGATCTAGTTCTTAGTGGAATGCAGGATCTAATGTGAGATATAATGGTGTTGGGGCTGCTTGGCATCAGCGATCATAACGTGATCACATTTAATGTAATAAATGGTGGGAGGATAACAAGGAAATCCATTGCACTAGCGTTTAAGTTTCAAAAAGGAAAGTATGATAAAATGAGGAAAATGGTTAACAAAAACCTTTGCAGTTGCTTTTTAGTTTGAGTCTACATCAGGCTTGGGTGTTTAAATATACTGTCTTGGAAGCCCAGACCAAATGTATTCCACCCTTTAAGAAAGATGGAAGGAAAGGAAAATTATAGCCAACATGGCTTAAAGGTGTCATCAAAGAGGCAGTTATAGCTAAGAGAAAATCCTTTAGACAATGGAAAAAAGAGCCAAATGATGAAAATAAGAAACACAAATAATGGCACATTAAATGCAAGACATTGATAAGACAGACAGAGAATTTGAAAAGAAGCTTGCCATGGAAGCAAAAGCGCATAATAACTTTTTCAGGTATATTCATAGCAAAACATCTGTGAGAGAGACAGTTGGACCATTAGATGATGGGGGGGGGGGGGGGGGGGAGTAAATGGGACACTAAGAGGACAAGGCCATAGCGGAGAGACTGAATTCTTTGCTTCAGTCTTTACTGAAAAAAATGTGGGAAACTTACCCATGCCAGAAACGATATTCAAATGGAAGATGTATTACAGCTTCTTGATAAAGAGCAGCAAATCACCTGGACCGGATGACAGACAGCTCAGGGTGCTGAAAAAACTGAAATATGAGATTGCAGACCTACTTTCAGTAATCTGTGAACTATCCTAAAAATCATCTGTAGTACCTGAGGATTGGAAAGTGGCCAATGTAAGGCCAATTTTTAAAAAGGGTTCTAGGGGTGATCCAGGAAACTATATACCGTGAAACCTGACATCTGTACTGGGCAAAATAGAAGACACCATTATAAAGAACAAAATGACTGAACATGTGAATAGTCAGTTTAATGGGAGAAAGCCAACATGGATTAAGCCTAGGAAGGTCTTGTCTCACTAATCTGTTATATTTTTTCGAAGGTGTGAATAAACAGGTAGATAAAAGTGAACCAGTTGATGTGTACCTGGATTTTTCCTAAAGCCTTTGACAAGGTTCCTCATGAGAGGCTCTTGTGGAATTTAAAAAGTCATGGGATAGGAGGCAGTGTACTATTGTGGATTGAGAACTGGTTAAAAGATAGAAAACAGAGTAGCGCTAAATGGACAATTTTCTCAGTGGAGAAAGTTGAATAGTGGAGTACCCCAGGGATCTGTGCTGGGCCCTCTGCTTTTTAACATATTTATAAATGACCTGAAAATGGGAATAATGAATGAGGTGATTAAATTTGCAGAAGACACAAAATTATTCAAATGCAAGACAATTGTGAAATTGCAAGAGGATCTTGAAAAAGTGGTAGACTAGGTGTCCAAATGGCAGATGAAATTTTAATGTGGACAAGTGCAAAGTTATTCATTTAGGGCCACATTCTGTACAGGACGTCCATACTCCTGTGCGCCCGATCAGAATAGGATGCACAGGGGCAGACGCGATGTGGGATCAGAATCGCGACTAGGCTTATATGTGCAAGCCAGGACCTGATTCTGGCTGACCTGCACATACAGGCCTCTACCCAGTTATCTTAGTCAAGGCTCCTGAATGGAGCCATGGCACCATGGTGTCCGATTTGCCATGACACTGTGGCTCCACTCAGGAGCCATGATCCCTGGCCGCCGACCTGTTCTGTATTTCTCTGCAGCCCGACCCCCGATCTGGCCTCCCAAGGCCAGGGTTGGGCTGCAGGGAATCACCTGCACCCCTTCTGAGCCCTTCCACTGCCCAGGCCAGCCATCTCCTGCCATCTAGGAAACTTATTCCATCTCAGAAGTGGAATAAGTTCCCTATTCAGCCCGCTGGCCCCGGACATACAGGATTGACATCAAAATCGGCCCTGTATGTCTGGGGCTGCGGATCGCCCACTGCCCACCCTAACTCTGCCCCCAGCCTGCCCCCATCTAGCCTCCCTGTACAAACACCTTGTTCATATGGGTAGGTTAGCTGGAGATGGATGTCCCAATGGCTCAGAATGACCCCATTAGGAAAGAACAACCCAAGCTATAATTACATGATGCAAGGTTCCACATTAGGAATCACCACACAGGAAAAGAATCTGGGTGTCATTGTGGATAGTATGCTGAAATCCTTGCCCAGGCCAAGAAAGCAAATAGAATGCTAGGAATCATAAGGAAAGGAATAGAAAATTTAAAACCAAGGATATTATGATGCCTCTGTATTGCTCCATGGTGTGTTTGCACATTGAATATTTTATACAAGTCTGGTCGCCATATCTTAAAAAGGATATAGCAGAATTGGAAAAAGCTACAGAAAGGAGCGACCAAAATGGTAAAGGGGATGGAAGGATATCCCTATGAGGAAAGGCTTAAAAGGTTAGGGCTCTTCAACCTGGAAAAGAGACGCCTGAGGGGAGATATGAGAGCGGTCTATAAAATCTAATGAATGGAATGGAACGGTAAATGTGGATCAGTTTACTCCTTCAGAAAATATAGAGACTCGACACGCAATGAAGCTACAGTGTGGTACATTTAAGACTGTTAAGTGCCGTCGAGTCAGAGTCGACTCATGGCGACCCTCTGGATAGCTATCCTAAATTGTGTTCGGTCTTCAGTTAGGCGGCTCATTGTTGACAGACCGGTACCCGTAGCTGCTGTTATTGTATCGATCCATCTCATTGCTGGCCTTCCTCTTTTGCGTTGACCTTCTATCTTGCCAAGCATAATGTCTTTCTCTAAAGATCTCTCTCTTCGCATGGTGTCCAAATTATGAAAGTCGAAGTCTTGTCATCTGAGCTTCTAAAGAAAGCTTAGGTTTGATCTCCTCTAGTACCGACTGGTTTGTTCTTCGGGCAGTCCATGGTATACACAGTATTCGCCGCCAGCACCATAATTCAAAGGCATCAGTTTTCTTCCTATCTGTCTTTTTCACTGTCCAGCTTTCACATCCATATGATGTTGTTTGAAAATACCATGGCTTGAACAAGTCGAATCTTTGTATGGAGAGAGACATCTCTGCTCTTGAGAATCTTATCTAGGTCTTTCATAGCCATTCTGCCAAGAGCAATGCGTCGTCTGATTTCTTGACTGCTTGTTGCTTCTTTATTGATAGTTGATCCAAGTAGGTTAAAGTTGTTCACAATTTCAATTTCTTCTCCTTCAACGATGAACCTGTTGATTATGCCAGTTGTCATGATCTTTGTTTTCTTTACATTAAGGTGCAGGCCCATTTTGAGACTATGTTCTTTGATTGTGAGAAGCAAATGTTTCAGATCATCTTCACTTTCAGCCAGTAATGTGGTATCATCAGCATAGCAAAGGTTGTTGATGAGTCTTATTGCTTATTTTAAACCATTCTGTTTCTCCTTGTTCCGTTCGAACTGTTGCTTCTTGATCAATGTACAGATTGCGCAAGAGAACGATCAGGTGTTCTGGTATACCCATGCTTCTTAATGTGGCCCAGAGTTTCTCATGGTTTACACAGTCAAAAGCCTTGCTATAGTCGATAAAGCACAAATAGATATCCTTTTGGTATTCTTTAGTCTTTTCAAGGATCCATCTCACATCCGCAATGATGTTTCTCGTTCCTCGCCCTTTCCTGAACCCTGCTTGCACTTCAGGTAGTTCTTGTTCCAGGTATGGTTGTAGTCTCTTTTGAATAATCTTCAGTAGAATTTTGCTGGCATGTGGGATCAGAGCGATTGTGCGATAATTTCCACAGTCAGTTGGATCACCTTTCTTTAGTATTGGTATAAACACAGATCTTTTCCAGTCAGTTGGCCATGATGTTGTCTTCCATATTTCTTGGCAGAGCCTGTGAGTATGGTAACAGCTGCATCAGATTGCTGCAATACTTCTATGGGAATGCTATCAATGCCTGGGGCTTTGTTCTTTGATAAGGCTTTCAATGCTGCTTCAACTTCTTCTTTCATCACCAATGGTTCCCGATCATAAGGTACAGGTTGAAACGGCTGTTGGTCCACTTGATCTTTATCATATAAAAACTCTGTATATTCCTTCCACCTTTTCTTGATCTTCTCAGCATCATTCAACATAGAACCTTGAGCATCTTGTAACATTCCAATTCGAGGTTGGAACTTTTTTCTTTAACTCTCGTAGCTTTAGGAAAGCCGATCTTGTTCTTCCTCTAATAGTTTCTGCTTCTATTTCCTTGCAAGTGTTATTGTAGTACTTTTCCTTGTCCTGTCTTGCTGCACGTTGGAAATTTCTGAGTTCTGTTATTGTCTTTCTTTCTCCTCTGGCTTTAGCTTCTCTGCGTTTCTGGGCAATTTTCAGAGTTTCTTCCATCATCCATTTTGGCCATTTTTGCTTTTTCACCTTTTGTAGAGACTTCTCGCTTTCTTCCAACACAACCTTCTTGATGTCGTCCCATAACTCTTCTGGAACTCTGTCATTTGTATCTAAAGCAGCAAATCGATTTTGCAGGCAGTCTTTAAATTCCAGTGGTATATTCTCAAGGTCATATTTTGCTGCATTCATGAGTGGTTTGCTCTTTTTCAACTTTAGCTTGAGTTTGCATACTAGTAGTTGATGATCTGTACCACAGTCGGCTCCAGGTTTTGTCTTTGATGTTATAAAACCTTTCCATTGCTGACTTCTACAGATGTAGTCAATTTGATTTTTATACAATCCATTGGGTGAAGTCCATGTGTACAGTCGCCGCTTGTGTTGTTGGAAGAAGGTGTTTGAGATGAATAGATCGTTGATCTTGCAGAATTCTATTAGTCTTTCTCCAGCTTCATTTCTATTGCCAAGTCCATATTTTCCAACTACTTTGCCTTCTTCTTTGTTGCCAACTTTTGCGTTCCAGTCACCCATCACTATCAGGATATCCTGTTTGCATGTTCTGTCAATTTCAGCTTGTACTTGTTTATAGAACTCTTCAATTTCATTCTCTTCTGCAGCTGCTGTTGGGGCATATACTTGAATTATAGTTGTGGATAGGCAATCCTCGTAGACGAATAGAGATTAAGCGTTCGCTGACTGCATTGTATTTCATTACAATTCTTGCAAGTTTCTTCTTTATTATAAATGCAACACCATTTCTTCTTTGTCTTTCATTTCCAGCATAGTAGACCATGTGATCATCTGATGCAAAGTGCCCCATGCTAGTCCATTTCAGTTCGCTGACACCCAACAGATCAAGTTGTACACGTTCCATTTCATTCTTGACCACCTCCAACTTCCCTTGGTTCATGCTTCGTACATTCCATGTTCCAATGTGTAATACATCTTTACAGCTTCTGACTCTCATTTCATGCGCAGCTACATCAGCAGTCAGACTTCCCGAGGGCTTTGATCCAACCACATCATAAATGCTGACTTTACTCTGAAAAGTCTTCAGCTCTTCCCCAGTAGCTAGTTGAGTGCCTTCCGACCTGGGGGTCTCATCTTCCAGCACCATAGCACAATTTGTTTTGTTGTAACTATCCATTGGGTTTTCATGGCAAGATACAGAAGTAGATTGCTGGGCCTTTCTTCGGCGCAGTTTAAGTTTGGTGGTGTTGCCGTTGTCACAAAAATGTGATCCTCCGCCATCAACACTGTCCCATTCTGCTGCTGCCCAGATGGGTGGTTTGTCTTGGTCTGGTACCTCAGCTGAGACCTGTCCATCTTGGGAAACCCTGCCAGTAGTTAAACTACCGATAGTTTAGCTCTCAGCATCACTGATGTACGCAAGCCCTCACAGCACGACAAGCTGCAAACCAAGTGAGAGATTTAAGACTAATCAGAGAAAATATTTATTCACGCGGTGTGTAATCAAACTCTGGAATTCATTACTAGAGGATGTAGTAAAAGCTGTTAGTATAGCTGGGTTCAACACAAATTTGGATGAGTTCTTGGAAGAAAAGTTCATAAACTGTTAAAGAGGACTGGGGAAATCCACTGCTTATCGCTGGGTTAAGCAGCATGGAATCAGTCTGCCTTTTGAGAACCTGCCAGGTACTTGTGACCTGGATTGGCCACTGTTGTAAACAGGATACGGGGCTTGATGGACCCTTGGTCTGACCCAGTATGGCATATTTTGTGTTATTAAGGATCAGCCAAAATCTTCATTCCCATTGACATAAGGAAAGTTAAGCTTTCTTAAGCTGCAGATCAGGAAGGGGGAGGAGCTGCACTGACTTGTCTTAGTTTACTCTTGCTTGGGTTTCTTCCCTCTTTATTTTAGGTTATGCCTAGTACAAGGGGAATCTTAAAACCTATCCCATAGGGGGCTCTGTGTGCTGTGCTCGGTCTGATGGATGCCTGGGTTTCAGCAGCAGCATTGCCATCTGCTGAGTTGGATTTAGGAGAGACTCAGTATGTGTCTGAAGCTGAGTCGCCTTCAAGCCTTAATGCTTTGTTCAGCCCTAAGCTCTGGATCCCTTCTATTCTCCCTGTAGATGGAAGTAGAAGCCATGAGTGGAGCTGCTCCTGGAGGGCTGCCTCACTTAATTTTGAAGGGGAGGGTCCCAGCATTTCCCTAATGTACAGCACGAGTTGTGGGTTATGACATTGTCAGCATTTTCAGATGATATCAGAACCAGTGCAGGGAAGGAGCAATGTGCCTCTTTGCTCTGAGCAAGAAGGTTGGGAGGATCTGCTGTTGAGTACTCCGAAGTTGGCCCCTGTTAAGATGTTGCCAATTGTGGCGGTCAGGAGAGTAAAAGGAACCTGGATCTACTCTCTTGACGATGAGTTTGAGCTTGTGGTGTGAGTAGAGGGAATTTTATCTGGATATGTTGCATAATTGTATGATTTAATGTTGAATGTTACAGCTAAAGTTGCGGGAAGTTTTGGAAAATCAGTCCACTCAGATGGTTCCACAAGTAACTTGAATTGCTTCTCTTGGGAAAAACGTAATGGAAATTTATTGAAGGGTAATATGACTTTTCACTAGCTCAATATAATTTTCTCTTAAGCCCAGACGATTTTGCTATTTGAGCATTCTGAATTTCCCTAAGTCAAAACAGTTTTCACCATATATGTTCAAGCAATATTTCTCAGAGACATTTATGATGTCTTCAGAAGCCCTCTTCCTGTTGGTAGTTTTAATTTTTTTTTATCATCATTGAAGAGAGAGCCCAAGAATCAAGAGGGAATCCTGGAAACTTGGTATCATCTTCGAATTTGACTGAAGTATTGGATTCTTTCCAGGATCAAATCTTCTCTTCTATTTCACATGGAAGTCTGATTATTGTATTTGAATTGGATGTGAACGGAGACTTGATCCTGTAGTAATTCTTTAAAAATTGACAAATTGATTTATGGTGAAAAAGTGTGTTTGGTGTTTTTCCTGATGCGTCTAGGGGTGCTCAGCAAGGAAAGCATGCCTTCAATATAAGGCACCGGTACTTAAGACCGGGGAACTCTCTCTTTTCTTTTTTTCTCATTTCCTGCAAAGTGCATGGGGGGAATTCAGCGGTGGCTGAGGGATACCAGCTAGTGGCTGAATAGCACCGTTAGCTGGTTATCCCCGGGTGCCGCCTCCGATCGCCCCTGGAATGCCCCAACGTTAGCCTGCTAGCATTGGGACATTCAGTGACTGCACCTTGGGATATTCAGTGGCACTAACTGTGTTGGTGCCGGTGAATATCCTACTTGCTGCGATTAATGCGGTTAGTAGGTCTGCTAACCACGTTAATCACTTTGAAAATACCTCCTATTATTTACTTTGAGAAGTCCAGATCTGTTTTCTGTGATCCTCTGCTTCTAAAGGAAATCTTGAGGAGAGAAAATTGCTCTCCAGTCTGTAAGGAAGCTGTGAATCCAGGTTTGGATCTGTTTGGTATATTGAGTCTGCTTCTTTGTGTATCAGCATGTTGCCCCCTCCATGTATATTGACTTTAGTTTACATCTGTTTAAAGATTTTTCTTTGTCTTCATATTATGCTTTGTTTTCTGAATTGATGTAATATTTCTTCATATTTTTTGTCTTTAACAAGAAGCTGTTAAAGTACTACAAAAAGAAAGAAGTCAATCAAAATATTTTAGTGCCTTTATTCAGATAGCCCACCGGGGTGGGGGGTGCTATCTAGATAGGGGATTTGAATATCACCCCCTAGATTTTTGGTGGAGTATAATGTTTTCTTGTGGGATTGTATCACCTCACTAGGCCAAACCAAGGGTCCAAGCCCAGTATCCTCTCTCCAACAGCAGCAAATCCAGGTCACAAGTACCTGTCAGGCTCCCAAAAAATATGAGAAGAATTTACAAAATAGGACAATAAAATCAAAACTACAATTTGTCTTCAGCCACTGTAGCCTCTCTGTTCCCATCCACCCTGTGAAGGACATGACTAGAAGACAATGTTGAAATAGTGTATTTTAAAAGCAGCTTTAAATTTTGTGTAATAGGATTCGAGAAGAATATGAAGAAACTAAGCATTCCATAAGATAGAGGCTCTTATTCCCAAAGTAGCTTGGTGGGTTGATTCTAGCTGGACTATATGATGAGAGAGTGATACTATTACATTTTGTTGGGAAGATCGTAAGACACATGGAATAAGAAGACTTGCCAAGGAACATGTACTGTAAGTCACACATTCCCCTTCAAACACCATACACCCCCTCACCTACCACATCCTTCACACACACATCACACCCCTCGCCACCATACCCCCTCACCCACCACACAGTCCGCTAAATGACCTAACTTTAGGTGTTTAGTTAGCTGTTCAGCAGCTCAATATTGCCTCTGAGCAGATAGATACTGGCAGGGCCGGCCCATCCATTGAGCAAGAATGTTTTTGCACAGGGCCCCGTGTTTCAGGGGGCCCCACGCAAAAAACATCTTGCATCAGCCCAGCTAGGTTTAAAAAATACAAACCGGCTGCTGCTGCTGCCGCCGTGGCAGTGGCAGAATCGAGCATCCCGCGGGGCCCCCCTGCCCTGCAGAGTCCTCCATGCAGCCTCAGTGTTGGCTGTCAGAGCCGCGCGAAGAGAGAGAGCTTCTTCTCTCGCGGCATTTCCCATCAGCCCCGCGGCGGGATTAACAGAGCCGCGAGAAAGGGAAACTCTCCCTTTGCGTGGCTCTGAAAACCCCGCGCTGAAGCCGCATGGAGGACACTGCAGAGCAGGGGGGGCCCCGCGGGATGCTCAATTCTGTCACTGCCATGGCGGCGGCGGCAGCAGCAGCCGGTTTTTGCTTTTGTTTTTTTTAACCTAGCTGGGCTGATGGGGGGGGGCTAAGATTGGAAGTGGGCTGATGGGGGGGAGGGGTTAGGACAGGTAATGGGCTATAGGGGGGCTAAGACTGGAAATGGGCTGATGGGGGGGTTAGGACAGGTAATGGGCTATGGGGGGCTAAGACTGGAAGTGGGCTGATGGAGGCGTTAGGACTGGTAATGGGCTATGGGGGGGGGCCTAAGACTGAAAATGGGGTTATGGGGGATTAGGACTGGAAGTGGGCTGATGGGGGGGGCTTAGGACTGGTAATGGGTTATGGGGGGGGCTAGGACTGGAAATGGGCTGATAGGGGGGTTAGGACTAGTAATGGGCTATGGGGGGGCTAGGACTGGTAATGGACTGGGGGGTTGCTAGGACTGGAAATGGGCTGAGTGGAAGGGGGGCTTGAACTGCAAATAGCTGATGGGGACAGGGGCTTGGAATGGAAATGGGCTGTGAGGGGAGGGAATTAGGACTGGAAATGGGCTGAGTGGGGGGGCTAGGACAGGAAATGGGCTGATGGAGGGGCTAGGATAGGACTGGAAATGGCTGTTGGGGAGTGCTAAGATTGGAAATGGGCTGTGGTGGGGGCTTGAATTGAAATGGACTCATGGAGGGGCTAGAACTGGAAGTAGGCTCATGGGGGACTTGGATTGGAAATGGGCTGAGTGGAGGGGAGCTAGGATTTGACATGGGCTGATGGTGGGGCTAGGAAAGGATTAGAAATGAGCTGATGGGGGGCTGGGATTGGAAATGAGCTAATGGAGGGACTCGGATAGGACTGGAAATGGATGGGGGAGCTAGGACTAGAAATGGGCTGATGGTGGGGCTAGGATAGGATTGGAAATGGGCTGATGGGGGGCTAGGACTGGAAATGGGCTGATGCAGGGACTAGAAGGGAGCGGATGCTGGGTGGGGCTGGAACTAGAAGGGAGCTGATGTTGGGGGAGGATTAGAATGGGATGGAGCTAGGAGAGGGAAATGGAGAGGGAAAAATATTTTGTGTGGGAGGGAAGACAAATCTACAATTGGCCGGATATTGGGAGAGTAAGTGGGGATTGAGGATGGAGGGGTAAAATTTGAGTGGATGAAATAGGAATGAGGAAAGAGCAAAAGGAGAAAGATTAGTATGTTAAAACAGATGTAGAGAGAGAATGGAAAAAAACTAGAAGAGAGAAGAAAGGACAAATGGACAGCAGACGATGGAGAGTTAGCAGAAGACACAAAAAAACCAGAAGAAAGTGGCTGGAGCAATTGCCACTGTAAAAAAAATGCACAAAAGGTAGAAAAATCTCTTTATTTTGAAATTTTTAACTGGAATATGTCAGCTCTTGGAAATGTGCATCATTAACGTCTGCGCTTTGTTTAGTACTAGAGGAAATTAATTTCTGGTTTTATTTCTACAGTGTTGTACATTCCAAGTTTGGCTTTTGGGGTTCCCAATTTAATTATTGTCTTCCTGTTTCTAAATTGTGATTCCTTGTTTGGTGATGGTCTATGTTCTGCATGTGTAACTGAGCTGAGGTATTTTGTTTATATAATTCCTATTTGACATTTCCACTTGTTCTCTTTCCCCAGTAGGTCATGTATTGTTATTCTCTGAAATGTATTGATTTAATATTTGCAGTGTTGCCTTTTGATAGGTAGGGTATGGTGCTTTGTGAGTCCTGGTAGTGCTGTTAGGATACGGTGGGTTTGCTATGGGTTCTAAATATCCAACCAACACTTGATTCCCTACCAAATTATCACCCTATATAGTATCCATCCAATTAATAGCCCTTAATGAACTACCCGATACCTCCTATTTTTTGTCGGGTCGTTCACCGTGAAAAGAAACTTTTCCTTTCTTGAAGTGAACCCTCCATTTTAATCAATTTAAAGATGGCCTAATGTCGGCCTAAAAAACCGACCAAACAATACTTGCTGCCGTCAGTAACAAGCAAAACTAAGTCCAGTATCGTCCCAAATCACAGGGCTAAGAAGGACACGACGTCCATGCATAACAGTCCTTTCCATTGATATTAGTGAAAAAACACTTAGCTGGACCGATGAATTCAAGGAGATGTCCCCACTATAATCAGCTCCCCTGCCTAATATCCTAAATAGAGATCTTCTGTCTCGTCTTCGTCGGTCAGGCAAACACAGGATGACTAATAGAGCACCTCCAGCAACATTTTGTGCCTGAAGAAGAGCTGTAAAGCGGGTGTGCGGCTTGAAACACTACTAGTGTCGCGGAACCTCGTCTTTCTTTTGCTGGAGGTGCTCTATTAGTCATCCTGTGTTTGCCTGACCGACGAAGACGAGACAGAAGATCTTGATTTAGGATATTAGGCAGGGGAGCTGATTATCGTTGGGACATCTCCTTGAATTCATCGGTCCAGCTAAGTGTTTTTTCACTAATATCAATGGAAAGGACTGTTATGCATGGACGTCGTGTCCTTCTTAGCCCTGTGATTTGCGACGATACTGGACTTAGTTTCGCTTGTTACTGACGGCAGCAAGTGTTGTTTGGTCGGTTTTTTAGGCCGACATTAGGCCATCTTTAAATTGATTAAAATGGAGGGTTCACTTCAAGAAAGGAAAAGTTTCTTTTCACGGTGAACGATCCGACAAAAAATAGGAGGTATCGGGTAGTTCATTAAGGGCTATTAATTGGATGGATACTATATAGGGTGATAATTTGGTAGGGGAATCAAGTGTTGGTTGGATACATTGGGGTTGATTTCCAAGGGTATATACTAATAGATTCTAAATAGGCAGTGTTTGTAGTAGTTCCTAATGTGCCTGGCGGTTGGTACTGGATTATAGTAATGTAGAAATCTTTTAGTCTTTCTTTATCCATATACTCATTAAGAGGCATGTTTACTAAAAGTTAGTGTATGGTAACATTATGCAAATATCTATGCAAATGTGGTGCCTTATGCAAATGAGGCCCCGCACCCCCCTTGGGCCACCCCTGGATACTGGTGCTGCCCTGGAACACCCCATCGTTAACTGGTTAGTGTTAGGGTCTTCAACCAGGTTAGAAGGGGATATTAAGTGGCACTAACTGCTTAATATTACACTGACTGCGTTTTAGCCAGTTAACATGTCTGCTAACCGGCTAAAACATTCTAAGTATTGTGATGGCGAAGACAGCCAAGTCCCTATGGAAGTGGAAAAAGTACAGGCAATTTCCCCTAGGCAGAGCGAAAGGGAAAAAAATGCTCAGTTTAAAACTGCAGCTAAGGTTGAAAAAAAGAACCTGTCAAAAGTTGTTGACCAAAAGCCACGCCCCAGCTCCATAGCAACTGAGGGTGGTGATGCAGCACAGCTTGGGGCGGGGTGGAAAGATACCGGCCAGTCACATGTTTATAAGCCCCAGAGAACAGAGAGAGAGAGACGGACAGGATCAGGAAGATTCTCAAGCTTCCCGGGAGAGGAAGGGAGATTAGCAAGGATCCAAAGAGAGGCAAGGAGATTGCCAGGACACGAGAGGAAGAGAGCTGACTCTGTTTCAGAGGAGGAGTCTGCAAGGGAGCCACACTCAGGACACGAGGTTCATGTCTCCAGGAGAAAGAGAGACGAGAAGGCTGCTTTAACCCAGAGACAGCATGGCCAGGGAAAGAGCAAGGAACCCCTGCTAAGGAAACTCCCAAAAGGTAATGCTGATAAAGCTATTAGCCAGAGGTCTCAGGAAGAGTTCCCAGACTGCCAGCTCCCAGAGTTTAATCAGAAGCAAGGTTACAGAAAGCCTCTCAGCAAGGAAGGGTTAAATGTTTTAAAACTGGTTCAGCGTATGCTGAGAGACCAGGAGGTAATTAACAGGGAGAAGAATTCTGTGTACCGAGGGAAAGCACAGCTGTTTGTGGACGACATCACAGAACACTCTTGCTCAGACTGCGAATCTATGGATATCGGGGAAAACATTCTTTTAAGTGAGCTGGAGGAGCCAATGGAATGTGAGTTATCCCAGATAATAAAATAATAGTGTGTGAATATATGTGTTGAAGAAAAACTCCATTTCTTTGCTATGCCTAATGTGTTACAGAGCTACCAAGTTTTAATTAGTATGCTTGCTGCCATGAATGAGACTTGATCAGGAGTGCTGCTAGAAGTCTCAGAACCACTGATTAAAACCAGTAAAAGCTCTGAAACAAAAGGAGAAAAGTTTAACTGCTGAACTTATTTGCATTGAAGATTTCAATGAATATTTTTGTTTGAAGCACTGTGAAGAGAAGCTTTATAAGTGAATGGAAAGTTTTGTTTGCTGAAGTAAGCAATTAGTTTTTTTTCTTACCTGAGTTTCCTGTGAATAAGTGTACCCGTGTTATACCAAGCTTCATTGTGAAGTTCCCGCTACTAAGGGAGGCTAATAAAATATTCCTGCGTTTGCTTTCAAATCTCGGCTCAGCCTTTGCTTTACAACTACACATGCTCTGAACACTACAACTCCCAGAAGCCTTTGCTTTGGAAGTTACTTGAAAGTAACATTCGCTCCCCCTTCACCTCGTCAGGCAGCCGCCTAGGTGGGGGAAGGGCGCGACAGTATGCTTCACATTTTTCTTTCAACAAATTGTGTGGGGGGTTTTCTTATGAGTCTCATATCTTTAAATAAATGACACTGTTACATGCAGACCATGAAATCGGAATTAAGATTTCATGGCTGTTATCTCAAGAATTCAGTGCAGCAGCAGAAGGTGCTTCTCTGGCTGCTGGGAAACAGTACTTTTACTGGAGAGAAGTGGAAGAGGGCAGTGCAACAAAATTATTATTTATTTATTTTTAAATTTAATTTTTATAATTCATACATACTTGACATAGGCAAGTTACAAGTAATAAATGGAAAATAGATTAAAGATACTTAATCAAAAGGAAAATACATAATAACCAATGCAGTCCACATCTAGGGGAGAATTACAAAAGAAAACAAAAAAGGTAAATCAAGAGAAACTCTCAATCTTTAGAGCCATATATAAATCCACCCAATTATCCCTCATTCATCACCCGGACCCTCCCTATCTGACACAAAGGTCTCCAACTGTAAAGAATCAAGGTTAAATATACTTCACACCCTGAAGTGTTATCACACACGGGGGGGGGGGGACCTAAGAAAGAGAAAGATGCCCCCAGGGCCAACACCCTTGACCTAAGGGACAAAAAAGCCCGCCTATGCACCTGAGTTGCCCTAGAGACATCTTGAAACAGTTGTACTTTAGCACCACAAAAATACACATCCTTATGTTTGAAGTAACTCTTAAATACCAAAGCTTTATCTAATTCAGATACAAAAGAAGCCACCAAGGTGGCCTTAGTCACAATGGTATCTTGTGAGTCCTCCAGGAATTGAGTAAGATTAACTGGAGATTGAGGTTGCAATATATCATATTCTCCCGGAGTCTCACCTGATACCAATTGTGAGGAAATATAAAATATTTTAGAAAAAAGAACAGTATCTAAAATTGAAAGTTCTAACACCTCCTTTATGTTCTTACGAAGTAATATCTCAGGGGATATCAAATGTGTAACAGGAAAGTTTAACAAACAAATATTTTTCATCCTAAGGGCATTTTCCAAAGAATCTAACCTACGATGAATAATTAAACTATCCTTAACTGAGGAAGCACTCATCGACTGTAGGGAAGCGTACTAGGAATCACATCTCTGCACATGTGCTGTTAAGGATTCCAAACGCTCATCAACTGCCTCCAGCCTTGTCACAGTTTCCTGAAAAAAATGACAAAGCTGGGATACTGTGGTTGCCAAAGTAGCCTCAGTACGGTTTGCCACCCTCCGGATGTCCAACAAGGAAACCTGAGATTCAGGTATACCCTGTGGAACATCCTGGGGGACGACGACCAAATAACAGGTAATAAAGAACTACCACTATGAAGTGGGGTACTTTGTTGTACCGGCAAACCACCAGCAGGCAGCTCTGGCGGGGTTATCAGAGATGGAAGTGGCGGAGAGCGCTCAGGGGAGCTCAAGGAAGCTCCCTCTAGAGTATGAAAAGGCGAGACAGTACCTGCAGGGGGGGAAGCCCCAACACCCCCACTCTTCAGATGTCTATCCATAGGACCAGTCTCTCCTGGAGCCAAAGGGAATATTTTCTTCTTCCTTTTACCCATATAAACGGCTACTCCTTCAGTCCTCCTAAGGGGCTCCCAAGGGGCCTGTCAGCCCCTTGTGGCATGCCCCTTAGGGCACGCCACTGCCGCGCGCCTATGGAAACAGAGATTTTAAGGCCCCCGATATCGCCTGCGGCAGTCCCCACTGCAGCCTGCTCACCCCGGTGCCTCCAATGCTGCACGGCTGGCTCCAATCAATCAGCTCTCCCAACAAAATTATTTGAAAGTGATGTTTTCTGGTTGCCCTGCTTTAACCTTTCAGGAGAGGGAGGAGGGGAGTGTGCCTCCCCTGCTGCCATGTGGAGCCCCTCATATGAACTTGCATCACTTCCTTTGCCGCAGCGTCAGACACTCTCTTCCTTCCTCCTTGCTGCTCCTGGGTCTCTATGTCCTACTCCCCCTCTGGCTCTATTCAAATCCAGCATAAAAACACAATTTTGAGGCTGCTTTTAAATCTTAAGCATGTATTTTCTTCATGCCCATGTCACTTTAAACCTCCCTCTCCCCTTATTTCTCTGTGTTTGAATAGATGATATCCTGCACAGGTCAGGGACCAGTTCTTACATATATGTGTGTAGTGTTGAGCATCTCTAGTAGCACTAGAGCAATGATAAATAGCAGTAGTGATAGCATTAGTAGCTGCTTGCTGTGGGTGTGTGTGTGTGTGGAGAGGGGGGAGGGTGTCAGAAAGTCAGACCTAAGTCAGGATCCGAGGTAACTCTTCTGGAAGAGTTTACACTGAAGGAAACCAGTTCAGACATGAACAAATTAATCAAGAAACGGAATCTTGATTTTCCACTTTTTGGAGTATAGATAAAAACAAATTATTTATTTTTGCTTTTTTTGTTTTGTTTCTATTTCAGTGGTGTCAGTTATCCTGATGATTGTGATCACCTCACCATAATTGGAAATGTTCATGTTTGCTGTAGTCACTTTTTCAAATTTTATGCAAGGGGTGGGGAGAAGGGAAAAATGATCTCGCATGGAGATGTGTCTTATAAGGCACTTTGTTTCAGTGCTGACCAAATTCATCTTTTTGCATTGGCAGACTGTGATGCATCATCCCAGCTTGCACTAGAGAGCTGTCTGAGATAAAGTCAGGCACCTTTTTAGGGATGAGGCACCCGGGAATCTAAGCAGTGCACGGTCACATTTTCCATCATTTGCATCGATTTACCTCACAAACTAAAGAGGAGCTGGTTGGGGGAGGAGGGGCTTTTCCCATTTATTATTTCATGGTGCCAGGAGGCGGACAGCCAGGGGAAGATGGGCATTCATCACACTAAATTAAACAGTCCTAAAACTACAACACACAAGTGAATCTATTTTGTGACCCGGAGATTGCTTCTGGCAGTATTTTGCCCAAAACATTTAAAATGAAGGGGAAACTTCATGGCCCCTCCTGGGCTATAACTCTGGTGATATGAAACTGGAGGGGGAGGGTTTCTTCAATAAAGCATAGTTAATCCTTGTAACGGGTGATCTCCGGGAACAGCAGGAATCAGTCTTCACATATGGGTGACATTGGTACCGAGCACCGATGGAGCCTGGCATGGGAACACTCCCTAGCATTCAATAGGAATGCTTTTTGGAGCGTTCCTCCAATCATGGTGGCTGCCTTGCCGCCTTTGCTCCTGGTCTCCTCAGTCAGGTGTATCTCCAGGAACAAGCAGGTCATTCTTCACATATGGTACTCCCTAGTCACAGACTACCGAGCGAGAGAGAGAGTCCTGGCACAACCAGAAGTTGAAGTAAGGATCAAACAGACTCAGTTCATTCGGATCATTCCTCGTGAGGTAGTCCAGTGGGTGGAGGGCAAGCTGTCTAAATTTGAAAAAGATGACGTAGAACAGATTGACCGAATTGAACATCACTTCTGGAGTCCTTGTCCAGGCAATAGTGTGCTGCAAAGGTATGAAATGAAAACCAGGTAGTTGCTTAGCAGGTTTCAGAAATAGGGACGGACTGGAGGTTGGCCACAGTGGTAGCCATGAATCGGACATTAAGGGCAATGACATGGTCCTGAAGAGACAGACCAGCTTGTGAGTAAGTAAAAGAAATGCAGTCTGCTAGCCAGTTAGGTCAAAGGAGACAAACGACTAAGAGGATTGCTGATGAGCATTAGTACGGTCCAGGTAGAAGGCTAATGCTCTTTTACAATCCAGCGTATGTAGAGTGGCCTCAGCAGGGGAGCTATGAGGCCTTGGAAAGAACATTGGTAGTGAGATGGATTGGTTCAGGTGGAAGGAGGTGATGACTTTTCAGTAAGAACTTAGGATGTGTCCGAAGGACCACCTTGTCCTGGTGGAATGTAGTATATAGAGTATAGTCCACCAAGGCCTGCAGTTTACTAATCCTATGGGCAGAGGTTGGGGCAAGGTACTTCAGGCCGGAAGGTCGGGGGTTCAAATCCCACTAGAGGACAGCAACCTTGGGCCGGAAGGACTGGGGTTTCTAGTCCCACAGGTGCTCCTTGTGGTCTTGGGCAAAGCCACTTAACCCTCCATAGCCCATGTTCCCTGTAAAATAGTTATCTCCAAGTTATAATGCCCTGTTCAATGTAATTTCAGTTTGTTCAATGTAAACCGCACTGATGCAGAATAGCGCGGTATATAAGAGAATGTAAATAAATAAATAAATAAATAATAAATAAATAGCTTTCCATGTTAAGAATTTTAAAGAGACTGATGCCATGGGTTCAGAAGAACTGCGCATGAGCTGTGCAAGAACATTTAAATCCCACACTGTGGGTAGTGGGTGGAGAGGTGGTTTGGTTCGAAGACCGATCATGAATCTAGCCACCAATGGATGTGTCAAGATAGGCCGGTTCTGCAAAGTATGATGAGAGGCTGCTATGGCGCATAAATGTACCCTCACGGAGCTGGTCTTGAGGCCAGAGGAGGACAAATGGAGCAGGCATAGAAGTAGATCCAGAACTGAACATGTGTAAGGATCTACAGTAGTGTTTTCTGTGAACACCAAATGGCAAATCTGTGCCATTTGAAAACGTAAAAACGTCTGGTGGAATCTTTCCTGGAAGCTAGGAGAACTTGTAAAATGTCCCCTTGGAGTCCTAGGTGTGAGAGGACTACCTGCTCAGCAGTCAGGCCATCAAGCGAAGTGTATGAGTCTGGGGTTGCAGGAGGGTCCCCCTGTTCCTGAGAGAGAAGGTTGACAGAGTAACCGAGGTTGAGGGGAGTTTTCCAAGCTAGTTCAAGTAGAGGAAATCATGGTTGTCTGGGCCAGTAAGGGGCAATGAAAATCATCGTTCCCCTGTTGGCTTGAAGTTTGAATAGTGTCTTTGCTATGAGGGGGAGAGAATGAAAATCATAGAAAAGATCCTCTCCCCAATGAAGGAGAAACACATCTGAGCTCTCCCTGTGAGGGGCAGGGATCCTGGAGCAAATACAATGTAGTTGAGTGACAGGCGAAGCAAAGAGGTTGATTATCAGCATCCCCCAGAGATGGAAACAAGTGTTGTGCTACTTGAGGTTCCAGCCGCCACTCATGTTTAATAAAGAATGCAACTCAGTCTGTCGGTTAAGGAATTCTCTGTTCCTGGAAGGTATACTGCATGAAGGTGAATTCCCCAAGAGATTGCCCAGTTCCACAACCAGAAGGCTTCTCTGCATAAGGGGAGAGAACCCGTCCCTCCCTGTTTGTTTATATAAAACATAGTCCTCATCCAGATGGACAACAGGTGGTCGAGTGGCCCATGAGTTGGGCAGAGAAGACAGACAGCATTGAAGTTTGCTCTGAATTCGAGGAGATTTTGTAGGAGATTCTCTTGAGTTGTCCATAAGCCCTGGGTCGTAAGACCCTTCAGGTGAGCCCCCCAGCCTAGCTTTGATGCTTCGGTCATCAGGGTACACTGTGGTACAGACCTTTGAAAAGGTAATCCTATGAGGAGATTGTACGGTTTGCACCACCACTGAAGGGCTGACCTCATCTGAGGAGTGATAGTGATGGAGTCTGAGAGGTGGCCCATGGACTGCTTCCACTGCTATGAGAGTCCATTGTCCTATTCTCATGTTGAGATGGGCATATGGGACGACATAGACTATGGAGGCCATGTGGCCTAGAAGGCGTAGGAATGTTCTTGCTGTTACTTACACCTGTTGTTGGATCTGTGAGGCCAAGGTCATTTAATCGGGCAAGTCTGTCATCTAGCAGAAAAGCTCAGGCTTGGATCGTGTCTAGTCGAGCGTCTATGAACTCTAGATTTTGAGTTGGAGTGAGGTATGATTTTGGATAATTTATGACAAACCCTAACTCCTGTAGGATGTGGATGGTTTGTTTGAGGGCAGCAGTGACTGCAACAGTGGTATCTGACCTTAGCAACCAATCGTCTAAGTAGAGGAACAGAAAGATCCCCAAAGTTCAAAGGTAGGGTACCACCATAGCCAGACACTTTATGAAAAATCTGGGTGCCAAGGCTAAGCTGAAAGGAAGGATCTGATTATTAGTAATGATTGTTCTGAAATACAAATCTGAGGAACTTTCTATAATCTGGGTGGTCTAAGGAGCAAAGCCAATCATTTGGTTGAAGGTAAGGAAGAAGGGTATCCAGAGAAATCATTTTGAATTTTTCCTTGACAAGGAATTGTTGAGGTTTCGGAGATCTACTATAGGCCTGTGGCCCATCTTCTTTGGGGAATATGGGGTGTAGAACCCTAGGCCTTGCTGAGAAAGAGGTACTTCCTCTATTGCTTCCTGCACTAGTAGAAAGTGGATCTCCTGTTGTAACAAGATGGTTTGATGGAGATCTAAGGAAGGTTGGCCTACAAAATGAGTGGGTGGAAGATCTCTGAATTTCAACTGCAGACCTTGGCTTAATAGACGTAAGGTCTAGGGTTCTGAGATGATGATGCTCCAGCGGTGTGCAAAATGCACTAGTCTCCCTGGGATCCTGGAAGGAAGCGGAGAAATCATGGGAGAATTGGCCATGTTCCTTAGGAAGGAGTCAAAACTCTGAGTTGGTTGAGCAGTAGGAGCAGTCTTTGGTTTGGTAACCTTGGGTTTCCTGGGTTTTTGGCCCTGCTGTCTGTTGTGGAGCAGAGTAGGAGGAATAGGAATGATAGGGTTTCTTCTTTGAGAAGGGTTTTTGGTGGCAGCCTTCTTTTTAGAAGGATCTGCCATCTTTCTAGAAAGCCTCTTCATGGTAAGGTCATCCATCTCTATCTCACCTGCCTTCTCCATCCACCTCTGGCCAAAAAGGTTCTCCCCATTGCATGGAATGCTAATTAATTTATCTTGGACCCATTGTTTCAGATCAGATGCCTGAAGCTAGACAGTTCTTCTAGCTCCAATGCAGGCTGCAGCAGCCATGCTGTTGGCCTCAAAGGCATCAAAGGTTGCCTTTGTTAGAAATTTTGAAGTGTTCTGGGCATGTGTGACTAAAATCTGATGAGCCGCCTGCTTATCAGGAGGCAGCAGGGTGGTAGATTCTGCCAGATCCCTCAAGACATCCCTAAGGAACATGTCCATATACAGCATGCAGGAATCTGTTCTGGAGGCTAACATTGTTGCCTGGAAGGCCTTTCTCCCAAAGGCATCGAGGGTCCTGGCCTTCCTTCTAGGAGAAACTGAGGAGTGGTTCTTTTTGGCTTTCAATCCTCCTCATGACATTGAGTGATGAGGGACTTGATGTTTTTGAAAACCTGGAAAAGGAGGGGCTCTGTATCAAGCCTCTCAGTGACTGCAGGAGTTGACATGGGAGAGTCCCACATCCGAACCATCAAATTTTTCAAGATGTTATGCATCGGGAGGGTTGCAGCCTCCTTCGGTGCTCATGGACACTGGACAATGTGGAGCTCCTTTGCTCTGGATTCTCTCTCCGTATCTCCAGGGCAGCTGCCATGTCCTTAATAAAATCTTTATAGGATATATCCTTGGGCGAAGATCTTCAATGCTTATAGGGAGGTAATGGATCTGATGGCACATTCCTGTTGGTATCGGAATTGATTGGATTTGGAGTTGGAGGCCTCCGGCGCAGAATCAGTATCCAGAAGGAAATCTTTATGAGGTCCTCTATACTTCGGTGCTTGGAGAGAGGGTGTTTAGACGTTGAGGGTATTGAAGACCTCGGTACTGGTTGCTTGACAGACCAATGTGATGCAGGTGATGCCTGCGGAAGGGTATCAAGAGGGTTCTCCGTGGTTGCCGGTGCCAGAGGAAACTGGTGCCGATTATGATACACTCTATGCCATCAGTGTCACTACTGTGAGGAATGCAGCAATGCTTTTTTCAATGGCGATGACGTGATCATCGAGTGTCAGTACCGGGGGAGGAGTGGCTCTGGACACATGTGGGCCACAACTCCTGACGCTGGTATCGGGGGCTCTGTCGAGGACTGAACCTCTGGGGGCATCCCTGAGTCCCTTTGCGGCTTCGGAGGGTGAGGCCTCCTGCTGGGGTTGCTTTGCTGGCCGATCTGCATCGGAGTGAGAGGAATATCAGTGATGATGATGATGCTCGGTGTCCGATGCTGACGCCGACCTCAAGGTCAATGATCTTGATGGTTTTTGCACTGGAGACTCGGATGAAAGCTTGTCCTTTTGACTAAGTGGTGATCTAGAGGTATGGGAGGAATTAGATGGAGTCGACGCCCCCGAGGAGTGCATCGGAGAAGCTGAGTCTGTTGGAAACAGCTTTAGCTTTCTGTTTATCCCGGTTCTTCCTACCTCTGGCAGTCATGTGGTGACAGGAGGGGCAGGAATTTACATCGTGGTCTGGGCCTAAATATTTGAGGCACCAGCTATGCTCATCGGTGATAGAAATAGTACTGGAACACTTGGAGCATTTTTTTAAAACCACTCCGGGGCTTTTCCATTTCTGGAAAAAGGACTGAGGCAAAGTCAAATTGCGCGATGGTGTACAGGTAGGCCGTAGGCCTTAAGCCTGACAGGATACAAAACAAAGAATGAAAAAATTTATAAAATACAACTAGGAATAGGAGCGGAATCGACAGGAAAGCAAAAAAGAGAAGTACTTGACAGTACCACAGAAAAATCCAGAAGTCGGTTGACAGGGACAGGGTCCTGATAGCTCCACAGAAAAAAGACGACTGAGGATACCAGGAGTGAAGGTGGGAAGGCAGCCATGCATGCGTGGAGGAACCTTCCCAAAAGCATTCCTATTGGATGCTGGGGAGTGTTCTCGCGCCAGGCTCCGTCATTGCTGACGTCACCCATATGTGAAGACTGACTTCCTGCTTGTTCCTGGAGATTAGCACTCTCCAGACTGTCATGATAGAAGAAATATTCAGTGTCAGTATCCAGACAGCATGTTGAATATCCCTCTCACCGGTGCTTATCCAACCTTATAAATGCTTTAAAAAAAACTGCAAGGCGGTTGAATGGATAATTTTGAATATATAAATTATTATGGGACTGATATATTCGAAAGGCATTTACACGGTCTGCTTCAACCTCTTTTAGCACAATTAGTAGGTGCACACCAAGTGGGTTTTATGCGAGGGCAAGAAGCCTCTCTCAATGTCGGTAAATTAATTCTTGTCATGAAGCATTGTGTGTAGCACTACCTCCCTTTGTTCTTGTGAACTTTGATACTGAGAAAGCATTCGATTGGGTCTTGTGGCCCTATTTGTTCGCATCTTTGAGTCAGTAGGCTTCTCCGGATCCTTCTTTCGCTGGGTTCAAGTTCTTTATAATGCTCCCTTGGCATACAGCTCTGTGGGTGGTTCACTTACCACCTTTTTCACTCTGGGTTGCAGCACATGTCAGGGTTGCCAATTATCCCAACTTTTATTTGTGCTTTCTGTTGAACCATTGCTTCTGTTGCTCTTGACCAAGGAAGCTATTCAGGGCCTTTCCTTGGGAAGTGCTGAGATAAAATTAAATTCATTCACTGATGATATGCTCTTATGTCTCTGTAATCTGACTTCTCTTCTAGCATATTATTGTGCATTTTGAAGGTTTCTCCAGCCTGAAAATCAC
This sequence comes from Ichthyophis bannanicus, assembly GCA_033557465.1. Taxonomy (NCBI): domain Eukaryota; kingdom Metazoa; phylum Chordata; class Amphibia; order Gymnophiona; family Ichthyophiidae; genus Ichthyophis; species Ichthyophis bannanicus. Next base: position 366,700,727 of record CM066033.1, on the reverse strand, counting down.
AGTAAGTCCATAGTGGTGTGCTCCAGGGTTTGGTCCTGGGACCGGTACTGTTCAATGTATTTGTGAATGATATTGCTGAAGGACTGAATGGAAAGGTCTGTCTTTTTGCAGATGACACACAAATTTTGCACTAGAGTAGACTCCCCTGAGGGAATGGATAACATGAGGAAAGATCTACAAAAGCTGAAAGAATGGTCTAATGCTTAGCAATTAAGACTTAATGTGAAGAAGTGCAGGGTCATGCACTTGGGAAGCAGAAATCTAAGGGAAATGTATGCGATAGGGGGCGAGAGGTTGGTATGCACGGACCAGGAGAAGGATCTCGGAGTGATTGTTTCTGAGGATCTCAAGGTGGTGAAACAGTGTGACAAGGCAGTGGCAGGGGCGGATCTATCATTAGGTGAACTGAGGAGGTCGCCTCAGGCAGCAGTTTCTAGGGGGCGGCACTATTTGCCGCTCCCTAGAAACTGCCTATGATAAAACTGCCGATAACTTAAAATCAAATAAAAGCAACCGCGGGAACATTTCTCCGTTCCTGCGGTTCTGCTTTCAAACTGCTGGGTCGCTGCCTGCCTGCCTGCCTTCAGTCTTACTGGAGCTGGCGGGGGCGGGCCCGAGGTCATCTTCCGCTGCCCTGTTGCTGCTGGCTGTTTCAGCAATGGAAGCGGAAGGGCAGCGGAAGCGATGACCTCGGGCCTCTCCCACTCCGCCAGCTCCAGGAAGATTGAAGGCAGGCAGGCAGCAACCCAGCAGTTTGAAAGCAGAGCCGCAGGAACGGAGAAATGTTCCCACGGTTGCTTTTATTTTAAAGGAGAAATCAGTGAGGTGAGGGGGAGGAGGAGGGAAGGGAGCAGACACAAGGGGGGGGGGCCTGGAGGGGAGCATACATGGGGAGCCTGGAAGGGAAGCAGACATGGGGGGGGGGGGAGCTGGAAGGGAGCTGACACCCAGGGATGGCACTGGAAGGCGGATGAACAGGGGAGAGGGGGAGCTGGAAGGGAGCTGACATGGGAGGGGGCACTGGGACTGGAAGTTCGCTGATACCTGGGATGGTATTTTAACTAGAAGGGACTGGATGATGGGGAAGGAGGGGGACTGGAAGAGAATAGACACCAGTGGCGGTACTGGAAAGGCAAGGGGGTTGGGACTGGGAGGGGGGGCTGTAAAGGGGGCTGATACTAGGGAGAGTTACTGGGACTGAGAAAATGCTGATGGAAGAAAATGAAGCAAGCAAAAGGAGAGACAAGAAATGGCAGATGGACTATAGACCATAGAAAAAGAGCTAAGAGAAGACAGAGGAAAACTGAAACCTCAGATCGGGACCAGCATGATTTTTATCATCAGACAACAAAGGTAGAAAAAATAATTTTATTTTCAATTTAGTGATTCGACTTTGTGCTATCTATATTTCACACAGTATGGGGGAACTGCATCTCTTATCTGGTGTGGCACCACTTGCGGAGTCTGGCTTCTTGGGGTTTCATTTTAATTTTTGTCTACATATTTTTATTTTTGCTTTAGGTTGTGGTCACTTATTCTGTACTTGGTGAGGGTCTGTGTTCTGAGTGTGCGACCAAGGCCAGGTGTTCTGTTAACAAGGAGTTTGTACGTAAGGATCTGTACTTTAGTAATTTGACTTGTTCAGCTTTTCAAATAGGTGTATGGATGTTTTGGGGCCCATTGCAGTGTTTATAGTGCTTCTTTTTTCTTGGTAGGCCCCTTATTGTATGGGTTTTGGAAGTGTATGCTGGTATGGTATGGTAGATTTGGCCTTGCAGATCTTAGTGACTTTAGTAGGGTTTTATATTAGTTCCCAATATGCCTGGTACTGGAGAATGTTTTTTTGTCGGTGAGATGATCAGAATCAGCTTTTTTTTTTAATATACATATATATATATTGAGTTCTGTGGGTGAATGTCCTACCTCTCCTCTGCACCCATTGCTGAGGGGGTTCTGTGAATGCAAAATGTATGTTCAAAAAGAAAAAGCAAGCACCATAATGCAGTTTATAACAAAATACAAATGAATTATAATTTGGAGTTATAAACTGCTGTGGTTCTCGCTCTTTCTTTTAGTTCCTTGGGGTGTGAACATCTTGCATTTGCTCCACATTATCTAATTGGCTTTTTGATTTTGGTTCAGTCCCTGACTGGAGTTTTTGAGCGAGATCCCCACCCGGGGGGGGGGGGGGCGCGCGTGCCGGGGGGGGCGCCATCTCATCCCTCGCCTCAGGCAGCAGATTGCCTTGAGATGCCCCTGGGCGGTGGCAAAAGTCAGAAGGATGCTGGTTGCATACTGTCATGTAGAAGACCCTTCTGAGTCCATGGAGCTAAGTGAAGCAGAGGAATTTGCTTCAGAAACTGACAGGCAGACAGAGCACATGGCTCAGGGTTTCCAAGGGAAACGTAAACAAAGTGAGTCACGAGAGGAACAAACACGCCCATGCTGCAACGTATCCCCAAGCTCAGGAGTTAAGGGAAAACACCTGGTTGGGGGAGGGGCAGAGCTGAGCCCTAAGAAGCAGGGATATAAAAAGTGCTTACTAGATTTGACCAGGAGTGCAAGAGAAAGGGCAGCCAAGGGGAGAGCAACCGAGGAGAGAGCAACAGAGGAAGTGAAGAGAGCAACGGGAGACACAGCACAGGAAGCCAGAGTAACAAGGACTCAGAGAGCCCGTGCCCAGAAGCCAGGTGGGAGTAGCCCAGGACCGGTGCCATACCTTGAAGGCAGCCGGAGGGAGAGACTGCCTGAGAGGCTAGTTTGGGAGCACTCAAACTCCAGAGAGAGAGAGAGAGGTGCTGGCCAGAGAATATTTGTATGTCTGAGGAAAAGGCTGAGAAGCTAAAAGGCAGGAAAACACATCCAGTGTTTGGAACCCTTGCTGGCCCAGCAGTGCTGAGAAGTTCTTCCTTTCTAAAGCCAAAAGGTAGGCTGCACAAATTATACAGAGGTGAAACTAGCTATAAAAGTTTTCCTTATGCTTGCCTAGAAGTGTTGGACTCTCCTTATACTAACTCCAATATATATGGTACTTCACAACCCTGCTCAGTAGAGTGCTATGAAGAGAAGCCTCGGGAAGACAGAGGGGGAGTGTACTTTGAAACGCCATATAGCAGTGTGCAAACTTACCCAGCTGATAGTGATTCAGAGGAAATGCAGATAGGGCCTGTTATTGAGGATATAACAGATGAGCAAATGAACTGCACGTTATCACTAGCTGATCATATTATATCACTTTGTTGACCAGGCTGTTAAGAAGGCTGTCTGAACAGCAGAAGAAAAGCAAAGTGTTTCTTTTTGTATAAAAAAATGACTGCTACTTTTGTGTTTGGGTTAAGCACTGCATATTTTGAAGCTTGAAGCAAAAGAAGCTGTTTTGTCCTAAGTTCCTGAAATGTTTTCTTTATGCCAGTTGCATATGGCTATTTTGTCCTAAGTTTTCACATGAATTTAATCCGCCCGGAAGGGGAAATAAAAACCTTGTCATTTTGCCTGAAACCACTTGACTACAATTACTACTTTCTTGGAGAGTAAGAGGAACTACAACTCCCACAAGGCAGTGCAGGAACAAATACTCTGCCATACTTCTCTAAGTTAGGATACCCAGGCTAACCAACCCTACGTGCCCCAGGCTCTGGGGAGGTTACTGGTGACAATACAGAGAAGAATTACCAACAGAAAGGAAGAGGTACTAATGCCACTACTGTACAAGTCACTGCCTCACTTGGAATATTGTGTTCAGTTTTGGAGACCGTATCTCGCAAAGGACATAAAAAGCCTGGAAACAGTTCAGAGGAAGGCGATCAAAATGATTTGGAGCCTGCGTCAGAACAAGAGACTTGAAGACCTTAATATGTACACTCTGGAGGAGAGGAGGGACAGGAGAGTTATGATTCAGACCTTTAAATGCTTAAGAGTATTAATGAACAAACAAACCTCTTCCAAAGATAGGGAAGCTGTAAAACTAGAGGGCAGAAGGTCTCCACCACCGTGTCCCTTTACTACTGTGCTTCCTGCTTCTGCTGGGGAATCTTCCGGAAAGGTAAGAGATTTAGATGATTCCTTCTCCCTACCTAAACCGGTTCTCTCTGTTGGCTCGGGGGTTGCTTCTGCACTCCCGACTATTGGTTCTGATGAAGAGATTACTTTGAAACATGTTTGGGGGGTTCTTAAGTCTATTGATAGCAAGATCTCAGGTACTTTTGATTCCTTGACTAAATTTTCCCAAGAGACTGTTGTCTCTTTACAGCAGTTAGATAGTAGATCTGTTTTACTTAATACAGCTATTCTAAAATTGGAGGGACAGATGGGCTCAGTGCATGCTGCTCAGGCAGTTAGCATAAAGGACTCACTGACCCTGCATAATAAAATTGAAGCGATGGAGAATTTAGCACGTTCTTGTAATCTGCGTTTCTTGAATTTTCCTATTACCAAACTCCTCGCTCCTAAGATCTTATTGGATAAGTACCTTCAGGAAGTCTTGCTAATCAAGGAACCTATTTCTGTTTCTCAGATATATTATATATCCCCTAATCTTAAGAGAGTCAACCCAGTAGAGGGGGAGTATGATGTAATTGAACCATCTATCACTAATCTCACTGCCTTTCTCGAAGACCCCCAAGACGTAATTAATTCTCGTTCTACTTTGTTGGTGACATTTTTGTCCAAAGATATTAAGCAATGTGTGTTGCGTGCCTTTTTTAAACACAAGACTATTAAGTTTTGTGGCCATCTTATAAACGTTTTTCCTGACGTTGCACGCAGCACCCAGCTTAGACGTAGGCAGTTCTTGGCCTTAAAGGCTCAGGTTCTGTCTCTGGGTGAATCCTACTTTTTTCTTCGCTTTCCATGCAAGTGTGTGATTATTTGGAAGGAGGTTTCATATATTTTTACTGAAGTCACCCAATTGGAAAGTTTCTTGTCTGAGAAGCGGAAAGCACTTAGTGTAGTACAGAGCACCCAAGATTAAATTGTTGTCTCCTTTTGTGGGCCTAGTGTCTTATTTTCCTGATTATGACCTGATTCTAATAGTTTCAATCGAGTTCCTTGATGTGGGCTATATTAATGTTCTGGTTTCGTTGTTGATGTTTATTCATCTGATGTGGTTAACTCTTTCTGAATTTTCTTTATTGTATTACATAAATGTAATGTTTTGAAATCAATAAAAAAAAAAAAAAAAAAACTAGAGGGCATAACATGAAGCTGTAAGGGGGTAAATTGAAAGGCCATGTCAGGAAATACTTTTTCACTGAAAGGGTGGTGGATGCTTGGAATGCCCTCCCGATGGAAGTGGTGGGGGCAAATACAGTGACGGAATTCAAAATAGCATGGGGCAGACACAGTGGATCCCTTTATAGCAACAGGATAAAATAAAAATAAACATAACTATCTCTTATATCTCAGCAAATAGGGGTGTCCTACACGGAGCGGTGGGTACACTCCTACTACTACTAATACTACTATTGAGCATTTGTATAGCGCTACAAGACATACGTAGCACTGCATAGACATGTAAGAGACGGTCCCTGCTCATGAGAGCTTACAATCTAGTCAAGACAGACAACAGAGAAGGTGTAGACAGGGATACATCTAGGGGGAATGGTAAAGAAACACAAGGAGATCAGGTGAGTCAATATCCGAAAGTGGCAGCGAAGAGGTGAGTTTTCAGCCTGTATCTGAAAAGGATCAGAGAAGGCGCCTGGCGTACAGACTCAGGTTGTTTGTTCCAGGCGTAAGGAGTAACAAGGCGAAAGGAGCGGTCTGGAGTTAGCAATAGAAGTAATTTGCCAGAAGAGCAGAGTTCCTGAGGGCAGAGGTGTAGGAAGAGATAAGAGAAGAAAGGTAGTGAGGAGCTGCAGAGTGAATGCACTTATAAGCCAGCAGGAGAAGTTTGAAATGGATGCAGAAATGGATAGGAAGCCAATGAAGAGACTTGAAAAGGGGGGTAATATGAGCATGACGAGGCTGGCGGAAGATTAGCTGCACAGCAGAGTGTTGAACAGATTGAAGGGGAGAGAGGTGATTCAAAGGGAGACCAGCAAGGAGTAGGTTATAGTAGTCAAGACGGGAGGTGATTAAGGAGTGGATAAGTGTCTTAGTGTGTTCAGAAAGGAATGGGTGGATTTTGTTGATGTGATAGAGCAAGAAATTTCATTTGATAGAAACGGCTCCAACTTCTCACCTCATCACAATATTTATCAATTAGTAAACCCAAGGAGAGAGAAAACAAACCTCAAAAAATCATATGCAGAGCAAATTACGCACAATGGAGTCAAGCATCTGCCAGACCTAACTTGGCTTTGAGCTGTGTGATTGGATCAGAGGAAGTGCTGGAGAGCAAGTGACCGTTTGAGAAGATATTTACGTGGCGAGAAAGTTTATTCCGTTTTGAGTATCAGTTGGGTGAGAGAAATTGGTTTTCAATATGGGAGTTAGGAGGGACTTGTGAAAGCATCATGGTATGTATATTATAGCAGTGTTTTATGTTTTATTTTTTAGTTTGATTCCCCCTGAAGCAGCAAAGGTGAAACGCTGAAGGGACGTCCAGGCGGGCGTCGGGGTCTCTCTTTGATCTCTGATTTATTGTTAGAGTACTGGGTGCCTTGGTGTATAATGTTTAAGTATATCCCCGTACCTGTATAAGTGTTGATTTTGTTTATAGCGGCTTTTGCCGTATAAGAAACATTTTGTTGTATACAGGGTTGTTAAGAGGGGTGTACAATGATTTATGAAATTGTATGGTATCCATGCTCTATTGTATAAATAAGGGGAGAGATATTTTAGCAGACCGTTGATGTGTTAAGTCTGGCAGATGCTTGACTCCGTTGTGGGTACTTTGCTCTGCATATGATTTTTCTGAGGTTTGCTTTCTCTCTCCTTGGGTTTGCTAATTGATAAATATTGTGATGAGGTGAGATGTTGGAGCTGTTTCTATCAAATAAAGTATCATATTTAAGCTCTGAGAAATATCACAAATAGTGTTTATAGAGCAAGAAATGGCAGGTCTTAGTTATCAGATGTGTGTGGAGAAGGAGAGAGAGGAGTCGGACAACCCCAAGGTTGTGAGCCAAGGAATCAGGGAGGAGTAGAGAGTTAGCCACAGAGACTGAGAAAGGAGGAAGAGGCGAGGAGGTTTTAGAGGATAAAATAAGAAACTCAGTTTTGGCCATGTTCAATTTCAAGCGGCGGTGAGACATCGAAGCAGCAATGTCAGAAAGGCAGGCAGAGATCCAGGACTGGATTGCCGGAAAGATTCCAGGTGTAGAGAGGTAGATCTGGGAGTCACCAGCATAAAGATGGTACTGAAAGCCATGGGAAGAGATGAGCGCACCAAGGGGCTGGATATAGAGAGAGAAAGAGTGGACCCAAGACAGATCCTTGGGTATACCAACTGAGAGCGGGATAGTAGCAGAGGAGGGGCCACCAGAACAAACACTGAAAGAGCGATGGGAGAAATAAGAGGAGAACCAGGATAGTACAGAACCCTTAAAACCAAGCGAGGACAGGGTATCAAGGAGAAGGTTATGGTCAACGGTGTCAAAAGCAGCAGAGAGGTCAAGAAGGATGAGGACAGAGTAAAGGCCCTTGGATTTGCCAGGAACAAGTCACTGGAGACTTTGACAAGAGCCATTTCAGTAGAGTGTAAAGGATCCAGGAGGGCATGAGAGGAGAGGAAGTGAAGGCAGCGGCAGTGAACCATGTGTTCAGGTAGTTTAGAAATGAAGGGGAGAAGGGAGATGGATCGATTTTATTAGAAGGACAGGTAGGATCAAGTGAGGGTTTCTTGAGGTGAGGTATAGCTACAGCATGCTTGAAAGCTGCAGGGACAATTGCAGTGGAGAGTGATAGGTTGAGAATATGAGAGTTGGAAGGGACAACAATGAATACTGTTAAATTACAATGTCCCTAAACAAAGGCATGGGGAGGGGTGACCTGCATGGAGCGGTAGGTGCACCTACTCTTGCCGCCTTGCTGTGCAGACTAGATGGACCATACTAGTCTTTATCTGCTGTCATATACTATGATACTATGTAGATGTTGGAGGGAGGTACGGCCAAGTTGGTTTGGGAGCTTCCCTCTAGTCTGGGTAGACTCCCAGATCCGCTACTTGGGCATCCAGCTCACCACAGATCCCAATAAACTCTACCTTAACAATATCAAATCACTTCTTGATTGAACATCTGTAGAAATGGAGTGACTTGCCTTTGTAGTTAAAAGGATGGGTTGCTCTTTTCAAGATGGTGGAATTGCCTCGTGGATCTATGTACCTAGACACCTCCCCTTGTGGGTATCTTGCTGAGATTGAGCACAAATAACTAAATTCTTGTGGCATGGTGGATGCCCTAGAATCCCCCTGGTGGCCTTGATGTGCTGATTTGAGGAGGGTGACCTCAGTCTTCCCTCCTTGCGGACATATAATCTTTTGTGCCTTATGCAACAATTGTGTGACATTATTATGGTGATGGAATATTGTGCCCTGCTTTCTCTGATTTGATTGACTGGATCTCTTTGCCCTTCTATTGCCTTTATTTGCTTCATGTGGAGGTTCGCCGCCTCCTAGTGTCCTGGATTTGATCTGGCTATCTTGGAGCCATTCGCCGTGCTTGGCCAGTATTGTGTAAGTATGGGGGCATCACACAGGCTTCCACCCCTGCTAGGTACATTCTGCTATTCCGGTAGGGTTGCCAACTTTTTCACCGAGAAAAACCGACACCTTTGGCTCGCCATGCTCCACCCATTCTCCTCCCCTAGTCCCACCCCTGCCCCGCCCCCAGCCCCACCCACAAAAATTACCGAGAATACGTGTAGGCTAACTTCCTTGGTCAGATAATAATTAAACTGGGAACCCCAAAATCCAAACATGAAATGTACAACACTGGAGAAATAAAACTATAAAGTAATTTCCTCTTGCACTAAACAAAAACGCAAAGATGTTAGCAATACACACTTCCCAGACCAGACATATTCCAGTTAATAAATTCAAAATAAAAAGTATTTTTCTACCTTGTGTTTGGGCATTTCATTTTTCAGTTGCAATTGCTCCAGTCACTTTCTTCTGGTTTCTTTGTGTCTTCTGCGAGCTATCCATTTGTCCTTTCTTCTCTTTTAGATGTTTTCCATTCTCTCTCTATATCTGCTTTAACATACTGATTGTTTCCCTTTTGCTCTTTCCCCCAATTCTTTCCTTATCCTTTATCATCCATTTAAATTTCACCCTTCCATTCTCAAGCCCCTCTTACTCTCCCAATACCCGACCCATCATAGACTTTTCTTCCACACAAAATATTTTTTCCCCTCTCCATTCTCATTCCCCATCCATTCTAGTCCTCCCCCAAAATCAGTTTCCTTATAGTTCTAGACCCACCCAGCATCCACTCCCTTCTAGTCCCATTCTCCCATGCGCCACATCAGCCCATTTCCAGTCCTATTCCAGCTCTTCATAAGCCCATTTCCAGTGCTAGCCCTCACATCACAGGCCATTTCCAGTCCTAGCCCCCGCCCCCCAATCACAGCCCATTTACAGTCCTAGGCCCCCCACCATCACAGCCCATTTGCAGTCCTAGCCCCCCCCCCCACCATCACAGCCCATTTGCAGTCCTAGCCCCCCTAATCACAGCCTATTTCCAGTCCAAGTTCCCCCTCCCTACACCATAGCCCTTTTCCAGTCAAGGTCCCCCCCCATCACAGCCCTTTTCCAGTCCATGTCCCCCCATAGTCCTTTTACAATCCAGGTTCCCCCCCCATCACAGCCCATTTCCAGTCCAAGTCCCCCCCCCCTAGTCCTTTTCTGGTCCAGGTCCCCCCATCACAACCCATTTCCAGTCCAAGTCCCCCCCCCATATAGCCCTTTTCCAGTACAGGTCCCCCCCCCATCACAGCCCATTTGTAGTCCCCCCCCCCTCTCGTGCAGCTGCTGCTCCTGCTTCTTACTGAGCAGCAGCTGCAATAAAGTTAATTTAAAAGTAAGGAAACCTGTGAGAAACCCTCAGCTCCTATGAAACTCCTTCTGCAGGGTCCCTGGCTGAAAAGGAAGTAACATCAGAGGGGCGGGCACTGCAGAAGGAGTTTCATAGGGCCGGAAGGACCCTCACAGGATTCCTTACTTTTAAATTAACTTTATTGCAGCCGCTGCTCTGTAAGAAGCAGCAGCAGCGGCTGCAAGGGGGGGCCAGGACTGTGATCGTAATCGCGATCGCAAGCGCAAAGCCGGTTTTCTGCTCTGGCCGCTCCCAATCTCGCAGCCAGAGCAAAAAAACGGCTTTTCAATGGCCGGTTTCGGTTCTCTGCCGTCAGCCGGCCCGACCACAGGAAAACCGGCTGGTTGGCAACCCTATATTCCGGGTGCCTGGGAGGTGGAAGGATTACCTATCTGTGGAACTTGATGGTGGAGGGAGAAGAAGTAGATTCCTTCTTATTTCTGCAGGCCCGATTCCATTTACCCCAACAGGACTTTTTCTGTTACCTTCAAGTTAGGCATTATATTCAATCTGTTAAGAGGGCAGATCCCAATTTATTTCAGAAAGGGGGCATTGTGGAACTGTTCACTTCAATGGAGGGATGTCTTTCTGCATGTTTGCTTAGTAAGGCACTTTCTCTAATGTTGGATACAACGGCTCTGAAATTATTGGCTGTTTGTTGGTGGAAAGATGGTTTAGTGAATGTCACGTCTGCATTTCTGCATTGAGTTTTTGCCAGTTGTGTGTTCCTCTCTGAATGTGTCTATTACCAAGAGCTTCAATACAAATTTTTTTGCGATCCTATGTACATGACATATGGGCTCACAAGGCTGGTTTGAACCCAACGGTCCTATGTAGGTGGTGTGACCAGGCACGCAGTACGTGTCTCCATAAATTTTTGACTTGCCTTAGGGTACAACAGTTTTGGGAGAGGATATGTCATCGCCTGGGTGCTTTGAGATACCCTTTTTTGCCCACTGTGGAGCCTTGTCTCTGGCAAATTTTCACTTGAATGGTGTCTGCTGAGTGTGCCTAGATGTTTCTGTGAACATGGCTTTATGGTGGAAAAGAAGATAATTTTGAGACAATGGTGGTTCCACCAGATCTGGGATCCTGGGAGCTGGCTTTCACTGATCTTATGGACATAGAGCTTAAAACTGGCAAGTGTCGTGAGCCCTCTCTGTGCACCTGCAGGTAAAACAAGGTACTGCACTGGGCCTCAGTATAACTGGCCTTCTGGTAGTTGTGGTTGCGCTGCCAGTTACAAATTAGTCGTGGAAAACCGATGGTAAGGTTAAATAGGGCTTTATTTCCCTTTCCCAATAGGATATCTCAATATGTACAACAATAAAGAAATATAACCCTTCTTGGGCATAACAGGAAAGAAAACTGTAACAAAAATAGCTTCCTCTTCAGCTTCTTAACAAAACAAAAGTATTCCAAACACAGACCTGTAGCAACCAGGAATAAGGCCTTCCCTTCACCCTGTCAGGCTTCTTATTCCTCTATCTCAGTGAGAGTATGTTGTCAGCCAGAGAAATGCTACAGTCCATTTGTTCAATATTATCTTCTATTACAGATGGTTCATATTGCATAAGTTCCTCAGCAGGAATTAACACCTCTTTACCTTCCTCCTGTGGGAGCTTGGCAAACAGTCCGTCTTGGCTGTGACGTACTTTTCTTTCACTGAGGTAAAACTGTTTGCTGTTACCACATTTACTGAGGTTTTGCTGGTAAGAGCCTCCCCTCTGCTGATACCTGTTAGGCAAGTTAAAATATTCCCTTGCCACCTATTAGAAGGAGTTACTTCAGCTCTAGGCTCTGCTCTGCTTAGGACCCTGGAAACAGCTGGAGCTTCTAACGGCAGCCCTTCTGATACTCTGTGCCTCCCGTATCTCTCAGAGTGGTTTACTTCTGCAGGTAAAAAGCCTTTCTCTTTCTCTTGTTTATGATAAGGGTAATGAAGCTTCTCTGCTTCCCTTAAGCTGGCTTTGGATGGCTTCTGGACTTCAACAAACTGTCCCCTATAGCCAAGCCCTGTGCTTCCCCTTTTTGGACAAGAATAAAACTTCCCGGCTTGTACCTTTTTCCTTCTGGCTCTGTTCCAACTTGGGCTGTTATATTCACTCTCACTTTCTGTGTCAAGCTGTCTGTTTCTCTCACTCAAGCATTCATTGGACTCACTCAGACCTCCGTTCAGGCTTCCAAAGTGGTAGTCAGACACGCTCTCTTCACAGCTTCTCTCGTCCTCTCCATTCATCCAGTTCCTTCTGTTTCTGCTTTCATTCAGAGACCTAGGCTGTCTCCCATTCTCCTTCCGGTTCCAGTTCCTATTCTGGATCTTATCCTGAGTCCTATCCTGGTTCTGTCTAACTGCTTGTGAGCTGTGCTTATCTAGGTGTTTCCTAGCTGCACCACCCCCCAGCTGATTAGAATCAGGTGAGAATCTCCTGGCTTCTCTACTGGCTGGGTGTGTCTCCCTAGCTTGTGACCTCACTTGCTTACGTTGCCCATGGCAACTTTCTATCATGTGCTCTCTCCAAACATCAGTATCCTCTTGAACTGCTATATCATCTGTCTCCATAGGGGTCACTAGTGAGTCTGCTCTGTGACACAAGATGCAGGGCTCAACTGCCCTTGATCTCTGATCTGCATCTCTGGGCTCCCCTGATTGACTGACTCTTGTCAGCATACATCAGCATGGCATAGGTGTCATGGCTTTATCCCCAGACCTTGGATTTCATACAGCTTTGTTATTCTGGTGATATCAGTCTCCAAAGTTAATGAGGGTAGTTTACAAGATGAGATTAACTCTGACCCCCTGGTGATGTCAGTCTCCGGGCCCGATGAGATTGGTCTGCAGCCCCTCCTTGCTAAATCAAGAATAGCAGACCTCAAAGGGAGGTGCTAGAAACAATAGCAGACCTCAAAGGGAGGTGCTAGAGAAAATTCACTATAAAGGACAGAAATACTTCCTCTTTCTCTCTCTCTTCCTCTATTCATCGGACATGAAGGACAGGAGGCTCTGATAATCAATTCTCTTCACCCCTCCCCCCTCTCTCTCTCTCTCTCTCTGATCTCTCTCACACACACAAGCACACACCTAGTCTTTCATATACTCTATTCTCTCTCACACTTCACACATGCGCACACACACACAGATTCATTGATGTACACTGAAGCAGCTTTTTAACAACCACTATATAACTCTGTTCTGTACCTATGTAATAAGCCTATTTCTACATAAAGACCTGTTTCCAAGCCACACCTGGTTGGTTGTCTTATTTGTGCTGCTTACCCTACTGTCTCTGTGAAATGAACCCAGGACCAAACGGAGAGTAGACCAGAAGATTACAATTCAGAAGATTACATTTATTTATTTATTTTTATTTATTTATTTTAGCTGTATTTATATCCCGCTTTTCACCGGGTCAAAGCGGTCAATTGGGGGATACATTTAACACGAGGGGATATGAGACACATACGCTAATACTTACAGGGAACATGGGCAATGGAGGGTTAAGTGGCTTGCCCAAGACCACAAGGAGTGCCTACAGGACTAGAAATCCCAGTCCCTCCGGCCTGAGATTGCTGTCCCCAGGTGGGACTTGAACTCCCGGCCCTCCGGCCTGAAGTACCTTGTCCTAACCACTAGACCACTCCTCCCTCATATTCAGAAGATTACATTTCGGGGGCCGTCTCAGACTTCACAGCAGATCTCCAGTTGGGTAAGTAATAATTTTGTTTGATACATTAAAGTGGATTTCAGACAGGGTGTGACAGGAAAATCAAAAGCCCTTGTGACCATTTACAATTTTGGTTACAGGCTGGATTTAGTGAAAAGTTCCAGTGATAACTTTGTTTTGTGGGTTAGACAAGGTGAGATTTTTATTGTCAAAAGGCTCTGTAACAATCCTGAATTTTAATTATTACCTACACCTAGGGACATTACATAGGGTGGCTTGCAATTGTCTTATTTTTATGTATAGGCTTGCTACAGATTTTTCTATAGTATTTGAGCTGCTAAGAAAAGACAGATGTTACACAGGTAAAACAGTCCCTCATTGAATACAATATACATCTTTCCTGATAAAGCTATTACCTCCTGTCCCTTTTGCCTTTTATTTCTCAGTCTCCTGTCAGTAAGTATCTTAGTGAGAGCAGGTTTAAAGCTTGCTGCAATTGATACAATAACTGACAATTCTGTTAATCTCCTAACACCCTCCTTCCAAGGTTGCACATTTGAGATAGTCCAACTACAGCCTTCTGCAGTCTCAAATATGGAAGCCTTTGATTTTAAAGAACTTAAAGAAATTGTAGTTGCATACTGTAAGAGGAAAGGTGGTCCCTTTTGAAGGTGAATTCCCTGAGTCATCATGGTATAATATTCAAAGACAAATGTTAAACCATTATCAAGAATTCAAAAAGAAAACAAATAAAAGAAAATGCCTTTTTATCCAAGGCATGTGCAGGGGGCTCATTAGCATGAAACAGGACAATACTGAACTGACTTCTCATTATATGAAACTAACCAAAGACCTTGAAGAGGCACAAATTTGCATCTCTATGCAAAGGACTCAAGTGATCCAAGCCACAAATTCTTTTATAACGGTTAGTGAGCAATTAGAAGCACTTAAACTTGAATTGAGGCACGTTAAGGATCAATTGGCCTCTGAAAGACAAAAGAAATATACGCCCATTTCTCCCTCAGCCCCTTATGCCTATGACACACCCTATCAGCCATGCATACAAGCTATTGAGAAACAAAAGAAGAAATATACGCCCATTTCTCCCTCAGCCCATTATGCCTATGACACACCCTATCAGCCATGCATACAAGCTATTGAGAAACAAAAGAATACTAAAGTATGCATAGCTGGACTTAGGAATGGAAAAAATAAAGCTGAATCAGAGGAAGAACATCCTGATAGTTTCTCAGCCAGAACAGAGCAATAATCAGGATCGGTGTCAGGAGGATAATTCAGATGACTTAGACATGGCACCCAGTACTGAACTCAGAGCACCAGTTAAAGTGATGCTGCAGGAAAGAATAGTTGAGAAAATTGGCCCTATGCCTTTTAATGTTAATGACTGGTGCAAATGGGCCATTGATATTCTGATTCACTGGGGTCTAGGGAAATACAGAAGAAAACAATCAGACTTTGATAGACTTATGCATCTGGCTCTGGGGCCACACTATTATAAAGTTGGCTCTCTCACTCACCCATACCAGTTGGTTAAAAGGGGCATTGAGAAACTATTTCACTGTTCCCCAATGCAAGTATTTAAAATGATTTCACCTCTACCAAATGATACACTGGAAGAGTTTGCATATAGAGCCTGGATTTTAAAAGCAGTTCTTAATGAGCAGGAGTCCTGGCCCAATGCAGAAGATTATGGGGAGAGCATGCATAAGGCATTTTTATTAGAATTGCTATCCCCTGAGATTACAAAACACCTTCTGTTATTTTCTGAAGACCCTAAAGCAACCCCTTTTGATACTTTAATGCTCAGAATTGGGTCTGTTTGGAAGACCCAGCCCTCGCAGGTCATAACAGTATCAGAAGCATGGAAGTGGCAAGCTGAGGGATCCTCCCAACACACAAAAAACACAGACAAAGGATACAGGGGACAGACACCTTGGAGAGGACAAAGCAGTGGTACTTTTAGAAATTCCATGTGGTTACATCCCCTTTCAGGAGCTCAAAGCACAGAGAGATGGATTAGAAAAGGAGAAAATTAAATGGGAACAGGACAAATACATACTGCAGATAGAACTAGATAAATTAAAACAGGACTTACAAGCAGCTCAGGACAAACATAAGGCTAGTGCATAGGGATGTCCTGACCTCTTGGGTTCAGATATCAAAATGTCTCAAGCCTTCATAGCCCAGCCTGCCTCCGTTCTCTCAGCAGAGGACTCAATTCCAGAGCCTCTGGATGATGAAACAGACACAGGCCCAGAATACAGTTTAAGGCTTGTAACATCCTTGATACTGGACTCTTGTGGACGCCCCAATGTTATCAGTAGAATAGGGGGTCAGGATAAACTAGCTTTGATTGACACAGGGGCTGGAATTAGTTTTACAAACAGAGCTTCTGCCACTGCAGATCAGAAAAATATGGAAATTTATGAAATTCAAGGAATTGATGACACAGCTTCCAAATGTGTGGCTATCCCAGTTAAATGGGGTATCCCTGTGCACAGTGAACAAAACAAGGAAATGTTAGAAACCACTGCCTCCACTATAGTGAACACACCAAAAGAAATGGAATTGATGTTCTCAACCAGTTAAATTTTGTGGTGGATATGGCTAATCTTAAATTGTGGCAGTACTCAGGAACTTCAAGTGCTTCTAAAACTTTCGTGCATGAAGTCATTCCCATGCAGTTAGCAACTCAGTGCACCAAGGCAGCTCAACAGTATGATCTGTGTGTAATTCCTTCAGAGGTGGCTGATATTCCAGTCTGGGCTCATGACAAGTTAGATTGTGGGAAAATGCACACAGAAATACTGCTGGAAGGTGAGGATCCTACACCACAGAAACAATACCCAGTAACTCATCAGGCTATAGAACCAGTGACTAAAATTGTGAAGATACTGGAGGAGAGGGGTCTGATTAGACCTATTTCTTCCACATGCAATTCACCAGCCTGGCCGATAGTTAAACCGGGGGGTTCCTTCAGGCTCACTATGGACTTCCGTGCCCTGAATCAAGTTTCAAAATCTGTAGTGCCCGTGGTAGCCTCATACCCTGAAATGATCTCTAAACTGAACCCCAAATGTAAATTTTTCTCTGTTTAAGACATATCCAATGGGTTTTGGAGTCTGCCCCTGGCCCTTGAATGCCAGTACAAAACAGCCTTTCAGTGGCTGAATAAACAATATGCATGGACTGTGCTTCCACAGGGATATAAGGATTCCCCCTCAATATTTCATAAATACATGCAGGAAGCCCTGTCACTATTGTCTTGCAGAGATAATATAATGCAGTATGTAGATGACATTCTGATTCAGTCTGAGAATGAAGCTGTACACTGGAATAATGTAAGAAAAGTTTTAAAAGCCCTCTTACAAGCTGGTCTTAAAGTTAATCCTGCCAAGGCTCAACTGTGCAAATCACAGGTTTCCTTTTTAGGGGTTACTTTTGGCCAGGATGGTAAATCTGTAGATTCTCAGAGGATAGAGCTGATACAGAAACTTCCATTTCCTACAGATCAGAAATCACTCCAGTCATTTCTAGGGCTCACTGGTTTCTGTCGTGACTTCATGCACAATTATGCTGAAGTGTGTCACCACGCCCTTCGCCCCAGGCGGTTGCCTAGGTGCTGGGAATGGTGATAGTCTTTATTTATTTGAAAAATGCCTATAATTGTAGTTGTGCAGTTGAAATAACTTCAGCCGAGAAGGGATAAAGGCACGCAGGATTTTTATTATTCTTCAGGCCAAAGGAACTTCTTATAGACAGTTCCAGATATCAAACATAAGGTGTGGATATTTTCCAGAGTAAAGCCACAAGGTAAGAAGCTTTTACATGCAACTTGTCAGCAAACTCAAACAAAGTATTTCTTCATACAAAAACAGTAAAGCAAATTTGGTGCTCCAAAAAAAAAACCTTCTTCTCAAAAGGTGACTTTAAAACAGGTACAGCTTTAAGTAATCCAGCAATGCAAAACTTCAACTGTACAATGTTTTCTCTCTTCTCAAAAACAACGGTTTTCTCTACCTGCTGTCTGGCAGGCTCTATATACTTTTTACAAACAGTCTTTCAAAGAAAGGGTTAAGCTTTCAGAATCTCAGCAATCCTAATTTGCATATTCTTTTCTGCTCGGCGTCTTTGAAAACAGCTGCTAGTTTCTAGGCTTCAGGAAAACGTTCTAGCTTTCAGCTACTGTAGGGAAACTAGAGAACATTCTATTTCCATGTCGGAGCTAGATTCCTGTCTCATAGAGGTTTCAAACTCCATGCTCTCAACGTCTGATTCTACCAGAGAAGCATTGGATTTGAACTCAGAATTATCTTGCTTTAAGCTTTCTAAGATTTGTAAGACTCTATTTAATGCAGACTCCTCTCTTCTCTGAGGAACATTTTTACCTTTGGGTAACTCCTTAACTTTCAAAGGCTTATTAGAGGATTTAACCTTGCTCACCTTATTCTGAGGAAATAAGCTTCTAGCTGGCTTTACAGCTGACTGCTCGGTTTCCATGTAAATTTCTGGAGAATGCTGTCGGTTACTCACATGGCTTGCAACCTTCCCTGAGTAAGCTTTAAAACCTCTGGCTGGTTCTGCCTTTCTCCATGGAGCGTCTGGTGAAGTTTCCTTCACTCTCTGGGTGCCTTCCTTGGGTAGTCTTGCCGAGCTCCTAGGGCCTCTTCCCCTTCTAGGACTCTCTGACCCATTCACTTCAGCATTGGGCTCGGAACTAGAGCTCCTCCTTCTCCCCTCTCTCTCGGTAGAAGATTCACCGTCACTGGAAGTCAGTCTCCCAAAGCACCTTTCCCTAAGGCTGCTTTTCTCCTGCAGTGTACTTCTTTCCTGCACTCTGAGCACCTCCCTCTCGGGCACTCCTTTGCTGGGCAGTTTGAGGATCTCTCTGCTGGGCTTTCCTTGCACTTCCTTTCTCCTCGGTGATTCTAGGATTTCTGGCACTTCTTTCACTCCCTCTACTTCCTCTCTCCTCTCCAGATTCCTCGCGTTTATATCTGTAGTTTCCCTTTCTGCTTGCTAGCTCCTCCCCCAGCTGTCCCTCGTGAGCAGGGCTGGTAACTAGGGAGCTAGGGCGTGTCTCTTGACTACAAACTTTCTGTGAGGAGTTTTTTTTAAAACCAGGAGTTTTAATCCCTGAACTTCTGGTTTTGATTCCCTTCTCTGGGGAAAACGCTTGATTTTTCCCTTCTTTCTTATACTCTCCCTCTTCTGCGCCACCACAAGTGGCAGCTCCACTTTACTCCCTGCTAAAAAGTAAAAGTTATGTTTGGGAGGAAGAACATACCGAAGCTGTAACTAAATTAAAGCACATTCTGACTTCTGCTCCTGTTCTTGCACACCCAGATCACACACAATATTTTTTCCTGCACCCTGTAGTTAGAGCTGCACCTATACTGTTCTCTCCAACACAACACCTAGGAGGAGTAGATCGCCCTATTGCCTTCTGTTCCAGAGTTCTCACTTCTCCTGAACTCAAAATGGGAAACTGTGAAAAACATGTACTGGCTTCCTATGCGGCTATGCAGAAATTTACATACATCATTGGTGCTCAAACCACATACATATGCAGCCATCACACCCCCCTCAAATTCATTGTAGAGGGAAAGTTAGCATGCAGCAAGATTAGGACTGAGAGAATAATCCAGTGGACTCTCATGTTGCAAGCACAGAATGTAAAGTTTGAATTGTTGAAAGAACCTAACGTGCAAGTGGCTGGAATCTTGCTGGAGGGGCAACCTCATGATTGTCAGTCCTCACCCAGTGCCCCTAATCACATGATCTTTAGGGAACTGGGACTAGAAAAAATTTCACCTTTTCTTCCTACAGTATATATTGATGGTGGTAGCCAATGTGAAGGAGGCAGGTGACTAGCAGGTTTTGCAATTGTACAATTGGACCCAAATAACCAAGTGGTACTGCAGAGACAGTATTCCTGTGGGTCAGTGTCAGCACAGTACTGTGAGCTGGCTGCTTTTGTGGCTTGTATGCAACAATATCAGGATTCACACCCAGAGATACAAATCATTTTAGATTCTGATTATGTCTTTAAAAGTGCCATTGCCCTGTTACCCTGTTGTTGTTGTTAAGTGCCGTCGAGTCGGAGTCGACTCATGGCGACCCTCTGGATAGCTATCCTAAATTGTGTTCGGTCTTCAGTCAGGCGGCTCATTGTTGACAGACTGGTACCCGTAGCTGCTGTTATTGTATCGATCCATCTCATTGCTGGCCTTCCTCTTTTGCGTTGACCTTCTATCTTGCCAAGCATAATGTCTTTCTCTAATGATTTCTCTCTTCGCATGATGTGTCCAAAGTATGAAAGTCGAAGTCTTGTCATCTGAGCGTCTAAAGAAAGCTTAGGTTTGATCTCCTCTAGTACCGACTGGTTTGTTCTTCGGGCAGTCCATGGTATACACAGTATTCGCCGCCAACACCATAATTCAAAGGCATCAATTTTCTTCCTATCTGTCTTTTTCACTGTCCAGCTTTCACATCCATATGATGTTATTGAAAATACCATGGCTTGAACAAGTCGAATCTTTGTATGGAGAGAGACATCTCTGCTCTTGAGAATCTTATCTAGGTCTTTCATAGCCATTCTGCCAAGAGCAATGCGTTGTCTGATTTCTTGACTGCTTGTTGCTTCTTTATTGATAGTTGATCCAAGTAGGTTAAAGTTGTTCACAATTTCAATTTCTTCTCCTTCAACGATGAACCTGTTGATTATGCCAGTTGTCATGATCTTTGTCTTCTTTACATTAAGGTGCAGGCCCATTTTGAGACTATGTTCTTTGATTGTGAGAAGCAAATGTTTCAGATTATCTTCACTTTCAGCCAGTAATGTAGTATCATCAGCATAGCGAAGGTTGTTGATGAGTCTTCCACCAATCTTCACACCTCTGTCTTCATACAATCCTGCTTCTCTGATTTGTTCTGCATATAAATTAAACAGGTAGGGGGAAAGTATGCAGCCTTGTCTTACACCTTTGCTTATTTTAAACCATTCTGTTTCTCCTTGTTCCGTTCAAACTGTTGCTTCTTGATCAATGTACAGATTGCGCAAGAGAACGATCAGGTGTTCTGGTATACCCATGCTGCTTAATATAGTCCAGAGTTTCTCATGGTTTACACAGTCAAAAGCCTTGCTATAGTCGATTAAAGCACAAATAGATATCCTTTTGGTATTCTTTAGTCTTTTCAAGGATCCATCTCACATCTGCAATGATGTCTCTCGTTCCTCGCCCTTTCCTGAACCCTGCTTGCACTTCAGGTAGTTCTTGTTCCAGGTATGGTTGTAGTCTCTTCTGAATAATCTTTAGTAGAATCTTGCTGGCATGTGGGATCAGAGCAATGGTGCGATAATTTCCACAGTCAGTTGGATCACCTTTCTTTAGTATTGGTATAAACACAGATCTTTTCCAGTCAGTTGGCCATGATGTTGTCTTCCATATTTCTGGGCAGAGCCTTGTGAGTACGGTAACAGCTGCATCAGATTGCTGCAATACTTCTATGGGAATGCTATCAATGCCTGGTGCTTTGTTCTTTGATAAGGCTTCCAATGCTGCTTCAACTTCTTTCATCACCAATGGCTCCCGATCATAAGGTACAGGTTGAAACGGCTGTTGGTCCACTTGATCTTTATCATATAAAAACTCTGTATATTCCTTCCACCTTTTCTTGATCTTCTCAGCATCATTCAACATAGAACCTTGAGCATCTTGTAACATTCCAATTTGAGGCTGGAACTTTTTCTTTAACTCTCGTAACTTTAGGAAAGCCGATCTTGTTCTTCCTCTAATAGTTTCTGCTTCTATTTCCTTGCAAGTGTCATTGTAGTACTTGTCCTTTTCCTGGTGGCTGGCAAATACATTTAAATCTACAGAAGGGTCCACAGTGAAAAATTCATCACTGTGGACTATGGCACAAGAACTGAGTGAGACGTTTCAGAGAGTACATTTAGTTTAAAGTGAAGGCACATAGGAAGAAAGGCCCTTTAGTGAAAGGAAACACATTAGCAGACTCACTAGCCAAGGAAGCATGCCATATAGGCCTCATATGGCCCTGGTATGAGCAGACACGCATGGTTGCTATTGCTACACGTTCCACAGATTATGATCAGATAATACCACCAGATTACTTCGTAGCACTGCAGACAAAGGACCCTGAGCTTTCCAATTTGAGGAAGCTTGTGCAGGATGCCCCAGATAACCTATAACTGTATCAGCACACACCCTTTCTCACACTCGCTATAGAGAAAGACATTCTATGTGCAAAAAGAGAGGAAGGCTTGGTTATAGCTATCCCTAGAGCTCAAGGTAAAGAGTGGATGCATTGGGTTCATAGTGCAGGTCCTATGGGACACCCTAAAGCAGAAGAAATGCAGACTATCCTCAATAGGTTGGTATGGTGGCCAGTAATGAAACATGATATACAGGATCATGTTTCCTCCTGTGTAATCTGTGCTTCATTTGGGAGGCAACCTAAAAAGAGAAGGGGACAGTTAATGAGAGCACCTCCTCGTGGCCCATTTGAGAGATTGCAAATAGATCATGTGGGCCCTCTTCCGTTAACAGCTAGGAAAAATAGATTTTTGCTAACTGTTGTTGATTCCTTTTCTCATTGGGTAGAAGCATTCCCTGTCCCAGATCAAACTGCTCGAAACACTTCAGAAATCCTAACTATGCAATTTCTTACATGCTGGGGCATTCCCAAGACTATTGATTCTGATAATGGTCCTGCATTTGTTTCTCAGCTCATCAAGGAATTGTTTGATTTTCTAGGCATAGAACAACTCCACATTCCGTACCATCCACAGGCAGCAGGGCAGGTAGAAAGAATGAATCAAACAATTAAGGCCCACCTCAGCCCTATGCTTAATCTGACCGGGAAAAATTGGGATCTGGTGCTTCCTTTAGTCCTTATGCGTATCAGAGCTAATGTCTGTAAATCCACAGGTTTTGCACCCTATGAAGCCTTAATGGGAAGGCCAATGCAACAGTGGGAAAATATGCTGAGTCCTTTTCTTCCAGAGGATCAGACCGTAATTCTCACCAATGAGTGGATGAAATCCCTGCAAGAACATCTAAAAGAAATTCAGACCACTGTGCTAGCTAACACAGAAAAAGCTAGAGATTATTTGCAGGAGGTACATGCAAAAGGTTCTGATTTAAGGCCCCTCAAGGTTGGGAGTAAAGTGATGATTCTGAGACCTAGACCAAACCTCCCCTTTGGAACTGCAAAGTGGGAAGGACCATACTTAGTTACTGATACCTTAGGCCTAAGCCTATACCAAATCCTAATGCCCGACAACCAGCAGTATTGGAAACACATCACTCAGTTGAAACCATATGGGTAATACGTGTTTTATCAGTCTTTGTTTTCAGATACCACCTGAAGACAGCACGGACAGCTGCTTTCTGAACAAAAGTCGCTTGAGGACGGTAACTATTTACTTCTGCTGTATAGTTGATGTGTCCTATATAATGGACATGTGTTTAATAGTTATGTAAATAAGTAGTAAAAATTATTTTTTTTTGTTACATAATATAAGTGGGGAGCATTAGTTTACTCCTTAGTAGAGTGAAACAAGTTAGCTTTTATTATGTCTCGGTTTCCTGTTGTTCTGGTATCTGCTCTCGTCTACCCCAGTCTCATTACAGGAACTATCATCTGAATATGCACGATTGGCTGGGCTAACTCCACAGGTGGGGCATATCGCTATCAAGAAATACCCCCACCTATCCCGGAAGGAAAGGATCTGGTCATCCTGAGTTTCTGTTCCGTACAGGACAAGCCAGTGTTCTATTCATTAATCATCACTCAAGTACAGTGGGAGCCACCAGTTTCCACTTCTCTAGAAAGGACACAAGAATTGAGGGCACCTCCAGAACATTACTTTCTAGGTCCTCCTGCTTTGATTTTGTACAATATTTCCTGTCAGGACAGAGGTACCTGGAAAATAACTTATACATGGGTTGTGAGTGATCAACCGCACATCACTGAGACTTCATTCCTTTTGGATGTATCTTGTTTACCTACCACCCCTCATCCCACCCCTCCCACCACTTCTGCTCCTCCTGTACTCTACCTTTCTGATATTCACCCATTTCAGGAAGGACATCCCTTTCAGATTACACGGAATTTCTCCAGCACCTACCTCTACATCCAGGCTCATTTGGCCGGCTAATTTGGCATTTCCTATTACACTGAATACCAGAGTCAGTTGCAGTCTAGTATTGCTTCCTATCCTCACTCACAGCATCCTGGTACCTTTCGGCTTTAACCTCCTCAAAAATTCCTGCAGCCCTTATGCACTTTTCACTCTCTCTAAGACGGGCACGGAGGTAGCATATTGGGTTCCCCCCCCCCCCCAGTAGTGGCTGCCCTACCTAAGACACGAGGTTTGGACTCGTAAGGGGACTTGTTTATCTCTAGAACACTAGAGACAGTACTGTGCAGGACAGGGGACCTGCTAGACATAGCAAGGTATTTAATACAGGAAGTATTAGACAAGCTGCCTACTATCATATAATGGCAGCTGGGACAGGTACCACAGGTTTGCTTCCACCATTTCCAGGCACACATAATAAATAAAAATAAAAAAGGTGTGGGAGATGTCAGCATACATCAGCATGGCATAGGTGTCATGGCTTTTTCCCCAGACCTTGGATTTCATGCAGCTTGTTTACTCTGGTGATATCAGTCTCCAAAGTTAATGAGGGTAGTTTACAAGATGAGATTAACTCTGACCCCCTGGTGATGTCAGTCTCCGGGCCCGATGAGATTGGTCTGCAGCTCCTCCTTGCTAAATCAAGAATAGCAGACCTCAAAGGGAGGTGCTAGAGAAAATTCACTATAAAGGACAGAAATACTTCTTCTTTCTCTCTCTCTTCCTCTATTCATCGGACATGAAGGACAGGAGGCTCTGATAATCAATTCTCTTCACCCCTCCCCCCCCTCTCTCTCTCTCTCTCTGATCTCTCACACACACATGCACACACATAGTCTTTCATATACTCTATTCTCTCTCACACCTCACACATGCGCACACACACACACAGATTCATTGATGTACACTGAAGCAGCTTTTTAACAACCACTATATAACTCTGTTCTGTACCTATGTAATAAGCCTATTTCTACATAAAGACCTGTCTCCAAGCCACACCTGGTTGGTTGTCTTATTTGTGCTGCTTACCCTACTGTCTCTATGAAATGAACCCAGGACCAAACAGAGAGTAGACAGAAGATTACAACCCTCTCTCTCTCTCTCTCTCCAGAGACTAGAGGGGCCCTACGTAATGATTAGGACCACTGCGCATAACTGAGTCTCTCCCCTATAAAACTCAGTTCACTGGGTCTTTTATTTACTTACTTATGACCTCTGATGACTGAAGGGCATTGGGGGGGGGTGACGGGGAGGGAGGGTGGGATGGGGGTGATTGTGGGGTGGAGGGAGTTCTGGTTTTGCGTTAGCCTTCCAGGACAGCAAAAGCCAATGCTACAACTCTGAGCATTTCTTACTCTAGCCAGTACCTTTTTTAGGCATTTTCTTTGCTGTTCTTTGTAGGATATGCTCGAAGAAAACTCACTGTGTTGTATGTATGCCTCCAGCAAACCTTGTTATGTGAAATTTGATTTCTTGGTAACTTTTGTATTACTGTTCTAGTTTTCACTTAATAAAAATGAAAACCCAGGAGCTGCTAGGTCGCCAGGAGTCTGCATTCACTCGATGACGCACACAGGGCAGCTCCATTCAGACATACTGTATAACAGCCTTTCAAAAATTTGCCATTTAGTGTTTATCTTATGTGATGTAAATGTAGGTCAGCCTTAGTAGAGAGGGTATACATGTGTGAGATTGATATAAAATCAATGTATCGTTGCCCCTCAAGCTGCATGTGAATGTTAACAGTGAGCCACGGAAAGGAGAAAATGCAGGCATGCACCCGGATCTGTATGCGCATACAGCAGGAGGAGTCATTTCATGGGAAATATTAATGGAGGAAAGCTTGGCTACTACACATGTACATGACCATGCAAATATTGACAGACACGTGTATCTGGGCCATTTTGCAAACAGACATGCAGCTGCTCTTAGTCACTTGCAGAGGCCTCTATTCTTGTCTCTTGTCAAGACAGAGATGGAAATAAATATATTAAGGGATTAAAGGGGATATTGCCCTTAATGCCCCCTGAAGGGGATGGCTGAAATGATAATTTTTCCAATAGCTATTTGTGCCAGGGAATAGCTGTAAATCTGGATGTGGGCATTGTCAGACTTACATGTGCATCTGCCCCCCATGCAAACAGGAAATTGGCCATTGGTAGAGGCAAAAGGAGAAAGCCGCTGTGCACCGAAGTTTGCAAGTAAGCACCACAGGGCTGTTTCAAGCCATTGCTACTGCTATAGGTCCCGGTGAGGGGCACCCTCGAAGGGCCAGTACTCTAGGCGACCGCCCAGTGTGCCTAATGGTAGCATCAGCCCTGAAGAAGGCTTTGCCATCATTCACTTTCTTAAGGAAGAAAAGCCCCAAATCTGCAGTTGATAATCCTTATGACTCATCTCCCAAATCCTTAACAGCTTGAAAAAGACTCCTTGACCTATTCTATCCCCTAACTGGGCCAAAAAAAATCATATCTTGGTTTCCAAATAGCCACCCTATAATCCAGTGTGCAGTATTGTCAGTATACCCCGGCAGGGGTCTCTCTCGGACAATATAAATAGCTTTCCCGCATGCGCGGCGTCTTTACTATCGACATGAGGAACAATGTCCGCAGGTTACGTTTGAATGCGACTTAAGAGACAACTGTTAACCTCAGGGTAAGAAACTATGGTAGCTTTACCAGCTGGTTGGTGATGTATGGACTCAGATACATATACTTTATGAAGTGAGTACCGAATGAACTTAAACTTGCTTTTTATTGCAGTTTAGTCGAGGCTACCCCCTGAAGAAACCATTGCAGGTGAAGCGCGGCTGATAGCGTAGGGGTCATGCCTAAACACAGCACTAACAAGCTAAGCAATTTTTAAACATTTCTTGATAAGAGTTATAAAAAGGTGGCTATCAAGTTCATGGGTCATTGATGCTATAAGGGCTTTAATCCCAAAGGTTTATCATAAGTTTTGGGTGCCCAGAGTCTGAGACCCGTTAGTCACCATTAACACTATATATGGTTGAAAGTCATTTATTAGTTGAAGGATACATAACACTTTAGATATTGGTTCAGAGTACACCATAATTATTGACATATACGACTCTGAATAAGACGACCACTATTGGATTTGTGAACCCTATAATCCTTAGCAAAAGCCACTTTGCCCCTCAAGATTTTCTCCTGGAAGTCCTATAGTCCTTTTGTGAGCCCTGAACTTTCCCAAGAAGATTTTCAGAAGTGGGAAAAACCTCCCTCAAAATGCTCTAGTCACTTTCATCTGACCTCAGGCCTCCTAGCCCCATGACCATATTCCATGAAGTCCACAAATTCACTCCCTGAGCCACAGCCATACACATGGAAAGGAGAGAATCCCTCCTTCGCTGTAAGGTTTTATCAGGCCTGGCCTGTCCACTAGGCGGACTAAGCAGTTGACCTTGGTGGGCGGCACGACTCAGTTTTGAAACTGCCAGCACACATAAATGCCACCACTTTCAAAACAGTTATGCTACTGCTGCCCCTCAAATCCATCCTCTCATCTTGCGGCATGCAGCAGCGGCGATATGTGTGTTTGTCGCCACATTCAAATGGAATCGTGCCAGCTGCAACAAGATGAGGCGATGGCGTGGAAGAGTAGCCTAATGGTTAGAGCACTGGCTTGGGAACCAAGAGATCAAGCTTTGATGTCCCCCTAGGACTCTTTGTGGCCTTGGGCAATTTACGTAACCCTCCATTGTCTCAGAAAAATCCAAGTTAACAATGTCCCTGTGTAATGTACATTACCAAGTTTGTTACAGTCTAAACCACTTTGACTGAAATGATAAAGTGACATAAAAAACCTGTTAAATAAGATGGATGGTGGGGGGTAGCATTGGCAGCAATGGCTTTTGCCTGGAGTGGCAGAAACCTTTGTGTTTTATACTCATAAATGACATCTCCCCTTTAAAAGGTCTCCTCACAGGTATGCTCCATGATGACGAGCATCAGACTATTTACTCCCAGTTCTGTCTTGCTAAGAGGGATAGTGATACCCCTGAAGCTGTATTAATAGTTCTTCTTTTCATGCCATTTATTCACTATGGGGGTTATTCTGAGCCATAATAGCGGGGATGGACGGCCCGATGGGACATCCATGCCCGCTATTTCTAGCTTCACCTGCCCCCAAATAACTTCACCGCCAGTTGTGTGGGGAAGTTAGACAGAGGGTAGGGAATGGGCGGCAAGGGGGTGGAGAGTGGATGAGTAGTGGACCAGAGGTGGCTGTCGTTAAATGTCCCAGTGAACATGGTTCTGCATACAGGTTGGGTGCTGGTCCGAGCGGGATGTACGGCCTGCAGACTGACATTGGCTCGGACCTGGAGGCAAAAGGTCCACCAGCACTAAAGGATGTTGAAGACTGATTGAAACATGTTTGTTTATTTGATATGCAAATTAAACAGCATTGAAATATTATAAGTTAACTTCCTTTGTAAAAGCATGGAGCAAAATAACTGCTTGGGCAAGTAAGTAGAATGTATTAGATTAGGTTTGGTAGAATAATCTCCTTGATTTCTATGACTTGATGCGGTGGGTGGTATTAGATGATATGTATCTAGATGTTGGGTTTAGGAGGGAGGAGGCGTTCACGAGAATTATAGTCCTGTATAAGTTTTTCTTTTTTCCATCAAATTAATAAAAATTTAAAATGGAAAAAAAATTGCATGTGGTTTTTAGGATTTTACATACTATTTTCTCAGTTCCTCCTCCCTGTCCTGGTGGGAAATCCCCATTACAGGAAGAAATTTCGAGTAACTCTGGGGGCCAGCCAGATCTTCCACCACTTCCACGATAATTACCATGTTAACCAATGAAACAGTTTAGTGCTGTTACCTCCCTCCTTAGAACATAAGAACATAAGAGATGCCATACTGGGTCAGACCAAGGTCCATCAAGCCCAGTATCCTGTTTTCAACAGTGGCCAATCTAGGTCACAAGTACCTAGCAGTTTCCCCAAAAGTCATAGTTTCCACAATGTTTGTATTGAGGCAAGCAGTGGATTTCCCGGGTCCCCTTTAATAATGGTTTATGGACCTTTCCTCCAGGAACTTGTCCAAACCTTTTTTAAACCCAGCTACACTAACAGCTTTTACTACATCCTCCGGTAACAAATTCCAGAGTTTGATTATATGTTGAGTGAAAAAGTATTTTCTCTTATTAGTCTTAAATAGGTTATATTGTAGCTTCATTGTATGTCCCCTAGTCTTGCTATATTTTGATGGGATAAACAATCGATCTAGGTTTACCCGTTCCACTCCATTCATTAATTTATAGAGCTCTATCATATCTCTTTTCCAGGGGGAAGAGCTCTAACCTTTTTAGCCTCACTTCATAGGGGTATCCTTCCATCCCTTTTACCATTTTGGTTGCTCTTCTCTGTACTTTTTCTAATAATGCTATATCCTTTTTCAGATATGGTGACCAGAATTGCACACAATAGTCAAGATGCAGTTGCACCATGGAACGATACAGAGGCATTATAATATCCTTTGTTTTATTCTCCATTCCTTTCCTTATGATTCCTAACATTCTATTTGCTTTCTTGGCTGCCACTGCACATTAGGTGGAGGGTTTCAAAATGTTATCAACAATGAGGCCTAAATCTTTTTCCTGGGTGATGGTTCCTAATGTGGAACCTTGCATCGTGTAACCATAGTTTGGCTTGTTCTTTCCTAGGTGCATAACTTTGCACTTCACCACAATAAATTTCATCTGCCATTTGGATGCCCAGTCTTACAATTTATCAAGATCCTCTTGCAATTTTCCACAATCCTCTTGAATAATTTTGTGTCATCTGCAAATTTAATTACCTCTCGTTATTCCCATTTCCAGGTCATTTACCAATATGTTAAAAAGCAGCGGACCAAGCACAGATCCCTGTACTCCACTAGTCACCTTTCTCCTGAGTTTTTAGTTTCATCAAGAGTCTCTCATGGGTAACCTTGTCAAAGGCTTTCTGAAAATCCAGATACACTATATCAATCAATTCACCTTTGTCTACCTGTATTTACACCTTCAAAAAAAAAAAGATTAGTAAGATAAGACCTTCCTTGGCTAAAGCCATGATGGCTGTCTCCTATTAAGCCATGAAATGTTCAACAATTTTGTTCTTTATAATGGTTTCTACCATTTTTCTTGATGTCAGGCTCACTGGTCTGTATTCCCAAATCACCCCGGAACCCTTTTTAAAAATTGGCATTACATTGGCCATCCTCCAATCTTCATGTATTACAGATGATTTTAATGATAGTTCACAGATTACTAATAGTAGGTCTGCAAGCTCATATTTCAGTTCTTTCAATACACCTGAATGCTTATACCATATGGTCCAAGTGATTTGCTACTCTTCAGTTTATCAAATAGTTGTAATACATCTTCCCCATGTATCTATATGTCTTTCAATTCTTCCAAAGCAACTCCTTTAAATACCATTTCAGTTATGGGTAACATTCCTACATCTTCCTCAGTAAAGACCAAAGCAAAGAATTCATTCAGTCTCTCCACTATGGCCTTGTCCCCTCTTAGTGCCCCTTTTACCCCTCTTTCTAATGGTCCAACTGATTATCTCACAGGTTTTTGCTACGGATGTACTTGAAAAAGTCTTTATTATGCATTTTTGCTTCCACGGCAAGCTTCTTCTCAAATTCGTTCTTTGCCTGCCTTATCAATGTCTTGCATCTAACCTGCCAGTGCTTATGTTTCCAGCTTTCGTCATTTAGCTCCTTTTTCCATTTCCTGATAATTGCTTTTTTGGCAACAGCCTCTCTTTCCTCACTTTTAAATCATGCCGACAGTTTTTTGGGCTTCCTTCCACTTTTCTTAAAGCGTGTAATACAGCTGGTCTGGGCTTTGAAGATAGCATTTTAAACACCGATACTTGATATAAATCTTTAACCTTTGCATCTGCTCCATTTTAGTTTTTTTTTCTTAACTATTTTCCTCATTTTATCATAGTCTCCTTTTTGAAAGTTAAAAGGTAGTACTGTGGATTTCCTTGCCATCCTTCCTCCATTTATTAAATCAAACGCGATCATGCTATTGCCAAGTAGCCCCAACACCCTTGCACCAGATCTTGTGTTCCACTAAGGACTAGATCCAAAATGGCTTCCCCTCTAGTCGGTTCATGAACCAGCTGCTCCAAGAAGCAATCATTTATTTCATCTAGATCTTTATCTCCCTAGCAGGTCCTGCCATGACACTGAACCAGTCAATACTGGGGTAATTGAAATTTGCCATTATTACTGTGCTGCAACTTTTGTTAGCTTCCCTGATTTCTTTAAGCATTTCATCATCCATTTGTTCATTCTGGCCAGACGGTCGATAATACACCCCCACTGCCATTGCTTTCCCCTTCCCCCTCTACATGGAATTTCAATCCATAGAGATTCTACTATGAATTTTATTTCCTGCAAAACTTTATTCCTTTGTAACTCAATGCCCTCTCTAACATAGAGCGCAACCCCTCCACCAATTTGATCTGCTCTATAATTATGATATAGTTTGTACCCAGGTATTAGTGTCCCACTGGTTGCCCTCCTTCCACCATGTCTCTGAGATACCAATCATATCTAACCTCTCATTTAGAGCTATATATTCTAACTCTCCCATCTTATTTTTCAGACTTCTAACATTTGCATACAAGCACTTTAAAGGCTGTATTTTATTCATGTTAATCTGGTTAATCGGTAAGCAGTGGTAATTTGGAATCTTTAAGCTCTGTCTGCATATGGGTTACTTTTGTCTTTATTGGAACCTCTCTGATATGCCCTAGCTTCAATCTTTTTCTAGTATCCTTCAAGGATGCATTGTTCTGAACCATGTGCTCTTGGGCGACTGTTGGCTTTCCCCTATTATCTAGTTTAAAAGCTGCTCCATCTCCTTTTTAAAGGTTAATGCCAGCAGCCTAGTTCCATCACGGTTAAGGTGGAGACTATCTCTTCAGAAAAGCCCCTCCTTTCCCCAGAATGTTGCCCAATTCCTAACATATCCAAAACCCTCTTCCTTGCACCATTGTCTCATCCATGCATTGAGACTCCGGAGCTCTGTCTACCTTGTGGGTCCTGCGCGTGGAATGGGAAGCATTTTGGAGAATGCAACCCTGGATGTTCTGGATTTCAACTTCCTACCTAAAAGCCTAAATTTGGTCTCCAGAACCTCCCTACCACACTTTCCTATGTCATTGGTACCAACATGTACCAAGACAGCAGACTCCTCCCCAGCACTATCTAAGACCTTGTCTGGGTGGCGCATGAGGTACTCAGACTAATTTGGCTCTGCCCCTCAGACTAATTTGGCTCTGCCACAGGGACTGACGTCCGTTCTCACGGCAGAATGCCCATTTGCATCAACGACCTCACAATTTTAGGCAGGTTGAAGAACACAGTCACAAAATCCAGATTGATAATTAAAATGTCTTAAATCACTGTTCTTATCTGTGTTATTAAAACAGCCTGCTCTAATGGATTGAGCACTGATCCCGACGCCTCTCACAGGTACCAGTCATGCGTTTCATGACGCTAACTTTCATCAGGGGATCACTCCAACACTCCCATCCAACATCGAATACCCTTTGAATTATTTAAAGCTGCCCACGTTCCGCCAGAGATCACCTCTTGTTTTACCGGTTATGCGCGGCGTTCTGAGGCATAACCGGTAAAACAAGAGGTGATCTCTGGCGGAACATGGGCAGCTTTAAATAATTCAAAGGGTATTCGATGTTGGATGGGAGTGTTGGAGTGATCCCCTGATGAAAGTTAGCGTCATGAAACGCATGACTGGTACCTGTGAGAGGCGTCGGGATCAGTGCTCAATCCATTAGAGCAGGCTGTTTTAATAACAGATAAGAACAGTGATTTAAGACATTTTAATTATCAATCTGGATTTTGTGACTGTGTTCTTCAACCTGCCTAAAATTGTGAGGTCGTTGATGCAAATGGGCATTCTGCCGTGAGAACGGACGTCAGTCCCTGTGGCAGAGCCAAATTAGTCTGAGACCTCTGGTGTTAATGATATTGTGTTTAGTATTATTTTTTGATGATAAAGACTGAGATTATATTACACCCATTGATACATGAACGATTTTTCTGATAGTTTGGGCTCCCTAGAAACTGCCTAGGGTAGAACCGTCACACAGGATCATTCAAAATCAAAGAAAGCAACCGCAGGAACATTTCTCCGTTCCCGCGGCTCTACTTTCAAACTGCTGTCTGCTGCTGGGTTGCGTGGGGCCGGCGGGGTGGGGGGCCCGAGGTCATCTCTTCCGCCGCCCTTTCGCTTCCGCTCCACGCGACTCAGCAGACAGCAGTTTGAAAGCAGAGCCGCGGGAACGGAGAATTGTTCCCGCGGCTGCTTTCTTTGTTTTTTAATGAAGAATCGGTGAGGAGGGAAGGGAGGGGGGCCTGGAAGAGAGCAGACAAGGGGGGAAGGGGGGGCCTGGAAGAGAGCAAACAAGGGGGGAGGGGGGCCTGGAAGAGAGCAGACCGGGAGGGGAGGGCAGGGCCTGGAAGGGAGCAGACAAGGGGGGGGCTTGGAAGGGAGCAGACAAGGGGGGGGGCTTGGAAGGGAGCAGACAAGGGGGGAGCCTGGAAGGGAGCAGACAAGGGGGGGCCTGGAAGGGAGCCGATAAGGAGGGGGGCCTGGAAGAGAGCAGACATGGGAGGGGGCACTGAGACTGGTGGCGGTACTGGGAAGGTAAGGGGATTGGTACTGGGAGGGGAGGCTATAAAGGGGGTTGATACTAGGGAGAGTTACTGGGACTTAAAAAAGGCTGATGGAAGAAAATTGAGAAAGCAAAAGGAGAGACAAGAAATGGCAGATGGACTATAGACCATAGAAAGAGCTAAGAGGAGACAGAGGAAAACGGAAACCTCAGATCGGGACCAGCATGATCAAAAATCATCAGACAACAAAGGTAGAAAAAATAATTTTACTTTCAGTTTAGTGATTGGACTTTGTGCTATCTATATTTCACAAAGTATGGGGAACTGTATCTCTTATCTGGTGTGGCATCGCAGGTGGAGTCTGGCTTCTTGGGGTTTCATTTTAATTTTTGTCTACATATATTTATTTTTGCTTTAGGTTATGGTCACTTATTCTGTACTTGGTGAGGGTCTGTGTTCTGAGTGTGCGACCAAGGCCAGGTGTTCTGTTAACATGGAGTTTGTACGTAGGGATCTGTACTGTAGTCATTTGACTTGTTCAGCTTTTCAAATAGGTGTATGGATGTTTTGGGGCCCATTGCAGTGTTTATAGTGCTGCTTTTTTCTTGGTAGGCCCCTTATTGTATGAGTTTTGGAAGTGTATGCTGGTATGGTGTGGTAGATTTTGGCCTTGCAGATCTTAGTGACTTTAGTAGGTTTTATATTAGTTCCTAATATACCTGGTACTGGAGAATATTTCTTGTTGGTGAGATGACCAGAATCAGATTTTTTTTTTTAATTAATATATTGAGTTCTGTGGGTGAATGTCCTACCTCTGCTCTGCACCCATTGTTGAGGAGGCGGTTCTGTGAATACAAAATGTATGTTCAAAAAGAAAAAGCAAGCACCATAACGCAGTTTATAACAAAATACAAATAAATTATAATTTGGAGTTATAAACTGCTGTGGTTCTCGCTCTTTCTTTTAGTTCCTTGGTGTGTGAATATCTTCAATTTGCTCCACATTATCTCATTGACATTTTGATTTGGTTCCGTCCCTGAGTGGAGTTGTGGTTCAATCTCTGACTGGAGTTTTGAGAGAGATCCCCACCCTGGGAGGAGGCGCACGCTGGGGGGGGTGGGGGGGAGCGCACGCTGGAGGGGGTGGGGGGTGCACGCTGGGGGGGGGGGCACCATCTCATCCCTCGCCTCAAGCAGCAGATTGCCTTGAGCCGCCCCTGCCTGAGAGCAAAGAGCTTCTTGCACCTAATTCACAAGTAAGACCCCTCACCAAATGGGAGAAAAGCATACATGCGACACTCAATGTAAAAGACTGGAAGGCCCCCATCTTGCTGCTGGACAGCTGTCTGCATCTTAATTTTAAGGTTGTGCTTAGGTATCTAAGTTGTTTACTTACTTAAGTTTGCTGGGGATACTTACACTAATAAAACTATTACTAATATGTTTAATGGACTTTGTTCACCTCAAGATAAATTAATCTCAGATCATTAATGTATGCCTGATGAGGATAAACAGCTGCACCTGAGAGTGAATATGGGTACCTCCTTCCCTTTAAGAGGTTCAAGCACCTTCCCCTTCCCCTTCCCCTTGTGTCCATAACTGGTCAGCTAATCTACCTCTCCCTTCAACCATTTCTTCTGTGTCTACCCATTGCCTTTCCCCCTTCAATCACCATTCCAGAGTTGCTCTTAACCTCGCTGCTTCTTAGTATCAAACAAAAATGTGGGACAGCACGATCCCCCCCCCCCCCCTTGCCTTGCACCTCCACAGGATAGAGTGTGCCACCCGAGGTGCTTCTGGGCCTAGATAAATTGCATAGTGCTCCTTTGAATCATCTCTAAAAACCTCCAAGTACAGGTATAGGGAGGGTCATAAAAAGAGATAGTCATTTCAGGAGCACCATCATCTGTATTATTTCCATTCGCTTTAACCAGCTAAAACTCCCTCTTTTCCAGAGCTCCAGATCTACTTCTATATGCTTCCATGATCATCCACTCCTGGAGTAAGATTCACCCCCAGGTAGCGGATACTCTCTCTTGCCCACTTAAATGGTAACTGCCTTTGTAGGTCTTCCTGCTTATCCCCAGGGAGGGAGATATTAAGTACTTCTGATTTAGTGGCATTCATTTTAAAACCTGCCACTTGCCCATACTTCTCAAACACTTTAATCAGCTTCAGTAGGGATTCCCCCGGGTCCCTCTCCTACCCAAATTCAATGAATGCCGGGGTCCTCCCACACCCTTTGGGCTAGTAGTTCCATAGCTAGGACAAAAAGTAAAGGGGACAGGGGGCACCCCTGATGTGTACCTCTATGAAGCTCAAACACTTTAGAATTGTTTCCATTGAGATTGATATGTGCCAATGGCGTCCTGTAGAGAATCTGAACCCACTTCAAAATAGATCCCTCAAATCCCATCCTTCTCAATGTTTGAACTAGGAATGGCCAGTATACATGGCTTTTTCAGTGTCAACTGCCAAGAGAAACATCCCAGCTTTCCTTTTCCCTCTCTGCCAGATCAAATCCAACACCTTTCTAATGTTATCGGAGGCTTGCCGGCCTAGGATAAACCCAGACTGATTGGGGTGGACCAGTTTAGGCATCACTCTCAAAATTCTATTTGCTAGCATTCTCATAAATATCTTCAAGTCCGTTCCCAATAGGGATATAGCATGATACGAACCACATTGACCAGAGTCTTTGCCTTCCTTGGAGAGGATAGTAATCCCAGCAACCAGCAGCAATTCTGGCATCTTATCAACCGCAGCAAAGGAGTTATACAGGCATGTCAGTAGGTCCACTACCGAATTCCCACAGACCTTATAAAATCTATTAGAAAAGCGATCTAGCTCAGGGATCTTATGGGGGGGGGGGGAGGTAGCCCCTTTATAACTTCTAATATCTCCTGTGGTTCAATAGGTTGTGAGAGCATCTGCTTCTCGGAAGCCAACAGTTGAGGAAGAGTTGTTGCCTCCAGATACTGGTCCACCTGGGCAGGATTGGCTGCCACCTCAGGTGTGTACAACTCCTTATAAAACTCCACGAACCGATCACTTATGGCCCCGCTCACCCCACAACTCCTGGCCCTGTCCAGCTTGAATTTTAACAATGTGGTTTCTAGTTTGGCGCTTTTTAATTTAAAGGCAAACACTTGGCTTGCATTGTTTCCAAACTCAAATGATCTTTGTTGCAGCTGCTCTAAGTTATGCCTGATTGCACTTCCTGTATGGCCTGCCCAATCTCTCCCATTTTCTGAATCCCTTCTTTATCCAAGTGTCCCCTTTTTGTTTTTCTTCAAGGGCCCTCAATGCCTCCCGCAACCTTGCAATTTAATTTTATTTTTATGGGCCCCATGGCAATGAGTTTATCCCTAATTACTGCCTTGAGACACTTCCATAAGAGTCCAGGTGAGCAGGCTTTCCATAGAGTTCAGGTGAGCAGGCCTCAACATCGTTCACCTCTATGTAATCCTTTATTGCTGTCTTTACCTGAAGGACTACTTATGGATCTTCAAGCAATGATTCATTAAGGCGCCACCATGACCCATTCTTCCCTTCTCCTATCCTCCAGATTATCCCCCATAGCAGTGCATGACCTGAACAGGTTCTTTCTCCAATATCACTATCCCTCACCTCCCCAGCTAGTTGCTTATCCACACATAACATATCGATTCTAGAGAAGGACCCATGCACTGCTGAATAAAAGGAATAATTCCGCTTACTCCCATTTACTACCCGACATAGATCCACCACTCCAAATTCAGCCATAAGGGCCTTCATTACCCACCTGGGTTTGCTTGATGCCTTTCTCACTCCCCTTGATGTATTTATGCGTGGGTCAACCACCAAATTGAAATCTTCCCCCATAATGATGTCCCCCCACTGCCCTCCCTCCTTTCCTCTCTCCCCTTATATATTCCACATCAAACTCATCCACACCCTTGCCCACCCACACATTACTTCCCTTCCAGTCCATTAGAGCCATTGCAGGCTCCCTACAGTCATCTCTCTTGGCTCATCTTGGTTCAGGTACTGCTGCAATCTCTTCAGCATTTGTCCCCTTTGTTTGCCACCTTATTTTGTTTGCGCAATCTATGTTCACTTCCAGATATGCAGGACTGCCAGTCTCTTTCCCTCTTAGGATCGTGTTTTGTCCCCAATCTCCATGCTGGTTGGCACCCCAATCCAACCGGCCTGCTTCATCACTTACTCCCATGCAGAGGTTGTGATCCAATTAATTGTGAACTCAAGGACCACCGGAAATAGCCATTGATAGTGAACATTTTCTTCACAGAGTCTTTGTGTAATGACCTGGTAGGCCTACCTTATTTTGTAGCATTATGAGGGACAGATCCCCAAAACTTCTACCTCGTGGTTCTCCCACTGGAGCTTTCCTAGCTTTCTTGCAGCTGAGAGGATAGCATCTTTAGTGGAGAACTCATGTAGACACACCACAATGTTGAGCGGCCTCCCCTCCCTTTGAGGTCCCAGTGCGCAGTGGGCCCATTCAATTTTTAAAACATAAAACAGATTCATCTACACAGTCCCCTTGCAGTCCTTGGATTCGGGATCCCCGTATTCTGAGATTGGCCTGCCTTGAGTGATTTTCAAGGTCCACTAGTTTCAGCGCCAATTGCTCTTGCGCTCCCCAGAGCACACAGTTCTCTTGCTGGAGGGCCTGTATCTGTCCTGTCCTGGTCTCCAACTTGTTCTCAGACCCCTCCACCCACTGACCCAGGTCTGTAAGGTCAATCTGGAGGTCCTCCACCCATTTTTGTAGCATCTGCTTGATTCCTGTGATACCCTGGTGTAGCTTTGAAAACCATCCTTTGAGGTCTTCACATAGCTGTTGTACCTCATTTCCTGGGCATGGGCCTGGTTCTGCAAACACAAGCTTCTTTTCACTGGCGCCAGCATAGTTAGTCGCCATTTTTGCTTTCCCCAGTGTTGTCTGGTGCAGCTTTAAAGGTGAAAGCTTTCAGACTGGGTGTTGCTTTCTTCACTGCCATACACATCGGGCACTTAGTGGAGTGTCTCGCCTCCAAATGTACTTCGTTGGGCTGTGGGGGTTCACAATTTACGAGTCTCTGGCCACAGAGCAATAGACTGAAGCCACTATTCCATCAGCGACATCACTTCGTCCTCCACACACACACAATTTTAAAGTACGTTCTTTGAGTAGCTTGCATTGGCTTATGATATAACAATCAAGGCCTAATTTATTTATTTTATTTGGACAGTTTTCTATACCGCCCCTTCCAGAGATCAAGGGGGATTTACATGGAACAACAAGTTATATAGAACAGAACAGAACTGAACTGAACTATGTACATTCTAACTCAGATGTAACTATGTATATTGATACTCGTTAAACTATATACATTGTAACTCAAGTTGTAACATTGTTGTATCTTTATCTTTATTTTGCCATTTGATAGACGCTCTTGTCGAAACATTAGAGCAGTGTACAATGAAAGGTCCACACCACTAAGCTATAGAAAAAGGAACGCCATATTATAATAGGAAAGAGGGAGAAAGGACAGCATAAAACAAATACAATAAGAGCACAGGACACAGACCAGACAAAAACTCAAGAAGGACAATGAAGATAGGGTGGAGAAACCTAACAACAAAAAGGGGGATGACAATACAAAAGCCAAACATAGTAACAGCACGAGATGCAAGCCAGACAGACTCAGGGAGGGGCGTCAGGGGGAAGGTCAAAGGCTTGTTGGAACAGATAGGTTTTCAGCAACTCTAAACTTGGGATATGTAGTTTCATCAGAGACTGTTACATATATTACTGCTGGAAGTGTATCGCTACAATTGACAGGTGCAAATCATGCTTTTTGGAGAAATTATGACAATTGCAGTTTATGCTTTAGGAGAGATTATGTCTGGTGTGGGGAACTGGGATGGAGCTGACTAGTTGCTGCTGACGCTGTGGTTGCTGTAGTGTTCAATGAAGAGAGGGGTCTTTAATTCCTTCCTGAATATTTGTAGGTCTTTGATCATAGCGAGTCTGGCAGAGAGTTCCATAGGACTGGAGCTGTGTAGGTGAATGCTCTGTTGCTTGTTTGGTTTTGCAGATAGATGTTGGAACATTGAGGTTCTGCTTGCTTTTTCTTCTGTTTCTGGTGTCAGATTGAACATTTATAAGAGATGTCAGATAGGAAGGTGCAATATTGTTGAGTAGCTTGAATGTTGTGATTATCATTTTATATTTTATACAACTTGATATTGGGAGCCAATGGAGATTATGCAAGATGGGGGTGATATGGTCCATTAGATGTTCCTTGGTTATGATTCTGGCAGTGACATTTTGGACTAACTGGAGATAGTTTGTTCTTTTTGGGTAACCCATATAGGAGGCTGTTACAGTAGTCCAGGTGGGGTGTGATTATTGCTTGGACTACCATTCTGAAGTCATGGGGGCGAGAAGGGGTCTAAAATGTTGCATGGTTCTTAACTTGAAAAATATGGTTCTGGCAGTTTGTTTTATATGTGCTTCCATATTAAGGGTTTTGTCTAAGATGATGCGCAGATATTTAGCCTCTTGCTTTACTGGGATGGTGTTGAGTATGTGGTTTGGGGGGGGGGATGAAACTTTGGTTTCTGGTGGTGACAAGTACTTCGGTTTTCTTAAGGTTAATTTTGAAGTTGTTTATATTTAGCCATTTTTCTGCTTCCTGTATGCATTCAGTTTGTGGTATGTGGGGTTATTTACATCAATCTGGGAGTAAAGCAGGATGTCGTCTGCATAAAGGTGATGCACAATTTTCAAAAATTACAAAATTGGGTATCACCTTTATGCAGACGAGGTTGAATATAGAGGTTGAACAGGAGGGCAGAAAAGTGCAGATCCCTGTGGGATACCTTGCTCCTGGGGAAGGGTGATGAAGATTTGTGTACAGTTTTTACATATTAGGTACAATCAGATAGGTAGGATCTGAACCACTGGAGAACTGTTCCTGCTTGACCTAGTTGTGCAAGCCTTGATAGGAGTATATCGTGGTCTACATAGTCAAAAGCAGCCGTTATGTTAAATATGAGTATAAAGGCCTTGTTTGCATTATCCATGGCTGAACATGTAAGTTCTCTTGGTATATTTCCAAGGGAGAGGGATTGGTTGATTATGTTCATTAGGTATGGTGCTAGTTCTGGTTTTGTAGCTTTTATCCAGGCCACAGGGCATGGGTCTAAGTGGGAGGTGGTGGTGTTGATCCTTGTAATTTGTTTCTAGGAGTTGTTTTTCCTTGATGAGGTGATAGTTATGGGAGTAAAGTTATGTACCACCAACGTGTGTAAGTCAGGTATTTTCAATGACATGTGGGTGGATGGGCACTAACAAGTGTGCTTTAGTTGATCACTATTCTATAAGTACACATGTAAAGCTGATGGCCCATATTTTCAGAGTGGATGTGCTCATGGCTGGTGCATGGGCGGAGCAAATGTCTATCCGCCTATGTTATACATAGAATACTATAATATGGATGCATTCTTGACAAATCTAGGTGCGTGATTTACACCAAGTGCTTATGCCTAGACTTAATATGCATATCTAATGGCTTATGCCCTATTTTATACAAAAATGTAGGCAATCAAGAGATACATGTTCCATACAGTAATCAGAATTAATTTACAATGCAAAGGTTTCAATGTAATAAGGTACATATTTTAAAAGTAGAGTAACATTCAATTACAATGCAAATGTTAACATAAGAATAAAAGAAAAGCCCTGCTGAGTCAGACCGAGATCCACTGAGCCCAGCATTCTACCTCTGACAGTGGCCAGTCTGGGTCACAAGTACCCAGGAGATATCAAAAAGTAGGTCCAATTTCTCATAGCTTTTTTTCAAAGGCTAAGTGATGACTTTCCTAGGTCTACTGAGCTAATAACATTTTATGAACTTTTCTTCCAGGAACCTCTTTAGATTCCTGCTATGTTGTCTTTATGTTTTTATTTGTTGTTTGAGCACAGGACATTCAGGTATTAGTCACCTTGACCACATCCTCCTGCAACTGACTTCAAAGTTTAAGTATGCACTGCATGAAAAAAAAGAAGCTTTCTACAATTTGTGTTCAATCTGCTGGCTGTTAGCACCTATTCAGAGGGTTGGTTTGCCTATTTGTTTGCCTGTCTATCCATATTATGGAATAGAAATAGTTTTAAATAATAAATAAATACCAGATGCATATAGCTTCACTCTGCAAAGAGCTGGTGCCATTCCCCAAGTCCTGCTGGCAAAGGGGGGGGGGGGGGGACAGATTGATGACAGCGCACAAATGGGAGAAGAGACAGAAGAGCAGTGAAGAGCGTCTCAGTGTGTGTAGGGGGGGGGGAGGAGGTCGGCATGGCCAGGGCGTCTGTCTAGGGTGGTAGAAACCCTTGGGCCAGGCCTGGGTGGAGCATAAGGGAAGATGTGGCCTTAGAAAGAAGCACAGGCAAAGAGAGAGAAGGGGATGGCAACTAGTGAGAAGGGAGAGGAAGGAAGGAGAGAAAAGAGAAGGGCGAAGCTGATTTTCACTTCCACCCCTCTGTTCTCACAAGCACACCCCATACACTCCTGTGTTCAAAGGCATACACCACACACTTAGGGGGATGCTTACAAAGCTGTGTTAACAGCGCAGAACATCATCGCTTTATCTGCATGAGTGGGGAGATTAAGGTGAAGAGTGGGCATGTCCGCAATACGTGGTTACCGCAGGCCTCAACAGCACGTGATAACCGTTGGATTTGCAGACATTAATTGCATCCAGGCTGCTTTCCAATCGCGCTTTCTGCATTTTTGGTGTGTTATCTGTTGGGGAATTCTGTGCACTCAACCAAGAGAATGCATGCCTTTTGCAGCTGACGCCTCTTGCGATGCTTCCGCTTGGGTCCAAGAGCTTACAAGCAGGAAACAGCCTTATGTTGTCCACTTTTGAATAAAGCTCCCCTTGTTGTCACCAGTGGTAGTCTGGGACTTGTAGTTAGTTTATTCTTTAAGGACAAATTGTAGTTTTGAGTCGGTGGTTCAAGGCAGCAAGAAAATTTATTTTGTGGGGATTTCCAGGGCATTTAAGCTCAATACACAAACAAGGCAAAAAGGATGCTTCTCCAACATAAAGGATAAATCAGGTAACAGAGAGTGACGTAACAAAAACCTCTTTTCACTGTTCAGCTGTTCTTATTCCCACAAGCTTACACCGAGGACTGCCTCGTGTGGTCATTCAACAGAAATACTGCTAAACTTGCAACAGCTGTGATTTTCTTTTCTCAAAGCAAACTTCTTCTAAGCACTGCTTCTTAGCTTCAGAAGGCAATTAAGCTTAGTAAAACACAGTATTAGCTTTCCTTAATTCTAAGCAGATACTGCACTTATTCTCTATATTGTTTCACAGTCTCTCAGCTGAGGTCAATAATGCAGACTCTTCTTTTAAACACAATGAGCAATCCATTGGTACAGGTTCACACTCAGAACTTGGCAAACAGGAATCTATTTGCATTTCTTCTATGGCATCAGGACATATGGTATCTCTATCAAAGTTACAAACTCTCCCAGACTTTCTCTCCTTTAGAAATTCCTGGAACTGATTCCACAGCAATTCAGCTTGTAAAGGCAGAGTTGTATTAGGGGAGTGAACTTTTCCCTCAGCAAACAACTCTCTCAGTGCTTCTAGCTTTGAAGACTCAGCTGTTCTGCTTTTATCAGGGCTATGACTTTTCCCATACGTAAAACTTTCCACCCACCTCTTAGCAGTAGACGGTGAGGGCTCTGCTTCCTGGACCTTAGCAATAGCAAACGGTTTCTCTGTTGATTTCTCAGCTCTGAAACTGCTGGCTTTACCTTGGGGATGGTTTCTCAGACAAGTGCTGATTTCTTTCTTCCTGGGATCCTCCAGGCTCTGAAATTCAGCCTCCTTATGTCCTTCTCCAGTCCCTCTTGGGTAGCTGCTCTCCTGGGAGTTTTCTTCTTTCTTTCTCCTCCAGCTATGCTCAGCCTTGCTCTCTCTGTTGTCCTTTACCTTCCTCCTTCCCTCCTTGTTCTGCTCTGCTCATGGTTTTAAGAACCGTTGGCTGCTAGGCACTCCCTGTTCTCTGCACCTGTGTGACCAATCATCAGGCAAGCTTGTCTCCACCCCTGAGCTAGGGCGTGGCCTGACCTTAGCAGGGATCTGGGTTTTTTCCTGATCTGGCTTGCAAGTCTTATGCACAAGTGAACTGTCATTCATTTCAAAGGGGAAACTAGGATTTTCTTCCACTTCCATGTCTTCCTGGGAGCTTTCATCACTACACTCTCTATCTGCACCTTTTTGCCACATTAGCTGCAAAAGTGTTTCAGTAAACGGACCTCTTAGGGTTACCAGATTTTTGGAGAGCAAATATGAGACACCTGGACAGGGCTGACCTGGGCTGGATGGGACAGGGGTCTCCCTCCTTGGGTATCTTTTTCCCATATATTTTGAAATGATCGGTCCAGATAGCATTTAGTAATTTCAAAAGTTTAAAAAAGACAGTAGCAGCCCTTCTGAAGTTATAAGCACACATGCATACATATGTGCTTAAACTTTATACATGTAGATAAATATTCTATACATTTCTAGAATTCCCCCTCTTTTTTTCAGAAAAGAGGTTAATTTTGCATCTTCTCCTACTAGGATCAAGAAGACTGCATCAGAGGGGTATGCAGG
The DNA here is from genome assembly GCA_033557465.1 of Ichthyophis bannanicus. Classification (NCBI taxonomy): domain Eukaryota; kingdom Metazoa; phylum Chordata; class Amphibia; order Gymnophiona; family Ichthyophiidae; genus Ichthyophis; species Ichthyophis bannanicus. Next base: position 366,656,544 of record CM066033.1, on the reverse strand, counting down.
AGATGCAAAGTCCTTTGCCTCTGTCCCCACTGAAATGGGGGTGGGTATAGTCCATGGAGTCAGGGACACTATTTCAAAATCGGGAACAATCCACACAAATCATGGACATCTGGTACCTTTTTCTAGTCAAATCATTTGTTTCCAGATGGATAACATCAATTTTAGAATCCTTACTTTCCTCTCTGACTTCACTAACAATCTGGTTTGTATTCCTGCTGACTGAGGATCCGCCCTTATCTCCTTTCCCAATCACAGATACATGGAGAGGAATTATAGAAAGGATGCCCAAGGGCAATTGGGGATTCTAAGCCAGAATGTCTGAAGGAAAAAAAGCAGGCACGTCCAGATGAAGACATGATTTCGCAAACATGGAGGTCTGTGGAGTGTCTACACAGACCTCAGAACAGTACATCACTTCAAAATTTGGACATCTAGGAATAGCCTAATGGTTCGAGTACTGGGCTGGGAACAGAGAAGCCAGGGTTCCAATCCCACTGCTGCAGTTGTTGACATTTGTGCTGAGTACTGGGGATGACGGGGTACTTTCTCCTCTAAACCCTATGGATGTTTTTCAGCCAAAACGAGCACTTTTCAGGTGCCCGGAGTAGCTCTAAACTTAGACGTGACACCAGACATCCGGGACACTTTTGAGATCAGGTAGAGACATCCAGGTTGCCGAGAATGCCTCCACTATGCCCCCATTCAGACTTGGATCCACAGACCTAGCCTTTAAAATGGCTCTAGAGACATCTCTCTGCAAGAATTCAGATATACATGCAAGCACATATGCAGTTACACTCAAAGATATATGCATGTTAGTACAAACACAGATATTCCAACCCACAAAATAGAGATATACACACACAAATAGAAAGATAATAACAATACAAAGATAAACACATGCACACATACCCATACTCATACAGAAAGCACGCACCTGACATTCAAAGGATTTATGCTCGTAGCTTTGCGTTATGCTCTTAAAATGGTCCCTGAAAACTTTACTACTACTACTTGTATAGAACTACAAGGCGTATGCAGCACTGTACATATAGATGTAAGACCAAGTCCCTGCTCAGAGCTTACACTCTAATCAAGACAAAACACATAGGGGGTCATTCCAGAACCTGAATAAGGGGTTTGCATGTGCAGTAGGGATCTTTTATGTGCACGTACACGGCTTTAGCACGGTGGATCTCAGAACATGCCCAGAAGAGGCAGAATGGGGACATAGTCAGCAGCGGAGGCATATGAAGCATATTCAGGTAAGGCCTGTGTACATATTAAGTGTTTCCCAGAAATGTCCATGTTGTTCCTGCTGAAATGTGGAATAAGGCCAGGACTTTGAAAATATTCTGCTGTGCTCTGCAATTCCTCCCATATAGAAGAATGGTTGTGATGCGTATTTGCTGAACTGGTGTGACTGCAGTCTGGAAAAATACAAGATGCAGTTACAAAGAACAGAAAGTAGAAGGCAGGGAATGATGTACAAGGTAAAGAAACATTAATAAACACCCTTACAGAAATGTTAAGAAGAGCAATAGTGTTTATTCAGGCTATGCTGAATTGTGATGCTTGTGCAAAAATAGCTGATCCAGGGAATCCTAACAAATCCCGTGTTCTGAAAACTGGGACAGCTGATGTAAGAATAGTATGTGAGTGAGCCAAGAAACAAATTTATGTTGCAGTGAGAAAGGGTGACCATATGTGTAGTCCTGGAGCGTCATGCCATTATGGCATAGCAGCTGTTAGTCATAGCTATGATGTCTTTTGTGACTGCAGGTGAGTGTGTATGTGGTTTGAGGTGTGCATGGGAGGATCTGGTGTGCTCATCTGCGATTCAGGGGGGGCATGAAAACCTGGCCAGCACCTGGACCATATGGATGACTGCAGCGTTACCAGGTGCCAGTGTGATCAGGCAGACAAAATGAGAGGTTCTCTGTAGCTAAATATCAAAACATCCATATCAAAATATCCCTGTCAATAATAAGGGACCCTCAGACTAAGAGCATTCAACAGTGAAAACAGAACTAATGCATACCCAGAATGCACATCTTTTGAGACCAATGGTGTTGCTGTTAAGCATATCTTAGTGCTATTTTCACTGCTGAATGCTCTTATTCTAAGGGTCCCTTATTATTGAGAGGGATATGTTTTGACATTTAGCTATAGGGAACCTATGCAGATTCCTTCTGAATTATTTTTCATAGGGTACTCTACTAAGATCATATATTGTTGGCAGTATGATAGGGCAACCATACATCTGCTGTGCTGCACTGGGAGACATGAATGATATTATGCCAACATTACCCAGATTATACCTTGAGGCCTACATCCCTACCCAGTACAGGATCTATGAGAGCTGCGAGAGTGGTGATATATCTGGAGGCTGGCTACTTGGTGTGATGGCAAGGGATTTCCCCTCCCATGTCCACACAGGCCTGACCAGGGGAGCAGTGCCATAAAACAGATTGTGGGAAGACAGACAGGGTTGCCCCACAGATAGCGGATGTATACAGACCGGCATACGCCATGATGGGACAGGTGTAGCTGCTGTGAGAAATGCCAGTAGCCACATAGGTGGGCCTCAGATGCCATAGCCAGAAGGCCATACTACTACTACTGATCATTTCTATGGCACTACAAGAAGTACGCAGTGCTGCACAGACACACATAAAAGTTGGTCCCTGCTCAGCGGAGCTTAGTCTAGTCAAGACTGACAGCACAGCAGCTGTGGACAGGATACATCCAGTGGAAATGGTAAGGAAATACAAGGGAGATCAGATCCAAAAGCAGCAACGAAGAGGCGAGTGCTCAGCCTGGATTTGCAAAGGGCCTGAGAAGAAGCTGGACATGCAGACTCAAGTAGTTTGTGCCAGGCATAGGGGGCAGCAAGGTGAATGGAGCGGTCTAGAGTTGGCATTTGAAGAGAAGGGCACAGATAGAAGCGATCTGCCAGAATAGCGAGGTTCCCCAGAAGGGGTGCAGAGAGAGGTAAGATAGGAAAAGTAGTTTGGAGAAGCAGAATGAATGCACTTACAGGCCAGAGGAATGAAAAGGGCACACATTTGTTGCTCAGGAATATTATGCATCCTTTGGGGAACTGCAATATTCATTTCGGGTTTTATGCACTTGGAAAGGGACCATCCTTAGCAGTTTAAAGAGTGTTTGTATAGATGACCAAGGCAGTGGGGGGCCAGTTCATAATGCCAAGTACCATTTGATACAAGGTATGCCCTGCCATACATGTTCATATTTACATTCTCTCATACTGGGATTTCCTAGCACTTTTCAGGGCATATAGAGGACTGGAATGTACATGGTCTAGGTTGCAGCCGCAGTCATTTCTCATGGGTATTTGTCTAGTTTGCATCACCAAACTACTGTCGGTGTGACGAGCAGCTTAGGAGATGCATGTTTCTCCTGGAAGACGTGGCATTTGCGGGTACATCATGGAGCCAGGCAGGATCCAAAACATTTATGTGTCCGATAATATTAACCAGGGGACGTGTTTCTCCATTATATTACATGACCCGTGCCTGCACCCGTGCTGCATGCTGGGTGCCTGCCCGAGCCAGCTGAATAGCGCTTTGCCTGTGCTGCAGCAAACATGTCTGCCTCCGTGATTCCAGATCTGTGGACACGTCTAGACCCGCAGATGTGGAATTTGGTTCAAACAGGGCCCATTTTTAATTTAGATGTGTCCGCGGGCCCGACGTGTATGTTATGGAATTAAGCTCATAGTGAAACTGGGGACTAGAGTATGGTAAGATACTCCTCACTTTCTTCTTAACTGCTTATGTATATCAGGGTCCAAAAGCAGCCTTGAAGTAGGATTTTAGCATGAATTTGAATAGGACTAGAGAAACATAGAAACATGATGACAGAAAAAGACCACATTGCCTATCTAGTCTGTCCTTCCATATCAACAACTACAACAGTCCCCTTTTTATCTTTAGAGATCCTCTGTGTTGGTCCCATGCTTTTTTGAATTTAGTTACTGTCCTCATCTCTACCACCTCCACTGGGAGACTTCCATGGATCCACTACTCTTTCCGTAAAGAAATATTTCCGCATATCACTCCTGAATCTATCTCCCTTCGCCCTCATCCCATGTCCCCTCGTAGCAGAACTTGCTTTCAATTGAAAGAGGCTCTCTCCCTGAGCATTTATGCCATGGAGGTATTTAAACATCTCAATCATATCACCTCTATCCCGCCTTTCCTCTAAGGTGTACATATTAAGATCCTTAAGTCTGTCCTCATATGCTTTATAATGAAGCCCACTAATCATTTTAGTAGCCACCCTCTGCACCGACTCCATCCTGTTCACATCCTTTTGAAGGTGCGGTCTCCAGAATTGCACACTATACTCCAAATGAGGTCGCACCAAAGACTTAGAGAGAGGCATTATCACCTCCTTTTTTCTGCTAGCCATTCCTCTCCGTATGCACCCAAGCATCCTTCTAGCTTTTGCCGTCGCCTTTTCTACCTGTTTAGCTACTTTAAGATCATCAGACATAACCACGCCTAGGTCCCGCTCTTCTTTAGTGGACAAAAGTACTTCACCCCCTATACTGTATTGCTCCCTTGGATTGCTGCAACCCAAATGCATGACCTTACATTTTTTAACATTAAATCCCAGCTGCCAAATTCTAGACCATTCTTCAAGCTTAGCTAGATCCCTCCTCATGTTATCTACACCTTCCTGGGTGTCTATTGCAGATTTTGGTATCATCCACAAAGAGGCAAATCTGGAGTGGAGGAATGGCCTAGTGGTTGGGGCAAGGTACTTCAGGCCGGAAGGTCGGGGGTTCAAATCCCACTAGAGGACAGCAACCTTGGTCCGGAAGGACTGGGGTTTCTAGTCCCACAGGTGCTCCTTGTGGTCTTGGGCAAGCCACTTAACCCTCCATACCCATGTCCCCTGTAAAATAGTTATCTCCAAGTTATAATGCCCTGTTCAATGTAATTTCAGTTTGTTCAATGTAAACCGCACTGATGCAGAATAGCACGGTATATAAGAGAATGTAAATAAATTAAATAAATAAATAAAACCTTACCCGACAGCCCTTCTGCTATATCACTAACAAAGATGTTAAAAAGAATGGGACCAAAGACAGATCCCTGGGGCACACCACTGGTGACATCCTTCTCCTCAGAGTGAGCTCCATTTACTTGCACTCTTTGTCGCCTCCCACCCAACCAATTTCTAACCCAAGCAGTAACTTTAGGGTCTATCCCTAGGGTGCTCAGTTTGTTTATAAGTCGCCTGTGAGGAACAGTGTCAAAGGCTTTACTGAAATCTAAATACACCACATCTAGAGCTCTCCCTTGGTCCAACTCCCTGGTCACCCAGTCAAAGAAATCAATCAGATTTGTCTGACAAGACCTGCCTCTGGTGAATCCATGCTGCCTCAGATCCTGTAATCCGCTGGACTCCAGAAACCTCACTATTTTCTCTTTCAGCAGCGTTTCCAATAATTTACTCACCACCGAAGTTAAACTAACCGGCCTGTAGTTTTCAACCACATCCTTACTTCCGCTTTTGTGCAAAGACACCACATGAACCTCTCTCCAGTCCTTTGGCACCACTCCCAATTCCAACGAGGCATTGAAAAGGTCAGTCAGTGGAGTTGCTAGAACGTCCCCAAGTTCCCTCAGTATTCTAGGGTGTATCCCATCCGGTCCCATCGCTTTGTCTACTTTAAGTTGAGCTAGTTTCTCACGAACACAGTCTTCTGAAAATTGTTCAAGATGTCCCTCACTTCTGTTCCTATTTGTGGGTGTTTTCTGAGGTCCTGCTCCTGTTTCTTCATCTGTGAACACAGAACAAAAATATTTGTTAAACAATTCTGCTTTATCCTTATCACCTTCTACATATAACTCCCCTGCACCCTTGAGTCTGACAATACCACTTTTGCCCTTCCTCTTCTCACTAATATATCTGAAAAATATCTTATCCCCCATTTTATTGCATTGCCTATTTCCTCGTCCTTTTGAATCTTTGCCTTCTTGACTACTTTGCTAGCTTCTCTAAGGTTTTTTCCAAATACAGATGCCTGTCTTCCTCTCTCTGTGATCTCTTGTATTTCATGAAGGACTCCCTCTTTTTCTTCACTTTTTCAGCTACTTCCTTCGAAAACCATAGCGGTCTCCTTTTCCTTTTGCCTTTATTTACCATTTTAACAAAAAGGTTGGTTGCCCTTAAAATATCCCCTTTCAGTTTTGCCCACTGTTTTTCTACATCCCCCAGCTGTTCCCATCCCACTAACTACTCCCTGAGGTATTGGCCCATCTTCGCAAAGTTAGTCTTCCTAAAGTCTAAGATCCTCACCTTTGAATGGATTCTAACAGCCCTAGTCCTAATACTGAACCACACCATCTGGTGATCACTGGATGCAAAATGATCTCCCACTACAACATCAGAAACACTTTCACCATTGGTAAGCACCAAGTCCAGTATGGCCCCTTCACGTGTGGGGTCTGTTACCAATTGCCTGAATAGTTCTCCCTGTAGAGAATCCAGGATCTCCTTACATCTAGATGATACTGCAGCAGGAATGTGCCAATCAACGTCTGGCATATTGAAATCTCCTATCAGTAGCACTTCCGCTTTCTAGCAATGCTGCGTATGTCTTCAATTAACTCTCTGTCCACCTCTTCCTCTTGTGAGGGAGGTCTGTATATCACACCAATGCAAATAGATTTCTCTTTCCCTCTTTCTAGTTTAACCCACAATGCCTCCTCTCTCCCTTTTAAGCTCTGTAATTCCAAAGCTTTAATAGTAGTTTTTACATATAGTGCCACTCCTCCTCCTTCTTCCTACCCTGTCCTTTCTGAATAAAGTATAGCCAGGTATAGTTACATCCCAGTCATGGTTTTCTGTGAACCATGTTTCTGTAACTGCCACTAAATCCAAGTCAGCCACTCCCATCAAAGCTTCAACATCAAGGATCTTATTTCCCATGCTATGGGCATTTATACACACTGCTTTCCATATGTTACCCCTGTTACCCATTTCTATAAAGGTATTTAATGTATCACCTACCTGGGGGCTTTCACTTACCTGGGGGCTTTCTTCACCCATCCCCAACGAATCTAGTTTAAAGCCCTCTTCAGTAGATTAGCCAGTCTACTACCGAAGATGCGTTGACCTTTCTTGGACAGATGGATGCCATCTCTGCTCTGCAACCCATGGAACAGCGTCCCATGGTCTAGGAAACCAAAACGCTCTCGATGACACCATCCACGCAGCCATGCATTCATCTCCAGGATGCGAGCCTCTCTGCCTTGGCCTTTACCCTCAACAGGGAGGATTGAAGAGAACACCACCTGTACACCTAACTGCTTCACCCTCTGTCCCAGAGCCATGAAGTCATGGTATACCTGGCAGTATCATTTGTTCCAACATGGATTAGCAACATTGGGTAATAGTCAGTGGGCTTGATGAGTCTCGGCAAACTCTCCGTAACATCTTGGATTTTGGCACCAGGCAGACAGCATACCTCTCTGGACATCAAGTCTGGTCGGCAGATGGATGCCTCAGTACCCCTCAGAAGAGAGTCTCCAACCACCACTACCCTTCGTTTCCTTGTGGTCACTGATTCTGCAACTTTGGGGTACTTCAGCTCTGGTTCTTCCCTTTCCAGGGATGCTTTCACCTCCTCCACTTCCAGGGCTGCATAATGGTTCTTCAATTCAAGGGCTGGAGAAGTTGGATTGGTGATTTTGTAGGCCCTGGTGACTTGTGTCCAACCATCAACATTCTGTTGGCACCCATCTTCTCCTGTGCTGGAGAGCTTGGTTGCTGCAAGAAGGAGCCCGATGTACTGAATCAGGTAGTTTGTTCATTCCACTTTGCTGCTCCATATGCCTGTAACAAAGTCTGGAGATGGCAGTGACAGAAAAGGGCACAAATAAAAGGAATCTGCCAGAGAAGCGGAGTTCCCGAGGAGGAGTGTAGAGTGAGATAAGAGAGGAAAGGTAGTGAGGAGTTGCAGAATGATGCACTTGTAGGTCAGTAGGAGAAGTTTGAACTGGATACGGAAACAGTTAGGGAGCTAGCAAAGAAGAGGGGTTACATGAGCATAGTGACATTGGTAGAAGATAAGCTGGCAGCTGAGTTTTGAACAGGCTGAAGGGGAGTGCCTAAATTTATAATTAAAAATTCACTAAACTCTTAAATTTAGGAGCATAAAAGGTGGGTGGCACCTAAATTAGGTTCATAAATCCAGGAGTCATGCTGTGCATGTTTTCCCCGCTTGTTTAAGGTCTAGATCTAAAGGAGGTTCTTTTCAGTTCCAGGACCAGCTGTTTCATGAAGCGTTCATTTATGACATCTATCATATCCAGCTTAGATATGTACCCAATCTGTATGGGGTTAATATAAAATCTCCCAATATTACCATGTTACCAGATTTGTTATCCTTCCTACTTTCTGTTAGCATTAAACTGTCTGCCTCTTCAGCCTGTCCTGGTAGAGGGTAATATACCCCCACCACCAGTATACCTCCCTATCATGCTGGAATTATTATGGCTAAAGATTTCACATTGCATTTGTTTCCTGCAGGACTTTTATCCAATTTTATTCTATACCATTCTTAACATATAGCATCACACCTCCATCAATTTGATCCACTTTGGTATCTAATCACAGTGTCTCTCATTAGTTGTCCTCTGCCCACCAGATGTTTGATAAGTTTCTTATGTCTCCATCTTCATTTACTATCATCCATTCTTACTCTCCATTCTTATTTTTAGACTTGTGGAATTAGCATACAGAAAGTTTCAAGCATATTTCTTATTTGTATTCCCAACCTGTGTAGCAGTTGATGTGGCTAATTTGACATCATTTATCTAGAAACATAGGCCATGTGGTCTTTTTCTGCCGTCATGTTTCTATCTAATCTGCCCTTTCATATCAAATACTATAATCTCTTCTTTTTCTTTAGAGATCTTCTGTGTTTGTCCCATGCTTTCTTGAATTCAGACACTGTCCTTGTCTCTACTACCTCCATGCATCTAGCACTCTTTCTATAAAGAAATATTTCCATATGTTACTTCTATCCCCTTTCATCCTATTCCTATGTCCCCTCATAGTAGAGCTTGCTTTCCATCAAAAGAGGCTCTCCTCTTGTGCATTCATGCCATGGAGCTAATTAGATGTCTCTGTGTTATGTCCCTCACTTGTTTTGCAGCTTGTCGTGCTGTGAGGGCTTGTGTGCATCAGTGATGCTAAGGGCTAAGCTATCGGTAGCTTAACTACTGACAGAGTCTCCCAAGATGGACAGGTCTCAGCTGAGGTGCCAGACCAAGTCAAACCACCCAACTGGGCAGCAGCAGAATGGGATGGTGTTGGCGGTGGAGGATCACATTTCTGTAACAACAGCAAAAACACTAAAATTAAACTGCATGGAACAAAGGTCTGCAATCTACTTCCATATCTAGCCACAAAATTCTATGGATAATCACAACAAAACAAATTGCACTATAGTGTTGGAAGATGAGACCCCCAGGTCAGAAGGCACTCCACTGGCTACTGGGAAGAAGCTGAAGACATTTCAGAGTAAAACCAGCATTTGATGTGGTTGGATCAATGCCCTCGGGACGTCTGACTGCTGATGCAACTGCACATGAAATGAGAGCCAGAAACTGCAAAGATGTCTTACATATTGGAGGTGGTCAAGAATGAAATGAAATGTGTACAACTCAATCTATTGGATGTCAGCAAACTGAAACGGACTGGCATCAGGCACTTTGCATCTGATTATCACATAGTCTACTATGCTGGAAATGAAAGACAAAGAAGAAATGGTGTTGCATTTATAAAAGAAGAAACTTGCAAGAACTGTAATGAAATACAATGCAATCAGTGAACGCTTAATTTCTATTCGTCTACAAGGAATGCCCATCATCACAACTAAAATTCAAGTATATGCCCCAACAACAACAGCTGCAGAAGAGGATGAAGTTGATGAGTTCTATGAACAAGTACAAACGGAAATTTGACAGAACATGCAAACAGGATATCCTGATAGTCATGGGTGACTGGATGCAAAAGTTGGCAACAAAGAAGAAAGCAAAGTGGTTGAAAAATACGGACTTGTCAACAGAAATGAAGCTGGAGAAAGACTGATAGAATTCTGCAAGACCAACGATTTATTCATCTCTAACACCTTCTTCCAGCAACGCAAGCGGTGACTGTACACATAGACTTCACCCAATGGATTGTACAAAAATCAAATTGACTACATCTGTGGATGTCAATGGTGGAAAAGCTCTATAACATCAACAAAGACAAAACCTGGAGCTGACTGTGGTACAGATCACCAACTTCTAGTATGCAAACTCAAGCTAAAGTTGAAAAAGAGCAAACCACTCATGAATGTAGCAAAATATGACCTTGAGAATATACCACCGGAATTTAGAGACTACCTGCAAAATTGATTTGCTGCTTTAGATACAAATAACAGAGTTCCAGAAGAGTTATGGGATGACATCAAGAAGGTTGTGTTGGAATAAAGTGAGAAATCTTTACAAAAGGTAAAAATGTAAAAACGGTCAAAATGGATGACTGAAACATAGAAACATAGAAATATGATGGCAGAAAAAGACCACATGGCCTATCTAGTCTGTCCTTCCATATCAACAATTATGCAGGGCGCGGGCAACGTCCCGGCGCCCAAGCGTAACCGGGTGCCGGTTAGGCATGGGACCCTGTAAGCGTGGGTCAGACGCGGACGCGCGCACCATGAGGAGCGTGGCATCTTTTAATTTGATTGGCTCCGCGGGTGCACGTGCCAAGCGGAGCCAATCAGATGGGCCGGTCGGGCATGTGCTCCTGCCGCTGTTGCGAGCCTGGAGCACATGCTGCTGGCTGTCGGCGCGGCGTCCCACCCGCCCGCCCATTCTACTGTGGTTGGGTGGGGGGGGAGATTGAGGGGTGTCGCAGCTGGTGGGGGTGTGTTTTGCAGGATCCCGGAGGTTTCCGGGGTCCGGAGCCTTATGCCACTTGGGGTGGGGGCGGGGTGCCCTTGCCCGGATAACCCCTGGAAGACTTTTGCTAGTAATATGGCGAAGTCGGATAGGGGTGGGTGAGCTCGGCCGTTGGGGGGTCCACGGCCGCAGCGGAGGCGGGGCCGCTTTGCTAGTAGCATGGCTGGCGGCATATCGCTCCGCTGGGTTGCGAGAGTTATGTATTCTTGGCATTAATGTTAATACGTTTCTGTTGGAAATAAAGCTGCGACCAGTTTGTTACCATGAAAATGTTGTCTGTGGTTTGTACCATAAGGGGGTGTAGGGGGGGTATGGGAGGAGGGGGGGGGTTGGGGGTTGGAGTTGGAGAAGCGCCGGGTCCGGCTACCCGGTTACTACAACAGTCCCCTTTTTACCTTTAGAGATCCTCTGTGTTTTTTTGCTTTTCCCATGCTTTTTTGAATTCAGTTACTGTCCTCATCTCTCACTGGGAGACTATTCCACGGATCCACTACTCTTTCCATAAAGAAATATTTCTGCATATCACTCCTGAATCTATCTCCCTTCACCCTCATCCCATGTCCCCTCGTAGCAGAACTTGCTTTCAATTTAAAGAGGCTCTCTCCCTGAACATTTATGCCACGGAGGTATTTAAACATCTCAATCATATCACCTCTATCCCGCCTTTCCTCTAAGGTGTACATATTAAGATCCTTCAGTCTGTTCTTATATGCTTTATAATGAAGAGCACTAATCATTTTAGTAGCCACCCTCTGCACTGACTCCATCCTGTTCACATCCTTTTGAAGGTGCGGTCTCCAGAATTGCACACTATACTCCAAATGAGGTTGCACCAAAGACTTATACAGAGGCACTATCACCTCTTTTTTTCTGCTAGCCATTCCTCTCCGTATGCACCCAAGCATCCTTCTAGCTTTTGCCATCGCCTTTTCTACCTGTTTAGCTACTTTAAGATCATCAGACACAACCACGCCTAGGTCCCGCTCTTCTTTAGTGGACAAAAGTACTTCACCCCCTCTACTATATTGCTCCCTTGGATTGCCCAGAAACGCAGAGAAGCTAAAGTTAGAGGAGAAAGAGGCAATCGCAGAACTCCATCATTGATGGAGAAGAAATTGAAACAGTGGACAACTTTAACCTACTTGGATCAACTATCAATAAAGAAACAACAAGTAGTCAAGAAATCAGATGACGCATTGCTCTTGGCAGAATGGCTATGAAGGACCTAGACAAGATTCTCAAGTGCAGAGATGTCTCTCTCCATACAAAGATTCGACTTGTTCAAGCCATGGTATTTAATAATGTCATATGGATGCAAACGTTGAACAGTGAAAAAGATATACAGAAAGAGAATTGATGATTTTGAATTATGGTGCTGGCGACAAATACTGTGTATTCCATGGTCTGCCCAAAGAACAAACCAGTCAGTACTAGAGGCGATCAAACCTAAACTTCAGCTATCATACTTTGGACACATCATGTGAAGAGAGAGATCATTAGAGAGAGAGACATCAAGCTTGGCAAGGTAGAAGGTCAACACAAAAGAGGAAGGTCAGCAATAAGATGGATCAATACAATAACAGCAGCTATGGGTGCTGTTCTGTCAACAATGAGCTGCCTGACTGAAGATGAAACACAGTTTAGAACAACTATCCAGAGGATCACTATGAGTCGACACCGACTCGAAGGCACATAACTACAACATTATATGTCCTCTATCCTGCCATTCCTCTAACATATACATAGTAAGATCTTTAGGTCTGTCCTCATATGCTTTATAACGAAGACCCCTAACCATTTTAGTAGCCACCATCTGCACCAACTCCATCCTGTTTGTCCTTTTGAAGGTGTGGTCTCCAAAATTGCATGCAATACTCCAAATGAGGTCACACCAGAGATTATACAGAGGCACTATCACCTCCTTTTTTCTGCTGGCCATTCCTCTCCCTATGCACCCAAGCATCCTTCTGGCTTTTGCCATCGCCTTTTCCACCTGTTTAGCCACCTTAAGATCATCAGAAACAATCATGCCCAGGTCCCACTCTTCTTTCTTGGACAGAAGTACTTTGCCCCTTACACTGTACTGCTCCTTTGGATTTTTGCAGCCCAAATGCATGACCCTGCATTTTTTAGCATTAGATCTCAAGTTGCCAAATTCATGACCATTCCAACCCTCCTCATGTTATCTACTCCTTCCTGGATGTCTACTCTATTGCAGATTTTGGTATCATCCGCAAAGAGGCAAACCTTATCTGACAGGCCATCTGCAATATCATCAACAAAGATGTTAAAAAGAATCAGACCAAGGACAGATCTGTAGATTCTGGTTCCCACAACAGTTGCCCAAATATCACTAATCAAAGAATTACTTAGACGGCAGTTGCTTTAATTACAAAAAACTTTTATTTCAGCATAACAAAACATTAGTGTCATGCAAAACAGCAAAGCCTGTCTAGAAATGGCAGACAGTACTTTCTCTCTCTGTAAAGGGGGAGAAAATACTGCCCACCCGATCCTCCAAAATGGCTGGTTTATATACATTTCTCCCTGTCTCAAATGTCTGCTTCAAATTAGTGTCAGTGAATCCATCATAACTACTTAGGTGTCAGCAGGGCCTCAGGGTCCTGCAACACTTTACCCCAGGGGAGAATCTCTTTACATTTGTACATCTGGACCTGCTTTTAGGTCTGCTCATCTATGCATGGCCTGTGACCTTTATACATCTGGATCTGCTTTTAGGTCTGCTCATCTATGCATGGCCAGTGACCTCTGCCCCTTCCTGTGTTTTTCTTCTTTTGGCACTAATTGAAACCGTGCAGAGCTAGAGAGAGTGCTTTTGTTCATTAGTTTGAATTCGTTGAATTCCTAGCTTGGCCTGTACTTTCTTTTGCTAGGCACCAACATTCTGCATACTCCTATCCAGAATATGATTACCTAGAATCCTCTATAGCAGGCCGCATCTATTATCTTATAGCAAGCATATACTCTCATATAGCTATTGTCGTCTTGTCTTCTGTGCCATCCATATACTGTGTAGTTTCACCAGGCAAGGGTACAGTCATATAAAGCCAATATATAAGCAGACCTAACTCAAATTTCCCAACATTCTACACTTTTTCTTTTCCTTTTTCTTTTTTATGTGGAGGGGCAAACGTAATCCCACTAAGGGGCATTGATAACAATAACCATTTGAGACAGGGAGGGATCATCAAGGGGCAGCTTTTGGTACTGTACTTTGCAATATCATTCTTTTACAGCATCCTAATAAAATAGGAAAAATACAGCAGGCAAGAATACCAAAAACATTAGGCCTCCTCCGAGTCCGGAATACCAGCAGGCAACATTCTAAGAGAATGGAAGACATACAGCTTGCAATAATACTGAACACATCAAATATTCAACAAAGTGATGAAGAAAGCTTTGAAGATGTTACAGTACAACTTGAGCTGGTGTGGGTATTGCAATTGCTGTAGCCCAAATGGCTTGTAGATTTTCCCAAAAGTCCCAATCAGTCTTAATAGTCTTTATTTTCAGATAATTTGGGACTGCTTCCCAGCAGTTTTTCAGGACTGCGTCGTGCGTTTAAGTGTGGTTTAGTTCAGAGGTCTTGGGGTGGTCTGTTCCATCTGGATTATGGCCAATTTCCTCTGCTGGAATCTCTGGATTGCAATTGGTGACATGGTTCCAGGTCCCATTCAGAAGAGCAGCATCCAATATTAAATGAAAAGACTAAAATATTCTAGATTAGATTTTACAATGAGACAATGCAATGTGACAAACATAATTTCATCCACATTTACTTAAGATCATAACTATCTCATATGGTATCAACTGTGTCTCTCAGTTTGATAAACCTCTTGTCTCTCCATCACTGGAGATTCATTTGCTGGTAGGAAATACTCCACCATGCCCTTAACTGATCTTTACATATTAATAGATTAGACAAGTTGCACACACGTATTCTGCAAGTTTGGCAAGTTTCAGAATTACTCCAATTTTTATTTGTGAAAATTTGTCATCAAATCATCCCTCTTTTTTACCCCTGCATGTCTGGCCAGGACATACAAAGGCAAAATTAGGCAAAAAGCATCTGGAAGTACCACATGGCCAGTGTGGATGTTCCAAAGCATATCAGGGTGCAAAATGCACCTAGCCTGTCTCCAGGTGTCTATTTCCAATTGTTGAGTATGTGTTGGGGCTTAAATGACTTCCTGAATTAAAGATTCTGGAGACAGCATAGTTGAATAAAATTTGCTTACATGTTCATTAGACAGATATGTCACTTTAAATAACCTTCATCAGTTTAATGTCCATCAGAGTACCACCTCTTAATTGGCATGCTAAGAACATCAAACAATTGTTAAAAACTTAGTATATAGAATATATAAACTTGGATTCTTCTTAATAAATATAACAACATGAGTAAACAGTGTCCTTTTTTTTCTCACCAACTTAATTGGTATGGTTCAAAAATGGACATATGTGCTCATTCAAAATAGCAAATGTCTTAAACAATCTGAATAAAGTCCCTACAGTATAAAAATATTATTTTGTAACATTTTTATAATGGTAGTCGTAATAGGACAAATCATGACTTTTAACATGACAGCCACATGTCTCTCTCTCACGTATGACTAGAATCTATTGTATATACTGTTCTCAGTGAGAGTGCTGAACAAGGCAAAATAATTATCCTGAGTCATTCATGACACTGATACTGTTGCATGTCAGGCGGAGACTTCAAAGCAGTGCTTGGGCTAGCTTCACCTTACCGGCATGCTATCTTAAGAAATGCAAATGGACAACAGAACTAGACAGACATGTTAAAAACAAACAAACCTCTGGGCTGTAGGAGACTTTGTCTAATCAATTCAACTTAATGTTATTGTTTTATGTGTAAATAACTTTACAAATATTCTCATATTTTTCTGGGAACTAAGCTCCATTTTTCACCAAATTTGTTCTGCAAGTGTGTAAACTAAAGTAAATTTGTATGTCATAGTGCTACAGTATAGTGTATTCCTAAAATTGAAACTTAAAAAAATCTTTCAAAACAAAGTACACTGTGTTTTCTCTGGACCCCAACATATAAAATTCAAATACAGAAAAACAGATGAATTTATCCTAAAATTCAGCAACTCCCATGTTACTGTCCTTAGTCATTAGTCATTAGCACTGAGCTTAAGAATACAAACACTCCCTTTCACATTTAAATTGAATGAAACTGGTGTCAAACTGAACTGCAGACTAAACAGTAGATCTCTCTTTCTGTCCTTTAAACAAAAGTTAAAATAAAACTTAGTTACAGCTCTTTTGGATTTATGAACAATAAGCATGTCCTCAATGAAATGCTTGCAACAATATATAAAATTCTGTTTTACTTTTAATTTTGCTCGATCAAAACCAAACATATAACTTCTCATTCACTCAGGATTTAAATCATTTCCCAGTTGCAATCTGCCAGCTCATCTGTAAGCAGCCCATCCTGAGAAACTTCGCTAAACCCTTCCCCTTTGGGGAATTCTGAAGCAGTATGCTTTTCAGCTTGAGAAACTCAGGACCTTAAAAAAACAAGTAAAAAGTATTTTCTTCATAATCTTATATAAGGATTTTCTCCAACAATTTAGTACTAATTCTACAGGATAAATTTAAAGCACTGAACTAGACATCTTTGCATCACAAGGTTACATATTTTCTTAAACAGGTTTTCTTAACTTTTAGAGCTATTTTTCCTTGGTTACAAAATCCAGCTGTAATCTTTTTCCTTTATCAGTTTAATCTTGAATTTGTAAAGTCATAAGAACATGACAAAACTGATCTTGCATCACCGAGTCAAAACTAATCTTAGCATCACTACGATCTTTTATTAATCTCTGGTTAATTAGGATCTTCCACATTTGTTAGAAAAATCAAAATAAGCTTCTCAAAAAGTAACAAATACATAGGAATTCGTTCCGCATTGTGTACAGCTGCCCTATGACCTAATCAGCACAAGCTTTCTAACAGACCCAGGCAGAGCTATTTAATCTTCTGACACACAGAAAACAGCAGACAAATTTTTCTTAACCAGGATATACTCAGATCCCAAATTTAAAAAATAAAACTTACACATATGGATCAGACTTATTCACTGCACACAAATATGCACAGGGGAAAAAGAAACAATTTGAAATTTTCAGGCTGTACTTGTAACTATAAACTATTTTTCTTTGTTTTTCTACCAGTCAGATCACTGCACACAATAGCTGGCAGTTCAGAATAAAAACACTGTCAATTATCTGTGTGGTCTGCTTCTAAGATTCTCACTTCAGTGTGCAATACACTCCACTCCCAATCCATTAACTAAGAAAATCCATTCCATGTTACAATACAAACTCAAACAGACAGGAGGAAAAAAAACTAGCCGTCTCAGCACATCAATAGCTACAGCAGACCCTGGAAGATTTTTCATAGTTTTCAATATTCTAAAGAAGACAGGAAAGGCTTGGAAGAATAGAGACAGATAAACAAACACCGCTTGTCACTTGTGTTCCAGGGACTCCGGGCCAACGGTTTTACCCTCTCCAGAGACTGGGGCGTCTTACAAGCACATGAATATTGTGAAAGAAAATAAAAGCAAACAGATACGCTCTCCAGGAATTCCCCACTTAGTTCAACTTTAACAAAGAATTCTAATCAGTTCAGCTCCAGGGACCATAAAATCTACTGAAGAAGCCAGCAATGAAAGGACAGTGTTTACTAAAGACTAAAACTAAAAACACAGGACAGAGTTAAATGCATTATACCTAACAGCCTATCTGGTCAGAATACTGAAACTGTACTAGACCCACTCCCCCCTGGTTATTTAATTCAGCTGCAGTTAGCTCCTTCATTCGCTTTGATCTGGAACTTGTAAAGTAATTCATTTATCTAGCTATAATTAGTCAAAAAGATACTTAGAAAGCTATTATTCAATAGATCTAATCGTCACCCTCTCTGGTCTGTGAGCATCCCAGATAAGGAGATCATCCCCGTTTTTCTATAAATATTCTCCTTAGCTGTCCCTCTTTCAAAGATCTGTAAACCTGGTGTTTTCACTGTTTGGGAACAGGGGCAAACCCCTCTTTATTTGCAAAGGGGGGGGTGTAACTTCGCTTTTACAGACGGAAAATTCAGACCTTTTTATTTACAAAGGTGAGAAGTTACTTATCCAGGACTCATACAAACATACAACTCTTGCGCTTCGTCTAAACCCAGCCAATCCCCTCGCAGTGATGGGGGTATGGAAACGTGGATAAAGACACACACTCGCTTCATATCAATGATATGTACAGTCTCAAGCGTACATCAATCAATCCCTGAGAGAGACCTAATGTCTGGGCAAAACGTCCTTTCCCTAATCATTCCCTAATGTTACAACTAAATACAGAGACACTCTAACAGTTTTCTTACATAACAAAATATTAATTACATACTTACCCACCACTCGAACCCGGGCAAGTCTTCTGTCCTTTCGTACAGACAGGGAAACTGAACACTCACCAGTGGAGTCATCCTAGGGTATCAAAATCTCTCTTGACGTCACTCAGAGCGGTATTCCCATCTTCTGTACCAGCAGAAGGAATCCTCTTCTCCTAATGAGAAGGTATTCTCATCCCCTGGTTTTTTTTTTCTGTGAAAAACAGGAGGTAGTCCCTCTGACAAGTAAAACTGCAGTCAGAGGAGTCCTTGGGCAATTTAGAAAATTTAGAGGGGCTTCGGCACCAATTGTAGCTTCTGGTTCCCACAACGGTTGCCCAAATATCACTAATCAAAGAATTACTTAGACGGCAGTTGCTTTAATTACAAAAAACTTTTATTTTAGCATAACAAAACATTAGTGTCATGCAAAACAGCAAAGCCTGTCTAGAAATGGCAGACAGTACTTTCTCTCTCTGTAAAGGGGGAGAAAATACTGCCCACCCGATCCTCCAAAATGGCTGGTTTATATACATTTCTCCCTGTCTCAAATGTCTGCTTCAAATTAGTGTCAGTGAATCCATCATAACTACTTATTTATTTTTTTATTTTAATTCTCTTATATACCGCGCTATTCTGCATCAGTGCGGTTTACATTGAACAAACTGAAATTACATTGAACAGGGCATTATAACTTGGAGATAACTATTTTACAGGGAACATGGGCTATGGAGGGTTAAGTGGCTTGCCCAAGACCACAAGGAGCAACTGTGGGACTAGAAACCCCAGTCCTTCCGGCCCAAGGTTGCTGTCCTCTAGTGGGATTTGAACCCCCGACCTTCCGGCCTGAAGTACCTTGTCCTAAACCACTAGGCTACTCCTCCACTTAGGTGTCAGCAGGGCCTCAGGGTCCTGCAACACTTTACCCCAGGGGAGAATCTCTTTACATTTGTACATCTGGACCTGCTTATAGGTCTGCTCATCTATGCATGGCCTGTGACCTTTATACATCTGGATATGCTTTTAGGTCTGCTCATCTATGCATGGCCAGTGACCTCTGCCCCTTCCTGTGTTTTTCTTCTTTTGGCACTAATTGAAACCGTGCAGAGCTAGAGAGAGTGATTTTGTTCATTAGTTTGAATTCGTTGAATTCCTAGCTTGGCCTGTACTTTCTTTTGCTAGGCACCAACATTCTGCATACTCCTATCCAGAATATGATTACCCAGAATCCTCTATAGCAGGCCGCATCTATTATCTTATAGCAAGCATATACTCTCATATAGCTATTGTCGTCTTGTCTTCTGTGCCATCCATATACTGTGTAGTTTCACCAGGCAAGGGTACAGTCATATAAAGCCAATATATAAGCAGACCTAACTCAAATTTCCCAACAGATCCCTGTGACACACCACTGGTAACTTCCTTCTCAGAGTGAGCTCCATTTACCTGTATTCTTTGTCGCATCCCACTCAAGCAATTTCTAACCCAGTCAGTCACTTTAGGGTCCATCTCTAGGGTGCACTGTTTGTGCAGTATGGTGTCAAATACATTACTGAAATCTAAGTATACCTCATCTAGGGCTCTCCTTAGGTCCAACTCCCTGGTCACCCAGTCAAAGAAATCAATCAGATTTGTCTGACAAGACCTGCCTCTGGTAAACCCATGCTGCCTCGGATCCTACAATCCATTGGACTCCAGAAGCCTTATTGTCCTCCCTTTTAGCAGCATGTCCAATAATTTACTCACCACAGAGGTTAGACTAACCGGCCTGTAGCTCTTAAGAATGAGGTTGAGAACTATAGGCTGGTTAGTCTAAACTCTGTGGTGAGTAAATTAATTATTGGAAACACTGCTAAAAGGGAAGACGGTGAGGTTTCTGGAGTCCAATGGATTGCAGGATCCAAGGCAGCATGGGTTTACCAGAGGCAGGCCTTGTCAGACAAATCTGATTGATTTCTTTGACTGAGTGACCAGGATGTTGGACTGAGGGAGAGCCCTAGATGTGGTGTATTTAGATTTCAGTAATGCCTTTGACACTGTTCTGCACAGACGACTTATAAGCAAACTGAGCACCCTAGCGATGGACCCTAGACAGGATTAGAAACTGGCTGAGTGGGAGGCGATACAGGTAAATGGAGTGCATTCTAAGGAGAAGGAGGTGTGCCACAGGGATCTGTCCTTGGTTGGATTATTTTTTAACATCTTTGTTAGTGATATTGTGGAAGGCTGTCGGGTAAGGTTTACCTCTTTGCAGATGATACCAAAATCTGAGAGACAGTATTTATTTAGTTTCATTACTTTATTAGTATTTAGCTCATGCCTTTCCAGTGGTAGTTTCAGAGTAGACATCCAGGAAGGAGTAGGTAACATGAGGAGGGATCTAGCTAAGCTTGAAGAATGGTTAAGTATTTCACAGCTGAGATTTAACGCAAAAAATGCAGGTTCATGCATTTGGGCTGCCAAAATCCAAGGGGGCGAAGTACTTCTATCCACAAAAGAAGAGCGGGACCTGAGTGTGATTGCTTCTGATGATCTTAAGGTGGCTAGATGGGTGGAAAAGGTGATGGCAAAAGCCAGAAGGATGCTTGGGTACATAGGGAGAGGAATGGCCAGCAGAAAAAAAGGAGGTGATATTGCCTCTCTCTCTGGTGCGACCTCATTTGGAGTACTGTGTGCAACTTTGGAGACCACGCTTTCAAAATGATATAA
Organism: Ichthyophis bannanicus; assembly: GCA_033557465.1. NCBI lineage: Eukaryota > Metazoa > Chordata > Amphibia > Gymnophiona > Ichthyophiidae > Ichthyophis > Ichthyophis bannanicus. The sequence continues at coordinate 366,635,401 of CM066033.1, read as the reverse complement.
ACAGGATGGAGTCTGGGCAGAGGGTGGCTACTAAAATGGCTAGTGGTCTTCGTTATAATGGCAAAGAGCAGCTACAGAGAAAGCAAAGCAATGGATCCTGGCAGCCACACAAACTCTGGGTCATCAGTGCCTACTCTTACCTGTCAGAAGAATAGGCAATATGCAAGTAATCCATTCACCCTTGTAAGTGGCTTTTTGAAATCTCCCTTACTATGTATATATTTACGAAATAAAGTTTAATATTTAGAAGTGCAATGTTCAAATATGCATTTTTATAGAATTGTTCTGGGAGGGATGGTATTATTACAATTGAATTTAATAATCAAAATCTTGTAGACATGGGTGCTAAGGGTATAAAAACTAATTGCAAAGGGGTGCAAGACTGAAGTTTTGCTTATGGTGCCTAATACCCGTGCACCAGTCCTGCTATAGTGCAGACTGAAATTTCTTCTCTACTAGCCAGCCACACAATTATACAAAACCTCTTCTTCATTCATGCAGACAGGACTTAAGCAATAAGTTTCCACGGTGGGATTAGTGCTATATAAACATAAGACTTTAAACCGCTAATTAATTTTGGTTGCAGCTTTATTATTTGACATAATCTTTCTATCTGATTTATATTAATGTATTGCTCAAAACTAAAACACACAGACAGGCCCTTGGCCTGCTAATGGGCTACTTAGCTGAGTTTAGTTTAGATCTGTTTATATTTCACCTTTCTTCAATTCACTCAAAACAGATTACAGAAAAAAACGACGGAATGTGCTATGGTCATCTAAACTAAAGCATTAAATATAACCCTAACACAGAAAATAAAATAAAGCAAATTATAAATACATGATAAATCATAAAAAGAAAATACATTACATGAAATATCAATGGATAGTGGACTTTGTTATAAAGCATATGAGGACAGACTTAAAGATCTCAATATGTATACCTTAGAGGAAAGGCGGGATAGGGGAGATATGATAGAGACATTTAAATATCTCTGTGGCATAAATGCACATAGCTCTGCTATGAGGGGACATAGGGTGAGGGTCAAAGGGGATAGACTCAGGAGTAATATGCAGAAATATTTCTTTACGGAAAGAGTGGTAGATGTGTGGAATAGTCTCCCAGTGGAGATGGTAGAGACAAGGACAGTATCTGAATTCAAAACAGCATGGGACAAACACAGAGGATCTCTAAACGAAAAAAGGTCACTATTGTAATTGATATGGAAGGGCAGACTAGAAAGGCCATGTGGTCTTTTTCTGCCATCATGTTTCTATAAATAAAATATGCACTGAAATATAGATGAATATGGGCTAGATGGAGAAGGCAATATAATAATGAAAATCTGCCAGACCAAAAAGTCAAACCAGAAAGGAAACTCTTTACCCCATTCCTAAACTCTGAGACGGAATCAAGTTTATGGATTACAGAAAAAATATGGGGCATGTTTACGAACATGCGCTAAGTTAGCATGTGGTCATCCCCAAGATAAGCGCAGAAGGTGATGTAGACCCCACTGTTAGAGGCATGCCTGGCATGTTCCCTTGCAGTTACCGTCGGGAGACGCATCTCGCCATGCTAACTGACTAGCACATCTAATGCGGGTGTCCTTGTCGCTCGCCATTGAAAAGGCAGTAAGGACATGCACGCTAACGGCAGTAATTGGAATTAGTGCATGTCAATGATAGATGCTCTTATTGTGATGTGTTGCCAATGCCCACACTTGGCCCTTAAACCATCCAGTCACTGCCCCTTCAGATGCTAATGTTTACCGCACTACTCTGTGCTGTCAGTGAGGTGCTCTCAGTGCACAGTAAACCCCAAACTAACTTTTTTGTGCACTTTATTTTCCGTCATTGCTGGAATAATGAGGCATGTTTAATAAAAGTTCTTTTTCCAATCTGGTTTGGCTCACTGAGGCAAGAATAAGAAAATCCTCAAGAGCTGAGTGGAGAGCCCTGTTTGGAACGGAGTGCTAGAGTTACATAGTGATTCAGCACACTGCAAACTGTGGAGCTGTGTTTCCCAAGCTAACCCTGGAACATATCCTAGAAAGCCTGATTTTCAGGATATCCTGAATGAAAATGCATGAGAAAGGTCTGCATAGCAAGGAAGAAACTACATGCGGATCTAGCTCATGGAGGTCCATCCTGGATATCTTGAAAACTGCACTGGCCAGGAGCTACTTTACACCTATATGAGAAACAATGTTCTACAGAACAATTTGAATTAAATTTTGAATAGAACTGGCAAACCTTTATAGAGTTTCAAGACTGGGGAAATACGTTCTCTTAGACTAGTACCTAAAACTAATCATCTGCAGTTTATGAAGTTTCTAATTAAGGATAACAGCATATAATGAATTGCAATAATTGATGGGCTGCTATTAAGGTCTGAACAAATGTAATTAGGTACCCTTGTGCCCAAATTGGAAGCAATGAATGAATATGCAGTAACTGAAGGTTTTCTGGGCCTCCAGTACTACCAAGCCCATCTCAGACCTGCAGGAAATGTAGTGCTTCTGGACCTGAGATTAAGAAGTACAAAGTTAAGATATGCAGAAACTGTATGAAGTCCAGACATGATGCAAAAGATTGTAGGATGGTTATTCTTGGGGCACTTTCTCCCAATGGGCTAGTTTTGTGCATACCATGACAGTCATGAACCTCACTTCTAAGCCAGGGCATGTGAGATATGATCTCGGTCTCTCAAATTTACCGCTAATGCTCGGCTACACATGGTTACCATGTGTAGCCTCTGCTGAGACAGCAGTCATTCATATGAGCACAGCCCCCTGAAAAGAATGCTAATATGTCCATGCTATAGTGCAAGCCAGAACAACAGGAATGGAGCCCTTGCCCCCAGGGGCCTATCTGGTCCCATCCTAAAGAGGCTCATTCAAGTACGCCTATGGACAGGAAAATTAACTTGTGTACCTGCTTGTAACTTGCCTTGAGCTCAGATTTGGAAAGGTGTAATGACTTCATCCTTGACTACTAAAAAGGACAGCAAATAAATGCTGAATAGAGAGACTAATGACCAGAGAAAACCAGCAAGAACTAAAAGGAAGTAGGAGAGCAATGAACTTTTGACCCAAGAAGGCAGGAGACTTGATTGATCCTCTGATTATAGAGATGGAAACCACCCAGACCTCTAGCACTGAACTAGATGACAACCTGGAAGCAATGTAAAACGCAATAATTGGCTAGCTGATGCAATTTCCTAACTTACCATAAACATTCAAGAGCAAGGCATTTAGTCATTGAGTTGATGCCCTGTAAGATGCTGTAGACAAGTTCCCTACCACAGCTCAGATGTTGGAGGAGAGTCTAGCTGCTTTGCAGAACCAAGCAGAAGGAACTGCTGTGAGGAACTGTGACCAGCTCAAAACAGTAGCAACTAATATCGTAATCAGTTTGTATTCTGTTTAATCTCCTTCCCAGTCTATAGTGACTTTCTCTTTTTTTTTTGTCCATGACTATCAGAAGTACAAAAAAATCCTGTAAAATGTATTATGCCCTTTCCTTTTTTGCCAGCCAAAAGCATGACATCTATGTGATACAAGAGTGTGGTATCCCATATGTGCAGCTGTACTCCTACATTGGCAAAATCCATGCAGGAGTCCTGATCTCTGCAGCTTAGCGTTGTAGCTAGAGCTTTGGTCACTAAAGACTGTTCCTGGTTCCTGGCCAGGGCTCCTTGGCCACGGGCATATAAATCTGTTGGGGGAGGGGGGATTGGCAGGTGACCTGCCTGGTATTTCCCCTGCTGCAGCACCCTCACTACTGTCCCCCAACATCTAGCATTCCTTTTCCTCCACCTCAGTCACCAGCACTGTTCCCTCTAAGCTGTGCGTGTGTGCGCGCGCACACACCTCGCCGAGCGAGCGCACATACTTTACAACAGAGCGCACAAAAATTTTGGTTCTGATTCTGATAGAAAACACAGACGTCTTAAAATTTAAAAGTTGTTGTGTATTTACGGTTTTCACAAGTCCTACAATATTTTCTAGTGCAATCAATGTGGTGTACATACTGTATTCTGACGTGTAGTCAAATTTTAAAGTATATAACTCCGAGTGTCATTATGTGGCGCACAAAAATTTAACCTTCCTTCAAAAGCTGCACAGCTGATATTTTATGCGCACACAGCCTACAGAAAATTAGAGGGAACATTGGTCACCAGCTTCTCCTTCCAGTAAGCAGGGCTGGCCCAACCATTAGGCAAACTAGGTGGTCACCTAGTGCAGCAGCTTTGGGGAGGGGGGGGAGACAGCAAAAGAGCAGCTACAGTAAAAGCAAAATAATGTGTCCCGACAGCCACGCAAACTCAGACTCATCAGTGCTTGCTTTTACCTGAAAAAAAGAATGGGCAATTTGCAACTATTCCATTTATTCTTGTTAGTGGCTTTTGGAAATTTCCTTCATTATGAACGTATTTACAAATCAAAATTTAATAATTGAAAGTATGTTCCCAAATATGCATTTTGATAGGATTTTCTTAGAGAGATAAGACAATTATGATTGAGTTTAATTTTCCAAATCTTGGGGGAAGGGGGTGCTACAATGCCAAAGGTTTGCCTAGACACACAAATTATGGTCTTCTTCCGAGCGCTCAATACTAACATAAATTACTAAAATGCTCAATAATATCCACAAGGAACTTATGTTCACTTTCGAATCTTCTTATATAATCAATCAAGTGAGATGTTTTTGTACTAACACTGAAGGTCTCAGACTTACACGGCACTCATTTCTTGGGCTTTTTTTTTCACTTGCCCAGCTGATGTGCCTAATAGCATCAATGACCTTCAGTGTATATTATCAAGTAATATTAAATTATCAAAGAATCCAAAGGTAGATGGAGCTATGGCTATGTTGTCCTATTATTAAGTACCGCTAAGGCTCTTAATTTTAGCCATAAAGCCATATTGCACTTGGCTTAAAATAAGCATACTGCTGCCATCATGCTCTTCTGTGATCCCAACGCCTTCCTCGGGTACCTCAACCGCGTTTCACTTAGATTGTTTGTTTCATCAGGGGATCGTATTGGCTTCTTGACCTTTATCTAAAAAATACAACCCTGGTGTTTAATCTTTTTCATTTATTTCTATTGTGAAGTTCCTACCACTCCCTCTAAGCTTACTCATATTAAAAACAACATACACATACCAGAAACTTGAAAAACTGCTGCCCACGTCCTCTTAATTTCCTGGCAAAAACAACGATTTTTCAAGCTGACTTTTTCACTGCCACAAAAACGCCGCGCACGCAGAACTGGATCACTACTCCATTTTTAAAGTCCTGAATACTCGAATCTCATTGGCAGCTCCCACTTCCATTTCAACTTGACGTCATTACAAACTCTTTTTCGCTTCGGTATTATTTGGGCTTATAAAACGCTGGTATGTGTCTCTTTCCTCAACTTACTCTATTTAAAAATTCCATATCATCATCTGACTCCCACTTCTATAGTGTATGACTGCCTAGGGAAAAAGACCCTCGCACTCCTATAATACTTGAATTGAATCTTCTTAAATACACACTGCCCAATCTATACTTGCATTAATTCCTGTAGGTGTTGTTGCATTCAGTCTAAGGATCCATCTCTGCTCTCGAATCAGTAAAGTTTGATCCTGAGACTTTCCACCCATTCCCATTTCAATTTTATCAATACAAAAGCAACACAGTTGCTCAAAGATATGTCCTTTCAGTAAACAATGCTGGACTAGCGGAGCTTCTATAACTTGACGCTTTAATCGGCTCCTATGTTCCCGCATTCTAATCTTGAATGAACAAAGTGTCTTCCCCATGTAGATAAGCTCACACGAGCAACTGATGACATATACTACTCCTGTGGAATCGCAGGTTGTGGAGGTCCTCAACGGATAGGTGTATCCCTGATGTATAAAACATCGAGCTCTAAAGAAATATCACAAATATCACAGCCACCACATTTTCTGTGGCCTGTCTTTTCAATCATATTCCTCTGTTGTGCTGGTGCTCTTAATACAGTTGGACTTAACCATTCTTTTAAATTCCGATGGCGTTGCCAAACGCAGCATATCTTCTTCCCAGCTAATCCGGGTACTACTGCTATTACATTAATGTGCTTTTTAAAAATTTTTGGATTCCTACACTTAACGGGGAATATTTCGTGATCAAGTTGACATTATTTGGATTGAGATTTTCTTTTTTATTGAAACTCTTTACTCCCAATAATAAAGTCCTATTATTATAAAGAGCTCTATAATACGCTCGTCTCACCGTTCTTCTCGGATAACCTCTATTTTGCAACGTTTTAGATAATTGTTTAGACAACCGCTTAAATTCATTCTCATCAGAACAATTTCTTCTATATCTCAAAAATTGCGAGAATGGAAGGCTTTCTTTCAGTTGGAACGGGTGTGCACTTTTAAAATGTAAGAATGTGTTCCTATCAGTATCTTTCTTATATACAGATGTCAGCCATTCTTTCTTCCCTCTACTGACCATAACATCTAAATATGCCAATCGTTCTTTGTGATATGAATATGTAAATTTTATGTGAGGATCACAATTATTTAACCACTCCACAAACGTTAGTAGATTCTCTTCTGAACCTTTCCATATCATAAAGATATCATCGATATATCGATTCCAAGAAATCACATTGGTTACAAAAATAGATTGAGATATCCATTGTTCTTCAAACTTCCCCGTATAAAAATTTGCAATAGAGGGGGCACATGTGGCCCCCATAGCTACTCCAGATATCTGTTGATATAGAACTCCTTCAAAAATGAAATAGTTATGAAAAATAGCTAATTTTGCTAATTGTAACAAAAATACAAGTTGTCTATCAGTAAGGTCACCCCGCTGATGTAACTGCTGTTCGACCACTTGATATGCTGCTGTTTGAGGTATATTTGTATAAAGAGACGTGACGTCCAACGTCACCAGTAATGTGTCCTCCTGTTCTGACCATTGTTCTAAATTTTTCAAAATATTTAAAAAATGTGTAGTATCTTTTATATAAGATGGAATACTTAATAACAATGGACGTAAGTATGAATCTACAAATGTAGATAAGGGTTCCAATATTGTGCCCTTATTGGAAACGATCAGTCTACCTGGCGGTTGTTGCAAATTTTTATGAATTTTTGGAACTGTGTAAAATTTTGCAGTTGCAGGTGTCACAGTATTCAGGTACTGAAATTCTTTTCGAGTAATTAGTTTCTCTTGTAAAGCCACTTGTGTTATTTCTTTAATTTCTCTTTGTAAACCATCTTTAGGATCTTCTTTCAACTTTTTGTGTGTGGTTAAGTCTTGTAATTGTTGCGATGCCTCTTTTATATAGTATTCCCTACTTAATATCACCACTGCTCCTCCTTTATCTGCTCGTCTTATTACTATATCTGATCTCTGTTGCAACTCTTGTAGAGCTTTTTGTTCATCTTTAGTTAATGTAGTAAAGCATGATCTACTTGATTTCTCCAGCTTTTGTATTTCCGTTAATACTGTGATAAGGAAGCTTATCATAGCTCAGGAGGGAGCTATAAAAGAGGTGAATTGGCTCTGAACAAGCAACCTGTCTTTGCTGGTAGAAATACTAAAACAGAAAGTTTTCATAAAAGACTACCAGTCCCAGAATGCACCAGGTTACAAACAGCCTCTAGAAGAGCTGAAGTGGGGAAACGTGTGTTCAATCAGGAGAGCTATGAGGTAATCCCCAATCACTCATCTCCAAGGGCAGGGCTTGATTCAGCACACCTGGGCTGTGCTAGGGTGGAGTGTCCCTCTAAGCACGTTAAAAGTAAAAGATATTCTAGACAGAGCAGACAGAACCAGGAGAACAAGGAGAGACAGAAGCTGAAGCCATTGGAGAAAGAAGAGAGAGGACTACAACAGCAGAAGCAACGTGGAAGGAAGAAGAGAAAGACATCTTGGAGGTCTAAAGAAGGAGCCCACAGCAGTACGTGTGTTAGGAGTGATTCCAGAGGCAAGCATACTCCATTGGACTGGAGGAAGCCAGAGGAGTGGGGTTATAGAGCCAGGAATTCCCAGACGGCACCTTTGAAGGAGACGGCTGCATTTGGAAGGGGCCCTAAGACCGGTGCAAGAAGGTATGTGAAGAGAGATCCAGTGTCCATGGATCTTGATTGGAAGGCTGGACATAAAAGCTGGATTACTTACTGGCCAGGATACCTGGAGAGGAAACCTAACAGCAAAGGAAGCTCAGGTATGAACTTTGATCTATGCCCTAGCTCTTCTCCAGGAAGACAGCAGGGAAACAAATATTATCCTGAGAGTGATCAATTAAGGAATTCCTCTGAGCCAGACCATGATATTGATTCCATGATATTTGAAGAAGGAGATATTTCAAATGATCAGTTAGAATACATGGACTGCTCTCTGTCTAGGCTGCTGTTTTAAAGTACTTTCTCACTAATACAACAACCACCAAAAGGAACTATAACTTGTTCTTTTATCTACCCAGAAAAGTCTCTGCAAGAAAGCTTTAGGGTAGGATTGAGCCACGTAGAGAGAGTGAACCAGCAAAGGGGTTTGCAGCTGGCTAATTATTGGTAATTGAGCCAGGCACAAGTGCACGTGAGCTCTGGAAGGAAACTTGTCTTTTTTTGTGTGTTTAAATAGAAGAAAGTTATCCTTGATAAAGAACAGTTACTTTTGTGGGTTTTGTTTTTGCTTTTGGAGCACTGCTAAGAAAGTCATTAGCAGGAGCCATCAAAAAGACCTTTTCTGTTTCCCATCAAGGTCTTTATTGATTATTGCTTAAGAAGTTCAGTTACCTTATATCATGTTTTGTTTTTCCTGAGTACAATACTTGAAGCAAGTGTCCTTTTGTGTTACCAAGTAAATCTGTGTGGGAGAATTAACCCCATGAATAAAAACCTGTTTTTCTTTGCTTACACTCGAGCATCACAACTCATTATTTTGTGAACGGCTGATTCTGGTATGAATGAACTACATCCCCCACAATCCTTTGCAAGTCATAATAATATTTTGCCTTTGCCAAGACTGTGGACATTCACAACCAGCGCCCCCGTTTACAATACTAATTCCCTAAAAATCACCAATGCTGGATGCAATGGTCCTGGAGGAGACCAGGTGGATTTTAAAGGCAATTGAATGCGTCACATTTGAGAAATATCATCTGGGCTCTGCTGTTGATATCATCAATATTTTGTGATGCAAAGTAACTTCTTAAATTTAGTTTCTGCATTAAGCCCTCAAAATCGACTCAAAATTGAAAGAAATCAAAAATTGCATGAGGAACAAACAATATGCCTTTATTAAACAAAGCCACAGATTCCTGAGATAACGAGCATCAAGAGCATGATGGCAGCAGTATGCATATTTTAAGCTAAGTGCAATATGGCTTTATGGCCAAAATTAAGAGCCTTAGCGGTACTTAATAATAGGACAACATAGCCATAGCTCCATCTACCTTAGGATTCTTTGATAATTTAATATTACTTGATAATATACACTGAAGGTCATTGATGCTATTAGGCACATCAGCTGGGCAAGTAAAAAAAAAAGCCCAAGAAATGAGTGCCGTGTAAGTCTGAGACCTTCAGTGTTAGTACAAATACATCTCACTTGATTGATTATATAAGAAGATTCGAAAGTGAACATAAGTTCCGTGTGGATATTATTGAGCGTTTTAGTAATTTATATAAAGGTTTGCCTAGGGCATCCATTAACTTTGCACCAACCCTACCAGTAACTCAGTGAGCTGAACCAAAGAGCAAAGGTTCCTTTTATCCACGGGTCGCAGAAACCCACTAGACTATAAGCATCCTCCTTCATAAGGCTTCCAATCTTTTTCCCATTTGACCATTGAAAAAGTCCATCATCTTTATACTTTTCAGCAGTGTATCTGCTGTGAGGCTGATCTGCCTTCACCTGCTGCTTCGCTCATGTCTCCTTACTCTGCACAGTGTCAATCACAGTTTGCTCCACTGTGGAGATGACACCAGATACCTGATTTTCCAAAGTTACACCAGAAACTGCAGCTCTTTCTACTCTCCTTGGGCTGCAAACTAGAGGAGCCCATAACCATACCCTGGGAATGTCCTGTCTCTTTCTGCACACTTGTACCAGTACTGCTCCCACCTTCCATTCCTCCTTTCATTCTACAACCATTTAATTTTCCAGATGTACCTTTCCAAACCATTATGATATGCCTTGGCTCTGCCATACAGTGCCTGCCCACTAAGGCTGTGTCGCTGTGGACCCTCTTAAAAGGACTAGGGGGCATGTGTTAGCACACTGTGCCCAGCTATGCGCTTACAGCTATAAGGCCCCATTGGCAATGATGGATTCCCAGGGACTGTGCTTCTATTGGAGCTTTTCACTTTTCAATTTGTATCTTTTTAGCTTCAAAGTTTACTATCCCTGAAAAAGGGAATTCAATGGTTATAGTACAGTAAGATTGATTTTATTTATTTAGCTGTATTTATATACCGCCTTTCACCGGGTCAAAGCAGTGAAAGGCGATATATAAAGGTGCCTTGTGCCCTGCCAACCTCATAGCTGCTGTCACAGACAATACTCAAAAAAGATGGTTGCAGGGAATATTGTTCCACTGTATCCTATGGTTCTGCAGTGGAATACATTTTGATACTGTAACTTCTGCCCCTCATTCTATATTGTCTCAAAGTATGAAGGTACTGCTCTTTGAAGCCCCTAGTGTGGAAGACTCTGTCTAGCAAAAGGAAGGTAAATATGCTTTCTGCAACCCCCCCCCCCCCCAAAAAAAAACCCTTGAATCTCTTCTTTCTATATCTTGATTTAGCAAAGCAAAGAGACTGCAGGCACAAGTCAGGCTTAGCTTAAAGTTCTTTATGCTTTCTCAGCTTTAAAGTCCTCATTGCTCCAGATACAGTTCTATGGCAATAGCACTAGTGTTGATAGTGAAGCTGATATATTTTGGGGGGTTTTCTTTGCAATCCCCAGCAACGGACAAAATTCTCCCTTTCCCTTAGAAACCTAAAATCTGCACCAATATTCCTTCCTAAACCTCAAAAAATGAGAGCCAAAATGCATGTCTGTCCTCTATGTTTGATGTGTGGGTTGCAGTCCTGCTGTGAAGTCATCAGTCATGGGATTTATAGAAGTCAGACAGAGGTTTCTCTTGCTGCCTATCAAGTATATGAAGTATGATTGGCTTATATGCCTCATGGTGGTTGTTGGTAACTGTTTCTCGAGCATTGCCCCCTTCCAGATTGGCTTCAGTGAGGCTGAGTGCATGTGCACACATATGACAAAAACAAAGTTCATAAATGATGATTCATGAAAATTTTTGGAGTATGTGATTTTCATTTTTTTTAGCATTTGTGCATAAACTAATGCACATGTCCAGTGTGCACCAAGCCAACAGGCCCTATTTTAAAGCAGGTTCCAGGGCTGGGACCAACCAACCCAGCGGGACTGGCATCTTTCCCAGTGTGTGGCACTTTGCAGACATCATCGACAGTGGTGGCATTTCCCTTCAAAATATGTTCTGAGCCATGGATAGTTGGGGGACAGCAATGTTGTTACCCTGCAACAAAACATAAGAAAATAAGATATGCCATACTGGGTCAGACTAAGGTCCATCAAGCCCAGTATCCTGTTTCCAACAGTGGCCAATCTAGGTCACACGTACTGTCGCGCCCTTCCCCCGCCTAGGCGGCTGCCTGATGAGGAAAGGGGGTGCGAATGTTCCTTTCAATAAACTCCAGGGCAAAGGCCTCTGGGAGTTGTAGTACTTTGAGCAAATGTAGTTGTAATAAAATGCTGAGCCGAGAGTTGAAAGCAAACGCAGGAATATTTTTATTCGCCTCCCATAATAGCGGGAACTTCAAATGAAGCTTGGTATATCACGTGTACAAAACATCCACAAGAAACTAAAGGTAAGAATTGCTCTTGCTTACTTCAGCAAACAAATATTATTTCTCCAAAAATAAAGCTTCACTTCACAGTGCTTTAACTAAACTCAAAATGTTCATTGAAACTTCAATGCAGCAAAATTCTAGCAAACAAACTTTTCTTCTTTGTTTCAAAGCTTTAAGAGTTTTAATCAGTTATCCAGAGACTTCAAGCCGTCTTCCTTAGCAGGTCTCATATAAAGCAGCAGCCATACTAATTAAAACTTCTTTGCTCTTTTGAAACAACATGCATATCACAGAAATGGAATTTTCTTCAAACTTATATTTCCAAACATTCTTACTTCACTACCAGGGACAACTCACATTCCATAGCCTGTTCAGGCTCACTCAAAAGATCATTTTCCCCGATGTCCATTGACTCACATTCTGAACACGATTGTTCTGTGACATCGTTAGAAAACAGCTGTTCCCCTCGAGCCTTCCCTCGGTACACAGAACTGTTCTCTCCCCAGGTTACTTCCTGGTCTTTCAGCATACGTTTTACCAGTTTTAAAACATTCAAACTTTCTTTACTGAGAGGCTTCCTTACCAGCTCTTCCTGGGTTCTTGAACCACCTGCAGGCTTCCTATAACCCTGGTGCTGGTTAAACTGCTGGAGCTGGCTTTGGGGATATCCTTCCCTCCCCTTGCTGTCTGGGAACTTTTCCTGAGACCTTTGGCTAGTAACCTTAGCAGCAATACCTTTTGGGAGTTTCTTCAGCAATGCTTCACTGCCACTTCCCTGGCCATGCTGTTTCCTGGTTAAGATAGCCCTCTCGTCTCTCTTCTCCTGCAAGAGTGAAACTCTTGCTCAGAATGAAGTTCCCTCTCAGACTCCGCCTCTGAATCAGAGTCAGCTCTCTTCCTCTCGTGTCCTGGCAATCTTGCTGGTCCTGGCAATCTCCTTGCCTGTCCTGGGAATCTTCTTGCCTCTCCTGGGAATCTTGCTGATCCTGGCAATCCATCTTTCCCTGTTCTCTGGGGCTTATATGCGTGGGACTGGCCGGTATCTTTCCACCCCGCCCCCAGCTGTCCTGCATTACCACCCTCAGTTGCCATGGAGCTGGGGCGTGGCTTTTGGACAACAACTTTTGACAGGTTTTTTTCAGCCTTAGCTGCACTTTTAAAATGACCATTTCTTTCCCTTTCCCTCTGACTAGGGGAAACTGTTTGTACTTTTTCTATCTCCATAGGGACCTGGCTGTCTTCGCCACCACAGTACATAACAGTTTCCCCAAAAGACACAGGTTCCACAATACTTGTATTGGGTCAATCATTGATATCCTGGGTCCCTTCTTAATAATGGTTTATGGACCTTTCCTTCAGGAACTTGTCCAAACCTTTTTTAAATCCAGCTACACTAACAGCCTTTACTACATCCTCCGGTAACAAATTCCAGAGTTTGATTACAGGTTGAGTGAAAAAAATATTTTCTTTTATTAGTCTTAAATAGTTTACCCTGTAGCTTCATTGCATGTCCCCTAGTCTTTCTATATTCTGATAAGGTAAACAATCAATCTACGTTTACCCGTTCCACTCCGTTCATTAATTTATAGACTTCTATCATATCTCCCCACAGCCGTCTCTCTTCCAGGTTAAAGAGCCTTAACCTTTTTAGCCTTTTTTTATAGGGGTATCCTTCCATCCCCTTTACCATTTTGGTGGCTCTTCTCTGAACCTTTTCTAATAATGCTATATCCTTTTTAAGATACGGCGACCAAAATTGTACACAATATTCAAGGTGCGGTCTCACCATGGAACGATATAGAGACATTATAATATCCTTTGTTTTATTTTCCATTCCTTTCCTTATGATACCTAGCAGTCTATTTGCTCTCTTGGCCGCCGCTGCACACTGGGCCGAGGGTTTTAACATGTTATCCACAATGACACCTAAATCTTTTTCCTGGGTGGTGGTTCCTAATGTGGAACCTTGCATCGTGTAACCATAGTTTGGGTTGTTCTTCCCTAGGTGCATAACTTTGCACCTGTCCACATTAAATTTCATCTGCCATTTTGATGCCCAGTCTTCCAATTTATCAAGTTCCTCTTGCAATTTTCCACAATCCTCTTGGGTTTTAACAACTTTTAAATAGTTTTGTGTCATCTGCAAATTTGATGACCTGGAAAAGGGAACAGCGAGTGAGGTTATTTATGAATATGTCAAAAAGCAGCGGACCCAGCACAGATCCCTGGGATACACCACTATTTACCTTTCTCCATTGGGAAAATTGGCCATTTAGCCCTACCCTCTGCTTTCTATCTGTTAACCAGTTCTTAATCCACAATAGTACACTGCCTCCTATCCCATGACTCTTTAGTTTTGCCAAAAGTCTCTGATGAGGGACCTTGTCAAAGGCTTTCTGAAAGTCCAAATACATTATATCAACCTGTTTGTTCACACCTTCAAAAAAAAATAACAGATTAGTAAGACAAGATCTTCCTTGTCTAAAGCCATGTTGGCTGTCTTCCATTAAGCCATGACTATCTACATGTTCAGCAATTTTGTTCTTTATGATGGTTTCTACCATTTTTCCTGTACTGATGCCAGACTCACCGGTCTGTAGTTTCCCGGATCTCCCCTGGAACCCTTTTTAAAAAATGGTGTTATATTGGTGATCCTCCAGTCTTCAGGTATTAGAGATGATTTTAATGATAGTTCACAGATTACTAATAGCAGGTCTGCAATCTCATATTTCAGTTCTTTCAACACCCTTGGATGTATACCATCCGGCCCAGGTGATTTGCTACTCTTCAGTTTATCTAATGGTCATAATACATCTTCACGATGTATCGATATTTCCTTCAATTCTTCTGCACCTTTAAATATCACTTCAGTCATGGGTAACATCCCTACATCTTCCTCAGTAAAGACCGAAGCAAAGAATTCATTCAGTCTCTCCACTATCGCCATGTCGCCTCTTAGTGCCCCTTTAACCCCTCTATCATATAATGGACCAACTGACTCTTTCTCAGGTTTTTGCTACAAATGTACTTGAAAAAGTTTTTATTACGCATTTTTGCTTCTGCTGCAAGCTTCTTCTCAAATTCTCCCTTTGCCTGCCTTATCAATGCCTTGCATTTAACTTGCCAGTGCTTGTGCTGTTTCCAGGTTTTGTCATTTGGCTCTTTTTTCCATTTCCTGAAAGATGCATTTTTGGCAACAGCCTCTCTGACCTTACCTTTAAACCATGCTGGCAGTTTTTTGGACTTCCTTCCACTTTTCTTAAAACGTGGAATACAGCTGGTCTGGGCTTCCAAGCTAGTATTTTTCAACAACACCCAAGCTTGATGTAAGTCTTTAACCTTTGCAACTGCTCCTTTTAGTTTTTTCTTAACTATTTTCCTCATTTTATCATAGTCTCCCTTTCGAAAGTTAAAAGGTAGTACTGTGGATTATCTTACCATCCCTGCTCCATTAATTAAATAAAACCCGATCATGCTATGATCACTATTGCCAAGTGGCCCCAACACCCTTATCTCTTGCACCAGATCTGGTGTTCCACTAGGTCCAATATGGCTTCCCCTCTGGTCGGTTCATGAACCAGCTGCTCCAAGAAGCAGTCATTTATTTCATCTAGGAACTTTATCTCCCTAGCTTGTCCTGTCGTGACACTGACCCAGTCAATACTGGGGTAATTGAAATCACCCATTATTATTATTACTGTGCTGTAATGTTTGTTAGCTTCCTTGATTTCTTTGAGCATTTCATCATCCATTTGTTCATTCTGGCCAGGTGGTTGATAGTACACCCCCACTGCCATCGCCTTCCCCTTTTTACATGGAATTTCAATCCATAGAGATTCTACAGCAAATTTTGTTTCCTGCAAAACTTTAATCCTTTCTGACTCAATGCCCTCTCTAACATAGAGCGCAACTCCTCCACCAACTTGATCAGCTCTATCATTACGATATAGTTTGTACCCAGGTATCAGTGTCCCACTGGTTGTCCTTCTTCCACCATGTCTCTGAGATTCCAATCATATCTAACCTCTCATTTAATGCTATATATTCTAACTCTCCCATCTTATTTTTTAGACTTCTAGCATTTGCATACAAGCATTTTAGAGACTGTATTTTATTCATATTAATTTGGCTATTGGTAGGCATGGGTAATTTGGGATCTTTAAGCTCTGGCTGCATTTGGGCTACTTTACTCTTTTTTTGGAACCTCTCTGCTTTTTGGTAGTATCCTTTCGAACCATGCGCTCTTGTGCGACTGTCAGTTTTCCCCTATTATCTAGTTTAAAAGCTGCTCTATCTCCTTTTTAAAGATTGAGAAGGAGGGAGAATAAAGCATAGTTACTCACCTGTGTTCTCCAGGAACAGCAGGAATTAGTCCTCACATATGGGTGATGTCGGCACTGAGCATTTCCATGTGGAGCATTTCCCCAGCTTTTAAAGAAAGGCTTTGGGAATGCTACCATGCAAGCATGGTCCCCTTTCTGCCCAAGGGAGCCATCTTGCTCAGTCAGATGACATAGCTAGGATGGCAGTAAAAATAAAACAAGGTAGGGAGGCAACTTCCAGGGAAGGAGGGAGGGTTGTGAGGACTGATTCCTGCTGTTCCCGGAGAACACCTGTTACAGGTGAGTAACTACACTTTCTCCAGGAACAAGCAGGAATTCAGTCCTCACGTATGGGACTCCCTAGCTCCAGGCTGCCGAGGACTGAACCAAGACAGCACCAATGGCGATTAATTTGTTAGCCGTGAGATGCAGAAGGTGAGTCCCCACTGAGAGACTCTGGAAGATCTTAGTGTCTTTTACTCAGGTAGCCTGAACACAGAAGGGTCAGAGGGCAGGAGTTGCCTACACCCCAAGAATATTGCGGAGTACTGCTTGGCCAAAGGTACTGTCCCTGCGGGACTTACTCCCCAGGCAGTAGTGAGCTGCGAACATATGAATTGAAGACTATATGGCAGCCTTGCAGATCTCCATCACCAGCACTGAACTGAGGTTGGCTACTGACATGACTGCACTGTGATCTGGTGCTCAAGGGAGAGGCCAGCTCGCTCATAGGCGAGGGCAATACAATATGCCACCCAAGTGGACAGAGTTTGCTTGGTCATGGGGAGGCCCGGTCTGCTGGGGTCATACGACATGAAAAGCTGTGGAGCTTTCCAATGGGCCTGAGTCCATTGTAAGTAGAAGGACAGGGCCCACTTGCAATCAAGTGTGTGAAGTATGAGTTCCTCCCTGCCGGCATGAGGCCACAGGAAGAAGGTGGGAAGGATCACCTCCAGGTTGAGGTGGAAAGGAGAGACAACCTTCTGGAGGAATTTGGGGTGTGTGCGAAGCACCACCCTGTTCTTAAAGAACCTCGTATATGGTGGATCTGCCACCAGGGCCTGGAGTTTGCTCACTCTTTGAGTGGACGTGAGGGCCACCAGGAAGGCCACTTTCCAAAATAGATATCTTAGGTGTCACGTGGCCAGGGGCTCGAATGGCAGTTTAGTTAGCTGGGAGAGCACCATGTTGAGGTCCCATTCCACTGTTGGACAGAGGAAGGGGGGTTTGGACAACAGGAGGCCCCAGAGGATCCTCAAGACCAGGGGCTGGTTAGAGAGGGGTTTACCTGTGAAAGGATGGTGGTGCGCAGCTATGGCACTTAAATGCATCCTCAACTAGTTGCATTTCGGTCCAGGGTGTAATAGGTACCAGAGAACCAGTTGCACTTGGCAGGAGAAGGGTTTCTTTGCTTTCTCTGCACACCAGATGGAGAACCATCTCCACTTAAAGGCGTAGGCCTGCCTGGTGGAGGGTTTTTGAGAGGCAAGTAGGATCTCCTCAACTTTTCCTAGCAGGTTGAACAGGGTCAGTGCTACCCTTTCAGCAGCCATGCCATTAGTGACAGAGACCCCAGGTTGGGGTGCAGAAGAGAGCCCTCCTGCAGGGATAGGAAGTCCGGGGCTCAGCCCAGTCGGACTGGGAGTGCTACTGACAGGGATAGCAGCAGGGGGAACCACGGTTGCCTGGGCCACCTGGGTGCGATCAGTATGACTGATGCCCCCTTGCTCTGTACCTTGAAGAGTGTCTTGGCAACCAGGGGGGTCAGTGGGAATGCATATAGCAGGCACTCTGACCATGAGACTAGGAAGGTGTCTGTCTCCACTCTCCCCATGTGTGGTTGTCACGAGCAGAAGTGCGATAGCTGTGTGTTGTCCAGGGAGGCAAACAGGCCCAGCAGTGGCCTGCCTCAGTGGTGGAAGAGTTGCTTTGCTATCTTGGGGTTCAGGCACCACTCATGTGGATGAAGGACCCTGCTTTTTTGGGAAACTGGTAGATACTTATGACCTAGATTGGCCACTGTTGGAAACAGGATACTGGGCTTGATGGTCTGACCCAGTATGGCATATCTTATGTTCTTATATTCTCAGCCTGTCTGTTAAGCAGTTGTCCTGACCAGGTAGATATACCGCCCGCAGGAGCATGCCGTTGTACACTGCGAAGGAGAGGAGAGCTACCACTTCCTGATAGAGGGAGTATAAACCCATACCCCCCCCCCCCCTGCTTGTTGATATAAAATATGGCCACCTGGTTGTCCATCTGGATCAGGATAGGCTGGTGCTGTAGGCAGTGGCAGAACGTCTGCAGGGCCAGGAAGATAGCCCTGAGTTTGAGGAGATTGATCTGCAAGAGCAACTCCTCCTGGGACCAGCCTCCTTGCGTGTGTGGTGGCTCCTGAAATGCGTTCCCCAACTCAGGAGGGAGGCATCTATTGTCAGGGTCCGCTGTGGTGCGGGTGCCTGGAAAGGCATTCCCATCCAGAGGTGGTGCAAGTTTTGCCACCAGGTAAGGGAATCCACCAGCTGGTGATTGACTCTGACCCTGTCTTGAAGCCTGCCCCTGGCTTGAGTCCACTGAAAGTGGAGGCACCACTGGGCTGTCCGCATATGTAGGTGGGCTAGTGGTGTGACATGGACTGTTGAAGCCATGCGGCCCAACAGGCGGACAAGGAAGCAAGCTGGTACTGACTGGCAGCGCTGTATCTCCCTTGCCAATTGCATGAGGCAGTCTTCCCTTTCTCTTGGCAGGATAGCCTTGACCTGTAGCATGTTGAGCTGCGCCCCTATGAACTCCAGACTTTGGGTTGGAGTGAGATGGGACTTGGGTTAGTTAATGATGAACCCCAGGTGCTGCAGTAGGAGGGTTGTACGCTCTTCAGCCTGCCTGACCTCTGAGACCATACTGCCTCTGATTAGCCAGTCATCCAGGTAGGGAAAGATGAAGGCCCCTTGAAGATGCAAGTGAGTGGCTACCACTGCCAAGCACTTGGTAAAGATCTTTGGGGATGAGGCCAGGCCGAAGGGTAGCACCATGAACCATAGGTACTACCTGTGGGAGGGGTGGATCAGGATATGAGTGTACATATCCTTTAGGTACAAGGAGCACAACCAATCTCCCTTGTAGAGGTAGGGCAGTAGTTTCTAAGGGAGAGCATCTTGAACTTCTCCCTCACCAGGAACTTGTTCAAGTTTCACAGGTAGAGTATGGGTCTGAGGCCCCCTGTTCTATTGGGGACAAGAAAGTATCTTGAGTAGAAGCCTTTCACAGATGTATGGGTACGGACTCCACAGCATTGTCCCTGATCATAACTGTGATTTCTGAGAGCAAAAGGGTCTGGTGAAGGAGAGGTTGCAGTGGCTCTCCTGGAAAGAACCTGGGTGGTACTTGTTGTAAGTGGAGGAGGTATTCCTCCTTTACCACCTTCAGCACCCACTGGTCTGAGGTGACCTTGGCCCACTTTTTGGCAGAATGCCAGGCAGCCCCCTGTAAGCTGGTGAGAGTCTCCCGGGGAAGGGGAGGCCCTGCTCTGGAAGGCAAAAGCCCCCCCCCCTTGTTGGGCCGGAGCAAGGGCTTGGGGCTTCTGAGCCTTTGGCTTCTGAGCTCCTTGGCCCTGCCTTTTGGGGTGAGAACCCTGTTGCTGGCCCAAGAAGGCCTGGTATCTGTGACACTGCTGGAAATGTTCCTTTTTTCCAGGGAATAGGGGTCTTTTCCCCAAGGGTTTTGTGGGGAAAGGAAGAGGTCGTCTTCGAGAGCCTCTGGTGGATCACCACTTCAGCCTCTATCTTGGCTGCTTTGTCAGCCATTGGTTTGCCGAACAGGTTCTCACCGGTGCAGGGGACGTCGAGCAGCTTGACCTGGACCCAATGCTCAAGATCCGAGGACTGCAGCCAGGCTTGGTGTTGATCTCTGATGCCAGCTGCTGCTACTCGGGCTGTGGACTCAAATCCATCATAGGCTGCCCAGAAGAGGAACTTTGAGCAGTCCATGATCCCAGCGGTCAGAGCCTGGAACTGAGTGAGAGGCTCCCCGGTTAGTTCTACCGAGAATACCGACAGTTCCTGGGTTTGGGCCTTTACATACATGCCTACGTATAGCTCATAGGCCTGGATTCAACATCAAGCCCTGGAAGCACTTGCATCCCAGGACTTCGAGGGCTCTAGCATCCTTGCCCGGGGGGATAGAAGAGTAAGTCTTCTGGCTTCTGAGTTCCTGTATGGTTGACTCGATAACCATGGAGTTGGGGCTTGAGGAGCCCTGGCCCCTTCCTGACATGGTATATGACATCAAAGCATCAGCTGACCTCCAGCACTGATACCAGGGTCTTCCACATTCTCAGTAGCAGCCGCTCGTGGATCGGCTGTAAAGGCACCATGACAGTCTCCTTGGGAGTTGACTCAAAATGCAGGATCTCCAGTTCCTCAGTGCACGAATCCTCCTCCGCCTCGGTTTGCACCAAGAGGGCCCTGGCTATATAACTGACAAAGTTGTGGAAGACCACATCCTCCAGAGAAGAATGGTGCCGGGGCTCCAAGGGAGATGGGTCTGAGGGGACATCTCAGTGCTGTCTGGTTTCCGAGGAGGCCTCATCAGTCTCCCACTTAGGGTGGGCCCTCCCTAGGACCTGGGGTCGGAGTCTCGAAAACTGGCCGGGGAGGACCGGATTCTCAAGGAACAGGACCGGGACCGGGACCGGGACCTTAACCAGGGCAGAGGAATTACCCGAGGCCGGTAGCACTTGGAGCTCGGCTCAATGATCGGGGACTCCAAGCATCGGGGGCCTGGTCGTCGGGGCAGATGATGCGGACGAACAGGCCATCATTGCCTGTTGCATAGCCAGGATCGTAGTGATCTTCTGCTCCATGGTGGCCATTCTGGACTCCAAGCCAGAAGGCTCTGCAACTTTTGGAATGGGCACCGAGGGTCTTGGGCCCAGCGCCGGCCGAGGCATCCTTTTTGGGAATTTTAGGAGGACATTTCACGGAGTCGCCAGAGTCCCTCCAGGCGGTCTTACTGGGTTTCTCTGGCACAGCCTTGACAGACTTCGAGGCCTTTTTCTTTTTTCACTCGGCATCCAAGGTCTTTCCGGAGGAGCCGCCGCCGCAGGACTCCAGAGACGCTCGGCCCTCTCTGGACATGCTGGGCTTGGAGCTCAGCATCAGGGAGGCTGGTACTGAGTCAGATCTGGGGAACAGTTTCTCTTGCAACTCCAACCTCGTTTTATTGGTCTTAGGCATCATGGCCTGGCACAGGTCGCAGGAGGTGCTGTCGTGGTCCAGTCCCAGGCAACATAGGCAGCAGTCATGGGTGTCGGTGACAGACATGGTTTGATTGCAGCGATCACATTTTTTGAACCCACCAGGAGACATGGTGGGGAAACGCCCGGCCAGGGTAGAGAACCCTGGGCAAAAAAGGGTGTGAATGCCAGTCGAGGCAAAAATGGGAAAAGAGCCAAGAACAGTGCCAGGGCCGGTGCCGGCTCAAGGCATGAAGAGGAACCAGTACGCAAACCGGGAACAGCTATTTTTTGAAGGATATAGCAAGGATTTTTTCTGGGGAAATTGGATTGACGCCCATTGACCTCCGCGGGAAAAAAAGAAACTGAGCAAGATGGCACCGTTGGGTGGGAAGGGGACCACGAATGTGTGGTAGCATTCCCAAAGGCTGTCTTTGAAAGCTGGGGAAATTCTCCGCATGGACTCCATCGACACCGATGTCACCCATATGTGAGGACTGACTTCCTGCTTGTTCCTGGAGAAAAGAGGATATCCAGAGTGCAGGGCCATAACAAAGGCTGTTCGAATGGTGCTGCCGCACTGGGCGCAAATACAAAAAGGGTGCTGATATCAGCACTGGGCTTCCAGGAAGCTCAAAAAGAGTGAGTTACTGCATGTGGCTGGGGTAGAGGGGGGCACCAGATTCTTATTCGCATAGGGCACATTTCTAGCTTGGTATAGTCCTGCCAGAGTGGCACTTTGTTTACATCAAGAATGGTGGTGGTGGCTCCCTTTAAAATCAGTTGTGAGCTGCAGGAGTGTTTTCAAAGGGGGCATAACCAAAGGAAAATGTCTCCTTCGGAACCCCTTCAAAGCTGTCTGTGAAATTGCCAGAGAATTATAGTATCGAATCTGTTATATAAAGTATTTGTTGCTGACTATTCTCAGGGATGGAATAGTATGGGTAAAAAAAAAGCAAAAAATAAGGAGATAGGATCAGTGGAATCCTCTAGTTATCATGGACCTATGGATTCTTACGTTGTGACCATTAATGAAGTTGAAGGGGAGTTACAGGGTGCAATCTGTTCTCCATCTCTGGAAGAGATCTCCTTGACTCCAGTTCTGTGCTCACCACTCCTTCGACCAATAATGATTGGAAACTTGAACTCTTCAGTCTCTATCCCAGAATGACTACTGTAGGGAATGAGATACAAGCCACATTCCTTACCAGCAAAGAGTGAAGAAGGATTCACTCCTGACTTTGAAGTGTCATCCTGACTTTAATCCTGGTGAGGCAGGAGCAGGTTTCTTCTCCCTCAGGCCCTTTGAGGCCTGTTGCATTCACTGGGTGTTCAGGCATTGGAGGCCCCCTTACCTCTAAGAGAAGTAACTATTTTTGAAATTGGGTTGGTAGTTGCCAAGATGGAAGCCGCCCTATCTGGTTGTTTATCTCAACTGGGCAAATTTTCCATGGAGACTGTCATAACATTTTCTTCTCTGGGAAAGGACTTGGGGAGACAGTGGAGTGAGACTAGTGAACATACTAGGAGGACTGAAGCCTTGAAAGCAACCAATAGTATCTTACTGAAGGACAATTTAATTACTAGAAAACTAGAAAAGGTGGGAAAGTCTAGAGAGAACACGTTTTTTAACATGTTCTTTACAGTAATATGATCTCTGCTCATCAAATATTGAAGCAATACATTTTGGATAATTTGCACTTTGTTTCCTTCTCTCTACCAGTTGTTAAAGCTTATCATTCATATACCTGGTTTCTTAAAGCTTGGAGGAGAGGGTTTAAATCAAAGTGAGGTTATTGATTTAACTGCATTTCTAGAGACATATGTTCAAGCGTCTACCAACAGAAGTATAGGGGTGATTACTTTTCAAATCATTGGTGAAGCCTCATTTGGAGTACTGTATTCATCTTTTGAGGCCGTATATTGCTAAGGATATAAAATGTTACCAAAATGGTAGGGCATTGGAGACAGAAGCCATATGAGACGTGATCTGAATATGTATACCTAAGAACTGTGGTTCTCAACCCAGTCCTTAGGACACACCTAGCCAGTCAAGTTTTCAGGATAACCACAATGAATATGCATGAGAGAGATTTACATGCACTGTCTCCATTGAATTTAAATCTCTCTCATGCATATTTATTGTGGTTATCTTCAAAATCTGATTGGCTAGGTTTGTCCCAAAGATTGGGTTGGCATTAGAGCAGAGGTTCTCAACTTAATCCTCAGGACACACCTATCCAGTCAGGTTTTCGGGATAAGCATCAAGAATATGCATGAGAGAGAGATGCATGCACTGTCTCCATTGCATTCAAATCTCTCTCATGCATATTCATTGTGGCTGTCTTGAAAACCTGACTAGCTAAAGGACTGGGGTTGAGAACCACTGCCTTAGAGGAAAGGAGGGACAAATGTTTAAATACTGAAAGGTATCAATGAGCAAACAAACCTTTTCCAAAGACGGGGAAGCTATAAAACTAGAGAAACATAGGCCATATGGTCTTTTTCTGCTGTCATGTTTCTATCTAGTCTACCCTTCTATATCAACTACTACAGTAGTCCCCTTTTTCCCTTTAGAGATCCTCTGTGTTTATCCCATGCTTTTTTGAATTCAGATACTGTCGTCATCTCTATCATCTCCACTGGGAGACTATTCCACGCATCTACCACTCCTTCTGTAGAGAAATATTTCCGCATATTAGTCCTGAATCTATCCCCTTTCACCCTCATCCTATGTCCCCTCATTGCAGAGCTTGCTTTCAATTGAATCGTGCATTTATGCCACGGGGGTATTATATCTCTATCATATCTCCTCTATATTGCCTTTCCTCTAAAGTATACATATTATTAAGATCCTTAAGTCTGTCCTCATATACATTATAATGAAGACCCCTAACCAGTTTAATAGCCACCCTCTGCACTGAATCCAACCTGTTTATATCCTTTTGAAGATGTGGTCTCTAGTATTGCACACAATACTCCAAATGAGGTCGCACCAAAGACTTATTCAGAAGCACTATCAACTCCTTTTTTCTGCTGGCCATTCCTCTCCCTATGCACCCAAGCATTCTTCTAGCTTCCGCTGTCACCTTTTCTACCTGTTTAGCTACTTTAAGAGCATCAGATGCAATCATGCCTAGGTCCCACTCTTCTTTTATGGACAGAAGTACTTCACCCCCTACACTGTACTACTGCCTTGGATTTCTGCAGCCCAAATGCATGACCCTGCATTTTTTAGCATTAACACTAGAAGCCCAAAAGTGCGTCAATTGACGCAAATGCATCTTCGAAGTTGTATACCAGTGCCACTGCTAGAACCATGTCGGTCATGTTCCATGGCTTTGTTAGCAAGGTCAAAATGTTCAAATATGTGCATCGAAAATTAATGACAGATGCACCACCTAGCAGAAAAATGAATTTATACCTAGAAGCCCCAAAGTACATCAATTGATGCACTCAGTTGTCTTGGATGCATCAATTGAAGTACTTTGGGGCTTCTAGGTATAAATTCATGTTCCCGCTAGGTGGCGCATCTCAATCACTGTTTACAGTTTTACTCCAACATTACAAACAAACACACAATGATGTCATGTAATGATGTCACATACTGCACGTATTTAACAAATAAGTAACTTCACATTAATTCACATCTGCATTTCATGCTAAACGCAGTCGTCATGATAATGCATCAATGACGCACTTTGGGGTTTCTAGGTAAAATTCCTTTTGGGGCTTCTAGTGTTAAATCTCAGCTGCCAAATTCTCGACCATTCTTCAAGCTTAGCTAGATCCCTCCTCATGTTATCTACTCCTTCCTGGATGTCTACTCTATTGCAGGAATGCTCCTCTTCCTATATAGGGATCTTTTGTATTCATCTCATGCCTTTTTGAATTCTGTGACCGTTTTATCCCTATTACTCCACCCTTGCTTTGTATTTCCTGATGTTGCTTTTAAATTTTCCTCCTTTCAGGTTAATTTCATGTCATCTTTGTTAGTGATATTGTGGAAGGGCTGTCGGGTAAGGTTTGTCTCTTTGCAAAGAATGGGATTTAGTTTTACCTGTTTTTTCATGACCATAAAAGATGTTTTTCCAAATCTTTCTCCAAGGACAAGAGGCTGGAAAAAGATTTCTTCGGCTGAAACTTAGAGCTTTGTCTCTAGGTATATCTTTCTTTTTGAGAAATGTACGATCATGTGTCAAGGGAAGTATTAAATTTTCTTTGATCCATCACAATTAAAAGCACATCCAGGAAACATTGAGTGTTAGCCAGAATAGTGCACTGGCAACTTTATAACCTTTTGATAACTGATGGAATAAGGGGTATTATACATTTTGGGTGAAAGAACTTTAATTTTTTCTTCTGAATATTGTTTGGGATCCTGCTCTTTTTCCATTATGTCAGTTTCTTAGAGCTGAAAGGATACTGTATTTCTTCTGATTAAATTGAGGTTTTTTCCTATTTACAGCTCTATTTCCTGTTTCGGTTGACTCATTTGAGTTGTATTGCTTGTAGTTTTAAAAGCTTCAATATATATTAAATTAAGAAAAAGGAAACCAATTGAGTTTGAGAGATTGAAAGCAGCCTTGTAGGATTCATAAAATGTTTTGCAATATATCTTAAATACTTAAAATTGAATCTTAGATGAAATGTAATTGAATTTTTATTATTGCATGCAATTTTTTTAAAATGCTCATTTTAGTGGAACAAAATTGGCTCAGTCTTGAAAAGTATTAATGAGACATGAGCGTGCCGACCTTGCATACATTTTGGAATCGATATTCAGCAGTGGTGGTCAGTGCTATTACAGTGCCTGGCTGCTGCCATTTTCATTAAAACCAAATATTCAGCACCGGAGTTGATCTGACATCCGGTGTTGAATATTCAGTTTCACCAGACGCAGCTCTGGCTATTTGGTTAGCAGCAATATTCAGCTACTAACCGGATAGCAAAAACAAGATAAAGATAGGACAGCCATTGACCTGTCCTAACTTTATGCAGTTTAGCAATGCAGTTAGCAGCTGAATATCACTGCTAACTGAACAGCTGCTGGGACCACCCCTGCTCCACCTGCAGACAACACTGGTCTTAACAGAGTACCTTTCTTGCGGTCTGGGGAGATATTCAGTGGCACTATTCGGATTGTGCTGCTAAATTTTGGAATCAGAGTAGTTTGGCCAATTGGCAGGTCTTGATAACTGGCTAAACCCTTTAAAATATTCCCCCTTCCCCGACTCTTTATTTTTATATCTTAGTCACTTGAATGGATAATTTGGGCTTTATAAGTTGTTATATACCATAAAATTCAGGTAGACCAACAGCCATTTCAACCTGTACCTTATGATCTGGAACCATTGGTGATGAAAGAAGTCGTTGAAGCAGCATCGAAAGCCTTATCAAAGAACAAAGAACCAGGCATTGATGGCATTCCCACTGAAGTATTACAGCAATCTGATGCAGCCGTTACCATTCTTGCAAGGCTCTGCTAGGAAATTTGGAAGACAAATTTATGGCCAACTGACTGGAAAAGATCTGTGTTTATACCAATACTGAAGAAAGGTGTTCCAACTGACTGTGGAAATTATCGCACAATTGCTTTGATCCCACATGCCAGCAAGATTCTACTGAAAGTTATTCAGCAGAGACTACAACCATACCTGGAAAAGAACTGTTTGAAAAGCAAGCAGGATTCAAGAAAGGGCGAGAAACGAAAGGCATCATTGCAGATATGAGATGGATCCTTGAAAAGACTAAAGACTACCAAAAGGATATCTATATGTGTTTTATTGACTACAGCAAGGCTTTTGACTGTATAAACCATGAGAAACTCTGGGCCACATTAAGAAGCATGGGTATACCAGAACACCTGATCGTTTTCTTACACAACCTTTACATTGATCAAGAAGCAACTATTCAAACGGAACAAGGAGAAACAGAATAGTTTGGTTTAAAATCAGTAAAGGTGTACAAGGCTGCATACTTTATCCCTACCTGATTGGTGGAAGACTCATCAACAACTTTCGCTATGCTGATGATACCACATTACTGGCGGAAAGTGAAGACAATCTTAACATTTGTTTCTCAAGATCAAGGAACATAGTCTTAAAATGGGCCTGCACCTTAACGTTAAGAAGACTAAGATCCTGACAATTGGCAAAATCAATAAGTTCATCATTGATGGAGAAGAAATTGAAATAGTTGACAATTTTAACCTACTTGGATTAACAAAGAAAGGATAAGCAGTCAAGAAATCTGACGCATTGCTCTTGACAGAATGGCTATGAAGGCCCTAGGCAAGATTCTCAAGAGAAGCGATGTCTCTCTCCTTACAAAGATTCAATTTGTTCAAGCCATGGTGTTTTCAATAACGCCATATGGATGAGAAAGTTGGACAGTGAAAAAGATAGACAAAGAAAATTGATGCCTTTGAATTATGGTGCTGGCAATGAATACTGTGTATATCATGGACTGCCTGAAGAACAAACCAGTCAGTACTAGAGGTGATTAAACCTAAGCTTTCCATAGAAGCTCAGATGACAAGACTTTGACTTTCATGCTTTGGACACATTATGCAACGAGAGAGATCCATTGGAGAAAGAAATAAGGCTTGGCAAGGTAGAAGGTCAATGTAAAAGAGGAAGGCTGGCAATGAAAGACAGTGGCACCAATAGCTGCTGTTGTTGTATCAATCCATCAACAATGAGCCGTCTGACTGAAGACCGAACACAGTTTAGGTCAACTGTCTAGAGGGTCGCCATGAGTCGACACCAACTGGACGGCACTTAACAACAATAAAATGTTATATAGCCAAAATTATCCATCCAAAAAGTGGACAGGGTTTTTGAGATTCCAGAGGCAGAGTCACTCAGAGGTATACGGCCCAGTCTTCAAAAGGCTTTATACATTTGGCAATAACTGCTAAATATATAAACCCTCTAGCCATGAATTTTCAGCTGTACTGTATGTATATAGGGCCGGTGCACCCAATAGGCAAACTCCGCAACCACCTAGAGCACCAATGTTCCCGGGGCACCATTTCTGCTGCTGCCACATAGAAACATAGAAGCAAGACAGCAGATAAAGACCATACAGCCTATCTAGTCTGCCCTTCCTTATCAACTACTACTACAGTTCCATTTTTTTCCTTTTGAGATCTGTGTTTGTCCCATGCTTTCTTGAATTCAGATACCCATCTCTGGGACTTGCAGCAGCAGCAAGGCCATTTAAACGTCAGTGCAATTCTTACCCAAATTCTCTGGCACTGCATTGGGTTAAACTAGAAAGAAAGAAAGAGAAATCTGTTTGCATTGGTGTGATATACAGACCTCCCTCACAGGGAGAAGAGGTGGACAGAGTTAATAGAAGACATACGCAGCATTGCCAGGAAAGGGGACGTGCTACTGATAGGGGATTTCAATATGCCATATGTTTGTTGGTACATCCTTGCTGCAGTATCCTCTAGAAGTCCCGTTCTCATGTGCCCTATGGAACACATGTTCAGTCATTAAAAAAAAACCTAATTTATTCACAATCTCATTATCTCTAACGCCCTACACCTTCTTGCCCTGACCGAGACATGGCTCCCCCCCCCCCCCCCCAGATGACACCGCATCCATTGCCTCTCTCTGCTATGGGGGCTACCACTTCTTCCATACACCTTGATCTACTGGTCGCAGTGGTGGTGTTGGCCTCCTACTCTCCCTCTCCTGCCGATTCCAACCCCTCCTGCCACCCCAATCACACTCCCCCCTTTCCTTTGAAGTCCACTCCATTCGCCTCCTCACACCACTTCCCCTCTGAGTAGCTGTTATCTATCGCCCACCCGACAACTCCAAATCAACCTTCCTCACTGACTTTGACTCCTGACTTTCTGCCTTCGTGGATCCCTCCTCCCCACTCTTATTCTTGGTGATTTTAGCATTCACATCGACAACCCCTCTGACCCCCATACCTCAACGTTCCTCGCTCTTACCTCCTCGTTCGACCTCCAACTTTGCTCCACTGCCCCCATGCACCAACACGGCCACTGACTTGACCTAATACTCTTCTCCAATTCCTCTCCTTCAAACTTCCGCAATTCAATCCTGCCCTCATCTGACCATCACCTCCTAACATTTACTCTTCAGCTCTCACCATGTCAACCCCGTCCTGTCTCCCCTGACCTTTTTAGAAACCTCCATAATATTGACCCCCTGACTCTCTCCTCCACCATTTCTCCATCTCTTTTCTCCATTTTAAACTCGGAGTCTGTCGATGAAGCATTATCCTCATACAATTCTACACTATCCGCAGCCCTTGACACTCTTGCCCTTCCCACCTCACGTCCTATAAAACGATCTACTCCCCAACCCTGGCTTTCACCCACAATCCGTTACTTACGCATCTGTGCCCGTTCTGCTGAACGAGCCTGGTCCAAATCCCGCTCCCCAGAAGACCTTCTACACTTCAAATTCATGCTTGGCTCCTTCCAGTCAGCCTTAGCACTTGCCAAACAAGATTACTACATCCATCTGACTAATTCCCTTGCCTCTGATCCTCGCCGTCTCTTTAACACCTTCAATTCTCTTCTCAAGGTTCCCCTGCCCCCAATCCCGCCCTCCCTCTCTGCCCAAACCCTAGCCGATTTACTTCCATGACGAAATCCTCAAAATTACCCTCCAATTCCCTACCCCCTCATCTACCTCTCCTCCTTCCCCCCCTGATCTCTGAAGAAGAAACCGCACTTCTTTCCTCCTCCAAACCCACCACCTGCTCATCAGACTCTATCCCCACCCATCTACTACGTTCCATCTGCCTCACCATTGTCCCCTCCATCACTCATATCCTCAACGTTTCACTCTTCACTGCAACTGTCCCCATTGACTTCCAACATGCTGTTGTCATGCCCCACCTCAAGAAACCCTCACTTGATCCCACATGCCCTTCTAACTATCGACCCATCTCCCTCCTTCCCTTCATATCCAAATTATTAGAACGAGCAGTTCACCGTCGCTGCCTCGACTTCCTCACCTCCCAGGCCCTCTTGGACCCACTACAATCAGGCTTCCGCCCCCTACACTCCACTGAAACAGCACTCACAAAAGTCACCAATGACCTGTTCCTGGCTAAATCTAAGGGCCTCTATTCTATCCTCATCCTTCTTGACCTTTCTGCTGCCTTTGACACCGTTGACCACAACCTTCTCCTCACCACCCTCTGCTCGCTGGGCTTCAAGGACTCCGTACTATCCTGGTTCTCCTCCTACCTCTCCCATAGCTCATTCAGTGTATGCTCTGGCGGCCTCTCCTCCTCCCCTACCCCACTCCAGGTAGGTGTTCCCCGGGGATCTGTCTTGGGCCCCCTCCTTTTCTCCCTCTATACCCAAGGACTTGGCGCACTTATCTCTTCCCATGGCTTTCAGTACCATCTCTCTGCCGATGACTCCCAAATCTACCTCTCTACACCTAATATTTCTCTGGCTATCCAGTCCAAGATCTCTGCCTGTCTTTCAGACATCGCTGCCTGGAAGTCTCATCATCGATTGAAACTGAACATGGCCAAGACTGAACTCCTGGTCCTTCCACCTAATTCCTCCCCCCCCCACTTCCCCCTCTCTCTGTCCACGTGGATGGATCTACTATCTGCCCTGTTCCCTCTGCCCACAATCTAGGGGTTATCTTTGACACCTCTCTCTCCTTCTCCGCCCATATCCAGCTTGTAGCCAAGACCTGCCGCTTTTTCCTCTATAACATCAAGATCCGCCCTTTTCTCTCTGAACACACTACCAAAACGCTTATCCATTCCTCAATCTCCTCTTGCCTTGATTACTGCAACCTACTCCTCGCTGGTCTCCCCGTGAGCCACCTCCTTCCCCTTCAATCTATACAAAATCACGCTGCTTGACTAATCTTCTGCCAGCCTCACCATGCCCACATTACTCCCCTCCTCAAGTCACTTCACTGGCTCCCTGTCCAATTCCGCATCCAATTCAAGCTTCTCCTGCTGACCTATAAATGCATTCACTCTATGGCCCCTCAATATCTCATATCTCTTATCTTCCCCTACGTCCTCTCTCAAAATTTGTGCTCCGCTAACAAATTGCTTCTTTCAATGCCTTTCACCCGCACTGCAAACTCACGACTGCGCTTTTTTCACCTTGCTGCGCCACATGCCTGGAACAGCCTACCTGCGTCTGTGCACCAGGCGCCCTCCCTGGTCCTCTTTAAGTCCACGTTGAAGTCCCACCTCTTTACCATTGCATTCAGATCCTGACTTCCATCCTCTTCCTACCCTAACCCCCGTTAACATTTTTTGACCCAACTATTGATCAAGCTGTACCAGAAAGTACCACACCGTATCTTCCCCAGAACTGACCAATGCTCTGTACCATTCTAAATAGATTGTAAGCTCCAATGAGCAGGACTCTGATGGGCAGGGGCTGTCTGTCTCTTGTGTTAGCCACCTCTGGTAGGTTAGCTGTGCAGCGCTGTGTGCGTGGCGCTTTATAAGTGCTAATTAGTAGTAGTAGTAGTAGTAGTAGTAGTAGTAGTAGAAGTAAGTAGATCCTGGATTCTCTACAGGGAGAACTATTCAGGCAACTGGTAACAGAACCCACACGTGTAGGGACCATACTGGACTTGGTGCTTACCAATGGTGAAAGTGTTTGTTTCTGATGTTATCATGGGAGATCATCTCGCATCCAGTGATCACCAGCTGGTGTGGTTCAGTATTAGGACTAGGGCTGATAAAATACATTCAAAAGCGAGGGTCTTAGACTTTAGGAAAACTATCTTTGCCATGATGGGCCAATATCTCAAGGAGTCATTAGCAGGATGTGAACAGCTGGGGATGTAGAAAAACAGTGGGCAAAACTGAAAAGGCATATTTTAAGGACAACCAACAACCTTTTTGTTAAAATGGTAAATAAAGGTAAAAGGAAAAGGAGACCGCTATAGTTTTCGAAAGAAGTAGCTGAAAAAGTGAAGAAAAAGAGGGCCTTCATGAAATACAAGAGATCACAGAGAGAGGAAGACAAGCATCTATATTTGGAAAAACACAGAAAACTAGCAAAGTAGTCAGGAAAGCAAAGATTCAAAAAGAGGAAGAAATATCCCCCCCATTTTATTACATTGGCTAAGACATTTTTCAGATATTTTAGTGAGAAGAGGAAGGGCAAAAGTGGCATTGTCAGACTCAAGGGTGAAGGGGAGGAATATGTAGAAGCTGATGAGAATAAAGCGGTTTTGCTTAACCAATATTTCTGTTCTGTGTTCACAGATGAAGAATCAGGAGCAGGACCTCAGCAAACACCCACAAACAGGAACAGAAGCGAGGGGCATCTTGTATGATTTTCAGAAGACTGTGTTCTTGAGGAACTAGCTAAACTTAAAGTAGACAAAGCAATGGGACCGGATGGGATACACCCAACAATACTGAGGGAACTTGGGCATATTCTAGCAGCAACACTGACTGACCTTTTTATTGCCTCTTTGGAGTCAGGAGTGGTGTCAGAACTGGAGAGAGGAACATGTGGTTCCTTTACACAAAAGCGAAAGTAAGGATGTGGTTGAAAACTACAGGCCAGTTAGTTTAACCTCAGTGGTGAGTAAATTATCGCAAGCATTACTGAAAGAGAAAATAGCGAGGTTTCTGGAGTCCAACTGATCACCGGATCCGAGGCAGCATGGATTCACCAGAAGCGGGTCTTGTCAGACGACAAATCTGATTTCTTTGACTGGGTGACCAGGAAGCTGGACTGAAGGAGAGCCCTAGATGTGGTGTATTTAGATTTCAGTAAAGCCTTTGACATGTTCCGCACAGGTGACTTATAAACAAACTGAGCACCCTAGGGATGGACCCTAAAATTACTGTTTGGGTTAGAAACAGGTTGAGTGGGAGGCAGCAAAGGGTACTTGCAAATGGAACTCAGTCTGAGGAGAAGGAGGTTTCCAGTGGTGTGCGCCAGGGATTTGTCCTTGGTCCGATTCTTTTTAACATCTTTGTTAGTGATATTGCATTAGGGCTGTCAGGTAAGGTTTGCCTCTTTGCGGATGATACAAAAATCTGCAATAGAGTAGACACCCAAGAAGATATAGATAACATGAGTAGGGATGTAGCTAAACTTGAAGAATGGTCGAGAATTTGGCAGCTGAGATTTAATGTTAAAAAATGCAAGGTCATGCATTTGGGCTGCAGCAATCAAAGGGAGCAATATAGTATAGGGGGTGAAGTACTTCTGTCCACATAAGAAGCGCAGAATCTAGGTGTGATTGTGTCTGATCTTATAGTAGGTAAACAGGTAGAAAAGGCAACGGTGAAAGCTAGAAGGATACTTGGGTGCATAGGGAGAGGAATGGCCAGCAGAAGAAAGGAAGCGATAGTGCCTCTTAAGTCTTTGGTGCGACCTTGTTTAGAATATTGTGTGCAATTCTGGAGACCGCACCTTCAAAAGGATATAAACAGGTTGTAGTTGGTACAGAGGGTGGCTACTAAAATGGTTAGTGGTCTTTGTTATAAACTGTATGAGGACAGACAAAAGGATCTTAATATGTATGCTTTAGAGGAAAGATGGGATAGAGGTGATATGATTAAGACGTTTAAATACCTCCGTGGCATAAATTCACAGGAGGAGAGCCTCTTTTGATTGAAAACAAGCTCTGCTATGAGTGGATATAGGAAGAGGGTGAAAGAGGATAGACTCAAGAATAATATGCGGAAATATTTCTTTACGGAAAGAGTGGTGGCTCCGTAGAATAGTCTCCCAGTGGAGGTGGTAGAGATGAGGACAGTATCTGAATTCAAAAAAGCATGGGACAAACAGAGAGGATCTCTAAAGAAAATGAGGGAACTACTGTAGTGGTTGATATGGAAGGCAGACTAGATAGACCATGCCATCTTATTTTGCTGTCATGTTTTCGTATTACTTCCACCCCCTCCGACACAGACTTCCTGCATCTGGCAGGAGCAGCAGATCACAGAGAGAAGGAATGACAACGCAGTGTAGGATAGTTCAGGTAAGCACTGCATTGCAGTTTAAATGGCCTTGCTGAGAGGAAGTGATGTCATCGGAGCCGATGGCGGCATGAGGCAACCACTCCGGCACTCACCCTAGCTAAATTGAGCGCGAAGAGTGCCCCCAACAGTGGAAAAAGGGTTCTGGACGGCAGATGGTGTGGGAAGCTGCGGAGTGAGAAGTGGAGGTGCCGGGAAGCATCGGAGGACGAGGAGGGAAGCCACGTGGTGCAGCAAGATGGCGATCGGAGATTGAGATCGGGACCTGGAGCGCTGAGGGGGACCCGTGGAAAAGAGCGGTGAGGAGGGAGAAGAGAATCGGTGGCTGCAGGACAAGCGGGACAGCAAGAGAGAGAGAGACCTCCGGGTGGAGAAAGACGGCAAAAGAGCAGCAGCCGGGTTTGAAGCGGCAGCAGCAGCATTGCAGAAAGGAGGGCAGGAGGAGAGGCCCACAGAGGAGAGAGAGCACAGTGAGTCCCTGGAGGGGTAGAAGACTGAGATATTTGGGGCTCATGGAACATTGAGGCTGCAAGGAGGAGTAACAATTTTAGGAGAGTGACTGTGCAGAGTTGCGGAAGAGTTTAAGAAAAGAGCTCCCCGGAGTGGGCGGTACACCAGCGGCTGGCATGATCACGAGGGGGAAGGCAGTGGATCTCAGAGAATATGTTTACCAGGGGCTGCAAGCAGGGAAGAGCGATGGTGCGTCCAAGGAGCAAAAAAATCTGACAGGGGACAGTGTGGATCGGATGGAAGAGCCGGAGCTGGTGAATGTGTTGGAACAGGGAACAGATGCTAAGCAGAATATAACTAGAGCGGAGCTTAGAGACTGGTTCTTGGACATCAAGAATGAGGTGCAATCAGTGAAAAGTGAGCTAAGTGCACTCTTGGGCCCTTTGAAGGAAATTCTCGGAAATTCAAAACCTTCAACAAAGAGCATATAATTACAGAAACCCTCCCTCTCCTACACGACACCTCTCTCAATCTCGAAAATCTGATCACATCCTGGAACAGCACTATCAGTACCATTGCACTACAACCAGTCCAGAACAACAACCCAAAGAAAAGAAAATCCTCTCCTTGGTTCTCACCTGACCTACGAGCCTCCCTCACACACCTAAGAAAATTGGAGAAACGATGGCGTCGCTCACACTCTTCTGAAGACCAAGCAGCCTATAGAGTACACCTATCTGTGCACAGAGAGTCAGTCATGGCCAAGATGAAACAATTCCATACCGATACGCTAAAAAGATCGCTAAATAAACCACGTGATCTTTTCAATCTAGTCAAAACCTTATCTAAGGAACCTTCACCAGAACATCCGGAACCCATTCAACCCCAAGCTTTCGCCGATTACCTGCAATCCAAGCTGCTTCAAACTAACAACATTGCAACAATCCCTTCTCAAGTCACCGTATGCATATCAAATTTATCTATGTTCTCCACACCGTCCAGAAAACATGTTGAAGTCACCATCGCTGCTCTCAACACTACCACCGCACAAACTGACCCTTGCCCAGCCCACTGGATAAAGGAACTACGCCAAGACCTCAGCCCCATCATCACTAAAATGATGAATTTATCCTTTACAACTGGTTCCTTCCCATCAGCCCTCAAGAAAACATCCATCAGACCCCTCTTGAAAAACCACAAACTCGACCCACAAAAGGTTGAATCTTATAGACCCATAGCTAGCATTCCCCTGCTAGCTAAAATAATTGAAAAGGAAGCTCAAAGACAAATACAGGACCACATCGACACTGCTTCCCCTCTTGACCAATGCCAACATGGCTTCAGAGAGTTCCACGGTGTCGAAACCCTCCTAACCACTCTCTGCAACAACATCATCACAGGCATTGATAACATCCGCCAAGGCTTTGCTCTTATCTTCTTAGACATTGCTGCGGCTTTTGACTCTGTTCATCATGATCTTTTAATAGGGCGACTAAAAGAAAAAGGCATCAATAACACTGCCCTGGAGTGGTGTAAATCATACCTTGATCAGAGATGGCAGTACGTTACCTCAGGG
This sequence comes from Ichthyophis bannanicus, assembly GCA_033557465.1. Taxonomy (NCBI): domain Eukaryota; kingdom Metazoa; phylum Chordata; class Amphibia; order Gymnophiona; family Ichthyophiidae; genus Ichthyophis; species Ichthyophis bannanicus. The sequence continues at coordinate 366,598,946 of CM066033.1, read as the reverse complement.
ACCACAACATCCGCACCTTACCACCAAAAGCAAGGCGTACCACAAGGATCATCCCTATCTTCACTCTTTTTCAATATATACATACAGCCTGTTTGCAATATCATCAGGTCCTTTAATGTTGAATGCTTGATATACGCGGATGACATCCTTCTATACATGCCTTTCTCCACAGTCCATATGGACCTTTCCCCGCTAGCCAAATGTTTTGATGCAGTATCTGAATGGCTTCAATCCCAGAACCTCCGAATTCAACATAAAAAGACTGAGGTTCTCTTCATCACTAGGGACCCACTTTTCATCCCCCCATCCCATATAAAGGTGAAAGAAGCTGAGCTCCAATCGAAACCTTCCATTCGTTACCTTGGGGTCACTTTGGACCAGCGCATGGATTTGAAACTACATATAACTAACGTAGTCAGAGCCATCTACCTCAAGATCCGGACACTCCGCCATCTTCGCCCCCTGCTTGATCCCGATGACTTCCGGACTATATTTCAAGCCTTAACCCTACCACACCTTGACTATGCTAATGCCATTCTCCAAGGCCTCCCACACTCCACACTAAACCCATTGCAACTCGCCATGAATACCGCTGCTAGAGTCCTCTACGGAGCATCAAGAAGCGACCATATAACACCCATCCTAGAGCAACTCCACTGGCTCCCCATACATGGCAGAATATTGTTCAAAACATTACTACTAACCTTCAAGGCCACTAAAATCATTACCTCTTCCTCTCTAATAGACCTCGTTCAGGCCGTTCCACCCAATAGATCCAGGAGAACGATATCAACAAATGTACTAGTTATCCCTAAAGCAGCGACAAAATGCCTATCAACGACATCTAACAGGGCTTTCAGATTCTATGCTCCTAAGTGCTGGAACGCCCTACCTCCAGAGATTCGTGCTATCACTGATCTATCCCTTTTCAGAAAGGCACTCAAATCCCACCTCTTCCCCCAATATTACCTGACCAGCTAACCAATCTCGATCCTTACCCTAAAACTAATAACAAATCCTGTTGTGTATACTTGTAAATACTCTTGTAAATAGTTGCAGTAATGACATCCCATGTTTTATCCAAGTTCTCTGACCTTGTTCTCTGTAAAACCAAACAGTTTGTTGTTCTGGTCTTTTGTTATATTGTGAACCGCGCTGATGCTGAATAGAGCGGTATATAAGAGCCTGTAATAAATAATAAATAAATAAATAATAAATAAATTGGGGACCTGACATGCCAGATGGGAGAACATGAAAACCAGTTACAAGAGATAGAGTGGAGTGGAGGAGTGGCCTAGTGTTTGGGACAAGGTACTTCAGGCTGGAAGGTCGGGGGTTCAAATCCCACTAGAGGACAACAACCTTGGGCCGGAAGGACTGGGGTTTCTATTCCCACAGGTGCTCCTTGTGGTCTTGGGCAAACCACTTAACCCTCCATAGCCCATGAAACTCTCCTTTTCAACAGGTTATTTTCCCACTTCACTCAAGCAGACGTCCATTAGACCATTACTGAAAAACCCCAAACTGGACCCCCAAAAGGTAGACTCCTATCGACCAATAGCTAGCATCCCCATCTTAGCCAAAATAATCGAGAAGGAAGCACAACGGCAAATTCAAGATCACATAGACTCTGTTGCTCCCTTAGATAACTGCCAACATGGGTTCAGAGAACATCACGGGGTTGAGACACTACTCACTGGTCTAATCAACAATATCATCACAGGAATCGACAACATCCATCAAGGTTTTGTCCTCATTTTCCTAGACATCGCCGCGGCTTTTGACTCCGTGAGTCACGAAATCCTCCTGGGAAGACTAAAAGAAAAGGGTGTCTGCAACAAGGCACTAAAATGGTGCAAGTCTTATCTGGACGATAGATGGCAATATGTGAAGTCTGGATCAGAAGAGTCTAGCCACTTCCATCAAAAACAAGGGGTACCTCAAGGATCCTCATTATCCTCCTTACTCTTCAATATCTACATGCAGCCCATATGCAATATCATAAGATCATTCAACGTAAACTGCATGATATATGCAGATGACATTCTTTTATACATGCCTTTCTCCACAACCCACATGGACCTGACCCCACTCACAGATTGTTTCAATGCAGTTTCAACATGGCTCCAGACACAGAACCTACGTATCCAGCATAAAAAAACAGAGGTCCTTTTCATCTCCAGAGACTCCAACTTTACGCCCCCATCCCACGTCAGTGTCAAGGAAGCTGATTTGCAAACTAAAGATGCAATAAAATATTTGGGAGTTACCCTGGACCAACATCTAGACATGAGACGCCACATAAGCAGCGTAGTCAAAGCCATCTACTTCAAAATCCGTTCCCTCAAACACCTACGCTCCCTGCTGGACCCAGACGATTTCCGTACCATATATCAAGCGCTGATCCTGCCGCATTTTGACTTTGCAAATGCCATCCTACAAGGTCTCCCCCAATCCACACTAACCCCCTTACAGTTGGCTATGAATGCCGCAGCTAGGGTCCTCTACGGTGCATCCAGAAACGACCACGTGACTCCCATTCTCAAACAGCTGCACTGGCTACCAATTCACGGGAGAATCACCTTCAAATCCCTTGTTTTAGCATTTAAGGCAATCAAAGGCACCTCATCCCTCTCACTCACGAATCTAATCCACATGGTCCCCCCCAATAGAGCAAGAAGAACATCAGCTGTAAACTTGCTAGCAATACCAAAGGCTTCAACAAAGTCCAACACGAACACCACAAACAGGGCATTCAGTTTTTATGTACCAAAATGCTGGAACACCCTACCCCCCGACATTAGAGCCATTACCAATCTATATCAGTTCAGAAAGGCTCTCAAAACATACCTTTTCCGCCAATATTTCCCAGACAGCAACTGAACCAGATATCCCCTCCAAGAAATAACCCAATCTAGAAATGCCCGCACACTGCAGTGTAGATAGATTATGTATATAGTTAACCCAGTTATCCAAGTTTGTACTCCTGTTCAATGTAAAACCTGACAGTTTGTCGTAATGGTCGTTTTGTTATGATGTAAACCGCGCTGATTCTAAATAGCGCGGTATATAAGAAACTGTAATAAATAAATAAAATAAATAAATAAATAAATGTTCCCTGTAAAATAGTTATCTCCAAGTTATAATGCCCTGTTCAATGTAATTTCAGTTTGTTCAATGTAAACTGCACTGATGCAGAATAGCGCGGTATATAAGAGAATATAAATAAATAGAGCAACAGCAGGAAGGAGGGGAACACAGCTGTTCAAAACTGCAATCCCAACAAGAGGCTATGCTCTATAAATTGGAAGACTTGGAGGACCACTCTTGCAGAAACAACTTGAAGATATGAGGTGTCCCTGAGGAGAAGGAATTTCAAAATAGTGAGAAAGTGGTGGTGTGTTTTGGAAGTGCTCAAGAAAGGGGGAGAGGAGATGACTCCTGAGGACATACAAATAGAGAGAGCACATAGGGCTTTGGGCCCACCATTAGCGAATAGACCCAGAGACATTATAATATGCTTGATGAGATATAAAGTGAAGGAAAATATAGCTGCAAAGATGAGAGGTTTTGGAACTTTAACTTGGCAGGGCTACCCTGTGCATATATATGAGGACTTGTCTGCAGGAACGCTACAAAGGAGAAGGGAAATGCAGCCAGTTATGCAACTTTTGCAAAAAGCGGAGGTTAAATACCGTTGGCTACATCCATTTGGACTCTCTTTTACACACAAGGGGAGGACATGGAGGATACAATCGAAGGAGGAGGCAATGAGGGCCCTGCGAGAAGCGGGGTTGAGATCCTAGGACACATCCAGTGTGGCAAGCTCAGAAGACTAGTGGCAGCGGCAACAGAGAGAGGGGAATCTGGAGAGGTGGATCCCCATAAGCCCTGGACAGGAGCAACGAGAGGGCAGGATTGCAGAGGATGAAAATGGACTTCAAAGATGAGGAATGTATATTGTTGGAGGGGTGAAGGAGATTAAAAGAAGGATTTGGGGGGAGGGGGAGGGGGATGAGGGATGAGGGAAGAGACGAGGAGAGGAAGGGGGAGGGGGTGATGGGGAAATAAGGATGTAGAGTTGTAATGGATAAAACTGTTGATGTTTGTGTAACTGATTTATAGTTCAGGGGAACGTGGGAGAGAAGGTGGGGAGGAATGGTATAAAGGGGAGAGGGGTGGGATATAGGTGGTAGGAGTTAAGGGGAGGGTCAAGGGGTGGGGAGAGAGGAGTTGAAAGTAGATGATCGGGGGGATGTGCAGGGAGAGCTTGGGGTGAAGCAAGAAGTAGGTAGCTGGGGGAGGTAGGGGCGCACTACTCCGTTGAATCCTCTGGAGGAGGAGGATGTTAAGGGGAAGGGGAGAGAGGGGGTGGGGGAGGAAGGGGGTGGGGGGGGAATAAGGTACAGAGGGGGGAAGCAAAGGGTAAGGAGGAGGAGTATAGTAGAAGGGGGGGGAGGGGAGCTAAAGGGGGTGAGCGGGAGCATGGGGGGGGGGGCAGGAGGAAGAGGGTGAGCTACCCAGGATATAAAGGTCAGAGGAAGAAAACTTTAACGATCGCTACCTTAAACATAACGGGGTTGCATACGTGGAGGAAAAGACAATTGGTGGAGCAAGAAGGTAGAAGGCTAGGAACAGAGATTCTGTGTATACAGGAAACGCACTTACGGGTAGGGCAGGAAAATATGTTGACGACTAAATACTATCCTAAGGTGGTCTTGGCTGGGCAGAGGACTAACCCCAGCCAAGGTGGGGAGTGAATTTTGGTGGGGTTAGTCCTCTGCCCAGCCAAGACCACCTTAGGATAGTATTTAGTCGTCAACATATTTTCCTGCCCTACCCAATTGTGGGGTTAGTGGGGAGTGAATTTTGGTGGGGAGTGAATATCAGCATCTGATAAAAGGTACATGTAGGGGTAAGGGAGGCAGATGGGTGGGGTGAAATTACAAATAGAAAGGAAGGAGGTGTGGGTGATTAGTCTGTATGGCGCGAATGAGCGGTAGGGGGAGGTGTATGAACAAATTCTGAAGGAGCTGGAGGAGTTTGGGAGCACTCCTATAATCCTGGGAGGCAATTTCAATTTGACATGTAATCCATGGTTAGACAATAGTGGTCGCTGGGGGGGGGGGGGTCGAGGGGATAGAAGGAGTTTGAAAAAATTGAAGGAGCGATTAGGGCTGGTGGATTTATGGAGAAGTTGGCACCTGGAGGGAACGGAGGTATACATTCTACTCTCCGGCGCACGGAACATATAGTAGGCTAGATATGATTTGGCGCAGGGGTCAGTGGGTGGCAAAGGTACAGGAGGTGGAGCATGGGGTTATTACCTGGTCAGATCATGCACCAGTCAGTGTAAAACTGGAAGTGGGTAAAGCAGAGGAAAGCTTAAAATTTTGGAAATTAAATGATTCCCTGATGGAAGAGGAGCGGCATGTAAGGAAGCTTAGGGAGAGTATTAAATAATATTTAAGCTTCAATAACACTGGGGAGGTGGCTATGGGTACTCTGTGGGATGGACTCAAGGTGGTGGTTCGAGGACAGCTAATTAGTTTGGCAATGCAAGTAAAGCAGGAGAAAGGAGCCGCAGAAAAGGAATTAATACAGAAAATGGAAAGACTAGAAAGAGCACACTAGGGGGTTCAAGATTCTGACACCATTGCAGAGCTTATTAAGGTGAGGGTGGAATTGAATAAAATACGAGTGAGTGCAATAGCATACAAGCTAGCGGTGCTGAAGAAGACCCAATTTGAGGGAGGGAATAGGGCAGGGAAGCTTTTGGCCTGCCACCATAAAGCTAGGAGGCAGGCAGCATTTATTGATGGGATTAGGAATAGTAAAGGGGAAATGATGCATCAGACTAAGGAAATTATAAAGGTCTTTCCAGGCTTTTATGAGAATCTGTATAAAAGTGAAACACATAAGGACATAAGATATGCCATACTGGGTCAGACCAAGGTCCATCAAGCCCAGTATCCTGTTTCCAACAGTGGCCAATCCAGGTCATACATACCTAGCAGTTTCCCCAAAAGACAGGTTCCGCAATGCTTGTACTGGGTCAAGCATTGATATCCTGGGTCCCTTCTTAATAATGGTTTATGGACCTTTCCTCCAGGAACTTATCCAAACCTTTTTTAAACCCAGCTACACTAACAGCCTTTACTACATCCTCCGGTAACAAATTCCAGAGTTTGGTTACACGTTGAGTGAAAAAATATTTTCTTTTATTACTCTTAAATAGTTTACCCTGTAGCTTCATTGCATGTCCCCTAGTCTTTCTATATTCTGATAATGTAAACAATCGATCTACGTTTACCCGTTCCACTCCGTTCATTAATTTATAGACTTCTATCATATCTCCCCTCAGCACTGTTCCCTCTAAGCTGTGCGCGTGTGCGCGCGCACACACCTCGCCGAGCGAGCGCACATACTTTACAACAGAGCGCACACAAATTACAGCTCTGATTCTGATAGAAAACAACACAGACGTCTTAAAATTTAAAAGTTATGATTGTAATTACTAGAAATTTCCCGCTTCATTTAGTAATCGTCTATTTTCATTTAATTTGATTAAAATCAATGTGGTGTACATACTGTATTCTGACGTGTAGTCAAATTTTAAAGTATATAACTCCGAGTGTCGTTATGTGGCGCACAAAAATGTAACCTTCTTTCAAAAGCTGCACACAGCTGATATTTTATGCGCACACAGCCTACAGAAAATTAGAGGGAACATTGCCCCTCAGCCGTCTCTTTTCCAGGTTAAAGAGCCCTAACCTTTTTAGCCTTTCTTCATAGGAGTATCCTTCCATCCCCTTTACCATTTTGGTGGCTCTTCTCTGAACCTTTTCTAATAATGCTATATCCTTTTTAAGATACAGTGACCAGAATTGCACACAATATTCAAGGTGCGGTCTCACCATGGAACAATATAGAGGCATTATAATATCTTTTATTTTATTTTATTTTCCATTCCTTTCCTTATGATACCTAGCATTCTATTTGCTCTCTTGGCCACCGCTGCACACTGGGACGAAGGTTTTAACATGGTATCCACAATGACGCCTACATCTTTTTCCTGGGTGGTGGTTCCTAATGTGGAACCTTGCATCGTGTAACAATAGTTTGGGTTGTTCTTCCCTAGGTGCATAACTTTGCACTTGTCCACATTAAATTTCATCTGCCATTTTGATGCCCAGTCTTCCAATTTATCAAGATCCTCTTGCAATTTTCCACAATCCTCTTGGGTTTTAACAACTTTAAATAGTTTTCTGTCATCTGCAAGTTTGATAACCTCACTCGTTATTCCACTTTCCAGGTCATTTATGAATATGTCAAAAAGCAGCAGACCCAGCACAGATCCCTGGGGTACACCACTATTCACCTTTCTCCATTGGGAAAATTGGCCATTTAGCCCTACCCTCTGCTTTCTATCTTTTAACCAGTTCCTGATCCACAATAGTACACTGCCTCCTATACCATGACTATTTAGTTTTGCCAAAAGTCTCTGATGAGGCATCAGAGACCTTGCCAAAGGCTTTCTGAAAGTCCAGATACACTACATCAACCGACTCACCTTTGTCCACCTGTTTATTCACACTTTCAAAAAAACATAACAGATTAGTAAGACAAGATCTTCCTTGTCCAAAGCCATGCTGGCTGTCTCTCGTTAGGCCATGACTATCTACATGCTGAGTAATTTTATTCTTTATGATGGTTTCTACCATTTTTCCCAGTACTGACGTCAGGCTTACTGGTCTGTAGTTTCCCGGATCACCCCTGGAGCCCTTTATAAAAATTGGTGTTACATTGGTGATCCTCCAATCTTCAGGTATTAGAGATGATTTTAATGATAGTTCACAGATTACTAATAGCAGGTCTGCAATCTCATATTTCAGTTCTTTCAACACCCTTGGATGTATACCATCCGACCCAGGTGATTTGCTACTCTTCAGTTTATCTTATGGTTGTAATACATCTTTCCAATGTATCGATATTTTCTTCAATTCTTCTGCATCTTTAAATACCACTTCAGTCATGGGTAACATCCCTACATCTTCCTCAGTAAAGACCAAAGCAAAGAATTCATTCAGTCTCTCGGCTATTGCCTTGTCGCCCCTTTAACCCCTCTATCATCTAATGGACCAACTGACTCTCTCACAGATTTTTTGCTACGAATGTACTTGAAAAAGTCTTTATTTCACATTTTTGCTTCCGCAGCAAGCTTCTTCTCAAATTCTCCCTTTGCTTGCCTTATCAATGTCTTGCATTTGACTTGCCAGTGCTTGTGCTGTTTCCAGGTTTCGTCGTTTGGCTCTTTTTTTTCCATTTCCTGGAAGATGCTTTTTTAGCAACAGCCGCCTCTCTGACCTCACCTTTAAACCATGCTGGCAGTTTTTTGGACTTCCTTCCACTTTTCTTAAAGCGTGGAATATGCAGTCAGGGCAAGAGGAAATTGAGAGTTTTCTGAATGAGTGTAATTTACTGCAAGTGGATGCTGAGGAGAGGTAGTGCTTAGGGCAAGAAATCCAGGAGGAGGTGGTAAGGAGAGGTATAGCCACGCTAAAACTTGGTACGGCGCCTGGTTTGGATGGATACACGGCAAAATTTTATAAAATTTTGTGAGATCAGCTTGCACCCGTTCTTGTCCAGGTGTTTTCAAGGGTGAAGGTATTCCAAAGACCATGGCGGAAGCAGGGATTACGGTACTGCCAAAGCCAGGTAAAGATAAGGGGGTATGTGGATCATATAGACCAATATCATTGATAAACTTGGATGCCAAAATCCTAGCAAAGGTTTTGGCAAATTGGATCCAGGATGTGGTCCCTCAGCTGATTCATAGAGACCAGACAGGGTTTGTTAAGGAAAGACAAGGAAGCGATAATGTTAGGAAGATTTTGAATATAGCCTGGTATCTTCAGAAGTCAAAGGACTCAGTGGTGATGATTACGGTGGACACGGAAAAAGCTTTTGATCAAGTAGAATGGTCATATATGTTTCAGGTACTGGAGAAAATGGGTTTTGGTGTGCAGTACATCAGCTGGATAAGGGCACTATATAAGAATCCATGAGTTAGAGTTAGGGTAAATGGAGGCTACGCGGAAAGCTTCGAGCTTCACCGGGGTACTAGACAGGGATGCCCTTTGTCTTCCCTGTTAATTGTGCTGGCTATCGAACCCTCGGCAGCATATATTAGATGGGCAATAGATATAAAAGGGGTTAGAATCAGGGGGCAGGAGGAAAAAATTGGACTGTTTGCAGATGATACTATCTTTAGGCTGACCCAACCTATCACAACACTACCGCTGTTGATGGAGGTTATAGAGAGATATAGCAGGATAGCAGGATATAAAATGAATCAGAGTAAAACTGAAATGTTAAGGTATAATTTGCTGCCTAGAGTGGAAGACAGCTTGCGGGAAATTTTTCGGTTTCGGTGGGTGGAGAATAGTTTCCGCTATCTAGGGATTCAGTTGGGGTCCCAATTATCTAGGATCAAACAATGGAACTACCAGGGATTAGTTGAAAATACCAGACAAGACCTTTCAAAGTGGAAGGGACTATACCTGTCGTGGCTGGGTCGAATTGTGGTAGTGAAAATGAATATATTGCCAAAGTTGTTGTTTGTGTTCATGTCATTACCATGTAGGGTGTCAAAAAAGGAAATTGGTTAGATGCAAAACCTACTTATGCAGTTTATTTGGGATGGGAAACGGCCAAAGGTGGCCAGAGCTACCATGTATAAGCCCAAGGAGGAGGGGGGATGGATGTGCCCTCGTTGCTTAGGTATTATGAGGTGGCGCAACTTAGGGGGTTGTTTGCATGGAAAGATGGGACAGAACATCCAGGATGGGTAAGAATGGAAGGAGGGAGGGAAGAAAATGGAGAGGCTTGGATATGGGATCCTGGGGGCGGGAGGAGGGGGAAGGGGGAGGACAATCCATTTATGGAATTAACCCAACAGGTGTGGATGAAGTGGAAGAAGTATCTGATGGGGGGGGGAGAAGTATCTGTTCTGGAGCTGTCCAAAAGTACAGGAGTATTGGACAGGGGTGGAAAGACTTATGGAGGATATTATCAAGGTGTGGGTGCAGTTCATGCCAGCTATGGTAATCTTGCATGAGGGGGTGGAGGAGATGAGGACCTGGGAAGACTCATGGGGTATTGTATTATTGCAGCCCGGATGAGTCACTTGGATGTCCTTTCTAAAATGCCCCTCTTTTTGTGCATGAAAACACTGCTTTATGCATTGAAAATGCTTCTGGCTAAAAGTATGTGCCGTGCCAGCAAGGGAAGAATTCTGGCAGCACATGCGGAGTTGCAATTTACACTCGTATTTTATAAAATATGCACATCCATGCCTACTTTTATGGTTGTGAGCCAACATGAAGTACGCACCATCAATCTCAAGATCTCAAAGTGGCAAAACAGTGCGACAAGGCGGTGGCAAAAGCCAGGAGGATGTTGGGCTGCATACAGAGAGGGATTACCAGCAGAAAAGAAGAGGTACTTATGCCACTGTATAAGTCGCTGGTGAGGCCTCACTTGGAATACTGTGTTCAGTTTTGGAGACCCTATCTTGCAAAAGATGTAAAAAGACTGGAAACTGTTCAGAGGAAAGCGACCAAAATGATTTGGAGCCTGCGTCAGAAGCCTTATGAGAAGAGACTTGAAGACCTAAATATGTACACTTTGGAGGAGAGGAGAGACAGGGGAGATATGATTCAGACCTTTAAATACTTAAAGAGAAATGATGAACAAAAAAACCTCTTCCAAAGACGGGGAAGCTGTAAAACTAGAGGGCATAACATGAAGCTGCAAGGTGGTAAATTGAAAGGCAATATCAGGAAAAAAATTTTCACTGAAAGGGTGGTGGATGCTTGGAATGCCCTCCCGATGGAAGTGGTGGGGGCAAACATGGTGACGGAATTCAAAACATCATGGGACAAACACAGTGGATCCCTTTACAGCAATAGGATAAAAACAAAATAAACAGTACCATCTAACTTCTGAACCATATAACGTCTCAACAAATAGGGGTGTCCTACATGGAGTGGTGGGTTTACCCCTAAACAAAGACATGGGGAGGGGTGGCCTGCACAGAGTGACAGGTGCACCTACTCTTGCCATCTTGCTGGGCAGACTAGATGGACCATGCTGGCCTTTATCTGCCGTCATTTACTATGTTACTATGTTACTATGTAATCTAGGCATAAGTTCTGCATGATTTGTGCTAGGCATCTAGGTATCTTTATAAAATAAACTAATTAAAGGAACCCGCCTACCCTATTAACCTAGGAGCTCTGTAATAAAATTACTCTCCAGTGTCTAAATTAAGCATCTAGGTGGGCCACTAAAATAGCAGGTTTATCTTGAAATGTCTAATGTGGTCATTCCGAGCTATGTGTATATTCAGCTATGTTGCCGAAATGGATAATGGTGCAGAATATATGTAGACTATAATGTCCAAAAACCCTGGGGAGTGGCTACAGTGAAGGGAGGAGCATATAAGTGCCATTTAAGATGGCTCCCTTCTGCTCTGAAAGATGGGCATCCCTGCATCTGAGAATCGAGATGGGCCTATGAGTCTGGGTACATGCCTGGCTGTAGATCATTTTAGAAAGCTGGACATTCCCAATTTGGTTGACTGCAAAAACAACTTTTTAAAAGTTCCAGCTGGCAATTTTCAGAAGGGGGACGTCCATGGTCAGTGACAGTGGTGTTCCCAGCCCCCTCAGCACCCAGGGTGGGCACCCCCTGCCCCCCTGCAGAGCTGGAGCTCCCCCTGACGATGCAGATACCCCCCCAACTGGGCATACAGGGGCAGCATGGCAAACTTACCTTAAATATGGCTCCAGGCCAGACCTTCACTTGTCTCCCGGGCCAAAGCCTTGCAAGACTTCAGCTGTGAGAGATGAGAAGGCTGGACCTGGAGCAGTGTGTGGCAAGCCAGCTTTACGGTAAGTTTGCTGTGCTGCCTCCGTGGACCCAGCAACACCTGGGGTGGGCCAAACCCACAGCCCCGCCCTTGGCATGCCACTGGTGAGAGTGAAGACGTTCAGACATGCAGTGGTGGGTTAGTAATCTGTTTGGGGGTTCTGTTTACATACAGGAAATATTGAGTGTGGCGATGACAGTGCATTGTGGGTTTGGCCCACCCCAGGTGCTGCCCAATAGCATTGCAGCCATGAAACGAGCATTTGCTTTGCTCCTTCTTTGTGGTGAGGAGCAGGTATAGGCACGGATGCCTCAGCAACCAGAGCCAGTTGAACATCACGGTGTGATTTCAGAATGCACAACTGGCAAAAAAAATCTCACTGGTGGAACTGGCTAACTTGGCAACTCTGATACCATCTGCTTCTTTCTCCTGATTGGATTTAGGTCATGTCTCCCCTGAACTACTCTTGCTTGCTGCCTCTAGCTCTCCACCCTTCTCCCTCTTAAAGCAATATTATATTTTGCCTCTCGTTCTCCCCCATTTCCTCTTCTGAAATCTCCATTAATTTGGCTCCTGCATTTCTGACTGGCTAATTTCTTCAAGTCTCTCAGCCTTTTCTGGATGAGCAGAGCTCGGATCCCATCATAAACAGGAAGGTGGAAAACCAAGGAGAAAGAAACTGAAAGCCCTCTCCCTCCATAAAAGCCACTGAGCTTTCCCTGCTGCGTGTTGGAAGCAAACCTTTTCCACTCCATAGGAAGAAGGCCTTAAGGCAGCTCAGGAACTGTTTAGTGTCTGCTTGTCAAGTGGTTCCACTTATTAAAGAGCTTAACTGAGAGGATGGTGCCACCTTGTGGCTCTGTGTGATACTTCATTAGTTTTGATTCTCTTGTCACTTGGTTTGATAAAATTACTTACATATTGCAACCTGGTGCCCCTTTGTTATCAGTTCTCAGTTGCCATTGTTTCTACATATGAAACTAGGGCTACCATTTTGTCAGTTCCAAAAAGAGGACACTTTCTGCTACTACAACTTATCATTTGTAGAGGGCTACAAGGCATATGCAGCACTGTACAGATACATGTAAGAGACAGTCCCTGCTAAGCAAAGCAGACAACACAACAACCACAGACTAGGGTAGATCTAGGAGAAGGATAAAGATACACAAAGGTGGTAAAAAGGAGAATAAGGGCATTGGGATCCAAAAGCAGCCTTGAAGAGGTGGGGGTTTTTAGCCTGGCTTTGAACGGGCTAGAGAAGGAACTTGACATGCTGGCACGGGTAGTTTGTTCCAGACATATGGAGCAGCGAGGTGGAATGGACGTTGGCAGTGGCAGAGAAGGGCACAGATAAAAGGGATCTGGCAGAGGAATAGAGTTCCTGAGGAGGGGTATAGAGTGAGATAAGAGAGGAAGGGTAGCGAGGAGCCACAGAATGAATGCACTTATAGGTCAGTAGGAGAAATTTGAACTGGATGTGGAAACACATAGAGGCCGATTCCACTCAGGGCACATCCGGGCTGTCCGGATGTCCAAAATCTGGACTGCCTGGATCTGGCCCCGATTTGCGGGAGCTAACCGTTCCCATGGGAGCAGAATGTCCTGGACGTGCCCAGATGTCAGGCCTACTGCATGGCTATCCACCTCCCCTGCTAGCCCAGCCAAGGCTCCTGCAGGGAGCTGCAGTGCCATGGTGTCCTGTCGCCATGGCACCGGGATGCCATGCAGGAACCCCGATCGGCTGCACAGTTTTTAAGTTCTTTCTCCCCACTGCCCAACCCCTGATTGAGCCTTCCAAGGTCAGGATCGGGCTGCGGAGAAACCCTGCCCTGTTCACCTCCAACGGTGGCCACCTTTGAGCTGGAATAAGTCCTCCATCTAACTCCCCAAGTCCAAATGTACATGACCATCACCGGAATAGGCCCTGTATGTCTGGGGTCAGGGTCCTGCCTCTGCTCTGCCCTGACTCCTCCCTCCAGCCCTCCCCTCCCACTCCCATCAGAGCTCCCCACACATCTCTGCTGTGCATGCAGGGAGCTTTGGATCTGGAATCGGCCTCTGGCATTTAGCGGGGGATATATGTCCGAACCAGACATATATCCCTGCTAAACGTGGTGCAAAATGACCCCCATAGGATGCTAGTGAAGTGATTTGAGAAGGATTGTGAGAATAGCAACTTCAGTGGAAGATTAGCCATGCAGCTGAGTTTTAAACAGATTGAAGGGGAGAGAGATGGTTCAGGGCAAGATCAGAGAAGAGCAGTTGACAATAGTATAAGTGGACTGTGGGAAGTGACTAGAGAGTGGATAAAGGTCTTAGTAGTGTGCTCAGAAAGAAAGGGGCAATTTTTTCTAATGTATTAGAGAAAGAAACACAAGGTTTTAGCTGTCTGGTGGTTGTGTGTGGGGAAAGGAGAGGGAAGAGTCAAAGATGACCTCAAGGTGGCGAGCTATCCAGATAGGTGGCAGTGCTGCATGTACGTGGAGAGCACTGACTACTGGCAACAATATGTATATGGTGAGTGCTATATATATGAGTGGTTTTTAACTGAGCTATCAGAGTCAGACTCAGACTTCCTAACCCTCCCAGGGACCCTGAAACTGGAATTCTTTCTCCACAACTGTTCTTCCTACTGGCTTCCTTCTTGCTTCTTTCCACAGGGGTTCCAGTTTTGCGAGGGGCCAGTAGACTAGGATCCCTGCTTGGGACCGTATTTCTCCCATGCAGTTCCTCACAATTCTATGGAACTCATCTTCCTTGGACTTTCCTCAATGGATCCTCCTCCTTCACCCTCTTGGGTACCCACCAACTGTCTTCCTTCACTTCACGTCTCTCTTGACTTTAACTCTGTTCTCAGAAGAAGTGATGTCACTGGGCCACAATGGCAACATAGCTGCAAAGCTCCCTTAGCCAGAACTAAAGCACTCTGTATTTCAACAGATTCCCTCAAGCAAAATAGCACGGCGTGGAGCAGGAGCAAATGGAGTAACCAGCGGCAGTGAACAGTGCATAAAAAAGGCACAACCAACGTGAAGGCTTTTGCTTTTAAAACGGTGCTCGGGACCCCCACAGGGAAGGCCAAGATGGAGACCAGCATGGCGGGGTGGTGGAGAAACTAAAGCAAGCATGGCTGCTGCAGTGGAACAAAACAAAGGAGAGTTGGGAATATTGAGAGAAGAACTCAAGGAGTGGATTGTGACAGTGTGGAAAGACCTTGCTAATTTTAAAACCGAAGCACAATCGTGGATCAAACAGCTGCGCACCAACCTGCAAGAAGAAGGCCAGCGGGTTGAAGATATGGAGTCCAAAATGGAGGACAGGAGGGAGTAATCCAGACTCTACAGACACAGTCCACAAATATAAAAGAGATACAGGGTGAGCTGTGGTCAAAACCCGAGGACTTGGGAAAATAGAGCACGATGCTCAAACATTCGGTTACATGGGGTGCCAGAAAATGAAGGTACTCATAATTATAAAGCCATGATTGGGCAATTTTGCAAAGCTATTCTCAAAGAGGCCGAGATGCCTGTGACAGAATATTGCTTCACAGTAGACTGAGCTCATCAAGCGCTGGACCACAAAGAAAAGGGCGTCCTAGGGACATTGCGTCATGTCTACACATATACTGCACCAAAGAGGTGGTTATGACAGCAGCGAGAAAATTAGGAAAGTTACAATGGGGAAATTAATCATCCAGTGGAAGTGTATATGGACCTTTCAGCTACAGTAACAAGAAAAAGAAAAGATTTTCGCTTAGTCATCAAATACCTGAGAGATGAGAGAATGCATTATGAATGGTTGTTTGTTTGGTTTGCAATTTACTGTATCAGGGGTGACCATTCATGCACAGACAATAGAAGATGCACTGAAGGGGATGCAGAAGGCGCGGTGGACTGAGGTGCCAGAGGTGCCTATGGAGAAGACTAATGATCATTATCGACCCCTAGGTGGCAGAGAGCATCACAAGGTGATCGCCAATTGCAATGACAGAAGGCGAAAGGACCACAAGATCAAGATGACAGTGGTTGAAAGATGGACTGAAGCTGTATTCTGGTTTGCTAATGGGAAGGAAGCTTAGAATTAAGCCTGGAAGGGGAATTTAACTATCTTTTTTGTATGTTATCTTTAAAAAATGGGGTAGGATGAGTGGAAGTAGAAGGATGGCCAGGACTCACGCCTCACAGGGGCAGATTGGATGGACAATAAAAGAATGCTGGGGGGTTGGGACAGAAGGGGGGTTGTTGGAGGGGGTAAGATGGGTGTGGGGAGGGTACGGATGGATTACAGATCTAGAAGAACATACTGGGCCCGAGGCGACAATTGGCGA
Organism: Ichthyophis bannanicus; assembly: GCA_033557465.1. Taxonomy (NCBI): domain Eukaryota; kingdom Metazoa; phylum Chordata; class Amphibia; order Gymnophiona; family Ichthyophiidae; genus Ichthyophis; species Ichthyophis bannanicus. Next base: position 366,582,684 of record CM066033.1, on the reverse strand, counting down.
GAAAATGGCTACATTTTGAGTATTATCCTTGAAAGTGAGAGGCTTAAATTCCTTTACCAAAAGGCAGTTGATGTATAAGGAAATAAGCCGATTGAAGAGCGATATTATCTTTATCCAAGAGACACATTTAACACCCAGAAATGAAAGGAGACTAGCAAACAACAAATACCAGGCACAATGTTATGACTCAAATCTCAAGGAAAAGAAAAAAGGAGGCATTGGGACCTTACTAGCAACCCATTTCCAACACCAACTTCTAGCAGTAAAAGGGGATAGAGGAGAACGGTATCTGTTTTTGAAAATACCGCAATTAGGCCAAATTTACACACTGGTGAATATATATGGTCCGAACCACGCACAAGGTGCCTTTTTTTGAGAAACTGACGCCCCTGATGTCCCAAATTGTAGAGGAGTCCGGTATCCAACCAAGAAATGGCACAACACACTCGCGGGAAAACACAGCACCACTATAGAGCAACAATTTATTTATTCATCCACCCCTAGTGGAGGCCACCCAACAAGGCCATGTTTTGGCACTGCCTTCATTAGGGGATTGGCCTATACAAAAAAATTAAATCAACACATGTCAAAATCATATTAAAAACATACTATAACTTAAGAGTACATTAAAATAAAACATACATTAAAATGATTTTTAAAACAATGTATGAGGAACACTATCCCTTAGTATGACTATAAAACATAATAAACTAATAGTGCAAGGAAAGTAAAAACATCAATTGGTGCAACATTAAATTAATAAATATATTAATGAAATATCCAATGGGATATCAATGCAATAAAAATACTTTGTTAGCACAACGTAATTTCACAAAACATTTATATGTGCAAGACATAAATAGGTGAAATAATTATATTAAAATAAACCTAGAAAGAGAAACCTAAAAGGAACACATGTGGTCTCTATTTTACTGATGTGGGCGCACTATGGTTCTGCGTCTGGTTCTAAAACTCACTACTTCACTGTATCTAGACATGTAGGCTTAACACACTGTCAAAGGAGTAAGGATCTTATCATTTGTAAGATCATAAATTAGATTTTGCCCTTTCAGCAGAAGGCATCCTAAACTTGCCACTATTTACTGCATTTTATCTTGTTTCTAGACCCCGCCATTAAAGGACGTTGCAGCTGTCACAGTATCTATTTAAAAACAAGCTTTAGACCTTTAAACAGGTTTCCTATAAATTCAGGGAAGAGCATTTAGCATAAGAGAAATTATTGGTATATAAAATATCAAAATAGCAGCGTTTTCCTTACCTAGCGTTGATTCATACCATCTAGGATACAATCTGATTTTGCAAAGGACGCCCAGCAGCCACAATTAGTCTTTTACTTCCACTTTGACACAAAGGGTCTAATTCTCATGGCTACCCAGGACGCACTGTGTTATTACCCTCAGCGAAACCATACATTGCCATTATATACACATAAATACAGATATGATATTCAGTTATACTTGAAAAAAGGGGTCACTAGTGTCCAAAGAGATGTTTTGTTACACTATACACAAGTAAATCAATTAAATTGACATCCTTATTTTAATCCAGAATGCTTACACTAAAGAAAATCTTTCCCAGGGAAAGAAACTCATATCCTAGATAAACAACTAGATTTAAATTTAAAAAGCTTATTTCCATATTTTAATATGAGTGAACCTTTTTTCAATGATCATACATGCTTGTAGCATATATTTTAATTCCACCTCCCTCAGATTAGTACCACGTCAGTTGACTTCCTTATACCGCAATGCATTAGCCAATGTTATGAGACATTTGTGTAGAATTGAAGAGTATGAAAAGAAGTGAAAAACAGTAAACGGAAATCAGCCATCTTCTCTTACATTTCCTTAGATAAAGTAAAAGGCAGTGAAGAATATGGAGCACCCATCTAGTATTATTCAAAAAAGTAAAGGGTTAAAACTAGGAATCATTGCACTAAACATTTAAGTCATTGTAAAGATAAAAAAGTATGTAAAAGGAGTGGGGAAGGGAAAAAGGGAGGAAAGGAGACCAGCCACCAGCTCTTACATTTTGTGGGAAGAAAAATAAAATTGTGTTATTGTTAAGTGCCATCAAGTCAGTGTCGACTCTTGGCAATCCTCTGGATAGCTGTCCTAAACTGTGTTCGATCTTCAGTCAGGCTACTCATTGTTGACAGATTGGCACCCATAGCTGCTGTTATTGTATTGATCCATTTCATTGCTGGCCTTCCACTTTTGTGTTGACCTTCTATCTTGCCAAGCATGATATCTTTAATGATCTCTCTCTTTTCATGATATGTCCAAAGTATGAAAGTTGAAGTTTTATCATCTGAGCTTCTAAAGAAAGCTTAGGTTTGATCTCCTCTAGTACTAACTGGTTTGTTTTTCGGGCAGTCCATGGTATAATGGATAATCACAACAAAACAAATTGCACTATAGTGCTGGAAGATAACACCCCCAGGTCAGAAGGAACTCAACTGGCTGCTGGGGAGGAGCTGAAGACTTTTCAGAGTAAATCCAGCATTTATGATGTGGTTGGATCAATGCCCTTGGGATGTCTGACTGCAACTGCACATGAAATGAGAGTCAGAAGCTGCAAAGATGTCTTACATATTGGGACATGGAATGTACAAAGCATGAACCAAGGGAAGTAGGAGGTGGTCAAGAATGAAATGGAATGTGTACAACTTGTTCAGTTGGATGTCAACAAACTGAAATGGACTAGCATCGGGCACTTTGCATCTGATGATCACATTTATTTATTTATTTATTTTAGTTTCTTATATACCTCCCCCCCCCCCCCCAAAGACGTACAGGGGAAGTCTCGTAAAACTCCACATCTGTGGAAGCATTTTAAAGTGCTTGACAACCCGCAATATGCAGAATGCAATTATAGTAGGCAGCACCTAGCAGAGATAAGTCATTGCCTCCCAGCACTCCGGCGTCTCTCAGCTCTCCTCCGGCGCGAGGATCGAGCACGCCGGAGCACCAGGACCTCCCACCCAGCACGAGCTGCCCAATCCGGGCCTACAGACTCAGCGCTTAAAGCAGCGCTGCACCGTTGTCTCTCCCTCTCTGCCTCCCAGCACTCCGGCGTCTCTCAGCTCTCCTCCGGCGCGAGGATCGAGCACGCCGGAGCACCAGGACCTCCCACCCAGCACGAGCTGCCCAATCCGGGCCTACAGACTCAGCGCTTAAAGCAGCGCTGCACCGTTGTCTCTCCCTCTCTGCCTCCCAGCACTCCGGCGTCTCTCAGCTCTCCTCCGGCGCGAGGATCGAGCACGCCGGAGCACCAGGACCTCCCACCCAGCACGAGCTGCCCAATCCGGGCCTACAGACTCAGCGCTTAAAGCAGCGCTGCACCGTTGTCTCTCCCTCTCTGCCTCCCAGCACTCCGGCGTCTCTCAGCTCTCCTCCGGCGCGAGGATCGAGCATGCCGGAGCACCAGGACCTCCCACCCAGCACGAGCTGCCCAATCCGGGCCTACAGACTCAGCGATTAAAGCAGCGCTGCCTAGGCGTGCCCGCGCCTGTCGGGCCCGCGCCTGAGGGCCTCGCCAGAGGGCCCTTTGGCACGGCCCTTAGGCAGAGGCCTAATTAAAAACGCCCGAACAACATCCGATGGACCCATCGCTACTCAAACCTTCTCAAATAAAAAACAGCTTGAGTTCCCATCGGGTTGAGCTCACGATCAACAAACACATCAAAGCAGCGACAGTGATACCCAAGCATCTAGCAGCCTCAGCTCTTCGAGAACGGAAAGCACCCGCTGCAGCAATACGATAAAAGACCCAGAAACTTGATAGCAGCTGATAACCATCCACAAAGATTCAGAGCATCCTTCAACCACGCTACCAACAGCAAGTATACAACAAATAAAGAAAAAACTGATATCATATAGCCAGTAGTAATTACCCTTCCTGCATTGTCAATGTAAAATACTGTTGCCAGTAGTAATTACCCTTCTTGCATTGTCACTATAAAATACTGTTGCCAGTAGTAATTACCCTTCTTGCATTGTCACTATAAAATACTGTTGCCAGTAGTAATTACCCTTCTTGCATTGTCAATGTAAAATACTGTTGCTAATAGTAATTACCCTTCTTGCATTGTCACTATAAAATACTGTTGCCAATAGTAATTACCCTTCCTGCATTGTCAATGTAAAATACTGTTGCCAATAGTAATTACCCTTCTTGCATTGTCACTATAAAATACTGTTGCCAGTAGTAATTACCCTTCTTGCATTGTCACTATAAAATACTGTTGCCAGTAGTAATTACCCTTCTTATATTGTCACTGTGAGACACTGTTGCCAGTAATAACACCAGTCAATATATTTACCCCACCGAAACGATATATCATTTACGTAGGTTCATCAACTGCAATAAAATATTCCTTACTACCTTGGAATAACTCCACAATAATGACTCTCACAAGACCTCAGACCACCATTCTCTTCACTATACTTATCCTCCAACTAATACACATCATATGCACACACAAATCAAGCTATGTAACACACAACAACATCCCTATTATACACAATCCATACAGAAATACATTACAAACACACAATTACACACTTAACTCAACCCACCGAGCCCACCCCCACAGACCTCATTCAAGATTGATACAAATAAACCTGCAACCACCTAACGATATAAACACCACTTCTAACTCACACCCCCCTAGAAAGTTTATCCTTTTAAATGCCAGATCCATAAAAAACAAAATACCTATAATCAATGACCTAATCAGAGACGAAAAACCTGACGTATTCCTCATCACTGAAACCTGGCTAACCCCCACCGATACAATCATAATAAACCAACTCAATATACAACAATATGACCTTTTCTCCAGCCACAGAGAAGCGAAGAGAGGAGGGGGAACCCTCATCCTCGCTAAAAAAGATCTCCAATACACTCTAACAGATATAAACAACTTAGAGGGTCTAGACATCATCTGTATAGAAAATAAAACCCTCGCACTCTCCCTTATCTACAGACCCCCCTCAGCTGATCATAAAAACCTCACCCCTATCCTAGAACTTGCCTGTACAGCCTCCCTAAAAAAACCTCGTATCATACTAGGAGACCTGAATCTACCGTCAATCAATGCACAACACACGACAAATTTCATGGACACCATGACAGAAATGGGCTATATACAGATCATACACACCCCCACACACATAAAAGGAAACACCCTAGACCTCATCTTCCTTCCTGCAATACTCAATAAACAACAACTCCATACCCCTCCAATAATAACCAATGTACCTTGGTCAGACCACCATCTAATAACTTTTAACCTCACCACACCCACAGCACCCTCCAACACCACACCAGCCATCCCTCCACACAAATCTCGCTTCACCCACTTTAACAAGGATACCTTCCTAAATGAAGTAATACCTAAACTCTCAACATACACAACCAACGTCAATGAATTAACAGACCAATGGAACTCAACTATAAAAAGCGCAGCAACCCCCACCCAGCTCACACAAAAACAACCTCCAAAAAGATCTGAAAAATGGTTTACTAAAAATCTCTCGACTCTAAGAAAACAATTGAGAAAACAAGAGAAAATTTGGAGAAAAGTAAAGTCTGAAGACAACAAAGCCCAATATCTCTCACTACTCAATATATACAAAAACACAATCAACAAAGCTAAAAAAGACTACCACTCTAAAGTGATAAATATGGCGATCAACCGCCCAAGAGAACTATTCAATATCGTAAAATCCCTTACCAAAACCCAAACACATGAACCGGATCACCTAGACATAAAAGTACAAACCCTAGCTACACACTTTGCTGAGAAGCTAAAAAACAGAACGAGCATCCAAACTATAACTCTGCACTCACACCCAAAACAACCATTTAAATGGACAACCTTCCACGAAATTGACCAAAAACACCTCCTCAATGTCATAACAATGATCAATACTACAACATCCCCCCTTGACCCATGCCCAGTTTCATGGATAAAAGCCTCAAAAACTGAACTCGCTGTACATATCCAACCGATAGTAAACCAATCCCTTGCCCAAGGCTTAATGCCCGATCCCCTAAAACTCACCTCCATACGACCCATCTTAAAAAACAACAAATTAGACCCAAAGGATCCAAACTCATATAGGCCTATAGCCAGCATACCATTCGTAGCCAAAATAATTGAAAAAATCATACAACTTCAACTCCAGGACCATATTGACTCTCATGCCCCCCTTGACTCCCACCAATTTGGATTCCGCCCATCTCACGGGGTAGAAACCCTACTAATAACACTGTTAGATAACCTCATTAAAGGCACAGACGATAACAATCAAGGATTCCTCCTCATTTTCATAGACATATCAGCCGCTTTTGACAGTGTCAACCACAATACACTAATTAACAGACTCCAAGATATAGGAATTAGCGGGACAATCCTCCAATGGTTCATCTCATATATAACCCACCGAGTAATACGCATTCAACTAGGCCAAAACACATCAGAACCCTTCACACAAGACCAAGGCATACCCCAAGGCTCAGCTCTCTCAGCACTCCTCTTCAACATTTACCTCCAACCTATCACAAGTATATTCAAAAAATACAAAGTTAGCCATTACATCTACGCTGACGACATCATGCTCACCCTCCCAATTAACACAAACAACCCCACATACCAGAATATGTCTGAATGTATCAAAGAGACAGACACCTGGCTTGAGAAAAACCACCTCAAAATCAACCTGAAAAAAAACGAATCAATGTTTGTAGCAAGAAAACTAAACGCAACCTTCCCGGAAACCATCACAATAAACAACACAACAATCCCAATCAAGAAAGAGGTGAAATACTTAGGAATAATTCTAGACCATACCCTCAGTATGATCCCTCACATAAAGCAAACAGTTAAGACAATATTCTTCAAGCTAAAAACCATACAACACCTAAGACCACTCCTAGACTCCCACGATTTCAGATCGGTCATCAGTGCACTCATCACTCCCCACTTCGACTATTGTAACAGTCTCCTAAACGGTCTACCACTAGCAAACACTAACCTCCTCCAAAGAGCCCAAAATATCTGCGCTCGCGTAACAACGAAAGCTCGCCTGACCGACCACATAACTCCCATCTTATTTGAATTGCACTGGCTCCCCATAAATAGCAGAATAACATACAAAATAATCATAACCACATTTAAACTCATCAATGACATCTCTCCATCTCATCTAACCACCCTATTGCAAGCCCCACCAGAACACAGAACACGAAGACAAAATGCAACATACTCGTTAGCCATACAAAACACTATCCGTAAAACAAAAAAAACCACGAGCTCCAGAGCATTCTCATATGCTGCACCCGCCATATGGAACAAATTACCTTTAAATCTCCGAATGATAAAAGACCTCCATCTATTCAGGAGAGAACTTAAAACCCACTTATTCACAGAACACTTCTCAAACACAATACAGATCACAAACCCACCTTAAATGCAGACGATCACACCGTAACCTCAACGTTGATGATTGAATCCAACAAATGTCTACCTAAGCTACCTACTCTACTACTCCTGTATATAGTTGTTTACAATTAATAATATAGTTACTCACAATCATGTTGAATGTCATTAATTTAAAAACTGTTGATTTAAAAGTTGATTTGTAAATAATTTAAAAAATCTGTTCTATGTAAAACCTGTTCATGTTACACTTGTTATATGTAAACCGCTTTTTATTTAAAAGTTGATTTGTAAATAATTTAAAAATCTGTTCTATGTAAAACCTGTTCTTGTTACACTTGTTATATGTAAACCGCCTTTGATCTATGGAAGAGGCGGTATATAAGAAAGTTTTAAATAAAATAAAATAAAAATAAAAATTTAGTATCAGCGCGGTTTACATGGAACAGTGAAACATAATGAACAAACGTTAGTTTTACAGAGAACAAGGAAATACAATTTGGATAACTTAGGGAAACATGCACATCAACTATTTACATATGTAGCAGTAAGCTTTGCATAGTGGGTTATGAACCTACAGAAAGATATTAAGTATAGGGACTAGTATGTAGAGGTTTCTGGAAGGAAGATGTGGCTATGGTGGAGTATGGTTGATCTGGTAATGTTGTATAAATAAGTAATGTTTTAGTGCTTTCCTGAATTGTGTGAGATCGGTGATGGCTCGGATTGCTGGTGGTAATATGTTCCAACACTTGGGAGCATAAAGACTGAAAGCCCTGTTTGACGTTGTTAGTGTGCATTTTGTTGATGCACTTGGGATAGTTAGAGTGTTTGCTGATGTGGATCTTCTGGATCTGTTAGGTGGGGTGGGCTGAATTAGATCCACTAGTTGTGAAGCGGTTATGCCGTTGATGGCTTTAAAAGTAAGCGTCAGAGTCTTGAATAGTATTCTTCCGTGTGTTGGGAGCCAGTGGAGTTGAATTAAGATGGGTGTGATGTGGTCAAATCTCGATGCTCCAGAAAGAACTCTAGCAGCGGCGTTCATGGCTAGCTGAAGGGGGTTCAAAGTAGACTGTGGGAGGCTACTATGCTGGAAATGAAAGACAAAGAAGAAATGGTATTGCATTCATAATTAAGAAGAAACTTGCAAGAACTGTAATGAAATGTAATGTAGTCAGTGAACGCTTAATTTCTATTCGTCTACGAGGAATGCCTATCAACACAACTATAATTCAAGTATATGCCACGACAACAGCTGCAGAAGAGGATGAAATTGATGAGTTCTATGAACAAGTACAAGCTGAAATTGACAAAACATGCAAACACGATATCCTAATAGTCATGGGTGACTGGAATGCAAAAGTTGGCAACAAAGAAGGCAAAATGGTTGGAAAATATGGAATTGGCAACAGAAATGAAGCTGGAGAAAGACTGATAGAATTCTGCAAGAGCAATGATCTATTCATCTCAAACACCTTCTTCCACCAACACAAGCGGTGACTGTACACATGGACCTCACCCAATGGATTGTACAAAAATCAAATTTACTACATAAGCTCTATAACATCAACAAAGACAAAACCTGGAGCTGACTGTGGTACAGATCTTTAAGTACTAGTATGCAAACTTAAGCTAAAGTTGAAAAAGAGCAAACCACTCATTAATGTAGCAAAATATGACAATGAGAATATACCACCCGAATTTAGAGACTACCTGCAAATTTGATTTGCTGCTTTAGATACAAAAGAGAGAGCGCCAGAAGAGTTATGGGATGACATCAAGACAATTGTGTTGGAAGAAAGGTGAAAAAGCAAAACGGCCAAAATGGATGTCCGAAGAAACTCTAAAAATTGCCCAGAAACGCAGAGAAGCTAACTCCAGAGGAGAAAGAGAGGCAATCGCAGAACTCAACAGAGATTTCCAACGTGCAGCAAGACAAGACAAGGAGAAGTACAACAATGATGCATGCAAGGAAATAAATTAAAACTAAAGGGTTAAAAAGTAAACATGTTTTTACATTATAAATCTGAATATGTAAGAAGTGAACTAAGGCCAGCAATTATCAGAAAAATGCTAAGAATAATGGAGCGACTCTCTAATTATTTCATTAAAATAACTAAAGGATTAAAAATAAGAATCAATACATCAAGGGTCCGATTCTGTTCCAGACATAGATTCTGTACGTCCAGGGCTGGTGACTGCCCAGACTCCACCCTCGGGCCGCCCCTTCCCCGTCCCCATCTAACTTCCCCGCACAACCGGTGGGGAAGTTAGTCGGGGGCAGGAGCCGGCACGAATAGCGTGGTTGGTTGTCCCGTTGGGATGTCCATCCCCGCTATTCGTGACTCAGAATAACCCCCTAAATGAATACAACAACTAGCGCACACAGAGAATCCGGACAGGTTTTAGGGTTATATTTCTTGTATGATCCATATACCAACCAATTGAAAATAAATAAACAAATAAATAATTACCTAAAAACAGACTATTATCAATCATGGATATAGAAGCTTTTATTAATAAGTGTTTAATAAATAGATAACTGGACCCAGGGAGGAAGGGAAAATAGGGAAGGGGGTGAGGAAAGGTTGGAAGAGGGGAGGGGGAGGGGGAAAAGGGAGGAACAGAAAGAGTTTGTTTTTTAAATGAATTGTTACCTTTTATCCTTTTGTTTTTAATTTATAGGGTCTTAACTTCCTATTTTATCATATGATTTTAATTTATTTTAGTTTAAAGTATTTATTGAGTGATAGCACCTTCTCTGCTGCTTCCCTCCTCTCTTTTCCTCTTCCCCTCCCTCCCTTTTCCTCCTCCCTCCCTTCCCCTCCTCCTCTTCCCCCTCTCTCTCCCTCCCTTTTCATCCTTCCTCTTCCCCTGTACCCCCCCTCCCTTCCAGACTTTCCTCACTTCCCCTTCCTCCCATCCCTCCCCGGTCCAGTTATCTATTTATTAAACACTTTTATAAATAAAAGTTTCTATATCCATGATTAATAATAATTGTCTCAGTTGTTTATTTTCAATTGGTTGGTATATGGGTCTTACAAGAAATATAATCCTGAGGCATGTCCAGATTCTCTGTGTGTGCTAGTCTTTCTATTCATTTTATTCATTTAATGTACTGATTCTTATTTTTAATCCATTAGGTTTTTTTTAATGATATACTTAGACAGCCGCTCCATTATTCTCGTAATTTTTCCGCCAATTGTTACCCCTCATTCACCTCTTATATGTTTAGATTTATAATGTAAAAACATGCTTAGTAATTTATTTATTTATTTATTTAATTGGATTTCTATACCGCTTTATCATATAATCAAAGCAGTTAAAACAAACAAAAATACAAAAAGTGAAAGTGAAAATGATCAATGATAATATATACATAGTTTGCTGAAAATAGGATATAGTGTAATAGAAACAACTGTACTATCTACATTGTGAGCTATATTAAAGTGTGAGCTATTATACAACATATATATGATTGGTCTTTCTAAAAACCGTAGTATTCAGTAAACATAACAGTTTTCAGTTGCTTCCTAAACTCGTTTAGGTCTTGATTTGCTCTTAAGTCATTTGGTAGAGAGTTCCAAATGTTAGGCGCCGCAAAAGAAAATGCCCTCTCTGATGTCTCCTTACAAGATTTTCTAAAATCATTTGATGTGCTGAATCTATTGGAAGAACCTCTTCTTCTTGGTCTATTGCTTATATCTGACTGAATAAGAGAAGTCAGGCATTCTGCAGAACAGTTCTGCTTGATCTTAAAAATATAAATTATTGTTTTATATTTGATACGAGACACTATGGGTAACCAATGAAGCTCTTTCATGATGTGAGTAATGTGCTCACTACTTGATAATCCAAAAATAATCCGTGCAGCAGTGTTTTGTGCGAGTTGTAAAGGCTTAATAGATTGTTTAGTTAAACCCAGGTATATGGGATTGCAGAAGTCAAGTAATGGGGTGATTAATGCTTGACAAACATTTCGGAAATGAACTGTCTCAAGAAGAGGCCTTAGTCTTCTGATAATCTTCATTCTGTAATAGGCACTTCTGATTGTTTTATTTATATGCGATTTTAGACTCAATTCAGTGTCCAGTGTCACACCAAGATATTTTACTTCAGATCTGATAGGAATAACTGAACTTTTTATCCTGATGTCAGGTGGATGTGCAAAAGCATGATTACGAGATACAAATAAAGCTTCTGTTTTTCTAAAATTGATTTCCATATTATTAGCGTTACACCATTGAGACATTTCTGAGAGACATTCAGTAATTCTTGAATAGTCTGGGTTATCAATAGAGACTGTAGTAAATATCATAATGTCGTCAGCATAAATTGTATATTTAATGCCATATTTCGTCGGAATGTTGCATATTGGCTGTATGTAAATATTAAACAGAAGAGATGAAAGTGCTGAACCTTGTGGTACTCCTTGAGTAAGTCTTATGCGTTGAGATGTTTTTTGCCCTATCTTTACTTGTAAATGTCTCTCTGTCAGATAGGAATGAAACCACTTTAATGTGGTTCCATATAGACCAATCTCCACTAGTCTATCTAGTAACCCTTTGTGATCTACAGAGTCAAAAGCAGCAGAAATGTCTATAAAAATCATTATAATACCCTTCCTGAAGTCATCTAAGATACGGAGTGTGCAGTCAAAAAGGTAAATCATTAAAGTTTCCACTCCGTGGTTTGGGCGAAAACCATGTTGGTTGTCATCTAAAGGCGCATGAACATCAATGTGTTCTTGAAGTTGTAATTGCACTGTCTTTTCAATGATTTTCGCTAAAAAGGGTATACTAGATATTGGTCGGTATGCGGCCGGGTTATTCTTGTCTAGTGTTGTCTTTTTTGGGATTGGTCTAACAGTTGCAAGCTTTAATTGCTCTGGTAAAAAACCTTGAGTGAGGGAACTTTGCACAATGTTATGTATGTAGTGAATGAAACTTGACTTTGTGGTCTTAATCCATGAAACTGGACATGGATCAGTGGGAGAAGTGCTTGTATTTATGGAAGAAATGATGTGAGAGAGTTGCTCATTTGAAGGAGAGTGGAATGTATCCCAGATTCTGGTATTTGAGACTGAATGCAAGTTAAAACTACATATTGTTTGTTCCTTAGAGTGAAACTTTTCCTTGATATAAACTGCATAACTCTGCGGTTCAATTTGAACTTCACCTTCTGTTTTTTGCTCTTTTGTTAGACCTTTCACAATTTCAAAGAGCTCTCTAGGTTTGTTGATTGAAGAATTTATTATATTTGTGTGGTATTCTTTTTTAGAGTTCTTAATAAGTTCGTCATATTGCTTTTGTTTTGTTAAGTATTGCTGCCTTGATTCTGTTGTGTTGTTTTTTCTCCATTTACGCTCTAGTCTTCTGAGTTCCCTTTTCATCTGACGTATAGCTATTGAAAACCATGGTTTGTGATAAAGCTTATTAATCCTTGGTTTATTTGGTCTCATGTCTTTTGATCTGGCTGCATTGGAAATAATGCGGTTCCAATTGGTTACTTGTGTTTCAAGATCAACTGAATCAGCCGATAGGTAAAGTAGAGTATCTTGTATAAATGAATCCCTGTCAAAACTCTTGAATCGTCTGTGAAAGCATTTGTTATCTAGGCTTATAATACTATCTTTTGTTTGTAATAAAATCTCTATCCTAACTAAGGGGCTTGTTTACAAAGCCGCGGTAGTGGTTCGCGATCGCGATCGCAGCCGCGGCCCCATTGAAATCAATGGGGCCGCGGCTCCGATTACGATCGCAAACCGCTACCGCGGCTTTGTAAACAAGCCCCTAAGTAATGATCTGACCAAGGAACTGGGGTGATGATGGGAGTTGAGATAAGACCTCTTAAAGTTAGATCATTGGATGCAAAAATGAGATCAGGCGAATAACCATATTTATGTGTTGGTGCATTTATTATTTGAGTGAATTGCAAAGAATACATTGCTTGAAGGAAAGCCTCTGAGTCTCTGCAGTTAATTGATTTGATCCTCATTTTTACTTTTTAACTCTTTAGTTTTAATTAGATAGTTGTATCATTTTATTTTTCTTCCCACAAAATGTAAGAGCCGGTTGGTGGTCTCCTTCCCCCCCCCCCCCCTTTCCCTTCCCCACTCCTTTTACATACATTTTAATCTTTACAATGACTTAAATGTTTAGGGCAATGATTCCTAGTTTTAACCCTTTAGTTTTTTTGAATACTACTAGAAGGGTGCTCCGTATTCTTCACTGCCTTTTACTTTATCTAAGGAAATGTAAGAGCAGATGGCTGATTTCTGTTTACTGTTTTTCACTTCTTTTCATACTCTTCAATTCTACACAAATGTCTCATAACATTGGCTAATGCATTGCGGTATAAGGAAGTCAGCTGATGTGGTACTAATCTGAGGGCGGTGGAATTAAAATATATGGTATAAGCACGTATGATTGTAGCAGCAGATAAGCATGCAATAAATAATACCAGGAGTCAGTTCAAAGATCCAAGCCAATTTATTGTGCACAAGGCTCAGATAGTCAAGCTTCAAAAAGGACTGAGCAAAGCTCTTACAGAAACATATTCATTTTATACATTTTTCTTCAGCTTGATACATTGTAATGGGGAAAAGATATCCTGTGATAGGAAAGCAGAGGAACCTATGAGTAATAGGGCTGTTTCTAGCAGGAAGGAAGATATCAGGACACCCAGTTGCCAAGAGCAACATAAACATTCCCAGCCACGAGGGATGGAACCCTGCACAGCTGATAGGCATTCCCCAGCTCTTAGCTCTAATAGCTTTCACCTGGGAGGGGGAAGGGCTGGAGTAGAGCCTCAGAAAACGTATAAGGGACGTTCATTAGAGAATAGGGGCAGCAATAGTGGCAGTAGTAGGAGCAGCAATAGCAGGAGCTGGAGAAGGAGTTCTGACTTTGGCTTTGGTAGCTCCGGTAACTCCAGAGAAAGCAGTTTGGAAGATTCAGTGAAACCAGTAACTGGAAGCAGGAGAGACGTGCTGAATGAGAACCAGCTGGATACTGAGTGCAAGCTGAGGTTTGAATCTGGGAAGCAACGTCTGCTTTGGGCTGGTAGGAAAACTGATGTGAGTGACTTTAATTCTGAATGTGAAAGAGAAAGGCAGATAACAGCTGATAGTCTTAATTGGAGGAGAAAGGCTCAAAAAACTTTTAACCAAGCCTCCAAACATATACCTTATGGTGAAGGCATTTATAAGGAGAAAGTACCAGTCAGAATAACTGGAAAGCAATTACAAGCCTCAAGAAAGAAAGAATATACGGTGCCAGACATCTGTATGTTGGAAGAGGGTGACAAACAGCCTAAGCATAGAGAAAAGCCTCTGAGGTTTAAACCCCTACTGAATGAAGCTGTGCATAGCTTTTCTCCTGCCTCAAACCAAGAAGGTGGGCTAATTAACCAAGGTAAAGCTGCTTACAATTCTTTTTCACCTAGAAGTTATAAAGGACATAAGTCTTATTGGAATTGCATGCCAAGATATGGTGACTCTGCCCTTACCTGCTGGAGGAAATAGTAGGGAGGTCAAGGGAGCTAGCAGAGGAGAATAATCTGCCAACACACTATAGGCAACAATGTTATGCAGATGATAGTCAGATTGAATCAATGATAATTGATCCGCCAGAGCCTGAATTATCTGACTACCAGATGGACTGTACATTGGCTGTGATAAACGATAGGTTTTCATTGTGCTGAAGATATACGATGCTGGAAGTGATTTAACTGCCTGTTTAAAAGCACCAGTCTTTACTTTATCCTTTTTGCCAGAGTATATAGCTTTTGTTCTTTTGTTACCTGTGTTATAATCCAAACCCCGGGAGGGGAAATAAAACCTTGATTTGACCTTACCACTCGGGTCTCAACTATCTTATTGCAAAGGAGCCCAACTACAATCCTTTCAATAAAAGGTCCCCCTGTAGCCCAACCAGTATACTACACTGCTGGCCGAGCAGGGTGTGACAACATGCAGACTTTCTATTGGTCCCAACGCCCCCTGCACTTGTCCAATCAGGGACCCTCTCTGGGCCTAGCACCCTGCTCCCCCTTCCCAGGCTATTCTAACAATGGCACAGTTTCTAGGCATTGATACTATCCTGCTCTGAGGTCGTTTCTAGCTCTAGGATTGCATGTATTGAAACATTTCTATCATCAAAACACAAAAGAATAATGGAAGATTTATGCACTCATGAAAACTTCTTATTAAGCAATTTAAAACAGCTTTCTCAGACTTTTACAGATTTTTAGTTCTTACTAAGATGGGGGTTGGAATCAGGGCCTAACTTACAGGCCTTTCATATTTGCAGACTATTATAGGCCATAGCCTGCCACATTCCCCCCTTTGATTATTCTCACCCGCAAGTGAGAAAGGGTGAGAATTAAATCATATATTATACTCGTGTAACAGCATCAGCTTGGGGTATAGGGTAATATTGCCACATAGCTAAAATTTTCATAGCTGCCTTCCCTTCTACAGTGCTATCAATGGCTGCTGACTTTACTCGACTGTGATGAATCCAGGGTTCGAGTTCTGCAGCTTTAACTGCTGTTGGGGTTAATAAGATGACAACATAAGGTCCCTTCCAATGCGGTGCCAACGGTGTCTTTCTCCACTCTTTGATCCACACCGAGACTCCAGGCTTGAGAGGATGCAGGGGTACTGTTAGATGGATGGGCAGCTGATCTTGTACCCACGTATGAAGACTCTGCAAAACAGAACTTAAAACCAATAGTTCTTGTCTAGTAATTTCAGATCTAATCTGTTCCATATCTCCCTTTATTCCATATCTCCCATTTATTTACACAGTACTACCAGATTAACCTAACCCCTACCTAATTGCCTCTCCTCTTACCTCCTCAAGATAACATCTCAACCCTACTGTACACATGTAACACCCTAAATTCTCAGCAATCAATCTCATTGTACATATGTAAGTAGTTCAGTTTGCATCCCCCGCGTTATCCAAGTTGTTACTCCTGTTCTCTGTAAAGCAAAACATGTTATCCAAGTTGTTACTCCTGTTCTATGTGAAGCCAAACAGTTTGTTATGGTCATTTTGTTGTATGTAAACCGCGCTGACAATAGTGTGGTATATAAGAAATTGTAATAAATAAATAAATAAAATATACAATAGGCGGGGGTCGCCCATACAGAATCTCAAAAGGGGAAACTCCTAAAGACTTAGTAGGGGCTAAGTATATCCTAAGAAGGGCTATAGGAAGAACCTGGGGCCACTTCAGGTGAACCTCTTGACAAAGTTTAGACAACTGAGATTTCAGGGTTCTATTCATACGTTGTGGCGCCCCCACTTGCCTAGGCGGTTGCCTATAGGCAGGGGCGTACCTCCTAATGTCCCTTTTTAGTATGGGTTCCCAGAGCCAAGGCTTCTGGGGCTTGTAGTTGTGTGAAATGATGAGTAGGCCGAGGGTTGAAGGCAAAACACAGGAAATTTTTATTTTTCTCTTCCTTTGCACCAAAAACACATAATAACAAAATTAGGATACTTCTCCCACAAAAGAAAAAAGAATTTCCAGATCCAGAACTTCACAGTGACAAAAGTTGCAATTTCTTCTTCAGCTGTTACATAATGCAGCTTGATAGTTCCTTTACTTCTGGCTTAAACAACTGCTTTTCCAAACTGTGCAATATTCAAATTAAAGCTTCTTTTACTTCTGGCTGTTGCCCACTCAGATAGTTCTTTCTTAAACATTCAAATCAAGCCTTTGAATATTTTCTAGCTGCTTTAAAACACCAGCAACTTCATTTCAAACATTATCAGCACTCTAGGCACAAGACATACTGGTATAACAGCTTCTGGGTCTTTCCACGTTTAAACCCTTCACTTTGTCTTTATACAAAAAGAGCAATCCATTTGAGATTCTGTAGAGGCATTATCAGAATCATAATTATATATCTGCATGCCCTCATAATCAGGATCTGTTGTCTCCTGACTAGAATCAGCTTGTGGGAACGTAGGCTTAATTTCTTCTAACAATTTTAAAACCTTTTTTCTCTAGGTTCAGGGTTTTTTTGATGGGATATGGAGATCCTTATCTTTCAATAAACTGTTCAAGGCTTCTAATGGGCTCACCTTCTTTCTAGCAACAGTTCTTTTCACAGGGCTTTCCAGAAGTGAAACTCTCCCCACAGGCTCTGCAGCTTCCTCAGGCCAAATGCTCCTGTATCCAGGGCCAGCTGTAATTCCTCTACAACACAGGCTTCCTTCAGGGCTGTAGTTTCCTGTGTTTTGGCTGCAATGGGAATCCCTTCTGAGGCTGTCTTTGGAGCACCTCTCTCTTTCAGCTTCCCTGAAAGATTCCTTTCCTTCTGGTTCCCTCGTGATCTCCTCATCCTCTGTTTCCCTGGTGGTCTCCCTCCTTCCTGTTCCCTGAGGCTTAAATGAGTGGGGCTGCCCTACAGCCTCGAACTCCTCCCCCAGGTGCTTCTCATTACCTCTCTTGGTTGCCTTGGAGCTTGGGCATGGTCTGAGCTCAGCAGCCCCGTGTGTGTTTTTTTTCACTTTGGCTGTACTTTGAAAGTCAGTGCTTTCTGGGCTATCCCTTTGCTTGAAGGTAAATGCTTGTCTTTTATCTATTTCCATGGGCTCTAATACAGTTTCGCCACCACAACGTTCTACTTTTCCTAAATTCTGAGATCTGTAGGCAGTATGCATCTGATAATGTCAATATCTTGGGGCCATACTTAATGGACTTGCTTCCTGAGGTTATCCACCCTCATTCTTTGTACAGGGCCCCATGTGCATGCAAGGTTGTAAGGGCATACTTGGAATCTGTGTACACATTTAGACAGAGCCCTTTTCCTATTGTCAAGGCTCTAGTAAGAGCTATCAGGTCAGCTTTCTGTGCTGAAGTTTCTGGGGCCAGAGCTGAGGACTCAACTACCAGATCAAGGGTCACCACTGCATACCCTGCACAACAATGTCCATTGATGATGAGACTACTTCCATCCACAAAGAAAGTCTGTTCAGGGTTC
This sequence comes from Ichthyophis bannanicus, assembly GCA_033557465.1. Taxonomy (NCBI): domain Eukaryota; kingdom Metazoa; phylum Chordata; class Amphibia; order Gymnophiona; family Ichthyophiidae; genus Ichthyophis; species Ichthyophis bannanicus. The sequence goes on along the minus strand of CM066033.1, from coordinate 366,564,217 downwards.
TCCAAAGGAACATCAGTCAAATCCGGGCGGCTTGAGAATACAGTGTCCATAATTTCTAAACAGTCATGATCAGGGGGGCCAGGACCAACTGGTAACAATGTAGCAGGATTCAAAGCTTGACTGACCATCAATTGCAATCGAGGATTCTCACACAGCATACTCTGATACTTCAACATTCGTGAATTTGTAAGCCAGAAACTTCCTTTGTGTTCCATAAGGATCAGAACAGAGTGTGGTACAGTAACTTGAAGATTTTGTCCCAGGGTGAGCTTGTCAGCTTTGCTCACTAGGAGGGCTGTAGCTGCAACAGCTCTCAAACAAGGGGGCCAGCCTATTGCAACTACATCCAATTGTTTTGACAAATAGGCTACTGGCCGTTGCCAAGATCCAAGAGATTGAGTCAGTACCCCTGAAGCATTTCCTTGTGACTAATGGACATAGAGACAGAAAGGTTTCTGGACATCTGGTAGACCCAGAGCTGGTGATAACATCAGAGCAGTTTTTAGAGATCGAAAGGCTGCATCCTGTTCAAGTCCCCATTCCAATGGAGACTTTTCCATTCCTTTGGTAGCTTGATACAATGATTTTGCCAGCAGAGCGAAATTGGGGATCCATATACGACAGTATCCTGCAGCACCCAAGAAGGCTCTCACTTGCCTCCTGGTGGTTGGAGTAGGAATACTGCATACAGCTTCTTTGCATTCTGGTCCCAGGCGTCGAATTCCGCTGGACAACTGGAATCCTAGATATTTAACTTGTTTGACATAATTGCGCCTTGGCTCTTGAGACTTCGTATCCAGCCTCATTTAGAAGGTGCAAGAGTTCACTGATGGCTTGTGGACATTCACTTTCTGAATTTGTGGCTATGAGCAGGTCATCCACATACTGAAAAAGAACCCTTTGTCCTGGGTTCACAGAGTAACTTGAGAGGTCTTGATTTAAAGCAGCACTGAAAAGAGCAGGTGAATTCTTAAATCCTTGGGGTAATTGAGTCCAGGTAAGTTGACCTTGCCTTCCTGTTGTGGGGTCTTGCCATTCAAAAGCAAACAAACATTGACTGGTGGGGGCTAGGTGTATACAGAAGAAGGCCTCTTTCAGGTCCAGGACAGTGAAATGAGTAGACTCAGCGGGGATCAGTCCCAAGAGAGTATAAGGATTTGGTACCACTGGGTGTATAGTTTCAGCTGCATCATTCACTCACCTCAGATCTTGTACTGGGCGGTAATCCCCTGTCCCAGGTTTCTTGACTGGGAGAAGGGGGGTGTTCCAAAGTGACTGGCACTCCTTGAAGTCCATACTTCAGCAGTTTCATTAGATGGCAGTGGATACCTTCAATGGCTGGTCGGGGAAGAGGATATTGCTTTACATGCACTGGTTCCGCTCCTGGCTTGAGGGTGACGATGACAGGGGCTATGTTCTTTGCTAGGCCAGGTGGATTATCTTCTGCCCATACTTCAGGCGGGGCTATAAGGTTGGTGGGTGTACAGGATCTAGCTGACTTGGTTGGAGATTCACTATAGAACCGCCACTCTTCTTCTCGGGGGACAGTCAGCACCATCAGTCCAGTTGGCTTTGGGTTCACAGTCATTTGCATTTCTCCCCCTTCAGCAAAGGATATCTGTGCCTGGAGCTTTGCAAGCATATCTCAGCCCAAAAGTGGAATAGGGCATTCAGGCATATACCAGAACTGGTGCGTTATTTTCTGTCCCCCTAGTTCACACGTGCGGTTCTGCAGGAATGGCTTAGTGGCCCTAGCTCCAGTGGCCCCAATAATGGTGACAGATCGAGAGAAAAGAGGAGCCACTGGCTTTGCCACTACTGAATGTTCGGCTCCTGTATCCACCATAAAGTCCATATATTGGTCCCTTATTTTCAAACTGACCATAGGCTCCTGGGGACCTAGGGTGAACTTGGAGCCCGGTCTGGCCTAGTCTTCATCCATCTCATAGCCTGTTGCAACTGCCACTCCCTCAATAGCTTCTTCCCTCCCTCGCTGGAACTGTGCTTGGTTCATTCTTCCACAACTCTGAAATCAACCTCCTGTTCTCCAAGTACTCCCTCCTCCCCTCCTGGGGGTGGAGTCAAAATACGGGCATTCACTTTTCCAATGTCCTTCTTCTCTACAATGGGCGCACTGATTTTCACCCAGTGGGGTCCAATTATTTTCACGACCCCTTCCACTTCCTCTGCTCCTTCGATTAGGAAAACCTCCTCCACGTCATTCAACTAAAGCAGCAGCAAGAAAATCTGCTTTCTTCTTTATTTTACATTCACTTTCTCTGTCACATTCATTTTCATGATTCACAAACACTTTCTGATCAACTTTCATTAACTGTGCTGTATTCATGCCCGCAAATCCATCCAGTTTCTGTAATTTTCGTCTTATATCTCTCTGGGACTGACTGACAAAAGCTGCATTTACCATACGCAAATTCTCCTGGGCTGCTGGATCACATGGGGTATATAGTGAGGGCCGCCTGCACTATTTGGATCCCTCTTGGGGCCATCATTAGTTCAATCAAATCCTAAGGCTTCTCAGTGTAGGAGGCATAATGCATCTTTTAGTTCAGCAAATCAGTGGTGGAAAAAGGCACATAAACAAGGCTGGTCGGCCCTACCACGACCTGGCCTTCGGTATTAAGGGTGGGTAGGCCCTAGACCTGGTGCAATGGTATAACGTGACCATCCCTTTTACTGGTAGTTGTACTTCTGAAGGTATACGGCAATCGGGACTGTCTGGGTTCCACTTCCTGTTCTTGGGCGCTGGCTGTGAGGGACCCTGAACTGGCAAATGAATCATCGGTGGACTGTGGCCCACTCGGAGTACTTTAAACTGAGCCGGGGCTTCCGGTCAAGAGGGGGTACACGTCCTCCTGCTGCGGAGGTGGCTGGTGAACTACTTGGGGTACATCTGCAGGGAGGTGTCCCCCCCTGCCCCAGGCTCTGCCCAGGGTGGTGGCAGAGCTGAGGGGACTGGCCTATAAAGATACTGGGACAGACAGAGTGGAAGGTCTGGAGATTCTGGGGCAGAATAAACGGGCAGCTTTTTTTTTTTTTTCCAGACTTCCGGGCCCCCCTCCCTTGTGGTTGCTACTAATCTCCTACACTGTTTCTCATAGCAACGCTTTATTCAGGAGGGCTTTTTTTTTTTCACAAACACTTAACCAGGAGTCTATGTAGGAGAACTGATCAGGGAACATTTTTTGCACAATCTGATAACATGGGAAACTACATTAACATCAAAGCTGCCCTCACAGGCCATGAAGTAGCTAACACTGGCCACTCCCTTTCACAGAGCATTTCTAATCGGGACGGAGACATTCTATTCCATAGTCTCCAGCAAATCCCTTGCTAAAATTCTTAGTCATACATTTCAACAAAATCTGCGTGGACTCCGACCCCTCCCCCCCCCCCCCATGATGACGTACTTGACAATAGACAGAGGGGGCGGGCAGTCAGGATTCATTTTCCTGTAGACTAAACATAATGGATGTGTGAGCTCATTCTAAATAGGAACAATTTAGATAAAGTCCTTAAAATATAAAACTATTATTTTGCAACATGTTATAACAACAATTCCAATAGAAAGAACTATGGCTCCTAACATGACGGCCACATATCTGTTACATATGACTGGAATAAAATTACTTAGCATGGAACTAACTGCCAGCCTCAATCAGCACTTAAGCTGAACAATGTCTCTGCAAAAGAAATTACTTTAAATCCTACAGTTTAGGAAGCAGATATTCAAAGGACATGAACATTCCCTCAGGATTTAAATCATTTTCAAGTCGCGATCTGGTAACTACTGGCTCGGGATGCTTCATAGTCCTGTCAGGGTTCTTAACCTCTTCGTAGGTCAAAGGAAAAACAAAAGCAGTTTCCTTAATTTCTCTATCATTTCTATTTGGACCATTACAGTGCTTGCTGAAGACTGGAACATAAAAAAACACAAGACAAGGCTAAGCCCACAAATGCATTATACCTATAGCTCTACAGAATCCTCCTCACTTGGTCCGTACAAGAACAGTTGAGGAACTCGAAAGGGGTTAATAAGAACTTAACCCTTTCCAGGCTGAGCCCAAAACTGTCGGGATCCAAAATTCTGACTAAACATTCCTATCAAATGATATATATAATACATGACCATAGCAGAAGGAATATCACTATTAAAACATATTGAATAAAACAGGTACAATTTTCCTGAAATAAGCACAAATTAACTCAGCTGCAGAATGTTGAAAATAAGCCTTCACAGGGTTAAAAGATACTAAACATTCCTTTCTCCAGACACGCCCCTTCTCTCTCTGCTTGCTAGAGATGCACTGCTGTGCTGAAAAAAACTGACATCAGTGAGACAGCTGTCTTTGCACTTAAAAGTGACTCCTGAGTTGGTTTTTCCTTCTTCTTTCTTCTTTTCTTAATACTATTCCTTAATCGGTAAACTGTTTCACAAATTACCCAACAGAATAATCTTACATTATACCAGAAGGGAAACCCGCGGTTTCAACAGATAAGGACAGCGGAACAATGGGGGAGACAAACACCAAACGCTTCCTCCTTTTCGCGACCTGGGCGCAGTCGCCTGGCCAGGAACTGCGCTACTCAGGAGTCCGCTCTCACTTGGTCCATATTCAAGACCTCTCAGTCACACAAACATTCATACCAGCAACAAGAAATTATTTTTCAAATGCCCAAGGTTTTACTGACTAATTGACTATCCCAAACAAAGGGTCGGTGGCTTCTGCTCCGCTAACCCTTATGCGGAGCGTACTAGGACCGCCCTTATGAGAGGTGATCAAGCTCTCTTGTCTCATGCACTCATGCAAGACTTCCCCCAGGCTTCACTGACTCAAATGCCCAAGGTTTTCTACTTACCGGATCCGGTTCCCGATACCAAACCAGTTCTTGGGTTGGATCCTGGACTCCCCTCGGGTTCGGAGGTGTTGGCCAGCTGGACCCAGTGGCCCGCCGAGGCAAGGCGGAACCCTCTCCAATACAAGAGGACCGGCGGCGCCTGAGGCTTCCCCTGCAGTCAGACAGACACGGTTCCAACCGGACCAAACCTTTGAGGCGAGAAGTCGTGGTATATTCACTTGCATACCATCCACTACTTGCACATTCCCGGCCAACACTCCAGAATATGTAGCAGCTGATAAGCATGCAATAAATAATACCAGGAGTCAGTTCAAAGATCCAAGCCAATTTATTGTGCACAAGGCTCAGATAGTCAAGCTTCAAAAAGGACTGAGCAAAGCTCTTACAGAAACATATTCATTTTATACATTTTTCTTCAGCTTGATACATGCAGACTTTCTATTGGTCCCAATGCCCCCTGTACTTGTCCAATCAGGGACCCTCTCTGGGCCTAGCACCCTGCTTCCCCTTCCCAGGCTATTCTAACAATGGCACAGTTTCTAGGCATTGATACTATCCTGCTCCGAGGTCGTTTCTAGCTCTAGGAATGCATGTATTAAAACATTTCTATCATCAGAACACAAAAGAATAATGGAAGATTTATGCACTCATGAAAACTTCTTATTAAGCAATTTAAAACAGCTTTCTCAGACTTTTACAGATTTTTAGTTCTTACTAAGATGGGGGTTGGAATTAGGGCCTAACTTACAGGCCTTTCATATTTGCAGACTATTATAGGCCATAGCCTGCCACATGATCACTGAAAAAGGTTCACTCATATTAAAATATGGAAATAATTTTTTAATTTAAATCTAGTTGTTTATCTAGGATATGAGTGTCTTTCCCTGTGATGCAAATAAAGATGTCGATTTAATTGATTTATTTGTGTATAGTGTAACAAAACATCTCTTTGGACACTAGTGACCCCTTTTTTCAAGTATAACTGAATACCATATCTGTATTTATGTGTATATAATGGCAAATATGGTTTCGTTAAGGGTAATAACACAGTGCGTCCTGGGTAGCCATGAGAATTAGACTCTTCGTGCCAAAATGGAAGTAAAAGACTAATCGTGGCTGCTGGGTGTCCTTTGCAAAATCAGATTGTATCCTAGATAGTAAAATTCAACTCTAGGTAAGGAAAACACTGCTATTTGATAGTATATACCATTAATTTCTCTTATGCTAAATGCACTTCCCTAAATGTATAGGAAACCTGTTCAAAGGTCTAAAGCTTGTTTTTAAATAGATATTGTGATGGCTGAAACATCCTTTAATGACAGGTCTAGGAACAAAATAAAATGCAGTAAATAACGCCAAGTTTAGGATGCCTTCTGCTGGAAGGGCAAAATCGAATTTATGATCTTACAAATGATAAGATCCTTACTCCTTTGACAGTTTATTAAGCCTACGTCATTTATTTTTATCTAGATACAGTGAAGAAGTGATATTTTTAGAACCAGACGCAGAACCATAGTGCGCCCACATCAGTAAAATAGAGACCACATGTGTTCCTTTTAGGTTTCTCTTTCTAGGTTTATTTTAATATAATTATTTCACCTATTTATGTCTTGCACATATAAATGTTTTGTGAAATAACGTTGTACTAAGAGTCTTTTTATTACATTGATATACCATTGGATATTTCATTAATATATTTATTAATTTAATGTTGCACCAATTGATGTTTTTACTTTCCTTGCACTATTAGTTTATTATGTTTGATGGTCATACCAAGGGATGGTGTTCCTCTCTATATATACTTTGAGGCACATTCCATAGAGTGTGTCCAGGCCTTTATGTGTCCAATTGGACGGGGACACACAGAGGCAGATCCGATTCTGATCCTGCAGGGGCTAGACTTGCCCCACGGGATCAGAATCAGGTCTGGGCCTGTACTTACAGGCCGGGACCAGTTTCTGATCAGCCTGCACATACAGGCCCCTGCTCGGCTAACTCAGTCAGGCTCCTGAATGGAGCCGTGGTGCCATGACGTCCCGTTGCCATGGCACTGCGGCTCCATTCAAGAGCTGCCATCCCCGGCCGCCGATCACATTCTTCTTTCTCCGCAAACTGATCCCCGATCTGGCCTTCCATTACCAGGGTCAAGCTGCAGGGAATTCCCTGCACCCCCTCACCTTTTTGACACCACCTGGGCCTGCCGTCCCTCAATGTCCAGGGTACTTATTCCATCTCCGAAGTGGAATAAGTCCCCTGTCCAGTTTGCTGACCCCGGACGTATATGGCTGACTTCAGAATCGGCCCTGTATGTCTGGGGTCACAGATCACCCATGCCCCACCCTCACTTTGCCTCCGCAAGCCCCTTCCCCCTCCCAAGTCTTCCCATACAAACTCATCGTATGTACAGGGAGGCTTCTGCCGGGAACAGAAGGCGGGCGAATAGTGGGGATGGATGTCTCAAGGGGCATCTATCCCCACTATTTGCGGGACAGAATAGACCCCATAGTTTTTATTGTTTTTAAAAATCATTTTAATGTTATGTTTTATTTGAATGTACTCTTAAGTTTATAATATGTTTTTAATATGATTTTGTTATGTGTTGATTTTATTTTTTGTATAGGCCAATCCCCTAACGAAGGCAGTGCCGAAAAAATGCTGTCGGGTGGCCTCCTGCAGTTCCCCCTAGGGGTGGACGAATAATTAAATTATGTTGAGTTTACACTTTGCTCTAGATTGGTGGTGCTAATTTGTAGAGGGCCAGATAATCTTAGGGGGAGATTTTAACCTGGTAGTAAATCCCTTCCTGGACACATCTCGAGGGGACTCCATGGGTAGTGGAAGACACAGGAAAAAGCTGAGGGCCCTAGTGAGGGAATTGTAGTTGGTGGACATTTGGAGAGATCTGCGAGGGTGGACACAAGATTGCACATTTCTCAGCAGTACACAATACCACCTTGAGGTTGGATATGCTGTGGGTACATAAGACTATGGGGCGCGATATTCGAAGGCCCTTACACGGGTAATTTCCTTAGTTACCCATGTAAGGGCCTTAGCCGGGATATTTGAAGGGCATCTACATGGGTAGTGGCCTTCTAATATCCCGGCTAAGTCCCTAACATGCCCAGTTGCTATCCGCATAGCATCGGGGCATGTTAGGGGCGTTCCGGAGCAGAGGAAGGGGCTGCACAGGTAGCAGCGATTTTTGATGCTACCCGCATAGCCCTCTGTGCCTTAAAGATGGGCAAAGTTTTTCCTTGCCTATCCTTAGGACGCAGAGGCTATATGGATAGCATTGAAAATCACTGCTACCTGTGTAGCCTCTGCGGCTGCTGGGGCGTCGAGGCTTACCCGGATTTTCATTTCCGCTACCGCAAAAGTGAAAATACGGGTTAAAGGAGTTGGTGGGCAGGCTATGTGCCACCATGGCGCATAGCCTGCCCAACTCAATATCGGGCCCATGATGTCTAAGGTAGTGGCCAGTGAAATAGGTTAACGAAAGTCATCGACCATGCGCCAGTGGGGGAGATTTTCGTGTAGAGCAATGAATAGAAGTGAGAGTGGGGTGGAAGTGAATCTCTTCTAGAGAACCCCGACATAATTAAGCAGTTGCAGAAAGAAATGGTTGACTACCTTGAGCATAATGATAATGGACAATGCTCAATGGGAATAGTATGGGATTGTCTAAAGGCAGTAGTGCGAGGGAAGCTGATAGAAATAGGAACCCATGTAAAGAAACTTAAAGAAGCAAAGAAGAACTATGGAAACAAGTTAGAGGGTGGAAGGGGCAACAATAGCAGGGCACCCTGAAGAAAACCGAAAATAGAAAACTGTTGGCTGCCAGACAGGAACTAAATGATTTGGAGCTAGCAGAAATAAGATATGCCTGTGATCAGGGCCGGATTTACCTATACGCCATGTACGCCATGGCGTAGGGCCCACAGCCGGCAGGGGCCCACAAAAAAAGAAAAAGTAAATTTTTTTTAAATACAATTTTAAAAAAAACCCTGGTGGCTGCCGCCGCGGGGCCCCCTCTGCTGCCGCGGCAGCACCGATTGACCCGCGGGGGCCCCGTCTACAAGCTGAAGCGGTCGGGTCGGGTCGGGTCGTTCCTCCCTCCCTCCCTCCGTCCGTGCAGGCTGCAGGCTGTGAGAGACGCGAAGAGAGAGCGTCTCCTCGCGTCTCTGTAAAGCCCGCAGGGGCTGATGGGAAATTTCCCATCACCCCTGCGGGCTTAACAGAGACGCTAGGAGACACTCTCCTTTCACGTCTCTCACAGCCTGCAGCCTGCACGGACGGAGGGAGGGAGGAACGACCCGACCCGACCCGACCCGACGGCTTCAGCTTGTAGACGGGGCCCCCGCGGGTCAATCGGTGCTGCCGGGGCCCCGCGGCGGCAGCCACCAGGTTTTTTTTTAAAATTAAATTTCACTTTAGGCCGCCGGGGGGGGGGTAGGACTGGTAATGGGCTATGGGGGGGTAGGACTGGTAATGGGCTATTGGGGGGGCTGGGGCTGGAAATGGGCTGGGGGGGGTAGGACTGGTAATTGGCTATGGGGGGGGTAGGACTGGTAATGGGCTATTGGGGGGGCTGGGGCTGGAAATGGGCTGGGGGGGTAGGGCTGGTAATGGGCTATGGGGGTGGGGCTGCGGCAGTAAAACGGCGGGGGGGGGTTACGGCTATAGGAGGCCAGATGGGGTTAGGACTGGTAATGTACTGGGGGCTGTTGGGGGGCTTAGAACTGGAAATGGGCTTTGGGGGGGGGTTAAGACTGGTAATGGGATGTGGGCTGATGGGGCCTCACTGCAAATGGGCTATGGGGGGGCTAGGACTGGAAATGGTCTGGGGGGGTAATACAGGAGGTGGGGTGTGGGGGGTAGGGCTGGTAATGGGCTGTTGGGAGGGGTTTAGAACTGGTAATGGGCTTTGGGGGGGTTAAGACTGGTAATGGGCTGTGGGCTGATGGGGGCTGTCTGGTAATGGGCTATGGGGGGGCTAGGACTGGAAATGGGCTGGGGGGTTAATACTGGAGGTGGGCTGATGGGGTTAGGACTGGTAATGGGCTGTTGGGGGGGGTTTAGAACTGGTAATGGGCTTTGGGGGGGTTAAGACTGGTAATGGGCTGTGGGCTGATGGGGGCTGTCTGGTAATGGGCTATGGGGGGGCTAGGACTGGAAATGGGCTGGGGGTTAAAACTGGAGGTGGGATGATGGGGTTAGGACTGGTAATGGGCTGTGGGCTGATGGGGGGGGTAGGACTGGCAATGGGCTATGGGGGGCTGACTGGAAATGGGTTGATGGGGTTAGGACTGGAAGTGGGCTGATGGGGGGTTAGGACTGGTAATGGGTTATAGGGGGGGCTTAAACTGAAAATGGGGTGATGGGTTAAGGACTGTAAGTGGGTTGATGGGGGGCTAGGACTGGTATTGGGTTGGGGGTTGCTAGGACTGGAAATGGGCTGATGGATGGCTAGGACTGGAAATGGGCTGATGCAGGGACTAGAAGGGAATGGATGCTGGGTGAGGCTGGAACTAGAAGGGAGCTGATGTTGGGGGAGGATTAGAATGGGATGGGGCTGGAAGAGTAAAATGGAGAAGGGAAAAATATTTTGTGTGGGAGGGATAAAAAATCTACAATTGGCCGGGTATTGGGAGAGTAAGTGGGATTGAGGATGGAGGGGTAAAATTTGAGTGGATGAAATAGGAATGAGGAAAGAGCAAAAGGAGAAAGATTAGTATGTTAAAGCAGATGTAGAGAGAGAATGGAAAAAAATCTAGAAGAGAGAAGAAAGGACAAATGGACAGCAGACGATGGAGAGTTAGCAGAAGACACGAAGAAACCAGAAGAAAGTGGCTGGAGCAATTGCAGCTGAAAAAAATGCACAAAAGGTAGAAAAATATCTCTTTATTTTGAATTTATTAATTGGAATATGTCAGCTCTGGTAAATGTGCATCATTAACGTCTGCGCTTTGTTTAGTACAAGAGCAAATTAATGTATAGTTTTATTTCTACAGTGTTGTACATTCCAAGTTTGGCTTTTGGGATTCCCAGTTTAATTATTGTCTTCCTGTTTCTAAATTGTGATTGCTTGTTTGGTGATGGTCTATGTTCTGCATGTGTAACTGAGCTGAGGTGTTCTGTTTATATAATTCCTATTTGACATTGCCACTTGTTCTCTTTCCCCAGTAGGTCATGTATTGTTGTTCTCTGAAATGTACTGGTTTAATATTTGCAGTGTTGCCTTTTGATTGGTAGAGTATGGTGCTTTGTGAGTCCTGGTAGTGCTGTTAGGATACGGCGGGTTTACTATGGGTTCTAAATGGGCAGTGTTTGTAGTAGTTCCTAATGTGTCTGGCAGTTGGCACTGGATTATAGTAATGTAGAAATCTTTTAGTCTTTCTTTATCCATACACTCATTAAGAGGCACGTTTACTAAAAGTTAGTATATGGTAACATTATGCAAATGAGGCCCCGCACCCCCCTTGGGCCGCCCCTGCTGGGGGCCCACAATTTTTGTTGGCGTAGGGCCTCACTCAAGGTAAATCCGGCCCTGCCTGTGATAAAACTAAACAAACATTTTTGGAGTATGGAAACAAACCTAGTGGCCTACTGGCATATAAACTTAAAAAACAACAGACAAGGAACTTTATTACTAAGATCAGAGACTCACATGGACAGGCTTTGCGAAATGAAGAAGAGATCAAATCCTGTTTTGTAGAGTACTATAAAGAATTGTATACCTCAGAACAAGATACAGCTCAGGAGATGATTAGAAAATATCTGGAGGGGATTCGGCTACCTTTCTTAATGGAGTCAGAGCATATATCATGTCTGATATCACGCCAGGAAATGTTTTCAAGTTATTAAGGATCTACCCCCCCAATAAAGCCCCGGGATTAAAAGTATTTGTGAGCATATTGGTTGAACCCCTAACCCGGTTATTTAATACCCTTGGAATGGAGGGACAACTTCCATCTTCAATGAGGGTGGCAGGAGTAACTCTCTTACCAAAAGAGGATAAAGACCTGGGTCTATGTGGATCATATAGAACTATTTCTTTATTGGGGTCAGATTTTCAAATCTTTACCTAAGTTTTGGCTAACAGGCTATTGCCCCACATGCCACAATTGATCCATATGAATCAATCGGGATTCATGCCAGGTAGGCAAGCATCAGACAGTATTAGAAAAGTCCTGAATGTGATGTTGAAGGGAAAAGAAGGTCGAGACAAACTTATGTTACTGGTGGTCAGTGCTGAGAGAGCTTTTGACCAGGTATCATGACCCTTCCTATTCCAGGTATTGGCTAAAGTGGATATTGGGGGTAGTTACTTTAATTGGGCCAAAATATTGTACAAAAAACCCCAAGTCAGTCTACAAATTAATGGTTCTTATACTAAATCATTTGACCTAGGCAGAGGAACATGACAGGGGTGTCCTCTCTCCCCCCTATTATTTGTTCTATCCATGGAGCCATTGGCTCAGAGGGTGAGAGATAATACAGACATCCAGGGAGTAAAGTGGAGTCAGGAAGAAAGCAACGTGTCCTTGTTTGCAGACTATTTATTGTTTCTGATTACTTCTCCCATGCAATCCCTGGGGGCAAGAGAGCTGGAAAAATATTGGATCCTCTCAGGTTTTAGAATGAACACTATTAAATCAGAAATATTAAAAGTTTCCCTCCCAGGAAATATCAGTGCCTTGATTAAAGCAACCTTCCCATTCTGATGGGCTAAACATAGTACGTATAAAGTATCGGGGAGGGGTTCATCTCATTTCATTACTCAACAAACTATTTGGGATGAATTACCTACCCTTGGAGAAGAAACTTAATGGGGAACTAGAGGGGTGGGGGGGGGGGAGGGATTGTCGTGGACTGGTAGAATTTCATCGGTTAAAATGATGATCTTACCCCAGCTATTATACTTATTTATTACCCTACTGATTCCAGTGCCCGTGGGCTATATGGAAAGAATACAATGCTGGATAATGCAGTTTATCTGGAGGGGTCAAAGGGCTAGAGTGGCCTGGGGAATTCTTACCCGTAGCTGAGAAAGTGAGAGTCTGGCGATCCCAGATTTGACTCATTATTATGGTGCGGCCAGGATGAGGGCAGCGCAGGAATGGTGGCTCCATGAAACGCAGGAATGGGTCCAAATGGAAAAAGGAATCATTAGGAGTGCCCTCAGTGGGAGAAGCCCTGTGGGTCCCAAAAGGGAAAGGAGTTAATGCTAAATGTACAAACCCTTTTGTCTAGTTGACAATGCAAATATGGTTTAAATGGAGGGATAAATGGCTGGCGAAGGAGGAAGTAATCGGTTGATCCCCTTAAGAGTGACTGTTGATTTTCCTCTGGGGCTCCAGGACTCTAATATTGAAAGATGGGCACAACTAGGCCTAAAGAGGGTCAGTCAAATAGTAGATGTGAAGAAGGTTAGGCCCTTTGAGGAAATAAGGGAAGAATACTCACTAAAGAAGATGGATTACTATCTCTATGCTCAGGTGGCTCACTATATTCAGTGTAAGGTCTTTCTGAAGCTCGAGACATATCCACAACTATCAAAGACCTTTTTGCCAGGGGGATGGTGAAGGGGGCAATATCTCGGTTGTATAAATTGATAAAGATGAAGAATGGCAACAAAACCATCTTCCAACGACAGTGGGAAGTAGACTTGGGGATAGTGTGGGAGGACAAGACCTGGGATCCAATACTCAAAAGCCGCTATAGAGGATTACTGGCCACCAACTTAATTGAACAGAACTATAAAATAATGTACCGCTGGTATCTCACCCCCAATAGAATACAAGCTACTTTTAAGAACTCTAATGGATTGTGTTGGCGACAATGTGGGGAATAAGGGACTTTCTTGCATACATGGTGGATATGCCCAAAAATCCAAGTATTGTGGGGAGAGGAATTTAAACTACTAGGTAGGATCTTGGGACAAAGTGTAACAGCCCACCCAGGCATAGCCTCCTGTGGGTCAGAACCCTTGAACTGAAGAAAGATGAAGGGGAGTTTGAAGCATGGGATGTTTGGGTGCCCATTTGTTAATAGCCAAGAAATGGAAACAACTAGAACCCCCAACAATCAGTGCAGTGCTGGAATCCCCTGGTCATATATATCTAATGAGTAAACTCATAGCCCTAAAACATTCAAGGATGGAGCGCTTTTTGCTAATTTGGTCTAAATACTCGCAATGGTGTGCCCGGGAATGAACAAAGCGTGAGAATGAAAATAGGGAAGATGATAGCTAGCTTGAGTAATCTGTATGGGCGGGGGAAGAAATAAATAATAATGTTACGAATTGTTAAGAGTGGAATATTCTTGTTGGGGATGAGGGGGTACATAACAAGCCTAAATGGCATATATTGATGGTTGTGTTTTTTGTATGGTGTGTATGATTGTTACAGTATATGGCTACTAAGAAATAAAAATTATAAATAATAAAAAAAAACCTCTGCTCTCAGAGTGAAAAACCACTGGTGGGAACTCAGTACAGGGTGCCTGGCTCTTTTGTTTTCTTTCAGAATACACACAGCTTCTCTCTCTCTCTCTCTCTCTCTCTTTCTCTCTGCACATTCCCTCTTCCTTCTTAAATAAGGGAAAAGTACCATTAAGGTCTTTCCAATGGCAGAGAACCAGGAACATAACCTGAGATCACTTCTTTGTTACACACACCCAAAAAGTAAATGCTGTGCACTCATAGGAAAAGCGCAATACTGATAAAATGGGCCAGGGGATCCTCTTAAATTAAAATTTAATGAGCAGACCAAGCAAACTCCCATTCCAACTCGCTGTGCCAGAATTCTATGAAATTAGATATTAAACTAATAAGAACAAATAACACAGTTAAAACATCTGTCGTAGCTCTAGTGATTACAGAGCATAGATCCAAACCCATGCAAAATATGTTTTTCTTTTCCTGTATGAGCTATCAGTAAATATGCAAATGAGGTGCGGGATCCTGTAACGATGTAAGATTTAGCACTAGCAGAAGAATTTCAAAAACAGCCCAATGAAGCCCATGCTGAGACCCCTTCCTGAGTGCAGTAGCTGGAAAGGTCATTCTTGTTCATTAATGCTCTCACATGGGATCCCTATATAGGGGACATGTCAGAGTTTTACACTTCCAGGGAAATACATGAATTAGCAATATTAGTGTTTTAAGCCATCTGCTATAGCTCCACTGATTATAGGGGATGGGGTCATGGGTAGAGCTCGATTGCTAACTTTATCTCTTGCTTCCTCTGCTCTCTGCATCGTTCTGTTATTATGGTACCACCAGAAGCAGCACCAAAAATCAAGTGTGAAAGACAGAGCTGTCTTTGAGTGTGTGTGTGGTCAATTTCATTTAATTTATTCATTTGATATACTGCTTGCTACAATGTACTTAACAGTTTATTCTGGTAAAATAACAATTAATACATATACAATAATCAATGAAAAAAATACAAATGTACAGAGGTCTCAGAAATGTCTCCCCTATAGCTTAACCCTGGGAGTACCAATGGGGTCAAAAGTGACCCCATTGCAAGTTTCACAACGCGTATCTCAGAAACTAGTTGTTTAAGAATGCAATCTTTTTATGACTTTTCACATGTCAATATTCTCTTTATATTGCGCCATGAGAAGAATAATTTTCATCTGCTAGGTGACGCTAGTGATGAATTGCAGCACAGAGTACCAGTGGGGTCATTTTTTACCCCAGTCGCTTACATCCGGTTTGGATCGTGATACAATTTGCAGTTTTGTGAATTTTTTGATCTGACAAAGGTATTTATCATTAATTATGTGTCATTTATTTTTTGTACTCTTATTTTATGAAAATTACACATTTTCTGTAATTGATATCATACGTTCTTTCATTATTTCCGATGAAATCTAAAGGCTTTCAGCTCGTTCATCATGATTATTGTACACCTATAGTAAAACTGCTTTGCGTTTTATTCAACTTTATCTTTGTTTATTTATTTTAGGTTATTTGTTTATGATGTCAAAACTAAAGTATTCAGCTGCCCAAGTAAGAGAAATATTGCAACAAGATGCTGACAGTGACGGCTCTGAGTCGTCTGATGATGCAGCATATTCAGCAAGCGAAGAAGCATATCAACCAAGTTCGGGCGATTAAATCTGATGATGACAGTCATGATTCAGATGGCGACAGCAGTTGGTCGCCAAGTGAATGTGAGACTGAAGTTGAGCCGGTAACATCGCCTGCAGCAAAGAGTCAAGTTACAGGTTGAGGCTGTGCTGGACGGGGAAGAAGGCAGGAGTCCTCGGTGTCAGTATCATCTGTGAGAAATCTTAGTTGTGGTCGTAGAGGAGCTAAGAGGTCATCAACTATAAGCACAAATGTTGCCATTGAAGCCTATGTATCTAAGGATGTCACATCATGGAACAGGAAACCTATAAAGCAAGCTGCTGGAAGATACGCCAGAGCTAATGTCATGCCCGTACAACAAGGTCCTACAAGCTATGCTGTACGAAATGTTGATGGCCCTCTCGCAGCATTCCACTTGTTCATGAGGAATAACTTATTGAATGAAATCATGATGTGGACGAGCAAACAAGGAAGGCACATTTATGACGACACCTGGAAAGATTTGACAGACGGAGAATTTCAACGCTTTCTTGGACTTCTGATCCTCTCAGGCGTGTACAAGTCATGAAATGAATCCATAGTTCAGTTGTGGAACTTTGAAGATGGTCATTCTGTTTTCGGCAAAAATATGGCCTGTAACCGTTTTCAGCAAATTTCTTGTGCTCTCAGATTTGATGATGCAACCAACAGACGTGAACAACGAGGCGTGGATAAGCTTGCTCCAATCAGACACGTTTTTGATACCTGGGAAGCAACTCTAAGTGACGCCTTTGTTCCTGGTGAAAATGTTACCGTGGATGAGCAACTGCTTACATTTCGTGGCCGTGTTCCATTCAGACAATGTATTCCCAGCAAACCTGGGAAATATGGCATAAAGCTATGGATGTTGTGTGACAGTGCAACGTCATATGTTCTGCATCTTCAAGTATATACAGGAAGGGAACTCGGACAAAACAGGGAACAGAATCAAGGTGAAAGGGTTGTGCTGCAACTCACTGAAGGATTGACGCGATCTGGCAGAAATGTTACTGTTAACAATTTTTTCTGCAGTTTATCTCTGTCACGGAAATTGCTAGAAAAACAAATGACACTTTTGGGGACAATTTGAAAGAACAGAAAAGAATTACCTCCAGAATTTGTAACAGCAAAGGGCCAAGAGGTATTCACCTCACTGTTTGCCTTTCGCGATGACGCCACTCTGGTTTCCTATTGCCCGAAGAAAGGAAAAGTGGTTCTTCTGAGCAGTTTGCATGATTAAGAATAAGTAGATAACACACGTCCAGACAAAAAAACCACACATGATCTTTGACTATAATTCTAGTAAAGGTGGAGTAGATACGGCAGATCAAATGTTGTGCACACATACCACAAAACGAATGACAAGACGCTGGCCAGTGACAATCTTCTACAACATGATGGACATCAGTGCTTTGAACACCTTCATTGTTTGGATGTCACTAAATCCAGAATGGCAGTCCAAGTCAAAGCAAAGATGTTGTCTATTCCTCTTGGAATTAGGAAAGCAACTGCTTCAGAGTAATTGCAGCGAGACTTCTTCCAGCATTGAAGAAGCCACTGATGCTGTTTGCAATGTCGGGATCCCAAAGAAAAGGGCAAGGTGTCACTGCTGTTGCAGAGAAAAAGACAAGAAAAGCAACATAGTTTGCACCTCCTGCTAGCGCAATGTTTGCAAAGAACATTCAGAAATTGTCTGTGTCTCATGCAAATGACTGTAGTACTTTACTGTGTTCATTAAGTGCATGCAAAAACTGCTTTCATGGCAACTTTTCTTCATGTAATTTTATGATAAAGCATTACATTTCAAAACATTTAACCTTCATATAATAAATAATTAATTCGGAATAATATTTTGTCTGTTAGTTTAAATTTTTCATGGTTAGCAATTAAAATTCGTCGTGGGGTCATTTATGACCCCAACGGTATTCAGTGTGTGCAAATAATCTCGGTAATTCCAGGGTTAAAGGAGGATCATTCTGGAATCCTTGATCCTAAATAGAGTCTGGACAGAATGATGTAATGGGGAGGGGCCTCCCTGTTAGTCACAGAACAGGAGGAGTCTCCTTGCAGAATTGCCTGATCAGCCAGAAGAGCCCAGCGTCTTCCTTCACAGATGTCCAAGTGAGAAGGAATCTGAGCCACAATCTGGGTCCTAGCACAGCACAGGGTGCATATCTGTTTCTGACCTACTTCCCTGCACCTTGCAGACAGTGATCACTTAAAGCTGGTTTGGCTCAAAAAAGGAAGTAGACGTTCTAAGAAAACCAGAAACATACAGACTGGGGTAAAGAATGGAGGCAGGGAAAAGTAACACTTTTGTAAGCAATATTGTGGAAAGTCTGGCAGGCAAGGTTTGCCTCTTTGCAGATGACACCAAAATCTGCAATAGGGTAGAGGAGGGATATAGCGAAGCTTGAAGAATGGTCAAGAATTTGGCAGCTAAGACTTACTGCTAAATAATGCAGGGTCATGCAAATTCTATCTGAAGATGGCCAAACAGGTAGAAAAGGCAACAGTGAAAGTGAGGATGATTGAATGCATAGGGAGAGGAATGGCCAGCAGGAAAAAGGAGGTGGTATAGGTTTCTAGTGAAATCTCATTTGGAGTACTGTCTACAGTTCTGGAGACCACACTTTCAAAAGGACATAAACAGGGCAGCTACTAAAATGCTCAGTGGTCTTCATCATAAGGCATATGGGAATAGACTTTAAGATCTCAATTATAGTTTAGAGGAAAGGCAGGAGAGGGGTAATATGACGGAGACATTTACATACCGCTGTGATATAAAGGTACAGGAGGTGGGCCTCTTTCAGTTGAAAAGAAGCCCTGGAAAAAGGGGTCATAGGCTGAAGGTGAAAGGATACAGACTCGGGACTACTAAGGAAATATTTCTTTGCAGGAAGGATGCATAGAAAAGCCTCGCTGTGGGGGTGGTGGAGGCAAGAACCGTATTCGACTTCAAGAAAGCATGGGACAAGTACAGAGGATGTCTGAGGGAGAGGAAGGGACTGTAGAGCTTAGTAGTTCAAATGGATGGGCAAACTGGATAGGCCATATGGTCTTTATCAGCCATCATTTCAGCTCAGCTGAAGGTTCTGTCACTCTCACACTCTTTAAGCCCTTTCTCTCATTCATCAAAGGTTCAGTACCAGTGCAGCAATTCTGATCATTGTTTGCATGAGAAGCAAGCCTAAGAGGAGAAACCCCAAGTGGCCCAAAGAGTAGGAAGAAATCTGAGTGCACCTTCCCGCACACCACCTCTCCCTGCCCTGCACCTACAAGTCCCTATCAAAACTCTACTCTTTCAATTTTTATTACCAGCTATTTTGTGGCCTGTAAGAAGAAGAAGGAGACAGTGGGAGTGCAGAAGAGGAAGAACACAAATCTCTCGTCCTTTCTCTAGTTTTGACTGAAATACAGAAGGAAAAACAAAAAAAAGTCCCTAGTTCCAGGGACAGAGATGGGGTTTTTGGCACCCCTCCCCATGTAGCCTGTAAATTGCCACCCTGCCCTCCCCTGTGCAGAGATAGTAGAGTGCTGCTCAAGGCAACTTTTGGTGCCCCCCAACCATCAGTGCCCCTGCAGCCCCCCATCTGTGCTTGCAACACTTACCGCATTATGCTGCTCTGACTAGATCCATGTTGATTCAAATTTTTGAATGGCACAAAAACCTTCATTTACTCTCACTTTAGAAAGTGCAATCTTTGCATGTGGAGTAAGAACAGCCCCAGGGAAAAACACACAAAACTCTGGGATTGAAGTCCCAGTCTTTCAAAGGTCTGGAAAAAAAATGAAGTATTGGTCTGTGCAATGCCTGACAGAGCCCATGGCTGCAATTCCGGAGTCTGGTTCCAGCCCCTCTGGACAGCTAAAACCATGGAAGCGGTGTTTGAGACCCAACCCTTGCTCCTAAAGACCCACTTGGCTTTCTAAAGGAACACTGAATTGGTCTGTTTTGTATTTTTATTTGTTTGTGGTTGTGTTTTAGAGGGCTAGTGTTTGTGTGTGTATGCATGTATGTATGTTCATATGTTTCTGCGTTATTGTATTTATACATATATGTGTGTGAATGGATGTTTGCTTGTATATGTCTGTACATGCATGGACATGCTAGTGTGTGTGTGTATTTATATTTGTGTTTCTTTGTGTGTCTGCGATTGGGAGAGGAAATGAGAGGGAGGGTTGTTTAAGAACATAAGATATGCCATACTGGATCAGACCAAGGTCCATCAAGCACAATATCCTGTTTCCAACAGTGGCCAATCCAGGTCACAAGTACCTAGCAGTTTCCCATAAAGACACACAGGTTCCACAATGCTTGTCCTGGGGTAAGCAGTGGATTTCCTGGGTCCTCTTTAATAATGGTTTATGGACTTTTCCTCCAGGAACTTGTCCAAACCTTTTTTTAAATCCAGCTACACTAACAGCCTTTGATAACAAATTCCAGAGTTTAATTACGTGTTGAGTGAAAAATATTTTCCTTTTTAGTCTTGGTTACACTGTAATTTCATTGCATGTCCCCTAGTCTTTCTACTTTTTGATGGTATAAACAATCAAACTACATTTACCCATTCCACTCCATTCATTAATTTATAGACCTCTATCATATCTCCATTCAGCCGTCTCTTTTACAGGTTGAAGAGCACTAACTTTTTAAGCCTCTCCTCATAGGAGTATCCTTCCATCTACTTTACTATTTTTGTGGCTCTTCTCTGTACCTTTTCTAATTGTGCTATATCCTTTTTGAGATACGGCAACCAGAATTGCACACAAAATTCAAGGAGCGGTCACACCATAGAACGATACAGAGGCATTATAATATTCTTTGTCTTATTCTCCATTCCTTTCCTTATGATTACTAGCATTCTATTTACCTTCTTGGCTGTGACTGCACACTGGGTGGAGGGTTTCAACATGTTATCCACAATGATGCTTAAATCGTTTTCCTGGGTGGTGGTTCCTAATGTGAAACCTTGCATTGTGTAACCATAGTTTGCTATATTACTGTGAATAATTGCTATATTACTGTGAATCAGTGTTTGTATGCTGCAACTCTTGGAACAGCTTTTCCTAAAGAAATGCATTGAGGCGTTTTTGTTGGGGAAAGGGGTAGAGGTGTATGAGGGCTCTGTTTCTCTTCCATCTCCCACCATAAGTAAAATCTTAACTTGTACAGCACCTGAACTTTCCCCAGCTCACCTCCTCCCTTCCTGTGACCAGAGCAGCATTTCAGTGCTCTGCCCCCACAGCCTTCCCATTGACTGGATACTACCCACAGTCTGTGACTAGAGCAGCATTCCAGTGCTCCACCCTCAAAGCCTTCCCATTGGCTGGATATCCTTTTATTTAACAAAGATAGTAAATTTAAAGTTACCATGCCTCAGTTGCAAAAATTGTTGCTGCTGTTAACTGCTGTTGAGTCTGCTGTTATTCTATTGATCCATCTCATTGCTGGCCTTCCTCTTTTGAGTTGACCTTCTACCTTGCCAAGCATTATGTCTCTCTCTAACAATCTCTCTCTTTGCATGATGTGTCCAAAGTATGAAAGTCTTGTCATCTGAGCCTCTAAGGAAAGTTTATTTGATCTCCTCTAGTACTGACTGGTTTGTTCTTTGGGCAGTCCATGATATACACAGAATTTGTTGCCAGCACCATAATTCAAAGGCATCAATTTTCTTCCTGTCTATCTTTTTCACTATCCAACTTTCGCATCCATATGATTTTGTTGAAAATACCATGGCCTGGACAAGTCAAATCTTTGTATGGAGAGACACATCTCTGCTCTTGAGAATTTTGTCTAGGTCCTTCATAGCCATTCTGCCAAGAGCAATGCACCATTGGATTTCTTGACTGCTTGTCCTTTATAGATTGTTGATCCAAGTAGGTTAAAGTTGTCAACTATTTCAATTTCTTCTCCGTCAATGACGAACTAATTGATTTTACCAGTTGTCAGGATCTTTGTCGTCTTAACGTTAAGGTGCAGGCCCTTTTTAAGACTAAGTTCCTTGATCTTGAGAAGCAAATGTTTCAGATTGTCTTCACTTTCAGGCAGGTCATGTGGTAAAATCAGCATAGCGAAGGTTGTTGGTGAATCTTCCCCCATTCTTCACACCTCATTTGTCTTCATACAGTCCTGCTTCTCTGATGATTTGCTCTGCATATAAATTAGAGGTAGGGAGAAAGTATGCAGCCTTCACTGATTTTAAACCATTCTGTTTCTCCTAGTTCCATTCAAACTGTTGCTTCTTGATCAATGTAAAAGTTGTGTAAGAGAACTATTAGGTGTTCTGGTATACCCATGCTTTTTAATGTGGCCCAGAGTTTCTCATGGTTTACACAGTCAAAAGCCTTGCTGTAGTCAATAAAACACATGGATATCTTTTTGGTGTTCTCTTGTCTTTTTAAGGATTCATTTCACATCTGCAATGATGTCTCTGGTTCCTTGCCCTTTCCTGAACCCTGCTTGCACCTCAAGCAGTTCTCGTTCTAGGTATGGTTGTAGTCTCTGCTGAATGATCTTGAGTAGAATCTTGCTGGCATGTGGGATCAGAGCAATTGTGTGATAATTTCCAGAGTCAGTCGGGTCACCTTTCTTCAGTATTAGTATAAACGCACATCTTTTCCAGTCAGTTGGCCATGAATTTGTCTTCCAAATTTCCTAGCAGAGCCTTGTAAGTATGGTAATGGCTGCATCAGATTGCTGTATTACTTCAATGGGAATGCCATCAGTACCTAGTGCTTTGTTCTTTGATAAGGTTTTCAATGCTGCTTTGACTTCTTTCATCACCAATGGTTCCTGATTATAAGGTACAGGATGAAAGAGCTGTTGGTCCACTTGATCTTTATGGTATATGACAACTTATAAAGCTGAAATTATCCATTCAAGTGACTAAAATATAAAACTAAAGAGTTGGGGGATGGGGAATATTTTGGTTAGTTGGATCACCTTTCTTCAGTATTGGTATAAACACAGATCTTTTCCAGTCAGTTGCCCATGAAATCGTCTTCCAAATTCCTGACAGAGTCTTGTAAGTATGGTAACAGCTTTATCTGATTGCAAAACTTTATGTGTGGTAAATGCAAGATCTCTGTTATAACTGCTGGAAGCGTGCCCAACACCTTCCCATACAGTTAACACACACACCATGGATCTGATATTCACCTGGAAAGAGCTAAGCACCATAGCTGCTTAGTCCTGTCTGCCCACCCCCAAACCCCAGATATTCACTTCCGTGGTAATGTAAGTGAATATCCAGGTTTAGCCGCGCTGCCTGGAAGTCACTAAGGCTAACTGTGCAGCATTGATATTGGATGATGCACGGTTAGCTTTGGTGCCTACAAGATCAGTGCTGCACAGTTAGTGCCGGTCCCTGCCTCCGCTCTGTCCCAGAACACCCCCAGCACACCCCAATGTTAGCTGGCTAGCATTGGGGTGCAAAGAAGACTTTGTCGGGGATATTCGATGGCACTACCTGGGTATGTGCTGTCAAATATCTGGTTAGCAGGCATTTACACAGTTAATGGCTGTCTAACCATGTAAATGCTTTTTCAATATCGGGCCCTATATACTTACCCCGCTTTAACTTCATTGCAGATAACATGGTTGCACTTAACACAGGTTGCTGAGGTAACATTAGGTGATCTGCATTATTTGCTGTGGTTGCAATTAACACATGGTAAATCAACATGTATTAAAAGCAAGGTCGTCTATGCTCATTCCTCACCCCTTTCCACTCTATGCAGTTAATGCGTTCATCAGTTCATGCCGTTAGCAGTAACAGTTAATGAGGTAGTTTGACTCATCGCATGTGCTAATTCACGCGTTAACTACTTAATGCACATTAGTAAAATTGCCCATCAGTGTGATAGCACCACTATGAACACTCAGTTACTATTCTCACTCTGCTAATACACCGAGTCCATTTCAATGGGAAGAAATTCACTTTCTTCTGCTTTCTTTGTGTCTTCTTGCTCTTTTCTCCATTTCTTTCTTTATTCCTTTTTCATCCACTCAAATTTCACCCCTCCATCCTCAATCCCCAATTAATCTCCCTATACCCAGCCAATCATAGATTTTTCTTCCCTCCCACACAAAATATCTGTTCCCCTCTCCATCCTCACTCCTCCAACTTCTTTTTTTATCCTGCCAGGCCCAGCCCTACCCCCTTCTAGTTCTCCCCCAGCATCAACCCCCTTCTAGTTCCAGCCCCTCCCAGCATCCGTTCCCTTCCAGTCCCATTCTCCTATCTCCCAGCATCAGCCCATTTCCAGTCCTAGCCCCCCAATATCAGTCCTCTTCCAGTCCCTCCCAGCATCAGCTCCCTTCCAGTCCCGGTCGCCCATTCCCAGCTTCTGCCTATTTCCAGTCCTAATTCCCCAGTATCATTCCTCCTCCAGTTCCAGTCTCTGTCCCTGTCAGTATAAGCTCCCTTCCAGTCCCTCCATCCTCTAGCATCAGCTCTTTTCCAGTCCTAGCTCCTCAGTATCAGTCCTCTTCCAGTCCAATCCCTTCCAGCATCATCTTCCTTCCACTCCCAGGCTCCCCATCCCCCAGTATCAACCCATTTTCAGTCCTAGCCCCCTAGTATCAGTATTCCTCCAGTTCCAGTCCATCCTAGCATCATCTCCCTTCCAATTCCTCAATCCCCTACATCCGTCCTTTTCCTGTCTTGGCCTCCCAGTCAATGTTCCCTCTAATTTTCTGTAGGCTGTGTGCGCATAAAATATCAGCTGTGTGCAGCTTTTGAAGGAAGGTTAAATTTTTGTGCGCCACATAACGACACTCAGAGTTATATACTTTAAAATTTGACTACACGTCAGAATACAGTATGTACACCACATTGATTTTAATCAAATTAAATGAAAATAGACGATTACTAAATGAAGCGGGAAATTTCTAGTAATTACAATCATAACTTTTAAATTTTAAGATGTCTGTGTTGTTTTCTATCAGAATCAGAGCTGTAATTTTTGTGCGCTCTGTTGTAAAGTATGTGCGCTCGCTTGGCGAGGTGTGTACACGCGCACAGCTTAGAGGGAACAGTGCTCCCAGTATCAGCCCACCTCCAGTCCCAGCCCAGCCTTATCTCCCTTTCAATAGCAGCCTCCCCATCCCCCAACATTAGCCCATTTCCCATTCTAGCCCCCAGTCTTCATATAGGGCCATCGTCTCTCTCCTCCCCCCCCCCCCCCCGATATGGCCCCATGCCACAAAGAGCCCTGAGCATACCTGACTGGCTTCAGAGGGAGCCAGTGAGGCCCAAAGCCTGGCTCACCTCTGCACAGCAATGGGAGTAAACACTATTTTCCTTCACTCTTGAGACTGTGATAAGTGGCAGCCCACCGGCATGCTGAGTGTTGGGAGGTTAAACAGGGGCACTTCTTGTCTTGCACAACATAGGAAGAGCCTGTTTAACTTCCTGAACTTGGCAGCTGTGAATTACAGCCACAGGAGTAAAGCTAAACACTGCTGTTTACTGCCATGGTTCTGCATAGGTGAGCCATGGCACCGAGCTTTGGGCCTCACCGGTTCCCTCTGAAGCCGATCAGGCATGCATGGGACTCTCTGAGGTGTGGGGCCATGTGCGGGCAACATTCCCGCACAATGGTGGGGCCGGCCCTGGCTGAAGATAAATCCCAGCATTTTGGTGCCATTTTAAAAGCATTGCCACCACTGCACATCCCAGTGAGGGGTGGCAGCGGCCGCCAGCAGAGTGGGAGCTGAGGCAGGGGGATGGAAGGGATAAGGTTCGCCTAGAGCACTTCATACCCTTGCACTGACACTGTTTGCTTCTACAGATCAACACAAATATGGGGGGGGGGGGCTTTGTCTGTGAGGTTTACAGTTACTGTCTTTTATTTTTATTTTGCAGTTCTAAAAAGGTTTTACCTTGCCAGTCTTCCCAGTGCCTTTGTGCTGTAAGCCATGCCCCCTCACCCACCCAGAGGTGGTCACCAATAGTTTGCTACTTCTTTTTGGAATCTTTCTTTTTATTGATTTATAAGTTTCCACATCCATGCCACCATGAATGAGCCCAATCCTGTCTGATTGTGGAAGCTAAGTAGGGTTGGGCTTGGCTAGTACTCAGATGGGTGAC
The DNA here is from genome assembly GCA_033557465.1 of Ichthyophis bannanicus. NCBI lineage: Eukaryota > Metazoa > Chordata > Amphibia > Gymnophiona > Ichthyophiidae > Ichthyophis > Ichthyophis bannanicus. The sequence goes on along the minus strand of CM066033.1, from coordinate 366,538,123 downwards.
CAGCTTAGAATATCAGGTGCTGTAGGCATACTGCATAGAAGAAAGGCCTGGCAATCTACTTCCAGACACATGTTGCCAAGAAAACCAAGGGGATGGGTTGCCAGAAGTGGGCATTGACTAACTGCAGCATAAATTTCCAGGATTACAGGAAAAAAGAAAATGTGATCTGTACAGACCAAAATACAGTACTCCATCATGGGGGAAGAGAAATTAAAATATGTAAAAGATGGAGAAACAAGAACAGAGAAATCCCCACAAAAAGCATGGAACAAAAAAAGGCACAGCAGGGAAAGGAGTCTGGAGAGAGAGATTTATTCAACTTCTAATGCAGACATGTGTGTGCCGAAACTCAGCCATGTCCGTTGAATAAATTGATTGAGTTCTTTATCATCGCTCTCTGGACTCCTTTTCCTGCTGTGCTGTTTTTAATATACAAAAGATGTACAGAGAAGTGCAGTTAATATTATAATGGTCCAAAATACCTCAGGTGGAGTATTAAGAATACAGTGGAGGGCAATTTACCACGGCCTACCAAGGATGGTTGGTAAAAACAACTTTATTGAAGACATAACTATACAAGTTTCGGCCGAGGCCTTCATCAGGGGTTTAAAAAACAGACACATAAATTAAACATAATAATAATAATACATAATTAAAAAAATATATACATAAGTAACTGTGTAAATAATTGAAAAACGTTACCAGATAACCACATAGAAAGTGTATGGGACATGTCTATGGGGTGGAACAACCACTCTTCCCAATCTAAAACATAGTAAAAGTACATACGTGAATAATAATACCTCTAAAAATGTACAGGGTATATAACAAAAAACACGTATACATGACTAAAAAGAGGGAAAAGAAAAAAGATAAAGGAGAACAACAATAATACACTTAAAAATATATAATTAAAAAAATATATATATAAAATATCATGAGTAAAAACCTTGTCTGTATACATATTAAAAACAAGGGAGAATAACATAGACATGAAGGTGCACATAAAACCATATGCAATATGTTATAAAACATCATGCAGAGGAACTTGCAATAAAAGAAAGCAGGGAACATATGGCAAAATAACTCAACAGGCAAATGCAATATCAGAAATATATAATGGGATATGGATTGTTGAACAATACAGTTACAAAAAGGAAAGAACAAACAGCATGTCTAAAAAACGACATGTACTCTTGGCTGAGGCAGCCATAGCATTGGCTTTTGCATGTGTGTGCATACATAGGCACTATACAATTAAAAAGTGATAGTTAGCAAAAGTTATCAACCACTTATTGCAAGTGTATGTGAAATGATGAGAAGGGTAGGCTAGTAGATGGTAATATGTCTATTGTATATATTGTTGAAAAGTAAACAGTTTGTTTTACAAAAAAATATATACAAGCCATAACTGTGCAATGTAAACAAGAAGAAGGAAGAAAGACACTGTAACTGATTGATTAAAAACGGAAGTAACCAAATGGATTAAAACACAAACTGTGTATGAAATGTGTAGGGTGAAAATCAACACATGAAGGCAGAAACATGACAGGCAAATTAAAAACACAGTGGAAGCAAATTAGAATAAAAGTGAAGAAGATTATACACTACAACAAAAGAACACACTATCCCTGCACAGACTGTGAAGGCGGGAAAACCGCCGCGCAGGGACATAGGTAACCAACTTGCAAGTGTGTGTAGAAAAATGAAAAGAATAACAAATTGTACCATCTCTCATAACTATACTGTTGAAAAGTGGACAGTGTGTTTTTCAAAAGATGTGCAAGCCATAAATGTGCCGTGTAGAACAGAAAAGAAAAAAGGGGGGAAAAAAGAAGGCAATATCACCAATTGATTAGAAACAAAATTGGTCACCAAATAGATTAGAACACGGGACTTGCATAAAATATGAAGGGCAAATGACACCAAATAAAAAAGTAATGTGACAAATGATTTAAAAATACAGTACATATGCATTAAAAAAAAAATAAAAACAGGATTATACACAACAGTGAAAGGAGCCACTATACCTGCACAGACTGTCAGAAGCGGGAAAACGCCACGCAGGGGCATAAGTAACCTACTTAAAGAGAGGGAGTCTCATCTGGAAAAATTTGTTTTAGAGCGGCAGGGCTCTGCTGAGGTTAGTCGGGATGAGTAATCTAGTGTAGCCTCATATTTTGTAGGTTTTGTTTGAAACCTTGTTTTCCTATGTCTGCTTTGATATGTTTTTTCACAGCCAGGTCTCAGTAATGTGGACTCTATCCCTTTTGGTTTTATATGCTGTAATGTCATTGGTTCCTTTCATGTTTTCGATTGTCCTAAATTGTTTGAATTGGCTTGTTATGCTGGTTAAAATGAATAAAAAAGAATAATAAAATATGTATATTCCCAGACTATAGCCTGGATCTGGACAAGAGGCGGCAGGCCTTCTGGGACATAAAACGCCACTTAGTGAGCCATGGACTACCACAGGCGCTGCTGTATCTAGCACGGCTATGGGTGGAGTGGAAGGGTGAAACATTATACTTTGTGGAACCGAAGGAGGCGCGGGCCTTTCTCAGGCAACATTTCCCAGAGGATCCACCCTTTGCTGAGGAGGTTTCAAGAAGGAGAGAGGGAATGGACTCGGTGATGAAGCTCTCATGCGCAGTTATGAAAGGAACCATCATCGGGTAGTGGAGGCCTTCGCGCAGAGCTGTATTCGAAATGAACTGTATTCTCAACATCAACAATACAAGTGGTGGACAGTAACAGGGCCATGCTATATGAGGGAACATGGAATGGCGGGACCTGGTGGGGGGGCAGAACGAGGATGGCTCAGCAGTTTACCACTGAGCCCCAAGAACTTAAAGACAAACTTTAACACAACACAGCCAGGGTCCTACAGGAGGAAGGCCCCCCTCCCCCTGGCGGAGGCATAGAGTGATCTACATCCCAGGAGGAAGTCAAGTGCGGTTGCGAGTGCCCGCAAGAGTTCCCCCCCATGCAGGTGGGGCAGGCCCGCTGACACCTCCAGGGGCGTCCTCCAAGTGATTGTTGAGTTTATTTATTGATTTAGTATGTATGTATTGTTTGTGTTATCAGTAGATCAATGTGGGCTCTCTGTGCGGGGGGTGCACAGCTGGGGAGTGAAAATAGGATGTGATGTGTGCAAATGAGCATTAAGATTACCTCCCTTAATGTTAGGGGGCTACAGACACTGCAAAGAAGGAAGCTGGTGCTTAAAGAGCTGCCTACCTATCACTCAGATATATATTTGCTGCAAGAAACCCATTTGGAAAGAAAAAACATGTGTAAGATGCAAGTTAGGTGGGCTGCAGAGGTATGCCACTCACCCACCAGGAAAGTCCAATAGTGCAGGGGTGGTGGTGATCTTCAGGAAAGGGCTGTCTTACCAAATCATGAGGAAATGGAAGGGCTCACAAGGAAAAGCAATCGCTTTGGAAGTTCAACTCTCTGCCATATGTTTCTGTTTGGTAAACCTTTATGCCCCGAATACAGAGCAGAGGGGATTCTTGCAGCATCTATTTCACAAAATTAAAAATTGGACCCTCTTACAAATCTTATATGGGGGGGACTTCAATGTGACAATCAAAGCAGAGGATGATAGGCTGTCGAGCAGTAGTGTCAAGCATGGGGAAGGGGCTTCTATTGGTTCTCTAATAGATAAGTTTGACCTGATTGATATTTGGAGACTGCAGAACCCAGGTAAATGGGGGTACATATGTTATTCCGTAACACACGAGTCTTACTCCAGAATAGACTTCCTCCTAGCAGAGTCTTTATTGTGCTCTCGTGGGACTAAGAGCGAAATAGGTAGCATCACTTGGTCGGATCATGCACCTATACACCTTTGGTTGGGGTCTGAGGGAGGGATGAATAAGCCAAGGAGGAGGTTAAACATCTTCTTGATAGCCAAGGGGGAGGGGGAGAAGGAAGTTGAAGGAGCAATTGAAGAGTATCTATGGCATAACGATAAAGGGGAGATATGCCTGTTGATTTTATGGGATGCCTTGAAGGCGATTATTCGAGGAGTATTGATAGTAAGAGGGTCTCGCAAGAAGAAAGAAAGGGGCAGGTTCCAGAAGGAACTTGAGGCAGAAATTCGAAGACTGGAGGTGGCATTAGCACAAGCACCCTTAGGAAGGGTGATGTGCACCTTAGCACTTAAAAGGGGAGAGCTAAACAGTTTCCTCAGAAAGGAAATTGAGGTACAAATTAAGAGGACTAATCGCATATTTTACGCTGGGGGGGGGGGAAGATAGATAGATAGATTATTAGCTCATCAGCTTAAACAGAGGCAGACCCAAACTACCATACTCAAGGTGAGGGACATGAGGGGCCAGCTGTGCCAGGATCAAGCAGGTTGGAGGAGGTGTTTGTACAATTCTATACAATGTTATACTCCTCAGAGTGCACAGCAGGGAAGGGCCAGGCAGAAGCTTACTTGGAGGGAAAGATCAATCAGGGTCTTTCTGAGGAGCAGCGGGAATGGCTGGATAGCCCAGTTACAGAGGTGGAGGTGCTGAAAGCCATAGCAGGCCTGCCCCTGCATAAGACTGCTGGACCAGATGGATTTCCGCCCGAGTTTTATAAAGTGTTCGGTAGTACTCTTGCCCCCATATTAAGCAGAGTATTTAATAAAGCTAGAGAGGAGGGATTGGTTTCACCCTCGTTTTGGACGTGCATATTACCTGTATACATAAAAAGGGGAAGGACCCATGTAACCCTGGGTTGAATCGACCAGATGCAAAGCTATTAGCCAAAGTCTTTGCTCTGCGGCCTAATGGTATAATATCGGAGCTCATTCATATTGATTAAACAGGGGTCATATCAGGTCAGAATGGTGCGGATAATGTACGGAGAGTACTAGGTTTGGCTTATCAATGTCAAGAGTTGCAGTCGCAGCCGGCTGCGTTCTTAGCTTTAGACAAAGAAAAGGCTTTCGACCTGGTTGAATGATCCTTCCTACAGAGCGTATTGCGAGTGTTTAAATTTGGAGAGAGCTTCTCACGGGTAATATCGGCGCTGTATAGCAAATCCACGGCATGATTACGTATTAATGGAACACTGTCGGCTAGTTTCGAATTGTGCAGAGGCACAAGGCAGGGATGCCCTCTTTCCCCACTGTTGTTCGCTCTATCACTAGAATCATTCGCCAGACGATACGCTTAAACACAGGGATAGAGAGCATCCGGGTGGGGGGGGGAGTCAAGCATAAGCTGGCAATGTATGCCGACAATACACTGTTATTTCTGTCAAACCTAGAAAACTCACTAATGGCCTTCCAGCAAGAGTACAGGGAGTATGCAGAGATATCAGGGTATATATTAAATGTAACTAAATTGATTCTGCTCCCATTTCATGTGCAGCCGGATATGATGAAACGCCTCAAGGAAAAGTACCCTTATTAGTGAGAGCAGAGATACTTGGGTTATCTAGGGGTTAATATTCCCATTCAGGCATCCCAGCTCTTTCAAGTACACTATCCCCCGTTGATAAGGAAAATCCAGGAGGAAATGCATAACTGGTCCTCCTTAGCTTTCTCCCTATTAACTAGAATTAATGTTGTGAAAATGAGCATGCTCCCGAGGTTTATGTACTTATTCTTGATGTTGCCCTGCAAAATTCCAGATTCTTATTTTAAAGATCTAAATAGAGCAATAACTAACTTCATTTGGAACGGGAAATGGGCAAGGGTAAATTTGAGATCTTTGACATCAAGAGGGGGAGGGGGTTGACGCTGCCAACTTTTAAGCTATACTACCGGGCTGTGCAGATTAGGTCAGTGTATTATTGGTGGAGAGCACATCCAGAACAATATTGGATTCCCATAGAGGCAGCCCAGACAGTATTGCCGCATTTGAGAGCGATACCCTTCTTGGCCCCTTCGTGGAGGGTGGATAGAGTGAGATTACATCCTATAGTAGGGCCAACACTAGATATTTGGCAGGGAACTGCAGGGAAATTAAAATTAGATACATACAATTCTCGATTGGCATACATGACTCAGGGGGATTTATTCTCACCGTATCAGGTGGACCCGGGGAGATTTAAATGGATGAATGTGAATACAATGGAACGTGTACTGGACTTTATGGGTGAAAGGGGGTATTTAACAAGGAGTGAGATACTGGAATAATGCCAACGGAACCCACCGCACTTCTTTTCCCTGTTTCAGATTGAACACTTCTTGCTAACTCACCGGAGTAGATATTTACGCCCTCTGCACCCATTAGAGAGCTTCTTTATTAAGCTCCGGAAAAAGCAGGGAGCAATTGCACAATTCTATTGGATCCTCCAGAAAGAGACACAAAGACCATATGGGTATCAAGGCAAATGGACAGGAGATATAAGGAGGAGCTGGTCTGCGGAGCAGTGGGACATGTTATGGAAAAATACTCAACTCATATGGATTTGCAATATAAGTTACTGTTTTGAATGTATCTCACTCCTTGTCAGCTCCTTGCTATGAATTCTGCCTACCCCAATAAATGCTGGCGGGGTTGTGGAAAGAGAGGAATCCTGTTGCATGTGGTATGGGAATGCAAAGTGGTGCAAAAATTTTGGGGAATGATATCCGCTATTACCGGAAAGGTTACAGGGCAGCCCCTACTCCTGGACCCAGTGGCCATGCTGTTACGTTACAGTGAAGGACCACCAGAGATTTGCTTGAATAGGAATTGCCTAGCCAGCTTCCTCTTTCTGGCAGCGAGATTCACAAAGCAGCTAAGTGGAAGAATGAAAATCTGCCCCAACCTTAACAGAGTGGTCCCGGAAACTGGCAGGAATTATGGAGATGGAAAAAGGGGCAGCACTTATGAATGGTACCACTGGAAGATATGAGCAGATATGGTTCCCCTTGAAAGAATTAGCTGCCCGGTGGGAACGAGAAGGGGTGGAGTAATTGTCCTAAGAGAGGCTCAGCAGGAGTGGGGAGTTTGCTGAAGCATGTAACACATAGGGGGGGTTAACAGTTGCTACTAGCTAGAAAACAGAGTGGGTTGCCTGGTCCATGGGCTCCCCGGGCCCCCCCACCCCCTCCCGGTTCAGTTCGTCCCACTGCTCCCATTCCCTCCTCAGAACGAGGCGTAGATAATGCAGCCTACATCGATCGATCGATCGTACAGATTATTGTAAAGTGGTTTGTAAAATTGGTCAGGACAATTCAGAATGTTTTAGGATGGGACAAAATGCTATGACTCGGAGGCAAGAGAAGGCATGAGACAGTAAGGGAACTGCTCTCTGTAAGTAGGTAGAGCTGTACATGTTGGAAGTCTATCTGTTGCTATGTCACATATGTGGATATAATGGAAAATGTTTAATAAAAATAAAGAAGGAAAAAAAAATAATACAAATGACTCTCAAATAGTCCTATTCCAATAACTCAAACAGAAAAAGATTAAATTAGTGTTAAAATGTACTTGGGCTATTGTTTCTGTTGGGTTGGAGCATAGGTGTGATAAGCCTAAGAGGAGCAATTGTTTTGCTTTCATATGGCAGCTTGAATCTCTGCCTTCGAGGACTATCAGAGCAATTCCCATAGTGGGGCAGTAAAGTTGGGTCTCCTTAATACGAGGTCCCTTAAGAATAAGAGGGGATATATTCCAAGGGATTAATGCCAACCTGCTAACATCGGTAATCCCACTGAGTAGGATATTCACTGGCACAAGCCTGGTTTGTGTTGCTGATTATCCCTGAGGCTAGGCGCTTAGCATTGGGGCTTTCCGGGGGCAGAGCAGGGGCAGCAGCAAGGGCTTTGTAGTCAGCGATGATAATGAGCCACTAACCGGTTAACCCAAACCGGCTAAATTTAGATGGAAAAAAAGCAGGTAGAATAGGTTCTATAACACAATAGTTTCGTTCCCGGAAAACCTCGCGTTAAGTAAATTTGTGCTATAGACATAATGACACAGTACCTTTAGTAGAAAATATTTTTATTGTGACAAACAACATTCCAGCATGCAAACAGTTGTACTGTACATATCGCTTGAAGTTAACTGACCAAATATTTAATTATCCAACACCATTTACAGCAATTTACTGGTGGAAGTGGGTGAAAGCGGATCACTGTCTTCTTCGTCTTTTGCTCTTGGTTTCGGATGAAAAGTTGTAGCACCAGATGTGGATGGCCAAGTTCTTGCAATAATTTTCAATATCGATGATGTAATCCTCAGCAAAGCTATCAATGCAGATTTGGGTGGTCATCCATCCTTTCTTACTATGTCTGTAGTAAACACCGAGGCTGGCTTTCACGATGTTCTTTAAAGATTGTGGGCTGGCAGAGTAAGAAATTACCAAAGGTGTTTGGAGCATTAAATGAGTGTGGAAGAATAGCCAAACGACTTGTAGGATAACGCACATGGTGTAATGATGCAGTAACTGGGTTTTTCAAGTGTGTGTGTGTGCACGTGTATGCCTGAGGGTCGGTTCTGCTAGAGGTTGTACAAATGCGAACATCATGCTATACTGTAATTGTTCCTTGATATATCAGTCGCATTGGAGTAAATTTGTACGTTCAAAACATGTGTTATAGGAGAATGTACTGTATAGCGGATATTCAGTGCCTCTAGCCAGATACGGACCCAGCATTGAGTATCTGGGGACAGTTTAAAGTGGCAACGGCCAGCTGCTTTAATTGCGCTGGCCACTGCTACTGAATACATCCCCAAGGATTCTTTTGTACACTTCTTAGCCCTGCAGCATCATTTGGACATTTGGAGGGTAATTTTGTAAGGGGACATCTAGTTAAAGTGCTATTTAAGATGCCTACGTTAGACCTATTTCATACAGATAAGTAGGTGTCTACTTGTCTTTATAAAATACTAGTGTAAGAAGCGGAGATCACGCCTTAAGTTAAGGCTCAGACATTTACACCAACCCCAGTGCCAGTGTAAATATTTGCACTTAGATCTTGCAAGAAGACATATAGGGCCTGATATTCTTCTGTGCAGGCCATGCATTGTGTCGGCACATAGCCCTGCCTGCCGACCCTTAAACCCTTATATTCAATGCCAGGGTCATATGCGGCCCCAGCACTGAATATCCAGGTATCATCGCACAACCCGGAGGTCGCCGAAGCTAACCGGGCAGCAGCGATATTACATGCTGCCTGGTTAGCACCTGCGCCGTAAATACAGGTGAGGGTTTTCTTCACCTAGTTTTTTGGTGCAGAGCACTAAGCAGGCAGCATGCGGGATTGTTGCTGCCTGGTTATTTTGTGCCTCCCACCTCCGCTCCACCCTGGAACGCCTCTGACACGCCCTGATGCTAAAAAGATAGAATCAGGATGCATAGGGGACATAGATGGGGATATTCAATGTATGTGCCATTGAATATTCCCATCTAAGGCATTTGCACGGTTTACAAGGTTGCAATAGCTTTAGAATAGCAGGCCCATAAAATGTAGTGCTCTATAATTAGGGTTTCAGATTTTAGATTTTAACTGATAAACACCGATAAAACACTCACCAAAACAAAATCATTAAAGTAGGTGTGTACTGAATAAACACCAGAAAAGCACCACTTCCCCTAGTACTCTTTCACCTTCCCCTGGCTTGTTTTGTATCCTCCACTCAGTTTTTGTGTCTTTTCTATGCTGATGCCTAAATGACATAAATGTATGCAGGACCATAATGACGGTGAAAGGCGCTCTGTGCGAGTTGCACATCGGGAGTGCGCCCCCCCTCCCGCACCTCCATCTAGCCACTTTATGGGGGCGGGAGAGAAGAGGCGTGCGCCTGATGTGCAATTCGCCGGCACACTAAGCAGGTCTGGACCCTCCCGGAGAGACTAGACCTGCTTACTGTACCGGCGAGAAGACTTAAGGGGCGCATTTCGGCTCTCTGCCGCCGCCGGCAGGCAATGGCAGAGAGCCGAAATGTGCCCCTTAAGTCTTTGCACCCTGTGCGGCCGCACCCCTCGCACAGGGCTCGGTACGGGCCTGAACATATGTATTTGATTCCACTGGAAAAGGAACCCAGCAATAAGTACCTGCGGCATAAAAACAATCAGCAGGTATTTTATAGCTTCAAACAATCTCTGATTAGCTGGAAAATAAATACTGGGATTTAAAGGGATGAATGCGGTTAATCACTTTGGCTGGGATATACTGAATATCTGCGGGTGCCATCGCCGCACACCCCGATGCTAGCTGGGGCTTACTGGGGGCAGAGCAGAGGCAGCACCCGGCGATAACTGGGCAATGTTAAACCACTGCCTGGTTATAGCAACACAGAGATACTTTAAAGGCTGTCCTAACTTTTGCTGCTGAAGCTATCCAGGCAGCGGCTGAATATTGCCATTGCCCGGTTAGCTTCATCACAATCCAGGCAACGCGGATATGGCCCTGGTATTGAATAGCTGGGTCTAACGTTCAATGGCAGCAACTAGCTGCTTTAGTAGTGCTAGCCACCATTGCTGAATAATGGACCCATAATTTATACACATTTCAGAATAAAAGTCCTATTTATAATCTACACATGTGCTTGTGGGCTCCGGCCATGCTCTGCCCAAACTCCACCCATGTGCATGCCCACTGGCATGCAACGCACGTACTTTTAAGCTGGTCGGTATTTTATAGGAGGTCATTTAACGCATGTATTTGACCTCAAAGACATATTAATTACTAAAGTAATCTCCAGTTAAGCATGTAACTGCTACCTAAAAGTACGCACCCCCTTATAAAATGACTCACATATGGGACTTCCCAGCTACAGGCTACCTTGAACCTATAGCCCAAAAAAGGCTCCCTCATTGAGAGCTGCAAGCAGCTGCAATGAAACCCTAACCAGGGAAGTAGCACTCCGGTAGTCTGAACACAGAAGGGTCGGAGGGCAGGAGTTGCCTAGACCTCAAACAGGTTACGGAGCACAGCCTGACCTAAGGTGCTGTCCCGTCGGGACTCCCTATCCAGGCAGTAATGAGCTGTGAAGGTCTGATCCGAAAACCAGATGGCAGCCTGACAGATGTCCCCCAAAGGAACAGAGCACAAGTGAGCTACTGATGCCGCCATGTCCCTGACCCTATGAGCCATAACACGGCCCTCCAGCGGAAGCCCTGCTGCCTCATAAGCCCGGGCAATACAGTCCGCCACCCAAGTGGACAGCATACGCTTTGTCACTGCCTCCCCCAGTTTATTGGGGTCATAGGAAATGAAAAGCTGAGAGGCTTTCCAGTGAGTTTGCATACACTGGATGTAGAAGGACAGAGCCCTCTTACAGTCCAGGGTATGGAGGACCGCCTCTGCCCGACTGGCATGCGGCCTGGGAAAGAAGGTAGGAAGAACCACCTCCTGGTTGAGGTGAAACGAGGAGACCACCTTTGGAAGGAACTTGGGGTGTGTGCGAAGCACCACCCTTTTCTTGTAGAACCTGGTATAAGGCCTCTCCACCTTGAGAGCCAGGAGATTACTCACTCTCCGGGGGTAGTTTCGGTAAGCAGTGGACTTCCTCGGTAAAAAGGGCTTTTTAGCCGAGCCCTTCTTATGGGAAGGGGCAGAGGTCTTCTTAGAGAGTCGTGTCCTCATGATGAACTCAGTCTCCAGCTCTGCGGCCTTGTCGGTCATGGGTTTGCCGAAGAGATTCTTCCCTTGGCATGGGACATCGACCAACTTGTCCTGAGCCCATTGCTCGAGGTCGGACGATTGCAGCCAAGCTTGGCAGCATGCACCGATGCCCACTGCGGCTACCTGGGCTGCCGACTCAAACCCGTCATAGGCTGCCCGAGACATAAATTTGGAGCATTCACAGACAGCTTTGGACAGGCCCTTGAAGCGCTGCAAAGGTTCCTCGGAGAGACCAGCCGAGAACCCGGAGAGTTCCTTCGCCAGGTCTCGTACATGCCCATGTACAACTGGTACGCCTGGATCCGACAATTCAGCATCGCGCCCTGGAAACATTTCCTGCCGAGGGCATCCAAGGTGCGTGCCTCCCTGCCGGGGGGCACCGAGGAGTGTGTCTTCTGGCTCTTAAGTCGACACATGGCTGATTCCACAACCATGGAGTTGTGTGGCAGTTGTGATTTTTGAAACCCAGGGCTCCGGCGGACTCGATACATTGAGTCAAGCCATTTGCTGATCACCAGCGTTGACGCCGGTGTCACCCACATGCGGAGCATAAGTCGTTCCAGGATCAGAGGAACGGGTACCGTGAGGGTCTCCCAAGGAGAAGCCTCATATTGAAGGATCTCAAGCTTATCAGCTCGAGGCTCCTCCTCGGACTCCGTGGGGAAAGCCAAAGCCTTGGACATGTCCCGCACGAAGTCAAAAAACCCCATATCCTCCGGTGGGGACCTTCTCCGAGGTTCAGATACAGGGGAATCAGAGGGGACATCCCTATGCCTTCAGGTATCCGGGGACTCCTCATCCTCCATCTCCCAAGCAGAGGTCTCCGAGGAGGACTCGAGGGGCTCCTCGGGCATCAAGGGCCCTGGTGCCATCTGCCCCGATGCCAGCAGGCTTGGCGGGGATGACCTCGGTCCCGAGCAGGAGGCCGAGTGCGACCTCGACCGAGGAGCCCGGAAGGTCTCGAGGATCTGCTCAGCCTCCGGGGTCGACTTTGACGGTCGGGGCAGAGGAACCGGACATCAGCACCCGCTGCTGTTCAATGAAGGCATTAAACTGTGATCCAAAGCCTGGACCTGAGTCTGGGAAGTTCCGCAGCCTCCAGTTTGGGCGCCGACATGGTCAGCCCCGATGCTGGTTCCCCTGGAGGGGAGTCTTTGACAAGAACAGTCGGTACTTGCCTAGGCTGATCTGCTTCCCAACGATGAACTTTGGCTGGGTGCTCCTTCTCCGATGATCCAGGCAGGCGCTCGTGGCTCCGCAACCGGCCTTGAGAGGAGCCCAGTCATTTGGAACCGTCCAGAGATGCCGCCTTCGAGGATTTCTTCTTCTTCTTGTGTTCCCTCAAGGGAGACCCCCTTTCTGAGGAACCCCGACGACGTTCAGGCTCGGAGTGTTCCCCCCGAAACACAGAGGCCTCAGACGAGGTCCTGGCTCTTGGAGGCATGGGGGATTCGAGAAAAATCTTATCATGCTGCTGGTGGCGGCTCCTCAGGGCCTTAGAGGACATTCTCTTACAGATACTGCTTACCGTTGGGTCGTGGTCCGGCCCGAGGCATCTGAGGCAGCAATCGTGCGTATCAGTGAGGAACATAATTTTCCCACACCGATCGCATTTCTTGAAACCGCTGGTAGCCATCGGGGGAAAAAGGACCCCGGCTAGGTCAAAGACCCTTCGGGCTGCCAGCGAAGGAAAAAAGGGAGAAGGGCGCAAAGACGCCCTAAAAAGAAAAAATTGAACAAAACTCAGAAAGACTGACCCGATACCAGGGTACCGAGGCCGGAGGTGGAAAGGGTACCGGTGTCAACCAGTCGGGCTAAAAAGGCACACAGAAAAAAATCAACTTTTTCCGGGACACGAGGGACTATGTCCGATGGGCTCTGTAGAAAAAAGGAGACTGAGCAAGATGGCACCCTTGGGCGGGAAGGGGACCACACATGCATGGTAGCAACTCCCAAAGGCTTTCGTTGAAAGCTGGTGATTTGCTCTGTGCGGGGCTCCGTCGGCATCGACATCACCCATATGTGAGGACTGACTTCCTGTTTGTTCCCGGAGAAAGAATTGGCTCTACTAAGGGAAGAATTAGCTGCAATTAAACGCACCTCTTCTAGGGTACAAACTGAACAAAATCCACCACCGCTCCCACAAAGAATCAAACAGCCCAGGAACAAATGGATCACAGTGGGCTATGGTAGGTTGTGACCTGTAATGCAGAGATACCCTATACAGTACACCAAGAGATATCCCTGCATAATGCCTTCTCTACCTTTAGAGAGTGCCAAATCTGTGGAAACTGAAGTGCCCTTAAATAAGAGAGTCAAAGCCCAATCTACTGATAATGCACCAAACATGAAGAAAAAAAACCCAGAAAACTACTACTACTACTTGGAGATTCCATCATCAGAGGCACCAACTTGGGAACACAGTTCAAAGGAGAGAAGATGGTCAAATGCCTCCAGGCTCTTCAGGCAGCAAGAATACAAACCAAATTGTTGGTATAGTTAGTGCAGAAAGTGAGCACTCCAAAATTGATGTTGTCATCCACTTGGGTACAAATGACTTGGCTAGAAACAGTGCCTCTGCAGTTCAAAGGGACTTCCAGACTCTGGGAAAAAAACTCAAGCCCTATTGTTAACACTATATAGCATTCTCAGACGTTCTAGCTGTTCTTGATAAGGGGACAGAAAGGCTGCATCTCATAAACAACTTTAATACATGGCTCCAAACCTGGTGCAAACAAGAAGGATTTAGATATATAGGCAACTGGGAAAACAGATGGATCAACAAGAGGCTGGACTGTGCTGATGGACTACATCTCTGTCACAGGGAAAAGGATCCTAAGTGAAAAATTCAGGCAGTATGTGGACAGGCATTTAAAGTAGGGAAAGGGGATGATGGAGAAGTTCAGGATGTCATTCCCAGCAAAACCTTTATAATAACATTGGAATCAGCCACACTTTTAAACCACACATCAATGGCTAGTGGGAAGAGGCATGTAGAACAAAATCCATGCAAAATACAGGCAAGGCAGTCAACAAATGCCGGAAAGCAATGAGCACAAATGCTCGAAGCCTAGCCAACAAAGTTCCAGACCTGGAAGCCCTAATGGTGGAAATGGACTTGGACATTGTGGCCATTACAGAAACATGGCTTAATGAGTTGCATGAATGGGATATAGCCATAGCTGGTTATAATCTATTTAGAAGAGATAGAGGGTGGAAAAGGAGAAGGAGTAGCCCTATATGTCAAAAGCAATATTAAAGCTGCTGAAATGCAGGGGATGTGGGGAAAAGAAGAAGCGCTGTGGATTGTGTTGGAAAGTCCATTGTGGTGTAGTCTACAGGCCTCCAACTCAAACCGAAGAAATGGATAGCGAATTGATTATTAATATTGCAAAGATAACCATGAAGGGGGAAGTGATCATATTGGGTGACTTTAATCTACCCAATATGGATTGAAGTATTCCTTCTGCAAATCTGGAAAGAAGTAAAAAAATTGTGGATGCCTTCCAAGATGCGTTACTTAGACAAATGGTGATGGAACTGTCCAGGGAAAGCTCAATGCTGGATTTAGTGCTCACCAGCGGAGATAGAGTGTTGAATACCCGGGTGGGTGCCCATGAGAGCAGCAGCAATCATCGCACGGTGTGGTTTGAGATAAAAGCCAAGGTGGAGTCCAATCACAGCAAGCTCAAAGTCCTAGACTTCAAAAACGCTGACTTCAGTAAAATGGCCAAGTACCTGAAGAAAGAATTGTCAGGGTGGGAGGGGATAAGGGAAGTGGAATTGCATTGGGCTAAACTAAAGGAGGCAATAAAAGGGGCAACAGATACATATGTAAGGAAAGTAAACAAAAACAGGAGGAAAAGGAAACCTATTTGATTCTCCAAAGAAGTGGCTGCGCAAATAAAGGCAAAAAACACAGCTTTCACAAAATTCAGAAGTTCACAAACAGGAACACAGAAAAGAATACAGGATCAAACTAAAAGAGACAAAAAGAGAAATAAGGATAGCAAAATCAAAGGCAGAAGAAAAGATGACTAAAGATGTGAAGTGTGGCAACAACACTTTCTTCAGGTATATTCGGGAGAGGAAGAAAATCAGAGGTGGAATTGCAGGACTCAAAAGTGCTGGGAACGGATTTGTGGAAAGTGACATTGAAAAAGCAAAAATGCTAAACAAATACTTTTGCTCTGTTTTTACTAAAAAAAAAAAAAATCCTGGAGAAGGACCATCTGTGATTCCCAAATATACAAATAGGAATGGAGTAGATACCACACCATTCATAGAAGATGATGTGTTAGAACAGCTTGCAAAATTGAAAGTGGATTAGGCCATGGGACCAGATGGGATACATCCCAGGATACTGAAAGAGCTCAGAGAGGTTTTTGTAGGGTCGTTAAAGGATGTTTTTAATAGATCCTTGGAAACAGGAGAAGTTCCACAGGACTGGAGAAATGCTGATGTGATACCTCTTTAAAAAAGTGGTAACAGGGAAGAAGTGATAAACTACAAGCCAGTAAACCTTACCTTGGTGGTGGGAAAAGTAATGGAAGTGCTCCTGAAAGAGCGAATACTGGACTTTCTCGAAACCAACAGGTTACATGATCCGAGGCAAAATGGTTTTACCAAAGGACGATCTTGCCAAACAAATCTGATTAAGTTCTCTGGTCACCCAGTCAAAGAACTCAATCAAGGGCATGTGATGGATGTCATCTACCTGGATTTCAGCAAAGCCTTTGATACTGTTCCTCATAGGAGGCTTATCAATAAACTCAACAGCTTGGGGATGGGTCCCAAGGTGATGAAATGGATCAGAAATTGGTTAACTGATGACAGAAGGTAATGACAAACGGAACTCACTCGGATGAAAGGAAGGTGATTAGCGGTGTGCACTGGGGTTCAGTCCTGGGATCAGTACTGTTCAATGTATTTGAGTGATATTGCTGAAGGACTGAATGGAAAAGTCTGTCTTTTTGCAGATGACATGAAAATTTGCAACAGAGTAGATTCCCCTGAGGGAGTGGATAACATGAGGAAAGAATGGTCTAATGCTTGGCAGTTAAGATTTAATGTGAAGAAGTGCAGTGTCATGCACTTGAGAAGCAGAAATCCAAGGGAATTGTACGCGATAGGGGGCAAGAGGTTGATGTGCACGGACCAGGAGAAGGACCTCGGAATGATTGTTTCTGAGGATCTCAAGGTGGCAAAACAGTGTGACAAGGCTGTGGCAAAAGCCAGAAGGATGCTGTGTTGCATACAAAGAGAAATTACCATCAGAAAGGAAGGGGTACTAATGCCACTGTACAAGTCACTGGTGAGGCCTCACTTGGAATATTGTGTTTAGTTTTGGAGACTATATCTCGCAAAGGATATAAAAAGACTGGAAACGGTTCATTGGTAGGTGACCAAAGTGATTTGATTTTTATTATATTGGACCGTCTTTCCCGATCCTGTAGCTTACGAGCTAACAATGTACTAGCTTTATTATTGAATTCATAGTAATATTGATTAACTCATTTCAGCTGATAATTAATAGAATCCATCTGTAGCGTTGTTAATTCTGCCCGCACCCCCTCTAATTCCACCCTTATTCGCGTACCACCCCCTTGTTTATGGCGTCGTTCCAATTCAGTGATCTTACCTATTAGTGCTCCTATCCATAGAAACATGATGACAGAAAAAGACCACATGGCCTATCTAGTCTGTCCTTCCATATCAACAACTACAACAGTCCACTTTTTACCTTTAGAGATCCTCTGTTTTGGTCCCATGCTTTTTTTAATTCAGTTACTGTCCTCATCTCTACCACCTCCACTGGGAGACTATTCCATGGATCCACTACTCTTTCCGTAAAGAAATATTTCCGCATATCACTCCTGAATCTATCTCCCTTCACCCTCATCCCATGTCCCCTCGTAGCAGAACTTGCTTTCAATTGAAAGAGGCTCTCTCCCTGAACATTTATGTCACGGAGGTATTTAAACATCTCAATCATATCACCTCTATCCCGCCTTTCCTCTAAGGTGTACATATTAAGATCCTTAAGTCTGTCCTCATATGCTTTATAATGAAGCCCACTAATCATTTTAGTAGCCACCCTCTGCACCGACTCCATCCTGTTCACATCCTTTTGAAGGTGCGGTCTCCAGAATTGCACACTATACTCCAAATGAGGTTGCACCAAAGACTTATACAGAGGCATTATCACCTCCTTTTTTCTGCTAGCCATTCCTCTCCATATGCACCCAAGCATCCTTCTAGCTTTTGCCATCGCTTTTTCTACCTGTTTAGCTACTTTAAGATCATCAGACACAACCACGCCTAGGTCCCGCTCTTCTTTAGTGGACAAAAGTACTTCACCTCCTATACTGTATTGCTCCCTTGGATTGCTGCAGCCCAAATGCATGACCTTACATTTTTTAACATTAAATCCCAGCTGCCAAATTCTAGACCATTCTTCAAGCTTAACTAGATCCCTCCTCATGTTATCTACCCCTTCCTGGGTGTCTACTCTATTGCAGATTTTGGTATCATCTGCAAAGAGGCAAACCTTACCCGACAGCCCTTCCGCTATATCACTAACAAAGATGTTTAAAAGAATCGGACCAAGGACAGATCCCTGGGGCACACCACTGGTAACATCCTTCTCCTCAGAGTGAGCTCCATTTACTTGTACTCTTTGTCGCCTCCCACCCAACCAATTTCTAACCCAAGCAGTAACTTTAGGGTCCATCCCTAGGGTGCTCAGTTTGTTTATAAGTCGCCTGTGAGGAACAGTGTCAAAGGCTTTACTGACATCTAAATACACCACATCTAGGGCTCTCCCTCGGTCCATCTCCCTGGTCACCCAATCAAAGAAATCAATCAGATTTGTCTGACAAGATCTGCCTCTGGTGAATCCATGCTGCCTCGGATCCTGTAATCCGCTGGACTCCAGAAACCTCACTATTTTCTCTTTCAGCAGCGTTTCCAATAATTTACTCACCACTGAAGTTAAACTAACCGGCCTGTAGTTTTCAACCACATCCTTACTTCCGCTTTTGTGTAAAGGCACCACATAAGCCTCTCTCCAGTCCTGTGGCACCACTCCCGACTCCAACGAGGCATTGAAAAGGTCAGTCAGTGGAGTTGCTAGAACGTCCCCAAGTTCCCTCAGTATTCTAGGGTGTATCCCATCCGGTCCCATCGCTTTGTCTACTTTAAGTTGAGCTAGTTTCTCACGAACACAGTCTTCTGAAAATTGTTCAAGATGTCCCTCGCTTCTGTTCCTATTTGTGGGTGTTTTCTGAGGTCCTGCTCCTGGTTCTTCATCTGTGAACACAGAACAAAAATATTTGTTAAGCAATTCCGCTTTATCCTTATCAGCTTCTACATATTCCCCCCCTGCCCCCTTGAGTCTGACAATATCACTTTTGCCCTTCCTCTTCTCACTAATATATCTGAAAAATGTCTTATCCCCCCATTTTATTGCATTGGCTATTTCCTCCTCCTTTTGAATCTTTGTCTTATTGACGACTTTGCTAGCTTCTCTAAGGTTTTCCAAATACAGATGCCTGTCTTCCTCTCTCTGTGATCTCTTGTATTTCATGAAGGCCTCCCTCTTTTTCTTCACTTTTCAGCTACTTCCTTCGAAAACCATAGCGGTCTCCTTTTCCTTTTGCCTTTATTTACCATTTTAACAAAAAGGTTGGTTGCCCTTAAAATACCCCCTTTCAGTTTTGCCCACTGTTTTTCTACATCCCCCAGCTGTTCCCATCCCACTAACGACTCCCTGAGGTATTGGCCCATCTTCGCAAAGTTAGTCTTCCTAAAGTCTAAGATCCTCACCTTGGAATGGATTCTAACAGCCCTAGTCCTAATACTGAACCACACCATCTGGTGATCACTGGATGCAAAATGATCTCCCACTACAACATCAGAAACACTTTCACCATTGGTAAGCACCAAGTCCAGTATGGCCCCTTCACGTGTGGGGTCTGTTACCAATTGCCTGAATAGTTCTCCCTGTAGAGAATCCAGGATCTCCTTACTTCTAGATGATACTGCAGCAGGAATGTGCCAATCAACATCTGGCATATTGAAATCTCCTATCAGTAGCACTTCCCCTTTCCTAGCAATGCTGCGTATGTCTTCAATTAACTCTCTGTCCACCTCTTCCTCTTGTGAGGGAGGTCTGTATATCACACCAATGCAAATAGATTTCTCTTTCTAGTTTAACCCACAATGCCTCCTCTCTCCCTTTTAAGCTCTGTAATTCCAAAGCTTTAATAGTAGTTTTTACATATAGTGCCACTCCTCCTCCCCTTCTTCCTACCCTGTCCTTTCTGAATAAAGTATAGCCAGGTATAGTTACATCCCAATCATGGTTTTCTGTGAGCCATGTTTCTGTAACTGCCACTAAATCCAAGTCAGCCACTCCCACCAAAGCTTCAACATCAGGGATCTTATTTCCCATGCTACGGGCATTTATACACACTGCTTTCCATATGTTACCCCTGCTACCCATTTCCATAAAGGTATTTAATGTATCACCTACCTGGGGGCTTTCATTTACCTGGGGGCTTTCTTCACCCATCCCCAACAAATCTAGTTTAAAGCCCTCTTCAGTAGATTAGCCAGTCTACTACCGAAGATGGACTGACCTTTCTTGGACAGATGGATGCCATCTCTGCTCTGCAACCCTTGGAACAGCACCCCATGGTCTAGGAAACCAAAACGCTCTTGATGACACCATCCACGCAGCCATGCATTCATCTCCAGGATGCGAGCCTCTCTGCCTTGGCCTTTACCCTCAACAGGGAGGATTGAACAGAACACCACCTGTGCACCTAACTGCTTCACCCTCTGTCCCAGAGCCATGAAGTCACTTTTGATATGTTCCGAGGTATACCTGGCAGTATCATTTGTTCCAACATGGATTAGCAACATTGGGTAATAGTCAGTGGGCTTGATGAGTCTTGGCGAACTCTCCGTAACATCTTGGATTTTGGCACCAGGCAGACAGCATACCTTTCTGGACATCAAGTCTGGTTGGCAGATGGACGCCTCAGTACCCCTCAGAAGAGAGTCTCCAACCACCACTACCCTTCATTTCCTTCTGGTCACTGATTCTGCAACTTTGGGGTACTTGAACTCTGGTTCTTCCCTTTCCAGCGATGCTTTCACCTTCTCCACTTCCAGGGCTGCATAATGGTTCTTCAATTCCAGGGCTGGAGAAGTTGAATTGGTGATTTTGCAGGCCCTGGTGACTTGTGTCCAACCATCGACATTCTGTTGGCACCCATCTTCTCCTGTGCTGGAGAGCTTGGTTGCTGCAAGAAGCATCTCATCAATGTACTTCTCACTGTCTTGAATGCTCCTCAGCCTCGCCACCTCCTCTCTGAGTTCCTCCACTTGTTTCCTCAGAGCTTCAGCATGCAGGCACCCTGCACATGGAACTGGTCCTTCAACTGGCATTAGGAACTCTGTCTGGACCGAGGCAGAAGTTGTAATGGGGGCAACAGCTTTAGCAATATGATTTTTCCCAGCCATTGTTCGGTTCGTGGAGCTTAGGTATTGTTTGTTGATCTGTAGAGCCCTGGTTAGGAAAGCCTCGGACACTCTGTCCCTCTCTCTCCCATTTTTTCCGCACCGCCCAACAAATCAATTTCCCCCCTAAAACCGCTTTTAACCCATCCCACAGAATCTCCCATGTCACCTCTCCTGTATCATTCATCTGAAAGTACTCTATAATTTCTGCCTCGATATCTTTTAATACCTCTTTATTTTGCAGAAGGCTTTCATTAAGACGCCAGAAGGTCCGGCCCTCCTTATCCCTCTCTCCCCCGAATTCCACCCAAACAGGACCGTGGTCTGTTCACGTTATGGGCCCGATCTCTGCTCCAGTAACCCTTCGAAGCCAATGCTCATCCCCAAGAAAGAAGTCTATCCTACTATAACTGTGATGTACCTGAGAGTAATAAGAGTAGTCCACTTCCAGAGGATAGACCTGGCGCCAGATATCGCACACCCTAAATTGCTTCATTAGCTCCATCAGTTGACTCCTCCCCCTAGTCTTCCCGCTATTCCCCTTCAACGATTTATCTCTCCTGGGGTCCAATACTTCATTAAAATCTCCCCCCAGTAATAAAGCCCCATGAGTTTTATTTGTCAACCACTTTGATAATGTCCCCCAGAAATTTGTGTGCGGGTCATTGGGACCATAAATATTTAGAAAGGTGACCTCCTGACCATTCAATTCCCCCCAGACTAGTAGAACTCGCCCCTTTATTACTTTTATCACCCCCCACCTGAAAGGAGACATCGCTCCTTATCATAATTGCCACTCCTGCCTTCTTATGGGTGCCTTCAGCATTAAACCAAATATTCCCATAGGCACCGTGCCTTACCAAATGCTCATCTTTCAGTAATAAATTTGTTTCTTGCAGGAAGGTCACCTGCCATTTCTGACGTTGTGCTTCTCTAAACATCGCCTTCCTCTTTTGTGGAGTATTCAATCCTCTGACATTTAGGGAGCCTACCCTACGTCCTGCCATCTTAGGTTGGTCTTAATATCCGCTCTTCCCTCTCCTGTATACTTGGCCTCCACCCTCCCTCCCTTCCCCTTCCCCCTCCCCCATCCTACCCCCGGAACTCTTCCCCCCTCCCTCCCTCACCTACTTTTCCTTCCCCCTCCCCTCCCTTCCCCTTAATCACCGCGCAGGCCACTCTCCTGCGCCTCCTTATCCTAAGGACGAAACCCCCCCCCCCGGGACCCCCCTCCCCCCAACTAAGTAGGCCCCCCCAATCTCGCCCGTATGTTAACATCCTTCTCCCATGACACTTCCTTACTTCCCAAGGAGGGGGAAAACCCCCCCTTCCCCCCCATCTGTAAACCCACAACATCGACTAATAATGTAAAACATTAGAAAACTATGATCAACATTTAAGGTAAACATTTATATTGAACCAGAAACTAAACACTTCTCCTCCCCCTGCACGCTTGGGGGAAAGGGAACGAGAACCCACCACCGTGGGTCTCCCCCCTCCCTCCCCATTCCTGCCCCCGGTGCTTTCCAACCGAATTAAATCGCAACAGTTCTCAACCTCAAGAGAGCGGTAGGGAGCCACTGCGCACTCCCTCCGCTCCCCCAGGGATATTCCTAGAGAGGCGTTGAAGCCGCCGACCTCTCGTAGGAACCCGCTGTCACTTCTGTTTCACCACCAAATTCACAGATCTGTCCTCCCGATCCTGGGCGTCCGGCTGGATCTGATTCTGGGGCAAATTCGGCGCCGCTGCCTGCTCCAAACACCTCCAGGCTTCAGTCAAAGTTTTTGCGCGTTGAGAGGCTCCGCGTACCTCAAACTGCGGTCCGAAAGGAAACAGCCATTTATATTTAATGTTTTACCCGCAGATACAATGTCACTGGGCGCATGGCCCGCCTGCACTGTAATGTCAAGGGAGCTAAGTCCTGAAACACCTCAATAGTCACCTCGTGCCAATGCAATTTACCTTTCTTTGCTGCTGCTTTCATTATTTCTTCCTTGATCTGGTAATTGGAAAGGCAGGCAATTATATCTCTGGGGTGATTCCCCAGAGGAGGCTGAAGGGCTCTATGCGCCCTGTCCAGGCCAATCTCCCGTTTTGCTCCAGATGACTCCAGGTTCTCCCTGGCCAGCAAGGCCTCGCATATATCCTGGATCACGCGGTGGGCTTGTTTAAATTGCTCCTCCTCTGGGATTCCCCAGATTCGAATATTACAGCGCCTCGACCTATTCTCAAGGTCTTCAATCTTATCCCTCAAGTCATCACTTTCCTTCCGCCAGCTGCCGAGCACGCTCTGTGTGTCCTGTGCCGCCATTACCACCTCCTCCATGTGCTCCTCAAGGTTATCCACTCTCTCCCCCAAGGCCTGCAAATCCAGCCGGAACTCATGCAGCATCTCTTTCATCTCTTTTTTCACGCCGATTACTTCCGTTTTTATTTCTTTGCACCAGCGCCACAGGTCTCTCCTTGTGCACTGCTCCTCAGCGTTCTCCGGTTCCTCCTCCGTCTCAGTCTCGCCTCTCTCTCCCTGCTCCGTCTGCGATCTCAGTGGAGCATAGGAGGATCTGTATTTCTCCAGTTTTTTCCGAACTGACATTCTAGGGGATGCTATCGGCCACTTTTCAGATAATTAACACTCCGGGAAGGACCAATGCATATGCTCTTTGCTACTTTTCTCTCCGTCCCGAAGAGAGCTTCTCTTTCAGGCAGCCATCCCGGGTGGTGACGTCACGTCACGTCACGTCACGTCACGTCCTCCGGATCTTGCAGTTTTTAAAAGAAAATGATAGCTGTCCGTTTTAAAAAGAGAGCAAGAGATATATAGATCAGCAGATCTTGCAGTTTTAAAAGAAAGAAAACGATAGCTGTATAGATCTGTCAGGTTTAAAGAAAGGAAGTTAAGCAGCTTGCCATGGCTGAGAGAGAAGAAACTAGGGAAGTGGTCAATTAGCCTCAGTTGTGCAACCTCTCGGTTGTATAGGAGCTCTGTGAAGCTGGCAAGGGACAGATAAGCTAGCATCATATTCTACAGGCTCCTCTGATACCTTTGGTTAGACTATGCACACAGCGCTGTACAGAAATATAAGCAAAAAGACAGTCCCTGCTCGTCAGAGTTTACAATCTAGTCAAGACAACACAAAACCATAGACAGTTCAGGAAAAGTTAATTGCAAGGGATGGGGTAATAGGGATTAGTGTATTTTGGCATCCATAGGCATGGGGTAGGGTGAAGCTGCAGTTATTACCGCTCTAGCCACCTTACTGGGCAGACTAGGTGAACCATACTGGTCTTTATCTGGCACTGTACTATGTTACTATGTATAGCTTGCATTTAAGTCACAGTATCCTGAGCTGTTGAACTAATTTTGGAGTCAATACGATTCATAACCACTCACAGGCCATTCAAAGTGATCGCCCCATCTGGGGGTATAGATAGCAAAAGAGGAGTTTCCTTAGAATCCCAAACAGGAACTGGCTTAGGTAGCAATCCCATAGAAACATCCTCTAATTTCCCATTCGGAGAGAATCTCAGAATGACTGTAGATGACAAGGAGGAAGAGCTCTGTTCGCTAAGTTTAAAGAAGCTCCTTCTAGAGAATTTAAACCCCCCAGGCATCGCTACCACATGTCTATCAATCGGGCTTGCAATCGAGGTGGTAAAACCGAGGACTGCTGTTTCAGGGAATCTTTGTTTTCCCTCTTACCCATAAGAACACGCCCCTCCAAAACCACAGTTCCCCTGGCCAATAGAACTGCAAAATAGCGGCTTTGTTAATGTCCGTCGGTGCTCCGAAGGGGCAGTCCTGGATTTCTAACAACTCTATGCCAATGCGTTATAGGACCTGCAGTACTGATTTGAATGGGTAGCATCAACGACTACAATGCCACATTGCCAAAAACAGGAGTAGCCAGTGTCTGCCTCCTGCAACTGGGTAACTTGACACCTCTGGAACTTGGGAATTGTCCTCTTTGCGTTCTATAATGTAATCTTAGTTATTAGCATTGCTTTGAAGTTTTGGCCTTTACTTTTAACCATTTTGTTTTATTTCGGCAGCACATGTCACAATGGTCATGCCAATAAAGTTATCTTTATTGGCCTGACCAATACAACATGCGCTGCTGTTTCCTGCACCGGCCTGACAGGAGGCTCAGTCCAAAACACAACAGCACCCCGCCCCTTTCCTGCCAGCCACCACACTCCCGCGCGCTCTGTTTATCACCCAGAAGCTGAGCATTTCGCAAGCCGCCGCCGCCGCCGCCGCCTGCCATTGGCTAGGGTGGGGGAGAAACACGCAGGCGCCCCAAACTTGGAACAGCCTTGCCGCGCGCTTCAACTCAAATAAGGGGAAGGCTGCAAGCAGGGAGGGAGGATGGGTAGATAGGGGGAGGAGAGGAAAGGGGACGAGGCGCGGCGCGAGCCAATGGGCGCGCGGCAGGGGTGGGTGTCGTGCGCGGCGCCGCGGAGTTGGTAAACAGCTGCTGCTGGCTCGTGCGGTAGGGAGAAGGGGAGGAGAGCGTGGCGGGGGACATATCGCGGCACACACTGGTAAGGCTGCGGGACGCAATTCGTGGCGCGTTGAGGGCCTGTCACCGCCGGTGACCTTGAGGCTCGAGTGTGGCTCCTCTCCTAGGGTCGGTGAGGGGAACTATCGCGTCTCGTCTTGTGTTTTTCAGGAGGGGACTCTCTCCCTCACTCGGGGAGCGTCCTTTCTTTTGATTTTAAATTGAAACGTGGCTGTCATTGGATTGGATGGGGATTGCTTTTTCACTTTCCTTCCCCCTCCTCCCCAAAAAAGCCACATATGGATCTTGGGTTACGGACGGTGTGGGGCTGAACAAGAGGGAGAATGTAAGAAGTGCTTTCGTTTGTGAACACGAGATTTTCGGACGGCTTCCTGAATTTCAGTTTTAGGGTAGGTTTCGGAAGGAGCGCTTTCTTGTTCATTACTAAAATTACATTTTTCAGGCGGAGGTGGGGGCTGCAAATCTGGCTTATTCAGCGTGTCTGCAGTGAGTGTTCAGGTTTATTTACTTGCAAGCAGCTCTAGGTTATGACAGTTCTATTTCCACTGGAGGCTTTCCAGCTTCTCCGCCCGATCTTCATTACCTGTACTGTAAATACGGATCACACACTGTTCCAGTTGCAGGCCAGGCAGGAACTAAAGGCTGTTGAGAGTAACAGCCCGACCTGTTTGAGATCTCTCTATGATCCCCTTTAGATAGATAGGTTATTATAAACTTCTAGTAACTAGGAATCAAGTGCATTTTATTGTTACAAAATAAACTTAATTAAAAAATTTGAACAGTAGTAATTGGGGCTATTGGAAGGCTATGCCCCATATTCTGCCCCCCCCCCCCGAGGTTTGATAATTTAAACTCAACTATTGTAATCATCCCAACGCTGCTTCTCCCACAACAAATCCTATAAAGATGCCTGATTGGACATCATACTTTTAAATACTAAGATAAATAAATAATAAGTTAAATAAAAAATAAATAAATACTAAGTTGCTTTATTGTTGTGTGTGTGTTAAGCATCCACTCCCTGCAGGTAAAAGAATGTCTCTGAGTTTGTGTGGCTGTCAGCATCTATTGTTTTGCTTTGACTGCTGTTCTATGCATCCCCTCAGAAGTTGTCCTAGATGACTGCTTAGTCTCTCTTAATGGTTGCGCTGGGCCTGGTAGAAAATAATGTTGGGGACATTGCTTTTCTGAATTACATAAGAGCATGCTGTTGTTTTTCCTTGAGAATAAAAGCAATATAAATAGTGGTACACCAACCCACAGCCTCTGATATACTGCATTTAAAAATATAAAGAGAAGTTACTTTTTGTAACCTGCCTCACAGAATAATGTATTTACTTGTGCTAGTACTGTCTCTTTATCAGTTCTTTGTTCACCACTGACTATGCAGCTCTAGCTCAGAGAGCAACAGATTGCTTTTGTATGGCCAGGAGTTGGAGGGATGTTGTCTTCCGTATTTTCTGGTCGGTGGGAGCTGGAAAGTCAGCAGTGGAAAAAAGAAACATGACTTGCTTTTGTGGCATAGCAGACCTTTTCAACATTTCCTCTTAGACAAAAAAAATATTCAGGCAGTTTGTTTTACAGTTCATCTAAATGAGATGTTTGAGGAGAGCTGTGGAGATCTAATGACATCTATATAGTGACCTTCCAGTTAGGCGTTACCTTGAGCATAAGAGAATTGAAACGTTCATGGTTTAAGAATCTTGGCTTCATGGCAAACATCCTGACTTTGTAGAATATAGAACATGGAATTTCTGTTTTTAGGCGCTGTTAGATGGCTAGTCCTGTCAAGACAAATTGATTACTTGCCTTCATGGATCCCAGTAGCAAGTGGTTATTATGGCTGACAGTGTAGTACTGTGGGTGGAGCACAGAGCTGATGACCTGAAGAATCCAGTTTTTAACCCTTGTTTACCACTGATTGTTTAACCCTTTCATAGTCCCTTAGTTTAAGCATAGGATGTAAGCCCTTAAGAGGGTGTATAGCAAGAAATATTTTACAGCATGATATATGCTGGTACTATCCAAGTTGAAGCTAATTGCATAACAGGGTGTCTATGGTGAAAAGTCCAAAAAGGTTGCTCATATGCCTTCATAAAACAGACCCCCCCCCCCCCCATGGTCCCTAGTAGTACAGAAATGCTCTAAAAACAAATCTATACCTGCTCTGAGGGTGTAAATGCATGCATGTACTTTATGTTTATATTTTGTAAAATACATATTCACATAACAGTTTTGCCCAAACTATATCTTCAGTAACAACTACACGCGTGCGGGTATGTCACCATGATGTGTGTACTTGTATGTGCGTATGTCTGTGCAATTTTATAAGAGCCCTTTTCCCTGTGTAAATGTGCTTTGCACATGAAAAATGACTCATAAATTACCCCCCAACATCCATTATCTGGAGTCTTCAAGAGAGCAAGGTATGGGATAATCTGGTGACTCAAACTATCATCTGAGGGATCTGGGTCAGGCCTTTGCTCCCTAGTGTCAGCCAAGGCTGGGAGTGCACTGTGATGGCATTTGGTGGCCGGATTTAGTGCCCTCTGCTGCAGAGTTCTAAAAAGTGCTATTGCTGCAGTGTCTTGGCCAAAATAGTTAGGAGGGGATTAACATAGGGGAGAAATGCCCACATAGTTGCAGATGCTCATGACATTTTAGCCCAATAAATGCTAGTTCTTATTGAGCTGGAAATTCAAAGGAAACTGTGAAGCCTTAAGCTCTGGAACTATAACCAGTTTTAGTTTACTTCTAATCTTGTTAGCATTTACAGCTTTCTGTCAGGCTACTTGACCTTGTTCAGACTGTGTTGTAAGGTAGATAGGATAGTATAAACATAAAAGCAAGTATGTTTATTCTAAATTGTAAATTAGAATGATCTTTAGGTAAATGTTGTTATGTAAATCCAAGTTATTACACTTGTTAGACATTCAGTAAGATGGAGAGAAATTGAGGAAGTTCTTTATTTACTGCAAAAAAACCTCATCCCAAAACCTCCCTTAATTTGTATTGCATGTAGAACTCTTAGGGGTATGTTTCTAAATGGAGCTAACTGTTAGTAAAGGGTTTACCACATGCTAAGCATGCCATGCTGCACAGAAAAATTCCATGCTGACTGATTAGCATGTAGTGAGGGGCAGAACGTGGACACTGATGGCACATTGCAGTTAGTGTGTGTGTCATTGGCGCATTCTAATCGTGAATGCCATTAGCAAGGGTGTATTGATGCCTTTTTAAAGGGTTCAGCACAGTGATGCACAGCTCCATCATGCTAATGACGTGGATTTACCCCCAAAGGTTAACATGTGCCTCTGTGCTAATTCGTGGGCATCAACATGTGGTAGCGTTGCATGTTTTAGTAAACATACCCTTTAGTGTCCAGGTTCAAAAACTCCTCTCTGAAAGGTATTTGGAACTACCCAAGTAAGGGTTACGTAGTGCGGCACTGTTTTCCATGAATGGTGTTATGCTTTCTAGTTATAAAATGTGTGCTTTTATATTGACTATAATCCATGTATCCCTTATTCTAGGATTATCAAATAACAGTGTGCACTAACTTTGAAGTTCTATTTTTGCTTGTAATTCATCCTGCATAGTTCACTTTCTCAGTCATTTGCAGTCCAGAATACTGGTCTTTGTCAAGTTTGTTTTTGAGAGCCAGATTAATACCAGTGATTACAACAGCATGGATTTGTGCCATGCCCTTTTGATCAAGGAGGGTTGTGGCAAAGCTTTAGACTTGAATAGTGCAGCAAAACACATGCAGCTCCCTCTCAGGTGGTTGTCTTAAGAGCACACCTTGAGGATTGTGATTCTATGTATGCCTCATGAAGGGAGAAGGAACAAAGAGCATTATATCAAAATAATGTAATGGTCTTTTTTTTCCCCCAGATCATTAGAATAGTGGCTGTAAAATTTCTTTTATTTTTTTGCTTTCTGCTACTGTTCTATCTAAGGTCCTGTTTCAGCAAGATGTATAACTGTAGGATTTTTTTTCATGCCTTTATCTTTAAGGACACCACTTCTTCTGTTTTTATGGTAGTTTATTTTTCCCAGGAATTTATTTATTAATGTTAATTTCAAGAAGAACAAAACTGAGAAAATCAGTAGGGGGGACAATGACTCTCCATTTTTTCCTAGGTAAATGTCTGAGTTTATTTTGGACAGACCATTTTCATTTGAATGGACTATTTACTTTGGTATGCTATGTACTAAAAGCATGAGCACATAATTAACATTTTGCAGTGAATAGGAATTGCTTTTAAATGATCTAACTGTGGGCCTTATTTACTTAGGGTTCTTTTGGAAGCCCTATCTATTTTTGGATGTTTGAAAGCGGGCATAAGAGTCATCCAAAGCACAGAAATGTCTCCAGAGCCATTTTAGAAGCTGACTCTTGGGATGTCCCCAGCATGAGGTTGCCCAAGTCTGAATGGGAGCGTAGCTTTGGTGGGGAAAAGTAATGGAGGTGCTCTTGAAAGAAAGAATAGTGGACTTTCTGGAAGCCAATGGATTGCATGTTTTTACAAGGGGAAGATCATGCCAAACAAATTTGAGTTCTTTGACTGGGTGACTAGAGAATTAGATCAAGCGCATGTGATGGATGTGATATGCCTAGATTTCAGCAAAGCCTTTGATACTGTTCCTCATAAACCGAGAAGCCTGGGAATAGATCTACCAACACTGGAAGAATGGTCTGATGCTTGGCAGTTCAGATTTAATGCGAAGAAGTGCAGAGTCGTGCACTAGGAATGCAGAAATCCAAAGGAATTGTATGTGATAGGGGGTGAGAGGTTGGTGTGCATGGATCTCAAGGTAGCGAAACAATGTGACAAGGCAGTAGCCAAAGCCAGAAGGATGGTGGGCTGTATACAGACAGAATAACAAGCAGAAAGGAGGAGATATTAATATCCCTCTACAAGTCTTTGAGTTTTGGAGACCTATCTCACAAAGGATATAAAAAGACTTGAAATGGTTCAGAGGAATGCGGCCAAAATGATTTGGAGCCTGCGCCAGAAGACGTATGAGAAGAGACTTGAAGACCTAAATATGTACAGTATATCGTAGAGTAGACGTGAGGAAGGACGGGAGATATGATACAGAGCTTTAAATACTTAAAAGGGTATTAATGAACAATACATTTTTCAAAGAAGGGGAAGCTATAAAACTAGAGGGCATACAGTGAAGCTGCAAGGTGGTAAACTTAAAAGAAAGATCAGGAAATACTTTTCATTGAAAGCGTGGTGGATGCTTGCAGTGCCCTCCTGATGGAGGTGGTGGGGCAAATACAGTGACGGAATTCAAAATGGCATGGGACAGACGCAGTGGATACCTTTATAGCAAGAGAATACTTATTAATAAGTAGGGTGTGTGTGGGGAGGGGGATGTGTGTGTGTGTGTGTGTGTGTATGTGTGACCTGCATAGAGCAGCGGGTAAAACCCTAAATGCAGGCACAGAAGAGAGTGACCTGCACAGGGCGGCTGTTACAACCACTCTAGCCATCTTACTGGGCCGACTAGATGAACCATACTGGTCTTTATCTGCCATCATATACTATGTTACATGGATATCCCTGCTTGATCTCAGAAACGTCATGGACGTCCAGCATTGCGTTTATTTATATCCCGCTTTTCACTGGGTCAAAGCGGGATATAAAGATTAGACCTGCTCCAGGCAACTTAAACGTGCTCTATTTGGCGGAAAAGCATCCAGAGGATGTAGAGAAGATTGCACTCCATCATCCCCAGTCCTTGGCATAATATAAACTATAGCAGCATTGGGATTTGAATCTTGGCTGGTCTGTTCTTAGCCTACTCCTAACCATTAGGCTATCCTAGACATTGAGGTTCTGAAATACGGTTCTGGGGCTGTCTGTGTAGATGCCCCCCACAGACATCCATATTTGTGAAATCATGTCTGTACCTGGACTGCCTGCTTTTTTTTTTCTCAGATGTTCTGGCTTAGATTGCACTTGTAAGTCCTTTTTAAAATTCCCCTCCGTGTGTGTGTGGGTTTTTTTTTTCTTTTCTAACTGCATTGGTCCAGGGGAGGTTCCTCTTCTGGCTTGCCCACAGCACTGCCGGCACTTCCCACCTCCCACAATGCCCATCCTCACCCTCTGAGTCATCATTGAGTTTTCCAATCACTCAGTCCCCATTGGACACTCTCTTGGCCCTTAGACGCTTGGAGCTCTGTGCTACCTATAATCCAATGATGCTGACCAATCATTGCAAAAACAATGTTGTATTACAGGTATCTCCAGGTATCTAAGAACCATGTGGCGCTAAATGAAAATGTTGTGCTTCTTATGCTAGAGTGCTGAGTCTGTAGCTGTAACTGCTTGCATTTTATTAATTTTTTAATTTTATCTTTATGCAATTTTATACAATGTGCCAAGAAAGTTAATATAAACATTCTTGTACGGAAATAGAACATAGTAGAAGTCCAAAAGAAGAAATAAAACAAAACAAACGCAAAAATGAACACCTCTGTCTGCTCAGCCTAGCCCACAAAAGCAGGGGGAGGAACACATGAGAAACAAAATATACATGTCCAATTACAAAGAAAGGAGTTAGGCTAATATTCAGCATATTTATAGTTGTTAACTTTCAAATTAAACCAAAAAGGTGGTCCCTACTGTGTGTGTGTTCCCCCCCCCCCCCCAACCTTTCCTCTAGGTCAGTGCCTGAGGTAAGTAGTCTTCCTCCTTTCTTGACAACTGAGGAGCTGAAAGGAAGTGGCTTGAAGGCTTGAATTGTAACTCTTTGGCACTGCTTTCAATTTCAGTTCCTTCTGAAGTTTTGATATAAGGACAGTGCATACAATCACTGTTGCACAGGAGAGGGGGAAGGATATCTGGAGTGTTCAAACTACACAGTGAAGCTTCATAGAGCACAAATAATGATGGCTTTTCAGAAGTATTCTGGCCTACATTAAACATTGTTCAGTGCTTTGGGATATATATAACTGTGCTATAGACGTGCCAAATAAACATTTGGCCAAATTGACCAGATGGTTTGATGTTGCTTAAAATTTCTCGATTTTCATTCCTATTGGGTATTTGGATTCTGCTTCCTTTCCTAAGGCACCAGTGGTTTCTGTAGCCTTGCTTTTTATGATGTTTGAGTGCTGGTAAGATTAGACTATTTTGAACCGTTAGAGAATCAGTTTGACAAGATGTTCATAAGCCTAGGCACCAGGTCACCTACTTGCGTAAAACTGAAGCTCTGTTGTCCAGTGGAGCAGATACAAGGCCCTAGCAACATGCCATGGTTGGAAAAATATATTTAGAAAATGAGCCAAATATTTTTAGGAGATGGGAAAAGCAAGAAAAGAATCCTCTTTAAGCTTTATTTGTTTTACACTATCTTATGCTGTCCCTTTTCTTTGCTAGGCATTATCCCCCTCCTCTTTTATTTCCCTCCATGCACTCTTCCTTCCTCTGCTTCCAAGCACTCTCTCTCTCCAGGCCAGCTTCTTCCCCTGAGGCCTGTTAGTGTGGCCACTGCAATAGTCCCAGTATTGTTGCATTAGGAGAGTTTTTTTTGTTTTTTGTTCCAGGAGGAACCTAATAACAAGGACAAACAAATTTATGTGTTCGGTGCCTCTCATCCAAGAAAACATTTACACTGTTAGCGATTCAGAGAAGTGTACACAGTTAGAGGGTGGAAAATCTGACTGGTATTGGTGCCTGTTCTGTTTAACATTCCAAATGGGAAGCAATTGTTAATCTGTAACCTGCAGATAAATGTAGTCCTACCTCCAGGATCAGTAGCAGAGCAGGATTTGAACTTGGGAGCTTCTGAAGTTCTTGTGGGCGTAACCATTAGACCATGCCACCACCTACTCTGTCAAGAGAGACTATTTCCCTTATGCACAAACTACATGAAAAACTTGGTATTTAGCAAGATATTTTTCTTCTCCAGCAGGTTTGTCTCTGCCCTCCAAGTCCTTCCAAGGCTCCCTATCTGCTTCCACATTAAATTCTGACACTTTCATTCCAAGATCCTGCACTTCTTTACTCTTCTCTATCTAAGCCCAAACATAAGAACATAAGATATGCCATACTGGGTCAGACCAAGCACAGATCCCTGGGGTACACCACTATTCGCCTTTCTCCATTGGGAAAATTGGCCATTTAGCCCTACCCTCTGCTTTCTATCTTTTAACCAGTTCCTGATCCATAATAATACACTGCCACCTATCCCATGACTCTTTAGTTTTGCCAAAAGTCTCTGATGAGGGACCTTGTCAAAGGCTTTCTGAAAGTCCAGATACTCTATATCAACCAACTCACCTTTGTCCACCTGTTTTTTCACACCTTCAAAAAAAACATAACAGATTAGTAAGACAAGATCTTCCTTGTCTAAAGCCATGTTGGCTATCTCCCATTAGGCCATGACTATCTACATGCTGAGTAATTTTGTTCTTTATGATGGTTTCTGCCATTTTTCTGGGTACTGACGTCAGGCTCACCGGTCTGTAGTTTTCCGGATCACCCCTGGAACCCTTTTTAAAAATTGACGTTACATTGGAACCTCCAATCTTCTGGTATTCCAGATGATTTTAATGAAAGTTCACAGATTACTAATAGCAGGTCTGCAATCTCATATTTCAGTTCTTTCAACACCCTTGGATGTATACTATCCAGCTCAGGTGATTTGCTACTCTTCAGTTTATCTAATAGTTGTAATACATCTTCCCGGTGTATTGATATTTCCTTCAATTCTTCCGCACCTTTAAATACCCATGACCGAAGTGGTAACATCCCTACATCTTCCTCAGTAAAGACCGAAGCAAAGAATTCATTCAGTCTCTCCGCTATTGCCTTGTCGCCTCTTAGTGCCCCTTTAACCCCTCTATCATCTAATGGACCAACTGACTCTCTCATAGTTTTTTGCTACGAATGTACTTGAAAAAGTCTTTATTTCGCGTTTTTGCTTCCGCAGCAAGCTTCTTCTCAAATTCTCCCTTTGCCTGCCTTATCATTGCCTTGCATTTGACTTGCCAGTGCTTGTGCTGTTTCCAGGTTTCGTTATTTGGCTCTTTTTTTCCATTTCCTGAAAGATGTTTTTTTGGCAACAACAGCCTCTCTGACCTCACCTTTAAACCATGCTGGTAGTTTTTTGGACTTCCTTCCACTTTTCTTTAAAGCGTGGAATACAGCTGGTCTGGGCTTCCAAGATAGTATTTTTCAACAACACCCAAGCTTGATGTAAGTCTTTAACCTTTGCAACTGCTCCTTTTTAGTTTTTTCTTAACTATTTTCCTCATTTTATCATAGTCTCCCTTTTGAAAGTTAAAAGGTAATACTGTGGATTTCCTTACTATCCCTCCTCCACTAATTAAATCAAACACAATCATGCTATGATCACTATTGCCAAGTGGCCCCAACACCCTTATCTCTTGCACTAGATCTGGTGTTCCACTAAGGACTAGGTCCAATATGGCTTCCCCTCTGGTCGGTTCATGAACCAGCTGCTCCAAGAAGCAGTCATTTATTTCATCCAGGAACTTTATCTCCCTAGCATGTCCTGCCGTGACACTGACCCAGTCGATACTGGGGTAATTGAAATCGCCCATTATTATTACTGCGCTGTAACCTTTGTTAGCTTCCTTGATTTCTTTGAGCATTTCATCATCCATTTGTTCATTCTGGCCAGGTGGTCGATAGTACACCCCCACTGCCATCGCCTTTCCCTTTTTACATGGAATTTCAATCCATAGAGATCCCACAGCAAATTTTGTTTCCTGCAAAACTTTAATCCTTTCTGACTCAATGCCCTCTCTAACATAGAGCGCAACTCCTTCACCAACTTGATCAGCTCTATCATTATGATATAGTTTTGTACCCAGGTATCACGGTGTCCCACTGGTTGTCCTCCTTCCACCATGTTTCTGAGATTCCAATCATATATAACCTCTCATTTAGTGCTATATATTCTAACTCTCCCATCTTATTTTTTTAGACTTCTAGCATTTGCATACAAGCATTTTAGAGACTGTATTTTATTCATATTAATCTGGCTATTGGTAGGCATGGGTAATTTGGAATCTTTAAGCTCTGTCTGCTCCATACTCAAGGGCATTTGGGCTACTTTACTCTTTTTTTTGGAACCTCTCTGCTTTTGGTAGTATCCTTCAAGGATACATTCTTCCGAACCATGTGCTCTTGGGCGACTGTCGGCTTTCCCCTATTATCTAGTTTAAAAGTTGCTCTCTCTCCTTTTTAAAAGTTAATGCCAGCAGCCTGGTTCCATCCCAGTTAAGGTGAAGCCCATCCCTTCAGAAGAGCCCCTCCTTTCCCTAGAATGTTCCCCAGTTCCTAACAAATCCAAAACCCTCATCCTTGCATCATCGTCTCATCCACGCATTGAGACTCCGGAGCTCTGCCTGCCTTTTGGGTCCTGCGTGTGGAATGGGAAGCATTTCGGAGAACGCTACCCTGGAAGTTCTGGATTTCAACTTCCTACCTAAAAGCCTAAATTTTTAGCCTTCAGAACCTCCCTACCACATCTTCCTATGTCATTGGTACCGACATGTACCAAGACAGCAGACTCCTCCCCAGCACTATCTAAGACCTTATCTAGGTAGCGCATGAGGTCCGCTACCTTCGCACCAGGCAGGCATGTTACCAGGCGATCCTCACGTCCACCAGCCACCCAGCTATATCTACATGGCTAATGATCGAATCACCAACTATAACGGCTGTCCTAACTCTTCCCTCATGGGCATATGGCCCTGGAGAATCTTCCTTGGTGTGAGAGGGTTTTACATCACCTGGAGGACAGGTCCTAGTTACAGGATCACTTCCTGCCACATCAGGGTGATGCTCTCCTGTCACGTGACTTCTCTCCTCCATGGCAACAGGGATGCTGCCAGACTGGAGATGGGACTTCAGGACTATATCCCTGTAGGTCTCGTCTATGTACCTCTCTGTCTTTCTTATGTCTTTCAAGTCTACTATTCTAGCCTCTAGAGAACAGACTCGTTCCCTGAGAGCAAAGAGCTCTTTGCACCTAGTGCACACTAACGGCTTTGGTTTTTATAATCGTGTCACTGCATAAGAAGTCTTAAAAGTTGCCCCTTTATAAAGGTTCCATAAGCACCCCAATCCAGTTTCAATAGTGCACAATCTCCAAAGGCTGGGGGGAGGCATGTAAAATAACCTTTTGAAATTGCTCCCTTTCCACCCTGAAAATGAACGTCCCCCGTAACTGGTTATGGAGGCGGACTCTGTGCAGATAGCAGAGCAGGATACGTGCTTGGGTGTAGGCCATTTCACAAATGTGGATATCCCTGAGTTGCACGGCCTCAGTCAAGGGTGTTTCAGGAGGGGGGCAACTATATTATGAGACTAGCACATCTCGATCTGCCATTTCGGATACTTAGACATGTGGTAGCAGGCCAGTAATATATTTGGAGTATGTTTTTTACATGCAGAATGACTGTAGCTATGAAAGCACATTTTACTCTTTCCCCCTGGAAACCAGGGCTGGCCCAGTCATTAGGAAAATTAGGGGGTTGCCTAAGATGGCAAAGAGCAGGCCAGTCAAAGCAGAAAAATTTGATTCTTACAGCGAGGGGGGAGGCTTACCTACAGTGTCAGCATGTTCAGTCATCTCTGGGGCTTGCGCTGCATGAAACGAGCACTTTTTTTCACCTTATTTGTGGTCAGGAGCAGGTATAGATATGGATGCCTCCCCAACCAGGGCCAGATGTGCTTGTGTCATTCTGAAATTGCACCGTAACATGCTTCTTGGTTGCTTCCCTCAGGCCACGCCTCCACCATGCCCTGTGCTACATGGACGTGCTTGTGCTGGGGACATCTATATACCACTTTCTAAAATGTGTCAGAGACGTCTCCTGTTGATTTGCATGTCTGAATACCCGAAGGCACACATTGCATTCTTGTTTTCAGACATCCAGATAATGAATAGAGCTTCTTAAATACTACCATGTGTGTTCTCGTGTATTTTTATAAAATGAGCACATACATCACAACTCCACCTCTGCTTGGCCCAAACTATGCTCCTGGGACCACCTGTGTGCAGATTATGTAAAGGTAGGTAAAGATATTCAATGTGTGTACTTTCACAGGCACAGATGGTTGTGAGAGTTTGTAAATGCCCATCTCCAGGAACAAGCAGGAATGTAGTCTTCACATATGGGTATCGTCGGTACCGACGGAGCCTGTGCGGGAACGCTCCCCAGCGTCCAATTAGAAAGCTTTTGGGAGCATCCCACAGCGCCTGCGTGCTGCCTTCCCGCCTTTCCCAACTGCCTCTCTCCAGTTCTTCGTTTTCCACGGAGCCAGCAGGTCGTCGTTCCTGTCACCGCAGAAAATATATTCTTATTCTCCTTCTTTTTTGTGGTCGCGTTTGCCTTCGACGCTATACCGGTACTGCTGGTCCTTTCTTTCTTCCTTTTAAAAAAAAAAAAAAAATATAAATATATAATCCTTTTTTCCAAATTTTTCTTCCTCAGGTGCACGCGCCTTTTTGGGCCTTAGGCCCAAAATTTCCTCTATTATGGAAAAACCCGCCTCGGGTTTCAAGAAGTGCACCAAGTGTGGCGGTACCATCTCCGTCACCGACACCCATGAGTGGTGTCTTAAATGTTTAGGTCCTGACCACTCCATTTCAGAGTGTATGGCTTGTGCCATGATGTCCAAGAGGGGTTGACAGAACCGAGCTGCTAAGCTCAGCACCCTTTTTCCCTCCGATGCAGCCTCTGTGGCATCGACATCTTCCAGGGCTTCGTCTTCCTCCCATGGATCTCAGGTAACTAAACATAAGTCTGGCCGGTCCTCAAAGGGTAGATCTCCTTCTAAGCATCGAGATGCCTCTGGCGTTGCCCTTGAGGGTTCTATACCGGCAAAATTGCCCCGGCGGGAGGCTTCGGCTTCCAAAGCATTATCGGGGCTCCAGGATGTTCTCGAGGCCTCAACCTCGGCAGAACTACTGGTACCATGCTCTGGGGTACCGGCTGCTTTCTCCGGTACCGATACCCAGGCATCGACAGCGTCGATAGACCAGAGGTTCCTGGCTATTCAACGCAGTCTGGCAGCTCTCCTTGCGGCATCGACGCCCTCGGAGCCGCGTCAGACAGTTCAGCCGGTACCGGCACCGACTCCGGCACTGGTATCGGTACCGGTACCGACAGCATCGACTGCTTTGCCGGCACCCAGTCATGCTATGCCTTCCGGTACCGATACACCGGTACCGATTTCCCCCCGGTACTGACTTTGGTCGGTACTGGTATCGGGCTCTACAAGAGCATCCGGACAGAAGGTACTTTGAATCCTCGGAAGAATCTGAGGATTCTGACAGCTCTGTCTGTACCAGAGTATTTCTCTCAGAGGAGCCTTCCTCTCCTAAACACAGGATATCTCCTTTCAGGATTTTATCAGGGAGGTGGCTCGAGGTCTGTCCATTACTGTGACTCCTGAAACAGAGCCCAGGGCAAAGGAGTTGGAGATTCTACAATATCCCAAAGCTCCTAAGGAGGCAGCTACTTTGCCTATCCATGAGATCTTACATGATCTCATGTTGAGAATGTGGGAAACACCTCTTACCACCTCTCCTCACTCTCGTAGACTGGATACCATGTATCGAGTACCTCCATGTCCTGGCTTCCAGAAATCTCAGCTACCTCACCACTCTATTGTATTGGAATCAGCTATGAGAAGGATCAAGTGCAAAGAGGCATGCCTCTAATCCTCCAGGACGTGAGTGTCGAGCTTTGGATGCCTTTTGGACGTCGTACTTTCCAGGCTTCCATGCTTTCTGCCAGGATCAGTTCCTATATTTTATATATGGGAATGTTCCTTAAGGAAGTCGCAGGAGATTTAGAGGTTTTGAGCCCTCTTCTTCCTGATTAGAGGCAGGATTTTCTCACACTGGTTAAACATGCCCCGGATGTTTCTAAGTTTGTTAACCGTGCAGCTTTTGACTGTTTTGAGTGCATAAGCAGAACCTCTGCCATTGCCATAGGTGCACGTAGAATTGCCTGGCTCCAGGCATCTGATTTGGAGCTCTGGGTGCAGGACAAACTGGGCAATATCCCTTGTACAGTTGAGAATCTATTTGGCAAGAATTGGCAAGAGAAAGCCAATGAATTAGATGCTGACAACTCCACTTTGGATAGATTATCCAAAGCCACAACTGATCTTTCAAGAAACCACTCTTCTCTAAGAAGAAGAGGTTTTATCCCTCTTATTCCAAGCAGGGGCGTTCTGCTGGTCAATCTGTCCGAAAAGAGTCAGCAACCACCTAAACAAAGGAAAGCAAAGACTACTAAGCCTCAACCGTCTCAGCATCTCAGCCTCCACAAGGCCTTTGACTTCCATCTAGAGAACTTAGCCTTCCTGGCTCTCAATGGACCAGAGCCTTCCACCATTCCAGGAAGGTTGTGTCACTTTGCCCCCAGATGGTGGCAGATAACAACAGAACATTGGACACTCTCCATTATAAAAGAGGGGTGCAAGCTTCACTTTCTGTGAATGCCCCCTCCCACAATGGTAAGACAGTTCAATTCTCAGACCTCTCTCATCAACCTGTTAGATCAAGAGGTCACTATGCTTCTTGCCCAAGGGGCAATAGAAGAAGTACCCATTCATCAACAGGGTACAGGGTTTTACTCTCCCTATTTCCTTATCCCAAAGAAAACAGGGGGACACAGACCTATTTTAGACCTCAGAGAATTGAACAAATTCCTGTTCAAAGAGAACTTCAAGATGATTTCTCTGGGAACTCTGCTGCCATAAGTCTGGCCGGTCCTCAAAGGGTAGATCTCCTTCTAAGCATCGAGATGCCTCTGGCGTTGTGGAGGAGTAGCCTAGTGGTTGGGGCAAGGTACTTCAGGCCGGAAGGTCGGTGGTTCAAATCCCACTAGAGGACAGCAACCTTGGGCCGGAAGGACTGGGGTTTCTAGTCCCACGGGCGCTCCTTGTGGTCTTGGACAAGCCACTTAACCCTCCATAGCCCATGTTCCCTGTAAAATAGTTATCTCCAAGTTATAATGCCCTGTTCAATGTAATTTCAGTTTGTTCAATGTAAACCGCACTGATGCAGAATAGCGCGGTATATAAGAGAATGTAAATAAATAAATACCTTCAGAGTCAGGATTGGCTTTGTTCTCTAGATCTCAACGATGCGTACACTCATGTTCTCATCCATCTAACTCACAGAAAGTTCCTTCGGTTCCTTTTTCAAGGAAAGCACTACCAGTACAGGGTGCTTCCTTTTGGCCTGGCCTCAGCACCAAGGGTGTTTACGAAATGCATGGCTGTGGTAGCAGCTTTTCTTCGCACTCTGGAAATATTCATCTTCCCCTACTTAGATGACTGGCTCATTCGAGCCCCATCAGAGTCAGAGGCCAGGATTTCTCTATCTTGCACAATGCGTATCCTTCAGTATTTGGGTCTGGTCATAAACATCCCAAAATCCAGTCTAACTCCCACTCAGTCTCTAGAGTTCATAGGAGCTTTGCTGGATACCAGAAAAGCAAGGGCCTATCTTCCTCAGACCCGTTGCCTTCGCATGGTGCAGTTAGCTTCTCAAGCAGTGCTAAAGCCTCATCTCACTGCTCGAGAAATGTTACAACTACTAGGCCACATGGCATCTACCGTGCATGTGGTTCCCTATGCTCGCCTCCATATGAGAACAGCTCAGTGGACTTTATCCACTCAATGGACCCAGGCATCAGGGTGCCTGTCAGACAAAATAGCAAACACAAATCGCCTTATTTTGTCCCTCCAATGGTGGCAGTCCACTCAAAACCTGTTGCTGGGGTCCCCATTTCAACAACCTTTACCCCAGGCAACTCTCACAACAGATGCTTCACCAATGGGTTGGGGAGCTCATCTGCAAGACCTCTCCACCCAAGGCATTTGGACTCCACAGGAGACTCATCTACATATCAATCTCTTAGAGCTCAGAGCAATCTTCCTTGCTCTTCAAGTGTTCCACACCGTGCTCAGCTACAAGACAGTCCTCATTCATACAGACAATCAAGTAGCCATGTTCTACATGAACAAGCAGGTGGGAACAGGCTCTCTGTCGCTTTGCAACGAAGCTTTACGACTATGGGCCCTCGCCAGTGAGCATCAGATTCATCTCCTGGCAGTGTATCTTCCAGGTATCCAAAACTCTTGGGCAGACAGACTCAATCGAGTTCTGCCTCCACACGAATGGTCTCTACATGTAGACCAGGTGGCCAAGATTTTTCAAATTTGGGGAACCCTGGATATAGACCTCTTTGCAAGTCTGTTAAATGCCAAACTTACCCGGTTCTGTTCCAGAATTCCGGCTCAGGGCTCTCAGGCCAGGGATGCTTTCCTCCTTCACTGGGGTCAAGACTTCCTTTATGCCTTTCCACCCATTCCCCTAATTCCCAAAACCCTGTTCAAGCTTCAGAGAGACAGAGGCCGTATGATTCTCATAGCTCCACATTGGCCTTGGCAAGTGTGGTACCCTCTGCTTCTACATCTCTCTCAGGCTCCCTCTCTGGAGTTAGGGTCTGCTCCAGATATCCTGTCTCAGGAGGACGGAATGTTATGGCATCCCAACCCCCAGTCTCTGCATCTCAGAGCTTGGTTGCTGAAGGCCTAGATCTCCATGATCTTAACCTCCCTCAGCAAGTAAAGGATATCCTTTATGCTTCCAGGAAGCCTTCCAGAAGACGTTCTTATGCTTTCAAGTGGAAAAGGTTTACCATATGGTGTTTGCAGAAGGGTCTTAACCCCCTTGCGATATCTCTGGGATCATTACTGGAGTATCTCCTTCATTTATCCAATGCAGGACTTACTGAGTTAGTCTTAAGAGTCCATTTGAGTGCTATTGCAGCTTCTTTCAAGCCTCTAAATGGACAACCTATTTCCTCTCATCCTCTTATAGCAAGATTTATGAGAGGCCTTCTTCTAAGCCTCCCATTAGGCCACCACCGGTGGCATGGGACTTAAACCTGGTTCTTGGTCAGCTCATGAAGCCACCTTTCGAATCCTTAGCTACTACCTCATTGA
Source organism: Ichthyophis bannanicus (assembly GCA_033557465.1). Lineage (NCBI taxonomy): Eukaryota > Metazoa > Chordata > Amphibia > Gymnophiona > Ichthyophiidae > Ichthyophis > Ichthyophis bannanicus. Next base: position 366,495,478 of record CM066033.1, on the reverse strand, counting down.
AGTTCCTTTCTTGGAAGGTTATCTTTCTCATTGCAATCACATCAGCACGTCGCATCAGTGAGTTGCAGGCACTAGTGGCTGATCCACCTTATACAAGGTTGCATCATGACAAGGTAGTCCTTAGGACTCATCCATACTTTATGCCAAAGGTGGTCTCGCCTTTTCATCTAAACCAAGCGGTCTACCTGCCTGTGTTTTTTCCAAGGCCTCATGCATCAAATGCAGAAAGGAATCTTCATACTTTGGACTGTAAAAGAGCTTTAGCCTTTTACTTACAAAGAACACAGCAACATAGAAAGTCCTCTCAACTCTTTGTTGCTTTTTGATCCTTCTCATTTGGGACTTCCAGTCTCCAAGAGAACACTGTCCAACTGGATTGCTCAGTGTATTTCCTTTGCCTATCAGAGTAAGAATCTTCCTCTGGAGGGCCATGCCACAGCTGCCAATGTGAGAGCCATGGCAGCTTCAATGGCTCTTCTGCACTCTGTGTCTATCGATGACATCTGTCGAGCAGCCACTTGGGCCTCGGTTCATACCTTCACAGCCCATTACTGCTTGGACAAGGACTCCCGCTGGGATGCCTTGTTTGGTCAGGCTGTTCTCCAACATCTGTTCCATACCTAATCAACTCCTACCCACCATCCCTGGTAGGATGCTAAAGATCCATGGTGGGGGGGGGGGGGAAATGGAGCCCTTTCATAGGGACACAACATCTGGGGTCTCTCCCTGGCATCTAAAGCTAGGGAGTCCCCATATGTGAAGACTACATTCCTGCTTGTTCCTGGAGATAGCATAGTTACTCACCTGTAACAGGTGATCTCTGGGAGCAGCAGGAATTTAGTCTTCACAACCCACCCACCTCTCCTAGGAGTTGTATCTCTCTATCTATCTCTTTCTCTTTCCCCCTCTCTCTCTCTCTTTGTCTCAGCTTCAAACTCAACTGGAGAGAGGCAGTTGGGAAAGGCGGGAAGGCAGCACGCAGGCGCTGTGGGATGCTCCCCAAAAGCTTTCTAATTGGACGCTGGGGAGCATTCCCGCGCAGGCTCCGTCGGTACCGACGATACCCATATGTGAAGACTAAATTCCTGCTGTTCCCCGAGATCACCTGTTACAGGTGAGTAACTATGCTTTTTTTCTTGTGTAAAACAAGCTTTATGTGTGAAAAAGCTTTATAAAATTGCACCTTTATGTCCTTACCTTACAGACACTGAGCAATAGACATGTAAAAAACACTCCCTTTGATTCTATGTTGTACCCTGCCCTTAATCTTTAAACTACAAACTGAAACTGGGGGAAAAGCCTATGATTCTATTGATTTTAATTATATTATCAGCTATAAAGTTAAAACAAACACAAGGAGCTTTTCTGATAAGAAGCAGCAGTGACCTCCAACCTCTTCAGTATCTAGATCAGTGATCGCCTCAATGCTGAGAGATCCTTAGGATTAAAATTTAAGTTCTATATGCATATGCTCTAGTCATTCTTCCTCTATCCCAGAAGCATCTATAAGAGAGCCTAACTGCAAATCCATGGACCTTAAGAGATTTTTTGTCTTTTCCAGGATTACTTAACACAATTTAAAATTCTTTAAACGAACAAGAAGTTGAGCCCACTTTGAGTACATTTGGGAGTTTTAAGCTGGCTATAAGACAATACAAATAGAAGCTTTAAGGGCCTTGTATGTAACAAACATGTGGAAAATGCAATTCCAATTCTACGCAGGAATTGTAATTTATTTGATAGCATCATTCATCCAGATTTGTTGTACGGGAGTGAGGTCTGGGTTGGGATCTATCACTAACACCAAATTACTTAGAATAGGACAGGACAGGGCAGGACAGGAGAAATCCTGCAAACCTACTCATGTCCATTGAAGCAATTGCAGTAGTGGTTGCAGAATAGACTATTCAAATTTTGGAGTAATCTCAACAGCAGTAATGGAAAAACTCTCCATTAGCAGGCACTGTGAAGTTACAAAAAAACCCACTCCACACTTGTGTATCAAACCTGCTCAAACAAACTAAAATTAACACTCTTAACCTAAACAGCTGCAACCTGGCCTACAAAAAGCAGGCAGATCAAACACTGCAGTAGAGCACCTGTATACCTCCTATTGGAAGATATAGATTGGGAAACAGAAGAAGCTGGACTTCTACAGATCTCTGCACAGAAACTATACCTGACCTTAATCACACATGCAAAGGCAGACAGACCCTCACCAAATATAGAATAAGTGACAACAGACTAGAAATAGAAACATGCAGACAAACTGAACTGGAAACCTCAAGAAACTTAGACTACCTACAGTGTGATGCTGAAGAAATAGAAAAAGAAATGCATTGTTGTATTCTATCTCTAGGTAAGAAATGTAACCGTACCAGGGACAAAAGGATCAGGACCAGCACAAGAATCTGGGAATTGCCTTGTTCTTTTTGTGCATTGTAACTTTATTTTACTGTTATTTTTTTATAAATTATATCCTTGTTTTTTTTTTAACCATTAATCTCTTACTATCATTTGCTTCAAATTTAACTATGCACATTTAAGGAAGGTAGAACTATAAAGTTATCATTTGGCAAAAATTGAAATAGCAAGCTAGTTAGAATGAAATGACTCCATCCATGTTAACCTTTAGTAACAGGGCCTCTTACTGTTAACATGCATTAAGTGCTTTTGTGCCCGTGGAAATAAAAGGGCTATGGGCACTTTAACATGTGTTAACTGCCTTAATGCTCATTAAAAACCTTAGTAAAAGGATTCCAGAGTGCTTTGATTACATTATATTATCTCTTGCTTCCATATAAGTATTTTTATTTTAGAAGCTTAAATCGAACCTAAAATTACAGTTCAAAGGGCAAGACACAACCAAAAATGGAAAAAACTGTCCCTCTTCATGAGAGAAAAAAAGTATGATAATAAAAAATTACTACTATTAACAGGGCTCACTAAATGAGCTGGTTCATCACATAAAATTTGACTTCTGTTGTCTTCCCATAAAACACGTGAAGACAGCTGATACTGATAACAAGAGGTACGTTTACTAAGCAGCAGTAGCAGCTTCTGTGCGATATTGGAGTTGCAGCCCCATTGAATTCATGAGCTGCGACTCTGATATCGCACGGAAGCTGCTACTGCTGCTTAGTAAACATACCCCAATCTCCTTTAACACAAGATAGATACTGTATAAAGGCTTGGAGGGGACAATGAGTTGAAAAGATAAAGACAGAAAGCAGACACACACTCATGCCGAGTACAGGATCTAAATGAAAGCATATGGATTCAGATAACTTATTGACATGACAATTTTAGATGTGTTGCTCAAAACACATTTCTTCTTAAATCAGTATAAAGATATGATATAATTCTTATTTGTGTTTACTTTTATTTCTTTAACCATTTTTATAGACTGCTTTTCTTGAGTCAAAGAAGTTTACGGATAACTGAGTTACTGTGGAAAGTTTGCAAAGAGCACATTACATTCAAATTTTGGAATATGTAACAGTTGTAACGGGTGAGAGAGAGCTTTCAACAGGGTGGGATGATAGAATTAAAAGGAGGACATAATAACCTTATTTGGGTTTGTATGTGTTTTGTCTGTGTTATGTTTCACTTCCGAAGTGTTCAGTGGGTTTTGAGTCTCCTGTGAAAATCAACTATTTCTGTAGTGGATCTTAAGTCTTGTGGTAGTGCGTTCCAGAGTGTGGGTGCCTATAGTAGAATGAGAAATCTTGGTTGCAGACAATATGGCTGCTTCTTGCCTTCTGGGTTGGTGCATTAAGTGTGTTTTGTGCATTCACTCTTTTGGCTCGGTTGTTTGGTGTTAGGCATATGAAAGACGGGGTGCATTCTGGGGATAGGTTGTGGGTTATCTTGAAAATGGTGAGCAGAGCTTTATAATTTGAGTGGGTTATTACTGGGAGCCAGTGTAGTTCTTTTAGAATGGGTGTTATGTGGTTAGATACTGCAACACTGTTTAGGATGCGGGGGGCTGTGTTCTGAGCCATTTGTAGCAGGTGCATTGCATATTTTCGGTATGTCTTGGTAGATAATATTACAGTAGTAGAGATGGGATATGATGGACTGGAAAACTTTGGAATTCGTAGTGTGGTAAGGAGAGTGCAGTCCAGCATGAAGAAATAAAGGGAAAAGGAACTTTTTCTTCTTTGCGGGGGATGGGTGCACCAGAACACATACACCATAGTAAAAGCAGTGAGAGAAACCATGAGGGTAGAGCTAGGCTAAAGCCACACTCAGACTCCATGGCAACCCTAAGTAAGAGTAGGAGGTACATGGGGGTGGAGTCAGAAGGGGAGGTGCCCTGCTCCACGTTTAAGTTTGAGCAAACAAACAGAGAGATAGACGGAAGGAGAAACAGGAACAGGAACAAGGACAAGTGCAAGGAGAGCAAGAGCAGCCAGGACTGCAGCCAAGAGAGCTACAGAGAAGGTTCCAGGGAGAGGACCAAGTATACTGGCAAGAGAGAGAGAGAGAGAAGGCTGGCGTTGGAAAAGCTAAGGCAAGAGAGCCTGGACTCCTCGGGTGAAGGGTGTGTCTTCAGGCAGAAGAAGCCCCAGGAAGTGGAGAGGAAATCTTACCCTGATTCCCTGACTGGCTCTGAGGCAGAGATAGCTACAGCCAACAGAAGCCCCAGATATGGAAGTCCTGCAGTAAAACTCCAAGGTAGGAGAAAGAAAGCAGTGAAGCCTAAGGCTTATATCTCTTGCTCTGATTCTGAAGAGGGATTTGTACCTGGGAAAACCCAGATTAGAAAGAAGGGGTTTTCAAGAAAAGTTGAACAGGAGAAGCCTGTTGAAGTTCTGCCAAGAGAAGGAGGGGCAGTGCAGTGGAATAGGCTATCTGAGCTTTTAAATGACTTAAAGGAAAAAGTGCCTGAACATTTCCAAGCTTTATCAATATGCAGCTCAGAAGAAAGTATGGAGGTGGATGGTAGAGGAACTGACATGGGTTCTTCTTGTTCTGAGATGGACTGTGCTGTTTGTATTGATGCTAATTAATGGAAGCCAAGTATAGCTGAAAGCCTGAAGTAAAGGAAAGAATGAGTCTTATATTGAAGCCCTAAAGTTCTTTCCTAAAGAAGTGGCTAGTGCAACCAAGGCGGGGCTAGACAGCAGAGAACTGTTTAACTCAAAACAGCAAAGAAGGAGCTAGCAGCCCTACTGGCTTTGATTGTAAGTTGTAAATACATGTGCCTTTATTATTGCTGAAGTAAGAAGCATCTTAAGGGAAAGAAAAGGAAAGCCATTGTAAATAATTCCACGGAAACACTGTTTTGACATTTGCTTTAATTGGAGAAGATTATCCTTTGTTTCTTTGTCCTGAGTGTAAAGTTGCTTTGAAGATTGTTACCATCTTACCTAAAGGAAGCTAATAAAAATTCCTGTGCGCTTTGAAACATCCACTTGGTTCATTTCTGACTACACAGCTACAACCCTTTGGAAAAGGAATACAAGATGGTCTCCCGTCCCTACTAGGCAACCGCCTGGTAGGGGTGTGAGCGCCACAATAGGTATTGAGAAGAGAGCATAGGTGTTATATTTTTATCTTATGGTATTCAGGCTTTGTGGTCATGCTGATGAGCAGTTGTAGGGTTAATCGCTGGTCTAGCGTTACACCTATGGCTTAACTTCCAGCTCGGCGTCCTGGATTTTTAGTGTTTGGTGGATTGAAAGGTTGTATCTCTGGTAATGTAGAGAACCCTTTTTTGTAGTTTTATGGATAGTTTGATCAGAGAGCCAGTTTGTTACTGCTTTGAAGCAGTTTACTGCTGTGTGTAGAGGCGTAGCGATAGAGAAAGGTGTATATAGTATGATATCATCTGTATATATGTGATAGACATCATAGGCCTGTATGATTTGAACATATTGGTTGTAGATAAATGTTGAATAAGAGTGAGGATAGGGAAGAGCCTTGTGGCATGCCTTGCAGTTGTTGAAAAGGTTCTGATTTATGTGAACCAATATTTACTTGTTGCTGGAGATCTTTCAGATAAGAGCGGAACCATTTCAGTGCAGTATTATGTATACGTATAAGAACATAAGGTATGTTATACTGGGTCAGACCAAAGTCCATCAAGCCCAGTATCCTGTTTCCAAAAGTGGCCAATCTGGGTCATATACCTAGCAGTTTCCCCAAAAGACACAGGTTACACAATGCTTGTATTGGGTCAAGCAGTAATATCCCAGGTCCCTTTTAATAATGGTTAATGGACCTTTCCTCCAGGAACGTGTCCAAACCTTTTTTAAACACAGCTACACGAACGGCTTTTACTACATCCTCTGGTAACAAATTTCAGAGTTTGATTACTGAGTGAAAAAAATATTTTCTCTTATTAGTCTTAAATAGGTTATCCTGTAGCTTCATTGCATCTTTGTATACTCTGATGACGTAAACAATCTGCGTTTACCCGTTCCACTCCATTCATTAATTTATAGACCTCAGCCGTCTCTTTTCCAGGTTGAAGAGCCCTAACCTTTTTAGCCTCCCTTCATAGGGGTATCCTTCCATCCCCTTTACCATTTTGGTGGCTCTTTGTACCTTTTCTAATAAACACAATATCCTTTTTAAGATATGGTGACCAGAATTGCACACAATATTCAAGGTGCGGTCGTACAATGGAATGATACAGAGGCATTATAATATCCTTTGTTTTATTCTCCATTCCTTTCCTTATAATACCTAGCATTCTATTTGCTCTCTTGGCCGCTGCCGCACACTGGGCGGAGGGTTTTAACATGTTATCTACGATGACGCCTAAATCTTCTTACCAAGTGTTGGTTCCTAATGTGGAATCTTGCATCGTGTAACCATAGTTTGGGTTGTTCTTTCCTAGGTGTATAACTTTGCACTCGTCCACATTAAATTTCATCTGCCATTTGGATGCCCAGTCTTCCAATTTATCAACATTATTTTGCAATTTTCCACAATCCTCATGGGTTTTAACAACTTTAAATAGTTTTGTGTCATCTGCAAATTTGATAACATCATTCGTTATTCCCATTTCCAGATCATTTATGAATATGCTAAAAAGAAGCAGACCCAGCACAGATCCTTGGGGTTCTCCACTATTCACCTTTCTCCATTGGAAAAATTAGCCATTTAGCCCTACCTTCTGCTTTCTATCTTTTAACCAGTTCCTTATCCACAATAGTACACTACCTCCTATCACATGACTTTTTAGTTTTGCCAAAAGTCTCTGATGAGACACCTTGTCAAAGACTTTCTGAAAGTCCGGATACACTATATCAACCGACTCGCCTTTGTCTACCTGTTTATTCACACCTTCAAAAAAAACATAATGGATTAGTAAGACAAGTTCCTTATCATCCCTCCAGTTCAGTCCCTCACCTCTGGGTTGTGCACCTCTTCTCGCAGCATGGAGACTGGGCATGTCAGAACTGTGACATCACTGTAGATATCCTGCTGGCACCTCCCACCAGCTCCCAGTCCATTCTCCATTCAGCTGGAGATAGTGAGCCTAGGTGCTGGGCTCACTAGAGGAGCAGATAAGGAGCTTTAGGCAGATTAGCTAGGGTTTTTAGTTTTTCTTTTCTCCCTATAACGTGTTTTTCTTTTGATCTGTAGCTTTAAAGCTCTTTTAAAGCTTGTTTAAAAAAAAAAAAAAAGCAAGGGCTGAGAGGGGATCGGAAGGGATTTAGAGGACTCTTTTCTCCCTCCCGTTTATTTCTGTCCCCTTTGCCTGCTCTCCCCTCCTTGTTGGCACGAAGGGAAGTTCTTTAGCAGGCTTTTCATCTCCTTAGTGGCACAGTTTTCTGTGCTGCAGATTTCCAGTCAGAAACTGTTGTCGGGCCTTGTTTCTCTGCTGCTGCCGGCTGACAGCCTTTCTCAGCTGTGCTGCTCACAGGAAGCCTGTTATTTTTTATCGGGGTGCAGAGAGGATCCAAAGGTCTCGGAGGAAGAGGTGAGTGTTTAAATCTTTGCTGCTAGTGTCCTGTAAGCGTTTTTGAGGCCTGCTGCCGAGTGTGAAGCATGTTCTGTGGGTTAGCAGAGCTCAGGATCTTGGCGGGCCTTTTTCCAGACTTTTTTCTTCACAGTGCTCTTTTTCTTTGCTGACAGCTTTCTTTTTAATCCTTGTAGTTTTCTGGTTACTTGAAATTAATTTTGATTACTTTTAATTTTCAATGTTTTGGAGCTCTTAAAGGGCCAGTACTGAAAAGTAAAAAACAAAAACAAAAACATAAGAGTAGATTCTGTGTGTTTTTGTTTTGTTGCCCTTTTTGGTGGTCTGCAGGAGCCATTTCCTTTACTGTCCAGTCTCTCAGATCCCGTAGCGCTAATGCCTACGTGGCCACAATGCCTGGTTTGTGGTGCCCGTAGGGGCTCGGTCTCGGATGCGGGAGTGTGTCATGGCTGCGCATCTGAGGCGCTTACTATGGAGCAAGAAATGCAGGATTGGTATAAAGAAGGCACTGCTCTGCTGGCGCAGGGTGCTGCTGCTTCTGCGGAAGGGGAGTCTCTGTGGGAGTCTCCGTCCGCTCTTCCTACTTCAAATTTGGCTTTGCCCGGTAATTCCGCTACTCCCATGGTGTCTGAGGCACCTTTCGAGGGTTTCTCCCCAGATTTTGTGCTGCTGCTTCATCAGGCTTACTGTTTGCGGCAGCAGGGGGCAGTTGCGGATGCCTTGCTTATTGGGACGGCAGGAGGCCAAGCGGCCACCGAAAGGTTTGGTGGTAGTGATGGTAGACCGGTTAAGAGGGCCCGGTCAGTGGAAGATCAGCCTCTTGGTTCAGACTGGCTGGATGCAGAGGATCTTGAGCTGGAGCCGGAAGCCGGGATGGAGGATTTAGAGGAAGGTGAGATTCAGTAACCTGAAGATCAAGCAAGGATTATCCGGTCTTCCGAAGGGAAGAGCTGACAGCGCTCATTACGGAGACCCTTCAGGCTCTCAACCTTTCGTCGGTGGTACCAGCGGAGGATGAGGGTTTGAAGGATCTTCTCATTCAGGTGGTACGAAAGTCCCAGACGTTTTTTTCCTGTTCACCGTGTGGTTAAGCAGATGATTCAGGATGAATGGGACGTGCTGGAGGCAGGCTTGCATGGTGTGAGGTCCATGAATCATCTCTATCCCTTGGCGGATCAAGAACGGGAAGTATTTTGTTCTCCGCGTATAGATGTGGCAGTTTCAGCAGTTACGAAGAAGACTACCATTCCAGTTGAAGGCAATGCGGCTTTGAAGGACATACAGGATCGGAAGGTGGACGCCTTTTTGAAGCAAGCTTTTGAGGTTAATGCTATGGCTCTGCAGGCCTCTATTTGTGGAGCTTGGGTTGCGAGAGCATGCCTTCGCTGGTCGCAGCGTTTGCAGCAGTCAGTTCAGCAAACGCAGGAGCAGCTAGCTGATGTGAGAAGACTTGAGTCAGGTTCCGCATATTTGGCTGATGTCCAATATGATCTTATTAGAGGTATGTCAAATAGCATGGCTTCCTTGGTAGCAGCACGCCGCTATTTTTATTTATTTTTATTTATATATATTTATATACCGCATCTTCCAAAGTTCAGTTGCTATGCTATGCTATGGCTGCTATGCTATGCTATGCTATGGCTGCTATGCTATGGCTCAGGAACTGGGCGGCGGACAGTTCCTCCAAGTTGCATCTTAGCAAGTTTCCTTTTAAGGGGAAGCTGTTTGGAGAAGATCTTGATAAGCTGGTCAAGGATTTGGGGGATTCTAAAGGTCGCTTGCCGGAGGATAAACAGAAGCAGAGCCAAGCCCCATTACCTTCTCGTGGGCAACCTTGGGATTTCAGGCGTTTTTGTACCTCCCCGTTTTGGGAGATTTTCAAAGAGGACAGTTTTCCTCTCGAGGTCAAAGTTTTAGAGGATTCCAAGTGTCACCCACCTATATATTCCCAGAGGCATAAAAGCATGGGAGGTTCAGTGGGGCCTCTTCTTAAATTGCAAGGGTGTCTCAAGCAGGTGTTGAAATGCCCCCTGGGATTTGTAGTCCCACAAGCTAATCAAAAAGTGTAGTTGCAGTTGAGTAGCCAGGCTTCGAAAGAGGTCTTTTTATTTACCCGTCCCGGGTGAATTCTTAGCACTTATAAACAAAGGACAAAAACCATAGTTCTGGTTTGAAATAAAGGCAAAACTACTACAACCAAAAATGAATGCTTGTATCTTCAGCAAATAAACAAAGATATTGCAAAACAGTCCTTATTCTCAAAAATAAGCAGTTTTTCACTCCTGTTCCATTAAACAGATTCCCTCTCTGGTTAGTTCAGCAGAGTGAAGAAATGTCATCAGAAAAGGTCAATGTACAATCCATATAGCACTCAGCAGGAGTTTCATCACAATAATCACATTGCATGTCCTCATAAGCTTCCCCAGAGCTATCTTCTATTGGATTGTAGTTTAGGCTAGTTTTAAAGAATCCCTCTTCTCTATTCAGAGGGCTCCTCTCCCCCTCACTACCGTAGTAGAATGGGAGGTTACCACACAGTGCAGAGTTTCCTTCCTGAGAGCCACACACTTTTGGGTAAGTGTAGGAAAAACTCTGTCTTTCAAGTTCCCCTCTATTACAAGGAATAAGCCTACCTTCTGGCTTGGTTTTCACGTAACTTCTAAGCACAGGAAACTTATCGATGCTTCTCTCAAATGAAAGGTTTTCATTGCCTTTCTCTTTCCATTTCACTTTGGGCACAAAAGTATCCTCCTGATAAAAGCTTTTGCCCTCTTGGTACCTTTTCTTAGGAAGATTCTTACTCACAGCTTTTTCCAGCCTGCCCTCAGAAATACCTCCGTGGCTCCAACCACTGGGCTTTTGTTCAGTCCTGCACTGCTCCCTGAAACAAATCCCTGGTATTCTGTCCTGGGTTTCTTCCTGTAGAATTCTGTGGGAATTTCCCTGTGAAGCTCTGACCTCGTGTCCAGCTCTCTGGTTAGCTTCCCAGCCAGCTCCTTCCTCGTCAGCTTCTACGTTGGCTCCTGCCTTGGCTGTAACTCTGATCAAAGGTGAGTGATTTTTAACTGCGTCACTCTTGGTGTTTCTCTGAGCCTTGCTTCTCCCCAGCTGTCCCTCATTACCTAATGGGCTATGAGGTAATCTATTACTAGGGCGTGCTCTTACACCTGGTACTTCAGTTTGTGTTGGTTGCTCATAGCAACCCTGATCCATGTGCTCTAAGCTGTCACTATTAGAAGTGCTCTGCTCCATTTTTCCTATTTCCATAGGCATTATTTGATCCACCTCATGACACAAGGAGCGGGCAGAGGATTTGCTAGTCCCTCTTCCTCGGGTTTTCGGAAAGCACAATGAAGCTAGGTGGACCCAGGCAGGAATTCAGCCGGTAGGGGATCGACTTCGGGAGTGTCTTTCTGCGTGGGTCCAGATAACATCCGATCAGTGGGTGTTGGAGGTCGTTCGCAGAAGTTATTCTCTCGAGTTTGCCCATCCGGTGGTCGACTCTTTTACATAAGAACATAAGATATGCCATACTGGGTCAGACCAAGGTCCATCAAGCCCAGTTTCCTGTTTCCAACAGTGGCCAATCTAGGTCATACGTACCTAGCAGTTTCCCCAAAAGACACAGGTTCCACAATGCTTGTATTGATATCCTGGGTCCCTTCTTAATAATGGTTTATGGACCTTTTGTCATGTCATCGTGCAGGGGGCGAGAGAGGACGATTTTGGTATGGGAGACTCTGGCTCATCTTTTGCAGCTGGGAGCAGTAGTTCTGGTTTCCTACGGTATCAGTCGATACTCAATTTATTTTGTGGTGCCAAAGAAAGACGGGGCCTTCCGCCCGATTCTGTATATCAAGGGGGTATACCGCTGTTTGCAGGTATCTCATTTCCGAATGGAGACGTTACGTTCGGTTATAGTGGCGGTTCATCAAGGGGAGTTCTTGACGTCTCTCCATCTCACCGAAGCATATTTACACATTCTGATCAGGCCATCGGAGGTTTCTAAGATTTGTGCTACCGTGGGGGCATTTTCAGTTTCAGGCGTTGCCCTTCGGTCTGGTGATGGCTCCGCACCTTCACCAAGGTTATGGTGGTGGTTGTGGCGGCTCTTCGGAAGGAGGGAGTATTAGTTCATCCCTATCTCAATGACTGGTTGATTCAGGCAAAGTCTAGGACCGAGAGTGTGCGAGTGACAGACAGAGTGGTAGAGCTCCTGTAGCTTCTCGGTTGGGTGGTCAATACGGCCAAGAGCCGATTGGTTCCGACGCAAGTTCTAGAGTATTTGGGAGTTCGCTTCGACACTCATGTGGGATCGGTTTTCCTGCTGGATCTCCGAGCCCAGGGCCTGCGGCTTTTGGTGTGTGATTTTTTTTTGAGGACTCCTGCACCATCGGCCTGGTACTATCTCCGCGTGTTAGGGACAATGGCGGCGACTCTGGAAGTTGTGCCGTGGGCCAGAGCTCACTTTGCACCCCTTACAGGGGTCGCTGCTCCGTCGATGGTCTCATCAGAATGACTGTCCAAGCGCCTCCCCTGTCCATTGCGGTTCAGGAAGTCTCTTCAATGGTGGCTTTGTCCGCAGAATCTCGCGGCGGGCATGCCTCTCTAACAGCCGCAGTGGATGCCAGTGTTAACGGATGCCAGTCTCACAGGATGGGGAGCTCATTGCGGAGAGCTCTTCGCACAAGGCTGCTGGACCCAGCAGGAAGCCAAATGGTCCATCAATCGGCTGGAGTTGCGAACGGTCGCTCTAGTGCTTCGGGCCTTCGAATCCACCTTACGGGGTCGAGCAGTTCGAGTTCTTTCGGACAATGCCGCGACAGTTGCATACCTCAGTTGTCAAGGGGGCACGGGAAGTGCGGCTCTGGAAATGGAGGCAGAAAGTCTCTTCAGTTGGGTAGAGCCTCGGCTTCAGACTTTGTCGGTGGCGCACACTGCGGGAACGGACAATGTGATGGTGGACTTTCTGAGCCGGGTTCGAGTGGATCCTGCAAAATGGGAGCCTCATCCGGTGGTGTTTGCTCAGATTGTCCTCAAGTGGGGATCTCCGGTTATGGATCTCATGGCGACCTTTCGTTCAGCCAAAGCCAGTCACTTTTACAGCAGATGACGAGAATGAATGTTGGAAGGTCTAGATGCCTTACTCCAACAATGGCCCACTCACGGTCTCCTCTACGTTTTTCCCCCTTGGGTGCTCATAGGACGAGTGGTGCAGCGCATCAAGGCTCATCGGGGAAGAGTGCTTCTAGTAGCTCCAGATTGGCCTCGTCATCCGTGGTATGCCGATCTGGTGCGTCTGCTCGACGGGGAACCGTGGTGGATACCGCTAAGGGAGGATCTGCTGCTTCAGGGTCCTCTACGAATGCCTCAGGTACATCAGTTCTCGCTTATGGCTTGGCCATTGAAAGGGCTCGGTTAAGGAAGAAGGGTTATTCCAAGGCACTGATTGACACCTTGCTTCTGGCCACAAAGAGGTCCACTTCCTTAGCATATGTGCATGTCTGGCGTGTTTTTGAGGACTGGTGTGCTCAATGTTAGTTTCGTCCAAGGAGTTCCATTGGGGGTCCATGCCGATGTTGTCCGTTTCTTGAGAGCGGTATCCCGTCTGCGTCCTTCGTGCAGGGTGGTTTCTCCTCCGTGGGATCTCAACCTGGTTTTTAGGAGATTTGTCAAGGGAGCCTTTTGAGCCTTTGCATCAGGCTTCCCTAAAGGATTTGACTTTGAAGACAGTATTTATGGTAGCCATTTGCTCTGCAAATCGAATCTCTGAGTTGCAGGCTTTGTCCTGTCGGGAACCGTTTCTGACTTTTTCTAGGGAAAAAATGGTGTTGCGTCCCGTACCGTCTTTCCTACCAAAGGTAGTTTCGCCATTTCATGTGAATCAGTCGGTCTCTTTACCTATTTTGGGTGTTTTGGGCGAGACCGTGTCAGACCGTAGTTTGCGTTTGTTAAGCATTAAGAGGGTACTTCGGCGATACTTGAAGGTCTCGGAGTCCTTCCGCAAGTCTGACTGTTTGTTCGTTCTCTTTGATGGGCCGCGTAAAGGTGAAGCGGCGGCCAAAGCTTCAATTTCCAGAGGGGTTCGTGAGGCAATAGTGTCAGCTTATATCTTGCAAGGTCGTCAGGTGCCCTTGGGGCTGCGGGCTCATTCTACTAGAGCGCAAGCGGCTTCATGAGCGGAGCATAGCTTAGTTCCGCCTATTGAGATTTGCAGAGCAGCCACTTGGTCTTCCTTGCGTACTTTTAGTAAACATTACCGCCTGGTTGTTCAAGCTGCGGGAGATGCCTGTTTCGGGTTGGCAGTTTTGCGGTCTGGGTGGACAGGTCCCTCCCAATAGTTTACTGCTCTGTTACATCCCAGAGATGAGGGACTGAACTGGAGGGACAATAAGGAAAAAGAAATTTGACTTAACTGCTAATTGTTGTTCCTTGAGGAACTCCAGTTCAGTCCCGATTCCCACCTGGTTTTTTTTTTTTTTGGTCAACATCTGCAAAGCCTGTTTTGTGATGCGCGGTGACTACAATCCAGTAGGAAAAGTTAAGCAAATGTGGTCTGTATTCAGGCAAAGTATGCCTTGTTTTCTTTCTTCTCTCTCCTTTCTGTCCTATTTCTGCAAACAGGAGAAGGAGAGTTATCCTCTCATTTACGGGGTTTTAGTTCAGTGTTAGAGTTCAATTGTATTTAATATTATAGCTACTTGTTTGTTGCTCCTTTGAGTCTGCTTTGTCATTAGATCACTGGGAGCTGGAGGGAGGTGCCAGCAGGATATCTACAGTGATGTCACAGTTCTGACATGCCCAGTCTCAATGCTGCAGAAAGCGGTGCACAACCCAGAGGTGAGGGACTGAACTGGAGTTTCTCAAGGAACAACAATTAGCAGGTAAGTCTAATTTCTCTATCTTCCTTGTCTAAAGCCATGTTGGCTGTCTCCCATTAAGCCACAACTATCTACATGTTCAGTAATTTTGTTCTTTATGATGATTTCTACCATTTTTCTTGGTACTGACATCAGGCTCACCGGTCAGTAGTTTCCCGGATCACCCCTGAAACTCTTTAAAAATTGGCATTACATTTGCCATCCTCCAGTCTTCAGGAATTAAAGATGATTTTAATGATAGTTCACAGATTACTAATAGGAGGTCTACAATCTCATATTTCTGTTCTTTCAAAACCCTTGGATGGTATACCATCCTGTCCAGGTGATTTGCTACTCTTCAGTTTATCAAATGGTTGTAATACATCTTCCCGGTGTATTGATATTTCTTTCAGTTCTTCTGCAGTATCACCTTTAAATACCACTTCAGTCTTGGGTAACATCTTTATATCTTCCTTAGTAAAGACCGAAGCAAAGAATTAGTTCAGTCTCTCCGCTATGGCCTTGTCCCCTCTTATTGCCCCTTTTACCCCTCTGTCATCTAATGGGCCAACTGTTTCTTTCACAGGTTTTTTTGCTATGAATGTACTTGAAAAAGTCTTCATTACACATTTTTTGCTTCCACAGCTAGCTTCTTCTCAAATTCTCTCTATGCCTGCCTTATCAGTGCCTTGCATCTAACTTGCCAGTTCTTGTGCTGTTTCCAGTTTTTGTCATCTGGCTCTTTTTTCCATTTCCTGAAAAATGCTTTTTTGGCAACAGTCTCTCTGACCTCCACCTTTAAACCATGCTGGCAGTTTTTTGGACTTCCTTCCACTTTTCTTAAAGTGTGGAATACGGCTGGTCTGGGCTTCCAAGATAGTATTTTTAAACAACACCCAAGCTTGATGTAAGTCTTTAACCTTTGCAACTGCTCCTTTTTAGGTTTTTCTTAACTGTTTTCCTCATTTTATCATAGTCTCCCTTTCGAAAGTTAAACGGTATTACTGTGGATTTCCTTACCATCCCTCCTCCATTAATTAAATCAAATGCGATCATGCTATGATCACTATTGCCAAGTGGCCCCAACACCCTTATCTTTTGAACTAGATCTGGTGTTCCACTGAGGACTAGGTCCAAAATGGCTTTCCCTCTGGTCGGTTCATGAACCAGCTGCTCTAAGAAGCAGTCATTTATTTCATCTAGAAACTTTATCTCCCTAGCATGTCCTGCTGTGACACTGACCCAGTCAATACCAGGGTAATTGAAATCACCCATTATTACTGTGCTGTAACTTAAAAGCTGGCTGCTACACAGTACCCTATCCTGTGCTTCTAAGGTAATCTGTGACAAATTTCCAGGGGGAGTCCCACAGCCCTTGCTTGGATAGAGTGATTTTTGGGTTCTAAATTTAACCCGAAAGCTCTCTGCTGTGTGTTAAATTTAAACTGAAAGCTCTTTGCTGCTACTAGGTCCTGACTGTTTTAACAAATACACTGGGTTCACAGATAAATCAGCTTTAATCTAACAAATTCCTTTTTTTCCAAGATTTGTAAATATTTACTTCTGGGAATTTTTTCTAATTGCAGATCTCTCTCCAGAAGTAGCAGTCCCCTTTTGTAGTCCTTTATATTATGTAATCGGGATATTTAGTGTGCTATGACTGAGTCAAAAGCTGCTGTTATGTCTAAGGATATTAAGATAAATCCTTGCTTTGGTTTTTCAATACCATTTATGAGCCTGTCGAATAGTGTTATTAGAAGGCTCTCGACTTTGTGTTTAGGTCTGAAGCAGTGTTTGAGGATCAAGGGGTGCGTGAGGGTTGATGTAACCTTGTAACTGTTGTTGGTCTACTTTCTCAATTATCTTTGCAAGGAGGGGTAGGCTAGAGATGAGTCTATAGGAGCTTGGAGATGCTGGCTCTAGTGAGGCACTCTTTATTATGGGGTGGATGGCTGCATGTTTAAGGTTAGTGGGCATGTAACCTTGTGTTAGAGAAAGTTGTGTGATCTTGAGTAATATGGGTGTTTAGCTCAGCTCTGGCCATTTTGATCCTGGTAAATGGGCATGGGTCCATAGGAGACGTGGTGATGTTGAGGTTGGTGATGTTATCAATGTTTTCTGGAGAGAATGAGTTGAAGGAGCACCTAGCGCTGTCATTTGAGTCATTGTTTGGTACTGTTGCTATTGTCTGTGGTGTTTATGATCTCTGTTAATCTTACTTTACAAGCTTATGGGGGTAGGGCATTGTGCTCTTTTCTTTGATTAGGGTCTTTTATCATAGATTTTGCTATATCAAATAGCTCTCTAGGGCAGTTCAGGGAGCTGGTGATGAGTTGCATATGATATTTCTTTTTGCTCTTATCTATCATAGCAAGGGTTTCTTGCAGTTTGGCTGTATAGGCATTTTGGTCATGTGGGAGCTTAAAGTGTCGCCATTTTCTTGTACAGCATTCTTGTACAGCATTGTGTGCACTAAGGTTATACAGCTGTTCTCCAGGTCCACAACAGTTCTGTTTTTCAGGTTGACCATGGTGCCTATTCATGATATATCATTAGCCTCAATAAATCATTGTAGGGGCTAAAGATGGCACGAAGGCCAATCTGATATTGACATTCTGTCATAACTTCCTATTGTAGATCATCTGGCAGTTTGTTCTGTCAGCAAGGCCCTACAATGGAAAAGGCTGTTTTGCTTATTCACTACAAATACCCTATATGAGGGAACCTGGAAAAGATCTTTCAATATGTCATGCACACTGAAGGATTGGAATAAGCTTTTTGTTCAATAGTGGGGAGCTAAACATACATCATTTTAAAACTAACATTGGAACGTACAATCCCTTGATTACATGAATGGCAACTAACACAGACTTTGTAATAAAGGAGAGACTTTGTCTCTGGTCTCTAAACTTCCTAATAACCATGCAGCAGTGATCTGCAACCAGAAAAAAAAAAGATTTCTGTGGTAAACCCACTAGTAATATATTTCTGTAATCCTGTCTTGATAGAATTAGTGACTGAATTGAGACCTGTTTGATCCCTGCTCAGCAAAGGTTATAACTGTTGAATCAGATGCAATTGACAGAACACTACCTGAACCAATCTGGAACTATGGATGTCAAACATCAAATTTGTATCTAACAAAGCACCTAAATAATGTACAATACAACTGGCTCTGTAGCAATTTAATCACCTCCCATGAGAACTTTAAAGTCAATTTCTACCTCTTTCTCCACCCAAAGAATCTGCTTTCTCAACATTTAGCATCAATCTTCTGT
The DNA here is from genome assembly GCA_033557465.1 of Ichthyophis bannanicus. NCBI lineage: Eukaryota > Metazoa > Chordata > Amphibia > Gymnophiona > Ichthyophiidae > Ichthyophis > Ichthyophis bannanicus. The sequence continues at coordinate 366,477,401 of CM066033.1, read as the reverse complement.
CTCTCTCAACCAACTGGATGTCGTCTCCAATATTGAATTAATCCTTCCCAAGTCATTGTTGATTATAGATCTGAAACAGAGCTAGTGTAGAACAATGGCAAAACTTCCTTTTCAGTAAGGCAAGGATCAGCTTTAAATCACTTCCTCAGCATAGTAATACTAGATAGATCTGACAAAAGTAAGCATCTCTATGGTACATCATTTTCTAGCAAACCAGCAAGGCAAATCTCCGCAAGTAAAGTAAAACCAAACATGTGTAGCCTAAGTGTGAACATGGTAACATAATAATATAGTATATCACGGAAAATAAAAACCATTATGGTCCATCTAGTCTGCCCAGTAATGTGGCTAGAGTTGATGTACCTGCTACTCTGTGCAGGTCACACCCTTCTGTTTGTTGAGGTGTAAGAAATAGTTAAGTTTATTTTAATTTTTATCTCTTGCTATAAAGGGATCCACTGTGTCTGTTCCATGCCATTTTACATACAAACAGGACAGCAGAAAAAGACCACATGGCCTATCTAGTCTGCCCTTCCATATCAACCACTACAACAGTCCCCTTTTTTCCTTTTAGAGATCCTCTGTGTTTGTCCCATCCTTTTTTGAATTCAGATACTGTCCTCATCTCTACCACTTCCACTGGGAGACTATTCCAGACATCTACCACTCTTTCCGTAAAGAAATATTTTTGCATATTACTCCTATCCTCTTTAACCCTCATTCTATGTCCACTCGTAGCAGAGCTTATTTTCCATCGAAAGAGGCTCTCCTCCTGTGTATTTATGCCACGGAGGTATTTAACATTTCAATCATATCGCCTCTATTCCACTTAACCCTCCATTGCCCATGTTCCCTGTAAAATAGTTATCTCCAAGTTATAATGCCTTGTTCAATGTAATTTCAGTTTGTTCAATGTAAACCGCCTTGATGATATGAAAGGCGGTATATAAGAAATGTTAAATAAATAAAATATACATATTAAGATTCTTAAGTCTGTCCTCGTATGCTTTATAATGAAGACCACTAACCATTTTAGTAGCCATCCTCTGTACCGATTCCAACCTATCTATATCCTTTAAAAGGTGCAGTCTCCAGAATTGCACATAATACTCCAAATGAGGTCGCACCAAAGACTTATACAGAGGCACTATCACCTCCTTTCTTCTGCTGGCCATTCCTCTCCCTATACACCCAAGCATCCTTCTAGCTTTTGCTGTTGCCTTTTCTACCTGTTTAGCTACTTTTAAGATCATCAGACACAATCACGCTTAGATCCCTCTCTTTTGTGGACAGAAATGCTTCACCCCTCTATACTATATTGCTCCCTTGGATTGCTGCAGCCCAGATGCATGACCTTGCATTTTTTAACATTATATCTCAGCTGCCAAATTCTAGACCATTCTTCAATCTTAGCGAGATCCCTTCTCATCTTATCTACACCTTTCTGGGTGTCTACTCTATTGCAAATTTTGGTATCATCCGCAAAGAGGCAAACCTTACCCGACAGCCCTTCTGAAATATCACTAACAAAGATATCAAAAACAATCAGACCAAGGATAGATCTCTGGGGCACACCACTGGTAACATCCTTCTCCTCAGAGTGAGCTCTGTTTACCAGTACCTTCTGTTGCCACCCACTCAACCAATTTCTAACTCAAGCAGTAACTTTAGGGTCCATCCCTAGGGTGCTGAGTTTGTTTAAGTCACCTGTGTGGAATGGTGTCAAAGGCTTTACTGAAATCTAAATACACTGCATCTAGGGCTCTCCCTCGGTCTAACACCATGGTCACCCAGTCAAAGAAATAAATCAGATTTGTCTGACAAGACCTGTCTCTGGTGAATCCATGCTGCCTCAGATCTGGAAATTCGTTGGACTCCAAAAACCTTACTATTTTCTCTTTCAGCAGCACTTCCAATAATTTACTTAACTACAGACTGGTTAGTTTAACCTCTGTGGTTTCATCCACATCCTTACTTCAGCTTTTGTGTAAAGAGACCACATGTCCCTCTCTCTAGTCTTCTGGCACCACTCCTGACTCCTACGAGGCATTGAAAAGGTCAGTTAGTGGAGCTGCTAGAAAAAAGTGCCCAAGCTCCCTCGGTATTCTTCCATCCGAGTGTATCCCATCTGGTCCCATTGCTTTGTCTACTTTAAGTATAGCTAGTTTCTCATGAACACAGTCTTCTGAAAATTGTTCAAGATGCTCCTTCTGTTCCTGTTTGTAGGTGTTTTCTGAGGTCCTGCTCCTGATTCTTCATCTGTGAACACTGAACAGAAATATTTGTTAAGCAATTCCGCTTTATCCTCATCAGCTTCTACATATTCCTCCCCTTCACCCTTGAGTCTGACAATACACTTTTTGCACTTCTTCTTCTCACTAGCGTATCTGAAAAATGTCTTAACACCCCCTCCCCTCCCCCCCCTCCCCCACATTTTATTGCATTGGCTATTTTCTCCTCTTATTGAATCTTTGCTTTCCTGACTACTTTGCTAGCTTCTAAGTTCTTTTTTTCCAAATATAGATGCCTGTCTTGCGCTCTCTGTGATCTCTTGTATTTCATGAAGGCCTCCCTATTTTTTTTCTTTACCTTTGTCAGCTACTTCTTTCGAAAACCATAGTGGTCTCCTTCATTTTAACAAAAAGGTTGGTTGTCCTTAAAATACCCCCTTTCAGTTTTGCCTGCTGTTGTTTTTCTACATCTCCCAGCTGTTTCCATCCCACTAAAGAATCTCTCAAGTATTGTCCCATCTGTGCAAAGTTAGTTTTCCTAAAGTCTTAAGACTCTCTCGCTTTTGAATGGATTTTAGCAGCCTTAGTCCTGATACTGAACTACACTATCTGGTGATTACTGGATGTGAAATGATCTCCCACTTTAACACCAGAAACACTTTCACCATTGGTAAGCCCAAATCCAGTATGGCCCCTTCATGTGTGGGTTGTTGCCTGAATAGCTCTTCCTGTAGAGAATCAAGGATCTTCTTCTAGATGACACTGCAGCAGGGATGTGCCAATCCACATCTGGCATATTGAAATCCCTATCAGTAGCACTTCCCCTTTCCTGGCAATGCTGCGAATGTCTTTAATTAACTCTCCATCCACTTCTCCCTGTGAGGGAGGTCTGTATATCACGCCAATACAAATAGATTTCTCTCTTCCTCTTTCTAGTTTAACCCACAGTGCCTCCTCTCTCACTTCTAAACCTTGTATTTCCATAGCTTTATTATTTTTTACATAAAATGCCACTCCTCCTCCCCTTCTTCCTACACTGTCCTTTCTGAATAAAGTATAGCCTGGTATAGTTGCATCCCAGTCATGGCTGTCTGTGAAATATATCTCTGTTACTGCCACTAAATCCAAATTAGTTTCTCCCATTAAAGCCTCAACATCTGGGATCTTATTTCCCATGCTACAGGCATTTATACACACTGCTTTTTCATATGTTGGCCCTTTTACCCATTTCCATAAAGGTATTTCCTGTTCGGTAATCCAGTTTAGTCCTCCAACATCGGGTAGTGCCCCTCCTCCTGCAGCCGGGAGACTGGACCAATCAAATCTTCTGTAGTATATATGCAGCAGGAGCTCCCAGAAGTCCCCAGTGTGTCCAGTCTCCCTGCAGCTGGGGGACCTCTGTGCCCCTGCTGGGCACGCTAAGTGACACTTGAAGGAGCAACACTAGTTAGTTAGTTCTTTTGGGGTTTATTTCTGGTCCTTTATATTCTATTTCTTTTGCTAGGTAGCTGTATCTTTAAAAAAGAAAAAGACACAGGAGACTTTCTGGGGAAAGCCAGACCTGCCTTGGGCTCCTGCCTTTCTGCCTGGGAATCTCTGAAGCCTGGGTTGAGCTCTCCCCAAGGCTGTTCGGGGAAGAGCCATACCGGCTGCAACATTGCCTGTCACTTGGAGAAGTGGGCTGAGTTCCTTGCTGTTCCCAGAGCTGGTAGGAATTTTCCTTGTTTTAAGCTCTCTGTTCTTTGCTTGGGCAGAGGCTCTGTCGGCTCCCCTGGCTTCCAAATTGCACTTTTTCCTGCTTTTTTTCGCTTGCCCTGTATTAGAGGGTCGTTTTCTTTCTTTTCCATATTATTTGGGTACCTTTGTATTTTCGCGCCGTTTTTTACCGCGGGTGAAAAAGTGCGGCGGCCATTTTGGATTTCTAAAGTGTGCTTTTTAAGGGCACTTTTTAACACTTGCGCACGGGTTCCCCTGGTGTTTTTGGGGTTTCTTTTCCTGGCGATTTTGCTCAGGGCACCCCTAGGATTCTGGGGAGTATTTTGTTTACTGTAAAAAAAAAAAAAAAAAAAAAAGGTTTTAAATTTAATACTGTGCTGAATTGAATAAGGTTAGTCCCCTTGGTGTGGGCTTCCCTGTTCCTGTTGCCTTATTTTTCCCTGAGAGCAGGTGGCCTGGGCATGGCTGCCAAACCTCAGTGTGTAATTTGTGGCTCCCGCAGAGGTACAATGACTGACTCTGGAATCTGTAAGAGCTGTGCTGCAGTTTCTTCAGAACTGGAGCTACCTATTGAAATTAAGGAACAGCATGTGCCCGGGGACCCTTCCCTTTCGGGGGACAGTGTCCCTTCACCGAGCATCCTTCCTTCTGGTCTGGGCCCGGCGTCTAATACGTCGGTCCCTGAGCTCCAGCAGGCGGCTATGGTAGCGTCGCCTATAGACTTTTCCCCGGATTTTGTTCTTCTCATGCATCAGGCCTTCCGCTTAAGCCGGTCTGGTCATTTGCCGGAGGCTTGGCCCGCCTCTCTCCCCCCAGCATCCGCGGGGGGGGTTCAGCGGTCTTCCCAACCCGCGGTCAAGCGGCCCAGGTTGGGGGACCAGGATCAGGGCGCCCTTTGCCTCCCGGATTCCGAGACTGAGGGGGATCCGGATATTGAGGCGGAGGAGTTAGAAGACGGAGAGCTTCCAGAACTGGAAGATCAGGCTCGCATCATTCGGGTGTTTCGAAGGGACGAGCTGGTACCTTTGGTCACGGAGTCTCTCCAAGCACTTAACCTCTCTGCGGTGCGGCCGCTGGAGGAGGAGGGTCTCGAGGATCCTCTCATTCAGGCGGTCAGGGATGCCCAGGTAGTTTTTCCTGTGCACCGAGTAGTTGAGCAGATGATCCATGCGGAATGGGAGCAACCGGAATCCGCTTTGAAAGGGATTCGGACCATGAATCGTCTTTACCCCCCTTGCAGACAAGGACAGGGACTTGTTTAAGTCTCCACGGGTGGATGCTGCCGTTTCGGCAGTGACTAAGAAAACCACCATCCCGGTTGAAGGGGCCGCGGCCCTGAGGGATGTTCAGGACAAAAAGGTTGATAATTTGTTGAAGCAAGCCTTCGAGACCAACGCCTTATCGTTGCAAGCTTCTATTTGTGGGGCGTGGGTAGCTCGAGCTTGTTTGCGATGGTCGCAGCACCTGCGCTCGGGGTCCGGTATGGACCAACAGGGGCTGTTGGACGTTACCCGCGTGGAGTCGGGATCGGCCTACTTGGCGGATCTGTGTTATGATTTAATACGCTCCCTAGCTAATAGCATGGCCTCCATGGTAGCGGCACGACGGTCCATCTGGTTGCGCAATTGGGCGGCCGACGGTTCTTCCAAGTCTCGCCTCAGTAAACTACCCTTTAAGGGCAGGTTGTTATTTGGTGAGGCTCTGGATAAGTTGGTGAAGGATCTCGGTGAGTCGAAGGGTGGTCGGCTTCCAGAGGATAAGCCTAAGCTTAATAGGTCGTCCACCTCAGCGCGCGGCCAGTTTCGGGATGCGCGCAGATTTCGTTCTTCCCGGCTGTGGACTTCGCAGCGCGGCGGTCGTTTTGGAACCCGTCATCAAGGGTTTCGTGGTTTCAGAGGAGCGGGAAGGGGCTTCTCCGGAGCCGCCTCTTCCTCGGCCTCTTCCTTTAATCGCAAGCCACAATGAAACGAGGCGGGCTCTAGAGGAAGACCCGGTCATCGGGGGTCGTTTGCGCGACTTTCTTCCTTCTTGGGCCCAAATTACGTCAGATCGGTGGGTGCTGCAGATTATAGAAGAAGGTTATGCCCTAGAGTTTGCGCACCCACTTCCGGATTCGTTTGTTCTGTCTCCCAGCAAGGGAGCTCAAAAGGCGCGGGACATCCGCGTGACCCTGGATCGGCTTCTCTCTCTGGGGGCCGTGGTTCCGGTCCCGCCCTTGGAAAGAGGCGCAGGTCGCTACTCCATCTATTTTGTGGTTCCCAAAAAGGGCGGTTCCCTTCGTCCGATCTTGGATCTCAAAGGCGTGAATCGCGCTCTCAGAGTACCGCACTTTCGCATGGAGACCCTGCGGTCAGTCATCGTAGCGGTGCGTCAAGGGGAATTTTTGACATCCCTCGATCTTACAGAGGCCTATTTACACATTCCCATCCGGCCCTCCCATCAATGGTTTCTCCGCTTTGCGCTCCCGTGGGGCCATTTTCAATTCCGGGCCATGTCGTTCGGACTCGCCACGGCTCCCCGCACCTTCACAAAGGTAATGGTTGTAGTCGCGGCGGCGTTGCGCAAGGAGGGCATCCTGGTCCATCCATATCTCGACGACTGGTTGATTCGAGCGAAGTCCAGTCGGGAGTGTGTGCAAGTCACGAGCAGGGTGGTGGATCTCCTTCGGTCCCTCGGATGGGTGGTGAACGAATGCAAGAGTTGTCTGTCTCCGTCACAGGATCTCGAGTATCTGGGAGTCCACTTCGACACAGCAAGGGGCTTGGTGTGCCTTCCGGAGCGACGCGTGCTGGCGTTGCGGGCTCTGGTCCGTCTCTTCCGGGGGATGCCAGCTCCGTCGGCGTGGTGGTACCTGCGGCTCCTCGGCACGATGGCGGCGACCTTGGAGGTGGTGCCTTGGGCGCGCTTCCACATGCGTCCGCTGCAGAGTGCTCTTCTGCGACGTTGGTCCAACCAGTTCGACTCGCTGAACAAGAGATTGCCTTGCCCAAAGACGGTTCGCCGATCCCTCCGGTGGTGGCTCTCCGCCGAGAACCTGTCGCGAGGGATTCCCTTGGAGCCTCCTCTGTGGGTTCCGTTCACGACGGATGCGAGCTTAACCGGCTGGGGGGCTCACTGCGAGTCCCGCTTTGCTCAGGGGGAATGGTCTCCCCTGGAGGCCTCTTGGTCGATCAACCGTCTCGAATTGCGGGCAGTCCGGCTAGCCCTGGTGGACCTGGAGACCCTGGTTCTCGGACGGCCGGTGAGAGTCCTGTCGGACAATGCGTCCACTGTAGCTTACATCAATCGCCAAGGGGGTACCGGCAGCGTGGCCCTGGAGGCAGAAGCGGCGGCCTTGTTCAACTGGGTGCAAACTCGCCTTCCAGCAATCTCGGCGGCTCACATTGCGGGCGTAGACAATGTCCAGGCCGATTTTCTCAGCAGAGTGCGGGTGGACTCCGGAGAATGGGAGCTAAACCCACAGGTTTACGCACAAATCGTCCGGCGGTGGGGTCCACCCATCATGGATCTCATGGCGACCTTTCAATCAGCCAAGACAGGGCGCTTCTTCAGCAGGCGAAGGGAGCGCATGTCCGAGGGGCTCGACGCTCTCATTCAGCCGTGGCCAACGTCCGGTCTTTATGTCTTTCCTCCGTGGGCTCTGATCGGCCGGGTCGTACAACGTATCGAGAGCCACCGGGGTCGCGTGTTACTGGTGGCCCCGGATTGGCCCCGGAGGCCCTGGTATGCCGATCTGGTCCGGTTGAGCGACGGCGTTCCTTGGCTCCTGCCCGCTCTACCGGATCTTCTTCTTCAGGGTCCCTTGCGGATGCCCCAAGTGGATCGATTCTCGCTTACGGTTTGGCCATTGAGAGGGCTCGGCTGAAAAGGAAGGGCTAGTCCCCCGCGGTGATTTCTACCCTTCTGCGGGCGAGGAAAACGTCCACTTCTCTTACTTACATTCGGATTTGGAGGATTTTTGAAGACTGGTGCTTCCGGCGGGGAGTCCGGGCGGCGACGGTTTCAGTGCCCGTCGTTTTAAGTTTTCTTCAGGATGGTTTCGATAAGGGCCTTGCGGCTAGTTCCCTAAAAGTCCAGCTTGCGGCTATCTCGTGTTACCGCGGCAAGGTTTTGGGTCGTCTGCTCGGGGCTCATCCGGATGTACGCCGATTCCTTACGGCTGTTTTTCATTTGTGGCCCTCCCGCAGAGTTTTCGTTCCTCCTTGGGACTTGAATTTAGTTCTGAGGGCCCTGGTTTGTGAACCTTTTGAGCCCCTGCGCAGGGCGTCTCTGAAAGATCTCACGCTGAAGGCGGTTTTTCTTGTAGCCATCTGTTCGGCACGGCGCATTTCAGATCTGCATGCATTGTCCTGTCGAGAGCCTTTCTTGTCTTTTTCCGCGGATCGGATCGTTCTCCGTCCGGTTCCTTCCTTTCTGCCAAAGGTGGTGTCTCCCTTTCACATGAATCAGGCAGTGTTTCTTCCAGTGCTTTCTTCGCAATCTGTCGGGTCAACGGACAAAGGTCTTCTCCGGCTCGATGTGGGTCGTACGCTCCATCGTTATTTAAAGGTTACCGAGTCTTTTCGGAAATCTGACCGGCTTTTCGTGCTCTTCGGGGGTGCGCGTAAAGGGGAAGCGGCGGCTAAAGCCTCCATTGCTAGATGGTTCAAAGAGGCGATCGCGTCCGTGTATCTGTTGCAACAGCGGTCTGTTCCGGAGGGTCTGAGGACTCATTCTACTAGGGCTCAGGCGACCTCTTGGGCTGAGTATAGCCTGGTTCCGCCGGCAGATATCTGTAGGGCGGCCACTTGGTCGTCTCTGCATGCTTTCAGTAGACACTATCGCTTAGATGTGTCAGCGGCTCGGGATTCCTGTTTTGGTTCGGCGGTTCTGCGCGCCGGATGGCAAGGTCCCGCCCGGTCTTAACTGCTCTGTTACATCCCGATGTTGGAGGACTAAACTGGATTACCGAACAGGAAATGGAAATTACACTAACCTGGTAATTGTAGTTCCTGGAGGGTCCAGTTTAGTCCTCCTTCCCTCCCGACTATCTGCTAATGTGGTGCGGCGCGCCTTTCCGAACGGTTGATATTAAGATGGTTCCTCTTGCCGTTCGGTCCCTCTGTGGCAGCCGCGTTTTTTGCAGAGGCTCTTCCCTGTCTCGGGGGTTCAGGCAGCTCCTGAACTTCTGGTGGGGAGCGGTGTTTTGATTCCTGAGGCGTCGGTGCCGGCGCAATGCAGTGTTCTGACTTCCTCGTTTGAGGAGGGGGTTGGATATTCCTTGGGGGGGAACAAATTGTTCTTTAATTAGGTCATTTTGTATATTAATCTAATGTGTTGCTTCGTTAAGTATGCTTTGTTACTAGTACACTGGGGACTTCTGGGAGCTCCTGCTGCATATATACTACAGAAGATTTGATTGGTCCAGTCTCCCGGCTGCAGGAGGAGGGGCACTACCCGATGTTGGAGGACTAAACTGGACCCTCCAGGAACTACAATTACCAGGTTAGTGTAATTTCCATTTTTGACATCAGCACTACAAGTATCAGTACATTGGGAGTAAGTTGAAAAAACAGGATTGGTGGAAAATCTTCCAGAAGACGTGGGTCAAATCATATCACAATCCAGTGACTGGCTCAGTCTGACAGAGAGAGCAGGGAGAAACTAGCTTGCAAATTTTGAGAATGATTTCATGTCTTAGATAACCACTATTCTATAACAGTGGCTTTAACTTTGATACTTGATTTAGTTTTACCGTCTGTTGTATAAAAGTCCGGGTCCATTTTCAAAGGGTTTAGGCTATTAAATTTGAGAGAGAGGCTCCTAAGTTAGCCCCTTTGAAATTTAATAAGGCTGAGTTCCTAAATTTATTGTCGGAATTCACCTAAACTCATAAATTTAGGATCCAAAAAAGTGTGGGGCAACATGGGTGGATTTAGGGTAGGGGGAAAAATGTTTAGAACTTGGCACAGGTTTTTGCACTAGGTTTTTAAGGTAGGCCTACATTTTAGGTACATTTTCAGGTGAAAACTTAGGATCCAAAGTTTGTCTAAAATTAGAGACCAAATTTAGATACTTAACTTTAGCTCAGCTTTTTTTTGAATATTAGCCCTGAGTATTTATGTAGCTTTCAAATTCCCAAAATGTTTCATTCATGGGCTTACAGAAATTGGCTATGTTGCAGTGCTCTCCTGTATTTGTTTCATGCTATTGAATTGTGCCATTCACTGTTTGGTAAGAATTACATTTTTGTTTAATAGAAACATAGGCCATGTGGTCTTTTTCTGTCATCATTTTTCTATCTAGTCTGTCCTTCCATATCAACAACTACAACAGTCTCCCTTTTAAACTTCCTCCTTTCAGATTAGTGAGAACTAGTACAGGTATACTGGCATCATGACCCTTCATTTGTAACCAACCCCTTCTACTGTTCATAGTCTAGGTATTGCTACAACGGTCCTGAGACCGGAAGTCATATACCAAGGCTCCTTCTGGAATCTGGTTGTTGTTGTTAAGTGCCGTCGAGTCGGAATCGACTCATGGCGACCCTCTGGATAGCTATCCTAAATTGTGTTCGGTCTTCAGTCAGGCGGCTCATTGTTGACAGACTGGTACCCGTAGCTGCTGTTATTGTATCGATCCATCTCATTGCTGGCCTTCCTCTTTTGCGTTGACCTTCTATCTTGCCAAGCATAATGTCTTTCTCTAATGATCTCTCTCTTCGCATGATGTGTCCAAAGTTTGAAAGTCGAAGTCTTGTCATCTGAGCTTCTAAAGAAAGCTTAGGTTTGATCTCCTCTAGTGCTGACTGGTTTGTTCTTCGGGCAGTCCATGGTATACACAGTATTTGCCGCCAGCACCATAATTTAAAGGCATCAATTTTCTTCCTATCTTTTTCACTGTCCAGCTTTCACATCCATATGATGTTATTGAAAATACCATGGCTTGAACAAGTCGAATCTTTGTATGGAGAGAGACATCTCTGCTCTTGAGAATCTTATCTGGGTCTTTCATAGCCCATTCTGCCAAGAGCAATGCGTTGTCTGATTTCTTGACTGCTTGTTGCTTCTTTATTGATAGTTGATCCAAGTAGGTTAAAGTTGTTCACAATTTCAATTTCTTCTCCTTCAACAATGAACCTGTTGATTATGCCAGTTGTCATGATCTTTGTCTTCTTTACATTAAGATGCAGGCCCATTTTGAGACTATGTTCTTTGATTGTGAGAAGCAAATGTTTCAGATCATCTTCACTTTCAGCCAGTAATGTGGTATCATCAGCATAGCGAAGGTTGTTGAGTCTTCCACCAATCTTCACACCTCTGTTGTCTTCATACAATCCTGCTTCTCTGATGATTTGTTCTGCATATAAATTAAACAGGTAGGGGGAAAGTATGCAGCCTTGTCTTACACCTTTGCTTATTTTAAACCATTCTATTTCTCCTTGTTCCGTTCGAACTGTTGCTTCTTGATCAATGTACAGATTGCGCAAGAGAACGATCAGGTGTTCTGGTATACCCATGCTTCTTAATGTGGCCCAGAGTTTCTCATGGTTTACACAGTCAAAAGCCTTGCTATAGTCGATAAAGCACAAGTAGATATCCTTTTGGTATTCTTTAGTCTTTTCAAGGATTCATCTCACATCCGCAATGATGTCTCTCGTTCCTCGCCCTTTCCTGAACCCTGCTTGCACTTCAGGTAGTTCTTGTTCCAGGTATGGTTGTAGTCTCTTTTGAATAATCTTCAGTAGAATCTTGCTGGCATGTGGGATCAGAGCGATTGTGCGATAATTTCCACAGTCAGTTGGATCACCTTTCTTTAGTATTGGTGTAAACACAGATCTTTTCCAGTCAGTTGGCCATGATGCTGTCTTCCATATTTCTTGGCAGAGCCTTGTGAGTACGGTAACAGCTGCATCAGATTGCTGCAATACTTCTATGGGAATGCTATCAATGCCTGGTGCTTTGTTCTTTGATAAGGCTTTCAATGCTGCTTCAACAACTTCTTTCATCACCAATGGTTCCCGATCATAAGGTACAGGTTGAAACGGCTGTTGGTCTACTTGATCTTTATCATATAAAAACTCTGTATATTTCTTCCTCCTTTTCTTGATCTTCTCCGCATCATTCAACATAGAATCTTGAGCATCTTGTAACATTCCAATTTGAGGCTGGAACATTTTCTTTAACTCTCGTAGCTTTAGGAAAGCTGATCTTGTTCTTCCTGAATAGTTTCTGCTTCTATTTCCTTGCAAGTGTCATTGTAGTACTTTTCCTTGTCCTGTCTTGCTGCACGTTGGAAATCTCTGAGTTCTGCGATTGTCTTTCTTTCTCCTCTGGCTTTAGCTTCTCTGCGTTTCTGGGCAATTTTCAGAGTTTCTTCCGTCATCCATTTTGGCCGTTTTTGCTTTTTCACCTTTTGTAGAGACTTCTCGCTTTCTTCCAACACAACCTTCTTGATGTCATTCCATAACTCTTCCAGAGCTCTGTCATTTGTATCTAAAGCAGCAAGACAATTTTGCAGGCAGTCTTTAAATTCCAGTGGTATATTCTCAAGGTCATATTTTGCTGCATTCATGAGTGGTTTGCTCTTTTTCAACTTTAGCTTGAGTTTGCATACTAGTAGTTGATGATCTGTACCACAGTCAGCTCCAGGTTTTGTCTTTGTTGATGTTACAGAGCTTTTCCATCATTGACTTCCACATATGTAGTCAATTTGATTTTTATATAATCCATTCGGTGAAGTCCATGTGTACAGTCGCCGCTTGTGTTGCTGGAAGAAGGTGTTTGAGATGAATAGATCGTTGGTCTTGCAGAATTCTATCAGTCTTTCTCCAGCTTCATTTCTGTTGCCAAGTCCATATTTTCCAACTACTTTGCCTTCTTCTTTGTTGCCAACTTTTGCGTTCCAGTCACCCATGACTATCAGGATATCCTGTTTGCATGTTCTGTCAATTTCAGCTTGTACTTGTTCATAGAACTCTTCAATTTCATTCTCTTCAGCAGCTGTTGTTGGGGCATATACTTGAATTACAGTTGTGTTGATAGGCAATCCTCGTAGACGAATAGAGATTAAGCGTTCGCTGACTGCATTGTATTTCATTACAGTTCTTGCAAGTTTCTTTATTATAAATGCAACACCATTTCTTCTGTCTTTCATTTCCAGCATAGTAGACCATGTGATCATCTGATGCAAAGTGCCCCATGCCAGTCCATTTCAGTTTGCTGACACCCAACAGATCAAGTTGTACACATTCCATTTCATTCTTGACCACCTCCAACTTCCAACTTCCCTTGGTTCATGCTTCGTACGTTCCATGTTCCAATGTGTAAGACATCTTTACAGCTTCTGACTCTCATTTCATGCGCAGCTACATCAACAGTCAGACTTCCTGAGGGCTTTGATCCAACCACATCATAAATGCTGGCTTTACTCTGAAAAGTCTTCAGCTCTTCCCCAGTAGCTAGTTGAGTGCCTTCTGACCTGGGGGTCTCATCTTCCAGCACCATAGCACAATTTGTTTTGTTGTAACTATCCATTGGGTTTTCATGGCAAGATACAGAAGTAGATTGCCGGGCCTTTCTTCCGCGCAGTTTAAGTTTGGTGTTGTTGCCGTTGTCACAAAAATGTGATCCTCCGCCATCAACACTGTCCCATTCTGCTGCTGCCGAGATGGGTGGTTTGTCTTGGTCTGGCACTTCAGCTGAGACCTGTCCATCTTGGGAGACCCTGCCAGTAGTTAAACTACCGATAGTTTAGCTCTCAGCATCACTGATGCACGCAAGCCCTCACAGCACGACAAGCTGCAAACCAAGTGAGAGAATCTGGTATCAGATGCTAAATCCAGTTAACAGATCTCTTGATGGCCATGATTTTACTACCATCCTGACCTGGGGTGTGGAAGACCTGATATGGAAATTGAAATGGAGACCATGGCATGGCATTGTGTACTACACTGTTACTGATCCACCAGGCTAGCTCAGAATTGCTTTTAATAATTATCAGGTATGTTAAAATCTTTCCTTAATCTCCTTTCCTTGAATCCTGCTAGGCCAGTCCAGATGAATGGTGCATGTGTAAGGCCTCCATGGGGTGGGGTTTGATCCTTTACGATACATTCCCAGCCTTTCTGGTGTCTGTCGAAGAGTGTCTGTGCTGCTCAAGTATGCCTGTCTGGTTCTTTGGATGGCTTCTTTTTGCGGTGAAGCCTTTTCTATCCTTTTCTTCAAGGAGACTTCCCCCTTCTTTTTATTGCTAAATAGTGGGTCTGCCTTTTTTTCTAGAGAGAGAGGTTTTCAAACATACTCCTTGTGCCTGGAGGAGGGTGTCGCTAGAGCTCATTTGAATTTCTCATGCCTCCCGCCAATCAGATCTCCTCCATCCTTTGAAGTTTGAGAAAAGTGCTGGCAGAGCTCTAGTCTTCTATCCCCTGGAGACTTTCTGGCATAGTGTGCATCCCGCCTGATAAGTGTGCTCAGGAGAGGACCAAAGCTCAGGCAACCATCTTACGTGGAGTCCACATAGGCATCCCCAGTTATATGTCTCCTGGCCTTAACTGATCATCTTTTGTGAGGTCCCCAGGGCGCTTAGGGAGGTTGTACAGATGACTCCCCTGGCAGGGTAGTCTGTCCTGTTGGTCATTTTCCTCTCACCCCGAATCCTGACTACTTGGTTACATCCTACTGTAGTCGGATGATAAGGAATAGAGATTTTAACATATCTGATAATGTCCTTTCCTTGAATCTTTAGACCAGTCTAGGATCTGCCCTAGAAGACTCTTTTTGCAGGTTGGAAAGTCTGCTACCTTTTGGTTGCGCTAGCAATGTTACTGCCTGGGAGATTCTTTCTGCAGGTTTTGGTGGGGTTCCAGCTGCCAAGGATGGTCTAGTCAACCTTGTGGGCTGGCTACACTTTTTCAAAATAAGAGAGCCAAGTACTTGATCTCAGTCTTAGTGATAACCTTACTAAACACACACATTCTTATCTGACTTTTATATGAGCTTTTCAGTTTTGCTTACTGCTTGGGAAGTATCATGTTGGCTTCTCTCAGACTGGTCTAGCAGGATGATAAAGAAGTGCTTCTTATTGACGAGAGTTCAGTCTGTTAATAGTGGGAGGCTCACTTCCTAAGAGCTGTTGTCCTCTTAGGCCTAACAGTGGCTGCCCCAAAGACTATATTTGAAATTCTTTCTTCTATTATACTCTGAAACATACAACTCAATTATAAACAGTGGATCCCTTTATAGCAAGAGGATAAAACCAAAATAAGCGTAACTATTTTTTTATACATCAACAAATAGAGGGGTGACCTGCACGGAGCAGCATGTACATCTCCTCTAGCCACCTTACTGGGCAGACTAGATGGACCATACTGGTCTTTATCTTCCGTCATTTACTATGTTACTAGATGCAATCGCTCCCGCTCTTCTTAAATGGACAAAAGTACTTCATCCCCTAAACTGCACCACTCCCTTGAATTTTTGCAGCCCAAATGCATGACCCTGCATTTTTTAGCATTAAATCTCAGCTGTCAAATTCTTGACCATTCTTCAAGCTTGCTAGATCCCTCCTTGGTTATCTGCTCCTTCCTGGGTGTCTATTGCAGATTTTGGTATCTGCAAAAGGCAAATCTTATCCAACAGCCCTTCTGCAATATCGCTAAAAACAATGTTGAAAAGAATCCGATCAAGGACAGATCCCTGTGGCACACCACTGGTAACCTCCATCTTCTCAGAGTGAGTTCTATTTAGCTGCACTCTTTGTCGTCTCCCACTCAACCAATTTCTAACCCAGTCAGTCGCTTTAGGGTCCATCCTTAGGGTGCTCATTTTATTTATAAGTCGCCTGTGCAGAACAGTGTCAAAGGCTTTACTGAAGTCTCTGTACACCACATTTAGGGCTCTCCTAGTCAAAGAAATTAATTAGATTTCTCTGACAAGACCTGCCTCTAGTAAACTCATGTTGCCTCGGATCCTGCAATCCTTTGGACTCCAGAAATATCACTATCCCTTGTTTTAGCAGCATTTTCATTAATCTACTCGCTAGTTCCCAACCTCATCCTTACTTCTGCTTTTGTGTATAGCAGGCCTTCATAATTTTTTTGTGGATTTAGGAGCCAAGCTAATTAGGAGCCAATGCTTGTGACCTTCTCATGCCCCCCCCCCCCAGTTGTCTCTTGCGCTGGTCTCGTGTTCTCAAGTCTCCTGAAACTAGCACCAGAGTTCTTTCACTGCGCGTCATCTTTAGATAAGTTATAGCTTTAGATAGCAAATGTCTATGTGGGTATGTGGTGCATCGGTGGTGTGCATGGGATGTGGCTGTGGGTACCTTTTGTGTGGGTAGGGTACAGGGCTGGGGAGCATGTGTGTGTGATGTACAGAGGTGGGGTGCCCAGGTCTGTGTGCGTGTGTGTGCGGTGCAGAGGTGAGGTACCTATATGTGTGCGTGTGAATGTTGTGTGGTGGGGGGTGCTTGTGTGTGTGTGGGGTTCCCCCCCCCACCATGATTTCATTACTTTTACATCCAACAGCTTGCAATTCTCCTTTCCCCTCAAGCCCTCCCCCGACTCTGTTCTTCCAGACTCTCTCCCCCTCCCATCTAAATTTTTTTTTTTTTTTTTTTAAATTGCTGCCCCCATCAGCTTTCAGGTCATGATTCTGGCCTTCTCCCAACTGATCTGCCCGCAGGGATCAGATCTCCCGTGGGCAAACAGCTTGCATCGGGGCTGTGATTGCAGCCATTTTTTCTTCCCACAGGAGTTCATTCTCTACTTTATCACTTCCTCTTTGTAATGGGGTATATAGAATGTTACCCGTCTCTCTCCAAGGGATTATCCACAGGCCCCTTTAAGAGAATCAGAAGCCTAGAGTTCAGGGCTGGGAGGGCGTTGCTCACAGGGAGAGGTTAAAACCCAGTAGGCTGCAAGAGGGAGAGTGGCCTGTGGAGCCAGAAGTCCTTCCAAGGCAAGCCATGCAAAGCAGTCCTGAGGTAGGTTTAACTGCAGCTGGAGGAAGGCCCGGAAGAACCAGCTTTTTGGAGGTTTAACAAGATGGGACAATAAAGCAGACTTTGTTTTTCCTGAACTGCTCCCTGTTCTATTTTTTTAAAGAAAACATAAGAACATAAGATATGCCATACTGGGTCAGACCAAGGTCCATCAAGTCCAGTATCCTGTTTCCAATAGTGGCCAATCTAGGTCATAAGTACCTAGCAGTTTCCCCAAAAGACACAGGTTCCACAATGCTTGTATTGGGTCAAGCAGTGATATCACGGGTCCCTTTTAATAATGGTTTATGGACCTTTCTTCCAGGAACTTGTCCAAACCTTTTTAAACCCAGCTACACTAACAGCTTTTAGTACATTCTCCGGTAACAATTTCCAGAGTTTGATTAAACGTTGAGTGAAAAAGGTTTTTCTCTTATTAGTCTTAAATAGTTTACCCTGTAGCTTCATTGCATGTCCCCTAGTCTTTCTATATTCTGATGACGTAAACAATCAATCTACGTTTACCCGTTCCACTCCATTCATTAATTTATAGACCTCTATCATATCTCCCCTCAGCCGTGTCTTTTCCAGGTTGAAGAGCCCTAACCTTTTTAGCCTCTCTTCATAGGGGTATCCTTCCATCCCCTTTACCATTTTGGTGGCTCGTCTCTGTACCCTTTTTCTAATAACACTATATCCTTTTTAAGATACGGTGACCAGAATTGCACACAATACTCAAGGTGCGGTTGCAACATGGAACGATACAGAGGCATTATATCCTTTGTTTTATTCTCCATTCCTTTCCTTATGATTCCTAGCATTCTATTTGCTTTTTTGGCCGCCGCTGCACACTGGGTGGAGGGTTTCAACGTGTTATCCACGATGATGCCAAAATATTTTTCTGGGGTGGTTGTTCTTAATATGGAACCTTGCATCGTGTAACCATAGGTTAGGTTGTTCTTTCCTAGGTGCATAGCTTTGCACTTGTCCACATTAAATTTCATCTGCACTTTGAACATCCAGTCTTCCAATTTATCAAGGTCCTCTTGCAATTTTTCACAATCCTCTTGGGTTTTGACTACTTTGAATAATTTTATGTCTTCCTTATCGTCACTCCAGTCCAGTCCCTTTACTTCTGGGTTACGCAACCCTTCCAGCAGCTTGGAGGCTGAGCCCACCTTTTTGGAGGTGGAGCGGTATAACTACCACTGGGACCACCCACCAACTCCAGTATTCTCAGCCTCCAAGCAGCTGGAGGGTTCCGTAAGCCTGGGGCTTACTGGAGTCCTACTTTTAGTTAATACTTTTTAGTTAATTTAATTCCTTTAATTCCTTTATTTTACTTATTTTACTTACATCTATTTTGGTGATTGAAGTTTCTTTTGCAAGCTCCTGCGCCTTTAATTCTGCCGGCTCTCTTCTCTCCTCTCCCTCTCCTCCCCCCCCCCTCCTGATCGGGCCGGGTAGCGGAGGTAAGCGGCGGCCTGCAGCGACAAGGAAGACATCGGCTCCCTCCTGCTCCGGATGAGAACAGCCGGACCACAGGGGAACCCCGCCGCCATTCCCTGCCTCACGCCGAAGCCCTCCGGGTGGCTGAGCACTAGAGGCAAGACCGCCATTCGGGGCCTACCGCCGATCCCGTCCAGGGGCGGACGGACGCGGCAGCGAGGACCGGCCCTCCCGGCATCGCGGGGGAGCTGCGAAAGCGGCGAGGTTGTCAGATTCGGCTCAGGACTTCCCTTGAGGCCCGGCACGACACGTCGGCTAACCTCGCGGTCCCCCGATCTGGCTCCACGTAGTGAGGCCCACCACGTGTAGAGCCTGCGGGCCAGGATCTCCGAGCCGGGTACAGGATCCAGTGGCAGCATCTTAAACGCAAGTACCTCCGTTGGAGGAGAAAAAGAGCTAAACTTTAATTTATTTAATTTTATTTCTTTTTGAACTGTTTTGTTTGTTTTGTTTATCCTTGGGCACAAGCTAGTTGGCTGCTGGTTTCCCCTCCAACAGAGCAGGACGGGGAAAAGTATTGAAGGGATATATTGAATTTATATACTGAATTTATATATATTTACAGAGGGAAGTCTCAGATCCTAGGGCATGGCAACTAAGCCCCGCTGCCCTTCCTGCGGAACACGCAGGGGCACCTCCGCAGAGTCAGGAATCTGCAGGAGCTGCGCCGCAGTGGCGGCCTCAGTTGAGCACGAAATTAATCTGGCTGCAGCTCTCCCTCCTCAGGGGGCAGGAGATCTCCTAGGTGGGGAGGGAGGGTCACAGGTACCTCCTCCTACGTCCTCGGACATACCTTCTCCTTCCCTACCCCCTCCCCCCTCCCCCCTCCCTGCAGGGGAAGAAGGGCCCGGGGATTTTTTCTCCCCGGACTTCATACTGTTACTGCATAAGGCCTATTGCTTGCGGAAGCAGGGCTTAGGGGCAGTTGAGGCCGGGCCGTCAAGGAAAGTCAATCCAACCAGGCTCTTAGGGACAGACAATCCTGAATCCGGCGTGCCAACGAAGCGCCCCCGACTGAGTGAGGAGGAGCCCCTTGCGACCCTCTCACAGGGTACTCCGGAGGAGACTTACTCGGACAAGGACTTGGACGAAGAGGAGGAGGAGCTGGAAGAGGGAGAGATCCCGGAGGAAGATCAATCCAGGATCATCAGGGTCTTCCGTCCGGAGGAGCTCCCGGCTTTAATTAATGAGTCCCTAAAGGTGCTCAATGTGACCTCAGATACGCCAGTTGAGGAAGAGGCGCTGGAGGACCCATTGATCCAGGCCATTAGGAGATCCCAGAAGGTCTTTCCGGTTCACAGAGTGGTACGTCAGATGATCCAGGAAGAATGGGACCAGCCGGAATCTAGCCTAAGGGGGACCCGCCCCATGCTGCGCCTATACCCTCTCCCAGAGGCAGATAAGGAGCTGCTGAAGTCCCCCAGAATGGATGCTGCGGTATCAGCAGTCACTAAGAAGACTACTATCCCAGTTGAAGGCAGCACGGCCTTAAGGGATTTTCAGGACAGAAAATTGGATACGCTCCTGAAACAAGCTTTTGACGTAAGCGCTCTCGCCTTACAGGCCTCCATCTCGGGAGCTTGGGTAGCTCGGGCCTGCTTAAGGTGGTCACAGCAACTGCAGGCAGCGGAGGTTACCGCAGGGGACGCCCGGCCCAACGCCGCTAGGTTGGAATCCGGAGCAGCCTACTTGGCGGATAGTCAGTATGACCTCATCAGAAGTCTGGCCAAGAGCATGGCCTCGGTTGTGGCAGCCAGACGTTATTTGTGGTTACGAAATTGGGCGGCGGATGCCTCTTCAAAGGCACGCCTGAGTCGACTCCCCTTTAAGGGGAAGCTGCTGTTTGGGGAGGATTTGGAGAAGCTGGTAAAGGACCTTGGCGAGTCCAAAGGAGGCAGGCTACCAGAAGACAGGCCGAAACAAAGTCGTCCTCTACCTCCGAATCGCCTCCAGACCAGGGACTCTCGGAGGTTTCGCCCTGTCAGATCCAAACCCCTTCCAGGGGACGCTTCCCCTCCAGGAGTCAAGGTTTCCGGGGGTTTCGGGGAGCAGGTCGCGGTTTTGGGGCCTCCTCCTTCTCCTCGGCCCCTAGGAATCAACAATGAAGCGACGGGGGGCCAGGGGGAATAGCGGCCAGTGGGAGGTCACTTAAGGCAGTTCCTCCCTGCCTGGTCCCGGGTCACTTCGGATCAATGGGTACTGGAGGTGATCAGAGAGGGCTACGCTCTCGAATTCGCAAAGCAATTACCTCCAGCATTCATTCAATCTCCCAGCGGATCGCCTGCAAAAAGGTCGGCGATAGAGACAACCCTCGCACGGCTAATTGCACTCGGGGCAGTGGCACCAGTACCACCAGACCAGTTCGGATCGGGTCGATACTCGATTTACTTCGTAGTGCCAAAGAAGGAGGGGTCCTTTCGGCCAATCCTGGGTTTGAAACAGGTCAACCGCTGTCTCAAGGTACCACATTTCCGTATGGAGACTCTACGATCAGTCATCGCAGCAGTAAGGGCCGGAGAGTTCCTGACGTCCCTCGACTTGACAGAAGCCTACCTGCATATTCCAGTCAGGAAGTCCCATCAACAGTTCCTAAGGTTCGCGGTGCCGGGGGGCCACTTTCAATTCCAGGCCCTTCCCTTCGGCCTAGCGACGGCCCCACGGACATTCACCAAGGTGATGGTGGTAGTAGCGGCCTTCCTCCGGAAGGAGGGAATACTAGTACACCCGTACCTAGACGATTGGCTGATCCGGGCAAAGTCGGAAGCAGAAAGCTGCTCGGCGACGGACAGAGTTATGCAGGTCCTAGAGGAGCTGGGGTGGGTCATCAACCGAGCAAAAAGCAGGATGACCCCCTCCCAGGACCTCGAATATCTCGGAGCAAGATTCGACACTGGAAGGGGCAGAGTGTTCCTGTCACGAATGCGTTCAAGGGACTTAAAACTGCTAGTCGCGCAGTTCCGGAGCAGACGAATCCCCTCAGCATGGCATTATCTTCAGGTGCTGGCCACGATGGCGGCAGCAATAGAGGTAGTGCCTTGGGCCATGGCCCACATGAGGCCATTGCAGCGCGCTCTATTGCGTCGGTGGTCCCCGCAACTCCATCCCCTCTCAACACAGTTACCGTGTGCTCCGAGGACCAAACGGGCCCTTCACTGGTGGCAGTGCACAAAGAATCTGGAACGGGGAATGCCTTTCGAGCCTCATCTCTGGGTACTGTTGACAACGGATGCCAGTCTGTCAGGCTGGGGGGCTCACTGCGAGGACCAGTTTTTCCAGGGCCGCTGGTCTCCGTTGGAATCTCAATGGCCCATCAACAGACTGGAGTTGCGGACCGTCTTCCTAGCACTCAGAGCGCTCGAGCCTCTAGTACTGAGAAGGGCAATTCGCGTTCTCTCCGACAACGTCACCACAGTAGCTTACATCAACCACCAGGGTGGCACCAGCAGCCCCTCCCTGGAGAAGGAGGCGGATCCTTTTCCAGTGGGCGGAGCTCTGCCTGGAAGCACTTTCGGCACAACACGTGGCAGGCACGAACAATCTCACGGCCGATTACCTCAGCAGGCACAGGATAGACCACGGGGAGTGGGAGCTGGAGAAGGAGACCTTCGACAAGATAGTGACCCGCTGGGGTATCCCAGTCATGGACCTCATGGCAAGTTTCTCGTCAGCCAAAGTGGACAGGTTCTTCAGTCGGCGGAAGGAAAGAATGTCCGAAGGCCTGGATGCCTTGTCTCAAAAGTGGCCGGCGGAGGGTCTCCTCTACGTGTTCCCCCCTTGGGTCCTCATCGGAAAGGTTCTCCAGCGGGTGGAGTCTCACCAGGGTCTGGTGATCCTCATTGCCCCGGATTGGCTGCGGCGCCCTTGGTATGCAGATCTGGTGAGGTTGCTAGCCGACCAGCCTTGGTGGCTCCCCTGCAAAAGGGGCCTGCTCAGGCAGGGTCTGGTTCTGATGCCTCACGTGGATCGATTCTCGCTTACGGCCTGGCTATTGAAAGGGCGCGGCTCTTGAAGCGAGGTTATTCGGGAGCGGTAATCTCTACGCTGTTGAATGCGAAGAAACGCTCGACCTGTTTGTCCTATGTAAGGGTCTGGCGCATCTTCGAAGCGTGGTGTGCGGAACACCGAAGGAAACCCCTTTCGGCCTCAGTCCCTGAGGTCCTGGAATTCTTGCAAGCCGGTTTTGACAAGGGCCTGGCACACAGCTCCTTACGAGTCCAACTAGCAGCCATCGCTTGCTATAGAGGTAAGGTCCGCGGCAAGCCCCTAGGGGCCCACGCGGACATGTCCAGTTTCCTGAGGGTAGTTAGACGCCTGCGTCCGCAACGGAGGTCGGTGATCCCCCCGTGGGATCTCAATCTTGTACTAAATGCAATGGTCAGGGAACCCTTTGAACCGGCAAAGAGGGCCTCCCTGAAGGACTTAACCCTCAAGACAGTCTTTCTGGTCGCTATCTGCTCGGCCAGGTGAGTCTCCGAATTGCAAGCACTGTCCTCCCAACCTCCGTTCCTATCCTTTCTCAGGGACAAGGTGGTCCTACGGACAGTGCCTTCCTTCCTGCCCAAGGTCATTTCCCCCTTTCATTTAAACCAGGCAGTCACCCTCCCGACCTGGCCGGCCGAAGACCCTGAAGGTAGGAATAGTAAGCTACGATTACTAGACGTCCAGAGGATCTTGAGGCGATACCTCTCCCGCACAGCTCCTTTCTGGAAATCCGAACGACTGTTCGTCCAGTTCGGAGGCCTGCACAAAGGGGAGGCGGCAGCCAAGGCCTCCATCTCCAGGTGGATCAGAGAAGCGATTGCCTCCGCCTACATCCTAAAAGGGAAGCAGGTCCCAGTGGGACTACGGGCGCACTCTACCCGAGCTCAGGCCACCTCGTGGGCAGAGTACAGTCTAGTTCCCTCTTTGGATATCTGTAGAGCGGCGACTTGGTCCTCGCTGCATACCTTCACGAAACACTATAGGCTGGACGTACAGAGCGCAGCGGACGCACAGTTTGGTCTGGCGGTTCTTTAGTCCGGTGTGCCGGATCCCTCCCAGAGTTGAACTGCTCTGATACATCCCAGAAGTAAAGGGACTGGACTGGAGTGACGATAAGGAAGAAGTAATTAGATCTTACCTGCTAATTAGTGTTCCTGAAGGAACGACAGTCCAGTCCCTGATCCCACCCGGCTCGGCTGGACCTGAAGACCTATCAGACGAGGGCGGAGCGGCGGACCGAGCGGAGATCCAGGTCTGAGTGAAAGAGAGCAGAAGAAAGTCGCCTCTGGCAGGCTCGGGCATACCGCCCCCCTCCGTTGCCCTCCCTCCTCCGTGTTCCTTCTTGTCCCTATTTCCCATTTCCAAAAAAAAAAAACCAAACCACAGAGGCGGTCCTTTTCGCTGGGCTGTTCGTTAATCATCCCCTAGGGGAGTTAGATTTTTAGTTTGATGTTGTTCATAGAAATTGCTATAGTTTGCTTTGTCATTCGAATACTGGAGTTGGTGGGTGGTCCCAGTGGTAGTTATACCGCTCCACCTCCAAAAAGGTGGGCTCAGCCTCCAAGCTGCTGGAAGGGTTGCGTAACCCAGAAGTAAAGGGACTGGACTGTCGTTCCTTCAGGAACACTAATTAGCAGGTAAGATCTAATTACTTCATCTGCAAATTTGATTACCTCACTCGTTATTCCCATTTCCAGGTCATTTATGAATATGTTAAAAAGCGGTGGACCCAGCACAGAGCCCCGGGGTACTCCACTATTCACCTTTCTCCATTGGGAAAATTGGCTATTTAGCCCTACCCTCTGCTTTCTATCTTAACCAGTTCCTGATCCACAATAGTACACTGCCTTCTATCCCAGGACTTTATAATTTTGCTAAGAGTATCTCATGAGGAACCTTGTCAAAGGCTTTCTGAAAATCTATATCAACCAGCTCACCTTTTGTCTTCCTGTTTGTTCACACCTTCAAAAAAACATAACAGATTAGTAAGACAAGATCTTCCTTGGCTAAAGCCATGTTGGCTGTCTCACATTAAGCCATGACTATCTACATGTTCAGTAATTTTGTTCTTTATTATGGTTTCTACCATTTTTCCCAGTACTTAGGTTCACTGGTCTGTAGTTTCCTGGATCACCTGGAATCTTTTTTTTAAAAATTGGCGTTACATTGGCCATCCTCCAATTTTAAGGTATTATAAATGATTTTAATGATAGTTCACAGATTACTAATAGTAGGTCTGCAATCTCATATTTTAGTTCTTTCAACGGCCTTGGATGTATGCCATTTGGTCCAGGTGATTTGCTATGCTTCAATTTATCAAATAGTTGTAATACATCTTTTTGGTATACCAATATATTTCCAGGAACAAGCAGGAATGTAGTCTTCACATATAGGAGACGTCGGTACCGATGGAGCCCGCGCAGGAACGCTTTCCAGCATCCAATAGGAAAGCTTTTGGGAGCATCCCACTGTGCCTCCGTAGCTGTCTTCCTGCCTTTCCAGCTCTCCCTCCTCAGTTCTTCATTTTCCACGGAGCCGACAAGAAGCAGTTCCTGTCACCGCAGAAAATTTGTCCTTTCTTATTTTTTTGTAGTTGCGTCTGCCTTCCCGTCGACACTGGTACTGACCCCTGTCGGTGCTTTCTTTCTTGTAAAAAAAAAAAATCTGTGAGGGAAAGAATCTTCTCTCCCTTTAGGCGCATCAACGCCATTTAGGCTTAGGCCTCCCCTTTTGTCACAGACAAAATGGAAAAATCATCCAGTGGTCTTAAGTGTTCCAAATGTGGCAGTACCATTTTGGCCACAGACACCCATGACAGGTAGCTCAAATACTTGGGACCGGATCATCAACCATCAGAATGTCCTCTCTACAGGAAGATGACAAAGAGAGGCCTACAGAACTGAGCTGCAAAGTCGGGCACCCTCTTTGCCTCCGATGCAGTTTCTTTAGCATAGACATCATCGAGAGCTTCATCTTCCTCCCAGGGATCTCAGGTATCAAAATCTAGGTCTTCTTCGAAGACTGGCCAGCTCTCTAAGGATAGATCTCCTTCTAAGCATCAAGATGCCTTGGGCATTGCCCTGAACGGGGACACACCGGTCAAACAACCCCGGCAGGAGGACCTTGTTTCCAAAGCCTTAGTTGAGTCCCAGGATGCTCCCGAAGCCTCCACCTCCGGAGAGCTCCTGGTGCAATGCTCAGGGATCGTGGCCTGCAAGTCTGGTAATGATACCCAAGCATTGGCAAGCTTCATGGATCAACGTATCCTGGCCATCGAGCGGAGCTTAGCGGCCTTACTGGCGGCCTCCATACCAGTAAAGCCTTTGCAGTCGATCCCTCAGGCATCAGTACTGGCTCCGGTACCAACACAACCTACATTGACTTTTTTGCTGCTTACCATGCTACTGCCCATGCCGGCCCTTGAATCCGTTTCCGGTACCAAGGTTCCAGCACCGAAAGCTCCAGCTACCATTTTTGATTGGTATCGAGTACGTGCAGAGCGGGAACACCCTGCCCGTCGATACTTTGAGTCTTCAGACTCCAATTCATTGGATGATGAATCGGTTGGTACCCGGGACATGAGAACTCTCCCGGAAGACCCATCTCCGTCTCCACAATGTTGCATGTCCTCTCTGGAGGACATGTTTATTTATTTAGCTGTATTTATATCCTGCTTTTCACCGGGTCAAAGCGGTCAATTGGGGGATACATTTAACACGAGGGGATATGAGACACATACGCTAATACTTACAGGGAACATGGGCAATGGAGGGTTAAGTGGCTTGCCCAAGACCAAGTCTTTCCAAGACTTTATTCGCAATGTTGCTCAGGGTCTGTCCATAACGGTGACTTCGGAGAAAGAGCCTAGGGCTGAAGAACTTTAAATTCTTCAATACCCTACAGCCCCGAAGGAAGCTGCTACTCTCCCTATTCATCACATACTTCACGACCTTATGCTTTGTATGTGGGAGACACCCCTTACCATCTCTCCACATACCCGATGACCCGATACCATGTACCGGGTACCGGAGTGTCCTGGTTTTCAAAAGATGCAATTACTGCACCATTCCATGGTGGTGGAATCAGCAATGCATCGAATAAAGAGTGCTAAGACACATTCCTCAAACCCTCCAGGTAGGGAATCGAGAACCCTCGACGCCTTTGGCCGGCGTTGTTTTCAGGCCTCCATGTTATCGACCAGGATCAGTTCCTACATACTCTGTATGGGAATGTTCCTTAGAAAGGTAGTTAGGGATTTGGAGTTAATGGCTCTTCTCCCTGATAACAAGAGAACAGATTCTCACCCTTGTAAAGCATGCTCAAAATGTTTCAAAGTTTGTTAACAGAGCAACCTTTTTCTGTTTTGATTGCATCAGCAGAACTTCATCTATCTGCATCAGTGCATACAGGATTGCTTGGCTCCAAGCATCGGATCTTGAACAATGGGTTCAAGATATGCTGTGTAATATCCCTTGCACAGGTGAAAACCTTTTTGGCAAGGATTTACAGGACAAGACCTTTCAAGTTAGAATCCAAGAACACCACTCTTAATAGACTAACTAGTTCTACTGCTAACCCAGCTAGGAAAAAGGCAGCAAATAAAGCCTTTTTCAATAAGAAGAAGTAGTATTATCCTTATTACACCCCTGCTCTACAGTATCAACACCATGCTCCTCAGAAAGGGCAGTAACCATCAAAACAGCAAAAGAAGGCTCAGACTCCTAAGTCACAGCTGCCTCAGCAGACCCAGCCTCCTCAGGGTGTTTGACTCTTTTCTGGAGAACATAGCCGTTCTGCCACTGGAGATTCCAGATCCCATCCACATTCCCAGCAGACTTTGTCACTTTGCCCACAGGTGGCATCTCATCACATCAGAGCAGTGGACACTGTCCATAGTACGGGAGGGGGTATAAGCTTCATCTGCGAAGTCTACCCTCCCAGACTCCTCGAAGAGACTTCTGCTCTCAGCCCACTCTCTCCGCTCTGTTGTCCCTTCTTTTCCAGGGCGCAATAGAGGAGGTTCCACTATCCCAACAGGTTCCAAAGAAAACAGGAGGGTAAAAGCCCATTCTGGACCTCAGAACTGAACAAGTACCTACTACGGGAGAAATTCAAAAGGATCTTCCTAGGCACCCTTCTCCCCTATCTCTGGAGTCCAGATTGGCTCTGGTCTCTAGATCTAAAGGAGGCATATACTCACATATTCACTCACAGCACAGAAAGTTCCTGCGCTTCATGTTTCAAGGGAGACATTATCAATACAGAGTCCTGCCTTTCTGCATCGCCTCTGCCCCAAGAGTCTTCACAAAGTGCATGGCGGTAGTAGCTGCATTCCTAAGGACTCTTGGGATATTTGTCTTCCCTTACTTAGATGACTGGCTCATCCGAGCAAACACCTCTTTAGAGGCCAGTTTTTCCCTCTTGCGCACCATGCAAGTGCTGCAACATTTGGGATTTGTAATAAATCTTCCAAAGTCCTCATTCCCTCTCAAACGCTAGAGTTCATAGGGGCTCTCTTAAACACTCAACAATCAAAAGCATTTCTGCCCTAACCCCGCTGCGCTCGACTCAATCAGTTAGCATCTCAGGCATGCCTCAAGAACTTTCTCACTTCCCGAACTGCTACAACTTCTGGGTCATATGGCATCAACAGTGCATGTTGTTCCATATGCTTGTCTACATATGTGCGCAGCTCAATGGATACTGGCTTCCCAGTGGTTTCAGGCATCGGGTTGCCTGGGAGACAAAATAATGGTCTCTACCTGACTAATCTCGCCTCTCCAGTGGTGGCAATCCCCAGAAAACCTCCTGTAGGGTCACCTTTTCAGATGCCAGCATATCAATGTATCCTGATGATGGATGCATCCAAATTGGGCGGGGGAGCTCATCTGGACAGTCTCTCCACTCAGGGGTTTTGGTCTTATCAGGAGTCATAACTCCACATAAATCTACTGGAACTCGGAGCCATTCACAATGCTCTCAAAGTGTTCCAGGACCATCTTCGATTCTGCATAGTTCGAATCCAGACGGACAATCAAGTAGCCATGTTATACTTGAACAAGCAGGGTGGAACAGGCTCTTGGACCCTTTGTAGCGAGGCCCTCCATCTGTGGTCTTTTGCCATACAGCATCACATTCATTTACTTGCGGTGTATCTTCCGGGCAACACACAATGTCTTGGCGGTCAAACAGAATTGAGTCCTTCTACCCCACGAGTGGTCTCTTCATGCAGACCAGACGCAGCAAGACCCATTAGTGAGCTCCAGGCTTTGGTGGCTGACCCTCTTTATACACAGTTCCATCATGATAAGATAGTCCTTAGGACTCATCCTCACTTTATGCCAAAGATGGTCTCGCCCTTCCATTTAAACCAGTCAGTCTGCCTCCCTGTCTTTTTCCCTAGACCTCATTCCTCTAGGGCAGAGGCAACCCTTCACACTCTGGATTGCAAATGTGCCTTGGCTTTTTATCTCCAGAGAACTCGAGAGCACAGAAAAGCTTCCCAGCTTTTCATTGCCTTTGACGCGAGTCACCTGGGTTTGCCAGTATCCAAGTGGACTCTCTCCAGATGGATAGCAGATTGTATCTCCTTTGCTTACGAAAGTGCAGGACTCTCTCTCTCGGGTCACGTCACTACACATAATGTTCGTGCCATGGCTACCTCTATGGCAAATCTACGCTCTGTAGCGATTGATGAGATAAGCAAAGCGGCAACTTGTTCTTCTGTCCACTTTTGCTGCCCACTATTGCCTAGACAAGGACTCCCGCCAGGATGCCTTGTTTTGGCCAAGCTGTTCTCCAGCATCTCTTTCAGACTTTCAGACTTGGAACAACTCCTACCCTCCGTTCCAGGTTTCGATACCAGACATCCTTGGAGGACATATGACCTACTAGTTATGCCTGTGTTCCACAGCTCACTCTGAGGTCATCTCTCTGGCATCTCTGAGCTAGGGAGTCCCATATGTGAAAGACTACATTCCTGCTTGTTCCTGGAGATAGCGTAGTTACTCACCTGTAGCAGGTGATCTCTGGGAACACCAGGAATTTAGTTTTCACAATCCACCCTCCTCCCCTAGGAGTTGTACTTTTCTCTTCTTTTCCTTCTCTCCTTTTATCTCAGCTACAAACTCAAGTGAGGAGGGAGAGCTGGAAAGGTGGGAAGGCATCTACACAAGCGCAGTGGGATGCTCCCAAAAGATTTTCTATTGGACGCTGGGGAGCATTCCCACACAGGCTCCGTCAGTACCGATGTCACCCTTAAATTCCTGCTGTTCCCGGAGATCACCTGTTACAGGTGAGTAACTATGCTTTTTTTCATTTCTTCTGCGGCATCACTTACATAAGAACATAAGATATGCCATACTGGGTCAGACCAAGGTCCATCAAGCCCAGTATCCTGTTTCCAACAGTGGCCAATCTAGGTCATACGTACCTAGCAGTTTCCCCAAAAGACAAAGGTTCCGCAATGCTTGTACTGGGTCAAGCATTGATATCCTCGGTCCCTTCTTAATAATGGTTTATGGACCTTTCCTCCAGGAACTTGTCCAAACCTTTTTTAAACCCAGCTACACTAACAGCCTTTACTACATCCTCCGGTAACAAATTCCAGAGTTTGATTACACGTTGAGTGAAAAAATATTTTCTTTTATTAGTCTTAAATAGTTTACCCTGTAGCTTCATTGCATGTCCCCTTTTAAATACCATTTCAGCCATTGGTAAATCCCTACATCTTTCTCAGTAAAGACCAAAGCAAAGAATTCATTCAATCTTTCCGCTATGGCCTTGTCCCCTCTTAGTGCTCCTTTTACTCCTCTATAATCTAATGGTCCAATTGACTCTCTCACAGGTTTTTTGCTACGAATGTACTTGAAAAATTCTTTCCTTATCGTTCCTACAGTTCAGTCCTGCAGCTTGGAGACTGGACATGTCAAAAACATGACCAAACTGGATGTAGTCTGCTTCTCTCCCTCATCAGCCCCAGTGTGTTCAATCTCCATGCAGCAGGAGGACGTAGTGAGCCTAGGTGCTGGGCTCACTTGAGGAAGACATAAGGAGCACTTAGGATAGCTTCGACTCAAAGTTGGCCTTTTAAATTTACTTTAATATTTCATTTACATTACTTTTAAAATTATTGCTGGCTATCTCTTTAAAAACAAACAAACAAAAAACCCCCCAGTAAAACCGACAGAGCGAGCTTTTCTCTTGTGCCGGTGCCTGCCTGCCTGCCTCTTGTGTGTGGGGCTGAGTGCTCATCTGTCAGATCTCTCCCCCAAGACAGGACGGGGGAGAGCTGTGAGGCAGGACTGGAGCAGCATCTGCTACCTGCAAGCAGCCGCGAAACCCCTCTGGCGCTGTAGCACTCGGATGGGAGGCTCACCGACGGTTTCTGCTTTGATGGCAGCAGAACCACGGCTTGGAGCCCCATTGAAGAGCCGTAAGTTTTGTTCACCGGGGAATTGGGCTGATGGGTTAGTTCGGGATTCAGGCTATCTCTGACGGCTGGGAAGAGAGCCGACTCGGGGCCGGGGCTTTCGAGTTGCTATTGGCGCCCTTTTCCTTTTCATGCCGGTGGCGGCGGCCATTTTGACGGCATGAGCACCACATGGCAGGAGCGCCAAGGCTGTTTTTAATAAAGAGCTGGTTGCAAAGGGCCTCTGCACTAGTTTTCCAGCCGGGGGGGGGGGGGGGGCAGGTTTAACTTCAGGTTTTAAGGCCACATTTTTCCCTCGGAGTCTTTGCAGACCCTGGGGTAGTCTGAGCTGTATTTTCTTCATAAGAGGGAAGCGTTTAAAAAATTAAAAAAAAAAAAAAAAAGGGGGGGGGGAATTTTCTGGTGGTTATCTCCCTAGCCTGGGCTGGCTTGGATTTTTCTTTAAAAAAAAAAAAAAGAAGAGTCAAAACACAGCAAAGAGACTCCCCATAGGGTGGAGGCTCCTAGAGGATGGCTTCCCGCCCCCACTGTGTGCTCTGCTGCACCCGCAGGGGTATGGTCGCAGATTCTGGGGTCTGCAGAGGTTGCGCTGCGGGGTCCATGACCGTTGAGTGGCAGATAGATGCCAAGAATGGACCGGAGCCGCAGCTGGTGGCAGTGGGACCGGAGGAGGAGGTAGCCTTGGCCTCTACCTCGGGAGGTGCCCAGGAGCCTATCGTGGGCTGCCACCGTCCTCGCTGGTTCTGGGAGCCAGTGCCCAGTTTGGGGATTTTTGTCCCGATTTTGTGTTGATCATGCATCAGGTATTTTGCAGGCAGCGGCAGGGGATATTACCAGAAGCTTTGTCCTGGCCTGTGGCTACTCAGCAGATGAAGTTGACTGGCAGAAGCGGCGTTTCTCCAAGGCCCTTGAAGAGATTGCGGCCTCACGGGCGGTCCCCTTCAGACATGGACGGTAATGACATGGATAAGGCTGAGCTAGATCTTGAGGTGGAAATGGAGGACTTAGAAGAGGGTGAGATTCAGGAACCAGAGGATCAGACAAAGATCATCTGAGTGTTCCGAAAGGAGGAGATAACAGCTCTGATTACGGTATCCCTTCAGATGTTGAACCTGGCAGCAGCACCACCGGTTGAGGAAGAGTGTGTGGAAGACCCTATCATCCAGGCGGTGAGGCAAGCACAAGTGATGTTTCCCGTCCACCGGGTGGTGGACAAGATGATACAGGATGAGTGGGACCACCAGAGGCAGGTCTCAGAGGCATTAGAACGATGAACAAGCTCTATCCTTTAGCGGATAAGAACAAGGAGCGTTTCAGGTCTCCACGGATTGATGCAGCGGTGTCGGCGGTCACCAAGAAGACCACAATCCCGGTGGAAGATAGCGCAGCATTAAAGGATGCACAGGATAGGAAAGTGGATGGGCTGTTGAAGCAGTCCTTTGAGGTGGATGCCTTGTCCTTGCAGGCTTCTATTTGTGGAGTTTGGGTGGCAAGAGCTTGCCTTCGGTGGTCTCAGCACTTGCGGCAGTCCTCGCAGCTGGATTAGGAAGGGACTGCTGAATTAATCGGTTGGAGTCAGGAACCGCGTATTTAGCGGATGTGCATTATGACTTGCTTAGAGCCCTAGCTAATAGCAGGGCTTCCTTGGTTGCCGCGCACCGATCCTTGTGCTTAAGGAGTTGGGTGGCTGATGGATCCTCTAAATCGCGCCTCAGTAAGCTTCCTTTTAAGGGTAGGTTACTATTCGGTGATGATCTGGACAAATTGGTTAAGGATTTAGGGGAGTCAAAGGGCGGTAGGCTTCCGGAGGATAAGCCTAAGCCGGGAAAGTCCGCTCCGGCCTATCGGGGTCAGTATCAGGACTTTAGAAGATTCCGTACTTCTCAGTTAGGCAGTTTCCAGAGGGGACGATTTGCTTCGAGATCCCAGGGGTCTCGGAGCTTTCGGGGGGCGAGTAGAGGTTTCGCAGGGTCTTCCTCCTTGACCCCTTGGAAGCCACAATGAAAGCTGGCGGGTCCAGGTGGGAAGTCTCCCGGTTGGTGGGAGGCTTTGGGAGTTTCTTCCTGCCTGGACCCAAATTACGACGGATCAGTGGGTTTTGGAGATTATTTGTGAGGGGTACGCTCTGGAATTCGCAAGACCGGTCCGGGATTCGTTTGTAATGTCTCCCTGCAGAGGTCCCCAAAAAACCCTGGTGATTCGCAAAACCCTCTATCATCTTTTACTCTTGAGGGCCATCAGACCGGTCCTGTTAGCAGATTACGGTATGGGTCGGTACTCAATTTATTTCATGGTGCCCAAAAATGACAGCTCTCTTTGCCCTATCTTAAATCTAAAGGGCGTGAATCGGTGCTTGCGGGTTCCGCACTTCAGGATGGAGACCTTGTGATCCGTTAATGTAGCGGTACGCAAGGGGGAGTATTTGATCTCCCTGGATCTTACAGAGGCGTATCTCCATATCCCGATCAGAGAGGCCCACCAAAGGTTTCTGCGATTCGCCCTTCCATGGGGGCATTATCAGTTCCAAGCGTTGCCTTTCAGGTTGGCCACGGCGCCGCGGACCTTCACCAAGATTATGGTGGTGGTGGTGACGGCGTTGCGAAAGGAAGGTGTCCTGGTTCACCCCTATCTCGACGACTGGTTGATTCGGGTGAAATCCGAGTCCGAAAGCGTTCGAGTGACGGACAAGGTGGTAAAGTTTTTGCAGCACCTCGGCTGGGTGGTCAATCCAGCCAAAAGCCAACTGGTGCCATCCCAGGAGCTCGAATATCTGGGAGTAAGGTTCGACACTCGGCTAGGGGCGGTGGTTCTACCGCATCAGCAGGCGCTCGGCCTGGGCCGTCTGCTCTGCAGGTTCAGATCTGCTCCGGCGCCATCGGCATGGGAGTACCCTCGTGTGCTGGGCACGATGGCGGCGACTCTGGAGGTGGTACCCTGGGCCAGGTTCCATATGCGGCCGTTGCAGCGGGCTCTCCTTCGCCGCTGGTCGCATCAGAACGACTCGTTGAACAAGCATCTTCCCTGTCCCCCCGTGGGTCAGGCGGGCCCTGCGGTAGTGGCTTCTGCCCGGAACCCTACAAGCAGGGATGCCCCTGGAGCAGCCAGTCTGGCTGCCGCTACTGACAGATGCAAGTCTTGCGGGATGGGGAGCGCACTGCGGAGATCTGTTTGCGCAAAGCGTGTGGTCTGCCCAACAGCTCGGTTGGTCCAACAACCGGCTGGAGCTGAGGGGGGTGTTCCTGGCGCTTCAGTCCTTCAAGTCAGCAGTGACTGGTCGGGCGGTGAGTGCTGTCGGACAACTCCGCGATGGTAGCCTACATCAACCGGCAGGGAGGCACAGGCAGTGTGGCCATGGAAGAGGAGGCAGAGATGCTGTTCACTTGGGTGGAAAAGCGTCTGCCAGCGTTGTGCAGGAAAGGACAATGTGACGGCGGATTTCCTCAGCAGGGTGCAAGTGGAGGCTGGGGAATGGGAGCTGAATCCGCAAGCGTTTGCTCTGATAGTCCGCAGATGGGGGCCACCGGTTATGGATCTCATGGCGATCTTTCAGTCTGCAAAGGAGACTCGCTTCTTCAGCAGAAGGCGAGAAAGGATGTCGGAAGGGATCGATGCCCTGATGCAGCCGTGGCTGACGCTCGGTCTTCTCTGTTTTTCCACCATGGGTGTTAATAGGTTGCGTGGTGCAGAGGATCGAGGCTCATCGCGGGAGAGTACTGTTGGTGGTTCCAGACTGGCCAAGACGCCCGTGGTACGCGGATCTCGTTCGCCTCTTGGACGGGGAGCCTTGGAGGCTTCCAGTCTCGGACGATCTGCTACTCCAAGGTCTGCTTCGAATGCCTCAAGTGAATCGGTTCTCGCTTACGGTTTGGCCATTGAAAGGGCGAGGCTGAAGAAAAAAGGATACTCAGGATCAGTAGTAGCAACCTTGTTGCGGGCTAGGAAGAGGTCGACTTCTTTAACATACGTACCTGTATGGCGCATCTTTGAAGATTGGTGTTCCAGGCGGCAAGTCCGTGTGGCTACAGCTTCAGTGCCTGTGGTGTTGAGTTTCCTTCAGGATGGCTTCGACAAAGGATTGGCAGCCAGCTCGTTGAGAGTACAGTTGGCAGCGCTGGCCTGCTATAGGGGCAAGGTGCAGGATGTGCCGTTAGGTTCGCATACGGATGTTTTGCGCTTCCTGAAGGCGGTGTTGAGACTGAGACTGGCTCGTCGGGTCGTCGTTCCCCCGTGGGATCTTAATTTGGTTTTGGGAGCGTTGGTGAAGGCACCTTTTGAGCCATTGAGTAAGGCAACAGTGAAGGATTTGACCTTAAAGACAGTGTTTTTAGTGGCCCTTTGTTTGGCAAGGTGCATTTCGGAGTTGCAGGCATTGTCTTGTAGGGAACCCTTCCTGTCGTTTTCTAAGGAAAAGGTAGTGCTGCGTCCAGTGCCATCTTTTTTGCCAAAAGTCGTGTCTCTGTTTCACCTAAATCAGATGGTGTCGCTCCCGGTCCTTTCCTCTGGGGGGGGGGGGGGAACCGCGTCCGATCGCAGTTTGCGTCTGTTAGACATTAAGCGAGTGCTGTGGCGGTATTTGCAAGTTTCCGAGTCTTTTCGCAAATCTGTTGTTCGTGTTGTTCGGAGGATCTCGCAAGGGGGAAGCGGCAGCAAAAGCATCCATTTCTAGATGGATTAGAGAAGCGATTGCCTTGGCGTATCTTGTACAGGGTCGTTCGGTTCCAGCGGGGTTGCGGGCGCACTCCACTAGAGCGCAGGCAGCCTCTTGGGTGGAGCACAGCCTGGTCCCGCCAGGGGACATCTGTAGAGCAGCTACTTGGTCGTCGCTCCATACCTTCAGTAAGCACTATCGTCTGGATGTGCTGGCGGCGAAGGATGCCTCGTTCGGTTCAGCGGTTTTGCGAGCCAGTTTGGGGGGGGTCCCTCCCATTGAGCACTGCTCTGTTACATCCCAGAGGTGGAGGACTGAACTGTAGGAACGATAAGGAAATGATAATTACACTTACCTGGTAATTGTAGTTCCTTGAGTGACGACAGTTCAGTCCTCAATCCCGCCTGGGGTAGTAGTGTTGACAGTGGATCTGCCGTATGTAAACCGGTACAGTTACAGGTAGGTGTGAATTTCGAAGACTTGCCTTGCTTCAGTTCTGTTCTGTCTATTTATTCTTTCTGACCTTCATCTCTGCAGAGGCCAGGAGGGAACGGTACGGGACAATGTTGTTGTGTTCTGTCGGAAGCATGTGTTTAGCTATTTAGTTAGAATTGTTGAAGTCACAATTTCTTGGTTGGCTACTTATCTGTTGCTCCTTTTTAAGGATGCTTTGTCAATAGTTCACTGGGGCTGATGAGGGAGAGCAGCAGACTACATCCAGTGAGGTCATGATTTTGACATGTCAGGTCTCCAAGCTGCAGGAGGAGGTGCACAACCCAGAGGTGGAGGACTGAACTGTCGTCACTCAAAGAACTACAATTACCAGGTAAGTGTAATTATCATTTATTATGCGTTTTTGCTTCCACAGCATGCTTCTTCTCAAATTCTCTCTTTGCCTGCTTTATCAATGCCTTGCATTTGATTTGCCAGTGCTTATGTTAACAGTTTTCATCATTTGGCTCCTTTTTTCCATTTTCTGAAAGATGTTTTTTTTGGCAACAGTCTCTCTGACCTCACCTTTAAACCATGCTAGCAGTATTTTGGACTTCATTCCACTTTTATTAAAGCGTGGAATACTGCTGGTCTGGGCTTCCAAGATAGTATTTTTAAACCTTTGCAACTGCTCCTCTGATTTCCTTGCTGTCGTTCCTCCATTTATTAAATCAAACGGGATCATGCTATGATCATTACTGCCAAGTGGCACCGACACCCTTATTTCTTGCACCAAATCTTGTGTTCCACTAAGGACTAGATCCAAAATTGCTTCCCCTCTTGTCAGTTCATGAACCAGCTGCTCCAAGAAGCAGTCATTTATTTCATCTAGAAACCTTATCTCCCTAGCATGTACTGCCGTGACACTGACCCAGTCGATACAGGGGTATTTGAAATCACCTATTACTACTGTGCTGTAACTTTTTTTTTTTTAGCTTCCCTGATTTCTTTGAGCATTTCATCATCAATTTGTTCATTCTGACTAGGCGGTCGATAGTACACCCCCACTGCTATCGCTTTCCCCTTCCCCTTTTTACATGCAATTTCAATCCATAGAGATTGTACAGTGTATTTTGTTTCCTGCAAAACTTTAATCCTTTGCGACACAATACTCTCTCTAACACCAGAGTGCAGCCCCTCCACCAATTTGATCTGCTATATTATTATGATATAGTTTGAACCCAGGTATCACAATGTCCCACTGGTTGTCCTCCTTCCAACATGTCTCTGAGATACCAATCATATCTAATCTCTCATTTTGTGTAATATATATTCTAACTCTCCCATCTTATTTTTTAGACTTCTAGCATTTGCATACAAGCATATTAAAGGCTGTATTTTATTCATATTAATCTGGTTATTGGTAGGTAGGGGTAATTTGGAATCTTTAAGCTCTGTCTGCTCAGTACTTAAGGGCATTTGTTACTTTTGTCTTTATTGAAACGTCTCTGTCAATATGCCCTAATTTCAGTCTTTTGCTAGTATCCTTTAAGGATACATTGTTCCGAACCATGCGCTCTTGGGTGACTGCTTTCTGCTATTATCTAGTTTAAAAGTTGTTCTATCTTCTTTTTAAAGGTTAATGCCAGAAGCCTAGTTCCATCTTGGTTAAGGTGGAGCGTATCCCTTCGGAAAAGCCCCTCCTTTCCCCAGAATGTTGCCCAGTTCCTAACAAATCCAAAACCCTCATCCTTACACCATCATCTCATCCATGCATTGAGACTCTGGAACTCTGCCTTCCTTTTGGGTCCTGCGCGTGGAATGGGAAGCATTTTAGAGAATGCTGCACTAGAAGTTCTGGATTTCAACTTCCTACCTAAAGGCCTAAATTTGGCCTCCAGAACCTCCCTACCATACTTTCCTATGTCATTGGTACCGACATGTACCAAGACAGCAGATTCCTCCCCAGCACTATCTAAGACGAAATGGTGCATGACGTCTGCTACCTTCGCACCAGACAGGCATGTTACCAGGCGATCCTCTAATCCACCAGCCACGCAGCTATCAAATACCTAATGATCGAATCACCAGCTATAACGGCTGTCCTGATTCTTCCCTCGTGGGCACATGGCCCTGGAGAAGCCTCCTCGGTGCAAGAGGGTTTTAAATCATCTGGAGGACAGGTCCTAGCTACAGGATCACTTCCTGCCACACCAGGGTGATGCTATCCTGTCACATGATCTCTCTTCTCCATGGCAACAGGGATGCTGCCAGACTGGAGGTGGGACTTCAGTACTGCATCCCTGTAGATCTTGTCTGTGTACCTCTCTGTCTTCCATATGTCCTCAAGTCTGCCACTCTAGCCTCCAGAAGTCGGACTTGTTCCCTGAGAGCAAAGAGCTCTTTGCATCTAGTGCACACGTAAGACCCCTCACCAACTGGGAGAAAATCATACATGTGACACTCAATACAAAAGACTGGAAAGTCCCCCTCGCTGCTGCACTGCTGTCTGAATCTTAGTTTTAAAGTTGTGTTTAGGTAGTTAGGTTGTTTACTTATTTAGGTTTGCTGGGGATACTTATACTAATAAAACTATATCTAATACGTTTAATGGACTTTGTTCATCTCAAGATTCATTTATCTCAGGTCCTTAATGTATGCCTGATGAGGATAAACAGCTGCACCTGAGAGTGAATATGGGCACTTCCTTCCCTTTAAGAGGTTTAAGCACCTATAAAGCTACGATTATCCCAGAAGTGGGTGGGAGTCGGGGAGGGAGAGAAAGAAGACTTATTAAAAGTTGGCTGATACACAGTGCCCTGTCCTCCGCTTCTAAGATAAAGTTTTACCAATTTCCTGGGTGATTCACACAGCTCTTGTTTTGATAGAAGGGACCTTTTTAAACTACCCCTTTGATCTGTCACTTGCCTTTAACACCTATTTAAGGCAGCTTCATGGATCTTTTGCCTCCTAATTGGAAAGGCTCTTTGTAAAGGTCACTAGAAACAAGTTTATTTTTCTTTCTACTCTGAGACTATTCTACTTGTATGCTAAGCTATATTCTGATTTAAGTATGAAAGCTCTAGAAACAAATTTATTTCAGTAACTATTTACTCTGTTTTACTTTCTAGGTTAAGCTAAACTCTGATGAAAAGCTCTCTAGAAGTAAATTTATTTCAAAGTCTATTTACTCTTTTATTTTATTTTCTATGCTAAGCTATACTCTGCTTTAGAACATAGACTACGTGGTCTTTTTCTGCTGTCGTGTTTCTATCTAGTGTGTCCTTCCATAACAACCACTACAAGAGGCCCCTTTTTTCCTTTAGAGATCCTCAGCTTCTCCCATGCTTTTTTAAATTCAGATACTGTCCTCATTTCTACCACCTCCACTGGGAGACTATTCCAGACATCTACCACTCTTTCCGTAAAGAAATATTTCCGCATATTACTCTTGAGTTTATCCTCTGTCACCCACATCCTATTTCCCCTCGTAGCAGAGCTTGCTTTCCATCGAAAGAGGCTCTCCTCCTGTGCATTTATGCCACAGAGGTATTTAAATGTCTCAGTCATATCACCTCTATCCAGCCTTTCCTCTAACATATATACATATTAAGTTAGTTAAGTCTGTCCTCATATGCTTTATAATGAAGACCACTAACCATTTTAGTAGCCACCCTCTGTACTGACTCCAACTTGTTTATATCCTTTTGAAGGTGTGGTCTCCAGAATTGCACACAATACTCCAAATGAGGTCGCACCAAAGATTTATACAGAGACACTATCGCCTCCTTTCTTCTGCTGGCCATTACTCTCCCTATGCACCCAAGCATCCTTCTAGCTTTCGCCATCACCTTTTCTACCTGTTTACTTTCCCCCCTATACTATATTGCTCTCTTGGCTTGCTGCAGCCCAAATGCACGACCTTGCATTTTTTAATGTTAAATCTTAGCTACCAAATTCTAGACCATTCGTCAAGCTTCGCGAGATCCCTCCTCATGTTATCTACACCTTCCTGGGTGTCTACTCTATTGAAAATTTTGGTATCATCCACAAAGAGACAAACCTTACCCGACAGCCCTTCTGTAATATCACTATTTATTTATTTATTTAACAGGTTTTATATACTGCTTTATCATTTCAATCAAGGCGGTTTACATTGAAATTTAGTAATGTACATTAAACAGGGACATCGATAACTTGGATTTTTCTGAGGCAATGGAGGGTTAAGTGACTTGCCCAAGGCCACATATAGTGCTAGTGGGAATCAAATCCTGGTCTCTGGGTTCCAAAGCCAGTGTTCTTAACCATTAGGCTACTCCACTAACAAAGATGTTAAAAAGAATCGGACCAAGGACATATCCCTGGGGCACACCACTGGTAACCTCCTTCTCCTCAGAGTGAGCTCCATTTACCAGTACCTTTTGTTGCCTCCCACTCCACCAATTTCTAACCCAAGTAGTAACTTTAGTCTCTATCCCTAGGGTGCTCAGTTTGTTAATTATTCGCCTTTGCGGAATGGTGTCAAAGGCTTTACTGAAATCTAAATACACCACATCTAGGGCTTTCCCTCGGTCCAACTCCCTGGTCACCTAGTCAAAGAAATCGATCAGACAAGACCTGCCTCTGGTGAATCCATGCTGCCTCGGATCTGGTAATCCATTGGACTCCAGAAATCTCACTATTTTCTCTTTCAGCAGCGCTTCCAATAATTTACTCGCCATCGAGGTTAAACTAACCAGCCTGTAGTTTTCAACCACATCCTTACGTCCATTTTTGTTTAAAGGGACCACACATTCCTCTCTCCAGTCCTCTAGCACTACTCCCGACCTCAAAAAGGCATTGAAAAGGTCAGTCAGTGGAGATGCTAGAACGTGCCCAAGTCCCCTCATTGTTCTTGGGTGTATCCCATCTGGTCCCATCGCTTTGTCTACTTTAAGTTTAGCTAGTTTCTTGTGAACAATGTCTTTTGAAAATTGTTCAAGATGCCCCTCTCTTCTGTTCCTGTTGGTGTTTTATGAGGTCCTGCTCCTGGTACTTCAACTGTGAACACAGAACAGAAATATTTGTTAAGCAATTCCGCTTTATCCTCATCAGCTTCTACATATTCCTCCTCTTTACCCTTGAGTCTGACAATACCCCTTTGCACTTCCTCCTCTCACTAACATTTCTGAAAAAAGTCTTATTCCCGCATTTTATTGCATTGACTATTTCCTCCTCTTTTTGAATCTTTGCTTTCTTGACTACTTTGCTAGGTTCTCTAATTTTTTTTCTCCCAAATATAGATGCTTATCTTCCTCTCTCTGTGATCTCTTGTATTTCATGAAGGCCTCCCTCTTTTTCTTTACCCTTTCAGCTACTTCTTTCAAAAACCATAGTGGTCTCCTTTTCCTTTTACCTTTATTTACCATTTTAACAAAAAGGTTGATTGCCCTTAATATATCCCCTTTCAGTTTTGCCCACTGTTTTTCTATATACCCTAGCTGTTCCCATCCCACTAACGAATCCCTGAGGTATTGTCCCATCTTTGCAAAGTTAGTTTTCCTAAAGTCAAAGACCTTCACTTTTGAATGGATTTTAGTAGCCTTAGTCCTTATAGTGTGGTTCAATATCTGGTGATCACTGGATGCAAAATGATCTCCCACTATAACATCAGAAACACTTTCACCATTGGTAACCACCAAATCCAGTATGGCCCCTTCACATGTGGGTTCTGTTACCAGTTGCTTGAATACTTCTCCCTGTAGAGAGTCCAGGATCTCCTTACTTCTAGATGACACTGCAGCAGGGATGTGCCAATCAACATCTGGCATATTGAAATCCCCTATCAGTAGCATTTCCCCTTTCCTGGGAATGCTGCATATGTCTTCAATTAATTCTCCGTCCATTTCTTCTTGTGAGGGAGGTCTGTATATCACGCTAATACAAATAGATTTCTCTTTCCCTCTTTCTAGTTTAACCCACAGTGCCTCCTCTCTCCCTTTTTAAGCCCTGTATTTCCATAGCTTTAATATTATTTTTTACATATAGTGCCACTCCTCCTCCCCTTCTTCCTACCCTTTCCTTTCTG
Source organism: Ichthyophis bannanicus (assembly GCA_033557465.1). NCBI lineage: Eukaryota > Metazoa > Chordata > Amphibia > Gymnophiona > Ichthyophiidae > Ichthyophis > Ichthyophis bannanicus. Next base: position 366,435,426 of record CM066033.1, on the reverse strand, counting down.
AATAAAGTATAGCCTGGTATAGTTACATACTCGTTATGGTTGTCCGCAAACCATGTCTGTGTTACTGCCGCTAAATCCAAGTCAGCCTCTCCCATTAAAGCCTCAACATCTGGGATCTTATTTCCCATGCTACGGGCATTTATACACACTTTCCATATGCTGGCCCTTTTATCTATTTCCATAAAGGTATTTAATGTTTCACTTCCCCAATGAATCTAGTTTAATGCCCTCTTCAGTAGGTTAGCCAGTCTGCTACTGAAGACATATCGACCCTTCTTGGACAGATGGATGCCATCTCTGCTCTGCAACCCTTGGAATAGCATCCCATGGTCCATGAAATCAAAACCACTCTCTTGACTTAGTACCACCAGTGAGCTTTGTATTTAAGACCTTACTGACTCAACAAAAACACTGAATTCTAAAATACATAGATTTATCAGTTTTAACCCCAAGAAGTCAGTTTTACCCCAAGATTTGGAGTTTATTCCAGAAGATTATACTCACAAGTGTAGGTCTACTTCCAGTTATAGCAGTCACTCTGCTGCACTCTTGCACGACACAGACATACACACCCACCTTGCACTCTGTTTTACTCACGTATACCTGACAGAGATACTCACATGTGGCCTATGACTACTGCAAGAAAGAAGTGTCAGGAATCTACCCCTTGCTTGCATAACAAAAGGTGCCATGCTGCAGCTTGCTAAAGAAAAAGATGAGCATAGGAGACGGGTGAAAAAAAGCTTAGGGAAAGGGATTAAAACTGGAAGGGGAGGAGGCATTTAGAATGTTCAAAGTGGGAGAGGAGGAAATAGAGAGCGAGTGTATGGATGGTTTTTAGGGAAGGGAGGCAGAAAGTGCAAGAGAGTGATAATGAAGGGGGAGAGCCGATGATAGAGGAGTGGGAGAGGCTGGGAGACGGAAATGTGAGTGCAGTAGGATAGGGGACAGTGCAAGGGGGAAAGAAGCTTTTAATGTCCAGAGCCACAAACTTGTCCACATTCATCCCCATCCACCTATCTTCGTTACACACATGCATACATACACATAATGCACATAAATCACCTTACCTTCTGATATCCTACCTCCACATCCCCACAGATTCAAACCTCTCCATGCAGATAGCTATAGTGCTTTATGGATTGTATGCGATGAAGCCTATGCATACTATCTACCCACACATCCTTTAACACAAACCCTGCTACTCTGTGGAGATACACTTTACTTTAGGCTGTTTCTACATAGTCTCAAATACAGAGTCCGCAAGTGGAGTAAAGAGGAAATGAACCATTGGGTTATGTTGTGTACACTTCAACTTGTTTAAACTCATCTACACTACCTGCTTTTACCATATGCTCTGGCAGTGAGTCCCAACGTTTAATTATATTTTGAGAGAAAAACAGTTTTCTTTTATCCGTTTTAAATATACGGTTCTACTTTGTAGCTTCATGGTGTGCCCCCTAGTCTTATACTTTGTGATAAAATGTTTATCTGTTCCACTCCATTGAGGATTTTATAGACTTCTCATATCTCCCCTCAGGTGTCTCTTCTCCAGGCTGAAGAGCTGTAACCTCTTTAGCCTTTCCTCATAGGAAAGTTGTTCCATTCCTATTATTTTGTTCGCTCTTCTCTGTTCCTTTTTCTAATGCCACTACATCTTTTTTGAGATGTGGACATCAGATTTGTATATACTACTCAAGGCATCATGGAGCGATAGAGGCATTATGTTATTAGGAATCATTAAAAGAATGAAACAAACGTTCTGTGTTGAATGAACATTTAGTCCTTATGAACCAACTTTTCACTTTCTTTTTGGAAAAGCAAATTGGGCATCTGTAGCTCTATAAAATAAAATAGGCTCCTACAACAAACCCCAGTAGCACACACATTCTCTTATACAAATGTATACCTGCTCCAAAAGGTAAATGCACTTTTTTTTTTTTTTGTAACTTTCTTTATAGTATGCCGAGGACTACACAGATACTCTATCTATCTATAACAATAATTATCATAGCCAGCCACAAGGTTCTCTATCATTGAGTAACAACCATAATCTGTACAGCAGTTACAGGTATATCAAAGTGCACAATCCACAAGCTCAACAGGAGCAAAAACATTCCACCTTCTGTGCTGTGCCCTCGCCACCAGCCCAGCCCCCATCAGCCACCAGGATCCCCAGGCATCCAGCGAGAGCAGGCCACTAGTGGGGGGAGAGGGGAAGGGGGAGCTGGGGGAGTCGGGAAATAATGATGGTGCAGGGGACATAGGCAATTTCAAAAAAGTCACATCTAAAGTACATCAATCCACCAAGTTCCAATTCACTTTTTGTCTTTTCCCCATTCCCATGCATGGTGTGGTGCCCAGATGGAGTTGTAACCTTCCATTTGGTGCTTAAGCATAAAAGACAATCTGTCCATATTAGCGAGGTCCTTTAACCTAGTATGCCATTCTGCGGGCCCAGGAGCTGCGGCCCGCTTCCACTGTCTGGCAATCGCCATACGGGGTCCCAGCAGTAAAAGCTGTACCAATCTGCACAGCTGTTTAGCAAATCCTGGGATAGGGTCCAGATAACCCAAAAGGCAGGGAGTGGGATGCAGTGCTAATGCTCCCTTAACTGTTTCATTTACAGTTGAGATTACCAGCCCCCAAAACCTTTGGACGTATGAGCATGTCCACCAAACATGAAAAACCACCACCCATGCACTTTTATAAAATATACAAGTCCACTGCAGCTCTGCTCAAGCTCCAGCTTCACTTTGCACAATTTATTGTGATCTTGGGCAGGTCACTTAACACTCCATTGCTTCAGGTATAAACTTAGATTGTAAGCCCTCCAGGGATAGGGAAATACATTTAGGTACAGTAGGTACCAAAATCCCTTCCCTTTGTCCTTTTCCTGTATGCAGATCATGTAAAAGTAGGTGCAGTTTTATAACCTCCAATCTCTAGGAACAAGAAGGAATGTAGTCTTTACATATGGGTGATGTCGGTACCGATGGAGCCCACGCAGGAACGCTTCCCAGCATCCAATAGGAAAGTCTTTGGGAGCACTCCACTGCACCAGTGAGGCTGCCTTCCCACCTTCCCAACTCCCTCCTCAGTTCTTCATTTTCTGCAGAGCCAGCAGGAAGCAAATCCTGTCATTGCAGAAAATTCTCTCTTTTTGTGGTTAGCATCTGCCTTCCCGTCAGTCCGCCAGTTCCCTTATTCTTTCTTTTATTCTTTTCTACTGTTTGTTTTTTTCTAACTTCTTCAGGCACATCAATGCCATTTTAGGCCTTTCACCTACTATACTGCCCACTGACGGTATGGAGAAACAGACTAGTGGTTTCAAAAAAAATGTTCCAAATGTGGCAGTACCATTTCGGCAACTGACACGCATGACTGGTGCTTGAAATGCCTTGGGCCCGATCACCAGCTAACAGAAAGTTCCCTTTGTAAAAAGATGACAAAAAGAAGCCTGCAGAACTGGGCCTCTAAGTTTTGGAACTCTCTTCACTTCAGGCATGGTATCTTTTGGCATCGACATCATTGAGAGACTCATCCTCCTTTTATGGATCTCTGGTATTGAAAATATCCAAGCTCAAGTCTTCATCGAAGATAGAAAAATCCTCCAGAGGTAGATCTCGTTCCCAGCATCTAGATGCCTCTGGCGTTGACCTGGAGGTTGATCGGCCTGCCAAACAGCCTCCGGAGAGCTACTGGTGCCATGCTCTGGGACAGTGGCGTAAGTCTCCATCACAGATACCCAAGCATCGGCAACCTCACTAGACCAGCGTATACTGACCATTGAGCGGAGTTGGCAGCTCTCTTGGTACACTCCATCCCCGACAATCCTTTGCCCTTGGGAACCGAGCCATCCAGACCGGTACCGGTACCGACACCGACAGCTTCATCGGCACCGATGCAGGGGGACATCTGGGTACATGGCACTGCATCACTGCCACCCATTCCTTCCCTCGAGTCCATCCCTGATACCGGGGCTAGACTCAAATGGGTTCCCTAGCCCAATACTTACATACATTGGTATCGGCGCCTGTTGGAGCATGAACACTCTTCCTGCCGATACTTCAAATCCTCTGATTCCGACTCCCCTGCTTTGGATGAGGAGTCACTCGATTCCCAGGGGCCCTGAGGCCTGCCTTTGGAGCCTTCCCTGCTTCCAGAACGACGCATGTCACTCCTGAGGACATGTCCTTCCAGGAATTTATTCGAGATCTAGCTAGGGGTCTCTCCATAATGGTGACCTTTATTTCTTTTTTTAACAGGTTTTTTTTAATACCGCATTATCTTGTAATCAAGGCAGTTTACATTGTAACTTCCATTTTACAGAGAACTTGCAATAATTACAGCTAACAATTTAAACATAACTGGACAACTTTATAGCATGCAAAGGGATGGGGGAACTTGGCGTGCTAAAACATGAATTATGTACAAGGTAATGTATAAGCAATAGTTCATGTAGTGTAGGCGCTAGATCCAAGTAATGTTGTGGAGTCAGTGGGTTCATTGAAGTGCTCGATGAAGAGGAAGGTCTTGAACTGTTTCCAAAAGTCCTTTTAAGTTTGTGGTTGTTCTTAATTTGTCCAGGAGAGAGTTCCAGATAGATGGGGTGGAAAGTGAGAGAGCCCTCTTTGCAGTGGAATTTTTGACCTTTGTGAACAGGTTGGGTGTAGGTATGGTGTTAATATTACTGCTTCTTTCAGGTCTGTTTTGGGGTTTGGTACCACAGCTCAATCTGGGGGCAGAGTTTTGACTGGCTACACTTGGAAGGAACCAATCTACCAATCACCGCAGAGGGAAACCTCCGGTGGGTGGGTGGGTGGCTCATCCTTTTTGCCCACAGGTGGCCTCTTATCACCTCTGACTTGAGGGTTTTGCAGATAGTCCAGAGTGGCTATATGCTACACCTTGTCTCCCCCCCCCCCGAGGGAACATGCCCTCGATCCTCTGCACCTCAGCCTGTTGCAAGGGGAAATCTCCACCCTTCTGGACAATCTCGCCACAGAGCCTGTGCCTTCAGTGCAGGTCAGATGCGGGTTCTACTTCAGGTACTTCCTTTTTCCCAAGAAGACCCGTCTTGGATCACTGAAACCTCAACACCTTCCTGGTGCAAGAAAAATTAAAGATGGTCTCGCTGGGGACTCTGCTTCCTTACCTTCAGAAAAACAATTAGCTATGCTCCCTGGATCTCAAGGGTAAATACATGCAAATACCGATCCATCCCACCCAGATCTCTAATTCATCCTTGAGGGCGCCAACACTTCCAGTATCGTGTGCTTCTCTTCAGTCTGACTTCGGCGCCCTGGGTCTTTGCGAAGTGCCTTGCTGTAGTGGCCGCTTACCTCTGGACTTCTGAGGGTGTTCATCTACCCTTACTTGGACGACTGGCTCATAAAGAGCTCCACGGACAGAGTGAGACAATCAACTCAGCTAACCATCCAAGTGCTTGAGCTGTTGGGATTCATGATCAACTATCCCACGTCCTACCTCCAGCCCTCTCAATAGCTGGAGTTTATTGAGGCCCTCCTCAACATCATTCAGGCTCTGGCCTTTCTTCTGCTGTACCATCAGCAGAGGCTGATGGCCCTGGTCTGCGATTCCCAGCAGAGGTGTCAGGTTATAGTTTGTGGGATGTTGAGGGTGCTCGGCCATATGGCCTCGACAGTGCACATCACTACCCTGGCTCGCCTATCAATGAGACAAGCTCAATGGACTCTTGGTACTTGGTGGGAACAAGCCACTGGCCGTCTTCAGGACTGGGTGGTGGTTACCGCTCCTCTGGTCTAGTCCCTGCACTGATGGCTGGATTCTCAAAACCTGTTCAGAGTGTCTCCCCTTTCAGGTGTCGCTTCCCCAGACGGATGTGTCCAAGCTGAATTGGGGGGGAGGGGTGCATCTGGACGGCCTTTGTACGCAAGGCGTATGGCCAGAGCGGGAGAACCTCTACCAGATCAACTTTCTGGAGCTCCAAGCTGTAGCAAATGCTCTCAGGGTGTTCCGGAATTACCTAGCCAATCAGGTGATGATTTACTACATCAACAAGCAATGGGGCACCGTGTAGTATCTCCTGTCCTGGGAAGTGGTCCACTTATGGAAGCTTGCCATCACTCATGGTATGGAGCTGAGAGACATCTATCTGCAGGGAACTCAACTTCCTGGCAGACCAGCTGAGTCACATCCTCCAGCTGCACCAGTGGACTCTGAACAGGGAGGTTGTGGCCTGGATCTTTCAGGGGTGGGATATCCCTTTGATAGATCTATTCTCCATGTCGCAGAATGTCCAAATGGATCATTTCTGCTCCAGGGTTGCTTTGAGGGATAGGATGTCACTAGATACCTTCCTCCTGCCCTGGGGAGTGGGCCTGTTTTACGCATATACCCCCCTTTCTTCTCATAGCAAAGACCTGTTGAAACTCAAGGCAGACAAGTCCTCTGATTCTCATTGTGTCATATTGGCCCAGACAGCTGTGGTTTCCCCTGCTGCTTCAACTTTTTCATTGGAATCCTTTGTGGTTGGGCTCAACTCTAGACCTCATCTCTCAGGAGGACAGGTGCTTGCTCCACCCCAGCATCCTGTCCTTGGCACTCAGTGTGAATTTTGAGCAGATATTCTTGTCGGATCTTAACCTGCCCGAGGGTGTTACAGATTTTGTTAGTCTCCAGGAGAGCTTCTACGAGAAAGTTTTATGCTTTTCAAGTAGAGGTTCACCTCCTGGTGCGCTGACTGGGTTCTAGATCCCTTTTCTTGCTCCGTCAACAGGTTGCTTGAATACCTTTCACACCTCTGAGTTGAGTTTCAAATTCAGTTTTGCCTGGGTCCACCTAAATGTGGGCCTACCATTGCAGCTCAGAGAGGACGTTCATCTCAGCTCCACCTCTGGTGGTTTGCTTTATGCGAGCTCTGCTCCTCTCTAAGCCTCCTTTCAGGTCCCCAGCGGTGGCTTTGGACCTCAATGTGGTTTTGGCACAGCTCATGTCGGCGCTTTTTGAGCTGTTTTTTTTCCTGCCCTTTTGAAGTTCCTGACCTGGAAGGTCTTGTTTCTGGAGGCAGTTATGTTGGCACACCATGTCAGAGCTCCAGGCCCTGATGGCTCATCTGCCCTATAATAGAGTGGTCTTATGTACTTATCCGCGTTCCCTCCCGAAGGTTTCTGCTTTCCATCTTAATCAGTCTGTTGTACTACCCACTTTCTTTCTTAGGCCTCATGGGGGAGGTGGTGCTGCACATGCTGGATTGTAAGCAAATCTTGGCCTTCTACCTTGAGCAGATGAAAGCCCGCTGATGGTCCACCCAGCTGTTTCTCTTTTGACCCAAGCAAACTCGGGGCTGCCTTTCAAAATGCATCTTGTCAATTTGGCTGATAGACTGCATCTCTTTTGCTTACAGCCAGGCTGGTCTGAGCCTTGATGGTGTTGTCCTAGCTCACAACATCAGAGCCATGGCTTTTGGTGGCCAACTTACACTCAGTCTCAATGGAGATCTTCAGGGCTGCAATGTAGTCTTCGATCCACACATTCACATCATATTATTGTCTGGATGGGGATTCCCAGTGTGACAGCAACCTTGGCCCGTCCGTACTCCAGCATCTCTTTGGGGGTTAGGTTCCAACTCCTTCCCACCAAGACTCTTCTGTCTGTACAGCTACCAAAAAGACTTTTCATAGAGCACGAGTGCTGATGAATGGAGCTGTATGGTGAAGATTTTGAATCTGTTGAGTTCCCCTATGGGACTACCTATGCTACTCCTTGTTGATTCTCCAGTTATTATTTTGTTGTCCCTATTGGGCTTTTTTTGGCCGCCTCAGTTTTCAGTAGCCTGTAGCTAGGGAGTTCCATAAATTAGGACTTCATCCCTGGTTGTCCACGGAGAAAACGTAGTTACCTGTAGCAGGTTTCTCCGTGGACAGCAGAAATAAGTCCTCACAACCCTTCCATCTCCCTGAGGAGTTGTATTCTGCTACAGCTTTATCATACTGGGGAAGATGGCACTGTGACAGGTGGGAAGATAGGCGTGTAGGTGCGGTGTAGCCTCCCAAAAGCTTCCAATAGAAGCTGGGGAGCGTTCTTGCACGGGGCTCCATCGGTGACATCACCCATGCGTGAGGACTTATTCCTTCTGTCCACAGAGAACACCTGCTACAGGTGGGTAACTACGCTTTCCTCCACCCCACACTATACATACCTTTCTTTTCTGTTGTTCAGGGCTTCTCAGCTGTATTAAAAGGTTGCTTTTATTTGTTTCAACATGTGTAGTTTGTTCAGACACTACATACAAAGAACAAGTATGCACCACTGTGAAACATGGGGCCGTGTTTATTAAACGTTAGTACGTGCTATCTGCCATCATGTCCGTAGGAATAATATGGGTGCTGCAGGCGTTAATAGTGAAATTGATAGTAAAATTGGCCCATTGTATTAAAAAAAAATAGGGGTTACAGGCCTTGACAAACTTGCTTGGAATTTAGGAGCCTACCACCAAAACCTAATTCACAGCGCATGCTCCCACCCACCCCAAAAAGGTGTACCACAATTACTTTTTAAGGTTTTAGGGTCTGATTCACTAAAACTGTTTCCATTTTGGGGCAAAAAGCTTAATAAATCAGGCTGTTAGTGGGCCACTGCACAGTGTCAACAGAGGACAGTGGTCTCGCTCCTTCTTCCTCTCCTATACCCCCCTCCCACCCTACACATGTGTATTCTTGTGTGGCATGCAGGTGGGATGCCTATGTGTGCGTGTGGTGGGAGAGGGGTGCGCCTTTTGCACATACACATTGTGCCCTTTACTTCCCATGCATTCATCTCTTCACCTTCGAACCCCTTGCACGCTTCCCTATCCCCCACTCCATCCCCTCTTCTGCTGTCGCTTCCTCACCCTAACTCTGTTTCCCTTCCCAGATTCCTTCTTCCTCACCCCTTATACTCCCCCTCCACTATTTTATTTACTAAAGTAGCACCTATTGTGCCTTTAAATATCTTCAGCTGTTTGCTGCCAGCACCCTTTCTCTTTTTTTTTTTTGCAGGCTCGACAGACACTGCTGGTCCTAGTTGTGATTGTGGTCTTCTGAAGCACTTCCGTCTATCTTGGCCATGTGCTCTGAGCCCCAGACGCTGGGTCCAATTTTTCTTAGTCACCATGGTGACAGTACCTGGAGTGCATCGAGCCCTGGGTTATTATATCAGTCTTATGCATACATGTCTCTCTTTTATAGACGTGTCCCCATCACCTCCCATGTTGGTAAATTTAAAGTGGTGTCTGAGGAAGGACCAGTGGAACAGTGATCAGATTCAACTTATCCTTCCTTTTATAACCATAGTGCAGAATGAAGAGCAAGTTTGTATAGGTTTAACTAAGAAAGCAGAAATCATAAGCTCTGATGGGAGGGAACTAGCAAGAAACTGAACATCTTCAAAACATGAAGAAAAGTTTCTCTAATCTTTTTCTTTCTAGTTCCCTAAAATGACTCATATCATTTCTTTGTTGTCAGTAGTTGAGACATTGTGTAAAGGGAGGAGGCGAGTAAGATTAACTGAGCAGTGGCAGAGCTTATGAGTTGGCAGTTGGATATGGGGTTCTGCGTTCCTCTTTTCTAGAAGCATCTGCAAGTGAGTGAGTAATTTTGTGCTGGTTAGAGCTAGCAGTTTCAATTAGCCGTTTCCAGAATAAAGCAGGATTTTTGCATGGAGAAGAGTTTGATCTCCTGTGTGATAGCTCCCAGGCAGAAGGGACATAGAGTATCTTTCTTAGGCTTGTATATCTCATATCCTTAAAAATTGAGGGTGTCTGTCAAGCTGTGGGTAAAAGTTTCATTCAGTATGAAAAAGGAAGTGAAAACTGTAAGAAGATATTTACTAGAAGTCTTCATGTTGCTGCCAGAGGGATAGAAAAATCCAGACTATAGTTATACAATGCAAGGGACCACCTTAGAAACCACCATCTAGGAAAAAGATTTAGGTGTCATTATGGATAATATTTTGAAACAGCAGGTGCCAAGAAAGCAAATAGCATGCTAGGAATTGTAAGGAAAGGAATGGAGAATAAAACCAAGGAGATTATAATACTTCTGTATCACTCCAAGGTGCAGCCGCACCTTGAATATTGTGTGCAGTTCTGGACACCATACCTTAAAAAGGATATAGTGGAATTAGAAAAGGTGCAGGGAAGAGCCACCAAAATGGTAAAGGGGATGGAAGGATACCCCTCTGAGGAAAGGCTTAAAATGTTAGGGCTTTTTAACTTCGAAAACTGACGACTGAGAGGGGGGGGATATGATAGAAGTCTATGGAGTGGGACGGGTAAACGTAAATCGGTTGTTTATGCCATCAAAAAGTAGAAAGACTAGGGACATGCAATGAAGATACAATGTAACTCATGTAAGACTAATAAGAGAATATTTTTCCTCTGTGTGTAATCAAACTCTGGAATTCATTACCAGAGAATGTAGTGAAGGCTGTTAGTGTAGCTGGGTTTAAAAAAGGGTTTGGAGAAGTTCCTGCTGGAAGGGTCCATCAACTATTAGAGGACCCAGGGAATCCACTGCTTGCACTGGGACAAGCATTGTTGAACCTGTGTGCCTTTTTGAGAATCTGCCAGGTATTTGTGACCTGGATTGGCCAGTGTTGGAAATGGGATACTGGACTTGATGGACCTTGGTCTGACTCAGTATGGCATTTCTTATGTTCTTATAAATCTTATCTGTGATTGGATAAGATACTCAAACTTAATCACCTTTTTAAAATATATTTTTTATATTTTGTTAGATTTATGTTTTTATCCTTTTATTATTCATTTTGTATGGTTTTTTGCTACTGTATTTGTGTTTGATGGTTTTAATTATGTGGCTTTTAATTGTTTTATTATGCACAATTATTTGTACCTGGTTTTATTTTATTTTATTATGGGGCCTGTTTACTAAGATGTATGCCAGTAGGATGCAATTAAGCTGCCAAATTTAGTGCAGAGGCCCATGTTAATTTTTGGGGGCATGGCCGTCCATCCTTCTGTCAATAGCACAATGCTAATGCGCAACTCTGCACTAACTGGCATGTGGATGCATTTAACGCAGCAGTTGCAGTTCGTGCAAGCCCACGCTAACTGCAACACAATGTTAATATCCACCTTTATGCCCCTAACCCACTCTGTTGTGCACTAACTGGTCAGCATGGGATTTTTAGCAAGTGGCACACTTAGCATGTGTCAAACTCTGTGTTAATGGTTAGCGCATTTTAGTAAACATGTCCCTATATTATTTTAATTGAGTTTTTTATATTTTCTAGTTTTTTATTTTCTTTATGGTTTTTATCATTTATTTATATTTTATTTATTTATACTATATATGCAGTGATCTTGTGTGTTGTTCTTGTCCTTTTTCTGGTTTGTGTGTATATAGTACACCAGTGTTTCTCAAACCAGTCCTGGTGTACTTTCCAGTTAATCTGGTTTACAGGATACCCACATGAAGATGCAGGAGAGAGATTTGCATGCCCTGCTTCCATTGCATGCAAATCTGTTTCATACATATTCATTGTGGATATCCAAAAAAACATACCGATTAGGGGGTACATCATGACCAGTTTGAGAAACACTGCAATGCTCCGCAGAATTTCAGAACAATCTTCCCTGTAGTTTGGGCTGTTTCAAGGTGGGCTTGCACCAGAGCCCTGTACAGAAGTAATATTACTTCCTTTACTCTGCTAGTGATACTTCTCTTCATGGACCTAAAATACTATTAGCTTTCCAATTGCTTGTCAAACTATCTAACTTGAGATTACCAGAGATTTTGACCCCCTCAGTCAATCAACTGATTTGGGACTGCTTTTAGCCCTTTGATTTCACACTCAATATGTATGATTTTCATTTTTTAAATTAAATAGTTGCAGAAACCTTGACTATTTCATTTTTTCTTATGCTATGTCTAGTTGAAGATTTTTATATCATCTGCAAACGGGTGCACTTCGTTTTCTAGTTCTTTCACATTACCTCAGTTAGAAAGACATTGATGAAGATTTAATCTACCCCTAGCACTGATTACATTGCACTGGCTAAATTCTTTTCATTATATTGAGTCCCACTGATTACCCTTCTGAGTCCTGTTGCTCAACTAACTTCTTACCCAGTTTCATTTTTCCAAACTCCCATGCTGCTAGCTTATTTGCAAGATTTCTGTGTGAATCGGTGTCAAATATTATCTCCAGGAACAAGCAGGAATGTAGTCTTCACATATGGGTATCGTCGGTACTGACGGAGCCTGCGCGGGAAAGCTCCCCAGCGTCCAATTAGAAAGCTTTTGGGAGCATCCCACAGCGCCTGTGTGCTGCCTTCCCGCCTTTCCCAACTGTCTCTCTCAAGTTCTTCGTTTTCCGCGGAGCCGGCAGGTCGCACTTCCTGTCACCGCAGAAAATATCCCATTTATTATTCTTTTTTGTGGTCGCGTCTGCCTTCCTTCGACGCTACACCGGTACCGCCGGTTCTTTCTTTCTTTTCCTTGAAAAAAAAAAAAAAAAAAAAATTTTACTGGAGTCTTCCAGCTTTTTTCTCCTCTGGTGCCACGTGCCATTTTGGGGCACTAGGCCCAACTTTTCCTCTACAATGGAAAAACCCGCTTCGGGTTTTAAAAAGTGTTCCAAGTGTGGCGGTACCATCTCGGTCACCGACACCCATGAGTTGTGCCTCAAATGTTTAGGTCCTGACCACTCTATCTCCGAGTGTGTTGCCTGTGGGATGATGTCGAAGAGGGGTCGGCAAAAGCGAGCTGCTAAACTTAGCACCCTTTTTCCCTCCGATGCAGCATCTGTGGCATCAACATCTTCCTAGGGCTTCGTCTTCCTCCCATGGATCTCAGGTAACTAAACATAAGTCTAGCCGGTCCTCAAAGGGTAGATCTCCTTCTAAGTAGCGAGATGCCTCTGGCGTTGCCCTTGAGGGACTCACACTGGCAAAATTGCCCCGGCTGGAGACTTCAGCTTCCAAAGCATCATCGGGGCTCCAGGATGTTCTCGAGGCCCCAACCTCGGCAGAACTACTGGTGCCATGCTCTGGGGTACTGGCCGCTTTGTCCGGTACCGATACCCAGGCATCGGCGGCGTCGATAGACCAGAGATTCTTGGCTATTGAACGCAGTCTGGCGGCTCTTCTCTCGACATCGATGCTCCCAAAACCGCTTCAGACAATCCAACCGGTACTGGTACCTACATCGGTACCGGGGGCAATTGCATCGACGTCGGCAGGTGGACTACCGGTACCGATGCATGGTGTGCCCTCCGGTACTGACAAGTCGGTACCGGACCCCGTCGATACTGACTTTGATCGGTACCGGTATCATGTGCTGCACAATTACCCGGACAGGCGATACTTTGAATCCTCCGAGTCTGAAGACTCTGACAGCTCTGTTGATACTAGAGTACTTCTTCCTGAGGATTCTTCCTCTCCTAAATGTAGGATGTCTCCTCCAGAGGATATATCCTTCCAGGATTTTATCCGGGATGAGGCTCAAGGTCTTTCCATCAAAGTGGCTCCTGAAACAGAGCCTAGGGCAAAGGAATTGGAGATTTTACAGTATCCTAAAGCTCCCAAAGAGGCAGCTACTTTGCCTATTCATGAGATCTTGCATGATCTCATGCTAAGGATGTGGGAAACACCTCTCACCACTTCTCCTCATTCTCGTAGGCTCGATACCATGTATCGAGTTCCTCCCTGTCCTGGATTTCAAAAAACTCAGCTGCCCCACCATTCCATGGTGGTGGAATCGGCTATGAGAAGGATCAAGAGTGCAAAAAGACATGCATCTAATCCTCCGGGACGTGAATGTAGAACTCTTGATGCCTTTGGGCGTCAAACCTTCCAGGCTGCTATGCTTTCTGCCAGGATTAGTTCCTACATTTTATATATGAGAATGTTCCTTAAGGAAGTTACAGGAGATCTAGAGCTTATGAGCCCTCTCCTTCCTGATAAGAGACAAGATTATCTTGCACTTATCAAACATGCTCAGGATGTTTCCAAATTCGTAAATCGTGCAGCTTTTGATTGTTTTGAGTGCATAAGCAGAACTTCTGCTGTTGCCATAGGTGCACGTAGGATTGCCTGGCTCCAGGCATCTGACTTGGAACTTTTGGTACAGGACAAACTGGGGAATATTCGTTGCACAGGAGAGAATCACTTTGGCAAAAATTGGCAAGAGAAAGCTAATGAGCTAGATGCTGATAATCTCACCTTGGATAGATTATCAAAATCTACAGCTGATCCTGCAAGGAAAAAGTCCTACAAAAAAACATTCTTCACTAGAAAGAAGAAGTTCTACACCTCCTATACCCACCAAGGGCATCGTTCAGGTCAGTCTGCCCAAAAGGGTCAGCAACAACCTAAACAAAGAAAAACAAAGGCTGCTAAGCCTCAACCGGCTCAGCAGACTCAGCCTCCACAGGGGCTTTGACTCCCATCTAGAGAACTTTGTCTTCCTGGCCCTGAACGGGCCAGAGCCTTCCACATTCCAGGAAGATTGTTATTTTGCCCCCAGATGGGGGCAGATAACAGCAGAAAGTTGGACTCTGTCCATTGTAAGAGAGGGATACAAGTTTCACTTCCTCAGCATGCCCCCTCCTACAATGGTAAGACGGTTCAATTCTCAGAACTCTCTCAACTCCCAGTTAGATCACGAGGTCAGTCTGCTTCTTGCCCAAGGGACAATAGAAGAAGTACCTATTCATCAACAAGGTTCAGGGTTCTGTTCCCCCTTTTTCCTTATTCCAAAGAAAATAGGAGGGCACAGACCCATTTTGGACCTCAGAGAATTGAACAAATTCCTGTTCAAAGAGAAATTCAAAATGATTTCTCTGGGAACTCTACTGCCATACCTTCAGAGTCAGGACTGGCTTTGTTCTCTAGATCTCAAGGATGCGTACACTCATGTTCTCATCCATCCCACTCACCGAAGGTTTCTTCGCTTTCTTTTTCAAGTGAAGCACTACCAATACAGAGTTCTTCCTTTTGGCCTGGCCTCGGCACCAAGGGTGTTTACAAAATGCATGGCTGTGGTGGCAGCATTTCTCCGCACCCTAAAAATATTCGTCTTTCCTTACTTGGACGATTGGCTCATTCGAGTCCCATCAGAGCCAGAGGCCAGGTTTTCTCTATCTCGTACAATGCGTATCCTTCAAGATTTGGGACTTGTTATAAACTTCCAAAAATCCAACCTAGCTCCTACTCAGTCTCTAGAGTTCATAGGAGCTCTGCTGGATACCACACAGACAAGGGCCTATCTTCCCGCTGCCTTCGCATTGTGCAGTTAGCTTCCCAAGCAATGCTAAAGTCCTCACCTCACTGCTCGGGAAATGTTACAATTGCTAGGCCGCATGGCATCCACCGTGCATGTGGTCCCTTATGCCCGCCTCCATATGAGGGCAGCCCAGTGGGCTCCATCCACTCAGTGGACTCGGGCGTCAGGTTGCCTGTCAGACAAAATAGCAACCTCAAATCATCTTATTTTGTCTCTCCAATGGTGGCAGTCACCCCAGAATCTGTTGGTGGGGTCTCCTTTTTCAGCAACCCCCACCCCAAGTAACTCTAACAACAGATGCCTCACAGGTGGGTTGGGGAGCCCATTTACAAGGCCTCTCTACCCAGGGTTCCTGGCCTCCACAGGAGACCAATCTACACATCAGTCTCCTAGAGCTCAGCAATATTTCTTGCTCTTCGAGTGTTTCACACCCAGCTCAGCTACAAAACTGGCCTAATTCAAACAGACACCTAGGTAGCCATGTTCTATGTGAACAAGCAGGGTGGAACAGGCTCTCTGTCACTCTGCAACGAAGCTTTGCGACTTTGGGCCCTCACCAGAGAGCATCAGATTCATCTCCTTGCAGTGTATCTTCCAGGCATTCAAAACTCTTGGGCAGACAGACTCAGTCGAGTACTGCTTCCACACGAATAGTGTCTCCATGCAGACCAGGTGGCCAAACTTTTCCAATTTTGGGGAACCCCGGACATAGACCTCTTTGCAAGTCTGCTGAATGCCAAACTTCCCTGGTACTGTTCCAGAATTCCGGCTCAGGGTTGTCAGGCCAGGGAAGCCTTCCTCCTCCATTGGGGTCGGGACATCCTGTATGCCTTCCCACCCATTCCCCTAATTCCCAGAACTTTATTCAAGCTTCAGAGAGTCAGAGGCCATATGATTCTCATAGCCCCACATTGGCCACGACAGGTGTGGTACCCTCTGCTCTTATATCTCTCTCAAGCTCCATCTCTGGAGTTAGGATCCGCTCCAGATCTCCTATCCCAGGAGGACAGGATGCTATGGCATCTCAATCCCCAGTTTCTTCATCTCAGGGCCTGGTTGCTGAAAGCCTAGAACTTCATGGTCTTAATCTTTCTCAGCAAGTAAAGGATATCCTTTATGCTTCCAGGAAACCATCCACAAGATGCTCGTATGCTTTCAAGTGGAAAAGGTTTACCATATGGTGTTCGCAGAAGGGTCTTAACCCTCTTGCAATACCTCTGGAATCATTACTGGAATATCTCCTTCATTTGTCTAATGCAGGGCTTAAGACCAATTCAGTGAGAGTTCATTTGAGTGCTATTGCAGCTTCTCTCAAGCCTTTAAATGGGCAACCTATTTCCTCTCATCCTATCATAGCGAGATTTATGAGAGGCCTTCTTCTAACTAAGCCTCCCATTAAGCCATCACCGGTGGCATGGGATTTAAATTTGGTTCTTGGCCAGCTCATGAAGCCGCCTTTTGAACCATTAGCTACTGCACCTTTGAAATTCCTTTCCTGGAAGGTTATTTTTCTTATTGCAATCACATCAGCACGTTGAATCAGTGAATTGCAAGCATTGGTGGCTGATCCTCCTTATACAAGGTTCCATCATGATAAGGTAGTCCTTAGGACTCATCCTCACTTTATGCCAAAGGTGGTTTCACCTTTTCATTTAAACCAAGCAGTTTACCTTCCTGTTTTTTTCCCAAGGCCTCATGCCTCTAATGCAGAAAGGAGTCTTCATACTTTGGACTGTAAAAGAGCTTTGGCCTTTTACTTGCAAAGGACGCAGCAACATAGAAAGTCCTCTCAACTCTTTGTTGCTTTTGATCCTAGTCATTTAGGACTTCCAGTCTCCAAAAGGACACTGTCCAACTGGATTGCACAGTGTATATTGTTTGCCTATCGGAGTAAGAACCTTCCTCTTGAAGGCCATGTCACAGCGCACAGTGTGAGAGCCATGGCAGCCTCTATGGCTCATCTTCACTCTGTCTCTATCGACGACATCTGTCGAGCAGCTACCTGGGCCTCTGTTTATACCGTCACAGCCCATTACTGCTTGGACAAGGACTCCCGCCGAGATGCCTTGTTTGGTCAGGCTGTTCTTCAACACCTGTTCCATACTTAATCAACTCCTACCCACCATCCCTGGTAGGATTCCAGAGATCCATGGGGGAAAGTGGAGCCCTTTCAAAAGGGCACACAACTTCTGGGGTTTCTCCCTGGCATCTGTAGCTAGGGAGTCCCCATATGTGAAGACTACATTCCTGCTTGTTCCTGGAGATAGCATAGTTACTCACTTGTAACAGGTGATCTCCGGGAACAGCAGGAATTTAGTCTTCACAACCCACCCACCTCCCCTAGGAGTTGTATCTCTCTATCTCTCTCTTTTTCTCTCTCCCTCTCTCTCTCTTTGTCTCAGCTTTAAACTCAACTGGAGAGAGAGAATTCGGAAAGGCGGGAAGGCAGCACGCAGGCGCTGTGGGATGCTCCCAAAAGCTTTCTAATTGGACGCTGGGGAGCGTTCCTGCGCAGGCTCCGTCGGTACCGACGATACCCATATGTGAAGACTAAATTCCTGCTGTTCCCAGAGATCACTTGTTACAGGTGAGTAACTATGCTTTACTGAGAGTCAAAAAATGTCACTGTTCTATCCATTGATCAACCAATCTAGTCACTTCATCAAACAAGTTTGGCAAGATCTTCCTTTTGAGACATTATCTGTGATCCTTTAATCTATGTGTGGACACAGTGCCGCTCGAGGGATACCAACTGGCCAGATTTTCCATATAACGCTAATGAAAGTGCATAAATATCTCATGCATAATCCTAATATATGCAGATCTGTCTCTTTCCATATCCATTAGCATTATTTGGAAACCTTGTTGATTGGTAGTGCTCAATGAGCGACTGCACCCCTGTTTTAATGCAGTGGCTTCTAGGAGTTTCACTATTCTTTTGGTCAGTAGTGTATGGTGTGTATCATGTAGCCCACCACTGATGTCAGACCTAGAGGTCTTTAGTTTGCTATTGCTTATTTTTGCCCACCCTTGTCAGACAGTATTAGGTCTGCTTTTTTCCAATCTCTTTGAATCTCCCCTGTTGCAGCTGGTCAATTGAACAGAATGGTTAGGGTACAGTTGGGACAGATTTGATCTGAATTAAAACCATTTAGATAATGAGTTAAATAGTAGACATGGTTAGGGTTGTAGTTTGAGAACCAGGAGAGCCTGGTTCCAATCCCATTGCTGTTCCATTTGAGCTTGATCAAATCTCAGCTACAAATTTAAGTTCCTTATCATCCCTCTGGTCCAGTCCAGATTTGTGGGTTATCACATCTCACCAGCAGCTTGGAGACTGAGCATGCCAAGTTTTGATGATGTCACTCTACATAGGCAGCTGGCACCTACCAGACTCTGTATTCTCAGTCTCCAAGCAGCTGGTGAGGCATTTTATTTATTTAAAATTATTTTTATCCGACACTGAATCTAGGCGGATTACATAAAAAAAATGTACATAATTAAACACAATCAAAATTAACCAAACATTACATATATTGAAGGTGACTATTCGCCTATGATGTAAATGTAGAGAAGGTTTGCTGGAATAAATGTGCCTTCAACTGACGCCGAAATGGCCCGGATAACAAGCAGCTAGACAATTCACTTATGATTTAAACTGGACTATTCACCTATGATGTAAATGTAGGGAAGGCATGATTTTTGTGTACTCTGCATTCCACTGAAGAGCCACAAATAAGGACTGATTACTTTAATTGCATGGGGTTTAGCTAATTTGGACAGTGGCCCTTTAAATTCACGGGAAAGTAAAAGAAAGAGAGGAAGGTTATACTAGAGAGAGCACATTTGACTGAGTGAGCTCAGGTAGTTTTCAAGCAGCTCCCAGTCCCTTGAATGGATGAGGAGCCTGCAGACATTTGTGCTGCTTGCAGTCCCCGGATCCCTGCAAGAGCCTCTGGCCACAGCTGAGACCGGAAGGGCCAGTCCAGTAGGGTGATCAGGAGATTGGCAGAGGTTGGCGGGTAGTGGAGAAAGAGCCCCTTCCGCTCGTTTCATCGTGGTTCCGAACTAGCTGCTCGCTGATGGAGGGGGAGGGCAGTTGTACGGTGAGTTAAGGAGGCTCTAGAGCTCTAGAGGCAGTAAATGGGCAGTGAACAGCTTCAATTCATTTTGGCAGCAGCACAAGAACTCAGTGCTGCGTGAAGGGAGATACAGCCAGGGATTTCAGGCTGGCTTAGGGTGTTCTTCACGTTTAGTTGTTTTAGTGGTTTTTACTGTTTTCTTGCTTAAGGTGGTCGGCAAGCGGGGGCAATTTCTCTGGGCGTGAATGTCGGCAAAAGCCACGTATTTGGCCTATGGTGCTCCGTTTCCACTGTGGGTTTTTGCCGTGATTGTGAATTGGAGCACTGATTGGTGGAGAAAGGCCTTGCAGGTGGCAGAAATGGTTTGGCAAGCTTGGGTGCATCCTCTGGAGTGTCAGAGATGCCTGCACAGCTGTCCTCAGCACTCAGATTGCCTGCGGTTTTGGAAGGAATGGCAGCCATGTTAGAGGAGTCTAGCAGCTCCTCTCCTCAGGTGGTGGATGTCCGTGACAATGTTGATTTGTCCCCGAGGCTATCTACTTCTAAGCATCCCTCCTTAAAATCTCCTGGGATATTTTCACCAGAGTTTGTCGTCCTGATGCATAAAACCTTCTGTTTGAGGCAAAGTTTGGGAGAGGGTGCCTCAGGCTTGGAAGAAATGGCAAAGAAGGGATTACCTGAGGCACCATTTGGGAAGTGGATAGACAGCCCATGACTAAGCAGAAGTATTTGGATAATGAACCCTGGGAAGATAAGACTCCCTCCATTCTGAAGATTCAGAGAACCCAGAGGATAGTGCAGTAGGATTATGGGGGGAGTCTGTATCAGTGGTGTTGAAGGAAGGGGAGATCATGCAAGGTGAAGACCCCTGTATAGTGTGAGTTTTCTGCCAAGAGGAGTTGGCAGCTCTGATTTCCCATTCCCTGGGGGAACTCAGTGTGCCTCAGGGAGTGGCACGTGATGCAGAACCGCTTGAAGACCCCCTGTTCCTAGCTCTCAGGAAACTTAATCAGTGTTTCCTGTTCATAGGGTGAATAAGCAGATGATCCAGGACAAATGGGAGATTCCAGAAGCAGGCCTGAAGGGTATGTGAGCCATGGCACGGTTATACCGTTGCCGGAGCAGGAAAAAGTGTAATATATAGTGATAGCATTGTCGGTATTCTTCCTTTTATACAGAACACGGCTCATGTGATAAGCTTGTTGAGAATGCATTGGGCGATTTTTGCAGCTATACCCTTGTTTTAATAAACCCTTAGTTACAGCACACACCAGATGTTCAAATATCAGGGATAAACTGTTGAAATCTGAATTAATAAGGGATCGCCCGACTATTGATGCAACGGGAGAATGGGGCCATTGGACTTGTGTCAGGTGCAAATTTTGTAATACCACAGTGAAAGGGACCATCTGGTAAGATCCTGTGAATGGCCGAATTTATTCTATGCAATGGCGTATTACTTGTTTATCGAGCTATGTGGTATATGCACTTCATTGCCCATGTAGTCTGTTATATATCAGTCGCACCATTCGTCCCATTAAATTGCGTCTGGGTGAACATTCATCTTGCATTAGGATGGCTGTCTGTTCTGCTCCAATTGTGGAGCATTGCCTTATGGTGCAGCATACGTTTGACTTGCAGTGGTGGATCATAGATCATGTCCCCATCGATCCTCAGGGTGGGGTCAGATTGAATAAGTTGCAATGGAAGGAACAGAGCTGGATATTTAAAATTGAACACTGTCAACCCTAAGGGCCTGAATCTGGGAATTGATAAGCTGAGTTTGTTTTATTTTTCATCCAATAAGGGAAGGGTATCCCTGACGTCATCGGACTCTCCCTCGCTTGATTAGTGGTTCCCAAAAAGTGACGCACGGTCTGAACAGCCAGTGTTTAAGATAGCAGACGCTTGAACAGGGACAAGTTTGGACGGCTCTCTGAATCTGGGCATACTTTGGTGGAAGTATTTGAAGAGGCTTTCGCTGTCCAGTGGCACCTGAAGCAGGGCTGCTTGCTTTTAGCCCGAAACATGCACATCGTATGCGGAGACTATCACCAATGAAGTGGATTCGCTAAATAGATAAGTTGCTGTCTTTTTGAGACTATGAATGATTAAAAAAGATTATGGCAGTCCTGCGAGAGAGACGCTGTCCTCTCCTGAATGTGTATCCGACAAAGATACTGCATTAATCTGCTTTGATTGAAGGGGTTTTCTTTCACACTGTTGAGGGATCAGGAAAAGGAGCCGCTCCAGTTGCCCAAGGTTGATGCGCTGGTGTCAGTTTTACAAAGACGACCACAATCCCCATGGAGGGTGGCACTGCCCTCAAGGATGTTCAGGATCGAAAGCTGGAGGCCTTGCTCAACCAGGCATTTGATATTTATTAATGCATGTTTACGATGGACACGGGGGGGGGGGGGGGTTTGTTGGAAGGCGATGGAGAGTCGCAGCGGACATCTAAAGAGGCGGCTAAGCTGGAGTCTGGTGTGGCTTACCTAGCAGATGCCTTTTTATGATCTGATTCAGGCCTTGTTCAAGAGCATGGCCTTGGTTGTGGCGGCTCAGATTTCTGTGGTTGAGAAATTGGTTGGCGGATGGGTCCTCCAAGACTCGCTTGAATAAGCTCCCCTTCAAGGGTAAGCTCCTGTTCGGGGGGGGGGGGGGGGAGGAAGCATTGGCTAAACTGGTAAAAGATTTAGGGGCATCTAAAGGAAGTTGGCTTCCCAAGGATAAGCAGAAGCCAGTGAGGTCTTCGTCCCCAGTCTGGGGTCAGTCCCAGGACTTTTGTTGCTTCAGGGCGGTTCATTTTACGCCCTATCGGCGGGGCTGCTACCCCTTCCGGGGACAGGCCTTTCGAGGCTGTAGAGGAACCGGTAGAGGTTTTTATGCAGTTTCCTCTTCGACAGCCGATAAGCTGCAATGAAATGAGGGGGGCCCAGGATGGAGTGATTCCTGTGGGGGGGCCATCTGCGAGAATTTTACTCCACCTGGATCCGATCAGTGGGTGCTGGAAGTAATCTGAGAGGATTGCGTGCTCTAATTTGCTTGGCCCTCATAGATGCCTGCGTGAGGTTGCCCTGCAAGGCGTCCCAAAAAGTAGCGGTGGTGCAGGACATTCTGCTGCAGCTTCAACAGTTGAACGCAGTGGTCGAGATTTCCCCCCTCCCCCCCGACCAGTGCAGATGTGGTTGATACTCCATCTACTTCGTAGTCCCCAAAAAGGAAGGAACTTTTCAACCAATTTTGGATTTCAAGTGCCTAAACCACTCCTTACGGGTGCCTCTGTTTCACATGGAGACACTTCAGTCTGTCATAGTGGCTGTAAGTCAGGGTGAATTCCTTAGGGCCCTTGATCTGACCGAAGCTTATCTACATATTCCAATTCGACTAGAGCATCAACGGTTTCTGAGCTTCGTGGTGCTGAAGGGTCACTTTCAGTTCCAACTGCTGCCTTTTGTGCTAGCTATTGTACCGCATACCTTCACCAAGGTCATGGTGGTGGTTGTGGCAGTGCTGTGTTGGGGAAGGAATCTTGTTACATCCTTGCTTGGACAATTGGCTGGTATGAGCGAAGTCTCTGGAGGAAAGAAGGAAGGCCACAGATCGAGTAATCCACTGCCCGCAGTGGCTGTACAAAGGGGAAGTGAAAAATGCAGAGTTGGGAGACCGTGGGTGAGTGAAAGAAAGATGTTGGGCATGGGGATGGAAGGCTAGGGAGGCAGATATTGGACATGGAGGAGCATAGGGAGATGTAGGGGAAATGAAGATGGAGAGTAGATTTTGGACTTGAGGGTATCAAGGGAAAATGAGGCAGATGCTGGCAAGGGGGGGTCATAGGAAAACAAGGGAGATGCTGGGTATCGGTGGGCGTTGGCAGGTGGAGTGGTGATGCTGGCTGTGGAGGGGCACAGGGAGACAGGGGAGATGCTAGATGGGTGGAATAGGGAGGTGGAGGAGATATGCTAGATGTGGTGGCTAGGGAGATCAGGGGGAGATGATGGACATGGGAAGTGGGCACAGGGAGAAGCAAGGAGTGGAGATCTTTTGAGATGCAGTGGGGATGCTGGGCATGAGGGGGTGTATAGGGAGACTATAGGAAAATGCTGGACATGGGGGGGGGGGTGGAACAGAGGGAAACAGGAGATTCAGGGTACCCCTTCACTGCAATTTCTCACAACACCGAATGTGCTGCCCACGTTCTCTCACGAAACGGATCAACGCAATGTATTGCAATAACACTTGCAAAACTGCCGCTATCAAACAAGAACGTTTAAATGTTTAAATGCAGCAGGAGAGAGCGGCTGCGCGGTGTGGGACTGAGGGGGTTTAAAAATGGAGTCTTAGTGAGCTTTCCGCATGCGTGGCGTTCTTGTTTGATAGCGGCAGTTTCGTGAGAGAACGTGGGCAGCACATTCGGTGAGTGTATTTTGTAGTATGAGTGATTAGTGTTGATAAAGGATGTCTTTTGTGATGTGAAGGTGATGGTTCATTGTGTTTTTGTGTTTTGTGTAGCGTTTTAGCGGTCCCCTGAAGAAATCGTTGTGAAACGTCTTGCTGGTACCGGGGCTGTACGTTGGGATCACAGTGTGATACGGAGTGTCCAGTCCTTTTTGGAAGCTGAGTATACCACAATATTCGTTGAATTGGCTAATTTTGAATTATTTTCATATTGATAACATCATACGGACTGGAGCTCAGTTTTAAAGTTTTTCCTTGAGGTCACTGATGTGATAAAACACGATTGCTGCAATTAGGTGTAAGCCTTAGCAGCGGTGTCCTTTTATACTGAGACCTCTTGGGTTGTTTCTGATCCTTTACACTGGTCAACATGAACGATATAATTTTGTTTGGAGTTATTTGAAATCGTTCTTAAACAACAGTGACCAATTGACTGTTTTGTGTGAGCACAATCATGGCTGGTCCGGAGGGATGGAGGGACATTTTCAGTTTTACTCATGATCATATCATGAGTTTGGCTAAAGAAAAGACTCCTTTTACACAGCTTGATATACAATTGGAATCTTCCCATGATGTGACGTGGGATACGTTTCTTAAGTTACAGAAGAAAAAAGTGAGAATGGAGTTACATCGTTTTTCTTTAATAGAATATATAAACCGTCAACAGATCCCGAGGGGCTTATGCGTATACAAAGAGCCTCGAAAGCCTGCTATGGAAGTTGAATTTGTTGATCAGTGGAACAAGATCTTGAACAAGTGTTCTCTGGACCTCATGGTTCTAATTGTCGATACGGCCAAAAAAGATTTGGAGAAGCTTGTAGAGGAGTTGAATGTAATGGAAGCCAGTCTCAAATCACTTGAGTTAGAAGGGTTTTTTCCCTTAAAATGGATGACACAAAGAAACAGCTTGAAACCTTTCATCAAGAGGTTATGACAACTAAGTTGAAGAAACTTAAGGGTGACCATATGGATTACACAGTGGGATACGTCTATCCCTGGATGAATAGCAAACGTAAATTAAAGAGGTCTGCAAAGCGAGTCAATTTTGAAGGTGGGTCGGATGATACAGCCTCTACTGATTCCACTCGATCCTCTAAGAATAGTGGGGATTTTTTAGATGGCGAAACCGACGGGAAAAAGAAGAAAAAGGAGTCCGATCGTCTCAAGCAGCGCGAATGTCCTGTTGTGAAGAAAAAATGAGAGCTATACAGAATGTACTGCCGGGTCCCGATTTGGTGGTGAATATATCGGGAAAAAATCTTTCTCCTTCAGAAATGGCTCTATTAAATAAAGGCTTGTCATTTGTGCCCAACATGTGTTTCGATTCTTTCCAATTTAGAATAGACTTTGAAGCCCTTATATGAAAATTACGGTTGAAAAATTATTTTGCAGAAGCTTCTACTTGGGGATCTGGTCAACAACAACAGGATCCCACAGGATCAGGGCTTTGGCAGGATAAGATTACCGCTAAAGTCTACGTGGTCCCCTCCAGGCCCTCCTCATCCAGCATTAGAAGTGTTTAAGAAGTTAGTGTTACAGGATATACATCACCTTGAAACAACTCATAAATTACAGCGCACAGCTCTTACTGCGGAAGAACGTAAGGCTTTGCAGAATTTACGTGCTTGGACTGACATCGTTATAAGAAGAGCTGATAAGGGGGGAGCAGTTGTCGTGTTAGCGAGAAATGATTACATTACAGAGGCGTTATCCCAATTGCAAGATTTTACAATATATTCATGTTTGCAGTTTGATCCTTTACCTGAGTTACAGCATGAGATTCATTGTCTTACTTCAGTGGCGTTGCAAGATCATCTCATTACAAAACAAGAGTTTCAATTTTTGAATGTAAAAGCTCCTAGCATGGCTAAGCTGTATCTTGTCCCTAAAATCCACAAAAATCTAGTGAAGCCCCCAGGTAGGCCTATAGTGTCTACCCGTGGTAGTGTTTTAGAGCCGCTTTCTACTTTTGTGGATTCGTTTCTGCGTCCTTTGCTTGTGACAGTCCCCTCTTATTTAAAAGACACCACTCATTTTTTGAATATTCTTGAAGAAGCTCATGTATTGGCAAGTCAACCAGATGTTCTGTTAGTTACGTTAGATGTGGTTTCATTGTACACCAATATCCCGCAGGGGGCAGCTTTAGAGGTAGTGGAACAGGTCTTATGTCAGCGAGACGATGTGTCAGAGTCGAAGCGTGATTTCCTCCTCAATTTGGCTAGATTAGCTATTTATCATAATTATTTTGTATTTCAGGGATTCCTGTATCAACAAAATTCAGGTGTTGCTATGGGTGCTACCTGTGCCCCGTCCATCGCTAAGTTTTATATGGTTTTTTTTTAGCAAAAATGGGTGGCTTCGTCTATGTATTCTTCCCACATTTTGGTGTGGAAACAATATATAGACGTTTTTCTTCTGTGGCGGGGATCTGTGGACTCGTTGAAAGTGTTTCTCGAATGGGTCAACACCTGTGATGTAAATATCAAATTTACGTATGCATATCATCACGACATAGTTCATTATCTTGACGTCTGTGTGATGCGGACTACGCATGGTTGGTCCACAACTGTTTTTAAGAAACCTACAGATAGGGTCATTTTTCTTCAATTTGGAAGTATGCATCCACCACGATTGAAAGCAGGGCTTCCCTTTTCTCAGTTTTTACGTTTTAGACGTAACTGCTCAGATAAGGTAGATTTTAAACAGAAATCAAAATTATTGCAGACTTAGTTTCCTTCAACGAGGGTATCGTAAGTCTATAGTAAGGCAAGCTTACTCTAGGGCGTTGTTTAACCATCGGGCAGCATTGTTACACACGGAATCCACTCGAGAGAGGATTGACTTTGAGGGCACTCATGTAAATTTAATTACTAAGTATTCCCCTTTGAGTGTTGCACTTCAAAAGGTCCTTCGAAAGCATAGTAACATATTGGCTGCAGTTCCTGGGCTGGAGAATAAAACTGTAAGGTGTGTGTGGCAGAGGGATTATAATTTGAGGGATTTGCTCAGTCCAGCAGTTTTGCCATCTTGTGAGGGTGGGCTATTAGCCCTTCAAAAGGGAGGACATAATAGCTGTGGTACTTGTGACATTTGTGATGTCACACTAAGTGCTGATGTATTTAGTTATCAGGGAGTCATAGTGCACATTAAGTGTCAGACCACTTGCGCCTCGAGCAATGTGGTCTATGCGGTTTTATGTCCGTGTGGTCTTTGCTATGTAGGGAAGACGACTCGCCCGTTTCGTGTCCGTATGAGAGAGCATCGGAGCCCCTTGAATCGTATGAGTCTGGAGGCTCCGATGGTTTTACATAGTGTGGAGCATGGTCACACTTTCGAGCAGCTACGTTGTTTATGTTTAGAGCAAGTGCTGAGTGGCAGCCAAGGGAGAACTGTGGATCAGGTCTTGATCAAGAGAGAGCAAAGGTTGATTTATCGATTAAATACTCTGATTCCAAGGGGCTTGAACAGTAATATAGAATGGTCAGCATGTTTTTAGTTGGGTGTTTTACACTGTTAGGGTTGGACAAAGTTAGCTGTTAGGGTTGTTGCTGTTCTCGCTGCTAGTATCTTCCATTGTTTGAAGGTTTTTTTTTAGTTTAAATGTAGCAGGAGAGAGTGGCTGCGCGGTGTGGGACTGAGGGGGTTTAAAAATGGAGTCTTAGTGAGCTTTCCGCATGCGCGGCGTTCTTGTTTGATAGCGGCAGTTTTGCAAGTGTTATTGCAGTACATTGCGTTGATCCGTTTCGTGAGAGAACGTGGGCAGCATATTCGGTGAGTGTATTTTGTAGTCTGAGTGATTAGTGTTGATAAAGGATGTCTTTTGTGATGTGAAGGTGATGGTTCATTGTGTTTTTGTGTTTTGTGTAGCGTTTTAGCGGTCCCCTGAAGAAATCGTTGTGAAACGTCTTGCTGGTACCGGGGCTGTATGTTGGGATCACAGTGTGATACGGAGTGTCTAGTCCTTTTTGGAAGCTGAGTATACCACAATATTCGTTGAATTGGCTAATTTTGAATTATTTTCATATTGATAACATCATAAGGACTGGAGCTTAGTTTTAAAGTTTTTCCTTGAGGTCACTGATGTGATAAAACACGATTGCTGCAATTAGGTGTAAGCCTTAGCAGCGGTGTCCTTTTATACTGAGACCTCTTGGGTTGTTTCTGATCCTTTACACTGGTTAACATGAACGATATAATTTTGTTTGGAGTTATTTGAAATCGTTCTTAAACAACAGTGACCAATTGACTGCCTTGTGATCTTTGGCAAATCGGGCAAATTGCTTAACCCTCTATTGCCTCAGGACTGTAAGCTCTCCAAGGGATAGGAAAAATACATTCAGGTACAGTAAGTAACATACATTGAACTGCTCCTGAAAAAGTAATGAGCTAAATACAAATGCTTTCCCTCTATTCCTGGAGGGCTACAAACAGGTCTGCTATGCAAATTAATCTTTTCTTAAATGAAATGTATACTCATAGTCATTGTGTTCCTCCTGAAAACCAGATCTGTCTGTGGTCCTGGAGATGAGAGCTGTTCTGCCTTGTTGGGTATGAGGCCGAAGGGATTAGTTAGGAATCAGATGTAAAGAATGGTAACTGTGATATGCCCTCTCAGTGCTGGCAGTGGAGGCAAAAATAGATATCTGAATTCTGAAAAAATGAAATAGGCTCAGTGAAAGACTAGGTAAAACCAGAGATCAAGCAAGGATTGATGGCATTAAAAAATAAAATGAGCAAACTAGATGGGTCTTGTAATTTTTACCGTATTCTTTCTGTGATTTTAGGGCAGTTTATCAAAACACCTTTTTGACTCTGTAGTTTCCTTATGTGCCTCTTTTGTATTTGTAGGCCAGTTGTAGCCAGTTTTCATTCATAGCTATCTGAGGATTTTCCCCTTACTTTTTATATTCTTCCAACATACCTAGTCTGATCATTGCAGCGCTGGTCGTGAGCCACCGGCCATGCACCAGGGCTCCTTCTGGAACCTTAAGCAATGGCCACAACTCCCTCTCTAAACTCCAGCACTCGGGAGCTGTGAATGCTGCCACTGTGGCATCCTTAGCACCAGCCAACCTAGGGAGCAGAAGATGGAACCAGGCACCTCCTACCTGTGAGAATACAGCACTGTCACTGGACTATCGCACACTTTTTTAAAATTTTCATTGAATTTAATGTTTATTCCTGATCGTATCTCCAGTCTAGTCCCAGACCTCTGGGTTGTCCACCTTATTCAGCAGCTTGGAGACTGAGGAACCTCCTTCTTTTATGACATCACCAGTATATCCTGCCGGTAACCACCTCCATTTGCCAGTTACCTCAGTCTCCAAGTAGCTGAAGGGACGGTGAGCCTGGGAGGTCTGGGCTCACAGGAGGAACAATTGAGTATAGTTTTAGGTGTAGCTGGAAAGATTTGGATTAAAAAAAAAAAAATAAAAGAGAGAGAAATAAGAAAGATAAGGTGAAAGCTGGTTTTTCAGGGGCTGTACCTTTAAGCCGAGATTAAAGGCTCTCCCCCCCTCCTGGAGGAGTTTTCCTGCCTCCGGTGTGTTGGAGGATCCCACTTAACGGGGCAGAGGTTGCCTCTGGTAAAGGCAACGGGGAAGTCCGTTTTCTTAGCAGAGCACCTGCAGACGGACCCAGACGGCGTTACACAGAAGTCCTGCCTGTTAGTACGCCGTGGCTGAGCGCTCTCTTCCCCCTCCCCCCTCCCGGTGCAGTTCCAGGCAATAGCTCGTGTTCAGCGACGGGGCAGGAGCAGAAATTTCACTCACAGCTGTGTCTGGGTACAGGAGACCTGCGAAAGGTAAGAGGGCCTGATTGCTTAATTTCCTGTCAGCGCGTTTGAGCGTGAAACGGACAGCGGACCCAGCCGTGTGGTGGTGGCGCGGGAAGTCTCGGAGCAGTGTCGGGCCTAGCACAGAGTGCGCAGAGAGAGCCTTGTGAGTGCGTTGCGAGCTAATTTCTTAATTTGAAGGGGCTCAGCCTTTTGTAGCTCGTCGAGTCTTGCTATTTTCAAGAGACGTTTGTGCAGGTGTTTTAGTTCGCCGGTTTTGGTTCCCCCGGGCCTTGCTTAATTCGAGGCAGCTAGTTCAGTGCGGGGATGCCCGCTAGGCTCCAGTGTTTTGTTTGTGGGCTAGAAGGGACTCGGCAGCAGATTCGGGGGTGTGCAAAAGTTGTTTAAAAGAAGCCTCTACCATGGACAACATTGCAGAGGGCAAGGAGGATCGCCTGGAGGCAGAAGCAGGACTTTCAGTCACTCAAGCAGCTAGCTTGCCCCATAGGGAACTGGTGGTGGGTCCCTCCTCCGCACCGGATGTCTCTCCCTCCCTGGCGTCCTGGCCCAAGGGGCTGGAGTCTTTCTTTTCTAGGGACTTTGTAATGCTCCTGCAACAGGCAGTGGGTAGCATCTCGCAAGGACAGGCTGGGGAAAGAGCCCAGGGACGCAAAGGAAAGAGGTCTGTGACCTCTCTGCTTACTGACGAGTTGCAGGACGGAGCAAAGAGGTCGAGGTTGGCTGAGGACCTTCAGGTCCCCTCTGTTTTAGAGGGGCAACTGTCAGATGAGGAAGGCCGAAGTCTGGACATGGAAGAGGATTTGGAGGAAGGTGAGCTCACTGATAAGGAGGACCAAGCTAGAGTAGTGCGGGTCTTCCGCAGAGAGGAGCTGCCAGCTCTCATTGGGGAAGCGCTAAAGGCGCTAAACATGCCGGTCCCGGGGTTGGGGAGAAGATGAGACCCTAGAGGATCCGTTATTACAAGTTTTTAGGAAGTATCAAAGGGCGTTTCCAGTGCATAGGGTTTTCCAGTAGATGATTCAGGAAGAGTGGAATATTCCAGAGGCTCCCCTTAAGGGTTCTAGAGTGATGAGTTGCCTTTACCCTCTTGTGGAACAACATAGAGAGGTATTTAGGGCTCCCAAGGTGGATGCGGCGGTAGCAGCAGTAATGAAGAAGACCACGATCCCGATTGAGGGCAGTGCGGCTCTTAAGGATTCCCAGGACAGAAAGCTGGACGTTCTACTGAGACAGATTTTTGATGTGAATGCCGTGTCTCTCCAGGCAGCTATCTGCGGTGCCTGGGTGGCCAGGGCCTGCCTGCGGTGTGCCCAGAGGGTCCCAGGAGGTCAGGAGGGTGACAACAATGGGGAAGTGTCCAGGCTGGAGTCTGGGGCGGCCTACCTGGTGGATCTTCATTTTGATCTGATGCGAGCGCTGTCGAAGAGCATGGCATCCGCGGTAGCTGCGAGGCATTATTTGTGGCTTCGTAATTGGGCGGCGGATAACTCTTCTAAATCAAGGCTCAGTAAGCTTCCCTTTAAGGGGAGGCTCTTGTTTGGTGAAGATTTGGAAAAGTTGGTCAAGGATCTCAGGGAATCTAAAGGGGGCAGATTACCTGAAGACAAGCCCAAGCTTGGGAGGACGGCACCCGGGAGCAAGGGGCAACAGCGGGATTTTAGTCGTTTTCGTTTCCAAAGGTTTAATTCCAGCCAGAGAGGCAGATTCCCCAGCAGAAATCGGGGATTTCGGGGATTTCGAGGGGCAGGAAGAGGTTTTGGGGCTGCTGCCGCCTCCTCTGCCTCCAGTGTTAGGAAATCGCAATGAAGTCAGGGGGACCCAGGCGCCCCTAGTCCCCGTAGGGGGGCGGTTGCAAGAATTCTACGACGCCTGGGTCCGTGTCACGTCAGATCAGTGGATGGTGGAAGTTATTTGAGAAGGGTACGCGCTGGAGCTGCGGTGTCCGGTGCGGGATGCCTTTGTGAGGTCCCCCCTGCAAGTCGTCGAGCAAGTGCGAGGCGGTGCAGGGGACCGTACAGAGGCTCCTGGATCTCGGGGCAATAGTTCCGGTACCTTCAGACCAATGCGGCTGCGGTCGATTCTCCATTTACTTTGTGGTCCCAAAGAAGAACGGAGGGGTTCGGCCAATTTTGGATCTCAAGGGAGTGAATCGTTGTCTTCGAGTTTCGCATTTTCACATGGAAACTCTGCGCTCGGTCATTGTAGCGGTTCAGGCGGGAGAGTTCCTTACCTCTCTAGATCTGTCGGAAGCGTATCTTCATATTCCCATACAGCTGGACCATCAAACGTACCTCAGGTTTGCGGTGCCCTTCGGGCAGTTTCAGTTCCGAGCTTTGCCATTTGGCCTGGCGACGGCCCCTCGCACATTTACCAAGATCATGGTAGTGGTTGCGGCGGCTTTGCGAAGGGAAGGGGTTCTGGTGCACCCTTACCTAGACGATTGGTTGATCCGGGCAAAGTCGAGAGCGGAGAGTGAAGAGGCGATGGCCAGGGTGGTTTCCTTCCTGGAGAGTCTAGGTTGGTGGTCAATATGTCAAAGAGTCAGTTGGTCCCCTCCCAGTGCCTGGAGTACTTAGGAGCTCGGTTCGACATGAAGAAGGGGCAAGTGTTTCTGCCTCAGCTAAGAGCGCAGGGCTTGCGGAAGCTGGTTCGAAGATTCTTGAGCAGTGCGGCTCCCACAGCATGGCAGTACCTTCAACTGTTGGGCACAATGGCGTCCACGATCAAGTTGGTGCCCTGGGCGAGAGCACACATGAGGCCGTTGCTGAGGGCGTTGCTCAGGTGCTGGTCACACTAACGGGACCCGTTGTTGCAGAGGCTCGCTTGCCCAGTGGAGACGCGGAAGGCCCTGCGTTGGTGGTTAATTCCCGAGTCTCTGAGGAAGGGAAAGCCGTTGGAAGCTCCAGTCTGGGTGCCTGTGATGACGGACGCCAGCCTCTGGGGCTGGGGAGCGCACTTCCAGGGCAAATTCACTCAGGCGCAATGGAGTCCTCTGGAGAAATCATGGTTGATCAACAGATTAGAGTTGCGAACGGTGTTGTTGGCCCTGCAGAATTTTCAGGCCTATCTCGGAGGAAAGGCGGTTCGGGTGTTCTCCGACAACGCGACCGTGGTGGCTTATGTCAATCGACAAGGGGGCACCAGCAGTGTAACGCTGGAGTCCAAGGCCGAGAACTTGTGCAGATGGGCCGAGGAGAATTTTTTAGACCTGTCGGCGGCGCATGTCGCAGGGGTGGACAACGTCGAAGCCGATTTTCTCAGTTGAGTGAAGGTGGATCCCGGAGAGTGGACCCTTCATCCAGAGGTGTTCCACATGTTAGTATGTCGATGGGGCACGCCGGTCATGGACCTCATGGCAACGTTTCAGTTGGCAAAGGTCAATCGGTTTTACAGCAGAAGAAGAGAAAGGATGTCGGAAGGTCTAGATGCTCTCATTCAGAACTGGCCACAGGAGCAGCTCCTGTACATTTTTCCGCCGTGGGTCCTGATAGGCAGGGTGCTTCAGCGGATCGAAAGGTACAGAGGACAGGTGATTCTGATAGCTCTGGATTGGCCGTGCCGGCCTTGGTACGCGGATATGATAAGGCTGCTGGTAGCAAAGCCATGGCGTCTTCCGGCCAGGAAGGATCTTATTTTCAAAGTGGTGTTTTTGGTGGCAGTCTGTTCAGCAAGACGGGTCTCCGAATTACAGGCGTTGTCCTGTAAGGAGCCCTACCTTTCGTTCTTTGACTCAAGAGTGGTGGTAAGACCAGTACCGGCGTTTTTGCCCAAGGTGGTGTCGGCGTTTCATCTGAATCAGGAAATTTCTTTGCCGGTGTTTAGGAGTGGCACTGGGGGTCCAGACCCGCAGAGGCTGCATCGTTTAAATGTCAGGCGGGCGTTAAAATACCTGCGTCGGACATCAGAGTTTCGTAAGTTGGAGAGGCTTTTTGTTCTCTTCGCTGCGCCAAGGAAGGGTGAGTCGGCTTCAAAGGCCTCCATTGCCCGATGGATCAAAGAGGCGATTGCATCCGCGTACGTGTTGAAGGGTAGACCGGTACCTGAGGGGCTTCGGGCCCACTCTACTAGGGCGCATGCTGCGTCCTGGGCGGAAGCTAGATTAGTGCCGCCGCTGGAAATCTGTAAGGTGGCAACCTGGTCAACATTGAATTCCTTTGTGAAGCATTATCGACTGGACATTCAAACAAACCAGGACGCATGTTTTGGAGCGGCGGTCCTTCAGGCTGGAAAGGGTGATCCTTCCCGTTAGTTTACTGCTGTGGTACAGACCCAGAGGTCCGGGACTAGACTGAAGATACGATCAGGAAGGTTAAATTAGACTTACCTGCTAATTGTTGTTCCTGGAGTAGATACAGTCTAGTCCCGTAGCCCTCCCCAGTACGGTTTTGATACGGATTACAGCCTGAAGATCTGACAGCGGAAGGTCTGGGACATTTACAGGTAAGAAGATTGTTTTCATCGGGGTTAGCTGACCCCGGGCGGGGAGGGTAATACCTAGAGGTAAGCTCTTCTAACAGGTGAGGGGGGGGGGCCTCAGCTGGTTTAAAGGTTGATGTTAAAGGTTTCCTTGAGGGGGGAAAAGTCTCCCATCTCTGTTTTAAGCTAGTTCAGTAAGTGACTGTTTACAGTTGTTATTTACGGTTCATGCTTACTTGTTGTTCTGGTGAGTCTGCTTTGTCAATAGGAAACTGGCAAATGGAGGTGGTTACCGGCAGGATATACTGGTGATGTCATAAAAGAAGGAGGTTCCTCAGTCTCCAAGCTGCTGAATAAGGTGGACAACCCAGAGGTCCGGGACTAGACTGTATCTATCTACTCCAGGAACAACAATTAGCAGGTAAGTCTAATTTAACCTTTTGGTGAAACAACATCCTATTGAATCTTTTTAAGGCTACCAAAATTCAAAAGACAAATTGGGTGACAAGCCTTGTGATTTTGTAAGTCCATGCAGTAAGAGAACAAAATAGAAGTTATTTAGCAGAGTTAGGAATTTTATCTTAACAACACATCAATCCACAGCCCCTTTGAAAAGTTGGGAAGACAAATATTTCCTATTCCAAGCTATCATGTGCTACATAATGAACAAGTGGTCTGTTGATGGGCTGCTTGTTTACTGCATCTCATATCCCTTTTGTCTTTCTTTTTATATTCTTTCCTTACAGAAACTGGAGGAGGTTGGTCAGTCATGACCAGTGAAGCTGCCATGCTCCTGAGGGGCCTTTGGAAGCTCAGCAGAGCCGTGTTGGAGACCCAGGCAGAACAGCTACAGCAGTCTGGATTGGGAGGGAAAGCTGCAGGCCTAACTAGGAAATGGCAGGTGACAGCAGAGCAGGGCTTCAGTGCAGCCATGGGGAGAATGCAGGTGAGGAAGCATGGAAGTGGAAGGGTTCTCACTGCCATGAGGATTCCTTTTAGGATATGCATTCTTTTTTAAATGAGTGGAAACGATCACTAGTTCTTCAGCACAATCTGCACTCCTCTGCCTTCATGTAGTCACATTATGTGAAGTATGCAGTATGTGACTTGATCTGTGAAGGGTCATTTGTATAGCATTGTGACCAATCATCGGTACTGCTTTGTGATGTAAATACTGCACAAATATGAATAATGGATTTTGGCAAACGTGCAATGATATGTTTCAGTGTGATGATATGAAGTCATGTTTTTATGGATGTGACATATTACAGGGCATATGTATATCTCAAAGGTGAGAATATTAGTATCATGATTATTTTTAATTATCATAGGAAAAATGTGTTTTTCCCTCTTTTGTAAGCTGCTATGGCTATATCAAAAATGTAATTGTGAGCACTTTACTAATGTATACATTAGTTATTACACAGTTATAGTTCATGCTGTTTTTCTCTGCCTTGGAAACAGGAAGATGATGGTATCATGTAGATTTGAAAATTTTCCCATCCATTTCCCTTCATTTTGCTTCTTCCCTCCTCTTTGTCCTGGTATAGCTAGGATGAAATATAAAAAATAAATAAAAATAAAAAATCAGGAGTAGCACAAGGTGCAGATGCTGTAATTTATTTACCAGCCCTCACTTGGTTTGCAGCTTGTCATGCTATGAGGGCATGTGTGTATCGGTGATGCTGAGGGCTAAGCTATTGGTAGCTCAACCACTGACAGGGTCTCCCAAGATGGACAGTCTCAGCTGAGGTACCAAACTAAGACAAACCACCCATCTGAGCAGCAGCAGCAGAATGGGATGGTGTTGGTGGCGGATGATCACATTTCTGTGATAACAGCAACACTAGAATTACCGTGCAGAAGAAAAACCTGGCAATCTACTTCCATATTTTGCCATGAAAACCCAATAGATAGTCACAACAGTTTTATTGACTACAGCAAGGCTTTTGACCATGTAAACCATGAGAAACTCTGGGCCACATTAAAAAGCATGCGTATACCAGAACACCTGATAGTTCTCTTGCGTAACCTTTACATTGTTCAAGAAGCAAAAGTTTGAATAGAACAATGAGAAACAGAATGGTTTAAAATCAGCAAAGGTATACAAGAAGGCTGCATACTTCCCCCTATCTGTTTAATTTATATTGAGAACAAATTATCAGATAAACAGGACTATGAAGGCAACAGAGGTGTGAAGATTGGTGGAAGATTCATCAACAATCTTAGCTATGCTGATGATACCACATTACTGGTTGAAAGTGAAGATGATATGAAACATTTGCTTCTCAAGTTCAAGGAACATAGTCTTAAAATGGGCCTACACTTTAACATAAAGAAGTCAAAGATCTTGACAACTGTCAAAATTAACAAGTTTGGGTTCCGGTGACGTCGGCGCTGAGATGGCCACCTAGAAAGTGAGCTCCGTTGAGCTTGGCATTAATAACAACATCCCCAACACAGAAAGGAAGGTGCAAAGTGAGCCCTGTTTGGATCTGGAGGGCAGGGGAGTCCGGCAGGTATCACAAGGTCGTCTCTGATGGCAGGGAGGAAATCGGGAGTTGATCTGAAAACCTTCTCATTCAAAAGTGCGGCAGGCACAAAGTCCCATGCGGGCAAGATGGGTGCTAGCAATGGAGAGACGGGAGAGACGGGGGAAGGAGGAACCGGGAAGGGAGGCGGTGGAGAGATTCAAAGCCTGCGAGAGGATTTAGAAGGTTGGTTTGACACAACGAAGCAGGAATTAAGGACTTTTAAGCTGGAGGTGCATGGATGGTTTCGGGACTTAAAGCAGGATATGGTCTCTTTCGGTGCAAGGCTGGAGGAGCTAGAGACCCGCATGGAGGATCAAGAGGAGCAGCAGGGGAGTAGGGAGCGGAAAATGAAATCTCTGGAGGCGGCGCAAGAGGAAATCTGGCAGAAGTTAGAAGACCTAGAGAACAGGTCTCGCCACTCAAATATCAGGATACGTGGCCTCCCGGAGGGAGAAGGGACTGGGTCACCGGTCAAGTGAGTGAAGTATATAGGGATAAGGAAGGGCGGTTTGTGATCATTAAGTTAAAGTGGGGGAATAAGATCTACACTTTGGTGAGTGTCTATGCCCCAAACTCTAACCAGGCTGAATTTTTCTGGAGGCTGCAAGCTACAGTGTTTAACAAGGCGGAAGGGCAGTTGATAATAGGGGGGGACTTCAATGTGGAGCTTAACCCCTTGGTGGACGCGTCCAGAGGGGCGGTGTCTACTCCCAGGGTGCATAGGTCATGGCTGAAACAATTAATGTCAGAGCTCGATTTGGTAGATCTTTGGAGAGAGGTAAATTATGGGCAGAGGGATTATTCCTTCTATTCTTCAGTGCATGAAGTATACTCTCGAATTGATCTGTTTTTAAATGATAAGACGCTGGTAGCTGGGGTAGAATCATGTGTGATACGTGAAAGGACATGGTCTGACCATTCCCCAGTGACTTGTAGTAACATTTGGGGACACAGAAGTGTGCAAAAATGTGGTGGAAATTAAATGGATCCTTACTAGAGGATAAGGAGGTAGTACAGCAGATCAGAGGAGAAATGGAGGAATATCTTGCCTTAAATGATACGGGCGAGTGCTCTCCTGGGACGGTGTGGGATTGTCTGAAGGCTGTGATGAGGGGGAGACTCATAGCCATTGGAGCCCATAGGAAGAAGATGCAATTACAGAGGAAATCTGAATTGTTGGCCTCTTTTGGAGATTTGGAAAAACAATTGAAACGGGATGGAAGGAATGTGGAGGCGAGAGGGAGACTGAATGGAGTGAGGATGGAATTGAGTGAGTTGCAATTGAAGGAGATACAACACGAGTTGACTGTGTTGAGCAAAAAAACTTTGAGTTCAGTAACAAGGCAGGAAGGCTCCTATCCCGCAAGGTTAAACAGCTGGTATCCAGGAACACGATAGTGAAAATAAAGAATAAGGAGGGGCAAATAAAGTGGGTGGGGGAAGAGATTGAGGAGAGATTTGTTCAGTTTTATTGGGAGCTGTACACCCCGGAAAATGAGGCAGCGGAGGAGATTAGGAAGTATTTAGACACGATTGAGCTGCCATGCCTGGGAGTAGTGAGATCAGGGGAGCTTTCAAAGCCGATTGGTGAGCATGAAGTCTTAACAGTGATTAAGGGCCTGCGAGCTCATAAGGCCCCAGGGATGGATGGCTTCACTAATCAGTTTTATAAGCTTTTTGCAAGTACAGTGGTGGGACCCCTTACCAAAATGTATAATTCCTGCCTCACTGAGACTGGCTGGGATTAGTATCCTTCACAAGGAGGGGGAAGATCCAGTGGAGTGTGGCTCATATATGCCTATTTCCCTGCTGGGGAGTGACTTAAAAATTTTCACTAGAGTACTAGCCAATAGGTTGTTACCCCACTTAGGGGAGCTGATACACCCCAATCAGTCAGGCTTTGTGCCAGGGAGATATACATTGGATAATATTAGGAGGGCCCTTAATTTAATATGGCATGGAGAGAGAGAGAGGGGGGACAGACTTTGCCCTTTTAGCAGTGAATGCCGAGAAGGCTTTTGATAGAGTGAGTTGGCCGTTTCTCTTCCAGACACTGGAGAAGGTAGGCATCATGGTAATCTTCTTGAACTGGGTGCAGATTCTGTATACGGAGCCGCTGGCATGTTTAAAAATTAATGGGTCAGTGACAGGGGCCTTTGAGCTACGGCGGGGGACAAGGCAGGGGTGCCCACTATCCCCGCTGTTATTTATAATAGCTATGGAGCTCATGACCCAGAGGATTAGGGACTGTGGGGACATCAGAGGCATAAAGGTGGGGCAATCCCAGCATAAGATCTCACTGTTCGCGGAAGATGTCTTGTTTTTTGTAACAGAGCCATCTAATTCTCTCCAGGTGATACTGGCTGAGTTAGCCAGTTACGGCAGGGTGTCCGGGTTTAGAATGAATCCCACTAAGTCAGAGTGTTTGAACATCACGATCAGTAGGGATAAGCTGGAGGGTTTGAAGCGAGAGTTCCCTTTTAGATGGGCAAAGAACAGCATCCGATATTTAGGGCTGCAGATTACAGCACAGAGAGAATTGTTTCAAGAGAACTATGTCCCGGCTAGGGCTATGATATGGAAGGAGTTAGAGAGATGGGGGGGGGGTTTGAGGTGTCTTGGTTGGGTAGGATAGAGCTGATCAAGATGATCTTGCTACCTCGGCTCCTGTACCTTTTTATGAACCTCCCAGTAGAGGTCCCGGCAGTGTTCCTGCGGAAGTTGCAGGATAGACTTATGCTGTTTGTTTGGAGGCGGGGGGGGGGGGGGGGGGGGGGAAGCCTAGGGTAGCTCGGAGTATTTTGTGTGCTAACAGGAGAATAGGTGGCATGGGTGTTCCCCAGATGGCAAGATACTATGAGGCAGTTCGGGTGCGGGCAGTGTTTGAATGGGTAGTCCGGGAGGGGGTGGAGCTGGAAGGCACTGAGGTGGGGTCTGGGAGAAGTCTGGCTAGTTTAATCTGGGGTAAGACGGGAGATTCTTTGGCCCTGGGGAGGTACAACCCCTTTGTCAAGCTCATGCTACGTTGCTGTCGGAAATGGCGGGATAGATGGTATGGGCCCCATGGGTGCTCAAAATTTATTCCCCTATTAGACAACCCGGAGTTTCCACCGGTGGCACAAGACCCGACCTTTCGAAGATGGGCCCAAAAGGGGCTACAGTACATGGAGCAATTTAGACAGGGGGAGGAGTGGGAACTTCAGAGAGAATACCAACTACCTGAGGTGGATAGGTTTCGGTATGTGCAAGCTATTCATTTGTGTAAGAGGTTTGGGGGTTGGGGGTCGGGTGTGAAGGGTGAGGTTATTGATGAGCTGTGGAAGGCTGGGGAGGTTAAAGGGTTAATATCTAAATTATACAAAGCGATGGAAGTGGTGAACTGTGAGGAGTGGGCGCACAGGAAGACATGGGAGAGGGACTTAAATGTTGGGATGGGGAACACTGGGAGGTAATCAGTAAAGGCCTGTTTAAGGGGGTTCTTGCTAGTAATGTTTTGGAGCATAATTACAAGATGTTATATAGGTGGTACCTGACGCCCCAAAGAATGCAGAAATGGAAGGGTGGGTTGGCCTTGTGTTGGGGGGAGTGCTGGGGAGAGGGCAGTTTCATGCATATTTGGTGGGAGTGTGTCTGTATCCAAACCCGTTGGTGCGAGTTGGCTGACTGGATCAGTGCGGTCTTAGGAGAGAGTGTGACCCTGGGCCCTTGCCTGGCCCTGTTGAATGTAGGCGATGAGGTTGGAGACAAAAAGGGGCAGAGATGGTGTCAAATAGTACATGGGGCTATGAGGCAGTTGATTGCGAGGAGGTGGAGGAGGCAGCAAACTCCTACATTGTGGGAGGTTCAGCGGAGAGTGGAACACCTCTATTTGATGTATCAGCTCACTGCCCTCCGACAAGGCAAATTAATGGGATTCCAAGCAATGTGGGGGCCCTACCTTAAATGGAGGGAGGGGGAGGGGTCAGGGGG
Source organism: Ichthyophis bannanicus (assembly GCA_033557465.1). NCBI lineage: Eukaryota > Metazoa > Chordata > Amphibia > Gymnophiona > Ichthyophiidae > Ichthyophis > Ichthyophis bannanicus. The sequence continues at coordinate 366,394,901 of CM066033.1, read as the reverse complement.
GTGCGGAGATTGTGGGAATTGAGGCCTCGGACAGATGAGGAATGTGGCTAAAGGGTAAGCAGATAGGTTCTAGGAGTGCTGGGTTCTTATGAGTGGTCTTGGAGCATGGGGAAAACGGGAGGAGGGAGGGGGTGGGGGGAGGGGATGGGAAAAAATTGTACTAGTTAGTAACTTGCTATGTATTAGTTATGTTAAATAGTTAAAAATGAATGCTCTTTTGTGGAGATTGTTTGATGTGATGCTTGTAATAAACAATAAAGGAAAAAAAATTAATAAGTTCATCATCGATGGAGAAGAAATTGAAATAGTTGACAACTTTAACCTACTTGGATCAAAAATCAATAAAGAAAGGACAAGCAGTCAAAAAATCTGACGATGCATTGCTCTTGGCAGAATGGCTAGACCAGATTCTCAAGATTTGTCAAAACCATGGTATTTTCAATAACATCATATGGATACAAAAGTTGGACAGTGAAAAAGATAGGCAGGAAGAAAATCAATGCCTTTGAATTATGGTGCTGGCGATGCATACTGTGTATACCATGGACTGCCTGAAGAACAAACCATTCAGTACTAGAAGAGATCAAACCTATGCTTTCTTTAAAAACTCAGATGACAAGACTTCGACCTTCTTACTTTGGACACATTATGCAAAGAGAGAGATTGTTAGAGAAAGACATCATGCTTGGCAAGATAGACGGTCAATGCAAAAGAGGAAGGCCAGCAATGAGATGGATCAATACAATAACAGCAGCTATGGGTGTCACTCTATCAACAAAAGAGAAGAGCCACCAAAATGGTAAAGGGGATGGAAGGATACTCCTATGAAGAAAGGCTAAAAAGGTTAGGGCTCTTTAACCTGGAAAAGAGACGGCTGAGGGAAGATATGATAGAAGTCTATAAATTAATGAACGGAGTGGAACGGGTAAACGTAGATCGATTGTTTACGTTATCAGAATATAGAAAGACTAGGGGACATGCAATGAAGCTACAGGGTAAACTAAGACTAATAAAAGAAAATATTTTTTCACTCAACGTGTAATCAAACTCTGGAATTTGTTACCGGAGGATGTAGTAAAGGCTGTTAGTGTAGCTGGGTTTAAAAAAGGTTTGGACAAGTTCCTGGAGGAAAGGTCCATAAACCATTATTAAGAAGTGACCGAAGATATCAATGCTTGACCCAGTACAAGCATTGTGGAACACTGTGATACCTGGATACAAACTATATTGTAATAATAGAACTGATCTAGTTGGTGGAGGGGTTGCTCTATGTTAGAGAGGGCATTGAGTCACAAAGGATTAAAGTTTTGCAGGAAACAAAATTTTCTGTAGAATCTCTATGGATTGAAATTCCATGTATGAAGGGGAAGGTGATGGCAGTGGGGTGTACTATCAACCGCCTGGCCAGAATGAACAAATGGATGATGAAATGCTCAAAGAAATCAAGGAAGCTAACAAAAGTCACAGCATAGTAATAATAATGGGTGATTTCAATTACCCCGGTATTGACTGGGTCAGTGTCACGTCAGGACATGCTAGGGAGATAAAGTTTCTAGATGAAATAAATGACTGCTTCTTGGAGCAGCTGGTTCATGAACTGACCAGAGGGGAAGCCATACTGGACCTAGTCCTTAGTGGAACACCAGATCTCGTGCAAGAAATAAGGTTGTTGGGGCCACTTGGCAATAGTGATCGTAGCATGATCGTGTTTGATTTAATTAGTGGAGGAGGGATAGTAAAGAAATCCACAGTACTACCTTTTAACTTTCGAAAGGAAGACTATGATAAAATGAGGAATATAGTTAAGAAAAAACTAAAAGGAGCGGTTGTAAAGGTTAAAGACTTACATCAAGCTTGGGTGTTGTTTAAAAATACTATCCTGGAAGCCCAGACCAGCTGTATTCCATGCATTAAGAAAAGTGGAAGGAAGTCCAAAAAACTGCCAGCATGGTTTAAAGGTGAGGTCAGAGAGACTGTTGCTGCCAAAAAAGCATCTTTCAGGAAATGGAAAAAAGAGCCAAACAACAAAAACTGGAAACAGCACAAGCACTGGCAAGTTAAATGCAATGCATTGATAAGGCAGGCAAAGCAAGAATTTGAGAATTTGCTACGGAAGCAAAAACACGAAATAAAGACTTTTTCAAGTACATTCGTAGCAAACGGCCTGTGAGAGAGTCAATTGGACTGTTAGATGATAGAGGGGTAAAAGGGGCAGTAAGAGGAGACAAGGCTATAGCGGAGAGACTGAATGAATTCTTTGCTTCGGTCTTTACTGAGGAAGATGTAGGGATGTTACCTAAGACTGAAGTGGTATTTAAAGGTGATACTAGAGGAATTGAGAGAAATATCGCTACACTGGGAAGATGTATTACAACTATTTGATAAACTGAATAGCAGCAAATCACTTGAACCGTATGATACACATCCAAGAGTGTTGAAAGAACTGAAATATGAGATTGCAGATCTGCTATTAGTAATCTGTGAATTTTCATTAAAATCATCTGTAATACCTGAAGATTGGAGGATCGCCAATGTAACGCCAATTTTTAAATAGGGTTCCAGGGGTGATCCTGGAAACTACAGACCGGTGAGCCTGACGTCAGTACCGGGGAAAATGGTAGAAACCATCATAAAGAACAAAATTACAGAGCATGTAGATAGTCATGGCCTAATGGGAGACAGCCAACATGGCTTTAGACAAGGAAGATCTTGTTTTACTAATCTGATATGTGTTTTTGAAGGTGTGAATAAACAGGTAGACAAAGGTGAGTCGGTTGATATAGTGTATCTGGCCTTTCAGAAAGCCTTTGACAAGGTCCCTCAGAGACTTTTGGCAAAACTAAAAAGTCATGGGATAGGAGGCAGTGTACTATTGTGGATCGGGAACTGGAGGAAACAGGGCAAACTATTTACAGCTATTCACAGTAGAAATTCTCTGGATCTGTGCATGGTGTGACTATTTACCCCAGGGATCTGTACTGGGTCCGCTACTTTTTGACATATTCATAAATGATCTGGAAAAGGGAATAACTAGTGAGGTTATCAAATTTGCCGACACAAAACTGTTTAAAGTTGTTAAAACCCAAGAGGATTGTGGAAAACTGCAGGAGGATCTGGATAAATCGATCTACGTTTACCCGTTCCACTCCATTCATTAATTTATAGACCTCTATCATATCTCCCCTCAGCCGTCTAACCTTTGTAGCCTCTCTTCATAGGAGTAGCCTTCCATCCCCTTTAGCATTTTGGTGGCTCTTTTCTGTACCTTTTCTAATAACACTATATCCTTTTTAAGATACAGCGACCAGAATTGCACACAACATTCAAGGTGCGGTCATACCATGGAACGATACAGAGTCATTATAATATCCTTTGTTTTATTTTCCATTCCTTTCCTTATGATACCTAGCATTCTATTTGCTTTCTTGGCCGCAGCTGCACACTGGGCCGAGGGTTTTAACATGTTATCCACGATGACGCCTAAATCTTTTTCCTGGGTGGTGGTTCCAAATGTGGAACCTTTTATTGTGTAACCATACTTTGGGTTGTTCTTCCTTAGGTGCATAACTTTGCACTTGTCCACATTAAATTTCATCTGTCATTTTGATGCCCAGTCTTCCAATTTATCAAGATCCTCTTGCAATTTTCCACAATCCTCTTGGGTTTTAACAACTTTAAATAGTTTTGTGTTCTCTGCAAATTTGATAACGTCACTCGTTATTCCACTTTCCAGGTCATTTATGAATATGTCAAAAAGCAGCGGACCCAGCACAGATCCCTGGGGTACACCACTATTCACCTTTCTCCATTGGGAAAATTGGCCATTTAGCCCTACCCTCTGTTTTCTATCTTTTAACCAGTTCCTGATCCACAGTAGTACACTGCCTCCTATCCCATGACTCCTTTAGTTTTGCGAAAAGTCTCTGAGGGACCTTGTCAAAGGCTTTCTGAAAGTCTAGATACACTATATCAACCGACTCACCTTTGTCCACCTGTTTATTCACACCTTCAAAAAAAGATAACAGATTCGTAAGACAAGATCTTCCTTCTCTAAAGCCATGTTGGCTGTCTCCCGTTAGGCCATGACTATCTACTCGTACATGCTGAGTAATTTTATTCTTTATGATGGTTTCTACCATTTTTCCCGGTACTGACATCAGGCTCACCGGTCTGTAGTTTCCCGGATCACCCCTGGAACCCTTTTTAAAAATTGGTGTTACATTGGCGATCCTCCAATTTTCAGGTATTAGAGATGATTTTAATGATAGTTCACAGATTACTAATAGCAGGTCTGCAGTCTCATACTTCAGTTCTTTCAACACCATTGAATGTATACCATCCGGCCCAGGTGATTTGCTACTCTTCAGTTTATCTAATAGTTGTAATACATCTTCCCCATGTATCGATATTTCCTTCAATTCTTCCGCACCTTTAAATATCACTTCAGTCATGGATAACATCCCTACATCTTCCTCAGTAAAGACCGAAGCAAAGACTTCATTCAGTCTCTCCGCTATCGCCTTGTCGCCTCTTAGTGCTCCTTTAACCCCTCTATCATCTAATGGACCAACTGACTATCTCACAGGTTTTTTGCTACGAATGTAGTTGAAAAAGTCTTTATTTCGCATTTTTGCTTCTGTAGCAAGCTTCTTCTCAAATTCTCCCTTTACCTGCCTTATCAATGCCTTGCATTTGACTTGCCAGTGCTTGTGCTGTTTCCAGGTTTCATCGTTTGGCTCGTTTTTCCATTTCCTGAAAGATGCTTTTTTGGCAACAACAGCCTCTCTGACCTCATCTTTAAACCATGCTGGCAGTTTTTTGGACTTCCTTCCACTTTTCTTAAAGCATGGAATACAGCTGGTCTGGGCTTCCAAGATAGTATTTTTCAACAACACCCAAGCTTGATATGTCTTTAACCTTTGCAACTGCTCCTTTTAGTTTTTTCTTAACTATTTTCCTCATTTTATCATAGTCTCCCTTTCGAAAGTTAAAAGGTAGTAGGGTGGATTTCGTTACTATCCCTCCTCCACTAATTAAATCAAAGGCGATCATGCTATGATCACTATTGCCTAGTGGCCCCAACACCCTTATCTCTTGAACTAGATCTGGTGTTCCACTAAGGACTAGGTCTAATATGGCTTCCCCTCTGGTCGGTTCATGAACCAGCTGCTCCAAGACGCAGTCATGTATTTCATCTAGGAACTATCTCCCTAGCATGTCCTGCTGTGACACTGACCCAGTTGATACCGGGGTAATTAAAATCACCCATTATTATTACTGCGCTGTAACTTTTGTTAGCTTCCTTGATTTCTTTGAGCATTTCATCATCCATTTGTTCATTCTGGACAGGCGGTCGATAGTACACCCCTACTGCCATCGCCTTCCCCTTTTTACATGGAATTTCAATTCATAGAGATTCTACAGCAAATTTTGTTTCCTGCAAAACTTTAATCCCTTCTGACTCAATGCCCTCTCTAACATAGAGCACAACCCCTCCACCAATTTGATCAGCTCTATCATTACGATATAGTTTGTACCCAGGTATCACAGTGTCCCGCTGGTTGTCCTCCTTCCACCATGTCTCTGATATTCCAATCATATCTAACCTCTCATTTAGTGCTATATATTCTAACTCTCCCATCTTATTTTTTAGACTTCTAGCATTTGCATACAAGCATTTTAGAGACTGCATTTTATTCATATTAATTTGGCTATTGGTAGACATGGGTAATTTGGGATCTTTAAGCTCTGTCTGCTCCATACTCGAGGGCATTTGGACTACTTTACTCTTTTTTGGAACCTCTCTGCTTTTGGTAGTATCCTTCAAGGATACATTCTTCCGAACCATCCGCTCTTGGGCGACTGTCGGCTTTCCCCTACTTCCTCCACTTCAATCAGCTTCCTCTCACTATCTCCAGGAACAAGCAGGAATAAGTCCTCACATATGGGTACGTCGGTACCGACGGAGCCCGTGCGGGAAAGCTCCCCAGCTTCTTAGAATAGAAGCTTTTGGGACCTCCCACTGCACATGCGCACTGCCTTCCCGCCTTCCTGAACAGCTCTCCTCAGTTTCTCTTTTTCCGCGGAGCCAGCAGGTCGTGTTCCTGTCACCGCTGAAGAAATTGTTATTTTATTTGTTTCTTTAGACCGCGTACCTGCCTTCCCCATACCGATACCGGTATCGCCGGTCTTTTCTTTCTTTCTTTAAAAAATTATAATTCTTTTTTCTTATTTTTTAGCTTTTTGGTCACTTCAGAGAGGCCTCTCGGCCTACTCAATTTCTCCTCATGGAGAAGCCAGCCCCTGGATTTAAGAAGTGTACCAAATGTAATGCTGTTATTTCAGTCACAGACACCCATGACTGGTGTCTGAAATGTTTGGGGCCTGACCATTCCATACCGGACTGCCCATCTTGCTCCCACATGTCTAAACGTGGGCTGCAGAACCGGGCCAACAAATTCCATGTGCTGTTTGCTTCAGAGAATACAGCATCACAGTCATCCAGGTCTTCTTCTCCGGATGGATCTCAGGTAACCAAACCTTCTGTGGGCAAGTCCTCAAAGAGCAAATCTCCTTCAAAGCATCGAGAGGCTCTTAGCTTAGAACTTGAGGACCCTGCCCCAGCCAAACAACCCCGGCGGGAAGTCCAACTTCCAAAAACGCCAATTCAGGGGTCTCAGGTTGATATCGATGCTACGGCCTCGACAGATCACCTGTTAGCCTGCTCTGGGGTACCGGGTCACTCCGGTACCGACATCCAGGCAGCTATGGCGTCCATGGGCGATACTGTACAGTCCATGCAGCAAGCCGTCATGGCTTTCATTAAAGCTGCAACGCCATCGGTTCCGCTTTCAGCGGTTCCGGGCCCGATACCGGTATCGTCCGCCATGCCGGTATCGAGGCCGTCCACCTCTAAACGCAAGTCGGTACCGTATGGGCTTTCGCTCCATACCGGTTCCATACCCGATACGCCCGATATCGATACCGATCGGTACGCGTATCGTGCGTTAGAGGAAAGCACCGATTCCTCTGAGGATTTTCACTCCTCTGATGATTCTGCTGAGTTTTCACTCAACTTACCTGAGGAGCCCTCTTCTCCTAAAAGGAGAATGTCCCCTCCAGAGGATTTGTCCTTCCAGGACTTTGTTTTAGATATGGCTACAGCCCTTTCTATTACCACATCCTCTGAAAAGGAACCCAGATCCAAAAAACTGGATATTTTGGGATACTCAAAGGCCCCTAAGGAGGCAGTTACCCTGCCTATCCATGAAATCCTTCAAGAACAACTGATGGATTTCTGGGAAAATCCTTTGACTTTGTCTCCTTATTCCCGTAGGTTGGACACCATGTATAGGGTCCCTCCTTCTCCTGGTTTCCAAAAGACTCAATTGCCCCACCACTCTATTGTGGTGAAGTCTGCAATGAAGAAGATTAGGAGTACCAAAAGGCACTCTTCCACCCCTCCAGGACGGGAATGTAAGACTTTGGACTCTTTTGGTAGGAAAATTTTCCAGGCTAGTATGCTTATAGCCAGGATTAATTCCTACAGTCTCTATATGGGCATGTTCCTGGAGGAACTTGCAAAAAAGGTGCGGCATTTTGCCCCCTTTATCCCTGAGGATAAAAAGCAGGGATTCCTTTCCCTAGTGAAACAACTCTTAGAGGTTTCTAAGTTCTCTAATAGGGCAGCATATGATTCCTTTGAGGGAGCCAGTAGGGCTTCGGGCATTGCTATTGCAGCCCGACGTCTTGCTTGGCTCCAGGCCTCTGATCTGGAACCTTGGGTTCTAGATGGCTTACGGAATCTGCCCTGTACAGGTGAGAACTTATTTGGGGAAGAGTGGCAAATCAAAGCCACCCAGATGGATGCTGAAAATGCCACCTTGGAAAGACTTTCAAAGTCCACTTCAATTCCTACTAAGAAAAAGTCTTTTAAAAGGCCTTACTATAAGAAGGCCAGAGTTGCTTCAAATACTGGCCAGCAGTCTTCTCAACCTCGCTATACTGCTAAGCGTCAGCAATCCAAACAAGCACGAGCTAAGCCTGCAGCAGCTACTGTAGCTCAGCAGGCTCCAACCCCTCAGGGGTTTTGACTTGCTCCTAGGGAACTTGCCACTTCTGGTTCTAACACAACCAGAACCTCTCACCATACCCGGAAGGTTGGTTCACTTTGCTCCCAGATGGGAACAAATCACAACAGAACAATGGACCCTCTCTATCATTCGAGAGGGTTACAAACTTCATTTCTCCAGCCTTCCTCCCCATCATATGGTGAGACCATTCAATTCTCCCCCATCTCTCCTAACCCTGTTGGGTCAAGAGGTTTCCTCTCTTCTTGCCCAAGGGGCCATAGAAGAGGTTCCTCTTCCTCAACAAGGGTCCGGTTTCTACTCCCCTTATTTTCTCATTCCAAAGAAGACAGGGGGATTCAGACCAATCCTAGATCTGAGAGAATTGAACAAATTTCTCTTCAAGGAGAAATTCAAAATGCTGTCTCTCGGCATTCTCCTTCCTTACCTCCAGGGTCAGGACTGGCTTTGTTCTCTAGACCTACAGGATGCGTATACACATATACTCATCCATCCATCCCACAGAAAGTATCTTCGCTTTCTGTTTCAGGGAAAACATTTCCAATACAGAGTACTCCCCTTCGGTCTAGCCTCTGCTCCAAGAGTATTTACAAAATGCATGGCAGTCGTAGCCGCATTTCTAAGAGGCATGGGAATCTTTGTCTTCCCATATCTGGACGACTGGCTCATCCGAGCTCCAACTCAGTCACAGGCCCAGATTTCCCTGGACCACACAAGGAGCCTTTTGCAGTATCTGGGACTGGTAGTAAACCTTCCCAAGTCCCAACTCATCCCTACTCAATCTCTAGAATTCATAGGGGCCCAGTTGGACACCATCACTGCAAGGGCCTACCTTCCACATGTTCGAGGCCAGCGCCTCCTGAGTTTGGCCTCCCAAGCTCAGTCCAGCACTCACTTGACAGCCAGGGAAATGCTACGCCTACTGGGTCATATGGCCTCCACAGTGCATGTGGTGCCCTATGCTCGTCTTCATATGAGAGCAGCTCAATGGACCCTGGCCACTCAGTGGACTCAGGCGTCAGGAGCGCTCTCAGACCAAATACAAACCTCCGATCGTCTGTTTTGGTCCCTCCACTGGTGGACTTCCACCAAGAATCTGTTGTTGGGGGCTCCATTTCAACCATTGCTACCCCAAGCAACCCTCACAACAGATGCCTCCCAAACAGGGTGGGGAGCCCATCTGCAAACTCTCTCCACTCAGGGCACTTGGTCTCTACAGGAGACCACCCTTCATATCAATCTTCTGGAACTGCGAGCAATTTACCTTGCCCTCAAGGTCTTCCACTCCCTCCTAGCCAACCTCACTGTCCTAGTTCAGACGGACAATCAGGTGGCCATGTTTTACATAAACAAACAAGGAGGGACGGGCTCTCTGTCGCTTTGCAACGAAGCTCTAAGACTATGGGCCTTCGCCAGAGAGCATCAGATTCACCTGCTAGCAGTGTATCTCCCAGGAGTTCAAAACTCTCGGGCAGACAGGCTCAGTCGAGTTCTGCTGCCACACGAATGGTCCCTACATTTGGACCAAATAAACCGAATCTTTCAGGAATGGGGGACCCCGGACATAGACCTCTTTGCAAGTCCGTGGAATGCCAAACTTCCCCGGTTCTGTTCCAGAACTCCGTGTCAGGGAGCTCAGGCTACGGACGCCTTTCTCCTGAATTGGAATCAGGCATTCCTATATGCCTTTCCACCCATTCCTTTGATTCCCAAGACTCTGTTCAAACTCCAGAGGGATCATGGAACTATGATCCTCATAGCTCCACGCTGGCCACGCCAAGTGTGGTTCCCTCTACTTCTACAGCTCTCCCAGGGATCCTACTTGGATCTGGGAGCTGCGCCAGACCTCCTGTCTCAGGAGGAGGGGACTTTGTGGCACCCAAACCCCAAATCCCTTCACCTCAGTGCTTGGTTACTGAAGGCTTAAGCCTTCAAGACTTTCATCTTTCCCAACCAGTGAAAGATATCCTTTCTGCCTCTAGGAAACCCTCTACCAGGCGTTCCTATGCTTTCAAATGGAAACGTTTTTCCATTTGGTGTGCTCAGCAGGGTCTTGACCCTCTGGCACTTCCTTTGAATTCTCTTCTTGATTATCTCCTGCATCTATCCAATGCCGGCCTCAAGACGAATTCGGTAAGAGTCCATTTAAGTGCTATTGCAGCATCCTTGAAACATATAAACGGACAACCTATCTCCTCTCATCCTCTTGTTGCAAGATTCATGAGAGGCCTGACTCTCACTAAACCTCCCATCAGACCACCCCCGGTCGCATGGGATTTGAATCTAGTGCTCGGTCAACTTATGAAGCCACCTTTTGAGCCAATGTTTTCCACCTCCTTGAAATTTCTTTCCTGGAAGGTCATCTTCCTCATTGCAGTCACTTCGGCTCGCCGCATCAGTGAGCTGCAGGCTTTAGTGGCTAATCCACCTTACACAAGATTTCATCATGATAAGGTGGTCCTTAGGACGAATCCCCACTTTATGCCTAAAGTGGTCTCGCCTTTTCATCTTAATCAAGAGGTATATCTACCTGTCTTTTTTCCAGCTCCTCATGCATCCAATGCAGAGAGGAACCTTCATACTCTGGATTGTAAAAGAGCTCTCGCTTTTTACCTTAATAGGACTCAGCCACATCGAAAGTCTTCTCAACTTTTTGTGGCCTTTGATCCTTCCCATTTGGGACTTCCAGTCTCCAAGCGTACACTTTCCAATTGGATTGCTCAGTGTATTTCTTTTGCTTACCAGAGCAAAAACATTTCTCTGGAAGGCCATGTCACTGCTCACAATGTGAGGGCCATGGCAACTTCTATGGCTCATCTGCACTCTGTTTCCATAGATCAGATCTGTCGAGCCGCTACCTGGGCCTCGGTTCATACCTTCACAGCCCATTACTGTTTGGACAAGGACTCCCGCCGGGATGCCTTGTTTGGCCAGGCTGTCCTCAAGCACCTGTTCCATTCCTAAACAACTCCTGCCCACCTTCCCAGAATGGATGCCTGAGATCCATCCGAAGATGGCGAACCTTTACAGGGGATCCCATGCATCTAAGCTAGGGAGTCCCCATATGTGAGGACTTATTCCTGCTTGTTCCTGGAGATAGCACAGTTACTTACCTGTAACAGGTGATCTCTGGGAACAGCAGGAATTAGTCCTCACAACCCACCCACCTCCCCTAGGAGTTGTATCTTTTATCTATCTATCTTCCTGTCCTCTCTCTGTTGACTCAGCTATAAACTCGAAACTGAGGAGAGCTGTTCAGGAAGGCGGGAAGGCAGTGCGCATGTGCAGTGGGAGGTCCCAAAAGCTTCTATTCTAAGAAGCTGGGGAGCTTTCCCGCACGGGCTCCGTCGGTACCGACGTACCCATATGTGAGGACTAATTCCTGCTGTTCCCAGAGATCACCTGTTACAGGTAAGTAACTGTGCTTTCTGCCTAGGGGAGTATCCCCTCGACTCTCACCATTGCTCTCTCCTCCAGCTTGAGATCCTAAACCTCTTGTGGACCGGGTGATGGAGTTGGTTCCACCGCCTCAGATGGAGCAGGGTTTCTACTCCTGGTACTTCCGTGTCTCCACAAAGACAGAGGTTTTTCATCCCATCCTGAACCTCCAGAACCTCAACCAGTACCTCGTGAGAGAAAAATTCAAAATGTCACTGGGTACCCTCTTACCCTATTCCCAGCAGGAGGATTGGCTATGTCCCTTGGATATGAAAGATGCCTATGCACACATTCTAATCCACCCCTTTCATCATCAATATCCGTGCTTCATGCTCAGCGGTTGGCACTACCAATACAAGGTGCTACCCTTCGGTCTTACCTCTGCTCCCAGAGTCTTCACAAAGTGTCTAGCAGTGGTGGCTACTTTTCTTTGAATCAAGGGACTATTTGTTTTTAATTATCTGAACTACTGGTGGATCAGAGGCGTGACCCCGAAAGAAGTCCAGAGTTCAACCAGCTTAACCATTCAGGTTCTGGAAAATCTGGGGTTTCTTATCAGCCATCGCAGATCCCACCTAGAGCACACTCAAAAATTAGAGTTCATAGGGTGGTATCAAGGAGAGCCCCAATCACGTCCATACCTGCTGAGGGATAGGGTCCAATGCTTGATGGTTCTGGCGAAGGCAGTCCAAGTGGCTCCTCTCGTCACCGGTTGTAATATATGCTATGCCTCCTTGGCCACATGGCTTCCGCAGTCCATGTCATCCCAATGGCAGTCCTTCACATGCACCAGGTGCAGTGGACATTTTTTACTCAGTGGCGCCAGGTGACTTACAGGCTCAGAGACAGAGTCTGCATCACCTTTCCACTTTAAGAAGGCTCTATCCTGGTGGCAGCAATCCAGGAATCTTCTGGCAGGTCTTCCCTTCCAAGCCCCACTGCACCATTACATCTTGATGACTGATGCCTCCAAGTTGGGCTGGGGAGCTCACATAGACGGCCTGTGCATGCAAGGACCCTGGACATCCTGGGAAAGCCTCCATCAGATCAACTTTTTTGAACTCCGAGCCATTGCCAATGTACTTTTGTTTTCTGGCACCAACTCACCCACTAGACAGTCCTCATCCAGACGGACAACCAAGTGGCTGTGTTCTACATCAGCAAGCAGGGCAGCCCGGGTCTTACCTTCTCTGTTGGGAAGTGGTGCGCCTCTGGAAATTTTCCATCTCCCAGGGCATGTCCCTCAGAATAGTATACCTCCTGGGGGAGTGTTGTTGCAGACCATTTCAGCAGAGGCCTTCAACCGCCCGAGTAGACTCTCAACAGCCAGGTGGCCAACCGGATCTGCCAGGCATGGGGCACACCGTGAATAGACCTCTTCGCCACTCCTCACGATGCCCAGCTGCCATGGTTTTGCTCTCTAGTGCCCTGCCAACATTGCGTGGCTCCCGATGCCTTCCTCCTTTTCTAGAGCAAGGTTCTTCTCTGTGCGAACTCAGACTCCTCTATTGGCCAAGACCCTTTTCAGAGTTTGGGCAGACGGCACCCACATGATTCTCATTGTGCCATATTGACCCAGACAGCCCTGGTTCCGCCTCCTGCTACAACTGTCACAGCAATCAGCTCTCTCCAGTTGGAATCTACTTTGGATCTCATTTCTCAGGATGGAGGGAAGTTGCTACATCCCATCCCTCAATCTATGGCTCTCACGGTGTGGATGCTGAATGGGAAGCACTTGCTGCTCACCAGCTGCAGCCAGAGATAGAGAACATTTTCCTTGCTTCGCGCAAGGACTCCACACGACGAGTCTTTGCTTTCAAGTGGTGCAGATTCTCCATATAGTGTACAAGCAGGGCCCTGGACTCGTTCTCTTGTCTGATCAATTCAGTTTTGTCATACTTCTTACATCTTTCAGACTCTGGCTTAAACTTCAGCTCAGTCAGAGTGCATCTCAGTGCAGTGGCTGCTTACTATCATTCGGTGGCTAATAAACCCCTCTCCACTCATCCATTGGTGAGTCATTTCATGAGGGGGCTACTTCTTTCCTGTACCCCCATTAAACTACCGCCAGAACCTTAATGAGGAACTGGATTGGCTTCTCTCTCTCTCGTTTGAGCCACTCAGCTCTTACTCACTCCGATTCCTTACTTGGAAGGTCATTTTCCTGGTAGCACTCACTTCTGTGCTCAAGGTTAGTGAACTGCAAGTGCAACTGCTGGTGGCGCATCCGCCTTATATTAGATTTCATAAGTACAGAGTTGTCCTCTGGACTTGCCCTAACTTCCTGCTTAAGATAGTTTCCGCTTTTCATTTCAACCAATTGGTGGTGCTGTCCACCTTTTTTCCCAAGCCTAAGGCCAACAGGTCTGAAGCATCTTTGCATACTTTTGGATTGTAAGCAAGCGCTTGCTTTCTACCTGGAGAGGACGAAAGCCCACTGCCGTTCTCCCCAGTTATTCATCTCCTTCGACCCCCAACAAAGGGCATGGCGGTGACAAAACGTACCCTCTTGATCTGGGTGGCGGACTGAATCTCCTTTGCTTTTATGCTCAAGCTGGCTTCTCCTTAGAACACCATGTCACTGTGCACAATGTGCGAGCTATGGCTACTTTGGTAGTCACCTTCATTTAGTCTCCACGGTGGATATCTGTAGGACTGCTACTTGGTCTTCTGTCCACATCTTTACAGCGCATTGCTGTCAGCATGGAGATTCCTGGCATGACAGCAACTTTGGCCAGGCTGTACACTGGCACCTTTTTGAGAATTAGAGCAACTCCTTCCCATTGGCCCTTCTGTCCGTTCAGACTACCACAGAGTCATGCTGATGCTGATGTCTCTGCTGACTGCTGATACTCAAAACTTTCAGCGATTGCTCATGCTGTTTGCTTGGTTCTTTTTTGTGGTTGTACCTCTTTAGCTTTTTACGGAGGTTTTTTTGGTAGCCTATAGGTATGGGAGTCCCTAAGTAAGGATTGATTTCCTGCTTGGTCCTGGAGAAAGCGTGGTTACTCACTTTTAACAGGTGTTCTCCGGGAGCAGTAGGAATCGGTCATCACTAACCTCCTACCTCCCCGTGGAGTTATTTCTTTTTAGGCTTGATTAAGCTATGTTATCATATTGAGGTGAAGATGGCTCCTTTGGGCGAGAAGACCAGCATGCATATGTGTTGCATTTCCAAAGGCTTCCTTTGGAAGCTGGGAAGTGTTCCTGGTGGGCTCAGTCAGTGATGTCATCTTTAAGTGAGGACTGATTCCTGCTGCTCCTGGAAAACACCTATTACAGGTGCGTAACCACGCTTTATGGTGGGTGCTGCGTGGCCTTGTAGGAGTCTGTGCATTTCAGCCAGCCTGAGCAACCTGTGCTGTGCCTTCATGGATGGACCTTCCACAATAATGGATCTCTCTTCTAGAGAATCTAGGGAAACAAGAGTCAGAAAGCAGACTTTCCCCTCCTAAAGTTGACAAGAGTATGTGTGCCAGAAGGTGATCCTCCTGTGGAGGTGGAAGATGTTTTTGGTGGGAACAGCAGACATTTTAGAGTCATGTGCTAGAGAGGTAAAACAGGTTTTTGTGCTTTCCTATAATCTTTCCGATGGATGTTGAGATGTTTGACCTCACAGTAAGGAAAAAGGATCTCTAAGGCTGGGGGAGCTGCTCCCTATGCTGGAAGTTTGATGCACTTTACCCCAAACATTTTCCTCATTCTTCAGGTGTTCTGCAGAAGGCAGGCATGGGGGGTCTGCTCCTTCTGATATGCTCTTCTCAGAATTCAGCAAGATCTACAGCTCTCTGCTCCCGTGTATCCCTTGGAGGGAGCGGGGGGTGGGGGAGGAGGGAGCGGGGGGGAAGGAGGGAGCAGCAAATGTGGCCAGTTGTTCCAGGGGATAAGTGAACATAAGACACATGCCATACTGGGTCAGACCAAGGTCCATCAAGCCCAGTGTCCTTTTTCCAACAGTGATCAATCCAGGTCACAAATACCTAGCACGTTCCCAAAAAGGCACATAGGTTCCACAGTGCTTGTCCTGGGTCAAACAGTGGGTTTCCTAGGTCCTCTTTAACAATGGTTTATGGACCATTCCTCCAGGAACTTGTCCAAACTTTTTTAAAACACAGCTACACTAACAGCTTTTACTACATCCTCTGGTAATGAATTCCAGAGTTTGATTATGCATTGAGTGAAAAAATATTTTCTCTTATTAGTCTTAAATGGGTTACATTGTAGCTTCATTGCAGGTTCCCTAGTCTTTCCACTTTTTGATGGAGTAAACAACCAATCTACGTTTACCTATTCTACTCCTTTCTTTAATTTTCCAAGTTGAGGAACCCTAATCTTTTAAGCCTTTCCTCATATGGGTATCCTTCCATCCCCTTTACCATTTTGGTACCTCTTCTCTGTACCTTTTCTAATTTCGCTATATCTTTTTTAAGATATGGCAACCAGAATTACACACAATATTCAAGATGTGTCACACCATGGAACAATATAGAGGCATTATAATATGCTTTATTTTATTCTCCATTCCTTTCCTTATGATTCCTAGCATTCTCTTTGCTTTCTTGGCTGCCGCTGCACACTGGGCGGAGGGTTTCAACGTATTATCCACAATGATGTCTAAATCTTTTTCCTGGATGATGGTTCCTAATGTGGAATCTTGAGTCATGTAACCATAGTTTGGGTTGTTCTTTCCTAAGTGCATAACTTTGCACTTGTCCACATTAAATTTCATCTGCCATTTGAACATCTAGCCTTCCAGTTTATCAAGGTCCTCAATTTTCACAGTCCTCTTGTGTTTTAACAACTTTGAATAAGTTTGTGTTATCTGCAGATTTGATCACCTCACTCGTTGTTATTCCCATTTCCAGGTCATTTATGAATGGGAATAATGAGTGAGGTGATCAAATCTGCAGATAACACAAAACTATTCAAAGTTGTTAAAACACAAGAGGACTGTGAAAAATTGCAAGAAGACCTTGATAAATTGGAAGCTGGATGTTCAAATGGCAGGTGAAATTTAATGTTGACAAGTGCAAAGTTAATGTACCTAGGAAAGAACAAACCAGACTATGATTACATAATGCAAGGTGCTCTAGGTGAAGTGCCAGCTGAATTTAGGGATTGCTGAGTATGGAAAGGGTCATGCATACTTTTTAACTTAGTGTAAAGTCACTGAAACTTAGTGTAAAGTTCTGAGCATGTGCTACTCTTTCCACACACAGCAGTCTCCCCAGTTCCTCAGTTACAAAACTTAAGAATCAAGGCAATTCTCGGAAGTAGGAGGTATTGTGTGCATGATCAATCCTACTGTATATGGAAAAAACAACGTTACTTACCTGTAACAGGGTTCTCCGTGGACAGCAGGATAAGTCAGCCACACCTGGTGACGTCATCCGACGGCGCCGTGACGGAAGTGCTCTCCAGCTCAGAGAGATCTGAGCATGCGTGAGTGGTCCCCACCTCCCGGCCCGCCCCTAGCCGGCCAGTGAGTGACTAGCTGTGCCCTTGCGGCTAGGTGCGGGACGCGCAGGACACCCTCATGCAGGGGAGGCGGGCGGGATGGTGTGGCTGACTTATCTTGCTGTCCACGGAGAACCCTGTTACAGGTAAGTAACGTTGTTTTCTCCTAGGACAAGCAGGATGCGTCAGCCACACCTGGTGTCTCCCCAGCTAGGAGTTCCCGCTGTGGGGAATGAGGGAGGCATGCGGTAGAAGAGCAACAGTGTTTATTGAGAATCACAACAGGCATAAAAAAAGAAAACAAGGTGCAAGCTCCTAGGTAACATGCCAGGAGGCAGTAATATCAATTGTGCAAAATTGCGAGGTAGAATTAGTTGTGCAATCAACATGGAACAGTGCAAATTCAACAACACAGTGCAACAATAACAGTGCAAGAACAGCATGTGCAATTACAGCCAGCGCCTGGCGGTGACTGGTAATAGCAGCAAGAGTCTGGTAAGTAGTCCCCGACCCAGTGTTAGGCTGATTCCCTTGGGACACCACTCCAGGGTGTCGTAGCTGCCAATAGGACCGCTCGGCCGAAGGAGCTGTCGGTCTCTGCGTGGACATCGAGGCAGTAGTGTTTCTGGAAGGTCAACAGCGAGGACCAGGTGGCGGCTTTGCAAATCTCGCTCACCGGAATTTCCTGTGCGTAGGCCATGGAAGCGGCCAGGGCGCGGAGCTGGTGTGCGGTCGCCCTGTTCGTTGGGAGTGCGCCCGCCTTCTGTAGGCAATAAGCGACGCAATCCGAGATCCAGTGGGAGAGCGTGCGTTTGGTGACAGGTCTCCCTGGCTTGTTCGGGTCAAAGGAGACAAAAAGCTGGGTCCCCAGCCGAGTGGCGGCCGTTCTGTCAATGTAGATGCGCAGGGCACGCACGCAGCCTAAGGAGTGGAGACGTTGTTCCTCCAGGGACGAGTGCGGGGCTGGAAAGAAAGATGGTAGTTCCACTGACTGGTTGATGTGAAAGGCGGAGGAGACCTTTGACACGAACTTGGGGTGTGTCCGGAGGGACGCCCGGTTGTGGTAGAGTTTTGTGTACGGCGGGTGTGCCACTAGGGCCTGCAACTCGCTAATCCTTCGAGCTGAGGTGATGGCGACAAGAAACAGAGTCTTCCAGGATAGATATTTTCCAGGAGCTGTGGGGAGCGGTTCGAACGGCTCCTGCATGAGCTGTTGCAGGACGACATTGAGGTCCCACGAGGGTACCGGTTTTTGTACCGGTGGTTGCAAATTCCTGAGTCCTCTCATGAAGCGCAATACAATGGGGAGAGTGGCTGTGGAGCCCGGAGTTGGGTCCCCTGGTCGTTCGTGTAGAGAGGCAATGGCCGCAAGGTGTACCTTGATGGATTGCGGCTTCAAGCCTGAGTTGAAGAGGTGGGACAGGTACTGTAGGATAGTGGGTACCGGACAAGAGGCTGGCCGGACTCCGTGGTCATTGCACCAGATACTGAAACGTTTCCACTTGAGGCCGTATGCCTTTCTGGTTGATGGTCTCCGGGAGGCCAGGACAATCTGCTGTACCTCCGAGGATAGTTGAGAGTCGTTGAAATGTAACCTTTCAGCCTCCAGGTTGTCAAGGCTAGCGTCTGGAGGATGGGATGCCAGGTTGTGCCGCCGTTCTGTGTTAGCAGGTCTGGTCTCAGTGGCAGTCGAATTGGAGGTTCCTGCGCGAGCTGCAAAAGCAGGGAGAACCACATTTGTCGTGGCCAATAGGGAGCGATCAGGATCACGTGTGCTTTCTCCTTGATGACGCGTTGTATCGTGGCTGTCATGAGGGGTGTAGGGGGAAAAGCGTATGTCAACTCCCAGGTCCCCCACGGGATGGTGAACGCATCTGCGGCCACTCTCCGCTGTGACGGGTGCTTGGAGCAGAACAAGGGGCACCTGGCGTTCACTTCGGTCGCGAAGAGGTCGATCTGGGGAACTCCCCAGCGTTGGAACAGGTGGTCTGCCACCTCTGTGTGAAGCATCCACTCGTGCGGTTGTAGTTGTCTGCTGAGTTTGTCCGCCAAGGCGTTCTGGTCCCCGGGGAGGTAAGTCGCCTGCAGGGTGCAGTCGTTGTCTATCGCTAGGGCCCATGTCTTGAGGGCTTCTTTGCAGAGAGAACGGGATCTCGTGCCCCCTTGCTTGTTTATGTAGAACATGGTCACCTGGTTGTCGGTTTGCACTAGGACCGCTTTTCCCGCCAGGTGGGGCATGAAGGTCTGTAGGGCATACCTGACCGCCCGGAGCTCGAGGACATTGATGTGTAATGCTTGCTCCGCTGTGGTCCAGGCTCCTTGCGTGCTGAGATTTAGTAGGTGGGCCCCCCATCCCTTGGTGGAGGCATACGTGGTGAGGACCAGTTGAGGAATGCGGGGTTGCAGATATTTGCCCACGGAGAGGTTGGCTGGGTTCGACCACCAGCGCAGGCTCCGGACAATCGTGGCCGTGATCGGTATGCAGGTGCTGAGTGGTTGGGAGAGTTGCTTCCAATGCGTCTGCAGGTGCCACTGGAGAGTGCGCATATGAAGTCTCGCAACTGGGAGGACCGATGTTGTTGCGGCCATGTGGCCTAGCAGGCGTAGGATCTTGTGGGCTTAGGTCAGCTGTGCGGCCGATACTTGCTTGGTCAGTTGAATGATTGCTCTCATCCGGGTCTCCGGCAGGAAGGCCTTGTAGGCCTTGGTGTCGATTATGG
This sequence comes from Ichthyophis bannanicus, assembly GCA_033557465.1. Classification (NCBI taxonomy): domain Eukaryota; kingdom Metazoa; phylum Chordata; class Amphibia; order Gymnophiona; family Ichthyophiidae; genus Ichthyophis; species Ichthyophis bannanicus. The sequence goes on along the minus strand of CM066033.1, from coordinate 366,375,196 downwards.
CCCCGATGAATTCCGTCCGCTGTACCGGCTCCAATCGGGACTTGTCCTTGTTGAGGAGGAAGCCCAGCTTGACTAGTAGGGATGTAGTTTGGCGCACTGCTCTCCGGAGCTCGGGGGCAGAGTTCGCTGACAGGAGCCAGTCGTCCAGGTAGGGAAAAATGGCGACGCCTTGCTTGCGGAGGTGTGCAGCGGCCACTGCCACACATTTGGTGAAGACTCTGGGCGCTGGGGAGAGGCCAAAGGGCAGGACTCGATACTGGTAGTGGCCTCCCAGAGCTATGAACCTCAGGAATTTCCTGTGGGAACCGTGGACTGGGATGTGGGAGTAGGCCTCCTCCTGCAAGTCCAATGTCGCCATCCAGTCCCCCGCTCTGATGAGGGGAAGGATGGAGTTGAGTGCGTACATCCTGAACTTCTCCTTCACGAGGTAGTTGTTCAGATTTCGGAGGTCCAGGATGGGACGGAGGCCCCCTGACTTCTTGGCAATAAGGAAGTACCGGGAGTAAAAGCCAGTGTTGATTTCGCCCGGGGGCACCCGCTCTATCGTCCGGGACTGGAGAAGTTGCTGCAGGAGGTCCGAAAGTGGTTTTTGTAGATGCAGTGGAGTCTGGTTGGTAGGCTGCTTGCGCTGCCCTGGGGGGGAGGAGAAGTGCAAACGATAGCCCGACTGGACTATCTGAATGACCCACTTGTCCATGGTAATCTCCCGCCAGGCCGAGAGGAAATGGGACAGACGACCCCCCATGGGGGGGGCCGCCGCTGAGTCCGGCGCAGGGTCCAGGCGGGTCGGATAGTCAGAAGGATGAGGTGTCTTTACCGGAGTGCGGGGGATTTGACTGTTTCTGTTTGCGTTGTCTCGGCTGCTGCCTCTGAAAGGAGGGCTTATGATAGTTTTGCTTGAATTTTGGTGTCTGCCACTGTCGGTTTAAGCCATAGTATTGTTTTGAAGAGGAGAAGGGCTTGCGGAAGTAGCTCCCTTTCTGTGACCAGGAGGGGCGTTCGAGTCCGTCCGCTGCCAGTGTCTTTAGGGTGGTGCAGTCCTCTTTTAGCCCATTCACGGTGTCCGCAACCTTGTCCCCAAACAGGGAGTCACCCGAGCAGGGCGCATCCGCAATTCGATCGTGGGTACTGTCCGAGAGTTCCGAGGCACGAAGCCATGCCCAGCGACGGGCCGAGATGGCCATGCCCGCTGTCTGGGCGGCCGTATCAAAGGCATCAAAGGCTGTACTCATGAGGTGCTTGCTGCATTCTGCCAGTTCCTGCATGGTGGCTGCGGTGGATGTACGTGCGTCCTTAGGAAGGTTCTGCAGTTGGCCTTTTAGGTCAGCCAAGAGGGCGTCCTGGAACAGTACATGCTGAAATTGATGTGCTGCTATCTTGGCACTGAGCATGGCCCCTTGAAACGCCTTTCTCCCCACATCGTCTAGACGCTTGGGGTCCCGTCCTGGCGGATGGGGGGCTTGGGCACGCGTGGACTTGGATCTTTTAAGAGCCGAAGACACCACAATCGACTGGTGGGGGAGCTGAGGCCTGTTGAAGCCGGGTGCCATGTGAAGGAGGTACTTGCTGTCCAGGCGCCTGGAGCAGGCTTGGCCGGATGCTGGGGACTGCCAGAGAGTGAGCTGTTTGTCCTTCAATTTGCGGTGGAGAGGGAGGGCGATGGCTGGCCTCGGGCCGCTGAGGTATTTCATGACCTCCGGTTCCTTTTCATCTGCCGTCTCCTCCGTTGCCAGGCCGAGTTTGGAGACCACCTTCCTGAGGAACTTGGGGTACGTCAAGTCTTCAGGCATCGGTGGTGGCGGGTCCTCCGGCTCGTCCGCTGGATTCTTGGAGGTGTTTGGACTCAACTCCTCCACGTCGCTCCCCCCTGATTCCGGCTGCGCTGGGGAGGGGGTCCGCACTGTGGCAGGCGCCGGGGAAGGAGACCGTGCTCTGGAAGGCGATCGTTCAGGAGATCGTGGTGAGGGGGCCTGCTCCAAGCAAGGCCTGGCCACCGGGGAAGGGCTCCTATGTGAGACCCGCTCCCTATCGAGTCGTGGGGGAGCAGTCTGCTCGGCGAGGCGAGAGAGCAAGTGTAGGATTGCAGAGGAGGTGGATTCAGAGGACCGGCTGCTTCTGTGGCTTCTGCTGCGTGCAGGACTGGACCTCTTGCTCCTCTTAGGGCTGCGTGAGTGGGAAGCCTTTGTGCCTGAGGGAGACCGGCTGTGCCTGTGTCTCCGGTGTTTGCCTGCACTCTTTCTGCCCTTCCGGCGCTGCTTGCCTGAGTCCCGGCTGGGGGAGCGGTGTTCGCGCCTCCCCCGTGAGCGCGCTGAAGCGCTGTCATCTCTGCTGATGTCCGAGCGGTGGCTGCTCCCGTGCCGATGGTCCGTGTCGGCGCGGTCCATCTCCTCTGTGCCGCTCCGACCCGCACGGTAGGCAGATGTGCTGGGCCGTGGGGAGGGCAGTCGGCGCCGATCACCATCTGGGAGGGAGCAGGAGGTGCTCTGGCCAATCGGGAGTAGGTGGGCATGACCGGGGGAGGAGCCAGGTGGGGCCACGAGGGTGGCGCCATCTTGGAAAGCTGCCGGAGGACCGCATGGCCAAGAAGAGCAGCCCGGGGCGCTGAAATTAGCAGAGGAGCTTACCCCGGAGGTGGAAGTCTGAGAGAGAGCGGACTGCCCGGAGGGGAGAGAAGCGCTGCGACCCCGGAGAGAGGAGCTGGCCGGTTTGGACGGCACATTCATTGTCTCGGTCCTGGGACGTTCGGTGGAAATGGGAAGGTCCTCGGGTCTGGAAGGAGACTTCCGCGGTTCAGACGGAGCGCTCCCTGCCTCGGTCCTGGAGTGTTTCTTAGCTTTAGGCGGTTCATCGGATCTGGCAGATGAGGTCAGCAACTCCTTCAGTGATTGCTCACGATGTTTCCTTGCCCGGGGTGACATCCGGGTGCAGCTCCCACAGTTTTCAGCGTCATGCGATGTTCCCAGGCATTTGATGCAGCGCTGGTGAGTGTCAGAAATGTTCATTTTTCTGCTGCAGTGGGTGCACTTTTTAAAACCCGGTTTGGGCATGTTAGCAGGTAGATGGTATGGAGAGTGTAGAAATCCGTCTTGAGGCGAAGGCGGAAGGAAAAAAACTGGCTGGCTAGGGGCGGGCCAGGAGGTGGGGACCACTCACGCATGCTCAGAACTCTCTGAGCTAGAGAGCACTTCCGTCACGGCGCCTTCGGATGACGTCACCAGGTGTGGCTGACGCATCCTGCTTGTCCTAGGAGAACACCCGTTACAGGTAATCAACGGGTGCTTTTCAGAGAATCTAATGAAGGTGTTTCCTTGTAGAACTTACCTGACAGGAAGGAGGGGGTGGAGTGGGGAGGGAAGTTTGTGTTTTGTTGGCTTGTTACAAAAATACTGGAGAACTGGTGTTAGCATGGGTTCCTGTACAGGGTGGTGTTGGCAAACAAATTGTTCTGTCCCCATATGCTGGCAGGGGAGCATAAACCCATGCATCTGGACTGGTCTCACTGGACTCAAGGCAAGGAAATTAGCAGGTAAGACTGAATTTATCCTCCTTGGTTTCCTAAATATAAACTTCACTCACATGGAACATTTTTGGAAGAAGCCAGTAACTTGTAAATTTCTGTTGCCTGTGTAAGGGGGATGCTTATGGCTTCCTTTGTTCTCCTGCCACATTGCACTGTCTCCTTTCCCTTTTACTATTTGAGAACTCTTAATTCTAGAATAGCAAGTTTAAGCAACAACATTTAACCCTCTTTTATTTAGCTGCGTTTCACAACATTTTTGTTTTTTGTGGGGGAGGGCAGGAAGCTTTTCAAACCCTTGGAATTGTGTTTTTATTTTGTTTTCTTTCTCTCAAACTCTTCCTGTCTTTTTTAGGAGTTTGGGAAGCAGCCAGAGAAATTTTCAGATCCAAGTTTTGGGGCAGAACATGGCTTCTCGGAGCCAGATTCAGAGAATATCGACAAGAAACCAGCTTCTTCAGCTAGTTGGCCTGGGGAAAGCCACGGCAGCACAGATGGACATTTTGGGAGCACCAGTGAAGTGGAGAGCTCAGGGAGATCAAACTTTACCACCTCACGGGTGAATGGTGAGATATTTGGAGAGCACAAGGACAGCAGAGATGCATTTTCAGCTCGGGGTCAAACCCGGGCCTTTCACCAAGACCATTCCTCAGTCAGTAGACTGACAGCCGAGGATATCGAGAAAGCCAGAGAGGCTAAGGCAAATACCGACAACAAACCTCACAGACAGATGGTAGGTTTGTCTTACAGTTTACAGTCCTTAGCAAGATGGTAGGGACTAAGAATGGAGAAAGAAATGTGGAAGGATTATATGGAAATATGGGAAAGATGTATTGTATAATTGGGTTATGGTTTATTAATTCCTTACTATACCGCCTTTCAAAAAATGTATCAAGGCAATTTACAATTCATTCTAAAATTACACAAATGTACATTTCCTCTTTAATCATTTGCCAATTTATGCATTTCTGGGTGGGGAATCGATGGAAAGAGACATGTTAAAATGTCTCTTAAGGATAGCTCGCCTATCAGGCTGTGTGCATGAGGAGAGTGCTTGGGTGGCATTGTATCTGTATTTCTTAACTAGAAAGTGTAAGGGTGGATGAATGAGGGTAAAAGAGGGGTAGGGATGGGGAATGTGAAGGGCTGTGTGATCGAGGGTGACTGGGGAGAGTGGGTGTGAAGGTTGAGAGGGGACAGGAGGTATGTTTGTAAATTGGAGGTTTCTGTCTGTGTGTATGAGAGATGGGGTTGACTAATGGTATGTGAGTGTGTGTGGAAGAGTCTAAGTGATAGGTGGATGGATGCGTGTTTAGGTGGATGGATGTGTGCTTATGTGGAGGAGGAGAGAATAGCTATAGTGTGGGGGGAGGGGTGGACATAAGTAGAAAGGGAGTGTGTGTATATGTGAGGGGAGTTAGGTGGAGAGGTGATCTGTGTGTGTGTGGGATAGCTGAATGGCTGCATGAGGATTGGAGGGGGGGATAACCCTGTCTCTTCCATCCCCTCTTCCGCTCCTCCCTGAATCCTCTTCTCCACCCTGCTCCCCTCTTCACTCATCCTTTTCTGTCCCTTTCCCTAGAATTGCAACTCTTTCTCTCCCCCCAGGAGTTTTAAGGTACTTAGCAGATGTTCCTTGTTTGCTGCGGTGGTTCTCTTTTTCTTTCATTTTTTTAAGCCTCCTTGTGTCGATGGAGATTGGATCCCCACCAGCACACACAGCAGCAGCTTTTTTTTTTTTTCCTATTTTGCAGGTGGGACCAGATGCAGGGGTTCTTCAGTACCTCCTCCTGCCTGTCTTTACACATAGGTTTCTCTGCACTTGTGGTGGGTGTCCTAGTGGTAACCATAGTGTTGGTAGTAATTGGTGCATGTTTGTATGTGAAGTAGTGGTACGATATATATATTTTATCCTCATGGACAGAATTTAGCTATTTATCTGTGGCTATGTGAGGGGGAATACCAAAGGGTGAGAGATGCGCATGTAGGTGTGTGTCTGTGCTAGCAGTGGGTGTTGGGTGTTAGAGGCTGGCTGTGTGGCATTGAGAATGTAGGTGTGCATGACTCTGAGCCTATAGGAACCCATCTTCCTACACAAACTGCCTGTCCTTCTCACCCTCTTGCACTATTCCCCCTTCCAATCCTTTATCACTCTCCCTTCCTTTGTCCTCCTGCCACATCGCATTGTCTCTTATCTCCAGGAATAAGGAGGAATGTTGTCTTCACATATGGGTATCGTCGATACCGACGGAGCCTGCGTGGGAACGCTCCCCAGCGTCCAATAGGAAAGCTTTTGGGAGCATCCCACAGCACCTGCATGGTGCCTTCCTGCCTTTCCAAGTCTCCCTCATCAGTTTTTCGTTTTCCGCGGAGCCGACAGGACGCATACCCTGTCACCACAGAAAAATTTATCCTTATTCTTTTGTTTTTTGTGGTCACATCTGCCTTCCTTCGATGCCTACCGGTACCGCCGGTTCTCTTTTCTTCTTTTCCAAACCCCCCCCAAAAACTAGTTTCTAAATATTTTCTTTCAGGGGCCTTTCCCCTCTCGGGGCTAGGCGTTATTTTGGGCACTAGGCCCATTTTTCTTCAAATATGGAAAAACCAGCTAGTGGTTTTAAGAAATGTTCTAAATGTGGCGGTACCATGTCCGTCTCCGACACCCATGAATAGTGTCTTAAATGTTTAGGTCCTGACCATTCTCCATTGGAGTGTCTCTCCTGCAGAAAAATGACCAAGAGGGGCTTGCAGAATAGAGCTGCAAAACTTGGTACCCTTTTTGCCGCAGATACGATGTCAGTTGCATTGACGTCTTCCAGGACTTCATCTTCCTCCCATGGATCTCAGGTAACTAAACTTGTCTTCTAAGACTGGCCGGTCCTCGAAGGGTAGATCTCCTTAAGTATCAAGATGCCACTGGTGTTGCCCTCGAGGAAAGTTCACCGGCAAAACAGCCCTGGCGGGAGGCCTCGGTCTCCAAAGTATTAACGGGGCTCCAGAACGTTCCAGAGGCTTCCACCTCTGCAGAACTACTGGTGCCATGTTCTGGAGTCGTAGCAGCTTCCACCGGTACCGACACCCAGGCATCGGCAGGAATGATGGATCACAGAATCCTCGCTATCGAACGCAGTCTAGCGGCCCTCTTAGCAGCTTCAGTACAGTTAAGACCGCTACAGACGGTTCCACAGGTATCAGTACCGACACCGGTACCGGTACCGAGTGCCTCGGCAGGTATGCTTCCCCCCATGCCGAGCCTTGAGTCTATCTCAGATATCGATGGATCGTACCGAGACACCCCGATACCGACTTCGAGCGATACCGGTACCGTGCCTTATAAGAACATCTGGTGCAGAGATACTTCAAATCATCCGATTCCGATGACTCGGATGACTGTGCCGGTACTAGAGCTATCCTTCCGGAGGATCCATCTTCTTCTCCTCAACGAAGAATGTCTCTTCCAGAAGACATGTCCTTCCAGGATTTTATACGTGATTTAGCTCGAAGTCTTGCGATCACGGTGACTCCAGAGAAGGAACATAGAGCAGAAGAATTAGAAATTCTTCAGTACCCTAAGGCTCCTAAAGAGGCTGCTACTTTGCCTATTCACAAAATCTTGCATGATCTTATGCTAAGAATGTGGGAAACTCCTTTGACAGTGTCTCCACACTCTTGACGACTCAATACCATGTACCGAGTTCCAAGCTGTCCTGGCTTTCAAAAGACTCAGTTACCACACCATTCAATGGTAGTGGAATCAGCGATGTGTAGGATTAAGAGTGCTAAAACACATTCTTCCAATCCTCCAGGCCATGACTCGAGGACACTCGATGCCTTTGGGTGTCGATGTTTCCAATCCTCCATGTTGGCAGCCAGGATTAGCCCTTACATTCTCTATATGGGAATGTTCCTCAAAGAAGTTACAGGTGACTTGGCGCTCATGAGCCCTCTTCTCCCTGAGGAAAAAAGGGCAGAATTTCTTACGCTGGTCAAACATGCCCAGGATGTCTCAAAATTTGTAAACCGTGCAACCTTTGATTGCTTTGAATGCATTAGCAGAACATCTGCTATTTCCATCGGTGCACGTTGTATTGCCTAGCTTCAGACATCAGACTTAGAACAATGGGTGCAAGATAAACTGGGAAATATTCCTTGCACAGGAGAAAATCTCTTTGGCAAGGATTAGCAAGACAAAGCTAATCAGATTAAATCTGAAAATATTACTTTGAATAGACTATCAAAGTCTACAGTCAACCCAGCAAAGAAAAAGTCAGTCAAGAAACCCTTTTTCAACAAGAAAAATACATTTTACCCATCTTACACCCATCAGGGACACTGTCCAGTTCATATTCCCCAAAGGGGACAACAACAGAACAGACAGCAGATGAAGCCACAAGTTCCAAGAGCTTAACCGGCTCAGCAGACTCAGCCTCCTCAGGGGCTTTGACTCCTTCCTAGAGAACTTAGTTTTTCTGACCGTGAAAGTTCCAGAACCCCTTACCATCCTGGGCAGGTTATGCCATTTTGCCAGAAGATGGCAACAAATAACATCAGAAAACTGTCCTTTGTACGAGAGGGGTACAGACTTCATTTCCACAGTATGCCCACTCCTAAAATGATAAGACAGTTCAATTCTCAGGTCCCTGCCACCAGTCTTTTGGATCAGGAGGTCGCATCACTTCTTGCTCAAGGAGCAATAGAAGAGGTACTCATACCCCAACAGGGAACGGGATTCTACTCCCCCTACTTTCTCATACCAAAGAAAACAGGGGGACACAGACCTATACTAGACCTCAGAGAATTAAACAAGTATCTGTTCCGGGAAAAAATTCAAAATGATCTCCCTCGAAACACTCCTGCCATACCTTCAGAGTCAGGACTGGCTATGTTCTCTAGATCTAAAGGATGCATATACGCATATTCTCATCCATGCAGATCACAGGAAATTCCTTTGATTCCTTTTCCAGGGAAGACACTTCGGTCTAGCTTCTACCCCAAGAGTCTTCACAAAATGCATGGCAGTAATAGCAGCATTCCTGATAACTCTAGAAATATTTGTCTTCCCTTACTTAGACGATTGGCTTATTCGAGCATCTACAGCTCCAGAAGCCATCTTAGCTCTTTCTCGCACCATGCGAATCCTTTCATACTTGGGATTGGTCATAAACCTCCCAAAATCTCATCTCACCCCTTCTCAGTCTCTAGAATTCATAGGAGCTCGTCTAGACACAAGGCAGGCAAGGGCTTTCCTACCACAGCCACGGTGTCTTCGTGCCCTTTGGAGGGGTTGCTCTCTATGTTAGAGAGGGCATTGAGTCAGAAAGGATTAAAGTTTTGCAGGAAACAAAATCTGCTGTAGAATCTATATGGATTGAAATTCCATGCAAAAGGGGGAAGGCAATGGCAGGGGGGGGTGTACTATCGAGTGCCTGGCCAGAATGACCAAATGGATGATGAAATGCTCAAAGAAATCAAGGAAGCTAACAAACGTTACAGCGCAGTAATAATAATGGGTGATTTCAATTACCCCGGTATCGACTGGGTCAGTGTCACGTCAGGACATGCTAGGGAGATAAAGTTCCTAGATGAAATAAATGACTGCTTCTTGGAGCAGCTGGTTCATGAACTGACCAGAGGGGAAGCCATATTAGACCTAGTCCTTAGTGGAACACCAGATCTAGTGCAAGAGGTAAGGTTGTTGGGGCCACTTGGCAATAGTGATCATAGCATGATCGCCTTTGATTTAATTAGTGGAGGAGGGGATAGTAAGGAAATCCACACTACTACCTTTTAACTTTCGAAAGGGAGACTATAATAAAATGAGGAAAACAGTTAAGAAAAAACTAAAAGGAGCAGTTGCAAAGGTTAAAGACGTACATCAAGCTTGGGTGTTGAAAAATACTATCTTGGAAGCCCAGACCTGCTGTATTCCACGCTTTAAGAAAAGTGGAAGGAAGTCCAAAAAACTGCCAGCATGGTTTAAAGGTGAGGTCAGAGAGGCTGTTGTTGCCAAAAAAGCATCTTTCAGGAAATGGAAAAAAGAGCCAAACGACGAAACCTGGAAACAGCACAAGCACTGGCAAGTCAAATGCAAGGCATTGATAAGGCAGGCAAAGGGAGAATTCGAGAAGAAGCTTGCTGCGGAAGCAAAAACGCGAAATAAAGACCTTTTCAAGTACATTCGTAGCAAAAAACCTGTGAGAGAGTCAGTTGGTCCATTAGATGATAAAGGGGTTAAAGGAGCACTAAGAGGCGATAAGGCGATAGCGGAGAGACTGAATTAATTCTTTGCTTCGGTCTTTACTGAGGAAGATGTAGGGATGTTACCCATGACTGAAGTGGTATTTAAAGGTGCGGAAGAATTGAAGGAAATATCGATATATCGGGAAGATGTATTACAACTATTAGATAAACTGAAGAGTAGCAAATCACCTGGGCCGGATGGTATACATCCAAGGGTGTTGAAAGAACTGAAATATGAGATTGCAGACCTGCTATTAGTAATCTGTGAACTATCATTAAAATCATCTCTAATACCTGAAGATTGGAGGATCGCCAATGTAACACCAATTTTTATAAAGGGTTCCAGGGGTGATCCGGGAAACTACAGACTGGTGAGCCTGACATCAGTACCGGGAAAAATGGTAGAAACCATCATAAAGAATAAAATTACTCAGCATGTAGATAGTCATGACCTAATGGGAGACAGCCAACATGGCTTTAAACAAGGACGATCTTGTCTTACTAATCTGTTATGTTTTTTTGAAGGAGTGAATAAACAGGTGGACAAAGGTGAGTCGGTTGATTTTGTGTATCTGGACTTTCAGAAAGCCTTTGACAAGGTGCCTCATCAGAGACTTTTGGGAAAACTAAAGAGTCATGGGATAGGAGGCAGTGTACTATTGTGGATCAGAAACTGGTTAAAAGTTAGAAAGCAGAGGGTAGGGCTAAATGGCCAATTTTCCCAATGGAGAAAGGTGAATAGTGGTGTACCCCAGGGATCTGTGCTGGGTCCGCTGCTTTTTGACATATTCATAAATGACCTGGAAAGTGGAATAACGAGTGAGGTTATCAAATTTGCAGATGAGACAAAACTATTTAAAGTTGTTAAAACCCAAGAGGATTGTGGAAAATTGCAAGAGGATCTTGATAAATTGGAAGACTGGGCATCAAAATGGCAGATGAAATTTAATGTTGGCAAGTGCAAAGTTATGCACCTAGGGAAGAACAACCCAAACTATGGTTACATGATGCAGGGTTCCACATTAGGAACCACCACCCAGGAAAAAGATTTAGGCGTCATTGTGGATACCATGTTAAAATCCTCGGCCCAGTGTGCAGAGGCGGCCAAGAGAGCAAATAGAAAGCTAGGTATGATAAGGAAAGGAATGGAAAATAAAACAAAAGATATTATAATGCCTCTATATCGTTCCATGGTGAGACCGCACCCTGAATATTGTGTGCAATTCTGGTCGCCGTATCTTAAAAAGGATATAGCGATTTTAGAAAAGGTTCAGAGAAGAGCCACCAAAATGGTAAAGGGGATGGAAGGATACTCCTGTGAGGAAAGGCTAAAAAGATTAGGGCTCTTTAACCTGGAAAAGAGACGGCTGAGGGGAGATATGATAGAAGTCTATAAATTAATGAACGGAGTGGAACGGGTAAATGTAGATCGATTGTTTACCTTATCAGAATATAGAAAGACTAGGGGACATGCAATGAAGCTACAGGGTAAACTATTTCAGACTAATAAAAGAAAATATTTTTTCACTCAACGTGTAATCAAACTTTGGAATTTGTTACCGGAGGATGTAGTAAAGGCTGTTAGTGTAGCTGGGTTTAAAAAAGGTTTGGACAAGTTCCTGGAGGAAAGGTCCATAAACCATTATTAAGAAGGGACCCAGGATATCAATGCTTGACCCAGTACAAGCATTGCGGAACCTGTGTCTTTTGGGGAAACTGCTAGGTATGTATGACCTAGATTGGCCACTGTTGGAAACGGGATACTGGGCTTGATGGACCTTGGTCTGACCCAGTATGGCATATCTTATGTTCTTATGTATAGTACAACTGGCCTCCCAAGCAGCTATGAAGGTCTTCCTAACTACTCGGGAGATGCTTCAGCTTCTGGGGCATATGGCATCCACGGTCCATGTGGTTCCCTATGCTTGCCTTCATATGCGATCAGCCCAGTGGACTCTATCCTCTCAGTGGACACAGGCCTCAGGTCGGCTAACGGACAAAATCAGAAACTCCACACGTCTCATTTTGTCCCTACAATGGTGGCAGTCACTGGAAAACGTTCTCGTGGGCTCTCCTTTCCAGCAGCCTCTATGCCAAACCACCTTAACAACAGATGCGTCCAAGTTGGGTTGGAGGGCTCACTTGCACGATCTATCAACTCAGGGTCTCTGGACCCCCCAGGAGGCTTGTCTTCACATAAACCTCCTAGAGCTCAGAGCCATTTTCCATGCTGTCCGGGTTTTTCAGGCCCATCTCAGCTACAAGACAGTTCTGGGCCAGACCAACAATCAAGTAGCCATGTTCTATGTGATCAAGCAAGGCGGAACAGGCTCTCTGTCGTTATGCAACGAAGCTTTGCGACTGTGGGCCCTCGCCAGAGAGCTTCAAATCCACCTTCTAGTGGTATATCTTCCAGGCATTCAAAATCTTTGACCAGACAAACTGTCGAATACTGCTGCCACACGAATGGTCTCTACACTCAGAGCAGCTTGCTCGAGTGTTTCGAATCTGGGGAACGCCAGATATAGATCTTCTTTGCAAGTCCACAGAATGCCAAACTTCCCTGATTCTGTTCCAGAATTCCGGCTCAAAACTGTCAGGCAAGGGATGCTTTGCTCCTCTTTTGGGGTCGGGATTTCCTCTATGCCTTCCCACCCATTCCCCTCATTCCCAAAACTTTATTCAAGCTTCAGAGAGACAGAGGTCATATGATACTCATAGCTTCACGCTGGCCAAGGCAGACGTGGTATCCTCTGCTTCTGCGTCTCTCAAGCCACACCTCTGGAGTTGGGGTGTGCTCCAGATCTTTCCCAGGAGAACGGGATGCTATTGCACCCGAATCCCCAGTCCCTGAACCTCAGGGCCTTGTGACTGAAAGCCTAGGACTCCCGGATATCAATCTATCTCAACAGGTAAAGGATATCCTTGTGGCTTCCAGGATGCCTTCCACAAGGCGATTCTACGCCTTTAAGTGGAAGAGATTCTCTGTATTGTGTTCTCTGTATGGTGCCTGTCGAATCGCTTCTGGAGTACCTACTCCATCTATCAGATTCTGGTCTTAAGACCAATTCAGTAAGGGTCCATCTTAGTGCCATTGCTGCTTTTCGCAGACCTCAGGATGGACAACCTATTTCCTCTCATCCACTCGTAGAGAGATTTATGAGAGGTTTACTTTTAACAAAGCCTCCAATTAAGCCACCGCCGGTGGCATGGGATCTGAATCTTGTTCTCAGGCAGCTCATTGAAACTGCCCTTTGATCCTTTAGCCACTACAGCTCTAAAGTTTCTTTCTTGGAAGGTCATCTTCCTCGTTGCTCTCACTTCTGCAAGATGCATCAGTGAGTTACAAGCTTTAGTGGCGGATTCTCCTTATACAAGATTTCACCATGATAAGTTAGTTCTTAACCCTTTGAAGACCTACTTTAAATTTTTAATCCACATTCTGCAGCCGGGTTAATTTTTGCATATTTCAGGAAAATTGTACCCGTCTTATTCAATATGTTCTAATAGTGATTTTCCTTCTGCTATGGTCATGTATTATATACCATTTGATAGGAATATTTAGTCAGAATTTTGGATCCCGAGAGTTTTGGGCTCGGCCTGGAAAGGGTTAAGACTGATCCTCACTTTATGCCAAAGGTGGTTTCGCCTTTTCATTTAAACCAAGCGGTTTATCTTCCTGTATTCTTCCCTAGGCCTCATGCCTCTAAAGCAGAAAGGAATCTTCATACCTTAGATTGTAAAAGAGCCTTAGCTTTTTACCTTCAAAGAACTAAGCAACATAGAAAATCTTCTCAGCCTTTTGTTGCTTTTGATTCTAGTCATTTGGGACTTCCAGTTTCCAAAAGAACTCTCTCTAGGTGGATTGCAAATTGCATATTCTTTGCATATGAGAGTAAAGGACTATCTCCAGGAACAAGCAGGAATAAGTCCTCACATATGGGTACGTCGGTACCGACGGAGCCTGCGCGGGAATGCTCCCCAGCTTCCCAGAATGAAAGCTTTTGGGGCATCCCACAGCGCATGCGCGCTGCCTTCCCGCCTTTCCTACCAACTCTCCTCAGTTCTTCTTTTCTGCGGAGCCAGCAGGTCGTGTTCCTGTCACCGCTGAAGAAGTTCTTTATTTTAATTTATTTCTTTGGTCGCGTGTCTGCCTTCCCCGACGCCGGACCGGTACCGCCGGTCTTTTCTTTTCTTTAAAAAAAAAAAAATATATATATATATATATATACTTTCCCTCACTTAGTGTATTTCTTTTCTTAGGCCTACAGGCCCACAAGAAATTTTCTTCCATGGATAAACCAGCCCCTGGTTTCAAAAAATGCACTAAGTGTAGCGGTACAATTTCTGTTACAGACACCCATGAATGGTGTCTTAAATGTTTGGGGCCTGAACACTCCATTCCGGATTGCCAAGCCTGCTCCCTAATGTCTAAACGAGGGTTACAGAACCGGGCAGCCAAGCTCCATGTGCTGTTTCCCACGGATGCACCGGCGGTGGCATCGACATCTTCCAGGTCTTCCTCTCCTGATGGGTCTCAGGTAACCAAACATACTTTTAGCAGGTCCTCGAAGGGCAAATCTCCCTCTAAGCATCGAGATGCCTCCGGGCTTGCCCTTGAGGATCCTGCCCCAGCCAAACAACCCCGGCGGGAAGCTCTGGCTTCCAAAGCTCCTCCTATGGGGTTACAGGTTGACATCGATGGCACGGCCTCGACCGATCACCTGTTAGACTGCTCTGGGGTACCGGCACAATCTCCCGGTACCGACATCCAGGCAGTCGTGGCGTCCATGGATCACACTGTGCAATCCATGCAGCAGGCTATACTGGCTTTCATCAAGGCTGCGACGCCGTCGGTACCACAACAAGCTCCGTTGTCGGTACCGACGCCGGTACTGGTACCGGTACCGACGCCGGTACTGGTACCGGTACCAACTTCGATGCCGGTACCGGCTGCATCGACATCGGCCAAGATACCGATTCCGGCCCCCTGTCCTGGGCTCTTTCTCGGTACCGACCCGGTACCGGGGACACCCGATGTCGGTACCGATCGATACGCCTATCGATCTTTGGAATCGAGCAGACGATACTTCGATTCTTCTGATGATTCTGATTCATCAGATGAGTCCCCTGAAGTATCTGTTACTCTTCCTGAGGAGCCTTCTTCTCCAAAAAGGAGAATGTCTCCTCCAGAGGATTTGTCCTTTCAAGACTTCATAATAGAAGTAGCTAAAGGACTATCTATTTCAGTAAGCTCTGAAAAAGAACCTAGAGCAAAAAAATTAGATATTTTGGGATACTCTAAGGTTCCTAGAGAGGCAGTCACCTTACCAATTCATGAAATTCTTCAAGAACATTTGATTGAATTGTGGGAGACTCCTCTAACCCTTTCTCCTCATTCTCGTAGATTGGACACTATGTACCGTGTCCCTCCTTCTCCTGGATTTCAAAAAACTCAGCTTCCTCACCACTCCATTGTGGTGCAGTCAGCTATGAAAAGGATAAAGAGTACCAAAAGACACTCTTCTACTCCTCCAGGAAGAGAATGCAGGACCTTGGATGCTTTTGGAAGGAAAATCTTCCAAGCTAGCATGCTTATTGCCTTTATATGGGTATGTTTCTAAAGGAGGTTGCAGAAAAGTTGCACAACTTTCTCCCTTTTATTCCAGAGGATAGAAGGGATGAATTCCTCCTTTGGCTTAAGCATACTCAAGATATTTCAAAGTTTTCCAACAGGGCAGCCTTTGATTCTTTTGAAGGTGCCAGCAGAGCCTCAGGCATTGCCATAGCTGCTCGTAGAATTGCTTGGCTCCAGGCTTCTGATCTAGAACCCTGGGTTCAAGATGGGTTAGGAAATCTGCCCTGTACAGGTGAAAATCTATTTGGCAAAGAGTGGCAAATTAAAGCCACTCAAATGGATGCAGAAAATGCTGCTCTGGATAGACTTTCTAAGTCTATTTCCACTCCAGCCAAGAAAAAATCTTTTAAAAAGTCTTTTTACAAGAAGGGCAGATTTCCTTCCACTTCTGGTCAACAATCTTCTACAGGTCGCTTTGCTACTAAGCGTCAGCAACCTAAACAGGCTAGGCCTAAACCTGCAGGGGCTGCTGCAACCCAGCAGTCCCAAGCCCCTCAGGGTTTTTGACTTGATACTAGAGAACTTAACCTTTCTGGCTCTACAACAGCCAGAACCTCTCACCATTTCAGGAAGGTTAGCTCATTTTGCTCCCAGATGGGAGCAAATCACATCAGAGCAGTGGACCCTCTCCATCATCAGAGAGGGCTACAAACTTCATTTCTCAGACCTTCCTCCGTACACCATGGTGAGACAATTCAATTCTCCCACATCTCTCCTCGACCTTCTGGATCAGGAGGTAACCACCCTTCTGACCCAGAGGGCCATAGAAGAAGTTCCTCTTCTTCAACAGGGGTCAGGGTTTTACTCCCCCTACTTTCTCATTCCAAAGAAAACAGGGGGATACAGACCCATTCTAGATCTCAGAGAATTGAACAAGTTTCTATGCAAGGAGAAGTTCAAGATGCTTTCTTTAGGCACTCTCCTTCCATACCTACAGAGTCAGGATTGGCTTTGTTCTCTAGATATCAGGGATGCGTACACTCATATACTCATCCATCCATCCCACAGAAAATTCCTACGTTTTCTGTTCCAGGGAACACATTACCAATACAGAGTGCTTCCTTTCGGTCTAGCCTCTGCTCCAAGAGTGTTCACCAAATGCATGGCAATAGTTGCTGCATTTCTACGCACTCTGGGAATATTTGTCTTCCCCTACCTAGACGACTGGCTCATCTGAGCTCCATCTCAGTCAGAAGCCCAAATTTCCCTGGACCGCACCAGGCGCATTCTGCAGTATCTGGGACTTGTAGTAAACCTCCCAAAGTCTCAGCTCACCCCTACTCAGTCCCTAGAATTCATAGGGGCCTGGTTGGACACCACTACTGCAAGAGCCTATCTTCCCCAGGCTCGTTGCCAACGTCTAGTGCAGTTAGCCTCCCAGATTCAGTCAAAGAGCCACTTAACTGCCCGGGAGATGCTACAGCTAGTAGGCCACATGGCTTCCACAGTACATGTGGTGCCCTATGCTCGCCTACACATGAGAGCAGCTCAATGGACTTTGTCCACCCAGTAGACTCAAGCTTCAGGAGCTCTCTTAGACAAAATAGCAAACTCCAAACGTCTCTTTTGGTTTCTCCAATGGTGGATGTCCACTCAAAATCTGTTGCTGGGGTCCCCCTTCCAACCTTTGTTGCCCCAAGCAATCCTCACAGCAGATGCCTCCCAAACAGGTTGGGGAGCTCATCTACAGGACCTCTCCACCCAAGGCACTTGGTCCCCACAGGAGACCTCTCTTCATATCAACCTCTTGGAACTTCGAGCAATGTTCCTAGCTCTCAAGGTCTTTCATACCCTCCTCAGCCACCAGACAGTCCTCATTCAAACGGACAATCGGGTAGCCATGTTTTACATAAACAAGCAAGGAGGAACTGGCTCTCTGTCGCTTTGCAACGAAGCTCTAAGATTATGGGCCTTCTCCAGAGAGCATCAAATCCATCTCCTGGCAGTATACCTCCCAGGAATTCAAAACTCTTGGGCAGACAGACTCAGTCGAGTTCTGCTTCCACACGAATGGTCCCTGCACATGGATCAGGTACTCAGAATCTTCCAGGAATGGGGAACCCCGGACATAGACCTATTTGCAAGTCCGTGGAATGCCAAACTTCCCCGGTTCTGTTCCAGAATTCCGTGTCAGGGAGTTCAGGCCAAGGATGCCTTCCTCCTCCATTGGGGTCAGGACTTCCTGTATGCCTTTCCACCCATTCCTTTGATTCCCAAGACTCTGTTCAAACTTCAGAGGGATCAAGGATCTATGATCCTCATAGCTCCACGCTGGCCACGCCAAGTGTGGTACCCTCTACTTCTGCATCTCTCCCAAGCCCCCTCCCTGGACTTGAGAGCTGCTCCCTGGACTTGAGGAGGGGATTTTGTGGCATCCAAACCCCAAGTCCCTTCACCTCAGAGCTTGGTTACTGAAGGCCTAGACCTTCAAGACTTCAATCTTTCACAGCAAGTGAAGGATATCCTCCATGCTTCCAGGAAACCTTCCACTAGGCGTTCCTATGCTTTTAAATGGAAAAGATTTTCCATTTGGTGTGCTCAACAGTGTCTTGACCCTCTAGCACTTCCTGTGAATTCTCTATTAGAATATCTCCTGCATCTTTCCAATGCAGGCCTTAAGACAAATTCAGTAAGGGTCCATTTAAGTGCTATTGTAGCATCCCTTAAGCCTATCAATGGACAACCTATTTCCTCTCATCCTCTTATTGCAAGATTTATGAGAGGCCTAACTTTAACTAAACCTCCCATTCGATCTCCTCCGGTGGCGTGGGACTTAAATTTGGTTCTTGGTCAGCTTATGAAGCCACCTTTTGAACCCTTAGCCACTACCTCCTTGAAATTTCTTTCCTGGAAGGTTATTTTCCTTATTGCAATCACTTCTGCTCGCCGCATCAGTGAACTGCAGGCCTTAGTGGCTAATCCACCTTATACAAGGTTCCATCATGATAAGGTAGTCCTTAGGACAAATCCTCACTTTATGCCTAAAGTGGTCTCACCTTTTCTTCTTAATCAAGAGGTATATTTACCTGTATTTTTTCCAGCTCCTCATGCATCCACTGCAGAGAGGAACTTTCGTACTCTAGATTGTAAAAGAGCTCTTGCTTTTTACTTACACAGGACACAGCAACATAGAAAGTCTTCCCAACTTTTTGTTGCTTTTGATCCTTCTCATTTAGGACTTCCAGTCTCTAAAAGAACACTGTCCAATTGGATTGCTCAGTGTATTTCTTTTGCTTACCAGAGTAAGAACCTTTCTCTGGAGGACCATGTCACAGCTCACAATGTGAGGGCCATGGCCACCTCTATGGCTCATCTTCATTCTGTGTCCATCGACCAGATCTGTCAAGCAGCCACCTGGGCCTCGGTTCATACCTTCACAGCCCATTACTGTTTGGACAAGAACTCCCACCGGGATGCCTTGTTTGGTCAGGCTGTCCTCAGACACCTGTTCCATTCTTGAACAACTCCTGCCCTCCTTCCCTGAATGGATGCCTGAGATCCATAGGAAGACGAGGAACCCTCAGGGTCTCATACCCTTGGGAATCTCCCAGGCATCTTAGCTAGGGAGTCCCCATATGTGAGGACTTATTCCTGCTTGTTCCTGGAGATAGCACAGTTACTTACCTGTAACAGGTGATCTCTGGGAACAGCAGGAATTAATCCTCACAACCCTCCCACCTCCCCTAGGAGTTGTATCTCTCTTTGTCTTTCCTTTCCTCTCTCTCTCTATTGTCTCAGCTTTAAACTTGAACTGAGGAGAGTTGGTAAGAAAGGCGGGAAGGCAGCGCGCATGCGCTGTGGGATGCCCCAAAACTTTCATTCTGGGAAGCTGGGGAGCATTCCCGCGCAGGCTCCGTCGGTACCGACGTACCCATATGTGAGGACTAATTCCTGCTGTTCCCAGAGATCACCTGTTACAGGTAAGTAACTGTGCTTTCTCTCGAAGGCCATGTCACAGCTCACAGTGTGAGAGCAATGGCAGCCTCAATGGCTAATCTTTGTTCTGTGTCCATTGATGACATCTGTAGAGCAGCCACTTGGGCTTCGGTACACACCTTTACAGCCACTATTGCTTAGACAAAGACTCCCGTCGGGATGCCTCGTTTGGCTAGGCTGTGCTCCAGCATCTCTTTCAGACTTAGTCCAACTCCTACCCGCCGTCCCGGGTTTCGATGCCAGAGATCCATGGGAGGAAGCATGACCCATCTCACCTGGGGTTCGCAGCTATCTGGGGAGTCCCCATATGTGAAGATAACATTCCTGCTTGTTCCTAGAGATAGCATAGTTACTCACCTGTAACAGGTGATCTCAAGGAACAGCAGGAATAAGTCTTCACAGCTCACCCACCTCCCCTAGGAGTTGTTTCTATCTATCTCTATCTCTTTGTCTACTCTCTCGTTTGGTCTCAGCTATAAACTCAACTGATGAGGGAGAGTTGGAAAGGTGAGAAGGCAGCACGCAGGTGCTGTGGGATGCTCTCAAAAGCTTTCCTATTGGATGCTGGGGAACGTTGCTGCGCAGGCTCTGTCGGTACCGACGATACCCATATGTGAAGACTTATTGCTGCTGTTCCCGGAGATCACCTGTTACAGGTGAGTAACTACTCTTTCCCTGCCATGCCCTTTTTGCACTCTCCCTACCTTCCCTGCTCCACCTTGCCCTTGCCCTTGCCCATTTCCTTTCATTCTCTGCATTTTCTCTCTCGTCTTTCTTCCTCCCCCTTCCTTATGCTCTGCCCCTCCCTTCCATGCCTTCTCTAACCCTTGGGCAGCTTTCCACCAGCTCTTTAATTAGCCTGCTGCTACACCTTTTTTTGTTTTGCTGGTGGGTGTTTGGGAAGTCCTGCCTGTTCTTTAATTTGCCCCACTGTCATGCTCTTTCTTTTTTTTTTGTTTGTTTTGCTGGCAGGAGGTGGGGACTCCCGCCAGTTCTTTAATTTGCTCCACTACCTGACTGTTTTCCTTCTGCTCCTCTTCCTTTCTGCCATTATACTAGGCCTTGACAGATTTCTTTTTTTTTTTGTTATCTAGGAGCCAGCCTAAAAAATGTTTAAGCTGGTCGCTGAGATGTAGGTCACAGTGCATGCCTGCCCCCCCCCCTCTCCCCCCCCACCAAAAGGTGTATCACAGTTCCTTTTTTAGGGTCTAATTTACTAAGACTGTTTTCCCATTTTTTATGGAAAAAGAAAGCTTAATAAAGAAGGCCCTTCAAATGAACTACACAGTGCCAAGAGTAGGTTTTGGTTCTACTCCTCCATCTCCCACCACTCCCAGTGGCCCTTTATAGCTACACCTGAGGCAACTTCTTGTTTGCTTCACATATCACCATGACCTTTTCCCAATCTCTCTCTTTCTTTCTCATGATGGCCTCCCAAGTCTTTACAGAGTGTTTCTTGCTCATCAATTTGATTCTTCTGCCTGGCTGCAGTTCCTGAAACGCACAACATTTCAGACTTCCCCCACTGCGATCGAGCAGACAATCAGAAGTCTGAAATGCTGCATGCTTCAGGAACTGCAGCCAAAAAAAATTGGGGGGGGGGGGGGGGCTTGACATCTTGGGTGCCTGGGTTCAATTTCTAGGTGCCATGGCAACCTGATGCCCAGGATTTGTCGAGCCCTACTTTACGTATAGGTTTGTCTGTTGGTTCTCTCAGTGGGAGACTAAGGGGCTGAAAAGTGTCAGGTCAGTGCTTGGATGTGGAAGAGGTTTGTAGCTTTGACTTTTGAAAGACCAGTATGATTTGGGAGAAAAATATTTTTTTTCCATATTACCAGGTGAAAAGTTACTTGGAAAAAACATTAAGGGTGCAGTTGAAGATTACCCTAAACCAGTAATATTTTCAGCAAGCCAGTCCAAAAGATCATTTCAAAGTTTTATAAGTTTATGGATACGAAAGAGAAGGATAAGAATAAGCCAAAGCAGCAAGAACAATGGGAGGAGGATTTGGCCAGACAGCTAGATGAAGATCTATGAGACCAAATTTACTGTAGGCTGTATAAGGGCATAACGCTGTATCAAGCAATATGTTAGAGAATAATTACTGTACACCAGTTCATCTGGGCAAAATCTTTGGGAAGGGCTCTAAACTATTTTGTAGAGGATGTGGATTGAATGGCATTTATGCGCATATATATATATCTTGTTATTGTCGGATACTTTTTGTTTTATGTAAACCGCGCTGATCGCAAATAGTGCGGTATATAAGAAATGTAAAATAAATAAAATAAATAAATAAAAATATATGGTGGCATTGTGATAAAATACAATCCTTCTGGACAGACGTCATTTCAATTTTTCATTTATTGCTCCACTGCCTTTTATCAGTACAGCTATATCAGACAGGACAACAGAAGAGTCTCAGCTGGTGGTGATTGGTGTTATTGACTAGACTCGTAGTCATGCAAGCATGGAAATTAAGTTATTTGCAACTTTAGAAGCATGGTAGTTAAAAATACAATGTTTGTTCGTTTATTGGACACTTGATATACCACAACATTGTACACAGTCTATGCGGTTTACAAATTTCTAAAAACCTTAGTAATAGAAATAGGAAGGAACTTCCATTAGTTGATAGGAAAGCATAGGAAAGAAAGAAAGTGACCAGCAAGATATAGTTTCTTCAAAGGAAGGATGTACATGGATGGGAGGGAAGGATATTCCTAGAACCATGCATGACGGTGGTTTCTCCTGGAATAAGCAGGAAGTCAGTCCTCACATATGGGTGATGTTGGCACCAATGAAGCCCTCGTGGAAGCATCCCCCCAGCTTTCAAAGAAAGCATTTGGGAGATGCCACCATGCATGTGTGGTCCCCTTCCATCCAAGGATGCAATCTTGCTCAGTCTCCTTTTTTTCCACGGAGCCCTTCAGACGTCCGATTGCTCTTCCCCCGGAAAAAGTTTTTTCTTGACCTGAGTTTCATACTCTCCTCCGGTAGTGCACTGGTCCTCTTCCTGCCACCCAAGTCCGCTGCCCCGGCATTGAGTCTCGGGTTCATAGTCTTTTTTTTTTCTTCTCCTTTTTAGTGCCTTTGCGCCCTTTTTTTCCAACTGGTCGTACCGCGGATCTTCGGCCTTGCTGAGATACCTTTTTCTCCCGTGGCTATCAGTGGTTTTAAAAAGTATGATCGGTGTGCCAAAATAATGTCCCTAACCGACACACATGACTGTTGCCTTCGCTGCCTGGGACCAGACCATGACCCCAAGGCATGCGACCTCTGTAAGAAGATGTCCACCAAGGCTCTCAAGAGCCGCCAGCAGCAGCATGATAAGTATTTCCCGGAGTCCCCGGTACCTCCTAAGGTCCAGGCCTCCTCCGAAACTGTGGAATCCCGGCGTAGCTTTATGGACCCCAACTGACGCTGTGGTTCCTCGGAAAGGGGGTCTCCCTCAAGGGAACCCAAGAAGAAGAAGGCCTCTAAAGTGGTATCCCTGGATGGCTCAGACGGGCTGGGCAAGTCCCGAGCCAGGTCCCGCAGTCCTAGACTGAGTCCGAGGATTGGAGAAGGCGAGGATTGGAGAAGGAGCGACCTGCAAAGGTCCCAGACACCTCCCCCTTTCTTTCTGGGAGAGCATCCCAGGTCTCCTCTTCACTGGGACCTTCTTTTGAAGGAATTGACAGGTCTTCTCAAGGACAGAGCAGTAGAACCAGTTCCCCATCATCTCAGGGGAAAGAGGTTCTACTCCAGGTACTTTCTCGTACCAAAAAGAACAGGAGCTCTAAGACCCATCCTCAACCTGCGCAATCTGAACAGGTTCCTGGTGAGGGAGAAGTTCAAGATGCTCTCCCTTGGAACATTGGTACCTTACCTCCAGCAGTGAGATTGGCTATGCTCCTTGGATCTGAAGGATGCCTACACACACATCCTCGTTCACCCCAACCACAGGCAATACCTGAGGTTCATGGTGGGGGACAGCTATTACCAGTACAGGGTGCTGCTCTTCGGCTTGGCTTCTGCCCCAAGGGGTTTCACTAAGTGCCTGGCAGTCGTAGCCGCCTTCCTCCACTTTCAGGGTGTGTTTATGAGCCAATCATCCAGGTAGGGGAATTCAAAGGGAGGCACAGCCTCAAAAGTGCAGCAGGCAACCGCACATACCATTCAAGTTCTGAAAAATCAGGGGTTTGTAATAAACTATCCCAAGTCCCATCTCCTTGCAACACAGTGTCTGGAGTTCATAGGGGCAAGACTAGACACTCTCCAGGCAAAGGCCTTCCTTCCAGGAGACCGAGCCGTCTGGCTCAGGGCTCTGGCCCTGGACATAGAATGCCATCCCTCGATGTCCGCTCTGCTCCTACTGCGCCTACTCGGGCACATGGCCTCCACGGTCCATGTCACCCCAAATGCCCACCTCCACATGAGGGCCGCGCAGTGGTGCCTTTGGGACCAATGGATGTAGGCCACAGGCTGTCTCTGTGATGGAATTGTAGTGACCCACCAGTTGGCAGAATCCCTGACCTGGTAGCAAAATCCTCAGTATCTTGAGGCAGGGATGCCCTTCCAAACTATGTGCCTCATAAGGGTCCTCACGACGGACGCCTCCCTGTGTGGGATGGTGAGCCCACTGCAAGAAACTCCGCACCCAGGGCAGCTGGTCACAGAGCAAGACCAACCAGCAGATCGACCTTCTGGGATTATGGGTGATACACCTAGCCTGCCGAGCCTTTTGCCTCCGCCTATGTTTCCAACTAGTGTTGATCCAAGCAGACAACCAGGTAGCGATGTTCTGTGTGAAAAAGCAGGGGGGCTCGGGGTCCCACTCCCTCTGCCGTGAAGCGATGGCTCTCTGCTCCTACGCAATCCAGCAGGGCATACTCTTATAAGCAGTTTACCTACCAGGCCAGGACAATGCACTGGCTGACAGCGTAAGCAGGATCCTTCAACCGCACAAGTGGCAGCTGGACCCCAGAGTGGCCAGTCGGCTTTTCCATCTCATGGATAGATCCGTTTGCTGGCCCTGACAACTACTAGTTGCCCCGCTTCTGCTCTCGGCAAGCCCATCCTTCCCAGGTGGTGGCAGATGCGTTTCTCATCTCATGGTTGGAAGGTCTCATGTACGTCTTCCCACCCTCACCACTAATTGCCAAAACATTATTCAGGACTGTCTGCGACAAGGCCTTTGCTGATCCTGATAGTCCCTCAATGACCCAGGCAGCTGTGGTTCCCATTATTCCTTTGGCTGTCAGTGGAGATTCCCATCCCATTGGGGAGCTCCCCAGTGCTCCTGTCGCAGGAGGGAGGGCTCTCTCCCGTGCACCCTAGTTCGGGGTCCCTGTCACTGTCAGCGTGGCTGCTGAAAGGGTGACCCAAGCCCCTTTCAACCTCTTGGAGGAAATGGAGGAGCTCCTGCTGGCTTCCCGTAAGTCCTCCACCAGGAAAGCATACGCCTTAAAGTGCCGCAGATTTTCAGTCTGGTGCACAGAGCACAGGATTAGCCCGTTCTCCTGTTTGGTGCAGCTGGTCCTGCAGTATCTTCTCCATCTCTCACGGACTCAAATCGAACTTCAGAGTGCACCTTAGTGCCCTGGTGGCACATCACCCATCCGGTGGATGACAAAACTCTCTTGGCCCAGCCGTTGGTGACCTGCTTCATGAGGGGATTCCTTTTATCGAAACCCCCAGTATGCCTTCTGGTGATCGAGTGGGACCTCAATGTTGTACTGGTGCAGCTTACTTGTCCGCCTTTTTAGACCCTGGATACCTGCCACCTTTCATGGAAGGTGGTATTCCTGGTTGCACTCACCTCTACTTGCAGGGTCAGCGAGCTCCAAGCCTTGGTGGTGGAGGCACCTTACACCAGGTTCTATAAGAACAGGGTTGTGCTCCGCACAACCACGAATTCCTTCCGAAGGTGGTATCACCTTTTCACCTCAACCAGGAGGTGGTGCTCCCCACCTTCTTCCCGAGGCCTCACACCAGTAGGGTGGAGACTGTCTTCCACACCTTGGAATGTAAGCGGGCCCTGCCCTTCTACATTCAAAGTACCCAGGGCCACTGTAAAGCTTCTCAGCTTTTTGTCTCGTATGACCCCAGTAGGCTGGAGGAAGCGGTAGCCAAGCGTATGTTATCTAACTGGTTGGCGGACTGTATCAACCTTGCCTGTGAGTGGCGGGGCTCTCGCTGGATGGACGGGTCATGGCGCACTGTGTCAGGGCCATGGCGGCCTCCATGGCAAACCTGCACTCCATCCCGATGGACATCTGCCGGGCTGCCACCAGGTCTTCCATCCATACCTTCACAGCTCACTATTGCCTGGAGAGGGAGTCCTGATAGGACTATGCCTTCAGCCAGGCCGTGCTCCATAATTTTTTCGGGGTCTAGGCAACTCCTACTCCCCAGCCCTTCTGTGTTCAGGCTACTGGAGTGTTGGTTTCCATCAGACACACATGTCCTGCTGCAGTCTATATCTGCGGACTCAATTGCTGCTGCTCATGGTTCCTCTTGAGGGCGACCGTGGTTTTTTCCTTTGGGCTTGTGGTAGCCTGTAGCTAGTGAGTCCCATATGTGAGGACTGACTTCCTGCTTGTTCCTGGAGAAAGCATAGGTACTCACCTGTTACAGGTGTTCTCCGGGAACAGCAGGAATCGGTCCTTGCAACCCTCCCTCCTCCCCTTGGAGTTGCCTCTTTTACCATATTTTATTGTTTTGCAGTCTTTTAGCTATGTCACCTGACTGAGCAAGATGGTGGCATCCTTGGGCGGGAAGGGGACACATATGCTTGATCGCATCTCCCAAAGGCTTTCTTTGAAAGCTGGCGGGATGCTTCCGTGAGGGCTCCATCGGCACCGACGTCACCTATACGTGAGGACTGATTCCTGCAGTTCCTAGAAGAATACCTGTTACGGGTGAGTAACTACGTTAAATCAAAGGTGATTTTGAAGAGGAACGTTTTGAGGGCTTTTTTAAAGCTCTTGAAGCAGAGTTCCAGATGAATAGGGGCTGGAAGGCTGTTTCAAAGGTGGGAGTTGCTAAAGAAAAAGCTGATTTTTGCATGCTCTCGTAATTGACCAAAGTAGAGGATGGATATTGGAGGCGTTGTCCATGACATGCTCGCAGTGCTCTAACATGAAGCAAAATAATTGATGATAGATATTCTGGGGCAGCATTATGCAAAATTTTGTGCACCAGGGACAATGTTTTAAATTGTATTTGTGCAGTAATAGGTAACAAATGATTTTGGATTAAAAGAGGAGTTGCATGATCATAATGACAGGCACAGTGTAAGGTACAAATTGCAGAGTTTGGATAATTTGTCATCTTTTTAATTGCTATTGTGGAAGGCCCATATAAGCTATATTACAGTAATCTAGGCGAGACAAAAGTGTGTGTACCAGTACTGTAATCTGTGCTTGCTTGTCAAGGAATGATTGAATGGCACAGAAGCGACAGGAAGCCAGAAAAGATATCTTGGAAAGCCTAGATAGTTGTGGTGAAAAAGAGAGTTCAGAATCTAGAACCATACCTAAATATTTCAGAGTATATTGTAACTGTGTAACGGTGTACCATCAAGCATGGGAGCTAAGGGAGGGGTTGAGTATGCACCAGTGAGCCAAATGGCTACGGATTTTGAAGGGTTCAGTTTTAAGGAATTTTCATATAGCCAGGCAGAGACTGGAGTTAAGCAATTATTGATTACCGTGAGGTCTGGTAAGCTCCATCATATGTCACATCTTACTGCGCTTAGATATAGTAAATTGAACATTTTTCTAATTTAAACTTTATTAATTTTAATAAGAGCACGCAAATAACCCCTTATCCACATTCAAACACCATCAGATAATTAAAGAAACACCAATCAACCTTTTGGTTATTCCTATCACCATACCCTCCCCCCCCCCCCAAACAGTCCTACCTTACAATCCTACATTAAACTCAGGCTGAGATCTCATTCAGCTTTACTTAGAGAGAAAACCCAATCAATTCCACCTCCCGTTAAGTGATAAGAGGCTTTTTCCTCCTCCTGCTATAAATACATTTCATCTTATGTTAACAAACAATCCTTTGAGATGGCTGAGGTTTGTGCTGCCTATTATTTATGGTCAGCTTTGAGCTAGTGCCCTGGAGAGAGATAAATGATAGGGTGGACTTTTTGCCTTAATACTGAAAGCTGGAAGTGCACTGGGATTTACTGTGGCATTTTACCTCCTCTTCTGGTCACGCTGTATGCAATTGTATGTCAGATCTAAGGAGAATGTCATGCAATAAATACACCATACACAATAGATTAAAGATGCTGGACAAAACAAAACTTGTTTATATGGTAGTAAACTTACTGTGCAGTCTATTCAGTGCAGTGTTGTATGAGAAGGAAGTATGGCAGAAAGGTGTGGAAGACTTGAGGCAAGAAGTGAAGTGAAAAGAATTGTCGACTAAGTGATTGATTACAGAGAAATGAGCTAGGAACTAGGGAAACCAGATCCACACTTTACCCACTGCCTTAGGTACCCACAAATTGTAGGCTTCTTTGAAGAAGAGACTTTTACTTAAATACCCATGTTTGAATCAGTAGGTAACTCAATGTGTGTATCGGTCATTAGGCCATTTTTCTGAGGTTCAAATTTCATTGTTCTCTATGGGGTCTATTTACAACCTATGCTTAAATTGAATTAATGCATATTAATACACAATGCACATTAATCATTTAGGCAAGTTTAAAAAATGAGGTACTGAATTTAGGTTTAGCATGTTTGTGTTAAGAATTAATTGTAATTATTGTCTAAATGAGAGAAATTTATTCTAAAAATTTGTTTAAAAACATTGTTTTGGGAGGAGGAAGTGATCCCGATGGCAGTGTAAGGGCATCGCTCCGGGCTAACCCTGCTAATAAGAATAAAAAATAACCCTCGAAGAGTGGAAAAAGGGAGCCTAAACTGAGGCGGAAAACCCCGGGATCGGAAGGGGAGTGAAAAGACAGATCGGAGAGGTGCGGGTGCATGCGCAGCGGCGAAAGAGAGGGCTGAAGCGGTGGAAAGCAAAAAAAGAAAAAATGGTGATTGGCAGCTGCGTTGAGAGGAGGACAGCTGAGTAAGTAGACAGGGTTCACTGCAGAGACACAACTGAAGGAGATAAGTGAAGAGGAGGCAAGAAATGGGGAATGCAAGAGTGGAGGAGGAAGTAAAAAGATAAGTGGAAAAGTAGACTTACTGGCTATTACAGGGAATAAGTGAATGCAAAGGGGAGAGTTATGCTGGAAGGATAACATACTGGAAAGATCATCTAACATACTGTAAGCGAGGGGAGAGAGGAAAAAAGTTGTGAACTTAGGAAAAAGAGCCTGTATGGAGCAGCAGGAACACTAATACTAAGACAGCCCGTGGATCTCTGTATACAAAAAGATCTAAGCCAAAATCAGAATAATATTAAGAGCACAATGACTAGAAGAGGAAGAAGGGGAGAGGGTCAAGTTGTTTAACATGACCATGAGAAGGAAAACTATGGACCTGAGAGAATATGCATTCCAGGGGAGTAGGGACAGGCACCAATGAGCATATTGCATTAGAGAATAAAACTAAGAATTTGGAACAACCAGAGCAAGCTGAGGGGTCTGCACACAGAAATAATATGTAGCAAGGAAAGGAAACTTTAAAGGACATATCCAGAGCAGAGCTAAAGGAATGGTTCACGTAAATAAAGAAGGAGGTGCAAGCAGTGAAAACAGAGCTCAGTGACCTCATAGGAAATCTGAAGGAAGATATAGCTGAACTGACGCACACAGCGGGAAACCATGAGAACCGGCTGCAAAGTCTGGAGCAGCAGCAACAAGGGTACTAGGAAGTACAAAAATGGCAAAATGACATGCAATATAAATTGGAGGACTTGGAAAATAGGTCTCGCAGGAATAATATTAGGTTTCGAAGAGTACCAGAGGAGAGGGAATTCCAGGACAGCGTGAAGGTGGCGACTTCAATATGTTTGGAAGTACTCAGGAAGGGGGGGGGAGGACGTTGCCCCTGAGGAGATAGTGTTGGACAGAGCACATAGAGCACTGGGAGCGCCGAGAGTGAACAGACCTAGAGATATCATATGTTTTAATGGATATAAAATGAAAGAAAGGATTGCAACAAAAATGAGGAGCTTGAGGACCTTAAACTGGCAAGGGTACCTAGTAACTATCTATGAGGACTTGTCCATTGGAACATTACAGAGAAGGAGAGCTATTCAGCCTCTCACACAGACTCTACGAAGTGGGGACATCAAATACAGATGGTTGCATCCTTTTGGACTGTCATTCACATTAAAAGGAAAAACTTGGAGAGTGCAGATGCTAGAAGAGGCAAAAGCAGCGCTACAAGAAGTGGGGATCAGGACTGCAAGATCGACGGTAGACAAGATACTGAAATAGGGAATGGAGTGGAAAAGCGCAAAGTTAACGAAGAGCAGCAGGAATTGAAGAAGGGACAGAGTAAAGAGGGCAAAGAAAGATCTAAAAGATGACAGGCTAAGGTGGTGGAGAGTATGAATATGGATATGCTGGAAGAGGAAGAGAAGGAAGAGATAGATAACTAGAGACAAAACAGTTGTGTGCAGAAAACTGTAAGAAAGTAGAAGTATTTAGAGTGTAGAATGTTAAAATCGAAGAAATGGTAAAAGTTTTATATGTATGTTGTATTTGATTATAATCAAATAATTATTTGGATAAGGGTACCAGGGTAGGGGGAAGGAAGGGGGACAGGGAAAAGGATATAGATGGAGGAGGAGGGGTGGGGAGTGGGGTTAGGGGTGGATAAAGGAGGAATGGGTGGTTGGGATGGAAGGAGAGGGGAAGACAGGGATGGGGCAGGTGGGGGAAGCAGGGGACACACTACTCCAATAACTCCTGGATAAGGAGGGCGGGATTGAGGGTGGAGAGAGGGGGGATGGGAAAGGGGGAGGAGGGACTGAAGGGGGGGGGGATCAGAGGCCACAGAGGAGGAGAAGGAGAGGGGGAATAGGTGGAGGAACACATGGGGGGAGAGGGAGGAGGGCAGAGGAGAAGGGGAGGCCAGAAGACAATTTGGGCATATGCAATCTAAGATGTTAGGGGTAACTACAATCAATGCAAAGGAACTACAAACGTGGCAAAAGCGCCAGCTCTTGGAAAGAGAGGGCAGGCATATGAACGCAGATATTATTTGTGTGCAGGAGACACACCTACGGGACAGGAACACTTGTTAACTTCAAATATCCAAAGGTGGTGGTAGCTGGGCAGAGAGCAAATCCCCGAAAAGGAGGGGTTGGAATTCTGGTGGGGAAGCATATAGGCACTTAGTAGTAAGGGAGGGGAGAGGGAAAGACGGGAGATGGGTAGGGGTGCGGTTGCGAGTGGGGGAGGGAGAGGTGTGGGTGGTAAGCATATATGGACCAAATGAGGGACATGGAGAAGCATTTGAAAAAATAACAAAAGAGTTGGAAGAATTGGGGGATACCCCGCTAGTATCGGGGGGGGGGGGGGGATTTTAACTTAACTAGCAATCCGAGACTGGATAATAGTGGGGGGCAGGGCAGTGGAGGGAAGAAGGACAGACAAAGCATGAAGAAGATGCAGGAGAGGTTGGGATTGATAGATTTATGGAGGTCTAGGCACCCAGGGGAGCGTAAGTATACATTTTATTCACAGGTGCATGGCGCATACAGTAGATTGGACAGGGTCTGGGGAGGTGGAAAATGGGCTTCAAGAGTAAAGGAGGTAGAGCAAGGGGAAATTACATGGACAGACCATGCTCCAGTTACTGTGATTTTTGACACAGGAATAGAGGATGAGGGGATAAAGTTTTGGAAGCTAAATGACTCATTGCTGGAAGAAGAGGAGCTTGTGGGGGTAGTAAGAGCAGCTATAAAAGAGTATCTGTTGTATAATGAGACGGGGGAGGTCCAGTTGAAGACCATATGGGACGGGTTAAAGGCGGTGATTAGGGGGAAGCTAATAAGTATAGCAGCGTGAATTAAACGAGAGAAGAGGAAAGTGGAAGGAGAATTGATAGGTCAGATAAAGCAACTGGAGGCCCAATACCAGAAGACTTATGATTACGGGGTTATGGCTAAATTGATAAAAGCCAGAGCAGAGTTAAGTAGGTTGAGAGCCCAGGAAATAAAGTATAAATTAAATGTATTAAAGCAAAAACATTTTGAAGGGGGAAATAAAGCTGGGAAGATTTTGGCAAGTAGGCTGAGGGCCCAACGGCAGGCAGCGTACATAGATGGAATTAGGGATAATAAGGGGAGGATGGTACACCACACGAAAGAAATTAGTCAGATTTTTCAAGAATACTACCAAAAGTTATATAAAACCGAGTTGCAAAAGGGACAGGAGGAGATAAAGAGATATTTGCAGGATTGTAGGTTGAATAAGGTTGCACCAGAGGACAGGGAAAGAATAGGGGAAGACATTAAGGAGGGAGAAGTGAAAGAAGCTATAAAGTCTTTGAAAATAGGGAAGTCCCTGGGATTGGGTGGGTTTACGGCGCAGTTTTATAAGAAGATGGTGGAACAAGTTACACCAATACTAACCCGGGTTTTCAATAAGGTTCTGGAAGGTGAAGGGATTCCCCAGACTATGGGAGAGGCGGGTATTACAGTGTTACCGACACCTGGTAAAGACAAGGGGGTGTGTGGCTCTTATAGATAATATAAGATGCGAAGATATTAGCTAAGGTATTGGCAAATCGTTTCCAGGAAATCTTACCAAAGATAATAAATAGAGACCAAACCGAGTTTGTAAAGGGGAAGCAAGGGAGTGATGATATAAGGAAAGTGATGAATATTGCCTGGCATCTTCAGGACACAGGGGAGCAAGCGGTTTTAGTTACGGTGGATGCAGAGAAAGCGTTTGACCGGGTTGAATGGCCATATATGTTCCAAGTGTTGGAGCAGATGGGATTTGGGGACAATTATATCGCTTGGGTAAAAGCTCTATATGAGCATCCGAGTGCGAGGATTCGGATAAATGAGGGGTATTCTGAGCAGTTTACATTGGGAAAGGGTACCTGGCAAGGTTGTCTGTTATCACCACTTTTATATGTATTGGTGATTGAGCCCTTGGCCGAAGCGGATGTAAAAGGAGTAATAGTGTGAAATAAGGAGGAGAAAATAGCGTTGTTCGCCGATGATGTAATATTCACACTGGTGCAACCTTTAACTACCCTGCCAGTATTGATGAGAATTATAAAGGGGTTTAGTAGTATCACAGGCTATAAAATAAAATCTCCAGGAACAAGCAGGAATGTAGTCTTCACATATGGGTATCGTCGGTACCGACGGAGCCTGTGTGGGAACGCTCCCCAGCGTCCAATAGGAACGCTTTTGGGAGCATCCCTCAGCACATGCGCGCTGCCTTCCCGCCTTTCCAACTGTCCCTCTTCAGTTCTTCGTTTTCCGCGGAGCCGACAGGATCCATACCCTGTCACCGCAGAAAATTCCGTCTTTAAAATTGTTTTCTTGTGGTCGCGTTTGCCTGCCACACGACGCTTACCGGTACCACCGGTTCTTTTCTTTTCCAAAAAAAAGCCCAAACTTATACTTTGAGCTGTTTCTCTTCAGAAACTTTTCTGTTTTGGTGCTAGGTGCCATTTTGGGCACTAGGCCCCATATTCCTAAAACATGGAAAAACCAACTAGTGGTTTTAAAAAATGTACTAAGTGTGGCGGTCACTGACACCCATGATTGGTGTCTTAAATGTTTAAGGCCTGAACATTCTCCATCTGAATGTCTCTCCTGTATGGGGATGACTAAAAGAGGAAGACAGAACCGGGCTGCAAAGCTCGGTACCCTCTCTTCTTCGGATGCCAGATCCATTGCATCGACATCTTCATGGGCCTCCTCTTCCTCCCACGGATCTCAGGTAACTAAACATAAAAGCCGGTCCTCAAAGGGTAGATCTCCTTCTAAGTAGCGAGATGCCTCTGGCGTTGCCCTTGAGGGACTCACACCGGCAAAATTGCCCCGGCTGGAGACTTCAGCTTTCAAAGCATCATCGGGGCTCCAGGATATTCTCGAGGCCCCAACCTTGCAAGAACTACCTGTGCCATGCTCAGGGGTTCCGGCTGTCTTTACCGGTACTGATACTCAGGCATTGGCAGCGTCGATAGACCAGAGGTTCCTCGCTATCGAATGCAGCATCACAGCTCTTCTCTCAGCTGCAGTACCGTTGGTACAACCGGTACCGGTACCGACGATACCTGTATCGACGGTACCGGCCCCGGTGGGAATTCTTCCCACGCCATCTTTGGCTGGAATCGAGAGATCGGTACTGGATCAACTTGGTACCGACTTCGATCGATACTGGGACCGTGCTTTGCATGAGCATCATGGTCAGGAATACTTCGAATCCTCCGATTCCGAAGACTCTGACAATTCTGCTGGTACTAGAGGGTTTCTCCCAGAGTATCCCTCTTCTCCCCAACGCAGAATGTCACCTCCAGAGGACATGTCTTTTCAGGATTTTATTCGTGATATGGCCAAGGGCCTTTCAATCACGGTAGCTCCTGAAGAGGAACCCAGAGCAAAGGAATTGGAAATTCTCCAATATCCTAAAGCTCCAAAGGAGGCAGCCACTCTGCCCATCCATGAAATTCTGCATAACTTGATGCTCAGAATGTGGAAGACGCCTCTGACTACATCTCCTCACTCTAGGAGACTTGATACTATGTATAGAGTTCCGTCATGTCCTGGATTTCAAAAGACTCAGCTGCCACACCATTCAATGGTGGTGGAGTCAGCCATGCGTAGAATGAAAAGTGCAAAGAGGCATGCATCCAATCCTCCAGGTCGTGAATGCAGGACTCTGGATGCTTTTGGGCGCCAAACCTTTCAGGCTTCCATGCTTTTAGCTAGGATCAGTTCATATATACTGTATATGGGAATATTCCTCAAGGAAGTTACAGGAGATTTGGAGCTTATGAGCCCATTTCTCCCAGATGACAAGAGATAAGACTTTCTTGCTCTAGTTAAGCATGCTCAAGATGTCTCCAAGTTTGTAAATCGTGCAGCCTTTGACTGCTTTGAATGCATCAGCAGAACCTCTGCTATTGCCATTGGCGCACGACGGATTGCCTGGCTTCAGGCATCAGACTAGGAGACTTGGGTACAGGACAAGTTAGGCAACATTCCTTGCATGGGAGAGAATCTCTTCGGCAAGAACTGCCAGGAAAAGGCTAACGAGTTGGATGCTGACAATACTACTCTAGATAGATAGTCGAAATCTACAGCCACTCCAGCCAAAAAGAAGTCTTATAAAAAAACCTATTTCATCAAAAAGAGGAAATTTTATCCTTCCTATTCCCAGCAGAGTCAATCTCAGGGTCAGGTTGCCCAAAAGACAGCAAAAGAAGCCAAAAGGCCCCAGAGCCCAACCAGCTCTGCAGGTTCAGCCCCCTCAAGGGCTTTGACTCCTTCCTAGAGAGCTTAGCCTTCCTGCCTCTGAGGGGTCCCCAACCCCCCAATATCCCTGGCAGGTTATGCCACTTTGCCAACAGATGGCATCAGATAACAGAAGAAGATTGGACTTTGTCCATTGTAGGAGAAGGGTACAAGCTTCATTTTCACAGCATGCCCCCTCCTACAATTCTAAAGCAATTCAATTCTCAAACCTCCGCAAACAATCTGCTAGATCACGAGGTCTCAACTCTTCTTGCCCAAGGGGCAATAGAGGAGGTACCCATTCTTCAACGGGGTGCAGGGTTCTACTCCCCCTCTTTTCTTATTCCAAAGAAAACAGGAGGAGACAGACCCATTTTAGACCTCAGAGAAATTGAACAAATCCCTATTTCGAGAAAGTTCAAAATGATTTCTCTAGGAACCTTTCTGCCATACCGTCAAAGCCAGGATTGGATTTGCTCTCTAGACTTAAAGGATGCATGCACTCACATTCTGATCCATCCAGATCACAGGAAACTCTTACGAAAGGGGAAAACATTTCCAGTACAGGGTTCTTCCCTTTGGTCTAGCTTCAGCACCAAGGGTATTCACGAAATGCATGGCAGTAGTGGCTGCATTTCTACAAACCCTGGGGATATTCGTCTTCCCTTACTTAGACGACTGGCTCATTCAAGCCCCTACAGTTGCAGAGGCCAGCACTGCACTGTCTCACACAATGCAAATCCTCCAATACTTGGGGTTGGTAATAAACTTTCCAAAATCCCAACTTGTTCCTTCCCAATGCCTGGAATTCATAGGGGCCTGTCTAGATACCAGACAACCAAAGGCTTTCCTTCCACAGGCCCGGTGTCTTCGCATAATGCAACTAACTTCTCAAGCAGCAGGGAAATCCTCCCTAACTGCTCGAGAGCTACTACAGTTGCTGGGACATATGGCATCCACAGTTCATGTAGTCCCATATGCTCGCCTCCACAAGCGAGCAGCTCAGTGGACCCTATTCACACAGTGGACACAGGCCACAGGTCATTTATTGGACAAAATAATAAACTCTCAACAACTAATTTTATCCGTCCAATGGTGGCAATCCCTAGAAAATCTGACAGTGGGGTCTCCTTTTCATCAACCCCTTTTTCAGGCCACCCTAACAACAGATGCATCGCAGGTGGGTTGGGGAGCACACCTGAATCATCTCTCTACCCAGGGAACCTGGACTCCACAGGAGGCTGGTCTACACATAAACCTCCTGGAATTAAGAGCAATCTATTTAGCTCTTCGAGTATTCCACGCCCAACTCAGCTACAAGAAGTCCTAGTCCAGATGGACAATGAAGTAGCAATGTTCTATGTGAACAAGCTGGGCAGGGTAGGCTCTCTGTCATTATGCAACGAAGCTTTACGACTGTGGGCCCTCGCCAGAGAGTATCAAATTCACCTTCTAGTGGTATATCTTCCAGGCATTCAAAACCTTTGGGCAGACAAACTCAGTCGAGTACTGCTGCCTCACGAGTGGTCCCTCCACCTGGACCAGGTGGCAAAGATATTTCATCACTGGGGCACTCCAGACATAGACCTCTTCGCAAGTCCACTGAATGCCAAACTTCCCCGGTTCTGTTCCAGAATTCCGGCTCACAATGTCAGACAAGGGATGCCGTCCTCCTTCACTGGGTTCAGGACTTCCTTTATGCCTTCCCACCCATTCCCCTCATCCCCAAAACACTCTTCAAGCTTCAGAGAGACAGGGGTCGCATGATTCTCATAGCGCCACAATGGCCACACCAAGCGTGGTATGCCCTGCTTCTACATCTCTCTCAAGCTGCACCTCTGGAGTTAGGGCATGCTCCAAATCTCCTTTCCCAAGAGAACGGGATGCTATGGCACCCGAATCCCCAGTCCCTGCATCTCACGGCCTGGTTGCTGAAGGCTTAGACCTCCAGGATTTCAACCTGTCCCAACAGGTAAAGGATATCCTTCAGGCTTCTAGGAAACTTTCCACAAGCAGGTCTTATGCCTTCAAGTGGAAACGTTTTACGATATGGTGCTCCAAGAAGGGATTAAACCCCTGTGGCATACCCTTAGAATCGATACTAGAGTTTCTCCAGGACCAAGCAGGAAGTCAGTCCTCACATATGGGTGACGTCGGCGCCGACGGAGCCCTCGCGGAGCAATTTTCCCCAGCTTTCAAAGAAAGCCTTTGGGAATTGCAGCGCGCATGCGCGGTCCCCTTCCCGCCCAAGGGTGCCATCTTAGCCAGTCTTCTTTTTTCCACGGAGCCCTACAGACGTGGTCTTCCAGTCCACGCAGAAAAAGTTGATTTTCTTCATTTATTTTCTATTTTTTCTTCGGTTCGACGCCAGTCTCTTTCCTGCCCGGACTCGCGACGCCGTTGCGAGTCCTTCTCTTATTTTTCGGTTTTTCTGATTTTTCTTGTCAGTTTCGTTTTCGGTTTTTCGCTGGCAGCCCGGTCCTTTGACCTTGCAGGGGCCCTTTTTCCCCTGATGACTGCCAGTGGCTTCAAAAGGTGTGTTTAGTGTGACAGAAATATGTCTCTCACTGACACACACGATCATTGCCTCCGCTGCCTCGGCCCAGATCACGAGGAACTGATCTGTGGGGCCTGCAGCAAAATGTCCTCCAAAGCTTTACGGAGTCGGTGGCATCAGCGGGAAAGAATCTTCGCAGATCCCACCCATACCCGGACCTCGTCGGAAGCCTTGGCGTCCAGAGGCTCCAGCTCTGAGCATCGCCGGAGTTCCTCCGACAGAGGTTCTCCCTCGGGGGATCATCATCGGAAGACGAAACCCGTGAGGGCGGCGTCGGTGGACGCTCCTGGTTCCGCGAGGGCCAGGTCGCATAGCCCCGATAGCCGTCCCGAGTCTTTGGAGCAGGATCGTCTCACGAAGCGACCTCGTCTGGAATCGGAATCGCCTGCTCGGGTAAGTCCTGTAGTCCTCCTGGACTCGCCTCCGAGGGGTCCGACGTCGGGCCCGAGTCGGGGGCTGCTGGGTCACCTGAGGTCGGACTCAGGTTGACGGCCTTGGAGAGCAGCCTGGCTGCCTTCATGGACCAGCAGCGGGCACTGATCGCTAGCCTCGATGGCGCCTCTGCCCTGGCCGCCGGGACGTCGACGTCTAAGTCGACCCCGGAGACCGAGCTGATCCTCGAGTCCATGCGGGCTCGAGTCGATCCTCGGTCGAGGTCTCCCTCGGCCTCCCGTTCGGGACCGAGGTCGTCGACGCCGACTCCCTCGGCATCGTGGCGGCCGACACCTACGCCCGCCCGAACCGACCCCACCGATTCCTCCTCGGAGTCGGCCTGGGAATCTGAAGTGGAAGAATCACCTGATTCCTTTCGGACTTGGTGTGTCCCCTCAGACTCCCCTGAGTCCGAACCTCAGAAGCAGTCCCCCCCGGAGGATGCCCGGTTCTCGGACTTCGTCAGGGATATGGCCAAGGCTTTGGCCTTCCCTGCGGATCCCGAGGAGGAGCCTCGAGCCGAGGAGCTCGACGCCCTCCAGTATGACTCTCCAGCGAAGGAGCACTTTACTGTACCGGTTCCTCCCATGCTGGAACGACTACTCTTCCGCATTTGGGAGAGTCCGGCATCGTCGCCGGTATTAAGCAAGCGGGTCGATTCCATCTATCGAGTCCGCAAGAGCCCGGGCTTCCAGAAAGCACAGCTACCGCACCATTCCATGGTGGTGGAATCGGCCATGCATAGGCTCAAGAGCCAGAAGATGCACTCCTCGGTGCCGCCCGGCAGGGAGGCCCGCAACCTGGATGGCCTCGGTAAGAAGTGTTTCCAAGGCTCTATGCTTGCTTGTCGGGTCCAGACCTACCAGCTCTACATGGGCATGTACCTTAGAGACCTGGCTAAGGAGATAGCCGGATTCTCTGCTGGACTTTCCGAGGAACCTTTGCGGAGGTTCCTAGCCTTGTCCACTGGAATTCGAGAATGCTCCAAATTCATTTCTCGAGCAGCCTATGATGGCTTTGAAGCATCGGCTCGAGTGGCCGCACCGGCATCGGTGCCCGCCGACAGGCTTGGCTTCAGTCGTCTGACCTTGAACCCTGGGTGCAGGACAAGTTGGTCGATGTCCCCTGCCGAGGTGAGAACCTCTTTGGCAAGCCCATGGCTGAGAAGGCTGCGCAAATCGAGACGGAGACTCTCACCAGAACAAGGCTCTCTAGAAAGACCTCTGCCCCTTCCCAAAAGAAGAAGGGCTCGGGAAAAAAGTCCTTTTACCCGAGGAAGGCGGCTGCCTATAAACACTACCCTCAGTATCAGGCCTCCTCAGCTCCCCAACAGGGTCAGCAGGCCAAGGGACGGGGTAACGGGTCCCGTAGGCAGCAAGCCCCCAAGCCTGCACCACCGGCCCCTGCTCAGCAGGGTGGGGGTTTTTGACTTCATCGACATAGCCTCTCCCCTCAGCTGGTTTCTCCCAGCACAGGAGGCCGGCTGGTCCACTTTGCCCACAGGTGGTCCAACATCACATCAGATGCCTGGGTGCTTCATGTTGTGCGAGAAGGCTATCTTCTCCACTTCCACCAGGTCCCTCCCTCCTATTTTCCGGGAGAGCCTCCACGACTCCCTCTGCACAGGGACTTACTCCTTCAGGAGTTAGCAAGTCTTCTTCAGGAACAGGCTGTGGAACCGGTGCCCCACAACCTGAGAGGTCAAGGTTTTTATTCCAGGTATTTCCTAATACCAAAAAGAACAGGAGGCCTCAGACCCATCCTGGACTTGCGCAACCTCAACAAGTTCCTCGTGCGGGAGAAGTTCAAGATGCTTACCCTTGGAATCCTTCTGCCCTACCTCCAGCAGGGAGATTGGCTATGCTCCTTGGATCTAAAGGATGCCTACACGCACATCCTCATCCACCCAAGCCACTGCCAATACCTAAGGTTTGTGGTGGCAGGAAATCATTACCAGTACAGAGTACTACCCTTTGGCCTATCCTCCGCACCACGAGTCTTCACAAAATGTCTCGCGGTGGTAGCGGCTTATCTCCGGCTTCAGGGCCTCTATGTCTTTCCTTACCTGGACGACTGGCTCATCAGAGCATCGTCCTCTCAAGAAGTCACACAAGCCACGAACCGCACTGTGACTCTTCTCCAGTACTTGGGCTTTGTCGTAAACTTCGCAAAGTCCACTTTGCTCCCCTCGCAAGATCTCGAGTTCATCGGCGCAAGATTGCACACTCTTCAGGCGCGAGCTTTCCTGCCTCTCGACAGAGCTCAGCGGCTCATGGACCTAGCCAGCCGTTTTCGCAGCCAGTCCCTGGTCTCGGCCAGGCGCTTTCTGAGACTACTCGGCCATATGGCTTCCACCGTCCACGTGACCCCCAACGCCTGCCTGAATATGCGGCCTGCTCAGTGGTGCCTTCGCAAGCAGTGGCAACAGGCCATGGGCGGCCTCGCCGACTTAGTGCAGATCTCCGGCCCGCTGGCCTCTTCTCTGCCGTGGTGGCTTCATCAGCCGAACCTGGTACTCGGATTGCCTTTTCAATCTCCTCCGCCTGCTCAAGTACTGACGACCGATGCTTCTCTCCTGGGATGGGGAGTGCATTGCCAAGGGGCATGTACTCAAGGTCTCTGGACCTCGTGGGAGTCTGCGCAGCAGATCAACTTCCTGGAGCTCAGAGCAATCCGTCTGGTTCTCAAGGCTTTCTCCCACCTGACTTCTCGCCGGTCCGTCCTTGTCCAGACGGACAATCAAGTTGCCATGTTCTACGTGAACAAACAGGGGGGCACGGGCTCCTTCCTTCTCTGTCGGGAAGCGCAGAGGCTCTGCTCTTGGGCCGTCAGCGGCGGCATTCTTCTCAAGGCAGTTTATCTCCCAGGCCAAGAAAACTGCCTGGCGGACAAACTCAGCAGAATCCTCCAGCCGCACGAGTGGCGACTGGATCCCTTGGTAGTTCAGAAACTTTTTCTGAAGTGGGGCCTCCCCACGCTGGATCTTTTTGCCAGTCCTCTCAACCGGCAACTTCCTCGTTTCTGCTCTCGGCAGCCGCATCCCCTCCGAGTAGCGGCGGATGCTTTTCTGCTCTCATGGTCGACAGGCCTTCTGTATGCCTTTCCTCCCATACCGCTAATCTCTCGAACTCTTTTCAAGGTTCTCCGAGACAAAGCTTCCATGATCCTGGTAGCTCCTCGGTGGCCCAGACAGCCGTGGTTTCCACTCCTGCTGCAACTGGCGGTGGAGGCTCCGTTCCCTCTGGGGTTTCAACCAGATCTCCTAACACAGGATCAGGGGTCCCTGCTACACCCCAACCTCAGATCTCTACATCTGATGGCCTGGCTGCTGAAAGGGTAGTCCTTGCTCCCCTTCTACTGCCGGCAGAGGTGGAAGAGGTCGTCCTAGCTTCCCGGCGACCTTCTACCCGCAAATGCTACGCCCTTAAATGGTGTCGTTTTTCCGTTTGGTGTACCCAGCAGTCTCTGGATCCCTTCTCCTGCTCGGTGTCGGTGGTCTTGCAGTACTTGCTCTACCTCTGTAATCTTGGACTTAAGTCCAACTCCGTCAAGGTTCACCTCAGTGCTCTTTCAGCACATCATGTGCCGGTGGACGGCAGACCTCTTTCCAATGACCCTCTCGTGGCAAGGTTTCTCCGAGGTCTCCTTCTCCTTAAACCACCTCTGCGCCCGCCAGCGCCTGACTGGGACCTGAATGTGGTTTTACAGCGGATCACCTGTCCGCCTTTTGAACCTATGGCTACCTGTCCTCTCCGTTTTCTTTCTTGGAAAACCTTATTCTTGATAGCCCTCACTTCCGCTAGACGCGTAAGTGAACTACAGGCCCTCGTGTCTGATCCCCCTTACACTCGGTTCTACAAAAATAGGGTAGTCCTACGGACTCACCCTAAATTTCTTCCAAAAGTGGTCTCCCCTTTTCACATCAATCAGGAGGTGGTACTTCCGACCTTCTTTCCCAGGCCACACTCCAGCCGAGCTGAAATGGTCCTGCATACCCTGGACTGTAGAAGGGCGTTGAACTTCTACCTTGACCGTACGCGGGAGCACCGCAAAGCTGCTCCGCTCTTCATGTCTTTTGACCCCAATAAATTGGGGCTCCCTGTCTCCAAGCGCACTCTGTCCATCTGGGTTGCTGACTGTATCGCTTGGGCTTATGGAGCAGCCGGACTCTCGTTAGAAAGTCGGGTCACGGCTCATTGTGTTCGGGCGAAGGCTACGTCAGTGGCTTACCTCCGCTCTGTTCCATTGGCAGACATCTGCCGGGCCGCTACTTGGTCTTCGAGCCAGACTTTTGCGGTCCATTACTGCCTCGAGAGGGAGTCCCGCAGGGACAGTGCTTTCGGACAGGCAGTACTCCGAAATCTCTTCGAGGTTTGAGCAACTCCTACCCTCCATCCCGGATGTTGGGCTACCGGTGGGTAATAATTCTGTGAAGATTCCTTCCTTCTGTGCTGCTGAGCTAGAGGGAGCTCATTTTTGTGCTTAGGGTCTCCGGTAGCCTTAAGCTTGGGAGTCCCATATGTGAGGACTGACTTCCTGCTTGGTCCTGGAGAAAGCGTAGTTACTCACCTGTAACAGGTGTTCTCCAGGAGCAGCAGGAATCAGTCCTCACAACCCTCCCTCCTCCCCTTGGAGTTGCAATAATCTGCTTTAGTTTTTTTGCAAATTTTTATGCTGTCTTTTAGCTATGTCATCTGACTGGCTAAGATGGCACCCTTGGGCGGGAAGGGGACCGCGCATGCGCGCTGCAATTCCCAAAGGCTTTCTTTGAAAGCTGGGGAAAATTGCTCCGCGAGGGCTCCGTCGGCGCCGACGTCACCCATATGTGAGGACTGATTCCTGCTGCTCCTGGAGAACACCTGTTACAGGTGAGTAACTACGTTATCTCCTTCACTTATCGAATTCTGGTCTAAAGACCAATTCGGTAAGAGTCCATCTTAGTGCAATTGCAGCTTCTTATAAGCCTCTGAATGGACAACCAATTTCCTCTCATCCCCTCATATCCAGATTTATGAGAGGTCTTCTATTAACTAAACCTCCCATTAAGCCACCATCGGTGGCATGGGATCTAAATCTAGTTCTCGGGCAGCTCATGAAGCCGCCTTTTGAACCTTTAGCCACTACAACTCTTACGTTTTTGACCTGGAAGGTCATCTTCCTAATTGCAATCACCTCTGCACGTCGCATTAGTGAACTGCAAGCTTTAGTTGCTAATCCTCCTTATATTAGGTTTCACCATGATAAGACTGTTCTTAGAACTCATCCACACTTTATGCCAAAG
The DNA here is from genome assembly GCA_033557465.1 of Ichthyophis bannanicus. NCBI lineage: Eukaryota > Metazoa > Chordata > Amphibia > Gymnophiona > Ichthyophiidae > Ichthyophis > Ichthyophis bannanicus. Next base: position 366,332,202 of record CM066033.1, on the reverse strand, counting down.
GTGGTTTCGTCTTTTCATTTAAATCGATCAATTTATCTTCCAATATTTTTTTCCGAGGCCTCACGCCTCTAATGCAGAAAGAAACCTTCATACTTTGGATTGTAAAAGGGCCTTAGCCTTTTACCTACAAAGAACACAGCAACATAGAAAGTCCTCGCAACTTTTTATAGCTTTTGACCCTAGTCATTTGGGACAACCTGTCTCCAAAAGAACTTTATCTAAATGGATTGCCCAATGCATATCCTTTGCTTATGAGAGTAAGGGTCTTCCTCTTCAGGACCAAGTCACAGCTCATAACGTGAGAGCCATGGCAACTTCCATGGCTAATCTCCACTCTGTGTCTATTGATGACGTTTGTCGAGCAGCCACCTGGGCTTCGGTACACACCTTCACAGCCCACTACTGCCTGGATAAAGCCTCCCATCGGGATGCCTTCTTTGGCCAAGCTAGTCTTCAAAATCTCTTTCAAACCTAATTCAACTCCTACCCACCAACCCTGGTGGAATGCCAGAGATCCATGGGAGGAAGGATTCCCACCTTTCCAGGGTGGCAACTTCCTGGGGCTATCTCCGTGGCACCTTCAGCTAGGGAGTCTCCATATGTGAAGACTACATTCCTGCTTGTTCCTGGAGATAGCGTAGTTACTCACCTGTAACAGGTGATCTCCGAGAACAGCAGTAATTTAGTCTTCACAACCCACCCACCTCCCCTAGGAGTTGTCTCTCTCTCTCTCTTTGTCTCTTTCCTCTCTCCCTCTATCTTTTTCACTCAGCTACAAACTTAACTGAAGAGGGACAGTTGGAAAGGCGGGAAGGCAGCGTGCATGTGCTGAGGGATGCTCCCAAAAGCGTTCCTATTGGACGCTGGGGAGCGTTCCTGTGCAGGCTCCGTCGGTACTGACAATACCCATATGTGAAGACTAAATTCCTGCTGTTCCCGGAGATCAGCTGTTACAGGTGAGTAACTACGCTTTCAAGTAAAACAGAGGTCCTTGGGTTTAATCTATTAGGGAGCTTAGAGGAACGGTTGAAGTCACATTTTAGTTTTAAGTGGGTGCAGCAGCAGTTTTGGTATCTGGGGATACAATTAGGGAAATCAGTAGAGAGGATTAAACAATGGAACTATCAAGCATTGACAGAAAACATATGGAGAGACCTATCAAAATGGGGGGGGGGGGGGGGGGGATAAGATTGTCATGGTTGGGCTGTATAGCGGCCATAAAGATGAATGTACTGCCAAGATTGTTGTTTTTGTTCACATCCTTGCCATGTAGGGTGACCAAGAAGGAGATAGGAAAGTTACAGAATATGATCATGCAGTTTATTTGGGAAGCGAAGATTGCAAGGAGGATCATGTATCAAATGTGGTCTGAAGGGGGTTTGGGGGTTTCATTTTTGATAAAATATTTTGAAGCTGCACAATTGAGGGCACTCCTAGCGTGGAGGGAGGGATCAGATATTTTGAGTTGGGTACAAATAGAGTCAGGGGGAGAGGAATCTAAGGAGGGGAGAATATGGGACCCGGGAGGGTGGTGAGATGAGGGGAAAGGTAACCCATTTAGGGTACTTATGTTCCAGATTTGGAGAAAATGGAGGGGGCATCTTATGGAAGGGAAAGTATACTCTAGGTATACGCTTATTAGAGCAGTAGGTAATATTGGGATGGGAGGGAACCATAAGGTTTTTAAGGGGTGGGGTGGCAAAGGACCATATTTTCTTTGTCAGTGCTCTAAATAGGTTCTCATGGTTTCCTCATTTGTTCCCTCCCCCTTCCTGTATTGTGGAACCCATATCCAGAATTCCGCTTCCCCTAATATTGGACCCCCTTCTTGTTCCATTTGGATCCACTGCGGTACTTCTCTCTCTTCTTTCCATGCTACTAGTGCTCGAAGTTGAGCTGCTTTGTAGTACTGCTAAAGATTCGGCACTCCTAGTTCTCTAGCCTCTTCTCTCATAAACATAGTTTGTCTTGAAACCTTGGGTGCCTTACCCTCCCAAATAAACTCCATAGATTTTGGAATTTCTTTAGATATATCCTGGGCCTTGCTCATGGTATTGAACTAAACAAAAATAATATCCTATGGCGTACATTCATTTTAATAGTGACTATTCTCCCTAGCCATGATAATGATATCCCCTTCCATTTTTGTAAGTCTCTTTTTAGTGCTGCTTATAAGGAGTCATCATTCCATTCTCTAAGAGATTATCTCCAGGAACAAGCAGGAATGTAGTCTTCACATATGGGTATCGTAGGTACCGACGGAGCCTGCGCAGGAATGCTCCCCAGCGTCCAATTAGAAAGCTTTTGGGAGCATCCCACAGCGCCTGCATGCTGCCTTCCTGCCTTTCCCAACTGCCTCTCTCCAGTTCTTCGTTTTCCGCAGAGCCAGCAGGTTGTTTTCCTGTCACCGCAAAAATTATCCCATATTTTTCATTCTTTTTTGTGGTAGCATCTGCCTTCCTCGACGCTATACCGGTACCGCCAGTTCTTTCTTTCTTCTAAAAAAAAAACAAAAAAACCAAACAAACCCAAACAAACCCTTTTTTCTAATCTTTTATCAGGATTTTCCAGCCTTTTTTCTCTCGGATGTCACGCGCCATTTTGGGCACTAGGCCCAATTTTTCCTCAACATGGAAAAACCTGCTTTGGGTTTTAAAAAGTGTTCCAAGTGTGGCGGTACCATTTCCGTCACCGACACTCACGAGTGGTGCCTCAAATGTTTAGGTCCTTACCACTCCATCTCAGAGTGTGTTGCCTGTGGGATGATGTTGAAGAGGGGTCGGCAGAACCGAGCTGCTAAGCTTAGCACCCTTTTTCCCTCCGATGCAGTATCCGTGGCATCGACGTCTTCCAGGGCTTCGTCTTCCTCCCATGGATCTCAGGTAACCAAACATAAATCTGGCCGGTCCTCAAAGGTAGATCTCCTTCCAAGCATCGAGATGCCTCTGGCGTTGCCCTTGAGGGACTTGTACCGGCAAAATTGCCCCGGCGGGAGGCTTCGGCTTCCAAAGCACTATCGGGGCTCCAGGATGTTCTCGAGGCCTCAACCTCGGCAGAACTACTGGTGCCATGCTCTGGGGTACCGGCTGCTTTGTCCGGTACCGACACCCAGGCATCGGCAGCATCAATTGACCAGAGATTCATGGCTGTTGAGCGGAGTCTGGCAGCTCTCCTTGCGGCATTGGTGCCTTCGGGACTGCTTCAGACAGTTGAACCGGTACCGACAGCATCGACATCGGCGCGTATGCTACCAACACCAAGTTATGCTATTTCCTCCGGTATCGACAGGCCGGTACCGGACCCCTTTGATAACGACTTTGATTGGTATCGGTATCGTGCTTTACAAGAGCACCCGGACAGAAGGTATTTTGAATCCTCTGAGGACTCTGACAGCTCTGTCGATGCCGGAGTACTTCTCTATGAGGAGCCTTCTTCTCCTAAACGTAGGATGTCTCCTCCAGAGGATATTTCCTTTCAGGATTTTATCAGGGAGGTGGCTAGGGGTCTTTCCATCACAGTGGCTCCTGAAGCAGAGCCCAGAGCAAAGGAGTTGGAGATTTTACAGTATCCTAAAGCTCCCAAGGAAGCGTCTACTTTGCCTATTCATGAGATCCTGCATGATCTCATGTTAAGAATATGGGAAACACCTCTTACCACATCTCCTCATTCCCGTAGGCTGGATACCATGTATCTAGTACCTCCTTGTCCTGGATTTCAAAAAACTCAGTTGCCACACCACTCCATAGTGGTGGAGTCAGCTATGAGAAGGATCAAGAGTGCAAGACAGGCATCTAATCCTCCAGGACATGAATGTAGGACTCTTGATGCCTCAGGCCTCTATGCTTTCTGCCAGGATTAGTTCCTACATCTTATACATGGGAATGTTCCTGAAGGAGGTTACAGGAGATCTCGAGCTTATGAGCCCTCTCCTTCCTGATAAGAGGCAGGATTATCTTACACTTGTCAGACATGCCCAGGATGTTTCCAAATTTGTTAATCGTGCAGCTTTTGACTGCTTTGAGTGCATAAGCAGAACCTCTGCCATTGCCATAGGTGCTCGTAGGATTGCCTGGCTCCAGGCATCTGACTTAGAACTCTGGGTACAGGACAAACGGGGGAATATCCCTTGTACTGGTGAAAATCTCTTTGGCAAAAATTGGCAAGAGAAAGCTAATGAGCTGGTTGCTGATAACACCACTTTGGATAGGCTATCCAAGGCTACAGCTGATCCTGCAAGGAGAAAATCCTACAAGAAACCATTCTTCTCTAAAAAGAAGAGGTTTTACCCCTCCTATACCCAGCAGGTGCATTCTGCAGGTCAGTCCGCACAAAAGGGACAGCAGCCCCCAAAGCAAAGGAAATCAAAGACTGCTAAGCCTCAACCGGCCCAGCAGACTCAGCCTCCACAGGGGCTTTGACTCTCATCTAGAGAACTTGGCCTTCCTGGCCCTGAACGGGCCAGAGCCTTCCACCATCCCAGGAAGGTTGTGTCATTTTGCCCCCAGATGGGGGCAGATAACAGCAGAAGAATGGACTCTTTCGATTGTAAGAGAGGAGTACAAGCTTCATTTCTTCAACATGCTCCCTCCTACAGTGGTAAGACAGTTCAATTCTCAGGCTTCTCTCAACACTCAGTTGAGTCAAGAGGTCAGTTTGCTTCTTGCCCAGGGGGCAATAGAAGATGTACCCATTTCCCAACAGGGTATAGGGTTTTACTCCCCTTATTTCCTTATTCCAAAGAAAACAGGGGGACACAGACCCATTTTAGACCTCAGAGAACTAAACAAATTCCTGTTCAAAGAGAAATTCAAGATGATTTCTCTGGGAACTCTGCTGCCATACCTTCAGAGTCAGGATTGGCTTTGTTCTCTAGATCTCAAGGATGCGTACACTCATGTTCTCATCCATCTAACTCACCGAAGGTTCCTTCGCTTCCTGTTTCAAGGAAAGCACTACCAATACAGGGTGCTTCCTTTTGGCCTGGCCTCAGCACCAAGGGTGTTCACGAAATGCATGGCTGTAGTGGCAGCATTTCTTCGCACTCTAGGAATATTCGTCTTCCCCTACTTAGACGACTGGCTCATTCGAGCCCCATCAGAGTCAGAGGCCAGAATTTCCCTATCTTGCACAATGCGTATCCTTCAGTATTTGGGCCTGGTCATAAACATCCCAAAATCCAGCCTAACTCCCACTCAATCTTCTATAGTTTATAGCAGCTTTGCTGGACACCAGAAAAGCAAGGGCCTGTCTTCCACAGGCCCGCTGCCTTCGCATTGTGCAGTTAGCCTCCCAGGCAGTGTTAAAAACTCATCTCACTGCTCGGGAAATGTTACAACTACTAGGCCACATGGCATCTACCGTGCACGTGGTTCCCTATGCTCGCCTCCATATGAGAGTAGCCCAATGGACTCTATCCACTCAGTGGACTCAGGCATCAGGCTGCCTATCAGACAAAATAGCAAACACAGGTTGCCTTATTTTGTCTCTACAATGGTGGCAGTCAACCCAAAACCTGTTGGTGGGGTCCACTTTCCAGCAGCCCCTACCCCAGGTCACTCTAACAACAGATGCCTCACAAGTGGGTTGGGGAGCTCATCTGCAAGATCTCTCTACCCAAGGCCCCTGGACTCCACAGGAGACCCACTTACACATCAATCTCCTGGAACTCAGAGCAATCTTCCATGCTCTTCGAGTGTTCCATACCCACCTCAGCTACAAGACAGTCCTAATTCAGACGGACAATCAGGTAGCTATGTTCTATCTGAACAAGCAGGGAGGAACAGGCTCTCTGTCGCTTTGCAACAAAGCTTTGCGACTTTGGGCCCTCGCCAGAGAGCATCAAATTCATCTCCTGGCGGTATATCTGCCAGGCATTCAAAACTCTTTGGCAAACAGACTCAATCGAGTTCTGCTTCCACACGAATGGCCTCTCCATGCAGACCAGGTAGCAAAGATTTTTCAAATTTGGGGAACTCTGGACATAGACCTCTTTGCAAGTCCGTTGAATGCCAAACTTCCCTGGTTCTGTTCCAGAATTCCGGCTCAGGGTTCTCAGGCCAGGGATGCTTTCCTCCTCCATTGGGGTTAGGACTTCCTATATGCCTTTCCACCCATTCCCCTAATTCCCAAGACCCTATTCAAGCTTCAGAGAGACAGAGGCCATATGATTCTCATAGCTCCACATTGGCCACGGCAGGTGTGGTACCCTCTGCTCCTGCATCTCTCTCAAGCTCCCTCTCTGGAGTTAGGATCTGCTCCAGATCGCCTGTCTCAGGAGGACGGGATGTTGTGGCATCCCAATCCCCACTCTCTGCATCTCAGGGCCTGGTTGCTGAGAACCTAGACCTTCATGGTCTTAACCTTTCTCAAAAAGTAAGGGATGTCCTTTGTGCTTACAAGAAACCTTCCACAAGACGCTCTTATGCTTTCAAGTGGAAAAGGTTTTCCATATGGTGTTCGCAAAAGGGTCTTCACCCCTCTGCGATACCTCTGGAATCATTACTAGAGTATCTCCTGCATTTATTTAATGAAGGACTTGAGACTAACTCAGTAAGAGTCCATTTAAGTGCAATTGCAGCTTCTTTAAAGCCTTTAAATGGACAACCTATTTCCTCTCATCCTCTCATAGCGAGATTTATGAGGGGCCTTCTTCTAACTAAGCCTCCCATTAGGCCACCTCCAATGACGTGGGACCTGAATCTGATTCTTGGGCAGCTCATGAAGCCGCCTTTTGAACCTTTAGCTACTACCTCCCTGTTCTCCAGGACCAAGCAGGAAGTCAGTCCTCACATATGGGTGTCATCGGCGCCGATTAAGCCCCAGCGGAGCATTTCCCCAGCTTTCTATGAAAGCCTTTGGGAATGCAGGCACGCATGCGCGGTTCCCTTCCCGCCTAAAGGTGCCATCTTACCTCAGTCTCTTTTTTTCCGTGAAGCCCACTGGACGTGTGTCCAGTTTTTCCCGGTTAAAATTAGATTTTTCAGCGATTTTAGCTCTTTTTTTCTACCAGTTCGACGCCGGTTCCCCTCCCGCCGGGTTCGGTACACCGGTATCGAGCCCGATTTCTTCTTTTTCGGTTTTTGCCCTTTGTGGCTGGCGTTCGCGCCCTTTTTCCCCCTTTTCCCTGGAAGGGCCGGTCCTTTGACCTCGTGGGGACTCTTTCTCCCCCGATGGCTTCCAGCGGTTTTAAGTGTGATCGGTGTAAGAAACTAATGTCTCTCACCGACACACACGACTGCTGCCTTCGGTGCCTCGGCCCCGACCACGATCCTAAGTCGTGCGGGGCCTGTGGAAAAATGTCTTCCAAGGCACTACGAAGTCGCCAGCAGCAGAAAGAAAGGCTTTTCTCGGACTCAGCCTCCGGCCGGGCCCGGACCTTGTCTGAAGCCTCGACATCTCGGGATTCTGATCCCGAGCGCCATCGAAGCTCCTCGGACAGAGGGTCCCCCGACCGGGAACGCAAGAGGAAGAAACGGCTCGCGAGGGCGTCATCGGAGGAGGTCCCTGGCTCCTCGAGGGCCAGGTCTAAGACCCCCGACCGTCACCCCGGGCCCGTGGAACCGGAGAAGCCTGCCAAAGTTCCTCGTGTGGAGCCGGAGTCTGCTGGACACGTAAGCCCCGTAGTCCTCGTGGACTCTCCTCCCAGGGAGCCGACGTTGGGCCCGGCGCCGCCGGGGCCCGAGTCAGTGGCTGCTGCGTCTCCCGAGCTGAGTCTCAGGATGACAGCCTTGGAGAGCAGAATGTCTGCCTTCGTGGAGCAGCAGCAGGCACTGATGGCCAGCCTGTCTGGCGCATCTGCCCTGACCACAGGGACATCGATGTTGAAGTCGACCCCGGAGACCGAGCCGATACTCGAGTCCATCGTGGCTCGGAGTCGACCTCGGTCGCGGTCTCCCTCGACCTCCCGTTCAGGACCGAGGGCGTCGACGCCGGTGCTTCCGGCATCGGGGCGGGTGCTCCAGGGCCCCGCGGGGTCGGACCCCGACTCTTCCTCGGACAAGTCGGCATGGGAGACGGAGGACGAGGAGTCTCCAAATACCTTTAAGACTCGATGCGTCCCTTCGGACTCACCGCAGTCTGAGCCCCGGAGTAGGTTCCCCCCGGAGGACACCCGGTTCTCGGAGTTCGTCCGGGATATGGCCACTGCCTTGGCTATTCCGGTGGACCCCGAGGAAGAGCCTCGAGCTGAAGAGCTCGAGGCGCTGCAGTATGACTCTCCTCCGAAGGAGGCCTTTACTGTCCCGGTTCCTCCGATGCTGGAACGGCTCCACTTCCGTATGTGGGAGGCACCGGCCTTGGCGCCGGTTCTTAGCAAGCGAGTCAATTCGATCTATCGACTCCGGAAGAGCCCTGGCTTTCAGAAGGCACAGCTACCACACCATTCCATGGTTGTGGAATCGGCCATGCATCGTCTGAAGAGCCAGAAGATGCACTCCGCGGTGCCTCCTGGCAGGGAGGCCCGGAACTTCAATGGTGTCGGTAGAAAGTGCTTTCAGGGCTCGATGCTTGCTTGCCGTGTCCAGTCTTACCAGCTGTACATGGGCATGTACTTACGGGACCTGGCCAAGGAGTTGGCCGGGTTCTCTGCTGGTCTCTCCGGGGAACCCTTGCAGAGATTTAAGTCCTTGTCCTCGGGGATTCGGGACTGCTCGAAGTTCATGTCCCGCGCCGCCTAAGATGGCTTCGAGGCTTCGGCCCGAGTTGCGGCAGCCGGCATCGCGGCTCGATGCCAGGCATGGCTGCAGTCATCGGACCTCGAGCCATGGGTTCAGGACAAGTTGGTCGATGTCCCTTGCTGAGGTGAAAACCTTTTTGGCAAGCCCATGACCGAGAAGGCCGCTCAGCTCGAGACCGAGCACCTCACTCGGACAAGGCTGTCGAGGAAGACCTCTGCCCCTTCTCATAAAAAGAAGGGCTCGGGTAAAAAGCCCTTTTATTCGAGGAAGGACACTGCCTACAAACAGTACCCACAATATCAGGCTGCCCAGGCTGCCCCCCAGGGTCAGCAAGCCAAGGGCCAGGGTAATGGGCCCCGTAGGCAGAGGACCCCCAAGCCTCAGGCCCCTGCTACCACTCAGCAGGGTGGGGGCTTTTGACTTCTTGAGCATAGCCTCTCCTCCACTGCTCTCCCAACCCTGCACAGGAGGTCGTCTCGCCCTCTTTGCCCACCAGTAGCCCCTTATCACCGGGGACAGTTGGGTGTTGGACATAGTCCCCAAGGGTTATGCCCTGCATTTTCACCAACTGCCTCCACCATATTTTCCAGGGCATCCTCCAAGGTCTCACCTGCACACAGACCTTCTCCTGCTAGAGCTTCAAGGTCTGTTGGTGGACAGGGCGGTGGAGCCTGTGCCTCCCCACTTACAAGGTCACGGTTTCTACTCCAGGTACTGTGATGTTGCAGACCCTCTGAGAGGAGAAGAAAATGTTTTAAATGCAGGAAAAGTCAAGCACAACCTGCAATATCGTGAGGAACCACATAGGGGGAGCAGGAGGGACCTCCGAGGAACAGAATTAGAACCAGAATTAGGATAGGCGGAACTGGCAGAACGGCCAGGAAGAGAACAGCTTGGGAAAGGAGAACAAGCTGGGAAAGATGAAATTTAATATTTGAGAATGTTCCCCTGAAGAACCTCAGTAATCTGAGAGAAACGTGGTTATGGCGCCATTGAGTGGCATTGGGAAATAATAAAACATCTAAAAGGAATGAGCTGAATAATAGAAGATTGAATGAAGATTGTCCAAGAAATCATCATTGCTCTAAAGGTAAGTGTGAAACAAACATTGTTTGAGGGAACTTGCAAGTGATTTACCAAAAAAGCTGGAAGATTAGTCACTGATGCTAACAGGCGCCGCTGGATACTATGTATCATTGCTGAGGCTGCCGAGGAGTCTGAGACAACTTCCGTGCCATAGAGTAACGCATTGCAAACTAATCCCCTATGCTATGTTAGTGAATTTGTTCTAATGGAGTAATATTGTAGTGGTTGTATGTATTTTGGATTACTCCCAAAGATTTGACCGATATATACTGTAGTTTTACTTACAGAGGACACAGCAACATAGAAAGTCCTCCCAACTCTTTTTGTTGCTTTCGATCCTTCTCATTTGGGACTTCCAGTCTCCAAGAGAACATTGTCCAACTGGATTGCACAGTGTATTTCTTTTGCCTATCAGAGTAAGAACCTTTCTCTGGAAGGCCATGTCATGGCTCACAATGTGAGAGCCATGGCAGCCTCAATGGCTCATCTACACTCTGTGTCTATTGACGACATCTGTCGAGCAGCTACTTGTGCCTCGGTTCATACCTTCACAGCCCATTACTGCTTGGACAAGGACTCCCGCCGGGATGCCTTGTTTGGTCAGGCTGTTCTACGACACCTGTTCCATACTTAATCAACTCCTACCCACCATTCCCGGTAGGATGCCAGAGATCCATGGGGGGAAGTGGAGCCCTTTCACAAGGGCACACAACTTCTGGGGTCTCTCCCTGGCATCTGTAGCTAGGGAATCCCCCATATGTGAAGACTACATTCCTGCTTGTTCCTAGAGATAGCATAGTTACTCACCTGTAACAGGTGATCTCCGGGAACAGCAGGAATTTAGTCTTCATAACCCACCCACCTCCCCTAGGAGTTGTATCTCTCTTTTCTTTTCTTTCCCTCGCTCTCTCTCTTTGTCTCAGCTTTAAAACTCAACTGGAGAGAGGCAGTTGAGAAAGGTGGGAAGGCAGCACGCAGGCACTGTGGGATGCTCCCAAAAGCTTTCTAATTGGATGCTGGGGAGCATTCCCGCGCAGGTTCCGTCGGTACTGACGATACTCATATGTGAAGACTAAATTCCTGCTGTTCCCAGAGATCACCTGTTACAGGTGAGTAACTCTGCTTTATAGTGTTTCCTAAATGTATACCCAAATACCGATATGTATTCTTTTTGTTTTTAATCAATTATTAACTTTAATTACATCCAGAAACAATATTGAATGAAAAAAAATACACGGGCATATCAACAATAAAAGATTCATAGCAGAAGAATTATTTCCCCATTTATAATTAGACCACCAATTTATAGGGAAGTACCGGGAAAAGTATTAAGACCAAAGGTCTTAACACAAGAAATTTATACAACAAAGGCAGATAGACTTATGCGTCAGCCAAATGATAGGGCCCAGGTACTTCTACTACAACTTCCTCCCTAGCTTCCAGAAACTCTTGAAGCTGCCTAGGCTCAAAAAACAAATACAATATCTGTTTAAACATAACCTAACACTTTGCAGGAAATTTTAGCTGAAAAGTAGCCCCTAGGGTCAAAACCCTGGGGCGAAGGGCCAAAAAGCCCTTCCTTCTCAGCTGCGTATCACGAGAAACATCAGGAAATATTCTAACAGAACCTAGAAAAACCTCATTAATATTTCTGAAATACATTTTAAGAACATAAAATTTATCTGACTCTAAAGCCATAGTAACAAGCAGGATAGCCTTCCCTGTAACAACCTCTAAAGAGTTTTCTAAAAAACCCATGAGGTCTCCTAACCCAGGGGAAGTGGGGGAAGTACCAGGAACTTGATCACTTACACCCACCGACAGGTATTGGACCCTAGTCATAGGCGGAAACTGTTCCGGGGGAATCTTTAAAACTTCCCCAAAATACTTTCGCACCATTTCCATAGCTGACAACACAGGGAACCTAGGAAAGTTCAGAAACCACAGATTACATCTACGGGCCTGGTTTTGCAAGTACTTCAACTTCTTAATGGACACCAATTTATCCTTGAGCTGGGCAGTAACCAAGTCCCGAAGCTGTCCCACATCTTCTTCCAATCTGGAAATCCACACTGCTTGCTCTCCATAGGCATTAGAAGAGAGTTGCACAAGTTGACTTTACCTCTCAACAAATCAGTATTCACAGACCCCAAGACAGTAGATAAGGAGGTGTTCAAAGCAGCCAAACCATCCCACAGCAATTCCAATGTAAACACTGCAGGTTGGTTTCTCCTCCTGACCCGCTACAGGCACAGACTCCACCTCCGATGGACTTCCAACTTCACTTGTCTCACGCTGCACCTTCACACCGGGAGAGACATCCAACTCAGCCAGACCTCCTCCCATGCTCTGTCACACAGGAGTGCTCACCAGCAACCCCGCAGGTAGTACAAGCACGGCCGAGGACACACTTCCGTGTCGCGGTGGAGGGGTGCGCTGCTCAGGGGAAAGCCAAACACCCGATGCGCTCAGGTGCGATACTTCTACCGCCCCCGCCGAAGACGCTGCTCCGCTGCCGACCACGAAACAACAATCACTGAGAACACGTTGACCCGAGGAGGACAGCAGATCCGAAGGAGGTAAAGGAAGCTGCTTCCGTTTTCACCGCCCCATAGCACCAAAGCAAGGGGAAACACTTCGAGCAATCGGAGACTCATAAAACACGTCTCACAGCCGGCAGAGTCCCACCGCCATCTCCCGATATGTATTCTTGACCCATTTAAAAGAGAACTTGTCTTGGAGTCTCTTCTCCATGTCTATAGGGAGATTAAAACCCATTATCTCAGTTTTAGTTAGGTTAATTTTATACCCAGATACATCACTATACTCTCTAATTTCTTTCAATAATACCGGTAAAGTGGTAAGTGGTTCACTCAAGGACGATTTTGGACTCTCCTTTCCCCATCTGCACTCCTTTGCTATCGGATTGTCTCCTTCCCTCTCTGCCAGCAGTTCCATCACTAGAGCAGAGTAATGGTTATAGCGGGCAGCTTTGCCTTCTGCCCCTCCCTTATCTAAAACCTGCCAAGTAACTTCCATTAACCCTTATGCAAGCTGAGGGGTTGGCATACATTGCTCGTAACCATCCAGTAAAATTACTCCCCAACCCCATATGGTGTAAAACCTGCAGCATGAAGGGCCACTCTACCCTATCAAATGCTTTTTCAACATCTACAGTTATAAACACTGCTTGTTTCCTGGTACTTTGGAGCTTCCATATTAAATTCCCAGTTTTACTGATGTTATCCCCTCCTTGCCTACTCCTTACAAATCCTGTCTGGTCGTTATTGACCAAATGTAGTAGCACCCCTTGCAATCTGTTGTCTAGTAGCTTGGCGTCTAAATTTAGCAGGGATATTGGTCTATATGAGCCACAAATAGTAATATTCTTACCCCCCATTATATCAACTTCCTCCATTGTACTGGGAAACTTCTTTTACACCAAGATATCATTGAATATCTCCGTCTATAGGGGGTTGAGCTGTTCTTGGACCACCCTATAGAATTTAGATGTAAATCCATCTAGTTCAGGCGCTTTTCCTAATTTAAGGGTCTTTTATGGCTTCAACTACTTCCAAACCACTTTCGGCCTCTTCTAGCTTCACTTTTTGTAGAGTGATTTTCTGTAAGTATTGGGCACTCTTTTCGTCTCCATTCTTAATTTTGCTCCTATATAAGTTTGCATAAAATTCCTTAAACACCTGTCTAATCTCATTATTTCCATATACCATCTTCCTCTTACAATCCCTAATGCTTCCAATTTTGTTTTGCTGCGCTCTATCTTTGATTCTAGTTGCCTGTATTGCCTTGTTGCCTCCTTCAAAATAGAATTGCTTAAGTACATTTAAATTGTATGCTATGGTATAAGCCCGTAGTTCTATTCTCAAAGGTTTTAATTTCTTCAATACCTGCGGGTTACAATCGCTCTGATGGCTACTTTCTAGTATTTTTATTTGCTGCTTTATTTTATTTTTTTATTATATTCCTTCTCCCCTTGTGTTTTTTTTCATACGCACTGCTATTTCAATCAAGTGTCCTCTAACCACTGCTTTTAACCCATCCCAAACTGTCCCCAGTGCCACTTCCCCATTGGTATTAAGTTCCTTTACTCTTTATTAATATTCCTCCTAATATGTTTACTGTATAGCACACTGTTTGTTTTCTTCACACAGTGTTATAATGTAAATTGCTGTTCCAGTGTAAACCGCCTTGATGTTTTGAAAAAGCGGTATAGAAAACCACTAAAAAAAAATAAAATAAATGTACTCCCAAAGGACTTAGTTAATGACAGCTACATTTGTTGGATCTTCCAATATTGAATCAAGTATTCAGAATTTTAATCCCTCATCCCTGTATCCCAGATTAAATGTGGCACTCACCGGTGCATGGACAGCCCACGTAATGGACCCATGTTCCACTCTTTTAACCTTGGAAATCCAGTCTCCATCCACCTATATCATATCAAATCTACTATATGTACCATGCGGGACTGAATAGAAAGTATATTTACGCTCCCCTGGGTACCCACACTTCCAAGCATCAATTAATCCTAGTCTTTCTTTCATTTTGAGTAGGCTACTCTGCTCCCTTTTCTCTCCCATCATCCCCCCCCCCCCACTGTTATCCAGACATGGATTCACTGTGAGATTAAAATCTCTTCCTGTTATGGGTATTCCGTTGCATCACAAACCTAACATTATTCAGAAAAGCTCTCAAACATCACCTGTTCCTAAAACATTACCCTGAGATTACATCTGGAAAACACACAGCCATTACCCCACCCTACTACCCTGACCACCCCATAGCCCCACCCTCCTACCCTGACTGCCCCATAGCCTCGCCCCCTATAGAGAATGGTTAACCAGCCCCTCCTGCCCTCCCTCCATGTTCCACTTACACACCCTCTGGCAAACGAACCATATATGTCTCTCGCAGAGAGTTTTATAATATGTAAATAGTTCCCCCGGTTGCGCCCCTGTTTTGCTACCCCTGTTCATTGTAAACACATTGTGGCATGTCACTTTGTAGTATGTTTTGTTCAACTGTACACCGCACTGATTGTAATAGCGCAGTATATAAGAAATGTAAATATATAAATAAATAAAAATAAAATTCCCCCTAATTTCTCCAATTCAGCCAATTTCCTGTCATAGAACTCCCTTTGTTGTTCATTTGGGTCATATATGCACAACACCCACACTTCTTCCTTTGTAGTCTTCAATCGAACTCTCACACACCTCTCTTCTTTATCTCTATATTCTCCCACCACCTGATCTTTAACATTATCCAGATAAATAATGATGACCTTCAAGTCCATGAACAACCAGTCCGCTGACTGCCTAAAACAACTAATCAAGATAATGCCAGATACTCGGTCAAGGAGGACACAGCATCAAAACACCCTGTCAACTACATCCATAAAAAAACAATACTTCACAAACAGCACTCCAAAGAGTGTTTGAACACTTCAGCCCATCCCTCTGGAACTCACTCCCTCACAAATTAAGATCAGTTAAGGACACCTCTGACTCTCGGAAAAAAATTAAAAACACATCTGTTCACCGAATATTTCAGTACAAAAACGTAACCCTCAAATACCCCTCCCCTCTACAACACCAACTACTATCTAAACTGACTACCCCATATTAGACTTGTAAATAGTTGCTGTTGAAATGTTATATACCTCAACTTTGTAGTGTAAAAAGTTCAATGACAGCTGTTCTATGTAAAACTATGATATCAATGTAAACCGCCTTGATCACAGGGAAAGGCAGTATAGAAGAAAAGCAAAATAAATAATCCCTCACCATGATACCAACTTACCCCTTCTTAGGTTCAGCTCGACGCCCAGCCAACACAACATAAGGATATATCTTAGTTTGGAGTAATTTTTCTTGACCTATTTTAAAGTGGGTTTCTTGGATACACATTATGTCTGCATTTAACTTACCCCCCTCTTGTTCTACCATTCTCCTCTTATGCCAGGTTCTTAAGCCCTTTGCATTAACTGTGGCAATTGTCAACGTCTGTTCTCCAACGTGCTTCACCCTCCCTCCGCTATTTCTTACTCTCGGCTCATTAACTTTCTTTATGCCTTCCTCCCCTTTTCTTCCTCTCCCTCCCTCCCTCCCTGTTTCCCCTTTCCCTCCCTCACTCCTGAGGAACTCCTTAGAGTAGTGCTCATCTTCCCGTTCCTGGTGCCCCCCCCCCCGTGCTCTTCATCCTCCTCCCTACGAACTTTATTCCCCAGTCTATACCATTCCCTCCTTCCCAACATGCCTCCACACATACATATAAACAACCTTCATCCCTGTTCCCCTTATCACATATTTGCATTTCTCCAGGACCAAGTAGGAAGTCAGTCCTCACATATGGGTGACGTCGGCGCCGACAGAGCCCTCGTGCGGAGCATTTCCCCAGCTTTCAGGAAAGCCTTTGGGAATGCAGTGCGCATGCGCGGTCCCCTTCCCGCCCAAGGGTGCCATCTTGCTCAGTCTTAATTTTTCCGCGGAGCCCAACGGACGTGAGTTCATGTCACCCGGGAAAAGTAGATTTTTTTTTCTGCGATTTTCGCTTTTTTGCTTATCCGGTTCAACGCCAGTTCCCTTTCCTGCCTGGGTTCGGTACACCGGTATCGAGTCCGGAATTTCTTTTTTCGTTTTTTGTCCTTCGTGACTAGCAGTCGCGCCTTTTTTTTGGTTATTTTCACTGGCAGCCGTGTCTTTTGACCTTGCAGGGGCCCTTTTTCCCCCGATGGCTGCCAGCGGGTTCAAAAAGTGTGATCGGTGCAAGAAACTTATGTCTCTCACCGACACACATGACTGCTGCCTCCGATGCCTCGGGTCCGACCATGACCCACTGGTCTGCAGCTCGTGCGGCAAAATGTTGTCAAAGGCACTTCGGAGCCGTCAGCATCAATGTGAGAGAATTTTCTCTGAGTCCACATCCGGCAGGGCCCGTACTTCGTCAGAGGCCTCGACATCTCGGGAGTCTGACCCCGAGCGCTGTCATGGTTCCTCTGAGAGGGGGTCTCCCCACCCACTAGCACAAAAGGAAGAAGAAGCTCATGAGGTCGGCGTCGGTGGAGGCCCCTGGGTCCCCGAGGACCAGGTCGCATAGCCCTGACCGCCGCCCCGGGCTCTCAGAGTTGGAGAGGCTGTCCAAGCTACCTCGCATGGAGCCGGAGTCCCAGAGTCACGTAAGTTCTGTTGTCCTGGTGGACTCTCCTCCGGGAGAGCCGACGTCGGGCCGGCGCTGTCGGGGCCCTAGTCGGGGGCTGCTGAGTCTCCTGAGCTTGGACTCAGGCTGACGGCCTTGGAGAGTAGCTTGGCTGCCTTCATGGAACAGCAGCGGGTGCTGATTGCTGGTCTGACCGGTGCATCTGCCCCGACCACCGGGACCTCGACGTCTAAGTCGACCCCAGAGGCTGAGCCGATCAAGTCTCGAGTTGATCCTCAGTCAAGGTCCCCCTCAACCTCCCGTGCAGGGCCGATGTCGTCAATGCCGGTGCCCTCGGCGTCGGGGCGGGTGGCACCGAGGCCCACACGGCCAGAGCCGCTCGACGACTCCTCCTTGGAGGAGTTGGCGTGGGAGATGGAGGACGAGGGGTCTCTAGACACTTTCCGGACCCGGTGCATCCCTTCGGACTCCCCGGAGGCCGAGCCTCGGAGAAGGTCCTCCCCCTGGAGGATACCCGGTTCTCGGACTTCGTGAGGGACATGGCCAAAGCGTTGGCATTCCCTGCGGACGCCGGGGAGGAGCCTCGAGCCGAAGAGCTCGATGCCGTCCAGTATGATTTTCCTCCGAAGGAAGCCTTTACTGTACCGGTTCCTCCGATGCTGGAATGGCTGCTCTTCCGTATGTGGGAGGCACCGGCCTCGGCGCCGGTTCTTAGCAAACGGGTTAATTCCATCTATCGAGTCCGTAAGAGCCCTGGGTTCCAAAAGGCGCAGCTACCGCACAATTCATGGTTGTGGAATCGGCCATGCACCGCCTGAAGAGTCAGAAGATGCACTCCTTGGTGCCCCCCGGCCGGGAGGCCCGGAACCTGGATGCCCTCGGTAGAAAGTGCTTACAGGGCTCTATGCTATCTTTCCGTGTCCAGACTTACCAGCTGTACATGGGCATGTACTTACGGGACCTGGCAAAGGAGATTGACGGGTTCTCAGCTGGCCTCTCCGAGGAACCCTTGCAGAGGTTCAGAGCCTTGTCTACAGGGATCCGAGAGTGCTTTCTGACGCTATTGTACTGAGTGATTTGAGCGCCCTGTCCTGCAAAAACAGTGAGTATGGTGTTGTGTTGTGAGTTGCAGCTGGTCAGCAACTCCTTAAAATTGGGTTGTGAACATGCCATACATACTTGCATATGCTGTATTTGGTGGGTTGTTTTATGACTGCTGTGTTGTCTTTGTGTCTTGTTATCCTCTTTCAGATATTAATCTGTGCT
Source organism: Ichthyophis bannanicus (assembly GCA_033557465.1). Taxonomy (NCBI): domain Eukaryota; kingdom Metazoa; phylum Chordata; class Amphibia; order Gymnophiona; family Ichthyophiidae; genus Ichthyophis; species Ichthyophis bannanicus. Next base: position 366,313,996 of record CM066033.1, on the reverse strand, counting down.
TTTTCTTCCCCGTTCTTACGGCAGGAAGAGAGTTCTAGTAATGTCATGCAGATGCGCATTTTTGTAAGTTTCTTTTTATTAAGATTTTCAATAACAAACAAGTATTCACACACAAAGGCTGAACCGGAGAGCACGCCTGCAAGTGCACAATTTAAACACGCAAACAAACACAACAAAGCGATATGCATACCCAGGGTCATCCCCCGTACAGGCTCCGCCCCCCATGAGGACAGCTCCCTTAGCTCTGCCCCAATGGCCCCTCTGTCCCCAACCCCACTTCCCCACAGCCCTGCCCTCCCTACTCCCCACCACACCCCCCACACCCCCCCTTCCGCCTTCCTCCCCCAACCCCCACTATCCACCCACCCCCCCAACCCCCCATCCCCACCTCTCTCTAACTGACTCCCGTTGGGCATTCACCCCTTCAAATAAGTCAATAACGGGCGCCACTGGTCCTGAAACTTCCCCTCTGCCTGTCGCCGAATTGCTGTCAATTCTTCCATCAACGCAATCCATCGAAGCCGAGTTGTCCAAGCTGCCATCCCCGGCAGCTGAGGTTGTTTCCAGGCCCTGGCTATTTCACTCCGGGCTGCCTGAAGACAAGCTCGTACAGGGCATTCCAAATTACGTGGCACGCCACTCGGCCGTATCCCCAACAGCCCGAACCCCATATCCACTTCCGCTGGCAGCCCCAAAATAGTCTGAAGCTGCCCCCACACCATGTCCCAATAAGCTCGCACTCTAGGACAGGTCCACCACATGTGTACAAAGGTCCCCCGTTCCCCACATTCCCGCCAGCACTGGTCGGAGGATCCGGGAAACATCCGATGAAGCTGCTCTGGAGTATAGTACCAATGCTAGAGGAGCTTATATGACGTTTCCCGAATAGCCACCGAGAGCGCCTGGCGCCCAATATCCACATGAACCTTCCTCCAGTTCTGGAGCCCCAACTCTCTACCCAGGTCATGTTCCCATTGCGCCTGATGAGGGAACTTCCCTTCCTCCCCCACCCGCAACTCCCGATACAAATGGGAGATCAAACCCCTAGACCCCTCCCAACTCTGCCACATCACCACTCCCGAGTCCGGAGTCCCCTCCCACACATCCCGAATCAAGCGTTGTGTCAAAAAATGCTTCACCTGGAGGTAGGGAAAAAAATCACCCTCCCCCAACTGATATCGCACTCGAAGGTTCGGGAAGGGAATCAACTTCCCCTCTCTAACAAACTTCCCAAATGTATCCAACCCCTTATTCTCCCACCGACGAAACACCCCCTCCCTGCCCGGTATAAACTCACTAGTCGCCCGTACCGGGGTCAAAATCGAAAACTCCCCCCCGGCTGGCACCCATCGCCTCCGCGCCTTCCGCCACTGCATCGCTAGGTGCCACAGGAAGGGGTTAACCTTCCATCTCCCCGACGGCAACTTACCAAATATCCAGGGCAAGTGCTTCAATTGAAGCCCTTCCGCCCAGTACTGTTCTATCTCTCGAAACCTCTTTGCTACCCCTCCCACCTCCCGCCATTCAAACACCTGTCTCAACTGAGCAGCCTTATAATATCTTGCCAACTCAGGAACCCCCAACCCTCCTGCCTCCCGGGCTTCATACATTACACGCCTACTCACCCTCGGTCTACTCCCCCCCCACACAAATGCAAAAATCTGATTCTGTAGGGTCCGTAACTCCCTCGAAGGGATCCCCACGGGAAGCGTCTGAAACAGATATAACAACCACGGCAGGAGGTTCATCTTTAGAACTGCCACCCTTCCCAACCAGGAGAGCTCCACCGCTCTCCAGTGTGATAGGTCCTTCCGCAGCTGGCCAAACAGTGCCGGATAATTAGCTCGATATAATCCCATCAGGTGAGCGGTGACTTGTACCCCCAAGTACTTTATGGACTTCGATGCCCACTTAAAGGGGAATGAGCTTCTCAAACTATCAACCACCCGCGCGTCCAACGTAAGGGACATAGCCTCAGTCTTATCCCAATTTACCGTGAACCCCGAGATATTCCCGTATGTTTGGAGCTCATCCATCAATAGCGGAAGCGAAACAATTGGCTGAGTCAAGGCAAAGAGCACATCGTCGGCAAAAAGAGCCATCTTATGTTGCTCAGACCCAACCGCTATACCCTTTATATCTACACGCGCACGTATCTTGGCTGCCAAAGGCTCCATAACCAATGCGAACAGCAAGGGGGAAAGCGGGCACCCCTGCCGGGTCCCCCTTCCCAAGGGGAAAAAGTCAGAAAAACCCCCGTTTACATTCACCGCGGCTACCGGGGCGGCATACAGAGCCCGTATCCACACGCGGAACCGGGGGCCCAACCCCACATACGCTAACACCTCGTGCAGAAAAGAAAAACTAACCCTATCAAAGGCTTTTTCAGCGTCGATGGAGAGGAACATGGCTGGTTGCTTTTCCTGCCTCGCAAACCAGCCGAGCTGAATCACCCGCCGGACCCCATCGGCCGGTTGTCTCCCTGCAATAAATCCGGATTGATCCGGATGGACCAGGGCGGGCATAAGTGGGCCCAGACGAAGGGCTAAAACTTTGGCCAAAATCTTGACATCGATATTCAGCAGCGAAATAGGGCGGTATGACCCATACACCGCCGGATCCCGACCAGGCTTAGGTATCACCGTTATGGCCGCTTGACTCATAGAGGGTGGCAAGGCCTCCCCGCTCAATACCGCATTAAACACTCTCACCAATAAGGGGGCCACCGTCGCCATCATTACTTTGTAAAACGACCCTGAGAAGCCGTCCAGACCCGGGGCCTTCCCGGGAACCAAGGCCCTGATCGCCCCCTGCACTTCCTCAAGGGTAATATCGGCCTCCAGCTCTTCCCCCTCCCGGTCCCCCAGCTGAGCACTCCCCCGCCCATCGTTATGCAGATAGCTCTGGATGTCCACCCCCTCCCCCAGGGAATCCGCTGCATACAACTGCTGGTAGTAATCCTTAAAACTGTCCCGAATATCCCCCGCTTTGTAGAGCAACTGATCCCGGGGGCCTTTGATTTTAACCACATTTTGCTTCTGCCTCTGAGACCGTAGCTTTTTTGCCAACAACCGACCGGATTTGTTATCAAATTCATAATATCGTTGCCCCACCCTATCCATCTGTCTGGAAATCTTTTCCAACTGGAGGGCATTCAACTGCTTACGCACCTCCTCAACCTGGCCCTGTAACTGCCGCCCCCCCCCCCTGTTCTTATGTTCCCACTCCAACTCGGTCAGCTGCCCCAGGAGACAGCGCTCCTCCGCCTCCCTTCTTCGCTTCTGCCGAGCCCCCATCTGGACCAAATGGCCCCTCACCACCGCCTTGAGCCCGTCCCAGAGAATACCCGTCGAAACTTCAGCGTTGCCATTGAGGGCTAAGTAATCCTCAATCACCTTCTGAATCTTCTGCTCTGCTCCCCCCTCCCGCAGTAAATAATCATTCAACCTCCAAAATGTTCTCTTCCCTCTATCTCCAGGTCCCCCAAATGTTACCTGTACAGGGGCATGGTCCGACCAGGTCACTGGACCAATGCTAGCCCTCTCCAACCTCTCCCACCAATAACTATCACCCATCACATAATCTATGCGGCTATAAGAGCCATGCACAGCCAAAAAAAAAACGTGAAATCCCTCACTGAGGGATTGGCAATCCTCCAAAGATCCTCCACCCCCATCCCCTTCATCCACTGTCTCAACGCCTTTTCGTCCCCTCCCCCACCCCCGACCTCCCTTGCCTATCATGCAGCTCAATATTACAATCCCCACCCAGCAACACCTTCCCCTGAATCCGCCCTCCCAACCAAGAACCCAATTCCCTCCAGAATTCCCTCCATCCTGAATTCGGTCCATACACCGAAATCAAAGTCACTCTCTCACCCCCCAGTTCCCCCCCCATCACCACGGCTCTCCCATCCGCTTTCTAATAGACTTGATCTACTATAAGGGGAACCCCCTGCCCCACCAGAATTGCAACGCCCACCTTTTTCCTTCCCCCCCCTCCGCAGCCAAATATCCCTGATAAACACCCAAGCGCATCAGCCGCTCATCCTCCTGGCGTAAATGAGTTTCCTGCAAAAAAGCCACGCCCCACTTCCGGGACCGAAGCTCCTTCCACAGCAACCTCCTCTTATGTGCTGAATTCAGGCCCCGCACATTAAGACTCCCCACAATCAGTCCTGCCGCCATGACCAGTGCACACCCCACCCCCCACTCGCAACACAGCCCATCCAAGCCCTACTCCCCAACCCCTCCTCCCCTTCCCCCCTCCCCCCCATACTACGGACCACCAATCCGACCTCCACCGAGGAAGTGGCGCTCCCCAGGACGTACCCCCACTCTCCCTCTCCAGCCCCCCCCAGCCCAGTGCTCCCTCCCTCCTCCAAAAGGGTTCGCTAACATTCCCCTAACTATAGCATTTAACCATAATAAACATATATAATACAGTGCAGCGTAATCACTCCCCCAGCTCCATCCCATCCAATCCCCCCCCTCCCCACTTCCTTCCACCTCCCCTGCAGCCAGCATTAACCATGAGTCCCTTAGGGAAGGCTGTATCCAAAAGAAACCAGAAAAGTCCTGAATTACAGAGACAGTCCTTCACCCGGTGCCACTGGCGGCCCCTCCAGAGTGCTCCTCCTGATGCTCAGCCGGCTCCGTCGCGCCGGTCCTCCGCCGCAGCCGCTGTCCCTGAACCGGAACTCTCTCCCAGACCGATCGCCTCTCCTTGCCAGCTCCGTGATCTGGGGCCATATTCAGCTCCAGGACCGAGGGGCCCCCTCTCTTTTCAAAATAGCCCAGGCCTCTTCCACAGTACGCACCCGGAAGCCCCGACCATTAACTTCCATCAATAAAGCAAAGGGGAACAGCCACCGATAGCACTTCTGCTCGGATTGTAAGTAGGTTGTTACAGGCTTCAGCTCCCTCCGCCTCTGTAAGGTTGCAGCGGAGAGATCGTGAAACACCTCGACTGTCTGGCCCTCCCACTGGAAACTCCGTCGGGCCGCCGCCACCTTCATTACCTTCTCTTTTGTCGCATAGGAGCCTAAACATGCCACAATGTCCCGCGGCAGACCCCGACGTGCAGGGCCCAAGGCCCTATGCGCTCTCTCCACTGCCACTTCGCTCCCCTCCACGACGTCGCCACGTTGTAGTAGGAAACAGCACACTCGCTTCACTACCGCTACTGCGTCGCCAAACTCCGTGGTCTCAGGCAGGCCCTGCACTCTGAAATTGTTTCGCCTAGAGCGGTTCTCCAGGTCTTCGAGTTTATCCTTTAATAGTCCTTGCTCAAGATGATACTTTTGCATGAGGGCCTCCAGCTCTGTCTCCTTCTCCGCGTGCCGTTCCATTTGCTCCTCGAGGGTTTCAACCCTATTGCCTAAGTCTCGGATATCATTTTTGATAGATACCAATGTCTCCTTCAACTCACTGCACATTCCACCGATATCCCGTTTGAGGGAGCGCAACCAGCCCCATATGTCGCCGCGAGTACAGCTTTCGTCGGCTCGCTCCAGCTCTTCCTCCATCTCATCATCAGAGGCCACGTGCTCAGAGCCCTCTCGGCCCGCACGCTCATTTTTCATAGCGTAGGTGGACTGGAATTTAGCTAATTTCTTGCTGACCGACATCGCGATCTCTTCCCAAACCCTTTGCACTGAGATAGTGGGCTGGGGGGGAAGGCTGGCCACTATTTTCCGCCTTTAAAGCTATGTCCCAACGGGAGCTCCAAATTCAGGCCGCCATCTCCCAGGTGACGTCACTTCCTCCCAAACCAGATGCGCATTTTAAGGCAGTTTAGTGGTAAGGTTCTGACATCGCTGTAGTAATGGTGACTCAGTATTGTATACAATTTGGGGACAGAAGACATGAAGTTGAGCAATCAAATTATAGGTGATGTTTTATTGGACTAACTTAGTGCTTTTGTGATTAGCTTTCTTACACTTCCTTCACAAGTTAGTACAGAATGAGCTAAGGATGATTTGGAATTGGGAACAAGCAAGGTGATTAAATTATTCAGAGTTATTAATTCATATGTGGATTGTGAGAAACTGCAGGAGGATCTTGGGAGACTAGGCATCCAAATGGCAGATGAAATTTAATGTGGACAAGTGCAAAGTGGTGCATGTAGGAAGAATAACCCAAACTATAAGTAGACAATGCTGCATTCCATGTTAGGAGCCACCATCCAAGAAAAGGATCAGAGTGTGATCATAGACAATACATTGAAATCTGTCCAATGTGTGGCAGTGGCCAAAAAAGCAAACAGAATGTTAAGAATCATTGGGAAAGGGAATAGTCTTAGAAATAAAACAATCATAATGCCTCAGGAGGATGTTATGTCAGCAGATAGGATGGCTGTGTGAAGCTATAGCAAGCCTCTACAGATTTGCAGTTTACATCCCCTTGGTTTGGTTTCTTGCAACTGTTCACCTTTTTGCTGTGCATGATGAGCAGAAAGAAACAGGTGGACTTGCAGGAAGTGGCTTTTACAGGATCAGGAGGCCCGAGTAGGGATGAGAAAATGGCACCGGCTAAGTCCACACAGATGAGAGCAGAGACGGAGAGTAGAGAGAATTCGAACCCAGACCTGAGGAACAGCTTACACAAGTGGAATTTCGCCAATGTTTAAGAAGCTTCAGATGAAGCTGGTGATGCTAAAGAGTTGAGCTGATGGCTCTTGCTACGGATGTGTGCCATGAGCTGGTGAGTCTGCTCGAGGAAATTGAGGAACAAGTGGATGAGCACTGTGGCAAAGCTCGATATGCACAAGGGGTGGTACAGCAAGCGCAAGCTGAGTTGCTGAATAAGCTTGAGCAAGTACTGAAGGAGATAGGCATGGAGATAGGCAGGAGTGAGGCATGCTTGAGAGCATCTTTCTTTTTTGTGGTCACGTCTGCCTTCCTCGACGCTATACCGGTACTGCCGGTTCTTTCTTTCTTTCTTTCTTTTAAAAATCATGATTCTGCAATATCCCAAGGCTCCTAAGGAGGCAGCTACTTTGCCTATCCATGAGATCTTACAGAATCTCATGTTGAGAATGTGGGAAACACCTCTTACCACCTCTCCTCACTCTCGTAGACTGGATACCATGTATCGAGTACCTCCGTGTCCTGGCTTCCAGAAAACTCAGCTTCCTCACCACTCTATTGTAGTGGAATCAACTATGAGAAGGATCAGAAGTGCAAAGAGGCATGCCTCTAATCCTCCAGGACGTGAGTGTCGAACTTTGGATGCCTTTGGACGTCGTACTTTCCAGGCTTCCATGCTTTCCGCACGGATCATTTCCTATATTGTATATATGGGAATGTTCCTTAAGGAAGTCACAGGAGATTTAGAGGTTTTGAACCCTCTTCTTCCTGATAAGAGGCAGGATTTTCTCACACTGGTTAAACATGCCCAGGATGTTTCTAAGTTTGTCAATCGTGCAGCTTTTGACGGTTTTGAGTGCATAAGCAGAACTTCTGCCATTGTCATAGGTGCATGTAGAATTGCCTGGCTCCAGGCACCCGATTTGGAGCTCTGGGTGCAGGACAAACTGGGCAATTTCCCTTGTACAGGTGAGAATCTATTCGGCAAGAATTGGCAGGAGAAAGCCAATGAATTGGATGCTGACAACTCCACTTTGGATAGATTATCCAAAGCCACAGCTGATCCTGCAAGGAAGAAATCTTTCAAGAAACCATTCTTCTCCAAGAAGAAGAGGTTTTATCCCTCTTATTCCCAGCAGGGACGTTCTGCAGGTCAACCTGCCCGAAAGAGTCAGCAATCACCTAAACAAAGGAAAGTAAAGACTGCTAAGCCTCAACCGTCTCAGCAGTCTCAGCCTCCACAAGGCCTTTGACTTCCATCTAGAGAACTTAGCCTTCCTGGCTCTCAATGGACCAGAGCCTTCCACCATTCCAGGAAGGTTATGTCACTTTGCCCCCAGATGGGGGCAGATAACAGCAGAACATTGGACTCTCTCCATTATAAAAGAGGGGTACGAGCTTCACTTTCTGTGCATGCCCCCTCCCACAATGGTAAGACAGAGGTCTGAGAATTGAACTATCATCAACCTGTTAGATCAAGAGGTCACTATGCTTCTTGCCCAAGGGGCAATAGAAGAGGTACCCATTCCTCAACAGGGTACAGGGTTTTACTCTCCCTATTTCCTTATCCCAAAGAAAACAGGGGGACCTCAGAGAATTGAACAAATTCCTGTTCAAAGAGAACTTCAAGATGATTTCTCTGGGAACTCTGCTGCCATACCTTCAGAGTCAGGATTGGCTTTGTTCTCTAGATCTCAAGGATGCGTACACTCATGTTCTCATGCATCCAACTCACAGAAAGTTCCTTCGGTTCCTTTTTCAAGGAAAGCACTACCAATACAGGGTGCTTCCTTTTGTCCTGGCCTCAGTACCAAGGGTGTTTACGAAATGCATGGCTGTGGTAGCAGCATTTCTCCGCACTCTAGGAATATTTGTCTTCCTCTAATTAGACGACTGGCTCATTCGAGCCCCATCAGAGTCAGAGGTCAGGATTTCTCTATCTTGCACAATGCGTATCCTTCAGTATTTGGGTCTGGTTATAAACATCCCAAAATCCAACCTAACTCCCACTCAATCTGTAGAGTTCATAGGAGCTTTGCTGGATACCAGGAAAGCAAGGGCCTATCTCCCCAAGACCCGTTGCCTTCGCATGGTGCAGTTAGCTTCTCAAGCAGTGCTAAAGCCCTATCTCACGGCTCGAGAAATGTTATAACTACTAGGCCACATGGCATCTACCGTGCATATGGTTCCTTATGCTCGCCTCCACATGAGAGCAGCCCAGTGGACTTTATCCACTCAATGGACCCAGGCATCAGGGTGCCTGTCAGAAAAAATAGCAAACACAAATGTCCCTCCAATGGTGGCAGTCTGCTCAAAACCTGTTGTTGGGGTCCCCATTTCAACAACCTTTACCCCAGGCAACTCTCACAACAGATGCTTCACCAATGGGTTGGGGAGCTCATCTGCACCCAAGGCATTTGGACTCCACAGGAGACTCATCTACACATCAATCTCTTAGAGCTCAGAGCAATCTTCCTTGCTCTTCGAGTGTTCGACACCCTGCTCAGCTACAAGACAGTCCTCATTCATACGGACAATCAAGTAGGCATGTTCTACGTGAACAAGCAGGGGGGAACAGGCTCTCTGTCGCTTTGCAACGAAGCTTTGCGACTATGGGCCCTTGCCAGAGAGCATCAGATTCATCTCCTGGCAGTGTATCTTCCAGGCATACAAAACTCTTGGGCAGACAGACTCAGTCGTGTTCTGCTTCCACACGAATGGTCTCTACATGCAGACCAGGTGGCCAAGATTTTTCAAATTTGGGGAACCCCGGACATAGACCTCTTTGCAAGTCCGTTGAATGCCAAACTTTCCCGGTTCTGTTCCAGAATTCCGGCTCAGGGCTCTCAGGCCAGGGATGCTTTCCTCCTTCATTGGGGTCAAGACTTCCTTTATGCCTTTCCACCCATTCCCCTAATTCCCAAAACCCTGTTCAAGCTTCAGAGAGACAGAGGCCGTATGATTCTCGTAGCTCCACATTGGCCACGGCAAGTGTGGTACCTCTGCTTCTACATCTCTCTCAAGCTCCCTCTCTGGAGTTAGGGTCTGCTCCAGATCTCCTGTCTCAAGAGGACGGAATGTTATGGCATCCCAATCCCCAGTCTCTGCATCTCGGGGTTTGGTTGTTGAAGGCCTAGATCTTCATGATCTTAACCTTTCTCAGTAAATAAAGGATATCCTTTATGCTTCCAGAAAACCTTCCACAAGATGCTCTTATGCTTTCAAGTGGAAAAGGTTTACCATATGGTGCTCGAGGAAGGGTCTTAGCCCCCTTGCGATACCTCTGGAATCATTACTGGAGTATCTCCTTCATTTATCCAGTGTAGGACTTAAGACTAACTCAGTAAGAGTCCATTTGAGTGCTATTGCAGCTTCTTTCAAGCCTCTAAATGGACAACCTATTTCCTCCCATCCTCTTATAGCGAGATTTATGAGAGCCTTCTTCTAACTAAACCTCCCATTAGGCCACCACCAGTGGCATGGGACTTAAAGCTGGTTCTTGTTCAGCTCATGAAGCTACCTTTTGAACCCTTAGCTACTACGTCATTGAAATTCCTTTCTTGGAAGGTTAAGTTCTCCAGGACCAAGCAGGAAGTCAGTCCTCACATATGGTGACGTCGGCGCCGACGGAGCCCTCGCGGAGCAATTTCCCCAGCTTTCAAAGAAAGCCTTTGGGAATTGCAGCTCGCATGCGCGGTCCCCTTCCCGCCCAAGGGTGCCATCTTGCTCAGTCTTCTTTTTTCCGCGGAGCCCTGCAGACGCTGTTTGTGATCGCCGCTGAAAAAGTTGATTTTATTTACTATTCTTTTCTCGGTTCAACGCCGGATCCTTTTCCCGCCCGGACCCGATACGCCGTATCGAGTCTGTTCTTTATTTTTTCAGTTTTTGTCCTTCGTGACTGGCGTTGCCGCCATTTTTTCTTTTTTCACTGGCAGCCCTGACTTTTGACCTCGCAGGGGCCCTTTTTCCCCCCGATGGCTGCCAGCGGGTTTAAGAAGTGTGATCGGAGTAAGAAACTTATGTCTCTTACCGACACACACAACTGCTGCCTCCGCTGCCTCGGACCCGATCATGACCCGATGATCTGTGGTCCTTGTGGCAAAATGTCCTCAAAAGCATTGAGGAGTCGGCAGCATCAAAGAGAACGAATCTTCTCTGACTCCGCGTCCGGCCGGGCCCGGACCTCGTCAGAGGCTTCGACGTCCCGGGACTCCGGTCCTGAGCATCATCGGAGTTCCTCTGAGCGGAGATCTCCTGCCCGGGAACATCATAGGAAGAAGAAACCCGCGAGGGCGGCGTCGGTGGACGCTCCTGGTTCCTCGAGGACCAGGTCGTATAGCCCCGATAGCCGTCCCGGGTCCTCGGAGTCGGAGAGGCCTTCGAAACATCCTCGTCTCGAGATGGAGTCTCCTGGACACATGAGTACTGTAGTCCTCGTGGACTCGCCTCCGAAGGAGCCGATGTCGGGCTCGACGCCGTCGGGGCCCGAGTCGGGGGCTGCTGGGTCTCCTGAGCTCGGACTCAGGTTGACGGCCTTGGAGAGCAGTTTCGCTGCCTTCATGGACCAGCAGCGGGCATTGATCGCTGGCCTTGCCGGTGCATCTGCCTTGACCACCGGGACGTCGACGTCTAAGTCGACCCCGGAGACCGAGCCGATCCTCGAGTCCATGCGGGCTCGAGTCGATCCTCGGTCGCGGTCTCCCTCGGCCTCCCGTTCGGGACCGAGGTCGTCGACGCCGGCCTCGGCGTTGGGGCGGAGGGCATCGGTGCCCGCCCGACCGGAGCCGCTCGATTCCTCCACCGAGGAGTCGGGCTGGGAGACGGAGGACGAAGAGTCCCCAGGTACTTTTCGGACTCGGTGCGTCCCATCGGACTCGCCCGAATCCGAACCTCGGAGACGGTCCCCCCCGGAGGACACCCGGTTCTCGGACTTCGTGCGGGATATGGCCAAGGCCTTGGCATTCCCCACGGATCCCGAGGAGGAGCCTCGAGCCGAAGAGCTCGATGCCCTCCAGTATGACTCTCCCCCGAAGGAGGCCTTTACTGTACCAGTTCCTTCGATGCTGGAGCGACTTCTCTTCCGCATGTGGGAGAGCCCGGCGTCGGCGCCGGTGTTAAGCAAGCGGGTCAATTCCATTTATCGAGTCCGCAAGAGCCCAGGATTCCAAAAGGCACAGCTACCGCACCATTCCATGGTGGTGGAATTAGGCCATGCATCGACTCAAGAGTCAGAAGATGCACTCCTTGGTGCCTCCCGGCCGGGAGGCCCAGAACCTGGATGCCCTCGGTAGGAAGTGCTTCCAGGGCTCTATGCTTGCTTGTCGAGTCCAGACCTACCAGCTCTATATGGGCATGTATCTCTGAGACCTGGCAAAAGAAATTGCCGGGTTCTCTGCTGGTCTCTCCGAGGAACCTTTGCAGAGGTTCCAGTCCTTGTCCACGGGTATTCGAGAGTGCTCGAAGTTTATCTCTCGAGCAGCCTACGATGGCTTCGAAGCATCGGCTCGAGTAGCCGGAGCCGGCATCGGTGCCCGCCGACAGGCTTGGCTTCAGTCATCCGACCTTGAGCCATGGGTACAGGACAAGTTGGTTGATGTCCCCTGCAGAGGTGAAAATCTCTTTGGCAAGCCCATGGCTGAAAAGGCTGCACAGATCAAGACCGAGACTCTGACCAGGACTAGGCTGTCCAGAAAAACCTCTGCCCCTTCTCAGAAGAAGAAGGGCTCTGGGAAAAAGCCCTTTTACCCGAGGAAGGCAGCTGCCTATAAACAATACCCTCATTATCAGGCCTCAGCAGCTCCCCAACAGGGTCAGCAGGCCAAGGGACGGGGTAATGGGTCCCGTAGGCAGCAGGCCCCCAAGCCCACAACACCGGCCCCTGCTCAGCAGGGTGGGGGTTTTGACTCCATCAGCATAGCCTCTTCCCCTCCGCTGGTTTCTCTCAGCACAGGAGGCCGGCTGGTCCACTTTGCCCACAGGTGGTCAGCCATCACATCAGATACCTGGGTGCTTCATATAGTTCAAAAAGGCTATCTTCTTCACTTTCACCAGGTACCTCTCTCCTACTTTCCAGGGGAGCCTCCAAGACTCCCTCTGCACAGGGACTTACTCCTTCAGGAGTTGGCAAGTCTTCTTCAGGAACAGGCTGTGGAACCAGTGCCCCACCACCTGAGAGGTCACGGCTTTTATTCCAGGTACTTTCTGATACCAAAACGAACAGGAGGCCTCAGACCCATCCTGGACTTGCGAAACCTCCACAAGTTCCTGGCAAGGGAAAAGTTCAAGATGCTTACCCTTGGAATCCTGCTGCCCTACCTCCAGCAGGGAGACTGGCTATGCTCTTTAGATCTAAAGGATGCCTATACTCACATCCTTATTCATCCAGACCACAGACAATATCTCAGGTTTGTTGTGGGGGGAAATCATTACCAGTACAGAGTACTGCCCTTTGGCCTATCCTCCGCCCCCAGGGTGTTCACCAAATGCCTAGCAGTGGTGGCGGCCTATCTAAGACTTCAAGGCCTCTTTGTATTTCCATACCTGGACGACTGGCTCATCAGGGCCCAGTCTTCCCAAGAGGCCATTCATCGCACTGTGACTCTGCTCCAGCACTTGGGATTTGTCATAAACTTCGCAAAGTCCACTTTGCTCCCCTCTCAAAATCTCGAATTTATCGGCGCAAGGTTGAACACACTTCAGGCGCGGGCCTTCCTGCCTCTAGACAGGGCACACAGGCTCAGGGATCTAGCCAGCCATTTTCACAGCAATTCCCTGGTCTCTGCCAGGCAATTTCTGAGACTGCTCGGCCATATGGCTTCCATGGTCCATGTAACCCCCAATGCCCGCCTGAACATGCGACCTGCTCAATGGTGCCTTCGCACTCAATGGCATCAGGCCACGGGGAGCCTGGCGGACTCAGTACAGGTATCCAACCTGCTGGTCTCTTCTCTGTGGTGGTGGCTTCATCTACCAAACCTGGTGCTGGGAGTGGATTTTCAATCTCCTCCGCCTTCTCAGATGCTGACAACTGATGCTTCTCTCCTGGGTTGGGGAGCACATTGCCAAGGGACATGTACTCAAGGCCTCTGGACTCCTTGGGAGTCTGCTCAGCAGATAAACTTCCTAGAGCTCAGAGCCATCCGCCTAGCTCTGAGAGCCTTCTCCCACCTCACTTCTCACCAGTCTGTGCTGGTCCAGACGGACAATCAAGTTGCAATGTTCTACGTGAACAAACAAGGAGGTACAGGCTCCTTCCTTCTCTGTCAGGAGGCACGGAGACTATGCTCTTGGGCCATCCTTCACGGCATCCTGCTCAAAGCTGTCTATCTCCCAGGTCAAGAAAATTACCTGGCAGACAGGCTGAGCAGGATCCTCCAACATCACGAGTGGAGATTGGATCCGTTGGTGGTTCAGCAGATCTTTCTCAAGTGGGGCCTCCCCACCATGGATCTATTTGCCAGTCCCCTGAACTGGCAGCTTCCCAAATTCTGCTCTCGACAACCGCATCCTCTCCGAGTGGCGGCGGATGCTTTTCTGATTCCATGGTCCACGGGCCTCTTGTATGCCTTTCCTCCTGTGCCACTGGTGTCTCGGACGCTCTTCAAAGTTCTCAGAGACAGAGCCTCGATGATCCTAGTAGCTCCCCGGTGGCCGAGACAACCCTGGTTCCCGCTTCTAATGCAGCTCGCGGTGGACACTCCTCTTCCTCTGGGGTTTCAACCCGATCTCCTGTCACAGGATCAGGGGACTCTCCTACACCCCAACCTCCGGTCCCTTCATCTGATGGCCTGGCTGCTGAAAGGGTAGTCCTTGCTCCCCTCCTGCTGCCTCGTGAGATGGAAGAGGTCGTCTTGGCCTCCAGGCGGCCCTCCACCCGGAAATCCTACGCTCTTAAATGGCGTAGGTTCTCCGTGTGGTGTGCTCAGCAGTCTGAGAATCCCTTCTCCTGCTTGGTGGCAGTGGTCTTGCAATATTTGCTTTACCTCTCCAATCTGGGCCTTAAGTCCAACTCTGTCAGAGTCCACCTCAGTGCTCTCTCTGCGCATCACGCACCGGTGGATGGCAGGCCTCTTTCCAACCACCCTTTGGTGGCTCGTTTTCTCCGAGGCCGCCTTCTGCTTAAGCCTCCTTTGCGCCCACCAGCCCCTGAATGGGATCTGAATGTGGTCTTACAGCGGATTACTTGTCCGCCCTTTGAACCTATGGCTACCTGCCCTCTCGTTTTCTTTCCTGGAAAACCTTGTTCTTGGTAGCCCTTACCTCTTCTAGGCGCGTTAGTGAACTGCAGGCCCTAGTGTCTGATCCTCCTTACACTAGGTTCTACAGGAATAGGGTAGTCTTACGGACTCACCCTAAGTTTCTTCCAAAAGTGGTTTCTCCTTTTCATCTCAACCAGGAGGTGGTTCTTCCGACTTTCTTTCCCAGGCCGCACTCCAGCAGGGCTGAAATGGTCTTGCACACCCTGGACTGTAGGAGGGCCTTGTCCTTCTACCTTGACCGTACGCGGGAGCATAGGAGGGCTGTTCAGCTCTTTGTTTCTTTTGACCCCAATAAATTGGGGCTACCTGTCTCCAAGCGTACTTTGTCCATTTGGGTAGCTGACTGTATCGCCTGGGCTTATGGGGCAGCCGGCCTCTCATTGGAGGGTCGAGTCACGGCTCACCGTGTCAGGGCGAAGGCTGCATCAGTGGCTCATCTCCGCTCTGTTCCGTTGGCAGACATCTGCCGGGCCGCTACTTGGTCTTCAAGCCAGACTTTTGCGGCCCATTACTGCCTGGAGAGGGAGTCCCGCAGGGACAGTGCTTTCGATCAGGCAGTCCTCCATAATCCCTTTGAGGTTTAGGCAACTCCTACCCTCCGGCCCTGGTGTTGGGCTACCGGTCGGGGGTGTTTTCAGAGAAGATTCCTTCCTTCTGTGCTACTGAGCTAGAGGGAGCTCATTTTTCCGCTTGAGGTCTCCGGTAGCCTTAAGCTAGGGAGTCCCATATGTGAGGACTGATTTCCTGCTTGGTCGTGGAGAAAGAGTAGTTACTCACCTGTAACAGGTGTTCTCCAGGAGCAGCAGGAATCAGTCCTCACAACCCTCCCTCCTCCCCTTGGAGTTGCAGTCCTATCATTCGTTTTTCTAATCTTTTTTGCTGTCTTTTAGCTATGTCATTAGACTGAGCAAGATGGCACCCTTGGGCGGGAAGGGGACCGCGCATGCGCGCTGCAATTCCCAAAGGCTTTCTTTGAAAGCTGGGGAAATTGCTCCGCGAGGGCTCCGTCGGCACCGACATCACCATATGTGAGGACTGATTCCTGCTGCTCCTGGAGAACACCTGTTACAGGTGAGTAACTACTCTTTTCTCATTGCAATCACATCAGCACGTTGCATCAGTGAGTTGCAGGCACTAGTGGCTGATCCACCTTATACAAGGTTCCATCATGACAAGGTAGTCCTTAGGACTCATCCACACTTTATGCCAAATGTGGTCTCGCCTTTTCATCTAAACCAAGCGGTCTACCTGCCTGTGTTTTTTCCAAGGCCTCATGCATCAAATGCAGAAAGGAATCTTCATACTTTGGACTGTAAAAGAGCTTTAGCCTTTTACTTGCAAAAAACACAGCAACATAGGAAGTCCTCTCAACTCTTTGTTGCTTTTGATCCTTCTCATTTGCGACTTCCAGTCTCCAAGAGAACACTGTCCAGTTGTATTGCTCGGTGTATTTCGTTTGCCTATCAGAGTAAGAATCTTCCTCTGGAGGGCCATGTCACAGCTCACAATGTGAGAACCATGGCAGCTTCAATGGCTCATCTGCACTCTGTCTCTATCGACGACATCTGTCGAGCAGCCACTTGGGCCTCGGTTCATACCTTCACAGCCCATTATTGCTTGGACAAGGACTCCCGCCGGGATGCCTTGTTTGGTCAGGCTGTTCTCCAACACCTGTTCCATACCTAATCAACTCCTACCCACCATCCCTGGTTGGATGCCAGAGATCCATAGGGGGAAGTGGAGTCCTTTCACAGGGACACACAACTTCTGGGGTCTCTCCCTGGCATCTAAAGCTAGGGAGTCCCCATATGTGAAGACTACATTCCTGCTTGTTCCTGGAGATAGCATAGTTACTCACCTGTAACAGGTGATCTCCGGGAACAGCAGGAATTTAGTCTTCACAACCCACCCACCTCCCCTAGCAGTTGTATCTCTCTATCTTTCTCTTTTCCCCTCTCTCTCTTTGTCTCAGCTTTAAACTCAGCTGGAGAGAGGCAGTTGGGAAAGGTGGGAAGGCCACGCAGGCGCTGTGGGATGCTTCCAAAAGCTTTCTAATTCGACGCTGGGGAGCGTTCCCGCACAGGCTCCGTCGGTACCAATTATACCCATATGTGAAGACTAAATTCCTGCTGTTCCCGGAGATCACCTGTTACAGGTGAGTAACTATGCTTTCTTACATTTTATTGCATTAGCTATTTCTTCTTCTTTTTTGTACCTTTGCTTTCTTGAGTACTTTGCTAGCTTCTCTACGTTTTTCCAAATATAGATGTCTGTCTTCCTCTCTCTGTGATCTCTTGTATAATGTAGTCCAAGAGAAAACCACGCTTATCCCTGAGGATAAGTAGCTTTGAATTGACTATTTAGGGGATTTTTCAGGTACTTGTGATCTGGATTGGCTATTGTTGGAAACAGGACATAGGCCTTGATGGACCTTTTGGTCTGAAAAAGTATAGCATCGCGTATGTTTATATGATATTGCTTGAAGCTCATTCTGTACTAACTTGATGAATTAATAGTAGCTCTTGAAAACTAGATACAAAAGTTAGTCGAATAAGGTTTCATATACAACTTGTTTGTTCTCTGCCTTGTTTAAAGTATATAGAAATAATTTATTTTCCATGTGTAAAACGTATTTTAATCAACTGTCTTTATTTGACAAGTCTTATGTTTTTTATCCTTGCAGCTCAGTGAACGTGCACGAGAACGAAAGGTGCCAGTCACACGGATTGGAAGACTGGCTAACTTCGGAGGTAGAATTTTGTTTTCTATGCATATGCTGATTTCTCTGTCTATCTGTCTTTGTTGGAAGAGAGCAATTTGGAATTTCAGTGTGCCCTATGAAGGACACTGTAAGCTGTGGCTCCTTCATTTATTGACAGAATAGTAACAGTACAAGTGGTTAGTGGTGCATGCTTCCTTTTTGCTCTAGATAATTTCACCCACAATCACCAAGGTGCTGTCAGATTTTTAATTAATTTTTTGGCACAAATGACCTATAACAAATTTTGAACAAGGGACTGTAGAGGTTTAACACACTATCCTCTCCTCCCCCCGACATGCTCAAGGCTTCCAGTTCCTTAGTTGCATATCTGTTTGCTGTTGTGATATTCCCATAGTATCTTGAATTGTAATGGCAGAGACAGACCAAAGGCATGTTTACTAAAGGTTAATGCGTGTTAATGAAATTAATGCACATTAAGTGCCACTGCATCCAGAGAAAGCGAAGTTACTTACCTGTAACAGGAGTTCTCTGAGGACAGCAGGATAAGTCGACCACACCTGGTGACATCATCCGACGGCGCCATACAGGGAAGCTACTCTCCTTAGCTCAGAAAGGCAAAGCCACGGCAGTGTATCGCATGGGCCTTTCTGAGCATGAGCTAGCAGGCTCATTCCCCCGGCCCGCCCCTAGCCAGTCAGTACGTCCCTAGCTGAGATCTAGCTGCTAGGCGGCGAGCATGCAGCTGTGGATCCTGCCCCTTCCAGGGGCGGAGGGTGCGTATGTGTGGCTGACTTATCCTGCTGTCCTCAGAGAACTCCTGTTATAGGTAAGTAACTTCACTTTCTCCGAGGACAAGCAGGATGAGTCAGCCACACCTGATGCCTCCCCAGCTACCTGCGTGTACTGAGGTGGAAGGGGAAGGGTGAGCTGAAGGTTGAATGGACGACAGGAGCCTTGGTTTCCTTGAAAAGAGTTTATTGTGCATGGAGAAAAAACTGTAACACGGCCTATTGCAACATGGTAGAACAACATGGAATAGAGCGATAGCTGGTGTCACGACCACCGAGCTGGTGGTACATAGTGCAAGAACAACAGCCTTAAACTTTGTGCAAACCAGTGCAGTAGTGCAAACAAGTGGTGTAAAAAAACCCACAACATGTGCAATTGACAATATCGCGCAAAGAACTCATAGTACATATAAACGTGTGCAGACAACCCCGTGCTTCCGGCTCCAGATATCGAGAGCCAGGGGAGTTAGGTAGAGTCATTGGACAAACCCTGCGGCCACTGTCCTGTTGTGTGTACAGGGTCGGCCACTGCATGTGTTACGGGCTAAGTCCAAGACCGCTCGCCTGAAGGCGGCATCAGACCATGCCTGCAGGTTGAGGCAGTAGTGTCGTTGGAATGTGTGGACAGAGGACCAGGTGGCTGCCTTACAGATATCCGTCACTGGCACCGAGCGCAGGTTGGCAATGGTAGCAGCCACTGCCCTTAGCTGGTGTGCAGTTGCTCATGGTGCCTCGTCTGTTCCAGCCTTGTCCAGGCAGAAGGCAATGCAGCTGGAGATCCATAGGGACAGAGTCCGCTTGGTGACTGGATGGTCTGGTCTGTTGGGACCATAAGAGACAAAAAGCTGTGTCCCCCATCTGTCGTGTTCCATCCTGTTGAGGTAGATGCGGAGGGCTCTGACACAGTCTAGGGTGTGGAGCCTCTTTTCCTCCGCAGAGGCCATGAGGCTCCGGATGGAAAGACGGTAGTTCTATAGTCTGGTTGAGATGAAAAGCATATGCCACCTTAGGGACGAACTTGAGATGCGTCTGGAGGGTGGCTCGGTATTGGTAGAGCTGCGTATATAGAGCATGCGCCACCAGCGCCTGCAGTTCATTGATCCTCCTGGCGGAGGTGATGGCGACCAGGAAGAGTGTTTTCCAGGTTGTGTACTTCATGTCTGCTGAGTGCAAGGGCTCGAAGGGCTCACTGGTCAGCTGGTTAAGGACAGTGCTGAGATCCCAGGGAGGGACTGGGGTTTGGGTTGTGGGTCATAGATTTCTTAGGCCCCTCATGAAGCGCGTGACCAGCGGGAGCATGGAAATGGAGCCGCCCTTGACCTGTTCGTGGAATGCTGTGATCGCCGATAGGTGCACTCGTATGAACTGTGTTTTCAGCCCGCTGTTGAAAAGCGATGTGAGGTATTGCAAGACCTGGGCCACTGGGCAGGTGAAAGGGATTAGCTGCTGGGCTGTGCATCAGATGCCAAAACGCTTCCATTTTAGGCCATAGGACTTTCTGGTAGATGGACTTCTGGCTGCCAGCACGACTTTTTGCATGTCTGCGGGCAGATTGAGGGCTGCCAGTGTCAATCTCTCAACCACCAGGCCATCAGCATGAGGGCAGGAAGGTTGGGGTGGAGGGTCACCCCGCCATCCTGCATGATGAGGTCTGGGCGTAGGCGCAGGCGTATGGGGGGCTCCTGGGCTAGTTGGCCGAGAAGTGGAAACCACATCTGTCTGGGCCAGTGCAGAGCGATGAGTATGGCATTTGCCTTGTCCTGGCTGATCCGCTGTAGAGTTCTCGAGATGAGCGGTGTGGGGGGGAAGGCATATACGAGTGACCACTCCCCCCATGAAACTGTGAATGCATCTGTGGCCAGACTGCGGGTCAAAGGGTGCTTTTGAGCAGAAGTGGGGACACTTCGTATTTTGCTCTGTCGCAAATAGGTCGATCTGGGGTTGTCCCCATCTGAGGAAGAGGAGGGTTGTCTCCCTTGTGTTGAATGTCCATTCGTGGGGGTCGAGCTGACGACTGAGACGGTCGGCTAGTTGGTTCTGCTCCACCGGAAGGTAGGAGGCTTGTATTAGGCACTGTTTGGAGAGGGCGAAGTCCCAAATCTTGACTGCCTCCCTGCACAGGGAGCGCGAGCCTGTTCTCCCTTGCTTGTTGATGTAGAACATGACCACTTGGTTGTCTGTCTGGATCAGTACCGTCCTGGAGGTGATGCAGTCATGGAAGGCTCTGAGCGTGTAGTGTATCGCATGGAGCTCCAGGAAGTTGATGTGGCGAGAGCACTCTTGTGTCGTCCATGCCCCATGGGTGCAGAATTGTTTGCAGTGTGCTCCCCAGCCCATCGGTGAGGCATCCGTTGTGATGACTAGGTAGTGTGATGGTGTCTGAAGGGGCCTGCCCTGGAGCAGGTTCCTGCGGCGGGCCCACCACCTGAGGGATATCTTGACTCCTTTATCCATCGGGATCAACGTGGATAACGGTTGAGAGTGTTGGTTCCAGTGGCTGCGGAAGTGCCATTGTAAGTACCGCATGTGCAGCTTTGCTAGAGGGAGCACATGAGTAGTCGCAGCTATGTGGCCCAGAAGGTATAGCAGGGTTCGTGCTGGGATCTGCTGGGTTGCGCAGATGGTCCTGGTTAGCGCCGTGATGGAGTGCACCCAGGTAACTGGAAGGAAGGCCCTCGCCGTGATCATGTGAAAGTCTACCTGATGAATTCGAGTCGCTGAACAGGTCGGAGCTGTGACTTCTGTCTGTTCACCAGGAAGCCCAATGAGGCTAGGAGTTTGATGGTCTTGGCTACTGCTTCCTTGTTGCACTGGTGCGACGAGGCAGGGATCAACAGTCGAGGTAGGGGAATACTGAGACCCCCTGTTTGTGGAGGTGTGCCGCCGGCACTGCAACGCACTTGGTGAATACCCACGGGGCTGGGGATAAGCCAAAAGGCAAGACCCTGTACTGGTAATGCTTCTCCAGAATTTAGAAGCGCAAGTACTTGCGGTGTCCTGGGTGGATTGGCATGTGTGTATAGGCATCCTGGAGATCCAAGGAAGCGAGCCATTCTCCGGTTTGGAGTTGAGACAGGATGGATCCCAGGGAGTACATCCTGAATTTCTCCTTGTGGATGAACTTGTTGAGCTTGAGGATGGGTCGGACACCTCCTGATTTCTTGGGGACCAGGAAGTACCTGGAGTAGAAGCCGTTGCAGGTTTCGTGTGGTGGTACCGGCTCTATTGCCCATGCCCTCAGCAGTTTCAGGATATCCTTGGTGATAATGGGGATTAGGTGAGGTGGGAGATTGTAGGTGGGTCTGGATCGCTGCCATGGAGTAGAGGAGAATCGTATTCGGTAGCCCTGCGCTACAATTTTTAGAACCCACTTGTCCGTTGTGATGGCACTCCAGGAGGCGGAGAAGGCAGTCAGCCTGCCCCCAACTGGTAGAGCGGGCTAGGTGTGTTTGTCAGGACGGGTTATGCCTCCCTCCGGCTGAAGTGGTAGCTTTTTGTTGTTTGCACTCCTTTTGGTGCGGCTTAGAGCGGAATGTTGACTGGTATGATTAATGTTTGTACTTTGGAGCCTGCCACTTGTGGTAAGAGTTGAATCTCTTAGCTGGTGGGTTGGATTTTGCGTGGTAGTCTCTTTTCTGGTTGTACTCAACCCCTCCTCTGCCAGGGTCTGGAGGGTGTTGCAGAGGTCATTGACCGTGTCCTTGACCTTCTCACCGAAGAGCGAATCCCCTGCGCAGTGGGTGTCCTCTCAAAAACCTGTTGCCCATAGCCATGCCAGGCATCGAGCTGAAATGGCTGTTCCTGCTGTCCTGGCAGCGGAGTCGAAGGCGCCTCTGACCTGGTGCTTGGTGCACTCACCCAGGTCAGCCAGGGCAGATGTGGTGCTTGCTGGTATCAAAGTTCCTGTTAGGCTGTTTTTGATAGTATGGAGAAGCACATCCTGTATAAGGCATGTTGTAGCTGATGGGAGGCTATCCTAGTACTCAGCATGGCTCCCTGGAATGCCCTCTTGCCTATGTCATCCAGCAACTTGAGGTTGCGGCCCGGTGGGTGTGCATTTCTGGAGGATTTGTGTCTCTTTAAAGCAGACTCCACAATGATGGAAAGGTGCGGTAGCTGAGTCTTTTCAAATCCTGGAGCTGGCTGGACCTGGTATTTGCTGTCAAGTTTACATGAACAGGCTGGGTTGGACGCTGGGGTCTGCCAGAGTTTGGTCAAGTCGTCCTGGAGTAGTTGGTGGACGGGCAGGGAGGTGAGGGTTTTGGGTGCCTCAAGGAACTTTAATGCTGCTTGCACTTCGCCCCTCAGGTCTGGGATTGATTCGGTGTACAGGGGGGACACAACCCTGCGCAAGAACTTTGGGTAGGTGACGTCCTCTGGCAGTGTGGTGTGGTTCTCCGTGGCCTGGTCCTGCGTCGAGGAGGTGAAAGCGTCCCCTGTTTCTGGATTCTCTAGCGCCGCTTCTTCGCCCCCGCTGATCACTGAAGTCAAGAGGCTGAGATGGAAGTGGGGCCGAAGGTGGGGCCCGTACCCACATATTGTCACATTGGAGCGTGCCTGTGGTTGCGCTGGCACAGCGGAAGCAACTCCTTGCTGTGCTTTTGGCCACTCATGTAGAAGGCGGGAGACCAGTTGGAGAAACTCCTCTGGACAGGTTTCTGCATTCTGGGCAGGGACAGAGTTCTCTACCTCCCGGATTTGGCTCTGTGGGGACCCAGTGGGGGGAAGTGCTGTCCGAAGAGTACCTGGTTATCCTGAGGTCCACTGGGCTGCTAAACTCTAAGGGCTGCTGGAGTCTGATGATTCTGTGCTATGCTGTCGTCTTCTGTGCTTTCCTGCACTTGTGCTGTGTCTCCTGCTGTCTTCTCTGTGCCTGCTTCTGGCACGGTGAGAGTGCCTGCGCCTTCGGTGAGCCTTGGGCCGGGCATAGGGGCTGCTGGAGGAGCTTCAATGTCTGCGGGCATGTCTTCTTCATTGGGGCTAGAGGTGTGGCTTCAGCACCGACCAATGGGAGATCGGGAGGTGTGGCTTAAGCGCTGACCAATGGGAGATCGGGAGGCATGTCTTTGGTGCTGATGATGCCTTCTGTGCAGTGCTGAGGTGTTTTCTCTGCTCCGAAAGATAGGTGCCGAGGCTGGAGGGGCGGGGCCTGACCCGGAAGGCAGGGCAGCATTGCAGGAAGAGAAGCTGGAAGGCAGAGGAGGAATATGGCCGGAAGTCCATGTGGAGGGAGCCTTGGTGGTGGGGCGGCCAGTGTCCTGGTGAAGTGCAGTATCAGCAGGGGTGTCCCCGGAAGGAGCAGGATCGTGTGAGTCTTTGGTTGGGTCTGCAGTGCCCTTACCGGGGGGGGGGGCCAGCATCGGGGGCCTCCATGTGATCTGAGCTCCTTAGAAAGTCCTGAAGAGCATGTCCCCTGGATTTTTGTGCCCGAGGAGACATCCGGGCGCAGGCTGAGCAGTCCTCGACTTTGTGGTCTTTCCCCAAACAGCGGAGGCAGCAGTCATGGGCATCGGAAATGCTCATCTTCCGGGAGCACCAACTGCATTTTTTGAAACCTGTCTTTGGCATCGCAGGTCATTAGAAATGTTTTCTATCCTTGTCTTTTTTTCTTTTCTTTTTTTTGGACTGCTGAAGTTTCTTGTGATGAAGAGGAGAGTAGATTTTTTCCATCTTGTAGGCAAGGCGGAAGAAGAGGAACTGGCTGGCTAGGGGCGGGCCGGGGGGATGGGCCTGCTAGCTCATGCTCAAGCTAAGGAGAGTAGCTTCCGTGTATGGCACCGTCGGATGATGTCACCAGGTGTGGCTGACTCATCCTGCTTGTCTTTTTGGAGAAATAAGACTTAATGCATGTTAATTTTATTAAAACGCATTAAAATCTAAGTAAACACGCCTCTAAGAGTATTCCTGCAGCACAGGATGTAAGCTACAGCATGTGTCAGACCAGGGGCGGCCCAAGGGGGGTGCAGGGCCATGTGCGGAGACTCGGTGCGGGGCCTCATTTGCATAAATATTTGCATAATGTTACCATACACTAACTTTTAGTAAACATGCCTCTTAATGAGTGTATGGATAAAGAAAGACTAAATGATTTCTACATTACTATAATCCAGTGCCAACCACCAAGCACATTAAGAACTACTACAAACACTGCTGATTTAGAACCCATCATTTGAACAACATACCAACTTAGGTCACTTTCCTTGCAATGCATGTGATTATTGCAAACTGGTCATTGCAGGTAAAAATTAGCCAATACCTAACTCTGACATTAATGATGTAGCTAGGTGGCACACTACATGTTCTATGTCTTATGTAGTGTATGTTTTAGTTTATGCATGTAATCTTTTATATATCGGGAGAACAATTCGTCCCATTCACACTAGATTGTGTGAACATGCATCAAGAATAACGACTAAAACTTTTGTCTGCCCCTATAGTCCAACATTGGTTTGGACCATCAACATGTATTTGCAGATATTTCCTGGAGAATTCTTGATTATGCACCACAAAATCCCAGAGGAGGCAATCGCGAACAGCGCCTTCAGTTAGTGGAACAGTTGTGGCTATTTAGGCTATCCACGGTAGAACCATTTGGGCTTAATAAAGAACTTGATTGGAATAGTCTTCTTTGAGATATACCTATTTGGTTTCCTCATGACGTATATATCTGTGATTGGCTTTGAATTGATGTTTAACTATTGACTTTTTGAATCATGGCATTAGATCGCGAATGAGCATGCGCTGGCGTTCTGAAGTGTTAGGGAAACCAGAAGACGGAGTTTGCAGTTTAAAGAAAGCGTTGAAACAGGGTATCAAGATTGGCTTGCCCGAAACGCAGTACTGTGTCCTCTTGGTTAATAACTGCGGACAATGGAGTGATCAACATTCACTTTGGGTCTGAAAAACGATTTGGACTCATTTACATATGGACAACAGATAAGTGTGATTTTTGAGTAGTCACTGTGATTGGTCCTTTTTGAATATGTTGGAAGCATAATATTTTGAACACGTTGGGTTGTAGGGTACACTATTTTATGGTGTTTTTACCTATGTTTTAAAGCTCTGACAGAGCTTCAAAGATTTGAGTAAAACAGAAGTAAAGCCACGAGAGGTAGTTTTTTCCTCACGGCTCACCTTCCAACCATTCATTCATATATACACATTTTAGCTCATGACGATAGAATTCAGCTCTATTTTTGTTTTAGATTATAGTAGTATAGAGCAGTAGTTATTTTAGATTATTCATTTAGAACCCATAGCAAACCCTTCGTATCGTAACAGCACTACCAGGACTCACAAAGCACCATACTCTACTTATCAAAAGGCAACACTGCAAATATTAAACCAATTCATTTCAGAGAATAACAATACATGACCTACTGGGGAAAGAGAACAAGTGGCAATGTCAAATAGGAATTACATAAACAGAACACCTCAGCTCAGTTACACATGCAGAACATAGACCATCACCAAACAAGGAATCACAATTTAGAAACAGGAAGACAATAATTAAACTGGGAACCACAAAAGCCAAACTTAGATTGTACAACACTGTAGAAATTAAATTAATTTCCTCTTGTACTAAACAAAGAGCAGATGTTAATGATGCACATTTCCCAGAGCTGACATATTCCAGTTAATAAATTCAAAATAAAGAGATATTTTTCTACCTTTTTGTGCATTTTTTTTCAGTTGCAATTGCTCCAGCCACTTTCTTCTGGTTTCTTTGTGTCTTCTGCTAACTTTCCATTGTCTGCTGTCCATTTGTCCGTCCTTCTCTCTTCTAGGTTTTTTCCATTCTCTCTCATCTACTTTAACATACTAATCTTTCTCCTTTTGCTCTTTCCTCATTCCTATTTCATCCACTCAAATTTTACTCTTCTATCCTCAATCCCCACTTACTCTCCCAATACCCGGCCAATTGTAGATTTTTCTTCCCTCCCACACAAAATATTTTTCCCCTCTCCATTTCACTCTCCCAGCCCCATCCCATTCTAATCATCCCCCAACATCAGCTCCCGTCTAGTCCCCGCATCAGCCCATTTCCAGTCCTAGCCCTGCATCAGCCCATTTCCAGACCTAGCCCCCCATCAGCCCATTTCCAGTCCTAGCTCCCCCATCCATTTCCAGTCCTATCCGAGTCCCTCCATCAGCTCATTTCCAATCCCAGCCCCCCATCAGCCCATTTCTAGTCCTTTCCTAGCCCCACAATCAGCCCATGTCAAATCCTAGCTCCCCTCCACTCAGCCCATTTCCAATCCAAGCCCCCCATGAGTCTACTTCCAGTTCTAGCCCCTCCATGAGTCCATTTCAATCCAAGCCCCCACCACAGCCCATTTCCAATCTTAGCACCCTCCCAACAGCTTATTTCCAGTCCTATTCTAGCCCCTCCATCAGCCCATTTCCTGTCCTAGCTTCCCCCCTTTCTGCTATCCAAGCCGCCCATCCGTCCCCCTCTGGCAGAATGGGACTTGAACGTGGTGCTCACGTAGCTCACCTGTCCACCCTTTGAGCTGATGGTGACGTGTTCGCTCTGGCATTTGTCCTGGAAGGTGGCCTTCCTGGTGGCGCTGACCTCGGCTCACCGAGTCAGTGAGCTTCAGGTGCTCATGGCTGGTGCCCCTTACACCAGGTTTTATCAGAACAGGGTGGTCCTCTGGACCCATCCTAAGTTCTTACCCAAGGTCGTGTCAGCCTTCCATCTCAACCAAGAGATAGTGCTCCCGACCTTCTTCCCAAGGCCCTATGCTGACCAGGTGTCAGCGGCTCTCCACACCCTCGACTGCAAGCGGGCCCGCGCCTTCAACTTGCAGCGTACCTTGACTCACCGCAAGTCTGACAGACGTTTTGTGACCTACGATCCCAATTGGCAGGGGTAAGCAGTCACCAAGTGCACTCTCTCTGTTTGGGTGGTGGACTGCATCGCGTTCGCCCATGCAAAGGCAGACGTCCCTCTGGATTGTCGAGTCACTGCACACGGGGTCCGAGCCAAAGCGGCCTCGGTGGCCTAGCTGCCCATTATGGACATCTACCGGGCGGCAACCTGGTCTTCTATGAATACCTTCGCCGCCCACTACTGCCTGGAGAGGGAGTCCCACCAGGACAGTGCCTTTGGCCAGGCTGTACTCCGTAATCTATTCGGGGTATAAGCAACTCCTGCCCTCCGACCCTTTTTCACGGCTATCGAGGGCTTCGCCCCGGGGACCTGAAGACTTGTGCTCCTTCAGGCTTCAGCTTCTGCTTATGGCTTCGCAGAGGCGTTTTTTGGTTACAGATTCGGAAGCCAGTAGCTAGGAAGTCCCATAAGTGAGGACTGATTTCCTGCTTGTTCCTGGAGAAAGCATAGTTACTCACCTATAACAGGTGTTCTCCAGGGACAGCAGGAATCAGTCCTCATTACCCTCCCGCCTCCCCTGATTTATTTATTTTATTTAACAGGCTTTTTATACCACTTTATCATTTCAATCAAAGCAGTTTACATTGTAACTTCAACTTGGTAATGTACATTAAACAGGGACATTGATAACTTGGATTTTTCTGAGACAATGGAGGGTAAAGTGACTTGTCCAAGGTCACAAGGAGTGCCAGTGGGAATTGAACCCTTGATCATCTGGGTACTAGGCAGTTGCTCTATCCACTAGGCTGCTCCTCCACTCCACCTTTTGTCCTTCCCTTGCCATCTGCTTGGTAGGGATCGAGCTAATGGACCTGACTGAGCAAAATGGCACCCTTGGGCGGGAAGAGGACAACGCACGCGTGGTAGCAATCCCAAAGGCTTTCTTTGAAAGCTGGAGAATTGCTCTGCGTGGGCTCCATCGTTGCTGATGTCACCCATAAGTGAGGAGTGATTCCTGCTGTCCCTGGAGAACACCTGTTACAGGTGAGTAACTACACTTTGTTGTGACACTGTCCCCTGGCAGTATTTTGATGGCATCGGGGACTTTTCCTGATGCCTGATCATCTAAGGAGAAGATGATCTAGGCATCGGGAAATGCCCCCGGTGCCATCAAAATACTGCCAGGGGCAGCGTTAGAGGTTTATTTCTACTCAGACCCTGAAGTAAAAATTTTGGCGCTATGGCTGGTTGTGAAATCCTCTACGCCTGTCTCTGCATTGGGCATAGCCATGATTTGCATACCAGCCCAGCTGATTAAAATACATTTAAATAATTAAGATTCATTTAAATAGATTGAAATACATGTGATGTTAATTGGGCACTAGTTTTTCCATCAGCGTTTGCATCTATTTCCTGCATTTAAAGGATTGTAAAATGTGCTTAAATGTGGTGTTATGGGCTTGTAAAGCCTGCGCTAAATCAGCCCCATAGATTGGGGGAATGTTGGCTGCATTGCAGTGGTTAGAGAATTGGACGTTTTGAGCCTCATTCTGTTGGGCAACTTGTTTTAAATTTTAGGCACGTGGGGAAATAAAGGATGTGATATGGAAATTACCTACTTAGCCTTGACTGCCCCTGAACAGCTAGTGGAGCCCATCCCTGGCTTGTTTATGGAATTTTAACAGATATGTCAGAAGAGGTGAAAAGAGAAACCCCACCTTAAAATGAAGCTTCAGCTATAAACACTTATTCACATCCATCTGCAGTGTGTTAAGATGTTTACAGATGTGGACGGATATGCTGATTTAGCACTGTTTTTCTTGTCTGTTTTAAATGATGTGGATTTAGTTTTTATTGTGTTAAATATTAGCATGAGAAGTCAGAGGTGCCTTATTATATAATTTGGATCTGGAGGCTTGGATTGAAGAGGATGTATGCAGGCTGTGGTGATTAGGGGAAGGGGAGAGCTGTTACAGGCATTGGCAAGAGGAAGCTTAGCTCCTGCTTCTGTTTTTTTTTTCCTTCTGACATTTTGGTTCCTTTTCAGACACTTGAGACATTCAGGAAGGGATTCTCAACATCACTGAGGAAATACAGATCCATGCTCAGTCTAAGGCTAGGCACTGCTGCTTGTTCAATTATTTTTCCTTAAATTTTTGTTAAATGTCTGCAGTGGGCCCTACTGTTCTTCCTGACACTTTGTGGCAATTGAATTTTATGAGTTAATTTTAATCTAACAGTAGGTGCAGGGTGGAAGTAGATGAGTCAGAACAGCAGAGTAAGCAAGTTGCTTTCTTATGCATGCACTTTGGGCGTTCAGTAGGTGATAGGGGGTAGGGTGATCCCTGGACTGAAGAGCTTAAACTCTGAGTACCTACTTCATCAGTGTATGCCACTGTTTACCATAACCACCACCTCTCTGGTCTAAATCAACAAAATCGATAATTCGCCAGCGTAACTCTTTTACAGCATTATTCTCTCTCATCATGTGGTTTACTATAAGAGCTGAATCATTAGCAGTCAAAATCCAGCTCTTATGTTTTTTAAATCTACGTTTAACTTTACATCTTGTATGGCCCATGCATATCAAAAGACAGAGAAAAATGATCATATAGATGACCTAAGAATAATCACAGGTAGTATAACTATTACTAATACTACTGCTGAGCATTTTTATAGCGCTACCAGTCGACCGCAGCGCTGTACAAACATGTAAGAGACAGTCCCTGCTCATCAGAGCTTACAATCTAATCAAGACAAACACAGAAGGCGTAAACAGGGGTAAAACAGGGGGAAGGAAAAGGATAGCAGGTAAGTCAAGATCCAAAGGCAGCAGTGAAGAGGTGAGCCTTCAACCTGGATTTGAAGAGGGTTAGAGAAGGTGCCTGGCGTACAGACATAGGTAGCTTGTTCCAGGCGTAAGGTGCAGCAAGGTGAAAGGAGCGAAGTCTGGAGTTGGCAGTAGGAGAGAAGGGCACATATAGAAGCTGTTGGTTAGAAGAGCGGAGTTCCCGGGAGGGGTTGTAAGGAGAGATAAGAGAAGAGAGGTACCGAGGAGCCGCAGAGTGAATGCATTTATAGGTCAGCAGGAGAAGCTTGAATTGGATGCGGAGACAGATAGGGAGCCAGTGAAGTGACTTGAGAAGAGGAGTAATATGGGTATGATGAGGCTGGCAGAAGATTAGCCGTGCAGCGGAGTGTTGAACAGATTGAAGGGGAGAGAGATGACTCAAAGGGAGACCAGCAAGGAGTAGGTTACAGTAGTCAAGACGGGAGGTGATTAGGGAGTGGATAAGCATTTTAGTAGTGTGTGCAGAAAGGAAAGGGTGGATTTTGCTAATGTTATAGAGAAAGAAGCGGCGGGTCTTAGCTACGAGATGGATATGTGTGGAGAAAGAGAGGGAGGAGTCAAAGACAGCCCCCAGATTGCGGGCCGAGGAAACAGGAAGGAGTACAGAGCTGTCCACAGAGACTGAAAAAAGGAGAAAGAGTAGAGGAGGTTTTAGGGGGAAAGATAAGAAGTTCAGTCTTGGCCATGTTCAATTTCAAGCGGCAGTGGGATATCCAGGCAGCAATGTCAGAAAGGCAGGCAGAGATCCGGGTCTGGGTTGCCAGAGAGAGTTCAGGTGTAGAGAGGTAGATCTGGGAGTCATCAGCATACAGATTGTACTGAAAGCCATGGGAAGAGATAAGTGCACCAAGGGACTGGGTATATAGAGAGAAAAGGAGCGGACCCAAGACAGATCCTTGGGGTACACCGACTGGGAGGGGGGTAGCAGAGGAGGAGGAGCCACCAGAACACACGCTGAAGGAGCGATGGGAGAAATAGAGGAGAACCAGAATAGTACAGAGCCCTTAAAGGCAAGTGAGGACAGGGTATCGAGGAGAAGGTTGTGGTCAACGGTGTCGAAAACAGCAGAGAGGTCAAGGAGGATGAGGACAGAGTACAGGCCCTTGGATTTTGCCAGGAACAAGTCACTGGAGACTTTGACAAGAGCCGTTTCAGTAGAGTGCAAAGGACAAAAGCCAGACTGTAAGGGATCCAGGAGGGCATGAGAGGAGAGGAAGTCGAGGCAGCGGCGATGAACCGCACGTTCAAGTAGTTTAAGGAGATGGATATCAATAGGATGTCTCCATTTCATACCTTCAGTGTTGGACACTTACGAACATCGCCTGCAGGCAAAATGACCTTTCAAGACAGACACATTTTTATCAAATTGTTTCAAATGCCATACATGTTCTCCAGTGTTTTACCACGAGAAGATGTTATCAGTGGAGGCTCCTCAAAAATATTCTGAAGCGTTAATATATGCCAATGCTTTTCTGTTATGTGGGCAGTATGAGAAGAGGCTGTAGTATATGGTAATATGCATGTCAGCTTAGTAATATATTTTTTTTGTTTTGTTTTATATTGCAATAAAAAACTACCTGTTCGTATATATGTAAACTGCTCTAATGCTCATAGTAAAGGGTGGTATATCAAGTGCCTAAACCATAAATCATCAAGCGAGGACCAAATTTGCCAAAGCCTAAGAAACTGTCTAATAGATTAGATCATTTCTAGGGATGAAAACTGTGTAAATAAGAACATAAGAACATAAGATATGCCATACTGGGTCAGACCAAGGTCCATCAAGCCCAGTATTCTGTTTCCAACAGTGGCCAATCTAGGTCATATGTACCTAGCAGTTTCCCCAAGAGAGACAAGTTCCACAATGCTTGTACTGGGTCAAGCATTGATATCTTCGGTCACTTCTTAATAATGGTTTATGGACCTTTCCTCCAGGAACTTGTCCAAACCTTTTTTAAACCCAGCTACACTAACAGCCTTTACTACATCCTCCGGTAACAAATTCCAGAGTTTGATTACATGTTGAGTGAAAAAATATTTTCTTTTATTAGTCTTAAATAGTTTACCCTGTAGCTTCATTACATGTCCCCTAGTCTTTCTATATTCTGATAAGGTAAACAATCGATCTACGTTTACCCGTTCCACTCCGTTCATTAATTTATAGACTTCTATCATATCTCCCCTCAGCCATCTCTTTTCCCGGTTAAAGAGCCCTAACCTGGTTCCGGTGATGTCACCAGGCAGCATGGTGGTGCTCTAGACTAGCTCTGCCACAGTACCCTGCAAAATGCGATTTTAAGCACCCCCTCGGAGTTGTACAATAGCGGAGTGAAGCGAGTGCAGGGCGGAGGTGGCTCCTGTGTAGTTTGGAGGCGATTGTGATTGCTTGCGGCAGCGGGAAGAAGCCTCGGGACTGCCGGTGAGTGAGTGCGTTGGGCGGCTGCAGGCCCTGGAGTGTTTCCCTCCGTTCTATACCTGCCGGCCACGTGTGGGCGGAGAGCAGATAACCGGCTCGGTGAGCGGGGCCAGGACCTACGGGGCGCTGCGTTGTTGCCATGAGCGGGGAGAGCGGCGAAAACTTCTCCCGGAGGCCAGCGAAGAGCGGGGAATCCCGGCGGCGCAGGAACGTTGTTGTCCCGGACCGGAGAGGCAGCACTGAAGCGGAAGGGGCCGCGGAGAGGCCCGGGACGGATTGATCATTGTCCTTAGGGGCATTGGGCTGGCGGCACAGAACCTTGCACTCCGAGGGGTTTTAAGCCACCGCACGAAAAGCTTCACTTTCTGCAAAGGGCAGTATTGCCTCCATCTTACTGAAGCCCCTCCCTGCTCCTCCTTTATTTCTTCGTGACTCTACAGGCCTTCATCTGTAACTTCCAGAAGCGCCTATACTCTGTTGGCAGATTAGCCTTGTGCACAGGAGTGGAGTACGTATAGAAAGCCTGATAGTGGGAGCAGGCCCTGTGGGGCCCCCTGTGAGGAGGAGTTTGAAGGGCCAGCTTCATTTTTTGTGACCAGATGGCTGGTTAAAAGCCTGGAACGGACTTAAAATCTTTCTCCTTTAAAGGTGGAGCAGGGGGGAAGTCTCCGGCCACTAAACCAGCGGCTGGTACCAATGTGGCGGTGGAAGCGGGTGATGGCGGGGCCGTACAGGGCACTGCTGGCGAAATCCTGAGCCTGCGTGAGGACTTGAGAAGCTGGTTTGAGTCTACACAATCAGAAATATCCACCTTTAAACTGGAGGTCCAGAACTGGTTTAAGGAGTTGAAGGGTGACATGCAAACGCTGGGCGCCTGCCTGGAAGAGCTGGAAAGTAGGGCAGAGGAACACGAAGGACAGTTAGGATCTGCGGTGCAGCGCACTGCCGAGATAGAGCATGCGCAGGGTGAAATATTACAGAAACTGGAAGATCTTGAGAATAGATCACGCCGCTCGAACATTCGAATACGCGGTCTCCCGGAGGTGGATGGCGCAGTAAATTATATCTCCTTGGCGGAGGAGTTCTGTAGCGCTGTTCTGAAGGCCGCTGATATGGAGGTAGAGGGAGTGTGCCTCCGAGTAGATCGGGCTCACCGGTCTCTCGGCCCCAAACGTGATAACAGAGCCAGAGATATTGTTTGTTGTTTGCATGAATATCGGTCTAAAGAACTGGTGTTTAAGGCCGCCAGGAAGCTGGGGAAACTCAACTGGCATGGGGCCGATGTGGAAGTGTTTGCAGACATTTCAAGTATCACTATGAAGAAGCGACGGGAGTACCAGCAGGTGACGAGGCGGCTTCGTGAGGAAAATGTCCGCTACCGCTGGCTGTTCCCTATAGGCCTGCAGTTTACCATTAACACAAAGTCATATGTGGCACATACAGTGGAGGAGGCCATCTCGGGTCTGAAGCAGGCGGGCTGGTCCAATCTCCCGACAGCGGAGTCGGGGGAGTTGGTAGCGAGAGAGAGTGGAGACCTCCACAACCGCTCACAGAGGAATTGAAGTAGAGTGTCCGGCGGAGAGCGGAGGCTACGAAAGACAAAGCCAGCTCTGCAGCCTGCAGAATCGGCCACATGAACTATGTTATAATGGTCCAAATTTAGCTTTGTTATTGAGTTTGATCCTGTTGGGTCTGCATGGAGGGTGTGGGGAGGGGGTGTTGAAAAGGATGTAAGAAGGGGGAGTTATGTTTCTCTCTCTGTTACTGAGCTTTCTGTGTTGCCAAGTGATAATACTGGGGTTGGGAGCTTTTGCGGGTATTTGCAGGGATCTTTTCTACTCACTGCTGGGGGGGTGTGGTTTTGGATGTGGATCTATAAGAGTGGATGGAAAGTTTTCTTTGCCCGTATGTTTAACAATGGTGAAATGTACAAATGATGTGTGCTACTTCGAGGGGAGGGGGTTTTATTTCCTAAAAAAGCAGGGGGCTGCTCTGGGTGACGGGACCTGGCTCCGATCTACCTTGATAGATCGGGTGGTGAGACGGGGGGTGGGGGGAGGGGGGTGTGGAGGGGAGGGGAGGGGAGGGGGGAGGGTTAGGGGGGTGCGGGGAGGGACTGTCGGGGGGGGGGGGAGGGAAGGGGGAGGGGGGAACGGGGATGGCTCGGGCGCAGAGAGTGAAGGGAAGGGTTTATGGCTGCCTTTAAGCTGGTGACTATTAATGTCAGGGGCCTGAACTCCTATTATAAGAGGCAATTGCTTTTCAAAGAATGTTCCCGATTGGAGGGGGATGTGGTTTTCATTCAGGAGACCCACCTGCTTTCTAAGGATGAGGGTCGTTTGCGACACTCCCGTTTCCCCCAACAGTATTTTGCTTCCAACAAATTAGAGAAGAAAAAGGGAGGAGTGGGGATCTTGATGTCTAGCAGGGTGCTGGGGAGGGTGGAGGAGGTAATTAGGGATAAGAGAGGACATTTTGTGGTGGTTAAGCTGCAATGGGGACAGCAGATGTATACTTTGGCTAGTGTGTATGCTCCCAACACCGATCAGGCGGCTTTTTTTAGTGAATTAGAGGCAGTTCTTGTAAGCAAGGGAGAGGGGCAGCTGATGATTGGGGGGGATTTTAATGTAGCTCTTAATCCTTTGGTGGACACCACTAGGGGGGGCGTCGTCCCTTACTCGGAAGCATCGCCTGCGTTTGAAGCAGTTGATGGAATCCCTGGATTTGGTGGACCTCTGGCGGGAGGTGCATTATGGCGAACGGGATTATTCTTTCTTCTCTCCCGTGCATGCGGTGTACTCCCGGATCGATATGCTGCTAATTGATAAAGCTTTGCTGGCTGGAGTGGGGAACTGTGAGATTCGAGAACAGACCTGGTCAGACCATACTCCTGTTCTTTGTACTTTACTTCTAGGGAACTCGAGCCCGGCCAAGCGGTGGTGGAAGTTGAATGAGTCCCTGTTGGAAGATACGGAGGTAGTAGAACAATTAGGGAAAGATATAGAGGAATATTTGCTACTGAATGATAATGGTGAGTGCTTACCGGGAACTGTTTGGGATTGTTTGAAGGCGGTGGTCCATGGGAGGCTGGTAGCTATGGGTGCCCACAGAAAGAAAGTGCGGTTAAAAAAGCAAGCGGATTTGCTGGCCCTGATTGGAGAGCTGGAGGTACGCTTGAAACGGGGGCCGCAGGATGTTCTCGTGCAGGGCCAATTGAGGAAGGCACGGATAGACTTGAGCGAATTACATATGGAGGAGATCCGACATAAATTAAATTTACTTCAGCAGAGGTTTTTTGAATATGGCAATGAGGCTGTTAGCACGTCGGGTCAAGAAACTGGCTGCTCGGAATGCTATAGTGAAAGTGAAGGGGAGCGAGGGTAGATCATTGTGGCTGGGCAAGGAGATTGAGGACAGGTTTGTCCAGTATTATCAGGAGCTGTATATGCCGGAAACGGTAGTGTCGGAGGTTGAGATTAAGGACTTTTTGGATACTGTTCAGTTGCCGAGTTTGTCCACTGCAGAGTCGGAGAGTCTCTCCCTTCCTATTGGGGAAATTGAGGTCCTCACGGTGATTAAAGGCCTGCGGGCCCATAAGGCCCCGGGCATGGATGGCTTCCCCAACAGCTTTTACAAAGTTTTTGCGGGACAGCTGGTCGGACCCTTGGTGAGAATGTATAATTCCTTTAAAAGGGATAGTATTTTGCCGCCATCTATGAGGTTGGCGGGGGTCAGTATTCTTCATAAGGAGGGTAAAGATCCCCTGGAGTGTGGCTCCTATAGGCCTATCTCCTTACTAGGTAGCGATTTTAAGATCTTCACCCGTGTTTTAGCCAATCGGTTGCTTCCATTTTTGGGGAAGCTAGTACACCCCAATCAATCTGGTTTTGTGCCTGGGAGGTACACCTCCGACAACATTAGGAGAGTGTTAAATTTAATATGGCATGGGAGGAGAGAGGGGGCGGAGATGGCCTTGCTAGCAGTGGATGCTGAAAAAGCATTTGATAGGGTGAGCTGGCCCTTTCTGTTTTTGACGCTGGAGCGGGTGGGGATAGGAGGGGCTTTCTTGGATTGGGTGCGAGCCCTATATCGGCATCCTTTAGCCTGTTTAAAAATAAATGGCTCTACCACCCCAACTTTTGAACTGCATAGGGGGACGAGGCAGGGATGCCCGCTTTCCCCCCTGCTTTTTATTCTTGCTATGGAACCGCTGGCCCAGAGGATAAGGGCTTGTGGGGAGGTACGGGGTGTAGTAGTGAGCAATATTCACCATAAGATTTCCCTATTTGCCGATGATGTTTTGTTCTTTGTATCTGACCCCTTGCGAACGCTTCCGGCTATTCTAGAGGAGTTAACCACATATGGGGCCTTGTCAGGGTTTTGTATGAATCCCACAAAATCAGAAATTCTGAACCTCACCTTGGGTAGGGAGACAGTGGCGGGCTTGAAGAAGACTTTTCCTTTCCGGTGGGCCAAATCTAGTATTCGGTATCTTGGGGTGCAAATCACCGGCCAGTGCCGGGATTTATTTCAGGAGAACTACTTATCTGCCCAGAGTAAGATGTTTAGAGAGCTTGAGCGGTGGGGGACGTTTGAGATCTCGTGGCTGGGCCGAATAGATTTAATCAAGATGATTTTGGTGCCTTGGCTCCTCTATCTCTTTATAAATCTGCCAATTGAGGTCCCGGTGGCCTACCTGCGGAAACTAAAGGAGAAGCTTCTATTTTTTGTATGGCGGGGTAGGAGACCGAGAGTAGCCCGGAGCGTTTTGTATGCAGGCCGTGGTAGGGGGGGCATGGGGATGCCACATCTGGGTAGATATTATGAAGTGGCCAGGGTGCGAGCGGTTTTTGAGGGATGCAGTGGACTGGGTGGAATTGGAACAGGCGGGTTTGGGGGGGGGTAGACGCCTATCAAATATTGTGTGGGTGAGGAGAGCCGGTCTTGTGAGTCAGGGTGGGGGGAACCCCTATGTAGCACTCACGCTGCGCTACTGGTTGAAATGGCGCGCCCGGTGGTATGGCGCTCGGGGATGTTCCAAGTTTATGCCCCTGTGTGATAACCCGGAATTCCCACCGGGGAGGGATGACGTTGTGTTTCAGAGGTGGGCTCGGCAGAGGTTAGGTTATGTGGGGCAGTTTAAAGATGGGGAGGCCTGGGTGTCCTTTGATGATTTACAGAAAGAGTTTTCGGTGCTGGAGGGTGATAGATATCAATATGTGCAGGCCCGGCATTTTTGTAAAAGCTTGGGGGGGTGGGGGGGGGTGAAGGGCAGGGTGCTGTTGTAGATGGGTTAGTGGAAAATGGGGTGACCAAGGCTTGATTTCCCGGTTGTATGGACTAATGGAACCGGTGGATATTGGGGGTTGGGCCCACAAGAAAGCTTGGGAGCGAGATCTGCATATGTGTTGGGAGGAGGATCACTGGGAAGGGGTTTACAAGGGGTTGTTTAGGGGTGTTTTATCAAGCTCTATTTTGGAACAAAATTACAAGGTGCTCTACAGATGGCATTTGACTCCCCAGCGATTACAGAAATGGTGTGGGGGGTTGGGCCTATGCTGGAGAGAGTGTGGTGAGACCGGCTCCGTCATGCATATTTGGTGGGAGTGCCCTATACTCCAGCCTAGGTGGCAGGCGGTGGCGGAGTGGATGGATGTGGTGTTGGATGGCGGTGTGGATTTGGGACCCTGTTTGGCTCTGCTGAATGTGGGAGGGGGGTCAAAATGGCGCAAGGTGGTTTGTGGGGCAGTGAGGCAGTTGATTGCGAGAAAATGGCGGACTGCTTCTCCACCCACTTTGGAGGAAGTCCAACTGCGAGTAGCGCATCTATCTCTCATGTATCGCCTTACTGCCCTACGCCGAAAACGGTTAGTGAAATTCCAGGAAATCTGGGGCCCTTACCTCCGGTGGGTGGAAGGGAGGACGACATTACAAGCCCCCGAAACCCAGGGGGAGGGGGTGACCTCAACTAGTTGTGGCCCGTAGCGGGAGTCTGCCTCTGCGTGGGTTATGTCCTTGGGTCTTCTCCCACATTACTTGCCTTGGGCCACAGTTCTCTCCTTCTGCACAACCGGGAGGGGGGATTCCACCCTGCTGGAATACGGTGAAGGGGCTGGGGGTGTCATTCCTTATGCTTGACTGGTTGTTTCAGACTCCAAAATCTTCAATGTGACTACTATTTAGCTTATTTAGTAGCTAACTGCTTAAGGTATTCAATGTCAGCTTTCCTCTTTAGTGGTATCTTTTAATGCCAGTATAGGAGCCATCCTCGGGGGGCGGGGGGGGGGGGGTGGAAAAGGCAAGCGGGGCTACTTCGCAAGGGTGTATTTGACTTATAGCCTTGGAGGTGTATAATGTGGAAAAGGAAAAGTTGTTATGACTTTGTGTGCTAGTGTTGTATAAGAAGTAGACTGTGTATTGGTATGTGCTGTTTTCTTTGTGTCAGTTCTCAATAAATATTTAATGGAAAAAAAAAAAGAGCCCTAACCTTTTTAGCCTTTCTTCATAGGAGTATCCGTCCATCCCCTTTACCATTTTGGTGGCTCTTCTCTGTACCTTTTCTAAAATCGCTATATCCTTTTTAAGATATGGCGACCAGAATTGCACACAATATTCAAGGTGCGGTCTCACCATGGAACGATATAGAGGCATTATAATATCTTTTGTTTTATTTTCCATTCCTTTCCTTATCATACCTAGCATTCTATTTGCTCTCTTGGCCGCCGCTGCACACTGGGCCGAGGGTTTTAACATGGTATCCACAATGACGCCTAAATCTTTTTCCTGGGTGGTGGTTCCTAATGTGGAACCTTGCATCGTGTAACCATAGTTTGGGTTGTTCTTCCCTAGGTGCATAACCTTGCACTTGTCCACATTAAATTTCATCTGCCATTTTGATGCCCAGTCTTCCAATTTATCAAGATCCTCTTGCAATTTTTCACAATCCTCTTGGGTTTTAACAACTTTAAATAGTTTTGTGTCATCTGCAAATTTGATAACCTCACTCGTTATTCCACTTTCCAGGTCATTTATGAATATGTCAAAAAGCAGCGGACCCAGCACAGATCCCTGGGGTACACCACTATTCACCTTTCTCCATTGGGAAAATTGGCCATTTAGCCCTACCCTCTGCTTTCTATCTTTTAACCAGTTCCTGATCCACAATAGTACATTGCCTCCTATCCCATGACTCTTTAGTTTTGCCAAAAGTCTCTGATGAGGGACCTTGTCAAAGGCTTTCTGAAAGTCCAGATACACAATATCAACCGACTCACCTTTGTCCACCTGTTTATTCACTCCTTCAAAAAAACATAACAGATTAGTAAGACAAGATCTTCCTTGTCTAAAGCCATGTTGGCTGTCTCCCATTAGGTTGTGACTATCTACATGCTGAGTAATTTTATTCTTTATGACGGTTTCTACCATTTTTCCCGGTACTGACGTCAGGCTCACCGGTCTGTAGTTTCCCGGATCACCCCTGGAACCCTTTTTAAAAATTGGTGTTACATTGGCGATCCTCCAATCTTCAGGTATTAGAGATGATTTTAATGATAGTTCACAGATTACTGATAGCAGGTCTGCAATCTCATATTTCAGTTCTTTCAACACCCTTGGATGTATACCATCCGGCCCAGGTGATTTGCTACTCTTCAGTTTATCTAATAGTTGTAAGACTTCTTCCCGATGTATCGATATTTCCTTCAATTCTTCTGCACCTTTAAATACCACTTCAGTCATGGGTAACATCCCTACATCTTCCTCAGTAAAGACCGAAGCAAAGAATTCATTCAGTCTCTCCGCTATCGCCTTGTCGCCTCTTAGTGCTCCTTTAACCCCTTTATCATCTAATGGACCAACTGACTCTCTCACAGGTTTTTTGCTACGAATGTACTTGAAAAGGTCTTTATTTCGCGTTTTTGCTTCCGCGGCAAGCTTCTTCTCAAATTCTCTCTTTTCCTGCCTTATCAATGCCTTGCATTTGACTTGCCAGTGCTTGTGCTGTTTCCAGGTTTCATCGTTTGGCTCTTTTTTCCATTTCCTGAAAGATGCTTTTTTGGCAACAACAGCCTCTCTGACCTCACTTTTAAACCATGCTGGCAGTTTTTTGGACTTCCTTCCACTTTTCTTAAAGCTTGGAATACAGCTGGTCTGGGCTTCCAAGATAGTATTTTTCAACAACACCCAAGCTTGATGTACGTCTTTAACCTTTGCAACTGCTCCTTTTAATTTTTTCTTAACTGTTTTCCTCATTTTATCATAGTCTCCCTTTCGAAAGTTAAAAGGTAGTACTGTGGATTTCCTTACTATCCCTCCTCCACTAATTAAATCAAAGGCGATCATGCTATGATCACTATTGCCAAGTGGCCCCAACACCCTTATCTCTTGCACTAGATCTGGTGTTCCACTAAGGACTAGGTATAATATGGCTTCCTCTCTGGTCGGTTCATGAACCAGCTGCTCCAAGAAGCAGTCATTTATTTCATCTAGGAACTTTATCTCCCTAGGATGTCCTGACGTGACACTGACCCAGTCGATACCGGGGTAATTGAAAACACCCATTATTATTACTGCGCTGTAACGTTTGTTAGCTTCCTTGATTTCTTTGAGCATTTCATCATCCATTTGGTCATTCTGGCCAGGTGCTCGATAGTACACCCCCACTGCCATCGCCTTCCCCCTTTTATATGGAATTTCAATCCATATAGATTCTACAGCAGATTTTGTTTCCTGCAAAAAACTTTAATCCTTTCTGAGTCAATGCCCTCTCTAACATAGAGCGCAACCCCTCCACCAATTTGATCAGCTCTATCATTACGATATAGTTTGTACCCAGGTATCACAGTGTCCCACTGCTTGTCCTCCTTCCACCATGTCTCTGATATTCCAATCATATCTAACCTTTCATTTAGTGCTATATATTCTAACTCTCCCATCTTATTCTTTAGACTTCTAGCATTTGCATACAAGCATTTTAGAGAATGTATTTTATTCATGTTAATTTGGCTATTGTTAGACATGGGTAAATTGGGATCTTTAAGCTCTGTCTGCTCCATACTCGAGGGCATTTGAGCTAAATAACTTACTTCCCATGGATAAGCAGGATAAGCGCTCACGCATAGGTGATGTTATCGATGGAGACTACACAGGAAACCTCTTCCAGCTTCTTCTAAAAGCTTTTGGAGTGCCTCTATTTTGCCCGTGCGCCACTTACTGCCTGCCGTGCCTCATCTCCTCAGTCTTCTTTCATCCACAGATTCCTAAAGATATGCTGTCCTGGGGTCTGCAATGTTCTTTTTCTACTTGTATTCTGAGTTTTCTCACTCTTCTATCTGCCACTGCCGAATATTTTTCTGCTCCTTTCAGTGCCGCTGAGTCAGACTTTTCAGCTAGTTTCATGTTTCCTTTATTTCTATCTCATCACCATTATAGGCCACATTAAGGCCTCTGGTGCCCCAGGCGGGTTACATTTTTGTCAAAATCAAGTCATTTGCTTTTGCTGTGGCTAATTTTTCGGATGAGATGTCCCTGGGCAAACTCGCCAGTGGATTTTAAAAAAATGCATTCAGTGCATCAAGATTATGGGGCATGTTTACTAAAGTGTGGTAATGGTTTTTGCACTTACCATGTGATGGATGCAAAACCTGTGCAGTAAATGCAGGGGGAGTGGCCAGCATCTGCCGTGCAGATACCGCACAGGGGCAGTCCCTTATTGCACAGGCCCACATTCACTACATCAGCAGGCAGCATGAGAGCATATGTGCTACCTGCTGATGTAGGGAATGAGGTACCAGAGCGAAGAAGGGAAAGGACAAATGGCAGTAGCTGCAATGCTCTCCCCCTTTTTGTTTGCAGTGGCAGAAGCATCAGCGCTGGGACCCCCCGCGGCCTCCCAGTCACCCCCTCATATGGAGCAAAAGTCCGATTTCATGGATCTTGAGATCTACGGCACTGCTAATGGAGCTCTATTCCACACCTCCCTTTCCCCCACCTGATAACATCTATATCATGTGGATGATGTCCTCACTCTCCCCAACCTGCCCCGGATAGCAACCAATAGAAGGCTAGTTCACCTGAAGCCTCCTCCAAAGACCTCTGAACTCCTCCAAACCACCCCGCCCCCCCCTCCCCAGCTCCCTGAACCAGCCTTGGCCCTTAACTGGCTTCCCTGGTGGACCAGTGGTGATCGGGGTAGGAGCGGTACCCCTCTGCTCCTGCACTGTCTCAAGTCATTCTTCAAAATGGCGCCAGTCTCACAGTGCTGACCCCTAGCATCACGTTTCGGTGCAAGGCACGTTTTATTCACTGTTTTAAAAGACCTTTTTTGGAAATAGCTTGCACACAAGTACTCATTCTTTAAATGGCAAAATGTAATGAAGCATCCAGGAAACCATATATAGTTTTAAAAATATAAGGTTAATTTCATTTTGAACAAGTGCCTCCCTCTTATATTAATTTATTGAATATTTGATAGTGTTCTCGGGCTTCGCAGCTATTAGCCCGGAGTGCCCTCAGCATACGTTTGTTTTGACATTGTTGAACTAGATTTCTTTCACTTGTACAGAAACCCTTCTTGGGTGGATTACTGTCCTTCGCTTGCTCAGTGGACAAAAGACCAGGTGTGGGGCATCTCTCCACTGCCCTCCTTCAGTATAGAGTTGACCTACAAGGGAACAAAGCAGCACTTACCATTGGCAATGGACTGTGGAGCCAGAAGGGTTGGGGATGATTTTTGCCAGAGCAAGCAGGGAGCTGGAATTTTAGACAGATGAACTCTGGCCCTGCCAGTTTAAATGTGATGCAAACATCAACATTTGGAAAGAATGAAGCAGTTAATGTTTGATACGGAAACACTCAAAAACCTATCAGCCCCTCTTTTGGCTGTATAGTTTTATGGCTGGAGAAGAGGAACAGAATGTTTGATATGTGCTAAGGGTTTTCCTGTATGGCTGCTCTCTCACGGTAGTCTTCTTTTTGATATTATACATGGACAGAATTACCTGACTTTCAGGAAGAAAGTGAAGGCATTGCCTTTTTTTTTAATACATATAATTTTTATGACTGGGGTTACTTTCTGTACTGGGGTAGTGTACAGAAATTGGTTTTGAAGTGACATGAGAACGTGCTTGCTGTTATTATTTTTAAAATAGATTGGGCGGAAAGCCCAATCCTATTAAAAGGGTTGCAAAGTGCTGTGAGGGAATTGCCCTTGTATTTATTTTATTTATTTATTTGTAAAACTTTTATATACCGCCACTTCCCAAGATCAGCGGTGGGATGCTGTCCTTTTAGTTTATTTAATTGCCTGTTTTTAAATATTTGTCATTGTTGATCGTAATAGTAATTTGTTTCTCCACTTTGGGCAGTTTCTTTTGAGGCCGCGAATGCAGTTCATAAGTATTTCAGTAAATAAATAGAGCATAATCTGTGGAAGCAAAGTCCTGCCTATTATATAACCATAATAAATGTTCTGAGCCTTATCAGTGTTTCAGAATGAAACAACACTTTTTATCAGCCTTTTAGCAAAACCACTGATGTGTCCTGACCTGCCTGATCACGGCCTGTGAAAGATTTATTTTCAAACATTTCTTCTCCTTTCTCCTTATTTGGCAACAGCTGTCTGAAGCAGTACTTCGCCCTCATTATACCCCGAGGAATGTGGCAAAAGAAATGTTAGATAATTGCAATTGCTGTGATTTTTTTGCACAATATATTATATAGAACAGTCTGAGCATTTTTAGAAATATATAGAAAATGCTTCAACACATTAAAACAATGTAATAATGCATGAGAAAAGAAGAAAAAGAGGAATCATGAGATGGGGTAAGATTGTGGGAGGATAGTCTTAATTTTTTCTGTTTTATTATTTTTTTTTCTGTTTTTATTTAAACCATTTTGAATGGACTTTTGCCAGGAAAATTGTATATAAAGCTTTTTATAAATCAGTAGATAATATGGTGAGGAATCAGTATCGTGGGATAAAAACAGTAAACATAAGAAATGCCATAGTGGCTGAAACCAGAGGT
Organism: Ichthyophis bannanicus; assembly: GCA_033557465.1. Classification (NCBI taxonomy): domain Eukaryota; kingdom Metazoa; phylum Chordata; class Amphibia; order Gymnophiona; family Ichthyophiidae; genus Ichthyophis; species Ichthyophis bannanicus. The sequence goes on along the minus strand of CM066033.1, from coordinate 366,269,513 downwards.
CTATTAAGCCCAGCATCCTGTTTCCAACAGTATCTAATCCAGGTCACAAATAAGAACATAAGATATGCCATACTGGATCAGACCAAGGTCCATCAAGTCCAGTATCCTGTTTCCAACAGTGGCCAATCTAGGTCACAAGTACCTAGTAGTACTCAGTTTTTGTCGTTCTAGTAAGCAGAGAATAGTTCTAGGGCTAAATACCCAGGGCCATTAAGCCCTGCTCATCTTTTGCATGCAATTACAAAACCACATACACAAATGTATGGATGTTCTGAAAATTCCACATCCAGCATGGTGCCATTATCTATCAGTGCAACACAAGAATAAAATAATTGTATTACAATGAATGAAAATTGAATAGCAAATTACCATAGTATGCTAAACCCCTCGGGTAAGTGATTTGGCTACTCCAAGGGCTACAGATTGTAAAGGTAGAAACCACTTCTTCATTTCTGTGTAGGTCCTAAATGGCAGGGGGAACAATTGCTTCAAGTATCTATTTCTGTGTGTGCTATCTCCAGGAACAAGCAGGAATGTAGTCTTCACATATGGGTATCGTCGGTACCGACGGAGCCTGCGCGGGAACGCTCCCCAGCATCCAATAGGAAAGGAGCCGACAGGTCGCACACCCTGTCACTGCAGAAAAAAATCCCTTCTATTCTTCTTTTTTGTGGTCGCGTCTGCCTTCCCTCGATGCTACACCGGTACCGCCGGTTCTTCTTTCTTTTCTTCTTAAAAAAAAACAAAAAAACTTTCTTCTGGAGTCTTTCCAGTATTTTTCTCCTCAGGTGCCACGTGCCATTTTGGGCACTAGGCCCAACCTTTTCCTTCAGAATGGATAAACCCGCTTCGGGTTTTAAAAAGTGTTCTAAGTGTGGCGGTACCATCTCCGTCAGACACCCATGAGTGGTGCCTCAAATGTTTAGGTCCTGACCACTCTATTTCAGTGTGTGTTGCCTGTGGGATGATGTCGAAAAGGGGCCGGCAAAACCAAGCTGCTAAACTTAGCACCCTTTTTTCCTCCGATGCAGCCTCCGTGGCATCGACGTCTTCCAGGGCTTCGTCTTCCTCGCATGGATCTCAGGTAACTAAACATAAATCTAGCCAGTCCTCAAAGGGTAGATCTCCTTCTAGACATCGAGATGCCTCTGGCGTTGCCCTTGAGGGACTTTCACTGGCAAAATTGCCCCAGCGGGAGGCTTCGGCTTCCAAAGCACTAATGGGGCTCCAGGATGTTCTCGAGGCTTTAACCTCGGCAGAACTACTGGTGCCATGCTCTGGGGTACCAGCCGCTTTATCCGGTACCAATACCCAAGCATTGGCAGCGTCGATAGACCAGAGATTCTTGGCTATTGAATGCAGTCTGGCGGCTCTTCTCACGGCCTCGATGCCCCTGAAACTGCTTCAGACAATTCAACAGGTACCAGCACCGACTGCGGTACCAGTACCGACTGCATCGACATCGGCAGGTATTCTACCGGGACCGAGTCATGCGTGTCTATCCAGCATCGACAAATTGGTACCGGACCACACCGATGCCGACTTTGATCGGTACCGATACCATGCCTTGCACGATCACCCAGCTTGGAGATACTTCGAATCCTCGGATGAGTCTGAAGACTCTGAAAGCACTGCCGATACCAGAGTACTTCTTCCTGAGGATTCCTCTTCTCCTCAGAGTAGGATATCTCCACCAGAGGATATGTCCTTTCAGGATTTTATCCAAGATGTGGCCCGAGGTCTTTCCATCACAATGGCTCCTGAAAAAGAGCCTAGGGCAAAGGAATTAGAAATCCTGCAATACCCTAGAGCTCCCAAGGAGGCAGCTACCTTACCTATTCATGAGATCTTGCATGATCTCATGTTAAGGATGTGGGAAACACCTCTAACCACATCTCCTCACTCTTGAAGACTCGATACCATGTATCAAGTTTCTCCTTGTCCTGGGTTTCAAAAGACTCAATTACCACACCATTCCATGGTGGTGGAATCAGCTTTGAGAAGGATAAAGAGTGCAAAAAGGCATGCATCTAATCCTCCAGGATGTGAGTGTAGAACTCTGGACGCCTTTGGACGTCGAACCTTCCAGGCTTCCATGCTTTCTGCTAGGATCAGTTCCTATATCTTATATATGGGAATGATCCTTAAAGAGGTCACAGGAGATTTAGAGCTTATGAGCCCTCTCCTTCCTGATGATAAGAGGCAAGATTACCTCACCCTTGTCAAACATGCCCAGGGTGTTTCCAAGTTTGTGAATCGTGCAGCTTTTGACTGCTTTGAGTGCATAAGCAGAACCTCTGCTGTTGCCATAGGTGCATGTAGGATTGCCCGGCTCCAGGCATCTGACTTGGAAATTTGGGTACAGGACAAATCAGGGAATATTCCTTGCACAGGAGAGAATCTCTTTGGCAAGAATTGGCAGGAAAAATCTAATGAGATAGATAATGACAATATCACTTTGAATAGATTGTCTAAATCTACAGCTGATCCTGCGAGGAAAAGATCCTCGAAGAAACCATTCTTCAGCAAGAAGAAAAAGTTTTATCCCTCCTATACCCAGCAGGGACATCGTTTAGGTCAGTCTGCCCAAAAGGGACAGCAGCAACAACCTAGGCAGAGGAAGCAAAAAGCAGCTAAGCCTCAACCGGCTCAGCAGACTCAGCCTCCACAGGGGCTTTGACTCCTTTCTAGAGAACTTTGTCTTCCTGGTCCTGAACGGCCCAGAACCCTCCACCATCCCAGGAAGGTTATGTCATTTTGCCCCCAGATGGGGTCAGATAACAGCAAAAAATTGGACTCTGTCTATTGTAAGAGAGGGGTACAAGCTTCATTTCCTCAACATGCCCCCTCTTACAGTAGTAAGACAGTTCAATTCTCAGACCTCTCTCAACGACCGGTTAGGTCAAGAGGTCACTGTGCTCCTTTCTCAAGGGGCAATAGAAGAGGTACCCATTCCCCAATGGGATACAGGGTTTTACTCCCCCTATTTCCTTATTCCAAAGAAAACAGGAGGACACAGACCCATTTTAGACCTCAGAGAATTGAACAAATTCCTGTTCAAAGAGAAGTTCAAAATGATTTCTCTGGGAACTCTGCTGCCATACCTTCAGAGTCAAGATTGGCTTTGTTCTCTAGATCTCAAGGATGCGTATGCTCATGTTCTCATCCATCCAACTCACCGAAAGTTCCTTCACTTTCTGTTTCAAGGGAAGCACTACCAATACAGGGTTCTCCTTTTGGCCTGGCCTCTGCACCAAGGGTGTTCACAAAATGCATGGCTGTGGTGGCAGCATTTCTTTGCACCCTGGGAATATTTGTCTTCCCTTACTTAGACGACTGGCTTATTTGAGCCCCTTCAGAGCCAGAGGCCAGGGTTGCTCTCTCTCGCACAATGTGCTTCCTTCAGTATTTGGGACTTGTCATAAACTTCCCAAAATACAACCTTGCTTCCACTCAATCCCTAGAGTTTATAGGAGCTCTGCTGGATACCAAGCAGACAAGGGCCCTCCCTTCCTCAGCACCGCTGCCTCCGCATTGTGCAGTTAGCTTCCCAAGCAGTGCTAAAGCCTCACCTCACTGCTCGGGAAATGTTACAGTTGCTAGGCCACATGGCATCCACCGTGCATGTTGTTCCCTATGCTCGCCTCCATATGAGGGCAGCCCAGTGGACCTTATCCACTCAATGGACTCAGGCGTCAGGTTGCCTGTCAGACAAAATAGCAAACTCAGATCGCCTTATTTTGTCCCTCCAATGGTGGCAGTCACCCCAAAGCCTTTTGGTAGGGTCTCCATTTCAGCAATCCCCACCCCAAGCCACCCTAGCAGATGCTTCACAGGTGGGTTGGGGAGCCCCTCTGCAAGCCCTCTCCACCCAGGGTACCTGGACTCCACAGGAGTCCTATCTCCACATCAATCTCTTGGAACTCAGTGCAATCGTCCTTGCTCTTCGAGTGTTCCACACCCAGCTCAGCTACAAGACAGTCCTAGTTCAAATGGACAGTCAAGTAGCCATGTTCTATGTGAACAAGCAGGGTGGAACAGGCTCTCTGTCACTCTGCAATGAAGCTTTGTGACTATGGGCCCTCGCCAGAGAGCATCATATTCATCCCCTTGCAGTGTATCTTCTAGGCATTCAAAATTCTTGGGCAGACAGACTCAGTCGAGTTCTGCTTCCACACGAATGGTCTCTCCATGCAGACCAGGTGGCCAAAATTTTTCAAATTTGGGGAACCGCAGACATAGACCTCTTTGCAAGTCCACTGAATGCCAAACTTCCCCGGTTCTGTTCCAGAATTCCGGCTCAGGGTTGTCAGGCCAGGGATGCTTTCCTCCCCCATTGGGGTCAGGACTTCCTGTATGCCTTTCCACCAATTCCCAAAACCCTGTTCAAGCTTCAGAGAGACAGAGGACATATGATCCTCATAGCTCCACATTGGTCACGGCAAATGTGGTACTCTCTGCTCCTACATCTCTCTCAAGCTATGTCTCTGGAGTTAGGGTCTGCTCCATATCTCCTTTCTCAAGAGGACGTGAGGCTCTGCATCTCAGGGCCTGGTTGCTGAAAGCCTAGAACTTTGCGGTCTTAACCTTTCCCAGCAGGTAAAGTATAACATTTATGCTTCCAGGAAGCCTTCCACAAGACGCTCTTATGCGTTTAAGTGGAAAAGGTTTACCATATGGTGCTCGCAGAAGGGTTTTTACCCTCTTGCGATACCTCTGGAATCATTACTGGAGTATCTCCTTCATTTGTCAAATGCAGGGCTTAAGACCAATTCATTGAGAGTCCATTGAGTGCAATTGCAGCTTCTTTCAAGCCTCTAAATGGGCAACCTATTTCCTCTCATCCTCTCATAGCGAGATTTATGAGAGGCCTTCTTTTGACTAAGCCTCCAATTAAGCCACCACCGGTGGCATGGGATTTAAATCTGGTTCTTGGGTAGCTCATGAAGCCGCCCTCTGAACCATTAGCTGCTACCTCTTTGAAATTCCTTTCCTGGAAAGTCATCTTTCTTATTGCAATCACACCAGCACGTCGCATCAGTGAATTGCAAGCATTGGTGGCTGATTTTCCTTATACAAGGTTCCATCATGATAAAGTACTCCTTAGGACTCATCCATACTTTATGCCAAAGATGGTGTCGCCTTTTCATTTACTTCAAAATCATTGTTATTATCATTATAATCAGTATAAACAGAAACATAACCCAGAAACATTACATCAGCCATAAAGACACAACAGCAATTGGGTACAATATAGAAACAGCAAGATCAATTGGAGCATCCCAGAGGTGCCCCAGGAGCTTACAAATATGCACACCCCGTCCCCCATCCTCCAACAGGCAAACATGGTTCTCAAATGTATATCTGCGTGTAAACAATAGAGAAGAGCAAATGGAAAGTAACTATAGGAAAGAACAGAAAGTATCAACAGAGGAACTGTGAACTGAAAAGAACAATAAACAGGAGACCAGCAATGTACTTATTAAGGACCAACTGTGTCACACATGTGCCAGCCCTCTGTACCCCCCCACCCCACCCCTCCCCCCCCATCCACCCCCCCTCCCCCCCCCCTCCTCCATCCCCCCAGGTGCCCGGACCCAAAAGTGCCGCAGGGTAGGATAGAAATATACGATAGTAACATACGATCCCAGGGGAGAGAGCCCCCCCCCTCTCCCATGCAACCAACATAACAGTACAGATAGCCACCCAGTGACAGCAAGGCACAAGCTAAGTGTTTAACACTGCGCTGCGCTCCTGGGTAGATAGGGTGTTAATGAGCGGTAGCCAAATCTTAAGGAATCGCTCCCACTGACTCCCCCCTACCTGCTTAGCCGTGAGCTTTTCCATATACATCAAGTTTATCAGGGATTTTCGCCATGCCTCCAAACGTGGGGATGTGTTCTCGAGCCAGCCGCCCAGCAAAACCCTCTTGACCAGTAGAAAGCCCCGGTCAAGCAAAGCTCGGTGGTGAGCTGGAGGCACAAAACCCTCCCCCATCCAACAATGAAAGAGACACACTTGCCACTGCTCAAAATCCCCCAAAGCCAGCCATTCTCCCAGTTGGGCAATCACTTGCTGCCACAGACATTGAACTCTAGGGCAGACCCAGAACTTATGGAGCAGCGTCCCCTCAGCCCTCTGGCACCAGCCACAAAGGGAGGTATCCCGTAAACCCACCTTATGGGCCCACTTATCACTGGCATAGGCCCTCCACAGAAATTTATACTGCATCTCCTGTAAGTACAGCCACATTGCACCCCTAGGGATCCGCTCAAAAGCAGACCGCAAGACCTCCACTGTCAAACCGAGCAAGCCATCAGCAGTCCAACGCTGGACAAGAGTCTGGAGGTAGGTATCATCAACCTGCGGGCAGAGAAGTTGCCTCCGCTCCTCCCAATCTAAGAGAGCTTTCACCACCCAACCCCCCAGCAGCTTATGCGGCTCTTTCGTGCTCAACAGGGTAGAACCGCTTCTCCGCAAGTGATCGACATAGTGTCGCAGCTGGAGATAACCATAGAAATCCCTTTGATCCAACCGATAAGCCTGACTCAGATCCCGGAAACTCACCAAGGCTCCCCCCTCTGTTCTACCCACATCCCCCAAACACACTAACCCTTTCTGCTGCCATACATGGAAGAGCGACGGAGCCGTGTAGCCCGGCAGGAAATCCGGGTTTCCCACCAGAGGTAGTAGAAGAGAACACGTCGAATCCCAGCCCACTCTCCGACATACCTCCCGCCAGGCCAACCTCAACGTTCTCAAATAAGTAGTGTCCCTACCGAGCCCCAAACCGTGGGAACGCACGTTATGAAGTAAATATAAAATATGGCAAGGAGAGGAAAGTTCCATCAACTGTTGGACGGGAGCACAACCACCCTCAACCTCTAATAAACCCCAAATGTGCCGCATCAAGTATTGAAGATTATAATTTCTCAGCGAGGGGAGTTCCAACCCCCCTTCCTCCGTTCTCCTCCGCAGAGCCCGGAGGGGTATTCAAGGACGACGACCCCCCCAAAGAAAGCCAGTCAAATATCGATCGAACAGTCTCCAATCCTTCGCGAGGACCCAAATCGGCAACAAACGTAGCATATAGAGCCAGCGAGGAAATTCCACCATGGAGAACAAGGCTATGCGGCCGCGTAAAGACAACGGGAAAGCACGCCAACGCTGAAACGTGAGCTGCGTCTTACGGAGCATACCCCCCACATTCATTGAATACAACCTAGCAGGGCACGCCAGCAACTGTATACCCAAATACTTGATGGAGTCCGCCGCCCACGCCAAAGGAAAGGATCCCCGCCAGGCAGGTCGGACCTTCCCCCCCACATCTAATGCCATAGATTTGGCCATATTGATTTTCAACCCAGAAAAACTTCCATATTCGTGAATAAGGAGCAAAGCCCCCTGCAGTGAGCCCTGCGGGTCCTCCAAACTAAGAAGCATGTCATCAGCAAACGCACTTATTTTCATTTCCTCCTTCCCCATCCTGATCCCCACCACACTGGGCTCCTGTTGGATAGCCCGCAGTAGGGGTTCCAACGCGAGTACAAATAAAAGCGGCGATAGTGGGCAGCCCTGTCGCGTACCCCTTTCTAAAATAAAGGGCTCCGAATAGACCCCATTCACACCAACCCTTGCCGCTGGTAGCTGGTAGAGAACCTGAATCCACTGAGAACTCCCCGCGGATCCCGAACCTATGCAAGGCATCCCACAAATACGCCCATGCAACCCTATCGAACGCCTTTTCCGCATCCAGACTAACGAGCAATAGTGGTGAATCTCGTCCAAGGCAATACTCCATTCCTAAGAGGAGCTTAGCAATATTCTTAGTGGCGTCTCTCCCCATGACAAAACCCACCTGTCTATCCCCTATCAAAGATGGCAAGAGGGGGTTCAGACGTTTGGCTAGTATCGAGGCCAATATCTTAACGTCAGTGTTAATTAGCGAAATAGGCCGAAACGACGCGGGGTCCAACGGATCTTTGCCCGGCTTCGGTATAACAGTAATGTTCGCACACCTCATATCCCGAGGAAAGCACCCCCGCTGCAACGCCTCGTTATACATAGCAAGCATACTAGGAACAAGCCGCGGAGCCAGCATTTTATAGTACTCTCCGCCAAAGCCATCAGGGCCTGGGGCCTTATGCGGTTTCCCTCGCTTAATAACAGCTTGGATTTCCGCCCCTGTCAGTGGAGCATTAAGGTCCCGCAATTCCCCCTCCGAGAGTTGCGGTAGCGCCACTTTATCCAAAAACACTCTGCTTTGGGTAGCATCACGGTCTTCCTCCGTATACAAGCGGGCGTAGAACCTTCGAAAGACTTCGGCAATGCGCTGTGGCTGGTGCTGCAACTGTCCCTCCCCATCCTTAAGAACCGGAACAAAGCGCGCTCCGCCCGGATCCCGAACCAACCGCGCTAAGAGCTTGCCAGACCGATTGCCATACCTGTACAGCTTATGCTGATAATACTGCAAGGACATCTTAGCTCTTCTCTGAAGGAGCTCGTTGAGGGCCAGCTGAGCTTTAACAAACTCCTGCTGACTATCCCTGGCCCTCCGTCCACGTAAAGTAGTTAACTGGGACTGCAAAGCCTGAAGATTACGTTCCAAAACCACAATGCTACGATCCAAATGGCGCCGCCTTTGAGCTGTGTAGGCAATAATTACCCCTCTCATAACCGCTTTACTAGTTTCCCAAAATAAAAGAGGGGGGCATTCGGGAGTATCATTGAAAAGAACATATTCATCCCACTGCTTTTCCAAAAAACAGCGGAAGTCTTTGTCCTCCCATAGGTAAGCCGGGAAACGCCATCCCCCCCTACCCACCCCCTGGCACTCCCAGGTCATCTAAACCATACCGTGGTCGGATACCGCCACAGGCTCTATGTCGGCCCGCTCCACCCTGGAGATCACTCGCTCACTCACCAGGATATAATCTATCCGGGACCACGTAAGGTGAGCCCTCGACTGGTGGGTGTACGCACGCTCCCCCGGATGCAAAGTACGCCACACATCTAAGAGACTCCCCAGTCTGCACAAATACCCCACTCCTTTTTTAGTCCAAGCCCGCCCTGTGCTCGCCCCCGATTTATCTAGGAGGGGATCGCTAGGGCAGTTAAAATCTCCGGCCAACAATAATTTGCCATCCCCCACCCTGTGCACAAAACTCAACAATATCTTAAAGAAGGCATGATCATAAACATTAGGGGCATATACATTACCTAGCCATAGCTCCTCGTTATACAATTTGGCTCGGAGGAAGACATAACGCCCCTGTGGGTCCGCTTCAATCTGCATCACCTCAAAGGGGATACCCTTTTTCACCAATACCACCACTCCCGCCTTTTTTCCCCCGGAGGAAGCCCCATACACGCCTGCCACCCAGTCCCTCACCAGCTTTTTATGCTCTTGCTCATGGGTCTCCTGCAGTAAAGCTACGTGCGCTCCTTTCCGTTTTAGTGCCTGAAAAATTTTGGTACGCTTAACAGGAGAGTTGATACCGCCCACATTCCAGGAGATTAATTTTACATATTGTTTAAGTTATTCCGGGATTCTGGCCTTTCACTACAGGGGAACCCCAATTTACTCCCAGAGCCGCCCAGCCTCGGCCCCGGGGAGAGACTCGACCCCACTCGCTAGCCAACTTTAAGGTCCAAAAGGCCCTAGGCACCCCCCTTATATCTGTTCCCCCCTCCCCTCCCCATCCCCTCCCCCCTCCCCCCCTCCCCCCTGCGATTCCCTCCCCCCCTCCACCCCCCCTCCTCCCCACACCCCACATCCCTCTGCATCCCAACCCCATTAAAATCACACATCCCACCTCAGCCTAAAAGCTGAGCAGAAGTCACTGATGTGCACCACGGGGCCACCTCGAGCTGCTACCCAGCGGCAGTACCACCAGTAACACCGACTAATCCCCTGCCCGCACTCTCCCAACTACCTAGGCCACATCCCCGCAGGGGACACGGTGCGCTCCGCACTGTCGTCCGCCAGGTCGCCCAGGCCCCCCACCCCGAATAGCAAAAGAATAAAAGAAAGAAGAAAGAAGGGGCAGAGCCAACCCAGACCACCCAGCTCAATAATCATTAAACGTTGCCCCACAAGCAGGACAGCAGTACAGTCCCCACCCAAGAGAACTCATCAAACCCCTCAGCAGAAAACACTGTAGCAGAGATAAAGGAAAAAAGACTCATCAACAGAGGGCATAATGCACACAGTCCCACTTTGCCACAAGTCTCAACAGAGCCCATATGTAGGCCACCGAAGCCCCCATGTGTTACAACCGCAGCAGCACAAGGAGGCTGTCCCCACTCCGCAGGCCTCACCGCAGCTGCACAGCAACCGGGGCTATCCTAGCGGGCCATGCGCCATTCAGGGCACCTCAATCCTGGTCCTCTCCTCCGGTCGCGTGGGCAGATCCGCGCTCAGCCGATCAGTGTATGCTTTGGCTTCTCCCGCAGATTCAAAGACCAGACTTTTCCCCAAGTGGTGGACACGCAGCGTTGCCGGGAAGGCCAGGGTAAAGCGGATCTTCTTCTGAAAGAGGGCCGTGCATACAGAAGAAAACTCCTTACGTTTCGTCGAAACGGCAGTGGAGTAGTCCTGGAACAGGAGGATTTTTGTGTTCTGCAACATAAGTCCCTCGTGTTGCCGGTAGGCCCGCAGCAATCTCTCCTTATGGGCAAAGTTTAGGATACGGGCGATCACCACTCGGGGCCTTGCTCGATTTTCCTGCCGAGGACCAATCCGGTGTGCCCGCTCCACCTTAAGGTCGCCGACCAGCGTGGGTAGGCCCAGTTCCTCCGGGAGCCATTTCTCAATGAGAGGGAGTAACTGTTGGTCGTTCGTGGTCTCCGGAATGCCCACCAGACGGAGATTGTTCCGCCGGGAACGATTTTCTAAGTCGTCCAGCTTACTTTGCAAGGCCGCAATTTGCGCACGTGTAGCTGCCTGCCCTCTCTCCTGCCGCCCTTCATCATCCTCCATGGCAGACACGCGGTGCTCGAGCTCGTCGATTCTTTGCCCTTGTGCTGCCAGCGTTTCCCCCATCACTTCCAGCTTGGAGAGGATCCGATCTAGCTTGGGGTCCAAGTGCCGGGCCACCTCCCTCGCTAGCTCTTCTGATGCTGAGTCCCCGCTCTCCGTTCCCGGCGACGAGGGTTGCATCGCCGCCGAGGCTCGCAACCTTGGGGCCTTCTCCTTCTCCTTTTCCCGTCGAACTGGCAGCGGCATCCGATTCACAGCGCACCAGGAAGGTGAGGCACTATATAGGTACTCCCACCACCGGCACCAGCCACCGGGCTCTTAAATTGCTGATTTTATTTCAATAGTGCCAAGGCGGCCCCGGAGCAAGTGAAAGAACGTCTTCACTCGCTCATGTGTCACGTGACTCCTCTCGCCTTTTCATTTAAACCAAGCGGTTTACCTTCCTGTATTCTTTCCAAGGCCTCACGCCTCAAATGCAGAAAGGAATCTTCATACTTTGGACTGTAAAAGAGCTTTGGCCTTTTACTTGCAAAGGACACAGCAACATAGAAAGTCCTCTCAACTCTTTGTTGCTTTTGATCCTAGTCATTTGGGACTTCCAGTCCCCAAAAGAACACTGTCCAACTGGATTGCACAGTGTATATCTTTTGCCCATGAGAGTAAAAACCTTCCTCTTGAAGGCCATGTCACAGCTCACAATGCGAGAGCATGGCAGCCTCAATGGCTCATCTTCACTCTGTGTATATCGACGGCATCTGTCGAGCACCTACTTGGGCCTCGGTTCATACCTTCACAGCCCATTGCTGCTTAGACAAGGACTGCCGCCGGGATGCCTTGTTTTGTCAGGCTGTTCCATACTTAATCAACTCCTACCCACCATCCCTGGTAGGATGCCAGAGATCCATGGGGGGAAGTGGAGCTCTTTCACAAGGGTACACAACTTTCTGGGGCCTTCTCCCTGGCATCTGCAGTTAGGGAGTCCCCATATGTGAAGACTACATTCCTGCTTATTCCTGGAGATAGCATAGTTACTCATCTGTAACAGGTGATCTCCGGGAACAGCGGGAATTTAGTCTTCACAACCCACCCACCTCCCCTAGGAGTTGTATCTCTCTCTCTTTCTCTCTTTCCCTCTCTCTTTTGTCTCAGCTTTAAACTCAACTGGAGAGAACAGTTGGGAAATGCGGGAAGGCAGCATTAAGGCGCTGTGGGATGCTCCCAAAAGCTTTCCTATTGGACGCTGGGGAGCGTTCCCGTGCAGGCTCCGTCGGTACCGACGATACCCATATGTGAAGACTAAAATCTCCAGGAACAAGCAGGAATGTAGTCATCACATATGGGTATCGTCGGTACCGATGGAGCCTGCACGGGAACGCTCCCCAGCGTCCAATTAGAAAGCTTTTGGGAGCATCCCACAGCGCCTACATGCTGTCTTCCCGCCTTTCCCAACTGCCTCTCTCCAGTTCTTCTTTTTCCGCGGAGCCAGCAGGTCGTGTTCCTGTCACCACAGAAGAATTCTTTTTTTCTTTCTTTCTTTTTTGTGGTCGCGTCTGCCTTCCTCGACGCTTTACCGGTACCGCCGTTTTTTTTCTTATTTAAAAATAAATAAATAAATAAATTAAAAAAAAAATATATATATATATATATATTCTCTTTTTTATTTTTTCTTCAGGTGTATGCTCCTTTTTGGGCTTTAGACACAAAAACATTTCCTTACCATGGAGAAACCTGCCTCAGGTTTCAAAAAGTGCACCAAGTGTGGCGGTACCATTTCCTTCACCGACACCCATGAATGGTGTCTAAAATGTTTAGGTCCTGCGCCATGATGTCTAAAAGAGGTCGGCAGAACCAAGTTGCTAAGCTCAGTACCCTGTTTCCCTCTGATGCAGCTTCGGTGGCATCGATGTCTTCCAGGGCTTCGTCTTCCTCCCGTGGATCTCAGGTAACTAAACATAAGTCTAGCCGGTCCTCAAAGGGTAGATCTCCGTCTAAGCATCGAGATGCCTCTGGCGTTGCCCTCGAGGATTCTGCACCGGCAAAATTACCCCGGCGGGAGGCTTCGGCTTCCAAAGCATTATCGGGGTTCCAGGATGTTCTCGAGGCCTCGACCTCGGCAGAACTACTGGTGCCATGCTCTGGGGTACCGGCGGTCTCCTCCGGTACCGACATCCAGGCATTGGCAGCGTCGATAGACCAGAGAGTTCTGGCTATGGAGCGCAGTCTGGTGGCTTTCCTTGCGGCATCGACGCCCTCAGAACTGCGACAGACAATTCCACCGGTACCGGCACCGGCCTAGGCATTGGTATCGGTATTGGTACCGGTACCGGTACCGATAGCATCGACATCGGCATCGGTGTCTGCTTTGCCGGTACCCAGTCATCCAATGATCTCTGGTACCGATATCCCGGTACCGGTTACTCCCGGTACCGACTTTGGTCGGTACGGGTATCGGGCTCTTCAAGAGCATCCGGACAGACGGTACTTCGAGTCCTCAGAAGAATCTGAGGATTCTGACAGTTCTGTCGATGCAGCGATGCTTCTACCAGAGGAGCCCTCCTCCCCTAAACGCAGGATGTCTCCTCCAGAGGATATTTCCTTCCAGGATTTTATCAGGGAGGTGGCTCGGGGCCTGTCCATTACTGTATCCCCTGAAACAGAGCCAAGGGCCAAGGAGTTGGAAATTCTACAATATCCCAAAACTCCTAAGGAGGCAGCTACCTTGCCCATTCATGAGATTTTATATGATCTCATGTTAAGGATGTGGGAGGCACCTCTTACCACCTCTCCTCATTCTCGCAGACTGGATACTATGTATCGAGTCCCTCCTTGTCCTGGGTTCCATAAGACTCAGCTTCCTCACCACTCTATTGTAGTGGAATCAGCTATGAGAAGGATCAAGAGTGCAAAGAGACATGTCTCTAATCCTCCAGGACGTGAGTGCAGAACCCTGGATGCTTTTGGATGTCGTGTCTTCCAAGCTTCCATGCTTTCTGCCAGGATCAGTTCCTATAGTCTCTACATGGGAAAGTTCCTGAAGGAGGTCACAGATGATTTAGAAGCTTTAAGTCCTATTCTTCCTGAGGATAGAAGACAGGATTTTCTCACTTTGGTCAAACATGCCCAAGATGTTTCTAAATTTTCCAACCGTGCAGCCTTTGACTGCTTTGAGTGCATAAGCAGAACCTCGGCTATTGCCATAGGGGCATGTAGAATTGCTTGGCTCCAGGCATCTGATCTAGAGCTCTGGGTACAAGACAAATTGGGAAATATCCCTTGTACTGGTGAGAACCTGTTTGGTAAAGATTGGCAGGAAAAGGCCAATGAAATGGATGCTGAAAATTCCACCTTGGATAGATTATCCAAGTCCACTGCTGATCCTGCTAGAAAGAAATTGTTCAAGAAACCATTCTTTTCTAAAAAGAAAAGATTTTATCCTGCTTATGTTCAGCAGGGACGTTCTGCAGGTCAGCTTGCCAGGAAAGGTCAGCAACCATCCAAACAGAAGAAAGCAAAGACTGCTAGGTCTCAGCCGGCCCAGCAGGCTCAGCCTCCACAGGGCCTTTGACTCTCAACTAGAGAACTTAGCCTTCCTGGCTCTCGGGGGACCAGAGCCTTCCACCATTCCAGGAAGGCTATGTCATTTTGCCCCCAGATGGGGGCAAATAACAGCAGAGCATTGGACACTCTCCATCATAAAGGGGGGGGGTACAACCTTCATTTTTCAAGCATGCCCCCTCACACAATAGTAAAGCAGTTCAATTCTCCGACCTCTCTCATCAACCTGTTAGGTCAGGAGGTCGCTATCCTTCTTGCCCAAGGGGCAATAGAAGAAGTACCCATTCTTCAGCAGGGTACAGGGTTCTATTCCCCTTATTTTCTTATCCCAAAGAAAACAGGGGGTTGCAGATCTATCTTAGACCTCAGAGAATTGAGCAAATTCCTAGAGAGAAATTCAAGATGATTTCTCTCGGATCTCTGCTGCCATACCTTCAGAGTCAGGATTGGCTTTGTTCTCTAGATCTCAAGGATGCGTACACTCATGTCCTCATCCATCCAACCCACAGAAGGTTCCTTTGGTTCCTTTTTCAGCAAAAGCACTACCAATACAGGGTGCTTCCTTTTGTCCTGGCCTCAGCACCAAGGGTGTTCACGAAATGCATGGCTGTAGTAGCAGCATTTCTTCGCACTCTAGGGATATTTGTCTTCCCTTACTTAGACGACTGGCTCATTTGAGCACCAACCGAGTCAGAGGCCAGGACTTCTCTATCCTGCACAATGTGTATCCTTCAGTATTTAGGGCTGGTAATAAACATCCCAAAATCCAGTCTAACTCCCACTCAGTCTTTAGATTTCATAGGAGCTTTGCTGGATACCAGAAAGGCAAGGGCCTATCTCCCCCAGGCCCTTTGCCTTCGCATGGTGCAGTTAGCTTCTCAAGCAGTGCTAAAGCCTCATATAACTGCTCGAGAAATGTTACAACTACTAGGCCACATGGCATCTACTGTGCATGTGGTTCCCTATGCTCGCCTCCATATGAGGGCAGCTCAGTGGACTTTAACCACCCAATGGACCCAGGCATCAGGAGGCCTGTCAGACAAAATAGCAAACACAAGTCGCCTTATTTTGTCCCTCCAGTGGTGGAAGTCCACTCAAAACCTGTTGCTGGGGTCCCCTTTTCAACAACCCTTACCCCAAGCAACTCTCACAACAGATGCTTCTCCGATGGGTTGGGGAGTTCATCTGCAAGACCTCTCCACCCAGGGCACCTGGTCTCCACAGGAGAGTCATCTACATATCAATCTCTTAGAGCTCAGAGCAATCTTCCTTGCTCTGTGAGTGTTCCACACCCTGCTTAGCTACAAGACAGTCCTCATTCATACGGACAATCAGATAGCCATGTTCAATGTGAACAAGCAGAGGGGAACAGGCTCTCTGTCGCTTTGCAACGAAGCTTTGCGACTATGGGCCCTCGCCAGAGAGCATCAGATTCATCTTCTGGCAGTGTATCTTCCAGGCATTCAAAACTCTTGGGCAGACAGACTCAGTTGAGTTCTGCTTCCACACGAGTGGTCTCTGCATGCAGACCAGGTAGCCAGGATATTTCAACTTTGGGGAACCCCGGACATAGACCTCTTTGCAAGTCCATGGAATGCCAAACTTCCCCGGTTCTGTTCCAGAATTCCGGCTCAGGCCAGGGATGTTTTCCTCCTTTATTGGGGTCAAGACTTCCTGTATGCCTTTCCACCCATTCTCCTAATTCCCAAAACCCTGTTCAAGCCTCAGAGAGACAGAGGCCATATGATTCTCATAGCTCCACATTGGCCACGGCAAGTGTGGTACCTTCCGCTTCTACATCTCTCTCAAGCTCCCTCCCTGGAGTTAGGGTCTGCTCCAGATCTCCTATCTCAGGAGGACGGAATGTTATGGCATCCCAATCCCCAGTCTCTGCATCTCAGGGCTTGGTTGCTGAAGGCCTAGATCTCCATGATCTTAATCTCCCTCAGGAAGTAAAAGATATTCTTTTTGCTTCCAGGAAACCTTCCACAAGACGCTCTTATGCTTTCAAGTGGAAAAGGTTTACCATATGGTGTTCGCAAAAGGGTCTTAACCCCCTTGAGATACCTCTGGAATCATTGCTGGAGTATCTCCTTCGTTTATCCAATGCAGGTCTTAAGACTAATTTAGTAAGAGTCCATTTGAGTGCTATTGCAGCTTCCTTTAAGCCTCTAAATTTATTTATTTATTTATATTCTCTTATATACCGCGCTATTCTGCATCAGTGCGGTTTACATTGAACAAACTGAAATTACATTGAACAGGGTATTATAACTTGGAGATAACTATTTTACAGGGAACATGGGCTATGGAGGGTTAAGTGGCTTGCCCAAGACCACAAGGAGCACCTGTGGGACTAGAAACCCCAGTCCTTCCGGCCCAAAGTTGCTGTCCTCTAGTGGGATTTGAACCCCCGACCTTCCGGCCTGAAGTACCTTGCCCCAACCACTAGGCTACTCCTCCACTCCAATGGACAGCCTATTTCCTCTCATCCTCTTATAGCAAGATTTGAGAGGCCTTCTTCTAACTAAGCCTCCCATTAGGCCACCACCGGTGGCATGGGACTTAAACCTGGTTCTTGGGCAGCTCATGAAGCCACCTTTCGAACCGTTAGCTACTACCTCCTTGAAATTCCTTTCTTGGAAGGTTATCTTTCTCATTGCAATCACATCAGCACGCCACATTAGTGAGTTGCAAGCGCTAGTAGCTGATCCACCTTATACCTTCATGACAAGGTAGTCCTTAGGACTCATCCACACTTTATGCCAAAGGTGGTCTTGCCTTTTCATTTGAACCAAGCGGTCTACCTACGTGTGTTTTTTCCAAGGCCTCATGCATCAAATGCAGAGAGGAATCTTCATACCTTGGACTGTAAAAGAGCTTTAGCCTTTTACTTACAAAGAACACAGCAACATAGACGGTCCTCTCAACTCTTTGTTGCTTTTCATCCTTCTCATTTGGGACTTCCAGTCTCCAAGAGAACTCTGTCTAACTGGATTGCTCAGTGTATTTCCTTCGCCTGTCGGAGTAAGAACCTTTCTCTGGAGGGCCATGTCACAGCTCACAATGTGAGAGCCATGGCAGCCTCAATGGCTCATCTGCACTCTGTGTCTATCGACGACATCTGTCGAGCAGCCACCTGGGCCTCGGTTCATACCTTCACGGCCCATTACTGCTTGGACAAGGACTCCCGCCGGGATGCCTTGTTTGGTCAGGCTGTTCTCCAATACCTGTTCCATACCTAATCAACTCCTACCCACCATCCCTGGTAGGATGCTAGAGATCCATGGGGGAAAGTGGAGCCCTTCTCAGAGACACACAACTTCTGGGGTCTCTCCCTGGCACCTAAAGCTAGGGAGTCCCCATATGTGATGACTACATTCCTGCTTGTTCCTGGAGATAGCATAGTTACTCACCTGTAACAGGTGATCTCCGGGAACAGCAGGAATTTAGTCCTCACAACCCACCCACCTCCCCTAGGAGTTGTATCTCTCTATCTATCTTTTTTCCTTTCCCTCTCTCTCTCTCTCTTTGTCTCAGCTGTAAAACTCAACTGGAGAGAGGCAGTTGGGAAAGGCGGGAAGGCAGCACGCAGGCGCTGTGGGATGCTCCCAAAAGCTTTCTAATTGGACACTGGGGAGCGTTCCCGCGCAGGCTCCGTCAGTACCGACGATACCCATATGTGAGGACTAAATTCCTGCTGTTCTCGGAGATCACCTGTTACAGGTGAGTAACTATGCTTATTCTCTTCTCGTTCACTGCTAAACTCACCCAAAAGAAGCTACTTTCAGTTCAGTTCTTGGTGGTATATATTAAAATGAAATTTTTACTTGATGATTAAAAGCAACAGAATTAATCTTTTAGCTCCTCCGACATGAAAAAACAAAGACAAAAATGTAAATATCAGGACACTTTTATTCTTCCTTGTCTGCCTCGGGACTTCTCCTTGTCTCTTTTACCTCAGAATCTTATGGAATCAGTCAGGATTTTTCTTCTCAATTCCATTCTTCGAGCAGGTGTGTTCCTCCAGGAATCTGCAAAACACTTCTGAGTAATAATACTTTTAAGTTCTTTGAATCTAGGGGAACTCTGAGTAAATAATCTCGAAACATTTATCTGCTTGCTGCCTTCTTGTGACTGTAAAGTACTTCCCAACTTGGGACCTTTTCCCTTCCGACACTCCCACGTATTCTACCCCAGTCAGGATGCCAACAACCCTATCAACTTTATTTATGGACATTTAATGTAACACCTGTTGACCTAAGAAGTTTCAAGATGGTTCACAAAAGTAAAAATGACCAACTCTAAGAAAATAACTATAATAACTAAATAGGAAAGCAAGAAAAAGTGAAAGAAATGGTAAAGAACATCAGGGGATACACAGAAGACATGTCATTTGATTCAACTTGTTTTATACTTTGAAAAATTAGGGTTCTTAGGCAGCATATTTGGTACAATTAAAACTCTGTACATGGAACCCAAATAGGTAATTTCAGCTAACAAAGCACTTTCAGAAAAATCTTCTTTAACAAGGCTCTTGCCTCTGCATCAGAAAATTAAAAACTAAGGGGGTAATATTTGGTGGTGGTGGCAACAGTCAGCATTTTAATTAAACACTATTAGTATTAAATTTAAATATCTTCAGGATTACTATGGGGTATGTTTACTATACCGTCTTAATGTTACCCGTGCTAGTTGCAGCGATAATGCGAAGAATGCCATATAAGGAGTGGGTGTTCCGACGGCAAGGTAGCAAGAATCTGTATCGCGCGATAGTGGGCGCCGTGGCACATTAGCGCGTGTTAACCCTAAGTTCATGCCAGAGCAGTGTTAGAAGCTATAAAGATATAGCCCACTGGTTACTGCAGTGACTACGGAGGCAGAGGTCATGGGTTTGATCCCGCAGTGGTGAAGAAGGCTGTCTGAGGCAATTCCTTTTAATCTAAATCAGTGCTGTCTGAGGCATTTCCTTTTTTAAGTGAAATCAGTGCTGCCAGCAAAAACACCCTCACAGTGCCGTAACATAAGTTGCTACATAAGGCGCCCTATAAGGCACTCCATAGGGCACATTATAAAGTGCCCTGTCCGCCAAGGCGCCTTCTAATGTGTCCTGTAGGGCGCTTTATAGGGCGCCTTATGAGACACCTTAAGGTTACAACACTGTGAAGGTGCATTTTGCTGGCAGCACTGATTTAACTTAAAAGGA
This sequence comes from Ichthyophis bannanicus, assembly GCA_033557465.1. Classification (NCBI taxonomy): domain Eukaryota; kingdom Metazoa; phylum Chordata; class Amphibia; order Gymnophiona; family Ichthyophiidae; genus Ichthyophis; species Ichthyophis bannanicus. Next base: position 366,249,771 of record CM066033.1, on the reverse strand, counting down.
AAAGCCTCAGACAGCCGTATTAAATAACACCACTGTGGGATCAAACCCGTGACCTCTGCCTCAGTCATTGAAGTAACCAGTGGGCTACATCTCTATAGCTACTAACACACCCCTGGCTGGCTACAGAAAGACTGCAGGTCACACACAAACTGTCTGCTGTGGTTACCAGGATAGGGTAAACCCACCCGTACCCATGATGCACTGCACATACAGATCAGCAGTCTACAGCTGATCACATGATGGGGTATGCACCCCCACAGCACCTCGGCCTGGTAGGGGGAACTGACCGTGTGTGTTACTGGCACAGAGTAGCTACAGACCGTGACATTGTGTGGGTCCTGTGCTCACTCTGAGGGTGAGGTGGGGCACCCAGCACCAGGTCCACAGCACCTGGCTTGGCTGAGATAGGCTATGCTGCAGGTCCCCATTAGTGCCACTGTGCGATAGGTAGTCCTTGAAGACACACCTAGGATACACCTGTGTCCATCTGTATTTCCCAGTCACGTCTAGCCCTTGTGGATTATGATGCACCCAGAATAGTGCATATTCTGTGTGGGTGCCATGGTCACATGTTATAAGTGAAGGGGGGTGTTTGGACCCAAAAGCGGATTATGTAGCACCACCCAACCCGCCCTCTGTGGCTCAGGGTGGGGGACAAAATCTCACACCAACAGATCCACATTCTACATCTCTGCAATGGTGACAGTAGAGGGGACCATCAACCCCAGCCCTGCTGGGGAACGGGCACCCTACAGGGCAGTCAGTGCAGATCTGTACATATCACATAAGGCAATGTCAGACAGGGAGAATGCTGGAAAAGCTCAGCTGCCCCCCACCACTATCTGACATTAATCAGAAGAGGGCACTGTCAGTCTCCACCCGCTGCACCCTGCAAGGTGTTCCAGCCATACACATGCTAACTGCAGACAGTCTGCTAGCTAGTACATAGTACATGTTCCTGGAGGAACTGTGCGCACCCAAAAATGGGATGTGAGCACACACACCAAGCAGGTATGTCAGTGATTTGGGCCACAGAAAAGGGAACCCATAAATATCACTTGAGAGAAATACTGTATAGCACTATGGGGAAACCTAGCCATGCCTTGGTCACTGCTCAGTCAGGGTGAGAGTGACCTCCCAGCATGACATGCTGTGGCCACCCTGTCCGTGCAGGTGGTGGTCAGCCACAACAATGTCCCAGCTATTGCCCTATGCCCTGTGCAGATGCATCCTGTCCAGGCCACCCTGTCCGGACCATACCCACAGTACCTTGCTCCTCATTATGCACATTGGCAGGCTAACACTGGAAACAGTGCAAGCAGTGTGGGCTCAGTCAGGTGTAGGCAGCCACAACACACTGGATAGACATACACACACTCCTATACCTATGCTAGCATTGTGCAAATATAGAGGTTTTTGGCAGCCCTGGCCACCACACCAGTCCTGGGCACAGTGCAGGCATGGCTATGGTACGCAGTACTGTTGGGGGTCACTCCCCAGGGTAGTAAACACGGTCAGAAACCAAACCTGAAACACACGCCACAGATATCAGAAAGATTGCTATGATGCAGCTTTGTCAACAAATTGTGTTTAACTTAGGATTTGTTATCTGCCATTAATCATAGCAACCTTTTGATATATGTGTAACGTGTTCCCAAGTTTAGGGTGGCATTGCTAAGGTATGCAGGTGCCAGTATTGGGAGATGCTGCTCCGCGCAGGGCCCAACAGCCTGACTCTCCATGAGGCTTTGGATAGTGGTGCCTGTGAGTGTGGGTGTTTGTGCCCCTGTTGGTCGCTGCTCTAGGGCAGAGGTTCTCAACTCTGGTCCTGGTGGGCCAAACGCAGTTCAGGTTTTCATGCTGCCCCTAATGAATATGCATGAGATACATTTGCATACAATGGGGGCGGTGCATACAAATGCAGCACAGGCATATTTATTAGGGACAGCATGACACCTGAATGGTGTTTGGCCCTCCAGGACTGCAGTTGGGAAACTCTGCTCTAGGGATTGCACATGTTTATGGTGTCTGCTCTGTAGGGTAAAATATAGGCGTTTCAGGCATGTTTATTTTATCTATAATAAAGATTCCGTCTTTATTACCACGGTTTAGTACTGGGTAAAATATAGGGACAAGGTTGGCAGGAGCCACAGCTGGGACTTGAACTTGTGACCTTCTGCCCCTGAGCACACTGGCTGTGTGTACTGCACCAAACTGTTGCCACAGGGGCAGGTCATTCCCTGGGGATACCATGACTTCATCAGACAGACCTTGTCTGTTGCAGTGGATGACACCCACCTAAATGGGGCTTGGCCATGGTCTGTTGTGGGCAGATGCCACTGCCCCCTCTGCCACCAGCACCCCTCCGCCACCATGCTGACATGCCCTTCTGCCGGTGGTGCTGGTGGTGCGCAGTCCCAGGCCATCCAGTGTGCCGGTAGGCAGCTGCCTATGGTGCATGATATGGGGTAGGGGTGCCTGCATAGACATCAACGCTTCTCCTCGGCACCGCCTGCCAATGTAATGTGCCCTTTGAGGTACTTGCTGGGTACTATCCCCTGGGACACTGTGGGACACACACTCGTGGCCATGTTTGCCCTTGGTCAGTTGCTGTCCTGCTGGTTTTCCGCTTCCACATTCCTATGTGTCACCTAGGCATCTGCCTAGCCCACCCTGTGCCCCAGCTGCCACACTGCATGTCCCGCCTACAGCCCCCTGTACTCCATTTGCAGCTTCACCGTAGTGCCCTCTCGTACTTGGGCACTATGATGTTGCTGCACATGTATCACTACTATCATTTTTCGTGGTTTCCCTGCCTTTGCTGCAGATTGCTGACTGAAATGGTCTCTCTCCCCTGCAAATGTGCCTCTAGCGCGAGGTTTTCACTGGCGCTAATTTTCAGACCTTCATTTCACGGCGTTAGTGTGCATGGGGCCTCTCCCCGCCCACTCTCCGCCCCTTGACTCCTTATCTCCGCCCCTAGGGAGCCTTACTCCGCCCTCTGGGGAGCCATACTCCACCCTCTCCGCACCTTAACGCTGCAGGAGACGTTATCACACGATACGTGACGTTCTCACACGGTAATGCACCATTATCGCACGATAATGTCACAGCTGCGACTTTAGCGCCATTTAGTAAACATACCCCTATATGTATCATCAGTTGTGCTGAATATATGCATTTATGACTGACGGCTGCCACTGCAGTCCTTTCGGTGCCATCCTATACTAAATGAATGAACTACCGTTTAGTGTCTGAATATTTTCATTATGTGGATAGTTTTTGGGTGCTTTCCTTGCCCTGCCCTTTCACTCTGCAGGTAGAGTGTGATTTTATAAAGTCAAATGCACCCATAACTGTTTCTACCACCTCATCTGGGAAGTTGTTTCATGGTTCCATGACCTTTTCTGTCAAGAAATGCTTCTTCAGATTACTCCCAAATCTACCCCTTTCACCCTTATTCCATGATGCCTAATTTCAGAGCCTCCTTTCCAGTGGGAGAGGGCCATCTCTTGTACATTTATGCTTTGGAGGTTTTTAAATGTTTTTCATTTCTCCCCTCTCCTTCTGTCAGTGTATTCATGTTTGTCCTCATATGCTTTATGACAAAGATCTGTGACCTTTTTAGTATCTTCCCTCTGGACTGACTCCATCAGGTTTATGAGGTGCGATCAAAAAGTATTGAGACTTGTACAGTAACACAATGTTGTACATCCGAGAGTGGTGAAGGAACTGAGATTGCAGACCTATTATTAGTAATCTGTCAACTATCATTGAAATCATCTGTAATACCTGAAGCTTGGCGAATGGCCAGTGTAACACAAATTTTTAATAAGGGTTCCAGGGATGATTGGGAAACTACAGAATAGTGAGCCTGACATCCGTACTGGCGAAATAATAGAAACCATTCTAAAGAACAAAATTACTGAAAATGTAGATAATCATGGTTTAATGGGAGAAAGCCAACATGGCTTTAGCAAGGAAGGTCTATTCTTGCTAATCTGTTTTATTTTTTTGGAGGTGTGAATAAACAGGTAGACAAAGGTGAGCCAGTTGATATAGTGTATCTGGATTTTCAGAGAGCCTTTGACAAGGTCCCTCATGAGAGACCCTTGGCGAAATTGCAAAGTCATAGGATAGCAGGCAGTGTAGTATTGTGGATCAGGAACTGGTTAAAAGATAGAAAGCACAGGATAGGGCTAAATGGCCAATTTTCCCAGTGGAAAAAGGTGAGTAGTGGAGTATTCCAGGGATCTGTGCTGGGTCTGCTGCTTTTTAACATATTTGTAAATGACCTAGAAATGGGAATGAGTGAGGTAATCAAATTTGCAGATGACACAAAATTATTCAAAGTTGTTAAAAACCCAAGAGGATTGTGAAAAATTGCAAGAGGACCTTAATAAATTGGAAGACTAGACATTCAAATGGCAGTTGAAATTTAATGTGGACAAATGCAAAGTTGTGCACCTAGGAAAGAACAACCTAAACTATGGTTACACGATGCAAGGTTCCACATTAGGAACCACCACCCAGGAAAAAGATATAGGTGTCATCATGGATAACACTTTGAAACCCTCTGCCCAGTGTGCAGCGGCGGCCAAGAAGGCATATAGATTGCTAGGAAATCATAAGGAAAGGAATGGAGAATAAAATAAAGGATATTATAATGCCTCTGTATCGTTCCATGGTATGACCTCACCTTGAATATTGTGTGCATTTCTGGTCGCTGCATCTTAGCAAGGATATAGCGGAATTAGAAAAGGTACAAAGAGCCACCAAAATGGTAAAGGGGATGGAAAGATACACCTATGAGGAGAGGCTTAGAAGGTTAGGGCTCTTCAACCTGGAAAAGAGATGGCTGAGGGGAGATATGCTAAAGGTCTATAAATTAATGAATGGCGTGGAATGGGTAAACGTAGATCAATTTTTTTATGCCATCAAAATGCAGAAAGACTAGGGGACATGCAATGAAACTACAGTATAACCCGTTTAAGACTAATAAGAGAAAATATTTTTTCACTCAATGCGTAACCAAATTCTGGAATTCGTTACCGGAGGATGTAGTAAAAAACGGTTAGTGTAGCTGGGTTTAAAAAAAGATTTGGATAAGTTCCTGCAATAAAGATCCATAAACCATTGTTAAAGAGAATCCAGGAAATCTACAAGCATTGTGGGACCTGTGTCTTTTTGGAAAATTGCCAGGTACTTGTGACCTGGATTGGCCAATGTTGGAAACAGGATACTGGGCTTGATGGACCTTGGTCTGACCCTGTATGGCATTTCTTATAGTCTTATGTTCTTATAACACAAGAAGTATAACACTGATAGTTATTGCACTCGATCTCCTTGAAAATAGTCCCCTTTCGATGAATCACAGTTTCTCCAGCGTTCCTGCCACAGCTGGAAACTATTTTGAAATGTCTCTTTCATTATGCTGTGAAACTGCTGTGTCAAATTTTGTTTAATGGTCTCCAAGCTGTCGAATCTCCTTCCTTGCAGGGATAATTTTAGTTTTGGAAACAAAAAATAGTCACGGGGGGGGGGGGGGGGGGGAGTGGAGTCTGACCCTGTTCGGTAGCTGGATATCACCTGCGGGCATTGTATGCTGATGACGTCTGCCTTGCCTTATTTAAATCTGGGCTGCTCCGCGGGACGCCAGGGAGTGGAGTCTGACCCTGTCCGGTAGCTGGATATCACCTGCGGACATTGTATGCTGATGACGTCTGCCGTGCCTTATTTAAATCTGGGCTGCACCGCGGGACGCCGGGGAGTAGAGTCTGACCCTGTCCGGTAGCTGGATATCACCTGCGGGCATTGTATGCTGATTGCTGACGTCTGCCTTGCCTTATTTAAATCTAGGCTGCACTGCGGGACGCGGCCGTGGGTGCATCCCTCGGGCCCCTTCGGAGCTTTTTGGAGTTATGAGGAGTGGAAGTGAGGTGGTTTCTCCGGTATGGGGAAAAGAAGGAAGAAGAGTACACCTTATATAATTATAAGCTCTAACTTAGCGTTTTGCAGGCTTTAGGAACTGTGCAGTCTGGAAGCTTTGGAAAGGTTGAGTCTATTGTTCTGATGTGATGAGATGCCACCTGTGGGCATAAGAAAAATGTCTGCCTGTTATGTGAAGGGGCTGGGGACCCTACAGAGGCAGAGTGGCTGTGCTCTCTAGAAAGGAGTCAAAAATCAGGTGCTAACTGTGGTGGAGTAGCTGGTTGTGGCTTAGGTGCCCTAGGCTTCTTAAACTGATGAGGGCCCTGTTGCCGCTGCTAGGATCGGAAAGCAGCCCGATGTAGAAAAGGATATCATCTCTTCTTTTTAGAAAAGAAAGGCGGGATAGAGGTGTTCTCCAGGACCAAGCAGGAAGTCAGTCCTCACTTATGGGTGACGTCGGCGCTGACGGAGCCCTCGCGGAGCAATTTTCCCCAGCTTTCAAAGAAAGCCTTTGGGAATTGCAGCGCGCATGCGCGGTCGTCTTCCCGCCCGAAGGTGCCATCTTAGCCAGTCTTCTTTTTTCCGCGGAGCCCTACAGACGTCCCCGTCTTGTCCCCGTGAAAAAGTTGATTTTCTTCTTTATTTTATCCTTTTTTCTTTTGGTTCGACGCCGATCGTTTTCCCGCCCGGACTCGCGACGCCGGTCTCGAGTCCTCTTACTTTTTTTCGGTTTTTCTGACTTAGTCAGCTTTCGTTTTCGTTTTCCCTGGCAGCCCGGTCCTTTGACCTCGCAGGGGCCCTTTTTCCCCCGATGGCTGCCAGTGGGTTTAAGCGGTGTGGTCGGTGTGACCGAAATATGTCACTAACCGACACACACGACTTTTGCCCCCGCTGCCTGGGCCCGGATCATGAGGAACTGATCTGTGGGCCCTGCAGCAAACTGTCCTCAAAGGCGTTGAGAAGTCGGCGGCATCAGCGTGAGAGAATCTTCGCTGACCCCAGCCGTACCCGGACCTCGTCGGAGGCCTCCGTGTCGAAAGGCTCCAGCTCGGACCGTCGCCGGAGCTCCTCCGACCGGGGTTCTCCCTCCGGGGACCATCGTCGGAAGGAAAAACCCGCGAGGGCGGCGTCGGTGGACGCTCCTGGCTCCGCGAGGGCCAGGTCGCATAGCCCCGACAGCCGCCCCGGGTCCTTGGAGAAGGAACACATCCCGAAGCGACCTCGCCTGGAGTCGGAGATGCCTGCCCGGGTAAGTCCTGTGGTCCTTCTGGACTCGCCTCCGCGACAGCCGACGTCGGGCCCGACGCCGTCGGGGCCCGAGTCGGGGGCTGCTGGGTCACCTGAGCTCGGACTCAGGTTGACGGCCTTGGAGAGCAGACTGTCTGCCTTCATGGACCAGCAGAGGGCACTGCTCGCTGGCTTCGCTGGCGTCGCTGCCCCGACCGCCGGGACGTCGACGTCCAAGTCGACCCCGGAGACCGAGCCGATCCTCGAGTCGATGAGAACTCGAGTCGATCCTCGGTCGAGGTCGCCCTCGGCCTCCCGTTCGGGACCGAGGTCGCCGACGCCGACTCCCTCGGCGTCGGGGCGGCTGGCGCCGCACCCTGCCCGGGCCGACCCCACCGAGTCCTCGTCGGAGTCGGTCTGGGAGTCTGAGGAGGAAGAGTCACCTGATTCTTTCCGGACTCGGTGTGTCCCATCGGACTCGCCGGAGTCCGAGCCTCGGAAGCAGTCCCCCCCGGAGGATGCCCGGTTCTCGGACTTCGTTAGGGATATGGCCAAGGCTTTGGCCTTCCCTGTGGATCCCGAGGAGGAGCCTCGAGCCGAAGAGCTCGACGCCCTCCAGTATGACTCTCCCGCGAGGGAACACTTTACTGTGCCGGTTCCTCCTATGCTGGAACGACTACTCTTCCGCATGTGGGAGAGTCCGGCCTCCTCGCCGGTCCTGAGCAAGCGGGTCGATTCTATCTATCGGGTCCGCAAGAGCCCTGGCTTTCAAAAGGCACAGCTGCCACACCATTCCATGGTAGTGGAATCGGCCATGCATCGTCTTAAGAGCCAGAAGATGCACTCCTCGGTGCCTCCTGGAAGGGAGGCCCGTAACCTGGATGGCCTTGGCAAGAAGTGCTTCCAGGGCTCTATGCTCGCTTGTCGTGTCCAGACTTACCAGCTATACATGGGCATGTATCTCCGGGATCTGGCTAAAGAGCTAGCCGGATTCTCCGCTGGTCTCTCCGAGGAGCCCTTGCGGAGGTTCCTAGCCTTGTCCACGGGCATTCGGGAATGCTCAAAGTTCATGTCCCGAGCAGCCTATGATGGCTTTGAAGCCTCGGCTCGAGTAGCCGCAGCCGGCATCGGTGCCCGCCGACAGGCTTGGCTTCAGTCGTCCGACCTTGAGCCCTGGGTACAGGACAAGTTGGTCGATGTCCCCTGCCGAGGCGAAAACCTCTTTGGCAAGCCCATGGCGGAAAAGGCTGCACAAATTGAGACTGAGACTCTCACCAGGACCAGGCTTTCTAGGAAGACCTCCGCCCCTTCCCAGAAAAAGAAGGGCTCGGGGAAAAAGTCCTTTTACCCGAGGAAGGCGGCTGCCTACAAACAATACCCCCATTATCAGGCCCCTGCAGCTCCCCAACAGGGCCAGCAGGCCAAGGGACGGGGTAACGGGTCCCGTAGGCAGCAAGCCCCCAAGCCTGCACCACCAGCCCCTGCTCAGCAGGGTGGGGGCTTTTGACTCGCTCAGCATAGCCTCTCCCCCCCCGCTGGTTCCCCCCAGCACCGGAGGCCGGCTGGTTCACTTCGCCCACAGGTGGTCCAGCATCACCGCAGATGCCTGGGTGCTTCAGGTCGTGCGAGAAGGTTACCTTCTCCACTTCCATCAGGTCCCTCCCTCCTATTTTCCGGGAGAGCCTCCGCGCCCCCCTCTGCACAGGGAGTTGCTCCTTCAGGAGTTAGCAGGTCTTCTGCAGGAACAGGCGGTGGAACCGGTGCCACACCACCTGAGAGGTCAAGGCTTCTATTCAAGGTATTTTCTGATACCAAAGAGAACAGGGGGCCTCAGACCCATCCTGGACTTGCGCAACCTCAACAAGTTCCTTGTGCGGGAGAAGTTCAAAATGCTTACCCTTGGAATCCTTCTGCCCTACCTCCAGCAGGGAGATTGGCTATGCTCCTTGGATCTAAAGGATGCCTACACGCACATCCTCATCCACCCAAGCCACCGCCAATACCTGAGGTTTGTGGTGGCAGGAAATCATTACCAGTACAGAGTACTGCCCTTTGGCCTATCCTCCGCACCGCGAGTCTTCACAAAATGTCTCGCGGTCGTGGCGGCCCATCTCCGGCTTCACGGCCTCTATGTCTTTCCGTACCTCGACGACTGGCTCATCAGAGCAGCGTCCGCTCAGGAGGTCACCAACGCCACGTGCCGCACGGTGACTCTGCTGCAGCACTTGGGCTTTGTCATAAACTTCGCAAAGTCCACTTTGCTCCCCTCACAGGATCTCGAGTTCATCGGCGCAAGGCTGCACACTCCTCAGGCGCGAGCGTATCTACCGCTCGACAGGGCTCAGCGGCTCATGGACCTAGCCGACCGCTTTCGCAGCCAGCCCCTGGTCTCCGCCAGGCGCTTCCTGAGACTGCTCGGCCATATGGCTTCCACCGTCCATGTGACCCCCAATGCCCGCCTGAATATGCGGTCTGCTCAATGGTGTCTCCGCCGGCAGTGGCGACAGGCCACGGGCGGCCTCGCAGACCTAGTGCGCGTTTCCGAGCCGCTGATCTCGTCTCTCCGGTGGTGGCTCCGGCAGCCGAACCTGACGTTCGGTATGCCTTTCCAGTCACCTCAGCCGACCCGGGTGCTGACCACCGATGCATCCCTCCTGGGCTGGGGAGCGCATTGCCAAGAGGCGCGTACTCAGGGCCTCTGGACCACGTGGGAGTCTGCTCAGCAGATCAACTTCCTGGAGCTCCGGGCGATCCGCCTAGCTCTCAAGGCCTTCTCCCACCTGACTTCCCAACAGTCCGTCCTTGTCCAGACGGACAATCAAGTTGCCATGTTCTACGTGAACAAACAGGGGGGCACGGGCTCCTTTCTCCTCTGCCGGGAGGCTCAGAAGCTCTGCTCTTGGGCCGTCAGTCACGGCATTCTCCTCAAGGCAGTTTATCTCCCGGGCCAAGACAATTGCCTTGCGGACAAACTCAGCAGGGTCCTCCAGCCGCACGAGTGGCGTCTGGATCCCTTGGTAGTTCAGAAGCTCTTCCTCAAGTGGGGCCTCCCCACGATGGATCTCTTTGCCAGTCCTCGCAACCGGCAGCTTCCTCGCTTCTGCTCTCGTCAGCCACACCCCCTTCGGGTTGCGGCGGACGCCTTTCTGATCTCATGGTCGGGGAGCCTTCTGTACGCTTTCCCTCCCATCCCGCTGGTCTCTCGGACTCTTTTCAAGGTTCTCCGAGACGCAGCCTTTTTGATCCTGGTGGCCCCTCGCTGGCCCAGACAGCCGTGGTTTCCGCTCCTGCTGCAATTGGCGGTGGAGGGTCCGGTCCCTCTGGGAGTACAACCGGATCTCCTCACTCAGGATCAGGGGTCCCTACTGCACCTCAACCTCAGGTCTCTCAACCTCATGGCCTGGCTGCTGAGAGGGTAGTCCTTGCTCCCCTTCTCCTGCCGGCGGAGGTGGAGGAGGTCGTCCTGGCTTCGCGACGCCCTTCTACCCGCAAATGCTACGCCCTTAAATGGCGTCGCTTTGCGGTCTGGTGTACCCAACAGTCGCAGGATCCCTTCTCCTGCCCGGTGTCGGTGATCTTGCAGTACTTGCTACACCTCTCTAATCTGGGACTTAAGTCCAACTCCGTCAAAGTTCACCTCAGTGCTCTTTCGGCACATCATGTGCCGGTGGACGGTAGACCTCTCTCCAGCGACCCTCTCGTAGCGAGGTTTCTCCGAGGTCGTCTTCTACTTAAACCACCTCTGCACCCGCCAGCGCCGGACTGGGACCTGAATGTGGTTTTGCAGCGGATCACCTGTCCGCCTTTTGAACCTATGGCTACATGTTCTCTCCGTTTTCTGTCTTGGAAAACACTGTTCTTGATAGCCCTCACTTCCGCTAGGCGCGTAAGTGAATTGCAGGCCCTCGTGTCTGATCCCCCCTACACTCGGTTCTACAAGAATAGGGTAGTCCTACGGACTCACCCAAAGTTTCTGCCTAAAGTGGTCTCCCCTTTTCACATCAATCAGGAGGTGGTACTTCCAACCTTCTTTCCCAGACCACACTCCAGCCGAGCTGAGACGGTCCTCCATACCCTGGACTGTAGAAGGGCATTGAACTTCTACCTGGACCGTACGCGGGAGCACCGTAAAGCTGCTCAGCTTTTTGTGTCTTTTGACCCCAATAAATTGGGACTCCCGGTCTCCAAGCGTACTCTGTCCATCTGGGTTGCGGACTGTATCTCTTGGGCTTATGGGGCAGCCGGACTCGCCTTAGAAAGTCGAGTCACGGCTCATTGCGTTCGGGCAAAGGCCACGTCAGTGGCTTACCTCCGCTCTGTTCCGCTGGCAGACATCTGCCGGGCCGCTACTTGGTCGTCGAGCCAGACTTTTGCGGTCCATTACTGTCTCGAGAGGGAGTCCCGTAGGGACAGTGCTTTCGGACAGGCAGTCCTCCGTAATCTCTTTGAGGTCTGAGCAACTCCTACCCTCCATCCCGGATGTGGGCTACCGGTGGGTGATAATTCAGCGAAGATTCTATCCTTCTGTGCTGCTGAGCTAGAGGGAGCTCATTTTTGTGCTTAGGGTCTCCGGTAGCCTTGAGCTTGGGAGTCCCATAAGTGAGGACTGACTTCCTGCTTGGTCCTGGAGAAAGCGTAGTTACTCACCTGTAACAGGTGTTCTCCAGGAGCAGCAGGAATCAGTCCTCACTACCCTCCCTCCTCCCCTTGGAGTTGCAATCGTCTGCTTATGTTCTTTTTGCAAATTTTTATGCTGTCTTTTTAGCTATGTCATCTGACTGGCTAAGATGGCACCTTCGGGCGGGAAGACGACCGCGCATGCGCGCTGCAATTCCCAAAGGCTTTCTTTGAAAGCTGGGGAAAATTGCTCCGCGAGGGCTCCGTCGGCGCCAACGTCACCCATAAGTGAGGACTGATTCCTGCTGCTCCTGGAGAACACCTGTTACAGGTGAGTAACTACGCTATATGATTGAGATGTTTAAATACCTCCGTGGCATAAATGTTCTGGGAGAGAGCCTCTTTCAGTTGAAAGCAAGTTCTGTTACGAGGGGACATGGGATGAGGGTGAAGGGGAATAGATTCAGGAGTGATATGTGGAAATATTTCTTTACGGAAAGAGTGGTGGATCTGTGGAATAGTCTCCTAGTGGCGGTGGTAGAGATGAGGACAGTAACTGAATTCAAAAAAGCATGGAGCAAACAGAGGATCTCTAAAGGGAAAAAGGGGACTGTTGTAATTGTTGATATGAAAGGACAGACTAGATAGGCCATGTGGTCTTTTTCTGTTGTCAAGTTTCTATGTTTCTACCATCTGCATCGACTATGAAGGCCTCCAAGACTGAGGGCCCTATGGATAAACATCTGATTCGACAGGCCGTGGAAGATTGTAGCTTGGATTTATCGGCCTCTGTAAGTACTCCCTCACTCTCAGCCTTGTCTCCAATTGGGGGTTTAACCATACCCCTCTCGTCATCTGCTCAGGTAGCGGTAGGGAAGGAAGGTTTAGGTGGTTCTTCCTTCCGTGCTGACGCCGCTTCAGTTTCTGTAGTAACTCCGGTTCGAGGCTGCCTAGATGTTAAACGACTGCCACTACCTAAAGTGGTTCATGTCCCGTCGGTGCTAGGATGTGCTATTAGTCCTTCTTCACCTCTTCAAGATGTGACTTTGAAAGATATTTGGGCAGTAGTTACTCGTATTGAAGCTGCCTTAACAGGAACTTTGGGACAAATTGAAGAATTTACTCGGGACTCTGTTGCTAAATTTGCTGAATATGATGCTCAGTATTTGGTTCAGGGTGAACGATTGAGTCAGGTTGAGGCAAAAATAGGCTCTGTTCAGGCAGTGTCAGTTGCCTCAGTTAAGGATAGTTTGTATTTTCATAGACAATTTGAAATATTAGAGAATGCATCTCGGTCTAAAAATCTGAGGTGTTTAAATTTTCCAATTACACACTATCCTCTCCCCCCTTATTTTATATCATAAGTATTTGAAGACGTTTTAAAGTTTGAGCAGCCTGAGGATATTAAGGTTGTAAATTTATATTATATTCCTAAGTTTTAAAAAAAAACAGAGGGTAATGATTTGGTGGGGGAGGAGCCTGTTCAATTGCTTTCACCTATCAGTTTAGATATTTCAGAATTTCTTGAGTCCTCTTCTGATATTATTTCTTCTCGTGCAACTTTGATTATTACTTTTGTCACGGATTTGGACAAGAAGTCTGTATTGAAAACATATTTTTCTAAAAAAGATGCGCTTTTTTGTGTTCAGAAGAGCACTCTATTCCCAGATGTCTCTCGTATAACTCAAAATCGCTGTAAAGAGTTTTTGGAGTTGAAAGATCGCACCTTAGTATTGGGGGCTACTTTTTTCTTGAAGTTCCCATGTAAGTGTGTAGTAGATTATCGTGGGAAGCGTTATGGTTTTCTGGAACCAGACCATTTAGAGGTCTTTCTTAAGAATCATGAGTCTCAATCTGGGGTGACGGGTTAGTGTAATTTAGGGTTTTGTTTATTAATATGCTACCAATGACATGTATTAGTTTCTTTGAACTAACACTTATTAATGATTTTCCACTCTCCCATAATGTGGACTTTTATGTATTATGTGTGTATTTACTTAGATTCTCATGAATTAATGGGTTTTTGATATATGTGAGTGAATTATATTTCTTTTATATTTCTTGTTATACTTATTGTATGGAATAACTTGAAACGTAATAAAAAATAAGTCACAGGGTGCGATGTTAGGTGAGTATGGAGGCTGACGGATGTGCTCAATTTGGTGTTTGATTAGAACTGCAGGACAAGATGTGATGGATGAGCTAGGGTGTTATCATGATGAAGCAACCATTCACCGTTCCTGTGCAACTCTAGCCTCTTACAGCGAATTGCATCTCTCATACGTGTCAGAACTTGGATGTAGTACTCCTTATTGATGGTTTGGCCTTTTGGAGTATATTCATGATGAACAATATCCTGGTGATCAAAGAAATCTATGAACATAATCTTGACATTGCTGCTTACCTGACGGACTTTCTTGGGTCTGGGAGAGTTTGAAGTCTTCCGTTGTGAGGACCGAACCTTAGTTTCCTGGTTATAACCATAAACTTAGGATTCATCACTAGTAATCTTTCTGATGAAATTGGAGTCAATTTTCAACACATTCCAACAACTCCCTGGCTGCACAGTCGATCATCTTTTTGGTCAGGGGATAGGAGTTTCGGCACAAATTTTGCAGACACACGTCTCATCTCCAAATTGATAGTAAAAATGGACTGTACCGATCTGAAAGTGATGTCCATGTCCTCAGCAAGCTCCCTGATAATCAATCGATTTGAGCATATTGCGGCACACACTGCTTCAACTTTATCTTCATTCTTGCTCATGGATGACCTTCCGAAACGTTCATCACTGTCAGCACTTTGGAGGCTCTCTTGGAAACGTTTGTACCAGTCATAAACCCGAACATAACTCATGCATTCATCTCCATACACTTGATGTAACTTGTCATACGTCTCTGCATGAATCTTCAAGTTTCTGGCAGAATTTAATGCAAATTTGCTGTTCAATTTTTTCACTCATCGTAAATCTGACAAACTGCTTTATCACATGATTTAAAAAAAAGTACAGGTGTGCTGCAGCCACACTACACTCTGCACATGCAGAACATATAACTAGGTCACTGCATGCTTAACAGCATCATGGGTGTGATGTATTGTTATAGGACTTACAGATTATACGGGCCCAACATGTTGCTGCCCGTATTATCTGTAAGTCCTCTAGTATAGAGCACATCACTCCATTATTATACAAACTACAGTTCAAAGTAGGATTAAATACAAAGTTCTAATGATTGCTTTTAAGCTTCTGAAGAACATTGCCCCATCATATTTCACCTCACTGATTAATGCTCCATTTAATGAGAGAGCAAGAAGAGGATGCACCCAAAATAACATAGTAGTCCCTCCAGACTTTCGTAAAACTAACCAATCAACCAACAATAGGGCATTTTCATACTTTGCTCCTATTCTATGGAGCTCCCTTTCTGAGAGATTAAGATTCATAAAGGATCTCCAAACATTGTGCAAGGAAATCAAAACACACCTTTTTCTTGAACATTTTGGAAACTCACAGACCAAAACAAAATGTATCCAACATAACTACAATATCATTATGAAACCACACAATAAAACTTCCATCATCACAACATTGTTTGTAAAATATGAGATCTCATATCACACACACCGAATTGTGATGAAGGTAATACATTCTTGTAAGTAAATAGACAACAATTATTGCACAATGTAAATACTGTTATATAAGTTTACTGTAAATAGTTTGAGCAGTTCATTGTTAGACCCATGTGTAGAAATATAGCTACACATGGTCTTGATGCTTTCTGATCACATCTCGAATATCCTTTTGAAGATGTGGTCTCCAGAATTGTGCATAATCCTCTAAATGAGGTCTCACAAAAGAATTATATGGAGGTAATAACACTTCATTTTTCCTACTGGCCATTCCTCTGTATGCATCTGCAGGAACAATATTCTCAGAGCAGTATATCATGCATGTGTGGGACTTCTTATACTAGTGTCATAATGTGGGACCACCTTGGTTCCATATAAAGCTAATCATAATCAAAGAGCTGAGTGAATATCACTGCTATCTGTATAACATTTGGCTTTGCCTCCAGAAAGCCCTGGCCACTTCACAGGTTTATACAGAAATTTTGGTAGCATATCTATTTATGCAGCTATGATTTTGGTGGTTTATTCTTTAACAAAAGTACTTATGCAGCTAAACCCAATGCTAATTGCATAAATACTTTTGAATATCAACCCTAGAAAATTTATCATTTCCTATGTGTATTTTCCAGCAAGGTTTCTGCACCTGGATTCTTGGTGAATACTTTTGTATCCGTAGCCCGTGCTGGAAAATGATAGAAGATAGGTGATGTAGGAGTCCCTGCAATCCTAGTGGGACACCTTCGGAGGCTGCATGGTAAAGTAATTAGATGCAGTTTCTGGAACACGGATTATGGGACTGGACGGTAGGAATAGCTGAAAAGCCAAAGGGGGTCTCACACTTAAGTCTCTCAAAGAAAACTCTATATGAATGCTGTTCCAAAACAGAAAATAAATCTTTACTGAAGAAGAAATTAGCAGAAACGGTACTAAAAGATCAAAAATGTCAGGAAACAGTCTGTTGAATGTACAAAGTTCAATATTTCCCCAAAAATGCAAAGTTAAAGAATAGAAAAATAAACACACAGAATACTACTTGTTGTGCCACTTGAGTAATCTGCAGGAAAGCAAAGTGGCTTATCTGTAACAGATGTTCTCCAGGACAGTACAATATCAGTCCTTACAAAACTGACGTCATTTGACGGAGCTTGGGCTAAAGAAATGTAAACAAAGATCTAAGAGCTTTCTAGAGCAGTATATCATGCATGTGTGGGACTTCTCATACTAGTGTCATCATGTTGGGGTCACCTTGGTTCCATATAAAACTAGTTGGAGAAGCAAACTTCTAAAGAAGGCAGGTGGATTTTGTGAAAATTAACTTCTTGAAAAATTGGGAGACTGGGCATCCAAATGGCAGGTGAAATTTAACGTGGACAAGTGCAAAGTTATGCATTTAGGGAAGAACAACTGAAACTACAGTTACACCATGCAAGGCTCCACATTAGGAATCGCCACTCAGGAAAAAGATCTGGGTGTCACTGTGGATAGTATGTTGAAACCTTCTGCCCAGTGTGCAGTGGCAGCCAACAAAACACATAAAATGCTAGAAATCATATAGAAAGGAATGAAGAATAAAACCAAGGATATTATAATGCCTCTGTATTGCTTTAAGGTGTGACTGTACCTTGAGTATTGTGTGCAATTCTGGTCGCCATATCTTAAAAAGGATATAGCAGAATTAGAAAAGGTATAGAGAAGAGACACCAAAATGGTAAAGGGGATGTAAGGATATGCCTATGAGGAAAGGCTTAAAAGGTTAAGGCTTTTCAACTCGGAGAAGAGATGGATGAGGGGAGATATGATACAGGTCTATAACACAGGTCTGCGACTAAAAAGCTGTTTGATTATTTTCATCTAATTTCCATGTATTTTGGTGTGCTGAAAACAAATAAAATATTGAAAAATCTCCTAGACGTCATGATTTGCCACAACATGCAAAATTGTCTTCAAATTTATCAAATCTTTTCAAATTACTATTAATTAATTCACATAAGTGCATTTAAGATATAAAATGCCAAAAAAACCTTAAAGGGGTTGTCCGAGTTATGTAAAAAAAAATATAGCACTGTAAATCTGATGGTCAGCAATATATACATAAGCTAAGCAAGTTTTAAGTCGGTGCTTCTAATGGTAGAAGGGGTTAATCTTTCCTGAAGAATCCAGTGGGAGGGAGACACAGGGCAGATAGCAGCAGCTCCGGTCAGTGCAGGGGGGTGTGGCCAGCACTGTGACGTCTTGTGTACAGACACAGAGCTGCTCTCTCCTGCATGCCACACTTGTGCACAAATCATCATCAAGTTCTTGGTTCTAGGCTGTTCACACTTTTTCATCGCAATTCGTGTTAGCTCGTCATTCTTCAACCGTTATATTATGGCTCCGCGAAAGTGTATTAATTCACCAGACAGTTTCTGTTTCATCTGTGGTGAATATACAGTGTTGAAGCAACAGCAGAATATTACAGACTTTGTGAAAAAAGTATACTTTGCATACTTTGGACTAAAAATTGAAGATCAAGATAAAGTCTGGGCGCCTCATAAAGTGTGCAAACGGTGTGTTGAGGACCTCCGAAACTGGTTCAAGGGTAAAAAAAAATCTTTCCGTTATGGGATTCCTATGGTATGGCGAGAGCAAAGAACCATAGTGACGACTGTTACTTTTGTTCATGCGATGTGAAAGGGTTTAATTCCAAATGGAAGCATTCCATTTCATACCCCAATCTTCACTCGGCAATTCGTCCCATCCCCCATGGCACAGATATACCAGTACCCAAGCCCCCTGCTACCTTGGAAGAGATACCTAGCTCCGATGAAGGTGAAGTCATACCTGAACCAGATGATGAATCAAGTTCTGACTTTGAAGATGATACAAGACCAAAATTGTTTTCTCAGGAGGAGATGAATGATTTGGTAAGAGACTTGAATCTTCCCAAAAATGCCGCTGAGTTACTCGGATCAAGGCTGAAAAGCTGGAATTTATTGTTGCCAGGAGTGTCATCTTCATGGTTCAGACATCGTGAAAAGGAGTTCGTTCCTTACTTCGCCCAGGAAGACAAGTTGGTTTATTGCATCGATGTCGAAGGTCTGATGGGTCAATTTAAAATCCAATATGATTCAGAGCAATGGTGTCTTTTTATAGATTCTTCAAAAAGAAGTCTCAAAGCAGTTTTACTCCACAACGTTTTTTACGTTTCCATACCTGTAGGTCATTCCGTACACTTGAAGGAAACCTACGAAAACTTGGAATTGGTTCTTCGTAAACTTAAATATGAAGACCATGGTTGGCAAGTGTGTGGGGACTTGAAGGTCTTGTGCGTGCTGCTCGGGCAACAAGCTGGGTATACCAAATATCCTTGTTTTCTGTGTCTATGGGACAGTCGAGACCGACAAAATCATTGGACCAAGAAGAGTTGGCAGCCGAGAGTGCTAAGAGTCGGTGAAAAAAATATCCTCCGAGAAACTTTGGTACCTTCCCATAAAGTTCTTCTACCACCTCTCCACATAAAATTGGGATTGATGAAGCAATTCGTAAAATCACTTCCAAGAGATGGAGAATGCTTCAAATACTTGGTCACCAAGTTTCCAGGCCTGTCGGAGGCAAAATTGAAGGAAGGTGTGTTCGTCGGACCAGACATTAGAAGGCTTATAGTTGATCAAGAGTTTGTCAATACCATGATGGATCCTCAAAAAGAAGGGTGGATTGCATTTAAAGAAGTCGTACAGAAATTTTTAGGCAATAACAAAGATCCTCACTACAAAAAGATCGTCGGACGAATGCTGAAAGCATTTCAAGCTTTAGGTTGCCTGATGAGTTTGAAAGTGCATTTCCTCTAGTCCCACCTTAACTACTTTCCTGAAAATTTGGGAGCTGTGAGTGAGGAACAAGGTGAACGATTCCACCAAGACATTAAAGAGATGGAAAGGAGATACCAGGGAAAATGGAGCATTAATAATGATGGCAGACTACTCTTGGATGCTTCAGAGAGACATTCCAGATGCTACTCACAAGCTTAAATGCACCAAGAGGAGCCTCACAAGGAAGAAGAATCGAGTTTAGTGTGTGTAGGTGAGCTCATTTCAGTTCAAAAAAGGATATTCATGAAAATATTGTAATAAAGCTTTAATTTTATAAGTCTATTTCCATTTGGAGTGTGGAGTGGAGGAGTAGCCTAGTGGTTAGAACACTGACTTGGTAAGCAAGCAACCAGGGTTCAATTCCCACTAGCACTCCTTGTGGCCTTGGGCAAGCCACTTAACCCTCCATTGCCTCGGAAGAAAGGCCTGGCAATCTACTTCCGGTGACAATGCCAAGAAAACCCAGGAGCTTCTGGGTCGCCAGGAGTCAGGACTGACTCGAAGGCACACATTGCATTTGCATTTATTTTGAGGTATTGCCTTATTTAACATAGTTACCTAAATTGTCAGGAAACGTGATGTCCTATGACAAAATGGAGGTCATTTTCGGATTCAGCGCACCAAAAAACATAAAGATTACGTGGAATAACCAAAACAGCTCTCGAAAAAATTTTTTTTACAGACCTGTGTAATGAATGTAGTGGATGGGTAAACATAGATCGGTTGTTTACTTCTTCATAAAGTAGAAAACTAGGGAACATGCAATGAAGCTTGTACAGGGCGAAGGGTCAGCTGGACTGTGGGCCAGACAGTTCCCAAGCTGACACCTTGCTCCATCCAGAAGGGGAACCACTCAGGAGGGCATATTACTTCCCAATAAAAGAAACATCACAGAGAGGACCTACACTTCCCAATAAAATCTCACCTTATGCAGGACAACACGCTCATACATGGTAATAACTATCTCACAGATTTTTCTTCCAAAAGGATCCTTTTATTATTCCCTATCTTACAGAAACAGAAAACTAAGAACAAAGGAAAACAGTCCAGTGGAATTACAGATCTTGCCACCTCTCACAGCAGGCAAACAGGGTCATTCTGTCTTATCTCAGATGCAGATCTCTAGCTACAAGCCAGAATGTCTGGTCCTGCCTGCATGATTCTGTCTTACTTCCTGACTCAAAAGCGAATATGACAGGCTTTCCTGGACACAAGAAATCAGTGTAATAGACATACACAAGACAAACTGGCATACACACAAAATTCTCAGACACGACAATAGGGATACTGGGGCCATAGGGCTCCCAGGGAATCCATACTACACACCGCCTTCACTGCGCAGGAGACAAACTCATCATATATTTGGTCCTGTCACATTTATATACCCTTACTCAGGACCATTCTTACTGATCAGGCATTCTTCTCTAATGAGCTAATTCTTGTTCCAGCTGTCTGGGGCCACACTTGTGTGATCTGTCATGTTATTCTACTCATGTCTGTACCCCTCTCCCTTGACCACCTTCTGAGGCCCTGGGCCTTGTCAGATTTTTAAATTGTTAACTGACCTTTGCCTCCCTCACTCAGTTCTTCACCTGGTTCTCTTGCTTGGTTCTCTCCCATTCCTCAGTTCTCAAGAAATATATCTCTTCAACTCCCTGTGTTCTGACAACTATATTGGGGTCCATATGTTCTTCTTCATGCTAAGCTGGTATGTTTCTCTCTCATGATTGCCTTTCTACTCTCTCTCAAAGTCCACCATTTACTGATAAGTGTGTTTTCACATCTTTTCCATATGATGTCACATACCTCTGAAAGCTTCACGTACGCACCTCAGTACAATTCCAGCATTCAGACATTTCAATGATTTTTTTTATGTTACTGTGTTAACCCCTTCTCCTCTGGCTCTCAAAAGCTACAATGTAGCACATTTAAGACTAATCAGAGAGCGTATTTTTTCACTCAATGTGTAATCAAACTCTGGAATTCATTACTGGAGGATGTAGTACAAGTTGTTAGTGTAGCTGGGTTTAAAACAGGTTTGGACGAATTCCTGGAGGAAATGTTTATTAAGCTTTATTAAAGAAGTCTTGGGAAATCTACTGCTTACCCCTGGACAAGCAGCCTTTGGGAACCCGATGGGTACTTGAGACCTGGAATGACCACTGTTGGAAATAGGATACTGGGCATGATGGATTCTTGGTCTGACCCAGTATGGCATGTCTTATATTTTTATGTTCTCCAAAGACAAACAGGATATTCAGTCCTCGCACATGGGAATACCTAACTACAGACTGTTAGTTAAAAGGCTTTGGCTGTTTGATTTTATTGTATTAATTTTATATTACATTTTATGTTTAATGCATTTATATTGTTTTTTTATTATTTCATATGTTTTGTTGTAAGGCATTTGGAGTGGAATTTTAGAAAGGATGTCCCAGTGCAATCTGGGATGTCTAAGCCAGAACGTCTGACAAAAAAAAAAAAGCAGATACGTCCAGGTGCAGACATGATTTCACAAACATGGACATGCCTGATATGGATGTTTGAATGGGCATCTACATAGACATCTCCAGAATAGTATTTCAGAACCTGAATAACTAGGAATAGGTAGTGGGCTTGTAGGAGGGAAGCCTGGTTTCAAATCCCACTGCTGCCATAGTTGAAATTTGTGCTGAGGACTGAGGATGATGGAGCGCTTTCTCCTCTACACCCTCTTGATGTTCAACCAAAACGATCATTTTTCAGATGCCAGTTCATGCCTAGAGCAGGTCTAAACTTAGACACGATACTGGACGTCTGGGACATTTCTGAGATCAGGTAGGGATAAGAACATAAGATATGCCATACTGTGTCAGACCAAGGTCCATCAAGCCCAGTATTGTTTTTCCTACAGTGGCCAATCTAGGTCATAAGTACCTAGCAGTTTCCCCAAAAGATTACCCAATGCTTGTATTGAGTCAAGCAGTGATATCCTGGGTCCCTTTTTAATAATGGTTTATGGACCTTGCCTCCAGGAACTTGTCCAAACCTTTTTTAAACCCAACTATACTAACATCTTTTACTATATCCTCCGGTAACAAATTCCAGAGTTTGATTACACATTGAGTGAAAAAATATTTTCTCTTATTAGTCTTAAATAGGTTACCTTGTAGCTTCATTGTATGTCCCCTAGTCTTTCTATATTCTGATGATGTAAACAATTGATCTACGTTTACCTGTTCCACTCCATTCATTAATTTTTAGACCTCTATCATATCTCCCCTCAGCCGTCTCTTTTCCAGGTTGAAGAGCCAGCTGTGCCTCCAGCATGCCCCTGTTTAGACTTGGATGTCCTCATGCTGGGGATGCCCACAGACCCGGCTTCTAAAATGACTTTGGAGACATCTGTGCTTTGGACTTCTCTGTGCCTGTTTTTGGACGTCCAAAGCATGAATAGGGCTTCCAAAATGACCCCTTTAGAGTATGTGATGAGCAGCATATAAATATTAATATATAAAATATATAAATGGAAAAAATGAAATGGCAATGGGCAGCAACCAGCTTAGTTCAATATTCAGTAAGGCAACAAGTAGTAAAGTTACCTTTGTAACTTTAGCCAAATATTTAGTGGCAGTTATTTTGGTAAATGTGCTGCTGAATGCATTTGGCTAAAGCTACCCAGATAATATCAGGTTAACTTTGTTGCTCATCAAGATTTTGAGTACGATCCAGTTATTCTGCCAAAGATGATACCTTTTTTTTCCCAATTATTATAAGCCATTTGGACCCCTTATTCCCACCAAAGATAAAATGAAAATTGAGGCAGGCAATATGGCCACTCCCTTTCCCACCCTAAAGATATAATTAACAAGGTACAGGTCAAGTTCATACTTTCCCGCCCACTCCATTGATTACCCCCAATCCTTCTCTTAAAAGGCTGTATGGAATATATCCCCTTCTGAACTCTGCTATTCTGACAGCTAAGAGGAAGATAATGGGGATAAAAGATGAGCACTACAATTTTAATTCTGGGGCCAATATCCAAACTAGTTTATGCTGTTTGGATCACACGCTAGAGAAGTATTATGAGAGCAGCAATGAAAATTTAGCAGTGCAGCCTGTCTGTGGCAGACACTGATATTTTTTTTCCCATTTTACTTGTTACTAGTTCCAGCTGCAGCAACATTCTGCCTCTCAAAACCCAAGGAATTGTTAAAATTTGGCTCATGGGAGATTTACTTGCACAATTTTGATACAGCAGTATACAGAATAGTTTGATTTGGAATGGCTCTATCTGTCTGAATTTCAAACAGGTCTGGGAATATTTTGCTGTTTGACCAGCATTGTGGTATTTCTCCTTTGTGTGAAGAAAATAAGAATGCTGAAAGACCTCCATTGCTATTTTAGATTTACATAGTACTTTTATCAAAAGCATTTTATACTTAGCAGTAAATAACTAAGTAGATATACAAGACTGGGAAGACCTTTGAGTCTAATTAGGTGCTATCTTGTTAAATTTCAGGAAGTATTCTTGCATAACCTTACAGCATTCAGCTATGACCCTAGAATTAGCATCCCTGCTCTTGCAAAAAAAAAAAATGTCCATGGTATCATATTCCACTCTATGGACATTAATATCTTACCACAGTGTTTATTTTTAGCAGATAGCACCCTTAGCAGCATAGTACCTGCATATCATGCTAGAGGCATGTTTATTCGTTATGGCTCAGAAGGAAGAGTGCTCATGGTCGAGCTGTCATCACAACCTCTGCATCAGGTTTCCAGTTAGTGCCTGGCTAAGCCTTGTCACTCTTATTGTATCTTCTGAGATCTTGTGAAATGGGAACTCAATCAAATGGTGAAACTTGCTCTGAAGGTAGTAAGTTTTTACTTCTAGGCTGGGTGCATAGATATGCTTTGATTCCAAAAGTTTCAAGCAAAACTTTTTAAAAGATTGATATTGGCTAGTTTAACAAAATTATTTTGAGCCTTTTAGATGAAGCTCATTCCTGTGAAATACGCTGAGGCACTTTTGTGCGTTAAACACTGTATCGTGTTCTGGAGACCTCCATCTTTGATATGACATTGAGAGGATGGGAGTGATTCAGAAGAAGGCTATAAAATTGTGTAAGGTGCACAACACAAGCTCTGTATATAGAAGGAACTCTACTGTAATTTCTGAACATAGGGGAAGGGGAGGATATCATGAAAAAAAGAATTCAAGTATCTATTGTGCTTTCATAAATTAGAAGAAGGTAGCATTTCAATAGTAATGGAAACCCAAGGATAAGGGATCTTGATGTAAAGTTGGAAGCATGCAAGCTCAGAAGTGTAAGGAAATGCTTCTTTAGTGACAAAGTGATGAGTGCCTGGAATAACCTTCCAGTTGAGGTAATTGCAACAGTAATGTATTCCAAGCATGCTTAGGATAAAGGAGGGAACTAACTGAAGATTAGGGCAAGCATGAGGCAGACAGAGGCAACTGAAGAGTCCAGGATGGACCAGGAGTTCCTTATCTACCAACAGTTGTTATGCTAAGATCACTGCTAGCATCATTGATAGATACGTTTAATTTTAAATAATTATATAACTGATATCTTTTTACAGACTTGTCTTTTTTGACATCTCAGATGTAAACTAAGAGGCCTTCTACCAAAGTGTGCCAAGCCGTTACCATGTGAATTAATGTTCCTTAACTGTTAGCATCTGGCTGTGGTAACGTTACTGTTCTAGCATGACAGTGCACATAATTTACATGCTAACTGCATATTTTGTTATGGGGCAGGAAATGGTTAGGTTACGAGTGCGAACTGCTCATTGCAAGTAGTACTTGGTACCATATCGCACACTAACACTTTTGGCAGATAATGAATACTCTTACCTCTTATCTCCTGTCCGTAGTTACACTTATCGCACATCATTTATCTGGGTGATAGCTATATGGGAACATGCTGGGAATGCCACCAACAGTTTCCACACAGGCTTTGTACTTACTGTGTGGTAATTTGGGCACTTATGTGGTAAGTGCAAAACCTTACTGCGCTTTACTATAACAACCCCTATGTTCTGCAGTGTTCTTACTAAAATGGTGTAAGGTCTACACCAAAAACTATTTAGAACGATCTAAATTTTTATATGCTAGAAAAGAAAGAGATGGAAGATATGACAGAGAGATTTAAATACTAAAGGAATAAATAGTGTAAAAGAAGCAAACATTTTTCAGAAAGCTACTCTAGAGCATGATGTGATAGTATGAGGCTGCAGGGAAGTAGACTCAAGAACAGTATCTGAAAATATTTCTTCACCGAAAGGGTAATGGGCTAGTGGAATGGCCTCACTAGAGGTGGTAGATATAGAAAGAGTAACAGGGAACCCTGGAATAGGCAGGGGATATCCCTAGAGACAAAGAAATGAAGGGAAGCCAAAGGTCACCACTGGTCTGTGGCTATGTACCAGGAATGAAATTGAGCAGAGTAGGTGGCCTTATGGTCCTTATTGGTTGCCATTTTTGTGGTTTTTCTATAATTTCATCAACTGTTATCATCCTTTCTTCTTTCTTAGAACAGAAATGAGAGTCTTGAGATTCAAAAGAATCTGATTTGCTTTGGATGGTTTCCTTTACCATAACATGCTGTAATTTTATTTTTAATGCCCATCGGGCATGAGAAATACATTTGCTTTTTATGTACACATTCCTTGTTATCATAAAGAAATATGTAGAGTGTTGTAGAGAAATCTTTTAGGCCAAATCAGGGGTGCACACAAAGAACCTTTTCATGCATCTGACTGTATGCATATTGTGTACTTCCTTGCTGTTCACAGTGAGCTGTTTCAACTCCTCAATCCGTTTTCAGGCAGGCTGAAGGGCAATAAGATTGTTTTGAGGTTAGATGTGCATTTATAGATTCTTTTCCAATGTGTTTTACTTAAGAGAAGAGTTTGAGCCAAGATAACTCGGAGGTAGAATTGATTGCCAGAAGATTGCATATCACTTAGGATAATGAGTTAACCAATCGTAGTTGTATTTTTTTGTATACATGGCGATATAGGCTTGGCTTTTTACATCTTTCTGTATGCAAAAAGGCAAAACAGCCTTATTCATTCCATTTTAGGTAACAGTTATCTAAAATTTCTAACTCGGGGAGCTAGAAAAAGGTTTACAAGGCCTTTCACTGGTCCAAATATGGTTCGGCTCAATAGTAATTGAAAGATACCATTCTCCAGGACCAAACAGGAAGTCAGTCCTCACATATGGGTGACGTCAGCGCCGACGGAGCCCCCATGCGGAGCATTTCCCCAGCTTTCAAAGAAAGCCTTTGGGAATGCAGCACGCATGCGCGGTCCCCTTCCCGCCCAAGGGTGCCATCTTGCTCAGTCTTCTTTTTTCCACGGAGCCCAACGCAAGTGTGTCGTGGTCACCCGTGAAAAAGTTGATTTTTTTCGGTGTGGATCCGTGGTTTTTCTCCGTTCTATGCCGGTTTCTCTTTCCCGCCTGGGCCCGGTACACCGATATCGAGCCCGGACCTCGGTTTTTGTCCTTTGAGACTAGCGTTCGCGCCATTTTTCTATTTTTCACTGGCAGCCCTGTCTTTTGACCTTACAGGGGCTCTTTTTTCCCCCGATGGCAGCCAGCGGGTTTAAAAAGTGTTATCGGTGTAAGAAACTTATGTCTCTTACTGACACACATGACTGCTGCCTCGGGCCCGATCATGACCCGATGATCTGTGGCCCGTGTGGGGAAAATGTCCTCGAAGGTGTTGAGGAGCCATCAGCATCAGAAGGAAAGAATCTTCTCTGAATCTGCGTCCGGTCGGGCCCGGACTTCGTCAGAGGCCTCGATGTCTCGGGACTCCAATCCCGAGCATCGCTGGGGTTCCTCTGAAAGGGGGTCTCCCTCGCGGGAGCATCGCAGGAAGAAGAAACCCGCGAGGGCGGCGTCAGTGGACGCACTTGGCTCCTCGAGGGCCAGGTCGCATAGCCCCGACCGCCGTCCCGGGTCTTCGGAGTCAGAGAGGCCTGCTAAACAACCTCGTGTAGAGACGGAGGCACCGAGTCAAGTGAGTACTGTAGTCCTCGTGGACTCTCCTCCAGGGGGGCCCGAGTTGGAGGCTGCTGGGTCTCCTGAGCTCGGACTCAGGTTGACGGCCTTGGAGAGCAGCTTGGCTGCCTTCATGGAACAGCAGTGGGCACTGATCGCCGGTCTCAATGGTGTATCTGCCCTGACCAAGTCGACCCCGGAGGCCGAGCCGATCCTCGAGTCCATGTGGTCTCGAGTCGATCCTCGGCCAAGGTCTTCCTTGGCCTCCCGTTCGGGACCGAGGTCGTCGACGCCGGTACCCTCGGCGTCGGGGCGGAGGGCATCGGTGCCTGCCCGTCCAGAGCCGCTCGATTCTCCCTTCAAGGGCTCGGGCTGGGAAATGGAGGACGAAGAGTCCCCGGACACGTTTCGGACCCGGTGTGTTCCTTCGGACTCACCAGAGTCTGAACCTCGGAGAAGGTCCCCTCCGGAGGATACCTGGTTCTCGGATTTCGTGAGAGACATGGCCAAGGCTTTGGCCTTCCCCGTGGACCCTGAAGAGGAGCCTCGCGCCGAGGAGCTCGAGGCCCTGCAGTATGACTCTCCCCCCAAGGAGGCCTTTACTATACCGGTTCCTCCGATGCTGGAACGGTTGCTCTTCCGCATGTGGGAGGCGCCGGCCTCGACGCCGGTTCTTAGCAAGCGGGTTGATTCCATCTATCGAGTCCGCAAGAGCCCCGGGTTCCAAAATGCACAGCTACCGAACATTCCATGATTGTGGAATCGGCCATGCATCGCCTGAAAAGTCAGAAGATGCACTCCTCGGTGCCTCCCGGTCGGGAGGCCCGGAACCTGGATGCCCTCGGTAGAAAGTGCTTCTAGTGCTCTATGCTTGCTTGCCGTGTCCAGACCTACCAGCTGTACGTGGGCATGTACCTTTGGGACCTGGCAAAGGAGATTGCTGGTTTCTCTGCTAGTCTCTCCGAGGAACCTTTGCAGAGGTTCACAGCCTTGTCAACTGGGATCCGAGAATGCTCAAAGTTTGTCTCGAGCAGCTTATGATGGCTTCGAGGCTTCGGCCCGAGTAGCCGTGGCCGGCATCGGTGCATGCCGTCAGGCCTGGCTACAGTCATCGGACCTCGAGCCATGGGTGCAGGACAAGTTGGTTGATGTCCCCTGCCAAGGTGAAAACCTCTTTGGCAAGCCCATGGCTGAAAAGGCTGCAGAATTTGAGTCTGAGACTCTCACCAGGACAAGGCTGTCCAGGAAGACCTCTGCCCCTTCTCAAAAGAAGAAGGGCTCGGGGAAAAAAGTCCTTTTACCCGAGGAAGTCATCTGCCTACAAAACCTACCCTAAGTACCAGGCCTCCACAGTTCCCTAACAGGGTCAGCAGGCCAAGGGGCAGGGACATGGGCCCCGTAGGCAGAAAACCCCCAAGCCACCAGCTCCGGCTCCTGCATAGCAGGGAGTGGGGTTTTGACTCCAGTGGCATAGCCTCTTCTCCTCAGCTGGCCCCTCTCAGCACAGGAGGCCGGCTGACCCTGTATGCCCACAGGTGGTCAGCCGTAACAACTGATACCTGGGTGCTAAGCATAGTCCAGAGAGGCTATCTTCTCCACTTCCACGAGGTACCCCCCTCCTACTTTTCATGTATAAAAACATTATGAATAATTAAAAAAGCAAATAAATAGAAGAAATTATCGATCACCTACACAAATAAAATATGACAACAGTCATAGAACATCAAGAAATATATAACTGTCTCCATTGATTACATAAGGGCAACATAACATTTTTATACATATAATCATATATTATCTTATGTATTTTTTCTTTAATGATGTTTTTAGATATGTTGTTGTTTATGTATTTATGATTTTAGTGTGCCAGGTGTATTACGAAGGCAACGAAACACGGCCTGTGTTGCGTGATCCCAGTCACATATATATTAAAGATTGGTCTTTCCTTACTCCACGTTTGGACTTGTTTCTTCGTCTGCACATGAGGCCAGCTCAGTGGGGCCTCAGAACTCAGTGACTGCAGGCCACAGGAAACCTGAAGGACAAAGTGAGGGTGTCCAAACTACTAGCATCTTCTCTGCAGTGGTGGCTTCATCTTCCGAATCTGGTGCAAGGAGTGCCTTTTCAGGCACCTCTACACTCCCAAGTGCTGACAACCGATGCTTCTCTTCAGGGTTGGGGTGCACATTGTCAGGGAGCATGCACTCAGGGCCTGTGGTCTCCTTGGGAGGCCGCACAGCAGATCAATCTCTTGGAGCTGAGAGCCATCTGCTTAGCCTTGCGGACTTTCTCTCATGTCCTCTCTCACCAGTCCGTCTTAGTTCAGACGAACAATCAAGTTGCTATGTTCTATGTCAACAAACAGGGGGGCACAGGGTCCCACACTCTCTGTCAGGAAGCACAGGACCTGTGTTCCTGGGCAGTCAATCATGGCATAGTTCTCAAAGCGGTTTATCTCCCTGGGCAGGAGAATTGCCTGGCCGACAGCTTGAGCAGGATCCTACAGCCACACGAATGGCAGTTGAATCCTCTGGTGGTTCAGCAAATCTTCCTAAGATGGGGTCTTCCAAACATAGATCTCTTTGCCAGTCCACTGAACCATCAACTGCCCAGGTTCTGCTCCAGACAACCGCATCCGCTAAGAGTAGCAGCGGATGCGTTTCTCATTCCGTGGTCTGTAGGCCTCCTATATGCATTTCCTCCCACGCCTCTAGTGCCCAAGACACTGTTCAAAGTGATCCGGGACAAGGCCTCGGTGATCCTGGTGGCCCCCAGGTGACCAGGGCAACCGTGGTTCCCACTTCTTTTGCAACTGGCGGTGGACACTCCTCTTCCTCTGGGGATGCAACCAGATTTCCTGACTCAAGAGCAGGGATCTCTCTTACACCCCAACCTCCAGTCCCTCAATCTGATGGCCTGGCTGCTGAAAGGGTAGTTCTAGCACCCTTACTGCTGCCTAGGGAAGTGGAGGACGTGGTCTTGGCCTTTAGGAAGCAGTCCACCCGGAAATCTTATGCCTTCAAGTGGCGCAGGTTCTCCACCTGGTACGCTCAACACAAGGAGGATCCTTTCTCATGCCTGGTGCCAGTGGTGCTTCAGTACTTGCTTCACCTGTCCAACCTAGGCCTTAAATCCAACTCTGTTAGGGTCCACCTCAGTGCTCTCTCAGCACACCACTCACCGGTAGAGGGCCAGTCTCTCTCAAGCCACCCTTTGGTGACTCGCTTCCTCAGAGGCCTGCTTTTGCTTTAGCCTCTGGTTCGTCCACATGCCCCTGAGTGGGATTGGAATGTGGTCTTTCAACAGCTTACTTGCCTACCATTTGAGCCTATGGCTACTTACCCTTTGTGCTTTCTCTCCTGGAAAGCGTGGTTTTTGGTGGCTCTTACCTCAGCAAGGCGAGTGAGCGAGCTTCAAGCCCTGGTGTCAGATGCACCATACACTAGGTTCTATAGGAACTGAGTAGTCTTGCGGACTCACCCTAAGTTCCTTCCAAAGGTTGTCTCCTCCTTCCACCTCATCCAGGAGGTGGTTCTTCCAACTTTCTTTCCCAGGCCGCATGCCAGCCAGGCTGAGATGGTCTTGCATACCCTGGACTGTAGTAGGGCGTTGTCCTTCTACCTTGACCATACGCAGGGACACTGAAGGGCTGTGCAGATCTTCGTATCTTTTGACCCTAACAAACCGGGATTGCCTGACTCCAAGCGTACCTTGTCCATCTGGGTGGCAGACTGTATCGCCTGGGCGTATAGGGCAGCTGGCCTCTCCTTGCAGGGTCGAGTCAGGGCCCACCGTGTCGGGGCGAAGGCTGCGTCAGTGGCTCATCTCCGCTCTGTTCTGTTGGCAGACATCTGCAGGGCTGCTACTTGGTCTTCAAGCCAGACTTTTGCGGCTCACTACTGCCTCGAGAGGGAGTCCCACAGGGACAGTGCTTTAGGACAGGCGGTACTCCATAATCTCTGAGGTATAGGCAACTCCTACCCTCCGGCCCTGGTGTTGGGATACCGTACGGGGGCGATATCAGAGAAGATTCTTTTTGCACATGCTGAGGCTCTAGAGGGAGCTCATTGTTCAGTTTGGGTCCCCGGTAGCCTTAAGCTGGGGAGTTCCATATGTGAGGACTGACTTCCTGCTTGGTCCTGGAGAAAGAGTAGTTACTCACCTGTAACAGGTGTTCTCCAGGAGCAGCAGGAATCAGTCCTCACAACTCTCCCTCCTCAACTTGGAGTTGCAGTCATATATTTCATTTTCTTTTTTGCTGTCTTTTAGCTATGTCATCAGACTGAGCAAAATGGCACCCTTGGGCGGGAAGGGGACCGCGCATGCGTGCTGCATTCCCAAAGTCTTTCTTTGAAAGCTGGGGAAATGCTCCGCATGGGGGCTCCGTCGGCGCTGACGTCACCCATGTGAGGACTGATTCCTGCTGCTCCTGGAGAACACCTGTTACAGGTGAGTAACTACTCTTTACAATCTGCAGTGGCCCATGTGAAATTAGTTGCTGTACTGTCGGATTCCCAGTAAATGTGTGCCCACATTACTAATCTGCACTGTTATTGGCAGGCTGATGGCTTCCGTTCGGGGGCGTTCTCAGAGAAGATTCTTATCTCACATGCTGAGGCTCTAGAGGGAGCTTATTTTTCAGCTTTGGGTTCTCGGTAGCCTAGAGCTGGGGAGTCCCATATGTGGGGACTGACTTCCTGCTTGGTCCTGGAGAAAGAGTAATTACTCACCTATAACTACTCTTTCTCCAGGACCAAGCAGGAAAGAGGTGTTCTCCAGGAGCAGCAGGAATCAGTCCTCACGACCCTCCCTCCTCCCCTTGGAGTTGCAGTCATATAGATATTTCATTTTGTTTTTTGCTGTCTTTTACCTATGTCATCAGACTGAGCAAGATGGCACCCTTGGGCGGGAAGGGGCCTGCGCATGCGCGCTGCATTCCCAAAGGCTTTCTTTGAAAGCTGGGGAAATGCTCCGCACGAGGGCTCTGTCGGCGCCGACGTCACTCATATGTGAGGACTGATTCCTGCTGCTCCTGGAGAACACCTGTTACAGGTGAGTAACTACTCTTTCTGCACTGGTGCAAAGGGGTCCCTCCAGAGGCATGGCATGAACTGGTTTCTAGTGCAGCAAAAATACTCCCCTTTTACCAGTATTACATTAACTTGAATTTTTATACTGAATCTGATAAGTTGGTTGATCCAATTTATATTGGAAGTGACTTTTTTGTATTGATTTTTCACTCTATGGTAATTCAGTCCGTCATTTTGTTACAAACATGATTCTCTGTAAAGACTATATGTGAAGATAATACAGTTACTAGGCACTGTAATAATAGTTTTTATTTTTCAAATAAATATGGGAGATAAAATTTATATTTATGATTGACAGATTCTTTTTCTTTCTCTTCCAGGTCTGGCTGTTGGCTTAAGCATTGGAGCATTGGCAGAAGTTGCAAAGAAGAGCCTTAGGCCAGAAGAGCATACTGGTGAGCTATAAAGCTAATATTAGTTGAAGGAAACTGATAAAAGCCTTTTGTGTGAATTAGGCTATATACCTGTGTGATCTTTGGCAGAAGAAGGGTGCGGTGAAAGGAAGAAGATAGTAACATAGTATATGACGGCAGTATGGTCTATCTAGTCTGCACAGCAAGTTGGCAAGAGTAGGTGCACTTGCCGCTCCGTGCAGGTCATCCCTCCCCATGCCTTTGTTTAGGGGTATACCCACCGTTCTGTGTAGGTCACCCCTATTGTTCAGATATAAGAGATAGTTATGCTTATTTTGATTTTATACTGTTCCTATAAAGGGATCCACTTTGTCTGTCCCATGTCATTTTGAATTCTGTCACTGTATTTGCCCCCACTACTTTCATCGGGAAGGCATTCCAAGCATCCAACACTCTTTCAGTGAAAAAGTATTTTCTGACATTGCCTTTCAGTTTACCCCCTTGCAGCTTTGTTATGCCCTCTAGATTTACAGCTTCCCTGTCTTTGGAAGAGGTTTGTTTGTCAATTGATACTCTTTAAGTATTTAAAGGTCTGAATTGTTTCTCCCCTGTCCCTCCTCTCCTCCAGCGTGTACATATTTAGTTCTTCAAGTCTCATAAGTCTTCTGCTACAGGCTCCAAATCATTTTGGTCACCTTCCTTTGAATCGCTTCCAGCCTTTTTATATCCTTTGCGAGATACAGTCTCCAAAATTGAACACAATATTCCAAGTAAGGCCTCACCAGCGACTTGTACAGTGACATTAGATCCTCTTCCTTTCTGCTGATAATTCCTCTCTGTATGCAGCCCAGCATCCTTCTGGCTTTTGCCACCGCCTTGTCACACTGTTTTGCCACCTTGAGATCGTCAGAAACAATCACTTTGAGGTCCTTCTCCTGGTCTGTGCACACCAATCACTCGCCCCTATCGCATACAATTCCCTTTGGTTTCTGCTTCCCGAGTGCATTACACTGCACTTCTTCAAATTAAATCTTAACTGCCAATCATTAGACCATTCTTCCAGCTTTTGTAGATCTTTCTTCATGTTCCCCACTCCCTCAGGGGAGTAAACTCTGTTGCAAATTTTGGTGTCGTGCAAAAAGACAGACTTTTCCATTCAGCCCTTTGGCAATATCACTCACGAAAATATTGAACAATACCGGTCCCAGGACCAAACCCTGGGGCACACCGCTAATCACCTTCCTTTCATACAAGTGAGTTACGTTTACTGTCACCTTCTTTTGTCTGTCAGTCAACCAATTTCTGATCCATTTCACCATCTTGGACCATTCCCTAAGCTGTTGAGTTTATTGATAAGACTCCTATGAGGAACAGTATCAAAGGCTTTTCTGAAATCTAGGTAGATCACATCCATCGCATGCCCTTGATCTATTCCCTGGTCACCCAGTCAAAGAACTCAATCAGATTTGTTTGGCAAGATCGTCCTTTGGTAAAACCATGTTTCCTCGGATCATGCAACTTGTTGGTTTCAAGGAATTCCTCTATTCTCTCGTTCAAGAGTGCCTCCATTACTTTTCTTGCCACCAAGGTAAGGCTTACTCGCCTGTAGTTTGTCACTTCTTCACTATTACCTCTTTTGTGGAGAGGTACCTCCTCAGCCCTTCTCCAGTCCTGTGGATCTTCTCCTGTCTCAAAGGATCTATTAAAAACATCCTTTAAAGGCTCTGCAAGAATCTCTCTGAGCTCTTTCAGTATCCTGGGGTGTATCCCATCTGGTCCCATAGACTTGTCCACTTTCAGATTTGCAAGCTGTTCTAACATATCATCTTTTGTGAATGGTGTGATATCTACTCCATTCCCATTTGTATATTTGTCAATCACAGGTGGTCCTTCTCCAGGATTATCTCTAGTGAAAACAGAGCAGAAGTATTTGTTTAGCATTTTTGCTTTTTCAATGTCACTTTACACAAATCCGTACCCAGCACTTTTGAGTCCTGCAATTCCACCTCTGATTTTCTTCCTTTCCCAAATATACCTGAAAAAAGTCTGTCGCTCCACTTCACATCTTTAGCCATCTTTTCTTCTGCCTTTGATTTTGCTATCCTTATTTCTCTTTTTGTCTCTTTTATTTTGATCTTGTATTTTTTTCTGTGTTCCTCTGTTTGTGAGCTTCTGAATTTTGTGAAAGCTGCATTTTTTGCTTTTATTTGTGCAGCCACTTCTTTGAAGAACCAAATAGGTTTCCTTTTCCTCTTGTTTTTATTTACTTTCCTTAAGTCCGTATCTGTTTCACCTTTCATTGCCTTCTTTAGTTTAGCCCACTGCAATTCCACTTCCCTTATCCCCTCCCACCCTACCAACTCCTCCTTCAGGTATTTGGCCATTTTACTGAAGTCAGTGTTTTTGAAGTCTAAGACTTTGAGTTTGCTGTGATTGAATTCCACCTTGGCTTTTATCTCAAACCACACCGTGTCATGATCGCTGCTGCTCACATGGGCACCCATCTGGATATTCGACACGCTATCTCCGTTGGCGAGCACTAAATCCAGCACGGAGCTCTCCCTGGTCGGTTCCATCACCATTTGTTTAAGTAATGCGTCTTGGAAGGCATCCACAATTTTTTTACTTCTCTCCAGATATGCAGAAGGAACACTCCAGTCCACATCGGATACATTAAAGTCACCCAATATGATCACGTCCCCCTTCATGGCTATCTTTTCAGTGTCAACAATCAATTCGCTATCCATTTCTTCGGTTTGAGATGGAGGCCTGTAGACCACACCAGTATGTATGACAGTGCCATCTCCTCTTTCCAACACAATCAAGAGCACTTCTATTTTCCACGTCCCCTGCATTTCAGCAGCTTTAATATTGCTTTTGACATACAGGGCTACTCCTCCTCCTTTTCTACCCTCTCTCTCTCTCTTCTAAATAAATTATAGCCAGCTATGGCTATATCCCATTCATGTGACTCGTTAAACCATGTTTCTGTAATGGCCACAATGTCCAATCCATTTCCACCATTAGGGTTTCCAAATCAGGAAATTTGGCTAGGGATTTTAAAGTGTTCATTTACTGATCAGTTCAAGTAACACTTTTTCTCCAGGACCAAGCAGGAAGTCAGTCCTCACATATGGGTGACGTCGGCGCCGACGGAGCCCTCGCGGAGCAATTTTCCCCAGCTTTCAAAGAAAGCCTTTGGGAATTGCAGCGCGCATGCGCGGTCCCCTTCCCGCCCAAGGGTGCCATCTTAGCCAGTCTTCTTTTTTCCGTGGAGCCCTACAGACGTGGTCTTCCAGTCCCCGCAGAAAAAGTTGATTTTCTTCATTTATTTTCTATTTTTTCTTCGGTTCGACGCCGGTCTCTTTCCTGCCCGGACTCGCGACGCCTTTGCGAGTCCTTCTCTTATTTTTCGGTTTTTCTGATTTTTCTTGTCAGTTTCGTTTTCAGTTTTTCGCTGGCAGCCCGGTCCTTTGACCTTGCAGGGGCCCTTTTTCCCCCGATGGCTGCCAGTGGCTTCAAAAGGTGTGTTCAGTGTGACAGAAATATGTCTCTCACTGACACACACGATCATTGCCTCCGCTGCCTCGGCCCAGATCACGAGGAACTGATCTGTGGGGCCTGCAGCAAAATGTCCTCCAAAGCTTTACGGAGTCGGCGGCATCAGCGGGAAAGAATCTTCGCAGATCCCACCCGAATGGCGTCGTTTTTCCGTTTGGTGTACCCAGCAGTCTCTGGATCCCTTCTCCTGCTCGTTGTCGGTGGTCTTGCAGTACTTGCTCTACCTCTCTAATCTTGGACTTAAGTCCAACTCCGTCAAGGTTCACCTCAGTGCTCTTTCAGCACATCATGTGCCGGTGGACGGCAGACCTCTTTCCAACGACCCTCTCGTGGCAAGGTTTCTCAGAGGTCTCCTTCTCCTTAAACCACCTCTGCGCCCGCCAGCGCCTGACTGGGACCTGAATGTGGTTTTACAGCGGATCACCTGTCCGCCTTTTGAACCTATGGCTACCTGTCCTCTCCGTTTTCTTTCTTGGAAAACCTTATTCTTGATAGCTTTCACTTCCGCTAGACGCGTAAGTGAACTACAGGCCCTCGTGTCTGATCCCCCTTACACTCGGTTCTACAAAAATAAGGTAGTCCTATGGACTCACCCTAAATTTCTTCCAAAAGTGGTCTCCCCTTTTCACATCAATCAGGAGGTGGTACTTCCGACCTTCTTTCCCAGGCCACACTCCAGCCGAGCTGAAATGGTCCTGCATACCCTGGACTGTAGAAGGGCGTTGAACTTCTACCTTGACCGTACGCGGGAGCACCGCAAAGCTGCTCAGCTCTTCATGTCTTTTGACCCCAATAAATTGGGGCTCCCTGTCTCCAAGCGCACTCTGTCCATCTGGGTTGCTGACTGTATCGCTTGGGCTTATGGAGCAGCCGGACTCTCGTTAGAAAGTCGGGTCACGGCTCATTGTGTTCGGGCGAAGGCTACGTCAGTGGCTTACCTCCGCTCTGTTCCATTGGCAGACATCTGCCGGGCCGCTACTTGGTCTTCGAGCCAGACTTTTGCGGTCCATTACTGCCTCGAGAGGGAGTCCCGCAGGGACAGTGCTTTCGGACAGGCAGTACTCCGAAATCTCTTCGAGGTTTGAGCAACTCCTACCCTCCATCCCGGATGTTGGGCTACCGGTGGGTAATAATTCTGTGAAGATTCCTTCCTTCTGTGCTGCTGAGCTAGAGGGAGCTCATTTTTGTGCTTAGGGTCTCCGGTAGCCTTAAGCTTGGGAGTCCCATATGTGAGGACTGACTTCCTGCTTGGTCCTGGAGAAAGCGTAGTTACTCACCTGTAACAGGTGTTCTCCAGGAGCAGCAGGAATCAGTCCTCACAACCCTCCCTCCTCCCCTAGGAGTTGCAATCATCTGCTTTAGTTTTTTTGCAAATTTTTATGCTGTCTTTTAGCTATGTCATCTGACTGGCTAAGATGGCACCCTTGGGCGGGAAGGGGACCGCGCATGCGCGCTGCAATTCCCAAAGGCTTTCTTTGAAAGCTGGGGAAAATTGCTCCGCAAGGGCTCCGTCGGCGCCGACGTCACCCATATGTGAGGACTGATTCCTGCTGCTCCTGGAGAACACCTGTTACAGGTGAGTAACTACGCTTTCTCCAGGACCAAGCAGGAAGTCAGTCCTCACATATGGGTGACATTGACGTCGATGGAGCCCCCGTGCGGAGCATTTCCCCAGCTTTCTAAGAAAGCCTTTGGGAATACTGCACGCATGCGCGGTCCCCTTCCAGCCTAAAGGTGCCATCTTGCTCAGTCTTTCTTTTTCCGTGGAGCCCAACGGACGTCTGTCTGTGTCATCTGGAAAAGTTGACTTTTTTTCTTGCGATTTCTTCATCGTTCTTCTCCGGTTCGATGCCGGTTCCCCTTCCCGCTGGGTTCAGTACACCGGTATCGAACCCGTCTTCTATTTTTCGTTTTTTGCCCTTCGTGGCTGGCGTTCGTGGCGTTTTTTTCTTTTCCCTGGAAGGCCGGTCCTTTGACCTCGCGGGGGTTCTTTTTTCCCCGATGGCTTCCAGTGGTTTCAAAAAGTGTGATCGGTGTAAGAAACTGATGTCTCTCACCGACACACACAACTGCTGCCTTCGATGCCTGGGACCGGATCATGATCCTAAGGTCTGTGTCCCGTGTGGCAAAATGTCCACAAAGGCACTTCGAAGCCGCCAGCATCAGAAAGAACGGATTTTTTCTGACTCTGCCTCCGGACCTCGTCTGAGGCCTCGATATCTCGGGAGTCTGACCCCGAGCATCGCCGGGGTTCCTTGGACAGTGGGGTCCCCCGATCGGGAGCGTAAGAGGAAGAAAAGGCTCATGAGGGCGGCGTCGGAGGAGGTCCCTGGTTCCTCGGGGCCAGGTCTCGGACCCCCGACCGCCGCCCCGGGCTCTTGGAGCAGGAGAAGCCGTCCAAGGTACCTTGCGTGGAGCCGGAGTCCGCCAGGCACGTAAGTCCTGTTGTCCTCGAGGACTTTCCTCCTAGGGAGCCGACATCGGGCCCGGCGCCGCCGGGCCCGAGTCGATAGCTGCTGAGTCTTCTGAGCTTGGACTCAGGCTGACAGCCTTGGAGTGCAGATTGTCTGCATTCATGGATCAGCAGCGGGTGCTGATGGCCAGCCTCGCTGGTGCATCTGCCCCGACCACCGGGACATCGACGTCTAAGTCGATCCCGGAGACCGAGCCGATACTCGAGACCATGAAGGCTCGAAGTCATCCTCGGTCACGGTCACCCTCGACCTCCCGCTCGGGACCGAGGGTGTCGACACCGGTGCCTTGGGCGTCGGGGCGGGTGCCACCGAGGCCCGCGCGTTCGGAGCCCCCCCCCGACTCCTCTTCGGATGAGTCCGCGTGGGAGACGGAGGACGAGGAGTCCCCCGACACCTTTCGGACTCGGTGCGTCTCTTCGGACTCACCGCAGTCCGAGCTCCGGCTTTGGTCCCCCCCCCCCCCCCGGAGGACACCCGGTTCTTGGAGTTCATCCGGGATATGGCCAAGGCTTTGGCGATTCCCGCGGACCCCGAGGAGGAGCCTCGAGCCAAAGAGCTCGAGGCCCTCCAGTATGACTCTCCTCCGAAGGAGGCCTTTACTATGCTGGTTCCGCCGATGCTGGAACGGCTTCTCTTCCGGATGTGGGAGGCACCGGCCTCGGCACCGCTTTTGAGCAAGCGGGTCGATTCCATCTATCGACTCCGTAAGAGCCCTGGATTCCAGAGGGCGCAGCTTCCGCACCATTCCATGGTGGTGGAATCGGCCATGCATCGTCTGAAGAGCCAGAAGATGCACTCTGCGGTGCCTCCTGGCAGGGAGGCCCGGAACCTGGATGCGCTCGGCATAAAGTGCTTCCAGGGCTCGATGCTTGCTTGCCGTGTCCAGTCCTACCAGCTGTACATGGGCATGTACTTACGAGACCTGGCGAAGGAACTTGCCGGGTTCTCTGCTGGCCTCTCCGGGGAACCTTTGCAGAGGTTCAAGACCTTGTCCTCGGAAATACAGGAATGCTCAAAGTTCATGTCCCGAGCGGCCTATGATGGCTTCGAGGCTTCGGCCCGTGTAGCGGCAGCCGGCATCGGGGCCCGACGCCGGGCATGGCTGCAGTCATCAGACTTCAAGCCCTGGGTGCAGGACAAGTTGGTTGATGTCCCTTGCCGAGGTGAAAACCTTTTTGGCAAGCCCATGGCCGAGAAGGCTGCTGAGCTCGAAACCGAGCACCGGCCCAGTGTGCAGCGGCAGCCAAGAGAGCAAATAGAATGCTAGGTATCATAAGGAAAGGAATGGAAAATAAAACAAAAGATATTATAATGCCTCTATATCGTTCCATGGTGAGACCGCACCTTGAATATTGTGTGCAGTTTTGTTCGCCGTGTCTTAAAAAGGATATAGAGATTAGAAAAGGTTCAGAGACGAGCCACCAAAATGGTAAAGGGGGGGATGGAAGGATACTCCTATGAAGAAAGGCTAAAAAAGGTTAGGGCTCTTTAACCTGGAAAAGAGATGGCTGAGGGGAGATATGATAGAAGTCTATAAATTAATGAACGGAGTGGAACGGGTAAACGTAGATCAATTGTTTACGTTATTAGAATATAGAAAGACTAGGGGACATGCAATGAAGCTACAGGGTAAACTAAGACTAATAAAAGAAAATATTTTTTCACTCAGCATGTAATCAAACTCTGGAATTTGTTACCGGAGGATGTAGTAAAGGCTGTTAGTGTAGCTGGGTTTAAAAAAGGTTTGGACAAGTTCCTGGAGGAAAGGTCCATAAACCATTATTAAGAAGGGACCCAGGATATCAATGCTTGACCCAGTACAAGCATTGCGGAACCTGTGTCGTTTGGGGAAACTGCTAGGTACGTATGACCTAGATTGGCCACTGTTGGAAACAGGATACTGGGCTTGATGGACCTTGGTCTGACCCAGTATGGCATATCTTATGTTCTTATGTTCACCTGACTAGGACAAGGCTGTCCAGAAAAACGTCTGCCCCTTTTCATAAGAAGAAGGGCTCGAGTAAGAAGTCCTTTTACTCGAGGAAGGCAGCTGCCTACAAACCTTTCCCTCAGTACCAGGCCTCCCCAGCAGGTTCAGCAGGCCAATGGGCAGGGACATGGGCCCCGTAGGCAGAAGACCCCAAGCCTCCGGCTCCTGCTCCCACTCAGCAGGGAGGGGATTTTTGACTCCCACAGCATAGCCTTTCCACCTCTGCTGCCCCATCCCTGCACAGGAGGTTGACTAGCCCTGTTTGCCCACAGGTGGCCACCCATTACAGGAGATGCTTGGGTATTGAGCATAATCCACAAGGGCTATATGCTCCATTTCCAGCAGTTGCCTCCTCCCTACTTCCCAGGAGAGCCTCCAAGACCTCCTCTGCACAGAGACCTCCTCCTTCAAGAACTTCAAGGTCTGCTTCTAGACAAGGCGGTGGAGCCTGTACCTTCCCACCTGCAAGGTCACGGTTTCTATTTCAGGTACTTCCTCGTACCAAAGAGAACCGGTGGCCTCAGGCCTATTCTCTACCTCAGGAATCTCAACAAGGAGAAAGAAAAGTTCAAGATGCTTACTCTTGGAACACTTCTGCCCTACCTCCAGCAGGGAGATTGGCTATGCTCCTTAGATCTAAAGGATGCATACACTCACATCCTCATTCATCCAGACCACAGAAAGTACCTCAGGTTCATTGTGGGAGGAAACCATTACCAGTACAGAGTACTGCCCTTTGGCCTAACCTCCGCCCCAAGGGTCTTTACAAAGTGCCTGGCGGTGGTGGCGGCCTACTTGAGGAATCAAGGTGTTTTTGTCTTCCCCTACCTGGACGACTGGCTCATCAGGGGTCAGACTTACCAGGAGGCCAGGCAAGCCACCCTCCGAACTGTCTCCCTCCTGCAACACCTAAGCTTTGTCATAAACTTCGCAAAGTCCACTTTGCTCCCCTCCCAGAACCTGGAGTTCATAGGGGCGCGGCTGGACTCCCTGCAAGCAAAGGCTTACTTGCCAGAAGACAGGGCACAAAGGCTCATAGACTTGGCAAACCAGTTTCTGAGCATGCTACGGGTTTCCACCAGACTCTGTCTGAAGCTCCTAGGCCACATGGCATCCACAGTGCATGTGACCCCCCATGCCTGCCTCCACATGAGACCTGCAAAGTGGTGCCTCAGAACTCAGTGGAAGCAAGCCACAGGAAGCCTCACAGACAAAGTACGGGTGTCCAAACCATTCCT
The DNA here is from genome assembly GCA_033557465.1 of Ichthyophis bannanicus. Lineage (NCBI taxonomy): Eukaryota > Metazoa > Chordata > Amphibia > Gymnophiona > Ichthyophiidae > Ichthyophis > Ichthyophis bannanicus. The sequence continues at coordinate 366,207,795 of CM066033.1, read as the reverse complement.
GAACTCCCTACAGTGGTGGCTACACCCCCCCAACTTACCAGGCTGGATTGTGGTGCACGAGGGCCGGAATTGCCCACCCCTGGTTTACCCCATCAAAATATAGAAAGACTAGGGGACGTGCAATGAAACAGAGAAACATGACGGCAGAAAAAGACCACATGGCCTATCTAGTCTGCCCTTCCATATCAACCACTACAACAGTCCCCTTTTTTCCTTTAGAGATATTCTGTGTTTGTCCCATGCCTTTTAGAATTCAGACACTGTCCTCATCTCTACCTCCTTCACTAGGAGACTATTCCACGTATCTACCACTCTTTCCTTAAAAAAAATATTTCCGCATATTACTCCTGAATCTATCCCCTTTCACCCTCACCCTATGTTCCCTCGTAGCAGAGCTTGCTTTCAGTTGAAAGAGGCTCTCCTCCTGTGCATTTATGCCACGGGAGTGTTTAAACATCTCAATCATATCACCTCTGTCCCGCCTTTCCTCTAAAGTATAAATATTAAGATTCTTAAGTCTGTCCTCATATGCTTTATAACGAAGACCACTAACCATTTTAGTAGCCACCCTCTGTACTGACTCCTATCTGTTTATATCCTTATGAAGGTTGTCAGACGGCTGCCTGGGTGAGAATGTTCACAGTCTTGGCAAGTGCATATATCAATATGATTTGCAAGGGATTGTGGGAAATGCAGTCCATTCACACCAGACACAGCTGCTCACAATAATTAGTTGTGCTTGAGTGTAAAGCCAATAAGATATTTATTTATGGGGTTATTTCTCCCAACACAGATATGCTTGGTAGCACATAAAACAGGATACTTGCTTTCAGTGTTAAACTTAGAAAAACAAAATCAGGAAAACAACAGTTGAACTTGTCAGGCAATCAAATCAAAAGAATAAAGACCTGGTTGGTAACAAACTGGTCTTTTCTGTAGGCTTTAGCTAATATTTTCTTAGCAGTGTTTCAAACAACAAGCAAAACCCACAAAGAAGGGAAAAACTGTTCTTTTCAGGTTAACTTCTTATATCTTCACACATAGATTCAGAAGTGATTCCCTCAGAGCTCACAAGCAATTAGGTAAGGCTCAATTGCTAGCAGTTATCCAGCTGAAACCCCTTAGCTGGCTTGCTTTCTACTGTGTGGCCCAAAATCCTACTCAGGAGCTTTTCTGAGTAGATTAAAGAACAAGTTTGTATTTCTTTGTGATGGTTGCTGTACTTTGTAACAGAAAATTACCAAAGGAGTTTAGACAGAGAGCAATCCATATATTCACAGCCTGTATCTAAGACCGCTCCTTCCCCTTCTTCAACAATCATGGGTTCAATATCAGGGATTGGCACAGAGGAATTTCTCAATGGAGCACTTTCAGGAGAATACTTGTTTCCCTGCTGTCTTTCAAGGTTATAGCTAGGGCATAGATCAGTGTTCATACCTGAGCTTCCATTGCTGTTAGAGTTCCTCTCTAAATAGCCTGGCCAGTATGTAGTCCAGTTCTTATGTCCAGCCTTCCAATCCAGATCCCTGGACACTGGATCTCTCTTCACATACCTTCTGGCACGGGTCTTAGGGTCCCTTCCACGTGCAGCCGTCTCCCTCACAGGTACCGTCTGGAGATTCCTAGCCCTGCAGCACCACTCCTCTGGTTTTCCCCAGTCCAATGGTGTATGCTGGCCTTTTGAATGTCTCCCAGTATACGTACTGCTCTGGACTCCTCTAGACCTCCCAAATGCTTTTCTCTCTTCTTTCTTCCAAAGGGTTTCTTGCCCTCTCTGTCCGTCCGCTCTGGCTTATGCTTCTGATGATCCTCCAGATGAAGATGTCCAAGCTGAGGATCTCCAAGACGAGGATCTCCAAGCTGATTCTGAAGATGAGGATAATTCTCTGTAGAATAAACTCTACCTTTATTCTGCTTTGATGAGTGCTCCACCTTAGCACAGCGCAGCTGTGCTGAATCAGGCCCTGCCCTTTGAGATGAGTGCTTAGGGATTACCTCATAGCCCTCCTGATTGAACACACATTTCCCCACTTCAGCTCCTCTAATGGCTGTTGGAAACCTGGTGCATTCTGGGACTGGTAGTCTTTTATGGGAAAATTCTGTTTTCTTATTTCTACCAGAACTGACAGGTTGCTTGTTCAGAGTCACTTCACCTTTTCTATAGCTCCTTCCTGAGCTATGATAAGCTTCCTTATCACAAGGTGTGGTCTCCCGAATTACACACAATGCTCCAAATGAGGTCGTACCAAAGACTTATACAGAGGCACCTCTTTTCTTCTGCTGGCCATTCCTTTCCCTGTGCACCCAAGCATCCTTCTAGCTTTTGCCGTCACCTTTTCTATCTGTTTGGCTACTTTAAGATCATCAGACACAATCACGCCTAGGTCCCGCTCTTCTTTTGTGGACAGATGTACTTCACTCCCTATAGTATATGGCTCCCTTGGATTGTTGCAGTCCAAATGCATGACCTTGCATTTTTTAACATTAAATCTCAGCTGCCATATTTTAGACCATTCTTCAAGCTTAGCGTGATCCCTCCTCATGTTATCTACACCTTCCTGGGTGTCTACGCTATTGCAGATTTTGGTATCATCTGCAAAGAGGCAAACCTTACCCGAAAGCCCTTCCGCAATATCACTAAGAAAGGTGGTAAAAAGAATCGGACCAAGGACATATCCCTGGGGCAGACTACTGGTAACATCCTTCTCCTCAGAGTGAACTCCATTTACCTGTACCGTTTGTTGCCTCCCACTCAACCAATTTCTAACCCAAGTAGTAACCCATCCGTAGGGTGCTCAGTTTGTTTATAAGTCGCCTGTGCATAACGGTGTCAGACTTTACTGAAATCTAAATACACCATATCTAGGGCTCTCCCTCAGTCCAACTCCCTGATCATCCAGTGAAAGAAATAATCAGATTTGTCTGCAAGACCTGCCTCTGGTGAATCCATGCTGCCTCGGATCTGGTAATCCGTTGGACTCCAGAAACCTCACTGTTTTCTCTTTCAGCAGCACTTCCAATAATTTACTCACTACTGAAAAAAAACCTAACCAGCCTGTAGTTTTGAACCACATCATTCCGCTTTTGTGTAAAGAGACCACATGTGCCTCTCTCCAGTCCTCTGACACCACTCCCGACTCCAATGAGGCAATGAAAAAGTCAGTCAGTGGAGCTGCTAGAATGTCCCAAGTTCCCTCAATATTCTCAGATGTATCCCATCCGATTCCATCTCTTTGTCTTCTTTAAGATTACCTAGCTTCTCGCGAACACAACCTTCTGAAAATTGTTCAAGATGCCCCTCGCTTCTGTTCCTGTTCATAGGCGTTTTCTGACTGCTGCTTCTGGTTCTTTATCTGTGAACATAGAACAGAAATATTTGTTAAGCAATTCCGCTTTATCCTCATCAGCTTCTACATATCCCTCTTCTTCACTCTTGAGTTGACAATACCACTTTTGCCCGTCTTCTTCTCACTAACATATCTGAAAAATGACTTATCCCATTTTATTGCATTAGCTATTTCCTCCTCTTTTTATTTATTTTTGTTTTTTTTTATGCCGCTTTGTTAAGGTAGTCAGAGCGGTTTACAGAGAACATTTTAATTACTGTGTGAGGCAGTTTACAAGGAACAATTACAGAGAAAGGTTAAATTTAAAATAATGAAAAGTAATAACTATTTACAATTTAAAGTACCAATTATTTACATGAGGAACAATTATTCGTGGTCTGGGATGATATGATGGAGTTATGTGAAGAGAGAGTGTAGGAGAAGTTAGGATCTGGGGGAATGCTGCTAGAATGTTGACCTGTAATATGAGGTCTATGGTGGCTGATCGCATTGATAGTATTCTGTAAAGATGAATGTTTTGAGATGTTTTCTAAATTGCGTTAGGTCTTTGATTTCCCTTAGGGTGTTAGGTAGATTATTCCATAGGGCAGGTGCGTAGAGTGAGAATGCTCTATTGGATGTTGATTGATTTACTTTTCTTATATTCATTTGAGTGGATAGTATGTTTTTCAAGTTGTCTCTTTTTGTTCTTGTGTGTTGCTGCATGTTTATCTGTGTGCAGAATATGTTGGTGCTATGTTGTTTATTATTTTGAAAATGTTCATTTGAGCTTTGAATTTGATCCTTTGAAGTATCGGGAGCCAGTGGAGGTGGAACAGGATGGGTGTTATGTGATCGGATCTTTTGGCTCGTATTATTGTACGCGCAACCGTGTTTTGAGCAAGTCGTAAGGCCTTTAGGGTTTTCTTGGGGAGTCCATGGCGTATGCTGTTGCAGTAGTCGAAATGTGGGCATATCAGTGCTTGAGCTACTGAGCGGAAGTCAGTGTGGGAAAGCAGGGTTCTCAGATGTTGTATCATTTTTGTTTTATTGTAGATTGTTTGAGTGGTCATGTGAATGTGTTTGGTCGTGGAGATTTTGATCAAGGTAGATCCCAAGATATTTTATTTCTTTTTTTTATTTTGTTCACATGTAACAGATGGGGAGGGTCGAATGTTTTGTTCTGGTAATTGATTGCTTCTGTTTTCTTCAAGTTAACTGTGAAGTTAATTGAGTTGAGCCATGCAGAGGCTTCATTGAAGCAGTTGGTGATCTTCAAGTAGTTAGGGTCTGAAGTATCGAAGGTTGTGAATAATATATCATCTGCATAAATTCTGTAGTTAACATCGTGTGATTGTATGACGTTGCAGATAGGTTGTAGATAAGTGCCTAACTGACCTGTATATAGTTTGCTGTATTATAGTTTAAAATGTTCCCTGTAACCAAGTTTCTGTAATTTTTGTTCAATGTAAACCGCCCTTGATCGTTGGAAGGGGCGGTATATAAGAGCCATTAAATAAACAAATAAAATATGTATATTGAATTGTAGTGCGGATAATACGGATCCCTGCGGGACACCTTGAAGCTGGATGAATAGGTTGGAGAGGTTGTTATTGAAGCACACTTGTTGGGTGCGTTTGGACAGATAGTCTTGAAACCATTGTAGAGTAGTACCACCTATGCCAAGGTGCTTTAGGCGGTTGATTAGAATATTGTAGTTTACAGAGTTGAATGCTGAAGATATATCTAGAAAAATGAGGATGAATGCTTGTTTCATGCTGTTGATTCCTTGTATAATTGTGTCAAGGAGGGATGTTAGGAGTGTTTCAACTCCATGATGTGCTGTAAATCCATATTGGTGGGGGTCAAGTGGAGTGCTTGAGTCAGTGAAGTCCTGGAGTTGCAGTTGTACTGATTTTTTCAATGATTTTGGATAGGAAGGGTAGGCTAGATATTGGTCTGTAAGAGGTGGGGCAAGATTTGTTTAGTGCGTTTTGTTTCAAGATGGATGCTCTTTTTAAGTTGTCTGGTAAATGTCCTTGAGATAGAGAGAGGTTGACAATTTTTTGGATGTATGATGTAAGTTCTAATTTTCTTTATTTAATCCAGCTGACTGGACACGGGTATAGGATGGTAGTAGTATTCAATGATTTGATGCAGTGTTCTATCTGGTCTTTGCTTCTTGGTGAAAATGAATTCCAAGTTACCAGGTTGGTTGGTTCGGGGTCAGAGGAGGTTGTGTTGCATGTTGACTTGATTTTGGATTTTTCTCCAGGACCAAGCAGGAAGTCAGTCCTCACTTATGGGTGACGTCGGCGCCGACGGAGCCCTCGCGGAGCAATTTTCCCCAGCTTTCAAAGAAAGCCTTTGGGAATTGCAGCGCGCATGCGCGGTCGTCTTCCCGCCCGAGGGTGCCATCTTAGCCAGTCTTCTTTTTTCCGCGGAGCCCTACAGACGTCCCCGTCTTGTCCCCGCGAAAAAGTCGATTTTTTTCTTCATTATTTTATTCTTTTTCCTTCGGTTCGACGCCGATCTTTTTCCCGCCCGGACTCGCGACGCCGGTCACGAGTCCTCCTACTTTTTTCGGTTTTTCTGACTTTGTCAGCTTTCGTTTTCGATTTTTCCCTGGCAGCCCGGTCCTTTGACCTCGCAGGGGCCCTTTTTCCCCCGATGGCTGCCAGTGGGTTTAAGCGGTGTGGTCAGTGTGACCGAAATATGTCACTAACTGACACACACGACTTTTTTGCCTCCGCTGCCTGGGCCCGGATCACGAGGAACTGATCTGTGGGCCCTGCAGCAAAATGTCCTCAAAAGCGTTGAGAAGTCGGCGGCATCAGCGTGAGAGAATCTTCGCTGACCCCAGCCGTACCCGGACCTCGTCGGAGGCCTCCGCGTCCAAAGGCTCCAGCTCGGACCGTCGCCGGAGTTCCTCCGACCGGGGTTCTCCCTCCGGGGACCATCGTCGGAAGGTGAAACCCGCGAGGGCGGCGTCGGTGGACGCTCCTGGTTCCGCGAGGGCCAGGTCGCATAGCCCCGACAGCCGCCCCGGGTCCTTGGAGAAGGAACACCTCACGAAGCGACCTCGCCTGGAGTCTGAGATGCCTGCTCGGGTAAGTCCTGTGGTCCTTCTGGACTCGCCTCCGCGACAGCCGACGTCGGGCCCGACGCCGTCGGGGCCCGAGTCGGGGGCTGCTGGGTCACCTGAGCTCGGACTCAGGTTGACGGCCTTGGAGAGCAGACTGTCTGCCTTCATGGACCAGCAGCGGGCACTGCTCGCTGGCCTCGCTGGTGCCGCTGCCCCGACCGCCGGGACGTCGACGTCCAAGTCGACCCCGGAGACCGAGCCGATCCTCGAGTCGATGAGAACTCGAGTCGATCCTCGGTCGAGGTCACCCTCGGCCTCCCGTTCGGGACCGAGGTCGCCGACGCCGACTCCCTCAGCGTCGGGGTGGCAGGCGCCGCGCCCTGCCCGGGCCGACCCCTCCGAGTCCTCGTCGGAGTCGGTCTGGGAGTCGGAAGAGGAAGAGTCGCCTGATTCTTTCCGGACTCGGTGTGTCCCCTCGGACTCACCGGAGTCCGAGCCTCGGAAGCAGTCCCCCCCGGAGGATGCCCGGTTCTCGGACTTCGTTAGGGATATGGCCAAGGCTTTGGCCTTCCCTGCGGATCCCGAGGAGGAGCCTCGAGCCGAAGAGCTCGACGCCCTCCAGTATGACTCTCCCGCGAGGGAACACTTTACTGTACCGGTTCCTCCTATGCTGGAACGACTACTCTTCCGCATGTGGGAGAGTCCGGCCTCCTCGCCGGTCCTGAGCAAGCGGGTCGATTCTATCTATCGAGTCCGCAAGAGCCCTGGCTTTCAAAAGGCACAGCTGCCACACCATTCCATGGTAGTGGAATCGGCCATGCATCGTCTTAAGAGCCAGAAGATGCACTCCTCGGTGCCTCCTGGCAGGGAGGCCCGTAACCTGGATGGCCTTGGTAAGAAGTGTTTCCAGGGCTCTATGCTCGCATGTCGTGTCCAGACTTACCAGCTATACATGGGCATGTATCTCCGGGATCTGGCTAAAGAGCTAGCCGGATTCTCCGCTGGTTTGTCCGAGGAACCCTTGCGGAGGTTCCTAGCCTTGTCCACTGGCATTCGGGAATGCTCAAAGTTCATGTCCCGGGCAGCCTATGATGGCTTTGAGGCGTCGGCTCGAGTGGCCGCAGCCGGCATCGGTGCCCGCCGACAGGCTTGGCTTCAGTCGTCAGACCTTGAGCCCTGGGTGCAGGACAAGTTGGTCGATGTCCCCTGCCGAGGCGAAAACCTCTTTGGCAAGCCCATGGCGGAAAAGGCTGCGCAAATTGAGACTGAGACTCTCACCAGGACCAGGCTTTCTAGGAAGACCTCCGCCCCTTCCCAGAAAAAGAAGGGCTCGGGGAAAAAGTCCTTTTACCCGAGGAAGGGGGCTGCCTACAAACAATACCCCCATTATCAGGCCCCTGCAGCTCCCCAACAGGGCCAGCAGGCCAAGGGACGGGGTAACGGGTCCCGTAGGCAGCAAGCCCCCAAGCCTGCGCCACCAGCCCCTGCTCAGCAGGGTGGGGGTTTTTGACTCACAAAGCATAGCCTCTCCCCCCCGCTGGTTCCTCCCAGCACCGGAGGCCGGCTGGTTCACTTCGCCCACAGGTGGTCCAGCATCACCGCAGATGCCTGGGTGCTTCAAGTCGTGCGGGAAGGCTATCTTCTCCACTTCCACCAGGTCCCTCCCTCCTATTTTCGGGGAGAACCTCCACGACCCCCTCTGCACAGGGAATTACTCCTTCAGGAGTTAGCAGGTCTTCTGCAGGAACAGGCGGTGGAACCGGTGCCACACCACCTGAGAGGTCAAGGCTTTTATTCCAGGTATTTTCTAATACCAAAGAGAACAGGGGGCCTCAGACCCATCCTGGACTTGCGCAACCTCAACAAGTTCCTTGTGCGGGAGAAGTTCAAAATGCTTACCCTTGGAATCCTTCTGCCCTACCTCCAGCAGGGAGATTGGCTATGCTCCTTGGATCTAAAGGATGCCTACACGCACATCCTCATCCACCCAAGCCACCGCCTATACCTAAGGTTTGTGGTGGCAGGAAATCATTACCAGTACAGAGTACTGCCCTTTGGCCTGTCCTCCGCGCCGCGAGTCTTCACAAAATGTCTCGCAGTGGTGGCGGCCCATCTCCGGCTTCACGGCCTATATGTCTTTCCGTACCTCGACGACTGGCTCATCAGAGCGGCGTCCGCTCCGGAGGTCACCAGCGCCACACGCCGCACGGTGACTCTTCTGCAGTACCTGGGCTTTGTTATAAATTTCGCAAAGTCCACTTTGCTCCCCTCACAGGATCTCGAGTTCATCGGCGCAAGGCTCCACACTCCTCAGGCACGAGCGTACCTACCGCTCGACAGGGCTCAACGGCTCATGGACCTAGCCGACCGTTTTCGCAGCCAGCCCCTGGTCTCCGCCAGGCGCTTCCTGAGACTGCTCGGCCATATGGCTTCCACCGTCCATGTGACCCCCAATGCCCGCCTGAATATGCGGCCTGCTCAATGGTGTCTCCGCCAGCAGTGGCGACAAGCCACAGGCGGCCTAGCAGACCTAGTGCGCGTCTCCGAGCCGCTGATCTCGTCTCTCCGGTGGTGGCTTCGGCAGCCGAACCTGATATTCGGAATGCCTTTCCAGTCACCTCAGCCGACCCGGGTGCTGACCACGGATGCATCCCTCCTGGGCTGGGGAGCACATTGCCAAAGGGCACGTACTCAGGGCCTCTGGACCACGTGGGAGTCTGCTCAGCAGATCAACTTCCTGGAGCTCAGGGCGATCCGCCTGGCTCTCATGGCTTTCTCCCACCTGACTTCCCACCAGTCCGTCCTTGTCCAGACGGACAATCAAGTTGCCATGTTCTACGTGAACAAGCAGGGGGGCACGGGCTCCTTCCTCCTCTGCCGGGAGGCACAGAAGCTCTGCTCTTGGGCCGTCAGTCACGGCATTCTCCTCAAGGCAGTTTATCTCCCGGGCCAAGAGAATTGCCTGGCGGACAAACTCAGCAGGATCCTCCAGCCGCACGAGTGGCGTCTGGATCCCTTGGTAGTTCAGAAGCTCTTCCTAAAGTGGGGCCTCCCCGCGGTGGATCTCTTTGCCAGTCCTCACAACCGGCAGCTTCCTCGCTTCTGCTCTCGTCAGCCACACCCCCTTCGGGTTGCGGCGGACGCTTTTCTAATTTCATGGTCGGGGAGCCTTCTGTACGCTTTCCCTCCCATCCCGCTAGTCTCTCGGACTCTTTTCAAGGTTCTCCGAGACAAAGCCTTCATGATCCTGGTGGCCCCTCGCTGGCCCAGACAGCCGTGGTTTCCGCTCCTACTGCAATTAGCGGTGGAGGATCCATTCCCTCTGGGGGTACAACCGGATCTCCTCACTCAGGATCAGGGGTCTCTACTACACCCCAACCTGAGGTCTCTCAACCTCATGGCCTGGCTGCTGAGAGGGTAGTCCTTGCTCCCCTTCTCCTGCCGGCAGAGGTGGAGGAGGTCGTCTTGGCTTCGCGACGGCCTTCTACCCGCAAATGCTACGCCCTTAAATGGCGTCGCTTTGCCGTCTGGTGTACCCAACAGTCTCAGGATCCCTTCTCCTGCCCGGTGTCGGTGGTCTTGCAGTACTTGCTACACCTCTCTAATCTGGGACTTAAGTCCAACTCCGTCAAAGTTCACCTCAGTGCTCTTTCGGCACATCATGTGCCGGTGGACGGTAGACCTCTCTCCAGCGACCCTCTCGTAGCGAGGTTTCTCCGAGGTCTCCTTCTACTTAAACCACCTCTGCGCCCGCCAGCACCTGACTGGGACCTGAATGTGGTTTTGCAGCGGATCACCTGTCCGCCTTTTGAACCTATGGCTACCTGTTCTCTCCGTTTTCTGTCTTGGAAAACACTGTTCTTGATAGCCCTCACTTCCGCTAGACGCGTAAGTGAATTGCAGGCCCTCGTGTCTGATCCCCCTTACACTCTGTTCTACAAAAATAGGGTAGTCCTACGGACTCACCCGAAATTTCTTCCAAAAGTGGTCTCCCCTTTTCACATCAATCAGGAGGTGGTACTTCCAACCTTCTTTCCCAGACCACACTCCAGCCGAGCTGAAACGGTCCTCCATACCCTGGACTGTAGAAGGGCTTTGAACTTCTACCTTGACCGTACGCGGGAGCACCGTAAAGCTGCTCAGCTTTTTGTGTCTTTTGACCCCAATAAATTGGGGCTCCCGGTCTCCAAGCGTACTCTGTCCATCTGGGTTGCGGACTGTATCTCTTGGGCTTATGGGGCAGCCGGACTCTCCTTAGAAAGTCGAGTCACGGCTCATTGCGTTCGGGCAAAGGCTACGTCAGTGGCTTACCTCCGCTCTGTTCCGCTGGCAGACATCTGCCGGGCCGCTACTTGGTCTTCGAGCCAGACTTTTGCGGTCCATTACTGTCTCGAGAGGGAGTCCCGCAGGGACAGTGCTTTCGGACAGGCAGTCCTCCGTAATCTCTTTGAGGTCTGAGCAACTCCTACCCTCCATCCCGGATGTGGGCTACCGGTGGGTGTTAATTCAGCGAAGATTCTTTCCTTCTGTGCTGCTGAGCTAGAGGGAGCTCATTTTTGTGCTTAGGGTCTCCGGTAGCCTTGAGCTTGGGAGTCCCATAAGTGAGGACTGACTTCCTGCTTGGTCCTGGAGAAAGCGTAGTTACTCACCTGTAACAGGTGTTCTCCAGGAGCAGCAGGAATCAGTCCTCACTACCCTCCCTCCTCCCCTTGGAGTTGCAATCGTCTGCTTCTGTTTTGCAAATATTTTTATGCTGTCTTTTTTAGCTATGTCATCTGACTGGCTAAGATGGCACCCTCGGGCGGGAAGACGACCGCGCATGCGCGCTGCAATTCCCAAAGGCTTTCTTTGAAAGCTGGGGAAAATTGCTCCGCGAGGGCTCCGTCGGCGCCGACGTCACCCATAAGTGAGGACTGATTCCTGCTGCTCCTGGAGAACACCTGTTACAGGTGAGTAACTACGCTTTCCATGCAGTGATTTGCGAGATGCTGAGTGCTTATGTTACTCATGGGTTTTCTGAGTTCAGTTGTTTTGTTAGGTTTTGGATTATGAAGAACAGTTCCCTTGATTGGTTAAGAGATTTTGATAGAAGTTTTGAGTAGTAGTCTTTTTTTGTGTCCAAGAGGCTCTGATGGTAGGTTTTTAACTTGTCCATGTATTTGAGTCTGTCTTCATCAGATTTGGTGACTCCCCATTTTCTCTCAGCCTTCCTTAAGGCTCTCTTCATATGTTTGAAGCTTTGAGAGTTTCTGTGTATTTTTAGATTGGCGGCTTTGATGGTTTACTGATGCTGCACTTAGAGTTCATGTTCCAAGTTTGAGATGAGGATGTTAATATTGTCACTGTTGATTGAGAGATCTGGACTTATTTTGTTAATGAGTTCATCTTTGTCAAATTTTATGAATTATCATTGTATTACATGGTTGTCATTGGTTGGATAGGGGTCTGATTCAGTACTGAAATATATGAGATAGTGGTCAGACAATGGAACTGGTTGAATATTTATAATAGAATGTTCCTTATCGTCCCTCAAGTCCAGTCCCGAACTTCTAGGGTTGTGATCCTCTTCCAACAGCTTGGAGACTGAGAAACATCATTTTTCTGTGATGTCACCGGTATATAACCACCGGATCCGCCTTCTCACTCCAGTTATCTCAGTCTCCAAGCAGCTGGAGGAGAGTGAGCCTGGAGGTTCGGGGCTCACATGAGGAACAATTAAGGAGAGCTAGGATAGAGAAGTTGGGTTAGGTCCCTTTAAATTGAGTGGATATAGAGAATTTATTGTTTTTTGAGTTTAGGTACTTCCTCTTTAATTTTTGGCTGTAGTGTGCCTTCCTCCTCCCCCCCCTCACCCCGGGGATGGCAGCAGTGAGGCCTCAGCATCAGATTCAGACCTATTGACTGAGCCGGTTCCCTGTGCCGATTGCAGAGGTGTGGTACCGGGGTCGACGGCTCTCCGATGCACGCAGAAGTGTTTGCCTACTAGTGTGTGGAGACCAGAGAAGGGGGAGAGCAACGGCAGCACCAGTGGTTTTAGCTGCGGAGTGTCTGGGCCAGCGCAGGAGCAGCTGTGAGGCAGATCAGAGGATCGGGTGCCTACACCGGCTGAGGTGCGCACACCAGGTAAGGGAGCTCATTTGTAGATCGAGGCGCTGAGCTTTGATTGGCGGGATGGCAGTAAAGAGCTGGTCGGTGGTGGAGGAGGCCACGCCGCATGTGAGGAGCATGGGAAACTCAGAGCTGCTGAGGCCTCCTGCAGAGGCTCCGGTACGGGACAGGAACCTTCATTTTGGCTTCTGCCTGGCAGGATAGGAGTGGGGCAGATTAGTTAAAGGTTTCCAGTTAGTTTAAAATAAATAAATAAATAAATAGACGCTGAGGTAGAGCAGTTTCAAATCGGGACTGTTAGGTTTTCATGGCTTTGGAGCTGCAGGAAGGAGCCTGTTTCACAGTATAAAGCCTCTGTTTAGGCGGGATGCCTTCTAGACCGCACTGCTTAGTTTGCGGGGCTAGAAGGAGTACAGTTTCTGAAGCAGGCGTGTGTAAGGGCTGCATTCTAGAGGCATCTTCAATGGAGAAAGCCTTAGAGGACGCTGGTGAGAGCAGTAGGAGTGTTGAAGGGATGCAGGAGCAGGTTTCTCCCGATACGCCCCCTCAGGGGCCGGTAGCGGGGACTTCTTCCTCTCCGGATGGGTCAATCTCGCAGCCAGCGTTGCCGGGGGGCCTAGCAGCAATTTTTTCTCCGGAGTTTGTGGCTCTTATACACAGGCGTTTGGTGGCTCCCAGGGTAGGGTGGCTGCTACTGCTGCAGCAGTGGAACTGGGAGGCGAGAGGCCCGGTACACCATTGGGTGCTGGGGCATTAGGTAGTCGGGCAAAGAAGCCCAGGGTTGATAAAGAGCAGTCGGAGCTTTCCGCGTTTTCTGACGGGCTTGACTCCGAAGGCGGGGAGCCTGAGCTGGAGTTGGAGGATGAGTTGGAGGAAGGTGAAATAACAGAACAGGAAGAGCAGGCGAGGATGGTGCGCATTTTTCGCAGAGATAAATTGCCAGTGCTCATCTCGGAGACCCTCAAGGCACTGAATATGCCGGCAATGGAGCCGGCAGAGGATTCAACCCTGGAAGACCCCTTGTTACAGGCCTTTAGAAAGACTAAAAGAGCCTTTCCAGTCCACAGGGTGGTACGAGAGATGGTTCAGGAAGAATTGGACATGCCCGAGGCGGCCCTTAAAGGGTCCAGAGTTATGGCCCGGCTTTATCCGCTAGTAGATCAAGATCAGGAGTTGTTTAAAGTTCCGCGAGTCGATGCGGCAGTCTCAGCGGTGACCAAGAAGGCTACCATTCTGGTGGAAGAGGGTGCGGCCCTCAAGGATGCTCAGGACCGGAAGCTGGAGGTTTTATTGAAACAAGTGTTTGAAGTGAATGCGCTGTCCTTACAGGCTTCTATTTGTGGAGCATGGGTGGCGAGAGCCTGTCTGCGGTGGTCGCAGAGGATTCAAGGGGAGCCTGTAGAAGAAGCGTCCAGGTTGGCGTCCGTGGCAGCTTATCTGGCCGATGTGCATTATGACCTGATACGGCGGGTTAGCAAAGAGCATGGCCGTGGTGGTGGCGACTCGGTGTTATCTGTGGCTGCGCAATTGGGCAGCGGATGGCGCCTCAAAGGCCAGACTGAGTAAACACCCCTTTAGAGGGAAACTTCTCTTTGGGGAGGATTTGGATAAATTGGTGAAAGATTTGGGGGACTCGAAAGGAGGTAGGCTTCCGGAGGACAAGCAGAAGCAGGGGCGAGCCACTCCGATGCCCAAGGGACAGCAGAGAGAGTTCCGTCGTTTTCGTCCCCCGAGGTTCGGCCAAAGCCAGAGAGGACGTTTTCCTTATAGAACCCAAGGTTTTTGGGGGTTTCAGGGAGCGGGTAGAGGTTTTGCAGCCTCTTCCTCCTCAAATCTTAGAAAGTCGCAATGAAGTCAAGGGGACCCAGGGGGGGTTAGTGCCCGTAGGGGGTCGGCCATGGGATTTCTACCCAGCCTGGGTCCAGATTACGTTGGATCGGTGGGTGCTGGAGGTCATTTGAGAAGGTTATGCCTTGGAGTTTCACCGGCCGGTGATCGATTCTTTCGTGCAGTCGCTGTGCAGAGCACGCTTCAAGGGGGCGGCAGTGCGTCAGACGGTGCAAAGGCTTCTGGATCTCGAGGCTATAGTTCCTGTACCAGCAGACCAATGTGGCTGCAGTCAGTACTCCATATACTTTGTTGTCCAAAGAAAGAGGGATCCTTTCGGCCAATTTTGGATCTCAAAAGGGTAAATCGTTGTCTTTGCGTGTCTCACTTTTGGATGGAGACTCTCCGATCGGTCATAGTGGCAGTACGAGTGGGCGAGTTTCTTACGTCCCTCGACCTATCAGAGGCGTACCTACACATTCTGATCTGTGCGGAGCATCAGAAATACCTCAGGTTTGCAGTGCCGACAGGGCATTTCCAGTTTCGGGCTTTGCCGTTAGGGCTGGCAACGGCGCCTCGAACATTCACCAAGATAATGGTGGTCATGGCAGCTTCACTGCGGAAGGAAGGGGTGCTGGTGCATCCTTATCTGGACGATTGGTTAATAAGGACAAAGTCCAGGGCAGAGAGCGAGACGGCAACAGCCAAGGTGGTGGTGTTTCTTCAGAGTCTTGGTTGGGTAGTCAATCAGGAGAAGAGCCGGTTGGTACCATCACAGTGCCTGGAGCATCTGGGGAGAATCTTTCTGCCTCAACATCGCACGCAGGTGTTGAGGAAGCTGGTACTAGAATTTCTAAACAGGCCGAGGCCGATGGCTTGGCACTATCTGTAGCTGCTAGGGACTATTGCGGCAACACTCAAGCTGGTTCCGTGGGTGAGAGCTCATATGAGGCCGTTGCAGAGAGCGTTGATCTGGCGGTTGTCGCGGAGGTTGCCCTATCCACGGGCGACACGACAGGCCCTCAAGTGGTGGCTGCGGCCAGGAAATCTAGAAAGTGGAATGCCCTTAGAGTCGCCGGTATGGGTTCTGTTGATGACGGATGCCAGTCTGCTGGGCTAGGGAGCTCACTGTCAGGGGCATTTCACCCAGGGTCAGTGGACCACGCGGAAAAAAGGTTGGTCAGTCAACAGATTGGAACTACGCACGGTAACGTTGGCACTACGGGAGTTTCAGTCTTATCTCAGAGGCAAGGCCATTCGGGTGTTTTCCGACAATGCGACGGCAGTGGCTTACATCAACCGTCAAGGGGGCACCAGCAGTGCCGTGCTGGAAGAAGAGACCAAGGAGCTGCTCGGGTGGGCAGAGGCACATCTGGTAGCTCTGTCGGCGCATGTAGCAGGGATAGACAGTGTAGAGGCGGACTTCTTGAGTCGAGTGAGAGTAGATCCGGGAGAGTGGAGCCTTCATCGGGACGTGTTTGAGATGCTCGTGCAGCGGTGGGGCATGCCAGTGATGAATCTCATGGCCACCTTCCAGTCGGCAAAGGTCGCGTGTTTCTTCAGCAGAAGAAAAGAACGGATGTCGTAAGGACTGGTAATGTTGATAGCACTGGACTGGCCAAGAAGGCCTTGGTATGCCGATCTGATGAGGCTGGTAGTGGAGGAGCCTTGCCGCCTACCTTGTCGCAGGGACCTGTTAGCTCAGGGACTGTTGCTTATGCCTCAAGTGGATCGGTTCTCACTTACGGCTTGGCTCTTGAAAGGGCGAGGCTGAGAGCGAAGGGGTATTCCGCAGCGGTCATAGATACCTTGTTGAAGGCGCAGCGGAGGTCTACCTTGGTTGCGTATGTCAAAGTATGGCATATATTCGAGGCTTGGTGTGAAAGGAAGGTGGTGGCGTTACAGTCTTCCGTACCACAAGTGTTAGCATTTTTACAAGATGGTTTTCAGAAAGGATTGGCGGCCGTGTCTCTGCGGGTGCAGTTGGCGGCGTCCTGTTATCGAGGAAAAGTGAAAGGAAAGGCGCTGGGAGGCCATCCGGATATAAAGCGTTTCTTGAGAGCAGTGGTGCTGTTGAGGCCACCATGTCTTCAGGTAGTTCCGACGTGGGATCTCCAGATAGTGCTGGAGGCATTGCTGAAGAAGCTATTTGAGCCGTTATCGCAAGCAACTATAAAGGATCTTACTCTTAAGGTGGTATTCCTGGTGGCAATCTGTTCGGCGAGAAGAATCTCTGAATTGCAGGCCTTGTCCGGTAGGGAACCCTTTTTGGCCTTTTATGACTTGAAGGTGGTACTGCGGCCAGTACCAGCCTTTTTGCCTAAAGTAGTTTCTGCTTTTCATGTGAATCAAGTGGTTTCTTTGCCGGTGTTCAATGGTGAGGCGGTTGAGGCTTTGGCAGGGAAGTTACGGCTGTTGGACGTCCGTAGGGCACTGAAGAAGTATTTGGCCAGGACGGCAAGTTTCCGGAATACATATCGGCTATTTGTGGTGTTTGGAGGAGCTAGGAAAGGTGACATGGCGTCGAAAGCGTCAATAGCAAGATGGCTCAAGGAAGCAATAGGGTCGGCGTATCTGTTGAGGGATAAGCTGGTTCCAGATGGGCTTAGGGCTCATTCGACTAGAGCACAAGTGGCGTCTTGGTCAGAGTATGGTTTGGTACCGGTGGCGGAGATTTGTAACGCAGCGACCTGGTCGTCCGTGAATTCGTTTGTCCGCCATTACCGGTTGGATGTTCCAGCGAGGAGAGATGCCTGTTTCGGTTCAGCAGTGCTTCAGGCGGTGGTGGCAGGTCCCTCCCGTTGACTTTGTTGTACTGCTCTGTAACATCCCTAGAGGTTTGGGACTGGACTTGAGGGACGATAAGGAAGGTTAAATTAGCCTTCCTGCTAATTGTTGTTCCTTAAGGAACTCAAGTCCAGTCCCGTATCCTGCCTGAGTAATTTTGGACTATGGCCTGAAGCATGACAGCTATCACAGGTAAGAAGTATTTGCCTGAGGGGTCTGGCGCATAAGGGCGGATGGTCTAGAGGGAATTTAGTTGGGGGTCAGCATCCTTCATAAGGGGGGAGGAAGGACCTGAGCATGGTAAGGCCTTTGTGGTCTGTTTAAGAAGAATATGAAGAACATTCAGGATGTTCGATAGTTACATACAGGTTCAGTTGGTTATAGTTTTTTGGTTGGTAATGTCTACTTAATTGTTGCTTCGGGGAGTATGCTTTGTCAATAGGTTACTGGAGTGAAGAGGCGGATCCGGTGGTTATATACCGGTGACATCACAGAAAAATGATGTTTCTCAGTCTCCAAGCTGCTGGAAGAGGATCACAACCCTAGAGGTTCGGGACTGGACTTGAGTTCCTTAAGGAACAACAATTAGCAGGTAAGTGTAATTTAACCTTTTTGTTCTGAGACCAGGTTTTACGGTAGAAAATGAGGTCAAGGGTGTTCCCCTTTGTGTGTGTTGCAGTATCAATTTCCTCTTCGTCTCTCCAGGCCAGTCCAGGAAATGTAGGGTTGTCAGCCCCCTCCAGCAGCGGGGGACTGAAAGGCTTGAGTCTTACTGACACTCTATCTATCCCCCCCCCCTAGTGCCAGAGACTCAGTCTTCTATTGACAAAGCAGCACAATACTAACTTCAACTCTGCCCTGACTAAACTGTGAAAAAAACTTCCAAAACAACTTGAAAAATAAACTGGTACCATAAACTCCTAATATGGATCAACCGAAGTAGTCCCCTTAATTCTTCCAGAGAATGCCTCCTACTTTTCCCCCTGTCCAGAGAAGAGTGCTCCAAAGGCAAAGCCCCCATAAGAACATAAGATATGCCATACTGGCTCAGACCAAGGTCCATCAAGCCCAGTATCCTGTTTCCAACAGTGGCCAATCTAGGTCATACGTACCTAGCAGTTTCCCCAAAAGACACAGGTTCCACAATGCTTGTACTGGGTCAAGCATTGATATCCTGGGTCCCTTCTTATGGACCTTTCCTCCATGAACTTGTCCAAACCTTTTTTAAACCCTGCTACACTAACAGCCTTTACTACATCCTCCAGTAACAAATTTCAGAGTTTGATTATACGTTGAGTGAAAAAATATTTTCTTTTATTAGTCTTAAATAGTTTACCCTGTAGCTTCATTGCATGTCCCCTAGTCTTTCTATATTCTGATAACGTAAACAATCGATCTATGTTTACCTGTTCCACTCCGTTCATTAATTTATAGACTTCTATCATATCTCCCCTCAGCCATCTCTTTTCCATGTTAAAGAGCCCTAACCTTTTTAGCCTTTCTTCATAGGAGTATCCTTCCATCCCCTTTACCATTTTGGTGGCTCTTCTCTGTACCTTTTCTAATAACGCTATATCCTTTTTAAGATACGGCGACCAGAATTGCACACAATATTCAAGGTGCGGTCTCACCGTGGAACGATATAGAGGCATTATAATATCTTTTGTTTTATTTTCCATTCCTTTCCTTATGATACCTAGCATTCTGTTTGCTCTCTTGGTCGCTGCTGCACACTGGGCCGAGGGTTTTAACATGTTATCCACAATGACGCCTAAATCTTTTTCCTGGGTGGTGGTTCCTAATGTGGAACCTTGCATCGTGTAACCATAGTTTGGGTTATTCTTCCCTAGGTGCATAACCTTTCACTTGTCCACATTAAATTTCATCTGCCATTTTGATGCCTAGTCTTCCAATTTATCAAGATCCTCTTGCAATTTTCCACAATCCTCTTGGGTTTTTAACAACTTTAAATAGTTTTGTGTCATCTGCAAATTTGATAACCTCACTCGTTATTCCACTTTCCAGTCATTTATAAATATGTCAAAAAGCAGCGGACCCAGCACAGATCCCTGGGGTACACCACTATTCACCTTTCTCCATTGGGAAAATTGGCCATTTAGCCCAACCCTCTGCTTTCTATCTTTTAACCAGTTCCTGATCCACAGTAGTACACTGCCGCCTATCCCATGACTCTAGTTTTGCCAAAAGTCTCATGAGGGACCTTGTCAAAGGCTTTCTGAAAGTCCAGATACACTATATCAACCGACTCACCTTTGTCCACCTGTTTATTCACACCTTCAAAAAAAACATAACAGGTTAGTAAGACAAGATCTTCCTTGTCTAAAGCCATATTGGCTGTCTCCCATTAGGCCATGACTATCTACATGCTGAGTAATTTTATTCTTTATGATGGTTTCTACCATTTTTCCCAGTACTGAAGTGAGGCTCCACCGGTCTGTAGTTTCCCGGATCACCCCTGGAACCCTTTTTAAAAATTGGTGTTACATTGGCGATCCTCCAGTCTTCAGGTATTAGAGATGATTTTAATCATAGTTCACAGATTAAGCACAGTGGGAAGCTCCTTTAACAGTATCTCCACATTCTAGATGTCTTGACACTATGTATCGAGTACCACCTTGCCCAGGGTTTCAGAAGACTCAATTACCACATCATTCTATGGTGATAGAGTCCGCCATGAGGCGGATTAAGAGTGCTAAACGACACTCTTCCAATCCACCAGGTCGTGAGTCTAGAACACTGGATGCCTTTGGTTGTCGATGCTTTCAGTCCTCCATGCTATCAGCAAGAATCAGTTCCTATATATTATACATGGGAATGTTTCTTGAGCAGGTTACAAAAGACTTGGAGCTTTTGAACCCTTTTCTTCAAGAGGATAAACGGACAGATTATTTGACTCTGGTCAAACATGCTCAAAATGTCTCTAAGTTTATGAATCGTGCTATCTTTGACTGTTTTGAATGTATTAGCAGAACCTCTGCTATATCCATAGGAGCACGTCGTATTGCCTGGCTCCAAGCTTCAGACTTGGAGGAATGGGTGTAAGATAAGCTGAGTAACATTCCTTGCACAGGAGAAAATCTCTTTGGCAAGGATTGGCAGCTTAAAGCTAATGAAATTGACACTGATAATACAACTTTAGACAGGTTGTCAAAATCTACAGCTAACCCAGCCAAGAAAAAGTTTTTCAAAAAACCTTTTTTCTCTAAGAAGAAGAAATTCTATCCATCTTCCACCCAGCAAACACATGTTCCCCAGAAGGGGCAACAACAAACTAGGCAAAGAAAGACACAAGCTCAGAAGGCTCAGCAGACCCAGCCTTCTCAGGGTCTTTGACTGTTGTCAAGAGAACTTAGCCATTCTTCCTGTTCTAAGCCCAGAACCTTTAAATATTGCAGGCCGTATTTGCCATTTTGCCAAAAGATGGCAACAAATCACTTCAGAAAATTGGACTCTATCTATAGTGAGTCTGGGATACAAGGTCCATTTCCTCAGCTTGCCCCCATCCACGCTAATAAAACAGTTCAAATCTCAACCACCGGTCTCAGACCTGTTGTGGCAAGAGGTCACCACTCTTCTGGCTCAAGGGTCTATAGAAGAGGTTCCAAAGTCCCAGCAGGGCACAGGATTCTATTCCCCCTTTTTTCTCATTCCAAAGAAGTCAGGGGGACTAAGACCAATCCTGGACCTCAGAGAACTGAACAAATACTTAG
This sequence comes from Ichthyophis bannanicus, assembly GCA_033557465.1. NCBI lineage: Eukaryota > Metazoa > Chordata > Amphibia > Gymnophiona > Ichthyophiidae > Ichthyophis > Ichthyophis bannanicus. Next base: position 366,186,931 of record CM066033.1, on the reverse strand, counting down.
TCCGAGAGAGGTTCAAGATGATCTCCCTCGGCACTCTTCTTCCCTACCTTCACGAGCAAGATTGGCTATGTTCTCTGGATTTAAGGGATGCTTACATGCATATCCTTATTCATGCAGATCACAGAAAATTCTTTTGATTATTAGTCAAGGGAAGACATTTTCAATACAGGGTCCTTCCTTTCAGGCTGGCCTCTGCTCCAAGGGTCTTCACAAAATGCATGGCAGTAGTAGCAGCATTTATGAGGACTCTAGGAATTTTTGTCTTCCCTTACTTAGACGATTGGCTCATTCAAGCACCGTCAGCTCCAGAGGCAAGTCATGCTCTTTCCCGAACAATGCAAATACTGCAGTACTTAGGATGGATCATAAACCTTCCAAACTCCCAGCTCACCCCATCTCAGTCCCTCGAGTTTATAGGGGCTCGCTTGGACACACAGCAGTCAAAGGCTTTCCTTCCTCAGCCTCGCTGTCTGTGCATCATCGAACTAGCATCTCAAGCAGTGCTACAAACCTTCCTCACTGCTTGACAGATGCTTCAACTTCTAGGACACATGGCATCTACAGTCCATGTGATTCCTTATGCACGCCTTCATATGCGAGCGGCCCAGTGGACTTTAGCTTCCCAATGGTCCCAGGCCTCAGGATGCCTGTCAGACAAGATCAGAGTTACCACACGCCTGATTGCGTCTCTGCATTGGTGGCAATCTCTGGAAAACCTTACAGTAGGCTCTCCTTTTCAGCAACCCCTACCTCAGGCTGTACTGACGACAGATGCATCTAAGTTGGGTTGGTTAGTCCACTTGGGCGAACTGTCTACCCAGGGTCTCTAGACCCCACAGGAGGCTTCTCTTCAAATAAACCTCCTAGAACTAAGGGCCATTTCCAATGCTATTCAAATCTTTTGCTTTCATCTCGTAAGCAAAACAATTCTGGTGCAAACCGACAATCAAGTGGCCATGTTTTACCTAAACAAACAAGGCGGAACAGGCTCTCTGCAATTATGCAGCAAAGCTTTGCAACTGTGGGCCTTTGCCAGAGAGCATCACATTCATTTGTTGGCAGTATACCTTCCAGGCATTCAAAACGTTTGGGCGGACAGGCTCAGTCGAGTCCTGTTGCCACACGAGTGGTCTCTCCACTCATATCAGCTTGCCCAAATGTTTCAAGTCTGGGGAACACCAGACATAGACCTCTTTGAAAGTCCACAGAATGCCAAACTTCCCCGGTACTGTTCCAGACTGCCAGCTCAAAATTGTCAGGTGAGGGATGCATTCCTGCTCCATTGGAGCCAGGATTTTCTCTATGCCTTCCCACCAATACCCCTGATCCCCAAAACCTTATTCAAACTCCATGATACTCATAGCCCCCTGCTGGCCAAGGCAAACATGGTATCCTCTTCTCTTAGGTCTCTCTCGAGCCACTCCTCTGGAGTTGGGGAGTGCTCCAGATCTTCTGTCCCAGAACAACGGATCCCTACTGCACCCCAATCCCCAGTCCCTTCATCTCAAGGCCTGGCTACTCAAGGCATAGAACTTCAAGATTTACGCCTTTCACAACAAGTGAAGGATATTCTTCTGGCTTCCAGAAAACCTTTCACAAGGTGTTCTTATGCTTTTAAGTGGAAGAGGTTCTCAATCTGGTGTTCCCAGAGGGGACTTAATCCCCTCTTGGTGCCGGTAGAGTCCCTTCTGGACTATATCCTTCACTTATCAGCTTCTGGTCTCAAGACCAATTCTGTTAGGGTCCATCTTAGTGCTATTGCTGCATCTCATAAACCCTTTGATGGACAACCAATTTCCTCTCATCCTCTTGTTTCAAGATTTATGAGGGGTCTCCTTTTAACTAAACCTCCCATCAAACCACCTCCGGTGGCATGGGATCTTAATCTTGTTCTGGGTCAACTCATGAAGCCTACCTTTGAACCTTTAGTGACTTTGGAGCTAAAGTTTCTTTCATGGAAAGTCATTTTCCTAATTGCTATCACTTCTGCAAGATGCATTAGTGAACTGCAAGCTTTAGTGGCTGACCCGCCTTATACGAGGTTCCATCATGACAAAGTAGTCTTGAGGACTCATCCTCATTTTATGCCAAAGGTGATATCACCTTTTCATGTAAACCAGTCGGTTTATCTCCCTGTCTTCTTTCCTAGGCCTCATGCCTCAAGCGTGGAAAGAAATCTTCATACCTTAGATTGTAAGCGGGCTTTGGCTTTTTATCTTCACAGAACTCAGCCATTTAGAAAGTCTTCGCAGCTTTTTCTGGCTTTTGACTCTAGTCATTTAGGACTTCCAGTCACTAAGAGAACTCTCTCTAAGTGGATTGCAGACTGTATTTCCTTTACCTATCAGAGTTAAGGAATCCCTCTTGAAGGCCATGTCACGGCTCATAATGTTAGAGCCATGGCAGCCTCAACAGCTAATCTTCGTTCAGTTGCTATGGATGAGATATGCAAAGCAGCAACTTGGGCTTCTGTGCATACTTTCACTGCCCACTATTGTTTAGACAAGGACTCCCGTCGGGATGCCTTGTTCGATCAAGCTGTTCTACAGCATCTCTTCCATTCCTAGATCAACTCCTTCCCACCATCCACTCTTGGATGCCTGAGATCCCTGGGAGGAAGCATGGCCCATCTTACTTAGATCTGCAACATGCTGGGGTCATCCCTAGGCATTTTTAGCTGGGGAGTCCCCATATGTGAAGACTACATTCCTGCTTGTTCCTGGAGATAGCATAGTTACTCACCTGTAACAGGTGATCTCCGGGAACAGCAGGAATAAGTCTTCACAACCCACCCACCTCCCCTAGGAGTTGTCTTTCTCTTTCTTTCTATTTTTCTTCTGCTTCTCTCCCTTGGTCTCAGCTTTCAACTCAACTGAAGTGAGAGAGGTAGTTGGGCGGGAAGGCAGCATGCATGCATGGTGGGATGCTCCCAAAAGCTTTCCTTTTGGGATGCTGGGGAGCGTTCCCGCACAGGCTCCGTCGGTGCTGACGGTACCCATATGTGAAGACTTATTCCTGCTGTTCCCGGAGATCACCTGTTACAGGTGAGTAACTATGCTTTACAGGCTCCAAGACTTCGCCTACTCTAGCCCCCTCTCTAGTTCCACCCCCATTGCATTACACTCCTCCTTCAAATACCTCTGGATACTCATTGATTCAGAACTGTCTTTCTCCAACCATATCTCTTTTAACTTGATCCTCCTTTTTCGCTCTTTGCAGATTTTGGCCCCGTTGCCTCTTCTTTGATCAGGCAGCCCTGACCCCTCTTCTTCTTAGTATAGTCATCACCTGAATTAACTACTGCAATGTCATCTTCTCCGCACTCCCACAACACCAACTGAAACGCCTGCAAACATTACAAAACACTGCTATCCGTACTCTCGCCCACACCAAGAAATACGACTAGGTCACACCCCTACTTACCCATCACCACTGACTCCCCATTTTCCAGAGGATGTAATTCAAAAACTTACACTCACACACAAGGCCCTTCACAACCATGCGCTGCATTACTTGTCCTCTTTGACCATCCCCTATGTACCTCAACCATGTCTCAGATCTCTGCAAGGCAATCACCTGGTCCTACCTTCCTCCTCGTGTGCAAGGTACGTTTCTTCTCACCGCTCCACTTTTTTCTATGTTGCACCCACCCTATGGAACTGCCTTCCTTCCCAGCTATGACTGGAGCCATCTTTCCCCAAATTCAAGAATCTCCTTAAAACTCTCCTTTTTGTCCGATTGTATGGCATAGACCCCACCTAATAAGCTGCAGTTCAATTAGCCATGTCCCTCTTCTATAATAACTGTCTACTTCGCTATCCTGTTCTCCTCTTTCCTGTCTGTGTATGAAGTCCCTTTTCCTTTTCATACTTATGATATATATTTGATTTTATTCTATGGTACCCGATGGGTTAAACTTAGACAGTGATTTGTCTGTTTTTCTTAGAAACATTTAAGTTTTTGTATTTACTTGGTGATCCTCATATAATTCATATTTGTCCCCTTTTTCTTATTAGTATATAGGAATAGTGTAAAGATGTGCCCATTTCTGCTACTTCTTACTCAGTGAGCAGTTCGCCCCTGGTGGCTTTATATGTTATTACACCAGAGGCTTTTTATTTTAATGCACATGCGCCGGCGGGTTTTTGACTAACTAGAAAAGTTGGTAAGCGCTTCTGTTGCAACGTTGATATTGCTTGTCCTTTACAGTCGGTTACTGTTTACAACTTCGGTTGTGAAAGGATTCACACAACGATTTCTATCCCAAATGTGTTTTATCGACCTTTAAGGTATTTAATCTTCTCTACTTTTAAGCACGGTTTAGGTGGGTAGTGTGTGAAACAGCGGCTTCAGTTAGTAGTGCTGACACTGTTTTCCTCCAAGCGTTTATATGGGGTTATAGATGCCCGTGTTACAATACATTTTATGCAGTGTTCTGCTGATTGTTTAGTAACTTTTAATTTTTATTGATGTCCTTGTGATTTTCAGCTACGCTGGAGGTCTTCAATTTTGAGTATTTGAGACACAACTTTACGGCTTGGTTGTGGGTTTCAGCAAGCTCTTACAGCGTCTAAGCCTTTAACCATCGTTATACCGTTAATACATTTTTTGGGTACAATTGTTTTTGGTACTTTTTACCCTGCAATCCTTTGGATTATGTTTCTATAGATTTTTCATATGTGGCCCATATACTTTTCCTTTGACATGTCTTTTGCGTTTTTAATGTGGTACATTACTATATTTAATATGGTACTTCAGTTCGGTATACATTTATATATGATCCACCTCTGTAATGATAGTCATTTAAATGAATTATTCATATTGTTTTTGAAAGTTCCTTTTTTAAGTACTTAAAATCTTTTAGAGTTCTTATTTTTGTTTTTTTGCGGTTTTAAACTGTGCTCCCCGATTTTAACATTGAGTGTAAGATATATTGCATTTTTTTGAATAGTCTCTTATCTTTTAAATGTCTGTTTTTATTTTACTATGATGCAGTTGTTTAATTAGTTGTCTTGATAACAGTGGGACCCTTGGTCATGACTCACTCCTTCTCTTCTCTCTGTTTAATTAAATTCAAATGCAAGTGTTTTATCCTGCTTTTGAGGTAATTTTATTTTACCATGGTCTAATGTTTAGCTATTTAAATGTTATTGTCATATTCCTGTCATCATTAAGAATTTTCATGAGGTGGTTTGCATTTTTATGTGTGTAATAATAATATTATCTATGTCATGAATGGTATAATGTTTATTTATTATCATTATTCTTATCATTTATTATTTATTGTTTGAGTGAATTACATTGTTATTTATGATTTTTATGTCTAATCTTTTATGTATTTTACTATTTAAACAATCTTAATGATATAATGATAATTATCATAGGTTATAGCATTCCAACATTTGTTTTTTAATGTTTTTAATGATTTTGATATATTTTAATATGTTATATGTTTTTATTGTATCTATTATTTTGTATGATGGCTCTTTTTGTCTTTATAACCCCAGTTTGCCATTTCACCCCTGAGGAAGTCTAAACGAAACACGGCCTGTGTCGGGTTACATTGGCAAATCAAATAAAAGTTACGGTACAATCATCTTCCTTGGTCTTTCCTACCACGTTTCCTGACTGTGTTGTTACCTTTGACGTGGCTTTTTGCTTCCTGTGTTGGACTAGCTTGCTCACCAGCAACTGCCTTCATGGCATCCCAAACAGTGCCAATCCCTATCTCTATTAGTAACCTTAAAATAATCAATTAACACCTGCTTCACCTGTCGCACCACTTCTTTATGATCCAACAGGTGGTCATTCAAGCCCCAGAATTTCAAAGCACTATCACCAACAGATGTCCTTGGCTGCAGACAAATAGGCACATGATCATACCAGAAAATATCAATGTATGCAGTCATGATCCTGGGGAGCATGATCCAGTCTATACAAAATAAATACATATACCCATATACATCAATCAATATAGAAGTTCCACAAGGATGTGAGTAAAGTGTATTGCATTCTGCCTGGATTAAACAACCTCCACACAACTACCACCCTTCCCCAATCCAGTACACAATTTGACTTTATCACCAGCCCCTTAACACTGCCCTCCAGAGGTATCAGTCCAAGGGGAAAGGGCCACATTAAAATCTCCTCCTATAATATAAATGCCCTTTCCACTATCACCTAGAACGCTATCCATTGTTTCTGAATAATCCCTGTGACTCTGGTTGGGTGCATACACATTGATCTACAAACTGTAGATCTCCCACCCACCTCTCTTTTAACCCATAAATACCGCTCCTTTGAGTCTGCCTTATAATTCAGCAAAGGTTCTTTGCAAAGAGGATGCCCCCCTCCCCCCCTTCCTGCACTCTACCCTATTAGAAGCAAACACTCTAGCGGGAAACCTGCTGGCGGCAAGCAGGTACTCATGTTTAAATTGCTCACCACCACTGCCAGCTCACTTCGATATGTAGCTAGGTCCATATGCAGCTTTTTGAACCAGTGTTGAAGCTCCCATCCATCACTGACTACCCCTCCAGACCTTTTAACATACTCACAGGTCTACCTACTAAGAGACCTATGTCCATTGTCTAAGTCCTTACTGTCTGTTCAGATCATTAATGTTGGCCTCCCCGGTGACAGCCCCTCCACCCTAAGAATTGATTACTAACCTCTCCCTTTTGTTGTTAAACCGCTTTGACCCGGTGAAAAGCGGAATATAAATACAGTTAAATAATAATAAATAATAATGGGGACAGCATCTCCTACAAGCATGGATTTGTAGGCACTACTCTTATCCCTGCTACATCGCATGACTTCCATCAATGCCATCTTACTACTACTACTACTAATCATTTGTATAGTGTTACAGGTGTATGCAGTGCTGTTCATAAAGACACAGTCCCTGCTCATCAGAGCTTACAAATCTAATCAGGACAAAACACATAGTGAAACTGGGTACTAGAGCATGCTAAGATACACATAAGTAGTGGACAAGAGAGTGAGGAGCATCAGGATCCAAAAGTGGCTTCAAAGAGGTGGGTTTTTAGCCTGGGTTTGAATAGGGCTAGAGAAGGAACCCGACGCACAGACTGTTTGTTCCAGGCATATGGAGCAGCAAGATGGAATGAACAAAGTCTGGAGCTGGCAGTGGCAGAGAAGGGCACAGATAAAAGGAATCTGCCAGAAGAGCGGAGTTCCCGAGGAGGGGTATAGCATGAGATAAGAGAGGAAAAGTAGTGAGGAGCCGCAGAATGAATGCACTTGTAGGTCAGTAGGAGAAGTTTGAACTGTAGGTCAGTAGGAAACATTTGAACTGAAGGTCGATAAAGTTTGAACTGGTTGTTCCTGGTGCTGCTGCAATGATGACATATAAGAAAAAGCTTTTAAATCGACCGTACTACTTTGCAGTCATTGTCACGGGTACCACAAAGGCTTTATGGTAGGCCATCCTGCTGGGGGGAGTACAAATCAAGGTTGAGAACTGACAATTTTAAAGCTTTTTTTTTCTTGGGTCTGGCCAATACTGGGTTTATGCTGCCATCTCCGTCCATGATGTCACTTCCTCCCATATTGGCCTCTTAAGTTTTCTCCAGGATAGTCTTTCTCTCAGTCCTGTCATCTCTTTTACTCAACTCTGGGTTATGTTTTCCAGCACAGCCTGCTAATAATGATGTGTAAGTATTTTGGATTATTGGTGTACATTAGAAGCATATTTGGTTTTGGCAATTTTTTTTTTTTTTACTGAAAAAGCTACAGTAGAAAAATAGTATGGAAGACGTATGTTTGTGCTTGTGAATGTATGTATATTGTTAGTTGAGACATAAATTAGACATTCTTTGCTTCTGTGAGAGACAAATTTTTGTTGTAGGTCTTAATGTTTCAAATTGTAATGAACCAATGCTGCTACTGTTAAGTACAGCAGTTGGATTACACAATCTCTGTGTTGTATGCTTGCCAAACATTTTATAGCTGGGTGCTCCCTTTATTGTGCAAATGCATGAACATAAGTATAGTGATACTTACTAGCTAGCAAGATGGACAAAATCGCAGATCCTCTCTCCTACCTTGCTTTCTATGGAACCTCATGACACCAGTAGCATTGGCAGCAAACAGTGATCAGAGGTTGAGCCAATGTATTTATTTATTATTACATGTATTTGATATTCTGCTAATGATCAACAAAGACCCTAAATGACTTTCATTAAAAACAGAATACATAAAGATCCTTAGCCCCAATTCCTCCTGGACTTTTGTGAAGGAAGAAAAGTTTGTAAGCTTGCACTGGCTTAGTCTTCATGCTCACTATTGGCTGCTCTTCTACTGAAGCTATTAGGTGGGGTGAAGAGGGGGGGTCAGAAAGGGAAAGGAAAACTTACTTATGTCATAGGATTTCTCTTGCCTCAGTTCATCTAGCTACTAACTACAGCTACCTTTTAAGAAATCATATAGCTCCTGAAGAAAGGATGGAGACAGGAAACTACTAATCTTGATAACTGTCATCTTTGTAGAAAGCTTTGCTCTTGGAACAATTTTTTATACCATTTGCACAATTGCACAGAGGTTTCTTTTGTGCACCTGTATATGAGAGTCCTCTTCTTCCTCCTCCTGTCATGTACACCTGTTTCTCTATTGACAAAGAATATATAATCAGCCACACAAGTAAGTGATGTCACAGCATGGCTTCAGGACAAAATAGCTGTCCCAGAGCTCAGAACTAATGTAACAATCTGAGTATGTGCGGCCCTTCTCGTGCACAGTGTTTTCCAGTCCCCTCAGTTTTGTTTTGAAGAACATAAGTGATGCCATACTGGGTCAGTATCATACAAGCCCAGTATCCTGTTTCCAGCAGTGGCCAATCCAGATCACAAGTACCTGGCAGGATCTCCAGGAACAAGCAGGAATAAGTCCTCACATATGGGTACGTCGGTACCGACGGAGCCCGTGCGGGAAAGCTCCCCAGCTTCTTAGAATAGAAGCTTTTGGGACCTCCCACTGCACATGCGCACTGCCTTCCCGCCTTCCTGAACAGCTCTCCTCAGTTTCTCTTTTTCCGCGGAGCCAGCAGGTCGTGTTCCTGTCACCGCTGAAGAAATTGTTATTTTATTTGTTTCTTTAGACCGCGTACCTGCCTTCCCCATACCGATACCGGTATCGCCGGTCTTTTCTTTCTTTCTTTAAAAAATTATAATTCTTTTTTCTTATTTTTTAGCTTTTTGGTCACTTCAGAGAGGCCTCTCGGCCTACTCAATTTCTCCTCATGGAGAAGCCAGCCCCTGGATTTAAGAAGTGTACCAAATGTAATGCTGTTATTTCAGTCACAGACACCCATGAATGGTGTCTGAAATGTTTGGGGCCTGACCATTCCATACCGGACTGCCCATCTTGCTCCCACATGTCTAAACGTGGGCTGCAGAACCGGGCCAACAAATTCCATGTGCTGTTTGCTTCAGAGAATACAGCATCACAGTCATCCAGGTCTTCTTCTCCGGATGGATCTCAGGTAACCAAACCTTCTGTGGGCAAGTCCTCAAAGAGCAAATCTCCTTCAAAGCATCGAGAGGCTCTTAGCTTAGAACTTGAGGACCCTGCCCCAGCCAAACAACCCCGGCGGGAAGTCCAACTTCCAAAAACGCCAATTCAGGGGTCTCAGGTTGATATCGATGCTACGGCCTCGACAGATCACCTGTTAGCCTGCTCTGGGGTACCGGGTCACTCCGGTACCGACATCCAGGCAGCTATGGCGTCCATGGGCGATACTGTACAGTCCATGCAGCAGGCCGTCATGGCTTTCATTAAAGCTGCAACGCCATCGGTTCCGCTTTCAGCGGTTCCGGGCCCGATACCGGTATCGTCCGCCATGCCGGTATCGAGGCCGTCCACCTCTAAACGCAAGTCGGTACCGTATGGGCTTTCGCTCCATACCGGTTCCATACCCGATACGCCCGATATCGATACCGATCGGTACGCGTATCGTGCGTTAGAGGAAAGCACCGATTCCTCTGAGGATTTTCACTCCTCTGATGATTCTGCTGAGTTTTCACTCAACTTACCTGAGGAGCCCTCTTCTCCTAAAAGGAGAATGTCCCCTCCAGAGGATTTGTCCTTCCAGGACTTTGTTTTAGATATGGCTACAGCCCTTTCTATTACCACATCCTCTGAAAAGGAACCCAGATCCAAAAAACTGGATATTTTGGGATACTCAAAGGCCCCTAAGGAGGCAGTTACCCTGCCTATCCATGAAATCCTTCAAGAACAACTGATGGATTTCTGGGAAAATCCTTTGACTTTGTCTCCTTATTCCCGTAGGTTGGACACCATGTATAGGGTCCCTCCTTCTCCTGGTTTCCAAAAGACTCAATTGCCCCACCACTCTATTGTGGTGAAGTCTGCAATGAAGAAGATTAGGAGTACCAAAAGGCACTCTTCCACCCCTCCAGGACGGGAATGTAAGACTTTGGACTCTTTTGGTAGGAAAATTTTCCAGGCTAGTATGCTTATAGCCAGGATTAATTCCTACAGTCTCTATATGGGCATGTTCCTGGAGGAACTTGCCAAAAAGGTGCGGCATTTTGCCCCCTTTATCCCTGAGGATAAAAAGCAGGGATTCCTTTCCCTAGTGAAACAACTCTTAGAGGTTTCTAAGTTCTCTAATAGGGCAGCATATGATTCCTTTGAGGGAGCCAGTAGGGCTTCGGGCATTGCTATTGCAGCCCGACGTCTTGCTTGGCTCCAGGCCTCTGATCTGGAACCTTGGGTTCTAGATGGCTTACGGAATCTGCCCTGTACAGGTGAGAACTTATTTGGGGAAGAGTGGCAAATCAAAGCCACCCAGATGGATGCTGAAAATGCCACCTTGGAAAGACTTTCAAAGTCCACTTCAATTCCTACTAAGAAAAAGTCTTTTAAAAGGCCTTACTATAAGAAGGCCAGAGTTGCTTCAAATACTGGCCAGCAGTCTTCTCAACCTCGCTATACTGCTAAGCGTCAGCAATCCAAACAAGCACGAGCTAAGCCTGCAGCAGCTACTGTAGCTCAGCAGGCTCCAACCCCTCAGGGGTTTTGACTTGCTCCTTGGGAACTTGCCACTTCTGGTTCTAACACAACCAGAACCTCTCACCATACCCGGAAGGTTGGTTCACTTTGCTCCCAGATGGGAACAAATCACAACAGAACAATGGACCCTCTCTATCATTCGAGAGGGTTACAAACTTCATTTCTCCAGCCTTCCTCCCCATCATATGGTGAGACCATTCAATTCTCCCCCATCTCTCCTAACCCTGTTGGGTCAAGAGGTTTCCTCTCTTCTTGCCCAAGGGGCCATAGAAGAGGTTCCTCTTCCTCAACAAGGGTCCGGTTTCTACTCCCCTTATTTTCTCATTCCAAAGAAGACAGGGGGATTCAGACCAATCCTAGATCTGAGAGAATTGAACAAATTTCTCTTCAAGGAGAAATTCAAAATGCTGTCTCTCGGCATTCTCCTTCCTTACCTCCAGGGTCAGGACTGGCTTTGTTCTCTAGACCTACAGGATGCGTATACACATATACTCATCCATCCATCCCACAGAAAGTATCTTCGCTTTCTGTTTCAGGGAAAACATTTCCAATACAGAGTACTCCCCTTCGGTCTAGCCTCTGCTCCAAGAGTATTCACAAAATGCATGGCAGTCGTAGCCGCATTTCTAAGAGGCATGGGAATCTTTGTCTTCCCATATCTGGACGACTGGCTCATCCGAGCTCCAACTCAGTCACAGGCCCAGATTTCCCTGGACCACACAAGGAGCCTTTTGCAGTATCTGGGACTGGTAGTAAACCTTCCCAAGTCCCAACTCATCCCTACTCAATCTCTAGAATTCATAGGGGCCCAGTTGGACACCATCACTGCAAGGGCCTACCTTCCACATGTTCGAGGCCAGCGCCTCCTGAGTTTGGCCTCCCAAGCTCAGTCCAGCACTCACTTGACAGCCAGGGAAATGCTACGCCTACTGGGTCATATGGCCTCCACAGTGCATGTGGTGCCCTATGCTCGTCTTCATATGAGAGCAGCTCAATGGACCCTGGCCACTCAGTGGACTCAGGCGTCAGGAGCGCTCTCAGACCAAATACAAACCTCCGATCGTCTGTTTTGGTCCCTCCACTGGTGGACTTCCACCAAGAATCTGTTGTTGGGGGCTCCATTTCAACCATTGCTACCCCAAGCAACCCTCACAACAGATGCCTCCCAAACAGGGTGGGGAGCCCATCTGCAAACTCTCTCCACTCAGGGCACTTGGTCTCTACAGGAGTCCACCCTTCATATCAATCTTCTGGAACTGCGAGCAATTTACCTTGCCCTCAAGGTCTTCCACTCCCTCCTAGCCAACCTCACTGTCCTAGTTCAGACGGACAATCAGGTGGCCATGTTTTACATAAACAAACAAGGAGGGACGGGCTCTCTGTCGCTTTGCAACGAAGCTCTAAGACTATGGGCCTTCGCCAGAGAGCATCAGATTCACCTGCTAGCAGTGTATCTCCCAGGAGTTCAAAACTCTCGGGCAGACAGGCTCAGTCGAGTTCTGCTGCCACACGAATGGTCCCTACATTTGGACCAAATAAACCGAATCTTTCAGGAATGGGGGACCCCGGACATAGACCTCTTTGCAAGTCCGTGGAATGCCAAACTTCCCCGGTTCTGTTCCAGAACTCCGTGTCAGGGAGCTCAGGCTACAGACGCCTTTCTCCTGAATTGGAATCAGGCATTCCTATATGCCTTTCCACCCATTCCTTTGATTCCCAAGACTCTGTTCAAACTCCAGAGGGATCATGGAACTATGATCCTCATAGCTCCACGCTGGCCACGCCAAGTGTGGTTCCCTCTACTTCTACAGCTCTCCCAGGGATCCTACTTGGATCTGGGAGCTGCGCCAGACCTCCTGTCTCAGGAGGAGGGGACTTTGTGGCACCCAAACCCCAAATCCCTTCACCTCAGTGCTTGGTTACTGAAGGCTTAAGCCTTCAAGACTTTCATCTTTCCCAACCAGTGAAAGATATCCTTTCTGCCTCTAGGAAACCCTCTACCAGGCGTTCCTATGCTTTCAAATGGAAACGTTTTTCCATTTGGTGTGCTCAGCAGGGTCTTGACCCTCTGGCACTTCCTTTGAATTCTCTTCTTGATTATCTCCTGCATCTATCCAATGCAGGCCTCAAGACGAATTCGGTAAGAGTCCATTTAAGTGCTATTGCAGCATCCTTGAAACATATAAATGGACAACCTATCTCCTCTCATCCTCTTGTTGCAAGATTCATGAGAGGCCTGACTCTCACTAAACCTCCCATCAGACCACCCCCGGTCGCATGGGATTTGAATCTAGTGCTCGGTCAACTTATGAAGCCACCTTTTGAGCCAATGTTTTCCACCTCCTTGAAATTTCTTTCCTGGAAGGTCATCTTCCTCATTGCAGTCACTTCGGCTCGCCGCATAAGTGAGCTGCAGGCTTTAGTGGCTAATCCACCTTACACAAGATTTCATCATGATAAGGTGGTCCTTAGGACGAATCCCCACTTTATGCCTAAAGTGGTCTCGCCTTTTCATCTTAATCAAGAGGTATATCTACCTGTCTTTTTTCCAGCTCCTCATGCATCCAATGCAGAGAGGAACCTTCATACTCTGGATTGTAAAAGAGCTCTCGCTTTTTACCTTAATAGGACTCAGCCACATCGAAAGTCTTCTCAACTTTTTGTGGCCTTTGATCCTTCCCATTTGGGACTTCCAGTCTCCAAGCGTACACTTTCCAATTGGATTGCTCAGTGTATTTCTTTTGCTTACCAGAGCAAAAACATTTCTCTGGAAGGCCATGTCACTGCTCACAATGTGAGGGCCATGGCAACTTCTATGGCTCATCTGCACTCTGTTTCCATAGATCAGATCTGTCGAGCCGCTACCTGGGCCTCGGTTCATACCTTCACAGCCCATTACTGTTTGGACAAGGACTCCCGCCGGGATGCCTTGTTTGGCCAGGCTGTCCTCAAGCACCTGTTCCATTCCTAAACAACTCCTGCCCACCTTCCCAGAATGGATGCCTGAGATCCATACGAAGATGGCGAACCTTTACCGGGGATCCCATGCATCTAAGCTAGGGAGTCCCCATATGTGAGGACTTATTCCTGCTTGTTCCTGGAGATAGCACAGTTACTTACCTGTAACAGGTGATCTCTGGGAACAGCAGGAATTAGTCCTCACAACCCACCCACCTCCCCTAGGAGTTGTATCTTTTATCTATCTATCTTCCTGTCCTCTCTCTGTTGACTCAGCTATAAACTCGAAACTGAGGAGAGCTGTTCAGGAAGGCGGGAAGGCAGTGCGCATGTGCAGTGGGAGGTCCCAAAAGCTTCTATTCTAAGAAGCTGGGGAGCTTTCCCGCACGGGCTCCGTCGGTACCGACGTACCCATATGTGAGGACTAATTCCTGCTGTTCCCAGAGATCACCTGTTACAGGTAAGTAACTGTGCTTTCCCAGAAGATATATAGATTCCATGGTGCTTGTCCCAGGAGTAAGAGAGGAAGGCCAGCAATGAGATGGATCGAGACAATAACAGCAGCTACAGGTACCAGTCTGTCAACAATGAGCCGCCTGACTGAAGACCAAACACAATTTAGGATAGCTATCCAGAGGGTCGCCATGAGTCAACTCCGACTCGACGGCACTTAACAACAACATCGTATCTCCCCTCAGCCATCTCTTTTCCAAGCTGATCAACCCTAACCTTTTAAGCCTGTTAAAATAGAGCTCTCCCATCTTTTTATTTTTATTGATTTTTTTTTTTTGGGGGGGGGGGAGAGGCAGGAGGAGTTTCCTTATTCTGTAATGTTCCAACATTGTTTTTCATGGTCTTCGGGTTTTTTGCTAATTCTTTATTGTTTAGAACATGGCAGAGACCAAATCAAGTTTTAGACCTTGCTCAGAATGTGGAAGAATCCAGAGTTTTAACATGAGTGCTGAATGTTTTATCTGTTTGGGCTAGGAGCAAAACCAGGCTTAGTGCAAGCCCAAAAGGATCACCTCTATAATAACTACAACCCAGAAAGGAGGCTGTTGTTTGTGCAGAAATAGGTATGAAGAACTTCCTCTAGAAGTGCTTTTGTGTCCCAGCACTGTACTCATTTGTGTACCTAATTAATCCTGCTGTCAGTGGAGAACAGTTGTTACAGCTAAGCAGTTTTTCATATATCAGGAATTTATATCATAGTAACATAGTATAGTATATGACTGCAGATAAAGACCAGCATGATCCATCTAGTCTGCCCAGCAAGGTGTCAAGAGTAGGTGCACTTGCCGCTCTGTGCAGGTCACCTCTCCCATGCCTTTGTATATCCAACAGATATTCCTGCTTTAAAGCACATTGCCTGCAATGTCTCTCTGCCTTTACAGTATGGACTTCCAGTATAGTTTGGACAGCTCAGAAACCAGAGTCCATAATACTTTCTTGAAGTTGTTTTTTCTTAGCCTTTACATAGCAGACTTCTCTGTCAGTGTGTACCTGGCACTCTGTTCTTGTCTAAATATAGCTTTATACTTGCATTCTTGACTTTGGTGTGAATTAAAGCATGAGGGAAGTCATGTTGGATAATACTGAATAATATTTAGAAATGTATTTATAGTCCTCAAGGTATCTGGAGTTTTTCCAAGAAGAGAAGTAAGTCAAAGCCAAGGGGAACACATTCTCTAATGAAGGGGACTGAAGTTGTCCTTAGTTAATTTCAAGGTCATTTGTATAAGGAAACTCTAATATTAGTAGAAGAAATTATGTCTTAATCAGAACGGGTCACTAGCATGTGTGCAGCATGATTCTAGTTCTTGGAGCCTTATAAAAATAGCCTGGCCAGAGTCCTTACTTTTAATTAGGCTATATATCCAGATTGCAACGCACTTTTTAATATACTATTTTTGAAATTTCAATTCAGCCAAGCTCTGGGGTGCATGTGCTTTGCAGCACATTCTAGTGTCAGCCTCATGAGAGCTTTCAGAGGGATGAAGGAACAATTGGTGCACTGAACTTCCAGATGAATAAATTGAGCCACAGGGAGATGAATTACTGAGTAACGGTGCTGGCAGGGAGACTCAGACTCGTATCTGAAGACTTATTCCCACCAGCTCTCCATGTGAATAAGGCAGTGCGCAAGACCTGCGTGTTCCAAAACAAAAATCTAAAAGAACTATGGCACTCCCTGCACTTGTGTGTGAGGAATCGAACAGTACATTCGTTTTTGTTTGGTTTCATTTCAGGTTCAACTGCTGCTGAAGTTGGTCTGGTTCAGCACATACGAGTTTCTCACATGTGTTGCAAAAGTGGCAGACCTCACAGGGCACCTTGATAAGATTTTATACCAGTCTAGGGAGGAGCCAGCTGTCTTGGTACATGTGGGTACCAATGACATAGGAATATTGGAGAGAGGTTCTGTAAGTCAAATTTAGGCTTCTAGATAGAAAGCTGAAATCCAGAACCTCTGGGGTAGCATTCTTAGAAAAGCTCTCCGTTCCACAAACAGGACCCAAGAGACAACCATAACTCTGGCATCTCAATGCGTGGATAAGAAGATGATGCAGAGAAAATGGATTTAGATTTGTTAGGAAACTGGGCAACATTATCATGAAGGGAGAACCCATTCAGAAAATATGGGCTTTACCTTAACCAGGATAGAACCAGGCTGCTGGTGCTACCTTTTTAAAAAAGAAGAGAGCAACTTTTAAACTATAACCTGGGGGAAAGGTGACAGTAACTCAGGAGCACATGGCTTGGAGGAAGCTATAATGGAAGGATATCATCAAAATAGGGAAGTTAGGGCATCCTGATAGAGAGATGCCCTAACTTCCCAGGTTCTTTTAAGTAACGAACAGACAGATTTGAAAGATTGCAAATTATCCCTGTCAACAAATAATATATATTGAAATGTCTTTGTACAAATGCTAGAAGCCTAAAAATAACATGTTGTGGCCATTTGGAAATAGTGATCATATCATGATCAAATTTGACGTATTAACTGGAGTGAGGACATTAACTTAATCTACTGTGCTAGCATTTAACTTTCAAACGGGAAGTTATAAGAAAATGAGGAAAATGGTTAAAAAAAAGTAGCTAAAAGGAGCAGCTGCAAAGGTAAAGGTTACACCAGGCATGGATTTTAACCAAGTATACCATCTTGGAAGCCCAGACCAGATACATTCCGCATATTAAAAAAAAAGGCAGAAGACAGACAAAACAGCTGGCATGGATAAAAGCTGAGGTGAAAGAAGCTATTGTAGCTAAAAGAAAATTTTTCAAAAAATGCAAAAAAGAATCTGAATGAAGAGAAGAGAAATTAGCATAAGCACTGGCAACTCAGATGCAAAGCATTGATAAGGAAGGGAAAGAGAATTTGAAAAGAAGTTTTCTGAAGAGGCAAAAATGCATAGTAAAAACTTCCGGGTACATTCAAAGCACGAAGCCTGTGAGGGAATCGGTAGGACCATTAGATCATCATGGGGTAAAAGTGGCACTCTGAGGACAAGTCCATAGTGGAGATACTAAATGAATTCTTTGTGTCTGTCTTTACATGCCAGAAATTGTATTTAATGGTGGCAATTCAGAGGGACTGAAACAAATTTCAGTGAACAAAGAAGACACAGTAGGCCAAATTGACAAACAAAATATTAACAAATCACCTGGGCTGGATGGTATACACTCCAAAGTGCTGAAAGAACTGAAAAATGAAATGCATATATGCTATGAGAAATCTGTAACCTATAGTTTAAGATAATCAACAGTATCTGAAGATTGGAGGGTGACCAACATAATGCCAGTTTGTAAAAAAAAAGGGTTCTAGAGGTAATCTGGGAATCTACAGACCAGTGAGCCTGACTTCAATGTCAAACAAAATGGTAGAAACTATTATAAAGAACAAAATTACTGAACAGGTAGATGAATATGGTTTACAGCAGGGGTCTCAAACTCAAATTGCTTTGAGGGCCAAATGAGGACTTGTAAAGTAACCCGGGGGCCGCATAAGACGCGGGGCCTCATTTGCATAAGGGGCCTCATTTGCATAAATATTTGCATAATGTTACCATACACTAACTTTTAGTAAACATGCCTCTTTAATGAGTATGGATAAAGAAAGACTAAAAGATTTAGAAACAGGAAGACAGTAATTAAACTGGGAACCCCAAAAGCCAAACTTGGAATGTACAACAACACTGTAGAAATAAAACTATAAATTAATTTCCTCTTGTACTAAACAAAGCGCAAACATTAATGATGCACATTTCCCAGAGCTGACATATTCCAGTTAATAAATTCAAAATAAAGAGAGATTTTTCTACCTTTTGTGCATTTTTTTTCAGTTGCAATTGTTCCAGCCACTTTCTTCTGGTTTCTTCATGTCTTCTGCTAACTCTCCATCGTCTGCTGTCCATTTGCCCTTTCTTCTCTCCTAGTTTTTTTTCCATTCTCTCTCTACATCTGCTTTAACATACTAATCTTTCTCCTTTTTCTCTTTCCTCATTCCTATTTCATCCACTCCAATTTTACCCCTCCATCCTCAATCCCCACTTACTCTCCCAATACCTGGCCAATTGTAGATTTGTCTTCTCTCCTAGACAAAATATTTTTCCCCTCTCCATTTCACTTTCCCAGCTCCATCCCATTCTAATCCTCCCCCAACATCAGCTCCCTTCTAGTTCCAGCCCCACCCAGCATCCGCTCCCTTCTAGTCCCTGCATCAGTCCATTTCCAGTCCTATCATAGCCTCACCATCAGCCCATTTCCAATCCTAGCCCCCCATCAGCCCATTTCCAATCCTAGCTCCCTCCCCTCACAGCCCATTTCCATTCCAAGCCCCCCTCCCCATCAGCCATTTGCAGTTCAAGCCCCCCTTCCACTCAGCCCATTTCCAGTCCTAGCAACCCCCCCCCCAGCCCATTACCAGTCCTAGACCCCCCATAGCCCATTACCAGTCCTAACCTCCCCATAGCGCACTTCCAGTTTTACCCCCTATCACCCCATTTTCAGTCTTAATCCCCCCCATAGCCCATTACCAGTCCTAACCTCCCCATAGCGCACTTCCAGTTTTACCCCCATCACCCCATTTTCAGTCTTACCTCCCCTCATAGGCCATTACCAGTCCTAACCCCCCAATCAGCCCACCTCCAGTCCTAACCCCCCAATCAGCCCACCTGCACTTCTTAACCCCATCCGGCCCATTTCCAGTCCTAGCCCCCACCATAGCCCATTACCAGTCATAACCCCCCCGCCAATAGCCCATTTCCAGTCCTACCCCCCCTGCCAATAGCCCATTTCCAGTCATAACCCCCCCCCTGCCAATAGCCCATTTCCAGTCATAACCCCCCCCTGCCAATAGCCCATTTCCAGTCATAACCCCCCCCCCCTGCCAATAGCCCATTTCCAGTCATAACCCCCCTGCCAATAGCCCATGTCCAGTCCTACCCCCCCTGCCAATAGCCCATTTCCAGTCCTACAGCCCCCCCTGCCAATAGCCCATTTCCAGTCCTACCCCCCCCCCCCCGGTAAATAAAAGAACACCTGGCTTCTGCTGCTGCAGCAGAAAATCAGCTGTCCCGCGGCCCCTTCCTCTCTGCCTGGAGATCCCTCATTGTGCTTCATCAGCGGCGTGCTTTTTAAGCCGCGAAGAGAGTATTTCCCTCTCGCGCGGCTTAATCCTATTCACTTTTCAAGCCTCGCGAGAAGGGAATACTCTCTTCGCGGCTTGAAAAGCACACGCTGATGGAGCACAATGAGGGATCTCCGGGCAGAGAGGAAGGGACCGCAGCACAGCTGATTTTGCTGCTTGAGCAGCAGAAGCTAGGTTTAAAAAAAAAAAAAATTGACAGTCGATTCTGCCGCTGCCACGGCAGCAACGGCAGAAGCAGAAGCAAGGCTTTTTTCTTTCCTTCCGTCGCGGGCCGCACAATGTTCTGGCCCGCGGGCCGCGTGTTTGAGACCCCTGGTTTACAGGGTTAAAGTCAACACTAATTTAGCTAAGGGAAGTCTTGCCTCACCAATGTGCAACATTTCTTTGAAGGCATGAATAAACGTGTATATATATGCAGGAGCGGCTCAAGAGTGGTGCGGGCCATGTGCGGAGACCCATTGCAGAGCCTCATTTGCATATCCACTGGACCTCATTTGCATAAATTTAATTTATTTTATTTTAAAATGTATATATTGCTAACTAAAATTTTAGGTTGCTTTCAAAGGAGCTCTTCACAAGCCTTTTTTTGTCCTGGCAATGACTTAGGGGCATGTTTACTAAATGTTAATGTGTGTTAAGTGCCACTGCACCAATAGAAATAAATGGGTTTTCCTGCACTTAGCGCACATTAACATTTGTGAATGCTTATTAACTTTAAACATGTCTCTTAATGAGTGTCTGAATACCACTTACATGGGCAGTGAGGATAAAGAAAGATTACCAGGTTTCTACATGACTATACTCTAGTGCCAACTGCCAGGCACATTAGGAAGTACTATAAATCCTGCTAATTTAGAACCCATAGCAAATCCGCCGTATCATAACAGCACTACCAGGACTCACAAAGTACCAAATCCTACCACAAATATTAAACCAATAGAATCTCAGAGAATGCCAATATATTTCATAAGAACATCAATTAATTTCCTCTTGTACCTAAACAAAACGCAAAGATGTTAGCGATGCACATTTCCCAGAGCTGATATAGTCCAGTTAATAAATTTAAAATAAAGTATTTTTCTACCTTTTGTTGTTTGGGCATTTTATTTTTCAGTCGCAATTGCTCCAGTCGCTTTCTTCTGGTTTCTTTGTGTCTTCTGCTAACTCTCCATTGTCTGCTGTCCATTTGTCCTTTCTTCTCTCTGCTAGTTTTTTCAATTCTCTCTGTACATCTGCTCTTACATACTGATCTTTCCCCTTTTGGTCTTTCCTCCATTTCTTTCTTTATTTCTTTTTCATCCACTCAGATTTTACTCCTCCATCCTCAATCCCCATTTACTCTCCCAATACCTGGCCAATCATAGATTTTTCTTCCCTCTCACACAAAATATCTTTTCCCCTCTCCATCCTCACTCTCTCAGCCTCATCCCCTTCTAGTCCTCCCCCAACATCAGCTCTCTTCTAGTTCCAGCCCCTCTCAGTATCCACTCCCTTCTAGTCCCATTCTTCCATCCCCCCACAACAGCCCATTTGCAGTCCTAGCCCCAGTCTTCTTCCAAGGCCAGCAGCTCTCTCTCCTCCCTCCTCCCACCCCCTCTCATCAGTCCATTTGTAGCCCTAGCCCCTTGTTTTCTTCTAGGGTCACTAGCTCTCTCCCCTCCTTCCCCCATCAGCCCATTTCCCATGCTCCCCGCACCTGTCTGACCATCTTCAGAGGGAGCTGGAGAGGCCCAAAACCCAGCACTTCGGGTCACCTCTGCAGAGCCGTGAGAAAGAATGGCGTTTTCCTTCTTTCCTGCAGCTCTGTTAAAGTTGATCTGCCGGAGTTCCAGTGACATCAGCGGACCTAATGGTGGCGCGGTAAATTAGCTCCACCGCTGAAGCCTTATAAAGGGAGATAAAAAGCCGCTAAAACAAAGTGAAACAGCAATGTAAGGAAGGGGCATTATGTTAAATAAACCCCAGTTCTAAGCGGCAGGGCGAGAGGTCGGCGATCACTCCTTAAAGGGCCTGAGCTGCAGAGAGCGGAGCCGGAGCGGGAAGCTGCGTGATCGGGCCGCGTGGTGGACGGAGCAGCTCGGGTGAGAAGGCGTTCGCCTAGAGGGCCGGAGAGTGCAGGCGGCATATCCACAGAGACTGAGAGAGGCCTATCGAGGAGGTAGAAGCGGAGGAGCCACCTGAACAGGAGAAAGCAGCAGAGGGAGCGGAGGCGCCAGTATCTCTGGCGGGAGGTCAGCGAAGCCGTGTGATTGCACTGGAGAGCACGTGGAGCAGGGAGGTGGAGGCCCGAGACAATCAGGGAGAGTGCACCAGGTACAACAATCAGTGAAATCAAGTGGCAATAGAGAGGAGAAGTCGAAATAGCAGCAGAAAGGGAGAGCGAGCGAAACGAGTGGAGAAACTAACAGGAAGACACCCTCAAAGGTCAGACAAGCGAAGAGAGCTTACTGAATAAAAGAGATAGCAATCTCTATATCACCTACAATTGCAGTAAACAAAAGGAAATAAGGCTCAGCCCTACATAAGGGCAAAAATTGCCAAGACAGAGAGAGACGGCAGAGGCATGTGCGCTGCTGAATGATAATACTATTAAAAAACTACCCTATTACAAGCCGGACAAAGTAGGGGGAAATCAAATTAAAGAACTAAAAAAAGTCAGCCAAACATAGACACACACAAAATACTGGGAGCAGCTAACTACAACGTAGTGGCCGACTTGGATTTAGTGGCAGTTACAGAAACATGGTTCACAGAAAACCATGACTGGGATGTAACTATACCTGGTTATACTTTATTCAGAAAGGACAGGGTAGGAAGAAGCGGAGGAGGAGTGGCACTATATGTAAAAACTACTATTAAAGCTTTGGAATTACAGAGCTTAAAAGGGAAAGAGGAGGCATTGTGGGTTAAACTAGAAAGAGGGAAAGAGAAATCTGTTTGCATTGGCATGATATACAGACCTCCTTCACAAGAGGAAGAGGTGGGCAAAGAGTTAATTGAAGACATACGCAGCATTGCTAGGAAAGGGGAAGTGCTACTGATAGGGGATTTCAATATGCCAGATGTTGATTGGCACATTCCTGCTGTAGTATCATCTAGAATTAAAGAGATCCTGGATTCTCTACAGGGAGAGCTATTCAAGCAATTGGTAACAGACCCCACGCATGAAGGGGCCGTACTGGACTTGGTGCTTACCAATGGTGAAAGTGTTTCTGATGTTATAGTGGGAGATCATTTTGCATCCATTGATCACCAGATGGTGTGGTTCAGTATTAGGACTAGGACTGTTAGAATCCATTCAAAGGTGAGGGTCTTTAGGAAGACTAACTTTGCCAAGATGGGCCAATACCTCAGGGAGTCGTTAGCGGGATGGGAACAGCTGGGGGATGTAGAAAAACAGTGGGCAAACCTGAAAGGGGATATTTTAAGGGCAACCAACCTTTTTGTTAAAATGGTAAATAAAGGTAAAAGGAAAAGGAGACCGCTATGGTTTTCGAAAAAAGTAGCTGAAAAAGTGAAGAAAAAGAGGGAGGCCTTCATGAAATACAAGAGATCACAGAGAGAGGAAGACAGGCAGCTATATTTGGAAAAACTTAGAGAAGCTAGCAAAGTAGTCAGGAAAGCAAAGATTCAAAAATATTAGGAAATAGCCAATGCAATAAAATGGGATAAGACATTTTTCAGATACGTTAGTGAGAAGAGGAAGGGCAAAAGTGGTATTGTCAGACTGAAGGTGAAGGGGAGGAATATGTAGAAGCTGATGAGGATAAAGCGGAATTGCTTAACAAATATTTCTGTTCTGTGTTCACAGATGAAGAACCAGGAGCAGGACCTCAGAAAAAACCCACAAACAGCAACAGAAGCGAGGGACATCTTGAACAATTTTCAGAAGACTGTGTTCGTGAGAAATTAGCTCAACTTAACGTAGACAAAGCGATGGGACTGGATGGGATACACCCTAGAATACTGAGGGAACTTGGGGCTGTTCTAGCAGCTCCACTGACTGACCTTTTCAATGCCTCGTTGGAGTCGGGAGTGGTGCCAAAGGACTGGAGAGAGGCTCATGTGGTGCCTTTACACAAAAGCGGAAGTAAGGATGTGGTTGAAAACTACAGGCTGGTTAGTTTAACTTCGGTGGTGAGTAAATTATTGGAAACGCTGCTGAAAGAGAAAATAGTGAGGTTTCTGGAGTCCAGCGGATTACAGGATCCGAGGCAGCATGGATTCACCAGAGGCAGATCTTGTCAGAGAAATCTGATTGATTTCTTTGACTGGGTGACCAGGGAGTTGGACCGAGGGAGAGCTCTAGATGTGGTGTATTTAGATTTCAGTAAAGCCTTTGACACTGTTCCTCACAGGCGACTTATAAACAAACTGAGCACCCTAGGGATGGACCCTAAAGTTACTGCTTGGGTTAGAAATTTGTTGGGTGGGAGGCGACAAAGAGTAAAAATAAATGGAGCTCACTCTGAGGAGAAGGATGTTACCAGTGGTGTGCCCCAGGGATCTGTCCTTGGTCCGATTCTTTTTAACATCTTTGTTAGTGATATAGCGGAAGGGTAAGGTTTGCCTCTTTGCAGATGATACCAAAATCTGCAATAGTGTAGACACCCAGGAAGGTGTAGATAACATGAGGAGGGATCTAGCTAAGCTTGAAGAATGGTCTACAATTTGGCAGCTGGGATTTAATGTTAAAAAATGTAAGATCATGCATTTGGGCTGCAGCAATCCAAGGGAGCAATATAGTATAGGGGGTGAAGTACTTTTGTCCACTAAAGAAGAGCGGGACCTAGGCGTGGTTGTGTCTGATGATCTTAAATTAGCTAAACAGGTAGAAAAGGCGACGGCAAAAGCTAGAAGGATGCTTGGGTGCATACGGAAAGGAATGGCTAGCAGAAAAAGGAGGTGATCGTGCCTTTGTATAAGTCTTTGGTGCAACCTCATTTGGAGTATAGTGTGCAATTCTGGAGACCGCACCTTCAAAAGGATGTGAACAGGATGGAGTCGGTGCAGAGGGTGGCTACTAAAATGATTAGTGGTCTTCATTATAAAGCATATGAGGACAGACTGAAGGATCTTAATATGTACACCTTAGAGGAAAGGCGGGATAGAGGTGATTTGATTGAGATGTTTAAATACCTCCGTGGCATAAATGTTCAGGGAGAGAGCCTCTTTCAATTGAAAGCAAGTTCTGCTACGAGGGGACATGGGATGAGGGTGAAGGGAGATAGATTCAGGAGTGATATGCAGAAATATTTCTTTATGGAAAGAGTAGTGGATCCGTGGAATAGTCTCCCAGTGGTGGTGGTAGAGATGAGGACAGTAACTGAATTCAAAAAAACATGGGACAAACACAGAGGATCTCTAAAGGTAAAAAGGGGACTGTTGTAGTTGTTAATATGGAAGGACAGACTAGAAAGGCCATGTGGTCTTTTTCTGTCATCATATTTCTATGTTTCTATGATTGTCTGGAAAGGAAGTAAAGTGGGGGAAGGGACCACATTAAACCCTATAATAGCTCATAGTGGGAAGGTATGGAAGCAGAATAGGAAACTTTTAATACAAGATAAAGAATACTCACAAGGGATGACATTAACGGCGTGCTTTGGGAAGGGGTAGGGGCCAGGAGTGAGTGTATTGAGAAGATGGGCTAAGGTGGGGCTTACGCACATTTCACAAATAGTGACCAAAGAGGGGGTCAGAGAGTTTGAGGGTATTAGGGATTTATATGGGTTACCATGAAACGATTATTATAGCTACATCCAGATTAGCCACTTTTTGTGACAGCAAAAGGTATGAAAGGCTCTATGAGGGAATAGAGGGTGGTTTGAGGCCCTGATATCAGGACAATTAGGCCAGAAGGGAGCCATGTCTAAGATTTATAAAGGGTTAATGGAGGGAGGAAGGGGTTAAGTTAGAGTTTATGAAGAAATGGGAGGACGATTTAGGGGTGCATTGGAGTGAAGAGGAGTGGGATAAGGTTATACAGACCATGGCAGGAATATCAATTGTTACTCAGATAAAAGAAAACGCCTATAAAGTGTTATATAGGTGGTATTGGACCCCAGTTCGTAAAAGGCGAGCGGGATTGGGGTAATCTGATTTGTGCTGGAGGGGCTGTCAAGAGAGAGGAGATATGATACATATGTGGTGGAAGTGTGGAAAGATCCAAAAATGTTGGGATTATATACAAGATGACAGGACACAGAATACAGAGGACTCGAGAAGTTTGTTTACTGCACCAGTTATGGGAAAATATATCGGAGTGGGATAATGGGGTCCTACACCATTGCATTGTGGCAGCACGATGTGAGATAGCAAATTATTGGACAGGGACGTCTTTACCACAGAGTGAAGGCTTCATTCGAAGAATAGCGGAATTCTGTCTGATGCATCGATTGACCAAGATGAGGCAAGGGAAAGGAGAGAGGAGCATGGAACAATAGAAGGGAGTATGGGGATGGTTACAAGATTGGGGAGGGGGAGCAAAGAGGGATGGAACGAAGCAAAGACTGTTACCTTTATGACGTCATGTTTCTGTGAATATAAAGGGAGAGTTTCTATATATAGTTGAAATACTTATGAAAGTTACGTTGAGCTTTCGCAATGAAAACTAGAGGATGGGGGGAATGGAGAGGGACGGGAAGGGAGGGGGGGAAGGGAAGGGGATGGGGGGAAGAGAGGGGGAGGGATTGTAGAAGAAGAGACATCACAGCAGTTGTAACAGCCAGAGGTGCATAATATATATTGAGATGTGTAAAAGTCATACAAGTTGTATAATGAGAAGGCAGAAGATGTTTGTTACAATATTGGAAAGTATTAATGAACAGTTAAATGTAAACAAAAAAAACCGTTGATCCGCCGGTGCGCCGAATATCGGGAGGATAAATGAGGCCATTTCCTGTATCGTGCAAGACAGGAAATGCCCCCTGTTTATCCTCCTGATACTTGGCATTCTGGCGGGTCAAATTTAACAGAGCTGCAGAAAGAAGGAAAATGCCATTCTTTCTCACAGCTCTGCAGAAGTGTGCCGGGCTTCAGCCCTCGCCGGCTCCCTCTGGCGGCAGGCAGGCGCGGGGCCATGTGTGGGCAACATTCCTGCACAATGGACAGGCTGTCCCTAGATATATGTGAGCCAATTTATGTGAAGGCATATTTTACAAATGACATCCAAGTGCAATCTGGGACATCCAAGCCTGAACTTCTGCAAAAAAAAAAAAAAAAGCAGGCACGTCCAAATTCAAATATGTGGACGTTCTCGATAGGGATGTCTTCAGGGGAATCTATATAGACATCCCTGGAATAGCATGCAAGACCAGGGATGTTTAGGAATACCTTAATGTTTAGCATAGTGGGCTAGGACCAGGGAAGCAAGGGTTTGAATCCCACTGCTGCCATCATTTGATTGTGCAGAGTATCCAAATTATAGTACACGATAGTAGGAATCACCAAATATACAAGCAGAATGTTAGGAATTACAAGGAAAGGAATAAAAAATAAAACAATATCATATTGCCTCTGTATCAGTCTGATGTGACCACACCTTGAGTATTGTGTGCAATTCTGGTCCCCACATCTCCAAAAACAAATATAACAGAATTAGAAAAAGTATGGAGAAGGGTGACCAAAATGATAAAGGGGGTGAAACAACTGCTGTCTGAGGAGAGGCCACAAAGTTTGGAGTTCTTCATCTTTGAGATGAGAAGGATGAGGGAATGTATGATTGAGGTCTATAAAATTCTGAGTGGTTTATTCTTTCAAAAAATAAGACTTGGGGGGACATGCCATAAATAAAATGAAGTTACAAAGTAATATATTCACAACAAATAGGAGAACATATTTTTTCTCTCAATGCTTAGTTAAGCTTTGGAACTCCTTGCCAAAGGATATGGTAAAAAAAGCTATTGTTGCTGGGCTTAAAGGTTTGGACAAATTTCTGGAGAAAGTCATTAGACTGTTAAGGGAGACTTGGGGAAAGCCACTGCTTATCCCTGAGGATGAGAAGCATGGAATCTAGCCAGTTACTTGTGACATGGATTGGCCACTGCTGGAAACAGCATACTGACTGTGATAGACCTTTGGTCTGACCCAGTATGGCAATTCCTATGTTCTTATACCTACATACATATGTCACAAGTACCCTGACTAGATTCCATGCTACTTAGCTTCAAGGATAAGCAGTAACTTTCCCCAGTTCTCCCTTAACATAGTTAATTAATATTTTTATATATCTTTATTTCTTTATAGAGAGAGAGAGAGAGAGATAAACAAACATGGCAACCATATCATTTATATTATTTCCCCTTTCTTTCTGAACACACTCCTAAAACCATTGTCCACTCTCTTATTACTTCCCATCTCAACTAGTGCAACTTCCTTCTTGCTGGTCTCCTTCTGAGTCACTTCTCTTCCCTTCAGTCTATTCAAAACTCTGCTGTGTTGACTAATCTTTCTCCAGCTTTGATTTACTCATATAACCCCTCTTCTCAAGTCACTTCATTGGCTTCCCTTTCATTTCCATATCCAATTCATACGCCACCTGACCTTTAAATGCCTTCATTCTTCTGCTCCTCACTATATTTTTTCTTTTCTCTCCTCCTACACCCCTCCTCGTGAACTCCACTCTTCCAGTTCATACTGCTAGACCAGTCCAGACAAATGGGTTATGCACCCCTGCCAGCAGATTTGGAGACAGAGAATTCTACCAGAGCTCTGATAGGCTGGAGCCTGGTGATATAATCCTACCCCTAGGGGTCTCCCTCAGTTTTTCTCTGTCTCCAGCAGATCTGGATGCTTTGTTTTTTGCTCCTTCAAAAAGATTTAAAATGCTTTATTTCTTTGTGATTTCTTTTGGAAAGATTATCCCCTGTAGTTGCCAGTGTACTTATCTGAGCACCAGGGTATTTCCAGCTGAGCTCCTGTGTCCTGTCACAGTAGAGATCGCTGATGTGAAGACTCCCCAGCACTGGTCAAGAGGACTATTTAGCTGGATGGTAAGCCTCCTAAAATCCAGTCCCTGGGGCTGATTTTAGTGGTGAGGCAGCTGGCAGTGGTCTGAGCAGTGGTCCGTGGCTTCTCTGCACTTCGGTACTGTGAGTACAGCACCTGTCTTTCTCCCACTGATGTCTGCAAGCTCTGTGGTGACTTGATTTATTTTTATTGATTTTTCAGCGATTTTAGGCATTTTTCTCATGCCTGCAACCCTCCCACCTTGTCCTTAGACTTTTTAAGTTAATTCCTTAGCTTTTGGGGGTTTTAATTCACTCTTTTTGAGGTTTATTTTTGCCGGCGGCCATTTTGAATAGCTAATGAGCCCCGGTTTTTGGCGGGAAGCCAGATTCCTTTTCTACTTGCTTTCTAGCAGCTTATTGCTCTTTGTTTTTCCACAGCACTTGATAGCTGTAAGTTGTGGAGGGGTTCTTTTCTCTCTGCCTATGTATTGACATAATAAATAAAAAGAAGGGCATTCATGAATAGAGAACAGGATGCAATTCAGGGACAGAGTCTCACTGTGCCCTTTTCAGGTCTACGCTGCATAGGCTGTCAGAAGAAACACAAGGACTTCAAGAATCAGCTGTGCTCTTCCCCCAGCGACTTTATTCCCCAGATAAACTTGGGAACTCCTGAGCCTAGCTTCAGTGGAGCTCCCGATTGGCTTTACGCAGTGCTGAGTCTTTGCCACGGGGGCTTGGACATCCCCAGGAAGTTCAGGTATCATTTTCTGACAGAAACCTGTAAGTAAACTGTTTTTTTCTTACTTGCCTCAGCTGCCCTGGGTTGATTTCAACTGCATCCGGACCGGCTGCCTCTGAGTTTTGAAGTTCCTACTTTAAATTTTTAATCCACAAGGAACAGAACCACAGCACAATGGTTAAGACACTGACCAATGGTGCAGGGATCAAGGGTTCAATCCCCCAAGTGCCCAATGAACAGGACTGGCTGAGGTATTACATATTATATCTGCAGCCGGGTTACTTTGTATGTCTTACTGGAATATTGTACCTGTCTCATTCAATATACCATTTGATTGGAATTTTATGTCAGTGTTTTGGATCCTGACTGTTTTGGGCTCGGCCTAAAAAAACAAAAAAAAAAGCTTAATCACTGTAATCTTCAGTACAGCTGGGTTTGGGCTTCTCCATCCCTCCCCAGAAACACCTTTCAGCCCCTGCCATGAAGGTCTGAGTGGCTGCGGAGGGATCAAACTCTAATTTCCCTACTTTCAGTCACTGTAATTGCCTTACCCTGACTTTGAAAGTTTCTCTGCACCAGCACAGTGAATGACTGACAGTTTCCTTCTCAGTTCAGTGAATACCTGACAGTTTTTCTGTGCCAGCGGCCGTTTTGTTTTTCTCTTCAGTGTTTCTTTTTGGAGGGAACAGCTCTGAACAGCCGTTTCCACACATTTAAACATGCTGTGAAGGCACGGGGTGTTTCAAAATCCTTTTCTTTGAAGAGTCTTCTGTTTCCCTGAGCCTACCTTGATTTTTGTTTTAAACACTAAGATCAAAAAAAAAAAAAAATGAGAAAAGGTGGTTTAAGTCTCTGCAATGCTTGTTTCTCTGGCTGTATTATATGTGATATGTAATAAGCAGAAGGGGGAATTAATAGATTGTTTGTGTTCCACCTGCACGCTGCATCCAGGAGACTCTTCCCCCATTCCCACTGCGCTGCTAGATGGGATCATCAGCACCTTATCTCCTCCCTCCTCAGAGCCCTGCTGAAGGATCTTCCTGCAGGAAAGGACTCAGTCAGCTCCCATTTCGCTTCCACAGCCGCTGGAAGCCACAGCAACCTTGACTGACAGTGCGTTCCTCACACTCTTCCATCTGGCATGACACCTGTGGCGTTTGGAGTCTTTTGGTATATCTCCTACACCCACCCAGTAGCAGGCAAGGATATGGCGTGGTCTCGCAAGCGGTCCCATATGTCCTCAGACCTTGGAACGGTACGTCTAGGGGCATTGCATGTGCCTTGCGGGGTACTATGGATATTCAAGAAGACTTTAAATCTTCGGAGGTCAGCCCTGACTCGTTGGAGTAAGGAGATGGGGAATATTCTCCGTCTGTTTCTTCACTGACAGTTCTCATCCTTTTTCGGAAAGAGGAGTTGCCGGCTCTAATCACACAGGTGATGGAGCCGCTACTCCTAGCCGACACGCCTGATCCTCAGGGTTCTCAAATCCGGTTGCAGCCGGATCCCATTTTCCAGGGCATTCGTACGGCACGCGGTATTGGTCAGTTATACCCTTGGTCTCCCTCTGACTTGGACCGTTGGCTGACATGCCCGACAGTTGATGCATTATGACCAGGGTCACCAGGTATTCCACACTTCCGGTTGAGGGCGGAGCGGCACTCCGCGACCAGCCAGACCTAAAGAGTTGGGAGTCTGCTAAAGACGGGTTTTTTTTTCTTCGCCCGCTATTTCCTTCATGCAGGGGTGTGCGGAGGTCTAGCAACTCGGGCCTCCCTTCGATGGATTCAGCAGCTTCCAGGTGTTCCCGAGTTGGTTCATTTAGAATCCATCGCTGCATTCCGGGCAGAGGCCTTCTGTGATCTCTTGCGGCTGTCAGCTCGCTTCCTAGCACCGATGTCGGTAGCTCGGAGATGGCTCTGCCTGCGTCAATGGGCAGCGGATGTTGCTTCGTTTAAAGGCTCCAGCGTTTAGATGCCATTCATCCTGGTCCACCGTTGGAAGGAGGACTGGGCCGTTACTCTGTCTATTTTGGGATGCTTCAGGTACTGGATTTTCTAGGAGCTTGGTTCGACACTCGTCGGGGACGGGTGTTTCTACCTCAGGACTGCTTTCAGAAGATCTCTCTTCAGCTCCGCTGCTGCTTGGATCAAGCGGCGCCTCGGACTTGGGGCTACCTTCAACTCTTGGGGTCCATAGCAGCAACGATAGCCCTCGTTCCGTGGGCGAGAGCGCACATGCGCTGCTTGCAGACGGCACTTCTATCTCGTTGGTCGCCGGTATCGGAGAGTTATCGAATCCGGTTGCCTCTGCTTCCGCCGCTGCGCCGCAGCCTCCGCTGGTGGCTTCAGGCACGCAATTTTCTACGGGGGGTCCCTCTGGAGTCTCTGCGCTGGATCTTGGTGACGCCAGTCGCCAACCTCTCCGGTTGGGGAGCGCATTGCGGCTTGGCCTCGGCGCAGGGGAGTTGGTCACCTCGCGAAGCCCAATGGTCTATCAATCGTCTCGAGACGCGGACAGTGCGCTTAGTCCTTCTTCAGTTTCAGCCTCTTCTGCGGCGGCGTGCGGTTCGGATCCTGTCCGACGCCACGACAGTTGCTTACCTAAGCCGCCTAGGCGGCACAAAATGTCCGGGTGTCTCACAGGAAAGGCGTTTACTCCTCCCATGGGCGGAGAAACATCTTCAGGCTATCGGCGCAGCACATCGCAGGCATGGACAAGGTGCAAGCCGATTTTCTCAGCCGGCTCTCTCTGGAGCCCGGGGGCTGGGCTCTGCAACCGGATGCGTTCCGGTCCATTGTTCACCTGTGGGGACTACCGACCTTGGCTCTAATGGCTACGGTGCAGACTGCCAAGGCTTCGCTGTACTTCAGCCATTGGAGGGACACGGGAGCGCACGGCATAGATGCGCTCTCTCAGCCGTGGCCGACTCATCTTCTCCTGTATGTTTTCCCTCCCTGGTCCATGCTATTCATGGTTCTCCAGCGGCTCCGAGACCTTCGCGGCTCAGTGCTCCTGCTGGCTCCGAATTGGCCTCGCGGACCATGGTATGCGGATCTCTTTCGTCTGTCTCGGGCGTCGCCGCTCCGCCTCGAGGCGTTTCTCGGCCTTCTGATTCAGGGACCAGTGGAGATGGAAGACCCAGCTCCTTACTCGCTTTCAGCCTGGCTATTGAACGCCGCCGGTTTGCTCGCTAAGGCTATTCGCCTAGCGTGGTCGTGATGCTTTTCATGGCGCGGAGGTCTTCTGCGTCGCTGGCTTACACTCGGGTTTGGCGTCTCTTGCCGGTTGATGTTCGCGAAATAACCTCTCTCCCTGGCGTTGCGGTGTCCCGGACATCCTGTCCTTTTTACAGGCTGGAGTGGATAAGGGATTAGCACTCGGTTCCTTGCGAGTGCAAGTGGCCGATTTAACTTGTTTTCGGGGTCCTATAGCGGGGCGATCGATAGCTTCGCATTCAGACGTGTCTTGGTTCCTCCGCGGAGTTAGGGCCTTCCGGCCTCCTCTACGTTCGCCTGTACCGGCGTGGGCTCTCGCGCTTGTCCTCTGTGCCCTCGTTGCTCCTCCCTTTGAGCCTCTGAGGGCCTGTTCTCTTAAAGATTTGACTCTGAATGCAGTCTTCTTGGTGGCCATAACTTCGGCACGCCGTATTTCTGAGCACCAGGCTCTCTCGAGTCGAGATCCCTATCTCTCGTTTTCCTCAGAAGGCGTTTCTCTGCGAACTGTCCCTTCCTTTTTGCCCAAGGTGCTGACGCCGTTCACTGTTAACCAGCCTCTTTTCCTTCCGTCTTTTCCAAAGGCGCAGTGTGACAGTGGTCGGTCTCCGTTGCGGACGGTGGATCTTAAGAAGGTTCTTTTTCGGTATCTGAGGGTCACGAAACCCTTCCGTATGACTGTTCCTCTTTTTTGTCTTGTTCGCGGGTCCTCATTGGGGATCTGCAGCCTCCAAATCTGCCATTTCTCGGTGGGTTAGGGAGGCCATTGAGGCGGCGTACCTTCTTCTGGGAGAGCCAGCTCCACCAAGACTCCGTGCTCACTCCACTCGGGCGCAAGCAGCTTCGTGGGCCGGGAGGTCTCCTGTAGCCCCTCTCGATATTTGCCAGGCGGCGACTTGGTCGTTGCTGTCCACCTTTGTCGGTCATTATAGGTTGGGCGTTCATGCCCGTCAGGAGGTCCGTTTTGGAGTTGCTGAGCTGTCGGCGGCCTTGCCCCCCCTTGAAAGCAGGTAGCTTGGGTACTGCCCGTTTGTCTGGACTGGTCTAGCAGTATGAACTGGAAGGAGAAATTTCACTTACCGTTAATTTCCTTTCCTGGAATACTGCTAGACCAGTCCAGGACCCGCCCTGCTGTCTGTTGGAGTGCCGCTGGTGCGGTGCAGCCGCCGACCGCGGTTCTTCTCTTTGCCTTTATGCCTCGCCATGGGCAGTCCATGGGGTCATAGGTGGATACTGTTTTCAGCTCTAGGGAGTTCTTCGGCTCCCTTGTATATAGTTCACTTGAGACCCTCTGGGGTGCTGTTACAGTTCATGTTGCATTAGCTTGAAGACGTAACTGAGGGAGACCCCTAGGGGTAGGATTATATCACCAGGCTCTAGCCTATCAGAGCTCTGGTAGAATTCTCTGTCTCCAAGATCTGCTGGCAGGGGTTCATAACCCATTTGTCTGGACTGGTCTAGCAGTATTCCAGGAAAGGAAATTAACGGTAAGTGAAATTTCTCCTTCTACTGGCTTGCTCCTCTTTGCCCTTTTCTTCTACTGCTAACTCCAGAATTCGGTCCTTTCACCTTGCGGCTCCTTATGCCTGGAACAAGCTTCCTAAGTCCATATGTCAGGCTTCATCTCCGCCCCTTTTTCAGATCTTTGTTAAAGGCTCAGCCATCATTGACTATATTACTATGTTACTTCTTTGAGGCTGCCTTTGGATCCTGATCTCTTGCGTCTTCCTAACCTTTGTCTTGTCTGTCTTGATTAGATTGTAAGCTCTAATGAGTAGGGACTGTCTCTGTCTGTGTTTGTGCAGCACTGCATATGCCTTGTAGCACTTTATAAATGTTTAATAGTAACGGTAGTAGTACAAATAGGAAATCATCTTATATACATGATATTTTCCATTATTTTTGCTTAGTTAGTGGTTATTGGTATAAAAGCTATACTGGCTCAGTGCTTGAAAATATTTCTGTTACATGTTAAGACCTTGCCAGTAGAAGGAACAGCTTAGACCAGGAGTTCTCAACCCAGTCCTCAGGACACATCAAGCCATTCACGTTTTCAGGATAATCACAATGAATATGTGATAGATTTGCATGTACTTTCTCCTGAAAACGTGACTGGCTTGGTATGCTCCAAAGATTGAGTTGAGAACCTCTGTCTTAGACTGAGAAATTAATGCAGTTCTCCTGCACACCACTAGTTCACTTCCCCATTGGGTTTGTCTGAATCCTTTCATTTTCAAATGAATACACTTTGTTTGGAAGGTGTTGATCCTAAAGCTGTTGATGCATTTTCATTTTCAATTATGGAAGAGAAGCATCATAAGCCAAGCTATGAACTTGCAAGAGCCTCTCTGCAGGATCCATCTCCCTGCCATTTGAAGAGACAGATTTCACCCTTATTCTTAATGGGTCGTTTTGGTGCACCAATACTGGCTCGTTTCCCAGTCTGTCCTGATTTATTCATTAGATTGTTTCTGTACAACAGCAGTAAGGATACATACAAAACAGTGGTCAGTTGTGTTTAATAAGATGTGGTACACCAGATTCAGATGAGTCAAGTTTTATTAGTCAGTAATTGGAATGGTCTGCATTGGATATGAACATTTCCCCCAGTTTGTACCCCCCTTAACTAAAGAAGACTTGTCAGCACAATTTTATTTTATTTATACTCTGCCTGCCTATCTTACAAACCTAGGTGGGTAATAAGCAAACATTGCAAATAGGAAAATAAATTAATTTAAAACATACCTGAGAACACCAAAAATAAACAGTGGCTATCCTAATATATAATTTCAGGCAGTAAGACTAAATACCTTCATCTCTGAATAGGACTGTTTTCATATTCTTCCTAAATTTGGGTAGGACAGATTGCAGTGTCCAGAGTTATGGATCAGCTGAGGAAAAATACAAGGACATGAACCCATATTTCAGACATGCATTTAAATGAGGAATCCTAGCAACAAGAGTTTGAAGCAGAGGAAGTGCATAAGCGCTCAAGGTAATATATTCATATTGCGGACATGCAGTAAGCAGGAGAGCAGCTACGATCTGGGTCAGCTGCAGAGCCTTAATAGACAAGTAAATGGAATTAAAGTAATTAAGGACAGGAAGAACCATAACCTGAACTACTGTTTTGAAAAATCAGCTGGCCCCAACAAGTGCTTAAGCCTGCATAACAACAGGTTTAACAAAAAAACACAGCAGCAACTACACTTGAAGACATTATTAATGTTTTGGGAACAGCAGCAAAACTGAGTAGCTGAAGAGCACAAAGGTAAACATATGTGTCAAACTCCAGAAGCTAAGGCCAGATCAGTGCACTTAAATTGTGTTCTAAGCTACAGTATAGTAATAGTTTTTAAGATAGCATGTATTATCCAAACAATATTCCACAATTCTAGCATTGAAGAAGTGCACCTACAGCTACTTCTTGGGTGAATGGCTGGAATATCAATATGGTTACTTGAAGAGCATGGCAGCCTCTCTAGGCCAGATAAATGTAGAAGTTCTTATATGATAATCTTACCCAAAATGATGACTTATTTATTTTATTTAACAGTATTTATATACTACCTTTTCCTTAAATCAAAGTGGTTACATTAAAACTCAATTTTCACCTTTTGAAACACTGCCCAGATTAACAAGGTTGTTTACCTTAAAACTCCATTGTTAAACTCGAGTAATTACATTGTAACAAGGTATTTTACAACTCTGTAACTCAGAGACATCAATGTGATGTAACATTGGGTCATAACAGTATGTTTCGGTAACTTATTTACAACAGTAAACTATTTACAGTTCGAGGTCATGTTTTATTTATTTAGACAGTTTTGTATACCACCTTATCCTTCAATCAAATTGGTCACAACACAATTGGGGGATACATTTAACACAAGGGGATATGAGACACATACACTAATACTTACAGCGAACTTTGAGATCATGATCATTGTTCAGCAGTCATTGTCCGTGTCGTGTAATGTTGCCAAAATGTTCATTGAATAGGAATGTCTTTAGCATTTTCTTGAAGTCTTTAGCATCATTCGTGCATCTGATATTCGGTAGAGAGTTCAATAAATTTGTCACGTATAGTGAAAAGGCTCTATTTGAGGTGCATTGCTTAGTTTTGGAGAATTCCTTTGGTGTGATTAAAGTGTTTTTATTGTTTGTTCTTGATTGTCAGTTTATGTGGTATATTTTTATTAGGTCTTGGAGGGATTCAGCTGTTTCATTCTGGAGTATTTTGAATATATTAGTGATAGCCTTGAATCTTGCACGACTCCTTATCGGGACCCAATGAAGTTGTGCCAAGATTGGTGTTGTGTTAGAATTCAAGCAGCAGTGTTCTGTACTATTTGAAGTGAATGGATTGTTTTTGCTGGCAGGCCTTGGTAAATTAAGTTACAATAGTCAACAATATTGGTGTGATTATGGCCTGTAGTACCATTCTGAAGTCATTGTTACTAAGCAGGTGCTCTAGTCTCCGAATGGTTTTCATATTGTGGTAAATGCTTTGTGCTGTCTTGTTAATATGGGCTTGTGTGTTTAAGTTCTGATTAAAGATGACCCCTAGGTATTTAACTTCATTTTTGACAGTGATGTATCCGTTTTTTGTAGCTATTGTGGGGGGATGGTTGAAGGTCTTGTTCCTGATCGTCTCTCCGGGCCAGTCCAGGAACAAGAGAGGAACAAGAGGGTTGTCAATCTTCTCCAGCAACTGAGGACTGAAATCTGAAGTTTTGCAGACCTGGTGTCTGGCTCCCCCTGCTGGTCGCTCTTCAAGTCTTTTCAGTCCTCAGCAGCTGGAAGGGACATGTTCCTGGCTGACTCCCACGAAGTCCGTTATTTTCTGTAGATTTTGTTTTTATTTCTTTTGCTATCTTTTAAGCAGTGTTGCTGGGAAGAGCCCTAGCAGGGTTCCCCCCCCCCCTCCAGAAATGAAAAAATAAAACGTATTTAGCAGAGATCTGGCAATATTATACCGGAGCAGGAAAGGCAGAGCCTGTCTTTTAAGCTGCTCCGATTATCGAGGGAGGGAGCAGTGCAGTGCTGGGAGCCCCAGATACCTTCCTGCTGCCCTCAGAACTTAAGGTTTCTTTCCCACTAGCAGTGGGAGTTAGTGCCTTATCCCGGTCTAAGGGCTTAAAGCTTTGTTTCCTGAGTTCAGGTATGTTTTGAGTTTCTGGGCTTGTCGGGGCAGAGTGGCTTGGCGGCGGTTGCTGTCCTGTCAGCGTTCAGTTAATTTTTCACGCAGCAGGGAGTTCCGGGCCGGTTTTCTTGTCTTTTTTCGCGGCAGTTTTTCTTTCTGTAGAGGCCTCTTGTTTGCTGGCTGTTTTACCTTCCGAATCTGGTTTAGGGCTCTCTGGGGGTGCCGATCATGGACGGAGCATCGGAAGGCCGCCCTCAGGGCACTTCAGTTTTGGCGGGAACGGCAGCCATTTCTGAAGCAGCTCAGGTCCTTGTACCGGCTCAGGAGAAGCCTGCTAAAAAGAAAGCCAAGTCCAAATGGCAAGGACAGGTGGAGGATGCTCCTCCACACGCTCTGTCTGAGGTACACAAGGGCTTGGAATCTGTTTTTTCGGCTGACTTTATTTTGGCACTCCATCAGGCTTATTGTATGAAGTGGCAACAGGCCAAGCACAAGACTTCTGTCCCTGCGGCTGACCATAGCCTGGCATCTCTGCCTTCACTGTCGGATCCGGGAGAAGGATCTTCTAAAGTGGTCCAGGTAGCTGAGGTGAGTGCTGATAAGTCTGCTCAGCTCTTCTCCGGAGCTCCAGGGAATGGAGGAAGGAGAGCTCCTCTCGGATTCAGGTATGGAGTGGCCTACTGATGTAGAGGAGGCGGAGATTGCAGCGGGCGAAGATCCGAACAGGTTTCGAGTTTTTAGGAAAGAGGAATTAGGCGCGCTCATAGCCCAGACTTTATAGGCTTTGAATATTGCGTTGCCTGCGGCTCAGGAAGAGCCTTTAGAGGATCCCCTTTTGCAGGGGTTTAAGACGGAACAAAGGTGTTTCCCCGTACACAGGTCATGAAGCAGATGGTGGAGTCTGAGTGGGAATGTCCGGAGGCTTCGTTGAGGGGAGCTCGGGCTATTGGCCGGTTAAACCCTTTGCCGCAGGAGGAGCAAGAGTTCTTAAAACTGCCTAAAGTGGATGCCTTAGTGGCAGCGGTCACCAAGAAGACGACCATTCCAGTAGAGGGCGGTGCGGCCCTCAAGGATCTGCAGGATAGAAAGTTGGAGGCCTTGTTGAAGCAGACTTTCGAGTCTTGTGCCCTTTCGTTGCGAGCGGCTATGTGTGGAGCGTATGTTTCCCGAGCATCCATTCGCTGGATTCAGGGGAGCTCTCTCTCCCGACCCGAGCAGGACGAAGGCGCGAAGCTAGAGTCAGCGGCTGCTTACCTGGCAGATTCTTTTTACGATCTGGTGCGGATTTCGGCCAAATCCATGGCAGCGGTAGTAGCAGCTAGGAGATTTCTTTGGTTGCGGAATTGGGCGGCGGACGCCTTCTCCAAAGCGAGGCTCAGTAAGCTTCCTTACAAGGGTTCGCTGCTTTTTGGGGCCGCTTTGGAGAAGATTGTAAAGGATCTTGGGGATTCCAAAGGAGGTCGTCTTCCAGAGGATCGGCCGAAGCCTTCCAAGCCGGCCAATGTGCACAGGGGAGCGTCTCGAGATTTTCGCAGATTCCGGGGTTCCCGGTTTGCATCTTATCAGAGAGGTCGGTTTTTGGCCAGAGGGCAGTCCTTTCGTGGGGCTCGAGGTTTCGGGAGAGGATACTTCGGGTCCCAGCAGAATTCCTCAAAAACGCCGCAATGAAGTGAGGCTGGTCCAGGCGGAAGTCCCGGTGGGGGGGCGCGTCTTCAAGCCTTCCTGTCCGCCTGGGCCACCATAACTTCTGACCAGTGGGTCTTAGAAATTATTTGCGAGGGGTACTCCCTCGAGTTCGCTTGTCCGGTGCCAGAGGCTTTCGTGGTGTCTCCATGTGGTTTGGCGGAAAAGCGCTCAGCAGTAGCTCAGACCCTTCGACGGTTGTTGCGTCTTCAGGCGGTGGTTCCGGTCCCTCCAGGCCTATTAGGGTTAGGTCAGTACTCAATTTATTTTGTGGTGCCCAAGAAGGAGGGTTCGTTTCGGCCTATTTTGGATCTCAAAAACGTCAACCGTTGCTTGTGCGTTACGCATTTCCGCATGGAGACGCTTCGCTCGGTCATTTGCTCAGTGCAACCAACGGAGGTGTTGACGTCAATAGACCTTACGGAGGCCTATCTTCACATCCCGATAAGGCCAGAGCATCAGAGATTTCTACGCTTTGCGGTGCATTTGGGACATTTCCAAATCCGAGCCTTACCGTTTGGCCTGGCTACGGCACCGCGTACCTTCACGAAGGTGATGGTAGTGGTGGCTGCGGCCTTGCGGAGAGAGGGTGTCCTTGTGCATCCTTACCTCGACGATTGGCTGATTCAGGCACCGTCCGTGTCGGAGTCCCTGGAGGCCACAGCGCGGGTGGTGCGTCTTCTGGAGCGACTTGGTTGGGTGATCAACCAGGCCAAAAGTCAATTGCAGCCGGTAACGCGTCTCTTTTATTTGGGGGCGATCTTCGATACCGAGTTGGGGGCACTGTTCCCTCTAAGCTGTGCGCGTGTGCGCGCGCACACACCTCGCCGAGCGAGCGCACATACTTTACAACAGAGCGCACAAAAATTATGGTTTTGATTCTGATAGAAAACAACACAGACGTCTTAAAATGTAAAAGTTGTTTTGTATTTATGGTTTTCACAAGTTCTACAATGGTTTCTAGTGCAATCAATGTGGTGTACATACTGTATTCTGATGTGTAGTCAAATTTTAAAGTATGTAACTCTGAGTGTCGTTATGTGGCGCACAAAAATTTAACCTTCCTTTAAAAGCTGCACAGCTG
The DNA here is from genome assembly GCA_033557465.1 of Ichthyophis bannanicus. Classification (NCBI taxonomy): domain Eukaryota; kingdom Metazoa; phylum Chordata; class Amphibia; order Gymnophiona; family Ichthyophiidae; genus Ichthyophis; species Ichthyophis bannanicus. The sequence goes on along the minus strand of CM066033.1, from coordinate 366,146,447 downwards.
ATATTTTATGCGCACACAGCCTACAGAAAATTAGAGGGAACATTGGTTGGGGGTGGTTTTTCTACCAGAGAGCAGGGTGCAGAAGATCTTGTCGCAAGTGACACAGTTCTTGCGGCTCAAAGCGCCGACGGCATGGCGTTATCTGCAGCTCCTGGGCTCCATGGCGGCGACCTTAGAGCTGGTGCCATGGGCGAGGGCCCACATGCAGCCGTTACAACAGGCTTTGCTTTCAAGATGGTCGCCCCAGGAACATCCCCTGGATTGCAAGTTGCCCAGGTTGCACAGTGTCACCGTCAGTCTCCAGTGGTGGTTGGATCCCGTTCATCTGCGAGCGAGAATTCCCTTGCGTCAGCTGGACTGGATTCTAGTAACTACCGATGCCAGCCTCGGGGGCTGGGGGGCGAATTGTATGGGGAGCTTGGCTCAGGGAGTTTGGCCACCGGAGGTGCAAAGTTGTTCTATAAACCTGTTAGAACTCCGAGCGATTCATTTAGCTCTCCAAGAGTTTTGTCCGCTGATAGAGAACAAAGCGGTGCGAGTCTTCTCGGACAATGCCGTGACAGTATCCTATATCAACTGGCAAGGGGGGACAGGCAGTGCGGTGTTGTTGGAGGAGAGTCAGCAGCTCATGTCCTGGGCGGAGGAGCATCTGGTGGCTCTCTCGGCAGCGCATGTCGCAGGTCGGGACAATGTGCAAGCGGATTTCCTCAGCCGACATGCAGTGGATCCTGGAGAGTGGGAGTTGAACGCGGCAGTTTTTCACGACTTAACCCTCAAGTGGGGCCAGCCGGTCATGGACCTCATGGCCACCTTCGACAATGCCAAAGCCCCAATATTTTTCAGCCAGCGCAGGGAGCGCATGTCGGAAGGTCTCGACGGTCTGGCTCAGCCGTGGCCGGACAGCGGTCTTCTTTATGTCTTTCCGCCGTGGCCAATGATAGGCTGGGTGGTTCGGCAGATAGCCAGCCACCATGGTCACGTGATTCTCATTGCGCCAGATTGGCCCCGGAGGGCGTGGTATGCGGATCTGGTTCGTCTCCTCGTAGACCACCCCTGGCGGCTGCCTTTGCGAGCGAACCTACTGGTTCAGGGTCCCTTGCTCATGCCAGAGGTAGATCGCTTCTCTCTTACGGCTTGGCTATTGAAAGGGACAGGCTGATGCATCAGGGGTATTTGGCTTCTGTCGTGGCCACTATGTTGCAGGCTCGCAGGAGGTCGACGTCCCTGGCTTATGTCAGAGTGTGGCGAGTCTTTGAATCTTGGTGCGAGAAGCGGAGTGTCCGTCCGCGGGATGCTTCAGTGCCGCATGTTCTGTCCTTTCTTCAGGACGGGCTGGATAGAGGTTTGGCTCTCAGTACCATCCGGGTTCATTTGGCGGCCATTTCATGCTTTCGAGTGGGTCTGAAGAGGGCTAGGCTGTCCGCCCATCCAGATGTGCTTCGGTTCCTAAGGGCAGTCCAGAACATCCGTCCGCCCCTTCGCAGTGTTGTTCCACCTTGGGATTTGAATCTGGTTCTTGAGACCTTGGCACGCCCTCCTTTTCATCTGCCTAAGGACATCGCGCTCCGGGAGTTTTCTTGGAAGGTGGCCTTCCTAGTGGCGTTGTGTTCGGCGAGGAGGATTTCGGATCTCCAAGCGCTTTCTTGTCGGGCTCCCTATCTTCAATTTTCGGAGGAACGGGTACTGTTGCGAACCATTCCCTCATTTCTCCCCAAGGTGGTGTCTAAGTTTCACTTGAACCAGACTATTTCGCTCCCCACTTTTCGAGTCAAGGAGGGTCTGCCTATTGATGCCGTGTTGCAGAACTTGGATTTGGGCAGATTACTCAAGAGATACCTTAAGAGAACTCAACCGTTTCATAGAACGGACAGATTATTCGTGCTGTTTGGAGGGCCTCGGAAAGGTGAGGCAGCGTCCAAGGCATCCATTGCTAGATGGGTGAAGCAAGCGATTGTGGCGGCATATCAAGCAAAGGGGAAAGCATTTGCGCTCATTCCACGCGTGGCCAGGCGGCGTCCTGGGCCGAATATGCTTTGATTCCGCCTGCTGATATTTGTCGGGCGGCTTCTTGGTCATCCCTTCACACGTTCGCAAAACATTACAGGTTGGATCTTTTGGCCAGGGCAGATGTAAAGGTGGGGGCTTCGGCCATCATCGCGGGCCTGGCGGGTCCCTCCCGTGGTTAGATACTGCTCTGGTACTTCCCTCTTGTTCCTGGACTGGCCCGGAGAGACGATCAGGAAGCAGAAATTAGGCCTTATCTGCTAATTGTCTTTCCTGGAGATCTCTCCGGGCCAGTCCAGGACCCACCCGTGGATTTTTGCTGTGTTTTTTTCCTGGTTGCGCGGGTGCGTCTGGGGGATAATGTCTTCAAGTTGTCGGCGGTCGCGCTTTCCTGTCCGTCAGGATTGCCTTTCGCAAAGGTCAGTCCGGGGGGTCTCTGGAGCTTCCTCGGGGAGAGTTTATGGTGATTGAAAGAAAGAAGAAAAAAAAAAAAAGAAATTCAGACAAACTTTCTGAGTTACACAGTAGCTGCTTCCGTAAGGGGATGCGGGCAGCATATGTTCACTGCTTGATAGGTTGGCTATGTTCTTGATTTTCTGTTATTGGTTTTGTATGTTGTTTCAACTGCTTTGACAGGGTTAGACTGAAGAGCGACCAGCAGGGGGAGCCAGATACCACGTCTGCAAAACTTCAGATTTCAGTCCTCAGTTGCTGGAGAAGATTGACAACCCTCTTGTTCCTCTCTTGTTCCTGGACTGGCCCGGAGAGATCTCCAGGAAAGACAATTAGCAGGTAAGGCCTAATTTCTGCTTCCTTGTTAGTGTGAGTGCTTCCATTTTGTTATAATTTAGGGTGAGATTATGGGAGTTTAGCCAACCAGAGATTTCTGTGAGGCATTCTGTTATATTTGTGTAATCTGGGGTTTTGACATCAAATGGAATGTATATCATGATGTCATCGGCATATATTTTGTAGTGAATGTTATATTTCCATATGATTTCACAAAGTGGCTGAATGTATATATTAAAAAGTATGGAAGATAATGTTGACACCTAGCAGACTCCTTGTGATGTACTGTTGTCTATCCTGTAGGTATGATTGGAACCATTTCAAAGTGTTGTTGTATAGACCAATTTCTTGTAGGCGGTTTAAAAGTATGGAGTGTGACGTAAGGTCACGTGGAAAGAAAAGATGTGAAATGTGTTTATAGGAACTGTAGTAGTCTTATTACTGGATTGTATAGGAACCAGGCCAGTATAAGGGTATTGAATGACCTAGGCAAGCTTTACCCCCTTCTACCCCACCAATCCCATTTTTATAATTAAACTCAGCAATCGTCATCAACACGACTCTTCCCATAACAATCCTATAAAAATGCATAACTGAACATCATACTTTTAAAATAAATAAACTTTATTTCGTATATATCCATGTGTCCACTCTCCTTGCAGATAACAGAATGTGCTGGTGGTTCTTTGAGTTTGTATTTTCTCTTATTAGTCTTAAACGGGTTATACTATAGCTTTACAGCATGTCCCCTAGTCTTTTTACTTTTTGATGGCATAAACAATCAATCTACATTTACCAGTTCCACTCCATTCATTAAATTTATAGACCTCTATCGTATCTTCCCTCAGCCATCTCTTTTACAAGTTAAAGAGTCCTAAACTTTTAAGCCTTTCTTCATAGGGGTATCCTTCCATCCCCTTTACCATTTTGGAGGCTATTCTCTGTACCTTTTCTAATTCTGCTATATCCTTTTTAAGATACGGCGACCAGAATTGCACACACTATTCAAGGAGTGGTCGCACTATGGAATGATACAGAGGCATTATAATATCCTTGGTTTTATTCTCCATTCCTTTCGTTATGATTCCTAGCATTCTATTTGCTTTCTTGGCTGCCGCTGCACACTGAGCAGAGGTTTCCAACGTATTATCCTTGATGACGCCTAAATCATTTTCCTGGATGGTGTTTCCTAATATGGAACCTTGCATTCTGTAACCGTAGTTTGGGTTGTTCTTTCCTAAGTGCATAACTTTGTACTTGTCCATATTAAATTTCATTTGCCATTTGGATGTCCAGTCTTTAAATTTGTCAAGGTCCTTTTGCAATTTTTCACAATCTTCTTGTATTTTATAACAATTTTGAATAATTTTGTGCCATCTGTAGATTTGATCACCTCATTCGCTATGCCCATTTCCAGGTTATTTATGTATATTTTAAAAAGTAGTGGGCCTAGCACAGATCCCTGGTGGCTGAACTCTTGAACTGTTTTCATCTTCTCCCAAAAATAGTATGCGAGTTCAGATTTTGTGATTTCAAACTCTGAGAGCTGCCCAGAGATGGAAGTAAACAAAACAGCTATCCCAAAGGCAGCATCAATTGGAAAATTCCAAAGAATGTGGTGGGGGGTGGAGAGAGTATGAGAGTATGGGACCTTCACTTGCCCCAGTGGGAGCCACCACTGTCTCCTCGGCCTTAAACTCCAAGACCATGAACTTCACTTTATAATAGTAGGATTTTATTGTTCTCACTCTGATTCTTTTGTTTATATTGGGAGGTGGGGGGGACTTTTGTTGTTACAGAGGAATGTAAAGGAACATAATACTGATAGGAAATGGCCTTTGGATTTACTGGTTTTTGATAAGTTTGTTTATAATATGGCCCTGTTCCTGAAGTAGCATAGGACGACCTTTCAGTGCTCTTGTTGTATAATCTGGCTCTGTACTCTGAAGAACGCTGAGTTTACTTTTAGTGAGCTGAGGAATGGAAGTGGGTGTGCATGTGTGGTGGTGGGGGCAAGAGGTTCTGTGTATCTTCTTACCTTTAAATATAATTTTCAAGGAGGACTGGATTTTCATATTGCCTGCCCTTAGGTGACCTCCCCTCCTTTGGCTATGATTCTTGCCGTCACCAACCTTAACCCTATAATATGAGGACCATAGTTTAGATTTATTGCTAATTTTGAAAAATGCCTGTATATTGGTACCCTAGTGTTTACAATAGTACTTTGGGTTTTATTTATATAACTTAGTCAGGGACATCATTTGGTACAAACATTCTAGCAATTATAATGACCTTGAGTAGTCTAGTGGTTAAGGCAGCAACCTGGGACCAGAGAGACCAGGGTTCAAATCCCACTGGCTCACCTTGTGACCTTGAGCAAGTCACTTAACCCTCCACTGCCTCAGGTACAACCTCTAATTGTAAGCCCTTCGTGGATAGGGAATATCTACAGTACCTGATTGTAACTCGCCTTGATCTTCTACTGGAAAAGCACGAGCTATATACTTCTACTACTACTACTACTAAAGGTTCTGCCAATCCCGGTCTGAGTTCAGGATAAGAACATAAGAAATGCCATACAGGGTCAGGCTAAGGTCCTTCAAGCCCAGTATCCTCTTTCCAACAATGGCCAATCCAGGTCACAGGTACCTAACAGTTTCCCAAAAAGAGACACAGATTCCATAATGCTTGTATTGGGGCAAGCAGTGTATTACCTGGATCTTCTTTAATAACGGTTTATTGACCTTTCCACTGGGAACTTATCCAAACCTTTTTTAAACCCAGCCACACTAACAGCTTTTACTACATCCTCCAGTAATACGATTATGGAATGTGATAAGGTGGGGAATTGGTTAAAGATCTCCTGCTCTGTCCCTCATGACAAAGGCATCTGGGTTTGATTCCTGGCTTAGGTCTTCTCTTGCCCTGGTCTACCATAAAGACAGTACTTCCAGCCCATTATGGGGAGGTACACATTTACTGCTCAATGGCAACACTCAGTAGCTGGATTTCAGGCTTTTGATCAAAGGGTTCTGAAGGGAGCCGTGCTACCTGGCTGCAAGTGGAGGACTCTTGCTACAATGACTGAACTATAGTAAGTTGGTAGAAGATATAAAATAGGGGACAAAATCCACACATAGTTGCAAATGAAGGCTCATGGTGCTCATTTCCCAGCCCTGATTCCAGTTTGAACTGGAAGCCCAAAGGAGGAGTTTTCGGCTTAGTACATCCTCTCTTACATTGCCTACCATTTCCAGTAGACTTTACTGCTAGCATTAAAATCCAGTAAGCAGTTTTAGCTTTCCAAACAAAAAAATAAATCCTCACTACTTGGGAATCGCTCACTTAAATCTAAAGAACAGTGTCTACTAACAGGCTTAACACTTTATTTACCGCATGAGGACACATTGAAGTATGGCATTAGTATGTGCTATTAGTCAACATAAAGAAGATCAACATAAAGAGATTAGTCAACATAAAGAAGAACTATTTGGGGAAGACAAAGTTGCTGAGAGTCTGTAGGGATTGCTTACTATTGAATTAAATCAGTGCTGCAGAAGATTTTCTCTGAGAGAATTGCATCCTAACAAATGTCTGTGTAGGAAGTGTTGAATCGGTGCATTCGATTTCTGAGATTTATTATGTGCCATCTGTGCTGCTTGTGCAGTCATCACCATTAAATTTTGTTTGCACTAACGTTTTAGCTCTCTAGAGCCACAGCTTTGGTATAGTACCTGCCCAAGAACCTAGTTCCTGATTGCAAGCACCATTAGGGTCTAGAACAGGGGTCTCCAAGCTGTAGTCCATAGAGTAAATTTTCTGGTCTCAGATTTTCCTGCTCACCTCTGAATCTTGCCCAAGGAGAAATGTTAACTTTTTTTTCCTTTTTATACCTATTAGTGGCAAAGGCAGCAAAGTTGGTGGGATTCCTAGATTTAACCAGGTGAAGAAGACAATAGTTGTATGCCATAGCAACAAACTGGCAAACTCTAGGGAGTGACTTCCACCTTAATCAGCAAACTTCAGTAAGGGCCCCACTGGGACCTTTCAGTGATATTTGAAATGTCCTATGTTGCCCTTCTCTTATAAAGTTTGAGGACATCTAGTCTAGAAGTAAGCCTTCCAATAAATACGTTCCAAAATCCCCATCTCTATCGAGGACAGTGGAAGAGGGGTGGAGTAACAAATCAGTGTTTTCAGAATTAGTTTACCAATCTATAGGAGGAAAAGTATACAATTATGGATAGCAAAATATTTTTTAAGGCATCTCAGAACTCTGTCAAATTAACAAACGTGCATTATGTATTTGCCAATTACAAGACTGCCTTTATGGTCTATGATTGAGCTGCAATATAAATGATAAGTAGTAGTAGTAATATAAAGAAAGAAGAAACAGCTGGGTCCTATCCTTTGCCCCTGGACGAGCATCTTAACACCCTCCACCCCTCAAAAAGAGCCCATAGTGTAATACAGGTACTGCAAGATAAAGAATTGGAGAGACCTGCAGAAAACCACTCATACTAGCTAGCCTACCTGAACTATACCCAGCACACAGAGACACATAGCTGTATATGCACAGAAGTAGATAGCTAGAGGGTCTGAGTAAGAGACACGAAGGGCAGGAAGGGTGGGGCTGTACATATGGCAGGTAGAGAGGAGAAAAGAGAAGAGAACAATAACATGAATTAACTAAATGCCTGGCAGAATAATTCATATTTCAGTTGCTTTTAGTTGGAGTGGAGGAGTAGCCTAATGGTTAGAGCAGTGTGCGAAGAACCAGGGAAGCCAGGGTTCAAATTCCACTGCTGCTGCTTGTGATCTTGGACAAGTCACTTAACCTTCAGTGTTTCAGTTACATTCTCAGTGTCCGTTTTACTAAAGTGCGCTATGCAGTTAACATGCATTTTAGTGCGTAGTAACTGTTTAGTGTGGGGCCACGGTAACTATTATCATGCAGGCATAAGAGTTACCACATGCTAATTCTTATGTGAACTGCATATTGCATGATGGGGCAGGGAATGAGTGAGTTAGGGGTGAGCCTAGAGAGCCACATTGCTGTTAGCTCAGGGGTATATATCGTGGTTTTTTTCCTGTGTAGTAACTGCCAGAAACATGCCTGCCATGCCCCCTGACAATGTACAACTTTTGCATTTACTGCATGTTAGTATTGCAAAAACGTATTACACCTTAGTAAAAGAACCCTTAGAGTAAGCCCTCTGGGGACAGGAAACTACCTACTGTACCTCAATATACTTCACCTTCAACTACTACATTCCTCGAAGCCATAAAGTTCCTTTTCTTACAAAGAACGTCTGGCAAGGAAACACGGGTTTAGGTTTGACAAGGGAGACCATTCTTTACGTGTATAACCAGCTGGAGTTTCAGCTATAGCCCCTGCTTGGAGGGGATAAGCCCTCCCAATGTACTTGAAGGTCACCACAAAGTTCACCTTCCTTGCCACTAGACCTTCCAAACACCGTGGGACCACACCTACCAGCTGGTCAGCCACCTCAGGCAGCAGTTTGGGATCACGGCCTTCTTTTATGCAGATGACATTCTTCTTCTCTATCACACCTCCCCTGTTTGTCCTGATCTTGCCCCCCTAAACCTGTGTCTAACTGCTGTCTCCAACTGGTTAACTAATAACTGCCTCCATCTCAACACCTCCAAAACTACTGCTATTTGGTTTTCCCACGGTCATCAGCCCCCCTCTCTGGCCCCCTCTTTCTCTGGTTCACCTATCTCTCTTGTTCCTACTTTTCGTTATCTTGGTGTACTTTTCGATTCTGACCTTTCCTTTTCAGCCCACGTTTCCCATATCTCAAAAACCTCTTTCTACTACCTCCGTCAGATCCGGGCAATTCGTCCTTTTCTTTCTCCCTCTGCTCTTACTACTCTGCTTCTATCACTGGTTATTTCTCGCATTGACTTCGCCAATTCCATTTTCACTGGTCTCACCAAGCTCCAACTGTCACGTCTTCAACGAATCCAAAATACAGCCGCTCGACTCGTGTCCCACTCCTCCCCCAGAGACCACGTCACCCCCCTTCTTTTCCGCCTTCACTGGTTACCAATTTCCTTCCGCATTCAGTTCAAACTACTCACCCTTGTTCATAAAGCACTTCACACCTCCACTCCTCAATACCTGGCTGACCTCATCCACTTTCACACTCCCAGACACACTCCCCGTTCCTTTCATCTCAACCGTCTCACACTACCCCCTCCCTCCCTAGCCCACCTGCACTCTACCCGTTCCTCAGCTTTTTTTTTTCTAGGCCCTGCCCTCTGGAACTCCCTTCCCACCGCCCTCCGCCTGGAACATCATCACCCTACCTTCAAGCTGGATCTAAAGACTCACCTTTTCTCCCTTGCCTTTGGCCCTCCCTCCTCTCACCCCTAACCTTTTTTCCTATACCCTTTGATATCAACCTGCTCTCCCATTTTCTCTCTACAAAGTAATTGTAACTTTCTTTCTACTTTTCCGGCCTTGTGCCTTGCTGTTACTGTAATATTTTATTATCATTGTAAACCGCTCTGCTATTTTGAAGGGCGGTCAATCAAATCAATAAACATAAACATAGCTGTTTTTAAGTGCTTTTGTCAGAGGCGTCAATCTATACGTTGCCTTCCCTGAGCAAGAAGAGCAGTTACATGAAACCATAACATTTTATGAGCTGGCACACTTCTTGTGTTTTGGAGGATATTGATTTCACCCACATACCATCCACCCACCTGCAAGGAAAGAAAGCACATAAAGCAGCAAAGTCCATTCAGTCCCTAAACATGCAGAAGATCTGCACCGCTTCCCACACAATAAATGGTGTATGTGCACACTTCCAAGGCTCCTTTAACAATGCCTACATTCTATCACTATTTGGTCTACACAATCACTTTCATAGTGGCAAGATCACCTGGTAAAGGTTTCCAGATAAGCAAACATCTTCCATGCTAACATCATTTGGTTCTTCCCTCAAAAAACGTCTCCGATATTGGATTATGCAGCCCTGGAAGCATCAGCAACCAGCTTTGCTATTCCTAGCATCCTCAAACACCCTACAGATTCACTCACTCACCTCTCTTCTGTATCTCTGCTAAAGATGAGAGGCTGTCACCTAAAGACCAGGCTCATAGAAACATAGAAACATGACGGCAGAAAAAGACCACATGGCCTATCTAGTCTGCCCTTCCATATTAACCACTACAACAGGCCCCTTTTTCCCTTTAGAAATCCTCTGTTTGTCCCATCCTTTTTTGAATTCAGATACTGTCCTCATCTCTACCACCTCCACTTGGAGACTATTCCATGCATTTACCACTCTTTCTGTAAAGAAATATTTCCACATATTACTCCTAAGTCTATCCTCTTTCACCTTCATCCTATGTCCCCTCGTAGCAGAGATTGAGTTCAATGGAAAGAGGCTCTCCTCCTGTGCATTTATGCCACAGAGGTATTTAAACGTCTCAATCATATCCCGCCTTTCCTCTAAAGTACACATATTAAGATCCTTAAGTCTGTCCTCATATGCTTTATAACAGACCACTAACCATTTTAGTAGCCATCCTCTGTACCAACTCCAACCTGTTTATATCCTTTTAAAGGTGCAGTCTCCAGAATTGCACACAATACTCCAAACAAGGTCACACCAAAGACTTATACAGAGGCACTGTCACCTCCTTTCTTCTGCTGGCCATTCCTCTCCCTATGCACCCAAGCATCCTTCTAGCTTTCGCCATCGCCTTTTCTACCTGTTTAGCTACTTTAAGATCATCAGACACAGTCATACCTAGATCCCGCTCTTCTTTTGTGGACAGAAGCATTTTCCCCCCAATACTATATCGCTCCCTTGGATTGCTGCAACCCAAATACATGACCTTGCATTTTTTAACATTAAATCTCAGCTGCCAAATTATAGATCATTCTTCAAGTTTAGCTAGATCCCTCCTCATGTTATCTGCACCTTCCTGTGAGTCTACTGTATTGCAGATTTTGGTATCATCTGCAAAGAGGCAACCTTACCTGACAGTCCTTCCACAATATCACTAATGATGCATCCCCAACTCCCACACCCCAGCCCGCACCGGCAGCACCCCCCACACACCTATGCAGACCAGAATTACGGTAGACTCCAACCCAACTACGGGATATGACAATGATGTTAAACAAATGTATATGTAATGACCGTGATGTTAAACAGTGGTAAATATAATAAGTCTGTAAAATTGTAAATAACTGACAAAATCTGTACATAGTTTTTAGACCCAACCACGCTGTTATATAGCATGGTGACAAAAGTCTAACCTGTATATAGTTACCCCATTTACAACTCCAAGTTCCTGCGCCTGTTCAATGTAAGCACAAGGCAGGTCCATCCTGCAATGTACAAGAAATGTTAATTATAAACCACACTGATATTAAAGAGCACAGTATAGAAAAGCTTTAAATAAATAAATATAACAAAGATGTTAGAAAGAATCGGACCAAGGACAGATCCCTGGGGCACACCACTGGTAACCTCCTTCTCCTTAGTGAGCTCCATTTACCTGTACCCTTTGTCGCTTTCCACTCAACCAGTTTCTTACCCAAGCAGTAAATTTAGGATCCATCCCTTGAGTGCTCAGTTTGTTTATAAGTTACCTGTATGGAGCGGTGTCAAATGCTGTACTGAAATCTAAATACACCACATCTAGGCCTCTCCCTTGGTCAAACTCCCTGGTCACCCAGTCAAAGAAATCAATCAGATTTGTCTGACAAGACCTTTCTCTGATGAATCCATGCTGCCTTGGATCTTGGATCTTGGACTCCAGAAATTTCACTATCTTCTCTTTCAGCAGCGCTTTCAATAATTTACTCACTACTGAGGTTAAACTACCGCTTTTGTGTAAAGTGACCACATGTGCCTCTCTCCAGTTCTCTGGCACTACTCCCGACTCCAACAAGGCATTGAAAAGGTCAGTTAGTGGAGTTTCTAGAACATCCCCAAGTTCCCTCAGTATTCTCGGGTGTATCTCATCTGGTCCCATCGCTTTGTCTATTTCAAGTTGAGCTAGTTTCTCACGAACACAATCTTCTGAAAATTGTTCAAGATGCCCCTCATTTCTCTTCCCATTTGTGGGAGTTTTCTGCGGTTCTGCTCCTGGTTCTTCATCTATGAACACAGAACAGAAATATTTGTTAAGCAATTCCACTTTATCCTCATCAGCTTCTACATATTCCTCTCCTTCACCCTCGAGTCTCACAATATCACTTTTGCCCATCCTCTTCTCAGTAGCATATCTGAAAAATGTTTTATTTCCCCATTTTATTGCATTGGTAATTTCCTCCTCTTTTTGAATCTTTGCTTTCCAGACTACTTTGCTAGCTTCTCTAATATTTTCCAAATATAGATGCCTGTCTTCCTGTCTCCGTGATCTCTTGTTATTCCATGAAGGCCTCCCTCTTTTTCTTCACCTTTTCAGCTACTTCTTTCGAAAACCATAACTCCTTTTACTTTTACCATTTTAACAAAAAGGTTGGCTGCCCTTAAAATATCCCCTTTCAGTTTTGCCCACTGTTTTTCTACATCCCTTAGCTGTTCCCATCCCGCTAATGACACCCTGAGGTATTGGCCCATCTTGGCAAAGTTAGTTTTTCTAAAGTCTAAGACCCTCACTTTTGAATGGATTTTAGCAGCCCTAGTCCTAATACTGAACCATACCATCTAGTGATCGCTGGATGCAAAATTATCTCCTGCTATAACATCAGAAACATTTTCACCATTGGTGAGCACCAAGTCCAGTATGGCCCCTTCACGTGTGGGTTCTGTTACCAGTTGCCTGAATAGTTCTCCCTCTAAAGAATCCAGGATCTCCTTACTACTAGATGATACTGCATCAGGGATGTGCCAATCAACATCTGGCATATTGAAATCCCCTATCAGTAGCACTTCCCCTTTCCTGGCAGTGCTGTCTGTCTTCAGTTAACTCTCCTTTCACCTCTTCTCCCTTTGAGGGGAGGTCTGTATATCACGCCAATGCAAATAGATTTCTCTTTTCCTCTTTCTAATTTAACCCACAGTGCCTCCTCTCGCCCTTTTAAGCCCTGTATTTCCCTAGCTTTAATATTATTTTTTACATATAGTGCAACTTCTCCTTCCCTTCTTCCTACCCTGCCCTTTCTAAATAAAGTATAGCCTGGTATAGTTATATCCCAGTCATAATTGTCTGTGAACTATGTCTTTGTTACTGTCACTAAATCCAAGTCAGCCTCTCCAATTAAAGCCTCAACATCTGGGATCTTATTTCCCATGCTCCAGGCATTTATACAACTGCTTTCCATATATTGCCCATTTTACCCATTTCCATAAAAGTATTTAATGTTTCACTTATCTGGGATCTCTAATTTACCTAGGGGCTTTCTTCACCCATCCCCAATGAATCTAGTTTAAAGCCCTCTTCAGTAGGTTAGCCAATCTGCTACTGAAGACGCATTGACCCTTCTTGGACAGATGGACACCATCTCTGCTCTGTAACCCTTGGAAGAGCATCCCATGGTTCAGGAAACCAAAACGCTCTTTATGACACCATCCATGCAGCCATGCATTTATCTCCAGGATGCGAGCTTCTCTGCCTTGGCCTTTTCCCTCAACAGGGAAGATTGAAGAGAACACCACTTGCACCCCTATCTGCTTCACCCTCTGTCCCAGAGCCATGAAGTTACTTTTGTTAGTGCCAGGTGTCCGTCTGAGTATATAATTTGTGCCAACATGGATGAGCAACATTGGGTAATAGTCAGTGGACTTGATGAGTCTTGGCAAACTCTTCGTAACATCTCGGATTTTGGCACCTGGCAGACATTATACCTCTTTGGTCATCAAGTCTGGTCATCAGATGGACGCCTTAGTACCAAGTCACCAAACACCACTATCTTTCGCTTCCTTGTGGTCACTGATTCTGCAACTTTGAGGTACTTGAGCTCTGGTTCTTCCCTTTTCAGAGATACTTTCACCTCCTCTACTTCCAGGGCTACATAATGGTTCTTCAATTCAATTGCTGGAAGAGTTGGATTGAAGATTCTGCAGGCCCTGGTGACTCTTGTCCAACCTTCGTCATTCTGTAGGCTCTCATCTTCTCCTCTGCTGGAGAGCTTGGATGTTTCAAGAAGCATCTCATCAATGTACTTGTCTGTGTTGAATGCTCCTCAGCTTCGCCACCTCTTCTTTGAGCTCCTGCACTTGTTTCCTGAGAGCTTCAGCATGCAGGCAATCCTGCACATGGAATTGATCCTTCAACTGGCATTGGGATCTCTGTCTGAAGCTGTAATGGGAGCAACAGCTTTGGCGATATGATTTTTCCCAGCCATTGTTCAGTTGGTGGAGCTTAGATACGTATTGAAGCAAAAAAGAGAGAGACCTACCAAAGTACCAGCCAGTTTCCCAGCTGTCCTTTCAGAGAAAAAGCAGTTGACCTCTTTTAAGTGTGTTCTAAATGTGCTGTTCGAAGTCCCTGTGTGTAGCTAATTGGGAAGGGTGGAAGTTGGAGGGGGGGGGGGGTAGGGAGGGAACTGACACCTGATGAGGTGTCAGTAGCTTCAAAGAGCTGAGAAAGATACTAAAAGCAGAGTTTTAAACCTACATCACTAAAGAAAATATTTCCTCTTTTGAACTAAAACACCAAAAAGAATGTAACTTTATTTTAAAAATGTACCAAAACCCTTTTAAGAGCTCTCAGGCAGAAAGCTAGTAATTAAAAGCCACACACTGTTATCTTTGCTTGAAATGCAGAGCCCCTGTTAGGAATGCCTCAACAGTGCAAGGCTCTGAAGATTTTTATGCAGCGCTCAGTTCTTTCACAGGCTAATCAGGCCCACTAACTCCTGATGAGGTGTCAGTAGCTTCAAGGAGCTGAGAAAGATACTAAAAGCTGAGTTTTAAACCCCCCCACCCCCCAAAGCCAGTCCTCAGTGGAGAAAGCAAAGCAGCACTATAATCAGGGCCAACTGGTCCACTAGGCAGACTAGGCGACCACCTAGGATGGCAGACCTTTGTGGGTGGCAGACCATGTGCTTCAGCACACATGGCCTTCTGCTCTTCTCCCCTCCCCCCCCCCCCCTGCTAAGCTGCATCGCCAGCTCCTGCTGACGCTGAGGGTAGGGCAACCACTAGGCTCGGTGGCAGTGACAGGCCATGTGTGTTGAAGCACATGGTCTGCCGCCAAGCCCCCCCAACCCTGTTGCTAGAATCAGTGGCAGCAGGGTAGGGCAGTGTGGCTCGGTACGTGGGAGAGAGGTGGCAGCATAGTCGCGGCTTCTACCTGGGGCAGCAGAAACCTTTGGGCCGGCCCTGACTATAATATGTTCCACAGGCACACAAAGGTAGTCATCAAGAGGATTTTTAGCCTACTGAAGACAAATGCCTGGTACCTGGACAGATCAAGGTAAATTACTGTACAACTCTTTCAAGACATATGACATTTTCATGGCCTGCTGCATGCTACATAAGCTCGGTCTTACTCACAAGTTGTCCCATTCTGGGGGCACTCAGCAGGAACCCATAGACAGTGCTGATGAGAGGGAGGAAATAGAACAGCTGTAACCCCCACAAGCATATGATCGGGCAGTGGCAGCAGGGAATGAGCTCATTCACACACACTTTTGGTGTGGTATACACAAGATCAACGTTTGTGTGGCAGGCTATGGCCCTACAACAGTATAAGAAGCTGCAGCTCAGCAGGGTACTTTCAGCAGTCAGGGTGGCCTCAAAGGGGGCTCATACCCTTTGTACCAATCTCTGAGGATTGCCTGGCTGCCGTATGGAAATCTGGGTGCTCCTGTCTTATCCTATATATTGGGAAAACTCAGGGAGCATTAGGGGGAGTGAAAAGGTGACATCTGAATTGGAATGGCTGTTGGAGAAGTTGACTCTTGCGGCGGGAGGCAGTTCACTATCCTCTCCAAAAACTTGCACCATGTTGGAAGTCGGAGCACAAAGATTTCAGTGAATGCCCACTACATCCTTATGCATGCAGTCATTTTGTAGCGCTATTATCTGTCTGCTCTGCAGTGGATCTTCCTGCTCTCTTAGCAGGCACCAGCCTTAGAGATCCTGGATCAACTTTGTAGCCCTAGCACTCCTCCACAATTTGTAGCGAGACTGCAGGGATAATCCCACAGCCTCCACACTGACTGCCTTAATGCCTCATTCCTCCTCCACTGTTGCTGTAGTTGGCTGTTGTTCCCTCTCTTGCCTTGGCGTTAGTTATGCCTGCACTGCCTGCTGTTTCTGAACAGTTGCCTCTGGTCCTCCTTTGTCTCCTGTGGCCTGGATGAAGTTCATCTGCAGGTCTGAAAATAAGGGATACTTATCAACTGAGCCTTGACATGTTCACATACCTGTTGATGGAAGTGTGGGTGGGACCACAGAGGAGGAGGCCTAGACTTCAGCTAGACAGCAGCTCTTAGAGACTATTGCTTGCATATATATGGTTCCTGCAAAACGTATGGCCTCTACTCAAGGTTCTTTCCACCAAACATACTGTTGGCCCTCCACCTATGTCACCATGGACTTGGCAAGATTGCAAATGCTGTGGACTAAAAGGACAGTTTTAATAATGAGGACTTTATATTTTGTGACCCACTCTGAATGTATACAACAATGTTGCAGGCCACACTCTCGATCTGATCCTCATTGCTACTGATCAACACCCAACTCCTACTGATTTTTCCACTGTCCCCTTGCCCTGGTCTGGCCACCATTGCATTCTTTTCTTTCTAGAACTTTCTCAAACTTTCTCTACCTTCTCCCTTTGCGTCATCTCAGTCTGCCTCCCTGATCCCCTTGCAGCTGTTTCTACATATCACACCTTCCACACTCCAACAATTTCCTTCTTCCGAAGCCTTCCTCCCCTCTGACTTCACATCGCTCCCTGCCGATGATCAGGCCCTAACCTGGAATTCCTTCCTGTCAGTGGCCCTTGACCAGCTGGCACCCCTCTATCCCATTTCATCCATTCCTTGCCCTTGCCACCATCCTTGGTTTCAGCATGGCCTACATACCCTCTGGTCTCAGTTTTGCCATGCCCATCGCTTCTGGTGGAAGAACCCCTCCCACGAGTCTCTTCAACACTTTCGCCATTGCCATCAACATTATCGCTTCTCCCTTTATCAAGCTAAATGATCATATTAGATAGATGCAATTTCTTCCTCATCTAATTCCTCCCACCAGCTTTATTGCCCACTAAGCCCCATTAGCTCTCCAACCGTCCCTTCACCATCCTAGTCTCATACCTGGATTTAATTTCGTCCTATTACCTCATCTGAGTTGTCCAAAGCCCTCTCCACTTCTCGTAAAACCACCTGCCATTCTGATCCAATTCCCTCCCATTGGTTGTCTGAACCCACGCTTGCTCTTCTTCCCTCTGTCCTTACAATGATCAATACTAGTCTCTCCTCTGGTATTTTCCCTGCCCAAAGGACACATGCTCTCATTCGTTCCCTCCTCAAAAAATCCTCTCTTGACCCTGGTATCCTAGCACACACTTGTCCTGTTTCCAACCTACCATTCCTCTATAAGGTTCTGGAAAAAATTGGTTTTCTCTCGGCTTTCTTTGCACCTCTCTGTTACTTTCACTCTTCATCCATGCCAGTCTGTTTTTCATTCTGCGCATAGTACTGAAACAGTTTTGCTGTCCTTTCTTAATGAGGAGCACATCTATCATGACTGGTGATATATCTTTGGCTGTCCACTTGGATATTTCTTCTGCCTTTGACTTGGTTGACCACTTTATTCTTCTTTCTTGACTTTGTGATTCTGGTATTCAAGGAACTGTTCTGCGCTGGTTTCACTCTTTTCTTTTTTCTCAATCTTTTTCCATTCTATCTGGTTCAATCTGCTTACCTCCTGTTTCTCTTCCCTGTGGTATCCCCCAGGGATCAGTCTTAGCTCCCCTTCTGTTTAATGTTTTCTTAGCTCCGCTGATGCTCCTCATCCAGCAGCACGGAATCTCCACTTGCTCATATGTTTTCTCGGTCCATCCTTGTGGAACTCCCTTCCCACTGCCCTCTGACTGGAACAGAGCTACTCTAGATTTAAGTCTCTCTTGAAGACTAATCTCTTTTTTACTGCTTTTGATCTCCCAGCTTCTGCCTTCTGACTTTATTAATATTTGTGTTGTCTGAATCTTTTGACCTGTATAATTGAGCTTTCTCCCATTTCTTACATTGTAGTTCCTTTCCTCTTTTCCTTTCCTTGGCCTACTGCCATATTATTGTGTTATGACTTGTACACTGCCCTGGTGTTATGAAGGAGCGATATATAAAGTAATTCAATAAACATAAACATAATATTTCTGTACCACACTACACCTTCAGCTCCAGCTCTTACTCCCCTTAATTCTTGTCTTGCCACTGTCAGCTCTTGGTTACCTTCCAACTTCCTGCACCTCAATCCATCTAAATCTGCAGCTATTTGGCTCACATTCAGTGCCCCCTGTCCATCTGTGTCCCCTACACTCACTGGTGCCTCTATCCCCCTGGTGTCTAGCCTCCATTATCTAGGTGTTACCCTAGATTCCTTTATGTCTCTCCAGGCTCACCTCTACTCGCTTATCCGCTGTTCCATGTGGTCCCTTTACACAAAAGTGGAAGTAAGGATGTGGTTGAAAACTACAGGCCGGTTAGTTTAACCTTGGTGGTGAGTAAATTATTGGAAACGCTGCTGAAAGAGAAAATAGCGAGGTTTCTGGAGTCCATCAGATTGCAGGATCTGAGGCAGCATGGATTCACCAGGAGCAGGTCTTGTCAGACAAATCTGATTGATTTCTTTGACTGGGTGACCAGGGAGTTTAACAGAGGGAGAGCCCTAGATGTGGTGTATTTAGATTTCAGTAAAGCATTTGACACTGTTCCACACAGGCAACCTATAAACAAACTAAGCACCCTTAGGATGGACTAGTATTCATTACAGACCCCTTACATACCCATTGAGATTAATCATTATTATAACATGTACATAATTTGTATATAGTTCCCCTCGTTCCTCCATGTTTTGAATATCCTGTTCTATGTAAGCTCAATGTGCCTATTACATTGTAGTATGTTTATTGCAACTGTAAACCGCACTGATTATAATAGCGCGGTATATAAGAAATATAAATAAATAAATAAAGTTACTGCTTGGCTTAGAAATTGGTTGAGTGGAAGGCGACAAAGGGTGCAGGTAAATGGAGTTCACTCTGAGAAGGAGGTTACCGGTGGAGTGCCATAGGGATCTGTCCTTGATCAGATTCTTTTTAACATCTTTGTTTGTGGAAGGACTGTCTGGTAAGGTTTGCCTCTTTGCGGATGATACCAAAATCTGCAACACATTAAATATCCAGGAAGGTGTAGATAACATGAGGAGGGATCTAACTAAGCTTGAAGAATGGTCTAGAATTTGGCAGTTGAGATTTAATGCTAAAAAATGTAGGGTCATGCATTTGGACTGCAACAATCCAGGAGAGCGGTACAGTATAGGAGGTGACGCACTTCTGTGCACGAAAGAAGAACGGGACCTAGGCGTGATTGTGTCAAAGTAGCTAAACAGGTAGAAAAGGTGACAGCAAAAGCTAGAAGGATGTTTGAGTGCATAGGGAGAGGAATGGCCAGCAGAAGGAAGGAGGTGATAGTGCCTCTGTATAAGTCTTTGGTGTGACCTCATTTGGAATATTGTGTGCAATTCTGGAGACCACACCTTCAAAAAGATATAACAGGTTGGAGTCTGTGCAGAGGGTGGCTACTAAAATGGTTAATAGTCTTCATTATAAAGCATATGAGGACATACTTAAGGACCTTAGAGGAAAGGCGGGATAGAGGTGATATGATTGAGATGTTTAAATACCTCTGTGGCATAAATGCACAGGAGGAGAGCCTCTTTCGATGGAAAGCAAGCTCTGCTACAAGGGGACATAGGATGAGGGTGAAAGGGGGTAAACTCAGTAGTAATATGTGGCAATATTTCTTTATGGAAAGAGTGGTAGATGCATGGAGGTGGTAGATTTGAGGACAGTATATAAATTCAAAAAAGCATGGGACAAACACAGAGGCTCTCTGTGGAAAAAAAGGGGGCTCTTGTAGTGGTTGATATGGAAGGGCAGACCAGATAGGCCATGTGGTCTTTTTCTGCTGTCATGTTTCTATGTTCCTTTTCTGTTTTACATTAAATCCAAGCTGTGTGACCATTTTTGTCAGCTTCTTCTCTCATCACTCTGGTTCTTTCTCTCATCATATCCCGGCTCGATTACTGCAGTGTTTCCCTAGCAGGGCTCCTACTGTATCAAACTCACCTTCAGCTTCTTCAAAATACTGCCGCCAGTATAGTTACTCTAGCATCCTATACATATCACAGAAAACCTTTACTCATTCATCTTCACTGGCTTCCCATCCGGTTTTGTATTCAGTATAAGATTCTCACATTGGTCCACAAAGTCATTCACACCTGTTTCCCCCAGTACCTCTCCGACCTCATCCGTCTCCACTGTTCTCACCATGTCATCCGTTCAAATCATGTCAACAAGTTATACCTTCCCTCTGCCTTACAAGCATGTTTGCAATCCACTCGTCGTTCTTCTTTCTTTTTCTTGGGTCCCGCCCTTTGGAATGTCCTTCCCCCAGACCTCCATCTCGAGCTATCCCACCAGAGGTTCAAGGCCCTGCTAAAGAGCCATTTGTTTTCCCTTGCTTTCTGACCTTCTACCACCCACTGTATAATCCCTCCCTCCTGTTTAGCACGTCTATTGCTTATCTGTTCTTTATTTTCCCTCTTCTTTCCTGCCTCACAATTGGCATTCTTTTCTTCTTTCCTGCTTGTACAACCAAACTTTATTTTTTTTATTGTAAACAACCCTATTGCCAGTGTAATGGCCGGTATATCATATGTTAAAATAAAGATAAAGGAAGGCAGTATACAGATGCTTTATAAATAAATAAATAAATGCATTTGCCATTGTAAACTCTTTGCTTCTCCGGGAACAAGCAGGAAGTCAGTCCTCACATATGGGTGATGTTGACGCTGACAGAGCCCGTGCGGAGCAAATCCCCAGCTTTCAAAGAAAGCCTTTGGGAATTGGTACCACGCATGCTGGTCCCTTTCCTGCCCAAGGGTGCCATCTTGCTCAATCTCCTTTTTTCCACGGAGCCCATCAGACGTAGTCTGTATCTGTCCCCGGAAAAGTTGATTTTTTTCGTGCCTTTTGGCTTTCTCCGGTTCGCACCAGTACCCTTCCTGCCTCTGGCCTCGGTATCTCGGTATCGGGTCGGTTCCTTTTCTATATTTTGATTTTTTCTTTCTTGGGGCGTCTTTGTGCCCATTTTTCCCTCACTGGCAGCCCGAAGGGTCTTCAACTTTGCTGGGATCCTTTTTCCTCCCATGGCTACCAGCGGGTTCAAAAAGTGCGATCGGTGCGGGAAAATCATGTCCCTCACCGATACGCATAACTGCTGCCTTTGGTGCCTCGGCCCAGACCACGACCCAGTGGTCTGTGGCCTGTGCAAAAAGATGTCCTTGAAGGCCTTGAGGAGCCGCCAGCAGCAGCATGATAAGATTTTTCCTGACTCCCCCATGCCTCCAACAGCCAGGACCTCGTCCGAGGCCTCCACGCCTTGGGAGGAGCACTCCGAACTCGAGTGTCGTCGGTGTTCCTTGGAGAGGGAACCGAAGAGAAGGAAGAAACCCTCAAAGGCGGCGTCTCTGGACAGTTCCGAGTGGCCTGACTCCTCTCGGGGCCGGTCGCGGAGCCCCGAGCGCCAGCCCGAGGCATCGGAGAAGGAGCGCCTAGCCAAGGTTCTTCGTAGGGACACAGTCGCAGATCAACCTAAGCAAGTACATACTGTCCTAGTCAAAGACACCCCTCTGGGGGAACCGGCTTCGGGCCTGAGCGGGTTGGCGCCCGAGCCGGGAGCTGCGGATCTCTGGAATTGGTGTCCAGGATGGCGACCTTGGAGCACAGTGTCACTGCCTTCATGGAACAGCAGCGGGCGCTGATGTCCGGCATGTCTGGTTCCTCCACCCTGACCACCGGACACTCGACTTCAATCGACCCTGGAGGCCGAGCCGATCCTCGAGGCTTTGCGGGCCCAAGTCGATCCTCGGCCGAGGTCGCACTTGGCCTTCTGCTTGTCGAGATCTAGGTCGTCACCGCCGAGCCTGCAGGTGTTGGGATGGATGGCGGCGGGACCCTCAATGCCCGAGGAGCTCCACGAGTCTTCCTCGGAGGCCTCCGCTTGGGAGACCGAGGACGATGAGTCCCCCGGACACTTGTCATCGAGATGTCCCCTCTGATTCCCCAGTATCTGAAACTCTGAGAAGGTCCCCACCGGAGGATATGGTTTTTTTGGGACTTTGTGCAGGATATGTCCAAGGCTTTTGCTTTCCAGACAGAGTCCGAGGAGGATCCTCAAGCTGACGAGCTCAAAGTTCTCCAGTACGAGGCCCCCCCTTGGGAAGTCCTCACGTTGTCCATTCCTCCTATCTTGGAACGACTTATGCTCCGCATGTGGGAGACACCGGCGACAACGCCGGTAATCAGCAAGCAGCTCGACTCGATGTATCGAGTCCACCGGAGCCGTGGGTTCCAAAAATCACAACTGCCACACAACTCCATGGTTGTGGGGTCGGCCATGCGTCGACTGAAGAGTCAGAAGACGCACTCCTCGGTGCCCCCCGGTAGGGAGGCCTGCATCTTGGATGCCCTCGGCAGGAAGTGTTACCAGGGTGCAATGCTGAATTGTCTGATCCAGGTGTACCAGCTGTACATGGTGGGCATGTACCTGAGAAACCTGGTGAAGGAAATCCCCTGGGTCTTGGCTGGTCTCTCCGAGCAGCCTTTGCAGCGCTTCAAGGGCCTGTCCAAAGCTGTCCGTGAATGCTCCAAGTTTATATCTCGGGCGGCCCATGACTGGTTCGAGTCGGCGGCACGGGTAGCCATGGCGGGAATCGGTGCACGCCACCAAGCTTGGCTGCAGTCGTCGGTCCTCGAACAATGGGTTCAGGACAAGTTGGTTGATGTCCCATGCCGAGGGGAGAATCTCTTTGGCAAACCTATGAATGACAAGGCCGCCGAGCTGGAGACAGATTTCATGACATGGACATGGCTCTCTAAGAAGACCTCTGCTCCTTCCCGTAAGAATGGCTTGGATAAAAAGCCCTTTTACCTGAGGAAGGGTGCTGCTTACCGAAGCAACCCCCATTTTCAGGCCTCTCTGGCTTCCCAACAAGGGCAGCAGGCCAAGGGACAGGGGCATGGCCTGCGTAAGCAGAAGGCCCCCAAACCTCAGGCTCCAGCTCTGGCCCAGCCTGGTAGGGGTTTTTGACTCCTGCAGTATGGCCCCTCTCCCAACCGGAGCTGGGCAGCCTACAGGAGGTCGACTCACTTTGTATGCCCACAGATGGGGAGCCATCACCACCGATGGGCATTGCAGGTGATCAGGGAGGGGACATCTAGCCCAAGTGCCTCTGCACTACTTCCCAGGAAAGCCTATCAGGTTTCCCCTTCACTGGGACCTTCTTCTGAAGGAGTTGGCAGGTCTTCTCGAGAACCATGCGGTGGAACCGGTGCCCTACTACCTCATAGGCAAGGGTTCTACTCCAGGTACTTCCTCGTGCCAAAGAGGGCAGGGGGCCTAAGGCCCATCCTCAACCTGCGCAACCTCAACAAATTCCTGGTGAGGGAGAAGTTCAAGATGCTGTCCCTTGGAATATTGCTGCCTTACCTCCGCCAGGGAGACTGGCTGTGCTCCTTGGACTTAAAGGATGCTTACACACACATCCTAATCCACCCAAGCCACAGGCAATACCTATGCTTTGTGGTAGGGGGCGATCATTACTAATACAGGGTGCTCCCCTTTGGCCTTGCCTCAGCCCCCATAGTATTCACAAAGTGCCTGGCAGTGGTCGCTGCCTTCCTCAGGCTTCAGGGGATCTTTATCTTCCCCTGTCTCGAAGACTGGCTCATCAGGGGCATTACAGCCCCCGAGGTGCAGCAGGCCACAACTCGCACCATCCAGGACCTGCAGCACTTGGGCTTTGTTATCAACTACCCCAAGTCCAGCCTTTGCCCGGCACAAGAGCTGGAATTCATTGGGGCAAGGATCAACAACTTTCAGTCGAAAGCCTTCCTGTCTGCAGACAGGGCAAGCAGGCTCATGGCGTTAGCCAAAGACATAAAGCACCATTCCTCAGTGCCAGCAAGACATCTGCTGCACCTCCTCGGGCACATGGCCTCCATGGTCCATGTCACTCCAGATGCCTGCCTCCACATGTGAACTGCACAGTGGTGCCTCAGGGACCAGTGGTCCCAGGCCATGGGATGTCTCCAGGACAGGGTCAGAGTGACCAGGCGCCTGATGCAGTCCCTGACCCGGTGTCTCTCGCCCCATCACCTGGAGGCGGGGATGCCCTTCCAGACCCCTCACCACTTGAGGGTACTCACCACAGATGCCTCCCTGCTGAGCTGGGGAGCCCATTGCCAGGGACACCGCACACAGGGAGTTTGGTCCCCAGACGAGGGTGCCCAACAGATCAATCTGTTAGAATTGTGTGCAATCTGTCTCGCCCTAAGGCCACAGGACTGTTCTGGTGCAAACGGACATCCAGGTTGCCATGTTCTGAGTGAACAAACAGGGGGGGGCACGGGGTCCCGTGCCCTCTGTCAGGAAGCCCTAGATCTGTGCTATGCAGTCCATCAGGGCATTCTCCTCAAGGCGGTATACCTGCCGGGCCAGGACAACTGGCTGGCCGACAGACTCAGCAGGTTGCTCCAGCCGCACGAGTGGCAGCTGGATCGGGGAGTAGCCAACAGGCTTTTCCATACCTGGGGGGAACCGGTGATGGACATGTTTGCAAGTCTGGACAATCACCAGTTGCCCCACTTTTGCTCAAGTCAGTCCACTCCGCCAGGGTGGCAGACGACGCCTTTCTAGTCTCATGGTCGATGGGTCTTCTGTATGCTTTCCCCCCGATGCCTCTGATCGCCAAGACTCTGTTCAAGATCCTTCACAACAGAGCCTCAGTCATCCTGATAGCCCCAGGGTGGCCCAGGCAACCGTGGTTTCCCCTTCTCCTACAGCTAGCGGTGGAGACCCCCATTCCTTTGGGGTCAACTCCACTGCTCCTTTCCCAGGAGGGGGGCTCTCTTTTGCTGATGGCGTGGCTGCTGAGAGGGTGACTCTAGCCCTGCTCCTCCTTCCGAAGGACGTGGAGGAGGTGTTGCTGGCTTTGCGCAGAGCATCTAGCAGACAGGCGTACATCTTTAAATGGTGCAGATTTGCGCTTTGGTGCGCTGACCAAGGGGTTGACCCCTTCTCTTGTCCGGTGGTTGTGGTATTGCAATACTTTCTCTACCTCTACTGTAGTCTAGACGAGGAAGGCCTTGCTTGTTGGATACTTTTTAAGCTCAGGCAGCCTGCTTAATTTTAGCATTTTGTGCATCTGTGGCTCCTCTGTGCTTTGGCTTGGATGGAGAGACAGAATACACAGGCCCAGAACGACCCAGTTCCTAGATCTATCAAACAACCAATGCATTTCCATAGTTTGATATTTACCACTGAAAATGCAAAATTTCATGTCCTGATCCGTTGAGCAACTTTAATGGAAGGGACCGTCAGCCTATGTTGCTCTGAGGAATGCAAGGAGCAAGCAGGATACGTAAGGCATTAATGGGCCAATGCAGAAAGACTAACGCACCCTTTGAGCACAGATAACGCAACTTATATGCACAAGTTCCGCCACACCAAATGCAGAAAAGAGATTGACACGCATGTAAATGGGAGGAGTGGCCTAGTGGTTGGGGCAAGTTGCCTCAGGTCGGAGGGCTGGGGTTCAAATTCCACTGGAGGACAGCAACCTCGGGTCGGGGGGACTGGGGTTTCTAGTCCCACAGGCGCTCCTTGTGGCCTTAGGCAAGCCACTTAACCCTCCATTGCCTCAGGTACAAAATGTAGATTGTGAGCCCTTCGGGGAAAAGGGAAATATATACCATACCTGAATGTATTCTGCTTTGACCCAGTAAAAAGTGGTATATAAGCATTGCTAAATAAATAAACAAATAAATAAATAAATGTAAACCACAAAGAAAAAGTATGCGTACACAGTAATTCCCAGCGTATTTAAATAATACACAAATGAGCTGCGCACATTAAAATGGCATGCTAATAGGGTCTGCACACAATATAGAGAAACGCGTAGAGGGTTATGTAACAAGCAGGAGCGGCAATATCTCTATGCCTAGTCTGAGGTGGCTTAAAAGTCTTATGTGTGTAGGGAAAGACTGTTACAAGGTATGTATCGATGAACAGTTACCTTCGATGTGATAATTTTTTGCATGTATCTTTTCAGCATATAAGCGAATGTTTGATGTTCAAAAAAATAATTATTTTTGCTTCTTATCCTTGTGTTTGCACTCATTTATATTATTCATTTTTTATTTTAGGTCTCTTTCTTGTGATTACATAAAAAAATCTTTTTGGGCAAAATAGTATCTGTTATTATGGGGTAAGCACCAAAAGAACCCGCACGTCCTGTGCGTATAATGTGAACGTTTGACATTTATGCGCATGCGTATATGTTCACTTGAAGTGCGTCTCTTGTTTGCGCATGCGTTGGCTTCCCTCCTTTCATCTTTACGCCGATGTTTTGTGCACAGCTCTTTGTATACATGCCCTTTGCTGCATGCCAGTGCTGAATTCTCATGCTGTCAGCATACTATGAAAACGTGTACACAGCTAATAATGCGCGACTTCAGTGCTGACTTTCTGCATCAGCCTGTAAGACTATTATATTCCTCATATAGCTTAGACCAGTGATGGCTAACCTTTTTGAGCCCGAGTGCCCAAACTGCCGCACAAAACCAAAGAATTTCCTCAAAGTGCCAGCACGTCAATTAAACCTTAACAACAAGATTTTAGTATCTAAAAACTCTTTATAAAGTTGCCTGAACTATGTAACATCATTTGTAAAGGTTGGAATCTTTGTATTGTCAGAGAATCAATTTGATTCACAATCCTTTGGTTTTCATTTCAATTTATTGGCAATTTATAATGTTTTAATGATTTCATTCAATTTAATGAATTTAGGAAGAATTTGATTCAGTTACACAATATATTTTAAATGTATTATTCACATAACATGTCAAATGTATCCTGAGTAAAAAAAAGATAAACTTCTTAAAACTGTTAACTGTGTCAGGACTCGGTGTGTATTCCCAAAGAATCTATAAATGAAAAAAATTAATGTGATGTTTGTTGTTGCATGCATGCTGATAACTTGTCAATCCTTGGCTCATAATGCGTTAATTTCAGAGCAACACATGCAGCACTCATGTCATCCGTTAATCTGTTTCTAGCATCAGATTTTATATGATTCAAAGCCGAAAACAGCTGCTCACAAGCATAGGATGACCCAAACAAAGTAAGAAGAGCAATCCCAAGTGCTTTCATGGACTTAAAATTGTCTGGCAGAGAATTCCACGCTTTAGGATTTCATTTTCAGAACTGCTAGCAGTGATTTCATTTGTCACCCTTTCACACTCAATACGTTCAAGAGCCGCACGCAGGTCATTGAATTTACTTTTCCAGATAGAGCTTTCTTGAAATTCCAGTAGCTCCATTTCCAAGTTTTGAATATCCAACCACTGTAAGCAGAAAAGATCAAGATCTTCAAATGTGGACTTTTCTGGGGAAGTAATAAATGAAAGGGTTGTCTCCATCTTACGGAACTGAGAAAATCTTTTACTAAAATTCTCCTTTGCTTCGGCTACAATGGTGGAATATGCTTTGTGGATTTCCTGGTGTTTTTTATGACTGTCCACAAATGTTGTAGAATTATCCAAATGTATTTTTAGGTTGGGAAAATATTTCAGCTGTCCACTCTCAAGGTCTTTTTCAAAAACATGCAATTTTCTCTCAAAAGCTTTGATGTCACTAAACATGCTTTCTGTTGTTTTTCCCATGCCTTGTAATTTTTGTTTAGTACATTAAAGTGGTTAGTAAAATCTGTAAAGAACATGAGGTTGGTAAGCCAGGCCATGTTGGTGAGTTGAGGATAGTCTTCCCCCTTTTCGTTCATAAATAGCCTAACTTCTTCCAAGCAGGCCACAAATCTCTCTAACACTCGTCCTCTGCTCAGCCACCGGACATTATTGTACATCAGTAAAGTGTTATATTGTGCCTGAACCTCATCAAGAAGGGCTTGAAATTGTCGAAAATTAAGAGCACGCGCCATGATGAAGTTCACCATTTTTGTTACATCTTTGAGGACATCGTCAAGTTTTTTGCTGCTTTCTTTGGCACAGAGAGCCTCTTGATGTATTATGCAGTGAAATTGAATCAGTGGATGTTTTGCTTCCTTAGCAAAGAAATGAATGAATCCTGATGTTGTCCCCACCATGCTAGGTGCTCCATCGCTAGTAACTGAAACCACTTTTTCTGGACTTATGTCTAGTGATGAAAAAGCCTCCATCACAGCATTGTGGATATCTATCCCTTGTGTTCTTCCAGGCAAAGACAGCAGTTTTACCAGCTCTTCTCTCATGAGGTCACCAGTAGCATAACGCAAAATGAGCGCTAGTCTTGCATGGTTAGTAATATCTGTACTTTCATCCAAGCACATGGAGTAGAAGGGTGCTTTTTGTAAGTCGCAAGTAAGCTGTTGACTAACATCAGCAGCCATTCGCAGAACCCTATCTTTTGCAGTATTTCTGCTTAGCGGCATCTCAGAGATGCGCTGCACAATTTTATCCTTGTTTTGGAAATCATGGAAGAGTGAATTACTCCCAGCCAAAATTGCCTTTTTGATAACATCTCCATCAGAGAGGGGCTTACCATGTTTTGCCATGCACAGTGAAATTTGAAAGCTGGCAACTGTAAGATGATTAGTTTTTGAAAGATAGTTGCTAAAACTAAGAGACTGGGAGTGATATTTCTTTAATTTTCCTACAAGGAACTCTTTTCTTTGAGATAAACCAAGTTCAGCAACACTGTTATGGTTGGTCTCAAAGTGACGTTTGACACTTGATGTGCGAGACACAACACTTTCATTACACATAATACACAATGCTTTCCTACTGCGTTCAATCACTCCATATGTCTCTGTCCAGGCCTCTTGGAATGATCTTCCACTATCTGTTTTTGCTTTTTTTGCTGTACTCATTTTCTTTGTTCAAGACTTCAAGTCTACAAAAAGATAAAATTTGTATAATAAAAAAAAAACTAATGAAGTGCTGTATACAAATCCGTTCCCATATAAAAAAATATGTGATTGGGGAATTTTATTAATTGTAGACATCTGTTTTGGTCAAAAAATATACCTGTTTAGTTGTTAACATTTGATGTAATTTTTTTTTAAACTAATGGGTGACACAAATGAAACCCAATTAAAAAGCCATTCTGTCATTATACAATAGTGCTGGGGTGCAATGATTCACTAGTTTTCTCGATGCAACGATTTTTCCTCCTGCCGATCCATATGCATCAATCTTGAAGTATGATTTGAGATACAGTAATAGCAGTTAATCAAATTGAATCATTGTGATTTAATAACCATGAATAACTGGACTGAGGTTAATCCTTGTAAAATGTTCATAAACGAGGTAAATCTACCATTAATTAGATCAAGACATGGCTCACGACTAGGGTTACTACCTTTTCTTGTGGCCAAACCCAAACAAATGGCAAATGAATAAATGAAATCCCATCAGAAACCGGACACCAAATAGAAAACATAGACAACAGCCTTATCACAAACCCGAACACAGGTGGCAACCCTAACCTGGACACCTAGACAAATAGCCAGATAATTTAATAGGTTTTTAAAAAGAAGCCCAGATAAGTTTATAATTATAATTAACATTAGTATTATTGGTCCAATTAAACCTAGGCAGCACAGGTAGGGCAAAGTAGAAGTTTACCTAATAATTATTGATGTAGAATGCAGATTGCGTCTCCTGTTCTCCTCAAGTCTCCCGCCAGGGTGGGAGGGCGTGACAGAAGAACGCTCGGTGCTGCAGGCGAGGACCTGGGCGGGTTCAGAGGCGGAGGCGGGGAGTGAGACTTTGTTTCTCACAGCCCCACGGCGGTTGAGGCAGCTAGAGGCGGCGCCGCGAGGAACACATTGCCAGATGAGCTGCAAAGCAGACACCAGCAGGGGCGGCCCAAGGGGGGTGCGGGGCCATGTGCGGAGACTCAGTGCGGGGCCTCATTTGCATAAGTGGCCTTATTTGCATAAATATTTGCATAATGTTACCATACACTAACTTTTAGTAAACATGTCTCTTAATGAGTGTATGGATAAAGAAAGACTAAAAGATTTCTACATTACTATAATCCAGTGCCAACCGCCAGGCACATTAGGAACTACTACAAACGCTGCCCATTTAGAACCCATAGCAAACCCGCCGTATCCTGTCAGCATTACCAGGACTCACAAAGCACCATACCCTAACTATCAAAAGGCAACACTGCAAATATTAAACCAATACATTTCAGAGAATACTGGGGAAAGAGAACAAGTGGCAATGTCAAATAGGAATTACATAAACAGAATACCTCAGCTCAGTTACACATGCAGAACATAGACCATCACCAAACAAGGAATCACAATTTAGAAACAGGAAGGCAATAATTAAACTGGGAACCCCAAAAGCCAAACTTGGAATGTACAACAACACTGTAGAAATAAAACTATAAATTAATTTCCTCTTGTACCAAACAAAGCACAGACGTTAATGATGCACATTTCCCAGAGGTTTCATATTCCAGTTAATAAATTCAAAATAAAGAGATTTCTACCTTTTGTGCATTTTTTTTCAGTTGCAATTGCTCCAGCCACTTTCTTCTGGTTTCTTCATGTTTTCTGCTAACTGTCCATCGTCTGCTGTCCATTTGTTCTTTCTTCTCTCTTCTAGTTTTTTTCCATTCTCTCTCTCTACATCTGCTTTAACATACTAATCTTTCTCCTTTTGCTCTTTCCTCATTCCTATTTCATCCACACAAATTTTACCCCTCAATCCTCACTTACTCTCCCAATACCAGGCCAATTGTAGATTTTTCATCCCTCCCACACAAAATATTTTTCCCCTCTCCATTTTACTCTCCCAGCCCCATCCCATTCTAATCCTCCCCAACATCAGCTCCCTTCTAGTTCCAGTCTCACCCAGCATCCATTCCCTTCTAGTCCCTGCATCAGCCCATTTCCCGTCCTAGCCCACCATCAACCCATTTCCAGTCCTAGCTCCCCCATCCATTTTCAGTCTGAGTCCCTTCATCAGCTCATTTCCAATCCTAGCCCCCCATCAGCCCACTTCTAGTCATTTCCTAGCCCCATCATCAGCCCATGTCAAATCATAGCTCCCCTCCACTCAGTCCAATTCCAGTCCAAGCCCCCCCCATGAGCCTACTTTCAGTTCTAGCCCCTCCATGAGTACATTTCAATTCAATTCAAGCCCCCACCACAGCCCATTTCCAATCTTAGCTCCCCCCAACAGCCCATTTCCAGTCCTATCCTAGCTGCTCCATCAGCCCATTTTCAGTCCTAGCTCCCTTCCCTCACAGCCCATTTCCATTCCAAGCTCCCTCCCATTCAGCTATTTGCAATTCAAGCCTCCCCTTCCACTCAGCCCATTTCCAGTCATAGCAACCCCCCAACCCATTACCAGTCCTAGCCCCCCATCAACCCACTTCCAGTCCTAACCCCCCATCACCCCATTTTCAGTTTAAGCCCCCCCTATAACCCATTACCAGTCCTAACTCCCCCATCAGCCCACTTACAGTATTAACCCCATCAGCCCATTGCCAGTCTTAACCCCATCAGCCCATTGCCAGTCCTAACCCCCCCCCCATCAGCCCACAGCCCATTACCAGTCCTAACCATATCAGCCCACCTCAAGTCCTAACCCCTCCCCATCAGCCCATTATCAGTCCTAACCACCCCCCATAGCCCATTAGCAGTCCTAACACCCCAATCACCCCATTTCCAGACCGCCCCCATCAGTCGACAGCCCATTACAAGTCCTAACCCCCCCCAGCCCATTAGCAGTCCTAACCCACCCCCCCCAGCCCATTAGCAGTCCTAACAGCCCCCCATAGCCCATTAGCAGTTCTAACCCCCCCATCACCCCATTTCCAGATAGCCCCCATCAGTCCACAGCCCTTTACCAGTCCTAACAAACACCCCCAGCCCATTAGCAGTCCTAACCGCCCCCCCCAGCCCATTAGCGGTCCTAACCCCCCCCCACCCCCCCCAGCCCATTAGCGGTCCTAACCCCCCCCCAGCCCATTAGCGGTCCTAACAGCCCTCCCCAGCCCATTAGCAGTCCTAACCCCCCCCAAAGACCATTAGCAGTCCTAAACCCCCCCAGCCCATTAGCAGTCCTAACAGCCCCCCCAGCCCATTAGCAGTCCTAACAGCCCCCCCGCCCCAGCCCATTAGCAGTCCTAACAGCCCCCCAGCCCCAGCCCATTAGCAGTCCAAAAAAAAAAAGCTGGCTCTCTGGCTGCTGCTGCTGCCGCCGCGGCAGAATGCAGTGTCCCGCGGGGCCCCCTCTGCACTGGCTGAGCCCTCTGCCCGGCTTTCAGATTCGCGAAGGGAGAGTGTCTCTCCCTCGCGTCTCTGTTAAGCCCGCAGGGGCTAATCGGAAATTTCCCATCAACCCCTCGCGTCTAAAGGGGCTGATGGGAAATTTCCCATTAGCCCCTGCGGGCTTAACAGAGACGCGAGGGAGAGACACTCTCCCTTCGCGAATCTGAAAGCCGGGCAGAGGGCTCAGCCGGCGCAGAGGGGGCCCCGCGGGACACTGCATTCTGCCGCGGCGACAGCGGCAGCAGCCAGAGAGCCAGCTTTTTTTTTTAATGTAATTTTGAGGAAAGCAGAATGTTCTTTGCGCAGGGCCCCCTGAAACGCGGGGCCTTGTGCAAAAAACATTCTTGCTCAATGGACGGGCCGGCCCTGGACACCAGCACACTCACCTCCCGCCGCGCCGCATATCTTAATTGCGGACCTTCCCGCGTGCCAGCTGCAAGGCCTTCGTGTGCCACAGCTGGCACGCGTGCCATAGGTTCGCCATCGCTGGCTTAGACTATGCTAATGCAATGTATCAGAATAGTAAATGAGTTCTCTGCAACTAGAGTAGCAACTTTAAAACAAGAGGAGACGCATACCCTGGGATACAAGCCTAGGAACTGGGGATAACATTAGTCTTATCACTCCAGAGTCGTTTTGCCTTTGGGCATGTCATTGTATTTTCACATCAAGTTGCCTTAATTGTGAAGTCTGGTATAGTGTAGACATAACTGGATAAATATATATGTAGATAGCTAGAGCATTGTTCTTTTGTACGTCTGATCCAAGACTGGTTTCGAGCAATAAATTATAGCAGAGAGAGCAAGTGAAGTGGGGAAGGGAGAAGGCTATTGTTCTTTGTGTAATTTCATAACACCAGAAGTGAAACAGTTAGCTAATAGCTGGGATGTCCTGTGTCTCTTTTTATTGCTTGAACATGTAAAAGACTTCTGTGCTGAAATGTTCTGTATTGTGATGCAACATCCTTTTCCTAGTACAAACACTTAATTTTCTGCACTTTCTTTGTGGTAGTTTCTGAGGGAGAGATAAGGAGTTCTAATTCATCTTCTTTACCACTGAACAAATAACTACAGCTGATGGCTTGCCCTTTAGTTTTTTCCATGATCATTCACCAATAACACAGTGCTGCAGAAATGACAGTGACTGCTCTCTTGTTCTTGGTGAAAATATGTGCTCTGAGCAGAGCAAGCAGTGCAAATGGCTGTGCTCTGTCTCTGCTGCCTCCTGTCAAGCTTTCCTTTGCAATATTCCTTTATATTTAAAAACATTTCTTCAGGAACAAGCAGGAAGTTGGTCCTCACATGACATCTGCGCCGATGGAGCCCGTGTGGAAGCATCACCCCAGCTTTCAAAGAAAGCCCTTGGGAAATGCTACCACACATGTGTAGTCCCCTTAATGCCCAAGGGTGCCATCTTGCTCAGTCTCGTTTTTTTTCCATGGAGCCCTGTTCCCCCGGAAAAATACTTGACAAAACTGTTCCTAAAACTTAGTTTTCCGGTAGGTGTACTAGTTCCTTTTCCCACCTTGAGTCAGCGCTTCCCAGTGCCATTCTCGGCCCCTTTTTTATTGAGGTCTCCCTCGACTTTTTTCGCCCAGGGGTACTTGACCTCGTCCGGGTGTCTCCTACCATGTCTCCTGGTGGGTTCTAAAAATGTGACCGCTGCAGTCAAACTATGTCCTTTACTGACACCCATGACTATTGCCTGCGCTGCCTGGGCCCGGAATATGACAGTACCTCCTGCGAACTCTGCCAGGTCATGTCGGCCAAAACCAACAGGGAATGGTCAAAGTCGCAGGAAAAGTTGTTCTCCGGGAACAAGCAGGAAGTTAGTACTCACATATGGGTGACGTCGGCACCAATGGAGCCCTCGCAGAAGCATCTCCCCAGCTTTCAAAGAGAGCCTTTGGGAGATGCGTGGTACCCTTTCCGCCCAAGGGTGCCATCTTGCTCAGTCTCTCTTTTTCTGCAGAGCCCTTCAGACTTCTGTCTCTTTTCCTCTGGAAAAAGTTGTTTTTCTTGACCTTAGTTTTAAACACTCTCGGATTGTACACCAGTACTCTTCCCGCCACCTGAACCCGCTGCCCTGACATAGAGTCTCGGGTCCCTTCATTTTTTTTCTTTTTTCTCTCTTTCCTTTCTTTTGGCGCATTTGTGCCCTTTTTTCCCCAACTGGCAGCACTGCGGGTCTTCGACCTTGCGGGGGTACGTTTTTCCCCCATAGCTATCTTTATTATCTTTATCTTTATTTCAGTGCTTGATATACTGCCCAGACATGGGCATCAGGGCAGTGTACAATCAGTAATGGCTGCAGGTGAAAGACAAAGAGAAAGGAATGCCACTGTTTATATAGGAAAGCAACAGACAGAGAAACAGAAAGAGAGAAAAAAAAGAAGCAAAGAACTCCAGTCATAAAAAGGGGGGAGAGGGTGGGGCCTAGTATTCAGGGAGAGGAAGGTCAAAGGCCTGATGGAAAAGGTTGGTTTTGAGCATGTTCTTGAATCGAGGGAAGGATAATTCTGTACGAAGGGTGTGGGAAAGTGAGTTCCAGAGGGCAGGGGCCAGGAAAAAGCAGAGTGGCGGGTAAGCTCAAGGTGGGCCTGAGTGTGGGGGGGGGGGGGGAGAGGAAAAGACGATTATTGTGGACAGAGCGGAGGAGGTGAGGGGAGGGCTGGAGACAAATGAGGTCTGATAGGTACTGAGGGCTGCCAGTGGTTTTAAGAAGTGTGATCAGAGCACCAAGATAATGTCCCCTCACTGACACACATGACTGCTGTCTTGGGCCCCACGGCTTGCAATCTGTGTAAAAAGATGTCCACCAAGGCCCTCAAGAGCTGTCAGCAGCAGCATGACAACTTCTTCCTGGAGTCCCCAGCTCCGAAGGCCAAGGCCCCCTCTGAAGCCGCGGAATTCTGTGATGCCCCCGCAGACCCCGGCTGATGCTGTGGCTCTTCAGAAAGGGGGTCTCCCTCGAGGGAACACAAGAAAAAGAAACCCTCAAAGGCAATAGGTCTGATAAGCCCCGGACCAGGTCCTGTAGTCCTTGATGGCTGTCAGAGGGATTGGAGCAGGAGCAGTCTACCCAGATCACCCAAAAGGAGTCAAATGTTGATGTCTCAGTCACCAGAGCCTGTCCTCGATGAGAACTCCCCTTTGGGGGATCCAGCGCTGGGCCTGAGTTTCTCGGTGCCAGCACCAATGGTTGCAGAGCCTTCTGGACTAGAATCCAGGATGATGGCTCTGGAGTGCAGTTTGACTGCCTTCATGGACCAGCAGTGGGTGTTGCTGTCCAGTACTACCGGTTCCTCCACCCAGACCACCGGGCCCTCGACATCGAGGACTTCCCCGGAGGCTAAGCTGATCCTCGGCCTAGGTCTTTCTCTGGATCCCGCTTGATGGGACAGAGGTCTTTCCCTGCTAATGCTCATGGAACTAGCCGTGGGGCCTCCATGGAATGTGGGCAGGGCTCCAGCCTTGAGCCCACGAGCTGCCTTTCCCTCAAGTCTTCCTCCGACTACCCGGAATGGAGACTGAAGATAAGGAGTCCCCGGACACCCGATACCACCGTGATGTCCCCTCGGACTCGTCACCCTCAGAGCCCCGGCGTCGGTCCCCGCCCGAGGACATGGCATTCCTCAACTTTGTACGGGATATGTCAAACGCCCTCGCATACCTGACAGAATCGGAGGACCACCCTCGGATGGAAGAATTAGAAATTCTCCAGTACAAGGCCCCACCGAGGGAATCGCTCACAGTTCCCATCTCCCACCCATCCTGGGATGGCTCTGTATGTTGTAGACACTGGCATTGGTGCTGGTGGTGTGCAAGCGACTTGACTCGATGTATCTGGTCCGCTGAAGCTCAGGCTTCCAGGAGTTACGGATGCCGCACAACTCCATGGTGGTGGAGTCGGCCATGCATCTGCTCAAGAACCAGAAGACGCACTCCTTGGTGCCCCTGGGTAGGGAGGGCCCTACCTTGGATGTCCTCGGCAAAAATTGTTACCAGGGCTCGATGCTTATAGGCCGGATCCAGGCCTATCAGCTGTACATGGGCATGTACCTGAGGGACCTAGATCTCGGCTGGGCTCTCCGAGGAGCCCCTTCAACTGTTCAGGAACCTGTCCAAGGCCGTCAGTGAGTGCTACAAATTCATGACTCAAGCAGCCTATGACAGCTTTGAGTTGGCGGCTAGTGTAGCTACGGCGGGCATCAGTGCCCAACACCAGACCTCGCTACAGTCTTCTGACCTAGAGCAATGGGTTCAGGACAAATTGGTTGATGTCCCATGCCAAGGGGAGAACCACTTTGGCAAACCCATGACGGAAAAGGCCTTAGAGTTGGAGACTGAGTTCATGACGAGGACCAGGCTCTCCAAGAAGACCACTGTCCTTCCTCAATGGAAGGGCTTGGGAAAAAGTCCTTTTACCCAAGGAAAGGGGCTGCTTACAAAAGCTACCCACATTTTCAGGCCTCCCCAGTTCCCCAGCAGGGTCAGCAGCCAAAGGGACATGGGCAAGGCCCTCGAAAGCAGAAGGCTCCAAAGCCCCAGGCCATGGCTTCGGCCCAGCCAGAGGGGAGCTTTTGACTCCTTCAGCATAGCCTCTCTATCGTAAGGACCTAAGGAGGACAGCAGCCCAAAGGAGGACATCTAACCCTGTATGCCTACAGGTGGCCAGCCATCACCACAGATTCCTGGGCCCTCCAGGTGGTCAGGGAGGGCTACCTCCTCCACCTGTCTCAGACACCTCCTCCTTTCTCCTAGAAGAGCCCCCCAGGTCTCCCCTTCAGCGGGACCTCCTATTGAAGGAACTCGCAGGCCTTCGAGGACAAAGTGGTAGAACCATTACCCCATATCTCAGGGGCAAGGGGTTCTACTCCAGGTGTTCCCTTGTACCAAAAAGAATGGGGGGGGGGGGGCCTAAGGCCCATCCTGGACCTGTGCAACCTGAGCAAGTTCCTGGTGAGGGAGAAGTTCAAGATGCTCTCCCTTGGAACATTGCTGCCTTACCTCTAACAGGGAGACTGGCTGTGCTCCTTGGATCTGAAGGATGCCTATACCCACATCCTCATTCAACCCAGCCATAGGCAGTACCTTTGCTTCATGGCAGGGGGGCAGTCATTACCAGTACAGGGTACTACCCTTCGGCCTGGCCTCCGCCCCCAGGGTCTTCATCAAATGTCTGGCAGTAGTAGCTGCCTTCCTCTGTCTCCAGGGGGTATTTGTCTTCCTCTATCTTGAAGACTGGCTCATAAAAAGAGGCATGGCCACAGAGATGCAGCATGCCATAGCACGCATCATCCAGGTCCTGCAACATTTGGGGTTCGTAATAAACTACCCCAAATCCCACCTCCTCCCGATGCAATATCTGAAGTTCATAGGAGCAAGGCTGGACATTCTTCAGGCTAAGGCCTTCCTTCCCGTGGACCGGGCAGACTGTCTCAGGGTACTGGCCGGAGAGGTGCAACACCGTCCCTCAGTGTCAGCTTGGCTTCTATTTCGCCTACTCGGGGACACGGCCTCAACGGTTCATGTCACCCTGGATGCTCATCTGCACATGAGGGCCAGTGGGCACAGGCCACGAGCTGTCTCCAAGACACAGTCTCAGTGACCCGCCAGTTGGCGGAATCCCTGACTTGGTGGCAAAATTCCCGACACCTGCAGCAGGGATGCCCTTCCAAACCCCAAGCCCTCTAAGAGTCCTCACTACAGACACCTCCCTGATGGGATGGGGAGCCCACTGCGAAGAACTCCGCACCCAGGGCAGCTGGTTTCAAGCCAAGGGAAACCAGCAGATCAACCTCTGGAGCTCTGGGCAATATTCCTGGCCTTCTGAGCATTCGGTCACCGACTGAAATACCAGCTGGTGCTGATTCAAACAGACAATCAGATGGCAATGTTCTGTGTGAACAAGAAGGGGCTCTACCAACTAGTTGGTAGAGCTGCTTTAATTGTTTGTTGTAGTAGATTGCAGCTCTGTTAATGACCATAGTGTTTATTGTTTGAACAAGAAGGGGGGCACGGGGTCTCATGCCCTCTGCCGCTAAGCAATGACACTTTGCTCCTACGCAATTCAACAGGGAATACTCCTGTGGGCAGTATACCTACTAGACCAGGACAACGCGCTGGCGGACAGACTAAGCAGAGTCCTTCAGTCACACGAGTGGCAGCTGGACCCCAGAGTAGCCAACCAGCTATTTCGCCTCTGTGGGATCCCATGGGAGGACCTCTTTGCCAGTAAGGACAACTACTAGTTGCTTCGCTTCTGTTTCTGGCAGCCCCACCTGTCCTGGGTAATGGCAGATGCGCTCCTCATCCCGTGGTTGGACAGCCTCATGAATGCCTTTCCGCCCATGCTGCTGATTGCCAAAACATTCTTCAATATCCCTAGAAACTAACCCTGCTATATCTCCCACAAATACATTCATCAAAACAAGGGAAACATATGTACAAACAATTTTTTTGTCGAAACTTACACTTTGAAGAAACAATTCCTTCTCGTAGTGTATTGTTCCTTTTTTTTCTTTTTTTAGGGATGCAAGTCCTAAGGGGACATTAACCCCTCAGTACCAACCGGTATAAACATATTCTTTAATCATAGGTAATAAACCAGAGAAAAAGAGAAAGAAATAGAAAAAGTCACTTAGCTGATCCAGCCTTCCTTTCAGGATTGAGAGTTCTTGTGACTCCATTCTTCTTGAAGTCATACAGATAATTCCCAGAACTCCCTCGCTGATATTTTGAGAGAATGTTCAAGCCGTCCTCGATCATACAGCTGGATATGAATTTAAACTTCAGTTAACATGACTTTCTAAAACTTATCTGCAGAAACCATATTGAGATCAAAATCACGAATCAGTAACCCAACGTTGTGTTTCAAGTCTAAGATTCTCCTGGCTCTTCTTCAAACTGTGTTGCTCCACCGTGCTCCCAGATAATGTCCGCATTTAAACTTCCTGGTGTAATCACATGACCGGTTGAAGACCAGTAGAAAAACCGCTGATAGTTGGAAATGCCCACTCTGCATTTACAGAATACTCCACCAATCCAAAGACGAGTTTAAACCCTGCGGTGTTAAAGATTCTAAAGTATAGATCCAAAATTGTTCCCGATAACATATATGAGAATCCCGATCACCTCCTCTAGCCTTTAATGGTATATGATCCAATATTCTCCACCGAAGATCTGAAAATTGATGATGATATATCTCCAGGAACAAGCAGGAATAAGTCCTCACATATGGGTACGTCGGTACCGATGGAGCCTGCGCGGGAAAGCTCCCCAGCTTCCCAGAAGGAAGCTTTTGGGGCCTCCCACTGCACATGCGCGCTGCCTTCCCGCCTTCCTGACCAGCTCTCCTCAGTTTCTCTTTTTCCGCGGAGCCAGCAAGTCGTGTTCCTGTCACCGCTGAAGAAATTATTGTTTTAGTTTGTTTCTTTAGACCGCGTACCTGCCTTCCCCATACCGAAACCGGTACCGCCGGTCTCTCTTTTCTTTTCTTTAAAAAAAAAATAAAAAATCTTTATTCTGCACAACTTGGTGACTTCGGTTAGGCCTCAGGCCTACACAAATTCTCCTCATGGAGAAACCAGCCCCTGGTTTTAAGAAGTGTACCAAGTGTAGTGCTGTTATTTCTATTACAGACACCCATGAATGGTGTCTTAAGTGTTTGGGACCTGACCACTCCATTCCGGACTGCCCATCCTGCTCCCAGATGTCTAAACGTGGGTTGCAGAACCGGGCCAACAAATTCCATGTGCTGTTTGCTTCAGATAATCCAGCATCACAGTCATCCAGGTCTTCCTCTCCGGATGGATCTCAGGTAACCAAACCCTCTGTGGGCAGGTCCTCAAAGAGCAAATCTCCTTCAAAGCATCGAGAGGCTCTCACTTTTGAGTGTGAGGATCCTGCCCCAGCCAAACAACCCCGGCGGGAAGCTCTGGCTTCCAAAGCACCATCTATGGGGTTACAGGTTGACATCGATGGCACGGCCTCGACTGATCACCTGTTAGACTGCTCTGGGGTACCGGCCCATACCGGTACCGACATCCAGGCAGCAGTGGCGTCTATGACCAATACTGTTCAGACCATGCAGCAGGCCATGCTGGCTTTTATTAATGCTGCGACGCCCTCGGTACCACGTTCAGCGGTACCGGGTCCGGTTCCGGTATCGACTCCCATACCGGAACCGAGACCATCGACTTCCAAACGCAGATCGGTTCCGCATGTCGGATCCGGGTTTTCACCCGATACCGATCCCATACCCGGTACGCCCGATGTCGATACCGATCGGTATGCGTATCGTGCGTTGGAAGCACATAGAGAATGCTCTGATTCTTCTGAGGATTTTGACTCCTCTGAGGACTCTGATGAGCTGTCTCTAGTTCTTCATGAAGACCCCTCTTCCCCAAAGAGGAGAATGTCTCCACCAGAGGATTTGTCCTTTCAAGATTTCATTATTGAACTAGCTAAAGGACTTTCTATTACCACATCCTCTGAAAAAGAACCTAGGTCAAAGAAATTGGATATTTTAGGATACCCTAAGGTTCCTAAAGAGGCAGTCACCCTGCCTATCCATGAAATCCTTCAAGAACACTTGATGGACTTATGGGAGGCTCCTCTAACGTTGTCTCCTTATTCTCGTAGGTTGGACACCATGTACCGGGTCCCTCCTCCTCCTGGTTTTCAAAAGACTCAGTTGCCTCACCATTCCATTGTGGTGAAGTCTGCACTGAAAAAGATTGAGTACCAAAAGGCACTCTTCTACCCCTCCAGGACGAGAATGTAAGACCCTAGACTCTTTTGGCAAGAAAATTTTCCAGGCTACTATGCTTATAGCCAGGATTAATTCTTACAGTCTGTATATGGGCATGTTTCTCAAGGAACTTGCCCTAAAGATACGACATTTTGCCTCCTTTATCCCTGAGGATAGAAAAGAGGAGTTCATTTCTCTGGTGAAACAGCTTCTAGATGTTTCTAAGTTCTCTAACAGAGCAGCTTTTGATTCCTTTGAGGGTGCCGGTAGAGCTTCGGGCATTGCTATTGCAGCCCGACGACTTGCTTGGCTCCAGGCCTCTGACCTAAAACCCTGGGTCCTGGATGGCTTACGGAATCTGCCCTGTACAGGTGAGAACTTATTTGGTAAGGACTGGCAAATTAAAGCCACTCAAATGGACGCAGAAAATGCCACATTGGATAGACTTTCTAAGTCTACCTCTACTCCTGCCAAGAAAAAGTCTTTCAAGAGGCCTTATTACAAGAAGGCCAGATTTTCCACAAATACTGGCCAACAATCTTCTCAGCCTCGCTTTGCTGCTAAACGTCAGCAACCTAAACAGGCAAAGTCAAAGCCTGCAGCGTCTACCACTCCTCAGCAGGCTCAACCCCCTCAGGGGTTTTGACTTGCTCCTAGAGAACTTAACATTTCTGGCTCTAGAACAACCAGAGCCCCTCACCATTCCCGGAAGGTTAGCTCACTTTGCTCCCAGATGGGAGCAAATCACATCAGAGCAATGGACCCGCTCTATCATCAGAGAGGGCTACAAACTTCATTTTTCCAACCTTCCTCCATATACCATGGTGAGGCACTTCAATTCTCCCCCATTTCTCCTGGACCTGTTGGATCAGGAAGTCTCTTCTCTCCTTGCCCAAGGGGCAATAGAAGAGGTTCCTCTTCTTCAACAAGGGACAGGATTCTACTCCCCTTATTTTCTCATAACAAAGAAGACAGGGGGATTCAGACCTATCCTAGATCTGAGAGAATTGAACAAATTTCTGTTCAAGGAGAAATTCAAAATGCTTTCTCTAGGCATTCTCCTTCCATACCTTCAGAGTCAGGATTGGCTTTGTTCTCTAGATCTCAAGGATGCGTACACACATATACTCATCCACCCATCCCACAGAAAATATCTAAGATTTCTGTTTCAGGGAAAACATTTCCAGTACAGAGTACTTCCCTTCGGTCTAGCCTCTGCTCCAAGAGTGTTCACCAAATGCATGGCAGTTGTTGCCGCATTTCTAAGAGGTCTGGGAATTTTCGTATTCCCATATCTGGACGACTGGCTCATCCGAGCTCCATCTCAGTCAGAGGCCCAGATTTCCCTGGACCGCACAAGGCACCTTCTGCAGTATCTGGGACTGGTGGTAAACCTTCCCAAGTCTCATCTTACCCCTACTCAGTCTCTAGAATTCATAGGGGCCCAGTTGGACACCACCACTGCAAGGGCCTACCTACCTCAAGTCCGGGGCCAACGTCTGCTGTGCTTGGCCTCCCAAGCTCAGTCCAGCAGTCACTTGACAGCCAGAGAAATGCTGCGACTTCTGGGCCACATGGCCTCCACGGTGCACGTGGTGCCCTACGCCCGTCTTCATATGAGAGCAGCTCAATGGACCTTGGCCACCCAGTGGACTCAAGCGTCAGGAGCGCTCTCCGACCAAATACTCACCTCAAAGCGTCTGTTTTGGTCCCTCCAATGGTGGATGTCCACCAAGAATCTGTTGTTGGGGGCCCCCTTCCAACCTTTGTTGCCCCAAGCAACCCTCACAACAGATGCCTCCCAAACAGGGTGGGGAGCCCATCTACAATCCCTCTCCACTCAGGGTACTTGGTCTCCGCAGGAGACCACCCTTCACATCAACCTCCTGGAACTGCGAGCAATCTTCTTTGCCCTCAAAGTCTTCCATACCCTCCTTGTCAACCTGACCGTCCTAGTTCAGACAGACAATCAGGTGGCCATGTTCTACGTAAACAAACAAGGAGGGACAGGCTCTCTGTCGCTTTGCAACGAAGCTCTCAGATTATGGGCCTTCGCCAGAGAGCATCAAATTCATCTTCTGGCAGTATATCTTCCAGGGGTTCAAAACTCTCGGGCAGACAGACTCAGTCGAGTTCTGCTTCCACACGAATGGTCCCTGCATATGGACCAGATAGGCAGAATCTTTCAGGAATGGGGAACCCCGGACATAGACCTCTTTGCAAGTCCGTGGAATGCCAAACTTCCCCGGTTCTGTTCCAGGATTCCGTGTCAGGGAGCTCAGGCCAACGACGCCTTTCTCCTGCATTGGGGTCAGGAATTCCTATATGCCTTTCCACCCATTCCTTTGATTCCCAAGACTCTGTTCAAGCTCCAGAGGGATCACGGATCGATGATCCTCATAGCTCCAAGCTGGCCACGCCAAGTGTGGTTCCCTCTACTTCTGCATCTCTCTCAGGGACCCTCCCTGGACCTGGGAGCTGCGCCAGACCTTCTCTCTCAGGAGGAAGGGACTTTGTGGCACCCAAACCCCAAGTCCCCTACACCTCAGAGCTTGGTTACTGAAGGCCTAAGCCTTCATGACTTCAATCTTTCTCAGCCAGTGAAAGATATCCTTCATGCCTCTAGGAAACCCTCCACGAGGCGTTCCTATGCTTTCAAATGGAAACGCTTTTCCATTTGGTGTGCTCAACAGGGTCTTGACCCTCTAGCACTTCCTTTGAATTCTCTACTGGACTATCTCCTGCATCTTTCTAATGCAGGCCTTAAGACAAATTCAGTAAGAGTCCATTTGAGTGCTATTGCAGCATCCTTAAAACCTATAAATGGACAACCTGTCTCCTCTCATCCGCTTGTTGCAAGGTTCATGAGAGGCCTGACTCTAACTAAGGCTCCCATCCGACCTCCTCCGGTAGCATGGGAGTTGAACCTAGTT
The DNA here is from genome assembly GCA_033557465.1 of Ichthyophis bannanicus. Lineage (NCBI taxonomy): Eukaryota > Metazoa > Chordata > Amphibia > Gymnophiona > Ichthyophiidae > Ichthyophis > Ichthyophis bannanicus. The sequence continues at coordinate 366,102,388 of CM066033.1, read as the reverse complement.
CTGGGTCAGCTTATGAAGCCACCTTTTGAACCGTTGGTTTCTACCTCCTTGAAATTTCTTTCCTGGAAGGTCATTTTCCTTATTGCAGTCACTTCGGCTCGCCGCATCAGTGAACTACAGGCCTTAGTGGCTCATCCACCTTATACCAGGTTTCATCATGATAAGGTGGTCCTAAGGACGAATCCCCACTTTATGCCCAAAGTGGTCTCGCCTTTTCATCTTAATCAAGAGGTATATCTACCTGTCTTTTTTCCAGCTCCTCATGCATCCAGTGCAGAGAGGAACCTCCATTCTTTAGATTGTAAAAGAGCTCTTGCCTTTTACCTCAACAGGACTCAGCCACATCGAAAGTCTTCCCAACTTTTCGTGGCTTTTGATCCTTCTCATTTGGGACTTCCAGTCTCTAAACGTACACTTTCCAATTGGATTGCTCAGTGTATTTCCTTTGCTTACCAGAGTAAAAATATTTCTCTGGAAGGCCATGTCACAGCTCACAATGTGAGAGCCATGGCCACTTCTATGGCTCATCTTCACTCTGTCTCCATAGATCAGATCTGTTGAGCCGCCACATGGGCCTCGGTTCATACCTTCACAGCCCATTACTGCTTGGACAAGGACTCCCGCCGGGATGCCTTGTTTGGTCAGGCTGTCCTCAAACACCTGTTCCATATTTGAACAACTCCTGCCCACCTTCCCAGGATGGATGCCTGAGATCCATACGAAGATGGCGAACCCTTGGAACGGGATCTCCCAGGCATCTTAGCTAGGGAGTCCCCATATGTGAGGACTTATTCCTGCTTGTTCCTGGAGATAGCACAGTTACTTACCTGTAACAGGTGATCTCTGGGAACAGCAGGAATTAGTCCTCACAACCCACCCACCTCCCCTAGGAGTTGTATCTTCTATCTATCTATCTTCCTTTCCTCTCTCTATTGTCTCAGCTATAAACTCGAACTGAGGAGAGCTGGTCAGGAAGGTGGGAAGGCAGCGCGCATGTGCAGTGGGAGGCCCCAAAAGCTTCCTTCTGGGAAGCTGGGGAGCTTTCCCGCGCAGGCTCCGTCGGTACCGACGTACCCATATGTGAGGACTAATTCCTGCTGTTCCCAGAGATCACCTGTTACAGGTAAGTAACTGTGCTTTCTGACAGTGTGCTACTATCGGGGCCGTCAATACTGCATTAGTTTTACGGGAACGATGTTCTTGAAGTCGTTTTTTCATCATTCTAGATGTCTTCCCAACATATATCTTTTTATATGGACAGATCAATACATAAACAACAGACGATGTTTGACAAGTAGTTGAAAACTTACTATACACTCAACGATGTTGTGAAGGATGTTCCCAGGCTGTGCCTTCTAAAGTTGAATCACAAAAATCACAGGCAGTGCATTTAAAATGTCCAAGAGCTTCTATTGCCAGAGGTTGATTATAGTTATGTACTACCCAATCTCCCACATTTCTTCCCCTTTCATCATCACTGTTCGACTCTGAGTGGAAGATGGAGGACAAGGCGAACCCGGACACCAAAAGACACCGAAACATCCCTTCGGACCTATTTCCCCCAGCACTTCGATGCCACTCTCCTCCTGAGGACATGGCCTTCCATGACTTCATCAGGGGTATGGTGCAGACAGAAGTGGAGAAAGACCTGCGCACCGAGGAGTTGGAGACTTTCCAATATGAGACTCCACCCAGAGAAACACTCACGATGCCCATACAGCCGATCCTCGAGAGGCTGTTACTTTGAATGTGGTAGACTCTGGCGTCAGTGAAGATAGTTAGCCGTTGGCTCGATGCTATGTACTGTGGCAGGAAAGGACCGGGGTTCCACAAACCCCAGCTGCCACACATTTCCATGGTTGTCGAGTCGACCATGTAAAAGCTCAAGAGTGAGAAGACCCATTTTTCTGACCCTCCCGGTAGGGAGGCCAGGGCCCTCAGGCGCAAATGTTATCAAGGTTCGATGCTGGGTTACATAGAAACATAGAAACATGATGACAGAAAAACACCACATGGCCTATCTAGTCTGTCCTTCCATATCAACAACTACAACAGTCCACTTTTTACCTTTAGAGATCCTCTGTGTTGGTCCCATGCTTTTTTGAATTCAGTTACTGTCCTCATCTCTACCACCTCCACTGGGAGACTATTCCACGGATCCACTACTCTTTCCGTAAAGAAATATTTCCACATATCACTCCTGAATCTATCTCCCTTCACCCTCATCCCATGTCCCCTCGTAGCAGAACTTGCTTTCAATTGAAAGAGGCTCTCTCCCTGAACATTTATGCCACGGAGGTATTTAAACATCTCAATCATATCACCTCTATCCCGCCTTTCCTCTAAGGTGTACATATTAAGATCCTTAAGTCTGTCCTCATATGCTTTATAATGAAGCCCACTAATCATTTTAGTAGCCACCCTCTGCACCGACTCCATCCTGTTCACATCCTTTTGAAGGTGCGGTCTCCAGAATTGCACACTATACTCCAAATGAGGTCGCACCAAAGACTTATACAGAGGCATTATCACCTCCTTTTTTCTGCTAGCCATTCCTCTCCGTATGCACCCAACCATCCTTCTAGCTTTTGCCGTCGCCTTTTCTACCTGTTTAGCTACTTTAAGATCATCAGACACAACCACGCCTAGGTCCCGCTCTTCTTTAGTGGACAAAAGTACTTCACCTTCTATACTGTATTGCTCCCTTGGATTGCTGCAGCCCAAATGCATGACCTTACATTTTTTAACATTAAATCCCAGCTGCCAAATTCTAGACCATTCTTCAAGCTTAGCTAGATCCCTCCTCATGTTATCTACACCTTCCTGGGTGTCTACTCTATTGCAGATTTTGGTATCATCTGCAAAGAGGCAAACCTTACCCGACAGCCGTTCCGCTATATCACTAACAAAGATGTTAAAAAGAATGGGACCAAGGACAGATCCCTGGGGCACACCACTGGTAACATCCTTCTCCTGAGAATGAGCTCCATTTACTTGTACTCTGTCGCCTCCCACCCAACCAATTTCTAACCCAAGCAGTAACTTTAGGGTCCATCCCTAGGGTGCTCAGTTTGTTTATAAGTCGCCTGTGAGGAACAGTGTCAAAGGCTTTACTGAAATCTAAATACACCACATCTAGAGCTCTCCCTCGGTCCAACTCCCTGGTCACCCAGTCAAAGAAATCAATCAGATTTGTCTGACAAGACCTGCCTCTGAATCCATGCTGCCTCGGATCCTGTAATCCGCTGGACTCCAGAAACCTCACTATTTTCTCTTTCAGCAGCGTTTCCAATAATTTACTCACCGCCGAAGTTAAACTAACCGGCCTGTAGTTTTCAACCACATCCTTACTTCCGCTTTTGTGTAAAGGCACCACATGAGCCTCTCTCCAGTCCTTTGGCACCACTCCCGACTCCAACGAGGCATTGAAAAGGTCAGTCAGTGGAGTTGCTAGAACGTCACCAAGTTCCCTTAGTATTCTAGGGTGTATCCCATCCGGTCCCATCGCTTTGTCTACTTTAAGTTGAGCTAGTTTCTCACGAACACAGTCTTCTGAAAATTGTTCAAGATGTCCCTCGCTTCTGTTCCTATTTGTGGGTGTTTTCTGAGGTCCTGCTCCTGGTTCTTCATCTGTGAACACAGAACAAAAATATTTGTTAAGCAATTCCGCTTTATCCTTATCAGCTTCTACATATTCCCCCCCTGCACTCTTGAGTCTGACAATACCACTCTTGCCCTTCCTCTTCTCACTAATATATCTGAAAAATGTCTTATCCCCCCATTTTATTGCATTGGCTATTTCCTCCTCCTTTTGAATTTTTTCCTTCTTGACTGCCGGATCCAAGCCTATACATAGCATGTACCTAAAGACACTGGCCAAAGACCTGTCAGGGTTTGCAGCATGTCTCGCCTGGGAACCCCTCCAGTGGTTCTAGACCCTGACTTCAGGAGTGCGAAACTGCTCTAATTTCCTCTCCCGAGCCACCTATGATGGCTTTAAGTCTGTGGCTTGAGTTGTGGCAGCTGACATTGGGGCCCGGCTGCAATCTTCCGACCTCGAGCAGTGGGTCCAGGACAAACTGCTCGATGTCCCCTGTACTAGTGAGAACCTCTTCGGCAAACCCATAGCCAACAAAGCTGCTGAGATCGAGGCTGACTTTGTGACCCGTCAGAGGCTCTCCAAGAAGACCTCATCCCATCCCCACAAAAAACCATCAGGGAAAGGGGCCTTTTTCTGGAGAAAAAAGGGTGCCTTTTCACAGGGTCATCAGTACCAGCCCTACTCTGGCCATCAGCAGGGTTCTCACCCCAAGAGGCAGGGGGCTCAGAAGGCAAAAGCACCTAAGCCCCAGACTCCAGCTCCCACCCAGCCTCAGGGAAACTTTTGACTCCCAGGGTAGGACCTCCTCTCCCCCAGGAGACCTTCACCAGCCCACGGGGGGGGGGGGGGGGGGGGCTTGACGCTCTTCGCCCACAGATGGGCCTCAGTCACTTTGGTCTTGTGGGTACTGCAGGTGGTCAGGGAGGGATACCTCCTCCACCTACAGAAGATTCCACCCAGGTTCTTTCTCACAGGTCTTCTCAAGGACAATGCAGTAGAGCCTGTACCCAGACACCTGTGGGGTAAAGGCTTATCTCCAGGAACAAGCAGGAATAAGTCCTCACATATGGGTACGTCGGTACCGACGGAGCCTGCGCGGGAAAGCTCCCCAGCTTCCTAGAATGGAAGCTTTTGGGACCTCCCACTGCACATGCGCACTGCCTTCCCGCCTTCCTGAACAGCTCTCCTCAGTTTCTCTTTTTCCGCGGAGCCAGCAGGTCGTGTATCCTGTCACCGCTGAAGAAATTGTAGTTTTTTTGTTTGTTTCTTTAGACCGCGTACCTGCCTTCCCATACCGATACCGGTATCGCCGGTCTTCCTTTTTCTTTCTTGAAAAATTATTTTCTTTTCTTTTATTATTTTCAGCACTTGGTCACTTCAGTTAGGCCTTCAGGCCTACTTGAATTCTCCACATGGAGAAGCCAGCCCCTGGATTTAAGAAGTGTACCAAGTGTACTGCTGTAATATCAGTCACAGACACCCATGAATGGTGTCTTAAATGTTTGGGGCCTGACCCCTCCATTCCGGACTGCCCTTCCTGCTCCCAAATGTCTAAGCGTGGGCTGCAGAACCGGGCCAACAAATTCCATGTGCTGTTTGCTTCAGAGAATCCAACATCACAGTCATCCAGGTCATCATCCCCGGATGGATCTCAGGTAACCAAACCTTCTGTGGGCAAGTCCTCAAAGAGCAAATCTCCTTCAAAGCATCGAGAGGCTCTTAGTTTTGAGGACCCTGCCCCAGCCAAACAGCCCCGGCGGGAGGTCCTACCTTCCAAAACGCCAATACAGGGGCTACAGGTTGACATCGATGGCACGGCCTCGACAGATCACCTGTTGGACTGCTCTGGGGTACCGGCCCATACCGGTACCGACATCCAGGCAGCCGTGGCGTCTATGGGCAATACTGTCCAATCCATGCAGCAGGCCGTCATGGCTTTCATTAAAGCTGCAACGCCATCGGTACCGCTTCCAGCGGTTCCGGGCCCGGTTCCGGTATCGTCCGCCATGCCGGAACCCAGGCCTTCCTCTTCTAAACGCAAATCGGTACCGTATGGGCTTTCGCTCCATACCGCTTCCATACCCGGTACGCCCGATGTCGATACTGATCGGTATGCGTATCGTGCGTTGGAGGAAACTAGAGAATACACCGATTCCTCTGAGGATTTTGTCTCCTCTGATGAGTCTGCAGAGCTCTCCCTTGACCTTCCTGAGGAACCTTCTTCTCCAAAAAGGAGAATGTCTCCTCCAGAGGATTTGTCCTTTCAGGACTTTATTTTAGAAATGGCTAAAGGCCTTTCTATCACTACTTCCTCTGAAAGGGAACCAAGGGCAAAAAGATTGGATATTTTAGGATACTCTAAGTCTCCTAAAGAAGCAGTTACTCTGCCTATCCATGAAATCCTTCAAGAACAATTGATGGATTTCTGGGAGAACCCTTTAACTCTGTCTCCTTATTCCCGTAGGTTGGACACCATGTATCGGGTCCCTCCTTCTCCTGGTTTTCAGAAAACTCAATTGCCTCACCACTCCATTGTGGTAAAGTCTGCAATGAAAAAGATCAAGAGTACTAAAAGGCACTCTTCTACACCTCCAGGAAGGGAATGTAAGACACTGGACTCTTTTGGTAGGAAAATCTTCCAGGCTAGTATGCTTATAGCCAGGATTAATTCCTACAGCCTCTATATGGGCATGTTCCTAGGGGAACTTGCCAAGAAAGTACGGCATTTTGCCTCCTTTATCCCTGAGGATAAACAGGAGGACTTCCTTTCTGTTGTGAAACAACTTTTAGATGTTTCTAAGTTCTCCAACAGAGCTGCCTTTGATTCCTTCGAAGGAGCCAGCAGAGCTTCTGGCATTGCTATTGCAGCCAGACGTCTGGCTTGGCTCCAGGCTTCTGATCTGGAACCCTGGGTTCTAGATGGCTTACGGAATCTGCCCTGTACAGGTGAGAACTTATTCGGTGCAGAGTGGCAAGTTAAGGCCACTCAAATGGACGCTGAAAATGCCACCTTAGAGAGACTTTCTAAGTCCACTTCTACTCCCACTACGAAGAAGTCTTTCAAGAGGCCTTATTATAAGAAGGCCAGATATGCTTCCAATACTGGCCAGCAATCTTCTCAACCTCGTTTTGCGGCTAAACGTCAGCAAACGAAACAAGCAAGAGCAAAGCCTGCAGCAGCTACTACAGCTCAACAGGCTCCACCCCCTCAGGGGTTTTGACTTGCCCCTAGAGAACTTGCCATTCCTGGTTCTGGACCAACCAGAACCTCTCACCATACCTGGAAGGTTAGCTCACTTTGCTCCCAGATGGGAACAGATCACAACAGAGCAATGGACCCTCTCTATCATCCGAGAGGGTTACAAACTTCATTTCTCCAGCCTTCCTCCTCATCACATGGTGAGACCCTTCAATTCTCCATCTCCTCTCCTAGCCCTGTTGGATCAGGAGATCTCTTCTCTGCTTGCCCAAGGGGCCATAGAAGAGGTTCCTCTTCATCAACAGGGGTCAGGTTTCTACTCCCCCTATTTTCTCATTCCAAAGAAAACAGGGGGATTCAGACCAATCCTAGATCTGAGAGAATTGAACAAATTTCTGTACAAGGAGAAATTCAAAATGCTCTCTTTGGGCATTCTCCTTCCATACCTTCAGAGTCAGGACTGGCTTTGTTCTCTAGACCTGCAGGATGCGTATACACATCTACTCATCCATCCATCCCACAGAAAATATCTTCGCTTTCTGTTCAGGGGAAGTCATTACCAATACAGAGTACTTCCCTTCGGTCTCGCCTCTGCCCCAAGAGTCTTTACCAAATGCATGGCAGTCGTAGCCGCATTTCTCAGAAGCATGGGGATTTTCGTATTCCCATATCTGGACGACTGGCTCATTCGAGCTCCAACTCAGTCGCAGGCCCAGATTTCCCTAGACCGCACAAGGAGCCTTCTGCAGTATCTGGGACTGGTAATAAACCTCCCCAAGTCTCAACTCAGCCCTACTCAGTCTCTAGAATTCATAGGGGCCCAGTTGGACACCACCACTGCAAGAGCCTACCTTCCACTGGTTCGGGGTCAGCGTCTGCTGAGCTTGGCCTCCCAAGCCCAGTCCAGTACTCACTTGACAGCCAGGGAAATGCTACGCCTCCTGGGCCATATGGCCTCCACAGTACATGTGGTGCCCTACGCTCGTCTTCATATGAGAGCAGCTCAATGGACCCTGGCCACCCAGTGGACTCAGGCGTCGGGAGCACTCTCAGACCAAATACAAACCTCAAACCATCTGTCTTGGTCCCTCCATTGGTGGATATCCACCAAGAATCTGTTGTTGGGGGCTCCCTTTCAGCCCTTGCTACCCCAAGCAACCCTCACAACAGATGCCTCCCAATTGGGGTGGGGAGCCCATCTGCTAACTCTCTCCACTCAGGGCACTTGGTCTCCACAGGAGGCCACCCTTCATATCAACCTCCTGGAACTGCGAGCAATTTACCTTGCCCTCAAGGTCTTCCATACCCTCCTTGCCAACCTGACTGTCCTGGTTCAGACAGACAATCAGGTGGCCATGTTTTACATAAACAAACAAGGAAGGACGGGCTCTCTGTCGCTTTGCAACGAAGCTCTCAGATTATGGGCCTTCGCCAGAGAGCACCAAATTCATCTGCTAGCAGTGTACCTTCCAGGAGTTCAAAACTCTCGAGCAGACAGACTCAGTCGAGTTCTGCTGCCACACGAGTGGTCCCTACATGTGGACCAGATAACCAGAATTTTTCAGGAATGGGGGACCCCGGACATAGACCTCTTTGCAAGTCCGTGGAATGCCAAACTTCCCCGGTTCTGTTCCAGGACTCCGTGTCAGGAAGCTCAGGCCACGGACGCCTTTCTCCTCCATTGGGGTCAGGCGTTCCTATATGCCTTTCCACCCATTCCGCTGATTCCCAAGACTCTGTTCAAACTCCAGAGAGATCACGGCTCTATGATCCTCATAGCTCCACGCTGGCCACGCCAAGTGTGGTTCCCTCTGCTTCTACAGCTCTCCCAGGGATCCTCCCTGGACTTAGGAGCTGCACCAGACCTTCTGTCTCAGGAGGACGGGACTTTGTGGCACCCAAACCCCAAATCCCTACATCTCCGAGCTTGGTTACTGAAGGCTTAAGTCTTCAAGACTTTAATCTTTCTCAACCTGTGAAAGATATCCTTCATGCCTCTAGGAAACCTTCCACGAGGCGGTCTTATGCTTTCAAATGGAAACGTTTTTCCATTTGGTGTGCTCAGCAGGGCCTTGACCCTCTGGCACTTCCTTTGAATTCCCTCTTAGACTATCTCCTGCATCTTTCCAATGCAGGCCTTAAGACGAATTCTGTAAGAGTCCATTTAAGTGCTATTTCAGCATCCCTGAAACCTGTAAATGGACAACCTATCTCCTCTCACCCTCTTGTTGCAAGATTCATGAGAGGCCTGACCCTCACTAAACCTCCCATCAGACCCCCCCCGGTCGCATGGGATTTGAATCTAGTGCTTGGTCAGCTTATGAAGCCACCTTTTGAGCCGTTATTTTCTACCTCCTTGAAATTTCTTTCCTGGAAGGTACTATTCCTAATTGCAGTCACTTCCGCTCGTCGCATCAGCGAACTGCAAGCTCTAGTGGCTAATCCACCTTATACAAGATTTCATCATGACAAGGTGGTCCTTAGGACGAATCCCCACTTTATGCCTAAAGTGGTCTCCCCTTTTCATCTTAATCAAGAGGTATATCTACCTGTATTTTTTCCGGCTCCTCATGCCTCCAGTGCAGAGAGGAACCTTCATACTCTGGATTGTAAAAGAGCTCTAGCCTTTTACCTTAATAGGACTCAGCCACATCGAAAGTCTTCTCAACTTTTCGTGGCTTTTGATCCTTCACATTTGGGACTTCCAGTCTCCAAGCGTACACTTTCCAATTGGATTGCTCAGTGTATTTCCTTTGCTTACCAGAGTAAAAACATTTCTCTAGAAGGCCATGTCACAGCTCACAATGTGAGAGCCATGGCAACTTCTATGGCTCATCTGCACTCTGTTTCCATTGATCAGATCTGTCGAGCCGCTACCTGGGCCTCGGTTCATACCTTCACAGCCCATTACTGTTTGGACAAGGACTCCCGCCGGGATGCCTTGTTTGGCCAGGCTGTCCTCAAACACCTGTTCCATTCTTAGACAACTCCTGCCCACCTTCCCAGAATGGATGCCTGAGATCCATACGAAGATGGCGAACCTTGACAGGGGATCCCACGCATCTAAGCTAGGGAGTCCCCATATGTGAGGACTTATTCCTGCTTGTTCCTGGAGATAGCACAGTTACTTACCTGTAACAGGTGATCTCTGGGAACAGCAGGAATTAGTCCTCACAACCCACCCACCTCCCCTAGGAGTTGTATCTTTTATCTATCTATCTTCCTGTCCTCTCTCTATTGACTCAGCTATAAACTCGAAACTGAGGAGAGCTGTTCAGGAAGGCGGGAAGGCAGTGCGCATGTGCAGTGGGAGGTCCCAAAAGCTTCCATTCTAGGAAGCTGGGGAGCTTTCCCGCGCAGGCTCCGTCGGTACCGACGTACCCATATGTGAGGACTAATTCCTGCTGTTCCCAGAGATCACCTGTTACAGGTAAGTAACTGTGCTTTACTCCAGGTACTTCCTTGTCCTAAGAAGGACTAGGAGCCTCAGGCCCATTCTAGTTCTGCAAAACTTAAACAAGTTTCTGGTGAGGGAGAAGTTCAAAATACTCTCCCTTGGAACCCTGCTGCCCTACCTCCACCAGGGAGATTGGCTTTGCTTCTTGGATTTAAAGGATGCTTACATACACATCGTGATCCACCCCTCCCACAGGCAGTACCTAAGGTTTGTGATAGGAGGAGAGCACTACCAGTACGGAGTGCCCCCCTTTGGCCTGAGGGTTTTCACAAAACGTCTAGCAGTGGGTGCTGCCCACTTACGTCTGCAAGGGGCCTTCATCTTCCCCTACCTGGATGATTGGCTTATCAGGGCTGCAGAGACCCACCAGGCCACAGGGCACCCAACTCTCCTGCTGTAGCACCTGGGGTTTATCAACTACCCCATATCTCATCTCATTCCAGCCCAGAGTCTAGAGTTCATAGGTGCTCAGTTGGATACCCTTCAGGCCAAGGCCTTTCTGTCCAGAGAAAAGGCAGACCATCTCACGGAGTTAGTGGTGAAGGTGCAGCACTGTCGCTCGGTGCCAGCCCATCTCCTCATCCACCTTTTGGACCACATGGCCTCCACAGTCCACGTGACCCCGTTAGCCCACCTCCATATGCGAATAGCCCAGTAGTGCCTCTGTGCTCAGTGGATGGAAGCCATGGGCAGCTTGTGAGGCAGGATCAGGATAACCCACCAGCTGGCGGAGTCCCTTGAATGGTGGCAAATTCCCTGCCACCTCCGGGCTGGAATGCCTTTCCAGGTGCACCCATCCCTGAGGGTCCTGATCACAGATGCCTCTCTCCTCAAGTGGGGGACACATTGCGAGGACCATTGCACACAAGACAGCTGGTCCCAAGTGAAATCCCTGCTACAGATCAATCTTCTGGAACTCGGGGCAATTTTTCTGGACCTAGGGGCGTTCCGCCACTGCCTGCGACACCAGTCAGTACTGGTACAGATGGACAACCAGGTTGCCATGTTCTATGTCAACAAGCAGGGGGGCACAGGGTCATACTCCCTCTGCCAGGAGGCAGTGGCCCTCCTATTCTTTTCAGCTTGCAAGAACATGCGGGCATTCCATCTCCTGGGTCAGGACAACCTCTTGGCTGACAGACTCAGGAGGGAGCTCCAGCTGCACAAATGGAGCCTGAACCCCAGGGTGGCTTCACGGCTCTTCTGCCTCTGGGGGACACCCGTGATGGACCTTTTTGCCACCCAAGACAATGCGCAGCTGCCCAGCTTCTGCTCACGGCAGCCGCATCTGATGAGGGTAGTGGCGGATGCCTTCCTGATCCCATGGATGGAAGGCTGCCTCTATGCCTTTCTGCTGACCCCTCTGATCGCCAGGACCCTCTTCAAGGTCCAGCACAAAGGGGCAGTACTGATTGTCCCAAGATGGCCCAGATAACCGTGATTCCCACTGCTGCTCTCCTTGTCTGCAGCACTCCCAATCCCACTGGGCCTTGCCACGGACCTCCTGACTCAGGAAGGGGCTCCCTCCTGCACACTAGTCTGGTCTCTAACGTTAGCATTGTGGCTGCTGAAAGGGTAGCCTTGGCCCCTTTCAACTTCCCACAAGAGGTTGAGGAGATCCCTTTGGCCTCCCTTTACGAGACGAGCATATGCTTTTAAGTGGTGTAGATTCTCAGTATGGTGGTGTGGAGAGGCGGGAGAACCCGTTCTCCTGCCCGGTGCAACTGGTGCTCCAATACCTACTGCATCTATCGTACACTGGACTGAAGTCCAACTCGGTGAGGGTGCATCTGAGTGTGATTGATACACACCACCACCCTATCAAAGGGAAACCTCTCTCGGGTGAGCCCCTGGTCTCTTGTTTCTTCAGGGGCCTCCTGCTATCTAAGCCCCCCATCCACCCCTCTGGCGGAAGAATAGGACCTCAATGTTGTGCTCTCACAGCTCACCAGGCCGCCATTTGAACCTCTAGCTATTTGCCATCTGCGGTATCATGGAAGGTGGCCTTCCTGGTAGCTCTCACATCCACTCACAGAGTAAGCGAGCTTCAGGCCTTGGTGGCAGAGCCACGAAATAGCACACAGGAGAGCAGGGCTCCTGCAAGGATCAGTCAGTACACAGGGAGCAGAAGCAATGGACGACCCAGTTGCTTAATGTAATTTCAAAAAAGCTTTATTGTAGATCCCCATGGGGATCTACAATAAAGCTTTTTTGAAATTACATTAAGCAACTGGGTCGTCCATTGCTTCTGCTCCCTGTGTACTGACTTGGTGGCAGAGCCACCATACACAAGATTCTACAAGAACAGGGTGGTGCTCCGCACTCAGCCCAAATTCCTCCCAAAGGTGGTATCTCCTTTCCACCTCAACATGGAGGTGGTCCTTCCCACCTTTTTCCTGTGGCTCACACCGGTCGGGAGGAAACGATACTCCATACACTGGACTGCAAATGGGCCCTATCCTTCTACCTACGGTGGACCCAGGGCCATTGCAGAGCTCCTCAGCTTTTTGTTTCCTATGACCCTGGCTTCCTGTGACTAAGCAAACTCTGTCCACTTGGGTGGAGGACTGTATTGACCTCACCTATGAGCAAGCTGGGCTCTCTCTGGATCACTGGATTACAGTGCATTGCGTGAGAGCGATGGCCACATCGGTGGCAAACCTGCGGTCAGTACCGGTGACGGAGATCTGCAAAGCTGCCATGTGGTCTTCAATCCATATGTTCACAGCTCACTACTGCCTGGAAAGTGAGTGAGTCCTGTTGGGACAGTGCTTTTTGCCAGGAGGTACTCCACAATCTTTTTGAGGTGTAGGCAACTCCTGCACTCCAACCCTTCTGTGTTCAGGCTACCGGAGTGATAGTGCCGATGGATGCTAGGGTCTTGCAGAGTGTCTCAGTGGGTGACTCATCTTCTACAGCTGACAGCTACCTGACTCGGTCGTGTTGGTGCTGTTGAGGTTCAGTCCTCGGCAGCCTAGAGCTGGGAAGTCCCATGTGTGAGGATACTTCCTGCTTGTTCCTGGAGAAAGCATAGTTACTCACCTGTAACAGGTGTTCTCCAGGGACAGCAGGAATCAGTCCTCACAACCCTTCCTCCTCCCCTAGGAATTGCCTCCCTACCTTGTTTTATTTTTACTACCATCCTAGTTATGTCATCTGACTTAGCAAGATGGCATCCTTGGGCAGGAAGGGAACCATGCATGCATGGTGGCATCTCCCAAGTGCTTTCTTTGAAAGCTGGGGAGATACTTTGGCGTGGGCTCCATTGGTGCTGATGTCACCCATATGTGAGGACTGATTCCTGCTGTCCCTGGAGAGCACCTGTTAGAGGTGAATAACTATGCTTTCTATCCCGCTTATCTAGGGAATCTAAACGGGTTACAACAGTATAATCATAATAAATTACATAAAACATAATCATCAAAGCATAAAACAAAACAACATTGTAAATAACATCAATATTTATCTATTTAATTGGTTTCATATATTGTCTTATCAAAGTTGTCAAGGCGGTTTACATGGAACAGTTAGAACCTAATGTTACATAGAACAGTATAGAATTAACACACCTCTGCTAGCTCTTGAATGGAACCCAATCCCACCACAGTGCATGGAATTAGTGTACGACTGGGAAAGTCTGCCCAAAGAAGTATGATTTCAATTTCTTCCAAAACTGTTTTAGTGTGTCAATCTTAATTACAAAAGAAGAGAATTTCTTAGGGTAGGACCAACAACAGAAAACATATGAGCTCTAGATTCTGTCCATCTGACCTGGAAATGGGAATAATGAGCGAAGTAATCAAATTTGCAGATGAGACAAAATTATTCAAAGTTGTTAAAACCCAAGAGGATAGTGAAAACGTGCAGGAAGACCTTGATAAATTGGAAGACTGGACGTTCAAATGGCAGATTAACTTTAATGCGGACAAGTGCAAAGTTATGCAAGGTTCCACATTAGGAACCACCACCCAGGAAAAAAGATTTAGGCGTCATCGTGGATAGCACATTGAAACTCTCTGCCCAGTGTACAGTGGCGTCCAAGAAAGCAAATAGAATGCTAGGAATCATAAGGAAAGGAATAAGGAAAAAAACAAAGGATTTTAGAGTCATTATATCGTTCCATGGTGCGACCACACCTCGAATATTGTGTGCAGTTCTGGTCGCCGTATCTTAAAAGGATATTGAAGAATTAAAAAAGGTACAGAGGAGAGCCACGAAAATGGTAAAGGGATGGATGGATACTCCTATGAGGAGAGGCTATAACGGTTAGGGCTCTTCAACCTGGAAAAGAGATGGCTGAGGTGAGATATAATAGAGGTCTATAAATTAAGGAATGGAATGGAACAGGTAAACGTAGATCGATTGTTTATGCCATCAAAATGTAGAAAAACTAGGAGACATGCAATGAAGCTACAATGTAACCCATAAGACTAATAAGAGAAAATATTTTTTCACTCAACGCGTAATCAAGCTATGGAATTCGTTAATGGAGGATGTAATAAAAGCTGTTAGTGTAGCTGGGTTTTAAAAAGTTTTGGACAGATTCCTAGAGGAAAGATCCATAAGCCATTATTAAAGGGGACCCGGGAAATCCACTGCTTGTCCCAATACAAGCACTGTGGAATCTGGGGGAACTTCTAGGTACTTGTGACCTAGATTGACCACTGTTGGAAACAGGATACTGGACTGACCCAGTATGGCATATCTTATGTTCTTATCTGACTTCCCCTAAAGATGGAATGTCTAACAAAAACTGGTTCTGTGATCACAAACATGGTAGCTGCTAAATTCTGACTATATGTTAAATCATATTTACCAAAGAGGGATTCAGTGTAGTTCCCTTAGGATATGGATGATATGTTCTCTACAGTTGGCTCTATTCACAACATGGGTGGTTGCATTCACAGCATGGGTGAACTGATAGCAGAATCTGGGTCATAGATTTTGGCAAATCTGGAGAAAGTGCATTACAGTAGTCTGAATGTAGCATGATCAGACTCTGGTCTACCATACAAACATTTTCTGCAGTCAAGAATGGTTTAAACCATTGCACCTGTTCACAGCTTATAGAGTGATTTACGAACTATTGTTTTTACTTGAGACTGCATAGATAGAGTTGAATCCAAGCATACAATCCTCTAAATATAAGTGTTACAGACAAGACTTGGTGGGATCCTTAGAAAGAATCATGATCTCTTTCTTTTTTTGTTAATATTCAAATAGCCTGTTTGCGGACATCCATGACTTCATCATATGGATGCACATGGTAATGTACTTTAGAGTAATTAGAAACATAGAAACATGACGGCAGAAAAAGACCACATGGCCTATCTGGTCTGCCCTTCCATATCAACTTCAATAGTCCCCTTTTTACCTTTAGAGATCCTCTGTGTTTGTCCCATGCTTTTTTGAATTCAGAAACTGTCCTCGTGTCCACCACCTCCACTGGGAGACTATTCCACGCATTTGCCACTCTTTCTGTAAAGGAATATTTTTGCATATTACTTCTGAGCCTATCCCCTTTCATTCTCGTGCTATGTCACCTCGTAGCAGAATTTGCCTTCAGTTGAAAGAGATCCTCCTGTGCTTTTATGCCACAAAGGTATTTAAACGTCTCTATCATATTGCCCCATCCCGCCTTTCCTCTAAAGTATGCATATTGATATCTTTCTGTCCTCATATGCTTCATAACGAAAACCATTAACCATTTTAGTAGCCATCCTCTGCACCGACTCCAACCTGCTTATATCCTTTTGAAAGTGCGGTCTCCAGAATTGGGCACAATACTCCAAATGAGGTCACACAAACGACTTATACGGAGGCATTATCTCCACCTCCTAATTAAATGAGTGTTCAACAGATCATTTTCAAAGTTAATCTAGAACTAAATCATTCAATCCCTACTATTCCAAATGCACTAAGAGGATATCATGATTAATTGTATGAAAAGCTGTGATAATATTGAGGAGGACCATTAAATACTGCTTCCCATCCTCAAAACCTCTATATATCATATTAAAATAGGAAAATCCAAAGATACTACTTTCTCGATTACTTTTGTAATAAAACTCAGTGATGACAATGGACGGTAATTCTCAGGATTCGGTCTTATCCAAAGATGGCTTTTTTAATATTGCCGTACAGATGCTGTTAATGACTTATGGAAAATCCCTTCCTCTAATGACATTTCACAGTTACAGACAGTAGAGTAGCATATCCTTGTTCAATTGCTTAAATAGCGCAGTCGGATATAGGTTTAAGGGGCTGGAAGAGTTCAATGAACAAGGAACAGCTTCCTGCACTGAGGAAGGAGATTTCAAAACAAATCTCTCCTATGTGTCACCAGGTAACTTGGACACCTCTATTGTCATCTGTAAACCAGAATAAAAGCTCATCACGATATTTATTTATTATTGGTATTTAGCTCACATCTTTCTAAGACATCGCAATTAATTTGTGGCTAAGAACTCTTAGAATCAAATGATCTGAGTCTCTTTACGATGTCAGATAGGGCCTTAATATCAGATGGAGCTGTATGGATCATCTTATCATAAGTGCTCGTTATTTATTTTATTTATTTGTGCTTATTTACCGCTTTTTGTGAATCAAAGCGGTTTACAATGAACTAGAAAGAAAAGAAAAATACATTTTATCAAATACATTTAACAAGTTAAAAAAGGAAAATTGCTAACAAAGTGTGATGGGGATAAAAGGAAAAAAAAACACTTTGCCTCAAGCACCAAATCTCCAGGAACAAGCAGGAATGAGTCTTCACATATGGGTATCGTCGGTACCGACGGAGCCTGCGCGGGAACGCTCCCCAGCATCCAATAAGAAAGCTTTTGGGAGCATCCCACAGCGCCTGCGTGCTGCCTTCCCGCCTTTCCCAACCACCTCTCTCCAGTTCTTCTTTTCCGCGGAGCCAGCAGGTCGTGTTCTTTATTTTTTCTTAATTCTTTTGTGTCGCGTCTGCCTTCTAAGAAGTCAGACCGGTACCGCCGGTCTTCTCTTTCTTAAAAAAAAAACAAACAATTTATCTTTTCGTCACTGTGCATTTTCAGTTTTTGGGCCTTAGGCCTAAAAATATTTTCCTCATGGAGAAGCCCGCTTCCGGGTTTAAAAAGTGCACAAAATGTGGCGGTACTAATTCTGTCACCGACACCCATGACTGGTGTCTAAAATGTTTGGGGCCTGACCATTCCATCACGGATTGTATGTCCTATACCATGATGTCTAAAAGAGGTCGGCAGAACCGAGCAGCCAAGCTCAGTACCCTGTTTCCCTCTGATGCAGCTTCGGTGGCATCGACGTCTTCCAGGGCTTCTTCTTCCTCCCATGGATCTCAGGTAACCAAGCATAAATCCAGCCGGTCCTCGAAGGGTAGATCTCCCTCCAAGCATTGAGATGCCTCCGGGCTTGCCCTCGAGGATTCCGCACCGGCAAAATTACCCCGGCGGGAAGCTCCGGCTTCCAAAGCGTTATCTATGGGGTCACAGGTTGACATCGATGGCTCGGCCTCGACAGATCACCTGTTGCCGTGTTCTGGGGTACCGGTGGCTCCCACTGGTACCGACATACAGACATTGGTGGCGTCGATGGATCAGAAGATTCTGGCCATGCAGCGCACCCTGTCGGCATTCATACAGGCTGCGACGCCTCCGGTACTGCAACAGTCCCCGTTGTCGGTACCGGCTCCGACACCGGCATCACTCACGGTGCCGGTACCGATTGCATCGGCATCGGCTTCGGTGTCGACTGCAACGGTACCCTGTCCTATGATGCCCATCGGTACCGAACCGGTACCGGTTACTCCCGATACCGATCCTACTCGGTACGGCTATCGGGCTTTACAGGAGCATCCAGACAGGCGATACTTCGATTCCTCTGAAGACTCTGATGAGTCTGAGGGTTCTGTCGAGGCATCGATACTTCTTCCTCAGGAGTCGTCTTCTCCTAAACGAAGAATGTCTCCTCCAGAAGACTTGTCATTTCAAGATTTCATTAGGGAAGTGGCTAGGGGCCTCTCCATCACAGTGGCCCCTGAGTCAGAACCCAGAGCCAAGGAGTTAGATATTTTACAATATCCTAAAACTCCTAAAGAGGCAGCTACTTTACCTATCCATGAGATTCTGTATGATCTCATGTTGAGGATGTCGGAGACACCTCTTACCACCTCTCCTCATTCTCGCAGGCTAGACACCATGTATCGTGTCCCTCCTTGTCCTGGCTTCCACAAGACTCAGCTTCCTCACCACTCTATTGTGGTAGAGTCTGCCATGAGAAAGATAAAGAGTGCAAAGAGACACTCATCTAATCCTCCAGGGCATGAATGCAGGACCCTAGATGCTTTTGGCCGAAGGGTTTTCCAAGCTTCTATGCTAGCTGCCAGGATCAACTTCTATAGTCTCTATATAGGAATGTTTTCTAAAAGAAGTCACAGATCATCTGCAGACTTTAACCCCTTTTATTTCAGAGGATAAAAGGCAGGAGTTTCTCACTTGGCTCAAACATGCCCAAGATGCCTCCAAATTTTCCAACCGTGCAGCCTTTGACTCTTTTGAGTGTGTAAGCAGAGCTTCGGCTATTGCTATAGGGGCACGCAGAATTGCTTGGCTACGAGCTTCTGATTTGGAGCTCTGGGTACAAGATGAATTAGGGAATATCCCTTGTACAGGTGAAAACCTTTTTGGTAACGATTGGCAAGCAAAGGCCAATCAGATGGATGCTGAAAACTCTGCTTTGGATCGACTTTCAAAGTCTACCTCTGCTCCTGTTAAGAAAAGATTGTTCAAAAAGACATCTTTTTCCAAAAAGGGAAGATACTATCCTGCTTATGGTCAGCAGGCATCTTCTGCAGGTCGTTTTGCTGCAAAGCGTCAGCAACCACCTAAACAGGCCAAATCAAAGGCTGCTAGGCCTGCCATGACCCAGCAGCCTCAGCCTCCTCAGGGCCTTTGACTTGCAGCTAGAGAACTTAGCCTTTCTGGCTCAGGAGGAACCAGAACCCCTTACCATTCCAGGAAGGTTGACTTACTTTGCTCCCAGATGGGAACAAATTACAGCAGAGCAATGGACACACTCTATCATAAGGGAAGGGTACAAGCTTCATTTTTTAAGCCTTCCCCCTCACACCATAGTGAAACAGTTTAATTCTCCAACATCTCTCCTCGACCTTCTGGGTCAGGAGATTGCCACCCTTCTTGCCCAAGGGGCAATAGAAGAAGTACCTCTTCTTCAGCAAGGCACAGGGTTCTACTCCCCTTATTTTCTTATTCCAAAGAAAACAGGGGGCTACAGACCCATCTTAGATCTCAGAGAATTGAACAAATTTCTATTCAAGGAGAAATTCAAGATGATTTCTCTCGGTGCTCTGCTTCCCATACCTTCAGAGTCAGGATTGGCTTTGTTCTCTAGATCTCAAGGATGCGTACACCCATGTCCTCATCCATCCAACACACAGAAGGTTCCTTCGGTTCCTTTTTGGAGAAAAGCACTACCAATACAGGGTGCTTCCTTTCGGTCTGGCCTCCGCACCAAGGGTGTTCATGAAATGCATGGCAGTAGTAGCTGCATTTCTACGCACCCTGGGAATATTCGTTTTCCCATATCTAGACGACTGGCTCATACGAGCTCCCTCTCAGTTGGAGGCCTAGACTTTTCTAACCTGCACAATGCGTGTCCTTCAGTATTTGGGACTGGTAATAAACATCCCAAAATCCAATCTCACCCCTACTCAATCTCTGGAGTTTATAGGGGCTGTCCTGCATACCACAACTGCAAGGGCCTATCTTCCTCAGGCTCGTTGCCTATGCTTGGTGCAGTTAGCCTCCCAAATACAGTTAAAGTCTCATTTAACTGCTCGGGAAATGTTACAATTCTTAGGCCACATGGCATCCACCGTGCATGTGGTTCCATATTTATTTATTTATTTATACATTTTTTCTATACCGCCCCTTCCAGAGATCAAGGGCGGTTTACATGGAACAGTTAACAATTTTGTATACTTCAGTATACTTTACATAGAACAGTGTTTAAACTATGTACAGGTAAGATTACATGGAACATTAACTGAACTAAATTACAGGAACTATTTACAAGGCGCAGTAAAACAACAGTTTGCATAAGACATTTGCAGTGAGTAAATGGATAGTAATGAGAGACTTATTTACGTTAATCATTTGTTCTGTCTTGAGTCCTGTGGGGGTGTTTCGGTGGATGTTGGGGGGAAGTTTTCTGTTGGTGGGGGATTTCAAAGTGGATTGTGAAGAGGTAGGTTTTGAGTTCTTTTTTGAATTGATGTATGTCTTTTATCAATCGTAGAGTTAGTGGAAGTTCGTTCCAGAGGGTGGGGGCGGCAAAGGAGAAGGCGTGCTTGTGGTTGTCTTTGTTTTTCTGATAGTTGTATTTATGGTGAGAGAGTGGGTTGCATTTCGTCTGCGCGTTCTTGTTCTTGATGGTGGGTGTAGTAGGGTGGATCGGTGTGAGGGGGAAATGTCATTAAGGAGCTTGAAGGTTGTTAGTAGGATTTTATATTTTATGCGGCTATTTATGGGGAGCCAATGTAGATCTAACAATATTGGAGTCACGTGGTCGGTTAGTCTAGCTTTAGTGATCATCTTGGCACATATGTTCTGAGCTCTTTGTAGTAGGTAGATGCTCGCCTTCATATGAGGGCAGCTCAATGGACTTTGTCCACCCAATGGACTCAGGCATCAGGTTGCCTGTCAGACAAAATAGCAAACTCCAGTCGCCTTTTTTGCTCTCTCCAGTGGTGGAAGTCCTCTCAAAACATGTTGCTGGGGTCCCCTTTTCAGCAGTCACTTCCCCAAGCAACCCTTACAACAGATGCCTCTCCAACGGGTTGGGGAGCTCATCTGCAAGATCTCTCCACCCAGGGCATCTGGTCTCCACAGGAGACTTCTCTACACATCAATCTCTTGGAACTCAGAGCAATTTTCTTAGCTCTCAGAGTGTTCCACTCCCTGCTCAGCTACAGGATAGTCCTCATCCACACGGACAACCAAGTAGCCATGTTCTATGTGAACAAGCAGGGAGGGACTGTCTCTCTGTCGCTTTGCAACAAAGCTTTGCAACTGTGGGCCTTTGCCAGAGAGCATCAGATTCATCTTATGGCAGTATATCTTCCAGGCATTCAAAACTCTTGGGCAGACAGACTCAGTCGAGTTCTGCTTCCACACGAGTGGTCCCTCCACATGGACCAGGTAGCCAGGATTTTTCGAATTTGGGGAACCCCGAACATAGACCTCTTTGCAAGTCCGTGGAATGCCAAACTTCCCCGGTTCTGTTCCAGAATTCCGTGTCAGGGAGTTAAGGCCAAGGATGCCTTCCTTCTTCACTGGGGTCAAGACTTCCTTTATGCCTTTCCACCCATTCCTCTAATTCCCAAAACACTTTTCAAGCTTCAGTGAGACGGAGGTTCCATGATCCTCATAGCACCACATTGGCCACGCCAAGTGTGGTACCCTCTACTTCTGCATCTCTCTCAAGCTCCCTCCCTGGAATTGGGCTCTGCACCAGATGATCTATCCCAGGAAGACGGAACGTTGTGGCACCCAAACCCCCAGTCTCTCCATCTCAGGGCCTGGTTGCTGAAGGCCTAGACCTTCAAGTTTTTCATCTCTCTCAGCAAGTCAGAGATATTCTTCATGCTTCTAGAAAGCCTTCCACTAGACGTTCTTATGCTTTCAAATGGAAAAGATTTACCATTTGGTGTTCAGAGAAGGGTCTTAACCCTCTTGCAATACCTCTGAATTCTTTACTAGAGTATCTTCTGCATCTATCCCATGCAGGCCTTAAAACAAATTCAGTAAGAGTCCATTTGAGTGCTATTGCAGCGTCCCTCAAGCCTCTCAATGGACAGCCTATTTCCTTTCATCCTCTTATAGCAAGATTCATGAGAGGCCTTCTTTTAACTAAACCTCCCATTAGACCACCTCCAGTGGCATGGGACTTAAATCTGGTTCTTGGCCAGCTTATGAAGCCACCCTTTGAACCTTTAGCCACCACCTCCTTGAAATTTCTCTCTTGGAAGGTTATCTTTCTCATTGCAGTCACCTCAGCACGTCGCATCAGTGAGTTGCAAGCCTTGGTGGCTAATCCTCCTTATACAAGGTTCCATCATGATAAGGTAGTCCTCAGGACCAAACCACACTTTATGCCCAAAGTGGTCTCGCCTTTTCATCTGAACCAAGAGGTATACTTACCTGTCTTCTTGCCAGGACCTCATGCATCAAGTGCAGAGAGGAATCTTCATACTTTGGATTGTAAAAGAGCTCTCGCCTTTTACTTACAAAGAACCCAGCAACATAGAAAGTTTCTTCAACTCTTTGTTGTTTTTGATCCTTCCCATTTAGGACTTCCAGTTTCTAAGAGAACACTGTCCAACTGGATTGCTCAATGTATTTCTTTCGCCTACCAAAGTAGGAACCTTTCTCTGGAAGGCCATGTCACAGCTCACAATGTGAGGGCCATGGCAGCCTCAATGGCTCATCTAAACTTTGTGTCCATCGACCAAATCTGTCGAGCGGCCACCTGGGCCTCGGTTCATACCTTCACAGCCCATTACTGTTTGGACAAGGACTCCCGCCGGGATGCCTCGTTTGGTCAGGCTGTTCTCAAACACCTGTTCCATTCCTAATCAACTCCTACCCACCTACCCTGGTTGGATGCCAGAGATCCATGGGGGGAGGTGGAGCCCTTTTCAAGGACACACAACTCTGGTCTCTCCCTGGCATCTGCAGCTAGGGAGTCCCCATATGTGAAGACTCATTCCTGCTTGTTCCTGGAGATAGCACAATTACTTACCTGTAACAAGTGATCTCTGGGAACAGCAGGAATAAGTCTTCACAACCCACCCACCTCCCCTAGGAGTTGTATCTCTCTATCTATCTTTCCTTCCCTCTCTCTCTCTCTCTTTGTCTCAGCTTTAAAACTCGAACTGGAGAGAGGCGGTTGGGAAAGGCGGGAAGGCAGCATGCAGGCGCTGTGGGATGCTCCCAAAAGCTTTCTTATTGGACGCTGGGTAGCGTTCCCGCTCAGGCTCCGTCGGTACCGACGATACCCATATGTGAAGACTTATTCCTGCTGTTCCCAGAGATCACCTGTTACAGGTAAGTAACTGTGCTTTCTTGATACGGCTTCAAACCCTTTTTATACCTAGAAAAGGTAATTACTTCTGGATATTTACACCAGTGCTGCTCTACCTTCATTAACTGCTGTTTCTCAGTCCACAATTGGAGCATATACCAAGGAACACATCTTGGGGCATGTTTACTAAAGCACGCTACCTAGATAGCATGGAGTTAGCATGTGCTTTTGAACAGTGTTAAAAGGTAGCATGGTTCCCTGCATGCCTGGATAGCAATTGGTTGGGACATGGGTGTTCCTGTTGCAGCACTGCTGGCGCTTGGCAGGAAGCAACATTACCAGCACAGTGAGTGTCAGTATTGCTTCCTGTGGCAGTTTCAGTGTGGTAAGCTGCACTAAATTCAGGGTAAAGATAGTCCCTGCCCCCCCCCCCCCCTGCTTCCCTGCAATAGTAATGTAGCCCAAACCCGTGTTAATAGCTTGGAGCTTAGTAAAATATGCCTCTTTGTTCGCTTAATTTTAATTTCCCTCCTAGGAGCTATCATATTCAAGGAGTGCTCCAATGAATCATGCCAAAGCTTTACTGCTTTGGAAACACTAAGAGTGTTCAAATGCTGCAGTCATGACAACCAATGCTCTTGCAGAGAATCTGGCTCTGGGAACAAAGAAATTAATCATAAAATGATCAGACCAGGGAACTTCTTTAACCCTCAACTTGACAGTGGATGAAGGGCTAATACCCTTATGTAAAAATGCTAAATTTAAAAGATGGCCAAGTATGAACTGCCTGGTTCACAATCTTTAGCCATCCTAATGACTGCATAACATGCAAAAAATCTTCAGCTGTCGAAACATAGTAACACAGTAACATAGTAAATGACGGAAGATAAAGACCAGCATGGTCCATCTAGTCTGCCCAGCATGTTGGCAAGAGTAGGTGCACCTGCCGCTCTGTCCAGGCCACCCCTCCCCACGTCCCTGTTTAGGGGTGAACCCACCACTCCATGCAGGACATCCCTATTTGTTGAGAAATTAGATGGTTCAGTTTATTTTGATTTTATCCTTTTGCTGTAAAGGGATCCACTGTGTCTGTCCCATGCCATTTTGAATTCCGTCACCATGTTTGCCACCACCACTTCCATCGGGAGGGCATTCCAAGCATCCACCACCCTTTCTGTGAAAAAGTATTTCCTGACATTGCCTTTCAATTTACCACCTTGCAGCTTCCTGTTATGCTCTCTAGTTTTACAGCTTCCCCGTCTTTGGAAGAGATTTGTTTGTTCATTATTTCCCTTTAAGTATTTAAAGGTCTGAATCATATCTTCCCTGTCCCTCCTCTCCTCCAAAGTGTACATGTTTAGGTCTTCAAGTCTCTTCTCATACGGCTTCTGACACAGGCTCCAAATCATTTTGGTCGCCTTCCTCTGAACAGTTACCAGTCTTTTTACATCCTTTGCAAGATATGGTCTCCAAAACTGAACACAGTATTCCAAGTGAGGCCTCACCAGTGACTTGTACAGTGGCATAAGTACCTCTTCCTTTCTGCTGGTGATTCCTCTTTGTATGCAGCCCAACATCCTCCTGGCTTTTGCCACCGCCTTGTCGCACTGTTTTGCCACCGCCTTGTCGCACTGTTTTGCCACCTTGAGATCTTCAGAAATAATCACACCAAGGTCTTTCTCCTGATCCGTGCACACCAACCTCTCGCCCCCTATCGCGTGCAGTTCTCTTGGATTTCTGCTACCCAAGTGCATGACTCTGCACTTCTTTGCATTAAATCTTAATTGCCAAGCATTAGACTATTCTTCCAGCTTTTGTAAATCTTTCCTCATGTTAACCACTCCCTCGAGGAGAGTCCACTCTGTTGCAAATTTTCGTGTCATCTACAAAAAGACAGACTTTTCCATTCAGTCCTTCAGCAATATCACTCACAAATACATTGAACAGTGCCGGGCCCAGGACCGACCCCTGGGGCACCCCACTAATCACCTTCCCTTCATCCGAGTGAGCTCCATTTACCATCACCCTCTGTCGTCTGTCAGTCAACCAATTTCTGATCCAATTTACCATCATAGGATCCATCCCCAAGCTACTGAGTTTATTGATAAGCCTCCTATGAGGAACAGTATCGAAGGCTTTGCTGAAATCCAGGTAGATGACATCCATCGCATGCCCCTGATCTAGCTCCCTGGTCACCCAGTCAAAGAACTCAATCAGATTTGTTTGGCAAGATCGTCCTTCGGTAAAACCATGTTGCCTCGGGTCTTGCAACCTGTTGGTTTTGAGAAAGTTCACTATTTGCTCTTTCAGGAGCGCCTCCATGACTTTTCCCGCCACCGAGGTAAGGCTCACAGGCCTGTAATTTGACACTTCTTCCCTGTCACCACTTTTGTGTAGAGGTACGACATCAGCCATTCTCCAGTCCTGAGGAACCTCTCCTGTTTCCAAGGATCTGTTGAAAACATCATTTAACGGCCCTGCAAGAACCTCTCTGAGCTCTTTCAGTACCTGGGATGTATCCCATCCGGTCCCATGGCTTGAAAGTATTGCAACATTGGAAATATGCAAGTTTAAATCACCCAGGATAATTGAATCCTCAAAAGAGGCATGTAATGATGCTTATAATTCTATAAATGGAGAATAATCGATATTCAGCAACCCAGGGGGGAAATAAACAATCATTAAGCTCCAAGTAGAGGAGGATAATATTTTTGGCTCCATATCACATTGAACTTGTTGCAAATTCAAAGCTTCCTTATATATCATTACTACTACTGATCATTTGTATATACCTTGTATATATGCTTAGAGTACGCGGTGTTGAGTAGGCAGGCACAGCTAATGAAGTAAATCATCATTGTTCGAGCCCACCTAGAACAAACCCGTCATTCTCCCTTTTTCTTTCTTAGCCTCGCCTTATGGAACTCACTCCCTCACTCCCTTCGCGTTGAACCGTCACTCCCCCGCTTCAAAGCACTCCTTAAGTCCCACCTTTTTTGTCAGGCCTACGACTTGACTGCTCCATCAGATCATTCTGCCTCTCCTCAGTCAGAACCCTCTGCCGCCAGTCCTTCATGAAGCAACAGACCATGCCCCCCGCACAACCCTGTCCTTTCCCTTTTCCCCCTTGTTCTCCCCACATTGCCTACAATCAACTTTATCTGTGTCTGTGTTTGTCTCTGTGTCCCCTCTATCCTTTTTCTTTTTATCTCTATCTTTTACTGCTGCTTTCCTATAAATTAATAGCGTTCCTTTCCCCCTCTGTCTCCTTCTGGTAGCCGATTCTTTTATTGTACACCACTCTGATGCCCCGGCAAGGGAGGTTAATCAAGTTGTGCTAATAAAGATAAAGATCATCAGCATCTGTCAGCCACAACTCTGTGATACATAATATCAGGGTAGTTTTCTAACATAGTTAAAGAATTGCCTATGATTTTTAATGCTTGCTTTGTACTATGCCAGTAGGCAAGCTCAACCAATTTTGCTTGCCCAAAAAGTAAAACTGAAGCTTTAGCCTGTGGTTTGTGGCAGTTTTCACAGACTGTTTTGTTGTCCTAGAGGGTTGATGAACAGACTTGATGAAAACAAAACTCACTCAATTTTTTTCTCTGGCTACCCTATGCAATTCTGCACATAAAACATTTTCTTTTTGAAAGAAACAGTTCCAGGTTCTGTAGCACAAACTTTGACACCGAAATGTAGCAATTATGAAGCTGCTTTATTTATTTATTTTTTTTAAATCATTTTTTATTGATAGTTATATACAAACCACATTATAGGCACCGTATTAACATTCGTAAAACAGTTCAACAAGTCAACAAGTACAGTTACACAATTTGTATACCAGCACCCAAACAATATAACTCAGTTTTTGTTGGCCTCAAACTGCCCCCCCCCGCCTTCACTACCCCCCTAAACTACCCCATTCTACCCCAGATGCCCCCCCTTTTCTTTATTCAAGAATTACCCAATACCCCAGGATGCACACTTAAACATGCAGTATATTCTTCTCGTACAAATATATACAACACTCCTCCTCCCTCCCCCCTCTTCCAACCCTCCCACAACCAACCCTCCCACTAAGCCCTCCCTCCGCTCACCCAATCTATACCTACCAACTCTCCAGCTCCGAGCAAGGGGTGGCCCTTCTCCCCAGCCCGTCGCCCACCTCCACTCCCATGATGACCTTAAAAACACAAGGAACCCCACATCCAGCCCATCCCAGTGCCCAACCCAACCCCCCCACTGGTAAGCTATCAGTCAGATTTGCCACCTACGCCCCACAGCTGGACTCTGAAACCCCTCTCCACCCAATACCCTACTCCGTGCTTTAGCCGGCATATGTTGGAGATGAGGACCCCATCCCCTCAGGAAATTCTCCCACCGTTTTGGGTGACTCCTCGCCCTATAGCTCTCCAGCCACAACAAGGCATGCAGGCAAATCCTCCATTGCCCATACAACGGCCCCCGGGGGTCCACCCAATTATGCAATATAGTCATGCGAGCAGTCACTAACACCATACGCAACTAATCCCATTCTATCTTACCTAAAACAGTGCTGACATCCTCCTTCCAAATATCAAGCAACATATTCGAAGATTTCAATGTCAGTGATGTACCAAAACACTTCTCCAAGTAGCCAACAACTTAGAACAGTGCCAAAACATGTGGCACAGAGTAGCATCCGTGACCTGACACCGCGGACAACAGTTCGTACGCACTATCCCCGCCCTCCAAGCCCTATTTGGCACAAAATACAACCTTTGTATCAGCCGATATTTATTTATTTATTTATTTATTTAACAGTTGCTTATATACCGCTACCTTCCACAGATCAGGTGCGGTTTACAGTGAACAAGGAATGAACAGATTAACAGGTCTGTTTTACATGAAACATTAATTAACTAGGTACAATTTTGCTAAATACATGAAACATTAATTAACTAGGTACAATTTTGCTAAATACATTAAACATGATTGGACTAAATATGGTAAATTTGTTAAATAACAATTTAACTATTTACATATTTTGAACTATTTACATATATGTATTTACAGGATTTACAAATAGTTATTTAATCGACTTTAATTGTAGTTAGATAGAGTAATTGGAGTTGGTGTACCCTGAGGTCGCTATTAACCATTTCCTGTTAGTGGTAAGGTATTTTCTAGTTTGCCGAAATGGGAGATGAATAAATATGTTTTTAATTTCTTGCGGAGTTCCTTTGCATCATTTAGTGCTCTTATTTCTTCAGGGAGGGAGTTCCATAGGGTGGGAGCTGCATGAGAAAACGCTTGCATGTCGCGATAATTCACTGACACAATTAATTTGGGGATATTCGCTATTGCGGTCACCACCTCCTCTCCGTCCACGGACTCGCCAAGATCTCGCGCCCAAGCCGCTGCCAATACCACCTCCTCCCCATAATGCTCAAGCCCTAATAGAGACTTATGTAGCTGAGCCACTCTAGCCACCCGCTCCCCCCCATCAGGAACTCCTCCATCCTTGAACAAATTTCGCCTGTCAACGAGGTCACTGGCAGCGTGCCAATATAGCTCCGAATCTGAGCATATGGGAACACTTCCCCACTCGTCCAGAAATACTGCACACTCAATTTAGCAAAGGATTCGATAATCCCCTCCCCCATTAACAACGGCTCTATAGTGGAGATTCCCATCAGCTCCCATCTCACAAAACTTTTATCCATCAGTCCTGGCACAAAATCTTTGTTCCCTCGTACTGGAAGATAGGGAGAGCAAAAGGCCGAATGTCCCAATTTCCCACATAGATACCTCCAGGCTCTCACTACCGGAGAGAGCAAAACCGACCACACCCCCTGGTCTATGCCTTTCGCCCCTTTCATATGTAGTATATATTTGACTTGTAATGGCGCAACCAGTACCCCAATCATCTCATTCGGGGTATAGTCGCTAGGCCCCCACAACCAATCCCTCACATGCCTGAGAAGACACACCCTGTTGTATTTTTTAATGTCGAGAAGGCCCATACCACCCTCACTCCACGGTCGCTGTAGAACCGCCAGGCGAACCCAGGGGCATTTGCCCCGCCAAAGCAAAAGGTTTATCTGCTTTTCCATCTGTAGGATATCTTTCCGTTTCAATAACAGAGGGAGTGTCTGTAGAGCGCCACTTGGGAAACAACGTCATTTTGTACAAAGCAATCCTACCTCCCAATGATAGTGGTAGCTCCTTCCACTTCTGTATCCTGTCTGCTAAGTGCTTCAGCAATGAGGTTACATTAATTTGGTATAAGTCGCGCAAATCCACTGGCAAGTAAATTCCCAAGTATTTAAACCTATCTCCAGCCCATTTTAACAGGAAGGCACCCGGCCAGCTCCGAGGTATATCAGCAACGAGCGGTAGGGCCTCAGACTTATCTAAATTTAACCTGAACCCGGAGGAGTTACCATAGACCTGAATAAGCTTCAACAGTGCCGATAACCCTTCCTCTGGATTGTCAATATGCACCAAAAGGTCATCAGCAAAGGCCGCAACCCGAAATTTAGTCTTCCCCACAGGTATCCCTCGAAAGTCTAGCGAGGTCCTAATCTGACTTAATAAGGGCTCTGATGTTAATACAAATAAAAGGGGGGAGAGGGGACAACCCTGTCGGGTCCCCTTCTGAATCATGAATTCTGGGGACATATTCCCATTAACCAAAACCGCCCCCCTGGGGTCAGCATACAACAACCGCACAACTTCCACAAAGAACCCTTGAATCCCCACCATCTCCAGCACTTGATACATGAATCCCCAATCTACCCTATCAAAAGCCTTTTCTGCGTCAAAACTAATGAGCAGAGATCGCCTATTATCCTTCCTGCTAGCACACATGGAGGCCAACACTCGTTGCAAACTATATGCCGTATGTCTATCTCTCACAAATCCTACCTGATCCTTCTGTATCAGAGCCTGCAGAAATCCGGCCAGTCTCTCCGCCATTATCTTTGCTAGTATTTTGATGTCGACATTCAGCAGGGAGATAGGTCTGTATGAACTAGGTAAAAGCGGATCCCTACCCGGCCTAGGCAGTACTGTGACTAGGGCTTTATTCGCCTCATACGGAAACTTCCCTCTTTGAGTCAGATCCCCATAGTATTCCGATAAAGGGATCGCCACCTTATCCTCCATAATTTTATAGAACCCCCCCTTAGGCCATCGATACCTGATGCCCTCCCATTCTTTAAACTTTTAATCGCCTTCTGCACCTCCTGCGCAGAAATTGGTGCATTCAACACCTGCAATTGATCCGTCTTTACTCTCGGCATAGTACAGGCCCCCAAAAAAGCCCGTCCTTCCCCCTGATCCCCGCCCTCTTTCGCATATAATTTTGGTAATAATCACAGAACACTTGTTCAATGTCCTCCGCCTTTGACCTAAAGGTGTCATTCTCGTGTCTAATCACCCCCACTTGCCTAGGTCCCCCCTCAACTCGTACCAGGGATGACAATAACTTACCAGCCCTGTTCCCGTGCCTATACAACTGGTATTTGTAGAACATCAAGGATTTCCTGGCCCGTTGCCCAAGCAATTGCTCTAGCTCAGTTTGCAGTTCTCTCAGCCGCATTCTAGCTTCCCCACTCTTACACCGAGCATGCCAGCGGCGCGCTTTTGACAAGTCTTTCTCTAACTGTATTATTCTACTATTCAATCTCTTCCGTTTTCGACAATGATAACTAATGATTTCCCCTCGCATCATGGCCTTCCCCGCCTCCCAGAATAGGGCCGGGTTATCTGCGTGCTGGGAATTATTCTGTGAATATTCTACCCACCTTTCCCTTATGTATTTCACAAACTCTGCATCCCCTCCTAGGTCTAGGGAGTATCTCCAGATCTTCCTACTACCCCTTTCACGCTGCTGCATATCCAGCACCACCATAGCGTGATCAGAGAGAACGGGAGGCCCAATGTCCACCCTGGAAACCCAACCAAACAATTCCCTAGAAATGAGGAAATAATCAATTCTCGACCACGTCCCATGCGCCCTAGACATATGCGTGTATTCTCTTTCCCCGGGATGCAATATCCTCCACACATCCAAAAGATCATACCCCTCACATTCACCTAGAACTCCGCTGATCTCGTGTCCCAGGCCCCCCTGATCGATCCAGGTTTTCATCCATGACAGAATTAAAGTCACCCCCTAAATACAATTGGTAGTTCCCCAAATTGGTCAGCATCCGAGACACGTGCCGGAAGAACCGGGCCTCAAACTCATTTGGCGCATAAATGGACCCCAGCACCACCTGCATTCCGTCTAGTGTCCCCCAAGTAAAAACATAGCGTCCCTCTGGATCAATTTCCACTCTCTCTTCTACCCATCCCACCGTTTTAGATATTAAAATAACCACCCCTCTCTTTTTCCCCACCGCTGGGGCCCCGTATACTTTGTCAACCCAGCCTTTACACAATTTGTCATGCTCCACTGAGGATTGGTGCGTTTCCTGCAACATTGCTATTTCCACCCGCTTTGACCGCAACTGTTGTAGCACCTTATATCTCTTTATAGGGGAGCCCAATCCACACACATTCCAGGAAGCAAGTTTCAAAGTTTTATCCATTATCTGGGGGCCCCCACATCACTATTTTTGTAAAGGTACCCCTTCCAATTGGGCACAGACCCCCCCCCAGCCTAGGGCCCACACCACCCGTTCCACCTCCCACCTCAAAGTCCAGCAATTTTCTTGCAACAAACCCGTGTCCAGCCGCGCCAAGCCTTCCACCCCTACCCTCCCTTTATATCCCCAGCCCACCCCCCAAACCTTTAATAACGCTCCACCTTCCCCCCCCCCCCATTGTGCACTTACCCCCCTCCTCCCTCCCTCCCATCCCATTTCCACCATCCCGGCCCCGCACCACCTGGGACCCCATCCAATGGCATTCGGGCCTACCCCAAGTAACAAGAGTAATCCACTCCCTTTCTTTCACCCCCCCTACTCCCACAGTCCCAATAGAACTCAACTCCTAATACATCACTCTTCTGTTCCTCCCACCAGTCACTACCACTCCTCCCCTCCTTCCCCATTCCTTCTACCCAGCTTCTCATGTTAACAATACATAACAATACAATACCAGAACCAGAACATTGAAGGCAGAGAAGAGCTCAATCAACATATAACAACAAGTTAAAATGTGATGTCAAGGTCCCCACATGCAGTATACCTTCCTTTTTCATCCAGTGTGAAACACTTTGTGCCTCCATACATTAAACACCGTGCCATACCTCTCTCCCCTCCCTCTCCGCCCCACACCCTATCATTACTATTACTGTCCGCCTCCGCCGAGATCTCTTACAGTCTGCCAACCACTTCCCGGTACTCCGGGGCCCATCCTTCCTTATGGGGCTGACCTCCCACCGAGTTGCTCCACGAACGCTTGTGCCTCCTCTGGGGTGGAGAAATATTTAATTTGGCCATTATGGTCTACCCGCAGTTTTGCTGGGTACATCAATGCAAAACGCAGGTCCCTGCTAGCCAGCTGCCCACACACAGCAGAAAAGGCCCTGCGCCGTTGACTCACTAACACGGAGTAGTCCTGAAATACCAGAATCTGGGATACATCTCCCGGCTGCCTTCGCCATCCACGAGCAGCCCGTAGGACCTTCTCTTTTTGCCGGAATTCCAAGAAACGAGCGATGACCACACGTGGCCAGTGGGCTCCATCTTGCCGCAGGCCCAACCTATGCACGTGTTCCAGCTTGAGCGGGCCTGTAACGTTGTTGGGGAAGGTCCTCACTATCCAGGCCTCCAGGAATCCGGTAAGCTCATTAGCCGCAACCGACTCCGCTATTCCCACGAAGCGCAAGTTCTTCCGCCGACCCCGATTCTCGAGGTCATCTTTTTTTTCTCGCTGCTGCTTCACTAGACTCTCCAAGGCCGCCACCCTCTCCTGCAAGGTGCGCTGCGAGTCCTTCACCTCCAAGACCCTTGCTTCGACTTGCTCCATCCGTCCTGTGAAGTCTCCGATGCTCTGGCCGACATGAGTAAGTTGCTCCGCCAGAGAGCGGAACCGATCATCGAGCATGTTTACCACTACGGCGCTCACTTCGACCACCATGGCTTGGTGTTTATCGGTGGCAGGGCTCGCTGGTACCTCCTCCGCCATCTTGCCCTCTGGGAGCCAACCCTTCTCTTTCCGGCCTAATTTCGAGGCCATCAACTTGTTGCAGGAGTTCAGAGTAGGGTTCACCACTCCCGCAGCGCCATCACCAATTTTTCGGAAGCCGGACAGGGGTGCACAGCAACATTTGAGGGGGTTTTTGTGCTACCGATTGGGGGTTTCCCGGAGCTACTCCACCTGCGTCCTACCAGCTCATTGCCACCGGAAGTCTCCATGAAACTGCTCTTTTTAAAACAGCAACTATTGCTCCCGTCCCCAGCACGTGCCCACCTGTAACAGACCTATGATTCAGCTTTCTTCTTTCTCAGACCCTCTCTGTGGAACTCATTCCCCTATGTCCTCCGCCAAGAACAATCATATCCCAAATTCATGGCCCTTCTCAAGACACATTTTTTCTGCCTAGCCCTTGACCTTCCCTCCCCTGACCCATGAAGCTACCAGTCTCCTGCCCTTTGTCTGTGCATCCTCCTTTTTCTCCTTTGGTTATGAATGTGCGCTGTCCTGTCAAAATTGTAGTTCCTTTCCGTTTCCGGCATTAGCCACTGCATTTTGCAATATTGTAAAACGCCCTGATGTTGTGAAGGAGCAGTCAATCAAGCCTGATAATAAAGATAAAGATATATCTCCCTTCTCTACTCTTCCAGTCAGATATTCACAGACACGGATATGCACAGAGGGACTGGATATAATTCCATGTTACTTTCCCCACCATGCACCCTGCACGCCACACCTCAGTAGTGCCACTCCCTTATCCCTGGTGGGCTGGCTCTTAGTAATTCAGATGTATATTTCATTTTCTTTGTTGAAAATTCTACTTGTGCAACCTAGGGATGGAATGATGCTTTCTTAGGGGCATGTTTACTAAAGGTTAACATGAGTTAATGAAATTAATGCACGTTAAATGCCACTGTGCCCATAAAAGTAAAAGGTCTCTGGATAATTAATGCATGTTAATAAAATTAACACATATTAAATCCTATTGTAAACATGCTCCTTAGTGGTTGCTGTGTACAGTAACACCTAGTGACTAAATTGTGTAGTTTACTCCTGATTGCTGTGTGTATTGCCAACTCCATCCTTGAAATTTGATATCTAATTTTTGATATAGTCTCACATTTAGTTTTATTTTATCATACATTCTGAATCAACAGAATGTTTGGTACTGTTCCATCCAAATTGCCTTTCCCTCTCCCCTCCAGGTCAGAGGTACATGCAGAGGGGGTTGGAAAGAATTCCATCAACCATGTTCTGCATGCTCTGCTTACTTGTTTCTATAATACTTTTTAATTTTATATTTATTTATATTTAACTCAAACCTTTCCAGTAGTAGCTCATGGCAAGTAACATTCAGAGGGTTTACAATCAAAGTTTTTATATCTAAGGCAAAAGGGAGAGTTAAGTGACTTGCCCAAGATCACAAGGAGCAGCTGCTTAGCCAACATTAAACAGTAGTTATTCAGATTTTCAGGATATCAACAATGAATTTATAGCCATTCACCTGTCTAATTCATTAAGCTATATGGTTAGTGGCTGAATTGCTGCTAACAGGATAGCCACTATCACTGTCCCTAATCTGCCCACAGTTTGCTCCAGTTTTAACTGGCTCTTTTTATGTGGTCTGTGGGGATGTTCAGTGGCATTGACCAGTTAATGCCTCTGAATATTGGATTGAGTTTGTTTTAGCTGTTTAGCAATTCTGCTAACCGGCTAAAACACTTTAATACCCCCTCCAAATAAATTTTTGTATTTCTATGCACAGACAGCTAGTATACTTTTAAAAAAAAGAGGATACAGGATTTAGAAGCATACATTTTCTTGGGTCGCCAAACATTATGGTGGAAAGAGATTCTATCTAGGTTGGTCCCATATCACAGAGTGAGACTAAATTGGAAAGAGAGTCTGAAACTGAACTACTCAGGGTAGGAAAGAATTCAGAAACAAAGTGAGAAGCACTCACAGGACGTAAGGAAAACTGGAAAATCAAGCCATATTAATGTAACTGTGGAAAAGGTGTATCTGTGTTGTAGCTAGGACTTCTTTATCAGTAGGTGATAGATTTGTTCATCAGTCACTTATTAAGTGCATAGAAACCACAGGTTACTGGGGCTTTTTTAACTTCTTTTCAAATCCTTGCAAGCTGAATGTAAACAGAATGTATTGGTATCCCCTCAGGTTTCCAGGAGATGCTGCCAAGTTCAGTTTATGGCTTTATTTGCCTACATCTAGGCTCTGGGTGGGTCTCTGCATTCTATTATTGTCACATAGTAATGCCCTGATGTGTAAGTAATTTGGCATTTGCTATCTTATACAGAAGAATAAACTTTTGCTTTTTGGACATAAGAAAATGATGTTCATAAAGAGATGCCTACATTTTTAGTGTTCTGTCTAGAACTCAAAATCTGAAAATCTGCATAAAGTGAGAGAGAAAAAAAATATCAGTACAGTCAAACCTCGGTTTTAATGATTAATCCGTTCTAAGCAGTCTGACTAAAACCGAAACGTACGAAAACCGAAGCAATATTTCCCATAGGAAATAATGTAAATTCAATGTAATCCGTTCCAGACACCCAGCTCCTGTCACTTCTCTCACCTGCCCGATCATCCACAGGACAGCAAACACACAGATATTGTACTGTACGGCACTGTAATCTGATCGCTGCCTCCCACATCCATGCAACATCTCCTGCTTACATTGACAGCTACCCTGCTACCTCCGAGCCTGAGGGGGCGCTCCAGAGAACAGGCAGGCGGTGGAGAGATCGGGGCCTTCCTCTCTGTGCAATCCTTGCATCTCTGGCTCGAGGATGTTGCTCAGCTGACAATGGCTTCTCAACACGCGATCGGGTGAGTCCGGGGGGGGGTAGTGCTGCCGGGACTGGGCGGGCAGACCAGCGCGAGGGTGTAGATTTTCAGATCTGGCAGCACTGGTTCCTGACGAAAACCGAGGCGAAAACCGATAACCGAGACAAGATCTGAGTTAGAAAAGACGTCGAAAACCGAAACCAACAAAAACCGGGGCACACGAAAACCGAGGTTTGACTGTATAACTTTATGCATTGACTAAACCACTAATTATTTACCTGAGTGTTTTTATAATTTATTTCATACGTTTCTAACCTGCCAGTGTCAACATGTTTATTCCCTGGGGATTATTAAATTAATACAAAAATATGACCTGTTAAAACCATAAAGGTATTTCAGCTTTTCAGCACCAAAGGTGCAATAAAACAAAGCGTTTCTTTTCTAGGTGTATTGCATCTGCTACTCTCTGTTGCTGAATTCTGCTGGAGGTCAGGATTCATTCCTCTCCTTACATTAATCTTGCAGCATCTTGGAATCTGCTGTCCTTACTCTGGAGGGAAAGTGTTGGGGTGGAAAAGGTGGGCTGAAATCTGTTGAGGGGGGAGCAGCGATTCCCAGTAGTTTAAGGTGTAGAATTTAGTATTAACTTTGTGAGTGCTCATTATATTTATATTTATAGATATATACACATACACAGTCATTTTTTGTGGTTTTTTAAAATATTCTCAGGAAAGAAGTCTGTATTGGATTCCAGTCCTTTCCTGTCCGAAGCAAATGCAGAAAGGATTGTTCGGACTCTATGTAAGGTCCGTGGAGCGGCTCTGAAGCTGGGACAGATGCTGAGCATTCAGGGTGAGTAGTGGCGGTTCTGACTATATTACACCTCCCTTACCTCCATAACTCTGAGCTGTCGCTGTGGGTGGATGTCTGCAGTGTGAGAGCAGTAAACCTATGGCAAAGAGCTGCTGACTATAAAATGCTAAAGCACTGAGTAGAATGCAGTACAAGGACACAGACCCAGGAAGACAAGGGTAGGAATGATGTGCTGAAAGTGTGCTGTTTAGTTCACAGTTTGAGAGTGGTGATAGGGCACAGGAGGTTGTGAAACGCAGGAAGAGTAACTGAAGTGGGAAGAGCAGGAAATGCTTGTTCACTTGTTTTGTCATGCAAGTTTATTATCACCTAATCTTGTTTAATTTTTTTCCTAACATTTAAGCTTAGTTTTTTTCAATTACTGCCTTAGCTGATCCTAAAATACAGTTTGTAATGGGAACCAACAAAGGACTAGAGACCTACTTGTCATTTCTTATGCCAGAAGTATTAATTTTGTGGCTTTTTATTTTTTATTGATTTACATTTACTTACAGTCAGGAGTTAGCATTGACTCGACAGCACACAACACACACACAGTAATCTTGGATTAGCAGATTTGACTATCAAGATTTTGCCTTCTGTAGTTAACAGGGGCAGCGGAAGAGCTTTTTCTTTGAGGGGCCCAAGCTCTGCCCTAACACCGCCCCATGGGCAGAGTCCCTTCCTGTTCATAGAGAGGAAGGAAGGGTCTTTGCCATGATCGTGACTTTTTTCCTTGCGGACAGACAAGAAGGGTCTGCAGTGATTGCGGCCAGCAGGCAGGATCCCCCGCAGGCAGAAGAAGAAGAGAAGCTGCGATCGTAGCAGAGACCCTTCTTGTCTACCTGCAGGGATTCAATCTCCTGCAGGCAGACAAAGGGCTTTTCCTCTGCCTGTGGAGAATGGGATCCCCATGGGCAGCCTGCTGCCTGCCATGCTGCAATTTTTGTTGGGGCCAGGGCCCATGTGGCCCACCTCTTTCCGACGCCTATGGTAGTTAGTAATTTAATACATGAAAGGTTGGGGCCTTTTGCTTATCTAAGACAGTTTGTTTGTTTTCCCATATCCTATAATCTGTTACCAGGGCTGGCTCATTCACTACGCAAGCTAGGTGGCCGACCCGGGTGGGCGGCTTTGTTGTCTGCGCAGGCCATGTGCTTCAGCACACATGACTTGCCATTTCTTTTTTTTTTAAACTTTTATTTTCATTTTCCAAACAATACAACAAAACAAGTAGCACACAGTAGTAACTAGACAAAACCAAACTACCTCCTGAGCTACAACTAAAAGAAAACCTAAGAACACCCCACCACCCACCCTCCCTAGCCCTCCCCTCCAGGGTTTTAGGTCCGAGACCGCTGGAATTAGGAACCAGGTGAAGCCTTAGTTCCTTAGGCGTTAGCCCAGTTTGGTGGCCTTAACAAAATCATTTAACAATTGCCATTTAAGGCATAATTTCCCAGACGGTGGCTGAGCTGTACAAGAGATCTGCTCGAATTGGCTATATAAGCAAACTCGATTCCACCACTCATGAGCATTGAGAAGTGCAGTGAATTTCCAATTACTGATAATTAAACATATTGCTATCCCTAACATAAAATCAAGCAAAAAAGCACCTTCTTTAGGTAGAGAAGGTATATCCGCTGCTGAGCGGAAGCCTATAATCTGCCAAGACAGAGGCTCCCTGATCTTCAGAATGAGTTGCACTTGTTTCCACACTGAATTCCAATAAGTCCGCACCCCCGAACACTCATATACTATGTGTACCAGGGTGCCGATCTCTGCACCACACGTCCAACAAAGAGGACTTAGACTGTTGTCCCACCCAGGGCCGGCCCGTCCATTGAGCGAGAATGTTTTTTGCACAGGGCCCCGCGTTTCAGGGGGCCCCGCGCAAAAAACATTCTTTTGTAAAAGTAAAATTGAAAAAAAAAAAGAAAACCTGTCTCCTGCCGCTGTCGGGGCCGCCGCGGCAGAATCGAGCGTGCCGCGGGGCCCCCCTGTACCCGGCACAGCCTCTCCTCCCTGTAGCAGCTCTCTCTTCTGAGCTGCAGTCAGACGCGCCGGCTTGCAGAGTGCGAAGGGAAGAGTTTCCCTTTCGCGACTCTGTTAGGCCCGCGGGGGCTGATGGGAACTTCCCATCAGCCCCCGCGGGCTTAACAGAGCAGCGAGGGAAAAACTCTTCCCTCGCGCTCTGCAAGCCGGCGCGTCTGACTTCAGCTCCAACTAGAGAGCTGCTACAGGGAGGAGAGGCTGTGCCGGGTACAGGGGGGCCCCGCGGCACGCTCGATTCTGCCGCGGCGGCCCCGACAGCGGCAGGAGACAGGTTTTCTTTTTTTAAAAAATTTCCCTGGGCTGGGCTGGGCTGGGCGTTAGGAGTGGGGCTGGGCTGGGTTGGGCGTTAGGAGTGGTGCTGGGCTGGGGTGGGCTGGGGGTTAGAAGTGCTGCTGGGCTGGGCTGGGCTGGGCTGGGGGGGTGGTGTTAGGAGTAGTGATGGGCTGGGCTGGGCGGGGGGGGGGGTGTTAGGAGTAGTGAGGGGCTGGGCTGGGCTGGGCTGGGGGGGGGTTAGGTGTTGTGATGGGCTGGGCTGGGCTGGGGGGGGGAGGTGTAAGGATTACTTATGGGATGGGGTGGCCTGGCTGGGGGGGGGTTAGGATTGGTGATGGGCACTGTGCTGGGTGGGGGGGTAGGAGTGGTGATGGGCACTGGGCTGGCTGGGGGGGTTAGGAGTGGTGATGGGTGCTGGGCTGGGGGGGGTTAGGAGTGGTGATGGGCGCTGGGGGGGTTAGGAGTTGTGATGGGCGCTGGGGAGGGGTTAGGAGTGGTGATGGGCGCTGGGGAGGGGTTAGGAGTGGTGATGGGCGCTGGGGGGGCTTAAACTAAAAATTGGGTGATGGGGGATTAGGACTGGAAATGGGCTGGTGGGATTAGGACTGGAAGTGGGTTGATGGGGGGTTAGGACTGGTAATGGGCTATGGGAGGGCTTAAACTAAAAATTGAGTGATGGGGGATTAGGACTGGGAGTGGGCTGATGGGGAGGTTAGGACTGGTAATGGGCTATGGGGGGGCTTAAACTGAAAATTGGGTGATGGGGGATTAGGACTGGAAATGGGCTGGTGGGATTAGGACTGGGAGTGGGCTATGGGGGGGCTAGGACTGGTAATGGGTTGGGGGGGTTGCTAGGACTGGAAATGGGCTGAGTGGAAGGGGGCTTGAACTGCAAATAGCTGTTGGGGATGGGGCTTGGAATGGAAATGGGCTGAGGGGAAGTGGGGGGCTTGAACTGCAAATAGCTGATGGGGACGGGGCTTGGAATGGAAATGGGCTGAGGGGAAGTGGGGGGCTTGAACTGCAAATAGCTGATGGGGAGGGGGACTTGGAATGGAAA
The DNA here is from genome assembly GCA_033557465.1 of Ichthyophis bannanicus. Classification (NCBI taxonomy): domain Eukaryota; kingdom Metazoa; phylum Chordata; class Amphibia; order Gymnophiona; family Ichthyophiidae; genus Ichthyophis; species Ichthyophis bannanicus. Next base: position 366,061,842 of record CM066033.1, on the reverse strand, counting down.
TGGGCTGAGTGGAAGGGGGCTTGAACTGCAAATAGCTGATGGGAAGGGGGGCTTGGAATGGGCTCTTAGGGGAGGGAGCTAGGACAGGAACTGGGCTGATGGATGGGCTAGGATAGAACTGAGAATTGGGTGTTGGGGGGAGCTAAGATTGGAAATGGGCTGTGGTGGGGGCTTGGATTGAAATGGACTCATGGAGGGGCTAGAACTGAAAGTAGGCTCATGGGGGGCTTGGTTTAGAAATGGGCTGAGTGGAGGGGAGCTAGGATTTAACATGGGCTGATGGTGGGGCTAGGAAAGGACTAGAAATGGGCTGATGGGAGGCTGGTATTGGAAATGAGCTGATGAAGGGACTCGGATAGGACTGGAAATGGATGGGGGAGCTAGGACTGGAAATGGGCTGATGTGGGGACTAGAAGGGAGCGGATACTGGGTGGGGCTGGAACTAAAAGGGAGCTGATGTTGGGGGAGATTAGAAGGGGATGGGGCTGGGAGAATGAAATGGAGAGGGGAAAAATATTTTGTGTGGGAGGGAAGAAAAATGTACAATTGGCCGGGTATTGGGAGACTAAGTGGGGATTGAGGATGGAGGGGTAAAATTTGAGTGGATGAAATAGGAATGAGGAAAGAGCAAAAGGAGAAAGATTATTATGTTAAAGCAGATGTAGAGAGAGAATGGAAAAAACTAGAAGAGAAGAAAGGACAAATGGACAGCAGACGATGGAGAGATAGCAGAAGACACAAATAAACCAGAAGAAAGTGGCTGGAACAATTGCAACTGAAAAAAAAATGCACAAAAGGTACAAAGATATCTCTTTATTTTGAATTTATTAACTGGAATATGTCAGCTCTGGGAAATGTGCATCATTAATGTCTGTGCTTTGTTTAGTACAAGAGGAAATTAATTTATAGTTTTATTTCTACATTGTTGTTGTACATTCCAAGTTTGGCTTTTAGGGTTCCCAGTTTAATTATTGTCTTCCTGTTTTTAAATTGTGATTCCTTGTTTGGTGATAGTCTATGTTCTGCATGTGTAACTGAGCTGAGGTATTCTGTTTATGTAATTCCTATTTGACATTGTCACTTGTTCTCTTTCCCCAGTAGGTCATGTATTGTTATTCTCTGAAATGTATTGGTTTAATATTTGCAGTGTTGCCTTTTGATAGGTAGTGTATGGTGCTTTATGAGTCCTGGTAGTGCTGTTGGGATACGGTGGGTTTGCTATGGGTTCTAAATGGGCAGTGTTTGTAGTAGTTCCTAATGTGCCTGGCGGTTGGCACTGGATTATAGTAATGTAGAAATCTTTGTCTTTTTTTAATCCATACACTCATGAAGAGGCATGTATACTAAAAGTTAGTGTATGGTAACATTATGCAAATATTTATGCAAATGAGGCCCCTTATGCAAATGAGGCCCCGCACCGAGTCTCCGCACATGGCCCCGCACCCCCCTTGGGCCGCCCCTGGTCCCACCGTGCTAATTTAACAGGTGTGTAGAAGCAATTGTGTGTAAAATAAAAGAGAGTTTGAGTGACGGAGGCTGACCTAGAGACTCTAACTTGCTTGCACTAAAATTTTCTCCACTGAAGTTCAGAGAGCCTCTTCCCTGTCTCTCGTTCCCACCTCTTCTGCACTTTCTGAATCAATAAAGACGGGGTCAGGGTTAATCTTTTGTAGATTCGCGACGCTATTCCCGTCGCTTGTGTGATTTCGCGAAGTATCTCAGTGATCCCAGCTATTCCCAGGTTCTGTTTAGGATCTGTTCCCGCTCCTGCTAAGCAATGCCGAAGCTGGAGCCACTGAAAGTGAAATTTGGACAGGAGGCCAAATTCTTGTTGGAGCTCTCTGAAATCTTTCCATTTATTGGCGGCCTGCAACTGGCTCACCTGCCAAATCCCATGCATATACCATGACTTCCAGGCAAAGGACTTCTTCTGGATTTTAAAAAGGGGATTGTTCCATATGGGCAACCGGGCATGAGAACAGCAATCAGGTCCACTAACCCTTATGAAAGTCTGGAAAGCTTTGAGTGTATCAAGTATGACTAGAGGAAGCGAAGAGGTATGTGCAAACTGCATCCCAGGGACAAATTCTAACGGTATGGGCACCAACAACCGCTCCTCTAAGTCAACCCAGACAGGCCTCCCAGCAGTCGGAGTCTCTAGCCACCGAGACCCTTGCTTAAGAAGGAAAGCATGATGGTAAGATTGAAAATCAGGAAAATTCACACCGCCCTGCTCACGACTAAGTTTTAATTTCTCTTTTGCAATTCGCGGCGTTCTATTCTTCCACAGGAACTGAGAGAGCACCCGTTCGAGTTGCTGATAAACATGGGTAGGTAGGAAGCAGGGAAGCATCTCCAAAATGTAATTAACCTTGGGAGCTATCATCATTTTCACAGTCTCCAACCTACCCCACCAAGATAACACTAAGGGTGACCACTTTGTGGTCAACTCTCGAGCTAACGTAAGGATCGCTTCGGCGTTCCACTTAATTGTTTCTTCAAGCGGGTAGCAATAATGAACTCCTAAGTATTTTACGACACCTGACTCCCATATGAAAGGATATTGATTGAGACTCTCTTTATGTACCCATTTATTCAGTGGAAATACCACGGATTTCGACCAATTAATTTTATACCCGGAGTACCACGAATAGCACTCTATCTGCTCCAGTATCCTAGGGATGGACTCGGGTGAGGTAAAAAGAAGGAGGTCATCCGCATATGCCGAGAGTTTGATTTCCTGCCCCGCGATCCTTGCTCCATTTATATCTGGGCACTGTCGAATAAGGAGAGCCAAAAGTTCCATCGCTAAATTGAATAGCATAGGAGACAACGGACAACCCTGCCGGGTGCCGCGCATCGGATCAAAAGGCGCAGATGTTACTCCATTGACACAAACTCGCGCAGTGGGATGAGTGTACATAACTTCCAAAGCTCTAAGAAAGGTCTTCCCAAAACCAAACCAACGAAGGACCGCAAAAAGAAACGGCCACTCCAGGCGATCGAAGGCCTTTTCAGCATCTAAAGAGAGACCCACTAAAGGCTTTGCCATCTCTTCTGCCCCCGCCAGAATATGACATAAAATACGCGCATTATCAGCAGTCGACCTGCCTTCCATGAAACCACATTGATCGGGATGGATTAACCCAGGAAGTATCCCGGCGAGTCGGGTTGACAAAGCGGTTGCAAAGATCTTATAGTCGGCATTGAGAAGCGAGATGGGACGGTAGTTAGTGACCGACAGAGGATCCCTGCCCGGTTTCTCAAAGACCACCAGATTGGCCGAAGTGAAAGCACCAGTTTGCTGCCCCGCTATAGACAACATCCGATAGTACAGCACAAGATGAGGGGTGAGGTCTTTGGCAAAGTATTTGAAAAATTCAGCAGGTAGCCCATCAGGCCCCGCAGCCTTGCCCGAGGCCATGGAGGCTATTGCCCGCCCGATCTCCTCCTCAGAAAGGGGCTTATCCAACTCCTCCCTATGCACCCCTGACAGAGCTGGCCGCTGTATGCCAGCTACTAATTGATCAAATCCATCTTGCGAGAACTCCCGCTCAGAGCTATACAATTGGGTATAATAATCTCGGAAAGCAGCAGCAATCTCTGAATCTTTGACTATCATACTGGTCTCCTGTGGTTTCTTTAGAGCACTGACCCTTTTGGCCTCCCGCTTACCCTTTAGTGCAGTTGCCAGCATCTTGCTGGCTTTGTTACCCTCACGGTAATAGTTCCCTTGCTGCCTCCTGATGCTCTGAGAGGCCTCAGTAGTTAATATGGCATTGTACTGAAATCTTAAACGCTGAAGTCTTAGTAAGATACAGGGCTCAGTCCGCCGCGTTAAGACCCGCTCCCCAATTTTGATATGTTGCTCGAGATCAATCAGCTGTTGTTTTTGTTGCTTTTTCAAGCATATGTTAAAGCTGGTGATAGCCGCCCTAATTGTGGCCTTGAAGTCCTCCCACCAGGCCCCCACCCTGAGGTGGCTTGGGGAGAATTAAATTGAAAGTAGTCAGAAATAGCCATTTTTATCTCTGTGTGAAATTCAGGGACCTCTAAGAGGGATCTATCAAAAACCCAGTCAGCAGGCTTACTGTGGAAGGAGTCATCATTTAATAACAGTGAAATAGCGGCATGATCCGAGACATGAATAGAGTGGATACAAGCAGGACCTATATTCGGGATTAATGCCTTGGAAACTAAAAAGAAATCAATGCGGGACTGTGAAGCATGTGGCGCGGAGAAAAAGGTAAATTCCAGCTCCTGTGGATGCTGCAATCTCCATATATCCACTAAAGCCAACTCTCGGGTCATAGAGGTGAGAAAGAGTTGCCCCTTAGATAGCTTAGTTGACCGGGGCGGCTGTCGGTCAGTCAGAGGGTCTAATGTTTGATTGAAATCCCCCCCTAAGATGACCGGTTTCCCATTATCCAAATGCAATTCTTTCGCAACAGCAATAAAGAAGTCCAGGTGATCAATAGTGGGGGCATATAAACACATGATAACCACTTCGAGCCCCCCCAGTTTCAATAAAGCCTTAGCCCATTGTCCTTCTGTATCAGAGCGATGGTACACCAAGCTGGTCTTAAGAGATTTTCTGATGAGTATGGCCACCCCGTTACGTTTCTTAACAGCTGGAGAGTACGCTATAACCTCAAAGGGTCTTACACCAAGCCTCAAGGACTCCTTCTGATTTAAATGCGTTTCTTGCATTAACAATATATCAGCACATTCTCGACGCGCATAATCCATTATCTTTCCTCTCTTAACCGGTTGTTTATCCCTTGGACATTTAAAGATACCACTTTACAAGGAGTCATTGAAGCCGACGATTTATCGGACCCCCTGAGGTCCAAGCAAGGTTCACAAGGCACATCTGGGAAAAAACAGATACAAGAGATAGCATATCTATACCCATCTTTATACATTAGAGGCCCTTGTCTAATACTCTGAAGCTACCAAACTGAGATATAATTAAAAACCCTGGAGGAGAAGCTAAACCCATATACATTATCGGTGAGCACAGGTCGGCAGGGCTGGCTCGGGAGACCCGGGATAGGTGGGCCCCCGCAGCGGCCAGATTCAATCATCCATGAGGTCAAAATGGAGCAGAGCCCATCCCCCTTAATTGCTGCAGCCATCCACCCCAGACTTAGAGAACTCTATAATATAACAATCAGAAAGGACTTAAGAAAGGGTCCTCTGTAAGACATATATTGAAAGTTCAGAGTCTCTGATCAGAAGTACACAACATCAGGCCATTTTCCATCGGACTTAACCATGCCATCAATGCTCAGTTTCTCAACGCATCTGGGCGGCTTCCATTTCATCCAAGTAGAATGCAAGCGCGTCAGGCTCATCAAAAGTCCGGGTCTGGTTGTGGTGGGTGACGCGCATTCTTGCGGGATATAGCAGACCGAAACGTGCTTGTAGCTGTTGTAACCGGGGTCTGTACTCCAAAAACTTCTTGCGCCTGTTCACGGTGTGTTTGGCTAAATCCGGAAAGAAAGAGAGTTTATGTCCCTCAAATTCCACAGGCGCGCGCGCACTAATTCCATGATCTGTGCAGCTTGTTGATACCGCAAAGCACGAAAGATAATGGGCCGCGATCTTGAGCTCTGCGGCATACTGTGTGAAGGGACCCGGTGAGCATGGTCAATTTCAAAGTCCTTCTCAAAGGCGCAGTTTAGGACCTCGGGAATCATCTTGATTAGGAAGGCCCTCATATCTTTGCCTTCCGCACCTTCAGGTAGGCCTACTACTCGAACGTTGTTGCGCCGCGCCCGATTATTGCCGTCTTCCCCCTCTCGTTGAAGCGCTTGGAGCTGCTTCTCAATTCTGTCGACTTTCTCCAATCGGGCCCCATGGGTGGAAAGAACTGCTTCCACCTTATCCTGCCGCAACGAGAGGCCTTCGATCTTGTTGTGAAGCGCTGCAATTTCTTCGTGCACGGTGTTCAGCGACGCACCATTGGCTTGGACTAACTCCTTAACGCCCCGAATTTCCATGAGGAGTTCCTGGAGGGTATCAGGCCCATTTGCGGGGAGATGGGCTCCGTTTTAGACCGTTTCGCTTTGCTGTTCAATGCACTCGCATAGTCTAGCTGCTGCGGCTTAGGGCCCGCCATCGGGAGAAGTACCGTACCCGGTAGCAGGAATTCTAAGAGGCTTAGAAGGTACTTTTATCAGGATTCTAGCCGAATCTCCTCGGAGCCACCGCACTAAGCGTCCACTCTGCTCGGCATCAGGCTCCGCCCCCATGACTTGCCATTTCTAATCCCCCTCACTGATCCTCCAACACTGATGGAGGAGTATCAGAAGCAACAGGCCATGTCAGCTTAAGCACATGGCCTGCTGTGGGCAACAAAGTGGCGGCACAAAGCTGCTGCTTTTAAAATACTGCTGCTGCTATAGGGGGGCGGTGCAGCCGGGGTTTCTGGTGGGGACAGCTTGGCATGGGGGGGCGGGGGGAGGGTGGAGAATGGTGCAAGTGGTTTCTTCCTGAGGTGGCAGAAACCCTTGCGCCAGCCCTTTCTGTTATCTATATTTTTATATTCGACTTGGAGATGGTTAAGGAGGAATCTGTTTCAATTTCTTCTTTTCTTGGTGAGATCTCACTGAAAGGCACAAGTCCTTAGCTCCATGGTGGCTGGACTCCTAACCGTTGTTGCCCTTTACTCCTAGGGGAATTATGCACAAAATTTGAAAATTATGTGTGTAGTGTTTTAAAGTACTGAAAACTTATGCATATCATATTTGTAATTTTTGTATAGCCTGCCTCCTCCTTAAGGTAGGAGTGGTTGTGGGAATCCGGTGACATCACCGAGCAAGACAGCCGACTGAGCCAGATTTCCTGCTGGCCCGCTGAGTAAATAAGCTAAGATCCTGCTCCCTACCATCCATAGACCCAGCACTAACGGGGGAAACTAAAAATGGACCCAATGACGGTGAAAGCAAAAAAAAAAAACCGGACCTCAAAGAATTTGCTTATGCGGGTGCGCTGGCACCTCGAAAACAAGACAAGATGGCGGGATCCGCGGGGCGATCAGCAGGAAACTCCAACCCCAGATCACAAGAGGCGACGCACACAGAGAAATCCCTCACTGTGAGATGGGGAAGGGGATTTTCAAGCAGAGATGAGAACGTGGTTTAAAGAATTGAAACTTGATATATCGCAGGTATACACGGAAGTGGTGGCTAGCATTGAAGGCCTGCATTTTGAAATAGGGGACCCGGGCAGAAGGGTGGAGGAAGTAGAGGAGTGGATTGAGGACAATTCCGAGGCTATGGAGAATCTTGAAAATAAAATACTGTAACTGGATGCCTACAGAGAGAAACTAGAGGACAAAGTTAAGAATCTAGAGAACAAATCTCAATGATCTTTGGTTCCATGGCATTGCAGAAACAGAGGAGTTTAAAGATTGCAAGACCGTCGTGATAAATATTGCCCAAATGCTACTACAAAAAGCAGTACTGTCAACTGAGAGTCTGAATCTATGCAAAGACCGAGCACACAAAACGCTGAGCTGCCCGGGACTGCCTGCCAGCAATAACGGCCCCAAAGACATAACTGCGTGCTTTCATGATTATAGGGTGAAAGAACAGGTGGCAGCCCAGGCATGCGCCCAAGGAACTGTGTGTTGAGAGACTAATACAATAGACATTTATGCAGACTTGGTGCAAATGACACTGAAAAAATGGCAGGGCATGTGCGATGTACTGCTTAAAATGCGAGAGGAGGCTATTCGCTATGCTTGGACTTTCCCATTTAGAGACTCATTCGCAATTTGAGGGAAGAGACTGAGAGTACATACATGGGATGAGGTGTTGCGCCTCATGCTGGTGGTGGGAATTACTGGACTGGAGGCAGCGTCCAGAGAATTACCCAAATGATAACGTGTGACCATTGGGCGGAGGAGACTCCGGCGTCAGTCAACAGGTGGCGGCGGCAACGACTGGGGAAACGGGACAGCCTGACTTAAGTATTGGGACATGGGTCAGTGAAACTGAGGAGAATGCATCACTATGATATGCACTGTTATGGCAACGATGGATGCGGGACACAGAGGGGAGCCCTGAAAAAGGAGCCGAGATGTGCTTAAGTGAGGAGTTGTAAGTTTTGATGGTTATGCTGGTTATTGTTGAGAGGGCACAGTTTTTTGGGAGATTAGAGAGGGGAATGGGAGGAGATGGGATGGTAGAGATTTTTGATTGCTGAGTTCTGTGGGGGGAGTGGTTGGAGGGAATAGTGGGATAGGAGCGGGTCGGGAATAAGGGAGTGGATCACTTGCGAGGGTGATACTGACTCCAGCTATCCAGGGAGGGGAAGTGGAGAGGATAGTAGGAAGAGGAGGGAAGGAGGGAAGAGGAGGGTGGGATCTAGTTGAGCTGAGGGTGGTAAATAGGTGAGCTTAAGATAACTTCCCTCAATGTTCAAGGGCTCAATTCACCCTATAAACGTCAGCAGCTGTATAAAGAAATGCAGCGGCTCCAGGCAGATATATACTTGGTACAAGAGACCCATTTACGCAAGAAACATGAGAAGCTGGTGGCTCCTAAAGGCTATTCTCTGAGTCTCTATGCTTGTAATTTGGTGGAGCAGAAGAAAGGGGGGGGGGTAGCAATATATTTGGCCATGCAATTAAGGGCAGAGGTAGGAGGAGTGGTACGGGATCGGGCGGGGAGATATCTCTTGGCACGCTTGAAGATAGGAGGTGAGTGGTATCTGGTAGCTGATATATACATGCTCAATGGGACTCAGGGAGGGGTTTTCCGGGAGGTGGAAGAACAGCTGGGAAATTTAGGAGAGGGGCTGTTGGTTTGCGGAGGAGATTTTAACTTGACCTAGGATCCTAGGCAGGATAGTACTAGTGTGTGTGTGTGTGGGGGGGGGGGGGGGGAGGTTGTAGGATGGACAGGACCCGCCTTAAAAAGTTCATTTGCACGGTGGACACATGGCGACACAAACATCCAGGGCAGTAGCAAGTCACATTTTACTCCCCAGTACATGGGACACACTCAAGGATAGACATGATCTGGATTGGGAAAGAAGGGGCTAATAGAATAAAAAAGCATAGGCATTGATGCTATAAACATGGTCAGATCATGCATTAGTAGAGTTAACCTTGCAATGCAGGGGGGAACAGAAGGGGGGGGGGCAAATTCTGGATACTTAATGATTCCCTTTTAGAAGATATTAGAGTGATCCAGGAGATAGAACAGCTAATCCCAGAATACTTTGTCATGGATGATAGTGGGGAAGTGGGTTGGGGGGTGGTATGGGATAGTTTTAAAGTGGTAGTGAGGGGGCGAGGAAAAAAAGAGAATGAACTGAGCAGGCAAATAACCTATGCAATCGACTGTTGCAGCTGGAGTCTGCAGATGCTGTAAACCTAGGGGACAGTTGCGCGGGCAGGTATTCACAGCTAGGGCTTAGTTGAATGACCTCGAAATGGCAGAACTTCAGTTTCACATGCAACAAGTATGCCAAGAATACTTTAAAGGGGGTAATAAAGCAGGAAATTATCAGCTGAGGCAAAGGAAACTGCAATTACATATTTTGGCTATTCGAAGGGAGGGAGGGCTAGTGACGTGGGTAGGAGGGGAGATGAGGGAGGAATTTGCTAACTTTTACCAATGCTTGTATAAGGCATTGGTAAAGGTTCCACCACCTGCAGAGCAAGTAGACAGCTTTCTTGACTCCTTTTCTCTCCCCCACTCAGGGCAGGAAGAGCAGACGGCACTGGATAGGGAGGTGACAGGGGAAGAAGCGCTCCAAGTGATCAGAGATTTAAAAAATAAAGTCCCAGGGCTGGACAGGCTCATGGCACGACTTTATAAAAAGTTGGGACCTCTTTTGCAGAAACCGCTAAGGCGCTTATTCAATCTACCTAGGGAAGGGGGGGGGGGGGAACTGGCGGAAACAATGGGGTGGGTGGGTGGAGAATCTCCTTAATCCTCAAAGAAGGGAAAGATCCGCAAGCGTGTGCTTCATATCGCCCAATCTTGCTTTTGAACATTGATGTGAAATTACTTGCCAAAATTATGGCTCAACACCAGGCAGGCTTTATACCAGGGAGGCAAGTGGCAGATCATATCTGGAAAATCTTGAATCTTATTTGGGCTGCCAAACATAGGCAGGAATCCTCCTTGTTGGTTTCCCTAGATGCGGGATTTCATGTTTCAAATATTAGAGAAAATGGGACTTGGAAAAAGCTTCATAGGGTTGGTAATCGCCTTATACCGTCGATCTAGAGCAGCGATGGCGAACCTATGGCATGCGTGCCAGCTGTGGCATGCGAAGGCCTTGCAGCTGGCACGCGGGAAGGTCGCAAATTAATATATGCCGGCTCATGGCAATTAAAAAAAAAAAAAAAAGCTGGCCGCCGCGGCGGCATGGAGTGTCCCGCGGGGCTTCCTCTGCCCGGCGGGACTCTCCCGGCGCAGCTCAGCCCCTCTCTGCCGGCTTGCAGATACGCGAAGGGAAAGTCTCCCTCGTGTCTCTGTTAAGCCCGCAGGGGCTGATGGGAAATTTCCCATCTGCCCCTGCGGGCTTAACAGATACGCGAGGGAGACTCTCTCTCCCTTCGCGTATCTGCAAGCCGGCAGAGAGAGGCTGAGCTGCGCCGGGAGAGTCCCACCGGGCAGAGGAAGCCCCGCGGGACACTCCATGCCGCCGCGGCGGCCAGCTTTTTTTTTTTTTTTTAAATTGCCATGAGCCGAGGGGGGGGGGGGGCGGGTAGGACGGGCAAAGGGCGCGGGGGGGGGGGGGTAAGACTGGCAATGGGCTAGGGAGGGAGGGAGGGAGGTTAAGACTGGCAATGGGCTAGGGAGGGAGGGAGGGGGGTTGAGACTGGCAATGGGCTAGGGAGGGAGGGAGGGAGGGGGGTTGAGACTGGCAATGGGCTAGGGAGGGAGGGAGGGAGGGGGGTTGAGACTGGCAATGGGCTAGGGAGGGAGGGAGGGAGGGGGGTTGAGACTGGCAATGGGCTAGGGAGGGAGGGGAGGGAGGTTGAGACTGGCAATGGGGGAGGGAGGGAGGGAGGTTGAGACTGGCAATGGGGGAGGGAGGGAGGTTGAGACTGGCAATGGGCTAGGGAGGGAGGGAGGGAGGGGGGTTGAGACTGGCAATGGGCTAGGGAGGGAGGGTGGTTGAGACTGGCAATGGGCTAGGGAGGGAGGGAGAGGGGTTGAGACTGGCACTGGGCTAGGGAGGGGGGTTAAGACGCAGTGGGCTATGGCGGGGTTAAGACTGGCAGTGGGCTATGGGGGGGTTAAGACTAGCAATGGGCTGTGGGCTGATGAGGGCTGGCAATGGGCTATGGGGGGGGGGGTTAAGACTGGCAATGGGCTATGGGGGGGGGTTAAGACTGGCAATGGGCTATGGGGGGGTTAAGACTGGCAATGGGCTGTGGGCTGATGAGGGCTGTCTGGAAATGGGGTGATGGGGGGGTTAGGACTGGTAATGGGCTATGGGGGGGTTAAGACTGGTAGTGGGCTGATGGGGGGGTAGGACTGATAATGGGTTATGGGGGGGCTAGGACAGGAAATGGGCTGATGGGGAGGGGTTAGGACTTGAGGTGGGCTGATGTGGTTAGGACTGGTAATGGGCTGTGGGCTGATGGGGGGGGTTAGGACTGTCAATGGGCTATGGGGGGCTGACTGGAAATGGGCTGATGGGGGGGGTTAGGACTGGTAATGGGTTATAGGGGGGGGCTTAAACTGAAAATGGGGTGATGGGGGTTAGGACTGGAAGTTGATTGACGGGGGGCTAGGACTGGTAATGGGTTGGGGTGTTGCTAGGACTGGAAATGGGCTGAGTGGAAGGGGAGGCTTGAACTGCAAATAGCTGATGGGGAGGGGGCTTGGAATGGAAATGGGCTGTGAGGGAAGGGAGCTAGGACTGAAAATGGGCTGATGGAACAGCTAGGATAGGACTGGAAATGGGCTGTTGGGGGAGCTAAGATTGGAAATGGGCTGTGGTGGGGGCTTGAATTGAAATGGACTCATGGAGGGGCTAGAACTGGAAGTAGGCTCATGGGGGGGCTTGGACTGGAATTGGGCTGAGTGGAGGGGAGCTATGATTTGACATGGGCTGATGGTGGGGCTAGGAAATGACTAGAAATGGGCTGATGGGGAGGCTAGGATTGAAAATGAGCTGATGAAGGGACTTGGACTGGAAATGGATGGGGGAGCTAGGACTGGAAATGGGCTGATGGGGGGCTAGGACTGGAAATGGGCTGATGCAGGGACTAGAAGGGAATGGATGCTGGGTGAGACTGGAACTAGAAGGGAGCTGATGTTGGGGGAGGATTAGAATGGGATGGGGCTGGGAGAGTAAAATGGAGAGGGGAAAAATATTTTGTGTAGGAGGGATGAAAAATCTACAATTGGCCAGGTATTGGGAGAGTAATTGGGGATTGAGGATGGAGGGGTAAAATTTGTGTGGATGAAATAGGAATGAGGAAAGAGCAAAAGGAGAAAGATTAGTATGTTAAAGCAGATGTAGAGAGAGAGAGAATGGAAAAAAAACTAGAAGAGAGAAGAAAGGACAAATGGACAGCAGATGATGGAGAGTTAGCAGAAAACATGAAGAAACCAGAAGAAAGTGGCTGGACCAATTGCAACTGAAAAAGAAAATGCACAAAAGGTAGAAAGATATCTCTTTATTTTGAATTTATTAACTGGAATATGTCAGCTCTGGGAAATGTGCATCATTAACATCTGCGCTTTGTTTGGTACAAGAGGAAATTCCTATTTGACGTTGCCACTTGTTCTCTTTCCCCAGTATTCTCTGAAATGTATTGGTTTAATATTTGCAGTGTTGCCTTTTGATAGGTAGGGTATGGTGCTTTGTGAGTCCTGGTAATGCTGTCAGGATACGGCGGGTTTGCTATGGGTTCTAAATGGGCAGCGTTTGTAGTAGTTCCTAATGTGCCTGGCGGTTGGCACTGGATTATAGTAATGTAGAAATCTTTTAGTCTTTCTTTATCCATACACTCATTAAGAGACATGTTTACTAAAAGTTAGTGTATGGTAACATTATGCAAATATTTATGCAAATAAGACCACTTATGCAAATGACGTGCTGGCACTTTGAGGAAATTCTTTGGTTTTGTGCGGCAGTTTGGGCACTCGGGCTCAAAAAGGTTAGCCATCACTGATCTAGAGCATTTGTGAATGTCAATGGATAATATCTGGCTTTTTTTCCCTGGCGGCACGAATTAGTCCTGGTCCCCTACCACAATCCCCTATATGTCCTAGCTTTGCCTATCGTGCCTCACTATTCGCCGACAATGTGATCCTGGCGGTATCTAGACCCAATATCTCCCTCCTGTTGATTATGTGGGAATTAAAAGAATATGGCCATCTAGTGGGGTTTCGTCTGAACTGGGATAAATCCACTGTTCTTAATCTCACCATCCCTGATAATTTCAGACTACGCTTGCAAGCCTTATTACCCTTTTGTTGGGCCAAAAAGATATTTGGTATTTGTGGGTTTGCATGGGCAATGATTATAGGGACCTATACACACTGAACTATGTAAAACTAGTGCGGGAAGTGGATTCTCTTCTGAGTGACTGGGGAAGGCAACCACTTTCTTGGTTGGGTAGAATTGTGGCGGTAAAAATGATGCTACTACTGCGGTTTCTCTATTTTTTTCCAGGTCCTCCAGTAGAGATACCCCACCGGACTCTGCTTCAGATGCACAAAAATATTACATGGGTGGCAAGGTTGATCATGCATCGAGCTAGAAGAAGGGAGGGGGTGGGTATGGGGCTACCTGATTTTATAAAGTGCTATAAGACAGCACAGTTAAAGGCCGCTCACTCATGGTTAAGGGACAAATGACAATGGGTTATAGAAGAGCTGCTGACAGGAACTGACTTCTTAGATGTCTTAATATGGAGAAGGGGGAAAAGTTGTGGGCCGAACCCCTTTGTACATTTTATCATGGGTTTATGGCAACAACAGAGGCAGACACTGATGGCAGATAAAAAGACATCAGTGATAATGCCACTAGTTGCATGTTTTGGAAGGCCCAGGAAAATCACTGTTGAGAGAGTGGGAATCAAAGGGCCTATGATGGGTTTCTCAGCTAATACATCAGGGAGCATTTTGGCCCTTTGAAGTGATGCGTGATCTGTACCACTTAAAAGATAGAACTGCTACAGCTACCTGCAGGTCTAGAACTTCCTGCGAACTAGAGAGGCATGGGCAGAGTTAAGCAAGAAAAATGGATGGTTTGAGGGCCTGTGCATTCTAGGGAATCAGGGAGTGCTCTCCCAACTTTATCGGGGACTTTCGAGGGGAGGAGGAGAAAAGATGGGCTATATGCTAAAGTGGGAGGAGGATCTAGGGGTGACTTGGGAAATGGAGTGTTGGGATGAGATAGTGCAGAGGGTGGCAAAGCTTTTGATAGCAGCTAATATATTAGAGAATTGGTATAAAACACATCTCCAGGAACAAGCAGGAATGAGTCTTCACATATGGGTATCGTTGGTACCGACGGAGCCTGCGCGGGAACGCTCCCCAGCATCCAATAGGAAAGCTTTTGGGAGCATCCCACAGTGCCTGCGCGCTGCCTTCCCGCCTTTCCTAACTGCCTCTCTCCAGTTCTTCTTTTCCGCGGAGCCAGCAGGTCGTGTTTCCTGTCACCGCTGAAGAATTTCTTATTTTCTTTTATTTTTCTTTAGTCGCGTGTCTGCCTTCTCGATTCCGCACCGGTACCACCGGTCTTTTTTCTTTCTTTAAAAAAAAACAAACTACTACTCTTTTCAGTGCATTTCTTCTTCTGGGGCCTCAGGCCTACAGATATATTTTTCCTCATGGAAAAACCCGCCTCCGGGTTTAAAAAATGCACGAAGTGCAGTAGCACTATTTCTGTCACTGACACCCATGACTGGTGTCTAAAATGTTTAGGTCCTGACCACTCCATTGCGGATTGTGAGTCCTGTTCCATGATGTCTAAGAGAGGGTTACAAAATCGGGCAGCCAAGCTCAGTACCCTCTTTCCCTCCGATGCAGCTTCTGTGGCATCGACGTCTTCCAGGGCTGCTTCTTCATCCCATGGATCTCAGGTAACCAAACTTAAATCTGGCCGGTCCTCAAAGAGTTCATCTCCCTCTAAGTATCGAGATGCCCCTGGGCTTACTCTCGAGGAATCCACACCGGCAAAATTACCCCGGCGGGAGGCTCTGGCTTCCAAAGCTCTACCTATGGGGTCACAGGTTGACATCGATTGCTCGGCCTCGACCGATCACCTGTTACAATGTTCTGGGGTACCGGCGGTTACCACCGGTACCGACATCCAGACATTGGTGGCATCAATGGATCAGAATATTCTGACCATGCAGCGTGCCATCACGGCATTTATACAAGCTGTGACGCCTACGGTACCGCAATAAACCCCATTGTTGGTACCGGTACCGATTCCGGTACCGGATCCGAAATCGGTTCCGATACCAGTACCGCTTGCATCGACAGCATCGACGGCAGCGGTACGCTATCCAGTGATGCCTATCAGCACCGACTCGGTACTGATTACTCCCGATGTCGATACCTCCCAGTACGCGTATCGGGCTCTGCGAGAGCATCCAGACAGTCGATACTTCGATTCCTCTGAAGACTCTGATACTTCAGAGGTCTCAATTGAAGCATCGGGGATCCTTCCCCAGGAACCCTCTTCTCCAAAAAGGAGAATGTCTCCTCCTGAAGACTTGTCTTTTCAGGACTTCATTAGGGAGGTGGCCAAAGGCCTGTCCATCTCAGTGACCCCTGAAACTGAACCTAGAGCCAAAAAATTAGATATCGTTCAATATCCTAAGGCTCCTAAAGAGGCAGCTACCTTACCAATACATGAGATCCTTTATGATCACATGTTAGGCATATGGGAGACTCCTCTTTCCACCTCCCCTCATTCTAGAAGGTTGGACACCATGTATTGTGTTCCTCCTTGTCCTGGGTTTCATAAGACTCAGCTTCCTCACCACTCCATTGTGGTAGAGTCTGCTATGAAAAAGATCAAGAGTACAAAAAGGCACTTCTCTGCTCCTCCAGGAAGAGAATGCAGAACCCTAGATGCCTTTGGCAGGAAAATCTTCCAGGCCAGTATGCTTGTAGCCAGAATCAACTCCTATAGTCTCTATATGGGGATGTTTCTAAAAGAAGTTACAGATCATCTGCAAACCTTATCTCCTTTTATGTCAGAAGATAAGAGAGAAGAATATATCACCTGGCTTAAACATGCACAGGATGTATCCAAGTTTTCCAACCCTGCAGCCTTTGACTCTTTTGAGGGGGCCAGTAGAGCCTCAGCTATTGCCATAGGTGCACGCAGAGTTGCTTGGTTGCAAGCCTCTGATTTTGAATCCTGGGTACAGGATGGTCTAGGTAACCTCCCCTGTACAGGGGAAAACCTGTTTGGCAAAGATTGGCAAGCCAAAGGCCAACCAGATGGATGCTGAAAATTCTGCTTTAGATAGACTTTCAAAGTCTACTACTGCTCCTTTTAAAAAGAGGTTGTTCAAAAAGGGATCTTTCCCAAAGAAAGGGAAATTTTCTTCAGTTTATGGTCAGGCCTCTTCTCAAGGTCGTTTTGCTACAAAGAGACAGCAACAACCAAAACAGGCCAAAACTCAGGCTGCGAGGACTGCTACGGCCCAACAGCCTCAGCCTCCTCAGGGCCTTTGACTTTCCACTAGAGAACTTAGCCTTTCTGGCTCTAGAACATCCAGAGCCTCTCACCATCCCAGGAAGGTTAGCTCACTTTGCTCCCAGATGGGAACAAATCACAACAGAGCAATGGATCCTCTCCATCATAAGGGATGGGTACAAGCTTCATTTCTTAAACCTTCCTCCTCACACCATGGTAAAACAGTTCAATTCTCCAACATCTCTCCTCAACCTTCTAGGTCAAGAGATTGCTACCCTTCTTGCCCAAGGGGCAATAGAAGAAGTACCCCTTCTTCAACAGGGCTCAGGGTTCTACTCCCCCTATTTTCTCATTCCAAAGAAAACGGGTGGGCTACAGACCCATATTAGATCTCAGAGAATTGAGCAAGCTTCTATGCAAGGAGAAATTCAAGATGACTTCTCTCGGAACTCTCCTTCCATACCTCCAGAGTCAGGACTGGCTTTGTTCTCTAGATCTCAAGGATGCGTACACCCATGTTCTCATCCATCCAACACACAGAAGGTTCCTTCGGTTCCTTTTCCAAGGAAAGCACTACCAATACAAGGTGCTTCCTTTCGGTCTGGCCTCTGCTCCAAGAGTGTTCACAAAATGCATGGCAGTACTAGCTGCATTTCTACGCACTCTAGGAATATTCGTATTCCCATATCTGGACGACTGGCTCATTCGAGCTCCATCCCAGTCAGAGGCCCAGACTTCCCTAGCCTGCACAAGGCGTATTCTTCAGTATCTGGGACTGGTAATCAACATTCCAAAATCCCATCTCACCCCTACTCAGTCTCTAGAGTTCATAGGGGCCTTACTGGATACCACAACTGCAAGGGCCTATCTTCCCCAGGCCCGTTGCCTACGCTTGGTGCAGTTAGCCTCCCAGATTCAGTTAAAATCCCATTTAACTGCTCGAGAGATGTTGCAACAATTAGGCCACATGGCATCCACGGTGCATGTGGTTCCTTATGCTCGCCTTCACATGAGGGCCGCTCAGTGGACTCTATCCACCCATTGGACCCAGGTCTCAGGTTGCCTGTCAGACAAAATAGCAACCTCCAGTCGCCTCTTTTGGTCCCTCCACTGGTGGAAGTCCACTCAAAATCTGTTGCTGGGGTCCCCCTTTCAACAGGTGTTACCCCAAGCAACCCTTACAACAGATGCCTCTCCAAAGGGTTGGGGAGCTCATCTACAAGATCTCTCCACCCAGGGCATCTGGTCTCCACAGGAGACATCTCTACATATCAGCCTCTTGGAGCTCAGAGCAATCTTTCTAGCTCTCAGAGTCTTCCACTCCCTGCTCAGCTACAAGACAGTCCTCATTCACACGGACAACCAGGTAGCTGTGTTCTACGTGAACAAGCAGGGAGGGACTGGCTCTCTGTCGCTTTGCAACGAAGCTCTGAAATTGTGGGCCTTCGCCAGAGAGCATCAAATCCATCTCATGGCAGTGTATCTTCCAGGGGTTCAAAACTCTTGGGTAGACAGACTCACTCGAGTTCTGCTTCCACACGAATGGTCCCTCCATGGGACCAGATAGCCAGGATTTTTCGGATTTAGGGTACCCCAGACATAGACCTGTTTGCAAGTCCGTGGAATGCCAAACTTCCCCGGTTTTGTTCCAGGATTCCATGTCAGGGAGCTCAGGCCAGGGATGCCTTCCTCCTTCATTGGGGGCAAGACTTCCTCTATGCCTTTCCACCTTTTCCCCTCATCCCCAAGACTCTGTTCAAGCTCCAGAGACAAGGGATCTATGATCCTCATAGCACCACTTTGGCCACGCCAAGTGTGGTACCCTCTACTTCTGCATCTTTCTCAAGCTCCCTCCCTAGACCTGGGGTCTGCTCCAGATCTCCTCTCCCAGGAGGAGGGAACCTTGTGGCACCCAAATCCTCAGTCTCTTCATCTCAGGGCCTGGTTGCTGAAGGCCTAGACTTTCAGGATTTACACCTTTCTCAGCAAGTGAAGGATATCCTTCATGCTTCCAGAAAGCCTTCCACCAGACGTTCATATGCTTTTAAATGGAAAAGGTTTTCCATTTGGTGTGCAGAGAAGGGTCTCAACCCTCTTGCAATACCTTTGAATTCTTTACTAGACTATTTGCTGCATTTATCCCATGCAGGCCTTAAAACAAATTTAATCAGGGTCCATTTGAGTGCTATTGCAGCATCCCTTAAGCCTCTCAATGGACAACCTATTTCCTCCCATCCTCTTATAGCAACATTCATGAGAGGCATTCTTTTGACTAAACCTCCCATTAGACCACGTCCAGTGGCATGGGACTTGAATCTGGTTCTTGGCCAGCTTATGAAGCCACCCTTTGAACCCTTAGCCACTACCTCCTTGAAATTCCTTTCCTGGAAGGTTATTTTTCTCATTGCAGTCACCTCAGCTCGCCGTATCAGTGAGTTGCAAGCTTTAGTGGCTAATCCTCCTTATACAAGGTTCCATCATGACAAGGTAGTCCTCAGAACTAATCCACACTTTATGCCTAAAGTGGTCTCACCTTTTCATCTGAACCAGGAGGTGTATTTACCTGTCTTTTTTCCAGGACCTCATGCATCAAGTGCAGAGAGGAATCTTCATACCCTGGATTGTAAAAGAGCACGCGCTTTCTACTTACAAAGGACACAGCAGCATAGAAAGTCCTCTCAACTTTTTGTTGCGTTTGATCCTTCTCATTTAGGACTTCCAGTCTCTAAGAGAACTTTATCCAATTGGATTGCTCAGTGTATTTCCTTCGCCTACCAGAGTAAGAACCTTTCTCTGGAGGGCCATGGCAACCTCTATGGCTCATCTAAACTCTGTGTCCATCGACCAAATCTGTCGAGCGGCCACCTGGGCATCGGTTCATACCTTCACAGCCCATTACTGCTTGGACAAGGACTCCCACCGGGATGCCTTGTTTGGTCAGGCTGTTCTCAAACACCTGTTCCATACCTAATCAACTCCTACCCTCTATCCCTGACGGGATGCCTGAGATTCATGGGTGGAAGTGGAACCCTTCCCAGGGACTCACAATCTGGGTGATCCCCCAGGCATCTCTAGCTGGGGAGTCCCCATATGTGAAGACTCATTCCTACTTGTTCCTGGAGATAGCACAGTTACTTACCTGTAACAGGTGATCTCTGGGAACAGCAGGAATAAGTTTTCACAACCCACCCACCTCCCCTAGGAGTTGTATCTCTCTATCTATCTTTCCTTTCCTCTCTCTCTCTTTGTCTCAGCTTTAAAACTCGAACTGGAGAGAGGCAGTTAGGAAAGGCGGGAAGGCAGCGCGCAGGCGCTATGGGATGCTCCCAAAAGCTTTCCTATTGGACGCTGGGGAGCGTTCCCGCGCAGGCTCCGTCGGTACCGACGATACCCATATGTGAAAACTTATTCCTGCTGTTCCCAGAGATCACCTGTTACAGGTAAGTAACTGTACTTTCTCCGTTGGTATCTCAGCCCAGTATGGTTAGCAGGGAGCAGGGACTTGTTGGAGATAATGCGATGGAAGAGGTACCTACTTTCACATGTGGTGGGAATGTAACGTCGTACAAAAGTATTGGGATATGATTATTAGAATTGTGGAGGAGATTGGCATTTGCCCAGATAACTAGCAATTTTTCTGCTCCACCAAAAGATAGATACGATCCCCAGACAATATCAAGAAGTGGTGCCACACTGTATAGTGGTGGCTAGGTGTGAGATAGCATCCACTATACCAGGTGGCATTACTGGGAACCAGGTGGCATTACTGGGAGTGGATAGCTATAGAAACTGTCTATCTAATCTATATGTGATACATAGATTAACTGTCTTGAAGAAAGGACGGGGTGAATGGGTAGCAAATCAATGGAATTGTGTGTGGCACTGGTAGAGGGTTAAAGAGCTCAACTAATCTGAAGCGCCGGACCCTTTGAGAGGAATTGCAATACAAACTATTATGCTGCCTCTCAAATAGCTGTATTTAGGGATGGAGAGGGGGGCGGAATAATAAGAGGGGGTATGAGCGGGGGATGGTAATTGTTTGTAGTTTGTTGCTTTTTACAGGTCTTGATGACCTGGTGAGTTGAAGTTTGTAATTTGCAATTTGTTTAAAAAAAACTAATAAAAATGTTCAAATGGGGAAAAAAAGGGTAGGAATAGTTGTTAGAGCACAGCAAGCAATGGCTACTGTCCCCTGGTGAGATTTTCATTCCTCATTGTCCCTCCAGTCTGGTCCAGATGTGTGTGTATATGCACACCTGACATCAGATGGAGACTGAGAACCACTGGTTTGATAATGTCACAGTATAAGTGTCCCAGGCCGCCTTCCTCTGACCAGTATTTCTCAGTCTACAGCAGATGAAGGTTGTCTACACCTGTGCAGTCTGAAATGGATTGAAGTGGAGAAGGACTAGGTTTTTGGGGCATAGTTCAGCCATTGCTGGCACCAGAGCCCCAGGAGACAAGCTCCCCCCTCCCCCCACCACGCCACAAATCCCACAGATCCTCAGAAATTTGGGGGAGCTTGTCCCCAACTTATGAGAGGGGACAAGGAGACAGGGGCGCCTTTAAAAAAAAAAAAAAAAAAAGGAAAAAGAAACCAGAGCAGCTCTGCTTTGACAGTTGGGGATGTTCTTGGAGCCATATAGCCTGCATATGTGAGTAGTACAGTGGGGGGTAGACTTTGAGCTGGTCTGTTTTTTTGCAGATGTGCCCTAGCTGATGTCCCCTTGAACGGGGTGAAGTCCATTTTTGTGACTACTTGGCTTGTTCCAGGGGAAGTCCTCAGTGAATTACTGGTGAACACACTGTGTGGTAGTGTTTCACCACGATAGAAAGTTGAGGTGCGCAGTTGCCTTCTCCGATGGCACAGCAACGCCTAGACAGCATCAGAGGTTGGCAAGGAGCAGGTGCTTGGCATGGTGACCCTCATGTTTTCAGCATCATCGTCTGCCTTTGGATTTGCGAGCCCCCACCGTCGTCCTAGCTTGCTGGCACAATAGCAATTTGGGAGAAGGGAAGAAATCCTGAGAAAGGGAAATCGAGGAGTTTGCATGTGACAGCTGAATGATGGCAACACCGCGGTGAGATGGTCATTGCTGCCAGGCTGATCTCAGATAAGCTGAGGAGATTTTTGGCGCAAACAGCAGTCTTTTTGCTTCAGGCCTCCTTTAGCTTGGGGTAGTTTATGGGTTGTTCCCTTGGCGCTCAGTCCGGAGGAATATAAAAAAACAAAAACCCTTCCCAGTGTCAGTGGCCAGTGTTTCCAGCACTTCATCAGTTTTTTTGTTCCATGGTAACAAGGTGCAGGAGAGGAACAGCAGGAATGAGTCTTCACATATGGGTACGTCGGTACCGACGGAGCCTGCGCGGGAACGCTCCCCAGCGTCCAAAAAGAAAGCTTTTGGGAGCATACCACACGCATGCATGCTGCCTTCCCGCCCATTCACTTCCCTCTCATCAGTTTTCCGTGGAGCCGCCAGGACGTATTCCTGTCACCGCAGAAAATTCTTCTTTTTATTCTTAGATTTTTGTGGTCGCGTCTGCCTTCCCTCGACGCCACCGGTACCGCTGGTCCTTTTCTTTCTTTTTTCTAAAGAATGTCTTCTTTCCTTCAGAAATTTTTCCTGTTTAGTGTCTGACGGTTTATAGGCCACTAGGCCTCTATCTTTACATTATGGAAAAGCCAGCCACTACCCTTAAGAAATGCTCAAAGTGTGGCGGTACAGATATATTTTCAGACACCCATACTTGGTGTCTAAAATGTTTGGGTCCTAACCATTGTCCACTGGAGTGTCTTTCCTGCTGGAGCTCAAACAGAAGAAATCTTCAGAATCAAGCACAACTCGATACCCAGTTCACATCGCACTCGATGTCACCAGCTAGAATATCTCCACAGGATCAGGTAACCAAACAAAAGTCTTTAAAGACTAGCCAGTCCTTGAGTGGTAGATCTCCTTCCCAGTATCGAGATGGCTCTGGCCTTGCCCTCGAGGACATTTTGGCAATAAAGCCCCGGCGGGAGTCTTCGGGCTTCAAAGCATTAATGGGGCTTCAGGTTGTTCCCGGGGTTCTTACCTCGATGAACATACCTGGGCCATGCTCGGTGGTTGTGGCCGCTTCGAGCGGTACCGACACCCCGGCATCAGCTATGGTGATGGATGAAACACTCCTCACCGATGAACGTAGTCTAGCACTCTCGGCTACTTCGGTACCGTTGTAGTTGCTGCAGACCGTACCTCGAGTATTGGTATCGGCTTCGGTGTCGGTACTGTCCATGCTTGCTTCGACAGACTCGCTTCCTTCGATGCCGAGCCTGGAATCAATCTCTAGCATGGAGGATTCTGTGCCGACTCGCCTCTGTACCGGCCTCGTGCGGTACCGAAGACATCGCTTTAGCGAAAATCCGATGCTTCATCCTTTCAAGTCTTCTGATCCCGATGACTGGGATGAATCCATCGGTACCGAGGCTAAATTTTCAACAAGTTTAGCCTTTACCCCTCATTTTAGAGGGTCCTCCTCAGGGGACATTGCTTTTCTGCTTGATATGGCAAAGTTACTTGCCATTTCTATACCTGGTAAGGAATCCCTACCAGGGGATTCAGAGAACCATAACCATAACCATAACCCTGCATTTCCCCTGCATTCCAAAGGAGGTGATCTTACTTCCTTTGCATCAGACCTTACAGGATTTACTATTAAGAATGTGGGAAACTCCTTTAACGGTATCCCCACATTCTAAGACACTTGACACTATGTACAAGGTGCCACCTTGTCCAGGTTTTCAAAAGACTCAACTTCCTCATCATTCTATTGTTGTAGAATCAGCAATGAGGCGGATTAAGAGTCAAAGAAGCACTCTTCTTATCCGCCAGGTCGTGATTCTAGGACTTTAGATGCCTTTGGAAATCGATGCTTCCAGGCATCCATGCTTTCAGCAAGAATTATCTCATATATTTTCTATATGGGATTATCTCTTGAAGAGGTCACAAAGAACATAAAGCTTTTGATCCCTTTTCTTCAAGAACATAAAAGAGCAGACTTTTCTTATTAGTCAGTCATGCTCAAAATGTCTCCAGTCCAATGTCTCCTTAATCATGCTTCCCTGGACTGTTTTGAGTCTATTAGCAGAACCTCTGCTATAGCCATAGGAGCACGACGCATGGCCTGGCTCCAAGCTTCAGACTTGGACAAATGGGTTCAAGAAAGGCTGGGAAATATTCCTTGTACTGGTGAAAATCTCTTTAACAAGGATGCTTTATTCCAAGCTAATCAGTTAAACACTGATATTATTGCTTGTAGAGGATTGTCCAAACTTTCCTCTATCCCAGCTAGTAAAAAATCTCCTAACAAACTTTATCCCCCTAAGGGGAAAAAGTTTTATTCATCTTCTACCCATCATGCAGATGTTTCCAAAGAAGGGCAACATCATACCAGGCTAAGGAAACCAAAACCTCAACAGGCTCAGCAAACCCAGCAGTCGCAGGATTTCTGATTATTATTCATTAAATATCTTTTCCTGTTGAGTTTCAGAACCGCTACTTCTTAGCAACAGAAGCGTTTACAGTTCTTCTCATCCTTACTGAGAGGTCAGTGTTATACTGGCTCAATCCTCCACTTTAGGCATGAATCTTTTGCAAGAGAAATCCATTCTTTTAGCTCTTAGAGCTATTAAGGATAGTCATGCCCTACAGGTAACAGGTTTCTCCTCTCCTTTTAAAGCAAATAGAGGAGTAACAACTAATTACAAGGTATGCTATGCTCTTCACCTTGACAGTTGTCCTGTACGAGGATATCTCATATTTTTGACTGCAGGGGAGCTTTACCTTTTTCAAAGACTTACCTAATTGTAAGTCTTCACAACTCTGTATTACTTTCTATCCCTCTTAGTCTAAACTTCATTCTAAGAGTGATACTATTTGACTGGAGGGCTTACCCTTTACGCCAGGGGTCACCAACCTCCAGAGGGCCGCGGGCCGCACAGCCGACTACCGGCAGACTCGCGGGCCGCACACCCCCCCCCCCGCGAAAAAAACCCCTGCTCATACCTGTACTTTTATTCCATGTCAGCTCCCTCCCTTCTTCTGCAGCCACGGCTCCCTGCCTCTTAGGGAACCGCGGCTGTGCTTGTAAAATCATCGCGGAGCCCTTCCTGTCTTGACGGGCTCCGTGCAGCATTGTCCCGCCTCTAAAGGAAGTTGTTTACCACTTCCTTTGGAGGCGGGACAATGCTGCACGGAGCCCGTCAAGACAGGAAGGGCTCCGCGATGATTTTACAAGCACAGCCGCGGTTCCCTAAGAGGCAGGGAGCCGCGGCTGCAGAAGAAGGAGTCGATGAATTTGCCGGTACTTTCAGCAGCATCCTTGGCGGGCCGCACCGGGGTAGAGCCTCGCGGGCTGCACCAAGGGACCTCGCGGGCATAGGATTGTCTTCAATACCTGCTCCAGTAAGTGATTTTCTATACAGAGTTTCTCCCCTCTGCAATCTTTTCAAATATTTCTGTGAAGACAGCTTATCAGACCTAATTGAGTTTCATCACTTCTAATTATGTCTGTCGGTCCTTTTCCAATCTATAGGACCTAACCTCTTCTGCTGCCTTAATAACAGATAATTCCAAAAGAGGTTCCAAAGCCTACTTGGATAATTTATCGTTGCAGGCAACCGGCCGGTCTACTATTCTTAGCCATCTTCAATTCTTTGGCTCCCACAGAATAGATTAGGTTGCACACTGGCAATTAAACAGCCAGATTTCACCTAAGCAACCTACAACATGCTCTCTGCAATTCTACAAAAAGCTCTGCAACTATGGGCCTTTGCCAGAGAGCGTCAGAGCCATTCCTGGTGAGTAACTTCCAGATGGTTAAAGGGCTTTGCCCAGTCATGCTCCCACATGACCGGTTTTGTCCTATTCTTACTATCTTCCTTAAAATTTCATTTTAAGGAAAATAAACCAGGGCTTAGATCACGTGAAAGCATAAAGAATTGTTTAATTCCCTGAGTTGTTCCACATCTCTGCACCCCTTCACGTAGATCTCCATATCTGGTTATTCAAAGTCTAGAATTTTTAAAGACATCCAGACCTATCCTTCTGACTAGGAACATTCCACTGGTTTCCATGTAATCACCTTCATGGTTCTCCCAAGTGTAACCAGTAAGGGGTTCTCTATCCATATTCTCAAGCAGGTCTTACCCCTTCTTGTTTTTAAGTGAATCTCACTCTGAAAGATTTGTTACTGTCCATATTAATGCTGTTCCAGCATACCATAGGGTTTAAATGGACAACAAATTTCTATGGTAATTAGAAACTACCTTCTTTTACTGTAACCTCTCCGGTTACGTTACATCTGAAGCTCTCCATGTAAAGTTATTATCCTAAGTGACATCACTTAGGGAAGACATTACTGATCTTCTAGAAATTGGAGGCTACACCGCCTACTACAAATGTTTCTCTCTTGGATAGAGGGGTCTTAAAGACCCATCCTTTTTCTGCAAACCAGTCAGATTATCTCCTCTCTTTCCTAGAGCCTTATTCTGCTCCAAGGACAAAGAGCTTCAAACTTTGGCCTACAGAAACTTTAGCTTCTCATCCAAAGTCCAACCCCATTGAACTCCCCCAGTTCTTCCTTCTGGGATTAGTTCTAGCCTTTTAGGGTTCTGACCTCTGCCTGTATTGCTAAATTTATTTCCTCTACTTCACAGTGAGGTATTTTCTTTGAGGATAATGTACTGGTTCTTACCACCAGACCCTTATTAGCCTCAATAAATACTTTGCAATACTTTTGACTAAGGTCCGCATTAGAAAATTGGAATTCAATATTTACTAACATTTATAATCTACACAATGACTCCCCTCTAGACGGCTTGTTTAGTCAAGCTGTTCCACAGCACACCCTTTTTAATTCAACTCCTACCCTCCATCCCTTGGATGCCTGAGGTTCTGGGAAATAGCATGGCCCATCTATTAGATTTGCAACATGCTGGGACCTCCTCTAGGCATCTTTAGCTTGGGAGTCCCCATATGAGAAGACTCATTCCTGTTTGTTCCTGGAGATAGCACAGTTACTTACCTGTAACATCACCTCCCCTAGGAGTTGTCTCTCTCTCTCTCTCTAATTTGTCTACTTCCCTCCTTCGGTCTCAGCTACAAACCCAACTGATGAGAGGGAAGTGAATGGGCGGGAAGGCAGCGCGCATGCATGTGGGATGCTCCCAAAAGCTTTCTTTTTGGACGCTGGGGAGGGTTCCCGCGCAGGCTCCGTCGGTACCGACGTAAAAGCAACAAAGAGTTGAGAGGACTTTCTATGTTGCTGTGTTCTTTGTAAGTAAAGCACAGTTACTTACCTGTAACAGGTGATCTCTGGGAACAGCAGGAATAAGTCTTCACATATGGGTACGTCGGTACCGACGGAGCCTGCGTGGGAATGTTCCCCAGCGTCCAAAAAGGAAAGCTTTTGGGAGCATCCCACGCGCATGCGCGCTGCCTTCCCGCCCATTTACTTCCCTCTCATTAGTTGGGTTTGTAGCTGAGACCGAAGGAGGGAAGTAGACAAATTAGAGAGAAAAAGAGAGAGAGGGAGAGAGAACAACTCCTAGGGGAGGTGGGTGGGTTGTGAAGACTTATTCCTGCTGTTCCCAGAGATCACCTGTTACAGGTAAGTAACTGTGCTATCTCCAGGAACAAGCAGGAATGAGTCTTCACATATGGGGACTCCCAAGCTAAGATGCCCGGAGGAGGCCACAGCATGTTGCAAATCTAAAGATGGGCCATGCTTATCCCTCAAAACCTCAGGCATCCAAGGGATGGAGGGTAGGAGTTGAACTAGAAAAGAAAAAAGAGGTGCTGTGGAACAGCTTGACTAAACAAGGTATCCAGAGGGGGGAGTCCTTGTGTAAATCATAAATATTAGAAAAATATTGAGTCCCAATTTTCTAATGTGGATCTCACTCAAAAATATTGCAGAAATACTTGTTGAGGGTAATATGGGTCTGTGGTTGAGAGCCAGTACATTATCCTCAAATTCCCTCAATGTGAAGAAGAGGGAAAAAAATAAATTTTGCAATACAGAAAGAGATGAGAAACCCTCATGGCCAGAACTAATCCCAGAAGAAAGTACTGGGGGAGTTCAATGAGGTTGGACTTTTTAGAAATAGCTAAAGCTTCTGTAAAGTCCAAAAAATTGAACTTCTTGTCCTTGGAGCAGAATAAGGTCCTAGGAAAAAAGTGGAGATAATCTGACTGATTTGGATGAAAAGGCAGAAATACCCTTTGCAGAAAAAAGGGGATAGTCCTTTAAGACCCCCTTTATTGCAATGAAAGACAAAGACATTTGTACTAGGCGTTGAGCCTGCAATTTCTTGAAGATCAGTAAAAGTCTTTTGTAAGTGATGTCACTTATGATGATGACTTTACATGTAGAGCTTCAGATGTGACGTAACCTGAAAAGGTAACGGTAAAAGAAGGTATATCCCAATTTACCATAGAAATTGCTTGTCCATTGAGTTTTATGGTATGCTGGGGCAGCATGAATATGGATAGTAAACCAATCTTTCAAAGTCAGATGTTGTATAGAGATTGCCACAATAACAAGAAGGATTAAGACCTACTTGAGAATATTGATGGAGAATCTCTGTGTGGTTAAATATGGAAGAACTATAGAGAAAGTTTTGTGGAAAACTGGTATTATGTTCTTCACTTACAGGGATAGGAGTAGACTTCTTGAAAAGATCTAGTCCCTGAATAACCAGGTCTCGAGACGTACGTGAATGAGTGCAGAGGAGGTCCTTAGTGTTAAGACAGGAATTCTGGGTCCTTCTATAATTTCAAATAGTAACTGGAGAAAAAGACGCAATATAAGGGGATACCATGTTTGCCTCCTTATGAGGGCAATATGAGTATCATGCGTTCTCTTGCTCAACATAAGCTACCATGAAGTATAGGAAATTAGAAGGAAAGTAGTGAATAAGGACCAACTGCAGTGAAAAAAATGCATCCCTGTTGTGGAAGTTCCAGTGAGATGTGGAACAAACCAGGGAATTGTGCAATTTTCTACGTTTTCACATGGTCTAAACCCTGGTTAGCTTTCCTTAAAAGGAAATTTTAAGGAATATGCTAAGAGTAGGAAAAAAAAACAGTCATGTAGGAGCATGACTGGCAGAGTCTACCAGTTGAAGCCCTTCTTAACTACCTGGCAGCTACCTATTAGGAGTAGCTCTGAGGCTCTCTGGCAAAGGCCCAGAGTTGCAGAGCTTCATTGTAGAATTGCAGAGAGCATGCTGTAGGTTGCGTAGATCTGGCTGTTGAACTGCCAGTGTGCAACCTAATCTATTCTGTTGGAGCCAAAGAGAATTGAAGGTGGCTAAGAATAGTAGACAGGCCTGATGCCTGCAACAATAAATAGAAACATAGAAACATGATGACAGAAAAAGACCACATCGCCTATCTAGTCTGTCCTTCCATATCAACAACTACAACAGTCCACTTTTTACCTTTAAAGATCCTCTGTGTTGGTCCCATGCTTTTTTGAATTCAGTTACTGTCCTCATCTCTACCACCTCCACTGGGAGACTATTCCACGGATCCACTACTCTTTCCGTAAAGAAATATTTCCGCATATCACTCCTGAATCTATCTCCCTTCACCCTCATCCCATGTCCCTTCATAGCAGAACTTGCTTTCAATTGAAAGAGGCTCTCTCCCTGAACATTTATGCCACGGAGGTATTTAAACATCTCAATCATATCACCTCTATCCCGCCTTTCCTCTAAGGTATACATATTAAGATCCTTAAGTCTGTCCTCATATGCTTTATAATGAAGCCCACTAATCATTTTAGTAGCCACCCTTTGCACCGACTCCATCCTGTTCACATCCTTTTGAAGGTGCGGTCTCCAGAATTGCACACTATACTCCAAATGAGGTCGCACCAAAGACTTATACAGAGGCATTATTACCTCCTTTTTTCTGCTAGCCATTCCTCTCCGTATGCACCCAAGCATCCTTCTAGCTTTTGCCGTCGCCTTTTCTACCTGTTTAGCTACTTTAAGATCATCAGACACAACCACACCTAGGTCCCGCTCTTCTTTAGTGGACAAAAGTACTTCACCTCCTATACTGTATTGCTCCCTTGGATTGCTGCAGCCCAAATGCATGACCTTACATTTTTTAACATTAAATCCCAGCTGCCAAATTCTAGACCATTCTTCAAGCTTAGCTAGATCCCTCCTCATGTTATCTACACCTTCCTGGGTGTCTACTCTATTGCAGATTTTGGTATCATCTGCAAAGAGGCAAACATTACCCGACAGCCCTTTCGCTATATCACTAACAAAGATGTTAAAAAGAATCGGACCAAGGACATATCCTTGGGGCACACCACTGGTAACATCCTTCTCCTCAGAGTGAGCTCCATTTACTTGTAATCTTTGTCACCTCACACCCACCCAATTTCTAACCCAAGCAGTAAATTTAGGGTCCATCCCTAGGGTGTTCAGTTTGTTTATAAGTCGCCTGTGAGGAACAGTGTCAAAGGCTTTACTGAAATCTAAATAAACCACATCTAGAGCTCTCCCTCGGTCCAACTCCCTGGTCACCCAGTCAAAGAAATCAATCAGATTTGTCTGACAAGACCTGCCTATGGTGAATCCATGCTGCCTCGGCTCCTGTAATCCGCTGGACTCCAGAAACCTCACTATTTTCTCTTTCAGCAGCGTTTCCAATAACTTACTCTCCACCGAAGTTAAACTAACCGGCCTGTAGTTTTCAACCACATCCTTACTTCCGCTTTTGTGTAAAGGCACCACATGAGCCTCTCTCCAGTCCTTTGGCACCACTCCCGACTCCAACGAGGCATTGAAAAGGTCAGTCAGTGGAGCTGCTAGAACGTCCCCAAGTTCCCTCAGTATTCTAGGGTGTATCCCATCCGGTCCCATCGCTTTGTCTACTTTAAGTTGAGCTAGTTTCTCACGAACACAGTCTTCTGAAAATTGTTCAAGATGTCCCTCGCTTCTGTTCCTATTTGTGGGTGTTTTCTGAGGTCCTGCTCCTGGTTCTTCATCTGTGAACACAGAACAAAAATATTTGTTAAGCAATTCCGCTTTATCCTTATCAGCTTCTACATATTCCCCCCCCTGCACCGTTGAGTCTGACAATACCACTCTTGCCCTTCCTCTTCTCACTAATATATCTGAAAAATGTCTTATCCCCCCATTTTATTGCATTGGCTATTTCCTCCTCCTTTTGAATCTTTGCCTTCTTGACTACTTTGCTAGCTTCTCTAAGTTTTTCCAAATACAGATGCCTGTCTTCCTCTCTCTGTGGTCTCTTGTATTTCATGAAGGCCTCCCTCTTTTTCTTCACTTTTTCAGCTACTTCCTTAGAAAACCATAGCGGTCTCCTTTTCCTTTTGCCTTTATTTACCATTTTAACAAAAAGGTTGGTTGCCCTTAAAATATCCCCTTTCAGTTTTGCCCACTGTTTTTCTACATCCCCCAGCTGTTCCCATCCCACTAACAGCTCCCTGAGGTATTGGCCCATCTTCGCAAAGTTAGTCTTCCTAAAGTCTAAGATCCTCACCTCGGAATGGATTCTAACAGCCGAAGTCCTAATACTGAACCACACCATCTGGTGATCACTAGATGCAAAATGATCACCCACTACAACATCAGAAACACTTTCACCATTGGTAAGCACCAAGTCCAGTATGGCCCCTTCACCTGTGGGGTCTGTTACCAATTGCCTGAATAGTTCTCCCTGTAGAGAATCCAGGATCTCCTTACTTCTAGATGATACTGCAGCAGGAATGTGCCAATCAACATCTGGCATATTGAAATCTCCTATCAGTAGCACTTCCCCTTTCCTAGCAATGCTGCGTATGTCTTCAATTAACTCTCTGTCCACCTCTTCCTCTTGTGAGGGAGGTCTGTATATCACACCAATGTAAATAGATTTCTCTTTCCCTCTTTCTATTTTAACCCACAATGCCTCCTCTCTCCCTTTTAAGCTCTGTAATTCCAAAGCTTTAATAGTAGTTTTTACATATAGTGCCACTCCTCCTCCCCTTCTTCCTACCCTGTCCTTTCTGAATAAAGTATAGCCAGGTATAGTTACATCCCAGTCATGGTTTTCTGTGAACCATGTTTCTGTAACTGCCACTAAATCCAAGTCAGCCACTCCCACCAAAGCTTCAACATCAGGGATCCTATTTCCCATGCTACGGGCATTTATACACACTGCTTTCCATATGTTACCCCTGTTACCCATTTCCATAAAGGTATTTAATGTATCACCTACCTGGGGGCTTTCACTTACCTGGGGGCTTTCTTCACCTATCCCCAACGAATCTAGTTTAAAGCCCTCTTCAGTAGATTAGCCAGTCTACTACCGAAGATGCGTTGACCTTTCTTGGACAGATGGATGCCATCTCTGCTCTGCAACCCTTGGAACAGCATCCCATGGTCTCGGAACCCAAAATGCTCTCGATGACACCATCCACGCAGCCATGCATTCATCTCCAGGATGCGAGCCTCTCTGCCTTGGCCTTTACCCTCAACAGGGAGGATTGAAGAGAACACCACCTGTGCACCTAACTGCTTCACCCTCTGTCCCAGAGTCATGAAGTCACTTTTGATACGTTCCGAGGTATACCTGGCAGTATCATTTGTTCCAACATGGATTAGCAACATGGATAATAGTCAGTGGGCTTGAGTCTCGGCAAATTCTCCGTAACATCTTGGATTTTGTCACCAGGCAGACAGCATACCTCTCTGGACATCAAGTCTGGTCGGCAGATGGATGCCTCAGTACCCCTCAGAAGAGAGTCTCCAACCACCACTACCCTTTGTTTCCTTCTGGACACTGATTCTGCAACTTTGGGGTTCTTGAACTCTGGTTCTTCCCTTTCCAGGGATGCTTTCACCTCCTCCACTTCGAGGGCTGCATAATGGTTCTCCAATTCAAGGGCTGGAGAAGTTGGATTGGTGATTTTGCAGGCCCTGGTAACTTGTGTCCAACCATCGACATTCTGTTGGCACCCATCTTCTCCTCTGCTGGAGAGCTTGGTTGCTGCAAGAAGCATGTCATCAATGTACTTCTCACTGTCTTGAATGCTCCTCAGCCTCGCCACCTCCTCTCTGAGTTCCTCCACTTGTTTCCTCAGAGCTTCAGCATGCAGGTACCCTGCACATGGAACTGGTCCTTCAACTGGCATTAGGACCTCTGTCTGGACCGAGGCAGAAGCTGTAACAGGGGCAACAGCTTTAGCAATACGATTTTTCCCAGCTTTGTTCTGTTCGTGGAGCTTAGGTATCTGTTAAAGCAAAAGAGAGAGATCTACCAAGTACCAGCTGGTTTTGCAGCTGTCCTTTCAGAGAAAAAGCAGTTAAATCTCTTTAATTATATTCAAAATGTGCTGGTCCAATTCTCTGTGATTTGTTAAAGGGGGAAGTGCCCTATAAAGCAAGACTGCTCACTAGGGGTGGGTGGGAGTCGGGGTGGGTAGGGAGGGAACTAACACCTGATTAGGTGTTAGCAGTTTCTAAACCTGAGGAGGTTACTAGATTTCAGCAACCTATTGTGCTCAAGGAAAGTTCCCCTAAAGCACCAATAAAAAAGTAACCTTGCTTTAAAAAATATACAAAAAACTATTTTAAGAGCTTCCAGTCAGAGAGCTAGCAATGTAATATAATAAAAACAAACAAACAAACAAACCCTCAAATCCTTACTGTTTGTTGATCTGTAGAGCCCTGGATAGGAAAGCCTCAACAGGGCAAGGCACTGGAGCCTTTTATGCAGACCTCAGCTGCACTCAGGAAATCAAGCCCACTAACTCCTGATTAGGTGTTAGCAGTTTCTAAACCTGAGGAGGTTACTAGAGTTCAGCAACCTATTGTGCTCAAGGAAAGTTCCCCTAAAGCACCAAAAAGAAAGTAACCTTGCTTTAAAAAATATACAAAAAACCCTTTTAAGAGCTCCCAGTCAGAGAGCTAGCAATGAGTTCTGGACCTCTTTTGGAATTATCTGTTATTAAGGCAGCATAAAAGTTAGGTCCTATAGATTGGAGAGGACCAACAGACATAATTTGGAGTAGTGATACCCAATTTCTGTCCGAAAAGCTGCCTTAAAAAAGGTATTTGAAAAGAAGATGAATCGCAAAGGGGGAGCAAAAACTCTGTATGGAAACTACTTACTGGAGTAGGTATTGAAGAAAATCCTATGGCTTACGGAATAAGCCCTCCAGTTGATTAGTAGTACTCTTAAAGACTGAATGTCTGGGCTAAGATGGATAGAAAATAATACAGAGTTGAGAAGACTTACAATTTGGCAGGTCTGTGAAGAGATAGGGCCCCCTTGCAGTTAAAAGTATGATATATCCTCGTACAGGAAACTGCCAAGGTGAAGGGTATAGCTCACCTTGTTCTTAGTTGTTAGTCCTCCTTTTGTTTTAAAAGGAGAAAACTGTTATCTCTGGGTATGATAGTCCTTAATAGCTCTTAGAGCTAGAAGGATAGATTTCTCTTGTGGCAAGAGATTCATGCCCAGAGTCGAGGATTGAGTCAATGTATGACTGATATCTCAGCATGGATGAGATACATTTAGATGCTTCTGTTGAAAAGAAGTAGGCTCAAAGGTTCTAAACCTCACACAGAAAAAATGAATAAAATATCAGAAACCCTGCGATTGCTGGGTTTGCTGAGCCTGTTGAAGTTTTTATTTTCTTAGCCTGGTGTGATGTTGCCCATCTTTGGAAACATCTGCATAATGGGTAGAAGATGGATAAAACTTTTTTCCCCTAAGGGGATAAAGCTTTTTAGGAGATTTTTTATTAGCTGGGATAGAGGAAAGTTTTGACAATCCTCTGACAGCAACAGCATCAGTGCTTAACTGATTAGCTTGAAATAAAACCTCCTTGTTTAAAGAGATTTTCACCAGTACAAGGAGAATTTCCCAGCCTTTCCTGTACCCATCTATCCAAGTCTGAAGCTTGGAGCCAGGCTATTCGACATGCTCCTATGGCTGTAGCAGAGGTTCTGCTAATAGACTCAAAACAGTCCAGGGAAGCACGATTAAGGAACCTAGAGATATTTTGAGCATGATTGACTAATAAGAAATAGTCTGATCTTTTATGCTCTGGAAGAAAAGGGTTCAAAGACTTTAAGTTCTTTGTGACCTCTTTAAGAGATAATCCCATATAGAAAATATATGAGATAATTCTTGCTGAAAGCATGGATTCCTGGAAGCATCGACGTCCAAAGGCATCTAAAGTCCTAGACTCACGACCTGGCAGATAAGAAGAGTGTTTCTTTGCACTCTTAATACGCCTCATTGCTGATTCTACAACAATAGAATGATGAGGAAGTTGAGTCTTTTGAAAACCTGGACAAGGTGGCACCTTGTGCATGGTGTCAAGTGTCTTAGAATGTGGGGATACAGTTAAAGGAGTTGCCCACATTCTTAATAGTAAATCCTGTAAGATCTGATGCAAAGGAAGCATGATCACCTCCTTTGGAATCCCGGGGAATTGTAGTGTCTCTGAATCCCCCGGTAAGGATTCTTTACCAGGTATAGAAATGGCAAGTAACTTTGCCATATCAAGCAGAAAAGCTTGAAAAGAAATCTCCCCTGACCCTCTAGAATGAGGGGTAAACGCTAGACTTGTTGAAAAATCAGCCTTGGTACCGATGAATTCATCCCAGTCATCAGGATCGGAAGACTGGAAAGGTTGAAACATTGGATTTTCTTTAAAGCAATGTCTTTGGTACCGGCCGAGGTCGATACCGAGATGAGTCTGTACCGAATCCTCCATGCGAGAGATCGATTCCAGGCTCGGCATCGAAGGAAGCGAGTCTGTCGAAGCAAGCATGGACGGTACCGACGCCGATGTCGATACCGGTACCGAAGCCGATACCGATACTTGAGGAACGGTCTGCAGCAACTCTAGCGGTGCCGAAGTAGCCGAGAGTGCTAGACTACGTTCATCGATGAGGAGTGTTTCATCCATCACCATAGCCGATGCCGGGGTGTCGGTACCGCTCGAAGCGGCCAGAACCACCGAGCATGGCCCAGGTGTGTTCAACGAGGTAAGAACTCCGGGAACAACCTGGAGCCCCGTTAGTGCTTTGGAGCCCGAAGACTCCTGCTGGGGCTTTATTGCCAAAACGTCCTTGAGGGCAAGGCCGGAGCCATCTTGATGCTGAGAGGGAGATCTACCACTCGAGGGCTGGCTAGTCTTTGCAGACTTTTGTTTGGTTACCTGATCCTGTGAAGAAGAAGATATACCAGCTGGTGACATCGAGTGTGATGTGAACTGGGTATCGAGTTGTGCTCGATTCTGAAGACTTCTTCTGTTTGAGCTCCAGCAGGAGAGACACTCCAGAGGGCAATGGTCAGTACCTAAACATTTTAGATACCAAGTATGAGTGTCTGAAAATATATTTGTACCGCCACACTTGGAGCATTTCTTAAGGATAGTGGCTGGCTTTTCCATAATGGAAGGATAGAGGCCTAGTGGCTTAGAAACCGTCAGGCACTAAACAGGAAAAATTGTTTAAGAAAAGAAGAAATTCTTTAGTAAAAAGAAAGAAAAGCACCGGCGGTACCGGTGGCGTCGAGGGAAGGCAGACGCGACCACAAAAAACTAAGAATAAAAAGAAGAATTTTCTGCGGTGACAGGAATATGTCCTGCCGGCTCCGCGGAAAACTGATGAGAGGGAAGTAAATGGGGGGGGGGGTGGGGGTGGGGAGGCAGCGCGCATGCGCGTGGGATGCTCCCAAAATCTTTCTTTTTGGACGCTGGGAGCGTTCCCGCGCAGGCTCCATTGGTACCGACGTACCCATATGTGAAGACTCATTCCTGCTTGTTCCTGGAGATAAGGCTAAAGCTCTTTTACAATCCAAGGTATGACGATTCCTTTCTGCATTTGATGCATGAGGCCTTGGAAAAAACACAGGTATGTAGACCGCTTGGTTCAGATGAAAAGGCGAGACCACCTTAGGCATAAAGTGTGGATGAGTCGGACTTCCGGTTTGGCAATGAGCTGATCGGACGTGTGGCGATCAGCTCCGGGCAGCCTACCCCGAAAAGCAGCAACATACCTCACTAAAAGTGGGTGATTATCACCTATTCCATTAATTAATCGGGGGGGAGGACTCCAGGAGAGTGCAGTGAGTGCCCTGAAGACCGGCGGCAGCTTGATGGCAGCAAAACCGCCAAGGAGAGAAAAGCTGCGAGGCCCCAAAGGAAAAATGGCGGAGGGCCCACCGAAAAGTCTGAAATCAGATGACAGTCAGGGACTCGTGGCTGAAGTAAGCACTGCGGTGGTCCAGGCGTTGGATAGCCGCTTTCGAGAACTAGCTGAACAGTTACATACTGTCAGTAACAGCCTCACGGAATTCATGGGGCGCATGGAACAAGCCGAAACAAGAATCTTCGATGTGGAGGACTCCCAAAACTCCCTAAAAACTAAGGTGGAAGCTATGGAGGCTATTATAAAGCAGCAAAGTGAAAAGATGGACGATTTGGAAAACCGGAGTCGGCGAAAGAACCTTCGGTTCATCGGGATCGCGGAAACCGTGGCAGATGGCGCTCTTTATGACTATCTACTTACTTGGATGTAAAAACTTTTGAATGGCAAGTTTGAAGGCCCCATCAGATTGGAACACGTGCACAGGCTGTGCCCTAGACGCGAGAAGACACTCCGGCCACGTGCTGTTATACCACGCTTCTTGGACTTTCTCCAGAAGGAGGAAGTATTGTGGTAGGCTAGGGGCCGCAAACGACAGGCAGCCGGTGTGGATCAGATCTTAGTCTTTCAAGACTACTCTGCCCTAGTCAGTCAGCAGAGACGGGCCTTTTCTACCGCCTGTGCCCAGTTGATAAACAAGGGGGTGCGTTTTTCCCTTCTATATCCTGCCCGGCTTCGGGTGGAGCATCAGGGACAGACTCGCTACCTGCAGACTCCGGGGGAGGCTCAAACCTTTTTAGAGGGGCTGATCGACTGCCCTGAATCGACTCCATGAACTCCGTGGCGCAGCTCTAAACTGGCGGGGAAGACAGAATGCGGTTTCAACGCCCGGAGGGACTGATACCTTCAGGAGAACCACGGTGGAGAGCGAGTGCGGATTCATTCCCGCACACCCATGAGACTGCCACATGTTGATGTGCTGAATTCCTTTCCCTTGAATGCGTGGTGTGTTTGGCCGAGCTTGTGTGAATGTTTTTAAGTATGTATGGGGGTGTGGGGTCATGTCTGTTTCACAGTGGCCCTACTTGTTATAATTTGGCTGGGTTTTTTTTGGGCCTTGCCTCTGGCTTCTTGTTGGGCTTTGGAGGGGGAGGGGGAGTCCCCTCTGTATACTCTTTGTTCTTATTTCTAGGCCGCGCGGCCGTACAGCCCAGAGCACGTGGTGGAAGTATGAGGGTCTAAGTGGATTGTGATGGTGGCCTCATTATCTGGTACACATGCGACTGCTTTTTTTTTTTTTTTGGCTGCGTGGAGTATATTTGTTTTGCCTGCTTGGTGTCTCTGGTTGCGCATTTGGGTGAATGTTGGTGTGTATCCCGAGGTGGGTGTGGTGCTGTTCGTTTTATAGATGGCCTAATAGTTTTAGCTTGGTTGCCTTGAGCTGAGCCTTGGGCCCCGTTTTGGGCTCTGGAGAGGGGTGGAGGGTTTCTGTCTATTATCTGGTTCGTTATTTACAACGTAGATGATAGCCCAGAGGGATTGGTAATATTATGTGGGTCCTTGCGGTGAGCGATAGATGACCCACCATTTGGTACATCTGGGAATGACATCCTCGAGCCATGTTGATTTTAGTCCCTTTGAATGTTTGTTGCCCTTGGCTGGAAGCTTGTGTGAGTGGCTGTATATATTTTTGGGGGTGTATTGCTATGACCTGTTCTTTTTTTTTGACGCGGCAACTGAGGGTTACATATAGCTGCCTTTTTTGTTGAAAAGTGGTTATTTCTGGGCCTTGTTTTTGGTTTCGCTTGGGTTCCGGGGGGGTGGGGGCTTTTCCTACCTATTGTGTGGGGATCTATATTGTATAGACACGAAATGGGGCGTGTTGCGGGTAGGGGCTAATGTTGTTGATTTGCCGTGTACCTTGAATGCCACCTCTGGATCAGGAGAAGGCAGTATAGAGGGGGGTGTTCAAGCGGGCTGCGCTAGGTCAGGGGAGGGGGGGTTGGACCAGGGGGATCCTTTAGCTTCATTTAGGTGGTAATAGGGTTGAGCATAGCAAGGAACCTGAGGGTGAGTCTTGGAGGGAATAAGGTGTTTTTGGGTTAAGGGGGTAGGCCCTGGTGCCAAAGGAAGAATGTCCGGCCCTAAGGGTGGACTGGAAGTAATGGGGGAGCGGTTTCTGGGGTTTATAGGGGAAGGGAGGGATGGGGTTCTTAGGGCAGGGATGGATCACACTCCAAAATTGTATAGTTGGCTGTTCCACAATCCCATGCAGGCTGACAGGGAGGGGTTCCAGGCTGGGGGGGCCCCTGCCGTGAGAATGAAGAATCCCATACGGAGGTTTTCTGATACTTCCCCGAAATGCTGAAGATAATTACATGGAATGTCTGTGGGCTAGGGAATCCTATAAAACGATATAAAGTGTTACAGGCATTAGCTAGACAGAAATGTGATATTGCACTCTTGCAGGAAACTCACCAGATGGCTGACGAGCACAGTAAATTGCGCAGAGATTGTGTGGGGCAGGTGTGGGGTTCATCCGCCGTGGGGAAAAAAGGGGGGTGGCCATGCTGATCCATAAGCGCTTGCGTTTTGCAGTTGATAAAGTCATAGAGGATGCCACTGGGAGATATTTGTTGTTGCATGGCTCCCTGGAAGGGAAATTAGTGACGATTGGGAATTTGTATGGCCCTAACTCGATGGACCCACGTTTTTATAACCGTCTGGCTTCTCAGGTGGAACAGTTGCCGGACAGCCCTTTAATTTTGGGTGGGGATTTTAATGGAGTCTTTGACGTGGCTTTGGACACCTCTAGAGGAGAGGAGGCGAGGGAGAGGGTTCCGACAACTCAGATGCTACAGCGATTTCACGCGCGTTTGGGGCTGATAGACCCGTGGTGGCTGTTACACCCGTCTGAGAGAGATTTTACTCATCAGTCTTGGGCACATGGTACTAGTTCTCGTATTGATTATTTATTACTGTCTGGTGGTTTGTTTGCCCAAACGGGGGATGTGCAGATCGGCCCCATAGAAATTTACGATCACGCGATGGTTTGGACGGAGCTACGGTGGGGGGGGGGGGGGGAGACTCCACACGGTCCAGGATCTGGCAGTTCCCGCTGGAGCTCTATCATGATACCCGTTTTCATCAATTTATCCAACAACGCTGGCGGGAATTTGAAATTGATCATCGGTGTCACAGGGACGATCCGGAATTACTTTGGGAAACGGCTAAAGTGGTGCTACGGGGCGACATCATTGGTTTCGCAGCCAGAAAACGCCAGATGATAGCGGAGCGAATAATTTGTCTTGAACGGCAGGTTACCAAATTGCGACGCTGAGCCGTGCACGTCCCAACGATAGCCAACAGGAAAAAGCTATGGGAAGCCCAAGTAGACTTAAATGAACTTTTGCATCAAAGAGCCAAAAAGTCTATTTTGTACTATCGATTTCAACTGCAGTGTTACGGGGATAAACCGGGGAAATTGCTAGCCCGGTGTTTCCGAGGTCATAGAGGTACGCCTTTAGTGGCGGCAGTTCGGGATGAGAAAAGCCGGTTACAAAAAGAAAGTGTGGAGATCGCCCGAGTTTTCCGCCAATTTTTTCAATCGCTATATGCGGCGGAGCCTACCTCCCATGAGGAAATGCATGACTATTTGAGGGGGCTGGACTTGCCCCAACTTAGTGAGGACCACACAAAAATAATCCCGCATTCAGAGATATATGTATACCACCCAAAAATCTCCAAAAAACTTAGTGAGGAACAGCGGCGATTATTGGGTCGGCCCATTACCCCACAAGAGGTGTGTATGGAAATCTCTAAAGCTAATTGTTACAAGTCGCTGGGTCCGGACGGCCTTGGTGCTGAATTTTATAAGATTCTGAATGAGTTTGTAAGTCCGGTTTTGGTGGAGGTATTTGGTAAACGGGCGGAGCAGGGGGCTTTTAGATGGGGAAATAACCATGCTCATATCACTTTAATCCCCAAACCGGGCAAGGACCCAGTATTGACATCCTCATATCGGCCTATCTCACTGCTAAATTTCGACTTAAAACTACTTGCAAAGATTCTGGCCGTTCGATTAGCGGGATTGCTGGGTTCTTTGGTGCATGACTCCCAGGTTGGCTTTGTTAAAGGGCGCTACGTGGTTCGTAATTTCCGGAAAATACTGGCGTCCATGGAGTGGGTACACGCTCAAGGGTTGCATTCTTTACTTGTAAGCTTTGATGCCGAGAAGGCTTTTGACAGGGTTGATTGGCAATATTTACGCTACTTGTTACCACACTACGGCCTGGGGACCTCTTTCAGTAGCATCGTGGAGAGTCTGTATGCGACGCCGACGGCAGGAGTGCTTTGTAATGGGGTACTCTCGGAGGCTTTCTCTTTGCAACGTGGTACACGGCAGGGCTGCCCCCTTTCTCCCTTATTATTCGTCTTGTCACTGGACCCCTTGATACAGACCATAGAGGCCTCTCGAGCGATACAGGGTGTTAAGATAGGTACGCGGGAATTCAAGGTATCGGCTTTTGCTGATGATATCCTGGTACACTTGCTCTCCCCTGGCCACTCGCTACCTCAATTATTGGTGGAGTTTGCGAAATTTGGCCTCTTTGCAGGGCTGCGTATAAACGAAGCTAAGTCCGTCGCTTTAGATGTCTCGGGGCAACTACGTAGCAGATGGGAGGGTGTGTTCCCTCTTTATTGGGCAGAAAATGATTTCACGTACTTAGGTATTGTGCTGACTCGACAACCACGGGAGTTGTACGTATGTAATTTCGATCGGACCCTGCGGCGGCTACAGACTCAGCTGAAGGCATGGGGACCTCTTCCGCTTTCCCTTTCTGGGAGAGTGGCGGCGGTTAAGATGGTGATATTACCGAGAAATATGTATTGGTTGCAGACCTTACCGGTTTGGCTGCTATGTCGGGATTTGCGGCGCTTGGAAACAGTAATTCGAGTGTTCTTGTGGGGGGGGGGGGGGGAAGAGAGCGCGCATTCCGTTGGCTCGGCTGGTGGGGAAATGGTGGGAGGGGGAGATGGGGCTCCCGGATTTGGGGAGCTATGCTTTGGCCTGTCAGGCCCGACATCTAGGGGACTGGCTGGGGGAAACCGACATATACACGCCTAGGGCCCTAGAGGAGGGCCTGGTGGCCCCCTTGACGTTGCTAGGGGCCCTGCACATGACGAACCAGGATTTGCCAAGTCATGTAGTGCATAGTGTGCTGATTGGTTCGGTTAAGAGAACATGGAGACAGCTCAATACCTTCTGGAATATGTCGTGGAATGCATCCAGCTGGCTCCCACTACAAGGGAATGTACATTTTGTCCCTGGTTCAGACACGGCGACCTTTCAGGATTGGAAGGCTTGAGGCATCAGGACTATCGGACACTTAGTGGACCCCTCAGGAAAATGTAAATCCTTTTTGTCATTGAGTCGGGAATATGAGTTGCCCTCGAAACACTTTTTCGCTTTTCTACAGGTTTCCCACTATGTGTACTCCCTGCCGAGGGAGGCGCTGGTGATAGGACGGTCGGCGCAAATTTTGGAATTTTTTAGCCTGGGGAGGGACGACCCGCCGTCGATCTCAGAGTTGAAACTGCGATTGGATTGCTTTCGAATTCTCCCTGATTATCGCGCCGTTGAAGAGGCCTGGGAGGCAGAGTTGGGTTGGGAGGTTCCACCTGGGACGGTTCGTAAGGCTCTACGACGGATAGTGGCTATTGCAGACGGGGCACGTTGGAGAGAAATCCAATTTAAATGCGTAACTCGAGCACATTTTTCGCCCAGGCGGGCGCTGCGCAGTCATTTGACTTCCGATGGCCGCTGTCCTAGATGCTCGGAACCCCTGGCAAATTTGGTGCATATGTGGTGGGGTTGTATATGTCTTAGGTCTTACTGGGCTCAGATTTGCTCCTATGTAGGTGGCTTATTGCAACAGCGCTTGAGATGGACTGCCCCGTTTGTGGTGTTGGATCAACTTGGCTCCTCTGGCCCGGGGAAGAAAAGGGAATGTTTGCTGATGCGCAAGGCCTGTCTGGTGGGGAAGGGCCCGATCCTCCGTAACTGGAGACAACAGACTCCACCCACATTTGGGGAGTGGCGTAATTGTTTTCACCAGTTGATGTTGGCTGAGAGGTGGAGGGCGCGGGGAAGTGTCAGACGCTGGACAGCTTTTATGCTTCTATGGGAACCTTATATTCAAACTCTGGGGGCCCGTTGTCGTAACGAAATTTTACAAATAGGCAACTGAGGGGTGATGTGTCGATAGGTGGGATATAGAGAGGTAGTGAAGTGTGAAGGACGGGTTGTTGGAACTGGGAGACTGGTGGAGTGTGATTGAGGGTGGGGGGGGGGGATACAAGGATATAATACACCTGTATGTTTGATGCTCCTCCAGAATGGGGATCAGAGTTCACCCCATACGGAGATGTTTGTGTACTTACTGTTGCAGTTTGCTGGTGGTTTATAAATAAAGTTCTAAAAAAAAAAGTGTGGATGAGTCCTAAGGACTACCTTGTCATGATGGAACCTTGTATAAGGTGGATTAGTTACCAGCGCTTGCAATTCACTAATGCAACGTGCTGATGTTATTGCAATAAGAAAGATAACCTTCCAAGAAAGGAATTTTAAGGAGGTGATAGCTAAAGGTTCGAAGGGTGGTTTCATGAGCTGCCCATATGTGATGACTACATTCCTGCTTGTTCCTGGAGATAGCATAGTTACTCACAAGAACCAGTACATTATCCTCAAAGAAAATACCTCACTGTGAAGTAGAGGAAATAAATTTAGCAATACAGGCAGAGGTCAGAATCCTAAAAGGCTAGAACTAATCCCAGAAGGAAGACCTGGGGGAGTTCAATGGGTTTGGACTTTGGATGAGAAGCTAAAGCTTCTGTAGGCCAAAGTTTGTCATTGGAGCAGAATAAGGCTCTAGGAAAGAGAGGAGATAATCTGACTGGTTTGCAGAAAAATAATGGGTCTTTAAGACCCCTCTATCCAAGAGAGAAACATTTGTAGTAGGCGGTGTAGCCTCCAATTTCTAGAAGATCAGTAATGTCTTCCCTAAGTGATGTCACTTAGGATAATGACTTTACATGGAGAGCTTCAGATGTA
This sequence comes from Ichthyophis bannanicus, assembly GCA_033557465.1. Taxonomy (NCBI): domain Eukaryota; kingdom Metazoa; phylum Chordata; class Amphibia; order Gymnophiona; family Ichthyophiidae; genus Ichthyophis; species Ichthyophis bannanicus. Next base: position 366,017,902 of record CM066033.1, on the reverse strand, counting down.
ACATAACCAGAGAGGTTACAGTAAAAGAAGGTAGTTTCTAATTACCATAGAAATTTGTTGTCCATTTAAACCCTATGGTATGCTGGAACAGCATTAATATGGACAGTAACAAATCTTTCAGAGTGAGATTCACTTAAAAACAAGAAGGGGTAAGACCTGCTTGAGAATATGGATAGAGAACCCCTTACTGGTTACACTTGGGAGAGCCATGAAGGTGATTACATGGAAACCAGTGGAATGTTCCTAGTCAGAAGGATAGGTCTGGATGTCTTTAAAAATTCTAGTCTTTGAATAACCAGATATGGAGATCTACGTGAAGGGGTGCAGAGAAATCCTTAGTCTTAAGACCACAAGACCACAAGTCTGGATCCTTCTATAACTTCAGTGTGGAGAAAAAGACAAAATAAGGGAATACCATATTTGCCCATCTATGAGGGCAATATGAGTATAATGCGTTCTTTGTTCAGCGTAAGCTCCAATGAAGTATTGGAAATTAGAAGGAATACACTAGACAAGGACCGACTGCAGTGAAAAGAAATGCATCCCTGTTGGAAGAGTTCCACTGGAGATGTGGAACAACTCAGGGAATTAAACAATTCTTTATGCTTTCACGTGATCTAAGCCCTGGTTTATTTTCCTTAAAATGAAATTTTAAGGAAGATGGTAAGAATAGGAAAAAAACGGTCATGTGGGAGCATGACTGGGCAAAGCCCTTTAACCATCTGGAAGTTACTCACCAGGAATGGCTCTGACGCTCTCTGGCAAAGGCCCATAGTTGCAGAGCTTTTTGTAGAATTGCAGAGAGCATGTTATAGGTTGCTTAGGTGAAATCTGGCTGTTTAATTGCCAGTGTGCAACCTAATCTATTCTGTGGGAGCCAAAGAATTGAAGATGGCTAAGAATAGTAGACAGGCCGGTTGCTATAGGACTATAGGAACTGATCCTGGCAGAAAGCATGGAAGCTTGGGATGTCTCCTCCCAGAGGATATTTCCTTCCAGGATTTTATCAGGGAGGTGGCTCGGGGCCTGTCTAATCTCCAGGAACAAGCAGGAATGAGTCTTCACACGTGGGAGATGTCGCCGACGGAGCCCGCACGGGAAAATGCTCCCCAGCATCCGATCAGAAAGCCCCTGGGAGCATCCCCCGCGCCTGCGCGGTGGCTTCCCGCCCTTCCTACTGCCTCTCCCCAGTTTTTCGTTTTCCGCGGAGCAGGCAGGACGTCCCTCCTGCCACCGCAGAAAATTTTCCTTTTTTCTGTAGTCGCGGCTTTCCCGCCGACGGTGGCACCTCCGTGCCCCACCCTTTTTTCTTTCTTTCTTTTAATTGTTCTCATTTAATTTTCGTCACCCCCTTCGGGCGCTGAGGACCGGGGCATGGAGCCTTCTTCCCCCCAGCCTCACGGCGGGGACTTAATTTTGCACGTGGACTCCAATGCCCGTTGCCTCTCCTGTTTGGGCCCTGACCCTTTTTCCCCGGATTCCCCGGGCTACAGTGTCGGGAGAAGACCCTCCCTCTTTCGGGTATCCCTCGACGACGTCTTCGCGCCAAAGGCACGGTCGTCGGGTTGTCCTTCTCTCCAGGATCAGGTAACCACACAACAGTCTGTTAAGACTAGCCGAGTCTTGAGGGGCGAGTCTCATGCGTGGCATGGCGACGGCTCCGGCCAACCCCTCAAGTCCTCCTTGGCTGATATACCCCGGCGGGAGTCCTCGGGCTCCAAAGCATTTACGGGGTTTCGGGATGTTCCTGAGGTTCGCTCCTCACAGAACATTCCCGAGCCATGCCCGAGGGAGGTACCCGCTTCGAGCGGTGCCGATTCCCCGGCATCGGCGTCGAGTGTTTCACTCTTCGCCAGGGATCGTCAGCCGGCGTCTTCGGCGCCTTCGGGGCCGATCGACTCTACCGGGTCTGACCTCCCTACATCCAAGCCATGCTCAGGCGTGGTAGCCGCTCCGGGCGGTACTGAGCCCCGGTCATCGGCGTCGGTGTCGAGCGCTCCGCTCCTCACCGAGGATCGTCGGCTGCTGTCCTCGGCGCCTCCGGGGCTGATCGACTCAGTCCAGCCTGGCGTTCCTTCAGCCCTGCCATGTGCGTGGGCGGTACCCGCTTCGAGCGGTACCGGCCCCTCGGCGTCGGTGTCGAGCGTTCCGCTCCTCACCAGGGATTGGCAGCTGCGGTCCTCGGCGCCTCCGGGGCCGACCGACTCGCGCCGGTATGGCGTTCCTACGGGGGTGGTATCCGCTTTGGGCGGTGCTGACCCGTCGGCGTTGATGTCGAGTGACCCGCTCCCCTCCGGGGATCGCCAGCCGCTGCCCTTGGCACCTCGGGGGCCGATCGACTCGACACTGTCTGACGGCCCTACGTTTAGGTCATGTGTGGGGGTAGTACCCGCTTCGAGGGCGCAGGCGTCGGTGGTTCCACCCCGCGCCGGGGATGGTCATCTGGCCTCCCTCCCCTCGGGGCTGCTCGCTTCGACCCGCGCCGGGTCGCCGGTATCCCAGCCCTGCGCAAGGGTGATACCGGGTTCGAGCGGCGCCGCTCCGCCGGCGACGGTAGGGGCGTCGAGCACGAGGGACCACCATCGACCTTGCCCGGGGACCTCGGGGTATGTCGGCCAGCGCACGGGCGACTCCCCGGCTTGACGCGGCCGTTGAGGGCCCCGCCCTTCCCTAGAGAAGGGGCCTCGGGGTCTTTGACCGCTTCGACCCAATCTGGGTCTGTGCCGCCCCGCTACGGTACCCTGACGTCGGCGCAGGGGCTTTGCTCTCTCCCCCCCCCGCAGGGACTCGTCGTCGGGTGACCGGGGTCCCCTCGGGGACGGGCCGTATGCCCCGGCAGGATTTCTCTCCGGGTCGGACGGGCTCGAGAGGGAGCCCGGCACCGGGCAGTGCCCGCCGATCGACATCGGCGCCGGCGTCAGATGACCCCCTCTCCTCCGAGCACCGTCCTCGGGGGCCCTTGATGTTCGCGGCACCGGTCGGCGTGGTTCCGATCCACGCTCCGGGATCTCCACCACCGGCGCAGTCACTCCCGCCGGGGGCCTCGAGGACGGAGTCGATCTCCTCGCTCGGTTCGATGCCCAGCCTGGAGTCGTTGTCCAGCCTTGAAAGCCTGGCCGCGGCACGTCTCGGGATCGGCCCCTGTCCTCTCCCACAGCGCAGAACAGAGACGGCTGGCCCCTGCCCTCCAGCGGCCGCGGATTCGCTCCAGTCACGGGGGGAAGCGCCACCCTCGGGTTCGGGGCCGAGGCAGGTTCCTGCGGCGCCGTCGGTGCCATCGACTTCTTCGATGCCTAGCTTGGAATCAATTCCAGGAGCCGACGACGCCATGTTGACTGCCCCGATCCGGGTCAGTTGGTCCCCTCCTCTGCCCAGCGGGCATCGGCCCGAGCGGCCTCTTAGTGCCCGGGCAGCCTCTCCTGCCATAACTGCTCCGGCAGAGCCGCCTTTTCAGGATTTCCTCCTTGACATGGCGGACTTGCTGGCCATCCCTATCCCGGATCCGAGCCCAGGCCCTGCGGAACAGGCAGCCGCGATGCTTCCTCTGCATCCCGCCCTGCAGGATCTCCTGCTGGGGGCTTGGCGGTCGCCTTTGAGGGTTCCGGCGCCGCCGACTGCGATGCAGGCTCTGTACCGGGTGCCTCCGTCCCCGGGGTTTCGGCAGCACCAGCTTCCACATCGGTCCATTGTGGTGGAATCCGGCGCTGAGGAAGGCTGGAAGCAAGGAGAGGCATGCTTCTCGCCCTCCAGGCCGCGCCTCGAAGACGCTAGATACTCTAGGACGTCAAGCCTTCCAAATGTCTATGCTGGCGGCCAGAATTATTTCATATATATTTTATATGAGTCTGTCGCTTCGGGAGGTCACCGAGAGGTTATCTCGGTTATCCACCTTCGTATCTGCAACCAAGGCCTTCGAATATTCCCTGCTTCTTTATCATTGCAGGAATATCTCCGGGTTCCTTTCTCGTGCTTCGCTGGACTCCTTCCGGTCGGTCAGCAGAGCCTCTGCTGTTGCCATTAGAGCACGCCACACGGCATGGTTGCAGGCGTCCGAGTTGTGTCGATGGGCACAGCACATCCTGGGTAATTCTCCCTGCGACGGAGATCACCTCTTCAGTAGCGAAGCCTTACGTCAGGTCGCACAGTGCTTCGCTAACCTTCCCAGGGTTAGCAGCCAGCCTAGGGCCCGGCTTCCCCCCAGTGATGGTAAACGCCCCTCCAGACCCCCCTTCCCTAGGAAAAGGAAATGTCAGCCCTCCGCCCACCCTCCAGGCGCGCCCAAGCAAGGGACCTCTCACCCCGGGTTGATGTCCCCGGGCCCGCGCCAGGACTCTCATACTAAGCATTTTTAGGCTCAGGTGGGCGGCTGCCTGCTCTTCACCTCCTTACCAGAAGTTTAGACTAGAGCTCTACTCTGGGGCTCGTCCAGTTGAAAAATGGTTCCGGGACTTATCTAGGGGTTCAGGTCTTCTCCTCCGTGGGAAAGGGAGACCACCTTACGCCGTGATCGCTCTGGCCCACGGTCACCCTACTTACTCTTCGGTACGTCCCCGAACCCCTCTCAGCCAGTATCCTCTTGCTGATTGCTTCCGTACTGGAATTCCCCTCCAGCCGCTATAGTCCCCCTATACTCACCAGGGACTATACCCTCATGTCCCTCGATTGTGCGGGGGACAATTTCTACTCGCAGGTCTTGGGGACACATTAGGGCCTCCAACCCCTGCGGCATTCTACCGGACTGATGCTATCCTCAGTCCCCCGCGCTACCGCGCTCTTAGCTCGCCGATCTGCCCTTGCCCTCCGGGAAAGATCCCTCCCCTGACGGGTCTTGCGGCCACCTCTCCAGGTGGACGTTCTGGGGATCGATGGCAGATCCGCCTTACCTGAGTGCTGCTCATGGAGGCAGGCCCCCCGGCGTGCCTGCATTAGTACCGGAGGGGGCGTCCCCATGTCCACCGGCTTAGATATACTAGATATCACCTGCTTGGCAGGCGCCTTTGGGGGATCCCCACAGTACCTGTGTTTACCGCTTTTTTCCCCCTATGGCCGGTACTCACCCCCCCCCCCCCCCCGGGGGTCCGGCCAGTCCGCCTGCCTATTCCCCGATCAGCCCGTGGACTGGTGGTACCCTACTGCTGTGAAGTCAACAGCTCCCTTTTTCAGTTAGGTCCTCCTCCCGGAGGTCCGGACCCTTGTCTCCCTATCTCTCGCTAGGGCAGACTGTGTACCCCTTCTCCGGGGTACACCTCTACTCTTCTCCGGGATAGGCTCTCTAGTTCGGCCTGTCTTCCACTGTTGGTCCTCTGAGTTATGGACTCTACTCCCAAGGGAGTGCTCAGCTTGCCGTGAGCCCCCTGGAAGACCTGCCGTCCTTCTCCTGACCCAGCTGACGCCTGTATCCCATGGCCTTCCGGATTTGGAACTTCCTCCTCGCTGCGGTGAAGTTTCCTTGATGACCTCGCTACTGCGTGTACAGTGCCTTCATCACAGGACTACTTCCGACAACCCGGTGGGTAAGCAGTACAGGGTTCTAAACCATTAATTCATTAAAACTTAATGGCCGGTAAGCTCTGTGTGGTACTAGGTCATTTACTCATTACATGCTTAATGATTCTCTTCATGCACCCCTCTGATACTCCCGTAGCCTGGGTTTTTTTTTGCGGTATCCTAATGGTACCTGTTCTGCACTCTAAAGACTTGCCTTCATAGTCTTTGGATTCGCTGTTCCTCTATTCAACTCCTTCCCTCCATCCCTCAGGGGATGCCGGAGATTCAGGCTGAACACTAACGTGCAGGTCAGTTTCGAGAGGGTAGCTACTGCCAGAAAAATAAATACTTGCCCTCAATTATTTCATTGGGTATCACAGAGGTATATAGCTTTCATCAGTGAATACAGGTCTCAGACTTACAACGGCCACGCTGGGAATTTGTACCCAAACCGTGCGCCTAATCGCATCAATGACCTTAAGGTATTCACTGAATTTTATGTTGATTTCGCTTAATCTATACATCTGATTCACCCATATTAGTCCTTGTAAAACAACAGAAACGCAATGAGGTGCCTATCAGATGGCGTCGGGGATTTATTATCAGTGGAAACACAGCTAAGTTAAGCACAATTCCTTCTCTATAAAACATGAAATTTTACAAGGACTAATATGGGTGAATCAGATGTATAGATTAAGCGAAATCAACATAAAATTCAGTGAATACCTTAAGGTCATTGATGCGATTAGGCGCACGGTTTGGGTACAAATTCCCAGCGTGGCCGTTGTAAGTCTGAGACCTGTATTCACTGATGAAAGCTATATACCTCTGTGATACCCAATGAAATAATTGAGGGCAAGTATTTATTTTTCTGGCAGGAGATTCAGGCTGGGCAAATGCCATCCCGTCTGGACTGCGCTTATGGGATCTCCCCCTGCATCCTAAGCTAGGGAGTCCCCACGTGTGAAGACTCATTCCTGCTTGTTCCTGGAGATAGCACAGTTACTTACCTGTAACAGGTGATCTCCGGAACAGCAGCAATTAGTCTTCACAACCCGCCCACCTCCCCTGGGAGTTGTATCTCTCTTTTCTCTATTCCTTCCTCTCCTCTCCTGCCGGCTCAGCTATGAAACTCAACTGGGGAGAGGCAGTAGGAAGGGCGGGAAGCCACCGCGCAGGCGCGGGGGATGCTCCCGGGGGCTTTCTGATTGGATGCTGGGGAGCATTTTCCCGTGCGGGCTCCGTCGGCGACGTCTCCCACGTGTGAAGACTAATTCCTGCTGTTCCGGAGATCACTTGTTACAGGTTAGTAACTGTGCTTTACTGTGGCCCCTGAAACAGAGCCAAGGGCCAAGGAGTTGGAAATTCTACAATATCCCAAAACTCCTAAGGAGGCAGCTACCTTGCTCATTCATGAGATTTTATATGATCTGTGATCCCCTAGCCTGGGCCCAAGAGCTTACAGGCATAGGGTCGCCTTTGTATGTCCTTAAATGAAGCTTTACTATTTGTTCCCAGCAAAGAACTCTGGGACTTGTAGTTTGGCTATTTGCATTCAAAGACAAAGTAGTTGTGCAACCGTTGGTTGAGGCAAACAAGAATATTTATTTTTTTGTGGGTTTCCAAAACGCATTAAAGTTCTGAACACAGGTAAAAGGATACTTCTCCAACACAAAGAAACAAGGGTACTGGAACTGAGGAAAACTGAACACAAGGCTTTTTGACACAAGCTGCTGTCTTCAATAAACAAATTAACATCTCACAGCACAGCTTTGTTTAAGCACTTTCAGCAGAGGTAAACTTCTTCTCTTAACAAAAACTTCTTTACTTTGGGGAAATGCTTATTAGATACAAAAGCTGGGTAAACATTTCTTCTCAGCAAACGTTTTCTTTCTTTAGCCCTGCTCTCAGGTTTTCAGACTTCCTTAAAACATAGAGAGCAGTCCATCGGAGACACCTCCGAGCTAGACTGACTCACAGAAATCAGCCTGCATAGGTTCTTGGGCTACAGCTTGCTTGTCACTTTCTCTGGCTTCAAAAGCTTGTTCAAACTTCTTCCCTTGTAAGAACTTACAGAATTCATTCCATAACTTTTCTTTCTGAGAAGGAACACTTACATTAGGAGAGGGAGCTTTCCTACCCTGGAACACTTCCCTTAAAGTCTCTATGGTGTTCAAATCCACTTCCCTGCTTTCGGCTGGGCTCTGGCTCTTTCCATAAAGAAGCGTATCCACCCACCTTCTAGCAGTGGAAGATTGTAACACGGGGTCTAGAACACTGGACGTTGGAACTTGTTCCACGTGGGCTGTAACCTTCCCAGCTAGGCGTCTGCTGGCTTCAGCTTTAGGAGTATTATTCAGAGACAGTGTGCTTCCCTTTTCACCGGTACCATCCAGCAGCTGGAAGACAGATTTCCCTTGTCCTTCTCCTTTCCTTCTTCTCTGAGCTCTCCCCTTTCTCTGAGGTCTCTCTTCCTCCTGGGAACTCTCTTCCTCCTGGGAACTCTCTTCCTCCTGGGAACTCTCTTCCTCCTGGGAACTCCACTCCGTCAGAGATCTCCTCTCACTCAGGGACTCTCCTTCCTTCAGGATTTCTCCTCTGCTCAGGAATTTCTTCCTCCTCAGGTGATCCTTTCCCTTCAGGTAATCCTCTCCCTTCAGGTAATTTTCCTCTCTCTGTTCTGAGTCAGGTTTAAAAACGCTATCTCCAGGAACAAGCAGGAATGAGTCTTCACATATGGGTATCGTCGGTACCGACGGAGCCTGCACGGGAACGCTCCCCAGCGTCCAAAAGGAAAGCTTTTGGGAGCATCCCACAGCTCCTGCGTGCTGCCTTCCCGCCTTTCCTAACCGCCTCTTTCCAGTTCTTCTTTTCCGCGGAGCCAGCAGGTCGTGTTCCTGTCACCGCTGAAGAATTTCTTTATTTTATTTTATTTCTTTGGTCGCGTGTCTGCCTTCTCGACGCTGGACCGGTACCGCCGGTCTTTTCTTTATTTATTTAAAAAAACAAAAACAAAAAAAACCTACTGTTTTTTCTCACTTCAGTGCATTTTCTTCTTTGGCCTTAGGCCTAGGACATTTTTCCTCATGGAAAAGCCTGCCTCTGGGTTTAAAAAATGCACGAAGTGCAGCAGCACTATTTCTGTCACTGACACCCATGAATGGTGTCTAAAATGTTTAGGTCCTGACCACTCCATTGCGGATTGTGAGTCCTGCTCCATGATGTCTAAAAGAGGTCTACAGAATCGAGCAGCTAAGCTCAGTACCCTGTTTCCCTCGGATGCAGCTTCGGTTGCATCGACGTCTTCCAGGGCTGCTTCTTCCTCACATGGATCTCAGATAACCAAACTTAAATCCAGCCGGTCTCCCTCTAAGTATCGAGATGCCTCCGGGCTTGCACTCGAGGAATCCGCACCGGCAAAATTACCCCGGCGGGAGGCTCCGGCTTCCAAAGCTTTATCTATGGGGTCACAGGTTGACATCGATGGCTCGGCCTCAACCGATCACCTGTTGCCATGTTCTGGGGTACCGGTGGTTCCCACTGGTACCGACATCCAGACATTGGTTGCGTCAATGGATCAGAATATCCTGACCATGCAGCGTGCCATCACGGCATTCATACAAGCTGCGATGCCTTCAGTACCGCAACAAACTCTGTTGCCGGTACCGACTTCGGCACCGGTACCGACATCGGTTCCGGTGCCGGTACCGACATCGGTTCCGGTGCCGGTACCGACATCGGTTCCGGTGCCGGTACCGACATCGGTTCCGGTGCCGGTACCGACATCGGTTCCGGTGCCGGTACCGACATCGGTTCCGGTGCCGGTACCGACATCGGTTCCGGTGCCGGTACCGACATCGGTTCCGGTGCCGGTACCGATTGCATCGACATCCGCTTCGGTGTCGACTGCAGTGGTACACTGTTCTGTGATGCCCATCGGTACTGAACTGGTACCGATCACTCCCGATGTCGATACCACCCGGTACGCGTATCGGGCTCTGCAGGAGCATCCAGACAGGCGATACTTCGTTTCCTCAGGAACCCTCTTCTCCAAAAAGGAGAATGTCTCCTCCAGAAGACTTGTCTTTTCAAGACTTCATTAGGGAAGTGGCCAGGGGCCTTTCCATCTCAGTGGCCCCTGAGACAGAACCTAGAGCCAAAAAATTAGAAATTTTACAATATCCTAAGGCTCCTAAAGAGGTAGCCACTTTACCAATACATGAGATTCTTTATGATCACATGTTGGGCATATGGGAGACTCCTCTCACCACTTCCCCTCATTCTCACAGGTTGGACACCATGTATCGTGTTCCTCCTTGTCCTGGCTTTCATAAGACTCAGCTTCCTCACCATTCCATTGTGGTGGAGTCTGCTATGAAGAAGATAAAGAGTACAAAAAGGCACTCTTCTGCTCCTCCAGGAAGAGAATGCAGAACCTTAGATGCCTTTGGCAGGAGAATTTTCCAGGCAAGTATGCTTGTTGCCAGAATCAACTCCTATAGTCTCTATATGGGGATGTTTCTAAAAGAAGTTACAGATCACCTGCAAACTTTATCTCCTTTTATTTCAGAAGATAAAAGGGAAGAATTCCTCACCTGGCTCAAACATGCCCAGGATATTTCCAAGTTTTCCAACCGTGCAGCCTTTGACTCTTTTGAAGGTGCCAGCAGAGCCTCGGCCATTGCCATAGGTGCACTCAGAGTTGCTTGGTTACAAGCTTCTGATTTGGAACCTTGGGTTCAAGATGGACTAGGAAACCTTCCTTGTACAGGTGATAACCTTTTTGGCAAAGATTGGCAAGCAAAGGCCACCCAAATGGATGCTGAAAATTCTGCTTTAGATAGACTTTCAAAGTCTACTTCTGCTCCTTTTAAGAAAGGGTTGTTCAAAAAGGGATTTTTTCCCAAAAAAGGGAAATATTATTCTGCTTATGGTCAGCAGTCATCTACTGCAGGTCGCTTTGCTACAAAGAGGCAGCAACAACCGAAACAGGCCAAGTCTAAGGCGGCTAGGACTGCTACGGCCCAACAGCCTCAGCCTCCTCAGGGCCTTTGACTTACAACTAGAGAGCTTAGCCTTTCTGGCTCTAGAACATCCAGAGCCTCTCACCATTCCAGGAAGGTTGGCTTACTTTGCTCCCAGATGGGAACAAATCACAGCAGAGCAATGGACCCTCTCCATCATAAGGGAGGGGTACAAGCTTTATTTCTTAAACTTCCTCCTCACACCATGGTGAGACAGTTCAGTTCTCAGACATCTCTCCATGACCTTCTGGGTCAGGAGATTACTACCCTTCTTGCCCAAGGGGCAATAGAAGAAGTACCCCTTCTTCAACAGGGCTCAGGGTTTTACTCCCCCTACTTTCTTATCCCAAAGAAAACAGGGGGCTAGAGACCCATATTAGATCTCAGAGAATTGAACAAGTTTCTATGCAAGGAGAAATTCAAGATGATTTCTCTCGGTACTCTCCTTCCATACCTTCAGAGTCAGGATTGGCTTTGCTCTCTAGACCTCAAGGATGCGTACACCCATGTCCTCATCCATACAACACACAGAAGGTTCCTTCGGTTCCTTTATCAAGGGAAGCACTATCAATACAGAGTGCTTCCTTTCGGTCTGGCCTCTGCACCAAGGGTGTTCACAAAATGCATGGCTGTAGTAGCTGCATTTCTACGCACTCTAGGGATATTCGTATTCCCATATCTGGACGACTGGCTCATCCGAGCTCCATCCCAGTCAGAGACCCAGACTTCTCTAACCTGCACAAGCCGTATCCTTCAGTATCTGGGACTTGTAATAAACTTTCCAAAATCCCATCTCACCCCTACTCAGTCTCTAGAGTTTATAGGAGCCTTGCTGGATACCACAACTGCAAGGGCCTATCTTCCCCAGGCCCGTTGCCTACGCTTGGTGCAGTTAGCCTCACAAATTCAGTTAAAATCCCATTTAACTGCTCGAGAGATGTTACAACTGTTAGGCCACATGGCATCCACTGTGCATGTGGTTCCTTACGCTCGCCTTCACATGAGGGCAGCTCAGTGGACTCTGTCCACCCAATGGACCCAGGTATCAGGTTGCCTGTCAGACAAAATAGCAACCTCCAGTCACCTCTTTTGGTCCCTCCACTGGTGGAAGTCCACTCAAAATCTGTTGCTGAGGTCCCCCTTTCAACAGGTGTTACCCCAAGCAACCCTTACAACAGATGCCTCTCCAAGAGGTTGGGGAGCTCATCTTCAAGATCTCTCCACTCAAGGCATCTGGTCTCTAGAGGAGACATCTCTACATATCAACCTCTTAGAGCTCAGAGCAATTTTTCTAGCTCTCAAGAGTCTTCCACACCCTGCTCAGCTACAAGACAGTCCTCATCCACACGGACATCCAAGTAGCCATGTTCTACGTGAACAAGCAGGGCGGGACTGGCTCTCTGTCGCTTTGCAACGAAGCTCTGAGATTGTGGGCCTTCGCCAGAGAGCATCAAATTCATCTCATGGCAGTGTATCTTCCAGGGGTTCAAAACTCTTGGGCAGACAGACTCAGTTGAGTTCTGCTTCCACACGAATGGTCCCTCCATGGGGACCAGATAGCCAGGATCTTCCAAATTTGGGGAACCCCGGACATAGACCTTTTTGCAAGTCCGTGGAATGCCAGACTTCCCCGGTTCTGTTCCAGGATTCCGTGTCAGGGAGTTCAGGCCAGGGATGCCTTCCTCCTTCATTGGGGGCAAGACTTCCTCTATGCCTTTCCACCCATTCCCCTAATTCCCAAGACACTCTTCAAACTTCAGAGAGACAAGGGGTCTATGATCCTCATAGCACCACATTCGCCATGCCAAGTGTGGTACCCTCTACTTCTGTATCTCTCCCAAGCTCCCTCCCTGGACTTGGGATCTGCTCCAGACCTCCTGTCCCAGGAGGAAGGAACGTTGTGGCACCCAAATCCCCAGTCTCTTCACCTCAGAGCCTGGTTGCTGAAGGCCTAGACCTTCAAGATTTGCATCTTTCTCAGCAAATGAAGGATATCCTTCATGCTTCCAGAAAGCCTTCCACTAGACGTTCCTATACTTTTAAATGGAAAAGGTTTACCATTTGGTGTGCAGAGAAGGGTCCTTAACCCTCTTGCAATACCTCTGAATTCTTTACTAGAGTATTTGCTGCATTTATCCCATGCAGGCCTTAAAACGAATTCAGTAAGTGTCCATTTGAGTGCTATTGCATCATCCCTTAAACCTCTCAATGGACAGCCTATTTCCTCTCATCCTCTTATAGCAAGATTCATGAGAGGCCTTCTTTTGACTAAACCTCCCATCAGACCACCTCCAGTGGCATGGGACTTGAATCTGGTTCTTGTCCAGCTTATGCAGCCACCTTTTGAACCCTTAGCCACTACCTCCTTGAAATTTCTTTCCTGGAAGGTTATTTTTCTCATTGCAGTCACTTCAGCTCGCCGCATTAGTGAGCTGCAAGCCTTGGTGGCTAATCCTCCTTATACAAGGTTCCATCATGACAAGGTAGTCCTCAGGACTAAGCCACACTTTATGCTTAAAGTGGTCTCACCTTTTCATCTGAACCAGGAGGTTTATTTACCTGTCTTTTTTCCAGGACCTCATGCTTCAAGTGCAGAGAGGAATCTTCATACCCTGGATTGTAAAAGAGCTCTTGCTTTTTACTTACAAAGGACACAGCAACATAGAAAGTCCTCTCAACTCTTTGTTGCTTTTGATCTCTCTAATTTAGGACTTCCAGTCGCTAAGAGAACTCTGTCCAATTGGATTGCTCAGTGTATTTCTTTTGCCTACGAGAGTAAGAACCTTTCTCTGGAGGGCCATGTCACAGCTCACAATGTGAGGGCCATGGCAGCCTCTATGGCTCATCTAAATTCTGTGTCCATCGACCAGATCGGTCGAGCGGCCACCTGGGCCTCGGTTCATACCTTCACAGCCCATTACTGCTTGGACAAGGACTCCCGCCAGGATGCCTTGTTTGGTCAGGCTGTTCTCAAACACCTGTTCCATACCTAACCAAATCCTACCATCCATCCCTGGCTGGATGCCTGAGATTCATGGGTGGAGGTAGAGCCCTTCCCAGGGACTCACAACCTGGGTGATCTCCCAGGCATCTCTAGCTGGGGAGTCCCCATATGTGAAGACTCATTCCTGCTTGTTCCTGGAGATAGCACAGTTACTTACCTGTAACAGGTGATCTCTGGGAACAGCAGGAATAAGTCTTCACAACCCACCCACCTCCCCTAGGAGTTGTATCTCTCTATCTTTCTTTCCTTTCCTCACTCTCTCTTTGTCTCAGCTTTAAAACTCGAACTGGAGAGAGGCGGTTAGGAAAGGCGGGAAGGCAGCGCGCAGGCGCTGTGGGATGCTCCCAAAAGCTTTCCTTTTGGACGCTGGGGAGCGTTCCCGCGCAGGCTCCGTCGGTATCGACGATACCCATATGTGAAGACTTATTCCTGCTGTTCCCAGAGATCACCTGTTACAGGTAAGTAACTGTGCTTTTCCTGACTGCCACACCCTTCTGTTTGCACATGTGCCCGTAATCAGCCTCCAAGCCTGGCTCTACGTCAGAGCTTGGGCGTGGTTTAGCTTCAGCAGAGAGCTGTTTTTTTCTCATGCTTGCTTTTCTAAGTCTCTGCAAACCTGGCTTGTCACTTGTTTTAAAGGTACAAACAGCATTTTCTTCTGTTTCCATTTTCTCATGGCAGCTCTCATCACCACAGATCTCATGTTAAAAATGTGGGAGACACCTCTTACCACCTCTCCTCATTCTCGCAGACTCGATACAACGAAGCTTTGCGACTATGGGCCCTCGCCAGAGAGCATCAGATTCATCTCCTGGCAGTGTATCTTCCAGGCATAAAAAACTCTTGGGCAGACAGACTCAGTCGAGTTCTGCTTCCACACGAGTGGTCTCTGCATGCAGACCAGGTGGCCAAGATTTTTCAAATTTGGGGAATCCCGGACATAGACCTCTTTGCAAGTCCGTGGAATGCCAAACTTCCCCGGTTCTGTTCCAGAATTCCGACTCAGGGGGCTCAGGCCAGGGATGCTTTCCTCCTTTATTGGGGTCAGGACTTCCTGTATGCCTTTCCACCCATTCACCTAATTCCCAAAACCCTGTTCAAGCTTCAGAGAGATAGAGGCCATATGATTCTCATAGCTCCACATTGGCCACGGCAAGTGTGGTACCCTCTGCTTCTACATCTCTCTCAAGCTCCCTCCCTGGAGTTAGGGTCTGCTCCAGATCTCCTATCTCAGGAGGACGGAATGTTATGGCATTCCAATCCCCAGTCTCTGCATCTCAGGGCTTGGTTGCTGAAGGTCTAGATCTCCATGATCTCAATCTCCCTCAGCAAGTAAAAATATTCTTTTTGCTTCCAGAAAACCTTCCACGAGACGCTCTTATGCTTTCAAGTGGAAAAGGTTTACCATATAATGTTCGCAAAAGGGTCTTAACCCCCTTGCGATACCTCTGGAATCCTTGCTGGACTATCTCCTTCATTTATCCAATGCAGGACTTAAGACTAACTCAGTAAGAGTCCATTTGAGTGCTATTGCAGCTTCCTTTAAGCCTCTAAATGGACAACCTATTTCCTCTTATCCTCTTATAGCAAGATTTATGAGAGGCCTTCTTCTAACTAAGTCTCCCATTAGACCACCACCGGTGGCATGGGACTTAAACCTGGTTCTTGGGCAGCTCATGAAACTACCCTTCGAACCTTTAGCTACCACCTCCTTAAAATTCCTTTCTTGGAAGGTTATCTTTCTTATTGCAATCACATCAGCACGTCGCATTAGTGAATTGCAAGCGCTGGTAGCTAATCCACCTTATACAAGGTTCCATCATGACAAGGTAGTCCTTAGGACTCATCCACACTTTATGCCTAAGGTGGTCTCACCTTTTCATCTGAACCAAACGGTCTACCTACCTGTGTTTTTTCCAAGGCCTCATGCATCAAATGCAGAGAGGAATCTTCATACCTTGGATTGTAAAAGAGCTTTAGCCTTTTACTTACAAAGAACACAGCAACATAGAAAGTCCTCTCAAAACTTTGTTGCTTTTGATCCTTCTCATTTGGGACTTCCAGTCTCCAAGAGAACTCTATCTAACTGGATTTCTCAGTGTATTTCCTTCGCCTATCAGAGTAAGAACCTTTCTCTGGAAGGCCATGTCACTGCTCACAATGTGAGAGCCATGGCAGCCTCAATGGCTCATCTGCACTCTGTGTCTATCGACGACATCTGTCGAGCAGCCACCTGGGCCTCTGTTCATACCTTCATAGCCCATTACTGCTTGGACAAGGACTCCCGTCGGGATGCCTTGTTTGGTTAGGCTGTTCTTCAACACCTGTTCCATACCTAATCAACTCCTACCCACCATCCCTGGTAGGATGCCAGAGATCCATGGGGGGAAGTGGAGCCCTTCTCAGGGACACACAACTTCTGGGGTCTCTCCCTGGCATCTAAAGCTAGGGAGTCCCCATATGTGATGAGTACATTCCTGCTTGTTCCTGGAGATAGCATAGTTACTCACCTGTAACAGGTGATCTCCGGGAACAGCTGGAATTTAGTCCTCACAACCCACCCACCTCCCCTAGGAGTTGTATCTCTCTATCTCTTTCCTTTCCCTCTCTCTCTCTTTGCCTCAGCTTTAAAACTCAACTGGAGAGAGGCAGTTGGGAAAGGCGGGAAGGCAGCACGCAGGCGCTCTGGGATGCTCCCAAAAGCTTTCTAATTGGACGCTGGGGAGCGTTCCCGTGCAGGCTCCGTCGGTACCGACGATACCTAATGGATTGAGATGCTTCTTGAAACATCCAAGCTCTCCAGCAGAGGTGAAGATGGCAGCCTACAAAATGACAAAAGTTGGACACAAGTCATCAAGGCCTGCAGAATTACCAATCCAACTCCTCCAGCTCTTGAATTGAGAACCATTATGCAGCCCTGGAAGTGGAGGAGGTGAAAGCATCCCAGGAAAGGGAAGAAGCAGAGCTCAAGCACCCCCAAATAGGAGAATCAGTCACCACAAGGAAGCGAAGGGTAATAGGGTTGGTGACTCTCTTCTGAGGGGTACTGAGGCATCCATCTGCTGACCAGACTTGGTGTCCAGAGAAGTCTGCTGTCTGCCTGGTGCCAAAATACAAGATGTTAGGGAGAGTTTGCTGAGGCTCATCCAGTCTACTGACTATTACCCGATGTTGCTCATCCATGTCGGCACAAATAATACTGCCAGGTATTCCTCTGAGCATATCAAAATTGACTTCATGGCTCTGGGACAAAAGATGAAGCAGATGTTCTCTTCAGTCCTCCCTGTTGAGGGTAGAGGATGAGGCAGAGAAGTTTGCATCCTGGAGAAAAATATAAGACTGCGTGGATGGTATCATCGAGAGCATTTTGGCTATCTCCAGGAACAAGCAGGAATGTAGTCTTCACATATGGGTACTGTCGGTACCAACGGAGCCTGCGCGTGAACGCTCCCCAGCGCCCAATAGGAAAGCTTTTGGGAGCATCCCACAGCGCCTACATGCTGCCTTCCTGCCTTTCCAACTGTCCCTCTCCAGTTCTTCGTTTTCCACGGAGCTGACAGGTCACATACCCTGTCACCACAGAAAAATTTCATCTTTAATCTTTGTTTTTGTGGTCGTGTCTGCCTTCCTTCGACACCATCCCGGTACCGCCGGTTCTTTCTTCTTTCTTTAAAAAAAAAAAAAAAAATTATAGTTTCTGAGGTGTTTTACTTTAGAAACCTTTTTCCTTGGTGCTAGGTGCCATTTTGGGCACTAGGCCCAATTTTTTTCCTTGAAAATGGAAAAACCTACTTCAGGTTTTAAAAAATGTTCTAAATGTGGCGGTACTATTTCCGTCACCGACACCCATGATTGGTGTCTCAAATGTTTAGGTTCTGACCACTCTATTTCAGAGTACCACTTCTGTGGAACGATGTCAAAAAGGGACCAGCAGAACCGAGCTGCTAAACTTAGCACCCTTTTTCCCTCAGACATGTGGTGTTTGTTGCATCGACGTCCTCCAGGGCCTTATCTTCCTCCCATGGATCTCAGTTAACTAAACATAAATCTAGCCAGTCCTCAAAGGGTAGATCTCCTTCTAAGTATCGAGATGCCCCTGGCGTTGCCCTTGAGGAATTGTCACCGGCAAAACTGCCCCGGCGGGAGGTTTCGGCTTCCAAAGCACTAACGGGGCTCCAGGATGTTCTCGAGGCCTCAACCTCGGCAGAACTACTGGTGCCATGCTCTGGGGGTTCCAGCCGCTTCTACCGGTACCGACACCCAAGCATCGGCAGCATCGATAGACCAGAGATTCCTTGCTATCGAACGCAGTCTAGCGGCTCTTCTCATAGCTTCGGTACTGTTGAAGCCGCTTCAGACACCTCAACCGATACCGGTACCGACACCGGAACCGGTACCAACTGCATTAGCATCGGCGGGTATGCCCCCAATACCAAGTCATGCGTATGTCTCCGGCATCGGCCGACTTCGATTGATACCGGTACCGTGCTTTGCACGATCACCGGGATTGGAGGTATTTTGAATCCTCTGATGAGTCTGAAGACTCCAAAGACTTTGCCGATACAAGAGTACTTCTCCCCAAGGATTCCTCTTCTCCTCAGCACAGAATGTCTCAGCCAGAGGATATGTCCTTTGAGGACTTTATCCGTGATGTGGTCCGAGGCCTTTCCATCACAGTAGCTCCTGAAAAAGGCAAAGGAGATGGAAATACTCCAATACCCTAAGGCACCCAAAGAGGCAGCTACTCTGCCTATTCATGAGATTTTACATGATCTTATGCTAAGGATGTGGGAAACACCTTTAACCACATCTCCTCATTCTCGAAGACTCGATACCATGTATCGAGTTCCACCTTGTCCTGGCTTTCAAAAAAACTCAATTACCACACCATTCAATGGTGGTGGAATCAGCCATGAGAAGGATGAAAAGTGCAAAGAGACATGCATCCAGTCCTCCAGGTCATGAATGTAGGACTCTCGATGCCTTTGGGCATCGATGTTTCCAAGCTTCCGTGCGCTCAGCTAGGATCAGTTCCTATATCTTGTATATGGGAATGTTCCTTAAAGAGGTCACAGGAGACTTGGAACTTATGAGCCCTCTCCTTCCTGATGACAAAAGGCAAGACTATCTTACTCTAGTCAAACATGCTCAGGGTGTTTCCAAGTTTGTAAATTGTGCA
The DNA here is from genome assembly GCA_033557465.1 of Ichthyophis bannanicus. Classification (NCBI taxonomy): domain Eukaryota; kingdom Metazoa; phylum Chordata; class Amphibia; order Gymnophiona; family Ichthyophiidae; genus Ichthyophis; species Ichthyophis bannanicus. The sequence goes on along the minus strand of CM066033.1, from coordinate 365,999,208 downwards.
ACCTTTGACTGTTTTGAGTGCATAAGCAGAACCTCGGCTATTGCCATTGGTGCACGTCGGATAGCCTGGCTTCAGGCATCTGACTTGGAAATTTGGGCACAGGATAAATTAGGAAACATTCCTTGCACAGGCGAAAATCTCTTTGGCAAGAATTGGCAGGAGATAGATGCTGACAATATCACATTGGATAGATTGTCCAAATCTACAGCCGATCCTGCAAGGAAAAAATCCTCTAAGAAACCATTTTTCAATAAGAAAAAGAAGTTTTATCCTTCCTATACCCAACAGGGACACAGTCTAGCTCAGACTGCCCAAAAGGGACAATAGCAACAACCTAGACAACAAAAGAAGCTAAAAGCTGCAAAACCTCAGCCATCTCAGCAGGCTCAGCCTCCTCAGGGGCTTTGACTCCTCTCTAGAGAACTTTGCCTTCCTGCCTCTGAACGGTCCAGAACCCTCAACCATCCCAGGCAGGTTATGTCATTTTGCCCACAGATGGTACCAAATAACAGCAGAAATATGGACTCTGTCCATTGTACGAGAGGGGTACAAGCTTCATTTTCACAGCATGCCCCCTCCTACAATTGTAAGACAGTTCAATTTTCAGACCTCTCTCGACAGTCTCTTATGTCAAGAGGTCACAATGCTCCTTGCTCAAGGAGCAATAGAGGAAGTACCAATTCCCCATCAGGGTACAGGGTTCTACTCCCACTATTTCCTTATCCCAAAGAAAACGGGAGGAGGGGGGGGGGGACAGACCCATTTTAGACCTCAGGGAATTGAACAAATATTTATTCCGAGAGAAGTTCAAAATGGTCTCTCTAGAAACTCTGCTGCCATACCTTCAAAGTCAGGATTGGCTTTGTTCTCTAGATCTCAAGGATGCGTACACTCATGTTCTCATCCATCCAAATCACAGGAGATTCCTCCGATTCCTGTTTCAAGGAAAGCACTACCAAGGTTCTTCCCTTTGGCCTGGCTTCTGTGCCAAGAGTGTTCACAAAATGCATGGCTGTGGTAGCAGCATTTCTCCCCACTCTGGGAATATTCATCTTCCCTTACTTAGACGACTGGCTCATTCGAGCCCTTACAGTGCCAGAAGCCAGCTCTGCTCTGTTTTGCACAATGCAAATCCTTCAGTATTTGGGACTGGTCATAAACCTCCCAAAATTCAATCTTGCTCCCACTCAATCCCTAGAGTTCATAGGAGCTCATCTGGATACCAGACAGACAAGGGCTTTCCTTCCGCAGCCCCGCTGTCTTCGCATAGTACAACTAGCTTCCCAAGCAGTGCTCAAACCTTGTCTCACTGCTCGGGAAATGCTACAATTGCTAGACCACATGGCATCCACCGTGTATGTGGCTCCATATGCTCGCAACCCAGTGGACTTTATCCACTCAGTGGACACAGGCCTCAGGATGCCTGTCGGACAAAATAACAAACTCAAATTATCTTATTTCGTCCCTCCAATGGTGGCAATCGTCCAGAAACCTTCTGGTGGTGTCTCCTTTCCAGCAACCCCTATCCCAAGCCACCCTAACAACATATGCATCACAGGTGGGATGGGGAGCCCACCTGCACGATCTCTCTACCCAGGGTACCTGGACTCCACAGGAGGCCTGTCTTCATATCAACCTCCTGGAGCTAAGAGCAATCTTCTTTGCTCTTCGAGTATTTCACGCCCAACTCAGCTACAAGACAGTCCTAGTTCAAATGGACAATCAGGTAGCTATGTTTTATGTGAACAAGCAGGGCGGAACAGGCTCTCTGTCGCAATGCAACGAAGCTTTGCGACTATGGGCCCTCGCCAGAGAGCATCAGATTCATCTCCTTCCGGTATATCTTCCAGGCATCCAAAGCTCTTGGGCAGACAAACTCAGTCGAGTTCGGCTTCGACACGAATGGTCTCTCCATGCAGACCAGGTGGCCCAAATACTTCAGATTTGGGGAACCCTGGACATAGACCTCTTTGCAAGTCCACTGAATGCCAAACTTCCCCGTTTCTGTTCCAGGATTCTGGCTCAATGTTGTCAGGCAAGGGACGCCTTCTTCCTCCACTGGGGTCAGGACTTCCTATATGCCTTCTCACCCTTTCCCCTCATCCCCAAAACCCTGTTCAAGCTTCAGAGAAACAGAGGTCAAATGATCCTCATAGCTCCACGTTGGCCACGGCAACGTGGTACCCTCTGCTCCTACATCTCTCTCAAGCTCCGCCTCTGGAGTTGAGATCCGCTCCAGATCTTCTTTCCCAAGAGGACGGGATTCTCTGGCATCCGAATCCCCAGTCTCTGCATCTCAGAGCCTGGTTGCTGAAAGCCTAGAACTTCAGGATCTTAACCTTTCCCAACAGGTAAAGAAACATCCTTCATGCTTCTAGGAAACCCTCCACAAGACGCTCGTATGCCCTTAAGTGGAAAAGGTTTACCATATGGTGCTCGCAGAAGGGTCTTAACCCTCTTGCGATACCTCTGGAATCAATACTGGAGTATCTCCTTCATTTGTCAAATGCGGGTCTCAAGACAAATTCAGTAAGAGTCCATCTTAGTGCTATTGCAGCTTCTTACAAGCCTCTAAGTGGACAACCTATTTCCTCTCATCCTCACATAGCGAGATTTATGAGAGGCCTTCTTTTAGCAAAGCCTCCCATTAAGCCACCACCGGTGGCATGGGACTTGAATCTGGTGCTCAGGCTGCTCATGAAACCGCCCTTTGAACAATTAGCCACTACATCTCTGAAATTCCTTTCTTGGAAAGTCATCTTCCTCTTGAAATCACATCAGCACGTTGCATCAGTGAATTGCAAGCGTTAGTGGCTGATCCTCGTTATACAAGGTTCCTACCATGATAAGGTAGTTCTTAGGACTCATCCACATTTTATGCCAAAGGTGGTTTCGCCTTTCCATTTAAACCAAGTGGTTTACCTTCCTGTATTCTTTCCGAGGCCTCATGCCTCCAGTGCAGAAAGGAACCTTTATACCTTGGACTATAAAAGAACTTTGGCCTTTTACTTGCAAAGGACACAGCAACAGAGAAAATCTTCTCAACTCTTTGTTGCTTTTGATCCTAGTCATTTGGGACTTCCAGTTTCCAAAAGAACTCTAACTGGATTGTTCATTGCATATCCTTTGCCTATGAGAGTAGGAACCTTCCTCTTGAAGGCCATGTCACAGCTCACAATGTGAGAGCCATGGCAGCTTCAATGGCTCATCTTCACTCTGTGTCTATCAATGACATCTGTCGAGCAGCTATTTGGGCTTCGGTACATACCTTCACAGCCCACTACTGTTTAGACAAGGACTCCCGCCGGGATGCCTTGTTTGGCCAGGCTGTTCTTCAACACCTTTTTCAGACTTAATCAACTCCTACCCACCGTCCCTGGTAGGTTGCCAGAGATCCATGGTGGGGAGGTATGGCCCTTTCAGAAGGCCTAACAACTTCCTGGGGCCATCTCCCTGGCATCTGAAGCTAGGGAGTCCCCATATGTGAAGACTACATTCCTGCTTGTTCCTGGAGATAGCGTAGTTACTCACCTGTAACAGGTGATCTCCGGGAACAGCAGGAATTTAGTCTTCACAACCTGCCCACCTCCCCTAGGAGTTGTATCTCTCTCTTTCCCTCTCTCTTTTGTCTCAGCTATAAACTCAACTGGAGAGGGACAGTTGTAAAGGCGGGAAGACAGCATGCAGGCGCTGTGGAATGCTCCCAAAAGCTTTCCTATTGGATGCTGGGGAGCGTTCCCACGCAGGCTCCGTCAGTACTGACGATACCCATATGTGAAGACTAAATTCCTGCTGTTCCCATAGATCACCTGTTACAGGTGAGTAACTACGCTTTCTGGACCATGTGATGATATTCCAAGGGCTGCAGAGCAGAGATGGCATCCATGAGTCCAAGAAGGGTTGACATGTCTTCAGTAGTAGACTGGCTAACCTACTGAAGAGGGCTTTAAACTAGATTTGTTGGGGATGGGTGACGAAAGCCCCCAAGTAAGCGAAATAGACGGTGCAGAGGGTGATTACTAAAATGGTTAATGGTCTTCATTATAAAACATATGAGAACAGACTTAAGGATCTTAATATGCATACTTTAGAGGAAAAGTGGGATAGAGGAGAATATGATAGAGACATTTAAATACCTCCATGGCATAAATGCACAGGAGTAGAGCCTCTTTCGTTTGAAAGCAAGCTCTACTACAAGGGGACATAGGATGAGGATGAAAGGGGATAGACTCAGGAGTAGTATGTGGAAATATTTCTTTATGGAAAGAATGGTAGATGCATGGAAGTCTCCCAGTGGAAGTGGTAGAGATGAGTACAGTATCTGAATTAAAAAAAAAGCATAGGATAAACATAGAGGATCTCTAAAGGAAAAAAAGGGGACTATTGTAGTAGTTATGAAGGACAGACTAGATAGGCCGTGTGGTCTTTTTTTGCCATTATGTTTCTATGTAACTGATAATTTTGGCCATATAATGACTTATATGGCCAAAAATGAATGATCCCTAGTAAGTGCTAGCAATTTTTATAAAAAAAAAAAATGCTTATGCAGCCAGCACCTGCTGCCGATCACAGAAATGCTTTTGACTGTCAAGCTATTAGAATATTGCACTCTACATGTATAACCAGTAGGAATGTCATTTGGTTCCAAGAGCAGGTAACAAAGGTTAACTATGTCATGAGTGTGCTATGTTTGCTGAAAGAGTTAGTCTTTACAGAGCAAATTCTCTGTGCCCTACCCTTGTGGTCAGGATCGCTGGAAATAACAGCTGTGTTTTTGGGAATGGTGTCGAGTGCTAGGAGCTCAGGACATGGCTGGAGTCCTGAGTGACTGGCGCATGTTGCCCTGTTCATTGTGCACGTGCTGGACTGATCTGTACTCATGGTTCAGATGATGAACAGCTCTCAGTTTTCAGAGGATTTAGTGTTCGCTTTTGCAGACCAGTATCCAGCCTTGAATGTGAAAAAGTGATTACTTGAAAAAATTTAGAAAGACCAGGAAAACAATGCACCCAAGAATTAAAATTGAGCTGCCCAGAGAGAACGAATCTCTTAATGCAGGCTTCACTGAATGCTGTAAGAAATCTCAGTCAGGATTAATCTTATAAAGAAATTGGAGAGAAGATCAGTTTTATAAACCATTAACATTTGTAGATAGTGGGAATTAAATATTTTTAAAATGGGAAGAAAAGGGGGCTGCTAAACCTCCCCCCTCCCACACACACACACATAGGGGAAAAATAGAAAGGGTTCATTTTATTAAGGTTTTTCCATGAATGAAGTCCGTTTTACACACTGAAATGGCCTTTTATAAAATTGTGTGTTGGTAGTACATATGGCAGCAAAATAGCATGTACTTGTGCACATCATGTGTAGGCATTCCTGGGGGCATAGTCTGGGTGGAGCAAAAGCAAAGTGTGTATTATAAAACATATGCATGCATGCCTACATTTAAACCATCATCTCCAGGAACAAGCAGTAATGTAGTCTTCACATATGGGTATCATCGGTACCGACGGAGCCTGCGCGGGAACGCTCCCCAGCGTCCAATAGGAAAGCTTTTGGGAGCATCCCACAGCGCCTGCGTGCTGCCTTCCTGCCTTTCCCAACTGACCCTCTCCAGTTCTTTGTTTTCCGCGGAGCCGACAGGTCGCACATCCTGTCACCGCAGAAAAATTCCCTTCTTATACTTCTTTTTTGTGGTCGCGTCTGCCTTTCCTCAACGCTATACCGGTACCGTCAGTTCTTCTTTTCTTTTTTTCTTAAAAAAACCAAAAAACTTTGTTTCTGAAATCTTTCTCCATTTTCTTCTTGGGTGCCCCGCGCCATTTTGGGCACTAGGCCCAACTTTTTCCCTCAAAATGGAAAAACCCGCTTCGGGTTTTAAAAAGTGTTCTAAATGTGGCGGTACCATCTCCGTCACAGACACCCATGAGTGGTGCCTCAAATGTTTAGGTCCTGACCACTCTATTTCAGAGTGTATTGCCTGTGGAATGATGTGAAAAAGGGGCCGGCAAAACTGAGCTGCTAAGCTCAGCACCCTTTTTCCCTCCAATGCAGCCTCCGTGGCATTGACGTCCCCCAGGGCTTCATCCTCCTCCCATGGATCTCAGGTAACTAAACATAAATCTAGCCAGTCCTCAAAGGGTAGATCTCCTTCTAAACATCGAGATGCCTCTGGCGTAGCCCTTGAGGGACTTTCACCGGCAGAATTGCCCCGGCGGGAGGCTTCGGCTTCCAAAGCACTAACGGGGCTCCAGGATGTTTTTGAGGCTTCAAGGCTTCAACCTCGTCAGAACTACTGGTGCCATGCTCAGGGGTTCCGGCCGCTTTAACCGGCACCGATACCCTAGCATCGGCAGCGACGATAGACCAGAGATTCTTGGCTATTGAACGCAGTCTGGTGGCTCTTCTCACGGCCTCGATGCCCCTGAAACCGCTTCAGACAATTCAACTGGTACCAGCACCGACTGCATCGACATCGGCAGCTATCCTACCGGGACCGAGTCATGTGTCTCTTTCCGGCATCGACAAGTCGGTACTGGACCATTCCGATGCCGACTTCGATCGGTACCGGTACCGTGCATTGCACGATCACCCGGATCGGAGATACTTCAAATCCTCGGATGAGTCTGAAGACTCCGAAAGCTCTGCCGATACCAGAGTACTTCTTCCTGAGGATTCCTCTTCTCCTCAGAGTAGGATGTCTCCATATGTCCTTTCAGGATTTTATCAGAGATGTGGCCCGAGGTCTTTCCATCACAGTGGCTCCTGAAAAAGAGCCTAGGGCAAAGGAATTAGAAATCCTACAATACCCTAAAGCTCCCAAGGAGGGCAGCTACCTTACCTATTTATGAGATTTTGCATGATCTTATGTTAAGGATGTGGGAAACACCTCTAACCACATCTTGAAGCATCACCTTTTCATCAAATATTTCCCAGAGAATACCGAAACACAAGCTCACTCAAATAGCAACAATCCCATTCTTAACACGTAACCTCTGCCAACCCAGTAACACCTCTCACCTCTCTCTCATCCTAACAAAGTACTCTTCATACAATAAGCCGTCCATATGTAAATAGTTCAATTACTATTATTCATTGTAAATAATTACCCCGGTTACCCAAGTTTTTGTCCCTGTTCCATGTAAAAAAACAGATAATATGTATCTTATCTGATGTTTTATTGTTCTATGTAAACCGCGCTGATTATAAATAGTGCGGTATAGAAAAGATGTTAAATAAATAAATAAATAAAATAAATCTCCTCATTCTCGAAGACTTGACACCATGTATCGAGTTCCTCCTTGTCCTGGGTTTCAGAAAACTCTATTACCACACCATTTCATGGTGGTGGAATCAGCCATGAGACAGATGAAGAGTGCAAAAAGGCATACATCAATCCTCCAGGACGTGAGTGTAGGACTCTTGACGCCTTTGGACGTTGATCCTTCCAGGCTTCCATGCTTTCTGCTAGGATTAGTTCCTATATCTTGTATATGGGAATGTTCCTTAAGGAAGTCACAGGAGACTTAGAGCTTATGAGCCCTCTCCTTCCTGATGATAAAAGGCAAGATTATCTTACTCTTGTTAAACATGCTCAGGATGTTTCCAAGTTTGTGAATCGTGCAGCCTTTGACTGCTTTGAATGCATAAACAGAACCTCTGCTATTGCCATAGGTGCACGCAGAATTGCCTGGCTCCAGGCATCTGACTTAGAAATCTGGGTACAGGACAAACTGGGGAATATACCTTGCACAGGAGAGAATCTCTTTGGCAAGAATTGGCAGGAAAAAGCTAATGAGATAGATGCTGACAATATCACTTTGGATAGATTGTCTAAATCTACAGCTAATCCTGCGAGGAAAAGATCCTCTAAGAAACCATTCTTCAGTATGAAGAAGAGGTTTTATCCCTCCTATACCCAGCAGGGACATCGTTCAGGTCAGTCTGCCCAAAAGGGACAGCAGCAACAACTTAGGCAACAAAGGAAGCCAAAAGCAGCTAAGCCTCAACCGGCTCAGCAGACTCAGCCTCCACAGGGGCTTTGACTCCTTTCTATAGAACCTTGCCTTCCTGGCCCTGAACAGCCCAGAACCCTCCACCATCCCAGGAAGGTTATGTCATTTTGCCCCCAGATAGTGTCAGATTACAGCAGAAAATTGGACTCTGTCTATTGTACGAGAGGGGGTACAAGCTTCATTTCCTCAGGATGCCCCCTCCTACAATAGTAAGACAGTTCAATTCTCAGACCTCTCCCAACGACAGGTTAGGTCAAGAAGTCACAATGCTCCTTGCTCAAGGAGCAGTAGAAGAGGTGCCCATTCCCCAGCGGGATACAGGGTTTTACTCCCCCTATTTCCTTATTCCAAAGAAAACAGGAGTACACAGACCCATTCTAGACCTCGGAGACTTGAACAAATTCCTGTTCAGAGAGAAGTTCAAAATGATTTCTCTAGGAACTCTGCTGCCATACCTTCAGAGTCAGGATTGGCTTTGTTCTCTAGATCTCAAGGATGCGTACACTCATGTTCTCATCCATCCAACTCATCGAAGGTTCCTTCGATTCCTGTTTCAAGGGAAGCACTGCCAATAGAGGGTTCTTCCTTTTGGCCTGACTTCTGCACCAAGGGTGTTCACAAAATGCATGGCTGTGGTAGCAGCATTTCTCCGCACCTTGGGAATATTGGGAATATTTGTCTTCCCTTACTTACACGACTGGCTCATTCGAGCCCCTTCAGAGCCAGAGGCCAGGATGACTCTGTCTCGCACAATGTGCATCCTTCAGTATTCGGGACTTGTCATAAACATCCCAAAGTCCAACCTTGCTCCCACTCAATCCCTAGAGTTTATAGGAGCTCTTCTGGATACCAGACAGACAAGGGCCTTCCTTCCACAGCCCCGCTGCCTTCGCATTGTGCTGTTAGCTTCCCAAGCAGTGCTAAAACCTCACCTCACTGCTTGGGAAAGGTTACAGTTGCTAGGCCACATGGCATCCACCGTGCATGTGGTTTCTTATGCTCGCCTCCATATAATGGCAGCCCAGTGGACCTTATCCACTCAGTGGACTCAGGTGGCAGGTTGCCTTTCAGATAAAATAGCAAGCTCAGATCGCCTTATTTTGTCCCTCCAATGGCGGCAGCCACCCAAAAACCTTCTGGTGGGGTCTCCTTTTCAGCAACCCCCACCCCAAGCCACTCTAACAACAGATGCTTCACAGGTGGGTTGGGGAGCCCATCTGCAAGGCCTCTCCACAGGAGGTCTATCTCCATATCAATCTCCTGGAGCTCAGAGCAATCTTCCTTGCTCTTCGAGTTTTTCACACCCAGCTCAGCTACAAGACAGTCCTAGTTCAAACGGACAATCAGGTAGCCATGTTCTATGTGAAAAAGTAGGGTGGAACAGGCTCTGTCGCTGTGCAACGAAGCTTTGCGAATATGGGCCCTTGCCAGAGAGCATCAGATTCATCTCCTTGCGGTGTATCTTCCAGGCATTCAAAACTCTTGGGCAGACAAACTCAGTCGAGTTCTGCTTCTACATGAATAGTCACTCCATGAAGACCAGGTGGCCCAAATTTTTCAAATTTGGGGAACCCCGGACATAGACCTCTTTGCAAGTCCGCTGAATGCCAAACTTCCCTGGTTCTGTTCCAGAATTCCAGCTCGAGGCTGTCAGGCCAGGGATGCTTTCCTCCTTCATTGTGGTCAGGACTTCCTGTATGCCTTTCCACCCATTCCCCTAATTCCCAAAACCCTGTCCAAGCTTCATAGAGACAGAGGTCATATGATCCTCATAGCTGTACATTGGCCATGGCAAACGTGGTACCCTCTGCTCCTACATCTCTCTCAAGCTCCGCCTCTGGAGTTAGGATCTGCTCCATATCTTCTTTCTCAAGAGGACGGGATGCGGTGGCATCCGAATCCCCAGTCTCTGCATCTCAGGGCCTGGTTGCTGATTGCCTAGAACTTCATGGTCTTAACCTTTCCCAGCAGGTAAAGGATATCCTTCATGCTTCCAGGAAGCCTTCCACAAGACGCTCTTATGCATTTAAGTGGAAAAGGTTTACCATATGGTGCTCGCAGAAGGGTCTTAACCCTCTTGCGATACCTCTGGAATCATTACTGGAGTACCTCCTTCATTTATCAAATGCAGGGCTTAAGACCTATGCAGTGAGAGTCCATTTGAGTGCTATTGCAGCTTCTTTCAAGCCTGTAAATGGACAAGCTATTTCCACTCATCCTCTCATAGCAAGATTTATGAGAGACCTTCTTTTAACGAAGCCTCCTATTAAGCCCCCACTGGTGGCATGGGACTTAAATCTGGTACTTGGGCAGCTCATGAAACCGCCCTTTGAACCATTAGCCACTGCCTCTTTGAAATTCCTTTCCTGGAAGGTTATCTTTCTCATTGCAATCACATCAGCACGTCGCATCAGGGAATTGCAAGCGTTGGTGGCTGATCCTCCTTATACAAGGTTCCATCATGATAAGGTAGTCCTTAGGACTCATCCACACTTTATGCAAAGGTGGTTTCACCCTTTCATTTAAACCAAGCGGTTTAACTTCCTGTATTCTTTCCAAGGCCTCACGCCTCAAATACAGAAAGGAACCTTCATACTTTGGACTGTAAAAGAGCTTTGGCCTTTTACTTACAAAGAACACAGCAACATAGAAAATCCTCTCAACTCTTTGTTGCTTTTGATCCTAGTCATTTGGGACTTCCAGTCTCCAAAAGGACACTGTCCAGCTGGATTTCACAGTGTATATCTTTTGCCTATGAGAGTAAGAACCTTCCTCTTGAAGGCCATGTCACAGCTCACAATGTGAGAGCTATGGCAGTCTCAATGGCTCATCTTCACTCTGTGTCTATCAACGACATCTGTCGAACAGCTACTTGGGCTTCGGTACATACCTTCACAGCCCATTACTGCTTAGACAAGGACTCACACCGGGATGCCTTGTTTGGTCAGGTTGTTCTTCAACACCTGTTCCTGACTTAATCAACTCCTACCCACCATCCCTGGTAGGATGCCAGAGATCCATGGGGGGAAGTGGAGCCCTTTCACAAGGGCACACAACTTTCTGGGGCCATCTCCCTGGCATCTGCAGCTAGGGAGTCCCCATATGTGAAGACTACATTCCTGCTTGTTCCTGGAGATAGCATAGTTACTCATCTGTAACAGGTGATCTCCGGGAACAGCAGGAATTTAGTCTTCACCAGCCACCCACCCACCCCTCTAGGAGTTGTATCTATCTCTCTTTCTCTCTCTCTTTTGTCTCTATTTTAAACTCAACTGGAGAGGGACAGTTGGGAAAGGCAGGAAGGCAGCACGCAGGCGCTGTGGGATGCTCCCAAAAGCTTTCCTATTGGACGCCGGGGAGCTTTCCCACACAGGCTCCGTCGGTAGTGATGATACCCATATGTGAAGACTAAATTTCTGCTCTTCCCGTAGATCACCTGTTACAGGTGAGTAACTATGCTTTCAAAGCAAGTGTAATGCGTGTGTCGGCCTTTGCACGCTACAGGGGGCTGGTTCCTTTATAAAATATAGCTCAAATAACATCGTTTCCTCCAGCCTCAAAAAATATTGTTGAACCTTTCTTCAAAGAAACTCCAATACCAACTTTTTCAGGCACATGAAGCCCAGATACAGCAGGCTTTTGGGTCAGATTTTATATAATTTATCATTGATCTAGTAAGATTTTTTTATATAACAACTTTAAAACTTAAAAAGTTGTTGTATACAGTGTATATATATGTGTATATATATGTATATATATATATATGTAGATTTATATGTATATATGTATGTTTCCTCAGACATAAAGACATAATAGGTTTTGTGGTTTTGATGTGCCTGTATAAAATAGACTTAAAATAGATGCCTATTTGGTCTTCTCATAGGTATCCAGTTAAAAATTAATTAGGTGCCTGATTTTATAACCATTTTCTGCAGCATTTCCTGGTGGCAGATCTTCATCTAAACAATCCAGGTCTTGTACAGCTTGTATCTTATATCTTTCTGCGTAACGGATGTAATGCAATATATTAATCAAGAAAGGCTGTGACAAGAAAAGCAAATTGCTCAAATTTAGTGCTACTGTCAAAATTGATAATCTCAAGAACAGCACAAGAGAATGTTTCCTCACAGAAAGAGTGGTGTATACTTGGAATAGCCTCCCAATGATGGTAAAAGCAATAATAGAATTCAGGAAAGCATTGATGAAATACAGATGATCCTTAGTTGCGAAGAAATGGAAGGGAAAAGCCAGAAATCAAGTACTGCAACAATTAAAAACGGTGGTCCTAGTGATTTTTCTCCAAGGACAAGTAAGATATATACCCCTTCCAAATGGGTGACCATGATTTGATGGAGTCTAGAGCAGAGGAAACGTAAAGAAAGTTTTCTAAGCTGTTAGAACTTTCTAGAACAGTGAACTGCATGTATGGTTTCTTGTACACTGATTTCTCATGGAACCATCTCATTGTCAGTATTTTTATGGAGCTTACCAGATGTTCATTTCTGCGGGTTTCTTTTCTCCATTATTGAAAGCGTTAAGCCTCTCTTGCACTGGTTTATCTGAGTTTCACCTGCTCTTCTCCTAGAAACCTCTCCTAGTTGGGGTTTCTGGTCATTTTGAAAGTTTTAGTGTTATGGTACAGCTGCAATCTGCAGCAATATCTCCTGCCCTAACATCACCCCCTCTCTGGATGGTACAAAGCTCACTCTGACTGAGCTTCAGATATCTTGGAATAATCAATGCTGAGTTCTCCTTCCATCAACAGATCTCTGCTTTCAGTAAATCTAATTTGCTTCCTCTTCACCAGTTCTGGGCTGTATGCTGTCTTCTAAATTCCCAGGCACAGTAAACCCTCATCCATGCTCTTGTCACCTCAAGACCAAGTGAGCGATACAATATAGGGGGTGAGGTACTTCTGTCCACAAAAGAAGAGCAGGACCTAGGCGTGATTGTGTCTGATGAAGTTAAAGTAGCTAAACAGGTAGAAAAGGCGACAACGAAAGCTAGAAGGATGCTTGGGTGCAGAGGGAGAGGAATGGCCAGCAGAAGCAAGGAAGTGATAGTGCCTTTATATAAGTCTTTGGTGTGACTTCATTTGGAGTATTGTGTGCAATTCTGGAGACCGCACCTTCAAAAGGATATAAAGTGGTTGGAGTCTGTGCAGAGGGTGGCCACGAAAATGGCAAGTGGTCTTCATTATAAAGCATATGAGGACAGACTTAAGGATCTTAATATGTATGCTTTAGAGGAAAGGCGGGATAGAGGTGACATGATTGAGACAATGAGGATGAGGGTGAAAGGGGATAGACTTAAGAGTAATATGCAGAAATATTTCTTTATAGAAAGAGTGGTAGATGCATGGAATAGTCTCCCAGTGGGGTGGTTATGATGAGGACAGTATGGGACAAACAGAGGATCTCTAAAGGAAAAAAGGGGACTGTTATAGTGGTTGATATGAAAGGGCAGACTAGATAGGCCATGTGGTCTTTTTCTGCCATCATGTGTCTGTTTCTATTCTCGATATAGTCCACAATAGTAAAAGGAATTGATTGCAATTGGGGATACTTGTTGTGTGGTTGCCAAACTGCAAAACATCTCCTCTATTTGTATGGTAGACTAAGGAATGTCTCCAGGCTGTGATACAGTTGCAGATCTGTGTAGACACACCCAATGATGTCCATATTAGGGACATCCATGTTTATAGAATCGCGTCTGGACTTGAATATGCCTGCCATTTTTGGGGACGTTTTGGCCTGGATGTCTCTGATAGCAGCTAGACATCCTTTTATATCACGATGGAAGTTGTAGGGGCAAATATAGTGACAGAATTCAAAATGGCATGGGACAGACACAGTAAATCCCTTTATAGCAACAGGATAAAATCAAAATAACCTTAACTGTCTGTTATCTCAACAAATAGGGATGACCTGCTTGGATTGGTGCGTACGCCCCTAAACAAAGGCATGGGGAGCGGTGACCTGTACAGAGCGGCAGGTGCAACTACTTTTGCCACCTTGCTGGGCAGACTAGATGGATCATGTTGGTCTTTATCTGCCGTCATATATTATGATAAGATTGAACCCTGGAGCACACCGCTACTCGCCTTCCTTTCATCCAAGTGAGTTCCATTTACCATCACCTTCTGTTGTCTGTTAGTCAACCAATTTCTAATACAGTTCACTAACTTGGGACCCATCCCCAGGCTGTTTAGTTTATTGATAAGCCTCCTTTGAAAAACGGTATCAAAGGCTTTACTGAAAAATCCAGGTAGATGACATCCATTGCATGCCCTTGATCTAGTTCTCTGGTCACCCAATCAAAGAACTCAGTCAGATTTGTTTGGCAAGATCGTCCTTTGGTAAAACCATGTTGCCGCGGATCATGCAACCTGTTGGTTTTGAGAAGTCCACTATTCGTTCTTTAAGGAGCGCCTCCATTACTTTTCCCACCACCAAGATAAGACTTACCAGCCTGTAGTTTGTCACTTCTTCTCTGTTACTACTTTTGTGAAGAGGTATCACATCAGCCCTTCTCCAGTCCTGTGGAACTTCTCCTGTCTCCAAGGATCTATTAAAAACATTCTTTAATGGCCCTGCAAAAACCTCTTTAAGCTCTTTCAGTATCCTGAGATGTGTCCCATCCAGTCCCATGGCTTTGCCACTTTTCAGTTTTGCAAGCTGTTCTAACACATCATCTTCTGTGAATGGTGTGATATCTCTCCATTCCCATTTTTATATTTGGGAATCACAGGTGGTCCTTTTCCAGGATTTTCTTCAGTAAAAACAGAGCAGAAGTATTTGTTTAGCAATTTCGCCTTTTCAATGTCACTTTCCACTAGTCCATTCCCAGCATTTCTGAGTCCTGCAATTCCACCTCTGATTTTCCTGCTCTCCCGAATATACCTGAAGAAAGTTTTGTCAACACACTTCACATTTTTAGCCATCTTTTCCTCTGCCTTTGATTCTGCTTACCTTATTTCCCTTTTTGTCTCTTTTAGTTTGATCCTGTATTCCTTTCTGTGTTCTTCTGTTTGCGAGCTTCTGAATTTTGTGAAAGCTGTGTTTTTTTGCCTTTATTAGAGCAGCCATTGCTTTGGAGAACCAAATAGGTTTCCTTTTCCTTTTGTTTTTATTTACTTTTCTTACATATGTATCTGTTGCCCCTTTTATTGCCACCTTTAGTTTAGCCCATTGCAATTCCACGTCCCTTATCCACTCCCACCCTGCCAACTCCTCCTTCAGGTACTTGGCCATTTTAGAAACATAGAAACATGATGACAGAAAAAGACCACATGGCCTATCTAGTCTGTCCTTCCATATCAACAACTAAACAGTCCACTTTTTACCTTTAGAGATCCTCTGTGTTGGTCCCATGCTTTTTTGAAATCAGTTACTGTCCTCATCTCTACCACCTCCACTGGGAGACTATTCCACGGATCCACTACTCTTTCCGTAAAGAAATATTTCCGCATATCACTCCTGAATCTATCTCCCTTCACCCTCATCCCATGTCCCCTCGTAGCAGAACATGCTTATAATTGAAAGAGGCTCTCTCCCTGAACATTTATGCCACGGAGGTATTTAAACATCTCAATCATATCACCTCTATCCCGCCTTTCCTCTAAGGTGTACATATTAAGATCCTTAAGTCTGTCCTCATATGCTTTATAATGAAGCCCACTAATCATTTTAGTAGCCACCCTCTGCACCGACTCCATCCTGTTCACATCCTTTTGAAGGTGCGGTCTCCAGAATTGCACACTATACTCCAAATGAGGTCGCACCAAAGACTTATACAGAGGCATTATCACCTTCTTTTTTCTGCTAGCCATTCCTCTCCGTATGCACCCAAGCATCCTTCTAGCTTTTGCCGTCACCTTTTCTACCTGTTTAGCTACTTTAAGATCATCAGACACAACCACGCCTAGGTCCCGCTCTTCTTTAGTGGACAAAAGTACTTCACCTCCTATACTGTATTGCTCCCTTGGATTGCTGCAGCCCAAATGCATAACCTTACATTTTTTAACATTAAATCCCAGCTGCCAAATTCTAGACCATTCTTCAAGCTTAGCTAGATCCCTCCTCATGTTATCTACACCTTCCTGGGTGTCTACTCTATTGCAGATTTTGGTATCATCTGCAAAGAGGCAAACCTTACCCGACAGCCCTTCCGCTATATCACTAACAAAGATGTTAAAAAGAATCGGACCAAGGACAGATCCCTGGGGCACACCACTGGTAACATCCTTCTCCTCAGAGTGAGCTCCATTTACTTGTACTCTTTGTCGCCTCCCACCCAACCAATTTCTAACCCAAGCAGTAACTTTAGGGTCCATCCCTAGGGTGCTCAGTTTGTTTATAAGTCGCCTGTGAGGAACAGTGTCAAAGGCTTTACTGAAATCTAAATACACCACATCTAGAGCTCTCCCTCGGTCCAACTCCCTGGTCACCCAGTCAAAGAAATCAATCAGATTTGTCTGACAAGACCTGCCTCTGGTGAATCCATGCTGCCTCGGATCCTGTAATCCGCTGGACTCCAGAAACCTCACTATTTTCTCTTTCAGCAGCGTTTCCAATAATTTACTCACCACCGAAGTTAAACTAATCGGCCTGTAGTTTTCAACCACATCCTTACTTCCGCTTTTGTGTAAAGGCACAACATGAGCCTCTCTCCAGTCCTTTGGCACCACTCCTGACTCCAACGAGACATTGAAAAGGTCAGTCAGTGGAGCTGCTAGAACGTCCCCAAGTTCCCTCAGTATTCTAGGGTGTATCCCATCCGGTCCCATCGCTTTGTCTACATTAAGTTGAGCTAGTTTCTCACGAACACAGTCTTCTGAAAATTGTTCAAGATGTCCCTCAGGATTTTATTGAAGTCAGTGTTTTTGAAGTCTAGGACTTTGAGCTTGCTATGATTGGTCTGCACCTTGGCTTTTATCTCAAACTACACCGCGTGATGATTGCTGCTACTCACATGGGCACCCACCTGGACATTCAACACGCTATCTCTCTTGTTGAGCACCAAATTTATCATCGAGCTTTCCCTGGTCGATTCCATCACCATTTGTCTAAGTAATGCATCTTGGAAAGTATCCACAATATTTTTTACTTCTTTCCAGATTTGCAGAATGAATATTCCAATGTACATCGTATAGATTAAAGTCACCTAATTTGATCACTTCCCCCTTCGTGGCAATCTTTGCAATATAAGAACATAACATAAGAACGTATCTATAATCAATTCGCTATCTATTTCTTTGGTTTGAGTTGGAGGCCTGTAGACTACACCAGTATGGATGACAGTGCCGTCTCCTCTTTCCAACACAATCCAGAGTGCTGCTTCTTTTCCCCAGCATTTCAGTAGCTTTAATATTGCTTTTGACATATAAGGTTACTCCTCCTCCTTTTCTACTCTCTCTTTCTCTTCTAAAGATTATAGTCAGCTATGGCTATATCCCATTCATGCGACTTGTTAAACCATGTTTTTATAATGGCCACAATGTTCAAGTCCATTTCCACCATTAGGGCTTCCAGGTCAGGAACTTTGTTGGCTAGGCTTCGAGCATTTGTGCTCATTGTTTTCCAGCATTTGTTGACTAGCTTGCTTGTATTTTGCATGGCTTTTGTTCTACACATCTCTTCCCACTTGTCATTGATGTGTAGTTTAAAAGCATGGCTGTTTCCAATGTTGTTATGCTTTTGCTGGGAGTGACGGCCTGTACTTGTCCTTCCCCATCCATCACCACCTTTCCCTAGTTTAAATGCCTGTCACTCAGGATCCTTTTCCCTGCAACAGAGAGTTGTATAGTCCATCAGCACAGTGTAGCCTCTTGTTGATCCATCTATTTCCCCAGTCGCCTATATATCTGAATCCTTCTTGTTTGCACCAGGTTTGGAGCCATGTATTAAAGTTGTTTATACGATGCAGCCTTTCTGCCCCCTTAACAAGAACAGGTAGAACTTCTGAGAATGCTACAGTGTTAACAGTGGGCTTGAATTTCTCTCCCAGAGTCTGGAAGTCCCTTTGAACTGCAGAGGCACTGTTTCTAGCCAGGTCATTTGTACCCAAGTGGATGACAACATCTTTTGGAGTGCTCACTTTCTGCGCTAACTACACCAACAGTTTGGTTTGTATTCCTGCTGGCTGAAGAGCCTGGGAGGTATTTGACCATCTTCTCTCCTTTGAACTGTGTTCCCAAGTTGGTGCCTCTGATGATGGAATCTCCAAGGAGTAGTCATTTTCTGTTTTATGATTTTTTTTTCTTTATATTTGGTGCATTATCAGTAGATTGGGCATTGACTCTCTCATTTAAGGGCACTTTAGTTTCCATGGATTGGGCACCCTCATTATCCAAGGCAGAGAAGGTATTATGCGGGGATATCTCTTGATGTATAGGGTGTCTCTACATTACAGATCACAACCTACCATAGCCCACTGTGATCCATTTGTTTCTGGGCTGTTTGATTCTTTGTGGGAGCAGTGGTGGATTTTGTTCCGTTTGTACCCTAGAAGATGTGTGTTTAATTGCAGCTAGTTCTTCCCTTAGTAGAATCAATTCTTTATGCATAGCAGCTAACTTGAGGCATATAGGGCAAGCTCTTAGGTTCCAAATGATTCTTCTCAGAATGAAAGCACCACAGTTATTGCATTGAATACACAACTGATTAAGCGGTCCTAGGAGAAGGAGAAAGGTGGGTGTAATACCTAATTAAAAGGACAGATGTCAACATATATGATAACTATATAGGTAATGCAGCTCTGGGGTGGATGGGGTGAGGGGTAGGGTGGGCAGGAACCTAAGTGTCCCTGGCCAGTAGGTCTTACATGAACTGAGGGCACACTCAGATATCTGATTTAAAGGCTATGCAAGGAATGTAGGCAGTCAGAATATTCCTAAAAAACTATATCCAACAGTTAAAATCTATATTAAAAAAAACCCAGGCAATAGTAAAGTCTGAAAGCTTAGCTGTGTGGAGTCTCTTGAAGCTGTGAAGACTAGAGTTGATCAGGTACTTGTGGACAGGCTCTAGAGGTGATTCAATTAGCCCCACCCTGTGAAGCAAGCTTGTAACAGACAACGGATACTGAAATATTCAAACTGAACTTTTACTTCTATGTATCAGCCTACTATGCAAAGGTCCCTGTAACTTTAAAATTATACCTTTGCTACAAAAATTAAGTGTGAGACTTAGGTAGAAGACTAGGTCTCTACAAATCTAAGTGCATCTATTCCAAGTAGCTATATATCACAAGTGTCCCTGGCCAGTAGGCCTTACATGAACTGAGGGCACACTCAGATATCTGATTTAAAGGCTATGCAGGAAATATAGTCAGTCAGAATATTCCTAAAAACCTATATCCAACAGTTAAAATTTATATTTAAAAAACAGGCATTAGTAAAGTCTGAAAGCTGCATTGGTAGTCTGATCCCCTGAAGCATACTACTGTATTCTGTTTTGGTTTCCACGTGTTAAAACGAGCTACTTGTAAGATTTGACTCGCTGGAGCTGGCTGGTTGTGGTGTGAAATGTAGAGCATATGCTATTCTGGAAGGGAATGCACACACTGTCATCTTTGGAAGTAATGCACCGCTTCCTCCACTCACAGCCGGCACTAGCTCTGTCCAACAGTGAAATGTGACCTAATTGCAGAGTCATCCAGGTCTCTGCTGGGCTGCTTCCATTTCTGTGCTGCGCTACACCAAGCCAGGATAGGGCTTAAAGGAGTTTAAGGGCTGTGTTCTGTCTCTCCAGCCTTCTAATTTTCACTGACCTTGTTCTTGTTTGCCCTACCGTCTTGATAGCATTGAAAGCTAATGCCAGCAACTGCTATTTATATCAGGTGATGAGAGAGGTTTTCTCTACAGCCAATCTCGTTTTCATGTCCTTGTGTGCCTCATGTTCAAATGATGCTTTTGATTTAAGAAATGCCTTCTGTCAAGAAGGGATTTCAGTGTACTTTGTAGCCTTAGCATTTCAGACACATAAATGCAGCCCCTTCTGGAGGTATTATATTCCTTAGGTTTGAATTGCAGGACATCCACCAAAGGACAGAAAGGAACAATGGCACTTTATTGGTTGTAGTGGCACCCTTTAAAAATAAAATTGTGCTTAGAAAATAATAATCTGGTTTCATAAAAATTTCATTTGTACACCTTTGAATCCTTCACTTGATTTGCAGCTTGTTGTGCTGTGAAGGCCTGTATGCATCAGTGATGCTGAGAGCTAAGCTGTCAGTAGTGTAACTACCGGCAGGGTCGCCCAAGATAGACAAGTCTCAGCTGAGGTGCCAGACTAAGACAAACCACACATCTGGGCAGCAGTAGAATGGGACAGTGTTGGCAGTGGAGGATCACATTCCTGTGACTATAACAGCAGCACTAGCATTACCTGCGTGGAAGAAAGGCTTGGCAATCTATTTCCATATCTTTCCATGAAAACCCAATGGATAGTCACAACAAAACAAATTTCACTATAGTTCTGGCCACTCTATCAACAATGAGCTGCTTGACTGAAGACCGAATACTGTTTAGGACAGCTATCCAGAGGGTCACCATGAGTCAACACCGACTTGATGGAACCTAACAACAACAGAAACAACACTCCTTTGAGTATACTTCTGTCTTCTGTATAATATCAACATTTCTCTTTCAGTAACTGATAGTCTGTAGGGGCATTAGCAGTTATTGCAACAATAATGTACAAAAGTGTGCCGTGGTAACAGCTCCACAGTGTCTGGAAGATTTGGTGCTTGTTCGGTCTTCAGTCAAGCAGCTCATTGCTAATAAAGTGGTGTCCATAGCTGCTGTTATTGTATCGATCCATCTCATTGCCGGCCTTCCTCTTTTACGGTGACCTTTTACCTTGCCAAGCATTATGTCTTTCTCCAATGATCTTTCTCTTTGCAGGATATGTCCAAAGTATGAAAGTCAAAGTCTTGTCATCTGTGCTTCTAAGGAAAGCTTAGGTTTGATCTCCTCTAGTACTGACTGATTTGTTCTTTGGGCAATCCACAGTATACACAGTATTCGTTGCCAGCACCATAATTCAAAGGCATCAATTTTCTTCCTGTCTATCTTTTTCACTCTCCAACTTTTGCATCCATGTGACGTTATTGAAAATGCCATGGCCTGGACAAGTCGAATCTTTGTATGGAGAGAGACATCTCTGCTCTTGGGGATCTTGTCTAGGTCTTTCATAACCATTCTGTCCATCTGTCCAAGAAAGGTCAATGCGTCTTCAATAGTAGACTGGCTAATCTACTGAAGAGGGCTTTAAACTAGATTCGTTGGGGATGGGTGAAGAAAGCCCCCAGATAAGTGAAATATTAAATACCTTTATGGAAATGGGTAAAAGGGGTAACACATGGAAAGCGGTGTGTATAAATGTCTGTAGCATGGGAAATAAGATCCCTGATGTTGAAGCTTTGGTGGTAGTGGCTGACTTGGATTTAGTGGCAGTTACAGAAACATGGTTCACAGAAAACCATAACTGGGATGTAACTATACCAGGCTATACTTTATTCAGAAAGGACAGGGTAGGAAGAAGGGGAGGAGGAGTGGCACTATATGCAAAAAAGAATATAAACGCTTTGGAATTACAGAGCTTAAAAGGGAAAGAGGAGGCACTGTGGGTTAAACTAGAAAGAGGGAAAGAGAAATCTATTTGCATTGGCGTGATATACAGACCTCCCTCACAGGAGGAAGAGGTGGACAGAGAGTTAATTGAAGACATACACAACATTGCTAGGAATGGGGAAGTGCTACTAATAGGCAATTTCAATATGCCAGATGTTGATTGGCACATTCCTGCTGCAGTATCATCTAGAAGTAAGGAGATCCTGGATTCTCTACAGGGAGAACTATTCAGGCAATTGGTAACAGATCCCACACGTGAAGGGGCCATACTGGACTTGGTGCTTACCAATGGTGAAAGTGTTTTTGATGTTATAGTGGGAGATCATTTTGCATCCAGTGATCACCAGATGGTTGTTTCAGTATTAGGACTAGGGCTGTTAGAATCCATTCAAAAGTGAGGGTCTTAGACTTTAGGAAAACTAACTTTGCCAAGATGGGCCAATACCTCAGGGAGTTGTTAGCGGGATGGGAAAGCTGGGTGATGTAGAAAAACAATGGGCAAAACTGAAAGGGGATAGTTTAAGAGCAACCAACCTTTTTGTTAAAATGGTAAATAAAAGTAAACGGAAAAGGAGATCACTTTGGCTTTCGAAAGAAGTATCTAAAAAGGTGAAGAAAAAGAGGGAGGCATTCATGAAATACAAGAGATCACAGAGAGAGGAAGACAGGCATCTATATTTGAAAAAACTTAGAGAAGCTAGCAAAGTAGGAAAGCAAAGAGTCAAAAAGAGGAAGGCATAGCCAATACAATAAAATGGGGGGATAAGACATTTTTCAGATATGTTAGCGAGAAGAGGAAGGTCAAAAGTGGCATTGTCAGACTCAGGGGTGAAGGGGAAGAATATGTAGAAGCTGATGAGGATAAAGCAGAATTGCTTAACAAATATTTCTGTTCTATGTTCACAGATGAAGAACCAGGAGCAGGACCTCAGAAAACACCCGCAAACAGGAACAGAAGCGAGGGGCATCTTGAACAATTTTCAGAAGACTGTGTTCGTGAGACACTAGCTAAACTTAAAGTAGACAAAGCGATGGGACCGGATGGGATACACCCTAGAATACTGAGGGAACTTGGGGACGTTCTAGCAGCTCCACTGACTGACCTTTTCAATGCCTCGTTGGAGTCGGGAGTGGTGCCAAAGTACTGGAGAGAGGCTCATGTGGTGCCTTTACACAAAAGCAGAAGTAAGGATGTGGTTGAAAATTACAGGCCGGTTAGTTTAATTTCGGTGGTGAGTAAATTATTGGAAACGCTGCTGAAAGAGAAAATAGTAAGGTTTCTGCAGATTACAGGATCTGAGGCAGCATGGATTCACCAGAGGCAGGTCTTGTCAGACAAATCTGATTTATTTCTTTGACTGGGTGACCAGGAAGTTGGACTGAGGGAGAGCCCTAGATGTGGTATATTTAAATTTCTGCAAAGCTTTTGACACCGTTCCTCACAGGCGACTTATAAACAAACTGAACACCCTAGGGATAGACGCTAAAGTTACTGATTGGGTTAGAAATTGGTTGATTGGGAGGCGTCAAAGAGTACAGGTAAATGGAGCTCACTCTGAGGAGAAGGAAGTTACCAGTGGTGTGCCCCAGGGATCTTTCCGTGGTTTGATTCTTTTCAACATTTTTGTAACCCTCCATTGCCTCAGGTACACTTAGATTGTGAGCCCTTCAGGGACAAGGGAATAAAAAGTACCTGTTAGTATACATGTAAACCACATTGATTCTAAATAGCACAGTATAAAAAAGAAATAAATAAAAATAAAATATCTCCAGGAACAAGCAGGAATAAGTCCTCACATATGGGTACGTCGGTACCGACGGAGCCTGCGCGGGAATGCTCCCCAGCTTCCCAGAATGAAAGCTTTTGGGGCATCCCACAGCGCATGCGCGCTGCCTTCCCACCTTTCCTACCAACTCTCCTCAGTTCTTCTTTTCCGCGGAGCCAGCAGGTCGTGTTCCTGTCACCGCTGAAGAAGTTCTTTATTTTAATTTATTTCTTTGGTCGCGTGTCTGCCTTCCCCGACGCCGGACCAGTACCGCCGGTCTTTTCTTTTCTTTAAAAAAAAACAACAAAAAACTAAAACTATCTTTTTTCCTCACTTGGTGTATTTTCTTCTTAGGCCTCCAGGCCCACAAGAAACTTTCCCTCATGGAAAAACCAGCCTCCGGCTTAAAAAAATGCACTAAGTGTAGCGGTACAATTTCTGTTACAGATACCCATGAATGGTGTCTTAAATGTTTGGGGCCTGAACACTCCATCCCGGATTGCCAGTCCTGTTCTCTAATGTCTAAACGAGGGTTACGGAACCGGGCAGCCAAGCTCCATGTGCTGTTTCCCACGGATGCACCGGCGGTAGCATCGACATCTTCCAGGTTTTCCTCTCCTGATGGATCTCAGGTAACCAAACATACTTTTAGCAGGTCCTCGAAGGGCAAATCTCCCTCTAAGCATCGAGATGCCTCCGGGCTTGCCCTTGAGGATCCTGCCCCAGCCAAACAACCCCGGCGGGAAACTCCGGCTTCCAAAGCTCCTCCTATGGGGTAACAGGTTGACATCGATGGCACGGCCTCGACCGATCACCTGTTAGACTGCTCTGGGGTACCGGCACAATCTCCCGGTACCGACATCCAGGCAGTCGTGGCGTCCATGGATCACACTGTGCAATCCATGCAGCAGGCTATACTGGCTTTCATCAAGGCTGCGACGCCGTCGGTACCACAACAAGCTCTGTTGTCGGTACCGGTGCCGATACCGGTACCAACTTCGATACCGGTACCGGCTGTATCGACATCGGCCAGGATACCGATTCCGGCTCCCTGTCCTGGGCTCTTTCTCGGTACCGACCCGGTACCGGGGACACCCGATGTCGGTACCGATCGATACGCCTATCGATCTTTAGAATCGAGCAGACGATACTTCGATTCTTCTGATGATTCTGAGTCATCGGATGAGTCCCCTGAAGTATCTGTCACCCTTCCTGAGGAGCCGCCTTCTCCAAAAAGGAGAATGTCTCCTCCAGAGGATTTGTCCTTTCAAGACTTCATAATAGAAGTAGCTAAAGGACTCTCTATTTCAGTAACCTCTGAAAAAGAACCTAGAGCAAAGAAATTAGATATTTTGGGATACTCTAAGGTTCCCAGAGAGGCAGTCACCTTGCCAATTCATGAAATTCTTCAAGAACATTTGATTGAATTGTGGGAGACTCCTCTCACCCTTTCTCCTCATTCTCGTAGATTGGACACTATGTACCATGTCCCTCCTTCTCCTGGATTTCAAAAAACTCAGCTTCCTCACCACTCCATTGTGGTGCAGTCAGCTATGAAGAGGATAAAGAGTACCAAAAGACACTCTTCTACTCCCCCAGGAAGAGAATGCAGGACTTTGGATGCTTTTGGTAGGAAAATCTTCCAAGCTAGCATGCTTATTGCCAGAATCAATTCATACAGCCTTTATATGGGTATGTTTTTGAAGGAGGTTGCAGAAAAACTGCACAACTTTCTTCCTTTTATTCCAGAGGATAAAAGGGATGAGTTCCTTCTTTGGCTTAAGCATACTCAAGACATTTCAAAGTTTTCCAACAGGGCAGCCTTTGATTCTTTTGAAGGTGCCAGCAGAGCCTCAGGCATTGCTTTAGCTGCTCGTAGAATTGCTTGGCTCCAGGCTTCTGATCTAGAACCCTGGGTTCAAGATGGGTTAGGAAATCTGCCCTGTACAGGTTGAAATCTATTTGGCAGAGAGTGGCAAATTAAAGCCACTCAAATGGACGCAGAAAATGCTGCTCTGGATAGACTTTCTAAGTCTACCTCCATTCCGGCCAAGAAGAAATCTTTTAAAAAGTCTTTTTACAAGAAGGGCAGATTTCCTTCCACTTCTGGTCAACAATCTTCTACAGGTCGCTTTGCTACTAAGCGTCAGCAACCTAAACAGGCCAGGCCTAAACCTGCAGGGGCTGCTGCAACCCAGCAGTCCCAAGCCCCTCAGGGTTTTTGACTTGATACTAGAGAACTTAACCTTTCTGGCTCTACAACAGCCAGAACCTCTCACCATTCCAGGAAGGTTAGCTCATTTTGCTCCCAGATGGGAGCAAATCACATCAGAGCAGTGGACCCTCTCCATTATCAGAGAGGGCTACAAACTTCATTTCTCAGACCTTCCTCCCTTCACCATGGTGAGACATTTCAATTCTCCCACATCTCTCCTCGACCTTCTGGATCAGGAGATAACCACCCTTCTGGCCCAGAGGGCCATAGAAGAAGTTCCTCTTCTTCAACAGGGGTCAGGGTTTTACTCCCCCTACTTTCTCATTCCAAAGAAAACATGGGGATACAGACCCATTCTAGATCTCAGAGAATTGAACAAATTTCTATGCAAGGAGAAGTTCAAGATGCTTTCTCTAGGCACTCTCCTTCCATACCTACAGAGTCAGGATTGGCTTTGTTCTCTAGATCTCAAGGATGCGTACACTCATGTCCTCATCCATCCACCTCACAGAAAATTCCTACGTTTTCTGTTCCAGGGAAAACATTAGCAATACAGAGTGCTTCCTTTCGGTCTAGCCTTTGCTCCAAGAGTGTTCACCAAATGCATGGCAATAGTTGCTGCATTTCTACGCACTCTGGGAATATTTCAGTCAGAAGCCCAAATTTCCCTGAACCGCACCAGGCGCATTCTGCAGTATCTGGGACTTGTAGTAAACCTCCCAAAGTCTCAGCTCACCCCTACTCAATCCCTAGAATTCATAGGGGCCTGGTTAGACACCACTACTGCAAGAGCCTATCTCCCCCAGGCTCGTTGCCAACGTCTAGTGCAGTTAGCGTCCCAGATTCAGTCAAAGAGCCACTTAACTGCCCGGGAGATGCTACAGCTACTAGGCCACATGGCTTCCACAGTACATGTGGTGCCCTATGCTCACCTACACATGAGAGCAGCTCAATGGACTTTGTCCACCCAGTGGACTCAAGCTTCAGGAGCTCTCTCAGACCAAATAGCAAACTCCAAACGTCTCTTTTGGTCTCTCCAATGGTGGATGTCCACTCAAAATCTGTTGCTGGGGTCCCCTTTCCAACTTTTGTTGCCCCAAGCAATCCTCACAACAGATGCCTCCCAAACAGGTTGGGGAGCTCATCTACAGGACCTCTCCACCCAAGGCACTTGGTCCCCACAGGAGACCTCTCTTCATATCAACCTCTTGGAACTTCGAGCAGTGTTCCTAGCTCTCAAGGTCTTTCATACCCTCCTCAGCCACCAGACAGTCCTCATTCAAACGGACAATCGGGTAGCCATGTTTTACATAAACAAGCAAGGAGGAACTGGCTCTCTGTCGCTTTGCAACGAAGCTCTAAGATTATGGGCCTTCGCCAGAGAGCATCATATCCATCTCCTGGCAGTATACCTCCCAGGAATTCAAAACTCTTGGGCAGACAGACTCAGTCGAGTTCTGCTTCCACACGAATGGTCCCTGCACATGGATCAGGTACTCAGAATCTTCCAGGAATGGGGAACCCCGGACATAGACCTATTTGCAAGTCCGTGGAATGCCAAACTTCCCCGGTTCTGTTCCAGAATTCCATGTCAGGGAGTTCAGGCCAAGGATGCCTTCCTCCTCCATTGGGGTCAGGACTTCTTGTATGCCTTTCCACCCATTCCTTTGATTCCCAAGACTCTGTTCAAACTTCAGAGGAATCAAGGATCTATGATCCTCATAGCTCCATGCTGGCCACGCCAAGTGTGGTACCCTCTACTTCTGCATCTCTCCTAAGCCCCCTCCCTGGATTTGGGGGCTGCTCCAGACCTCCTGTCTCAGGAGGAGGGGACTTTGTGGCATCCAAACCCCAAGTCCCTTCACCTCAGAGCTTGGTTACTGAAGGCCTAGACCTTCAAGACTTCAATCTTTCGCAGCAAGTGAAGGATATCCTCCATGCTTCCAGGAAACCTTCCACTAGGTGTTCCTATGCTTTTAAATGGAAAAGATTTTCCATTTGGTGTGCTCAACAGGGTCTTGACCCTCGGGCATTTCCTGTGAATTCTCTATTAGAATATCTCCTGCATCTTTCCAAAGCAGGCCTTAAGACGAATTCAGTAAGGGTCCATTTAAGTGCTATTGCAGCATCCCTTAAGCCTATCAGTGGACAACCTGTTTCCTCTCATCCCCTTCTTGCAAGATTTATGAGAGGCCTAACTTTAACTAAACCTCCCATTCGACCTCCTCCGGTGGCATGGGAATTAAATTTGGTTCTTGGTCAGCTTATGAAGCCACCTTTTGAACCCTTAGCCACTACCTCCTTGAAATTTCTTTCCTGGAAGGTTATTTTCCTTATTGCAATCACTTCTGCTCGCCGCATTAGTGAACTGCAGGCCTTAGTGGCTACTCCACCTTATACAAGGTTCCATGATGATAAGGTAGTCCTTAGGACAAATCCTCACTTTATGCCTAAAGTGGTCTCACCTTTTCATCTTAATCAAGAGGTATATTTACCTGTCTTTTTTCCAGCTCCTCATGCATCCACTGCAGAGAGGAACCTTCATACTCTAGATTGTAAAAGAGCTCTGGCTTTTTATTTACACAGCACACAGCAACATAGAAAGTCTTCCCAGCTTTTTGTTGCTTTTGATCCTTCTCATTTAGGACTTCCAGTCTCTAAAAGAACATTGTCCAATTGGATTGCTCAGTGTATTTCTTTTGCTTACCAGAGTAAGAACCTTTCTCTGGAGGGCCATGTCACAGCTCACAATGTGAGGGCCATGGCCACCTCTATGGCTCATCTTCATTCTGTGTCCATCGACCAGATCTGTCGAGCAGCCACCTGGGCCTCGGTTCATACCTTCACAGCCCATTACTGTTTGGACAAGGACTCCCGCCGGGATGCCTTGTTTGGTCAGGCTGTCCTCAGACACCTGTTCCATTCTTAAACAACTCCTGCCCTCCTTCCCTGAATGGATGCCTGAGATCCATAGGAAGACGAGGAACCCTTCAGGGTCTCATACCCTTGGGGATCTCCCAGGCATCTTAGCTAGGGAGTCCCCATATGTGAGGACTTATTCCTGCTTGTTCCTGGAGATAGCACAGTTACTTACCTGTAACAGGTGATCTCTGGGAACAGCAGGAATTAGTCCTCACAACCCTCCCACCTCCCCTAGGAGTTGTATCTCTCTTTGTCTTTCCTTTCCTCTCTCTCTCTATTGTCTCAGCTTTAAACTTGAACTGAGGAGAGTTGGTAGGAAAGGCAGGAAGGCAGCGTGCATGCGCTGTGGGATGCCCCAAAAGCTTTCATTCTGGGAAGCTGGGGAGCATTCCCGCGCAGGCTCCGTCGGTACCGACGTACCCATATGTGAGGACTAATTCCTGCTGTTCCCAGAGATCACCTGTTACAGGTAAGTAACTGTGCTTTACCTCCCTCTGATGGGAATGCTGGCAGAGGACTTCAGTGAAGTTTCAAGCTGCTTAGAGGGAACATTGATTACAACATTTATTAACCTTCTTGGGCGTTTGCAAGCTCCAAATTCATTTCATTAGTTTAAAGTATTTTATCATTCTATAGGATCAGATTGCCAGTGCTCCCTGGTTACTCTACTGGCCGTGCATGATACAGTTTCATAGTGTTTCCTCCTATATAAATCAGGTGGAAGATTTTGGTAGTAATCAAAATATAGAAAAGACCTCTTATATATATTTATTTATTTACTTAACACATTTTATATACCTCCTTTCATGTAATCAAAGCAGTTTACAAGGAACAATAAAGAGCTGACTCAGTTAATTAAAATCAGGGGTTACATAAAACTTAGGAGGGCTACAAATAACTGGGCATGAAAGTGGGAGATGGAACCTTCTTAGTGTATGTTTGGTTGATGGTGTCCGAGGAGCTTTAGTGTTAGGTGATCATGTCAATTCCATAATGTTTGATGAAGAGGTGAGTCTTTTGTTTCTTTCTGAGATTTTATAAGGTTTGACTCGAAGGCACACATTGCATTGCATTGAGCTGATCTAATGGGTTCTGGTAGAGAATTCCATATTGTAGGGGGAAAGAGTGTGAAGGCTCTGTTGTTGGTATGCTGTGTACATTTGGTCTTAAGCAGGGGGATTGCTAGTAGATTCTGGTTTATACGTCTTTGTGATCTAATTTCAGGTGCTCTGTTGATCAGGGGGTTCCAAAGGAGAGGGTTGATTGGTTGTGGAGAATCTTGAATATCGTGGTGACGACTTTGTGTTTTACTCTTACTGCTATTGGTAGCCAGTGAAGGATTTTGAGGGTTGGAGTGATGAGTTGAAATAGATTGGCTCCAATGATTATTCTGGCAGCAGTGTTTTGCACCATTTGCAGTGGGTACAGAGCATGCTTTGGTAGGCCTTGGTAGAGAATGTTGCCATAATCTAGGAGTGATGTGATGATGGCTTGAAATATTGTTCTGAAGTCTTTGTACTCCAGTAGTGGATGTAGGTTTTGGAGTGATTTCATCTTGCAAGCTGTATTTACGGTTTTCTTTATATGAGATGACATATTGAGGTTTTGGTCCAGTGTTATACCTAGGTATTTGATTTCACTTTTCACTGAGATCTCTGTGTGATGTAATTTTTTCTTAGATGGAGGTATGAAAGAGGAGACATCCATAAACCATTATTAAAATGGACGGGGGAAATCCACTGTTTACCCCTGAGATAAGCAGCTTGGAATCTGGATACCTTTTGGGAGCCTGCTGGGTACTTGTGACCTGGATTGGCCACTATTGGGAATGGCATACTGGCCTTAATGGACCTTTACTCTGACGCTGTATGGCATAACATATGTTCTTACTGTAGGATGGCAGAAGAAGGCCATACAGTCTGTTTAGCCTGCTCATCCACATTAACTGCTTCCCCTCAGAGCCCTTCCTTGAATTCAGATACTTTCCCATGCATCCACCACTTTCTGTGAGGAGGGGGTCTCTCATGAAAACTGAAGAGTGGGGAGGAGGGAGTGAAGACTCACTTTTCTTTGCAATCTCATGGGTCTGCATATCATTTTAGAAAGGTAGTTAGCTAATCAAATAAAACTGGTTTCTTAAAGCTCCTCTTGTAAAAAGAAAAGAAACAAAAATCCTTCTTCACCCCCAATAAGCCATCTTACTTTTTTACTCTCTGGCCTATTTAACATTACTTGTTTTTTTGTGGGTTTTTTTTTTTTAATGTAGTTCAACGCTTCCCCCTCTCCTCCCAAGAGTGGAGGAGTGGCCTAGTGGTTGGGGCAAGGTACTTCAGGCCGGAAGGTCGGGGGTTCAAATCCCACTAGAGGACAGCAACCTTGGGCCGGAAGGACTGGGGTTTCTAGTCCCACAGGTGCTCCTTGTGGTCTTGGGCAAGCCACTTAACCCTCCATAGCCCATGTTCCCTGTAAAATAGTTATCTCCAAGTTATAATGCCCTGTTCAATGTAATTTCAGTTTGTTCAATGTAAACCGCACTGATGCAGAATAGCGTGGTATATAAGAGAATGTAAATAAATAAATAAATAAAATAAGATAATTTTGAAGATGATTTTCCTTTTCTCAAGAGTCACGATCGGTGTATGGGAAGTAAGTGATGGTAGATTTCCTGTCATGTGAATTCAAGCTGACTATTGCTGTGTGGTGTTAAAAATATATTGTCTGTGAATACCATGGCAGCGATGCTTGGTCAAGAGTGTTCCAAAAATGGCCACTCGCAGTATTTAGGAGTGAACAAGTCAGCTACCCCAGCACGATATTTGACTGAACAGATTTTGTTGGCTCATAGGCATTATTAAAAACATTTGGTGTCTGTTTTCCTGTGTGGTGTTGCTTCACACAGTATGAAACCTGATATTGTCTTATTTGTGGTCTGTTACTCAACAAAAGCCTATTATTGGGGGGAGAGAAGAGCTGGCCTTGGACAAGAAAGAGATAGACAGGATAAGATCATTTTTCCCTTTCCAGGTAGCATGCTGGCTGCAAAACTAAGTGTTGACACCTGTTACAAAGATTAATTTTCAGCGAATCAGAAAGATGGACTGGTTCATACATTCACCACTTCTTGCTCCCCAGCCCATCCCAAATCAACACTTCTTGCTTCAAAGATTGTGTTGTCTATGTAATAAACTGGCTGGCTTCCTCATTTATTTATCATTCAGATGTCAAAGTAATACTTTTCCAAGTAGACGCTAGACAGCGTACAAGTTAAGACATTAAAATATTAACCTTAAGAAAAGCCCCGAAGACACACATTTTCAGAGACTGCTTCTCGGACAACATAACTTAACAACCCACCAGACCAACTATTCAATCCCCCTCCCTTGCCCTCACACCCTCCCAAGTTTTCCCCTCCCTCACACCCCACCCTCCCTCGTCCACCAGATGACATTAATGATACCCTAGACTTAAACTAATGTTGATTATTGCTTCCAATTGACCTTTCTGTTTAATGTATAATGTTCTGTTGCAATGTAATCCGCTTTGACCGTAGGATAAAGTGGTATAGAAAAACTGTTAAATAAATAAAACATATAGCACTTAACCCCACTAATACAAACAGATATGGACTGGAGGAATTTTCATAACTTGAAAATAGTCTGTAAACAGCTACACATGGGAGCTTTGCTGGTGTTCTGTAATATTCTACATGAGGGGTGTCAAGTTCCAGTCCTGATGAGCTACAAAACAGCCTGGTTTTCAGAATATCCCTAATGAATATGCATGAGAAATTTGTGTGCACTGCTCCCATTGTATCTAAATATATCTCGTGCATATTCATTAAAGATATCCTGAAAACCTTATTGGTTTATGGCCTTCCAGGACTGAAGAAATGATAAAACTCAGAACTTGAATTCCTTAGTACAAAGATACTCTCCTGTTTCACTTTTGGATTTTCTTGTTCATACATAAGTAAATTAACAGCCTGTTTCTTTCAACAAACTTTAGGAAATTGTGTAGCAAAGTTTCTCAAGGAACAAACAGGAAGTCAGTCCTGACATATAGGTGACGTCGGCACCGACGGATCCCGCACAGAGCATTTCCCCAGCTTTCAAAGAAAGCTTTTGGGACATGCTACCACGCATGCGTGGTCCCCTTACCACCCAAGGTTTCGATCTTGCTCAGTCTCCTTTTTTCCGTGGAGCCCAACGAACGTCTGTCCTGTTTTTCCGGAAAAATACTTGCTAATTATCCTTAAAATAGTTAGTTTCCCAGTTTGCATACCGGCTCCTCTTCCCACCTCGAGCCGGCACCGGCGCTGTTCTTGGCTCCTTTTGTTTTTTTTGATCGAGGCTCACCTCAACTGGCATTCGCTCCCTTTTTCGCCTGGGGATCGTTGATCCCATCCAGGTGTCCCCTACCATATCCCCTGGTGGGTTCAAAAAATGTGACCGCTGCAGTCAAACCATGTCTGTCACCGACACCCATGACTGCTGCCTGGGCTTGGATCATGACAGCAACTCCTGTGACCTATGTCAGGCCATGACCCTGAAACCAGTAAAAAGAGGTCAGAGTTCAGGAAAAACTGTTCCCCATGTCCGACTTCGCACCAGCCTACCCAACACCGAGCTCCAGGCCCAGCACTTCCTGTGAGGCCTGAGTGTCCTCGGAGTCCCATGGTGGTGGCTTCTCATCAAAGACCTTGGACCCTGAGAAAGAGAAGTCTGCAGAGGTTGCACCAGAGAAAGCCGATAAAACCGTCCAGAGGGACTCGGGCAGCTCTGAGAAGCGCCTACCAAGGTCCTCAAGAAGGATTCCTCGGCCAGCAGAAACCATGCGAGGTTCCTCAAAACTGTAGGCCTTATCGAGGACGCACTCGCGAGAGTGCTGGTGCCGGGCTTGAGGTCCTCAGTGCGTGCACCAAAAGCTGTGGAGCCTTCTGGCTTGGAAACCAGAATAGCGGCCTTGGAACAGAACATCATTGCTATCCTGGCCCTGCAGCAGGCAATGATGGCTGGTTCATCCGCATCATCTGCCCTGATGACTGGGCCCCTGACTGCAGGGGAGTCCATGGTCATCAAACTGAGTGCTATTGGCCTCAGGTAAGCTCTCGGCACTGGTCGAGGTCTCGGTCCCATTCCTCAGGCCTCCAAACCTCCCCAGCCAGTTTCTGGGACTCGGACCGCAGGTCCTTCGGAGACTGCTGGCCTCGATTTTATGAGTCACAGGGCCTTGGACTTGTCATCACCGCTTGATTCTGAGTGGGAGACCAATGATGAGGCGTCCCTGGAAACCAAATGGCATCAAGATATTCTCTCGGACCCGACGCCCTGGAAGTGGAAGATCTGCGCACCGAGGAACTGGAAATTCTCCAGTAGGAGCCTCCACCCAAGGAGACTCTCACGGTGCCTGTGCAGCCGATCCTCGAGCAGCTGCTACTTAGAATGTGGGAGAGCCAGCGCTTCAGTGCCATGTTCCGTATCCGGAAGGGCCCGGGGTTCAACAAGCTCCAACTCCCACATAACTCCATGGTCATTGAGTCAACCGTGCAAAAACATAAGAGCCAGAAGACCCATTCCTCTGTTCCTCCTGGAAGGGATGCTAGAGCCATCGATGCCCTCGGGTGCAAATGTTACCAGGGCTCCATGCTGGGTTGCCAGATTCAAGTCTATGAACTGTACATAGACATGTACCTGAAGGCCCTAACCCAGGAGCTGTCCGGGTTTTCAACAGGGCTTACCAGGGAAGCCCTCCAACTGTTCCAATCCCAGACCTTCGGGATCAAGGACTGTTCTAAGTTCCTTTCCCAGGTGGCCTATGATGGCTTTGAGTCAGCCTTTCCCAGGTGGCCTATGATGGCTTTGAGTCAGCGGCCAGCATCGGCGCCTGGTGCCAAGCCTGGTTACAGTCTTTGGACCTTGAGCAATGGGTTCAAGACAAGCTGCTTGACATTCAGTCTCTAAGAGTACTACTAATCAACTGGAGGGCTTATTCTCTAAGCCATAGGATTTTCTTCAATACCTACTCCAGTAAGTAGTTTCCATACAGAGTTTTTCTCCCCCTTTGCGATTCATCTTCTTCTCAAATACTTTTTTTAAGGCAGCTTTTCGGACAGAAATTGGGTATCACTACTCCAAATTATGTCTGTTGGTCCTCTCCAATCTATAGGACCTAACTTTTTATGCTGCCTTAATAACAGATAATTCCAAAAGAGGCCCAGAACTCATTTTGGACCATTTATTTTTGCAGGCATCAGGCCTGTACTATTCTTAGCCACCTTCAATTCTCTTTGGCTCCAACAGAATAGATTAGGTTGCACACTGGCAATTCAACAGCCAGATCTAAGCAACCTACAGCATGCTCTCTGCAATTCTACAACGAAGCTCTGCAACTGTGGGCCTTTGCCAGAGAGCCTCAGAACTACTCCTAATAGGTAGCTGCCAGATAGTTAAGAAGGGCTTCAACTGGTAGACTCTGCCAGTCATGCTCCTACATGACTGTTTTTTTCCTACTTATTTTCTTACCATATTCCTTAAAATTTCCTTTTAAGAAAAGGTAACCAGGGTTTAGACCACGTTAAAGCGTAGAAAATTGCACAATTCTCTGGTTTGTTCCACATCTCACTGGAACTTCCACAACATGGATGCATTTTTTTCACTGCAGTTGGTCCTTATTCACTACTTTCCTTCTAATTTCCTATACTTCATGGTAGCTTATGTTGAGCAAGAGAACGCATGATACTCATATTGCCCTCATAATGAGGCAAACATGGTATCCCCTTATATTGCGTCTTTTTCTCCAGCTACTATTTGAAATTATAGAAGGACCCAGACTTCCTGTCTTAAGACTAAGGATCTCCTCTGCACTCATTCACGTAGGTCTCGAGACCTGGTTATTCAGGGACTAGATCTTTTCAAGAAGTCTACTCCTATCTCTTTAAGTGAAGAACATGATACCAGTTTTCCACGAAACTTTCTCTATAGTTCTTCCATATTTAACCACACAGAGATTCTCCATCAATATTCTCAAGTAGGTCTCAATCCTTCTTGTTATTGTGTCAATCTCTATACAACATCTGACTTTAAAAGATTGGTTTACTGTCCATATTAATGCTGCCCCAGCATACCATAAAACTCAATGGACAAGCAATTTCTATGGTAAATTGGGATATACCTTCTTTTACCGTTACCTTTTCACGTTACGTCACATCTGAAGCTCTACATGTAAAGTCATCATCATAAGTGACATCACTTACAAAAGACTTTTACTGATCTTCAAGAAATTGCAGGCTCAACGCCTAGTACAAATGTCTTTGTCTTTCATTGGAATACAGGGGGTCTTAAAGACCTATCCCCTTTTTTCTGCAAAAGGTATTTCTGCCTTTCATCCAAACCAGTCAGATTATCTCCACTCTTTCCTAGGACCCTATTCTGCTCCAAGGACAAGAAGTTCAATTTTTTGGACTTTACGGAAGCTTTAGCTATTTCTCAAAAGTCCAACCTCATTGAACTCCCCCAGTACTTTCTTCTGGGATTAGTTCTGGCCATGACAGTTTTTCATCTCTTCCTGTATAGCAAAATTTATTTTTTTCCCTCTTCTTCACATTGAGGGAATTTCTTTGAGGATAATGTACTGGCTCTCAACCACAGACCCTTATTACCCTCAACAAGTATTTTTGCAATATTTTTGAGTGACATCCACACTAGGAAAGTGGGACTTAATATTTTTCTAATATTTATGATTTATACAAGGACTCCCCTCTGGATACCTTGTTTAGTCAAGCTGTTCCACAGCATCTCTTTTTTCTTTTCTAGTTCAACTCCTACTCTCCATCCCTTGGATGCCTGAGGTTTTGAGGGATAAGCATGGCCCATCATTAGATTTGCAACATGCTGGGGCCTCCTCCAGGCATCTTAGCTTGGGAGTCCCCATATGTGAAGACTCATTCCTGCTTGTTCCTGGAGATAGCACAGTTACTTACCTGTAACAGGTGATCTCTGGGAACAGCAGAAATAAGTCTTCACAACCCACCCACCTCTCCTAGGAGTTTTTCTCTCTCTCTTTTTCTCTCTAATTTGTCTACTTCCCTCCTTCGGTCTCAGCTACAAACCCAACTGATGAGAGGGAAGTAAATGGGCAGGAAGGCAGCGCGCATATACGTGGGATGCTCCCAAAAGCTTTCTTTTTGGACGCTGGGGAGCGTTCCCACACAGGCTCCGTCAGTACCAACGTTACCCATATGTGAAGACTTATTCCTGCTGTTCCCAGAGATCACCTGTTACAGGTAAGTAACTGCTTTCTCCGGGAACAAGCAGAAAGTCAGTCCTCACATATGAGTGACGTTGGCGCTGATGGAGCCCTCATGGAAGCATCTCCCCAGCTTTCAAAGAAAGCCTTTGGGAGATGCACCATGCATACGTGGTTCCCTTCCTGCCCAAAGGTGCCATCTTGCCTCAGTCTCCTTTCTTTCCGCGGAGCCCTTTGGACGTCTGTCCAGTTTCCTTTGGAAAAAGTACCTTTTTTCGTCTTGTTTTATCCAGTACGCATACCGGTTCCTTTCCCATCCCTGAGCCAGCTCGCCTCTGCATCGCTCCTCTGATTCATCTCTTTTTTGTTTTCATGTGGTGTTCTCGAGGTGTTCCTTGACCGGCGCTTTGTGCCCTTTTTTGGCCACAGGCCTCGGACCTATGCCTTGGTAACAGGGCCCCTTTTATTCCCAATGGCCTCCAGTGGTTTCAAAAAATGTGATCGGTGCAGTAAGATGTCCCTCACTGATCCACATGCCTCCACTGTCTTGGGCCGGATCATGATGACTTGGACTGCGAACTTTGCAAGGCGATGACCACAGAGGCCATCAAGAGCTGTCAGCTGCAGCAGGAAAAGATTTTTTACAAGTCTAACTCTGCACCAGAGTCTCCGGTGACACCACACTCCAAGGCCCCTCCAGTACCTCTGTGCCCCGTGATGCCAGGGCCGCCTTGGAGTCCTGTGGCTGTGGGTCATCCAAGGGAAAATCCTCAGAGTTGGAACACAAGAAGTCAAAACCCTCAAAGACTGCCCCGGAGGACGGGTCTGGAAAATTGGGAAAATCCCATTCCAAGCCCTGCAGCTTCAGGCGTGAGTCCGAGGGGTCGGGGAGAGAGCGGTCTCTCAAGCTGCCCTGGAAGGAGTTGTCGGCTGCCGGTGACCAGACTTGGACACCCAAGGCCATCCTTGTTGAGGACTCCCCCTCGACAGAACCATCGCCGGGCCCAAAGCCCTCGGTGCCTGCGTCGAGGGCTGTGGAGCCAACTGGCATGAGGACCAGGATGGTGGTCTTAAAGGGCAGTATCTCTGCCTTCATGGCCCAGCAGCAGGCGTTCATGTTCGGTTCCTCTGGCTCATCTGCCCCAATGACAGGACCCTTGACATTGAGGGCTTCCCCGGAAGTCGAGCCAATCCTCGAGTGCCACCGGCCTCGAGAGACACATCGGCAGAGGACGAGATCTTGATCCCATTCCTCGGGGTATCAGTCCTCCCCAGCTGGTGGCCATGGCTCAGACCACAGATCCTCTGGAGGCGGAGGGCCTCGGGGCTTGGACCTTGACTGCGAGGACTGCGGAGCCTCGGACTCTTACTCAGACTTTGAGTCTGATTGGGAGACCTACGATGAGCAGTCCCTGGACATTCAGCGATACAAGACGGGCCCTCGGATCCATCTTCCTTGTGATCCCAACGCCATTCCCCACCCGAGGACGTTGCTTTCCTTGCCTTTGTTTAGGAAATGGCTAAACTCTCACTATCAAGACCGAAGCAGAAGAGTTTCCCTGCATGGAGGAACTGGAAATTGTCCAGTACGAGGAGACTCCTATCTTCGAGTGCCGCCTCCTCCTCTGTATGTGGGGAAACACCAGCGCCAGTGCCCATAGTAAGCAGAAGGCTCAACTCCATGTACCGAGTCCGCCGAAGTCCCAGATTCCAGAAAACAACTCCCACACATCTCAATGGTTGTCGAGTCCTTCATGTGCAAACTCAAAAGCCAAAATACTTATTTCTTGGTGCTCCCCCTCCCCCGATAGGAAGGCCTTTCAAGGCTCAATGCATGCATGCAATTCTATCAGTTGAACATCGGTATGTATCTCAAGGAGCTGGTGATAGAGCTTGCCGGCTTTTCTGTAGGATTCGACAGACAACCTCTGCAATGGTTCAAATCACTGGCCTCAGAGGTCAGGGAGTGCTCAAAATTCTTTTCTCGAGCAGCATATGACTGCTTTGAGTCCTCAGCCAGAGTAGCCACTGTGGGCATCCGGGGCCTGACACCAGGTCTGACTGCAGTCACCTGACCTCGAGCAATGGGTTCTGGGCAAACTCATCTATGTTCCCTGTATCGGAAAAAATCTCTTCAGGAAACCCATGGCAGACAAAATGGCTGAAATATAGACTGAGTTCTTGACGAGGACCAGACTTTCCAAAAAGACCTCTGTGCAGCCCCGTAAGAAGGGCCTGGGGAAGAAGCCCTTCCTGAGGAAGAAGGGGGGTTTTGGCAGTGCCCCACAATTCCAAGCCTTCTCTGCTCTGCAGCAAGGCCAGCAGCACAATGGACAAGCAGAAGACCCCCAATACCCAGGCGCCAGCCCTTGCCCAGCCTGGAGGGAGTTTTTGACTCCTTGGGCAAAACCTCTCTCCCCCAAGGAGGTCCCTTACAGCCCATAGGAGGGCCTCTGGCTCTGTTTGCCCACAGGTGGTCCTCCATCATTACCGATTCCTGGGTACAGCAAGTTGTCAAGGAGGGTTACTTCCTCCACCTGCAACAGACGCCACCCTCTTACTTTCCTGGAGAACCTGTCAGGCCTCTCCTTCACCAGACTCTGCTCCTCACAGAGCTTGCAGTCCTTCTCAAGGACAAGGCAATAGAGCCAGTGCCCAAACACCTCTGAGGCAAAGGCTTCTAAAGCAGATATTTCCTCGTTCCCAAATGAATGGGGGGGGCCTCGGGCCTATCTTAGACCTGTGGGACCTGAACAGATTCCTGGTGAGGGAAAAGTTCAAGATGCTCTCCCTTGGAACTGTGCTGCCATATCTCTAGTAGGGAGCTGTGCTCCTTAGACCTGAAGGATGCCTACACATCCTGATCCTCCCAGCCACCGAAAATACCTACAGTTTGTTGTGGGAAAAGGTCACTACCAATACAGGGTGCTGCCCTTCGGACTGGTTTCATCGCCAAGGGTCTTCACCAAGTGCTTAGTGGTGGTCACCGCCCACCTTCATCTCCAAGGGGCCTTCGCTTTCCATACCTAGATGACTGGCTCATAAGGGAAGGCAGAGGTGCACTATGCCACTGAGCACACCATCCATACCCTTCAGCATCTGGGGTTTATCATCAGCTACCCCAAGTCCCACCTCTCCCCGGCTCAGTACCTGGAGTTCATAGGGGCTCAGCTAGACACCCTACAGGTCAAGGCCTTCCTCCCTCTGGAGAGGTCAGAACGTCTCAGGGTGCTAGCCACAGAGGTGCAGCACCGTCTGTCACTGTCCACTCGCCTTCTCCTGCGCCTGCTGGGCCACATGGCCTCCATGGTCCACATGGCCCCATACTCCCACCTGCACCTGAGGGCGGTTCAGTAGTACCTCTGCTCCCAGTGGATGCAAGCCATGGGCAGGCTCCAAGACAGGATAAGAGTGGCCTGCCAGCTGGCGGACTCCCTAGGTTGGTGACAGATTCCCTGCCACCTTCAGGCCAAGATGCCCTTCCAGGTACCCACCCCCAGAGGGTCCTAACAACGGACACCTCACTGCTGGGTTGGGGAGCTCATTGTGAGGACCTCCTCACACAAGGCAGTTGGTCCCAGGTGGAATGCCAGTTTCAAATCAACCTTCTGGCGCTCCGAGCAATATTCCTGGCCCTCCCAGCATTCCACCACCAGTTGCAACGCCAGTCTGTGCTGGTCCAGACGGACAATCAAGTTGCAGTGTTCTACATGAACAAGTAAGGGGGCATAGAAACATAGAAACATGATGACAGAAAAAGACCACATGGCCTATCTAGTCTGTCCTTCCATATCAACAACTACAACAGTCCACTTTTTACCTTTAGAGATCCTCTGTGTTGGTCCCATGCTTTTTGAATTCAGTTACTGTCCTCATCTCTACCACCTCCACTGGGAGACTATTCCATGAATCCACTACTCTTTCCGTAAAGAAATATTTCCGCATATCACTCCTGAATCTATCTCCCTTCACCCTCATCCCATGTCCCCTCGTAGCAGAACTTGCTTTCAATTGAAAGAGGCTCTCTCCCTGAACATTTATGCCACGGAGGTATTTAAACATCTCGATCATATCACCTCTATCCCGCCTTTCCTCTAAGGTGTACATATTAAGATCCTTAAGTCTGTCCTCATATGCTTTATAATGAAGCCCACTAATCATTTTAGTAGCCACCTTCTGCACCGACTCCATCCTGTTCACATCCTTTTGAAGGTGCGGTCTCCAGAATTGCACACCATACTCCAAATGAGGTCGCACCAAAGACTTATACAGAGGCATTATCACCTCCTTTTTTCTGCTAGCCATTCCTCTCCGTATGCACCCAAGCATCCTTCTAGCTTTTGCCGTCGCCTTTTCTAACTGTTTAGCTACTTTAAGATCATCAGACACAACCACGCCTCGGTCCCGCTCTTTTTTAGTGGAAAAAAGTACTTCACCTCCTATACTGTATTGCTCCCTTGGATTGCTGCAGCCCAAATGCATGACCTTACATTTTTTAACATTAAATCCCAGCAGCCAAATTCTCCAGGACCAAGCAGGAAGTCAGTCCTCACATATGGGTGACATCGGCGCCGAAGGAGCCCCCATGCGGAGCATTTCCCCAGCTTTCAAAGAAAGCCTTTGGGAATTGCAGCGCGCATGCGCGGTCCCCTTCCCGCCCAAGGGTACCATCTTGTTCAGTCTACTTTTTTCCACGGAGCCCGACGGACGTAGTTCGTTTTTCGCCGAGGAAAAAGTTGATTTCCCTGTTTTTTCTTTTTCTCCAGGACCAAGCAGGAAGTCAGTCCTCACTTATGGGTGACGTCGGCGCCGACGGAGCCCTCGCGGAGCAATTTCCCCAGCTTTCGAAGAAAGCCTTTGGGATTGCAGCGTGCATGCGCGGTCCTCTTCCCGCCCAAGGATGCCATCTTGCTCAGTCTTCTTTTTTCCGCGGAGCCCTACAGACGTAGTTTGTTACCACCGCTGAAAAAGTTGATTAATTCTTTGTTGTTTTCTCGGTTCGCGTGTCCTTTTCCTGCCGGCCTCAATTTTTCCTTATCGAGTCCGTTCACATTTCTTTTTTTTTTGTTTGTTTTCAATTTTTAACTGGCGTTCCCGACACTTATTTTCCACCCCTGGCGGCTCGGTCTTTCGACCTCGCAGGGGCCCTTTTTCCCCCGATGGCTGCCAGCGGGTTCAAAAAATGTGATCATTGTTCTAAATTAATGTCTCTTACAGACACGCATAATTTCTGCCTCCGTTGCCTCGGACCCAACCATGAATCTGGGAGCTGTGGTCCGTGTGGCAAGATGTCCTCCAAGTCGCTGAGGAGTCGGCAATCGCAAAAGGACAGAATCTTCTCTGACCCCGAGTCCGGTCTGGCCCGGACCTCTTCGGAGGCTTTGACGTCTCGTGACTCCGGCCACGAGCTCCGTCGGAGTTCCTCTGAGTGGGGGTCCCCTGGCTGGGAGCATCGTCGGCAGAGGAAACTCACGCGGGCATCGTCGGAGGACGCACCTGGTCCCTCGCGGGCAGGGTCGCATAGCCCCGCCAGCCTCCCCGAGTCCTCGGAGGCGGAGAGACCTTCTAAACTTCCTCGACTTGAGGTGGAGCCGCACGTGAGTACTATTGTCCTCCTGGACTCCCCTACGGAACCGTCGTCGGGCCCGACGCCGTCGGGGCCCGAGTCGGTGGCTGCCGGGTCTTCTGGGCTTGACCTCAGATTGACAGTACAGAGAAGAGCCACCAAATTGGTGAAGGGGATGGAAGGCTACTCCTATGAAGAGAGGCTAAAAAGGTTAGGGCTCTTTAACCTGGAAAAGAGACGGCTGAGGGGAGATATGATAGAGGTCTATAAATTAATGAATGGAGTGGAACGGATAAACGTGGATCAATTGTTTACGCTATCAGAATATAGAAGGACTAGGGGACATGTAATGAAGCTACGGGGTAAACTATTTAAGACAAATAAGAGAAAATATTTCTTCACTCAACGTGTAATCAAACTCTGGAATCTGTTACCGGAGGATGTAGTAAGGGCTGTTAGTATAGCTGGGTTTAAAAAAGGTTTGGACAAGTTCCTGGAGGAAAGGTCCATAAACCACTATTAAAAAGGGACCCAGGATATCAATGCTTGACCTAGTACAAGCACTGCAGAACCTGTGTCTTTTGGGGAAACTGCTAGGTACGTATGACCTAGATTGGCCACTGTTGGAAACAGGATACTGGGCTTGATGGACCTCGGTCTGACCCAGTATGGCATTTCTTATGTTCTTATGTTCTTATGTTCTTATGACATCCTTGGAGCGCAGTATCTCTGCCTTCTTGGACCAGCAGCGGGTTTGGATGACCGGCATCGCCAGTGCATCTGCCCAGACCACCGGGACGTCGACGCCAAAGTCGACCCCGGCGGCCGAGTCGATCCTCGAGTCGATGCATGCTCGAGTCGATCCTCGGTCGAGGTCTCCCTCGGCCTCCCGTTCGGGACCGAGGTCGTCGGCGTCGGGACGAACCCTCGCCCGCACGGAGCCCCTTGATTCCTCCACGGAGGCGTCGGACTGGGACACGGAAGGGGACGAGTCGCCCGGCTCTTTTCAGACCCGGTGCTTCCCCTCCGACTCGCCCGAGTCGGAGCCTCGAAGGCGATCCCCTCCGGAGGATACGCGCTTCTCTGATTTTGTGCGGGATATGGCCAAGGCTTTGGCTTTCCCCGCGGATCCCGAGGAGGAGCCTCGCATGGAAGAGCTCGAGGCACTCCAGTACGACTATCCCCCGTGCCGGTCCCTCCGATGCTGGAGCGGCTGCTCTTCCGCATGTGGGAAAGCCCGGTCTCAACACCGGTGTTAAGCAAGTGGATCGATTCGATTTATCGAGTCCGCAAGAGCCCCGGGTTCCAGAAGGCGCAACTGCCACACCACTCCATGGTTGTGGAATCGGCAATGCATCGGCTTAAGAGTCAAAAGATGCACTCCTCGGTGCCCCCGGGTAAGGAGGCCCGTAACTTGGATGCCCTCGGTAGGAAGTGCTTCCAGGGTTCCATGCTTGCCTGCAGAGTCCAGACATACCAGCTGTATATGGGCATGTTCCTCCGAGACCTGGCGAAAGAGCTCGCCGGGTTCTCGGCTGGTCTCTCCGACGAACCTTTGCAGAGGTTCCTGGCCTTGTCCGATAGTATTCGAGAGTGCTCGAAGTTCCTTTCTCGGGCGGCCTACGACGGCTTCGAGGCGTCGGCCCGAGTAGCCGGAGCCGGCATCGGTGCCCGCCGACAGGCCTGGCTCCA
Source organism: Ichthyophis bannanicus (assembly GCA_033557465.1). Taxonomy (NCBI): domain Eukaryota; kingdom Metazoa; phylum Chordata; class Amphibia; order Gymnophiona; family Ichthyophiidae; genus Ichthyophis; species Ichthyophis bannanicus. Next base: position 365,955,149 of record CM066033.1, on the reverse strand, counting down.
GTCATCCGACCTCCAGCCGTGGGTACAGGACAAGTTAGTCGATGTCCCCTGCCAAGGTGACAACCTTTTCGGCAAGCCCATGTCCGATAAGGCTGCGGAACTCGAGTCCGAGACTCTCACTCGGACTCGACTGTCCCGAAAGATCTCCGCTCCCACCCAGAAGAGGAAGGGTTCCGGGGAAGAAGCCTTTTTTTTTTTTATTTTTTAATTTAAAAGTTTTTATTAGCACTCAACATAACAAGCAATACAGAACATACTTCGGGGACCCCCCCCCCCCGACACAAAAACACAAAGCAAAAAAAACATTCTGTACAGTGTCATCGGCAGGTGGGGTGGTACCCCGCCCAGAGGGCTACTCCCATTTTCTGTTATCCCCCATACTCTGTTTTGCACTTCATACATGGTATCTTGTACAGTTTATACATTCTACAGTTTATACAGGCAAAGATTCGTCTATTGTGGACCATACAAGCATAGAGACCACAGACTACACATTAACCGTAATAATAAGAGACCCCCCCCCCCCCAAATAATATCCACCCCCCTCTACTCCCGCTAGCCCTAGACCTCCCAACCCAAACCTCCCTCCCTCCCGTAAAGCAGAAGATCCCCTTCCCCACCATACAAGCAGCGGTGAGCTGACAAATAGTAACCACGGCAAATCTTAACCCGAGGTGCAGAAGTGCAGAGGTGCATACAGGAAACAGCCTACCCGACACCCCCACAGGTGGAGGGGACAGGGAGTGTATACTACAACCCTGACCATGATTTTATACTAAACCCCCCCCCCCCTACTGCCTTCCAATGCTCATATCGTTCCCACACCTTATTGTACCTGTGGACAGTATGTTTGTGATGAGCTTCTATTGCACAATACCCCCTAAGCTGCTCTATACGCCCCACCACCTCCGCTATTGGGGGAACATCCTGTTTCTTCCACCATTGCAGCAGACCCATCCTCCCGGCAATAACACAGTACCCCTGTAGTCTATTCAATTCTCTCCCTCCCCCTCCCAGCACACCTTCATTCAGAATCACCACACTAGGGGTAAAACCCACCTGCACCCCTGTAATGGCTGCCGTAAGGCTTTCCACCTCCCGCCAATAATCCCGAACTATCGTACATCCCCACAGCATATGCAGCAAATCACCTCTATCCCCACACCCTTTCCAGCATCTATCCGAACTCGCCGGGTAAAGGGCGTGCAGCCACACCGGTGTCCAGTACATTCTGAACCGTAGCTTATAGCTGTTTTCCAGCATAGCTGTTCCCGGAGCCAATTTATGGGTTCTGATATAAATTCTTTCCCACCGCTCAACATCCCATTGCCCCCCCAGCTCCTCCTCCCATTGCAACTGACCCCTTATAGGGCCCTGTTGATATTCCCCCAGAAGTTTGTATAACTTTGAAATAATCCGAGTGGGCATCCCGGCACTCCCCATCATCTCCTCAAACTGCGTGCGCTTCGCCATCCAATCCTGCTTCACCTCCCGCTGCTGAAGCCGATACCACAGACTTACATAGGCAAATCTATCGGACTCCTCCAAACCATATTGCCGTTGCAGCACCTCAAATCCCCGAATGTGCCCCCCTTCCTCCACCAATTGACCCACTTTCCGTAATCCTTTCGCCCCCCACCTCCGAAAAACCCCTGCTGCCTCACCCATCCTGCCCGTCATTAAAGTCTGAAGTGGAGTTTCGCGGGAGACTTGTTTCCCTTCTAGCAAAAACCGCTTCCATTTCACCCAAACCTGTCTTGTTAGTTCGCGATAGGGATTCCCATCCCCTTTCTCCGTCCCCCCCCCTCCAGGGTCCCATATCCATGCCCCCACCACTGCCCCCTCCCCTTCCTCCATCTCCACCCAGCCAGGTCTCTCCACCCCCTCCTTCCAAGCAAACAGCGCCCGAAGTTGCGCCGCTTCATAATATCGGAGCAACGACGGGACTCCCAATCCCCCCTCTGCTTTTAACCTGTACATGGTTGCCCTGGCGACTTTCGGGCGCTTACCATCCCAAATAAATTGCAGCAGGAGATTTTGCATCCGATCTATTTCTTTTCTAACCAGCCTACACGGCAGAGACATATACACAAATAATAACCGTGGGAGTACATTCATTTTTACCACCGCAATGCGGCCCAGCCAAGACAAATACAACCCCCGCCACCGGGATAGATCCTGCCGGACAGTCTCAATCAAACCTTGATAGTTCCATTGCTTAAGCCGAACAAGAGGGGTCCCTAACTGGATCCCCAAATACCGAAATCTCCCCTCCACCCACCGAAACTTAAAGTGGTGTCGGAGGCTCTCTTCCACCCTGGGCGTCAAATTAAATCCCAACAATTCCGTCTTCCCTTGATTCATTTTATATCCCGCGAGGCGGCTGTACCTGTGTATAGCCGTCAAGAGCACCGGTAGAGTTGTAAGGGGCTGGGTCAGGGTGAAGACAACATCATCTGCAAACAGCCCAATCTTTTCTTCCCTCCCACCAATCGTCACGCCTTTAATATCCGTCACCCGTCTGATATAGGCTGCCAGCGGCTCTATAGCCAGTGCAAACAAGAGGGGTGACAAGGGACATCCCTGTCGAGTACCTCTATGGAGCTCAAAACTCTCAGAGTACCCGCCATTCACCCTAACTCTAGCACGCGGTCCCTGGTAAAGCGCTTTAATCCAACTAATATACCTCCCTCCAAACCCCATGGTCTCCAAGACCTGAAACATAAACGACCACTCCACCCGGTCGAATGCCTTCTCGGCATCTACTGTGATTAACACTGCCTCCTCGGTGGTACGCTGAAGATGCCACATGACATTCAAAACTTTTCTCACATTATCACTACCCTGACGCCCCTTCACAAAACCCGTCTGATCCGGATGAATCAGGTGCGGAACCACATCTTGAATTCTATTCGCCAAAATCTTTGCCAACAACTTTGCGTCCAAGTTTATCAAGGAGATAGGTCGGTATGAGCCGCATACCCCCTTATCTTTACCTGGTTTCGGCAGGACCGTTATACCCGCCTCCGCCATTGTGCGCGGAAGGCCCTCCCCCTGTAGCACCTTATTAACTACCTTAGTAAAGAGGGGCGTGATCTGGTCTGAGAAGACCTTAAAGAACTTTGCCGTATACCCATCCAACCCTGGCGCCTTTCCCAATTTCAGTGTAGTTATAGCCCTCCGCACCTCCTCCTCCCGGATTTCCTGCCCAAGATATTCTCTTTCCTCCGCGGTCACTTGCGACAGACCACATTCCTCCAAAAAGTCAGCCGTGTCCTGCCCTCCCACCTCCAACTCACTTTCATACAATTTCTGATAATACTCCCGAAACACCCCCCTAATACCCTTTGAGGTATGGATCCAGTCCCCTCTAGTATTCCTAATACCATCCACATGCGCTGCTTGCCGCCGCCCCTTCAGGCGACTGGCCAGTATCTTCCCCGCCCGATTCCCGCCTTCGAAATGGGCCTGCTTCAGTACCGCAAGCTGGAATGCTATCTCCTGGGCCCGCAGTGTACTCAGCTCCGCTCTAACCCTAATGAGCTCCGCAAGGATGCTTGGATCCGACACCTTCTGATGTACCCCCTCTAAACGCCGCAGCTGTTGCAATAATTTACTTTCCGCAGCCCCTTTTTCCCGCTTCACCCGCGCCCCTAGGCTAACCAACTGGCCACGCATCACCGCTTTTAAACCATCCCAGAGTACCCCCATAGACACCTCCCCTGTATCGTTAAATTGGAGGTAGTCCTGTATATGAGCCCTAATCTTCCCCACATGCTTCTCCTCTTCTAACAGAGAGTTGTTGAGTCTCCAAAATTTGAGGCTATCCTCTTTCCGACCCAGATCGAAACAGACACTCACCGGGGCATGATCGGACCAAGTGATCGAACCATGTTCTATATCCTGTACTCTATCCAGCCAAATTCCACCCCCCCATATCATATCCAACCTACTGTAGGTGCTATGTACTGGGGAATAGTATGTATATTTCCGTTCTCCCGGATGCCAGCTCCTCCAAACATCCACCAAACCCAGGCATTCTCTCAATTTATGCAGGCTTTGTCTATCCCTTCGCCCCCCACCCCCCTGCCCCCCGCTAGTGTCAATTCTGGGGTTACACGTCAAATTGAAATCTCCTCCCAGTATTATTGGAATATTCCCCACTCCCTCCAACTCCTTCAAAAATTGCTCATAGGCCTCCCCCTGTTTCTCATTGGGGCCATACCAGCTGATCACCCACACCTCCTCCCTTTCAATTTGCAGCAGCACCCCCGCCCATGTACCTGCTTTTCCCCGGGGAACCTCCTGCACCCGGTTATGATACTCACCCCCTATCAGGATGCCCACCCCCCCTTCCTAGAGTTTAGTCTCTGGCCCGCCAGAACCACCGTAGGGTACTGCCGAGATTCTAACATATATTCCTGCCCCACCCGCAAATGAGTTTCCTGTATGCACATAATATCAGCACCTGTTCGTTTACCCTCCATCTCCACCAACCGTCGTTTCTGTCTGGAACGCAGCCCTTTGACATTCAAGGTCATAATCCGCAACTTCCTCTGCTTCCCACCCCCCCCTCCCCCTAACCCGCCACCCACCCTCCCTGCCCCATACCTCCCCCCTCCTCCTCCTCCTCCTCTCCTCACCCGTCGAACCTCTTTGAACCCCCTCAAAGCCTCCCCCCCCTTCCCCCCCTCCCCCCCCTTCCCCCCCATATCCTCCATCATTTCCAGAGGATAACTCAGGAGTAGTGCGCCCCCTACCTTCCCCAGCCTAACACTTATTCTCATCTCTACCCCCCCCCCCGGCTACCAACCCACTCACCCGCCTCCCTCTGTCACCTACTCATCCCCTCTGCCCCCCTGTTCCTCTCCACATGCCCCTCCCACACCCTCAATACCCCTCCTTCCGTCCCCCCTCTCCCCTCCCCCCTGTTCCCGGAATCCTCCTCCCCCTCCCATCCTCTTACTCATTCCCCTTCACCACCCGCTCTCCAACTCCCCTCCCTTCTCTTCCCCAAATTACATTACACAAGTCCTATATGTTACCAAGAGGGTCAGACAGAGACATAACACTCCACCTGCCCCCTTCAACAGTTAAACCAACCTGCTATCAGTCCACAAAGACCTTCAAGTGTCTTCCGGCAGCTGGGCGGCTTGCAGCTCCCGCCCTGGGTGTGCAGTCCTTGCACGCCGGTGCTGTGGGCTGCCCCCACCCCGCCCCCGCCACCCGCCAGGTGCAATACCTGCCCCCACACCTTCCGTCGTGGTGCTCAGTCCTGCCTCCCGAAGGGCCTGCATTGCCTCCTCCGGAGTCTGTAGCCGCCACGGTCGCCCTTTAACTGTGAACGAGAGTCCAAATGGATGAAGCCATCGATATTTAATGTCTTCCCTCCGCAGGATTTGTGTAACAGGTTGCATAGCCCTCCTCCGCTGCAACGTGCCCGCAGAAAGGTCCTCATATATGTGCACCGGGTACCCTTGCCACATGAGGGCTCCTGCTCTCCGTATTTTATGCACAATTTTCTCTTTGATTTTATACCGTGCTAGGCATATGATGATGTCTCGTGGTTTATTGCCAACTGGTTTGCCCAATGCACGGTGCGCTCTTTCCAACTGTATGTCCATAGCTGTCACCTCTTCTCCACCTTGTCGGAGAGCTTCCAGGCACACCGATCGCGCAACCTTTTCACTGTCCATAAACTCCTTTTCCTCTGGGATCCCACGGAGTCTCAAATTGTTGCGTCGCGAACGGTTCTCCAGATCCTCCAGCTTATATAGTAGAACTTCATATTGAGATCCTAACTTCACATTCCGTTGGGTCTCTTCTTCCTGTTGTTGTTCAAGTTCTTGTAACCTGTTCTCGTGATCTCCCATTCTACACACCAACTCGCCGACTTCCTCCTTCAGGGGACCCAACACCTCATTCAACTCATTCTTCACAGATTGCACCTCATTTTTAATTTCAAGAAACCAGTCTCTAAGCTCCGCTCTGGTGATATGTTGCATAGTTTCCTGCCCAAGAGCTGTTACATTCTCCCTCTCCACTTCTTCACTCTGCTCTTCTTGTCCATCAGGTGGCTTTTTATGCCCTGCCTGGCCGGCTTCTCCCTTCCCTCCATGCGATCCAGGGTAGGCAAACTCTTTAAGGTCTGCCGCTTTCCTTCTAGTGGTCATTTCTGCCCCAGATTATGCAGTCTAGCTCTGTACTGGTCTTTCACTCTTCACCCTTGCTGTCACTAAGGGCAGCCTTACACAATACTGTCACTCTGCTCCGTGCTGCACCAGGTCCTCCCAGTGCCCTCTGACTCTAGCACTGCAAACTCACAGTTTTAGGACTGTCTCCGGTCCTGTGGGCTCCCTCCTCAGCCTCTGTTTGCTGCCAGGTTCATTGCCCTCCTCCAGCACTCCTGTGCTCCGCACTCTTCTCTCTCGGAGGAATGGGACAGCTGGGGAAATGCGCCACTCACGCCGCCTCTGTGAGGCCTCCGGGCGCCATTTCTGCCCTCCACGCGGCTGTATAGGCCTCCCGCTCACGCGGCTCTCTGCCGCCGAATTAAACCGCCGCCGGCGTTCCAGCCGTCGCGGTCAGCTCCGGCCGCTTCCCGCACCCGGGACCACCACTTTCCACCTCCGGGGGGTCGCAATATGACTTTAAACGGCCGGATCGGTGCCGGAGCAGCTCTTTCAGGCCGCCATCGGCTCCGGTGACGTCACTTCCTCCCGGAAGAAGCCTTTTTACCCGAGGAAGGTGCTTGCCTATAAGCAATCCCACCTTCAAACCAAGTACCGGCGGCTTCCACTCAGTGCCCACAGACTAAGGGTCAGGGGAATGGCCCCCGTATGCTGCGGGCCCCCAAGCCCGCTACACAGCCCCCTGCCACGCAGGGTGGGGGTTTTTGACTATGCCAGCATAGCCTCTCCCCCTCCGCGCCCGTCGCTCAGCACGGGGGGCAGGCTGATCCACTTCGCTCACAGGTGGTCAGGCATAACATCCGATTCCTGGGTGCTGCAGGTGGTTCAAAGGGGCTACCTCTTGCATTTTCACCAGGTGCCTCCCCCCTACTTTCCGGGGGAGCCTCCGAGGCCCCCTCTGCACAGAGACTTACTCCTTCAGGAGCTGCAGGGTCTACTGGAGGAGCAGGCTGTGGAACCAGTGCCCCAACCTCAGTGGGGTCAGGGGTTCTACTCCAGATACTTCCTGGTCCCAAAGAGGACGGGAGGCCTCAGACCCATTCTGGACTTGCGCAACCTCAACATTTTCCTGCAGCGGGAAAAGTTCAGGATGCTTACCCTTGGAATCTTGCTGCCCTACCTCCAGCAGGGAGATTGGCTATGCTCCTTGGATCTAAAGGATGCCTATACTCACATCCTGATTCATCCGGACCACCGACAATATCTCAGATTTGTAGTGGCCGGGAAACACTATCAGTACCGCGTGCTGCCCTTCGGCTTGTGCTCGGCCCCCAGGGTGTTCACAAAATGCCTGGCGGTGGTCGCGGCCTTCCTGAGGCTTCAGGGCCTGTTCGTTTTTCCTTACCTGGACGACTGGCTCGTATGGGCGCAGTCGGCCCCAGAGGTCGCTCAGGCCACGCAGCGTACGGTGGCTCTGCTTCAGCACTTGGGCTCCGTCATAAACGTCGGGAAGTCCATGTTGCGCCCCTCTCAGGATCTCGAGTTCATAGGAGCTCGGCTCGACTCTCTGCGAGCTCGTGCCTTCTTGCCTCGAGATCGAGCCGACAGGCTCATGGCTTTGGCCGGCAGGTTCCACAGTGCGTCTCCGGTTCCGGCCCGGAGGTTCCTGCAGCTGCTCGGTCATATGGCCTCCACGGTCCATGTCACGCCGAACGCCCGACTGCATATGAGGCCTGTCCAGTGGTGTCTCCGCACTCAATGGCATCTGGCAGACCTTCTACAGATCTCCGACCACCTGGTCTCCTCTCTGCAGTGGTGGCTCCACCTGCCCAACCTGGTACGGGGTATGCCCTTTCAGTCTCCCGCACCTTCCCAGGTGCTGACGACCGATGCCTCTCTCTTGGGATGGGGAGCGCATTGCCAGGGAGCGCGCACTCAAGGCCTTTGGACTCCTTGGGAGGCGGCTCAACAAATCAACTTCCTGGAGCTAGGGGCGATCCACCTAGCTCTGCGGACCTTCTCTCACCTCACCTCTCGCCAGTCCGTACTGGTGCAGACGGACAATCAGGTGGCCATGTTCTACGTGAACAAACAGGGGGGCACGGGCTCCCTCCTGCTCTGTCAGGAGGCCCGGCGACTGTGCTCCTGGGCAGTCGACCACAACATCCTCCTCAAGGCTGTTTACCTGCCCAGGCAGGAGAATTGCCTGGCCAACAGGCTGAGCCGGGTCTTGCAGCCCCACGAGTGGAGGTTGAACCCCGGCGTTGCCCAGCAAATCTTCCGCCGGTGGGGCTCCCCCACCGTGGACCTCTTTGCCAGTCCCCTGAACCGGCAGCTCCCCCGGTTCTGCTCTCGGCATCCGCATCCCCTCAGAGTGGCCCCGGATGCTTTCCTCATTTCGTGGTCCACAGGCCTACTGTATGCCTTTCCTCCCACGCCGCTGGTGTCCCGGACGCCCTTCAAGGTTGCCCGGGACGGGGCCTACGTGATCCTGATAGCGCCCCGATGGCCGAGGCAACCCTGGTTTCCTCTGCTCCTGCAGTTAGCGGTGGACACCCCTCTCCCTCTGGGGTTTCAGCCCGATCTTCTGACCCAAGATCAGGGTACTCTTCTGCACCCCAACCTCCGGGCCCTTCACCTGATGGCCTGGCTGCTGAGAGGGTAGTCCTGGCCCCGCTCTCGCTCCCCCCGGAGGTGGAAGCTGTCGTCCTGGTGTCTCGGCGACCTTCTACCCGGAAGTCTTACGCACTCAAATGGCGTCGCTTCTCCGTCTGGTGTTCTCAGCGTTCTGAGGACCCATTCGCCTGCCTAGTGTCGGTGGTACTGCAATACTTGCTGCACCTCTCCGATCTAGGCCTCAAGTCCAACTCTGTCAGAGTCCACCTCAGTGCTCTCTCTGCACATCATTCGCCGGTGGAGGGCCAGCCCCTTTCCTCGCATCCCTTGGTGGCGCGTTTCCTCAGGGGCCTGCTTCTGCTTAAGCCCCCGTTGCACCCTCCGGCTCCTGACTGGGACCTCAATGTGATTTTACAAAGGCTTACTTGCCCGCCTTTCGAACCCATGGCTACCTGCCCCCTCCGCTTCCTCTCATGGAAAGCTCTCTTCTTGGTAGCCCTCACCTCCGCTAGGCACGTTAGTGAACTACAGGCCCTAGTGTCGGAGCCCCCTTACACTAGGTTCTACAGGAATAGGGTTGTCTTACGGACTCACCCTAAGTTTCTTCCTAAGGTGGTTTCCTCTTTCCACATCAATCAAGAGGTGGTTCTTCCGACCTTCTTTCCCAGGCCACATACCAGCAGAGCTGAGACTGTTCTGCATACCCTGGACTGTCGAAGAGCCTTGTCCTTCTACCTTGACCGTACGCGTGAGCATAGGAAAGCTGCCCAGCTTTTTGTTTCCTTTGACCCCAATCGGTTGGGGTTATCTGTATCGAAGTGTACTCTGTCCATCTGGGTAGCTGACTGTATCGCATGGGCGTATGGGGCAGCCGGCCTCTCTTTGGAGAGTCGAGTCACGGCGCACCGTGTCCGGGCGAAGGCGGCGTCTGTCGCACACCTCCGCTCTGTTCCGTTGGCAGTCATCTGCCGGGCCGCTACTTGGTCTTCAAGCCAGACTTTTGCGGCCCATTACTGCCTTGAGAGGGAGTCCCGCAGGGACAGTGCTTTCGGACAGGCAGTACTCCATAATCTCTTTGGGGTTTAGGCAACTCCTACCCTCCGGCCCTGGTGTTGGGCTACCGGTCGGGGGCGTTCTCAGAGAAGATTCCTTCCTTACATACTAACGAGCTAGAGGGAGCTCATTTTTTCCGCTTGAGGTCTCCGGTAGCCTTAAGCTGGGGAGTCCCATATGTGAGGATTGACTTCCTGCTTGGTCCTGGAGAAAGAGTAGTTACTCACCTGTAACAGGTGTTCTCCAGGAGCAGCAGGAATCAGTCCTCACAACCCTCCCTCCTCCCCTTGGAGTTGCAATCATATGATTTATTTTTGCTATTTTGCTGTCTTTTAGCTATGTCATCAGACTGAGCAAGATGGCACCCTTGGGCGGGAAGGGGACTGCGCATGCGCGCTGCAATTCCCAAAGGCTTTCTTTGAAAGCTGGGGAAATGCTCCGCTCGGGGGCTCCGTCGGCACCGACGTCACCCATATGTGAGGACTGATTCCTGCTGCTCCTGGAGAACACCTGTTACAGGTGAGTAACTACTCTTTCTAGACCATTCTTCAAGCTTAGCTAGATCCCTCCTCATGTTATCTACACCTTCCTGGGTGTCTACTCTATTGCAGATTTTAGTATCATCCGCAAAGAGGCAAACCTTACCCGACAGCCCTTCTGCTATATCACTAACAAAGATGTTAAAAAGAATCGGACCAAGGACTGATCCCTGGGGCACACCACTGGTAACATCCTTCTCCTCAGAGTGAGCTCCTAGGGTGCTCAGTTTGTTTATAAGTCGCCTGTGAGGAACATTGTCAAAGGCTTTACTGAAATCTAAATACACCACATCTAGAGCTCTCCCTCGGTCCAACTCCCTGGTCACCCAGTCAAAGAAATCAATCAGATTTGTCTGACAAGACCTGCCTCTGGTGAATCCATGCTGCCTCGGATCCTGTAATCCACTGGACTCCAGAAACCTCACTATTTTCTCTTTCAGCAGCGTTTCCAATAATTTACTCACCACCGAAGTTAAACTAACCAGCCTGTAGTTTTCAACCACATCCTTACTTCCGCTTTTGTGTAAAGGCACCACATGAGCCTCTCTCCAGTCCTTTGGCACCACTCCCGACTCCAACGAGGTATTGAAAAAGGTCAGTCAGTGGAGCTGCTAGAACGTCCCCAAGTTCCCTCAGTATTCTAGGGTGTATCCCATCCGGTCCCATCGCTTTGTCTACTTTAAGTTGAGCTAGTTTCTCACGAACACAGTCTTCTGAAAATTGTTCAAGATGTCCCTCGCTTCTGTTCCTATTTGTGGGTGTTTTCTGAGGTCCTGCTCCTGGTTCTTCATCTGTGAACACAGAACAAAAATATTTGTTAAGCAATTCCGCTTTATCCTTATCAGCTTCTACATATTCCCCCCCTGCACCCTTGAGTCTGACAATACCACTCTTGCCCTTCCTCTTCTCACTAATATATCTGAAAAATGTCTTATCCCCCCATTTTATTGCATTGGCTATTTCCTCCTCCTTTTGAATCTTTGCCTTCTTGACTACTTTGCTAGCTTCTCTAAGTTTTTCCAAATATAGATGCCTGTCTTCCTCTCTCTGTGATCTCTTGTATTTCATGAAGGCCTCCCTCTTTTTCTTCACTTTTTCAGCTACTTCCTTAGAAAACCAAAGCGGTCTCCTTTTCCTTTTGCCTTTATTTACCATTTTAACAAAAAGGTTGGTTGCTCTTAAAATGTCCCCTTTCAGTTTTGTCCACTGTTTTTCTACATCCCCCAGCTGTTCCCATCCCACTAACGACTCCCTGAGGTATTGGCCCATCTTCGCAAAGTTAGTCTTCCTAAAGTCTAAGATCCTCACCTTGGAATGGATTCTAACAGCCCTAGTCCCAATACTGAACCACACCATCTGGTGATCACTGGATGCAAAATGATCTCCCACTACAACATCAGAAACACTTTCACCATTGTTAAGCACCAAGTCCAGTATGGTCCCTTCACGTGTGGGGTCTGTTACCAATTACCTGAATAGTTCTCCCTGTAGAGAATCCAGGATCTCCTTACTTCTAGATGATACTGCAGCAGGAATGTGCCAATCAACATCTGGCATATTGAAATCTCCTATCAGTAGCACTTCCCCTTTCCTAGCAATACTGCGTATGTCTTCAATTAACTCTCTGTCCACCTCTTCCTCTTGTGAGGGAGGTCTGTATATCACACCAATGTAAATAGATTTCTCTTTCCCTCTTTCTAGTTTAACCCACAGTTTCCCTCTTTCTAGTTTAACCCCCATGCCACTGTCTCCCGGCATAGGGAGTATGACCCCCTGGCATGGGGGTCATACTCCCTATGCCAGGAGGCAGTGGCCCCCTCTGCTCATATGCGACTTGCAATGGGATGCGCCTACGAGCTATCTAACTCCTGGGTCAGCAAAATGCCCTGGTGGACAATCTGAGCAGTGTCCTTCAGCCGCATGAGTGATGCCTGGACCCCAGAGTGGCCTCCCGGCTTTTCCAACTTTGGGGCATCCTCCTAGTGGACTTGTTCACCAGCCTGGACAACACACATTTGGACTGCTTCTGCTCCTACCCAGCCACACCTGTCCTGAGTGGCGGCAGATACGTTCCTCATTCCATGGACGGAAGGCCTCCTCTATGCATTCCTGCCAACACCACTGGTCGCCAAGACCCTCTTGAAGGTCTAGAGCGACAGAGCGTTTCTGATATTGATAGCCCCCAGGTGGCTCAGGCAACCAGTTTCCCACAACCTCTCTGCCTGTTGATGGCATTTCTGATTCCTCTGGGCCACGCCCCAGGACTTCTATCACAGGAGTAGGGCTCTCTCCTGCATCTAAACCTGAGGTCCCTGTCACTCATGGCCTGGCTGCTGAAAGGGTAGCTCTTGCCTCCTTCAATCTCCCACGAAACATGGAGGAGATCCTTCTTGCCTCCTGCAAGGCCTCCACGAGAAAGGTGTACGCCTTTTAAGTGGCGCCACTTTTGGTGTGGTGTGCCGAGAGACAGGTGAACCCGTTGTCCTGCTCGTTGTAGATAGTACTCCAGTATTTACTTTACCTGTCCCAGGTTGGACTTAAGTCCAACTCAATCAGGGTGCACCTGAGCATTATGACAGCGCACTACCACTCAGTTGAGGGAAAACCCCTCTCAGCTCAGCTTCTTGATTCTCGTTTTCTGTGGGGCCTCATGTTGTCCAAGCCCCTCATCTGCCCATCAACAGTGGAGTGGGATTTCAGTGTGGTGCTCTCACAGCTCACTATACTGCTGTTTGAGCCCCTGGCTACTTGTCACCTGCAGTACCTCTCCTGGAAGGCTCGCATGGCTCGCGAGCTCCAGGATCTGATGGCAGACCCTCCTACATGAGGTTCTACAAGAACAAGGTGGTGCTCTGCACATTCCCCATGTTTCTGCCAAAAGTGGTGTCCCCCTTGCACCTTATCAGGTGGTGCTCCCCATCTTCTTCCCGAGGCCTTATGCCTGCAAAGTGGAGACAGTTCTCCATACTCTGGATTGTAAGAGGGCCCTGTCCTTCTATCTGCAACAGACTCTGGGCCACCACAGAGCCTCAACGTTTCATCTCCTATGACCCCAGTCGACTGGGGCTTCCGGTGACTAAACAAACTCTATCCGCTTGGGTGGCAGACTGCATTGCCCTTGCCTATGATCAGGCTGGGATCTCATTAGAACACCGGATCAATGCGCACTAGGTCAGAGCCATAGCTACCTCTGTAGCGAATCTGCGTTCCGTACCTGTGACAGAAATCTGTCGGACTGCCATCTGGTCTTCTCTCCATACCGTCACAGCTCACTACTGCCTGGAAAGGGAGTCCTGAAGGGACTGTGCCTTCAGCCAGGCCGTACTCCATAATCTCTATGGGGTGTGCCAACCCTTCTATGTTCAGGCTACTGGAGTGCTGGTTCTCTGCCGGACACTTTCGTCTTGCGAGAGTCTTTCTGCTGGGACTTAACTGTTGCAGCTCACGGTTCGTTTTTTCTGGCTGCCATAGCATTGTGTACAGGTTCTCAGTAGCCTAAGGCTGAGGAGTCCCATATGTGAGGACTGACTTCCTGCTTGTTCCCGGAGAAGCGTAGTTACTCGCCTGTAAGAGGTGTTCTCCAGGGACAGCAGGACTCAGTCCTCACAACCTTCCCCCCTCCCCTTGGAGTTGCTTCTCTACCGTATTTTAAATTTTTTTGCCGTCCTAACTATGTCATTAGACTGAGGCAAAATGGCTCCCTTGGTCGGGAAGTGGACCATGCATGCATGGTAGCATCTCCCAAAGACTTTCTTTGAAAGCTGGGAAGATGCTTTCACGAGGGCTCAGTCAGCACAGACGTCACCCATAAGGGAGTACCATATATGAGGACTGATTCCTGCTGTTCCCGGAGAACATCTGATCTCCAGGAACAAGCAGGAATGAGTCTTCACATATCAGTACGTCGGTACCGATGGAGCCTGCACGGGAACGCTGCCCAGCTTCCAATCAGAAAGCTTTTGGCAGCATCCCTCGCGCCTGCGTGCTGACTTCCCGCCTTCTCCAGAGCCTCTCTTCAGTTTTCGTTTTTCCGCGGAGCCGGCAGGACGTCCTCCTGTCACCGCAGAAACTTTTCTTTTTACTTACTTTAATTACTTTAGTTTTTGTTTTCTTGTGGTCGCGGCTGTATTTCCCGCCACCACTGGTACCGCCGGTGGATTTTTGACTAAATTCTGAGAAACATTTTCTTCAGTTTTTTGCCTTAACTTGTTGGGCCTACCAGGCCTCTTCCTCATGGAGCCTTCTTTTCCTAAGAAGTGCATTCAATGTGGAAACACCTGTTTCCTTTTAGACTCCAATAGTTGGTGTCTCAATTGTGTGGGTCCTGACCCTTTTTCCCCTGACTTGTCAGGGGATACTTTTGTGAGGAAACCTTCAGTTTTTAGAGTTTCCCTCGATACCGTTTTTTATTCGGCAGTGAGGGAACCCGGTTTCTCCTCTTCACAGGATCAGGTAACCCACAAACAGTCTGTTAAGACTAGTCAATGCTTGAGTGGTATGTCCCATGCCCAGCATGGTGACAGCTCCGGACTTACCCTCAAGAATCCATTGGCATTACCCCTGCGGGAGTCTGCGGGCTCCAAAGCATTAAAGGGGTTTCAGGTTGTTCCTGGGGCTCACCCCTCACAGAACATACCTGAGCCATGTCGGGGGGTGGTATCCGCTTCGAGCGGTACCGATCCCCCGGCATCGGCACCAGTGTCGAGTGTTCCACTCTTCACCAGGGATCGTCGTCGGGCATCCTCGGTACCTTCGGGACCGATCGATACGCTCCGAATTGACTTCCCTCGATCCCAGCCGTGCACGGTGCGGGTATCCGCTTCCAGCGGTACCGATTCCCCGGCATCGGCTTCGGTGTCGAGTGTTTCACTCTTCACCAGGAATCGTCCTCTAGCATCCTCGGCACTTTTGGGGCCGGGCGATACGATACCGATGGACATTTCCATATCTCAGCCATGCTCCGGGACGGTACCGGCTTCGATCGGTTCCGATACCCCGGCATCGGCACCGGTGTGGAATAACGTTCTCCCGGCAAGAGGTTGTCATCGGGCATCCTCGGTACCTTCGGGACCGATCGATGTAACCCAGGCTGCTTTACCGGTATCGGCATCGCCGATACTACCACCGACGTCGGTACCCTCGAGACATGCATCGATAGACTCGCTTCCTTCGATGCCGAGTCTTGAATCGATATCTAGTCTCGAGGACTGGGTACCGACGCGTCCCGGAACCGACTCCCGTCGTTTCCAGATAAGCAGTTCCGAGGATCCTAGCCATAACTCTCGCATGATCTCAGTACCATTGCAGCAGTTCCCGATGACAACTTCAACTGCTGGCCCTGTGTCAGTATCGATGTCGATGCCTGTTCTTGCACCGATGCCTAGTTTGGAACCGATACCTGGGGTTGCTGATGCAGTACTCACTGCCTCTAAGTTACCATACCAGTATCCTTGTCCATCTACTAGGTTTCTCTCCTCACACCACGGTACGTCCTCTGGTGCTCAGCCTCTTTCTTTAGCCTTACCAGGGAAGGTTCCCATAGGAGATCAGTCTTTTCAGGCTTTTCTCCTGGATATGGCAACCTTTCTTAATATCTCTATCCCTGGTTGTGATGCTATTCCTGGCTCACCGGCACAAATGGAAAATATGATGCTTCCTTTACATCCTGCTCTGCAGGATCTCCTTCTGAGGGTCTGGAAATCACCCTTACGGCTTCCTCTACCTTCTACAGCCACTGAGGTTCGGTACCGGGTGCCTCCCTCCCCAGGATTTCAGAAGCCTCAACTTCCTCCTCGTTCCCTTGTAGTGGAATCAGCACTGAGGAAGGTTAAGAGCAAGAAGAAGCATTCTTCTTATCCGCCAGGTCGTTCTTCAAGAACACTCGATGTGTTTGGTCGTCAAGCCTTCCAAACATCTATGCTGGCCTCCAGAATTCTTTCATATATTTTCCACATGAGTCTCACACTCCAGGAGGTCACGGAGAGATTGTCTCTTTTGACCCCTTTTATGCCAGAGCCCAAGGCTACTAATTATTCCTTGCTACTCAATTATAGCCGGAATATATCTTGGTTCCTTTCTCGTGCTTCTATAGACTCTTTTGAGTCTGTTAGCAGATCCTCTGCTATTGCCATTGCAGCACGTCGCAGAGCCTGGCTCGAAGCTTCAGACTTGAGCAGATGGGCACAAACTATATTGGCTCATTCTCCTTGTACAGGAGAAGGTCTCTTCAATAAGAAGGCTTTACATCAGGTTGCTCAATGCTCCGCTGACTCTCCTTCCACTAAGGACCATTCTAAGCCACCTCCTTCTTCGAAAGGTGGGAAATGTCCTACCAAACCTTCTTTCCCTAAGAAAAGAAAGTTTCATTCATCTCCTGCCCATCATTCGGCTGTACCTAAACAAGGGACACCTCAGCCTAGTCTGAAGTCCTCCAGCTCTGGCCAGTCTCAGCATTCCCAGCAACCATAGGGGCTGGGAATTATACTCTACAGTTCACTTCTACCCATTAGAAGTTTATTCATTGTGCTTTTCTTTTTCAGTGTACTAAGCTGTCGGAAAATATTTGTTCAGGGACTACAGACTTCTCCTCTTCTTACTCTCTAGAAGAGCAGTTGCAACTATCCCCTGATAGTTCTGTCCCAACTGAACATTTTTTCCTTCAGTTGACTTACCCTATGGGTACGTCACCCTCCAATTACTTGCTCTACCCTCTCAACCGGGCTTTTTCCCTAACTGAGGGGTACCATACTGAAAGGCTTCTCTAGCAAGCTCGTCCCTCAGACAGGGAGAAGGGATATCTCCTCTCCTTTCTTGTCTGTTTTTCTTTCTTGGGCACAGGACAATCTCTCTGCTGTTTCTGTCAGCAGCTGTGCCTGCAGGAGTTACAGTGATTGTATTACTGGTACTTTTTACAAGTTCCAGTCCCTTGTTCAAAATTTTGTCTAGCCTCAGTAGTGATTCCAAGCTACTCGTCAGCTATCTTGGATCCTCCTACTCTTTTAGGCTTTCTCACATTATTCTATCCATCTCCTCTCCTAGGATATGGCAACACACCTGACTTCAGTCAGTTTATCTCATATCTCTCCTGCACAATGCTCTCTGCAGTCTTCAGAGAAGCTTTCTACTATGAGGGCCTTGCTATAGAGCATTGACCTTGTCTCTAAAGCTTCTCTATTAGTAGGGAAAAGCTTATAATCCCTTCCCATGCCTGTGAGGGTTCTCCACACCCTCAGGCCTGGGGTGTTAACATGAAATATAAGTTCTTCTGCGTGAAAATCCAACGCTGATGTTTACGCATGCTACCTCTGGGTCCCTCCAGTAGATCCCTCTGGTATCTTCTTCTGCGTTTCTGCACATCTGCCATGTCAGTGTTCTGTGGAACTCCCGCCTTGTTCCTTACAGATTCATATGATCATCTGTTCTCACGCAAACATCACGGTTATCTTGTTGGATTGCCTTCTTGCATCCCTCAATCCACGGAAATAGATTCTCTATACATATCCCAAGTGGGTTCACCCTCTTGTAGAGCGAAGAATCTTTTTCTTTTATATTCCCCATGTACAATTATGGGGCTGGGTGGTAGACATGTATCTTCAACTTGTTATCTTGTATGTAGCATCTCCATATATGTCTACATACCTATATCATTACTCTGGTGGTGCAAAACCATGCCCCACAAATGTATATATATTTCGGTATATCATATATATATATATATATATATATATATATATATATATATATATATATATATATATATATATATTGATACATTTCTCCACCCATATCCTAATATACACATATGGACATATGTGTGTATATATATATATATATATATATACACATTCCATCCACATATATATATCTGTCTATATATGTGTCTGTTGGGGGGATTCTTAAGGGTTGATATGTCTTATACACTATCACCCTTACTGTCTATACTAAATGTTTTCCTTCTAGAGGTTTTAGACAGTCTATCGCCCTACTTCGCATATCATATTACGATGCAGAAACGGTCATGCACCTATAACTACTGTGGTGCTAACATCTTCTATTTTTTCTTTAAGTCCTTGAAGCATCAAGCTTCAATATTTTTCCTACCTCTCGCCAGCTAGGAAAAATAGTGTACATCTTTATCTTTGAGTACACAGCTGTTCTCCTTGGGAATAGGGGTTTTTCCAGTCCCCCTCTTCCCGCCAGGACTGGGCTAGTTCTCCAACTCCGTCAGTCTTCTTCCTTTAGTCCTCAATGTTAATGACTTTATGCCTAAAGGAGTTTTCAGCTTTTTCCCATAAAGCTTCCATTGAAGACCTGACGTCTAATCCTACCCAGTTGACACCTGGATCGTCTGCTACCTCCAGGTCTGGACCTTCATCCTCACTGCTGGGAGGTCACCTTGAAGATTCCGCCACTGCTTATCCAGTAGACTCCATCATGCTCTCTACTTCCTACAATACTGTAGGTAAGCTGCATATTTTAAGTGTACATTAAAGGTGTTTTAATGCTACTCCTCATATATACCAAGGACTCCTGTAGTCTGTAGGGCCCTGTAGTCCTTGGCTATGCTGTTTCTTTCCTCACAGCTCCTTTATTGTCAACTCCTACCCTCCATCCCACTTTGGATGCCGGGGATTCCTGGAGACAAAATGCACCCCTGGTCCAGGCTCCTGCATTTTTATGGGATCTCCCCCTGGCATCTCCAGCTCGGGAGTCCCCATATGTGAAGACTCATTCCTGCTTGTTCCTGGAGATAGCACAGTTACTTACCTGTAACAGGTGATCTCTGGGAACAGCAGGAATTAGTCTTCACAACCCTCCCACCTCCCCTAGGAGTTGCATCTCTTATCTTCTTCTTCCTTTCCTCTCCTCGCCTTTGTCTCAGCTTTGAAACTCAACTGAAGAGAGGCTCTGGAGAAGGCGGGAAGTCAGCGCGCAGGCGCGAGGGATGCTGCCAAATCTTTCTGATTGGAAGCTGGGCAGCGTTCCCGTGCAGGCTCCGTCGGTACCGACGTACCCATATGTGAAGACTAATTCCTGCTGTTCTCCAGGACCAAGCAGGAAGTCAGTCCTCACATATGGGTGACGTCGGCGCCGACGGAGCCCTCGCGGAGCAATTTCCCCAGCTTTTAAAGAAAGCCTTTGGGAATTGCAGCGCGCATGCGCGGTCCCCTTCCCGCCCAAGGGTGCCATCTTGCTCAGTCTTCTTTTTTCCGCGGAGCCCTACAGACGCTGTTTGTATTCACCGCTGGAAAAGTTGATTTTCTCTCTTATTCTTTATTCTTTTTCGGTTCGACGCCGGATTCTTTTTCCCGCCCGGACCCGCTACGCCAGTATCGGGTCCGTTTTTTTATTTTTCGTTTTTTTGTCCTTCGTGACAAGCGTTCGCGCCATTTTTTTCCTTTTCACTGGCAGCCCTGTCTTTTGACCTCGCAGGGGCCCTTTTTCCCTCGATGGCTGCCAGCGGGTTTAAGAAGTGTGATCGCTGTAAGAAACTCATGTCTCTTACTGACACACACAACTGCTGCCTCCGCTGCCTCGGACCCGATCATGACCCGATGATCTGTGGTCCGTGTGGCAAAATGTCCTCAAAAGCGTTGAGTTGGCAGCATCAGCGAGAACGAATCTTCTCTGACTCCGCGTCCGGCCGGGCCCGGACCTCGTCAGAAGCTTCGACGTCCCGGGACTCTGGTCCTGAGCATCGTCGGCGTTCCTCTGAGCGGGGGTCTCCTACCCGGGAACATCATAGGAAGAAAAAACCCGCGAGGGCGGCGTCAGCGGACGCTCCTGTTTCCTCGAGGGCCAGGTCGCATAGCCCCGACAGCCGTCCCGGGTCCTCGGAGTCGGAGAGGCCTTCGAAACATCCTCGTCTCGAGATGGAGTCGCCTGAACACGTGAGTACTGTGGTCCTCGTGGACTCGCCTCCGAAGGAGCTGACGTCGGGCCCGACGCCGTCGGGGCCCGAGTCAGGGGCTGCTGGGTCTCCTGAGCTTGGACTCAGTTTGACGGCCTTGGAGAGCAGTTTAGCTGCCTTCATGGACCAGCAGCGGGCATTGATCGCTGGCCTTGCCAATGCGTCTGCCCCGGCCACCGGGACGTCGACGTCCAAGTCGACCCCGGAGACCGAACCGATCCTCGAGTCCATCCGAGCTCGAGTCGATCCTCGGTCGCAGTCTCCCTCGGCTTCCCGTTCGGGACCGAGGTCGTCGACGCCGACTCCTTCGGCGTCGGAGCAGCGGGCATCGGTGCCCGCCCGACCGGAGCCACTCGAATCCTCCACCGCGGAGTCCGACTGGGAATCGGAGGACGAAGAGTCCCCTGGTAGTTTTCGGACTCGGTGTGTCCCCTCGGACTCACCCGAGTCCGAACCTCGGAGACGGTCCCCCCCGGAGGGCACCCGGTTCTCGGATTTCGTGCGGGATATGGCCAAGGCCTTGGCATTCCCCACGGATCCCGAAGAGGAGCCTCGAGCCGAGGAGCTCGATGCCCTCCAGTATGATTCTCCCCCAAAGGAGCCCTTTACTGTACCGGTTCCTCCGATGCTGGAACGACTTCTCTTCCGCATGTGGGAGAACCCGGCGTCGGCGCCGGTGTTAAGCAAGCGGGTCGATTCCATTTATCGAGTCCGCAAGAGCCCCGGCTTCCAAAAGGCACAACTACCGCACCATTCCATGGTGGTGGAATCGGCCATGCATAGACTCAAGAGTCAAAAAATGCACTCCTCGGTGACTCCCGGCAGGGAGGCCCGGAGCCTGGATGCCCTCGGTAGAAAGTGTTTCCAGGGCTCTATGCTTGCTTGTCGAGTCCAGACCTACCAGCTCTATATGGGCATGTATCTCCGAGATCTGGCAAAGGAAATTGCCGGGTTATCGGCTGGTCTCTCCGAGGAACCTTTGCAGAGGTTCCAAGCCTTGTCCACTGGGATTCGAGAGTGCTCGAAGTTTATCTCTCGAGCAGCCTACGATGGCTTTGAAGCATCGGCTCGAGTAGCCGGAGCCGGCATCGGTGCCCGCCGACAGGCTTGGCTTCAGTCATCCGACCTCGAGCCATGGGTCCAGGACAAGTTGGTCGATGTCCCCTGCAGAGGTGAAAACCTCTTTGGCAAACCCATGGCTGAAAAGGCTTCACAAATCGAGACCGAGACTCTGACCAGAACTAGGATGTCCAGAAAAACCTCTGCCCCTTCTCAGAAGAAGAAGGGCTCGGGGAAAAAGCCCTTTTACCTGAGGAAGGCGGCTGCCTATAAATACTACCCTCAGTATCAGGCCTCTGCATCTCCCCAAAAGGGTCAGCAGGCCAAGGGACGGGGTAATGGGTCCCGTAGGCAGCAGGCCCCCAAGCCCACTACACCGGCCCCTGCTCAGCAGGGTGGGGGTTTTTGACTCCATCAGCATAGCCTCTTCCCCTCAGCTGGTTTCTCTAAGCACAGGAGGCCGGCTGGTCCACTTTGCCCACAGGTGGTCAGCCATCACATCAGACACCTGGGTACTTCATATAGTTCAGAAAGGCTATCTTCTACACTTTCACCAGGTACCTCCCTCCTACTTTCCAGGGGAGCCTCCAAGACTCCCTCTGCACAGGGACTTACTCCTTCAGGAGTTGGCAAGTCTTCTTCAGGAACAGGCTGTGGAACCGGTGCCCCACCACCTGAGAGGTCACGGCTTTTATTCCAGGTACTTTCTGATACCAAAAAGAACAGGAGGCCTCAGACCCATCCTGGACTTGCGAAACCTCAACAAGTTCCTGGCAAGGGAAAAGTTCACGATGCTTTCCCTTGGAATCCTGCTGCCCTACCTCCAGCGGGGAGACTGGCTATGCTCCTTAGATCTAAAGGATGCCTATACTCACATCCTTATTCATCCAGACCACAGGCAATATCTCAGATTTGTTGTGGGAGGAAATCATTACAAGTACAGGGTCCTGCCCTTTGGCCTATCCTCCGCCCCACGGGTCTTCACCAAATGCCTGGCAGTGGTGGCGGCCTATCTCAGACTTCAAGGCTTTATTGTGTTTCCATACCTGGACGACTGGCTCATCCGGGCCCAGTCTTCCCAGGAAGCCACTCAAGCCACTCATCGCACTGTGTCCCTGCTCCAGCACTTGGGCTTTGTCATAAACTTCGCAAAGTCCACTTAGTTCCCCTCTCAGGATCTCGAATTCATCGGCGCAAGGTTAAGCACTCTTCAGGCGCTGGCCTTCCTGCCTCTGGACAGGGCCCACAGGCTCATGAATCTCGCCAGCCACTTTCGCAGCAATTTCCTGGTCTCTGCCAGGCAATTTCTGAGACTGCTCAGCCATATGGCTTCCACGGTCCATGTGACCCCCAATGCCCGCCTGAACATGCGACCTGCCCAGTGGTGCCTTCGCACTCAATGGCATCAGGCCAAGGGGAGCCTGACGGACTCAGTACAAGTCTCGGACCTGCTGGTCTCTTCTCTGCGGTGGTGGCTTCATCTGCCAAACCTAGTACTGGGAGTGGATTTTCAATCTCCTCCTCCTTCTCAGGTACTAACAACCAATGCTTCTCTCCTGGGATGGGGAGCACATTGCCAAGGGACATGTACTGAAGGCCTCTGGACTCCTTGGGAGTCTGCGCATCAGATAAACTTCCTGGAGCTCAGAGCCATCCGCCTAGCTCTGAGAGCCTTCTCCCACCTCACTTCTCACCAGTCTGTACTGGTCCAGACGGACAATCAAGTAGCAATGTTCTACGTGAACAAACAGGGAGGCACAGGCTCCTTCCTTCTCTGTCAGGAGGCACGCCGGCTGTGCTCTTGGGCAATTGGCCACGGCATACTCCTCAAAGCGGTCTATCTCCCAGGTCAAGAAAATTATCTGGCAGACAAACTAAGCAGGATCCTCCAACCACACAAGTGGAGATTGGATCCATTAGTGGTTCAGCAGATCTTTCTCAAGTTTGGACTCCCCACCTTGGATCTGTTTGCCAGTCCTCTGAACCGGCAACTACCCAGATTCTGCTCTCGACAACCGCATCCTCTCAGAATAGCGCCGGATGCTTTTCTGATTCCATGGTCCACAGGCCTCTTGTATGCCTTTCCTCCCATGCTGCTGGTGTCTCGAACGCTTTTCAAGGTTCTCAGAGACAAAGCCTCGATGATCCTAGTGGCTCCCCGATGGCCGAGGCAACCTTGGTTCCCCCTTCTAATGCAGCTGGCGGTGGACACTCTTCTTCCTCTGGGGTTTCAACCCGATCTTCTGACACAAGACCACGGGTCTCTCCTACACCCCAACCTCCGGTCCCTTCATCGACCTGGCTGCTGAAAGGGTAGTCCTTGCTCCCCTCCTACTGCCTCGGGAGGTGGAAGAGGTCGTCTTGGCCTCTAGGCGGCCCTCCACACGAAAGTCCTACGCTCTTAAGTGGCGTCGCTTCTCCGTGTGGTGTGCTCAGCAGTCTGAGAATCCCTTCTCCTGCTTGGTGGCGGTGGTCTTGCAATATTTGCTTTACCTCTCCAATCTGGGCCTTAAGTCCAACTCTGTCAGAGTCCACCTCAGTGCTCTCTCTGCACATCACGCACCAATAGATGGCAGGCCTCTGTCCAACCACCATTTGGTGGCTCGTTTTCTCCGAGGCCTCCTTCTGCTTAAGCCTCCTTTGCGTCCACCAGCCCCTGAATGGGATCTGAATGTGGTCTTGCAGCGGATTACCTGTCCGCCCTTTGAACCTATGGCTACCTGCCGTCTTCGTTTTCTTTCTTGGAAAACCTTGTTCTTGGTAGCCCTTACCTCTGCTAGGCGTGTTAGTGAACTGCAGGCCCTAGTGTCTGATCCTCCTTACACTAGATTCTACAGGAATAGGGTGGTCTTACGGACTCACCCGTAGTTTCTTCCAAAAGTGGTTTCTCCTTTTCATCTCAACCAGGAGGTGGTCCTTCCGACCTTCTTTCCCAGGCCGCACTCCAGCCGGGCTGAAATGGTCCTGCATACCCTTGACTGTAGAAGGGCCTTGTCCTTCTACCTTGACCGTACGCAGGAACATAGGAGGGCTGTTCAGCTCTTCGTTTCTTTTGACCCCAATAACTTGGGGCTCCCTGTCTCCAAGCGTACCTTGTCCATCTGGGTAGCTGACTGTATCGCCTGGGCTTATGGGGCAGCTGGCCTCTCGTTGGAGGGTCGAGTCACGGCTCATCGTGTTAGGGCGAAGGCTGCGTCAGTGGCACACCTCCGCTCTGTTCCGTTGGCAGACATCTGCCGGGCCGCTACTTGGTCTTCAAGCCAGACTTTTGCGGCACATTACTGCCTGGAGAGGGAGTCCCGTAGGGACAGTGCTTTCGGTTAGGCAGTCCTCCATAATCTCTTTGAGGTTTAGGCAACTCCTACCCTCCGGCCCTGGTGTTGGACTACCGGTCGGAGGTGTTTTCAGAGAAGATTCCTTCCTTCTATTCTGCTGAGCTAGAGGGAGCTCATTTTTGTGCTTGAGGTCTCCGGTAGCCTTAAGCTTGGGAGTCCCATATGTGAGGACTGACTTCCTGCTTGGTCCTGGAGAAAGAGTAGTTACTCACTTGTAACAGGTGTTCTCCAGGAGCAGCAGGAATCAGTCCTCACAACCCTCCCTCCTCCCCTTGGAGTTGCAGTCCTATCATTTCGTTTTTGCTAATTGTTTTGCTGTCTTTTAGCTATGTCATCAGACTGAGCAAGATGGCACCCTTGGGCGGGAAGGGGACCGCGCATGCGCGCTGCAATTCCCAAAGGCTTTCTTTGAAAGCTGGGGAAATTGCTCCGCGAGGGCTCCGTCGGCGCCGACGTCACCCATATGTGAGGACTGATTCCTGCTGCTCCTGGAGAACACCTGTTACAGGTGAGTAACTACTCTTTCCCAGAGATCACCTGTTACAGGTAAGTAACTGTGCTTTACAGGTGAGTAACTACACTTTTTCAGTGCTTTTTTAAAATATTAGATTAAATTATATACTGTAGCTTTGTTTCTTTTGATCAAATGGTTTTGGTTTGATCTGTGAGTTTTGGTCTGATAAAAAAAACTTTTTTTATCTGGGGTTTCTTCTTTTTATTGATTTGATTGTAGGCTTCCCAGTTGGACTTGTGAATTATTTAATATTAGTCTTTATTTGCTGTCGTTCACTATGTTACTATGAAAATGTAGTGGGGCACAGGAACAGGATTCCATTTTTAGGGTACATGTTTGCACCTACTTTGAAGCCAGTGCAAATATGCCCTCCAAACATATGTGCTGGGCTTTCAAAATGAAAACTCTGCATGTACAATGTATCCCATAATCTCTCTTTTCCCTATCTGGCCTCCCTTTGATGGGGTAAAAGTATGTGAGCTGTTTTACCTGCTGAGAAATGGGGCATTTTTCAAATTAGATTTTTCTATGGGTAAACTCTCATTTATCTTGGAAATTCCTTTGGCTACTACTGTTCACTTTCTGATTTTTACATTAAGGCTAATTGATTGCTATGCTACAGGATTAATCTGTTGTCATGTTCTAATTTATAGCATGCCATAGGCCCTAGTTAATTCAAACTCTAAAACATTCTCATGAACATATTTCACTCATGAGTCAGGAATTGCACAGGTTACCAATAAATAGGGTACACTTTGAAGTGTTAGGCAGTGCAAGGCCTTAAAAAAATTGCTAATGCCATAGTAACAGACTACTACTTAGAAATATGTAGACCAAAAGGGCATTGTGCTTAGTGGAGGCAATTTACTATAGCTTCCCTCTCTAAAGGATATGAAACCACAAAGAATGTAAGAGAGGGCTTTTTCTTTATGCAAGCTCATAATGTGGAATTGGCTAGTGCTGGGGCATTTAACCTCTTAGAAATTATCAGGAAACAGGTTGAGATCAGCTTATTTTGTTTTGAAGTTAATGCATTTTAATGAACGCTGAGTATTTATTTATCTTATGTTTCAGTCTGCTTGGGAAGAAATTTGGGGAAAGTAACTGATTACATACAGTTCACTCTGCTTGAATATTTGGATGCTATTAAATTAGATGGTTAGAGGGACTCCAGATTCACACAACAGGGCTGGTCCGTCCTGGGGTGTACTCTATTGCAGGGATGTAGTTTTGCTTTTCTTAGGGAATTCAGTTTGGAAATCAGAACTAGAAGTCCCTCCATGATTGGATTAACACTGTCAGGTAAATCTGAAGCTCATTGACAACCCTACAACATCCCTGCAATAGAGTACACCCCAGGACGGACCAGCCCTGTTGACAACCCTACTTAGCATTCAACCATTTTATTTGATTTCACTGGAGAGTTTGCTTCCTGAACACTTTTGGGTGTTTCTTATGGATTTTGGGTTGCTGATCACAAAAATCACCTTGAAAGTTTCCTACTGCGCACCATTTTTTTTTTTTTGCAATCGCCTATTTTTGTGATTTCCTTGCATATTTTAAGTCTACTCATATGTTGCCTAGAAAGTAAATGGTTTTGTTTAGTCCAGGCTTGCCTGGGCATGCACTCAGTACAGGCTACAATGTGCAATGGAAATGCTACTGCTCAGGAATGCATGGGTATGCTTAGTCAGGATGGATGCTGGCAGTACAGGCTATAAAAGTAGCTTTCATACACAGATGCTATGCATGACGTTGATATCAGTTTGTATACTTAACAATAGCATTTACATGTAAACTTCTTGTCTAAATGATAGTTCGTTACAGCAGAAGTGTCTCATCAATGTTGCAACAGCCATGATACATTCTGTTACATTTGTGGTGAGTATATACTTAAGCCTCAAAGACGCAGCATGACTGCACTTATTAAGAAAGCGTATGAGCTCTACTATGGTTGTAAAGTTGGCAATCAAGACAAATCCTTGGCTTCTCACATTTGATGAGCAACATGTGCTGTCCATTTCGGAGCTTGGCTCAGAGGTACTCAGAAGTCAATGCCGTTTGCAGTCCCAATGATATGATGAGAACAGAAGGATCACATGACGGACTGTTACTTCTGTTTGACCAATGTATCTGGCTTCTCTCTAAAAATAAGAAATCTATTGAATACCCCAGTCTGCTTTCAGCCATGAGACCAGTGCTGCATGATGACAGTATGCCAGTACTGAAGCCACCAGAGACATGGAACTAGATGAGGCAGATGAAGATGCCACAATACATGGGCCAGACGTGGAAAACGACATGGATCCAGTTTTTGAATAGTTTGTCCAGTGTGCTTAATTTGATAACACATTCAGGTTTCTTTCATGTGCGAATGACCTGATGAGGGACTTAAGTTTATCAAAAACGAAAGCTGAACTACTTGGTTCAAGATTGCAAGGATGGGGTTTGCTGTTGCCAGATATGGAAATTTCTGCATTTCGGACCCGCCAAGAAGATATGAAAAATTTCTTTGTGCAGGTTGACAACCTCTGTTTCTTCACTGACATTGACTGGTTGTTCATGGCTTTGGGTTGTAAGTATGACCCACAACAACGGTGCTTTTTTATTGATTCGTCATTGTTAAGTTTGAAAGCTGCCTTGTTACACATTGGCAGTGTCCACCCTTCAATACCTATTGCTTGTGCAGCGCATATGAAGGAAACCTAGGAAAACAGAGAACTGTTGTTGAAACACATACAGTACAAGAACTGGAACATCTGTGGCGATCGAAAAGTAGTGGCACTGCTACTAGGAATGCAGCTCAGGTATACCAAGTACTACTGTTTCATTTGCAAATGGGACTCCCGTGCTAGAGACTCTCATTACATTATAAAGAACTGGCTGCTCCCTAAGTGTTTAGTTCCAGGACAGAAAAACATGGCACATGAACCACTTGTCGACGCAAGTAAGATATTTTTGCATCCTCTTTATATAAAACTCAGACTGATGAAAAACTTTGTGAAAGCAATACACAAGGAAGGTGAAGGATTTTGATATTTGAGACAGATGTTTTCAAGACTAACTGATACCAAGATTAAGGAAGGCATTTTTGTGGGTCCACAAGTCAGACACGTCATCATTGACAAGCGGTTCAAAGATTTGCTAGTGGGGCCTGAAAAAATTGCATGGAAAGTATTCAGAGATGTTGTTGAGAATTTTCTTGGCAATTACAGGGCACCAAACTACATTCAGCTGATTGACAAAATGCTTCAAGCATACAGAACCATGAAGTGCAACATGTCGCTGAAGATTCATTTTTTGCATTCACACTTGGACTCCTTCCTTGCTAATCTTGGTGCAGTCAGTGACAAACATGGTGAAAGGTTTCACCAGGACATTGCAACAATGGAAAAGCGGTATCAGTGCAACTGAAACCCATCAATGTTGACCGCTTTTGTTGGACACTGAAATGAGAAGCATCAGATGCTGTGTACAAACGAAAATAAGGAGCAAAGATTTTTAGCTCAGGTGAACCAGTATGTCAGCATCATTGTGTGATTAAACATGCTAAATTCAGTCAAACTTTCATGTTTCTCCAAATTCCTACGTGATGCAGTCAATCTGAAATTATATTTGTGTTCAGCTTGAAGCTGTCTATCATTTATTTATTTATTTAGTAAACACTTGTATACCGCTGCTTCCTACGATCAGCAGCGGTTTACTTTACAGAATCATAATGCATTGTACAGTGCATTGAGATTTTTCAGATTTACATTATGATTAGTCAATGATTTAAGTAACACGGGATAATCAGTTGGATGCAATATACATTTGATTATAGCACACAGATCTGGGTATACATTTGATTACACTAGGTTGGGAGGGGCCCCATATATACAATTTATACAGCGTTTTTGCCAAAGAGTACAAGCTATACATGAATACATGTTAGTAGACTTTACGCCGCCGTGGGAGGCAGAGGTCATCTGGTTGAGGTAGGGAGTTGCAGTTAGATCAAGTTGTAGTGGGTTTGAAACAAATAGGTTTTAAGTTTTCGTCTAAATTCACTCAGGTTGTTTGTGAGTCTCAACTCATGTGGTAGTTGGTTCCAGTGGATTGGCGCTGTGTATGTGAATGCCCTATTGCTAGTTTCGGTCTTGACAGATCTTATGCTGGTCGGCATACATAGTGTGTTGAGATTCATGGTTCTCCTGCTCCTTGTTGCATGGTTGAATAGTGATTAGGTTATTGAGGTAGGATGGTGCGATGTT
Organism: Ichthyophis bannanicus; assembly: GCA_033557465.1. NCBI lineage: Eukaryota > Metazoa > Chordata > Amphibia > Gymnophiona > Ichthyophiidae > Ichthyophis > Ichthyophis bannanicus. Next base: position 365,925,739 of record CM066033.1, on the reverse strand, counting down.
ATGGATGATTTTAAACGTTGTGATGAGCAGTTTATAGATGATTCGGGCAGCCACTGGGAGCCAATGCAGTTCCATTAGTACTGGGGTTATGTGGTCTGTGACTTTCTTTTCCATGATGACTCTTGCAGCCACATTCTGGGCCATTTGCAGGATGCTTAGGGTGTTCTTTGGAAGCCCTTGTAGAATGGCATTGCTGTAGTCCAGGTGGGGAATGATTAGTGCTTGAGCAACAGACCTAAAGTTAGATTTCTCGAGGATATTGTGGAGTGGTTGTAGGATTTTCAGTTTGTAAAAGATGGCTCGGTTAACTGTTCGGAGGTGCTTGTCCATCCTAAGGTTGCAGTCTAGTAGGACTCCTAGATACTTTATTACAGGCTTCGTATAGTATATGTTTTTGTTAAGTGTGACTGTGGTGGGCGGGATGAATTTGGCTTTCTTGGAAATAAACATGACCTCCGTTTTCTTGTGGTTTATTGACATGTATCATAATCACCAAACATTTTTGGGAAACAAAACTTTTGAACAAATTTGTTGTCCAGTGTTTATAATTAGTGATCCATATGTATTTCCATCCTACTGCTCCATATGCCTTGAACAAACTGTGTCGCACCTCTTCTCTAGCCTTATTCAAATCCAAGCTGAAAACCCACCTCTTTGAAGCCACTTATGGATCCTGATGCTCCTCACTCTCTTGTCCACTATTTATGTGTATCTGACCATACTCTAGTCCCCAGTTTCACTATGTGTTTTGTCTTGATTAGATTGTAAGCTCTGATGAGCAGGGACAGTGTCTTACATCTATATGCATACTCTGCATACACCTTGTAGCGCTATAGAAATGAGTAGTAGTAGTATTTTTGGAGTTCCATTCATGGAGCGCACTCTTTCTCTCTCTCATTCTCTCTCTCTCTCTCTAATATGTTGCCCTTATAAAATAGTCACCTTTTTTGACATTCCACATAATTGGCCTGTAATAGAATTTCTCTGGGAACAAGCAGGAAGTCAGTCCTCACATATATGGGTGATGTTGGCGCCGAAGGAGCCCCTGCGGAAGCATCTCCCCTGGGTGCAACCAGTGGTCAGTGCTACTTCCTCCACCTATAGTGGGCACCACCCTCGTACTTCCCAGGAGAGCCCATAAGACCTCTCCTTCACAGGCCCTGCTCCTCACTGAGCTCACAGGCCTATTCTAGGACTGAGCGGTGGAGCCAGTCCCGAAACAGCTCTAGGGCACCAGGTATTTCCTCATCCCCAAGAGGACAGGGGGCCTCAGGTCCATCCTGTGGGAGTTGAACAAGTTTCAGGTAAGGGAGAAGTTCAAGATGCTCTCCGTTAGAACACTGCTGCCATTACTCCAGCAGGGAAGACTGGCTATGCTCCTTAGATCTCAAGGATGTCTACACACACACCCTGATGTATCCTGGCCACAGAAAATATCTTTGGTTCGTGGTGGGGGAGAGCACTATCAATACAGGGTGCTCCCCTTCGGGCTGGCCTTTCTCACCAAGGGTCTTCACAAAGTGCCTAGTGGTGATCGCAACCCATCTCCGCCTCCAGGGGTCCTTCGTTTTTCCCTACCTGGACAACTGACTCATAAAGGGAGACTTAGCTGCAGAGGTGCAACATGCCACTGAGCACACCATCAACGCTCTGCAGCATCTGGGGTTCGTCATCAACTACCCCAAGTCCCACCTCTCTCCGGCCCAATGCCTAGAATTCATAGGGGCTCAGTTAGACACCCTTCAGGCCAAGGCCTTCCTCCCTCAGGAAAGGACACGTCTCAGGGAGCTAGCTGCAGAGGTGCAATGCCACCGGTCGTTACCCACCCGGCTTCTCCTCCACCTGCTGGGCCATATGGCCTACACAGCCCATGTGACCCCATATGCCCAACTACACATGAGAGCAGCTCAGTGGTGCCTCTGCTCCCAGTGGACGCAAACCATGGACAGGCTCCGGGTCAGAGTGAGAGTGACCTGCCAGCTGGGGGACTCACTAGGTTGGTGGCAGATTCCCTGACACCTTTAGGCAGGGATGCCCTTCCAAGCACCCACCCCCCAGAGGGTCCTTATCATGGACGCCTCCTTGCTAGGCTGGGGAGCGCATTGCGGGGACCTTCAGACTCAAGGCAGCTAGTTCCAGTCGGAATTCGAGATGCAAATCAACCTTCTGGAGCTCCGAGCGATATTTTTGGCCCTCCAAGCCTTCCGCCACTAGCTACAGCACCAGTCTGTGCTGATCCAGACCAACAACCAGGTTAAAATATTCTATATGAACAAGAAAGGGGGCACCAGGTCGTACTCCCTCTGCCTTGAGGCGGTAGCTCTCTGCTTCTTACAGTGGGATGCTCCTATGTCAGGACAGTGCCTTGGCAGAAAGCTGAATAGAGTTCTCCAACCGCATGAGTGGCAACTGGACCTCAGAGTGGCCGCCTGGCTGTTTCAACTCTGGGGTGTCCCCTAGTACACCTGTTCGCCAGCCCAGACAATGCGCAGTTGCCCCAATTCTGCTCCTGCCAGCTGTACCTGTCCCAGGTGGCAGCAGACATTTTCCTCATCCCGTGGACGGAAGGCCTCCTTTATGCCTTCCTGCTGACACCACTGGTCGTCAAGACCATCTTCAAGGTCCAGTGCGACAGAGTGTCACTAATTCTGATAGCCCCCCCGGTAGCCCAGGCAACCCTGGCTCCCGCTGCTCCTCTCCCTGGCAGTGACGTCGCCGATTCCCCTGGGCCAAGCCCCAGTACTGCTCTCACAGGAGCTCTCTCCAGCACTTCACTCTGGGGTCCCTGTCAATCAGGGCTTGGCTATTGAAAGGATAGCTCTAGCTCCCGTCAACCTCCCACAGGATGTGGAAGAGGTTCTTCTGGCCTTTCGCAAGGCCTCCATGAGGAGGGCATACACCTTTAAGTGGTGTTGGTTCTCAGTGTGGTGGTGCACCGAAAGACAGACCTTTTGTGGCAAATCTGTATTCCATCTCCTTGATGGAAATCAGTTGGGCCACCACCTGGTCTTAGGTCCATACCTTCGGAGCTCATTACTGCCTGGAGAGGGAGTCCCATTGGGACAGTGCCTTCGGCCAGGCCATACTCTGTAATCTCTTTGGGGTGCAGGCAACTCCTGCCCTCTGACCCTTCTGTGTTCAGGCTATCAGAGTTCTGGTTCCCCGCCAGACACTTGCGTCTTGCGAGAGTCTCTTAGTAGGGACTCAATTGCTGCTGCTCACGGCTCACCCTTTTCAGGTCGCCATGACATTTTTACAGATTCTCACTAGCCTGTAGCTGGGGAGTCCCATATGTGAGGACTGACTTCCTGTTTGCTCCCAGAGAAAGTGTAGTTACTCACCTGTAACGGGTATTCTCCGGTACAGCAGAAATCGGTCCTTACAACCCTCTCTCCTCCCCTTGGAGTTGCTTCTGTACCATATTTTATTTTTTGCCGTTTTAGTTATGTCATTAGACTGAGGCAAGATGGCACCCTTAGGCAGGAAAGAGAGATGCTTCTGTGGGGGCTCCGTCAACGCCGACATCACCCATATGTGAGGACTGATTCCTGCTCTCCCTGGAGAACATCTTTTACAGTTGAGTAACTACGCTTACCCCACAAGGCTTGATTTTAAAACAAGGGGCATATGTCAGAGTTAGAAGAAGGTGCCTGTTTCACAAGGTTGCATAGGTGCGTAATGTAACTCGAGATATACTAACTTAAGTTAATGTTAAATGTAATCTCCAAGTTTATTTTCCATTTCAATGTAAACCACTTTGACCGTAGGATAAAGTGATATAGAAAAACTGTTAAATAAATAAAACAGAACCAGTTCAGCAGCTCACAAATCTTCATGCACAAATTTACATTCTCCCCATATCATGCAATACTGCTTTTGCTTCCAAGGTGTCTAACTCTGTTATGTCTGCTCTGTTCAGTGGACAGCTGCTTGGATCTCTACTATTTGGTCCAGGTGAACATAGATTTTAAGACTGGGTGCAGCATTTAATGAAATGTTCCTTATCGTTCCTCCAGTTTAGTCCTCCACCCCTGGGTAGTGCATCTCCTCCTGCAGCTTGGAGACTGGACCAATCAGAACTCTGCCATCACTGGATATAGCCTGCAGGCATTCCCCATAAGCCCCAGTGTGTCCAGTCTCCATGCAGAAGGAGGATCTAGTGAGCCTAGGTGCTGGGCTCACTGGAGGTACTGTTAGGGATCAGGCTAGATAGTTTAAAGGTTTTGATTTGGTCTCTTTGGCGTTATTTTACATTACTTAAATTCTTTTAATTGGTTGGTCAAATTGTGCGGGACTGTATTTAAAAAAAAAAAAAAAAAAAGACGAAGAGAGATCTAGATAAACGGGAGGGGCCGTTCAGCGGTGCCTGTCCTGTCAAGCCTCCTAATCTTCAGAGTTGGCTGTTTCTTTCTTCAGGCTCTCTGCCCCTTGACAGTACGGGGCAGAGCTCCTGTCCCGGCACACAACCCGATTGTTGCATTACCTCTAGCCGCGGCTTCGGGGGCAGCTCTAGCACTCTGGCAGAGCTCAATTAAGAACCATATTAGGGGCACAGGATAGTTGGTTGAAGTTCTTTTGAGTTACTTTTTTTGCTTATTTAGGGCTGTTTAAAAAAAAAAAAAATCCTTTGTTTTGGAGCCGGTATCTTCCTACCGTTGGTCGGTGGGAGGGGCTGTGGGCTCATATTGCAGATCTCTCCCCCTGGCCTGGTCGGGGGAGAGCCCTGCGGCGGTATCAACGCAGCCCTTGCTTGTCCCTCACAGGAGCCGCAGTACAAGGGCGCGAAGATGAGAGGCTGACCGGCGGTTACTGCCCTGCCTAAAGCAGTACCGCGGGATAGAGCCCGCTGAGGAATCCCGGCGACTAGTAAGTTAATGAGCTTCGGCTCTGGGGTTTTATTTTGGGGCTGCAGCCTTCCTTTGGCGCCCAGGAGGCGTACGGCAGTTGCTGGGCCTGGTTTTCCGCGTGGCGTTTGGCACCTTTCTCGGGTGCGCGTCGGTAGCGTCGGCCATTTTGCAGCCGCGAGGTGCATCGCGTGCTGAGCCCCGGGCCGTGTTTTAGAGGCAGAATTTTGGTCTCTTCGGCTCTGCGGGTTAGTTTTTTTTGTTTTAATTTACTTTTAATTTACTTTTGATTTACTTTTGATTCGTCCTGATGGTGGTAAAGAAGACCATTTTCCCTTTTGTTTGGGGGAGGCCACTTCATTAGATTTACTTCTCTTTTGGGTTGGAATGCCCCAGGTAGTTTTGGTTGAGAGACTTGGGCTCTTCATGGGGCCTTATAAAAATAAATAAATAAATGGAAAGCCCACAACGAGAGATGTCTTATGTTACAGAGGGGGTAGGATACTTTGGGTTACTCTTGAATCCTTCCCTTTCCGGTGAGCTGAGCCCTTCTGAGCCACGAGATCTGCTGGGTGACTCTCAGATATGTGCAGTTGCAGGGGCGCCTCCTCGGACAGCGGGGTCCGTAAAGGCACTGCACAAGCTCCTCTCTCTAGGTGGCAAAAGTCTCAGGGGATTTGCTTCCTATTGGGGTTATTGCCTCACCAGATTCCCAGCGTCTTGCTGGCAACAGCAGGAACAATGCACGGAACTCTCGAGAGTCGTGTCTCAGTCGCAGCATTTTGACTCCGGAAAAGCCTTGTTCTATCGGTAGGGCTCGGCTGCCTGACCGGTGGTCCAGGGGTATATCTAAACCATTTTATCTTCAGATCTGTTCTGGGGCTCCTGGATGTCCTGAGCTTTCAGGAGGTTTCCACCTTACCTGTATTTGAATGAGTTTCTTCGCTGGAATTCTGGTCCTCTGTATGGAGCCTTTTCCTCCAGGTGGTATCTGTATGGATCCTATAGATGGGTTTAGTATTGGTAGTCACGTATAGGTCTGACAGGGTCTACGGATAACCTATTCAGCAGTTTTACAAGGTTCCCATAGGGATTTCACAACTGCCTCGCAGTGTTCATGTTTCTATATTTTGGTGGCAGTCTTTCAGGGGAGTGCTGTGACTAGGGGTAGTATCCCTTCTCCCTGAGGTGGCAAGGGGCTGCTAAGTACAATCCTTCCGCATCTCCTTCCTTGATCTGTGTTCAGTTCCCTTCGATGCAGTCATTATTTTTGGTTGTAGTAATGGTTTGCTACCATCCCGGAGGGGCATTCCATTGAAGTGTAGCGAGGGGAACCAGATTATACCTTTTTTGAGTTGCTGCTAGGTACGTATGACCTAGATTGGCCACTGTTAGAAACAGGATACTGGGCTTGATGGACCTTGGTCTGACCCAATATGGCATACCTTATGTTCTTATCTTCTTATGTCCGAGGGCCGTGTGAGAGATGCGGCTGGGACACGGGAATAGCTAGCCGGGGCACTCGACTTCCAACCGGCTTCTTCAAGGTGGCCGTGGGCTGTGTATTTCATCTCCCTCAGATTAGTCCTTATTCTGGCCCATTTGAGCTGAAGTTCACCCCAGCTTTTGCCTGGGGTCCGTCTGTATCGGGAGCAGGCTTGTAATCTTCCACATTGTGTTGGGCTTGCCGCAAAACACTCCTGAACCTAGTCCGTTTTTCTACTGGGCCCCTTTGCTTCAGAGACATCTTTAAAAGGTCTCTTGGGGCAACAGTGAAAGACCACTTGTGTGAGAAATTCTGTTTTGAGTTTACCTTTGATTTTTACTTTTCACTTTTGGTTATTTAGCAATCGGGGATTATCCCCCTTTCGTGGTTAGGAGCGAATGTCCTTGTTTGCAGTAATTTTAAATTTGCTCCTGGCTCTTCCACTTACTAGCAACTCTGGCCTTCCCTTCTGGTCAGTCCTCTTTCTTTTTAGTTTTATGCTTACTTTTATTCTCAGTTTATGTAGTCCGATGCCACTGCTCCTTCATATTCATGTTTCTGCGGAGCATCTGTTAAGGCCCGGGAGGTTAGGCAAGTTGCCAGCTTTTAGGCGCAGAGCGGGGTCCTACCTTGTTGTTGGAAGGAGGGATCGGCTTGAAGTGTGCTTGAGATAATACGCCTGGTTTGTATTTACAACCGCCTGTAATATCGCAGGGACAGGTTTAGGAAACCTTAGGATATTAAAAAAACAAACAAACAAACAACAAACAAACAAAAAAAAACCAGAACCCCCCAAATATATATATATATACAATCAAACCTCGGTTTTCATGATTAATCCGTTCAAAAAAGTCTGACTAAAACCGAAACGGACTAAAACCGAAGCAAGATTTCCCATAGGAAATAATGTAAATTCAATTAATCCGTTCCAGACACCCAAAAATATTGACAAAAAGTACATTTTATAGAGAATAACTATATTTTTACATACAGAAAACAATGAGAAATACATATAAATGACTAATGAAATGGATAAATGAACATTTAACATCACATTTAACTTTATTGAAGACTCTTGTTGAGGGGAGAGGGAGGAGGAGAGGTTATTGTTTGGAAGGGGAATCCCCCTCCATAAGGACCTCAGGTATCAAGGCCCTATCCGGGGTTACTTCCCTTCTTTGTCTTTTACTGGCACTAGGATCAGCTTGAGAGTCACTGGACCCCTGTCGCACAAAAAATCTGTCCAGAGAGCTCTGTTTCTGGCGTCTCTTTAAGATTTGCCTAAAATGGAACAAGGCATTGTCATTGAACATGTTGCAGACACGGCTTGCAACAGCTTTGTTAGGGTGAAATTTCTCCACAAAACTTTGCAATTCACTCCACTTTGCACACATGTCCTTAATCACTGAAGAAGGCACCTTCTCTTCTCTCTCTTCTTCCTCCTCCTCTGAAGCAATTTCCTCAGCTACCATCTGTTGCTGTTCCACTTGAAGGTCTTGCAGCTCTTCAGTGGTTAGCTCTTCCCTGTGGTCCTCCACCAACTCTTCCACATCCTGGCCACTCACATCCAACCCCATGGACTGCGCCAAAGACACAATAGATTGCACAACAGGCGTAGGGTCATCAGGGTGAGCCTCAAACCCTTCTTCAAAATTCTTCTCGAGGACACATTCTGGCCACAATTTTCTCCAAGCAGAGTTCAACGTCTTGGAAGTTACCCCCTGCCAAGCCTTATCTATAAGGCTTATGCAATTGAGGATATTGAAGTGATCCCTCCAGAACTCTCTTAGGGTCAATTCAGTGTCCGAGGTCACTTCAAAGCACCTTTGAAACAGTGCTTTGGTGTAGAGTTTTTTGAAGTTTGAAATGACCTGCTGATCCATGGGCTGGATGAGAGGAGTGGTATTAGGGGGCAGGAACTTCACTGTGATGAAACTAAACTCCTCCAACAATTGGTCTTCCAAGCCTGGAGGATGAGCAGGAGCATTGTCCATTAGCAGGAGGCACTTGAGTGGCAATTGATTTTCCAGGAGGTATTTCTTCACACTCGGGCCAAACACTTCATTGACCCACTCAATGAAAATTAGCCTCGTGACCCATGCCTTACTGTTAGCCCTCCACATGACACACAATTTACTCTTGATAACATTGTTTCTCTTGAACACTCGGGGATTTTCAGAGTGATACACCAGTAAAGGCTTCACTTTGAAATCCCCACTAGCATTACCACACAACAAAAGAGTTAGCCTATCCTTCATAGGCTTGTGTCCTGGCAGTGCCTTTTCCTCCTGCATGATGTAGGTCCTCTTTGGCATTTTCTTCCAAAAGAGGCCTGTTTCATCACAATTGAAGACTTGTTGGGGGAGGAATCCTTCAGCCTCTACGTACTCCTTGAATTCATCAACAAATTCTGCGGCCCCAAGTTTGTCCGAACTTGCAGCCTCGCCATGCCTTACCACACTGTGTATGCCAGTTCGCTTCTTAAATTTCTCAAACCAGCCTCTGCTGGCCATAAATTCAGTAACATCAGCACTCGTTCCAGGCATTTTCTTTGCAAGATCTGCATGCAACAGCCTTGCCTTTTCACAAATTATCGCCTCTGAAACACTATCTCCCGCTAACTGTTTTTCGTTGATCCACACCAACAACAACTTCTCAACATCTTCGATTGTTTGCGATCTCTGTTTCGTTAGCGCATTCACTCCTTTCGCAACATCAGCTTCCTTAATTTCGTTTTTCTTCAGCAGGATGGAACTGATCGTTGATGCAGACTTCCTGTACATCCTGGCGAGATCGGCCACGTGTACGCCACTTTCATACTTTGCTATGACTTCTTTCTTGAATTCTATCGTGTTTCTCACCTTCTTTATCATCAAAGGGTTGGCATTCGGAACTTTCTTTGGCCCCATGGTGGCTTATTTAGCAGTCACAGTCAATGAATGCGGGGTGATGCTCACTCAACGAGAAACAAAGGCAGACTGAATCACAAACGCACTTTGTATGGGCGCTGGATTCCGGGAAATGAGTGGCCGAGTCACGCAAGCAGGTGGACGAGTTTGATACAGACCATTTTCAGATCACTGCTCCCCTCAAAGTCTGTGTCAAGGCACAATGAGAACTTTTAGCAATTTGCAATCAGGAAGAGAGTCAATCCCACTTCTGGCCACAAAATGGTGCTGCAGAGGTATTTTTGGCAGACAAATTCTTTAAACTGCTGTGAAGGGAGAAAGATTAACAGCACAGTCAAGATGCAAATCTTCAGCAAAAAAACATCCTGAAATTTTTAAAGAAAACAGAAAAAAAAAAAGAAGGATCCACAAAAAAAAAAGGCACCAGCCACAGCCACCGGAAACACCACTCTCCCGCTCAGCATGCGTTCCAGAGCCATGTGGCAATGGCTACAGCAGCACGAGCTCCCGAAGTCTCAGCCAGCAGTAAAACAGCTCCTGTCACTTCTCTCAGCTGCCCGATCGTCCACAGCACAGCAAACACACAGAAACTTTAGGACACCAATCTGATCGCTGACTCCGTCTCAACAGCGTACCCCGCAAGAGAAAGAACTGCCTGCCACATTCATTCAACATCTCCTGCTACCCTGCTACCTCCGAGCCTGAGGGGGCGCTCCAGAGAACAGGCAGGCGGTGGAGAGATCGGGGCCTTCCTCTCTGCAATCCTTGCATGTCTGGCTCGAGGATGTTGCTCACCTGCCTTTCAGATCTCAACACGCGATCGGTGAGTCCTGGGCAGGCAGTGTACTGTATGCAGACCAGCGCGAAGGTGACACTATTGCAGGCACACGCGATCGGTGAGTCCGGGGGGGGGGGGGTAGTGCTGCCGGGACTGGGCAGGCAGTGTACTGTATGCAGACCAGCGTGAAGGTGACATTATTGCAGGCACACACGATCGGTGAGTCCGGGGGGGGGGGGGGGGTAGTGCTGCCGGGACTGGGCAGGCAGTGTACTGTATGCAGACCAGGGTGTACGAAAACCGAGGCGATAGACGAAAACCGAGACAAGATCTCAGTCGGGAAAAGACGTCGAAAACCGAAACCGACGAAAACCGGGGCAACCGAAAACCGAGGTTTGACTGTATATATATATATATATATATTCATACTTACAATTTCACTGTCAGCCAAGAAATGCCTGTGCTACGGTCTCTGGCCACCAGAGGATGGCTGGTTCACTCAATAGTGCCTTTCTGTGACCAGGTGTATGTGACCCTCTGCAGATTGTTCTCTGCAAGTCAGGGACCTACTAACCTCAGGGATAACTCATGGGCTGGCAAGGGTTAGTGGATACACAAGCAACTGTAGTGTTCTGCATCTCAAGCTTTTGGGTCCAAGAGTTCATGCTCTGCTGTCCTAAAGGCCACTGGATGGCGGCGCTGCTCATGAATCACACACAGTATTCAGTGTCCCCATCCCTGGGGAAGATAGTAAAGTACGAACTCGTGTTTTTTGTCAGGTTCTCGCAGGCAGCAACCTGTATAACCTCCACTTGCAAGTTTGTCGGTTTCCCACTGCTATTTCTCTGACGACAGTAAAGCCTGGAAGGGGGGGAGGGGCTCTGCTTATCGTGCTCTTCTCAGGAACTGCGCTTCTATTTCTAGAGCCGGTGCTGTCAGAGAAGGGCTTTAGGCACTTCGCAGGGCCTCTGTCCGGCGGTGCCATCGTGTTGACGGGCCCGTATGGAGGCGGAAGGGAAGGATGTCTAGGTAGCCCAGGCTGAGGCTTAGTGCTTCAGGGCACTGGCAGGTTTCGTAGAGGGCGTCAATATTCTGTGTATATTCCATGCATTCAGTCTATGTTCAAGCGTGCTCTTTGCACTGTGTTTGGGGGCCAGGTGCTCAGTCGCCCGTATATGTAGATGTGCCTTTCGAAGGTGCTCACAAATGTTTAGGCTTCATGGTTAGATGCACTCCATGCAGAGTGAGCCTGCGTTTCTTTGCTCGAACGGTATTGTCGGGCTAAGGTATTTCTCCAGTTCTGGGGTGTTGCCGATTGTAATACGGTGCGTGAGGTCCTCATGGGGTTACGTGAGGTTTGCCGACACCGTCGTGGGTTCTGCTGTGGAGTGAGTCGCCCGGAGGAACCCCACTGTCATTCACCAGCTTCCTTTCTCTTGGGGATTTGTTCACAGTTCCTTTGGGTATGGAAACTGTTGACTGCGCCGGTCTATGTTCGTGTTTGGCAGTTCTTTGTGGATTGGGGTTCCAGACATCAGGTCCGCGCTGCCGCAGCGCAGTATCGGTGCTGTTGAATTTTGCAGGATGGTTTTGGTATAGAGCTGGCTGCTCGTTCTTTGAGAGGGCAGTGAGCAGCCATTGCCTGTTACTCAGATGAGGTATGAGGAGTAGCTCTTGGGGCGCACAGTGAGATAGTACCTTTTCTTAAAGCAGTTACCTGTTGGCGGCCAGCACGTCGGATTTCCGTTACGCTGTGGGATCTCCAATTGGTTTTAAGGGGGCCAGGGAAAGCTCCGTTGAGTCCTTAAGCCAGGTTTTGGTCAGAGTCTTGACTCTCATAGCTGTGTCTTCATGGCGGCTTGTTCGGCACGGCGCATTTTGGGGCGGCAGGCTCTGTCGTGTCGAGCATTTTTTCTTTTGCCCTTCTGTTCGGAGAGTGGTGCTCTGGCCGGTACCTCCCTTTCTGCCTAGGGTGTCTTCGCCTTTTCAGGTGGATCAAGCGCTGTCTCTCCCAGTCTTCCAGGCAGGGGAAGCAAGTTTTTGAACGGCGACTGGGTCGCTTGGACGCACGGAGAGTTCTGCGTCGTTATTTAGCAGTCACAGGATCCTTCCATCAGTCGGAGTCTTTCTTGTGGCTGTTTGGGAGTCCCAGGAAGGGTGAAGTTGCGGCGAAGGCCTTTCTTTTCCATTGGCTCAAGGAGACATTCGTCTCAGCTTTCCTGTTACAGGGGAGACCAGCTCCTGTGGGGTTGAGGGCTCACTCTCCTACACCGCAAACAGCTCCCTGGGCAGAGCAGAGTCTGGTTCCTCCGGTGGAGATTTGCAACGCGGCAACTTGGTAGTCGCTACATACTTTCAGCGCGCCTTTCCGGCTGAATGGACTGGCGGCAGGGGACACCTGTTCGGTTCAGAGGTTTGGCGTGCCGGCTGGCGAGGTCCCTCCCGTTAGTACTGCTCTGTTACATCCCAGGGGTGGAGGACTAAACTGGAGGAACGATAAGGAAATAGAAATTACACTTACCTGGTAATTGTAGTTCCTTGAGTGACGACAGTTTAGTCCTCATTCCCGCCCCTCTTTGCTAGTTTGGCTCGGCACGCAATTGGTTCTGAAGAGCGGTTATACAGGTGAGTGCTTGGTCAGGAAAACCAGTTCTCTAGTCCTTGTGGACTTTCCTCTTCTGTTGCTGGTTTTTGTTTTTACTTGGTACAGCAGGAGAGGGAGAGTTTAAGGGGGAAAATAGTTTCCTCTCCGATTTCAGGGGGAGTTTACGTTTTGTATACAGTTTCAATTGTTTAACCGGTTAGCTGTTTATTTTTTGTTCTTTTGAGTCTGCTTTGTCAATAGGTCACTGGGGCTTATGGGGAATGCCTGCAGGCTATATCCAGTGATGGCAGAGTTCTGATTAGTCCAGTCTCCAAGCTGCAGGAGGAGGTGCACTACCTAGGGGTGGAGGACTAAACTGTCGTCACTCAAGGAACTACAATTACCAGGTAAGTGTAATTTCTATTTGTCCACCCTGCAATAGACAAATGTTCTTCAGAAGTAAACATTGCATACCAGAGTGCCTAATGTTTACAACGCACTTCCTTTCCAGAAAAAGAATAATTATTTTAGTTCTTCATCTCCTTCTATGTGGATTCTTAAAAAAAACAAACAAAATAAAACAAAACAAAACACTGCTCCCCTCCCCTCTCCCAAGTTTTCTGCTGTTTATTTTTTCCTTCAAAGTTCTTTTAGATAAGAGACTAAGCTTACCTTTCTACATAGTATATTAGAAAGGTGTCTGTTTCTTTCCGTTGCTCCCTTTTCTCATGCTGTTTTACATTTTGCAGAAATCTATGCTCAATTTTTAGTTGCCAGTATGTCAGGACGTAGTAGAACATATTTCTAAAGTGCTAAATTGAGAAGCATACTCATATTATTTTGCTTAAGAGATGTTTAACAGATAACCAGGTTATTTCTTTATTTTATTTATTTAACAAGTTTGCTCTACTGCCTTTTCATATAGTCAAAGTGGTTTACAATATAACGTACACATGAAGTATACATTGAACAGGGAGAATACAACTTGGAGGCATATATGGGGAATGTGCTTAGGCGAACATGTTTACAAAAGACTAGAATTTCTGAAAGTCAGGGTTTTGGGGTTGTAGGCAGTTTTAAGCTGAGACATAAAGGTGCATGAGGGGAGGGGAGCAGTGGGAAGTGGCACGTTCAGGGCTAACTAGCACTGGGTGAACTAGGAATATGTAGAGTGGTACAGTTTTGGGGACAGCACCAGTGTGTTAGAAAAGCAGCAGTAAAAAGCAGTCAGTGTGGGACCTTGGAACTCATGCACATGCTCATAGTTTGTCTTGCTCCGCTCCCTCCAAAACAGGAAGTTTGCATGTTCTTCAAGGTCTCGCGATGTCTTTTAGTGCTACAGGCTGGCCTAAGTGGATGTAACCTAGCAGTGACAGTGAGGGTAAAGGGAGGAGACAGATGCTGGACAGGAGGGTGTGTAGAAGATGAGAAGAGAAGGGGAGATGCTGGACATGGGGGAAAGAAGGGAAGGGAAGATGGACATGGTGTATAGGAGAAGGGAAAAGAGGAGTGGCCGAGTTAGGTTAATTAGAGTCTGGGTAAGGAAAAATGGAGCATGGGAGGGCTGGCATGAGGGAGATGAAAGTTGTAAGTAGATACAGTAACAGAGAAGTAGCTTGAAGATTGAATAGTAAGAAGGGGGTGACATCTGAGTGGCTAGAGAAGCAGAAAAATACATGGAAGGAAGATGATAATGAAGGATCAATGTCAGATATACATCAAGGGGGGAAGGAAGGGAAGGTAGGAGGAGAGACAAGAAATGGCAAATGGACAGGAGATCTTTGGAACAGAGAAAAGAAGACCTAGAATAAAGCAGAAATCAGACACTGGGAGTGAGACAATTTAGAAAAATAAAATGGTCAAGCAAATAAAATAGAAAAATGAATTTTATTGTCAATTTAGTGATTGGAATATGTCAGATTTTGGAATTTACATTTACTTTCTTTACATTTTGCACAGTAGAGGGGGAAATATCTTGCTGCTCTATTTCTCTGGTGTTACAGTGCATGCAGAGTGTGACCCTGAGTTTTAGTTTAATTTTTGTCTACATATTTCAATGTTTGGTTTTTGGTCATTTATTTTCTACCATGTGAAGGTCTGTGTTCAGCTGAGTGACTTAGGCAAGGTATTCTGTTAACATGGTGTTTACATGTAGGGATCTGTAGTAGTCCAGCTTGTTCACTTTTCCTGGAAGTGTACTGATGATCTAGAGCCCATTGTAATATTTATGGTCTTGCGGTCCTGCCTTTATCTGGTTAGGCTCTTTGTTTGATTTCTGGTCATAATATGCCTGATATTGGAGAGGGTTTATATTGCTGTTACTGAAATGAAGCCAGAATCGGGCAATTTTTTTGTGTCAGGAGTTCTGTTGAGAAATGTCCTAGTTCTGCTGTGCACCCATTGTTGTGTGAAGGGGACTTCTATGGATGCAGAATCTATGTTTACAATTAACACCATGGTGGCCCAGTGTGCATTCAGGAGTCAGTATTTTTATTAACATCCTATGCAATATCCTATGCTGCGCTGCACATGAAATGAGAATCAGAAGCTGTAAAGATGTCTTACACATTGGAACATGGAACGTACGAAGCATGAACCAAGGGAAGTTGGAGGTGGTCAAGAATGAAATGGAATGTGTACAACTTGATCTGTTGGGTGTCAGCGAACTGAAATGGACTGGCATCGAGCACTTTGCATCAGATGATCACATGCAGGGGCGGCCCAAGGGGGGTGCGGAGACTCGGTGCGGGGCCTCATTTGCATAAGGAGCTTCATTTGCATAAATATTTGCATAATGTTACCATACACTAACTTTAGTAAACATGCCTCTTAATGAGTGTATGCATAAAGAAAGACTAAAAGATTTCTACATTACTATAATCCAGTGCCAACCGCCAGGCACATTAGGAACTACTACAAACACTGCCCATTTAGAACCCATAGCAAACCCGCCGTATCCTAACAGCACTACCAGGACTCACAAAGCACCATACCCTACCTATCAAAAGGCAACACTGCAAATATTAAACCAATACATTTCAGAGAATAACAATACATGACCTACTGGGGAAAGGGAACAAGTGGCAGTGTCAAATAGGAATTACATAAACAGAATACCTCAGCTCAGTTACACATGCAGAACATAGACCATCGCCAAACAAGGAATCACAGTTTAGAAACAGGAAGACAATTAAACTGGGAACCCCAAAAGCCAAACTTGAAATGTACAACAACACTGTAGAAATAAAACTATAACTTAATTTCCTCTTGTACTAAACAAAGTGCAGATGTTAATGATGCACATTTCCCAGTGCTGACATATTCCAGTTAATAAATTCAAAATAAAGAGATATCTTTCTACCTTTTGTGCATTTTTTTTTCAGTTGCAATTGCTCCAGCCACTTTCTTCTGGTTTCTTTGTGTCTTCTGCTAACTCTCCATTGTCTGCTGTCCATTTGCCCTTTCTTATCTCTTCTAATTTTTTTCCATTCTCTCTCTATATCTGCTTTAAGATACTAATCTTTCTCTTTTTGCTCTTTCCTCATTCCTATTTCATCCACTCAAATTTTACCCCTCCATCCTCAATCCCCAGTTACTCTCCCAATACCCAGCCAATTGTAGATTTTTCTTCCGTCCCACAAAAAATATTTTTCCCCTCTCCATTTCACTCTCCCAGCTCCATCCCATTCTAATCTCCCCCAACATCAGCTCCCTTCTAGTCCCAGCCTCACCCAGTATCCGCTTCCTTCTAGTCCCCGCATCAGCCCATTTCCAGTCCTAGCTCCCCCATCCATTTCCAGTCCTATCCAAGCCCCTCCATCAGCTCATTTCCAATACCAGCCTCCCATCAGCCCATTTCTAGTCCTTTCCTAGCCCCACCATCAGCCCATGTCAAATCCTAGCTCCCCTCCTCTCAGCCCATTTCCAATCCAAGCCCCCCATGAGCCTACTTTCCAGTTCTAGCCCCTCCATGAGTCCATTTCAATCCAAGCCCCCACCACAGCCCATTTCTAATCTTAGCTCCCCCCAGCACCCAATTCCCAATCCTATCCTAGCCCCCTCCATCAGCCCATTTCCTTTCCTAGCTCCCTCCCCTCACAACCCATTTCCATTCCAAGCCCCCCTCCCCATCAGCTATTTGCAGTTCAAGCCCCCCCTTCCCCTCAGTCCATTTCCATTCCAAGCCCCCGTCCCCATCAGCTATTTGTAGTTCATGCCTTCCCTTCCACTCAGCCCATTTCCAGTCCTAGGAACCCTCCAACCCATTACCAGTCCTAGCCCCCCCATAGCCTACCAGTCCTAAGTCCCTATCAGCCCACTGTGTCCTAATCCTTCATATAATCCTTCATCAGATAACCCTGCATTGTATTTAGTTTCCCCTATTTCGCCAAGTTATACTTCCTGTTAAATGTAACGACCAGACATGTGTAAACTGTCGGATGTTTTCTGTTCAATGTAAACCGCGCTGATGTCTAATAGTGCGGTATATAAGAATTGTTAATAAATAAAATAAAATAAATAATCCCATCAGCCCATTTCCAGTCCTAACCCCCATCACCCAATTTTCAGTTTAAGCCCCCCCATAGCCCATTACCAGTCCTAACCCCCCATCAGCCCACTTCCAGTCCTAACCCCCATCACCCAATTTTCAGTTTAAGCCCCCCCATAGCCCATTACCAGTCCTAACCCCCTATCAGCCCTCTTCCAGTCCTAACCCCATTAGCCCATTTCCAGTCCTAACTCCCACCCCAATAGCCCAGGGAAAATTAAAAAAAAATAAAAAATGCTGTCTGCTGCCGCCGCCACTGCAGCGGCAACGGCAGAATCGAATATCCCGCGGGGGCCCCCCACTGCCCGACAGAGCCTGCCCTCCCTGCATCAGCTCAGTCTCCGCAGTCGCACCGGCTTTCAGAGCACGAAAGGAGTTTCTCCCTCGCGGCTCTGTTAAGCCCGCGGGGGCTGATGGGAAAGTCCCATCAGCCCCTGCGGGCTTAACAGAGCCACGAAAGGGAAACTAGTCTCCCTTTGCGCTCTGAAAGCCGGTGCGACTGCGGAAACGGAGCTGATGCAGGGAGGGCAGGCTCTGTCGGGCGGGGGGGGGGGGACCCGCGGGATATTCGATTCTGCCGTTGCTGCGGCGTCAGCGGCAGCAGACAGCTTTTTTTTTTATTTTAAAATTTACTTTTAAAGCAGAATGTTCTTTGCGCGGGGCCCCCTGAAACGCGGGGCCCTCTGCAAAAAACGTTCTTGCTCAATGGACGAGCCGGCCCTGATCACATGGTCTACTATGCTGGAAATGAAAGACAAAGAAGAAATGGTGTTGCATTTATAATAAAGAAGAAACTTGCAAGAACTGTAATGAAATACAATGCAGTCAGCAAACACTTAATCTCTATTCGTCTATGAGGAATGCCTATCAACACAACTATAATTCAAGTATATGCCCCAACAACAGTTGCAGAAGAGAATGAAATTGAAGAGTTCTATGAACAAGTACAAGCTGAAATTGACAGAACATGCAAACAGGATATCCTGATAGTCATGGGTGACTGGAATGCAAAAGTTGGCAACAAAGAAGACAAAGTAGTTGGAAAATATGGACTTGGCAACAGAAATGAAGCTGGAGAAAGACTGATAGAATTCTGCAAGACCAACGATCTATTCATCTCAAACACCTTCTTCCAGCAACACAAGCGGCGACTGTACACATGGACTTCACCCAATGGATTGTATAAAAATCAAATTGACTACATCTGTGGAAGTCAACGATGGAAAAGCTGTATAGCATCAACAAAGACAAAACCTGGTGCTGACTGTGGTACAGATCATCAACTACTAGTATGCAAACTCAAGCTAAAGTTGAAAAAGAGCAAACCACTCATGAATGCAGCAAAATATGACCTTGAGAATATACCACTGGAATTTAAAGATTGCCTGCAAAATCGATTTGCTGCTTTAGATACAAATGACAGAGCTTCAGAAGAGTTATGGAATGACATCAAGAAGGCTGTGTTGGAAGAAAGCGAGAAGTCTCTACAAAAGGTGAAAAAGAAAAAACAGCCAAAATGGATGACCGAAGAAACTCTGAAAATTGCCCAAAAACGCAGAGAAGCTAAAGCCAGAGGAGAAAGAAAGACAATCACAGAACTCAACAGAGATTTCCAACGTGCAGCAAGACAGGACAAGGAAAAGTACTACAATGACGCATGCAAGGAAATAGAAGCAGAAACTATTAGAGGAAAAACAAGATCGACTTTCCTAAAGCTAGGAGAGTTAAAGAAAAAGTTCCAGCCTCGAAATGGAATGTTACAAGATGCTCAAGATTCTATGTTGAATGATGCTGAGAAGATCAAGAAAAGATGGAAGGAATATACAGAGTTTTTATATGATAAAGATCAAGTGGACCAACAGCCATTTCATCCTGTACCTTATGATCAGGAACCATTGGTGATGAAAGAAGAAGTTGAAGCAGCATTTGAAAGCCTTATCAAAGAACAAAGCACCAGGCATTGATAGCATTCCCATAGAAGTATTACAGCAATCTGATGCAGCTGTTACCATACTTATAAGGCTCTGCCAAGAAATATGGAAGACAACATCATGGCCAACTGACTGGAAAAATCTATGTTTATACCAATACTAAAGAAAGGTGATCCAACTGATTGTGGAAATTATCGCACAATCGCTCTGATCCCATATGCCAGCAAGATTCTACTGAAGATTATTCAAAAGAGACTACAACCATACCTGGAACAAGAACTACCTGAAGTGCAAGCAGGGTTCAGGAAAGGGCAAGGAACGAGAGACATCATTGCGGATGTGAGATGGATCCTTGAAAAGATGAAAGAATACCAAAAGGATATCTATTTGTTCTTTATCGACTATAGCAAAGCTTTTGACTGTGTAAACTATGAGAAACTCTGGGCCACATTAAGAAGCATGGGTATACCAGAATACCTGATCATACTCTTGCACAATCTGTACATTGATCAAGAAGCAACAGTTCAAACGGAACAAGGAGAAACAGAATGGTTTAAAGTAAACAAAGGTGAGCAATCTTGCTTTATAGGGCACCTCACCATTTAACAAAGCACAGAGACTTGGACCCAGCACATTTTGAATATAATTAAAGAGATTTAACTGCTTTTTCTCTGAAAGGACAGCTGGGAAACTGGCTGGTACTTAGTAGATCTCTCTCTTTTGCTTTAACAGATACCTAAGCTCCATGAACAGAACAATGGCTGGGAAAAATCGTATCGCTAAAACTGTTGCCCCCGTTACAGCTTCTGCCTCGGTCCAGACAGAGGTCCTAATGCCAGTTGAAGGACCAGTTCCATGTGCAGGGTGCCTGCATGCTGAAGCTCTGAGGAAACAAGTGGAGGAACTTAGAGAGGAGGTGACGAGGCTGAGGAGCATTCAAGACGGTGAGAAGTACATTGATGAGATGCTTCTTGCAGCAACCAAGCTCTCCAGCAGAGGGGAAGATGGGTGCCAACAGAATGTCGATGGTTGGACACAAGTTACCAGGGCCTGCAAAATCACCAATCCAACTTCTCCAGCCCTTGAATTGAAGAACCATTATGCAGCTCTGGAAGTGGAGGAGGTGAAAGCATTCCTGGAAAGGGAAGAACCTGAGCTCAAGTACCCCAAAGTTGCAGAATCAGTGACCACAAGCAAACAAAGGGTAGTGGTGGTTGGAGACTCTCTTCTGAGGGGTACTGAGGCGTCCATCTGCCGACCAGACTTGATGTCCAGAGAGGTATGCTGTCTGCCTGGTGCCAAAATCCAAGATGTTACGGAGAGTTTGCTGAGACTCATCAAGCCCACTGACTATTACCCAGTGTTGCTAATCCATGTTGGAACAAATGATACTGCCAGGTATACCTCGGAACGTATCAAAAGTGACTTCATGGCTCTGGGACAGAGGGTGAAGCAGTTAGGTGCATAGGGGGTGTTCTCCTCAATCCTTCCTGTTGAGGGTAAAGGCCAAGGCAGAGAGGCTCTCATCCTAGAGATGAATGCATGGCTGCGTGGATGGTGTCATCGAGAGCGTTTTGGTTTCCTAGACCATTGTATGCTGTTCTAAGGGTTGCAGAGCAGAGATGGCATCCATCTGTCCAAGAAAGGTCGACGCATCTTCGGTAGTAGACTGGCTAATCTACTGAAGAGGGCTTTAAACTAGATTCATTGGGGATGGGTGAAGAAAGCCCCCAGGTAGGTGATACATTAAATACCTTTATGGAAATGGGTAACAGAGGTAACATATGGAAAGCAGTGTTTATAAATGCCCGTAGCATGGTAAATAAGATCCCTGATATTGAAGCTTTGGTGGGAGTGGCTGACTTGGATTTAGTGGCAGTTACAGAAAACTGGTTCAAAGAAAACCATGATTGGGATGTAACTATACCTGGCTATACTTTATTCAGAAAGGACAGGGTAGGAAGAAGGGGAGCAGAAGTGGCACTATATGTAAAAACTACTATTAAAGCTTTGGAATTACAGAGCTTAAAAGGGAGAGAGGAGGCATTGTGGGTTAAACTAGAAAGAGGGAAAGAGAAATCTATTTGCATTGGTGTGATATACAGACTTCCCTCACAAGAGGAAGAGGTGGACAGAGAGTTAATTGAAGACATACGCAGCATTGCTAGGAAAGGGGAAGTGCTACTGATAGGAGATTTCAATATGCCAGATGTTGATTGGCACATTCCTGCTGCAGTATCATCTAGAAGTAAGGAGATCCTGGATTCTCTACAGGGAGAACTATTCAGGCAATTGGTAACTGACACCACACGTGAAGGGGCCATACTGGACTTCGTACTTGGTGCATTGGTGAAAGTGTTTCTGATGTTGTAGTGGGAGATCATTTTGCATCCAGTGATCACCAGATGGTGTGGTTCAGTTTTAGGACTAGGGCTGTTAGAATCCATTCAAAGGTGAGGATCTTAGACTTTTAGGAAGACTAACTTTGTCAAGATGGGCCAATACCTCAGGGAGTCGTTAGTGGGATGGGAACAGCTGGGGGATGTAAAAAAACAGTGGGCAAAACTGAAAGGGGATATTTTAAGGGCAACCAACCTTTTTGTTAAAATGGTAAATAAAGGTAAAAGGAAAAGGAGACCGCTATGGATTTTGAAAGAAGTAGCTGAAAAAGTGAAGAAAAAGAGGGAGGCCTTCATGAAATACAAGAGATCATAGAGAGAGGAAGACAGGTATCTGTATTTGGAAAAACTTAGAGAAGCTAGCAAAGTAGTCAGTAAGGCAAAGATTCAAAAGAAGGAGGAAAATAGCCAATGCAATAAAATGGGGGGATAAGACATTTTTCAGATATATTAGTGAGAAGAGGAAGGGCAAAAGTGGTATTGTCAGACTCAAGGGTGCAGGGGAGGAATATGTAGAAGCTGATAAGGATAAAGCAGAATTGCTTAACAAATATTTCTGTTCTGTGTTCACAGATGAAGAACCAAGAGCAGGACCTCAGAAAACACCCACAAACAGGAACGGAAGCGAGGGACATCTTGAACAATTTTCAGAAGACTGTGTTCATGAGACACTAGCTGAACTTAAAGTAGACAAAGCGATGGGACCGGTTGGGATGCACCCTAGAATACTGAGGGAACTTGGGGCTGTTCTAGCAGCTCCACTGACTGACCTTTTCAATGCCTCATTGGAGTCGGGAGTGGTGCCAAAGGACTGGAGAGAGGCTCATGTGGTGCCAAAGGACTGGAGAGAGGCTCATGTGGTGCCTTTATACAAAAGCGGAAGTAAGGATGTGCTTGAAAACTACAGGCCGGTTAGTTTAACTTCGGTGGTGAGTAAATTATTGGAAACGCTGCTGAAAGAGAAAATAGTGAGGTTTCTGGAGTCCAGGGGATTATAGGATCCGAGGCAGCATGGATTCACCAGAGGCAGATCTTGTCAGACAAATCTGATTGATTTCTTTGATTGGGTGACCAGGGAGATGGACCGAGGGAGAGCCCTAGATGTGGTGTATTTAGATGTCAGTAAAGCCTTTGACACTGTTCCTCACAGGCGACTTATAAACAAACTGAGCACCCTAGGGATGGACCCTAAAGTTACTTCTTGGGTTAGAAATTGGTTGGGTGGGAGGCGACAAAGAGTACAAGTAAATGGAGCTCACTCTGAGGAGAAGAATGTTACCAGTGGTGTGCCCCAGGGATCTGTCCTTGGTCTGATTCTTTTTAACATCTTTGTTAGTGATATAGCGGAAGGACTGTCGGATAAGGTTTGCCTGTTTGAGGATGATACCAAAATCTGCAATAGAGTAGACACCCAGGAAAGTGTAGATAACATGAGGAGGGATCTAGCTAAGCTTGAAGAATGGTCTAGAATCTGGCAGCTGGGATTTAATGTTAAAAAATGTAAGGTCATGCATTTGGGCTGCAGTAATCCAAGGGAGCAATATAGTATAGGGGGTGAAGTACTTTTGTCCATTAAAGAAGAGCAGGACCTAGGCGTGGTTGTGTCTGATGATCTTAAATTAGCTAAACAGGTAGAAAAGGCGACGGCAAAAGCTAGAAAGATGCTTGGGTGCATACGGAAAGGAATGGCTAGCAGAAAAAAGGAGGTGATAATGCCTCTGTATAAGTCTTTGATGTAACCTCATTTGGAGTATAGTGTGCAATTCTGGAGACCGCACCTTCAAAAGGATGTGAACAGGATGGAGTCGGTGCAGAGGGTGGCTACTAAAATGATTAGTGGTCTTCATTATAAAGCATATGAGGACAGACTTAAGGATCTTAATATGTACACCTTAGAGGAAAGGCGGGATAGAGGTGATATGATTGAGATGTTTAAATACCTCCGTGGCATAAATGTTAAGGGAGAGAGCCTCTTTCAGTTGAAAGCAAATTCTTCTACGAGGGGACATGGGATAAGGGTGAAGGGAGATAGATTCAGGAGTGATATGCGGAAATATTTCTTTACGGAAAGAGTAGTGGATCCGTGGAATAGTCTCCCAGTGGAGGTGGTAGAGATGAGGACAGTAACTGAATTCAAAAAAGCATGGGACAAACACAGAGGATCTCTAAAGGTAAAAAGAGGACTGTTGTAGTTGTTGATATGGAAGGACAGACTAGATAGGCCATGTGATATTTTTCTGTCGTCACATTTCTATGTTTCTATTTTTCTATGACAAGGCTGCATACTTTCCCCCTACCTGTTTAATTTATATGCAGAAAAAATCATCAGAGAAGCAGGATTGTATGAAGACAACAGAGGTGTGAAGGTTGGTTGAAGACTCATCAACAACCTTCGCTATGCTGATGATACCACATTACTGGCTGAAAGTAAAGATGATCTGAAACATTTGCTTCTCACAATCAAAGAACATAGTCTCAAAATGGGCTTGCACCTTAATGTAAAGAAGACAAAGATCATGACAACTGGCATAATCAACAGGTTCATCGTTGAAGGAGAAGAAATTGAAATTGTGAAGAACTTTAATCTACTTGGATCAACTATCAATAAAGAAGCAACAAGCAGTCAAGAAATCAGACGCATTGCTCTTGGCAGAATGGTTATGAAAGACCTTGATAAGATTCTCAAGAGCAGAGATGCCTCTCTCCATACAAAGATTCGACTTGTTCAGGCCATGATATTTTCAATAACATCATATGGATGTGAAAGCTGGACAGTGAAAAAGATAGACAGGAATAAAATTGATGCCTTTGAATTATGGTGCTGGCGGCGAATACTGTGTATACCATGGACTGCCCGAAGAACAAACCAGTCGGTACTAGAGGAGATCAAACCTAAGCTTTCTTTAGAAGCTCAGATGACAAGACTTCGACTTTCATACTTTGGACACATCATGTGAAGAGAGAGATCATTAGAGAATGACATCATGCTTGGCAAGATAGGTCAACGCAAAAGAGGAAGGCCAGCAACGAGATGGATTGATACAATAACAGCAGCTACGAGTTACCAGTCTGTCAAGAATGAGCCGCCTGACTGAAGACCGAACACAATTTAGGATAGCTATCCAGAGGGTCGCCATGATTCGACTCCGACTTGATGACACTTAACAACAACAACAACATGCTACGTAATTTAATTTAATTTAACTCGTTTCCGCATCAACTTAGAGCAACTTCAGACATCACTGACTTCAGAAAGCTTCTAAAAACGTACCTATTTTCCGAACACTTCGACACCATAGAAACACACAACCATAACAATAAAATCTCCGACCAATAGCCCCTTCCGTAACAAGTTGATGTAAAATATAATGTACTAAGCTGCTGTAAATAGTTATAAGAATGTTGCAAGATTATGACAATTGTTAAATTTAAATAGTTGATGATGTACCATTCTATGTAAAGCATTGTTCTGTTTCACTGTATACCGCTTTGATAAATCTGAAAAGAGGTATATAAAAATGTTAAATAAATGAATTAACTGCTACAATTTTTGCTGATTAGGGATTGCAATGGTTTTATTTCTTTATTATATAGCTTGGGACTATAAGTTGCCATTTTTTGTCAGCCTTTAGCCTGTGCAGTGTTCTTAGTGAGGGGCCCTCCTCCCTCCCTGCTTCCTAACCAGAGTTCTGAGGTTTTCTAGTCCCACAGGTGCTCTTTGTGGTCTTGGGCAAGCCACTTAACCCTCCATTGCCCATGTTCCCTGTAAAATAGTTATCTCCAAGTTATAATGCCCTGTTCAATGTAATTTCAGTTTGTTCAATGTAAACCGCCTTGATATCATGAAAGGCGGTATATAAGAAATGTTAAATAAATAAATAAATAAATCTTCCATTTTGGGTGCCTTGGAGCCCCATCTCATCAAATCCTTGCCTCAAGCAGCAGATTGTTTAAGCCACCTTTGGGAGGGGAATGGGACGACCAAGCAGAAGGTCTGTCTAGAGCAATGTTTTTCAGATTTTTATCCCATATGACCCCATTTTAACAACTGAAAATTCATGCGATCTCAGATGATGATGAAATCAAAGCAGCAGGTTTCCAGCCTCCTTCCCTTCCCTCAACTCATCTCAAGCAGGAAGGTAGCAGCGACAGTAGTGGCAACAGCAGTAGCAGTCAGCACAGAGTCCCTTGTGCCAGTGTGCAGTTGTGCGTACAGATCCTAATACTCGGTATGGGTTTCCAGTCCAACAGGAAGCTTACCCAGGAGGAGGCAAGGAACAATGAATATTCACTGGCTCACAGGCCACATGTCACTATCTGGCATAGGCTACAGTGAAAGTCCAGAGAGAAAGGAAAATGGCTCATGTTTCTGTGAACCTATCCACTGATAATGTGACCCCATTTGGGGTCCTGACCCCAAGTTTGGGAACTACTGGTCTAGGGCACCAGGTGCCCTTGGGCTGATCTGATATATTGTGTTAGAATTGTAAATAAGGCTTGCAGTTTTAAAAATCTAATTTTAATCATTCTAGTGATTTTAAGCAATTTAGTAAAAAAGAAGAAATTAATTCTGAGATATTTACTGTTGGGTTTGCTATATTGGGGCATATTTATTAAGGTAAATGCATGTTAACGAACATTAATAAGCTTTGGGGGTTATTCTGAACCATGAATAGCGGGGATGGACATCCGGTTGTGCGGGGAAGAGGTGGCCTGGGGGCAGAGAATTGGCGGGTAGTGGGTGGTCGCCGGCCCTGTACATTCGGGGCCGGCGAATTGGACATTTTATTTTTTTCGATTTGGAGTGCGGAAGGGGCTGGGGGGGGGGGGTCAAAGTTAATCCGCCGCAGCATGACCCTGACCTTAGGAGGCCAGATCGGTAGTCGGGCTGCGGGGAATTAATTTTTTGGGGCAGTGGCCAGCATCATGGCTTCTAAATGGAGCCGCGGGTCATGGCAACGGGACGCCATGGTGCCGCGGCTCCATTTAAAAGCCCTGGCTGTGTTAGCCAGGCTAGCACTGTACCTGCAGGCCGGGACTGAATTGCAGTCTGCACGTACAGTGCTCTTCGTGATTCTGATCTCATGGGGCTGGACGTGCCCCACGGGATCAGAATCGCGATCTCCTTTTTACGTCCACTACAGCCTGGAAGGGGATTCTTGATGCGACAGTAACTTTTGGCCAATCTGTACTCTGACACCTGTTTGGGGATTAGAATCTAACTCCATTCCCCCAATGCCCTTCTGTCCATCCAGACTACCAAAAAAAAAAAAAAAGAAAAATAATAAAGAAAGCAGAAGAGGAGGTGTGAATTGTCATCTCTGTACATAGTTATTTTTGGTTTTGCGTATTCCTCAATTAATATTGGCCCTGTTGGGTTTCTCAGCAGCCTCCACGGTTTTCAGTAGCCTGTACCTTTGGAGTCCCATGCGTGTGGACTTATTTCCTGCTTATCAATGGAGAAAAGTTAGTTGCTCACCTGTAGCAAGTGTTCTCTGTGGACAGTAGGAATAAGTCTTCACAACCCTCCCACCTCCCCGAGGAGTTCTATTCTGCTACAGCTATATTATCAGATTGAAGAAGATGGTGCTGCAGTGGCAGGTGGGAAAGAGGCGCACAGGCACGGTGGAACCTTCAAAAAGTTTCCAATAGAAGCTGGGACGTGTTCCCGCACAGGGCTCCATTAGGGAAGTCACTCATAAATTAAAACTTATTCCTGCTGTCCATGGAGAACACACTTCCCAAGCATCCCCACAGATAGGATTGCTCATCCTCGACACCTAAAGGAGTACAATAGTCTCTAAAGGTCCTGCATTGAAGTTTAGAGCCAAGCAGCTTCAAAAAAACCCCTCATATAGGCCTTGTCTGCTATACAGGTATACATACAGAACTCTACAGAATATTTTTATGATATGGAATCTGAGCAGTTCTTGAATTCTATTTAAGATCAAAAGGCTCCATTTCTTTCTATACTGCCTTTCAGAGTTATCAAAGCAGTTTAAATATAACTCCAATTTTTTACATGGAGCAAAGAAATGACTTTTTCTTCATCACTTTTCTCAGGGAAATGGCTGAGACCATTCCATTGAAGTTAGAGAAGGAGGTTAAAACTATTGCATAAACGTTGGTCATTCTTCAGATTTTTTTAAGCCCCTGAGGAAGGCATGACAGTGTTCATTCTCCGAGACTAAGCTGGAAGTTCGTTCTCACATATGGTGACGGCAGCACCGACTGAGCCCATGCAGTAACCTCTCTCCAGCTTTCAAAGAAAGCTTTTGGGAGATGCACCATGCATAAATTGTCCCCTTTCTGCCTAAGGGTGCCATCTTGCCTCAGTCTCCTTTTTTCCGCGGAGTACATCAGAAGTGTGTCTGTCCCCCCCCCCCCCCCCTTGCAAAAAGTTGATTTGTTTTCTTCCTTTTTTCTTCAGTTTTCAAATCGATTTGTTCTCTGCTTTGCATACTGGTACCGATCTTGCCTCCCGGGTCCACTTGCCTCGGCATTATGGGTTTTTTTCGGGTTCTTTTTTTGCCCTCTGTTTTTCTCTGGTGCACGGGTTTTTGTGCCCTTTCTGACCCGGGCCATGAGAGTTTGACCTTATGGGTGCCGTATTCCCTGCCATGGCCTCAGTTAGTGGCTTCAAGTCTTGCGACCATTGTGCACATATGTCATGCATGAATCCGCATGATTCTCCAGGAACAAGCAGGAAGTCAGTCCTCACATATGGGTGACGTAGGCGCCGACGGAGCCCTTGTGTGGAGCAATTCCCCAGCTTTCAAAGCCTTTGGGATTGCATCACGCATGCGCGGTCCCCTTCTCGCCCAAGGGTAACATCTTGCTCAGTCTCCCTTTTTCCGCAGAGCCCAACGGACGTAGTTCAACTTCCCTCGCGGAAAAAGTGCCTCAAAACTACTGAAGATTCTCATCTTCGGCCCGGTTCGACTCCGGTTCCCCTTCCCGCCTCGGTTCAGTACATCGTTATCAAGTCCAGTCACTCTTTTTAGTTTTTGTCCTTGGTGACTAGTATTCGTGCTTTTTTTCTTTTTCACTGGCAGCCCGCTCATTTGACCTTGCAGGGGACCCTTTTTCCCCCGATGGCTGCCGGCGGGTTTAAAAAATGTGATCGGTGTAAAAAATTTATGTCACTCACCGATACACACGACTGCTGTCTCCGCTGCCTCGGGCCCGACCATGACCCAAAGGTCTGTGGCCTATGTGGCAAGATGTCCTCCAAGGCACTTAGAAGTAGGCAGCAGCAGCGTGAAAGGATTTTCTCCGAGTCCGCATCCACCCAGGTCCGGATCTCTTCAGAAGCCTCGATGTCTCGGGAGCTATCTGACTCCGAGCATCGTCGGGAGTCTTCTGAGCGAGGGTCTCCCTCGCGGAAACACCAGAGGAAGAAGAAACCTGAGAGGGAGGCGTCGTTGGATGCCTCTGATTGGCCTGGATCCTCGCGGGCCATGTCGTGGAGTCCTGACCGCCTCCCCGGGTCCTAGGAGTTGCAGCAGCCTGCAAAGATGCCTCGCACGGAGCCGGAGACGCCGAGGAAAGTAACTGCTGTTGTCCTCATTGACTCTCCTCCGGGAGAACCGGCATCGGGCCCGATAGCGTAAGGACCCGGCCTGGAGGCTGTGGAGCCTTCTGAGCTCGGTCTCAGAATGGTAGCCCTAGAACGCAGCATGTCTGCCTTCATGGAGCAGCAGCGGGTGCTGATGGCCGGTCTCACTGGTCCATCCACCCCAACCCCCGGGACCTCGACATCCAAGTCGACACAGGAGACCTAGCCGATCCTCGAGACTCTTAGGACTTGAGTTGATCCTTGGCCGAGGTCTCCTTCGACCTCCTGTTTGGGACCGAGGTTGTCGACGCCGGTGCACTCGGCATCGGGGCAATCGAGACCGAAGCCCTCACGGACGGAGTCCATCGATTCCTCCTTGGAGGACTCGGCATGGGAAATGGAAAATAAGGAGTCCCTGGACACACACCGGACCAGGTATGTCCCATCGGACTCGCCGGGTTCAGAGCCTCGGAGAAGGTGCCCCCCAGAGGATACCCGGTTCTCGGACTTCGTCAGGGACATGGCCAAGGCTTTGGCATTCCCGGCGGACACCGAGGAGGAGCCTCGAGCCGAGGAGCTCGAAGCCCTCCAGTATGACTTTCCCCCTCGGGAAGCCCTTATGGTACCGGTTCCTCTGATGTTGGACCGGCTGATGCTCTGCATGTGGGAGTCACCGGCTTCAATGCCGGTTCTCAGCAAGCGGGTCAATTCCATCTATCGAGTCCGCAAGAGCCCTGGGTTCCAAAAGGCACAGCTGCCGCACAACTCCATGGTTGTGGAATCGGCCATGCACAGGCTCAAGAGCCAAAAAAATGCACTCCTCGGTGCCTTCTGGCAGGGAAGCCCGGAACCTGGACGCCCTCTGCAGAAAGTGCTACCAGGGCTCGATGCCATCATGCCGAGTCCAAACATACCAGCTGTACATGGGCATGTACTTGCGGGACCTAGCGAAGGAGATTGCCGAGTTCTTAGCTGGCCTCTCCGAGGAACCCTTGCAGCGCTTCAGGAACTTGTCCACTGGGATTCGGGAGTGTTCGAAGTTTGTCTCGAGCAGCCTATGACGGCTTGGAGGCCTCGGCCCGAGTAGCCACAGCCAGCATCAGTGCCCGCCGCCAGGCATGGCTAATGTCGCCGGACCTGGAGCCATGGGTTCAGGACAAGTTGGTCGATGTCCCTTGCCGGGGTGACAACCTCTTTGGCAAACCCATGACTGAGAAGACTGCTGAAATTGAGTCCGAGTACTTGACCCGGACAAGACTCTCCAAGAAGACTTCTGTCCCTTCTAAAAAGAAGGGCTCGGGTAAAAAGCCCTTTTTTCCCAAGGAAGGGTGCTGCTTACCACAACTACCCCACTCACCAGGCCCCCCCATCTCGCCCACAGGGGCAGGAGGCCAACGGACAAGTTCATGGCCCGCGTAAGCAGAAGACCCCCAAGTCTCAGGCTCCGGCTCCGACCCAGCCGGGAGGTGGTTTTTGACTGCCAAAGCATAGTCTCTCTCCAACTAGGGGTGAGGGTCCTGCACAGGAGGAAGGCTGAACCTGTACGCCCACAGGTGGTCAACAATCACCACAGATACCTGTGTCCTTCAAATAGTCCAAAGGGGTTATTTGCTTCACTACAACCAGGTACCTCCCTCCTTTTTTCCAGGAGAGCCTCTCAGACCCCCTTTACACAGGGACCTCCTCTTGCAGGAGTTAGCAGGTGGTCTAGAGGATCAGGCGGTGGAACCAGTGCCCCACCACCTGCAGGGACAGGGCTTCTACTCCAGGTATTTTCTGATAACAAAGAGAACAGTGGGCCTCAGACCCATCCTCAACCTGTGAAACTTGAACAAGTTCCTGGTGAGGGAAAGTTCAAGATGCTTTCTCTTGGAATATTGCTGCCTTACCTCCACCGGGGAGATTGGCTATGCTCCTTAGACCTGAATGATGCCTATATGCACATCCTCATACATCCAGACCACAGACAATATCTCAGATTTGTAGAGGGAGGAAACCATTTTCAGTACAGAGTACTTCCATTTGGCCTAGCCTCTGCTCCCAGAGTGTTTACCAAATGCCTGGCGGTAGTGGTGGCCTTCCTCAGGAACCAAGGGATTTTTGTCTTCCCTTACCTGGACGACTGGCTCATCAGGGCCCAGTCGCCTCAGGAGGCCCAACAGGCCACAGCTCGCACTATCAACATGCTACAGCATCTAGGCTTTGTCATAAATTAAGCAAAGTCCACTTTGCTCCCCACTCAAAACTTAGAGTTCATAGGAGCACGGCTAGACACCCTTCAGGCAAGGGATTAACTGTCAGAGGACAGGGCACAGCGACTTCTGGTGCTGGTGCACCAAGTCAGCCACAAGTCTCAGATCTCAGCGAGACACTTTCTATGCCTCCTAGGCCACATGGCCTCCACGGTACATGTAACCCCAAATGCCCGTCTCCACATGAGGACAGCTCAGTGGTGCCTCAGAGATCAGTGGACACAAGCCACAGGACAACTCCGAGACAGGATCAGAGTGTCCAAACTAATGATTAAGTCGTTGGCGTAGTGGCTTCAGCCACCCAACCTACTTGAGGGAGTGCCTTTTCAGCCTCCCTCGCACACAAGAGTGCTGACGACAGATTCCTCCTTGCTGGGCTGGGGAACCCATTGCCAGGGATCATGAACTCAGGAGTTGTGGTCTCCTCAGGAGAGTACACAAGAAATCAACCTCTTAGAGCTTCGGGCGATTTGCCTAGCTCTTCAAACCTTCTGTCATGTTCTCTCACATCAGTCTGTCTTGGTGCAGACCGACAATCAGGTAGCAATGTTCTATGTGAACAAGCAGGGAGGTACAGGGTCCCGTCTACTATGTCAGGAGACACTCGACCTCTGCTCCTTTGCAATCAGGCAGGGTATGTCCCTCAAAGCAGTTTACTGGTGAGGGAGACATTCAAGATGCTCTCCCTTGGAACGTTGCTGTCATACTTCCAGCAGGGAGATTGGCTATGCTTCTTGGATCTAAAGGATACATATACACGCATCCTCATCCATCCCATTAACAGGCAGTACCTCTGCTTCATGGTAGGAGGTTGCCACTATCAATATGGGGTTCTATCCTTCGGTCTGGCCTCCACCCCGAGGGTATTTACCAAGTGCCTGGTGGTGGTCGCCGTCTTCCTCCGTCTCAAATGTTGTGTTAGTCTTCCTCTATCTGGCTTATAAAGGGAAGCACCACCACCAAAGCTTGTCAGGCAACAGCCTGCACCATCCTTAATCTGGAGTACTTGGGAGTCGTCATAAACTACCCAAAGTCCCATCTCCATCCAGCACAATGCCTGGAGTTCAAAGGGGCACTGCTGGACACCATCCAGGCCAGGGCCTTCCTCCCAGACATGGCCCAGCACCTCAAGGCACTTTCAGGGAATTTTCAAGGACGTCTCTTGGCATTTGCCCGCCTCCTGCTTCGCCTACTGGGTCACATGGCATCCACGGTACATCACATGGCATCAATGTTCCCTCTAATTTTCTGTAGGCTGTGTGCGCATAAAATATCAGCTGTGTGCAGCTTTTGAAGGAAGGTTACATTTTTGTGCGCCACATAACGACACTCGGAGTTATATACTTTAAAATTTGACTACACGTCAGAATACAGTATGTACACCACGTTGATTTTAATCAAATTAAATGAACATAGACGATTACTAAATGAAGCGGGAAATTTCTAGTAATTACAATCATAACTTTTAAATTTTAAGACGTCTGTGTTTTCTATCAGAATCAGAGCTGTAATTTTTGTGCACTCTGTTGTAAATTATGTGCGCTCGCTCGGCGAGGTGGGTGCGCGCGCACACGCGCACAGCTTAGAGGGAACAGTGCATGACATCCATGGTACACTAACTCCAAATCCACTTCCGCCAAACCAACAACTAGGAGGTTCCGCCCCTTTGACAGAGAGGAGGTACTTAAGAATATTCTCCCAACACTACACACCTCTAAACCCGATCTGGATAACCTAATCAATACCTGGGATCACACGCTCAGAGCCAACTCTCAACCATCAAACATGGCAAGAAAGCCCAATCATCGGACACATGTAGCCTGGTATTCAAACGAGCTAAGAACATCCCTCCTCCATCTACGTAGACTTGAGAAACGCTGGAGACGATCCCGCACTACTGAAGCCTACACAACCTACTTCATGTACCTAAAAAAGCATCTCCTAAAGCAATCAGTAAATAAACATCATGATCTCTTCAATATTGTAGAGACACTAGCAAAGGAACCAACCCCCCAACACACACAAACGATACACCCGCAAGATTACGCTAACTACTTAAAATCAAAAACGATGAAAACAATCAACAACAACTGCACTACTGGATCAACAAGCATAGACAATCTATCACAGTCATCCACACTAACTAAGTTTAATACGATATCAACCAAAGAAATTGAAAACACTATCGCCTCAATAAACGCTACCACCGCAGCAAATGATCCATGCCCAGCAACCTGGATAAAAGAGCTTAGATGTGAAGTAAGCTTCTTCATACATAAAATCATTGAACAATCTTTTTCAACTGGAACCTTTCCTCAGTGCCTGAAACAAACCTCTATCAGACCATTACTGAAGAACAACAAATTAGACCCCCTAAAAGTAGAATCCTACAGGCCAATATCCAGCATCCCACTGTTAGCTAAAATAATTGAAAAAGTGGTCCAACGTCAAATACAACAGCATATAGACACTGAAGCTCCACTCGACCCTGCACAACACGGCTTTAGAGAAGCCCACGGTGTGGAGACCCTTCTCATCACTCTATTCAATACATTAATCACAGGAATAGATAATATCCAGCAAGGATTCATTCTTATATTCATGGACATCTCGGCTGCGTTCGACTCAGTAAGCCACCAAATACTTATCGATCGCCTTAAGGAAAAAGGAATACTTGGCTCCGCACTGGACTGGTGTATATCC
Source organism: Ichthyophis bannanicus (assembly GCA_033557465.1). NCBI lineage: Eukaryota > Metazoa > Chordata > Amphibia > Gymnophiona > Ichthyophiidae > Ichthyophis > Ichthyophis bannanicus. Next base: position 365,891,746 of record CM066033.1, on the reverse strand, counting down.
TACCTAACTAACCGTTGGCAACAAGTAAGATTTGAAGAAAGAACATCAGACCCATTTCTGCAAGATCAAGGGGTACCGCAAGGATCCTTTCTTTCAGCGTTATTGTTTAACATATACATGCAACCTATCTGTGACCTCATCCGTTCCTTTAACGTTACCTGTTTAGCCTATGCAGACGACATTCTCCTATACATGCCTTTCTCCATCAACCATCCTGATTTTACACCATTGATAATATGCTTTGAATCAGTAGAAGACTGGCTCCTCTCACAGAACTTAAGAACCAACCATAGCAAGACCGATGCTATGTTTATCACAAGGAACCAAAATTTTACACCCCCTACCACATTAAAGATAAAGGACAAGGAATTGACAGTAAAACCTACGATACGATACCTAGGTATCACCCTTGACCAGCGTCTCAATATGAAAACCCACATAAAAATCATAATGAAACTAATATATCACAAGATAAGCATACTACGCCACTTACGACCTCTACTGGAACCCACAGACTTCAGAACCGTCTACCAAGCCTTGGTGATGCCTCACCTCGATTTCGCAAATGCAATTCTACATGGTCTCCCTCAAACAACTTTAAATCCTCTCCAATTGGCGATGAACACCGCCGCCAGAGTACTTGAAGGAATCTCAAAGACAGACCACATAACTCCAATCCTGAAAAGACTCCACTGGTTACCAACCAATGCAAGAATCCACTACAAGATCATAATCACTACTTTCAAAGCCTTAAACAATCAAGCACCCTCAACTGTCGCCAACCTTATACATACTCAGACCCTCAACAGAGCCAGAAGATCGGCTGCAATAAATACATTATCTGTCCCGAAACAAACAGTCAGATACACTAAGGAAACATCTAAAAGAGCCTTCAGCATTCATGCCCCAATAGCATGGAATGCCCTCCCACCAGAATTGAGAGCTATAACCAGCCTAACACAATTCAGGAAAAGTCTCAAACACCACCTCTTTTTAAGTTATTTTCCAGTTTAATCTTCCACAAGAGAAATATTCCCCCATGTCCAGACCAAGACAATTTCGACTGTGACTAATGTTTATAGTTTACTGTATATAGTTATATAGTTGATATAGTTTTACCTGTACTCCCAAGTTCCTTAAATTCCTGTTACTTGTAAAATGCACTACAGTTGTTCTGTATGTATATGTTTGGTTCCATGTAAACCACGCTGATGACAATAGTGCGGTATATAAGAGATGTTAAATAAATAAAATAAAAAAATAAAATAAAATGTCACTCCAGACGCCTACCTACATATACAGCCAACTCACTGGGCCCTCCGCTCCCAGTGGTCTCAAGCAACAGGGTGCCTGTGGGACTGAATGGTTTTGACCCATCCTCTGGCCGACTCCCTCAGCTGGTGGCAACAGCTCCAGCACCCACAGCCCCCCCCCCCCCCAAAGAATCCTTACTATGAATGCCTCGAAACTGGTCTAGGAAGCCCATTGTGACAACCTCTGCACTCAAGGCAGTTGGTCGCAGACAGAGAGCCTCCAGCAGATCAGCCTCATGGAGCTTTGAGCCATAGCACTAGCCCTCTGGGCCTCTCACAACAACCTACAGCATCAAGCAGTACTGATCCAGACTGACAACCAGGTGGCAATATTCTGTATCAACAAGCAGGGAGGTATGGGATTGTCCTTCCTGTGCCAGAAGGTGGTGAGCCTCCGCAGGAGCATCCCGCTTTTGCTGGTGCAAGAGCAGACAGTCTGTCTCCCAGGCCAGGACAATGCCCTGGTAGACTGGCTCAGTGGGGTCCTCCAACTGCATGAATGGTGGCTGGACTCTCAGGTGGCCAACCGGCTGTTCCGTCTCAGAGGGCTCCCGCAGATGGACCTCTTTGCCAGCCTAGCTGATGCTTAGCTGCACAGCTTTTACTCCAGACAGTCACATCCCTTGCAGGTGGCGGCGGCAGATGCATTCCTCATTCCATGGATGGGGGGCCTCCTCTATGCCTTCCCACCCACGCTGCTGATCGCCAAGACCCTGTTTAAGGTTCAGCTCAACAGAGCCACCTTGATACTAGTGGCTCCTCGGTGGATCCGGCAGCTGTAGTTCCCTCTGCTCCTCCACCTGTCTCAGGCACCCCTGGTTCCTCTGGGTTGCGCCCCGGGTCTGCCTTGCAGGAGGAAGGCTTTCTTCTGCACCCCAGTCTGGGGTCCCTAACTCTGATGGCCTGGCTGCTGAAAGGGTAGTCTTGGCCCACTTCAGTCTCTCAAGTGAGGTGAAGGAGGTCCTCCTGGCCTCCCGCAAAACTCCCACCTGCCAGGCCTATGCCTTCAAGTGACAGAGATTCTCTGTGTAGTGTGCGGAGAAGCAGATCTACCCCTTCTCCTGTTCTGTCCAGCTGGTGCTGCAGTACCTGCTTCACCTGTTCCAGGCAGGGCTGAAATCGAACTCTGTTAGAATACAGCTTAGCGCGCTCTTGGCACACCACTATATTGTTGAAGGCAAGCCCCTGTCTGCTCCACCCCTCATGACTAACTTCCTAAGGGGCCTACTACTCTCAAAGCCACCCATCCATCCCCAGCGGTGGAGTGGGATCTCAACATGGTTCTCTCAAAACTTACATTGCCATCTTTTGAGCCTCTCAGCTCTTGCCACCTCAAGTATATCTCCTGGAAAGTGATCTTCCTCGTGGTGCTCACCTCCACTCGCAGGGTTAGCGAGCTCCAGGCTCTGGTGGCCCATCCATCTTACATGAGGTTCCACAAGAACAGTGTTGTGCTCCACATGTACCCCAAGTTTCTGCCTAAGGTGATGTCTCCATTCCACCTCAACCAAGAGGTGGTGCTCCCCACCTTCTTACCGCTAACAGGGCGGAGGCTGCTCTCCACACTCTGGATTGTAAGTGGACCCTGGCCTACTATCTGGAGTGTACCCAGGCCCATCGTCACTCCTCACAGCTCTTCATCTCCTACAACCCAAATCGACTGGGGACAGTGGTCTCTAAATGTACCCTGTTCATTTGGGTGACGGACTGCATCGCCTTCGCTTATGAGCAGACCAGTTTCTCGCTGGAGTGCCGTGTCATGGTGCACAGCATCTGGGTTTTGGCAGCCTCCGTGTCAGACCTACGCTCCGTGCCCTTGTCAGAGATCTGTCGGACCACCATCTGGTCCACAATCCATACCTTCACAGCTCATTACTGCCTGGAGAGGGAGTCCCGCCGGGACAGTGCCTTCGACCAGGCAGTACTCAGTCATTTGTTTGGGCCCTCCAGCTCTTCAGTGTGTTCAGGCTACCGGAGAACTGTTTCCTCGCTTGACACTTGGAGCCACTCGTGGATCTGCTGTTCCTTAACTCCGATGCTGCTTCTCACGATTCATCTTTTTCTGGTCGCTCATGGCTTTTATAGGTTTTTTTGGTAGCCTATAGCTGGGGTGTCCCATATGTAAGGATTGACGTCCTGCTTGTTCCCAGAGAAAGTGAGTTACTCACCTGTAACAGGTGTTCTCCAGGGACAGCAGGAATCAGTCCTCACAACCCTCCCTCCTCCCCGTGGAGTTGCTAATTGTCATTTTTTGCCTTCTTGAACTATGTCATCATACTGAGGCAAGATGGCACCCTTAGGCGGGAAGGGGACCACGCATGTGTGGTGCATCTCCCAAAGGCTTTCTTTGAAAGCTGGGGAGAGGTTACCACGTGGGCTTCGTCAGGACTGATTCTTGTTGTCCCCAGAGAACACCTGTTACAGGTGGCTAACTATGCTTTCACAACATTCTTAAAAATGTGCAGATAAATGTGGGAGACCCCCCTCCTCTGTGAATAAGAAGTCTGACTGTGTACAGAGTTCAAAAGGATTCTAGATTTGAGAGAGAGCAGCTACCACACCTTTAACTGATGGTTGAGTCCATTTTCAAGAAAGCCAAGTGGCACAAACCCACTCCTTATTGTCCCTAGACACTTGTACCCTGTACACTTTAGGAGGATTTATTTTTTCAGAATGCTATGCTTGTCTCTTGCATAGCCTCTCTTACCAGCTCTTCATGCGCTTATACATGTGAGACATTCTTGACAAGGTAGTCTGTCCAAGTTTTATTCTCCAAAGAAACATGATGACCATAGGTCATTAGTGGACAAAAGAAATTAGTGTGGAAAATACATAGGTCAAGCATAGTGTTTTCAGGATGACACATTGCTGCACGCACTCACAGTTGCTGACTTCAGATAAGATGTCCCGAAAAGCTCACAGACATGCCTTGCAAGGAAGATGATCAAGGAAATGATGGATCGGATTAAAGACCACTTTGCTATGCTTCAGACATACACTGCAGCCTCTTATGATTCAGCCTCCAAATTATCCAGGTACTCAAGTTTAGCACTAACAAGACACCTCTGTCCACCAAAAAGGCATTATCCTCTCGCATATCAATCTTGACATCAGAAGGAACCTTGCTTTTCGCCCCAGACATCAAAGAGACTGAAAGCCACAACCAATTCCCAAGCCAAAATCCGGGACTGGGTTTTGACTAGATCCAGACAAACATAGCCTTCACCCAATGGAAATTTCTCTGGAGTGGACTCTGGATTATTGGCTAAGATTTTATCTAAACTATTAGCCCAATATAACCTCAGACACTTGGGCTCACAGCCTAACTTGGCATGGATGCACTGCATCTATTGAAAATGCTGCCATATTGGCCTCTGAAAGTATCATGGTCAAACTCTGTCAGTATCATTTTTAAAAGAGCTCTCCTCCCTCTTAGAGTAATGCAGTTGAAATCATTCCACCAGAGGAAAGTGGGTAACGATTTTATTCCATGTATTTTCTGATCCTAGAGAAATTAGGAAGAATCCTTCCCATCTTAGATCTAAGCACCTTGAATGAATTTCTTGTAAAGGAAGTTCAGGATGATTTCACTGGATACTTTAATCACCTTTCTGTATAAAGGTGAGTAGCTGTGTTCCGTAGATCTAATGGAAGCTTATACCCATGAAGAGATACATCCAGTTTCAGGAGATATCTCAGATTGGTAATAGGAAAATATCACTTCTTGTATTTTGTACTGCCCTTTAACTTCGTATCAGTATCACAAGTTGCCAGAAAATGCATAGCCATGGTAATGGCACACTTAGGCAAACACATGTAACTCCAGTTTGCACATCTGAATTTCTAGCTGCTCAAAAACACATCTCAGGAAGGGTTACAGAATCTGTGAATGCAACCATCCAGGTGTTAGAGTGAATAAAATTTGTGATAAATTACCCCAAATCATACTTCAGCCAGTCTTCTGAAATGGAAAAATAAGAGTCAGCATGTGACATATTGAGGTTGTTGTGCCTTATCACATCAATAGTAAATTTAACTCTCTTGGCATGTCTCAACATGAGACAAGCCTAAGGGACCTTATGCTCCCAGTGGATTCAAATCACAGCTTGTAAGATGCCATCCAAGCTACCCAGCAGCTCAGGGACTCTGTCCTGGTGGCTGGTTCAGTCTAATCTGGTCAAGAGCATTTCTTGCCACATTCTTAAGACACATCTGTTTCAGCTATATTATGAACACGTAACGTAGAACACTGCACGTTATCAAACCCCTTCAGCCAGACCCTCAAACGTTCTACAAAGCTCAATATGTATTTATTGTACAACTTTAATGTATATAGTTTCCCTGTTACGACCCAAGTTATACCTACCTAAGTTAAAAAAAATTTACATTGTTAACCTCTAATATAATTGGTTTTCTCTAAACTTGTTCTATGTAATTTCTGTTCTTGTTCCTTGAAACCACACTGAATGTGAAATAGCGCGGTATATAAAACCAAATAAATAAATAAATAAATTCTGGGTGAAATTGTCCGAGCCATAGATGTGCCCAGACTTGGCTGGGAAGCTCATATAGAGGGGTTTCAGATCCATGGCCTATGATCTGCTCAAGAAAAACCTCATCAGATAAACTTCCTTGAGTGAAGAACAATCTGGAATGCCCTAAAGGCTTTAGACATCAGTTGTCCAACAAAATCATCCTAATCTAGACAAACAGTTGAGTAGCTATGTTCTAGGGTATTACTATTACTACTTTTTATAATTTGTATAGCGCTACAATGTGTATGCAGCACTGTACTTAACAACCAGGGAAGGAACATTATTGTAGCCCCCGTGTTGTGAGATTTCCAAAATGTGGAACTGGATCAGCTTTCATGGGATGGCCCTCAGTGCCACTTACCTGGTAGGGAAGGACATCATCATGATAAACTGAGTGACATCCTGCAATCACGCCAGCAATGCTTGGACAGGGAGAAAGCAAACAAGAAATTCCACGAGTAGCAGATCTCTATGATAGATCTTTTTGTCTTCCTCGGAACTTAAGTTCTCAGTTCTCTTAGAGATAGAGATGCATGACAAACTAGCCTTGAATATCTTCCCCAAAAATTGGAGGGAAGCTGCTTATTGATATAGACAGATCTGGTTTCCACTTTGGTAGCAGTTGTCCATTTGAGGAAGACAACAATTAGATTGGTTCCCTAACCTAATCATGCAGATCAGCAAACCTTTACATTCCAGCATCAGGTCCCTAACCCTTGCAGACCGGATGTTGAGAGAAGAATCTAATGTCTAATAATGCCTTTCAAATCCTTCTAGGAGAGACTCCACTAGAAGGTCTTATATTTTCAAGTAGATTTGTCAATTAGTGTTATAGAAAGGCCCTAGACACCTTTTCTTTTGCCACCCAATGAATCATGAGTTGGCTTTGAAAATCAACTCAATGTGATTTATCTTGGTGCAACTAGCTTTTGACCACCATGTAGAAGACAGAGCTGTGTCTCTTTAGTTTTTAGTCATTTATGCAGGGATTGCTTCTATTAAAATCTCTCATCAAGCCTCCCCATGTGTCTTGTGGTCTCAGTCATGTTGACCCAGCTGATGAAAGCTCTCTTTGAACCAGTAGATTCCTGTGAGCTGAAATACCTGACCTGGCAGGTCTTATTTTTGGTGGTGCTCACTTTGGCACAGAGCCTGTGAGCTCCAGGTCTTGCTGACTGATCTGTTCTGTACAACGTTTTTCAACAGGATTACTTCTGCATACATCCTAAGTTGCAACCTGAGGTGTCTAATTTCCATCTTAACTAATCAGTCATCCTTCCAGAATTTTTTTCACAGTCCACATGTCCACAATGATGGGAATGCCTTGCAAACCTTGGATTGCAAAGGAGCCATTAACCTTTTACTTGGACCCAACTAAAACTATAAAATTCACCCAGCCTTTATTTTTTTATCATTTTGACTTCAGTAAATCTATAGCTGCTGTATTCAAGCACAAATTTCAGATGGTACCTCTTTCTCTTATGGCTAGGCAGCCTTGTCCTTGGAAGAGCATACGAGGGTTGCTATTTATATTTCTGGCCTAATAATGAAAAAACAAATATTTATGATCGAAATTGGTTTTATTGTTTTTCAAAATATTCTCCATGAAGATCAATACACTTTTGCATGCGTTTGAACCAATTTTCGAAGCACTTTTTCCACTCCGATTGAGGTAACTCCAAAACATGCGTTTTGAATGCATCAACCGCATCTTCGGGTGTTGAAAATCGTTGACCGCATAATTTGTTTTTGATGTGCGGGAATAAAAAGTCATTGGGTGCCAAATCAGGGCTGTACGGTGGATGACCCATCAATTCGATGTTTTGGCCGGTCAAAAATTCCTTTGTTTGAGCCGATGTGTGAGAGCTTGCATTGTCATGATGAAGAACTATTCGCCTCTTCTTCGACTTTTTCCGAATTTCTCCGAAGACTTCTGGTAAACAAATGGTCATGTATCATTCAGAATTGAAGTCCTATGTTGCTCTAACGGCACTATCGCCACGTGACCGGTAATGCCGAAGAAACAGGCAACCATTTGCTTCAATGTGCTTCTTCCGCGAACAACTTTTGTTGGATTTGGCTCGTCTTGGAAGACCCATACAGTCGATTGCTGTTTTGTTTCGGGCTCATATGCATAGATCCATGATTCGTCACCTGTGTAGATGTTATACACAGTCTTTGATGCACCAACATTTCAACATTTCCTTGCACCAATCAACACGAGCCTTCTTTTGAGCGTTTGTCAGATTATGCGGGATCCAACGCGAACAAATCTTTTTTACGGCCAAATGATCATGCAATATCTTATTGATGCTTGTCATACTAATGCCCAAAGATGCCTCAATCTCACGGTATGTCACATGACGATCTTGCTTTATCAGTTCACACACAGCATCAATTTCTTTCGGGCACAACAACCGATTTTGGACGACCGTGACGGAATTCGTCCTGGAGCGAACGTCGGCCACGATTGAATTTGTTATACCAGTTTTTTACAGTGCTGTAGGATGGTGCTTTATCGCCGTATAAAAAATTAAGTTCATCGATGCACTCTTGTCTTGATAATCCACGTCGAAAGTTATGAAAAATAATTGCACGAAAATGTTCACAAGTTAATTCCATTTTTCGCCCGAGATGAATTTTTCAAGTTACTGTAAACAACAAATCGCGCTCAAATGATAAAATGTTATGAATAAGGTTATGTTCAACAATGTCAGTGTTCCAATGGAACCATTGGATGGCGCCTGGCAACACTTACTGTTGCTAAGGCCAGAAATATAAATAGCAACCCTCGTATCAAGGATCTTGAAAGACTAGAAAAGGGAACTGTTACTTCTGGAGAGAGATCTGCAATTGTGAGTATATATTTCTGGGAATTGTCTGAAAGGAATTTTTTCTATTAAAGCTATTTAATCTGTGAACCCACTATTTTTTGTTAAATCAGTCAGGGCCTAGTAGCAGCAGTTTAAGTTTAAATTTAAAACACAGAAGAGAACTTTCTGGTTACATTAAATACCCAGCAGAGAGCTTGTAGTTTTAATTTAATAGTCACTCAGGGCCTAGTATCAGCAAAGTACTTTTAGTTTAAATTTAAAACACAGAAGAGAGCTTTCTGGTTAAATTTGGAACCCAGCAGAGAGCTGTGGTTTACATTTAATAGTCACTCAGGGCCTAGCATCAGCAAAGTACTTTTAGTTTAAATTTAAAACACAGAAGAGAGCTTTCTGGTTAAATTTAGAACCCAGCAGAGAGCTTGTAGTTTAAATTTCATAATAAGTTAAAGCCTAGCAGCAGCAAAGAGCTATAATTTAAATCAAATAAGAATATAGCTTACCTCAGCAGCACAGGACAGGGTACTGTGTAGCAGCCCTCTTTTAATAAGTGTTATTTCCCTCCCTCCCTCCCCACACCCACCCACCCCTGGGATAATCGTAGCTTTATAGGTACTTACACATCTTAAAAGACAGGAGGTGCTCTCAGGTGAAGCTCATTACCCAAATCAGTCGTACACTAAGGACCTGAGATCAATTAAGCTTCAGGTGCACAAAGTATATTAAACGTATTAGGTACAGTTTTATTGGTATAAATATCCATAGCAACCCTTAGTAAGTAAATAACTTAAAGATCTAAACAAAAACTAAAAACTAAGATGCAGACAGCAGTCCAGCAGCGAGATGGGGGCTTTCCAGTCTTTTGGATTGAGTGTCACATGTATGATTTTCTCCCAGTTGGTGAGAGGTCTTACGTGTGCAGTAGGTGCAAGGAGCTCTTTGCTCTCAGGGAACAACTCTAGAGGCTAGAGTAGCAGACTTGGAAAACATAAGAAAGACAGAGAGGTACATAGACGAGACCTACAGGGATATAGTCCTGAAGTCCCACCTCCAGTCTGGCAGCATCCCTGTTGCCATGGAGGAGAGAGGTCACGTGACAGGAGAGCATTGCCCTGGTGTGGCAGGAAGTGATCCTGTAACTAGGACCTGTCCTCCAGGTGATGTAAAACCCTCTTGCACAGAGAAAGTTTCTCCAGGGCCATGTGCCCATGAGGGAAGGGTTAGGACAGCCGTTATAGTTGGTGATTCGATCATTAGGCATGTAGATAGCTGGGTGGCTGGTGGATGTGAGGATCGCCTGGTAACATGCCTGCCTGGGCGAAGGTAGCGGACCTCTCGCACCACCTAGATAAGGTCTTAGATAGTGCTGGGGAGGAGTCTGCTGTCTTGGTACATGTCGGTACCAATGACATAGGAAAATGTGGTAGGGAGGTTCTGGAGGCTAAATTTAGGCTTTTAGGTAGGAAGTTGAAATCCAGAACTTCCAGGGTAGCGTTCTCCGAAATGCTTCCCATTCCACGTGCAGGGCCCAAAAGGCAGGCAGAGCTCTGGAGTCTCAATGCGTGGATGAGACAATGGTGCAGAGATGAGGGGTTTGGATTTGTTAGGAACTGGGGAACATTCTGGGGAAAGGAGGGGCTCTTCCGAAGGGATGGGCTTCACCTTAACCGGGATGGAACCAGGCTGCTGGCATTAACCTTTAAAAAAGGAGATAGAGAAGCCTTTAAACTAGATAATAGGGGAAAGCCGACAGTCGCCCAAGAGCAGATGGTTTGGAAGAATGTATCCTTGAAGGATACTACCGAAAGCAGAGAGGTTCCAAAAAAGTGTAAAGTAGCCCAAATGCCCTCGAGTATGGAGCAGACAGAGCTTAAAGATCCCAAATTACCCATGTCTACCAGTAGCCAAATTAATATGAATAAAATACAGTCTCTAAAATGCTTGTATGCAAATGCTAGAAGTCTAAAAAATAAGATGGGAGAGTTAGAATATATAGCACTAAATGAGAGGTTAGATATGATTGGAATATCAGAGACATGGTGGAAGGAGGACAACCAGTGGGACACTGTGATACCTGGATACAAACTATATCGTAATGATAGAGCTGATCAAATTGGTGGAGGGGGTGCGCTCTATGTTAGAGAGGGCATTGAGTCAGAAAGGATTAAAGTTTTGCAGGAAACAAAATTTGCTGTAGAATCTCTATGGATTGAAATTCCATGTAAAAAGGGGAAGGCGATGGCAGTGGGGTTGTACTATCGACCGCCTGGCCAGAATGAACAAATGGATGATGAAATGCTCAAAGGAATCAAGGAAGCTAACAAAAGTTACAGCGTGGTAATAATAATGGGTGATTTCAATTACCGAGGTATCGATTGGGTCAGTGTCATGGCAGGACATGCTAGGGAGATAAAATTCCTAGATGAAATAAATGACTGCTTCTTGGAGCACCTGGTTCATGAACTGACCAGAGGGGAAGCCATATTAGACCTAGTCCTTAGTGGAACATCAGATCTAGTGCAAGAGATAAGGGTGTTGGGACCACTTGGCAATAGTGATCATAGCATGATCGCCTTTGATTTAATTAGTGGAGGAGGGAGAGTAAGGAAATCCACAGTACTACCTTTTAACTTTCGAAAGGGAGACTATGATAAAATGCGGAAAATAGTTAAGAAAAAACTAAAAGGAGCAGTTGTAAAGGTTAAAGACTTACATCAAGCTTGGGTGTTGTTGAAAAATACTATCTTGGAAGCCCAGACCAGCTGTATTCCACGCTTTAAGAAAAGTGGAAGGAAGTCCAAAAAACTGCCAGCATGGTTTAAAGGTGAGGTCAGAGAGGCTGTTGTTGCCAAAAAAGCATCTTTCAGGAAATGGAAAAAAGAGCCAAACGACGAAACCTGGAAACAGCACAAGCACTGGCAAGTCAAATGCAAGGCATTGATAAAGCAGGCAAAGGGAGAATTTGAGAAGAAGCTTGCTGCGGAAGCAAAAATGCGAAATAAAGATTTTTTCAAGTACATTTGTAGCAAAAAACCTGTGAGAGAGTCAGTTGGTCCATTAGATGATAGAGGAGTTAAAGGGGCACTAAGAGGTGACAAGGCGATAGCAGAGAGACTGAATGAATTCTTTGATTCGGTCTTTACTGAGGAAGATGTAGGGATGTTACCCATGACTGAAGTGGTATTTAAAGGTGCGGAAGAATTGAAGGAAATATTGATACATCGGGAAGATGTATTACAACTATTAGATAAACTGAAGAGTAGCAAATCACCTGGGCCGTATGGTATACATCCAAGGGTGTTGAAAGAACTGAAATATGAGATTGCAGACCTGCTATTAGTAATCTGTGAACTATCATTAAAATCATCTCTAATAATTGAAGATTGGAGGATCGCCAATGTAACAAGCAATTTTTAAAAAGGGTTCCGGGGTGATCCAGAAAACTACAGACCGGTGAGCCTCACGTCAGTACTGGGAAAAATGGTAGAAACCATCATAAAGAATAAAATTACTCAGCATGTAGATAGTCATGGCCTAATGGGAGACAGCCAACATGGCTTTAGACAAGGAAGATCTTGTCTTACTAATCTGTTATGTTTTTTTGAAAGTGTGAATAAACAGGTGGACAAAGGTGAGTCGGTTGATATAGTGTATCTGGACTTTCAGAAAGCCTTTGACAAGGTCCCTCATCAGAGACTTTTGGCAAAACTAAAGAGTCATGGGATAGGAGGCAGCTGTACTACTGTGGATCAGGAACTGGTTAAAAGATAGAAAGCAGAGGGTTGGGCTAAGTGGCTAATTTTCCCAATGGAGAAAGGTGAATAGTGATGTACCCCAGGGATCTGTGCTGGGTCCGCTGCTTTTTGACATATTCATAAATGACCTGGAAAGAGGAATAACGAGTGAGGTTATCAAATTTGCAGATGACACAAAACTATTTAAAGTTGTTAAAACCCAAGAGGATTGTGGAAAATTGCAAGAGGATCTTGATAAATTGGAAGACTGGGCATCAGAATGGCAGATGAAATTTAATGTGGACAAGTGCAAAGTTATGCACCTAGGGAAGAACAACCCAAACTATGGTTACACAATGCAAGGTTCCACATTAGAAACCACCACCCAGGAAAAAGATTTAGGCGTCATCGTGGATAACATGTTAAAACCCTCGGCCCAGTGTGCAGCGGCAGCCAAGAGAGCAAATAGAATGCTAGGTATCATAAGGAAAGGAATGGAAAATAAAACAAAAGATATTATAATGCCTCTATATCGTTTCATGGTGAGACCGCACCTTGAATATTGTGTGCAGTTCTGGTCGCCATATCTTAAAAAGGATATAGCGTTATTAGAAAAGGTTCAGAGAAGAGCCACCAAAATGGTAAAGGGGATGGAAGGATACTCCTATGAAGAAAGGCTAAAAAGGTTAGGGCTCTTTAACCTGGAAAAGAGACGGCTGAGGGGAGATACGATAGAAGTCTATAAATTAATGAACGGAGTGGAACGGGTAAACGTAGATCGATTGTTTACGTTATCAGAATATAGAAAGACTAGGGGACATACAATGAAGCTACAGGGTAAACTATTTAAGACTAATAAAAGAAAATATTTTTTCACTCAACTTGTAATCAAACTCTGGAATTTGTTACCGGAGGATGTAGTAAAGGCTGTTAGTGTAGCTGGGTTTAAAAAAGGTTTGGACAAGTTCCTGGAGGAAAGGTCCATAAACCATTATTAAGAAGGGACCCAGGATATCAATGCTTGACCCAGTACAAGCATTGCGGAACCTGTGTCTTTTGGGGAAACTGCTAGGTACGTATGACCTAGATTGTCCACTGTTGGAAACAGGATACTGGGCTTGATGGACCTTGGTCTGACCCAGTATGGCATATCTTATGTTCTTATTTTATAACATCAGAGCCATGGCAGCATCAGTAGCCAACCTGAATGAGATCTGCAAGGCTTCTGTCTACTTGTTCACATCCTATTGCCGTTTGGAGAAGGATTCCCAACATGACAGTTGGTTTCATCAGCCTGTCCTGTGGAATCTCTTTAAAGTTTAAAATCCTACTTCATTCTCCCAGGATCAATTTTATTTTCAGGATGCCTTAGTTAAAAATGATTACAAAATGACCTGTTACCAGCGAAAATTAGTTCATTGGCATGGTTTTCCATTTTTCTGTTTTTTAATAAATGTAGCCTATTACAAGTGATTTGCATGCAGAAGACTTTATATCCTGCTTATTCTCAGTGATATAAAAGTTCCTTATCTGTAACTGTTTTTCTCTGAAAAACAGGATGTTATTTCTTTCACCGATGGAGACCCTGGCTTTAAAATACCCAGCGTTTCAGGCGCATGTCCTCTCTGCATCTCCTCAGCCAGTGCTCACATCGTGGACCCAAGGGACACTTCCACTCAACATTGGAGAGGAAACCGTGGCTCTGCAAGTGAAGGTAGGCCTGCTCCATGCGGCCCCCTTAACTCCACCCACCTATGCCACTACCGACGGCGACCCTGGCTTTAAAATACCCAGCGCTTCAGGTGGGCCAGCGCCTAAGGGCCCTTAGGTGTGGCTCTTAGGTGTGGCCCTTTAGTGTGGACTATGGGGTTACATGAAGAACACCGGGAAAGAAACCCTTGCCTACAGGTATCGTTAACAACTCTCACTTACTAGACCTACACTATCAGCTGCAAGATACAGAAGCACTCCTACAACCCCTGATAAGTGAGTACACACTCAAGAACATTGCGGTCACGGCAGCCCACATAAACACACAAATTCTCAGGCCGTTTCAAACACCCACACCCATACAGCAGAGACCAAACCCAAGACAGTCTAACAGGGTAAAGAGGTGAAACACTATCACCACAAGTAACAGAACACAGTGCCAGACAGACGCGCTAGCATGTTGTTCCTTTCTTGCCTGGCCCATTTTATATCATACAGACGGAAACATACTCTCAACAGCAAGGCCTAATTTCCACAATACAAGGTTATGGCCGAAGGGAACACACAGAAATATTCACCACCACAAGAGTATCACACTCAGTAGACTATAGCCAGCTCATACACATAGTCTGCCAACCTGCAATAAGGACCCACAGACATAAGCCTCCACAAGCAGAAAATTTGAACTGCATGCTCATAAATGTTAACTCTATCCGGAACAAATGGCCAATTCTCATAGACTACGTCGAACACCAAAAGCTAGACATGCTCTTTGTCACAAAATCATGGCTCACCAACACAGACACTACTAACAAGTCAATTAAAGCTCCCTAATTATGACCTTTTTTAACTGCCCGAGAGCAAATTGAAGGGGTGGAGGCATCTTTTTCCTTGCCAGACGCGAACTACAATTCCACTGCCTAATATCAGATCGCTCAAACAACCTAGATTCCATCACAATCTCAAATAAGCATTTAGCAATATGCCTGTTCTACAAAACACCTTCAGCATGTACTGACAACCTTTCCACAATCCTCAAACTAGCATGCAACTGCACTACCCAAAGAAAACCACTTTGGTTGCTGGGCGATTTCAACTTTCCTGCGCTTCCAACAAAGCATTCCAATTACTTTCTGGAAGCAATGACTGCATTGAGCTATGAGCAAATAATAAATACACCCACCGATATGAGAGGAAACACTCTGGACCGTATCTTTTTATCCTCAATCGTGTTTAAACCAAGCAATCAAGACCTACCACCGATTCTCCCAGTCCCCGGGTCAGATCACAATGCCATCATTTTCTAAATCCCCATGGACATAGAAGAGCCATGAGCAAGCTGTTACTACTCCCCACCAGCTTGTCACGTCTGACACTTTAACAAAGAGTTTTTCCTAGAAGAAACTCTACCAGAACTTAATACTGCCACTACTGAGCTTGATGAGCTAGTAAACGTATGGAATAAGACCTTAAGCAAAGCCTCACTCTTACCACACTCCACGAAGCCCTCCAAGAAACACCACACAGCCATATGATACACTGCTGAACTATGTGAGTCCTTACTATAACTCAGGAAGTTTGAGTGGAAATGGCGGCACTCAAGACTCTCCCAGGACCGTGCTACTTACACGAACAGCCTACAAGAGCACCGCAAAGCAATTGATCAAAAACGTTAGGAGTACCACACCAATATCTTAATACGCTCTCTTAACAAGCCCCGTGAACTCTTTGGAATCATTAAGTCCCTCACACAGCTAAGCAGCATCCCACAGGCACCTCCCACCCACAGACCTTTGCGAACCACTTCTAAAGCAAAACAAATGGAAATAACTTTCATCCAGAAAATTTTCCAACAGACAACACTACTATTCCCAAGCACCACTATGCACATCAAGAACATCATAAGAGGGATTAACACCACCACATCTCCAACCGATCCATACCCGACCTTCTGGACCTAAGTGCAGTCATTGCCAGAATTGTACATCTCTCCCTTACCATGGGTGTCATACCATCATCCCTGAAAACTGCCTCCATCAGACTATAACTAATGTTAAATGTAACCCTCCAATTGTGATGTGACGTGACCACTTTGATTGAAGGATAAGGTGGCATGCAAATCTGTCTAAATAAAATAAAAAAATAAAAAAATAACAAACTGGACCCACTCATCATAAGTTCTTATAGACCCATACCTGGCCTCCCATTCTTGGCCAAGATGATCGAGAAAATAGTCCAGCAACAAATTCAACATCACATAGTGTTTCACGCTTCACTCGACCCACAGCAGACTGGGTTCAGACAGCAGCATGGTGTTGAAACCCTCTTGGCTACCCTCCTTGACAGACTCATAATAGGCATTGACAAAGCAAAACAGGGATTCATCCTAGTATTCCTGGACGTTTCCTCTGCATTTGCCACATCAACCACAATCTCCTGCTTTATTGACTGCAGGAAAAAGGATTACAGAACACAGCTCTAGACTGGTGCAGATCCTACTTAACAGGTTGCCAACAACAGGTACGGATAGACGCTCAACATCAGCCACATACTAGCAAACGCAAGGGGTCCCGTGGGTTTTATTTCTATCTGCCCTGCTCATCAGCATACACCAGGCTACAGCGAAAGGTGAACTCAAACTACTTTTATTAATTGATCTACCCCTAGGGGGATTGCAAAAGGCCACCCGACACGGCTGTGTTTCACCACTGCCTTTGTCAGGGGATTGGCCAATGTAGACACACTATGGTTCTTATTCCTGATACTTAGAAAATCACTTTCTCACTGTAACTAGTGTAAAGTCATACCTGCTAAGATGATAATGTAGTTATGCAAAGACATTGTATCCTAGCAGGTACGGCTTTACACTAGTTACAGTGAGAAAGTGATTTTCTTAGGATCAGGCATAAGCACCATAGTGTGCTTTCATTGGCCAATCCCCTGACAAAGGCAGTGCCGAAACACACACAACCTTAATGTGATCTGCAAGAAAACTGAAGTGTTCAATTCATAACATTGTAGAGGCACAGGGTTATGGTATTTGTTGGATTGCTTAGTATGATTGGGATAAAAGGATATAACTGCTGAGATAATTTTGTGTTATTGATTTATAGTTCCATGTTGTTTAATTTGGGTACCACTCTTCTGTATTGTGGACTTGTGCATGATTTGGAGATGTATCTACATTAAGTTTGTCTTGTATTTTTGCTTTGCAATCTTTATTATTCTTGTAATAGTATTTATGGAAATAATAAAAAACAACAAAAAAAACCCTGAGGCGTTTATAACAAAAAAACAAACTTTCAGCCCACCAACTTCTCTTAAGGTAAAAGATGCAGAATTGAAGATGAAGCAAGAAGTGTGCGTTACCTCGGAGTCACCTTGGACCAATGACTGAGTATGCAAGCCCATATAAATAATGTTACCAAGGCAGTATACCATAAAATGACAGCCCTCCAACATCTACGCCCACTTCTGGATGCAGCCGACTTCCGTACCATATTCCAAGCACTCATTTGCTTCACCTATTCTTTGACCATATACCATAACTGGTGTAATAGCTATGGTCTGCCAGTCCCACAGCACAGACTATCCTCATGCTAACCTATTAGGAAACACGTACCAGTATGTAACATAGTTTCCCCCATTGCTATCCAAGTTGACACCCCTGTTCACTGTAAAATGTTCATTGTTCCTGTTCTGTGTAAACGGTTCTAATTTCTAAATAGTGTGGTATTTAAAATAAATAAATACATTTCTCACAAACCCCTTTTGCTTGTGAAGTTTTGCCACCAGTCTTTAGGTAGCTCCGTTTCTAAGAGGACTCGTGACAGTGTGAACCTCCACCTTACCACTAGTCATCATTGGTATGCTTCTCCTGGTTGGTTTGATCACTTCTACCTGCTCTATGAGTCCCACTTTCTTTTGAAGACCATTATGAGATTTTTTCCTTTTCTGATAAGAACATAAGAAAAGCCATACTTGGTCAGACAAAAGGTCCATCAAGCTCAGTGTCCTGTTTCCAACAGTGGCCAATCTGAATTGCAAGTACCTGGCAGGTTCCCAAAAAGGCACACAGGTTATACAATGCTCGTCCTGGGGTAAGCAATGGATTTCTCAGGTCCTTTTTAGTAATGGTTTATGGACATTTCCTCTAGGAACTTGTCCAAAATATTTTTTAAACCCAGCTACAGTAACTGCTTTTACTACATCCTCTGATAATCTCTTATTAGTCTTAAATGGGTTATATTGTAGTTTTGTTGCATGTCCTCTAATCTTTCTACTTTTTAATGGTGTAAACAACCAATCTATGTTTACCCATTCTACTACATTCATTAATTTATAGACCTCATATCATATATCGTATCATATCCTATCATATCACCCAAAGATGCAGCTTTAGGTGTTTTGCACTAGAGCTGTGGAACAGTCGTGCAGAGGAGATGCAGACCAAATTAAATTTTCTAAAGTTTCTGAAAGGGGTAAAGACATTTATGTTATGTTAGACCTTTTTTTTTGGGGGGGGGGGAGGATAAATTGAATTTCACAAGTACTGGGTTGATATGAGGGAAGGGGTTATATTGGGGGGGGGGGTTGCATTGTATATATTGTCTGTGTATTTATATAGATTTTTTAACTGTAAGACGCTTTAGAGTCTTCATTGACCATGAGCAAGATATCAAGAGCCAATAATAAAATCAATATTTAGACTTTACTGCTTCCTTTGCTAGAGCATAATCCCTCACTGCTCTAGTGTGTACCTCCTGTGCTTCCTCATATTGCTGAGTTTTGCTGCTTTTTGGATCCAAATTCCCTGCTGTGCTCCTTGGACCCTAATTCCGTACCGTGCTGCTGCTATGGCCTGCTTCTGCCTTCAAAATGGCCCTGCTGTTGATTGTGATCAGTTGTATCTGTTTCATGTCAGTTTTTACTGTGTCTGCTATGAGACCTTCAGATACTGACCTTGGCAGCCAGGTACCGGAATCCTCCAGTACCTGAAGGCTCAACCCCAGAAGAGGGTGGCTGCTTCAGGTGGAAGTCCACATTCTCCTTGTTCTGTTTCCAGACATGCCTATTCTTCAGTTCTACTTGCCTTGTAGCTGGACTTTATGCTCCACGTATTACAATCCCTTCTACCAACAAGAATCTTCAAACTTCCTCCCCTAGGAGTTGGCTTATCCTAATTTAAAGCTTTGTATGGAATTGAGGAGGCACTGCATGACAACACAAGATGCAGGAAATCTCACATAAGCGTGGTTTAAAGCTTCGGAAATCTCTAGTAGCTTAAAGTTCTTTGTTTACTTTTCTTTGATCCAGGTTCCATCGGATGATGTCATCCTCATGCATGAGGACTAATATCCTGCTGTCTTCGAAAAATACCTATTATAGTTAAAGCTACTTTGCTTTTTGAATTGTGACATCATGGAAAATAGTTGTGTAGCTGATATTTGTGCTTCACTAAATGGTTGGGGGTAAGATTGTTTTCTGAAGAGGGTGTGGTTAATGAGACTTAGAATTGTAATCTTTACCCTCAAATATATACTTACTTTGCCTCTTGGATGGTCTTATGTTTCTGTCACATAGCTTGGGTTCTTCTTGTTAACTAATTTTGCCTAAAATATGTCACGAATGCTCCCACCTCAGTGGCAGATCCATCTATTAAATATTCTGTACCTCTGGCCAACCCAAAAGGTCACCCATAGTGGTCTACAACATAAAACATTAACATTCTTGAATTAGAATTAGTGATAGATGGATGGCAAGAGACTGTTTACACTGATGAAACTTGTCTAAGAAGCAACCAGACTCGAGAAGGTGTTGCCTCTTGATTTGCATTAGATTAACCGCAATACCCTACCTCAACCAGATGAACTTTACCGCCCACGACAGCATAAAATCTAATAGCATATAGTCATGTATTAGCCTGTACTCTTTGGAAGTCAACATTGTATATAATGTATATTTGGCCCCCCAACCTACTGAAATCAAATGTATACCCTGATCTGTGTGCTATAATAATTCAACTGTATATTGTATCCAACTGTTTATCCCGCGTTACGTAAATCATTGTCTAATCAAAATGTAAAACTAAAAATTTCAATGTATTATACAATGCATTATGATTTCTGTAAAGTAAACCGCTGTTGATCGTAGGAAACAGCGGTATACAAGTATTTACTAAATAAATAAATAAATAGATTAACAGAGACCTGAAAATACTATGGTATTAAAAATGGATGAACTGGATGTTGTTTTCATGATCTTGCTATGATACCACCCACTCACCCAAAGGAAACAGCATGTGTGGACCTCCTGCAGATTCCTGTGACTATGATGGATGTGGATAAATACGGTCTCTGCTTTGGTTGTAAATGCTATTGTTTCCTCCACCCAGATGATGCCTTCATCAACCCACAGTTGCAGAAGATCTTTGACCGTGTGCGTCAGAGTGCCGACTTCATGCCAATAAAACAGATGATGGTAAGAAATGGAACTTGAACTCACCAGGGAGGGGAAAGCAGGGCAAAGATGCAGAGTCTTTGTTGACCCAGCTGAGCTAAGCAAATATCGTCTTTAAAGGTACTCTCATGCCTCCATAGATACTAAAAATCTTATCCATGCTTTATGAGGACATCAACATTCTAGCATGGCTCACCACTGTCATGAATTGTGCCCACAATAACAGCCTGTACTGAGGAGCCAACTTGCACATTTGCTTTTGGTGGTCATTCTGTGCTACTCTATGGCTATCAGCTGTTGGTAGCAAATCAGCAAGTGCTTCAATTTAACTCATCGGCCAAAAAACAAAGTACTCTGATGTCCAAACTGAGTGTCCTTGTGTGCTCTGTTTCTAACTAAATTTCAGCAAGAGTTGTAATATATACAGGACTTTAACCTTATTTTGGAGGTTTCTTTTATTGAAAAAACTTCCATGAACAAAGCAGTAAGGGTAATTGACTTACACATTGTATTCTTGTGTCTTCAAACAGGATAACAATTCAGAAATAATCTTGCAATGATTCTTAATGCCTCGTGCTAGGAGCTTTAATTGCTCATTTGAATATGCTTGTCGAAAAAAACCATCTGGCTTATGTGTTAATTTTAAATGGCTGGCCAATGTAAGTAACAGATTTTTTTTTTTTTTACTTGGCTCCTATTTATTTATCTATTCTTTTAGAAAACTTTGAACAGTGACCTTGGTCCCAACTGGAGAGAGAAGCTGGATTTTTTTGAAGAAAGGCCCTTTGCTGCAGCTTCCATTGGGCAGGTCCACCTGGCCCGGCTAAAGGATGGAAGGGAGGTTGCCATGAAGATTCAGGTGAGTTTTTTTGGTTATGGTGCAAATGGTATTTCGCTGAGATGGGTTCCTTCAAACCTCTTATGCCAATGTGGGCAATTCCTTCAGTTCAATTTTATTTAAATTGAATTCTTTATTGAATCTCAAACATCACAACATGAATTGAACAAATATTGTACTTGTGTACCTGAAATTTCGTATACAAATAAGTCATATTCAGTTTTCCATGTTCTAGTTCCCCAGCCATTGCCCACCCCAGTTTAAAAATAACTTCCATGTTTCATGCTTTCTCCGGGAACAAGCAGGAAGTCAGTCCTCACATATGGGTTACGTCAGCACCGACGGAGCCCTCATGGAAGCATTCCTCTTCGTCTCTCCGGGCCAGTCCAGGTACAGTTGGGTAGTCAATCCCTTCTAGCAGCTGAGGACTGAATGTTGAAACTTTTGCTGGCAGTTGCTATAGCTCCCTCTGGTGTCCGAAAGCCAGTCTTCAGTCCTCAGCAGCTAGAGAGGACGTATCTCTGGCAGGCTCCCAGGAGAGACAGATTTGGACAGGCTGTGGAATAGTTTTTGTTTATTGGGAAATAGGAAGTAGACAACATATCTATATATATCTATATATATCTATATCTATCTATATCTATATCTATCTATATATATATATATATATATATATATATATATATATATATATATATATATAGAGGGACAGCTTAAACTTGGCAAAAGGGAACCTTGCTCACTGGCTCTAGCAGAGCATCATAGCAGGAAGCGCTCACTTATTCCTTCACAGGAGTGGCAGTAAGTGGAAGTGCAGTACAGCGATCCTCGATTACTTTTTGTTTGTTCTTTTTGATTTTTTAACTAACCGGGGGCAGAGCCTGCTTCCGGAGGATCCGCTATTGCAAGAGGGAGTTAGTAGGTGCTGGGAGCCCCAGTATCCTCTTCCCGCCGCTGTTCCCTTCGTCTCAGTGCCTTGCTAGCAGCAGGCGATTAGAGACAGAAGCCTTGTGGGTTGTGTTTAAGGTAAGCTGCGGTCTTCTTACTGTTCCCTGGGTTTGGTCCTGGTGTGGCAACTCATTTTTAGTGTGAAAGGTTGGTACTAGGGTCGGTGTGTGTTTGGCGGTTTTTAGACCGGCGGGTGAGGCGGGAGCACCATTTTATTTTCACTGGTATTTTTGAGCGGCAGTCTGCGTCGTGCATTGCTGCTTATAGGATTAGTTTTATTTTGGGTTTCTTTCGACCCGTGATGGCAGGTACGGGATCTGGAGAGCTGTCTGGGGAGCGGCTTCCGGTTCGTTTGCTTCAAGCAGGATCAGCAGCCCCGATTCTCTCAGAAACTACTGATTCTCCCGCGCTTTTGCAGCGTGCAGGGAAGCAGAACTCTAAGTCACAATGAGACTCCTGCGAAGGCAGAAACTGGTAAATCTTCGTCCCCTGAGGCTCAGGGTTCGTTAGATTTCCTCTTTTTTACCAGGACCAGTCGATGTTTAAAAGACAAGCTGCTCACTTTTTTTTAACAAACTGGTCTAATAATAGTATAGGCTCTGCCTTCCTCCTGTTCACACTTCTCTCCAGTGACACAATAAGAACCAAATCTTGTGGCTCCCCTAAATCCTGCAATTCCTCTATTGTCTCTTACTGGGAATGTCTCATGGTCTGTTGAGGGCAGGAGAAATCCCTAGTCTCTCCTGATCCCTAGTGTGGTACATTGGAACACACCACTAGGGGGGTCAGGTGGTGCCATTTTGGACACATGGCACTGCAGAAATAGGAGCAACTGGAAATTTCCCCTGCTTCCATTAACTTGTGGGTGCATTGCACTGCAACCCCTACCGGTCTGAGAGGCCTCATTGTCTGTACAGTCAAACCTCGGTTTTCATTTGCCCCGGTTTTCATACGCTTCGGTTTTCAACGTCTTTTTTGACTGAGATTTTGTCTCGGTTTTCATACATCGCTTCGGTTTTCAACGGCTTTTGACTGAGATTTTGTCCCGGTTCTCGTACATCGCCTCGGTTTTCGTAAAGTACAGTACTGTAAATACATACACCCTCGTGCTGCACACCATTCTGTATACACTGCCAGAACGCCTGCCCGGTCCCGGCAGCACTGCCCCCCGGACTCACCGATCGCCAGCGTGATGAGAAGCAAAAGCCAGCTGAGCACGTAAATGAAACACATCCTCGAGCCTGGTCAGAGTCAGAGAGGCAAGGATTGCGCAGAGAGGAAGGCCCTGATCTCGTCCACCGCCTGCCCTTTCTCTGGAGCGCCCCCTCAGGCTCGGAGGTAGCAGGGAAGAAAAGCTGTCAACGTAAGCAGGAGATGTTGCATGAATGTGGGAGGCAGTTCTTTCTCTTGCATGGTACGTCTGAAGCTATATCATTAAGATTTTCTGCCATTCTGAAGCATTGAGCAGATAATGTAAAGGTATTTTAATGGGCTGAATCCAATGTGATTCCGAAGAGAGCTGGGCACAGCAGCTTGTCAGGGGTGGCTAAGGCCAGATGTTAACATACTGTACTGTACAGTACTGAACTTAGCTTGCTTTCAGTGATGTTAAATGTTCATTTATCCATTTCATTAGTCATTTATATTTATTTCTCATTGTTTTCTGTATGTAAAAATATAGTTATTCTCTATAAAATGTATTTTTGTGAATATTTTTGGGTGTCTGGAACGGATTAATTGGATTTACATTATTTCTTATGGGAAATATTGCTTCAGTTTTCATACGTTTCGGTTTTAGTCAGACTTTTTCGAACGGATTAATCATGAAAACCGAGGTTTGACTGTATTTCCCTTGTAGTAAAGCAGGGGTACAGCTTCCTGGAAATAACAGTTACTTTCCGGTTTAATTTGTGCAGTTTCTGGTTTCCAGGTTAGAACCAACTTAACAGGAAGATCATTGGCTCCTTGTTTCTGTCACTCCACACCTCACCACTTCCATTATCTTAATTCAGGCCAGGTTTTGTTCTGATCCCGAAGTTTACTGGAAGTTCTTAAGAGTCAAACAATAGTAGAAATTGACAGCATGATATACAAATAGGACGAAAACAGACACTTTTCCTTCTGCTGGGACTTTCCCTGAGTCAGGGAGCTTCTCCTCTTCAGTCCCTGTTGAATCCAGCTGTCATCACAGGCACTGCACTCCCATAGAGCCTAGCCCTCCTTGTTTCCATTCTAAGAGATGTCCACTTGTTCCTCTTCTTCCCTTTCTCCAGGATCAGTGGTACTTCTTTCCTTTTGGATATGTAGAGGCTTCCTCCTATCGTGTGGCTCCTTAAACCTAGCGTAGTGTCCTACTCTGTCCTGGCCACTGTTCTTTTTTTGGGTCAATGGCTCGGTTAGCCAGAGATCCCATCTCCTCCCTTGTGGCGCCCTGGCTGTTAGAGCCAGGAGGCACCGGCCACTGTGGTATCGTGCCTTAGCCAGCCAAACACAGGAAACTCCCTTTAGGCTTGGCCCTTATGCTAGTCAGGTTTCCTTCCAGTCTCCTCCCACAATTACTTCACCGGTCAGGAGGACCCACCCATGTTCCGAAAACTCTGGCTCATGATAGTCTATTTTGGTGGAACCACTAAATCTCTCTGCAGATGCCCGCAGCAGAGCCTTAGGGGTCTCTGCGTAACTTTCTAGGTAAAAGGTGCATTGAAAATATTAGCAGCCACCACTTCAGTCCTTTTGCATGACACGGAAGTGTTTTGCATGTATTTGTATGCACTGCAAATCACTGCTTTTTCCCTCACATTGGGGTAATTTTATGAGGAGGTGCCTTTGTGTTCTCCCCCTGCGGTCCGCGCTCAAAGAGGCAGGCAATCGGGGACACGCTACAACGTTTGTTCCAGTTGCGGACCGTGGAGCCGGTTCCGCTGGACCAGTACGGGTTAGGTCGATACTCGATTTCCTTGTTGTGCCCACACAACAGAAGGGTCGTTTCGTCCGATTCTGGATCTCAAGCATGTGAGCCGTTGCTTACGGGTTCCGCTCTTTCAGTTGGAGACCCTGCGGTCGGTTATTCGAGCAGTGAAGCCAGGAGAGTGGCTGTCTTCCATGGATCTCACGGAAGCTTACCTGCACATTCCGATACAACCAGAACATCGGCGATTCTGCGTTTTGCAGTTCCCATGGGACTTTTTCAGTTTCGGGTGTTACCGTTCAGTCTGGCGACCGCGCCGCACAACTTCACCAAGGTGATGCTGGTGGTGGCGGCGGCTTTTCGCAAGGAAGGTATTCAGATCATCCATACCTGGCGTTTGGCTGATCCGGGCAAGTTGTCGGGAGGAGTCGGCCGCTACGACTGCTCGGGTCATGCAGTTTCTGCACCGCCTCGGTTGGGTCGTCAACCGGGCAAGGTGTCAGTTGCTTCCTGTGCAACAGTTGCTGTCCCTTGGAGCTTTGTTCGGCACAAGCTGCGGAAGGGTTTCTCTGCCGCCCGTCAGGATACAAACGCTGATTGCTCAAGGAACGGCCTTCCTCCTTCTGCCGGCGCTAACAGCTTGGACATACTTACAGGGTTGGTTTTGATGGCGGCGGCTTTGGACCTGGTACCCTGGGCCAGAGCCCACATGCGTCCGCTGCAGCGCGCCTTACTCTCCAGATGGTGGTCTCAGATTCATCCCCCCACTCAACGGCTGCGGTGTCCGATGGCCGTCCGCGTCAGTCTGCGGTGGTGGCAGTTTCCAGCGCATCTTCAGATAGGGGTTCCTCTGGAGGATCCGGAGTGGGTTCTGGTCACGACGGATGCCAGCCTCTCAGGTTGGGGGGCTCATTGTCTATCCCAAATAGCGCACGGCTGTTGGTCAGTGGAAGAGAGCACCTGGTTGTTCAATCGCGTGGAGCTGCGAGCGGTTCGTTTAGCGCTCCTGCATTTCTCGGAGCTTCTCGGAGGGCAAGCGGTTCGGGTGTTTTCCGTCCGTCTAGTGCCTGTGGCCTGAATCATCAAGCAGGGGGGCACTGGCAGTGCGCTTTTGCTGCCGAAGCGTCCAGTTCTGTTTCAGTGGGCAGAGTTGCCTCTTCGAACACTGTCGGGGCGCATGTGGCAGGGAAGGACAATGTGCAGGCCGATTTCTAGGTCGTTATCGTCTGGTTCCCGGAGAATGGGAGCTGACCTGGGCGATTTTTCACGAGATCACGTTGCGTTGGGGTCAGCCAGTGGTGGCCTTTTGGACGACTCTGGACCATGTCTTGGCGTTCCGATTTTTCAGCATGCGCAGAGAGCACGTGTCGGAGGGCCTAGACGGTCTGGTTCAGCCTGGCCGACAGAGCAGCTTCTTTATGTGTTTCCTCCTTGGCCATTGCTAGAGAGGGTCATCCGGAGGATATCGAGTCACAAAGGCCAGGTAATGCTCATTGCTCCGGATTAGCCCAGGCGTTCCTGGTATGCGGATCTGGTGCGTTTGCTGATTGCTTCTCCTTGGTGGTTCCCCTCGCGCATCCACCTCTTGGCTCGAGGTCCGGTTTGATGCCGCAGGTAGATCGTTTCTTGCTTACGTCTTGGCTCTTCAGTGGGATTGATTGCGGCGCAGAGGGTACTCGGCTTCTGTGTTCGTTACTATGTTAAGGTCCCGGAGGCAATCGACTTCTTTAGCGCTTATTCGCATATGGTGCATTTTTGAGGCATAGGCTAGCGACAGAGGGGTTTCGCCCCGTTCCGCCGGCCTACCGGAGGTTCTGGCATTTCTTCGGAGCGGTCTGGAAAGAGGTCTCGCCTTACACACTATCAAGGTGCACTTAGCCGCTCTTGCTTGTTTTTCGGGGTAGAGTGCGGGGCTTTCACTCTCGTCGCACCCAGCTGTGCAGAGATTCCTTCGGGCGGCTAGGGATATCCGTCCACCTCTTCGACTCGTGGTGTCTCCGTGGGTTTAGAATTTCGTTCTCGAGGCTTTGTCGGGACCACCATTTGAGTCCACACTTCCTGACAACTTGCGGGAGGTGTCTTGGTGAACGGCCTTTCTCGTGGCCTTGTGTTCGGCTCGGAGATCTTCCAATTTACAAGTGTTCTCCTGTAAAGAGCCGTATCTCCGTTTATTGGTGGTGAAGGTGGTTCTGTGGCTCGGTCCTGCGTATTTGCCACAGGTGGTCTCGGGGTTTCACATGAACCAGCCCGTTTCGCTGCCTACTTTTACTTTTCAGTTGCAGGGCAGCAGTTCTGTGGCCGGCACCCTGCGGAAGTTGGATTTGGGTCGCGTGTTGCGGCAGTATCTTCGGCGAACGAAGCTGTTTCGGGAGTTTCTTCGATTGTTTGTTCTGTGTGGGAGTCCTCGCAAGGGACAAGCTGCTACGGAGGTTTCTATTGCTCGTTGAGTGAACCGGGCGATAGCGGGGGCTTCTGAGGCAAAGGGTTAGATGCCTCCGCGTGTGCTCAGGGCGCATTCGACTAGTGCACAAGCGACTTCGTGAGCTGCGATGGCCTTCATTCCGCCAGTGGATCTTTGTCCGGCGGCTGCCTGGTCTTCTCTGCATGCCTTCACGTAGCATTATAGCTGAGATGTACAGGCACGCTCCGCTGCTAAGGTTAGGGCCTCGGCCATTATAGCGGGGCTCGCGAACCCTCCCCAGTTTAGGTACTGCTTTGGTACTGCCCAACTGTACCTGGACTGGCCCGGAGAGACGAAGGAGAAATTAGACCTTACTTGCTAATTGGCTTTCCTTGAGTTCTCTCCGGGCCAGTCCAGGTCCCACCCCATTGGTCTGCGAGCAGCAGTTTGGTTTCTTTTGGGAGTCAGAGTGCCTTAGTTTCCAGTTCGGTCTTCTCGGCTGTCCGCGGGGATCGGCACCGCACAGGCATATTGAGGAAGATATTGGAGCTTTCTAGCTAGGAACAAAGTATTTTTAAGAGGGGGGTTCCTCTTGTGAGTTGGTTGAATACGAGTTGTTTTTTCCTGCAGGTGGACGATCTTTCGAGTTTTTTGTTTTTTCATTCGCTGCTTTGACAGTAGGTGACTGGCTTTCGGACACCAGAGGGAGCTATAGCAACTGCCAGCAAAAGTTTCAACATTCAGTCCTCAGCTGCTAGAAGGGATTGACTACCCAACTGTACCTGGACTGGCCCGGAGAGAACTCAAGGAAAGACAATTAGCAGGTAAGGTCTAATTTCTCCTTCCCCCAGCTTTCATGCGTGGTCCCCTTCCCGCCCAAGGGTGCCATCTTGCTCAGTCTCCTTTTTTCCACTGAGCCCTTCAACTCGCCTCCAGTATTGCACCGGTACTCTTCCCACCTACCGATCTTGGTGCCTCGGCATCTGCTTCGGTTTAAATTTTTTGTTTTTCATTCTTTTCTTTTTCTGGCGCCTTCAAGCCTTTTTTCTTCCACTGGCAGCCCGGAGGGTCTTCGACCTCGCAGGGGTACGTTTTCCCCCCATGGTTACCAGTGGTATTAAGAAGTGTGATTGGTGCTCTAAAATCATGTCTTTGACCAACACACACAACTGCTGCCTTCGCTGCCTCGGGCTAGATCACGACCCTGCAGCAAGATCCTCAAGAGCCACCAGCAGCAGTACAATATGTTTTTCCCTGAGTCCCCGATGCCTCCGAAGGCCAGGGCCTCATCTGAGGCCCCGACATTTCAAACGGAACTCTCCGAACCCGTGCATCGTCATGGGTCCTCAGAAAGAGGATCTCTCTTGAGGGAACCCAGGAAGAAGAAGAAACCCTTGAAGGCGGCAGTGTCCTTGGATGGTTCCGATCGGTCAGGAGCTCCTGGGCACGATCCCACAGTCCAAGATACTTGTCCAAGGCGTCTGAGGAGGAGTGACCTGCGAAGGTCTCACAGAAGAATCTGGCTGCGGACCGACTTCGGTCCCCAGACACCATCCTTGTTGAGGATTCCCCTTCAGGGGAGCCAGCATTGGGACTGAGTCCCTCAGTGCCCGCGCCGAAGGCTGCAGAGCCTTCTGATCTGGAGTCCAGAATGGCGGCCCTGGAGCACAGTTTGTCTGCCTTCATGGACCAGCAGCAGACGCTGTTGTCCGACATGACCGGTTCATCCGTTCCGACCACCGGGCTCTCGACATCTAAGATGTCCCCTGAGGCCGAACCGATCTTTGAGGTCCTTCAGCCTTGAGTCGATCCTCAACTGAGGTCGCGCTCTGTGTCCTGCTCGATGGGACTGCAGTCATACCCGGCAAGTTTACCGAGCGCCGGCCGTAGGGCATTGTGGTCCTCAAGGCCCACAGCAGCCCTCCTACGAGTTCTCCACGGACTACACCGAGTGGGATACGGATGACGGAGGAGTCCCCCGATACCCGTCACCATCGTGACATCCTTTCGGATTCTCGCATCTCATAACCTCATCGGCTGTCCCCACCCGAGGACATGGGCTTCCTGGACTTTGTCAAGGGCATGTCTAAGGCCCTGGCATTCCCGACCGAGTCGGAGGAGGACCCTTGGGCGGATGAGTTAGAGATCCTGCAGTATGAGGTCCCTCCACGGAAATCGCTCACGGTTCCCATTCCTCCCATCCTGGAATAGCTCATGCTCCGCATGTGGGAGACACCAGCATCTATGCCATTGGTGAGCAGACTGCTTGATTCGATGTATCGGGTCCATGGGAGCCCAGGCTTCCAGAAGTTACAACTGCCGCATAACTCCATGGTGGTGGAGTCAGCCATGCGTCGGCTGAAAAGCCAGAAGACGCACTCCTTGGTGTCCCCCAGCAGGGAGGCCTGCACCTTGGATGCCCTCGGCAGAAAGTGCTACTAGGGTTCAATGCTCATCTGCCGCATCCAGGCCTACCAGCTGTACATGGGCATGTACTTGAGAGACCTGGCGAAGGAACTTGCCAGGTTCTCAGCTGGTCTCTCCGAGTAAACTTTGCAGTGGTTCAAGACCCTGGCCAAGGCCATCCGTGAGTGCTTCAAATTCATGTCTCGAGCAGTCTATGACAGGTTCGAGTCAGCAGTCTGGGTAGCCGCGGCAGGCATCGGTGCATGCCGCCAAGCTTGGCTTCAGTCCGATCTCAAGCAGTGGGTTCAGGACAAATTGGTCGATGTCCCATGCCAAGGAGAAGAACCTCTTTGGCAAGCCCATGACCGACAAGGCTGCTGAGCTGGTAGACCGAGTATATGAAGAGGACCAGGCTCTCTAAGAAGACCACTGCCCCTCCCTGATGGAAGGACTCGGGTAAAAAGCCCTTTTACCCAAGGAAGGGGGCTGCTTACCGAAACTACCCAACTTATCAGGCCCCCCCAGCTCCCCAACAGGGTCAGCAGGCCAAGGGACATGGGCATGGCTCGCGTAAGCAGAAGGCTCCAAAACCCCAGACCCCGGCCCAGCCAGGGGGGAGCTTTTGACTCCTTGAGCATAGCCTCTCTATCTCAAGGAGATCAGCAGCCCACAGGGGGACGTCTGGCCCTCTATACCCATAGGTGGGTGGCCATCACCACCAATTCCTGGGCACTAAGGGAGTCAGGGAGGGCTATCTCCTCCACCTTGCTCAGACACCTCCCCCATATTTCCCGGGAGAGCCCCTCAGGTCTCCCCTCCACCGGGAACTTCTTCTAAAGGAGTTGGCAGGCCTTCTCGAGGACAAGGCTGTGGAACCGGTGCCCCACCACCTCAAGGGCAAGGGGTTCTACTCCAGATACTTCCTTGTGCCAAAGAGCATGGGGGGCCCAAGGCCCATCTCGACCTGCACAATCTCTACACATTCCTGGTGAGGGAGAACTTCAGGATGCTCTCCCTTGGAACATTGCTGCCATACCTCCAGCAGGGAGACTGGCTATGCTCTTTAGACCTCAAGGATGCTTATATTCACATCCTCATCCACTCAACCACAGGCAGTACCTGCGGTTTGTAGTAGGGGACAGACACTTTCAATACAGGGCGCTCCCCTTCGGCCTGGCCTCTGCCCCAAGGGTCTTCACAAAATGCCTGGCAGTCATGGCCACCTTCCTCCGGCTCCAGGGGGTCTTCGTTTTTCCCTTCCTGGATGATTGGCTCATAAAGGGATGCACAGCAGGCCACTGCATTCACCATCCAGGTTCTGCAGCACTTGGGCTTCGTCATAAACTACCTCAAGTCTCACCTCCCCCCGACACAGTGCCTGGCGTTCATTGGGGCAAAGATCGACACTTTACAGTCAAAGGCTTTCTTGCCCAAGGACCGAGCCGATCGTCTCGGGTCTCTAGCTCGGGACGTACAGCACCATCCCTCGGTGCCGCCCGGCTTCTTTTGTGCATCCTTGGGCACATGGCCTCCACAGTCCACGTCACCCCAGATACTCGCCTCCACATGAGGACAGCGCAGTGGTGTCTCTGGGCCAGTGGTCTCAGACCACAGGCCGCCTCCAAGACAGTGTTTCGGTGACCTGCCAATTGGTGGACTCCCTGGTCAGGTGGCAGTCACCCCAGCATCTCAAAGCGGGCATACCTTTTCAGGCACCTAGCCACTCGAGGGTTCTCAGCACGGATGCCCCTCTGATCGGCTGGGGAGCCCACTGCGGAGATTTCCGCACTCAGGGCAAATGGTCACCAGACAAGAGCACCCAGCAGATCAACCATGTATCACCCACGACAAGGGTCATACACTTGACATGGTCTTCACACCCACGATCCAACAGGACAACGAAGAGAGACCTATGACAAGGATAACTCCAGTACCCTGGTCCGACCACCATCAAATCGATATCCAGATAAAACTCCCCACCATACCCAAAGACTCAAAAACTCAGAGAGTGATACACCAACAAAGAAAATTCAACAAACTCAACTTGGAAAGTCTCATAAGTACCATCACAGCCCACACAGATTTAGAAAACTTGGACCTTGATGCTCTAACAAGCAGCTGGGACATTGGAATTCAATCTGTAGCGCGCCCAACATGGAATACCCCCCAGAACCCGACTAAACTCCGATCCGAACCCTGGTACACGGACACACTGACAAAAATGAAGAGGGATCTCAGGAAGCTTGAAAGAAAATGGAGACGAGGCAAATCCATCGAAATCAAGACTGAATACCTCGCACACCTATCAAAGTACAAAGAAGAGGTTAACTCCGCCAAAAGGACACATCACACCAACCTATTAAACAAAGCTATCAACAAGCCTCGTGAACTCTTCGAACTAGTGAAATCGTTAACCAAAGCACCCCAGGAAGTCCAATATGACAACGTAATCAAGCCACAAACTCTGGCAGACCACTATGCAAGCAAACTTACTGCAGCCACACCCACTCTCTGTTTGAACACAACACACCGGTCAGCCAATGTGATACGAGAACAGGCATGGAACAACTTTCACAACATAGACGAACGTCAAATGATCAACATAATAACAAACATCAAGACCACCACCTCCCCGCTAGACCCCTGCCCATCTGCCTGGGTTAAGGCGGCTAAGCATGATGTTGTGCACCAAGTCTTACACATTGTGAACCAATCACTACAACAAGGAATCATGCCTGCTCAACTCAAGAAATCTATAATAAGACCGATCCTAAAGAACACCACTCTCAACAAGGACGACCCAGCATCCTACCGCCCCATCTCCAGTATATCTTTCCTAGCAAAGATCATTGAAAAGGCGGTCCTCCTACAATTACAAGATCATCTAGATGACCATGAAACCCTGGATGAACAGCAATACGGTTTCAGACAACATCACGGGGTCGAAACACTCCTAATAGCACTACTCAACAATCTCATCAAAGGCCTTGAAGACAAGAAGAAAATGTTTATACTCATTTTCATTGACATCTCTGCCGCCTTTGACACAGTCCATCATGGTATCCTCCTAGACAGGATCGAAGCAATAGGAATATTGGGGACCCCCCTCAAATGGTTCTCTTCATACATCTCAAACAGAAGGCCACAGGTTCTAGTCGATGGCGAAAAATCTGAAGCTTTCACTCAAACGCAAGGAATACCTCAAGGTTCGGCACTCTCAGCACTACTCTTCAACGTTTATATGCAGCCCCTCTGTGAGATATTCAAACGGCACAATATCAACTACCACATTTATGCAGATATCATGTTTTACACACAACTAGATACCATCAACCCCAACTATAATCAACTTGAAACATGCCTGAACGAGATGACACAATGGTTACAGCAGAACAACATGATGATAAACCATAAGAAAACAGAGGTGATGTATATCTCCAGTAAACCCAACTTTGAACCTCCTGCAACTATCACCCTGTGCGAGAATACATACAACACTAAGAATGAGATAAAATACCTAGGGGTCACGTTAGACAACAACCTAAAGATGGAAGAACACCTACGAAAAACCAATAAGGCAATCTTCCACAAACTCAGAGTACTACAACCTCTACGGAGCATCATTGAACCGCACGACTTCAGGACTGTTGCGCAAGCACTCATTATGCCACACTTTGACTACTGCAACGCTATCTTACAAGGGCTTCCAAAGAAAACCCTAAACATTATGCAAATGGCCCAAAATGTGGCAGCCAGGATCATCATGAGAAAAAACATTACTGAACACATCACACCTGTATTAATTGAACTCCACTGGCTCCCCATCACGGCTCGGATAAAATATAAAACACTGATAACCACATTCAAACTCATACATAACACAGCGCCATCCTTTCTCTCCACCCTTATCAACACGCAACCCTCAAACAGAGACAGAAGAACCGTCAACTCGGACACCCTACATGTTCCAACCGATATCAGATCTGTCAAAGCCAGTACTAGCCACCGAGCATACTCATACGCTGCCCCCACCCTCTGGAACCAACTACCACCTGAGATACGAGCAATAAAAGACCTAATAGTTTTCAGAAAAAAACTCAAGACACATCTATTCCAGTGTCAATACAATATGATGTAACTCCCAGGGGACCCCAAGCTGCCTCGCTACGAAACAATGAGAACTGTGATACGAAATGTAAAAATGTAGATATGTAAATCCTGAATCCGCTCCTTTAAACCATCTTCCTGTGTGCTGTGCTTTTCCCTTCAAATCAATGTGTTTATAACCCAAATTTTATGTCATGATTGACATCATTCAACATGTAATCAAACCGCTATTGATTGCTGGAAGTAGCGGTATACAAATGTATACTAAATAAATAAATAATAAACCTCCTGGAGCTCCGAGCCATACATCTAGCCCTGAGGGTCTTCTGTCATCACCTGCGTCATCAGCCGGTGCTGGTCCAGATGGACAACCAGGTGGCAATGTTCTATGCGAACAAACAGGGGGGCAAGGGTCTCGTACCCTTTGTCAGGAGGCACTGGTCCTCTGCTTGTACGCAATGCAACAGGGTATCCTCATGCGGGCAGTGTACCTGCCAGGCCAGGACAACCTGCTGGCCGACACTCAGCAGAGTTCTCCAGTCGCACAAGTGGCAGCTGGGCCTCAGGGTAGCCAGTCGGGTTTTCTGGCTCCGGGAGGAACCTGTGATGGACCTGTTCGCCAGTCTGGACAACTTTCAGTTGCCCTGCTTCTGCTCCCGGCAGGCCCACCCCTCCAAGGTGGCAGCGGACACGTTCCTGGTCTCATGGTCGGAAGGCCTCATGTATGCATTCCCTCCGACACCGCTGATCGCCAAGACCTTGTTCAGGACCCTCTGTGACAGGACTTTGCTCCTGCTGATAGCTCCTCAGTGGGCCAGGTAGCCATGGTTCCCACCGCTTCTGCAGTTGACGGTGGAGGCCCCCATCTCCTTGGGGACCGCCCCAGGACGCCTATCTCAGGAGGGGGGCTCTCTTCTACACCCCAGCCTGTGGTCCCTCTTGCTGTCAGCGTGGCTGTTGAGATGGTGACTCTGGCCCCTCTCAACATTCCGGTTGAGGTGGAGGACATCCTGCTGGCCCCTCGCAAGGCCTCTACTAGGAAGGCTTATGCCCTCAAATGGCGCAGGTTCTCTGCTTGGTGCGCTGAGCACGGGGCTGATGCTTTCTCCTGCCCAGTGGCTCTGGTGTTACAGTAACTTCTCCACCTCTCTCAGTCCGGGCTCAAGTCTAACTCCGTCAGAGTACACCTTAGTGCCCTGGCAGCGCACCACCATCCGGTGGATGGTAAGCCCCTCTCATTTCAACCATTGGTGACCCGTTTCCTTCGGGGGCTGCTCTTGTCAAAACCCCCAGTTCACTCTCCGGCAACCAAATGGGACCTCAATGTTGTGTTGGGGCAGCTCACTCGCCCACCCTTTGAGCCTCTGGCTACCTGCCACCTTCGCTACCTCTCTTGGAAGGTGGTTTTCCTGCACGCTCACCTCCGCTCGTAGAGTTAGTGAGCTCCAAGCCCTCATAGCGGAAGCGCCTTATACCAGGTTCTACAAGCATAGAGTGATGCTTTGCACACACCCCAAATTCCTGCTGAAGGTAGTGTCGCCCTTCCATCTTAACCAGGAAGTGGTACTTCCTACCTTCTTTCCAAGACCTCACTCCAGTCGGGCGGAGATGGTCCTTCACACCTTGGACTGTAAGAGGGCTCTGTCCTTCTATATCCAACGCACTCAGAGACACCGCAAAGCTTCTCAGCATTTCATCTCCTATGACCCCAGTAGGCTGAGGGAGGCAGTGACCAAGCATACACTGTCCACATGGGTGGCGGACTGTATCACCCTTGCTTATGACCATGCAAGGCTTCCGCTGGAAGGCCGCTTCACAGCGCACCATATCAGGGCCATGGAAGCTTCAGTGGCAAACTTGCATTCCATCCTGATGGTGGACATCTGCCAGGCCGCCACCTGGTCTTCAGTCTATATCTTCACAGCCCATTATTGCCTGGAAAGAGAGTTCCGATGGGACAGTGCCTTTGGCCAGGCTGTGCTCCGTAACCTTTTCAGGGTCTAGGCAACTCCTACCCTTCAACCCTTCTGTGTTCAGGCTACCGGAGTGCTGGTTTCATCAGACGCAGGGGTCTTACTGTGGTCTCTGTACACGGACTATCAAATTGCTGCTGCTTGCAGCTCCCCGTGAGGGAGCCCCTATTTTTTTCCTATGGACTTTTGGAAGCCTGTTGCAGGGGAATCCCATATGTGAGGACTGGCTTCCTGCTTGTTCCCAGAGAAAGCGTTGTTACTCACCTGTAACAGGTTATCTCCAGGAACAAGCAGGAATGTAGTCTTCACATATGGGTATCGTCGGTACCGACTGAGCATGCGCGGGAACGCTCCCCAGCGTCCAATAGGAAAGCTTTTGGGAGCATCCCACAGCGCCTGCGTGCTGCTTTCCCGCCTTTCCCAACTGTCCCTCTCCAGTTCTTCATTTTCCGCGGAGATGACAGGTCGCACATCCTGTCACCGCAGAAAAAAATCCCTTCTATTCTTCTTTTTTTGTGGTCGCGTCTGCCTTCTCTCGACGCTACACCAGTACCGCCGGTTCTTCTTTTCTTTTTAAAAAAACGTTCTTCTGGAATCTTTCCAGTATTTTTCTCCTCAGGTGCCACGCGCCATTTTGGGCTCTAGTCCCAACTTTTTCCTTCAGAATGGAAAAACCCGCTTCGGGTTTTAAAAAGTGATCTCCAGGAACAAACAGGAATGAGTCTTCACATATGGGTACATTGGTACCGACGGAGTCTGCGCGGGAACGCTCCCCAGCGTCCAATTAGAATGCTTTTGGGAGCATCCCACCACGCCTGCGTGCTGCCTTCCCGCCTTTCCCAACTGCCTCTCCTCAGTTTTCCTTTTTCCACGGAGCCGGCAGGACGTACTCCTGTCACCACAGAAAATTCTTCCTTTATTTTTGTTTTCTCTTGTGGTCGTGTCTGCCTTCCTTCGACGCACCGGTACCGCCAGTGTTTTCTTCTTCTTTTCTCCTACAAATTTTATCTTTTGTAGGGAGTTTTTTCACTGTTTAGTGCCTGACGGTTTTCGGCCTGCTAGGCCTCTCCACTTTCCTTCATGGAAACGCCAGCCACTATCCCTAAAACATGTTTCAACTGTGGCGGTACCAAATTAGTTTTAGACACCCATAACTGGTGCCTTCCATGTTTGGGTCCTGACCACTATCCGCTGGAGTGTCCCTCCTGCAGTAGTATTTCCAGAAGATGTTTTCAGCATCGAGCTCAACTCGATACGCAGTTCCCATCAGACCTGAGGGTACCAGCTACAACTTCTTTTTCACTGGATCAGGTAACTAAACAAAAGTCTGTAAAGACTAGCCAGTCCTCGGGTGGTAGATCTCATGTTCACCATCGAGATGCCTCTGGCCTTGCCCCCGAGGACATATTGGCTTTAAAACCCCAGCGGGAGTCTTCGGCCTCCAAAGCATTAACCGGGTTTCAGGTTGTTCCTGGGATTTTTACCTCTGCGAACATACCTGAGCCATGCTCGGTGGTATCTGCTTTGAGCGGTGCCGGTACCCCGGCATCGGCAATGGTGTTGGATGAAACATTCCACACCGATGATCTCAGTCTAGCGCTCTCGGTATCTTCAGTGCCATTAGAGTCATTACAGACCAATCTTCCAGCATCGGTATCGATCCCGGTACCGATTCTGGTATCCACGTCGGTACCCTCCAGGTCTGTTTCGATAGACTCGCTGCTTTCGATGCCGAGTCTAGAATCGATATCTAGCCTGGACGATTGGGTACCGACTCGTCTCGGTATTGACCTCGGACGGTGCCGAAGACATTGTTCCGGAGATCAAAGTCTGCTGCTCTCGGTACCTTTGGTACCGTTAGAGTCGCCTCAGACTGATCTTCTGATATCGGTACCGGCTGCGATACCACTGCCGGTACCGCTTTCTATGTTCGCATCGGTACCGGTGCCTTCCATGCTTACTTCCAGAAGCTCGCTTCCTTCGGTACCGAGTTTGGAGTCCATCCCTGGCATGGATAGTTTTCCACCGATTTGTCACGGCACCGGCCTCGAGCGGTACCGACGACTATCCTTTCAGGACAATCCAATGCTCCACCCTTTCGAGTCTTGTACTCCAATGGATCAATCCATTAGCACCAAGACTAGATCTTCAACAGATCTAACCTTTGCTCCTCATGATAGAGGATCCCCTTCTGGGGAAATTTCTTTTCAAGCATTCCTGCTTGATATGGCAAGGTTACTGGCCATTTCTATACCTGATCAAGATCCTGCACCAGGGGATTCAGAGCTTCTGTATATCCCTGAGAACCCAAAGGAGATCATCATGCTTCCTTTGCATCAAACCTTACAGGATCTTTTACTTAGAATATGGGAAACTCCTTTAAAGGTAGCCCCACCTTCAAGGGCCACTGATTCTCTGTACAAGGTGCTCCCTTCTCCGGGTTTTCAAAAGACTCAACTTCCACATCATTCTATTGTTGTGGAATCAGCAATGAGGCGTGTTAAAAGTGCTAAAAGGCACACTTCTTATCCGCCAGGTCGTGAGTCTAGAACTTTAGATGCCTTTGGACGTAAAAGCTTCCAGGCATCCATGTTTTCAACAAGAATTCTCTCATATATTTTCTATATGGGACTATCTCTTGAAGAAGTCACAAACAGTTTGCTGTTTTTGACTCCTTTTCTTCAAGATCACAAAAGACCAGACTACTCTTTACTGGTTAGTCATGTTCAAAATATCTCTAGGTTTCTTACTCGTGCTACCCTGCACTGTTTTGAGTATGTTAGCAAAACCTCTGCTATAGCCATAGGGGCACGACGCATAGCCTGGCTCCAAGCTTCCGACTTGGATAAATGGGTACAAGAAAGCCTGGGAAATACTCCTTGTACTGGGGAGAATCTCTTTAACAAAGAGACTTTACGCCAAGCTGCTCAGTTAACCACTGGCACTGTTGCTTTCAAAGGATTGTCAACACCTTCCTCTATCCCACGTGGTAGGATATCTTCTACCAAACTTTATTCCCCCAAGGGAAAAAGTTTTATTCATTCTCTACCCATGATGCAGCTGTTTCCAAACAAGGGAAACATCAAACCAGCTAAAGAAACCACAACCTCAACCGCTTCAGCAAACCCAGCAGCCACAGGGTTGCTGATAGACTCTTCACTGAATCCTTCTTCCTG
The DNA here is from genome assembly GCA_033557465.1 of Ichthyophis bannanicus. Classification (NCBI taxonomy): domain Eukaryota; kingdom Metazoa; phylum Chordata; class Amphibia; order Gymnophiona; family Ichthyophiidae; genus Ichthyophis; species Ichthyophis bannanicus. The sequence goes on along the minus strand of CM066033.1, from coordinate 365,852,407 downwards.
TTTTGAGGTTTAGAACCTGTAGTTTGCTTCTTCCCTTTACAAGCATCTACATCGGTTCCATCCTAAATTTTACACATGTCTCTCTTAAAGAGACATCCTGACTTTTAGCTCATAGAGCTTCTTAAGATGATTATGCTTTACAGGTAGTAAGTTACTCCTCTTCCTCCAAAGTAGACAGAGGAGTAACAGCTGTCAATAAGGTTGCTATGCCTTTACCTTTGATTTTTTCTCCTGTATCAGCATGTCTCATATTACTTTTTCAAAGATTTACTCCATCGTAAGTCTTTTTTCAACTCTGTCCCTCTTAAGACATTTTGGTCTGTAAGAGTGATACCACTTAACTGAAGACTTATCCCTAAGCCCCTAGGTTTTCTTTTCAGAGTTGTCTCCCCCTTGCATTCTTCTTTTTCTGGCAGCTTCTCCGACAGTGACGGAGTCTTACCACTCCTACTTATGTCTGTATGTCTTTTTCCAATCTTGGGACCTAAGATTTCTTCTGCTGCCCTAACAATAATTAGAAGTGCAGGGGCTCTTAGTGGTTAGACCACTGACTTGCTGACCAAGCAACCAGGGCTTGATCTCCAATATCAATCTTTTCTGGCCTTAGTACTAAGTCCCAGACAGGCTGAGAACTTTTTCTGGCTATTGTTGCAGACACATCACCATACCTTCTATCCTTAGCCTTCCCCAATCCTTGGGCTTGGCGGAGTAGTTCAGGTTACATGCAAAATGCAATGTGTGCCTTTGAGTCAGTTCTGACTCCTGGTGACCCAGAAGCTCCTGGGTTTTCTTGGCATTGTCACCGGAAGTAGATTGCCAGGCCTTTCTTCCGAGGCAATGGAGGGTTAAGTGACTTGCCCAAGAACACAAGGAGTGCTAGTGGGAATTGAACCCTGTTTGCTTGGTTACCAAGCCAGTGTTACATACTGGCTCTTAAACAGCCAGTTTTTTCTTCTAATCAACCTGCAACATGCTCTCTGCATCTCTACAGAGCAGCTCTGCACTATGGGCCCTTGCTAGAGAGCAAATAATTCCAGATGGTTAGGAAGGGCTTTACCTAGTCATGACTACTGGGTTCTTCCGTACCCTTACCATTTCCATTAAAGTCGTCTTCTTCAATAAAGGACACAGGCCTTAATTAAGTGAAGACCTAAAGAATTATCCAATCCCCTGGGTTGGTTCACATCTCCAGTGGACCCCTTCACCAGGGATGGCTTTCTTTTAGTAACAGCCAGTCCTTATCTTGTATTTTCCTTCCACCCTCAATTCTTCATGGCGTAATTCATATTGAGCGCAAGAATGCACCATACTCATTTTGCCCTCATAGAAGGGTAAATATGGTATTTTATTTCATTGCATCTTCTTCTCCAGCTGCCCTGCTGGAGTTATGGAAGGATTCAGACTTACTATCTGCAGATTAAAAACATCCTCTGCATTTTTCATGTAGGCCTCCATTCCTGGTTATTCAAGGGCTAGAGTTCTTAGAGGACTCTAGACTTCTCCTTGCCAGTGAGAGCACTCCCTTAGCTTTCCCACTCATAACCAGGGAGAATGGATTCTCTAAACATCTTCTCAAGCAGGTATTTCCCTTCTTGTTATTAGATGAATCTTTCTCTCTCCACATACCCCTATGTGGGGACATGGGTATATATATATGTATACATGTATATACACATATGCATGTCTGTGCTTATATATATATATATATTCATATAAATGGAGATATCTGTATTTACCTATCTATATATATATATATTTTGCAATATTTATTTATTTATTTATTTATTTATTTATTTATTTAACATTCATTTATAACCCGCATCTTCCAGAGTTCAGTTGCGGTTCACAATAAAACAACAATCCACAAAGCAAGAGCTTAGTTTTACATCGAACATTTTGTAACAATAAAAAGTAATAGTTAACAGCATGAACTAATGCATAACAGCACAAAACTGGCTTGTAAACTATGTACAATAAACTATATACAATTACAAGTTGTAGGTACTTTAGAATTGAATCATAGTGTTTTTAGAATATATTTTTAGAATAGTGTATATATATATATATATGATAGTAGGTGGATATGTATCTATATCCTTTTTTCTATCTGTCTGCCTAGGTACATATATATATAATTTCCTTACGGCCCGACAGATAGTCACTATCCCTTTCAATGCTGTTCCAGCATGCTTAGGGTTCTCCATAAACAACCACTTCCCTGTGGTAGTTAAAGGGATTTTGCACCATGACCTTCAGTTTAGGTACATCTAAAGCCCTCCATATACCCTCTTTTTTCCTAAGTGACTTCAGTTAGGAAGGACATTCTGAATCTTCAGAAAATAGGAGGCTACAATGCCTCATACTTCTGTCCTTCTTTGTTATCGGATATAGGGATCTTCAAAGCCCCTCTTCTCCTATAAGAACTATGGCTCTTTAAGGTCAAAAGAGCTTCAGGCTTATCTAATAGGGACTTCCGCGTTTCCCGCAAAAGTCCTACCTCATTGAACTACCCCAGTTTCCACTGGGATTTTTCTTCTTGCCCTAAAGGTTCTGACCTCAACCTGTCTTTTGCACAGTTTATTTACCTCTGCTTACATTGAGGTACTCCTTGGGGATATTCTGCTGCTTCATATTAGCAGATCCATATGAACCTCCATAAACATTTTACAATACCACCAGGTGAGGTCCATATTGGTGTATTGCAGTTCAATATTTACTACTAGATATCACCTGCACAGGGACTCCTATCTAGGCGTCCTGTTTGGTCCAGCTGTTCCACAGCATATCTTTTTAGTTCAACTCCTACCCTCCATCCCTGGGATGCCTGAGATTCTGTCAAATAGCATGGCTTTCTCAGATTCGCAACATGCTGGGACTCCTCCAGGCATCTTAGCTTGGGAGTCCCCATATGAGAAGACTCATTCCTGCTTGTTCCTGGAGATAGCACAGTTACTTACCTGTAACAGGTGATCTCTGGGAACAGCCAGGAATAAGTCTTCACACCCCACCCACCTCCCCTAGGAGTTGTATCTCTATCTTTCCCCTCTTTATCTCTCTTTGTCTCAGCTTTAAAACTTAACTGAGGAGAGGCAGTTGGGAAAGGCGGGAAGGCAGCACGCAGGCGTGGTGGGATGCTCCCAAAAGTGTTCTAATTGGACGCTGGGGAGCATTCCTGCGCAGACTCCGTCAGTACCGACATACCCATATGTGAAGACTTATTCCTGCTGTTCCCAGAGATCACCTGTTACAGGTAAGTAACTGTGCTTTCTAAGTGTGGCGGTACCATCCATCACCGACACCCATGAGTGGTGCCTCAAATGTTTAGGTCCTGACCACTCTATTTCAGAGTGTGTTGCCTGTGGGATGATGTCGAAAAGGGGCCGGCAAAACCGAGCTGCTAAACTTAGCACCCTTTTTCCCTCCGATGCAGCTTCCGTGGCATCGACGTCTTCCAGGGCTTCGTCTTCCTCCCATTGATCTCAGGTAACTAAATATAAATCTAGCCGGTCCTCAAAGGGTAGATCTCCTTCTAGACATCGAGATGCCTCTGGCGTTGCCCTTTAGGGACTTTCACCGGCAAAATTGCACCGGCGGGAGGCTTCAGCTTCCAAAGCACTAACGGGGCTCCAGGATATTCTCGAGGCTTCAACCTCTGCAGAACTACTGGTGCCATGCTCTGGGGTATCGGCCGCTTCATCCGGTACTGATACCCAAGCATCGGCAGCATCGATAGACCAGAGATTCTTGGCTATTGAACGCAGTCTGGCGGCTCTTCTCACGGCCTCGATGCCCCTGAAACCGCTTCAGACAATTCAACCGGTACCGGCACCGACTGCATCGACATCGGCAGGTATTCTACCGGGACCGAGTCATGTGTGTCTATCCGGCATAGACAAGTTGGTACCGGACCACTCCGATGCCGACTTTGATCGGTACTGATACCGTGCCTTGCACAATCACCCGGATCGGAGATATTTTGAATCCTTGGATGAGTATGAAGACTGAAAGCTCTGCCAATATCAGAGTACTTCTTCCTGAGGATTCCTCTTCTCCTCAGCGTAGGATGTCTCCACCAGAGGATATGTCCTTTCAGGATTTTATCCGAGATGTGGCCCAAGGTCTTTCCATCACAGTGGCTCCTGAAAAAGAGCCTAGGGCAAAGGAATTAGAAATTCTGCAATACCCTAAAGCTCCCAAGGAGGCAGCTACCTTACCTATTCATGAGATCTTGCATGATCTCATGTTAAGGATGTGGGAAACACCTCTAACCACATCTTCTCACTCTTGAAGACTCGACACCATGTATCGAGTTCCTCCTTGTCCTGGGTTTTAGAAGACTCAATTACCATACCATTCCATGGTGGTGGAATCAGCTATGAGAAGGATAAAGCGTGCAAAAAGGCATGCATCTAATCCTCCAGGACGTGAGTGTAGAACTCTGGACGCCTTTGGACGTCAAACCTTCCAGGCTTCCATGCTTTCTGCTAGGATCAGTTCCTATATCTTATATATGGGAATGTTCCTTAAAGAGGTCACAGGAGATTTAGAGCTTATGAGCCCTCTCCTTCCTGATGATAAGAGGCAAGATTACATTGCCCTTGTCAAACATGTCCAGGATGTTTCCAAGTTTGTGAATCGTGCAGCCTTTGACTGCTTTGAGTGCATAAGCAGAACCTCTGCTATTGCCATAGGTGCACGTAGGATTGCCTGGCTCCAGGCATCTGACTTGGAAATTTGGGTACAGGACAAATTAGGGAATATTCCTTGCACAGGAGGGAATCTCTTTGGCAAGAATTGGCAGGTAAAAGCTAATGAGATAGATAATGACAACATCACTTTGGACAGATTGTCTAAATCTACAGCTGATCCTGCGAGGAAAAGATCCTCTAAGAAACCATTCTTCAGCAAGAAGAAAAGGTTTTATCCCTCCTATACCCAGCAGGGACATCGTTTGAGTCAGTCTGCCCAAAAGGGACAGCAGCAACAACCTAGGCAGAGGAAGCCAAAAAGCAGCTAAGCCTCAACCGGCGCAGCAGACTCAGCCTCCACAGGGGCTTTGATTCCTTTCTAGAGAACTTTGTATTCCTGGCCCTGAACGGTCCAGAACCCTCCGCCATTCCAGGAAGGTTATCTCATTTTGCCCCCAGATGGGTTCAGATAATAGCAGAAAATTGGACTCTGTCTGTTGTAAGAAAGGGGTACAAGCTTCATTTCCTCAACATGCCCCCTCCTACAATAGTAAGACAGTTCAATTCTCAGACCTCACTCAACGACCGGTTAGGTCAAGAGGTCACTGTGCTCCTTGCTCAAGGGGCAATAGAAGAGGTACCCATTCCCCAACGGGGTGCAGGGATTTACTCCCCCTATTTTCTTATTCCAAAGAAAACAGGAGGACACAGACCCATTTTAGACCTCAGAGACTTGAACAAATTCCTTTTTAAAGAGAAGTTTAAAATGATTTCTCTGGGAATTCTGCTGCCATATCTTCAGAGTCAGGATTGGCTTTGTTCTCTATATCTCAAGGATGCGTACACTCATGTTCTCATCCATCCAACTCACCGAAAGTTCCTTCACTTTCTGTTTCAAGGGAAGCACTACCAATACAGGGTTCTTCCTTTTGGCCTGGCCTCTGCACCAAGGGTGTTCACAAAATGCATGGCTGTGGTGGCAGCATTTCTTCGCACCCTGGGAATATTCGTCTTCCCTTACTTAGACGACTGTCTCATTCGAGCCTCTTCAGAGCCAGAGGCCAGGGTTGCTATCTCTCGCACAATGCGCATCCTTCAGTATTTGGGACTTGTCATAAACTTCCCAAAATCCAACCTTGCTCCCACTCAATCCCTAGAGTTTATAGGAGCTCTGCTGGATACCAGGCATACAAGGGCCTTCCTTCCACGGCCCTGCTGCCTTCGCATTTTGCAGTTAGCCTTCCAAGCAGTGCTAAAGCCTCATCTCACTGCTTGGGAAATGTTACAGTTGCTAGGCCACATGGCATCCACCATGCATGTGGTTCCCTATGCTCGCCTCCATATGAGGGCAGCCCAGTGGACCTTATCCACTCAATGGACTCAGGCGTCAGGTTGCCTGTCAGACAAAATAGCAAACTCAGATCGCCTTATTTTGTCCCTCCAATGGTGGCAGTCACCCCAAAACATTTTGGTGGGGTCTCCTTTTCAGCAACCCCCACCCCAAGCCACTCTAACAGATGCTTCACAGGTGGGTTGGGGAGCCTATCTGCAAGGCCTCTCCACCCATGGTACCTGGACTCCACAGGAGTCCTATCTCCACATCAATCTCTTGGAACTCAGAGCAATCTTCCTTACTCTTCGAGTGTTCCACACCCAGCTCAGCTACAAGACAGTCCTAGTTCAAATGGACAATCAAGTAGCCATGTTCTATGTGAACAGGTAGGGCGGAACAGATTCTCTGTTGCTGTGCAACGAAGCTTTGCGACTATGGGCCCTCGCCAGAGAGCATCAGATTCATCTCCTTATGGTGTATCTTCCAGGCATTCAGAACTCTTGGGCAGATAGACTCAGTCGAGTTCTGCTTCCACACGAATGGTCTTTCCATGCAGACCAGGTGGCCAAAATGTTTCAAATTTGGGGAACCCCGGACATAGACCTCTTTGCAAGTCCGCTGAATGCCAAACTTCCATGGTTCTGTTCCGGAGTTCCGGCTCAGGGTTGTCAGACCAGGGATGCTTTCCTCCTCCATTGGGGTCAGGACTTCTTGTATGCCTTTCCACCCATTCCCCTAAATCCCAAAACCCTGTTCAAGCTTCTTAGAGACAGAGGTCATATGATCCTCATAGCTCCACATTGGCCACGGCAAATGTGGTACCCTCTGCTCCTACATCTCTCTCAAGCTCTGCCTCTGGAGTTAGGATCTGCTCCAGATCTCCTTTCTCAAGAGGACAGGATTCTGTGGCATTTGTCTGTTAGTCTCTTACAACCCCCTCACTCGACTATTGCAACCTAATCTACCATGGTCTCCCCAAAAATACAATCCAACCTCTCCAATTAGCCCAGAATACGGTAGCTAGACTCATAACCAACAACCCCAGACGTGCTCATATCACACCTGTCCTCTACGACCTTCATTGGCTCCCCATACAACACAGAACTAAATTTATGGAATACACTGCCTGCTTCTCTCCGACTAGAATCATCTTACCCCCAGTTCAAGTCACTGCTTAAGACATATTTATTCCAGAAAGCCTTTGACCTCCCCCTCGAAGCCCCCCCCTGACTGTTCTTTGTCTTCGTCTTCGTCTGTAATCCCATGAATTGTCTTGTTTGTCTTCCTTTCTGTCATTATGGGTTATTATGAGTTGATATTAATGTATGATTGGTTTGCCCTTTTCTACACCCTCTTTCCTATCTATTTTTTGGCGTTCTATTTCCTGGTTTGCAGTGTTTAATCAGTTTTTATTGTACACCGCTTAATGCTTTTGCCGTAGCGGTATATCAAATATGTAATAAAGATAAAGATAAAGGTCCTTACTCTTATTCATAAAATAATTGTAAATGAATCAGCACCCTGCCTCACTTCACTCCTTACCTTTCCTAGTAACACAAGAACACATTGTACCTCTACCAAAAACCTGCTATCCATACCAACAGCCAAAAGGTACTGTAAACAACTTACTAGCAATAGGGCCTTCTCCCTCTACGCCCCATCCTTATGGAACACCCTCCCTCTCGAACTGCGCAACTGTGAGAGCCACTTGAATTCCGCAGGAAACTAAAAACACATCTCTTCCTAGAGTATTTTTCCCTCCCACCCTAACTCCTAACCTTCATGCTCTTCCTTTCCACCCAAGTTGCCCCCAAATCTTTACAAAATTAACTGTAAGCATATCTATCTAATGTAAAAAGTTAACCTTTGATCTCGATCTCCGATCACGGTAGTCAGTTCTACTGCCACAGTTGTACCTATTATCTGTTACATAGTTAATTGTTACTTGTTACCTAGTTATATTACTTATATTGTTTTCCTTGTTCCTTGTAAACAGTTGTAATATATACTGTATTATAATGTTTTCATGTGAACCGTCTTGACTTGTAGAAAGACGGTATATAAAAACTGTTAAATAAATAAATAAATAAATCCCAGTCCCCAGTCTCTGCATCTCAGGGCCTGGTTGCTGAAAGCCTAGAACTTCACGGTCTTAACCTTTCCCAGCAGGTGAAGGATATCCTTTTTGCTTCCAGGAAGCCTTCCACAAGATGCTCTTATGCATTTAAGTGGAAGAGGTTTACCATTTGGTGCTCGCAGAAGGGTCTTAACCCTCTTGCGATACCTCTGGAATCATTACTGGAGTATCTCCTTCATTTCAGTTAGGGAGGAGAGCGTGTGATGATGGCTTGGCAGACTGAGTGGAAATTTTCGGTGGATAGGAGGGGGCGTAGAATCCGTAAAGTTCTGAGCTTGTAGTATATTGCTTTAGTGATGCTTTGGATTTGAGGTTTGAAGTCTAGTTGCTGGTCGAGTAGGATTCCGAGGTATTTTATCTGAGAGCTGACTCTGATGTCACTGTTGCCAATTTGGAAAGAGGCGGGGGGCTGAAGTTGGGGTCTTTTGTGATATGGAGGAGCTCTGTTTTATTGAGGTTGATGGATAGATTGTGGAGATGAAGCCATCTGGTTACTTCAGCGAAGCAATTTGAGAGTATAGAGTAGTTGGGAGCGGCTTTGGAGAATGGTGTGAAGATCATAATGTCGTCTGCATATATTCGGTACTCAACTTGGAATTGTTGAAGAATGGTGCAGAGCGGGTGGATGTAAATGTTGACTAGCAGAGAAGAGAGGGAGGATCCTTGGGATACTCCTTGGTGTAAGGTGAGAGCTGATGAGGTTTGTAATTGAATTTTTATTCATTGGGTTTGGTTGGTGACATAGGAGTGGAATCACTTGAGGGGGGTGCCATGGACTCCGATGTGGTGAAGTTGGTGGGATACAGTATCGAAAGCTGCCGAGATGTCTAGAAAGAAGAGTATGAATCCCTGGGTGGTTGCTTCAGTGCCTATTACGAGTGAGTTTGAGGGAGATCATGAGTTTCTGGACTGTGGTTGGATTAGAAGCCATGTTGCCATGACGCAAGGAATAATGCCGGAACAGCTAAAACTCGCCACAATAAGACCTATACCAAAGAAATCCCCTCTTGACAAGGGCAACCCAGCAGCATACAGACTGATTTCAAGCATTTCCTCCTCGCAAAGATAATTGAAAAGGCAGTACAGCATCAGCTCCAAGAACACATAGACAACCATGCTCAGCTAGACATTAATCAACATGGCTTCCGCCCCAACCACGGAGTCGAAATGCTCCTGTTATACCTATTTAATGACATACTACACACCATAGACAACAAAAAGCACTGAGTTCTCATGATCTTCATCGTCATTTCATCAGCATTTGACACAGTGGACCACAGAACCCTACTAGCAAGACTACAGAACATCGGACTGCACGGAACCACACTCAGGTGGTTCCAATCCTATCTGACAGATACAGGTTAAGATCGGAACCAACACATCCCAACCAATAAAGGTCACACAAGGAGGGAGGTCACGTGATGCGGTGAGGGCAGCAGACGTCCTCTGCTTGCGCTCCTGTCTCCTTTGGCTCAAACCGGGACTTTAATGCCGTTCTGAGAGCTGGAACTAAGCTGAAATACCTGTTGCCTGCTGCAATACCAACTCGCGGCTGGAATTGCAGTTGAGAAGTGGTCAGCGGTATGGCCGCAACTACTAAAACTGCTCGGAGAGAGAAGAAGCGTGTGACCACCGCAGCTAAAATGGCTGACACGATAACATCGCCAAAGTCGCCGACTTCTCCGGCCTTCCTGGAGGAGGCCTCTACTGCGGTAGCAGAGGCACTGTCTGCACAATTTACTGCATTACATGAAAAGATGGACACCCTGCAGAATTCGGTTGGAGCCTTGGGAAGTAAACTTCAGGAAGCTGAAGATCGCATTGGGCGAGCGGAGGATTCCCTAGAGACACTAACACAGGAGGGGACGACTCTGAAATCTCAAGTGTTTACACAAGCAACAAAAATTGATGATTTAGAAAATCGATCGAGGCGCAACAATTTGCGGCTGATGGGCATTCCGGATTCGGTTGCTGACAAAGATCTAAAGCAATATCTGGAGACCCTGCTTCCTCAGTTGCTTGAGGGCATAGAGGATGGCGGCAAATTAATTATTGAACGAGCACACCGTGTGGGAATCAAGCAACCTCGGGATCACTGGCCGAGAGTTGTATTAGCAAAGTTTCTGCACTTCCCGCAAAAAGAGGCGATCCTAAGAGCTGCACGGCAGAGGAGAGACCTAGTGCATGACAACCTGAAAATTAGAATCGCTCAGGACTACTACACCGCCCTGAGTCAGCGGCATAGAGCTTATGCTCCCCTCTGTGAAAAATTGATTACCGCCAAAATCAAATTTTCAGTACAGTACCCTGCCCAGCTGCATGTATTTCACGAAGGAACTCACCGGACATTTGATTCAGCGGTGGATGCAGGCCCTTACATCGAGGCAATCGCAAGGGGAGAGAGTCTGCCCCCATCTTGTAAAATAGTTATCTCCAAGTTATAATGCCCTGTTCAATGTAATTTTAGTTTGTTCAATGTAAACCGCCTTGATGATATGAAAGGCGGTATATAAGAAATGTTAAATAAATAAAATAAAATAAAAAATAAAATCTTGCCCATAGGGCAGCTCTGGAACCAGCAGTGTTTTAAACTTCCTTGGTGGAGTGGCAGCGACGGGAGCCTGCATCTAGTCGGAGGAGGCCCTCATAGCCTAGAGGCCTCCCCCCGGATGTAAGAGATACCATTGGACTTTGTGACCCCCCCCCCCCCCCCGAGTAACTTTGGGACTGTGACCTGATGCGGGGAGGGGGACAGATGGGGTCTAATTGTACGGAATGTTTCATGTTGGGCCTCCTTTAGCCTATAGCCCAAACACAAATTCAAAATCAGAGAATCATGGCTTGAGGGGTGTGTGGGATTAATGGGGGCCTTGTTTTGTTTTGTTTTATGTTATTGCCTGAGGGGCTGTGGGCGGGGGGAGGGGAGCCCTGGACCGAGAGCATAGAATATTCCCCCTCTCACTCACTGCAGCGAAGAGTACTGTTGATCCAGGGCTGGGATGTTTTTAACCTTGGTAATTTAAAAGCTCTAGCACTCTTTGTTAGTTGAGTCCCTCGGGATTACCTTAACTCGGGATAGTTTTATACTGAGTGATGGAAATGGCAGCAAACCGGCTCTTGGACGGTGCCGTGGGAGGGAGGATTGCAATTAAGCCCTCTTCCTTCCTTGCGGTATCTCTCTGAGAGCCGTGACGGCCCGGTTGCAATGTTTAGTAGCGTGGGATTTAATTGTTAGATGTGCCGGGGAGGTGGGATGTCCATTTGTAGGTTCGGGAGGGGGGGGGGCCTTCAGTGGGGCGGGGGCTGAGGGACTTGGGTTTATTGGCTTGGTCCCGCTCCCAGAAGGAGACCCGGCAGGCACCTAATCTGCTGTCTGCCTGTCTCTTTAGTTTCGGAGGGGGGCGGGGGAGGGGTCCCCACTGGTGAAATTTCCTCCTCCTACTCTACAATGTCTTTTGATGTGGTTATCTGTTTCCGTTTAGTTAATGCATGAGATGTTAAGTCATGTGGATTCATATGGGGCAAGGTTTTAAGAATTGTGGGTTGAGCTCTCGGGTGGAGTGAGTTATGAGGGAAAGGGCATGGAGGAGACCGCACGCATTTAGTAGACCTTGAGGGAGCATTCTCAATCTACCCAGTAGAGGGAGGGTAGAGGATAGAGAGACAATTAGAGAAGGGGAATGGGGGGGTTGGGGAGGGTGGGGGAGGTCAGGATGGGGGGGTATAGTCACACCTGTGATAGGGGTAAGTTGAATGGGAGGAGCCACTTAAGTGAGGTTAGGAGGGAGCTCCAGGCTGGGAGAACCCCCTCCGTGACACTGGTTATTACGATGTGGAATTGCCCAACTGCTGCCATATCCTGAAGATAATTTCCTGGAATGATTGTGGTTTGGGCAGCCCAATTAAGAGGTCTAAAATATTACAGGCCTTAGCTAGGCAAAAAGGCGATATAGCTTTGCTTCAAGAAACCCACCAGACTGCCGAGGAGCATAGTAAACTTTGTAGAGATTGGGTGGGGCAGGTATGGGGGTCCCCGGCCAAGGGAAAGAAGGGCGGAGTGGCTGTCTTGATTCACAAGCGTATACGTTTTGATGTAGAACGGGATATCAGTGACCCATCTGGGAGATTTATATTGTTACAGGGAGTTTTGGAGGGGAAGCCCGTCATTCTTGGGAATATCTATAGTCCCAACGTGTTGGACCTTGATCTATATATCCGTTTAGCCTCTAAAATAGAGCAATTGCCAGAGCTCCCATTAATTCTAGGAGGAGATTTTAATGGCGTCATGGACGTGGAATTGGATACGTCCAAGGGTGAGGGGCCTAGGGAGAGACTTCAGACGGCTCGGGTGTTGCTCCGCTTGTGTGCAAGATTGGGATTAGTTGACCCCTGGAGGTTATTGCACCCTTCCGAAAAAGATTATACGCACCAATCTCGGGCACATGGTTCTAGCGTGCGTATTGATTACCTGTTGATTTCAAGGGGCATGTTTGCTGCAGTCGGGGATGCACAGATCGGTCCCATTGAGATTTCGGATCATGCACTAATCTGGCTGGAGTTGCACTGGGGCGGTAATGCCCCTAAGGCACATCTTTGGCGCTTTCCTTTAGAACTTTATACAGACACTCAGTTCCGTCAGTTTCTCAGAGGGCGGTGGCAGGAGTTTGAGTCTGACCATAGTGGGCACCAAGATTTATTTATTTATTTATTTTTATTTATAGTCTCTTATATACCGCACTATTCAGCATCAGCGCGGTTTACATGTAACAAAAATGCTCAGTACAGTTGAACGCGTATGAGTTTTACAGGTAACAGGGCATAAAAACTTGGATAACAGGGGAAAACTATTTACAAAATTTATTACATGGAGTCATAATGACAGTAGTTTCACGGAAACATAACCACCACTAAGTGTTTGAGTATCATACTTGGTGTGTTGTTGAGATACCATAATTTGTATGGAAATGGTATCGCCAGGAGACTTTGGGCTCTAGGGGTTGTCGTTAGGCTCTATAAGGTATTTGTTGAAGAGGTGGCATTTGAGGGCTTTCCTAAACTGTGGTAGGTTCTTAATAGCCCGGATCTCAGGAGGTAATGCATTCCAGCATCTTGGGGCACTGAGACTAAAGGCTCTGTTGGCTGTCGAATTGGTGCAGATAGTTACTGCCTTCAGGACTTTTAGGGAGTTTATAGCCGTGGATTTTCTTGCTCTATTTGGGGAGGTGATATGGATGAGTGAGGTTAAGGATGCAGGTGAGAGATTGTTAATAGCTTTATAGGTGATTATCAAGGTCTTGAAGACTATTCTGGCCTGGATGGGTAGCCAATGCAACTGTATCAGTAGAGGCGTTATGTGGTCGCTCCTGAAGGACTCTTGCTGCAGCGTTCATGGCTAGTTGCAGCGGGTTCAATGTAGATTGGGGGAAGACCTTGTAGGATGGCATTGGCATAGTCAAAATGGGGTATGATCAATGCCTGGAAAATTGTCCAGAAATCAGTTGGTTCAAGCATGGAACGTAGATGCCTAAGTGTGCGGATCTTGTAGTATACCGATTTGACTATGTTTCCTATATGGGCCTTCAAATCCAAATGCTGATCTAAAGTGACTCCCAGGTAACGTATTGCGGATTTAGATTGCAGCTCAGCTTCTTTTACCTTAAGATATTGTGGTGGGGTAAAGTTGGGGTTCCTCGTAATGAAGAGCACTTCCGTTTTCTTATGTTGTATTCTGAGGTTTTGAGAAAGAAGCCATTCAGATATTGCGTTGAAACAGTTCGTCAGTGGAGAGAGGTCCATATGCTCAGAAGAGAAGGGAATGTAAAGCAGGACGTCGTCTGCGTATAACATGCAATCAACATTGAAGGACCGGATGATATTACAGATTGGTTGCAGAAAGGGAAGAACCCTGTGGGACTCCCTGGCTTTGGTGGAATGGTTCAGAATTTTTCCCTCCGGAACGAACATGCTGCCATCTTTCGGTCAGGTAGGATCTGCACCATTCAAGCGCTCTTCCATTTATGCCTTTGTCAATCAGTCGTCTTAATAGAAGCTCGTGGTTTACTGAATCAAACGCTGCAGCGATGTCTAGAAAGATGAGTGCAAATCCTTGACGAATGTCGTCAATGCTGGTGATTATCTTGCAGAAGAGAGTGGTAAGAAGGGTCTCCACTCCATGGAATTCCCTAAAGCCATGTTGGCAAGGATCTAACGGTGCGGCGGAGTCGATATGATCTTGCAATTGACGTTGAGCCTCCTTTTCTATGATCTTCGCGAGTAGTGGGATGCTAGATATAGGTCTGTAGGATTCTACCTGTTGGGGATCGAGCTTGCAGTTCTTTAGCAGAGGTCTGATAGAAGTATGTTTAAGGGCTGAAGGGAAAGAGCCAGTTGAGAAGGAGAGGTTCATTATTTTGGATAGTACTGGGCTGAAGTGACTGCGAAGCTCCTTGATCCAGAAGGCTGGGCATGGATCCGACTGGGCAGTGGTGATATTAAGGGCCGCAATAGTGTCTTCAATCCCTCTCTTGGTGGGGGTAGAGAACATGGTTAGGGCTGTTTGGTAGACTTGCTCTGTGGCGTTAGTTGTAATAGAGGTTTTGTTGGTCTGGCATATCTTGGATTGGATGTAGGTTGCATAATCTTGTGGGTGTATCTCGAATGGGGGTCCAAAGGATGGTTCCTTCAATAAAGTTTTTACTAGGTCGAAGAGGTCGTGTGGTTTGTTAAGCGATCTCTTTAAGGTATCAGCATAGTACTGTTTCATCGTATCGGTGATTGTGTTGCGGTGTGCAGCAAGATGAAGGTTGTATGTTGTCTGGTCATTTGAAGAATGAGATCGGCGCCAGCGTTTCTCTAGTTTCTGAAGTTGGCTAAGCGATGCTCTGAGATCAGCTGAGTACCATGGGGCACTCGCTCTCTTCCCTGGAGGCTTATTGGCTGGTGTGTGTAGTGCGATTGAGCTAAGGCAATTGTTCCAGTGGGAAATTAGGTTGTCAAGGTTCTGGGTGGCTTCACAGATGAGTTGTTGTGTTTCAGCAAGGATAAGCTCTTTGTTGTAAGGCTTGAAACATCGAGAGGGTGGTCTTGCTGAGTTGGTTTGTATTTTGTTGATTTTTGTATAGGCTTTGTGAGAAGGAATCTGGATAATGATCAGTTTGTGATCTGACCAGGGAACAGAAGTTATGGGGTCCTGGGCAGGGTTAAGAGATGTTTGCGGGGCGAATACTAGGTCCAGGATATTTCCCTTAATATGAGTAGGGTCTTTAACCAATTGCTTGAAGCCAAGATTTTCAAGGGCATCAAGGAAGGCTGATGCTTGATTTTCTTATAGTGTGGGCAGGTTAAAGTCGCCTAGGATCCAATTTGGGATGCTTGGGTTATGGGTGTTGGATGCAAGGTCGATGATAGCAGCAAGATCATCAGGGGAAGCTGAAGGTGCTCTGTAAAGCAGGTTGATTGAGCAGCGTTTGTTGGAAATGGTAATGGTCTCCATGTGATTTGTACTGGTGGAGTCTATCATTCGAAAATGGAGGTCTGTCCTGGTGAGGATGAGCACGCCACCTCCTCTTTTGTCTTGTCTATGGCTTGAATGTGCGGTGAAATTCTTGGGGAGGAGCTGATTGAGTATGACGTTATCTTTGGCGGATAGCCACGTCTCAGTGATCATGAGTATGTCAAGGTCATGGCTGGCAATGATGTCAGTGACGGCTGGCCATTTCTTCCGGATAGAACGTGCGTTGATTAGGGCACATTTTAGGCTATGAGGGTAGGGGTTTTCAACTTGTTTGGGTTTCATATTGTGTTGAAGTGCAATGTGTAACAGATGGGGGTGGTGTGGGCGGGTGTCCCAATTTATGTTATTATGGGATGCACTGGTCCACCTCCTCCCATGGCTCCGTAATATAGGAATCTGATTGGATGCTGGGGTTAAGGCGAGAGAGTTGGAGAACCAACTTGAGAGGATGATATAGCATCCTACTATGGTGGTAATGGGGGAACCCATCTTGGCAGAGCACTGTATGATTGTGGTCAATTAGGGTAGACTACCAAAAAGTTATTAACAAATCCTTAATATTTAGTGCAGTAGATTGGGTCACAACAGACAGTATGATCATAGACAGTGGTTAATGTTAGAATACTAGCAACATTACACTTATGAGACTACTGACAACAGTAAAGTAGATTGTTTGCAATAGTAGATTACTGGAAGTGGTGCAATGGTGACTGGTACTAATAAGGCTACTGAGGACAGAATATTGGTTGATTGTCCATGGAAGACAACTGACAACAGTAAAATGGTGACTGATACTATTAAAGGTTACAGACAACAGTATAGTAATTAAATAGTAATGATAAGCAATGGGTACTGGCAACAGTACAGTAGTGACTGGTATTACTAACAGCTACTGACAACAGTATGATAGAGTACAGTAGTAATGATGTGTGGTGACTATACTTGCAATTGACAGCATGGGAGAGGAGAGTCTGAGGCTTGAGGTTAATCTAGGTTCTGTCGCGTGGTGTCTGCTTTGCTGGCTATGGGCGATGCGAGGACATATAGTGCTGTGGGCTGTGGCTTCGGTACACGTGCTCAGCCTCGGGAGAGCTCTGGCTGCTGGAAAGTCGTGTGCTGGTTTTGTATTTGGTGGCCGTTGATCTGTGTGGGCCAGCTGCCTAAGGGCCACGCCAAAGGGCCCTCTGGCGATGCCCTCAGGCGCGGGCACGCCCGACGGCGCTTCTTTAAATTAAAGATGTTGGCTGCCCCGATTGGGCAGCTGCAGCAGGGGGTGGGCCCTGTATCCCCGGCGGCTCGATCCCGGCCGGGAGAGCTGTTGCTGAGCCGGGGTGCAGGAGGGCAGAGGCCTTCGCGCCCGACGGCGCTTCTTTAAATTAAAGATGTTGGCTGCCCCGATTGGGCAGCCTCAGCAGGGGGTGGGCCCTGTATCCCCGGCGGCTCGATCCCGGCCGGGAGAGCTGTTGCTGAGCCGGGGTACAGGAGGGCAGAGTAGATGACCCCGAGTTGGTGTGGGAAACAGCGAAAGTGGTCCTGCGCGGTGATATTATAGGGTTTTTGGCAAGAAAGCGGAGAATTCTAGCGGAACGCATCATCCGCCTGGAAAAGTTAGTTACAAAGCTGAGACGGATGTGTGCACGTAGCCCGAGTGCAGGACTTAAGAGGCAGGTGTGGGAGACTCAAACAGCATTAAATGAGCTTCTGCATCAGCGGGCAAAGAAATCCATATTATATTATCGCTATCAATTATACTGTCATGGAGATAAACCGGGGAAATTGTTGGCTGGAGGTTTTTTTGTGACCCTCGGAGTTCAAAATTGGTGCCAGCGCTTAGAGACGACCAGGGAGAACGCCATAAGGGGAGCTCGGAGATTGCTTGTGTGTTCCGCTCTTTTTTCCAGAAACTATATACGGCAGAGACAGGCTCTCTCACGCAGATGATCGACTATTTGAGGGACTTAGACTTACCCCAACTGACTGAGGCGCAAAGAGCGCAGTTGGATCAGCCGATCACATTGCAAGAGGTGCAAACAGTTATTGCTAAGGCAAGCTGTTATAAATCACCTGGGTCTGACGGGTTGGGTGCCGAATTTTATAAAATTCTTAGTGATCTCGTGTCCCTGACCCTAGTAGCCATCCATACTCAGAGAGCCGAACGTGGTTCCTTTCGATGGGGCAATAATCATGCCCATATCATACTCATTCCGAAACAAGGGAAGGATCCCTTGCGAGCGGCTTCATATCGGCCGATCTCGCTCCTCAATTTTGACCTTAAATTACTGGCGAAAATACTGGCGGATCGCCTGGCGGGCGTTCTTGGCCAGTTGGTTCATGAATCGCAAGTTGGATTCGTGAAACAACGATATGCAGTGCGCAATCTGCGAAAGATACTGGCTTCGCTAGAATGGGTGCAGAGTAAACAAATGCAGTCTTTGTTAGTAAGCTTTGACGCGGAAAAAGCCTTCGATAGGGTAGATTGGCAATATTTGCAGTATCTGCTCCCGCGTTACAGACTTGGGGCCTCTTTTTGCACTATGGTTGGGAGCCTGTATGTAGAACCGACAGCGGCGATTTATTGCAATGGGGTGCTCTCAGAGGTTTTTCATCTCAGACGTGGGACTAGGCAGGGATGCCCTCTCTCCCCCCTTCTTTTTATTCTGTCCTTAGACCCTCTTATACGTAAGGTGGAGTTATCCCGTGTGATACGGGGGATCCGTATTGGCCCGTATGAGTTCAAGCTATCCGCTTTTGCGGACGACCTTCTCGTGCACCTGCTCTCACCCCGAGAATCACTGCCTATGTTGTTGCAGGAATTCAAGACCTTTGGGCAGTTTGCAGGCCTTTGTATCAATAGGGAAAAATCGGAGGCCTTAGATGTATCAGGTCAGTTACGGAGTACATGGCAAGGGGATTTCCCTCTTAGATGGGCGGAGAACCATTTTGTGTACCTAGGCATTGTGTTGACACAACGGCCAGCTCAGCTTTATGGGTCTAACTTAAACTGTGTGATGGCCAGACTGCGGGCCCAGCTGCAGGCGTGGGGTCCTCTCCCACTATCTTTATCAGGTAGAGTAGCTCCAATCAAAATGGTAGTATTACCACGGATATTTATTGGCTGCAGACTCGTCCAGTCTGGTTATTACAGCATGATCTTCTGCGGCTCAAAGGGGTGATTCGGGGATTTTTATGGAAGGGGGCGAAAGCACGTATCCTGTTCAGACGTTTGGTGGGGGGATGGAGACAGGGGGGGATTGGGGCTTCCTGACCTGGGGGCATATGCTCTGGCCTGCCAAGCTTGGCACTTGGGGGATTGGCTTGGTGGAATGGAGGTGTTTACCCCCAGGACCCTGGAAGAGGCATATGTAGCCCCAAATACCCTACTTGCTCTCTTGCATCAGGAGAACCGCATGCTCCCAAGCCATCTCACAGAAAGCGTGTTGTTGGGTTCAGTGCGGCGAACCTGGCGGCAGCTGAATGCATATTGGAAAAGAAATTGGAAGGCCTCGAGCTGGCTGCCGCTTCAAGGTAATGCATGTTTTACCCCAGGAACGATACAGCGACTTTTTGAAACTGGGCGGAGAGAGGAATTCGACATATCGGCCATGTTGTAGAACCCTCCAGGAAATGCAAGCCCTTTACGTCGCTTTGTAGGGAATATGACTTGAGGCTGGGTCACTTTTTCTCATATCTGCAGATATCTCATTATGTGGCTTCGCTGCCAGAAGTGGAGCTTCATACTGACCGGTCGGTGCAGATTTTAGAATTTTTCGATTTGGGGGGGGACACCCCACCGTCAATAAGGTTACTGAAAACTAGGCTCGCTCAGTATAGACCTCTCCCAGAGTACCGTAGTGTAGAGTTGGCCTGGGCTGGGGAGATGGCGCGGGAGGTCCCTCCAGGTACTGTCCTTAAGGGCCTCCGATGGATAGCAGACCTGGCTGAGGGAGTTCGTTGGAGAGAAGTGTAATTCAGATGTATAACTAGGGTGTACTTCTCTCCACGACGGGCCTTCCGAAGTCATTTGACCTCGGATGGGAGCTGTGCGAGGTGTTCAGACCCGCTGGCGACCTTACTGCATATGTGGTGGGGATGTCGCCTTGTTCATCCCTACTGGGCAAAAATCTCCTCCTTCATGCAGGGGCTGTTGGGGCAGCAGGTGTGCTGGGATGCCTCATTTGTCACATTGGATCGGTTAGGGGTTACACACCCAAAAGGAAAATGGGAACGGCTGCTAATGCATAAGGCATGCCTGGTGGGGAAGGGGCCAATCCTGCGTAGATGGAGGGAACGTCATCCGCCTACCTTTTGGGAGAGGCGGAACTGTTTTCATCAGTTGATGCTTATGGAGTGTAGGAGTGCCCGAGGTAATGTTCGAAGGTGGCCAGTGTTTCAGATGCTCTGGGACCCATATATTCAAAATTTGAGCCCCTGTAGTCGTAATGAAGTTTTGCAATGGGCAGCAAGTGGAAAGTCATAGACCTATGTAGGCGAACTGGTGGCAGACTGAGTGGTGATTCCAGTTGAGACCCCAACTGATTGGGAAGGAGGTGACTATGGGGGAGGGGGGAGAGGTGGTGGATGAGGAGCGGAGGGGGGGTGGTCATAAAATGATAAATACACCCGTAGCTCTGATTGTCCTCCGATTTGGGGATAAGAGACAACCCCACTCGGAGTTTGTTCAGCGTCTTGATTGTTGTTGTTTATAAATAAAGAATTTAAAAAAAAAAAAAAAAAAAGGTCACACAAGGAGTACCGCAAGGATCTGCCCTATCGGCTCTCTTATTCAACCTCTACATCCAGCCTATATGCAGCATCATAAGAGACCACAAGATAAAATACACCATATATGCTGATGATAATGATCTATACCCCATTCACGCTTGACAACCCAGACCACACAAAGATAACAGAATGCTTCCATCACATGAACAGATGGTTCCAAGACAACAACATGACCATAAACTACAACAAGACCAAGGCCCTAATCATCACACGAAATGACAACTTCATCCCTCCAATCAACATCAAGATAGACAACACAACCATACCCATACAACCAGAAGTGAAATACCTCGGAGTGACGCTAGACAAAGAGCTGAACCTGCAGGCGCACATCAGCAGAACCACCAAAAACGCATATCACAGGTTGAGCCTAGTACGACGCCTCAAGCCCTTACTATCACAGGAGCACTTCCACACAGTATGCCAGGCTCTAGTAGCCCCAGTACTAGACTTCTGCAACCCAATATATCTTGGCCTAACAAAGCAGACCCTAAGACCGCT
This sequence comes from Ichthyophis bannanicus, assembly GCA_033557465.1. NCBI lineage: Eukaryota > Metazoa > Chordata > Amphibia > Gymnophiona > Ichthyophiidae > Ichthyophis > Ichthyophis bannanicus. Next base: position 365,831,453 of record CM066033.1, on the reverse strand, counting down.
ACAACTGGCAAAAAACACAGCAGCTCGCATAATAGCTGGCACCACAAGAAACAAACATCACACCCACTCTAAAAGATCTCCACTGGTTACCAATCAGCTCACGCATCAAATACAAAACAGTCATTAATATATTCAAAATAAAACACCAATTATCAGCATTCAGCCTACATCCACTCATCCAACCAGACAACAAAGCAAGACCGAGGAGGAGGGGCACAGCCAACTGCGTTAACCCACCAAAAGACATAAACAAGATACACAAAGATACTGAGAAACGAGCCATATCAACGGCAGCACCTTCAATCTGGAACTCACTCCCCGATGAACTTCGCTCAAAAACAGACATTAAATACTTCAGGAAGCTGCTCAAGACTACCCTCTTCAGGGAGCACTATGGGATGTCGCCTAAGCAACCCAATGGACAACAACAGAATCAAGCCCCCATCCCCCCCCCAACTCACACAAATTTGAATACAAATTTATTTTGTAAATTTATGTTGTACATAGTATTGTATATAGCGCACACTGTAAATAGACCCACAAGAATCAACGACACACCATTGCATGCCCACACTTAACACATTGTCTGTTGATTGTTTGCTGTGCAGGCCGCCTTGATTGAAGGATAAGGCGGGATAGAAATCAATTTAAATAAATAAATGTTTAGAGGTGAGTATAGGTTAATGTGGTCCTGTAGTTGGGTTTGTACTGCTTTTTTCAGTGACCTTGGAGATGAATGATATGCTGGTTATGGGTCTATAGGAGGTTGGTGAGTGTGAGTCAAGGTTTGGTTTCTTCAGTAGTGGCCTGAAGATTGCTTGAGGGAGGGAGGAAGGAATCCTTGAGAGAGGGAGGCATGGACAGTGTCAGAAAGGAATGGCAGGAATTGGCCTTTTGTAGCTTTGAGCCATAATACCGGGCACAGATCAAGTGGGGAAGTCATGGTGTTGATGTTGCTCATTATGCTGTTGAGCTCCTCTTGCGATAATAAGTTGAAGGCAGTCCAATGGTGGTCTTGAGGATCTCTTTGTTTGAAACTGGTATGGTCGGGCTGTGGGGAGTGGATGAGTAATATGTTGCTCTTCCCCTCTGGGCCTCTCTGTCCTATTTAGAGACCGACCTCTTTTTTTCAAAACAGGTCAGCTCTGTTGTCAAAATATCCTTTCTTACACTGCGCCAACTATGTGCCCTTCGCCGTTTCCTGATCACTCTGCCTTACAAACTTTCGCCCTCGGCTGGATCGTTTATTGTCTTGATGATGGTAATTCTTTTTATGCTGGTGTCTACCAATAGGAGCTAAAATGTCTTCAATCCATTCAAAACACCATTGTTCGGATACTATGTCAGGCTAAGAAATTTGATCATGTTACTCCACTTCTCTTCCACCATCACTGGCTTTCTGTATTTTATCAAATACACTACAAAATACTCACTCTAACACATAGGGATCTTTACACTGAAACATCCCCCCCCCTCTTTTGCCTCACCAATCTCTCTACACACTCCTGTAGAGTCTTACAGGGGCTTTTCTTGGAAACTGGCTAAATCTTCCCCCTGTTTCTCAGGCATGCCTGGAGAGTACCAGACATTCAGCCTTTTCCTTTGTTGCACCTATCCTTTGGAATGTATTACCAACGAGTTTGCAAAATGAATCCTCATTTAAGAGCTTCAAAGCAAGCCTAAAAATCCATCTATTCACGCTGACCTTTGAAAATGGGTGAATGGGATGGCGTGCTATCCAGATCTGGTAGTAAGGAGGATCCACCTGCATACTGCTGTCTTCTATCTCCTATTATTGTATTTCTGTTTCCTTTTTATGTATTTGTGTATTATTTTATTTGTAAACCACCTCGTTGGAACTCTTAAGAAGTGGTATATTAAGCGCATTAAACCATAAACCATTCCAATCTTGCCAAAGATCTCCTTTTCCAAGCTACCTCCTACCCAAAACTCCTTCCAATGGATGCATTGAAGCTCTGTTGTGGAGTTCATGTAGATGGACTCCTCACTCAAGAAACATGATCTGTCCAAGAAAGTCTCCACCAGATAAATTTCTTGGAATTGAGAGCAGTATTGAATGTTCTAAAGGCTTTCAGAGATTAGTTAGCCAATCAGATTGTGCTCATTCAAACAGACAACCAAGTAGCCATGTTCTTTGTCCTCGTATTCCTCTGATTGGGAAAACTTCTGAAACTCAAGGATGATGGAGGTATGATGATTTTCATCACCCCTTATGGGCCTTGACTGCTGTGGTTTCCTCTCCTTCTCGAACTTTCCATCTGGGATCTGGTTTATCTGGGTGATTCTCCAACTCTTATGCAGGATCAGGGGACAGTGTTGCATCCAAACATAGTCCCTAGCCCTTACAACTTGGATGCTGAGAGATTGATTTTGTCCTACTTCAACCTGCTGATTGGTGTTACAAATATCCTCTTGGCTTTCAGAAGAGGTTCTACCAAGTGGCCCTATATTTTCAAGCTACTTGAATACCTTCTACAGTTGTGCGTGTCTGATTTGAAAACCAACTCTGTAAAGGTTCACCTTAGTGCAATTGGTGCTTATTACTACTATGTAGAAGGTAAACCCATCTCATTTGCAGTCTTTCACTGTTTGTTTTATGCGTAGCTTGCTTCTTCTAAAGCCTCCCCTCAAATTTCCCACAGTGTGATGGGATCATCGGTCTTAGCTCAGTTGATTAAAAGCTCCTTTCAAGCTGCTAAATGCCTGTGCCCTGAAGTTTTTGACCTGGAAAATCTTGTTTTTAGTGACAGTAACTTCAGTGCACAGAGTTATTGAGCTCTAGGCTACTTGCTCGAAGGGTGGTATATTAAGAAACAATAAACCACAAACCATATATTTTTCAGCAATAGTGTGGTTTTGCAAGTGCATCCTAAATTCCTTCTGAAGGTGGTAGGCAGGAAGATGTGTACATACACAGTAGAACCCTTCTGAAAGCTTCTGGAAGGAGAGATTCCCGTGTGAGGACTCCATCAGTGATGTCACCATATGTGAAAGGAACTATCCTGCTGTCCACAGAGAACATCTGCTACAGTTGAGCAACTGTTTTTTGTCTTTTGAAGGAAAAAAATTGTACAATAAAATATGGTCAATATATTGGAAACAGCAAGTGAGACAGTGAAGCTGATTCCTAGAGCTTGGATACATAATGTCTTTTGTATATTTTGATTTTGTTCATATGATAGACCCTAATTGTTTATTTGCAGATGTTCTGTAATTTGGGACTATGTTGTCTGTCAAGTTAAAGAAAAAGTAACAAAAAAGACAATTTATCAACATATAATAAATTGGAAGCTTTGGAGTACATGTTAATTAGATGTTTCTTCAAAAGTCAGCTTGTTTCGTTTTTGGTTGTAAAGTCTCACTATTCTAGACATACCTAAATCTGCACAGCTCAGAAGGAAAGCTTTTCTTTAATTGAAAGGTGTAAATATGAAGGCAGGAGGAATGATTTTTTTCATTAAGTTCCCATGTAAATGCTTGACTAGTCATCTTGGGACAGTTCGATTTGTTTTATGACCCTAATCAACTGGAATTGTTTCTTCAAATAAGGATTCCTTTGTTTAAAGGTAGTGGGTTTTGGGACAGGAATCTGTTTAATATAATTCATAGTAGCCTCATATTCACAGTGTAAATGACCTCTTATGAAATAAGACTGGTGTAGAAGTATGCACCTTGGTATCAAGGTGTGTACTCTGACAGTGAGCATGCACATGTGTGGAGTTTGGGCAGAGCATGCAAATATGTACATACGTAGGTTATAAAATACTATAACCTACATACATTCTTGAAAAATATAGGTGTTGGCATTTACACCAGCTTTAGGGCTGCTGTAAATGTTTGTGCCTGCAATGTAGGTGTACATTAGGTCACACTTATATTTGATAAAGACAGGTAGATGTCTACTTGTTTCTGTAAAATAGGCTTAAAATAGCCATCTTAAAATGTGTTTTAATTAGTTCCCATAAGGGGGTGCCTAGATAAAGCGTGTACTTTGATGCCAGTCTGCATTTTATAAGAGGTCATTTATGCTTGAGACTGACTTTTACAAACTTACCTCCTTCATGTGTATGCTTTTTTTTTCTTTTGTTTTCTGATGAACACAAGCTCCCCCCCCCCATTGATGTGGACTTTTGTGAGCTAATATATTCAATCTTTTTTGTTTTCATTTTTGTATTATTACGTTTGCTCACTTTCTAGCAGTCATCCCTGGATATATTATACATTTTTAATTTAAAATAAATTAATAAACATAAACATTAGATGATGGCTCCCTTCCCATGCTGTGAACACTGAAACTGCAAATATCCAGTTCAGCTGACCAAAAATTAAACCCAGCCATGTCACATGAAGGTGCGCAAAATTTGCTGTGGAGCTGATGTTAGGAATTTTTTCAGTTTTGGTTTCTTTTAAAATTCTGGGTTCACTTAATCTGTGTGCATTTCTTTTCTTTTGTCTCTTCTCCTCTGATGCAGTACCCTGGTGTGGCCCAGAGCATCAACAGTGATGTCAACAATCTAATGACAGTTCTGAACATGAGCAATGCACTCCCAGAAGGTAAATATTCCAATCACATTGTCCGAGGTGGCATTATCAGGACACTTCATATATAACCTCTATGCTCTCCTAGGGCTTGCTGCTTTAACTTACCTTCTCCCTTAGTATATAGAGCGTAGTGCTTGGGTGGTAGAAATGTTCCTATCTTTTGCATAGCACTAACAAAGGTTATATGAATAATCCTCAAAGCTTATGGGTATGAATGAGTGAAAAGGGTCGTATAATGTTGAACGCATGCTTATTTTCTTGGTATATTGGAATAACAGATGCTGTATAGTCTCCAACTTTACTCTTGGTTCCCTACTGCTAAGGAACACATGTTTTCCCTTGCCTTCTTGAATTCCAGTGCTATTTTTACCTTACCTGGGAGGCTGTCCTGTGGGAAATTGCATTCATGCTTGAGCTCTGCGTATCAAAGATGCAGTCAGCAGCCTATATTGGTGAAATTCAGGGTGGAACCAGTCATTACGTCTTCTCGGTGACCCTTAATATGTGTGTTGCGTTTTTTCCTCCATCAGCAAGCAGGTTTAAATCAGGCACACAAGTAGATGTCATCTGTTGTCGCCCAAGGCAAAATGGCTCTCTCAGAGCATAGAGGTAGTGTGAAATTCTGGGTATGCACTGGCCCTGTCTGTATGCAGCAGTTCTCTGTCTCCTCAGTTCTATTTTTCCACTCATGAATGGATGCTAAAACAAATCAATCAGGTTTTATGTTTCTTCATAATTTCTGAAAAAAAATTGTTCCTACTTGGATTCTGAACCTTAATTTAACTGAGGGGGACTGTTGTGTGTGGAAAGAGCCACACATGCTCAGAGTTTTACATGAGCTGTGAACTCTGAGAGAGCTGTTCTTTCCTGGCACTGTTGGATGATGTCATCCACCTGTGTGACTGATGAATTCTGTTGTCTATGGAGAACACCTGTTACAGGTCAGCAACTTTCACCTTGCTGCTTCTTATGCCTGGAACAAACTCCGAGTCTGTACGTCAGGCTTCATCCCTGTCCCTTTTCAAGTCCATGTTAAAGGCTCGCCTCTTTAAAGCTGCTTTTAGATCCTGACCTCCTTTTTTTTCTCCAAATACAAGCAGGGGATATGCAGGCACACTCCATGATGTGGTCTTCTCCATGGTGTGGACTTCTCTGAGCATGCACGTACCTTCCCGCCCTGCGTCCCGATATAGACTCCCCCAGTTCTTTTCTTACTACTGCAGCATTTAGCCGTTTCCCCCCTCCGTCGGTTCATGTGTGTTTCGCTTTCTTTTCTTTCTTTTGCACAGTTTTTTAGTACCGCAGTTTCCCTTTTAAAAAAAAGTAAAAACCAACAAAGAACATGGTACATTCTTTGCTGCCGGCAGTTACCACCGCAGCTCCTTAGTCACTACCATGACTTCTCAAATAGAAAAAGGAGAGACACAAATGGCAGAAGAGCCCAATGAGAAATAAATTTCATCATATCACCCCAGTGCTGTGTAAAAAAAAAAAAAAAAAAGTAAAAAAGAAAAATCATTAACAGCAGTCACCAAAGGGCAGAAAGTTCCTTTTACTGTGAAAACAAATAACAGTAGAAACCCAAGGAATGCTAACTTCATATCCTACTGTGAAATTAAGTAACAGTAGCCAAAAGAAACTTCAAATTATGTTGCTTCTGCTCCAGTCTCTGCCCCGTTCCCATCTGGCCCAGACAAGGCACGATTGGGAGGAGAGAGGGTTGCCTTGAGGCCGAAGGCAGACCTCCTACCGGCCCCAGTTTTTTTTTTTTTTTCATTTTAAATTTTTATTAGTGAATAACACACCAATATACAACATGTTTTATACAGCAAATTATCCCAAGCCCCCCCCCCCCGTCATCGCTACTCTAAAACAAGTGATCCGAAGTAAACTACTCCTAGACAAAAACACTAGCATGATCAAAACTGGGTAAGCAGATTTCCCCACATTAATTAAATAGCATTAGGCAGCAAGAGTTAAATCCCCCAACTTTAGTCACTCCACAAAAAATTTCGACAAACACAAACAGCTCCCTCCTGCTGACTCCCCCCTCCTCCACTCCCCCCCCTTTCCCCCCGGCATACAGACACCTAGGTCAATGCCTGCAATTCCGAACCCTACCTATCCCAACGACACCCCCCCCCCTCAGTCCCACCTCTCACACCTGCCTCCGCTCGTGGCCTCCTCCCCCTGCTCCCCTCCTCATCCTTTCATTCCTCCACCCATTTCCACACCCTCTGCCATTTTGCCCCACTCCTACCCCCACCCCCCTGGCGCTGCTCTGTCAACCGGTGCATCAGCCCCACTTCACTCACTCTTCGAACAAAACCGGCCACCCGTGGGACACTCTGTCCCCCCCAGTGCCGAGCTATTTCACAGCGGGCCGCTACTAGACAATGGTGTAGGACCCCCGCCTTCCCCCGGGGTATCTCTTCTTCTAGAAAATGTAGCAAGCATGTTTCAGGCTTTTGTGGCACTTTATATCCTGTCATCGCATGTATCACTTCCAGAACGCTCATCCAGTATGCCCGCACCAGGGCACACTGCCACCACATATGCATCCAATCCCCCCGCTCAGGACAGCCCCACCAGCATTGGTCATCCTGTCCTAGTTTAGCTTTCATGCGGCGAATTGGCGTCCAGTACCATCTGGACAGCACCTTATAGGCATTTTCCTTTAGGGATACAGAGATAGAAACATGCGCTATGGTCCAGAGCACCTTGGTCCACACCTCATCACTCCACACTACCCCCAGATCCTCCTCCCATTTCAACATATACGGTAATTTACCCTCCCCTCTCTCCATCAAACCCCGGTACATTCGTGATACTACCCCCTTTTGTCCCAAATGCCCTGAGCATAAAACCTCGAACCAACTACGACGTCCCCACAGGTCCTTCCACACCCTTGTCTGCCGAAGACAATGACAAATTTGCAGATAAGCATAATAGTCGTTCCCTGTCAACCCATAGAGGTCCTTAATACCCTCAAACCCATATATCCCCTGGTTATGTAAGAGTTGGGAGACTTGCGTCAGCCCCCCCTTGGCCCACCTTCGAAAGGTCCGCCCATCCGGCCCCTGCCCCTGCTCAAAACATGCCTCTAATCTCATGCCCTGTGTGTATCCTTTCCCCAACACCAGCTGTTGTTTGTACCGTTTCCACACTTTCAAACTATGCACTATCATGGGGTTAAGAGTATTAGAAGCTGCGCCCGCTCCTCCCCTCCATATCACCCTCTCCAGGTCCGCCCCCCCCATCTGTTCCTGCTCCATCTGCACCCATTGTTTCCCCTCATCTCGCTGCCACTCATAGACTGTTTTCAGTTGCGCGGCCTCATAGTATTTCCCCAAGTTGGGAAACTCTTCTTTCACTCTCTGCAGTGTGCTCATGGCCACTCTCGGACTTCTCTGCTTCCATATAAATCTATTCACCATCCCTTGTACCCGTTTCAATTGTTTCCGCGGAACCTCTATGGGGAGCATCTGGAATAAGAACAGCAGGTGCGGCACAAGCATCATTTTAACTGTCGCTATACGCCCAAACCTTGATAAAAACCCCTTCCCCCAACCCCCCAGCCAACTCTGTCTGCCCTAGTACCTTCCCATAGTTCAATTTATATAGGTCCGCCGTTTTATTACTGAGGCGTACTCCTAAATACCTTATACTGTCCCTCGCCCACTTAAAAGGGTATTGCTTGGCCAGCCGTGCCTGCCCTGCTCCAGAGACCGCTAAATTTAAAATCTCCGATTTAGCCTAATTGATTGTAAAACCCGACAGCTTACCATATTCCTCCAGTTCCCACATCACTATTTGAATGCTCACTCTGGGTCTACCCAAGCTTAAGATAATATCGTCTGCAAACAGTGAAATCTTATAACCCCTCGTACCCACCTGTATCCCCAGGATATCCGCCCTTTCTCGCACCCTCTGTGCAAACGGCTCTAGCGCTATGGCGAAGAGCAACGGCGAAAGAGGGCACCCCTGTCGGATACCCCTCCCCTGCGCGAAAAACCCCGAGTACGCCCCGTTCACCCTCACACAGGCTTGCGGCTGATCATAAAGTGCCTTTATCCAAGCCAGAAATTCGTTTCCCAGCCCAACCTTCTCTAACACCTGGAACAAGAAAGGCCACGCTACCTGGTCAAAGGCCTTTGCAGGAGCAGGGCCTCTTCCCCGCTCTGCTCAATTGACCAGACTATATTCAATATTTTCCTAATATTGTCTGCAACCTGTCTACCAGGTATAAAGCCCGCCTGATCCTGATGTATCAACTTGCCAATTACCTTGTTTAGTCGAGCTGTTAATACCTTTGCTAGTAACTTGGCATCAAGGTTAAGCAGAGAAATGGGCCGGTAAGATGCACAGTCCTGCGGGTCTTTCCCCTCTTTATGGATAACCGTAATCCCCGCCCAACCCATCGTGCCCTCGAATCTCCCTCCCTCCCTTGGTAAGTTAAATAACTTTACCAATGGCTCAATCAAGAGATTCCCAAACCGCCTATAAAATGGCACTGTTAACCCATCTAATCCTGGGGCTTTCCCGATTTTTAAATGGCGAATAGCCCTCTGCACCTCCTCCCCATTTATCGGCTTGTTCATTTCCCCTTGCTCCTCCCTCCCCAGTTTAGGCAATCTCACTGATGCGAGGTATCTGCTCACTCTGTCCTTTGTTGCCAAATCGCGAGCTCTATATAGCTCCTGGTAAAACTCTTTAAAGGCATCCCTGATCTCTCCCTCCTTAGTTACCAGGGCCCCTCCTTTAGAACAAACTCGAATGATATGGGAGCGCAGCTTTCTCTGTCTTAGCCTCTGCGCCAGGTATTTCCCCGCTTAATCACCTCCCTCGAAAACCTCTTGCCGTAAAAGTTGCATCTGATACTGTATCCGTTCTGCCTGCAGCTCATTTAACTGTGCCCACACCGCCATTACCTGTCCCCGATGAGATCCCGACCTCCCCTGTGCATCCATCTCTTCCAGTTCTAATAGGCGAATCCTCAAGGCCCCTTCCCTACTCTCTCTTTCCCTCTTTATCCGGGCCCCCCACTTGATAAACACTCCTCGAATTACTGCTTTGTAGCCGTCCCAGACCCCACCCCATGCGACCTCCCCGTTATCATTAGTTGTGAAATACTCCCTAGTTTCCCTCCCTACCTCCTCCCGGACCCTCTCATCATTCAACAACGACTCGTTTAACCTCCAATATTGGAGCCCTTTCCCTTCATCCGCCATTCGCAGACAAACCATCACAGGGGCATGATCCGACCATGTAATGGCCTCCATTGCTGCTTCACTAATCCGACTCCCTACTTCTTTGGAAACCCAGATTGCATCTATTTGGGAGTAGGACCCGTGCATGGGCGAATAATATGAGAATTGTCTCCTCCCGGGGTATTGTAACCGCCAGGCATCAACCAATCCATTCTGCACCACAAACTCTCGATATCTCTTCCTGTCCGCCCGCTTACCTTCTCGAACCCCAGTTGCATCCTTTGCGGGGTTCCATGTAAGATTGAAATCTCCACCACATATAAGGGTACCCTCCCCCATATTCCCCACTTCCTCTGTCAGTTGCTTCCAAAATTCACCAGGTACCACGTAGAGCCTGGCTCCAAGCTTCAGACTTGAACGAGTGGTAGTGGTGCTTCTAAAACCTCACCAGGTTCAGCAAACCCAGCAACCGCAAGGTTGCTGATAGACTCTTCACTGAATCCTTCTTGCTGTTTGAGGGTTAGAACCTGTAGTTTGCTCTTCCCATTACAAGCATCTACATCGGTTCCATCCTAAAATTTACACGTCTCTCTTAAGAGACATCCTGCTTTTTAGCTCATAGAGCTTCTTAAAATGATTATGCTTTACAGGTAATAAAGTTACTCTTTTTCCTCTGAAGTACATAGAGGAGTAACAGCTGTCAATAAGGTTGCTATACCTTTACCTTTGAATTTTTCTCCTGTATCAGCATGTCTCACATTACTTTTTCAAAGATTTACTCCATCGTAAGTCTTTTTTCAACTCTGTCCCTCATACTAAGACATTTGGTCTATAAGAGTGATACCACTTAACTAAAGGCTTATCCTTAAGCCCCTAAGTTTTCTTTCAGAATTGTCTCCCCCTTGCATTCTTGTTTTGCTGGCAGCTTCTCAGACAATGACGGAGTCTTACCACTCCTACTTATGTCTGTATGTCTTTTCCAGTCTTGGAACCAAACATTTCTTCTGCTGCCCTAACAATAGTTACGACTGCAGGGGCTCTTAGTGGTTAGACCACTGACTTGCTGACCAAGCAACCAGGGCTTGATCTCCAATATTATTTTTTTCTGGCCTTACTACTAGGTCCCAGACAGACTAAGAACCTTTTTCTGGCTATTGTTGCAGACACATCACCTTACCTTCTATCCTCAGCCTTCCCTAAGCCCTGGCTTGGCGGAGTAGTTCAGGTTACATACTGGCTCTTAAACAGCCAGTTTTTTCTTCTCATCAACCTGCAACTTGCTCTCTGCATCTCTATAGAGCAGCTCTGTACTATGGGCCTTGTTAGAGAGCAAATAATTCCAGATAGTTAGGAAGAGCTTTACCTAGTCATAACTACTGAGTTCTTCCCTGCCCTTACCATTTCCATTGAAGTCTTCTTAATATAAAGGACACAGGCCTTTAATTAAGTGAAGACCTAAAGAATTATCCAATTCCCTGGGTTGGTTCACATCCCCAGTGGACCCCTTCACCAGGGATGGTTTCCTTTCAATAACAGCCAGTCTTTGTCTTGTATTTTCCTTCCATCCTCAATTCTTCATGGCGTAATTCATATTGAGCGAAAGAATGCACCATATGCATTTTGCCCTCATAGAAGGGTAAATATGGTATTCTATTTCATTGCATCTTTTCTCCAGCTGCCTGCTGGAGTTATGGAAGGATTCAGACTTACTATCTGCAGATTAAAAACATCCTCTGCATTTTTCATGTAGGTCTCCATTCCTGGTTATTCAAGGGTTAGAGTTCTTAAAGGATTCTAGACTTCTCCTTGCCAGTGAGAGCACCCCCTTAGCTCTCCCACTCATAACCAGGGAGAATGGATTCTCTAAACATCTTCTCAAGCAGGTATCTCCCTTCTTGTTATTAGATGAATCTTTTTCTCTCCACATATCCTATGTGGGGACATGGTTTTATATATATATATATATATATATATATATATATATGTATGTATGTAGACATATGCATGTCTGCACTTATTTATCTATATGTTCATATAAATGGATATATCTGTATTTACTGATTGATATATATATTGCAATATATGATAGTAGGTAAATATATATCTATTGTCGTGAGCCCTCTCTGTGCACCTGCCGGTAAAACAAGGTACTGCACTGGGCCTCAGTGTAACTGGCCTTCTGGTAGTTGTAGTTGCTGCCAGTTACAAATTAGTCGTGGAAAACCGATGTAAGGTTAAATAGGGCTTTATTTCCCTTTCCCAATAGGATATCTCAATATGTACAAAAACAAAGAAACATAACTCTTCTTGGGTATAACAGAAAGAAAACTGTAACACAAAAATAGCTTTCTTTCAGCTTCTTTAACAAAACAAAATATATTCAAAACACAGACCTGTGGCAGCCAGGAATAAGGCCTTCCCTTCACCTTGTCAGGCTTCTTATTCCTCTCTATCTCAATGAGACTATGTAGTCTGCCAAAGAAAGGCTACAGTCCATTTGTTCAATGGTATCTTCAATTATAGATGTCTCATATTACATAGGTTCCTCAACAGGAATTGACACCTCTTTATCTTCCTCCTGTGGAGGCTTGGCAAACAGTCCGTCCTGGCTGTGACATACTTTTATTTCACTAGGGTAAAGCTGTTTGCTGTTACCACATTTACTGAGGTTTTCCTGGAAAGAGCCTCCCCTCTGCTGATACCTGTTAGGCAAGTTAAAACATTCCCTTGCCCAGCTTTTAGAAGGAATTACTTCAGCTCTAGGCTCTGCTCTGCTCAGGACCCTGGAAACAGCTGGAGCTTCTAACGGCAGCCCTTCTGAAACTCTGTGCCTCACGTATCTCTCAGAGTGGTTTACTTCTGAAGGTAAAAAGCCTTTCTCTCTCTCTTGTGTATGATAAGGGTAATGAAGCTTCTCTGCTTCCCTTAAGCTGGCTTTGGATGGCTTCTGGACTTCCACAAACTGTCCTTTATAGCCAAGCCCTGTGCTTCCCCTTTTTGGACAAGAATAAAACTTCCTGGCTTGTACCTTTTTCCTTCTGGCTCTGTTCCAATCTGGGCTGTTATATTCACTCTCACTTTCTGTGTCAAGCTGTCTGTACCTTTCATTCAAGCATTCACCGGACTCACTCAGACCTCCGTTCAGTCTTCCAAAGTGGTAATTAGACTTGCTCTCTTCACAGCTTCTCTCGTCCTCTCCATTCATCCAGCTCCTTCTATTTCTGTTTCCATTCAGAGACCTAGGCTGTCTCTCCTTCTGAGTCCTATCCTGGATCTGGTTCTCTGCTTGTGAGCTGAGCTTATCTAGGTGTTTCCTAGCTGCACCACCCCCCAGCTGATTAGAATCAGGTGAGAATCTCCTGGTTTCTCTACTGGCTGGGTGTGTCTCCCTAGCTCGTGACCTCACTTGCTTACGTTGCCCATGGCAACTTTCTATCATGTGCTTTCCCCAAACATCAGTATTTTCTTGAACTGCAATTTCATCTGTCTCCATAGGGGTCACTAGTGAGTCTGCTCTGTGACACTATATATTGTTTTTCTGTCTGTCTGCCTAGGTTCATATATATATATATATCATCACGGCCCCGACAGATACTCACTAACCCTTTCAATGCTGTTCCAGCATACTTAGGGTTTTCCATAAACAACCACTTCCCTGTGGTAGTTAAAGGGTCTTTGCACTATGACCTTCAATTTAGGTACATCTGAAGCCTTCTATATACTCTCTTTTTCTTATGTGACTTCAGTCAGGAAGGACATTCTAAATCTTCAGAAAATAGGAGGCTACAATGCCTCATACTTCTGTCCTTCTTTGTTCTCGGATTTAGGGATCTTCAAAGCTCCTCTTCTCCTATAAGAACTATGTCTCTTTAAGGCAAAAGAGCTTCAGTTTTATCTAATAGGGACTTCCGCGTTTCCCGCAAGAGTCCTGCCTCATTGAACTACTCCAGTTCCACTGGGGATTTTTCTTCTCGCCCTAGAGGTTCTGACCTCAACCTGTCTTTTGTACAGTTATTTACCTCTGCTTACATTGAGGTACTCCTTGTTCGATGTACAACCAAACAAAATGTGTGTTTTGGTCACTTTGTTATACTGTAAACCGCGCTGATGCCGAATAGTGCGGTATATAAGCAACTGTAATAAATAAATAAATAATATTCTGCTGGTTCATATTAGCACATCCATATGAACCTCCATGAACCTCTTACAATACCACCAGGTGAGGTCCATATTGGTATATTGCAGTTCAATATTACTACTAGATATCACCTGCACCGGGACTCTTATCTAGGCATCCTGTTTGGTCCAGCTGTTCCACAGCACATCTTTTTAGTTCAACTCCTACCCTCCATCCCTGGAATGCCTGAGGTTCTGTCGAATAGCATAGTTTTCTCAGATTCGCAACTTGCTGGGACTCCCCCAGGCATCTTAGCTTGGGAGTCCCCATATGTGAAGACTCATTCCTGCTTGTTCCTGGAGATAGCACAGTTACTTACCTGTAACAGGTGATCTCTGGGAACAGCAGGGATAAGTCTTCACAACCCACCCACCTCCCCTAGGATTTGTATCTCTCTATCTCTATCTTTCCCCTCTTTCTCTCTCTTTGTCTCAGCTTTAAACTTAACTGAGGAGAGGCAGTTGGGAAAGGCGGGAAGGCAGCGCGCAGGCATGGTGGGATGCTCCCAAAAGCGTTCTAATTGGACGCTGGGGAGCGTTCCCGCGCAGACTCCGTCAGTACCGACGTACCCATATGTGAAGACTTATTCCTGCTGTTCCCAGAGATCACCTGTTACAGGTAAGTAACTGTGCTTTACCATCATGACTACCTCTTCCAGATGCCAGACCCTGACATCACTCCAGCACTGGAGACTCATATGCTACAAGACAATTTACAAGAGTCCTTCTATCACATCATTCAGGCTACATATGATGCCTTTGACTCTGTTGCCCGGTCCACTGCGACTTCCATTTTTGCCCATCACACTGCTTGGCTTCAAGTTTCTGGTCTGCGAGAAGACCTGCATGACCGTTCGACAAACGTTCCCTGCCAGGGTGGTAGTCTGTTTGGACCTAAAGTCCAGGAAGCCATCTCAGAAGTTAAGGACCATTCTTCTACAGTACATGAATTTTCAGCTCAGCCTCAAGACACAACTCAACAGTCTCGCCACCTGCAATACCTCAGACCTTACCATTACCAATATTTCCAACAATCTTGTGCTTATCGCCGTTTTAAGCCCTATACACGGCCTCCTTCACAACACCAGCCGGCACCTTCTTACAACTAACATCCCAGGCAGTGAGACACGAAACAGGCTACAACTACTCCAGAGACAAGCTAAACCTATAGTGAAGCAAAACAAATTTTTTGTCGGAGCAGCTACCACAGAGAGGGGAAAGGAACCACCCCAATCCGC
Source organism: Ichthyophis bannanicus (assembly GCA_033557465.1). Taxonomy (NCBI): domain Eukaryota; kingdom Metazoa; phylum Chordata; class Amphibia; order Gymnophiona; family Ichthyophiidae; genus Ichthyophis; species Ichthyophis bannanicus. The sequence continues at coordinate 365,816,266 of CM066033.1, read as the reverse complement.
TGCAGCCAGTCCATTTTAATTAATGTAGAAAATAACGTATGAAAAGTGTTTAAAATTTACACTTATCTGATTTAAACGTTTCATACGTTATTTTCTACATTAATTAAAATGGACTGGCTGCAGCGGATTGGGGTGGTTCCTTTCCCCTCTCTGTGGTAGCTGCTCCGACAAAAAATTTGTTTTGCTTCACTATAGGTTTAGCTTGTCTCGGTAAAGGTTTTTTATAGGTTTTTGATTACCGGGTTTGGTATTTGTTTGTTTGTACAACTACTCCAGCACAGCCACCCAAGGCGGTCCCTAGGTTTTGACTGTCTGGCAGTAGGAGGCAGTGTCCACTATTTCTGGGAGGCCTGGCAGTCCATCACGACCAATTGCTGGTTCCTCTGCATCATTGCATCAGGGTACAAACTTAACCTCCCCCATCCCCAGTCACCCATACCCAACAAGATTCCTCCCCTTCATCTCCCCATCCTGGAAGAAGAGATTGCCATGCTCCTCTAAAAATGTTCAATCAAGCACGTACTAGGTCAAGAATACAACCAGGGGTTTTACTCCTGCTTCTTCCTTATTCCCAAGAGGACAAGAGATCTTTGTCCTATTCTCAACCTTCAGGAGCTCAATCTGTATATCAAGAGAGAAAAGTTCAAGCTGGCTTCCCTAGCCACCATTCTTCCTCTTCTGAAGCACGTCGACTGGCTTGCCTCCCTGGATCTCAAAGCCACCTACATTTATATACCCCATTCATCCTCTGCACTGGAAATATCTCCATTTTTGATTCAAGGCACACCACTTCCAATACTAAGTCCTTCCCTTCGGGCTCTCTCAACCCCATGGATCTTCACGAAGTTCATAGCAGTGCCTGCAGCACATCCGCACAGACAGGGCTTTTGCATCTACCCTTATCTGGACGATTGGCTCATTTCAAGACCCAACAAATCCTCAAACCCTGGAATCTGTCTGCATCACCTCCTTGCTACTGCAGCATCTCTGCTTCGTCATGAACTTCCAAAAGTCCAAGTGCGCACCTTGTCACATTCTGGATTTCATTGAAGCTCGCCTAAACACCACAGTGGCTCGTACCTTCCTGCCACCCAACAGGATAAGCGCCCTTCAACAACTCGGTGCCCAGCTGCTCAGTCTCCGAAGTGTGTCAGCTCACCATATCCTGTGCCTTTTTGGTCACATGGCAGCCTCACTTCATGTGGTTCTCTTTGCATGTCTTTACATGCACCCACTCCAGTGGCATCTCAAGCTCAATTGGAACCAACAAACGTAATCCCTCTGATGCCACGTCTTCCTCTCAGGGCCCAACCTTCACAGGTTGCACCGATCTCTAAGTTGGACTCTTCCATCTAGTCTCAGCGAGGGGTGCACTTTCCAGGAACAGTTCCATCACCTCACTTTAACCATATATGCCTCCCATATGGGCTGGGGAGCCCATCTCTTGCATTTTACAACACAGGGATGTTGGACCAGCAGCAAAGCTTCTCCGCACATCAACTTGCTCGAGATGCATGCAGTTCGCTATGCCCTTCAAGCCTTCCATCAATGGGTCCACAGCAAACTCCTCCTAGTGCAGACAGACACTGCTGACTCTGCCAAGAGGCCGTCCGCCTATGGCTGTATGCTCAATCCATCAGAGTCTTCCTCCAGGCAGTCTATCTCCCGGGAATACATAACCAGTTGTTGGACTCCCTCAGCCATCGTCTTGACACACACAAGTGGTCTCTGTTCTCCACAGTCCTGACCCCCATTTTTTTTCCTTCATTTTAAATTTTTCTATTCACAACGTCAATGAAAAGTACAAACCACATTGTTCTCAACTTTTTTTTTTACATTCTTCGCAATATTTACAGTTGTTATCCTATATTCCCCCCCCCCTTGCAAATACATCCTTCTTCTTCTTCCCTCCCAGTGTATCCCCCCTCCCCTCTATCTCGCATCATTCTTACCGTCATCTCTCTCTCTTCCATCCACTTGTATGAATCTCAGCTCCTTATGTTCTTTCACCATTAGTTCTGTCCTTATGCCCAATGTCCTGCACACTCTTTGCTATCTTGCAGCCAGCCTTCCATCTTCCTTCCGCTCCTTCTCTCCCTCCCTCCAGGTCTCCAACCACTGCCACACTCCCTTCCATTGTTCGGCACTCCTCTCCCCTTTCCCCCGTCTCAGCTCTGTCAGTTTGTACATCAAGCTCACATCAGCCACTCTTCTGACAAATCCTGCTGGTTGTGGAGTACCTGGCCCCACCCAGTGCTGTGCTATCTCGCATCGTGCTGCTACTATACAATGATGCAGCACTCCACCATCCCTTCTGGGAATATCTTCATCCAGTTGATGCAATAAACATACCTCCGGTTTCCTTTGCAATCTATACCCTGTCATGTTATGTATCATATCAATAATCTTTGCCCAATATGCTTGTATCCCTTCACATGTCCACCACATGTGCATCCAATCCCCTCTCTCTTGGCAGCCCCTCCAACATTGATCATTGTTTCCCTTCCCGGCCCTTTTTTTGCGCACTGGGGTCCAGTACCATTGATACAGCACTTTATGCACATTCTCTTTTATCTGAGTGGCAATGGAAATATTGGCCACTGTCAGTATTATCTTATCCCACACTTCTTCGTTCCAGCTCACCCCCATTTCCTCCTCCCATTTTGCCATGTATCCCAATTTACTCCCTCTGTTAATCCTTTGTAAATTTTGGACAAAACCCCCTTTTGAATCAGATGGCCTGAGCATAACACCTCAAACCATCCTCTCTTTTCCCATAAATCTTTCCACACTTTCTGTTGTCTTAAAAAGTGACTGATTTGTAAATAGGCATAGTAATCATTTTCCAATAACCCATATAGATCCCTAATACCTTCAAACTCTAATATTCCCTTCACACTTATTATTTGAGAAATATGCGTCAGCCCCGCCTTTGCCCATCTATGCAGGGTTTTTACCCCAGGTCCCTGACCCCGATCAAAACATGCCTCCAGTGTCATACACTGCATATATCTTTTATTTTGAACTAGTAATTTTCTATTTTCTTTCCACATTCTGACCATGCGCAATCATGGGACTGAGGGAGTCATTATCAAAACCTTTACCACCCCTCCATATTATTTTTTCTAGTCCCCCTTCCCTTATTGAATCTTCTTCCATTTGGACCCACTGTTTCTGTTTTCCTCGGTGCCACTCATAGATCTTTTTTAATTGTGCTGCCTCATAGTATTTCCAAAAATTTGGCACCCCTAGTCCCCCCTCTCCTTTGGCTCTATACATTACAGCCATAGCTACTCTTGGCCGTCTGACCATATGAAGTGACTGACAAGTCTTTGTACCTGCTTTAACTTCCTATGCGGAACCCTGATCGGTAGCGTCTGAAACAGGAACAAAATTTGCGGCAATAGCATCATCTTTACTGTTGCTATGCGCCCAAACCAGGAAAGATATCCCTGCCCCCACCCATCTAGCTAACTCTCTACCTGCCCAAATATCTTCAAGTAATTTAATCTATACAAGACTTCTAGCCTATTACTGATTTGAATCCCTAAATATCTAATCTTCTCTCGTGCTCATTTAAATGGGTATTTTTTTTGCAGTATGTCCTGTAATTCCCTTGGTACCGATAGATTTAAAATTTCAGATTTTGTCCAGTTTATTGTAAATCCTGACAATGTACCATATTCTTCTAATTCCCACAGTAAAATTGGGATAGAGAGGCGGGGTTTAGCTATGCTCAGTATTATATCATCTGTGAACAGAGATATTTTATAATCTCCAGGAACAAGCAGGAATAAGTCCTCACATATGGGTACGTCGGTACCGACGGAGCCCGCGCGGGAAAGCTCCCCAGCTTCTTAGAATAGAAGCTTTTGGGACCTCCCACTGCACATGCGCACTGCCTTCCCGCCTTCCTGAACAGCTCTCCTCAGTTTCTCTTTTTCCGCGGAGCCAGCAGGTCGTGTTCCTGTCACCGCTGAAGAAATTGTTATTTTATTTGTTTCTTTAGACCGCGTACCTGCCTTCCCCATACCGATACCGGTATCGCCGGTCTTTTCTTTCTTTCTTTAAAAAATTATAATTCTTTTTTCTTATTTTTTAGCTTTTTGGTCACTTCAGAGAGGCCTCTCGGCCTACTCAATTTCTCCTCATGGAGAAGCCAGCCCCTGGATTTAAGAAGTGTACCAAATGTAATGCTGTTATTTCAGTCACAGACACCCATGACTGGTGTCTGAAATGTTTGGGGCCTGACCATTCCATACCGGACTGCCCATCTTGCTCCCACATGTCTAAACGTGGGCTGCAGAACCGGGCCAACAAATTCCATGTGCTGTTTGCTTCAGAGAATACAGCATCACAGTCATCCAGGTCTTCTTCTCCGGATGGATCTCAGGTAACCAAACCTTCTGTGGGCAAGTCCTCAAAGAGCAAATCTCCTTCAAAGCATCGAGAGGCTCTTAGCTTAGAACTTGAGGACCCTGCCCCAGCCAAACAACCCCGGCGGGAAGTCCAACTTCCAAAAACGCCAATTCAGGGGTCTCAGGTTGATATCGATGCTACGGCCTCGACAGATCACCTGTTAGCCTGCTCTGGGGTACCGGGTCACTCCGGTACCGACATCCAGGCAGCTATGGCGTCCATGGGCGATACTGTACAGTCCATGCAGCAGGCCGTCATGGCTTTCATTAAAGCTGCAACGCCATCGGTTCCGCTTTCAGCGGTTCCGGGCCCGATACCGGTATCGTCCGCCATGCCGGTATCGAGGCCGTCCACCTCTAAACGCAAGTCGGTACCGTATGGGCTTTCGCTCCATACCGGTTCCATACCCGATACGCCCGATATCGATACCGATCGGTACGCGTATCGTGCGTTAGAGGAAAGCACCGATTCCTCTGAGGATTTTCACTCCTCTGATGATTCTGCTGAGTTTTCACTCAACTTACCTGAGGAGCCCTCTTCTCCTAAAAGGAGAATGTCCCCTCCAGAGGATTTGTCCTTCCAGGACTTTGTTTTAGATATGGCTACAGCCCTTTCTATTACCACATCCTCTGAAAAGGAACCCAGATCCAAAAAACTGGATATTTTGGGATACTCAAAGGCCCCTAAGGAGGCAGTTACCCTGCCTATCCATGAAATCCTTCAAGAACAACTGATGGATTTCTGGGAAAATCCTTTGACTTTGTCTCCTTATTCCCGTAGGTTGGACACCATGTATAGGGTCCCTCCTTCTCCTGGTTTCCAAAAGACTCAATTGCCCCACCACTCTATTGTGGTGAAGTCTGCAATGAAGAAGATTAGGAGTACCAAAAGGCACTCTTCCACCCCTCCAGGACGGGAATGTAAGACTTTGGACTCTTTTGGTAGGAAAATTTTCCAGGCTAGTATGCTTATAGCCAGGATTAATTCCTACAGTCTCTATATGGGCATGTTCCTGGAGGAACTTGCCAAAAAGGTGCGGCATTTTGCCCCCTTTATCCCTGAGGATAAAAAGCAGGGTTTCCTTTCCCTAGTGAAACAACTCTTAGAGGTTTCTAAGTTCTCTAATAGGGCAGCATATGATTCCTTTGAGGGAGCCAGTAGGGCTTCGGGCATTGCTATTGCAGCCCGACGTCTTGCTTGGCTCCAGGCCTCTGATCTGGAACCTTGGGTTCTAGATGGCTTACGTAATCTGCCCTGTACAGGTGAGAACTTATTTGGGGAAGAGTGGCAAATCAAAGCCACCCAGATGGATGCTGAAAATGCCACCTTGGAAAGACTTTCAAAGTCCACTTCAATTCCTACTAAGAAAAAGTCTTTTAAAAGGCCTTACTATAAGAAGGCCAGAGTTGCTTCAAATACTGGCCAGCAGTCTTCTCAACCTCGCTATACTGCTAAGCGTCAGCAATCCAAACAAGCACGAGCTAAGCCTGCAGCAGCTACTGTAGCTCAGCAGGCTCCAACCCCTCAGGGGTTTTGACTTGCTCCTAGGGAACTTGCCACTTCTGGTTCTAACACAACCAGAACCTCTCACCATACCCGGAAGGTTGGTTCACTTTGCTCCCAGATGGGAACAAATCACAACAGAACAATGGACCCTCTCTATCATTCGAGAGGGTTACAAACTTCATTTCTCCAGCCTTCCTCCCCATCATATGGTGAGACCATTCAATTCTCCCCCATCTCTCCTAACCCTGTTGGGTCAAGAGGTTTCCTCTCTTCTTGCCCAAGGGGCCATAGAAGAGGTTCCTCTTCCTCAACAAGGGTCCGGTTTCTACTCCCCTTATTTTCTCATTCCAAAGAAGACAGGGGGATTCAGACCAATCCTAGATCTGAGAGAATTGAACAAATTTCTCTTCAAGGAGAAATTCAAAATGCTGTCTCTCGGCATTCTCCTTCCTTACCTCCAGGGTCAGGACTGGCTTTGTTCTCTAGACCTACAGGATGCGTATACACATATACTCATCCATCCATCCCACAGAAAGTATCTTCGCTTTCTGTTTCAGGGAAAACATTTCCAATACAGAGTACTCCCCTTCGGTCTAGCCTCTGCTCCAAGAGTATTCACAAAATGCATGGCAGTCGTAGCCGCATTTCTAAGAGGCATGGGAATCTTTGTCTTCCCATATCTGGACGACTGGCTCATCCGAGCTCCAACTCAGTCACAGGCCCAGATTTCCCTGGACCACACAAGGAGCCTTTTGCAGTATCTGGGACTGGTAGTAAACCTTCCCAAGTCCCAACTCATCCCTACTCAATCTCTAGAATTCATAGGGGCCCAGTTGGACACCATCACTGCAAGGGCCTACCTTCCACAGGTTCGAGGCCAGCGCCTCCTGAGTTTGGCCTCCCAAGCTCAGTCCAGCACTCACTTGACAGCCAGGGAAATGCTACGCCTACTGGGTCATATGGCCTCCACAGTGCATGTGGTGCCCTATGCTCGTCTTCATATGAGAGCAGCTCAATGGACCCTGGCCACTCAGTGGACTCAGGCGTCAGGAGCGCTCTCAGACCAAATACAAACCTCCGATCGTCTGTTTTGGTCCCTCCACTGGTGGACTTCCACCAAGAATCTGTTGTTGGGGGCTCCATTTCAACCATTGCTACCCCAAGCAACCCTCACAACAGATGCCTCCCAAACAGGGTGGGGAGCCCATCTGCAAACTCTCTCCACTCAGGGCACTTGGTCTCTACAGGAGACCACCCTTCATATCAATCTTCTGGAACTGCGAGCAATTTACCTTGCCCTCAAGGTCTTCCACTCCCTCCTAGCCAACCTCACTGTCCTAGTTCAGACGGACAATCAGGTGGCCATGTTTTACATAAACAAACAAGGAGGGACGGGCTCTCTGTCGCTTTGCAACGAAGCTCTAAGACTATGGGCCTTCGCCAGAGAGCATCAGATTCACCTGCTAGCAGTGTATCTCCCAGGAGTTCAAAACTCTCGGGCAGACAGGCTCAGTCGAGTTCTGCTGCCACACGAATGGTCCCTACATTTGGACCAAATAAACCGAATCTTTCAGGAATGGGGGACCCTGGACATAGACCTCTTTGCAAGTCCGTGGAATGCCAAACTTCCCCGGTTCTGTTCCAGAACTCCGTGTCAGGGAGCTCAGGCTACGGACGCCTTTCTCCTGAATTGGAATCAGGCATTCCTATATGCCTTTCCACCCATTCCTTTGATTCCCAAGACTCTGTTCAAACTCCAGAGGGATCATGGAACTATGATCCTCATAGCTCCACGCTGGCCACGCCAAGTGTGGTTCCCTCTACTTCTACAGCTCTCCCAGGGATCCTACTTGGATCTGGGAGCTGCGCCAGACCTCCTGTCTCAGGAGGAGGGGACTTTGTGGCACCCAAACCCCAAATCCCTTCACCTCAGTGCTTGGTTACTGAAGGCTTAAGCCTTCAAGACTTTCATCTTTCCCAACCAGTGAAAGATATCCTTTCTGCCTCTAGGAAACCCTCTACCAGGCGTTCCTATGCTTTCAAATGGAAACGTTTTTCCATTTGGTGTGCTCAGCAGGGTCTTGACCCTCTGGCACTTCCTTTGAATTCTCTTCTTGATTATCTCCTGCATCTATCCAATGCAGGCCTCAAGACGAATTCGGTAAGAGTCCATTTAAGCGCTATTGCAGCATCCTTGAAACATATAAATGGACAACCTATCTCCTCTCATCCTCTTGTTGCAAGATTCATGAGAGGCCTGACTCTCACTAAACCTCCCATCAGACCACCCCCGGTCGCATGGGATTTGAATCTAGTGCTCGGTCAACTTATGAAGCCACCTTTTGAGCCAATGTTTTCCACCTCCTTGAAATTTCTTTCCTGGAAGGTCATCTTCCTCATTGCAGTCACTTCGGCTCGCCGCATCAGTGAGCTGCAGGCTTTAGTGGCTAATCCACCTTACACAAGATTTCATCATGATAAGGTGGTCCTTAGGACGAATCCCCACTTTATGCCTAAAGTGGTCTCGCCTTTTCATCTTAATCAAGAGGTATATCTACCTGTCTTTTTTCCAGCTCCTCATGCATCCAATGCAGAGAGGAACCTTCATACTCTGGATTGTAAAAGAGCTCTCGCTTTTTACCTTAATAGGACTCAGCCACATCGAAAGTCTTCTCAACTTTTTGTGGCCTTTGATCCTTCCCATTTGGGACTTCCAGTCTCCAAGCGTACACTTTCCAATTGGATTGCTCAGTGTATTTCTTTTGCTTACCAGAGCAAAAACATTTCTCTGGAAGGCCATGTCACTGCTCACAATGTGAGGGCCATGGCAACTTCTATGGCTCATCTGCACTCTGTTTCCATAGATCAGATCTGTCGAGCCGCTACCTGGGCCTCGGTTCATACCTTCACAGCCCATTACTGTTTGGACAAGGACTCCCGCCGGGATGCCTTGTTTGGCCAGGCTGTCCTCAAGCACCTGTTCCATTCCTAAACAACTCCTGCCCACCTTCCCAGAATGGATGCCTGAGATCCATACGAAGATGGCGAACCTTTACAGGGGATCCCATGCATCTAAGCTAGGGAGTCCCCATATGTGAGGACTTATTCCTGCTTGTTCCTGGAGATAGCACAGTTACTTACCTGTAACAGGTGATCTCTGGGAACAGCAGGAATTAGTCCTCACAACCCACCCACCTCCCCTAGGAGTTGTATCTTTTATCTATCTATCTTCCTGTCCTCTCTCTGTTGACTCAGCTATAAACTCGAAACTGAGGAGAGCTGTTCAGGAAGGCGGGAAGGCAGTGCGCATGTGCAGTGGGAGGTCCCAAAAGCTTCTATTCTAAGAAGCTGGGGAGCTTTCCCGCGCGGGCTCCGTCGGTACCGACGTACCCATATGTGAGGACTAATTCCTGCTGTTCCCAGAGATCACCTGTTACAGGTAAGTAACTGTGCTTTCACTCCGTCCTGCTTTAATTCCCTTTACATCTTCCTATTCTCTCACCCTCTCCGCAAATAGTTCCAATGATATAGCAAATAATAGCGGTGATAGAGGGCATCCCTGTCTCGTTCCTCTCCCCTGCCCAAAGAATTCAGGGTAGGCCCTGTTCACCCGAACACAAGCCTTCGGATTGTGATACAGTGCTTTTACTCAGTTTGTGAATTCTTCCCCCAGCCCCATTCTTTCCATTACTTGGAAGAGAAAAGGCCATGATACCTGGTCAAATGCCTTTTCTGCATCCAAAGACAAGAGCAAGGCCTCCTCCCCGCTTTGTTCAGTGGACCATATCATATTTAGTATCTTTCTGATATTGTCTACTACTTGTCTACATGGTATAAATCCCGCTTGATCATAATGTATCAGCTTCCCTATAATCTTATTTAAACACGTTGCGAGAATTTTAGCTAACAACTTAGCATCTAAGTTGAGCAGCGATATCGGTCTATAAGATGAACATTTTTGTGGGTCTTTCCCCTCTTTATTTTATTTTATTTATGTATTTATTTAACATTTCTTCTATACCGCGCTATTAAAATCAGCACGGTGTACATTGAACAAAACATACTGCAATGCATACAGGCAACATTGAGTTTACAAAGAACAGGGAAAAATAACACATGGGATAACCGGGAGAACTATGTACAGGTTAACTTTATACTATATACTTTAACTATATACAATATTCTAAACTCGTTTGGATATTGTAAGTGATTTCATATGGATGGTGCAGATAAATGGTTATCATGTGGGCTATCGTGTAGGCTAACCATTTTCTGGTTGTATTAGGGTGCTAAGGCGTCTGGGGTATGTGGGAAACTTGCTAGATGTGTGAGTGTCCGGGATGACTTCTGGGTAACATTTTGTGAACAGATGGTGTTTCAAGGCTTTTCGGAATAGTATTAGGTTTTTGATGCCACGGATTTCATGGGGAAGTGTACTCCAGTTTAGAGGAGCGAATATTGAGAAAGCTCTGTTTGAAGTAGCCTTAGTACACGATGTCATCATCCTAGGAACTATTAAGGTATTCATAGCAGTAGGCCTCCTGTTTCTATTTTCGAGGGTGCTGTGAATTAGCTTGCTGATTGGTGTAGGTGGGTAGTTATTCAAGGCTTTGAAAGTAAGGACTAGTGATTTGTAGTGGAGTCTGGCTTGTAGAGGTAGCCAGTGCAGAGCTTTCATGATAGGCGTTATGTGTGCAGATCTTGGTGACCCAGAGAGGACTCTTGCAGCTGCATTCATAGCCAGGCGAAGCGGATTTAAAGTTGATTGAGAGATCCCGTGGAGGATGATGTTCGCAAAATCTAGGTGTGGGAGGACTAATGCCTGGAAGGTTGATCGGTAGTCATTATAATCAAGTAGGGGGCGGAGGTGGCGTAGTGTTCTGATCTTATGATATATAGTCTTTGTCACATATGAATTACAGTTATTCTCCAGGACCAAGCAGGAAGTCAGTCCTCACATATGGGTGACATCGACGTCGATGAAGCCCTTGCGGAGCATTTCCCCAGCTTTCCATGAAAGCCTTTGGGAATGCAGGCACGCATGCGCCGTTCCCTTCCCGCCTAAAGGTGCCATCTTACCTCAGTCTCTCGTTTTCCGTGAAGCCCACCGGACGTGAGTCCTAGTCATCCTGGAAAATTGATAGATTTCTTGGCGATTTTTCGCTATTTTTTCTTCCTGGTTTGACGCCGGTTCCCCTCCCGCTGGGTTCGGTACACCGGTATCGAGCCCGATCTTCTTTTTTCGGTTTTTGCCCTTCATGGCTGGCGTTCGCGCCCTTTTTTCTCTTTTCCCTGGAAGGCTGGTCCTTTGACCTCGCGGGGACTCTTTTTTTCCCCGATGGCCTCCAGTGGTTTTAAAAAGTGTGATCGGTGTAAGAAGTTGATGTCTCTCACCGATACACACGACTGCTGCCTCCGGTGCCTCGGTCCTGATCACGACCCTAAGACGTGTGGACCATGTGGGAAGATGTCTTCCAAGGCACTGCGTAGTCAACAGCATCAAAAAGAAAGGCTCTTTTCTGACTTGGCCTCCGGCCGGGCCCGGACCTCGTCTGAGGCCTCGACATCTCAGGAATCGGATCCCGAGCACCGTCGTGGCTCCTCGGACAGGGGGTCCCCCAACCGGGAACGGAAGAGGAAGAAGTGGCTCGCGAGGGCGTTGTCGGCAGAGGTCCCTGGCTCCTCAAGAGCTAGGTCTCAGACTCCCGACCGTCGCCCCGGGCCCGTGGAACAGGAGAAGCCTTCCAAAGTCCCTCAACTGGAGCCAGAGTCTGCTGGACACGTAAGCCCTGTAGTCCTCATGGACTCTCCTCCCAGAGAGCAGACGTAGGGCCCGGCGGCACTGGGGCCCGAGTCGGGAGCTGCTGAGTCTCCTGAGTTGGGTCTCAGGTTGACAGCCTTGGAGAGCAGACTGTCTGCCTTCATGGAACAGCAGCGGGCACTGATGGCCAGCCTATTGGGTGCATCTGCCCCAACCACCGGGACATCGACCTCGAAGTCGACCCCGGAGACCGAGCCGTACTCGAAGCCATGAAGGCTTGAGGTCGACCTCGGTCACGGTCTCCCTTGACCTCCCGTTCGGGACCAAGGGCGTCAACGCCGGTGTCTTCGGCGTCAGGACGGGTGCTCGCAGGCCCCGCGAGGTCGGACCCCGATTCCTCATCGGACGAGTCCGCATGGGAGACGGAGGACGAGGAGTCCCCCGACACCTTCAAGACTCGGTGCGTCCTGTCGGACTCACCGCAGTCTGAACCCCGGAGTAGATCCCCTCTGGAGGATACCTGGTTCTCGGAGTTCGTCTGGGATATGGCCACCGCGTTGGCTATCCCTGCGGACCCCGAGGAGGAGCCTCAAGCCGAGGATCTCGAGGCCCTGCAGTATGACTCTCCTCCGAAGGAGGCCTTTACTGTACTGGTTCCTCCGATGCTGGAGCGGCTCCTCTTCCGAATGTGGGAGGCACCGGCCTCGGCGCCGGTTTTAAGCAAGTGGGTCGATTCGATCTATCGACTCTGGAAGAGCCCTGGCTTTCAGAAGGCGCAGCTACCACACCATTCCATGGTTGTGGAATCGGCCATGCATCGCCTGAAAAGTCAGAAGATGCACTCCGCGGTGCCCCCTGGCAGGGAGGCCCGGAACCTGGATGGTTTTGGTAGAAAGTGCTTCCAGGGCTCGATGCTTGCCTGCCGTGTCCTGTCTTACCAGCTGTACATGGGCATGTACCTGCGAGACCTGGCCGGGTTCTCTGCTGGTCTCTCCGGGGAACCCTTGCAGAGGTTCAAGTCCTTGTCCTCGGGGATTCGGGAATGCTCAAAATTTATGTCCCGCGCTGCCTACGATGGCTTCGAGGCTTTGGCCCGTGTTGCGGCAGCCAGCATCGCGGCTCGACGCCAGGCATGGCTGCAGTCATTGGACCTCGAGCCATGGGTTCAGGACAAGTTGGTCGATGTCCCTTGCCGAGGTGAGAACCTGTTTGGCAAGCCCATGATCAAGAAGGCCGCACAGCTCGAGACCGAGCACCTCACAAGGACAAGGCTCTCTAGGAAAACCTCTGCCCCTTCTCACAAAAAGAAGGGCTCGGGTAAAAAGCCCTTTTACCCGAGGAAGGGCACTGCCTACAAACAGTACCCACAATATCAGGCTGCCCAAGCTGCCCCTCAGGGTCAGCAAGCCAAGGGGCAGGGTAATGGGCCCCGTAGGCAGAGGACCCCCAAGCCTCCGGCCCCTGCTCCCACTCAGCAGGGTGGGGGTTTTTGACTCCTTAGGCATAGCCTCTCCGTCCCTGCTCTCCCAACCCTGCACAGGAGGTCGCCTCGCTCTATTTGCCCACCAGTGGCCACTCATCACTGGAGACAGTTGGGTGTTAAGCATAGTCCACAAGGGCTATGCACTACACTTCCAACAACTGCCTCCTCCATACTTTCCAGGGGAGCCTCCAAGGCCTCCCCTGCACACAGATCTTCTCCTTCAGGAGCTACAAGGTCTGTTGGTGGACAGGGCAGTGGAGCCTGTGCCTCCCCACTTACACGGTCAAGGGTTCTACTCCAGGTATTTCCTGGTACCCAAAAGACCTATTCTGGACCTCCGAAACCTCAACAAGTTCCTGGAGAAGGAAAAGTTCAAGATGCTTACTCTTGGGACACTTCTGCCCTACCTCCAGCAGGGAGATTGGCTATGCTCCTTGGATCTAAAGGATGCGTACACTCGCATCCTCATTCATCCAGACCACAGAAAGTACCTCAGGTTCATTGTGGGAGGAAACCATTATCAGTACAGCCTTTTGGCCTCACCTCCGCTCCCAGGGTCTTTACCAAATGCCTGGCAGTGGTGGCAGCCTACCTGAGAAATCAGGGAATTTTTGTCTTCCCCTACCTGGACGACTGGCTCATCAGGGGTCAGACATGCCAGGAGGCCAGACAAGCCACCCTCAGAACTATTGCTCTTCTTCAAAGCCTGGGGTTCGTCATAAACTTCGCAAAGTCCACTTTGCTCCCCTCCCAGAACTTGGAGTTCATAGGAGCAAGGCTGGACACTCTGCTAGCAAAGGCATTCTTGCCAGAAGCCAGAGCCCAAAGACTGATAAGCTTGGCAAGCCAGTTTCTCAGCAGGTCACTGGTCTCCGCCAGACTCTGTCTGAGGCTTCTTGGCCACATGGCTTCGACAGTACATGTGACCCCCAATGCCAGGCTCCATTTGCGTTCAACCAAAAGTACTATATGGTCACTTTGTTGAGCCTAAATAGCTATATAGAAATTAAATTAGTTTATCAGCTCAATAATTTACCTTGAGTTCAATACATTTAAACCTGCATGCTCTTCTAAATGCAACAAGGTCTCAGAATTGTATGAGGCATTAACTGAGCCAGACTTGCTGGATTGAACGTGCCTTCTTCCACATCAACGACCTGTATGAAGTTGCATTAGAATAATTTTTTACTGATGTTTTGTTTTTCACTATTTCTTAACTTCATGTTTTCCATAAACGATGCATTCGTGGCATGTAACTTAGGCTCTTTATAAACCCTCAAACCTCGGGGTATATGCTGTCTTTTTATGTATTCTATCAATGAAAGCCGGTGTAATTCTTGACGAACCATCCGTTTCTGTAAATTCAAAAGATCTTCCCAGGTTTCTTTCGTTTCCAGTCTGGTGGCAGCCTCCAAGGAAAACGGAGTAACCTCCTTACTTAAATCTTTGATATGATTGTCAGAAAAACTCCAAGTCTCTGACCAAATTTTGTGACCCTCCATAATTGTATTCAACCAAAAGTACTATATGGTCACTTTGTTGAGCCTAAATAGCTATATAGAAATTAAATTCGTTTATCAGCTCAATAATTTACCTTGAGTTCAATACATTTAAACCTGCATGCTCTTCTAAATGCAACAAGGTCTCAGAATTGTATGAGGCATTAACTCAGCCAGACTTGCTGGATTGAACGTGCCTTCTTCCACATCAACAACCTGTATGAAGTTGCATTAGAATAATTTTTTACTGATGTTTTGTTTTTCACTATTTCTTAACTTCATGTAGTTAAGATACATGTAGTTAAGATACATGAAGTTAAGAAATAGTGAAAAACAAAACATCAGTAAAAAATTATTCTAATGCAACTTCATACAGGTCGTTGATGTGGAAGAAGGCACGTTCAATCCAGCAAGTCTGGCTGAGTTAATGCCTCATACAATTCTGAGACCTTGTTGCATTTAGAAGAGCATGCAGGTTTAAATGTATTGAACTCAAGGTAAATTATTGAGCTGATAAACGAATTTAATTTCTATATAGGCTCCATTTGCGGCCTGCACAGTGGTGCCTTTGGAATCAGTGGTCACAGGCCACAGGCAGCCTCAGAGACAGGATAAGGGTGTCCAGACAATTTCTGAACTCCCTCACCTGGTGGCTGCACCCATCCAATCTGCTGCAAGGGGTGCCTTTTCAGACTCCTGGTTTCACAGTGGTGTTGATCACGGACGCCTCCCTGCAAGGCTGGTGGGCTCATTGTCTAGACAAGTGCACCCAGGGCCTGTGGTCTCCTTGGGAGGCCACGCAGCAGATCAATCTACTGGAACTCAGGGCTATTCGGTTAGCCCTCAAAACTTTCTCTCAAACACTAGCTCATCAGTCTGTCCTAGTTCGAACAGACAATCAAGTAGCCATGTTTTATGTGAACAAGCAGGGTGGAACTGGATCCAGGCTCCTTTGTCAAGAGGCACAGGACCTTTGCTTGTTTGCTGTCAGGCACAACATGCTCCTCAAGGCAGTGTATCTACCTGGCCAGGACAACTACCTGGCAGACAGGTTGAGCAGGATTCTGCAGCCCCACAAGTGGCAGCTCCATCCTTTGGTGGGTCAAAAAATGTTTCCTGAAATGGGGACTTCCATCCATAGATCTGTTTGCCAGTCCTCTGAACAAACAGCTGCCACAGTTCTGCTCTAGGCAACCACATCCTCTGCGGATAGCAGCAGATGCTTTTCTGATTCCCTGGTCTCAGGGCCTACTATATGCGTTTCCTCCCACGCCCTTGGTGGCCCGAACTCTGTTCAAGATTCTGCAGGACAAGGCCTCCGTCCTGCTGATGGCTCCCAGGTGGCCGAGACAGCCTTGGTTTCCACTTCTGCTTCAACTGGCGGTGGATCCCCCACTGCCTCTGGGGTTGCAACCCGACCTTTTCTCTCAGGATCAGGGTTCCCTTCTGCACCCCAATCTCAAAGCTCTCAATTTGATGGCATGGAGGCTGCAAGGGTAGTTTTGGCTCCCTGGGGCCTACCTCAGGAAGGTTGAGGAGGTTGTCCTAGCTTCTAGGAAACAGTCCACTAGGAAAACCTATGCTCTTTAATGGAAAAGGTTTTCCGTCTGGTGTCACCTACGTACAGAGGATCCCTTCTCCTGTACTGTACCAGTAGTGCTTCAGTACTTACTGCACTTATCAAATCAAGGACTTAAGCCCAATTCTGTTCGGGTCCACCTCTCAGCTCTAGCAGCTCACCACTCACTGGTGGAAGGACATTCTCTATCGGTTCACCCCTTGGTGTCCAGGTTTCTCAGAGGCTTGCTCTTGCTAAAGCCTCCAATCCGTCCTCCTGCCCCTGAGTGGGAGTTGAATGTGGTCTTGCAGAAGCTGACTCGCCCACCTTTTGAGCCGATGGCTACTTGTCTTCTACGCTTCCTGTCCTGGAAGACACTCTTCTTGGTAGCCCTAACCTCGGCTAGGTGAGTGAGTGAGCTTCAGGCACTGGTCTGTGACAGGCCTTACACCAGATTCTATAGGAACAGGGTAGTCCTCAGGACTCATCCAAAGTTCCTCCCAAAGGTTGTCTCCTCTTTCCACCTCAACCAGGAGGTGGTTCATCCAACATTCTTCCCTAGGCCTCATGCAAGCCAGGCTGAAGCAGTTCTGCATACCCTGGACTGTAGGAGGGCCTTATCCTTCTACCTTGACCGTACGCAGGGGCACAGAAGGGCTACTCAGCTCTTCATATCTTTTGACCCTAATAATTTGGGGTTAGCTGTGTCCAAGCGTACCTTGTCCATCTGGGTGGCTGACTGTATCACCTGGGCTTACAAGGCGGCTGACCTTCCTTTGCAGGGTCGGGTCACGGCCCATCGTGTCAGGGCAATGGCTGCCTCAGTGGCTCATCTCCGCTCTGTACCATTGGTAGACATCTGCAGGGCTGCTACTTGGTCTTCAAGCCAGACCTTTGCGGCCCATTACTGTCTGGAAAGGGAGTCCCGTAGGGACAGTGCTTTTGGCCAGGCAGTACTCCGGAATCTCTTTGAGGTTTAGGCAACTCCTGTCCTCCTGCTCTCTGTTGGGCTACCGGTGGAGGTTCTGTCAGTGAAAAGCTTTTCTTTGATGCTGGGACTAGAGGGAGTTCTCTTGTTCAGCCTGGGTTCCTGGTAGCCCAGAGCTAGGGAGTCACCCATATGTGAGGACTGACTTCCTGCTTGGTCCTGGAGAAAGAGTAGTTACTCACCTGTAACAGGTGTTCTCCAGGAGCAGCAGGAATCAGTCCTCACACCCCTCCCTCCTCCCCTGGGAGTTGCAGTTGTACATAGTTTATTTTACTTTTTTGTGTGCTGTTCTTAGCTATGTCATTTGACTGAGGTAAGATGGCACCTTTAGGCGGGAAGGGAACCGCGCATGCGTGCCTGCATTCCCAAAGGCTTTCATGGAAAGCTGGGGAAATGCCCCGCAAGGGCTTCATCGACGTCGATGTCACCCATATATGAGGACTGATTCCTGCTGCTCCTGGAGAACACCTGTTACAGGTGAGTAACTACTCTTTCCCACCCACCCCATCGTATCCGCCAACACCCCTCCCTCCCTTGGAAGATTAAATAGCCTCACTAGTGGTACCGTTAACATCTCTCCAAATCTTCTATAAAATCTCACTGTAAGTCCATCCAACCCCGGTGCCTTATCCAGTTTCAACTGTTGTATCGCCCTCTGCACCTCATCAACTCATATGGCCTTGTTTAACTCTTCTTGTTCCCCCTCGTCTAGCTTGGGCAGCTTTAGGGAGTCTCCCTCTGTGGAGGGGCCCTTGCTTTATATAGCCCTTGGTAAAACCCCCTAAAGGCTTCCCTAATCTCCCCATCCTTATTTACCAACTCCCCTCCCTGGTTACGAATTTTCATTGTATGTGAGCGCAATTTCCTCTGCTTCAATTTCTGCGCCATATACCTCCCTGCTTTATTACCTCCCTCGAAAAATTCCTGCCTCAAAAGCTGCATCTGATGCCTTATCTTTTCTGCCTGCATTGCATTTATCTGTGCTCGTACTGCCAGCACCTGACCTCTATATTCTCCCTGTTTTCTTTGCACATCTAGCTCTTCCAATTCCACTAATCTTTCTCTCAGTTCCTCTCTCTTCCCTCCCTTTCCTTCTTTTTCCGAGCCCCCATTTAACTAAAATTCCTCTCACCACTGCCTTATACCCATTCCATGCTCCTCCCCATGCTACCTTCCCATTGTCGTTCCACTTGAAATATTCCCTCGTTTCTCTCACAAAGTTCTCTCTTACCCTCCCATCTTCTAATAATGCTTCATTAAGCCTCCAAAATTGTATGCCTTCTCCCTCTCCCTCCAATAGCATACTGACCTCTACCGGTGCGTGGTCTGACCATGTAATTGAGTCCATCTCTGCCCTCTTAATCCTACCCCCACCTCCTTTGAGACCCAGATAGCATCTATTCTAGGGTATGAGCCATGAACTGGCAAATAATACAAAAATTGTCTCTTACATGGGTGTTGGAATCTCCAAGCATCAATCAAACAATGCTGTGTTACAAAGCTGCGATATCTGTTCCTATCCGCCCTCTTACCCTCTCTTTTCCCCGTAGCATCTCTCGCCGGATTCCATGTTAAGTTGAAATCACCATCACAAATGAGAATACCCTCCCCCAATTTTCCCACCTCCTCATTCAGTTTTTTCCAAAATTCACTTTGCACCCCTGTTGGCGCATAGACATTCATTATACAGTACCATTCATGTCCCACTTTTAAACGTATTAACACATATCTCCCCGCTTTATCCCGCACCACATCTTGCATTTGCATCTTTAACTTCGTAGCTATCAGTATGGCCACCCCTCCTTTTTTATTTTCCACCGTGTTAGATGCATGTATACATACTCCATATCCTTTGGGTTTAACTAAATATTCTGTAGCTCTCGTCAAATGCGTTTCCTGAATCTGTATTATTGCTACCTTCTGGCGTGCCATTTCTGTATACAATTTGTGTCGTTTAAATGGTGAGTTAAGCCCTTTTACATTTAACGTAACTATTTTTAACTCACCTTTTTTTTGTTACTCCCCCCTCCTCTCTGAGCCCAACCCCCCCTCTTTCCCCCCTCTTCCCCCTCCCATCCCCTCCCCCACCCCCTCCCCCTCTAACTCCCCTTCCCTTCCCCCCAACCACCCTATCTCCCGTCCCCCTCTCCCGTCCCCTTATTGGAGACTCGTCTTCCATACTTAGCTATCGCCTTCTCTTACCCTTCTATTCCACCTTAATCCCCTATCCCTCTCCTTCCGCCCATAACTATTTCCCCCCTCCCCTTCCCCCCCAATATCTTAATCCTCACTCCCTCCTTCCCCTCCCCATATCGCTTCCACTCAGTCCACCCTCTCCCCCAACCCCCCTCAACCCTATCCCCCCTTTGTTTGCTCTATATCTTGTTGTTATCCCTCCATATTTGTCCCCCCCATTCTCCTCTCCCCCTCTCACCTCCACTCTCCTCTTGCCCCCTCTCATCACCCTCCCCCCGCATTCTTTCACCCTTCCCCCCTCCCCCCTCCCTTCAATACATTTATCAGCGTCCAGCAACACTTCCCCTTCATAATCTCTACATTGTCCCAGCTCATTCTCTTCCATTGCTTTAGCCATTGCCCTTCTCCCTCACCGCCTCTTCAGCGCTTCCTTTATTTAGTCGTGCCAGTCTGCTGGTGCCCAGCGGCACTTCAGACTATCCACCCTTGAAGTAGCTGGTTTATTCATCGTTGTTCTGCCTTGGCCTTCGTCTGGCAGATTGGTCATTCCCCATTCTTTAAGCACTCACCACACTTTCTCACTGGTCTGGACTCTTCTCGATTTCCCTTGTACTGTGATCAATAAGCCAAATGGATACACCCACTTATATCTCAGATCCTCTCTCCTCAAATAGGCTGTCACCTCTCTCAGCTCTCTCCTCCGTTGAAGCATGCCCAGTGACAAGTCCTGGAACAATTCCACATTATGTTACTCTCATTTGCATTGCCTCACTTTTTGTGCAGCTCTCAGGACACGCTCTTTCGTTTCAAAAGAATTCACACACACCACAATGTCTCTTGGCCTATTGTCCCTTATGGGCCCCAGCCCTCTATGGACCTGCTCAAGTTGTAAGGGTTCTCCATCTCCACCCTCCTCTAGAGCTGCAGTTTGTAACAGAGCTCTAAATACTTTTGTTATAACCTCATCACAGTTCTTGTATTTGGCCTCCTCTGGTACCCCCCTCACTCTGATGTTACATCTTCTGGATCGGTCTTCCAGGTCCTCAGCTTTCAACTTCATTTCCTCGTGATCCTGCTTTAGTTCTTCACCACCTTTTTGTATTTCTTCCAGTACTTCCCCATGCTGTTCCACCTGAGTCTCAGTTTCTTCTACTCGAGCTCCCAGATCAGCTAAGTCTTGCCGCAAAGATTGTAATGTCTCTTTTATTCCATTTTTTGCACCACTGATTTCTATTTTAAGATCTTCTTTCAATTCTTTTAACCAACCCTTAATCATTTCTGCTATTCCCGCGTTCCAAGTTCCCTCCATCTCCTCCTCTTGCTCTGCTCCTCTTTCCACTGCCATTTTACCGTCCTCCTCTCCCTCTTTCCCGCCTTTTGCAGCCGCATATGTTGATCTGTATTTGGCCAGTTTTTTCTTTGCTGACATCCCTCCTTTTGATTTCTCCATTTTCCCTCTTAGCCTTGAATTTCTATTGTGGAATTTATTTCAGCTCAACAGTTTCCTCTTTATTTGTTTTTGTTTTTGCCAGGCAGTTTAGTCAACCTCCTTTCTGCTCCCTCTCTTGCCAGGATTTCTTACCCTGTTATTGCTCCTACGGCTGCCTTGCTTCAATCCCTCCTGAGGTGATCCAATTCTGAGGGGCTTTAGCTTCCCCCCCCCCTTTTTCCTCTGTTTAATGTTGTGCTTTACTGGGCTTTACTCCGCTGGAACTCACTTCCCCCTCTGTTGCCAACAAATGCAGTCTCCTTTCACCTCCTGCTCCTCAAACTCACTGCTCCTTAGGCCTCAGTCTCTCTCTGCCTTGTGGCTGCCCGATCAGGTCCTATAACTTCCCCCGCTCCTACAGTTCTGCAAGCGATCGCGTTTTCCTGCCGATGCGATGTCCCGCTGTGATCGCCGCTCTCTCCCATGCCTTATCTAGGGCCGTGCTTCTTCGGCTCCGGCACTCACCGGCTCACTCGTCGTGCTCCTCCTGCCTCCGCTTGTCCGCGATCGCTCCGATCCACTTCGGGGCCCAGACCGGCACTTCACTCCGCTATCGGGGGCTATGCTCGTGCCTTACTGTCTTCTCTGCTCTCCGCTCATGCCTCTGCACTTCCCCTTGCCTTTCTCTTCTCTCTCCTCATATTTAGGGGTATTTTTCTGCTGCTTTTTCAGGCATCGGCAACGGAGCTC
Organism: Ichthyophis bannanicus; assembly: GCA_033557465.1. Taxonomy (NCBI): domain Eukaryota; kingdom Metazoa; phylum Chordata; class Amphibia; order Gymnophiona; family Ichthyophiidae; genus Ichthyophis; species Ichthyophis bannanicus. The sequence continues at coordinate 365,794,677 of CM066033.1, read as the reverse complement.
AAGCGCTACGCCGCCATTGGCTCTGGTGACATCACCGGAAGTCCTGACCCCCGTTTTTAAAGCCTGGAGGACCCCGCAGATAGATCTCTTTGCTGCAGACCACAGTGCCAAGTGTCCACTTTTCTGAACTCTTTGTCTCAGCTTTCCCTGGACCCTCCTCAAAGTCTGAGAGGACAAGGTGACTCTGATACTAATTGCTCCTCAGTGATCCAGACAGATCTGGTATCCACACATCCTCATCATGGCTCAGTACAGCCCTTGGCTATTACTAATTCATCCCTTCCTTCTCACGCATCAGAAAGGTCATCTTCTGCATTCCAACCTGCAATCACTAGCTCTAGCTGCCTGGAAACTAACCAGCTGACTGATACTGTTTCCCCCATGCCAGCCAAGGTTCAAGCTATCATACAGGCATCTCACCGACCTGCTACGCTCCGTTCCTAGCATAGTAAGTGGACTAGATAACTCTCACTGGGCAAAATTGCTGGATCTGGATCCTACTTGTGCCCCATCAGTCATATCTTTACTTATCTCCTTCACCTATCTGACTCTGGACTCCAGATGCTGTCAGTTCACTACCATTTGTCTGCCATAGCAGCTTCCCATAGATATGTAGATGGAAAGTCCATTTCCCTACACCCATTAGTTTCTCACTTTATGAAAGGCTTACTGAACATCAAGCCTCCACTTAAACCGGTTTGGGATCCATTTTGGGATCTCAATGTTCTTCTCTGAACTTATGAAAAGCCTCTTTGAACCCATGGGATCTGCTTCCTTGAAACATCTCACTTGGAAAACCACTTTTCTGATAGCCATTACTTCAGCAAGATGTGTGAGCAAACTACAAGCTCTTGTGCATTACCCTCCATATACCCAGTTTCTTCATGATATAAGGTACTATTGCGTACCCATCCTAAATTTCTTTCGAAGATAAGTCTCCATTTTCCACCTCAATCGATCTATCTTACTACCCTTGTCCTTCCCAGAAGCTCAACCAGATTCACCAGAACAATCACTGCATTCTTTAGATTGCTGACAAGCATTACTTTACTACCTCCAAGCAACCAAACAGCAAATGTCGGTCTTCTCAGCTTTTTGTAATCTTTAACCCGAACAACCCAAGGAAGCCAGCATCTAAACAGACTATTTCCTCCTGGATTGCAAATTGTATCTCTCTTTGTTATACCCAAGCGGGTTGCTCCCCTCCTGGACGGGTAGGACCTCACCACCTCAGGTGGCCAACTTGGCTTCTAGGAGTCCAAAAAAGAGCAGTCACTCTCACAGTAAAACACAGGGTACAAAAACAAGCAAAGAGTCTCTGGCAGTAGATAAACTGTATTGCTGAGGAGCTCCTCAGCAATAAAGGTTATCTATTGCCTGAGACTCTTCGCTTGTTTTTGTACCCAACTTGGCTACTATCCCTCCTCAAGACATTTGCCAAGCTGCTACATGGTCATCTGTTCACACCTTCACTAAGCCACTAAAACCTTGATCGCTCTTCAGCAAGTGACCTAGCCTTCAGTTAAGCTGTTCTGTGAAAATTTTTTGTCAAAACCATTATCAGTCTACAAGCGGCCTTCAGCTCTGGACTCGCCATGAAGTGTACCTGCATATCCCCTGCTTGTATCTGGAAAAAGCATACTTGCGTACCTGTAGCAGGGTTCTCCGTATACAGCAGGGATATGCAGCCACACTCACCTGCCCACTGTCCCTTCAACTCAAAAAAAAAAAAAAAGCCAATGGAAAAGAAGTCAAGAACGAGAATCATCATTACCTCCTCTCAGCTGATCTACATTCCAACGATGGGTATTTTCCATCAAGCCGGACTATCCTCTCGCCCACAGCTTGTGTGTTCTCCTATTGTTTCCTATTCTTTTTGGATGTCTTCAGCGCTTCGCTTCCATGCTCTGTGACAAACTGAGGGACTCTGTCAGGACGCAGGGCGGAAAGGTACGCACATGCTCCGTAGGTGAGAGCCAGCATGGGTGCTGTCAGCAGGCAGCAGCATGGAGTGTATACAGCATATCCCTGCTGTATACAGAGAATCCTCGTTACAAGTAAGCAACTATGCTTTCTTTGTGCCTCCCTACTCTCCTTTTCCCCTTATTCTTATCCTTTGTCTTCTCTTTCTTAATTAGATTGTAAGCTCTCATGAGCAGGGACCATTTCTGTACATCGCTGCATATGCTTTGTAGCGCTTTATAAATGATTATTAGTAGTAGTACTTTACCCAGCAGTTTCATGCTTCTCTTTTGAACTTCCAGCTCGGTTGGGTCCTAATACTGTCTGTGAGCCTTCATTTGCCAAAATGCAGGGATTTTTCCCCTATTTTTTATACCCTCTCACAACTTATTTTAGTCCTGGCATTTCAGTGACAGTCTTCTGCTGGGTGCATGCACCTGAGCTTCCTTCTGAACCCTAGTTATGCACTAAGTCTGGCCACTAGGTGCCACCATTGTATTATGACTATTGTCTAGCCGTAGCCAATCTGGGGTATGGAAGACCTGAGCTTGGCCCTGCAATGCCCAATTTTTATTTGTTTAGTTGCCCTGTGTAAAAACTTTTTTCCTCCTCATTTTTTCTCTGAGAAGTTTGTGACTTAACTGATGCTACAGAATACACCAGTCTTAAAAAGAAAAAGTGGTATTCATATCCTTTGGTGTGTGTGTGTGCAAGAGAGGTTCATCACATCCCATAAATCTGTGCATGTCCTAGAAATGAGCATAGACTGGGCCTGTTTCCAGCTATGCACAAGGGTTTATATTTCATCCTTCAGTACCTCGTTAATCAAATACTTTGTTTTGGTGATGAGACTGTTCATGCACAACTGAAATAAACCAGCCTACTCCATTCCTTCTCTTCTCTTTTCTCCCCACTCCCTCTTTTCTCCCATTACTTGTAAACACTGGCGAGTGCCAGCAGAGTGCTTGTATTTTCAGCATCACAGGTTGCACCTGTAGAAGCACTGAATATTCTATCCCTGTAGTTGGGATTAAGTTTTCATATATAAGTCACTTATATATAAATTCACACACAAGCCCAGTGTATATATGAGAGGAGGGTCACAGATTCAAGACCCCAATGTGGACCAGGAAGTGTATGTCCTGGTTTGTTAACTTTATCCAATATTGCATGTGCAACCTACAACAATCTGTCCAGCAAGAGTCCACGCGCTCAGCAGCCACTCTGACAAACTGCACAGCCCATGGCTGGTTGGTAGGGCAGGCTGATAGCACTGGCACACTGAGCAGGTATTGACAGTGCCCGAGCATTGCAAAGCATGCTAATAGTGCCAGCACATTGAGCAGGCATTGAAAATGCTTGAGCAGCTAAGGAGGCCTAAGGGGCAGGCAGGAATGCCAACCAGAGCCACTTTTTATGATTCAGACTTTAAATACTTAGAGTATTAATGGACAAACAAACCTCTTCCAAAGACTGGGAAGCTGTAAACATGAAGCTGCAAAGGGGTAAACTGAAAGGCAATGTCAGGAAATACTTTTTCACCGAAAGGGTGGTGGATGCTTGGAATGCTCTCCCAATGGAAGTGGTGGGGACAAACACAGTAACAGAATTCAAAATGGCATGGGACAGACACAGTGGATCCCTTTATAGCAACAGGATAAATTCAAAATAAGTATAACTATCTCTTATACCTGAACAAATAGGGGTGACTTACACTGAGCGGTGGGTATACCCCTAAACAAAGGCATGGGGAGAGGTGACCTGCATGGAGCGGCAAGTGCACCTACTCTTGCTGCCTTGCTGGGCAGACTATAGATGGACCATACTGGTCTTTATCTGCTATCATATACTATGTTACTATATTAAATTTCATCTGCCATTTAGATGCCTGGTCTCTTAATCTCATAAGATCCTTCTGCAGTTCCTCAGTTATTGACCATATAGACTGATAAATCCTTGTTGACTCGCTCCCATTAAGATTTAAGTACAGGGCCAATTTGTTTACAACTTTGGAAAAATCTAACGTGTGGATAAACGTGATCCAGTTGATATAGTGCAGTAGTCCAGTGCCTTCTGAAAATCTAAAGTCTTTCCTGAAAGCCTCTTCAGGAAATTAAAAAAAATCATGAGATCGGAGGCAGTGCTCTATTGTGGATTGGAAATTGGTTAAAAGACAGGAAAAAAAGCCAGGACTAAATGATCTGTTTTGCAAATAGATAAAGGTCAATATTGGAATGCTCCAAGAGTCTGTACTAGAACCTGTGTTCAACATATTCATAAATGATTGGGGGAAGGGGCAACAGAGTTAGGTAACCAAATCAACTGAAAATGCAGTTATTTAAAAGAGCAGAGAATTTTGTATTTATAATAGCTTCTACCATTTTGCTCAGAGCTGATATCAAGCTCACTGGTCTGTCACTTCCCTGTTCACCCTGGAAGCCTTTTTAAAAATTGGCATTGTATCGACCACCGTCCAGTCCCCAGGTACTGAAACTGCTTTAAATGAAAAATTGTGTTAGCAATTTCACATTTGAGCTCTTTCAGAACTCTGAAGTGAAAACTATTCAGTCTTGGTGATATATACTTTAGTTTGTCAATATGCTTTATTATATCTTTCAGATTTACAGAACCCAATATTTAAAAGGATATATGTGGTTATTAGGACCTGGTAACTGCATAAACTCTGCTGAGCCTGATAATTCAGTGGCACTAATTGGCCAGTGATGCTGAATATCCCCACAGAGCACCTTGGCACAATCTAGATAGTGCCAGGGTGGTCCATGGGCAGGATGGAGGTGGTCCCAGTCAATGGCGATTTTCAGCCCGCTAACTGGATATGTTATCACATAAAGTTAGGAGAGGTTAATGGCTGTCCTAAATTTGTGGTTTTGCTACGCAGTTAAAGGCTGAAAATGTACCATTGACCAGATAGCAACGGAAGTCGTCTGCAAAACTGGATATTCAGCACCGGTAGATATCTAGCATCTGTCGCAGAATATCCATTTTCACTTTTGCCCAAAGCAGTTAGGTGATTTACAGTACAAGTGCTGACAACCATAATTTGTTTTAAGTGTTCTAAAGAATTACTGTCAAACAATGTATCTCCAGGACCAAGCAGGAATGAGTCTTCACATATGGGTATCGTTGGTACCGACGGAGCCTGCGCGGGAACGCTCCCCAGCGTCCAGTAAGAAAGCTTTTGGGAGCATCCTACAGCGCCTGCGCGCTGCCTTCCCGCCTTTCCCAACCGCCTCTCTCCAGTTCTTTTTTTCCGCGGAGCCAGCAGGTCGTGTTCCTGTCACTGCAGAAGAAGTTCTTTATTTTTTTCTTTATTTTTCTGTGTCACGTCTGACTTCTTCGACGTCAGACCAGTACCGCCGGTCTTTTCTTTTCTTTCTTTAAAAAAAACAAAACAAATCTATTTTTTACTTCAACTGTGCATTTTCAGCTTGGGCCTTAGGCCTGAATATTTTTCTCCTCATGGAGAAGCCCGCTTCTGGGTTCAAAAAGTGCACAAAATGTGGCGGTACTATTTCTGTCACCGACACTCATGATTGGTGTCTAAAATGTTTGGGTCCTAACCATTCCATCACGGATTGTGTGTCCTGTACCATGATGTCTAAAAGAGGTTGGCAGAACCGAGCAGCCAAGCTCAGTACCCTGTTTCCCTCTGATGCAGCCTCGGTGGCATCGACGTCTTCCAGGGCTGCTTCTTCCTCCCATGGATCTCAGGTAACCAAACATAAATCTAGCCGGTCCTCGAAGGGCAAATCTCCCTTTAAGCATCGAGATGCCTCCGGGCTTGTCCTCGAGGATTCCGCACCGGCAAAATTACCCCGGCGGGAAGTTCTGGCTTCCAAAGCATTGTCTATGGGGTCACAGGTTGACATCGATGGCTCGGCCTCGACCGATCACCTATTGCCGTGTTCTGGGGTACCGTTGGCCTCCACTGGTACCGACATCCAGACTCTGATGGCGTCGATGGATCAGAAGATTCTGTCCATGCAGCGCACCCTAACGGTGTTTATGCAGGCTGCGACGCCTCCGGCACCGCAACAATCTCCGTTGCCGGTACCGGCATCGTTCCCGGTGCCGGTACAGATTGCATCGACATCGGCTTCGGTGTCGACTGCAACAGTACCCTGTCCTATGATGCCCATCGGTACTGAACCAGTACCGCTTACTCCCGATGTCGATCCCACTCGGTACGCATATCGGGCTTTACAAGAGCATCCAGACAGGCGATACTTTGATTCCTCCGAAGACTCTGACGAGTCGGAGGCTTCTGTCGAGGCATCGGTACTTCTTCCTCAGGAGTCTTCTTCTCCAAAACGAACAATGTCTCCTCCAGAAGACTTGTCTTTTCAAGACTTCATTAGGGAAGTGGCTAGGGGCCTCTCCATTACAGTGGCCTCTGAGTCAGAGCCTTGAGCCAAGCAATTAGATATTTTGCAATATCCTAAGGTTCCTAAAGAGGCAGCTACCTTAGCTATTCATGAGATTCTCTATGATCTCATGTTGAGCATGTGGGAGACTCCTCTTACCACCTCTCCTCATTCTCGTAGGTTAGACACCATGTACCGTGGTCTCCTTGTCCTGGCTTTCATAAGTCTCAGCTTCCTCACCACTCTATTGTGGTAGAGTCTGCCATGAGGAAAATAAAGAGTGCAAAGAGACACTCATCTAATCCTCCAGGACGTGAATGCAGGACCCTAGATGCTTTTGGCCAAAGGGTTTTCCAAGCTAATATGCTTGCTGCCAGAATCAATTCCTATAGTCTCTATATGGGGATGTTTCTAAAAGAAGTCACAGATCATCTGCAGACTTCAGCTCCTTTTATTTCAGAAGATAAAAGGCAGGAATTTCTCACTTGGCTCAAACATGCCCAAGATGTTTCCAAATTTTCCAACCGTGCCGCCTTTGACTCTTTTGAGTGTGTAAGCAGAGCCTCGGCTATTGCCATAGGTGCACGCAGAATTGCTTGGTTACAAGCCTCTGATTTGGAACTCTGGGTCCAAGATGAATTGGGAAATCTTCCTTGTACAGGTGAAAATCTTTTTGGCAAGGATTGGCAAGCAAAGGCCACTCAGATGGATGCTGAGAACTCTGCTTTGGATCGACTTTCAAAGTCTACCTCTGCTCCTGTTAAGAAAAGATTGTTCAAAAAGACATCTTTTTCTAAAAAGGGAAGATATTATCCTGCTTATGGTCAGCAGGCATCTTCTGCAGGTCGTTTTGCTGCAAAGCGTCAGCAACCACCTAAACAGGCCAAGTCAAAGGCTGCCAGGCCTCCCACGGCCCAGCAGCCTCAGCCTCCTCAGGGCCTTTGACTTGCAACTAGAGAACTTAGCCTTTCTAGCTCTGGAAGAACCAGAGCCCCTCACCATTCCAGGAAGGTTGGCTTACTTTGCTCCCAGATGGGAGCAAATCACAGCAGAGCAATGGACCCTCTCCATCATAAGGGAAGGGTACAAGCTTCATTTCTTAAGCCTTCCTCCCCACACCATGTGAAACAGTTCAATTCTCCAACATCTCTCCTCAACCTTCTGGGTCAGGAGATTGCTACCCTTCTTGCCCAAGGGGCAATAGAAGAAGTACCTCTTCTTCAACAGGGCTCAGGGTTCTACTTCCCTTATTTTCTTATTCCAAAGAAAACAGGGGGCTACAGACCCATATTAAATCTCAGAGAATTGAACAAGTTTCTATTCAAAGAGAAATTCAAGATGATTTCTCTCGGTGCTCTGCTTCCATACCTTCAGAGTCAGGACTGGCTTTGTTCTCTAGATCTCAGGGATGCGTACACCCATGTCCTCATCCATCCAACACACAGAAGGTTCCTTCGGTTCCTTTTTCAAGGAAAGCACTACCAATACAGGGTGCTTCCTTTCGGTCTGGCCTCTGCACCAAGGGTGTTCACGAAATGCATGGCTCTGGAGTTTATAGGGGCCTTGCTGGATACCACAACTGCAAGGGCCTATCTTCCTCAGGCCCGTTGCCTACGCTTGGTGCAGTTAGCCTTCCAGATACAGTTAAAGTCCCATTTAACTGCTCGAGAGATGTTACAACTATTAGGCCACATGGCATCCACTGTGCATGTGGTTCCATATGCTCGCCTTCACATGAGGGCAGCTCAATGGACTTTGTCCACCCAATGGACTCAGGCATCAGGTTGCCTCTCAGACAAAATAGCAAACTCCAGTCGCCTATTTTGGTCTCTCCAGTGGTGGAAGTCCTCTCCAAATCTGTTGCTGGGGTCCCCTTTTCAGCAGTTGCTACCCCAAGCAACTCTTACAACAGATGCTTTTCCAATGGGTTGGGGAGCTCATCTGCAGGATCTCTCCACCCAGGGCATCTGGTCTCCACAGGAGACCTCTCTGCATATCAATCTCTTGGAACTCAGAGCAATATTCTTAACTCTCAGAGTGTTCCATTCCCTGCTCAGCTACAGGACAGTCCTCATCCATACGGACAACCAAGTAGCCATGTTCTATGTAAACAAGCAGGGCGGGACTGGCTCTCTGTCACTTTGCAACGAAGCTTTGCGACTGTGGGCCTTCGCCAGAGAGCATCACATCCATCTTCTGGCAGTATATCTTCCAGGCGTTCAAAACTCTTGGGCGGACAGACTCAGTCGAGTTCTGCTTCCACACAAGTGGTCCCTCCACATGGACGAGGTAGCCAGGATTTTTCGAATTTGGGGAACCCCGGACATAGACCTCTTTGCAAGTCTGTGGAATGCCAAACTTCCCCGGTTCTGTTCCAGAATTCCGTGTCAGGGAGTTCAGGCCAAGGATGCCTTCCTCCTTCACTGGGGTCAAGACTTCCTTTATGCCTTTCCACCCATTCCCCTAATTCCCAAAACTCTTCAAGCTTCAGAGAGATCGAGGGACCATGATCCTCATAGCACCACATTGGCCACGCCAAGTGTGGTACCCTCTACTTCTGCATCTCTCTCAAGCTCCTTCCCTGGACTTGGGCTCTGCACCAGACCTTCTATCCCAGGAAGAAGGAACGTTGTGGCACCCAAACCCCCAGTCTCTCCATCTCAGGGCTTGGTTGCTGAGGGTCTAGACCTTCAAGATTTTCATCTCTCTCAGCAAGTCAGAGATGTTATTCATGCCTCTAGAAAGCCTTCTACTAGACGTTCCTATGCTTTCAAATGGAAAAGATTTACCATTTGGTGTTCAGGGAAGGGTCTTAACCCTCTTGCAATACCTTTGAATTCTTTACTAGAGTACCTCCTGCATCTATCCCATGCAGGTCTGAAAACAAATTCAGTAAGAGTCCATTTGAGTGCTATTGCAGCGTCCCTCAAGCTTCTCAATGGACAGCCTATTTCTTCTCACCCTCTTATAGCAAGATTCATGAGAGGCCTTCTTCTAACTAAACCTCCCATTAGACCACCTCCAGTGGCATGGGACTTAAACCTGGTTTTTGGCCAGCTTATGAAGCCACCCTTTGAACCTTTAGCCACCACCTCCTTGAAACTTCTTTCTTGGAAAGTTATTTTTCTCATTGCAGTCACCTCAGCACGCCGCATCAGTGAATTGCAAGCTTTGGTGGCTAATCCACCTTATACAAGGTTCCATCATGATAAGTAGTCCTCAGGACCAATCCACACTTTATGCCCAAAGTGGTCTCGCCTTTTCATCTGAACCAAGAGGTATATTTACCTGTCTTTTTTCCAGGACCTCATGCATCAAGTGCAGAGAGGAATCTTCATACCTTGGATTGTAAGAGAGCTCTCGCTTTTTACTTACAAAGGACACAGCAACATAGAAAGTCTTCTCAACTCTTTGTTGCTTTTGATCCTTCTCATTTAGGACTTCCAGTCTCTAAGAGAACACTGTCCAACTGGATTGCTCAGTGTATTTCTTTCGCCTACCAGAGTAGGAACATTTCTCTGGAGGGCCATGTCACAGCTCACAATGTGAGAGCCATGGCAGCCTCAATGGCTCATCTAAACTCTGTGTCCATCGACCAAATCTGTCGATCGGCCACCTGGGCCTCGGTTCATACCTTTACAGCCCATTAGTGTTTGGACAAGGACTCCCGCCGGGATGCCTCGTTTGGTCAGGCTGTTCTCAAACACCTGTTCCATTCCTAATCAACTCCTACCCACCTACCCTGGTCGGATGCCAGAGATCCATGGGAGGGGGTAGAGTCCTTTTCAAGGACACACAACCTGGGGTTTCTCCCTGGCATCTGCAGCTAGGGAGTCCCCATATGTGAAGACTCATTCCTGCTTGTTCCTGGAGATAGCACAGTTACTTACCTGTAACAGGTGATCTCTGGGAACAGCAGGAATAAGTCTTCACAACCCACCCACCTCCCCTAGGAGTTGTATCTCTCTATCTATCTTTCCTTTCCTCTCTCTCTCTTTGTCTCAGCTTTAAAACTCGAACTGGAGAGAGGAGGTTGGGAAAGGCGGGAAGGCAGCACGCAGTCACTGTGGGATGCTCCCAAAAGCTTTCTTACTGGACGCTGGGGAGCGTTCCCGCGCAGGCTCCGTTGGTACCAACGATACCCATATGTGAAGACTTATTCTTGCTGTTCCCAGAGATCACCTGTTACAGGTAAGTAACTGTGCTTTCTGGTATGAGTGTGACCCTAAAATCATCCTCAGCAGTAAAAGACCAAGATAAAGAATTTGTTTGCTTTTTCAAATATTATGTTATCCTCCCTGAGCATTTTGTTCTGTTAGTTAAGCACAGATCCCTCTGACCAACACTGCTGCTGTGCTAACTTTCTTGATATCATAGGGGTATGTTTACTAAACCACGGTAATGTTATCCATGTTAGGTTCCGCGGTAATGGTATGGATGCCCATTCAAAGGAGTGGGCGGTGCATCATTAAAGCAAGATATGTGAGGTAGCACGTGTTACAAGGCTCTAACGCGTGGTACAGTGCGCCATGGACCCACCGCGCATGAACACCACAGTGGATGGTAAGTATCAGCGCATCTGAAGGGGGTTGCAATTCAAGGCGCGTTGACAGTAGAAGACGCACTGAGGGATGTGCAGACATGGTGCCACATGAGATAAGGAGCCGTAGGTGTAAGGCCATAGACCACAGGCAGCTGATAATGCAGTCTGTAATGGGGACGTGAGCCAGAGGTATCACAGGCACACACACCATGAAATGGTGTGCAGTGAAACAGGATGCAGAAGAGTAAACAAATATAATGGAAAGGGCATCAGGGGTCGGTCTGAAGGGCCAGCTGTGTGGATGGTGTTTTCAGAAGGGCAAAATGGGTAAGGAATCCAAAAAGGAGTAAGAGGGAATTGAACCGGTACACTGAGGAACCCAAACACAGCTCACTGACACCAATGCCAAACCACTGAGCCACCTGCCCACCCAGAGAACCCAAAGAAAGGGAGCATATGTAACAGTAGCATGTGACGGATAGGCTGCATGGAGGGGACACAACAGTGTACAGTGAAGAGAGGGAAGGGTGTGTGGAGAAGGGACAAAGCCGGAGCCATTGTATGGTAAGGAGAGCAGAACAACTGAAAGGAAAAGGAACCTGTGGGACCCAAACCCACAACCTTTGTTGGCTCCACGCACGTCTGCAACCACTATCCCAAACAACCACAATGCAAATATGTTCCACCAAGTGGCCATCGTGTCTGCTAGATTATCACGCAGTAGTGCATCATACGTGTGTTGCATCTTATGCACATTGTGGAGAACGCGTGTAGCAGGATGTCTGCCACGCAGCACGCACAAGAATGTGTGTGACGTTACAGACTCTCCTACGTGCCTTATGAGATAAGTCTAAGCACCCTAGAATATGTGGTTGGAATATGGCGCATAACAACAAAGCGTCAGGGGTCACACTAAAGGGCCGGCTGTGTGTATGGTGTGTGTACAAGGGCAAAATAGGCAAGAGAACCAAAAAGGAGTAAGAGGGAATCAAACTGGTACACTGAACAGCCCAAACACAGCTCATTGACACCAATATCAAACCACTGAGCCAACTGCCCACCCAGACAGCCCAAAGAAAGGGACCATATGTAACAGCTAGCATGTGACTTATAGGCTGCACGGAGGGGACCCTGCACTGTACAGTGAAGAGAAGAAGGGTGTGCGAAGAAGTGATGAAGCCGGAGCCATTGTATGGTAAGGTTAGCAGAACACAAGAAAAGATAAGGAACGTGTGGAAATGAAACCCACAACCTATGGTGGCACAATGCATGTCTGTAACCACTATGCCAAACAAGCATAAGAAGCACAATGCAGATATGTTCCACCAAAGGGAATGTGTGTATGGAAACCCATAGCACCCTGTGAGGCGGCGCGGTCTTATATGCACTGCGCATGGCGCGATCCTACATGCCTTGCTATGAAATGCATGTTGCATACGCGTATGCATAGTGCGCGTAAGACCGTGCCATGCACATGTATAAGGTGGGTCACATATGCACCAAATTGCAATGGTTTATAGTATGCAGACTGCCAACGTAGCATACGCAGCAATATGTCTGACGGGAAGCCATGAGAGGGAGACACATGGAAGGACACCAATGGTGGAACACCAGGCCAGCATCCCCCAGAAATGCATGAGGCTGAGATGGAGGCGGCAGGGCCCTCAGGGTTGTCCCAGCCCCCGCGGGAACAGCCAGTAGGGGCAACAGGAGGAAAGAGGAGAAGACGGCCCATGCCAGAGGAGGCACGAAAGAGGGCCCTAAGATTCAGCCATGCTGAGAACGACTACCTGCTAGCCAGTGTCCTCGAGCAGTACGAGGTACTGTATGGGCGCCTCAGCTCCACCTTGCCACAGAGTGCATGGACCATGGCCTTGGAGGCTGTACAGGCAACAGTCACAGAGGCAGGTGGCCCACACAGAGACATCGAGAGCCTACGCAAGCAATTTAGTGATACAAAGCATGGGGTCCATGTGCACATGACACATGAGAGACGCCATGCAGAGGCCACTGGTGGCGGGGGACCAAGCAGACTTGCCCTAACACCCATGGAGCAGCAGCTCGCTGAATGTCTGGGGCCCATATACCTTTACAGCCTGTCCCCAGCGCTGGACACAGCGCATCAACAGGCAGGTAAGACTGCGATATGTGGTACAGGGAAAGCTAACAACACAGCACATACAGGGGCTGCCTCAGGGTTGTGTGGGGCCATAACCTGGACACAGTGTGTGGCTACAGCTACATGTCCAGCAGAGGCCACAGACACATCAGGACCTGTATACTGCTAGGTTACCCCAACTGATGTCGGACATGCCCCACACTGTCTGCTTGGACATGGAAGGGGTACCAGATATCCACCGTACCACGTGCCAGTACCAACTGGCTTCATGAGTAGGAGGAACTGCAAACATAGGCCATGTAGAACCCCCAGAAAACCTAACATACCATGACAGCACCACCAGTACACAGAATGCACCATACCAGACCGTGCAGAGGGCAGCGGTGCTAATAGCAGACCAAACTATTGCAGAGAATGACAACATAGGGCCTATTGGTGGAGGCGAACAGGTGGCAGTGAGAACCACATTCCACAGCAACAGCATAACACAGCTCATACTGGACATGCGAAACACAGACCATCACCAAACAAAGGACAATGAAGCACAATAGAGACCCAGGAGGATAGGTATATGACATGGAGATGACAAGGGCCAAACATGGGAGTTACAACACCATGGTAGGTGGTGAGACACACAGCAATGACACTCACGATGCACAAATCCCAGAGCTGACACATACCAGGTATGTTGGTCAATGGACAGAGATAGCTGTGATGGCCAGAGGGGAGACATAGCTATGGGGGTCAGAGGAATGAAATAGCTATGGGGGTCAGAGGAATGAAATAGCTATGAGGGCAGGTGAAAGGCAACAGCTATGAGGTCCAGTGTAATATATAGAACCCCACTGTTCATTCCCGGTAATGTTCAGCCCTTCAGTACCCCACGTTAGTGCTGCGGGAGCTTCTCCCCGCCCATTGACCCCTTCTCTCTGCCCTCTGTGGGAAGTACCGTGGACGGTGATGTTAGCGTGCGTTAGGTACCCTCAACGTGCGTTAATGTTACATAATGTGTGTTAACTTAGCCGCTGCTACGTTAACGCGGTTTAGTAAACATACCCCTTAGTCTCTTGAAAACACATGCAAAGCAACTACATGGTCCTTACTGCATTTGTTTACTTCACACTACCATCTCAACCAGACCTCAGAGGCTATGCCTTTGGTCAAGCAGTACTGAAGAATTTGTCCAAACTATTCATCTCTCACATACACTTTAGACTGGTTTCTCCAAAACATCAGAACAGTTCGAAGATGTGGAGCAATGCTTTGCTTGGGAGTCACACACTTATGTGGCTGATTTAGATCATGCTTGTTGATGGAAAAAGCTAAGCTGCTTTTAACTGGTGGTTTTCCATTGACAAGATTAATTGGACACACAAAGCCATCCATCTATCTTAGAGTTGATGTTAAGTTGTAAACTAACTGAGGAGACTGTGGTGACTGTTGCATGCTGGTGAAGGCTATGTATGCTTAGAGCTTCATACTAGGCGCCCTTGTATTTCAGCCGTTGGAGGGAAGAGGGGGCGTCCGGCATCGATGCTCTCTCTCAACCGTGGCCGACACATCTTCTTCTGTATGTCTTTCCTCCGTGGTCCATGATAGGCAAGGTTCTCCAACGTCTCAGGGAGCATCGCGGTCCGGTGATCTTGTTGGCTCCAGATTGGCCTCGCCGGCCGTGGTATGCGGATCTAGTCCGACTGTCTTGAGCGTCGCCGCTCCATCTCGGAGCCTTTCCCGGTCTCCTGACTCAGGGTCCGGTGGAAATGGAAGACCCGGCTCCATACTCGCTTACGGCTTGGCTATTGAACGCCGCAGGTTAGTACGCAGGGGCTATTCGCCTAGTGTGGTCACTACTCTACTCAAAGCGTGGCGGTCGTCCACGTCCATGGCCTACGCTAGGGTTTGGCGATTTTTTCACAGTTGGTGTTCCCAGCGTGACTTATCTCCCTGGCGTGCCGGTATTCCGGACATCCTGGCCTTTCTCCAGGCTGGGGTGGACAAAGGTTTGGCGCTAGGTTCCTTGCGAGTACAGGTCGCCGCCTTGACTTGTTTTCGGGGTTGCATAGCGGGGCGGTCGATAGCTTCGCATGCGGACGTGTCTCGCTTCCTCCACGGAGTTAAGTCTTTACGGCCTCCGCTGCGTCTGCCGGTGCCGACGTGGGATCTCGCTCTCATTCTTCGGGCCCTCGTTGCTCCTCCCTTTGAGCCCCTGAAGGCCTGTTCGCTCAAAGATTTGACTCTAAAGACGGTGTTCTTAGTGGCTATTACGTCGGCACGCCGTATTTCCGAGCTACAGGCTCTTTCCTGTCGGGATCCCTATCTCTCTTTGTCTGCGGAAGGCGTGTCTCTGCACACTGTCCCTTCGTTTTTGCCAAAAGTGCTGACGCCGTTCCATGTTAACCAGCCTCTTTTCCTTCCAGCCTTTACCAGGGCTCAGTGTGATGGTAGTCGGTCTCCGTTACGGGCGGTGGACCTTAAGAGGGTGCTCTCCCGATACCTGAAAGTCACGAACTCGTTTCGTACGTCTGATCATCTTTTTGTCCTGTTTGCAGGTCGTCGTCGGGGCTCCGCGGCCTCTAAGTCTACAATTTCTAGATGGCTCAGAGGGGCCATTGAAGCAGCTTATATTCTTCGGGGGAAACCGGTTCCGGCGGGACTCCGTGCTCATTCTACACGGGCGCAAGCGGCTTCGTGGGCCGAGCGGTCTCTTGTAGCTCCTCTGGATATTTGTCGGGCGGCGACTTGGTCTTCGCTGTTCACCTTTGTTACGTCACTATAGGTTGGACGTTCAGGCTCGTCAGGACGGCTGCTTTGAAGCTGCGGTGCTGTCGGCGGCCTTGACCCCCCCTTAAGAGCAGGTAGTTTGGGTACTGCCTGTTTGTCTGGACTGGTCTAGCAGTATGACTTGGAAGGTGAAATTTCACTTACCGTTAATTTCCTTTCTTGGAATACTGCTAGACCAGTCCAGGACCCGCCCTGCTGTATGGTGCACTGCTGCTGGCGCTGGGCAGCCGCCGACTGCTGTCCTTCCTTTTCAGTATGCCTCGCCATGGGCAATCCATGAGTGCGTTGGTGCATGCTGACTTCAGCTCTGGGGAGTCCTTCGGCTCCCTTGTATATAGTTCATTGGGACCCTCTGGGGTACGGTTCAGTTTAAGTTACCATAGCTTTTATACATTACTGACAGAGACCCCTAGGGGTAGCTGTATATCACCAGGCTCCACCCTATCAGAGCTCTGGTAGAATTCTCTGTCTCCAAGATTTGCTGGCAGGGGTGCATAACCTGTTTGGACTGGTCTAGCAGTATTCCAGGAAAGGAAATTAACGGTAAGTGAAATTTCACCATATTATCTGCATATACGTACATCTTAACTCTATACTTACTAATCATTTTCCAAGTGGCTGTAAGTAAATATTAAATAATAAAGGGAAAAGTGGGGAACTATGGGGAACCCTTCCCCAAATCTAATAATCCCCATGTTTAACTTTGAAACTTCTATATTCTAAGAAGGCTTTTTTTTCCACATTACTGCGACACCTCCAGTAGCAAGAAGTAGGACCGTAGGCTCATATGTTGCCCCTGTTTTATAAAGGCGGCATATGTGCCATTTATAATTAGCCCACTGGAAAGCCCCCACACCATAACACCTGTTCTGGGGCGGGAGTAGCTTGGGGTGTGTGTGTATATTTCATAAAATGCATGCATACTTGCCACTCCCTCCCATTTTCCACTCCCAGGAACACCTGTATGTACATCGCATAAAAGTAAGCACTGCACAGCTGCCAAGTTACCCAGTTCCTGGAAAGATTTTAGGCCTTTGATGCATTATGGGACCTGCAGCACTGATTTCAGTGGCAGAATCAGGATCTACAGATTCCACACTACCCTGGTTTGCAAGATCAAAACCAGGACCAGTCAAAAAGGTTTCCTTCTGGAACTTGGTGACAGCAGTTGTGCGGTGTGTTTTCTGAGAACCTATTTTTATGCATATGTACTCTGGCAATTTTATAAGTGTTTACTGTTCTACATGCTTAAGTCGCTTTCAAAATTACCCTTAAGTGTGATTGATCCCACCTCTATATGCGTGTGCGGTGGGGGAAGAGGGAAGACCTTGGGCTGATCTTGCTTGAATGAAACAGGAAGAGGGAACATAGCTGGTCTTGTCTGTAGGGTGGGGGGGGGGGCAGGTGGTCACTCGTATATGCCAGAGTTGCTGTGCACTGTACTTGCTTTGCAAAGAGCTACAGCTTGATCTTATTTTACCATTAGTTTTGCAAAAACTGGATGTCTGCATTTTTTCCAGGACTTTTCCCTGAGCATTTGATTGAAGTTTTGAGCAGAGAGCTGGCCTTGGAGTGTGACTACAAGAGGGAAGCTGCTTGTGCTAAAAAGTTCAGGTGCGTATACCATTCTTTCTGTGTGGACAAGCAGGAAGTAAGCCCTCACATATGGCTGACATTCCTGATGGAGCCCCATGCGGGAATGCTTCCCAGCTTCTATTGGAAACTTTTGGGAGGCTCCACCATGCCTGCACGTCTCCTTTCCCACCTGCTGCTGCAGCGTTATCTTCCCCCACTCTTTATTTTTCGTGAAGCTCCTCTGACATGTTCCACAGTCCTCCATTGTTAAACTTCTTTTCCCCTACAAGATTCTTACCTAATTGATTTTCAACAACCTCATATGCCTGCTGTCGCAGTCTTTTTGTCATTTTCCTTGCCAGCCCTATCTCTGGTGAGTGTTCCAGTCAGGCCCACTTTCACCATTGAGCCATTCGACTTAGCTACAGCTGTTTTTCCTGATATGTCCTAAAAACTGGCAAGCGGGTTGAAACCATGCTGTAAATTTTCCAGGACCATATCCATCACGGATAGGCACAACTGGTGCCTTCAGTGCCTGGGACACAATCATCAGCCCATCTCTTGTGCTTTAAGTCTGCAGATGACGAAGAGAGGCCTCAAGGGTCAGGAGAAGCAACAAGAGTCCCTTTTCAGCACTTGGAGATCCGATCCATCCCTTTTGGCACCGATGACATCGGCCTCTATGGCGTCCAAGATGGCACCAGACAGTGCATTGACAATGAGGAAAACTCAAGCTCAGTTGGAGCCGAGTGCCCATAGTGCCTTGGAGCATAGGACATTGACCAGTCCCCGTTCAGGATCGAGGAGAAACTTGGCCTCTGCTCCATCGATGTCGAGGGTGATCATACCGAGCACTGGGTGAAGGCCCTGGTGCATTGGCATTGAAGCTCATCGAGTGCCCCCATAAGGTGCCTCAAAGGGAGGACTGCTCATCCTCCAGAGCATCAGAAGGGCAACAACAGCCTTCTGACAGCTGAGACCAAGTCGCTGATACTCCCGCACAGATGCTGGGTACATTGGTTGAAGTTGCTCAGGCCCTATGCCTTCGGAATCATCACCCTTAGAAAAGTGCCTATTGCAAGCACTCAAGGATTGCTTCACAGTACTATTTGCAATTCAGCAGACAGGAGCCTCGACATTGTCATCGACTATATCGAGATGCATGCCCTGTCGGTAGGAAAGTCATCGACACGGGGACACCAAAGGACCCCACACCAACTGATTTCTCTCTCTAGTATGTGGGTCTGAAGCACCCTCAAAATTGAGAAGAGCATCGAGGCATCATCGCTCCCAAAAGAACTCCCGTTCTCCTCGAAGCAGGAGGAAGATCCATTCAGAGACTCAGGTATTTTGACTTTCTCTCTTGAGTCTGACTCAGAGGATGGGTAAACAATGTGGAATCAGAAAACTTGTCGGAGGGCAGATCTCCTCGGCTCCCATCGGACCCTTCTCCATCTCATGAACTGCGTAAGTCTATTCCTGAGGACATGACCTCCCAGGATATTGTGAGAGATATGACCAAGGCCATATCATTTCTCATTGGAGACTGAAGATGAGCCCAGGGTGGAGGAACTGGAGATTCTTCAGCCCCTAAGGAAGTGTTAACGGTGCCTGTACACCGCATCCTACAGAGGATACAGATGACAACGTGGGAAAGACTTCTCACCATACCCCCAATGAGTAGAAGGCTTGACTCTGTGTATAAGGTTCAGAAAGCCCCTGGTTTTGAGAAGCCTCAGCTCCCGCACCACTCCTTGGTGGTTGAGTCTGCCCTATGAGGATCAGGAGCTCCAAGACTCATTCCTTTCTGCCCCCAAGAAAGGAGGCTCAGACATTGGATTCCTTTGGGAGACACTGTTTTCAGAGTTTCATGCTCGTAGCCCACATGGCCTCTTACATCATGTGCGACCTCACTGATCTAGCCCAGTTCCTTCCTTCTGAAAAGCTGGAACAGTTGGGCTATGGTAAAGACTGCTCATAGTCCGGGAAACTAAGATGGTGTTGAGAATAGCTGCCATGGGTATTGTTACCCGGAGACTTGCTTGGCTCCAGTCTTTCAGACCTCGAATGGTCTGTACAGGACAAGCTGGCGGACTCTCCAGGTGTACATCTGAGCCGACCTCCTACCACAGGACGTATCAGGATGGAGGCCAGAAAAAGACCTACTACCCTCACAGGCGTAGGAACTTTCCTCGGTCCCAAAACTCATAATAGAAATAGCAGGCCCCTTGACCTCAGCAATGCCATGAGAAGCCTCAGAAAACCCAATATGCTCCACAGCCAAAGCCCAGGAAGGAATTTTGACTGGTTCCTCAGGAGCATAGCCAATCTGCCAGTGCTAGCAGTGGGCAACCCCCCGGTGGGGGGGGACAGCCCACTCTCTTTGCTCAAAGGTGGCCCTCATAACCTCGGACTCATGGGTGCTGCAGATAATCCAAAACGGTTACATTTGCATTTATTTGAGCTGCCTCCAAATTGCTCCCTGAGAGTATGTCATCTTGACCCTCTCCATCAGGAAATGCTTCAGAGAGAGATCTCTACCCTCCTTGTCATTGAGCTCATGCAGCCATAGCAAGTAGGGTGGGGGTTTTACTCCAAGGACTTTCTGGTTCCCAAAAGAGCTGGGGAGATTCCATCTCATCTTAGACCTCAGAGACCTGAACTCCTACCTCGTAAGAGAGAGGTTCAAGATGATTTCTCTAGGCACTCTGCTTCTGTACCTTCAAACAGGGGATTGGCTATGCTCCCTAGATGCCTATACTCGTATATTGAAACTTTCTGTGAGCAGGATGCATCTTATTTATTTAACAGGTTTTTATACCGCTTTATCATTTCAGTCAAAATAGTTTACATTTGTACATTAAACAGGGGACATTGATAACTTTGATTTTTCTGAGGCAATGGAGAGTTAAATGACTTGCCCAAGGCCACAAGTAGTGCTAGTGGGAATCATACCCTGGTCTCTTGATTCCAAAGCCAGTGCTCTAGCTATTAGGCGGCTACTCCACTTCAGGTTTGACCTGGAAGGTTGACACTTTCAGTACCAAGCGCTGCCTTCTGGCCTGGCCTTGGCGCCCCACGTCTTCACAAAATGTTTTGTGGTAGTAGTAGCTTACCTCAGGACTCTGGGGGCCTTCTGTATGCTTATCCTCCAATTCTTCTCCTAGCGAAGACCCTCACAAGCTCAGAGCAGACAGAGATTCAGTGATCCCTCATTGTGCCTTATTGGCCCAAGTAACCATGGTAACTTGCTACAACTCTCCAATCTCCGACTGGGCCATGCTACAGATCTAATATTGCAGGATGATGGGAAAATGCTGCATCCCAACATCCGATCCTTGGCCCTCACTGCTTGGATGTTGAGAGGCTAGTCCTGTCAGAGCTCAGCTTGCCTGACGGCATTACTAATGTTCTTCTAGCTTCCAGAAGGACCTCAACGAGGACGTCTTATTGCCTACAAGTGGAGATGATTTGCCATATGGTGTGCCAATCAGGCCCTGGATCACTTCCTCTGCCCCACATACAAGATGCTTGAGTATCTTCTGCACCTCTCTGAATCTGGCCTGAAGTCCAACTCAGTCAGGGTCCACGTCCGTGCAACTGGAGCATTACTTCATGGCATAGAAGGGAAGTCCATTTCAGTACAGCCTTTGCTTGTTCGCTTTATGCGGGGCTGCTTCTTTTTAAGCCTCCTTATAAGCCCCCCCCCACCACCACTGTTCCCTCTAAGCTGTGCGCGTGTGCGCGCGCACACATCTCACCGAGTGAGCGCACATACTTTACAACAGAGCGCACAAAAATTACGGTTCTGATTCTGATAGAAAACAACACAGACTTTCTTAAAATAGAAAAGCTGTTGTGTATTTATGTTTTTCACAAGTTCTACAATATTTTCTAGTGCAATCAATGTGGTGTACATACCGTATTCTGACGTGTAGTCAAATTTTAAAGTATATAACTCCGAGTGTCGTTATGTGGCGCACAAAAATTTAACCTTCCTTCAAAAGCTGCACAGCTGATATTTTATGCGCGCACACAGCCTACAGAAAATTAGAGGGAACATTGCCCACCACCATGGTGTGGGATCTCATTGTGGTTCTTGCACAACTCATGAAGGCTCCCTTTGAGTCACTCGATTCTTGCCCACTGAAATTCTTGACCTGGAAGGTTTTGTTTCTGGTGGCAGTCACTTTGGCCCACAGGGTGAATGAGCTTCAGGCGCTAGTAATATATCTGCCTTATACCAGATTCTACCATAATAGGGTGATCCTCCATACTCATCCTAAATTCCTTCCGAAAGTGGTTTCAGATTTCCACCTTAATCAGTCGACTGTTCTACCAACCTTTTTTCCAAGGCCTCACACCCACAAAGGAGAAGCTGCATTGCACATGTTGGGCTGCGAGCAAGCCTTGGCTCTACCTGGAGTGGATGAAAGCCCATAGGAAGTCCATTCAGCTTTTTGTTTCCTTTGACCCCAGCAAGTTAGGGGCTGCCATTTCCAAATGTTCTTTCAATTTGGTTAGCAGACTGCCTCTTTCTTTTATTTCTAGGTAGGCCTGAGCATTGATGGTCATGTCACAACTCATAGTGTCAGAGCTATGACTGTGTCACTGGCCAATTTACGCTTGGTCTCCATGGAAGAAATGTGCAGAGCTGCAGTATGGTCTTCAGTCCACACCTTCACATCTCACTATTGCCTGGTTGGAGATTCCTGACATGGCAGCAACTTCGGCCAGTCTGTACATCAGAATACAACTCCATCCCACCTAGGCCCTTTCTGTCAGTCCAGGCTACCTAAAAAAAAGAGAAAAATGAAAGCAAAATGAAGAAAAGGGGCTATTGCTATTACTATACATTTTTTTTTTAATTTTGTAGTTGAATGTTGCCCCTGTTGGATGTCTTGGTGGTCTCCTCAGTTTTTGGTAACCTATAGCTTGAAAGTCCCATACGTGAGGACTTAGTTCCTGCTTGTCCATGGAGAATAGGTAGTTACTCACCTGTAGCAGATGTTCTCTGTGGAAAGTTGGAATAAATCCTCACAATCCTCCACCTCCCTGAGGAGTTTTCTGCTACATCTACAGTATGTTATCAGACTGAAGAAGATGGTGCCGCATCAGCCAGTGGGAAAGGAGGCGTGTAGGCACAATGGAGCCCCCCAAAAGCTTCCAATAGAAACTGGGAAGTGTTACTGTGCGGGGCTCCGTCGAGGACGTCACCCATACACAAGGACTTCTTCCTGCAGTCCATGGAGAACACCTGCTAAAGGTGAGTCACTACCTTTTCCCTCATTGCATGAGTTGGGATGCTGGTATGAAACTGAACTATTAAGAACAGTAACTATCTCTTACTGGGGTGAAAATAGTCATAAAGGTAGTAATTCTAATGCAACCCTTATATAATGAATTGAATCTCTCTAGGTCTGTGCCAGTGTTTGGGGCGTTTAATGATCTATTGCTGTTGTGGGGAAGGCTCTTGATATAAACCCTAGTTCATTTACAGTTATTTATTTTCCAAATGGAGATTACAGGTACAGAACACAATGTAAATCTTGCAAAGGTTGGGGTGGGGGTAGGATTTGTTTATGCCACGACATTTGAGTGTAGATTATAATCTCCATTGTAATTTGGATATGATACATTCATTCTTGGGGCATATAATGCTGGGGGGTTTTCTCTTTCTCCATGCATACATGCAGTACAGCGGCACACTCAATGAGCATTTCAGCACAGGTCCAGAGGCAGGAGGTCCTCTCCACCACCTAAGAACACCATTGGACTAAGCTTCCCTTATTTAGGTTTACTAAACTAATATCTTCCTCTGCTGATCGGTCAATATAATCTAAAACTCTTCCTTGAAATGTTCACTTCAAAGGAGGAAAAAATCCCACAAACTTTGCATGGTCATCCATTCCCAAAATGGCTCCTTGCCCTATCTATAAGGCATTGAATTTTTAAAATGCTTTCAAGACTCCATTTGGACAAATCCAAATTATTGCTAATCATTGGCATAATGACAAATTCTCCACTTCTGGACATCATTTTTTGGGGAAAGCTGCTGGTTAATGCAAGAACCCTCAGTATCCATACTAGCATGGTCTTTGGTGGTCGTATTCTAGATATTTTCAAATGAATATTAATCAGCTTTATTTGCATGCCTATGGTCCAGGAGACAGATTAATTTGCTTATGTTGCTTACCCTAACAAGCAGACATATCCATGGCCTTTGAGGGCCAAAGATCATTACTCTTGATCTGTATATGTATTTGCATCTTGAATATGTCAACCTATATTAACATAAACTCATTGGGGCATATTTAATAAGCCCTGCACTAGTAACGCACATGTGAGCTGCATTACCAGCGTGGGGTTGTGATCTAACTGCAGTGGGGGCAGGTACATCATCCCCCTGTAGTTACTATTCATCTCCAGGAACAAGCAGGAATGTAGTCATCACATATGGGTATCGTTGGTACCGATGGAGCCTGTGTGGGAATGCTCCCCAGCGTCCAATTAGAAAGCTTTTGGGAGCATCCCACAGCGCCTGCGTGCTGCCTTCCCGCCTTTCCCAACTGCCTCTCTCCAGTTCTTCTTTTTCCGCGGAGCCAGCAGGTCGTGTTCCTGTCACCGCAGAAGAATTCTTTTTTATTTATTTCTTTTTTGTGGTCGTGTCTGCCTTCCTTGACGCTTTACCGGTACCGCCATTTTTTTTCTTATTATTTCTGTCTTAAAAAAATATATTTATATTTTCTCTTTTTTCTTTTTCTTCAGGTGCACGTGCCTTTTTGGGCTTTAGGCCCAAAAACATCTCCTTACCATGGAAAAACCTGCTTCAGGTTTCAAAAAGTGCACCAAGTGTGGCGGTAACATTTCCCTCACCGACACCCATGAATGGTGTTTAAAATGTTTAGATTCTGACCACTCCATCACGGATTGTATGTCCTGCGCCATGATGTCTAAAAGAAGTCGGCAGACCCGAGCTGCTAAGCTCAGTACCCTGTTTCCCTCTGATGCAGCTTCGGTGGCATCGACGTCTTCCAGGGCTGCTTCTTCCTCCCATGGATCTCAGGTAACTAAACATAAGTCTAGCCGGTCCTCAAAGGGTAGATCTTCTAAGCATCGAGATGCCTCTGGCGTTGCCCTTGAGGGTTCTGCACCGGCAAAATTGCCCCGGCAGGAGGCTTCGGCTTCCAAAGCATTATCGGGGTTCCAGGATGTTCTCGAGGCCTCGACCTCGGCAGAACTACTGGTGCCATGCTCTGGGGTACCGGCGGTCTCCTCCGGTACCAACATCCAGGCATTGGCAGCGTCGATAGACCAGAGAGTCCTGGCTATTGAGCGCAGTCTGGCGGCTCTACTTGCAGCATCGATGCCCTCGGAACCACGACAGACAATTCCACCGGCCCCGGCATCGGTATTGGTATCGGTACCGATAGCATCGACATTGGCATCGGTGTCTGCTTTGCCGGTACCCAGTCATCCGATGACCTCTGGTACCGATACCCCGGTACCGGTTACTCCCGGTACCGACTTCAGTCGGTACGGGTATCGGGCTCTTCAAGAGCATCCGGACAGATGGTACTTCGAGTCCTCAGAAGAATCTGAGGATTCTGACAGTTCTGTCGATGCAGCGATGCTTCTCCCAGAGGATCCCTCCTCCCCTAAACGCAGGATGTCTCCTCCAGAGGATATTTCCTTCCAGGATTTTATCAGGGAGGTGGCTCGGGGCCTGTCCATTACTGTGGCCCCTGAAACAGAGCCAAGGGCCAAGGAGTTGGAAATTCTACAATATCCAAAAACTCTTAAGGAGGCAGCTACCTTGCCCATTCATGAGATTTTATATGATCTCATGTTAAGGATGTGGGAGACACCTCTTACCACCACTCCTCATTCTCGCAGACTGGATACTATGTATTGAGTCCCTCCTTGTCCTGGTTTCCATAAGACTTAGCTTCCTCACCACTCTATTGTAGTGGAATCAGCTATGAGAAGGATCAAGAGTGCAAAGAGACATGCCTCTAATCCTCCAGGACGTGAGTGCAGAACCCTGGATGCTTTTGGACGTCGGGTCTTCCAAGCTTCCATGCTTTCTGCCAGGATCAGTTCCTATAGTCTCTACATGGGAATGTTCCTGAAGGAGGTCACAGATGATCTAGAGGCTTTAGATCCTATTCTTCCTGAGGATAGACAGGATTTTCTCACGTTGGTCAAACATGCCCAAAATGTTTCTAAATTTTCCAACTGTGCAGCCTTTGACTGCTTTGAGTGCATAAGCAGAACCTCGGCTATTGCCATAGGTGCACGTAGAATTGCTTGGCTCCAGGCATCTGATCTAGAGCTCTGGGTACAAGACAGATTGGGAAATATTCCTTGTACTGGTGAGAACCTGTTTGGTAAAGATTGGCAGGAAAAGGCCAATGAAATGGATGCTGAAAATTCCACCTTGGATAGATTATCCAAGTCCACTGCTGATCCTGCTAGAAAGAAATTGTTCAAGAAACCATTCTTTTCTAAAAAGAAAAGATTTTATCCTGCTTATGTTCAGCAGGGACGTACTGCAGGTCAGCTTGCTAGGAAAGGTCAGCAACCATCCAAACAGAAGAAAGCAAAGACTGCTAGGTCTCAGCCGGCCCAGCAGGCTCAGCCTCCACAGGGCCTTTGACTCTCAACTAGAGAACTTAGCCTTCCTGGCTCTCGGGGGACCAGAGCCTTCCACCATTCCAGGAAGGATATGTCATTTTGCCCCAGATGGGGGCAAATAACAGCAGAGCATTGGACACACTCCATCATAAAGGAGGGGTACAAGCTTCATTTTTCAAGCATGCCCCCTCACACAATAGTAAAGCAGTTCAATTCTCCGACCTCTCTCATCAACCTGTTAGGTCAGGAGATCACTATCCTTCTTGCCCAAGGGGCAATAGAAGAAGTACCCATTCATCAGCAGGGTACAGGATTCTATTCCCCTTATTTTCTTATCCCAAAGAAAACAGGGGGTTACAGACCTACCTTAGACCTCAGAGAATTGAACAAATTCCCTGTCAAGGAGAAATTCAAGATGATTTCTCTCGGATCTCTGCTGCCATACCTTCAGAGTCAGTATTGGCTTTGTTCTCTAGATCTCAAGGATGCGCACACTCATGTCCTCATCCATCCAACCCACAGAAGGTTCCTTCGGTTCCTTTTTCAGCAAAAGCACTACCAATACAGGGTGCTTCCTTTTGGCCTGGCCTCAGCACCAAGGGTGTTCACGAAATGCATGGCTGTAGTAGCAGCATTTCTCTGCACTCTAGGGATATTCGTCTTCCCTTACTTAGACGACTGGCTCATTCGAGCACCAACAGAGTCAGAGGCCAGGACTTCTCTATCCTGCACAATGCGTATCCTTCAGTATTTAGGGCTGGTAATAAACATCCCAAAATCCAGTCTAACTCCCACTCAGTCTATAGAGTTCATAGGAGCTTTGCTGGATACCAGAAAGGCAAGGGCCTATCTCCCCCAGGCTCGTTGCCTTCGCATGGTGCAGTTAGCTTCTCAAGCAGTGCTAAAGCCTCATCTAACTGCTCGAGAAGTGTTACAACTACTAGGCCACATGGCATCTACTATGCATGTGGTTCCCTATGCTCGCCTCCATATGAGAGCAGCTCAGTGGACTTTATCCACCCAATGGACCCAGGCATCAGGATGCCTGTCAGACAAAATAGCAAACACTAGTCGCCTTATTTTGTCCCTCCAGTGGTGGAAGTCCACTCAAAACCTGTTGCTGGCGTCCCCTTTTCAACAACCCTTACCCCAAGCAACTCTCACAACAGATGCTTCTCCGATGTGTTGGGGAGCTCATCTCCAAGACCCAAGGCACCTGGTCTCCACAGGAGAGTCATCTACATATCAAATCTCTTGGAGCTCAGAGCAATCTTCCTTGCTCTGCAAGTGTTCCACACCCTGCTCAGCTACAA
This sequence comes from Ichthyophis bannanicus, assembly GCA_033557465.1. Taxonomy (NCBI): domain Eukaryota; kingdom Metazoa; phylum Chordata; class Amphibia; order Gymnophiona; family Ichthyophiidae; genus Ichthyophis; species Ichthyophis bannanicus. Next base: position 365,767,362 of record CM066033.1, on the reverse strand, counting down.
GACAGTCCTCATTCATACGGACAATCAAGTAGCCATGTTCTATGTGAACAAGCAGGGAGGAACAGGCTCTCTGTCGCTTTGCAACGAAGCTTTACGACTATGGGCCCTCGCCAGAGAGCATCAGATTCATCTCCTGGCAGTGTATCTTGCAGGCATACAAAACTCTTGGGCGGACAGACTCAGTTGAGTCCTGCTTCCACACGAATGGTCTCTGCATGCAGACCAGGTAACCAAGAGTTTTCAAATTTGGGGAACCCCGGACATAGACCTCTTTGCAAGTCCATGGAAGTCCAAACTTCCCCGGTTCTGTTCCAGAATTCTGGCTCAGAAGGCTCAGGCCAGGGATGCTTTCCTCCTTCATTGGGGTCAAGACTTCCTGTATGCCTTTCCACCCATTCCCCTAATTCCCAGAACCCTGTTCAAGCTTCAGAGAGACAGAGGCCATATGACTCTCAAGCTGCCTCCCTGGAGTTAGGGTCTGCTCCAGATCTCCTATCTCAGGAGGACAGAATGTTATGGCATCCCAGTCCCTAGTCTCTGCATCTCAGGGCTTGGTTGCTGAAGGCCTAGATCTCCAAGATCTTAATCTTCCTCAGCAAGTAAAAGATATTCTTTTTGCTTCCAGGAAACCTTCCACAAGACACTCTTATGCTTTTAAGTGGAAAAGGTTTACCATATGGTGTTCGCGGAAGGGTCTTAACCCCCTTGCGATACCTCTGGAATCATTGCTGGAGTATCTCCTTCATTTATCCAATGCAGGACTTAAGACTAACTCAGTAAGAGTCCATTTGAGTGCTATTGCAGCTTCCTTTAAGCCTCTAAATGGACAACCTATCTCCTCTTATCCTCTTATAGCAAGATTGAGGAGAGGCCTTCTTCTAACTAAGCCTCCCATTAGGCCACCACCGGTGGCATGGGACTTAAACCTGGTTCTTGGGCAGCTCATGAAGCCACCCTTTGAACCTTTAGCTACTGCCTCCTTTAAATTCCTTTCTTGGAAGGTTATCTTTCTCATTGCAATCACATCAGCACGCCGCATTAGTGAGTTGCAAGCACTAATAGCTGATCCACCTTTTACAAGGTTCCATCATGACAAGGTAGTCCTTAGGACTCATCCACACTTTATGCCAAAGGTGGTCTCGCCTTTTCATCTAAACCAAGCGGTCTACCTACCTGTGTTTTTTCCAAGGCCTCATGCATCAAATGCAGAGAGGAATTTTCATACCTTGGACTGTAAAAGAGCTTTAGCCTTTTACTTACAAAGAACACAGCAACATAGAAAGTCCTCAACTCTTTGTTGCTTTTGATCCTTCTCATTTGGGACTTCCAGTCTCCAAGAGAACTCTATCTAACTGGATTTCTCAGTGTATTTCCTTCGCCTATCAGAGTAAGAACCTTTCTCTGGAGGGCCATGTCACAGGTCACAATGTGAGAGCCATGGCAACCTCAATGGCTCATCTGCACTCTGAATCTGTCGATGACATCTGTCGAGCAGCGACTTGGGCCTCGGTTCATACTTTCACAGCCCATTACTGCTTGGACAAGGACTTCCGCCGGGATGCCTTGTTTGGTCAGGCTGTTCTCCAACACCTGTTCCATACCTAATCAACTCCTACCCGCCATCCCTGGTAGGATGCCAAAGATCCATGGGGGGAAGTGGAGCCCTGGTCAGGGACACACAACTTCTGAGGTCTCTCCCTGGCACCTAAAGCTAGGGAGTCCCCATATGTGATGACTACATTCCTGCTTGTTCCTGGAGATAGCATAGTTACTCACCTGTAACAGGTGATCTCCGGGAACAGCAGGAATTTAGTCCTCACAACCCATCCACCTCCCCTAGGAGTTGTATCTCTCTATCTATCTTTTTTCCTTTCCCTCTCTCTCTCTTTGTCTCAGCTTTAAAACTCAACTGGAGAGAGGCAGTTGGGAAAGTCGGGAAGGCAGCACGCAGGCGCTGTGGAATGCTCCCAAAAGCTTTCTAATTGGACGCTGGGGAGCGTTCCCGCGCAGGCTCCGTCGGTACCGACGATACCCATATGTGAGGACTAAATTCCTGCTGTTCCTGGAGATCACCTGTTACAGGTGAGTAACTATGCTTTCACCGTGGTGAAATGGTCATGGGTACAACTAATATCATTGATTGAGGTGTTAGTTGTACTCATGCTACTTGCACAGAGTGTAAGTAGCGCAGGCTACAAATGCCCGAGCTAGCTGCACTAACACAGAAATGGCTGGTCCCGCCCAGTTATTGCTTTGATGCGCGCTACCAAGGAAGTGCAGGGCTTTTAGTGCGCATCCCCGTGCTATTTTTTAGCAGGTACCCAAACTGCACATTAAATCCATGCGCTACCCGGTAGCATGCTTTAGTAAACGTGCTCCATTGAGGGGAAAATGTAGTCCTGAACATTTCAACTTTACTGCGTCCCCAAAAATATTCTACTTTCATTTTCTTTCTAAAAAACTGGAGTAAAGGGACCAGAGACCGAAGTAATTGAAGTGATGCTTGTAGAACACCATAGCTTAGGCCTGGCTTATAGATCTTAGATTTGTCAAAAGGTTGATGTTTGCCTACTGCCTGTGTGATGCATGCAGGTGTGAGAGCAGTTTTGGAAGGCACTCTTCTCAGTCTTTGGCTTCAAACCTCTTCTTGTCAGGGTGGTGATGTGATGCCGAAAGGTCAGTGGCTAGGTTGGGGGTAAGAGAGAGAGCTAAATAGTCGGGAGTGCTCGGAAAATGTGTTTTGAGGATAAACCAGAGATAAATTTAAGAGCACAAACCAAACTGCATATCAGCAGTGCACATTTATACTACAAGACTAATTTTGTAACAGGTCACGTGTTTGTCAAGGCCAAGTAGGTGCTTATTTCTATCCTATTTTATAAAAACATAAACGCCCATGTGCCTTTATGAAATATGAGGAGTAAACCAGCAGAAATCATGGTTAGATTAAAGCCATGGACATTTATTTATTTTTATTTTTTTTATTTTTTTATTTAGACAGTTTTGTATACCGCCTTATCCTTCAATCAAAGCGGTCACAACACAATTGGGGGATACATTTAACACACAGGGATATGAGACACATACACTAATACTTACAGGGAACATGGGCAATGGAGGGTTAAGTGGCTTGCCCAAGACCACAAGGAGCATCTGTGGGACTAGAAACCCCAGTCCTTCCGGCCCAAGGTTGCTGTCCTCTAGTGGGATTTGAACCCCCGACCTTCCGGCCTGAAGTACCTTGCCCCAACCACTAGGCTACTCCTCCCTCTACACCTGCTGTAGAGCAGGAATACGTGCATGTAAGATCCACATATACATGCATATTATATAAATTATGCAGTCCAGCATAACTGGGATTTTATTTTGAGGCTTGGGGGGGGGGGGGGGGGGGGGGGTATTAAGGAAATTTCTATCTGGTTACAGGGCCTGCAGCTGAATTTAGCCAAAGCTGAAATTCTAGTTGTACATCATTTTGCGGATAAAATTATCCCTACTGAATTGTGGTAGAGAGACAGAAAATTCCTATTGTGGCACAAGTGTGATATTTTAGAATTTTAGATTCAGTCTTTCATTCTGTCCCTTTGTCAGGAAGTTGGTACGAAGGTCATGTTTTTAAATTACATTTTTTGAGGAGGCTGAATTATTTTATTGACTGTTCTAATTTTACAACAGTCTTATAGGCTTTAGTCTTAACACCTTTAGATTATTGTAATGTTATTTTATTTGGCCTTTGTGCATCCACTTGAAACCCCTTCAGATTATACAGATTATTGCTGCCTGATTTGTTAATGGGGATAAAAATAAATGATTGTCACCCCAAATTTATGGCAGTTACATTGGTTACCGATTCTGTGGAAGATAAGGTTTAAAGTGGTGAATTTGGTTTTTAAAGTTTTGAGGATTTATATTTCCCTTGCAAATTCTGTGGTTCTGGATTTTTATAATCCAGTATGCCAGTTAAGTTCTCAAGAGATTTTCAGTGTGAAAATTTTAGATAAGCTGTTTTCATGTTCTGGCCCCGAAGTGTGGAATGAGCTGCTAAAAGTTCTTAGATTGCAGCTAGATTATTTTAGATTTCTGGAAGAAAGTAAAGGCCTATTTTACTCAAAGAGATTCGTAATGATGAAGGGGTTTATAGGTTAAGCTAATATTATTCAGTGTATGTTTTGTCTGTGTTGTGTTTATTATTTCTTAAGTTTTGTGGTATACAAGTATTATAAATAAATAAATAAATATGCACATAAATCATGGTTCCACCTGCACGCCACCCCAGAACATGGCTACATGTAGGTCACGTAAAAGTATGCACCTTCGTTTCATGCCATGTACATTTGCGTCCATAATTCCTTGGGCAATTTTATAAAAACCCTTTTACATGCATAAAAAGGGTATTATGTGTGAGAAATGTTTATAAACTTACCCCCTACATGTTCAGTCCTCATCTGTGTATGTTATAAGGAAAATGCTTTGGTTTAGCAGTCGAATGTGAACTTTTTAAGAGACTTGCACTTGGCTTCCCTGCAGGGAGCTGATGAAGGACCATCCTTTCTTCTATGTGCCTGCTGTGGTAGATGAGCTCTGCAGCGACCACGTCTTGACCACAGAACTTGTGTCCGGATTTCCACTGGACCAAGCTGAAGGACTCAGCCAGGAAATTCGAAATGAGGTATTTCACGAGGACCTTAGGGTATGGAAGGGAAAAATGATTTAGACATATCAGGGCTATCCTCCTCGCTAAGCCTGGGCTGTAAATAAAGGTATATGATCAGGTCTTCAGTGTCTACATTAATCAGAAAGTACTGTAGATGCTGGAAGCTCCAATGGCATGTTTAGTAATTATGTTTGCTTGTTTTAATAAATAAACAAAATATGATAACTGATTGGACAAGCTGCTGTTGCTGCCATTATAGCATTGGAAGAAAAGTGGATATTTTTGAGAAAGGTGGTTTGATGATCACATAACATTATGCCTGGTAAATTCATCACTGGTTTTCAAGCTTTTTGTTTGTGCCTTGTGGGGACTGGGATTGGCCATTCTGCTTTCATTGGCACCCTACCAGTCTATCTCCAAACCTTCATGTCAGAGAGTTGACCTAGATTTAGGAAAAGGAGCTAACAAATTATTTAACATACTAATGGGTAACTATCTCATTTGGGACATGCCAGGAAGGTAACATTTTCCAGATGCAGATGACAAAATTATTCAGAATTGTTAAAATGTCAGAGAATTCTAAAGATTTGCAAAGGAATCTTCTGAGACTAGGCATCTAAATGGCAGATGAAATTCAAAATAGGCTAGTGGAAAGTGATACACATAGGGAAAAATAATACCAACTACAAGTACAAAATGTTGGGTTGTGATTTAGAAGCCACTACCCAAGAAAAAGATCTTGGTTATCATTGTGGACATTTTGTTGAAATTTTCAACCCAGTATGCTATGGCTACCAAAAAACAAGAGAAAGGGATTATTCAAAAAGGAATAGAGAACAAAACTGAGAATATCATTATGCATCTGTGTAGATCCATGGTGCAACTGCACCTTGCGCATTGTATGAATTTCAGGTCATCCCATCTCAAAAAGGATATAGCAGAACTATAAATGCAAAAGGTAGACAGATTCCATGCTGCTTATCTCAAGAATAAACAGTGGATTTCCCCAAATTTTAGAAAGTATTTTTTCATGCAATGTATAATCAAGTTGTGGAATCTGTTGCCAGAAGATGTGATCAAGCCGACTAACATAACAAGGCTCAAAAGAGGCTTGGTCAAATTCATGGAGGAACGTCCATAAAAAAAAATTCTTAGCCAGGTAGATATGGGAGAGCCATTGCTCATTCCTAGCAATAAAAAATAGATCTTCTTTTTGAGATCTGCTGGTTCTCCAGGACCAAGCAGGAAGTCAGTCCTCACATATGGGTGACGTCGGCGCCGACGGAGCCCTCGCGGAGCAATTTTCCCCAGCTTTCACAGAAAGCCTTTGGGAATTGCAGCGCGCATGCGCGGTCACCTTCCCGCCCAAGGGTGCCATCTTAGCCAGTCTTCTTTTTTCCGCGGAGCCCTACAGACGTACCCGTCGTGTCCCCGCTAAAAAAAGTTGATTTTCGTGAGTTTTCTCGTTTTTCAATTCGGTTCGACGCCGGTCGTTTTCCTGCCCGGACTCGCGACGCCGTTGCGAGTCCTTCTCTTATTTTTCGGTTTTTCTGATTTTTGGTCAGTTTCGTTTTCGGTTTTTTCGCTGGCAGCCCGGTCCTTTGACCTTGCAGGGGCCCTTTTTCCCCCGATGGCTGCCAGTGGTTTCAAGCGGTGTGGTCAGTGTGACAGAAATATGTCACTCACTGACACACACGATAATTGCCTCCGCTGCCTGGGCCCGGATCATGAAGAAATGATCTGTGGAGCCTGTGGCAAAATGTCCTCCAAAGCGTTGAGGAGTCGGCGGCATCAGCGGGATAGAATCTTCGCTGACCCCAGCCGTACCCGGACCTCGTCGGAGGCCTCGGCATCCAGAGGCTCCAGCTCTGACCATCGCCGAAGCTCCTCCGACAGGGGTTCTCCCTCCGGAGACCATCGACGGAAGACAAAACCCGCGAGGGCGGCGTCAGTGGACGCTCCTGGCTCCGCGAGGGACAGGTCGCATAGCCCCGACAGCCGTCCCGGGTCTTTGGAGAAGGAGCACCTCCCGAAGCGACCTCGCCTGGAGTCGGAGTTGCCTGCTCGGGTAAGTCCTGTGGTCCTTCTGGACTCGCCTCCGAGAGGTCCGAAGTCGGGCCCGACGCCGTCGGGGCCCGAGTCGGGGGCTGCTGGGTCACCTGAGGTCAGACTCAGGTTGACGGCCTTGGAGAGCAGACTATCTGCCTTCATGGACCAGCAGCGGGCACTGATCGCTAGCCTCGCTGGTGCCGCTGCCCCGACCGCCGGGACGTCGACGTCTAAGTCGACCCCGGAGACCGAGCCGATCCTCGAGTCCATGCGAACTCGAGTCGATCCTCGGTCGAGGTCACCCTCGGCCTCCCGTTCGGGACCGAGGTCGTCGCCGCCGACTCCCTTGGCGTCGGGGCGGCCGACGCCTCCGCCTGCCCGAGCCGACCCCACTGATTCCTCCTCGGAGTCGGTCTGGGAGTCTGAAGAGGAGGAGTCACCTGATTCCTTTCGGACTCGGTGTGTCCCCTCGGACTCACCTGAGTCCGAACCTCGGAAACAGTCCCCTCCGGAGGATGCCCGGTTCTCGGACTTCGTCAGGGATATGGCCAAGGCTTTGGCCTTCCCTGCGGATCCCGAGGAGGAGCCTCGAGCCGAAGAGCTCGACGCCCTTCAGTACGACTCTCCCGCCCGGGAGCACTTTACTGTACCGGTGCCTCCCATGCTGGAACGACTACTCTTCCGCATGTGGGAGAGTCCGGCCTCGTCGCCGGTATTGAGCAAGCGGGTCGATTCCATCTATCGAGTCCGCAAGAGTCCTGGCTTCCAAAAAGCACAGCTGCCACACCATTCCATGGTAGTGGAATCGGCCATGCATAGGCTTAAGAGCCAGAAAATGCACTCCTCGGTGCCTCCTGGCAGGGAGGCCCGTAACCTGGATGGCCTTGGTAAGAAGTGTTTCCAGGGCTCTATGCTGGCTTGTCGTGTCCAGACCTACCAGCTATACATGGGCATGTATCTCCGAGACCTGGCTAAAGAGCTAGCCGGATTCTCCGCTGGACTGTCCGAGGAACCTTTGCGGAGGTTCCTAGCCTTAACAACTGGTATTCGGGAATGCTCCAAATTCATGTCCCGAGCAGCCTATGATGGCTTTGAAGCATCGGCTCGTGTGGCCGCAGCTGGCATCGGTGCCCGCCGACAAGCTTGGCTTCAGTCGTCTGACCTTGAACCTTGGGTGCAGGACAAGTTGGTCGATGTCCCCTGCAGAGGTGAGAACCTCTTTGGCAAGCCCATGGCTGAAAAGGCTGCACAAATCGAGACGGAGACTCTCACCAGGACCAGGCTTTCTAGGAAGACCTCCGCCCCTTCCCAGAAAAAGAAGGGCTCAGGAAAGAAGTCCTTTTACCCGAGAAAGGCGGCTGCCTATAAACACTACCCCCAATATCAGGCCCCTCCAGCTCCCCAACAGGGTCAGCAGGCCAAGGGACGGGGTAACGGGTCCCGTAGGCAGCAAGCCCCCAAGCCTGCACCACCAGCCCCTGCTCAGCAGGGTGGGGGTTTTTGACTTCCTCAGCATAGCCTCACCCCCTCAGCTGGTTCCTCCCAGCACCAGAGGCCGGCTGGTTCACTTCGCCCACAGGTGGTCCAACATCACTTCAGATGCCTGGGTGCTTCAAGTCGTGCGAGAAGGATATCTTCTCCACTTCCATCAGGTCCCTCCCTCTTATTTTCCGGGAGAACCTCCTCGACTCCCTCTGCACAGGGACTTACTCCTTCAGGAGTTAGCAAGTCTTCTTCAGGACCAGGCTGTGGAACCGGTGCCCCACCACCTGAGAGGTCAAGGCTTTTATTCCAGGTATTTCCTAATACCAAAAAGGACAGGAGGCCTCAGACCCATCCTGGACTTGCGCAACCTCAACAAGTTCCTTGTGCGGGAAAAGTTCAAGATGCTTACCCTTGGAATCCTTCTGCCCTACCTCCAGCAGGGAGATTGGCTATGCTCCTTGGATCTAAAGGATGCCTACACGCACATCCTCATCCACCCAAGCCACCGCCAATACCTAAGGTTTGTGGTGGCAGGAAATCACTACCAGTACAGAGTACTGCCCTTTGGCCTATCCTCCGCACCGCGAGTCTTCACAAAATGTCTCGCGGTGGTGGCGGCCTATCTCAGGCTTCACGGCCTCTATGTCTTTCCGTACCTCGACGACTGGCTCATAAGAGCATCGTCCTCTCCGGCAGTCGCCAATGCCACACACCGCACGGTGACTCTTCTGCAGTACTTGGGCTTTGTCATAAACTTCGCAAAGTCCACTTTGCTCCCCTCACAGGATCTCGAGTTCATTGGCGCAAGACTGCACACTCCTCAGGCTCGAGCTTTCCTGCCTCTCGACAGGGCTCAACGGCTCATGGACCTAGCCGGCCGTTTTCGCAGCCAGTCCCTGGTCTCCGCCAGGCGCTTCCTGAGACTACTCGGCCATATGGCTTCCACCGTCCACGTGACCCCCAATGTTCGCCTGAATATGCGGCCGGCTAAATGGTGCCTTTGCCAGCAGTGGCAACAATCCACCGGCGGACTAGCCGACTTAGTGCGCCTCTCCAGACCGCTGGCCTCTTCCCTACAGTGGTGGCTTCATCGGCCGAACCTGGTGCTCGGAATGCCGTTTCAGTCGCCTCAGCCGGCTCAAGTGCTGACGACCGATGCTTCCCTCCTGGGTTGGGGAGCTCATTGCCAAGGGGCATGTACTCAAGGTCTCTGGACCGCGTGGGAGTCTGCTCAACAGATCAACTTCCTGGAGCTCAGAGCTATTCGTCTGGCGCTCAAGGCTTTCTCCCACCTGACTTCTCACCAGTCCGTCCTTGTCCAGACGGACAATCAAGTTGCCATGTTCTACGTGAACAAGCAGGGGGGCACGGGCTCCTTCCTTCTCTGCCGAGAAGCTCAGAAGCTCTGCTCTTGGGCCGTCAGTCACGGCATTCTTCTCAAGGCAGTTTATCTCCCAGGCCAAGAAAATTGCCTGGCGGACAAACTCAGCAGGATACTCCAGCCGCACGAGTGGCGTCTGGATCCCTTGGTAGTTCAGAAACTCTTTCTGAAGTGGGGCCTCCCCACGATGGATCTCTTTGCCAGTCCTCTCAACCGGCAACTTCCTCGCTTCTGCTCTCGTCAGCCACATCCCCTTCGGGTAGCGGCAGATGCTTTTCTGCTCTCATGGTCGGAAAGCCTTCTCTACGCTTTTCCTCCCATCCCGCTAGTCTCCCGAACTCTGTTCAAGGTTCTCCGGGACAAAGCGTCCATGATCCTGGTGGCTCCTCGCTGGCCCAGACAGCCGTGGTTCCCACTCCTGTTACAATTAGCGGCGGAGGATCCGTTCCCTCTGGGGTTTCAACCGGATCTCCTAACACAGGATCAGGGGTCTCTGCTACACCCCAACCTCAGATCTCTCAACCTAATGGCCTGGCGGCTGAAAGGGTAGTCCTTGCTCCCCTTCTCCTGCCGGCAGAGGTGGAAGAGGTCGTCCTAGCTTTTCGGCGCCCTTCTACCCGCAAATGCTACGCCCTTAAATGGCGTCGCTTTTCCGTTTGGTGTGTACAGCAGTCTCAGGATCCCTTCTCCTGCTCGGTGTCGGTGATCTTGCAGTACCTGCTCTACCTCTCTAATCTGGGACTTAAGTCCAACTCCGTCAAAGTCCACCTCAGTGCTCTTTCAGCACACCATGTGCCGGTGGACGGCAGACCTCTTTCCAGCGACCCTCTCGTAGCACGGTTTCTCCGAGGTCTCCTTCTACTTAAACCACCTCTGCGCCCGCCAGCACCTGACTGGGATCTGAATGTGGTTTTACAGCGGATCACCTGTCCGCCTTTTGAACTGATGGCTACCTGTTCTCTGCGTTTTCTTTCGTGGAAAACCTTATTCCTGATAGCCCTCACTTCCGCTAGATGCGTAAGTGAATTGCAGGCGCTCGTGTCTGATCCTCCCTTCACTCGGTTCTACAAAAATAGGGTAGTCCTACGGACTCACCCGAAATTTCTTCCAAAGGTTGTCTCCCCTTTTCACATTAATCAGGAGGTGGTACTTCCAACCTTCTTTCCCAGGCCTCACTCCAGCCGAGCTGAACGAGTCCTGCATACCCTGGACTGTAGAAGAGCATTGAACTTCTACCTTGACCGTACGCGGGAGCACCGTAAAGCTGCTCAGCTTTTTGTGTCTTTTGACCCCAATAAATTGGGGCTCCCGGTCTCCAAGCGTACTCTGTCCATCTGGGTTGCTGACTGTATCGCTTGGGCTTATGGGGCAGCCGGACTCTCCTTAGAAAGTCGAGTCACGGCTCATTGTGTTCAGGCGAAGGCTACGTCAGTGGCTTACCTCCGCTCTGTTCCGCTGGCAGACATCTGCCGGGCCACTACTTGGTCTTCGAGCCAGACTTTTGCGGTCCATTACTGTCTCGAGAGGGAGTCCCGCAGGGACAGTGCTTTCGGACAGGCAGTCCTCCGAAATCTCTTCGAGGTTTGAGCAACTCCTACCCTCCATCCCGGATGGGGGCTACCAGTGGGTAATAATTCAGCGAAGATTCCTTCCTTCTGTACTGCTGAGCTAGAGGGAGCTCATTTTTGTGCTTAGGGTCTCCGGTAGCCTTAAGCTTGGGAGTCCCATATGTGAGGACTGACTTCCTGCTTGGTCCTGGAGAAAGCGTAGTTACTCACCTGTAACAGGTGTTCTCCAGGAGCAGCAGGAATCAGTCCTCACAACCCTCCCTCCTCCCCGTGGAGTTGCAATCATCTGCTTAAGTTTTTTTGCTGTCTTTTAGCTATGTCATCAGACTGGCTAAGATGGCACCCTTGGGCGGGAAGGTGACCGCGCATGCGCGCTGCAATTCCCAAAGGCTTTCTGTGAAAGCTGGGGAAAATTGCTCCGCGAGGGCTCCGTCGGCGCCGACGTCACCCATATGTAAGGACTGATTCCTGCTGCTCCTGGAGAACACCTGTTACAGGTGAGTAACTACGCTGTACTTGTGACCTGGCCTGGCTACGATCAGACATGGTGCTGGCCTGATGGATTTGGTCTGACCCAACATGGCTTTTCTTATGTTCTTATTTTGCCTCAGTGGCTTTACTGCTCCACCAAGTTCACTTTCAACTATAAACGGGGCTTCAATTATAGGGGAAGTGTTGCCAGGTAAATAGTTTTTATTTATTTATTTTATTTATTTAGACAGTTTTGTATACCGCCTTATCCTTCAATCGATTCTGTAAGTATTATCCCCATCAAAATGCGTTAATCTAACACAAATCACCAGAGGATATTTCAACCTTGTAGGTTCTCATAACCCTCAGTTAGAGATTTGTATTTTCTTTATGGGTTTCCCATCTTTTTCAGTGTAGACTCTCCCCAACATAATGGTCTTCTCGCTCAGGTTGTCCTCACTCTATTGCTGTTCTCACAGTGACTAACTACCTAAGATAACAGCACGTAGCCCTTCCCTGAGGTTTCAGGGTATGTTACTTTAGACCTTCCTTCTACATAAAAATCTGAAAAAGAGAGAATTAAAAATATATTTCAGATCCTGAAAAGTATACTGTAGGCTTATAGGGCAAGGCAGTTCTTTGTGATAAAGGCTTCCTGCCATGACTGTCAGACCAGAGGATTTATTAGAACCTTTGGGCCAACAGATTGATGCTTTAATTTAATTTAATCTGGCATGAGTTTAATACGGTATGCAAAAGTAATAGTCATAAAACCAATTTAATATAATAAATTAAACATAACATCACATAAAACAAATATAGTATAAAAAAATTGACGAAAGTGCTAAATATAAAAACAAAAGAAAAATAAACAGCATTTGAATATAAACCAATTACTAAGTAAGCCATCCATATATAAAACCCAGCTGTTACTCTGTGTTAATTAGCAGAACCTCATTGGTCCTTTAAGATTTCTCTGGAGCATTTATTATGGAGGCAGATTCTATGCTGAAAGGAAAACATCTGCCATGCAATTATTCTTCATAGATAGTTGAGATTAACAATGAGCAGGTAGATGTTGGCATGTGTGTGGGTGAGTATATATGTTAAAGGGGTAGGAGTATTATAGGGAGAGAAGAGCCTATCAGGAAGATAAGAAATTACTGCAGGAAACCAAAGCTGTCTGTGTCATGAGTAAAGGTGTCATTAGGAAGGGTTGTCTGTTTAGTCAGAATTATGACCCTTTCCTCTCTGTGCACCCTTTCTGTGCACATATGCTCATGAGTACTACTGTCATTAATCACATATGAAAAATTTTAATTATGTAAGAAAATTGATTATCAAATCTGCCTATTTTCTGAGCTGCCAAGACTAGACACTCTAATCAGATAACATCTCTATATGATTTCCTTTTTATTGGATTAAGGAAGAAAGGAATCTTAGCTGACAAAGTATCTTACAATTGCCTTAATATTTGCAAGTATTACTTGGATTTACAATGTGATAATTTTAAACTTTGTGTTTTTGCTTTCTTTTTGATGCATTGGTGTCAGCTATTGGTTTAGAGGTAAATTTTATAACTGGGCAGCTTGTGTGTCTTTATAAAATACCAGCACAAATTCAGCAAAAATTGTGCCTAAAATGAAGCTGTGGACATTTATTTTTTAAAATACACAAGTATATAGTCACTCACCCAAACTCATCCCCTGACTATTCCTATACCTGGGTCGTGTAAAAGTATGCACATTCTTTCATTGGGTATACTTTTATGCCTGGGGTAATTTTATAGGAGGGTTTTATGCAGATATATTGGCATATACTTGCAAAATACTTCATAAAATTGCCCTCTTTGAATTTGCAGTTTATAAAGAATAAACTGCTACTACTATATATTTGTTCATCTATTTTTTGTTGTATGTAATTTTGTTGTGTAAGTTCTGTTTTTTATCTTTTGTGTTCACTGCATTAAACTTACTTTATAGAAAATGGATAGGTGCCATCTTTCCTGGATCAATTTGCAAATAAACATTCTAATCTAGATTTTATTTCAAATTAATATAATCCAGTGAAATAGTCCCGGTAAAGATTATAATTACGATAGTGAAGTTCCATTCCTTTGTTTACATTTGTTTTTTTCCTTTTTAGAGCTTGGTGTTCCCAGACTATCTATCTATATATATATATATATATATATATATATATATACATACACACATACATACATGTATTTTGTTTATAATAAATTATTTCAAGTTTGGTATCTTCTCTCTGGGTTTAATAGCAGTTTACCATGTTTAATCATGACTCTCATCTAGCTCTGTGGAGGGCAAATGCTAAAATGACCTCGGTAGAGTTGTATATAAATATGGGAGAGATATTAAACTGCACCTGCTCACTTGGAAGCAAGAGCACAAAGTGTCTCTCTCCAGCTGGTGTGAGCAATCAGGAATAGTTCCTCTATATGAGCTTGTTATTATCACAAAGTTCATGGAAAACTACCATTAGTAAACAGAGTAACTGAACCAAGAACTTGTTTTGAGAAGGGTGAGACCTGGGTGGATTGCACCAGTTTTGCATCACCAAAAACTGTAGTTGATGTTATGGTTTTGAGTTTTTACTTTGTTTTGTGTCTAACTGGAGCTGTCTGTAGGTCATTCTTGGGAAACAACAACACCTTTTTTAGATAGATAAATCTGATAATCAAGTTATGCTGGAGCTGGTTTATGAGTTTTCTATAAATTGCAACTCCTCTGTGCTCAGCCTTTCTGTGTTGAGTCACTAATGAGTGCAGACATTGCATGACAAGCTCTGATCCATGTAGCCAGTCCTGATTGGCTGGTAGCAAACAGGAATTGGTGCAGGGTTAGAGGTTAGGGCATAGAACTGCATGTTGCATAAAACCCTAAGATGTACATCTCTCCCTGCTGTTGCTGCTAATTTGGGTGACCTTGGTCCAAGATCTCCAATTACGCTGTTAGTTCTACTCACCATTGAGTGGATATTACTATACTTGTATCTCCAGGAACAAGCAGGAATGCAGTCTTCACATATTATTGACGTCAGTACTAAAGAACAGGGCCAGTCAGTATGGTTCTCTGTTCGCCCCAGATTCAATTTCAGTGGCTTCCACATCATCAAGGACATTGGCCTCCTCTCATGGTTCTCAGATCTCCTCAAAATCCAAACACAGGCTTCTTGCACCTTGCACTTCAATCGGCTCCGATGCTCGTTTATTCGAACTTTCAGTGGCAGTTCACTTGATCCTATAAGCCTATGTTCTTTTTGTAGACAGTGCTGTGTTAAGACCAACCCCCTGATGAAGAAGTGAAACGCGAAGACGGTACCTGAATGGTGGCGTTGGGGAATCTAACAAGCATTTTTGAGATAAGCACAGTTTTTGGACATTTGAAAATTTGAGAATGTGAACAAACATTAAGGACTGATTTGATGAATATTTAAGTGCATAACTACACAATAATTAAGAACAGTAGTGGTCATTGATGCGAGAAGGGCATATTGCCTGAATCTTCAGAGCATTGCCGATTTGAGTCGGAGACCACAAGTTCTACTAACGAGTCATTGCTAAAATTTGCTTTAGTAGAGAATTTTGCAAAGTTCATCGGGCAGGTTCTTAATATATTTAGAGGGATGTGATTTTTTTGAATTGGCTGGTTGAAAACCCTCTGCGAGTAGACCCAGGATATAGTGTTAATACACAACTATAGGACCTGGCCATTCAGAACCAGACACAGCTGACAGCAGTCTACATTCCAGGTTAGGACAACTTACAGGTGGACAGGCTCAGCAGAGTTCGGCAACCAAACGAATGGTCTCTCGACCAGTCCGTAGCCAATCGCCTGTTCAAGAACTGCAGAACTCCATGTATCAACCTCTTTGCCACTCAACAGAATGCCAAACTTCCCCAATTCTGTTCCAAAATACCGTCGAGCCACAGTCTCACTGACGAAGCCTTCATGATTCTGTGGAATCAGGATCTACTTTAGGCGTTCCCAGCAATGCCTCTCATCCTCAAGACGCTTTTCAAGCTCTGAGAGGACAACGGACACATGATCCTCATAGCCTTTTTTATTTATTTATTTATTTATTTATATTCTCTTATATACCGCGCTATTCTGCATCAGTGCGGTTTACATTGAACAAACTGAAATTACATTGAACAGGGCATTATAACTTGGAGATAACTATTTTACAGGGAACATGGGCTATGGAGGGTTAAGTGGCTTGCCCAAGACCACAAGGAGCACCTGTGGGACTAGAAACCCCAGTCCTTCTGGCCCAAGGTTGCTGTCCTCTAGTGGGATTTGAACCCCCGACCTTCCGGCCTGAAGTACCTTGCCCCAACCACTAGGCCACTCCTCCACTTATACTGGGCCCGCCAACCTTGGTTTCCCCTCCTTCTATAGCTTTCCCGGACTCACACAATTCATCTCTGCTCAACACCGGGACTCCTCTCACAGAACGGAGGCACGCTTCTTCACCCCAACCTCAGGCCTCTTCGCCTGACAGCATGGCTCCTGAGAGCATAGTCTTGTGACACCTCCTAGTCTCTGCAGAAGTCAAATAAATCCTCTTCTCTTCTAGAAAACCAGCCACGAGAAAAACCTACTCTTTGAAGTGGAAGAGATAACACGCGTGGTGCTTGCAGAACGCTCCTAACCCCTTTGAAGCGCCCATCCCAACGCTACTCAGCTATCTATGGCATCTATCCTCACAGGGCCTTAAATCGACTTCGATACGGGTTCACCTTAGTGCGATCTCTGCATTCCATATGTCGGTAGATGGCAAACCTATCTCCTCGGATCCTCTGGTAGCTTGCTTCATGCAAGGACTCCTGCTTACTAAACCGTCCATCCGTCCAACGCTAGTATCATGGGATCTAAACGTCATCTTGACACAACTCCTAAAGCCACCATTTGAGCCCTTAGCCACAGCTCATCTCCGCTGTGTCTCCTGGAAGGTGCACTTCCTCACAGCACTCACCTCAGCCAGGCGAATAAGTGAGCTACAAGCTCTAGTAGCCCATGAACCTTACACATTTTTACTGAGACAAAGTGGTTCTACGAACACACCCCCACTTCCTCCGTTCATTCCAAAGCCACACGCCTCCCGAGCAGAAGCAACTCTCCATACCTTGGACTGCAAAAGAGCATTAGCTTTTTACCTGCAACGCACTAAAGACATCAGAAAGTCATCCCATCTCTTTGTTGCGTTTGACCAAGCCTATCTGGGACTTCCAGTAACAAAACACACCCTATCCTCCTGGATAGCTGGCTGCATATCTCTCTGCTATACCAGTGCGAGCTTATCCCTCAATGAGAGTCACTGCACATGATATCTGTATAATGTCCACCTCGGTAGCACACCTCCGATCAGCACCCATTGCTGAGATTTGCTGAGCTGCTACCTGGTCCACCATCCATACCTTCGCAGCTCATTACTGTTTGTGGACAAAGACTCTTGCAAGGGCGCAGCCTTCGGACAAGCAGTACTCCAACATCTCTTTGGAACATCAACCAACTCCTACCCCCAGCCCGAACAGCACCAGATCCACGTGCTGGGGAAACACAAGTAAGGGACCTACCCAGGTGGTCTGCCACCACGAGATCTGGCAGGTGGGGAGTCCCATACGTGAGGACTACATTCCTGCTTGTTCCTGGAGATGGCATAGTTACCTGTAGCAGGTGATCTCCGGGAACAGCAGGAATGTAGTCCTCACAACCTGCCCTCCTCACCTAGGAGTTGTGTGTCTCTCTCTCTTGTCTTCTCTTCGCTATAGCTGTACACTCAACTGAGGGAGTCACTGAAGAGAGTCAGTTATAAGAGTGGGAAGGCAGCAGCGCAGGCGCAGTGGACTGCTCCCAAAGGCTTTCTTATGGGTAGCTGGAGAGCTTACCGCGTGAGCTCCATTGGTACCTGATGTCACCCTTATGTGAGGACTACAATCCTGTTGTTTCTGGAGATCACCTGCTACAGGTGAGTAACTATGCTGTCAAAGGGAATGGAGCATGAGGGTGAATGCGAGGGGGGAAAAAAGATCCTGGGGGCTAGAGTGGAAGGGAGAGGGAAGGAAGGATGGGGGAAAGAATCTGGGAGAAGGGAATGGAGGGTAGGGGACAAGAATATAGGGGGGAGCAGGAGAGAGGCTATAGGAGAGGGGGAAACTAGAATTATGAGGATGGAATAGAGGGAAGAGAGCAACAGACTTGGAGTTTGAGGTTATGAGTGCTTGAGGAAGGGAGGAATTGTATCATATATGGCTATGATTTCATACCCGCACACCAACCGCCTACATTCAACCCCCCAGCACAAATACACACACTGTCTATCTCCATTCCCCTATCACACATGCCACGCGCATTCACACAACACAGCCTAACTCCATCGCCCATCACACACGCATGCATGCATGCACTCAACACAGACTACCTCCATCCCCCATCACACATTTATTTATTTATTTATTTAGACAGTTTTGTATACCACCTTATCCTTCAATCAAAGCGGTCACAACACAATTGGGGGATACATTTAACACGCAGGGATATGAGACACATACACTAATACTTACAGGGAACATGGGCAATGGAGGGTTAAGTGGCTTGCCCAAGACCACAAGGAGCATCTGTGGGACTAGAAACCCCAGTCCTTCCGGCCCAAGGTTGCTGTCCTCTAGTGGGATTTGAACCTCCGACCTTCCGGCCTGAAGTACCTTGCCCCAACCACTAGGCTACTCCTCCACACATACCTGCTCATAGGGTAGTACATACACAGACCCCACATGCCCATCTATCCTCATCACATGTACATAGACCACGCCCATATCTCCCTTTCACACATGCATAAACACACCCTACCTCCATCCGCCATCCATACACACTCTAGAGACACCAATATACACATGACACCACTCAGAGAGACAACTTATTCGGCCCTTGATACTTTAATGAGAAGCACTTTACCATGTTTTTCACACCCATTTACAGACAGTGTGAGTTTGCAAATGGAGGAATGAGAAAGTTTTATTTATTTATTTATAAACTTTTATATACCTCCACTTCCAGAGATCAGTGGTGGTTTACATGAACAAAAATTAGGTTTACATTATAACGTCGGTAGAACTTATTTACAGTGAACAGTAAATGTAACAGACAAGTTTACATTGAACAATGTATAACATATTTACAATCAGATGAAAAGGTGAATTTTTTTCCAGGACTGTATACAAATCATGATGTACTAGTACATAAACTTCGATATGTTGGAATAGGTAGTATGTCCAAATTTGATAGAGGAGGGGTTAGGGTGATTGTGGGGACAGGTTAAAGCTACTGGGGCTATAATATTGAATGAATAGGTGTATTTTGAGTTCCGATCAAAAAGACTGAAGGTCTTTTATCATCCTTAAGTTATCTGGGAGAGCGTTCCATAGGGTGGGGCAACAAAAATGAAGGCCCTAGAGCTGGTAGCTTTAGTCGTGTTGTGGATGTGTGCAGGTATTGTGAGAGTATTTTGAGTACATGTCCTTCTCGTTCTAGTAATGTCAGGATGGGTAAGGAGGGAGGAGAGGTAGGAGAGGGCAATCTTGTTGTATAGTTTGAATACTATCATTGTATATTTATATTTGATTCTAAATGCAAAGAGGTAACCAGTGGAGGTTATGTAGCAGTGGAGTGATATGGTCAGAGTAATGAGCCTTGTGGATTATACAGGCAGCAAGGTTTTGTGCCATCTGGAGTTGCTGGGTGCTTTTTTGGGGGTAATCCATAGAGAATGCTATTACAATAATCAAACTATGGAGTTATAAGGGCCTGTAGAATGGAGCGGAAGTCGTGATGTCACAGGAGGGGTCTGAGATGCTGTATTGTTTTTAGTTTGAAGTATTGTCTTAGAGATAGATATGATATGTGAAATCATGGTTAGGGGCTGGTCAAGAATAATACCTAGGTATTTGACTTCTTCTCCAGGACCAAGCAGGAAGTCAGTCCTCACATATGGGTGATGTCGGCTCCGACGGAGCCCCCGTGCAGAGCATTTCCCCGGCTTTCATAGAAAGCCTTTGGGAATGCATCGCGCATGCGCGGTCCCCTTCTCACCCAAGGGTGCCATCTTGCTCAATCTTCTTTTTTCCACGGAGCCCGACGGACGTAGTTCATTTTTCGCCGAGGAAAAAGTTGATTTACCCTGGTTTTTGTCCTGCTTCTTCGGTTCGATGCCGGATCCTTTTCCCGCCTGGGCCCGATAAACCGGTATCGAGCCCAATCTCTTATTTTCGGTTTTAGTCCTTAGTGACTAGCGTTCGCGCAGTTTTATTTTTTCACTGGCAGCCCTGTCTTTCGACCTCGCAGGGGCCCTTTTTCCCCCGATGGCTGCCAGCGGGTTTAAAAAGTGTGATCGGTGTAAGAAGCTTATGTCTCTCACCGACACACATGACTGCTGCCTCGGACCCGATCATGACCCGATGATCTGTGGTCCTTGTGGAAAAACGTCCTCGAAGGCGTTGAGGAGTCGGCAGCACCAAAAGGAAAGAATCTTCTCTGACTCCGCGTCCGGACGGGCCCGGACTTCGTCAGAGGCCTCGACGTCTCGGGACTCCGGCCCCGAGCAGCGTCGGGGTTCCTCTGAAAGGGGGTCTCCCTCGCGGGAGCAGCGCAGGAAGAAGAAACCCGCGAGGGCGGCGTCGGTGGACGCACTTGGTTCCTCGAGGGCCAAGTCACATAGCCCCGACCGCCGTCCCGGGTGGCCTGCAAAACAACCTATTATCGAGATGGAGTCTCCTGGGCACGTGAGTACTGTAGTCCTCGTGGACTGTCCTCCAGGGGAGCCGACGTCGGGCCCGATGCTGTCGGGGCCCAAGTCGGGGGCTGCTGAGTCTCCTGAGCTCAGACTCAGGTTGACGGCCTTGGAGAGCAGCTTAGCTGCCTTCATGGAACAGCAGCGGGCACTGATCGCTGGTCTCGCCGGTGCATCTGCTCCGACCACCGGGACATCGACGTCCAAGTCGAACCCGGAGGCCGAGCCGATCCTCGAGTCCATGCGAGCTCGAGTCGATCCTCGGCCAAGGTCTCCCTCGGCCTCCCGTTTGGGACCGATGTCGTCAACGCCGGTACCTTCGGCGTCGGGGTGGATGGCATCGGTGCCTGCCCGACCGGAACCGCTCGATTCCTCCTCCGAGGAGTCGGGCTGGGAGACGGAGGATGAGGAGTCACCCGACACCTTTCGGACTCGGTGTGTCCCATTGGACTCACTGGAGTTCGAACCTCGGAGACGATCCCCACCGGAGGATACTCGGTTCTCGGACTTCGTGCGGGATATGGCCAAGGCCTTGGCATTCCCCGCGGATCCCGAGGAGGAGCCTCGAGCCAAAGAGCTCGAGGCCCTCCAGTATGACTCTCCCCCAAAGGAGGCCTTTACTGTACTGGTTCCTCCGATGCTGGAACGGCTGCTCTTCCGCATGTGGGAGACCCGGCCTCGACGCCGGTGTTAAGCAAGCGGGTCGATTCCATCTATCGAGTTTGCAAGAGCCCCGGGTTCCAAAAGGCACAATTACCACACCACTCCATGGTTGTGGAATCGGCCATGCCTCGTCTGAAAAGTCAGAAGATGCACTCCTTGGTGCCTCCCGGCCCGGAGGCCCGGATCCTGGATGCCCTCGGTAAGAAGTGCTTCCAGGGCTCTATGCTTGCTTGCCGTGTCCAGACATACCAGCTGTACATGGGCATGTACCTTCGAGACCTGGCAAAGGAGATTGCCGGGTTCTCTTCTGGTCTCTCCGAGGAACCTTTGCAGAGGTTCAATGCCTTGTCCACGGGTATTAGAGAGTGCTCAAAGTTTATCTCTCGAGCAGCCTATTATGGCTTCGAGGCTTCGGCCCGAGTAGCCGGGGCCAGCATCGGTGCCCGCCGACAGGCTTGGCTACAGTCATCGGACCTCGAGCCATGGGTGCAGGACAAGTTGGTCGATGTCCCCTGCTGAGGTGAAAACCTCTTTGGCAAGCCCATGACTGAAAAGGCTGCAGAACTCGAGACAGAGACTCTGACCCAGACTAGGCTTTCCAGAAAAACCTTTTTCTCGAGGAAGACATCTGCCTATAAACAATACCCTCATTATCAGGCCTCTGCAGCTCCCCAACAGGGTCAGCAGGCCAAGGGGCAGGGTCATGGGCCCCGTAGGCAGAAGGCCCCCAAACCACCAACACCGGCTCCTGCACAGCAGGGCGGGGGTTTTTGACTCCAAAAGCATAGCCTCTCCTCCTCAGCTGGCTCCCATCAGCACAGGAGGCCGTCTGGCCGGCCCTATTTGCCCACAGGTGGACAGCCGTCACACAGGATACCTGGTTACTCCATATAGTCCAAAAGGGCTATCTTCTCCATTTTCACCAGGTACCTCCCTCCTATTTTCCAGGGGAGCCTCCAAGACTCCCTCTGCACAGGGACTTACTCCTACAGGAGTTAGCAAGTCTGCTAAAGGAACAGGCTGTGGAACCGGTGCCCCACCACCTGAGAGGTCAAGGCTTTTATTCCAGGTACTTTCTAGTACCAAAAAGAACAGGAGGCCTCAGACCCATCCTAGACTAGCGAAACCTCAGCAAGTTCCTGGAGAGGGAAAAGTTCAAGATGCTCACCCTTGGAATTCTGCTGCCCTACCTCCAGCAGGGAGACTGGCTATGCTCCTTAGATCTAAAGGATGCGTATACTCACATCCTCATTCATCCAGACCACAGACAATATCTCAGGTTTGTCGTGGGAGGAAACCACTACCAGTACAGAGTACTGCCCTTTGGCCTAACCTCCGCCCCCAGGGTGTTCACAAAGTGCCTGGCGGTGGTGGCATCCTACCTGAGGCTTCAAGGCCTTTTTGTGTTCCCATACCTGGACGACTGGCCCATAAGGGGCCAGTCTTCACAGGAGGCCAGTCAAGCCACCCTTCGCACTGTTGCTCTACTTCAGCACTTGGAGTTTGTCATAAACTTCGCAAAGTCCACTTTGCACCCGTCCCAGAACATGGAGCTCATAGGGGCAAGGCTGGACATCCTTCAGGCGAAGGCTTTTCTACCCGTGGACAGAGCCCACAGATTGATGGATATAGCCAGGCAGTTTCACAGCAACTCCCTGGTCTCCGCCAGGCAATTCCTGCAGCTTCTCGGCCATATGGCTTCCACGGTTCATGTAACCCCCAATGCCCTCCTGCATATGAGGTCTGCTCAGTGGCATCAGGCCACGGGAAGTCTTGCAGACAAGGTGAGAGTATCCGCCCTGCTTACCTCCTCTCTGCAATGGTGGCTTCATCTTCCGAATCTAGTGCTCGGAGTGTTTTTTCAGACACCTCCACACTCTCAAGTGCTGACAACCGATGCTTCTCTTCAAGGTTGGAGTGCACAATGCCAAGGGGCCTGTACTCAGGGTCTCTGGACCCCTTGGGAGGCTGCACAGCAGATCAATCTCTTGGAGCTGCGAGCTATCCGCTTAACTCTGAGAGCCTTCTCCCATCTCACGTCTCACCAATCTGTACTGGTCCAGACGGACAATCAAGTTGCCATGTTTTATGTGAACAAGCAAGGAGGCACAGGCTCCTTCCTTCTACGTCAAGAAGCACGACGACTGTGCTCCTGGGCAGTCGATCACGGCATCCTTCTCAAAGCAGTCTACCTCCCAGGCCAGGAGAATTACCTGGCGGACAGACTAAGCAGGATCTTGCAACCACACGAATGGATATTGAATCCACTAGTGGTTCAACAGCTTTTTCTGAGATGGTGGCTTCCGGTCATGGATCTTTTTGCCAGTCTTCTGAACCGGCAACTTCCAAGATTCTGTTCCAGACAACCGCATCCTCTCAGAGTAGCAGCGGATGCGTTTCTAATCCCGTGGTCCAAGGGCCTACTATATGCCTTTCCTCCCACGCGTCTAGTATCCAGAACACTGTTCAAAGTGCTCAAGGACGGGGCCTCAATGATTTTGATAGCCTCCAGGAGGCCGAGGCAACCGTGGTTTCCACTTCTGCTACAACTGGCAGTGGACACTCCTATTCCTCTGGGAATACAACACGATCTCCTGTCGCAGGAACAGGGATCTCTCTTACACCCCAACCTCCAGTCCCTTCACTTGATGGCCTGGCTGCTGAAAGGGTAGTTCTAGCTCCCCTACTACTGCCTACAGAGGTGGAAGACGTAGTCTTAGCCTCTAGAAGACAATCCACCAGAAAATCTTAAGCTCTTAAGTGGCGTAGATTCTCTGCATGGTGTACTCAGCACAACGAGAATCTTTTCTCGTGCTTGGTACCGGTAGTATTGCAATATTTGCTTTACCTATCCAACCTAGGCCTTAAGTCCAATTCTGTCAGAGTTCACCTCAGCGCTCTTTCAGCACACCACTCTCCAGTGGAAGGGCGGTCTCTTTCAAGCCATCCTTTGGTGGCTCGTTTCCTCAGAGGCCTACTTTTGCTTAAGCCTCCTCTACGTCCACCTGCCCCTGAGTGGGACTTAAATGTGGTCATACAGCGGATTACTTGTCCGCCATTTGAACCCATGGCTACCTGTCCTCTACGGTTTCTCTCCTGGAAAACCTTGTTTCTGGTAGCCCTCACCTCTGCTAGACGTGTGAGTGAGCTTCAGGCACTAGTGTCTGATGCCCCTTACACTAGGTTCTATAGGAACAGAGTAGTCTTACGGACTCACCCTAAGTTCCTTCCTAAGGTTGTCTCCTCTTTCCACCTCAATCAGGAGGTGGTTCTTCTGACTTTCTTTCCCAGGCCGCATGCCAGACGGGCTGAGATGGTCTTGCATACCCTGGACTGTAGGAGGACGTTATCCTTCTACCTTGACCGTACGTGGGAGCACCGGAGGGCTGTTCAGCTCTTCGTGTCTTTTGACCCCAATAAGTTGGGGTTACCTGTCTCCAAGCGTACTTTGTCCATATGGGTAGCTGACTGTAATGCCTGGGCTTACAGGGCAGCCGGCCTCTCGTTGGAGGGTCTAGTCACGGCTCATGTCAGGTCGAAGGCTGCGTCAGTGGCTCATCTCCGCTCTGTTCCATTGGCAGACATCTGCCGGGCCGCTACTTGGTCTTCAAGCCAGACTTTTGCGGCCCATTACTGCCTTGAGAGGGAGTCCTGCAGGGACAGTGCTTTTGGACAGGCAGTACTCCATAATCTCTTTGAGGTTTAGGCAACTCCTTCACTCCGGCCCTGATGTTGGGCTACCGGTCGGGGGTGTTCTCAGAGAAGATTCCTTCCTTACGTACTGACGCTCTAGAGGGAGCTCATTTTTTCAGCTTGGGGTGTCCGGTAGCTTTAAGCTGGGGAGTCCCATATGTGAGGACTGACTTCCTGCTTGGTCCTGGAGAAAGAGTAGTTACTCACCTGTAACAGGTGTTCTCCAGGAGCAGCAGGGATCAGTCCTCACAACCCTCCCTCCTCCCCTTGGAGTTGCAGTCATATGATTTATTTTTTGCTATTTTTGCTGTCTTTTAGTTATATCATCAGACTGAGGAAGATGGCACCCTTGGGCGGGAAGGGGACCGCGCATGCACGCTGCATTCCCAAAGGCTTTCTATGAAAGCTGGGGAAATGCTCCGCACGGGGGCTCCATCGGCGCCGACGTCACCCATATGTGAGGACTGATTCCTGCTGCTCCTGGAGAACACCTGTTACAGGTGAGTAACTACTCTTTGTTTAACTTCAATGTCGGCGTCATGAATGTGGATTTTAGTGGGGGGTTGAAGCTTTGGTTGCACGATATGTAAAGAACTTCTGTCTTATTGAAATTAATTCTCAAATTATGTGTATTAAGCTAGTTAGCTATGTCTGTAAGACATGCATGAATTTGGGGGCAAAGGGGATTTGAGATGTCAATGGTGTGGTAGAACATTATATCATCTGCATAAAGATGATAATAAAGTTTGTGTTTAAGAATTCTGCTTATGGGTTGCATACATAGATTATTAAAGAGAAGGGCAGATAGAGAGGAACCTTAAGGTACACCCTGAATCTGATTGAATGTTAAGGATATTACCGTGCCAATCTGAACTTGCTGTGTGCGTTTTGTAAAGTAAGATTTGAACCGCTGTAAAACTGTGCCCTGTAGGCCTATCTGTTGGAGTCTTGAGATACAACACTATTTGTTGGTCTTTACCAGAGCATGTGATACTTCTAATTCAATCTAATGATTGCTCCACAATAACATACACGTGATAATGGAAACAACAGTGTGAGCGGATTCTATGATACCCCACCAGAAAGTCTCAGACTCTGTAGCGTGCAAGTCAAACAGTATATAAAATACCATCCGTAGCCCTCATTGCATCAATGAATTTTCTCAATTCTTAAGGTTTCGGAGAAATTGTTCGGATGTAACAGATTTTAAAAAACATTCGGTGACCCTCTCAAAAGATTTCACAGATAGAGGATACCCTGTTAAAATCACACGGCGAGCGTATCAAAGAGTGCTTTTCAATGATCGATCTTAGTTGATCGGTTCTACTAAAACAAAAGATAAAGGGGATAGTGATAAGTATGTCAATTTGATAACTAAATTTTCGCCGTTGAGTTACAATATCCAAAAAATCTTTCAAAAGTATACTAATATCTTGAAAAATGTAGTGGGTCTGGAGGATAAATTCATACATTGTGTATGGAAAAGAGACAGAAATCTAAAAGAACAACTAAGTCCGGCGGCATTAAGGCCAGTGGAAAATGCAGAAAATGCAATGTATGGTAAGACACAGGAGCAAACATTATTAATACATGAACAACGATGGATCTTCAACATAAAGACTCTGGTGCCGGCAGGCTTAAATTCCAGTATAGATTGGGGAGTATGTATATGAGGGGTAACAATACTCAGCTGGAAGAGGTAGTTCTGAATGGTCTTAGAAAGTAGTTGACGTCATCGCTGGAGGATTTAAATATCTAGAGGGATAACTTAGCCCGCACGCGTGGCGTTTTTGATAGTATCTGCTCAACAGAAGCTGCCATAGAAGAAAACGTGGGCAGAATCTTTGCAAATGCTTAAAACTGGTATGTGTGCTTTATGCTCAAATATGAAGGAATTGGGATACAAAACATTGTGGAAAATGGTTCATATAGGTATGCTGTTTTTATTTACAGACCCCCTGAAGAAGCTCTGGTTGGAGTGAAACGTTTGAGAGGGCGCCTGAAGTTGGCGTTGGGGAACGTTTTAAAAGATAAGCACTTGTGGTTTAATAGTGTGTGAGGATGGCAAAAAATGGTGGAGGGTATATAGCAAATAATTAGAATCCAGAAAAGTCGTTGATGTAATGAGTGCTATGGATGGTATTTTATATACTGTTTGACTTGCGCGCTAGAGTCTGAGACTTTCTGGTGGGGTATCATAGAATCCGCTCACACTGTTGTTTCCATTATCACGTGTATGTTATTGTGGAGCAATCATTAGATTGAATTAGGAGTCTTGAGATAAGCAATTTGTGGCTAATGCTGTCAAAGGCAGCAGCAATGTCTAGAAATACAAGCATAAACACTTGTTTGTTATTGTTAAGTCCACAGAGGAGTCTGTTCATAAGTGATATGCGCCATTTTGTTACACTATAAATGTGCACTTTTCAACTTGTATTTTGCTGATGAAGAAATTGCTACGGATTTTCTTGAAATGCATTTGTCATATAATGAAAAGATAAGTGCGATCACCAGGTACTTTCTCTTCAGCTGTAGTAGTTATTTCACTGCTTTTGAGAAACCTCATGCGCATATTCTCCTCTCTCACTCTGCAGATCTGTCATAATATTTTGGTCCTGTGTCTAAGGGAGCTGTTTGAGTTCCGCTTCATGCAGACAGATCCCAACTGGTCCAATTTCTTCTATGATCCAGACTTGCACAAGGTAAAACTAATTTATCAGTGTTCTGTTTAGTCTGGTAGTTTCCTTCTCTGCTGGGCTTCCAGCTCAGTCTGAACTGACTTCAACTTGGCTATGATTTCATGAGCTTTTGTTCGCAACTACTTGCTTTATTAAATACCTCTTTCCATATCGTCCTGCTAGACCAGTCCTGACAAGTGGGTAGTGTTCCCCTACCAGCAGATTGGTGGAGACAAAGAACCAATGAAAAACCCAGGTTTCAATGACATCACTCCCATGCCTCTATTTGCCTCAGCCACCAGAGATCTCTTCAGTATTTGTCTCCAGCAGATAGTGGATGAATTTTCTCCTCTCTGAAGAAAATTCTGAAGATTTGAGAGGAAAAGGTTGATTTAAAACATTCATAAAAAACAGCCTGCGGGTTGATCTCTTACTAGAGTGCAATGTGAGAGGCTCCACTAGACTGTGGTCTTTTTTGGTAGCCATAGGAGGAGGAAAAATTGATTCAGCTCCATGCTCTTACCCTGGATAAGAGCCTGTTGAGCAGCCAGAAATTGGAAGGATCTGGAAGAGTAGAACTGCCTCACACAATCTCAGTCTCCTCCCTCCTCCTCTGTTTTCCCCCTGCTCTCTGCCAAAGATTTCAGAAGGCTGTCAGAGGAATCTGCCTGCTAGCTACCTTAAACGCAGTGCTGCAGAGCCAGAGAAACAGTTCCTGGGGAGTAGAGCTTAGCCCGGCACAAGTTGAGTACCAAGGCTTGAACTTACCACTGTCCTTGTTAGGGGCTTCAGATTCCATCTTCCTGGGATGCAATTTGGGGTGGACTGTTGGCGTGGTGTGAGGCTTTCCTGCCATTTTTCTGCATGCATTAGTAGCATTTTTACCTATTTGCACCTGGTAATCACGCAGTCCTAACACTCATTCTGTCCAAGCGACTCCAATGCGCTTCCTTCCCTAGCATCTGTAAATATACATTGCTCTTAAAAGCAGTTAGTGCACACCACTGTAAAAGCACAGTTACCGCGTGATGACAACACCCAGCTTTTCCAGTACCTGAATGGTGCACTGTACGGACTGCCGGACCTCGTCTGGCATCCCACCCTTGACCAACCATTCATCCAGGTAGGGGAAGACAAAAATTCTCAGGATCTGGAGGAAGGCGGCAACAACCGCCAAACATTTGGTGAAGACCCTTGGGGCAAAGGCAAGGCCAAAGGGCAGAATCCTGTACTGACAGTGCTGAGCATAAAGTGGAGTTCTCCAGGACCAAGCAGGAAGTCAGTCCTCACATATGGGTGACGTCGGCGCCGACGGAGCCCTCGCGGAGCAATTTTCCCCAGCTTTCAAAGAAAGCCTTTGGGAATTGCAGCGCGCATGCGCGGTCCCCTTCCCGCCCAAGGGTGCCATCTTAGCCAGTCTTCTTTTTTCCGCGGAGCCCTACAGACGTGGTCTTCTTGTCCCCGCAGAAAAAGTTGATTTTTCGTCGTTTATTTCTCTTTTTTCTTCGGTTCGACGCCGGTCTCTTTCCTGCCCGGACTCGCGACGCCGTTGCGAGTCCTTCTCTTATTTTTCGGTTTTTCTGATTTTTCTTGTCAGTTTCGTTTTTTGTTTTTCGCTGGCAGCCCGGTCCTTTGACCTTGCAGGGGCCCTTTTTCCCCCGATGGCTGCCAGTGGTTTCAAAAGGTGTGTTCAGTGTGACAGAAATATGTCACTCACTGACACACACGATAATTGCCTCCGCTGCCTTGGCCCAGATCACGAGGAACTGATCTGTGGGGCCTGCAGCAAAATGTCCTCCAAAGCTTTACGGAGTCGGCGGCATCAGCGGGAAAGAATCTTCGCAGATCCCACCTGTACCTCGTTGGAGGCTCTGAGCATCGCCGGAGTTCCTCCGACAGAGGTTCTCCCTCCGGGGATCATCATCGGAAGGCGAAACCCGCGAGGGCGGCGTCGGTGGACGCTCCTGGTTCCGCGAGGGCCAGGTCGCATAGCCCCGATAGCCGTCCCGGGTTTTTGGAGAAGGAACATCTCCCGAAGCGACCTCGTTTGGAATCGGAGTTGCCTGCTCGGGTAAGTCCTGTAGTCCTCCTGGACTCGCCTCCGAGGGGTCCGACGTCGGGCCCGACGCCGTCGGGGCCCGAGTCGGGGGCTGCTGGGTCACCTGAGGTCGGACTCAGGTTGACGGCCTTGGAGAGCAGACTATCTGCCTTCATGGACCAGCAGCGGGCACTGATCGCTAGCCTCGCTGGCGCCTCTGCCCCGACCACCGGGACGTCGACGTCTAAGTCGACCCCAGAGACCGAGCCGATCCTCGAGTCCATGCGGGCTCGAGTTGATCCTCGGTCGAGGTCACCCTCGGCCTCCCGTTCGGGACCGAGGTCGTCGACGCCGACTCCCTCGGCGTCGGGGCGGCCGACGCCTCCGCCCGCCCGCCCGAACCGACCCCACCGATTCCTCCTCGGAGTCGGCCTGGGAGTCTGAAGTGGAAGAGTCACCTGATTCTTTTCGGACTCGGTGTGTCCCCTCGGACTCCCCTGAGTCCGAACCTCGGAAACAGTCCCCCCCGGAGGATGCCCGGTTCTCGGACTTCGTCAGGGATATGGCCAAGGCTTTGGCCTTCCCTGCGGATCCCGAGGAGGAGCCTCGAGCCGAAGAGCTCGACGCCCTTCAGTACGACTCTCCCGCCAGGGAGCACTTTACTGTACCGGTTCCTCCCATGCTGGAACGACTACTCTTCCGCATGTGGGAGAGTCCGGCATCGTCGCCGGTATTAAGCAAGCGGGTCGATTCCATCTATCGAGTCCGCAAGAGCCCTGGCTTCCAAAAAGCACAGCTACCGCACCATTCCATGGTGGTGGAATCGGCCATGCATAGGCTTAAGAGCCAGAAGATGCACTCCTCGGTGCCTCCTGGCAGGGAGGCCCGCAACTTGGATGGCCTCGGTAAGAAGTGTTTCCAGGGCTCTATGCTTGCTTGTCGGGTCCAGACCTACCAGCTCTACATGGGCATGTACCTTAGAGACCTGGCTAAAGAGATAGCCGGATTCTCTGCTGGGCTGTCCGAGGAACCTTTGCGGAGGTTCCTAGCCTTGTCCACTGGTATTCGGGAATGCTCCAAATTCATTTCTCGAGCAGCCTATGATGGCTTTGAAGCATCGGCTCGAGTGGCCGCAGCCGGCATCGGTGCCCGCCGACAGGCTTGGCTTCAGTCGTCTGACCTTGAACCCTGGGTGCAGGACAAGTTGGTCGATGTCCCCTGCCGAGGTGAGAACCTCTTTGGCAAGCCCATGGCTGAGAAGGCTGCACAAATCGAGACGGAGACTCTCAGCAGAACTAGGCTCTCTAGGAAGACCTCTGCCCCTTCCCAGAAGAAGAAGGGCTCGGGAAAGAAGTCCTTTTACCCGAGAAAGGCGGTTGCCTATAAACACTACCCTCAATATCAGGCCTCCGCAGCTCCACAACAGGGTCAGCAGGCCAAGGGACGGGGTAACGGGTCCCGTAGGCAGCAAGCCCCCAAGCCTGCACCACCGGCCCCTGCTCAGCAGGGTGGGGGTTTTGACTTCATCGGCATAGCCTCTCCCCCTCAGCTGGTTCCTCCCAGCACAGGAGGCCGGCTGGTCCACTTTGCCCACAGGTGGTCCAACATCACTTCAGATGCCTGGGTGCTTCATGTTGTGAGAGAAGGCTATCTTCTCCACTTCCACCAGGTCCCTCCCTCCTATTTCCTGGGAGAGCCTCCACGACTCCCTCTGCACAGGGACTTACTCCTTCAGGAGTTAGCAAGTCTTCTTCAGGAACAGGCTGTGGAACCGGTGCCCCACCACCTGAGGGGTCAAGGCTTCTATTCCAGGTATTTCCTAATACCAAAAAGAACGGGAGGCCTCAGACCCATCCTGGACTTGCGCAACCTCAACAAGTTCCTCGTGAGGGAGAAGTTCAAGATGCTTACCCTTGGAATCCTTCTGCCCTACCTCCAGCAGGGAGATTGGCTATGCTCCTTGGATCTAAAGGATGCCTACACGCACATCCTCATCCACCCAAGCCACCGCCAATACCTAAGGTTTGTGGTGGCAGGAAATCATTACCAGTACAGAGTACTACCCTTTGACCTATCCTCCACACCACGAGTCTTCACAAAATGTCTCGCGGTGGTGGCGGCTTATCTCCGGCTTCACGGCCTCTGTCTTTCCGTACCTAGACGACTGGCTCATCAGAGCATCGTCCTCTCCAGAAGTCACAAAAGCCACACACCGCACTGTGACTCTTCTCCAGTACTTGGGCTTTGTCATAAACTTCGCAAAGTCCACTTTGCTCCCCTCGCAAGATCTCGAGTTCATCGGCGCAAGATTGCACACTCTTCAGGCGCGAGCTTTCCTGCCTCTCGACAGGGCTCAACGGCTCATGGACCTAGCCGGCCGTTTTCGCAGCCAGTCCCTGGTCTCGGCCAGGCGCTTCCTGAGACTACTCGGCCATATGGCTTCCACCGTCCACGTGACCCCCAATGCCCGCCTGAATATGCGGCCTGCTCAGTGGTGCCTTCGCAAGCAGTGGCAACAGGCCACGGGCGGCCTAGCCGACTTAGTGCGCATCTCCGGCCCGCTGGCCTCTTCTCTACAGTGGTGGCTTCATCGGCCGAACCTGGTACTCGGAATACCTTTTCAGTCTCCTCCGCTGGCTCAAGTGCTGACCACCGATGCTTCTCTCCTAGGATGGGGAGCGCATTGCCAAGGGGCATGTACTCAAGGTCTCTGGACCACGTGGGAGTCTGCGCAGCAGATCAACTTCCTGGAGCTCAGAGCGATCCGTCTGGCTCTCAAGGCTTTCTCCCACCTGACTTCTCACCGGTCCGTCCTTGTCCAGACGGACAATCAAGTTGCCATGTTCTACGTGAACAAACAGGGGGGCACGGGCTCCTTCCTTCTCTGTCGAGAAGCACAGAGGCTCTGCTCTTGGGCCGTCAGCCACGGCATTCTTCTCAAGGCAGTTTATCTCCCAGGCCAAGAAAATTGCCTGGCGGACAAACTCAGCAGAATCCTCCAGCCGCACGAGTGGCGACTGGATCCCTTGGTAGTTCAGAAACTTTTTCTGAAGTGGGGCCTCCCCACGATGGATCTCTTTGCCAGTCCTCTCAACCGGCAACTTCCTCGCTTCTGCTCTCGGCAGCCGCATCCCCTTCGAGTAGTGGCGGATGCTTTTCTGCTCTCATGGTCGAAAAGCCTTCTCTATGCCTTTCCTCCCATACCGCTAGTCTCTCGAACTCTTTTCAAGGTTCTCCGAGACAAAGCTTCCATGATCCTGATAGCTCCTCGGTGGCCCAGACAGCCATGGTTTCCACTCCTGCTGCAACTGGCGGTGGAGGCTCCGTTCCCTCTGGGGTTTCAACCAGATCTCCTAACACAGGATCAGGGGTCCCTGCTACACCCCAACCTCAGATCTCTACATCTGATGGCCTGGCTGCTGAAAGGGTAGTCCTTGCTCCCCTTCTACTGCCGGCAGAGGTGGAAGAGGTCGTCCTAGCTTCCCGGCGACCTTCTACCCGCAAATGCTACGCCCTTAAATGGCGTCGCTTTTCCGCTTGGTGTGCCCAGCAGTCTCAGGATCCCTTCTCCTGCTCGGTGTCGGTGATCTTGCAGTACTTGCTCTACCTCTCTAATCTGGGACTTAAGTCCAACTCCGTCAAAGTTCACCTCAGTGCTCTTTCAGCACATCATGTGCCGGTGGACGGCAGACCTCTTTCCAGCGACCCTCTCGTGGCAAGGTTTCTCCGAGGTCTCCTTCTACTTAAACCACCTCTGCGCCCGCCAGCACCTGACTGGGATCTGAATGTGGTTTTGCAGCGGATCACCTGTCCGCCTTTTGAACCTATGGCTACCTGTTCTCTCCGTTTTCTTTCTTGGAAAACCTTATTCCTAATAGCCCTCACTTCCGCTAGACGCGTAAGTGAATTGCAGGCCCTCGTGTCTGATCCCCCTTACACTCGGTTCTACAAAAATAGGGTAGTCCTACGGACTCACCCTAAATTTCTTGCAAAAGTGGTCTCCCCTTTTCACATCAATCAGGAGGTGGTACTTCCGACCTTTCCCAGGCCACACTCCAGCCGAGCTGAAATGGTCCTGCATACCCTGGACTGTAGAAGGGCATTGAACTTCTACCTTGACCGTACGCGGGAGCACCGTAAAGCTGCTCAGCTTTTTGTGTCTTTTGACCCCAATAAATTGGGGCTCCCTGTCTCCAAGCATACTCTGTCCATCTGGGTTGCTGACTGTATCGCTTGGGTTTATGGGGCAGCCGGACTCTCGTTAGAAAGTCGGGTCACGGCTCATTGTGTTCGGGCGAAGGCTACGTCAGTGGCTTACCTCCGCTCTGTTCCATTGGCAGACATCTGCCGGGCCGCTACTTGGTCTTCGAGCCAGACTTTTGCGGTCCATTACTGCCTCGAGAGGGAGTCCCGCAGGGACAGTGCTTTCGGACAGGCAGTCCTCCGAAATCTCTTCGAGGTTTGAGCAACTCCTACCCTCCATCCCGGATGGGGGCTACCGGTGGGTAATAATTCAGTGAAGATTCCTTCCTTCTGTACTGCTGAGCTAGAGGGAGCTCATTTTTGTGCTTAGGGTCTCCGGTAGCCTTAAGCTTGGGAGTCCCATATGTGAGGACTGACTTCCTGCTTGGTCCTGGAGAAAGCGTAGTTACTCACCTGTAACAGGTGTTCTCCAGGAGCAGCAGGAATCAGTCCTCACAACCCTCCCTCCTCCCCTTGGAGTTGCAATCATCTGCTTTAGTTTTTTTTTTTTTGCAAATTTTTATGCTGTCTTTTAGCTATGTCATCTGACTGGCTAAGATGGCACCCTTGGGCGGGAAGGGGACCGCGCATGCGCGCTGCAATTCCCAAAGGCTTTCTTTGAAAGCTGGGGAAAATTGCTCCGCGAGGGCTCCGTCGGCGCCGACGTCACCCATATGTGAGGACTGATTCCTGCTGCTCCTGGAGAACACCTGTTACAGGTGAGTAACTACGCTGTACTGATGTGCAGGGGATGGATGAGGATGTGCATGTAGGTGTCTTTGAGATTCAATGAGCACAGCCAGCCTTCCTGGTGAAGGAAGGGCAGCAACATTCCAAGGGATACCATCTTGAGCTTTTTCTTCATTAGAAAGCGATTGAGATTGTGGAGATCCAGGATGGGTCGAAACTCGCCTGTTTTCTTGGAACCAGTAAGTAATGGGAGTAGACATCCTCTTCTGTTTGGGATGGTGGAACAAGTTCCACTGCCCATTCTGCCAGGAGGGCTTGGACCTTCAGTTGGGGTTGTTCACGATGGTAATGCTCGAGAGTGTACTCTCCTGGAAAGTAGGTGGGGGGATTCTGATCGAAGCACAGCAGGTAGCCCTTGTGGGCCACTTGCAGTGCCCAGGCATCAGTTGATATGCTGGGCCACCTGTGGGAAAAGGGAATCAGTCACCCCCCCCCCCTTTACCTGTGGCAAAATGGAGGCTGGGAGGTGAAGGCGGGCCATGTTCCGAAGCCAGGAGTCAAAAGCCCCCACCTGGCTGGGACTGCGGCACTGATTGAAGCTTTTGGCTAGCACTGCTGCCTCTGGTTTTGACCCTTAGACTGTTGCCCCTCTTGGGGCGGCTCATACAAATTATATGGGATGTAAGTACCTTTTTCTTTTTAGGGTAAAAGGATTTCTTCTCTGAAGCCTCTCTCGAGAGCCTGTTCATGGTAATTTGCTCCATTTCCAACTCTGCGGCCTTCTCCGCTGTGGGTTTGCCAAAGAGATTCTCTCCCCCACATGGGACATTGACCAATTTGTCCTGAACCAATTGTTCTAAGTCCGAGGACTGTAGCCATGCCAGACAGCGGGCACAGATGCCCACCGCAGCCACGCTGGCCATGGACTCAAATCCATTGTAGGCTGCCTGGGTGATGTACTTTGAGCACTCCTTCATTTTGCTTACCAGGCTCCGGAAGCATTCAAGGTGCTCTCTCGATAGACTAGCCGAGAACCCGGCAAGATCCCCTATCAGGTCATGCAGGTACATACCCATGTATAAGTGGTATGCTTGGATTTGAGCCACCAGCATAAAGTCCTGGTAGCACTTTCTACCGAAGACGTCCATGGTGCATACCTCCCTACCCGGGGCCACCAGGGAGTGCATCTTGGAACTTTTAATCTGAAGCATGGCCGATTCCAACACCATGGAGTTGTGAGGGAGTTGTGCTTTTTCAAACCCATGGCTCTTGCACACTCGATACATGGAATCAAAGCATTGACTGACTGTTGGCACCATGAGTGGTGTTTCCCACTTCCTAAAGAGAAGCCGTTCCAGTATCAGGTGGATCGGAACCGTAATGGCCTCTTAAGGGGGAGTCGAGTACTGGAGAATTTCCAACTCCTCTGCCCGAGGCTCCTCCTCTGCTTCAATAGTGAAGGGCAAAGCCTTCCCCATGTCCCGTATGAACTTGACGAAGCAGAGGTCCTCGAAGAGGGACCTCCTCCACTCGTACGGGGGCGAGGGATCAGAGGGGACATCTTGGTGATGGGCAGTCTCCGGAGAATCCTCTTTGATCTCCAAATCAGAGTCTGAATTGAACTCGAAGGACCGCTGTGAATGGTGACTGCACCGATGGTGCTTGGGCAGAGTAGAAGGAGTCCTCAGCTCCCGTATGTCTGAACGCGATGCACTCAGGGAGACACCTGCTGAACCAAGAGGGACCTCGAGCGCTCACGGGAGCCACCCGAAAGAGCACGGACTTCTAGAATGGACTTCACCTCTGCAGATGAGGCACCCACCGTGGACAGGGCCGTCACCGGTGCCAAGGAACCAGAGGTCATTGGGTCCTAGCAGCTTACTGAGCCATGAATGCAGCGAGGCTATGCTTGAGAGCCTGCAGCCTCTCTGCGAGGATAGAGGTCTCTGCTGCCGCTGGAGCCGGTGCCGCAGCCTTCAGTGCAGAGTCCCTCGGCAGGGACTCCTTGATGGTCACGGCCTCAGGAGTCCCACGCTAGCCCTCCAGGGCAGCATGGAGGGACAGTCCTGGCTCTTGTTTTTGGAGTCGCACTGGAGGCTCTGATGCCAATGCCCATAGGCCTTCGTCCTGGGCTTGGCATCAACCTTCGACATTGATGAGGTTGAAATCCGGTCCTTCTGAGAGCACTCTTTATCAGAGGAGCGCTGCCGTTCTGGTGCCCTGCAACCTCTTGGCTCTGAATGGCAAGGGCCTTAGAGGGCATTGATACCGGGGCTGATGTCAACACCTCAGAACCGAACAGCAATTCCCACTGCCGTTCCTGGTTCTCAAGTCCCTTGCATGTCATCTGCAAGCAGAGAACGCAGTCCGAGGGCTCATGGTTGGGCTTGAGGCACTGAAGGCACCAGTTGTGGCGGTATGTGATGGAAATGGTCCGGCCAAACTGGGTGCACTTCTTGAAGCCATTGGCCAGTGTTGACATGGTAGGGAAGATGACGTCCGCCAAGTCAAAGGACTCCAATGTCCTCACTGACCAGGGGGGTACAAGAAGAAAATCCCACGCGCCAAAAAGGAAAAGGGAAAAAATCCAGAGAAAAACGGTATGCCGAGGCATCGATGTTCCCAGAGACAATAGGAAGACATTAACAGCAAGCAATTCTGAAAAATTAGTGAAACTAGCAAAAAAACTAGTGAAAAAAGGTCTACTAAATTCTGGGACACAGACGACATCTGGAGAGTTCTGTGGAAGAAAGAAGACTGAAGTAAAGATGGCTCCTTCAGGCGGAAAGACTGACACACATGCATGGAGCACCTTCCTAAAGCTTCCTATGGAAACTGGGAAGCATCCCAGCACGGGCTCCATCGGTGACGTCACCCAGTCAATGAGGACTGACTTCCTGCTTGGTCCTGGAGATTCTTGGATTACAGATCCGAAAATGCATGTGAAAGGTGGCTTTAAATATTCAGATGTCAGCTTGATCCTACTAACAAAATTGTGTGGTACCCTTTCGGACTGCAACAAAGTTTTCCATTTTAAAAAATTCTGGTGGGTCAAATAAGTGAGGCCCCAATGCAGAAAAATGTGCTATGATTTTCCCAAGCTAGGCTTGCTCCCGATGCAGACAGCAAGCAATCTAGGGTATGAAAATCCCAAGCAAAACCACTGCACTAAAGCATAGCACAGTGCACATACCAACTCCATGGAAACAACAAAATAACAAATTGCTCCCAGTATAAAAAGAACACGCTGAGACAGCACTTGCACTGAATCTTTACCCCAGCTTCAATTAGACACAAAGATGCATGAGAGGGCAAAAGGATAATCTGAGGTGAACTCTGACACCACGTGGGGCCAATCCGCCAAAAGAGGCAAAAATGTCCTTATACGGCAGACTGACACCCCCCCACACACACACACACAAAGTGTGGGATCTGATGCCACCATGTTGAAAAAAATGGCAGCTTGGAAACAGGTGCATGTGCCCAGCACTCCTACCTCCCAACATCTATGAAGGTACTTGGAGGGGTGGCACATGTGGGAGAAGTCCAAGGAGGGCAGAACAGGGCTATTTAACTTATTCGGGGGGGGGGGGAGCAGTAGGGTGGTGGCCATTGGGCCAGTGATTTTTTTTGGGGGGGGGGAGAGAGGGGGCTAGGGACCACAGATGCTTGTATGGAGATCATGGAGTGGAAGAAGGGTGACACTGAGGCCACCATGATTTTTTGAGGGTATTTGTGGTGCGGTGACTCAGACTAGGTCGGTGGATGATCAGGAGACTGTGCCTGACATGCACAGGACAGAATTCCAGCACATGTGCACAAGTGCCAAATATATCTACTGTTAATACAGACTCCTGTATGCATATGTCTGGCTTGCTCTCCTTGTTTAATAGAGACTTTTTGCACTAAACCTATTTGCATGCTGTTTAATTGTAGCATAGGTGAACAAAACTTTTATTAATTACCTGTACTGAGCTTTAGCACAAGATTTTTGTATTGAAGCCAGAGTGCACTGCCATACAGGACATTTGAATTTAATTCCTTGAGCCCAACTTCTGCACCCATGTTTACAGTAGCTAGGACTGGGAATGCAATGCTAACAGTTCCAGAGGGTAAGGAAATAAGTCTTATGTTGTACAGCAGTAACACCTAGTGGCCATGCTCAGAATACAAGACAAGGAGCCAATATCAATGGAACACCAGTCAAGAACAGTTACTTGATGGCTAGGCTGAAAGGAGAAGATAACATTTTAAATGCCCTTTCCTTGAGTCCTGCTAAACCAGTCCAGACAAATGAGTTGGGTTCCCTTACTAGTAGATTGGAGGAGACAAAGAACCAATGAAAAGCCCAAGTTTCAATGACATCACTCCCATGCCTCTATTCGCCTCAACTACCAGAGGTCACTTCACTA
The DNA here is from genome assembly GCA_033557465.1 of Ichthyophis bannanicus. Classification (NCBI taxonomy): domain Eukaryota; kingdom Metazoa; phylum Chordata; class Amphibia; order Gymnophiona; family Ichthyophiidae; genus Ichthyophis; species Ichthyophis bannanicus. The sequence goes on along the minus strand of CM066033.1, from coordinate 365,728,527 downwards.
TTCATTGCAAAGCATATGGCAGAAACATGGCAAACCTCACACAACTTCAACGTGGGCAACAAAGAGTAATGACAGTAGAGAAGTATGTACAGAAAAGCATAAAGAGAAGGCTGTCAGTAGAAGATGAACCTGCAGAACCAAGTATAAAATCATAGCAGATCCAAGGGTACTGCAGCAGTAGAACAGAGCAATACAGTTCCAGGGGCGGGTCCTGGACTGGTCTAGCAGGACTCAAGGACAGGACATTAACTGGTAAGAAAAATGTCATCTTCCATATCGTCCTGCTAGACCAGTCCAGACAAGTGGGATGTACCAAACCTAAAACTCTACTGAGCGGGAAGAAGACACAGCAGTTCGCAAAACCCTTGAGCCAGTGGTCGTGTCCGCCCAGGTGTGGACATCCAAGTGGTAATGCTTGACAAAAGTGACAAATCTGCAGGGGCTACTGAGCTCTGCTCCACCAACAAGGACATTGCGCTCAGGTAGAATGGGTTGCAAACCTTCTGGAATGAGCCGGTTCCGCAACAGATAAGCCAAGGCAATGACCTCCTTAATCCAGTGCCCCAAAGTTGACTTAGCTGCCACCTCAGTCTTGCTTGGGCTAGCAAAGAACACAAAAAGATGGTCAGACTTATGAAAGGAATTCATAATCTCCAAGTCCTGGAGAAGCACCCTCTGGATATCCACAAGGCAAAGATATCCTTTCCCCGGCGCTGCTCCTTAGAGAAGGAGGGCAGGTAAACCACCTGGTTCATGTGAAAGGAAGAAAGCACCTTAGGCAAGAAGGAAGGCCCAGGTGAAAAAGACACATAAGGATCCCGGCAAGGCAGAGCCTCAGCTCGGAGATCTGCTTTGCGGAGCAAATTGTGACCAAGAAGACCATCTTGGACATCAAATCATTTAGAGTGCTTAAATGGCTCAAAGGGTGCCACCATCAGGGCCCTGAGCACCAGACCTAGATCACAGGAAGGGATCACAGATCAGAGGGGAGGACACAGACACTGAACACCCTGGAGAAAGCACAAGACATCCAGGTGCAAGGCTAGAGACTTACCAGCCACTGGACCTCAGAAAAAGGCCAGAGCTGCTACCTGAACGTTCAGGGAGCTAAGTTTAGAGGTCCTTTTCCAGGCCATCCTGAAGAAAGGCCAGCAGAGATAGCACCTTGGGAGCCTCAGGAGCAAACTTCCAAGTGCCGCACCATCATTCATAGAGGCACCAGATCCATATGTATAAGATTGGTAGACCACCTCTAGATTCCAAGCAAAGTGGAGACCACCTGCCAAAGAGTAACCTTTACACTCTAGCTGTCTCCTTTCAAGAGCCAAGCTGTAAGCGAGAAGAGCACCGTGTTCTCCAAGATGATCACTCCCTACCACAGTAGGTACAAAGACAGAGGCAACCGAAGAGGAGGCACCTGCAAGTGTCTCATCAGATCTCCAAACCACACTCTCCTTGGCCAATCCGGCACCACCAAACCAATCCTGCCCAGGAAGTGCTCTATACGCTGAATCGCATACCCCACCAGAGGCTGCAGAGGAAACACGTACAGGCTGGGTCAGGGTGTTGTTGCCCTCAGACCCTGTCTCTGTGTGGCAACTGAAGAAGTGGCAAGCTTTGGCATTGGAGTGGGTCACCAGCAGATCCATTTTGAGGGGATCCCAGCAGGATCTAGAGAGTGCCAGCTGAGGAAGCCTGCTTCCACATCTACCCCCAGCAGTGCTGAGCTGACGAGACTAGGAAATTCTTCTCTGCCCAAGCAAACAGGAGAGCCATCTCCAGAGCTACCCTGGCACTCCTAGTGCTGCCTTGCCGACTGACATAAGCCACCGCCGTGACATTGTCCAAAAACATTCAAACTGCCTGGTCCTCGACCAGGGGCTGGGAATGCAGAAGAGCCAACCTGATGGCCCTCACCTTGAGACAGTTGATGGACCACACTGCTTCCCAGGTGTTCCAATGGCTGTTGGCTGTTCAGTCTTGGCAATGTGCTCCCCGGGCTGAGAGACTGGCATCCGTCATCAGCAGGATCCAGGAGAAATCATCCAGCGGCATGCCTGTCCTCAGAAGACAGGGCTGCTGCCATCACCGCAGGTTGGACTTCACCATCAACAGAAGTCAGAGCCTGCATTCTAACTCCTTAGAACTCAGGGAACACTGAGCCAGCAAGGACTGCTGGAGTGGTCACATGTGGACACGCACCCACGGCATCATCTCTATGGTCACCACCATCAATACAAGGAGCTGAAGATAATCCCAGACTCTGGGAACCTGCTGCGCACAGAACAGCGCCAGGTAATCCAATAGTCTTTTGACTTTCTCCTCTGGCAGAAAAACTCTGTTCACTCGAATGTCGAAACGTGCTCCTAGGAACTCCAGGGACTGGGAGGGCAACAGCTGGCTCTTTCCCTGATTGGCCACCCAGCTGAAACTTTCCAAAAAGATACCACTCGGGACACCATTTGAGATGCCTCTGAAAGGGAATGGGAATGGGCTCATGCCCAGATGAGGCAGTCGTCCAGATATGGATGGATACAGATCCTTTGGCGCCAAAGCACTGCAATTGCCACAGTCATAACCTTGAAGAAGGTCCTCGTGGCAGTGGATAGCCCAAAGGGGAGGGTGATGAACTGATAGTGACAGCCAAGCATAGCAAAACACAAACACTTCTACTGATCCGGGATGTGAAAGTACACCTCGGCCAGATCCAGAGAAGCCAAGAACTCCCCTTGGTGCACCACCTGAATTACAGAGTGCAAGGTTTCCTTGAGCTCCAGAATGGGCCGGAAGGAACCATTCTTTTTTGGCACCACAAAATAGATGGTGTATCTGCCCTTGTCCCGCTCATCTGGGGGAACGGGCACTACAGCCCTTAGGAGTAGCAACTTGTGCAAGGTGGACCACACCACGGCCCTTTTAATTGCAGACCCACAAGGGGAAAAGACTAAGGCATCCAGAATCAGCTCCCTGCATTCCAGGACATAGCCGAACTGAATGGTGTCTAGTACCCAGTGATCTTTGGTGACCTGGGCCCACTCCTTAAAGAACAGGTGAAGCCTGCCTCGAACTGGAGGAAACAGGGAATGGATCCCCAAACAAACCTTCATTGCACAGTCCAGGAGGGTTCACCTCTGGAGGGGACAGAGTCCTTGGGCCCACGGGCCCCACAAAAGAAGTGAGAGCGAGCTCAAAGTCCGAAGGTAGAGAAGAAGAAAGGCTTTCCAGGTCAGTAACGCCAAAAGTCCTGAGATTCCTGGGAGTCCTGCCAGCATGCCCACGGTGAATGGGCAGAGGCTGATGAGAAAGGAGCTCCTGCCATTTCACAGACCCCGTGGACCTGTCTTCCAGAAAGCGGTAAAACTTTGCCTCACCCAGGTCCTTCACCAGCTTCTATAAATCGGCTCCAAACAGAAGCTTCACTTTAAAGCTAATTGGGCTAGCTAGATTTGGAGGAGTAGTCCGCTGCCCAATGCCGGAGCCAGATCCACCTCCGTGACACAGTAGACAGGGCACTGTCCTTGGACGCCAAACTTAGCAGGTCATACATGGCATCTGAAAGGAAGGCCACAGCCAACTTCAAAAGAGGGGCAATATCTGGCGAGACTGAATCCACTGAAGCAGGGCTCGAGAAGTCAAGCTTGCACATACTGACAACTGAAGCATAGCCATGGAAACTGGCTCCTCAAGGCATCCACCTTTCAGTCCAAAGGATCCTTTAAGGCCAAGCTGCCTTCCACAGGCATGGTAATACAGGGATGGTTGTCCACTTAGTAACTATAGTGACCTGCGCATCCACCTCAGGAATATCAAACCACACCACACACTCTTTCTCCAGGAGAGTATACATCTTCTCACACACTTTTAACCCGAGGCGGGGTGTTTGGAGAATCCCACTCTGACTGATCATATCCTTGACACCTCCAGGAATGGGAATGCAGTAGTGGATTTCTACACCTCTTGCAGAAGCGAGTGCACCTTCGGTTCCTGCTCTGTCCCTGGAGCATCTGCCAAGTTCAAGGTGCATGAAACCCTGGCAATCAATGCTGCTATCTCCTCCTGGAATAGATGTATTACCTTGGCCTCATCGCAGTCCTCTGAAGGCAAGAGTCCATCATCCACATCCGAGCCCAGCACCGAGATATCTGAATCAGTTACAGTTCAAATCTCAAACCAGTCCGAGATGACCCCCATCTCCAGGGGGATGTCCCTTGCAGGGGACACTTAGCCAAAGGCAGTCGAGAAGGGCTTACACTCTCAGCCTGTCCATCATGAAATGCATTCAAGGAGCACCCAAAGGTTGCAGAGTCTGAATTTCTAATCCAGAAGAACCAGGCTTGCTGCAAAAAGGAAAAGAATTCCGGGAGGACAATCTGGAAGCTCACCTCTCAGAAAGACTCCCCAACACCAGGGGGCATCGCCATTGCAGATCACCTAGAGGATGAGGAGCAATTCACAGCTTGGTCGCCGGAGCATCCAGTCAGCTGGATACCCTTACCCACAGCGCCATCTGTCACCTCCTGCCCTGAGACAGGCAATGCTGGACTAACTGCATCTCCCAGATGAGAGAGGGGGAGCAGGCCCTCCAGGGACAACTCTGAGACTGCCACACAGGAAGACAAGAATCCAGAATTCAGAGATGAGGCCCCTCGCTTGCCACAAGTCAAACAATGTTTCCTGGAAGAAGAAAAGAGAGTTAAGGCAAGTATCACAACAGCACACGCTAAGGCCACGGCAACCCGAAGGCACGTGGTAACTGTGCTTTTACCGTACAGTGCACCATTCAGGTACTGGAAAAGCTGGGTGTTCTCGGCACGCGGTAACTGTGCTTTTACCACCGTGTGCATTAAATGTATTTAAGAGCAACGTATATTTACAGATGCTAGGGATGGAACGCGCATTGGAGTCGCTTGGAGAGAATGAGTGTTAGGACTACATGACTGGTTGGTCAAGGGTGGGACACAAGACGAGGTCCGGCAGTCCGTACAGTGCACCATTCAGGTACTGGAAAAGCTGGGTGTTGTCATTAACTACCCAAAGTCCCACCTGCAACCCTCTCATTGCCTCGAGTTCACTGGGGCTGTCCTCCACACCACACTGGCTCTGGCTTTCCTTCCTGCAGACAGGGCCCAACTATGTTACTATGTTACTAAGTGTCCCTGTCCTGGTAGCAGCACCCTGCTCACCTACTTGCGGGGATTCCCTTCCAGGCCCCGCCACACCAGCAAATACTTTCAACTGATGCCTCCAAACTCGTCTGGGGGGCACATATGAATGGGCTGTCCACATAGGGCCTCTGGATTGCGGAGGAAAGCTGCCATCGGATCAACTTTCTGGAGCTTCGGGCCATTGCTAATGCCCTCCAAGTGTTTCAGCAACAGCTCTCCAACCAGATGGAAAACCAGGTAGCCATGCTCCACGTCAACAAACAGGTGGCACGAGCTTGTACCTCCTCTGCTGGGAGGCAGTCCACTTCTGGAAGTTTGTAATCTTGCATGGTAAGAACATAAGAGATGCCATACTGAGTCGGACCAAGGTCCATCAAGCCCAGTATCCTGTTTCCAACAGTGGCCAATCTAGGTTACAAGTACCGACTAGCAGGTTCCCCAAAAGACATAGGTTCCAGAATGCTTGCATTGGGGCAAGCAGTGGATTTCCCAGGTTCCTTTTAATAATGGTTTATGGACCTTTCCTCCAGCAACTTGTCTAAAACTTTTTTAAACCCAGCTACACTAACAGTTTTTACTACATCCTCCGGTAACGAATTCCAGAGTTTGATTACATGTTGAGTGAAAAAAATATTTCTCCAGGACCAAGCAGGAAGTCAGTCCTCACATATGGGTGACGTCGATGGAGCCCCTGCGGAGCATTTCCCCAGCTTTCTATGAAAGCCTTTGGGAATGCAGGCACGCATGCGCGGTCTCCTTCCTGCCTAAAGGTGCCATCTTGCTCAGTCTCTCTTTTTCCGTGAAGCCCGTCGGATGTGTGTCCTATTCCTCCCGGAAAATAGTTGGATTTTTTGGCGATTCCTTCGCTATTTTTTCTCCGGTTCGACGCCGGTTCCACTCCCGCTCGGTTCGGTACGCCGGTATCGAGCCCGATTTTCTTTTTTCAGTTTTTGCCCTTCGTGGCTGGCGTTCGCACCCTTTTTTTCTTTTTCCCTGGAAGGCCAGTCCTTTGACCTCGCGGGGACTCTTTTTTCCCCGATGGCTTCCAGTGGTTTCAAGAAGTGTGATCGGTGCATTAGTCTCTCACCGACACACACGACTGCTGCCTTCGGTGCCTGGGTCCGGACCACGATCCTAAGACCTGTGGACCATGTGGAAAAATGTCCACCAAGGCGCTTCGAAGTCGTCAGCACCAAAAGGAAAGGCTTTTCTCTGACTCGGCCTCCGGCCGGGCCCGAACCTCGTCTGAGGCCTCGACATCTCGGGAATCTGATCCCGAGCACCGTCGGGGTTCCTCGGACAAGGGGTCCCCCGACCGAGAACGGAAGAGGAAGAAGCGGCTCACGAGGGCGGCGTCGGAGGAGGTCCCTGGCTCCTCGAGAGCTAGGTCTCGGACCCCCAATCGCTGTCCCGGGCCCGTGGAACAGGAGAAGCCGCCAAAAGTACCTCATGTGGAGCCGGAGTCTGCTGGACACGTAAGTCCTGTAGTCCTCGTGGACTCTCCTCCCAGAGAGCCGACGTCGGGCTCGGCGCCACCGGGGCCCGAGTCGGTGGCTGCTGAGTCTCCTGAGCTGGGTCTCAGGCTGACAGCCTTGGAATGCAGATTGTCTGCCTTCATGGAACAGCAGCGGGCGCTGATGGCCAGCCTGTCTGGCGCATCTGCCCCGACCACCGGGACATCGACGTCGAAGTCGACCCCGGAGACCGAGCCAATACTCGAGACCATGAAGGCTCGAGGTCGACCTCGGTCGCGGTCTCCCTCGACCTCCCGTTTGGGACCGAGGGCGTTGATGCCGGTGCCTTCGGCGTCGGGACGGGTGCTCACAGGCCCCGCGCGGTCGGACCCCGATTCCTCATCGGACGAGTCCACCTGGAAGACGGAGGACGAGGAGTGCCCCGATACCTTCCGGACTCGGTGCATCCCGTCGGACTCACCGCAGTCCAAGCCCCGGAGTAGATCCCCTCCGGAGGATACCCGGTTCTCGGAATTCGTTCAGGATATGGCCACTGCGTTGGCTATCCCTGCGGATCCCGAGGAGGAGCCTCGAGCCGAAGAGCTCAAGGCCCTCCAGTATGACTCTCCTCCGAAGGAGGCCTTTACTGTTCCGATTCCTCCGATGCTGGAATGGCTCCTCTTCCGGATGTGGGAGGCACCGGCCTCGGCGCCGGTTGTAAGCAAGCAGGTTGATTCCATTTATCGACTCCGAAAGAGCCCTGGGTTTCAAAAGGCACAGCTACCACACCATTCCATGGTGGTGGAATCGACCATGCATCGTCTGAAAAGTCAGAAGATGCACTCCGCGGTGCCCCCTGGCAGGGAGGCCGGGAACCTGGATGGTTTTGGTAGAAAGTGCTTCCAGGGCTCGATGCTTGCTTGCCGTGTCCAGTCTTACCAGCTGTACATGGGCATGTACTTGCGGGACCTGGCCAAGGAGCTGGCCGGGTTCTCTGCTGGTCTCTGCGGGGAACCCTTGCAGAGGTTCAAGTCCTTGTCCTCGGGGATACGGGAATGCTCCAAGTTTGTCCCGTGCTGCCTACGATGGCTTTGAGGCTTCGGCCCGTGTTGCGGCAGCCGGCATTGCGGCCCAACGCCAGGCGTGGCTGCAGTCATTGAACCTTGAGCCGTGGGTTCAGGACAAGTTGGTCGATGTCCCTTGCCAAGGTGAGAACCTTTTTGGCAAGCCCTTGACCGAGAAGGCCGCACAGCTCGAAACCGAGCACCTCACGAGGACAAGGCTGTCTAGAAAGACTTCTGCCCCTTCTAACAAAAAGTACCAGGCCTCCCAAGATCCTCCACAGGGTCAGCAGGCCAAGGGGCAGGGGAATGGGCCCCGTAGGCAGAGGACCCCCAAGCCTCCGGCCCCTGCTCCCACTCAGCAGGGTGGGGGTTTCTGACTCTTTAGGCATAGCCTCTCCGTCCCTGCTCTCCCAACCCTGCACAGGAGGTCGACTTACCCTGTTTGCCCACAGGTGGCCACTCATCACTGGAGACGGGTGTTAAGCATCGTCCACAAGGGCTATATGCTACACTTCCAACAGCTGCCTCCTCCATACTTTCCAGGGGAGCCTCCAAGGCCTCCCCTGCACACGGATCTTCTCCTTCAGGAGCTCCAAGGTCTGTTGCGAGACAAGGCAGTGGAGCCTGTGCCTCCCCACATCCAAGGTCAATGGTTCTACTCCAGGTACTTTCTCCTACCAAAAAGAACCGGTGGCCTCCGGCCTATTCTCGACCTCAGAAATCTCAACAAGTTCCTAGAGAAAGAAAAATCCAAGATGCTTACTCTTGGAACACTTCTGCCCTACCTCCAGCAGGGAGATTGGCTATGCTCCTTAGATTTAAAGGATGCGTACACTCACATCCTCATTCATCCAGACCACAGAAAGTACCTCAGGTTCATTGTGGGAGGAAACCATTATCAGTACAGAGTACTGCCTTTTGGCCTCACCTCCGCTCCCAGGGTCTTTACCAAATGCCTGGCAGTGGTGGCGGCCTACCTGAGAACTCAGGGTATCTTTGTCTTCCCCTATCTGGACGACTGGCTCATCAGGTGTCAGACGTGCCAGGAGGCCAGACAAACCACCCTCCGAACTATTGCTCTTCTTCAAAACATGGGTTTTGTCATAAACTTCGCAAAGTCCACTTTGCTCCCCTCCCAGAACTTGGAATTCATAGGAGCAAGGCTGGACTCTCTGCTGGCAAAGGCTTTCTTGCCAGAAGACAGAGCCCAAAGACTGATAAGCTTGGCAAGCCAGTTTCTCCAGGACCAAGCAGGAAGTCAGTCCTCATATATGGGTGACGTCGGCGCCGACGGAGCCCTCGCGGAGCAATTTTCCCCAGCTTTCAAAGAAAGCCTTTGGGAATTGCAGCGCGCATGCGCGGTCGCCTTCCCGCCCAAGGGTGCCATCTTAGCCAGTCTTCTTTTTTCCGCGGAGCCCTACAGACGTACCCGTCGTGTCCCCGCGAAAAAGTTGATTTTATTTGTAATATTCTCTTTTTTCCTTCGGTTCGACGCCGGTCTTCTTCCCGCCCGGACTCGCGACGCCGGTCACGAGTCCTCTTCTTCTTTTTCGGTTTTTCTGATTTAGTCAGTTTCGTTTTCGGTTTTTCCCTGGCAGCCCGGTCTTTTGACCTCGCAGGGGCCCTTTTTCCCCCGATGGCTGCCAGTGGTTTCAAGCGGTGTGGTCAGTGTGACCGAAATATGTCACTAACTGACACACATGATAATTGCCTCCGCTGCCTGGGCCCGGATCATGAAGAAATGATCTGTGGGGCCTGTGGCAAAATGTCCTCTAAAGCGTTGAGGAGTCGGCGGCATCAGCGGGATAGGATCTTCGCTGACCCCAGCCGTACCCGGACCTCGTCGGAGGCCTCGGCATCCCGAGGTTCCAGTTCTGACCGTCGCCAGAGTTCCTCCGACAGGGGTTCTCCCTCTGGGGACCATCGACGGAAGGTGAAACCCGCGAGGGCGGCGTCGGTGGACGCTCCTGGCTCCGCGAGGGCCAGGTCGCATAGCCCCGATAGCCGTCCCGGGTCCTTGGAGAAGGAGCACCTCCCGAAGCGACCTCGCATGGAGTCGGAGATGCCTGCTCGGGTAAGTCCTGTGGTCCTCCTGGACTCGCCTCCGAGACCGCCGACGTCGGGCCCGACACCGTCGGGGCCCGAGTCGGGGGCTGCTGGGTCACCTGAGGTCGGACTCAGGTTGACGGCCTTGGAGAGCAGACTGTCTGCCTTCATGGACCAGCAGCGGGCACTGCTCGCTAGCCTCGCTGGCTCCGCTGCCCCGACCGCCGGGACGTCGACATCTAAGTCGACCCCGGAGACCGAGCCGATCCTCGAGTCCATGCGAACTCGAGTCAATCCTCAGTCGAGGTCACCCTCGGCCTCCCGTTCGGGACCGAGGTGGCCGACGCCGACTCCCTCGGCGTCGGGGCGGCCGGCGCCGCAGCCTGCCCGGGCCGACCCCACCGATTCCTCCTCGGAGTCGGTCTGGGAGTCTGAAGAGGAAGAGTCACCTGATTCTTTTCGGACTCGGTGCGTCCCCTCGGACTCGCCTGAGTCCGAACCTCGGAAGCAGTCCCCTCCGGAGGATGCCCGGTTCTCGGACTTCGTCAGGGATATGGCCAAGGCTTTGGCCTTCCCTGCGGATCCCGAGGAGGAGCCTCGAGCTGAAGAGCTCGACTCCCTCCAGTATGACTCTCCCGCCAGGGAACACCTTACTGTACCGGTTCCTCCCATGCTGGAACGATTACTCTTCCGCATGTGGGAGAGTCCGGCCTCCTCGCCGGTCCTGAGCAAGCGGGTCGATTCTATCTATCGAGTCCGCAAGAGCCCTGGCTTCCAAAAAGCACAGCTACCACACCATTCCATGGTAGTGGAATCGGCCATGCATCGTCTTAAGAGCCAGAAGATGCACTCCTCGGTGCCTCCTGGCAGGGAGGCCCGTAACCTGGATGGCCTTGGTAAGAAGTGTTTCCAGGGCTCTATGCTCGCATGTCGTGTCCAGACCTACCAGCTATACATGGGCATGTATCTCCGAGACCTGGCTAAAGAGCTAGCCGGGTTCTCCGCTGGATTGTCCGAGGAACCTTTGCGGAGGTTCCTAGCCTTGTCCACTGGCATTCGGGAATGCTCAAAATTCATATCCCGAGCAGCCTATGATGGCTTTGAAGCATCGGCTCGAGTGGCTGCAGCCGGCATCGGTGCCCGCCGACAGGCTTGGCTTCAGTCGTCTGACCTTGAGCCCTGGGTGCAGGACAAGTTGGTCGATGTCCCCTGCCGAGGTGATAACCTCTTTGGCAAACCTATGGACGAGAAGGCTGCACAACTAGAGACAGAGACTCTCACCAGGACTAGGCTTTCTAGGAAGACCTCCGCCCCTTCCCAGAAAAAGAAGGGCTCGGGAAAGAAGTCCTTTTACCCGAGAAAGGCGGCTGCCTATAAACACTACCCCCAATATCAGGCCCCCGCGGCTCCCCATCAGGGCCAGCAGGCCAAGGGACAGGGTAACGGGTCCCGTAGGCAGCAAGCCCCCAAGCCTGCACCACCAGCCCCTGCTCAGCAGGGTGGGGGTTTTTGACTCCTTAAGCATAGCCTCTCCCCCTCCGCTGGCTCCTCCCAGCACCGGAGGCCGGCTGGTTCACTTCGCCCACAGGTGGTCCAACATCACTTCGGTTGCCTGGGTGCTTCAAGTCGTAAGAGAAGGCTATCTTCTCCACTTCCACCAGGTTCCTCCCTCCTATTTCCCGGGAGAACCTCCACGACTCCCTCTGCACAGGGACTTACTCCTTCAGGAGTTAGCAAGTCTTCTACAGGATCAGGCTGTGGAACCGGTGCCCCACCACCTGAGAGGTCAAGGCTTTTATTCCAGGTATTTTCTAGTACCAAAAAGGACAGGAGGCCTCAGACCCATCCTGGACTTGTGCAACCTCAACAAGTTCCTCGTGCGGGAAAAGTTCAAAATGCTTACCCTTGGAATCCTTCTGCCCTACCTCCAGCAGGGAGATTGGCTATGCTCCTTGGATCTAAAGGATGCCTACACGCACATCCTCATCCACCCAAGCCACCGCCAATACCTAAGGTTTGTGGTGGCAGGAAATCATTACCAGTACAGAGTACTGCCTTTTGGCCTGTCCTCCGCACCGCGAGTCTTCACAAAATGTCTCGCGGTGGTGGCGGCCCATCTCCGGCTTCACGGCCTCTATGTCTTTCCGTACCTCGACGACTGGCTCATCAGAGCAGCGTCCGCTCCGGAGGTCACCAACGCCACACACCGCACGGTGACTCTTCTGCAGTACTTGGGCTTTGTCATAAACTTCGCAAAGTCCACTTTGCTCCCCTCACAGGATCTCGAGTTCATCGGCGCAAGACTGCACACTCCTCAGGCGCGAGCTTTCCTGCCTCTCGACAGGGCTCAACGGCTCATGGACCTAGCCGGCCGTTTTCGCAGCCAGTCCCTGGTCTCCGCCAGGCGCTTCCTGAGACTGCTCGGCCATATGGCTTCCACCGTCCATGTGACCCCCAATGCCCGCCTGAATATGCGGCCTGCTCAATGGTGTCTTCGCAAGCAGTGGCAACAAGCCACAGGCGGCCTAGCAGACCTAGGGCGCGTCTCCGAGCTGCTGGCCTCGTCTCTCCGGTGGTGGCTTCATCGGCCGAACCTGGTACTCGGCATGTCTTTCCAGTCACCTCAGCCGGACCAGGTGCTGACGACAGATGCGTCCCTCCTGGGTTGGGGAGCACATTGTCAAGGGGCACGTACTCAGGGTCTCTGGACCACGTGGGAGTCTGCTCAGCAGATCAACTTCCTGGAGCTCAGAGCGATCCGCCTGGCTCTCAAGGCTTTCTCCCACCTGACCTCTCACCAGTCCATCCTTGTCCAGACGGACAATCAAGTTGCCATGTTCTACGTGAACAAACAGGGGGGCACGGGCTCCTTCCTTCTCTGTCGGGAAGCACAGAAGCTCTGCTCTTGGGCCGTCAGTCACGGCGTTCTTCTCAAGGCAGTTTATCTCCCAGGCCAAGAAAATTGCCTGGCGGACAAACTCAGCAGGATCCTCCAGCCGCACGAGTGGCGCCTGGATCCCTTGGTAGTTCAGAAGCTCTTTCTAAAGTGGGGCCTCCCCACGATGGATCTCTTTGCCAGTCCTCACAACCGGCAACTTCCTCGCTTCTGCTCTCGTCAGCCACATCCCCTTCGAGTTGCGGCAGACGCTTTTCTACTCTCATGGTCGGAGAGCCTTCTGTATGCTTTTCCTCCCATCCCGCTAGTCTCTCGAACTCTTTTCAAGGTTCTCCAAGACAAAGCTTCCATGATCCTGGTGGCCCCTCGCTGGCCCAGACAGCCGTGGTTTCCACTTCTGCTGCAATTAGCGGTAGAGGATCCATTCCCTCTGGGGTTTCAACTGGATCTCCTCACTCAGGATCAGGGGTCTCTACTACACCCCAACCTCAGATCTCTCAATCTGATGGCCTGGCTGCTGAGAGGGTAGTCCTTGCTCCCCTTCTCCTGCCGGCAGAGGTGGAAGAGGTCGTCCTAGCTTCTCGGTGACCTTCTACCCGCAAATGCTACGCCCTTAAATGGCGTCGCTTTTCCGTTTGGTGTACCCAGCAGTCTCAGGATCCCTTCTCCTGCTCTGTGTCGGTGATCTTGCAGTACTTGCTCTACCTCTCTAATCTGGGACTTAAGTCCAACTCCGTCAAAGTTCACCTCAGTGCTCTTTCAGCACATCATGTACAGGTGGACGGCAGACCTCTTTCCAGCGACCCTCTTGTAGCGAGGTTTCTCCGAGGTCTCCTTCTACTTAAACCACCTCTGCGCCCGCCAGCGCCTGACTGGGATCTGAATGTGGTTTTGCAGCGGATCACCTGTCCGCCTTTTGAACCTATGGCTACCTGTTCTCTCCGTTTTCTTTCTTGGAAAACATTGTTCTTGATAGCCCTCACTTCCGCTAGGCGCGTAAGTGAATTGCAGGCCCTCGTGTCTGATCCCCCTTACACTCGGTTCTACAAAAATAGGGTAGTCCTACGGACTCACCCAAAATTTCTTCCAAAAGTGGTCTCCCCTTTTCACATCCATCAGGAGGTGGTACTTCCAACCTTCTTTCCCAGGCCACACTCCAGCCGAGCTGAAATGGTCCTGCATACCCTGGACTGTAGAAGGGCATTGAACTTCTACCTTGACCGTACGCGGGAGCACCGTAAAGCTGCTCAGCTTTTTGTGTCTTTTGACCCCAATAAATTGGGGCTCCCGGTCTCCAAGCGTACTCTGTCCATCTGGGTTGCGGACTGTATCGCTTGGGCTTATGGAGCAGCCGGACTCTCCTTAGAAGGTCGAGTCACGGCTCATTGTGTTCGGGCAAAGGCTACGTCAGTGGCTTACCTCCGCTCTGTTCCACTGGCAGACATCTGCCGGGCCGCTACTTGGTCTTCGAGCCAGACTTTTGCGGTCCATTACTGTCTCGAGAGGGAGTCCCGCAGGGACAGTGCTTTCGGACAGGCAGTCCTCCGTAATCTCTTTGAGGTTTGAGCAACTCCTACCCTCCATCCCGGATGTGGGCTACCGGTGGGTAATAATTCAGCGAAGATTCCTTCCTTCTGTACTGCTGAGCCTGAGGGAGCTCATTTTTGTGCTTAGGGTCTCCGGTAGCCTTAAGCTTGGGAGTCCCATATGTGAGGACTGACTTCCTGCTTGGTCCTGGAGAAAGCGTAGTTACTCACCTGTAACAGGTGTTCTCCAGGAGCAGCAGGAATCAGTCCTCACAACCCTCCCTCCTCCCCTGGGAGTTGCAATCATCTGCTTAAGTTTTTTTGCAAATTTTTATGCTGTCTTTTAGCTATGTCATCAGACTGGCTAGGATGGCACCCTTGGGCGGGAAGGCGACCGCGCATGCGCGCTGCAATTCCCAAAGGCTTTCTTTGAAAGCTGGGGAAAATTGCTCCGCGAGGGCTCCGTCGGCGCCGACGTCACCCATATGTGAGGACTGATTCCTGCTGCTCCTGGAGAACACCTGTTACAGGTGAGTAACTACGCTTTCTCAGCAGGTCACTGGTCTCCGCCAGACTCTGCCTGAGGCTTCTTGGCCACATGGCTTCGACAGTACATGTGACTCCCAATGCCCGGCTCCATATGAGGCCTGCACAGTGGTGCCTATGAACTCAGTGGACACAGGCCACAGGCAGCCTCAGAGACAGAGTAAGGGTGTCCAGACCATTCCTGAACTCCCTCCGCTGGTGGCTGCACCCACCCAATCTACTGCAAGGGGTGCCTTTTCAGATTCCTGGGTTCACAGTGGTGTTGACCACGGATGCCTCCCTGCAAGGCTGGGGGGCTCATTGTCTGTTCACGTGCACCCAGGGCCTGTGGTCTCCCTGGGAGGCCACGCAGCAGATCAATCTACTGGAACTCGGGGCTATTCGTTTAGCCCTCAAGACTTTCTCTCAAACCCTGGCTCATCAGTCTGTCTTAGTTCAAACAGACAACCAAGTAGCCATCTTTTATGTGAACAAGCAGGGCGGAACTGGGTCCAGGCTCCTTTGTCAGGAGGCACAGGACCTTTGCTTGTTTGCTCTCAGGCACAACATGTTCCTCAAGGCTGTGTATCTACCTGGCCAAGAAAACTACCTGGCCGACAGGTTGAGCAGGATTCTACAGCCCCACGAATGGCAGCTCCATCCCTTAGTGGTTCAGAAGATTTTCCTGAAATGGGGACTTCCAACCATAGATCTGTTTGCCAGTCCATCGAACAAACAGCTGCCAAGGTTCTGCTCCAGGCAACCGCATCCCCTGCGGCTAGCAGCAGATGCTTTTCTGATTTCCTGGTCCCAGGGCCTCCTGTATGCGTTTCCTCCCACGCCCCTGGTGGCCCGAACCCTATTCAAAATTCTTCAGGACAAGGCCTCGGTCCTGCTGGTAGCTCCCAGATGGCCGAGACAGCCTTGGTTTCCACTTCTGCTTCAGCTGGCAGTGGATCCCCCACTGCCTCTGGGGTTGCAGCCCGACCTTCTCTCTCAGGATCAGGGTTCCCTTCTGCACCCAAATCTCAGAGCTCTCAATTTGATGGCATGGAGGCTGCAAGGGTAGTTTTGGCTCCCTGGGGCCTACCTCAGGAAATTGAGGAGGTTGTCCTAGCCTCTAGAAAGCAGTCCACTAGAAAAACCTATGCCCTGAAATGCAAAAGGTTTTCTGTGTGGTGTCAGCTACGTACGGAGGATCCTTTCTCTTGTGCTGTACCAGTAGTGCTTCAGTACCTGCTGCACTTATCCAATCAGGGACTTAAGTCCAATTCTGTTCGGGTCCACCTCTCAGCTCTAGCAGCTCACCACTCACTGGTGGAGGGACATTCTCTGTCGGTTCACCCCTTGGTGTCCAGGTTTCTTAGAGGCTTGCTCTTGCTAAAGCCTCCAATCCGTCCTCCAGCTCCTGAGTGGGAGTTGAATGTGGTCTTGCAGCAACTGACTCACCCACCTTTTGAGCCATTGGCCACTTGTCCTCTCCGCTTCCTGTCCTGGAAGACACTCTTCTTGGTAGCCCTAACCTCGGCCTGACGAGTGAGTGAGCTTCAGGCCCTGGTCTGTGACAGGCCTTACACCCGCTTCTTTAGGAACAGGGTAGTCCTTAGGGCTCATCCAAAGTTCCTCCCAAAGGTTGTCTCCTCTTTCCACCTCAATCAGGAGGTGGTTCTCCCGACATTCTTCCCTAGGCCTCATGCAAGCTAGGCTGAAGCAGTCCTGCATACCCTGGACTGTAGGAGGGCCTTATCCTTCTACCTTGACCGTACGCAGGGGCACAGAAGGGCTACTCAGCTCTTCATATCTTTTGACCCTAATAATTTGGGGTTAGCTGTGTCCAAGCGTACCTTGTCCATCTGGGTGGCTGACTGTATCACCTGGGCTTACAGGGCGGCTGACCTTCCTTTGCAGGGTCGGGTCATGGCCCATTGTGTCAGGGCATTGGCTGCTTCAGTGGCTCATCTCCGCTCTGTACCGTTGGTAGACATCTGCAGGGCTGCAACTTGGTCTTCAAGCCAGACTTTTGCGGCCCATTACTGTCTGGAGAGGGAGTCCCGTAGGGACAGTGCTTTTGGCCATGCAGTACTCCGCAGTCTCTTTGAGGTTTAGGCAACTCCTGCCCTCCAGCCCTCCATTGGGCTACCGGTGGAGGTTCTTTCAGTGAAAAGCCTTTCTTTGATGCTGGGACTAGAGGGAGTTCTCTTGTTCAGCCTGGGTTCCTGGTAGCCCAGAGCTAGGGAGTCACCCATATGTGAGGACTGACTTCCTGCTTGGTCCTGGAGAAAGTAGTTACTCACCTGTAACAGATGTTCTCCAGGAGCAGCAGGAATCAGTCCTCACAATCCTCCCTCCTCCCCTGGGAGTTGCAGTTGTACATAGTTTACTTTTACATTTTTGTGTGCTGTTTTTTAGCTATGTCATTTGACTGAGCAAGATGGCACTTTTAGGCGGGAAGGAGACCGCGCATGCTTGCCTGCATTCCCAAAGGCTTTCATAGAAAGCTGGGGAAATGCTCCGCAGGGGCTCCATCGAAGTTGATGTCACCCATATGTGAGGACTGATTCCTGCTGCTCCTGGAGAACACCTGTTACAGGTGAGTAACTACTCTTTTCTTATTAGTCTTAAATAGGTTACACTGTAGCTTTATTGCATGTCCCCTAGTCTTTCTATATTTTGATGGCGTAAATAGTTGATCTATGTTTACCCGTTCCACTCCATTCATAAATTTGTAGACCTCTATCATATCTCTCCTTAGCCGTCTCTTTTCCAGGTTGAAGAACCTTAACCTTTTTAGCCTGTCTTCATAGGGGTATCCTTCCATCCCCTTTCCCATTTTGGTGGCTCTTTTCTGTACCTTTTCTAATAATGCTATATCATTTTTAAGATACGGCGACCAGAATTATTGCACATAATATTAAAGGTGTGGTTGCACCATGGAACAATGCAGAGGCATTATAATATCCTTTGTTTTATTCTCCTTTCCTTTCCTTATGATTCCTAGCATTCTATTTGCTTTCTTGGCCGCCACTATACACTGGGTGGAGGGTTTCAACATGTTGTTCATGATGACACCTTAATCTTTTTCCTTGGTGGTGGTTCCTAATGTGAAACCTAGCATCGTGTAACCATAGTTTGGATTGTTCTTTCCGAGTTGCATAAGTTGCATAACAACACATTAAATTTCATCTGCCATATGGATGCCCAGTCTTCCAATTTATCAAGGTCCTCTTGCAATTTTTCACAATCCTCTTGCAGGGGTGGCTCATGGCAATCTGCTACCTGAGGTGAAGAATGAGATGGAGCCTCCCAACCCCCCTTAGAGGGGGGCGGGGCTTTTTCAGAACTCCAATCAGGGACTGAACCAAACCAAAAAGCCATTTAGATTATATGAAGGGAATGCAAGATGTTTGCAGATAGGGCCGTACCAAGCTGCAATCACACCCTGTGCGATTTGCAGCTTGGGCGCGTGCCCCCCTCCATGCCTCCATCCAGTGCTGCCTGCTCTTTCCCTGCTGCTGCCGCCCTCTGTTTTTTTCACGGCAGCACTGGCAACAGGGAAAGAGCAGCAAGCGCTGGACGGAGGTATGTGGAGGAGGAGGGGGGGCATGCGCCCAGTCTGAAAGGCGCCAGCACTTTAAGCAGATCTGTCCCTCCCTGCTCTGACATCGCGTCGGAGGAGGAAGGGACCAGACCTGCTTAAAGTGCTGTGAAAAGGCTTGGGAGGTGCATTTCGGCTGCCTACTATTGTCCTGCCAGTGGCAGCAGGGCAACAGCAGACAGCCGAAATATGCCCCAAAGCCTGGACATTAACCCACAGAACTCAATGTTTAAAAAAAAAAAAAAATCTGATTCTGATCATCTCACTAACAACAACAACCACCACTATTCTCCAGTACCAGGCATATTGTGAACTAATACAAAACCCTAAAACAAAGAGCAAACCTACCATACCATACCATAAATAAGCATCCTCTGAACCCCCCTTCTACACCCCTACATCCCCCCCCCTTGCAAAGTCCTTTTCTCTGTAAATAGCTCCCTTACTCCCACCCTTGAAGCGCCTCTCTCTAGTTACCCCTTCTCTCCTCCCCCCCAAGTACCCACTTGTATCTCTTTACAATCCAATGTTCACTGAAATTAAGTGTTAATTAGTCTTTTGTTTAGATATAAGATTACTTATTTTGTAAACCGCTCTGATTGAAGGATAGAGCGGTATATAAAATCTGTTAAATAAATAAATATCAGCATAAACATCCAAAACTCACATAAGGAGCCCATCCAAAAAAAGCGTCACTGTAAATACTACAGTGGGCCCTGGAACATCCATACACCCAGGACTGTACCTAGCCCTGTGTGAGCGGTGCGGCCGCACAGGGCGCATTTCGGCTGTCTGCCATTGCCTGCCGCCGCCACTTTTTCTTCTCAGCAGTGGCAGGCAACGGCAGACAGCCGAAATGCGCCCCTTAAGCCTTCTTCTCCAGGACCAAGCAGGAAGTCAGTCCTCACATATGGGTGACGTCGGCGCCGACGGAGCCCTCGCGGAGCAATTTCCCCAGCTTTCAAAGAAAGCCTTTGGGAATTGCAGCGCGCATGCGCGGTCCCCTTCCCGCCCAAGGGTGCCATCTTGCTCAGTCTTCTTTTTTCCGCGGAGCCCTACCGATGCTGTTTGTGATCACTGCTGAAAAAGTTGGTTTTCTCTCTTATTTTTTATTCTTTTTGGTTCGACGCCGGATCCTTTTTCCCGCCCGGACCCGCTACGCCAGTGTTTGGTCCGTTTCTTTATTTTTCGGTTTTTTGTCCTTCGTGACAAGCGTTCGCGCCATTTTTTTCCTTTTCACTGGCAGCCCTGTCTTTTGACCTCGCAGGGGCCCTTTTTCCCTCGATGGCTGCCAGCGGGTTTAAGAAGTGTGATCGCTGTAAGAAACTCATGTCTCTTACCGACACACACGACTGCTGCCTCCGCTGCCTCGGACCCGATCATGACCCGATGATCTGTGGTCCGTGTGGCAAAATGTCCTCAAAAGCGTTGAGGAGTCGGCAGCATCAACGAGAACGAATCTTCTCTGACTCCGCGTCCGGCCGGTCCCGGACCTCGTCAGAGGCTTCGACGTCCCGGCACTCCGGTCCAGAGCATCATCGGAGTTCCTCTGAGCGGGGGTCTCCTACCCGGGAACATCATAGGAAGAAAAAACCCGCGAGGGCGGCGTCGGCGGACGCTCCTGGTTCCTCGAGGGCCAGGTCGCATAGCCCCGACAGCCGTCCCGGGTCCTCGGAGTCGGAGAGGCCTTCTATACATCCTCGTCTCGAAATGGAGTCGCCTGGACACGTGAGTACTGTGGTCCTCGTGGACTCGCCTCCGAAGGAGCTGACGTCGGGCCCGATGCCGTCGGGGCCCGAGTCAGGGGCTGCTGGGTCTCCTGAGCTTGGACTCAGGTTGACGGCCTTGGAGAGCAGTTTAGCTGCCTTCATGGACCAGCAGCAGGCATTGATCGCTGGCCTTGCCAATGCGTCTGCCCCGGCCACCGGGACGTCGACGTCCAAGTCGACCCCAGAGACCGAGCCGATCCTCGAGTCCATCCGAGCTCGAGTCGATCCTTGGTCGCGGTCTCCCTCGGCCTCCCATTCGGGACCGAGGTCGTCGACGCCGACTCCTTCGGCGTCGGAGCAGAGGGCATCGGTGCCCGCCCGACCGGAGCCACTCGAATCCTCCTCCACGGAGTCCGACTGGGAATCGGAGGACGAAGAGTCCCCTGGTAGTTTTCGGACTCGGTGTGTCCCATCAGACTCGCCCGAGTCTGAACCTCGGAGACGGCCCCCTCCGGAGGACACCCGGTTCTCGGACTTCGTGCGGGATATGGCCAAGGCCTTGGCATTCCCCGCGGATCCCGAGGAGGAGCCTCGAGCCGAGGAGCTCAATGCCCTCCAGTATGATTCTCCCCCGAAGGAGGCCTTTACTGTACCGGTTCCTCCGATGCTGGAACGACTTCTCTTCCGCATGTGGGAGAACCTGGCGTCGGCGCCGGTGTTAAGCGGGTCGATTCCATTTATCGAGTCCGCAAGAGCCCCGGGTTCCAAAAGGCACAACTACCGCACCATTCCATGGTGGTGGAATCGGCCATGCATAGACTCAAGAGTCAAAAAATGCACTCCTCGGTGCCTCCCGGCAGGGAGGCCCGGAGCCTGGATGCCCTTGGTAGAAAGTGTTTCCAGGGCTCTATGCTTGCTTGTCGAGTCCAGACCTACCAGCTCTATATGGGCATGTATCTCCGAGATCTGGCAAAGGAAATTGCCGGGTTCTCGGCTGGTCTCTCCGAGGAACCTTTGCAGAGGTTCCAAGCCTTGTCCACTGGGATTCGAGAGTGCTCGAAGTTTATCTCTCGGGCAGCCTACGATGGCTTCGAAGCATCGGCTCGAGTAGCCGGAGCTGGCATCGGTGCCCGCCGACAGGCTTGGCTTCAGTCATCCGACCTCGAGCCATGGGTCCAGGACAAGTTGGTCGATGTCCCCTGCAGAGGTGAATACCTCTTTGGCAAACCCATTGCTGAAAAGGCTGCACAAATCGAGACCGAGACTCTGACCAGAACTAGGCTGTCCAGAAACACCTCTGCCCCTTCTCAGAAGAAGAAGGGCTCGGGGAAAAAGCCCTTTTACCCGAGGAAGGCGGCTGCCTATAAATACTACCCTCAGTATCAGGCCTCAGCAGCTCCCCAAAAGGGTCAGCAGGCCAAGGGACGGGGTAATGGGTCCCGTAGGCAGCAGGCCCCCAAGCCCACTACATCGGCCCCTGCTCAGCAGGGTGGGGGGTTTTGACTCCATCAGCATAGCCCCTTCCCCTCAGCTGGTTTCTCTCAGCACGGGAGGCCGGCTGGTCCACTTTGCCCACAGGTGGTCAGCCATCACATCAGATACCTGGGTACTTCATATAGTTCAGAAAGGCTATCTTCTACACTTTCACCAGGTACCTCCCTCCTACTTTCCAGGGGAGCCTCCAAGACTCCCTCTGCACAGGGACTTACTCCTTCAGGAGTTGGCAAGTCTTCTTCAGGAACAGGCTGTGGAACCGGTGCCCCACCACCTGAGAGGTCACGGCTTTTATTCCAGGTACTTTCTGATAGCAAAAAGAACAGGAGGCCTCAGACCCATCCTGGACTTGCGAAACCTCAACAAGTTCCTGGCAAGGGAAAAGTTCAAGATGCTTTCCCTTGGGATCCTGCTGCCCTACCTCCAGCAGGGAGACTGGCTATGCTCCTTAGAAATAAAGGATGCCTATACTCACATCCTTATTCATCCAGACCACAGACAATCTCTCAGATTTGTTGTGGGAGGAAATCATTACCAGTACAGGGTCCTGCCCTTTGGCCTATCCTCTGCCCCACGGGTTTTCACCAAATGCCTGGCAGTGGTGGCTGCCTGTCTCAGACTTCAAGGCCTTTTTGTGTTTCCATACCTGGACGACTGGCTCATCCGGGCCCAGTCTTCCCAAGAGGCCACTCAAGCCACTCATCGCACTGTGTCTCTGCTCCAGCACTTGGGCTTTATCATAAACTTCGCAAAGTCCACTTTGCTCCCCTCTCTAGATCTCGAATTCATCGGCGCAAGGTTAAGCACACTTCAGGCGCGGGCCTTCCTGCCTCTGGACAGGGCCCACAGGCTCATGAATCTCGCCAGCCACTTTCGCAGCAATTCCCTGGTCCCTGCCAGGCAATTTCTGAGACTGCTCGGCCATATGGCTTCCACGGTCCATGTGACCCCCAATGCCCGCCTGAACATGCGACCTGCCCAGTGGTGCCTTCGCACTCAATGGCATCAGGCCACGGGGAGCCTGACGGGCTCAGTACAAGTCTCGGACCTGCTGGTCTCTTCTCTGCGGTGGTGGCTTCATCTGCCAAACCTAGTACTGGGAGTGGATTTTCAATCTCCTCCTCCTTCTCAGGTACTAACAACCGATGCTTCTCTCCTGGGATGGGGAGCACATTGCCAAGGGACATGTACTCAAGGCCTCTGGACTCCTTGGGAGTCTGCGCAGCAGATAAACTTCCTGGAGCTCAGAGCCATCCGCCTAGCTCTGAGAGCCTTCTCCCACCTCACTTCTCACCAGTCTGTACTGGTCCAGACGGACAATCAAGTAGCAATGTTCTACGTGAACAAACAAGGAGGCACAGGCTCCTTCCTTCTCTGTCAGGAGGCACGATGGCTGTGCTCTTGGGCAGTCGGCCACGGCATACTCCTCAAAGCAGTCTATCTCCCCGGTCAAGAAAATTACCTGGCAGACAAACTAAGCAGGATACGCCAACCACACGAGTGGAGATTGGATCCATTAGTGGTTCAGCAGATCTTTCTCAAGTGGGGACTCCCCACCTTGGATCTGTTTGCCAGTCCTTTGAACCGGCAACTACCCAGATTCTGCTCTCGACAACCTCATCCTCTCAGAGTAGCGCCGGCTGCTTTTCTGATTCCATGGTCCACAGGCCTCTTGTACGCCTTTCCTCCCATGCCGCTGGTGTCTCGGACGCTCTTCAAAGTTCTCCGAGACAAAGCCTCACTGATCCTAGTGGCTCCCCGGTGGCCGAGGCAACCTTGGTTCCCGCTTTTAATGCAGCTGGCGGTGGACACTTCTCTTCCTCTGGGGTTTCAACCCGATCTTCTGACACAAGACCATGGGTCTCTCCTACACCCCAACCTCCAGTCCCTTCATCTGATGGCCTGGCTGCTGAAAGGGTAGTCCTTGCTCCCCTCCTGCTGCCTAGGGAGGTGGAAGAAGTCGTCTTGGCCTCCAGGCGGCCCTCCAACCGGAAGTCCTACGCTCTTAAGTGGCGTCGTTTCTCCGTGTGGTGTGCTCAGCAGTCTGAGAATCCCTTCTCCTGCTTGGTGGCAGTAATCTTGCAATATTTGCTTTACCTCTCCAATCTGGGCCTTAAGTCCAACTCTGTCAGAGTCCACCTAAGTGCTCTCTCTGCACATCACGCACCGGTAGATGGCAAGCCTCTGTCCAACCACCCTTTGGTGGCTCGTTTTCTCCGAGGCCTCCTTCTGCTTAAGCCTCCTTTGCGTCCACCAGCCCCTGAAGGGGATCTGAATGTGGTCTTGCAGCGGATTACCTGTCCGCCCTTTGAACCTATGGCTACCTGCTCTCTTCGTTTTCTTTCTTGGAAAACCTTGTTCTTGGTAGCGCTTACCTCTGCTAGGCGTGTTAGTGAACTGCAGGCCCTAGTGTCTGATCCTCCTTACACTAGGTTCTACAGGAATAGGGTGGTCTTACGGACTCACCCTAAGTTTCTTCCAAAAGTGGTTTCTCCTTTTCATCTCAACCAGGAGGTGGTTCTTCCGACCTTCTTTTCCAGGCCGCACTCCAGCCGGGCTGAAATGGTCCTGCATACCCTGGACTGTAGGAGGGCCTTGTCCTTCTACCTTGACCGTACGCGGGAGCATAGGAGGGCTGTTCAGCTCTTCGTTTCTTTTGACCCCAATAACTTGGGGCTATCTGTCTCCAAGCGTACCTTGTCCATCTGGGTAGCTGACTGTATCGCCTGGGCTTATGGGGCAGCCGGCCTCTCGTTGGAGGGTCGAGTCACGGCTCATCGTGTTAGGGCGAAGGCTGCGTCAGTGGCACACCTCCGCTCTGTTCCGTTGGCAGACATCTGCCGGGCCGCTACTTGGTCTTCAAGCCAGACTTTTGCGGCACATTACTGCCTGGAGAGGGAGTCTCGCAGGGACAGTGCTTTCGGTCAGGCAGTCCTCCATAATCTCTTTGAGGTTTAGGCAACTCCTACCCTCCGGCCCTGGTGTTGGGCTACCGGTCGGGGGCGTTTTCAGAGAAGATTCCTTCCTTCTATACTGCTGAGCTAGAGGGAGCTCATTTTTGTGCTTGAGGTCTCCGGTAGCCTTAAGCTTGGGAGTCCCATATGTGAGGACTGACTTCCTGCTTGGTCCTGGAGAAAGAGTAGTTACTCACCTGTAACAGGTGTTCTCCAGGAGCAGCAGGAATCAGTCCTCACAACCCTCCCTCCTCCCCTTGGAGTTGCAGTCCTATCATTTCGTTTTTGCTAATTTTTTTGCTGTCTTTTAGCTATGTCATCAGACTGAGCAAGATGGCACCTTTGGGCGGGAAGGGGACCGCGCATGCGTGCTGCAATTCCCAAAGGCTTTCTTTGAAAGCTGGGGAAATTGCTCCGCGAGGGCTCCGTCGGCGCCGACGTCACCCATATGTGAGGATTGATTCCTGCTGCTCCTGGAGAACACCTGTTACAGGTGAGTAACTACTCTTCGCGGCACGCTAAGCAGGTTTGGTCCCTCCGGGAGGGAGTAGACCTGCTTATCGTGCCGGCGACTTGCACATCGGGTCCGCACCTCTTCTCTCCCACCCCCCATAAAGTGGCTAGATGGAGGTGCGGGGGTTGGGGGGGGCGCGCCCGATGTGCAAGTCACACAGAGCGCATTTCGCGATATGCAGGGCTGAACAAGTCAAATTACTACAGTACAGTATAGATCTTTATGTACAAACACCATGTTAACAGAACACCTGGCCTCAGTCACACACTCACAACATCGACCCTCACCAAGTACAGAATAAGTAACCATAATCTAAAGTAAAAATAAAAATATGTAGACAAAATTTAAACTGAAACCCCAAGAAGCCAGAGTCCACATGCAGTGCAACATCAAATAAATAAGAGATGCAGTTCCCCGATACTGTGTAAAATATAAAGATAGCACAAAGTCCAATCACTAAAATGAAATAAAATTATTTTTTCTACCTTTGTTGTCTGACCATTTTATTCTCTGATCATGCTGGTCCAGATCTGATGCTTCTGCTTTCCTGTCTTCTCTTAGCTCTCTTTCTATGGTCTATGGTCCATCTGCCATTTCTTATCTCTTTTGTTTTCTTCATTTCTTTCCATCAGCCTATTTGCAGTCCCCGTAACCCTTCCCAGTATCAGCCCCTTTCCAGTCCTTCCTCCCGGTACCTTCCAATGTCAACTTGCATTCCCATGACTGCCACTGGTGTCCATTCTCTTCCAGTCCCCCTCCTTCCCCACTGTCCAGCTCCTTCAAATACCATGGCAGCCCCTCTCAGCATCCACTCCCTTCCAGTCTCATTCTTCTATCCCTTCGCATCAGCCCATTTGTAGCCCTAGCCACCAGTTTTCTTCCAAAGCCAGCAGCTCTCTCCTCTCCTCCCCTCCCCACCATCAGCCCATTCCCAGTTGAAGCCCCCCCAATCAGCTTACTTCCAGTGCGAGTCCCCCCTCAACCCCATTACCAGTGCGAGTCCCCCCTCAACCCCATTACCAGTGCGAGTCCCCCCTCAACCCCATTACCAGTGCTAGTCCCCTCTCAACCCCATTACCAGTCCTACCCCCCCATCAGCCCATTACCAGTCCTAGCCCCCCTCAGTCCATTACCAGTCCTAGCCTCCCCTAATCAGCTCATTTCCAGTGCTAGCCTCCCCTAATCAGCCCATTATTAGTCCTATCCCCATCAGCCCATTCAGTCCTAGCCTCTTCTAATCAGCTAATTTCCAGTCCTAACCTCCCTGATCAGCTCATTTCCAATGCTAGCCCCCCATCAGCCCATTACTAGTGCTAGCCCCCCCTGATCAGCCCATTACTAGTCCCAGTCCCCCCCTTGATCATTCCCAGTCCTAGCCTTCCCTAATCAGCCTGTTACCAGTGCTAGCCACCCCGATCTGCCCATTACCAGTGCCAGCCCCCCCCCCCCCATCAGCCCATTATGGAGTGCTCAGTGGTTGGGACAGGTTACCTCAGGTCGGAAGGCCGGGGGTTCAATTCCCACATGGGGACAAGCAACCTCAGGCCGGAGGGACTGGGGTCTCTAGTCCCATGGCCACTCCTTGTGGCCTTGGGCAAGCCACTTAACCCTCCATTGCCTCAGGTACACTTAGATTGTGAGCTCTTCGGGGACAAGGGAATAAAAAGTACCTGTTAGTATACTTGTAAACCGCACTGATTCTAAAGAGCGCAGTATAAAAAATAAATAAATAAAATAAATTATCCTAACCCGCACTGTCTCTCTCCTCTGTCCAGCATTTATCCCCTGTCTGTCCAGTATGCCCCCCCGTCTCTCCCCTTTGTCCAACATTTGCCCTCCTGTCTCTCCCCTTTGTATAGTACTTGTGCCCTTGTCTCCCCCTTTGTCCAGTATGTCTCCATCTTCCCCTTTGTCCAGAATTTTCCCCCTGTCCCTCCCTTTGTCCAGTATTTGTCCCCTGTCTCCCCCTTTGTCCCCCATCTCTCACCTTTGTCTCTCCTTGTCCTCCTCCTGTCCCCACTCCCCCCACCTGCACCTCTCATCCGGTGGCAGCGGGGGCACTCTGGCTGTTTTCATTTTAGATTTTGCCGCCCTGCGTCTGCCTTCCCACTGCGTTTTTTTCCTCAAGAATGCTTGCAGAAAAAAAAAAAGTGGCGGGAAGGCAGAGGCAGGGCAGAGGTGGCAAAATCTAAAATTAAAACAACCGGAGTGCCGCCGCCGCACAAATCAGCCTGATCGCTTGCAGCACTCTGGTTGTTCCTGCTGGATGAGAGGAAATCCTTGTCAGTTCCCTTCTAGCCTCCTCCTTCCCCAGTGTCAGCCCCCTCCTTCCCCAGTGTCAACCCAGTTGCAGACCCCACCTTC
The DNA here is from genome assembly GCA_033557465.1 of Ichthyophis bannanicus. Taxonomy (NCBI): domain Eukaryota; kingdom Metazoa; phylum Chordata; class Amphibia; order Gymnophiona; family Ichthyophiidae; genus Ichthyophis; species Ichthyophis bannanicus. The sequence continues at coordinate 365,701,221 of CM066033.1, read as the reverse complement.
CTGTCATGTCAGTTCCCTTCCAGCCCCCTCCTCCCCCTGTGTCATCCCCATTGCAGACCCCACCTTCCCCTCACATCAATTCTCTACCAGCCCCACCTGTCAGCCGAGTTCAGACCACATCTTTCCCTTGTCAGTTCCCTTCCAACCCCCTCCCTCCCCCCCTTGTCAGCCCCCCTTCTTCCCTCCCTCCATGTCAGCCCCCCTCCCCATGTCAGCCCCATTGCAGATCTCGCCTTTCCCTTGTCAATTCCCTGCCCCCACCTCCCCTATCCCCATGTCTGCCTGCTACTGCCCCCACTATAGTTCCTGTGCCGCCTCCTTCTGCAGCCGCGGCTCCCTGCCTCTTAGGGAACCGTGGCTGTGCTGGTGAAGCCAGTGCAGAGCTTTCCCGTCTCTCGGAGGGCTCTGTGCAGTATTGTCTCACCCCCAAAGGAAGTTGTTACCACTTCCTTTGGGGGCGGGACAATGCTTCATGGAGCCCTTCGAGAGATGGGAAGGTTCCACACCAGCTTCACCAGCACAGCTGTGGCTCCCTAAGAGGCAGGGAGCCGCGGCTGCAGAAGAAGGGAGGCAGTGAGTTTGCTGCTGCCGAGAAGTGGACTCGGCAGCAGCAGCAACTTGTGCGCTTTTTTTTTTTTTACACTTTGAAGGCGAAGTGAGGCAGCTGTTTTGGTGGCATTTGCCGCCCTCAAAACTTTGCCACCTGAGGCAGCCGCCTCACTTCGCCTCATTGTAGAGCCATCCTTGTCTTCATGGGTTTTAACAACTTTGAATAATTTTGTGTCATCTGCAAATTTGATTACCTCACTCATTATTCCCATTTCCAGGTCATTTATGAATATGTTAAAAAGCAGCAGACCCAGCACAGATCCCTTGTGTACTCCACTATTCACCTTTCATCGTTGGGAAAATTGTCCATTTAGCCCTACCCTCTGCTTTCTATCTTTTAACCAGTTTCTGATCCACAGTAGTACACTGCCTCCTATCCTTTTTAATTTCACCAAGAGTCTTTCATGAGGGATCTTGTCAGAGGCTTTCCGAAAATCCAGATACACTATATCAACCGACTCACCTTTGTCTATCTGTTTATTCACACCTTCAAAAAAACGTAAGAGTTTAGAAAGACAAGACCTTTCTTGGCTAAAGCCATGTTGGCTGTCTCCCATTAAGCCACAACTATCTACATGTTCAGTAATTTTGCTCTTTATAATGGTTTTTATCATTTTTCCCTGGTACTGACATCAGGTTCACTAGTCTCGTTTCCTGGATCACCCCTGGAACCCTTTTTAAAAACTGGAGGATAGCCAATGTAACGCCAATCTTCAGGTATTACAGATGATTTTAATGATAGTTCACAGATTACTAATAGTAGGTCTGTAATCTCATATTTCAGTTCTTTCAACACCCTTGGATGTATACCATCCGGTCCAGGTGATTTGTTACTCTTTAGTTTATCAAATAGTTGTAATATATCTTCCCGGTGTATCGATATTTCTTTCAATTCTTCTGTGGCATCACCTTTAAATACCATTTCAGTTATGGGCAACATCCCTACATCTTCCTCAGTAAAGACCAAAGCAAAGACTTCATTCAGTCTCTCCGCTGTGGCCTTGTCCCCTCTTAGTGCCCCTTTTACCTCTCTATCATCTAAGGTTCCAGCTGACTCTCTCACAGGATTTTTTTTCCTATGAATGTATTTGGAAAAAGTCTTACGCATTTTGGCTTCCACAGCAAGCTTCTTCTCAAATTCTCTCTTTGCCTGTGTTATCATTGCCTTGCATCTAACTTGTCAGTTCTTATGTTTCCAGTTTTTGTCATTGGGCTCCTTTTTCCATGTCCTGAAAGATGCTTTTTTGGCAACAGCAGCCTCTCTGACCTTATCTTTAAACCATGCCGGCAGTTTTTTGGACTTCCTTCCACTTTTCTTAAAGCGTGGAATACAGCTGGTGCGGGCTTCCAAGACAGTATTTTTAAACAGCACCCATGCTTGATGTAAATCTTTAACCTTTGCAACTGCTCCTTTTAGTTTTTTCTTAACTATTTTCCTCATTTTATCATATTCTCTCTTTTGAAAGTTAAAAAGTAGTATTGTGGATTTCCTTGCCGTCCTTCCTCCATTTATTAAATCAAACGCGATCATGCTATGATCACTGTTGCCAAGTGGCCCCAATACCCTTATCTCTTGCACTAGTGTTCCACTAAGGACGATGTCCAAAATAGCTGGCTTCCCTTCTGGTCGGTTCATGAACCAGCTGCTCCAAGAAGCAGTCCTTTATGTCATTTAGAAATTTTATCTCCCTTGGTGTGCTCCTCAGAGTGGTATACCTGTCAGGGGAGCTCAATGTCCTGGCGGCTTGCTTTAGCAGGGTCTTTCAGACACATGAGTGGACTCTGAACAGGCAGGTTGCCAACCAAATCTCCCACATGTGGAGCATGCTGTCCATAGACCTCTTTACCACTTCCTGCAACACTCAGCTTCTGCTGTTTTGCTCCAGAGTGCCATGCAAGAATTGCTTGGCTCCCAATGCTTTTCTCCTGAACTGGAGCAAAGATTTTCTCTATGCTTATTCACCAACTCTTCTGGTGGCTAAGATTCTCTTCAAGTTGAAGACAGATGGTGCTACCGTGATACTCATTGCACCACACTGGCCCAGGCAACCCTGCTTTCCACTTCTGCTCCGATTGTCCCAACAGCAACCTCTAACTGGGCTGTGCCCCAGACCTGATCTTACAGGATGATGGAACTCTGCTCCATCCCAACCTGTGTCCCTAGTGCTAATGACTTGACTGCTGAGCAGGTAGTACTCGCAGAGCTCTGGTTACCACAGGACATGGAGAACATCCTCCTAGCCTTGCATAAGGACTCAGTGCAGTATGCTTATGCCTTCAAGTGGTGTAGGTTCTCTGGTGTGAGAAAAAGTCTCTGGACCCCCTTCTCCTGCTCTGTGGAGTCCGTTTTGTCTTCTGCACCTGTCCGACTCTGGTCTGAAGTACAACTCAGAGTGCACCTCAGTGTTGTAGCCATTGGCCCATAGCTGATAGGCCGATCTACGCTCACTGATAGGCCGATCTACACTGGGTTGCTTTATGCAGGGCCTTCTACTATCTCATCCCCCCATTAAATCACTTCCGGTGGTGTGGGATCTCAATTTGATGCTCAGACAGCTCCTCGCACCCCCATTTGAGCCGCTTAGCTCCTGCCCGCTCAAATTCCTTACCTGGAAAGTAATTTTTCTAGTGGCGCTTACTTCTGCACGCAGAGTCAGTGAATTACAAGTGTTGGTGGTGCACCAGCCGTACCATAGGTTTCATAAGAACAGGGTAGTTCTCCAAACTCACCCAAAATTTCTACCTAAGGTAGTTTCTGCTTTTCATCTGAATCAATTGGTGGTGCTTACCCACCTTCTTCCCACGACCTTATGCCAACAGAGCTGAGGCTTCGCTGCACACCTTGGGCTGTAAGAGAGCAGTGGCTTTCTACCTGGAGAGGACGAAAGCCCATTGCCATTCCTCCCAGCTCTTTGTCTTTTTTGATCTCAATAGGCTGGGTCTAGCAGTGTTACAATACACTCTGTCCATTTGGGTGGTGGACTGCATCTCCTTCGCCTGTGCTCAGGCTGGGCTGACGTTAGAATGCTATGTCATGGCTCACAATGTCCAAGCTATGGCTGCTTCGGTGGCCAACTTGTGCTCAGTCTCCACAGTGGAGATCTGTAGGGTTGCTACATAGTCTTCAGTCCAGACCTTCACAGCCCATCACTGTCTGAATGGAGATTCCCGGTGTGACAACATCTTCAGCCAAGCCGTACTCTGGCATCTCTTTGGGAATTGAAGCAACTCCTTCCCGCCAGCTCTTCTGTCCATCCAGGCTACCGTAGAGTCGATCAGATGTCAATGTCCCACTGGACGTTGAATCTCCGAACCTCTTAGCAATTGCTTATGTTGTTTGTTCTCAGTTCATTTTTGTCTGGTGGCCCCTTTGGGCCTTTTACAGGTATTTTTTTTCTTTTTTCAGTAGCTAGTAGATAGGGAGTCCCATATGTGAGGACTGACTTCCTTTCTGGTCCCGGAGAAAGCACAGATCTCCAGGAACAAGCAGGAATATAGTCTTCACATATGGTATTGTCGGTACCGATGGAGCCTACGCGGGAACGCTCCCCAGCGTCCAATAGGAAAGCTTTTGGGAGCATCCCACAGTGCCTGCGTGCTGCCTTCCTGCCTTTCCAACTCTCCTTTGTCAGTTCTTCATTTTCCGCAGAGCCGACAGGACGTATCCTTGTCACTGCAGAAAAACTATTCTTCTTCTTTTGTTTTTTTTGTAGTCGCGTCTGCCTTCACTCGACGCCTACCGGTACCGCCGGTTCTCTTTTCTTTCTTTTTTAAAAAAAAAAACTAGCTTCTAAAATCTTTTCTTTAGGAGCCTTTCCCCTCTCGGGGTTAGGCGCCATTTTGGGCACTAGGCCCATTTTTCCTCAGACATGGAAAAACCAGCTAGTGGTTTAAAAAAAATGTTCTAAATGTGGCGGTACCATATCCGTCACCGACACCCATGAATGGTGTCTTAAATGTTTAGGTCCTGACCATTCTCCATCGGAGTGTCTCTCCTGCAGAAAGATGACCAAAAGGGGCCTGCGAATAGAGCCGCAAAACCCAGTATCCTTTTTGCCGCTGACACGATGTCCGTTGCATCGACGTCTTCCAGGGTTTCATCTTTCTCCCATGGATCTCAGGTAACTAAACCTAAGTATTTTAAGACTGGCCGGTCCTCAAAGGGTAGATCTCCTTCCAAGCATCGAGATTCCATTGGTGTTGCCCTCAAGGAAAGTTCACCGGCAAAACAGTCCCGGCGGGAGACCTTGGTCTCCAAAGCATTAACGGGAATCCAGAATGTTCCAGGGGCTTCAACCTCTGTAGAACTACTGGTGCCATGCTCTGGGGTTGTAGCTGCTTCCACCGGTACCGACACCCAGGCATCGGCAAGAGCGGTGGATCAGAGATTCCTCGCTATCGAACGCAGTCTAGCGGCTCACTTAGCAGCTTCGGTACCGCTAAAACTGCTACAGACGGTTCCACAGGTATTAGTACCGACATTGGTGCCGGTACTGAGTGCACCTGCCTCGGCAGGTATGCTTTCGCCTATGCCGAGCCTTGAGTCTATCTCAGGCATCGAAGGGCCGATACTGAGACACCCCGATACCGACTTTGAGCGGTACCGGTACCGAGCGTTGCACGAACACCAGTCACTGAGATACTTCGAATCTTCCAATTCCAATGATTCTGATGACCAGAGCAAACCTTCTGGAGGATCCATTTCCTTCTCCTCAATGCAGGATGTCTCCTCCAGAAGACATGTCCTTCCAGGATTTCATACGCAATGTAGCTCGAGGTCTTGCAATCATGGTGACTCCAGAGAAGGAACCCAGGGCAGAAGAATTGGAAGTTCTTCAATACCCTAAAGCTCCTAAAGAGGCAGTTACCCTGCCCATTCATAGGATCTTGCAGGATCTTATGCTCGGAATGTGGGAAACCCCTTTAACTCAAGTTAAAAGCTCATCTTTTCGCCTCTGCCTTTGGCTCTTAATTTTGCTGTTCTCCTTCCTTCCCCTCTTTTATTTCACCTTTCTTCCTCTTACACTTGTTCTTACCTCTTTCCTTTGTCCTGTCTCTCCTGCTCTTGTCTCTTTGCCCTTGTTCTTATCTTTTTTTTTACTCCTTTTCTTGCTTTGTCTTTTTTGATTGTAAGCACTTTTGAGCAGGGACTGTCTTTTTGTGTTTTCATTGTACAGCGCTGCGTGTGCCTGGTAGCACTTTATAAATGCTTAGTAATAGTAGTAGTAGTAACGGTGTCTCCACACTCCCGACGATTCAGTACTATGTACCAGGTTCCAAGCTGTCCTGGTTTTCAAGAGACTCATTTACCACACCATTCAATGGTAGTGGAATCAGCAATGCGTAGGATTAAGAGTGCTAAGATGCATTCCTCTAATCCTCCAGGCTGGGAGTCAAGGACTCTCGATGACTTTGGGCATCGATGCTTCCAATCTTCCATGTTGGCAGCCAGGATCAGCTCTTACATTCTCTATACGGGAATGTCCCTCAAGGAAGTTACAGGAGACTTAGAGCTTATGAGCCCTCTTCTTCCTGAGGACTAGAGAGGGGATTTTCTTACTCTGGTCAAACATGCCCAGGATGTCTCTAAATTTGTGAACCGTGCATCCTTTGATTGCTTTGAATGTATTAGCAGAACTTCTGCTATTTCAATCGGTGCACGTTGTATTGCCTGGCTCCAGGCATCGTACTTAGAAAAATGGGTACAAGAGAAACTGGGAAATATTCCTTGCACAGGAGAAAGTCTCTTTGGCAAGGATTGGCAGGACAAGGCAAATCAGCTTGAATCTGAAAATACTACCTTGAATAGACTATCTAAGTCTACAGCCAACCCAGCAAAGAAAAAGTCAGCCAAAAAAACCCCTTTTCAGTAAGAAAAAGAGGTTTTACCAATCCTATACCCATCATACTCACTGTCCAGTTCATGTTCCCCAAAAGGGGCAACAACAGAACAGACAGCAGAGGAAGCCACAAGTTCCAAGAACTCAATCAGCTCCACAAGTTCAGCCTCCTCAGGGGCTTTGACTCCTTCCTAGAGAACTTAGTCTTTCTGCCCCTGAAAGGTCCAGAACCCCTCACCATTCCAGGAAGGTTATGACATTTTGCCAGCAGATGGCAAGAAATAACATCAGAAAACTGGACTTTGTCCATTGTACGAGAGGGGTACAGACTCCACTTCCACAGCATGCCCCTTCCTACAATCATAAAGCAGTTCAATCCTAAGGTCCCTGTCACCCATCTCTTGGGTCAGGAGGTCACATCACTTCTTGCTCAAGGAGAAATAGAAGAAGTACCCATACCCCAACAGGGTGTGGGGTTTTACTCCCCCTATTTTCTCATTCCCAAGAAAACAGGGGGACACAGGCCTATTCTGGACCTCAGAGAATTAAACAAATATCTGTTCCGAGAAAAATTCAAAATGATTTCCCTTGGAACACTCTTGTCATACCTTCAGAGTCAGGATTGGCTATGTTCTCTAGATCTAAAGGATGCATATACTCATATTCTCTCTATACAGATCGCAGGAAATTCCTTCGATTTCTTTTCCAGGGAAGACAATTCCAATACAGGGTTCTTCCCTTTGGGCTGGCTTCTGCCCCAAGAGTCTTTACAAAGTGCATGGCAGTAATAGCAGCATTCCTGAGAACTCTGGGAATATTCATCTTCCCCTACTTAGACGACTGGCTCATTCGGGCACCAAACAGCTCCAGAAGTCAGCTTCGCTCTTTCTCGCACGATGCAAGTTCTTTGCTACTTGGGACTGGTCATAAACCTCCCAAAATCTCAGCTCACCCCTCCTCAGTCCCTGGAGTTCATAGGGGCTCGTCTAGATACCAGACAGTCAAGGGCTTTCCTACCACAGCCTCGCTGTCTTCGTATACTGCAGCTGGCATCTCAAACAGCTATGAAAGTCTTCCTGACTGCTCGGGAAATGCTTCAGCTTCTGGGGCATATGGCATCCACTGTCCATGTGGTTCTCTATGCTCGCCTTCACATGCGAGCAGCCCAGTGGACCCTCTCCTCTCAGTGGACACAGGCCTCGGATCGCCTGTCGGACAAAATCAGGAACTCCACACGTCTCATTTCGTCCCTTCAATGGTGGCAATCTCTGGAAAACCACCTAGTAGGCTCTCCTTTTCAGCAGCCTCTTTTCCAGGCCACTTTAACAACGGATGCATCCAAGTTGGGTTGGGGAGCTCACTTGCACGATCTCTCTACTCAAGGTCTCTGGACCCCACAGGAGGCTTGTCTTCACATAAACCTCCTAGAACTCAGAGCCATCTACCATGCTCTTCGAGTATTCCAAGCCCAGCTTAGCCACAAGACCGTCCTGGTTCAAACCGACAATCAAGTAGCCATGTTCTATGTGAACAAGCAGGGCGAAACGGGCTCTGTGTCATTATGCAACGAAGCTTTGCGACTGTGGGCCCTTGCCATAGAGCTTCAAATCCACCTCCTAGTGGTATATCTTCCAGATATTCAAAATCTTTGGGCAGACAAACTCAGTCGAATACTGCTGCCACACGAATGGTCTCTTCATTCAGACCAGATCGCTCAAGTGTTTCGAATCTGGGGAACCCCAGATATAGACCTCTTTCCAAGTCCACAGAATGCCAAACTTCCCCGATTCTGTTCCAGAATTCTGGCTCAAAACTGTCAGACAAGAGATGCTTTCCACCTCCACTGGGGGCAGGACTTTCTCTATGCCTTCCCACCCATTCCCCTCATTCCCAAAACACTATTCAAGCTTCAGAGAGACAGAGGACGTATGATTCTCATAGCTCCATGTTGGCCATGGCAAACGTGGTATCCTCTGCTTCTACGTCTCTCTCAAGCCATCCACTGGAGTTGGGATATGCTCCAGATCTTCTTTCCCAGGAGAACAGGACACTATTGCACCCGAATCCCCAGTCCCTACATCTCAGGGCCTGGTTGCTGAAAGCTTAGAGCAGTGATGGCTAACCTTTTTGAGCCCGAGTGCCCAAACTGCCACACAAAACCAAAGAATTTCCTCAAAGTGCCAGCACGTCAATTAAACCTTAACAACAAGATTTTAGTATCTAAAAACTCTTTATAAAGTTGCCTGAACTATGTAACATCATTTGTAAAGGTTGGAATCTTTGTATTGTCAGAGAATCAATTTGATTCACAATCCTTTGGTTTTCATTTCAATTTATTGGCAATTTATAATGTTTTAATGATTTCATTCAATTTAATGAATTTAGGAAGAATTTGATTGTTACACAATATATTTTAAATGTATTATTCACATAACATGTCAAATGTATCCTGAGTAAAAAAAAGATAAACTTCTTAAAACTGTTAACTGTGTCAGGACTTGGTGTGTATTCCCAAAGAATCTATACATGAAAAAAATTAATGTGATGTTTGTTGTTGCATGCATGCTGATAACTTGTCAAAGAGATATCTTTCTACCTTTTGTGCATTTTTTTTCAGTTGCAATTGCTCCAGCCACTTTCTTCTGGTTTCTTCATGTTTTCTGCTAACTCTCCATCATCTGCTGTCCATTTGTCCTTTCTTCTCTCTTCTAGTTTTTTTTTCCATTCTCTCTCTACATCCGCTTTAACATACTAATCTTTCTCCTTTTGCTCTTTCCTCATTCCTATTTCATCCACTCAAATTTTACCCCTCCATCCTCAATCCCCACTTACTCTCCCAATACCCGGCCAATTGTAGATTTTTTATCCCTCCCACACAAAATATTTTTCCCCTCTCCATTTTACTCTCCCAGCCCCATCCCATTCTAATCCTCCCCCCACATCAGCTCCCTTCTAGTTCCAGCCTCACCCAGCATCCATTCCCTTCTAGTCCCTGCATCAGCCCATTTCCAGACCTAGCCCCCCATCAGCCCATTTCCAGTCCTAGCAACCCCCCAACCCAATACCAGTCCTAGCCCCCCCCATCAACCTACTTCCAGTCCTAACCCCATCAACCCATTTCCAGTCAGCCCCCCATAGCCCATTGCCAGTCCTAACCCCATCAGCCCACCTCAAGTCCTAACCCCTCCCTATCAGCCCATTTCCTGTCCTAGCCCCCCCATAGCCCATTATCAGTCCTAACCCCCCCATAGCCCATTACCAGTTCTAACCCCCCCAACAGCCCACAGCCCATTACCAGTCCTAACCCCATCAACCCACCTCAAGTCCTAACCCATCCCCATCAGCCCATTTCCTGTCCTAGCCCCCCCATAGCCCATCAGCACTCCTAACCCCCCCAGCTCCCCCATAGCCCATCAGCACTCCTAACCCCCCCAGCCCCCCCATAGCCCATCAGCACTCCTAACCCCCCCCATAGCCCATCAGCACTCCTAACCCCCCCAGCCCATCAGCAATCCTAACCCCCCCCCCAGCCCATCAGCAATCCTAATCCCCCAGCCCAGCCCAGCCGAGGGAATTTTTTTTTTTTTTTTTTAAAAGCTGTCTTCTCCCGCTGCCGGGGCCGCCGCAGCAGAATCGAGTGTGCCGCGGGGCCCCCCCTGCCCAGCACAGCCTGCCCTCCCCCTCTATCCGCTCTCTCGTCGCAGCTCACAGTGACACGCGCCGGCTTTCAGAGCGCGAAGGGATTAGTTTCCCTTTCGCGGCTCTGTTAAGCCCGCGGGGGCTGATGGGAACTTCCCATCAGCCCCCGCGGGCTTAACAGAGCAGCGAGGGAGAAACTCTTCCCTCACTCTCTGAAAGCCGGCGCGTGTCACTGTGAGCTGCGACGAGAGAGCGGATAGAGGGGGAGGGCAGGCTGTGCTGGGCAGGGGGGGCCCCGCGGCACACTCGATTCTGCCGCGGCGGCCCTGGCAGCGGGAGAAGACAGCTTTTTTTTTTTTAAAAATTTTACTTGCGGACCTTCCCGCGTGCCAGCTGCAAGGCCTTCGCGTGCCACAGCTGGCACGCGTGCCATAGGTTCGCCATCGCTGGCCTAGAGCTTCCAGATATCAACCTTTCTCAACAGGTAAAGGATATCCTGGTGGCCTCCAGAAAACCCTCCACAAGGTGATCATATGCCTTCAAGTGGAAAAGGTTCTCCGTACGGTGTTCTCAAAGGGGACTTCACCCCGTTTTGGTGCCTCTGGAATCACTACTGGAGTATCTCCTCCATTTATCAAATTTGGGTCTTAAAACCAATTCAGTAAGGGTCCATCTTAGTGCCAGTGCAGCTTTTTGCAAGCCTTTGGATGGACAACCTATTTCCTCTCATCCACTTGTAGCAAGATTTATGTGAGGTCTACTCTTAACAAAACCTCTCATTAAGCCGCCACCGGTGGCATGGGATCTCGATCTTGTTCTCGCGCAGCTTCTCAAACCACCCTTTGAGCCCTTAGCCACTACGGACCTGAAGTTTCTTTCCTGGAAAGTCATCTTCCTAGTTGCTCTTAATTCTGCAAGACGCATCAGTAAGTTGCAGGCCTTAGTGGCTGATCCTCCTTATATAAGATTTCACCATGATAAGGTAGTTCTTAGGACTCATCCTCACGTCATGCCAAAGGTGGTTTCGCCTTTTCATTTAAACCAATTGGTTTACCTTCCTGTATTCTTTCCTAGGCCTCATGCCTCTAGTGCAGAAAGGAACCTTCATACCTTGGATTGTAAAAGAGCCTTAGCTTTTTACCTTCAAAGAACTAAGCAACACAGAAATTCTTCTGAGCTTTTCGTTGCTTTTGATTCTAGTCATTTGGGACTTCCAGTTTCCAAAAGAACTCTCTAGATGGATTGCGAATTGCATATCCTTTGCATACGAGAGTAAGGGACTTTCTCTCGAAGGCCATGTCACAGCTCACAATGTGAGAGCAATGGCAACCTCCATGGCTAATCTTCGTTCTGTGTCCATTGACGACATCTGTAGAGCAGCCATATGGGCTTCAGTACACACCTTTACAGCCCATTATTGTTTAGACAAGGACTCCCGTCGGGATGCCTTGTTTGGATAGGCTGTTCTACAGCATGGTTTTCAGACTTGGTACAACTCCTACCCACTGTCCCGGGGTTTTCGATGCCAGAGAACCATGGGAGGAAGAATGACCCATCTCACAAGAGATTCACAACTTGCTAGGGTCATCATCCTGGTATCTCTCAGCTGGGGAGTCCCCATATGTGAAGACTACATTCCTGCTTGTTCCTGGAGATAACGTAGTTACTCACCTGTAACGGGTGATCTCTGGGAACAGCAGGAATTAAGTCTTCACAACCCACCCACCTCGCCTAGGAGTTATCTCTCTCTTTCTCTCCTTTTGTCTCAGCTATAAACTCAACTGACGAAGGAGAGTTGGAAAGGCGGGAAGGCAGCACACAGGCGCTGTGGGATGCTCCCAAAAGCTTTCCTATTGGACGCTGGGGAGCGTTCCCACGCAGGCTCAGTCGGTACCGACGATACCATATGTGAAGACTTAATTCCTGCTGTTCCTGGAGATCACCTGTTACAGGTGAGTAACTACGCTTTACTCACCTGTAGCAGGTGAGCAGGAATCAGTCCTCACTACCCTCCCTTCTCCCCGTGGAGTTTTTCTTTTTTGGCTTAATTAAGCTATGTCGTCATAGTGAGGTAAAGATGGCTCCTTGGGCGGGAAGACCAACACGCATGCGTGGAGCACCTTCCAAAAACTTCCTGTGGAAGCTGGGCAGCATTTATCATTGACGTCGCCCAAATGTGAGGACTGATTCCTGCTGATCCTGGAGAACACCTCCTATAGGCGAGTACTATATGCTTTCTTCATATTTGTTAAGTATAGTGATATTTTAGTGACTGTCGTCATCCTGTGGTATTTGTGGCATGTTTAAGAATCACTTGCATTCTCTGTATCCTCTCCATGCTACTGCTGATATAAATAGTATTCTGTCACTGTATCTAGAGCCTTGTCCTCATAACTACTGGGTTTTTAAGCCAGTAATGCCCTAGAATGAAGGGGTGGGGGAAGAGTTGCATTTCAAAACCACATATTTTCTTATGAATCCTGGCAATAATAGCAGTGGCTGTTTCCTTTTGGTATTTACCAGTCTTCTACAAACCATCCATGTGTGAGGCACAGCTGCTAAGCCTGACTGACTTTGAATTAACTCTTTTCAAGTCATGACCATCAAAGGTTTTCCCGGCTGACAGCTTAAGACATATGTCCATGCCTTATGCTGCCTGTAAGAGCAGGTGTGCTGAGGCAGGGGGTAGAGAAAGGCAATCTTTAGATGTGTTATGTTGCATGTGAAGCCAGACAGGTGATTCCTTGTATGTCCTATGTCTGTCGCCAAAAAATTTGATTCCCAAGCTGAGCTAGAAGGTAAGGTTATATTTATTTGATAGGCCACATATCTAAAAATCTAGGTGGTTTATAATAATAAAAGCATAAAATAATAACAGTAGTTAGTTCTTGTATTTTATAAGATAAGATTAAAATAAAACAACAACCAAAACAACAATAAATAACCAGAATCTTGCTAGCGTGTAGAAAGAGGTTAAACTCTGTTTGTAAGAAACAATGATAGAAAACTCTCAGATGCCAGGTTACCTAAAAATTGTTTCCTTCAGCAGGCTCAGGAGCAGGGGCGGCCGGGGCCATGTGCGGAGACTCGGTGCGAGGCCTCATTTGCATAAGGGTCTCATTTGCATAAATATTTGCATAATGTTACCACACACTAACTTTTAGTAAACATGCCTCTTAATGAGCATATGGATAAAGAAAGACTAAAAGATTTCTACATTACTATAATCCAGTGCCAACTGCCAAGCACAATAGGAACTACTACAAACATTGCCCATTTAGAACCCATAGCAAACCTGCCGTATCATAACAGCATTATCAGGACTCACAAAGCACAAGACCCTACCTATCAAAAGGCAACACTACAAATATTAAACCAATACATTTCAGAGAACAATAATACATGACCTACTGGGGAAAGAGAACAAGTGGCAATGTCAAATAGGAATTACATAAACAGAATACCTCAGCTCAGTTACACGTGCAGAACATAGACCGTCACCAAACAAGAAATCACAATGTAGAAACAGGAAGACAATAATTAAACTGGGAACCCCAAAAGCCCAACAACACTGTAGAAATAAAACTATAAATTAATTTCCTCTTGTACTAAACAAAGCGCAGACGTTAATGATGCACATTTCCCGGCCCCCCCATAGCCCATTACCAGTCCTAAGCCCCCCATCAGCCCACTTCCAGTCCTAAGGCCCCCCCATCACCCCATTTTCAGTCTTAGCCCCCCCATAGCCCATTACCAGTCCTAACCCCCATCAGCATATTTCAGTTAATAAATTCAATAAAGAGATATTTTTCTACCTTTTGGGCATTTTTTTTCAGTTGCAATTGCTCCAGCCACTTTCTTCTGGTTTCTTCGTGTCTTCTGCAAACTCTCCATCGTCTGCTGTCCATTTGTCCTTTCTTCACTTTTCTAGTTTTTTTTCCATTCTCTCTCTACATCTGCTTTAACATACTAATCTCTCTCCTTTTGCTCTTTCCTCATTCCTATTTCATCCACTCAAATTTTACCCCGCCATCCTCAATCCCCACTTACTCTCCCAATATCCGGCCAATTGTAGATTTGTCTTCCCTCCCACACAAAATATTTTTTCCCTCTCCATTTCACTCTCCCAACTCTATCCCATTCTAATCCTCCCCCAACATCAGCTCCCGTCTAGTTCCAGCCCCACCCAGCATACGCTCCCTTTTAGTCCCCGCATCAGCCCATTTCCAGTCTTAGCCCCCCCATCCGAGTCCCTCCATCAGCTCATTTCCAATCCCAGCCCCCATCAGCCCATTTCTAGTCCTATCCTAGCCCCACCATCAGCCCATTTCCAGTCCTAGCTCCCCCATCCGAGTCCCTCCATCAGCTCATTTCCAATCCCAGCCCCCCCCCAACAGCCCATTTCCAGTCCTATCCTAGCCCTCCATCAGCCCATTTCCTGTCCTAACCCCCCTCACTCAGCCCATTTCCAGTCCTAGCTCCCTCCCCTCACAGCCCATTTCCATTCCAAGCCCCCCCCTCCCCATCAACTATTTGTAGTTCAAGCCTTCCTTCCACTCAGCCCATTTCCATTCCAAGCCCCCGTCCCCATCAGCTATTTGCAGTTCAAGCCCTCCTTCCACTCAGCCCATTTCCAGTCCTAAGCCCCCCATCACCCCATTTTCAGTCTTAGCCCCCCATAGCCCATTACCAGTCCTAACCCCCATCAGCCCATTTCAAGTCCTAGCTCCCTCCCCTTACAGCCCATTTCCATTCCATGCTCCCTCCCCATCAGCTATTTGCAGTTCAAGCCCTCCTTCCACTCAGCCCATTTCCAGTCCTAGCCCCCCCCAGCCCATTACCAGTCCTAGCCCCCCCATAGCCCATTACCAGTGCTAGCCCCCCCCATAGCCCATTACCAGTCCTAAGCCCCCCAGCCGCCCACTTCCAGTCCTAAGGCCCACCCATCACCCCATTTTCAGTCTTAGCCCCCCCCATAGCCCATTACCAGTCCTAAACCCCATCAGCCCATTTCCAGTCCTAGCCCCCCCATAGCCCATTACTAGTCCTAACCCCCCATTTCCACTCTTAGCACCCCTATAGCCCATTACCAGTTCTAAGCCCCCCCATAGCCCATTACCAGTCCTAAGCCCCCCATCAGCCCACTTCCAGTCCTAAGGCCCCCCCATCACCCCATTTTCAGTCTTAGCCCCCCCATAGCCCATTACCAGTCCTAACCCCATCAGCCCATTTCCAGTCCTAGCCCCCCATAGCCCATTTCCAGTCCTAGCCCCCCCATAGCCCATTACTAGTCCTAACCCCCCCATAGCCCATTACTAGTCCTAACCCCCCATCAACCCATTTCCACTCTTAGCACCCCCATAGCCCATTACCAGTCCTAACCCCCCATCAGCACATTTCCAGTCCTAGCCCCCCCTTTAGCCCATTACCAGTCCTACCCCCCATCAGCCCACTTCCAGTCTTAGCCCCCATAGCCCATTACATCCTAACCCATCAGCCCATTTCCAATCCTAACCCCCTTTCAGCCCACTTCCAGTCTTAGCCCCCCCATAGCCCATTACCAGTCCTAACCCCCCTCCCCCCATCAACCCACTTCCAGTCTTAGCCCCCCCATAGCCCATTACCAGTCCTAACCCCCCCATAGCCCATTACCAGTCCTACCCCCCCCCCCCCCATCAGCTCTGATAGATTTAAAAAAAAAAAAAAACGGCTGCCGCTGCCACCGTGGCAGCGGCAGAATCAAATGTCCCGCCGTGGGGCCCCGCCTGCCCGGCAGAGCCTCCCTGAGCTCCCGAGTCCCTCCTAATGCGCGGGCTTTCAGAGCCGCGAGAGTTTCCCTTTCTTCTCGCAGCTCTGTTAATCTCGCCCCATCAGCCCCGGCGAGATTAACAGAGCCGCGAGAGCTCAGAGAAGCTCTCGCGGCTCTGAAAGCCCGCGCATTAGGAGGGACTCGGGAGCTCAGGGAGGCTCTGCCGGGCAGGCGGGGCCCCGTGGCGGGACATTTGATTCTGCCGCTGCCACGGTGGCAGCGGCGGCAGCAGCAGCCGTTTTTTTTTTTTTTTTTAATGTGCTTGTGCTAATGTAGAATGTTTTTTGCGCGGGGCCCCCTGAAACGCGGGGCCCTGTGGAAAAAACATTCTTGCTCAATGGACGGGCCGGCCCTGCTCAGGAGAAGCCGCTGCTTCTGTCAGGGCCAGAAAAGGAGATACTGCTAGTCACAAAAAAAGACTAGAAATAAGTGATGTGTACAGGTAAGAAAGCCCAGGGGCTGGGTCATCAGGAGTCATTATCCACTCGACAACACACAAACTCTGATGTTTTTAACCACAATTTTTCCTGATATTTTTATTTTATTTTTTTGCTTTGATAGGGAGGTTCTGATTCAGAGTATCCGTTATTTAAATGCTACAGCACTCAGCTGTGGCATTAAAATATCATCCAGATATTCAATGCCTCTATCTGGATAGTGGCCAGCGCTGAATGTGCAGATATTGAGGTCAATACCGAGACTACCTGAATAGTGATGATATTCAGACAGTATCTGGATAGCAATTGGAAAAACATTTTGTAGTCTATCCGCATAAGGAGAGAAATTATCTGGATAGTGGCTAAATATTGCTGCTATCCAGATAGTCACCATCACCACCCTGGCACTATCACCCCTGGACTTTTTAGTGCATGCCAGATTGATTTAACACACTAGGATCAATTTAGGGGCCCTTTTACTAAAGTGCATTGTATTTTTTCAGCTAATGCATGGACAGAATTTTCCCAGTAGGCAACATGCGACACCAGTATGCAATGTGGTTTGCTTCACTTATTGAGATGGAAGTAATTCTACCCGCACTAACTGCAAAATGCGCCGTTATCATGCGGTGTATGACCATGAGCTGATAGCGCAGGTCTCACTATGCACACTCTCTGCCCCCAACCTACCTGTTTCTGTCTCAAATGTGCAACTGAACTCTTAACAGTTTTTTAAAGGTATATCAATGAATGTATACCCCTAGATAGAAGGAAAACAATTATTTTAAAGAAAATCAGAAAAGAAGCAGAAATAAAAATTTAAAAAACTATAGTTCAGCAAAACTGTAAAAAGACATCCAATCTATGCAGGGAAACAAAGAAAAAGCAGCAAAATCTAAAAATAAACAAAATTTTAAAAAATGAACATAAACGGATTCTTCTTGCCCTGGCTTCAGAAACAGTTTGGTTTGCACCCTGGTTTTCTAAATATATTCCAGGTAAGAGGTGATAAAACTCCAAAGGAAGTTATTTCATATATAAACACAAGTGCTTTTCTAAATCCGTGGTATATCGGAGTTTATAGGGTTCCTCTACAAACCTGAAAATAAAACTCCTCACACACCCAGTCATGCTCCCCTTAAGCCTTTTCTACCCTTCTCCCCTTATGCCCTTTCTACCCTTCTCCCCTTATGCCCCCCAACCTTTGCCAAGAAACAAAAGTCACTATTTTTCACTGATAAACAGGATTGAGTCAGGAGTGCAAGTCAATGACATCATCGCACGTCTGCAGGATGGAACAGCTCTTCCAGTGTAAAGTTCTGAGCATGTGTGGCCCTCAGCTACTCAGTTTTGTTATTCCTACTCTGCCAGTGGACACATAAGGCTTTCTGAGAGTTTTTTTTACTTTTGCGTTTTTCTCATTATGTTACTGAAGTCAGGGTTTTGGCCCTGCCTACTGTGTAGCATCAAAATCAAAAACTTTGATACGCATTCCAAGGGTCTAATCTGCTTGGGCTCCAACCATTACTGGATGCAAGCATTGTTCTTGCTTGTCTCCAGAGTCCAGAAGGATCACCTTAACTGCCTTAGCAACAAATAGAAGCCTCAAAAGAGGCTTCTTAAAATACAGAAGAAAGAGAATAGGGCACAAGTAATGTAAAAACGCACACAAATGTGAACATTTATGCCTGCTCTATGGCAAGTGTAAATGCCTGTGCATAGATTTTCCAAGAGAGCACATAAGCTATAGTATTTTATAACCTAACTGTAAATTTTCACTCTACCTAGGCTCCACCCAAATGCCACCCATGTGCATACCCACACTGAAAGTACATGTGATCGGACTTGCGCACGCTTACAGAATTGGGACACCGAAAGTACTCATGCAAATCCTTGAAAATTGGTGACTTAGGCATGTTAACGGCTAATATCTTTTCACAAATCCTTATAAAATCAGCCCCTAAGAATCCATTTGTAAAAAATGACTGCCAGATATTTAAAGTGGCACATGGATCTGATGGGACAATAGGGTGTGTCAATTTTAGTGATAGATTTTTATTTTTCCAAACTTTACAAACTACTAGTGACCAAATTATGCCATTTTGCATGCTGAATTTAAAACTATCTTCAGAAACTGCTTAAAGTGAGTCTTACCTATCACAGTTGAAATATGTAGAAATTAAGTAATATTTATTTCAATATAGAAATAGTCTGAACAACACCTGTAGCCACATAATTGTCTTTAAAATGTCATTTGTCCAGTTAATTTAATGTTATTTAATAAAATCCAGCAAAGAAGCCATATCTTGTTTGCTTCTGTTTTGGCTCATGAGCTCCCTGCTGACCATAGATAATATAATGTTCTCTCCTCTCCTGATTGTACACATGACCAGTAGCGTCAGCTGTCATTTTTACACACCTTTCTATAGACTGGGTGTATGATGACCAGTCTGGAAACACCATGGGCTTGCTCAGAAATGCCTTGATCTCTGTTGTTGTCATGGTACAAGTAAGAGGAGGTTCAGAGATTCTGGAGCTCTAGTCAAGTAATTGGTTGAGTGTAGTTGCCTCAGTGTTGATGGATGGTATTTTCCTGGGTCTCACACTGCTGTCTCCAAGCTGAATCTTTTCATCTCTTTCACCTCTGATCTTCAGTATCTTTTCCACTGCATCTTCTCTCTCCTATTCTCTTCACTGTACAATATAGCTTGCAGAACAGACTCTCTGTAACCATACCAAGCTGACCTTCTCACTGTAGGCATAACTATTTTCCTTACCTCTTCACACTATTCTTTCAACAGTTGCAGCTGGAAAAGAAGATGCCTGGGACCTTCTGTCCAATTGCTATTTATTTTCATATTGAACCAGTTTGCTGTGTGGAGGAGCCTCCATGTAATCACCAAAACATTTGTTTGGAGGGATCCTGGTAGGAGAGGCAAGATGGTGGCAGGGAGCAACCTTGGGGTAGTTGTTTGAGCTAACCTGTCTGTCTGGAGTCTTGTGAGGACTTTCACTGCAGCCATGGGCATCGTAAGCAGAGGCAAGCCAGCTTACCCTCTGGTTCGGCTGGGAATAGTGTCCCTGGGCAAAAGATTCTAATGGAGTGTGTTTTCACCATCCCATAGGCGGGAGAAGCATCTTCGGCAGCCCTAGGCACCCAACCAGACCCAGACGTGTTGGTCTAGCTGACAGAGCACTCCCCCCCTGGCATGTCAACGAGCATGCCAGTAAGGGGGGGGGGGGTGAAGAGGGCTCCGCAATTGATTTGCGTTCCATTCTTCCCACTACTGAGTCGTTGAGGAATGCTGGAGGAATTGCGGGACCATCTCTTTTTGATGTGAAATATAAGGTCCAACTGGCGCCTCCAGGCTCCATACTCCTCTGTTGTAAAGAAAGAAAGTGCAGAAAGTTCTCCAGTACTGCTAATAAGAACATAAGATATGCCATACTGGGTCAGACCAAGGTCCATCAAGCCCAGTATCCTGTTTCCAACAGTGGTCAATCTAGGTCATACGTACCTAGCAGTTTCCCCAAAAGACACAGGTTCCGCAATGCTTGTACTGGGTCAAGCACTGATATCCTGGGTCCCTTCTTAATAATGGCTTATGGACCTTTCCTCCAGGAACTTGTCCAAACCTTTTTTAAACCCAGCTACACTAACAGCCTTTACTACATCCTCCGGTAACAAATTCCAGAGTTTGATTACACGTTGAGTGAAAAAATATTTTCTTTTATTAGTGTGGCGCTCGAGCCCCTACCAGGCGGCCGCCTAGTAGGGACGGGTAGCCACCTCTTATCTTTTCCTAAGCTTGTAGTTGTGTGAGGAATAATGAGCCAAGTGGTTTATCAAAGCGCACAGAAATTTTATTCAGCTTCCTTGCTGGTAAGTGGATACAAATTCTTCAAGCACATTTATTCTCCAGACAAAAGAAAAATAACGGATAACTTCTCCAGTAAACAAATGTCCAAAACAGAGTAACAGCGAATTCAACCATACAAGCTTCTGCCCCAGTCTTTTACTGTTTAACGTTTCTGCACATGAAGGAATATGGCCTTCTTTTTAAAACTCTTCAAACAGGCTGTCAGCTTATTCAAGGCCGTTGCAAACACCAACAGTTTCAGCTGTTCAACCCCAACTGAGTTACTGCCGATAAGCTTCGAAGGAAAGACTCTTAGGCCCTTTTTAATTATATGACTCTTTCTCTCCTTTCTTTCAGCCTCAGAACTACCTTCACACCTATAGTAGCGTTCTTAAGGTTCAGCTGTTTCTGGCTTACATTAATTTACCTTAGTGCATGCATCACATTCCATCTCTGAAACACTGGAAGTTACATCACCCTCTTTGGCTTCAACCTCCATGCTCTCAGCTGAGCTGTAGCAGGGTTCTGCTTGGAAACGCTCAGGAACTTTCTGTTTTAAAGTTTTCAACAGGTCAAACAACCTCTCCCACTTTCTTGCCCTCCCTTCTCTGGGCAGGTCTCCTATGGGGTGTTCTTGTTTAACCTTCCTGGTGAAACATTTCTTTCTACGCTGTGTTATCTGGGGTACAACAGTTTCATCAGAGTCAGAACAGGAAACCCACTTTGAAGGCCTTACTGCCTCCCCTCTCCTTCCTTGGGGTTTCGGTGCAGTATTCTCTTGGTTGGAACTTCGGCCAGTCAGGACTCCCTCTGCCTTAGAGTAGGGCAGAGACTTTTGGTAAAACTTTCCCGCTCTCTTGCCAGGGTAGGTGGTTCTCTCCCAAGAACCTTCCCTATGTCCTCTGTGGCTACTGTGCTGACTATTGTGGCTTCCTTTGTACCTTCTTTGGCTGTCTTTATAGCTGTTCCTTTCTCTGCTGCTCCCTTTGGCTGCAAAGCTCCTTTGTCCTTTGGCTACAGGGTTGTTCTCTCTGGACCTTCTGGAACCTGAGCTGCAACTCCCACTTGGACCTGGACTGCAACTCCGACAGCAACTGCCACTGCAACTGCAACTGTGTCTCCAACCGTGTCTCGCCCTGTGTCTCCAACCGTGTCTCCCCCTGTGTCTCCAACCGTGTCTATCTCTGGTGTTTGTTTGCTCCAATTTAAACATTGAGCAGGGCAACTCCCTTCCTGGCCCTGCCCATCTGTACCTCCCACTCCTATCTATGGTTGACCTGGAGTGTGGGCGTGGCTTACAACTAGGTCTGCCCTCTAGGTTTCTCTCCGGGCTTCTGCTGTGGACTATGTGATCCTGTGTACCCATCCCCCGCAAAGAGGAAAAATTCTTCTTCTCTTCACTTTTTCCTGGCTGGGCTGCACTCTCCTTACCACATTAGTCTTAAATAGTTTACCCTGTAGTTTCATTGCATGTCCCCTAGTCTTTCTATATTCTGATAACGTAAACAATCGATCTACGTTTACTCGTTCCACTCCGTTCATTAATTTATAGACTTCTATCATATCTCCCCTCAGCCGTCTCTTTTCCAGGTTAAAGAGCCCTAATCTTTTTAGCCTTTCTTCATAGGAGTATCCTTCCATCCCCTTTACCATTTTGGTGGCTCTTCTCTGAACCTTTTCTAATAACACTATATCCTTTTTAAGATACAGCGACCAGAATTGCACACAATATTCAAGGTGCGGTCTCACCATGGAACGATACAGAGGCATTATAATGTCTTTTGTTTTATTTTCCATTCCTTTCCTTATGATACCTAGAGTTCTATTTGCTCTCTTGGCCGCCACTGCACACTGGGCCGAGGGTTTTAACATGTTATCCACAATGACGCCTAAATCTTTTTCCTGGGTGGTGGTTCCTAATGTGGAACCTTGCATTGTGTAACCATAGTTTGGGTGGTTCTTCCCTAGGTGCATAACTTTGCACTTGTCCACATTAAATTTCATCTGCCATTTTGATGCCCATTCTTCCAATTTATCAAGATCCTCTTGCAATTTTCCACAATCCTCTTGGGTTTTAACAACTTTAAATAGTTTTGTGTCATCTGCAAATTTGATAACCTCACTCGTTATTCCACTTTCCAGGTCATTTATGAATATGTCAAAAAGCAGCGGACCCAGCACAGATCCCTGGGGTACATCACTATTCACCTTTCTCCATTGGGAAAATTGGCCATTTAGCCCAACCCTCTGCTTTCTATCTTTTAACCAGTTCTTGATCCACAGTAGTACACTGCCTTCTTTCCCATGACTCTTTAGTTTTGCCAAAAGTCTCTGATGAGGGACCTTGTCAAAGGCTTTCTGAAAGTCCAGATACACTATATCAATCGACTCACCTTTGTCCACCTGTTTATTCACACTTTCAAAAAAACATAACAGATTAGTAAGACAAGATCTTCCTTGTCTAAAGCCATGTTGGCTGTCTCCCATTAGGCCATGACTATCTACATGCTGAGTAATTTTATTCTTTATGATGGTTTCTACCATTTTTCCCGGTACTGACGTGAGGCTCACCGGTCTGTAGTTTCCCGGATCACCCCTGGAACCCTTTTTAAAAATTGGTGTTACATTGGCGATCCTCCATTCTTCAGGTATTAGAGATGATTTTAATGATAGTTCACAGATTACTAATAGCATGTCTGCAATCTCGTATTTCAGTTCTTTCAACAGCCTTGGATGTATACCATCCGGCCCAGGTGATTTGCTACTCTTCAGTTTATCTAATAGTTGTAATACATCTTCCCGATGTATCTATATTTCCTTCAATTCTTCCGCACCTTTAAATACCACTTCAGTCATGGGTAACATCCCTACATCTTCCTTAGTAAAAACCGAAGCAAAGAATTCATTCAGTCTCTCCGCTATCGCCTTTTCACCTCTTAGTGCCCCTTTAACTCCTCTATCATCTAATTGACCAACTGACTCTCTCACAGGTTTTTTGCTACGAATGTACTTGAAAAAATCTTTATTTCCCGTTTTTGCTTCCGCGGCAAGCTTCTTCTCAAATTCTCCCTTTGCCTGCTTTATCAATGCCTTGCATTTGACTTGCCAGTGCTTGTGCTGCGTTTGGCTCTTTTTTCCATTTCCTGAAAGATGCTTTTTTGGCAACAACAGCCTCTCTGACCTCACCTTTAAACCATGCTGGCAGTTTTTTGGACTTCCTTCCACTTTTCTTAAAGCCATGCTCCTGGTGAAGATCCACAGCTCGTGGTCCATCTGTAGAAGGAGGTGTTCTAGTGTGCCATGCTGTTTTACAGCATTGGAGCTCATCAGATTTATATGATGAACCTTTTGAAAAATGGTATACATATATGACAAGTATTTTCATGCAGCCTCTCACTACAGGTGCTGATTCGGCTAGAAGCCATCTTAGCAGAGCTTGAGAAGTGTGGGACACATCTTATCCCCAGGAGCAAGCAGGAATGCAGTCTTCATATATGGGTGTCGTCGGTACCAATGGTGTCCGCACAGGAACACTCCCCAGTATCCAATAGGAAAGCTTTTGGGAGAACTCCATCGTGCCTGAGCATCTGTCTTCCCACCTTCCCAAGTGCTCTCAGCACTTCTTCATTTTCTGCAGAGCCAGCAGGTTGTTCCCTTCCTGTCACCGCCCAAAACCTTTATTTTTTTGGTTTAAATTCTGTGCTCTGCCTTTCCGTCGACTCTCGTACCTTCCCTGATACCGGCCCCGATATTTTCTTCTTTCAGTTTTCTTTTGAGTTTATTTATCTTTTTTATTTTTTGGTGGTTTCACTGCCAACTTAGTCCTTGGCTGCTTTTTTTTCTATCACAATGGGAAAAACATGTCAGTGGTTTTAAAAAAATGTACCAAGTTCTCTGGTACAATTTTGGTCAGCGACAGACATGACTGGTGTTTGAAATGTTTGGGCCCAGACTATCTACCAAATGATTGTCCTTTGTGCCAACAAATGACAAAGCAAGGCTTAAAGAACAGTGTCAAACAGTATGGATCCCTGTTTGCCCCGGACTCTATTTCAGTGACTTCGGCATCGTCGAGGATGTCTGCTTCGTCTCTTTGTTCTCAGGTCTCCTCAGTCCAAGCATAAATCTAAGTCTAAGTCATCGGTATCAAAGCCCAATACCATTCTGCGATTTAAGTCCCTTCATCGTTGTCATGTCTCACTGAAAGGCGCATCTGATGCGG
Source organism: Ichthyophis bannanicus (assembly GCA_033557465.1). Lineage (NCBI taxonomy): Eukaryota > Metazoa > Chordata > Amphibia > Gymnophiona > Ichthyophiidae > Ichthyophis > Ichthyophis bannanicus. The sequence goes on along the minus strand of CM066033.1, from coordinate 365,676,805 downwards.
ATCGACCTGCCAAACTGCCCCAGCGGGAGGACCAGTCCTCCAAAGCTCAACAGCCTCGACCTTTGGAGAGCTCCTGGTTCCATGCTCTGGGATGGTGGCTCAAAGCCCCGTACATGATTCCATCCAGGCATCGGCCTCCTCCCTTGACCAGCGCATCCTGGCTGTCGAGAGGAGCTTGACAGCCCCTAGCCTTTGTTACTGACAGTATCAAAGGCCTCGGCAGTGCAGGCATCAACCTCAGAATCAAGGCCGATACTGTTAGGGCCGATGCCAGCCCTTGAGCTCATATCGACAGCTCCTCCCTCTCCCCCTGCTTTGGAACTGGTAGGCATCGTCGATACCCAGGCACCACTCGAATCCAGTACCGCACCGGCTCACCATTGGTATCGACATCGTGCCTCGACATTGACACGAGACCGTCGATACTTTGATTTTTTGTCTGAATCGGACTCTGATTCTCACCCTCTTCCGATTCCTGTAATACCTCAAAGGAGTCCAGGGTTACTTGAGATATTCCTTCTGGGCCCTCTCCATCTCATGAGCGGTGTAGATCCCACCAGAGGATATATCCTTTCAAGACTTGATTCGAGACATGGCAGTGAGCCTCCAGATTACTGTCACATCTGAAACAGAATCGAGGGCAGAGGAACTGAAGATCCTCCAATACCCCTCAGCGCCCAAGGAAGCAGCCACATTACTGGTGCATCAAATCCTGCAGGATTTAATGCTACATATGTGGGAGGCCCCACTAATAGTTCCGCCTATCAGCAAATAGCTGGATACCATGTACAGAGTATCACCATGCCCTGGCTTTCAACAGCCTCAACAACCACACCACTCCATGGTAGTGGAATCAGCGATGCGCCGCATCAAGAGTTCTAAGACTCGTTCTTCCATGCCTCCAGGCAAGGACTCCAGGATTCTCAATGCTTTTGGGCATCACTGTTTTCAAGCACCTATGCTCACTTACAGGATTACTTCTTACATGGGCATAAATCTCAAGGATATCTCCAGGGATTTTGAGAATTTTGCTCCTATCTTTCCTGATGACAAACGCGATGCATTCCTGGCCTTAGGCAGAATCAGAATACACCAAAGTTTCTTACCAGGGCATCTTTCAATGCCTTTGCTGAAGTTCTACTAGAAGACTCAGTCTGCATCTGTGTTCGCAGAATGGCATGGCTCCAGGCTTCTGACCTTGAACAGGGGTTCAGGATAAATTAGCCAATATTCCCTGCTCTGGAGAAGAACCTCTTTGGAAAAGGTTGGAGGGAAAAAGCTGGGAAGGTTGAGGCTGATGATCTCACACTCGAATGTCTTTCCAAAGAGCCAATCCAAAGATGGCTTTCTATCCTAAAAAGAAGACGCTGTTGTCTCAATGGACTCAGGCTACCTGGCTTCTCTCAGACAAGATTTGTATTACACCTCCTCTTGTGAACTCCTTTCAGTGATGGTGCTCCCCTCAAAACCTACTCGGAGGGTCACCTTTTCAAATGCCTCCACCTCAATGCACCCTAACAACGGATGCTTCCACATCTGAACAATCTCACTACACAGGGGCAGTAGACACAGCGGGAGTCTCATTTGCAAATCAACCTCCTGGAAAAATGAGCTCTCATGAATGCCCTTTGGGTTTATCAACCCCCAACCTTTGGGCAAACAGGTCTTAGTACAAATGGACAACCAGGTGGCCATGTTCTATGTGAACATTCAGGGGGGGAACAGGTTCCTGTCCTCTCTGCCAAGAAGCATTCCATCTCTGGTTCTTCTCCATTATACCCCGTATCCTTCTCAGTGCAGTGTACCTCCCAGGCAAGCTCAATTGCCTAGCAGACAGACTCAGTCGCATCCTGCATCCACACGAGTGGACTTTAAATCACGACATGGCATCTTGAATCTTCCTTCTGTAGCTTGGGACCTCAACATGGTCCTGGTGCAACTTCTAAAGCCTCCTTTTGAGCCTTTGGCCACCACTTAATTCCTCTTTTGGAAGGTAATATTCCTCATTGCTCTCACCTCAGCTCGCCACATCAGTGAACTGCAGGTGCTGGTGTCTGATCATCTGTACACCCGGTTTCACTATGATAAGCTGGTGCTCTGTACACATCCACACTTCCTCCCAAAGGTAGTCTCTTTTTTCCATCTAAAGCATTTGGTCATGCTACCGGTCTTCTTCCCCAGACTGCATGCTTCTAGGACTGTAAGTGTGCACTAGCTTTCTACCTGGACAGAACCAAAGCTTTCAGGAAATCTTCACAATTGTTCATTTTGTTTGATCTAAGTCACCTTGGACTTACAGTCTCAAAACACACCCTTTCAAACTGAATTGCAAACTGCATTTCTTTTGCCTATGCTCAAGCGAGACTCTCCTTAGAGGGTCACGTCACTGCTCGCAATGTGCGGACCATGGCAACCTCAGTTGCCAGCCTTCGGTCTATCTCCATTGATGAGATCTGTTAGGCAGCTACCTGGTCCTCCATTCACACTTTCGCTCCTCACTACTGCCTAGACAGGGACTTCCTTTGGGATGCTCTCTTTGGCCAGGATGTCCTTCACCTTTTTGGGACTTAACTAGAACTCCTATCCTCTGTCTCAGACTTTTTTTCTACGAAAATCCAAAGGATTGTCTGTGAAACAAGCAAAGTATGTCAGTGTAACTTTTTTGTTGGATCTCACACAACAGGGGAGAGTAATTATAATTTAACTCCCAATGTGAGCATGACCCATTTTAATAATGCACACAAATTTTCAAAACGAAAACCGCTAAACTTAGCTATGCAATCCAGAATCTCCACTGCTACCACATTCCGCAGACACGCGTGTTTCGGACTCAGAAGCCCTGCCTCAAGCGCGACCCGCTTCAGAGAAAAGAATCTGGTGCCAAAAAATGCCGAGTCCCATGGCTCGTATTTCACCATACCTGCTTGCGTTGTGATTGGCTGCTGAAAATGACGCACTACGAGGAAAAAGCTGGTGAACCAATGAATAGAAATATGAATGAAAATGCCTACAAGCTCCCCCATTCTAATTCCACATTTAACCCCCCCGGTATAACAGTTCGCAGATGGTAAATCCACCTCTGTTCAAGCCACTGTAAACGCCATAACCGACCTCCTCCTCTCAGGTCTACTGGGACTATGTCTATCACTCACCATTTGAAATCCAAAAACACATGACCCAGTGAAATGCAATGTTCCACTAAAGGAGCAGAAAGTGTGGAAGTTCTAATTCGAGAGGCATGTTCAGTGAGGCGTACCTTCACCGGACGACCAGTACGGCCGATATACAGCAGATTACAGGGGCATTGTAGCAGATACACTATGAAGCTGCTACTGCAGGAGCTCTCCCCTAAAAACCTGTAATTTCGGCCAATGGCCGGATTCATCCAATCAACACCTTCCAAAGTGTTAGCGCAGAATTGACAGGCCTGACAGGCTACATGACCCCTGCCAGCCTTTTGTCTTAGTGGACGATCCACAGGCATAGCTGAATGTACCACATGATCCTGGAGATTACGGCCTCTAGTAAAGGAAAAACTTATTGAAGTCCGAAAGCAAGGATGGAGGCTGAGAATGTCCCAATGTCGTCTCAAACCTTTTACCAATTGGGAGGAATTACGCATAAAGGGGAGAATACCCACAATTCTGTCACACTCAGTTCTATCACTTTATAGAGTGGGTTCCCCTACTAAAGGCTGAAAGAGCCAATCTCTGTCCGTATATCGAGCACGGATGTATGCCCTCTTGATAATCCTATGGGGATAACCCCGCGCTGCCAGGCGTGCCCATAAATCCAGAGCCTGATGTTTATATTCCTCTACTGTAGAACAGATGCGTCGGATCCTCAAAAACTGGCCATACGGCAAACCCCTTCGCAAAGGGGCCGGATGGTGACTGTGGAACCGCAGTAAGCTATTACGTTGACTAGGCTTCCTAAATAAGGTGGTAGAAAATCCATCTTCCGTTTTTACAATCCACACATCCAAAAATTCCAAACTATGTTGGTGGATGTGGGAGGTAAACTGGATGTTAGGTTTCAAAGTATTTAGCCGTGTAACAAACTCATGAACTGCGTCCAGCGAAGATGTCCAAAGGAAGAAAATATCATCCAGAAATCGCAGCCGTAATGGGACATTTACACAAGCCGCTGCTGGATGGATCAGAGGTTCTTCAAAATCACCCAAGTATAGAGTAGCAATGGAGGGAGGTGGCTTGAATAGAGGTGGATTTACCATCTGCGAACTGTCATACCGGGGGGGTTTAAATTTGGAATTAGAGTAGGCATTTTCATTCATGTTTCTATTCATTGGTTCACCAGCTTTTTCCTCGTAGTGCGTAATTTTCAGCAGCCAATCACAACATAAGCAGGTATGGTGAAATACGAGCCATGGGACTTGGCGTTTTTTGGCACCAGATTCTTTTCTCTGAAGCGGGTCGCACTTGAGGCAGGGCTTCTGAGCCCGAAACACGCGTGTCTGCGGAATGTGGTAGCAGTGGAGATTCTGGATTGCACAGCTAAGTTTAGCGGTTTTTGTTTTGAAAATTTGTGTCCCCCCCTAGATTTGCGGATGAACACACAAGGTCCTCCTGTGCAACACTCAAACCACACACACACTGTCACTTGCAGTCACAAAAACAGAAGTCTGCAAAAAAGATGCCCTGCACCTATCAAGAACAGCTGATTTGCTTTTCTCACCCAAACAATCTTTTCCTTACTCATTCACATACCATCCCTACATCAACAGTCCCATTTTTCAGAACATAGGAATTAGTTCCTTTAGCACAAACAGCAAATGTCAGCAAAGCCAGAATAAACCTATTGCTCTTCTTAATATTTCTGTAGGAGTATTAATGTTTCCTCTTCGTCTCTCTGAGCCAGTCCAGGAAACTATAGGGTAGTCATCCTCCTCCAGCAGCTGAGGACTGAATTCTAAAAGTCTTGCTGACAGCCTAACCAGCTCCCCCTAGTGTCCAAGACTCAGTCTTCAGTCCTCAGCAGCGGGAAAGGATGTTGAGCTGACAGGCTCCTGGGGAAATGAAGATGAATCTTTACAGAGAGTTTTAATTTAATTTTTGTTTTTCTTTTGTTCTTGTCAAATTGAAAAAGTATTGGAAGGGGGGATCCTAGCAGGGTCCTCCATCCAAGGAACTGTAAATTTCTATAGAGTCTGGAAAAAAAAAAAAAGCAGATGGAGCTCGGCTGCCAGGATCTTGCAGAACTAAGGCAGCAGAAGCAGAGCCTGCTTCGGGGAGCCATCCATCTGCCGGAGTGATGCTGTATTTGGTAGCTGGGAGCCCCAGAGTCCATTCTTCGGCCTCTGGAGTTGAGTATTTTTTTTTTATACCGCGCTATTTAGAATCAGTGTGGTTTACATGTATACTAACAGGTACTTTTTATTCCCTTGTCCCTGAAGGGCTCACAATCTAAGTGTACCTGAGGCAATGGAGGGTTAAGTGGCTTGCCCAAGGCCACAAGGAGTAGCCATGGGACTAGAGACCCCAGTCCCTCCGGCCTGAAGTTGCTTATCCTCATGCGGGAATTGAACCCCTGGCCTTCTGGCCTGAGGTAACCTGTCCCAACCACTGAGCCACTCCTCCCTCCCAGCAGCTTGGGTAACTCGTGAAGTTGACGGCCCAGACGCTCCAAGTATGTCGGATCGCACGCAGTTAGGCTGTCGGAGGGAGGAGTGGTCTAGAGGTTGGGGCAAGGTACCACCGGCCGGAAGGTCGGTGGTTCAAATCCCACTAGAGGACAGCAACCTTGGGCTGGAAGGACTGGTGTTTCTAGTCCCACAGGTGCTCCTTGTGGTCTTGGGCAAGCCACTTAACCCTCCATTACCCATGTTCCCTGTAAGTATTAGTGTATGTGTCTCATATCCCCTTGTGTTAAATGTATCCCCCAACCACTTTGACCCGGTGAAAAGCGGGATATAAATGCAGCTAAATAAATAAATAAGCTTCTATTTCGTGGGTTCAAAATTGCATGCGGAGTGCGTTTTCGGCAACGGCTCGGTTTCGTCAGGTTTTTTCTGAGAGAGAGCGCATGCTGCCAGTGTCAGCAGTGTGCGCACAGTGTGGGGAAGTAGTGAGCTGCGGTTATTTCAGGTAGCATGGACAGCAGAGCTGAGTTGGCAGAACCGTTTGTGGGACATCTGGGACCATCAGAAAGAGCGGGAATGGCGGCCATCTTAGAAAAGTCAGCCGTTTCTGCAGCACTGACAGAAAAGCCCGGGAAGAAAAAAGTTAAATCTAAGAAACCTGTTCCAACGGAAGTTGTGCCTCCGCCACAGTTAGCAACTGTACAGGGGAGCTTGGAGTCTATTTTTTCAGCAGACTTTATTCTATCACTTCACAAAGCATATTGCCTCAAGTTGGAACAGGGGTAGAGCACAGACGCTTTCCCGGGCTCGCCAGCAGTTCCCAGAGGGGATGGCTCCCTTCAAGATCCGGGGGAGGGTTCCTCCAGGTCAGGTTTGGGGGGTGCGGCAGGGGTCGATGGCTTCGGTCACCACACCGCAGGCCCCCAAGGTACTGAAGAGACTGACCTTCTTTCAGTTTAAGGGCTATACCACTGGGCAGGTGATCTGGAAGAAGGGGAAATTGTGCCAGGCAAAGACCCTAATGTTTTCAGGATTTTTAGGAAAGAAGAGCTGGAAGCTCGTATTGCCCATTCCTTAGCGGCCCTAAATATTACCTTACCGGCGATACAGAAAGAGCCTCTGGAGGACCCTCTGCTCCAAGGTTTTAAGTCGGAGCAGAGATGTTTCCCGGTCCACAGAGTAATAAAACAGATGGTGGTGTCGGAATGGGAATGTCCCGAAGCTACGCTACGGGGGGGCGCGGGCTATTAGGCGTCTGTACCCGGTACCACAGGACCAAAGGAGCTTCTGCGAATGCCGAAGGTAGATGCCTTGGTGGCGGCGGTGACAAAAAAGACTACAATTCCGGTGGAGGGCGGAGTGACCCTTAAGGATCTGCAGGATAGGAAGTTGGAAGCTCTGCTTAAGCAGGCGTCGATCTGTGGAGCTGATGTTTCCAGGGCCTCGATCCATTGGATCCAGGGGGACCCTCATCCGGAAAGCGAGGACAGCTCTGTCTCGGAGGGAGCGAAATTAGAGTCGGCGGCAGCCTATCTCGCTGACACTTTCTATGATCTGGTGAGGATTTCAGCAAAATCTATGGCATTGGTAATTGCAGCCAGAAGATTCCTCTGGCGGCGTATGCATCTTCTAAGGCTCGACTTAGTAAGCTCCCTTACAAGGGCAAGTTGCTCTTTGGGGAAGCTCTGGAAAAGATTGTTAAGGATCTCGGAGATTCCAAAGGGGGTCGGCTTCCTGAGGACCGTCCGAAGGGTGCAAAGCCTGGCAACCTACAAAAAGGTCAGCCTAGGGAGATTCGCAGGTTCAGAGGTTCTCGATTTGCTCCTTATCAAAGGGGACGGTTTGTGTCCAGAGCTCAGTCCTTTCGGGGAGCTAGGGGGTTTGGAAGGGGATATTTTGGTTCCCAGCCGAACTCCGCTAAGAAGCCACAATGAAAGGAGGTGGGTCCAGACGGAGGTACTGATAAGTGGTCAGTTACAGAGCTTCCTCTCCGTCTGGACCACCATAACAACAGACCAGTGGGTACTGGAGATCATTCACGACGGATATGCGCTGGAGTTCACTTGGCCAGTAGCAGAGTCCTTCGTGGCATCTCCATGCAAATCTGCAGCAAAAAGAAAGGCGGTATCTGATACGCTTCAGCGGTTACTGCGGCTGCAAGCGGTAGTGCCGGTTCCTCCAGACCAATACGGATTAAGTCAATACTTGATTTATTTCGTAGTACCCAAAAAGGAGGGGTCATTTCAGCCTATTCTGGATCTCAAGCATGTAAACCGCTGCCTAAGGATTCTGTATTTTCCAGATGGAGACCTTATGGTCAGTTATTCGGTCGGTGAAGTTGAACGAGGTGCTCTCATCCATAGATTTAACAGAAGCGTATCTCCACATTCCCATCAGGTTGGCGCATCATAAGTTTTAACGTTTTGCGGTGCCTATGGAGCATTTTCAGTTCCGAGCGTTGCCCTTTGGTCTAGCAACGGCGCCACCCATGTTCACAAAGGTGATGGTGGTAGTGGTGGCGGCGTTGCAAAAGGAGGGCATCAGGGTGCATCTTTATCTGGATGACTGGTTGATTCGAGCAAGGTCGGTGTCAGAGTCAATCGCGGCGATGGCGAGGGTGGTGGAGTTCCTGGATCAACTGGGTTGGGTGGTAAATCAGGCCAAGAGTCAGTTGCTTCCAGTACAGCGCCTAGTGTATCACGGAGCAGTCTTTGACACTGCTGTGGGCACGGTGTTCCTGCTGGAGAACAGAGTACAAAAGATTCTACAGCAGGTGGCGACTTTTTTACGTGTAAAAGCTTCATGGCGTGGCGATATTTGCAGCTCCTGGGCTCCATGGCAGCGGCCTTGGATCTGGTGCCATGGGCCAGGATGCATATGCGACCGCTCCAACAGGCCTTGCTGTCCAGATGGTCGCCTCAGGATCATCCGCTGAATCGACGATTGGTGTGTTCAGATCCGGCTGGGGAGCGCATTGTCTATCACAGATGGCTCAGGGCTCCTGGCCAGTGGAAGTGAGCAATTGGTCAATCGACTGGAGATGCGAGCGGTTTTCCTAGCTCTTCAGGAATTCCGTCGTCTGGTGCAGGGAAAAGCTGTGTGAGTGTTTTCTGACAATTTTATTTATTTATTTAAAAGTATTTCTATACCGCCTTCTCCTTCAGTCAAGGCGTAACTGTATCTTTCTTCCAAGACTGCACTGCGTGTGCCACCCTGTCGATTGATGTGAGTCAACTTTTGCTGCACTGGGTGGAGAGTCATCTGCTGGCAATTTCGGCGGCTCATGTAGCAGGACGGGACAATGTGCAGGCTGATTATCTCAGTCGGAATGTTTTAGATCACGGAGAGTGGGAACTGAACGCAGCGGTTTTTCACGACATTACAAGGAGATGGGGGCAGCCGGTCATGGACATCATGGCGACCCTCGCCATGCCAAGACTCTGTGGTTTTTCAGCAGAGGCAGAGAACACATGTTGGAAGGTCTCGTCGGGTTGGCTCAACTGTGGCCGTCCGGCGTGCTCCTGTATGTGTTCCCTCCATGGCCAATGATTGGACGTGTCATTCGCAGAATAGAGCATCACAACGGGAAGATAATTCTCGTTGCCCCAGACTGGCTGAGGAGAGCATGGTATGTGGATCTCGTGCGTCTTCTAGCAGACCATCCTTGGAGACTACCCAGCCGGGTCAACTTGTTGTATCGGGGGCCAATTCTAATGTCGAACGTGGATTGCTTCTCTCTAACGGCGTGGCTCTTGAGAGGGAAAAACTAAAGCGTAGCGGTTATTCCGCGGCAGTGATAGCTACGATGTTAAAGGCCAGAAGAGAATCAACTTCCTTGGCTTATATTCGTATTTGGCGTATTTTTGAAGGTTGGTGCGAGCGGAGTGGCCGTCAACCATTTGACGTAACGGTGCCAGATATTTTAGCATTCCTACAAGGGGGACTCGATAAAGGCCTCGCCCTCAGTACGTTGAGAGTGCAATTGGCGGCCCTGGCTTGTTTTCGGGGCAAAGGTCAAGGTAGCGACCTTTCTGGGCACCCAGATGTTCTGCGTTTTTTTAGAGCGGTACAGAAGGTGCGGCTGCCTGTGAGACCACTAGTGCCAGCCTGGGACTTGAATCTGGTACTGGAGGCATTGGCGCAACCGCCTTCTGAGCCCGCTGGGTCAGTGGCGCTCAGAGACTTGTCTTGGAAGACGGTTTTTCTGGTGGCTTTGTGTTCAGCAAGGAGGATCTCAGATCTTCAAGCGCTTTCCTGTAAAAAGCCATATATTCAGTTTTCGGAGGAAAAAGTGATGTTGCGTCCGGTACCATCTTTTATTCCGATGGTGGTTTCTCGGTTTCATGTGAATCAACCAATTTCTCTTGCAACATTTCAGCACGGGGAAAAGGCTAGCATAGATAAGACACTGAGAAAATTGGATCTCTGTAGAGTGCTCCGTAAATACCTTAAAAGAACGGAGTCCTTTCGGAAATCGGACAGATTGTTTGTGCTCTTTGGAGGAGCTCGTAGAGGGGAAGCGGCTTCCAAAGCCCCCATTGCTCGTTGGATAAAGAACGCTATAGCGGCAGCGTATCAGGCGAGCAGAAAAATTCCTCTGGAAGGGCTCCGAGCTCATTCTACCTGGGGTCAGGCGACTTCTTGGGTGGAGTTTGCTTTGATTCCACTGGTAGACATCTGCCGGGCGACTAATTGGTCGTCTCTCCACACGTTTGCAAAGCACTATAGATTGGATGTTCAGGTGAGAAGAGACGCAAATGTGGGAGCCTCGGGCATAATAGCGGGCCTGGCAGGACCCTCCCGAGTTTAGGTACTGCTCTGGTACTTCCCTATAGTTTACTGGACTGGCCCGGAGAGACGAAGAGGAAGAAGAAATTAGACCTTACCTGCTAATTGTCTTTGCTTGAGATCTCTCCAGGCCAGTCCAGGACCCACCCAAATCATTTGTGAGTTTCTAGGACCAGGCGCTATCAGTGTTCAGTTTTTTTGGCTCAGCAAGCAACAAGGTGGCATAGTGCCTCAGGAACGGCGCTCTAGGTGTGGCTTGGTTATAGCTCACAGAGGGTCTTCTTTTTTTCCACGGAGCCCCTAGGACGTGTTCCTGAAGTCTGGAAAAAAGTTTGAAATTTTTGCCCTTGTGGCTGAGCTTTTTCTCATTTTTTTACCTGCCTGTCATCGATTAGCTTTTCTTACTCTCAAGGTGGTTTTCTTCATAGTTTTGCACCCTTTTGGCATCTTTTTCCCCGTCAGGGCTTTTTCCCGCCAGTGGCCATTTTTCAGTTTGATTTTGCTGAGGTGGTATTTTTTGGCATGTCTAAGCCTGTTAGCGGATTTAAAAAATGCACCAAATGTGGCAAGACTATTTCTGCCACTGACCACCATAACTGGTGCTTGCAATGCCTTGGACCCGACCACCAGCTGGCTCCTGCGAACTCTGTTTGCAGTTGACATGTCAAGGGTTTGAAGGGTTGGGAAAAGCAGGGGTCATCCCTCTTTGGCTGATCTGATTCAGTATCCTCAGCCCTGACCCCCTCGTCCACACCTGAGGTGGCCAAGGGAAAAAAGCAGAAGGCTCAAGGAGAAAATCGACATGCAGTGCCATCACATCCCCTCTAGATGCGAGACGAACAGCAAGGGCCAAGAACATCTGACCAAGCTTCCCTAGCAGGAGAACCCAACCCGAACGGTGGAGTCCGTTCCCAATGCCCAGGAGAGCTGCTAGATGTCTCCTGAGGCTCCTATCATTGCGGAGTCCCCACCTGAGGGTTCACTGGCGATGGCTGCGGCATCGACATCCATGGTGGTGATGGTTCTGGAGGAATGTCTATGAGCCTTAGAAGCATACCTGGCAATGGTAAAACCCTGCGGAATTCATGCTTTGCAGCACAGAGTGCATCGTTTCTATGAAACGCCTATGTGCACACGCCACAGTGCACACGTTTCTATGAAACGCCTGTTCATATGACTCTATGTAGCAAGTTTTGTAAATCGTTTGTAAATAGTTTACCCCTGTTATCCAAGTTTTTTGTCCTGTTATCTGTAAACTCATACGTGTTAGCTGTATTGAGCTTTTCTGTTCCATGTAAACCGCGCTGATGCTGAATAGTGCGGTATATAAGAAACTGTAAATAAATAAATAAATCGTCACCATGCTCCTTCCTGGAAAACCTTGCCCTGCCTACTGCAGCTGGGTCATTGGGTGGGAGACTGATATCGACACCAGTGGCTGGAGCTGTGTCCCTCTCCAGTGTATTGGAGTCTGTGGCCCCTGTTCCTTGCAGGGCTCCATTGGTGACGTCACCTATACCTAAGGACTTATTCCTGCTATTCACGGAGAACACATGCTACAGGTGAGTAACTACATTTTTGTACTGAGGCCTAATGGGTAGGGGGCAAATATAGATCCTATGAGCCTCTTGCTCTCCATCTAGAACATTCTATTACTGCATTCAAAGCCAAATTAAAAACCCATCTCTTCTTTCTTGCTTACGACCTACCCCCCTCCCTCGCTCCCTTTTCCCCCCCTCCCCGTTGATGTATTGACCACTGTCACTTCCTACCAGAGTACCCCCCCGCCCTCCCTGCTGATACTTAACACTAGAAGCCCCAAAGTGTGTCAATTGATGTAAATGCATCTTTGAAGCTGTATACCAGCGCCACTGCTAGAACCATGTCAGTCATGTTCCATGACTTTGTTAGCAAGGTCAAGATGTTCAAATATGTGCATCAAAAATTAATGACAGATGCACCACCTAGCGGGAAAATGAATTTATACCTAGAAGCCCCAAAGTACGTCAGTTGACGTACTCAATTGTCTTGGATGCGTCAATTGACGTACTTTGGGGCTTCTAGGTATAAATTCATGTTCCCACTAGGTGGCACATCTCAATCACTGTTTACAGTTTTACTCTGACATTACAAACAATAAACACACGATGATGTCATGTAATGATGTCACACACTTCACGTATTTAACAAATAAGTAACTTCACATTAATTCACATCTGCATTTCATGCTAAACACAGTCGTGATAATGCGTCAATTGGTGCACTTTGGGGTTTCTAGGTAAAATTCCTTTTGGGGCTTCTAGTGTTAATCCTCTTTGCCTTTTTCTTATTCTGCTCTTATCTTTTCTGTCCTGCTTCTTTGAATTTATGGCGTTCCTTTTTCCTTTCTTGCAGCATTTTTTAATTTTATATGCTTTTATTGTAAACCGCCCAGATACGTTTTGTTGGACGGTATATTAAGTTTTAAAATAAACATAACAAAACAAGATATTACCCCACTCTCTCACTAGCACAAAAAATACAAGAGGAGAGAAAAATGAGCTTATTGAGTTGAACAGCCTCATGTCAGACTGGTATGATCATAGAGCTGGAATCCCCCGAAGAAACTGGTTGCGCGGTGAAACGCATAAGCACGCACGATTGGCGTTGGGATTGCATTCTACCTCTGACACCATTACAGATAAGCTTATAGCTATGTTGTTCACTTTTTTGAATTGAGTTTAACCTTTAAAGAAGAGTGACAGAATTTGTGTCTCAGCGAGTTTTGCATTTAAGCGGAAAAGCTAAGCTTCATTGAGTTCATTGTTGGGACTGAATTCTGCCTTGAAAAGATAAACATCCAAGAAGAGGGAATATACGGGGTCCTTGATGCAATTGAGCGGTTTGGTAACCACAGCAGAGGTATACCTCCTGGGTTCCATTCCCAATACAGTCTGAGACCTGTTCCCTGAAATTCTTGTATTTTTTGTGCTAGTGAGAGAGTGGGGTAATATCTTGTTTTGTTTTGTTTTATTGCTCCAACAGACCCAGAGTTATTTTTTTGTTTAAAATAAACATAAACATGTGGGAGAAATAAACAGAGCCCATCCTACCGAGACAGAGCTTTTTTTGAAAATGCTTATGCTGCTTAGCAAGGAAAGGTGCAGAAGTGGCCGGAGAGATGAGAAGGCATGGCTCAGGGTGAGAGAGAAGAGGAGAAAGAGAGAGGAGAAGAAAACAGAGTAGGAAAGGCACCTGCTTTGTTTTATGCTACAGTCATGTGTGTCTCCAACTTGTTTGTTGACCTTTGTATGTGGAAAGCTGTTTCAGTTGTTCTAACACCAGGATTTTTCTGTGCCTAGGTTGCCCTATTGGATTTTGGAGCCACCAGAGGGTTTGATGAGGAGTTCACGGACGTTTACATCGAGGTGAGTGCTAGGCCTGCTTCTTAATGCTCTGTGTGCTGGGCCTCAGTACACATGATTCTTTCACTTTTCATCTTTCCCTGGAGATCTCATCTTAGCTGTTTATAATGCGAAAGCACTTAACGACTGAGACCTGAATCACAAAATGACATTTTTTTGTATCAGATGTACATAAGAACATAAGATATGCCATACTGGGTCAGACCAAGGTCCATCAAGCACAGTATCCTGTTACCAACAGTGGCCAATCTAGGTCATAGGTACCTAGCAGTTTCCCCAAAAGACACAGGTTCCGCAATGCTTGTACTGGGTCAAGCATTGATATCCTGGGTCCCTTCTTAATAATGGTTTATGGACCTTTCCTCTAGGAACTTGTCCAAACCTTTTTTAAACCCAGCTACACTAACAGCCTTTACTACATCCTCCGGTAACAAATTCCAGAGTTTGATTACACGTTGAGTGAAAAAATATTTTCTTTTATTAGTCTTAAATAGTTTACCCTGTAGCTTCATTGCATGTCCCCTAGTCTTTCTATATTCTGATAACGTAAACAATCGATCTACGTTTACCCGTTCCACTCCGTTCATCAATTTATAGACTTCTATCATATCTCCCCTCAGCCGTCTCTTTTCCAGGTTAAAGAGCCCTAACCTTTTTAGCCTTTCTTCATAGGAGTATCCTTCCATCCCCTTTACCATTTTAGTGGCTCTTCTCTGAACCTTTTCTAATAACGCTATATCCTTTTTAATATACAGCGACCAGAGTTGCACACAATATTCAAGGTGCGGTCTCACCATGGAACGATATAGAGGCATTATAATATCTTTTGTTTTATTTTCCATTCCTTTCCTTATGATACCTAGCATTCTATTTGCTCTCTTGGCTGCCACTGCACTCTGGGCCGAGGGTTTTAACATGTTATCCACAATGATGCCTAAATCTTTTTCCTGGGTGGTGGTTCCTAATGTGGAACCTTGCATTGTGTAACCATAGTTTGGGTTGTTCTTCCCTAGGTGCATAACTTTGCACTTGTCCACATTAAATTTCATCTGCCATTTTGATGTCCAGTCTTCCAATTTATCAAGATCCTCTTGCAATTTTCCACAATCCTCTTCGGTTTTAACAACTTTAAATAGTTTTAATTTGATAACCTCACTCATTATTCCACTTTCCTGGTCATTTATGAATATGTCAAAATGCAGCGGGCCCAGCACAGATCCATTGGGAAAATTGGCCATTTAGCCCAACCCTCTGCTTTCTATCTTTTAACCAGTTCCTGATCCACAGTAGTACACTGCCTCCTATCCCATGACTGTTTAGTTTTGCCAAAAGTCTCTGATGAGGGATCTTGTCAAAGGTTTTCTGAAAGTCCAGATACACTATATCAACCGACTCACCTTTGTCGACCTGTTTATTCACACTTTCAAAAAAACATAACAGATTAGTAAGACAAGATCTTCCTTGTCTAAAGCCATGTTGGCTGTCTCCCATTAGGCCATGACTATCTACATGCTGAGTAATTTTATTCTTTATGATGGTTTCTACCATTTTTCCCGGTACTGACGTGAGGATCACCGGTCTGTAGTTTCCCGGATCACCCCTGGAAGCCTTTTTAAAAATTGGTGTTACATTGGCGATCCTCCAATCTTCAGGCATTAGAGATGATTTTAATGATAGTTCACAGATTACTAATAGCAGGTCTGCAATCTCATATTTCAGTTCTTTCAAAACCCTTGGATGTGGTGATTTGCTACTCTTCAGTTTATCTAATAGTTGTAATACATCTTCCCGATGTATCGATATATCTCCAGGAACAAGCAGGAATGAGTCTTCACATATGTGTACGTCGGTACCGACGGAGTCTGCGCAGGAACGCTTCGCGGCATCCAATCAGAAAGCCTTTGGAAGCATCCCAACACGCCTGCGTGCTGCCTTCCCGCCTTCCCAACTGTCTCTCCTCAGTTTTTGTTTTTCCGCAGAGCCCGCAGGATGTTCTCCTGTCACCGCAGAAAAGTCTTATTTTATTTTTTAATTTTCTTGTGGTCACGACTGCCTTCCCTGACGCCACCGGTACCGCCAGTGTTTCTTTTTTCTTTTCTTGTAAAATTTTTCCTTTTTAAGGAATATTTTTCCTCCTCAGTGTCTCACGGTTTCTCAGGCCTGTTAGGCCTCTCCTTTTTCCTTCATGGAACCGCCAGCCACTATCCCCAAGAAATGTACAAACTGTGGCGGTACAAACTTATTTTTAGACACTCACAATTGGTGTCTAACCTGCTTGGGTCCTGACCATTTTCCTCCGGAGCCCTCTGGCAATACTATTGTGGGAAGAAGTTTTCAACATCGAGTTCCCCTCGACACGCGGTCCCCATCCAACTTCAGGGCACCGACCATATCTTCTTCTACACAGGATCAGGTAACCCAAAAACAGTCTGTTAAGACTAGCCAGTCCTCGAGCGGCAGTTCTCATGCACAGCATAGGGATGCCTACGGCCTTGCCCTCGAGAAACCACTGGCTTCAAAACCCCGGTGGGAGTCTTCGGCCTCCAAAGCCTGTGTGGGGTTTCAGGTTGTTCCTGAGGTTCACCCCTCACAGAACATACCTGAGCCATGCCTGGTGGTGGCATCCGCTTCGAGCGGTACCGATACCCCGGCATCGGCAATGGTGTTGGATGAAACATTCCTCACCAAGGATTGTCGTCTGGCGTCCTCGGTACCTACGGGGCCGTTGGATATGCTCCAGACCGACCTTCCAGTATCGGTACCGCTACCGATACTAGTACCGACGTCGGTACCCGGTACCCTCCAGACGTGCATCGATAGACTCACTTCCTTCGATGCCGAGTCTGAAATCGATCTCTCATCTGGAGGACTGGGTACCGACTCGCCTTGGTACCGACACCAGACGGTACTGAAGGCTCGGTTCCGATAATTCGGATCCGCAACTCTCGGTTTCTTCGATACCGTTAGAGTTGCCACCGGCTGGCCTTCATCCACTGGTATTGGATACGGCACCGCAGTTGGTACCGGTATCCACATTACCATTGCTGTCGGTGCCTTCCATGCTTCTCTCGTCAGGCTCGCTTCCCTCGATACCGAGTTTGGAATCGATCCCTAGCATGGACGATGCGCTACCGACGGGTGCTGGTCCCGACCTCTCGCAGTACCAGCGACCATCCTATAAGGATTCCATACTGCACCATCCAGGATCTTCTATTCCTATAAGCTTCGACAGATCCCTCGGTGCCAACGCAAGTTCTTCATCAGATCTAGCCTATCCAAAGGAAGTTCCCTCTGGGGATCCTTCTTTTCAGATTTTTCTCCTAGATATGGCAAAATCCCTTGCCATTTCTATTCCTGGACAAGGTCCTACACAAGGCAATACAGGATCCCTCTATATTCCTGAGAGAGCAAAGGAAAACATCATGCTACCTTTGCATCATTCCTTGCAGGATCTCCTTCTACGAATGTGGGAAGCTCCTTTAAAGGTACCCCCACTTTCCAGAGCAACTGATCTTCTATATCAGGTGCCCCCTTCTCCAGGATTTCAAAAGACTCAACTTCCTCATCATTCCATTGTTGTAGAATCAGCAATGAGGCGGGTGAAGAGTACTAAAAAGCACTTTTCTTATCCGCCAGGTCGTGAGTCTAAGACTTTAGATGCCTTTGGACGCCAAACTTTCCAGGCATCTATGCGTTCAGCAAGAATTCTCTCATACATTTTTTATATGGGCTTATCTCTTGAGGAGGTCACAAAGAAATTACATCTTTTGACTCCTTTTCTTCAAGAGCCCAAGAGTGCAGACTATTCCTCACTGGTTAGTCATGCTCAAAATATCTCTAGATTTCTTACTCGTGCTTCCCTAGACTCCTTTGAGTCTGTAAGCAGGACTTCTGCTATAGCTATAGGAGCACGACGTAAAGCCTGGCTCCAAGCTTCAGACTTGGACAAATGGGCACAAGTTAGACTGGGATATACTCCTTGCACTGGAGAAAATCTCTTTAATAAGGAGTCTTTACTCCAGGTTGCTCAGTTAACAACTGACTGTCCTGTTTCCAGAGGCTGTTCTACACCTTCTTCTTTCCCAGTTGGTAGGAAATGTCCTGCCAAAATTTCTTCCCCTAGGGGAAGAAGATTTTATCCATCTTCTGCCCATCATACAGATGTTCCCAAACAGGGGAAACATCACCCTGGTCTGAAGAATCCACAACCTCAGCAGGGTCAACAAACCCAGCAGTCGCAGGGTTTCAAATAGATCATCATTGCCCATCTTGGTTGGTGGTTACAGTAGCAGTCTGCTTCTTTTCATTTGCAGTATCTGCACTAAATTTATTCTAACCTTCCTAGATATCTCTTCATGAGACATCTTTTCTTTATCTTTAAGAGTCTTTATGATGATCATGCCCATACTTAACAGGGTTTTCCTCTTTCTCTTGGAGGAAAGAGAACTAACAATTATTGATAGACAGTTGTTTTCCCTGTACTGGCATGTATCATCTCACCTGTCAGAGACTTCCTCCATAGTCAGTCTCTTTTAACTCTGTCTTACCTCCCTCTTACTATAACATTTGGTTTGTAAGAGGGACCCTTTTACACTGGTAAGCCCCTATGGTCCTCTATCTGTTCTACCGGGGGATTCTCCCTTCCGGAGTTGTCTCCCCCCTTAGGGCAGCCCATCAGACAATAGGAAATCCTACCAGGTCTGTTGTTTCTTTTTACCAATCTAAAAGAGGGAAAGGGAAAAGAAAATTTCTCCGCTGCCCTGGTACGTTGCTGCAGATACTGCAATTCCTAGTGGTTAAGCCACTGGTTCTGTCCACCACACAACCAGGGGTTCTCCTCCACTAGCAATCCTTCTAGCCTCAGTGCTAAGTCCCAAACAGGTTATCAATCTCGTTTGGGAAACCCTCTTATCACAGCCTGGTTGGTTAACTTAAATTCTTCGCCCCTTGTCCTTGGCAGAATACTTGGTTACCTGCTGGCTTTCCACAGCCAGTTCTTCTCCTAACCAACCTGCAGCATGCTCTCTGCAACTCTACAGAGTAGCTTTGCACTATGGGCCCTTGCTAGAGAGCATTAGTATCTTGCCTAGCAGATAACCCCAGATGGTTAAAAGGGATTCCCCCAGTCATGTTTCCATGACTGGTAGGTATTTCCTACCCTTACCATCTCATCTTAAATCTCTTTTGAGACATCAGTCTCAGGCCTTTCATTATGTGAAAACCTAAAGAAGGGCCAATTCCCTGGCTTGGCCCATATCTCCTTTGGTCTTCTCGTCAGAGATAATTTTCTTCAATGGCAGCTAGAGGACGCCCAATACCCCTCTTGCCCTCATAGGCAAGTCACTAGGGTATTTTCCTTCAGTGGCGTCCTCTATTCATTCTCCATATGGCAATTCTGGAGAAATCTGGACTTTCTGCCTATAGTCTGAAGTTATCCTCTGCCTTTTTCACGTAGGCCATCCTGGTTATTCAAGAGCTCAAATTCTGAAAAGAATCCAGACTTCTTCTTGTCAGGGAAACCTCTCCGCTGACTCTGCCACTCATAACCAGGAAAAGAGATTTCTCTATTGTGATGCAGCGGAGGCTGATGAGAGCCCTGATAGAAGAAATGAACCTGTTTGTCAGCAAGGAAAAGATGTGCACAGAGTGCAATATTTACAGGGACCAGCTAGAGAGAGCAGGAGTGCAGTCAGGGAGACTGAAGGGCCACGCCTAGCTGGTCAGAAGCACATGACAAACATTTCACAAGCCTCAAAGAGAGGAGTCCTTTATAAGGAGGAACTGCCTCAAGCTAAAGAGACACAGAAAGAATGAGGACTGGGGCAGAAAGAGAAAGCTGTTTGCTGGCAGAGGAGGAAGACTTATACGGATTGCAAGCAAGAAGCAAGAAGGAATCAGCCGGGAAGGAAAAGCCAGGCTGAGCAAGGAAGCCAGGATTTGGGCTATTGCAAGAGCAGGCATTTACCAGCAGAGCTGTTCCCACGGGTGAGAGAGGAACCAAACTTTCAGAGGAAAGCTTGGCACAAAGCTTCTGAAGGGAAGAAGCCAACCCAAGGAGAAAACCTTTCCTCATCGTGCTGCTGCAATAAGAGGTATGAGAATTATATTCCTACAAAGAAACCTTTGCCCTGTAAAAGTTCTTGTGAAGGAAGTGTGGAATCTCTAAGAAGAGAAAGCCCAGTTAATACTAAGGGGACACGTGGCCAGCGTTCCAGGCTAGACCCGAGGCACTGGAAAGTATTAAGGGAAATATACAAAGCTCCAGAATACAATATTCCAGAGACTATTAACACAGAATTAGACATACCAATTCCTGAGCCGATGCAAGTGGAACTGGTGGAACAGTTGCCAGACCCAGAGGAGATGGATTGCTCTCTCTACATTTCCCATAGCACAGAGTCTTTGGAGGACGTATGAATTGCTTGTGGTATCTGCAGAATGTCTATTATGTGCTGAGCAGAAGAATTGTACAAATGTGCTTTAAACTGGAAGCTATGTTTGTGACCTGCTACTACTGTGAAGTTAACAGTTTTCCTTAAACCTTGTGTTTTCTTTGGTGCCTGAAGTTAAGGACATTATTTTCAGTTGTGACCAATTTATGACCCCATGCGTAAAGGGAATAAAAGCCTTTTTCATCCCTACCACTCTGCTTTAATTGTTTGCTTTAAAGGATTGGAGTTTAAAACCACTAGACCAAGTTTCCTTGGTTCTTAAAATGGACTCTCCTATCTAATAATAATAATTTTTATGCCACTGAGTGACAGTATGTCTATTCAAGCAGGTATTAACCTTCTTGCTCTTAGATGAATCTTCCTCTCTCCCTAGGGGGGATCAGCTTCTATAGACCTCTCTCCTTCCACATTCCTGGAGATATGTGCCTATATGTCTACATATTCATATATATATATAGATATATGCATATATACCCTGTATGTGTATATGTTCAATATATATATATATATATATATATATATATATATATATATATATATGTGTGTGTGTGTGTGTGTGTGTGTGTCTTCTGCCCCTACATATCTCCTATAGATATATGCATATATACCCTATATGTGTATATGTTCAATATATATATATGTATATATACATAGATATATTTATAGATCTACTGAGATAGATTATATGGATACATATCTATCTAAAAATATATCTGTTCTGTTAGGTTCAGATATCCTTATATTCCTATATGATCCTGACAGATGGGCACTACCCCTATCAATGCTATGCCAGCATACTTAGGGGGCGACACTTATAACCACTTCCTGTGGTAATTACCAAAATGTCCTTACCATATAGGTTGGGTACTCCTGAAGCTCTCCATATACCTTTCTTCTTTCCTAATTGACCCCATTTAGGAAAGACATCGCGGAGCTTCAGTTAACCTAACGCTTAGCGCTCCTGAGTCTGTCCTTACTTTCTTATCAGTTACAAGGATCTCCATACCCTTTCTCCCCTACATGGACTGATTCCATCCCCAGTCCAGTTAGGTCAGACTCATTTTTTCTTTGGGTCCTAAATTTATACTGTTTTTGGACCTAAACAGCTTAAGCTTTTTTTAATACTGCCTTCTGCGTCTCCGCTGAAGCTCTACCTCTTATACTACCCCAGTCTTTCCCCCTGGGGCCATTTCTCACCCTGAAGGGTTCTGACCTCCACTTGTTTTTCTCTACTTTTATTACCTCTACTTCTCAGTGAGGTACCCCTTGAGCACATTCACTGGCTCTTCTAATAGATCCATATGTACCTCAGTGGAATTGTGCAAGGTCTACAAGGGAGGCCCAGATTACAATATTTTACTCCAAAATACCCTCTATATAGGGTCTTCCCCTTTAGAAACCCTGTTCTAGCCACCTGTTCCACAGCTCCTCTTCTGTATTCAACTCCTACCCTCCATCCCCAGGATGCTTGAGGTCTTAAACAATAGCATGGCTCGTTCTAGACTTGCAACATGCTAGGACTCCCTCTGGGCATCTGAGCTTGGGAGTCCCCATATGTGAAGACTCATTCCTGCTTGTTCCTGGAGATAGCACAGTTACTTACCTGTAACAGGTGATCTCTGGGAACAGCAGGAATAAGTCTTCACAACCCACCCACCTCCCTAGGAGTTGCTTTTTCTCTATCTCTATCTTTCCCTTCCTTGCTCTCTCTCTCTCTTTGTCTCAGCTTTCAAACTTAACTGAGGAGAGACAGTTGGGAAGGCGGGAAGGCAGCACGCAGGCGTGTTGGGATGCTTCCAAAGGCTTTCTGATTGGACGCTGGGAAGCGTTCCCGCGCAGACTCCGTCGGTACCGACGTACCCATATGTGAAGACTTATTCCTGCTGTTCCCAGAGATCACCTGTCACAGGTAAGTAACTGTGCTTTCCTTCAATTCTTCCACACCTTTAAATACCACTTCAGTCATGGGTAACATCCCTACATCTTCCTCAGTAAAGACCGAAGCAAAGAATTCATTCAGTCTCTCCGCTATCGCCTTGTCGCCTCTTAGTGCCCCTTTAACTCCTCTATCATCTAATGGACCAACTGACTCTCTCATAGGTTTTTTGCTATGAATGTACTTGAAAAAATCTTTATTTTGCGTTTTTGCTTCCGCAGCAAGCTTCTTCTCAAATTCTCCATTTGCCTGCTTTATCAATGCCTTGCATTTGACTTGCCAGTGCTTGTGCTGTTTCCAGGTTTCGTCGTTTGGCTCTTTTTTCCATTTCCTGAAAGATGCTTTTTTGGCAACAACAGCCTCTCTGACCTCACCTTTAAACCATGCTGGCAGTTTTTTGGACTTCCTTCCACTTTTCTTAAAGCGTGGAATACAGCTGGTCTGGGCTTCTAAGATAGTATTTTTCAACAACACCCAAGCTTGATGTAAGTCGGTAGGTACTAGTTGCAAAATAGCAGCACCAGTTGTTGCCTTACCACCATCTGACAGCGAGCAGATAACTGACTTTAGTTATTTTCTGGACAGCATTAATGAGGTATTAATGTTTCACACTGTCTATCTGCTAGAAATGTAATTTACCAAAGCTGAAAACTTAAATGAAACATCCGAGGCAGCAAAAATTACAGAAATATGAATATTTAATCACACTGATATTCTTACATCATTCATACGTGTCTCTTCAGAAATATCAATGGAATAATGCTGTTTGGACTTCATATTTTCATGTTGTTTTTTGATGCCTCCCAGAAGTTTGTTTATGCATGAAAACATGTCCTTTGTTTGGATTCAAGAGCTGAGAGGCATTTTGATTTTGGCTGGCAGAGGCAGGGGCTGCCATAAACTAATCCTGACTCTCATCTGATTTGAGAGACATTGTGCTGATAACAGGGATATCTTACTGCTCCTGATG
Organism: Ichthyophis bannanicus; assembly: GCA_033557465.1. Classification (NCBI taxonomy): domain Eukaryota; kingdom Metazoa; phylum Chordata; class Amphibia; order Gymnophiona; family Ichthyophiidae; genus Ichthyophis; species Ichthyophis bannanicus. Next base: position 365,653,656 of record CM066033.1, on the reverse strand, counting down.
TTTCATCTGGTGCTCATATGATGCCAGATTGTTTTATTGTAGAAGCTCCAGGGGTTTTGGGTTAAGTTTGGAAAAAAAACTTATTTTTCTTTTAGTTATTAAAAAGATAACTGTTAAATTTCAGCTTGGCAACTGATTTAAAAAAATAAGCCTGGTTAAAAAACATTGATGTTATAGGTATTGATAAAGCAGTGTGCATCAGTTGGAGCCTTGCATGATGCTCTTAATTTGTAGTCACACAGTGGTAGATGGGGCTTAATTATTATTTTCCCTCAACTAATTTATAAATAGGCCTATACCTCAGAACTGTAAATTCTTGCTGTAAGCTTTGACTCCAGTACCTAGAGGCCAGATGTTTAAGATTTTCAGACTTACCCTTAGTTGTTTAGAACCTGTAAGATCCAGAGAATGCTGATAATGGACATAAGATGCAAGACATTGAACTGCTGCTTGTTTATCTCCAGGAACAAGCAGGAATAAGTCCTCACTTATGGGTACGTCGGAACCGACGGAGCCTGCGCGGGAAAGCTCCCCAGCTTTCCAGAAAGGAAGCTTTTGGGGCCTCCCACTGCACATGCGCGCTGCCTTCCCGCCTTCCTGACCAGCTCTCCTCAGTTTCTCTTTTTCCGCGGAGCCAGCAGGTCGTGTTCCTGTCACCGCTGAAGAAATTGTTATTTTAGTTTCTTTCTTTAGACCACGTACCTGCCTTCCCCATACCGAAACCGGTACCGCCGGTCTCTCTTTTCTTTTCTTTCTTAAAAAAAAAAAAAAAAAAAGCTTTTATTTTTTTAGCACAACTTGGTGACTTCTGTTAGGCCTCAGGCCTACACAAAATCTCCTCATGGAGAAACCAGCTCCTGGTTTCAAGAAGTACCAAGTGTAGTGCTGTTATTTCTGTTACAGACACCCATGACTGGTGTCTTAAATGTTTGGGGCCTGTCCACTCCATTCCGGACTGCCCATCCTGCTCCCAGATGTCTAAACGTGGTTTGCAGAACCGGGCCAACAAATTCCATGTGCTGTTTGCTTCAGATAATCCAGCATCACAGTCATCCAGGTCTTCCTCTCCGGATGGATCTCAGGTAACCAAACCTCCTTCGGGCAGGTCCTCAAAGAGCAAATCTCCTTCAAAGCATCGAGAGGCTCTCAATTTTGAATCTGAGGACCATGCCCCAGCCAAACAACCCCGGCGGGAAGCTCTGGCTTCCAAAGCACCATCTATGGGGTTACAGGTTGACATCGATGGCACGGCCTCGACCGATCACCTGTTAGACTGCTCTGGGGTACCGGCCCATGCCGGTACCGACATCCAGGCAGCAGTGGCGTCTATGGACAATACTGTTCAGACCATGCAGCAGGCCATCCTGGCTTTCATTAAGGCTGCGACGCCCTCGGTACCGCATCCAGCGGTTCCGGGTCCGGTTCCGGTACTGGCTTCCATACCGGAACCGAGGCCATCGTCTTCCAAACGCAGATCGGTGCATGCCGGATCCGGGTTTTCACCCGATACTGATCCCATGCCCAGTACGCCCGATGTCGATACCGACCGGTATGCGTATCGTGCGTTGGAAGCGAATAGAGGATACTCTGATTCCTCTGAGGATTTTGACTCCTCTGATGACTCTGATGAGCTCTCTCTTGTTCTTCCTGAAGTGCCTTCTTCCCCAAAGAGGAGAATGTCTCCACCAGAGGATTTGTCCTTTCAAGACTTCATTATAGAAGTAGCTAAAGGACTTTCTATTACTACATCCTCTGAGAAAGAACCTAGATCAAAGAAATTGGATATTTTAGGATACCCTAAGGTTCCTAAAGAGGCAGTTACCCTGCCTATCCATGAAATCCTTCAAGAACACTTGATGGACTTATGGGAGGCTCCTCTAACATTGTCTCCTCATTCTCGTAGGTTGGACACCATGTACCGGGTCCCTCCTTCTCCTGGTTCTCAAAAAACTCAGCTGCCTCACCATTCCATTGTGGTGAAGTCTGCGCTGAAAAAGATTAAGAGTACCAAAAGGCACTCTTCTACCCCTCCAGGGCGAGAATGTAAGACCCTAGACTCTTTTGGTAGGAAAATCTTCCAGGCTAGTATGCTTATAGCCAGGATTAATTCATACAGTCTGTATATGGGCATGTTTCTAAGGGAACTTGCCCTAAAGGTAAAGCATTTTGCCCCCTTTATCCCTGAAGATAGAAAGGAGGAGTTCATTTCTTTAGTGAAACAGCTTCTAGATGTTTCTAAGTTCTCCAACCGAGCAGCCTTTGATTCCTTTGAGGGTGCCGGTAGAGCTTCGGGCATTGCCATTGCAGCCCGACGACTTGCTTGGCTCCAGGCCTCTGACCTAGAACCCTGGGTCCTAGATGGCTTACGGAATCTGCCCTGTACAGGTGAGAACTTATTTGGTAAAGACTGGCAAATTAAAGCCACTCAAATGGACGCAGAAAATGCTACCTTAGATAGACTTTCTAAGTCTACCTCTACTCCTGCCAAGAAAACGTCTTTCAAGAGGCCTTACTACAAGAAGGCCAGATTTTCCACAAATACTGGCCAACAATCTTCTCAGCCTCGCTTTGCTGCTAAACGTCAGCAGCCTAAACAGGCAAGGTCAAAGCCTGCAGTGTCCTCAGCAGGCTCAACCCCCTCAGGGGTTTTGACTTGCCCCTAGAGAACTTAACCTTTCTGGCTCTAGAACAACCAGAGCCCCTCACCATTCCCGGAAGGTTAGCTCACTTTGCTCCCAGATGGGGGCAAATTACATCAGAGCAATGGACCCTCTCTATCATCAGAGAGGGCTACAAACTTCATTTTTCCAACCTTCCTCCATATACCATGGTGAGGCACTTCAATTCTCCCCCATCTCTCCTGGGCCTGTTGGGTCAGGAAGTCTCTTCTCTCCTTGCCCAAGGGGCAATAGAAGAGGTTCCTCTTCTTCAACAAGGGACAGGATTCTACTCCCCTTATTTTCTCATACCAAAGAAGACAGGGGGATTCAGACCTATCCTAGATCTGAGAGAATTGAACAAATTTCTGTACAAGGAGAAATTCAAAATGCTTTCTCTAGGCATTCTCCTTCCATACCTTCAGAGTCAGGATTGGCTTTGTTCTCTAGATCTCAAGGATGCGTACACACATATACTCATCCACCCATCCCACAGAAAATATCTAAGATTTCTGTTTCAGGGAAAACATTTCCAGTACAGAGTACTTCCCTTCGGTCTAGCCTCTGCTCCAAGAGTGTTCACCAAATGCATGGCAGTTGTTGCCGCATTTCTAAGAGGTCTGGGAATTTTTGTATTCCCATATCTGGACGACTGGCTCATCCGAGCTCCATCTCAGTCAGAGGCCCAGATTTCCCTGGACCGCACAAGGCACATTCTGCAGTATCTGGGACTGGTGGTAAACCTTCCCAAGTCTCAACTTATCCCTACTCAGTCTCTGGAATTCATAGGGGCCCAGTTGGACACCACCACTGCAAGGGCCTACCTACCTCAAGTCCGGGGCCAACGTCTGGTGTGCTTGGCCTCCCAAGCTCAGTCCAGCGGTCACTTGACAGCCAGAGAAATGCTGCGACTTCTGGGCCACATGGCCTCCACGGTACACGTGGTGCCCTACGCTCGTCTTCATATGAGAGCAGCTCAATGGACCTTGGCCACCCAGTGGACTCAGGCATCAGGAGCGCTCTCCGACCAAATACTCACCTCAAAGCGTCTGTTTTGGTCCCTCCAATGGTGGATGTCCACCAAGAATCTGTTGTTGGGGGCCCCCTTCCAACCTTTGTTGCCCCAAGCAACCCTCACAACAGATGCCTCCCAAACAGGGTGGGGAGCCCATCTTCAACACCTCTCCACTCAGGGTGCTTGGTCTCCACAAGAGACCACCCTTCACATCAACCTCCTGGAACTGCGAGCAATCTTCTTTGCCCTCAAAGTCTTCCATACCCTCCTTGTCAACCTGACCGTCCAAGTCCATACAGACAATCAGGTGGCCATGTTCTACATAAACAAACAAGGAGGGACAGGCTCTCTGTCGCTTTGCAACGAAGCTCTCAGATTATGGGTCTTCGCCAGAGAGCATCAAATTCATCTTCTGGCAGTGTATCTTCCAGGGGTTCAAAACTCTCAGGCAGACAGACTCAGTCGAGTTCTGCTTCCACACGAATAGTCCCTACATATGGACCAGATACGCAGAATCTTTCAGGAATGGGGAACCCCGGACATAGACCTCTTTGCAAGTCCGTGGAATGCCAAACTTCCCCGGTTCTGTTCCAGGACTCCGTGTCAGGGAGCTCAGGCCAACGATGCCTTTCTCCTGCATTGGGGTCAGGAATTCCTATATGCCTTTCCACTCATTCCTTTGATACCCAAGACTCTGTTCAAACTCCAGAGGGATCACGGATCGATGATCCTCATAGCTCCACGCTGGCCACGCCAAGTGTGGTTCCCTCTACTTCTGCATCTCTCCCAGGGACTCTCCCTGGACCTGGGAGCTGTGCCAGACCTTCTGTCTCAGGAGGAGGGGACTTTGTGGCACCCAAACCCCAAGTCCCTACACCTCAGAGCTTGGTTACTGAAGGCCTAAGCCTTCATGACTTCAATCTTTCTCAACCAGTGAAAGATATCCTTCATGCCTCTAGGAAACCCTCCACGAGGCGTTCCTATGCTTTCAAATGGAAACGCTTTTCCATTTGGTGTGCTCAACAGGGTCTTGACCCTCTAGCACTTCCTTTGAATTCTCTATTAGACTATCTCCTGCATCTTTCTAATGCAGGCCTTAAGACGAATTCAGTACGAGTCCATTTGAGTGCTATTGCAGCATCTTTAAAACCTATAAATGGACAACCTGTCTCCTCTCATCCTCTTATTGCAAGGTTCATGAGAGGCCTGACTCTAACTAAACCTCCCATCCGGCCTCCTCCGGTAGCATGGGATTTGAACCTAGTTCTAGGTCAGCTTATGAAGCCACCTTTTGAACCGTTGGTTTCTACCTCCTTGAAATTTCTTTCCTGGAAGGTCCTTTTCCTTATTGCAGTCATTTCGGCTCGCCGCATCAGTGAACTACAGGCCTTAGTGGCTCATCCACCTTATACCAGGTTTCATCATGATAAGGTGGTCCTTAGGACGAATCCCCACTTTATGCCCAAAGTGGTCTCGCCTTTTCATCTTAATCAAGAGGTATATCTACCTGTCTTTTTTCCGGCTCCTCATGCATCCAGTGCAGAGAGGAACCTTCATACTCTAGATTGTAAAAGAGCTCTTGCCTTTTACCTCAACAGGACTCAGCCACATCGAAAGTCTTCCCAGCTTTTCGTGGCTTTTGATCCTTCTCATTTGGGACTTCCAGTCTCTAAACGTACACTTTCCAATTGGATTGCTCAGTGTATTTCCTTTGCTTACCAGAGTAAAAACATTTCTCTGGAAGGCCATGTCACAGCTCACAATGTGAGAGCCATGGCCACTTCTATGGCTCATCTTCACTCTGTATCCATAGATCAGATCTGTCGAGCAGCCACCTGGGCCTCGGTTCATACCTTCACAGCCCATTGCTGTTTGGACAAGGACTCCCGCCGGGATGCCTTGTTTGGTCAGGCTGTCCTCAAACACCTGTTCCATACTTGAACAACTCCTGCCCACCTTCCCTGGATGGATGCCTGAGATCCATACGAAGATGGTGAACCCTTGGGAGGGGATCTCCCAGGCATCTTAGCTAGGGAGTCCCCATAAGTGAGGACTTATTCCTGCTTGTTCCTGGAGATAGCACAGTTACTTACCTGTAACAGGTGATCTCTGGGAACAGCAGGAATTAGTCCTCACAACCCACCCACCTCCCCTAGGAGTTGTATCTTCTATCTATCTTCCTTTCCTCTCTCTATTGTCTCAGCTATAAACTCGAACTGAGGAGAGCTGGTCAGGAAGGCGGGAAGGCAGCGCGCATGTGCAGTGGGAGGCCCCAAAAGCTTCCTTTCTGGGAAGCTGGGGAGCTTTCCCGCGCAGGCTCCGTCGGTTCCGACGTACCCATAAGTGAGGACTAATTCCTGCTGTTCCCAGAGATCACCTGTTACAGGTAAGTAACTGTGCTTTACTGCCAATCGTCATACTAGGAAGGAGAGAGGAAGCATACAATTTGAAGCTAAATGTCAACTGGCTGCAGTGGAAGGAAGGCCTCTGCTGCAGTCTAGAGAACAGCAGGGACAGGCCTAGAATAACCTGGCCAGAAATGGAAAGTATGGGAGAGAAGGATATGGGACCTTGAGATGAGGGGGACTTATGAATGGAAAGATGAAGAAAAATAATAAAATGCACCTTATGATTGCCTCTCACCCATCTTTTCTTTTCTTTATTTTTCTTTTCTTTTCTTTATTTTTATTTCATCTTTCAGATATGTTTGAGTTTTTGATAGCGTCGGTGAGTGCAGTACATTGTATAGTGAGATTTATTTTTTTTATTTATTAAGTTTTATTAACCGTTTTTCTGAAGATAGTAACCTACAGTGGTGTACAGTAGACAACTTAGATAGTAGTGATAACATAATAGTAACATGATCAAATGTCAGCATAATACAGAATTAGAACAGTGAGATAAACTTTAGAAATAGTCAAACTAAATTAAGAATATGATACAGTGTCAAGGAAGTCTAAGGAAATATTCTGCTTAAACAGGATCGTAGATCATTCATATACCAAAAATATGATACAATGTCAGAATACAAAAAAAAAAAGCCCACCTTCATAGGCAGCACATATAATGTCAGTACAATACAATAAAACATTGTTATAGGCTGTAAAGGAGATGTGCAGTTTGGACAGACAAGATGGGCAAGACAGAAGCATGGGGATAAAAAAGTGAATGCCTAGATTGGGGTTAAATTATATGTAAAGTTGAGTAGGTATATGGAACTGGTCTCGGAAGGTGTGTGGCTAGCTAATTCTGATATGGTGCGAGTGCCACATCCATTAAAGCCTTGGGAAAAGAGCCAGGCTTTCACCTGAGTCCCAAAGTGGAGGTAGTCTCTCTCGAAGTGAATACTAGAGTGTGAGAAACTTGCATTACTTTTAGAGACTGTATCAACTTCACTATTTTGATCAATAAAAAGACACATTGTCCTAAAGCTGATCATGCTGTATTCATACTTTATATAAGTATCCTTGTAATGCCAGCAGGGATCTGATGAGGAACAGCTCAGCAGCACCCCAGTTTACTTGGGCATTGCTCTCTGATCCTATCCCCACCCATCTCCTTAACTCCATCTTCTCCTCTGTCATCCCTTCCATCAAACGCATTTTCAACCTATCATTTTCTACTGTAACTTTCCCTGCAGCATTCAAGCATGCTGTGGTCACACCTCTCCTCAAGAAACCTTCACTTGACCCTGCTTGTCCTTCTAATTATAATTATTGACCCATCTCCCTTCTTCCCTTCATTTCCAAAATTCTTGAATGTGCAGTTCTCCAGGAACAAGCAGGATGTCAGCCCTTACTTATGGGTGACGTCAACAGCGACAGAGCCCGCACGGAGCAATTCCCCAGCTTTCAAAGAAAGCCTTTGGGATTGCTGCCATGCATGCGTGGTCCTCTTCCCGCCCAAGGGTGCCATTTTGCTCAGTCTCCCTTTTTACGCAGAACCCTTCGGGCGCACGTCCTCATCCCTTGGAAAAAGTTTTTTCTTCTTCGGCCTTTTGACCTTTTTTCCGGTTGCACTGGTCCTCTCCTGTCCTCCCTGACGCCCCCACTTCGGCTGTGGGCCAGGGGATCCCTATTTTTCCCTTCTTCAGTTTTTCTTACTTTGGGCCCCTTTTGTGCTTTTCTTTCTAATTGCTGGCCTCGAGGGTTTTCGACCTCGCAGGGACTCTTTTTCACCCCCATGGCCACCAGCTTCAAAAAATGTGACAGATGCTCCAAAAATATATCGCTTACGGACACCCACAACTGTTGTCTGCGGTGCCTGGGGGCTGACCACAACCTGGAGCTCTGCTCGCTTTGCAAGAAAATGTCCGCTAAGGCCTTACAAAGCCGTAAGCAGAAGTCAAAGGACATTTTCCGTAGTTCTGCACCGGAGTCCCCAGTGGCGCCCCGCTCCACCAATCCACCACTTGCGGGGTCCCCCACAGTGACTCCGCGTCCCAGGCGTCAATCTGACCAGGGTTCGTCCGAGGTGGAAGAGCAAAAAAAAGAAGACGATCTCGAAAACGCTGTCAGGGGCTCTGGATAAGCGTGAGCGGTCTCGCACTCGTTCCCTTAGCCCTCCCCAGCGTTCCTGAGAGTCGTACAAGGAGCGGCCTCGAAAGGTACTTCATACAGACTCGGTGTCTCTGGCGATGGCGCCCGGTCTCCTGAGGGTCGTCCCAGTGAGGACCCCCTCTCCTCCTCCACACCAGACCCTATAAACCCGGCATCTGTGTCTCAGGGATCCACTCCTGAATGGGAATCCCATATGCTGGCACTAGAGTGCAGCATTTCTGCCTTCCTAGCTGCCCAGCGGGTGCTTTTGCCCAGCACAGCTGGCTTGCGCCTCGACACTGAGAGTCCCTCAACTGTGGTCCCAAAAACTGCCTTGGAAACTCCCAAGAGCCACAAGCCTCGCGAGGGTCTTCAGCACCGGTCTCACTTGCCGTCCCATTCCTCGGGGGCGAGGTCTTCCAGAGTCAGTGCCTCCAGCTCCAGACAGGACCCGGCTACCGGACATGGGTATCAGCCCAACTCTGAGTCCTTCTCGGACTTCTCAGGCTGGGAATCAGATGGGGATACGTCCCCTGAAAGCCGCGCCCATCGGGACCTTCCTTCTGACTCATCCCCGCCCACCTTGCAAAGGCAGTCACCCCCCAAAGATACCTCCTTCTTGGTATTCGTGCATGATATGGCTCGGGCCCTCAATTTGCCTACGCAAACCGAGGAAGAGCCAAGGGCAGAGAAACTTGACATTTTGCAATATGAGTCTCCCCCAAGGAAGTCTCTCACGGTCCCTGTGCCATCCATCCTGACCCAGCTGCTCCTCCGCATGTAAAAGACTTGTCATGTACAGAGTCCAGCGCGGCCCTGGGTTTTGAAAGGCCCAGCTTCCTCATACCTCCATGGTAGTGGAATCCGCGATGCGGAAACAGAAGAGCCCGAAGTTGCATTCTTCGGTTTCGCCTGGCAGGGAATCCTGTGGCCTCAATGCCCTCAGGTGTAAGGCTTATCAGGGATCCATGCTGGCATGCCACATCCAGTCATACCAACTATATATATATGGGTATGTTCCTTTGTGACCTTGCTAAAGAGCTCAGTGGTTTCTCTGCGGGCCTCAACGGTGACCACCTTCTCAGATTTCAAACCCTCATGAGATCAGTTGCAAGCTGCTCAAAATACCTTTCCCACACTGCATATGACGGGTTCGAGTCTTCACCCGTGTGGCAGCGGCTGGCATCAGAGCCCGGCGTCAAGCATGGCTCCAGTCCTCAGACCTGGAACAGTGAGTCCAGGAGAAACACTTGAATGTTCCCTGCCTCGGTGAACACCTGTTTGGCAAGCCCATGGAGGACAAGGCCGCTGAGATCGAGAAGGAGTTCATAACATGCACCTGTCTCTCTCAGAAAACCTCGTCCCTGCCTCAGAAGAAACAGCACAGCAAGAAGCCCCTCTTTCAGAGGAAAGCGCTTCCTTACCAGGGATACCCACCCTATCCACCCGCTCCAGCGCCAATGCCCAGCAGCCAAGGCAAGGGCAGAGCTCAGGGCCACCGGAAACCTAAGGGGCCCAAGGCCCAACCAGCGGCGCCACCCCAGCCAGCTGCGGGGTTTTGATGCCATATGCATAGCCTCTCATCTTCCGGCGGGGCTCCTGCTGGTAGGAGGGTGTCTGTCCCTTTTCACCCCTGAGTGGGAGGCCATCACATCGGACACCTGGGTCCTCCAGGTCATCCTGGATGGTTACCGTCTCCATCTGGACAGACTCCCCCCTCCCTTCTCCCCAGCGGAGCCTACTCGGCTTCCCTCACACCAGGCTTGCTTAAAGCAAGAATTGGACAACCTCCTCGGTCAACAGGTGGTTGAAAGGTCCCACCGCATCTCTGAGGTCGGGGGTTCTACCTTGATCTCAGAAACTTGAACAAATTTCTGGTGAGGGAGAAGTTCAGAATGCTGCCACTTGGTGTCCTGCTGCCCTTCCTGTGGCAGGGCGATTGGCTATGCTCCTTGGATCTCAGATACGCTTACAGCCACATCCCTGTTCACCCCAAGCACAGAAAGTACCTGTGTTTCAGGATGCAGGGAGAGAACTATCAGTACAGAGTTCTTGCCTTCAGGCTCGCGTCTGCCCCACGAGTCTTCACCAGATGTCTGTTGGCGGCCGCAGCCTATCTTCGGCTGCAGGGCATACCCGTCTACCCCTACCTAGATGATTGGTTCGTTATGGGCGCATCTGCCGAGGAAGCACGCCTCTTGGCGTTGCGCACGGTCCTCCTCCTTGAGCGCCTCGGTTTTCTGATCAATTACTCCAAGTCCCACCTCGAACCGGTGCAGGCACTGGAGTTCATTGGCACACTGCTCGACATGGAACGGGCAACTGCCTTCTTCCCCCGAGCACGCACGGACCGCCTCTGCGTTCTGGTTGCTGAGGTCCAAAGCCAAACCAGGGTCTCGGTGCGAGTCATGCTGTGCCTTCTGGGACAAATGGCCTCAACCGTACATGTCGTTCACCATGCTCGCATGCATATGCGAGCAGCCCAATGGTGTCTCAGGGCACAATGGTCCCAAGCCTCAGGCCAGCTCCGAGATCCCATCTCAGTCTCGCGCAGCCTATCCAATTCCCTGGATTGCTGGCAGAATCTCCAAAGCTTATTTTTGGGCATGCCCTTCCAGACTCCGCAGCACGAGCTCATCTTATTTATTTATTTATTATTATTATTTATTAACAATTCTTATATACCGCACTATTAGACATCAGCGCGGTTTACATTGAACAGAAAACATCCGACAGTTTACACATGTCTGGTCGTTACATTTAACAGGAAGTATAACTTGGCGAAATAGGGGAAACTAAATACAATGCAGGGTTATCTGATAAAGGATATCCTGGTTAACTATATACAACAGTGGTACAATAGTATATGGAACAACTTGCTATTTACATTGTGAAGTTGGTCTGTTGCAGGGTCTATCTGTTTGACCACTTCTGCTATTCACCTGGGGGTTATGTTCGGAGCTGCCATTGAGATATTTAAGGAAGAGGAAATGCTTTAAAGCCTTTCTGAACTGACTTAGATTAGGTATTGCTCTGATTTGTGCTGGTAAGGTGTTCCATAGAGATGGGGCGCAGAATTGGAAGGCTCTGTTGGCTGTTGATCTAGTGCATCTTGTGGTGTCATTTGGGATAACTAGTGTGTTTAATTCTGCTGTTCTTCGTGGCCTGTTTGGTGCAAGTGGTTGTATGAGGTTGGAGAGAGAGGAAGAGGTGAGCCCCTTAGCCGCTTTGAATGTTAGCAGTAAGATCTTGAAACTGATCCTTGCCTGAATGGGGAGCCAGTGTAGCTGTTTTAGAAGGGGTGTTACGTGATCTCTCCTGGATGCCCCGAGGAGTACCCTCGCTGCACTATTCATGGCTAATTGCAGGGGGTTCAGGGTGGATCGGGGGAGTCCTTGTAGTATGGAGTTTGAGAAGTCGAAATGGGGGAGTATAAGGGCTTGATAAATGGTACGGAAATCATCCGGTTCAAGTAGCATGCGTAGGTGTCTGAGGGATCTGATTTTAAAGTAGATTGCCTTGACTGTGTTGGCTATGTGGTTCTTCATATCAAGGTTTTGGTCCAGCGTTACTCCCAGGTAGCGTATTGCCGGTTTAACTTGGAGTTGGGCATCCTTTACGTTAATACAACTAGGAGGGGTGAAGTTGGTGTTCCTCGAGACGAACAGGACTTCCGTCTTTTTGTGTTGTATTCTCAGGTTTTGTGATAGGAGCCACTCTGATATGGTGTCAAAGCAGTTAGTCAGCGGGGTAAGGTCTAGGCAGTCCAATGATATTGGCATATATAGTAGCACATCGTCTGCATATATCATGTAACTGACATTAAAGGATCTGATGATGTCACAGATGGGTTGGATGTATATATTAAACATCAATGCAGATAGAGAGAATCCTTGGGGTACACCTTGACTTTGTTGGAAAGGTTCAGATGTATCCCCGTCGACTCTGACATGCTGCCATCTGTCGGACAGGTAAGATTTGCACCATTCGAGTGCTGTTCTACAGATGCCTTTTTCCCTTAGCCGGCAGATGAGAATTTCGTGGCATACCGAGTCAAAAGCCGCTGCTATATCTAGGAAGACAAGAGCGAAGCCCTGGCGTATGTTATCCACACCTGAGGTTATGTTGTTGAGGAGTGTTGTGAGTAGTGTTTCTACTCCATGTGACTCTCTGAAACCATGTTGAGCTGGATCCAGTGGGGCTGATGTGTCTATATGATCCTGTAATTGCCTGTGCACTATTTTCTCGATGATTTTTGCTAGCATAGGTATGCTAGATATGGGCCTATAAGATTCTACTTTTTGAGGATCAAGTTTGGTGTTCTTTAGTAGCGGTCTTACAGAGGTCTGCTTGAGCGTAGATGGGAAAGAGCCAGTGGTGAAGGAGTAGTTTAAGATTTTTGCTATAGTTGAGGATATGTCACATCGCAGGTCCTTTATCCAGTGCGCAGGGCAAGGGTCTGTGTGCGCAGTGGTTGTATTTAGAGCTAGGATGGTGTCTTCAATAGCTTTCTTCGAGGGAGTAAAGAAGGATGCCAGTGATACTGGGTAGTCTTGTTCATCAGGAGGGTCTGGTATTAATATTTTGTTGGTCTTGCACATTTTAGATTGCATGTAAATTGCATAGTCCTGTGGGCGGATCCTGCTGTGGTGCTCAGGGGTTGGCTCTTTGGCAAGTGTTTTAACTAAGTTAAACAAGTCGTGAGGTTTATTCAGTGACCGTTTCAGAGTATCTGTGTAGTGTTGTCTGATTTTATCTGAGATGGCTTTACGATGCTCTGCCAGGTGTAGGATGTAAGCTGATTGGTCACTGCTGGTACGTGACTTTCTCCATCGTTTTTCTAGTCTTCTTAAAATGGTTAGTGAGGTTTTTTTCTTGATGACGGATGCCTCACTGTCGGGCTGGGGAGCCCACTGCGACAACTTCTGTACCCAGGGACGGTGGTCGAAAGAGGAATCCCGGCAGCAGATCAACCTGCTCGAACTTCGAGCGGTCCGGTTGGCCATGAGGGTCTTCGAGCACCAATTGCGAGGCAAGTCATTGCTCGTGCAGACCGACAACAAGGTCGTGATGTTCTACATAAACAAGGAAGGGGGTATAGGCAGGCCTTCTGTGCTCCTTCGCAGTGTGCCGGAGCATGACCCTGAGAGCTGTCTACATCCCGGGCCAAGAAAATGTCCTTGCGGACAGGCTCAGCAGGCTTCTCCACCCACATGAGTTACGCCTGAGTCCAGAGGTGGCTCTCCACCTGTTTCGCCGCTGGGGGACTCCTTCCATAGACCTGTTCGCCAGCTCAGTGAATGCACAGCTTCCCCGCTTTTGCGGGCCGATACCGCACCCAAGCAGGGTAGCCCCGGACGTGTTCTTCCTGGACTGGACCTCTGGGCTTCTGTACGCGTTTCCCCCCACTCCCCTCATAGCAAGGACCATCCACATGATTCAGTGGGACCGAGCATCGGTGATTCTCGTGTCCCCCTTGTGGCCTTGACAGCCCTGGTTCCTGCTTCTACTCTGGCTCTCGTCAGAGCCCCTGGTCCCCCTGGGCAGTGCTCCAGGTCTGCTGACGAAGGAGGAGGGACGGGTGCTTCACCCGAACCTGGGCTCGCTCTCCCTAGCAGCCTGGCGGCTGAAGGGTCTCTTTAGCCTCACTGCACCTCCCAGAGGAGATCGAGGAAGTCCTGCTCGCATCAAGGAAAGAATCGATGAGACAGGCCTATGCCCTCAAGTGGTGATGCTTCTCGGTATGGTGCTCCGGGCTTCAGATTGATCATTCTCCTGTTCCACCCAGTGGGTTCTCCAGTACCTCCTCCACCTTTCGCAGGTAGGGCTGAAATCCAATTCGGTCAGGATTCACCTGAGCACCATTTCAGCCAACTACTTTCCCATCAAGGGTAAACCCCTCTCGGGCCAGCCACTGGTCTCCCGCTTCATGTGGGGCCTTTTATTCTCCAAGCCCCCCCCCATCCAGCCTCCGCCAATGTAGTGGGACCTGAACATCGTGCTCATGCAGCTGACGCAGCCGCCGTTCAAGTCGATGGCAACATACTCGCTTCGGCACGTCTCCTGGAAGGTAGTCTTCCTGGTGGCGCTGATCTCAGCTCGGCGAGTCGGCGAACTTCAAGCCCTCATGGCCGCGGCCCCAAACACAACAGGTTCTATGGGAACAGGATGGTCCTTTGCACCCACCCTAAGTTCATACTGAAAGTTGTCTCAGATTTCCATCTCAACCAGGAGATAGTCTTCCCAACTTTCTTCCCGAGACCTCACGCCGACCGGGCGTCAGTGGATCTGCATACTATTAACTGCAAGAGGGCTCTCACCTTCTACCTGCAGCGCACCCAGGATCATCACAAGTCTGACCGGCTCTTCATTGCCTATGATCACGACTTCTGGGATTTGCAGTCACCAAGCGCACCCTCTCCATCTGTGTGGCGGACTACATCACCTTTGCCCAAGCGAAGGCTTGGGCCCCGCTGGATCGACAAATCACCACGCACGGCGTCCGTGCCATGGCGGCGTCAGTGGCTTCGCTATGCTTAGTGCCTCTGATGGACATCTGCCGGACTGCGACCTGGTCTTCAGCGAACACCACTTCGCACTACTGCCTGGAGAGGGAGTCCCGCTGGGACAGGGCCTTCGGCCAGGCTGTACTCCATAATCTGTTCGGGGTATAAGCAACTCCTGCTCTCCGACCTCCTCCTGCAGCTACTGGGAGCTTGGTCCCTGAGGACTTAGGCTTCCTTCGGATCGTCGGCATCTGCTCACGGCTTCGCAGAGCCACTTTGCTTATAGGTTCGGTAGCCTGTAGCTGGGGAGTCCCATAAGTGAGGACTGACTTCCTGCTTGTTCCTGGAGAAAGCGTAGTTACTCACCTGTAACAGGTGTTCTCCAGGGACAGCAAAAATCAGTCCTCACTACCCTCCCACCTCCCCTTAAGAGTTGCGATCCGCTTAGTAGGGCTCTGCGTGGCAGCAATCCCAAAGGCTTTCTTTGAAAGCTGGGGAATTACTCCGCGCGGGCTCCGTTAGTGTCGACGTCACCCATAAGGGAGAACTGATTCCTGCTGTCCCTGGAGAACACCTGTTACAGGTGAGTAACTACGCTTTCTCTGCTGTTGCTCTTCTCTCAAGCCCTCCTTGATCCATTTCAATCTGACTTTTGTCCCTTACACTCTACTGAAATGGCGCTTCAGCAACTTGTTCCTGGCTAAATCCAATGGCCTTTACTTAGTCCTCATTCTTCTTGAGCTTTCTGCTGCTTTGACACTGTTGACCACCACCTTCTCCTTGATACATTGTCCTCACTTGGTTTTAGGGGTTCTGTACTGTCCTGGTTCTCTTCTTATCTCTCCCATCACGCCTTCGGTGTCTGTTCTGATGGTTCCTCCTCTACCGCTATCCCTCTCAGTTGGTGTACCCCAGGGATCTGTTCTAGGCCCTCTCCTTTTCTCTCTCTATACTCAGTCCCTTGGTGCTCTCATCTCATTTTATTTATTTATTTATTTTTCTTATATACCGCGCTATTAAAATCAGTGCGGTTTACATTATAACTGAACAATACAACAATGTATTAAATAACACAAAGTGCTTACATAGAACAGGGGACAATGATAAAGGAGAGAGAACGGGGGAAACTATTTGCACAATATATGCATAGTAATTACATATACAACTGATGCTTAAACTTAAACTCTTCGTGTGATCATAGTTGGTACAGCCAAGGGAGAGGGGTGACTAACCATTCTCATGTTGGGTTAGAGTGTTGTGATAGTTGGAGCAAGGGGTGAATGTCTGTGACTTGTGGTTTCCGGGACTGGTTTCAGGATAGTAGATTTGGCTTTCAATATCATTTTCAATATCATTGTTTATCAATTTCAATATCATGGCTTTCAATATCATTTTTATGCTGATGACTCTCAGATTATTTATCTACAACTGATATTTCTCTTATACTCCAAGCCTGTATATCTGACGTCACTGCTTAGATGTCGCACCGCCGTTTGACATTGAACATGGTCAAAACCAAATTTCTTATTTTTCCCCCTAAACCCTCTTCCCCTCCTTCTCTATCTCTGTTGATAACACTCTTCTGCTTTCTGTTTCCTCAGCCCGCAACTTTAGAGTCATCTTCACCTCCTCCCTCTCCTTCTCCACACATATCCAACATATAGCAAAAATCTGTCAATTCTTTCTCTACAGCATTAACAAAATTTGCTCCTTCCTTTTTTGAACACACTATTAAAACACTTATCCACTCTTTAGTCACTTCTCGCCTCGACTATTGCAACCTCCTCGCTGGTCTCCCTCTGAGTCATCTTTCTCCCCTTCAAGCAGTTCAAAATTCTGCTGCGCAGCTAATCTTCCGTCAGCCCCAATATACTCATATAACCCCTCTTCTCAAATCACTTCATTGGCTTTCCTTCTGTTTCTGTATCCAATACAAACTTCTCCTTCTGACCTTTAAGTGCATTCATTCTATTGCTCCTCCCTACCTTTCCTCTCTTCTCTCTCCCTACACACCTCCTGTGAACTCTGCTCTTCCTCTGGCTTATTTCTCTCTTTGCCTTTCTCTTCAACAGCCAGTTCCAGACTTCAGTCCTTTTATCTTGCTGCTCCTTATGCTTGGAACAAACTACCTGTATCTTTACATCAGGTTTCATCTTTTCCGCTTTTCAAATCCTCACTAAAGGCTTACCTCTTTCAGGCCGCTTTTGGATCTTAATCCTTTGTTCTAGTCTGTCTCATTACCCTTCCCTACTGTACCCTTATTCTCATCTATTGTACTGTCTGTCTTGATTAGATTGTAAGCTCTGATGAGCATGGATCTTCTTTTATATGTATCTGTACAGCATTGCATACACTTTTTTAGCACTATATAAATGATTAATAATAGTAGTAGTAGAAGTAGGTATCTCCAGGAACAAGCAGGAATGAGTCTTCACATATGGGTACGTCGGTACCGACGGAGCCTGCGCGGGAACGCTTCCCAGCGTCCAATCAGAAAGCTTTTGGAAGCATCCCACCACGCCTGTGTGCTGCCTTCCCGCCTTTCCCAACTGCCTCTCCTCAGTTTTCGTTTTTCCGCGGAGCCGGCAGGACGTCCTCCTGTCACCGCAGAAAATTCTTCTTTTAATCCTTTAGTTTTCTTGTGGTTGTGGCTGTCTCCCCGACACCACCGGTACCGCCGGTGTTTCTTTCTCTTTTCTTGTAAAATTTTTTCCTTTCAGGGAATATTTTTTCTTCTCAGTGTCTTACGGTTTTTCTGGCCTTCCAGGCCTCTCCAAGTCCTTCATGGAACCGCCAGCCACTTTCTCCAAGAAATGTTCAAACTGTGGCGGTACAACTTTATTTTTAGACTCCTATAATTGGTGTCTAAGCTGTTTGGGTCTTGACCTTTTTTCCTCCGGAACCCTCGGGCAACAGTATTGTGAGAAGAAGTTTTCAACATCGAGTTTCCCTTGATATGAAGTTTCCTTCCAACTTCAGGGCACCGACCATTTCTTTTTCTACACAGGATCAGGTAACCCACAAACAGTCTGTTAAGACTAGCCAACCCTCGAGTGGTAGGTCTCATGCACAGCATGTAGACGGCTCCGGCCTTGCCCTCGAGGGCCCATTGGCTTCAAAACCCCGGCGGGAGTCTTCGGCCTCCAAAGCCTATGTGGGGTTTCAGGTTGTTCCTGGGGTTCACCCCCCACAGAACATTCCTGAGCCGCTTCGAGTGGTACCGATACCCCGGCATCGGCACTGGTGTTGGAAACACTCCTCACCAGGGATCGTCGTCTGGCGTCCTCGGTACCTACGGGACCGGTGCATACGTTCCAGACTGACTTTCCAGTATCGGTACCGGTACCGGCACCGATACTGCCTCCGACGTCGGTACCCTCCAGACATGCATCGATAAACTCGCTTCCTTCGATGCCAAGTCTGTAATCCAGTTTGGAGGACTGGGTACCGACTCGCCTTGGTACCGGCTCCCGTCGGTACCGAAGGCTCGGTTCCGATGGTTCGGATCCACAACTCTCGGTTCCTCCGATGCCGTTTGGATTGCCACCGGCTGGGTTTCATCCATCGGTATCAGACATTGTACCGAAGTTGGTACCGATGTCTACATTATCCTCAATGCCGAGTTTGGAATCGATCTCTAGTCTGGAAGATGCGGTTCCGACACGCCTTGATACCTTGACCTGTCGATACCGGAGGCTCGGTGCCGAGCGTGACGGCCGAAAGTTTTTGGTTACCTCGGTACCAATTGAGCTGTCACCGGTGGCTGTTCCGATGTCTGTCTGTGTCTGGTTCGGTTCCGACATCGGTACCGGTATCGGTACCGGTCTCCACTGTAGCATCGTGGTCAGCTCCTTCCATGCTTCTTTTAACAGGATCGCTCCCTTCTATACCAAGTTTGGAGACGATACCTGGCATGGACGATGTGCTACTGACTGTCGTTGGTCCTGACCTCCAGTACCAGCGTCCATCCGTTAAGGATCCCATATTGCACCGTGCAGATACATCCTTCGGTGCCCAGGCTAGTTCCTCAGATCTAACCTGTCCAAGGGAGGTTCTCTTTGGAGATCCTTCTTTTCAGAGTTTCCTCTGGGATATGGCAAGATCACTTGCCATCTCTATCCCTGGACATGATCCTACACAAGGCTCTGTTTCTACCGAAGCAAAGGAAAAAACATAATGCTTCCTTTGCATCATTCCTTGCAGGATCTTCTTCTACGAATGTGGGAAGCACCTTTAAGGGTACCCCCACCTTCCAGAGCAACTGATCTCCTATATCATGTGCCCCCCTCTCCAGGGTTTCAAAAGACTCAACTTCCCTATCATTCCATTGTAGTGGAATCAGCAATGAGGCGGGTGAAGAGTAAGAAAAAGCACTCTTCTTATCCTCCAGGTCGTGAGTCTAAAACACTAGATGCCTTTGGACGTCAAACCTTCCAGACATCCATGCTTTCAGCAAGAATTCTCTCATATATTTTTATATGAGTCTATCTCTTGAGGAGTTCACAAAGAAATTGCATCTTTTAACTCCCTTTCTTTCAGAACCCAAGACTGCAGACTATTCCTCACTGCTTAGTCATATTCAAAATATATCTTGGTTTCTTACTCGTGCTTCCCTAGACTCATTTGAGTCTGTTAGCAGGACTTCTGCTATAGCTATGGGGCACGACGTAGAGCCTGGCTCCAAGCTTCAGACTTAGACAAATGGGCACAACAAAGACTGGGTAATACTCCTTGCACTGGAGAAAATCTCTTCAATAAGGAGTCTTTACGTCAGGTTACTCAGTGGTTCACTGACTTACCTGTTTCTAAGGGCTGTTCTACACCCTCTTCTTTCCCAGTAGGTAGGAAATGTCCTACCAAACTTTCTTCCCCTAGAGGGAGAAGGTTTTATTCATCTTCTGCCCATCACACAGATGTTCCCAAACAAGGGAAACATCGCCCTGGTCTGAAGAATCCAAACTCTTACCAGGCTCACCAAACCCAGCATCTGCAGGGTTTCTGATTAATCACATATTTTTGTGTCTCTTGGGGTTTAGAACCTGCAGTTGGCTTCTTGTCAGTAGAAGCTTTTCACTGCTTCATTCTAAACTCTAGGCATGGATCTCTTTTCACAAGACATCCATTTTTCTCTGTTATATGAGCTTTTAGGATGTTCATGCCTATAGGTCACAGCTTCTCCTCTTCTTCCTGCTAGGGAAAGAGGTTTAACAACTATCAAATGATAGTTTTTTCTGTACCAGCATGAATTTTTTCCTTCTACAGACTTACCATATTGTAAGTCTCCATTCAGCTCCATCTTCTCTACCCTCTTATCAAGCATTTCCCCTGTAAGAGTGGTACTATTACACTGGAGGGCTTCTCTTTAGCCCTTTTAGTTTTGTCACTATTCCAGTGTGGAGTTTTCCTCTCTGAGTTAACTCCTCCTTCTTTTTTGCTTTGGGGCAGCTTTCAGGCAGATCCGGAGTTTTCTTACTCCTGTTCTGTCCTTTCTGTTTTTTAACAGAAAGATTCTTTCTGATGTGTTACTAGCAGCTGCCCATGCAGGAGTCCTAGTGATTGGACCACTGGTTCTTCCCCACAAGCATCCAGAGTTGTCCTCCACTATATTCTTTCTGGCCTCAGTAGTGACTCCAAGACAGTGGATTCATCTTTCTTGGCAAATCTTATCACTACAGGCTTCTCTGATTGTTTTCTATTCTTGCCATCTCCAATTCCCTTGGGTTTGGCAGCATAGTCGGCCTAGCTACTGGCTTTTCCAGCAGCCAGTTCTATCTCCTAATTCTCCTGCTTTATGCTCTCTGCAATCTACAGAGAAGCTTTCCACTATGGACCCTTGCTAGAGAGCATTAGGATTTCCTCAAACAGCTGTCCTAGATGGTTGGAAAAGGCTCCCTCAGTCATGCCCCTCATGACTGGAAGGGTTCTTCCTACCCTACTATCTCCTTTCTAAAGCAAAGGACATGGGCCTTCTCTTACGTGAAAGCTTAAAGAGTTGTTCAATTCCCTCGTTTGGTCCTCTGGATTCCCACCGGGAATATGCTCTCTTTTTTTCCTTGCAGCTTGTCCTCATGGTATCCTAATCCTTCATGGATAGCGCATATTTAGCTAAAGAACACATGATACCCTTTTTGCCCCTCAAGTAGGTCAACATGGTATCTCATTCCTATGCGTCTTCTGTCCATTTACCATGCCAGAGTTCTGGAGGACTCGGGACTTGCTGCCTGCAGACTGATATTATTCTCTGCTTTTCACGCAACCATCCTGGTTTTTTTCACTGACTAGCATTCTTGCAGCAATCTAGTCTGCTCTTTGTCAGAGGGATTTTTCCCCTGACTTTCTTCCATCACAACCAGGGGAAATAGATTCTCTATATATCTTCTCAAGTAGGTTCCACCTTCTTGTTATTAGATGAATCTCTCCTCTTCACATCTCCTATGTGAATATACTTTCTATAAGCACATCTCTGTCTGCCTAATTGCAGACACTTATATCATTTGTGTGTGTATATGTTTTGCCCTTCTATATCTCACTATAGATATATATTCTTATATGTCTATCTATATATTATCTATATATATCTATATATCTATATATATACATCTATCGAGATATTTATTATAGGTAGATATGTATTACATACTTATCTATCTCACTGTCTATGCTCATATAGATATATATGTCTCTATATGATTCTGACAGTTGGGCTCTACCCATACCATGCTGTTCCAGCATGTTTGGGGTGCTACACACACAACTACTCCAGTGGTAGTTAACTACTTTTCTACCATATCCCTAAAAGTTTTTAGGTACCCCTGAAGCTCTCCATGTTCCAGTATCTTTCCTACCTGACATCAGTTAGGAAAGACATTGCAGATCTTCAGTCATTCTGAGGCTAACGCCTCGAGCATCTGTCCTTTCTTTTGGGATATAAGGATTTTCCATACCCCTTCTTCCCACAAGGTTTAGGCCTGTTTGTCCAAATCAGTCAGCCTTTTCCTCTTTTTGCTCCTATCAGTGAGTCACTCTGTAGCCAAAAGAGTTTGGGCTTTTTTCATAAAGCCTTCCGCTGACGGTTTACAGTTTTTGGTACTACCCCAGTTTACCCCTGGGGTTACCTCTTACCTTTCAGAATTCCTGACCTCCATTATGTTTTCCTACAGGTTTATTACCTCTACTTTTGCAGTGAGGTCCTCCTTGAGGTTCCTCTACTGGATCCCCAGTAGATCCCATGAACCTCCTTACTTTGTACAATCCTGTTAGGGGAGGTCCATATTGCAATATTTCTTTTTCAATATATTTGATGATAATTGTCATCCACACAGGGACTTCTTATCTGCAGTCCTATGTTAGGTTAGCTGTCTTTTACAGCACCTTTCTGTTTCAACTCCTTCCCACCATCCTGGGATGCCTGGCCATATGAGGTGTAGCATGTTCCAATCCATAACATGCTGGGACTCCAGGCATCTTAGCTTGGGAGTCCCCATATGTGAAGACTCATTCCTGCTTGTTCCTGGAGATAGCACAGTTACTTACCTGTAACAGGTGATCTCTGGGAACAGCAGGAATAAGTCTTCACAACCCTCCCACCTCCCCTAGGAGTTGTATCTCTCTATCTATCTTTCCTTTCCTCTCTCTCTCTTTGTCTCAGCTTTAAAACTTAACTGAGGCGAGGCAGTTGGGAAAGGCGGGAAGGCAGCACGCAGGCGTGGTGGGATGCTTCCAAAAGCTTTCTGATTGGATGCTGGGAAGCGTTCCCGTGCAGGCTCCGTCGGTACCGATGTACCCATATGTGAAGACTTATTCCTGCTGTTCCCAGAGATCACCTGTTACAGGTAAGTAACTGTGCTATATTTGAAAGCATCTCCTATGTGTTCAGATTCATATTTTCTGGAATGAAATCAAAACAAAACTGAGGGAATCATAATGACTTTGTTTTAATAGCTGGATTGTGAAAGCTCTTTTTGTCCATCTGTACTGCTGCTTTAAGTGCCACACAATACACAGTTCTGAGAAGTACCATTGTGTAGGAATCAGTGTGTGCACCAAGGAGCAAATGCCTCTGCTTACTGGTATGGGAATAGTCATGCTATTAGGAGTAAATTTACCTGCCCCACTCCTTTCTGGCTTAGAATTAATCCAACTTTTGGATGTAGATTCCCTCACCATTTTGCTGACATAGGATTTCTATTACTCTTGTGGGCAGATAGCACCTTTCCTCCTTGCTGGCATGGAATGGATCCCAGTCTTGGGAACATATCTCTCTTTCCCTCTAACACCCTTCCTTGCTGGATGGAATTAAAGCCTCTCTCAGACATGACAAGCATCTACCATTTTGTGTATTTATTACAGGTGATCAAGGCAGCAGCTAACAAGGACAAAGAGAGATTGCTGAAAAAATCGATTGAGATGAAATTCCTGACTGGTTATGAAAGCAAGGTATGAAACTCAGTTCTCCACAATCTGCTGCTGGTAGCACATGTTCTCCAGGAACAAGCAGGAAGTCAGTCCTCACCTATGGGTGACGTCGGTGCAGACTGAGCCCTCGTGCGTAGCAATTCCCCAGCTTTCAAAGAAAGCCTTTGGGAATGCATCGCGCATGCGCGGTCTCCTTCCCGCCCAAGGGTGCCATCTTGCTCCGTCTTCTTTTTTCCGCAGAGCCCAACGGACGTAGTCCTGTTTCCACTGTGAAAAAAGTGGAAAAGTTGATTATTCTTTTTTTCAGCTTCCCGGTCGATACCGGTTCTCCTTTCCGCCCCCGGCTCGGTACACCGGTATCGAGTCCGGTCCTATTTTTTGTTTTTGTCCTTCGTGACTAGCTTTCACGCTCTTTTTAGTTTTCACTGGCAGCCCAGTTGTTTGACCTTGCAGGGGCCCTTTTTCCCCCGATGGCTGCCAGCGGGTTTAAAAAATGTGATCGGTGTAAGAAACTGATGTCTCTCACTGACACACATGACTGCTGCCTCCGATGCCTCGGCCCTGACCATGACCCGGTGGTCTGTGGGCCATGTGGTAAGATGTCTTCAAAGTCTTTGAGGAGCAGGCAGCAGCAACAGCATGACAGGATTTTTTCCAAGTCCACCTTGGGCCAGGCCCGGACCTCGTCAGAAGCCTCGACATCTCGGGAATCGGAGCCCGAGCACCGTCGTGGGTCTTCTGAGCAGGGGTCTTCCTCCAGGGAACACCGGAGGAAGAAGAAACTTGTGAGGGCAGCGTCGCTGGATGCCTCTGATCAGCCTGGGCCCTCGGGTTCCAAGCCACGGAGCCCGGACCGCCACCCCAGGTCCTCGGAGTCGGAGCTACTGGCTAAACTACCTCGCAGGGAGCCGGAGACATCGGACAAGGTAACTTCTGTTGTCCTCGTGGACTCTCTTCCGGGAGAGCCGGCGTTGGGCCCGACAACGTTGGGGCCCGAGCAGGAGCTGCGGAGCCTTCTGAGCTCGGTCTCAGGTTGGTGGCCCTGGAGAGCAGCATGGCTGCCTTCATGGAGCAACATGGCTGCCTTCATGGAGCAGCAGCGGGCACTGATGGCCGGTCTTGCCAGTTCATCCGCCCCGACCACCGGGACGTTTTTACGTCGAAGTCGACGACAGAGGCCGAGCCAATCCTTGAGTCGATCCGGTCTCGAGTCGATCCTCGGCCAAGGTCCCCCTCGATCTCCCGTTCAGAACCGAGGTCGTCGACGCCGGTACCCTCGGCGTCGGGGCAGTCTGGCTCGAAGTCCTCAAGGCCGGAGCCCATCGAGTCCTCCTCAGAGGACTCGGCGTGGGAGACAGAGGAGGAAGACTACCCTGACACCTTCCGAACCCGGTGTGTCCCATTGGAGACTCCAGGTTCAGAGCCTCGGACTAGGTCCCCTCCAGAGGACACTCGGTTCTCAGACTTCAATGTCCCATGCCGAGGTGACAACCTCTTCGGCAAACCCATAATTGAGAAAGCTGCAGAACTTGAGTCCAAGTACTTGACCCGGACAAGGTTGTCGAAGACATATGCCCCTTCTCACAAGAAGAAGGCCTCGGGGAAAAGTCCTTTTTCCCAAGGAAGGGTACAGCTTACAGAAACTACCCCACTTACCAGGCCTTCCCAGCTCCCCAACAGGGACAGCAGGCCAGGGGACAGGGGCATGGACCACGTAAGCTAAAGACCCTCCAGCTCCAGCTCCTACCCATCCGGGAGGGGTCTTTTGACTCCCTGTGCATAGCTCCTCTCCCACTAGTGGTTTGGCCCTGCACAGGAGGACAGTTGGCCCTGTACGCTCACAGGTGGCCAGCCATTACTACCGACGCCTGGGTTCTGCAGGTAGTCCAACAGGGCTACTTGCTTCACTTCCACCAGGTGCCCACCTCCTTTTTCCCAGGAGAGCCTCTAAGACCCCCTCTTCACAGGAACAACCTCCTGCAGGAGTTGGCAGGTCTGCTAAAGGATCAGGCGGTGGAACCGGTGCCCCACCACCTGCAGGGGCAAGGCTTCTACTCCAGGTATTTCCTCATACCAAAAAGAAAAAGAGGCCTTCGCCCCATCCTGGACTTGCGAAATCTAACCAAGTTCCTGGTGAGGGAAAAGTTCAAGATGCTTTCCCTTGGGATCCTACTGCCTTACCTCCACCAGGGAGACTGGCTATGCTCCTTAGATTTAAAGGATGCTTATACTCACATCCTCATACACCCAGACCATAGACAATACCTCAGGTTTGTGGTCGGAAACCACTTCCAGTACAAGGTGCTTCCCTTTGGCCTAGCATCCGCTCCCAGGGTATTTACCAAATGCCTAGCAGTGGTGGCAGCCTTCCTCAGAAGCCAAGGTGTCTTCGTCTTTCCATACCTGGACGACTGGCTCATCAGGGGCCAGTCGGCACAGCAGGCCACTGCTCACACAGTCACCCTGCTCCAGCACCTAGGGTTTGTTATAAATCACGAAAAGTCCACTTTACTCCCCACTCAGAACCTGGAGTTCATAGGGGCAAGACTGGACACACTTCAGGCAAAAGCTTACCTACCGCTGGACAAGGCAAGGAGAGGTTGCTGGACTTGGTACAGCAGGTCCAGCACAAACCTCAAGTCTCCGCAAGAGTCTTCTTACACCTCCTGGGCCACATGGCCTCCACGGTGCATGTGACTCCATATGCTCGTTTCCACATGTGCACAGCTCAATGGAGCCTCAGGGACCAGTGGATGCAAGCCACTGGCTGCCTCAGCGACAGAGTAGCGATTTCCAAGCTACTGGTAACAGCCTTGCAATGGTGGCTTCACCCCCCCAACTTGCTTCAGGGAGTACTATTCCAACCTCCCTCTCACACCAGAGTGCTGATGACAGATACCTCCTTGCTGGGCTGGGGGGCCCATTGCCAGGGTTCATGCACTCAGGGTCTGTGGTCCTCGCAAGAGGCCGCACTCCAGATCAATCTTCTAGAGCTTCGAGCCATCTGCCTAGCTCTTAAAGCCTTCTGTCATCATCTTGCACATCAATCGGTGCTGATACAGACAGACAATCAGGTAGCGATGTTCTACATCAACAAACGGGGGCACAGGATCTTGCGTCCTATGCCAGGAAACTCTGGGCCTATGCTCTTTTGCAGTGGCACATCACATGTCCCTAAAGGCAGTTTATCTGCCAGGTCAGGAGAATCTCCTGGCGGACAAATTGAGCAGGATTCTTCAGCCCGTGGACGGGCAACTTCTTTCAGCTCATCCTTTGGTATCCTGATTTCTCAGAGGCCTCCTACTCTTGAAGCCTCCGATTCGCCCACCAGCTACAGAGTGGGACTTAAATGTGGTCTTGTAGCAACTTACTTGCCCACCTTTTGAACCAATGTCCACCTGTCATCTCCGCTTCCTTTCCTGGAAAGCACTCTTTCTGGTGGCACTCACGTCTGCTGGACGTGTGAGCGAGCTGCAAGCCTTAGTATCGGATAGGCCGTATACATGGTTTTACAAAAACAGGGTGGTCCTACGTACTCACTCCAAGTTCCTCCCAAAGGTGGTTTCCTCTTTTCACCTTAACCAAGAGGTGGTTCTTCCAACCTTCTTTCGCAGGCCACATACCAGCAGGGCAGAGGCGGTTCTGCATACCCTGGACTATAAGAGGGCGCTTGCCTTCTACCTGGAGTGTACGCGGGGACACCGGAGAGCTTCCCAGCTCTTTGTCTCGTATGACCCTAGTAAACTGGGTCTACCTGTCTCCAAGCACACATTATCCACCTGGGTGGCAGACTGCATAGCCTGTGCGTATAGGGCAGCTGACCTCCAGCTGCAGGGCTGAATCACGGCCCATTCTGTCAGGGCTAAGGCCACATCAGTGGCTAACCACGGCTCTGTTCCGTTGGCAGACATCTGCTGGGCCGCAACTTGGTCTTCAAGCCAGACTTTTACAGCCCACTACTGCCTGGAGAGAGAGTCCCGGCGGGACAGTGTTTTCGGTCAGGCGGTACTCCGTAACCTATTCGAGATTTAGGCAACTCCTACCCTCCGACCCTTTGGTGTTAGGCTACCGTGGGGGTTGTGTTCTCGGAGATAAATCCTATCACTGCTGCTGCGGCTCTTCTTGAGGGAGCCATTTTCAGCTATGGGTTCTCGGTAGCCTTTAGCTAGGGAGTCCCATATGTGAGGACTGACTTCCTGCTTGTTCCTGGAGAAAGCGTAGTTACTCACCTGTAACAGGTGTTCTCCAGGGACAGCAGGAATCAGTCCTCATGACCCTCCCTCCTCCCCTGGAGTTGCAGTCCTTGATTAATTTTTTCTCATTTTTGCTGTCTCTTTAGCTACGTCATCTGACTGAGCAAGATGGCACCCTTGGGCGAGAAGGGGACCACGCATGCGCGATTCATTCCCAAAGGCTTTCTTTGAAAGCTGGGGAGTTGCTCGCACGAGGGCTCCGTCGGTGCCGACGTCACCCATATGTGAGGACTGATTCCTGCTGTCCCTGGAGAACACCTGTTACAGGTGAGTAACTACGCTTTCTCTGCTGGTAATATATAGCCCTGTTGTTTCTGAATAAACATGCAGCTTCCAGCTGCTCTGCATTCTGTCTAGTCCAGGACTGCTTCCTATCAGTGGTGGGAGCAATCTTGTGCCTGTTCTAGGAATGCCTTTCAGTGGTCAGCAGCATTTCTAAATCTTTTTAAAGTCTGCAAGATCTTCTTTTTAAAGTCTACTTTGTTATAAGACTAAAGCAAATATGTCAGGATTTAGCTCAGACCTTTTTCAGTAGTATCTCAAGACAAATAGCATTCTTTATCTTTATCTTTATTAAAACATTTGATAAACCGCTACTGCCAAAGCATAGAGCGGTGTACAATAAAAAGGTCTACACTGCATTCAGGTACAGTAGGTGCTTCCTGTCCCTTGAGGGCTTACAATCAGAATTTGTACCTGAGGCAATGGAGCATTAAGCAACCTGCTCAAGATCACCAGGAGCATCAATGGAATTTGAACCCTGGCCTTCCTGGTTCTCAGCCCTTAGCTCTAACCATTAGGCTATTCGTCTGTTACTAAATTTCCTTCTGGGTTTTGTAGTTTAAAGGGTTTTTTTGAGGCATCTCCAGTTGTATAACTCTATATACTGAAAGAGTTCTTTCTTAGGTATCTCCAGGAACAAGCAGGAATGAGTCTTCACATATGGGTACGTCGGTACCGACGGAGCCTGCGCGGGAACGCTCCCCAGCATCCAATCAGAAAGCTTTTGGGAGCATCCCTCAGTGCCTGCGTGCTGCCTTCCCGTCTTTCCAACTGTCTTCAGTTTTCGTTTTTCCGCGGAGCCAGCAGGACGTCTTCCTGTCACCGCAGAAATTTTTTTTTTCTTTAAATCTTTTACTTTTTGTTTTCTTGTGGTCGCGGCTGTTTCCCCGACTCCACCGGTACCGCCGGTGTTTTTTTCTTTCTTTTTCCTAAAACTCAGGGAGTTTTTTTCCCTCTGTTTCTGTCTTGAATTTTTGGGCATGTAAGGCCTCTCCATTATGGAGCCTTCTTCTCCTAAGAAGTGCCTTAACTGTGGAAATACAGTTTTCTTTTTAGACTCCAATAGCTGGTGTCTAACCTGTTTGGGTCCTGACCCTTTTCCTCCAGAACCATCATGCTACAATTTTATGAGAAGAAATTCTCTATTTCGAGTTTCCCTCGATGCAGTTTTCCCTTCCAGTGTAAGGGCACCGACCTTTTCTTCTCTACAGGATCAGGTAACCCACAAACAGTCTGTTAAGACTAGCCAATTCTTGGGTGGTAGGTCTTATGCCAAGCATGATGACGGCTCTGGCCTTGCCCTCAAGATCTCATTGGCTTCAAAACCCCGGCGGGAGTCTTCGGTCTCCAAAGCCTTTCAGGGGTTTCAGGTTGTTCCTGGGGCTCACCCCTCACAGAACATACCTGAGCCATGCTCGGGGGTGGCATCCGCTTCGAGTGGTACCAATAACCCGGCATCGACACTGGTGTTGAGCGATCCACTCCTCATCAGGGATCGTCATCTGGTGTACTCGGTGCCTTCCGGACCGATCGATACCCAGATTGACTTTCCAGTATCGGCAGCTCCGTCGATACGACCCTTGACGTTGGTACCATCTAGACATGCATCGATAGATTCGCTTCCTTCGATGCCAAGTCTAGAATCGATATCTAGTCTGGAAGACTGGGTACCGACGCATCTCGGAACCGACACGCACCGATTCCGGATGCGCGGTACCGAGGATCTTCACCGAGACTTTCGAGTTTCCTCGGTACCGTTTGAGCAGCCTCCAATGACTGTTTCGATGTCGGTATCGCCTTCGATTCCGGCTCACCTACCGGTATCGGTGTCGATGCTGGTACCTGCAGGAACATCGGGACCAGCTCCATCCATGCTTTTTTCACCAGGATCGCTCCTTTCTATACCTAGTTTGGAGTCGATACCTAGCATGGACGATACTGTACTGACGGTTTCAGGTCATACCCGCCAGTCCCAGTATCCATTCATTAGAGATCCTGCTTTGCACCGGACAAGTACTGGTGCCCAGCCTAGTTCTTTGAGTTTAGCCTGTCCAGGGATTGTTCCCATTGGAGATCCTTCTTTTCAGAAATTTCTCCTTGACATGGCAACATTCCTGGCTATTCCTATCCCTGGCTATGATCCTACACAGGGCTTTTCTGGGGAAAAGGAAAATATAATGCTTCCTTTACATCATTCTTTACAGGATCTTCTTCTGAAAATATGGGAAACACCTTTAAGGGCTTCCTCACCCTCTACAGCAACTGCTCTTCTGTATCAGGTGCCCCCCTCTCCAGGGTTTCAAAAGACTCAACTTCCCCATCATTCCATTGTAGTGGAATCAGCAATGAGGAAGGTAAAAAGCAAAAAGAAGCATTCTTCTTTCCCGCCAGATCGTGCATCTAGAACACTGGATGCCTTTGGACGTCAAACCTTCCAAACATCCATGCTGGCAACAAGGATTCTCTCATATATTTTTTATATGAGTCTATCCCTTCAGGAAGTCACAGAGAAATTATCTCTTTTGACTCCTTTTCTTTCAGAGCCCAAGGCTGCAGACTATTCCTTGCTTCTTAGTCATAGCCAGAATATCTCTAGGTTTCTTTCTCGTGCTTCCCTAGACTCCTTTGAGTCTGTTAGCAGAACCTCTGCTATAGCCATAGGAGCACGACATAGAGCCTGGCTCCAAGCTTCAGACTTGAGCAGATGGGCACAACAAAGACTGGGTAACACTCCTTGTACTGGAGAAAATCTCTTCAATAAGGAGTCTTTGCGTCAGGTTGCTCATTGCTCCACTGACTTCCCTGTTTCTGAAGGCCATCCTAAACCTTCTCCTTCCCCAGCAGGTAAGAAATGCCCTACCAAACCTCCTTTTCCTAAAAGAAGGTTTTATTCTTCTCCTGCCCATCATGCCGATGTTCCCAAACAAGGGAAACCTCGCCCTGGTCTGAAGAATCCAAACTCAAGCCAGGAAAATTAGCCCTCAATGGGGTTCCCATTAATATGTTATAACCTACAGTTCACTTCTTCTCCTTAGAAGTTTTTTGACTGTTTTTTCATTTAAACCTCTACACTTGGATTCCTGTTTCCAGGACATCCACTTGCTCTTAGGTATGCTGAGCTGTCAGGATATTCATGTCTATGGGTCACAGGCAATGTTCCCTCTAATTTTCTGTAGGCTGTGTGCGCATAAAATATCAGCTGTGTGCAGCTTTTGAAGGAAGGTTAAATTTTTGTGCGCCACATAACGACACTCGGAGTTATATACTTTAAAATTCGACTACACGTCAGAATACAGTATGTACACCACATTGATTTTAATTAAATTAAATGAAAATAGACGATTACTAAATGAAGCGGGAAATTTCTAATAATTACAATCATAACTTTTAAATTTTAAGACATCTGTGTTGTTTTCTATCAGAATCAGAGCCGTATTTTTTGTGCGCTCTGTTGTAAAGTATGTGCGCTCGCTCGGCGAGGTGTGTGTGCGCGCACACGCGCACAGCTTAGAGGGAACAGTGGTCACAGGGTTTTCCTCCTCCTTCCTACAATGAAGAGAGGTTTGCCAACTATCTCATGATATTTTTCTGTACCACCATGAATTTTCCTTCTACAGACTTACCATATGGTAAGTCTCCCCTCAGCTCCTATTTTTTCTTTACCTTCTTTTCCAGGGTTCCCCTGTAAGAGTGGTACCATACCAATGGAAGGCTTTCTTAGCCTTTCCAGTCTTCCTTTCCATTCCAGTGTAGAGTTCTTTCTCTTGAATAAACCCTTTTTTCCTCATCTGGGCAGCTCGTCAGACAGGGACAGGATATTCTCCTCTTGTTCTGTCTGTTCTCTCTGTTAAAAACAGAAAGATCTCTCTGCTGTACCATTCAGCAGCTTCCCGTGCAGGAGCTTCAGTGATTGGACTACTGGTACTTTTCTATAAGTTCCAGTATTATCTTCCACTACTTTTTGTCTAGCCTTAGTAGTGCTTCCAAGATAGTGCTCATCTATCTTGGATAATCCTTATAACTTCTTTTCTGCCATCTCCAAATCCTTGGAGTTGACAGCATAGTTGAGCTGGCAGCTGGTTGTCTCCAACAGCCAGTTTTATTTCCCAACTCTCCTACTTAATGCTCTCTGCAATCCTACAGAGAAGCTTTTCACTATGGGCCCTTGCTAGAGAGCATGGGTTTTTTTTCTCTAATGACTATCCTATATGGTTGGAAAAGGCTTCCTCAGTCACCTCCCATGACTGTGAGGGTTCTTTACACCCTTCTATTTCCTTTTAATAAAGGACATAAGCCTTTCCTACGTGACAGTCTAAAGGGTTACCAAATTCCTACAGGAAATATGCTCTTTTTCCTTGCAGCTTGTCCTCATGGTATCCTATTCCTTCATGGACAGCACATATTTAACTAAATAACGCATGATACCCCACCCCTTGTCCTTCAAGTGGGTCTACCTGGTGTCTCTTCCTATGCGTATTCTGTCCCTTCACCATGTTCCAGTTCTACTGGACTCAGAACTTGCTGTTTACAGACTAATATTATCCTCTGTTTTCTCGCAACCATCCTGGTTATTTTACTGGGTAGCATTCTACTCCATCTTAACCAGAGGGAATAGATTCTCTATATCTCCTCAAGTAGGTTCCACCTTCTTGTTATGAGATGGAGATTCCTGTAGACATATCTCTTTCTGCTTAATTGCAGACATTTCTCTTTAGACCGATATGTATATATATATATGTATATGTATGTGTATGTATATGTATGTATATGTGTATATGTATATATGTGTATATGTATGTGTATGTATATGTATGTATATGTGTATATGTATATATGTGTATATGTATATATGTGTATATATGTGTGTGTATGTGTATATATGTGTATGTGTGTATATATATGTGTATGTGTGTATATATATGTGTATATATGTGTATATATATGTATGTATGTGTGTATATATGTGTATATATATGTATGTATGTGTGTATATATGTGTATATATATGTATGTATGTGTGTATATATATGTATGTATATGTATGTATGTGTGTATATATATGTATATATATATATATGTATAATGTATATGTATATATGTATATGTATGTATGTCTATATGCTTTCTTTAGATGCATATGTCTGTTAGGCATGTGTGCATATGCTATACCCCCTGGATCTCGCCATAAACATATCTATATATATGCCCCTATATATATATCTATTTATATCTACACACACACACATATATATATATCTGTGTGTATCTGTCGAGACACTTCTTTTAGGTAAGATATGTATTCACATACTTATCTTTCTAACTGTCTGTGCCCATAAAGGTACTTTTTCCTTCCTATCTGTTCCAGACAGTGGGGTTTTCAGATGTTCATACTATTTCACAGTATGTTTCGGTTTTATGCACACAACCACTACTGTGGTACTGACAGTTATTACCATACCTTAGGTTCAGGTATCCCTGAAGCTCCCTATTCCTTTATCTTCCTACCTCTCGTCAGTTAGGACAGACATGGGGGATCTTCAGTAGCTCTGAGGTTTCCAACTCCTCAGACATCTGTCCTTTCTTGGGATTACGGGTTTTTTTCCCATACCCCTTCTTCCCTCAAGGACTAAGCCAATTTTGTCCAACTCGGTCAGTCTTCCTCTTTTGCTCCTAACTATAATTAACTCTGTAGCCAAAAGAGTTTTCAGCTTTTTCCATAAAGCTTTCTACTAAAGACCTACCGTTTTTGTTCTTCCCCAGTTGAATCCTGGGGTCACCTGTCAGTTCCAGATTTTGACCTTCAACTCACTCCTGTGAGGTCATCTTGAAGATTCCTCTACTGGATCCCCAGTAGATTCCATCAACCTCTCTACTTCCTGCAATCCAGTAGGTGAGGTCCATATGGTGATTGTTCATTTCAATACATTTCATGCTACTTATCATATATACAGGGACTCCTTGTCTGTAGTCCTATTTTAGGTCAGCTGTCTCCTACAGCTTCTCTCTTCTTCAACTCCTACCCTCCATCCTCGGGATGCCTGGGCATATGAGGTGAAGCATGTTTCAATCACCAACATGCTAGGGCTCCAGGCATCTTAGATTGGGAGTCCCCATATGTGAAGACTCATTCCTGCTTGTTCCTGGAGATAGCACAGTTACTTACCTGTAACAGGTGATCTCTGGGAACAGCAGGAATAAGTCTTCACAACCCATCCACCTCCCCTAGGAGTTGTTTCTCTCTGTCTCTCTTCCTTTCCTCTTTCGTCTCAGCTATAAAACTCAACTGAAGAGAGACAGTTGGAAAGGCAGCACGCAGGCGCTGAGGGATGCTCCCAAAAGCTTTCTGATTGGACGCTGGGGAGCGTTCCCGCGCAGGCTCCGTCGGTACCGACGTACCCATATGTGAAGACTTATTCCTGCTGTTCCCAGAGATCACCTGTTACAGGTAAGTAACTGTGCTTTCCCTGCTCGCTTCTGTTTTGATGGATGTAATGTGAAAGAACAGAAGCACACATGTAATTAAGTCATTACTACCACTGCATGAAACTCACCTGTGCATAGAGATAGCAGTAACTCCTTCCCAGCTGCTGCACCCTCCGCTCCCCAAGAGTAGAAACC
The DNA here is from genome assembly GCA_033557465.1 of Ichthyophis bannanicus. Lineage (NCBI taxonomy): Eukaryota > Metazoa > Chordata > Amphibia > Gymnophiona > Ichthyophiidae > Ichthyophis > Ichthyophis bannanicus. The sequence continues at coordinate 365,619,372 of CM066033.1, read as the reverse complement.
CGAACCAAGGTAATCTAGTGAGTAACACTACCAGTGAGTGATTTCAGCCATTCTAATATCACTGAATCAAAACACTCTCCTTCTTCCCTCTCTCTCTCTCTCTCTCTCTCTGGGATGCTCCTCAGATGTTCAGAGTTGACTTCTTACTAATTCATATCTACATTTTGCATAGATAAAAAAAAACCTGCAGGTATTTCCAGGGTACAAATGACTGTCCATGTGACTTCCTCCTAAAAAAGGGCATGTTGGGTTGAGTTGTAAGGCTTGTGTTCCGGTTGTTCACTGCACTGGCAACAGATAGCCAGGAAATATCTGCTACAATCAATTGTGTTTGCGCACAACCCTACCCACCACTCACTTCTGGCCATAGGAGTGGCCAAGTAGTGAGAGCATTGGCCTGAGATCCTAAAAAGCCAAGGTTCAAATCCTGTTTCAAGCACAGGCTCCTTGTGACTTTGAGACAATCACTTCACCTATCATTGCCTCAGGTGCAACTTACTTTGTGAGCCCTTTTGGATGGGGACCTACGTAATGTGCTTGACTGTAGCATGCCTTGAGCTTAGATTTGGAAAATTGAATAATTAAATCTAAAATCCAAATTTCCGGGGGTTTGAGTCTGTTTTCTGTAGTAGTGGTCATACAAGGCATTTTCATGATAGCAAATCAGTGGCCAGGTATATCACAGGAAGAGAATATGCAGGCATGGCCTATGTAATCTGCCCATTCTCCCTCTCTCCATAATACAATACAGCAGATCCAGCTTAATCATGTGTCCTTGAAATTAAGGCTCCTCCTTGAACTCTTAGTGCTTTTCCCCTAACACCTCCATTGGGAGGCTTATTCATACATCTGCCATCCTTCCTGTGTTAGGTTCTCAGCCTCTCCAATGATGCACTGGTGTCCAGAAACTGCCTAGCAAGGAGTTTAGGTGATTGATTGATCCATCTCCAGTCTTCACCACTGGGTACTTAGCTTAGCAAAATACTTTTAAAACCACGTCTTAATTTTTTTCCCCTCCCAGACAATGGAGAATGCTCACTTGGAAGCCGTCTTAATCCTGGGAGAGGCTTTTGCCTCTGATGAACCATTTGATTTTGGTAGTCAGAGCACCACAGAGCGGATCCATGGCTTGATCCCTATAATGTTGAAGCACAGACTTATTCCCCCACCAGAAGAGACGTATTCCCTGCACCGGAAGATGGGTGGTTCCTTCCTCATCTGCTCCAAGCTCAAGGCAGAGATTTCCTGCAAGAAAATGTTCCAGGAGAACTATAGCAAGTACTGGAGGGGAAGAGAGGACAAGCGGAAGTAGCAGAGAAACTTGTGTCCTTTCTCAGTCCTTCATCCCCTACCTTCCAAAGCCTGGTCACTACTGAAGAGCAATACAGTCTATATTGTGCCTCAGAAGCTCATGGCTAGAACCTGATGCACATGGACATTCTAGAAGCTAAAATGTTTTTAATCACAGGTTTCCTTATTCTTCTTAGGCCAATATCATTTGTCTCACAGCTGTAGATGTTTTATGTAGTAAAGAATTTCTCTGTTCTTGAAAAACATTTAAATGTATAGACGCCCACCCACACATACATTGTAATAAAAAAAAATAGACACTGCATTTTTACCTGTCACATTCAGAGCACACCAGATCAAATGTATTTATGCTGATTGTATGGAATCTTTGCTTAGAGTTAGGCCCACTCTGCAGTCAGTGTGGGAGGAGAGTGTAGAGAGAGTGCCAGTAGCAGATGCTAGAAGGCGTAAAAGGGGAGTGATGATAGCAGTGGGGAGCAATGGCAGATGGGGAGGGGTATGATAGTGGTACAAGTTGTAAAAGGGGAGTGATTGTAATAGATGGGGGAGGGGCATGACAGCATTAGAGGCAGGCAGACAAGAGGGTTGGGGAAGTGACGGTAGGAAAGGGAGGATAAGTGGGGAGGGAGCATAATAGTAGAGAGGTGTAAGGAAGAAATGTGATGGTAGCAGAAGTGGGGAAATGATGATGGGGAGCAAGGGCTTGAGAGCAGGTGGCGGAGGAATGTAATAATGGGAGAGGTAAGAGGGTGTGACAGCAGATGGGGGTGTGATGACATCAGAAAACATCTAACTAAAAATTTTTACCTTCCTTCTCTCTTTTGCTAAAATGGATTAGAAATGGCTTTCATACTGTGAAAATGAATTCAACTAGAATATTAAGTCAATCAGAACTTTTAATAATTGTAATAACAGTAAGCTACAGATGAGTATAAAGTGACTTATTTTTCTAAAACTAGCGCTCCTCGCTTGTGCTGAAGAAATGCCTCTAAAGTTTGCAATTTTTTTTTAGTATTGTGACATTTACATAATGTAAATGGAGATTTTATGTGGATTTTGCCTTTTTTCCTTCTTGTCTTCTGGCTTTCAGTGCTGGTGAAGCTAAAAAGCTTTAATTCCTGCTACAAACAGTGCCAAAAATAGATACAGGGAGGTGGTGGAGACCATCCTCTTCTCTCATGACGTTTGAATGTATAAAAATTTTGTGTGGACTGAATTTCAGAATCCATATGTCCTGCGTGAAGGAAGGTATATGTGCTAATTTGGCTCAGAATGTAGTTGCTCTGTGCAGACAGTATGTATGGTAAGGCATGAGTCTCCCCACTCAGTATCCCTCTGTGAGAAGAGTTGGAACTGAAGGGAGAGAGGGGTAATGGAAATTAATCACTTTCTCAGTACTTCTCAATACTTTACCTTCATTGTCTTTGCTATAGGGAAGATAAAATTAGAAGCCGCTGCAATTAAGTTCAGTCTTCTGGGGTCAGTTTTTATGGTTAACAAAAAATACTCTTCAAGTTAATGTAGCTGTTAGACTAAATGCATGCAGATACATCTCATGGTCTTCAAGAGGAATAAACCAGAACTGTTTGTGACCTTCGTGGCTTGGAGTTGGCAATTCCTATACCAGAACTGTCAGATTTTACTGTTCTTTCTAAGGGCATTTCAAGCTTTTAGCCTGAAGTGAATAATGCAAAAATGGCCATAAACAAATTCATAGAACAGGCACACAGTGTTTTATGCCATTTGTCATGTGCAATGAAATGTATTTTGGTAAGTTTATTATCCTTTTTTGTACAATCATTGTAACTGTCTGATTATTGATTTCAATTAAAAATAAGTAGAAAAATGTACACTTGCAGTGTGACAGTGGTGCATGCACTCGTATGTGTGTTGAGAGATGGGGAGTGTTGGGCTCTGTGTGTGTGTGTGTCATGAGGCCTGTCGGGGGCTGTATATATATGTGTGTGTGTCTCTGTCATAACCCTCCACCAGCCTTTTCCCAGTCAGTTTTTCTCTCTCTCTCTCTCTCTCATACCCTCCCCCTTAGGCTTTACTCAGTCTCTCTTTCTCATAACCCCCCAGGCTTTACTGATTCTTGTGCCTGGCTACAGCTCCTGAAAAATGTGGTGTTTCACACATCCCCCTCACTGTGATCAGCAGTCTGCATGGTCATGCTGTGTGGTAGAAGAAGTTTGAGCTGATCTTACAGTTTCAAGTCTCATTCCTTCCCATGTCAAATTCCTTGCGCTTGTGCTACTGATGCAGGAAGTGTAGGGGTTTTACTCCAGGTACTCTGGTGCTAAAGAAAATGAGGATTCTGTCCAAACAGAGATCTGAACACATTTCTCATATTGGAAAAGTTCAGAATGCTTTCCCTCAGTACCCTGCTCCCCCTTCCTACAAAAAGAAGATTGGCTATGTTCTCTGAACCTTCAGGAAGCCTACATCCCAGTCACAGGAAACATCAAATCATCTCATGCTGCGCTTCTTGGGGCACCTGGCCTTGACAGTTCACGTGACCCCAGATGCCTGCCTGCCTGCAAATGCAGCAGGTATAGTGGTCCCTCAGTGCTCAATGGTCTCAGGCCATGGGTCGCCTAGATGATCGCGTGCAGGTCATCAGGCCCCTCATGAATTCCCTCACTTCATGGCAGCACCCGCTGAACCTCTTGACAGGTCTGCCTTTGCAAGCCCTGCCAGCCCAGAGCATCCTCACCACAGTTGCCTCCAAGCTTGTGTGGGGAGCACACTGCGACTGTCTCCAGTCTCATCTGGACACAGGAGGAAAGCCTGCATCAGATCAACTTCCTTGAGTTCCGGTGGCGAATGCCCTTCAAGTGTTCCCGAACCAACTGTCAAACCAGATGATCCACATCCAAACGGACAACAAGGTAGCGATTTTCTACCTCAACAAGCAGGGAGTCACGGGCTCGTATCTCCTATGTTGAGAGGCAGCTGCCTCTGCCGTAAGGGCATGCTCCTTCAGGCAGCCTATCTCCTGGCATATGAGAATGTTCTGTGGACAGATGTAGCAGGGACCTTCGGCCGCATGAGTGGCATCTGAACATGGCTGTGGTCAATGTTCCCTCTAATTTTCTGTAGACTGTGTGCGCATAAAATATCAGCTGTGCTGCTTTTGAAGGAAGGTTACATTTTCGTGAGCCACATAACGACACTCGGAGTTATATACTTTAAAATTTGACTACACGTCAGAATACAGTATGTACACCACATTGATTGCACTAGAAAATATTGTAGAACTTGTGAAAACCGTAAATACACAACAACTTTTAAATTTTAAGACGTCTGTGTTGTTTTCTATCAGAATCAGAACCGTAATTTTTGTGCACTCTGTTATAAAGTATGTGCGCTCGCTCGGCGAGGTGTGTGTGTGCGCGCACAGCTTAGAGGGAACAGTGGCTGTGGTCTGCTGTCTCTTCCAGCATTGGGAGACTCTGACGATGGACCTCTCCCCCCAGCAGTATTCAGTTGCCTTGCTTTTGCTCCCGGATACTGACTTGGGACTAAGTGGCGGCTGATGCTTTTCTCTTCCCATGGACGAGGAGTCTGCTGCATGCATATCCTCCCACTTCGCTGGTTCCATAAACTCTGCACAAGATTCCGTCGGACTGGGCCATGGTGATTGTCATTGCTCCCCGCTGGCCCTGGCAACTGGGTTCCTGCTGCTGCTGCTGTTTTCTCAAGTGGCCCCAGTTCTCCTGGGCTATGCTCCGGACTTGATATCGCAGGAGGATGGATCTCTCCTGCATCCCAACCTCTGCTCTCTGGCACAGATGGGCTGGCTACTGAAAGGGTAGCTCTGGCCCCCTTCCATCATTCCACAGAGATTGAGAATGTTCTGTTGGCCTTCTGCAAGGATTCCACCAGGCGGGTGTATGCTTCTAAATGGTGCTGTTTTTCACTGTGGTGCACTGACAAGGGCCTTAGCCAGTTTTCCTGCACGATGCAGTCGATACAGCAGGACCTGTTGCACCTTTCTCATGCTGGCTTAAAGAACAATTCTATCAGGGTGCACCTCAATGCCCTGGCTGCATATCACCATTCGGTGGATGGGCTATCCATATCGGTCCACCCTCTCGTGGGCCCTTCATGAGAGGCATGAGACCTGAATGTGGTTCATGGGAAACTCATAGCTCCCTCCCTCCCTGTACCTGCTTGCTTTGGCTCACCTCAAATTCCTTTCCTGGAAAGTTGTTTGTCTCATTGCACTTACTTCTGCTCAGCGGGTCAGTGAGTTCCAGGTGTTGGTTTCCCACGCCCCATACACTAGATTTCACAGTAACAGGGTAGTTCTATGCACCCATCCCAAGTTTCTGCCAAAGGTGGGCTCTATGTTCCATCTCAACCAGGAGGTGGTTCTCCCTACCTTTTTCCCTAGACCTCATGCATCTCGGGTGGAAGACTCCTTCCATACCCTTGACTATAAGAGGGTATTGGCCTTCTGCCTCAAACGGACAAAAGTCCACCTTCGCTCATCACAACTGTTCGTCTTCTATGCCTCCAACAGACTCAGTGTTGCTGTCTCTAAGCACATCCTGTCCACTTATTTATTTATTGCTTTTATATACCGCACTATTTAAAATCAGTGTGGTTTACATATAATAGATTTGAGCATAAGTCACCTGCTGTGCATTTACAGTAAAACGGTATAGAACAGATATTGCTTTTATATACCGCGCTATTTAAAATCAGTGTGGTTTACATATAACAGATTTGAGCATAAAACAGTCGCCTGCTGTGCATTTACAACTTGGGCTTCAACTGGGGAAACTATCTAACATCTATATACATTTATCTGCAATATTTACATGAGGTGATTGGGACTTACTGATTCCTGGCAGGGTGTATGGTGGGTGTGGCTGAGATACTGGGTTTGGAGTAATGTGCGAGAAAGAGGTGGCGTTTTAGTGCTTTTCTAAACTGAGCAAGGTCTGTAATTGCTCGGATGGTAGTTGGGAGTGCGTTCCAGACGCTGAGAGCGTAGAACTTGAAGGCTCGATTCTTTGTTGCCTGGTTGCATTTTGTTATCTCATTGGGGACCTGTAGAGTATTAGAGGCGAATGCTGTCCTTGCCCTGTTTGCTGGGGTAGGGTGGAGGAGGCCTGTTAATGCAGTAGGGGATATTTTGTTGATGGCTTTGAAGGTCATCAGGACTACTTTATATATGATACGGCAGTAGATTGGTAACCAGTGTAAGAACTTTAATATTGGGGTGATGTGGTCCGTCTTGAAAGGCTCTGTGTATGAAATGGGCAGCTGTGTTCATTGCAAGCTGTAGTGGGTTTAATGTGTTTCTGGGTAGGCCTTGTAGGATCACATTAGCGTAATCAAAGTGAGGGGTCACCATTGCCTGAAAAACTGATCTGAAATCATCTGGTTGCAGCAGGGGTCGGAGATGTTGTAGTGTCCGTAGTTTGTGGTAGACTTGGGTTTCAGACTGCATCTCCTTTGCCTACGAACAGGCTAGATTCTCTCTGGAGCATCATGTCACCGCCCATAATGTGCGCACCATGGCAGCCTAGGTGCAACATCTGTGCTCTGTTCATCTGCAAGACATATGCCACTGGGCTGCCACCTGGTCCTCAGTCCATACCTTTGAAGCTCATTACTGCCTGGAGGAGAGCTCAAGGCATGACAGCACCTTCAGCCAGGCAGTATTCCGTCATCTCTTTGGGGATTACTGCAACTCCTTACATCCAGGCTACCAGAGAGGTGATTCCATCTTTGCACTGGGGTTGCATCTTAGGACTTGAGGTTGTTCATTGGTTCTTGCTGCCATTCATGGCTCACTGTTTTTCAGTCACCTATGGTGTTACAGGTTTTATTGGTAGCCTGTAGCTGGGGTGTTCCATGTGTGAGGACTGACTTCCTGCTTGTTCCTAGAGAAAGCGTAGTTACTCACCTTTAACAGGTCTTCACCAGGGACATCAGGAATCAGTCCAACCCTTCCTCCTCTCCGTATAGTTGTTTTCTTTTTTTATGCTTGCTTAAGCTATGTCATCATACTGAGGTGGGAAGGTGGCCATGCATGTGTGGTGTAACTCCCAAAGGCTTTCTTTGAAAACTGGAGAGTGATTGCCATGCAGGCTGCGGCTGCATCACCCATAGGTGAGGACTGATTCCTGCTGTCCTCGGTTACAGGTAACTACGCTTTATATTGTTTTATCATTTCAGTCAAAGTGGTTTACATTGTAACTTAAACGTGGTAATGTCCATTAAACAGGGACATTGCCTCAGAAAAATCGAAGTGATCAATGGAGCATTAAGTGATTTGCCCAAGGTCACAAGGAGTGCTAGTGGGAATCAAACTCTGGTCTCTAAGTTCTCAAGCCCATGCTCCAACCATTAGGCTACTCCTCCACTCCACTACCCTTAAGATATTTTCTGTGTCCGTTGCTGACCTGAGCATTTCATCATGGACATGACATTTAGTGCGGGCGTAGGAAATCCTATTCTCAAAGGTGTAGATATGCTCCTATCTTCTGCTTCATCCATAAAGGACAGGGTTCAAGCTCTAGCACACATCAGCAGAGGACCCAGAAGGCCCAACATGTTCCTCACCTGAAGCCTGGAATGGGGTTTTTGACTGTTGCCAGGAGAACATAGCCAGGATTCCTGTTTCTGCACCAGACACCCCTCTAGTGAGAGGAAGGCTGATTTTCTTCGCAAACTGTTGGCCATTTATAAATATAAGATTAATATTAGAAAAGGAAGTAGATGGATGAATGCTGGAGAAGGGAGAGTAGGAGTAAAGGTGCTGGGGACATGGTGATGTGAGAGAACAGGGGCTAGAACATAGGTGGAGACTCTAAATGTAGGTGGGAGAACAGAAGAAAACAGACTAAAATTGGCTGGCTATTGATAATTTAAGTGGGGACTCAGGAACTAGATAGGATGGAAGAGTGGGGACTTGGAGATTAGCTGGGTGGACAGCAGGGACTAAAAAATTGAGAAATTAGGCAGATGATAGGGACTAGGTGCCTGGGTAAGAGCTACGAGTAGGGCTGTGAAAAGAAGTATAGAAATATGGGGCGCAGAGAAAGTATGAAGGACCTGGGAGATTTAGGAGGCAGTTGAAAAGGAAAGAGTGAGAGACCAAGGAAGAGGACAGATCTTTGAAGCAGCATTTGATATGCTGGAACGAAGGAGGCTTTCTTCAACTGAATGTGGTTCTTCCTAAGGTTGAGCATTGATACAGGGCATAAATGTTGATTAGTCCTAAACGCAGTGCTGTGTCGGCAAAATTGGAATTTTACAGCTCTGTTGAGTTGCTACTATTTTGAGAACACTATTGGAAAGAATTCTATCAACTTTGATTCACAACTGTGGATTGTCGGCGTTGGGATTGAGATCCCTGCTTTTGTGAAACACTATCAAATTTGAATTTGGAATAATGGGTAAGTGCATGGCCCATGATTGTGTTTAATGCATGATTAATAGAATGGTTCACTGGTTTCAAGTAACCCTTTAATGAGTAAAAAGAACAATTTGTTACGAGAGGAAGTGTTTCTCAAGACAAATGATCCAACATTAAAATGAGAGATTAGCTGTTTGGTATCTACTTTTTTTCAATGAATTTTTGTGGAAGTGGGTTAAGGCATAAGAAAGGGACTGGAGGCGGAGAAGGGATGAGTGATAGGGAAGGAGCTTGGGCTGATTAGGGGATGGAAATGCAGAAGAGTAAATCAGGCTGAGGAGGGGATGAGTATAGATGGAGGAAATAGGGGACTAGAAGGCTGTGATAGGAATGTGAACATTTGGGAGGTAAGAGTAAGAAAGGAAAAGCTGATGAGTAGGTGAAAGGTGAAAAGAGGGAGATTAAAGTCGGGGAAGGGGGGCGGAGAACCAAAATCTAGCTATAGTTAGGAAAAAAGACCGATGAGATAGAGAAAAAGGATAACCCGAAGGATCACATCAGAGAGGGAAGGAAAGAAGACAGAGTGAAGAAAAGGTAGTTACTCACCTGTAACAGGTGTTCTCCACGGACAGCAGGAATAAGTCCTCATATATGGGTTTCATCCTCCGATGGAGCCCAGGCAGGGGCAATCTCCAACTCCTATTGGAAACTTTTGGGAGGCTCTACCATGCCTGTGTGCCTGCTTCCTCCCTGCTGCCATGGTGCCATCTTACACCAGTCTGATAGCATAGCTGTAGCAGAATACAACTCCTCGGAGAGGTGGGAGGGTTTTGAGGACTTATTCCTGCTGTCCACAGAGAACTCCATGGACAAGGAGGAATGAGTCCTCATATATGGGAACTCCCTAGCTACAGGCTACCAAAAACTGAGCATAATGCAGAAAAGCCCAGCAGGGCAACAACCTGTCTGTGTAATGACAAAAGGCCGTAGTAGTCTGAGACTAACTATATACAATAACAGTGAATTTTTCTTCCCCCTTTTTTTATTTATTTATTTTTTGGTAGCCTGGACAGAATAGAATGGGCTGGAGTTGGATTCTAATCCCCAAATAGATTCTGGAGTAGAGATTTGTCAAAGTTGTTGTCATGTCGGGAATTCCCATCTAGACAACAGAGAGATGTGTATGTATGGACAGAAGACCATGTCGTAGCCGTGCAGGACTCCTGCACTGATGCAACCTAGCCCTGACCTTGTGAGTTGTGACCTGACCATGAAGGTTCAGGCCCACCTTGAGTATAAGTGGAAGGAATGCAGTCTGCCAGCTAAATTGGAAGAGTGTGTCTGGAAGCGGTAGGCCCTAGCTTGCTGGGATCAAACAAAACAAGCTGAATTGACCTTTTATGGCTTTTGTCTGTTCTAAGTAGTAGTTTAAGGCTCACTTGCAGTCCAACATAAGCATGTAACCTCTCCTTGTGGGCATGAGGCCTTGGGAAAAATGTTGGTAAAACAGTTAACTGATTAAGATGTAAATCCTACCCCACCTTTGGAAGGAATTTAGGAAGTGGGCGGAGGACTACTCTATTATGATGAAATCTGGTGGATAAACTATTAGAGCCTGAAGCTCACTCACTCTGCGAATTGAGGCAACTGCCACCAAACTATATGTTGTCCCTCAAATGTAAAGAAGACAGATATGATATATCCAATTAAAATATGTCAGAACAATATTACCTTAATGGCTTGGAAGGGGGGGGGGAGGGAGGAGATTTTTTTTTTTAAGGATAAACATGAGTGTTGATCCTTCTAGAATCAAGAGGCCATTCACTTGGATCCCTCCACATACTAGCAATTCCATTATAGTATCATTTGAGAAGGTTGTTCTCAAGCGTATAGAACAATTGGAAACACACTCAGGCAGGATGTTCCAAAACCTTGAGATCAGAATGGGATGCCTTGTTATCTCTTCAAATAAACCCCAGAAGGGAATAGCCAAATCCCGGATGCACTCAGAGCCGACGAGATTTCTGCCAGAGACTCTGCCGAAGATGCTGCTCTAACTGCCGCTGGAGAAAACCCACGCGCCGCCAAAGTCAACTGCCTGGGATGTTACAAGGCGCCGAGCCCAAGAGTAGGCTGGCCTACTTTTGCTTCTGCCATCCCATCCCCTGAACAGCAAGCCCCCCCACCTCGACCTGGAAGTACTTTGCCACCGGATGGAGTGCTCCCTGCCGGTTTGCTGATGAGCTCACCAGTGAGTTGGAGTGAAGAGGGCTCCTGTGTGGTAACAGATGCTCCATCGCCCTCCGTTGAGGCTGCATCAAGTGTTGGAGATGGAGTACAATTGGTGCCCCCTGGTGGGGTTGTGGCAGCTGCGGTTGTGGGTCTTGGTGCTGTTTCAGGTTTGGGAGGCTTGACTAAACCTGCTGTTGTGAATCTAGCAGCACTGTGGGATGCTGTTGCGACCATGAATACTTCTCTGCAGATGGTTGTAGGTGCTGTAAGTACTGATATTCTTTCCTTAAAGACTGATGTTTCTGAGGTGAAAAGAAACCAGGAGGAACAGGCTGGATGGCTGACCAATGTCAAAGCTAAGCTGGAACATCTTCAAGGGCTGTGTGTGGCCCAAGTAAAGGACAAAACTCTGCTGTCCAGGAAAGTTGAATATTTGGAGAACCAAGTTCATAAAAATAACACAGGTACACTAAAAAAAAAATTTTTTAAACTGCCTCTAATGTTTCGTTTGATTTTTACGTTTTTTGGTGCGCTGAATCCAAATCTGGTAACCAATTTGCTCCATCACATACAGATTTTTTGCTACATTGGGTTGGCAGTTTGAGGTGAACGTTTCAGATTGAGTGCGATCGAGATAAGTTTCTTGGATGAATTCTTTATACTAATTGTTTAGTAGTTATTCAAATAAGAATAAAGAAAATTGTAACAAGGCAGCACATAAGAATAGAGTAATGTCAACAAAACACACTGTGATGGTAGCAGAATTGTCTGCACTTAAAACAGCCACATACATGTGCACAAACATTGAGCATATAAGAGCGAGGTTAGACACAAAGCAAAGCAAAGAAATGTGCAAAAAATGTTGTACAGGTATGTATGTAAGAATAGAAAACGCAAACCGCACCATTGCAATACATGAAGACAAACACCCGATGGTGTGAAAATAAAATTCTAATAAATGAGATCCGACACTGTGGTAATAACTAGCAAATTTTTATTTCAAAGTTTAGATTTTAAAGTCATTCTTGGGTCAATCAATCTCCTGGTGGGCCCGTTTCTTCTTCCACCGAATGCTTCTCTTGGTGCGCTGCTTGGCGTATTTTTCATCTGGGGTTTCCCGCAGCAGCAACCAGCAGAAATCAGCCATCATAGTGGTGTTCCATCTTCCTTGGTACCTTCTCTCTGCGTCCTTGATGTCCTGGTGAAACCTTTCACCTTGTTCTTCACTGTACGCTCCCAAGTTTTCGGGAAAGTAGTTCACATGGGAGTGCAAGAAATAGACTTTCAGGCTCATGTTACGGCCTTGTTCTTTGAAGGCATTGAGCATCCCGGCAACAATATCCTTATAGTTCTCATCCCGCCTGTTCCCCAAGAATTTGAGAACATCCTTGAAGGAATCCCAGGCTTCTTTTTCCTTCTCAGACATCGTTTCAGCGAATGCTCCATCTGAAATGAGTTTCCTTATATCAGGGCCAACAAACACTCCTTCCTTTAGCTTTGCTTCAGAAAGTCGGGGGAACTTTGAGCAAAGGTACCGAAAGCACTCACCATCTTTTGGAAGGGACTTCATGAATTGCTTAATGAGACCCAACTTAATGTGGAGAGGTGGTAATAGAATTTTATCATGAGGTACCAAGCTCTCATGAAGAACATTTTTCTCACCGGGTCTCAAATACTCCCGAATTGACCAATCTTTTTTCCCCCAGTGTAGGTCGCGGGCCCGGCTATCCCACAAGCAAAGGAAGCAGGGATATTTGGTGAAACGGATTGCTGCCCTAATAGCATGGATAGAATTTTAAAGTCTCCACAAATCATCCACTTATGCTCATCATAACGAATCTTCTGAAGAATCAGGGCCAAATTCTCGTATTTTTCTTGGAGAATAACAGAGTGAGCAATAGGAACTGAAGCGAATGTGTTGCCATTATGAAGAAGAACACCTTTTATGCTGTCTTTTGACGAATCAATGAACAGCCGCCATTCAGCAGGATCATACTTGAGTTTAAACTTTTCCATCACTCCGTATATATCGTTGCAAAATACCAAATCTTCCTCTTTGCTGAAATACTTCAAAAATTGTGTCTCGCGGTTGCCGGTACCAATAAAAAGTTGTTCCTGGTGACAATAGATTTTTCTGTTTAAGCCGAGAACCTAGCAGTTGGGCAGCATCTTTTGGGAGTCCTAAATCCCGGACTAAATCATTCAATTCAGCTTGAGAGAAAAGTTCAGGTTTCGGATCTGGTTCAGTTTCAAACTCGGAAGTACTGGACTCATCGGGAAAAGCCATCTGATGAGTCTCATCATGATCAGAACCGTCCACACAAATATGATCCAAAGATTTTGGTGGTTCAGGCACAGGTACTTCGTTGCTATGAGGCATAGGCCTAATTGCTGAGGGAAGGTTGGGGTAACTTATTACGTTCTTATTTTTTAAGTTGTATCCCTTCACAATGCAAGAGCAAAAATAGCAGTCACTGCTGTGGTCTCTTTGTTCACGCCACATCATAGGTATTCCGAAACGAAATGCTTGTTTTTTACCTTTCATCCATAAGCGTAGATCTTCCTCACATGTCTTGCACACTTTGTGAGGAGCCCACGGTTTGTCTTGATCGCCTAACTTCAAACCGAAATAGGCGAAATATACTTTTTTAATAAATGCAGAAATGTTCCTCTGCCGCTTTTTCACGGTATATTCCCCACAAATAAAACAAAAACTGTCCGGAGAGTTGACGCAACCTCTGGCTCTGTGAGCCATCACAAATACACAGCACTGCAAACTACAACTGTAGTGAACCACTTCGGAATAAAGCTGGATTACGACTGAGCAAACAAAAGGTAATAATGAACTTGCAAGAAACTGAAATTTGACAGGAACGTTCATGTCGCAACCACCGTGTTTGAGCGAGCGAACGAGGCGAGGCGAACAGGAAAGAACATGCGCCAGCGCGAGTACTGGATTTAGCCCCCCGCCTCCCAATTGTCCTGTTAATGTATAAAATGAATACAAAACACTCTAAAATATCATGAGGGAGTGTTTCTAGTTAGTTAACCATTACAACCTCTATTTTGGGCCAAGAAAATAAACTGCAGTCGGCTAAAAAGAAATTATGTGAACATTCCTTATATGGGTAAGAAATCTAATTTTGCAAGAAAACGTGACGTGATGGAACATTTTGGCTATTTTTCCTGGATTCAGCACCCCAAAATCTATAGGAATCAGTTGCAAAACTGGAGGCAGTTTTTTGGTAGTGTACCTGTGTAATCTGAGACTGTTGAATTTTCTTAAGTCTCCTATTATGTCTGCTTCAGAGATGGTTTGCAAATATTTCCTGGAGGTGCTTAAACTCCCCGGAGATAATTTGCCTCCCATTATGAGAGCACAGTATTTGTCTGTGGGCCCTGGCTCTCGTGGCTCTGCTTCTGAGAATCCGTTTCAGAGACCTGGAGACCTTACTGCGTTTCTGGAGGATTCTCTGGAAGTGGTGACTGACCGTATGACCTTGCTTGTAACCCTGGCTCTAGAGCTGGATAAGCCATTAGTTCTTCGGGCTTTCTTTAGAAATTTCAATGTAACTTTTCTAGGCTCTAAAGTTTGTTTCCTGATCTTTCACGTGTAACCCAGCTGAGGAGGAAGGAATTCCTTGGTCTTAGACCTAGGGTTCTTTCTCTAGGGGGGGAGTTTTATTTTACGGTTTCCTTCTAGTTGTATAATTACTTATAAAGCTAAAGTTTTTCTTTTCTTTGAGCCTAGTCAGTTACTGGATTTTCTGGTAGCTAGGGAGGAAATTGTGGTGAACACTGCACGCAACACGGCTGATGTATGTCTCATCCTTGCTTTAAGTTTTATTTTTTCTGCTATAATGTTAAATTTTACCTGGTGCCCCTGGTATTGCCTATTGTTTGTGGTCTAAATATGATGATAGATTTTTTCCATACTTTTTTTATGTTCTTTGGTTAGTGTGTATCATCTTATTTCTGTCATTCTTGTTTTACTTGAATGTTGGGAAATTAATAAAAATTTATAAATTAAATAAACCTCAGAATCATAATTAAACCTGCTGATAAGAGTGGGCAGTGGTTCTAATGGATAGGGAGGATTATATAGGAGAAATTAATTCTTTAGCCACTCAAAACCACATACCAATACTATGGAGCTCCGGAAGGAGATGGTCGGGTACTTCCCACCAAGCAACAATGGAAACCAAAGTCCCTCGACACCCTCATCGCCTGTATGTGTCACTCCAACACACCAAAAAACTTCAGCAGGAGAAACACCCTCAGCCTAACAACCTGAAGTGCGCCCTCATAAATGCACGTTCAGTGCGGAAGAAATGGCCTGTCATTGCTGACCTGATAACCTGCCACAAACTTGACATTCTACTGGTCACTGAGACATGGCTGTCTAAAGATGACACAGTCATCATGAACCAACTCATCCTACCAGATTTCTCATTACACACCTGCCACAGAGCTGACCAGAGGGGCGGAGGTGCATTCGCCCTTACAAGAACAGAGCTCCAATTTCAGCAGACCTCCTCCAGCAGTACCACTAACCTCGACACTATCTCTATATCTAACAAGCACACCTCCTTCAACCTAATCTACAGGTCCCCATCTCCCTCTCCTGACGACCTCTCCACTATAATAGACCTGGCCTGCAACTCCACAAAGCCACACTTATCAAACTGGATCATGGGTGACTTTAACCTTCCTGCACTCCCAGAAGCCCACTCAAGTGCCTTTCTCGATGCGCTTGACGAGCTGGGCTACGATCAACTAGTCAATGCACCTACCCACACAAAGGGTAACAAACTGGACCTAATCTTTGCCCCGCGGTCGACTACAAGACCAAACCACACGGATACCCTCTCCATCGTACCAGTGGCGTGGTCCAACCACAGCCTGCTGAGCTTCCAAATGTCTACACACCCTGATCACTCCAGAAACAGTCTTAACGCCGAGGAAGGTACAACAGCAAAAGCACACTTCCAGCCCTTTGACAAGGAACGAATACTCAAGGAAACCCGGCTGATATTCAACCTTACAGACCCCAACCTCAAGGAAATGCTCTCCGCCTGGAACAAAAGCCTCAGCGCCATCTCCCACCAACCACTGGTGGACACTTCACCAAGGAAGAGGAAGGCCGCGCCTTGGTACTCACCTGAGTTACATACCTCACTCCACCTTTTAAGGAAACTTGAAAAACAATGGTGACTATCACGTGCCTCTGCCGACCAGGTAACCTATGCCGCCCAGCTGGAAAAACACCATCTAGCAATATCAGAGAGAATAAAGCAGTACCACGCCGAACTTCTACAGTGCTCCCTGAACAAACCTCGGGACTTACTTAGCCTGGTGAAAGTCCTGACAAATGAACCTTCTCCCACCCAATGGAATGCGCCACAGCCACAAGAGTTTGCAGACTACCTCCAGTCAAAATTAATTCAAACCAACAAGTCTGCACCACCCTCACCCAAGCAAGAATTGCACCACCCAATACCCCTAGCCACCTTCTCAACTCCATCAGTGAGAGACATCGAGGACACCATAACTGCTATCAACACCACCACAGCCCCAAATGACCCTTGCCCAGCGTTCTGGATAAAAACTCTATGCAAGGAGTTCAGACCCTTTCTGGCCAAATTTATAGGCCTATCCTTCTCCACAGGCATCTTCCCACAAAGCTTGAAACAAACATCCATCAGGCCACTTCTAAAGAACACAAAACTCAATCCCCTGAAAGTGGATTCCTACAGACCAATTTCAAGCATCCCTCTAATGGCCAAAATAATTGAGAAACTTGTCCAACGGCAAATCCAACACCATATCGAAACCACTGCCCCCCTTGACCCAACTCAACATGGGTTCAGGAACTGCACGGAGTTGAGACGCTCCTGACCAGCCTCTTCAATACACTAATCACTGGACTGGACAACATAAGACAGGGATAACACCTTAATCTTCCTGGACATTGCCGCAGCCTTTGACTCTGTTGACCACGAACTGCTCCTAGGGCGTCTCACAGAGAAGGGGATCCAGGACACAGCCTTGAGCTGGTCTAGATCCTACCTCACAGACAGATGGCAGCACATATGTACTGGCCTCAAGACCTCCAATCCGTTCCGGCAAAAACAAGGCGTACCGCAGGGTTCTTCGCTCTCAGCACTATTTTTCAATGTATATATGCAGCCCATCTGTGCAATAACCCACTCTTTCAATATCTCCTGCCTCATGTACACGGATGACATGCCACTCTACATGCCATTTGCAACTGACCATCCTGATTTCGCACCACTAACCACCTGTTTCGACACCGTAACAGAATGGCTCCACACACAAAACCTCAGAATAAACTAAGAAAACTGAGGCACTATTCATCACTAGGAACCAAGCATTCCCCCCCCCCCCCCCCGCATCTCTAAGGGTGAGAGGCACGGAACTTCAAAGTAAAGCCACGATCCGCTACCTAGGTGTCATCCTTGACCAACAGTTGGACATGAAAGCCACATAAATAACACCGTCACAGCAGTGTATCACAAAATAAACACGGTCCGGTATCTCAGACCACTGCTGGCACCGAAGGACTTCCGGACAGTCTTCCAAGCTTTAGTAACCCCCCATTTTGACTATGCTAACGCAATCCTACTAGAGTCATCATAATAGGTTATTAAGACATCACGTGATGTGGTGAGCTTGGGTGAATGCGAATCACTTGAGCTCCGGACCCCCTTCCTCCACGCCAGCAGAACTAAGCCATGTATGACTGCAGAGCAGCACAGTAAAGATACCCCAAGTGTTGAGAGAAGGGTGTGCAGAGTTTAAAGAGCACGGAGAATGATGTCAGTGGCGAAGTCGGGAAGACAAGAGAAAGATCAAGCTGCGGGGCAACAGAAAATGGCAAACTCACCCCTGGCGTGCAGCACTTCGGCCTCTCCAGCATTCATCAAAGAGATATCAGCGGCGGTATCAGGTGTGTTGTCAGCACAATTCGAAGCACTTCATAGTAAGATGGACGTACTTCAAAGTTCTATGGGCTCCTTAGGTACCCGCATGCAAGAAGTGGAGACTCGTATCATGCACACTGAAGAGGAAGTGGAAACTTTAACCTGGGAGCTGGGGTGTGTGCAGGCCGCGATGAAGACACATGATGCAAAGTTAGATGATATTGAAAACTGCTCCAGCCGAAATAATCTACGTTTTCTGGGCATATCAGACTCGATCCTGGAGAGAGACTTGAAATCTTTTGTAGAAACCCTGTCTGTCTCATTGCTGGAGGGAGAGGAAGAAAGTGGGCAGATCGTGATTGAGAGGGTTCACAGAGTGGGACCTAAGCAAATGAAGGACCGCAGGCCCAGGGTGGTCCTGGCTAAATTTTTACAATATCCGCAGAAGGAAACCATACTGAGAGCGGCACGGAAAAAAGGTGTTATTGAAAAAGATAATATGAAAATAAGAGTAACGCAGGACTACTCTGTGGCCCTGAGTCAGCGCCGGAGAGCATATGCGCCCCTCTGCCAGACACTAATAGAAGCCAAAATTCAGTCTGGCCAGATTACATGTTACCCATAATGGTGTGCACCAAGAATCTGCAGGGGAGGCGACTCAATATGTGGAGAGTCTCACAAAGAAACAACCTGATACCTCCTGAGAGTTATTACTGCGAGGTATGAACTGTGGCGGAAGTGAGTGCCCAACCGATCTGCAGCGGAGGGTTTCCCCAGCGCAGTGTCTGGGACAGGACTGGGCACTGTGCGAGGGGGGGGGGGGACTGGCTTCTTGGCCTTTCTATGGGACACTAAGACAATGGAAGAATGGAGGAGAGGGTTTCAACCCTTGGAGATGGGAGGGTTGGGTACTTGTACCGTTTGAAGGCTTTAATTCAATATGTATAAGCATCTGTAATGGCCTGCTTTTTTGTTCATGTTATGGGTTTGTTCTGCACTGTTGTGTTTTCCCCTTTTCCCTGGTGTGTGGGGGTAGGGAGGGGGGCATTGAATGAGGGGGTAGGGTAGCGATGGAGGTGCGAGGAAAGAGCTGGGGTGCTGGAAGGGATGGAGGGGGAGGGGGGATTTGTTCACATCGAGTGTGACTAGGTAGGAGAGGAGGGATAGGGTTATTGGAGTAAGATGGCAGAGGTTTTGAGGGGGGGGAAGGGAAGGAGGGGATAGCAGGGGGGGAGGAGGCATAAGGGGATAGGGGGCGGGACATGGGAGAGAGGGAATCGTAGCCTCAGGTGGAGGGTGAGCCAAGTAGAGGGGAATAGGAGGGATGTTGGGGGGGTCTCAGGCTGGGGGGGCTCCTCATTGGAAAATGTTAAATAATATGAGATATGGGACTAATATAGAGATACCACCCTGAAGATTATATCATGGAATGTGTGTGGAGTGGGTAATCCAGTAAAGAGATATAAAGTATTGCAAGCACTAGCGAGGCAGAAATGTGATATTGCCATGTTGCAGGAAACCCACCAGACTGCAGAAGAACACCTTAAACTGCACAGAGACTGGGTAGGCCAAGGGGGGGGGGGGGGCGCCTGCAAAGGGGAAAAAAGGTGGAGTGGTCATCTTGATCCATAAGCGAGTGAGGTTTGCATTGAAACAAGCATACATCGATCCAGAGGGCAGATTCCTGTTGTTATATGGGATGTTGGCGGGGATGCCAATAGTACTGGGCAATTTGTATAGCCCGAATGCCCTAGACTGGGAGATGTATGCAAGATTGGCTTCTAGGGTAGAGCAGTTGCTGGAGGTCCCTTTGATCTTGGGAGGGGACTTTAACGTGGTGTTGGATGTTGATCTCGACACATTGCGAGGAGATGGGGACCGGACACGGGCTCAAACTGCACGAATGTTGCGAGGCCTTCAAAAAAGGCTGGGTGCGGTGGACCCATGGTGCTTATTGCACCTGTTCGATAGGGATTTTACACACCAGTCTAGGGCACATGGCTCTAGTGTGCGAATTGATCAAAGGGGCTGTTTGCTGGAACCGTGGATGCACAAATTGGACCTACTGAGATATTGGACCACGCAATGATCTGGGTAGAGTTGGAATGGTATGATACTGGTGTGCGGACTAGGTTATGGCTATTTCCGCTGGATCTTTACCGGGATAAGGATTTTCATATTTTTATTAAACAGAGGTGGCAAGAGTTCGCACTAAATAACGAGCGACACCAGGATAATCTGGAGTTGTTTTGGGAGACGGCTAAAGTGGTTTTACGAGGCAACTTTATAGGATATTCAGCACGGAGAGGTTATTAACAGAGCAGATTGTTTGCATGGAGAGACAAACGGTTAAAGAGCGCCGGAAATGGGCGAGCTGTCCTAATGCGACGAACAAAAAGGGATTGTGGGAGGTGCAAGTGGCCCTTAATGAGCTATACCGCTTTGGGGATAAACCGGGGAAGCTCCTGGCCCATTGTCTGCATGGTAGCAGGGGAACTAGATCGGTGGCGGTGTTGCGCGACTCTCAGGGTCGATTACATAAAGAGAATACTAAGATCTCTCAGAGGTTTCGATCCTTTTATCAACAATTGTATTTGGAAGTAGGGGGATCCCAGACTAGAATGGAGGATTATTTAAGGGACCTGAAGCTTCCTCGGTTGGGGGCAAAACAGTGGACCCAGCTGGAGGAACCAATTACAGTACAGGAAGTGCAAAACGTCATTCAAAAAGCTAGTTGTTCCAAGGCGCCTGGTCCGGACGGTTTTGGAGCGGAACTATATAAGGTGTTGGAACCTTTGGTGACCCCATTCTTGGTGGCGGTGTTTCATCAATGAAAAGGGCATATTCGCTTGGGGAGATAATCATGCACATATTGTGTTAATACCTAAGCTGGGGAAGGACCAGACCCAAGCTGCCTCTTATCAACCAATTTCACTGTTAAATTTTGATCTGAAAGTAATGTCGAAGATTTTAGCAGACCGCTTGGTGTTAGTGCTGGGAGATCTGGTGCATGAATCACAGGTGGGCTTTGTGAAGGGTCGGTATGTGGTACGGAATCTGCGGAAGATCATTGCGTCACTGGAGTGGGTACATGACAGAGAACTGCAGTCGTTACTGATTAGTTTTGATGCGGAGAAAGCTTTTGATCAGGTGAACTGGCAATATGAAAAATCTGCTGCCACGTTATGGTCTGCGACCATCCTTTTGCAAAATGGTTGCTGTCCTCTATTAGAGCCCTACTGCGGGGGTGATATGTAACGGAGTGTTGTCAGAGAAGTTCTCGATGGAACGAGGCACTCGACAAGGTTTCCCCCTCTCACCTTTGTTAATTGTGCTGCCACTGGACCCACTGGTGCGGTGGATAGAGGCATCCGGGGAAATAAGGGGGGTGAGGATTGGGACGTCCGGCTTTAAGATAGCAGCTTATGTGGACGATATGTTAGTACACTTACTATCCCCACATCAGTTGTTGCCTTGCTTATTGGAGGAGTTTGCATGCTTTGGAAGTTTTGCAAGACTTCGTATTAACATGGATAAATCAGAAGCACTAGATGTGTCTGGACATCTTAGACATAGTTGGGGGACTACCTTTCCACTTAAATGGGCAGATGAGTCTTTTATATATCTGGGTATCTTATTGCCCAGGGACCCCAAAGAGTTATATAAATGGAATGTCGAGCGGATATCCCTTAGGCTTAGTACGCAGCTACAGGCGTGGAGCCCCTTGCCCCTGTTGGGCAGGGCGGCGGCATTGGGGATGGTAGTTTTGCCCTGGGTGCTGTACTGGTTACAAACTGTCCCAGTGTAGCTATTGTGAAGGGATCTCATCTGCTTAGAGCGTGCGATCTGGTGGTTTCTGTGGAAAGGGGCTAGAGCGTGCATTCCGTTGAATCGTTTATGAGGGGCATGGAGCTGGGGGGGTGGACAGGGGTACCTGATTTGCGGTCCTATGTCCTTGCTTGTCAAGCCAGGCATTTAGGGGATTGGTTGGGTGATACAGAGCACTACACTCCCAGGGCATTGGAGGAGGTATTTGTGGCTCCGCATTCATTGTTAGTGGTCGTGCACTCGGAGGGCTCAGTACTCCTGCCGAGATTAACTAGGAATGTTCTGCTTACTCCAGCAAGATATACCTGGAGGCAATTAAATCGCTATTGGGGCATATCCCACAATGTGTCAAGCTGGCTACTGTTACAGGGTAATACCAAGTTCGGCCTGGGATCGGACACAGTGGTGTTCTGGAAATGGCAGGACCTTGGGATTAGCAAAATCGGACATGTGGTGGACATATAAGGGAGATGCAAATCGTTTGTGAATCTCTGTAGGGAATATGAGGTGAGCAGAAACCAGATTTTTGCGTATGCTCAGCCTTCCCACTATGTGGCCTCCTTGTCCCAGGGGGACTTGGTGGTGGAGCGATCTACGACGATCTTGGAATTCTTTGCTCTTGGGGAGGGGTCTCCTCCTACAGTCTCAGGCCTGAAGAGGTGGCTGGATAGCTATATGACTCCACCAGACTATTCACCGGAGGAGACCTTGTGGGCAAGGGAGTTGGGCTTGGTGGTTGTTCCGGGGACCCTTAAAGACGCTTTGAGGTGAATTGCAGGACTTGTGGAAGGGGCTAGATGGAGGGAGCTGCAGTTTAAATTTATTATTCGGGCACATTTTTCCCCGAGGAGAGCGCTATGGAGTCACCTTACGTTGGATGGAGGATGCCCAAAGTGTTCTTTTCCGCTGGCAGATTTGGGTCATATATGGTGGGGTTGTCAGCGAATCCGTTCTTACTGGTTGCGGATTAGTAATTATATAAGCAGATTGATTCAACAACTGATCAGCTGGGTGGGGTCTCTGGTCATTTTGGATCAACTTGGACCACCACCCAAAGGGGAGGTGGGAGCGCTTACTGGTAAGGAAGGCCTGCTTTGTAGGTAAGGGACCGATATTACATAGATGGAGAGAGCAGATCCCCCCCCCCCTACTTTTTGGGAATGGCATAATAGTTTTCACCAATTGATGCTCTTTGAGAGGGAGGGAGCCAGAGGAAATGTCAAACGCTGGCCTCTATTTCTTCTGATCTGGGATCCATACATTCAAATTTTGAGACCACGTACTCGTAATGAAATATTACAAATGAGTTGAAGATGGGCCTGGGGTAGGTGGAGAGGTTTGTAGGTGGGGTGGAGAGTTGATAACAGAATGTGTTCCCCCCATGTTTATGAAAAAGATGAGGCTACGGGGGAGAGGGGAGGGTGAAGTGGGAAGTGGGGGGTTTAAAATGTTGTATACCACAAGTAACCGATAGATTGTGATCAGGTGGTGGATCAGAGTTAACCACTCCTGACGGAGCTTTGTAACTTGGAATGTTGTAATGTTATGCACTTGTGGATAAATAAACAGTTTAAAAAAAAATCCCTTTTCAGTTTTGACCACTGTTTTTCTACATTCCCCAGCTGTTCCCAATCCGCTAACGACTCCTTGAGGTATTGGTCCATCTTGCAAAATTAGTTTTCCTAGAGTCTAAGACCCTCACTTCTGAATGGATTTTATCAGCTATATTCCTAATACTGAATCACACCATCTGGTGATCACTGGATGTGAGATGATCTCACACTATAACATCAGAAACACTTTCCCCATTGGTAAGCACCAAATCCAGTATGGCCCCTTCACGTGTGGGTTCTATTAGCAGTTACCTGAATACTGCTTCTTGTAAAGAATCCAGGTTCTCCTTGCTTCTAGATGACACAGCAGCAGGAATGCGCCAATCAACATCCAGCATATTGAAATTCCCTATCAGTAGCACTTTCCCTTTTCTGGCAATGTTGCATATATCTTCTATTAAATCTCCATATATGTCTTCTCCCTGTGATGGAGGTCTGTATATCATGCCAATATAAACTGATTTCTCTTTCCCTCTTTCTAGTTTAACCCAGACTGCCTCCTCTCTCCCTTTTAAGCCCTCTATTTCCATAGCTTTAATATTATTTTTTACATAAGTGCCACTCCTCCTCCTCTTCCTCCTACCCTGTTCTTTCTGAATAACGTATAGCCTGATAAACTTATATCCCAATCATGGTTGTCTGTGAACCATGTCTGTGTAACTGCCACTAAATTCAAGTCAGCCTCAACATCTGGGATCTTATTTCCCATGCTATGGGCATTTATAGACACCGCTTTCCAGATGTTGCACCTTTTACCTATTTCTATAAAGGTATTTAATGTTTCACTTATTTGGGGACTTTCTTCACCCATCCCCACTAGCTCTCCCCGAGCTCGGAAAGGCAAGCCTTTCTGAGCATGTGCAAGGTAGCCCTGCTTCCTGGGCCTGCCCCTACCTAACCCAGTATGTCCAGAGCAGTGCTCCTACAGGCCAGGCTTCATTGGGTCGTCCTCATTCGAGGGGAAACAAGTGAGAATGTGTGGCTGACTTATCCTGCTGTCTATGGAGAACCCCCAATTATGGTAACTAACCCCACTTTCTCCTGTTGATTCTGTAGCTGCAGCCTGAGGTCACCTTGGTACTGTGGTGGATAAACCAGGCAGATGACCCAGCATAAGTAAGAAATTTTATTGAAAACCGGGTCAGTAACCAAAACATGAATGGCAGGAGTCATAATAGCAACAACAACAAAAGTAGCTCCTGATGCAACAAGAGTTAGCAGTTAGGGGCATTGTGCCCTCTAGATATAGCATTCAGAGAACAGCAGCAATGCAATCAGTGTCTGGTAGAACAGAGAGTCCTCTGTGTCCAGTCATGACCGTGACACTGAGGTTCGTATTGCTCGGCTGAAAGAGCTGCCTGCCAGCGTGCCCTGGTCCAGGCAGTAGTGTCTCTGGAAGATAATCACGGAAGACCAGGTGGCTTCTTAGCAAATGTCTTGCATAAGGATGGCGTGTAAGTTGGCCATCATGGTGGCCATGCCCCTGAGCTGGTGGGAGTGCACATTGCCCACAGGCTGGATGCCTGCCTGGGCGTAGCAGAAAAATATACACTCAGATATCCGTAGTGACATGGTTCGCTTGGTGAAGGGGTACCCAAGCTTGTTGGGGGTCAAAGGAGGCGAAGAGCTGGATTCCTTTATGCTAGGGCTCCATTCCGTGGATGTAGGTCTGTAGGGTATGGACACAGCTGAGTGTGGAGCCTCTGTTCTTCCAGCGAGCGGTGTTCTGGGTAGAAGGTTGGTAGGTTAATCATCTGATTGATGTGGATACCGGAGGCCTCCTTTGGCACAAATCTGGGGTCAGTCCATAGAGTAGCATGTAAGGCGGGTACACCACTAGTGCCTGGAGTTCACTGAAATGCCTGGCGGAGGTGGTGGCAATGAGGAAGAGAGTCTTTCAGGTGACGTACTTGAGGGGCATGGAGAGCATAGACTCAAATGGGGCTTGTGTGAGGCAGAACAAGATAATGTGGAGGTCCCAGGGCGACACCAGTTGTCTGATGGCAGGCCAGAGGTTAGCCAGGCCCCACACGAAACGCAAGATGAGCGGTTTGGTTGTGATGGATGTGTCATCTGGACGATTATGGTAATCGTGGATACGTGGCAATGAATTGATGACAACTTGAGTCCTTTGTTGACGTGAGTGGTCAGGTATTGGAGCACCCATGAAATCGAGCATGAGTAGGGATCCAATCCCTCGGAGATGCATCACGCCATGAATCTCTGCCATTTCAGGGTGTATGACTTCCTCATGGCGGAGCGTCTTGCAGCCAGGATGACTTGTACTTCCATGGTGAGGTGTAGGGGTGCAGGGTCAGCCTCTCAATGCCAGTGTGGTTAGTTTGGGGTACAGAGTCATGCCTTCATCCTGAGTGATGAGGTCCAGTGTTGGTTGCAGTCTGATGGGCAACTTTGTTCCAGACTATTGAGGAAGGGAAACCACATCTGCGTGGGCCAGAATGGAGCCAAGAGAATGACTTTCACCCTATCTTGAATTATCTTTTGGACAGTTTTAGAGTTCAGCGGAGTTGGGGAAGACGTACAGAAGAGGATGATCCCCCCCAGGATATGTTGAATGCGTCCACCACCAGGCTACTAGAGGGCAGGCGCTTGGAGTAGAAGTTGGCACACTTCATGTTCTTCTCATTGGCAAAGAGGTCGATGTGTGGGCATCCCCATTTGTGAAAGAGGTGGGCTGCCACTCGTGGATGGAGGGACCACTCATGTGGATCGAGCAGGCAGCTGAGGTGGTCTTCTAGCTGGTTGTCCTCGCCTGGCAGACAAGCTCTAGTCCTTCACCCTTTCCATAAATTGAGTGCTCCCCTGCAGAGGGACAGTGATCCTGTGCCTCCCCCCCCTCCCCCCGTTGATATAGAACATTGCTTACCCGATTGTCCATCTGAATGGAGATGTCCTGTGCCTGGTTGATGTGCTGGAAGGCCTTTGAGGTATATTTGATCACCCGGAGCTCTAGGAGGTTGGATATGGCGACTGCGTTCCCAAAGAGTCCAGGCGCTCCTGGTGTGGAAGTATAGCACGTAGGTGCCCCAGCTTGTTTTGGAAGTATTTGTCATGACTGTAAGGTGGTAGTGTGGCTGTTGGAGAGGTCTGCCTACTGAGAGGTTGTTTCAGTTTTTCCACCATGTGAGGGCCTCCCAGGTTCCTGTGGTCACAGGAATGCGGCAGGAGAGGGGTTGGGAATGCTGTTGTCAGTGCATGCAGAGATGCCACTGTAGCTGGCACATCAAAGTCTTGGAAGTAGTAGGACCTGGGTGGTGGTCACCATGTGGCCTAGTAGGCGTAATAGTGTCCTGGCAGTAACCTGGCTGGCCGAGGAGATTTCCCGGGCTAGGAGATGATAGTCGCCACCTGATGGAAAGGGAGGAATGCCCTGGATAGTGCAGTCCTGATCTTCAAGTTCTGTGTAGGCTGGAGATGTGATTTCTGGAAGTTTACCAGGAAGCCAAGAGATGCCAGTAGTGTTATCGGCTAGTCGATGGAGTCCCTGACTTCCTGTGGCAAAGTGGCAGTCAGGAGCCAGTCGTCCAAGTAGGGAAAGATGCAGACACTACTCTTGTGGAGGGGTGCGGCTGCCACCGCTACGCACTTCGTGAAGACTCGTGAGGTGGGAGAGAGGCCAAAAGAGAGTACTTCATACTGGTAGTGTTTTCCAAGTACACAGAATCAGAGATGATACTTGTGGGATAGGGACGTGGGTACATGCATCTTGCAAATCCAGTGAGACCATCCAATCATGGGGTTGTATGAGTGGGAGGATGGATCCAGCAAGTACATCCTGAATCTTTCCTTGCAGATGAACTTGTTTAATTTGTATAGGTTGAGGATGGGGCAGACATCACTGAATTAGGAAGTACCTGGAGTAAAACTCACAGTTAAACACTTCCGGTGGGACTGGCTCTATGGTCCGCAATGCCAGGCATATGAGAATCACTGCAGTCATACTCTGCACCAGATTCCGGCGTGTCTCACTGTGGGGTTGTGTGCGTTGTTGAGGTATGGAACTTTATCTGGTATCTGCTAATGATGATTTGCAAGACCCATCTATCCACTGTAATCTCCTGCCAGGCCTCCAGGAAGGTCATGAATCGGCCCCCCACTGGGGGGGGGGGGGGTTGACACATGACACCCTGTCGAAAGGAGGGTGTGCTCTTGGTCCCTCTGGCGAGGTTTCTGATGGTAGGAGGAGTGGTACAGCTGCTGCTTGAATTGAGAAGGCTGCCATCAGTGGTAGGATTTGTCTGAAAGGAGTTGTAGGGCTTTCTGGTGTGTGATGCTGTTCTCCTGTGGTTGGAGTTGCGGTCAAGGCAGTCTGCTGCGAGGGTTTGTAGAGTGGTGCAGTGGTCTTTAAGGTCATTAATGGTGTCCTTGACCTTATCACCAAAGAGGATGTCTCTGCTGCAAGCAGTGTCTGCGATGCGATTATGGGTGTCTTCTCTCAGTCTGAACACCCTGAGCCGAGCCGAGCCATGCCATGCATCAGGCTGTAGCAGCCATCCTGGCCTCAGTTTCTAAAGCATTGAATGCAGAGCAAATGCGGTGTTTCCTACTCATGGGTAGGTCGGCGATGACTGATGAGACTGCAGCTGTGGGCCCCTTTCAGCTTGCCCAAGAGTGCATCGTGGAATAGGATTGTGCTGAAATTGGTGAGCTGTGATCTTTTCGTTCAGGATCGTGCCCTGGAAAGTTTTCTTGCCCATCTCGTCCAGGAACTTGTAATCCTTGCCTGGGTGCGTACTGGAGTGTGTGCATGATTTCTTGGTGTGTTTCAGGGTTGACTCCACTACTATCAACTGGTGTGGGAGTTGTGGTTTGTCAAATTCTGGTGGAGCCTGTACTTGGTATTTTGCTTCGTCTCATTGAGGTAGTTATGCCAGATAATGGGTTCTTCCAGGTGAAGAAAATGATGAATATGATATACTACAAAATCTGCACCCTACAACGCCTTCACCCAATTTTGGACCCTTATGACTTCAAATCAACACTTCAAGCATCAATCCTTCCACACTTCGATTATTGCAACTCCATTTATCCCACAATCAACCATCTTACCACTATGAATAGCCCCTCACACCACAGTACATGTACTGCTAACAGCCTCTAAACATGAACACATCACATCCATCCTGAAGCAACTCCACTGGCTATCACTGAATAACCGTATCAAATACGAGACGCTAATGATGACCTACAAAGTACTAAATGGACACTCCTCCACCACTCCCAATCCAACAGAGCCAGTCAACAAATCAACAGGAACTCACTAATTGTTCCCCACAAAAAAAATAAAGAGCACCAAACTCCCGTTCAAGAGCTTTTGAATTATATACACTTTCCCTCTGGACCTCCCTCCCAGACAAGATCAGAAGTATTCCAGAACTCCCCACATTTTGAAAGCAGCTGAAGACTCATCTGTTTCTCAAGCACTTCGGATCACTAATCTAGGCAAAGGGAGAATTTGAGAAGAAGCTTGCTGCGGAAGTAAAAACGCGAAATAAAGATTTTTTCAAGTACATTCGTAGCAAAAAACCTGTGAGAGAGTCAGTTGGACCATTAGATGACAGAGGCGTTAAAGGGGCACTAAGAGGCAACAAGGCGATAGCGGAGAGACTGAATGAATTGTTTGCTTCGGTCTTTACTGAGGAAGATGTAGGGATGTTACCATGACTGAAGTGGTATTTAAAGGTGCGGAAGAATTGAAGGAAATGTAATACATCTTCCTGATGTATCAATAACTATTAGACAAACTGAAGAGTAGCAAATCACTTGGGTCGGATGGTATACATCCAAGGGTGTTGAAAGAACTGAAATATGAGATTGCAGACCTGCTATTAGTAATCTGTGAACTATCATTAAAATCATCGCTAATACCTGAAGATTGGCGGATCGCCAATGTAACACCAATTTTTAAAAAGGGTTCGAGGGGTGAGCCAGGAAACTACAGACCAGTGAGCCTCATGTCAGTACCGGGAAAAATGGTAGAAACCATCATAAAGAATACAATTACTCAGCATGTAGATAATCATGGCCTAATGGGAGACAGCCAACATGGCTTTAGACAAGGAAGATCTTGTTTTACTAATCTGTTATGTTTTTTTGAAAGTGTGAACAAACAGGTGGACAAAGGTGAGTCGGTTGATATAGTGTATCTGGACTTTCAGAAAGCCTTTGACAAGGTCCCTCATCAGAGACTTTTGGCAAAACTAAAGAGTCATGGGATAGGAGGCAGTGTACTAGTGTGGATCAAGAACTGGTTAAAAGATAGAAAGCAGAGGGTTGGGCTAAATGGCCAATTTTCCCAATGGAGAAAGGTGAATAGTGGTGTACCCCAGGGATCTGTGCTGGGTCTGCTGCTTTTTGACATATTCATAAATGACCTGGAAAGTGGAATAATGAGTGAGGTTATCAAATTTGCAGATGACACAAAACGATTTAAAGTTGTTAAAACCCAAGAGGATTGTGGAAAATTGCAAGAGGATCTTGATAAATTGGAAGACTGGGCATCAAAATGGCAGATGAAATTTAATGTGGACAAGTGCAAAGTTATGCACCTAGGGAAGCACAACCCAAACTATGGTTACACGATGCAAGGTTCCACATTAGGAAACACCACCCAGGAAAAAGATTTAGGCGTCATTGTGGATAACATGTTAAAACCCTCGGCCCAGTGTGCAGCGGCAGCCAAGAGAGCAAACAGAATGCTAGGTATCATAAGGAAAGGAATGGAAAATAAAACAAAAGATATTATAATGCCTCTATACCGTTCCATGGTGAGACCGCACCTTGAATATTGTGTGCAGTTCTGGTCACCATATCTTAAAAAGGATATAGCGTTATTAGAAAAGGTTCAGAGAAGAGCCACCAAAATTGTAAAGGGGATGGAAGGATACTCCTATGAAGAAAGGCTAAAAAGGTTAGGGCTCTTTAACCTGGAAAAGAGACGGCTGAGGGGAAATATGATAGAAGTCTTTAAATTAATGAATGGAGTGGAACGGGTAAACGTAGATCAACTGTTTACGTTATCAGAATATAGGAAGACTAGGGGACATGCAATGAAGCTACAGGGTAAACTATTTAAGACTAATAAAAGAAAATATTTTTTCACTCAACGTGTAATCAAACTGGAATTTGTTACTGGAGGATGTAGTAAAGGCTGTTAGTGTAGCTGGGTTTAAAAAAGGTTTGGACAAGTTCCTGGAGGAAAGGTCCATAAACCATTATTAAGAAGGGACCCAGGATATCAATGCTTGACCTAGTACTAGCATTGCAGAACCTGTGTCTTTTGGGGAAACTGCTAGGTACGTATGACCTAGATTGGCCACTGTTGGAAACAGGATACTGGGCTTGATGGACCTTGGTCTGACCCAGTATGGCATATCTTATGTTCTTATAGACATACCCAGTTAATTCATGCCCTCACCCCAAATCACAATCACCCAGACAATGAAACACTAAACAACCACTCTTACAAAACCTCTCACACAGACCAATGTAAATAAGTTAAGTTACTGTATATAGTTATGTTCCTTGTATTCAATGTATGTTCAGTTAATTGTAAACCGTTTTGACCTGGCCCAAAGCAGTGTAGAACAGCAGCCAAATAAATAAATAAAAATAAAATAAAATCCTGGAGGAGTTTGTAGAGTGGTAGTGATACCAGTGTTCTCAGTGCTTCTAGGTACTTGCGGACCCCTAGGACCCCATTGCTGGGATCCGGTGCATCCGCTGTGGTGAGGACACCTGGGATGCCAGCCTTTGCAGGAATCTGGGACATGTCAGGTCCTCTGCTAGAGATGGTGGTTGGGTGGAGGTGGCAAGGGCTCCAACCGCGAACCCCGCATCGGAGTTGCTGAGGAATCCATGGTCCCCTTGAATGGAATCCTTGGTGGCAGCCTCCTCTCCCCCTCCGAGTCTGATGTCAGGATTTCCAAGGAGAAGCATGAGGGTGGAGGTGGTGGTGTGCGTTCCTCCCTGGCAGCCCTGAGATGGGTATCTGTGCCTTGTCTGTTGTTGCTGACTTTGTTGCTTTTGAGTGTGGGGGGCAGGGGGGCATGTTGCTCCAGAAGACATATAAGTAGATCTAAAATAGCAGATTGCGAACACAGTGTTCTGCATCCTTTGGTCCTATATGGCGGGGAGTCAGAGCTGATTGAGTTCACAGGGGACTTATAACTCCTGGGTACCTTTGGGCTGCAACACCTGCCCCCGTGGGAGTAATTGGACATGCTTGTGCTCTTCCCTGTGCCAACTTCTGCCCTCTCTCTTTCACCAAGGTCTACAAGGGCTCCCGATGAGACCCAGAGAGATCACCGCCAGCACAATGAGAGGCTGGCAACTGGGTATGCAGGAGGCCTCCACTTGTTTTTCAGTGAAGGGGGGCTCAGAGGAGTTTTCACAGCATGAAGAAGGGCTTCCCTCAGCAGTGCAATGATGTCCAGGCTCAGGGCTCATTGTCCCCACAGACTGACCAATCGGAGCAGATGAGACACCAGCTTTGGGGGGGCAGAGTTATAAGCACTGACAGAGAGAGGCAGCATAGCCACAGGGGAGCCATCTGTGAGGACTGGGGATGCTGGAAGAGGCAGAGTCAATGGCATCAGGGGTCTGTTAGCTGCAGGAGGCTGAGTAATGCCTGGATTCGCAGAACTTACGGGGCCGAGGATGGAGACTTTCTCTAGCACATCCCTGCCACGGTAGTCTGCAGCCTCTTTTTTTATTTCTTCGCCACATGTGCCCCAGTGTGCTGTGGCTCAGTGGAGGCGAGTGCCTCTGCGAAATCACGTAGTGCATGGCTGCAGGATCTTTGTGTTCATGGTGAGATGCAAGTAGCTTTCCACCTGGTGGCCCACTCCCAGACAGTGGTGGGCGCCCTCCATGTTCATTTTTCTGCTGCACTTGGGGCATACTTTAAAGCCCGGATTGGAGCTTATCTTGTGTTTGATCTTGTTCTGTGTGTTTTCTTTATTCTGATTCTTTTCTTCTACAGTTCTTTTGGAGAATTTTTTCGTGTAGTGTTAAAAAGCTGAGATTTCGTCCTTGCTGGCAAAGAAGAAGAAAGGAAACTGGGCTAGGTAGGGGCAGGCCTGGGAGGTAGGGCTGCCTTGCACGTGCTCACAAAAGCTTGCCTTTGTGAGCTCTGGGAGAGCTTCTTCCATCCATGGCACCATCAGATGATGTCACCAGGTGTGGCTGCCTCATCCTGTTTGTTCTAGGAGAAAGCGTAGTTACTCAACTGTAACAAGTGATCTCCAGGAACAGCAGAAATTTAGTCCTCACATATGGGTATCATCGGTACCGATGGAGCCTGCGCGGGAACGCTCCCCAACGTCCAATAGGAGCGCTTCTGGGAGCATCCCTCAGCACATGCACGCTGCCTTCCCAATTGTCCCTCTTCAGTTAAGTTTGTAGCTGAGTGAAGGGAGAGAGGAAAGAGACAAAGAAAGAGAGAGAGAGACAACTCATAGGGGAGGTGGGTGGGTGGGTGGGTTGTGAGGACTAAATTCCTGCTGTTCCCGGAATCACTTGTTACAGGTGAATAACTACGCTATCTCCAGGAACAAGCAGGAATGTAGTCCTCACATATGGGGACTCCCTAGCTGAAGATGGCAGGGAGCTAGCCCCAGGAAGGTGCCACTGTCGAAGGTGAGAATCCTTCCTCCCATGGATCTCTGGCATCCCACCAGGGTTGGTGGGTAGGAGTTGGTTTAGGTTTGAAAGAGATTTTGAAGAACAGCTTGGCCAAAGAAGGCATCCCAACAGGAGGCTTTATCTAGGCAGTAGTGGGCTGTGAAGGTGTGTACCGAAGCCCAGGTGGCTGCTCGACAAATGTCATCGATAGACACAGAGTGGAGATTAGCCATAGAAGCTGCCATGGCTCTCACATTATGAGCTGTGACATGGTCCTGAAGAGGAAGACCCTTACTCTCATAAGTAAAGGATATGCATTGGGCAAGCCATTTAGATAAAGTTCTTTTGGAGACTGGAAGTCCCAAATGACTAGGGTCAAAAGCTATAAAAAGTTGTGAGGACTTTCTATGTTGCTGTGTTCTTTGTATGTAAAAGGCCAAGGCCCTTTTACAATCCAAAGTATGAAGGTTTCTTTCTGCATTAGAGGCGTGAGGCCTCGGAAAAAATACAGGAAGGTAAATTGATTGATTTAAATGAAAAGGCGAAACCACCTTTGGCATAAAATGTGGGTGAGTTTGAAGAACAACCTTATCATGATGAAACCTAGTATAAGGAGGATCAGCCACTAAAGCTTGCAATTCACTGATGCGACGGGCAGAGGTGATTGCAATTAGGAAGATGGCCTTCCAGGTCAAAAACTTAAGGGCTGCAGTGGCTAAAGACTCAAAAGGCGGTTTCATGAGCTGCCCGAGAACTAGATTTAGATCCCATGCCACCGGTGGTGGCTTGATGGGAGGTTTAGTTAATAAAAGGCCTCTCATAAATCTTGATAGGAGTGGATGAGAGGAAATTGGTTGTCCATTTAGAGGCTTATAAGAAGCTGCAATTGCACTAAGATGGACTCTTACCGAATTGGTCTTTAACCCAGAATTCGATAAGTGAAGGAGATACTCTAGTATCAATTCTAAGGGTATGACCAGGGGGTTTAATCCCCTCTTGGAGCACCATATAGTAAAACGTTTCCACTTCAAGGCATAAGATCTTCTTGTGGAAAGTTTCCTAGAAGCCTGAAGGATATCTTTTACCTGCTGGGACAGGTTGAAATCCTGGAGGTCTAAGCCTTCAGCAACCAGGCCGTGAGGTGCAGGGACTGGGGATTCGGGTGCCACAGCGTCCCACTC
The DNA here is from genome assembly GCA_033557465.1 of Ichthyophis bannanicus. Lineage (NCBI taxonomy): Eukaryota > Metazoa > Chordata > Amphibia > Gymnophiona > Ichthyophiidae > Ichthyophis > Ichthyophis bannanicus. The sequence continues at coordinate 365,585,240 of CM066033.1, read as the reverse complement.
TCCTGGAAAAGGATATCTGGAGCATGTCCTAACTCCAGAAGTGCTGCTTGAGAGAGATGCAGAAGCAGGGAATACCACGTTTGGCGTGGCCACTGTGGTGCTACAAGAATCATGCGACCCCTATCTCTCTGAAGCTTGAAGAGTGTTTTGGGGATGAGGGGAATGGGTGAGAAGGCATAAAGGAAGTCCTGAACCCAGTGAAGGAGGAAGGCATCCCTTGCCTGACAGTTGTGTGCCGGAATCCTGGAACAGAATCGGGGAAGTTTGGCATTCAGTGGACTTGCAAAGAGGTCTATGTCTGGAGTGCCCCAGAGAAGAAATATCTTTGCCACCTGGTCTAGGTGGAGTGACCACTCGTGAGGTAGCAGTACTCGACTGAGTTTGTCTGCCCAAAGGTTTTGAATGCCTGGAAGATATACCACTAGAAGGTGAATTTGATGCTCTCTGGCGAGGGCCCATAGTCGTAAAGCTGTTTTGCATAACGACAGAGAGCCCGTTCCGCCCTGCTTGTTCACATAGAATATGGCTACCTGATTGTCCGTCTGGACTAGGACTGTCTTGTAGCTGAGCTGGGCGTGGAACACTCGAAGAGCTAAATAAATTGTTCTTAATTCCAGGAGGTTTATGTGTAAACCAACCTCCTGTGGAATCCAGGTGCCCTGGGTAGAGAGATGATTCAGGTGTGCTCCCCAAGCCACCTGTGATGCATCTGTTAGGGTGGCCTGAAAGAGGGGTTGATGGAAAGGAGACCCTACTGTCAGATTTTCTAGTGATTGCCACCATTGGAGGGACAAAATTAGTCATTGAGAGATTGTTATTTTGTTCGACAAATGACCCATGGCCTATGTCCACTGTGTGGAGAGGGTCCACTGAGCTGCTCACATGTGGAGGCGAGCATATGGGACTACATGAACTGTGGATGCCATGTGTCCCAGTAACTGCAGTAGTTCCCGAGCAGTGAGGGAGGATTTGCCTGCTGCTTGGGAAGCTAGCTGCATAATGCGAAGACACCGGGCTTGTGGAAGGAAAGCCCTTGCCTGTCTGGTATCCAAACAGGCTCCTATGAATTCTAGGCATTGGGAAGGAACTAGTTAAGACTTTGGGAAGTTTATTTCCAATCCCAAGTATTGGAGGATTTGCATTGTACGGGACAGTGCAGTGCTGGCCTCTGCAACTGTGGAGGCTCAAATGAGCCAGTCTTCTAAGTAAGGGAAGACAAAAATCCCCAGGGTTCGTAGAAATGCCGCTACTACTGCCATGCATTTCGTGAACACCCTTGGTGCTGAAGCCAGACCAAAAGGAAGAACCCTGTACTGGAAAAGTCATCCCTTGAAAATGTGAGTGTATGCATCCTTTAAGTCTAGAGAGCAAAGCCAGTCCTGGCTTTGAAGGTATGGCAGAAGAGTTCCTAGAGAAATCATTTTGAATTTCTCTCGAAACAGATATTTGTTCAATTCTCTGAGGTCCCCTATTGAAAAATGGGTACTTCCTCGATTGCCCCTTGGGCAAGAAGTGTGGAGACCTTGTGATCTAGCAGATTGTCTGCAGAGGTTTGTGAATTGAATTGCTTTAGAATTGTAGAAGGGGGTATGCTGTGTAAATGAAGTTTGTACCCCTCTCCTACAATGGACAAAGTCCAATCTTCTGTTGTTATCTGATGCCATCTGTTGATAAAGTGGCATAACCTGCCCGGAATATTGGGGGGTTGGGGACCCCTCAGAGGCAGGAAGGCAAAGCTCTCTTGGAAGGAGTCAAAGCCCTTGAGGGGGTGAACCTGGAGAGCTGGTTGGGCTCTCGGGCCTTTTGGTTTCTTTTGCTGTCTAGTTTGTCCCTTTTGGGCAACCTGACCTGGAGTCTGACTCTGCTGGGTATAGGAAGGATAAAACTTCCTCTTTTTGCTAAAAGAGGGCTTTCTATAAGGCTTCCTTTTGGCTGGAGTGGCTGTAGACTTTGACAATCTATCTAAGGTAGAATTGTCAGCATCTAACTCGTTAGCCTTTTCCTGCCATTTCTTGCCAAAGAGATTCTCCCCCGTGCAAGGAAAGTTGCCTAACTTGTCCTGTACCCAAGTCTCCAAGTCTGATGCCTGTAGCCAGGCAATCCGTCGTGTGCCAATGGCAATAGCAGAAGTTCTGCTGATGCATTCGAAGCAGTCAAAGGCTGCACGATTGACAAACTTGGAGATATCTTGAGCATGCTTAACTAGAGCAAGAAAATCTTGTCTCTTATCATCTGGGAGAAATGGGCTCATAAGTTCCAAGTCTCCTGTAACTTCCTTAAGGAACATTCCCATATATAGGATATATGAACTGATCCTAGCTGAAAGCATGGAAGCTTGAAAAGTTCTGCGTCCAAAAGCATCCAGAGTCCTGCATTCACGACCTGAAGGATTGGATGCATGCCTCTTTGCACTTTTCATCCTACGCATGGCTGATTCCACTACCATTGAATGGTGTGGCAGCTGAGTTTTCTGAAATCCAGGACATGGTGGAACTCGATACATAGTATCAAGTCTCCTAGAGTGAGGAGAAGTAGTCAGAGGTGTCTCCCACATTCTGAGCATCAAGCTATGCAGAATTTCATGGATAGGCAGAGTAGTTGCTTTCTTAGGAGCTTTAGGATATTGGAGGATTTTCAATTCCTTTGCTCTGGGTTCCTCTTCAGGAGCTACTGTGATTGAAAGACCTTTGGCCATATCACGGATGAAATTCTGAAATGACATGTCCTCTGGAGGTGACATTCTGCGTTGGGGAGAAAAGGGATCTTCTAGGAGAAACCCTCTAGTGCCAGCAGAATTGTCAGAGTCTTCGGAATCGGAGGAATCAAAGTATTCCTGACCCCGATGCTCTTGCAAAGCACGATCCCGGTACCGATCGAAGTCGGTACCGAGGTGACCCAGTACCGCTTTGTCCACTCCAGCCAGTGATGGCATGGGAAGAGTTCCCACTGGGGCCGGTACCATCGGTACCGGCATCGCTGGTGTCAGTACCGGTGTCTGTACCGGCACCGGTGCCCTTGGGACCACCGGTACAGCAGCCGAAAGAAGAGCTGCGATACTGCGCTCAATAGCAAGGAACCTCTGGTCTATCAATGCTGTCGATGCCTGGGTGTCGGTACCGGTGAGGACGGCCGGAACCCCTGAGCATGGCACAGGTAGTTCTTGCGAGGTTGAGGCCTCGAGAACATCCTGAAGCCCCATCGATGCTTTGGAAGCCGAAGCCTCCCGCCGGGCTGTTTTGCCGGTGTGGTTCCCTCAAGGGCAATGCCAATGGCCTCTCGATGCTTAGCAGGAGAGCTACCCTTTGAGGACCAGCTTTTATGTTTAGTTACCTGAGATCCATGGGAGGAAGAAGAGGCCCTTGACGATGTCAATGCAATGGATCTGGCATCTGAAGAAAAGAGGGTACCGAGCTTTGTGGCCCAGTTCTGTCTTCCTCTTTTGGTCATCCCCATGCAGGAGAGATATTCAGTTGGAGAATGATCAGGTCCTAAACATTTTAGACACCAATCATGGGTGTCAGTGACAGAAATGGTACCACCACACTTAGTACATTTTTTAAAACCACTAGTTGGCTTTTACATGATTTAGGAACATGGGGCCTAATGCCTAAAATGGCACCTAGCACCAAAGAGGAAAGTTTCTGAAAAGAAACAGTGTAAGTTTTTTTTTTTTTAATGAAAAGAAGAAAAGAACTGGCGGTACTGGTAGGCGTAGTGCGGTAGGCAAACGCAACCACAAGAAAGAAATTTAAAGATGGAATTTTCTGCGGTGACAGGGAATAGGTCCTCTCGGCTCCGCAGAAAACAAAGAACTGAAGAGGGAGAGTTGGGAAGGCAGCGCACATGTGCTGAGGGATGCTCCCAAAAGCGTTCCTATTGGACACTGAGGAGCGTTCCCGCGCAGGCTCCGTCGGTACAGACGATACCTATATGTGAGGACTACATTCCTGCATGTTCCTGGAGATAACACTTTTCCTGGCACATGTTAAAAGTAGTATCTGTAACTAAACAAAACAAGATTGGTACACATCAATCTAGAGGTGGCGAGGCATATTCAAAGCAAGTAACGTAGTTAGCAGACCTACTAACCATATTCATCGTGGTGAACGGCATATTCAGCAGCACAGAGCCCATTTTGTGCCACTGAATATCCCCATCTAATGCTGCAGTATGCCCTGATGCTAACCAGGTAGCATGGGAATGTTCCAGGAGCGGTGCTCTCCATAACTATTCAGCAATGATATTCAGCCACTGGCCAGTTATTAAACAGACTAAGGTAAGCCACGTTAAAGGTTGGCCTAACTTTAGCTGGGTTAGCTAACTGGGCAGCTGTTGAGTATTGCTGATGCCCAGTTAGCTAACATGCTCTCCACCAGTGGCTAGATATGACCTCTACATTGAATATCCAGCAATAGTCAGCCGCTGCAAATGTCCCCCGTGCTTTCTTAATGGAAACTATGGAAAGTCATCAAAATAATGATTGCAGTTGCAGGCAAAGATTACTGCTGCCCTTCCCTCCTCTAAACATATGAACACCCAGGAATAATAAAAAAAACCACATTGCAAAATTGTTAACAGTTCCCTGTTTTATTGCAATACATCAAAGTTGGGTTAATATTTATTAAGTGTGTTACCAACATAAAATATTGGTGGTTAGTCTTTTACTACATTATTGACCACCCACCTTAAATATTTCTGTGCAAAAGAATCTACATCATTGATCTGTAGCAGAGAATCTCTTACAAAGTCCCTACAACATGGAGGGCATAAACCAAAAACATCAAATAAAATAATAAAATAAAATACAGAGCGATAAGAGGCTAAACAAGACCTCCTCCCCTTTAACCTGGCAGCTTTTATACTCTAGAACAAAAAGTGATTACACCTATGACATGCAAAACTGTACAATAATATTACAATGGAAAAAAACCTAAAAAATATATTTTTAAAAATAAATGATATGAAACTTGTACATAAAAATGCAGTAAAATTTCATTGAAATACCAACAGTGGTTCTTTCTAGTAGTGTATTTTAAGCATATTGCGTCCCTGTTTATCACTTCATTTCTTAAAGGAAATATGTTTTTCTTTGCTTTTTATCCCTGAATGGGAAGAAAGAAAATGGTCATGAAATCTCCTAAATGTACAAGGGAAGTTACATAAGCAGGGTTAAGCGATAGTCGGCATGAGCGTCGGAACCCTCAGGTACAGGATTCCTTGCCCACAGCTACAGGTTTGGTTAAAGCACATGGAGGAAAGCTGGGGAAGCAGAGCAGAACTACGTAACAGAACGAAGCAGACGACGTCATTCATGCCTTCTCATCTGCTCTAACCCGCTGAGATTCTCAGCATACGAAATCTGCAGTGAGAGACATCACAGGCAATAATAAAGGACCTCTACTGAAATGTTATGGATTAAAAGAATTGTATTTTAAAAAGGAGATGTAAAAAGGTAATCTTTTCCCTAAACATGGAGGAGGGGGACAACTGGCCGTTCTAGTTCCAGCTTGGAATTATTTAGGAGTTAGTACATTTAGCAACATTTGAGTCCAAATTTTCCTAGTTCTGCATGCTAGAAAATCTGCAGAGCACTGTTACTTCCACGTCCAGTACTAGAGAAATTCCCCCTAGGAGAACATGCCCCATCCTGCTGGGGAAGGAGAGCTGCTGTAGCATGATTAATTCCAAGCAATATAACTGGCAGGTGCACAAGTCAATGCTCCCGTTTGCAAAATTACCCATTTGGAAGGTGGGAGGACTCTTCTATTTTAATATCACCCCAAAAGGGTAAGTAAAGCACAGTTACTTACCTGTAACAGGTGATCTCTGGGAACAGCAGGAATTAGTCCTCACATATGGGTACGTCGGTACCGACGGAGCCCGTGCGGGAAAGCTCCCCAGCTTCTTAGAATAGAAGCTTTTGGGACCTCCCACTGCACATGCGCACTGCCTTCCCGCCTTCCTGAACAGCTCTCCTCAGTTTCGAGTTTATAGCTGAGTCAACAGAGAGAGGACAGGAAGATAGATAGATAAAAGATACAACTCCTAGGGGAGGTGGGTGGGTTGTGAGGACTAATTCCTGCTGTTCCCAGAGATCACCTGTTACAGGTAAGTAACTGTGCTATCTCCAGGAACAAGCAGGAATAAGTCCTCACATATGGGGACTCCCTAGCTTAGATGCATGGGATCCCCTGTAAAGGTTCGCCATCTCCGTATGGATCTCAGGCATCCATTCTGGGAAGGTGGGCAGGAGTTGTTTAGGAATGGAACAGGTGCTTGAGGACAGCCTGGCCAAACAAGGCATCCCGGCGGGAGTCCTTGTCCAAACAGTAATGGGCTGTGAAGGTATGAACCGAGGCCCAGGTAGCGGCTCGACAGATCTGATCTATGGAAACAGAGTGCAGATGAGCCATAGAAGTTGCCATGGCCCTCACATTGTGAGCAGTGACATGGCCTTCCAGAGAAATGTTTTTGCTCTGGTAAGCAAAAGAAATACACTGAGCAATCCAATTGGAAAGTGTACGCTTGGAGACTGGAAGTCCCAAATGGGAAGGATCAAAGGCCACAAAAAGTTGAGAAGACTTTCGATGTGGCTGAGTCCTATTAAGGTAAAAAGCGAGAGCTCTTTTACAATCCAGAGTATGAAGGTTCCTCTCTGCATTGGATGCATGAGGAGCTGGAAAAAAGACAGGTAGATATACCTCTTGATTAAGATGAAAAGGCGAGACCACTTTAGGCATAAAGTGGGGATTCGTCCTAAGGACCACCTTATCATGATGAAATCTTGTGTAAGGTGGATTAGCCACTAAAGCCTGCAGCTCACTGATGCGGCGAGCCGAAGTGACTGCAATGAGGAAGATGACCTTCCAGGAAAGAAATTTCAAGGAGGTGGAAAACATTGGCTCAAAAGGTGGCTTCATAAGTTGACCGAGCACTAGATTCAAATCCCATGCGACCGGGGGTGGTCTGATGGGAGGTTTAGTGAGAGTCAGGCCTCTCATGAATCTTGCAACAAGAGGATGAGAGGAGATAGGTTGTCCATTTATATGTTTCAAGGATGCTGCAATAGCACTTAAATGGACTCTTACCGAATTCGTCTTGAGGCCTGCATTGGATAGATGCAGGAGATAATCAAGAAGAGAATTCAAAGGAAGTGCCAGAGGGTCAAGACCCTGCTGAGCACACCAAATGGAAAAACGTTTCCATTTGAAAGCATAGGAACGCCTGGTAGAGGGTTTCCTAGAGGCAGAAAGGATATCTTTCACTGGTTGGGAAAGATGAAAGTCTTGAAGGCTTAAGCCTTCAGTAACCAAGCACTGAGGTGAAGGGATTTGGGGTTTGGGTGCCACAAAGTCCCCTCCTCCTGAGACAGGAGGTCTGGCGCAGCTCCCAGATCCAAGTAGGATCCCTGGGAGAGCTGTAGAAGTAGAGGGAACCACACTTGGCGTGGCCAGCGTGGAGCTATGAGGATCATAGTTCCATGATCCCTCTGGAGTTTGAACAGAGTCTTGGGAATCAAAGGAATGGGTGGAAAGGCATATAGGAATGCCTGATTCCAATTCAGGAGAAAGGCGTCCGTAGCCTGAGCTCCCTGACACGGAGTTCTGGAACAGAACCGGGGAAGTTTGGCATTCCACGGACTTGCAAAGAGGTCTATGTCCGGGGTCCCCCATTCCTGAAAGATTCGGTTTATTTGGTCCAAATGTAGGGACCATTCGTGTGGCAGCAGAACTCGACTGAGCCTGTCTGCCCGAGAGTTTTGAACTCCTGGGAGATACACTGCTAGCAGGTGAATCTGATGCTCTCTGGCGAAGGCCCATAGTCTTAGAGCTTCGTTGCAAAGCGACAGAGAGCCCGTCCCTCCTTGTTTGTTTATGTAAAACATGGCCACCTGATTGTCCGTCTGAACTAGGACAGTGAGGTTGGCTAGGAGGGAGTGGAAGACCTTGAGGGCAAGGTAAATTGCTCGCAGTTCCAGAAGATTGATATGAAGGGTGGTCTCCTGTAGAGACCAAGTGCCCTGAGTGGAGAGAGTTTGCAGATGGGCTCCCCACCCTGTTTGGGAGGCATCTGTTGTGAGGGTTGCTTGGGGTAGCAATGGTTGAAATGGAGCCCCCAACAACAGATTCTTGGTGGAAGTCCACCAGTGGAGGGACCAAAACAGACGATCGGAGGTTTGTATTTGGTCTGAGAGCGCTCCTGACGCCTGAGTCCACTGAGTGGCCAGGGTCCATTGAGCTGCTCTCATATGAAGACGAGCATAGGGCACCACATGCACTGTGGAGGCCATATGACCCAGTAGGCGTAGCATTTCCCTGGCTGTCAAGTGAGTGCTGGACTGAGCTTGGGAGGCCAAACTCAGGAGGCGCTGGCCTCGAACATGTGGAAGGTAGGCCCTTGCAGTGATGGTGTCCAACTGGGCCCCTATGAATTCTAGAGATTGAGTAGGGATGAGTCGGGACTTGGGAAGGTTTACTACCAGTCCCAGATACTGCAAAAGGCTCCTTGTGTGGTCCAGGGAAATCTGGGCCTGTGACTGAGTTGGAGCTCGGATGAGCCAGTCGTCCAGATATGGGAAGACAAAGATTCCCATGCCTCTTAGAAATGCGGCTACGACTGCCATGCATTTTGTGAATACTCTTGGAGCAGAGGCTAGACCGAAGGGGAGTACTCTGTATTGGAAATGTTTTCCCTGAAACAGAAAGCGAAGATACTTTCTGTGGGATGGATGGATGAGTATATGTGTATACGCATCCTGTAGGTCTAGAGAACAAAGCCAGTCCTGACCCTGGAGGTAAGGAAGGAGAATGCCGAGAGACAGCATTTTGAATTTCTCCTTGAAGAGAAATTTGTTCAATTCTCTCAGATCTAGGATTGGTCTGAATCCCCCTGTCTTCTTTGGAATGAGAAAATAAGGGGAGTAGAAACCGGACCCTTGTTGAGGAAGAGGAACCTCTTCTATGGCCCCTTGGGCAAGAAGAGAGGAAACCTCTTGACCCAACAGGGTTAGGAGAGATGGGGGAGAATTGAATGGTCTCACCATATGATGGGGAGGAAGGCTGGAGAAATGAAGTTTGTAACCCTCTCGAATGATAGAGAGGGTCCATTGTTCTGTTGTGATTTGTTCCCATCTGGGAGCAAAGTGAACCAACCTTCCGGGTATGGTGAGAGGTTCTGGTTGTGTTAGAACCAGAAGTGGCAAGTTCCCTAGGAGCAAGTCAAAACCCCTGAGGGGTTGGAGCCTGCTGAGCTACAGTAGCTGCTGCAGGCTTAGCTCGTGCTTGTTTGGATTGCTGACGCTTAGCAGTATAGCGAGGTTGAGAAGACTGCTGGCCAGTATTTGAAGCAACTCTGGCCTTCTTATAGTAAGGCCTTTTAAAAGACTTTTTCTTAGTAGGAATTGAAGTGGACTTTGAAAGTCTTTCCAAGGTGGCATTTTCAGCATCCATCTGGGTGGCTTTGATTTGCCACTCTTCCCCAAATAAGTTCTCACCTGTACAGGGCAGATTCCGTAAGCCATCTAGAACCCAAGGTTCCAGATCAGAGGCCTGGAGCCAAGCAAGACGTCGGGCTGCAATAGCAATGCCCGAAGCCCTACTGGCTCCCTCAAAGGAATCATATGCTGCCCTATTAGAGAACTTAGAAACCTCTAAGAGTTGTTTCACTAGGGAAAGGAATCCCTGCTTTTTATCCTCAGGGATAAAGGGGGCAAAATGCCGCACCTTTTTGGCAAGTTCCTCCAGGAACATGCCCATATAGAGACTGTAGGAATTAATCCTGGCTATAAGCATACTAGCCTGGAAAATTTTCCTACCAAAAGAGTCCAAAGTCTTACATTCCCGTCCTGGAGGGGTGGAAGAGTGCCTTTTGGTACTCCTAATCTTCTTCATTGCAGACTTCACCACAATAGAGTGGTGGGGCAATTGAGTCTTTTGGAAACCAGGAGAAGGAGGGACCCTATACATGGTGTCCAACCTACGGGAATAAGGAGACAAAGTCAAAGGATTTTCCCAGAAATCCATCAGTTGTTCTTGAAGGATTTCATGGATAGGCAGGGTAACTGCCTCCTTAGGGGCCTTTGAGTATCCCAAAATATCCAGTTTTTTGGATCTGGGTTCCTTTTCAGAGGATGTGGTAATAGAAAGGGCTGTAGCCATATCTAAAACAAAGTCCTGGAAGGACAAATCCTCTGGAGGGGACATTCTCCTTTTAGGAGAAGAGGGCTCCTCAGGTAAGTTGAGTGAAAACTCAGCAGAATCATCAGAGGAGTGAAAATCCTCAGAGGAATCGGTGCTTTCCTCTAACGCACGATACGCGTACCGATCGGTATCGATATCGGGCGTATCGGGTATGGAACCGGTATGGAGCGAAAGCCCATACGGTACCGACTTGCGTTTAGAGGTGGATGGCCTCGATACCGGCATGGCGGACGATACCGGTATCGGGCCCGGAACCGCTGAAAGCGGAACCGATGGCGTTGCAGCTTTAATGAAAGCCATGACGGCCTGCTGCATGGACTGTACAGTATCGCCCATGGACGCCATAGCTGCCTGGATGTCGGTACCGGAGTGACCCGGTACCCCAGAGCAGGCTAACAGGTGATCTGTCGAGGCCGTAGCATCGATATCAACCTGAGACCCCTGAATTGGCGTTTTTGGAAGTTGGACTTCCCGCCGGGGTTGTTTGGCTGGGGCAGGGTCCTCAAGTTCTAAGCTAAGAGCCTCTCGATGCTTTGAAGGAGATTTGCTCTTTGAGGACTTGCCCACAGAAGGTTTGGTTACCTGAGATCCATCCGGAGAAGAAGACCTGGATGACTGTGATGCTGTATTCTCTGAAGCAAACAGCACATGGAATTTGTTGGCCCGGTTCTGCAGCCCACGTTTAGACATGTGGGAGCAAGATGGGCAGTCCGGTATGGAATGGTCAGGCCCCAAACATTTCAGACACCAGTCATGGGTGTCTGTGACTGAAATAACAGCATTACATTTGGTACACTTCTTAAATCCAGGGGCTGGCTTCTCCATGAGGAGAAATTGAGTAGGCCGAGAGGCCTCTCTGAAGTGACCAAAAAGCTAAAAAATAAGAAAAAAGAATTATAATTTTTTAAAGAAAGAAAGAAAAGACCGGCGATACCGGTATCGGTATGGGGAAGGCAGGTACGCGGTCTAAAGAAACAAATAAAATAACAATTTCTTCAGCGGTGACAGGAACACGACCTGCTGGCTCCGCGGAAAAAGAGAAACTGAGGAGAGCTGTTCAGGAAGGCGGGAAGGCAGTGCGCATGTGCAGTGGGAGGTCCCAAAAGCTTCTATTCTAAGAAGCTGGGGAGCTTTCCCGCACGGGCTCCGTCGGTACCGACGTACCCATATGTGAGGACTTATTCCTGCTTGTTCCTGGAGATAGTTATTTTTTAAAAAGAGTAATAATCCTCCCCCTCAGCAAGATATTTTAGAAAGGAGCAAAATGTTTTGGTGGATACCAATAGACTTTGAATACATCATAAGACCCAAAAGGTGCTGATAATCTATTAGAATGTGCTCTCTGGAATAAGCTACTGTAATTTTAAAATTAATTTTCCGAGCAACTTTGAAGTGTGGATCTAAGCCATACCACTGCTCTGGGGACTCACAGGGGCGCAGAACCTTTGGCAGCTAATCACATTACAGGGATATTTCCTACCATTTATAACTCGGTCTGGGTAACTAGCTCTTTACTCTGCCTCCAGCAAAGATGTACATTGCTAGAAATGTTCCACACCAGAGAGGACTATGGCTCAATCACTCATGCAAGACATTTTCTAGTCCTGAGAGTGCAACACATGAGTACTGTTGGATGTGATGGCGGAGTTAGTCCTTTTTGCCACTCTCACAAAATACCCATGGAAAATGTTTTCCATGCCTATCAGAGAGACGTGAAGGAGCGCCAGTGTACACAGGAATCAACATCTCAAGCACAAATTTCCAAAGTCAGCCACAACTCACCAGAGACTCTTATTAAAATTGAAGCTATACTTAATGTTGGCAGAGGAACATTGATAGAGGAAATATCCAGCTGCATCCAACCAATGGTAACCCTCAGTCAGTCAAACAAAGACCTTGCATATCTGCATGAAGTCTGATTTCTATAATAAGACATGCACTGCCCCCAACTCCTGCACTTGGTTTTCTGAGACTCTAGTTAATGCTAATTTCTGAAACACCATCAGCGAACAAGCATTTTAAAAGCTAATTCACACTGCACAGCATCCCTGCTGAAGAGATCTTAGATCTATGTTTACGCGACATGCTCAAGGGCACGCAGTGAGTAGTGGAATGAATGGACTGATGCAGAAGCCTCGGTGGCCTAACTATGTCACCACACTGCCAGTCGATCTGATGATATATGAGATAAACAGATGGCTTTCAGAACAGGCCTACCCTTGTAAACATTTCTTACAACCTTTCCTTAGATAAGAAACAATTCTGCTGAAAAATAGGTGTCAGATAGTTGACGGCCATGACTGGGTGGGCTTATGATGCTTGTTATTTCTAATAAGATACTCTAGGAATATTTTGGCAGACAATGAAAACATTGAGGGCTAAGTGAACTTCAAGGACACAGCACAGGAGATAGTTACTAGGAAAGTTACTCTTCAGCCAAACCTGCCTGGGAAGCAGAGAAGTAGATATCCCTGAAGCTGAAGAGATGAGGTTTTGCTGAGCAATGGTCTCTGACAGGTAGAATAACTATAGGTTATCTCTGCACGCTTCTCATCTCTGCACAGCAGCACTGATGGACCATATCACTGAAAGAAAAGGGCTGAATTCTCCAGCTAGTCCCACTCACTTTACCAGCTGCAGAGACTCAGAAGCGATGAAACCTGGCAGGCCAGCCTGGTACCAGGAGGCAGCAGATTAGCACACATACAGCAGCATCAAGTGGAAATATTTGCTTGCCACCAAAGAAATACAACTGATTTTACCTCTAAACAACTGGTGCGCTTACAGGCAATCCAGTCTCAATGAAAGACAATTTATTTCTTAAATTTCTATTCTTTCCAAAATCCTTACAAATAAAGCTTGCAAGTTTATAGAATGACTTGCGTGAGTTCACCCTCTGTTTGTATCCAGAAAGTCAGTTTGTTGGAGGGGACCTCAGCACCTCTTTACTGCTTTTATTGACATGATATTTTAACACAAACAAGACAATGTTATAATGCAAGTCAAATACCGCCAGTACAGCTAAAGCCATCATTCAACATCTCAAACCTTAAAATGCAGCTTGGAAAAGGTGCTAAACATAAGTGCCTTGGAAACCTCAATAGACAGTATGTGCTAAATGTCAAAATAAGATGTTTTCCCTCCTGTAAGAATGCAAATGTGTATCCTTGATGCATGCAATAGAATGGGAGTCACCTACAAACCAGTTAATATAAAGTGAAATCTGTTCTGTGGCTCTCTTTCACCCTTGCTCCTTCAAACTATCATGAGGATTGTCAATAGCTTCCTTCTAGAAACAAGGTAAGTCTCATTCTCCTGGACTGAATACAAGTGGGGGAAGATTAATCCTTTGGAGCAGCCAGTGAGAGAACTGTACAAGAGCAATCGATAAGAGGGCAGGCCTGGGGGAAAATGAAGCATTTCATTCCAGAATGCCACACCTGTTTTAAGCAAAATGTTTGCAATAAAACCCATAGAGCCAGACAGCTCAAATAGTGCCGCTTCTACTTGATTTCTGTCCCATTGCCCTCCATCCAAGCATCAGCACACGAATGATCCAAGCTCAGCTCTCACCCCCATGCAAGACAGAATAGACACTTGTAAAAGTTTTCAACACTTTTTTTTTGGTCTTCTTATCCGTGGAATATAAACTGGAAAACAATTAGAGATGATGGCAGCCTGCTTAACCAAGAATACTAAAAGACATCTATTTCCCCTCATGAAGAGTATTTAATCTCAGAAATTTAAAATGTTTCTGTTGGAGAAAGGCTTAGTTTTGTGACGAGTCAGAATTTTAAATCTGGCTTTTTGAGGAGATGGAATGTTAAACCAAGCAGAAGACAGAGCTTCCAGAGGCATATGGTCACTATCCTGTTGTACTCTGAATGAAACAGCAACATGAGGAAACCCCACTACCAATTCTGACTTTGTGACTTCAGTGGCTCCATGTTCCCAGATGATTTACATGAGTTAAATTTGAGAAGGAGCCTCTCTGAGCAATCCCACCTGGTATCTATTGCAAGATAACATGTGGTCAGTAAGGTATCAGGGTTTAGAATAAGGAAGGGCCTGAGAAGCTCTTGATAACCTCTCATTCCCTCCACAGCAAGTCATTCTCCCAGTCAGTGGCTTGGATGTGTCAGAGAGCCAGTGAAAGATTTGCTCCTATTTCTCATGTAGGATGCTGCCAAGATTAGAATAGGAAAGTACCCTAGAGGACATGGAAAGAGTCAAATCTCAGGGTCAACATTATTGTTCTAAAAAAACTATGCTCGATTATGAGAAGATCAGGGCTTCAATTATGTTACTTATTAAGTAGACATAAAAAATGAAATTTCTCCTTTCACAGTAGTGCGAGACAAAAGGAGCAGTCTCTCACCCTTCATCATTAACACCAGCTGGCAACATTAATCTGGAGTACCTATGAAAACAAAGTGAACACAACTTTCTATCCAAACTCTTTGAAATAGATGGCATTTACTTATTCATGTATTTATGCACATATACTTTTACTGATAGACTTCTGTATTCATATACTATATTCCTATAAAATAGGCATTATTTGGAGTAGTTTGGTGCACTGCACACCAAGCAAACAGGCATTGGTCAGTGACTGCAGACACTTCTCTGATTAAATCTGTTTCCACTGATGTTCTGCAGGCAAAGCCCCTAAAGTCAAATCATCTAATGCCAGTGCAGGGTGCTAAGGCAATCCCTTTTACCCTTCTACTCACTAGCTTATACTTCTGGGTATACCCTGTTTTATTTAAACTCTAGTTCTTTCTTTTAGGCAGGGGTGAGGGAATTACTCAAACTGTTGTAGCCATTTGAACTGAAACCAATGCTACCAAAACACTACTGTGAGTCTCCTTTCCCACTACTCTGGCTTGGCTTCTCGTCGCTTGTGAACATCTGCTTGATGCTGTGCTGGAGAAGGTGGTGCCTTTTCTTTCTCCACCCAACTTCCAGATCATCTGGACAGAGGTAGGGGAAGAAGGGGATGATGAAAGCAGGAGAAGTGGGGTGGGCAAGGATGAGCCACTCTGGCTTTGTGTCCCAGTGCTGAAGCTCTTCATGTGTCCCAGCTTGTTTGGTCGCTGCTCTCCAGGGAGAGGCTCTTGGTCTTGTGAGGAGACACTGGGCTGGGAGGACTGCTAAGGTTTGAGCTGTTAGAAGCTGTAGAATGTCTAGGAGAGTCTGAATCCTGTAACGCAAAACAGAGAAAGATGAGCAGTCAGAAGCCTTTCACTGGCGGCATTCTATAAAGGAATAAGCCTCTGTATGCATAAAGCTTTCACTTCACCCATCCTTCTCCAAAGCTGTTTGCTGTTTAACATTTTTTTAGTGGGGTACACTCCCAGTGGAATTTAAGGGGTTCCCCTTAACAATTGACTGCAGCCCCTAGAAATAAGTTGGTGGGTCCTACAACCTCAAAAGGCATTCTCGAAAGTTTAAGACAGAGTGGAATGCCACCAGCAATAGCTGGAAAATTTAGGACTTTCACACCTTTGCACTTCGCAGTCCTGATATTTGCTTCAAACCAGAGTTTTACTGATAGACAAAAATCACAAAGCAATACAGAAAATAAGAATTATGAGTCGAGGCAACAATTCAATCTTCGGCGATTCATTACTTCCAGCATAGGAAAAAATGTATTTATTTATATATTTATAGTGTCACTAGACACTCCAAACTCCAGGTTTTTTTTAACGCTCACTGAACTGAGACTTGGGCTTCCCACTGTTACCTCTGCGATACTTTTCTTCTACACACCAGGGGTAACTAAAGAAAATCCTTGAACGTCTCTTCAAGTACAAAATTAATTTCTATACTATCTGGATGAACAAAGTCCCAGGACGAAGTTCCCATCTCTCTAGCATAGGGATCCCTCAGCCTTCTAGACACTGTTTAATTGAGTCTCCTCTGGGCTCATTCCTAAACACATTCTAGAGAGAGAGATCATCTCTTCAAGTTGACATGAAATCTGCTTAAATACCTTCTATATCTCTGAGTCCAGGATTTTTTTGGAGAAGTATTTTGCAATTCAACTCTTATTAGATTTTTAAAAAATAAACAATAAAGCATGTCCCAATGAGAATACACACTTGAAACCATTACATATGCCACTGCATGTCTCAAACAATATCTGTAATGCCCAAAAAACCCTCCTCCCTCGCTAGCTCATCCTTATTTCGTTTCAACTTTTGGAGCCTCATGCTTCTTGACTGAGTCTCCACTTCCAAGAAATTCACCATATTGCCTCAACGCTGTTAAACTATTAAGGCTATACAAATAACTTAATCTTTCACAGAAACCTCTAGTATTCGGCAAGTAAACTTTATTTATTTATTTATTTATTTAGCAATCATTTATATACCACTACTTCCAGCGATCAGCAGCGGTCTGATTACATAAGGAGAACTGTCAAATCAGTACAGTAAAAATTTGGGTGCTTATTTCCAGTTTGCTGCTATTTCTCTTGAGTAGCATATTTCAGAAAATACCAACTCTTCATATTCAAAGCTGGAATTTAACTACAATATGCAATTAATAAATTTTGGGATCTCTTTTCAAAACACATCCCATTTCTTCTTCTATAATAGAAATACAATCCCTCCAAAAATTCTGATTTTCTTAGCATTCCCATCACATTCGAAAGTAAAAGCCCACTCTCCTACTGGAGTTAAATGCCAGTGGTAGAACAGATTTAGCCCATTTTCCAATAAGTTAGCTGCTATCAATATTTTGCATCAAATAAACAGAACCCCCCAATGTCCAATGACTGCAAAAGTGTATCAAAAACCGAAAGTCATATTTTGCAGACATTTAAGAAAATGCTTTTCCATTTCACAGGCTCAAAGGTTAACACCCAAATCTTGCTCCCAATGCAGCAACTGCCTCGGAAGCAAAACTGAAGCATATGAAAGAATCCTATACATTTTAGATATCATGCCCTTATGCCCCAAGAATCCCTTTCCAAGGGTCCTCTCTTGCTTTCTCTGCTGTTAAATAGGGTCTCACTTGAAAGTAACCATATCTATGCCTTCAATCCAAGCCATACCGCTCCTCCAACAATTCAAAGGAAGTCCTCTCCACCTGGGCAAGGAATTGTCCCACCCTATAGGACCCTTCCTCCTTCTACTTCCTGACCAATAAAGAAGTAAGCCTCAGAGGAAAGTCTATATTACACCTAATAGGCGTCAGAGAAGGAAATCTCCCTCCCCTCTACAAATTTCTTCTAAGCTATAGTGGGAACAGGACTCAGGGGCCCAAAACTTGAAATCCAGCTGCTTACCCACATTGAGCTCCCATTCCAGGGTGGCAGAAGGCCTTTTCTTGGGGGGGGGGGGGCAGACAAGAAAGCATTACTCACCTGTAACAGGTGATCTCTAGGGACAGCAGGAATCAATCTTCACATATCGGTATCACTGGTACCGATGGACCCCATGTGTGAATGCTCCCCAGCATCCAACTGGAAGGCTTTAGGGAGCAATCCACTGCACCTGCGCATCTGCCTTTTCAAGTCTTCTCCTCAGTTGAGTTTATAGGAGAGATAGTGGAAAAAGAGAATACCCTAAAACTACTAGGGGAGGAGAGTGGGTTGTGATTCCTGCTGTTCCTGGAGATCACTTGTTACAGGTGAGTAACAATGCTATTTCCAGGAACAAACAGGAATATAGTCTTCACATATGGGACTCACTAGCTCCCAGGCACCAGACTGGAAGAGGGTAGCACTGGTATCCCCGAGGCTAAAGGATAGAGCCAAGTATGAATACAATGTGGCCTTGTTGGACTTGACTGCGGTTGGCTAGACCACTTCTAATGGAAGTCTGGTGCCAGAAAGAATTCCGCTCATTTGTCGGATGTGAAATATTATGTGTTGTTGCGGGTGGATCCCTCGGCTGGTATACAGGAGGAGATACGGGAGTTGACAGCATTAGCGTTGTCGTCTAATTGGATTACATCTAAAGAACATCAGTTTTTAAATAAGACACATCCGATCACTCCGATATTTTATATGGTGCCCAAAATCCATAAGGATATACACAACCCCCCGGGCCGCCCTATAGTTTCATGCCACGGCTCTCTTCTAGAACCGCTATCTCAATTCTGCGATGTATTTTTCCGCCCCTTATTGCCTACTGTTCGATCTTATATACGGGACTCTTTTCATTTCTTGAAAATTTTGAATGATCTACCGGGTGACAAGACCTCCTGGTATATGGTTACTATGGATATAAAAGCTCTTTATACCAATATTAACCAGGAGGCTGCGTTGGCCATGGCAGAACAGATCCCGTTTATTTTACCACCTCGTTTGCCAAAATCCTTTGTGGTTCGGCTATTACGGTTGGTATTGACAAAAAAAAATTTTCAGTTTGAAGATCAATTTTATCAACAAGTTTATGGCATTGCCATGGGGGCAACGGTAGCACTGGCGGTGGCTACATTTTATATGGCAGAATTTGAGACTAGACACATTTATCCCTCTCTGTGGTTTCAGTGGATACGTATGTGGTCTCGATTTTTGGATGATGTATTTTTCTTTTGGACGGATATGGAAACAACTTTAAAGGAGTTTTTCAGTTGGATTAATACGTTGTCGCCTGATCTTCAATTTATGCCTATTTTTCATAAAATGCAAATAGACTTTTTGGATATCCGGTTAATTAAAGAGGGCCCGGGAGTACGCTCGACCTTATATCGGAAGGAAGTTCAACGGAACACTTTGCTCCATTATCGAAGTTATCATCCGGGTCCCCTGAGCAGGGGATTACCGGTGGGGCAATTTATACGTTTGCGACGATTGTGTTCCACACTGGAAGATTTTAAACTCCAGGCATCTCAGTTGAAAGTTCGTCTGAAGGACCGGGGATATCCCCCGGCTGTTATCAATCGGGCGTATCGTCGGGCCCGGTTTAATTATCATGATTGGTGGGACACCCCGGGTTCTAGTTCTGAGGATTCCCCTCCTTTTGTTGGTGTATTGCCATACATGCCTGGTACAGCAGAGGTGATTAAAATCTTGAAATCTCATTGGCCACTGTTATCCCTACACTCGAGCTTTATGAAGCCGCTCATGTTTGCTTTACAGAGAGGGAAGAATATAGCAGATTGGGTGGTACATCATGATAGCTCTATTTCTCGGGCGGTGATGGGGGCTTCAGTGGGCCATTTTAAATGTATTGGGTGTGATTTTTGTGCATTGACCTTAGAGGGTCCTATGTGGCAACATCCTTTTAACCATCAGAAGATCTACAGTAAATATACTATGACATGTTTAACTGCTTTTGTAGTGTATATATTAATTTGTCCTTGTCAGCTGATCTATGTAGGCAAAACGACACGGGCTATGAAGAAACGCCTTCAAGAACATCGATCTCGGATTAATGGAGCTGTATTGACGGCTCCATTAGCTTTACATTGCCAGGAACATCATCATAACTTTGCGGACTTGCGCTAGCGAATTATTGATCACATTCCTCCTAATGCTCGAGGAGGTGATCGAGGCTCACGTTTGAGTTACCGCGAGCAATTCTGGATTTTCACCTTGGATTCTTTAGAACCCCAGGGGTTAAATTTGACGGTGGACTGGTGGACTCTAGTTTGAATGAATAAAAGTTGAGTGTATCGCATGCCTATTGGATACCAACTGATTATGTGCCCGTATTGGGGCGTTTAAAAAGAAGTTTTGGTTTCCGGTGAGGAGAGGAGCAACAGAGTTTGATAAAGAGTCGGGAGATTCAGTGACTCGAAACAGCTACAACGTTGGGTTACTTGGAAGGGGGGATTCCCCTCATATAGTTGCTCAAGAATTTGGGATTCCTTGGACCATGTATGTTTGCTTGGCGTGTGGATGGAGCGGAGATATCTTCTTTGAAATCTTTGAGGCGGCTCAGCTTTGACCAGGAAACCCTTGAATGGACATCAGCGTTGGGACTGAAGCTTATGCTGTGACCGTTGGCCTCACTGTGGATTCCCATTGCCTTTTCGTTGAAGTGCTCCTGCTCCAAGCTAAGTGACTTTGGTTAATCCCTTTATGTTTTCTACACTTTCAGTTGGTGGTAGTGGGTTGATGTCCCTCTATTCCTTATTAGGGTTGGGTCCCTAATTTAAATTAAAAGAGAAAAACGGAACAGCACACAACGAGAGGGGGTTCCCCTCATGGAGTGAGTTCCAACAAAAAATATTATACATTATTGTGTTTCCCTTTTTGGTGTGTAGAAAGAATTCCGGGGCAGAGGGTAGGAGTTGCATTTAAGTCCCAAAAAGGTGCTGGAGGACAGCCTGGCCAAAGTCAACATCCCAACATGAGTCCCTGTCTAGGCAATAGTGTGCAGCAAAGGTATGAATGGAGGACCAGGTAGCTGCTAAAACAGATTTAATCAGTGGAGATGGACCGAAGATTGGCAACTGAGGTTTCCATGGCTCGCACGTTGTGAGCAGTGACGCCATCCTCAAAGGAGAGTCCCCTTGAGGGTAGGCAAAAGAAATGCAGTCTGCAATCCAGTTGGATAAGGGTGTGCTTCGTAACTGGCAGTCTAAGGTGACGTGGATCAAAGGAAATGAATAATCGAGAGGATTTCCTGTGATTCTTGGTTCTGTCCAAGTAGAAAGCCAGTGCATGCTTGCAATATAAAGTGTGGCATGCGGTCTAGGGAAGAAGACCGGTAGTATCACCAATTGGTTGAGGTGGAAGGGTGAAATCACCTTTGGAAGAAAGTGTGGATGAGTACAGAGAACCACCTTGTCATGGTGGAACTGGATGTATGAAGGATCCGACACTAAAATCTGCAATTCACTGATGCGGCGAGCTGAGGTGAGGACGATGTGGAAGATGACCTTCCAAGACAAGAATTTTAAAGTGGTGGTGGATAAAGGCTCAAAAGGAGGCTTGAGCAGTTTTATTAGGAACATGTTGAGGTCCCAGACTACCAGTGGTGGTTTGATCAGTGGCTTGGACAGCAGGAGACCCCGCATGAATCATTGCACCAAGGGGTATGAAGAAATAGGATGCCTGTCCACCGGCCTATGATAGGCTGAGATGGCACTCAGATGGACTCTGACTGAGTTAGTCTTGAGACCTGCCAAGGATAAGTGGAGGAGATATTGTAAAAAGAATTCCACTGGGCAAGAAGGATCAATATTTTTCGGGGTACACCAGAGAGTGAACTTACACCATTTGCAGGCATAACAACATCTGATAGACAGCTTGTGAGATGCAAGTAGGTTGTCCTTGACCTGTTGTGGAAGGTCAAGGTCAGCAAAGATTATGCTTTCAGCAGCCATGCTGTGAGATGGAGGGCTTGTAGACTGATATGGAGAAGCGTCCTATGATCCTAAGAGAGGAGGTTGGGTGCATGTCCCAGGCTGAGAGGTGGAGTCTGCGCCAGACGAATCAGCAGAGGAAACTATGGCTGACGGAACCAGTAAGGGGGTATTAGGATAATGGAGCCCCTGTTGGCCTGCAGCTTGAACAGGATTTCGAGTACTGATGGGCAGGAATGCATAAAGTAGTCCCTTACCCCAGTGGAGAAGGAAGGCATCTGTTGCCTGGCTGTGCCGGGAGGGAAGCCTCGAGCAAAACAGTGGAAGTTGTGCATTCTTCTGGATGGTGAACAGATCTATTCTGGGGGTCTATCACATCCATGTCAGGCCATAACACCATTGCTCAACTATGGTAACACAATATATCAAGGCATTCCAAAGAGCTCACTATATCCACTGCAGCTAGCACAGAACACCGCTGCAAGGATTATCCTGGGACAAGCTCGCCATTCCAACATTAAGCCACTCCTCAAGCAACATCACTGTCTGCCCGTATCACAAAGAATCAAATACAAGGTCCTTATCAACACACACAAAATCATTCACAATGCCTCAGCTCTCATTCTGCATGCCTTAATATCAACCCACGGCTGCAATAGACCCATAAGACAGAGCATGTCTAACATGCTGGATATCCCAGCAGAAAAAACAAAACGCAGCCAAAGGACCAATAACAGGGCCTTCTTGCTATATGCTCTGGCACTATGGAACTCACTTCCGCCTCAAATAAGAGACATTCAACTTCTACAAGACTTCAGAAAATCCCGGAAAATCCTCCTATTCACAGAATACTATGGCCTAGCAACAAACGACACTTAACCAGCACAGCATCTCCATACACAGAACATTCACCTTGAACTCTAAGCAATTTACATTGCTGTATCACAGCATGTACATAGCTCAGCTACTTGTTTGAGAGTTTATTAATACCATTAGTTACAATGTATTCATTATGTTCAATGTACTGTGTACTTCTGTTTAAACCATTTCATGTTACTACCCTGAGTTACTTGTAAACCATCTTGACTTGTAGAAAGATGCTATAAAAAAAACCCCGTTAAATAAATAAATAAATGTGGAAGATCCAAGATGCCGTTTCCCAATCTAAAGTCCACTCGTGAGGACGTAGGATATGGCTGAGTCTATGCAAGGAGATTGAGTTCGCCCAGGAGATACATCGCCCTGAGATGGATGCAGTGTGCAATGGAGAAGAACCAGAGGCAAAGGGCTTCCTGGCAGAAGGGATAGGAACCCTTTCCCCCTGCTTGTTCACACAGAACATGGCCAGCTGGTTGTCCGTTCAAACTAAGATTTGTTTGCCTGACAGTTGGGGTTCAAAAACCTGAAGAGCATTCGTGAAAGCACGTAGCCCCAGGAGGTTGATCTGCAACTGAGATTCATGTTGTGTCCACTGCCCCTGTGTGGTGAGATTGTCTAGATGTGCTCTTCACCTGAGTTTGGAAGCATCTGTTGTCAGGGTGCATTGAGGTGGAGGCATCTGAAAAGGTGGCCCTCCGAGTAGGTTTTGAGGGGACCACCACCACTGAAGGGAGTTGACAAGTAGAGGGGTGTCATTGAGATGACACTGGGCTTTATGCATGTGAAGGCGGGCATAGGGGATGACATAGACTATGGTGCCTGGAACCTCCAGAAGGTGCAGCATTTCTCAAGCTGTCACAGCACTGTGATCCATTATGCTGTTGGCTAGCTTGATGAGGTGGGCAGAGCGATCTTGTGGCAGGAAAGCTCAGGCCTGACAAGCGTCCAGAAGTGCTCTGATGAATTCGAGCTGCTAGGATGGGAACAGGTGCGATTTTGGAAAGCTTTAAGATGAATTCCAGATCTTGGAGCACCTTGAAGGTGTGGGCTATCAAAAGTTACAGAACGGTAATAATCATGGGTGATTTCAATTACACCGGTATTGACTGGGTCAGTATCACGTCAGGACATGCTAGGGAGATAAAGTTTCTAGATGAAGTGGGGAAGAGCCTGCACAGAGCGACAGGTGCACCTACTCTTGCCATCTTGCTGGGCAGACTAGATGGACCATGCCGGTCTTTATCTGCCTAAAACTCAGTCCGCTTTGGAACGATAAACTGTGCACACTGTAGAGAAAAGTCGTTCACTATTAACTCAAAAAAGCATGTAGAGGAACTTATAACTTAGACTTGCACTTCAGTCAATCTTAAACCACAATGCTCAGTTATGAAACAAGGTCTCAGACTTAACCGGTGCTACTTCCCGACTCACGTCCTGGAAGAAAAAGCACCTTAACACATCAATGACCTTGTAAGAATTCACAACGAATGAGCCAGTCCTTCATCTCAACAGTAAAAACTTTAACATTCACTTCCACTCTTTACTTGAGAAAACTGGGCTGGACTCTCATGCGCGGCGTTTTTCTCGGCCCGAGAGAGAGATTGAAGTTATATTTGAGAAAGAGGGTCGTGGTTTAAAAGTGGAACGTTGGCAGCATCAGCGAACACCGTTATGAATTCAGATAACAGGATCCCCTGAGGAACCATATGTGAAACGCGGGATTGGTACCTGAGGCAAGCGTCGGGATCAGGAAAAAAGAGTTTTGAAAAGAGTTTCAGAGCGACGATAGAGTCCAGCCCAGTTTTCTCAAGTAAAGAGTGGAAGTGAATGTTAAAGTTTGTTACTGTTGAGATGAAGGACTGGCTCATTCGTTGTGAATTCTTACAAGGTCATTGATGTGTTAAGGTGCTTTTTCTTCCAGGACGTGAGTCGGGAAGTAGCACCGGTTAAGTCTGAGACCTTGTTTCATAACTGAGCATTGTGGTTTAAGATTGACTGAAGTGCAAGTCTAAGTTATAAGTTCCTCTACATGCTTTTTTGGGTCTTTATCTGCCGTCATTTACTATGTTACTATGAAGAAATTGTTTTACCTCTTTGGGGATTCTCCCCTGATTAGCCAGTCGTATAAGTACGGGAAGACAAAGATCCCCAAAATACGAAGGTAGACGGCAATCACTGCCATGCATTTTGTGAACACTTGGGGTGCAGAGGCTAAGCCAAAGGAGAGCTCTCTATACTGGAAGTGGATTTGCTGGAACCGAAAACACAGATACCGTTTGTGTTGATGGTGGATCAGCAAATGTGTATATGCCTTCTTGAGGTCTAGAGAACATAGCTAGTTGTTTCTTTGAAGGTATGGCAGAAGTGTAATGGGCCTGAATCCTCCTGTCTTCTTGGGGCTAAGAAAATAAGGAGTAGAAGCCCCTGCCCTCTTGGGTGGGTATAACTCTTTCTATGGTCTCCTGAGCTAACAGGGTGGACACCTCAACTGATGGATTTATCTGCAAGGGATTTATGGGATAATACCTTATGGAGGTGGTGATGGGGGGATGACAAGTTCTCGAAATGAAGCAAATAGCCCCTTTGGACGATATTGAGAGTCCACTGCTCTGTGAGCATAGGAACAGAGTCTGCCTGCTATGTGTAGTGGTAGGGAACACTGCAGAGGCAGAGTAGTTATGCTGTCAAGGTATGCTGTATGCCTGGATCTGGGCTGAGAGCATGCAGCCCTGATAGTACTTTCTGCCAAAGGCATCCATGCTGCATGCCTCCCTACCCGGGGGCACAGAGGAGTCCGTCTTCTGGCTTTTGATCTGACGCAAAGCTGACTCCACCACCATGGAGTTGTGAGGCAGCTGTGCCAATTTGAAGCCGGGACTCCGGCTGACTCGATACTGAGAATTGAGTCAACGGTTCACAATCGGCACCATCACCAGGCTTTTCCACATCCTGAACAGCCTTTCCAGGATGGGGGGCATGGGCACTGTCAGTGCCTCCTTCGGAGGAGCCTCATATTGTAGGATCTCGAGATCCTCAGTCCAAGGTTTGTCCCTGGGCACCATCACAAAAGCCAGTCCTGGAACATCTCCCTCATGAAGTCCAGAAAGGCTAGGTCCTCTGGAGGGGATTGCCGACGATGGTGAGGTAGAGAAGGGTTGAAGGGGACATCCCAATGGGGGATGGTGTTGGGAGACTCCTTATCGGTCTACCAATCTGACTCAGCGTCAGAGGAATCACCGAGTGATCCTTGGGCCGACTCGGCACTTACGATGGCTGATGCCTGTGCTCTGGGGCCACGGGGCCCGGCAGTGAGTTGCACCTTGAGTCAGATGCAGATGGAGTCGGCGTTGGACGAGCCAGCTTCTCCAGGATCAGCAGAGTCTCTTCCAGGGAAGTCCTCACCGAGGACGGCCTCGAGATTGGCACTGAAGATCTGGAGGTTCCGGGCATCAGACCATGCTGATTTTCAGGTCCACACTCCTGGCCTCGATGGTAGTTGGCTTCACAGCAGCTGACTCGGGTCTCAAGGTCATCGAGCCCGGAGCCGTGTCCCTAGTAGGGGAATCATCGATGCCATGGGATTCTCTTCTTGCTGGGGTTGCTTGGAGGGCTGGTCCCAGCTGTCACCAACTGTGTCGGGCCAAGAACTGTGAGCACAGGCACTGGAGGTCTTACCTGCCGGTCCAGGATCAGATATTGCCTTCAGCTTCGACGATGTCTTGGACTCACGGGGATGGGTCTTCGGAAGATGATCCCCGGGTCTGAGGCTCCATGACCAAGCATGGACATGCGACAATGAGTCATCGAATGCAGTTCTAAGAGCAGGGATTCCACCCCCAATGCCAGTCCAGAAGCAAACAGCTCTTCCTGCTGCTTTTTATGATCCTTGCGGGTCTTCACTGATATCTGTTTTGCACAGCGGGCAGGCAGACACATCGTGGTCCACTCTGAGACATTTTAAGCAGCAACTGTGGCAGTCCGTGATGGACATAGTGTGGGGGGCACTTGCCACATTCCTTAAAACCGCTGATCGAGGCCATAGCGGGAAGGATGGCATCCATGTCAAACTGCAATGTTTCGATCAGCTAGGTGGCAAGCAAAGACCCACATGCCAAGAAAACAGAGAAAAAAGGGGACCTGAGAAAAAACTTGATTTCCGAGGCAGTGGACTTGGGCAGCGGAAGGATGATCTGAACCGATCTTGGTGAAATGAACAAAGAAATTGGTGAAAAAAAGCTACTTTAACTGGGGGTAGAGGTGGCACGTCTGTAGGGCTCTCTGGAAAAAAGAAGACTTGGGCGGGAAGGTGACCACATATGCATGGTGTAAATCCCAACGGCTTTCTGTGAAAGCTGGAGAGTGGATCTGTGCGGGCTCTGTTGGCACCAATGTCACCCATATGTGAGGACTGACTTCCTTCCTGTTCCCAGTGAAAATCTTTTCTTCTTAGGATAGAAAGACTTCTTTGGATTAGTCTTTCTCCTAGAGAGGTCTGATGTTTTTCTGAAGAGGCGTTTGAGAGTGAGATCATCTGCCTCAATTTCTCCGGCCTTCTCTCTCCAACCCTTTCCAAACAGGTTCTCTCGGCCAATTTATCCTGAATCCACTGCTCAAGGTCAGATACCTGTAATCAGGCCATTCTGCGAGCACCGATGCGAGCTGCTGAAGCTTTGCTGGATGACTCAAATGCATTGAAAGATGCTCTAGTAAGAAATTTGGATGTATTCTGATTTTGCCTGATTAAGGCCTGGAATGCATATGGTTGTCATCAGAAAGGACAGGGGCAAGGTTCTCTAGATCCCTGGAGATATTTGCCCATATAGAGCATGTAGGAAGTAATCCTAGAAGTGAGCATGCATTACTGAAAGCACCGAAGGCCAAAAGCATCGAGAGTTCTGGAATCCTTGCCCAGAGACATGGAAGAACGATTCTTAGAACTTGATGTGCCGCATCGCCAATTCCACCACCATGGAGTGGTGTGGTAATTGAGGCTTTTGGAAGCCAGAGCATGCTGGGGGCTCGGCAATGGTATCGAGTCATTTGCTGATAGGCGGAACCATTAGCAGAGCCTCGCACATACACAGGATTAGATCCTGCAGGATACGGTGCACTGGTAACATAGCGGCCTTTTTTGAGTGCTGAGGGGTATTGGAGGATTTCCAACTCCTCTGCCCTCTGTTCCACCTCTGATGCCATGGTAATCTGCAGGCCTACTGCCATGTCCCGAATGAAGTCTTGAAAAGACATGTCCTCTGATGGGGATCAACGCTATTCATGAGTTGGGGATGGATTGGAAGGGAGATCCCGGGTTACTCTGGAATCCTCTGATGCATCATCAGAATCGCAGGAGGTAGAGTTTGATTCTGACAAAAACTCAAAGTATCAATGGTCTCGTGCCAACATCGAGGCCCGATATCAATACCGATGATTGGTTGGTGCAGCAGTGGGAACCTGTTGGGTACCAACGATGCCTGTCTGTTCCAAAGGAAGCATCGGAGGGAAAGGGTCCCACGATGCAGGTTCGAGGTCCGGCATCAGTCCCGGAGTATTGGCCGTGAGCCGGATGCAGACACTTGCTCCACTGGAGCTGTTGATACAGATGGTACTGAGATTGCCAGGAGTGCTGCCAAATTCCTCTCAATAGCTAGAATGCACTGGTTGAGGGAGGAGGCTGATGCCTGGGTGGAATCCCACACGGGGCTCTAAGCCACCATCCCAGAGCATGGAACCAGTAACTTTCTGGAGGTCGAAGCCTTGGGAACATCCTGGAGCCCTGTTGTGCTTTGGAGGGCTGGTCCTCCCGCCAGTGCTGACTGGCAGGCCGGTCTGCATTGGATGCACCTATTGGTGAATCTCGATGACAATGAAGGGACTTACCCCGAGGATCTGTATCGAGTTTCGATGCCGATGACTTAGACTTAGTCTTATGTTTGGACTTTGAGGAGACCTGAGAACCAAGAGAGGAAGCAGATGTCCTTGACAATGTGGAAGCTACTGAAATCAAGTCTGGGGCAAATAGAGAACCATACAGTCTGGCTCTGTTGTTTAGGCCTCTTTTTGTCATTTGTTGGCACAAAGGACAATCAGTTGGTAAATGGTCTGGACCCAAACATTTTAAATACCAGTCATGTTTATCAGCAACTGATATTGTACTAGAACACTTAGTACATTTTTTGAAGCCGCTGATTTGTTTTTCCATTGTGGTGGAAAAAAAAGTGGGCCAAGTCCTAATTTGGCAGTAGAAACCACCAAAATTGGAAAAAATGAAAAATGAAATAAAGAAAAATATTTTGAAAAGAAAGAATATATTAGAGCTGGTATCAGGGAAGGTACCAGTGTTGACGGAAAAGCAGAGCACGGATTTAAACCAAAAAAATGACATTTTTCAGCAGTGACAGAAAGAAAACAATGAACTGAAGAGAGGACTTAGGAAGACAGGAAGGTAGATGCGCAAGCGCAGTGGATTGCTCCCAAAAGCTTTCCAACTGGATGCTGGGGAGCGTTCCCGCGCAGGCTCTGCTGGTGCCGACGAAACCCACATGTGAAGATTGTATTCCTGCTTGTTCCTGGAGATGGGTCTTTGTTGCAATCGCGGCTTCTCTTCTTCTGTCTGCAGGGGATGGTATCCCCGCAGGCAGCCTGCTGCCTGCCACTGCAATTTTTGGTGGGGTCAAGGCTCGTGTGGCCCACCCCTTTTCTGACGCCTATGTCCCATTCTATACAAATCTATTGTTTCCCAGGATTGCAGCTCCAATCCCAAATAGCTCTATACTGCACCACTAGAAAATAGCGTTTAAAATCGGGGACCACAACCTTTCCCTAAAATTTGGACTGGCAGAGGTCTGCTTTTCCAAATACAGTAAAATACCTTGCCCTGTAAACTTCGAAAGGTCCCCTCTGGGATTCTAGATGTAAGCACTTGAAACAGGTACAATAATCTTGGGAGAACTGCCATTTTGACATTAGCAATGTGCCCGATCCAAGCAGGGCCGGCACAAGGGATTCTGCTACCCCAGGTATAAACCCTGGTTGTGCCACCTCCCGAAATGAACCATGCTGCATGGCAGCCCCGTCCACGCTGCGCCGTTGTCCCTGCTGCCACCAATTCTGTCAGCAGGGTTAGGGGGAGGGTCGGTGCAGCATGGAAGCAGCGGCCTGCAGCAGGCCATGTGCTTCAACAGACATGGCCTGTCGCTTCTGACAGCCCTCGACATAACTTCTTGTCAGAGGAGGGGGGTCGGAAGCAGCAGGCCATGTGTGCCGAAGCTTATGGCCTGCTGCGGGTGCTGTGCTGCCCACAGAGGTCTGCCAACCTAGTAGATGGGCTGGCCCTGCATCCAAGACAAATTAAATTTACCCCATTATTTATTTTATTTTATTTAACAACTTTTATATACCGCGCTATTTGTTATCAGTGCGGTTCACAATCAACAAAGGTTGCACAGTCAGAAGACTGTACTGTGCTTACATTATAACAGGAGTTCAAACTTGGAGCAACGGGGAAACTATAGACATATTTACAAAAACAACTAGATTAGGTTGGACTGTATTGTGTTAACATTGTAACAGGAGTTTAAACTTGGAGCAACAGGGTAACTATAGACATATGTACAAAAACACAATTAGATTAGGTTGGAATAAACAAAAAGGTTACAGCAAGCTCAGAAGTATATGTAACAGGGTTATTTAAGTTGAGCATGAAAGGTTTGTGGGCATTGGTGAGTGGGTGAGCAGAGGTGGGGTGGCTGCTTGTGCAAAGTGAAGTAGAAAGATGTGATGTTTGATTGCCTTACGGAACTGAATAAGGTCTTTGATGGATCTAATTTCTGGTGGAAGTTCATTCCAACATTTTGGGGCGTAAAAGGCAAAGGTTCTTTTCCTGGTCGTCTGGGTGCACTTGATGGACTCTTTGGGAATGATCAAGGTGTTGTCAGTTACTGACCTTCTGATTCGGTTTTCCGGGGTGGGGGTGATAAGGTTGCTGAGTGTCGTAGAAGCTAGGTTGTTGATGATCTTGAAGATGATGAGAAGGATTTTGTATGTTAATCTACAATGAATTGGTAGCCAGTGGAGTTCCTTGAGTATCGGGGTGATGTGGTCTGATCTTGCTAAACCACAGAGCACACGCGCAGCCGCATTCTTGGCGAGCTGTAGTGGGTTAAGGGTGTTCTTGGGGAGTCCATACAGGGCAACATTTGCGTAATCGAAGTGTGGTAGAATGAGGGCCTGGAAAATGGTCCGGAATTCTTTATGAGGTAACATGGGCCTGAGGTGCCTTAGCGTTCTAATTTTATTGTAGACAGATCTGGTGGTGTTTCGTATGTGCTCCTTAAAGTCGAAATGCTGGTCCAGAGTAATCCCTAGGTAGCGGATGGAAGGCTTACTAGGGAGTTCCGCATCTCTTACCCTTAGGGAGGATGGAGGGGAGAAATCTTTGTTCCTTGATATGAACAGAACTTCAGTCTTCTTGAAGTTTATGTGGAGATTTTGAGATAGCAACCAGTCGGTGATGGCGTTGAAACAATTGATAAGATTGGTGAGGTCTGGTTGTTTGACTTTGAATGGTGTAAACAGCAGGACGTCATCAGCATAGATTAGAGTGGAGATGTTGAAGGAGCGTATGATGTCACATATCGGCTGCATGTAGATACTGAACAGCAGCGCGGATAAAGAGGAGCCCTGCGGATAGGTCACGTGATGTGGTGAGCTGGGGAAGCTGTGTTTTCTCTGAGCTCCGGGCTTCCTCGCTCCAAACCGGCTATTACTGCCCCATTCTGCCGGCGCGAACGGTCAGAATTTGTTCCCCGGACGTGCCGCAGACCCATTAAAACTGAGCAACCGCTTTGGAGGAGAATGGCAGCAGCGGCGAGACTTAGCCGGAGAGAAAAGGACCGTGCTCCGGGGACCTCCAAGATGGCCGACTCGCCTCCGGGCTCGGGGGCCTCCTCGGCTGCAGTGCCGGCGGCAACAGTGACTGAGATCTCCGCGGCAGTCTCGGAGGCCCTCTCTCTGCAGTTCGAAACCCTTCGCACCCAAATAGAAGCGGTACAGAACTCGGTTGACACCGTGGGGCTCCGTGTGCAGCACGCGGAGGCACGGCTATCGCAGGCAGAGGAGGAGGTGGAAAAACTCACCCTGGAGCTTGCGCAGGTTCGGGTGACCCTCAAAGACCACGCTGAGAAGCTGGACGATCTGGAGAACCGCTCCAGACGCAGCAATTTAAGATTCCTGGGGATCCCGAGCTCCATTGGCGATAAAAGCTTGCGTGCATACATTGAAGCCCTGTCCGCCTCCTTGCTGGGGGAAAACGAACCGGGCTCCTCACTGGTGATTGAGCGGGTGCATAGAGTGGGCCCTCAGAAACCCAACGATGCCCGGCCCAGGATTGTGCTGGCTAAATACCTGCAGTTCCAGCAAAAGGAGGCGATCCTGCGAGAGGCCCGGAGGCGAGGGACTATAGAGCGGGAAGGCGCCAAAATTCGGATCACGCAAGATTATTCAGTGGCGGTGAGTCAGCGTCGCCGAGCCTATGCCCCGATCTGTCAAAGGCTGATTGCAGCGAACATTAAATTCACGGTGCAGTATCCGGCGCGCCTCCACGTGTTCCACGAGGGCCGGCCTCGGGTGTTTGGCTCGGCGGCAGAAGCAGCGGTCTATGTCGACCATCTGGAAGGACAGGGCACGTCCGTGTCTACCACGCCAGCTTGATGGTTGCGAGATGCAGAGGGGATCCCTCTGTGTGCTTGATTCTGTGAGTCTCCGGGGAGAGTGGAAGACTTTGAACAGTGAGTGTTGTGATAATGCCCTGATGGGCCTGCTCCCCTCGGGGGGGGGGGGGGGGGAGCCCGGACTCCCGGGAGGGCCCTGAGTGCTGCGAGCTATGTTTTTTTTTTTTTCCCTGTGGCTCGTTGGCACTTACTATACTGGACTGTGTAGCCCCATGGGGGATACTACTTCGAGCCCTGATCACCATGCCGGTAGGATGGGGGGCGGGAGGTGAACGGGTTGGGGGCTTGGCTCCTCTCTTTGTCGGACCATGCTCCCCTCTCGGTCCCCCGGGGCCTGTGTCTGGGCAGTGGAGATGAGATAGGCTGCTCTGATGCGGTTTTATTTTGATTGTCCAGCTGTTACTAAGTTTTTGCACTGTTACTGTTGGGGAGTGTTAGTATTGCTAGTGTTGGTTGGGGAGGGGGTAGGGCAGGGACCTAGGGGTAATGGAGTGGGAACGTTAGGGGGTGGGGAAGCCTGGACACATCAAGGTGACCGAATAATAGGGGAGAGAAGGAAGATGGGGGTGGAGGTGGAGGGGGGGGAGGGATGGTTGAGGGGGAGGGGGAGGGGATGGGGGGGGAAGGGGATGGGTTGGGGGGGGGGTGGGGGGGGAGGTGGGACTGGTAGAGGGCGGACGGGGTGTGGAGAGGGGAGGGGGGGGCAGGGAGGGGTACTGAAGATTAATGGTAAGATTGCAGATGTGGGTCTTGGGAGCACTTTACAGTTTAAGGGGGGGCCTCAGGCTGGGAAGGTTCACCTCTATTTGTACGGTAGGATGATTGTCTATGCCATGTTTGATTGCAGTCCAACCTGAAAGTTGTCTCGTGGAACATCTGTGGAGTAGGTAACCCTATTAAAAGATATAAAGTGTTGCAGGCTTTGGCCAGATTAAAGTGTGATATCGCTATGTTACAAGAAACCCACCAGACGGCGGAAGAGCACGCTAAATTACAGAGAGCGTGGGTGGGGCAGGGTTGGGGGGCCCCGGCCAAAGGGAAAAAGGGCGGAGTGGTCATTTTGATCAGTAATCAAGTCCGTTTTGAATTGGAAAAGGAATACAGCGACCCGGATGGCAGGTACCTTTTGTTGTACGGTTGTCTTGATGGTAGGCCTATCGTTCTGGGCAGTGTGTACGGCCCAAATGTTGTGGACCGGGACTTTTATGCCCAATTGGCTTCTAGGGTGGAACAATTGCCAGATGTCCCGTTGATTTTAGCGGGGGATCTGAATGGAGTGCTGGATATTGGGATGGACACCTCCGAGAGTGGGAGGGAACGAGGACGGGCCCCGACGACAAAACTTTTGCAGGGCTTATGTCGTCGTCTGGGTATGGTAGACCCTTGGCGCTTGGTACATCCATCAGAGAGAGATTTCACTCATCAGTCACGGGCCCATGGGTCCAGCGCTCGGATAGATTATGTTCTGGTTTCGGAAAGGTTATTTGGGCTGGTTGAAGATGCACAGATAGGTCCCATTGCGGTATCTGATCACGCCCCAGTTTGGATGGACTTTGGGTGGGGGGCTTCAGCCACGACGACTCGCCTGTGGCGATTTCCTGTGGGGCTGTATAGGGACGCTGATTTCCGATTGTACCTTGCTCAGTGTTGGCAGGCATTTATGGCCAATAACGAGCAGCACAAAGACGACCCAGAGTTACTATGGGAAACGGCCAAAGTGGTGTTACGTGGGGATATTATTGCCTATGGCGTGAGAAAACGGAAATTGTTGGCACGGCAGATTGTTCAACTAGAGAAGGAAGTTATGCGAGCCCGGCGACGCTGTGCGGGGGATCCTAGTGTGGTTAACAAACGGAGACATTGGGAGCTCCAGACGTCCCTCAATGAGCTTCTTCATCAAAGGGCAAAAAAGTCTCATATGTATTATAAATACCAGTTATATCGTTTTGGGGATAAGTCTGGAAAGCTGTTGGCGCGCTGCCTGAGGGGCAGCAGGGGATCTCGGTCAATAGCAGCGCTACGGGATGAACAGGGACACTTATATAAGGATACTAAAGATATAGCCCGGTTGTTTCGATCCTTTTTTCAACAGCTATATGCACGGAGGGAAGGGTCTTTAACTGACATGGAGGCTTACCTACAGGGTCTCCATTTACCCACGGTGACTGCGGTGCAGCGGGCTCAGCTTGATGCCCCAGTGACGGAGGATGAGGTACGTGGGGTTATCCAGCGGGCCAGTTGTTACAAGGCACCAGGCCCTGATGGATTTGGAGCGGAGTTTTACAAGTTGTTGGGAGACCTGGCGCCCCCAGCCATGGTGGCTATGTACCGTCGTAGGGTGAGTCAGGGGAGTTTTGCGTGGGGGATGAACCACGCCTTTATCACTTTAATACCGAAACCGGGGAAAGACCCCACCCAGGCGGCTGCCTATCGACCCATTTCCTTGCTAAACTTTGATCTGAAAGTGCTGGCTAAGGTCTTAGCGGACAGGCTGGCGTTCGTGCTGGGGGACCTGGTGCATGACACACAGGTTGGGTTTGTGAAGGGGCGGTATGCTGTACGCAACTTGCGGAAAATTGTTGCTTCTCTGGAGTGGGTGCATGAGCGGGAGCTCCAATCACTTTTAATTAGTTTCGATGCGGAAAAAGCCTTTGATCAGGTGCATTGGGACTACTTGAAACGCCTTTTACCCTACTACGGCCTGGGAGCACCCTTTTGTAAGATGGTGGAGTTGCTTTATACGGGCCCTACGGCCGCTGTCCTTTGTAAAGGGGTGCTGTCAGATACATTCTGTCTGGAGAGAGGCACGCGTCAGGGCTGTCCACTATCTCCCTTGCTCTTTGTGTTGACCTTGGATCCGTTGGTGCGGAGGATAGAGGAGTCCCCCGATATACGTGGGGTGCGTATTGGGTCACAGGGGTTTAAGATGGCGGCTTTTGCAGACGATATGCTGGTTCACCTTACGCGCCCTCAACAGTCCCTGCCCTGTTTGCTTGAGGAGTTTTCTTTGTATGGTAAATTTGCAGGCTTACGTATTAACATGGATAAGTCTGAAGCCCTGGATGTGGGGGGTACGTTAAGGGGGAGCTGGCAGGGAAGATTTCCCCTTCAGTGGGCAGACGATTCCTTCCTTTATTTGGGTGTCTTGCTGACTAGGACCCCAGCACGGTTATATGCTGATAATTTCGCCCGAGTTTTTACGAAACTCCGAGCGCAATTGCAGGCTTGGGCGCCCCTGCCCTTGTCCCTCCTGGGGAGAGTGGCAGCATTGGGGATGGTGATACTCCCACGAGTGCTTTACTGGCTGCAAACTCTCCCCGTGTGGTTATTGCGACGGGATCTGTTGCGTGTAGAGCGGGAGATCCGAGTGTTTCTGTGGAGAGGGTCCCGAGCACGCATACCGTTGAGCCGGCTGCGGGGGGGTTGGCGATCTGGAGGGGTTGGAGTTCCCGATCTGTGGAAGTACGCACTGGCCTGTCAGGCCAGGCATCTCGGGGATTGGTTGGGGGATACAGAGGTTTACACCCCCAGAGCCTTGGAAGAGGCCTTCGTAGCCCCACAGGCTTTGGAAGCAGTATTACATTTGCGGAGCACAGCCTTGCCGGCGCGTCTAATGGGTAGTGTTTTGGTGCAGGCAACCCGGCGTACATGGCAGCAGTTGAATAAATACTGGGGCAGCTCTCCTGAGGTCTCGAGCTGGCTACCCCTACGAGGCAATGCTTGTTTTCTGCCGGGTTTTGACTCGGCCCCTTTTCAAAAGTGGGAATGGTTAGGTCTGCGCCGCCTGGGGCAGGTGGTGGACCAGGATGGGAGCTGCCGATCTCTGAACGTGCTTTGCAAGGACTATGACTTGAATTTGGGAGTGTCTTTTCTTGCTTATGCGCAGCTTTCGCACTATGTCCGTTCCTTATCTAGTCGGGAATTAACCGTGGAACACTCAGCGCGCATCTTAGAATTTCTGGCCCTGGGGACGGGGTCTCCACCAACCATCGCGGAGTTAAAGAAGAGATTAGATTTGCTGGGCCCACCTCCAGACTATTCCATGGTGGAAAGTTTGTGGGCAAGGGAATTGGGCCGGGACGTAGCGCCGGGTTCTGTTTGGGGTGCTTTGCGTCGGATTGCACAGCTGGTGGAGGGGGCCCGATGGCGTGAGGTACAATTTAAATGCATCCTTCGGGCTCATTTCTCTCCCAGGCGAGCTTTGAGAAGTCATCTTACGCTTGAGGGTGGTTGTCCGAAATGTTCGTGCTCGCTGGCAGATTTAGGTCATATGTGGTGGGGTTGCTCCCATATTCGGCGATATTGGATGCGAATTGGGGCGTATCTTAGTGACTTGTTGCAACAAAGGTTCAGCTGGACGGGTCTGCTGGTTGTGTTGGATCAGATGGGCCCAATTCATTTAAAGGGGAGATGGGAGAGAATTTTCGTACGTAAGGCTTGTCTGGTGGGTAAAGGCCCCATTCTTCGCCATTGGAGGGAGCCTGCGATCCCCACTTTTTGGGAATGGCGTAATAGCCTACACCAACTTATGCTAATGGAGCGAAGAGGGGCGCAAGGGCACCCGCGGAGATGGGCCACCTTTCTGTTGATTTGGATGCCTTACGTTCAAAATCTGGGGCCTAAAATCCGCAGTGAGGTGCTTAAGGTTGGACAGTGATCAATTCAGTGCGTGTTGCTCCATGGACGAGTTTGTATTGCTATGATTCAGTACTGGGGGGGTATTGGGTGGGGGGAGGTATGGGGGGGTTATCGTGGGGCATGCTCTGTATGTGTTTTTTTTGGTTTCTTTGTTTATAGTTGTTAGTCTCCCAAGGTGGTGGATAAGATACAACCTCCCCTGGGAGACAGTCTCATACCCAAAAACTGTAAAACATGGTTTGTGTGTACTGTTGTTGTTCAGTGCTATGCATGTAATAAACAGATCGTTGAAAAAAAAAAAAAGAGGAGCCCTGCGGAACACCTTGATGTTGGTGGAAAGGTGCGGATATGGTGGAACCAACTCTTACATGCTGCCAACGATCCAATAGATAAGACCTACACCATTCCCAGGCGAGGCCGCAGATGCCCTTCTCCTGGAGACGAGTAAGAAGTTGACTGTGATTAACGGAGTCAAAGGCAACGGAGATATCTAGGAAGATGAGAGCGAAGCCATTTTCGGCCTTGTCCAATCCTCTATTCAAAGCATTAGTTAGAGTGGTGAGGAGAGTTTCTACCCCGTGAGATTCTCTGAAGCCGTGTTGACAGGGGTCAAGAGGTGACACTACATCAATGTGGTGTTGAATCTGCCTTTGGACAACCTTCTCTATTATCTTGGCTAATAGAGGTATACTCGAGATTGGGCGGTAGGAGTCAGACTTTAGTGGGTCCAGTCTGTTATTCTTCAGAAGTGGTCTTATTGAAGTTTGTTTGAGAATTGCAGGGAAAGAGCCTGTTGCAAAGGAAAGGCTAATGATGTTGATTAGAATTGGACTAAGTTCATCTCGCAGAGTTCTGACCCAGTATGCTGGACAGGGGTCGCTTGGAGCTTCAGAAGTGTTGATGATGGCGATGAGATCTTGGATGTTTTTCTCTGTTGGATTGGTGAACATTGTGATAGACGGAGATGAGGTGTGAGCATGGCAGAGGGTGGTAACTGAAACTGTGCCCGTTGTGGTATTTTTGGATTGGAGGTAGTCATCATACGACTGGGGGGAAATAGGATTGAGTTGGGTAGGTGAAGGTTCCTTGGTTAGGGATTTCACCAGGCTGAAAAGGTCTCTAGGTTTGTTTAGAGAGTGGAGAAGGAGCTTGGCATGGTATTCGCTCATTCTGAGGTATATAGTTTCATGGTGGAGTTTGAGGTGGTTTAGGTATAATGCTTTGTCAATTTCGGAGCGGGATCTTCTCCATTTCCTTTCAAGTTTCCTGAGGGAGAGGAGAGATGTCCGAAGATCTGCTGTAAACCATGGGGATGCTTTTCTTCTTCTTTTGGAGCTCTTGGGGGCTAATGATTTGTCTATGGCTGGTAGTTGAGCAAATATTTTCAGTGTGACGTTCCAATTGGTGATTGCTTCATCAAGGTCAGGAGACAATAGTTTGGGCTTAGGTAAGGCGTGTTTAATGAACTCTTCTTTATCAAGTGGTCTGAAGTGAGAGGTGATTCTGGATTCTGTACTGGAGTCATTGGAGGGGAAATGAGTAAGATGAGTGGGTATCTGGAACGTAATTAGCTTGTGGTCCGACCAGGGGATGGGGGTGATATCCATGTTTAGGTTGGCCTTCTGATTGGCAGCGGAGTGGGGCGTGAAAATTAGGTCCAGCGGATTTCCTTTAAGATGGGTGGAAGTGTTCACTATTTGCTCAAATCCAAGTGTATGCATAGCTTCTAGGAAAGCGTCTGATTGGCAGGACTGCAGGGAGGGTAAGTTGAAGTCACCGAGCAGCCAGTTGGGGTTGCGAGGGTTAGCTGGGTTGCAGGCTAAGTCAATGAAGGTAGAGATGACCTCAGGTGGAGAAGAGGGGGATCTATAAATGAGGTTTATGGTGATATCTTTGTTGGCAATGGTGATTATGTCCACGTGTATGGTGCTCTTGGCTGTAAGTAGTTGAAATTCAAGGTCGGTTTTTGCAAGGATGAAAACTCCGCCCCCTTTCCGGTTGGACCTGTGGCAGGTGTGAATGGAGAAGTTGGGAGATATAAGTTGGTTTATGAGGGCTGTATCAGTATCCTTGAGCCATGATTCTGTCACCATGAGGATATCCAGGCCATGGACGGCTATCAGATCGGGGATGACCGGCCATTTCTTTCGTACTGAGCGAGAGTTTACAAGGGCACATTTCAGTAATTGTTGTGCATCTGGTTTCTGCTTGGGGTTGACCGGATGATTGAGGGCAACGTACAGAAGGTGTGATTGTCGAGAGTGGTGTGGGAGATTGGTAGCAGAGTGGAAGGGGTTAGAATGATTCTTCTTGCCCAGGTGGGGTAGGGTAGTTATGTGGTACTGCCCGGCTAAGAGGGCTACTGAGCATTGTAAGGTGTTTGCTAGGAGGACTATGGTGGAGAGGGTAAGTAGTGGGATGGCCATGGTGGCTTGGTGGCTGTTGCGTGGCCTTGCAGTGTGAGATTGGTGGTGCACTTAAATGTGCCAAAGTAAGATAGAGTGCAAAAGGACGTATGGCCACTTGGGACAAATTGTAGTGGAGACAGCGTGTGGTGAAGAAACAGTAAGGGAGGAACAAAAGGTACCTACAGAGTGCTTGAAGGAGTAACACTGTAGCATGTATAGAAGATTATCTAGTATCACAAGAGGTAATCACCATGTAGCAATATTGCTTAGAGATGATCTTAAGTACAACCAAGGCAGCAGCAGTGAGGTTTGACACAATGAGTGATAACACAGTAGCTTAAAGAACAGATTACTAAGTAACCTCATGTAGCAAATATCATGTAGCAGTAATAGTAGAAATGAACTCCGGAACAAACAGACACTGCAGAAAACAAAGTTACTGAGAGTACCTTAAGCAACGGGTTATGGGATGCGGAGTTTGTGCAGCAAGCCGGTCTCAGCGGAGTATTCGAGAGATCACCCTAGGTAGTGATCGCACACGCCCCGCCTAAGGGCCACGCCAAAGGGCCCTCTGGCGAGGCCCTCAGGCACGGGCCCGCCAGGCACGGGTGCGCCTGACGGCGCTTTTCTTTTGAATGGTCTGCCGGCTGCCCTGATTGGGCAGCAGCTGGTGTGGGAGGCGGTCCTGGTGCCCCGGCCGGCTCGATCCTCGCCGGGAGAGCAGGAGTTAGGCTGGGGTGCTGGAGGATCAAGAGGCCACGCGCCCAACGACGCTCTTCTTTTGAATGGCCTGCCGGCTGCCCCGATTGGGCAGCAGCTGGTGTGGGAGGCGGTCCTGGTGCCCCAGCCGGCTCGGTCCTCGCCGGGAGAGCAGGAGTTAGGCCGGGGTGCTGGAGGATCAAGAGGTCACGCGCCCGACGACACTCTTCTTTTGAATGGCCTGCCGGCTGCCCCGATTGGGCAGCAGCTGGTGTGGGAGGCGGTCCTGGTGCCCCGGCCGGCTCGATCCTCGCTCTGC
The DNA here is from genome assembly GCA_033557465.1 of Ichthyophis bannanicus. Taxonomy (NCBI): domain Eukaryota; kingdom Metazoa; phylum Chordata; class Amphibia; order Gymnophiona; family Ichthyophiidae; genus Ichthyophis; species Ichthyophis bannanicus. The sequence goes on along the minus strand of CM066033.1, from coordinate 365,545,102 downwards.
ATCCCATAACCCGTTGCTTAAGGTACTCTCAGTAACTTTGTTTTCTGCAGTGTCTGTTTGGTAACGTTTATTATGATCTGGCATTAACCTAACACCAAGATATTTTACACTAAAATGGGACCACTTAAAGGCAAACATGGAGAAGGAGAGGGCTTTTCCGAAAGGATGGGCTCCATCTTAACACAGGTGGAATCAGGCAGCTGGCATTAACCTTTAAAAAGGAGAGAGAGCAGCTTTTAAACTAGATAATAGGGGAAGGACGACAGTCACTCAAGAGCAGATGGTGCTGAAGGATGTATCCTTGAAGGATACTAGCAAAAGGGAAAAGTAAGGGCATCTTGATAGAGAGGTTCTAATAAAAAGTAAAGTAGCTCAGATGCCTTTAAGTACAGAGCAGAGTAGAAAAATTACAAAGTAACACTGTCAACTGATAACCATATTGCTAATATGAACAAAATACAACCTCTAAAATGTCTATATCAAATGCTAGAAGTCTAAAAAATGAGATGGGAGAGATAGGAATATACAGCACTATACTAAAGTTTAGATAGAATTGGCATCTCAGACACCTGGTGGAAGGAGGACAACCAATAGGACATTATGATACCTGGGTACAAACTACTGTATATCGCAATGAGAGAGTAGATCAAATTGGTGGAAAGGTTGTGCTCTGTTAGAGAGGGCATTGAGTCACACAGGATAAAGGTTTTGCAGGACCTCTGGGCCCGATATTGAGTTGGGCAGGCTATGCGCCGCCATGGTGCATAGTCTACCCGCCGACTCCCATGACCCAGAAAATCCGGGTTAGCTTGGACGCCCTGGCAGCCACAGAAGCTACTCGGGTAGCAGCGATTTTTGATGCTACCCGCATAGCCTCTGCGCCTTAATGATAGATGAGGTTTTTCCTCCCCTATCTTTAAGGCGCAGAGGGCTACGTGGGAAGCATCGAAAATTGCAGCTACCCGTATAGCCCCTTCCTCTGTCCCCACTCCACCCAGGAATGCCCCTAACATGCCCCGATGCTATGCTGCTAGCATCTGGGCACGTTAAGGACTTAGCTGGGATTTTTGAAGGGCACTACCAGTGTAGGTGCCCTTCAAAACTCCCGATTAAGGCCTTTATACGGGTAACTAAGAAAGTTACCCGTGTAAAGGCTTTCGAATATTGGGCCCTCTATGTACAGAAATCCCATGTAAAACTGGGATGGCAATGGCAGTGGGGGTATACTAACGTCTGCCTGGCCAGAATAAAAAGATGGATGATGAAATGCTAAAAGAAATCAGGGAAGGTAACAAAAGTTACAATTCAGTAATAATGGGTGATTTCAATTATCCTGGTATTGTCTGGGTTAATATCACAGCAGGACATGCTGGGGAAAAAGTTTCTAGATAAAATAAATAACTGTTTCTTGGAGCAACTGGTTCATGAACCAACAAAAGGGGAAGGAATTTTGGACCTAGTCCTTAGTAGGACACAGGAGTATAACGGTGTTGGGGTCACTTAGCAATAGTGATCATAGCATCATCACATTTGATTTAATAAATGAAGAGAGGACAGCAAGGAAATCCACAGTACTACCTTTCAACTTCCAAAAGGGAGACTATGATAAAAGGAAGAAAATAGTTATGAAAAACTAAAAGGAGCAAGTATATCAAGCATGGGCGTTGTTTAAAAATACTATCTTGGAAGCCCAGACCAAATGTTGTCCATGCTTTAAGAAAGGTGGAAGGAAGGCTAAAAACTGACAGCATGGTTAAAAAAATGAGGTCAGAGAGGCTGTTTTAATCAAAAAAGCATCTTTCAGGAAATGAAAAAAGGAGCCAAATGACAAAAACGGCAAACATCATAAGCACTGGCAAGATAGATACAAGGCATTGATAAAGCAGGCAAAGAGAGAATTTGAAAAAAAGCTTGCCATGGAAACAAAAATGCACAATAAAAACTTTTCCAAGTACATCAGTAGCAAAAAATCTGTGAGTGTGTCAGCTGGACCATTAGATGATAGAGGGGTAAAAGGGGCGCTAAGGGAAGACAAGGCCATAGCAGAAAGACTGAATGAATTCTTTGCTTCAGTCTTTACTGAAGACGACGTAGGGAAGTTATCCATGCCTGAAATGGTATTTAAAAGTGATATTTCAGAAGAACTAAAACACATTTCAATAAACCAGGAAGATGTACTACAACTATTTTATAAACTAAAGAGTAGCAAATCACCCCTGGATCAGAAGGTATACATCCCAGGATGCTGAAAGAAATGAAATATGAGACTGCAGACCTACTATTAGTAATCTCTCAACTATCATTAAAATCATCTGCAGTACCTGAAGACTGGAGAATGGCCAATGCAATGCCAATTTTTAAAATGGGTTCCAGGTTGATCCGGGAAACTACAGACCAGTGAGGCTGAAGTCAATAGCAGACAAAATGGTAGAAACCATTATAAAGAATAAAATTACTGAACATGTAGGTAGTCATGATTTAATGAGAGAAAACCAACATGGATTTATTTAGCCTAGGAAGGTCTTGTCTCACCTATCTGTTATATATTTTTTTGAAGATGTGAATAAACAGGTAGATAAAGATGAGTTGGTTGATATAAAATTATGCAGTACCCTTAGGGTAAATAATCTAAGCAACCATATTGTACAAAGTTATCTGTATATAGTTATGGAATGTTTTATGTATATAGTTACATTGTTCATTGTAAAACTTGTGATGTTCTATGTAAACCGCCCCTGATCTCAGGAAGGGGCAGTATATAAAACTTTGCTAAATAAATAAATAGTATATCTGGATTCTCAGAAAGCCCTTGACAAGGTCCCTTCATGAGAAACTCTTGTCAAAACTAAAAAGTCATGGAATAGGAGGCAGTGTACTATTGTGGATCAAGAACTGGTTAAAAGATAGAAAACAAAGTAGGGCTAAATGGGCAATTTTCTCAATTGAGAAAGGTGAATAATGGGTGTACCCCAGGGATCTGTGCTGGGCCCACTGCTTTTCAACATATTCATAAATGACCTAGAAATGGGAATAATGAGAGATGACACAAACTTATTCAAAGTTGTTAAAATACAAGAGGATTGTTGAAAATTGCAAGAGGACCTTGATAAATTGGAAGACTAGATGTCCAAATGATAAATGAAATTTAATGTGAACATGTGCAAAGTTATGCATTTAGGGAAGAACCACCCAAATTATGGTTACACAATGAAAGGTTCCACATTAGGAACCACCAAAAGGATTTAGGTGTCATCATGAACAAAACATTGAAACTTTCTGCCCAGTGTGCAGCGGCAGTCAAGAAAGCAAATAGAATGTTAGGAATCATAAGGAAAGGAATGGAGAATAAGACCAAAGGTATTATAACAACTCTATCATTCCATGGTGAGGGTACAGAGCACCTTTAGGAATCCAAGTCAGCTTTATTGATAACCCCTACACTTGCAGTGTTTCGGCAATTGTGCCTTCTTCAGAGGGTAGGATAACCTCCAACAGAAAACCACATAAAACCACATTAAAAAATAAAAAATAATACGCATACTACATAGTTAAACCAATTATATTTAAAAATGTAAAATTAATGATAAGAAGTAAATAGTGATATCTAAAAATGAATCAAATCAATAGGGGAGTGACATGTCTCAAATATATTACAATAATACAAGGTCATAAAGGTAGAAATAATAGGAAGTTATTTATTTTTATTTAACAGGGTATTTTTTTATCAATAAACAACAGTTGATATATCAATATAAATCATAAACATATAGAGAAGAGGAGGAAAAAAAAGACCTTTTGAAAATGCATAATTAATACTATATCCGCAGTCAAAATGATTATGCTATATTAAGTGGAAAGATATTCAATGGTACATGAACCAAAACCAGGGGGGGAGGAGGGAGGGATATAGATATATATATCTAGTGTAAGGCTGGTTAGATTTGGGCAGGTTGTTTCCTCAAATAGACAATAGTTTATATTATTAATAAACAAGAGTGATATTTAATTTTCTGTATTCCTTACATTTAGTTTTAAGTTTGGTTACCATAGTAACCCCTCGGGTTCATTTCGCTCCTTCCAGCTCTCTTAAAATGAGGCCCTACCGGCCGGTGTTCACTTACACATTTGTGTCTGTAAGTTTTCAGTTTGCATCATTGCAGTAAGTCCTCAGTTGTCATGGGCTTTACTTTTTGATTTTTATTTTTGATTATGTAGACTTTAGTAGATGTGGGGAAGTTATAATATTATTAGGCGTTTTAATACAATTCTTAAAGATCAGCTCCTGCAGTTTGAGTTTTGGCAGTCACAGCATTGCACCGTTTTTTTCCTGATGCTTTTAAATGTTTCTGCTTTCAAGCAAGAACCGTGATGGACAATGATTCCACTTCTAAGATTAAGCCTCCTTACAAATAACGCTAACGCTTATGTTTAATGTTAGATTTCTTGTATTTATAACTACAGGATGGTGTTAAACTGGATAGATTATGATACAAGGGGTGCTGCTTATGATCTACATCACATTTAGCTAGAAGTTTGCACAACTTTAGGATATTATGATGGTATATAATACTGTTGCCATTTTCTTTTCTAGATAACAGTGATTGATTTCTACAGTCTTGAGAGGCAGTCAAGTAGGTCTCTTTCTCCAGGACCAAGCAGGAAGTCAGTCCTCACATATGGGTGACGTCGGTGCCGACGGAGCCCTCGCGGAGCAATTTCCCCAGCTTTCGAAGAAAGCCTTTGGGAATTGCAGCGCACATGCGCAGTCCCCTTCCCGCCCAAGGGTGCCATCTTGCTCAGTCTTCTTTTTTCCGCGGAGCCCTCCAGACATAGTTTGTGATCGCCACTGAAAAAGTTGATTTTTTCGTTCTGTTTTTTTCTCGGTTCGACGCCGTGTCCTTTTCCCGCCCGGCCTCGATACTCTGGTGTCGAGTCCGTTCACTATTTTTCGTTTTTTGTCCTTAGTGACTGGCGTTCCCGCCACTTTTTTCTTTTTCTCTGGCAGCACGGTCTTTTGACCTCGCAGGGGCCCTTTTTCCCCCGATGGCTGCCAGCGGGTTTAAGAAGTGTGATCGGTGTACGAGACTCATGTCTCTTACCGACACACACAACTGCTGCCTCCGTTGCCTCGGACCCAATCATGACCCGATGATTTGTGGTCCATGTAACAAAATGTCCTCGAAGGCGTTGAGGAGTCGGCAGTCTCAAAAGGAGCGAATCTTCTCTGACTCCGCGTCCGGTCGGGCCCAGACCTCGTCAGAGGCTTCGACGTCTCGTGACTCCGGCCCTGAGCATCGTCGGAGTTCCTCTGAGCGGGGGTCTCCCGCCCGGGAACATCGTCGCAAGAAGAAACCCGCGAGGGCATCATCGGAGGACGCTCCTGGTCCCTCGAGGGCCAGGACGCATAGCCCCGACAGCCGCCCCGGGTCCTCGGAGGCGGAGAGCCCTTCGAAGCATCCTCGTCTCGAAGTGGAGTCTCCTGGACATGTGAGTACTGTAGTCCTCCTGGACTCGCCTCCGAAGGAGCCGCCGTCGGGGCCCGAGTCGGGGGCTGCTGGGTCTTCTGAGTTTGGACTCAGGTTGACGGCCTTGGAGAGCAGTTTCGCTGCCTTCATGGACCAGCAGCGGGCACTGAAAGCTGGCCTCGCTGGCGCCTCTGCCCCGACCACCGGGACGTCAACGTCAAAATCGACCCCGGAGGCCGAGCCGATCCTCGGCCACGGTCTCCCTTGGCCTCCCGTTCGGGACCGAGGTCGTCGACGCCAGCCTCTGCGTCGGGGCGGAGACCCTCGGCTCCCGCCCGCATGGAGCCGCTCGATTCCTCCTCGGAGGAGTCGGGCTGGGACACGGAAGAGGACGAGTCACCCGGTTCTTTTCAGACTCGGTGCGTCCCCTCAGACTCCCCTGAGCCTCGAAGACGATCCCCTCCGGAGGATACCCAGTTCTCCGACTTCGTGAGGGATATGGCCAAGGCTTTGGCCTTCCCCGTGGATCCGGAGGAGGAGCCTCGAGCCGAAGAGCTCGAGGCACCAGGATGACTCTCCCCCGAAGGAAGCTTTTACTGTACCAGTTCCTCCGATGCTGGAAAGACTTCTCTTCCGCATGTGGGAGAGCCCGGCATCGACGCCGGTGTTAAGCAAGTGGGTCGATTCCATGTATCGAGTCCGCAAGAGCCCCGGGTTCCAGAAGGCACAACTACCGCACCATTCCATGGTGGTGGAATCGGCCATGCATCGACTCAAGAGTCAAAAGATGCACTCCTCGGTGCCTCCGGGTAAGGAGGCCTGGAACCTCGATGCCCTCGGTAGGAAGTGCTTCCAGGGCTCTATGCTTGCTTGTCGAGTCCAGACATACCAGCTCTATATGGGCATGTATCTCCGGGACCTGGCAAAGGAAATTGCCGGGTTCTCTGCTGGTCTCTCCGAGGAACCTTTGCAGAGATTCCAGGCCTTGTCCACTGGTATTCGAGAGTGCTCGAAGTTTATTTCTTGAGCAGCCTACGATGGCTTCGAAGCATCGGCTCGAGTAGCCGGGGACGGCATCGGTGCCCGCCGACAGGCTTGGCTTCAGTCATCCGACCTCGAGCCATGGGTGCAGGACAAGCTGGTCGATGTCCCCTGCAGAGGTGAAAACCTCTTTGGCAAACCCATGGCTGATAAGGCTGCAGAACTCGAGTCCGAGACTCTAACCAGGACTCGCCTGTCCAGGAAGACCTCTGCCCCTTCACAAAAAAGGAAGGGCTTGGGGAAAAAGCGTAGTTACTCACCTGTAACAGGTGTTCTCCAGGAGCAGCAGGAATCAGTCCTCACATATGGGTGACGTCGGCGCCGACGGAGCCCTCGCGGAGCAATTTTCCCCAGCTTTCAAAGAAAGCCTTTGGGAATTGCAGCGCGCATGCGCGGTCTCCTTCCCGCCCAAGGGTGCCATCTTAGCCAGTCAGATGACATAGCTAAAAAGACAGCGTAAAAATATGCAAAAAAACTAAAGCAGATAATCGCAACTCCAAGGGGAGGAGGGAGGGTTGTGAGGACTGATTCCTGCTGCTCCTGGAGAACACCTGTTACAGGTGAGTAACTACGCTTTCTCCAGGACCAAGCAAGAAGTCAGTCCTCACATATGGGACTCCCAAGCTTAAGGCTACCGGAGACCCTAAGCACAAAAATGAGCTCCCTCTAGCTCAGCGGCACAGAAGGAAGGAATCTTCACTGAATTATTACCCACCGGTAGCCCTCATCCGGGATGGAGGGTAGGAGTTGCTCAAACCTCGAAGAGATTTCGGAGGACTGCCTGTCCGAAAGCACTGTCCCTGCGGGACTCCCTCTCGAGACAGTAATGGACCGCAAAAGTCTGGCTCGAAGACCAAGTAGCGGCCCGGCAGATGTCTGCCAGCGGAACAGAGCGGAGGTAAGCCACTGACGTAGCCTTCGCCCGAACACAATGAGCTGTGACTCGACTTTCTAACGAGAGTCCGGCTGCCCCATAAGCCCAAGCGATACAGTCAGCAACCCAGATGGACAGAGTACGCTTGGAGACAGGGAGCCCCAATTTATTGGGGTCAAAAGACACAAAGAGCTGAGCAGCTTTGAAGTGCTCCCGCGTACGGTCAAGGTAGAAGTTCAACGCCCTTCTACAATCCAGGGTATGCAGGACCATTTCAGCTCGGCTGGAGTGTGGCCTGGGAAAGAAGGTCGGAAGTACCACCTCCTGATTGATGTGAAAAGGGGAGACCACCTTTGGAAGAAATTTAGGGTGAGTCCGTAGGACTACCCTATTTTTGTAGAACCGAGTGTAAGGGGGATCAGACACGAGGGCTTGCAATTCACTTACGCGTCTAGCGGAAGTGAGGGCTATCAGGAATAAGGTTTTCCAAGACAGAAAACGGAGAGAACAGGTAGCCATAGGTTCAAAAGGCGGACAGGTGATCCGCTGTAAAACCACATTCAGATCCCAGTCAGGTGCTGGCGGGCGCAGAGGTGGTTTAAGTAGAAGGAGACCTCGGAGAAACCTTGCCACGAGAGGGTCGCTGGAAAGAGGTCTGCCGTTCACTGGCACATGATGCGCTGAAAGAGCACTGAGGTGAACTTTGACGGAGTTGGACTTAAGTCCCATATTAGAGAGGTAGAGCAAGTACTGCAAGATCACCGACACCGAGCAGGAGAAGGGATCCTGAGACTGCTGGGCACACCAAACGGAAAAGCAACGCCATTTAAGGGCGTAGCATTTGCGGGTAGAAGGTCGCCGAGAAGCTAGGACGACCTTTTCCACCTCTGCCGGCAGGAGAAGGGGAGCAAGGACTACCCTTTCAGCCGCCAGGCCATTAGATTGAGAGATCTGAGGTTGGGGTGTAGCAGGGACCCCTGATCCTGGGTTAGGAGATCCGGTTGAAACCCCAGAGGGAACGGATCCTCTACCGCTAATTGCAACAGGAGTGGAAACCACGGCTGCCTGGGCCAGCGAGGAGCCACCAGGATCATGGAAGCTTTGTCTCGGAGAACCTTGAAAAGAGTTCGAGAGAATAGCGGGATGGGAGGAAAGGCATAGAGAAGGCTCTCCGACCATGAGAGTAGAAAAGCATCTGCCGCTACTCGTAGGGGATGTGGCTGACGAGAGCAGAAGTGAGGAAGTTGCCGGTTGAGAGGACTGGCAAAGAGATCCATCGTGGGGAGGCCCCACTTCAGAAAAAGTTTCTGAACTACCAAGGGATCCAGACGCCACTCGTGCGGCTGGAGTATCCTGCTGAGTTTGTCCGCCAGGCAATTTTCTTGGCCTGGGAGATAAACTGCCTTGAGAAGAATGCCGTGACTGACGGCCCAAGAGCAGAGCCTCTGAGCTTCTCGGCAGAGAAGGAAGGAGCCCGTGCCCCCCTGTTTGTTCACGTAGAACATGGCAACTTGATTGTCCGTCTGGACAAGGACAGACTGGTGAGAAGTCAGGTGGGAGAAAGCCTTGAGCGCCAGACGGATTGCTCTGAGCTCCAGGAAGTTGATCTGCTGAGCAGACTCCCACGCGGTCCAGAGACCTTGAGTACATGCCCCTTGGCAATGTGCTCCCCAGCCTAGGAGGGAAGCATCGGTCGTCAGCACTTGAGCCGGCTGAGGCGACTGAAAAGGCATTCCGAGCACCAGGTTCGGCCGATGAAGCCACCACTGTAGAGAAGAGGCCAGCGGCCCGGAGATGCGCATTAAGTCGGCTAGTCCGCCGGTGGCTTGTTGCCACTGCTTGCGAAGGCACCATTGAGCAGGCCGCATATTCAGGCGGGCATTGGGGGTCACGTGGACGGTGGAAGCCATATGGCCGAGTAGTCTCAGGAAGCGCCTGGCGGAGACCAGGGACTGGCTGCGAAAACGGCCGGCTAGGTCCATGAGCCGTTGAGCCCTGTCGAGAGGCAGGAAAGCTCGTGCCTGAGGAGTGTGCAGTCTTGCGCCGATGAACTCGAGATCCTGTGAAGGGAGCAAAGTGGACTTTGCGAAGTTTATGACAAAGCCCAAGTACTGCAGAAGAGTCACCGTGCGGTGTGTGGCATTGGTGACTGCCGGAGAGGACGATGCTCTGATGAGCCAGTCGTCGAGGTACGGAAAGACATAGAGGCCGTGAAGCCGGAGATAGGCCGCCACCACCGCGAGACATTTTGTGAAGACTCGCGGTGCGGAGGATAGGCCAAAGGGCAGTACTCTGTACTGGTAATGATTTCCTGCCACCACAAACCGTAGGTATTGGCGGTGGCTTGGGTGGATGAGGATGTGCGTGTAGGCATCCTTTAGATCCAAGGAGCATAGCCAATCTCCCTGCTGGAGGTAGGGCAGAAGGATTCCAAGGGTAAGCATCTTGAACTTTTCCCTCACGAGGAACTTGTTGAGGTTGCGCAAGTCCAGGATGGGTCTGAGGCCTCCTGTCCGTTTTGGTATCAGGAAATACCTGGAATAAAAGCCTTGACCTCTCAGGTGGTGGGGCACCGGTTCCACAGCCTGTTCCTGAAGAAGACTTGCTAACTCCTGAAGGAGTAAGTCCCTGTGCAGAGGGAGTCGTGGAGGTTCTCCCGGGAAATAAGAGGGAGGGACCTGTTGGAAGTGGAGAAGATATCCTTCTCTGACGACTTGAAGCACCCAGGCATCTGAAGTGATTGTGGACCACCTGTGTGCGAAGTGAACCAGCCGGCCTCCGGTGCTGGGAGGAGCCAGCGGAGGGGGAGAGGCTATGCTGAGGAAGTCAAAAACCCCCACCATGCTGAGCAGGGGCAGGTGGTGCAGGCTTGGGGGCTTGCTGCCTACGGGACCCGTTACCCCGTCCCTTGGCCTGCTGGCCCTGTTGGGGAGCTGCGGAGGCCTGATATTGTGGGTAGTGTTTATAGGCAGCCGCCTTTCTCGGGTAAAAGGACTTCTTTCCCGAGCCCTTCTTTTTCTGGGAAGGGGCGGAGGTCTTCCTAGAAAGCCTAGTCCTGGTGAGAGTCTCCGTCTCGATTTGTGCAGCCTTTTCAGCCATGGGCTTGCCAAAGAGGTTCTCACCTCGGCAGGGGACATTGACCAACTTGTCCTGCACCCAGGGTTCCAGGTCAGACGACTGAAGCCAAGCTTGTCGGCGGGCACCGATGCCAGCTGCGGCCACGCGAGCCGATGCTTCAAAGCCATCATAGGCTGCTCGGGACATGAATTTGGAGTGTTCCCGAATACCAGTAGTCAAGGCCAGGAACCTCCGCAAAGGTTCCTCGGACAGTCCAGCGGAGAATCCGGCTATCTCTTCAGCCAGGTCTCGGAGATACATGCCCATGTATAGCTGGTAGGTCTGGACACGACAAGCAAGCATAGAGCCCTGGAAACACTTCTTACCAAGGCCATCCAGGTTACGGGCCTCCCTGCCAGGAGGCACCGAGGAGTGCATCTTTTGGCTCTTAAGCCTATGCATGGCCGATTCCACTACCATGGAATGGTGTGGCAGCTGTGCTTTTTGGAAGCCAGGACTCTTGCGGACTCGATAGATGGAATCGACCCACTTGCTCAATACCGGCGACGAGGCCGGACTCTCCCACATGCGGAAGAGTAGTCGTTCCAGCATGGGAGGAACCGGTACAGTAAAGTGCTCCCTGGCGGGAGAGTCGTACTGAAGGGCGTCGAGCTCTTCGGCTCGAGGCTCCTCCTCGGGATCCGCAGGGAAGGCCAAAGCCTTGGCCATATCCCTGACGAAGTCTGAGAACCGGGCATCCTCCGGAGGGGACTGCTTCCGAGGTTCGGACTCAGGTGAGTCCGAGGGGACACACCGAGTCCGAAATGAATCAGGTGACTCTTCCTCTTCAGACTCCCAGGCCGACTCCGAGGAGGAATCGGTGGGGTCGGCTCGGGCAGGCGGAGGCGTCGGCCGCCCCGACACCGAGGGAGTCGGCGTCGACGACCTCGGTCCCGAACGGGAGGCCGAGGGAGAAATAAATCACGAAAATCAACTTTTTCAGCGGGGACACGACGGGTACGTCTGTAGGGCTCCGCGGAAAAAAGAAGACTGGCTAAGATGGCACCCTTGGGCGGGAAGGAGACCGCGCATGCGCGCTGCAATTCCCAAAGGCTTTCTTTGAAAGCTGGGGAAAATTGCTCCGCGAGGGCTCCGTCGGCGCCGAAGTCACCCATATGTGAGGACTGACTTCCTGCTTGGTCCTGGAGAAAGCCCTTTTACCCGAGGAAGATGTCTGCCTAGAAACACCACCACCCACCATATCAAGCCTCAGCAGCTCCCCATCAGGGTCAGCAGGCTAAGGGACAGGGTAATGGGTCCCGTAGGCAGAAGGCCCCCAAGCCCTCTACACCGGCCCCTGCTCAGCAGGGTGGGGGTTTTTGATTCCGTCCGCATAGCCTCTTCCCCCTCGCTGACTTCTCTCAGCACGGGAGGCCGGCTGGCCCATTTTGCCCACAGGTGGTCAGCCATAACATCAGATACCTGGGTACTTCAGGTAGTTCAAAAGGGCTACCTTTTGCACTTTCACCAGGTACCTCCCTCCTACTTTCCAGGGGAGCCTCTCAGACCCCCTCTGCACAAGGACTTACTCCTTCAGGAGTTGGCAAGTCTTCTTCAGTGCCCCACCACCTGAGGGGTCAAGGCTTTTATTCCAGGTACTTTCTGATACCAAAACGAACAGGCGGCCTCAGACCCATCCTGGACTTGCGAAACCTCAACAAGTTCCTGCAAAGGGAAAAGTTCAAGATGCTTACCCTTGGAATCCTGCTGCCCTACCTCCAGCAGGGAGATTGGCTATGCTCCTTGGATCTAAAAGATGCTTATACTCACATCTTTATCCATCCGGACCACCGGCAATATCTAAGATTTGTTGTGGCAGGGAATCATTATCAGTACAGGGTACTGCCCTTTGGCCTATCCTCCGCTCCCAGGGTGTTCACCAAATGCCTGGCAGTGGTAGCAGCCTTCCTGAGGCTTCAAGGCCTCTTCGTCTTTCCCTACCTGAACGACTGGCTCATCCGGGCACAGTCTTCCCTAGAGGTCACTCAGGCCACTCAGCGCACAGTGGCTCTGCTTCAGCACTTGGGGTTCGTCATAAACTTCGCAAAGTCCACTTTGCTCCCCTCTCAAGATCTCAAATTCATAGGAGCACGGTTGGACACTCTGCAGGCTCGTGCCTTCTTGCCTCTGGAACGGGCCAACCGGCTCATAGCTCTAGCTGGCAAGTTCCGCAGCACGTCACCGGTCTCTGTCAGACAATTCCTGCAACTGCTCGGTCATATGGCCTCCACGGTCCATGTCACTCCGAATGCCTGTCTACATATGAGGCCTGCTCAGTGGAGCCTTCGCACTCAATGGCATCAAGCCACAGGGAGCCTTGCGGACTTAGTACAGATCTCCAACCGCCTGGTCTCCTCTCTGCAATGGTGGCTTCATCTGCCCAATCTGGTACTCGGCATGACATTTCAATCTCCTCCGCCTTCCCAAGTGCTGACGACAGATGTCTCTCTTCTGGGATGGGGAGCACATTGCCAAGGGACATGTACTCAGGGCCTTTGGACGCCTTGGGAGGCTGCTCAACAGATAAACGTCCTGGAGCTCCGGGCGATCCGCCTAGCTCTACGGACCTTCTCTCTCCTTACTTCTCATCAGTCTGTACTGGTACAGATGGACAATCAGGTTGCCATGTTCTATGTGAACAAACAGGGGGGCACCGGCTCCCTCCTTCTATGCCAAGAGGCTCGGAGGCTGTGCTCGTGGGCAGTCGGCCATGGCATCCTCCTCAAAGCTGTTTACCTGCCAGGACAGGAAAATCACCTGGCCGACAAACTGAGCAGGATTCTGCAGCCACACGAGTGGAGGTTAGATCCGTTGGTAGTTCAGCGGATCTTCCTCCGCTGGGGCCTCCCCACCATGGATCTTTTTGCCAGTCCTCTGAACCGGCAACTTCCCAGGTTCTGCTCCAGGCACCCGCATCCTCTCCGAGTAGCGGCGGATGCTTTCCTCATCCCGTGGTCCACGGGCCTAATGTATGCCTTTCCTCCCAAGCCACTTGTCTCCCAGATGCTTTTCAAAGTTCTCCGGGACAAGGCCTCGGTAATCCTGATAGCACCCCGGTGGCCGAGACAACCCTGGTTCCCGCTTCTGCTACAACTGGCGGTGGACACCCCTCTTCTTCTGGGGTTTCAGCCCGATCTCCTGACTCAGGATCAGGGCACTCTCCTGCATCCCAACCTCCGGGCCCTTCAACTGATGGCCTGGCTGCTGAAAGGGTAGTCCTAGCACCGCTCCTACTGCCTCCGGAGGTGGAAGCTGTCCTCCTGGCTTCTCGGCGACCATCCACCCGGAAGTCTTTCGCCCTTAAGTGGCGTCGCTTCTCTGTCTGGTGTTCTCAGCGGTCTGAGAACCCCTTCTCCTGTATGGTATCGGTGGTACTGCAATACTTGCTTCACCTTTCCAATCTAGGACTCAAGTCCAACTCTGTCAGGGTCCACCTCAGTGCTCTCTCTGCACATCACTCGCCGGTGGACGGCAAACCTCTTTCCGCACACCCCTTGGTGGCGCGTTTTCTCAGAGGCCTACTTCTGCGTAAGCCTCCTTTGTGCCCTCCGGCACCTGACTGGGATCTCAATGTGGTCTTACAGCGGCTTACCTGCCCTCTTCGTTTCCTTTCATGGAAAACGCTCTTCTTGGTAGCCCTTACCTCCGCTAGACGCGTTAGTGAACTACAGGCCCTAGTCTCTGAACCTCCTTACACTAGGTTCTATAGGAATAGGGTAGTCTTACGGACTCACCCTAAGCTTCTTCCTAAAGTGGTTTCTCCTTTTCATCTCAACCAAGAGGTGGTTCTTCCAACCTTCTTTCCCAGGCCGCATACAGGCCGGGCTGAAACAGTTCTACATACCCTGGACTGTAAGAGGGCCTTATCCTTCTACCTTGACCGTACGCTGGAGCATAGAAAAGCTGTCCAGCTTTTCGTTTCTTTTGACCCCAATCGTTTGGGGGTACCTGTCTCCAAGCGTACTTTGTCCATCTGGGTAGCTGACTGTATCGCCTGGGCGTATGGGGCAGCCGGCCTCTCCTTAAGGAGTCGAGTCACGGCTCACCGTGTCAGGGCGAAGGCTGCGTCTGTGGCTCATCTCCGCTCTGTTCCATTGGCAGACATCTGCCGGGCCGCTACTTGGTCTTCAAACCAGACTTTTGCAGCTCATTACTGCCTGGAGAGGGAGTCCCGCAGGGACAGTGCTTTCGGACAGGCAGTCCTCCACAATCTCTTTGAGGTTTAGGCAACTCCTGCCCTCCGGCCCTGGTGTTGGGCTACCGGCCGGATTCGTATTCAGAGAAGATTCCTTCCTTCTGTACTGCTGAGCTAGAGGGAGCTCATTTTTCACCTTAAGGTCTCTGGTAGCCTTAAGCTTGGGAGTCCCATATGTGAGGACTGACTTCCTGCTTGGTCCTGGAGAAAGAGTAGTTACTCACCTGTAACAGGTGTTCTCCAGGAGCAGCAGGAATCAGTCCTCACAACCCTCCCTCCTCCCCTTGGAGTTGCAGTCATCCTTATCTATTGTTTTGCTAACTTTTTTGCTGTCTTTCGCTATGTCATCAGACTGAGCAAGATGGCACCCTTGGGCGGGAAGGGGACCGCGCATGCGCGCTGCAATTCCCAAAGGCTTTCTTCGAAAGCTGGGGAAATTGCTCCGCGAGGGCTCTTTCGGCGCCGACGTCACCCATATGTGAGGACTGATTCCTGCTGCTCCTAGAGAACACCTGTTACAGGTGAGTAACTACTCTTTCTCCCCTCCCCCTCCCCTGGTTCATGCACCACTGAATATCTTTCCACTTAATATAGCACAATAATCTCAGCTGCAGAGACAGTATTATGCTTTTTCAAAAGATATTTTTTTGCTTCCTCCTCGTCTCTACATGTTTATGATTTATATAGATATATCAATTGTTGTTTATTGATAATTTCCTATTGTTTCTACCTTTATGACCTTGTATTATTGTAATATATTTGAGACGTCACTCCCCTATTGATTTTATTCATTTTTAGATATCACTATTTATTTATCATTAATTTTACATTTTTAAGTATAATTGGTTTAGCTATGTAATATCTGTAATATTTTATTATATATATTTATTGCTTTAATGTGTTTTTATGTGGTTTTCTGTTGGAGGTTTTCCTACCCCCTGAAGAAGGCACAATTGCCGAAAGATTGCAAGTGTAGGGGTTATCAATAAAATTGCTTTGGATTCCTAGAGGTGTGTCTGCTTTGCCTTGCTCTAGCTGTACCCTGGTCTGTTTGCGGGCGCTTGTGCCTCCTTTTGACTCTCTTATGCTTTTGGCACAATGTTCTCACCCTGGAAGAACGTATTAAGTTATGATGAAGATGTTCTCTAGCAGATGTTGCCACAAGACCCTTTCTTCCCACAGGAAGATTCTACCACAGATAAAGAACAACAATGGGAAGAGGTACAGTAGTTCGGCTGATGCAAAAACGGATTAGGAAGGACATGCATGCTTCCTCCCTTTTGGAATACTGTAGAAATTAGATTATCCCCAGGGGACTTCAGATCTACAAGGTCCCTGGATTGTTTACTGATAATGAAGTGTTTATGAAAAATTGGATAGGAATTAATAAATTCTCATTGGATTTGATGATCCTGTTAATTAATACTTCTAAGAAAAAAGCTCAGGATGTCCAAAAAGATATAGACATAATATTAGAGACTCTTATGGAGAATGACACATGGTTTGATTCTTACAAAAAAATATTTTGATCGTAATCTTCTGGAATACCAGAAGACTATTAAGGAAAAAGAATTAGAAAAATACAGAGATGAGGAGGATTATAAAACAGGATACATCTATCCATGGGAAAAGGCTCGACCAGGTCGAAGAGATTTTTCTTCCCAACATATGGTCAGTCAGGCAGAAAAACACCAACCCCCTAAAGCCTTGGTTACTGAAGATAACGTGCATGATATTAGTTAACCCATTAGAAAGAGAAGCCGTTCCCATATAGACGATTATCCTGATAATTCTGCTTCTTTATTTAATTCTCAACAAGCAGGTCCAAGTCAGGATTTTCAAATGGACAACCTTTGGAAAGGTGGAGGGACCAAAACAAAAACAGAAATACAATCAACAGACTCACTTTCAAAACAATTATCACAACCAGTATCAACACACCAGGTCGTTTTATCCAACATGAGGGACAGGAAGGGTATCCTTCAGAAGCAGACTCTCCCAACAAGATTAGATAGTAGTGTTTTTAATTTCTCAGATTACACTCCGAGTGAGATAGAATTACGTGTTTTAAATAAGAGTTTAACCTTTGTGCCTTCCATCAGATATGATCCATTCACGATCCAAGTGGATCTATATACGTTTTTTAGAAAACTTAAGATCGCAAATTACTTTGCATCACAGGATGGTGGCACAATCGACAACTCTGTCATCAAGAAGCTATCTATCTGAATGCCTCTAGGCAATATTAATCCTGTTATTGACCTTTATCAGATACAGCCAGATTCTGTCCCGCACGTACATCCCCTTTATACATCTGGTCTGAGCCGGACGTACAAAGGGGATCGCGATTCTGATCCCGCGGGAACGTCCAGCCCCGCGGGATAAGAATTGCGATCAGGTCTGTATGTGCAGGCACTGCCCGGATAGATCAGTCAGGCTTTTAAATGGAGCTGCGGCACCATGGCGTCATGTTGCCATGGCAACTTGGCTCAATTTAAAAGCCGCAATGCTGACCGCCAGAAATTGTTTATTCCCCACAGCCTGACCACCGATCCGGCCTCCTAAGGCCAGGGTCGGGCTGCGGGGAATAAACCCTGGCCCCCAAGCCCCTTCCGTGCCCCGGAGTGAACAGAAAAAACATCCCTAGCCATTTCGCTGGCACTGGATGTAAAGGGCCGACATTAGAATTGGCCCTGAACGTCCAGGGCCGGTGACCACCCACTCTCCGCCCCGACCAACTTTCCCACACAACCGGCAGGGAATTAGTCAGAGGCAGGAGCCACCATGAATAGTGGGGATGGAAGTCCCATTGGGACGTCTATCCCCACTAGTCGTGGCTCAGAATTGCGCTCATAGTCACAAAGAGAGTTGAGTCTCTATACACAGGAACTACATGAATGCATTATAATATGTCCAAGGGGAGAAGGCAGCTCTTGCCAAACTCAGAGATAAACTGAAACGTAAAATAAAACCAGCAGATAAAGGTGGAACATCGGTTCTTATGAACATATTAGATTATGTAAATGAGGTGAATAGGCAGTTAACAAGACAAACAATTTTATGAGCGACTCGATGATGATCCCACCATCCCTCTAAAGACTAATCTTGATTCTATTTTTCAGTCAGGCCTCGAATTGGGGAATTTAATAAAGAAAGAATTTGAATTTTTGAAGGTGGTATATATCTTGCCAAAGACACATAAATCCTTGGATAATCCTCCGGGATGATCCACCATTTCCGCTATTGGATCCATCTTCAAACCTGTTTCAAAATTCCTTGATGTTTTCTGAGACCTTTCATAACACAGGCACCCTCTTATGTTCGTGACTCATCCCATATTATACAAATTTTAGATGCTTTTCAGTGATGCCACATTTATTTAATTTTGGTCATGTTAGATACAGTTTCTTTATATAAAAATGTACCACAGATGGCTACTCTGACTTTGATTGAGGGGCCTTTTTTACCGCCAAACCAAGAGAGTTGCTATGAGGTCCTCTATGGCTCCAGACGTGGCTAATCTCTATGTTGCACATTTCAAGAAACAATTTATAGAAAAACACCCTTTTACTTCACTTATTAAATTTTGGAAATGTTATATTGATGATGTACTGATGATTTTGGAGGGCAGTAGCAAGGTTTTACGTGATTTTCTAACATGGCTCAGTTCCATTGATGATAATTTACAGTTTGAGTACAACATCAGTACTACTCATATTTTGTATTTAGGCATTCTTATAAAGAAAGGTCAAGAAGGTTTCACACTGATCTTTTTCGCAAACCTACTGACAGAAATCAGGTGCTTCATTTTGATAGTTTTCACAACTGATCTCTGAAGTGGAACTTGCCAGTTAGTCAATTTCTTAGAGTTCGGAGAGTATGCTCCAATACTCAGGATTTTGAAAAACATGCTATAGACATGAAGGAACGATTTAAAGAATGCGAGTATCCCAGGGCCTGTGTAGAACGTGCCTATAAGTGGGCCAAATCATCAGACCGGCAACAACTACCACGTGGGACTAGCTGGGTTAATCAAGGTCATGTTTTCTGTGCCCTCTCTTCTTCACATTTATCCCACAAGATTACTAGAATTTTGAAAGAAGAGTGGCGTATTCTATCTGTCCTCTCTTCCTTCAGCACATTTCAGGGATACCAACCTTTCAAATATTCTTGTACCATCTGCATTATCTATGCTAAGGGCTACACCAAAGGCTGCTGGCCATTTCAGATGTGGACATTGTTCAATATGTGAACACACTTTGACGACTAGACATTTCTTTATACATCCCACTACCAATGAGAAATTCTTTTTAAATGATTTTTCTAATTGTGAAACGAAAAATGTAATTAATGTTATTGTCTGCCCTTGTAAATTAATATATGTTGGGAAAACTAAACGCAATCAACGCATGCTCATTGTAGAACATAAAAACTGTATAAAAAGACACTTTACAGATAAACCTTTAGTGACCCATTGGCAAGAAGCCTAACATTTACTTTCCGATCTGAAATGTCTGGCTCTTAAGGTAGTACGACCACATTGTAGAGGAGGGGATATTGATAAGACTTTGCTGAAACTAGAACAAAAATATATTTTTAAATTAAGATCCCTTTCTCCAGGTGGCCTTAAGCAAGACCAGGACCTTTCGGTTTTCCTTTGAATCATAATAACATTCTTCTCAGCACATCTTTTTATTAATATAACTAATCTATGATTCTCTATACAAATACATTTTTTTTATTATTTTCAAAATTTTTCAAATGTATACAAAGTAAACATTTAGGAAAAATAAACAACCAATTTTGACTTAGGAAGTAAGAAAATGCAAAGGAAAATTTTACCAATCGGAAGAAATACAAGCCCACATCAAGAGAGGCTAGCTAAGGGCCCACACCCCCACTAATAATGAAGACCCCGATCATACAAACAACCAAGACCCAAAAAAACCCAAGGAAAATTAACATCCTTACTTATCATTATCCTTATCAAGCAGGAACCGTTCCAACTGCGATGGTTCCATGAAAGTAAATTTTGTACCCCTGTAGGTGACCAAACACTTACAGGGGTACTTCAAATAAAATGTAGCTCCGATAGCCAAAACCCTAGGTCTAATTTGAAGAAACATTTTTCGACGTGATTGGGTGACTTTTGCAACATCAGGAAAAACCATTACTGGTTGACCACAAAAAGAAAAATTCTTCTTAGAAAAGTAAAGACGAAAAATCATCCCTTTCACCGCTTCTGAATGAAAAGTAACCAACAATGTCACCCTCTGAGAGACCTTTTCAAAAGAGGTCTCCAGAAAGGTAGCTAAATCTAATTCATCCATATCAACTAAGTGATCCATTTCCCCTTCTGGGGCTTTATCCAAAATCCAATGTGGTAAATAGTATATGGAAGAAATAAAAGAATCATCAAAAGAAGAATAACACAATATCTCTTTAACATATTTTTTAAAAAGCTCTAAAGGGAAAATGAGACGAATCTTAGGAAAATGCAAAAATCTAAGATTTCTGGCCCGGGCAACATTTTCCAAAGCTTCCATTTTGGATTGAAGAAACAAACTATCCTTAATAAAAGCACTACTTGCTGTTTGAACCCCGTTTATGGTGGCTTCTATCTTGCGGGTTCTTTCACAAACAGCTGATAAGGTCTCCCCATGGCTCCGAAGGGCTGCGAAAGTGCCCTCCGTAAACTCACACAGCTGAGCAAGAGTACCCGACAAAACTCCCTCTACCCGACGAATAGCTGAGAACACATCATTCAAGGAAACCTCTGCCCCCGAGGGGGAAGAGGTTCCCATTACCGGCCCAGCAACCGCTAGTGTTACTGGCACTGGATAATGCAAATCCACATGGGGAAAATCAAAGAAAATGCTCCCATCTCGAGGGAGAGGAGTGGAGGCCACCATTTTAGGAGAGCCCGCTTCTATCGCAGGGGTTCCCGCGGGGAGGCACAGCAAGATCATAACCTGGTTGAGGGGGAGGGATACGCACCCCCGACTTAAAGAAACCTCAGAAGGTGAAACTACGTCCAAAGCAGAGACTCCAGAAGATGGAGGGGGAGCAATGTTCACTACATGATGGTCCATGAGGTCAACAGCTTTCCCCAAGGACACAGGGCCCTTACCTCGTGCCTTCTGTTTCCCATTGTTACCAGGACGGAAAAAAGTTATCACCAAGGCTCCCAAGTGCTCTAAAGGGGCTCCTAAGGGGCAGACGTGCCCCTTAGGTCACGCCCCCTTCGGGCATGCGCCAGTGGCCACATACCGCAGCACACACAAACTTTTAAACCTCACGGTAAGGGAGGGGCAGCTGTAGTCCGGTCTGTGATAGGTGGAAAATGTAGAAGGAAGTGCTGCAAACACTGTCCAAGCCCCAAGTAGCCTCCAATGTACCACAGCACACACAAACGTTTAAACCTCACTGCAAGGGGGGGGGGGGGGCAGCTGTAGTCTGCTCTGTGATAGATGGAAAATGTAAAAGGAAGTGCTGCAAACGCTGTCCAAGCCTCAAGTAGCCTCCCACAAATACATTTTTAATTGACAAATGATTAGGTTTTATTGTATCTTGTAGCCCTTTCAGTTTTTACTTCATTTTAAAGACAGCTGTTTTATATTTCTCCTTTTTTAATCCATTTTTACGACAGCCTTTTGTGTGTTCAGTTTTATTCAGGCTGTCTCATTGAATATTTATATTATGATTAATGTTTTCATTTTAACAGTTGGTTTTTATTTATTTATTTAATTATTATTTATATTTTGGAAAAGAATACTGATATGGCTTTTAGATTTGTTCTTAGAGATTCAAAGTCTTTTATTATCCTCTTATAGTTTTTTACTAAATGTCACTTCCGAAGCCTGTTTTACTTTAAACACATTGCCCTTCGTTTGTGTGGCAAAACATAGGCAAAATACAAGGTTTCTAGAATCTTAATCAGTACTGAAGCGTTGATACTGTCCTGCACCCATGCCCCCCTTTTTTCTTTTGACATTGTTCTTCACAGGATTGTGCTACGCATGGTTTCATCCTTTAGTTTTACCTTCCTTGGCTTATGCTGTAAGGTGCACTCAATTTGCTCCCGATAAAACCCAATTCAAAATCTTAGCAGGATGGCTCTCTCTTTAACCTCTCCCCTTCCCTTCTCTTCCCCCTTCCCTCCCTGGTATAATCTATTAGCCCTACTAGTGGCACAATAGATTTAAATTCCATGTACATTATGCTCAATGATCTATCATGTACAATGACAGGTATATATAAGGTTGGTTAGATTTGGGCAGGTTATTTCCTCAAATAGACAATAGTTCATATTATTAATAAACAAGACTGATATTTTATTTCCTGTATTCCTTACATTTAGTTTTAAGTTCGGTTACCATAATAACCCCTCAGATTCATTTCGTGCCTTCCAGCTCTCTTAAAATGAGGTTCTATCTAGCCTGCCGACGTTCACTTACACATTTCTGTTTGTAAGCTTTCAGTTTGGATCATTGCAGTTAAGTCCTCAATTGTCATGGGCTTTACTTTTTGGTTTTTATTTTTGATTATGCAGTCTTTAGTAAATGTGGAGAAATTATAATATTCAGCTCCTGAGGTTTGGAGTTTCGACAGTCACAGCACAGCACCGGTCTTTTCCTGACACTTTTAAATGTTTCTACTTTCAAGCAAAAACCGTGATGGACAATGTTTCTACTTCTAAGATTAAGCCCCTTGTAAATAATGCTAGCGCTTAAGTTTACCGTTCAACCATTTATATTTCTTGTTTTGGTTCATGTACCATTGAATATCTTTCCACTTAATACTGATATATCAATTGTTGCTTATTGATAATTTCCTATTGTTTCTACCTTTATGACCTTGTATTATTGTGACATATTTATTGAGAAATGTCACTTCCCTATTGATTTGATTCATTTTTATTTCTTATCATTAATTTTACGTTTTTAAGTATAATTGGTTTAGCTATGTAATATTTGTAATAATTGTATTATTTATATTTATTGTTTTTAATGTGTTTTCCTTATCGTTCCTCCAGTTTAGTCCTCAACGTCTGGGTAGTGCACCTCCTCCTGCAGCTTGGAGACTGGGCATGTCAAAATCATGACATCACTGGATATAGCCTGCTGGTCTCTCCCATCAGCCCCCAGTGTGTCCAGTCTCCAGGCCGCAGGAGGACGTAGTGAGCCTACCTTCTGGGCTCACTTGGGGATTTAGATAGGGAACAGCTAGACAGGAGTTAGTCTTGGTTTTAATTTGGTTTTAATTTTGGTCCAACTTTACTTGGAAATTATTGATTATTAGTTTTAATTGTCTTGCTATTTAGCTTTCTTTGGGCTAATTACTTTAACGTTTGTCTAATCCCTGCCAGTTTATTCACTTTAATACTTTTTTAATGTTAATAATATTTTATTCTTTTAATAATCTATTCTGTCTTGGTTTTTTAGTTTAGTTTTATTTACCTTAGATTATTTGAGAGCGGTCTGTTTAAAATAAGCCTTTCCCACCTAGTTTCTGTGACGTTCGGGGGTGCGGCCTTAGCAGCCTCCAACTTTGGGCAATTGCTGTTGTTGTTTCCCCAAGGCATCTTCGCTTTATGTGGGTCGGCTCTCCCCTCCCGGATGATATGGAGGGGAGCTCGACAGAGGACGAGGTGAGCGGCGCTCGCACTGCCCCAAGTTGCTCGGGACAGCGGAATGAGCTGAAAGATCGCCATGCCCGGCCCTCCCAGCGCACGCTGCTTGCACTGGGATCGAGCAGCGTAGAGCTTGCTGAGCGGCGATTCCATCTCCATTTGTGGAAGCTGTGTGAGTCGAATCTGCAAGATGGCTGTCGGGCCTGCGAAACGATGCCCCACTGGTACGGCTTGAGCGGCAGAGGCCATTTGAGCGCGAAACAGGGCCGCGCAGGATCGGAGCCTTTCCCACATTCTGTGGCCTCGTGACAGCACCGGCGATCAGCTGAACATTCAGGCTGAGGAGGGGGCATACTAAGGTTTGGTTTTCATATGACATATTTTCAAAGTTATAATTTAACAGTGTACTTCTGAGTTTAAAAAAAAAAAAAGGCGGGAAATGAGAAGACTGGTTAACAGTTTATTTCCTGACTTTGCTGGCCTGTTAGGAAATTATATATATCTTATATGCTTTCTTTTATTGCTTTATTTCTATTATTTGATGTCTGCAAAGCTAGTCTATAGTAGAATGTTTAAAGCCCGAAAACCCGTGGTTTCACGGGAGCAGGTTTATGAAACTTTAAAAAAAAAAAAGAAAGAAAGTCAAATTCTCCTTAACACAGAGACCTGTAATACGGCCACTGGTCACCTGAGGGTGGCAAGTTCACTCAATAGTGCCCTTCTGTGACCGGGTATATAGCTTTCCTCAGACTCTCATGGTCAGTCAGCGGAGCATGGCCACTAGGCTGCCTACTGGGTTCTCAGGGTTGCTGGTTAAACCAATAAATGTAAAATACTGTGAATCAGCTTAAATGACAACTCTGAACTTCTGTATCGTTTCTCGGGTTGAAGTGCCCTATCAGCCACAAGATGGCAGCGCTGCTCATGAATTGTATATATTGTTCAGTGCTTCCTCTCTGTGGTGGATGGTAAGACACGAAATCCATTCATCTTCTGGTTCGCATAGGCAGCATCGTCTAAGACCTCTGGTTGCAAGGATGTCTGGGTATCCCACACCTATCTCTCTGCTTACAGGATTGCTGAGCGAGGGGTACCTATGTGGCTCCTAGCGCCCCTCAACAAACCCATCCCAGGTACAGAGGCTGCCTCCTCGCTTGGTCGGCAGATAAGAGGTTTTCTTGGGTGCTAGCAGGTGCAGGATATTCTCATCTGTGTCTAGAACCAGTGAAATCAGTGCAGAATTTAAAGCACTTAGCAGGGCCACCGGCCCATCTGTACCAGTTTGTTACATGGCCCGTGGAGTATAAGGAGAAGTCCTTCTGCGTAGCACTGCCTGGGGCTTATCGCTCCAGGGCACTGGAAGGTTTCTTGGCTGAAGTCACTACTTTTTCTGCCCTATAACTTCCACCTATGCTCAAGTATGCTCCCTGCCCTGGTTTTTTGGGTGATAGGAGCTGTGTCACCCGGTATGTAGATGTGCATTTAGTATGTGCTCAGATGGGCTTAGGCATGATTTTTGTGTGCACTCACTGTAGAGTGAGGCTGATTGCCTTTGCTCAGTCTGTATTCTCAGGCTAGGATAATTTGCCAGCAATGGGGGATACCGATATGATAATATGGGAGGTCATCCCGATGTTACACGGGGTTGGAGGTGCTCTCGTGGAATCCGATATGGAATGACCCGGCCTGAGGGAATGCAGTGTCACAGGCACCAGCTTCTCTTTCCCTTTGGCTTTGCCCCAATTCTTAGCCCCTCTATGTCTCGGCTGTCCAGGATGCAAGGACCCAGGCCCTATGGACAATCTATTCCCAGGCTTTTCTCAAAGCTGGCAGAAGGACTGGGGGAACAGGAAAAGGAGACCACAGACCAGCACCGGCCCTATTGTTAATCCATTGCCAAAGTTCTTTAAAAGTCAGAGGTTCCCAGTCCTGTGTACAAGTCAAGGTGGCATACATTCCGATACTGTATTTATATCCTTGGCCCCGAAGGGCTCACAATTTGAGTTTTGGTGCCTGAGGCAAAGAGGGTTCCAGTAGTTTGTTCAAGGCCAGAGGGTCCAATTGGGGGATCAGAAAACCCTGGTTCTTATGGACCAGGGGTGCTATTCTCGAGTGGGATTCAAACCCTGGGCCCTCTGTCAGCCTGCCTCCACCACTAGCCCTCCCCTCTCTGCAAGACAACTTGGTGCCTTATTGCTTCTGTTTAACAGACTCTGCCCGTGTGAGCTAGTCACAGGGCCCTAGGGCTAGATGCAGCCTGTTACATCCAAGGGAGAGACCTTGTGGAGGGTCCATCCATCAGAAGGCAAGAAATGCCCTACTGGAGCAGACAAGCTCTCTCGAGCTCAGTGTCCTGTTTCCAATAGTAGCCAATCCAGGTCTCAATTACCTGGCAGTTGCCCAATATGACGAATAGGCTCCACAATACTGGTGTCGGTGCAAACAGTGAGTTCAGGTTCCTATTCAAAGACTTCCGTTATATGTGCAACAGATGTGGCACTCGGTTAGCATAAGTGCCTTGTAGACCATCTTGAATTGTAGGAAGATGGTATATCTAAAAACAATTAGATAAATTAGTAATCGTTCCAGTTTCTCTTTTACAGTCTATGGGCCTTTCCTCCAGGAGCTTGGCCAAACCCTTGTTGAACTCACCTACGTTGCACAGGTCTTTTCGTGCAAGGCTCTTGGAGTATGACGGAGATCCAGTGGTCTATCAACTGACTGGGCCTGCATGCAGAACGACTGGTGTTGCAGGCGTTCGAAGCTATGGTGACGGGTCGGGCAATGCGAGTGCTGTCCGACAACTGCACGGTGATAACTTACAGCAACCAGCAGTGCGGAACTGAAAATGGAGTCCTGGAGGCCGAGGCAGAGGGTCTGTTTGCCTGCATAGCGCCTTGACTTCCAGCGATCTCGGCGACGCATGTTACGGGAAAGGACAAGATGATGGCAAATTTCCTCAACAGGGGCCGAGTAGAGACTGGAGAATGGAAGGTGCTCCGGAGGTGTTCGCATGGGTCGGTCGCAAATGGGGACAGTCAATAATGCTCCTCATAGCAACATTTCAGTCTGCGAAAACGGGTCGTTTTGTCAGCAAACAACGCAAAGGGATGTTGAAAGGCATCGACGCTTTGGTATGGCGAGGACCGTTGTCCGGTCTTCTTTGTGTCCTTTCACCGGGGACACTCATGAATTGAGCAGCTCGGCGTATCAAAGCACTTCGGGGGAAGGTGTTGTTGTGGAACTCGGGCTGGCTGAGTCGTCCAGGGTACACCGACCTCATAGGGTTGCTAGACGGGAATCCTTGGAGGTTTCCGCTGTTGGAAGATATGTTGCTGCAGGGTCCCCCTCGAATGCCTCAGGTGGATTGGTTTTTGCTTGCGGCGTGGTCTTTGCCATGGCAAGGTTAAGTAAACAAGAGTTACTCGGCAGCAGTTTTCGACACCTTACTGAAGAAAAAAAAAAAAAGTTGACAGCCCTTGCACATGTACGTCTTGGGCACATCTTTGAAGACTGACGCTCGCGGAGGCACATTCACACAACAACAGTGTCAGTTCCCTTGGCATAATGTTTTCTGTGGGACAGATTTTGATAAGAAGTCGGCGGCCAGTTCCCTGAGAGTTCAGTTAACAGCTCTATCTTGTATAGGGTCAGGCACCGGGAGTGTCAGGTCAATGAGCTTCGATTTCTCGAGGCGGTTACCAGGCTGCAGCCCTCTCGTAGAATATTAAGTATTCCGGGGGAGCGCAATTTGTTTTTAGGGGCGTTAGCTAGCGCACCTTTTGAGCTCTTGCTACAGGCGTTGGTTAAGGGATTAACCTTGAAGACGGTATGTTTGGTGGCCATCTAGTCGGCAGGGCGAATCTCGGAGTTATAGGCATTATCCTGTTGGGTACCGTATTTTCTCCTTCTCTAGAGAGGTGACGACCTTGCGGCTGGTTCCGTCGTTTTTGCCATAGGTGGTTTCTACGTTTCGTCTAAATCAAGCCTTTTCTCTTCCAGGGCTAGGTTAGGCGGAGGGGAACATATTGGGCCATAGCTTGCGCTGGCTGAACGTCAAAAGAGCACTGCGGCACTGTTTAAAGGTTTCAGAAACCTTTTGTAAGTCGAATTGTCTTTCTTCGGGTTGTTTGGTGAGCAACGCAAGAGGGAAGCGGCGGTGAAGGTTTCCAGAGTTACATGGAGTAGAGCGGTGATTGTGTCAGCTTATCTTCTTTGGGACCGTACAGGCCCAGTGGGGTTGTGAGATCACACTACCAGGGCGCAAGCACTTCCTGGGTGGGGCATACTTTGGTTCCGCCAGTAGACATCAGTCGAGCGGCCACTTGGTTGGCTCTCTATACTTTCAGTAAGCACTACTGTCTCAATGTTCTGATGGCTGGGGATGCCGCTTTCGGGGAGTCGGAGTGAAGATCCAGCTGGTAAAGTCCCCCCCATTGATTACTGCTCTGATACATCCCAGACGTTGAGGACTAAACTGGAGGAACGATAAGGAAATAGGAATTACACTTACATGGTAATTGTGGTTCCTTGAGTAACTCCAGTTTAGTCCTCATTCCCGCCCGAGGATGGGGTTTTACTAGTGGTATTTCCGGTTGAGGGGCAATGCAAGGTTTAAAGGGGAAATAGGTCTTCATGGGTGTTCAGTCCTTTTAATGCTTCCTTTTGCTCGGCGCTATGTTGTTATATTATCATAGTGGGATATAGTTATATTCTTTTGTTATATACATTACTATATTGCTCTGGCCTGTTTAGGGCTAGGCATTCGGCGGAAAGGAGAAAATGCAGGAAGCAGTCTCTTTCCTTCTGGAGGGGGTGTAGTAGAGAGTTTATATGTTATGCATGTCCTTGAATATAATGTTAAGTTTAAAAAATATATTTACTTATGGGTTGTTCCTTTGAGTCTGCTTTGTCAGTAGTTCACTGGGGGCTGATGGGAGAGACCAGCAGGCTATATTCAGTGATGTCGTGACTTTGACATGCCCAGTCTCCAAGCTGCAGGAGGTGGTGCACTACCCAGACGTTGAGGATTAAACTGGAGTTACTCAAGGAACCACAATTACCAGGTAAGTGTAATTCCTATTTATGTGGTTTTCTGTTGGAGGTTATCCTACCCCCTGAAGAAGGCATGATTGCCGAAACACTGCAATTGCAGGGGTTATCAATAAAGCTGTGTTGGATTCCTAGAAGTTTCTCTGCTTTGCCTTGCTCTAGCTGTACCCTGTTCTGTTTCCGGCGCTTGTGCCTCCTTTATACTCTCATTCCATGGTGAGACAGCACCTTGAATATTGTGTGCAATTCTGGTTATCACAGGCCCGATATTCTGTTGAGATGGCTATGTGCCACTATGGCGCATATCCATCGCTGCCTACCTCTAACCCTGGATATTCAATGCTGGGGTCATATGCGGCCCCTGGCACTGAATATCAGAGGTCACTGCACATTCTCCAATCCCACAGAAGCTAGTTAGGTAACGGTGATATTGCACTGCTACCCAGTTAGCTCCCTTTAGTAAAATTAGGCCAGCTCTTGTTTTGCCTAGTTTTATCCGCAGGTTGCTAACCGGGTAGTGGTGCAATATCACTGCTACTCAATTAGCAACTGTCACCGCCCACAACAAGCCCCAATGCTAAGTGGTTAGCATCGGGCATATAGCGGCGTTCAATATCCCGTTTAGCAGCATTTACACGGTTTATAGGTCTGTAAACCATGTAAATGTCTTTAGAATACCATGCCCCATATCTATAAAGGATATAGCAGAATTACAAAAGGTACAGAGAAGAGCCACCAAAACAGTAAAGGGGATGGAAGCATACCCCTAAGAGGAATGGCTTAAAAAGTTAGGGCTCTTCAACTTGGAAAAAAAGGCAGCTGAGAGGAGATATGATAGAGGTCTGTAAATTAATGAACAGAGTGGAACAGGTAAACGAAGATCAGTTGTTTACTCCATCAAAAAGTAGGAAGACTAGAGGACACAATGAAGCTATAATATAACCCATTTAAGACTAATAAGAAAAAATATTTTTTCACTCAACGTGTAATCAAACTCTGGAATTCGTTACCAGAGGATGTGGTAAAAGTGGTTAATGTAGCAGAGTTTAAAAAAAAGGTTTGGACAAGTTCCTGGAGGAAAAGTCCATATATCATTATTAAGGAGGACCAGGGAAATCCACTGCTTACCTCAGGATGTGCACTGTGGAATCTGTGTACCTTTTTGGGAACCTGACAGGTACTTGTGATCTGGATTGACCATGGTTGGAAACAGGATACTGGGCTTGATGAACCTTGGTCTAACCCAGTATGGCATTTCTTATGTTCTTTAAGCATATCTATCAATTTTACAGGTATCTGAATTGGCAGAATTTCTGATTTTTGCATATTAACTTTGAAGCCTGTTAACCTACTGTATTCTTCCATTTTCCACACTATTAATTGGAGTGTAATCTGCAGTCTGTGCAGAGAACATAACGTCATCTGCAAAGAGCATAATGTACATACAATGTGCCAGATTCGCTCAATTCGTTCTTTCCTTTCAGAATGTTCATTTCCCCTCTTCTTTTTCAGTCGCATTGGCTTTCTGTTACCCATCCTATTCAATTCAAGATCTTAACGCTCACTTATAAAATCTTATATTCTGGTAAACCTGCTTATTTTTCCTCTTTGCTCATCTTATGATCCATTCATGGTTTTCGTTTATATCTACCCTCTCCTTCACAAGCCCATTACGAATGCACTCAACACTCAAATTTTTATTTCTTAGGTCCTCATCTATGGAATTCTCTCCCGGCTGCAATCAGACCGTAAATTTCCTATCCTCAATTCAAGACTGTCCTGAAAACCCATCTTTTTCAATTAGCTTATGATCTCCCTCCTTCTGCCTCTCTCTCCTGAACACAGGACCCACATGGAGCTGCACGTCCCCTACCATTTTTACCCTGGATGACCTCTCTCCCTCTACAACCTCTCTGTTCTGATTTTTAATTGGCATTCTTTTCTTTTTCCTTGTTGATTTCATGTAAACCGCTTTGACGTTTGAAAGGCGGTATATCAAATCTCAATAAACATAAACATAGTAGTCTATTCCCCCCCACTTCTGTCTCACAGATGTCCTTGCTCAATCACACCCTAGCTGCCAGAGGCTCAATAGAGAGAGCAGACAGAAGTGAGACATCAGACATCCCTGCAGTGTTCCCTTCCCAAGATCAATAAAATCAGAATAATCCCCATGTACTTTCACACAGGCCTTGAGTCTTTTCTACATTGTTCTCATCCAAACTCAAAGGAAGGCCACATCCCATCTTTTACAATGTCCTAAACATATAAGACCAGGCTACTGGTCAAATGCTTTCTCAGCATCGGAAAGAGGGAACACCCCATGCCCTTGCCACCCAATTAAATTCAAAATCTTCCTAATATTGTCCCCAGTCTGCCATAAAACTGGCCTCATCTGCATGGATAAGCTTTGTTATTACTCCATTCAACCAACTAGCCAATATTTTTGCAAAACTTTGAACATCTATATTAAGCAATAAAACTGGGTTAATAAGACCCACACTCTTCCAGGTCCCACTCTTCTTTATGAATAATTGATATATCTGCCCACCCCATTGTGACCGCCAGCTTCCTCTCACCCCCTCCCCTCGCTCCCGCCCCCATTTAACCTCACTAAACACTGCTACCAAGTAGTCCATATAATGCTCTCAGCAAAAGATTTATAAAACTTAGCAGACAGGCCATCTAAACATGGAGATTTACTCACTTTAAATGTGCTTAATGTACCTCTATCTTCCTGCACTTTGATATCTCTATCTAAGCCCTTCATGTCCTTCCCGGTAAGGGTGTTCAGGGTAATCGACTCTAAATCGCTATCTATATATATTTTTTTTAAATGAAATTTTCCAACTTTCCATCATGCAATACCAAAACAACTTGTGCATCTAAGAAAACCTGGTAACGTTACAGTTTCAATCCCCATCCCTCCCTCCCCCTCTCTCCCCCGTCCAGCAGAGTGTTCATGATTTCAAATAATGTGTTTAATTACAAATGCTTGGATACAAATGGGGCTCATATTTCCTCTAATTGCTGAATTCTCTCCTTCTATATTGCAGTCAGCTTTTCCATCATATAAATATCCCTCACGCGTTCTCTCCACACTTCCATTAATGGTGCTCTAGTCAGTTTCCAACCCTTAGCAATCTCACTTGCTGCGGCTATAATGCATATAGGATCAATTTCCCCTTTACACCCTCTCAGCCTTGTCCCTTCACCTCCAACAAGATATTGATGATCCCCCATTCCACAGGCTGTCCTATCACCTCCTCCACTTCCTGCAAGATCGCCTGATAATAGCTTGCTACATATGGGCAGGTTCACCACATGTGTTTATAATCTCCTGGTTCTAGACATCCTCTCCAACAATTCTGTGGGCTGTGCCCTGTCATTTGGTGCAAGCGGACTGGAGTGAGATACCAATGCAGTGCCACTTTATAGTTCTGTTCAATATGTTTAGCTGTACTCATATCTTCCTTTAACCTTGTATGTATTGCTTTCCATCCCTGTGTCTCCAATTCCTGTCTTATGTCTTTCTCCCATTGCAGTTGATAGGGTGCCTTTCCTGCTGTATGTAAAATAAAAGCATGACAGAGGTCGTTTTTTAATTCCCCTTATCCAACATGTGGCCTCAAAATCAGAGAGACTGTTGCACTACTTCACTCCACGGCCCTATCTGTAGCCAACGGTGTACCTGCAGATATCTATAAAAATCTTGCTGGTTTATCCCATGTTTCTTTGCCACATCCACGAAGGAAGACACCCACCCTTCCTGACACATTTGGTACAAAATTTGCAGCCCCTGGTGCTCTCACCTGAGAAATAAGGGGTCCTGTATGCCTGGTGGAATGGCTCATCATATCTAATTGGTTGTACTAGGAATCTAACCCTTCTAAATGGTTGCATTTCCTTAACTCAGTGCCAAAGCTGGTCTACCAGTTGTAAATACGGGTTTGATATCTCACTCACTGGTCTAAGTAGCCAGGGCAGGAACTTTAATGGGACTCCCTCCACACCCGCCTCTGCTAATGAAACCCATTT
Organism: Ichthyophis bannanicus; assembly: GCA_033557465.1. NCBI lineage: Eukaryota > Metazoa > Chordata > Amphibia > Gymnophiona > Ichthyophiidae > Ichthyophis > Ichthyophis bannanicus. The sequence continues at coordinate 365,512,688 of CM066033.1, read as the reverse complement.
CCGTACTGGAACATCATGCCAGCTCGCTATATTTGTCAATTGTGCCGCTATATAGTACCACCATAGGTTAGGCACTGCCAAGCCCCCTGCCACTGTTGGCCAATACATTACCTTTCTGGCTATTACTGGAGGTGGTGCTGCCAGATATAGTGAAACCTCTTGCATTGGGCTAGTGCTATATCTCGTCTGGGCACAGTTATAGGCAGGGTTTGAAAAAGGTAAAGTATCTTTGGCAGGGCAACCATCTTCATGCTCACTACTCTACCTACCCAAGACTGAGGCACTTTCATTCAGCTGCCAAGCTCTTGTGCTAATTTTCTCCACAATGGTTCATAGTTCAATTGGTATACTTTTGAGGGTTCTACGCTCAATTGGACCCCCAAATATCTGATGAATTTGCAATGCATCTTACTAACATCCGGCTCTGACAATGATAGGTTTAGTACCTCTGTTTTATCAAAGTTAACTATAAAACTCGCTGATAAGAGCTCATCTCCTCCTGCATTGCCAATAGGGATGTTTCTGGGTGTGATACAGTGAGCAATATGCCATCTGCAAAAAGAGAGAGCTTATACTGTACTCCTTGCATGTTAACCCCTATCACCTCCTGCCTAATTCAATCTGCAAAAGGCTCTAATGCTATTGCAAAGAGCAGGGGGGAGAGGGAGCACTCCTGTCTTGTTCCCCTCTGCAGCTGAATAAAGCTTGAGTAGCCCCCATTTACTTTCACTGCTGCTTCCGGTCGAACATACCCATTTTACCCATCGGATATATTGTTCCCTGATCCCCAATTTTGTCATAGCACTCCACAAAAGTCTCCAATCACACGATCAAATGTTTTTTCAGCATCCATCATCACCATTATCACAGGTTCTCTGGTTTGGGAGATCCGCTGTATAATGTTCACCACTCTTTTAATATTATCGTCTGCTTGTTGACCCTGAATGAATCCCGTTTGGTCTGCATTTATCACCCTCGGGAGGTGTACCCCTAATCTAGTCGCCAATATTTTCACCAGTATCTTAGCATCTAAGTTAATTAGGGAGATTGCTCTGTAGGAAGCGCACTGAACAGGGTCCTCATCAGGCTTAGGAAGCACGCTAATGCCAGCTTGCCCCATGGTGGCTGGCAAGGCACCACCCTCCTGCACTGCATTAAAGAACTGTACTAACTAAGGGCCCACCTGCTCTTTAAAAGTTTTATATACCCTTGCTGTGAGCCCGTCCAGTCCTGGGGCTTTGTCATTTTCCAGGGAACCTATGACCCTTTCCACTTCCTTTAGTGTTTATCAGCTGATCCTCTCTCACAGATTTGGTAATTTTAGGACACTCCAGACGTTCCAGATAATATCTCACTTTCATGTCTGTAACTGTTTGCTCTGCCTGGTAAAGCTCTCTATAAAAATTCCAGAATTCCTTCTGGACAGCATCATCCCCCAGATCCAATCTCCCGTAGCTGAACAGAGCTTAGGCACCACATATATTGCCTGCTGCACCTTTAAGCTCGTCACTAGTAACTTTCCGGAGTGATTCCCATGTTCATACATCCTTTGCCTTACTTTCTGCAACTGAAATGCCAATGTTCCCATCTGCATTTCTTTCACCTTTACTCTTGCTATTTCTAAAGCCTGCTTATTTACTGGGCCTCCTTTCCTCCTGAGCTCTGCTTCCAGTTCTTTGAGCTTTGTCATAGCTTCCTTAATCCCCTACGAGTGTTGTTCTTTCTTACGCACACCCCACCCAATGAAGTGCCCCTAATATATGTCTTAAAGGCATCACATATCACTGCTATATCCATTTCCCCATTATCATTTGGTTCAAAGAATTCCTGGATGTCTTTTTCCATTGCCTTAGCTTACTAAAGGATGGAGCCCAGGTTATCATTCATCCTCCAGTAGCGAATCCCAGGCTGTCCCCCCCACCCCTACAACTCCACCCATACCATCCATGATCAGACCACGTGCTTGGTTCATAATCCGCTCCGGTCAACGCCTGCACCAACTGACTATTCACCAGAATCAGATTTATATGTGAGCTTGTATGGTGCAAAGTAGAATGAAATGAATAAACTCTACTCCTTGGCCACTTCTCCTTCCAGCCATCCAGCAGTGCCACATCGTCATTAGCGCTAGAAACGGTTTCCTATGGGCCTTCCCTCCCCCTTCTTTCCCTTGGAAATGATCTAGTGCAGGGTTAGAGATAGTGTTAAAATCTCCCATCACTAACACTGACCCCTCCAAGGACCCTGAAAGCTCATTCATCACTAACAAAAAATTGTCCTTGTCCACTATTAGGTGCATAAATACTTATGATGGTAATTAACTTCCCCTGCATCTTTCCTTTAATTGCTATAAATCTTCCCTCCTTATCTTTTTTCACCTCCTTGTCCTCCCATGGAACTGTATTCCTCAATAGGACTGCCACCCCACCTGACTTCTCTTCTTCTCTCGGAGAAGCACAATAGCTTCTTTTATATTGTAAATAAGAGAGGAGGCCATAGTCTCTAATTCATAAATGTGTTTCTTGCACACAAACCACTGCTTGGTCCAATCTTTGAGCCTCCTTAACAAGAAGACGTCTCTTTTGGGGCGTATTAAGCCCTTTTGCATTAATAGATCCAATTTTAGGCTCCCCATTTAGTTTGTGACTCCGTTCCCCTCTATTCCCTACCACTGTGCTTTCTCCCACCTCCTCTCCCCCTCCCTTCAAAATGCTGCTCCCCCTTTCCGCGCAGTTACACTGTTGCATTCCTGGACGTCACCCTGCTCAGTTTCTCCGCCCACTCCCCTTTCGCTCCCCTTAGCCCCCCTATTTACCCCACCATCAATTCTCTCCGCCGGAGGCATGGAATAAAGACGAGCCGTCACTCGCCACCCTCAAAGCCCTGCCTCGGGGGTCTCCCACTCTGCCTTGATCATCTACATAATTGCCTTGTGCACCAGAAAGGAATTCTGTGGCACGTGCATGCCCTGCAGGAGAGGATCCTCTAAGGCCACCTCCTCCTGCGGCGCCCTAAAAGGGAGGTTCAGTACCGCCAAAGATCGGCAGATGAGAGACATCAACTCTTCCTTCTGCAAGACTCGTACAATGGTAGGGTTCTCCCCTGAAGAGGAAACATCCTCTGCCAGGGCTGGACCTCCCAGATCTTCCTCAGAGACGGAGGGACCTTCCTCAGTGTTTTCTTCCTCCTCCGGGGTGCTGGTTCCGACCAACTCATCTACATCACAATTTTCCATGAGATGTTAACACTTCTACGAACCCTGCTCCCCATCTGGGGGCAAGTGGCATTTAGTAGTCCTCAGATTCCCCGCAGGAGGAGAGGCCCCCCCCCCAACCTGGCCTTGCTCCAATCTGTAGGCTCTGTGGAGGAGGAGGAGGACAAACTCTGGAGAAAATAGAGACGTTTCCTCCTGAGTCTTTAGTTGGGCCCCATGAGAATCCTGGCTATACACCCCCAACTCTGGGGCTGGAGTGTCTGCCGGAAAAATGGAGGCTGCTACATTTAACATGGTCACTGGAGACGCTGCATGGGAAATTGACGACTGAGGCCCCAAATGTTGTTCATCCTGCATGGACCCTGACGGACCTCCGTGAGTCCCCCTGCAGAGCCCCCCTCTCTTACAGCATTCTTCAGCATCGCAGCTCTCTCTCTCACGGGCACGGCAACAACCCACCTGTGAAAGAAAGTTGCGGTGTGCTCCACACGCGGCACAGACCGATTTGGCGTTAGGCATCAGGAATTGCAGCCGTACTGAAATGCATCAATCCCCACCTGCACTCTCACAGATGTTTGGTTCACAGGTCTCCACGGAGGTTTCTCCTTACCCACAGAAAAGTTCTGGGTTGCATTGCACCTCTTTTTTTTTTTTTTCATTCAACTTTGTGCTGCTCCAAGACTTATTCGGTGCAGTAGACTTCCACTCAGGACAGCTCTTATCCTAATAACTACAATGCTTCCAATAACTATCTTACACAGGGGTGAACAGAATCCAGTCAGACAGACCTTAAGGGGAGTCTGTTTCCAGCTGCTGGAGACTGAAGATACTGGCAGGAGGAGGAAAGCTCCTCTAGGATTAAGGGGTGACATCAGTATAAAAAAATTTTTACATTTCAGTCTCCAGCTTCTGGTGGGCGGATACTATCCGATTTTCTTGACTGGATTGGAGGGACTCCATTGCCCCACTCCCTTTTCCCTTCACACACTCCCCCATGCAATCCCCCACCAGCCATACTCCCATCTCTCAACCCTCCCTCCATTTCTGCACAGGTTCCGCATTCACCACCCTCTCGCATACTCATCCCCTGCCATTCCCTTCTCCCACTATCACTCAGCTTCCATAGTCAAAAAATATCCCTTTGCCTCTTTGGCTCTTCTACTGTCCCACCTGCAAGGTCTCAGGTCTGCGTTGCCAGTTGTAGGGTTGCATGATAATCAAGGGATTTGTCATTCTGTCTTTTCAGTTGCTTGCCCCCTTCTGCGTGCTTCTACTGTAAATCTCTTTGAGGTATGGTGCTCTGTTCTGAGCCGAAAGCATCCACTCCTGGCACCTTTAGCTCCCGCAATGTAGCCTCTGCCTCAGCACGTTTTTTAACGCATACTGTTTGCCCTCTTTAGTGAGTGCTAGAGCAAACGGGAACAGACATTTGTTCTTCACGCCCTCACTCCTAAGTTTCTATGTGATGTCCCGTAGCTCCCTCTATTTACATAAGGTGGTTGGTGAGAGATTATGTGATGTCCCGTAGCTCCCTCTATTTACATAAGGTGGTTGGTGAGAGATCCTCATACATTTCGACCTTGTGTGAGTCCCATACAAAAGATCTTTGTTTCCTTGCTATTATTATAATTTGTTCCTTAATCCAAAAATGGTGAAAACATAGCACAATGTCTCTGGGGAGGTTTGCTCGCATCTGTCCAAGTGCCCTATGGGCTCTGTCTGTTTTTATTTGGGGCCTGTTCGATTCCTCCCATAATGTGGAGACCATATCTATGACCACTTTTGTGCTATCATGATAGGCTGGGTTCTTCCGATAGGCCTCTGAACCTCAGATTATTGCATCTATGTCTATTTTCATTGTCCTCTATTTTATCTGTCATGGTTGCCTGGGCTTGTTCTATTTCTTGCATCCTCTGGTCCAGGGCTTGGATTTCTCTCCGTACCCTTCAATTTGCTGTTCTGCATCCTCAATTCGCTGCCTGAACTCGGACAGCTCTGATTTCAGATCTGTGGCCAGCGTCGCAAAATCTTCCCACAAAAAGCGCATCTTGACCCTCCATCCATTGCCACATTTCCCTGGCCTGAACCTCTGCCACTGCTGGACTTGTCTTTCAGGGACTCTTCTCGCTATTTTCCACCATCAGCCAGCGGCGGGAAGCCATCTTTGCTCCATCTTTTTTGGTGCTTGCCACTTGATCAAAGGCGTATTCTGCCAGATTTACTGGCTTTTTCACCCCAGTAATCTTGTCTCCAATATGTCAAAGGCTCTTTTGCTACCTGGTTCTGCGCGGATTACCCAGCGGGTTCGCAAACAGCATGCTCTTGTTTATGGGGAGCAGCGGAGCACTGACCTTACACCGCTAACACCATTGGGTGATGGCACTGGAAGTCAGCTATCTATATTTTGATTCCTGGCTTGCTCTCTCATTTTGCATAGAGTCTCATAAAATTCTTTAAATCTCTCCCTGACATTCTTAATTTTCACAAAGAGCTTTCCCTGTGTTCCTTGAATTGCTGTCTTACCACTAGCCTATGCTCAGCTTTATCCCTTGCTCATAAAATATCCCTCTCACCTGCAATATCTTGCCAATTGAACCCAGTCTAGCTCTGTCCATAGTTTACTCCTCATTTCTGACAGATTAGCCTGTATTGTGTGGTTTGGATGTTTTGGGTTTTTTTTTATGCTTTAGGCTTTTAATGGCTCCCCACAGGTCCTCTATTTTCTGCAAATGTTCTCTTTTCTTTTGGGCTCCCCATTTAATTAAGCTACCATGGACCACCGGCCTTAAAGCCATCCCAAACCATGGCCATTGAGAACTCAGCATTATTGTTCAAGTCAAAGTATTCCTTAATATCTCCCTTCCAGGGCCTGAAATTACCTTTACATCTCCCCAATAAGCTATCATTTATTCTCCAATATTTATTTCTTCCCCGTTTCTCCCTAGTATTAACACCAGTCAGGGCCAGTGCAAGGATTGGAGGATCCTACCGTCACTCCTGTAGCGCCCCTGCCCCCCACTACCACTCCTCTCCGGGGCCAGCACAACAGTGGCAATGAAAAAGGAATCGCAACACAGTGCTTAACAAAGTTTCTGGTGCTGCACCATTGGTTCTGGCTTGCTATCCTCAGGTGCTTCCACCCTTTCAACCTGGGAAGTCGCCAGGGCTTGATGGATATTCTCCAAAATTCTATAAGAGCTTTGCCACTCTTCTTGTGCTGCCTCTGGTGAGGCTTTTTAACTCAGTACTGGAAGAAGGCCTGCGGGTTGCTGTTCAAAGGAGGCAAAGATTCAACCCAGTGTGACTCCTACTGTCCCACATCTCTCCTAAATATTGATGCCAAATTATTAGCTAAAATCCTAGCAACTAGACTAAATGAGTTTATAGAGATCACAGTTCATGAAAACCAGGCAGGTTTCATACACAGAAGATGGACAGGAGATTATGTTAAAATGACACTCTGTCCTTCCTCTGTTCTTCTTCTGGCTCTCCAATCTTTGTGATCTCTGACACCCCTCACCCCACTAATTACTACTCTCTGGGATATGCTGTCTGGTTTTGCCTATAGGTGCCAAAATCTTAAATTTGGCCTTGCTCCTCTCCCTTGTCCATGAGTGACCTAAAGCTCTCATGTACTTCTTATGGAACAGACCTTGTACCTTGTCCAGAACAATTCATATACATAGGCACATAAACATCTAGTAAGAAACTATGTGAGAAATGAGCTCAGCTTTCAAAAAAACTTCATCAAAGAGTTAGTTCTGGCTCACTTGGCCTTCTTGAGTTTGGATTCAACTACCAGTGAATGGTTTGGTAGCTAGCTGCTGTTTCTCGTATCTGGGAGCCTTTTGGGCTCTTTATAGAGTCTGCTTAATTATTCATAAGGCTGCACAGATAGAGGAGCCTCTCATATTCTCATCCGGGTATCCTTAAGGATGTTGTAAATGAACACTAGCATGCCTTCCATGAAGGGGGGAGCAGTGGGATTTGACAAACTGGAAGATGTCCAATACTTCTGCCCTAAGCTCAACTTAAATGGAATGGTCTCAACCATTTTGTTGACAATGTGGTGAAAGAGAGGTCCTTTGGAAAACACTTATGCCTTTCCTGTGGGAGAAGGGTCTGAATGATGACCAGTAGACTTCTGATCAGGAAGCCTTCTTATCTATAGGCAGAATATCAGGACTACTCGGACTCTAGCAGACCTGGTTCGCAGACTAGGACTGTGTGTGCGCTTCTTTTGTCTGCTGGGGTCCAAAATTAAATAGAGGCTCGTGCCTTGATAGAACTTCCTTCTATGATCTACTGGAACTTGACATTGCAGTGCTGGCACTGATGCCAAGGCCTTCTGATGCTTCAGCATTGATTTCATGCCTCCAGGTATCACCATGATTTCCAGTATTGGCTGAACTTCCCTCAACATCTATGTCAAAGTCTGTGCTGATGCAGTGAACTATGCTATATGGTGTTTAACATCTCCTGGATCCTTTTTAAGGACTGCCAATGCCAGTACTGGATGGGTTATAGGAGTAGAGGAGACTTCCTCCTGGGTCATTTGAGGTGTATTCAGTAGCTGGATCCTGAATCACTAGATTCTCATATCATCAAAGATCAGTAGTCTTCTCTATGGGGATGTTTGGGAGGTGGAATGATAGACATCAATATCTTACTGTAGTCAGTATTGTGTGCTGGGTACTGATGCTGCCTTTTAACCTTCACTCATTTCTGAAATCCTTTGCTGCTGGTGCATTTGGATCCTTTGATTTCTTGTGGTGAGACTTTGACAATGGTCTGACCCAATGGCCTTTGCTGATACTCAAACCTGAAGTGGGCCGATTACTCCTAAATGCTGATGTCTCCCTGATATGGATACCTCTGGTATCAGTGCACTTGGACTGGACTTGGTTGAACCAAAGAGCTTCTCCTTTGACTTTTGATGTCAAAGACCAACCTCTTTTGACAAGTGATGCAACTAGAGATGTCGTGTTTGTGCCTAAGGCATGTCTGGCACAACCTTTGAGTATCTGTCACTGATATTGCCCTACCCACACTTTTTCAAGCTACTGGGAGTCTTTGGTTTTTGGGACACAATCAAAAAATAACCACAGAGAAATCAAATGACTTGATGTTTAAAAATGTACTATCCGGAGCCATGTGACATCATTAGGCAAAATGGTCACTTAAGCAGGAGCTCCAACGGGCCATAGGGGGAAATAAAGCTTCTAACCCAGCAAACATGGCTTAAGCACTCTCCTTAGTGGTGGAGACAGTCCCTTAAAATGAGCTGCTGGCAGCAAAAGGGAAAAGATCAGATCTGTAGGATTTTGCGTATGCTGGGATGACGGCGGCGCAATGATGAACGGCAGAAAATATGACGCCGGCAGCACCAAGGAGCAGCAAAGGGAGTAATATTAGCCCCAAACCCCCCCTCCCCCGAAGAGCAGAGCCAGAAGGAAGGCAACAAAGGGAGACCTGAGGTGGAGCAAAATCTCTAGAGTGAGATACGAGCATGGTTCTGTGATTTAAAAGAACATATCATACTGGTACGTGAGGAGATAGCCCATGGCATAGAGGACCTCAGAACTGATCTGTGCGAGATCAGGAGGTGGGTGGAAGAACTGGAGGGTCGAGTAGAGGAGCAAGGAAAGGCCTCCACCACCCTAGAGCAGAGATGGGCAGAGTTGAATAAACGCCAATCAGAAATGAAGGAAAAACTGGAAGGCCTAGAAAACAGGTCCAGCCATCAGAATCTACGGTTCAGAGGAGTCCCAGAAGGGAAGCAATATCAGGTTTGTATAGTCATGGTACCAAATATAGTTAAAACTCTGCTGCAGGTGTCAGGAGTGGAGGTAGAGGGCAGAGATTACAGACTGGATAGAGCACATCGGGTGGCCGGTCCAGCAAGCCTGGACAAAAACAAGCCTTGAGACATAATTGCCTGCTTTCGTGATTACAACTTGAAAGAACTGGTGGTAAACAAAGCTAGAATAAATGGGACATTACAATGGGAGCAAAACGCTGTGTGCTATCTATTCGGACTTGGTTCAAACAACATTGTAAAAACGCAGACGAATGAGAGATATAAGAGATATAATGTAAAAAATGCATAGCGAAAATATCCGCTATAGCTGGACTTTTCCCTTTGGACTGTCTTTTAGCATTCGGGGGAAACATTGGCGTGTACGGACGAGAGAGGAAACCATTCAAGTATTGGCAGAGAATGGCATTACAGGCCTGGAACAGCACTTACCCAAGGATACAACACAACAGAAAGAATACCCTCGACGGCAGCGCGTGAACCACAGCAGAAAGAGACTACACTGGAACTCTGGAGGGAAGACCAAAGAGACAGAAACAGAGGACCAGACCTGAACTAATTCAATATGGGCACTAGATTTACACATAGAGTGACTTTAGAACTGATTAGTTTCCAGTTCCAATGTGGTGCTTACACCTGAAGTATCTCCTGAGACTGTAACGGACATAGTGTGCATGGCTCGAAGGGAGTGAATGGGGAGAGGGAGCAGGTGGGGGGGGGGGAAGTATGGGGCTATCGGTATGAATAGTGGGGCAAGGAGGAAATGCAGGGAGGGTGAAGAGGTGAAGTGACATGTACCAAGTAGGAAGGCCAAGTTCGGGAGAGGATCTGGGGGAGACTGGTCCAGCCGCACTGTACTGATTGACAGTGATGTCCTGATGCCCCACTATACAGAATGGGGGTAAATGGGGAGGGAAGGGGGAGGGAGAAGGTAGGTGAAGGAGATAAGCTGCAAGAGGGGGGAGTGGGGTGGGATGTATCATGATGTATCCCTCAACGTACGGGGTTTAAATTCCCCACTAAAAAGGCAGAGGTTGTTCAAAGAATTGGGGAGACATATGGCGACTATCACCATAATCCAAGAAACACATTGCCAATGCAAACATGAACATTTAGTTAACCCCAAAAACACCCAACAATGTCTTTTCACATCCAATCGGGTCGAGAAGGGGGGCAGTGTGGCAATAATGGTAGCAGAGGGGGTGTGGGTGGAAATAGGGGAAGTGCTACGGGAGAAAGCGAGCCGTTATATACTAGCACATCTAAAGGCAGAAGCAGAGTGGTATAAGATGGTCCATATCTATACCCCCAATGGTGTCCTGGGAAATTTTTTTGAAGAGGTAGGTACTCTACTGAACACAACAGGAGAAGGTTTAACTATTATGGAGGAGACCTTTAATATAACTTAGGACCCTAGACGAGACACAACTGGGAGGGGGGAGTATAGGAAATCTAGTAGGCCTTAACATAACATAAGAAGATAAGATATGCCCATACTGGGTCAGACCAAGGTCCATCAAGCCCAGTATCCTGCTTCCAACAGTGGCCAATCTAGGTCATATGTACCTAGCAGTTTCCCCAAAAGACACAGGTTCCACGATGCTTGTATTCGGTCAAGCATTGATATCCTGGGTCCCTTCTTAATAATGGTTTATGGACCTTTCCTCCAGGAACTTGTCCAAACCTTTTTTAAACCCAGCTACACTAACAGCCTTTATTACATCTCCGGTAACAAATTCCAGAGTTTGATTACACGTTGAGTGAAAAAATATTTTCTCTTATTAGTCTTAAATAGTTTACCCTGTAGCTTCATTGCATGTCCCCTAGTCTTTCTATATTCTGATAACGTAAACAATCAATCTACGTTTACCCATTCCACTCCATTAATTTATAGACTTCTATCATATCTCCCCTCAGCCGTCTCTTTTCCAGGTTGAAGAGCCCTAACCTTTTTAGCCTCTCTTCATAGGAGTATCCTTCCATCCCCTTTACCATTTTGGTGGCTCTTCTCTGAACCTTTTCTAATAATGCTATATCCTTTTTACGATACGGCGACCAGAATTGCACACAATATTCAAGGTGCGGTCTCACCATGGAACGATATAGAGGCATTATAATATCTTTTGTTTTGTTTTATTTTCCATTCCTTTCCTTATGATACCTAGCATTCTATTTGCTCTCTTGGCCGCCGCTGCACACTGGGCTGAGGGTTTTAACATGTTATCCACAATGACGCCTAAATCTTTTTCCTGGTTGGTAGTTCCTAATATGGAACCTTGCATCTTGTAACCATAGTTTGGGTTGTTCTTCCCTAGGTGCATAACTTTGCACTTGTCCACATTAAATTTAATCTGCCATTTTGATGTCCAGTCTTCCAATTTATCAAAAAACTGCCAGCATGGTTTAAAGGTGAGGTCAGAGAGGCTGTTGTTGCCACCCCTGGAACCCTTTTTAAAAATTGGTGTTACGTTCACCATCTTCCAATCTTCAGGTATTACAGATGATTTTAATGATAGTTCACAGATTACTAATAGCAGGTCTGCAATCTCACATTTCAGTTCTTTCAACACCCTTGGATGTATATCATCCGGCCCAGGTGATTTGCTACTCTTCAGTTTATCTAATAGTTGAAATACATCTTCCTGATGTATCGATATTTCTTTCAATTCTTCCGCACCTTTAAATACCACTTCAGTCATGGGTAACATCCCTACATCTTCCTCAGTAAAGACCGAAGCAAAGAATTCATTCAGTCTCTCTGCTATCGCCTTGTCGCCTCTTAGTGCTCCTTTAACCCCTCTATCATCTAATGGACCAACTGACTCTCTCACAGGTCTTTTGCTACAAATGTACTTGAAAAAGTCTTTATTACGTGTTTTTGCTTCCGCAGCAAGCTTCTTCTCAAATTCTCCCTTTGCCTGCCTTATCAATGCCTTGCATTTAACTTGCCAGTGCTTGTGCTGTTTCCAGGTTTCGTCATTTGGCTCTTTTTTCCATTTCCTGAAAGATGCTTTTTTGGCAACAGCCTCTCTGACCTCACCTTTAAACCATGCAGGCAGTTTTTTGGATTTCCTTCCACTTTTCTTAAAGCATGGAATACAGCTGGTCTGGGCTTCCAAGATAGAATTTTTCAATAACACCCAAGCTTGATGTAGGTCTTTAACCTTTGCAACTGCTCCTTTTAGTTTTTTCTTAACTATTTTCCTCATTTTATCATAGTCTCTCTTTTGAAAGTTAAAAAGTAGTACTGTGGATTTCCTTACTATCTCTCCTCCACTAATTAAATCAAATGTGATTATGCTATGATCACTATTGCCAAGTGGCCCCAACACCCTTATTTTTTGCACCAGATCTGGTGTTCCACTAAGGATTAGGTCCAATATGTCTTCCCCTCTGGTCGGTTCATGAACCAGCTGCTCCAAGAAGCAGTCATTTATTTCATCTAGGAACTTTATCTCCCTAGCATGTCCTGCCGTGACACTGACCCAGTCAATACCGGGGTAATTGAGATTACCCATTATTATTACTGTTATGTAACTTTTGTTAGCTTCCTCGATTTCTTTGAGCATTTCATCATCCATTTGTTCATTCTGGCCAGGCGGTCAATAGTACACCCCCCCCCCCCCCCCCCCCCCCCCCCCCCCCCACTGCCATCGCCTTCCTCTTTTTACATGGAATTTCAGTCCATAGAGATTCTACAGCAAATTTTGTTTCCTGCAAAACTTTAATCCTTTCTGACTCAATGCCCTCTCTAACATAGAGCGCAACTCCTCCACCAATTTGATAAGCTCTATCATTACAATATAGTTTGTACCCAGCCTGTGTTGTTTTCTATCTGAATCAGAGCCGTAATTTTTGTGTGCTCTGTTGTAAAGTATGTGCGCTCGCTCGGCGAGGTGTGTGCGCGCACAGCTTAGAGGGAACAGTGTATGCAGGTATCACAGTGTCCCACTGGTTGTCCTCCTTCCACCATGTCTCTGAGATTCCAATCATATCTAACCTCTCATTTAGTGCTATATATTCTAACTCTCCCATCTTATTTTTTAGACTTCTAGCATTTGCATACAAGCCTTTTAGAGACTGTATTTTATTCATATTAATTTGTCTATTGGCAGGCATGGGTAATTTGGGACCTTTAAGCTCTGTCTGCTCCATACTCGAGGGCATTTGGGCTACTTTACTCTTTTTGGAACCTCTCTGCTTTTGGTTTTATCCTTCAAGAGTACATTCTTCCGAACCATGCGCTCTTGTGTGACTGTTGGCTTTCTCCTATTATCTAGTTTAAAAGATGTTCTATCTCCTTCTCTCAAGCATTTTGCTCATGACCAGGGAGTGGTGGATGTGTGGCGATCTGAATCCTGGACGGAGACAATACACATAGTATTCCCACGTCCATTCAACATACTCTAGAATCGATATGATATGGGTGGAAAGGGAAGGCATCTCTAGTGTAAAATGAGCAGAAATAGACGCAACAACATGGTCTGACCATGCTCCTATTGAGCTAACATTGGAAATATGCAATGGAGATGGGGATGAAGTTCTGGTATCTGAATGATTCTCTTCTGGATGATGCCAGAGTAGTAAGGGATGTAGAGGGGTGTATATGTGACTATTTTACTGTAAATGACAATGGTGACGTGGGCTGGGAAGTGGTGTGTGAGTTTTAAAGCAGTATTGAGGGGGCATCCTGTTGAAATGGGGGTTGCGATTAAAGAGGGAGAAAGAGGAAAGGCTGACACAGTTGTGACAACAGCTTTTACAAGTAGAGGAAGCAGATGCTAGGGATAGGTCTTGGTGATATACCAGTCAGGTACCAGCCCTACAATCGCAACTTAAAATGGCAGAGAGATTAGTTACCAAATGCAACTGGCTCGCCAGAATTTTTTTGAGGGGGGAAATAAAGGAGACAGACTACTAGCATAGCAGATGAGACAGAAGAGAGTTCACAACCAGATAATAATGGTGAGGAGAGGGGTGCAGGAGCAGTTATGCACTAAAGGGGAAGAAATGCATAAGGAATTTGCAGAATTCTACAGACAGCTATATTCAGTGCCTAGTCCCCCTGCAACAGGGGAAATCAATAGCTATTTGATCTCTCTCCCATTGAAAAAGCTTGAGGGGGAATTCCAGGAGAGGTTGGAGGGGGGAGGAAGTCCGAAGGGTAATAAAAACCCTGAAACTGGACAAACTGGACCCCTGGACTGGTTTGTCCGAAGGGTAATAAAAACCCTCAAACTGGACCCCCGGACTGGATGGCTTCACAGCATGCTTCTATCTCATATTCGGGGACTATCTTCTAGAACACTTGGTGCGAGCCTTTAATTTGCACAGAGAGAGGGGGGGGAGGCTCGCCAATACGATAGGATGGGCGGGAATTAACTTGATCCCTAAGCCAGGGATGGACCCATTGTCCTGCGCGTTAGGGTGGTCCATAAAAATGAATTCCTGAATTCCTTTGCTCCCTGACCTGATTCTGGTTCCATTTAGGTAGAAAACACTGTGTACAAAGTTTGAAGCCAATCAAATAATATTTAGGGGTGGCTCAACAAGTCTTGAGATTTCCCCCTGGGAGCAGATGATGAAATGTTGCATCATCTTGTATCATCCACTCAGTTCCACGCTGATTACATTTGATTGCGTCATATTTGAACTAATCTCGTCTCTGAGAGGTGGCAAAGACATTGTACTATTATCTTTGTATCTTTATTCTTTTCAGATGGCGAAAAAACGTGGTTTTTATCTCATTTAAGAAATGTCCACCACAATTCTGGGGGCCAAGCTCCCCAGCAAGGAGCAAGTGTTAAGTGTATTTTTACATCACCATATGACATTAAACAAAGGCGTTAGTGAAAGTGCATCTATTGTAACAAGTGAAGTAGAAGCTTACTGGGAAAAGGCCAGGCTTCCTGTTCAAAGAAATGACAAAATTCAAGAAAAAGTAAAGAAATTGTTCAATCAGTGGAAACTTTTGAAGAAAAACAAAGGGAGAGGAGGGAAACAAGAGGCAAATGAAAAAGAATTCCAGGTTGCAATGAAAAACCTATTTGATGTGGCGCATGCCAATGCAATGTCTTTAATTCATATCCAAGAAGACAAAGAATTCTTAATAGTGCAACGAGAACCAGGGCGCCGCGGCTCAATGTGCGCGATGGACAAGAAACTGGCCAACACGGAAGCAAGATCGCAACAGCGAGAAGAACTGAAAAGGCGCAGACAAAAACATGTTGCCGAAGCCGAGGCAACTACAAGCCAAGTTCAGCTGGAAGGATCTTCTTCCTCAGCAGAGTCAGGTGAAGACTCGTCGACATCTGCGGATTCAGATAACGGACAGAAGAAAGCAACTCCACAAACGAAGCAGTTTCGACCTAACAATGTCTGGACCCCAGAGCTTACAGCAGCCCTGGATCGGACAGGGACAACGGATCGCAATGCTCTGTTTGTGGTAGCTGAAACCGCCAGAAGCCTGGGACATTATCCTGGGGAGCTCAATATCAGCCGCTCCAGCGTCAAGCGCCATAGAGAAAAGCACCGTCAGCAACAATGGACAGACCTGCACAACGCATTCAAAGCCGAAGGCAAAACATGCATTGTGCATTGGGATAGCAAGTTATTGCCATCTCTCCTCTGTTCAACCACATCCGTTGACCACCTTCCAGTTTTGATAACGGCTGTCTCCACTGGAGAAACACAACTTCTTGGTGTACCAAAACTGACATCAGGAACGGGCGAGAATCAAGCTGCAGCAGTTTATGAACTGTTACAGGAATGGTGTTTGGATGAAAAGGTTGCAGGATTCTGCTTTGATACAACTGCATCGAACACGGGACGTCGATCAGGAGCGTACATTCTTCTAGAACAGAGACTCCGTCGTACAGTCCTTCATTTGGCATGCCACCATCATATTTACGAAATAATTCTTGGTGCAGTATTCTCTACATGCTCTGGAGCTTCATCGGGTCCCGATGTCCAACTCTTTCGCCGGTTCCAAAAGAATTGGGGCTCCCTTGACAAGTCCAACTATCAAACTGGAAAAGACTTGGAGGTGCTGCAACCTGACAGGGATCGCATCATGAAGTTTGCGGAATCCAAGTTGGCACAGGGCAATCACCGAGATGATTACCTGGAATTCTTGGAGTTAACGATTGTCTGCCTTGGAGGGAATCTTCCTAGTTTCAATTTCAAGAAACCCGGAGCTTTCCATCATGCCAGATGGATGGCAAAAGTCTTGTACTGTCTCAAGATTTGGATGTTCCGAGGACAACTCAAAGATCTTACCCAACGGGAGGAGTCCTGTGTTCGTGACGTGAGCATTTTCTCCATCCTGATTCATGTGGAAGCCTGGTTTTCTGCCCCTGATGCCGCAGTTGCTCCTGGAACAGATTTGGAGATGCTGAAGAAACTACACTCTTACCACAATGACCGTGTTGGAAGAGCGGCCAGAGACAAACTGCAACAGCATCTGTGGTATGTGTCAGAGGAGCTTGTGGCACTGTCACTGTTCGATGAAGCTGTTTCAGCACCAACAAAGCGGGTCATAGTGTCGGCCATGATCCCGGCAGAATCAGATGAAAGCGATGAAGATGATGACGAAGACGAAGATCCCCCAAAGCGGGTCGAATTGAAAAGTTCCATGATTCCACCACTTGAATCTTTTGCAACTCGCAAGTCAATCCGTTTCCTGAAACACCTCGACATCAACAGTGATTTTCTTAATGCAGACCCAGAAGACTGGGAAGAGAATGCATCATTCAAAGACGGTCTGAAGAAAGTAAAAAATCTTCCAGTGATCAACGATGTGGCTGAGCGAGGTGTCAAACTCATTGAGGCGTTCAACGGCCGACACACCACAAAAGAAGAGCAACTCCAGTTCCTTCTGGGTGTTGTCTCGCAACACCGTAAGATGTTCCCCACATCGTCAACGTCCTTACTAGCATCTGGACCACACTGAGTGCTTGGCAAGCATGATACCCCCATCTATGAGCGGATAATACCCAGTGGTCTGACGAACCCTGGGGGAGATCCAGGGGCCTGATAGATAGGGACCTTGAGCCACCCCTAAATATTATTTGATTGGCTTCAAACTTTGCACACATTGTTTTCTACATAAATGGAACCAGAATCAGGCCAGGGAGCAAAGAAATTGCTACTTTTATTTTTTCCCCTATGGCAGTGGACCACCCTACTGCGTGTCTTACCACCCCATATGTCTATTAAACCTAGACGCTAAGATCCTGGCAAAGATGCTAGCCAATCGCGTCAATAAAGTTATCTTGAGATTAGTCCCCGATGACCAGGCAGGCTTTATGCCTGGAAGGCAAGCAGCAGACAACGTACACATGATCTTAAATCTGGTTTGGGCAGCTCAACAGAGTGAACAATCCCTATTATCATCACCTGACGCAGAGAAAGTGTTCATTCACGTTTCATGGGAGTTCATGTTTCATGTGCTAGCTCAAAGGGCGGTTTGATGAGAATTTTAGGGCATGGGTACAGGCCCTCTATAGGACACCGAGAGTATATGTCAAGGTAAACAGAAGGTACTACCAATTCTACCTGATTGAAAGGGATATGCAGCAGTGATGCCCGCTTTTCTCGTTGTTGTTTACGCTGACCCTGGAACCACTAGCGGAGCGGATGAGGATGAGTAGTGACTTGAGCAGGATACAGGTGAGGTCCCACGATTACTGGATTACCCTATTTGCAGACGACATTATTCTGTCGGTGTCCAGATCGCAGATATCTCTGCCACTGATTATGTGGGAGTTAAGGGAATTTGGGTGCCTCTCTGGATTTAAGCTCAATTGGGCCAAATCGGAGATCTTAGAGATCATGATTTCAGAGGACCTGTGCAGGGCCCTACAAACCTGATATCCATTCCGGTGGGCCACAAAGGGGATTCGTTATTTGGGGATCAACATTGGGAGGGCGGTCACTGAGTTGTATGCACGAAACTACCAAACACTGGTGGGGAGGTACATAGTTTCTTGCACCGTTGGAATCAAGGCTACCTTTCATGGTTGGGCAGAATAGCAACAGTGAAGACGATGTTTGTTCCGTGATTCCTATATCTTTTCTAGGTACTCCGGTAAGGTACTCCAAGGTAAGATAGCTCGTTTCATATGGAATGGCGAGGCACCTAGGTTTGCCCTGACGATACTTCAGAGGCCGAAAAGTGAGGGAGGCCTGGGACTACCAGATCTACATAGATATTATGAGGTGGCCCAGCTGAGAGGGGTATATGCTTGGATATAAGAGCCCTCCAAACAATGGGTTAAGTTAGTGGGGGAGCTAGCCCAGGGAGGAAATATGGGGAAGTAGATCTGGGGGAAATTTATTTATTTATTTATTTACATTCTCTTATATACCGCGCTATTCTGCATCAGTGCGGTTTACATTGAACAAACTGAAATTACATTGAACAAGGCATTATAACGTGGAGGTAACTATTTTACAGGGAACATGGGCTATGGAGGGTTAAGTGGCTTGCCCAAGACCACAAGGAGCACCTGTGGGACTAGAAACCCCAGTTCTTCCGGCCCAAGGTTGCTGTCCTCTAGTGGGATTTGAACCCCCGACCTTCCGGCCTGAAGTACCTTGCCCCAACCACTAGGCCACTCCTCTATTCCTTGTGGAGGAGTGGCCTAGTGGGGCATTAAGGTACACAATCCATATATAGGGTAAACGTTGGGAGTTTGGTACCGCCATCGGCAAGCCCTATTGGGAGGGAGATCGGTGTCGGCAGCAACGCCACTGCCTGATTGCTTTAGAGAAGGGGAAGGCCCAGATCCAAGGGAGTGGAAGAAATGGGCGACAAAGGGGGTAATACAGGTAGGACAACGTCTACACAGAGGGAAGTTATGGTCCTTTGAAGGACTCCTAGATCTATACAAGCTTGATGAGCAAGACTTTTATAGCTATACACAACTACACTATAGACTTTCACAAGAACAGATGTGATGGGAACTAGCTAAAGACAGAACATAGTTTGAAGCGTTATGTACAGAAGTGCAGGGTGAGAACGGTTTGATCTCCCAGCTGTACCGAGCATTAGGCAAAGACACCATCTCCAAGGTGGAATACATGGAAAAGTGGGAAATAGATCTAGGAGTGACGTGGGGGAGGAGGACTGGGATCGTATACTACAGCAACTCGCCAAATTATCCATAATGACCACCATAGTGGAAAATGGTTACAAATTGCTAATGCAATGGTACCTTATCCCAGTAAGACTAAATAAAGTAGGGGTTCCCCAATCAGCAGATTGTTAGCGTAACTGTAGGGGGAAACAGGACGTTATATCACACGTGGTGGGAATGTCGGGAAGTACAATGCTGCTGGGAACTAGTGATAGTTGAGGAAAAACTGGGGATAAAAATCCCTAGATGCCCAGCGACGCTATTACTTTTTCATGGTATGGAAGCGATGTCCGCTCTTCTGAGAGGGGTAATACAACATTGTATTATAGCAGCTAAGTGTGAAATAGCAGCGAAGCCAGCATGGCCCAATCTGTCAGGGCTGGAGGGGTTTATACTAAGACTCACCTTTCTCTACTCCATGCATTCCATGACAGCAGTAAAAAGGGGTAACGTAGAGAAGGCCCATAGAGATGGCTGGAGCGTTGGTGTTGAGATGCAACAGCGGGGGGAGAAGGGGGGTTGGTAGAAGAGTAAGGGGAATAACAAGGAGAGGGGACTTGTGTAGCTCAACACTTCTACGGTATTAACCTAAAGCGGGGGGTGGGGGGTATAAATGTATATTAAAAAAAATCTTTGAGCATAGTCTTAATATGTAGAATGGGCCCCGGTTGGGCCATATATTTATTTATTTATTTATTTTATTTATTTACATTCTCTTATATACCGCGCTATTCTGCATCAGTGCGGTTTACATTGAACAAACTGAAATTACATTGAACAGGGCATTATAACTTGGAGATAACTATTTTACAGGGAGTATGGGCTATGGAGGGTTAAGTGGCTTGCCCAAGACCACAAGGAGCACCTGTGAGACTAGAAACCCCAGTCCTTCCGGCCCAAGGTTGCTGTCCTCTAGTGGGATTTGAACCCCCGACCTTCCGGCCTGAAGTACCTTGCCCCAACCACTAGGCCACTCCTCCTCCATATTATTGGTGTTTGTATATTGGTGTTTGTATTTGTTCAATACAAACTGAAAGTTAAAAAAAAAAAGTACCATCCAATGCCAGTTGATGCACTGAAGCTGATGCAGATCGTGGTCAAGCCAAAAATCATCTCCCCCCCACTTCTGCTGCTCCTACTAATCGTAATCAAACTATTTTCCTTTCTGACTGTCTTACAATTCTGGGCTGTAAGATGACATTTTACTTACCAGATAACATCCTTTCCTTGAGTCCTGCTAGATCAGTCCAGACAAGTGGGTTTTCTTCCCCTATCAGTAGATTGGTGAAGACAGATAGCCAATGAAATGCCCAGTTTTCAATGACATCACTCCCATACCTCTATCAGCCTGAGCCATTAGAGGGCACCTCAGTATTCGTCCCCAAGCATATGGCAAAGCATGGCAAACTGCAATGTGGGCAACAATGATGAATTAAACAGCAGAGAAACAAGGTACAGGAGAGATTGAACAGCACCCTAACTCTGCTCTGCTCATCACCTCTTGCTTTTTTGAGATTACCGTATTTTCGCGCATGTAACACGCACCCACATATAAAGCGCAATTTTTGGCCAGTCCTGCATTGAATTTCTCACATAATGCGCACGCGCGTATAATGCGCATGTGTCGACTGCACAGTGAGGTGTATAAAAGGCCCTCAGTTCCATTATACCTTACATAAAAACTTTGCGATCTCTTCTATTATAATCCAGTCATCATGCCCGGAATTAAACACAAGTCTTATACTGCGGACTTCAAGCTGAAAGTTGTGGCAAAAGCTGAAGAAACAAGCAACAGAGCAGCAGCAAGAGAATTTGATGTTGGTGAGTCATCTGTTCGCGACTGGAGAAAGGAGAGAACGGCGCTAGAGGAGATGAACCCGCGAAAACGTGTGCGTCGGGGTCCCAAAGAAAAGTGGCCAGAGCTAGAGAGTGACTTAAACAAGTGGATTCTGTCTAGAAGGGAGCAAAATCAAGCTGTCTCAACTATCGCAATTAAATTCAAAGCAAAACTGCTGGCCAATGAAAGAGGAATTTCAAGTTTCCACGCTAGTTTCAACTAGATTTGCAAATTTATGAAGAGGAATGGTCTTTCCGTGCGAATAAGAACAACTGAAATCTGCAATTGGTTGTGCTCTGCTTGGGACAAAATATCCCCGGAAACCATCAGAAATGGATTCCGAAAAGCCGGCATTGTTTATAAGAACGAGGATCGGGTGCGCAGTGATGACGAAGATGATGATGAAAACGTCGAAAGGAGTGACGATGAAAGTGCATATGTTATGGAAGAGTGTCTCCAGACGGTTTTAAATTATTTCAATGATGTTGTTGATGAGAGGAGTGATTTCAAAGGTTTTATGGAATCGGATGATGAAAATTAATTAAATATATTTTTAAACCAATATGTTCTTGTAAGGCCTCTTTTTTGGGATCGGTTACTTGTAATAAAGTTTAGGTATAGCGCGCCCTCGCAAATACCGCGCAGGAGGGTTGCGCGGTAGGTAAAAAAGTGTATAGCGCACGCGATATATGCGCGAAAATACGGTAATTTCTCTTATTTTGCTCAGCTTGGATTTTTGGTATAGCTAAGAGGAAGGAAGAATCACCTGTATTGTCTGCAGAGGCTCGCCAGACCTAGATTCTCCCGTTTCTGTGAAAGCGGGATTCTCTGGGGAACATTATCAGGATCCCGAGAGTGAGCTGTGCTGTGGCGATCTCTTCTCCTGGAATCGACCTGGCCCCCAGTCTGGAGTTTGTTCAAGTCATAAAACGTCCACATACTGCTAGTGTTTCTGCTTTGGATTCAGCACAAAGTTCCCCATTTTCACTTTCAGTTCTGATTGGATACTCCGAGTCAGATGGGGAACTGTTTATGGCTACGTTATGACTGAGCGTGGGGCTTCGTGCTTCTCAGCACCAAATTGTGATGGCTTTTCTTCTCACTTGCCAGATCAGCAGCAGCAACAGTCACGGAATGTAGTGTCGAGAAAGAGTTTCCTACCCCGCCTTCAGCCAGTATGCTGGGTTTGGCTATTCAGCAGTCTATGATTAAGGAGAAAAAAATCTTCTGTCGAACCCAGGACTTTACTTAATGATGATTCCTTTGGTGCAACGGCAAATACCACTAAGACTATGAATTTGGATAATGTTTATTCTTCAAAGTTTCCTGACTCTGTGTTGTCTAAAATGGAACCGAGGGAATCTATAACCTTGGAGGTTCATACTAAGCAACATTTTTCTGGGACTTTTCAGGATGATCCTGTAAGACTACTTTTGCAAGCCTTTGCACACCTGGAGTCTGTAGTTCTAACAAAAATTGAGATGCTGCATAATGTAGTTATTAAGTTTGAAGAAAGATTACAATCTTGTGAAAAGTCTGTGAATAGTGTTGAAAAGAAAATTTGTTTACTTGACTCTTGTGTTTCTTCTGTTCAAGATAATTGTGCACAGATAGCTGAGACTGAGTCTTTTATGACTCGCCTTGAAAATCTAGAAAATCTTGTACAGGGAAAGATTGTTAGATTACCTAAGTTCCCTAAGTTAGCAGCTATTTCCCCCAAAGATACGTTTGGTAATTATTTAAAAGAAACCCTGGAAATTTATGAGGCAGCTTTACCACCAGTGGTTTCTGCCTATTACTTACCAACACAGTGTTTTTCAGGAAGGAATTCTAGGAAATTTGTTAAGTAAGATGGTGGGAAAAAGTAGGCGTCTGTATTGGACAATTCCTTATCCTTGTCACTTGAAAGTTTAGAATTAGCTACTCTAATTATTTCCTTGAGGAGGGGTGTAGGGAGAGATAAGAGAGGAGCTGCAGAGCCAATGCACTTATAGGTCAGCAGGAGAAGTTTGAACTGGATACGAAAATGGATAGGAAGCCAATGAAAAGACTTGAGAAGAGGGGTAATATGAGCAGGACGAGGCTGGCGGAAGATCAACTGCGCAGCAGAGTGTTGAATAGATTGAAGGAGAGAGAGAGAACTCGGGGAGACTAGCAAGGAGCAGGTTACAATAGTCTAGACGGGAGGTGACTAAAGAGTGGATAAGTGTCTTAGTAGGTGTGTTCAGAAAGGAACGGGCAAATTTTGTTGATATTGTAGAGAAAGAAACGGCAGGTTTTAGCTATCAGTTGGATGTGTGTGGAGAAGGAGAGAGAGGAGTCAAAGACAACCACAAGGTTGCGAGCTGAGGAGACAGGAGTAGAGAATTTCCACAGAGAAAGGAGGAAGGAGAGAGGAGGGTTTAGGGGGAAAAATAAGCAGCTCAGTTTTGGCCATGTTTAATTTCAAGGGGCAGTGAGACATCCAACTAGCATTGTCAGAAAGACAGGCAGAGATCTGGGCCTGGATTGCCAGAGAAATTTCAGGTGTAGAGAAGTAGATCTGGGAGTTATCAGCGTAAAGATGATACTGAAAGTCATGGGAAGAGATGAGTGCACCAAGGGACTGGGTACAGAGAGAGAAAAGGAGTTGGATCCAAGACCGATCCTGGAGGTACACCAACTGAGAGTGAGACAGCAGTAGAGGAGGATTCACCAGAACAAACACTGAAGGAGGAATGGGAAAGATAAGAAAAGAACCAGAATAGAACAGAGCCCTTAAAACTAAGCGAGGGCAAGGTATCAAGGAGAAAGTTGTGGTTAACAGTGCCAAAAGCAGCAGAAAGGTCAAGAAGGATGAGGATCGAGTAAAGGCCCTTGGATTTTGCAAGGTTGAGGAGGTGAGTGATGACGAGTAAAGCTTAGCAAGTGATGTTCCAATAGGGGGAGAAGCGAAGTACAGAAATTTGAGGGTAGGCAATTAGAGAAGAATTCAATGTCAAGGCAGTGGTCTTGCTAGTAAGTGGGGGCATTAGAGCAAAGCTGGAGGTTGAATGATGAGGTAAGGGAGAGGAGCATAAGGGTCAGAGGGATTATCAACATGAATGTTAAAATCCACAAGAATAAGGGATGGAGAAGATGAATCCAAAAAGAAGGAAATCCATGAGTCAAAGGGAAAGATAGAGGTGGACTTGTCAGGGGGTCGATAGATAACAGTTAGGTGGAGAGGTAGTGGGGTAAAAAGCTGGATGGAATGGACTTCAAAGGAGAAAAAGGAGTGAGAAGGAGGGATTGAAACTGACAGGAAGGAGAGAGTAGAAGCCCGGCACCGCCACGGCCAGTGGGATGAGGAATGTGGGAGAATTGATAGCAATTATGACAGAGAGCAGCAACTGAAGCTGAGTCCTCAGGGAGGAACCAGGTCTCAGTTAGAGCAAGGAGATGGAGAGCATTAGAGATAAAGAGATTTTGAGTAAAGACAAGTTTATTTGAGATGGAGTGTGCTTTCCACAAGGCACATGAGAAAGGGGGAGAGGAGAGGGATATGAATACGATTTGAGCTGTTGGGTAAGGATCTATTTTGGGAATTTCCCAGTGGGAGGGGGGCAGGGTTGGGGTTGATATCTTCGGAAGAGAGGAGTAGGAGTAGAAGAGTGCGGGGCAGAGAGGAGCAGCATGGCGGTAGCAAGGGTGAGGTTGTTTCAGAGAGAGAGGAGATGGCTGAATGAGAGGGAGAAAGTAGTGAAGTTCAAAAGCTGATGAGAGGGTAGATGACAAGATAGTGGGGGAAGAGAGGATTGTAAAGGGGAGATAAGGGGGAGGGACTTGAAGGTGTTGGTAGGAGGGGAGACAATTAGGGAGTATGAGCAATAGGAAGAGAAAGTGATGAGGGGCCATAGAAGAGAGATGGAGAGGAGCACAGAAGTCAGAGGAAGTAAAAGGACAGGTGGTAGAGATTGCAGGGGATAAGGTGCACCTGTGAGGGATCGTGGTACTGAGCACAGGACAGCTATAAGAGACTATAAGCCACAGGGAGGGTGGGTGGGATAATAAGGAAGAGGAGAGAGGGAGACATGCAGCTGAAAACAGAGCTGAACAAGTGGGGCAGGGGAAGTGCTAAATGCAAGCAAGTGAAAGCAGCCAGAGTCCACAGAATGTGCCCTGGTAAAAAAAATGGGGACTGAAAATACCAACTAGAGAGGATTAGGGAGAAGGAGAGAAAAAAAAAAGCACACCAAAATGTGCAGTCAGATAGTCAGGAAACAGAGGCAGTAAAGTGGCGAGAAGAAAGCCACAGCACTACCGAGGGAAGGACACACACTGACAAGACAGAAATATAGACAAAACAATAAATAAATAAACAAAAAGCTAGATACTGAACAGGCACAGGAAAATACCTGAACAGAGCATACAAAATTAGCTGAAGCTTACAATAAGGGTGTTCACAGAACCAGGAACCACCAGCAAATGGATCAGCAGCCCATGCGCTCACAGAGAAAAGCCTTGGTCACTTATAAGGAGACACGCAAACCGTGCTTCTACACTCTGCCTAGCCCTCACATGACTGAGCTCGAGGGAATCCAAAGGCTACAGGGTCTGCGTTTCCATGTCAAAGACCAGGCTTGCTGAAGAAAGAAAAGAATTCCAATGAGGACAGCCCAGATTCCAGGAGCTCACCTCCCTGAGAATGACCCACAATACAGCTGGAACTGAGCCCTTTGAAGAAGGGGAATAGCCAGAAGCGCGGTCATCAGGCCAGGATATTATTATTAGTCACAGCGCCATCAGTCGCCTCCTACCTTGAGGCAGAAAAATCCGGACCAACCAAATTCCTTCACTGGAAGAAGGGAGACGGGTCCACTAGTGAAAAGTTAGAGGATGCCATGCAGGATGAATCCAGTGAGGAGGCTCTTCGCTTGCCAGAGGGTCAAACAATGCTTCGTGGAAGAAGAAAGAAAGAGTTAAGGTAAGGTAAACATTTGCACGCACTAAGGCTGCGTAGACACAAAAGTGTACACTAATGAAGCACGTACACGAGCGCATATTATGGGCGCTTGAGCAGGAATGCACATTGAAGCCCCTCAGGCACAATGCATGCTGGGACCACTTGGGCACAAGGCGCATAAAGGCAGAAAACGTTAACAGCGCCTGCTGGAAAAAGGCACGAAGCACCAGCACCAAGCCAACGTTTGCCCGCGGTCATCCCAAATTACGTCCCGAAACAGATGAGTGCAAGAGCCCCCAACAAGGACAATGATGAAGTCAAGCCTTGGTACTCAACCCTTAGGAGCCTCAGGCAGCGCAAACCGTGCCATGCTCGGTGCTACTCCCCAGATGCTGTTTCTTTCTTCCTTATGCTTTCTTAACAGGTTGGCAGCCACATACCTCTAGGTGTCGTCAGTCTTCAGGGAGAGTGGTGATGTGGGAACAGAGGAGGAGGGAGGGAGCATTGAGGTTGTGAGGCTTTTGATTTCTTCCAAGTCCTTCCAATTTTCTGGCTGCTCAACAGGCCCTGATCATGATAAAAGCGTGAAGCTGAACCAATTTTCCCTCCTCCTTTGGCTACTGAAAAGACCTTAGTCTAGTGGAGCCTCCCATGTGGCGCTCAAGTGAGAAAGTCACCCTCAAGGTGGTCATTTACGAGCAAAATCAATCTTTATCCTCTCAATTGTTCAGATTTTCTTCAGAGTTCAGAATGCGTACTTACTCATCTATTCTCTGTGAACAGCAGAAATAAGTCCTCACATATTGATGATGAAACCGACAGAGCCCTGAACGGAATGCTCTCCAGCTTCCAAAGGAAGCTTTTGAGAGGTATGTCGCGCATGCTCGCCTGCCTTCCTCGCGGTGCCATATTCTCCAGTATGACATCATAGCAGGAGCCAAAAAGGCCACTCCCCAGGGAGGTGGGAGAGTTGTGAGGACTTATTCCTGCTATTCCCGGAGAATACCTGCCACAGGTGAGTAACTACACTTTCTCCGTGTACAAGCAGGAAATAAGTCCTCACGTATGGGACTCTCAAGCTCCAGGCTACAGGAACCTGAAGAGAAGAATAGTCCAACCAGGCAGAGAACTGGAGAAGCCAGAAAGACCAGAGGGACAGTCTTGTTGAAGGACTCATCTGATGCAGTATCCACAATCAATATCGATCTAGGGAATTTGAGCAGGTAGCCTGGATGGACAGAAGGGCTGGTGGGCAGAGTTGACCCTCAAGACCCAAAAAGACGCCGGTCCATGGCCTGGCCAAAATTGCTGTCCCATCAGGAATCCCCATCCAGATATAAATAGGCTGCGAAGGTATGGACCGAAGACCATATGGCAGCCCTGCTGATCTTCTCTGCAGAGACAGAACAGAGATTAGCTACTGATGTAGCCATCGCAGAGACATTGTGAGCCATGACATGATCCTCAAAGCTCAGACCAGCCAAGGAATAGGCATGGGTGATGCAATCAGTGAGCCAGAGGGATAGCGTATGTTTCAAAAAAGCAACACCCAGTCTACTGGGGTCGAAGGAGATGAACAACTGAGAGGATTGACGGTGCGCCTTTGTGCACTCCAGGTAGAAGGCCAATGCATGTTTGCAATCCAGCTTGTGCAACGTTGCCTCACCACGAATGGCGTGAGGCTGGGGAAAGAATGTTGGACGGACAATGGACTGGTTGAAGTGAAAAGCCGAGACCACCTTTAGCAGAAAACATGGGTGTGTGCGGAGCATCACCCGGTTCTGGTGGAACCTGGTATATGGAGGCTGCGTGACCAGAGTCTGGAGCTCACTTACACCCCAGGCTGACATGATGGCCACCAGGAAAAGGACCTTCAATGTCAGTGGACACACGTTCGGCAGCTCAAATGGGACCTGCATGAGCTGGCTGAGGACCACGTTCAGGTACCAAGCAACCATAGGGGGCTTAACAGGAGGCTTCGAGAGAAGACAGGCCTGCTTGAATCAGCATACCAAAGGCTGAACCATCGCAGCTACGATGGAATGCTCCTATCGCACTAATGCACATGCACCAAGTTGGACATGAGCCCAGACTGAGAAAGGCTCAAAAGGTACTCCAACAGCTGGTCCACAGGGCAGACAAAGGGGTCCAATGCCCAATCTGCACACCAGACGGCAAAATGCTGCCACTTATTTATTTATTTATTTATTTATTTACATTCTCTTATATACCGCGCTATTCTGCATCAGTGCGGTTTTACATTGAACAAACTGAAATTACATTTAACAGGGCATTATAACTTGGAGATAACTATTTTACAGGGAACATGGGCTATGGAGGGTTAAGTGGCTTGCCCAAGACCACAAGGAGCACCTGTGGGACTTGAACCCCAGTCCTTCCGGCCCAAGGTTGCTGTCCTCTAGTGGGTTTTGAACCCCCGACCTTCCGGCCTGAAGTACCTTGCCACAACCACTAGGCCATTCCTCCACTTGAACACATAGGCTTTATGCATTGATTCATTGTGAGATGCGAGCAGGATCTCGGTGACACCATGCTGTGGGAACTAGGGATCAGATGCTGGGATGCAACAGGGAGCCTCCCTCCTGCAAGATGAGGTCTGAGTCAGAGCACAGATGAAGAGGTTCCTTCTGTGAGAGCTGTAGCAGTAACAGGAACCACGGCTGTCGAGGCCAGTAAGTAGTGATGAGAATTATGGATCACCTCTTGGCCTGGCGTTTCAAAAGCATCTTCACGATGAGCAGAATTGGGAAGTAGGCATATAAAAGGCCTCTCCTCCAGTGGATTAGGAAAGCATCCAGAGCCAGGCGATCATTGCCTGGCCACAAGAGCAGAACCAAGCTACCTGGGTATTTTGTGCCGTAACAGAGAGGTCAACGTCAAGGGTGCCCCACTCCCAAAAGATCCTCCCTCAAAGGACCATTTGTGTGTTTGAAGATCACAGCTGAGTCGATCCTCCAGGCCGTTGCTCTCACCGGGGCTAATATATCGCCCTGAGATCCATGCCATGGAGTAAGACGAACCACCTCCCAATACAGGAGGTACAAGTCTGTGCCCCCTTGCTTATTTACACAGAACACTGAGACTTGGGGGTATGTTTACTAAACCGCGCACAAAAGCGTACGCTAATGATGCACTTAAGTGCTCTTAAGCGCCGCGCACGCGTGTGCGTCACATTAACGGGCTGGCGCACGTGTGCGGGGCGCTGATGTGCGATAGAGGCGGGGAAAGGCGTACGGAGGGCGGAGGAAGGCCCCCGAGGGGCGGAGGGACGGGGCCAATGGGTGGAGAGTGGGAGGGGAGAGGCTCCCCGTACAGGAGCGGGGCTGAATTTCGGCCCAAAAAATACCGCGAGTGAAACCCTCGCGTTAAGAGCCGATTTAAAGGGAAGAGAAACCATTTACGTCAGCAATGTACAGCAAAAACGGGGAAACCTGCAAAACGTGAGCAGTGTGAAACATGTGCACAGAACAAAAGAGCAAAAATAAAATGAAAATGACCACAAAAAATTCCAAATAAATTATACTCCAGCTGGGCAACAGTGATATTAATGGGCAACCATAAAAAACACTCCCAGGAAAGCTCCAGAAAAAAGAAATGATTTTTGGAAGGGTCTACGCTCCATAGACTCGTTCAAAAAGCACTGCATTTCAATGGAGCTTTCCTGGGAGTGTTTGTCATGTTGCCCATTGATATCACTGTTGCCCAGCTTGGTTTTGTTTTTTCCCCTTTTTTGGAGGTCAGTTTAGAGGTTTAATTGCACCGTTGTCCCCATACAAGGTAAACGAGGCCACAGTAAAATTGTGCAGAGCAGGGTGTCTGACTCGTGCGGCCAGGTTTCCTATCTCCAGAGACTGCACTGTCTCTGTGACCACAGTGTGGTGCAGCGGACACAGCCAGTGCCTGAAGGACCAGAGAGTCACAGGTTCAAATCCCAGCTGGGGCTCCTGGCAACCCAGTCCCCATAGTTTTGCCCACCACTAAACAGTGATAGTACAGACACTCCTTTATGGCAGAGAACATAAGCATGGTTCCAACACCTATATTTTACCCTACACCGCACACAAACCATAACAATGGGCATTACCTACAGCAGAGTCCCCCAAATTCAGTCCTGGAGTGCCACAACTCAATCAGGTCATATGCTTTTTCCCAGATAGGGACATGTCTGCATGTTGGGGAAGGGTACAGGTGGTGGAGGGGGCAGTGGCTGCAAACCACAGCAGACAGTGGCCTAGGCCTGTGCAGGCTGGCACCGTCCACCGCAACAGACAGGCTCTGTCGGATGTACAGTCATGGACTCCCCAGGGAACACAGCATATCTGTGGCAACACGGTGGTGCAGTGCACACAGACAGCGTGTGCAGGAACAGAAGGTCACAGGTTCAAAGCCCAGCTGGGGCTACTGCCAATCCAGTCCACATATTTTTCCTACAACTAAACCGTGATAGTAAGGAGAAACCTTTATTGCTGAGAACATACGCATGGTTCACACGCCTATATTTTACCACACCAAACACAGACACCATAAACAGCCGCATTACCTAGAGCAGAGTCTCCCAAATGCAGTCCTGGAGGGCCCCACACCATTCAGGATCCATGCTGCCTCTAATAAAGATGCCTGTGCTGCATATCTATGCACCACCCCCATGGTATGCTGATGTAGCTCATGCATATTTATGAGGGACAGCATGAAAACCCGAACAGTGGTTGGAACACCAGGACTGGAGTTGGGACACTCTGCCGTAAAGCAGCAGCCAACAGGGCCAGACACACCCACACCCACAGGCCCCATTGGCCAATGCCTCCTGGAGAGGCAGGACATTGGGCCCTGCCTGTATCTCCCAATAGTAGCAGTTGCATACCTTAGCAATGCCACCCTACACCTGGGTATATGGTACACAGCTATCAAACGTTGCCCATGATAACTGGCAGATATCATTTCCTACGTTAAGCACATTTTGCTCATTGATCTCCACCATAACAATCATTGTGATGTCTGCGGTGTGCGCTGCAGGTCTGGTCTCTGACAGTGTTTACCACCCTGGGGAGTGACCCCCAACAGTATTGCGTACCATATCCATGCCTGTACTGTGCCCAGGACTGGTGTGGTGGGTATGGCTGCTGGACTCCTCTATAGTAGCACAATGCTGGCATAGGTGTGGGGGTGGCTGTCTGTCTGTCTATCCAGTGTGTGGTGGCTGCAAACACCTTCCACAGCCCACACTGCCAGCAATGTTGCCAGTATTGGGCTGCCAATGTGCATAATGAGGAGCAAGGTACCATGGGTATAGGCAAGACAGGGTGGCCTGGCCAGGGTGCATCTGCACAGGGCATAGGGCACTGACTGGGACATTTTAGTGCCCAGCCACCACCTACACAGACAGGGTGACCTCAGTATGTCCTGCTGAGAGATCACTCTCACCCTGACTGTGCAGTGACCACAGCATGGCTAGGCACCCCCATAGTGCTATATAGTATTTTTCTCATGTGATAGATATGGGTTTCCTTTTGGGGCCCAGTCACTGATTTAACTGCTTGCTGTGTATGCTGACATCCCAGTTCTGGGTGCACGCATCTCCACTGGGAACATGCACTGTGGACTAACTAGCACACTGTTTGCAGCTGGTATGTGTCTTGATGGAGCAGCTTGCGGGGTGCAGCGGCTGATGACTTGCTGCAGGAGAATATCAGATAGTGGTGGGGTGCAGCTCACCATATCCAGGCCTAATGTCTGTCTGCCATTGTGGTATGGATGTGTATAGAGCTGCATTGACTGCCCTGTGGGGTGTCTGTTCCTCAGCAGGACCCGGGTTGATGGTCCCCTCTACTGCCACCTTTGCAGGGAGGTAGAATGTGGATCTATTGATAGAAGACCCTGTTTGCCACCCTCAGCCCTGGAGGAGGGGGGGTGGTGGTGGTACATAGCCCACCTAGGGGTCCATAGGGGCTATACCTGACTGAAACAGACAGAGATATCCAAGGTGTTTGTGCAGAAACGACCTATCTCACACATTAACACTGCTTTGGACCTCCGGCATGGCCTCATTCAGCCATGGAAGGTGTTGTGGACCTGGTCCTGGGCGCCTCACCACACCCTCAGGGTGAGCACAGTACCCGCACAATGTGACGGTGTGTAGCTACTCTGTGCCAGTAAAACACCTGGTCAGTACCCCCTACCAGGCCGAGGTGGTGTGTGGGTGCACATGGTCACTTCCCTCTACCAGGCTGAGGTGCTGTGGGGGTGCATTGCCCATCTTGTGTTCATCTGTGGACAGCTGATTTGCATGTGCAGTGCATCATGGGTATGGGTGGGCTAACCCTATCCTGGTGACTGCAGCAGACTGTGTGGTGACATGCAGGCTCTCTGCAGCCAGCCAGGGGCTTGCTAGTAGCTATAAAGCTGTAGCTTAATGGTTACGTCACTGCCTGTGACGCCAGAGGGCATGGGTTCAGACCCACAGTGGGGTTATTTGATAGGGTTGTCCAAAGCATTATCTGTTTATTACTGTACATATTTTGCTGCCAGCAAATACACCCTCAGCATACTGTACCCATAAGGTGCCTATGAGGGCACTTTATAGGGCGCCCTATAGGGCACCTTATGGTTTCCGTCCATATTTATTTATTTATTTATTTATTTATTTTACAGTTTTTATATACCGCGCTTTTTGGTATCAGCGCGGTTTACAGATAACAAATTTTCGCATTAGAACAATCCTTTGCTTACATTATAACAGGGTCAGTAACTTGGAGATAACATGGGAAACTATATACAAGTTATGTACAGAAAATATATTACCTCTGGCAATTACAGTTCAAGTTGGGGTCATAAATTTGGGTGCAGAGAGACTAGTTCGTGTTCTGTATTGACTAAGTTTTTGGGATGTCTGCGGCTGTGTGGGTGATTTGCGAAGTAAGTGGAGGAGGCGTGGAGTTGGGGCCTAAAAGGTGATGACAGAATAGGTAATGTTTAAGGACCTTTCTAAATTGGGAGAGGTCTTTTATTGATCGGATGTGAGGAGGGAGATTGTTCCAACAAGTTGGGGCGAATAAGGTAAAGGCCCTGTCTCTGGTTGCTTGGTTACATTTAGTGTATTCCTTAGGTACGACAAGGGTATTAGTGGCTGCAGATCTTCTCGGTCTGTTCATGGGGGTGTTGATAATAAGTGATGAGAGTGACGGTGGGGCAATTTGATTAATAGCTTTAAAGGACAGCAGGAGTGCTTTGTAAGTTATCCTGGCTTGTAGGGGTAGCCAGTGAAGCTCTGTTAATATGGGGGTGATGTGGTCTCTACTAGAGGTGCCACATAGGATGCGGGCTGCTGAGTTCATTGCCATTTGGAGTGGGCTGAGGGTGTTCTTGGGTAGACCATGCAGGATGACATTAGCGTAGTCAAAATGTGGTGTTACAAGGGCTTGGAAGATTGTTCGGAAGTCGTTAGGGGCGAGTAGAGGTCTTAAGGGCTTCAGCGTTCTTAATTTGTAGTAAATGGATTTGACGGTCTGCTTTATGTGATCTTTGAAGGTCAGTTCTTGGTCGATGGTGACTCCCAAGTAGCGAATAGATGGTTTACACGGTAATTCAGCATCTCTCAACTTCAATGTTGCAGGGGGGGAAAATTTCTTATTCCTGGTTACGAATAGGACTTCCGTTTTCTTGAAGTTTATTCGCAGATTCTGGGTTAGGAGCCAATCTGCAATTGCGTTGAAGCAAGTGATTATTTTGGAGAAGTCAGGGGCATTGATTTTTATTGGAGTGAATATCAGTACATCGTCTGCATAGATCAAGCTGGAGGCGTTAAAAGACCTGATGATGTCACAGATTGGTTGCATATATATTGAATAGAAGAGCTGATAATGAGGATCCTTGGGGTACACCCTGTTGTTGTTGAAAAGGATCCGAAGTTGAAGATCCTATCCGCACCTGTTGCCAGCGGTTAGTTAGGTAGGATCTACACCATTCCCAAGCTGATCCTTGGACTCCCTTTTCTTGAAGACGGTGAAGAAGTTGCACATGGTTAACCGAGTCGAACGCTGCCGAGATGTCGAGGAAGATGAGGATGAACCCATTTTCAATTTTGTCAATCCCTCTTGATAAGGTGTTGATGAGTAATGTAAGAAGGGTCTCTATGCCGTGGGATTCACGGAATCCATGTTGGCAGGGATCAAGAGGAGCTGAAATATCTATATGCTGCTGCAATTGGATTTGCACCACCTTCTCAATGACTTTGGCTAGAAGGGGTATACTTGAAATTGGTCGATATGAATCAGTTTTCTCTGGGTCAAGTTTACTGTTTTTCAGGAGAGGGCGTATTGATGTTTGCTTGAGAGATGATGGGAATGATCCAGTTGTGAAGGAAAGATCCATGATAAGGGCAAGTGTGGGGCTCAGTTCAGCACGCAAAGCTCTGATCCAGTAGGCAGGACATGGATCGTTTGGGGCTGTGGTAGTATTCAAGGTAGCAATAAGGTCAGTGATGGATTTCACAGTGGGAGCTACAAAATTTCTTAGAGGCTGAGTAATTGATACGGGGTTGGGTATATAACTTGGTGTGGAGTTCGTGTTAATGGTTTTAGATTGAAGGTGGTTGGCAAATGACTGAGGTTGGATTGATATTGTTTGGTTGGAGGAAGGGGCACTGTACATTTTCCTGTGACGCAACTTATAGGGTGCCCTATAGGGTACATTTTAGGGTGCCGTGGCGGACAGTGCACTTTATCATGTGCCCTATGGAGTGCCTTATAGGGTGCCTTATACGGCACCTTCAATTACGGCACGTGAGGGCGTGTTTGCTGGCAGCAATTAATAAAATAAACATAAGGTGCTGGAGCAGAAAATATGTACATTGCAAAGCTGATGCCACAGACAGCCTTACGTATTAGGCACCCTGGGGAGCAAACTCATGACCCCTGTATCAGCAGTCAGCGCCTTAACCATTGTGCTGTGGCTCTGCTCTTCTTCCTGCACATCAGCGCGCCACTTATACCGCCCAGTATTATAATGCCTCCATAAACATCAGCGCGCCGCCTTATGCCGCCCAGTATTACTATGCCACCAAAAACATTAGCGCCGCCTTCTGCCGCCCAGTATTTCTGCGCCTCATAAATTAACGCCTCAGCCAGCCGTCTTCATTGGGCACTGTGGGGGATTGAACCCCTGATCCCTGCACCGTTGGTCAGTGTCTTAACCATTGTGCTGTGGCTCTGCTCTATTTCTTGCACTTCAGCGCGCCGCTTATGCCTCTCGCGCAGCTATCCCATGCGCTAAGGTGCGGGGCGCACATGGGCGCCGCACACCTTAGCGCATATGTAAATTCCGCCTTTCCTTTTTCAGGACGGAACGCCCACTCCTTATATGGCACCCACACACTACCGGGGCCTGCACTTTAACGGGGTTTTAGTAAACATACCCCTTGGTTGTCCATCTGGATCAGGATGACCTGATTTGCCAGACACATCCGAAAGGCACAGAGAGCATTTGCAATGGCTCAGAGCTCAAGGAAGTTGATCGAATTGAGACTCACTTTCGGACCACAGGTCTTGGGTGTGGAGACCATCCAGGTGCATGCCCCAGCCGAGCTTGGAGACATCCATTGTAAGCAGCCTGCAGGGCGCTGTTGGCTGGAATGGGAGGCCACGGCACAAGATTTTGGGCATGAGCCCACACTGCAGGGACTGTGAGAGAGGCGCGGTGACCACTACCCTGTCCCCCAGGCTGCCAAGGCTTGCCGCCATTGCATTCATAAGGTCCACTGGGCTTGTCGCATGCAGAGGTGGGCCTGGGGGAGGACATGCACCATGGCTGCTATGTGTCTGAAGGCTGTGGTGTGCTTTTGGCACTGTAATGCACTCACCACCTCAGTGAGACGCTGCTGGTGGTCCGTCAGCAGGAAAGCTCTCGCCTGAGAGGTATCGAGGAGAGCCCTAATGAACTCCAGTTGTACCAGGTAATTGACTATGAAGCCAAGGCCTTCGAGCACTTAAATGGTGAGCTTGGTGGACTGCCATACACTGGTCGGCATGGGCCCTTTACGAGCCAGTCATCCAGGTACAGAAAGATAAAGAGCCCCAGTTCTGGAGGAAGGCAGCTATGGCCACCAGGCACTTTGTGAAGACCCTGGGGAGCTGCGGCCAGCCCGAAGGGTAGAACCTGGTACTGGTATTGCTGGCTGCCCAGCACAAATCAAAGGTACTGTCTGTAATGCAGGTGGATCGAAATATGCGCATTTGCATTTTTCAGAGCCAAGGAGCAAAGCCAGTCGTCTCATAGGAGGAACAGGAGCAGTGTTCCCAATGAGACCATTTTGAACTTTTCACACACCAAGAACTGGTTGAGGTTTCATAGATCCAAAATGGGATGGAACCCTTCAATCTTATTGGGAGCCAGAAAGTACCTGGAGCAAAAGCCCTGCCCGATCTGGGCCGGGGGCACCAGCTTGTTGGCGGTCGGCCAGCAGGCTACACCCTTGGTCTGCAGGAGCTATGGTGCGGAGGGTCCAAGGGGTACTCCTTGGGATTGTAAGGAGGTGCCAGCTGGCTGAAATGCAAACAATAGCCACTCTGGTTGATCTGCAACACCCAGGCGTCCGAGGTGACCAGAGGCCACCTGTGGGCAAAGTAGATGAGCTGCCCCCCAACACTGTTCATTGTAAACCGCGCTGAAGCTGAATAGCGCGGTATAAAAGAGACTTTAAATAAATAAATAAATATAACTACAGGGGGCCTCAGACAGCAGTTGACTGGCTATGCTCCTGAAGACATCATCAAAAGCCGCCACTTGGTTTGGGCTGGGGGGGCAGGCTGTGCATTTGTGGTTTTCTCCCTCCACTAAATGTGGAAGGTCTAGGTCTTTGGCTGCACTTGCAACTGGGATGGAAAGTACCTCCATGGGCACGGGAGGAAAGCCTTCTTGACTGGCGCCTTCTTCTGCGCAAGAACTGGGAGGAGTGGCCTAGTGGTTGGGGCAAGTTACCTCAGGCCAGAAGGTCGGGGGTTCAAATTCCACTAGAGGACAGCAATCTTAGGCCGGAAGGACTGGGGTTTCTAGTCCCACAGGTGCTCCTTGTGGTCTTGGTCAAGCTACTTAACCCTCCATTGCCCATGTTCCCTGTAAGTATTAGTGTATGTGTCTCATATCCCCTCATGTTAAATGTATCCCCCATTGTGCCGTAACCACTTTGATTGAAGGATAAGGTGGTATACAAAACTGTCTAAATAAATAAATAAATAAGATCCGCAGTTTCTGGAAAGCCTGGTGAGGGTCACCTGCTCCTTTTCCAGCTCCTCAGCCTTTTCCTCTATGGGCTTACTGACAGGAGACATTGGCGATCTTGACCTGGACCCACTGCTCCAGGTGAGAGGACTCTATTGTGCGGATTCAAAGGCGTCGTAAGCTCACTGGACCATACATTTAGAGCAATCTTTGCTGTGAGTTACAAGACCTCAAAAGAACTAATTGCGATCCTCAGGGATGAGGGAAGCAAAGTCCTTGATATCCAGCATGACATCTCTGAGGAACATGGCCATGTATGTTTGGAAGGCTAGGGGCCTGGAACCCTGGCAGCACCTCCTCCTGAAGGAGTTCAGGGTCCACGCTTCCTGCGTGGGTGGCACTAAGGAGTGCGTCTTAGCACTCTTTGCCCACTTCAAGGTAGATTCAACCACAATGGAATTGTAGGGTAATTGAGGCTTCTCGAACCCCAGACCCTTCTGGACCCAGTACAGGGAATTGAGCCAGCGGCTGACGGCTGGGAGCATGAGTGGTACCGCCCACAGCAGCAGAAGCAGCCTCTGCAGAACATGGTGGACAGGAACCGTCACCACCTCATGAGGGGCTGAGAGGTATTGGAGGAGTTCAGGTTTCTCCACCCTCAGTTCCTCTTCCAATTCCAGAGAAAAAGGGATGGCCTTGGCCAGGTTCCAAACAAAATCCTGGAAGGACTTGTCTTCCGGGGGTGACTTCCGCCGATCCAGAGGGGGCGATGAGTCAGAAGTAAGATCCTGGGCCCGAAGGTTTGACATCACTGATTCCGCCTTGGTTTCCCCATTCTAATCTGGATTATGAGAGGAAGTCAAAGTAATGCAGACTCTCCTCCAAGCGCTGAGCTGTGCAGCTCAGGAGAGGGTGGCATCAATGGTCCCTCTTATTTATTTATTTATTTATTACTTACTTACGCATTTCTATACCGCCCCTTCCAGAGATCAGGGGTGGTTTACAAGGAACCAACATGTTACATATAACAAGGTTTGAACTTTTTACATTATAACAGTATTAGTCATAGACTTAACTAAACCAGAGAAACTATATACATATAACTATAAATACATGTTAACCGGGTTTATGAGAGTGGGATACAGTGTGTCGGGAGGTGGGGGGTTTAGGTGCGTAGGTGCTGTCATTACACGAGTGGCTAAGTTATTTGTGAGTTTAGGCAGGTATTGCCAACTCCATAGTGAGTGGTGAAGAGGTGGGTTTTGAGGGGTTTTTTTGAAAGTCTGAAGGTCTTTAATTGCTCGGATTGAAGGTGGGAGGGAGTTCCATAGATTAGGGGCAGTGAAGGTGAAGGCTCTGTTTCATTTTCCGAATTGAGCTGGGGATCTCAAGGGAGTGTAGTGCATTTTCCCTTCGAGATCTAGTTGGCGGTGGGGTCTGAAGGAGTGTCGAGAGTGCAGATGGCGCTATATTGTTGACCAGTTTAAAGGTTGTCATGAAAGTCTTGTATTCTATATGGCTTAATATTGGGAGCCAGTGGAGGTTATATAGAATGGGTGTGATATGATTGGTTAGAGGGGCCCTGCAAATGACTCTTGCTGTAACGTTCTGTGCTCTTTGGAGGATATTGAGGTTTTTGGCTGGTAGACCTTGTAACAGACTGTTACAGTACTTGAAATGGGGGGTGATAATGGCTTGGATTACTGATCTGAAGTCGTGTGACCCGAGGAATGGTCTTATGTGCTGAATGGTCTTTAGTTTATAGTAGATTGTTTTGACTGTTTTAGGTGGGGGATCATGGTGAGGGGCTGATCAAGAATTATGCCAAGGTATCTAGCTTCTTGCTTGATTGGAAGGATGACACTATTGATGTTGATGGTTTGGGGGAGGGTTGCATCTTGGTTCTTTGTGATGTACATGGCTTCTGTTTTTTTTAAATTGATGGTAAGGTTGTTGGTGTTTAGCCAAGATTCAGCTTCCCTGATGCAGTCTGATAAGTTGTTAAAGGTACGATTGTTTATGTCTATGGGGAGGGACAACATAATGTCGTCGGAATAGATATAATACTCTATGTTAAATTTTTTGAATAGGTTGGTGATTGGCTGTAGGTAGAAATTGTATAGGAGAGCTGAGAGGGCGGACCCTTGGGGTATCCCTTGATCCTGTGCAAATGTAACTGGGGGGGGGGTTCATTGTCCGTTTGGATACATAGTTTACGGTTAGAGATATAAGACTTAAACCATTGCAAAACCATTCTAGCTAGACCGATTTGTGCCAGTCTCGATATGAGGGTGTGCCGATGGCAATGCCTGGGGCCTCGGACTCGATATACTGGAGAGGGAAAGGGAGTTGGTTTCGGCCACCGGCGTTGATACCAGTCTCCCCCACCTAATGACTCAGCCACGGTGGGCAGGGCAATAGTTTCCAGGATCGCCTGGAAGGAATGTGGTGATGATGTGCTCTGCGCCACAAAACCTGCATTCTGCAGAGCTTCCACCACCACCAGGTGAGCTTCTAAGGCTCGTAGGCATTCCTCCAGAACCACCACCGATGAGGAAATTGATGCCATGGCCATGGACATTGTTGTTGAACCCTCGGTAGGGGAATCTATGATGATACTGGCATTGGGAGACATCCGGCAGCCGTCCTGGGCACTGGGAATGGACTCTGCCATTTGGGTCGGGTCCTCGTGTCGGGGAAGTTTGGTCAGCCATTCTTGGCCCTCGCTGTCCGTCTCGCATCTAGAGGGGCTGTGATGGCACTGTACGTGGATTTTCTCCTTGTGCTCCCCTTTCAATGTGAATGGAGTCTCTGTAGAGGGACACCCCTCTGTGCTCGAACCCTTCTTCTCCAACTGAGCCCTCTGCACTTTTCCCTTGGTCACCTGAGGCATGGATGAGGGGGTCAGGGCTGAGGATACTGAATCAGATAAGCCAGAGAGGGACTCCTCCTGCTTTTCCCAACCCTTCAGCCCTGACACATCATCTGCAAACAGAGGTTGCAGGACGCTGGCTGGTGGTCAGGTCCAAGGCGTTGCAACACCAATTAGTCAGTGGCAGAAATGCTCTTTGTCACATCTGGTGCATTTTTTAAAGCCTCTAACTGGCTTAGACATGCTGAAAAATACCGCTTCAGCAAAATCAAACTGAAAAATGGCTGTGTGCAGAAAAAAGCCCCCAAAGGGGAAAAAGATGCCAAAAGGGAGCAAAAACTATAGAAAAAAACACTCAGTGGGTGAGAAACAAAATCGAACCAATGACAGGCAGGTAAAAAAAAATGAACAAAAGCTTTTCCGGACTGCAGAAACACATCTTAGGGGCTCCGCAGAAATAAGACGACTAGAGAATATGGCGCCACAGCTGGCAGGGAAGGCAGGCATGCATGCACGACATAGCTCCCAAAAGCTTCCTTTGAAAGCTGGGGAGCATTACGCGTGGGCTCCATTGGTGATGTCACCCATACGTGAGGACTTATTTCCTGCTTGTTCACAGAGAAAATCCAACCATCATCTGCTGGAGACAGAACAATACTGAGGTGCCCTCTAGGCTGATAGAGGCATAGGAGTGATGTCATTGAAATCTGGGCATTTCATTGGCTGTCAGTATAGAGATTTACACCCAAAATTGGGAGCCAAAACAATCAACAATAAAAATATATGTATTGGACCCACCCTGTACATTTTACAATGAACTGTGAAGTGTATAGTGTGGTTCCAATTCATATACTTTTATTGGCTATCTGTCTCCACCAATTTGCTGGTAAGGAATACAATCCACTTGTCTGGACTGGTCTTGCAGAACGATATGGAAAATTGATTTATCCTTTACCTTTCAGTCCCATATTTCATCAGTGCTGAAAACCTATTTTTTTCTTATGAAAAATGCTGAGATCCATTAAATGCTATCTGGATCTCAATCACCTCAAATTTTTGTCTTTGCTCTTATCCGAAGCCATCTTGATTACAATGTTACTACTCCTTTACAGATAGTTGTACCACTGCCCACATTCTAATTACTTCACTGTTACACTATGTATGTAAAGCAACACTGTACATAGTTACCAGTTATC
The DNA here is from genome assembly GCA_033557465.1 of Ichthyophis bannanicus. Lineage (NCBI taxonomy): Eukaryota > Metazoa > Chordata > Amphibia > Gymnophiona > Ichthyophiidae > Ichthyophis > Ichthyophis bannanicus. The sequence goes on along the minus strand of CM066033.1, from coordinate 365,471,456 downwards.
TGTACCCCATTCTATTCACTGTATATCCCCCAGTTGAAGTTTTATTCTGCTCGGTTTAGTATATATTCCCCCAGTTCAAGTTAAACGTAAACTGCTTTGAATGAATGATAAAGCGGTATAGAAAATGTATTAAATAAATACTGTATTTCCCTTTATTATGGTCTTCCCCAATCCACTTTACACCGTCTTCAGGTTGTTCAACATTCAGCTGCTGTGTTACTCACAAAGGGTGTTATCATATTACCCCAGCATTAAAAAGCTCTTCGTTGGTTTCCCCTTCTTTATAGACTACAACACAAAATCTGTATCACCATATATAGAGTTCTACATAAAACACTCCCTCTCTATCTTTTTTTCCTTGTTGATTCCCTGCAGTTCCTCACGCCCCCTTAATTTGAAAAGGACTAGCCAACTCATGCTTCCTACTGCCTACAATGACCTTTTTGACTAATGGTCTTGTTTTGCCTCTCTGGAACTCGCTGGATATGTTTTACCTTTCCATGGTTCTTCCTATTTTTCTTTTTTGTTAACACTCCCTCCTTTCTTTTGGACAATTGTAATTTTCTTTCTTATTTCTTTTAATATTATTTTGTAAACTACTTTGAAGCATCCTTTGGGCCTAAAAGCGGCATATCAAAATTTGAATAAACTAAACAAATAAAGAGGAAAAACACACTTTTGAATGAAAAAATGATTTGCTGATACCCACAGAAAAACTCAACTGAGGTTGTCCTGTATGATGATACGGATGAGGTAAGCCTCACACATGTAGTTCAAAGCTCTGAAAAGCTCTAGCAGCTTTGTTAACTTTTTCTCCAACCCAAATTCTGCTGGGACAATATTACCTCATGCTTGAGGACTCTATATCCTGCCTGGCCTTGGAGAAACATTAGCTCCTTATCCTGTTCCTGCTCATGTCTGTGAACATACCTCTCGTTCACAGTCCCTTGCTAATGTGTCACTTGCTGCATCCATCCCACCGGAAGACAACGAACCATCAGAGGGTGATGTCATAGGCTGCCGCTTGGCCCCATAGCTTCCACCTGAGAATTCCCTCTGCAGTGCGCTGCCATTCTGGGCAGATGACCCTAAAGTTTGGGAGAAAGCACAATTACTTTGGACCTCACATGCTTTAGAGAACTTTTCAAAGACTATTTTCCCTTGGTTTGGGCTCCTAGAAGTTCTCATGAGTGTAGGCAGAAAACACTAGAACCAAGGTAAAAATAAAATGCATAAATTTTGGGTGAGAGGAAATAATTTTGTGAAGAATTTTTGTGTAACAGTTAAGAGCAAATGTGTGGAAGGGTTAACATTTTCACAACTTCTCACTAATTCCATGTGCTAGTGACGAGCATTAATTTTTGTTATATCTTGGAACACTGGAGAAGAAGTAGTGAATAGATCATAATTCTTCTGTGCTTACAAAAATGAGTTGTTAGTTTTCTATTTTCTGAACCCAAGTAAAATGTTCTCTAGCCAAAGCTGTAAAAATGAGTCTGATTGACTGCTGCTTCTGTACCATTCCCCAGAGTCTCATTGCATTCCTGTAACCTGTGCCTCCTCACCACTCAGTACTGGTAACTTACTGGCTCCCAGTCCACTGCTAGCGCTCATGGAGCGGCCTGGTTCCGTACGAGACTTGGTGATCGATGGAATACTGACTGAACCACTGAACATAGTTCGACTCTCCTGAGGCCGAAGGTTCTGAAAAGAAGAAATGTATACAAAGATTTTCCAGGGCAAGCATAGGGGTTGTAGAGTTGCTCACTCTGCACAATCATTGGATATAGAATGCCTTTTCCCCACTCTAATACTGTAGACATGTGACACAAATCACACAAGCAAAGTTGGGACATTCTACTAAGTGGACGGAGGACAGGTTGCGAAATCTACTCTAAAAGAGAACAGCTGAGACAGTGAAGCCACAGAGAAAGACCAATACACAGGATAAAATTAAGCCCTCTAAGTGCAGACAACAGAGGACACTACTAGCATGCCATACAACAACCAAGTTTTCTGACTGTCCAGCAAAAAGTGGAGAATCTGGAAAACAATTCTAGGAATTTAAATCTTTGAATTTTGAATTTTCCTTGGTTATCATTGGTTTCTCCCGAAGATCTTTTTTCAAGGTTCCTGAAGGAGACATTGAATTATCCTGAAGCTGGTATTCCTCTCATCCAGAAGATGTACTATCTTCCCCCTGGGTTGGTCAAAGGTGTTTCTTCTCGGTGGATCCCTCTTTGGTGGACGTTTCATCAAACTCTTTAGATCTGGCTAATCTAACTGATGTTTTGGAACAATCCACTGAGGAGGTGCAAGCCAGGGTCCCTTTGTTAGTTTCTTTTGTTTTTTTGCAAGATAAGGAGGCTATCTTGCGTCTTTATTTTAAGGCGGCTGGTGGTATTATGTTTATAGGTGGCAAAGTACAGATATTCCCGGATGTTTCCATATGGATGCAAATCAGGAGGAAGAAATTTCTGGAGCTCCACCCAGAGGTACTGACCTTGGGAGCGAAGTTCCAGTTAAGATTCCCCTGTAAGTGTGTCCTATTATATAAGAATAAAAGTTATCATTTCTTTGAACCCTCACAGTTGTGCTTTTTCTTGGATGCCCAACGGTTGAAGGACTGATCAGGTGTGATATCTAATATTTAGGGGTTTTATAATATTGGGGGATGTTTCCTACTCTCTCTCTTTTTTTTTCTATTTTCTTTATCCAGATTCTCATGGTGTTTGTATTTTTGGATCCTTCATTATTATGGTTGTTCTACATTCAATATAATGTTATGATACGTTTCTTTTTACAATTATTTTATGCGTAGTTGTGACATACGATTGAGTGTACTTTTCTGTCTCAAAGGTTTCCCCTTTGATTATGTAAATGCTATAAAAAGTAGAATTTAAAAAAAAAGGTTTTCTTGGGTAACCTGCATTAGTTCACAATAGGCAGGGAAATGATTGAGTTTTAAATAGTGCTAATCCGGCCTTAAATTTTCCTAAACTATTTCTTGGAGGCCCTCACTTGCTACCAAAATCATGCTGTTTCTGGATTATGTAAAGGATGGTCCTGCACAATCAAGCTTCTTGGGCCCTCAGCACAATCCTGCCTCCACCCAACCAAACTTCCCCTTTGTGTAATGCTAGTCCCACAAACAACCATTTACAGAGGCCGCGGACAAACTGATTGATTTTGCGATGCACAAGACTGGCATTATGTAGGTATAAGAATGGGCTTATAAAGGCAAGATTAAGCACAGTTACTTACCTGTAACAGGTGATCTCTGGAAACAGCAGGAATAAGTCTTCACATATGGGTACGTCGGTAATGACGGAGCCTGCGCGGGAACACTCCCCAGCTTCCCAAAAAGGAAAGCTTTTGGGAGCATCCCACAGCGCCTGCGCGCTGCCTTCCCGCCTTTCCTAACCGCCTCTCCCCAGTTCGAGTTTTAAAGCTGAGACAAAGAGAGAGAGGAAAGGAAAGATAGATAGAGAGATACAACTCCTAGGGGAGGTGGGTGGGTTGTGAAGACTTATTCCTGCTGTTCCCAGAGATCACCTGTTACAGGTAAGTAACTGTGCTATCTCTAGGAACAAGCAGGAATGAGTCTTCACATATGGAGACTCCCTAGCTAGAGATGCCTGGGAGATCCCCAAGGTTGTGAGACCCTGCGAAGGGCTCTATCTCCTCCTATGGATCTCAGGCATCCATCCAGGGAAGGAGGGTAGGAGTTGTTCAAGTATGGAACAGGTGTTTTAGGACAGCTTGACCAAACAAGGCATCCCGGCGGGAGTCCTTGTCCAAACAATAATAGGCTGTGAAGGTATGAACCGAGGCCCATGTGGCTGCTCGACAGATCTGGTCGATGGACACAGAATTTAGATGAGCCATAGAAGTTGCCATGGCCCTCACATTGTGAGCTGTGACATGGCCCTCCAGAGAAAGGTTCTTACTCTGGTAGGCGAAAGAAATACACTGAGCAATCCAAGTGGACAGTGTCCTTTTAGAGACTGGAAGTCCCAAATGAGAGGGATCAAAAGCAACAAAGAGTTGAGAAGACTTTCTATGTTGCTGTTTCCTTTGTAAGTAAAAGGCAAGAGCTCTCTTACAATCCAGGGTATGAAGATTCCTCTCTGCACTTGATGCATGAGGACCTGGAAAAAAGACAGGTAAATACACCTCTTAAGGTGAAAAGGTGAGACCACTTTAGGCATAAAGTGTGGATTGGTCCTAAGGACTACCTTATCATGATGGAACCTTGTATAAGGTGGATTAGCCACTAAGGCCTGCAGTTCACTGATGTGGCGAGCTGAGGTGACTGCAATGAGGAAAATAACCTTCCAGGAAAGAAATTTCAAGGAGGTGGTGGCTAAGGGTTCAAAATGTGGCTTCATAAGCTGACCAAGAACCAGATTTAAGTCCCATGCCACCGGAGGAGGCCTAATGGGAGGTTTAGTTAAAGTTAGGCCTCTCATGAATCTTGCAATAAGAGGATGAGAGGAAATAGGCTGTCCATTGATAGCTTTAAGGGATGCTGAAATAGCACTCAAATGGACCCTTAATGAATTTGTCTTAAGGCCTGCATTGGAGAGATGCAGGAGATATTCCAATAGAGAATTCAAAGGTAGTGCTAGAGGGTCAAGACCCTTCTCAGTACACCAAATGGAAAACCTTTTCCATTTAAAAGCATAGGAACGTCTAGTAGAAGGTTTTCTGGAAGCATGGAGGATATCCTTCACCTGCTGAGAAAGATTCCAACCTTGAAGGTCTAGGCCTTCAGCAACCAAGCTCTGAGGTGAAGGGACTTGGGGTTTGGGTGCCACAAAGTCCCCTCCTCCTGGGACAGAAGGTCTGGAGCAGCTCCCAAGTCTAGGGAGGGAGCTTGAGAGAGATGCAGAAGTAGAGGGTACCACACTTGGCATGGCCAGCGTGGAGCTATGAGGATCATAGATCCTTGATCCCTCTGGAGCTTGAACAGAGTCTTGGGAATTAAGGGAATGGGTGGAAAGGCATACAGGAAGTCTTGACCCCAGTGAAGGAGGAAGGCATCCTTGGCCTGAACTCCCTGACACGGAATTCTGGAACAGAACCGGGGAAGTTTGTCATTCCACGGACTTGCAAAGTGGTCTATGTCCGGGGTTCCCCACTCTTGAAAGATTCTGAGTACCTGGTCCATGTGCAGGGACCATTCGTGTGGAAGCAGAACTCAACTGAGTCTGTCTGCCCAAGAGTTTTGGATTCCTGGAAGGTATACGGCCAGGAGATGGATTTGATGCTCTCTGGCGAAGACCCACAATCTTAAAGCTTCGTTGCAAAGCGACAGAGAGCCAGTTCCTCCTTGCTTGTTTATGTAAAACATGGCTACCTGATTGTCCGTATGAATGAGGATTGTCTTGTAGCTGAGCAGGGTATGGAAGACCTTGAGAGCTAGAAAAACTGCTCGGAGCTCCAAGTGGTTGATATGTAGAGAGGTCTCCTGTGGAGACCAAGTGCCCTGAGTGGAGAGGTCTTGCAGATGAGCTCCCCAACCTGTTTGGTAAGCATCTGTTGTGAGGGTTGCCTGGGGCAACAACTGTTGGAAGGGGGATCCCAGCAACAGATTTTGGGTGGAGTTCCACCACTGGAGAGACCAAAAGAGGCGCCTGGAGGTTGCTATTTTGTCTGACAGAGCCCCTGATGCTTGAGCCCACTGGGTGGACAAAGTCCATTGAGCTGCTCTCATGTGAAGGCGAGCATAGGGGACCACATGCACTGTGTATGCCATGTGGCCTAGCAGTTGTAGCATCTCCCTGGCAGTTAAATGGCTCTTTGACTGAATCTGGGAGGCTAACTGCACTAGGCGTAGGCAACGGGCCTGAGGAAAATAGGCACTTGCAGTGGTAGTATCTAGCCAGGCCCCTATGAACTCTAGGGACTGAGTAGGGGTGAGCTGGGACTTTGGGAGGTTCACCACAAGTCCCAGATACTGCAGAATGCGCCTTGTGCAGTCCAGGGAAATCTGGGCCTCTGACTGAGATGGAGCTCAGATGAGCCAGTCGTCCAGGTATGGGAATATAAATATTCCCAGAGTGCGTAGAAATGCAGCTACTACTGCCATGCATTTGGTGAACACTCTTGGAGCAGAGGCCAGACCGAAAGGAAGCAGCCTGTATTGGTAATGCTTTCCTTGGAAAAGAAAACGGAGGAACCTTCTGTGAGATGGATGGATGAGGACATGTGTGTACGCATCCTTGAGATCTAGAGAACAAAGCCAATCCTGACTCTGAAGGTATGGAAGGAGAGTGCCCAGAGAAAGCATCTTGAATTTCTCCTTGCATAGAAATTTGTTCAATTCTCTGAGATCTAATATGGGTCTGTAGCCCCCTGTTTTCTTTGGGATCAGAAAGTGGGGGAGTAAAATCCTGACCCTTGTTGAAGAAGAGGTACTTCTTCTATTGCCCCTTGGGCAAGAAGGGCAGCCACCTCCTGACCTAGAAGGTCGAGGAGAGATGTTGGAGAATTGAAATGTCTCACCATGGTGTGAGGAGGAAGGTTTGAGAAATGAAGTTTGTAGCCCTCCCTTATGATGGAGAGGGTCCACTGCTCTGCTGTAATTTGCTCCCATCTGGGAGCAAAATGAGCTAACCTTCCTGGAATGGTGAGAGGCTCTGGCTGTTTCAGAGCCAGAAAGGCTAAGTTCTCTAGCATCAAGTCAAAAGCCCTGAGGAGGCTGGGTCTGCTGAGTTGCAGCAGCCCCTGTATGCTTAGGCCTGGCCTGTTTAGGTTGCTGACGCTTAGCAGCAAAACGACCTGTAGATGATTGTTGGCCAGAAGCAGGATGGAATCTGCCTTTCTTGAATAAAGACTTCTTGAAAGGTTTTTTCTTGGCAGGAATGGAGGTTGACTTTGAAAGTCTATCCAAAGCAGAATTTTCTGCATCCATTTGAGTGGCTTTTATTTGCCAATCTATGCCAAACAGGTTTTCTCCTGTACAGGGAAGATATCCCAAGCCATCCTGGACCCAAGATTCTAGATCAAAAGTTTGGAGCCAAGCAATTCTGCGTGCAGCTATGGCAATGGCCGAAGCTCTGCTGGCACCCTCAAAGGAGTCAAAAGCTGCACGGTTGGAAAACTTTGAAATATCTTGAGTATGCTTAAGCCAAATAAGAAATTCTTCCCTTTTATCCTCTGGAAGAAAAGGGAGGAAAGTGTGCAGCTTATCTGCAACTTCTTTCAGAAACATACCCATATAAAGACTATAGGAGTTGATTCTGGCAATGAGCATACTGGCTTGGAAGATTTTCCTACCAAAAGCATCCAAGGTCCTGCATTCTCTTCCTGGAGGAGCAGAAGAGTGTCTTTTTGCACTCTTTATCTTTTTCATAGCTGACTCCACCACAATAGAATGGTGAGGAAGCTGTGTTTTATGAAAACCAGGACAAGGAGGGACACGGTACATAGTGTCCAACCTACGAGAATGAGGAGAGATAGTGAGAGGAGTCTCCCATAAGTCAATCATGTGATCATAAAGACTCTCATGAATTGGCAAGGTGACTGCCTCCTTAGGAGCCTTAGAATAACCTAAAATATCTAATTTTTTAGCTCTAGGTTCTGATTCAGAGGTTACTGAAATAGAAAGTCCTTTAGCCACTTCTCTTATGAAGTCTTGAAAGGACAAGTCTTCTGGAGGAGACATTCTTCTTTTTGGAGAAGAAGGCTCTTCAGGAAGGACTATGGATACTTCAGCAGACTCCTCCAATGCATCAGAATCTTCGGAGGAATCAAAGTATCGACTGTCAGGGTGCTCTTTCAAAGCTCGATACACATACCGAGCCGTATCGACATCGGGCATTATCGGTACCGGTTCCGTACCGATGGGCATCCCTAGGCAGGGAACCGCTGCAGACGACACCATGGCCGATGTCGATGCAGTCGGAACCGGCACCCGCATTGGTGCTGGTACCTGGGCCGATACAGAAAACGGAGTTTGTTGTGGTATCAGTGGCGTCGCAGCTTGAATAAAGGCCGTGATAGCCTGCTGCATGGATAGAACATTCTGATCCATCGACGCCATGAATGCCTGGAATTCGGTACCGGAAGGTTGTGCCGGTACCCCAGAGCATTCTAACAGGTGATCGGTCGAGGCCGTGCCATCGATGTCAACCTGTAACCCCATAGGTGGAGCTTTGGAAGCCGGAGCTTCCCGACGGGGTAGATTTGCCGGTGCAGGATCCTCGAGGGCAAGCCCGGAGGCATCTCGATGCTTGGAAGGAGATCTACCCTTCGAGGACTGGCTGGTTTTATGTTTGGTTACCTGAGATCCATGGGAGGAAGAAGCAGCCCTGGAAGACGTCGATGCCACAGAAGCTGCATCAGAGGGAAACAGAACATGGAGCTTGGCTGCCCGGTTCTGTAAACCTCGTTTGGACATCAAGGAGCAGGACGAACAAGCCAAAATGGAGTGGTCAGGACCCAAACATTTAAGACACCATTCATGGGTGTCGGGAACAGAAATAGTACCGCTGCACTTAGTGCATTTTTTAAACCCGGAGGCTGGTTTTTCCATGAGGAAACTTTTTCGTGAGGCCTAAGGCCCAAAGCGGAAAAAACACACTAAGTGAGGGAAAAATATGTTCTTTTTTTTTTTTTTATAAGAAAAGAAAGAAAGACCGGCGGTACCGGTCCGACGTCGGGGAAGGCAGACGCGCGACCAAAGAAATAAAATAAAACAAAGAACTTCTTCAGCGGTGACAGGAACACGACCTGCTGGCTCCGCGGAAAAGAAGAACTGAGGAGAGGCGGTTAGGAAAGGCGGGAAGGCAGAGCGCAGGCGCTGTGGGATGCTCCCAAAAGCTTTCCTTTTTGGGAAGCTGGGGAGCGTTCCCGCGCAGGCTCCGTCGGTACCGACGTACCCATATGTGAAGACTCATTCCTGCTTGTTCCTGGAGATAGACTGTTCTAGATCAGGGCGTCCGGCTTGAATCTGAGCTTTGACATCACTTGAATGCTCTCTGCCTTTTAGGGCTGTGAAAATCAATTTTGCTGAACTCCTGTTTGTCATGACAAAAGTCTGAGAGGGAACCCAGTGGCAAGATAAACATTTCCTGCATTGATCTTTCTGAAACATGTTTGTCTGTGGAAGTCTTCTCTATGTATTTGCAACTCAAGAGCAGAACAAGACCTGGCCATCTTAGTGCAACTGTAGAAGGCATGAGGGATAGCTGTACAACTGAAGGACCAGAAGAATAAGACCAGCTCACCATGTGCACTGTAAGGCATACCTATGGCAACATCTCCTATAGATAGCTCCTCTATATTTTTAAGTGCTTTAAAATAAATATCTTTCCTGTTTATTTTAAAATGTTCAAAGCGGACTGATCCAATTGATGCCCTACTGTTCACACTAATACTGCACAAAATGTAGAGACCGTGAACATGACACTCAACTGAAAATGAAACTGTTGTCTCTTTTATAGGTTGATCAAACACAGCTGCAACACTGCTTGCAGCCTTTCACCATTTCTGCAACAGTCCAGCCCCAAGAAACAGGAGCTCAGCACGTGCCAGTCTGAGGAGCAGGGGTTGTGTCAGGAAACTGAATCAAATCTCTCCTAGTTCCAGTCCTTATTATCAGGCTCCTCTAGGCTCCTGCAATTACCGTCTTCCCTGAACATTAAGTTCACTAAGCTTCTTGCCACAGAACTGCTGCCGGGTCAAGCAGCAGTATTAGTATCAGCTGTGCATTTTTTCAGCACGCACTGGCTGCCAATACCGATTTGGTAATTATAAAGGGCAGCTATAGCCAGGGGTGGCTCAAGGAAATCTGCTGCCTGAGGCGAAGGATGAGATGGCGTCCTTCTCCACCCCGTAGAAGGGAGCGGGGCTTTCTCAAAATTCCAATCAGGGACTGAACCAAACCAAAAAGCCGATTAGATTATATGGAGGAAATGCAAGATGTTTGTACACCAAGGAACTAAAAGAGAGCGAGTACCACAGCACAGTTTATAAAACTAAATTATAACTCATTTTTATTTTGTTGTTATAAACCCGCGTTATGGTTCTTGCTTTTTCTTTTTCAACATATATTTTGCATCCACAGGACCCCCTTCAACAGTGGGTGCAGAGCAGAACCAGGAAATTCATCCACAGAACTCAATATCTTAAAAAAAGAAATCAGATTCTGATCATCTCACTAACAACAACAAACATTCTCCAGTACCAGGCATATTGTGAACCAATAAAAAACCTACAACAAAATCACTGAGTATCTATAGAGCAAATTTGCCATACCATATCAGCACCAACTTCTAAAACTCACATAAGGAGCCCATCCCAAAAAAGCATCACTGTAAATACTACAGTGGGCCCTGGAACATCCATACACCTATTTGAAAAGCTGAACATGTCAAATTACTACAATACAATATAGATCTTTATGTACAAACTCCATGTTAACAGAACACCTAGGCTCAGTCACACACTCAGAACAGAGACCCTCATCAAGTACAGAATAAATAACCACAATTTAAAGTAAAAATAAAAATATGAAGACAAAATTTAAACTGAAACCCAAGAAGCCAGACTCCGCATGCAGTGCAACATCAGATAAATAAGATATGCAGTTCCCCCATACTGTGTAAAATATAAAGATAGCACAAAGTCCAATCACTAAAATGAAATAAAATTATTTTTCCTACCTTGTTGTCTGACCATTTTATTCTCTGATCATGCCGGTCCCGATCTGAGGCGTCTGCTTTCCTCTCTTCTCTTAGCTCTCTTTCTGTGGTCTATGGTCCATCTGCCATTTCTTATCTCTTCTCTTGTTTTCTTCACTTCCATCCATCAGCCTATTTCCAGTCCTGGTAACCCTCCCCAGTATCAGCCCCCTTTCCCAGTCCTCCCCTCCCCGTACCTTCCACTGTCAACCGCCTTGCATTCCCAGGACTGCCTCTGATGTCCATTCCTTTCCAGTCCCCCTCCTTCCCCACTGTCTAGCCCTTTCTAGTCCAAATTCCATCACAGGTATCAGCTCACTTCCACTCCCAGTGCTGCTCCACCCCCCGTCAGCTCCCTTCCAATCACCCTACCCTCTGTCCATCCTCTTTCCAGTGCCATCCCCATGTTTCAGCTCCCTTCCAGCCTCCACCACACTACCCAGTCACCTACCAGTCCCACCCCCAAGTATCAGCACCCTTCCAGTCCCCTTTCAGTACCATCCCCAGGTGTCAGCTCCCTTCCAGCCCCCTCCTTCCCCCCGTGTCAGTTCCTTTCCTACCCCCACCTCCCCGTGTCAGATTCCTTCCTGCCCCCACCTCCTCGTCCCATGTCAGCTCCTTTCCTGCCCCCAGACCATCTCAGCATCCGTTCCCTTCTAGTCCCATTCTCTCATCCCCCTGCATCAGCCCATTTGTAGCCCTAGCCCCCCGTTTTCTTTCAGGGCCAGCAGCTCTCTCCTCCTCCAGTCAGCCCATTTCCAGACCCAGCCTATTTCCAGTCCTAGCTCCCCCATCAGCCCACTTCAGTCCTAGCTCCTCCCATCAGCCCATTACCAGTCCTAACTCATTTCCAATGCTGGCTCCCCGATCAGCCCATTTCCAGTGCTAGCTCCCCATCATCCCATTAAGTCCTAACCCCCCAATAGCCCATTTCCAGTCCTAGCCCCCCCCCCCAGTCTACCCATTTTCCAGCCCTAACTCCCCCAATTAGCTCATTTCCAGTCCTAGCCCCCCCCCCAGTCTGCCCCAAGGACTTCCCAAGCAAACCACCCATCCATGTCAAATGGTGCAAAACACAGCAGCACGCATCATCACGTGCACAGCAAGACACAAACACATCACACCTGTACCGCACCAACTCCATTGGTTACCCATAACAGCAAGAGCAAGATTCAAGACAACAATATCATCTTCAAAATCATACATCAATGCTCAGCAAATATTCTACAAAGCACACTGATCAGAGAAACCAACAGCAGGCTGAGAAGGGCCAACGGCATCATCAAACCCTGAACACCCACTGGATACCAAAAGGCAAAGCAAAACACCTCCAACAGAGCCTTATCCTTCTCGGCACCAGCCCTATGGAACTCCCTCCCAGATGAACTGAGAGCCCTAAGTAACATTGAGGGCTTCTGCAAGGCACTCAAAACACTCCTGTTCACAGAACACGTTTCACACCTAACCTAGGACTCCAAGTACAACTGGCACGCATCGAGGAGAATAAGTACCAAATGTCTAAAAGTCTGCATGTACATCTTGTTGCCCCACCCCTCTCATTCAATGTAGACCCACTGTATTGTCGACCACTTTGATTGAAGGATAAAGTGGGATATAAAACTGATTAAATAAATTAAATAAAATAAATTTCCATTCCTAACTCCCTCGATCAGCCCATTTCCAGTCCTAGCCCCCCCAGTCAGTCCATTTCAAGTCCTAACCCCCCTTATCAGCCCATTTCCAGTCCTAGCCTCCCTTAAATGCCCATTTCCAGTTCTAGCCCACCCCTTCCTCCATCAACCCACCAGCAATCCTAACCCCCCTGATCAGCCCATTACCAGTCATACCCCCCAATCAGACCATTTCTGCATTTCTGGGGCTAACCTCCCCCCCCAGCCCAAGCTCCGCCCCCCCCCCCCCCATGGATGAGTCCTGCATTTCTTAATCGGCACCCCGGCTCACCTTTGCAGAGCCACAGGAAGGAAAAGTGTTTCTCTTCTTTCCCGTGGCTCTGTTATAGTTGAGTCCGCCGGCGCTGAGAGTAATCTAGGCATTTCCTGTCTCACACGAGATAGGAAATGCCCAGATTACAACTCAGCACTGGCGGGCTCAACTTTAACAGAGCCGCGGGAAAGAAGAGAAACGCTTTTCCTTCCTGTGGCTCTGCAAAGGTGAGCCAGGGTGCCGATTAAGAAATGCAGGACTCTTCCATGGGGGAGGGGGGGGACAAGGCTCTTTCAGGGCAGCAGGAAGGGGATGGACAGACGTGGGGCTGCTGATTCTGCTGCTGCCAAGAAGCAGCGGTAGCAGCTTGTTCTGCAGTTTTGTTTTGTTTTAATTTTGAAGGCTGAGTGAGGCAGTCTTTTTGGGGGCATTTTTTGCTGCCTCCAAAACATTGCCGCCTGAGGCCACCGCCTCACTCGGCCTCATTATAGAGCTGCCCCTGGCTATAGCACTTCCTCCTCCCCTGCAGTCTGGGCCCAGAGTGTTGCAACCTTTAACTGCATGGCTACTATTTTTAAATTACTAAAACAGGACTTGCAACAAGTACGGATGGGGGGAAATTCGATGGACAAACATCTAAGGATAAGGAGAGGATATATGGTGTGAAACGGAGGAGGACAGAGGAAAAGTGGGTGGAAAGAGAGCCTCACTGGTAAGGAAGGATTTAATTTGAGACCTATAGTCAGTGAGGCAATCAAGGGTAAAGTTGCAAATAAGGGAATCACAGAGGATATGATGTGAGGGAGGGAATGGAAGGGTAGTTTATGAGGGGCCTAGAAGTGTGAGTGTGAATTTATTTATTTAACTGCACTTGATATACCCCATTTGGAACTAGAGTCCATCTACACAGCTTACAAAGAAAAAAATACTTAAAAAGGAGCCAAAGTTAGGGAAAGATCATTGAGAGCAGAGAATAGGCAGATGGACAGCCAATAGTGGAAAAGGGAGAGCTTACAATTCTGTTAAGGAGGAGGTGAGGGTAAAAAGAACAGAAAAAGCAGGTTAAGGGGGCAACAATTGAAGGAAGGCTTGCTGAACAGCCAAGTTTTCAAACTTCCCTTAAATTTTGGGAGGGAAGGTTCAAAACAGACTGAAAGGGGAAGGGAATTTGAAAGGGGAAGGGAATTCTAAAGAGTGGGTTCAAGATAAGAAAAAGAGGAATTTCTAGAAATGACTAAACGGAGGGGTCAGGGCAGGGAGAGAAAAGAGGATTGGATTAGATGAGTGGAAAGATTGGGGAGGGTGATAAGGAGAGTTTAAGGTCACTAGGAAAGCAGAGCATGCAGAATACAAGGCACGGTAGACAAGAGAAAGTATCTTGAAGTATATAGAGTACTAAATTAGGAGCCAGTGAAGGGAAATAAGAAAGGGGGATGCATCATCAAAATAATGGGCGCTGAAGATAAGTTTGGCAACTGAAGGTTGAATCAGTTGAAGGCAACAGAGGGAGTGTTGAAGACCAGACAAAAGGGAATTGTAGTAATCTAAGCGAGTGGAGATAAAGACAAGAACAAGTTGAGTAAGCTTAAGGACAGAAAGGGAAGAATGAATTGAGCAGATGTGACTTACAGCAAAGAAGGATGACTGGGAAATAGAGTTTAGCTAAGGCTTAAAGGTGAGCAAAGAGCCTATGAAATGACCCACAGACAATGGATTCAGAAAAGTATAAAGGTGTAGCAGCAACGATAGGGCAAGGAAGAGAGGAAGCAGAGGGAGAAGGAAAGACAAAAGATTTGCATTTGGACACATTTAGGAGGAGATAGTACCACCAAGCCTGCGGTGTACTTCCTTAAGACATATTTGCGAAGGGGAAAATGTCAGTAGATAAAGCCTGAAATGTGAAAAAGATTTTAATATCATCAGCATATACACAAGAGTGCAGCCAAGAGATTGGATAAGGAGGGGGAGTGATGCGAGGAAGATATTGAAAGAGTTGGGGCCAAGAGTGAACCCTAAGGCACCCCTGCTAAGAAGTGGAATGAGGGAGAAGAGCAGGAATCTGAAAGGACTTGGAAGGAACGACCAGAAAGATAGGACCTAAGTTAATTGTAAAACCCCAACTTAACTGAGTTTGGTTCTTTTGTTATCTGTAAACCACTTTGATTAAAGATAAAGTGGTATATTAAAAAAAAAAAAAAAAAAATAGGAAGTAAACCAATTATGGACAGAGTTGCATAGGCCAATGGAATGAAGTTGCCGAAGCAGGAGTGTGTGATTTACCAAATCAAAAGCATTAGAGAAGTTGAGTGTGACTAGGATAATGGAATTTCCGTGGCCCAGGGAAATCCAGATGTCATTGAGAAATGCACAAATCCTAGACTCAGTGCTATGACCAGGGCGGAAGCCACCGTTTGGTTAAGATGTAATGCAAGGGTTTTGCCAAAAAAGGGTTAGAGCAGGGATAGGACAATATGCTCAAGAGGTTTAGAAATAAAATGTAGGTTAAAATGGGGCAAAGGTTAGATAGATTAGATGATAAAGCTTCTTAAGTAGGGACGAATAACTGCATGTTTACAGAGAGAAGGGACATAGCCAGTGGAAAGGCTGGCATCGAGAAGCGGAAGGATGCAAGTGCAAGTCTAGACATAAGACATGCTGTCCAACGATCCAAAGGGGATTATAAGGGATAGACAGTGAGAAAGGCTCATTTAATGAAAGTCAATGAAAGGGAGGGGAAGGAGGACCAAGTGTAGAAGAGAGAGAAGATGAGGGAGACAAGGGTGTTAAGGGAAAGGGTTTAGTGAGTGGAAGGGAAGGAGGATTGAAGAGTGCAGACCCTATTCTGGAGGAGAGCAGCATAGGCTGCAAGAGAAGGTTGGGGAGCAGGGAGGGAGAGAGTGGAAGCAGGGGCCAGAGAATCCAGAAGTTGGAAAAGAAGATGAGGTTTATTAGAGGTAACATAGGAACATAGTATATGACGGCAGAAAAAGACCAGTATGGTGCATCTAGTCTGCCCAGCCAGGAGGCAAGAGTAGGTGCACTTGCCGCTTCGTGCAGGTCACCTCTCCCCATACCTTTGTTTAGGGGTGTACCCACCGCTCCAGGTAGGTCACCCCTATTTGTTCAGATATAAGAGATAGTTATGCATATTTTGATTTTATCCTGTTGCCATAAAGGGATCCACTATGTCTGTCCCATGCCATTTTGAATTCTGTCACTGTGTTTGCCCCCACCACTTCCTTCGGGAGGGCATTCCAAGCATCCACCACCCTTTCAGTGAAAAATAATTTCTTAACATTGCCTTTCAATTTACCCCCTTGCAGCTTCATGTTATGCCCTCTAGTTTTACAGCTTCCCCGTCTTTGGAAGAGATTTGTTTGTTCATTAATACTCTAAGTATTTAAAGGTCTGAATCATATCTCCCCTGTCCCTCCTCCTCTCCAGAGTGTACATATTTAGGTCTTTGAGTCTCTTCTCATAAGTCTTATGACGCAGGCTGCAAATCATTTTGGTCTCCTTCCTCTGAACTGCTTCCAGCCTTTTTATATCCTTTGCAAGATACGGTTCTCCAAAACTGAACACAATATTCCAAGTGAGGTCTCATCAGCGACTTGTAAAGTGGCATTAGTACCTCTTCCTTTCTGCTGGTAATTCCTCTCTGTATGCAACTCAGCATCCTTCTGGCTTTTGCCACCGCCTTGTCAGACTGTTTCATCACCTTAAGATCCTCAGAAACAATCACACCGAAGTCTTTCTCCTGGTCCATGCACATCAATCTCGCCCCCTATCGCATACAGTTCCCTTGGATTTCTGCTTCTTAAGTGCATTACACTGCACTTCTTCACATTAAATTTTAACTGCCAAGCATTAGACCATTCTTCCAGCTTTTGTAGATCTTTCCTCATGTTCCCCACTCCCTGAAGGGAGTCCACTCTGTTGCAAATTTTGGTGTCATCTGCAAAAAGACAGACTTTTCCATTCAGCCCTTCAGCAATATCACTCACGAATATATTGAACAGTACCGGTCCCAAAACCGAACCCTGGGGCACATCGCTAATCACCTTACTTTCATCCGAGCGAGTTCCATTTACCATCACCCGCTGTTGTCTGTCAGCCAACCAATTCTGATCCAGTTCACCATCTTGGGACCCATTCCCAAACTGTTTAGTTTATTGATAAGCCTCCTATGAGGAACAGTATCAAAGGCTTTGCTGAAATCTAGGTAGATCACATCCATCGCATGCGCTTGATCTAGTTCTCTGGTCACCCAGTCAAAGAACTCAATCAGATTTGTTTGGCAAGATCGTCCTTTGGTAAAAACCATGTTGCCTCAGATCATGCAACCTGTTGTTTTCAACGAAGTCCACTATTTGCTCTTTCAGGAGTGCCTCCATTACTTTTCCCGCCACCGAGGTAAGGCTTACTGGGCCTGTAGTTTGTCACTTCTTCCCTATTACCACTTTTGTGGAGAGGTACCACATCAACCCTTCTCCAGTCCCGTGGAACTTCTCGTGTCTCCAAGGATCTATTAAAAACATCCTTTAAAGGCCCTGCAAGAACTTCTCGTAGCTCTTTCAGTATCCTGGGATGTATCCCATCTGGTCCCATAGACTTGTCCACTTTCAGCTTTGCAAGCTGTTCTAACACATCATGTTTTGTGAATGGTGTTTATATTTATTTTCTTTCCTAATAAAAAGGTTAATGCCCACTGCTTTTCTACATCCCTCAGCTGTTCCCATCCAGCTAACGACTCCTTAAGGGATTCCCCCATCTTGACAGTTTTCCTAAAGTCTAGGACCCACATTTTAGAATGAACCATCTCCACCCATGTCAATACTGAAGTACACCATTCGCTGATCAATGGATGAGAGATGATCATCCACTTTAACATCAGAAATACTCTCCCCATTCGTAAGCACCAGGTCCAGTATGGCCCCCCTCCTGTGTGGGTACCATTACATATTGCCAGAATAGTTCTCCCTGAAAAGATAGATAACACTGCAGCAGGGATGTCCCAATTAAGATCCAGCATACTGAAATTAACTACCCATGGCAGTTCTCCTACTGTGAACGTCTTTAATTACATTTCTGTCCATTTCTTCTGCCTGTGAAGGAGGTCTGTATGTAACACCCATGTAAATGGATGTTCCATTCCCTCTTTTCAGATTAACCCACATAAGCCCTGCAATTCTGTTGCTTCAATATTAATTTTTATCTATAGTGTAAGTTCTCTTCCCTTTCTTCCTACCCCATTCTTCTTGAATAAATTATAACCCAGTGTAATTACTGTATACCCCAGTCATGGTCCTCTGTGAACCATGTCTCCATGACTGCCACTAAATCCAAGTGAACCACATAAAAACATAGAAACGTGATGGCAGAAAAAGACCACATGGTCTATCTAGTCTGCCCTTCCATATCAACTACAATAGTCCCCTTTTTACCTTTAGAGATCCTGTTTGTCTCATGCTTTTTTGAAATCAGATATTGTCCTCCTTTCCACCACCTCACAGGAAGACTATTCCACGCATCTACCACTCTTTCCATAAAGAAATATTTCCGCATATTATTCCTGAGTCTATCCCCTTTCACTCTCATCCTATGTCCCCTCATAGCAGAGCTTCCCTTCAATTGAAAGAGACCCTCCTGTGCATTCATGCCATAGAGATATTTAAATATCTCTATCATATCGCCTCTATCCCATCTTTTCTCTAAAGTATAATATTAAGGTCTTTAAATCTGTCCTCATATGCTTCATAATGAAGGTCACTAATCATTTAGGTAGCCACCCTTTTCACGGACTCCTACCTGCCTATATCCTTCTGAAGGTGTGGTCTCCAGAATTGCATATGATACTCCAAATGAGGTCGCACCAGAAACTTATACAGAGGCATTATCACCCCCTTTTTTTCTGCTGGCCATTCCTCTTCCTATACACCCAAGCATCCTTCTGGCTTTCACAATCACCTTTTCTACCTGTTTAGCTACTTTAAGATCGTCAGACACAATTACACCCAGGTCCTGCTTTTCTTTTATGGACAGAGGTACCTCATCCCCTACACTGTACAGCTCCTTTGAATTTTTACAGCCTAAATGCATGACCCTGCATTTTTTAGCATTAAATTTCAGCTGCCATATTCTAGACTATTCTTCAAGTTTAGATAGATCCCTCCTCATGTTGTCAACTCCTTCCTATGTGTCTACTCTATTGCAAATTATGGTATCTTCTGCAAACAGAAAAACCTTACCAGACAGTCCTTCCGCAATATCACTAACAAAGATGTTAAAAAGAATCAGACCTAGGCTAGATCCCTACGGCACACCACTGGTAACCTCCTTCTCCTCAGTGTGAGCTCCATTTATCTGTACCTTTGTCGCCTTCCGCTCAACCAATTTCTAACCCAATCAGTAACTTTAGGATCCATCCATAGGGTGCTCAGTTTGTTTATAAATCGCCTGGTCGGAATGATGTCAAAGGCTTTACTGAAATCTAAATACACCACATCTAGAGCTCTCCCTCAGTCCCTGGTCACCCAGTCAAAGAAATCTATCAGATTTGTCTGACAAGACCTGCCACTGGTGAATCCATGCTGCCTCAGATCCTACAAACCAATGCACTCCAGAGACCTCACTATTCTCTCTTTTAGTACCCTTTCTGATAATTTACCAACCACAGAGGTTAGACCACATGTGCCTCTCTCTAGTCATCTAGCACCACTCCAAACTCCAAAGAGGCATTGAAAAGGTCAGACAGTGGAGCCACTAGAAAGTCCCCAAGCTCCCTCAGTATTCTTGGATGTATCCCATCTGACCTATGGTTTTGTCTACTTTTAGTTTAGCTAGTTCCTTTCGAGCACAGCCTTCTGAAAATTGTTTCAAGATTCCCATCGCTTGTGTTGCTATTTGTGGGTGTTTTCTGAGGTTCTGCTCCAGGCCCTTCATCTGTGAACACAGAACAGAAATATTTGTTAAGCAATTCTGCTTTATCCTCATCAGTTTCCTCATATTCTTCCCCTGCATCCTTGAGTCTGACAATACCACTTTTGCCCTTCCTCTTCTCACTAACATATCTGAAAAATGTCTTATACCCCCATTTTATTGCATAGGCTATTTCTTCTTCTTTTTGTACCTTTGCTTTCCTGAGTACTTTGCTAGCTTCTCTAAGTTTCTCCAAATATAGATGCCTGTCTTCCTTTCTCTGTGATATCTTGTATTTCATGAAGGCCTCCCTCTTTTTCTTCATCTTCTCAGATACTTCTTTTGAGAACCATAGCAGCCTCCTTTTCCTTTTACCTTTATGATATTCCCTTTCAGTTTTGCCCACTGTTTTTCTACATCCCCCAGCTGTTCCCATCCCGCTAATGACTCTCTGAGGTATTGTCCCATCTTTGCAATGTTAGTTTTCCTAAAGTCTAAGGCCCTCGCTTTTGAATGGATTTTATCAGCCCTAGTCCTAATACTGAACCATACCATCTGGTGATTACTGGATGCAAGTTGATCTCCCACTGTAACATCAGAAACACTTTCCCCATTGGTAAGCACCAAATCTAGTATGGCCCTTCCATTATAGCCTCTAGATCAAGAATCTTATTTCCCATACTGAGAGCATTATACACACCACTTTCCAGATGTTGCCTCTTTTTCTCATTTCTATAGAGGTATTTAATGTATTAGTTACCTGAGGGCTTTTACTTACTTGGGGGCTTTGTTCACCAATCCCTGACAAACCTAGCTTAAAGCTTTCTTCAGTATGTTAGCTAGTCTGCTGCGGAAGACACGTCAATCTTTTTGGATAGTTTAACAGCCCCTCTGCTCAGCCACCTTTGGAAAATCATCCTGTGGTCCAGGAAGCCAAAATGTTATTGATGACACCATCCATGCATTCATATCCAGGATGCGAGCTTCTCTGACTTGGCCTTTACTCTCAACAGGGAGGATTGAGGAGTTTACCATCTATGCACTTATCTGCTTAAACCTCTCTCCCAGAGCCATACAATCATTACTGATAAGCTTGGAAAAGTATCTAGCAGTATCATTTGTGTCAACATTTCAAAAACTGATTTCAAAGAGCGCGGTATATAAAAGCAAATAAATAAAATAAACATGGACAAGCAGCATCAGATAATAGTCAGTAGGTTTGATTAGTCTCAGAAAACTCTCTGTAACATCTCAGATTTTGGCATCTAGCAGACAGCACATCTCCAGGACATCATGTCTGGCCGGCAGATGGATGCTTTTGTATCCCTCAGAAGGGAATCACAAACTACCACTACCCTTTGTTTCCTTGTGGTCACTGATTCGGCAACTTTGGTGTTTTTGAGCTCTGGTTCCTCCTGTTCCTGGAATGTTACCTCCTCCACTGCCAAGGCTGTGCCTCTTCTAGCAAGTATACTGTCATATTTGGGACAGACTTCAGTGCAAGGATGAACATAGAGAGCTGCCAGAGGGGATGGTAGCCACACTGAGCAAGTGTTGTGTAGTCTCTTGCACAGATACGGAAACAGTGCAGAGCAAATGATGTGCTGTAAAGTAATCAGAGCGCTACTTTTTGGATGATATGCTCTCTACACTGGAATGCTTATTTGTGGCTAAAAAGAGCATACCAGATTTTTGCAGGCACTCAAAAAGTAGTCATATGGAGAGCCTGGACATCTCTAAGACCACCCAGACTTCTCTGTAGAATAGAGGTGCCCCTGGGCAAAAGGACATTTGGAGTCACTGTGCCCCGAGGTGAATGGTTCCTTCATGGAAGATTCTCAATGAAATTGTGCAGGCACCAACATATTCTGCACAAACTGTGATTTTTTCTAGGCATACCCTCCTTGAAGCTATTTCTTAGGATCAAAAGTTCCTAAAGATGACTCAAATGATCTCTTCATGGTTGTGGAGACATCTGAACACAATGTTTACAGTCTTTTTGACTATAGTCTAGACCAGGCATATCCAACAGGTAGATCGCTGTAAGTGTTAAATGTATCCCCCTCGTGTTAAATGTATCCACCAACCGCTTTGACCCGGTGAAAAGCGGGATATAAATGCAGCTAAATAAATAAAATAAATAAATCGCGATCTACCTGTAGATCATGGAGGGGTCAGAGGTAGATCGCCAGCCCCACTTGGCTCCATCTCTCCAGCAGCTAGCCCCGACGCTAGGAGAGAGCTCTTGCCAGCAGGTCGTCTGCCGAGGGCTTGCCGCCACTGCTGATCCTTTGCCTGTCTTTTTTCTCTGCCTGCGGGAATCTTGTCTGCGGGTGTATTGGGGGCGCTTGTTGTTTTCGTGCCAATAGTTTGTGGGTACCCCAGGGGGCTGCCTCCCGCGCCCCGCAACGAGATGCCACAGGCCCGGCATCTTACCTGGTCTCCTGCCTCTCAGAATCACTCATTCCTGCCCCCGCCCCAACACTCCTTAGAAGTGTGTTATATACCGGGCGATATCCATTTGCCTGGGCTTTACCTGAATACACTTACCGTATTAGTTGTGTCGTGTGCTGGTCGTTGGTCGCTTTATAGTTCGCTTTCATTAAATGTTTTCGGGCAGACACAACAAAGTGTCAAGAATTTGGTGATTTTGGTGGGCTTTTCCAATTTTGTTCTAACTTGCCTATGCCTTGCCTTCAAATTCGTTCAAACCACTGTGACATTTGCTTGCCTCTGCAATTTCATTTTGCCTAGCCTTTGCGTTGATTCTACACTACAATTTTATTTTGCCTTGCCTTTGCATTGATTCTACACTGTGTGCAGAATTTATTAAATCGCGTGTGGTGGTATTTGAACTTGTTTGGCGGTATTTGATTTTATCTGGTTTGCTGGACAGGTGTTTGAGTTTTTTGATGATTGTTTGGTGGTATTTGATTATTGGTGCCAGTATGATGAATTCTTATTTTTACTTTTAGAACTGCATGTGTGGTTTTGGCATCTCCAGTCCTTGTATTGCACATCATCCAGAGGTCTTCAGTTCCTGTTGATCTTTAATACTTTGGGACAGTGACAATTTTGGACCAGATTCAGCCAGTGTTTATACTAACTTAGCAGATTTGGCCTTCTTACATCCAGCCACCCCAGTATAACGAAGATAAGTGTTCCAAAGAAGAGCAAAACCTACCACTTTCATGATGAATGGGAAATGGACTACGTTTTCATCATGGTGAAAGACAAGTGTTGTTGTCTAATTTGTAACGACCCAGTATCCTTGCCCAAAAAAGGTAATCTGGAATGTCATTATAAGGCTCTGCATAGCAATAAGTTTGATGCTGATTTTCCACCCAAAAGTGAAATTTGTAAACTGAAGCTCAAAGAACGTAAATCGAAATTGACTACTCAGCAACAGTTGATGGCGAAGCCAAGGTCACATTTGGTCAATGCAACCATAGCATCCTTCAAGGTCAGCAACCTGATCGCAAAGAAATGCAAACCATTCACTGAAGGGAAATTTGTAAAAGATTGTTTTCTTGAAGCAACTGACAATCTTTTTGAAGGATTTAAAAATAAGAAAGAGATCATAGCTGCTATTCAAGATGTACAATTGTCAAGAAACACCATCGTGCGACAAATAGAAAAGATGTGTGGAGACACAACTGAACAATTGTTGGAGGATGTTTCAAATTGTGTTGCTTTCTCACTCCAACTGGATGAATCTACAGACATAAGAGACATAGCCCAGTTACTAGTCTTTATCCGGATGGTTTCTGAAGATTTCAGCGTTAAAGAAGAACTACTTGGAATGATTTCCTTAAAAGGGAGAACTACCAGTCAGGAAATATTCAGTTCTTTCCATTCTTTTGTGACAAAGTGTAATCTTCCATTGCATAGACTTGTTTCCATCACTACTGATGGAGCAAGAGCAATGACAGGTGAGGTTAACGGTTTCATAGCCCTCTGTAGACAGCATGACGACTTCCCAGATTTCCTTTCTTACCACTGCATCATTCACCAGCACGTTTTGGCAAGCAAGAGACTCAATACAAAGACTGTCATGGACATCACTTTCAAAATTGTAAATTCAGTTTGTGGAAGATCACTTCAAAGACAGCTTTTCAATCTTATTCTTGATGAAGGGGCAGCGGAAATCATTTTGCACACAGATGTAAGGTGGCTAAGTAGGCACAAATTTCTGCAAAGATTTCGTGATTTACTGAATGAAATAAGAAGTATTTTGAAGGAGAGGGGAGATGATGAAGCACAGTTGGAAGATGAGGAGTGGGTTATGTGATCTGGCATTTCTCGCTGACTTTACAGGTGAACTAAGTGATATGAACCTTGAACTACAAGGTAAAAACAAATGCATTGGCGAGATGATGAGTACAGTTTCATCCTACAAGAGCTAATTTGAGCTAATGATGACTGACCTTGCAAACAACGTTTGATCATTTTCCTAATATGCAGGACCATCTGGGACAATGTCCAAATTTTGTTTTTCAGAACGAGAAGTATGTGACAGAAATCTGTTCTGTTATCCAGGAATTTGAAAATAGATTTTGTGACTTTCAAAAAATTGGAACAGTTGTGGAGCCATACCCATTCAAAGTAGATGTGGACATTAAAGAAACTGCAGCTGCTATCAGTAAAAATTACTCACTGAACAAGCCATCTCTTGAAAACGAAATATTAACCCTTAAAAATGACATTTTACTCAAGACCCGTACTGAGCAAGAATCGTTTTGGAAGCTAGTGCCTAGAGACAAATTTCCCAACTTGAGAAGATGCAGTGAAGCTGTACATTCCTGTTTCGGTTCAACTTATTTGTGTGAATCTGCGTTTTCCCTTCTGAAAATGACAAAGAGTACACAACGTTCCAACATAACAGATGAACATCTCCAGGATTCCCTGAGACTAGCCCTCACGCAATATTCACCCAACTTCAAAAAACTGGTGGATGAAATGCAGGCTCAGACGTCTCACTAATGAGCAAGAGCGAAATATTATACTCAACCTAAATTTAACACAAATTACTCAATAAAAGTTAAAGAAAGTTATTAAGACAGTTAAAGAAAGCTATTACTCAATAAAACGTACTTTCCATTTCCCCTCACAATTCTTACTGGATCTTCGTCTCTCTGTTTTGTTTTTGCTTAATTTGCTTAACAGCTGATCGCATCCAAGTAAATGACATAAGGTTCATTAAAAATGGGGAGGGGGAAATCCTCCAACTTTATTGGGTTAAAATTTAATTTAAAACTAATTTGAAACTTAATTTTCTGGTGGTAGATAACCGGCACTTTTAGCCGGAAAAAGTAGATCACGACCTGTTCGAAGTTGGACATGCCTGGTCTAGACCTAAGCAGAGAAGACATTTTGAATGACTGTCAAAATTTTGAATCTTTCATCTGCACTTGGACAGCGTCAAAAACTAGCTTTTGGTGTCATCATAGCAATTTCTGAAGAAAACCACAATGAAAAACAGCATCAAAAACAAGAAAAACAACAAAAATTGGAGAGCTTTGTTTTGCATCCATTTAGCAGAGTGGAAAAAGCAAAACTGAGCAAATGAGGACTGTTGTGTGATGCATACTCAGAACTTTACATCTTAAGTCCATTCTCCTCTACCATATCTCATATACATCTTCACACAGATCACTCTTATGGTCTGCATCTCACTTTTTATTTCCATTATTTCTTCTTTTAAATCTGCAAACCATTCCTTTATCTCTTGGCAAGTGGGTATGGCATCCAGGCCTGTATTCTCCTCCCTCTTCCCAAGGCCAGCACTGGCCACACAAGTAAGATCTCTGCACTTGGCTTGTATACCTGTTTGGTGTCTGGGGGTGGGATTTCCTGATGAATAGGAAAAACCCTTTAAATCCGGTGACGACATCAACATGATGGCTGCTTAGTTAAATGGCTCCCACAATTAGAAAGAGTTTTCTGTCGTAGCCTTGAACCTACCCTTCTGCAAAATGTTTGTTACCGAGCCCAGTCTTAACAAATAATGCAAGGATAGCTGGGACCGCAAAAAACCCACAAGTGGATTTGAAATCATTGGTGTATATAGGCAGTGAAGGCCCAAACGGAAAAGAAACCGCAATGGCGGGCGCGAATCGGGAGGCCTCCTCATCTAAAGAACAAACAAGAATATCCACACTGAGAGTCTTAATTACATAATACAACAAGAACTCTCAGACTAATACAATCAAAATAATACCAGCCAAACTAAACCTACTTCAGTATCTCAAAAAGAGTCACAACTACTAAATCACCTAGAAGGAGAAGAATATGTTGAACCACAATAGCAGAATGGTGAACAGGCGAAGGAGGCCCCGTCTGAGCTGAGCCCATTCGGTCTGACATGAAAGCATGGTATTTAGACCTAAATTCCGATATTACCTTTTTATAGCAGGGCATGCAAACGTGGATTCAGGATGTTAAAGCTGACTTGCATGATCTGAGACAAAGGATTGATGACACGGAGGCCTGGATAGAGGAACAGGAAGACTCAATCATGGAAGTGACAAAAAAGATCACAATGATGTTAGATACATAAGAAGAACTATTGGCAAAAATAGAAGACCTAGAGAATAGGTCTCACCACTGCAACCCTCATGCAAAATGTAACCCTCCATAATGTTGTTAAGTAAGAACATAAGAACATAAGACATGCCATACTGGGTCAGACCGAGGCCCATCAAGCCCAGTATCCTGTTTCCAACAGTGGCCAATCTAGGTCATACGTACCTAGCAATATCCCCAAAAGACACAGGTTCCACAATGCTTGTACTGGGTCAAGCATTGATATCCTGGGTCCCTTTTTAATAGTGGTTTATGGACCTTTCCTCCAGGAACTTGTCCAAACCTTTTTTAAACCCAGCTATACTAACAGCCCTTACTACATCCTCCGGTAACAGATTCCAGAGTTTGATTACACGTTGAGTGAAAAAATATTTTCTCTTATTTGTCTTAAATAGTTTACCCTGTAGCTTCATTACATGTCCCCTAGTCTTTCTATATTCTGATAGCGTAAACAATTGATCCACGTTTATCCGTTCCACTCCATTCATTAATTTATAGACCTCTATCATATCTCCCCTCAGCCGTCTCTTTTCCAGGCTAAAGAGCCCTAACCTTTTTAGCCTCTCTTCATAGGAGTAGCCTTCCATCCCCTTCACCAATTTGGTGTCTCTTCTCTGTACTTTTTCTAATAACGCTATGTCCTTTTTAAGATACGGTGACCAGAATTGCACACAATATTCAAGGTGCGGTCGTACCATGGAGCGATACAGAGGCATTATAATATCCTTTGTTTTATTCTCCATCCCTTTCCTTATGATACCTAGCATTCTATTTGCTTTCTTGGCCGCCGCTGCACACTGGGCAGAGGGTTTTAACATGTTATCCACGATGACTCCTAAATCCTTTTCCTGGGTGGTGGTTTCTAATGTGGAGCCTTGCATCGTGTAACAATAGTGTGGGTTGTTCTTTCCTAGGTGCATAACTTTGCATTTGTCCACATTAAATTTCATCTGCCATTTGGATGCCCAGTCTTCCAATTTATCCAGATCCTCCTGCAGTTTTCCACAATCCTCTTGGGTTTTAACAACTTTAAACAGTTTTGTGTCATCTGCAAATTTGATAACCTCACTAGTTATTCCCTTTTCCAGGTCATTTATGAATATGTCAAAAAGTAGCGGACCCAGTACAGATCCCTGGGGTACTCCACTATTCACCCACCAATTGTGCTGTCTAAATGTTGCTAAATACCCTCATGTTAAATGTTGCAAAGTACCTACATGTTAAATGTAACCCTCCAATGTGATGTAACCACTTTGGATTGTAGGATAAGGTGGTATGCAAATCTGTCTAAATATACGTATACGTGGCTTGCCTGAGTCTTCAAGTCTGATTAATTATATGGAATTGGCAGAGAACATCTGTAGAGAGATGATGCAGGCCGCTAAGCTGGATTTGGGGATATTATGCCTGAAGATTGAACGGGCCCATCGCATACTGGGGCAACCGAGAGGGGAAAGCCCCGAGACATGCTGGCCTGCTTCCATGAATATGCGCCTAAAGAAACCATCTTGCAAGCGGTGTGAAAACTTGGTATGGTCAAATGGGGAAATCATGATGTTGAACTGTTTGATGATCTTTCTGCAATAACTATACGCAAATGGAGGGACTTTAGAAACTGTGTGAGGAAAACATCCAATACCGCTGGACTTTCCAATTTGGATCACAATTCTCCCTGAATTGGCACCCGGTGCATGTACGTACACCTAAAGAGGGATTGAACTCTTTGAAAGACGCTGGCTGGGCAAATTTACCCCAAATGCTCTGGAACCACAGGAGAGCAAGAAAGCTCAAGCAACACGACCACGGTGAGAATGAGCCCAACAAGGTGAGAAGAGATTATGTCACCAGTCAGATCAGCCAGAGCATGCCTCGGACCCTCCAGCATGATTTGGACTGTGGCTTTGATAAGCCAGGGGGGTACTGGTTAAATAGGTAAAATGCCGATAATGGTTAGCAAAGATTGTGGTCTGGGTGTGAGTATGTGGAGTTGCGTACAGATGTGATGGGAGGGGGGGAAAGGGGTTACCGGTTTAATGTGGGTTTGGAATACAGTATATAAGTAGTGCATGCAGAAAAGTGATGATTATTGAAGGATGAGTGGCTAATTGAGGGCCAAGTGCTTCGGCACCTGCAGGGGGAGAGGGGTGGGAAAGAGGGGGATATTAGCTGGAGCTGCTAGTGAGCATGCAGATGATATTTGTGGAAGCGAAATTAAGGAGATAGGCACATGAGGGATATTAATTCAGGCACTCTTAATGTTCGGGGGCTCAACTCCCCGCATAAGCACCAACAGCTGTTCCGAGAACTTCTTAGATTGCAAATCAAAATTGCAATGTTGCAGGAGACTCATTTATTAGCTAAAGATGAGTTCCGGGTCTCACACAAAGAGTATACAAAATAAATGGTTTGCATCCAATCATTTAGGCAATAAAAGGAGGGTGTCACGATCCTGATGAAACTGGGCCTACAATTTCGAGAGTTAGCTACATCCTGAGAAAGAGAGTTGCTTCTTGATGATTAAGGGGATCTTGCAGGGACAGAAAATAACGTTTTGTTGTATATATGCCCCCAGTAAAAATCAAGTTTCCTTCTATGATAGATTAACTCAAGCTAGGGGTACTTTGTGGAAGGGCTCCTCATTGCTGGAGGGGACTTCAACCTGGAGGTCAACCCTGGGATGGATACCTCACGGGGGAAAGGAGGAGGGAATTTGCCTCCCCATCAAGCTCTGAAGAGAAAGAAGGGTGGCACTTTATGACTTTGTTTATATTTGGCAGGTTTTAAATTCTCAAGAAAGGGGCTAGTCATTCTTTTCATTAGTGCGTGACTCATATACCCATACTGACTATTTATGGGGCAGCCTGGGCTTGAAGGTCTCCTCAAGGAATGTAAAATAGCAGATAGATTGTCAGATCATGCTCTGATATGGATGTGGGTATGCTTGGGCCTGACCAGCAAGTCAAGAGGAAACTGGTGTTTGAATGAGACCTTACTAGAAGGTCCAGAAATCTGTGCTAAATTAAAAGAAATGATCAATGATTATTTACAGCTAAATGATACAGGGAAGTGCCTGATGGGGACTGTATGGGATTGCTTAGAAGCCGTAGTATGTGGGCATTTAATTAGTGCGGGGACATATGAGAAAAAAGTGATGGAGAGGGAAGCAGCAAGTTCACACGCAGATATTACATGCATAGAAGAACTGTTGAAACAGGGGAATCATGCCCCGGGTTTTAAATGCAAATGATGAAAAAACAATGTCTGGAGGATCTCCAGTTGCAGGAGACAAAGCGGATGCTAGATCGGTTAGGTCAGGAGCAATTTGAATTTGGCAGCAAAGCAGGATGTCTTTTGAACTTCCAGTTGCGGAAAACACAAGTCAAATCTAATATTTGGAAAATTAAGAATCCAGCAGGGGCAGAGGTCTATGAACAAGTCGATATTCAAAACCACTTTGTGGAGTTCTACAAAGCACTTTATGCCCCAGACTGGGAAGCTACAACAGAACAGATCGACAGCTACTTAACAGGCTGCGAACTTCCTTGGGCATTTGAAGAGGAGCAGAGACTTTTATGTCGACCTATATCGACTGTACAGGTTCTCCAGGTTATCATGGATCTACCATGATCCAAAGTGCCTGGTTTAGATGGATACACTAATCTTTTTTATAAGACCTCTAACGAGCAGATAGTAGAGATATTTGCACGGGTATACAATGAGTTTTTGATAGAGGGCATTATGCCTTCCTCTATGCAAGTAGTGGGTATAACTATTTTAACTAAAGAGGGAAAAGATTCCATGCAATGTGGGTCATGCCACCCAATATCACTACTCGGGAGAGATCAGAAAATCTTTGCAAAGGTGTTAGCTAATAGGTTACAATTACTACTCCCGAGCCTTGTTCACAATAATCAAGGTTTCTACTGAGGAGATAGTGCTCAAATAACGTCTGCAAGATACTTAACCAGATTCTTATGGCTAGAGAGAAGGGGACCTTAGCGTTACTGTTGGCCACAGATGTGGAAAAGGCCTTCAGTTGGGTCTATTGGCCATAGCTTTTCCAAGTGATGGCAAGGATGGGGTTGAGTAGCCCTTTTCTAAAACGGTGTTTCCAAAATTTTTATATTTATTTAATGTTCATCCCATAGACATACCAAAAGTGAGTCTTCGGAAATGGCAACCGAGCCTTATGGAGTTCATATGGGGCTCTAGGTGGCCTAGGGTTGCCTTGAAGGTGCTGATCCGGTAACGAGCTAAAGAGGGGCCTAGCTGTTCCGGACTTAGCACAGTATTACCTGGCCACGCAATTAAAGAGAGCATTAAAGTGATCAGTGTGTGAGTGGAAGGAATGGGTTGCTCTTAAGTAGGAGGCGGTAGGAGAATGCCCACTAAAATATCTTTTATGGCAAGAGAAGGTAGAGGCATGCAAATGGACCCTGGAAAATTAGTAGGTGGGTCACATTTTGACAGTTTGGAACAGGGCGAGAACACGATTAATTGGCCCTATGTGGGTTTTCTGATTGTCTCTCATTCATTTCAATCAGGCATTACCCCTGTTTAGTAGACCCAGCTTTCCGATGATGGATGCCATAGGGCTAAGTGTGATGGGTCAGCTGTGGAAGGATGATTGGCTTCTATCCTTTCAGGAAGCCCAAGAGGAATTTGGTTAGCTTGATCAAGATGTCTTCCCATTTCTACAGTGGACTCATTTCTTGAGAACAAAAGTCACGAGCAGCAGGAGAAATGAACCGATCGCAATGAAGGTGATTTTGGCCATGGGATTGATGCATAAAGCCCTGGGAGAGGGGGAGTCAAATAAGGAGGTGCACCAGATACAATGGAAAGAAGATTTAGGGAAAGAATGGAATGAACAGGAGTGGAAGAAAATGATTCAAAATTTATTTAAGAGCCTACATGCGGTCTATCAAGTTAAAAGCTTCTACAAGTTGTTTTATAGGTGGTATTATACACCTCATAGACTTCAAAAGATAGGCTATGAGAATGGGCAGTATTAGCATGTGTGTGGTGAAGTAGGGTCCTTCCGCCACATATGGTGGGATTGTCCTGGAATCATGCTATTTTGGAAGGAGGTTTTTAGCTTCAGTGCCCAAGTACTAGGACGACACATAACGCCTTCTATGGGACAAACACTGGTGTTTATTGACCTGGAGGGCATGGGGTGAGATGAACTGGATTGGTTACACCATGTGTTTATCTCAGCAAGATTAGCCACTGCTCAATACTGGCATAGGCCTGAAGCCCCCACACTAGGGGTGATGATTAATAAACTTAAATATATTAGGGGAATGGCCATACTAACTGTTCTTAGAAGACGGAAGCTTCCTACATTCCAAAAAGTCTGGGGTGCCTTTGAAGCTTGGTGTGTGGAAGTTGAATAAGGTGCATTCCTGGAGAGGATGGGGGACTCCTGGTGGAGAGGTAACTTGGGGGAAGGATGCAATAAATAAAAAGGGTATTTTCAGTTTCAATATAGGATAACTCCCCCTTGATATCAGGTTGATTACTTACTCAGTGCCACATAGATAAGTACTATCTCCACCTCAAATTGACTAGATATTTGTAGCTAAATGCAGCTACCAGCTGGGAAAGGGAGAAGGAGGGCAAGGGAAGTGGGGATGGGATAAAGTTGTTAAGAGAACCTGTTGGTAATGATATAGTAACAAAATGAGACTAAACCATGTTGACTGTATCATCTTTATTGTTGTTTGTACACTAATATAGCTGTTGTTAAGTTAACCAGACTATCAACAAAACTTTTGAATTTCAAAAAAAATAAAATCTACTGTTTTCCTTCTAGCTGCTATCACTACCGCTACCGGTCACTTTTCACTCCACACAACTTATCCATGTGAGGGAGAACTAATTGTTCCAGTAACTGCTGACGGAATAGAACACTGTTCAATCTGGGGGGGGGGGGGGGGGAGCCTTTGCGTAAAATGCTTCCATTCACTTCCTCTTGCAAACTCAAAAAAGCTTGATGTATTTCTGAAGATTCATCTCATTGGCTCATTTCATCATCATCTGGACTCTGGCACACTAGAGGCTACCAGTCCACTGCCTAAAATAGATTAATAAATCTTTCTTCATGTCAGTTCAGATCTGTTACAGCATTCTATCCAAAGAAAGGTATGGAGACTAAGGGGTATGTTTACTAAACCGTCTTAACGTGCGCTCTCCCACGTTATCACACGATAAGGCGCCTTATCGCGCAATAATGGCGCTTTACCAGGCGATAAGGCGCGTTAACGCGCGCTAAGGCTCAAACGAGCGCTGAAGGCAGAGAAAGGCTCCCAGAGGGCGGAGGAAGACTCCCCAGGGGCGGAGAAAGAGGGTCAATGGGCAGAGAGTGGGAGGGGAGAGGCTCCCTGCACACTAACGCTGTGAAATCCGAGGCTGAAAACTAACGCCAGTGAAACCCCGGCGTTAGAGCTGATTTAAAGGGAAAAGAAACCATTTCCGTCAGCAATGTACAGCAAAACCAGGGAAACCTACAAAAAGTGATAAGTGTGATACATGTGCACGGAACAAAAGGGCAAAGAAACAGTGAAAATGACCAGAAGAAAATGTAAAAAAAACATAACCAAGCTGGGCAATAGTGATATCAATGGGAAACATCAAAAAACACTCCCAAGAAAGCTCCAAAAAAAAGATATGAATTTTGGAAGTGTCTATGCTCCATCCCCATACAAGATGAATGAGCTCACAGTGAAATTGCGCTAAGCAGGGTTTTCCTCTCCATTGGACAGGTTTCCTATGATGTGCACATGTTCCACAACAGCAGGGCGGGCATGTCGGAATGGGCAACTGGACAGATGCTGGAAAAGGGGACACAGAGGGCTGCAGGCGGCACATGCTGTGGTGCAGCTGGGCCACAGTGCGGACTAGGGTAATGCCTAGCTGGCCCATAGGAATGCTGAAACAGTAGAGCAGCCAGACAGCAACTGCTGAGGGCCCAACATGGGCAAGAGTGTGCTTCCCACGGTGTCACAAGGGATAGTACCCAGCAGGTACCCCCAATGGCACGGAACAGTGGCAGGCGATGCTGGGGGAAAGCATGGACAGCTATGCAGGCACCCCTACCCCAGAACCCGCACCATTGGCAGCCGCCTACCCGCACACTGGATGGCCTGAGACTGCGCACCACCAGCAGAAGGGCATGTCAGCATGGTGGCAGAGGGGTACTGGTGGTGGAGGGGGCAGTGGCAGCTGCCCAGAGCAGACCATGGCCTAGCCCTGTTTAGGTGGGTGCCGTGCGCTGCAACAGACAGGCTCTGTCTGACAAACAGTCCTGGTATCTCCAGGGAATGCACTATCTCTGTGGCAACACCGTGGTGCAGTGAACACAGCCAGTGTGTTCAGGAGCAGAAGGTCACAGGTTCAAGTCCCAGCTGTGGTTCCTGCCAACCCAATCTCCATATTTTACCCACTACTAAAACGTGCTAATACAGACAGAACCTTTATTGCAGATAACAGAAACATGCCCAATAAACCTACATTTTACCCTACAGAGCACAGACACCATAAACATGCACATTACCTAGAGCAGAGTCTCCCAAATGCAGTCCTGGAGGGCCAAACACCATTCAGGTTCCATGCTGCCTCTAATAAACACGGCTGTGCTGCATGTCTATGCACTGCCCCCATGCTATGCAGATGTATCTCATGCATATAAATTAGGGACAGCATGAAAATCCGAACAGTATTTGGTCCACCAGGACTGGAGTTGGGAACCTCTGCCCTAGAGCAGCGGCCAACAGGGACAGACACACCCTCACCCACAGGCTCCATTATCCAAAGCCTACTGGAGAGGCAGGATGTTGGGCCCTGCGTGCATCTCCCAATACTAGCACTTGCATACCTTAGCAATGCCACCCTAAACCTGGGAATACAGTACACACTTATCAAACGGTTGCTATGATTACTGGCAGATAGCAATTCCTAAGTTAAGCACAATTTGCTGATTGAGCTGCATCATAGCAACCTTTCTGATGTCTATGGAGTGTGCTTCAGGTCTGGTGTCTGACAGTGTTTACCACCCTGGGGAGTGACCCCAACAGTATTGCGTACCATAGCCATGCCTGCACTGTGCCCAGGACTGGTGTGGTGGCCAGGGCTGCCAAGAGCCTCTATATTAGCACAATGCTGGCATAGGTGTGGGAGCGTGTGTTTGTCTATCCAGTGTGTGGTGTCTGCCAACACCTTCCTCAGCCCACACTGTTGCCAGTGTAAGCCTGCCAATGTGCATAATGAGGAGCAAGGTACCATGGGTATAGCCCGGACAGGGTGGCCTGGCCAGGATGCATCTGCACAGGGCATAGGGCAATGGCTCGGACATTGTAGTGCCTGACAACCACCTGCACGGACAGGGTGGCCACAGCATGTCCTGCTGGGAGGTCACTCTCACCCTGACTGAGCAGTAACCACGGCATGGCTAGATTCCCCAATAGTGCTATGTAGTGTTTTTCTCATGTGATGTTTATGGGTTCCCTTTTGGGGCCCAATCACTGACTTATCTGCTTGGTGTGTATGCTGACATCCCAGTTCTGGGTACATGCATCTCCTCCAGAAACATGCACTATGGACTAGCTAGCAGACTGTCTGCAGCTAGTATGTGTCTGGATGGAACAACTTGCAGGGTGCAGCAGCTGGAGGCTTGCTGCTGGAGAATGTCAGATAGTGGTGGGGGGCAGCGGAGCATTTCCAGGCCTTATGTCTGCCTTGCCTTATGGATGTGTACAGATCTGCATTGACTGCCCTGTAGGGTGTCTGTTCCCCAGCAGGACTGGGGTTGATGGTCCTCTCTACTGCCACCATTGCGGGGAGGTAGAGTGTGGCTCTGTTGGTGGGAGATCCTGTTTCCCACCCTGAGCCACAGAGGGTGGGTTGGGTGGTGGTACATAATCCACCTATTGGTCCAAACACCCCCCCCTTCACCTACATCATGTGACCATGGTACCAACACAGGATATGCACTATTTTGGGTGCATCATAGCCCATAAGGGCTACACATGACTGAGAAATACAGATGTGTCTGCAGGAACTACCTATCACACACACTAGCACTGATGGGGACCTGCGGCATAGCCTATTTCAGCCATGAAAGGTGCTGTGGACCTGGTGCTGGGTGCTCCACCTCACCCTCAGGGTGAGCACAGTACCCGTACAATGTGACGGTCTGTAGCTACTCTGTGCCAGTAACACACATGGTCAGTACCCCCTACCAGGCTGAGGTGCTGTGGGGGTGCACAATGTCAGTTCCCCCTAGCAGGCCGAGGTGCTGTGGGGGTGCATACCCCATCTTGTGATCATCTGTAGACTGCTGATTTGCATGTGCAGTGCATCATGGGTACGGGTGGGTTAACCCTATCCTGGTAACCACAGCAGACTGTTTGTGTGGTGACATGCAGTCCTTCTGTAGCCAGCCAGGGGCTTGTTAGCAGCTGTAGCCCACTGGTTACTTCACTGCCTGTGGAGCCAGAGGTCATGGGTTCAAACCCACAGTGGGGTTATTTGATAGGGCTGTCCAGAGCATTGTCTATTTTTAATGTACATTAGTGCTGCCAGCAAAAACACCCTCAGAGTACTGTAACCATGAGGTGCCTCAGAAGGCGCTTTATAGGACACCCTATAAAGCGCCTTCTGAGGCACCTTATGGTTACAGTCCATATAAGGTGCCTTATAAGGTGTCCTATGGAGCGCCTTATAGGGTGCCCTATAGGGGACATTATAGGGTGCCATGGCAGACAGTGCACTTTATAATGTGCCCTATGGAGTGCCTTATAGGGTGCCTTATGCGGCACCTTAGGTTATGGCATGTGAGGGTGTGTTTGCTGGCAGCAATAATTAAAATACAAATAAAATGCCTCAAGAAACAATACTTACATGTCAAAGCTGATGCCTCAGCCAGCCTTATGCATTAGGCACACTGGGGGATCAAACTCATGACCCCTGTATCATCAGTCAGTGTATTAACCATTGTACTACACCTCTGTTTCTGTGTTTGCATGTCTGGGCGCCTACTTAAGATTACCGCGCGTTAGCGCGCTTAGCGGCGATTAGCCCGTTAATGTGCGCAGCAGCGCGCGTTATCATGCGATAATCCCATTTTGCTACTTTAAGACTGAAACGCCCACTCCTTTTATGGCAGCCTGCACACTATCGCCGGGCGCACGTTAAGACGGTTTAGTAAACATACCCCTAAAACTTTGGTGTAATAAGGCATATCCTATTTCTTGATGCTCAATGCAAAGTCTATAAATGCTGTATTTTATTTTCATTTTTTTTGGATTGTGCATGCAAGTGATGCTTACCTAACATCTGTAAAGCATTCTCTTCCAAGTCCTTCTGATTAGGACAATATTTTCTAAACCACAAACTAAATTTTTGCTTTATCTATCATTTCTTCCCATTAAGTCAGATTGTGTAAGTGGTTTTGAGCCTATTTAAGTGAGGCTGCTTGATAACTGCATGCAAGCAATTTTGGCTTCGTGCCCTTAGGCCAGTGTCGTAAATTCTGCTCAAGCAGCCCCTGAAATGTGGGGAAGCCTGGGAAGAGAGGGGGCCCACATA
Source organism: Ichthyophis bannanicus (assembly GCA_033557465.1). Lineage (NCBI taxonomy): Eukaryota > Metazoa > Chordata > Amphibia > Gymnophiona > Ichthyophiidae > Ichthyophis > Ichthyophis bannanicus. The sequence continues at coordinate 365,434,728 of CM066033.1, read as the reverse complement.
ACGGTGGGAGCAGCAGCACGGCAAACTTACTTTATCAGGTTTGCCACGCTGCTCTGCTCTTGTAAGTTCCCATGGGCCCAGCAGCTGTTCCTCGCCAGACTGAAGTCTTACGGTAACAGTCACAATGTAAGACTTAGGCCTGGTGGGGAACCACCACCGGGCCCGCGGGAACTTACAAGAGCAGAGTAGCATGGCAAACACAATGAGGTAAGCTTGCCGCCACTGCTGTCGTATGGGGAGGGTCAGGGGCACATTGGGGGGGCGTGTCACCACCGTCGCCGCCGTGGGCCCTCAACAAAGTTTTGCTTGGGAGCCCTCACTGTAACTTACGCCACTGCCTTAGGGGCATGCTTAGTGAGTTTCCTTTCTCTGCTCAGTTTCAGAAGTTGGTAGTATCAGGAAAGTGTCTCTGCATATCAGGAAAGTAATGACGACTGTCCTGCATATTGCAGTGCAGCTGATAATGTATAATGTTCCCTTATCCAAAGAAAGGGAGAGCCTTTGCATCATACTTTTATAAACACAGGATGTGATTATTTTTATTCAAATATCTTTGAGATGGAGGGTATCGTGGGGGCAATGTTATAGCAGGACACCTATGATGAATGTCCAAGAAAGTGTCTATTTTATCCCTATTTTGTAGGCACCTACATGTCTTTGTAAAACAGGCACCCAGAATTAACCTATTTGGAGAACTTGTTCCCAATAGCATAAAAATTCAAGTGCACAAATTTACACCTGCTTTGAAGAGTATGTAAATGTGAACGTGTACTCTGTGTACTTTGTGAAGTATGTGGGTACATCGCAACTCCACCTCTACTCAAACTACACTGTTGGGAACACCTATGAGTGGTCTTTATAAAGTACAAGCATCTTTCAGCACATGTATTTTGTATGCATTTATACAGCTGTACAATTTTATCAAAGGCCATTTCTACATGAAAACCCTTTATAACATTGTCCCCTTTATGTGCCAAAATTGGGTAACAAGCCATAACTGCTGGCACTGGCTCAGGATTGTGCAGATTCTTCCGAATTCTCACTGTCTCTACAACTACTGTTTGTCACAATGTTTTCACACTGGTAATAAAAACAATGCAAAGCATCTGAGTAAACTACAATATTTTTCCATTTTATTGAGACTTTTTAAAAAATATTATTTTACCTTGCAGCTTCCTATGGTTCCACTGTCCTTTCAAGCTGACTGAGAACCAGCTTCAACTGGGGCTACAGGGCTGTGAATGCTATTCAGAACCACCCAGGATTCTTCCCTATTCATTTATTCTGTTCCTCTCCCCTGTTAATTTATTCTGTTGCAGTGATGAACTGCCGTTTTTTCTGGAAACCAGCAAAAATGAGTTCTTGAGCCAGAAAGCAGGAGTTGCTGTTATGCAATGCCCTTCTTCCGTAGGAATGAGAACATTACTACCACAGCGCCACCAACCTCAGCAGAAGTAAGAGGAGGAATCAAGCTCACATCTACTACACAGCAGCGCCAGCCTATGAGTGTATGTTTTATTCTCTAATGCAAATTAATATGGAAAGACTGAGTTTGCCTGTCTTTTTCCGTGAGCTCCAGGAGTTGACTGTGTTTTACTATGTTTGTATCCCTGCTTATTTTGCTTCATTTTACTAAAAAGCCCATGGCAGTAAGATAATATGACTAAAGCTCAGACATAGTAAATAGGATTGGTGACATCACTCTGCTGGCTGGGTTAGCACATAACGGTAAATACATACTGAGAATTTTTCCCATGGGCACATGATGAGAGAAAGCATAGTTGCTCACCTATAACAGGTGATCTCCGGGAATAGCAGGAATTTAGTCTTCACATATGGGTATCATCGGTACCGACGGAGCCTGCGCGGGAACGCTCCCCAGCGTCCAAAAGGAAAGCTTTTGGGAGCATCCCACAGCGCCTGTGTGCTGCCTTCCCACCTTTCCCAACTGTCCCTCTCCAGTTGAGTTTAAAGCTGAGACAAAAGAGAGAGAGAAAGAGAGAGAGAGAGATAGAAAGATACAACTCGTAGGGGAGGTGGGTGGGTTGTGAAGACTAAATTCCTGCTGTTCCCGGAGATCACCTGTTACAGGTGAGTAACTATGCTATCTCCAGGAACAAGCAGGAATGTAGTCTTCACATATGGGGACTCCCTAGCTGCAGATGCCAGGGAGATGGCCCCAGAAGTTGTGTGCCCTTGTGAAAGGGCTCCACTTCCACCCATGGATCTATGGCATCCATCAGGGATGGTGGGTAGGAGTTGATTAAGTATGGAACAGGTGATGAAGAACAGCCTGACCAAACAAGGCATCCCGTCGGGAGTCCTTGTCTAAGCAGTAATGGGCTGTGAAGGTTAATGCATGCACCAGCAACAGAGCTTTCTCATTTATAGCTCCGGCACTCTGGAACCAGTTGCCAAGTGATCTACATGAAGTCTGCGATCTGAAAGACTTTCGAAAACAACTTAAGACGCACCTCTTCCAATCACATTTCAACTTAACCGCATGAAATGCACTAATTTTATGAAATGCACCCAACTGTATGTAAAAATGTATAGAAGGATCCTTCGTATAAATTGTAAATATGTTTTTAAGTACCCTGTATGTAGCATTTAAGTACCCTGTATGTAGCTGCGATATTCAATCAACTGTAAATCCTGTAATCCCATGCTTGCTGTGCACTATCTCCCCTCCCTAATCGAAATGTACATATTGGCCGGTACAGCCAATTCTCCCATGTATAGCAACCGCTGCTGATCACTGGAAGCAGCGGGATACAAATGTACGTTAAATAAATAAATAAAATAAATGTACCGAAGTCCAAGTAGCTGCTCGACAGATGTCGTCGATAGACACAGAGTGAAGATGAGCCATTGAAGCTGCCATGGCTCTCACATTGTGAGCTATGACATGGCCTTCAAGAGGAAGATTCTTACTCTCATAGGCAAAAGATATACACTGTGCAATCCAGCTGGACAGTGTCCTTTTGGAGACTGGAAGTCCCAAATGACTAGGATCAAAAGCAACAAAGAGTTGAGAGGATTTTCTATGTTGCTGTGTCCTTTGCAAGTAAAAGGCCAAAGTATGAAGGTTCCTTACTGCATTTGAGGCGTAAGGCCTTGGAAAGAATACAGGAAGGTAAACCGCTTGGTTTAAATGAAAAGGCGAAATCACCTTTGGCATAAAGTGTGGATGAGTCCTAAGGACTACTTTATCATGATGGAACCTTGTATAAGGAGGATCAGCCAGCAACGCTTGCAATTCACTGATGCGACGTGCTGATGTGATTGCAATGAGAAAGATAACCTTCCAGGAAAGGAATTTCAAAGAGGTAGTCGCTAATGGTTCAAAGGGCGGTTTCATAAGCTGCCCAAGTACCAGATTCAAGTCCCATGCCACCGGTGGTGGCTTAATAGGAGGCTTCGTTAAAAGAAGGCCTCTCATAAATCTCGCTATGAGAGGATGAGAAGAAATAGGTTGTCCATTTAGAGGCTTGAAAGAAGCTGCAATAGCACTCAAATGGACTCTCACTAAATGGTCTTAAGCCCTGCACTTGATAAATGAAGGAGGTACTCCAGTAATGATTCCAGAGGTATCGCAAGAGGGTTAAGACCCTTCTGCGAGCACCATATGGTAAACCTTTTCCACTTAAATGCATAAGAGCATCTTGTGGAAGGTTTCCTGGAAGCATGAAGGATATCCTTTACCTGCTGGGAAAGGTTAAGACCGTGAAGTTCTAGGCTTTCAGCAACCAGGCCCTGAGATGCAGAGACTGGGGATTGGGAAGCCACAGCATCCCTTCCTCTTGACAAAGAAGATCTGGAGCAGATCCTAACTCCAGAGGCGGAGCTTGAGAGAGATGTAGGAGCAGAGGGTACCACATTTGCCGTGGCCAACGTGGAGCTATGAGGATCATATGACCTTTGTCTCTCTGAAGCTTGAACAGGGTTTGGAGAATTAGGGGAATGGGTGGAAAGGCATACAGGAAGTCCTAATCCCAATGAAGGAGGAAAGCATCCCTGGCCTGACAACCTCGAGCCGGAATTCTGGAACAGAACCGGGGAAGTTGGGCATTCAGTGGACTTGCAAAGAGGTCTATGTCCGGGGTTTCCCAAATTTGAAAAATTTGGGCCAACTGGTCTGCATGGAGAGACCATTCGTGTGGAAGCAGAACTCGACTGAGTCTGTCTGACCAAGAGTTTTGAATGCCTGGAAGATGCACCGCAAGGCGATGAATCTGATGCTCTCTGGTGAGGGCCCATAGTCGCAAAGCTTCGTTGCACAGCAACAGAGAGCCTGTTCCACCCTGCTTGTTGACACAGAACATGTCTACCTGATTGTCCATTTGAACTAGGACTGTCTTGTAGCTGAGCTGGGTGTGAAATACTCGAAGAGTAAGGAAGATTGCTCTGAGCTCCAGGAGGTTGATATGGAGATAGGCCTCCTCTGGAGTCCAGGTAAACTGGGTAGAGAGGCCTTGCAGGTGGGCCCCCCAACCCACCTGTAAAGCATCTGTTGTTAGAGTGGCTTGGGGTGGGTGTTGCTGAAAAGGAGACCCCACCAGAGGGTTTTTGGGTGACTGACACCATTGGAAGGACAAAATAAGGCGATCTGTGTTTGCTATTTTGTCTGACAGGCAACCTGACGCCTGAGTCCACTGAGTGGATAAGGTCCACTGGGCTGCCCTCATATGGAGGCGAGCATAAGGAACCACATGCATGGTGGATGCCATGTGGCCTAGCAACTGTAACATTTCCCGAGCAGTGAGGTGAGGTTTTAGCACTGCTTGGAAAGCTAACTGCACAATGTGAAGGCAGCGGGGCTGTGGAAGGAAGGCCCTTGTCTGTCTGGTAGCCAGAAGGGCTCCTATAAACTCTAGGGATTGAGTGGGAGCAAGGTTGGACTTTGGGAAGTTTATGACAAGTCCCAAATACTGCAGGATGCGCACTGTGCGAGACAGAGCAACCCTGGCCTCTGGCTCTGAAGGGGCTCGCATGAGCTAGTCGTCTAAGTAAGGGAAGATGAATATTCCCAGAGTGCGGAGAAATGCTGCTACCACAGCCATGCATTTTGTGAACACCCTTGGTGCAGAAGCCAGGCCAAAAGGAAGAACCCTGTATTGGTAGTGCTACCCTTGAAACAGGAATCGAAGGAACTTTCGATGAGTTAGATGGATGAGAACATGAGTGTTATATGCTCATTGCACATAACACTATAAAGCTCATGCTGTAAATAGCATACCCCAATCAATCTACCTACACTCACACACATTCACTGTACAGTATAAGAACACATGAGAACACAAATGCCAATTTAAATTGATTGTTTGCTGTGTACACCGCCTTGATTGAAGGATATGGCGGGATATAAATACTCTTTAAATAAAATAAATAAAATAAAATCCTTGAGATCTAGAGAACAAAGCCAATCCTGACTCCGAAGGTATGGCAGCAGAGTTCCTAGAGAAATCATTTTGAACTTCTCTTTGAACAGGAATTTGTTCAATTCTCTGAGGTCTAGAATGGGTCTGTGTCCTCCTGTTTTCTTTGGAATAAGGAAATAGGGGGAGTAAAACCCTGTACCCCGTTAGGGAAGGGGGCACCTCTTCTATTGCTCCTTGACCTAACCAGTCATTGGGAGAGGTCTGAGAATTGAACTGTCTTACTACTGTAGGAGGAGGCATGCTGAGGAAATGACGCTTGTACCCCTCTCGTACAATAGACAGAGTCCAATTTTCTGCTGTTATATGACACCATCTGGGGGCAAAATGACATAACCTTCCTGGGATGGTGGAGGGTTCTGGGCCGTTCAGGGCCTGGAAGGCAAAGTTCTCTAGATAGGAGTCAAAGCCCCTGTGGAGGCTGAGTCTGCTGAGCCGGTGGAGGCTGAGTCTGCTGAGTCGGTGGAGGCTTATTTGCTTTTGGCTTCCTTTGTTGCCTAAGTTGTTGCTGCTGTCCCTTTTGGGCAGACTGACCTAAACAATGCCCCTGCTGGGTATAGGAGGAATAAAACTTCTTCTTACTGAAGAATGGTTTCTTAGAGGATCTTTTTCTTGCAGGATCAGCTGTAGATTTGGACAATCTATCCAAAGTGATATTGTCAGCATCTATCTCATTAGCTTTTTCCTGTCAATTCTTGCCAAAGAGATTCTCTCCTGTGCAAGGTATATTCCCCAATTTGTCCTGTACCCAGATTTCTAAGTCAGATGCCTGGAGCCAGGCAATTCTGCGTGCACCTATGGCAATAGCAGAGGTTCTGCTTATGCATTCAAAGCAGTCAAAAGCTGTACGATTCACAAACTTGGAAACATCCTGAGCATGTTTAACAAGAGTAAGATAATCTTGCCATTTATCATCAGGAAGCATAGGGCTCATAAGCTCTAAGTCTCCTGTGACTTCCTTAAGGAACATTCCCATATACAAGATATAGGAACTGATCCTAGCAGAAAGCATGGAAGCCTGGAAGGATCGACGTCCAAAGGCATCAAGAGTCCTACACTCACGTCCTGGAGGATTAGATGCATGCCTTTTTGCACTCTTCATCCGTCTCATGGCTGATTCCACCACCATGGAATGGTGTGGGAACTGAGTCTTCTGAAACCCAGGACAAGGAGGAACTCGATACATGGTGTCGAGTCTTCGAGAATGAGATGTGGTTAGAGGTGTTTCCCACATCCTTAACATAAGATCATGCAAGATCTCATGAATAGGTAAGGTAGCTGCCTCCTTGGGAGCTTTAGGGTATTGTAGGATTTCCAATTCCTTTGCCCTAGGCTCTTTTTCAGGAGCCACTGTGATGGAAAGACCTCGGGCCACATCTCGGATAAAATCCTGAAAGGACATATCCTCTGGTGGAGACATCCTATGCTGAGGAGAAGAGGAATCCTCGGGAAGAAGTACTCTGGTATCAGCAGAGCCTTCGGAGTCTTCAGACTCATCCAAGGGTTCGAAGTATCTCCAATCCAGGTGATCATGCAAGGCACGGTACCGATCGAAGTCAGCATCGGAGTGGTCCAGTACCGACTTGTCGATGCCGGATAGAGACGCATGGCTCGGTCCTGGTAGAATAGAGGCCGATGTTGATGCAGTCGGTGCCGGTACCGGTTGAATTGTCTGAAGCGGTTTCAGGGGCATCGAGGCCGTGAGAAGAGCTGCCAGACTGTGTTCAATAGCCAAGAATCTCTGGTCTATTGACACTGCCGATGCTTGGGTATCGGTGCCGGTTAAAGCGGTCGGAACCCCAGAGCATGGCAACAGTAGTTCTGCCGAGGTTGAAGCCTCGAGAACATCCTGGAGCCCCATTAGTGCTTTGGAAGCCGAAGCCTCCCGCCGGGGCAATTTTGCCGGTGAAAGTCCCTCAAGGGCAACGCCAGAGGCATCTCGATGTTTAGAAGGAGATCTACCCTTTGAGGACCCGCTAGATTTATGTTTAGTTACCTGAGATCCATGGGAGGAGGATGAAGCCCTGGAGGACGCCGATGCCACAGAGGCTGCATCGGAGGGAAAAAGGGTGCTGAGCTTAGCAGCTCAGTTTTGCCGGCCCCTTTTGAACATCATTCCACAGGCAACACACTCTGAAATAGAGTGGTCAGGACCTAAACATTTGAGGCACCACTCATGGGTGCCAGTGACGGAGATGGTACCGCCACACTTAGAACAGTTTTAAAACCCAAAGCGGGTTTTTCCATTTTGAGGGAAAAAGTTGGGCCTAGTGCCCAAAATGGCGCGTGGCACCCGAGTAGAAAATTACTGGAGGAAGACTCCAGAAACAAAGTTTTTTTTTTTTTTTTTAGAAAAAAGAAAAAGAACCGGTGGTACCGGAATAGCATTGATGGAAGGCAGACGCGACCACAAAAAAAGAAGTATAAGATGGGAATTTTCTGCGTCGACAGGATGTGCAACCTGCTGGCTCCGCGGAAAACGAAGAATTGGAGAGGGACAGTTGGGAAAGGCGGGAAGGCAGCACGCAGGTGCTGTGGTATGCTCCCAAAAACTTTCCTATTGGACGCTGGGGAGCGTTCTCACGCAGGCTCCGTCGGTACCGACGATACCCATATGTGAAGACTACATTTCTGCTTGTTCCTGGAGATACCTCTCTCATCATGTGGCCTAAAATATAGAAAGAAAAGCCACTGCCATTAGGGGGCAAGAATAATCAAACATTTGTATGCATACAAAGCAGAGGGGCCGATATTTAGAACTCCGGATATTTAAATACCAAAGTGGATAGACAGCTGATGGATGATTTTTCTGCCTAATAATTAAATGCAGAGGCTGTTTTTGACATGAATCTTTCTTTCGAATCACTGAGCACAGAGATTACTATGATTGGCTTCGCGTGCTACAACACATTGTTGGCTCTTTGTTAGAAAGTGATGTTTTTAAACTTCTTTTTAGACTCCTATGAAACCTGCAACCAGTCTGTGAGTGGCCTACTTTCATTAGGGCTTTGCACTTCCCTTGTATACAGAATGCTTGCGGTATTTGTTGGCTAATCTTGCAGTCCGGATAAAACTGCTTGGAGTTAATACAATGTGCTTGCAGATCGGGCAGGACAAAGCTGAATAGTTCCAAGCGTATTAAGGCAGATAGCAGCAAAATAACACTGTGTTAGTACAGCAAAATCTGGGGTGAGCTGTGCCTACCCTGCGAGTACCAGGGCCAGAATGCAGAGATGGAGGATAGGCAAGGAATTTTGAATCACGACAGAGAAAGCTTTCAGCAGAATTAACAGTCATGTGATAGATGTGCTCAAAGTTGCTGGGACTGGAGATCAGGCTGGAGCGCAGATAAGGTGAATAAAAGGAACCTGGCTATCAAAGACAACACAAAGAAGGAAAGGAAGAAAAGATGTTGTTATGAATGGATGAGATTACACAAACGCAGCAAGGGTAAGGAATGAAACAATGAGAAATGACACTTGGCATCACCTTAAAGGCAGCACATTCTATTAAGAAATCATTCACATTGTTCCTGTACTGAGTCATCATCAGATGACGCAGAAACTGCTGCTCTGGTGTGTTGTACTGGAACCCTAGTTTTACTGTTTAAAATCCACAAATACTTCTGTGCCTCTCAGTTTTTTCAAGATTACACAGAGGTGACAGCAGATAAAAACCGAAATGGCCCAAACTAGTCTGTCCAATAAGATGGTTAATTTAGTTTAATTTAATTTGCCATTTACAGTCTGCCTCGTCCAAAATTAGTTCAAAGCAGATCATAAACCATACAATTGAACATTCAATACATAGAAAACATTTCACTTAAAATACAATATAAAATACAATATCCCATTCATAGATATCAATTAAAATACAATGCTAGGTTCCTGCACTAATTAATATGTACATACTGCTCCTATAACCAACGGAGAAGAAATTTTTTAAATAACCAAGTCTTTACTAATCTTCTGAAAGACATAAAATTTAACTCCAGCATGATAACTGCAAGACGTTTATTGTGCTCTGGTGCAGCTCAAAAATAAAAATCGTATCCAAAGTGCTTTTATATTGAATTTTTTTTAAAAATATGAATGCAATGCAATGGGGCCTTCAAGTCTGTGTGGACTTCTGGCGACCCAGCAGCTCCTGGGTTTTCTTTGCAATGTGACCAGAAGTAGATTAGTTCTATTAAAAGTTGAATACGCTTTAAATACAACATAGAAGTGATATATTCAGGGCCATGCCATATACAATTTTGAAAACAAACATTAACACTTTAAACAAAACCCAAGCAGCTATAGGAAGCCAATGTAAACAAATACCAGGGTAGCTCTGTCCCATCTATGAGCTGTCACAACTAATTCAGCATCAATATTTTGAATGATTTAACAACATAAGAAAAGGTAGTTACTCACCTGTAGCAGGTGTTCTACATGGACGGCAAGAATAAGTCCTCACGTATAGGTGGCGTCCTCAATGCAGCCCTGCATGGAAATGCTCCCCAGCTTCTATTGGAAGCTTTTGGGATGCTCCACTGTGCCTGCCCACTTTATTTTCCACTTGTTCACCTCCTTTCATGCCTGCTGCTGCGGCACCAGTCTGATAACTTAGCTGTAGCATAAGACAACTCCTCGGTGAGGTGAGAGGGTTGTGAGGACTTATTCCTGCTGTCTTTGGAAAACACCTGCTACAGATGAGTAACTACCTTTTCTCCATGGACAAGCAGAAAGTAAGTCCTCATGTATGAGACTCCCAAGCTACAGGCTACTGAAAACCAAGGAAACTGCCAAGAAGCCCAGCAGGAGCAACATTCAACTATTTATTTATTTTATTTATTTAATACTTTTATATACCGCGCTATTCAACATCAGCGCGGTTTACATGGAACATCAAAGAAGTTTTACGGTGGGGTTACACCGTAAATTACAGATAACAGGGAGATTAACTTGGATAGCATGTTAACTATTTACACAAAAGGCATAAGGTGAATACCCTATGTACATCACATTGTGGAATGGTTACTGGGTGGTTAAGGATCTGTGTTGCATGCAGGGCACTTTGGCGTACCTACTTCAGGGTAGCACTTGAGGAAGAGGTGATGCTTCAGGGCCTTCCTGAATTTAGTTATCTCTGTGATTGCTCGTATGCTGGGTGGCAGGGCATTCCAGCTTCTAGGTGCACAGAGACTGAAAGCTCTGTTTGCAGTTGACTGTGTGAAATGGGTTATTGTTTTGGGGATTACTATAGTATTTATTGCTGTCTGTCGTCTGGCTCTGGTGGGGAGAGTCATGAAAGTAAGGCTTGCAAGTGATGAGGGGGAGAGTCCATTGATGGCCTTGAATGTTAGTAGCAGGATCTTGAAGGTGATCCTACCGTGAATTGGGAGCCAGTGGAGACTTTTGAGGATCGGTGTTATATGGTCAAGTCTTGAGGCCCCATTTAGAACTCTGGCTGCGGAGTTCATGGCGAGTTGGAGTGGAGTTAGGGTGGATTGAGGTAACCCTTGCAGTATCGCGTTTGCATAGTCGAAATGTAGAATAGTTAACGCCTGAAAGATCGTTCTGAAATCATCCGGTTGCAGTAGGGGGCATAGATGTCTGAGTGTTTTGATTTTTAGATATGCTGATTTGACCATGTTGCCAATATGGGTCTTCATGTCCAGTTTTTGGTTCAGTGTTACACCCAGGTAACGGATTGTGGACTTGGTTTGAAGTTCTACATCTCCGACTCTTAGGTTGGCAGGTGGGCAGAAGTTAGGGTTTATGGTAATGAACAGCACTTCAGTCTTTTTGTGTTGTATCCGGAGATTCTGATTTTGGAGCCAGTTTTCCACTGCAATGAAACAGTTCGTTAGTGATGAGAGATCAATCTGGTCAGTCTTGAAGGGTGTGTATAGCAGTACGTCGTCGGCATATATCATGCAGTCAATGTTGAATGAACGTATGAGATCGCAGATGGGCTGCATGTAGATGTTAAACAGTAGGGCTGATAGGGAGGATCCCTGCGGAACACCTTGTTTCTGGTGGAACGGTTCAGATGTTGAGGTCTCTGTTCGCACATGCTGCCATCTATCAGATAGGTATGATTTACACCATGTTAGAGCTAAATCGCAGATGCCTTTCTCTTCTAGCCGTCTCAGGAGGGTCATGTGGCACACTGAGTCGAAGGCTGCGGCTATATCCAAAAATATAAGAGCCACACCGTGATGAATGTTGTCTATTGTGTTGAGAATGTTGTTGAAGAGGGAGGTGAGTAGTGTCTCTACACCATGGGCTGCTCTGAAGCCATGTTGACAGTGGTCTAGGGGTGCGGTATCGTTGACGTGTTGTTGTATCTGGCATTGGACCTCTTTTTCTATTATCTTGGCCAGGAGTGGAATACTGGCAATTAGTCTGTATGACTCCACTTTCTGAGGGTCGAGTTTGCTGTTTTTCAACAGGGGTCTGATGGATGTTTGTTTGAGATTTAGGGGAAAAACTCCTGAGCTGAATGATGTGTCAAAGAGTCTGGCTATGAATGGGCTAAACTCAGTTTTTAGTTCCTTTATCCAAAAGCCTGGACAAGGATCAGACTGCGCCGTAGAGGTGTTGATTGTGGAGATGGTGTCAGCAATTTGTTTAAGTGATGGAGTGGAGAAGGTTGTTAGTTTCCTTGCATTGCTTTGCACTTTATTGGAGGTGGGTGCTTCAAACTTGCTGGTTTGGCATAGCTTTGATTGAAGTAAGTCAGCGTAGTCTTGTGCGTGGATCTCAGTTTTTTGCACCGGTCCTGGTTCACTCTTGAGGTTCTTGACTAGGTTGAATAAGTCGTGTGGTTTCTTTAATGATCGTCATAGAGTGTCTGTGTGTGCTTGTCTTATTTTCTCAGTTATCGCCTTACGGTGAGATGCTAGTTGGAGGTTATAGGCTTCTTGGTCTTCTGTGGATCGTGAACGCCTCCATCGCCTTTCGAGTTTTCTGAGTTTGAGGAGGGAATCTCGTAGTTCTTTTGAGTACCAGGGCGCGGCAGCCCTTTTCCTTGGGGCTTTGTTGTGCACCGTGCGTAGTGCAATGGAGCTAAGGCTATCATTCCAGCTGGAGACTAGTTTATCAAGGTTAGTTGATGTCGTGCTGAGGAGTGGCTATGTGTGATTCATAATGGTTTCCCTGTTGAAAGGATGGAAGCTACGTGGGGGTATTCTTGTGGCGTTTGTTTTGTTACCAGGGTGCTTCCTGGGGTGGTTTTCCATGGGGATTAGGAACGTGATTAGCTTATGGTCTGACCAAGGAACATCAATGTCGGTAGGTGAGGAGTAGAGAGCTGCATTGTGGACGGTTAAAGGAGCGAAGTCCAGTGTGTTCCCTTTTGTGTGGGTTGGTTCGTTGATTAACTGCTGATATCCTAGGTCTGTCAGTGCATCAAGGAATGCTGTCGCTTGAGAGTCATGCAGGGATGGCAGGTTGAGATCTCCCAGTATCCAGTTTGGGGTACGCAAGTTCGGAGTATTGCAGGCTAGCTCAATTATTGTGGCTAGGTCCTCATGGGAATGAGTTGGGGCCCTGTACAGCAGATTGATGGAGCAGTGATTATTTGCTATGGTTACTATGTCAAGGTTGGATGTGTTGGTACTGTTGGAGAGATAGAAATTGAGGTCCGTTTTGGCGAGTATGAGTACTCCTCCGCCTCTTTTGTCGCCTCTATGACAACAGTGTAGTGTAAAGTTGGGGGGGTAGCAGGTGGTTGAGGAGGACGGTGTCAGTATCTGTTAGCCAGGTTTCTGTGATCAGGAGTAGGTCAAGGTTGTGGAGGGCAACTAAGTCGGTGATGATTGGCCATTTGTTGCAGACTGAGCGTGCATTTATGAGGGCAGTCTTTAAATCTTGTGGGGGTAGGTTAACCTTTTTTACATTTGTGGTGTGCTGAATTGCGATGTGTAGTAGGTGTTGGTATGTAGGATGCGTGTCGTTTACTGACTTTATGGGGGGTGTCTCTTGACCATCTCCTCCCGTATCCCTGTAGAGTAGGTATCTGGTTGTGAGTGCCTGTTAGGGCTAAAGTGCTACTGATCAGCCCTAAGAGAAGGTAGCTACATATTAGTCCACAGAGTGCATTGAACTCGTCTCATCTGGAGGTATGCCAAGGGCGTGATATGTACCATAGAGACCATATGACCTAGAACAGTCAGCATCTTGCAGTGACTTTTTGAATCAGCCGAGTTTCCCCACACTAAGACAGCCAGCCTCTGGAGATGGTCATGCAGGAGGAAAGCCCTTGCTTGAGTCGTGTCGAGCAGGGCTCCTATGAATTCTAGCCGTTGGGTAGATTGAAGGTGGGATTTGCAGTAATTCATTACAAACCCTAGATGCTCCAACACCTGGATGGTCACCCACGTTGATTCTCAAACTCCTTCTGGAGTGGCATCTTGTAACAGCCAATTGTCCAGATAAGGGAAGACAAACACCCCCAGAGTCCTGAAGTAGGCTGCTACTACCGCAAGGGATTTTGTGAAGATGCGGGGCACCGAGGCCAGGCCAAGGGCAGCAGTCAGTACTGAAAGTGTTGTCCTCCCAGGGTGAACTTGATATACTCTCTGTGAGCAGGCTGTATCAATATATACATATACGCATCCTTTAAATCTAGGAAGCATAGCCAATCTCCATTTTGAAGGCACGGGAGCAGAGTGCCTAGAGAAATCATCTTGAACTTTTCTCTTACAAGGTAAGAATTCAGGTTTCTGAGGTCTAGGATGGGACAATCTCCTCATTTTTTTGGGAACCAGAAAGTACTAGGAATAAAACCCCTGCCCTACTGCTCGATGGCGAGATTGGACAGGAGGGCAGAGATTTTTCTCTGAAGCAGCTCCTGATGCAGAGGGTCGAGAGGATACACCCTCGGGGGGACAATATGAAGGCAGCTTGAACAAGTACAACTTGTAACCACTTTGGATTATCTGCAGTACCCATGAGTCTGACATGATGAGGGGCCACCTTTGAGCAAAGAGAGTGAGCCATCCCCCCCACTGGGGTGGTTTCCCACTGGCGGCACTGGCAGATTGGCTATGCTCCGGATGAACCAGTCAAAATCCTGCCCCAGGCTTTGGTGCGGGGCAGGTTGGGCTTTCTGAGGCGTCTCTCGGTGATGCTGAGGTAGAGTAGCTTGCTGTTTCTGTTGTGAGTTTTGGGACCCAGTTAAGTACCTATGCTTGTGAGGGTAGTAGGTCGCCTTATGGCCTCCACCGTGGTACCCCCTGCGGTAGGAGGCTGGCTCGGATCTATGCCTGGAAAGTCTGGTAAGAGTGATATACTGTTTTTCAATGACGTCAGACTTCTCCTCAACCTGTTGCCAAAGAGATTCTCTCCCCGGCACGGCACGTCTGCCAGCTTCTTCTGTACTGACTGTTTGAGGTCTGGGGCCAGGAGAGTCTCCAGGCACCAATACCCATAGCAGCTGTTCTCGACACCATCTCGAAGTCATCATAAGTCGCCTGGACCATGAATTTCGAGCAGTTTTTACCATAGCCCACCAGAGTATGATAGTGTTCCAACTTTTCAGGAGGAAGGAACTGGGATAGATCAGCGAGGTCCTGCATGATGTCCTTCAGGAACATGTTCCTGTAGAGCTGGTAAGAGGCCATGTGGGCTACGGGCATGGAACTCTGAAACAGCATTTCCCAAAGGAGTCCAGTGTCCAAGCCTCCCTTCCTGGGGACACAGAGGAATGAGTCTTGGAGCTCTTGATCCTCTTAAGGACAGACTCAATCACCAAGGAGTGGTGCAGGAGCCAAGGCTTCTTGAAACTAGGGGCTTTCTGAACTCTATGCATAGAGTCAAGCCTTCTGCTTACTGGAGGTATGGTGAGGAGTCTTTCCCACATCCTCCCTATGTACCCTTTGTAGGATGCAGTGTACAGGCACTGTTACTGCTTCCTGAGAAGTTGAAAAGTACTGAAGAATCTCCAGTTTCTCTGCCCTGGACTCATCCTCAGTCTCCAACGAGAATGGCATGGCCTTGGCCATATCTCTCACAAAGTCCTGGAAGTCATGTCCTCAGGAGAAGACTTTATGAGAAAAGCTAATTGCACATAGTTCATGTTACCGTTCAATGTAAAAACCAGAAATGCCTCTCTGTTTCCTTTAACTGTTATATGTAAACCGCACCTGATCCTCGGAAGGTTGCGGTATATAAAAAATCTGTTAAATAAATAAATAAAATAAATAAATAATAATGAGGTGAAGAAGAGTCTGATGGGAGCTCAAGAGATCTGCCTTCTGAAAGGTCTTCCGATTCCACGTTACCCATCCCTCTGAGTCAGACTCCAAGAGAAAGTCAAAATACATCTGAGTCTCTGACTGGATCTCCTTCCTGCTTCGAAGGGAATGGGAGCTCCTTTGGGAACGATGATGCTTCGATGATCCTCTCAATTTTTAGGATGCATCAGATCCCAAAATACTAGACAGAGAAATCGGTTAGTTTGGAATCGGTATCGGGGTCTTTCAGTGTCCCGATGTCGATGCCTCTCCTACTGGCAGGGCATGCGTCTTGAGAATCGGCTGCATGATGGTCAATGATGATGCTGATGTTGAGGTTCCTGGCTGCTGCATCACTAATAGTGCTGCGAAGCAATCCTCGAGCGCTTGCAGTAGGCACTTCTCTAAGGCTGCCGATTCTGAAGGCTATGGGGTCTGAACAATTTTGACTGATGTATCTGATTTGTGCAGGGGTATCGGGAGCTTGGTCTCAGCTGTTGGAAGGCTGTCTGTGCCCCACCAATGTTCTGTAGGATGAGCAATCCTCCCTTCGGGGCACGCTCACACTGATCCCCATCGCTCTTGATGCCATGTTTTGATGGGCTTCGATGCCGATGCACCAGTGTCTTTCACCCAGTGCTCAGTATGATCACCTCTCAATATCGATGGCACAGAAGATCTCTCTCTCCCCAATCCCAGATGGGGCCCGGTCAATATCTGATGTTCTGCGGCACTACAGGTGCTTGGCTCCGATTGAGCTTGAGAGTTCCTCAATGTCGCTACACCTTCCAGTGCCATCTTGAAGATGGGAAGCATTATTGCATGGGGGTTTGTCAGGGACATCACCTATACATAAGGACTTTCTTTCTGCTTGTCCACGGAGAACATAAGGTATGCCATACTGGGTCAGACCAAGGTCCATCAAGCCCAGTATCCTGTTTCCAACAGTGGCCAGTTCAGGTCACAAGCACCTGTCAAGTTCCCGAAAGGTATACAGATTCCATGTTGCTTGTCCATTGGGTAAGCAGTGGATTTCCTCGGTCCTCTTTAATAGTGGTTTATGAACTTTTCCTCCAGGAACTTGTCCAAACCTCTTAAATCCAGCTACACTAACAGCTTTTACTACATACTCTGGTAATGAATTCCAGAGTCTGATTGTGAAGTGAGTGAAAAATATTTTCTCCGATTAATCATAAGAACATAAGAAATGTCATACTGGGTCATACCAAGGTCCATCAAGTGTAGTTACTCACCTGTAACAGGTGATCTCTGGGAACAGCAGGAATCAGTCTTCACATATGGGTGACACTGGCACTGAAGGAGCCTGGTGCAGGAACACTCCCCAGCATCCAATAGGAATGCTTTTGGGAGCGTCCCTCTATGCATGCGTGGCTGCCTTCCCGCCTTCTGTTCAGGTCTCCTCAGTCATGTGAATAGCAGAGAAAAAGAAAAAATTGTAGATAAGAAAAATATGGATAGACAACTTTAGGTGAGGTGGGTGGGTTGTGAAGACTGATTCCTGCTGTTCCCGGAGACAACATGTAATAGGTGAGTAACTATGCTACCTCCAGGACCAAGGAGGAAGTCAGTCTTCACATATGAGACTCCCCTAGCATATGACTGCCTTACAAGGGGAAAGGATTACAGTGACGCATTAGTTGCAGCAGGGATCCAACAGACTAAGTTCATTCAGAGCACTCCTCGGAAGGTGGTCAGATGGGCGGTGGGCATGTTGTCTAAATTTGAAACAAGTTACATAGTACAGATTGACCAAATTGAGCATCACTTCTAGAGTCCTTATCCAGGCAGTAGTGAGCTGCAAAGGTGTGCAGAGAAGACCATGTGGCTGCTTGGCACATGTCTGAAATTGACAGAGATCGGAGGTTGGCTATGGTAGCAGCCATGGCACGGACATTATGTTCTGTGACATGGTATTGCAGAGAGAGACCCGCTTGCGAGTAAGCAAAGGATATGCAGTCTGCAATCCGATTAGAGAGAGTTCTCTTGGAAACTGGTAACCCCAGCTGATTCTGGTCAAAGGAGACAAATAGCTGAAAGGATTGACAATGATCCTTGGTGGTGTTGATATAGAAGGCTGGTGATCTTTTACAATCAAGAATATGCCAATTCGCCTCAGCAGGGGAGCTGTGAGGCCTGGGAAAAAGTTGGCAGTGAAATGGACTGGTTCAAGTGAAAAGGAGTAACAACTTTCGGTAAAAACTTAGGATGTGTCCAGAGGACCATCTTGTCATGGTGAAACCAGGTATAAGGAGCGTAGTCCATCAAAGCCTAAAGTTCACTCACTCTTCGAACTGATGTTAAGGCTACTAGGAAAAGTATCTTCCATGTTAAGAATTTTAAAGTAGTTGACACTAAAGGCTCAAAAGGAGGCCACATTAGTTGTGCCAAGACAACATTTAGATCCCATACCATGGCTGGTTTGGTCAAGAGAAGACCTCTCATGAATCTTGATACCAACGGGTGCAGGGACACCTGGCAGTCATCTAGAGTATGGTGGGATGCTAATATGGCAGATAAATGTACTTGCATTGAGTTAGTTTTAAGGCCTGATGAAGACAAGTGGAGGACGTATTGCAGAAGTTCCGGAATTGAACATGTAAAGGGATCTAGGGCCCTTTGTGAGTACCAGAGCGAGAATCTTTTCCACTTGAAGGCATAGGAATGCCTGCTGGAATATTTCCTGGAAGATAGTAGAACTTGTAGCACCTCTTCCTGAAGTCCTAAATGTGAGAGGACAATGCGCTCAGCCGCCAGGCTGTTAGATGGAGGGACCAGAGGTTGGGGTGCAGGAAGGTTTCCTGTTCATGAGTCAGGAGATCGGGAGAACACCCCAGATGGTGAGGAGGAGATTGAGCTAGCTGAAGGAGAAGAGACCACCATGGTTATCTTGGCCAGTGAGACATAATGAGAATCATTTCGCCCTGGTCGTTCTGCAGCTTGAAAAGCATCTTTGCAATGAGAGGAAAGAGGGGAAAGACATCAAGAAGGCCTTGTCCCCAGTGCAGGAGAAAAGCATCCAAGCTCTCCCTGTGAGGAGATGGAATTCTGGAGCAATAATGAAGTAACTGAGTTTTGTCTGGAGAAGCAACGAGATCGAGTAGTGCAAATCCCCAGAGGTGGAATAATTGCTGCACTACTACTGGGTTCAACCTCCACTCATTTGGGTGGAGAAAACGACTCAGCCTGTCTGCTAGTTTGTTCTCCTCCCCTGGCAGATATACTGTATGTATATGAATCTTGTGGGCTATTGCCCAGGTCCATAGGGATAACGCCTCTCTGCACAATGGGTGAGAGTGTGTTCCTCCTTGTTTGTTTATATAAAACATGGCTACTTGATTGTTGGTTTGTATGAGGACCATCTTCCCTGTAAGTGGTGAGAGAACATTCAGATGGCATTGAATATGACTCTGAGTTCAAGTAGACTGGATATGTAGGTGGGTCTCTGGATGAGACCACTGGCCCTGGGTTGTCAGACCGTTGAGGTGAGCGCCCCAACCATGCTTTGATGCATCTGTTGTCAGAGTCCAGTGTGTTAAAGACTTTTGAAAAGGTAACCTACATTGAGGTTCTCTGGGATGGTCCACCAGAGAAGGAAGGTTTTCATTCGGGGAGAGAGGGTGATGAGATCAGAGAGGTAATCTCTGGATTGTCTCCACTGTTGTGAAAGGTTCCATTGACTCTCTCACATGTTGAGATGGGGCATGCACTGTTGAGGCCATATGGCCTAATAATCATAGGTATGTCCTGGCTGTCACTATTGACTGCTGTTTGATATGAGAAGCTAGGGTGAGCAGTCTGATACGTCTATCTTCTGGGAACAAAGCTCGAGCTTGAATGGCGTGTCCAGGCGAGCTCCTATGAACGCTAGAGTGGAGGAGTAGCCTAATGGTTAGAGCACTGGCTTGGGAACCCAGAGACCAGGGTTTGATTCCCACTAGCACTCCTTGTGGCCTTGGGCAAGTCATTTAACCCTCCATTGCCTCAGAAAAATCCAAGTTATTAATATCCCTGTTTAATGTAGATTACCAAGTTTAAGTTACAATGTAAATCGCTTTGATTGAAATGATAAAGCGGTATATAAAAACTGTTAAATAAATAATAAATAAATAGATTTCAAGATGGAACTAGGTGTGACTTTGAATAATTGATAACAAATTCCATGTCTTGTAGGACGTGGATGGTCTGCTGAAAGGCAACTGTAACTGACTGGGTGGTATCTGCCTTTATCAGCCAGTCATCTAAGTAAGGGAAGAAAAAGATTCCAGAGGTAGGCTGCGATGACCGCCAGACACTTTGTGAAGACTCGAGACGCTGAAGACAGACTGAAGGGGAGGACTCGATATAAATAATATTGGTTTTGAAAAACAAACCTGAGGTACTCTCTGTAGTTTGGATGTATGAGGATGTGGGTATACGCATCCTTTAAATCCAAAGAGCACAGCCAATCGTTTGCTTGGAGATAAAGAAGAGCTCCTAAAGAGATCGTCTTGAACTTTTCTTTGACAATGAATTTGTTGAGATTCCTGAGATCCAAAATGGGTCTGTATCCTCCTGTTTTCTTTGGAATTAAGAAGTAACAGGAGTAGAACCCTAGACCTTGTTGATCCAGAGGAATCTTCTCTATTGCTCCTTGAGTTAATAGAGAGTGGATCTCCTGATGAAGTAAGAAGGTGTGATGGTGGTCCAGGCCTGGTGGCCCTATGAAATGAGTTGAAGGCCCTTGCTAATTGCAGGGTCCAGGGTTCTGATGTGCGGAGAGCACAGTTTTATGCAAAATGGGCTAGTCTGTCTGGAATTAGTGGAGGGGTAGGCAAAGTTATCGGACAACTGGCTACAGCTCTTTACGAAAGAGTCAAAAATGTTGAGTGGCCTGAGGCTGTGGGTTTGCTACCTTGGGTTTCCTAGGTTGCTTGTGAGCCTGTTGCCTCTGCTGTGTTTGAGGAGCAGAATATGGATAGAAGGGCTTTTTAGGTGCTGATTTCTTTTTTGAAGGATCTGCTGTCTTTTTTGAGAGCTACTTCATTGTGAGGTCATCAGTCTCTATCTTCCCTGCTTTCTCTCTCCAATGCCGTCCAAAGATGTTTTCCCCATTACAGAGGATGATGATCAGCTTATTCTGGACCCACTGTTCCAGGTCAGAAGCCTGGAGCCAGCCTGTTCTTCTGGCTCCAATGTAGGCTGCAGCTGCCCTGCTATTGGCCTCAAAGGC
The DNA here is from genome assembly GCA_033557465.1 of Ichthyophis bannanicus. NCBI lineage: Eukaryota > Metazoa > Chordata > Amphibia > Gymnophiona > Ichthyophiidae > Ichthyophis > Ichthyophis bannanicus. The sequence goes on along the minus strand of CM066033.1, from coordinate 365,413,835 downwards.
ATCAAAAAGTAGCTCTCGTTAGAAACTTTGAAGTATTCTGTGTATGGGCTACTAGTACCTGATGAGCTGGTTGCTTATCAGTGGATAGTAGAGATGTGAACTCTGATGAGCTGGTTGCTTATCAGTGGGTAGTAGAGATGTGAACTCTGCCAGATCTCTAGAGAAACATGCCCATATAGAGGCATGTAGGAATCTATTCTGGAGGTCAGCATAGTTGCTTGGAAAGCCTTTCTGCCAAAGGCATTGAGGGTTCTGGCCTCTCTGCCTGGGGGAACAGAGGAGTGATTTTTCTGACTCTTAATACTCCTCATGGCAGAACGGAGTGATAAGGAAGTTGTGGCTTCTGGAACCCTGGAGATGGTGGAACCCTATAAAGGGTATCTAGGCATTTGCTAATAGCCGGTGTTGAGATGGGGGCTTCCCACATTCTAGTGAGCAAGTTTTTCAGGATATTGTGCACCAGGAGAGTTGCAGCTTCTTTGGGTGCCGAGGGAGTACTGAAGGATACTGAGCTTCTCAGTCCTCGGCTCCGTCTCAGTGGCTACCAATATAGAGTGCCGCTGCCATGTCCTTGATAAAACTTGAAAGGACATGTTCTCCGATGGTGACCGTCGATGCTCGTATAGGAGTGATGGATCTGATGGCAGATCTCTATGTGCACTGGATCCGAAACATCAGAACTGGTATCGGAATCTGGTAAAAAATCGAAATAGTCTCTGACAGGGCCTTGATACCCTCAGTATTGTGCAGATGGAACATGCTGTGAGGATGGAACATGCTCCAATGGTCGGTGAGAGACTGTCAGTGTCGGAGGAATCGGAGGTGCATTGAGCTGTATAGCAGGGCCTAAGGTTGTTGCCGATGTCGATGCCCCAAGAGGCAAAATAGCAGATGCTGGTGCAACTGCCACTAAGATAGCTGCAATACTCCTTTCTATCATGACTCCTCAGTCATTGAGTGTTGGTACCAGAGGAGGAGTAGCTCCAGACACTACGGAATAAGCTACAACTCCCAATGCTGGTATTGGGGGCTCCACCGAGGATTGGACCTCGGAGGCATCCCTGGACCCCTGTGAAGCTTTGGAGAGTGAATCCTCCTGCCGGGGATGTTTCGCTGGACAGTCTGCATCAGAGGGGAAGAATGGCAGTGCCGAGGATGGCGATCTGAATCAGATGCTGATCTCGAGGAATGGGATGCCCTCGATGTCGACGCTGATGTTTTTTTGCTCCTGTGCTCCGGGGTCTCCAGTCAATGCTTCTTAGCTTTCAATGAAAACGAGGACTGGAAGCATGGGATGACTTGAAAGGAGTTGACACCCCTGAGGAGTGCACCGAGGGAGCAGAGTCTGTCGGAAACTGCTTAGCCCTCTGCTTGTCCCGGATCTTCCGTCCTCTGGTGGTCATATGGCCACAGGAAGTGCAGGACTTGACATTGTGGTCTGGGCCTAAACATTTTAGGCATCAGTCATGCTCGTCTGTTATAGAGATAGTACTGGAGCAGCTAGAGAATTTTCTAAAATCACTCCTGGGCTTATCCATTTTTGTGAAAAGGAGGACAGAAAAATCAAATTGGGCAGGATGCCCACTTAGGCCTTAGGACTAAAAAAACGAAAACCGAAATAGACGAGGAGTTGAGTCGGCCGAAGGGAAGGCTGGAAAAAACGGTACCGGCCAGTACCGGACAAAAGCAGAAGTCTCTTAACAAAGTGAAACAGGGACGAGGCCCTAATGGCTCTGTGGAAGAAAGACTGAGACCTGAACGGAAGGTGGGAAGGCAGGCATGCATGCGTGGAGGAACACTCCCAAAAGCATTCCTATTGGATTGCTGGGGAGTGTTCCCATGCCGGGCTCCACCAGTGTCGACGTCACCCATATGTGAAGACGGACTTCCTGCTTGTTCCTGGAGATAGCCCAGTATCCTGTTTGCAACAGTGCTCAAATCCATGTCAAAAGTACCTGGCAGGCCCAAAAAGGTACACAGGTTCCACAATGCTTGTCCGAAGCTAAGCAGTGGATTTCCCAGGACCAGGACCTCTTTAATAATGGTTTATGGACCTTTCCCCTCCAGGAATCTGTCCATACCTTTTTTAAACCCAGCTACACTAACAGCTTTTACTACATTCTCCGGTAACGAATTCCAGAGCTTGATTACGCGTTGAGTAAAAAAATATTTTCACTTATTAGTCTTAAATGGGCTACATGGTAGCTTTATTGCATGCCCCCTAGTCTTTCTACTTTCTACTGTTTTCTATCTTTCAACTAGTCCCTAATCCACAATAGTACATTGCCTCCTATCCCATGGCTTTTAAATTTCCTCAAGAATCCCTCATGAGGGACTCTGTCAAAGGCTTTCTGAAAATCGAGATACACTATATTAACCGGCTCACCTTTATCTACCTTCAAAAAATTATTAGATATTGGTGAGACAAGACTTTCCTTGGTAAAATCCATGTTGGCTTACTGCCATTGAACCATGACTGTTTACATGTTCAATCATTTTGTTTTTCATATTTTGCCCGGTACAGATGTTAGGCCCATTGGTCTGTAACATAGTAACATAGTATATGATGGCAGATAAAGCACAGTTACTTACCTGTAACAGGTGATCTCTGGGAACAGCAGGAATAAGTCTTCACAAATGAGTCTTCACATATGGGTACGTCGGTACCGACGGAGCCTGCGCGGGAACGCTCCCCAGCGTCCAATCAGAAAGCTTTTGGGAGCATCCCTCAGCGCCTGCGTGCTGCCTTCCCGCCTTTCCAACTGTCTCTCCTCAGTTGAGTTTCATAGCTGAGACAAAGAGAGAGAAAGAGGAAAGGAAAGATAGATAGAGAAATACAACTCCTAGGGGAGGTGGGTGGGTTGTGAAGACTTATTCCTGCTGTTCCCAGAGATCACCTGTTAGAAGTAAGTAACTGTGCTATCTCCAGGAACAAGCAGGAATGAGTCTTCACATATGGGGACTCCCAAGCTAAGATGCCTGGAGCCCTAACATGTTGGAGACTGAAACATGCTACACCTCATATGGCCAGGCATCCTGAGGATGGAGGGTAGGAGTTGAAAAGAGAGGAGCTGTAGAAAAACAGCTAACCTAAGAAAGGACTATTAACAAGGGGTCCTTGTATGTATGATCATTATCATAAAATATATTGAAATGAACAATCACCATATGACGCTCACCTACTGGATTGCAGGAAGTAGAGAGGCTGATGGGGTCTACTGGGGATCCAGTAGAATAATGTTCAAGGTGACCTCACTGGAGTGAAGGTGGAGGTCAACATCTGGAAGTGAGAGGTGACCCCAGGATTCAATTGGGGTAGCACAAAAACGGCAGGTCTTCAGTGGGAAGCTTCATGGAAAGCTGAAAACTCTTTTGGCTACAGAAGTATTCAGAGGTAGGAGCAAAAGAGGAAGACTGACCGATCTGGACAAACAGACCTAGTCTTTGAGGGAGGAAAGAGTATGAGAAGAACCCCATACTCCCAAGAAAGGACAGATGTTTGAGGAATTGAATCTGAAATCCACTGAAGATCCACCATGTCTTTCCTAACTGGTGAGAGGTAGGAAGACATTGGGGCATGGAGCTTCAGGGATACGTAAACCTAGGATACGGTAGGGCTGTCAGTACCACAGCAGTGGTTGTGTGCATAATATCCGAAACATACTGTGGAGCAGTATGAAGCTGTGCAAGCCCACTGTCAGGAACATACAGGAAGGTAAAAACCTTTATGAACATAGACAGAGAGATAAGTATGGAAATACATATCTGCCTATAAGAAGTATCCGGACAGATACACATATATATGTAGATATATGTGCATATATATATATATACGGGTATATATATATATATATAGATCTATAATGAGATCTAAAGGGCATAGCATATGCACACTTAGCTGACAGACAGATACATCTACAGAGATGTATATAGGTATATATATATACCTGAATATATAGGGCTAAAGATAGATGCCTGCAACTAAGCAGACAGAGCTATGCATATCAGGACATTCACATGGAGATGTGAAGGGAAAAGATTCATCTAAGAACAAGGAGGTGAAACCTACTTGGGAAGATATATAGAGAATCTATTCCTCCAGAGATGATGGTAAAGGAATGCTATCCAGTGAATAACCAGGATGGTTACGTGAAAAAACAGAGGATAATATCAGTCTGTAAACAGCAAGTCCGGAGTCCTGTGGAACTCCAGCATGGCAAAAGGACAGAAACGCATAGAATGAGATACCAGGTTGACCTACGTGAGGGACAAAGGAGGTCTCAGGCATTTTCCAGATTAATATGTGCTGTCCTTGAAGGATTAGGATACCATGAAGACAAGCTGCAAGAAAAAAAAGAGTATATTCCCTGTAGGAATGGGATAACTCCTAGACTTTCACGTGGAGAAGGCTTATGTCCTGTTGCCTCTTTTTTTTTTTTTTTTTTAAAAAGGAGATAGTAGGGTGTGAAGAACCCTCACAGTCATAGGGGATGACTGAGGAAGCCTTTTTCAACCATGATGGATAGCCATTAGAGAAACTCTATGCTCTCTAGCAAGGGCCCATAGTGGAAAGCTTCTCAGTAGGATTGCAGAGAGCATTAGGCAGGAAAACTGGGATGTAGAACTGGCTGATGGAGAAAAACTCACAGCCACATCTACTACGTTGCCAAACCCAGAGAAACCGGTAGTGAGAAGGATTATCCAAGAAAGATGTAGAAAACTGTCTTGGAATCACTACTAAGGCCAGACAGAAGTGGTGGAAGACAAGACTGGAACTTGTGGAAAAGTACCAGTAGTCAATTACTGGAACTCCTGCATGGGCAGCTACTGAATAGGACAACAGAGAGAGTCGGTCTGTGTCAAACAGAGAAAACAGACTGAACAAAAAGAGAAAGCTGTCTCTGCCTGCAGAGCTGCCCAGATAAAGAAGGGAATTTACTCAGGAGAAGAAACTCTACAGCGAAAAGAAAGACAAGAAAAGTCCTTCAATGGTATGGTACCACTCTTACAGGGGAAACCCTGGAGAAGAGGGTAGAGATAGAAGCTGAAGAAGGACTTACCACATGGTAAATCCCTGGAAGGAAAGAATTCATGCTGGTACAGAGAAACTATCATGTGATAGTTGTTAAACCTCTCTTCTAGTCAGGAAGAGGTGGAAAACCCTGTAACTTATAGACATGAAAATCCTGACATTTCAGCATACTGAAGAGTAAATGGATTTCCTGGTAATAGGAATCCTTGAGCAGAGTTCTGAATGGAAAAAAAACAGTGAAAAACCTCTGCTGAAAAGAAGTTAACTGTAGTTATAGAAAGATTAATCAGAAACATATGGTTACTGTGTTTATTCAGCCTGGCTAGAGTTTGGATTCTTCAGACCAGGGCGAGACTTCCCCTGCTTGGGAACATCTGAATGATGGGCAGGAGAAGAGGAAAACCTCTTTCTTTTAGGGAAAGGAGGTTTGGTAGGGCATTTTCTACCTGCTGAGGAAGGAGAGGGCTTAGGATGGCCCTCAGAAACAGGAAAGTCAGTGGAGCAATGAGCAACCTGACGTAAGGACTCCTTATTGAAGAGATTTTCTCCAGTACAAGGAGTATTACCCAGTCTTTGTTGTGCCGATCTATTCAAGTCTGATGCTTGGAGCCAGGCTTTACGACGTGCTCCTATGGCTATAGCAGAAGTTCTGCTAACAGACTCAAAAGAGTCTAGGGAAGCACGAGAAAGAAACCAAGAGATATTTTGGCTAAGACTAAGAAGTAAGGAATAGTCTGCAGCCTTGGGCTCTGATAGAAAAGGAGTCAAAAGAGATAATTTCTTTGTGATCTCCTGAAGGGATAGACTCATATAGAAAATATATGAGAGAATCCTTGTTGCCAGCATAGATGTTTGGAAAGTTTGACGTCCAAAGGCATCCAGTGTTCTAGATGCACGTCCTGGCAGGAAAGAAGAATGTTTTTTCTTGCTTTTTACCTTCCTCATTGCTGATTCCACTACAATGGAATGATGGGGAAGTTGAGGCTTTTGAAATCCTGGAGAGGGGGGCACCTGATACAGAAGATCAGTTGCTGTAGGAGGTAAAGAAACCCTTAAAGGTTTTTCCCATACTCTCAGAAGAAGATGCTGCAAAGAGTGATGTAAAGGAAGCATTATATTTTCCTTTTCTGCAGAAAAACCTTGAGAAGACTCATAGCCAGGGATAGGAATATTAAGGAAGGTTGCCATGTCAAGGAGAAATTTCTGAAAAGAAGGATCTCCGATGGGAACCATCCCTGGACAGGCTAAATTTGAAAAAGTAGCCTGGGCACCGGAGCATGTAGCTGTCCGGTGCAGAACAGGATCTCTAATGGATGGATACTGGAACTGGCAGTTATGAGTTGAGACAGTCAGTAATGCATCGTCCATGTCAGGTATCGACTCCAAACTAGGTATAGAGAGGAGCGATCCAGGTGAAAAAAGCATGGAAGGAGCTGGTCCCGATGATACTGCAGGTACCGGCATCGATACCGATACCGGTAGCTGTGCGGGAATCGAAGGCAAAACCGACACCAAAGCAGTCATCGGAGGCTGCTCAAGCGGTACCGAGGTAACCAAAAACCCTTGGTGATTATCCTCGGTATCGTGCATGCGGAATCGGTAAACGTCGGTTCCGAGACGCGTCGGTACCCAGTCTTCTAGACTAGATATCGATTCAAGACTCGGCATCGAAGGAAGCGAGTCTATCGATGCATGCCTAGAGGGCACCGAAGTCGGTGGTGGTATCGGCAGTATTGCCGATACTGGAAAGTCAATCTGGGATGTATCGGTCGGTCCCGAAGGTACCGAGAACGCCAGATGACGATCCCTGGTGAAGAGTGGATCACTCAACACTGGTGCCGATGCCGGGGTATCGGTACCGCTCGAAGCGGATGCCACCACCGAGCATGGCTCAGATACTGGAAAGTCAATCTGGAACGTATCGATCGGTCCCGAAGGTACCGAGGACGCCAGATAACGATCCCTGGTGAAGAGCGGACCACTCAACACCAGTGCCGATGCCAGGGTATCGGTACCGCTCGAAGCGGATGCCACCACCGAGCATGGCTCAGGTATGTTCTGTGAGGGGTGAGCCCCAGGAACAACCCGAAACCCCTGAAATGCTTTGGAGCCCGAAGACTCCCGCCGGGGTTTTAATGCCAATGGGGTCTTGAGGGCAAGGCCGGGGCCGTCAGCATGCTTGGCATGAGACCTACCACTCAAGGATTGGCTAGTCTTAACAGACTGTTTGAGAAAAAGAAAAGAAAAAAACCCACCGGCGGTACCGGTGGTGGCGGGAAAACAGCCGCGACCACAAGAAAACAAGAATTAAGAATTAAAGAAAAAAGTTTCTGCGGTGACAGGAGGACGTCCTGCCGGCTCCGCGGAAAAACGAAAACTGAGGAGAGACAGTTGGAAAGGTGGGAAGGCAGCACGCAGGCGCTGAGGGATGCTCCCAAAAGCTTTCTGATTGGACGCTGGGGAGCGTTCCTGCGCAGGCTCTGTCGGTACCGACGTACCCATATGCGAAGACTCATTTGTGAAGACTCATTCCTGTTTGTTCCTGGAGATAGACTTTTGAGACCTCGGATGACTCAGAAGATATCAGTAGTGGATCCGAAGGCTCCACTGCATCAGGTGGATCAAACAATCAAAATTTTCGGCGCGGTCAGAGCCGTGGGCGTCCACCTCGATGGGGACAACAGACTCCCGATTGGGACCCCCCGATCACCCGACAAAAGGCCAGGACTCAATTGTAATAAATTTGTTACCAGGTCCACTCTCTCTTGAACAGTCTCGGCATTTAAATCTGGGATTATCTTTTGTGCCGACGGTATGGCATGATCCTTTTTACACGCGTCTTAGTCTTTATAAATTTTTTCGCAAACTACACATTACTCACTTTTTTGCTGACAGACCAATTGCAGCGGATGATTCAGTAAAATTTCAGACATCTAAGTGGATGCCTCCTGTAATGAATGAACCTTTGATTCTTACGTTTCAGAATTTAGTTCTTCGGGACTTGCATGAATTGGAGCTTATGAAACATTATGGGGGGTCCAATTTGAGCAAACTTGAGCGCCAGGCGTTAATCCAACTTCAGCGTGACTCTAATATTGTAGTTAGGAGGGCTGATAAGGGAGGGGCCGTGGTGGTACAATCGGTTGTGGATTATTTGAGGGTACTTAGGGATCATCTTGCAGATCGTCGCACATATTGTGTGCTTCCAAATGACCCAACTTTAATGCTCCAACAGCAGATATGCTCTGCATTGGATGAAGGACTGCATCATGGGTGGTTGACTAAAAGAGAATACAGCTTTCTGAAATTAGAAACCCCGTTAGTTCCCATTATGTACATGGTGCCAAAAATCCATAAGTCCCTGGTGTCCCCTCCCGGTAGACCAATTGTCTCCTGTAGGGGGGTCATTGCTAGAACCGCTATCGCAGTTTTGTAACGTTTTTTTGCAAAAAGAAGCGGCTTTGGTGAAATCCTTTGTTAAGGATTCATCACATTTCTTGCAGCAATTGGCTAATGAACCTATACCCTCCTGGGATTTTTATCTTGTGACGCTTGATGTTGAAGCTCTACACCAATATTGACCAGGTAGAGGTTATGTCCTTAATGTCAACTTTTTTTCAATTTGCTCCACATCGGCTTCCTCGGACCTTTTTATGCGAGTTGTTAAGATTTGTGCTGACTAAGAATTATTTTCTTTCTGAAGGGCAATTCTACCATCAGATCTTCGGGATAGCCATGGGGGCGTCTGTGGCCCCGTCGGTAGCTACACTATATATGGCTCATTTTGAGGAGTCTCTTCTTTATCCCTCCACGCGTTTTGCCTCAGTGCGTTTTTGGAGGAGATTCTTAGATGACGTGTTTTTTCTGTGGTTTGACACATTGCCCCAATTGCATTTGTTTACAACTTGGCTAAACACCTTGAAATCTAATCTTAGATTTACAGCACATTTTGATCTGCAAAAAATTGAGTTTCTGGATATGTTGATCATTAAAGATCAGGGAGCGTTTTGTACTACATTATATCGCAAAAGTGTCCAACGCAACAGTCTTTTAATGTATCATAGTTGCCATCCTGGCCCAATGCGGAGAAACTTACCCTATGGGCAATTCCTTCGTCTTCGGAGGATTTGTTCCACTCTAGCAGATTTTAAATATCATGCTTATGATCTCAGTATTTGATTGGCTCAGAGGGGGTACCCCAATAAGGTGATTAGGTCCGCCTACCGTCGGGCCATTTACACCCATCGTGACTGGTTGTTGGATGAGTCTTATCAATTACAAAGTTCTGCTTCTGGTGAGTCTGACCATATAGTGGGAGTATTGCCTTATACTACCTTGAGTACATCTATTGTGGCTATACTTCGTAAGCACTGGTCCATTTTAGAACTACACCGGTGTTTTCAGAAGCCCCTTCGAATTGCTTTTTCCAGGGGACCTAACTTGCAAAATAAATTGGTTCGATCTGCAACCTTAATTGATCGCCCTACGCCTCCTGATCCTAATGTTCGGGGCCATTCTATATGTTCGAATTGCACATTTTGTGCATCTTCACTCACTGGAATAGATTGGATTCACCCCAATACTGGTCAGGTTTTTGCTAGACGATGGGCGACTTCTTGCGATTCTGCCTATGTCATTTATGTGTTGCAATGTACTTGCCCCTTGATTTACATTGGTAGAACCTCGCGAAAAATTAAAATCAGACTCAGTGAACATGCGTCTAGAATACGGCAACAGGTGCTATCGGCGCCGATTGTGGAACATTGCATAGCTCACCAACATCAGTTTGGGGTAGATGTTTCCTGGACTGTGTTGATCATATTCCATTGAATCCCCGGGGTGGGAATCGGTTAGCCTTACTGCAAAGACGAGAGCAACAATTGATTTTTGAAATGACTGCTGTCCATCCGACGGGGTTTGAACAAAGAAGTGGATTGGCCTAGCTTGCTGTGATGTCACCTATGACACCAAGGGATTCCCCGGTGTCAGTGGGGTCTCCCATTTGGTGATTGGTGCTTCCGATGGATTGACAAATTACATTAGCCAATGTGTGTGATTCACCCTCTATATCCAGTGTTTGCTGCTTTCTATGGTTTAGAAGCGGGATACTAGCGGGACTGTGAACACTTGACACAGGGCTTAGGGCCCGAAACGTGCGCGTCGTGGATATGCTACCTTTGACCGCTGATATACAAGGAGTACACAAGGAGATTGCTTATGATGGATATGAATAACATTTCACTGGGACAATTCTTAGATAAGTACTGAATTTACTTTGTTTGATTAAAAAGGAACAGGCTGTCTGGTGCGGCTGGGTTTCCCTTCCAGTCGCCTCCAGCCTGCTCCAACAAAAAGAATTAAATTAGATAGAGATACCATAATTTAGATTTAGGTTTGGTTCTTTTTTATGATAGTTTATTGTTACCGAACCTGGAGATTATTATTATTCATTACTGGCAGAAAAAGACCAGCATGGTTCATCTAGTCTGCCCAGCAAGGTGGCAAGAGTAGATGTGCCCACCGCTCCATGCAGTTCACCCTTCCCCATGCCTTTGTTTAGGGATATACCCACCACTCTGTGCAGGTCACTTCGACATGTTAAGATATCAGAGACAGTTAAGTTTATTTGGATTTTATCTTGTTTCTATAAAGGGATCCACTGTGCGGTCCCATGCCATTTTGAATTCTGTCACTGTATTTGCCACTTCCATCAAGAGGGCGTTCCAAGCATCCACCACCCTTTCAGTGAAAAAGTATTTCATGATGTTGCCTTTCAATTTACTCCCTTGCAGTTTCATGTTATGCTGTCTAATATTACAGCTTCTCCATCTTTGAAAAAGGTTTGTTTGTTCATTAATACTCCTTAAGCAGTTAAAGATCTGTATCATATCTCTCCTGTCCCTCCTCTCCTCTAGAGTATACATATTTAGGTCTTCAAGTCTCTTTTCATACGTCTTCTGGCGCAGGCTCCAAATAATTTTGGCTGCCTTTCTATGAACCATTTCCAGTCTTTTTATATCCTTTGTGAGATTCGGTCTCCAAAAATGAAAATAATATTCCAAGTGAGGCCTCACCAGCAACTTGTACAGTGGCATTAGTACCTTCTCCTTTCTGCTAGTAATTCCTCTCTGCATGCAACCCAGCTTTAGCCACTGCTTTGTCATACTATTTGCCGCTTTGAGATCCTCAGAAACAATCACTCCAAGCTTCTTCTCCTAGTCCATGCACACTAACCTATTCATACAATTCCCGTGGATTTCTGCATCCCAAGTGCACGACACTGCATTTCTTCACATTAAATCTTAACTGCCAAGCATTAGACCATTCTTCCAGCTTTTGCATATCTTTCCTCATGTTATCCACTCTCTCAGGGAGTCCTCACTGTTGCAAATTTTTGTGTCATCTGCAAAAAGACAGACTTTTTCATTCAGTTCTTCAGCAATATCACTCACAGATACATTGAACAGTACCAGCCCCAGGACCGATCCCTGGGGCACACTACTTTCATCAGAGTGAGTTCCGTTTACCATCACCTCTGTTGTCTGTCAGTCAACCAATTTCTAATACAGTTCACCACCTTGGGACCCATCTCCAGGCTGGTCAGTTTATTGATAAGCCTCCTATGAAGAACAGTATCAAAGACTTTGCTGAAATCTAGGTAGATCACATCCATTGCATGCCCCTGATCTAGTTCTCTGGTCACCCAGTTAAAGAACTCAATCAGATTTTCTATGGCATGATCGTCCTTTGGTAAAACCATGTTGCCTCGGATCATGCAATCTATTGGTTTCGAGAAAGTCCACTATTCTCTCTTTCAGGCACACCTCCATTGCCTTTCCCACCACCGAAGTAAGGCTTACTGGCCTGTAGATTGCCACTTCTTCCCTATTACCACTTTTATGAAGAGGTACCACATTGGCCCTTTTTCAGTCCTGCCGAACGTCTCCTGACTCCAAGGATCTATTAAAAACATCCTTTACCCAGCAAGAACCTCTCTGAGCTCTTTCAAGTATCCTGGGATGTATCCCATTCGGTCCCATGGCTTTGTCCACTTTCAGTTTTGCAAGCTGTTCAAACACATCATCTTCTGTGAATGGTGTAGTATCTACTCCATTTCCATTTGTATATTTGTCAATCTCAGGTGGTCCTTTCCCAGGATTTTCTTTAGTAAAAACAGAACAGAAGTATTTGTTTAGCATTTTTGCTTTTTCAACGTCACTTTCCACGAATCCGTTCTCAGCATTTTTGAGTTTTGCAATTTCACCTCTGATCTTCCTCTTTCCTTGAATATATTAAAAAAGGTTTTATCACCATGTTTTAGATCTTTAGACATCTTTTCTTCTGCCTTTGATTTTGCTATCCTTATTTCTCTTTTTGTCTCTTTTAGCTTTATCCTGTATTCTTTTTGGTGTTCCTGTTTGTGAACTTCTGAATTTTGTGAAAGCTGTGTTTTTTGCCTTTATTTGTGTAGCCACTCCTTTAGAAAACCAAATAGGTTTCCTTTTCCTCTTGTTTTTATTTATTTTCCTTACATATGTATCTCTTGTTCCTTTTATTGCCTCCTTTAGTTTAGTCCACTCCAATTCCACTTCCCTTACCTTCTCCCATCCTGCCAACTCCTCCTTCAGACACTTGGCCATCTTCCTGAAGTCGGCGTTTTTGAAGTCTAGGACTTAGAGTTTGCTGTGAGGGGACTCTGCCTTGGCTTTTTTTACTGCAAACCATACCATGTGATGATCGCTGCTGCTCAAATGGGCACCCACCTGGACATTTGACACACTTTTTCTGTTGGTGAGTACTAAATCCAGCATTGAACTTTCCCTAGTCAGTTCCATCACCATTTGTTTAAGCAATGCATCTTGGAAGGCATCCATAATTTTTTTTACTTCTTTCCAGATTTTCAGAAGGAATAACTCCAGGCCACATCGTGTAGATTAAAGTCACCCAATATCAATAATCAAGTCTCTATCTATTACTTTGGTTTGAGTTGGAGGCCTGTAGACTACACCAGCATGGACGATAGTGCCACCTCCTCTTTCCAACACATTTCACAGCACCTCTTCTTTTCCCCACGTCCCCTGCATTCTGGCAGCCTTAATATTGCTTTGGAGATAAGGTGGTTAGTAGATTTATTGTTGTCTTTTATAGTTATGTTTAGGTCCCCTGACGAAAAATCTGAAACATCAGTCGGTACCGGGATTGAACGTTGGGATACCGAAAGCTTGAGAAGAATTAGAGCTGATTCTACATAGAAGCTGAGTATTGATTTTTTAAAACAAACCATTCAAGAAAGCTTATAATAGAACAGCCTAAAATCTTTATTAAGAATTTTAAAAATCACACCAAGTTGGCAGTGGGTCATTGATGTGATACAACACCATTATTAAAACTTGGGTTTCACCCGGCTGTAAAGGTGTTATTTTTAACTGAGACCTTTCCTGCCAGCGATAAGGGTGGTTGATTTCCCCCCCAAGAAAGAAAGTTGAACGATAACACGAGTAGTTATAGATTAATATTGCTTTTGACATATAGGGCTACTCCTCCTTTTCTGCCTTCTCTAGCTCTCCTTAATAAATTATAGCCAGATATGGCTATATCCCATTCATATAACTCGTTAAACCATGTTTCTGTAATGGCTACAATGTCCAAGACCATTTCCACCATTAGGGCTTCCAGGTCTGGAACTTTGTTGGCTAGGTTTCGAGCATTTGTGCTCATTGCTTTCCAGCATTTGTTGATTGGCTTGCCTGTATTTTGCATGGATTTTGTTCTACACATCTCTTCCCACTTGCCATTGATGTGTGGTTTAAGAGTGTGGCTATTTCCAATGTTATTATGCTTTTGCTGGGAGTGACATCTTGATCTTGTCCTCCTCCATCCGTAACCCCCTTTCCCTAGTTTAAATGCTTGTCCACATACTGCCTGAATTTTCACTTGGGATCCTTTTCCCTGCGACAGAGAGATGTAGTCCATCAGCACAGTATAGTCTCTTGTTGATCCATCTGTTTCCCCAGTCTAGTTTCCCATATCAGCCCTGTAATGCCAATTTTTAAAAAGGATTCCATTGGCCACTCTCCAATCTTCAGGTACTACAGATGATTTTAATGATAGATCAGATTACTAATAGCAGTTCTATAATCTCATATTTCAGTTCTTTCAGCACCATGGGATGTATGCCATCCGGTCCAGGTGATTTGCTACCCTTTAGTTTATCAAATAGTTGTAATACATCTTCCTGCTTTATCAATATTTGTTTCAGTTCTTCTGATATAGCATTTTTAAATACCATTTCAGGCATAGGCAACTTCCCCACATCTTCATCAGTAAAGACTGAAGCAAAACATTCATTCAGTCTCTCTACTATAGCCTTGTCATCTCAATGCACCTTTTACTCCTCCATCATCTAATGGTCCAGCCAACTCGCTCACAGGTATTTTGCTACGAATATACTTGAAAATGTTTTTATTATGTGCTTTTGCTTCTATGACAAGCTTTTCACATTTTCTCTTTGCGCATTTAATATGCCAGTACTTATGCTTTTTCCTGTTTTCGTCATTTGGCTCTTTTCTCCACTTTCTGAAGGATTCTCTCTTAGCTATAACAGACTCTCTGAGCTCACTTTTAAGCCAAGCTGGCTGTCATATGGCCTTCCTTCTAACTTTTTTAAAGCATGGAAAACATCTGGTCTGGACTTCCAAGATAGTACTTTTAAATAACGCCAAGCCCTGATGTCAACTCTCAACCTTTGCTGTTGTTCCCTTTAATTTTTTCTTAACCTTTATCCTCATTTTATTATAGTTTCCTTTTTGAGAGTTAAATGATAGTGCAGCCAATTTTCTTGTTGTCTTCCCTTCTTTTACTTTGCAACCTGTTTAACAGACAAATTGAAATAGCCAAGAAGCTAACATGATAGTAGTCCAAATTTGATAGTGCTGATGCCTGTAGAATTTGCTGCAATAAGAACATAACATAAGAACATGATATGCCATACTGGGTAAGACCAAGGTCCATCAAGCCCAGTATCCTTCCAACAGTGGCCAATTTAGGTCATACGTACCTAGCAGTTTCCCCAAAAGACACAGGTTCCGCAATGCTTGTACTGGGTCAAGCATTGATATCCTGGGTCCCTTCTTAATAATGGTTTATGGATCTTTCCTCCAGGAACTTGTCCAAACCTTTTTTAAACCCAGCTACACTAACAGCCTTTACTACATCCTCCGGTAACAAATTCCAGAGTTTGATTACACATTGAGTGAAAAAATATTTTCTTTTATTAGTCTTAAATAGTTTACCCTGTAGCTTCATTGCATGTCCCCTAGTCTTTCTATATTCTGATAATGTAAACAATCAATCTACGTTTACCTGTTCCACTCCATTCATTAATTTATAGACTTCTATCATATCTCCCCTCAGTCATCTCTTTTCCAGGTTAAAAAGCCCTAACCTTTTTAGCCTTTCTTCATAGGAGTATCCTTCCATCCTCTTTACCATTTTGGTGGCTCTTCTCTGAAACTTTTCTAAGAACGCTATATCCTTTTTAAGATACAGCGACCAGAATTTCACACAATATTCAAGGTGCGGTCTCACCATGGAACGATATAGAGGCATTATAATAGCTTTTGTTTTATTTTCCATTCCTTTCCTTATGATACCTAGCATTCTATTTGCTCTCTTGGCCGCCGCTGCACACTGGGCAGAGGGTTTTAACATATTATCCACAATGATGCCTAAATCTTTTTCCTGGGTGGTGGTTCCTAATGTGAAACCTTGCATCGTGTAACCATAGTTTGGGTTGCTCTTCCCAAGGTGCATAACTTTGCACTTGTCCACATTAAATTTCATCTGCCATTTTGATTCCCAGTCTTCCAATTTATCAAGATCCTCTTGCAATTTTCCACAATCCTCTTGGGTTTTAACAACTTTAAATAGTTTTGTGTCATCTGCAAATTTGATAACCTCACTCGTTATTCCCTTTTCCAGGTCATTTATGAATATGTCAAAAAGCAGCGGACCCAGCACAGATCCCTGGGGTACACCACTATTCACCTTTCTCCATTGGGAAAATTGTCCATTTAGCACAACCCTCTGCTTTCTATCTTTTAACAAGTTCCTGATCCACAACAGTACACTGCCTCCTATCCCATGACTCTAGTTTTGCCAAAGGTCTCTGATGAGGGACCTTGTCAAAGGCTTTCTGAAAGTCCAGATACACTATATCAACCAACTCACCTTTGTCTACCTGTTTATTCACACCTTCAAAAAAACATAACAGATTAGTAAGACAAGATCTTCCTTGTCTAAAGCCATGTTGGCTGTCTCCCATTAGGCCATGACTATCTACATGCTGAGTAATTTTGTTCTTTATGATGGTTTCTACCATTTTTCCTGGTACTAAGTCACTAAGTAGCATTGAATTTGCTGAATCCATCTTAACGGTCACTTTGTGCTGGTTACCCACCCTCCATACCTTCATTTGAGATTATAACTACTGTTCTGTGCAAGTAATGCCCCACGTCTTCTTAAAAAAACACAGAAATCATTTCACTGTTGTTTTGCACTGAAGCAATGCTTAGATTCCATCCTTTTTCTGTTTAGGAATTCTCTGCATATCTTCCACTCTTTTCTGAATTTCAGCATCATTTTTGTCTCCACTACGTTTTCCCAGAGTAATGTTAGGCATGAGTTAACTCAGATTTTCAGGTGTTCCACCAGTAGCTACAACAGCTTTACAAAATGTTTCTGCATCAGGGCTCCTTCCTCGTTCACTCTACCCCTCCCACTTTTATTTGAGTACAATGTTTATCAAAAGTGTCCAAGTCGCTATAACAAAAACTTAGATACTGTATTTATTCCCACAGGCAGCATTGGCACAAGTTTCCCCATGCTGGCTTGCCTCAGTCACAAAAAGACCACCTTTAGCAGTGAAAAGGAAGTTGCCTGGATTCCTGGCATTTTGGTTACAAAACTGTCAACCAGAATGCCAATTAAAGAGGTTTTCTCTTTTTTCCTTTTAGCTATATGGATAACTGTCCACTGTGAAAAGGACTGAGCTCTGTAACACAATTTACAGACTACTGAACATCAACTAATAACTGACCAGAGCAGATTTCTGTACTGGGGTCTTGAATACAAAGTCTCTTCTTGACAATCCAATGTATAAATTTATGGGTCGATATTGAAAGCCCTTATCCAGGTAGCCCCCACTGGGATAAGGGGTGTTGAGCGAGCTATTCAGCAGCTCTATGTGGAGAGTGCCGCTGAATATTTCCACAGACCGCCCCTGCACTATCTGGTTAATGCAGGAGAGCTAGAGCAGTACAACTACTATCTGGATAAGTGTCGATCTTATCTGGATGGTGGTGATTTTCTGCTGTCACTTATCTGGATAGCTTAGGCTGCATGAAAAGCAGGCCTAAATTGCTACCCAGATAAGTGCTGGCTGAAAATCGCTGCTATCCAAGTAAGACTGACACTTATCAGAACATTCGGCAGCAGTCACTATCCAGATACTGTTGCCAAATATCTGTAAATGGTCAGTACTGCAGTTACCAGTCAGGCCTTTGAATACTGGGCTTTCTGAAAATCAGCCCCAACATCCCTAATGACGAGATCTAAGAAGCTCATTGGCTCTTACCTTAGGCAGGTCTTTTAGGATTTGAATACCATCTCCTGGACCCATGTGTGCTATATGGTTGAAATTGGTTGGATTAGAAATTAACTTATTTCTCATTTCTGGATCTCGCAGCATCTCTCTGCAAGACAAAGCATATATGTTTTATTCTTAGAAAACAAAGTGTTGTCAGGTGAAATATCTTTTCTTTAAAATCTAACCAGGTAGCACAGAAAGAGATAGGACCTTTATTTAAGATAGGGAAGCATGTACAGAGTATTCAGAAACAGCAGACTTATTTGGATATCCTAAGTTTGTTTAAGTAGCAACATTTTTTTTTTGTTCATTAGATTAGGATTTGATTTTGAAACCTGCAGTAATACAAGGCTTGAGAATTTGGGGTTTTCTTTGCCTGTAGGATTCCAACAGTCTTGGAGCTTTAATAGACTTTTTCCAGTTTCTGAACTAATAACTTTGTGAGTGAACAAAAGATTTCTCTTATGAGATAAAACCAAGGAGGCTTCACAGAATTTATTAAAAATGTTAAATTAAGCCCTTCTGATGAAAATATCCAATTTCCAAGAGAAAACTATGCTTTCCTCTTGTATTGCTAGTCCTGGTGCATATAGTATGTAACAACCAGGTTTTTCAGACCGAAGTAAATGAGGCTGAATACTTCCATGTATGGCATGGATCCTTTAAGTGCTCCTTTGGTGTTTTGAATCTCTTTATATAAGTGCTTAGAAATGCTCCCTGATTGTTTGCATTCTGTACTTCAGTCAGCAGCTGCATGCTGTGGTGTCCACACCTGCACGAGCACACGTTTCAGATCTCGATTTGAGATATTTTCAATATGGTGACTGCAAAGGATCACTGACCATGCTCGTGTAAATACAGTAAAAAATCTGTATATCTCCTACAGACTCTGGAGTGACTGTAAAATTTAAAGGAACATCAGGCATTTCTCTTTGATTGAGCCAACATAGAATCATTACTCCTTGTGCTCTTTCTTCGCACTGGAAGACGAGGTAAGTTCAAGCAGCAAAATTGTGTGGCTCTGGTCATTTATCTCTGAGGTAATGGCATGTATGTTGCTGAATAATATTTAAGGTGTGTTTGGATTCTATTTCTTTCCAGATCAGTGGTACTAATACCAAAGATATTAAAGGTCTCCCATGCACTATTTAACCAATCAGACTGTCCGTGAATATATCTGTAACCCAACCTTTTCTATTTAGATGACAATCAGGGTGGTTCCCAGTTAGAAAGTGCCAACAGGATCATAAGCCATACATAGACTGAGAGGCTGAGGGCTCCCCTTATGACTGAGGATAGCTAAGAATTTTTCTAACTACGCAAACACAAAAAGGGGCTTGAATGAGCACAAGTTTGAAACCTGCTGGCAGCTCCAAGCATTCCATATGACTGAAGTCTTGATGAGTGGCGCTACTGTCTTCAAATGTCTGCTCATTCAAAACTCGTGTGCTTGCTACCAGGTACGGAGTCATATGCACTTTTCCATTTAATTATACAGAAAGAAAACACAAACATTTTAGAGGCACAAGACTGGAGTAATAGCCCAGTGGTTAGAGCAGCAGACTGAGAACTAGGGAACCCAGGGCTTAAATCTGCTTCTCCCATTAGCACTCCTTGTGACCTTGGGTATGACTCAGATTGTATAGCCCTGTTGGGCAGGGAAATCACTTGTACGCCTGATTGTAATGCGCCTTGAGCTGAGTACTTAAATCTAAAATGCTAAAGCCTGCATGCTGGGAGCAGAGGGCACTGCTCACCTTCTCTGCTGCATCTTTTCCTCCTCTGGTACTCGGAATGAATAGCGCCGTTTGTTGTTCATGTTTCGCACCATCTGTTTCCGGCTATTGTCTGAAGTCTCAGGAACTACCAGCTCGTCTCCCTCTGGGAAAGGCAAAGAGTTACAAGCAGCTGCCATTATTCCTCCATGATGTTATCACGAGACAGTAAGCAATTCGAATCAAGAATCTGCCCTGTCAAAATTCTTAACCACCTTGAATTTAAACTTTTAATTTTATTATAAACATTTTTAGTAAGGTTCCATAATGGTAAGGGAAACGGGGAGGAAAAGTAATCACCCAGTATCACAATGCCTATGCAATGCAAAGCAATGTGTGCCTTCGAGTCAATGCCTATAGATCTCCAAATATGACTAGCATTCTCACACCTTAGGATTAGGTCTGTAATTTATTTATTTGCAATTCTTAAATACCATCCACTTGCTTCCAAGTGAAGCAATTGAAGCAGTGTACAACACCACAACATAATCCTAATACTAGAAAACCATAATCCCCATCTTCTCTCCAACCCCATTCCCTCTCATCAACTCCCTCCACAGCAGCAGAGACCACTCCCATATCACTCTCTAGTTAGAGAATAGTCACATCTTTAACATTCCCCAAAGTCTCCTATAATTCACCTGCTGACGCAGCTGCACTGGCAGATGGTTCCATAATTATAGGACTGTCACAGAAAGTATCCTCACTCTCAACCTTGCTTGCCACAGCTGCTAACCGTCAGGGTCACTAGATACGCCCCTAAATAAAATGCAGTTGTGCGTAGGGGGAATATACCATTCCAGCTTTGCCACAATATCTAGGGCTTTCCCCACGTAGGACTCAGAATGCTAAAGACAGTATTTTAAATTGGATTCTGGTCTGTAGTGGCATTTAATAAAAGTGCGCTGAAATCTATCTTGGATGCTTTAAAGTCAGCCTAATAGCTGCGTTTTCCACAACCTGCAGTCAGCAAAGCAGCCCTGCATACTCATACATCCCTTTACAACAATCCAGTACGAAGAGTAATGATGTCTGGACCACCAATCAAAATGGCTGCAAATATGGACATAATCTTCTCATTGTCCTCAATTTCCCATTCACTGATTGCACTGTATGTGCTACCTGTCCTTCCACCATCAACCTCTAATCTAGACAACACCCTAAATTCCTTACTTCTTCCGCTAACCCAAATGTCCCCACTGTAAAACCACATGGCTCCTACTCAATACCCCACCCTCTCCTCCCACTAACAATTAAAAACATATATTTTCTGTCAACCAGTCTGAGATAGCTGCCAATCTCTCCTTCAACCTAATATCCTCTCATGATCTTTCCCTAATGATACAAACAATTGTGCATAGCCTGCATATATGAACCTCTGAAATTTCAGTTTTTTATCAAATCTCCCAAAGGTTGCAGATAACAGCCCCCAAAGATGAACCTAATAGATGCCTTTTGTTGAGTCTTTATCATCATCATGCTGTCTGACCCTATACAAAAGACGGAAACCATTCCAACACTATCCCCACTATTCCCATCTTTTCACAGTGTCAAAATAAACACTCATGCCCAATTAAATCAAATTTCAAAGCCAAATCTAATAAAGTTAGCAATCCCTGCTCTCCCCTATCAATACATTGCAACATTTCATCCTGTAATGCAACACACACAGACTCAGTGCCGTGCCCGTCAGAACTCTGCCTATCTCTCTGCTATACACCCTATATCGCTTTTGCCAAAAATTGCAAATTTGTTATTGGTCTATAATTTTTACATTCCTGGGGATATAGATCTGATTTCTTTAACAAGGAGGCAAATTAATTGACTGACAGATTACTAGGTGTCTTCCTTTTTCGTACTGATCCCCCATATGATTGCCTCAATCAGCCTCAACGTCTCCTTTAGGAGTGCCTTCCGAAATCCAACTAAACATGGGCCCAACTGACAGAATGTAGGCTGTACTTCCCAACCAGGCCAGTGAGGCAGCTAGAAATCGCTCCCTCTCTCCCTTCCCCTCCTTTCACCTTGCTATCCACACTTCCCACACCCCTAATCCTCCTCAGATCCTGTGCCTTCTCCACAAAATACTTCATTAAAACTTCCCCCTCTGACGACAGCTCATCCTATTCTCCTTTATCACCAACCCATTCATCATAGCAAGCAGCTCTTTCACAATTCATCTTCAGTCGTCAAAGGGCTGTCATTTTCTGGATTAAAGGAATGGACCCATAGATTGCTTTATTTAGGCATACAAATCTGATATCCCGTCTTATGTACATAACACATCAAGGCAGTCACAAGATGGCATTTTAAAATAAACTTCTTTTGCTCTATAGATTAGCTGTAAAAACTGGTAGCCACATTTCCCACTGAAGCATTGAAAGGTAAAATGGCATCCATATGGGATGAACGGTGCTACTGTAAAGCTGCATATACGCAGGGGAACAAAAGCTTTAAGTTGTCACTAACAGGGTAATTTTATAACAGGTTGCCTAGACTAAATGGGCAGGAAAGTGCCAATTTTTTAAAGAAACATAAATGTCTTTATAAAATACTGGCGCAAATCCTGGTGAAATTGCGCCTGCATTGATGGTGCAGACACTGATGCCTGCTTGGGAACATGCGAAAATGTTAGCGCATACAGTATGTGTGTAAATCGCGATTCTGCCCATGCTCCGTCCAAACTCCTCCCCTGAGCATGCCTACTGTACAGATATGTGTCTACTTATATATATATACTTTTAGGCATGACCTAATTTTATAAGAGTTATTTTATGCGTGTAAAAGGTTTATAAAATGACCCCCTAAACGCAAAGTAGGAGCACTTTCTGGCAACAGTAAGCATGCAAAAGAAACTTTAAATACTGGAAGAGATCATTTGCCTAAGCTGGACTTATTTCAGTGTTTTTCTCCAACAAACAGGAAAGAAGGAACTGAGTCGTAGCAGTGCCTTAGTCATTAGCAACATCTAGTGGTGCAAAAACTCAAAAGGTGTTGGATTTTGGGTCTCTTCCTGCACAGTATAGCACTATTTTTTTGAGATATAAGTACATGTAGCAAAGTTTTAAAAATATAACCAGAGCATCACATCTTTCATTCCAATTACTCAACCACTGAAAGAGAGAAAGCAGCATATAAAGATAAAATGATTTAGCCCTTATCCCCCACTCACCTGCCATCTTATTTTTGAAATATATTAACCTAATAGTCTCCAGTCCTAAAAGATTTAATGAACCTTCATTATTTAGTGCCCGCACCTGAATGAGAAAACACATAACAGAAAAGGAAATTATTTCACTTTAATTAAGCACTATCTGCTGGCGCATTTCAGCATCAGACTGTTGGTCTCCATTACACAGCAACAGAGATGGGGGAGTTGACAACCACATGAGGAAAGCACAACACTATTCACATTAACTAAAATACAAAAAATAATAAGAATATCCTTCTGTTTAATCAGTTTATAAAAATATCATAGTTATGAGACTATTATTCATGGCTTTGCACTATATCAGAAGCAAGAGTTGGGGGGGGACAGTATACTAACAAGCAATTCCCTTGGGCAAATGGATCAAAATGCTGACTTTCTTGAAATGTAACTTGCTATTAATTTCTGAAAATTCCATAGAATTCTGCTTTTCAGTTGAGGATTATCAGTTATTGGACACCCCAGAATGAAATGAAAAGCAAACAAGCAGCAGGTTTCACAGCTACAACAAAGCTCTGACTAACCACTTCTCAAAGGGCCGGTGATATCAAGAGAATTAGGCAGATGCCTGAGAGCCAAACTTTCGAGGGTGGTCCATTCCTCTCACACCTCTCTGGAACCTACAGGGGCAGCAATGACAACAACAGTAAAGAAATGTTTTGAGAGCCTGAACTGCTGTGTGTTGGTACTGTGTTCTGAAAGTTCAGTTGGTCACACTCCCTCCAATGTAGACTTCCTGTTTGTGTGGGCGCAGAACCAGCTGGCCTTTCAGAGCACAGCACTAAGACACAGCACTTCACGCTCTGGAAAGCATTTCTTATTGTCACTGCTAAAGGTCTCAGGGAGGTGTGGAAGTTGCGGCAGTCAGGAGCAGGAAGGACACAAAAAAGTATAGTTACTCACCTGTAACATGTGTTCTCCGGGGTCAGCAGGAATCAGTCCTCACATATGGGTGACGTTGGCACCGACGGAGCCCCCGCAGAAGCATCCCCCCAGTTTTCAAAGAAAGCCCTTGGGAGATGCCACCAAGCATGCATGGTCCACTTTCCGCCCAAGGTTGCCATCTTGCTCAGTCAGATGACATAGCTAAAGATGGCAAAAATAAAAGATGGTAAAGGAACAACTCCAAGGGGAGGAGGGAGGGTTGTGAGGACTGACTTCTGCTATCCCTAGAGAACACCTGTTACAGGTGAGTAACTACGCTTTCTATGGGAACAAGCAGGAAGTCAGTCCTCACATATGGGTCTCCCCAGCTACAGGCTACTGAAAACCCATAGTAAAAATAGGAGCTCCCTCATGGGGAACTGCAAGCAGGAGCAATTTAGTCCGTGTACACAGATCCCTGTGTCCAATGAAACCAGCACTCCGGTAGCCTGAACACAGAAGGATCGGAGGGTAGAATTTGCCTAAACCCTAAAAAGGTTACGGAGCACATCGTGGCTGAAGGCACTGTCCCATCGGGACTCTCTTTCCAGGCAGTAATGGGTTGCGAAGGTATGGACTAAAGACCAGGTGGCGTCCCGGCAGATATCCACCATCAGAACAGAGCGCAAGTTTGCCACCGAGGCCGCCATGGCCCTGAGACAGTGTGCTGTGACGCGGCCCTCCAGTGGGAGCCTCGCCTGCTCATAAGCGAGGGCGATACAGTCCACCACCCATGTGGACAGCGTACACTTGGTCATCACCTCCCCCAGCCTAGTGGGGTCCTAGGAGATGAAAAGTTGAGAAGCTTTGCAGTGGCCCTGAGAGCACTTGATATAGGAGGACAAGGCCCTATTACAGTCCAAGGTGTGAAGGTCTGTCTCTGCCCGACTGGAGTGAGGTTTTGGAAAGAAGGTAGGAAGCACCACTTCCTGGTTGAGATGGAAGGGTGACACTACCTTCGGCATCAATTTGGTGTGCGTGTGAAACACCACTCTGTTCTTGTAGAACCTGGTATAAGGCGCCTCCGCCACAAGGGCCTGAAGCTCGCTAACTTTGCGAGCGGAGGTGAGCGCAACCAGGAAAACCACCTTCCAAGAGAGGTAGCGAAGGTGGCAGGTAGCCAGAGGCTCGAAGGGTGGGCGAGTGAGCTGCCCCAACACTACGGTGAGGTCCCATTTGGTTCCTGGAGGGTGAACCAGGGGTTTCAATAAGAGCAGGCCCTGAAGGAAACAGGCCACCAACGGTTGGACCGAGAGGGGCTTACCATCCACTGAAAAGTGGTGTGCTGCCAAGGCACTCATGAACAACTGGATGGAGTTAGACTTGAGCCCGGATTGCGAGAGGTGGAGACGGTACTGTAATACCAGAGCCACCGGGCAGGAGAAAGGATCAGCCCCATATTCGGCACACCAAGCAGAGAACCTGCGCCATTTGAGGGCATAAGCCTTCCTAGTAGAGGCCTTGTGAGAGGCCAGCAGAATGTCCTCCACCTCAAATGGAAGGTTGAAAGGGGTCAGAGTCACCCTCTCAGCTGCCACACTGTCAGCGACAGGGACCCCAGGTTGGGGTGCAGGAGAGAGCCCCCCTCCTGAGATAGGAGTCCCGGGGCGGTCCTCAAGGGGATGGGGGCCTCCATCGTCAACTGTAGAAGCAGCGGGAACCACGGCTGCCTGGGCCACCGAGAAGCTAACAGGATGAGTGAAGCCCTGTCACGGAAGGTCCTGAATAAGGTCTTGGCGATCAGCGGTGTTGGAGGAAAGGCGTACATGAGGCCTTGCACCATGAGAATAGGAACTGAAAGTTGTCCGGGCTGGTGAACAGGTCCATCACGGGTTCCCCCCAGAGCCGGAAAAGCCAACTGGCTACCCTGGGGTCCAGCTGCCACTCATGCGGCTGGAGAACTCTGCTGAGTCTGTCAGCCAGCAGATTGTTCTGACCTGGCACGTACACTGCCCGCAGGAGGATACCTCCTGACAAAGGGTACGAGAACCCGTGCTCCCCTGTTTGCTCACGTAGAACATTGCAACCTAGTTGTCTGTCTGGACCAGCACTGGCTGGGGATGGAGGTGGTGACAAAAGACCCTCAGGGCTAGGTGTATGGCTCGGAGCTCCAGGAGGTTGATCTGCTGAGTGCTCTCGTCTGGTGACCAGTTGCCCTGAGTGCAGAGATCTCCCCAGTAGGCTCCCCAGTTGAGCAGGGAGGTGTCTGTGGTGAGGACCCTCAAGTGGCTTGGCGGCTGAAAGGGCATGCCCACCTTGAGATGCTGGGGCGACTGCCACCAGACCAGGGAGTCCGCCAATTGGCGGGTCACTGAAACTCTGTCTCAGAGGCAGCCTGTGGCCTGAGGCCACTGGTCCTGGGGACACCACTGTGCCGCCCTCATGTGGAGGTGAGCACTTGGGGTGACATGGACCGTGGAAGCCATGTGCCCGAGGAGGCGCAGGAGAAGCCGGGCAGGCACCGAGGGACGGTGCTGTATGTCCCGAGCTAGAGACCTGAGATAATCGGCTCGGTCCCTGGGCAAGAAAGCCTTTGACTGGAGAGTGTCGATCTTTGCCCCGATGAACACCAGGCACTGTGTCAGGACTTGGGGTAATTTATGACAAAGTCCAAGTGTTGCAGAACCACGAAGGTGCATGCGGTGGCCTGCTGCACCTCTGAGGGTGTGCCTCCCTTTATGAGCGAGTCGCCCAGGTAGGGAAAGACGAAGACCACCTGGAGCCGGAGGAAGGCGGCCACGACTGCCAGACATTTTGTGAAGACTCTTGGGGCAGAGGCTAGGCCTGTTTTGAAAGTGCCTGCCCCCCACTACAAACAGAGGTACTGTCTGTGGTTGGGGTGGATGAGGATGTGGGTAAAAGTATCCTCGAGTTCTAAGGAGCATAGCCAGTCTCCCTGCTGGAGGTATGGCAGCAATGTTCCAAGGGAGAGCAACTTAAACTTCTTCCTCACCGGGAATTTGTTGAGGTTGCGCAGGTCGAGGATGGGCCTTAGGCCCCCTGACCTCTTTGGCATGAGGAAGTTTCTGGAGTAGAACCCCTTGCCCTTGAATGGAGAGGCATCGGTTCCACCGCTTTGTCCTCTAGAAGACCTGCCAACTCCTTCAGAAGGAGGTCCCAGTGGAGGGGAGACCTGAGGGGCTCTCCCGGGAAATAAGGGGGAGGTGTCTGAGTCAGGTGGAGGAGGTAACCTTCCCTGATTACCCTTAGTGCCCAGGAATCGGTGGTGATGCTCTAGTAGTCAAAAACTGCCCCCTAGCTAAGCCGGAGCCGGTGCCTGGTGTTTTGGAGCCATCTGCTTGCATGGGACATGCTCCTGGTCCCTTGGTCTGCTGACTCTGTTGGGGAGCCAGGGAGGCCTGATAAGGTGGGAAGTTTCAGTAAGCAGCTCCCTTCCTCGGGTAAAAGGACTTTTTACCCGAGCCCTTCTGTCAGGGAGGGGCAATGGTCTTCTTAGAGAGCTTGGTCCTTGTCATGAACTCGGTCTCCAGCTCGGCAGCCTTGTCGGTCATGGATTTGCCAAAGAGGTTCTTTCCTTGGCATGGGACATTGAACAATTTGTCCTGAACCCACTGTTCGAGGTCGGACAACTGAAGCCAAGCTTGGCGCCATGCACCGATGCCCGCCGCAACTACCCGGACTGCTGACTCAAACCCATCATAGGCCACTCAAGAGATAAATTTGGAGCACTCATGGATTGTCTTGGACAGGTTCTTGAACTGCTGCAAAGGTTTCTCTGAGAACCTGGCAAGTTCCTTTACCAGGTCTCTCAGGTACTTGCCCATGTGCAGCTCGTAGACCTGGATAAAGCAGATGAGCATTGAGCCCTGGTAGCACTTTCTGCTGAGGGCATCCAAGGTGCGGGCATCCCTGCCAGGGGCACCGAGGAATGCGTCTTCTGGCTTTTCAGCCGACTCCACCACCATGAAGTTATGCGGCAGCTGTGACTTCTGGAAGCCCAGGCTCTGGCAGACTCGATATATCGAGTCAAGCCGTTTGCTCACCACCAGCACCGAAGCCACTGTCTCCCACATTCGGAGCATGAGCCGTCCCAGGATGGGAGGAATGGACACCATGAGCGATTCCCGTGGAGGGACCTCGTACTGAAGGATTTCCAACTCATCTGCCCGAGGTTCCTCCTCCGACTCAGTCGGGAATGCCAGGGCCTTGGACATGTCCCAGACAAAATCCAGGAAGCCAATGTCCTTGGGCAGAAACCACTGCCAAGGCTCCAAGATGGGAGAGTCAGATGGGACGTTGCTTTGGCAATAGGTATTGGGGGACTCCTCATCCTCCGTCTCCCACTTGGAGTAGTCCATCAAGGACTCGTAGGATAGCAGAGCCCCCAATGTCCTGCAGCCGATACCCCGCAAACTTACCGGGGATGACCATGATCCCGTCGAGTAGGACTCAGAGCGCAACCTCGGCTGAATATCAACTCGAGGCAGAAGGATCTCGAGGATTGGCTTGGCCTCCGGGAACGTCTTGAATGTCGAGGGCCCAGTGGTCGGGGCAGATGAAGCAGTCGTGCCGGACAACAGTGCCCGTATGGTCCATGAAGACAGACGAACTGTGCTCCAAAGGCCACCATTCTGGACTCCAGACCAGAAGGCTCCACAGCCTTCGGCACTGGCACTAAGGGACTGTGGCCCAATGCCAGCTCCTCCAAAGGAGAATCCTCGATGAGGATAGTGTCTGGGGACCGAGGCCGGTCCACAATCGGATCCTTCTGGGGGTCCTTCACAGGCCACTCCTTCTCCAATGTCTCGGACTGTGGGACCGGGCCCGGGGAGCCTCCGGCCGGTCGGAACCATCCAAAGACACCACCTTCAAGGGTTTATTTTTCTTCCTGGGTTCCCTCAAGGGAGACCCCCTTTCTGAGGACCCACAATGAGGCTCAGGTTCGGAGGGTTCCGCCCAAGATGTCGGGGCCTCAGATGAGGCCCTGGCCTTTGGAGGCATTGGGGACTCATGAAAATCTTGTCATGCTGCTTCTAGCGGCTCTTGAGGGAATTGCTGGACATCTTCTTGCAGAGTCCACAGGCTGCCGGGTCGTGGTCCGGCCCAAGGCAGCGAAGAGAGCAGTCATGTGTGTCGGTCAAAGACATGATTTTAGAGCACCGATCACTCTTCTTAAAGCCACTGGTAGCCATGGGGGGAAAAAGTACCCCTGCGAGGCTGAAGACTCTCTGGGCTGCCAATGGGAGAAAAAAAGCACAAAGATGCCAGAAAGAAAAACAACAAAAGAGGCGTGGCCTAGTGGTTAGGACACAGTACCTCAGGCCGGACGGCCAGAAGTTCAAGTCCCACCTGGGGACAGCACCTGGGGTTTCTAGTCCTATAGGCACTCCTTGTGGCCTTGGGCAAGCCACTTAACCCTCCGTTGCCTCAGGTACACATAGATTGTGAGCCCTTTGGGGACAAGGGAATGTATCCAGTACCTGTTTGCAGTGGTTACATAACGTAAACCGCTTTGATTGAAGGATAAGGCAGTATAGAAAAAAATTAAGCTGAACCCGGCACTGAGGTCAGCAGTCGGGAAAAGTACTGATGCAATACCGGAGACGAGTATGAAACTTGGAGAGAGAAAAATCAACTTTTTCCAGGAATGCCAGGAACTGAAGGGCTCCGCAGAAAAAAGGAGACTGAGCAAGATGGCATTCTTGGGTGGAAAGGGGACCACGCATGCATGGTGGCATCTCCCAAAGGCTTTCTTTGAAAGCTGGGGGGATGCTTCCGCAGGGGCTCCGTCGGTGCCGACGTCACCTATATGTGAGGCCTGACTTCCCACTTGTTCCCGGAGAATGAGGGTTCACTTAGGACCCTCATACCATTGCACCGGTCTGACTTCTCTCATCTATAACAAAGGTTAACTTAGACTTACCTGCTAATTGTAGTTCCTGGAGTAGATCCAGTCTAGTCCCGAATCATAGAGTTGTGTACCTCCTCCCGCAGCTAGGAGACTGAGCATGTCACTCTTTTATTGACTCCAGTATAAGTAGTCCCGGGTCCGCCCCCTGAACTCAGTATGCTATTGTCAAAGCTGACTCACCAGAGCAAAAAACATGAACCTCTGTAACCAACAACTAAACTTAATTCCCTAACAGTATAGTGTACCAAAATTAGTACAGTAAAAACCATGCTGGAACAGAAGGAGCCGCCTGTTCTCCCCAGCCCCCCCTTCCGAGAAGCTGGACCCTCGCCAGAGAAGCGGGCCAACCCCCCCCCCCATATGGACTCTGAAACTGCTAGGCCAATTCCGCACCACCACTGTTTACACCGCTCACCACGTGCTCAGGCTATCCCCTGGCAGCAGTCCATAGGGTGGGCAGCAGGACTAGACTGGATCTACTCCAGGAACTACAATTAGCAGGTAAGTCTAATTTAACCTTCCTGACCGTAGCTCCAGTCTAGTCCCGAATCATAGAGATGTAGCAGAGCAGTGAATGTACTCAACGGGAGGGACCTGCCAGACCAGCCTGAAGCACTGCCGATCCAAACCGCGCATCCCTCTCCGCTGGCACATCAATCCGATAATGCTTGACAAAGGAATGCAATGACGACCAGGTAGCCGCCCTGCAAATCTCTGCCACAGGAACCAAGCCACACTCCGCCCAGGAAGCCGCCTGGGATCTCGTGGAATGTGCCCGCAGGCCCTGCGGCACCGGCCTGCCCTTCAATAGATAAGCCGACGCAATGGCCTCCTTAATCCATCGAGCAATCGAAGCCTTTGAGGCCGGCTCTCCTTGACGCGAGCGCCCAAACAGGACAAACAATCTATCGGACTTGCGCAAAGACTCCGT
Source organism: Ichthyophis bannanicus (assembly GCA_033557465.1). Classification (NCBI taxonomy): domain Eukaryota; kingdom Metazoa; phylum Chordata; class Amphibia; order Gymnophiona; family Ichthyophiidae; genus Ichthyophis; species Ichthyophis bannanicus. The sequence continues at coordinate 365,383,447 of CM066033.1, read as the reverse complement.
CCGCTGCAAATACACCTTGAGGACCCTACCTACGTCCAACTTATGCAAACTAACTGCCGCTCCCTTGTCCGCTAACCTGGAAAAGACCGGCAAAGCCACCACCTGATTCACATGGAAGGCAGAGACTACCTTAGGCAGAAAGGATGGAACTGTCCGCAGCACCACTTTCTCCTTATAAAAGGACAAGAACGGCTCTCTACACGACAAAGCCTGCCACTCCGATATCCTCCTCGCCGAAGTAATAGCCACCAAAAACACTGCCTTTAGCGTGAGATCCTTCGAGGTAGCCCTTGCCAACGGCTCAAAGGGCTCCCTCACCAGCGCCTCCAAAACTACATTGAGATCCCAACCGGGCACAGTTCGCCTGCACGGAGACCTCAACAAGGAAGCCGCCTTCAAAAGTCTCTTCACATCCCGATGAATACCTAGCGGCTTCCCTTGCACGTTTCCCCGATAACAGGAAAGCGCCGCCAACTGCACCCGGAGAGAAGACGCTGCTAAGCCCTTTTCCAACCCATCCTGCAAAAAGGACAATACATTCGCTACCGTGGCCCTCAAAGCTCGCAACTGCCGTTCCGCACACCAAGCCTCAAACAACTTCCACACTCTGACATATGCCAAAGACGTGGACTGATGCCTCGATCTCAATAAGGTAGCAATCACCGCAGACAAGTAACCTCTAGCCATCAGCCTTGCCCTTTCAATAGCCAGGCCATAAGCAAAAATCGATGTACCTGAGGCATGTTTAGCGGTCCCTGCACCAGCAGATCCAGTCTGTCCGGGAGCCTCCATGGCAGTTCCGCCAGTAGATGCATCAGATCTGCATACCACGATCTTCTCGGCCAGTCCGGTGCTACCAGCAGAACCAGCCCCCTGTGCCGCTCTATGCATTGGAGAACCCTACCAATAAGTACCCACGGCGGAAACACGTACAGCAGGCCGCTCTCCGGCCAACTCTGAATCAGAGCATCTAGCCCCTCTGACATTCGTTCCCTTCTTCTGCTGAAAAACCTGGCGACCTTCGCCGACTCGAACGTCGCCATGAGATCCATCACTGGCCGACCCCAACGCCATACCAGTGCCTCGAAAACATCCTGGTTCAAGCACCATTCTCCCGGATCCACTCGCACGCGGCTCAGGAAGTCCGCCATCACATTGTCCACTCCTGCCACATGAGCCGCCGACAACGCCTCGAGATTCTGCTCGGCCCATTCCAGCAAGCCGTCCGCTTCTACCTCCAACTGCACACTGATGGTTCCTCCCTGCCGGTTTATGTAAGCCACCACCGTGGCATTGTCGGAGAATACTCTGACCGCCTTTCCCTGCAGCAGCCCCTGCAATGCCCGAAGCGCCAAAAATACTGCTCTCAATTCCAGCCGGTTGATGGATCATCCCCTCTCGAGATCGGCCCACTGCCCTTGGGCAAAATGGCCCTCGAAGTGAGTCCCCCCAACCGAACAGACTCACATCTGTCGTCAAGGGCTTCCACTCTGGCGTCTCCAAAGACATGCCCTTCTCCAGACCCCCCGGCCGCGACCACCAACGCAGCAACCTACGAGCCTCCCTGGGGCACACCAACGTCTTGGACAAGGGATCGGACTGATGCGACCACCTCCGGAGCAACGCCCTCTGCAGGGGTCGCATATGCGCTCTGGCCCACGGCACTACCTCTATCGTGGCAGCCATCGTCCCCAGCAGCTGCAAGTACTTCCAGGCCGATGGCGCTCGGAGCCCTAGGAAGGCCCGAATCAAACCTCTCAACTTTTTCACCCACTGCAACGGTAGGAACATTCTCCCCTTGCACGTGTCGAAACGGGCCCCGAGATACTCCAACTCCTGGACAGGTGTCAACTTGCTCTTTGCCACATTGACCACCCACCCCAGATTCTGCAAGAAGTCCACCATCTGAGCTGTCGCCTGCTGACTCTCCTCCCGCGACTTCGCCCGAATCAACCAGTCATCCAGATACGGGTGCACCAACACTCCCTCCCTTCACAACGCCGCTGCTGCCACCACCATAATCTTGGTGAATGTTCACGGCACCGTCGCAAGGCCAAACGGCATTGCCTGGAATTGAAAATGCCCCATAGGGACTGCAAAGCGAAGGAATCGTTGGTGCTCCCGTCTGATTGGAATGTGCAGAAAAGCCTCTGACAAGTCCAACGACGTTAGATATTCTCCCTGCCGCACTGCCCTGATAACCGACCGCAAGGTCTCCATGCGGAAATGCGACACCCGGAGACACCGGTTCACCCTCTTTAGATCCAGAATAGGATGCATGGTACCCTCCTTTTTTGGTACCACAAAATAAATTGAGTATCGACCGCTGCCTTGTTCTTCTAGCGGAACCGGTACCACTGCGTCCAGCTCTATCAATCTCTCCAAAGTCTGATGAACCGCCTCGTGCTTGGCCTTCGTTCTGCATGGAGACCGCACAAACGCGTCTCTCAACGGATGTTGGAATTCGAGAGCATACCCCCGCTGCACGATCTCCAACACCCACTGATCCGACGTAATTTGGGCCCAGGCAGGAAGGAAACCTTGTAACCGCCCTCCTACTGGCACCATTCCCACCTGGGCCCCCCTCACTACATTGCGGCTTTTTGGATCCCGGGGACGCGGAAGCAGCAAATCCTCTGCCTGCTCCTCTGAACCCCCGAAAACCTTGCGCCCGATAGGAAAAACTTCCTCTTTGCACCGGGGCAAACCTGGAGGGTCGAAAACGCCTGAACTCTCTACGCTGACTCCTGGACGGACCCCCTGTCTGACTCTGCTTCAGCTTGTCCTCCGGCAACCGACCTCCTTTTGACTCCCCCAAATCCTTGACCAACTTCTCCAACTCCTCCCCAAACAGGAGCTTACCCCTGAATGGGAGCTTGGCTAGCCGTGCCTTGGAGGCCCCTTCCGCAGCCCAATTCCACAGCCACAGGTACCTCCTGGCTGTCACCACTGAAGCCATACTCTTAGCTAGCCCTATAATCAAATCATACTGACTATCCGCCAGGTACGCTGCCCCTGACTCAATGTGTGCAGCTTCCTCCGAAACGTTGTCCGATAGAGTCCCTTTCCATTTCTGGGACCACCGTAGACACGCTCGGGCTACCCAGGCCCCACAAATCGAGGCCTGCAAGGACAAGGCATTCACCTCAAACACCTGTTTCAACAAAGAATCCAATCTCCTATCCTGTACATCCTTAAGCGCTGCACTCCCTTCTACCGGAATAGTCATCTAATGTATATTGAAACCAATTGATCTTCCTGTGATGTGTAAATCAATACTCAATCTAACTGTATATCTTAAAAATTTACTGTATTGCAATACATTATGATTCTGTAAAGTAAACCGCTACTGATCGTAGGAAGTAGCGGTATACAAATGTTTACTAAATAAATAAATAAATAAAATAAATCTTCTTAGTCACCGCAGCTACCGCTGCGTCCACCTTAGGCGGCTTAAACATATCTTTATCCGGTTCCACCAGAGGATAAAGCCTAGCCATAACCCTAGCCCCTCTGACACCGGCTTCGGGAGTATCCCATTCCTCCTGAATCATCTCCTTAAAAATCCTATGAATGGGGAAGGATCTCTGGGACTTCCTGACGGCCTGCAAAAGAGGATCTTCGAACCCCGTCTCCTCTGCAGAATCCGAAACCGGGACATTTAAAGTCTTTAAGGTCTCGGCAATCAAGGCCGACAGCTCCTCTCTACGGAACACCCGTACAATTCTAGCCTGCTCCTCCGTTTCCGGAAGCTCACCTTCCTCCAAATCCTGTTCTCCATCCAAATACTCCCAGAGCGCTGACTCTCCCAAATCCTGCTCTTCCCCCTCCAAGCGCAGTTTGGGTCTCTTTCCGACTTCCTCTTCCAAACAATCCCCCTGCCTCTTAGACCCCCGAGGTTCAACTGCCGAGGTCCCCGGTACCACAGCAGCAGACCCTCCAATCGCCTGCTGCAGGAGAGTCAAAAACTGCGGCGAAAAAATCGCCCCCAGACCTCCCTGTAAAGGTACCTGGAGTAGGGGCCCCTCCAATGCCGAGGAAGGCCCCGGCTTGGGGTCCTGCTGCTGTTCCTGGGACGGAGAAATATCCTTCAGCACCCCCTCCCCAGGAGCCTCAGGCCCCTTTGGCTCCCTATCTGCATGGAGGCTTCAAAACTACAGCCTCTGCACAAACCAGCCTCGGAGACTGAACTCTTCCGTGCCCCACACAAGAGGCACCTAGGCATACCCGGCATGAATCACACTGTTCAGTTCCGGGACCCCCAAAAGGCCAGAGATCAAATAATCACGTTCTACTTCTATTCTCTTTTTTTTTTTTTTTTCAAACGGGCAAACACCGACCCCAAAGAAAAAAAACCAACCTGAACCCACTAAGGTTCCCTGAAGCGCTTCCCGCTCAATTTGCAGCTCCCGCGCTTTGCCACGCGGTCCGGGCCTGCTCTGACAGCACGCCACTGAAACTGCCGGCGCTACTCTCATACTCCCGCAGTCTCTCTTACCCCGTGCCGTCTTCGTCTTGCAGTCCGGAGCTTTCTCCGGCTACCAGATCACTGCCTCAGGACCGCAGCTGGGGCGTGCGCACGCGGCACCGTCCTCAACACCTGCTTTCCCGCCTCGGGGGAAAGCAGGACGGAGGGCCCCTGCTCAATCCCCCGCACACTCTCCTGGACGGTCTGCACCCAGAGAGAGGGGGGAGAAGGGGGGAAGTTCACAAGCTATTTCTAGCCACAATTAGAAAGGCCAATGCAAACGCCAATTTAAAGGGGCAGAACCTCCAGTCTGTAGAGATTCCAATTATCTGCCGGTTTCTTTTTTTTTTAAACGGCTAATGCTAAATTCCCTATGCTTTGCTCTAGTGAGTCCCGAATCACTGGTATCAGAACCTCCTTCCACTGCAAGAAGACTGAGCAAAACTGAGTTCAGGGGGTGGACCCGGGACTACTTATACTGGAGTCACTAAAAGAGTGACATGCTCAGTCTCCTAGCTGCGGGAGGAGGTACACAACTCTATGATTCGGGACTAGACTGGAGCTACAATCAGGAATGGGTTTACTAAGGACTGTGGTCAAGGCACAGTGTTTTGACCATAGTCCGTAGTAAACCACAGCCTCTATTGTTGGGCTTTACTGCTTAACTTTGTGATGCAGAGGAGCCTAGCCAGTGATGAACCAGACTGCTCAACCTTTAAGTGCATTTCACCATATGACTCAATCTCTTCTGCCTTAAGAATTGACTGTTCCTTCAACATTAAAAATAAAAAAATGCTGATGGAGAAAATAGACAACATTTAAATAAGGTAATTTTTAAATTTTTCTTTAGAAATGAAGTTTAGCTAACATATAAGAAATGTTGTTATGAACTGTAGAAATAGTTCTTCAGAAGTGTAATTGTCTGCCTCTCCCTTCACTGGGCCTACAAGCTATTCAGAATAACCTCAACATTGTTGTTTCTGTATCCTAAGCACCAGATATGCTCAGAACAGTCTTCATGCATATCCGTTGGGGACATTCTGAAAACTCAACTACTTTGGGGGAGAGGAAGGGGGAGGAGCTTAAGAATGGTTTGACCACTAGTATCCTAAGCATCACCAATTTCTTCTCCTGATTTATTCATAACCAGGGCCACTTGCTTAACATGCAGATCAATAAATCAGTTACCTTCTTGAGAGGAATTGTCTGAATCCATTCCATTGAGTTCACATCAAAGACATCGACTGCATTTTCACTATACACAGACAGGTAGGGTGCACTGTAACCTGGTAAAGTACAAAATGACAGACATCAGTGGCAAACACTACTACCCATGTTTTTTTCTGTGGTTTATCTGTGCCCTATGGCAAAATATTTCTGCAATTATGCTTCAAGGCTCTAAGGCTGGAATTCAGAGGCACATTTTCAACGCCGAGTGCAACTGCTGAACTGTGCATTGAACTACACTTAAATAAGTACATGGCCACGGACATCAGTAGAATATGAATTCTGCCAATTGTTAAAGAACTAGAATCAGCAACAGCAGTAACGTAGTCCTATGTTTCCTCATTTTTTTCTTTGTGAGAGATTTCCTTACATTTACCAGTAAAGTTCTCGAAAACCCTCCCCCTTCTTGTTATCCATTAACTGCCCTCTGTCATCCAACCTCCTACCTCTGAAAGCCACTGCTGAGTAACAGAGGACAGAATGTCCAGCACTAGCCACAGTCATCCACAGTCTAGGGCAGTGGACATCAGGTAACTGGGGCATGTACAGTATGAGGGCGGCAAGTCTATATTGTAGCTAGCCCAACATACCTCAAGGTATGTTCAGTGACCCCCCCCCCATTACAGGTATCATGCACTTCAAGCTGTATCATCCATGCTGGATACTTCAGGTTGCATCCACGAATCTCCCTTCCCCTTTGACCATTCTCCCAGGCATCATCAGCTGCTCTGTGGAGTCTGATGCAGTCTCTTCTGTTTCCAGGTTCTTTGGGTGCCCTTACCATCCTACAGAACTTTCCTGCATTTCTCAGATGTGACTGCCTTCAGATGTGCCATCTTGGATGCAGCGAGAAACTTGTCCAAGGTCATTGGCCAGGCAAAAAACTTCCATACACCATTTGCAATCAAAGTAAGCCTGGTGTGGCCTACCACAACTTTGACTCCTTTCTATGCTAACAAGTCCTGGTATTTCAAAAAGCCTTTCCTTCTTTTCACTGTTTCCGCCAAGAGGTCAAGATATATAAACACCTTCCACCCTATCTATTCCATTTGGCCAGATCGGTGTGCTTCGTGAATCACGTGTTCTCTATCTGGGTAGCACAGGAGCAGAGATGGCCCCAGCATCAGGCAAACTAGGTGGCTGCCCAGGGCAGTATAATTTTAGGGGCGGTACAAAACAAACTGAAGGTATAAGAAGGAATCAAAATCCATGTAATTAAATGAAGGAGTGATTGAATCACAGACAGAGTACAAATTACTGGTTGCATTGGGCAAGTCCAGTAGCGCACCTAGCCAAACAATCTAGGAGTTTGGATGTGTGTGTGTGATAGTGGTAGTGGGGATGCACAAACGAAGGTTTGCCTAAGGCACCAGATCACAGCACTAATGGAATGACTAGAGAAAGAAAAAAGAAGAGGTCCAAAGACAGATCCCTGAGGTACACAGACTGAAATAGGAATAGCAATGGAGGAAGATCTGCCAGAACATTCACTAAATGCGCGACGGGAGAGATAAGAAGAAAACCAAGAAAGAACAGAGCCCTTAAACCCAAGTGAGAACAGAGTATTGAGGAGACAGTGATGATCAAGTGTCAAAAGTAGCAAATAGGTCGAGGAAGATGAGGATCGAGTAAGGCCCTTGGATTTGGCCATGAAGAGGTGACTGGAGACTTTGGCAAGGGCTGTTTCAGTAGAATGTAGAGGACGAACCTCTTTCAAGAAAGACTCAAACCAAGCAGTTTAGTCCCTGCCAACCTTAGTACTTTTAATTGTTGGATTAACAGGTGGTGGTCTAAGGCATCAAAAGCAGAAGTACTGCCAAGTAATACCAGAAATTAGGTCCTCTTCTTCTCAACCTCACAACAGAGGGAGTTGGTATCAAACCACACCTGCTCCTCCTTCTTGTGTGGTACTTTGTCTGCTTTTGAAAATTCAAAAGCATTCATGTTTCCTAATATTGCCCCCCTCAGAATGCCTAACCCTAAAGCAGGTTAAACTATATGTACAGTGACATTATGCATATAGTTTTACCCTGACAAAGAGGGTAGTGTTTCTCAGCAGCCAAAGCACCTCCTCCTGCAGAGCTAAAGTCTTGGGTATCTCAAGACAGTGGGAGGTGTTTCTGCAGGCCTCCAGCTGCCAGGATGCAGTGCTTTAGGGAGAGAAGCTGTGGAAGGCAAAACAACACATTACAGTGTGAGGATCGTTGGGCCCTGTGGGCTCTCTTCTTGCCAGCGTCCCCTCATCCCCTACATTGGTCAGAGGTTACGCCACTGTGTATAACCTAAAACAAGGTTATTACAAAGCCAAGGTTGAAACATTTTTAAACTATCTGGTAATGCTCCTTGTTGTTGTTGTTGAACTTAGCTTGACAAAGGCAGTTTGCCAGCCAAGGTGTCAAAGGGGAACTTGTGGTCTGCTCGTGCCGGCGCCCTTCACTCCATTCAAGCGTTTGCTGGAATGGTGATCTCAGAGGGTCACAGGCGACAGGTGCAAAGGCTGGAAAGGGGCATCCAAGCCTTGCTTTCTGACCATCCTTCCTAGTTTTTATTTGGGAGGGTAATTTTATAAGGAGCTGTCTAATTTTAGGTTATAAGAATACTTGTAAATGTTGATATTTTATTCATACATGTGCGTAAATGGACACTTGCATGCATATATGACCTCATATTAAATGCCAACTAGCATAGAAGTATGCACATAACTTCCACGCACGTATATTATACAATTCCATAATTTACGCATGTATACGTGGAAAGCATGCACTAACATTTACCACAGCCCTCAACTGGTTTAAGTGCTAGCTCCTGTTTTCATGCTTATTCTGCAATGCAATGTGTGCCTTCGAGTCAGCCCTGACTCCTGGCGACCCAGAAGCTCCTGGGTTTTCTTGGCAGTGTCACCGGAAGTAGATTGCCAGGCCTTTCTTCCGAGGCAATGGAGGGTTAAGTGACTTGCCCAAGGCCACAAGGAGTGCTAGTGGGAATCGAACCCTGGTTGCTTGGTTACCAAGCCAGTGTTCTAACCACCAGACTACTCCAGACTACTCCTCCACTCCGTATTTTATAAATAGACATGTGAAAACGCGCTGACTAGGTGCAACTTTATAAAGTTACCCTGTGAGAGACCTATGGCTCAGTTTCTACAGCCTTGTCCTTTCTTGCAGACAGTTTGCACCATCTGAGCCCCTGGCAGGATGCAGAACACATGCAAAGCAATTCCTCAGCACAATTCCTCAGCACAATCGTGGTGATCCTTTTGGAACCTGTGGAATGGATCTTGATTTGCAACAGTTACCTCATGGTGCTTTATACATGTGCAGTGTACACCAGGGCTTGAAAATACATCTTTCTGCCTAAATACATGCGGATTCTTTCTGATGTGCTCAAGTATGAGCTGCTTTCTCCACTCTCTGGTCTTTCTTTCACATGTCCTCCTTTTGCACTCCTCATCTCCTCTATCGGTATCCTCTATCTAAAGCATCCTATCTAAAGCACAGCACTTTCAACAGTATCCTCACTGAAAAGTTAACACCTGGTTTAACAGGGCTGTTAAATTTTAGGCTGCCACAAGTGTGCACTAAACAGTACATAGAGGAACACGCAACAAGCTATTTATCATGCATTCGCTAAAGCAGCATTCTTTCACTTACATGCATGCAAAGGTTAAGATCTTTTTAGACCAATTTAGCTTCAATGATAGAGTCTTTGTGTTGCTAATACAACAAGACTGAGACCAAAAACAGAAGCAGAGAAGTTGAGGATCTCTAGGGTTAAGCGCCATCCTTTCTTCCTGCTGGCAGAGGAAGGGAGCAGGAGAGATGTGGGTAAGCTGCAGGGGGTGGGTGAAAGGAGAAAGAAGTCAGACTATGCTGCTGAGCTCCACTGGGTGATGCTGACTCCGCATACAGCACTACCTCATCATGCACTATGCAATGCATCCAGAACAGTGGATTGCACCAGTCCTGTTGCTCTCACAAATTTGAAATGTGGGCTAGATGAAAGGGGTCCACAGGCGTATTTAGTGCCTAGGCTCCTAAGTGTATAACAATTCAACCTTTGAATGCTCTACAAGTTATCTGATGAGAAGGAGAGGGAGGATCCTCACTCTCTTGCTGACATGCACTGGGATCCAGGATGTTTACACAGGGGGCCAGGGAAAGCAGTAACACTTTTTGGACTAATATGAGACAGCCTCAGCTGTGCAAAAGAGTCAGGAAAACCTGGCATTTAAGTTTATTGACAGGTTTATCACGGTAACAGTGAAAAAGAATACAAGAAAAACTTTCTGTAGTAGTATCTTGTGCTATAGCACGATATGCCATGCAAATGAATTGACCACAGTGATATAATATGATCCGTATGTCATGTCTTTTCCCACAACAGCTCTTAAATAAATTCATGCTTCCTCTGATGGAGAGAGGGAGAAGCAACTTACAGCAGGAAGATGGAGTTGCAGGCCACATCAGTTCCTGTTGCCTCGACCTTCGACCCTGGCAGTCAATGTAAACCCCCACGCTGCTAAAACACAGCAGGTACTCTTTATTTGATATTTCAACTGCACAGATGGCATCCGTGGGCTGCTGCATGATGAAAGAGAGTGTGTGGTCATCTGGATGCAGCAGGCTATAGGCATTTCCCTCTGTGTGTAAGGGGTACCTCATGAAGCCTGACTGAAAGCCCACACAGAGCCGTTCGCTGAAGATGGCCATCCACTGCACGCTGCCTGGGACTTGAATCTCCTTGATCTTTTTATGCCTTGTCTTGCTCTGATTGAGTTCATAACAAAGGACCTGCCTTTTCATGGCTACGCACAGGCAGCTCAGCGCTCCATGTCGCACCTGTCCTGATGTGATAGTCTGACAGCCTTTTGTTTCTACCAGTTTGAAAAATTCAGTCTCTCGCCCATCTAAGGCTGCCATCGGGAAAAGTCGCACGTGACGATTCCGGCCTGAAATCACAGCCATCAGTTGGGCACTGGGGATAAGCTCAACTTGATGAACCTTCTTGTTGTCGCCAACACGGATAATCTCTAAAAAACAGAACAAATCAATTCAGAATAATCAAAGCAGTACAGAGCAAGTTTCATTTAGTTCAGTTTAATAATTTGATATACTGCCATTCAGAAAATATATCACAGCACACTTATAAAAGTCAGATTTACAGTAGAAGCTTATGCAGTCCAGGTTTGTTCAACTAGGGCTGAAAAGTAACCAGTCAAGATATGCTGGAATTGAGGCTTGGAACTGTTACAAGGGAAACAAAAAACGTCCAAGCAGTTGTGAATGAAGGCTCCTGAATCAGGATCCCAATTCCAATTCTGACTGAACTTAAAGGGCAGAGGATTAATAGCAAACTGCCAGGTCAACCCCTCCCCCCCCTCCCAATCTGCAGTACAAACACATGGCAAGATGTGGAAAAGTGTTACTTGAAAGAGAGCAACCCTTGAGAGAAATTTGAGCCAGTCCATTTGCTCTGTGAGGGAGCTCAGTGTTTGATTCCTTGCTCCTCAGGAGGAGATCCAGGCATTGCGTAATAATGCATCTAATAGTCAAACACATGTACTGAAGGATCCACGGCCTATGATCCCTGTCTGAAGGACTGCCAGGGTTGGGATAGGGACACCTGACACTAGAGGTTGCAATCTGTGTTCCAAAACAGGCCACTGTTTATGTTTATTAACACTGAGGGCTGGTGCAAGAACTGGAGGTGCCCTAGGTGGACCCTCCATCCTGCCCCCCCCCCCCCTGCACCCACTGCCACCACTGGTGCCCCTTTCCGGGGCAGACAGCAGCGACACTTACCCCTGAGTCCACGACACAGCACTTACCCTCTGTCTCTGGGGCTGCATCATGGTTTCATTTTATTCAATCTGCTGCTTCAGCGCCCCCTCCGCTGGAGACTTCCGGTTTACACAAAACTGAAGTGAGCAGATTGAATAGAATGAAACTGCGATGCAGCCCCAGAGACACAGGGTAAGTGCTGCATTGCGGTTTCAGGGATAATTGCCACCAGTGTTGGCCCTGGAGAAGCACGCCAGAGGCAGCAATGGGTGCAGAGAGGCCCCCTGGAGGCCTGGCGCTTTAGGTGACTGCCTAGTTTGCTTAATGGTAGCACCAGCCCTGTTAACATGTATTACATGCCCATCAAATACATCACTGAGCGAGTTACAAAACATAACATTCATAATAAATGTAACAGAAATGTAACAAAATATTCTTTATCTTGTCATTTTATATACCGCACTTTACGACATCAGGGCAGTTTACAATAAAATCCCTTTCCCTGTACCTGTGATTATAAAATAGAACACCAACTCAAAGAAACTCTATGTTTCTAAAAAAAGGTAAGCCTTCAATTGCTCCCTAAAAACTAAATAATCTTGCTTTTGATGGGTGGGTATTGGAATCAAATTCCATAAAACAGGGCTAGCAACCAAAAAAACCCATACTCAAGTCAAAGCTTTGCAAACCTGAGTCACAGAGGGAACTTGCAGTATTGCCTGTTGACTCAAATGAAGCACTCTCACCAAAACATATGCTGTCAGCAATGTAGTCAATTCATTCTCAAAATCCACATACAAAATTCTATGAACTAGACAAAGACTTAAAAAAAAATGTGCTGTTTTACTTGCAACCAATTTAATGCCACAAAACAAAAAGAAATATGATCTGTTTTCTGCAAATTTAAAATAACCTGCACAGCAGCTTTCTGAATGAGTTGTAGACTGCAGTAGACCTAACGAAAACACAAGTAAACAATATTACAGTAGTCCAGTACTGGTAGTACTGTTAAATGGACTACCATTGCGAAAATCTACAGGAGTTAAATAATGTTTCAAACTTCTGACCTTATGCAATTTATAAAAGGTAGAACATACCACTCTCAAAACATGTGTATGTGTTGAGAGGGTAGAGTCCAGTATCAAATAAGAGTAGCGAACTTCCTGACATAAAGGAATGCTGTGGCCATCCACCAGAACTGCCGAGGCATCAACTTGAAACCCAGGGTTGGTAATAATCATTGCTTCTGTTTTATCATAGTTCAACTTTAAACCATTCTGCAATAACCAAGGGGAGGAGTAGCCTAATGGTTAGAGCACTGGCTTGGTAACCAAGAGACCAGGATTTGATTCCCATTATCACTCCTTGTGGCCTTAGGCAAGTCACTTAACCTTCCATTACTTCGGAAGGAAGGCCTGGCAATCTACTTCCGGCCACACTGCCAAGAAAATCCAGGAGGTGCTGGGTTGCCAGGAATCAGCACTGATTTGAAGGAACACATTGCATTTGAATTTTGTCATAACCAAGAGGAAGCTGCGCTAAGTAATCTCCCATAGTGATGGGTATAAACAACAATTTATCATCAGCACAAATGCGAAAAGAAATTTATTTGATGCAAAAGTGGAGTCAAATATATATTAAACAATGTTGATGAAAAAGAGGAGCCTTGTGGAACTCCCCATACAATGAAAAACAATCATACAATTCATCAGCCATCAACATTTGTTGCGAGTGGCCAGAAGGGAAAGATTGAAACGAAGACAGCACTGATCCTGCCAATCACAAAGCTGCCAGTTGAGTCACCAAAAGCTGAGGGATAGAGTCAAATCCAATATACGCTTTACGCCGATGACATCATGATCTACACCAAGATTAACCTCAAAAAAACAGACTTCACAACAATAACTACCTGCCTCCAGGACATGTCAGAATGGGGCTCTCGTAACAACCTCAATATCAACTACAAAAAGACAGAAGCTCTCCTCATCTTAAGCAACAGCTCCTCCTCTCCTCTCCCCTCCGTCCCCTCAATTCATCACCCTTCCCAACATAACCACACCTATCAAGGATGAGGTAAAATACTTAGGAGTCACCCTGGACCGGAACCTGAACTTCCAAGCCCATATCAAGAAGACTGCCAGAAGTGCATCACAAATGGCCATCATAAGAAGACTCAAACCCCTCTTCAGTCAAGATCACTTCAGAACAGTATGCAAGGCAATAATTACACCTATACTAGATTACTGTAACACCTTATTACTCAGTCTACCAAAACTGACTATCCGAGCCCTTCAGATGGCACAAAATACTGCTGCCCGCATTATCAACGGATCTTCAAAATACCAACTTATCACTCCAGTCCTGAGTCAACTGCATTGGCTCCCGAAAGCCAATGCCAATTAAAAGAAAATTGAGAAAGTATGAACGAGAATGGAGAAAATCCAAAACGATACCTAACCATGAAAAATACTTAAACACACTCAACTGTTACAGAAAAGCAATCGACACAGAGAAGAGAAACCATTACTCTAACATACTAGCTAACTCAATGAATCGCCCAAGAGAACTATTTAGCATAGTACAAAATTTGACTAACAAAACCCACAACTCCCATGAAACATCGATTGACATTTCCCCACAAGAATTAGCACAATACTATATAAACAAAACTAAACCACAAACGGCGCCTTCAAAAATATACACAGAGACGATCCCTAACATCCCTGACACCTGGTCAAACTTCAACCAAGTAACAAAATCCACTCTCAAAACCATTATAACTAATATAAATACAACAACCTCCCATCTTGATCCTTGCCCAGTGAAATGGATAAAAAAGACTCTCCCTACACTCTCATCCTTCATTCTCCCCATAATCAACTTCTCATTGGAAAAAGGATACCTACCTCCCTCCCTAAAGCACGTCCAAATAAGACCAATTCTCAAAAATAAGACCCTTGACAAAACATCCCCAACCTCTTACAGACCCATCTCAAGTATCCCATTCATGGCCAAACTCATTGAAAAAATAATCCAAATCCAATTACAAGAATTCATTGATAAAATAGACCTCCTCGATGAACATCAATATGGTTTCTGCCCATACCACGGAGTGGAAACTCTACTGACAGTACTCTCTGACAATCTAATAAGAGGAATTGATGACTCAAAGCAAGCATTTATATTAATCTTTCTGGACATCTCCGCAGCGTTTGACAGTGTCAACCACGAAACAATGCTAAGCAGACTCCAACAAATTGGAATAACATCCACTGTATATAATTGGTTTAAATCCTACTTAACAAACAGAACCCAAACAGTGAGGATCGACAATCAAACATCAAATACTTTTAACCAAACCCAAGGCCTTCCACAAGGATCTGCGCTATCTGCACTCCTATTTAATATTTACCTCCAACCAGTCTGCAACATCTTTAAATATCATGGAGTAGGATATCACATTTATGCAGATGATATTATGTTTTATCTACCATTTAAAATCCCACACCCACCAATACAACAAATAAAAGATTGCTTTAATGACCTAACATCATGGCTCATTGACCACAACTTATACATTAATTTTACAAAAACTGATATCCTCTATATCACAAAAAACCAAACATATACACCTCCAATGTCAATCACCCTAAATAACCATGAGATTAAAGCAAAAAAAGAAATAAAATACCTAGGCGTAATAATTGACAATAAACTTAATATGGACTCGCACATAAAAAACCTGACAAAAATTATACATTTCAAAATCAAGACCCTGAAACAAATACGCCCTTTAATTCATTTGCATGACTTCATATCAATAGTACAAGCAATCATCACTCCACACTTTGACTTTGCAAACTTAATTCTCCAAGGAATCACACGTCAAAACATTAAAAAGATCCAATTAACACAAAACATTGCAGCAAGAATTATAACGAAAGTACTGTAAGTCCAAAAGAGCACATTACACCAATTCTTGCTAAACTCCATTGGTTACCTATTCATGAAAGAATACACTACAAAATACTAGTCACCACCTTTAAACTGATAAATAAACTTGCACCATCCGTTCTTAATAAACTAATCAACACAGAACCAAATAAAAGGTCTCAAAGAAGTAGACATATAAACACAATATCACTACCTAAAGATTATAAAAAATCTAGAAAACTAAGTAATAACAGAGCCTTCTCACACTATACACCGTCTCTCTGGAATAACCTACCTGACAATATTCGCCTCCTAACCAAAATTAAAGTATTTAGAAAAAAACTGAAAACACATCTATTTACCTCACATTATACACCTCTGGATTGCCAAAACACACAAGCTGACACAGGATAATAATCTTAACAAAACACACACCCACTCAACCATACCAAACACATAATCAGATATTAAAAGGTTATTCTTATGTAAAAAGGTTGTAAATATGTAAAAAGTTTGATTACATCCACTCAATACAATTGGATGAAATCATTGTTTGCATGTCTTTTGATTGCATGTCCTTAATTATACTGTTAAATGTAAAAAGTTAAAACTGTTCTCTGTAAAACAACTAAGACATGATTATCCATGTACCTTAAATTTTTTCTGTTCTCTGTAAACCGCACTTGATACTTGGGAAAGAGCAGTATATAAATGTGTGCTAAATAAATAAATAAATAAATAAATAAATCAACGGATCTTCAAAATACCAACTTATCACTCCAGTCCTGAGTCAACTGCATTGGCTCCCGAAAGCCTCCAGAATCAAATTCAGAACAGCTCTCAACATATACAAAATTCAGCACAACCTATCCCCAGACACCCTCAAGAGCCTAATCAATGCTAACACTAACACAAGACCCAGATGACCCAGTACACTGGACACTATCCAGACACCCAGCAACTATCTTAAAACCACAAATCCACGTCAAGCAGGGCATTGTCCCTAGCAGTACCTGCCCTCTGGAACTCCCTTCCAAACGACCTAAGAGCCATCTCCAATGCCAAGGACTTCAGGAAGAAACTCAAAACCCATCTCTTCACAGAACATTATGGAGCCATCACTTAATGCTGCCCTCCACTCTCTTCCTTATCACCCCTCAATGACAAATCTGCTCCCATAATGTAAAACACCACCCTGAAACTAATTACCTCCAGGAACTCCTAAACAATCTCCCCCACTGCATGCCCTCCCCTTTTTAATCTAGTAACATACCAAGCCTAGTAAGTAATTTGTTAGTTCCAATGTAAACCACTTTGATTGTAGGATATGGCAGTATATAAAACCTGTTAAATAAATAAATGTGGAAGCTGAATCAATAAAACATTAGCAAAAAAGCTGAACATGATCTATCCAGACCTTGCAATAATTGAGTGACTAAAGAGGTCAAGAGGGTCTCTGGACTATGTCCTTTCCGAAATTTTGGCTGCCAGGTATCAGCACATGGTTTAATTCCAAATACTCGTCCAATTATGGGCAAACAACCTATTCGATAATTTTCTCTATTAACGGCAGGTTGGAAATAGGCTGAAAACTTGCCTCAGACAACTGTGATAAATGCTCATGCTTTAACATCAGATGAACCACTACTTATTTCAAACTATCTAGGCGATATCCCTGAGTTAAGGAGAAAGGCACTGACCATTTCTCTGACCATCTTTACCAATCCTGCAGGAAAACCATGTACATGGCTTCCCCAGTCCTGTTGGGACACATCTGTCATTAGCACTTTTTGGTAAGGAGAAATTTAGAAGGGCATTCCTTTTGTCAGATTGAAATGGACCATCCACCATGACAGAGGTCCTGGAGCAGAATAGAGACAGATATGATATCTCAAAGCATGTGAGTGGCCTGTGTCTACCAAATGTTGAGCGTCTATTGAACCTGTCTCATTTTGAGATGTGACAATGGTGTTAATGTGCATTTGTTGAAACCATATGGCTCAGCACCCTCGTTATATTACATGCTGATGTCTGGTGACTTTTTTGAATTTCTAGTGAGTAACTTGTTGAGTCTTTCCTGTGGAAGAAAGGCTTTTGCTCGAGTTGTGTTTAGCAGAGCACCAAGGAATTCCAACTGAGTTGAAGGGCTTAGATTTGACGGGATAATTTATGACAAACCCTAGCAATTCTAGCACCTGTACAGATCCTTGAATTACTTCCAGAGATATGCTCTTGATCAGCAAGTCATCCAAATAGGGAAACACATGCAAGCCCAGCCTGTGTAGATATGCCTTGAGTACTGCGAGGCATTCTGTGAAAATGCAAAGTGCAGGTGTGAGGCTAAAGCGCATTATGGGGTGTGTCGGTAGTGGTGTTTCCCTATGACAAATCACAAATTACTGGGATGAATATGAATATGGGTGTAGGCATCCTTTAAGACCACAGAACACAGCCAGTTTCCATTTTGAAGGCAGGGAATGAGGGTGTCCAGGAAAATCATTCTGAACTTTTCTGGTATCAGATGTTTGTTCAGATTCCTCATATCTAGGATGGGACAGAATCTTCCTATCTTTTTCGTGACTAAGAAGTTCTTAGAGGGGAACCAAGATGGCATTGGTTAGACTGTTGTGAAGCAGGTTGCTTACCTTATGGGGAAAAAGTGGAAGGTGAAAGGGGTTTTGTAGCCCTCTCAAACCCATTACCTCCTCGCTTTTGCCGTCATTGGTCACTGGACCCTTGGATAATAATTTTGTGCATCTGCCTCAGCAACTAGTGTCTTCAGGTGAGGTAAGCCCAGCTGCAGCTTCTTCGGGGCCAGTAAGCTCAGAGACTGCTTTGAGCGTTTCATCCCTCTCCCCTGATTTGTGGTGAATGCCTAAAGCAGCGTGTTTCCAGTGGACTCCTGATACAAGTCTGCTGCAGAGTACTCCCTTGTCCAGAATAGGAGTTCTTCTGAATGGAGGCCAGAATGGAGTCAGGGAGGTTAGTGATTCGAGGACTCCAGAACAAGCATACCAGGTTATACCTTTGGTGTCATTGAGAGGCAATCCGGCAGCAAGTGAGGTTGCCTGTGTGGGTGGCGGAGAAGTGTCAACTGTGATGGAAGGAGAGATTGGTCTCTCCAGAACTCTGGCTTCTTTCTCCCTGGTACGTGCTTCAACTTTTACTTTAGAGATTATATGGTCAGATATTATCTCCTTGGGAGAAGCCTTGATGTCACAAGTTTCGTCTCTTGCTGTGAAATTTCAGTCAAACTCAAAAGGCAATTGAGAAGCAGCAATAGCTCATACTTTGGCATTACAGACTCAAACTAGAGCAATGGTGTTGGAAGGACAAGCAGAACTCTGCTTCGGTGAATGTAAAACTGGAGCATTTGGAAAATGCATCCCGTGCTATGAACCTTCGGTTTATTAATTTTCCTAGAATAGCTACAATATTTTCACAGGGCATGTTCTGTGTGATTTAACTGAAGTTCTAGCTGTTCCAGCTGATTCATATCCTCAAGTGGTTAAAATGTATTATCTCCCTTCGGGGAAGGAGGCGTCTTCTCCAGAAATTGTTGGGACACAGCAAGCAGACACCCTTAATGATCTGTGCTATTGTAATCACCTCAAGAAGAACCAGTTGTGCCGTCTACCTTGGTGAGGACTTTTGCTTTGCTGTCTGATAAATAGTGGTTATTAAAATTGTTTTTCAGAAAGAGAAACTTGTTATTTCAAGGCTTGTCGGTTTGTATACTTCCCGATTTAGCCAAAGAAATGCAGCAGCGTCATAGGGCAGTTTTACTTCTCTGGACAGGGTTCAACAGTTGGGAGCGCTTTTCTTTTTGGTCAAGTTTCATTCAGTTTCTTATGTTTTTTACGAGCCCTCCCAACTGCTGGCTTTTGTAAACGTTAGATGTTAGTGCTGGCAACGAATACTGTGTATACCATGGGACTGCCTAAAGAACAAACCAGTCAGTACTAGAGATCAAACCTAGGCTTTATTTAGAAGCTCAGATGACAAGACTTCGACTTTCATACTTTGGACACATCAGGTGGAGAGAGAGATCATTAGAGAAGGAGAAATTTCACTTACCGTTAATTTCCTTTCCTGGAATACTGCTAGACCAGTCCAGACAAGCGGGTTATACTCCCCTGCCAGCAGACGGAGACAGAGAAAAAACCTCCAGAGCTCTGATTGGTTGGGTTCTGGTTGGTAAAGGTCTACCCCTAGGGGTCTTCCTCAGTATCTTCTGACAAGCAATAAATATTACTATTGAAACTAACTAACAAAGGCCAACTATATACAGGTGAGAAGACTGGCTCAACTATGTACAAGAACCGAAGAGGTGCATGAAACCTCCCTAGTATAACAAGCTTGTATGAAATGTCTGTAGGCCATCCAAGGGCATATTTTGGTACTGCCTGAAAGATGAGCGTCAGCTCCACTGCATGTGCAGCACTGCAACTGACAACCGGATGGGTTCTGGACTGGTCTAGCAGTATTCCAGGAAAGGAAATTAATGGTAAGTGAAATTTCTCCTTCCAGTTCATACTGCTAAACTAGTCCAGAAAAGAGGGAAGTACCCAAGCTAACGACCCTCAGGGTGGGCAGTGAGAGCCGCTGACAGTACCCCAACTCCAAATTGACTGTCGTCTCGTGCTTGGATGTCGAGACGATAATGCCGAACAAACGTGGACAAGGAAGACCAGGTTGCCCCACGACAGATATCGAAAGCAGCTACTTGAGAACGTTCTGCCCAAGACGTAGCCTGAGCCCGAGTGGAGTGAGCCCAGAGACCCGCAGGTACCGGTCTACCTTGACCAATATAGGCCTCTTTAATGGCCTGACATAGCCACCTAGCAATAGTGGACTTAGAGGCTGCAAGACCTCGCCGAGGACATGCAAAAAGAACAAAGAGATGGTCCGCCTTACGAAACGAATTGGTCACCTTCAGATAGCGGAAGAGAATTCTCATGAGAGCCACCACTTGAAGATTCTTATGCTGTCCTGAACATTGTTCTTTTGAGAAGGCAGGCAACAGGAGAGGTTGATTGAGATGAAAAGGCGTAAGGACCTTAGGCAAGAAGGAGGGAAACGCCCTCCGCAGAGAAAGAAAGATAGGGATCCCGACAAGAGAGCACTTGCAGCTCAGAGATCTTACGCGCCGAGGTTATTGCCACTAAGAACACTGTCTTAAAAAGAGTGATGTCCTTGAGAGGTTCAAAGGGCCACCCCATAAGAGCTTTCAGAACCAGGAGGAGATCCCAGGAAGGAACCACCGGACGAACCGGAGGGTGCAGTAGCCTGACCCCCTTGAGAAACCGTGCCATATCCGAGTGTGACGCAAGTGAGCGGCCGTGGAAGCATGTTAGGGTCAAAACCTGTACCCGAAGGGTTCTGAGGGCTAATCCCTTATCCAGACCCTCTTGTAGAAAGGCGAGAACCTCTGGGATTCCGGTATGCCATGAAGAGACCTGGCACCACGAACACCATGACTCAAACACGCGCCACACTCTAGCGTACGCTAGAGATGTTGAAGCTCGACGAGCGTTGAGAAGCGTAGCGACAACTTTGGAAAAGTAACCCTTGTGGGTTAACCTGTGGTGTTCAAGAGCCAGGCCGTAAGTGAGTAAGGAGTGGGGTTGTCCATGGTGATTGGTTCTTGCCGTAGAAGGCCCAAGGGAGCTTCCAATCATAGAGTAACTACCCGAGACAACCTTACGAGATCAGCATACCAGGGTCTCCTGGGCCAGTCTGGAGCCACTAGGATCACTGGACCCTGGTGCTCCCTGATCCGATGGAGAACTTTCCCGATCATGGCCCAAGGCGGGAACACGTAGAGAAGGATGTGCTTTGGCCATGGTTGTGCTACAGCATCTATGCCCCGAGATCCGTGTTCCCTCCAGCAACTGAAGAAGACCGGCACCTTGGCATTTGCTGCCGAGGCCATGAGATCTATTGCCAGCCGACCCCACCTCTGAACTATTTCCTGAAAGGCTTCCTGAGTGAGTTCCCACTCCCCAGGATCGAGGGTATGTCGTCTCAGAAAATCGGTTTTGACATTGCTCGTCCCAGCGATATGCTGTGCCGAGATGGCTTGTAAATGCCTCTCCGCCCAAGGGAGAAGGAGAGTCATTTCCTTTGACACACCTGGGCACTTCGTGCCTCCTTGGCAGTTCAGATAAGCCACAGTAGTCGCGTTGTCAGATAAGACATGAACTGCTTGATCTTGTAGGAGATTTAGAAAACACCGTAAGGCTAGGCGGTCTGCCCGTACTTCCAGACGATTGATAGTCCATCGAGACTCGCGAGGCGACCAAGTTCCCTGTGCTGTGTGAGTCTGGCAGTGAGTTCCCCAGCCGGAAAGACTGGCGTCTGTTGTTACTAATATCCAGCGTGGAGTTCTAGAGGTACTCCTTGGAATAGATTGCGCGGAGACAGCCACCAACGTAGGCTGTGCCTGATTGGTGGCTAGAGCGGGAGACGGAGTTGGTAGTTCTCAGACACAGGCGACCACCGAGAGAGGAGCGCGTTCTGGAGGCAGCGCATGTGCGCCCTGGCCCAAGGAAACAGCTCGATGGTAGCCGCCATGGTTCCCAGGACCTGAAGATAATCCCAAGCCCGAGGCAGATCCTGAAGCAGAAACAGGTGGAATTGTGAAGAAAGTTTGAGGAAGCACTCCTGAGTCAGGAATACACAACCTTGACGGGTGTCGAATCGTGCCCCAAGAAAGTCGATCTGCTGAGACGGCTGAAGGCAGCTTTTGGCACGATTGCTCACCCAACCCAACTCCTCTAGGAAAGAGACTACCATGGATATGGTGTTGGAGGCCTCCGGGAAGGAATCTGCCCAAATGAGCCAATCGTCCAAGTAGGGGTGTACGTGGATACCCTGTCTGCGCAAAGCCACCGCTACCACCACCAATACTTTGGAGAAAGTTCAAGGAGCAGAGGCAAGGCCAAACGGCATTGCCTGAAACTGAAAATGTTGTCCAAGAACGGCGAACCGCAGGAAACGCTGCTGTTTGGTCCGAATGGGAATGTGAACGTATGCTTCTGCGAGATCAAGAGACATCAGAAACTCTCCCTTGCGTACCGCCTGGATGACAGAACGAAGGGTCTCCATCCGGAAGTGAGGTACTCGAAGACTGCGGTTGACTCCTTTGAGGTCCAGGATTGGATGAAAGCATCCGTCCTTCTTGGGCACCACAAAATAGATAGAGTAACGGCCTAGCCCTCTTTCCAAGAACGGGACAGGACGAATGGCGATGAGGAGAAGAAGTCTCTGAATAGTAGTTTGAATGGCCAATCTTTTCCAGGGAGCCCGTCCTGGAAAGACCAGGAAGGAGTCGCCAACATTCGAGGGAATAAGCGTGAGAGACAATATCAAGGACCCACTGGTCAGAGATTATGTGTGCTCACTGTCGAGAAAAAAGTGCCAACCAACCTCCCACCGGCGGCAAGGTCTTGAGTGGGCCGCCCATCCTGTCAGCGGGAAGGGCGCATGGTACCAGAAAACTTTCCTGGGCCTGAATAGGACTCAGTGCCTTTGCGGGCTCCTTGAAAGGACTGTGATCTCTGTCCAAAATGACTGGGAGGAGCCGCAGAGGGAGCCGGTTTATAAGAAAGGAATCTTCGGGAATCACAAGATCTAGAAAATCGCCAAAAAGTCTGAGAACGAGAAGACCGACGTAAAGAAACCTTTGGCTTATCTTCCGGCAAACGCTGAGGTTTAACCTCACCTAGATCCTTTACAAATTTATCCAGATCCTCACCAAAGAGGAGCCTTCCTTTAAAGGGACACTTCAAGAGCCGCGTCTTGGAGGCAACATCTGCTGCCCACTGACACAGCCAAAGCCATCTTCTTAGCCACTGTCACCGCTGCCACTGAGCGAGCTGAGAGACATAACAGATCATAAAAGGTATCAGCCAAGAATGATGAGACGGATTCCAGACACCCTACGGCTGGATCTTCTGGCAGTCATTGAATCCACCGCAATAAGACACGGGCCGCTAGATCCCCGCAAACCATTGCCTGGAGCGAAAGAGCCGATGATGAGAAGGCTGTTTTCAGAAGGCTCTCAACCTTACGGTTTTGTTGGTCTCGAAGCACAGCTCCACCCTCGACCAGAATGGTGGTATGCTTGGTAACACCCGTCACCAATGCATCCACCTTCAGGTATGCCAGCCACCATTCCAATTCTGATGGGGACCAGAGGTATAGCTGACCAAGATACCTCGCTGTACACAGAGAGCTATCTGGGGATTCCCATTCCCGAGACACTATTTGTTGTAGCTCCGCCAGGAAAGGAAAGGCTTATGTATGCCCTGTAAAATGGGATCCGCCTGAGACTGAGAACGGGAACTTAGTGGCTCAGGTGGGTCAGTGAGGCGTAGCACTTCTACCACTTGCCCTATTAAGGTGGGCAACTCCTCTTTCCGAAAGAGTCTGATATCCTGTTAATCTTCATGAGCAGTCACCGGAGTCTGACGGAGAATATTCTCCACCCTCTTGATCTGAACTCTGTCAAAGATCTGCCTTCTTCAGGGGCCACCAGACTGTCCTCTAAAATCCATGAAACTCCTTTGGGAGGACGTCCCCTCTTGAGGTCTGTGATCTTTTGAGTCGGCTCGCAAGGTGTAGAACCTAGTATTCCCTAGGCTGGAGCAGGCAAGGGCTCTGAGGGGACATCTGAGGAGTCTGAGCGCCACAGGGCCCATGCCTGGTGAAACAGAGCCAGGAACTGGCCATCAGAGGGATGCGCGGAAGGCTCAAGCTGCGAGGAGACAGATGGAGACTGCGGAACCAACACTGGAGCACTTTGAGAACCTTCTGCAGGCGGAGAGTGCTGCAGCCCATCCAAGGAAGGGGGTGCTGAGGCACTGAAGTTCAAAGTAGGGAGTGCAACAGGAAGGGTACTAGAAGTTTCTCCTGGATGCGAATAACATGTTGGGCAAGGCCTATTTGTCAGCTCCTTCTGCTTCTTGCTACACACTACACATCTGTGTAGTGAGGAAGGCATAATCTACTTTTTTTTTTTTTTTAAAACAAGTGCCGATCCTGAAAGCAGCCTGCAAAGTGTACCACTAGTCCTGACAACCTCACCAGAACAGGCAAAGGAACTCCGGGGCCTGAAATGAAGAGAAGATGGTGTCAAAAAGCACTTCCCGCCTAAAAATGGCTGATGGGAGACCGATCGCGAAAATGGCCACTGGCTGAAAACCCACCGAAGCAAAAGAATCCCGAATAAAGGCAACGCGCCCAAAGGGCTCCCGAGAGTATCGGACCCGAAAGGACAGTAATAGAGAGGAGAGGAGTGCTGACGGCTGCTTCGGAGGTAGAGAACCCGGTTTTTCCCCAAGCAGAGCTGAAGGAGGAGGAGGGTGGGAGAGAGAGGCCGTCACTCACAGTACCGATCAGTGCCGCTGAGGCTGAGAAGAGGACCGAGAAGCCCTGAGGCTGTAAATTTACTTCAACTTTATTTAAATTAATTTAATTTAATTTAATTTGTCCTCCATCCAGCAGGCAGGCCCTCGTGGCTTAAAGCTGGGAATCCCCCGATGGAGGGAGCTCTACTGATCCATGCGATCAGGAGCTCACCTCAGGAAACACTGCACCTCAGCAAAAACAGTGAAATGGCTGGGATCTGGGAAACCCAGAGGAACACTTTATGTGTGCTCTGGGTGCATCCAGAAAACTAAAGATGAAGGAAAAGAAAGATGAAATTAGACTTACCTGCTAATTGTAGTTCCTTGAGGAACTCCAGTCTAGTCCCAAAACCTCTGGGGTTAAGCACCTCCTCCCGCAGCCTGGAGACCGAGCCCATCACTCTTTTGACGACCCCGGTATAACTAGCCCAGGAACCGCCTCCTTGGTCCAGTAACCAATTGACTAAGCAGACTCACCAGAGAGCATAGTTACTCACCTATAACAGGTGATCTCCGGGAACAGCAGGAATTTAGTCTTCACATATGGGTATCGTCGGTACCGACGGAGCCAGCATCCACTAGGAAAGCTTTTGGGAGCATCCCACAGCGCCTGTGTGCTGCCTTCCCGCCTTTCCCAACTGTCCCTCTCCAGTTGAGTTTAAAGCTGAGACAAAAAGAGAGGGAAAGAGAGAGAGATAGAGAGATACAACTCCTAGGGGAGGTGGGTGGGTTGCGAAGACTAAATTCCTGCTGTTCCCAGAGATCACCTGTTACAGGTGAGTAACAAATGCTATCTCCAGGAACAAGCAGGAATGTAGTCTTCACATATGGGGGACTCCCTAGCTGAAGATGCCAGGGAGAAGGCCCCAGAAGTTGTGTGCCCTTGTGAAATGGCTCCACTTCCCCCCATGGAACTCTGGCATCCTACCAGGGATGGTGGGTAGGAGTTGATTAAGTATGGAACAGGTGTTGAAGAACAGCCTGACCAAACAAGGCATCCCGGCGGGAGTCCTTGTCTAAGCAGTAATGGCCTGTGAAGGTATGAACCGAAGCCCAAGTAGCTGCTTGACAGACTGTGTCTATGCCGTCGATAGACACAGAGTGAAGATGAATCATAGAGGCTGCCATGGCTCTCACATTGTGAGCTGTGACATGGCCTTCAAGAGGAAGGTTTTTACTCTCATAGGCAAAAGATATACACTGTGCAATCCAGCTGGACAGTGTTCTTTTGGAGACTGGAAGTCCCAAATTACTAGGATCAAAAGCAACAAAGAGTTGAGAGGACTTTCTACGTTGCTGTGTCCTTTGCAAGTAAAATGCCAAAGCCCTTTTACAGTCCAAAGTATGAAGATTCCTTTCTGCATTTGAGGCATGAGGCCTTGGGAAGGATACAGGAAGGTAAACCGCTTGGTTTAAATGAAAAGGTGACACCACCTTTGGCATAAAGTGTGGATGAGTCCTAAGGACTACCTTATCATGATGGAACCTTGTATAAGGAGGATCAGCCATCAACGCTTGCAATTCACTGATGCGACGTGCTGATGTGATTGAGATAAGAAAGATGACCTTCCAGGAAAGAAATTTCAAAGAGGTAATGGCTAATGGTTCAAAGGGCGGTTTCATGAGCTGCCCAAGAACAAGATTTAAGTCCCATGCCATCGGTGGTGGCTTAATGGGAGGCTTAGTTAAAAGAAGGCCTCTCATAAATCTCGCTATGAGAGGATGAGAGGAAATAGGTTGTCCATTTAGAGGCTTGAAAGAAGCTGCAATAGCACTCAAATGAACTCTCACTGAATTGGTCTTAAGACCTGCATTTGATAAATGAAGGAAATGCTCCAGTAATGATTCCAGAGGTATCGCAAGAGGGTTAAGACCCTTCTGCGAGCACTATATGGTAAACCTTTTCCACTTAAATGCATAAGAGCGTCTTGTGGAAGGCTTCCTGGAAGCATAAAGGATATCCTTTACCTGCTGGGAAAGGTTAAGACTGTAAAGTTCTAGGCTTTCAGCAACCAGGCCCTGAGATGCAGAGACTGGGGATTGGGATGCCACAGCATCCCGTCCTCTTGAGAAAGGAGATTTGGAGCAGATCCTAACTCCAGAGGCGGAGCTTGAGAGAGATGTAGGAGCAGAGGGTACCACATTTGCCGTGGCCAACGTGGAGCTATGAAAATCATATGACCTCTGTCTCTCTGAAGCTTGAACAGGGTTTTGGGAATTAGGGGAATGGGTGGAAAGGCATACAGGAATTCCTGACCCCAATGGAGGAGGAAAGCATCCCTGGCCTGACAACCCTGAGCCGGAATTCTGGAACAGAACCGGGGAAGTTTGGCATTCAGCGGACTTGCAAAGAGGTCTATGTACGGGGTTCCCCAAATTTGAAAATTTGGCCACCTGGTCTGCATGGAGAGACCATTCGTGTAGAAGCAGAACTCGACTGAGTCTGTCTGCCCAAGAGTTTTGAATGCCTGGAAGATACACCGCAAGGAGATGAATCTGATTCTCTCTGGCGAGGGCCCATAGTCGCAAAGCTTCGTTGCAGAGCGACAGAGAGCCTGTTCCACCCTGCTTGTTCACATAGAACATGGCTACTTGATTGTCCGTTTAAATTAGGGCTGTCTTGTACCTGAGCTGGGTGTGGAATACTCGAAGAGCAAGGAAGATTGCTCTGCGTTCCAGGAGATTGATGTGTAGATAGGCCTCCTGTGGAGTCCAGGTACCCTGGGTAGAGAGGCCTTGCAGGTGGGCTCCCCAACCCACCTGTGAAGCATCTGTTGTTAGAGTGGCTTGGGGTGGGTGTTGCTGAAAAGGAGACCCCACCAAAAGGTTTTGGGGTGACTGCCACCATTGGAGGGACAAAATAAAGCATTCTGAGCTTGCCATTTTGTCTGACAGGCAACCTGACACCTGAGTCCACTGAGTGGATAAAGTCCACTGAGCTGCCCTCATATGGAGGCGAGCATAAGGAACCACATGCATGGTGGATGCCATGTGGCCTAGCAACTGTAACATCTCCCGAGCAGTGAGGTGAGGTTTTAGCACTGCTTGGGAAGCTAACTGCACAATGCGAAGGCAGCGGGGCTGTGGAAGGTAGGCCCTTGTCTGTCTGGTATCCAGCAGAGCTCCTATAAACTCTAGGGACTGAGTGGGAGCAAGATTGGATTTTGGGAAGTTTATGATAAGTCACAAATACTGAAAGATGTGCATTGTGTGGGAGAGAGCAACCCTGGCCTCTGACTCTGAAGGGGCTCGAATGAGCCAGTCATCTAACTAAGGGAAGACGAATATTCCCAGGGTGCGGAGAAATGCTGCCACCACAGCCATGCGTTTTGTGAACACCTTTGGTGCAGAGGCCAGGCCAAAGGGAAGAACCCTGTATTGGTAGTGCTTCCCATGAAAAAGAAAGCGAAGGAACTTTTGGTGAGTTGGATGGATGAGAACATGAGTGCACGCATCCTTGAGAACTACAGAACAAAGCCAATCCTGACTCTGAAGGTATGGCAGCAGAGTTCCTAAAGAAATCATTTTGAACTTCTGTTTGAACAGGAATTTGTTCAATTCTCTGATGTCTAAAATGGGTCTGCGTCCTCCTGTTTTCTTTGGAATAAGGAAATAGGGGGAGTTAAACCATGTACCCCGTTGGGGAATGGGTACCTCTTCTATTGCCCCTTGAGCAAGGAGCACAGTGACTTCTTGACTTAACTCAGGGGTGGGCAAGTCCAGTCCTGGAGAGCCGCAGACCAGTCAGGTTTTCATGATGTCCCTAATGAATATTCATGAGATCTATTTGCATCCACTGCCTTCCACTGTATGGAAATAGGTCCATGAATATTCATTAGGGACATCATGAAAACCTGACTGGTCTGCGGCTCTCCAAGACCGGACTTGCCCACCCCTGACCTAATTGGTTGTTGAGAGAGGACTGAGAATTGAACTGTCTTACCATTGTAGGAGGGGGCATGCTGAGGAAATGAAGCTTGTACCCCTCTCTACAACAGACAGAGTCCAATTTTCTGCTGAGGTAATCTTGCCTCTTATCATCAGGAAGGAGAGGGCTCATAAGCTCTAAATCTCCTGTGACCTCCTTAAGGAACATTCCCATACATAAGACATAGGAACTGATCCTAGCAGAAAGCATGGAAGCCTCGAAGATTCGACGTCCAAAGGCGTCAAGAGTCCTACACTCACGTCCTGGAGGATTAGATGCATGCCTTTTTGCACTCTTTATCCTTCTCATAGCTGATTCCACCACCATGGAATGATGTGGAAATTGAGTCTTCTGAAACCCAGGACAAGGAGGAACTCGATACATGGTGTCGAGTCTTCGAGAATGAGGAGATGTGGTTAGAGGTGTTTCCCACATCCTTAACATGAGATCATGCAAGATCTCATGAATAGGTAAGGTAGCTGCCTACTTGGGAGCTTTAGGGTATTGCAGGATTTCTAATTCCTTTGCCCTAGGCTCTTTTTCAGGAGCCACTGTGATGGAAAGACCTCGGGCCACATCTCGGATAAAATCCTGAAAGGACATATCCTCTGGTGGCGACATCCTACGCTGAGTTGAAGAATCATCCTCAGGACGAAGTACTCTGGTATCGGCAGAGCTTTCAGAGTCTTCAGACTCATCCGAGGATTTGAAGTATCTCCGATCCGGGTGATCGTGCAAGGCACGGTACCGGTACCGATCGAAGTCGGCATCGGAGTGGTCTGGTACAGACTTGTCGATGCCGGATAGAAACACATGACTCGGTCCCGGTAGAATACCTGCCGATGTCGATGCAGTCGGTGCCGGTACCAGTTGAATTGTCTGAAGCGGTTTCAGGGGCATCGAGGCCGTGAGAAGAGCCACCAGACTGTGTTCAATAGCCAAGAATCTCTTGTCTACTGACGCTGCCGATGCTTGGGTATCGGTACCGGATGAAGCGGCCGGCACCCCAGAGCATGGCACCGGTAGTTCTGCCGAGGTTGAAGCCTCGAGAACATCTTGGAGCCCCGTTAGTGCTTTGGAAGCCGAAGCCTCCCACCGGGGCAATTTTGCCAGTGAAAGTCCTTCAAGGGCAATGCCAGAGGCATCTCGATGTCTAGAAGGAGATCTACCCTTTGAGGACAGGCTAGATTTATGCTTAGTTACCTGAGATCCATGGGAGGAAGACGAAGCCCTGGAAGACGTCGATGCCACGGAGGCTGCATCGGAGGGAAAAAGTTGGGCCTAGTGCCCAAAATGGCGTGTGGAAAGACTCCAGAAATAAAGGTTTTTTTTTTTTTTTTTAAGAAAAAAGAACGAACCACCGGCAGTACCGGTGTAGCGTCGAGGGAAGGCAGACGCGACCACAAAAAAGAAGAATAGAAGGGAATTTTTTCTGCGGTGACAGGATGTGCGACCTGTCGGCTCCGCAGAAAACGAAGAACTGGAGAGGGACAGTTGGGAAAGGCGGGAAGGCAGCACACGCAGGCGCTGTGGGATGCTCCCAAAAGCTTTCCTATTGGACGCTGGGGAGCGTTCCCGCGCAGGCTCCGTCGGTACCGACGATACCCATATGTGAAGACTATATTCCTGCTTATTCCTGGAGATCAACAATTAAGTAGATTTCATAACATTTTCTCTTTCTCTGACATTTTTTTTTTATTTTTAACCATCTAGATGTAATTGCTGCAATAACAAAACTGAACTGAACAAGCTGTAATGCACCTAAGAAGCTTTCTACTACCTACATGCTGCTTAGGCCTGCCCCCGCTCTCCTTGTAAAGGATCCCCCAATTTCAATGTACTCTTATTGAAATAACAAATTCTCTCTCCCCCCCCACAGACCGCACCCCTTATAGAAGTCAGTACTGCATAAGCATACGAACCCACTTCGCTTCAGGCTACCGTCCAAACCAAACTCAGGGGAGAGAAGCGGGACTAGACTGGAGTTACTCAAGGAACTACAATTAGCAGGTAAGTCTAATTTCATCTTCCTTATCGTCCCTCCAGTCTAGTCCCAAAACCTCTGAGTGAACAATTCTACCGGGAGGGACCTGCCAGACCAGCCTGAAGCACTGCTGATCCAAATTGCGTATCCCTTTCCGCTTGAACATACAGCCGTTAATGCTTAACAAAAGAATTCAAAGACGACCACGTTGCCGCCTTGCAAATCTCAACCGCCAGCACCAAGCTAAATTCTGCCCAGGAAGCTGCTTGTGCCCTCGTTGAATGAGCCCTTAGCCCCTTCAGCACGAGCTTCCCCTTCAACATATATGCCGAAGCAATCGCCTCCTTGAGCCACCTTGCAATGGAAGACTTTGATGCCGCCTCTCCTTGACATGGCCCTCCAAACATGACAAATAGTATGTCTGTCTTGCGTAACAAAGCCGTTCTCCGCAAGTACGTTCTCAATACCCAACGCACGTCCAGGAACTTTAACCATCCGCAGAACTCGTCCTTACCATCTGAGTCAAACACTGGTAAAGACACCACTTGATTCACGTGAAAAGCAGATACCACCTTAGGCAAGAATGAGGGAACCGTTCTCAACACCACCTTCTTGTTATAGAAAGACAAAAAAGGTTCCGTACAGGAGAAAGCCTGCATCTCCGATACTCTCTGAGCTGAACATGCAAACAAATGCAATGTGTGCCTTCGAGTCAGTGCTGACTCCTGGCGACCCAGAAGCTGCATATCGCTAACCAAAAACATCACCTTGAGAGTGAGATCTTTTAATGTCGCTTTACTCAAGGGCTCAAACAGTTCTAGTACCAATGCTTCCAGTATCAAATTGAGATTCCACATGGGCACCGTCGGTCTATTTGCTGGCCTCAAGAGCACCGCCGCTCGAAGAAACCGCTTAACATCCGGATACGTCCCTAGCACTATCCCTTGCACCTTCCCCTGATAACAGGACAACGCTGCCATGTGGACCCTCAAAGATGCTGCTGCCAAGCCTTTGTCGTAGCCATCCTGCAAAAAGGAGAGAACATGTGGTATAGACGCCCTCAAAGACTGCACCTGCCAGCACTCACACCAGTCCTCAAACACCTGCCAAACGCGCACATACGCCAGCGAGGTAGACCGACGTCTGGCCCTTAACAAGGTAGTAATTACCGATGACGAGTATCCTCTGGCACTCAGCCTTGCCCTTTCAAAAGCCAAGCCGTAAGCGAGAATCAATCCACCTGAGGCGTGTTCAACGGACCCTGTATTAACAGATCCCTCCTGTTCGGCAGCCTCCATGGTTGACCCTCTAGGAGTCTCATCAGGTGGGCATACCAGGGTCTTCTTGGCCAATCCGGCACAATCAGGATTACTCGTCCCCTGTGATGCTCTATTCGCTGTAGCAGATGACCTATTAACACCCAGGGTGGAAACACATACAGGAGCTGATCCTCCAGCCACCTCTGTATCAGAGCGTCCAGACCTTCTGACATCCGTTCTCGCCTTCTGCTGAAAAATCAACTGGCCTTTGCTGACTCGAACGTTGCCATGAGATCCATTACCGGAGTCCCCCACCGACGTACCAGTAGTTCGAATGCCTCTGGGTGGAGCATCCACTCTCCTGGGTCTACCTTGACCCGACTCAAAAAAATCGGCTGTCACGTTGTCCACTCCTGCCACTTGCACCACCACCAAGGCCCCCAGGTGATTCTCGGCCCAGGTTAACAGCTCCTCTGACTCCTCTTTCAGGGCTACACTGCTTGTGCCTCCCTGATGATTGTTGTAGGCCACTGCTGTTGCATTGTCTGACAGCACCCGGACCGCCTTTCCCTGTAGGCCTCACCTGAAGGCCCGAAGCGCTAGAGTCACCGCTCTTAGTTTAAACCGGTTGATGGACCAACTCCTTTCTATTGCTGTCCACTGGCCCTGGGCAAACCGTCCTTCGAAGTGTGCTCCCCAGCCAAACAAATTGGCATCCGTGGTCATCAGCGCCCAAGCCAGCGACTCGAAAGGCATCCTCTTCTCTAGACACCCTGGAACTAGCAACCACTGGAGAGCACTCCTTGTCTCTGGCAGGCAGGGTAGCTTCTGCGACAACTTGTCCGACTGATGCGACCATCTTCTCAGTAATGCTCTCTGCAGTGG
This sequence comes from Ichthyophis bannanicus, assembly GCA_033557465.1. Lineage (NCBI taxonomy): Eukaryota > Metazoa > Chordata > Amphibia > Gymnophiona > Ichthyophiidae > Ichthyophis > Ichthyophis bannanicus. Next base: position 365,350,570 of record CM066033.1, on the reverse strand, counting down.
CCGCATGTGGGCCCCTGCCGACAGCATTAACTTGAGCGTCGCCGCCATCGTCCCTAGAAGCTGCAGATAATGCCACGCCCTGGGAGCAGACTTCCTCAGAAAGGCGCGGACGAGCTTTCTCAGTCTTTGCGCCCTTAGACTTGGTAGAAAAACCTTTCCTGATTCTGTATTGAATCGAGCCCCTAAGTACTCCAGATCCTGCAATGGGAATAACTTGCTTTTTGTCACATTGACTACCCATCTGAGGCTCTGTAAGAATTGCACCACCCGCAGGATAATCTCCTCGATCTTGCCCGTAACAACCAATCATCTAGGTAAGGGTGAACCAAAATCCCTTCCTTTCTCAGAGCTGCTGCCACTACCACCATCACTTTGGTGAAGGTTGTTGGGGCTGTTGCCAAGCCAAACAGCAGTGCCTGGAATTGAAAATGTCCCATGGGTACTGCAAACCTGAGAAACCTCTGATGCTCGAGGCGAATTGGGATGTGCAAATAAGCCTCTGACAAATCTAAAGACGTGAGAAACTCCCCCTGTCGAACAGCGACTATGACCGACCTTAGGGTCTCTATCCGAAAATGAGACACCCTCAGACAGTGATTTACTCTCTTGAGATCCAGAATAGGCCGAAAAGCTCCTTCCTTTTTTGGTACCACAAAGTATCTGGAGTATCAACTGCATCCAGAGGGACCGGCACCACTGCCCGAAACGCGAGGAGTTTCTCTAAAGTTTCTCTTACCGCCAACCGCTTCGACCGAGCTCTGCAGGGAGATAGAACGAATGAATCGACCACTGGAAGTTGGAACTCGAGGGCATAGCCTTCCCGAACTACCTTCAACACCCACCGATCTGACTAACTTGGGTCCAGGCAGGATAAAAGTCCCTTAGTCGACCCCCCACAGGCACCAACCCCACCTGGACCCCCCTTATATTTCATTCTGATTTTCTAAGGTTCATGGACGAGGATGCCCCAAACCCTCTACCTGCCCCTCTGAATCCTCGAAAGCCCTGGGATCTGTAGGGAAAATGTCCTCTTTGAAACTGACCAAATCTTGGCATACGAAAACGTCAAAACTCCCTTTGCTGACTCTTGGACGCCACTCCCGGCTGTCCCTGCTTCTGCTTAACCTCCGGCAGCCATCCACCCTTAGACTCACCCAGATCTTTTACTATCTTATCTAAATCCTCTCCAAAGAGGAGCTTACCTCGAAAGGGCAGCTTACCTAACCTAGTTTTAGAGGAGCTGTCTGCCGCCCATTTGCGGAGTCAGAGATATCTCCTCGCCGCTATAACCGACGCCATACTCTTTGACAGGCCTCAGATAAGATCATAATGTATATCCGCCAGATAAGAAGTCCCGGATTCCAACTGAGATGCCTCCTCGGACGAGTCCTCCCCTGAATCCTTTGCGACCACCGAAGACATGCTCTTGCCACCCAAGCCCCACAAATAGAGACGTGCATGGAAAGGGCATTCAAATCAAACACCTGCTTCAACAAGGTTTCCAGCCTCCTATCCTGAGCATCTTTAAGGACCGCCGCATCCACCTTGGGGGATTTAAAAGGGTCCTTATCCTGATCCACCAAAGGATACAGACGCGTCAACACTCTGGACGCCTTGAGCCCTGCCTCCAGCGTACCCCATTCTTCCTGAATCATCTCTCTCACCACTCTATGAACCGGAAAGGCCCTCTGAGACTTTCGTACAGCCTGTAACAAGGGATCCTCCAATGCGGAATCCACCACCAGCCCCACTGACGATATATTAAGCACCTTAAGCGTTTCTGCGATAAGGGCCGGTAGCTCCTCCCGCCGAAACAACCAAACCACCCTTGCCTGGTCCTCCTGTTCCGCAAGCTCGCCTTCCTCCAATTCTTCCTCTACATCTAACTCATCCATATCCTCCGACAGACTATCCGGAACCGAAACCTGCTCCGTCCTGTCCTTCAGAACCTTAGGCTTCTTAGAGGGGACGTCGTCTGCTCCTAAGTCCAGGGAAGGTCTGGGCGCTTTACTCCCAGGCCCCCTTCCCCAGTGCCACCTGCAGATCCCTGCGCGTCTCTCCACAGAGGGCTTGCTGGAGTAACGCCACAAAATCCTGTGAAAAAATCACCGCCAACCCCCCCTGTAACAGAGGTTGGGGGGAAGGGATGTCAGTGGCTGAAGATGGTCCCGCTACCGGCTCCATGGGTGGTAAGGCAGGAAGAAGAGGGTCCAGAGCAGTAGAAGCGCTCTCTTTCTGAGCCTCCGTCCCCCCTTGCACTAGAGTTTCTGTTGCGGACGCCTCTTGCACGCACCCCCTGCAAACCCCCGTCTCTGACACAGAACCCCTCCTAGCGCCACATACTAAACATTGAGGCTTAGAAGGCATGCTGCCTAGTCTGGAAATCCTGCTTATCTACCCAGACCGTCACAGCTCCCAAAAAGATCCATGTCTTTTTTTTTTTTTAAATGCACGTTAACCGGCGTTTGACAAAATCTCTCTAGCAGGGCCGCTCCCTATAATGTCTTCTCTGCGCCCCGACAACCTTAAAAACAGCCCTGCTCCGCTTTGCAACAGTTTGGTGCTCCGAAATCTCCCACGCAGCCGCCACGTGGCTCGGGCCTACTCTCCCCGATTAATCTGCCACCTGTGGACTAATACCGCGCCTTTGGAACTCCTGTTCTGCTCACCTTCTCTCCTTGCTCTTCCGAATCCCGGCAAGCAGCCCCGCGCTCAGCCCTTTCTCCTCAGAGCAGCTTCGGTGTCGGGGAGCACAGCCGCCGAAATCACTGCTGCTTCAACCGCCGCTGCAAACCTTGTGCTCCCATTGTCTCCGGTCACGGCGACTCATGGCTCCTCACCCAAAACGCGGGTTCGGGAGCCGGAGACCCCTCTACCTTCTCCCACACTCTTCCCCGGAACCAACCAAATAGATCTTCCTGAAGGGGGAGGGGGGGCCGTCTTTTTTTTTTTTTTTTTACACTATTGTCTAAATACTAGCTACCTCACTTGACCTATCTAACTCCCTAGCTCTCCTTATTTATTCCTCCAGTGAGTCCCTAAACCTCTGGGCTCATGCCTCCTCCAGATGTTTGGAGACTGAGATAACTGGACCAAGGAGGCAGTTCCTGGGCTAGTTATACCGGTGTCATCAAAAGAGTGATGGGCCGGTCTCCAGGCTGCGGGGGAGGTGCTTAACCCCAGAGGTTTCGGGACTAGACTGGAGGGACGATAAAGAGTAGTTACTCATCTGTAACAGGTGTTCTCCAGGAGCAGCAGGAATCAGTCCTCACATATGGGTGACGTCGACGGAGCCCCCGTGCGGAGCATTTCCCCAGCTTTCATAGAAAGCCTTTGGGAATGCAGCACGCATGCACGGTCCCCTTCCCGCCCAAGGGTGCCATCTTGCTCAGTCTGATGACATAGCTAAAAGACAGCAAAATATCAAAAATAAACTATATGACTGCAACTCCAAGGGGTGGAGGGAGGGTTGTGAGGACTGATTCCTGCTGCTCCTGGAGAACACCTGTTACAGGTAAGTAACTACTCTTTCTCCAGGACCAAGCAGGAAGTCAGTCCTCACATATGGGACTCCCTAGCTTAGGGCTACCAGAGGCCCCAAAATGAAAAATGAGCTCCCTCTAGAGCCTCAGCATGCAAGAACAGAATCTTCTCTGATAACGCCCCCGACAGGTAGCCCAACACCAGGGCCGGAGGGTAGGAGATGCCTAGACCTCAAAGAGATTATGGAGTACCGCTTGCCCTAAAGCACTGTCCCTGCGGGACTCCCTCTCAAGGCAGTAGTGGGCCGCAAAAGTCTGGCTTGAAGACCAAGTAGCGGCCCAGCAGATGACTGCCAATGGAACAGAGCGGAGATGAGCCACCGACGCAGCCTTCTCCCTGACACGGTGAGCCATAACTCGACCCTGCAACGAGAGGCTGGCTGCCCTGTAAGCCCAGGCGATGCAGTCAGCTACCTATATGGACAAAGTACACTTGGAGACAGCCAACCCCAACTTATTGGGGTCGTAAGAGACGAAGAGTTGAACCGCCCTCCAGTGCTCCCGCGTACAGTGAAGGTAGAAGGACAACGCCCTCCTACAGTCCAGGGTATGCAGGACCATCTCAGCCCGGCTAGCATGAGGCCTGGGAAAGAAAGTCGGAAGAACCACCTCCTGTTTGAGGTGGAAGGAGGGGACAACCTTTGGAAGGAACTTAGGGTGAGTCCATAAGACTACCCTGTTCATATAGAACCTAGTATAAGGTGCTTCTGAAACTAGAGCCTGAAGCTCACTCACTCGCCTAGCTGAGGTAAGGGCTATCAGAAATAGCATTTTCCAAGACAGAAAACGCAGAGGGCAAGTAGCCATAGGTTCAAATAGTGGGCAAGTAAGCCGTTGCAAGACCACATTTAAATCCCATTCAGGGGCAGGTGGACGCACTGGAGGCTTAAGCAAAAGCAGGCCTCTGAGGAATCGGGCCACCAAAGGATGACTGGAGAGAGACTGACCCTCCACCTGTGAGTGGTGTGCTGAAAGAGCACTAAGATGTACTCTAACAGAATTGGACTTAAGGCCTAGGTTGGACAGGTGAAGAAAATACTGCAGCACCACTGGTACCAGGCATGAGAAGGGATTCTCGTTGTGTTGAGTACACCAGGCAGAAAATCTACGCCACTTAAGGGCATAAGACTTTCTGGTGGACTGCCTCCTAGAGGCCAAGACTACGTCCTCCACTTCCCTAGGCAGTAGTAAAGACGCTAGGACTATCCTTTCAGCAGCCAGGCCATCAAGTTGAGGGACTGGAGATTGGGGTGTAAGAGAGATCCCTGCTCCTGAGACAGGAGTTTGGGTTGCATCCCCAGAGGAAAAGGAGTGTCCACCGCTAGTTGCAACAGTAGTGGGAACCAGGGTTGCCTTGGCCACCAGGGGGTCACCAGAATCACTGAGGCCTTGCCCCGGATCACCTTGAATAGTGTCTTGGACACTAGAGGCGTGGGAGGAAACGCATATAGGAGGCCTGTAGACCATGGAATGAGAAGCGCATCCGCTGCTATTCTGAGAGGATGCGGTTGTCTGGAGCAGAACCTGTGAAGTTGACGGTTCAGAGGACTGGCAAAGAGATCTATGGTTGGAAGACCCCATCTCAGGAAGATCCGTTGAACCACTAAAGGGTTCAACTGCCATTCGTGTGGCTGCAGAATCCTGCTCAATCTGTCCGCCAGGTAATTCTCCTGACCCGGGAGGTAGACTGCTTTGAGAATAATGCCATGATTGACTGCCCAGGAGCACAGTTTCTGCACTTCCTGCCATAGAAGGCGGACCCTGTGCCCCCTTGTTTGTTCACATAGAACATAGCCACTTGATTGTCTGTCTAAACTAAGATGGACTGGTGAGAGATGAGATGAAAGTTCTCAGGGCTAAGCGGATAGCTCTCAGTTCTAAGAGATTGATCTGCTGTGCGGCCTCCCAAGGAGTCCACAGGCCTTGAGTACATGCCCCTTGGCAATGCGCACCCCAACCTTGAACAGAAGCATCGGTTGTCAGCACCTGAGAGTGTGGAGGTGCCTGAAAAGGCACCCCTTGCACTAGATTCGGAAGATAAAGCCACCATTGCAGAGAAGACTGTAGTAGGCTGGACACCCTCACTTTGTCCGCGAGGCTGCCTGTGGCCTGGTGCCACTGAGTTCTGAGGCCCCACTGAGCTGGTCTCATGTGTAGAAGAGCATTTGGAGTCACATGGACCGTGGATGCCATGTGGCCTAAGAGCCTTAGAAATTGTCTGGCAGAGACCAGAGAATTGCTGTGGAATAGCCTGGCTAGAACCATCAATCTGTGGGCCCTGTCCACTGGTAGAAAGGCCTTTGCCTGAAATGTGTCTAGTCGAGCTCCTATGAACTCCATGTTCTGGGAGGGATGCAAACTGGACTTTGCGAAGTTTATGACAAACCCCAGGTGCTGGAGCAGAGCAACAGTGCGAAGGGTGGCTTGATTGGCTCATCAGGGGTCAGTCCCCGCAAGAAGCCAATCGTCCAGATATGGAAAGACAAAGAGGCCCTGAACCCTGAGGTAGGCCGCTACCATTGCCAGGCACTTGGTGAATACCCTGGGGGCGGATGTAAGGCCAAAAGGCAGTACTCTGCACCGATAATGGTTTCCTCCCACTACAAATCTGAGATATTGTCTGTGTTCTCGATGAATAAGGATGTGAGTATAAGCATCCTTTAGATCTAAGGAGCATAGCCAAAGCAGTACTCTGCACCGATAATGGTTTCCTCCCACTACAAATCTGAGATATTGTCTGTGTTCTCGATGAATAAGGATGTGAGTATAAGCATCCTTTAGATCTAAGGAGCATAGCCAATCTCCCTGCTGGAGGTAGGGCAGCAGGATTCCAAGGGTAAGCATCTTGAACTTTTCCCTCTCCAGGAACTTGTTCAGGTTTCGCAAGTCTAGGATGGGTCTGAGGCCTCCTGTTCTCTTTGGTATTAGGAAGTACCTGGAATAGAAGCCATGGCCTTTCAGGTGGTGGGGCACCGGTTCCACTGCCTGATCCTTTAGAAGACCTGCCAACTCCTGCAGGAGTAAATCCCTGTGCAGAGGGAGTCTGGGAGGTTTCCCTGGAAAAAAGGAGGGGGGTACCTGGTGGAAGTGGAGGAGATAGCCCTTCTGGACTATACTTAGAACCCAGGTATCCCTTGTGACGGCCGACCACCTGTGGACGAACAGGGCCAGCCTGCCTTCAGTGCTGATGGGGGCCAGCTGAGAAGGAGAGGCTATGCCAATGCAGTCAAAATCCCCCTCCCTGCTGAGCAGGAGCCGGAGTAGGAGGTTTGGAGGCCTTCTGCCTATGGGGCCCATGACCCTGCCCCTTGGCCTGCTGACCCTGTTGGGGAGCTACAGAGGCCTGATAATGAGGGTACTGTTTATAGGCAGATGACTTCCTCGGGTAAAAGGTCTTTTTCCCCGAGCCCTTCTTCTTCTGAGAAGGGGCAGAGGTTTTTCTGGACAGCCTTGTCCGGGTAAGAGTCTCAGTCTCGAGTTCGGCAGCCTTGTCAGCCATGGGCTTGCCAAAGAGGTTTTCACCTCGGCAGGGGACATCGACCAACTTGTCCTGCACCCATGGCTCGAGGTCCGATGACTATAGCCAAGCCTGACGGCGTGCACCGATGCCGGCCGTGGCTACTCGGGCCGAAGCCTCGAAGACATCATAGGCTGCTCGAGATATAAACTTTGAGCACTCACGAATACCCGAGGACAGAGCATTGAACCTCTGCAAAGGTTTCTCGGAGAGACCAGAAGAGAACCCGGCAATCTCCTTTGCCAGGTCTTGAAGGTACATGCCCATGTACAGCTGGTAGGTCTGGACACGGCAAGCAAGCATAGAGCCCTGGAAGCACTTCTTACTGAGGGCATCCAAGTTCTGGGCCTCCCGGCCAGGAGGCACCGAGAAGTGCATCTTCTGATTCTTCAGACGATGCATGGCCGATTCCACAACCATAGAATGGTGCGGTAATTGTGCCTTTTGGAACCCGGGGCTCTTGCGGACTCGATAGATGGAATCTACCCGCTTGCTCAAAACCGGCGTCGAGGCCGGCGCCTCCCACATGCGGAAGAGCAACCATTCCAGCATCGGAGGAACCGGAACAGTAAAGGCCTCCTTTGGAGGAGAGTCATACTGTAGGGCCTCGAGCTCCTCGGCTCGAGGCTCCTCCTCAGGATCCGCGGGGAATGCCAAAGCCTTGGCCATGTCCCGCACGAAATCCGAGAACCGGGTATCCTTCGGGGGGGGGGGGGGACCTTCTCCGAGGCTCGGACTCGGGTGAGTCCGACAGAACGCACCGAGTTCGAAAGGTGTCGGGCAACTCCTCATCCTCCGTCTCCCAGCCGGACTCCTCGGAGGAGGAATCGAGCGGCTCCGGTCGGGCAGGCATCGATGCCATCCGCCCCGACGCCAAGGGTACCAGCGTCGACGACATCGGTCCCGAATGGGAGGCCGAGGGGGACCTTGGCCGAGGGTCGACTCGAGCTCGCATGGACTCGAGGATCGGCTAGGCCTCTGGGGTCGACTTGGATGTCGATGTCCCGGTGGTTGGGGCAGATGCACCGGTGAGACCGGCGATCAGTGCCGGCAGCTGTTCCATGAAGGCAGCCAAGCTGCTCTCTAAGGCCGTCAACCTGAGTCCGAGCTCAGGAGACTCAGCAGCCCCCGACTCGGGCCCCGGCGGCACCGGGCCCGACGTCGGCTCCCCTGGAGGCGAGTCCACGAGGACTACAGTACTCACGTGACCCGGGGACTCCATATCCACACGAGGTTGTTTTGCAGGCCTCTCTGACTCCGAAGACCCAGGACGGCGCTCGGGGCTATGCGACCTGGCCCTCGAGGAGCCAAGTGAGTCCACCGACGCCGCCCTCGTGGGTTTTTTCTTCTTACGATGCTCCCGCAAGGGAGACCCCCTTTCAGAGGAGCCTCGACGATGCTCGGGGCCGGCGTCCCGAGATATCGAGGCCTCTGACGAGGTCCGGGCACGACCGGACGCTGAGTCAGAGAAGATTCTTTCCTTTTGGTGCAGCTGACTCCGTAACGCCTTAGAGGACATTTTCCCACACGGACCACAGATCATCGGGTCATGATCGGATCCGAGGCATCGGAGGCAGCAGTCATGTGTGTCAGTGAGAGACACAAGTTTCTTGCACCGATCACACTTTTTAAACCCGCTGGCAGCCATCGGGGAAAAAAGGGCCCCTGCAAGGTCAAACGACAGGGCTGCCAGTGAAAAAAGAAAAAATGGCGCGAACGCTAGTCACTAAGGACAAAAACTGAAAAAGAGATCCGGGCTCGATACCGATGTATCGGGCCCAGGCGGGAAAGGGAAACCGGCGTCGAACCGAAGAAAACAGGTTAACGCAGAGAAAAATCAACTTCTTCCTCGGGTGAAACGAATATACATCCGTCAGGCTCTGCGGAAAAAAGAAGACTGAGCAAGATGGCACCCTTGGACGGGAAGGGGACCGCGCATGCACGCTGCATTCCCAAAGGCTTTCTATGAAAGCTGGGGAAATGCTCCGCACGGGGGCACCGTCAGCGTTGACGTCACCTATATGTGAGGACTGACTTCCTGCTTGGTCCTGGAGAAGAAATTAAACTTAAAGAGAAAATATAGAACACCCTCATCTGCTGGAGACAGAGAAAATACTGAGGAGGACCCCTAGGGGTAGACCTATACCAACCAGAGCCCAACCAATCAGAGCTCTGGAGTTTTTTTTCTCTGTCTCCAACATCTGCTGGCAGGGGAGCATAACCCGCTTGTCTGGACTGGTCTAGCAGTATGAACTGGAAAGACGACATGCTTCGCAATGTAGAAGGTCAACGCAAAAGAGGAAGGCCAGCAATGAGATAAATCGACACAATAACAGCAGCTACGGGTGCCAGTCTGTCAACAATGAGCTGCCTGACTGAAGACCAAACACAATTTAGGACAACTATGCAGAAGGTTGCCATGAGTCGACACTGCCTCGATGGCACTTACCAACAACAAGTTGCACAGACATCATTTTTTTTGTTGTATACCTTTGAACATACTATTAAAACATTATGATGACATACAGTTGGAATAGTTCCAATTATTTCTCACAATATTGTACACAACATATATATAATGCAAGGGCGCCAATAATATTGACCACAACTATAGGTAAAACTTGGTTTCTATCTATTTATTTGGCTTTAGCTCACACTTTTTCACTGGTAGCTCAAGGTGAGCTACATTCAGGTATAGTGGATTGTAAGCCCTTCGGGGACAGGGAAATATCTAAGTTTTTACCTGATGGAACACAGAGTGAAGAGACTTGCTGAAGGTCACCAGAGTATCAGTGCTAGAAGTGGGATTTGAACATTGGCTTTGTTGGTTCTTAGCCCACTGCTCTAACCACTAGGCTATGTTTCCACTCTAAAAGCATAGGTTTCTAGGAGCACCTCTAATTGTTTAAGCGAATCCTCTCACATAGACCTCATGGACTGGATTTAGATAGCAAGTTTTCCACATCAAATACATTTCTTCAAGCCTCCTGTCTTATAACAAGCTAACTTAATGGCATAATAAATAACAGAAGGTAAATATAGAAATAGTTAATTTAGTTGGTCCAGTTGAGATTCATCCACTTTGGAATGATGTGCATATACATTTTCATATGTAGTCCAAAACCAGCTTTCCTCTCTGCAATGTCTTTTACCCAGATTCTTAACTTTTTTCTACCACTGCCTCCCATTGCAGGCAAAATCTGTTAGTGACAGTCTCAATCACCTCCACTAGAATGCCATCTCAAGCCTTCAACTGCTTCTTACAAGACCAATACTTAAACATACAAGGGAGCTTGGGTGCTGACTTATCTTGACTCAATTGTAATTTCCATAGGAGCAGGGACAGTCTCTAATGTGCACCTGTACTACACTGTTTATATATAGTAACCCTGTGTGACTTGCAAACTGGCGCCCTCAACCCACCCATTTGTATGTAGGCATTCACTCTTGCGTTCCAATTTAGGAAAAAGGACTAAAAATCAAGTTGATCTATGCACTTCCTTCAAGGTAGATACTATGAAAGAATAATGTGCTGGACGCGGGAGGCTCCTGGAGACACGGGTTTTTGAAGAATGTAGTATTTTTCTTACCATCTTTGGTGACATGTACAACAAACAGCCCTTCTTCATTCCCCAGAGCTATCCGTTCATGATCTAAGACCAAGAAGAGAGAAGTAGTTAAGATTCAGCACTTTTGTCCAAAGCGGTTTAGCCAGTTAGCAAGTCTGCTAGCCAGCTAAACCGTGCTCAATGGGATATTCAGGGGCACTAAAGTGATTAGTGCTGCTGAATATCCCCAACTACTAGGTTTAAACACCCCGATGCTAACCGCTTAGCATCAAGACATTTTGGGGGTGGTGACATAGCAGCTGAATATCACTGCTGACCAGCTAACCTAACTGGCTAATGTAAACCAGCTAATGTTAGGCAGAAAAAAGCCTGTCCTAACTTTAGCTGGTTTAGTTGTCCCACCAGCAACTGAATATCACTGCTGACTTCTTAGCTAAAATGTTAACCTGGCCACCTAGATATTCAATGCCAGTGGCTAGATATGGTCCCGGCACTGAATATCGGGGCATTATTTAAAGCAGCGATAGCCAGCCACTAACAGTGTCAGCCACCTCTGTTAAATATGTTCCCTGTGAAATCCACTGCAGCAATGATGATATGTGAACTGACCCAATCTACTCAGCTACTGCTGGGTGTGTATGCCTTCATTGTTGCTCCATGGCTGTGTGCAAGAGAAAGCGGCTAAGATGGGTATGCTGCAGAATGAACGTTCACATTTTCACAAGAGGGAGGAAGGAAGGAAGCAATCCAAGCCATGACTAAAGTAAAAACAGCAAACCCTGTTGGAATACAATGACTTCTCTTTGAAACATTTTCCAGTTTCCATTTTACTAAACCTGACAAAACCCTTAAAGCCACTCAAAAAACTGCTTATTAGCCAAGTTATTCCAAAGACAGCAGGCAGCAAAACAAACATTGCAAAATGGTTTAATTTCTTCTCACTATCTTTTGAAATTTAAATACAAACTTGACAGCATTTCTCTTCTTTATGTTTTCTTTATAATCAAATTTTTATTGTTTTTATCATAAACTACAACCCATAAGCAACATTAACATGATACAAGCTTTATTTTTCTATAGAAAATGCATTACACTTTAAACCTCACAACTAGACCCCGAACTCCCCCATCCCCTCTAACCACCCCTATCTTATGTTTTTCTCCATTTTGCCAACTACATCCCCTCCCCCTTCCTACCTCTATGACCCACCCCACACCCCATCCACTGCTATACGCTAGGTGTGAATCCTACAACCAATTATTATCCCCCAATTACTGATTCCCTGCCCTCCCTATTTCTGACGTCCTCGAAAACTATTCCCCCAAACTACTTCCATCCTTTTAAGATTCCTCCTTCACAAAGTTGTTAGTCTATTCGAGCAACATAAATTGCTCAGTTTCTTATACAAATCCCTACATCTGGTATTTTATCTTGCTTCCAATAACATGCATGTAATTAACAAACCACTAATATGGTCACCTTCCAGAGCGAATTTAGCCTGTTGAATTTATAAATTGCCGCGCTCTAATATTAACCTTGAGATTGTAATATTGTATCATTTCAGTGTTATTAAACAGTTGTTGTGTTTTGTAAATTTCTATAATAATTACATTAGATTATAAGCAACAAGGTCTCAGACTAACATGGGGCTTTAATTCAGACTTCAACGCGTCTGATATTCGTGCACCCTTTTGCATCAATGACCTTTTCTTGTGTCGCTTAATTCACAATCAAACTAAATCAAACTCTTTACTTGAATCAAAATATGGTTTAGGGGGGAAAGGGAGGGAAGGGGGGAAGTTCGGTCTTTATTTGTTACTAGATGCTTGTAACAAGGAACAAGGGTGGATTGGTTGCATTGGCTTTGTGTTTTGTTTTTTTTGTTTTTTTGGGGGGGTGGTGGGGGAAACAAGGGGGTGGGGGTGGAAGGTTAGGGTGTATCACTGTATTAAATATGAACATGACTGTGATTGTTGCTGTGCTAGTTACACACTGTTTTGCACTGATGTTGTTTTATGTGTTGTGTTCAATAAACAAAATTTAAACATAAAGCAGTGCTTAACTTTAACATGTTGTCCCCCACTGTTGTAAAGTTTCTTCAGGGGGTTTCTTTTGAAAGCACTGGTGACAAAATAGAAATCTTACTTGTTAGTCACAATCTCTTCATTTCTTACCTATAGTTCTCAATCTGAATTTGTGTTCTATGACAAACCTCCAAACTTTACTATATTCCTTTACCTCAATTGTATACGTTGTTGATTCTTTGTTGCAATCGTTCTATGAGCCTATTGGCTTCTCAAACCAACGCCGCGCATGCGGGTTGGCTGTTGTGCATGCCTCTTCTATGGCGTTAATGACATCATTCTATTCATCTGTGTTTAATTATTTAGCTCTTTAATTTAACTAAAATTGACATAATTTATACCAGTCTGCCTTCCTTTATGTGCATACATTCCAATCAATTTGGGCATTTAAGCCATCCGGGATGACTGACTGCAGATAAATCCATCTCTGCTCACGAATCAATAGAGTTTGATCTTTTGATTTTCCGTTGTGGCCCGCATCGATTTGGTCTATACAAAAGCAACGCAGCTCTTTGAACTTGTGGCTATGTTCCAAACAATGGTCCACTATTGGTGCTTCTATTTTCTTGCAGTTCAGTCTACTTCGATGTTCATTCATTCTCACTCTAAAAGGGCGTATTGTTTTGCCTACATATATTAGATGACATGAGCAATGAATACAATAAACAACATAGCTAGAACTGCAAAACTGCGGGACTCAATTTTGAAAAACACGACGGATGTTCATAATGTTAATTTAGCTAGAAAATATTCTCCATATAGTTCTCAAATTAAACGAATTATGAAAAAACACATTAATGTTATACATAGCATTGCAGGGTTAGAAGAGAAAAATATCCGTTGTGTCTGGCAGTTTTGCAGCCTTTATTAACCCAACAAGTAGAAAACGTTAACGGACATAAAAAATGTGGTGACTGCAAAATTTGTGATATCACCTTGGAAGTAACTAAATTTCAACATCATGGTATAACATATCAGCTCAAAAATAAAACAACTTGCGGTTCTAGCTATGTTGTTTATTGTATTCAATGCCATGTCATCTAATATATGTAGGCAAAACAATACGCCCTTTTAGAGTGAGAATGAACATCGAAGTAGATTGAATTGCAAGAAAATAGAAGCACCAATAGTGGACCATTGTTTGGAACATAGCCACAAGTTCGAAGAGCTGCGTTGCTTTTGTATAGACCAAATCGATGCGGGCCACAACGGAAAATCAAAAGATCAAACTCTATTGATTCGTGAGCAGAGATGGATTTATAATCTGCAGTCATCCCGGATGGCTTAAATGCCCAAATTGATTGGAATGTATGCACATAATGGAAGGCAGACTGGTATAAATTATGTCAATTTTAGTTAAAGAGCTAAATAATTAAACACAGATGAATAGAATGATGTCATTAACGCCATAGAAGAGGCATGCAGAACAGCCAACCCGCATGCGCGGCGTTGGTTTGAGAAGCCGACAGGCTCATAGAACGATTGCAACAAAGAATCAACAACGTATACAATTGAGGTAAAGGAATATAGTAAAGTTTGGAGGTTTATGTCATAGAACACAAATTCAGATTGAGAACTATAGGTAAGAAAGGAAAAGATTGTGATTAACAAGTAAGATTTCTATCTATTTTGTCACCAGTGCTTTCAAAAGAAACCCCCTGAAGAAACTTTACAACAGTGGGGGACAACATGTTAAAGTTAAGCACGGCTTTATATTTTGATTCAAGTAAACAGTTTGATTTAGTTTGATTATGAATTAAGCGACACAAGAAAAGGTCATTGATGCAAAAGGGTGCACGAATATCACACGTTGAAGTCTGAATTAAAGTCCCATGTTAGTCTGAGAACTTGTTGCTTATAATCTAATGTAATTATTATAGAAATTTACAAAACACAACAACTGTTTAATAACACTGAAACGATACAATATTACAATCTCAAGGTTAATATTAGAGCGCAGCAATTTATAAATTCAACAGTCCAATAACATGCAACCACTGTGCACTTAAGTAGGGCTCCAGTTCTTCTTATTTCCCTTTGGGTCCCTACAATGCAGCAGAAGCATCTTGGGGTGCTGAGGAATCTGTGTATTCACCATCTCTCCCAGTCCTCATTCACCACCAGGCAAGACCACCACATATGTATGAATGTACCCATGTGCCCACACCTACGCCAGCATCTATCCATCACTTTTCATAAATTTTATATATGCCACCTGTGAAGTAGCTTACAGTCATTTTCTACTACAGTTGCTGAAATCAAGATCTTGGAAATGTTGAGAAACATCCTCCTCTTGTATACTGGTCCCCAAGTCCTCCCTATACTCCTGCTATTTAGGCTTAACAGTCAAGGTCTGAAGGAGGAGACTACAGGATCCTGGAGATCAGACCCTTATTTCTAACCAGTCCCGTGTAAAATGCTTTAAATGGGGTCTTTTCTCTCCCAGGCTCCTCTCCTCTTCCCTATGTGGTCAGGTAATGCTTGAGATGTAGATCTCCCCAAAATCCTGCAATCCTAATGAAAAATTTTCCTTAACCACATCAAAGGTTGACATGCCTTCCCCCAATCAAAAGGTTAGCCACTCTGCTCAATCCTTTATCTTCCCATGTCTGAAGACCAAAGAAGTCCACCCTGGCAAAAAATCTGGATTGCTCCTAATTGGAGTAAACACTGAGATTGCTTTCTGATCTAAAATCATATCATTATATAAATCTCACACCCACAAGCTCAAATTCATATATAGCTTTTTTACTTTCCTTAGTACACTCAATATTCCTGGGCCCCCCAGGTTAGCTGGTCCAATCCTCTACTCCCCCCCCCTTCCCATCCCCACCCCCCCACTACCGCTATCTGTTCTATAGTCACTCACTGCTTTCTTTCTCTGTGCCATAGTTCCTCAGCTGTAGAGTACCTCAGTGGTCAATCCTCTCCCCTCTGCTTTAACATTTTCCTTGCCCCTTTGGCCACACTTATTCAATCCTTCAGCTTTTCGTGTTACTTATATGCAGATGATATTCTTCTTTTGGCACAAACCTACAGTCTCTCCCTAGACCTGAAAGGATTAAACAACTGTCTGACCAAGGTAGCCAGCTGGCTACAAGATAATGCTCTATGTCTGAACCTAGCAAAATCAACTGCTACATGGATAACTGATTCCTCTGCTTCCCCTTCTCTAGCCCCATTCACAGCTAACACGCTCCTCGCCCTCATCCCCTCATTCAAGTACTTAGGGATTTCCCTTGATGGTGAACTATCTTCCGCAATTACATCAGCAAATTGACTTACTCCACTTTTGCAGCTCTCCATCTGCATGATACACCCCTTTCTAGACCCCCTGCACAAATTTCTTTTATCCTGAGTATGGTAATTTCTAGACTTGACCACTGCAACATCATATTCGCAAGGCTGCCTGTTTATCATCTAAAAAGACTCCAACCATACAGAATTCCACCATCTGCTTACTCACCCGGGCTAAGAAATTTGATCATGTAACTCCACTACTGTTCCATTACCACTGGCTTCCAGTGCCCTGTCATGTCCGATACAAGATACTTCTCCTCACCTACTAAGCTCTTCATGGTGTAGCCCCAGATTATCTATCCGTCCTCACTATTCCCTATGCCCCTTCCCATTTGTGGTCACTCCATGGAAACTGCCTCATCATCCCTCCCCCAACTAGAGCCAAACTGGAATCCACCAGGAGGTCTGTTTTCTTTTTAATTGCCTCCTCCCTCTAGAATAGTCTTCCTCAGTCAATCCATTTAGAACCCAACTTAAAAGTTTTAAGACCTGCTTAAAAACTCAATTATTTCAGCAAGCCTTCAGGCTCACGATAAGCCAATAGGAAGTTGGTAAGTGTTATGCTGCCCCCCGCCCCCGCGGTGTTTGTTCCTCCATGTCACACTCCCCCCTCACCCTCTTTTCCAAATGTTCCAACTAAGTTGTTCTATGTCTTACTGACCTCTCAGCCTTTCCGTACCGGACTCTGGAGTTCTTTTCTGCCTCTTTCTCAAACAGTGTTTTAATTGTAAACTGCTCTGCATATGTCTGATCAATAGGGCGGTATATCAAACACATTCAATGATTGCCTTGATTGCTCTCTCTCCAGTCCTTTATCACTCTGCTGCTATGTAATATTTCTTAAGATCTGGAACTACCACTACCAGCCCCCTGACCTTTCATCTCAAACAAGATCACTATAGCTACCTTGGAGGCCTATGTCACCAAATGAACCTGAATAACTTCTTTTGTAATCCCCTAATTGAGCCTTCTGGTATTTGTTATTTATTTATTTGTATTTAGCTCATTCCTATCTCAAGTGGCATTCCTATCTCAAGTGATTGGAATAGGCAAAGTAGCTTAGGCAGGACTACCATCTTAGTACTCACGAATTGTCCCGCCCGCAAAAGGTTCGGTCTCCTCCTCTGGTGTTTCCATTAACAAACTATAATTGATCTGGTACAATTTTGAATTCCTAGGTATTTGATGTTTAGTTTAGCCCACTTAAAAGAAAAATTGTTTTGAACCTCTTGTTTTTGCCTGTCTGTGAGGAAAGGTTTTCAAAATTATGGATTTATTCATATTAACTTTAAACCCAGCCAGCTTCCCATATTATATGTGGTGCTGATCATGAACAAAATATTATCGACAAAATGATCTCCTCTTAATGTTTAAGATTTTTTAAAATATTTTTCTTTGGGGAATGCAATTGTGTATGTAAATGACAGTCTAATTACGATCAGACAGCTGCTCTGAAAGTCTTCCTCTCCTGCCCTACGGTCTCTGCATAATCAGTAACTCACCACTAGCACTTCTTGCTGTCTCACTAGCTTCCCTAAACATCTGGATGCACTGGACTTCCTTGCTGGCTTACAGCTGTCCAGGAACCTATTTTAGAGATGCACACTTTACGGTCTTCTCTTGCTAAAGGAGATTCTCAGAGATCACAAAATCATGGTCACTCACCCAAGGTCCTAGTGCATCGACAAACTAGTCTTTTTCCCTTTCAAGGAGCTTCCTAAAATTTGTTTTATGCCTTGTTTCTGCAATACAGCAGCTTCCCTTTAAATCCCTGTTCTCTATAACGTTGAAAAAGGCAGCAGACGTTTTTTCTTTTTTGTGAAGCAGCTTGAAATATATCCAAATGCTGCTTCCTTTACCAGTCAAAAGCAAAATTTGCTCTACTGTATCTTCTTATGTTTATCTGGTTCCTTCGTTCTTCTAATCAGATCTTTAAACAACAAAATGGGAATGTAAGATTAACTGCATAAACATTACTTATTTAACGAGTCTTTACGTACAGAGAGAAATAGGAACAGCTCGTGCTCAGACCAGCATGACCTAACAGGAAGCATTGGGAGAAAATGCCTACCTAAGATAGCTGCTGACTGTGTAGTTTTAATGAGGGGCAGGGTGCTGTCATAAGCTTCTTTGGAAATGTAAACCGAACGATCTTTCAGTTTGTTCTTCTTCAGGATCCTGTGCAGTTCATTCAGGACCCCCACCCACTTGCTCTTCTCATTCTCGCTGTCCGCTAGAATCAGGATTGAACACTTGTTACTGGAGGCTGAGAGCTGGGAAGCTGTAACCTAAAATAGAAAAAAGCAATAGTATATATATAAAAGAAATGAAAAAACTTTTTTCTCCAATTGTTCTTTTCTAGAAGACCAGTTAGTGTTGCTAGCCCTGACAGGCAGGATCACAAAAGTACTACTCAGAACAGTAATTTCCAATCACTCCAACACTCAGGACCAGCCACACTGAAGACCCTAGTTCTCTAAATAGATGTTCCGATAAATGTCAAATTCAGGACTTCTAATAAATTACCCTGTGATGAGCACAATTGTCTCTTGGGCACATAACACCATAATCCGTTATTCAAGTAAAATGGTTTCCCATTTCTTATAGCCTTAAATATCCACACTACAATTTAAGGCTGCATCTCTTTCTAACGGGAAACCCATGTAATTTCTTAGGCAACTGTCGAGCACCCTCATCTTTCTTACCTTTAGCAGAAACCTAGCAATAGTATTTTGTACAATCTGCAACTTTTTAGCAATTTATCTCGCAAACCCACATATAACACATTACAATAATCCCAAATACTTAACAACAGAGTCTGCATTATTATCCGCAATTCTTTTTCCCCAAAGTATGGTTTAAGTTGCCTTTCTATTTCAAAATCTTTCGTACCTCCGGATTTAGTAATTTTAAATGAAGCAAACAAAGGTTAAATTAGAAGTTAGATATTTGGGAATAATTTTAGACCAACACCTAAATCTTTCAAAACATGTAACTAATGTAACAAAAACTATTTTTACAAAACTAAAAATGTTTCAACACCTAAGACCTCTATTATCTTCAAATGATTTTAGAACAGTAATTCAAATAATGATTTTTCCTCATTTTGATTTTTGTAATGTTTTATTTATGGGTCTTCCTAAACAAATTATTAAAAAACTCCAATTGGCCCAAAACACAGCAGTAAGAATAATTATACAATTACCAATTAAAGATCATATCGCTCCAATCCTAAAATCTATACACTGGCTCCCTATAGAGAGCAGAATTAAATTTAAAGCCATACATTCAATATTTAAGTTAATTCATTCAGAATCCTCCTCTTATTTAAAATAAATTATTCAAATTGTCCCTGATAAAAGATCACAGAGAGGTATTTCTAAAAACATGTTGGTCTCTCCTTCTGATCTAAAAGCTTTCAGCATATCTACATCGAAAAAGGGCATTTTCTCTTTTCCCTCCCTCCTTATGGAATTCACTTCCTCCTGCAATCAGATCCACAGATGATCCAAAATCTTTTAGAAGACTTTTAAAAACTTTTTTACTTAAGGAACATTATGATAATTCAATTTCTTAAATATACCTTTAGTAATTTAATTTATTTATTTTCCCAGTTTTGTATTAATTTTAAGATCTCTATATATTATAATATTTGTATTTAAAGCTCCCGTTTTTATTTATATTTATACTTTAAAATTTTAATTGTTAACTGTATTTCACTTTATTTTCAAGTTTCACTGTAAACCGCTTTTATTTCCGAAAGGCGGTATATAAGATCAATTAAATAAATAAATAAATAAATAAATTTTAAGTTATAAAAAAACTGATTTAGATACATTGGAAACCAATTTAATCTGAATCCCATATTTTTTGACTTACCCCCCAAGGATTGACGTTCATTGATGTATGACTTCTCAATTTCTTCCATATTAAGCAAACTTTCTTAGTTACATTCAAGACCAATCCATAATAATGTAACCAATTCTTAATCTTCTCCAAACAACCCTTCATCATCTGCAGAGCTGTTTCTAATACCCTTCCAATGGAACTATCAACTGTATGATTTCAATATGCCAGATGTTGATTGGCACATTCCTTCTGCAGTATCATCTAGAAGTAAGGAGATCCTGGATTCTCTACAGGGAGAACTAGTCAGGCAAGTGGTAACAGACCCCACACGTCAAGGGGCCATACTGGACTTGGTGCTTACCAATGGTGAAAGTGTTTCTGATGTTGTAGTGGGAGATCATTTTGCATCCAGTGATCACCAGATGGTGTGGCTCAGTATTAGGACTAGGGCTGTTAGAATACATTCAAAGGTGAGGATCTTAGACTTTAGGAAGACTAACTTTGCCAAGATGGACCAATACCTCAGGGAGTTGTTAGTGGGATGGGAACAGCTAGGGTATGTAGAAAAACAGTGGGCAAAACTGAAAGGGGATATTTTAAGGGCAACCAACCTTTTTGTTAAAATGGTAGGTAAAAGGAAAAGGAGACCGCTATGGCTTTTGAAAGAAGTAGCTGAAAAAGTGAAGAAAAAGAAGGAGGCTTTCATGAAATACAAGAGATCACAGAGCGAGGAGGACAGGCATCTATATTTGGAAAAACTTAGAGAAGCTAGCAAAGTAGTCAGGAAGGCAAAGATTCAAAAGGAGGAGGAAATAATGCAATAAAATGGGGGGATAAGACATTTTTTCAGATATGTTAGTGAGAAGAGGAAGGGCAAAAGTGGTATTGTCAGACTCAAGGGTGCAGGGGAGGAATATGTAGAAGCTGATAAGGATAAAGCGGAATTGCTTAACAACTATTTCTGCTCTGTGTTCACAGATGAAGAACCAGGAGCAGGACCTCAGAAAACACCCACAAACAGGAATAGAAGCAAGGGACATCTTGAACAATTTTCAGAAGACTGTGTTCGTGAGAAACTAGCTCAACTTAAAGTAGACAAAGCGATGGGACCGGATGGGATACACCCTAGAATACTGAGGAAACTTGGGGACGTTCTAGCAGCTCCACTGACTGACCTTTTCAATACCTCGTTAGAGTCGGGAGTGGTGCCAAAGGACTGGAGAGATGCTCATGTGGTGCCTTTACACAAAAGCGGAAGTAAGGATGTGGTTGAAAACTACAGGCTGGTTAGTTTAACTTCGGTGGTGAGTAAATTATTGGAAACGCTGCTGAAAGAGAAAATAGTGAGGTTTCTGGAGTCCAGCGGATTACAGGATCCGAGGCAGCATGGATTCACCAGAGGCAGGTCTTGTCAGACAAATCTGATTGATTTCTTTGACTGGGTGACCAGGGAGTTGGACTGAGGGAGAGCCCTAGATGTGGTGTATTTAGATTTCAGTAAAGCCTTTGACACTGTTCCTCACAGGCGACTTATAAACAAACTGAGCACCCTAGGGATGGACCCTAAAGTTACTGCTTGGGTTAGAAACTGGTTGGGTGGGAGGCAAGAAAGAGTACAGGTAAATGGAGCTTACTCTGAGGAAAAGGATGTTACCAGTGGTGTGCCCCAGGGATCTGTCCTTGGTCTGATTCTTTTTAACATCTTTGTTAGTGATATAGCAGAAGGGCTGTCTGGTAAGGTTTGCCTCTTTGCGGATGATACCAAAATCTGCAATAGAGTAGACACCCAGGAAGGTGTAGATAATATGAGGAGGGATCTAGCTAAGCTTGAAGAATGGTCTAGAATTTGGCAGCTGGGATTTAATGTTAAAAAATGTAAGGTCATGCATTTGGGATGGAGCAATCCAAGGGAGCAATATAGTATAGTGGGTGAAGTACTTTTGTCCACTAAAGAAGAGCGGGACCTAGGCGTGGTTGTCTCTGATGATCTTAAAGTAGCTAAAGAGGTAGAAAAGACGACGGCAAAAACTAGAAGGATGCTTGGGTTCATACAGAGAGGAATGGCTAGCAGTAAAAGGAGGTGATAATGCCTCTGTATAAGTCTTTGGTGCAACCTCATTTGGAGTATAGTGTGCAATTCTGGAGAATGCACCTTCAAAAGGATGTGAACAGGATGGAGTCAGTGCAGAGGGTGGCTACTAAAATGATTAGTGGGCTTCATTATAAAGCATATGAGGACAGACTTAAGGATCTTAATATGTACACCTTAGAGGAAAGGTGGTATAGAGGCGATATGATTGAGATGTTTAAATACCTCCGTGGCATAAATGTTCAGGGAGAGAGCCTCTTTCAATTGAAAGCAATTTCTGCTACGAGGGGACATGGGATGAGGATGAAGGGAGATAGATTCATGAGTGATATGCAGAAATATTTCTTTATGGAAGGAGTAGTGGATCAGTGGAATAGTCTCCTACTGGAGGTGGTAGAGATGAGGACAGTAACTGAATTCAAAAAAGTATGGGACAAACACAGAGGATCTCTGAGGGTAAAAGGGGGACTGTTGTAGTTGTTGATGTGGAAGGACAGACTAGATACGCCATGTGGTCTTTTTCTGTCGTCATATTTCTATGTTTCTATGTATGTCATCTGCATAGATGTAACTTTCAATACCATCTTACTGAACCACTTTTTGTACAGGTTGAAGAAAAATATTTAAAAAAATAGGGGAAGTGGTGAGCCCTGCTGCACCCCTGGAACCCAATGTTTCCCCAATAAGTAATTCCTATACTTCACTTTAGAACTTCGACCTTCCATAAAGCGTAGTTACTCACCTGTATCAAGTGACCTCTGGGAACAGCAGGAATTTAGTCTTCATATATGGGTGACATCGGTACAGACGGAGCCCACGCGGGAACACTCCCCAGCGTCCAATAGGAAAGCCTTTGGGAGCATACCACTCCGTCTGCGTTGCTACCTTCCTGTCTTCCCAACTCCCCCTCCTCAGTTGAGTTTGTAGCTAAGAGAAAAGGAGAGAAGAAACCTACAACTCCTAGGGGAGGAGGGAGGTTGTGAAGACTAAATTCATGCAGTTCCCAGAGATCACCTGTTACAGGTGAGTAACTACGCTATCTCCAGGAACAAGCTGGAATGTAGTCTTCATATATGTGACTCCCTAGCTTCCAGATGCCAGAGAAAATGACCTCAGAACCGGTAGGTTTGCCTCAGGACAGGCTTCAGGAGGTCATGAATCCTCTATGAATGTCTGGTATTGTTCTGGGACGAGGGTAGGAGTTGTCCTTAAGTCTGAAAGAGATGCTGGAGAATAGTTTGACCAAACATGGCATCCCGGTGGGAGTCCTTGTCTAAACATTAATGAGCAGCAAAGGTATGGACTGAAAACCAGGTTTCTGCTTTGCAGATTTCGTCAACGGCAACAGAATGTAGGTGTGGCCTGGGGGTACCCGAGGACCGGTTTGGGAACCACTGATTTAGAGAGAGTACATTTAGATACTGACAACCCCAAGTGACTGGGATCAAAGGAGAGGAATAACTGAGAGCCTTTGCGGTGGTCAGTTGTTCTTTGAAGATAGAATACCAAGGCACATTTGCAGTCAAGTGCATGCAGGGTTGCCTCTGCCCAAGAAGAATGTGGTCTAGGAAAAAAGACAGGAAGGTAGACTGACTGATTCAAAATGAAAGGAGACCCCACCTTTGGCATGAAATGGGGGTGAGTCCTTAGGACAACCTTGCTATGGTGAAACTCTTTGTAAGGTGGGTCTGCCACCAAAGCTTGTAGTTCACTAATGCATCTGGCCAAAGCGAGTTCAATGAGGATGATGACATTCCATATCAGAAACTTTAGCGATGTAGTGCTAAGGGTTCAAAGGGTGGCTTGAGAAGTTGCCCTAAAACGACACGGAGGTCCCAGGCCACTAGTGGTGGTCTTATGGGAGGATTGGTGAGCAAGAGACCTCTCATGAAGCGTGCCACAATCGGCTGTGAGGAAATTGGTTGTCCATCCAGGAGATGGTGAGAGGCTGCGGTTGTATTCAGATGAACTCTTACCGAGTTGGTTTTGAGATCGGAAGAGGATAGATGGAGGAGATACTGGAGAAGCGCCTCCACTGGAGCCAAGAAGAGATTAAGGTCCTTCTGAGAACACCAGATGGAAAATCTACGCCACTTGAAAAGGTAAGAATGTCTGGTGGATGGCTTTCTAGAGGTTAAGAGGATCTCCTTTACTTCCTGATTAAGGTTGAGATGCTGTAATACTATGCTTTCAGCAGCCATACCATAGGTGGAGAGACTGTGGATTGGGATGTAGCAGAGTCCCCTCCTCTTGAGAGAGATCTGGAGCAGATCTGAGATCTAGGGGTTGAGTCTGAGACAGATGTAGGAGAGGAAACCACAGTTGATGTGGCCAACGTGGGACTATGAGTATCATGAGGCCCCTGTCCACCTGGAGCTTGAAAAGCATCTTGGGAGTCAGAGGAATGGGAGGAAAAGCATACAGGAACTCTTGATCCCAGTGGAGATGAAAAGCATCCACCTCCTGGTTGCCCGACATGGGAGTCTTGGTGCAGAAGCAGGGAATTTTGGTATTCTGAGGCGTGGCAAACAGGTCGATCTCTGGGGTCCCCCAGGTCTGAAAAATGAAGGATGCTGTCTCCGTGTGGAGAGACCATTTGTGGGGAAGGAGGATCAGACTCGAAACTGTCCGCTAAGACATTTTGCTCCCCTGGAAGATATACTGCTTGTAGGTGTATCTGATGAGTAATGGCAAAGGACCACAGATGGAGAGCCTCTCTGCAAAGGGGCCAAGATCCTGTTCCCCCTTGCTTGTTCACATAGAACATGGCTATCTGATTGTCTGTTTGGACCAGGAACCTCTGAGAACTTAGATGTACCTGAAAGACTTTGAGGGCATTGTATATTGCCCAAAGTTCCAGTAGATTTATCTGGAGCTTGGACTCCTCCTCCGTCTGGAGGTCCTGAGTGGAGAGGGACCCTGATGGGCCCCCCACTCCTATTTGGTGGCATCCATTGTCAGGATACATTGATGTGGAGGCATCTAAAAAGGTGACCAGACGAGGAGATTCTCTGGGGAACACCACCATAGGAGTGATGTGGCCAGAGGGGCAGACACTGATATTTGGCTTGAGAGACGGTCTGAGGCCTGTGTCCAGTGTGAAGCCAGAGCACAGTGGGCTGTGCGCATATGCAGGCATGATGTGGCATTATATGTACTGTTGAGGCCATATGGCCTAGAAGCTGTAGCATCTCTTGAGCAGTGAGATGATCTTTGACACGGGCCTGAGATGCCAGCTGGATGGGACGAGAACAGCGGGGCTGAGGTAGAAATGCCCTTGACTGTTAAGTATTTAAGAGAGCTCCTATGAATGCTAATGTTTGAGTAGGAGTGAGAAGGGACTTCGGAAGATTTATCACATGGTACGAGAGAGAGACAGGCGAACCTCTTAGGAGGTTCCTGCCCTTATGAGCCAGTCGTCTAAATAAGGGAAGACAAATATCCCTAGAGATCTTAGAAATGTGGCCACGACCACTATGCACTTTGTGAAACTCTCGGGGCAAAGGCGAGTCCAAATGGCGGGACACTGTACTGATAATGTTTTACTTGAAACATGAAGCGTAGATATTTCCTGTGTTCTGGATGAATCAGGATATTTGTGTATGCTTCCTTGAGATCTAGAGAACAAAGCCAGTCCTGACTCTGGAGATAGGGTAGGAGGGTCCCTAGAGAGACCATCTTGAACTTCTTGCAGACAAGAAACTTGCTTAGGTTTCTGAGGTCCAGGATGGGTCTGTATCCCCTGGTTTTCTTTGATATGAGAAAGTACAGAGAGTAGAAACCCACTCCCTTTTGGGATTTTGGGACCTCCTCTATGGCACCACCTGACAGCAGAGAGGTGACCTCTTGTAGCAACAGAGCAATGAGAGGAGGCTGAGAAGGATATTCCCTCACCATTGTGGAGGGAGGCAGAGTCTGTAGGTGAAGTCTGTACCCCTCCGCCACTATGGTCATGGGTCCAGTGCTCTGAAGTGATTAGATACCACCTGTGGGCATAGTGACAGAGTCTGCCGGCAATGTTGGGGGAAGGGGGTCTCCGGAGGCAAAGTGGCTATGTTCTCTAGGAAAAAGTCAAAAACCAGGCGCAGGTTGAGTCTGCGGAGCTGGCTGGTTTTTAGGAGTCTGTGGCTTCTTCTGCTGCTTGGGAGGCTGTTGCCTCTTTTGAGTACCCTGAGGATAGTACTGCGAAGCAGGGGTGTAAGAAGGATAACATTTCTTCTTACTGAAGAAAGTCGTCTTTGCTGCTGCTTTCTTCTTCTCCAGGTTGGCAGTTGTTCTAGAAAGCCTGTTTAGGGTAGTATTCTCAGACTCCAACTGAAATGTCTTGTCTTGCCAATCTTTGCCAAAAAGGTTTTCGCCTGTGCAAGGAATATTGCCCAGTTTATCTCAAACCCATTGTCAAGATCTGACGCTTGAAGCCAAGCAATCCTGCATGCCGCAATGCAGATTGAGGTGGCCCTACTGGTACACTCAAAGCAGTCAAAGGTTGCCCTATTTACAAACTTTGACACGTTCTGGGCATGTTTGACCAATGTGAAATAGTCAGCTCTCTTATCATCAGGAAGAGGAGCCACAGACTCAAGATCTCTAGTAACCTCCCTAAGGAACATATCCCTAATACAGTATGTATGAACTTATCCTGGCTTAAAGCATGGAGGCCTGAAAATATTGATGCCTGAAAGCATCAAGAGTCCTCGCTTCTCTACCAGGAGGGTTCGAAGAATGAGTCTCTGAACTTTTAATTCAATGCATTGCCAATTCCACCACCAGTGAGTGATGAGGCAACTGAGTTTTTTGGAATCCAGGAGACTCCGGTACTCGATACATGGTTGTCGAATATGGGGAGAGATGGTAAGGGGCATCTCCCACATCTGGAGCATGAGGTCCTGGAGGATGCGGTGAACCAGAAGGGTGGCAGCCTCTTTAGGAGCCATAGGGTATTGGAGGATTTCTAATTCCTCAGCCCTAGGTTCTTTTTCAGATGTTACTGTAATGGACAGTCCCCCTGGCCAGATTCCGAATAAATTCTTGAAAAGTCATGTCCTCAGGAGGGGGCATGCGGCGTTCTGAAGAGGGAGAAGGATCCTCCGGTATACTTTGAATTGCTCGAGTATTGATCTATTCCTCATCAGAAGAATCAGAATCTGACGATTCAAAGTATCGACGAGAGCAATGTCCGCGCTCAGCTAAGGCCCGGTACCAATCGAAATCAGTATCGGATCGGGGAGGTTGAGTGGAAGAGCCACCGGTACCAGGGATGGACTCGAGGGCAAGCAATGGTGGTAGTGGTTCGATGGGTACAAACCCCAATGCAGACTGCATTGGTACCGTGGACAGTGCCAGTGCCAGCGGTACCATCGATAGGGGTTTGATCATAACAGACGCCATTAGTAGGGCCCCCAAGCTGTGCTCGATGACAAGGATACGTTGATCCATAGAGTCCACTGATGCTTGAGTATTGGTACCAGACATGCGGGCTACCGTCTCAGAGCATGGCATCAGGAGCTCTCCAGATGTGGAGACCACGGGAGCAACCTGGGACCCCTTGATGGCTTTGGAGGAAGGGTCCTCCTGCCGGGGTAGTTTGTTGGCTGATACACCTCTAGGGCAACATACAAGGCAGCTCGATTCTTAGAAAGAGATCTACCCTTGGGGGATCGGTGTATCTTCAAAGACTTATGTTTTGATACTTGAGATCCATGAGAGAAAGACGATACCTTCGATGACGTCGATGCTAGACTCTGAGGCAAAGAGCGTGCCTAACTTTGCAGCTTGATTCTGCAGGCCTCTTTTTGTCATCTTCCTACATAAAGGATATTCTGAAGGCTGGTGGTCGGGCTGGTGGTCGGGCCCAAGGCATTTGAGACACCAGTCATGGGTGTCGGTAGCCGAGATGCTACCACCACATTTAGAACATTTCTTAAAACCACTAGCTGGTTTTTCCATTATGCTGAAGCAAATAGTAGGCTTAAGACCTAAAATGGCGTCAATGCACTCAAGAAAGTTCTAATTTACTTTTTAGAAAAAGAAAAAGAAAAGAATAGAAAAGAACCAACAGTAGTCAGTCCTGGCATAGACTACTGGACGCTGGGGAGCGTTCCCACACAGTCTGTCGGTACCGACGTCACCCATATGTGAAGACCACATGCCCTGCTTATTCCTGGAGATAGGACTCTAACCATGTTAATGCAGTACCTTTAATACCAATTTGCTGGCAGCGATCAATCAATGTCTCTCTCTCGATTAGGTCAAACACTGCCGATATATCCAGTGATATCTATAAAACTGTAGTCCCTTTATGAAAATGAAAATATACCTAATCTAAAACAGCAATCAACAAAGTCTCTGTGCCACTACCTACTCAGAAACCTCCCTAACCTACATCTAACAAATTAAAATCTTCAAGAAATCACAAAGTTGATGACATGCTTCTTTTTCTCCCAATTTAGCCAACATGGGTAGGTAAGAGAGAGGATGGAAATTTTCACAATTCTTTATATCAGCACCTTCTTTCTTCAGAACTGGAGAAACTACAGCTTCTTTCAATTGTAAAGGTACCACTATCTCTATCAAAGAGCAATGGACCCAAGATAGGCCCATTGGTGCCTTTGGCTTCAAGGTCAGCACAGTCTCGGTGTTCCTTAATTCCTCAGTATATCAATCCATTTAATCAATCCCACATGCTCTCTGAACATTTTTTTAAAAATTGCAATAGATGCAGGATCTAAGGGATAAAATGTAATATTCAAAGTCTTAAGTAAAACCCCATCCCTCTTAGCTGTTACTGGATAAAAATCATATAGAATTATATCCATACTTCACTTTAACAGCTCTTCTTCAATCCAAATCTGCAGGACCCTTGACTTCCTTCATTGTCATCTTCTTTAAATACTCAACTTTCTGTATGAAAAAACTCAGCTAATATTTCAGTCTCTCCTTCCTCAGTATCAACTGGATCTGCTACCTTCCCCTGCCTAACTAAATTTTTTACTACACTAAATAATTATTTTGATTTATTGCCAGGGAAAGGGAATTTGAAAGGAGCAATTCACACTTTGGTGCAGCAGTTGGAGTTTCTTGAATCCTGCAGTAATCTGTCTGCCTTCTTTCCCACCAGGAGTACAGCATATGGGATTTTCCATATCCACATATGTACATCCCGGAAGAGAAGATGGATAGGTGCTACCACCAGAGCTGACCGTAAAGAAGAATGGGTCCCAAGGTGATTCAGCTTAAGTGCCCCCTCCAAGAATCAAGAATGCATGAGAGCAGGGGGTCAGTGAAACTGCACAGACTGCTGCTACACCTAACCCACTGCCACTCCCAAGTGATCTCTGATATAGGAAGTGATGTCATAGGAAGCTCAGAAGCACAAGGCTTGGGGTGGTCATCTTGATGCCCTGTCTCCCCTAAGGACAGTTCTGGATACAATCATTTTTGGGGCTTTGAGTACTTTAGGAAACCAATTAAATGCCCCTAGATTCTCCTTGATCTGGAAATCAAAAGGGATGACCTTAACCATTCCTTTGAACCTGGAAAACAAAAGTACTCAGGTGGAGAGATCACTTCTTCCTTTTGGAAGACTCTAAGTGGAAATATGGAGAATGTTTCTCTGAGACACACTTGCAGCACAAAGATTCTTCAGATTTTAAGTCCTTATATACTGAGGAATTAAGGAGTACCGAGACTGTGCTGACCTCGAAGCCAAAGGCACCAATGGGCCTATCTTGGGTCCATTCTTCCTATGATCAGTGTTGAGGGAGAAACTGACTCAGCTTCCCAGATCTGTGTCCGTGGATTGAACTTTGGAGCAGCCAATTTACACAAATTTTTAATATGGCAAATCATTGTTGGCACCAGAACATTTGTTGATGATGGAGAAACAGCTGTTGGATTGCTCTACGGACCAACAGGGGTTGAAGGACTTGATATTTCAACCTCAGTGCCAATAGTGCATTCAACAAACAGGAGCAAAGTTCTTTCCAATTGTGCATTAAAAAATGTGAATGAAAACAGGGTAGGCATAATAGGAGTTTGTACATCTCACATGGCTCTATTAAGGGACAATTACAAAAGCATCAAGATTGCCCTGGATGGTCTATTGTAGAATGGCAAGTTAACCACTAGGTGCATCTGTTTCTGATTGTATGGTACCTCCAATATGTCTAGACGCCCAGATTCGTGCACTGAGAAGCCGTTTAAACATCTTGGAACCTTTGCTCAACATCTGGTGCTTGCTACCTTTGGCTTTCAGTACCTATCTTTGGATGCCTGGCTCAGATTTGGTTGGGGAGATCAAAACTTGGCTTGCCTCTTGGACCTATCCTTATGGCAAAGCACGAAAGATGTTGAGAAGCTTATCACCTATCTGTATCTTGCCATCAGTCCTTGATTTACCCTGGTCCTCCCAGTTATTTCGTAGGTTGTCTTGATTAGATTGTAAGCTCTGATGAGCAGAGACTGTCTCTTACTTGTACAAGTACAGTGCTGTCTATGCCTTGTAGCGCTATACAAATGATAAGCAGTAGTAGTAGTAGTGATTGGCCTCCCAGCTATGTGCTGAACCTTTGAAGTCAGCTTCTTGGTGGTGGCTTTAAATATACTGACAAACATAAGGCAATGGCCATCCTTCAAGGTCTGAACCTTACAGGCCAACATTATGATCCTCCACAACAGAAATGCAGAATTACTTAGTGATGGTCAGTGATAGAATTTTCCATGTGCACTTGAGTCAGATTTGAAACTGCTAGTTTGCTTCTTGGGAGAGTTAAGAAAATGACAAAGCAAAATGAAAAAAAAAGAAAACATATTTTCATAGAAAAACATTAACTGAAGGCCTGTCCTTTGCCCTGTTTCCCGCAAAAAAATAAAATAAATAAAAGGTATGTGGTGTGGTAGGGAAGCCAAAACCCTCATTAGGAAACTAAGAGGCTAAAATAAATGTCTGGCTGAAGCCAAGAAGAAAAACGTGAATAGTGGACTGAGAAACCTGGAACCTGCTGGAATATGTCCAACTGAGCCAGAGAGGAAAAAGGAAACTGTGGCGTCACCATGGCACAGGAAGTGGCATGCATGGACAGAAAAGACTTGCTATCTTTTGCAGAGAGCTATAGAATGTTGTTCTCCTTAGCCTCGTATTCAGGTAAGCACCTTATTTATGTGACATGGTGACTTGCTTGCCTTCAAAGAAAGCCTGCTACATTCTGACATCCAAGAAGACTATGCAACCAATGACTGCAGAAGTTTTAAAACATTAAGTAAAACCCCGGGTTCACACACATCCACTTACTCTAAAAATGCAGGGGACATCTTTTCGGTTTGCGTGAATAACATCAGAAGCCAAGACAGAACTTACAGAGAACTCTTCATCCCTTCAAAAGACAGATAACATTACATATAGGAAAATAAAGACATTTCACTTACTGCAGATAAGAATCAAAAGACTTAGATATAGTGAGCTGAATACACACACTTCTAACCAAGACATTAAAGATTTTTCTACCTCCAGTGTGACTGCTGCACCAAGATTTCTTTTCAGAAGAATGGAGGAGGAAGAATCTAAACTATATTTTAAGATATTAAGTACTCAAAGTACAGTGAGATTTTTTGCCCTTCCTTTGCAATCCTCCCTTGATTTATCCTGGTCCTCCCAGTTGTTGTGTGGGTTGTCTTGATTTCCAATTTTATACCTGTGGAACCCCAGGCTATTTAATAACTGCATCCCTTCTGTTGCAAAGCATGAGTACTCTTAGCTGCACTGTATAGAGGTATTCCATGGGGTGGGGTAGGTTTGGGACAAGGATTACAATAACACACAGAGTTTAAGTCAAAAAAAGCAGGTACAAGTTTCTCCTTCGGCAGTTTCAGAGGAAAAGTGCTGATAATATGAAAACTGTCCTCAAAAGAGAACCAATTATAGATATATGAGAGCCTGTGCACACCTCAATAAAGGCAACGCACTGATGTTAACTGAGTGTGGGCTCACAGGTAATCTATTTGCATAGCACGCCAAAATTCAAGAAAAGATCAGAGGTAGAAAAAAGTCAGTGAATATTGGACATTAAAACAGACTTGACAAATCCTGACTGCTATTTTAAACTCTATTTATCCCCTCCTTCCTCCCCCACAGAATAATGTTAAAATAATGTAATAATGCCGAATTTGTAGCCAACTGCATGAAAAGGAAAGAAGTGAGATATGGACTCAGTTAATTCAGTTTTAGGTCCTGAAGACCTCCTCAGTTACAGGACTATCAGGAAGTTCCAAAGTTTAGAGCAAATGATTTACAATAATGCCCCTTCCCCTCTTCTCTCGAGAAGGTCCTCACCTCATGTCAATCACTTGACTGACTACAACACTGGGCTGGGAAGCTTTGCCGTCAGCGATGTCATAGAGAAAGAGTTTGAAATCACAGACGACAGCCAGAGTTCTCTGCCATCCTTTTTTTACTCCTGCGGGCTTAGGAACCTATAAGAGAGAAGAGAGATTTACTCAGCAAGGATCCACTGTGAGGTGTTGTGAAAGTTCTGAAAAAGAATACCTCTGTGCAGTCACCAAGAACTTGGCTTGACTAACCAAATACTTTAGAAAACAGATAAAATACATCATAAGATTCAAAACTGTATGTTACAGTTCTTTTAATACAGGCCTTGGCAATTTTGGCAGTTCAAAATCTTAGGAGCCAATGGTTGCGACCTCCTAACTTCTCCCCCACCCTCACTGCCTACATTCTCCATTGACTTTCTTCCCTTTGCAATATGATATATGTCTGGGAAGGGAGGAAACTTCTGAAGAGGCATCTTTAGACAGAAATATGTAGAAAGTGTCTTGTGTGTGCTTGTGTGGTGCAATGGTGGTTTGCTCCTCTGTGCATGGGATGTGGCGGTGAATGCCTTTGTGTGGGTGGGATGCAGGACTGCGGTACATGTGTGCGTTACTGCAGAGCTGGGGAGCATCTGTGTGTGTGAGTAGTGTGTGGTGTGGAGGTGAAGTGCCTACGTGTATGCGTCATTGGTGCGGAGGTTGGGTACCTGTGTATGTACATCTGTTGTGTGGAGGTAGGGTGCTTGTGTGTGTGAGTGTGTTCTGGGTAGGGGGATGCACCTTTTCGCATACTCATTGTGCTCTTTTGTCCCTGTATTCATCCTTGTAACCTTCAACACCTTGCACTTTCCTCCCTAACCCCTCCCCATGTTCTGTCCCCCTTCCAGACTCTCCGCTTTTCTCTCTCCCTAGCAATCCTACCCCCTCCCTGCCCTCACTATCCCCCAATTTAAACTTTTATTTAGCAAAGGATTGTAGGTTAAAAGTCTTTTGACAGATCCAAATATGCAACTCAGTTCACACAAAAAGTATTCCATTCCTGGACTCAGTCCCTCCACCTTATCAAGAACATCTAATACAGTCTTTTAATTACCTACAGCATAATATGTATATCCAACAATAGTATCTCCCCTCCATTCCCCCTCCCAAGCAGTGACACCATCCCTTTGCCAGTGGGCTCATACTTCAAGGTTGACTTCTCTCCTCCATGTCCGCTGAGGTTCCCACCCCCATATATTCTCCTTCAAATCCTCCCCCATCCCTCCCTCTTCATTACTTAAGTAGGTTTTGCCTCTTGTCTTCCCCCCCAATCCTTCGTCAGCCATTCATCAAAGCGGGCTCACATCTGAGTTTCTTGTCGCCTCCTTATGGCAGTGAGGCGAGCCATAGCTTGAATGTACTGGGCCTTCCGTACTACTAAGTCTAAAGAAGGGAGCTCAGAACATCCCCAAAGCTGCGCCAGAGTGAGATGAGCTGTGAAGAGCAAGTATTGCACTAGTGAATCACTTACCGGTTTCCTCATCCCTCCATACTCCTAGCAGGGCTATCGTCACGACTGGTGGTATTGATTCCCCCCGTAACTGATTTTAATGGCAAAACCTGTGTGCAGTAAGGAGCTATATATTTACAGCTCCACCACATATGAAAGAAAGATCCCCGTTCTTCACAAAAGCGCCAACACAACCCATCTCTCCCTCCCCATTTTTGCAACTTTTCTGGGGAGATGTGCCATTGATAAAACACCTTGTAGGCATCCTCAATCATATTAATAGTTGTTACTCCCTTGGTCAGGAGGCTAAATATTTGGATCCATTCCTCTCTAGTCCAGGTTATCCCCAGGTCTGTTTCCCATTGTACAATATGCTTAGCATTCGTAGCTGCTCCCTGGTCCATTGCCCGGTACAGACAAGACACACAGCCCTGCATCGTCTCCTTTGAAAGATCTCCTCCACTCCCTTAAATTCTCCCCTCTGCCACCCTCCCCCGGCCCCCTTGTAGACAGTGGGCTACCTGTCCATATTGAAATCTATCTTCGCTGGGAATTTTGTAACTATCTTGGAATTTGGAAAATGGTATCATGACCCCCTGCCTCATGAACTGGCCCATACACTGTCCTACCGCCCATTTTTTAAAAATCAGGTCAGTTGACCCCGCTGGGAAGGGTGGGTTTCCCCTCAATGGGATCAGATGGAAGGTCTGTTGTTTTCATATATTCTTTGCCGAAGCTTAACCCACATTCACATGGTAAGATAGACAAAGGGGTTTTGCTTTACTCCCGGTCCCAAGCGCTATGGGTCTATCCCATAGCAAGTGCCCCAATGGCTGGATCTCTACTGCCTCCTGTTATAAGATCACCCATTCCTTCCAGAGTGATAGGTGCCAATCCACCACCCCTCGTATTATGGCCACTTCATAATATTTACATAGATTTGGGACCGCCAGCCCTCCCTCGGTTTTAGCCGATATAGAACTATATGAGCAACCCAAGTTTTCTTATAGTCCCATATAAAGTTCATCAGCCCCTTTTGCCATTTACATAATGTCCTCCTCGATAGTTTTATCGGTAGCATATTAGAAAGATAGAGAAACCTAGGTAATATCATTTTACCGCAATTTATATGTCCAAACCAGGACAGTCCCAGGTTCCGCCATTGCTGCAAGTTAGTGCACACCAATCTCCACAGGGGGTCAAAATTCAGGAAAACTAATCTTGAGATTAACCCCTAAGTACCGCACATGAGAGGAGGCTCAGCGGTACGGGAAGGACTCTCGGATCGCTTCCTTTTCTCCCTGTTGTAACCTGATTTCCAAAATCTCAGATTTGGAGGGATTCATTTTAAATCTGGAGATGGCACCAAACTCCTCAAACTCCTCTCACACCTCAGTCAAGGACTTACAGGGGTCAGTCAATGAAAAGATAGTATCATCAGCAAACAGTTATTTTGTGTTGTATCTGTTTACCCGCTATCTCTGTTAAATCCCTCCTGTTGAATATGATAGGCCATGGTCTCCATTGCTAGAGCGAACAATAAAGATGAGAGCAGACATCCCTGATGAGTGCCCTATCTCAACTCAAAAGCTTGGGAATAACAGTTATTAATTCTTAAGCGTGCAGTAGGTCTCGTGTACAGCACCTGAATCCACTGCCTAAAAGGTCCCCCCAGCCCAAATGTTTCCAATACTCGAAACATATAAGGCCAGAAGACCCTATCAAAGACCTTTTCTGCATCAAGTGTCAGAAGGAATGCAGATTCTCCCCCTTTCCCTGCCAACTGCACCAAATTTAAGATCTTTCGCATGCTGTTGAGACATTGTCTTCCTGGTATAAATTCCG
The DNA here is from genome assembly GCA_033557465.1 of Ichthyophis bannanicus. Lineage (NCBI taxonomy): Eukaryota > Metazoa > Chordata > Amphibia > Gymnophiona > Ichthyophiidae > Ichthyophis > Ichthyophis bannanicus. The sequence continues at coordinate 365,314,963 of CM066033.1, read as the reverse complement.
GCTGACTGCAGTGAACTAAGGTGGGGAGGAGAGACTGCAAATGATTGGCCAGGACTTTAGCTAAAATATTTTGATCAATTCCCAGTAAGGTGATGGGGTGATACGATTCGCACTGCAGTGGGTCTTCCCCTCCTTATGAATCAGAATAATACCTGCCACCCGCATTGAAGGAGGCATTTCTAACATTTCCAAGAAGCTGTTATATACCCTAGTTAACAATTCCACTATTTCCCCTTGGAAGGCCTTATAAAAAGCATTGGAATATCCATCCAAACTGGGGGCTTTGATATGGGCAAAGCCTTTATCACTTGCAGTATCTCCACACTAGAGATTGGACATCCAATTGTCTTCGTTTCTTCCTCCAGTAGTCGAGGTAATTGACATTTGGCTAAGTATTGATCTATTAATACTTCGGGTGCCTCTCTCTCTGCAGTGTAGAGCTCTTCATAGAATTCTACAAATCTATTCTGCATCCCCCTTTTGGGTCTGTACCAACTCTCCTTGCTTGTCTTTTATTTTCCAAATATTGTTCCGCTCTTTCAATTTTTTCAACCTAAACGCCAACAGCTTCCCCGCTTTGTTGCCAAATTCGTAATGCTCTTGGCCCAACCGCTCCAGATTAAATCTAATTTCTGCTAACTATATTTCCTGCAATGCTTTCCTTTTCTCCGCCAATTCCATCAATAACCTGCGGTTCCTGGCCCCCTTTCTTACCTCACTATCCAACTTTAGAATGTCTCAGTGTAGGGTAGCAGTCACCCATTCTCTCTCCCTTTTTTATGGGCTCCTTAGCTAATTAAATGACCCTGAAGTACAGCCTTTAGGCAATCCCATACCACTCTCCTGAGGAACATTCTCTATTATCATTTATCTCTAGATACTCTTGGATGATTGCCTTCATTTTAGTGCAGATTATGGGTCCTCAAGCAGAGTGTCATTTAATCTCTAAAAATTGCCTGTGTTGCTATCTTAGAAGGGCTATCTCCGCCCACACCGGGGTGTGGTCAGACCATGTTCAGTCCTCAATGGCACATCCACCCTCGTTTGTCACCCAGACCCCTACTCCCCCATAGGTAATTGATTCGGGAAAAGGAATTATGAGCCCCTGAATAGAAAGTATACTCTCACTCCTGGGTGACTTTCCCGCCATAAGTCCTCCAAATCATGTAGTCCTGCCCAGGCCCATAGAGCTCTATGCCCCGGTGTCTGGTCACTCTTCCGAGAGATTGAAGAGTCCACTTTTGGGTCTATGGCTAAATTAAAGTCCCCTCCTAGCATCACCAAGCCCTCGGCAAATCTTGCCATGATCTGGGCTAGGTTATCAAAAAAAGCCTTCTGCCCCACATTTGGTGCATAAATGTTCCCCAATATATATTTTTGGGTTCCAATTTCACACCTTAAGTAGAATATACCGCCTCTCCCAATCACGACAAATGTTAAACTCCTTAAAGGGGATTTGGGAGTCCATCAAATCACCACCTCCCCCCCCCCCATCTTCTTTTTTACTTTATTGGAGGCAAACCATTGCCGTTTGAAGCGCCTATGGGAGATGCAATATTCATCTTTTGCCTCCAAGAGGGTCTCTTGAATAAACACGATCTGGCCTTTTAACCGGTCAATTTCTTTAAAAAGCAGTTGGCGCTTGTTGGGGGGAATTCAGCCCACAGACATTAAAGGTCATCATGCACATCTTCCCCATAGCAATGCCCATATTGTATCCTTCTGTGAATCCTGTCCCCCCAATCCCCTCTCTCCCTCCCCTCTTTCCCTTATCATCCCCTTATCCCTTTTCTTCCTCCCACCCCCCTTACCCACCAGTCATTCAACATCTTCTCCCTTGGTTTCTGGGCGGTCCCCTTTCCCCCGACATTTATTATTATTATTTAGTATTTATTACAATCTTTTATATACCGCGCTATTCGATATCAGCGCGGTTCACATGAAACAAAATCACCAGAACAAGCAGCTATTCTGTGTTTACAGAGAACAGGTGTACAAACTTGGGTAACATAGGGGAACTATTTACAAAAATTATTTACATACAGGCGTCATGATAATGCACAATGATCCTACTATCCTCTTTTTTGCGCTCCCCTTCTACCTTTCTCAAGTTTCCCCCGCCTGCCCCAATCTCACTAACGATCCATTCACCACTCAACCTCGGTCAATATCCCACCATCTGTACTTATGCAATATAACATTTCTCAACCTTAATGTTCACTGTGTCCAACAAGTTCATTATCTGATCAGGTTGGGGGGGGTCTGTACTGTTCTCTCCCTGCTCTGCCTGGTGCCTCAAACATTTGCCTCCTTGCTGTATCCTCTCCCATCAGGGTTTGACGCTGCTGATCTTCTTGGGTTCCGGGGTCTGTTCCGGCAGGTTTTCCCATCCTGCATCTTTGAGGAGGTTTAGGGCCTCTATTGGTGTGCGAACTTGAACCTGATGCTCACCAATAGCAAACTGGAGGCCACATGGGAAGGTCCATCTATACTGCATGTTGCTCTGTTGTAGTCACTGCGCAATAGGTCTAAATTCCCTCCATTTCCATACAGTAATGGCTGAGAGGTCCCCGAAGATCTCTACTGTAGTGTTTTCCCAGGCAATGCGACCCAGTTTCCGGGCAGCTTGTAAGATAAGTTCTTTGGTGGTGAATTCATGCATGCAGACTAGGATATCCTGTAGTCTGTTCCCCTGGGGCAGCCCCAGGGTCCAATGTGCTCGATCCATTTTAAAGCTGATCCCCTCCATCTCTATCTGGGCTTGCTGGGCTACCATATTAAATAAAGTTTCTGCCATTGTAAAACAGTCCTCTGTGGTACCCTTTTCAGGCAGTCCTCTGATCCGTAGGTTAGAGAGTCTTGAACGGTTTTCCAAGTCTTCTATTTTACTAAGCAGAGCCTCTTGCTGTACTTGGAGCCCTAGACATTGAGCTGATAAGCCCGCTACTGCCAAGCTTTGCTCAACACGTGATTCAGCATCTTTCACCTCTTTGGCCCAACTCATGAAAATCAGCTTTGATGTCAGTCATCCAGGTCTGAAAATCTTGCTGTAGCATACTTATGTATCCCTTTATTTCCTGGAACACCTGCCTCATCTCTGTTCGAAACACAGCGATATCCTCTGTCACCTTCGCACTGCTTTCATTTTGACCTTCTTTCTTCGTGGATTGAGTCGTCGTGCCCACCATTTTGGCTTCCTTGCTGGGCCTGTGTCTCCGCTTCAGTACGCAAAGATTTCTAAGTCCATGGATGCTTTTTTTTGCGACCGCTGCCATGCCTCTCTGCTGCTTTCCACAGGCTCAGCTTCTGGCAGGTTCGTTTCACGGTGGGTGCGCTTAAATAAGAGGATTTCTCATACAGCTGTCAGGAGCGCTAAGGTTAAGCCGACATCTTGATTGTGATGACACCGGAACCTCCTTGCCCTTTTAATACTTGAAGTTATGTTTAATCAAAGTTCAATTAACCTATTTATTTGGTTCTTCTATACTGCCCCTTCCAGAGATTGGGGCGTTTACATTTAACACAGCATATTACAAAGAACAGAGATTGAACTATTTACATAGATCTATAGGTACATTTAACATGAAGCGAATGCTTTATATACATAGGATATATTATAATGTACCCTTCTCAGTTTAAGTTATAATGTAAACCACTTTGAATCTATGATAAAGCAGTATAAAAAAACTGTTAAAAAATAAATGTTTGCTGCCTCACTCCCCCCCCCCCTTTCTTGTCTAAAATGCTTGTTTTCAGCAGACCCTGTATCCAGCTGTCTTCTGCACAAGGGGGATGGGATCTCCCATGGCAGCCTGTTGTCTCAAAGCTGCTACTTCCCTTCCTGTTCTGCCTGTGGGGGTCGATCTCCCGCAGATGAAAGGAGAGGCCTTTGCCGCAATTGCAGCTTTCTCCTCTTCTTCTGCCTGTGGGGATCCGATCTCCCAAAAGCAGAAGAAAGACACCATCACGGCAAAGACTGCTCCTGTCTGCCTGCGGGAGATCGGATCTCCGCGGACAGAGAGAAGGGATCTCCTCCATAGCCTGCGATCATGGGTTTTTGTAAGGGGGAAGGTTAAGAAAATCCCAGGCACCAGGTGTAAATTTCTGGTCACCATGGGGAACTGGAGACTGTGATTTGTCGAGCCCAATTTTAATACATCCCATCCTTCAAATCAGATTCCAAATAGCCTATTCCACAGTGAAAGTTAACTTTCTTGACACCACAGCTTCTATCGATAATGGCTATGGAGAAACCTCTGTATACAGGAAACCAACTGACAAATGCGTTACTTCACAATTCCAGCTTCCACCCTTTACATACAAAAGGGTCCATTATACACAGCCAAAAAACACAATAGCGCTGTATATGTTCTGACACAAAAGACAGGGATAAATGCCTCACAATCTTGACCTGAATCCTTCAAACAAAAGTGCTTCAACACCAAAATCATCTCCAAGACGACTCTCTCTTCACTTAACACAGCCATGGAAAACTACTGCAGTGCAAAAAAAAGAAAACCTGAGAGAATCCCCCCTTGGAGTGACATAAAATCCAGTGCTGGAAAAAATACAAAAAAAATCATAAAAGATCTACAGCCACTACTCCAGAAGGCTGAATTACTGAAAGATATTCCCTGCTGCAGCAATGTTGGCCTTCTGATAACCACTTAATCAGAAACAAAAATAGATGAAAAGTAAGTTCCCAACAGAAGACCAGAAAAACAAGAAAATGGAATAAATAGCTACAAAGCTGCAGATTGTGTCAGCACCAGGGCCTCTTTTACCTATGGGCAAAAGGGGCAGCTGCCTTGGGTCCCTGCACAATGGGTGTCCAGCTGTTCTGCTGCCCATATGTAAAAGTTGCCCTGTTCAGGGCTGGCGCAAGAGTACGAACTATCCTGCCCCTGCTCCTGAATTCACCCCTCTCCAGGATGTGCAGTGGCAGTAATACATTATTATTAGTATTTAGCTCACACCTTTCCAATAGCGGTTCAAGGTGAGTTACAATCAGGTACAATACATATTTCCCTGTCCTTGGAGGGTTTGCAATCTAAGTTTGTACCCGAGACAATGCAGGGCTAAGTGACTTGCTCAAGGCCACAAAGAGAGCTAGTGGGATTCTCTCTTTGATAACAGACCACTTCTCTAACCACTAGGCTACTCCTCAGTGTTGGAGTTACCTTCTCTTCTGGGACCATGGTGCTGTTTGCCTTCCACCCCTCTCCAATTCCACTTTTACAGGAAGTGGAATTGGAGGGGGGCAGAAGCATGAATGGCACCACGGCACCGGAAGTGAAGGTAACTCCAGTGTCATGGTGCCTTTTCTAATGTATTGCTGCTGCTGCTGCACATCCCAGAAAGGGGCAGCGGTAGTGAGAGGAGGGGCCTATGAATGGGGGGGAGGCATTCACAAATGTTTGCCCAGGGCCCCATAAGGGTTTGAAGCGGCCCTGGCCAGCACATATCACAAGCCCGTACAGTTACTTCCATGTGAAAGACATTAGGCATAAGAGGATCCTAGTCATGCTCTTCCTGTAATGTAGCTTATACTATTCAATGCAGAAACCGTGAAGGAGGATTCTACATTGAGAAGAAAGAGCAAATGTTAAAGACACGAATCAATTCACACAGACACAACAGGAGACACCATGACGCCCGGGTCGGCGCTTCCATTAGGCAAACTAGGCGTCAAGACCACAATGCTGCATCAACGACTTGGTCAGAATCCTGAGAGAAAATTTCAAAACAATCCCGGAATGTTAAAATGATAAGACGCTTCCAGACTGCCAAGAAAAGACTGAAAGATCTTAGTTTCCTATCATATTAAAATCCATGCATTTTTTCTAGTTTGTCACCTTCTGATCATGCAACCATCTCTCCCACTATTTCTCCACACCACCCTGCTTCCCGATCTTCTTCCCCTGTCACTGGAATGCTTTTGTCATTCACTTCTATATTCTGGTATTGCCATCTTTTGCTCCTACTGTCCCGACCTAAGGAAGAAAGTTTTAACCTTCGAAAATGAGTCAAAAATGTATTAAGCTAGTCCAATAAAAGAGTATCACCTTATTTTCTTATTTTTGTTTGCTTTTTATTTATCAACCATTAACGTAGACTGACACGGCAGCCACACTGCTTACTCCTGAATAACGTTATCCATCAGAATAAAAATACATTCTAAACAAATATGATGCAGGAGAGGTGCAATCATCATCATGACATGATTCATCACATTAAATCCAAACTTCCTGGGTGGTTAAATATTCTTGCAGATATAAAATGAAAGAAAACCTTGTTGAGGAACTTAGCATTAAAAATCTTGGAATTCATCAATTCACATTTAAAACTATTCAATAAAATGAAGACGCTATATATAAACCAGAGATAATCACTTCCAAGCTATTATAATTTACTGCACCTAATGGTGAAGGAGCTTTTATCCTGACTGCTCAAAATGGAAAGGAGAGAGAATTTATGAAGGAAAGCCTTCATGGGAGATGTGACACCCAACTACTTTCTTCAGAGAGCAGTTAAAGACCAAACTTGTATCACACTATACCAATTACATCACAGTAAATCTTCCTGGTTACATTCAGGAGTTCACTATTTTAGAATAATTTAGTGTTGAGGAGTTATGCCTCAGAAACAAGGAGAACTCAGCAAAGGAAAGATGATAGAATACAAGACATTAGAGCAGTGCTTTGCAGCCCTCTCCTGGGGGCATATCTAGCCAGTTCAATTTTCAGGATTGCTACAATGAATATGCATGAGAGAGATTTACATACAATAACCAGTATATGCAACTTTATGCCATGCATATTTATCATGGTAATCCTGAAAAGCTGTCTGGCTAGGTGTGCCTCCTGGAGAGGGTTGAGAAGAATTGCATTAGAGGGGTCTGGCAGACACTAATCTGGAAGGAAATGGGCTTTATTGCAGATTATGATGGAGAAGAACTATGCCATACTTGAGCTTTTGATATCATATCGCTTTATTCTTTAGATGTGCAGGGACATCTTAAAAGCTCACATACAATACTGCTTGATAATTTAATCCAACAAAAAGCAGTGCTTTTTTCTAGAAAGAGATGTTGGTACTCACATGTACAGCTATCCTTAGGGGGCAGGATGACTACCTTGGACCCTCCCCCACAGTAGCCACACCTGTTGCAATCAGTCACAGAGTATATTGAATACAGCATTGCCCATATTACATCAGTCCCTAGACCACTAGACCATCACACCTTAGTGGGAAAAGGAATAAGCGGGACTATACAAACTACACATTAACAGGATCCCCTATTTCACCTTATACAAATTAAGGGCTCACAAATTAGAGACAGAAATATGCAGAAAAATATATGAAAAGAGAAACCCTGAGAAGTCAGGCTATGTAGTGCAACACTGGAGGGAAATGGAAGCACATTTTTGCCTAGACTGAGCAAATTACAAAAATGTAAGAAATGAACATTCCTAAAGCTGACATATGCTAATCTCCAGAAACTGAAAATAAAATTTGTTTCTACTTTTGTTGTCCGCGTATTTTATTTTATAATCAAGTTGGTTCTAGTCTTTTAGTCTTCTACAAGGTTCTTGTAAAGGGTCACCTTTCCATTTTTTCTCTCTATTCCTCTCTTACCCTTTTACCAGAACCTCATCAATTAGATTCACACACTCTCATCCGCTTTAGAGACCCATTCTTTTCTTCTTTCACCCCACCATGGCACCCCCATTTCTTTCAACTGTTTCCCCCCATTCTCTAAAATCCTCCAGGTCATCCACACTACTTCACCCTTCCCTCATCCTTTAGCCCCCTTCTTTTGCCATCTCACACCCTAATGCATACTACTAGTCCATGATCTAAAACACTACATACTCCCAACTCATAACCCTCCAATTGCCAAGTCCCCACTGTTCACCCTAATCCCTGCTCCATCTCTGCATCTCCACCCTTCTCTTTCCCCAAGTCCTTGCTCTGTCCTCCTCTTCCCACTTGCCATTCATAGAGCTCCTGTTCTCTCCCAACCCCTAAAAAAAAAGCCCCCCCTAAAAGTCTAAAAAGGTTGAGAGCAACCATTTTCCATTCCCTCCACTTTCCCCCTCATATAGTTGGAAACAAACCTGGGTTTAATCAGTAGGCAGGAACATAACTTGATCCCCTTAGGATGAGTGGTCAGAAGCCAGTTTGCACTATGAAGAGACACAGATTGGGGGCACACACATCTTCTCATAGGTTTTTTTTGGGGGGGGTTTAACAGCACCGAGAGGGTACTGAAGGCAGCTCTGCATCTGAGTATGGGATGCACAGCTAGGGTTGAGGAAGCCTGGGTTGCCAGGGAAAGACACACTAACTTCCTTCTTTGGTCACCTCTTTCACTGCTCCATTTCCATGCTAGCAATGCTGATGTTTATCAGGTGGCTAAAACCATCTGCTATTTGAACCCTGGAGCATTCAGCATGTATGGAGTCCCACATGGTTCAAACATCGGCTGTCTGAACTGCACAGGGCCACGTGGTTCAAACAACTAATGTCTGAACTGTGGAGTGTTCCATACATACTGAATGACTCATGGTTCAAACAGCTGATGTTTCTATGCATTGACAAGAGACAGGAGAAGCAGCAACAATCTAAGACCTCAGGGCAATTTTAGCAGGTGGCAAACAAGATCCTGGTACTCCATATGTAAGTTTTAGCCTTACTTTAGTGGTTGATGGCCCTGCATTTCAGATTGTCTGATGAAATGTCAGGAGGATTATGATAGTCAACTCTAACCTTCACTCACAGCTGTAGAAAAGAAGCCATGATAACGCCCAAGGACTGTGCCATCAGCTCTCTGTGAATGCAGGAGGTGCACAAGGCTCACACACATGCAGATTTGAGGCAGGCTAGCTTACCCTGGCTGTCTAAATGGATGGCTTATTGCAGCATAATACTCTGCTAGGAAGCAGTTACCCCACTGGATATTCAGGAAATACAGTTGTCTAAGTGTAATGTCCTCTAATCCTTAGGGCTGAGGCCAATAAACAAAACTTCAAAAATGTCTGTGGCTAAAATTCACATTCTTCCTCACCACAGAACAAAGATAAAGGATCCGGGGGGGGGGGGGGGGGAAGAAAACTCACCAACTTCTAAACAAAAAAATTCTGACCCCCCTTCTCCCAACTCAACAGAGTTAAACAATAGCAAAAATAAGGTTAATTCTCTTTCGCTGTCAGGGACCCATTCACACTCACTCCAAGTCACACCAGTCTCCACTGAAGCTGAGGAGAGACAGCAGTGGAGGGTTGTGGAAGATTTTTTTTTTTTAGGTCTATTGCAGCCTTGATTTTCAAAGGCTGTTTTTCCAACTCTTATGTGAAGAGAAAAAAATGCTTAGTAAACCATGCCCTTGCAGGACGTTGGCAGAAATACACAGCCAACACTCTCCAACTCGTCACCTAGTCGTCTTCTCTCTCTTCCCAACCTACTGTCACGCAGTCTCTCTTTTAGCTCCTTCCTCCCAATGAGTCTCCCTCTCCTATCTCTGGCCCTGGCTATGTTGAAACCTGGTCTAAGTGGAAGATAAAGGAAGGAATGGACAAGAGTTTTGGTGGCATCTTCAGAAAGGAAGGGAAGGATCTTGGTGCCAACTTCCCGGCCCATCAGCTACAGTCTCAGCCTTCCCTCCCTCCCCTAGGGCAGCCACAGCCTCTCTGGGTGATGGAAAGAGGTTTAAGGCTGCAGTTACTAAAAAAGAGGCTAAGGCTGAGATGCCTAGAAATGGGTGGGGGTGCACCTACCTACCCACCCCCAGGAGCCTCAGCGTCTCCCCACTGCCCTCCATCCCGCTTGCCCCCAGCAGCTGAAGCCTCAGCATCTTTCCATCTCTTACCCTCCCCTTGCAGTGAGAGCCTAAAGCACTTTCCTTTCTTTGCCCCCCCCCCCAATTGCTTCCCACCACAGGAGACAGAGTAGGAAGTTAGGACAAGAGTGAAGGAGTGGAACAGAAGGCAAAATGCACAGTAGTCTATAGGAGCTAAGAGCACAGAGAGAACGTGCTTGGAGAAAAAGTAGAAATAAAAATACAGATGGAGCAACAAACAAAAAAAAGAGGAGGTACTCACAAGTCCAGGAGACTCGGTACCTGTGGGACCCTAGAGAACCAGGTAAGAGGGTGGAGATTTTTTTTGAAGCCTGCAGCAGCCACTTGGAGGAGCTAAAGTCAAGAAAAGTTACTCTAGCCTCTGCTGCAAGAAGAAGTTAGATCTTGTGGCAGTAACAGGCTTCCAAACCAGGCAGGCTGGTCACTGACGGAGGAAGGGTAGGGAGACGTGGCAGCTTAAAAAAAAAACAGGGAACAAGCTAGCAATGGTATAAAAAGGTCTGGAGATAGGTGGAAAGACAAACAGCAAGAGCAGTCTGAACGATAAGCTGTGGCAGCGGTCAATGAATATTTGCGGTCTCCAGTCTAATGAGTGTTTGTCAGCATAGAGAGCGGAAAACCACACCGAACCCATTTCGGTTTCTGCATCATAGTCATTATCTTCCAGCCACTGCAACTGTTTTTCTATCACACTTAACCCTCGGATACACTCGGTAAATCGACTGACACGTATACACTACCCCCGGGTCACCCCTGACCCATATGTAGAAATATGGTAAAACATCTACTTTTGTTTGTAAAACATGGTTAAATTGTGAAGAAAAAGACATACTTTTATTTATTTTTTATAATACTTGTTATTAATTCACCCTTTCAAGTGAATAATGTGCAATGCTAGCCAAGATCAGGCAGGACAAGTTGTACAAGGTCAGATATATGCTGCATAATGTCAATACCTGTTAACTATTCAGTTGCAAGCTTAAAAATGGTGTGCAGCACTGCACGCTTTGCAAACTACAATAGTTTTATATTTATTCGCTAGGTGGACAGCAACAGTCAAAGTATGGTGCCATTATGTCAAGTAATGGCATGATGCAAATTGTGACAAAAAAATTACCGTGTTATAACAAATTGACAACGGTGCATTGTAAACAACAGAAAACTAGTAAGCAATACATGAAGTACATTGACTGTTTTTTTCAACAACAGTTAATGCACAATGTGCTAGTAGTTGTTCTTGAATGTTCAGGACACACTCGCTTCAGACAGATTTCACATTCGGTAAATACTTTTCGATCTCTGTCACTTGGACAAAAGGAGCATCTTTTTCTTTTCTTTGCTGATGCCCGTGTGGTCAACGGTCTTGGTGGCTTAGGCATTTCAAGGCAAGGATAGCCAACATTGGCCATGGATTGACGTGTATGGCTTGTCAGACCTTCTGGATGGCTTTGACGATTTTGTAGCTGAGGCTTCATGAGATTCAAAGCGAGTTCCTCCAGAAAAAACCTTCTCTTGCAGTTTTCCTTGTGATGAAACATAGGATTGTTGTACATAAATATTATGAATGAATTTACAGCCGCGATATCAAGCAGTCCATAAAACACGCAAAGTGGCTATCGACGAGTTGATCTTTTCACACTGTATGTGCGGCACAACTGATCTACTGTGTCAACACCCCCTTTCGTTCTGTTGTAGTCAAGTATTATTTCTGGCTTCTTTGATGTTTCATCAATTTTATTATCATGGTGAAGTGTTGACAGCAGCATAACTGATTTGTTTCGTTTTGGGACGAATGACACCAAAGTCTTGTCTCCACTGAAGCCAAATATTGAGGATCCCACAATTCTTGAGCGATTTGCCTGGAATTCTGAAGGTATGTCACGGTTGCAACGTTTTACAGTGCCCAGTAGTGTCAAATTCTTGCTAAGAAGAACATCAGCCAGTTGTACATTAGTAAAGAAATTGTCGCAAGTAATGTTCCTGCCAGACCGTTCCAGAGGTTCAATAAGCTTCAAAACAACATCAGCTCCTAGAGATACTGTTTTGTCACGAGTAACTGACTCTTCACGCCCTAGGTATGGCTTCATGTTGAATACATAATACGTTTCGGCATCTGCACACACCCATAACTTTATACCGTATCGGTCTGGTTTAGACTTGATGTATTGACGAAACGGACACTTGCCTCTGAACCCCAACAATTGTTCATCAACAGTCAAGTATGTAGATGGTGTGTACATTTTCATGCACTGAGAAATGAATAAATTCCAAACATCTCTGACTGGAGTAAATTTGTCATTGGCCCTTCGTGATTCACGGGTTTGTTTGTCATCAAATCGAAGTAAACTCAATATTTCTGCAAACCTTTTACCTGACATAACAGCTGGAAATATAGGATTCTGGATAGGACTTTTAGCCCAAGTTCTGCGTACAGATACTTTGTTCAACCTGAAAACACCACTCATGTACAGAAGACCCAATGTTGCTTGGAGCTCTTCCATTGTTACCTGCTTCCAGTCAGTACATGGTGGCTGCATTGCTTCAGCTCTACGTATGCCTTCAGAATTTGTGAAATCTAACATTGCTGACAATATATCTGGAGTTACAAACATGTCAAAAATATCCTTAGCATTAGTTATACCTCTGATCAGAGCAATTGGTCCAGAAGATTCTCTGACTATATTTGCTTCCCTTGTTCTTGATGTTGGCGGTACAGTTTTATTCCAATGCATGCCAGAACGAGCTGTGTAATGACTGTCAGTAACTTCCTCATTTTCAGAATGTGATTCAGAAGTTTCAGAATTGCTGTATGAACTGCTGTCGTCATCACTTGTTTTATTTTCTTCGACAGCATCTTCCGCTTCACTGCCGCTATCATCAAGATCAAGCTGATCGGACTGGGCGGGAACGACTGCACTATCCGTATCAGCACCTTCAGTATCATTACTCAAACTATCATTACTGTCACTTTCTTCATTCAACCAACATCTAATTTTTTCAGTTGCTGCACAGCTGCTGAAGCGTTTCGGGAGTGGCATTGCTTACCTTTGTCGTAAAAAATTTTAATCCACAGAAACAAACAAGGAACTGACGTCAGGTGACGTCATAAATGTAAGCAAGATGTTAGAAAACACAGGATTGTAATGTGGACTTGGAATGGTGACTTTCTTTGCTGCTATAAAACAAAGGAGAGTGTTATTGTGCGAGTGTCGAAAATCACCCCTTGTTTGTTCAGCAGCATGCAGTACTGTATAAAAACGTTATTTTTGCAAACCATATGTATGAAAATACTTAAAAATGGTTCGTTGAGGAATACCTAGAGTACCAAAATACAATTCCTTACCATTTTGAAGAAAAAACACAAAAACCGACACCCGGGTCACCCCTGACCCGGGGGTAGTGTATCCAAGGGTTAAAGCACTAGATAGCTGTGCTGTGTTTAGCTGTCATGGGAGAGCCTCCTGGTTTTTTTCGTCGTCGTCGTCATCTTCTGCTTTGACTTGCCCATCAGCAACAAGTTGTTGCAACTCGTCAGTGGAGAGATCATCAGGCTGAGCATCTTGATGTTCTACTTCCTCAATCCCACCTGCTTTGTTAGTTGAATGCAGCTGGCAGAGATTTTTTTTATTTGGTCTGAAGGTTGAAAAACTTCAAAATCATGAATTAAATCCTGGATACGTTTCGCCACATACGATGCAAGCACTGTTTTGATACCTCATTCCAAGCTTCTACAAGGTTATCAATGGCAATTTTTATTTTATATCACTTCCAGAATTCTATTACAGTTTCAGCATTTTCCCCTTCAGTAGCATCAATTACCATCTTAAATAGAAAGCTTTGAATGCTGTTATCATTCTTTGGTCAAGCAGCTGTATCAGAGATGTAGTATTTGGAGGTAAAAAGACAAATTTGACATTTGAGTTGAGCTGAACTATCATTGAGGGATAGCTTGGGGCATTATCTATAATTATAAAAACTCTGAAAGCCAAGTTCTTCTTGCAATAATTTTCAGTATCAATGATGTAATCCTCAGCAAAAATATCAATGCAGATTTGAGCGATCATAAATCCTTTCTTGCTATGTCTGTAGTAAACACCAAGGCTGGCTTTCACAATGCCCTTTAAAGCTTGCAGGTTGGCAGAGTGAGAAATTACCAAAGGCTTGAGCTTTAATTCCCCACTGGTGTTGGCGCTGAGCATCACAATTATGCAATCTTTAGCCATCTTAAATCTTTGAGCATGTTTTTCTGCCTGGGAAATATAGGTTCTTCAAGGCATGTGTTTTCAAAGTATAACCATTCTCTTCTATTAATTTCTGTTATCTCCGTTTGAAATTTTTTTTCTGTTTGCTCAACTGCACTCACGGCTTCGCCTGTCAGCTGTAGATTATGGAAATTGTGGTGATTTTTGAAACTGCTAAACTAGCCGCTACTAGCGCTGACAGGAACAACTTCTGCAGGATTTTCTTTTTTAAGATTATCGTATATAGTGAGTGCTTTCTGTTTGATTATGAGAAAGGTTGTTCCCGATTTTTCTTTGTTTAGCCTTCAATCCATAAGCTCAGCAATTTCTCCATCTCTTCCAATTCTCTAGGCTGCATTCTTATTCACATCGCAGCATTTGAAGCTGTTCCAGAGACAGCACTTTGTTTTATTTTTGCGGCACTGACTCTGATGGTGCGCAAGGTAGATTCCTATATGTCTGTTGCTCTGACAATATCACATGTCCTCTCATTCCATTCAAAGTGCTTTAATATTTCAAGCTTCTCCTCGGTACTTAACACTTTCCTTTTGCATTCTCTGCTTGGCTCATTTGAACCTAGACGCTTGGGCATCTTTTGGGGTGTTAAATGAGTGTGGAAGAATAGCCAGACCACTTGTTTTCAGGTGTGTGCGTACGGGTCGGTTCCACTGGGTGCATTTTCTGCATGGAACCATGCATAAACAAACGCTAATAGGGTCTCTCCATTTCAAAGCAAGGTACCAAGCTCCACCAACTGAAGAAATCGCTGGGAAAAGTCGTATTGCCAAAGTTGTTGCCCCCGTTACAGCTTCTACCTCTGTCCAGACAGAGAGCCCAATGCCAGTTGAAGGACTGGTTCCATGTGCAGGATGCCTACACGCTGAAGCTCTCAGGAAAGGTGGAGGAGTTCAGAGAAGAGGTAGTAAGGCTGAGGAGCATTCAAGAGAGTGAGAGGTACATTGATGAGATGCTTCTTGAAACATCCAAGCTCTCCAGCAGAGGTGAGGATGACAGCCTACAGAAGGACCAAGTTTGGACATGAGTCACCAGGGCCTGCAGAATCACCAATCCAACTCCTCAAGCCCTTGAATTGAAGAACCATTATGCAGCCCTGGAAGTGGAGGAGGCAGAGGTATCCCAAGAAAGGAAAGAACCAGAGCTCGAGCATCCCAAAGGTCCTGAATCAGTAACCACTAGGAAGCGAAGGGTAGTGGTGGTTGGTGACTCGGTACTGAGGCATCCATCTGCCAACCAGACTTGATGTCCAGAGAGGTATGCTGTCTGCCAAGCGCCAAAATCCAAGATGTTATAGAGAGTTTGCTAAGACTCCTCAAGTCTATCCGAAGTTGCTCATCCATGTTGGCACAAATGATACTGCCAGGTATCCCTCTGAGCACATCAAGAGTGACTTCATGGCTCTGGAACAGAGAATAAAGCAGATAGTGGCGCAGGTGGTGTTCTCTTCAATCCTCCCTGTTGAGGATAAAGGCCAGGGCAGAGAAGCTTGCATCATGGAGATAAATACATGGTTGCATGAATGGTGTCATCGAGAGCGTTTTGGTTTCCTGGACCATGGGATGATGTTCCATGGGCTGCAGAGCAGAGATGGCATCCATCTGTCCAAGAAGGGTTGGCATGTCTTCAGTAGCAGACTGGCTAACCTATTGAAGAGGGATTTAAACTAGATTTATTGGGCATGGGTGAAGAAAGCCCCCAGGTAAGTGAAAGCTTGCAGGTAAGTGAAACATTAAATACATTTATCAAAATAGGTAAAGGGGCAACATCTGAAAAGCAGTGTATATAAATGCCCATAGTATGGGAAAGATCAGGGATGTTGAGGCTTTAATGGGAGAGGCTGACTTGGATTTAATGGCAGTTACAGAGACATGGTTCAAGGACAACCATGACTGGCTTGGAACTAAAGCAGGCTATACATTATGCAGAAAGAACAGGGTAGGAAGAAGGGGAGGAGGAGTGGCACTATATGTAAAAAATAATATTAAAGCTATGGAAATACAGGGCTTAAAAAGGAGAGAGGAGGCACTGTGGGTTAAACTAGAAAGAGGGTAAGAGAAATCCATTTGCATTGGCATGATATACAGATCTCCATCACAGGTAGAACACATGGTCGGAGTTTTAAAAGAAGACATACGCAGCATTGCCTGGAAAGGGGACATGCTACTGATAGGGGATTTCAATATGCCGGATATTGATTGGCGCGTCCCTGCTGCGGTGTCATCTAGAAACAAGGAGATCCTGGATTCTTTACAGGAAGAACTATTCAGGCAACTGGTAAAAAAACCCACAAGTGAAGGGGCCATACTAGACTTGGTGCTTACCAAAGGGAAAAGTGTTTCTGATGTTATAGTGGGAGATCATCTTGCATCCAGGGATCACCAGATGGTGTGGTTCAGTATTAGAACTAGGGCTGATAAAATTCATTCAAAAGCGAAGGTCTTGGACTTTGGGAAAACTAACTTTGCCAAGATGGGCCAATACTTCAAGGAGTCGTTAGCGGGATGGGAACAGCTGGGGGATGTAGAAAAACAGTGGGCAAAACTTAAAGGGGATATTTTAAGGGCAACCAACCTTTTTGTTAGAATGGTAAATAAAAGGAAAAGGAAAAAGAGGCCGCTATGTTTCTCAAAAGAGGTATCTGAAAAGGTGAAGAAAAAGAGGGAGGCCTTCATGAAATACAAGAAATCAGAGAGAAGAAGGCAGGCATCTATATTTGAAAAAACTTAGAGACGGTGGCAAAGTAGTCAGGAAAGCAAAGGTACAAAAAGAAGAAGAAATAGCCAGTGCAATAAGATGGGAGGATAAGACATTTTTCAGATATGTTAGTGAGAGGAGGAAGGGCAAAACTGGCATTAACAGACTCAAGGGTGAAGGGGAGGAATATGTAGAAACTGATGAGGATAAAGCGGAATTGCTTGACAAATATTTCTGTTCTGTGTTCACAGATGAAGGACCGGGAGCAGGACCTCAGACAACACCCATAAACAAGAACAAAAGCGAGGGCATCTCAAACATTTTCAGAGGACTGTGTTTGTGAGGAACTAGCTAAACTAAAAGTGGACAAAGTGATGGGGCCAGATGGGATACATCCAAGAATACTGAAGGAACTTGGAGAGGTTCTAGCAGATCCACTGACTGACCTTTTCAATGCCTCTTTGGAGTCGGGGGTGGTGCCAGAGGACTGGAGAAAGGCATATGTGGTCCCTTTACACAAAAGTGAAAGTAAGGATGTTGTTGAAAACTACAGGCCAGTTAGTTTAACCTCGGTGGTGAGTAAATTATTGGAAATGCGGCTGAAAGAGAAAATAGTGAGATTTCTGGAGTCCAACGGATTGCAAGATCTGATGCAGCATGGATTCACCAGAGGCAGGTCTTGTCAGACAAAGCTGATTGATTTCTTTGACTGGGTGACCAGGGAGTTGGGCTGAGGGAGAGCCCTAGATGTGGTGTATTTGGATTTCAGTAAAGCATTTGACACTGTTCCGCACAGGCGACTTATGAACAAACAAAGCACTCTTGGGATGGACTCTAAAGTTACTGCTTGGGTTAGAAATTGTTTGAGTGTGAGGCGACAAAGGGTACAGGTAAATGGAGTTCACTCTGAGGAGGAGGTGGTTAACTGTGGAGTGCCGCACGGATCTGTCCTTGGTCCAATTCTTTTTAACATCTTTGTTAGTGATATTGAAGAAGGGCTGTCAGGTAAGGTTTGCCTCTGTGGATGATATCAAAATCTGCAACATAGTAGATACCCAGGAAGGTGGAGATAACATGAGGAGGGATCTAGCTAAGCTTGAAGAATGGTCTAGAATTTGGCAGTTGAGATTTAATGCTAAAAAATGTAGGGTCATGCATTTGGGCTAACACAATGCAAGGGAGCTGTACAGTATATGTGGTGACATACTTCTGTCCATGAAAGAAGAACAGGTCCTAAGTGTGATTGTGTCTGACGATCTCAAAGTAGCTAAACAGGTAGAAAAGGCGACTGTGAAAGCTAGAAGGATGCTTGGGTGTATAGGGAGAGGAATGACTGGAAGAAGAAAGGAGGTGATAGTGCCTCTGTATTTGGTGCAACCTCATTTGGAGTAGTGTGTGCAAATCTGAAGAACGCACCTTCAAAAGGATACAAACAGGTTGGAGTAGGTGCAGAGGGTTGCTACTAAAATGATTAATGGTCTTCCTTATAAAGCATATGAGGACAGACTTAAGGACCTTAATATGTATTCTTTAGAAGAAAGGCGGGACAGAGGTGATATGATTGAGATGTTTAAATACCTCCGTGGCATAAATGCACAGCCTCTTTCGTTTGAAAGCAAGCTCTGCTACGAGGGGACATAGGATGAGGGTGAAAGGGGATAGACTCAGGAGTAATATGTGGAAATATTTCTTTATGGAAAGAGTGGTAGATGCGTGGAATAGTCTCCCGGTGGAGATGGTAGAGATGAGGACAGTATCCAAATTCAAAAAAGCATGGGACAAACACAGAGGCTCTCTAAAGGTAAAAAGGGGACTCCTGTAGTGGGTGATATGGAAGGACAGACTAGATAGACCATGTGGTCTTTTTCTGCCGTCATGTTTCTATGTAACATCGTGTTATACTGTAAGCGCTCTCTAAAGATTGTTGTGTTGAAGCAAATTTGTTCTTTTGAAACACGCGTTATAGGAGAACGTACTGTATTAAGTTTGCCCAATAAAAATGCATCACCTTATGTTTGCTTTCTTTTTATTTACTAACCTTTATTTCTGTGCTTAAAACTGAATTAACATGGCAAATACACTAATTTATCCAACTAAGTTTCTAATTCAAAAGAAAGGTAAGACTTCAGATTCTCTTTGTCTCCAGCAAGGGTACTTACTCTGACATGGCCTTCATATGCTGTTCCTATTCCCTTCTGTGGATCTATCCCCAGCGGGCCCTTGGTCTGTTCAGGAGGAATGGGGCACACTGCTGGAGCTTTGTCTGCACAGGTCACATGGCAGGAGAATCCACACACTATTGGACAAAAACAAGGTGAGAAATCACAGGGGTTCTTCATAAAAGACTGTAAAGCGTAGTTACTCACCTGTAACAGGTGTTCTCCAGGAGCAGCAGGAATCAGTCCTCACTTATGGGTGACGTCGGCGCCGATGGAGCCCTCGCGGAGCAATTTTCCCCAGCTTTCAAAGAAAGCCTTTGGGAATTGCAGCGCGCATGCGCGGTCCTCTTCCCGCCCAAGGGTGCCATCTTAGCCAGTCAGATGACATAGCTAAAAAAGACAGCATAAAAATTTGCAAAAAAACTAAAGCAGACGATTGCAACTCCAAGGGGAGGAGGGAGGGTTGTGAGGACTGATTCCTGCTGCTCCTGGAGAACACCTGTTACAGGTGAGTAACTACGCTTTCTCCAGGACCAAGCAGGAAATCAGTCCTCACTTATGGGACTCCCAAGCTCAAGGCTACCGGAGACCCTAAGCACAAAAATGAGCTCCCTCTAGCTCAGCAGCACAGAAGGAAAGAATCTTCGCTGAATTATTACCCACCGGTAGCCCACATCCGGGATGGAGGGTAGGAGTTGCTCAGACCTCAAAGAGATTACGGAGGACTGCCTGTCCGAAAGCACTGTCCCTGCGGGACTCCCTCTCGAGGCAGTAATGGACCGCAAAAGTCTGGCTCGAAGACCAAGTAGCGGCCCGGCAGATGTCTGCCAGCGGAACAGAGCGGAGGTAAGCCACTGACGTAGCCTTTGCCCGAACGCAATGAGCCGTGACTCGACCTTCCAAGGAGAGTCCGGCTGCCCCATAAGCCCAAGAGATACAGTCCGCAACCCAGATGGACAGAGTACGCTTGGAGACCGGGAGCCCCAATTTATTGGGGTCAAAAGACACAAAAAGCTGAGAAGCCTTACGGTGCTCCCGCGTACGGTCAAGGTAGAAGTTCAAAGCCCTTCTACAGTCCAGGGTATGGAGGACCGTTTCAGCTCGGCTGGAGTGTGGTCTGGGAAAGAAGGTTGGAAGGACCACCTCCTGATTGATGTGAAAGGGGGAGAACACTTTTGGAAGAAATTTTGGGTGAGTCCGTAGGACTACCCTATTTTTGTAGAACCGAGTGTAAGGGGGATCAGACAGGAGGGCCTGCAATTCACTTACGCGTCTAGCGGAAGTGAGGGCTATCAAGAACAGTGTTTTCCAAGAAAGAAAACGGAGAGAACAGGTAGCCATAGGTTCAAAAGGCGGACAGGTGATCCGCTGTAAAACCACATTCAGGTCCCAGTCAGGCGCTGGCGGGCGCAGAGGTGGTTTAAGTAGAAGGAGACCTCGGAGAAACCTCACTACGAGAGGGTCGTTGGAGAGAGGTCTGCCGTCCACCGGCACATGATGTGCTGAAAGAGCACTGAGGTGAACTTTGACGGAGTTGGACTTAAGTCCCAGATTAGAGAGGTAAAGCAAGTACTGCAAGACCACCGACACCGGGCAGGAGAAGGGATCCTGAGACACCAAACGGAAAAACGACGCCATTTAAGGGCGTAGCATTTTCGGGTGGAAGGGCGTCGCGAAGCTAGGACGACCTCCTCCACCTCTGCCGGCAGGAGAAGGGGAGCAAGGACTACCCTCTCAGCAGCCAGGCCATTAGGTTGAGAGACCTGAGGTTGGGGTGTAGCAGAGACCCCTGATCCTGAGTGAGGAGATCCGGTTGAAACCCCAGGGGGAGTGGATCCTCCACCGCTAATTGCAGCAGGAGCGGAAACCATGGCTGTCTGGGCCAGCGAGGGGCCACCAGGATCATGAAGGCTTTGTCTCGGAGAACCTTGAAAAGAGTCCGAGAGACGAGCGGGATGGGAGGAAAGCGTACAGAAGGCTCCCCGACCATGAGAGTAGAAACGCGTCCGCCGCAACCCGAAGGGGGTGTGGCTGACGAGAGCAGAAGCGAGGAAGTTGCCGGTTGTGAGGACTGGCAAAGAGATCCACCGTGGGGAGGCCCCACTTTAGAAAGAGCTTCTGAACTATCAAGGGATCCAGACGCCACTCGTGCGGCTGAAGGATCCTGCTGAGTTTGTCCGCCAGGCAATTCTCTTGGCCTGGGAGATAAACTGCCTTGAGGAGAACGCCGTGACTGACGGCCCAAGAGCAGAGCTTCTGTGCCTCCCGGCAGAGGAGGAAGGAGCCCGTGCCCCCCTGCTTGTTCACGTAGAACATGGCAACTTGATTGTCCGTCTGGACAAGGATGGACTGGTGAGAAGTCAGGTGGGAGAAGGCCTTGAGAGCCAGGCGGATCGCCCTGAGCTCCAGGAAGTTGATCTGCTGAGCAGACTCCCACGTGGTCCAGAGGCCCTGAGTACGAGCCCCTTGGCAATGCGCTCCCCAGCCCAGGAGGGATGCATCTGTAGTCAGCACCCGGGTCGGCTGAGGTGACTGGAAAGGCATGCCGAATATCAGGTTCGGCCGCTGAAGCCACCACCGGAGAGACGAGATCAGCGGCTCGGAGACGCGCACTAGGTCTGCTAGGCCGCCTGTGGCTTGTCGCCACTGCTGGCGGAGACACCATTGAGCAGGCCGCATGTTCAGGCGGGCATTGGGGGTCACATGGATGGTGGAAGCCATATGGCCGAGTAGTCTCAGGAAGCGCCTGGCGGAGACCAGGGGCTGGCTGCGAAAACGGTCGGCTAGGTCCATGAGCCGTTGAGCCCTGTCGAGCGGTAGGTACGCTCGTGCCTGAGGAGTGTGCAGCCTTGCGCCGATGAACTCGAGATCCTGTGAGGGGAGCAAAGTGGACTTTGCGAAGTTTATAACAAAGCCCAAGTACTGCAGAAGAGTCACCGTGCGGCGCGTGGCGTTGGTGACCTCCAGAGCGGACGCTGCTCTGATGAGCCAGTCGTCGAGGTACGGAAAGACATAGAGGCCGTGAAGCCTGAGATGGGCCGCCACCACCGCGAGACATTTTGTGAAGACTCGCGGTGCGGAGGACAGGCCAAAGGGCAGTATTCTGTACTGGTAATGATTTCCTGCCACCACAAACCGTAGGTATTGGCGGTGGCTTGGGTGGATGAGGATGTGCGTGTAGGCATCCTTTAGATCCAAGGAGCATAGCCAATCTCCCTGCTGGAGGTAGGGCAGAAGGATTCCAAGGGTAAGCATCTTGAACTTCTCCCGCACGAGGAACTTGTTGAGGTTGCGCAAGTCCAGGATGGGTCTGAGGCCTCCTGTTCTTTTTGGTATTAGAAAATACCGGGAATAAAAGCCTTGACCTCTCAGGTGGTGGGGCACCGGTTCCACCGCCTGTTCCTGTAGAAGACCTGCTAACTCCTGAAGGAGTAGTTCCCTGTGCAGAGGGGGTCGTGGAGGTTCTCCCGGAAAATAGGAGGGAGGGACCTGGTGGAAGTGGAGAAGATAGCCGTCTCGCACGACTTGAAGCACCCAGGCATCTGAGGTGATGCTGGACCACCTGTGGGCGAAGTGAACCAGCCGTCCTCCGGTGCTGGGAGGAACCAGCGGGGGGGGGGAGAGGCTATGCTTAAGGAGTCAAAAACCCCCACCCTGCGGAGCAGGGGCTGGTGGTGCAGGCTTGGGGGCTTGCTGCCTACGGGACCCGTTACCCCGTCCCTTGGCCTGCTGGCCCTGTTGGGGAGCTGGAGGGGCCTGATAGTGGGGGTACTGTTTGTAGGCAGCCGCCTTCCTCGGGTAAAAGGACTTCTTTCCCGAGCCCTTCTTTTTCTGGGAAGGGGCGGAGGTCTTCCTAGAAAGCCTAGTCCTGGTGAGAGTCTCTGTCTCAATTTGTGCAGCCTTATCAGCCATGGGCTTGCCAAAGAGGTTTTCGCCTCGGCAGGGGACATCGACCAACTTGTCCTGCACCCAGGGCTCAAGGTCAGACGACTGAAGCCAAGCCTGTCGGCGGGCACCGATGCCGGCTGCGGCCACTCGAGCCGATGCTTCAAAGCCATCATAGGCTGCTCGGGACATGAATTTTGAGCATTCCCGAATGCCAGTGGACAAGGCCAGGAACCTCCACAAGGGTTCCTCGGACAAACCAGCGGAGAAGCCGGCTAGCTCTTTAGCCAGGTCTCGGAGATACATGCCCATGTATAGCTGGTAGGTCTGGACACGACATGCGAGCATAGAGCCCTGGAAACACTTCTTACCAAGGCCATCCAGGTTACGGGCCTCCCTGCCAGGAGGCACCGAGGAGTGCATCTTCTGGCTCTTAAGACGATGCATGGCCGATTCCACTACCATGGAATGGTGTGGTAGCTGTGCTTTTTGGAAGCCAGGGCTCTTGCGGACTCGATAGATAGAATCGACCCGCTTGCTCAGGACCGGCGAGGTGGCCGGACTCTCCCACATGCGGAAGAGTAGTCGTTCCAGCATGGGAGGAACCGGTACAGTAAAGTGTTCCCTGGCGGGAGAGTCATACTGGAGGGCGTCGAGCTCTTCGGCTCGAGGCTCCTCCTCGGGGTCCGCAGGGAAGGCCAAAGCCTTGGCCATATCCCTGACGAAGTCCGAGAACCGGGCATCCTCCGGGGGGGACTGTTTCCGAGGTTCGGACTCAGGTGAGTCCGAGGGGACACACCGAGTCCGAAAAGAATCAGGCGACTCTTCCTCTTCAGACTCCCAGACCGACTCCGACGAGGACTCGGTGGGGTCGGCCCGGGCAGGGCGCGGCGCCTGCCGCCCCGACGCCGAGGGAGTCGGCGTCGGCGACCTCGGTCCCGAACGGGAGGCCGAGGGTGACCTCGACCGAGGATCGACTCGAGTTCGCATCGACTCGAGGATCGGCTCGGTCTCCGGGGTCGACTTGGACGTCGACGTCCCGGCGGTCGGGGCAGCGGCGCCAGCGAAGCCAGCGAGCAGTGCCCGCTGCTGGTCCATGAAGGCAGACAGTCTGCTCTCCAAGGCCGTCAACCTGAGTCCGAGCTCAGGTGACCCAGCAGCCCCCGACTCGGGCCCCGACGGCGTCGGGCCCGACGTCGGCTGTCGCGGAGGCGAGTCCAGAAGGACCACAGGACTTACCCGAGCAGGCAGCTCCGACTCCAGGCGAGGTCGCTTCGTGAGGTGCTCCTTCTCCAAGGACCCGGGGCGGCTATCGGGGCTATGCGACCTGGCCCTCGCGGAGCCAGGAGCGTCCACCGACACCGCCCTCGCGGGTTTCACCTTCCGTCGATGGTCCCCGGAGGGAGAACCCCTGTCGGAGGAACTCCAGCGACGGTCCGAGCTGGACCCCCTGGACGCGGAGGCCTCCGATGAGGTCCGGATACGGCTGGGGTCAGCGAAGATTCTATCCCGCTGATGCCGCCGACTTCTCAACGCTTTGGAGGAAAGTTTGCCACAAGGCCCACAGATCATTTCTTCATGATCCGGGCCCAGGCAGCGGAGGCAATTGTCGTGTGTGTCAGTTAGTGACATATTTCGGTCACACTGACCACACCGCTTGAAACCACTGGCAGCCATCGGGGGAAAAAGGGCCCCGGCGAGGTCAAAGGACCGGGCTGCCAGGGAAAAACCGAAACGAAAACTGACCAAGTCAGAAAAACCGAAAAAGAAGGAGAGGACTCGTGACCGGCGTCGCGAGTCCGGGCGGGAAAAAGACCGGCGTCGAACCGAAAGAAAAAAGAATAATTATGAAGGAAAATCAACTTTTTCGCGGGGACACGACGGGTACGTCTGTAGGGCTCCGCGGAAAAAAGAAGACTGGCTAAGATGGCACCCTTGGGCAGGAAGAGGACCGCGCATGCGCGCTGCAATTCCCAAAGGCTTTCTTTGAAAGCTGGGGAAAATTGCTCCGCGAGGGCTCCGTCGGCATCACCCATAAGTGAGGACTGACTTCCTGCTTGGTCCTGGAGAAACATATTACCCAGGTTAGGTTAGCTTTAGATAGGAAGAGCACTGGATCAATGCTAACACTGTTTATTCCTATCTCACTGTGGGAATTTTTCTAATGACCCCAGGGACAGAAGATTCATCTCCTAACTGATTTCCATTCAATACATGAAACACCAGGCAAGACAGCAAAACACATTTAGTATATGGTTAATTTTGTTCTGCTTTGTAGAAAATATTTTTGGCAGTCTGCATTTATTATAGACAATATACTAGAACAAGCCAGAGACTATCTGTATTCTCCCTAAGGTTGGTTAACTGTTTGCAGTTATATGTTCCCAACAGTCCTTTACGATCATGTCAAGAGTGTTTTGCTGGCCATCCCTTCTAATAAATCTATGCATTTGAAGAAATGGAGGGATAGGGCATCTCAGTGTCAGTTCTTTCTGTATAGAATGAATTGCCAATAGAGGCCCAGTCATTAAACAATTTCCTCACCTTCAGAAAACACATTAAAATGTTGCTTTTTCTGGTCTCAGACTGGTGAGCCCGCAGCAAGATGGTCGCAAGCTAGGTGAGCTCCGTCCCCGATACCCACAAAATTTAAGCAAACACGAGCTAACTGCCGCAAAATCCCCCACCCTCACCTGCCCTGAATCGGCGTAGACCGGCGGTGTATATTGCAGTCGGGGTGAACCGCTAAATAGGATCCTGAGCAGATGAAAAGCTGAGGAGCTTATCCCCGGAGCGCGGCCTGCTGGCACATGCTTTTACCCGACACCTGCCTTGGATCCGCTTGATCGCCCCACCGCTCCTGGAGACCCATCTGGACCGGCTGACGCTTGTAAGCACACTCCCCGAACTGAGCTGTTGGGACCCGGGACATCGAACCGGAGGCTCTGCGGGAGCTCACCACGAGGCGGAGTATTGCATTGCAGGTGGGAACGCCTGTGCACGGGCCGGAGCTCTGATCACCGCAACGGGGAGAAGGCCTGCAGACGGGGTGATCGCTGCTGATGCTCATTGCCTGGTCCCAACAATTTACACTCCCTTGAGGAGGGCGAGTGCGAGGGCCGTAGTACCACCTCTGTTTCTCCTGTCTCTGGGGCCCGCATCGGCATCAGGGACAGGAGTTTCTTCGGGATCATCGGTGTACAATTGAAGGTTAAGCTCCTCGACCAGGTCCCCGACGGCCCTGATTCACTGCCCCTGCATTTTTCAACCCTCAGAACTGCCACCGGGGCCTAACATCGGGAGGTGGTGGGCCTTGGGAGTGCTATCATCAGACAACTCGGTCGGGCACTCTGAGAGCTTGCTTCAGAGGCCTTGCTTCCTGAGGAGGGTCAGGAGCAGCCCCCAACTCACTGCCTTGTTATTTCACCAGTACTCTGGGCTTTGCTGGCATTGACTTTATACATCTCTCAACACTGTGTGCCAGAAATTGATTGGTGGCCTGTGAGCTTTTGAATACTGCTACCTCCCTGGGGCTTGTACCTTTGCTGACATTGATTGATCTCTTTCCCAACACTGTGTAGTATAAGGGGCTCGGTGTAATGGCTGCCAAAGCTAAAAACTTTGAGGTCCGGGACGGGGTGCGCTCCTCCCAACGACTGCAGAGCAAGTCTGGGGCCTCCAGCAGCCCACGCGACCACCCTCTTCCCTCGGGGTCTGATGACGAGACTGTAAGTGAAGAGGAATTGGACTCCCATAAACAACTTTCCTCTGCTCAAATCAAGCAAGAACTCCGTAAAGGCTTTGCGGAGCTCGCCAGTGAGTTCCGTATGTTGCGGGAGGAGTTGTTGAAAGATGTTGCAGACCTTCGGACCGACCTCAAAGAGCTGGGAACTCGAGTGGAGGACGTGGAGACTAAGATGGTTGAGCAAGATGGGACTTTGATGGACTTACAATGTGCATTGGACCGGCAAAGGGCGCAAGCCATGGAACTGACTTATAAAATTGATGACATTGAAAACCGCTCCCGACGCAACAATGTGCGGTTTCGCGGAATTCCAGAATCGCTAGGGGGCGGAGAAGATTTGCCAACTGTACTTAAGCTGGTGATAGCGGAAGTGCTCCCGGCGGAGGACTTGGCGGCGCACCCTTCTGGGATGGAAATAGAGCGAGTCCATCGTGCTTTGGGAAAGCCTCCCAACAACCAACCTCGTGATGTTATTGCGAGATTTTTGCGATACTCTGATGCTGAGCTGCTTATACGTCGAGGCCGGGAGAAGAAAACAGTTCGACTTCAGGACGCGACGGTGTCCATTTACCAAGATCTCTCGACGTTCACCCTGGCGCACCGAAGAGAGATGAAACCAGTCACAGCAGTCCTGAATAGCAAAGGAATTCGCTATTCTTGGTCCTTCCCATTTAGGATGAACTTTCTTTTGGGCAACAAAAAGATTTCCGCAAGAGACTGCTCTGAAGCTTGGCGAGCTCTTCGCCAGGCGGGTTTGGTGGATGATAATGCCCAGCCTCACCCGCCGCCCCCTAAGCCCCAGCACTCTAAGTGGACCCGAGTGGGCAAGACCACTTGATTCCTCTTTTCCCTTTCTTTTTCCTCTGAAGGTAAATACAGGGCTCTCTTTAGTGTTTTGGGAGTTTTGCTTTGAGAGCCTCCTGACCTGAGGCCACGAGGTGGAACGACTGATCATTGGTACTTAGTTGTTTTCTTTTTGACTGTCCTTCCCCCTTTTAAATTCTTCCTATTTCCCATTGAAATTTTTTGGCTATTACCGAAGATCAGTTCGGGCCCATACTTTATCACACGCAGGGGGCAGCGGATGGCCGGTAAATGTTTTGATGATGATACTGTTCTGAAGGGGGGGTACAATGGGATTGATGATGTCGGGTGGGTGGGGGAGTGGTGGAGGGGGAATGTTACTATTTGTTAAGGTTAAAGTGTTGCATAGTGGGGTTTCGGGGGGAACGGGGTTTGTTGTGGTCAACTTACCGTGTCCTGTACTAATTTAAACAGGCAGGTGGTATTGACGGGATGGGGGGGTGGGAGGGGTGGTTCCTTTACGGGGTGGAATTGGGAGATGTTGTTGGGGTTGGGAGGGTGGACTATGGCGCCTGTTTTTGGAGGGTGGAAGGGGTGGGCTCAACTCATCAATTCTCCGGATTTGCTGGAGGGGAGCAACCACTGAGATCCTTTGGATAGGGGGTGGCAGTGAGAGAGTGGAGTGTAATTACTAATGGTGCGCTTCATTTCTTTGAATGTTAAGGGCCTCAACTCTCCGAGGAAGCGGTCCCTGCTGTTCTCAGAGTTGCGCACCCTGCAGGGGGACATTGTTTACTTACAGGAGACCCATCTTCAGACTTGTAAGCAGGGCTGGCTAAAGAGGTCCCCGTATACTGAGGTACGGGTGGCCTCCGATACACACGGACGGAAGAAACGGGGAGTAGCCTTACTATTCCATCAGAGCCTCTCTCTCCAGATAGAAGAGACGAAGCAAGACGCTTTGGGGAGGTGGCTTTTCTTGAATGTCCGCTTAGAAGGGCACTTGCTAACCTTAGCTAATGTTTACGCACCCAATGCAGGTCAAGGCGCTTTTTTTGCGCGGTTGAAAGCCCTCCTGGCGGACTTTGCAAGGGGTCCCATTGTTCTGGGGGGAGACTGTAACACGCACCTGGTGCCCCAACTGGATTCCACCAGCCGCACAAGGGGGCGACTGGGGGGGTCGGCACGAGCCCTACAGCGTCTTATGCTTGATTTGGGACTGAGGGACGTCTGGAGGGACACGCACGAGGGGGAGAGAGGCTATACGTACTATTCTCCTGTCCATCAGGTCCACACTCGCATTGACTATTTTCTACTGGATCAGCGCCTGATGAACAGGAGAGTGCAGGCGGGACATGGAGCGCTGACTTGGTCGGATCACGCCCCGTGCTGGCTCGCTCTTCCGGCTGGTTTGTACAGCGAACATCACCGATCTTGGCGCCTAGATGTGAGATTCTTGCGGCGGCTGGGCGCAGTGCAGGATCACGTCCGCTTTATCACGGAATTTTTTGAGCTTAACAATTCTGGGGATGTCCCTCTTCCCACTGTGTGGGATGCTTATAAGGCTACGGCTCGAGGTCAACTTATGACGGAAGCGGCTCGTACGCGTAAATTGTGGAAGCGTGACCACGATCTATTGGTGGAGGAGGCTACTCGCTTTGCTCTGGAACACGCCCGAACCGGTTCCCGACAGATTCTGCGTCAGTGGCGGGCCGCCCAGGCCAAATTGGATGCGTACCTGCAGAGAGAATTAGATAATAAACGCCGGAAACTGCAGCAAACTTTTTATGAGCATGGGAACAAAACAGGCCGCTTCCTAGCTTTGCGTCTCCGCCAACAACAATCCACGAGAGTTGTGCGAGAACTGCGCGATACGGGGGGACGGAGGAGGGTTATATCCAGGGAAATACGCGATCTCTTTGCTGACTTTCTGGAGCAGCTCTACAGGGCGGAACCTTTTGAACGGGACAGAGTACAGGATTATTTGCGAGGGATTGGTCTGCCCCATCTCCTCGACTCTGACCGGGCTCAGCTAGATTCTGATATAACGGTAGATGAAGTGGACATTGCAATTCGACGACTGAAATCTGGCAGTGCGCCAGGTAGTGATGGCTTTCCTGCAGAATATTATAAGAAGTTTCGGATACAATTAGCGCCAACTTTGACTATTTTGTTCAATGAGATCTTGACAGGAGCCTCGTTACCGCCGTCTCTGCGCGAGGCAGTAATTGTGATGATACCCAAACCCGGTAAACCGCTGCATGACGCGGCATCGTACCGCCCCATTTCCCTGTTAAATGTCGACGTTAAGATCTTTGCTTCTGTGCTGGCGGCGCGCCTGAATCGGATCCTTCCGAGTTTGGTCCACCCGGATCAGGTTGGCTTTGTGCCAGGCCGCCAGGCTGCAGACAACATTCGACGTATGCTGCAGGTCATACATGTCGCCCAACGGGAACCGCAGCCAGCCCTCCTGGTGGGGATCGACGCAGAAAAAGCTTTCGACCGGGTCGACTGGGACTTTTTATGGTGTGTGCTGGAGACAATGGGCTTCGGCTCCAATTTCATTCGTTGGGTTCGTAGCCTTTACCAGATGCCCCAGGCGTGTGTTCGGGTTAACGGGGGACACTCGAGGCATTTCTTCCTGGAACGGGGCACGCGACAGGGTTGCCCCCTTTCGCCCTTGCTCTTTGCACTCGCGATGGAACCCTTGGCTCAAAGCTTCCGAGAACATTTAGGTTTGCGGGGGGTGCTTATTGGCCCTGCGGAATACAGGATTGCACTTTTCGCGGATGACATCATACTTTCCCTGGTTGACCCGTCCACCTCCCTTCCAGTTGCGATGCGGTTGTTCGACAACTACGCCCGGGTATCCGGTTTCAAAATTAATTACACCAAGTCGGAGATCTTGAATGTTGGGGTCCCCGGGGCGGTTTGTTCGGAACTTCAAGCGGCTTATCCTTTTCGATGGGTGTCTGGAGCGCTACGGTACTTAGGAGTGCATTTGACTGTGGAGAGGTCAGACCTCTTTAAGGCTAACTATGACCCCTTGCTTCGCCAGGTTCGGCGGGATCTAGAGGTGTGGAATGGACTGCTTCTCTCCTGGTTTGGGCGCATAGCCGTAGTCAAGATGGTGGTTCTTCCCCGCTTTCTCTACTTTTTTCAGGTTCTGCCGCTTCCTATTGCCCGAGCTACCTTGGCGACCTGGCAGCAGTTGCTTTTGAAATTCATCTGGCGTTATCGCCGTCCGCGTTTGGCGCGACAGGTTCTCTATGCTCGTACACGTTCTGGAGGTATGGGCATGCCCAATCTACACTGGTACTACGCGGCGGCGCAATGCCGGGCAGGGGTGGAATGGATGATTGCTGATAGCACTAAACGATGGGTACAATTGGAAATGAACTTGGCGGGGGGAGCCGGCCTGGGAGATTGGCTGTGGCTTGACCCAAAACTCCGTCGTGGTGTCCGCACCAGTAATCCCTACATACTTCATACCCTCCGCTGTTGGGACCGCCACTTTCGACCTCGTGACACGGACCTAACCCCCTTAGCTCCTATAGTGGACAATGCCTCTTTCCCGCCGGGGTTAAGTGATCCTATCTTTCGGCAGTGGGGGCATCACGGCCTTAGTCGGGTTGGACAACTTTTTGCTGCTGGTCATTTACAATCTTTTCATGCAATACAAGACGAATTTGACATTCCGGCTGGGCACCATTTTCGATATCTACAAGTGACACATTGGGCCCGATCAAGACTTGTTCGTACTCAGGTTGCTCGGGCCCTGACAGACTTGGAACGCTATTGTGAGGGGTGTACTACCACCAAGGGACTCGTGGCAACTCTGTATGCCCACCTGCAGGGCTCCCAATCGTACTCTACCAGACACAGAGAACTTTGGAACACTGACTTGAACCTCTCCTACACAGAGCAGGAGTGGGAACGGGCAGAGACCCAATTGTGGAAGAGTGCGGTTGCGATCAATGCCCGTGAAACCAACTATAAAATCCTGTAC
Source organism: Ichthyophis bannanicus (assembly GCA_033557465.1). Lineage (NCBI taxonomy): Eukaryota > Metazoa > Chordata > Amphibia > Gymnophiona > Ichthyophiidae > Ichthyophis > Ichthyophis bannanicus. The sequence continues at coordinate 365,283,546 of CM066033.1, read as the reverse complement.
CGTTGGTACATGACCCCGGCGCGGATAGCACGCATGTATCCTGGGGCGGTGGCCCTTTGTTGGCGTAATTGTGGCCAACAGGGTACCCTAGGGCATATTTGGTGGGACTGCCCCCGCATTCGTGCCTTTTGGAGGGGTATACAACACCGGATGCAACTGCTTCTGGGAGTGGATGTCCCTTGGGACCCCGGGATCTTCCTGCTCGGGGCCCCGCTGCCGGGTGCGCGGACTCTGCAACTTGCTCTACTCCGCCATGGCCTGAATGCAGCTAGGCTATCCCTTGCAGCAGCCTGGAAGCAGGCCTTGGCCCCTTCCTTTCAGGCTTGGCTGGAACGGATGTGGGATATGTATGCCATGGAACGAGGGGTGGCAGTTAGTAGGATGCGCCTGGCGCGCTTTGAGTTGGTGTGGGCGCCCTTTATCTCTCAATACGGTGCGTGATTGTGCAGGCTAAGCGGGATGGGCCCCCCCCCCCTGAGTGTGCCCCTTTTTGCCCATCACACTTCCATGTTTGAGCATTAGCAAGCCATAGTGGGGGGGATTGGGAGGTGGGGAGGGAGGAGAGTATTGGGTTAGGGGGGGGAGGGGAGGCTGCGGGGTTACTGTTTTTTGCTTTTTTATCTTCAAAACTTTGAAAAAAATGAAGGCATATTGTTGAATGCTGTTTTGTCTTGAAGTTATATTCTTATTGCTACATTTTCTGTGACGATCCTTGTGGTTCATGACGATTTGTATATTTTGAAAGCCTTTCAATAAAAAAAAAAAAAAAAAAAAAAATGTTGCTTTTTCTAATTTAGGATGATGGTGACTTCTAGTCATGCTAGCTGTCAGACTTAAACCGAGTCCTAATAGTACTTCTGTCTCCTGCCTGCATGATGTCTTCATTCCCCTTATTCCCCTGTCTGTACCCATGTGAATTTAATCATTTCACTTAAGAATTCCCCAGTCCCCTGTATGTTCTGTTTGTGTGTCTTAGCAGATTGTAAGCTCTGTGGATCAGGGATTGACTTTTCTGTTTTTGTTTCTTTTCAGTTTTTTCTTTTACTGAGGTAGATGGTCTTGTTAAGTAGTAATTTGTTTTTAATGTATTGTGAACCGCTGTGTTTGACTTTTTAACCATAATAGGGGTATATACATTTTTAATAAATGAAATGAATTGCTCTGAAGATCATAATTCATATGGGATGTGATTTTATGACAGAGTACCCGTGAAATGTCAAAAACATGAATATTTAACATCCATTTTATAAAGACAACATAGGCGCCTACGTACCTTTATAAAACAGGCTCTCAGAATTACAGATTCTCTCACACAAATTTACACCTGCCCCAAAGGTGTACATATGTGTGTGTAAAAGCACCTGTGCGTACTTGTACACCTGTGTTCCTTCATGTAGTTTTGCAACAGATATTTTCCACCTCTAAAACATGGTTTACATACAGAAAATGCTTTAAAAAATTACCCTTTTTATCACTCTTACCTTCACAGGTGCAGCCCTGTCGAATCAAGCCAACCATCAGGGAGGTGCACTGATTGCATTTAGTTGGCGTAGTGAAGGATTTTACTATGAACTGATGAGCCTTGGGCTAAGAAACAGAAAGGACACAAACATCACCTTTAATCTATGTCATCTCTTAAACTTTATCTTGTGAGAGACCTAGAGAGCCATTCTGCTGTGGGCTCAGAAGATATAGGACCTTAGACATTAAGCAGAATCGAGAAGTCTCAGTATAATAAGTAGTGGGAATGCTATGTTTCGATAAGAGACCACCACAGAATACGGTGCCTCAGTCACTAAGCTCCCTCCCCCCTCAATGGCAGAGAAAAGAAGAAAAGCTTTAGCGAAATTTTAGTGAAATCAGGTTTCAGTAGCCCAGCAGGGGACAATGAACAGACATCTCACACAGTACTACATGTCACTAACACTGCAAGGGATGTTAAACCAAAGGAATGTGTCTTGTGGTTATTATCAGAAGAGCAGGGATCTTAACACAGCACTTCTACCAAACTCCCTTAAAATTAACAATGTTAAAAAAATATATACACCTAAATATTTATATATATTTAATCATCTGCTTGCAAAAACCCTGCACTACAACACCTTAATAATAAAGTGCCAGAAAGAAAGTAATGAAAGGACCACGATATCTTCCATTTACAGGAGATGAACACTTTATCAATACTACTATGACTAATCCAGTTAAAAAGAGTACACAATCTCCTCTGCGAGTGGAATCACGCGTGAGTGAGCTGGAGGTGGCGGCAAAGGTGCATTTTCTATTGAGTTAGTGAAAAATGTAAGCTGAATGCATCATCACAGTCTGAAATACCATTGCCTGAGTTGTGAAAGAAATTGAATGACTTAGAGGTGATTTTATTATATGATTATAAAATAAAAATGTTGCTTTTCCCTACTTTATTTACACAAATCCCAGCCTACGCAGCTTTAATTTTTTGCTTTCCTCATCCTTACTGTGAGATACACAGTGTAGGAGGACTTGTGATTTATAGAAAAAGCAGATAAGCACAAGAATGAATGAGGCCTGGCTATCCATCCACATCATAGTGTATTGCTGGTAATTAAAAAAGCCTGACAAACTAAGAAATACTGAGTGAGTCATAATTACAACTCTCTGATGCCAGTAGACCTGCAAAATCCTACCTTTGGTGCACACAAGCCTGACCCAATATATGCTGTCCTCATGGATGGCGTCTGAACTGAACGTGGAGGGTGATCCATAACCTGAGCCATTATATAAAAAATAAAATTAGTATTTAATTATTAACAGTGAAGTAATAGCTAAAGTATATCAACAGGAAAGGAGATATTAAGCATCACTAAGACAACTGAATGCTGTTGATGGGTGCACAGGTTACATTTTTAGACTGTACTAACTTCGTTAAAAAAGGTCTGTATTTTGAGATTTCTAATATAGACAGGATAGGAGCTTTTGAACTACTGAAAGGAAATAGATGCATGGCAGGTTTACAAGGTAAGCAAACTAGGCACATGGCTAAGGCCCACAGGTTTGAGGAGGTGAGTCTTGTTAGATACAGCTTAATCTGGCCCTGCAGGAGCCACACACAGGAAACAGATGGTGTCAAAAACGGCTGTTGCTATGTCAGTCCAAATAGGAAAAAAGGTGGCATCATTAGCTGTCCATGCCTTTATCCAGTGCCATGTATTGGATACCTCTCTCTCCAGAGTCCTTAGGTCTGCATCAGAGAAGAGGGACCTTCAGCCAACAACCAACATTCACCCTCCCCAACCACTCCCACTGAGTTCATGCACAAAGAAGGAAGCAGCCAAAAGAACATAAGAAATGCCATACTGGTTCAGACAAAGGTCCATCAAGCCCAGTATCCTGTTTCCAACAGTGATCAATCCAGGTCACAAGTACCTGCCAGGTTCCCAAAAAAGCACACAGATTCCACAATGCTCGTCTCGGGATAAGCAGCGGATTTCCTGGGTCCTCTTTAATAATGGTTTATGGATCTTTCCTCCAGGAACTTGTCCAAACCTTTTTTAAACCCAGCTACACTAGAGAAAGACATCATGCTTGGCAAGGTAGAAGGTCAACGCAGAAGAGGAAGGCCAGCAATGAGATGGATCAATACAAAGGCAGCAGCTATGGATGCCAGTCTGTCAACAATGAGCTGCCTGACTGAAGATCGAACACAGTTTAGGACAACTATCTAGAGGGTCGCCATGAGTTGACACTGACTTGACAGCACTTAACACCACCACCACAACACCAACAGCTTTTACAACATCCTCCAGAAATGAATTCCAGGGTTTGATTACACATTGAGTAAAAACATATTTTCTTTTATTAGTGTAAAATGTGAGTTTTAAAGATAGGTGAGAATTTTCTGGGGTTTGAAAAGGTAGGAGGGAGAGTAAAGGTATTTACCCATCTGTAGCAAGTGTTCTCCATGGACAGTAGGAATATGTCCTCATGTATTGGTGATACCACCACTGGAGTCTCATGCAGGAATGCTCTCCAGATTCTACTGGAAGCTTTTGGGAGGCTCCACTGCACCTGCACACCTGTCTTGCCTATTGCTGCAGTGCCATCTTCTCCAGTATGATAACAAAGCTGTAGCAGAAAACAACTCCTTGTGGAGGTAGGAGAGTTGTGAGAACTTATTCCTGCTGTCCACGGAGAACACCTGCTACAGGTGAGTAACTACCTTTTCCCCGTGGACAAGCAAAAATGAAGTCCTCACGTATGGGACTCCCAAGCTACAGGCTACCGAAAACCGAAGAGGCAGAAAAGCCCAACAGGGGCAAGTGAACAAGAACTGGAGAATAAACTATGTACAGCACTGGTCCCAAAGAGGAACTCATCTGATTCAGCTTCTTCACCATACAGTTTCATTCATGAACATTCATGCTCTGAGGTTTGATTTTTTTTTTTTTTAATTTTGGTAGCCTGAATGGACAGTAGGGCCTTGGGGGGATGGATTTGGATTCTAATCCCCAAACAAATGCTAGAGTACAGTTTGGCCAAAGTTGCTGTTACGTAGGGGAATCCCCATCCAGACAGTAATGCGATGTGAATGTCTGGACAGAAGACAACATTGCAGCCCTGCAGATTTCTTTCATGGAGGTCGTGCAAGTTGGCCACTGACGGAGTCATGGCTCTGACATTATGAGCTGTGACATGACCACCAAAGGGTTCAGGCCAGCCTGGGCATAAGCGAAAGAGACGCAGTCTGCCAGCCAAATTTAAAGAGTGCATTTTGAAATGGCAGCCCCTAGCTTGCTGGGATCAAAAGAGACAAACAGCAGAATCGACTTTGGTGGGCCTTCGTCTGCTTTAGATAGAAGGCCAAGGTTTGCTTGCAGTCCAGCGTGTGCAACACCGCTTCCCCTCTATGGGCATGAGGCCTCGGAAAGAAAGATGGCAGAACGAATGACTCATTAAGATGGAAAATCAATACCACCTTTGGGAGCAATTGAGGATGAGTGCGCAGGATCACTCTATTATGATGGAACCTAGTGTATGGCAGATAAGTCACTAGAACTCACTAATATAGCATGCCAAGGTAACTGCCACCAGGAACAAAATCTTCCAGGTCAAGAACGTCAAATGGCAGGAGTTGAGCGGCTCAAAGGTAGCCAACATGAGCTGCACCAGAACCACATTAAGGTCCCAAGCCACCGCCAGAGGCTTGAAGGCAGGTCTTGAGAGGAGCAAGCCTTGCATGAAGCGAACCACCAAAGACTGAGTTGATATGGACTTTCCGATGGTAGGCCCCAATCACAATGAGGTGGACCCTGACAGAATTAGACTTGAGACCTGATCAAGAGGTGTAAGAGATACTCAAGGAGCCTGTCGACGAAACTACTAAAGGAATCCAGCACCTGTGCAATGCCCCAGGAAGCAAATCTCTTCTATTTGAAAGCATAAGACCTTCTCAATGAAGCCCTTCTAGAAGCCAACAGAACATCTGTTATGCCATTAGGCAGGTTAAACTCCGATAGGACTAGCCTCTCAACACCCATGCAGTGAGGACCAAGGATCTGATGCTGGGGTGCAGCATCCTCTCGTCCTCCTCCAAGATAAGGTCTGGGGCAGAGCCCAACTGCAGAGACATCCACTGGGAGATTTGAAGCAGAAGGAGAGACCATAGCTGCCTGGGCCAATACGGCATGATGAGGATCACTGATCCCTTGTCTGTCTGGAGCTTCAGCAGGATCCTTGATATGAGAGGTATTGGAGGATATGTGTATAGTAGGCCCTCTCCCCAGTGCAGGAGGAAAGCATCCGGAGCCAACCTACTGTGCAAAGTGACCCTGGAGCGGAACTGAGCCAATGGGTGCTGTGCTGAATGGCGAACAGATCTATTAAAATATCTATGAAATATCTCGGCCACAATTACCTTGTCCAGAGTCCACTCGGCTCAGCTGGTCCACTAGGATATTCTGCTCCCCTGGAAGTTACGTGCACTCAACTCCATACCATGAGTGATGGCAAACTTCCACAACCGGACTGCCTTCCAGTACAGGAGATACGACTCCGTGCCCCCTTGCTTGTTTACATAATATATTGTGTCCTGATTGTTGATCTGAATCAGCACAATCTGGTTGGCCAAGCGATCCCAGAAAGCCCTGAGGGCATTCAATATGGCTCGTAGTTCCAAGAAATTGATCTGGTGCAGGTTCTCCTATTCAGAACAGACACTTTGAGTGTGGAGGCCATCCAGATGCGTCCCCCAACCTAGCCTGGACGCATCCGTAGTCAGTGTCTTCTGTGATAGTCTTCTGAAAAGAGAAGCCCCTGAGCAGATTCTAAGGATCCAGCCACCAATGCAGGGATTGGTCAAAGGGTATAGTGACGACCACCACCTGGTCCCGGAGGTGGCTGGTGGCCTGCTTCCACTGAGTATTCAATGTCCACTGAGCTTGACTCATCGACAGATGAGCCAGGGGTGTGGCATACACTGTAGAAGAAATGTGGCTGAGCATGGTCAGCATCCAGTGAGCCATTGTCTGCCAACTTCACTGGGTATCGTGGACCAACACCGTCAATCTCTGAAGTTGGTCAAGCAGGAGAAAGACCTTTGCCTGAATCATGTCTAGGAGAGCTCCCATGAACTCCAATTGTTGGGTGGGCTGAAGGTGGGAGTTTGGGTAATTGACAATGAAACCCAACAGCTCTAGCACCCAGATGGTCAGCTGTGTTGAATGCTGAATTCCATTCAGAGTGGTGTTTTTCATGAGCCAGTCATCCAAGTAAAGGAGTTCTGAGATAGGCTGCTACAACTGCGAGGCACTTTGTGAAGACTTAGGGTGCCTAGGCCAATCCAAAGTATAACAATCAGTGCTGAGAGTGATGTCCTCCCAGGACAAATCTGAGATATTTTCGGTGGGCAGGATGGATCGGTATGTGAACATAAGAACATAAGATATGCCATACTGGGTCAGACCAAGGTCCATCAAGCCCAGTATCCTGTTTCCAACAGTGGCCAAACTAGGTCATATGTACCTAGCAGTTTCCCCAAAAGACACAGGTTCCACAATGCTTGTATTGGGTCAAGCACTGATATCCTGGGTACCTTTTTAATAATGGTTTATGGACCTTCTGTTGATTTTTGGGGGGATTACTATTATAGCTTTTAACTGTGGTTTTAGACTAAGCTTGGGGGCATTTAGACTGCTTTCCTTGTATAGACTTATATCAGATATCTGTGTGTGCGGCAGATAGAGCGTTATAACATAACAGGTTTTTACCCCTGCTGCACTGGTTGGTGAAACCCTATTCCCAGAGAGGAGCTGATTTGGAGCATTGTACACCTGGCCTGACACTGGTTTGAGCCAGTTTTGCAGAAGCTGAGAAGCATCCATTAAGCTAAGAACAAACCTTTCTATCTTCTCTGCTGGATTAAAACTATAAATTCTAACTGTTGATTTTTGGGGGGATTACTATTATAGCTTTTAACTGTGGTTTTAGACTAAGCTTGGGGGCATTTAGACTGCTTTCCTTGTATAGACTTACATCAGATATCGGTGTGTGCCCACGGTTCAGGAACAGCCTACTCGCCAGAGACACTTAGGTTCCTACCCAACCTACCACTCACCCCACGGGCTACATTGCCTTTATAGTGGTCACATACGTGCCATCTATCCTTTCTTACTTGGGTTAAAAGTCCACATCTTCTTCATCCTTTCTTCTTCTTCTTCCTCTTCTGGGACTGCTTAACCAACATGTAGTGTATTCAGTGCAATAACTGAGTTACTTTCATTCCAAGACGAATCATTTGGAGCCTAAGAGCTTGTCCTATGTGCCTCAGGTCAGCTGCCATGCATGACGAACTGACTCTACTAAGGAAAGACCTAGCTGCCATGCATAAAGAAGTGACTCTACTGAGGAAGGAAATAGGTGCAATGAAACACACCTCTTCTAGGATACAAACTGAACGTCCACCACTGCTCCCAAAAAGAATCAAACATCCCAGGAACAAATGGATCACAGTGGGTTCTGGAAGATTGCGACTTGTAACGCAGAGACATCCTATACATCAAGTGATATCCCTGCATAATGCCTTCTCTGCCTTGGCTAATGAGGATGCTCAATCCAAAATGAAACTGAAGGGCCCTTAAATGAGTCAGACAATGCCCAATCTCCTGCTAAAGCACCAAATATAAAGAAAACCTCACCAAACAGAAAACTACTACTACTTGGAGATTCCATCATCAGAGGCACCAACTTGGGAACACAGTTCAAAGGAGAGAAGATAGTCATGTCCCTACCAGGCTTGACAGCCAGCAGGAATACAAACCAAGTTGTTGAAGTACTTAGCGCAAAAAGTGAACACTCCAAAAAAATTGTAGATGCTCTCCAAGATGCATCACTGAGACAAATGGTCATGGAACCAACAAGGGAAAGCTCAACGCTGGATTTAGTGCTCACCAACGGTGCTAGTGTGTCGAATGTCTGCGTGAGTGCCACTGTGAGCAACAGCGATCATCACACGGTGTGGTTTGAGATAAAAGCCAAGGTACAGGCCAAACATAGCAAACTCAAAGTCCTAAACTTCAAAAACACTGACTTCAATAAAATGGCCGAGTACCTAAAAGAGGAGATGACAGGGTGGAAGAAGATAAGGGAAGTGGAATTGCAATGGGCTAAACTAAAGGTGGCAATAAAAGGGGCAACAGATAAATATGTAAAAAAAGTAAATAAAAACAAGAGGAGAAGGAAACCTATTTGGTTTTCCAAAGAAGTGGCTGGTCAAATAAAGGCAAAAAGTGGAGTGAGTGGAGGAGTGGCCTAGTGGTTGGGGCAAGGTACTTCAGGCCGGAAGGTCGGGGGTTCAAATCCCACTAGAGGACAGCAACCTTGGGCCGGAAGGACTGGGGTTTCTAGTCCCACAGGTGCTCCTTGTGGTCTTGGGCAAGCCACTTAACCCTCCATAGCCCATGTTCCCTGTAAAATAGTTATCTCCAAGTTATAATGCCCTGTTCAATGTAATTTCAGTTTGTTCAATGTAAACCGCACTGATGCAGAATAGCACAGTATATAAGAGAATGTAAATAAAAATAAATAAAATTAAAAAAACACAGCTTTCGCAAAATTCAAAACTTGCAAACAGAAGAACACAGAAATGAATACAGGATCAAACTCAAAGAGTCAAAAAGAGAAATAAGGATAGCAAAATCAAAGGCAGAGGAAAAGATGTCTAAAGATGTTAAGGGTGGAGACAAAACTTTCTTCAGGTATATTCGGGAAAGGAAGAAGATCAGAGTTGGAATTGCAGGGCTCAGAAGTGCTGGGAAAGGTCTCGTGGAAAGTGACATAGAAAAAGCGAAATTGCTAAACAAATACTTCTGCTCTGTTTTTACTAAAGAAAATCCTGGAGATGGACCAGCTGTGACTCCCAAATATAAAAATGGGAATGAAGTAGATACCACACCATTCACAGAAGACGAGGTGTTGGAACAACTTGCTAAACTGAAAGTGGACAAAGCCATGGGACCGGATGGGATACATCCCAGGATACTGAAAGAGCTCAGAGAGATTCTTGCAGGGCCGTTACAGGATGTCCTCAACAGATCCTTGGAAACAGGAAAGGTTCCTCAGGACTGGAGAATGGCTGATGTCGTACCTCTACACAAAAGTGGTGACAGGGAAGAAGTGTCAAACTACAGACCTGTGAGCCTTACTTCAGTGGCGGAAAAAGTAATGGAGGTGCTCCTGAAAGAGCGAATAGTGAACTTTCTCAAAACCAACAGGTTGAAAGATCCAAGGCAACATGGTTTTACTGAAGGACGGTCTTGCCAAACAAATCTGATTGAGTTCTTTGACTGGGTAAGCAAGGAACTAGATCAGGGGCATGCGATGGATGTCATCTACCTAGATTTCAGCAAAGCCTTTGATACTGTTCCTCACAGGAGGCTTGTCAATAAACTCAGTAGCTCAGGGATGGGTCCCAAGATGGTAAGCTGGATTAGAAATTGGTTGACTGACAGACGACAGAAGGTGATGGTGCACGGAGCTCACTCGGATGAAAGGAAGGTGATTAGCGGGGTGCCCCAGGGTTCGGTCCTGGGCCCGGCACTGTTCAATGTATTTGTGAGTGATATTGCTGAATGAGTGAATGGAAGGGTCTGTCTTTTTGCAGATGACACAAAAACTTGCAACAGAGTGGACTCCCCCAAGAGAATGGATAACATGAGGAAAGATCTACAAAAGCTGGAAGAATGGTTTAATGCTTGGCAATTACGATTTAATGCGAAAAAGTGCAGTGTCATGCACTTGGATAGCAGAAATCCAAGGGAAATGTACGCAATAGGGGGCGAGAGGTTGGTGTGCATGGTTCAGGAGAAAGACCTTGGTGTGATTATCTCTGATGATCTCAAGGTGGCAAAACAGTGCGACAAGGCGGTGGCAAAAGCCGGAAGGATGTTGGGCTGCATACAAAGAGGGTTTACCAGCAGAAAGGAAGAGGTACTTATGCCACTGTACAGGTCGCTAGTGAGGCCTCACTTGGAATACTGTGTTCAGTTTTGGAGACCATATCTTGCAAAAGATGTAAAAAGACTGGAAACTGTTCAGAGGAAGGTGACCAAAATGATTTGGAGCCTGCGTCAGAAACCTTATGAGAAGAGACTTGAAGACCTAAATATGTACACTTTGGAGGAGAGGAGGGATAGGGGAGATATGATTCAGACCTTTAAATACTTAAAGAGGAAAGATGAACAAACAAACCTCTTCCAAAGACGGGGAAGCTGCAAAACTAGAGGGCATAACATGAAGCTGCAAGGTGGTAAATTGAAAGGCAATGTCAGGAAATATTTTTTCACTGAAAGGGTGGTGGATGCTTGTAATGCTCTCCCGATGGAAGTGGTGGGGGCAAACACGGTGACGGAATTCAAAACAGCATGGGACAAGCACAGCAGATCCCTTTTCAGCAACAGGATAAAAACAAAATAAACTGAACCATCTAACTTCTCAACATATAGGGGTGTCCTACATGGAGTGGTGGGTCCACCCCTAAACAAAGACATGGGGAGGGGTGGCCTGCACAAAGCGACAGGTGCTCCTACTCTTGCCGTATTGCTGGGCAGACTGGATGGACCATGCTGGTCTTTATCTGCCGTCATTTACTATGTTACTATGTTACCTTTCCTGCAAGAACTTGTCCAAACCTTTTTTAAACCCAGCTACACTAACAGCCTACACGTTTAGTGAAAAAAATATTTTCTCTTATTAGTCTTAAATAGTTTATCCTGTAACTTCATTGCATGTCCCCTAGTCTTTCTATATTCTGATAACATAAACAATCGATCAACGTTTACCCGTTCCACTCCGTTCATTAATTTATAGACTTCAATCATATCTCCCCTCAGCCATCTCTTTTCCAGGTTAAAGAGCCCTAACCGTTTTAGTCTTTCTTCATAGGGGTATCCTTCCATACCCTTTATCATTTTGGTGGCTCTTCTCTGAACCGTTTTTTAATAACGCTATATCCTTTTTAAGATACGGTGACCAGAATTGCACACAATATTCAAGGTGCGGTCTCCCCATGGAACGATATAGAGGCATTATGATATCTTTTGTTTTATTTTCCATTCCTTTCCTTATGATACCTAGCATTCTATTTGCTCTCTTGGCCACCGCTGCACACTAGGCGGAGAGTTTTAACATGTTATCCACAATAACGCTTAAATCTTTTTCCTGGGTGGTGGTTCCTAATGTGGAACCTTGCAGTGTGTAACCATAGTTTGGGTTGTTCTTCCCTAGGTGCATAACTTTGGACTTGTCCACATTAAATTTCATCTGCCATTTTGATGCCCAGTCTTCCAATTTATCAAGATCCTCTTGCAAGTTTCCACAATCCTCATGGGTTTTAACAACTTTAAATAGTTTTGTGTCATCTGCAAATTTGATAATCTCAATCGTTATTCTCTTTTCCAGCTCATTTATGAATATGTCAAAAAGCATCAGACCCAGCACAGATCCCTGGGGTACATCACTATTCACCTTTCTCCATTGGGAAAATTGGCATTTAGCCCTACCCTCTGCTTTCTATCTTTTAACCAGTTCCTGATCCATAATAGTACACTGCCTCCTATCCCATGATTCTTTAGTTTTGCCAAAAGTCTCTGATGAGGGATCTTGTCAAAGGCTTTCTGAAAGTCTAACTACACTATATCAACCGACTCACCTTTGTCTACCTGTTTATTCACACCTTCAAAAAAGCATAACAGATTAGTAAGACAAGACAAGATGTGGATATATGCATCCTTTAGATCCAGGGAGCATAGCAATCATCTTTCTGGATAAAGGAGCAGGATCCCTACAGAGAACATCTTAACTTTTATTGCACCAAGAAGCTGCTGAGATCTCCGAGGCCCAGGATGAGCTGGACCCCCCCCCCCCCGACCTCTTGGGGAGCAGAAAGTGCATGGAGTAAAGTCCCCATCTGATATGTTCCTGAGGCACAGGCTCAATGGCAAGATTGGTCAGGAGGGGACAGATTTTCCCCTGAAACAGGTTTAGGTGAAACATCTTCAGGGGGAAATGAGGCAGCAGTTCAGCAAAGTGCAAAATGTAGCACCCACACATCAGAAGTGATGATGGGCCAGCTGTGGGTAAGTGAGTGAGCATTCCCCGTCTGGAGGATTCCCTTCTGCGGTCATCGGTATGTTTGGTTATGCTCTGAAGGAACCAGTCAAAACCCTGCCTCTGGCTTGGGGGACATGCTCATGTAGGGCTGGTAAGACAGCACTCTAGCTGCAAGCATGGAACTCTGGAAGCACCTCCTGCCAAAAGAATCCAATATCTGAGCCTCCCTACCTGGGGACATCGAGGAATGAGTCCTGGTGCTACTAATCCTCTTTAAGGGTGGACTCAACCTCTAAGGAGTGGTATCGAAGCTGAGGCTTCTTGAAGTCCAGGGCTTTCTGAACCCAGTACATTGCGTCCAACCTCCTACAGACTGAAGGCACAATGAGGGGGTTCTCCCACCATCCTGATTTGCAGCCTTTGTAGGATATAGTACAGTGGCACAGGCACTACTTCCTTAGAAGCCGAGGAGTACTGAAGGACCTCCAGTTCCTCCACCCTGGGCTCATCCTCCATCTCCAAGGAAAATGGGATGGCCTTGGTCATATCCCTCAAGAAGTCCTGGAAGGGCATGTCCTTTGAAGACGTCTGCTGTTCGTGCGGAGGGGAGGGCTCTGAGGGAAGCTCAGGAGACCTGTCTTCTGACGGGTTCTCTGATTCCACATCAGTAACCCAGCCATCAGAGTAAGACTCAGAAAGGAAGTCAAAGTACCTCTGAAACTCAGCCTGGTGCTCCCTCCGGCCTCAAGGGGACCAGGAGCATCGATGGGATTCATGATGCATCGAGTGCTTTCAGGGCTTTGTCAGGACATTGGAACCAGATACACTCAAGAGAGAGATGGCCCTGCCAGGAACCAGCATTAGATATCTTCAATGTCCTGATGTCGATGTCTCCAAAGGCAGGGTATGCATTTCGAGGATCTGTGGCACAAGGGTCAATGACAATGCCTTGGGCACCAAAGGACCAGCCAGCTGTTTCTCTGGCATCAATGTAATGTGATCTCAAATGCCTGATGGTGTTCCTCCATGGCTGCTGAATCTAAAGGCCTTGGGGCCCGAGTAGCTTAAACCAATATCTCCGGCATCTCCGTAGGGGTATTGACATGGCTTCCATCGTTGGGAGACAGTCGATGCCCGTCCAAGACTATTGAGGTTGATTCCTCTCTGCAGGGCACCTTGGCAGGCCGTTGGTGACAATCACTCTCAACATCGTGTCAGAAAGAACTCCGATGCCAATGCACATGAGGCTTCGGCCGGTGCTCGGAAGGATCCCCCTTCGACACCGATGGAGTCAAGGTCTTCTTCGACTCCAAGCAGAGACTGACTGACGGCTGATGCTGCAGGGCACCACGGGCCCTCAGCTCCGATTGAGCCTTGGAACCTGATGTCGATGCACCATTGGCGGAGCCAAGGGGCACCATAGAGACCAATGTCGGTGCCGAAGATGCTGAAACAGACCTCTGACCAAAGAGGGATTCTCTTTGCTTCTCTCAACCCTTCAGGCCTCTCCTTGTCATCTGTAAGCACAAATTACAAGAAAAAGGCTGGTAAACGGGACCGAGACACTAGAGGCACCAATTGTGCTTGTTGGTGACTGAGATAGTTCGGGCACATTTCGTGCATTTTTTGAACCTGCTGGCTGGGACATGTCTAGGAAGATAGCCATGGCAAAATCAAATTGCTCAATTGCGACCAGAGGCCCAGCCGGGTCACAGGACAAACAATGAGAAAATAAAAGTACCAAACAAAGCAGTGGAGCCGCAATTGATGGACCCAATGCTACCAAAGGTTAAATACAAGCAAAATCAAAACGTTTACTGGTGAACAACCGATTCACATCTGTGGGGCTCCATGGAAAACAAAGACTGGAGAAGATGGTGCCATGGTAGGCAGGAAGGCAGGCATGGCAGAGCCTCCCAAAAGCTTCCAACAATGTGTAAAAAAACCCTAAAAAAAACCACACCTAAAAGGAGCAGTTACAAAGGTTAAAGATTTACATCAAGCTTGGGTGTTGTTTAAAAATACTATTTTGAAAGCCCAGACCAGCTGCATTCCATGTTTTAAGAAAAATGGACAGAAATCCAAAAAACTGCCTGCCTGGTTTAAAGGTGTGGTCAGAGAGGCTGCTGTTACCAAGAAAGCATCTTTCAGGAAATGGAAAAAGGAGCCAAATGACGAAAACTGGAAACAACACAAGCATTGCCAAGTTAGATGCAAGGCATTGATAAGGCAGGCAAAGACAGAATTTGAGAAGAAGCTTGCTGTGGAAGCAAAATCGCATAATAAAGATTTTTTCAAGTACATTCGTAGTAAAATACCTCTGAGAGAGTCAGTTGGACCATTAGATGATAGAGGGGTAAAAGGGGCACTAAGAGGGGACAAGGCCATAGCGGAGAGACTGAATGAATTCTTTGCTTCGGTCTTCACTGAGGAAGATGTAGGAATGTTACCCATGGCTGAAATGGTATTTAAAGGAGATGCTGTGGAAGAATTGAAAGAAATATCGATACACTGGGAAGATGTATTACAACTATTTTATAAAATGAGTAGCAGCAAATCACCTGGACCAGATGATATACATCCAAGGGTGTTGAAAAAACTGAAATATGAGATTGCAGACCTACTATTAGTAATCTGTGAACTATCATTAAAATCATCTGTAATACCTGAAGATTGGAGGATGGCTAATGTAACGCCAGTTTTTAAAAAGGGTTCCAGGGGTGATCCGGGAAACTACAGACTGGTGAGCCTGACATCAGAGTACCAGGAAAAATCGTGGAAACCATCATAAAAAACAAAATTACTGAACAAGTAGACAGCCAGGGCTTAAAGGGAGACAGCCAACATGGCTTTAGCCAAGGAAAGTCTTGTCTTACTAATCTGTTATGTTTTTTTTGAAGGTGTGAATAAACAGGTAGACAAAGGTGAGTCGGTTGATATAGTGTATCTGGACTTTCAGAAAGCCTTTGACAAGGTCCCTCATGAGAGACTTAATTGGCAAAATTAAAAAGTCATGGGATAGGAGGCAGTATACTATTGTGGATCAGGAACTGGTTAAAAGACAAAAAGCAGAGGGGTAGGGCTAAATGGCCAATTTTTCCAATGGAAAAAGTTGAATAGTGGAATACCCCAGTAATCTGTGCGGGGTCCGCTGCTTTTTAACATATTCATAAATGAGCTGGAAAAGGGAATAATGATTGAAGTTATCAAATTTGCAGATGACACAAAACTATTTAAAGTTGTTAAAACCCATGAGGATTGTGGAAACTTGCAAGAGGATCTTGATAAATTGGAAGACTGGGCATCCAAATGGAAGATGAAATTTAATGTAGACAAGTGCAAAGTTATGCACCTAGGAAAGAAAAACTCAAACTATGCTTACACTATGTTAGGTTCCACATTAGAAACCACCACCCAGGAAAAAGATTTAGGCTTCATCATGGATAACATGTTAAAACTCTCCGCCCAATGTGCAACGGCGGTCATGAGAGCAAATAGAATGCTAGGTATCATAAGGAAAGGAATGGAGAATAACCTTGAATATTGTGTGCAATTCTGGTCACCATATCTTAAAAAGGATATAGTGTTAGTAGAAAAGGTACAGAGAAGAGCCACCAAAATGGTAAAGGGGATGGAAGGATACCCCTATGAAGAGAGGCTAAAAAGATTAGGGCTCCTCAACCTTAAAAAGAGACAGCTGAGGGGAAATATGATAGAGGTCTATAAATTAATGAATGGAGTGGAATGGGTAAACGTAGATAGATGGTTTACGCCATCAAAATTTAGAAAGACTAGGAGGCATGCAATGAAGCTACAGGGTAACCTATTTAAGACTAATGAGAAAATATTTTTTCACTCAACGTGTAATCAAACTCTGGAATTTGCTACCGGAGGATGTAGTAAAAGCTGTTAGTGGAGCCAGGTTTAAAAAAGGTTTGGACAAGTTCCTGGAGGAAAGGTCCATAAACCATTATTAAAGTGGACTCAGAATATCCACTGCTTGTCACAATACAAGCATTGTGGAACCTGTATCTTTTGGAGAAACTGCTAGGTCCTTGTGACCTAGATTGGCCACTGCTGAAAACAGGATGGACCTTGGTCTGACCCAGTATGGCATATCTTATGTTCTTATGGTGATGTCACCCATATGTGAGGACTTCATTTCTGCTTATCCATGGAGAACTTAAGAGAGTTTGGGAGCAAATCAAGCCCCACATTTATACAAAAGTGGTTATTAGGGTACAGTACTGGTATTTCCACCTTTGAAAGGTCTGAAAGTGTATTTATCTTATGGTGGGAAGAGCCGAAGTTGCTTGGTTGCCTAAGGACCATCCTAGGCAGATGAGTGCATCACAGGTAAAATGTTCCTGTAGACTTCATCCCAAAGCTGAAAGTCTGAAAAATATTTCCAGATCAAAATAAATATCATGGGGAAAAAATCAAGTTGTTGCACTTCACTTATATTAATGCAGCTGTTCTTGAATCAGCCCTTGGGACACGCCCAACTCTGCTTTCACACAACACCAACTGCTCAGACTCGTAGTTCTGCACAGTTCTTAGCCATATTTTGCTGCTAGGTGTCCATACTGACATGCCTCTTGACAAACACTGTAAAAGCAGTACAGACATATGGGTACATATGGCTCAAACTTCCTGAGAACTACATGGAGCTGTAAGTTGGAAATAGCAAACTATGGCAGTTGTTACACTTCCTCCAAACCCTGCAGAGCAGCTGTAATGGATGTGGGGATGGAAACAAAGCCATAATCCAATCCAACCACTAGCAAGCTACAGCTCAATACTGGATCACGATCCCGAGTTTAAAAGGTGACATTTTACTTACTTATTAATGTCTTTTCTTTGAGTCCTGCTAGACCAGTACAGAAAACTGAGGTTGTGTTCCCTCTACCAGCAGATTGGTGGAAACAAAGAACCAATGAAAAGCCCAGTTTTCAAAGACATCACTCCCATGCCTCTATTCACTTCGGCCACCAGAGGTCCCTTCAGTATTAATCACAAAGCATATGGAAGAAACATGGCAAGCCCGGCAGGTAGAAGGTATTCCTACTTTGACCTGTCAATCTGTACATAGTTAAACCAGCCTGTAAGTAATTTGTGAGCTGCCCTTGTCACTTGTGACAGCCAGTCTGCCTGTACATAGTTACCCTGTTAGCCCATGTAAAAATCCCTGTTCTCTGTAAGTCCCGTGTGGGCCCTGCCTGCACTGCACAAGTTTGTTGACTGTACACCGCACTGATTTGAAAGAGCACAGTATAGAAAAGATATTAAATAAATAAATAAAGCAGCCTCACACAATCTCAACCGTGGGCAACAATGAGTGATCAACAGTAGAGAACTATGTATAGGAATGCATAAACATAAGACTGACAGAAGACGATAAACCTGCAGAGCCAAGTATAGAAATCATAGTGGACCCCAGAGTACCGCTGCAGAAGAACAGTGCAAACACAGTTCCAGGAGCAGGCCCTGGACTGATATAGCAGAACTCAAGGAAAGGACATTAAATGATAAGTAAAATGTCACCTTCCGTATTGTCTTGCTAGACCAGTCAAGACAAGTGAGATGTACCAAAGCTAGAACTCCAATGGGCGGGAAGAAGACACAGAAGCTCGCAAAATCCTTGAGCCAAAGGCCATGTCCACTCTTGCGTGGACATCCAAGCAGTGATGCCCATGTTGCTGCCTGACAAATGTCTTCAGGGACTACCAAGCTTCACTCCAACCATGAAGACACCTGCGCTCGGGTAGAATGGACAGGCAATCCCTCCGGAATCAGTCGGTTCCGTAACAGTGCCGAGGCAAAGGCCTCCTAGATGCAGCACCTTAAAGTTGACTTAGTTGCCACATCACCCTTGCACGGGTCAGCAAACAGCACAAAAAGATGGTTGAACTTATGAAAGGAATTTGTAATTTCCAAGTAGAAACATAGAAATATGACGACAGAAAAAGACCACATGGCCTATCTAGTCTGTCCTCCCATTTCAACAACAGTCCCATTTTTTTTCCTTTAGAGATCCTCTGTGTTTGTCCCATGCTTTTTTGAATTCAGTTACTGTCCTCATCTCTACCACCTCCACTGGGAGACTATTCCACAGATCCACCACTCTTTCCATAAAGAAATATTTCCGCATATCACTCCTGACTCTATCCCCCTTCACCCTCATCCTATGTCCCCTCCTCGTAGCAGAACTTGATTTCAATTGAAAGAGGCTCTCCCACTGTACATTTATGCCATGGAGGTATTTAAACATCTCAATCATATCACCTCAATCCTGCCTTTCCTCTAAGGTGTACATATTAAGATCCTTAAGTCTGTCCTCATATGCTTTATAATGAAGACCACTAACCATTTTAGTAGCCACCCTCTGTACTAACTCAATCCTGTTTATATCCTTTTGAAGGTGCGGTCTCCAGAATTGCACACAATACTCCAAATAAGGTTGCACCAAAGACTTATACAGAGGCACTATCACCTCCTTTTTTCTGCTAGCTATTCCTCTCCATTTGCACCCAAGCATCCTTCTAGCTTTTGCCGTTGCCTTTTCTACCTGTTTGCAGAATAATACATTCTACCTGTTTAGCTACTTTAAGATCATCAGACACAACCATGCCTAGGTCCCACTCTCCTTTAGTGGACAAAAGTACTTCACCCCCTATACTATATTGCTCCCTTGGATTGCTGCAGCCCAAATGCATGACCTTACATTTTTTAACATTAAATCCCAGCTGCCAAATTCTACACCATTCTTCAAGCTTAGCTAGATCCCTCCTCATGTTATCTACACCTTCCTGGGTGTCTTCTCTATTGCAGATTTTAGTATCATCCGCAAAGAGGCAAACCTTACCCGACAGCCCTTCCGCTATATCATTAACAAAGATGTTAAAAAGAATCGGACCAAGGACAGATCCCTGGGGCACACCACTGGTAACATCCTTCTCCTCAAAGTGAGCTCCATTTACCTGTACTCTTTGTCGCCTCCCACACAATCAAGTACCAGAGAAGCAGACATCCACAAGACCAAGATCCTTATCCTTCCCCTGATACTGTTCCTTAGAGAAGGACAGGCAGACCACCCAGTTCACATACATGAGAGGGAGAAAGCACCTTAGGAAAGAAGGAAAGCACAGGCCAAATGGAAACGGCCTCCTATGAAAAGGACAGTGAAGGATCTTGGCAAGACAGAGACTGCAGCTCAGGAATCCACCTTGCAGAACAAATCGCCACCAAGACCACCTTCTCGTGTACGGAATCCTTCAAGGTAGTGCGCTTCTACGGTTCAAAGGGCACTGCCACCAGGGCCCTGAGCACTAGACACAGATCCCAGGAAGGGCTTACAGACTGGAGGGGAGGATGCAGATGCTGAAACCCCTGGAGAAAGCATGAGACGTCTGAGTGCAAGGCTAGAGACTTACTAGCCATCAGACCTCAGAAACAGACCAAAGCTGTCACCTGGACTTTTAGGAAGCTAAGGGAAAAGACTTTCTCCAATCCATCCCGTAGAAGGCGAACAGAGGTGGCACCTTGGCTGCCTCAGGAGTCAATTGCTGAGTGCCACACAATATCCACATATATGCTAGCTTGGTAGACCTCCTCCAGGCTCTGAGCAGAATGGAGACCGTCTCTTTTCAAGAATCAAGCTGTAAGAGAGAAGGGAACTGGGTCCTCCAGGACTATCAGTCCCTGCTGTAATAGGCCCCAAGACAGAGGCAATCAAAGAGGAGGTGCCTGTGGGAACTGCATCAGGGCTCCAAACCACACTCTCCTCTGTCAATCCTACCCATGTGGCATTCTAAATGTCAAATCACACCCCCCCCCCCAATCAGGGGCGATAAAGGAAACATGTATAGCAGGTGCTGACTTGGCCAAGACTGGGTCAAGGCATCGATGCCCTCAGACACCGCCTCCATGTGGCGATTGAAGAAGTGGCAAACTTTGGCAATGGAGCAGATCACCATCAGATCCATTTCAGGGTGACCCCAGCGGCACAGAATCAGTTGAAATGCTTCCTGACTCAACTCCCACTCTCCAGGATCCAGAGAGTAACAGCTGAGGAAGTTTGCTTCCAAAGTGTTCATCCCGTGAAGTGCTGAGCTGGAAAGGCTAGGAGGATCTTCTCCACCCAGGCAAAAAGGAGAGCCATCTCCAGAGCTACCCTAGCACTCCTCGTGCCATCTTGCTGATTGACATGTCACCGCCATGGCATTGTCCAAAAACACTCAAACCACCGGGCCCTCGACCAGGGGCTGGAAATGCAGAACAGCCAACCTGATGACCCTCACTTCAAGGTGGTTGATGGACCATACTGCTTCCTTGTGGTTTCAACAGCCCTGGGCTGTACGGTCTCGGCAATGGGCTCCCCAGCCCAAGAGACTAGCATCTGTCATCAGCAGGATCCAGGAGAAATCGGCCAGTGGCACGCCCTTCCTCAGATGACAGGGCTGCTGCCACGACCGCAGGCTGATCTTCACCATCATTGGGAGCAGGAGCCTGCACTCGAACTCCTGAGCTCGGGGATCACAGAGTCCATAAGGACTGCTGGAGAGGCTGCAAATGAACACACACCCATGGCATTATCTCTATGGTCATCGCCATCAATCCAAGGAACTGAAGATAACCCCAGACTCTAGGAGCCTGCTGTGCACAGAACAGCATCAGTCAATCCAATAGTCTTTTAACTTTCTCCTCTGGCAGGAAAAAAAAACTCTGTCCATTCGAGAGTCAAAATGTGCTCCCAGGAACTCCAGGGATTGGGAAGGCAAATAGCTGGCTTTATTCCTGATTGATCACCCAGCCAAAGCTTTCCAAAAAGGACACCACTCGGGATGCCACCCGAGATGCCTCTGATAAGGAAAAGGGGCCAGAAGAGTCAGTCATCCAGATATGGATGGACACAGATCCCTTGGCGCCACAGCCACCACACCACGACCTTGGAGACCTTGGGGCAGTGGAGAGCTGAAAGGGAGGATGATGAACAGAGAACCAAGCATGGCAAAATGCAAATACTTTTGCTGATCTGCCTGGACTGGGATATGAAAATATGTCTCTGCCAGATCCAGAGAAGTCTAGAATTCCCCTCAGTACACTGCTTGAATCACGGAGCGCAAGGTCCATCTGGAAGCACAGGATGCGCAAGTGCTAGTTGACCCCCTTGAGGTCCAGAATGGACCATAAGGAACTGTTCTTTTTTTATTTTATTTTTTTTTTAGACACCACAAAATAGATGGCGAACCTGCCCTTGCCCCACTCATCCAAGGTGACTGGCACCACTGCCTTGAGGCGCCGCAACTTGTCCAAGATGGTCTGCACAGCGGCACTTTTGATTGTAGACCCACAAGGGGAGATGATGGAAAGCATCTGGAATCGGCTCTTTGCATTCCAGGCTTTAGCCAAACCGAAAGGTGTCTAGCACCCAGCAATCCATGGTACCCCAGACCCATTACTGAAAGAAAAGGCAAAACTTGCCTCCAACCAGAGGAACCAGGGAATGAACCCAAACCTTCCTTGCGTGGTCTGGGAGGGGCCTCCTCTGGAAGGGACCGAGTTCCTGGACCCACAGGTTCCATGAAAGGGATGAGAATGAGCCTGAAGTCCAGAAGGGGAAGAAGGGCCCTCCAGGCCAGCAGTGATGGAATTCCCGAGACTCCCGGGAGTCCAGCTAGCGCTCCTGCGAGGAGAGGGCGGAGGCTGATGGAAAAGGAACTCCTGCTTGCTACACAGGCTCCTTGGACTTGTCCTCCAGAAGGCGGAAGATATGGTCCTTTACTTGCATCTCCAAATTGGACCCAACAGAAGCGCCCCTCTACGGTCAGATGACCAACCAGGCTTTGGAAGTGGAGTCCGCTGCCCCATGTCATATCCCTGGCTGCTAGATGTACCATGTCATACATGTCATCAGGAAGGCCATAGCTGACTGCAAAAGAGGGGCAAAATCATCTGGCAGAAGAGATAGGATCCACTGGGGCAGGATCCAAAACGTCAGGACTGCACATACTGCCAATTGAAGAATAGCAGCCATCGTAGTGAACTGCTTCTTCAACACAAATCCACATTTCAGTCCAGAGTATCTTTCAAAGCTAATCCATCTCTCACTGGAATGATGGTTCGTCTGATAACCGCCGTGACCTGAGCATCCAACTTGGAAATATCAAATCACACAATGCACTCCCTCTTTGGGAGTGTGCATCATCTTATATGCCCTTAGCCCCTTAAGTAGGGAGTTGGGGGAATCCCACTCCTACCAGAACAGGTCCCTGAGCACCTCCTGGAACAAGAGACAATAAATGGATTTACACACCCCTTGCAGGACTGGATGCCTCTTCGGTTCCTGCTTCATGTCTGGAGCATCTGCCAAGCTCAAGGTGGATAAGACTCTGGGATCAATGCTTCCAGTTCCTATTCCCGGAACAAGCAGATAGCATCGGCCTCCTTACAAGCCTCTGAAGGTGAGAGCACTTCTTCATCCACATCAAACATCTCAATCCAAGTCACAGTACAAATTACAGACATATCCCAGCTGACCCCGTCTCCCGGGAGTGCCCTTTGACGGGGATGCTGAGCTATCAGTCGAACAGGACTTCCATTCTCAGCCTGCCCCTCACAAGACTGCACTTGAGGGAAACCAGAGGTCACAGGGTCTGAATTTCCAAGCCAGAATGACCAGGCCTGCTGTAAAAGGAAAAGAATCCCGGGGAGGGCAATCCAAACTCTGGAAGTTCTCCTCACAGTAATGAACCCCTCCTCCACTAGGGGGCATAGTCGCTATCAATCCACTAGAGCAGAGGTACTCAAATCCAGTCCTGGAGGGCCACAAACCAGTCAGGTTTTCGGGATTTCCCTAATGAATATGCATGAGATAGATTCAAATACAATGGAGGCAGTGCACGCAAATATATCTCATGCATATTCAGCACAGTTACTTACCTGTAACAGGTGATCTCCGGAACAGCAGGAATTAGTCTTCACATATGGGTACGTCGGCACCGACGGAGCCCGCACGGAAATGCTCCCCAGCATCCAAACAGAAAGCTTTTGGGAGCATCCCTCGCGCCTGCGCGGTGACTTCCCGCCTTTCCCACTGTCTCTCCCCAGTTGAGTTTCATAGCTGAGACAGAAGGAGAGAAAGAGGAAAGGAAATAGATAGATACAACTCCTAGGGGAGGTGGGTGGGTTGTGAAGACTAATTCCTGCTGTTCCGGAGATCACCTGTTACAGGTAAGTAACTGTGCTATCTTCAGGAACAAGCAGAAATGAGTCTTCACATATGGGGACTCCCTAGCTGTGGGTGCCAGGGGAGATTCCATAAAATGCGCATCCCTGGAACAGGACGGCATTTCCCAAACCTGGATCTCCGGCATCCCCTGGGGGATGGAGGGTAGGAGTTGAATAGAGCAGAGCTGTAGAGGAACAGCGAATCTAAAGACTACAGGGAAAAAAGTCTTTAGAAGGTATGTCAAGTATCATCAAAATATTTAATGAACTAGCACAATACAGAGCTTACCTACTGGATTGTAGGAAGTAGACTGTAGATGCAGTAGCGGAATCTTCAAGGTGACTCCACAGCAGCGAGGAAGAAGTTCCAACCCGGAATTGGCAGGTGACCCAGGTGTCAACCGGGGCAGGAGAAGATCGGCAGGTCTCCAATAAAAACTTTATGGGAAAGCTGATAACTCAATTAGGTACAGAGTCATAAACATTGAGGACTAAAGAAGAAGACTGCCCGATCTGGAAAATTAGCCCAGTCCGGAAGGGAAGAGAGGGTATGTAAAAAAGCCCCTATTCCCAAGGAGAACAGAAGTGTACTCAGGAACACTGAAGGTGTACACTGTCCTTCCTAGCTATTAAGCGATAGGAAGGCATAGAAGTTTGAGACTGCACAGATAGGGAGATGTATAACAAAAATAGAAGCTGTTGACGTCACAGCAGCAATGGTTAGTATAACCCGTCCCAGTCACTGCGCCGTATGATAATAGGCAAGCTGACTGTCCGGACCCCATAAGAAAATAAAAACCTAAGCACCGACAGTCAGGGAGATAGGTAGACATAGGGTGCTATGGACATCTCCCAATATGCGTATGCCTATATACATACATATATATGTGTATATCCGGAAGACATACATATCAATACCTATGAGAATATATGTATGTAGACAAGAAGTTTTTTTTTTTTTGATATACATATCTACATATAGACATGTAGATAGACATATGTATAGGTAGAGGTGGGATGGTTGACGCCCACCCAGGGTACAAAACATGTATGCCCCATACATAAAAATAAGGTTTCAGAATACATGCCTGCAACTGAGCCACAGAAGAAAGAACATTCACATGGGGAATGTGATGGGAAAAAATTCACCCAATAATAGGGGGCGAACCCACCTGAAGAAATATAGAGAATCGATTTCTGTGGAGCAGGAATGTAGGTCAGTGGAAGAACCAGTATGGTTGCGTGAAAAACAGAGGATAACAGTAGTCTGGCAAGAGTACTCAGCAGTACTTTAGGGCTCTGATCCATCCAAAGGACAAGAAGAACGCATAGACGAAGATACCAGAGTGACCCCCACAAGGGGTTCAGGGGTATCATGTACGATAAAGGAGTATGCGTTGTCCAGTGGAGTAGAAGAACATAATGCCAAGCTGTAAGGAACAGGAGTATATTCCGGTCAGATTGGGAACTCCGTGGACATTCACGCAGAAAAACTTGTCTGCTGTGCATGAAAGACCCTCAGAGACAAAGGTCAATGCTCTGTGGTGAGGGCCCAAAGTAGAAGCTTCTCTGAAGGTTGCCGAGAGCATTGTGCAGGAGAATGATAAGATAAAACTGACAGAAGTCAGGCGTGTTGCCACATCCGAGGAAAGGATATGGCTAGAAGAAGATAAGCTGCAGTGAATAGTATTATGCAAGATAGTTGCAAGCAGCTTGCAATGAGCATTAAAGTAATCACTGGAACTCCCGCATATACAGCAACTGAACAAACCGACAGAGGGGATTCTCCTGTAGAAAACAGAGAGAAAACAGACAAAGGCAGCGGAGAGCCTCTCCGTCCCTGTCCGATGAGTTGTTCAGAGCACGCAGTGAAGGAAAAACAAACAGGCTACACTGGAAGAAAAAAGCGTTTCAGTATGGCACCAACTCAAGCAGGGGAAACCCTGGAAGGGGGGGGGGGGGAGTGACTTACTCTAGGGTAAGGCAGCTGAAGGAAAATATGTCCATATGGGGACAGAAACTATCATGGGATAGTTGTGACCTCCCTTCGTGGTAGTAAGAATGGGAGAATTCTGCAACCCATGGACAAAAGTATCCGAGGGCATAGCATACTGGAAAAGAAACCAGTGTAGAGTTTGAAGAATAAACTTCTGCTAAGGGGAAGTTAGCTGTAGATTGCAATACACAGGAACCTATGGTTGCCGGTTATGAGCAGACTGGGTAGAGTCTGGAGACTTCAGACTAGAATGAGATGTCCCTTGCTTGAGTACACCGGGAGGATGGGCAGAAGAAGGAGGAAACTTTCTCTTCTTCGGGAGAGAAGGTTTGGCAGGACATTTCCCACGTCCTGGGGAAAAAGAGGGCTTAGGATGGTTTCCAGAACTAGGAAAGTCAGTGGAGCAATGAGCAACCTGACGTAAAGCTTCTCTATTGAAAAGATTGTCTCCAGTACAAGGAGAATTACCCAGTGTATGTTTTGCCCATCTGCTCAAGTCTGAAGCCTGCAGCCATGCTGTACGACGCGCTCCAATGGCAATAGCAGAGGATCTGCTAACAGACTCAAAAGAGTCTAGAGAAGCACGAGAAAGGAACCAAGAGATATTCCTGCTATGATTAAGAAGCAAGGAATAGTCAGAGGCCTTGGGTTCTGACAAAAAAGGAGACAAAAGAGATAACTTCTCTGTGACCTCCTGAAGTGTGAGACTCATATATATATAATTCTTGAAGCCAACATAGACGTTTGGAAGGTTTGACGTCCAAAGGCATCAAGTGTTTTAGATGCACGACCTGGTGGGAAAGAAGAATGTTTCTTCTTGCTTCTGACCTTCCTCAATGCTGAGTCCACTACAATGGAATGGTGCGGAAGTTGGCTTTTCTGAAACCCCGGAGAGGGAGGCACCTGATACAGAACATTCATGGCTGTAGAAGGCGCAGGAACCTTTAAAGGTGATTCCCAAATCCTCAGAAGAAGGTCCTGCAAAGACTGATGCAAAGGAAGCATTATGGTTTCCTTTTCTGCAGGATCTTGGTCAAGAGTAGGACCAGGAATAGGAATGGCAAGAAAGGCTGCCATGTCAAGGAGAAATGCCTGAAAAGAAGGATCTCCCAGAGGAACTATTCCTGGGCAGGCTGAGGTTGAATGAGCAGCGCGAACACCAGAAGACCTACTGGACTGGTGCATAAAACGAATCCTGCTAGATGGAGAACGAAACTGACAGTTCTGATTCGAGGCAGTTAGTACTGTGTCGTCGGTTCCCGGTATCGATTCCAAGCTAGACATAGAAAGGATCGATGGCACCGATGGAACTGCAGGAAACGATGTCGACACCGGTACCGGCATCGGGGACGGTAATGCCATCGTAGCAGGTATCGGAGGTTGCCGAAGCAGTACCGAGGTAACCAGAGAGCTTTGGTGATCATCCCCGGTACTGCGTAGTCGGAGGCGACATGAATCGGCTCCGAAACGCGTCGGGACCAAGTCATCTAGACTGGATAAGGATTCCAGACTGGGCATCGAACCGAGCGTCGGTGGTGGAATCGGCGATGCCGCTACCTGAAGGTCAATCGGAATCGTATCGATCGGTACCGAAGGCACCGAGGACGTCCGAGGACGACGCCCAGTGAAGAGGGGAACACTCGACACCAGTGCCAATGTCGGGGTATCGGTACCGCTCGAAGCCGGTACACCCCCAAGCCTGGCGCAGATAGCGGAAAGCCCATCCGGGGCGCATCGGTTGGCCCCGA
Source organism: Ichthyophis bannanicus (assembly GCA_033557465.1). Lineage (NCBI taxonomy): Eukaryota > Metazoa > Chordata > Amphibia > Gymnophiona > Ichthyophiidae > Ichthyophis > Ichthyophis bannanicus. The sequence continues at coordinate 365,255,994 of CM066033.1, read as the reverse complement.
AGGTACCCAGGGCACCAGATGACGATCCCCGGTGAGGAGTGGAACATTCGACACCGATGCCGACGCCGGGGCATCGGTACCGCTCGACGCCGGTATCAACCCCGCGGTTGGCTGGGATACAGGAAATCTAGACTGGGTCATATCGATCGGCCCTGAAGGCACCGAGGACTCCCGACGACAATCCCTGGTGAAGAGCGGAGCACTCGACACCGGTGCCGATGCCGGGGGATCAGCACTGCTCGAAGCCGGCACCAACCCCGCGCATGGCTGGGAAGCAGGAAAACCAGTCCGGGTCGGGTCGATCGGTCCCGAAGGTACCGAGGACACCAGACGACGACCCCTGGTGAAGAGTGGAGCACTCGACACCGGTGCCGATGCCGGGGGAGCGGCACCGCTCGAAGCCAGTGCCAACCCCGCGCATGGCGGGGACGCAGGAAAGCCAGTCTGGGTCGAGTCGATCGGCCCCGAAGGTACCGAGGACACCAGCTGACGATCCTCGGTGAAGAGTGGAGCACTCGACACCGGTGCTGATGCCGGGGGATCGGTACCGCTCGAAGCGGATACCACCCCCGAGCATGGCTCAGGTATGTTCTGTGAGGAGTGAACCCCAGGAACAACCTGAAACCCCGTAAATGCTTTGGAGCCCGAAGACTCCCGCCGGGGTCTTACCGCCAATGGGGTCTTGAGGGCAAGGCCGGAGCCATCATCATGCTGGGCATGAGACCTACCCATCAAGAATTGGCCAGTCTTAACAGACTTCTTGTGGGTTACCTGATCCTGGAGAGAAGAATAAACCCGTGTCCTCACCTCAGGAGGAAAAACGGCATCGAGGGATACCCGAAAAAGAGAAGGTCTTCTCCCGATACTAAAGCCTGATGGACCCATGGAAAAGGGGTCAGGACCCAAACAGGATAGACACCAGGCACTGGAGTCTAAAAAGAAAACTAAGTTTCCGCAGTGAAGGCACTTCTTAGGGGAAGAAGGCTCCATGTTGGAAAGGCCTGTTAGGCCTCGATTAGATAAACGAAAAAACCAAGGAGAAGTTAATTCTCTAAGTTTGAAAAGAAAAAAAAAAAAAAAAAAAGCACCGGTGGTGCCGGTATCAGCGGGAAAGACAGCCGTGACCACAAGAAAACAAGAAAAAAGGGATTTTAAAGAAAAAAGTTTCTGCGGTGACAGGAGGTACGTCCTGTTGGCTCCGCGGAAAAACGAAAACTGGGGAGAGACAGTGGGAAAGGCGGGAAGTCACCGCGCAGGCGCGAGGGATGCTCCCAAAAGCTTTCTGTTTGGATGCTGGGGAGCATTTCCGTGCGGGCTCCGTCGGCGCCGACGTACCCATATGTGAAGACTCATTCCTGCTTGTTCCTGGAGATATTAGGGATATCCCGAAAACCTGACTGGTTTGCGGCCCTCCAGGACTGGATTTGAGTACCTCTGCACTAGAGGGTGGGAAGACGCCCACAGCACAGTCGCCGGAGTCTCTGGCCAAGTGAATATCATTACCATAGCGCCATCCACCACCTCCTGCCCCAAGGCAGGCAAGGTCAGACTAACAGCATTCCCCGGCTGAAAGAGGGGAAAGTAGGCCTCCAGGTACACTTAAGAAGCAGCCATGCAAGAAGGGCAGAGTCCAGAAGCTGAAGAGGAGGCACCTCGTTTGCCACAGACCAAACAATGTTTCCTGGAAGCAGACATAGTTAAGGCAAGTGTCACAACAGTGGTTGCTAAGGCTGCAGTGGACCAAAGGAACACATTAAGTACGCTTTTATTGCAATGCGCATTACAGCGCTAGGGTAGGAATATGCATTGGAGTCACTTGGGCGGAACACGCACAAGGACTGCGTGACCGCCAGGCACACGATATTAAAAACGCTACTGGTGTGTGCAGAAAATGGCAGGAAACTCCCACATAGCTACAATAGTTACCAGCAGTCCACGCCGAATTGTGTCCCACACAGATGGAATCGGGAGCCCCCAACAAGGAAATGACAAGGTCAAGCCTTGGTACTCACCCGCTGAGAGCTCCAGGCAGAGGATCCATGCCGGGCTCAGCTCTACTCCCTTAAAATTGTTTCTCTGGTTTGGCAGCACTGCTTTTAAGGTGGCTGACAGGCAGATTCCTCTGAGCCTTCTGTAATCTTCGGGAGAGAGTAGGAGGGAAGAGAGTAGGAGAGGACACAGGGGGACGGAGGGGGAACTGAGGTCATGTGAGACTGCTGAATTCTTCCATCATTCCGGATCCTTCCAATTTTCTAGCTGCTCAACAGGGTAAGGGCATGGAGCTGAACCAATACTCCCTCCTCCTATGGCTACTGAAAAGACAGTAGTCTAGTGGAGCTTCCCACGTTGTGCTCAAGTGAAACAGTCACCCTCAAAGTGGTCTGCCACGAGGTTTATCATCAATCTTTTCCTCTCATTTCTTCAAATTTTTTTCAGAGAGGAGAAAATCCATCCACTATCTGGCTGGAGACAAAGAAATACTGAAGGAACCTCTGATGGCTAAGGCAAATAGAGGCATGGGAGTGATGTCATTAAAACCTGGGCTTTTCATTGGTTCTTTGTCTCCACCAATCTGCTGGTAGGCGAACACAACTCTCTTCTCTGGACTGGTCTAGGAGGACTGTATGGAAACAAATATTGTTTTCGATCCACAGAACATAGCCAACCTAAAGTTCTCCTTCCTGTTATATGGAACAAGAGTTCTAATCAGCTAAACAAAGAAGGGGTGTGTCTTCAAAGGATGTGAATAAAATAGACAAAAACAGAGAAAGACACATAGCAGCTTAAAACCTAAGGTGTTGCTCTTCACTCACAGTCCTCGAATGCTGCCAAGAAGTCAGGTTTTCAGAATATTCCTAATGAATATACATGAGAGAGATTTGCATTTACTATTCTTCAACTGTATGCAAATCTCTCGCATGCATATTCATTAAGGATTAGAGTTGCAAACTTTTTGAAAGAGAAAATCTTCCATTTGTGGCTAGCCATGCTCCGCCCATGCCCGTCCCCTGCCCCGCCCTGTTCTGCCCATAAAAATTTGCTGAGGGGGCAATGGTGCAGGCTTTAGCTCTGCAGGCTATATCATGGGGGGGGGGGGGGGGGGGAGGGGTACAACAGCTTGGACTCTTCAGCACCTATTCAGCCACAGTCCCCTTCTCTGGCCCCTCCAACACACATATGCTCTCCCATATGATTTAAATCGAAACATATATTTTGCATTCACAGAATCCCACCCCTTTGCCCCTTCCCCAACAGTCTGTGCAGAGCAGAACTAAAAACAAAAGGCAAGAATCACAGTACAGGCCCTATAGAGCAAATCTATCATTCCACAACAGTATTAACTTCTTAAAACTCACGCAACATTACCTAGAAAAGGACTGCCCGGTAAATATCGCATTCAAGAAAACTGAACAAGTCAGATTACTACAGATCCCTACATAGAAACTCCATGCTAACAGAACACCTGGCTTGGATTTTGCACTTTGAACATAGACTCTCACAAAGAACAGAATAAGGGACCACAACTAAAACTAGGGATATTTAAACAGACATTAATCTGAAAACCCAAGAAGTCAGACTCTGCATGCAGTACACCACCAGATAAATAGAAAGAGATGCATATAAAGACAGTACATGTTAAATACAAAAAAAAATTCCAATCATTAAATTGAAAATAAAATTATTTTTACTGCCTCTGTTGTCTGGCTATTTTATTTTTCTAATTCTATTGATTCCAGTCTCTGTTTTCTGCTTTCTTCTTTTAATTCTTTGCAAGATCTCAAGTCCATCTACTACTATTTCTCTCCCCTCCTCTCTTACATCCATCTCTGATCTTTTTCCTTTCAGCCTTCTTTCTTTGATTGATTTGTCTATCTCCCTATGGGCTCTGATTTCACTCCTGCTTACTATCCTGTTCTCACTTTATCTATCACTTTTCAACCCTAACCCCAATCCTCCTTTTCTCCATCTCTCTCTCCTTTCCTAGCCTCTTATTCCCCAGTCTTTCATCAACCCTTCCTTTTGTCTCTTCCCCTCTCTCTGTATCCCCATTGTCCACCTACCCCTTGTCTAGCATCTTTCCTCTTCTCTCTCTTCCCCACATCTAGCATCTCCCTTCTCTTTTTCCCTTGGTCCTTCCTGCCCTATGTCCAGCATCACCCCTATCTTCCTATGTTCACTTCATGTCCATCAACACCCCTCTGTCACCCCATGTCTCCCACTATGTCCAGCATCACCTCTCTGTCACCCAATGTCCCCTCCCCACCACAATGCCCAGTATCTCCTTAGTCTTCCTCCACCCTCGTGTCTTGGATCACCTCTTTCTCTCTCTTCTCCCGCATTGACCCTCCAATGCCTCCCCTGATTCATGTACCTACATTTTCTTTTCAAATCCAGCCCTCCTCCCCTTCCCCGCCACGGCAATCAAAAATAGCAGAGGCGTGGAACCTTTCCAATACAGGCACGCGTATGCCTCTAAGTCTCTGCTGGTCCTGCCCCCCTCTGACACGGTAATTGTGTCTCAGAGAAGGTGGGACTTGGAAGACCTTCAAGGTGCACCTAGGTCAGAAAGGCCTAGCGCCTGTGCTAGCTTTGATTAGCAATGGCAGGGAAGGAGAGGAGGGCTGAATTTGTGCATTCACCGATCATGGCTGAGAGAGCTGGTGACTGCCTGCAGGGACCCTAAGCCCCACAGGCAGACACTGGCTCTCCCATCTGCAATCGTGGCCTTTTCTGCACATCTGCCCACAGGGACTGGGATCCCCATGAGCAGACATTGGAGCGATCGTCACCAGTGGTCAGCCGGAAACCAGCCATTCATTGGGCAGTTTTACCATTCTGTCGGCAGCCAGCCTCCACAATTCAAAACTGGCCGGGCCGGCCTAAAACTGGCTGGTTGGCAACCCTATTAAGGATATCCTGAAAACATGGCCCATTGGTGGCCCTTGAGGATTGGAAGTTAAAACCAAGGTCATAAGGAAAGCAAAGGGGTGTCATTTTCAAAATGCAACAAATTGATAGCGCTAAGCAGGGCTGGCCCAAAGATTTCTGCTGCCCTAGGCAGAGGCCCTGGCCATGCTGCCCCCCTCCCCCCGAGCTGTGCCACCCTCCCCCCCATGCGTCAATCCATGCCACCGCCGATTCTGGCAGTAGGGTCAAGGGAGGGGGGGGGCGCGACTTAGTTCAGCGAGCGGCAGGCCATCTGTGCCAAAGTACATGGCCTGCCACCGAGCCTAGCCACCTCCCCCTGCTGCCGGAATCAGTGGCAGTGGTGGGCGGCTCAGCATGGGGGGGGGGGGGTAAGGGCGGCACGGGTTGGTGGGCAGGAGTGGCAAGTCATGTGTGTCGAAGCACATGGCCTGCCACCCACAGAGATCTGCCACCCACAGAGATTTGCCGCCCTAGGCAGCTGCCTAGTCCTCCTAATGGACAGGCCGGCCCTGATGCTAAGAGGTATGAAGACTTGTAGGGGTAAGTTAAGTCACTTAGCACACTTTCATTTAATATGTCTAAGAAAACTACTCCTCCAAGCAACAATATTAAGTAAAACAATACCTCTACTGGCTCCGTTTCACTAGCTGTGGAAGGTGACTGAGATCTTAAGTGTGACTTGACTTCCTCATCCCGGGAAGGAGTGTTAGACAGCGTAAAATTATCCACTGAATCAATCTAGGAAAACAAGCAAGGAGTGAAAAAACAGGTTGACATGCTTATCAGCGGTGTGCTTCTCATATCAGAAAGCATTTTTTTTTAAAGCACAGAACATATGCAAATCAAAATAACTACTAGCAGCATTAAATTTCACCAATGGCTTTTAGCAATCGGACATGCAAGAATTATGAAGATCAAAGAGTATTTGTTACAAAAAAAGTCCTTCCAAAAAAGCAATGCAGAGAAAGCATAGTTACTCACCTGTAACAGGTGATCTCCAGGAACAGCAGGAATTTAGTCTTCACATATGGGTATCGTCGGTACCGACGGAGCCTGCGCGGGAACGCTCCCCAGCGTCCAATAGGAACGCTTTTGGGAGCATCCCTCAGCACATGCGCGCTGCCTTCCCGCCTTTCCAACTGTCCCTCTTCAGTTAAGTTTGTAACTGAGTGAAAGGATAGAGGGAGAGAGGAAAGAGGAAAGAGACAGAGAGATAGAGAGACAACTCCTAGGGGAGGTGGGTGGGTTGTGAAGACTAAATTCCTGCTGTTCCCGGAGATCACCTGTTACAGGTGAGTAACTACGCTATCTCCAGGAACAAGCAGGAATGTAGTCTTCACATATGGGGACTCCCTAGCTGAAGATGCCAGGGAGATGACCCCAGGAAGCTGCCACCTATAGTGAGGTGGGCCATGCTTCCTCCCATGGATCTCTGGCATCCTACCAGGGTTGGTGGGTAGGAGTTGTATTAAGTTTGAAAGAGATTTTGAAGAACAGCCTGGCCAAAGAAGGCATCCCGACAGGAGGCTTTATCTAGGCAGTAGTGGTCTGTAAAGGTATGTACCGAAGCCCAGGTGGCTGCTCGACAAATGTCATCAATAGACACAGAGTGAAGGTTAGCCATAGAGGCTGACATGGCTCTCACATTATGAGCTGTGACATGGTCTTGAAGAGGAAGACTCTTACTCTCATAAGCAAAGGATATGCATTGTGCAGTCCATTTGGATAAAGTCCTCTTGGAGACTGGAAGTCCCAAATGACTAGCATCAAAAGCAATAAAAAGTTGAGAAGACTTTCTATGTTGCTGTGTTCTTTGTAGATAAAAAGCTAAGGCTCGGTCACGTGATGCGAGCGGAGTAGTGGTCGCATCCTGAGAGTGCTCCGTGCCCCACTGCCCAAACCGGCGATTTAGAGCCGTGCAAACCCCGCGGAAAACCGGCGAAACGGTCCCCCGGGTATTTCGGAAGTCATACAGAGCTTCGAAGCGCGGTGTGGTGGACGGATCGTATGGTGGTGGCACCCAAGGCGACCAGGAGGGAGCGGGAGCGGGTGGCTGGCTCCAGCAAGATGGCCGACATAGCCCCAACGGCCGGTTCACCCAAATCCCCTGCCTCGCTGGACACGATGTCAGCGGCGGTGGCCGCGGCTCTGTTGCCACAATTCGATGCACTCCATGACAAAATGGATAGCCTGCGTGCCTCAGTAGACGGCCTGGGGAATAGACTTCAGCAGGCAGAAAACCGCCTGGGGCACGCTGAGGACAAGATCGAGACGCTGGACACGGAGGTTGCTGGCCTTAGGCACCAACTCATAACATGCGAGGCAAAGCTGGATGACCTGGAAAACAGGTCCCGGCGCAGCAACCTCCGATTCATGGGGATACCAGAGAACATTGCCGATAAGGATCTGCGGGGTTATTTGGAGGTGTTTTTCGCACAACTACTGGACGGAGATGAGAGTGGCGGCCCGATCCGCATTGAACGAGCACATCGTGTCGGCGGTAAACAGGCGAGAGATGCCCGGCCCCGGATTGTGCTGGTGAAGTTTGCTTTCTTCCCCCAAAAAGAGAAGATCCTACGAGCAGCCCGACAGAAAGGGGAAACTCTCTATAATAATTCTAAGATCCGGGTGGCGCAGGATTACTCGGCGGCGCTGAGTAAGAAGCGCCGGGAATATGCCCCTCTCTGCGAAAAAACTCATTGGCGCTGGTATCCGATTCGCTGTGCAATACCCAGCTAAATTGCATATAACCTCTGAAGGCTCTCACCACGTGTTTGCAGCGGCTGCAGAGGCAGAGGGGTACGTGAACCGACTCACGGCTGGAGGACAGACGTCTCCCTTACCGCCTCGTTGAACTTCCTGGAGTGCTCTGTTTGGTGTTGGCGGGCTTCTCTGTTAAGAGTGCAACACATGGCACCCGGTGGGAAAATAGGCCTCAGCATCCATCAGGCCTGTATCTTGGACTATTACCCGAATAACAATGTACCTTTTGGACTGTTCATCTTGTTACAAATTTATGTTGCAGTGCCTCGCTACATTGTTTCTGATTTTATGAGGCTGTTTAGTACTGTTTCTTTTTATTGCTTCCCTGGTGAGCTTATCCCCCGATGCAGACATGTACCTTACTTGGCAGTATTGGGGACTTGATGTTTATTCTTTATTTACTTCATTATATTTATTTATTTAATTATATTTACTTAGTTCTTCTATTAGTCTTAATACTGTCTGGCCCCGGGGACTGGGGTTATGCCTGATGCGTGGCTGCTGGACTGTGGAGTGGGGGGGTGGAGGGGAGGTGCCATTTTAAATGTGTGCGTGTGTGGTGTGGCCAGGCTGTGTGGTTCTGGGCGCCCCCCCCCCCCTCTTGCTTGTCCTACAGGGCCGGGAGACCCGGGGGTTGGCACACGCCTTGCAGGACTGCGAGACTGGCTGATTGGGTTTCAGGTATGTGCTTTTGTTAGCGATATAACCCTACGTCAGCGACGGCAATTACTGGACCTTGAGGCCCCTCTACTGCCCTTTCCTAGTTGGAATTTTTGGGTTGGTTTAGTTTACTGTTATAAGGGGCTGGGTTATCTCATGGCTTATACTCTTCCCCCGGGATCTGGGAGGTATGGGGACTTGAACACCGGAGTCTCCCTAAATGAATGAGGATTTGAACAGGGAGGTGCCTGAACTGTTAGCGGGCTTTTTGTTATGCTGTTCAATGGGCGGGGGGGTCGGACACACCCAGTGTGACCTGGGTTGGACTTCTCTGGAGTGGGGAGGTGGAGAAGGTCCTGAGTACAAGGGGGAGAGGGGGTTGGGGTAGAGCTGGGGGGGGGGGAGGGATGGTTAGGGGGGGTTTTGGGGGGGGAGGGGGTGGGGGTCCAATGGGATCCTGAGGTCCTGCAGATGATAACCTTCGAGCCATTAGGATGGTGCAAGAGTGGGCCCCAGGCTGGGGGGGCCCACTTGCAGATACTTACTTTACTGGTCTACGGGTGGTGCTACAACCCGCCTTAAGTTGAAGATTGTATCTTGGAACGTATGTGGCATAGGCAATCCTATTAAACGTTTTAAAGTGCTGCAGGCTCTAGCCCGGCTGCAATGCGATATTGCCTTTTTGCAGGAAACCCACCAGACTGCTGAGGAACATGCGAAGCTACAGAGGGACTGGGTGGGGCAGAGCTGGGGGGCCCCGGCACATGGGAGAAAGGCTGGAGTGGTCCTGCTGATCCATAAACGAGTGCGCTTTGTACTAGAACAGCAATATGTTGACCCCAGAGGCCGATATCTCCTGGTATATGGCTCTTTGGAGGGCAGACGGGTGGTGCTAGGTAACCTTTATGCCCCTAATGTTCTGGATAATGCCTTTTACGCTGGTCTAGCCTCGCAGGTTGAGCAGCTCCCGGATGCCCCTCTGATTCTAGCGGGAGACTGTAATGGGGTAATGGACATCGATTTAGATACTACAGGGGGAGGACAGGAGGGATGGCGGGTCCCGACCACTAAAGCCCTTCAAGGGCTGCGCCGCCGCCTAGGGTTGGTAGACCCGTGGCGATTACTTCACCCACTGGAACGGGACTTTACGCATCAATCGCGGGCTCACGACTCCAGTGCACGGATCGACTATGTTTTGCTCTCGGAAAGATTGTTCGCGCAAGTGGGAGCGGCAGAGATTGGTCCAGGTGTGATATCTGACCATACGCCGGTGTGGGTAGACTTGCGGTGGGGGGACCCCGCTCCCCGGCAGCGTATTTGGCGGCTCCCCTTGGGGCTATACGTCGATGCCGAATTCCATACATACTTAGCACAGAAATGGGACGAATTCATGGACAACCATCGGCAGCACCGCGAGGACCCGGAATTATTGTGGGAAACCGCGAAGGTGGTCTTACGCGGCGACATTATAGCGTATGAGGCGCGAAAACGGAAGTTAATAGCATCTCGTATAGTGCACCTAGAGCGACAAGTTGTTAAGGCTCGTCGGCGATGCGCAGGGAACCCCACGGGGGTCAATAAGCGACTTCTTTGGGAGTTGCAATCGTCTCTTAATGAGTTGCTCCACCAACGGGCAAAGAAATCCCTGTTCTATTACCGATATCAACTTTATCGTTTTGGGAATAAACCGGGGCGGCTTCTGGCGCGTTGTTTACGTGGTAGCCGAGGATCCCGCTCTATTGCGGCATTGCGAGACGATCGGGGCCGGCTGCACACAAATAGTCAGGCGATAGCCCAACTGTTCCGCGGCTTCTTTCAGAAATTATATCAGGGAGCCACAGCGTCACTGGCAGCCATGGAAACTTTCCTGCAAGATTTGCGCCTCCCAATGTTGACTGCGGAGCAGCGCTCGGCGCTGGGTGCGCCGGTGACGGAAGAAGAGATACATACAGTAATCAAACAGGCTAGCTGCTACAAATCGCCTGGCCCGGACGGCTTTGGAGCAGAGTTTTATAAACTACTGACAGACCGCCTTACCCCAGTATTACTTGAGCTGTACCATAGGAGGGTGGACCAGGGGAAGTTCACTTGGGGAATGAATCACGCCTTCATCACTCTAATTCCTAAGCCCGGTAAAGACCCCCAGTTGGCCGCCTCTTATAGGCCTATCTCGCTACTGAATTTCGACTTGAAGATACTCGCAAAGGTTCTAGCGAATCGCTTAGCTGACGTATTGGGAGGCCTGTTACATGAGTCACAGGTGGGTTTTGTGCGAGGGAGGTATGCGGTGCGAAACCTGCGGAAGATTTTAGCCTCTATGGAATGGGTGCGTATACGAGAGACATCGTCCCTGCTGGTCAGTTTTGACGCGGAAAAGGCGTTCGACCGGGTCAATTGGGACTACTTGGAGTTTCTCTTACCCCGCTATGGGCTGGGTGACCCCTTTATTGCAATGGTGAAGCTACTTTACACATCCCCTACTGCGAGTATTTTATGCAATGGGACCCAGTCTGATTCCTTTAATCTCACGCGAGGCACGCGACAGGGCTGCCCACTTTCCCCACTATTATTTGTGTTAACTCTCGACCCTCTGTTGCGGAGCATTGAGGGCTCTAACGCGATTCACGGCGTCCCCGTTGGACCTGGTGGATTTAAGGTAGCCGCCTTTGCAGATGATCTTTTAGTTCATTTGTGCGACCCGCAACGTTCGCTACCAAATTTACTTGCCGAATTCACCCGCTATGGGGCATTTGCGGGTTTTCGGATTAATCAAGACAAATCGGAAGCATTGGATGTCGGGGGTCGACTACAGCAGAGTTGGGAGGGGAGCTTCCCGCTACGCTGGGCGGACAACTCCTTTATTTACCTAGGAATAATACTTACTAAAGACACGTCTGCCTTGTATAAACAGAACTTTGAGCGTATTTGGCTTAACATTCGATCACAACTTAGGGCCTGGATGCCGCTCCCTCTGTCCCTTTTGGGCAGAGCAGCAGTTTTAGGGATGGTAGTACTACCGCGGATTCTTTATTGGTTACAAACTCTACCCGTTTGGTTACTCCGTCGTGACCTTCTTCGTATCGAGCGGGAATTTCGTGGTTTCCTTTGGCGAGGAGCTCGAGCGCGTATCCCGCTGTGCCGTTTAAGGGGGGGCTGGAAAACAGGAGGGATTGGAGTACCTGATCTTGGGGCCTATGCCTTGGCTTGCCAAGCTAGGCACCTGGGGGACTGGCTCGGGGACACGGAACTTTATACCCCAAGGGCGGTGGAAGAGGCTTTGGTAGCACCGCACTCATTGTTAGCGGTTCTCCACCTCCCGAGGGCGGCTCTGCCGAGACACCTGGTGAACAGTGTGTTGGTACAGGCGGTGCGCTGTACGTGGCAACGGTTGAATACCCTGTGGGAGAGTTCCTCAGAGGCTTCAAGCTGGCTGCCGCTGCGGGGAAATGCTTTGTTCCCCCCGGGCTCCGAATCGGCCCCTTTCGTTCAATGGGCACGGCTTGGAATCCGACTTTTGGGGCACGTTGTCGACTCCGATGGGCAGTGCAAAACCCTGGAAGTGCTTTGTCATGAATATGATTTATGCCCCAGGACATCTCTATTCCCGTACCGGCAGTTATCGCATTATGTGCACTCTGTGGCGAGACGGGAACTGCGGAGCGACCGTTCCGCACGGATTTTAGAGTTTTTTGCCTTGGGCACTGAGGACAAACCCACTATTACGCACTTTAAGAAAGCTTTGGAACCATATGTGCAACCTACAGACTACTCGGCAGAGGAGAATTCTTGGGCGCGAGAGCTGGGCTGTCAGGTTGCTCCGGGATCTATACTGGCGGCGTTATGCAGGGTGGCCGGCTTAGCGGAGGGAGCTCGCTGGCGGGAAATTCAGTTCAAAAGTATTGTGCGAGCTCACTTTTCTCCGAAGAGGGCATTACGCAGTCATCTTACAGACAGCGGGGAGTGTCCGAAGTGCGCGAGACCCCTAGCGGATCTAGGTCATATGTGGTGGGGCTGCCCATACATTCACCGTTATTGGTCGAGGATCGCAACTTTCTTGAGCGATGTCTTGCAACAGCGAGTCTGCTGGACAGCGCGGCTTACAGTACTGGATCAGTTGGGACCACTCCACCCGAAGGGTAAATGGCCGCAATTGTTGGTACGGAAGGCATGTCTGGTGGGGAAGGGCCCTGTCCTGCGGCGGTGGTTGGAGCCTGCAGCCCCCTCCTTCTGGGAATGGCGAAATGGATTTCATCATTATATGCTTCTAGAGCGACGGTGTGCACAGAGACACCCCCGCAGCTGGGCCTCCTTTCTCATGGTGTGGACACCCTATATTCAGCATTTAAGGCCCAAAATTCGTAGCGAGATTTTATGTTTAGGATAGAACTCGGGGAGCTGGCATCTATAGAGGGGAATAGATCTTCTGCTGACCTCAGGACCCTGGGAGGGTGGGGGGGAGGGGGGGAGGGGGGGGGAGGGGGAAAGGGGAGAGGACAGGTAGACGAGTATTGGAATTGTATAGTGCCAATGCCCCGAGGCCGGGGAAGAGTCAACCCAGCCCGGGGCACCTACCGGTATTTAAACCCGATTCTGTAACTGAAAATTTGAAGCAATGTTGTTATGGCTGTTGTGTGGTATTGTATTGTTTCCTGTGCTTCTAATAAATAATTTTCAAAAAAAAAAAAAAAAAAAAAGCTAAGGCTCTTTTACAGTCCAAAGTGTGAAGGTTCTTCTCTGCATTAGAGGCATGAGGCCTCGGGAAGAATACAGGAAGATAAATCGATTGATTTAAATGAAAAGGCAAAACCACCTTTGGCATAAAGTGTAGATGAGTTCTGTGGACAACCTTATCATGGTGAAACCTAGTGTAAGGAGGATCATCCACTAATGCTTGCATTCACTAATGCTATGTGCAGAGGTGATTGCAATTAGAAAGATGACCTTCCAGGACAAAAACATCAGGGTAGTAGTGGCTAAAGGTTCAAAGGGCGGTTTCATGAGCTCCCGAGAACTATATTTAAATCCCATGCCACCAGTGGTGGTTTGATGGGAGGTTTTGTTAACAGAAGACCTCTCATAAATCTGGATATGAGAGGATGAGAGGAAATTGGTTGTCCATTTAGAAATTTAGAGGCTTATAGGAAGCTGTAATTTCACTAAGATGGACTCTTACTGAATTGGTCTTTAGACCAGAATTTGATAAATGAAGTATATACTCTAGTATCGCTTCCAAAGGTATCACCAGGGGGTTTAACACCTTCTGGGAACACCATATAGTGAAACGTTTCCACTTGAAGGCGTAAGATCATCTTGTGGAAGGTTTTCTAGAAGCCTGAAGGATATCCTTTACCTGTTGGGAAAGTTTGAGATCCTAAAGATTTAAGCTTTCAGCAACTAGGCCGTGGGATGCAGGGACTGGGGATTCAGGTGCCATAGGGTCCCGCTGTCTTGGGAAAGGAGATCTGGAGCACACCCTAACTCCAGAGGCGCAGCTTGAGAGAGATGTAGAAGCAGGGGATACCACATTTGGCATGGCCACCGTGGCGCTATGAGGATCATACGACCTCTGTCTCTCTGAAGCTTGAAGAGTGTTTTGGGGATGAGGGGAATAGGCGGGAAGGCATAGAGGAAGTCCTGACCCCAGTGAAGGAGGAAGGCATCCCTTGCCTGGCAATTGTGAGCCGGAATCCTGGAACAGAACCGGGAAAGTTTGGCATTCAGTGGACTTGCAAAGAGGTCTATGTCTGGAGTCCCCCAGATGTGAAATATCTTTGTCAGCTGGTCTAGGTGGAGAGACCATTCGTGAGGCAGCAGTACTCGGCTGAGTTTGTCTGCCCAAAGGTTTTGAATGCCTGGAAGATATACCACGAGAAGATGGATTTGATGCTCTCTGGCGAGGGCCCAAAGTCGCAAAGCTTCATTGCATAACGACAGAGAGCCTGTTCTGCCCTGCTTGTTCACATAGAACATGGCTACTTGATTGTCCATTTGGACTAGGACTGTCTTGTAGCTGAGCTGGGCATGGAATACTCAAAGAGCTAAATAGATTGCTCTTAATTCTAGGAGGTTTATGTGAAGAGAAGCCTCCTGTGGAGTCCAGGTGCCTGGGTAGAGAGATGATGCAGGTGTGCTCCCCAACCCACCTGTGATGCATATGTTGTTAGGGAAGCCTGGAATAGGGGTTGTTGGAAAGGAGACCCCACTAAGAGATTCTCCAGTGATTGCCACCATTGAAGGGACAAGATCAGTCAATGAGAGTTTGATATCTTGTCTGACAGACGTCCTGTGGCCTGTGTCCACTGTGTGGATAGGTTCCACTGGGCTGCTCGCATGTGGAGGCGAGCATAGGGAACTACATGAACTGTGGATGCCATGTGTCCCAGTAACTGTAGCAGTTCTCGAGCAGTTAGGGAGGATTTTCCTGCTGCTTGCGAAGCTAGTTGCACTATGCGAAGACACTGGGCCTGTGGAAGGTAAGCCCTTGACTGTCTGGTTTCTAAACAGGCTCCTATGAATTCCAGAGACTGGGAAGGAACAAGTTGGGATTTTGGGAAGTTTATTACCAATCCCAAGTATTGGTGGATTCGCATTGTGCAAGACAGTGCAGAGCTGGCTTCTGCACTCGTGGGGGCTCGAATGAGCCAGTCGTCCAAATAAGGGAAGACGAATATCCCTAGGATTCGCAGGAATGCAGCTACTACTGCCATGCATTTCGTGAAAACTCTTGGTGCGGAAGTCAGATCAAAGGGAAGAACCCTGTACTGGAAGTGTTTTCCCTTGAAAAGGAATCGTAAGAATTTCCTGTGATCTGGATGGATCAGAATGTGAGTAAATGCATCCTTTAAGTCTAGAGAGCAAAGCCAATCCTGACTTTGAAGGTATGGCAGAAGAGTTCCTAGAGAAATCATTTTGAACTTCTCTCGGAACAGGTATTTGTTCAATTCTCTGAGGTCTAGAATGGGTCTGTGTCCCCATGTTTTCTTTGGAATAAGAAAATAGGGGGAGTAGAACCCTGTACCCTGCTGGAGGATGGGTACTTCCTCTATTGCCCCTTGGGCAAGAAGTGTTGAGACCTCGTGATTCAGCAGATTGTCTGCAGAGGTCTGGGAATTGAATTGCCTTAGGATTGTAGGAGGGGGCATGCTGTGAAAATGAAGCCTGTACCCCTCTCCTACAATGGACAGAGTCCAACTTTTTACTGTTATTTGGTGCCATCTGTTGGCAAAATGACACAGCTTGCCTGGAATATTTAGGGGTTCTGAACCCCTCAGAGGCAGGAAGGCTAAGCTCTCTAGGAAGGAGTCAAAGCCCTTGAGGGGGCTGAACCTGCGGAGCTGGTTGGGCTCTCGGGCCTTTTGGCTTCTTCTGCGGTTTAAATTGCTGTTATCCCCTTTGGGCAACTTGACCGTGAGCTTGGCTTTGTTGGGTATAGGATGGATAAAACTTCCTCTTTTTGCTGAAAGAGGGTTTTTTATAGGGTTTCTTTTTGGCTGGAGTGGCTGTAGATTTTGACAATCTATCTAAGGTGATATTGTCAGCATCTATCTCATCGGCCTTTTCCTGCTAATTCTTGCCAAAGAGGTTTTCTCCTGTGCAAGGGATGTCGCCTAATTTATCCTGTACCCAAATCTCCAAGTCTGATGCCTGAAGCCAGGCAATCTGTCGTGCACCAATGGCAATAGCAGAGGTTCTGCTAATGTATTCAAAGCAGTCAAAGGCTGCACGATTTACAAACTTGGAGACATCTTGAGCATGCCTGACAAGCGTAAGGAAGTCTTGTCGTCTGTCATCTGGGAGAAGTGGGCTCATAAGCTCCAAATCTCCTATGACCTCTTTGAAGAACATTCCCATATAAAATATATGAGTTGATCCTAGTTGAAAGCATGGAAGCCTGAAAAGTTTGACGTCCAAAAGCATCAAGAGTCCTGCATTCATGACCTGGAGGATTGGATGCATTTCTCTTTGCACTTTTCATCCTACGCATGGCTGACTCCACTACCATTGAATGGTGTGGCAGCTGAGTCTTTTAAAATCCAGGACATGGTGGAACTCGATACATGGTATCAAGCCTCCTAGAATGAGGAGATGTGGTCAAAGGTGTCTCCCACATTCTGAGCATCAGATCATGAAGAATTTCATGAATGGGCAGAGTGGCTGCCTCCTTTGGAGCCTTAGGATATTGGAGAATTTCCAATTCCTTTGCTCTAGGTTCCTTTTCAGGAGCTACCGTGATTAAAAGGCCTTTGGCAACATCACAAATAAAATCCTGAAAAGACATGTCCTCCAGAGGCAACATTCTGCGTTGGGGAGAAGAAGAGTATTCCGGGAGAAAAACTCTGGTACCGGCAGAACTATCAGAGTCATCGAAATCGGAGGATTCGAAGTATCTCTTATCACGATGTTCATGTAAGGCAGGGTCCCGGTATCGATCGAAGTCGGTACCGAGTTGATCTGGTACCGATCTTTCGATGCCCGGCAAAGATGGCATGGGAAGAATTCCCACTGGTACCGGTACCGGTGCCCGTTGAACCATCGGTGTCAATGGTACCGCAGCTATAAGGAGAGCTGCAATACTGCGCTCGATAGCGAGCAATCTCTGGTCTATCGACGCTGCCGATGCCTGGGTGTCAGTACCGGTGAAGGCGGCCGGGACCCCTGAGCATGGCACCAGTAGTTCTGTCGAGGCCTCGGCCTCGAGAACATCCTGGAACCCCGTTGATGCTTTGGAGGCTGAAGCCTCCCACCGGGGGTGTTTTGCCGGCGTGGTTCCCTCCAGGGCAATGCCAATGGCCTCGCGATGCTTAGCAGGAGAGCTACCCTTTGAGGACCAGCTTTTATGTTTAGTTACCTGAGATCTATGGGAGGAAGAAGAGGTTCTTGAAGATGTCGATGCAATGGACCTGGCATATGAAGAAAAGAGGGTATCGAGCTTTGCAGCCTGGTTCTGTCTTCCTCTTTTAATCATTCCCATACAAGAGAGACACTCAGATGGAGAATGGCCAGGGCCTAAACATTTAAGACACCAGTCATGGGTGTCAGCAACGGAAATGGTACCGCCACACTTAGTGCATTTTTTAAAACCACTAGCTGGTTTTTCCATCTTTAAGGAAAAATGGGGCCTAGTGCCCAAAATGGGGCCTAGCACCGAAAATGAAAAGTTTCTGAAGAGAAACAATTCAGAATTTTTTTTTTTTTAGAAAAGAAAAGAACTGGCGGTACCGGTAGGCATCGTGCGGAGGCAAACGCGACCACAAGAAAACTAGATTAAAGAAGAAATTTTCTGCGGTGACAGGGTATGTGTCCTGTCCGCTCCGTGGAAAACGAAGAACTGAAGAGGGACAGTTGGAAAGGTGGGAAAGCAGCGTGCATGTGCTAAGGGATGCTCCCAAAAGCGTTCCTATTGGACGCTGGGGAGCGTTCCCGCGCAGGCTCCGTCGGTACCGACGATACCCATATGTGAAGACTACATTCCTGCTTGTTCCTGGAGATAAAGAAACATTAAAGAGCCTGACCTCATCAACTCTCTCATTTGCTGCTAATAAGTGAGGCAAAGTAATTTCAATCAAAGTTACACAGATATTACACCTATAAGCACAACCCTCAGTTTCCTGCTGCAACTCAAGGTTAGATTCAACTGCACTCTGTCATGCATTTGCATAATAAATCACATGAATTTGTACTTTGTGTTACAAAAATAAAGCCATTTCCTAAATTTCTTCTGTGCCTGAATAATTGCTTTTGTTCCTTTTTGGAGGAAAAGTATCTTCGTGATTAGTGCTGGGAAGGAAGAGGGAGCTAGAGAAGAGGGGTTGGGGGGGGGGAATCTAGGAGATAGAAGAAGATGAAGATGGGATCTTGAGGGAAGGGGCAGGGGGATGGGAATGGACATTTCAGATCGCGAGAGAGGGGGGTTACACACCATCTGTAACCCTTTCAATACCTTCCCACTCACATCCCAAACCCCTCCAACTCCCCTCATTCACTCACTCCCACTTTTCCCTCACAAATCCTTTTCCCCTCCAAGCCTTGCTGCTAAATGAAGCTTGGCATTGAGATTAACATGCCTATCCATCACTTTCTCTTTTTCAGCCCAGAGCTCAATGGAACCCGATAGCGCCACATAACCCTGAGCAAGCTGCAGGAGAAGGAAGATGTGCTCTAAGACACTATGCCACTGCTATCCTCCAAAAGCCAAGCTTGAATCAGTGTGAGGTAGGGAGAAGATGATGTGTGAGCTCTTGGTGCTTTCATTTCATCTCATCTCAGTCCCTAGAGTTTCTCACAATTTGTCATTAGCATGCTATTTAGCAAAGGCCCTGGACCAGGAGCTAAATTCAGTGCAGCTTTTTACCATGTTAAATTTAGCTCTTGGTCTGGAGATGGTTAAATTAGACTTACCTGCTAATTGTTGTTCCTGGAGTAGATACAGTCTAGTCCCGGACCTCTGGGTTGTCCACCTTAAACAGCAGCTTGGAGACTGAGGAACCAGCTTCTTTTGTGATGTCACCGATATATCCTCCTGGTGGCCACCTCCATTTGCCAGTTTCCTATTGACAAAGCAGACTCACCGGAGCAACAAGTAAGCATGAACATAAATAACAAGTCTATACTACTTCGTACGTTCCATGTTCTTACACATTGGAACATGGAACATATGAAGCATGAACCAAGGGAAGTTGGAGGTGGTCAAGAATGAAATGGAACGTGTACAACTTGATCTGTTGGGTGTCAGCGAACTGAAATGGACTGGCATGGGGCACTTTGCATCAGATGATCACATGGTCTACTATGCTGGAAATGAAAGACAAAGAAGAAATGGTGTTGCATTTATAATAAAGAAGAAACTTGCAAGAACTGTAATAAAATACAATGCAGTCAGCGAACGATTAATCTCTATTCGTCTACGAGGATTGCCTATCAACACAACTATAATTCAAGTATATGCCCCAACAACAGCTGCAGAAGAGAATGAAATTGAAGAGTTCTATGAACAAGTACAAGCTGAAATTGACAGAACATGCAAACAGGATATTCTGATAGTCATGGGTGACTGGAACGCAAAAGTTGGAAACAAAGAAGGCGGCAAAGTAGTTGGAAAATATGGACTTGGCAACAGAAATGAAGCTGGAGAAAGACTGATAGAATTCTGCAAGACCAATGATCTAATCATCTCAAACACCTTCTTCCAGCAACACAAGCGGCGACTGTACACATGGACTTCACCGAATGGATTATATAAAAATCAAATTGACTACATATGTGGAAGTCAACGATGGAAAAGCTCTGTAACATCAACAAAGACAAAACCTGGAGCTGACTGTGGTACAGATCATCAACTACTAGTATGCAAACTCAAGCTAAAGTTGAAAAAGAGCAAACCACTCATGAATGCAGCAAAATATGACCTTGAGAATATACCACTGGAATTTAAAGACTGCCTGCAAAATCGATTTGGTGCTTTAGATACAAATGACAGAGCTCCGGAAGAGTTATGGAATGACATCAAGAAGGTTGTGTTGGAAGAAAGCGAGAAGTCTCTACAAAAGGTGAAAAAGCAAAAACGGCCAAAATGGATGACGGAAGAAACTCTGAA
Organism: Ichthyophis bannanicus; assembly: GCA_033557465.1. NCBI lineage: Eukaryota > Metazoa > Chordata > Amphibia > Gymnophiona > Ichthyophiidae > Ichthyophis > Ichthyophis bannanicus. Next base: position 365,236,049 of record CM066033.1, on the reverse strand, counting down.
AATTGCCCAGAAACGCAGAGAAGCTAAAGCCAGAGGAGAAAGAAAGACAATCGCAGACAATCTTTTTCCAATTCCCCTGTCCCATTGGTTTCCACATTTAAATATCTAGGTGTTCACTTTGACTCAGATCTTTCCTTTCGTTCTCATATCTCCCATATCACCAAAACTTCTTTTTTCTTTCTCCGACAAATTCGGTCAATTCGTCCTTTTCTCTCTTCCTCCGCTCTGTCGACACTGGTGTTATCCTTAGTCATGTCACGGGTGGATTTTTCTAATGCTCTCTTCCTCGGTCTTCCTAAGAATCAGGTGGTGAGGCTTCAAAGGATACAGAACACTGCTGCACGTCTTGTCACATACTCCACTCTTCGAGATCACGTTACTCCCTTGCTTTTTAATCTTCACTGGCTGCCTGTTTCTTTTCGTTCACAGTTTAAGCTACTGACCCTCCTTCACAAGGTTTATCACACTGGTACTCCATCCTACCTGTCCGACCTTCTATCTTTCCATTCCCCTCGGTACACACCCCGTTCTTTTCACCTTAATCGTCTTGCTCTTCCCTCCCCCTCCCACGCCCATCTCCAATTCACACGCTCATCTGCATTTTACTTCGCTGGCCCCGCACACTGGAACTCCCTCCCTCCCTCTCTCCGTCTGGAACCACAATTCTCTATCTTTAAGCAAAATCTCAAAACCCATCTGTTCTCCATAGCCTTTAATGTTCCCTCCCCATTTGTGTGAGTCCTTTTCCACTGTATCTATCTGCCTTTTGTCTCCTGTCCTGTGCTCCCCTACTTTCACTCTTCTGTCCTTTATAAAATATGTACATTTCTTTTTTCTTTTCTGGCTTCGGCCATAGTTTTTATGTATTATGTATTGTTTATATGTATTCTGTGATTTATATATTTTATGACCTTTTTATGTGTTTCACCATTGGTCACAGTTTTTATGTATTATGTATTGTCTATACGCATTATGTGATTTATGTATTTTATGACTTTTTATGTATTTTATTATTGTACACCGCCTTGATTGTTTTGAAAGGCGGTTTTTATCAAATTATTAAACCTTAAACCTTAAACTCAACAGAGATTTCCAATGTGCAGCAAGACAGGACAAGTAAAAGTACTACAATGACACTTGCAAGGAAATAGAAGCAGAAACTATTAGAGGAAGAACAAGATCGGCTTTCCTAAAGCTACGAGAGTTAAAGAAAAAGTTCCAGCCTCGAATTAGAATGTTACAAGATGCTCAAGGTTCTATGTTGAATGATGCTGAGAAGATCAAGAAAAGGTGGAAGGAATATACAGAGTTTTTATATGATAAAGATCAAGTGGACCAACAGCCATTTCAACCTGTACCTTATGATCAGGAACCATTGGTGATGAAAGAAGAAGTTGAAGCAGCATTGAAAGCCTTATCAAAGAACAAAGCACCAGGCATTGATAGCATTCCCATAGAAGTATTGCAGCAATCTGATGCAGCTGTTACCGTACTCACAAGGCTCTGCCAAGAAATATGGAAGACAACATCATGGCCAACTGACTGGAAAAGATCTGTGTTTATACCAACACTAAAGAAAGGTGATCCAACTGACTGTGAAAGTTATCGCACAATCGCTCTGATCCCACATGCCAGCAAGATTCTACTGAAGATTATTCAAAAGAGACTACAACCATACCTGGAACAAGAACTACCTGAAGTGCAAGCAGGGTTCAGGAAAGGGCGAGGAACGAGAGACATCATTGCGGATGTGAGATGGATCCTTGAAAAGACTAAAGAATACCAAAAGGATATCTATTTGTGCTTTATCGACTATAGCAAGGCTTTTGACTGTGTAAACCATGAGAAACTCTGGGCCACATTAAGAAGCATGGGTATACCAGAACACCTGATCGTTCTCTTGCGCAATCTGTACATTGATCAAGAACAAACAGTTCGAACGGAACAAGGAGAAACAGAATGGTTTAAAATAAGCAAAGGTGTAAGACAAGGCTGCATACTTTCCCCCTACCTGTTTAATTTATATGCAGAACAAATCATCAGAGAAGCAGGACTGTATGAAGACAACAGAGGTGTGAAGATTGGTGGAAGACTCATCAACAACCTTCGCTATGCTGATACCACATTACTGGCTGAAAGTGAAGATGATCTGAAACATTTGCTTCTCACAATCAAAGAACATAGTCTCAAAATGGGCCTGCACCTTAATGTAAAGAAGACAAAGATCATGACAACTGGCATAATCAACAGGTTCGTCGTTGAAGGAGAAGAAATTGAAATTGTGAACAACTTTAACCTACTTGGATCAACTATCAATAAAGAAGCAACAAGCAGTCAAGAAATCAGACGACGCATTGCTCTTGGCAGAATGACTATGAAAGACCTAGATAAGATTCTCAAGAGCAGAGATGTCTCTCTCCATACAAAGAGTCGACTTGTTCAAGCCATGGTATTTTCAATAACATCATATGGATGTGAAAGCTGGACAGTGAAAAAGATAGACAGGAAGAAAATTGATGCCTTTGAATTATGGTGCTGGCGGCGAATACTGTGTATACCATGGACTGCCCGAAGAACAAACCAGTCGGTACTAGAGGAGATCAAACCTAAGCTTTCTTTAGAAGCTCAGATGACAAGACTTCGACTTTCATACTTTGGACACATCATGCGAAGAGAGAGATCATTAGAGAAAGACATTATGCTTGGCAAGATAGAAGGTCAACGCAAAAGAGGAAGGCCAGCAATGAGATGGATCGATACAATAACAGCAGCCACGGGTACCAGTCTGTCAACAATGAGCCGTCTGACTGAAGACCGAACACAATTTAGGATAGCTATCCAGAGGGTCGCCATGAGTCGACTCCGACTCAACGGCACTTAACAACAACAACATACTACTATGTACTGAACTATCTGTAACTCATGGCGGGAAAGATTTCCCCCCAAAACAAAGTCTAAGAACATCCTTGAAACCTGCTGAAGGCCCTCCCTCACCTGTTTGGAGGGCCCCACTCTAGACCGCACCCTCCCCGAACAGGGCCTGCTAACCCGCACAGAAAAACAAACTTCTTATCTGTACAAGCCCTAGCCCGTCCTCCGCCAGACCTTCCGGCTGTAAACCACAGGAAATCGTACCAGGGAGGGCTACGGGACTAGACTGTATCTACTCCAGGAACAACAATTAGCAGGTACGTCTAATTTAACCTTCCTGATCGTATCTCCAGTCTAGTCCCGGACCTCTGGGTCTGTACCAGAGCAGTACTAACGGGAGGGAGCGCCCTTTCCAGCCTGAAGGACTGCCGCCCCAAAACAAGCATCCTGTTGAGCTTGAACATCTAGTCTGTAATGCTTGACAAAGGAATGCAACGTCGACCATGTCGCCGCCTTGCAAATTTCCTGCGGCGGCACCAATCTATACTCTGCCCAGGATGAAGCCTGCACCCTAGTAGAGTGAGCTCGAAGCCCCTCGGGCACCGTTCTCCCTTTCAAGAGATATGCGGACGCTATCTATCGCCTCTTTGATCCAACGGGCAATGGAAGCCTTGGAAGCCGACTCCCCCTTTCTTGGCCCCGCAAAGAGAACAAAAAGCCTATCAGACTTGCGAAACTCCAACGTCCGACGCAGGTACTTCTTCAACGCCCTCCGGACATCCAAAAGATTTAGCTTCTTCGGGTCCGACCTCCCCGCGTCGCTTCGAAACACAGACAAAGAAATTTCCTGATTCAGATGAAACGCCGACACCACCTTGGGCAAGAACGCTGGAACCGGTCACAGACCACTCTGGAATCAAAGAACGAAAGATAGGGCTCCTTACAGGACAACGCCTGCAATTCCAAGACCCTTCTCGTGGAACAGATCGCCACCAAGAACACCACCTTTAACGTAAGGTCTTTCAATGACGCCTGGGACAGTGGTTCAAACGGTCTCCGCTCCAACGCATCTAAGACCAATGGAAGGTGCCACTTAGGAACTGTGGACCTAGTCGGGGGCCTTAACAGAGAGACCGCTCGCAAGAACCGCTTGATGTCCATGTGCTCACCGAGCGATCTGCCCCCTATCTTACCCCTGTAACACGTCAGAGCCGCGACTTGCACCCTAAGAGACGCGGCCGCCAGTCCCTTGACAAACCCATCCTGTAGAAACTCCAATATCTGCGGAATGGTCATTCTCAATGCCTCAGAAGCTCTGTCTCTACACCATCCTTCGAACACTCTCCAGACTCGAACATAAGCCAAGGACGTTGACTGTTTTCTAGCCTTCAGCAAGGTGGAAATGACTGTTGTGGAATAACCCCTAGCCACTAACCTAGCCATCTCAAGAGCCAGGCCATAAGCGAGAAGCGATCCACGTGCGGCATGAACAGTGGTCCCTGGGACAACAAGTCCGGCCTGGCCAGAAGACGCCACGGCCGTGCCCCCAGGAGTCTTACCATGTCCGCGTACCAAGGCCGACACGGCCAATCCGGAGCTATCAGTATGACTTGTCCTCTGTAGCTTTCTATCCGCTGCACCACCCTGCCTATCAGAGCCCACGGCGGAAAAACGTATAGGAGCTGTTCCTCTGGCCAGGCCTGAATGAGAGCATCCAGACCCTCCGACATTCTCTCTCTCCTTCTGCTGTAAAACCGACTGACCTTTGCTGATTGGAACGTCGCCATGAGGTCCATAACCGGTGAACCCCACCGGCGCACTACCATATGGAACACCTCTGGATGAAGAACCCACTCTCCGGAATCCACCTTCACTCGACTGAGAAAATCGGCCTCGACGTTGTCCACCCCTGCGACATGCGCCGCCGACAGAGCTAAAAGATTCTCCTCGGCCCAACTGCATAAGACCTCGGCCTCGGACTCCAGTGCTACACTGCTGGTTCCCCCTTGCCGATTGACATAAGCCACAGCGGTCGCGTTGTCGGAGAACACCCGAATCGCCTGTCCTCCGAGAACGTCTTGAAAGCGCTGTAGGGCCAACGAAACTGCTCGCAACTCTAACCTGTTGATCGACCAAGATTTCTCCAGAGGGCCCCATTGCCCCTGGGTGAACTGACCCTGGAAGTGCGCTCCCCAGCCCCAGAGGTTGGTGTCCGTCGTCACAGGTACCCAGACCAGAGTTTCCAGCGGTTTTCCCCTCCGCAGGGACTCGGGACACAACCACCAACTCAGGGCCACTCGAGTCTCCGCCGGACAAGGGAGCCTCCGCGACAACGGGTCCCACTGGTGCGACCAGCGCCGGAGCAACGCCCTCTGCAACGGCCTCATGTGTGCTCTCGCCCAGGGTACCACCTCTATCGTCGATGCCATGGTGCCCAACAATTGAAGGTACTGCCACGCCGTGGGAGCTGCACTGCTCAAGAAGCTCCGGACCAGCTGCCGCAAGGCCTGCGCTCTTCCCTGAGGCAGAAACACTTGTCCCTTCTGCATGTCGAACCGAGCTCCTAAGTACTCCAGGCATTGGGAGGGGATCAAGTGACTCTTGTTCCTGTTGACTACCCAACCGAGGTTCTCCAGGAAGGAGACTACCCTGGACGTTGCTTGTTCGCTCTCCGCTCTCGACTTTGAGCGAATCAACCAATCGTCCAGGTAAGGGTGTACCAGAACCCCTTCCTTCCGCAAAGCCGCCGCGACCACTACCATGATCTTGGTGAACGTGCGAGGGGCCGTCGCTAGGCCAAACGGTAAAGCCCGGAACTGATACTGTCCGAAGGGAACTGCAAACCGTAGGTACCTTTGGTGGTCCGGCCGAATGGGAATGTGAAGATACGCCTCCGACAGGTCCAGGGAGGTAAGAAACTCCCCTGTCCGAACCGCTACTATGACTGAGCGTAGAGTCTCCATATGGAAATGCGAAAATCGCAGGCAACGATTCACACCTTTGAAATCCAAAATTGGCCGGACCCCTCCGTCCTTCTTTGGGACCACGAAGTAAATGGAGAACCGACCGCAGCCGAGTTGGTCTGCGGGTAGTGGAACTATAGCGCCGAGATCCAGGAGTCTCTGTACTGTCCCCCGCACAGCCACGTATTTGCTTGGGGACTTGCAGGGGGACCGCATAAAGGCGTCCTGCACCGGACGCCGCAGCTCCAGCGCGTACCCTTCTCGAATGACCTCCAGTACCCAATGGTCTGACGTGACATGGACCCAGGCGTCGTAGAATTGTTGTAACCGACCCCCCACAGGAACTAGGGGCGCCTGGGTCCCCCGAACTTCATTGCGCCTTCCTACCATTGGGGCAGGAGGAGGAGGCGGAGGCCCCAAAACCCCTTCCTGCTCCTCGGAATCCCCGAAATCCCTGATTTCTATTGGTAAACCTGCCTCTCTGGCTGGGATAAAACCTTTGGAAACGCAAGCGACGAAAATCCCACTGCTGCCCTTTGCCCGCAGGTGCCGCTCTCCCAGGCTTGGCCTTGTCCTCAGGCAGTCTACCCCCTTTAGATTCCACAAGGTCCTTGACCAATTTCTCCAAATCCTCACCAAACAAGAGCTTCCCCTTAAAGGGGAGCTTGCCAAGTCTTGATTTAGATGAGTTATCCGCCGCCCAGCTACGAAGCCACAAATAACGCCTCGCTGCTATCGCGGATGCCATGCTCTTAGACAACGCTCGCATCAAATCATAATAAATATCTGCCAGGTAGGCCGCTCCAGACTCCAGCCTGGCGGTTTCTGTGGAGCTGTCACTCTCCTGCCCTCCTTGGATCCTCTGTGTCTACCACAGGCAGGCTCTGGACACCCAGGCGCCACAAAATAGCTGACTGGAGTGACACGCCATTCACATAAAAAATCTGCCTTAACAATACGTCCAACTTGCGGTCCTGGGTATCCTTAAGAGCCGCCCCGCCCTCAACTGGTATCGTGGTCTTCTTTGTCACTGCAGCAACCACCACATCCACTTTGGGAGCCCTAAACATCTCCCTATCCTGGTCCACGAGAGGGTAGAGACAACTCATAACTCTAGCACCCTTAAGGGGTGCCTCCGGGATATTCCACTCTTCCTGAATCAACTCCTGAAAAACCCTATGCACTGGAAACGCCCTCTGATTCTTCCTAAAAACCTGCAATAACGGATCCTCTAGGGTCTCATCTTCCCCCGACCCCGGAACCGGCATGTTCAGTGCCTTGAGCGTCTCCCCAATGAGTGCCGGCAACTCCTCTCTGCGGAAGACTCGAACTACTCTCGCCTGGTCCTCCTTTTCAGCGAGTTCACCTTCCTCTAGATCAGGGGTCTCAAACTCAAATTGCTTTGAGGGCCAAATGAGGACTTGTAAAATAACCCGGGGGCCGCATGAGACGTGGGACCTCATTTGCATAAGGGACCTCATTTGCATAAATATTTGCATAATGTTACCATACCCTAACTTTTAGTAAACATGCCTCTTAATGAGTGCATGAATAAAGAAAGACTAAAAGATTTCTACATTACTATAATCCAGTGCCAACCGCCAGGCACATTAGGAACAACTACAAACAAACACTGCCCATTTAGAACCCATAGCAAACCCGCCATATCCTAACAGCACTACCAGGACTCACAAAGCACCATACCCTACCTATCAAAAGGCAACACTGCAAATATTAAATCAATACATTTCAGAGAATAACAGTACAGACCTACTGGGGACAGAGAACAAGTAGCAATGTCAAATAGGAATTACATAAACAGAATACCTCAGCTCAGTTACACATGCAGAACATACACCATCACCAAACAAGGAATCAAAATTTAGAAACAAGACAATTAAACTGGGACCCCCAAAAGCCAAACTTGGAATGTACAACAACACTGTAGAAATAAAACTATAAATTAATTTCCTCTTGTACTAAACAAAGCGCAGACGTTATTGATGCACATTTCCCAAAACTGACATATTCCAGTTAATAAATTCAAAATAAGAGATTTTTCTACCTTTTGTGCATTTTTTCAGTTGCAATTATTCCAGCCACTTTCTTCTGGTTTCTTCGTGCCTTCTGCTAACTCTCCATCGTCTGCTGTCCATTTGTCCTTTCTTCTCTCTTCTAGCTTTTTCCATTCTCCCTCTACATCTGCTTTAACATATTAATCTTTCTCCTTTTGCTCTTTCCTCATTCCTATTTCATCCACTCAAATTTTACCCCTCCATCCTCAATCCCCACTTACTCTCCCAATACCTGGCCAATTGTAGATTTGTCTTCCCTCCCACACAAAATATTTTCCCCTCTCCATTTCACTCTCCCAGCTCCATCCCATTCTAATCCTCCCCCAACATCAGCTCCCTTCTAGTTCCAGTCCCACACAGCACCCGCTCCCTTCTAGTCACTGCATCAGCCCATTTTCAGTCCTAGCCCCCCATCAGCCCATTTCCAGTGCTAGCTCCCTCCCCTCACAGCCCATTTCCATTCCAAGCCCCCTCCCCATCAGCCATTTGCAGTTCAAGCCCCCTTCCACTCAGCTTCATTTCCAGTCCTATCAGACCCCCAGCCCATTATCAGTCCTAGCCCCCCATAGCCCATTACCAGTCCTAACCCCCCATAGCCCACTTCCAGTCTTACCCCTCATAGCCCATTACCAGTCCTAACCCCCCCATCACCCCATTTTCAGTGTTACCCCCATCACCCCATTTTCAGTGTTACCCCCATCACCCCATTTTCAGTTTCCCCCGCATAGGCCATTACCAGTCCTAGCCCCCCCCCCATAGCCCATTACCAGTCCTAACCCCCCTCCCACCATCAGCCAAGGTAGATTTTAAAAAAATGTATATTTGCTGCTGCCGCCGCCGCCGCCGCCGCAGTATTAAGCGTCCCGCGGGCCCACTCTGCCTGGCAGAGTCCTCGCCTCCCTGCAGCATCAGCTCCAAAAGAGGCGGCTTTCAGAGCCGCGAAGAGAGAGAGTTTCTCTCTCGCGGTTCTGAAGAGCAGCGAGAGAGTCTTCAGAACCGCGAGAGAGAAACTCTCTCTCTTCGCGGCTCTGAAAGCCGCCGCTTTTGGAGCTGATGCTGCAGGGAGGAGAGGACTCTGCCAGGCAGAGGGGCCTGCGGGACGCTTAATACTGCGGCGGCGGCAGCAAGTTTGGATTTTTTTTTTTTTTTACACGCCGTTAAGTGCTTCGCAGGCCGCACAAGATGCTCTCGTGGGCCGCATGCGGCCCGCGTGTTTGAGACCCCTGCTCTAGATCCTCCTCCATGTCCATACTTCGGCCTTCTTCATCTGACCCCTGATCCTCGGAGGCAACCGAGGAAACCTTAAGGTCCTCATCTAAGCGCGCTCTCTTGTTCACAAACTGCGCATCCTTAGGAACCGGAGAGGGCGCAGACCTCTTTCCTTTGCGCCCATGGGCTTTCTCCTGAGCTGACCCTAGCGGGGAGTTACCAACGGCCTGCTGCAAAAGCAGCACAAATTCCCTAGAGAAGATGGACTCCAGACCCCTGGGCCAGGATTCCAGGGAAGGGGAAACATCCGGTGCAGAGGAGGGGCCCGCCACCGGTTCCCCAAGGGGTGGGCTGACAGCTTGAGCGGCTAACGGATCTACTTCCGCTTCCAAACGCTCCTCTGACCCCCGTGTAGCGCTATCCATGACAGAGGCCTCCTTGGAACAACCTTTGCACACCCCCGAGTCTGCTGCCGAGCCCCTTCTAGCCCCGCAGACAAAGCATTGGGGCCTAGCGGGCATCTCAGCCAAAACTAGCTGCCTCAATCTAAAGCGGGCCAGAGAGTCCCCAAACCGGCAAACCAAGGAACCGCACCGAAAGGATATCAAAATAAGGCGGCACAGCTGCACAAAGACCAAAAAACTCCCCCAATTACCTAAATAAAGATTACCGCGGAACCGCGGCTTCCTCCGTACACACAGGAGCAGGCCCGACAGTGCTATGATCCTTCCCGCGCCGCAACCACGCGGCTGGGCCTGCTTTCATTTCACGCCCACCGCGCTGACAGGAAAGTACAGGCAAAACGGGTCCTCTTACCTCTCGCTGTACCGGCTCCCCCGACACAGCTGCGAGAGCAAATATCAGGCCCTACTCCGCCCCCGAACTCGATCTCCGACTGGGACTGCACTGGGGAGGGGGGGGGGATAGAGAGAGAGATGAAAAGGGGAGCGCTCAGCTACGACGTACTAACAGGCAGTACCTCTGTATCATGCCGGCTGGGTCCCTCTGTAGCTGCCCTGCTATCAACGGGCCTTCTGCCACATTTGCTATAGGCCCCTTCTGCCCGGGTAAGTGAAAACTCCAACCCCCGTCTGCAGAGAACACCTCCAGGAGGAGGGACAGCCTTCAAACAGAGTTTAAAGGTATAGCCCCTGTTAAATAGCTGCTACCTTATCAGCCAATTTCTCTGTTCTTATATGCTTTTTTTTTTTTTTTTAAATTTAAATAGCCAACTCTTTCTAAATATAACGAAATCTGTCTCAATTGTTCCTCCTGTGAGCCCCGGACCACCCAGGCTCACTGTCCCTTCAGCTGCTTGGAGACTGAGGTAACTGGCAAATGGAGGTGGCCACCAGGAGGATATATCGGTGACATCACAAAAGAAGGTGGCTCCTCAGTCTCCAAGCTGCTGTTTAAGGTGGACAACCCAGAGGTCCGGGACTAGACTGGAGATACGATCAGGAAATAGTTAAATGCTAGTGTACACTAGTACTCAACAACAGACCCTCTCCCAAAATGGATCCCCTGTCCTATTCTCTCTCCGGGTAGGACCACCCATTCTAATGTCCGTAGCTGGTCTTCTCCTTCAGACCTGACAGTATTCCACCCAACCCTCCCCTGACATTGTGATCAACTTAACAGAGCCCTGAAACAGTCTCGCCTTTGATCCCCACCGTGCATATCAAAGCAGGACCCATCACCCGGACCAACTGGCAATCTGGTATGAGGTGTGCAATGCTATTAATGTGGCTTCCTGTAATGATCCCCACACTATAGACGTCAAAGTGTGGAGTACTGCTGGATGATATCAAACTGCTGCCAGAAGCCAAGTCAGTAGGTGGAAAGATGCACAATTCCTGTCATCAGGCGCAATCAGGGTACGGAGAGGTGGGCTCTCTGGTATTTGGGAAACAGGAGCAGTTGATGGGACTGTTTTGAAGGCTAACTGGTCCTTTAACTTTGGGTCAGTTAGCATGATGGAACTAGGTATGTATAGAGCGTGTATACTAAACAGGCCTTTTGTGTATGTACGCCCTCTGCATATCATTATCTTCATACAATGACAACTCAAGTCCAATGTACAGCACAGGGCTATAAAGTGTACTAAAATTGGTGTGGCTGATTTTTGTGTACTTTTCAGTACATCAGCCCCTTAGTGAGTAGTTCGAACTAGTGATGGGCAAAATGACTGTGATTCATGTTGCAGCAGTAGGCTCTGCATCTTCTCTTGCAATTTATTCATGAGTAAAGTTTACTGGAATATAATCACATCAACTCGATAAACTGGTATCCTTGATTATTTAACAGATTATTCTTCTGCAGTTACTGAGTTTGCAAAATGACCATACAATGCACCTTGCCCATGGGCAAACGTCTAGACCAGGGGTGGGCAAACATTTTGACTCGAGGGCCGCAATGGGTTCATATATTGGACCCGGGGGCCGGACCAAGAGTAGATGGGTGATCAAACAGTGAGAAAGCTGTAAAACCGCATGGTTTATAGAAACATAGAAACATGATGACAGAAAAAGACCAGATGGCCTATCTAGTCTGTCCTTCCATAACAACAACTACAACAGTCCACTTTTTACCTTTAGAGATCCTCTGTGTTGGTCCCATGCTTTTTTGAATTCAGTTACTGTCTATAATATGATAGAATGCCCAGATCTTTGTTAAATCTTTTCTGGTCCATTTGGAAGTGTTTTACCTTAATTTCAGAAGTTTTATGTTCCTGGATTGTCTTGAACCTTCCTCTTAGGATTCTCACATAAGGTCATTAATGGTTCTGAGGAACACTCCTCAACCACAATGGCATCACCTTGGCCTGCTCCATGCCTTGTGATCCGATTCTTGTTTTTAACCTTTATCAAATGCAGGACAACAGTGGACGGACGGTTCTACATATCTGCTGTTTCTTAAACACCCCATTGCTTGCCACTATCTGAGACAGGATGATGGACCTCCCGTCTGATCTAATTTGGGCAATTCTTGCAGACAAACCACATCCACTTAGCAGAAAAATTAGCCTCTCATAAGGGTGTTTTCTAGACAGCATTTGTCTGCTCTGAGGAAATAATTACAAAATACTTAGAATATTATCTACAAGTCTCAGTAACTGTCATGAAAAATAGGTCTCAAGTCAGTATTTAAAAACATATTTTATACCCTGAGCCATTGCCTCTGCGGTGGTTCCACTCAAAATGAAAATACAAAAGCAGCTATATTCCAGAGTTGCCAGTTCCAAGACAGACATTTTTAAGCCAGTCCTAGATTTCTAATGCATTTTGGGACCTGCAGCATCAATTTCAATGGATATAAAAAGAAACTACAAATAACCATACATTGCATTTGAAATGTAAGTTCAAAACCAGGACTGGCTAAAAAGTCTCCCACCTGGGACTGGGTAACCAGTAGCTCTGATACTCTCTTTAAAAAAAGTAATTTAATAGACAAAAACCAAGACCCATAGCGTGCGCTGCTCTCTACTTTACAACTTCTTAGCCACTGAACAGTCTGTTGCCCCTTCGAATTCCTCTTTTAGCCAGTGTGATTTGCCCACCGCTTCCAAGAGCGGGGATAACAAGACGCAAGAAAGAGAGCGGAAACGATTCCAGCCGCTTACTTGGACCTCACTCAGACTCTACAATTCAAATACCGCTGCAGAAGGAAGATGAATGCATGAACAAGACGCCCGTGCTGTGCTGCAAGCCAATGGCAAGATAGACAGATAACACTGTATACGTGTACATACCCTTCGGGCATCAATAAAAGGGCTCTGCGCGAATCATGCTCCGCCGGCGAAGGAGGGACAGAGCCAGTGTGGCAGACAATAGACAGATGCGCGAGAGTGACGGCTCGCGCTTTCCCTGCGCTAAGGAAGGAGACATCGTCCCCACAACGTGAGATCAAGGTGGCCACGCTCCCACCGCAGTCTCTTTCCCCCTTACACCGTTAGAAGCTCTTACCTCGCACTCGTCCCTCTCAGCTCTCCATTCTCCTCTGACCGCTATGAGCTCCGCGGGCCGGATTAAAAGGTCCGCCGGGCCGTATAGGGCCCGCGGGCCGTAGTTTGCCCATTCCTGGTCTAGACTATAGGTAGAGGTTTACTGCTGTAATCATGATTAAATGAACTTTGCTCATGAGAGAATGCCAAATCTGAGGTGGAACTTATTACCCATTTTCAAATTAACGATGTTCACCCTGATTAAAAGTGAAAGCTTAGCAATGACGATCCACTGAACCTCACCCACAAGAGACACCCAACTTAGAAGCAGTGTTTACTATGCTATGCAAATAGGGTAAATTTGCTCCTTTAGTTAAAACAAAACACCAAGCTATCCTGTTAACTTTCTAGTGATCATTTCTCTTCTATGGATTGGAAAGATTTTCATACTTAGCTGGTGTCATCGCTATAAATTTAAATAAAAAAGAGTAAGGTAGAATTTTAAAAACTTAGTCAGGAGTAAAAACAGGTATTCCGGGTGCACAGTGAAAAAAGTGCATGGTGGAAGAAAGATAATAAACAAGCATATGAAAGTTTCAAAAATACACATCTTTTCCGATGTGTACTGCCAATTGCACAAATAGCAGATGCAAGATACAGATTTATTTTTCTTTCTGAAAATTCACTAAAACATACTGATGTTAAGCAGCTTACCAATCACTGTCATCTTCAAGCATGAAAGATATTAGCCCAGGAATCTAAGCAGTTACAAAACTGCCTCCCCCTTTAGCAGCCAAAAATAACAGCACAAATACATCTGTCTGAAGAAAAACGTGGTGGGGCTAAAGACAGAAGAGTGATGAGGGATATACAGAGGCTGCAGGTAGTTTTGTAATGGCAGCACCTGCCAGCCTCAAATTTCAAAGACAAATTCCTCTTTGAAAATTTTCAGGTCTGTAGGATTTAGAGTAGTTACTCACCTGTAACAGGTGTTCTCCAGGAGCAGCAGGAATCAGTCCTCACATATGGGTGACATCGACGTCAATGGAGCCCCCATGCGGAGCATTTCCCCAGCTTTCTAAGAAAGCCTTTGGGAATACATCCACGCATTCGCGGTCCCCTTCCCGCCCAAAGGTGCCATCTTGCTCAGTCAGATGACATAGCTAAAAGACAGCACAAAAAAACAAAATGAACTATGTACAACTGCAACTCCCAGGGGAGGAGGGAGGGTTGTGAGGACTGATTCCTGCTGCTCCTGGAGAACACCTGTTACAGGTGAGTAACTACTCTTTCTCCAGGACCAAGAAGGAAGTCAGTCCTCACATATGGGTGACTCCCTAGCTCTGGGCTACCAGGAACCCAGGCTGAAAAATAGAGCTCCCTCTGTGAAGCCTCAGCATCAGGGAAGACGAAGTTACTTACCTGTAACGGGAGTTCTCCGTGGACAACAGGATAAGTCAGCCACACCTGGTGTCATTCTCTGGGCGGCGCCATGGGTATGGAAGTGCTCTCCAGAGCTCAGAAACCTTTCTGAGCATGTACAGGTAGACCCCACCTCACCGGTCCGCCCCCTGCCTGGCCAGTCATTTTCCCAGCTCTGACCTTCCAGGCTGGGGTGCGTGCCGGCTGTAGGCCGAACTTCTCCAGGGGAGGAGGGTGGGATTGTGTGGCTGACTTATCCTGTTGTCCACGGAGAACTCCCGTTACAGGTAAGTAACTTTGTCTTCTCCATGGACAAGCAGGATTGCGTCAGCCACACCTGATGACTCCCTAGCTGCGCGGTGAGCGCGTGTTGAGGTGGAGAAGGAGGCCTGAGAGACAGAAGTCAGAATTCAAAGGACACAGTTTCCTTGAACAATGGGATCTTTATTCCGATTGAGCAAGGAGCATACGTGTGCAGCAGTACACTAATGTGCGTATGTGAAAACAAGGTGCAATGTGCAACAGAACAAGGTGCATATGTGCAAAACAGTACAACATTGTGCGCATTCAGAACAGTGCCTCATCAGCAAAGTGCAGTGCAATATTCAACAGTTTAACAACATAGCAGTGCATGGGTACAGTGCAGAGTGCTGTGCAACAACAGGGCAATTCGGAACCGTGTCCACAATCATAGTGGCCTAGTCAGGCTCGAGGGGCGCGGCATTGGCGCCTTTCAGGGCCGCTGTCAGCACTGCGCTGCCAAAGGCACCATCAGGGTGCGGTCTGAGGTCAAGTCAATAGTGTTTCTGGAAGGAGTGTGGTGAAGACCACGTTGCTGCCTTGCAGATGTCGACCACGGGAACCGAGTATAGGTTAGCCAAGGAGGTGGCCATCGCTCTGAGCCGGTGAGGGCCCACCGTTGGCGTATTGCAGGTGCCCGTTGGATCAAGACAAAAGGCAATGCAGGCGGAGACCCAGTGGAAGAGTGTCCTTTTTGTGACTGGTCTGCCTGGTCTGTTGGTGTCAAAGGACACGAACAGCTGCTCGCTTTTGCGGATAGGTTCAGTCCTTTGGAGGTAGAGGCGAAGGGCTCGTACACAGTCCAGAGTGTGTAGCCGCTCCTCTTCCACTGAGGAGTGTGGCTCGGGGAAGAAAGATGGAAGTTCAATGGTCTGGTTGATGTGGAAGGCGGACGATACCTTGGGAATGAACTTGGGATGAATGCGTAGACGGGCTCGGTCCTGGTACAGCTGGGTATATGGCGGGTGGGCCACGAGTGCTTGCAGCTCACTAACTCTTCGTGCAGATGTTATGGCTACAAGGAAGAGGGCTTTCCAGGATAGGAACTTGAGGTCCGCTGTCTGTAGAGGTTTGAAGGGGTTTTCTGCAAGCCTCTGGAGGACAAGGTTTAGGTCCCATGCCGGTACAGGAGGCTTAACTGGAGGCTTCAGGTCTGAGAGGCCTTTCATGAATCTGGACACCAGGGGAAGCGTTGATATGGAGCTGTTAGAGGCTTTGTCTGCTGGATCATGATGCGCAGCGATGGCAGCGAGGTGGACCTTGACAGACTGGGTTTTGAGGCTGTGCTGCGATAGGGAAGTGAGATATTGTAGGACGTGAGGCACCGGGCAAGAGACTGGGTCTAGGCCGCGCGGTGTGCACCAGATGGTGAACCTCTTCCACTTGAGCCCATATGACTTTCTCGTTGACGGTTTCCTCGCCACTAGGACTACATCCTGCACCTCTGGCGTGAGCGTTGAGAGGTTCAGCCTTTCAGTTTCCAGGCTGTAAGAGCGAGGGCTGCGAGGTTGGGGTGTCGCATCATGCCCTCGTTCTGTGTGATCAGATCCGGGCGCTGCGGGAGCTGTATCGGGGGCTCGCTGGCAAGGCGCAGAAGGAGGGTGAACCACATCTGGCGGGGCCAGCGGGGCACTATGATGATGATGTTCGCCTTGTCCTGAATGACTTTTTGGAGGGTTGCTGAGATCAGTGGGAAGGGGGGAAAGGCATACAGCAGAGACCACTCCCCCCAACACACGTCGAATGCATCCGCTGCTATCCTTCGGATGGATGGGCGCTTGGAGCAGAAGAGGGGGCATTTGGTGTTCTGCTCTGTGGCAAACAGATCTACCTGAGGTGTGCCCCATCGCCTGAAAATGTTGTTGGCGATCTTGGGAAGAAGGGTCCATTCGTGGGGTTGAAGGTGCCTGCTCAGTCGATCTGCCAGAGCGTTCTGATCCCCTGGGCGATAGGATGCTCATAGTTGGCAGTTGTTCTTGACAGCAATGGACCAGATCGACAGTGCCTCCCTGCAGAGTGGGCGTGACCCCGTTCCTCCCTGCTTGTTAATGTAGAACATCGCCACCTGGTTGTCTGTCTGGATTGGCACGGAAGTCCCATACAGGTGCGGTAGGAATGCACGCAGGGCGTACCTGATTGCTCGTAGTTCGAAGTGATTTATGTGAAGATTTCTCTCCTGAGGTGACCACAACCCTTGTGTGCTGAGATGAAGAAGGTGCGCTCCCCACCCCAAGATGGAGGCATCTGTGTTGAGTACCACTTGATGCTGAGGTTGGTGGAGGTCTCTGCCCTCCGAGAGGCTGGCCGGTGAGGTCCACCACCGGAGCTGCTTCTTGATGCAAAGAGGGACCAGAACAAGCCTGGAAAGAGGTTGGGAGCATTGATTCCAGTGCTGTCGAAGGTGCCACTGGAGGTGGCAATTGTGCATCCTCGCATGGGGAAGGACAAATGTGGTTGCCGCCATGTGGCCTAGAAGGCGCAGAAAGGCACGAGCGGAAGTCCGCTGTTTCGTGGACATCGCTTGGGCCAAGGAAACAATGGTAGTCACCCTGCGCTCCGGCAGTTGCGCCTTTGAGGAGCGTGTGTCTATGAGAGCCCCTATGAACTCCAGGCATTGAGAGGGGTGCAGTTGTGATTTTTGTAGGTTGATGACGAATCCCAGGGAGGATAGGAGAGACATCGCGGTATGCAGCGTGTCCTGGAGCTTTGTGGCGGAGGGTGCTGTGAGGAGCCAGTCGTCCAGATAGGGAAAGACGCTGATCCCTTGCCTGCGGAGGTGCGCTGCTGCTACGGCCACGCACTTTGTGAAGACGCGTGGGGCAGGAGACAGACCGAAGGGGAGTACTCTGTACTGGAAGTGCCTTTCCAGGACGTGGAATCACAGGTACTTCCTGTAGGAAGTGTGGATAGGAATGTGGGTATACGCTTCCTGGAGATCCAGAGATGCCATCCAGTCGCCGTGTTGTAGTAGGGGTAGAATGGAGTTGAGGGAGAACATCCGGAACTTCTCCCTGATGATAAACTTGTTGAGTTTGCGTAGGTCCAGGATGGGGCGAACCCGCCGGACTTTTTGGGGATGAGAAAGTATCTGGAGTAAAAGCCAGTACCTATCTCGTTTCGAGGCACTTCTTCTATGGCTCGAGAAAATAGCAGGTGCAGGATTTCTTGTGCCATGAGTGTGTGCAGGTGCGCAGGTGTGTTGCTGACCGGTCTGTAGCGCTGTAGAGGCGGCGCAAGAAGCGTAGGCGGTATCCTTCTTTGACTATCTGCAAAACCCATTTGTCTGAGGTGATGGTTTCCCATGTGTCTTTGAATTTGGTTAGGCGACCCCCGACCGGGGAGGGGGGCCTCGGTTCATTGTCAAAAGGAGGGTCCAGATTTGGCCCCTTGGTTGTTGTTGTTGGGTTTTTCTGTTTGCGTTCTCTTTGGTTCTGTCGCTGGTGAGAAGGGCCTTGGTAAGTGTCATATTTATACCTGGGTCCTTGCCACTTACGCTGCGAGTTGTAGGACGCGTACTTCCTGTTGGAGGGGTAGAAGGGCTTATGCTGGTGGCTACTCCTCTGATAGCTGTTGTTACCACGGCGTTCCAGGCCGTCCTCCGCTAAGGTCTGGAGGGTGGTGCAGTCCTCTTTCATATTGTTCACTGTCACTGCCACCTTTTCGCCAAAAAGGGATTCCTCAGAGCAGGGGGCATCTGCGATCTTGTCGTGTGTATCGCTTCGCAGGCCCAAGGCCCTCAGCCATGCCCATCTTCTGGCGACTATGGCGGTGCCTGCTGTTCTGATGGATGTGTCAAAGAAGTCAAAGGCAGTGCTAGCCAGATGCTTGTTGCACTCGGCTATGTCCGTAATGGTAGCCGTTATAGATGTTTGCGTCTCTTTGGGAAGTGAAGAGATGGCACTCTTGACCCCTGCCATGAGGGTATCTTGAAAGAGGATGTGCTGAAATTGATGAGCCACAATCCTAGCATTGAGCATAGCCCCTTGAAAAACCTTCTTGCCGATGTCATCAAGGAGTTTGTTGTCTCTGCCGGGGGGGGGGGGGGGGGGGTTATTCGAATGTGTACGTGAGGACTTAATTCTTTTCAGCGCAGATGACACAACGATGGACTGGTGCGGCAGTTGTGCTTTTGTAAATCCGTGCAGGGGCTGGACCTGATATTTATTGTCAAGTTTTCTTGCGAAGGCATGGTTGGAGGCAGGGGCTTGCCAGAGCCGTAGCTGGTTTTCGTGTAGCTCTTGATGAATGGGGAGAGCAAACGAGGGCTTAGGAGAGTTGAGATATTTTAGAACATCTGGCCTGGGCTGGCCTGAAGCATCCGGGCCACCGAGGGCTAAAGTAGTCGCTATCTTCCGTAGGAATTTTGGATAGGTGAGATCCTCGGTGGGGGGTGGCTGGCTCACCGTGTCCAGGGAGGGGCCTCCCTCTGAGGGTGGCGGAGCGGTGGAAGCGGAGCCTACGACCTCCTCCCTTTCCAGTCCGTCCGAGCTGTCCGGGGAGTGGGACCGGGGAGATAGGGAGGCGGAGCGTGAGCCTCCCTGGCTTCTGAGCGCCGATGTGTCCCGGTCACCGTGTACCGATGCCTTACGCCCCAGGGAGTCCTTTCCGGGGGTGGCTGGTAAGGATTTTTCAGCATCCAGTCTGGCTGCGGCAGGTGGAGGGGCTGTCTGGTCCACCAGGCGTGAAAGGAGGCTGAGGATGGCAGACGAGTTGGTCATGCTCCTCTCTCTGCGCCGAGAGACTGCTCTGCTCCTATGTTTCTTATAGATGGGGCTGTAGGAGGAGGCAGAAGAGCTGGACCTGTTCCTATTCCAATAGGAGCGGGGGCAGGGGCTGGAGGATGAAGAGGAAGAGGATGCCGTGTCAGGGCTGTGCCTGAGGCGCCCCCCCCCCTTCTTGTTTCTCTGGCGGGTGGCACGGCTGTTCTTTACCTGCCGGTGTTTCCTGCTCCCCCCGCGGTCCTGGTGCCTCCGGCTGTTGTCCCGATGTCCGTGGCTGTCACTACTGCTGCGCGAGGAACGGCGCCGTGAATGGGCTCAATCGGCGCTGCGTGGAGCCGCGCCAAGAGACAGCCGTTCGGCGCTGACAGGGGAAGCAGTCATGCGTCGCTGAAGATGCGCATCATCGCGGAGGTCCGCGCGATGACGTGTTCCCGGGCTGCTCCGCGCTGATACAATCAGGAGAGAGTGGGCAGAGTCAGGAGCCATGCTGGAAGCGCCATGATGGAGGGTGTGCTCACCGTGCCGGCCCGACCATGCGAGCTGGAGGCTGAGTTTGCGGGCCCGTGTTCCACAGCATTGGCGGCAGACTCCTGAGAGCAGGAAACTGGAGCGGTGAGCTCTGCGGGCGCCGGGAGGTCAGCAGCTTCGCGGCCGGGGATGGAGGCCCTGTCGGGCACATCCCGTGCCGGAGTGGAAGATGAGGATGGAGCCTGTTCTGCCGGGGGGCCTTGTTGAGAGGAGGAAGAAGCTGCCAGGAGCTCTTTTAACTTATATCCTCTGTGTTTCTTGGCCCGCGGAGACATCCGGGCGCACTGAATGCAGTCCTCGATCCTGTGGTCGGCTCCCAGACACTGGACACACAGTTCATGCAGGTCAGTGCAGTTCATCTTCCTTTTGCAGTGAGTACAGTTCTTAAAACCCGGTTTGGGCATATTGTAGAGTTGGTATCTTGTAGTTGGTATCTTGGAAATCTGTACAGAATTGTAGCTGGAGAGCAGATCCGTCTTGCTGGCAAGGCGGAAGAAAAAAGACTGGCCAGGCAGGGGGCGGACCGGTGAGGTGGGGTCTACCTGTACATGCTCAGAACGGTTTCTGAGCTCTGGAGAGCACTTCCGTACCCATGGCGCCGCCCGGAGGACGACACCAGGTGTGGCTGACGCAATCCTGCTTGTCCATGGAGAAAGAATTTTTACTGAGAAGAGACCCCACCGGTAGCCCAACAAGAGGGCTGGAGGGCAGGAGTTGCCTAAATCTTAAAGAGATTCCGGAGTACTGCCTGACCAAAAGCACTGTCCTTACGGGACACCCTCTCCAGGCAGTAATGGGCTGCAAAAGTCTGGCTTGAGGACCAAGTTGCAGCCCTATAGATGTCTGACAACGGTACAGAACGGAGATGAGCTACTGATGCAGCCATTGCCCGGACACGGTGGGCCATGACTCGACCCTTCAAGGGAAGGTCTGCTGCCCTATAAGCCCAGGTGATACAGTCCGCCACCCATATGGACAAGGTACACTTGGAGACAGGCAACCCAAGTTGTTTGGGTCAAAGGAGACGAAGAGCTGAGTAGCCCTTCGATGACCCTTAGTACGCTCAATGTAGAAAGACAAGCCCTTCTACAGTCCAGGATATGCAGGACTTCCTCAGCCCGGCTGGCATGGGGCCTAGGGAAGAATGTTGGAAGAACCACCTCCTGATTGGGGTGGAAAGAGGAGACTACCTTCGGGAGGAACTTAGGGTGAGTCCTAAGGACTACCCTGTTCCTATAGAAACAAGTGCATGGTCTGTCACAGACCAGGGCTTGAAGTTCACTCACTCGCCTGGCCGAGGTCAGTGCCACTAGGAAAAGAGCCTTCCAAGAAAGGAAGCGAAGAGGACACGTAGCCATCGGCTCAAAGGGAGGGCGAGTAAGCCGCTGCAAGACCACATTCAACTCCCACTCAGGGGCTGGCGGACGGAGAGGAGGCTTTAGCAAGAGCAAGTCTCTGAGGAAGCGGGACACCAAGGGGTGAACCGATACAGAGTGCCCTTCCACCAGTGAGTGGTGGGCTGCCAGAGCAGAAAGGTGTACCCGAACAGAATTGGACTTAAGACCATGATTAGATAAGTGGAGCAGGTACTGCAGCACCACTGGCACAGGACAGGAGAAAGGGTTCTCCTGGCATTGGTCACACCACAAGGAGAACCGTTTCCACTTCAGGGCATAGGTCTTTCTGGTGGATTGCTTCCTAGAGGCCAAGACCACCTCTTCAACTTCCTGAGGCAGGCCCCAGGGAGCCAGCACTACCCTTGCAGCCTCCAGGCCATCAAATTGAGAGTGTTGAGATTGGGGTGCAGAAGGGAACCCTGATCCTGAGAAAGAAGGTCGGGTTGCAACCCCAGAGGGAGTGGAGTGTCCACCGCCAGCTGTAACAGAAGCGGGAACCAGGGCTGTCTCGGCCATCTGGGGGCTACCAATATGACCAAGGCCCTGTCCCTTTGAATCTTGAACAAGGTGCGGGCCACCAGGGGCGTGGGTGGAAACGCATACAGGAGGCCCTTGGACCATGATATCAGGAAGGCATCCGCTGCCAATCTTGTGGGATGCGGCTGCCTGGAGCAGAACTGAGGCAGCTGCAGGTTCAGGGGACTGGCAAAGAGGTCTATGGATGGAAGTCCCCATTTCAGGAAAATGTTCTGAACCACCAAAGGGTGCAGTTGCCATTCGTGAGGCTGTAGAACCCTGCTCAATCTGTCTGCCAGGAAATTTTCGTGGTCAGGAAGATAGACTGCCCTGAGCAGCAAATTGTGTTGAAGTGCAAAAGAGCAGAGAGCCTGTGCTTTCTGCCACAGGAGTCTGGACCCCGTGCCCCCTTGTTTGTTCACATAGAACATGGCCACCTGGTTGTCTGTCTGCACCAAGACGGATTGGTGGGCCAGGGTGTGAGAGAAGGCCTGGAGGGCTAAGCGTATCGCCCTGAGTTCCAGGAGATTGATTTGTTGCGTGGCCTCCCATGGAGACCACAGGCCCTGTGTGCACTTGTCCAGACAATGTGCACCCCAGCCCTGCAAGGAGGCATCGGTTGTGAGTACCACAGTGGAAACAGGTACCTGAAAAGGAATTCCCTGCAGAAGATTGGGGGGGGTGTAGCCACCACTGCAGGGAGTTCAGGAAGGGTTTGGACACCCTTACTTTGTCCCTTAGGCTTCCTGTAGCCTGCCTCCACTGAATCCTGAGACACCACTGTGCAGGCCTCATATTCAAGCGGGCATTGGGAGCCACATGTACTGTCGATGCCATGTGGCCCAGGAGCCTTAGACAGAGTCTGGCGGAAACCAGTGGGTTGTGTAGGAACTGGCTGGCCAAGTCCATCAGCCTTTCCGCTCTGTCTGCTGGCAAGTAAGCCTTTGCTTGCAGGGAGTCTAACCGTGCTCCTATGAACTCGAGGTTCTGGGAGGGGAGCAAAGTGGACTTTGCGAAGTTTATGACAAAGCCTAGTTGCTGAAGGAGACAGACAGTGTGGAGAGTGGCATGCCTGGCCTCCTGGAGAGTCTGACTCCTGATGAGCCAGTCGTCCAGGTAGGGAAGACAAAAATACCCTGGTTTCTCAAGTAGGCCTCCAACACGGCCAGGCACTTTGTGAAGACCTGTGGGGCGGAAGTTAGGCCAAAGGGCAGTACCCTGTACTGAAAATGGTTTCCTCCCACCACGAACCTTAGGTATTTTCTGTGGTCTGGATGAATGAGGATGTGAATGTACGCATCCTTCAGATCTAAGGAGCATAGCCAATCTCCCTGCTGGAGGTAGGGCAGCAGTGTTCCAAGAGTAAGCATCTTGAACTTTTCCTTTTCCAAAAACTTGTTGAGATTTCTCAAGTCCAGAATGGGCCGGAGACCTCCAGTTCTCTTTGGCACAAGAAAGTACCTGGAGTAGAAGCCCTGACCCAGCAGGTGGGGAGGTACAGGCTCCACCGCCCTGTCTAGAAGGAGACTTTGCAGCTCCTAGAGAAGGAGTTCTTGATGCAGAGTAGGCCTTGGAGGCTCCCCTGGAAAGTAGGAGGGGGGTACCTGATGGAAATGGAGCAGGTAGCCCTTCTGGACTATGCTCAGTACCCAAGCATCCCTTGTGATGGGCGGCCACTGGTGGGCAAACAGGGCCAACCGACCCCCCGTGCTGAGGTGGTCCATCAGAGGTGGAGAGGCTATGCAGAGGGAGTCAAAAACCCCCTCCCTGCTGAGTAGAAGCAGGAGCTGGAGGCTTGGAGGCTTTCTACCTACGGGGCCCATGTCCCTGCCCCTTGGCCTGCTGACCCTGCTGGGGAGATGGGGAGGCCTGATAATGAGGGAAAGGTTTGTAGGCAGATGCCTTCCTCGGGTAAAAGGTCTTTTTCCCCGAGCCCTTCTTCTTATGAGAAGGGGCAGAGGTTTTTCTGGACAACCTTGTCCGTGTCAGAGTCTCGGTCTCGAGCTCAGCAGCCTTTTTGGCCATGGGCTTGCCGAAGAGGTTTTCACCCCGGCATGGGACATCGACCAACTTGTCCTGTACCCATGGCTCGAGGTCCGATGACTGTAGCCATGCCTGGCGTCGGGCACCGATGCCGGCCGCCGCTACGCAGGCCAAAGTCTTGAAGCCATCGTAGGCCGCCTGAGAGATGAATTTGGAGCATTCCCGGATCCCTGAGGACAAGGACTGGAACCTCTGCAAAGGTTCCCCGGAGAGGCCAGCCGAGAACCCGGCTATCTCCTTAGCCAGGTCCCGCAAGTACATGCCCATGTACAGCTGGTAGGGCTGGACATGGCAAGCAAGCATCGAGTCCTGGAAGCACTTTCTGCCGATGGCATCTAGGCTTCGGGCCTCCCTGCCGGGGGGGGCACCGCAGAGTGCATCTTCTGGCTCTTCAGACAATGCATGGCCGATTCCACAACCATAGAATGGTGCGGCAGCTGCGCCTTCTGGAACCCAGAGCTCTTTCGGACTCGATACATGGAATCGATCCGCTTGCTCAAAACTGGCGCTGAGGCCGGTGCCTCCCACATTCAGAAGAGGAGCCGTTCCAGCATCGGAGGAACCGGCACAGTAAAGGCCTCCCTCGGGGGAGAGTCGTACTGTAGGGCATCGAGCTCTTCGGCTCGAGGCTCCTCCTCGGAATCCGCAGGAACATTCAAAGCCTTGGCCATGTCCCTGACAAACTCCGAGAACCGGGTGTCCTCAGGTGGGGACCTTCTCCGGGGTTCGGACTGCGGTGAGTCCGAAGGGACACACCGAGTCCGAAAGGTATCGGGGGACTCCTCGTCCTCCGTCTCCCACGCAGACTCATCCGAGGAAGAGTCGAGGGGCTCCGACCGCACGGGCTCCGGCAACACCCGTCCCGACACCGGGGCCATCGGCATCGATGCCCTCGGTCCTGAACAGGAGGTCGAGGGAGACCGTGACCGAGTCTGGACTAGGGCCTTCATGGCTTCGAGAACCGGCTCGGTCTCCGGGGTTGACTTAGATGTCGACGTCCCGGTGGTCAGGGCAGATGCACCAGTCAGGCTGGCCATCAGCACCCGCTGCGGATCCATGAAGGCAGACAGTCTGCACTCCAAGGCTGTCAGCCTGAGTCCAAGCTCAGGAGACTCAGCAGCCACCGACTCGGGCCCCCGGCAGCGCCGGGCCCGACGTCAGCTCCCTGGGAGGAGAGTCCTCGAGGACAACAGGACTTACGTGCTCGACGGACTCCGGCTCTACACGGGATACCTTAGTTGGGTTCTCCAGCTCCAAGGGCCCGGGGTGGCGGTCAGGAGTCCGAGACCTGGCCCTCGAGGAACCAGGGGCATCCTCCAACGCCGCCCTCATGAGCTTTCTCTTCCTCTTATGCTCCCGACTGGGGGACCCCCTTTCAGAGGAACCCCGACGAAGCTCGGGGTCAGACTCCCGAGATGTCGAGGCCTCTGACGAGGTCCGGGCTCGACCGGAGGCAGAGTCAGAAAAAATTCTCTCCTTCTGATGCTGCCGGCTTCTGAGTGCCTTAGTGGACATCTTACCACACGGGACACAGACCTTGGGATCATGGTCCAGCCCGAGGCAACGCAGGCAGCAGTCGTGTGTGTCGGTAAGAGACATGAGCTTCTTACAACGATCACACTTTTTAAAACCATTGGAGGCCATCAGGGAAAAAAGGGCCCCTGCGAGGTCAAAAGACCGGCCCTCCAGGGAAAAAGAAAAAAGAGCGCGAACGCGTGCAACGAAGGGCAAAAAACCAAAAAATAGAGATCGGGTCGATACCGGCGTACCGAACCCAGGTGGGAAGGGGAACCGGCGTCGAACCGGACAAAAAGAGCGAAAATCGCAGAAAAAATCAAACTTTTCCGGGTGACACGGACACACGTCCGTTGGGCGCCACGGAAAAAGAAAGACTGAGCAAGATGGCAGCTTTGGGCGGGAAGGGGACCGCGCATGCGTGGGTGTATTCCCAAAGGCTTTCTTAGAAAGCTGGGGAAATGCTCCGCATGGGGGCTCCATTGACGTCGATGTCACCCATATGTGAGGACTGACTTCCTGCTTGGTCCTGGAGAACAAAACTTCTCCTGTACAAATACAGTGTAAGCATCTGAGACATCATAGTTACTCACCTGTAGCAGGTGTTTTCCAGGGGACAACAGGAATCAGTCCTCACATATGAGTGACATCAGCACCGACGGAGCCTGCGTGGAGCATTTCCCTAGCTTTCAAAGAAAGCCTTTGGGACATGCTACCACGCATGCGTGGTCCCCTTCCCACCCAAGAGTACCATCTTGCTCAATCAGATGACATAGCTAGGACAGTAATTAAAAATAACACAAGGTAGGGAAGCAACTCCCAGGGGAGGAGGGAGGGTTGTGAGGACTGATTCTTGCTGTCCCTGGAGAACATCTGTTGCAGATGAGTAACTACACTTTCTTTGGGAACAAGCAGGAAGTCAGTCCTCACATATAGGACTCCCCAGCTACAGGCTACCGAAAGCCCATAGCAAAAACAGGGGCTCCCTCACGGGGAGCCGCAAGCAGCAGCAATTGAGTCTGTGTCCACAGACCACAGTAGGACCCCTGGGTCCGATAAAACCAGCACTTCAGTAGCCTCAACACGGAAGGATCGGAGTGTTATGAGTTGTCTAAACCCCGAAAAAGTTATGGAGCACAGACTGGCCGAAGGGCTCTGTCCCATCGGGACTCTCTTTCCTAGGCAGTAATGGGCTGCGAAGGTATGGACTGAGACCAGGTGGCGGCCTGGCAGAGGTCCACCATCGGGACAGAGTGCAAGTTTGCCATCGAGGCCACCATGGCCCTGACACGGTGTGCCATGATGCAGCCTTCCAGCAGGAGCCCTGCCTGCTCACAGGCGAGGCCGATACAGTCCGCCATCCAGGTGGACAGTGTACACTTGGTCACCGCCTCACCCAGCCTACTGGGGTCGTCGGAGATGAAGAGCTGAGAAGCCTTGCGATGGCCCTGAGTGTGTTGGATATAGAAGGACAAAGCCCCCTTACAGTCCAAGGTGAAAAACAGTCTCCGCCTGACTGGAGTGAGGTCTTGGAAAGAAGACAGGGAGCACTACTTCCTGGTTGAGATAGAAGGGTGATACTACTTTCGGATGGAATTTGGGGTATGTGTGAAGCACCACTCTGTTCTTGTAGAA
Organism: Ichthyophis bannanicus; assembly: GCA_033557465.1. Taxonomy (NCBI): domain Eukaryota; kingdom Metazoa; phylum Chordata; class Amphibia; order Gymnophiona; family Ichthyophiidae; genus Ichthyophis; species Ichthyophis bannanicus. Next base: position 365,208,911 of record CM066033.1, on the reverse strand, counting down.
CCTAGTAAGAGTAGTTACTCACCTGTAACAGGTGTTCTCCAGGAGCAGCAGGAATCAGTCCTCACATATGGGTGATGTCAGCGCCGACAGAGCCCCCGTGCGGAGCATTTCCCCAGCTTTCAAAGAAAGCCTTTGGGAATGCAGTGCGCTTGCGCAGTCCCCTTCACGCTCAAGGATGCCATCTTGCTCAGTCTGATGACATAGCTAAAAGACAGCAAAAAAACAAAATAAAGTATATGACTGCAACTCCAGGGGAGGAGGGAGGGTCGTGAGGACTGATTACTGCTGCTCCTGGAGAACACCTGTTACAGGTGAGTAACTACTCTTTCTCCAGGACCAAGCAGGAAGTCAGTCCTCACATATGGGACTCCCCAGCTCTAGGCTACTGGGAACCCTAAGCTGAAAAATGGCTCCCTCTGCAGAGCCTCAGCATCCGTGATAAGAATATCCTCTGAGAACTCCCCCGTACGGTAGCCCAACACAAGGGCCGGAGGGTAAGAGTTGCCTAAACCTCAAAGAGATTACGGAGTACCACCTGTCCGAAAGCACTGTCCCTTTGGGACTCTCTCTCGAGGCAGTAGTGGGCTGCAAAAGTCTGGCTTGAAGACCAAGTAGCGGCCCGGCAGATGTCTGCCAGTGGAACAGAGCGGAGATGAGCTACTGATGCGACCTTCACCCTGACACAGTGGGCCGTGACTCGACCCTGCAAGGAGAGGCCGGCTGCTCTGTACGCCCAGGAGATACAATCTGCTACCCAAGTGGACAACGTATGCTTGGAGACAGGCAACCCCAACTTATTAGGGTCAAAGGATACAAAGAGCTGAGTAGCCCTTCAATGCCCCTTCGTACATTCTAGGTAAAAGGACAACGCCCTCTTATAGTCCAGAGTATGCAGGACTGTCTCAGCCCGGCTGGTATGCGGCCTGGGAAAGAATGTCAGAAGAACCACCTCCTGATTGAGGGGGAAAAAGGAGACAACTTTTGGAAGGAACTTCGGATGAGTCTGAAGGACCACCCTGTTCCTGTAGAACCTTGTGTACAGTCTATCAGAAATCAGAGCTTGTAGTTCACTCACACGTCTGGCCGAGGTAAGAGCTACCAGGAACAGCGCCTTCCAAGAAAGGAAGTGTAAATGGCAAGTAGCCATCGGCTCAAACAGTGGGCGAGTAAGTTGTTGCAAGACCACGTTGAAGTCCCACTCAGCGGCAGAGGGACGAATCAGAGGCTTGAGCAAAAGCAGGCCTCTGAGGAAGCGGGACACCAAGGGGTGAGCCAACAGTGCCTGTCCCTCCACTGGTGAGTGGTGTGCCGAAAGAGCACTGAGGTGGACCCGAACAGAGTTGGACTTAAGACCTAGGTCTGACAGGTGAAGTAGGTATTGTAGTACTACTGGCACAAGGCAGGAGAAAGGATCTTCATTGTGCTGAGAACACCATAATGAAAACCTACGCCTCTTGAGGGCATAGGACTTTCTGGTGGACTGCCTCCTAGAGGCCAAGACCACTTCCTCAACTTCCCTAGGTAGAAGCAAGGGAGCTAGCACTATCCTTTCAGCAGCCAGGCCATCAGATTGAGAGATTTGAGATTGGGGTGCAGAAGGGAACCCTGATCCTGAGACAGGAAATCGGGTTGCAACCCCAGAGGGAATGGAGTTTCCACTGCCAACTGCAGAAGAAGTGGAAACCACGGCTGCTTCGGCCATCTGGGGGCTACCAGAATCACCGAAGCCTTGTCCAGTACAATCTTGAACAGAGTTCGGGCCACCAGGGGCGTGGGAGGAAACACATATAGGAGGCCCGTAGACCAAGAGATCAGAAATGCATCTGCTGCCATTCTCAGGGGATGCGGCTATCTGGAGCAAAACCTGGGCAGCTGACGGTTCAGTGGACTTGCAAAGAGATCGATGGATGGAAGTCCCCAGCGGAGGAAGATCTGCTGGACCACCAATGGATTCAACTGCCATTCGTGAGGCTGGAGAATCCTGCTTAGTTTGTCTGCCAAGAAGTTCTCTTGACCAGGTAGAAACATGCCTTGTTTGACTGCAAAGGAGCAAAGGGCCTGCGCCTCCTGACACAGGAGTCTGGACCCTGTGCCCCCTTGCTTGTTCACATAGAACATTGCCACCTGACTGTCTGTCTGAATTAAGACAGACTGGTGAGAGAGGGCATGAGAAAAAGCCTGTAGAGCTAAGCGGATTGCTCTCAGCTCCAAAAGATTGATCTGCTGTGTGGCCTCCCAAGGAGACCAGAGGCCTTGAGTGCACGTGCCCTAGCAATGTGCACCCCAGCCCGTTAAAGAAGCATCGGTGGTCAGCACCCTGGTGGGTGCTGGGGCCTGAAAGAGTACCCCCATGAGAAGGTTTGGGAGATGTAGCCACCACTGCAAGGAGTCCAAGAGTGGTTTGGACACCCTCACTCTGTCTCGGAGGTCACCTGTGGCCTGCGCCCACTGAGCCCTGAGGCACCACTGAGCAGCCCGCATGTGCAGACGGGCATTCGGAGTCACATGTACTGTGGATGCCATGTGGCCCTGGAGCCGCAGGAATTGCTTGGCGGAAACCTGAGAATTGCTTTGGAACTGGTTGGCCAGGTCCATCAATCTGTCAGCCCTGTCCTCGGGCAAGTAAGCCCTTGCCTGCAGAGTGTCTAATCTTGCCCCTATAAACTCTAGGTTCTGAGAGGGGAGCAAAGTGGACTCTGCGTGGTTTATGACAAAGTCCAGATGCTGGAGAAGAGAGACAGTGCGAAGAGTGGCTTGTCTGGCCTCCTGGAGAGACTGACCTCTGATGAGCCAGTCGTCCAGGTTTGGGAAGACAAAAATTCCCTGATTTCTGAGATAGGCCGCCACCACCGCCAGGCATTTGGTGAAGACCCGGGGGGCGGAAGTTAGGCCAAAGGGAAGTACTCTGTACTGGAAATGGTTTTCTCCCACCACAAATCTGAGATATTGTCTGTGGTCTGGATGAATGAGGGATGTGCGTATAAGCATCCTTTCGGTCTAAGGAGCATAGTCAGTATCCCTGCTGAAGGTAGGGCAGCAGTATTCCAAGGGTAAGCATCTTGAACTTTTCCCTCTCCAGAAACTTCTTGAGGTTTCGCAAGTCTAGGATAGGCTGGAGACCTCCTGTCCTTTTTGGTACTAGAAAGTACCTGGAGTAGAAGCCTTGCCCTTTCAGGTGGTGAGGCACCAGTTCCACCGCCTGATCCTTTAGAAGACTTGTTAACTCCTGCAGGAGGAGGTTTCTGTGCAGAGGGAGTCTTGGAGGCTCCCCTGGAAAGTAGGAGGGGGGTATCTGGTGGAAATGGAGCATGTAGCCTTGTTGGACTATGCTGAGGACCCAGGTAACCCCTGTGATGGCTGGCCACCTGTAGGCGTACAAGGTCAGCCGACCTCCTGTGCTGAGTGGTGCCAGCTGTGGAGAAGAGGCTATGCTGTGGGAGTCAAAACCCCGCTCCCTGCTGTGCAGGAGCCGGAGCTGGCGGCTTAGGGGTCTTCTGCCTACAGGGCCCATGCCCCTGCCCCTTGGCCTGCTGGCCCTGTTGGGGAGCTGGAGAGGCCTGATAGTGAGGGTAGGATTTGTAGGCAGCACCCTTCCTTGGGACTGAGAAGGAGCAGAAGTTTTCCTGGACAGCCTTGTCCTGGTGAGAGTCTCAGTCTCGATTTCTGCAGCCTTTTCAGCCATGGGCTTACCAAAAAGGTTTTCACCTCGGCAGGGGACATCGACCAACTTGTCCTGCACCCATGGTTCCAGGTCCGATGACTGTAGCCAGGCCTAACGGCGTGCACCGATGCCGGCCGTGGCTACCTGGGCCGAAGCCTTGAAGCCATCATAGGCTGCTCGAGAGATAAACTTCGAGCACTCTCGGATCCCTGTTGACAAAGCCTTGAACCTCTGCAAAGGTTCCTCGGAGAGGTCAGCTGAAAACCCGGCAATCTCCTTTGCCAGGTCTCTTAAGTACATGCCAATGTACAGCTGGTAGGTCTGGACATGGCAAGACAACATAGAGCCCTGGAAGCACTTTCTACCGAGGGCATCCAGGTTCCGGGCCTCCCGGCCGGGGGGCACCAAGGAGTGCATCTTCTGACTCTTCAGATGGTGCATGGCCGATTCCACAACCATGGAGTGGTGCAGTAGCTGCGCTTTTTGGAACCCAGGGCTCTTACAGACTCGATAAATGGAATCGACCCGTTTGCTAAGAACTGGTGCCGAGGCCGGTTCCTCCCACATACGGTAGAGTAGCCATTCCAACATCGGAGGAACCGGTACGGTAAAGGCTTCCTTTGGAGGAAAGTCATACTGGAGGGCATCAAGCTCCTCGGCTCGAGGCTCCTCCTCGGCGTCCGCAGGGAAGGCCAGGGCCTTGGCCATGTCCCTCACGAAGTCTGAGAACCGGGTATCCTCCGGGGGGGACCTTCTCCAAGGCTCGGACTCCGGTGAATCCGAAGGGACACACCGGGTCCGGAAGGTGTCCGGGGACTCCTCGTCCTCCGTCTCCCACTCCGACTCCTCCGAGGAGAAGTCGAGCGACTCCAGCCATGTAGGCCTCGGTGCCACCCACCCCGACGCCGAGGGTATCGGCGTCAACGACCTCGGCCCCGCATAGGAGGTCGAGGGGGACCTTGACCGAGGATCGACTCGGTCTCCAGGGTCGACTTAGACGTCGAGGTCCCGGTGGTCGGGGCTGATGCACCGGTTAGACTGGCGATTAGCACCCACTGCTGCTCTATGAAGGCAGCCAAGCTGCTCTTCAAGGCCGTCAACCTGAGTCCAAGCTCAGGAGACTCAGCAGCCCCCGACTCTGGCCCCGACGGACGGTCTACGAGGACAACTGCACTTACGTGACTTGGGGACTCCAGCTCCACACGAGGTAGCTTGGAAGGCCTCTCTGACTCTGAGAGCCTGGCGCGGCGGCGGTCAGGGCTATGTGACCTGGCCCTCGAGGAACCAGGAGCCTCCACTGACGCCGCCCTTACAAGCTTTTTCTTCCTTCGGTGCTCCCGTGAGGGAGACTCCCTTTCAGAAGACCCCCGACGGTGCTCGGGGTCAGACTCAGTCCGGGCCCGGCCGGACGCAGAATCAGAGAATATTCTCTCACGCTGATGCTGATGGCTCCGAAGCGCCTTTGACAACATTTTGCCGCACGGGTCACAGGCCAGCGGGTCATGGTCGGGCCAAAGGCATCGGAGGCAGCAGTCATGTGTGTTGGTGAGAGACATAGGTTTGTTGGACCGATCACACTTTTTGAACCCGCTGGCAGCCATTGGGGGAAAAAGGGCCCCTGCAAAGTCAAACGACTGGGCTGCCAGTGAAAACACAAAAAGAGCGCGAATGCTAGTCACGAAGGACAAAAACCGAAAATCACAAGTCCGGACTCGATACCGGTGTACAGAGCCCAGGTGGGAAGGGGAACCGGCATCGAACCGGATAAAATAATGTGAAAATCGCCGAAAAAAACAACTTTTCCTGGGTGACACGAACTCACGTCCGTCAGGCTCAGTGCAAAAAGAAAGACTGAGCAAGATGGCACCCTTGGGAGGGAAGGGGACCGCGCAGGCGCGCTGCATTCCCAAAGGCTTTCTTTGAAAGCTGGGGAAATGCTCCGTACGGGGGCTCTGCAGGCGCCGACGTCACCCATATGTGAGGACTGACTTCCTGCTTGGTCGTGGAGAAATTATGATCTTCTGTTTTATTCTCCATTCCTTTCTTAATAATTGCTAACATTTTGTTTGCTTTTTTGGACACCGCCTCATACTGAGCAGAGAATTTCAACACTGTCCATGATGACATCTTGATCTTTTTCCTGGGTGGTAACTCCTTATGTGGAACCCTGTATCATGTGGCTATAATTAGGGTTATGCTTCCCTATGTGCATCACTTTGCACTTGTCCACATTACATTTTATCTGACATCTGGATGTCCAGTCCTGCATTTCACAATTTGTTTTATACAGTACGTGCTTATTATGGCTGTTTTATTGTAATCTATATAGATGTTTCGGCAATATGTGGTATATAAATACATTTCATAATACTACTAACACATGCTTTTGGGGGGGGTTTGTGTATTTTTTTTAAAAATAGACAACCACACGAGCAGTAAAGCTCTCATTTTCCCACTACTGCAGCGTGACCTGAGGTCTGTGCAAAGTGCGATTGCTTAAGTTCTTTCGTGATTTTCTACTTCCAGGCCTCAGTTTTAAAAGAAAAATTTTATCTTCTTGAGTCCTTGGTTTGCTTTCTGTTTTTAACTGCAATTTGTAGGCAATAGCTTTATAAACCGCTTTTTATTACAACAATAAAAACAAATTCTGCATAATTTCCCATACACTATTTGCTAGCATATACAAGATAACTTAAACAACCACCATTTCACTATATTAACACAAAAGACATTCACTGCAGCTTGCTCAACTGAATTGCCCCAGCCTGCTATTTTAACACTGCAGAAACTAGCTCATTTCTTCCCCTTCTGCATCTCTCCCAGCCATAACTGCACTCCAATACTGTTTTGGCTGCTTTCTCCTCAGCCTATTCCATAAATTTACAACCTTCTCCATAAGTCAGTAATAAAGCAGAGCCTCCCTACTTCCAACTTCATGCCATGACTCCTTGAACTACTATGGAGAATGTTACCTTTCTGTAGCTTTTTTAAGTCTACTTTTATACATGTATGTTCTTATGACATTTGTATTTGCTTAATCGATTATGTATGTTGCACTGTTATGCACCAAAGATGCTGGACTGGTTGACTACAAATGTGTTTAAACTAATATCCTCCCTTTCAGCCACTGAAAACATTCTGAATCCCTTCTATCCTTCTACACGGGACTGGATTTGCAGGCCTTGCACTATTTTGGTAGCTGCTTTCTGAACTGCTTTCATCCTCTTAATGCAAGCCATGGCCTCCAGAACTAAACACAGTACTTTAAAACAGGTAGACACTCACCAGTGACTTACAGTATATAATATTACCTCCACAATCTTACTGGTTTTCTCGCTCATGCACCTGAGCATATCGTTAGCCTTCTCTGCTTCTTTATCTGACCCACCAGCAACCTTCGGGTCATTAAATTTTACTCCCGGCTTCTTGTCCTTTTTTGGAAGCTGCCAGTTTTTGACAAGTGACTAATATTCTTACGTATGTCTTCTAAATGCATGATTTTAGACTTTAAGATAAAATACAGCTTCTAGACCCTTGGGGATTCTTCAAGTTTTCTTTTTCCTTTCCATTCTTCCTAGTGTATCTACTCTATTATAGATTATTATATTTTTCCCTCAAGTTCTTTCACAATGTCGTTTATGCAGATGCTGAACAATGCTTTCTTGAGCACCAAACTCTATAGCTCCCCCTCACCACTACTCCTGGAGCTCTGCTATTTGACCTGCTTCTCATTCACTTCTGCTCTGTCCTAGGTCTAATCAGGTTAGCTTGTCTACCACAATCTACAGTATACTAGTGGTTCTCTATCCAGTCCTTGGGACGTACCTAGCCAGTCAGATTTTCAGGATAACCACAATGAATATGCATGAAATAGATTTGCATGTCCTGCCTCCACTGTATGCACATCTCTCTCATGCATATTCAAGGTGGCTATCCTGAAAATCTAACTGGCTAGGTGTGTTCTGAGGGCTGGGGGTTGAGAACAGTGTCAAAAACCTTACTGAAGTCCAATCAGGTCACATACACTATACTTGCTCATTCACCACTTTGTTCGCCTCATGAAAGAAGTTGTTCGTCAATTATTGAAATGTATTCAATTCACTTTTTCTTAGCATAGGACTTATAATGAAATGCTATTTAATACTGTACATAAAACACAGTTTTAATATTAGGAAGTTTTCAATGAGGTCATTCCTGGCAGATAACATTTTGATTATCCTTTTAGAGTCTCTAAAGGCAACAAACAATAGTTGGAATGTTTGTCATTCATGCATGGACCTCTCTAAAAATGGGATTACCCTAATCATTTGGCTGAGGACTGTTTTACCTCATTCAGTAATAAAGCCGTGCAAAAGGCAATTAGGATTAAGTGTATCTTGGAATCAAGGGCATTAGGTTCTGGATTAATCTAATTAAGACACCACAAACTGAGATACTGTATTTAAGAAGATGTGAGACACATTCTTAACTAAAACGTTTATACTGTGTGAGAAACTCCCTAAACTACTAAGGGGCATGTTTATTAAACTGCAGTAACTGGTAGCGCGCATTTTGGGCTCCATGTTAAGTAGCATGTTAAAAATCCCTGCTACCTGGGTTGCAAGTGATGTGCCGGGACTAACCAGGCTAGGTGTAGAATGGACAGCAAGTCACAGCCAGTGTGGGCGTTAGTAGCTCATGCTACTAGCATGGGTATACTTTGTCACCTCAATGATTTGCGTAAGTGTGCCAGCTTGCACAGTGCTGCATCTTGTGCCCGCGCTAACTGCAAGGAGACAGATACACATCCCCCCTGAAGTTAGTGCAGCCCATAGTGCGTTACCAATGCAAGGTTTAGTAAACATGTCCCTAAGTACTATTAGTGCTCCAAAAGTGTTGAAGATGCTGAACAAGCATGCATTACCAAAATGAATATAATTTAAAATAAGGCTGAAGTATCATCTTTCAATATCTTGATAGTCTGGACATAATAAAATCAAGCAGACATTTCTATAGTTTTCAAAGCATACCATTAAAAGAATAAGGGCAGCAACAGTAGCAGCAGGAGGTCACAACATGCAGCAAGGTTCTAGACAAGCTAGCATATTTGGCTTAGAATGGTCAACATAAAATGACAAGCATATGCAGCACAGACAGAACAGTGCTGGGAGATGGGAGCACACTCAGAGTAAGCCAGCCTCTTACACGTCTGCCTTTGTTAGCTGGAATGCAGGACGAAGAATGCTTCAACAAAGAGAGAGGAGGAAAAGACATTACAAACGGCAAAACAGAATTGATAAAATATGAAAAATACTAGAATTGAACAAGTATTTTCAAACTGACTTTGCTAGGAATGAAATGAGAGAGGAATCAGAAGGAATGCTTAGGCAGTGTGCACTTTTGCAGGGCGTGCTGTGGATCTCTCATGAACAGTGCATCCTTATCAGCTTTCCATAGTTATATGAAAATATTTAGCATGTGCCTGTATTTCCAGGTGCTCTCTTTCATGAAAGCTGTTAGATATTGGGACCAGTGCCATGGCTTGGATCCATATGCTAGTTCGCCAGGTACCTTTCCTTTGAGTCAATCAAGATGCATTTTCTTTCTTAACTATCATAGCAAGAGATCACCAAATAAATGGGTAGAGAAACTACAAGCCTTGGCAATTATGAAATATTTCTGAAGTTCCACAAGAATGAAATAAGATTAAGACCAGAATTATCTTTTGTCGAAAGATAGCTTTCTAAAGAGATTTCTTTCATTTGTCATAACTAATCTAGTCAAAGGTAAACCCAAAGTACTGAAAACACAATATTCAGAAAACAGATCAGAGAATCTTCCAAGATAACTAACAAATAGATGGTACCAACAGTTTTAAATGGGACTATCACTCGTTTTTTCAGATTATTATTGTAAATGAATAATGTAATTGCTTCTTTGGAAATTGGATATCGTGAAAGTTTTGATATCTTTACTAGACCAACCTAAAAATTATTCATAGATACTGATGTTTAGACAGACACAGTTGCTATTTGTCCTACTTTAAAAGGTTATGATTTTGCAAACTGCATTTCTTTTCAAAACATGTCCATTTTTAAATTAAGATGTCACTTGGAATAGATAAAAAAAGGATTAGGATGATAATAAGGAAAGGATACAATTCTAAAACAAAGACTTTCTAACAAAAATCTAAAAATACATGCATATAAGCTACTCAAGAAGATATTACAAATGACTACAACACGAGAAATCAAAAAACAAATGCCAATAAATGTTTAATATTACATACACTTAAAACCTTGCAATGTATGCCTTTGAGTCAATGCTGACTCCTGGCAACCCAGCAGCTCCAGGGGTTTCTTGCAGTATGATCAGAAGTAGACTGCCAGGCCTTTCTTACGAGGCAATGGAGGGTTAAGTGACCTGCCCAAGGCCACAAGGAGTGCTAGTGGGAATTGAACCCTGGTCTCTTGGTTACCAACGAAGACATCTTAATCCCAATGCAAACCTCAAAGCAGTGGTATAGCAGAACAGCAAAAAAGATACAGTGCAAAAGTATAACACAAGAAATAATACACTAGGTACAGGGACCCATCAAAAGGCCCACAAGTAGAGAAAAAAGACCTCAGTGAGTCATGTCAACCAAGTCGACGCAACGGCTCTATGTCAGCATAGCTGAGTCAACTATGCACCATATGCTACACGACTACACCATCACAGGTCAGAAAAAAACTCCACTCATATGTTCAATGTGTGAGACCATTGCAGCTTGACCAACAACTACTTCACATATGCAGGCAGAAATTGAACACTGAACAAACACGCTTCACTCAAACCCAAATTGTCACACTGTCCACCCCACACTTAGCTGGAGCACAAGCTCTCGTAAGCTCCAACACACCATTTCGCATAAGCTGCCTTAGGAAGCAGGACACATCGGGAATCGGTCCATGCTGCTGGGTCACGAAGGCAGCAATGCAGCACTCGAGGGCCGCCATTCTGACCTCAAGACCAGGAAGCTCCGCAGCCATTGTAGTGGGCACCAAATGCTTTAGAGGCCTGACACCAGCTGCGTCGAGGGGGGTGTCCTCGATGAGGATGGGTTCGGAAGACCGAGATCAATCTTCCAAAATAGATGGCACTTTCTCCCAGCGGGGCAGCTTGGAAGGCTGCTCCAAGCCATCACCTTCATGTCGGGGACTCCAATGCTGGTGACAATGATGCTGGTGACCGTGGGACTTACTCACAGCTCAAGCATCATCTCTGACAATGCCACCAACTACGTCTGGTTCTTTGGGGGACGGCCCTCAGAACAGGATCCTCTGTCTGATGTCTTGCAACCCAGGGGCTCAGAATGGGCATGGCCATCACACAAGGCTGAGGCTACCACGGTGGTCCTCAAGAGTGCCAGCTTCGCAAGTGATGCTGGGGCCGAAACGGAGGTCTTCCCAAACATGGACTCTTGCTGTGCAGCATGGTTTTTCCATTTCTTGCTTGTCATTTGCTGACAGAGCCCACAGGAGGCATCATCGTGGTCTTCACAGAGGCAACAAAGACAGCAATCATGCGGATCCGTGCGGGTCATGGTGCGCCCACAGCGGCTGTACCAATCAAACTCAAGTGTCCTGGCCAGGGAGGGCACAAGGATTCCCGCTCACTGAGAAAAAGACCCTGAAGGGCAAAAAGACCCGAGAAAAATGCAGTGCTAAGGCAGCAGCAGACCTGGAAGGGCTAGAAGGCACTGGTACGGGTACCAGAGAAGGAATAAATTGAAAAACAGCAAAAAAGAAAAATCAACCTTTTCCGGGGTGCACACGAACACCAAAAAAAGGAGACTGAGGCAAAATGGTGCCCTTGGGTAGGAAGGTAGTCATGCATACAAGAAGGCTCTCCCAAAAGCTTTCTTTGAAAGCTGGGGAAAGGTTTCTTTGAAAGCTGGGGAAAGGTTACTGCACAGGCTCAGTCAGTACCAATGTCACCCATATGTCTCCCAATCAGTTCACACATCAAATACAAAACAATCATAAACATATTTAAGATCAAACAACACACTTCAGCCAACAGCCTGCACACCCTCATACAACCAGACACCAGCACACGCCCAAGAAGAAAAGGAACCTCCAACCGAGTTAACACCCCTAGAGACTTCAGAAGAACACGCAAGGACACCACAGAAAGCACAGTTACTTACCTGTAACAGGTGATCTTTGGGAACAGCAGGAATAAGTCTTCACATATGGGTACGTCGGTACCGATGGAGCCTGCGTGGGAATGCTCCCCAGCTTCCCAAAAAGGAAAGCTTTTGGGAGCATCCCACAGCGCCTGCGCGCTGCCTTCCTGCCTTTCCTAACCGCCTCTCCTCAGTTCGAGTTTTAAAGCTGAGACAAAAGAGAGAGAGAGGAAAGGAAAGACAGATAGAGAGATACAACTCCTAGGGGAGGTGGGAGGGTTGTGAAGACTTATTCCTGCTGTTCCCAGAGATCACCTGTTACAGGTAAGTAACTGTGCTATCTCCAGGAACAAGCAGGAATGAGTCTTCACATATGGGGACTCCCTAGCTAAGATGCCTGGGAGATCCCCAAGGATATGAGACCCTGGGAAGGGTTCTACCTCCTCCTATGGATCTCAGGCATCTATCCAGGGATGGAGGATAGGAGTTGATTAAGAATGGAACAGGTGTTTGAGAACAGCCTGACCAAACGAGGCATCCCGGCGGGAGTCCTTGTCCAAGCAGTAATGGGCTGTGAAGGTATGAACGGAGGCCCAGGTGGCTGCTCGACAGATCTGGTCGATGGACACAGAATTTAGATGAGCCATAGAGGCGGCCATGGCCCTCACATTATGAGCTGTGACATGGCTCTCCAGAGAAAGGTTCTTACTCTGGTAGGCGAAAGAAATACACTGAGCAATCCAATTGGACAGTGACCTCTTAGAGACTGGAAGTCCCAAATGAGAGGGATCAAAAGCAACAAAGAGCTGGGAAGACTTTCTATGTTGCTGTGTCCTTTGTAAGTAAAAGGCAAGAGCTCTTTTACAATCCAGAGTATGAAGATTCTTCTCTGCACTTGATGCATGAGGAGCTGGAAAAAAGACAGGTAAATATACCTCTTGATTAAGATGAAAAGGTGAGACCACTTTAGGCATAAAGTGTGGATTGGTTCTAAGAACTACCTTATCATGATGGAACCTTGTATAAGGTGGATTAGCCACTAAGGCCTGTAGCTCACTGATGCGGCGAGCTGAGGTGACTGCAATGAGGAAAATAACCTTCCAGGAAAGAAATTTCAAGGAGGTAGTGGCTAAGGGTTCAAAAGGAGGCTTCATAAGCTGACCAAGAACCAGATTTAAATCCCATGCCACCGGAGGAGGCCTAATGGGAGGTCAAGTTAAAGTTAGGCCTCTCATGAATCTTGCAATAAGAGGATGAGAGGAAATAGTTTGTCCACTGATAAGCTTAAGGGATGCTGCAATAGCACTCAAATGGACCCTTACTGAATTCGTCTTAAGGCCTGCATTGGAAAGATGCAGGAGGTATTCCAATAGAGAATTCAAAGATAGTGCTAGAGGGTCGAGACCCCTTTCAGCACACCAAATGGAAAATCTTTTCCATTTAAAAGCATAGGAACGCCTAGTGGAAGGTTTTCTGGAAGCATGGAGGATATCCTTCACTTGTTGAGAAAGATTCCAGCCTTGAAGGTCTAGGTCAGCGATGGCGAACCTATGGCACGCGTGCCAGCTGTGGCACGCGAAGGCCTTGCAGCTGGCACGCGTGAAGGTCCGCAAAAAAAGAAAAAGCGGGCTCTGGCTGCTGCCGCGGACGCGGCAGCATGCAGTGTCCCGCGGGGCCCCCTCCGCCCGCTAAGCCCCTCTGCAAGGGCTTTCAGATTCGCGAGGGAGACAGCGTCTCCCTCGCGTCTCTGTTAAGCCCGTAGGGGTTAATGGGAAATTTCCCATCAGCCCCTTTAGACGCGAGGGACTGATGGGAAATTTCCCATTAGCCCCTGCGGGCTTAACAAGAGACGCGAGGGAGACGCTGTCTCCCTCGCGAATCTGAAAGCCCTTGCAGAGGGGCTTAGCGGGCGGAGGGGGCCCCGCGGGACACAGCATGCTGCCGCGTCCGCGGCAGCAGCCAGAGCCCGCTTTTTCTGTTTTTAAATTTGCCGGGGGGGGGGGTGTTAGGACTGCTAATGGGCTGGGGGGGGGGTGTTAGGACAGCGAATGGGCTTGGGGGGGGGTTAGGAATGCTAATGGGGTGGGGGGGGTTAGGACTGCTAATGGGCTGGGAGGGGGGGGGTTAGGACTGCTAATGGGCTAGGGGGGGGGTTAGGACTGCTAATGGGCTGGGGGGGGGGTTTGGACTGCTAATGGGCTAGGCGGGGGGGGGGGTGAGGACTGCTAATGGGCTGGGGGGGGGTTAGGACTGCTAATGGGCTGTGGGCTGGTGGGGGCTGTCTGGCAAGGGGGTGAGGGGGGGTTAGGCCTGCTAATGGGCAGGGGGGGGGGTTAGGACTGCTAATGGGCTAGAGTGGGGGGGTTAGGACTGCTAATGGGCTAGGAGGGGGGGTTAGGACTGCTAATGGGCTGGGGGGGTTAGGACTGCTAATGGGCTGGGGGGGTTAGGACAGCTCATGGGCTAGGAGGGGGGGGTAAGGACTGCAAATGGGCTCGGAGGGGGGGTTAGGACTGCTAATGGGCTAGGAGGGGGGGGGTTAGGACTGCTAATAGGCTAGGGGGGGGTTAGGACTGCTAATGGGCTGGGGGGGGTTAGGACTGCTAATGGGCTAGGAGGGGGGGGGTTAGGACTGCTAATGGGCTGGGGGGGTTAGGACTGCTAATGGGCTAGGAGGGGGGGGTTAGGACTGCTAATGGGCTAGGGGGGGGTTAGGACTGCTAATGGGCTAGGAGGGGGGGAGGTTAGGACTGCTAATGGGCTAGGGGGGTTAGGACTGCTAATGGGCTGTGGGCTGATGGGGGCTGTCTGGAAATGGGGTGATGGGGGTTAGGACTGGTAATGGGCTATGGGGGGGGGGTTAGGACTGCTAATGGGCTAGAGAGGGGGGGTTAGGACTGCTAATGGGCTAGGGGGGGGGTTAGGACTGCTAATGGGCTGATGGGGAGGGGTTAGGACTTGAGGTGGGCTGTTGGGTGGGGTTAGGACTGGAAATGGGCTGATGGGGGGTTAACACTGGAGGTGGTCTGATGGGGTTAGGACTGGTAATGGGCTATGGGGGGGTTTAGGACTGATAATGGGCTATGGGGGGGCTGGGACAAGAAATGGGCTGATGGGGAGGGGTTAGGACGAGGTGGGCTGATGGGGTTAGGACTGGTAATGGACTGTGGGCTGATGGGGGGGTTAGGACTGGCAATGGGCTATGGGGGGCTGACTGGAAGTGGGGGGTTAGGACTGGTAATGGGTTATGGGGGGGGGCTTAAACTGAAAATGGGGTGATGGGGGGTTAGGACTGGAAGTGGGTTGATGAGGGGGGGATAGGACTGGTATTGGGTTGGGGGGCTGCTAGGACTGGAAATGGGCTGATGCAGGGACTAGAAGGGAATGGATGCTGGGTGAGGCTGGAACTAGAAGGGAGCTGGTGTTGGGGGAGGATTAGAATGGGATGGGGCTGGGAGAGTAAAATGGAGAGGGGAAAAATATTTTGTGTGGGAGGGATAAAAAATCTACAATTGGCCGGGTATTGGGAGAGTAAGTGGGGATTGAGGATGGAGGGGTAAATTTTGAGTAGATGAAATAGGAATGAGGAAAGAGCCAAAGGAGAAAGATTAGTATGTTAAAGCAGATGTAGAGAGAGAATGGAAAAAAAAAAAAGAAGACAGAAGAAAGGACAAATGGACAGCAGATGGAGAGTTAGCAGAAGACACGAAGAAACCAAAAGAAAGTGGCTGGAACAATTGCAACTGAAAAAAAATGCACAAAAGGTAGAAAAATATCTCTTTATTTTGAATTTATTAACTGGAATATGTCAGCTCTGGGAAATGTGCATCATTAATTTTTGCGCTTTGTTTAGTACAAGAGGAAATTAATATATAGTTTTATTTCTACAGTGTTGTTGTATATTCCAAGTTTGGCTTTTGGGGTTCCCAGTTTAATTATTGTCTTCCTGTTTCTAAATTGTGATTCCTTGTTTGGTGATGGTCTGTTCTGCATGTGTAACTGAGCTGAGGTATTCTGTTTATATAATTCCTATTTGACATTGCCACTTGTTCTTTCCCCAGTAGGTCATGTATTGTTGTTCTCTGAGATGTATTGGTTTAATATTTGCAGTGTTGCCTTTTGATAGGTAGAGTATGGTGCTTTGTGAGTCCTGGTAGTGCTGTTAGGATACGGCGGGTTTGCTATGGGTTCTAAATGGGCAGCGTTTGTAGTAGTTCCTAATGTGCCTGGCGGTTGGTACTGGATTATAGTAATGTAGAAACCTTTTAGTCTTTCTTTATCCATATACTCATTAAGAGGCATGTTTACTAAAAGTTAGTGTATGGTAACATTATGCAAATATTTATGCAAATGAAGCACCTTATGCAAATGGGGCTTTAATTGACGTGCTGGCACTTTGAGGAAATTCTTTGGTTTTGTGCGGCAGTTTGGGCACTCGGGCTCAAAAAGGTTAGCCATCACTGGTCTAGGTCTTCAGTAACCAAGCTCTGAGGTGAAGGGACTTGGGGTTTGGGTGCCACAAAGTCCCCCTCCTCCTGGGACAGAAGGTCTGGAGCAGCTCCCAAGTCCAGGGAGGGGGCTTGGGAGAGATGCAGAAGTAGAGGGTACCACACTTAGCGTGGCCAGCGTGGAGCTATGAGGATCATAGATCCTTGATCCCTCTGGAGTTTGAACAGAGTCTTGGGAATCAAGGGAATGGGTGGAAAGGCATACAGGAAACCCTGACCCCAGTGAAGGAGGAAGGCATCCTTGGCCTGAACTCCCTGACACGGAATTCTGGAACAGAACCGGGGAAGTTTGGCATTCCACGGACTTGCAAAGAGGTCTATGTCCGGGGTTCCCCATTCTTGGAAGATTCTGAGTACCTGGTCCATGTGCAGGGACCATTCGTGTGGGAGCAGAACTCGACTGAGTCTGTCTGCCCAAGAGTTTTGGATTCCTGGGAGGTATACTGCCAGGAGATGGATTTGATGCTCTCTGGCGAAGGCCCACAATCTTAAAGCTTCGTTGCAAAGCGACAGAGAGCCAGTTCCTCCTTGCTTGTTTATGTAAAACATGGCTACTTGATTGTCCGTATGAATGAGGACTGTCTTGTAGCTGAGCAGGGTATGAAAGACCTTGAGAGCTAGAAAGAGTGCTCGAAGCTCCAAGTGATTGATATGAAGAAAGGTCTCCTGTGGGGACCAAGTGCCTTGAGTGGAGAGGTCTTGTAGATGAGCTCCCCAACCTGTTTGGGAGGCATCTGTTGTGAGGGTTGCTTGGGGCAACACCTGTTGGAAGGGGGACCCCAGCAACAGATTTTGAGTGGACATCCACCACTGGAGGTTGCTATTTCGTCTGAGAGAGCTCCTGATGCTTGAGTCCACTGGGTGGACAAAGTCCATTGGGCTGCTCTCATATGTAGGCGAGCATAGGGTACCACATGCACTGTGGAAGCCATGTGGCCTAGCAGTTGTAGCATCTCCCGGGCAGTTAAGTGGCTCTTTGACTGAATCTGAGAGGCTAACTGCACTAGGCGTAGGCAACGGGCCTGAGGAAGATAGGCCCTTGCAGTGGTAGTATCTAGCCAGGCCCCTATGAACTCTAGGGACTGAGTAGGGGTGAGCTGGGACTTTGGGAGGTTTACCACAAGTCCCGGATACTGTAGAATGCGCCTTGTGCAGTCCAGGGAAGTCTGGGCCTCTGACTGAGATGGAGCTCGGATGAGCCAGTCGTCCATGTATGGGAATACAAATATTCCCAGAGTGCGTAGAAATGCAGCTACTGTTGCCATGCATTTGGTGAACACTCTTGGGGCAGAGGCCAGACCAAACGGAAGCACCCTGTATTGATAATGTTTTCCTTGGAAAAGAAAACAGAGGAATCTTCTGTGAGATGGATGGATGAGGACATGTGTGTACGCATCCTTGAGATCTAGAGAACAAAGCCAATCCTGACTTTGAAGGTATGGAAGGAAAGTGCCCAGAGAAAGCATCTTGAACTTCTCCTTGCATAGAAATTTGTTCAATTCCCTGAGATCTAAGATGGGTCTGTATCCCCCTGTCTTCTTTGGAATGAGAAAATAGGGGGAGTAAAACCCTGACCCTTGTTGAAGAAGGGGAACTTCTTCTATTGCCCCTAGGGCAAGAAGGGTAGCCACCTCTTGACCTAGAAGGTCGAGAAGAGATGTGGGAGAATTGAAGTGTCTCACCATGGTGTGGGGAGGAAGGTCTGAGAAATGAAGCTTGTAGCCCTCTCTTATGATGGAGAGGGTCCACTGCTCTGATGTAATCTGCTCCCATCTGGGAGCAAAATGAGCTAACCTTCCTGGAATGGTGAGAGGTTCTGGCTGTTTTAAAGCCAGAAAGGCTAAGTTCTCTAGCATCAAGTCAAAAACCCTGAGGAGGTTGGGTCTGCTGAGTTGCAGCAGCCCCTGTAGTCTTAGGCCTGGCCTGTTTAGGTTGCTGACGCTTAGTAGCAAAGCGACCTCTAGAGGATTGTTGGCCAGAAGTAGAAGGGAATCTACCCTTTTTGAAAAAAGACTTCTTGAAGGGTTTTTTCTTGGCAGGAATGGAGGTTGACTTTGAAAGTCTATCCAGAGCAGAATTTTCTGAATCCATTTGAGTGGCTTTTATTTGCCATTCTTTGCCAAACAGGTTTTCACCTGTACAGGGAAGATTTCCTAAGCCATCTTGGACCCAGGGTTCTAAATCAGAAGCTTGGAGCCAAGCAATTCTGCGAGCAGTTATGGCAATGCCAGAAGCTCTGCTGGCACCTTCAAAGGAGTCAAAGGCTGCCCGGTTGGAAAACTTTGAAATGTCTTGAGTATGCTTAAGCCAAATGAGGAATTCATCCCTTTTATCTTCTGGCAGAAAAGGGAGGAAAGTGTGCAGTTTATCTGCAACCTCCTTTAGAAACATACCCATGTAAAGACTATAGGAGTTGATTCTGGCAATAAGCATACTGGCTTGGAAGATTTTTCTACCAAAAGCATCCAAGGTCCTGCATTCTCTTCCTGGAGGAGTAGAAGAGTGTCTCTTTGTACTCTTTATCCTCTTCATAGCTGACTGCACCACAATGGAATGGTGAGGAAGGTGTGTTTTATGAAAACCAGGACAGGGAGGGACACGATACATAGTGTCCAATCTGCGAGAATGAGGAGAGATAGTGAGAGGAGTCTCCCATAAATCAATCATGTGTTCATAAAGAATCTCATGAATTGGTAAGGTGACTGCCTCCTTAGGAGCCTTAGAATAACCCAAAATATCTAATTTTTTTGCTCTAGGCTCTGATTCAGAGGATACTGAAATAGAAAGACCTTTAGCTACTTCTCTTATGAAGTCTTGAAAGGACAAGTCCTCTGGAGGAGACATTCTTCTTTTTGGAGAAGAAGGCTCTTCAGGAAGGGCTATAGATACTTCAGCAGACTCCTCTGATGTATCAGAATCACCAGAGGAATCAAAGTACCGTCTGTCAGGGTGCTCTTCTAACGCTCGGTACGTGTATCGAACAGTATCGACATCGGGCATCATCAGTACCGGATCGGTACCGATGAGCAACCCTGGAAAAGGAACCGCTGCAGTCGGTATCCTGGTCGATGCCGATGCAGTCAGTACCGGTATCGGTGCTGGTGCCGGTACCGGAGTCGATACCGACAACGGAGTTTGGTGTGGTATCAACGGCGTCGCAGCTTGAATGAAGGCACTGATAGCCTGCTGCATGGACAGAACATTCTGATCCATCGACGCCATGAATGCCTGGAACTCGGTACCGGAAGGTTGTGCCGGTACGCCAGAGCATTCTAACAGGTGATCGGTCGAGGCCGTGCCATCCATGTCAACCTGTAACCCCATAGGTGGAGCTTTGGAAGCTGGAGCTTCCCGCCGGGGTTGTTTTGCCAGTGCAGGATCCTCGAGGGCAAGCCCGGAGGCATCTCGATGCTTAGAGGGAGATCTACCCTTCGAGGACCGGCTGGATTTATGTTTGGTTACCTGAGATCCATTGGGGGAAGAAGCAGCCCTGGAAGACGTCGATGCCATCGAAGCTGCATCAGCGGGAAACAGCACATGGAGCTTAGCTGCTCGGTTCTGTAAACCCCGTTTAGACATCAGAGAGCAGGACGGACAATCCGAAATGGAGTGTTCAGGACCCAAACATTTAAGACACCATTCATGGGTGTCTGTAACAGAAATAGTACCGCTGCACTTAGTGCATTTCTTAAACCCGGAGGCTGGTTTTTCCATGAGGAAAATTTCTTGTGAGGCCTAAGGCCCAAAGAGAAAAATACACTAAGTGAGGGAAAAATATATAGGTTGTTTTTTCTTTTTTTAAAGAAAAGAAAGAAAAGACCGGCGGTACCGGTCCGGAGTCGGGGAAGGCAGACACGCGACCAAAGAAATAAAATAAAATAAAGAACTTCTTCAGCGGTGACAGGGCTCGACCTGCTGGCTCCACGGCAAAGAAGAACTGAGGAGAGGCGGTTAGGAAAGGCGGGAAGGCAGCGCGCAGGCGCTGTGGGATGCTCCCAAAAGCTTTCCTTTTTGGGAAGCTGGGGAGCGTTCCCGCGCAGGCTCCGTCGGTACCGACGTACCCATATGTGAAGACTCATTCCTGCTTGTTCCTGGAGATAGAGCACTCTCCCTGGCTGCCCCAACAATCTGGAACACCCTCCCAGACGATCTGAGATCGACGACGGACCTTAGAGACTTTCGCAAACAGCTGAAGACAACGCTATTCAAAGAACACTATGGACACGTCACATGATCTAACTACCAAGAACAACCAACATACCCCCCCCCCCACCCGCTGATAAGAGAATGTATAATGGCACATGATGTTCCATAACACTCAATGTATAGAAGAATGTATTATAGCACACGATGTATCATAGCGCACAATTACATAGCTCAACCTAATCAAACACACAAAGCACAGTTACTTACCTGTAACAGGTGATCTCTGGGAACAGCAGGAATAAGTCTTCACATATGGGTACGTCGGTACCGACGGAGTCTGCGCGGGAACGCTTCCCAGTGTCCAATCAAAGAGCTTTTGGAAGCATCCCAGCATGCCTGCGTGCTGCCTTACCGCCTTTCCCAACTGCCTCTCCTCAGTTAAGTTTTAAAGCTGAGACAAAGAGAGAGAGAGAGGAAAGGAAAGATAGATAGAGATACAACTCCTGGGGAGGTGGGTGGGTTGTGAAGACTTATTCCTGCTGTTCCCAGAGATCACTTGTTACAGGTAAGTAACTGTGCTATCTCCAGGAACAAGCAGGAATGAGTCTTCACATATGGGGACTCCCAAGCTGAGATGTCTGGAGTCCCAGCATGTCATAGGTTGGAACATGCTATCCCGCACAACACCAGGCATCCTGAGGATGGAGAGTAGGAGTTGAAGAAAGAAAGGTACTGTGGAACAGCTAACCTAGCATAGGACTATAGACAAGGAGTTCATGTGTACATGATAATTATCATCAATGATATTGAAAGAGATATTGCAATATGGACCTCCCCTAACAGGATTACACAGCGGTAAGGAGGTTCATGAGATCTACTGGGGACCCCAGTAGAGGAACCTCAAGGAGGACCTCACTGTGGAGGTAATAAACCTGTTAGGAAAAAACAGTGGAGGTCAGAATCCTGAAAGGTAAGAGGGGACCCCGGTAATAACTGGGGTAGTACTAAAAACGGTGGGCCTTCGGCTGAAGGCTTTATGATAAAAGCCCAACTCTTTTAGTGACAGAGTGGCTCACCCTTGGGAGCAAAAAAAGAAGGCCGACCGAATTGTAGAAACAGGCACAGTCCTTGTGGGGGGAAAAGGTATGGAAACCCCTTGTATCCCAAAAGAAAGGACAAACGCCTGAGGCGTTAGAGCCTGTGATTAGCTGAAGATCCGCAATGTCTCTCCTAATTGGGGTCAGCTAGGAGAGATACTGGAACATGGAGAGCTTCAGAGGTACCTAAACCTTAAGGTTATGGTGGAAGTTGGTAACTACCACAAAAATGGTTGTGAGTGTGGAACCCCAAACATGCTGGATAGCCTAGGTATGGGTAAAGCCCATCTGTCAGAATCATATAGCTATATGAGCCTGGACAGTCAGGTAGATAAATGCAGGATACCTATCTACCGATAGTAAATATCTCGACAGATACACATATATAGATATATATACTTATATAATATATCATATCGATAGATAGATAGATGAGAATATATCTATAGTGAGATATGAAGGGCATAAAACACATACAATGATAGACATAGACATCTGTAAGATGTATGCTATAGATATGAATATATATATATAGGTCTCTATATGGGAGTCTGCAATGAAGCAGACAGAGATATGCCTACAAAAATGGTATTCACATAGGAAAATGTGGAGAGGAAAGATTCATCTAATAACAAGAAGGTGGAACCTACTTGAGAAGATATATAGAGAATCAATTCCCACTGGTTATGAGCTACAGGGATGCTAGGTAGTGGAATAACCAGGATGGTTACGTGAAAAGCAGAGGATAATATCAATCTGCAGCCAGCAAGTCCCAAGTATTCTAGAACTCCAGTATGGTAAGTGAACAGAAGACGCATAAAAATGAGATACCATGCTGACCTGCTTAAGGGCAAAAAGGTATCATGCGTTCTTACCATAAGGACGAGCTGGAAGGAGAAAAGCATACTCCCGATTGGAAATACTATGGACCAAGCAGGGAATTGGCAACTCCTTAAGCTGTCACATAAGAGAAGGCCTATGTCCTTTATATTAAAAAGGAGAACCTTTCTAGTCATGGGAGACATGACTGAAAAAGCCTTTTTCAACCATCTAGGATAGCTGTTGGAGGAAAAGTCCCCCATGTTCTCTAGCAAGGGCCCATAGTGGAGAGCTTCTCTGTAGAATTGCAGAGAGCATGATGCAGGAGAATGAGGAGATGGAACTGGCTGCTGAAGAGCCAGTACCTATGTGAACTATGCTGCCAAACCCAGGGGAATGGAGATGGCAGAAATAGAAGACAATCCAACAAGCTTGTAGTGAAAAAATTTCCAAGACAGATGATAGCACTGACTTGGAGCCACTACCAAGACCAGACAGAATATAAGTGAAGGACAAATCTGGTTGCTGGTGGACAAGAACCAGTGGTCCAAACATTAAGGCTCCTGCATAGGCAGCTGCTTGCCAGACAGCAGAAAGAATGTTACTGTTTGAAAACAGAAAGAACAGACAGAACAAGAGTAGAAAACTCTGGATATGTCTGATGAAGTGCTTCGAGGCAAGATTGAAAAAGAGGAGTGAACTCAGAGAGAGAGAACTCCGCACTGGAAAAATAACAAAACTAGAGAGGCTGAAGAAAAAGCCCTCCAGTGAAGCAATACCGCTCTTACAGAGGGAAAACTTGGTAAGAAGGTAAAGAAAATGGAGCTGAAGAAGACTTACAAAGTAGTAAGTCTATAGAAAGGAAAAAAGACATGCTGGCACAGGAAACTATCGTGTGATAGTGGTTAGACCTCTTTCCCTAATAGGAAAAGAGGAGAACCCTGTGACTTAGAAGCATGAACATCCTGACAGCTCATAGAACATAGAAAGAATGGATGTCTTTGGGAAGAGATCCATGTTTAGGATTTAGAATGACAGCAGTGTATTGCCCCTATTGAGAAGAAGCAACTGCAGATTCTCACCCCCAGAGTCACAAGCATTTGATGGAGATTGATCAGAAACCCTGTGGTTGCTGGGTTTGCTGAGCCTGGTAAGAGGTTGAATTCTGTAGACCAGGAGGATGCTTCCCCTGTTTGGGAACATCTGTATGAAGCGCAGATGATGCAAAAAACCTTCTTCTCCTACAGGAAGAAAGTTTGGCAGGACATTTCCTACCTACTGGGACAGAAGAAGGTGCAGAACAGCTCCTAGGAACAGGTAAGTCAGTGGACAACTGAGTAACCTGACGTAAAGACTCCTTGTTGAAAAGACTGTCTCCAGTGCAAGGAATATGTCCCAGTCTTTGCTGTGCCCATTTGTCCAAGTCTGAAGCTTGGAGCCAGGCTCTACGTCGTGCCCCTATAGTTATAGCAGATGTCCTGCTAACAGACGCAAAAGAGTTTAGGGAGGCACGAGTAAGAAACCAAGAGATATTCTGAAGATGCTTGAGCAGTGAAGAATAGTCTGCACTCTTGGACTCTGGAAGGGAAGGAGTCAAAAGATGTAATTGCTTTGTGACCTCCTCAAGAGATAGACTCATATAAAAAATATATGAGAGAATTCTTGCAGAAAGCATAGATGTCTGGAAGGTTTGACGTCCAAAGGCATCTAGTGTCCTAGACTCACGCCCTGGCGGATAATTAGAGTGCTTTTTCTTACTCTTTACCCGCCTCATTGCTGATTCCACTACTATGGAATGATGAGGAAGTTGAGTCTTTTGAAACCCAGGAGAGGGGGGCACCTGATATAAGAGATCAGTTGCTCTGGAAGGTGGGGGTACCCTTAAAGGTGTTTCCCACATTCCTAGAAGGAGATCCTGCAAGGAATGATGCAAAGGAAGCATTATGTTCTCCTTTGTTTTGGTAGAAACATAGCCTTGTGCAGAATCATGTCCTGGGATAGGAATGGCAAGAGATCTTGCTATATCCAGGAGGAAACTCTGAAAAGAGGCATCCCCAGCAGGAATCTCTCTTGGACAGGTTAGATCTGAAGAACTAGCCTGAGCACCCACAGAGTTATCCAAATATGTAGGAATAGAAGATTCTGCAGAGTGCAGTGTGGAATGCTTAAGGGATGGTTGCTGGTACTGGCTGTCAGGAGCAGCAACTGTCCTTACCACATTGCCCATGCCAGGTATCGACTCCAAGCTTCGTATAGAATGGAGCGATCCTGTTGAAAAAAGCATGGCAGGAGTTGGCCATGATGCTACTGTGGATACCGGTACCGATGCTAATACCGGTACCGATGTCGAAGTCGGAACCGACAGAGACATCGGAGCAGTCATCAGTGACCGTTCAGTCGGTACCGAGGTAACCGAAAACCTCCGCCCGCTATCCTCGGTACCGAGTCACTGGTATCGATACCAAAGGGTATTGGTACCCAGTCTTCCAGACTAGAGATCGATTCCAAACTCGGCATCGAGGGCAGCTCAATCGTCCTCGAGGGAACCGAGAGTTGCGGATCTGAGTCATCAGAACCGAGCCTTCGGTACCGCTGAGAGCCGGTACCAAGGCGAGTCAGTACCCAGTCCTCCAGACTGGAGATCGATTCCAGACTCGGCATCGGAAGAAGCGAGGCTATCGATGCACGTCTGGAGGGTACCGACGTTGGTGGTCGTATCGGTGTCGGTACCGATACCGGAAAGTCAGCCTGGGGATTAGCCACCGGACCCGAAGGTACCGAGGACGCCAGATGACGATCCCTGGTGAGGAGTGTTTCATCCAACACCAGTGCCGATGCCAGGGTATCGGTACCGCTCGAAGCGGATGCCACCACCGGACACGGCTCAGGTATGTTCTGTGGGGGGTGAACCCCAGGAACAACCTGAAACCCCTTATACGCTTTGGAGACCGAAGACTCCCGCCGGGGTTTTGAAGCCAGTAGGCCCTCGAGGGCAAGGCTGGAGCCGTCTACATGCTGTGCATGAGACCTACCAATCGAGGGCTGGCTAGTCTTAACAGACTGTTTTTGGGTTACCTGATCCTGTGTAGAAGAAGGGGACGGTGCCCCGAAGTTGGAGGGCAACCGTGTATCGAGGGAACCTCGATGTTGAAGACCTCTTCTCACCAAACTGTTGTCAGGACCCAAGCAGGTTAGACACTGACTTTGAGGGTCTAAAAATAAAGTTGTACCGCCACAGTCTGAACATTTCTTGGAGAAAGTGGCTGGCGGTTCCATGAAGGAAAAAGAAGAGGCCTAAAAGGCCTAAGAAACCGTGGGACACTATGAAGAAAAAATATCCCGTGATAAAGGAAGATTTTACAAGAAAAGAAAACAAAACACCGGCGGTACCGGTGGCATCGGGAAGACAGCCGCGACCACAAGAAAACGAAAGAAATAAAACAAGAATTTTCTGCGGTGACAGGAGGACGTCCTGCCGGCTCCGCCGAAAAACGAAAACTGAGGAGAGGCAGTTAGGAAAGGCGGGAAGGCAGCACGCAGGCGTGCTGGGATGCTTCCAAAAGCTCTTTGATTGGACGCTGGGAAGCGTTCCCGCGCAGACTCCGTCAGTACCGACGTACCCATATGTGAAGACTCATTCCTTCTTGTTCCTGGAGATCACATAAATCACGAAATAACCTTCACTGCATGAAAAACACGATCACTTCTTTTGATTGTTTGCTGTGATACCGCCTTGATTGTAAGATAAGGCGGTATAGAAATACTGTTAAATAAATAAAATAAATAAATAAATGTGAGGACTGACTTCCTACTTATTACCGGAGAATAACTGCAAACCCCTGCTGAGAGGGGGCGGAAAGGCTTTCCGGGGATGATTCAGAAGCTGCCATTCAAGAAAAGCAGAATCCTGAAGATGTACCTTGCTTGCCACAGGTCAAACATTTTCTGGAAGAAGACACAGTCAAGGCAAGTGCAATAGCAGCACGTGCTAAGGCTGTGGCGGCTGTAAGGCACACATTAACAGTGCTTATATAGCAACATGCGAAACAGGCACTAGGGTAGGAATGCACGTTCAAGCTGCTGCCTACTACTACTACTACTATTTAGCACTTATAAAGCGGCACGCACGCAGCGCTGCACAGCTACTACATGAGGCAGCTCACATACAGAGACAGTCCCTGCTCGTCAGAGTCCTGTTCATCGGAGCTTACAATCTAGTTAGAAAAGTACAAAGCATTACAGAGCATTAGTCAATTTGGACTGTAGTTTGGTCATAAACGTTGACAGGGGTTAGGGTAAGATGAGGATGGAAGTCAGGATCTGAATGCAACAGTGAAGAGGTGGGTCTTCAACCTGGATTTGAAGAGGGCCAGGGAGGGGGCTAGGATCCTGCTAGGATAGCATGACCTCCAAGTTCACAATAGTAAAAAGTGCTAGCAATGCGAGCAGAAAATAGCGGGAAACCCCACACCTGATATTGAGGGTAGGATTTGTAGGCAGCACCCTTCGATGACTGTAGCCAGGCCTGACGGCGTGCACTGATGCCGGTCGTGGCTACCCGGGCCGAAGCCTCGAAGCCATCATAGGCTGCTCGAGAGATGAACTTCGAGCACTCCTGGATCCCTGTAGACAAGGCCTTGAACCTCTGCAAAGGTTCCTCGGACAGGCCAGCTGAGAACCCAGCAATCTCCTTTGCCAGGTCCCGTAAGTACATGTCCAGATGGTAAGTCTGTACACGGCAAGATTGCATAGAGCCCTGGAAGTACTTTCTACCGAGGGCATCCAGGTTCCGGGCCTCCCGGCCGGGGGGCACCAAGGAGTGCATCTTCTGACTCTTCAGATGGTGCATGGCCGATTCCACAAACATGGAATTGTGCAGAAGCTGCGCCTTTTGGAACCCAGGGCTCTTACGGACTTCATAAATGGAATCAACCCATTTGCTCAGAACCAGCACCGAGACCAATGCCTCTCACATACGGAAGAACAGCTGTTCCAGCATTGGAGGAACCGGTACAGTAAAGGCTTCCTTTGGAGGAAAATCATACTGGAGGGCATTGAGCTCCTCGGCTCGAGGCTCCTCCTCGGCATCCGCAGAGAATGCCAAAGCCTTGGCCATGTCCCTCACGAAGTCCGAGAACCGGGTATCCTCTGGGGTGGACCTTCTCCGAGGCTCGGACTCCGGTGAGTCTGATGGGACACATCGGGTCCGGAAGGTGTCAGGAGACTCCTCGTCCTCAGTCTCCCATGCTGACTCCTCTGAGTCGTCGTCGAGCGGCTCAGGCCATGTGGGCCTCAGTGCCACCCGCCCTGACGCCGAGGGCACCGGCGTCAACAACCTCGACCCCGCACGGGAGGTCGAGGGGGACCTTGACTGAGGATCGACTCGAGACTTCATGGACTCGAGGATCGGCTCGGTCTCCGGGGTTGACTTAGACGTCGAGGTCCCAGTGGTCGGGGCAGATGCACCGGTCAGACCGGCAATCAGCACCTGCTGCTGTTCCATGAAGGCAGCCAAGCTGCTCTCCAAGGCCGTCAGCCTGAGTCCAAGCTCAGGAGACTCAGCAGCACCCGACTCGGGACCCGACGTCGGCTCTCCCGGAGGCGAGTCCACGAGGACAACAGAACTTACTTGACTTGGGGACTCCGGCTCCATGCGAGATAGTTTGGACGGCCTCTCCGACTCTGAGAGCCCGGGGCGGCGGTCAGGGCTACGCGACCTGGCCCTCGAGGACCCAGGGGCCTCCACCGATGCCGCCCTCACGAGCTTCTTATTCCTTTTGTGCTCCCGGGTGGGAGACCCCCTCTCAGAGGAACCACGACGGTGCTCGGGGTCAGACTCCCAAGATGTCAAGGCCTCTGACGAAATCCGGGCCTGGCCAGACGCAGATTCTGAAAAGATTCTTTCTCGCTGATGCTGACGGCTCCGAAGTGCCTTCGATGACATTTTGCCGCACGGGCCACAGACCAGCGGGTCGTGGTCGGGCCCGAGGCATTGGAGGCAGCAGTCATGTTTGTCAGTGAGAGACATAGGTTTCTTACACCAATCACATTTTTTTGAACCCGCTGGCAGCCATCAGGGGAAAAAGGGCCCCTGCAAGGTCAAAAGACCGGGTTGCCAGTGAAAATAACAAAAAAAGCGCGAACGTTAGTCACGAAGGACAAAAACCGAAAAAGAAACTCCGGACTCGATACTGGTGTACCGAGCCGAGTGGGAAGGGGAACCGGCGTCGAACCGGAGAAGAAAAAGCGAAAATCGCAGAAAAAAAAAAATCAATTTTTCCCGGGTGACACAAACTCACGTCCGTTGGGTTCTGTGGAAAAAGAAAGACTGAGCAAGATGGCACCCTTGGGCAGGAAGGGGACCGCACCTGCACGCTGCATTCCCAAAGGCTTTCTTTGAAAGCTGGGGAAATGCTCCGCACGGGAGCTCCGTCGGCGCTGATGTCACCCATATGTGAGGACTGACTTCCTGCTTGGTCCTGGAGAATAATATATTTTGCGCTGAAGGGATTGCAGAAAAGGACCGAGCAAGAGCGGCGGCAGGTCTTAAAAAATATAAAAGATGAGGCAAGACATTTATTTTAACAGCCACCACCCATCCCAGCCATAAAATTTCAAAATACTGCCACAACTGTAGATCAATCCTATTAGCCTGAAACAACTGCCCATAATAAACTCCTGCAGCTGGCTCAGGTCACCTGAAATCTGCCACTCCCAAATTGCAAACTGACTAAGCAGCTCAATTAAAAGGGAATTTAGTCTGCAGACGCCCCAGCTCCTCCCTAGAGAGATGCATATTCAAAGCTTTAGTTTTATCTATATTAATCCTAAGCCAGAAACAGGATCATAGCGGTGAAGCTCCCTGAGAAGAAGCAGGAGAGACATGCGGTTTCATAATAGAAAGCAAAACTTCATCCACAAATAATAAGGTTTTGTGGATGCCTCCTATCCTCAATGTCCCCAAAATCCAGAGACCCTCTAATAGATTGTGTCAAAGGCTCCATAAACAGGGCAAATAAAAGGGAAGATAATGGGCAACCCTGGTATGTCCACCTGCACAATTCAAAGCTCTCTGAATAGAGTCCATCTCTACCCATTTCCGAAATTTAAGCCCTGCCCCAACTTTATTGTACTTATCACTGCAAGCATGAAGGGACAATGGACCCCATTTACTGCCTTCGCCACATTGATAGCTAAGAGAATGGTAGAGATCCCATCTCATTTCATTGCTCAAATCAATCACCCTTTTGATATTATCAAATATCTGACACCCCAGTACAAACACAGTCTGATCCATGTTTAGCACTTCAGGAAGCATTAGAGCCAATCTATGTGTTAGAATTTTGGCCAATATCTTAACATCAGTGTTCAACAGAGAAACTGAGCGGAAAGCCCCATAACTCGCTTTATAAAGCACCCTTACGCCTAACCTACCTCTCTCATCGAGTAAGGTAACAAAGTATCTTTCAGTAGCGCATTAAATAACCTAGTTAAAAATGGTGCTATTTGTGACACAAAATACTTGTAAAACCTCATTGTGAGATCACCAGGCCCCAACAGCCTTATCAACCGGGAGCTCCTTGATTACTTGGACCACTTCAAGTGGCATTATATCTGCCTCCATTCTTTCCCAAATGCTCCGGAATGACCAGAAGGGCTAATCCCTCCAGATAAGTGGTAATGTCCAGAGGCTTAACAGCTCCATTATGAGCATAAAGTCTTATAAAACCATACAAACTGATCTCAAATTTCAGAATCTCTGTACAACAGAGTATCACGATCCCCTTTAATCTTCAAAACTGTGGATTGATCCACCCTGGTCCTGTTTATAAGCAAGCAGTTTATCGGCCTTATTCCCAAACTTATAAATAAAGGTGTTTAATCCTATGCAATTGATATTCAGTGCTATCCAATCGCAAGTGCCTATAGTCCTCCCTCACAGCTTTTAACTTACGAAGCACTTTCAAGGAACATGTCACACTGTGCTTCTCTTCCAAGACTTTTGTATTTTTAGCCAAGTACTCCATCCTGCATCCAATAGGACGGCGTTTTACAGGATATCCACATAATGAGCCTCCTCCGAAGAACCGCTTTCAGAGCATCCCACAGAATGTCTAGACAAAATTTCCCCAGTCTTGTTGAACCTAAAATACTCAGTGATACATCCCTCCAAGGTCTTTCAACATTCCCTTTATTTAAGACTCAATTTTTTCTTTTTAACAACATTTAAATCAAATAACTTTGTAATGAACACAAAAGTTAACACAAAATTCTTTTAGTTTTCAATAACAAGAATACAAACATCCTTCAACACTGTATCATAAGATGTGTCTTACATATATCATACACTGATTTATTTGTTAGTTACTAAAGAAGAATTTGTCGTCCTGTCTATCTTCTTTGTATTCTCACATATGTAAGGACCATAGGTGGTGTGCTGCTGCTTAAGCTACAGACCAATGGCACCTACTTTGCAGTAACAGACATAAAGAGTACAGAATTTATGTTTGTTTTCAGCAGTAATTGCTGTTCTAACAGAAAAAATATATTTTATTTGATTTGTTGGTCAGTACTGTTTTGTGTGTATAGCGTAGTTACTCACCTGTAACAGGTGTTCTCCAGGAGCAGCAGGAATCAGTCCTCACTTATGGGTGACGTCGGCGCCGACGGAGCCCTCGCGGAGCAATTTTCCCCAGCTTTCAAAGAAAGCCTTTGGGAATTGCAGCGCGCATGCGCGGTCCTCTTCCCGCCCAAGGGTGCCATCTTAGCCAGTCAGATGACATAGCTAAAAAAGACAGCATAAAAAATTTGCAAAAAGAACATAAGCAGACGATTGCAACTCCAAGGGGAGGAGGGAGGGTAGTGAGGACTGATTCCTGCTGCTCCTGGAGAACACCTGTTACAGGTGAGTAACTACGCTTTCTCCAGGACCAAGCAGGAAGTCAGTCCTCACTTATGGGACTCCCAAGCTCAAGGCTACCGGAGACCCTAAGCACAAAAAATGAGCTCCCTCTAGCTCAGCAGCACAGAAGGAAAGAATCTTCGCTGAATTATCACCCACCGGTAGCCCACATCCGGGATGGAGGGTAGGAGTTGCTCAGACCTCGAAGAGATTACGGAGGACTGCCTGTCCGAAAGCACTGTCCCTGCGGGACTCCCTCTCGAGACAGTAATGGACCGCAAAAGTCTGGCTCGAAGACCAAGTAGCGGCCCGGCAGATGTCTGCCAGCGGAACAGAGCGGAGGTAAGCCACTGACGTAGCCTTTGCCCGAACGCAATGAGCCGTGACTCGACTTTCTAAGGAGAGTCCGGCTGCCCCATAAGCCCAAGAGATACAGTCCGCAACCCAGATGGACAGAGTACGCTTGGAGACCGGGAGCCCCAATTTATTGGGGTCAAAAGACACAAAAAGCTGAGCAGCTTTACGGTGCTCCCGCGTACGGTCAAGGTAGAAGTTCAAAGCCCTTCTACAGTCCAGGGTATGGAGGACCGTTTCAGCTCGGCTGGAGTGTGGTCTGGGAAAGAAGGTTGGAAGTACCACCTCCTGATTGATGTGAAAAGGGGAGACCACTTTTGGAAGAAATTTTGGGTGAGTCCGTAGGACTACCCTATTTTTGTAGAACCGAGTGTAAGGGGGATCAGACACGAGGGCCTGCAATTCACTTACGCGTCTAGCGGAAGTGAGGGCTATCAAGAACAGTGTTTTCCAAGACAGAAAACGGAGAGAACAGGTAGCCATAGGTTCAAAAGGCGGACAGGTGATCCGCTGCAAAACCACATTCAGGTCCCAGTCAGGCGCTGGCAGGCGCAGAGGTGGTTTAAGTAGAAGGAGACCTCGGAGAAACCTCGCTACGAGAGGGTCGCTGGAGAGAGGTCTGCCGTCCACCGGCACATGATGTGCCGAAAGAGCACTGAGGTGAACTTTGACGGAGTTGGACTTAAGTCCCAGATTAGAGAGGTGTAGCAAGTACTGCAAGATCACCGACACCGGGCAGGAGAAGGGATCCTGAGACTGTTGGGTACACCAGACGGCAAAGCGACGCCATTTAAGGGCGTAGCATTTGCGGGTAGAAGGCCGTCGCGAAGCCAAGACGACCTCCTCCACCTCTGCCGGCAGGAGAAGGGGAGCAAGGACTACCCTCTCAGCAGCCAGGCCATGAGGTTGAGAGACCTGAGGTTGGGGTGTAGTAGAGACCCCTGATCCTGAGTGAGGAGATCCGGTTGTACCCCCAGAGGGAATGGATCCTCCACCGCTAATTGCAGCAGGAGCGGAAACCACGGCTGTCTGGGCCAGCGAGGGGCCACCAGGATCATGAAGGCTTTGTCTCGGAGAACCTTGAAAAGAGTCCGAGAGACTAGCGGGATGGGAGGGAAAGCGTACAGAAGGCTCCCCTTCCATGAAATTAGAAAAGCGTCCGCCGCAACCCGAAGGGGGTGTGGCTGATGAGAGCAGAAGCGAGGAAGCTGCCGGTTGTGAGGACTGGCAAAGAGATCCACCGTGGGGAGGCCCCACTTTAGGAAGAGCTTCTGAACTACCAAGGGATCCAGACGCCACTCGTGCGGCTGGAGGATCCTGCTGAGTTTGTCCGCCAGGTAATTCTCTTGGCCTGGGAGATAAACTGCCTTGAGGAGAATGCCGTGACTGACGGCCCAAGAGCAGAGCTTCTGTGCCTCCCGGCAGAGGAGGAAGGAGCCCGTGCCCCCCTGCTTGTTCACGTAGAACATGGCAACTTGATTGTCCGTCTGGACAAGGACGGACTGGTGGGAAGTCAGGTGGGAGAAGGCCTTGAGAGCCAGGCGGATCGCCCTGAGCTCCAGGAAGTTGATCTGCTGAGCAGACTCCCACGTGGTCCAGAGGCCCTGAGTACGTGCCCCTTGGCAATGTGCTCCCCAGCCCAGGAGGGATGCATCCGTGGTCAGCACCCGGGTCGGCTGAGGTGACTGGAAAGGCATTCCGAATATCAGGTTCGGCTGCTGAAGCCACCACCGGAGAGACGAGATCAGCGGCTCGGAGACGCGCACTAGGTCTGCTAGGCCGCCTGTGGCTTGTCGCCACTGCTGGCGGAGACACCATTGAGCAGGCCGCATATTCAGGCGGGCATTGGGGGTCACATGGACGGTGGAAGCCATATGGCCGAGTAGTCTCAGGAAGCGCCTGGCGGAGACCAGGGGCTGGCTGCGAAAACGGTCGGCTAGGTCCATGAGCCGTTGAGCCCTGTCGAGCGGTAGGTACGCTCGTGCCTGAGGAGTGTGTAGCCTTGCGCCGATGAACTCGAGATCCTGTGAGGGGAGCAAAGTGGACTTTGCGAAATTTATAACAAAGCCCAAGTACTGCAGAAGAGTCACCGTGCGGCGTGTGGCGTTGGTGACCTCCGGAGCGGACGCTGCTCTGATGAGCCAGTCGTCGAGGTACGGAAAGACATAGAGGCCGTGAAGCCGGAGATGGGCCGCCACCACCGCGAGACATTTTGTGAAGACTCGCGGTGCGGAGGACAGGCCAAAGGGCAGTACTCTGTACTGGTAATGATTTCCTGCCACCACAAACCTTAGGTATTGGCGGTGGCTTGGGTGGATGAGGATGTGCGTATAGGCATCCTTTAGATCCAAGGAGCATAGCCAATCTCCCTGCTGGAGGTAGGGCAGAAGGATTCCAAGGGTAAGCATCTTGAACTTCTCCCGCACAAGGAACTTGTTGAGGTTGCGCAAGTCCAGGATGGGTCTGAGGCCTCCTGTTCTCTTTGGTATTAGAAAATACCTGGAATAAAAGCCTTGACCTCTCAGGTGGTGTGGCACCGGCTCCACCGCCTGTTCCTGCAGAAGACCTGCTAACTCCTGAAGGAGTAATTCCCTGTGCAGAGGGGGTCGTGGAGGTTCTCCCGGAAAATAGGAGGGAGGGACCTGGTGGAAGTGGAGAAGATAGCCTTCTCGCACGACTTGAAGCACCCAGGCATCTGCGGTGATGCTGGACCACCTGTGGGCGAAGTGAACCAGCCGGCCTCCGGTGCTGGGAGGAACCAGCGGGGGGGGAGAGGCTATGCTTAGTGAGTCAAAAACCCCCACCCTGCGGAGCAGGGGCTGGTGGTGCAGGCTTGGGGGCTTGCTGCCTACGGGACCCGTTACCCCGTCCCTTGGCCTGCTGGCCCTGTTGGGGAGCTGCAGGGGTCTGATAATGGGGGTATTGTTTGTAGGCAGTCGCCTTCCTCGGGTAAAAGGACTTTTTTCCCGAGCCCTTCTTTTTCTGGGAAGGGGCAGAGGTCTTCCTAGAAAGCCTGGTCCTGGTGAGAGTCTCAGTCTCAATTTGTGCAGCCTTTTCAGCCATGGGCTTGCCAAAGAGGTTTTCGCCTCGGCAGGGGACATCGACCAACTTGTCCTGCACCCAGGGCTCAAGGTCTGACGACTGAAGCCAAGCCTGTCGGCGGGCACCGATGCCGGCTGCGGCCACTCGAGCCGACGCTTCAAAGCCATCATAGGCTGCTCGGGACATGAACTTTGAGCATTCCCGAATGCCAGTGGACAAGGCCAGGAACCTCCGCAAGGGTTCCTCGGACAAACCAGCGGAGAATCCGGCTAGTTCTTTAGCCAGATCTCGGAGATACATGCCCATGTATAGCTGGTAGGTCTGGACACGACATGCGAGCATAGAGCCCTGGAAACACTTCTTACCAAGGCCATCCAGGTTACGGGCCTCCCTGCCAGGAGGCACCGAGGAGTGCATCTTCTGGCTCTTAAGACGATGCATGGCCGATTCCACTACCATGGAATGGTGTGGTAGCTGTGCCTTTTGAAAGCCAGGGCTCTTGCGGACTCGATAGATAGAATCGACCCGCTTGCTCAGGACCGGCGAGGAGGCCGGACTCTCCCACATGCGGAAGAGTAGTCGTTCCGGCATAGGAGGAACCGGTACAGTAAAGTGTTCCCTTGCGGGAGAGTCATACTGGAGGGCGTCGAGCTCTTCGGCTCGAGGCTCCTCCTCGGGGTCCGCAGGGAAGGCCAAAGCCTTGGCCATATCCCTGACGAAGTCCGAGAACCGGGCATCCTCCGGGGGGGACTGCTTCCGAGGCTCGGACTCCGGTGAGTCCGAGGGGACACACCGAGTCCGGAAAGAATCAGGCGACTCTTCCTCTTCAGACTCCCAGACCGACTCCGACGAGGACTCGGTGGGGTCGGCCCGGGCAGGGCACGGCGCCGGCCGCCCCGACGCCGAGGGAGTCGGCGTCGGCGACCTCGGTCCCGAACGGGAGGCCGAGGGTGACCTCGACCGAGGATCGACTCGAGTTCGCATCGACTCGAGGATCGGCTCGGTCTCCGGGGTCGACTTGGACGTCGACGTCCCGGCGGTCGGGGCAGCGGCGCCAGCGAGGCCAGCGAGCAGTGCCCGCTGCTGGTCCATGAAGGCAGACAGTCTGCTCTCCAAGGCCGTCAACCTGAGTCCGAGCTCAAGTGACCCAGCAGCCCCCGACTCGGGCCCCGACGGCGTCGGGCCCGACGTCGGCTGTCGCGGAGGCGAGTCCAGAAGGACACAGGACTTACCCGAGCAGGCATCTCCGACTCCAGGCGAGGTCGCTTCGTGAGGTGTTCCTTCTCCAAGGACCCGGGGCGGCTGTCGGGGCTATGCGACCTGGCCCTCGCGGAACCAGGAGCGTCCACCGACGCCGCCCTCGCGGGTTTCACCTTCCGACGATGGTCCCCGGAGGGAGAACCCCTGTCGGAGGAACTCCGGCGACGGTCCGAGCTGGAGCCTTTGGACGCGGAGGCCTCCGACGAGGTCCGGGTACGGCTGGGGTCAGCGAAGATCCTATCACGCTGATGCCGCCGACTTCTCAACGCTTTGGAGGACATTTTGCCGCAGGGCCCACAGATCAGTTCCTCATGATCCGGGCCCAGGCAGCGGAGGCAAAAGTCGTGTGTGTCAGTTAGTGACATATTTCGGTCACACTGACCACACCGCTTAAAACCACTGGCAGCCATCGGGGGAAAAAGGGCCCCTGCGAGGTCAAAGGACCGGGCTGCCAGGGAAAAATCGAAAACGAAAGCTGACTAAGTCAGAAAAACCGAAAAAAGGAAGAGGACTCGTGACCGACGTCGCGAGTCCGGGCGGGAAAAAGACCGGCGTCGAACCGAAGGAAAAAGAATAAAATAATGAAGAAATATCGACTTTTTCGCGGGGACAAGACGGGGACGTCTGTAGGGCTCCGCGGAAAAAAGAAGACTGGCTAAGATGGCACCCTTGGGCGGGAAGAGGACCGCGCATGCGCGCTGCAATTCCCAAAGGCTTTCTTTGAAAGCTGGGGAAAATTGCTCCGCGAGGGCTCCGTCGGCGCCGACGTCACCCATAAGTGAGGACTGACTTCCTGCTTGGTCCTGGAGAAATATTGATTATAACTTGCTCTTGTAGTTTTGTCAAGAGCACCTTGATAGATTGGCAAGAAAGAAAACTAATAAAAGAAATTCATAAATACAACTCTAGCAATAATGTCTTTATGGTCTGGATGAGATCATTCTTTTTTAACTATTTCTTCCACTGCTGTGTGGATTGGAATAAATCAACTAGTTTTATGCAGAATTCCTAAATAAATAAGTGAGAGGATCTGAAGAGCTGTCTTAGTAATGGACGGATCAATATTCAAAGCAAGTTATATGCTCACTGGTGGCAACCTAATGGTTAGAGCACTGGCTTGGGAACCACGAGATCAGGGTTCAATTCCCATTAGCACTCTTTGTGGCCTTGGGCAAGTCACTTAACCCTCCATTGCCTCAGAAGAATCCAAGTTATCAATGTCCCTGTTTAACGTACATTACCAAGTTTAAGTTACAATGTAAACCACTTTCACTAAAATGATAGAGTGGTATAAAAAATATGTTAAAAGAAATAAATAAATAACTTGTCTATCCCCGTATTGTTTAAAAATATATGGATAGCATCAGGCCATTTAAATCGCTCAGCAACCTGATAGTATCAGTAGAGAAAAGGGGCAGGGTAAAGGTGGGTGAAAAACACATCTGGATTGTAATGATATGCAGCTGTTATCTGGATAAGTTACATTTTTATGCTGGTCAAACTGGAGGCCTAAACTGAATGACTCTTTGCTTGGGCGGTATATCAAGCATTGAAATAAAGATAAAGATGAATGGACAGTGCTGACACAGTGATCACAGTATCTTTATATATATATAGCCACTAACCATAGGGAGAACAGCTCTGAATATGCAGATTAAGTAAAATGCCAGAATTTAACTTAAACCCTTCACCATGCCGGCTGCATATTGGCCCATAATAAATGACAGCAGATAAAGACCAATGAGATTTATCCATTCTGCCCAGTAAGGTGGTTAGGGTTGTAATTCCTTCCCTCTCCCATAACATGCCTTCACCCAATGTTGTTACTGCCACTCTTTGCCTCATGCCTTCTTAGATCTGCAAAAGTCATTTAACTATTTCTTTGAGAAGTGCTCTATATTAGGTTTCTATCCTCTTGCTGTTTAAGGATCCTTTTTAATGTTTCCTGTTTAGAGACTCAAACCTACCAATAAACATTCAAAAGAAGAAAGGTTGAAGTGAAGGCTTTCAAGAAACCCCCTGTTTAGCCACAATATTAACACTGGGTCTAAAGAGGGAGCAAGAGGCCGTCACTCAAAATGTTGGAGACAATCTACACAATGACGACTACTTCATAAGCAAGTTGGTGCTAAAATATCAGAATTTTCTTTAAAAAGATCATTAGCTGCTGGCAAACTTAGTAATATAGTAGACGACAGCATAAAAATGTTATCTATGGCAACATAGATAACCCTTCGATCTACTCAGATAAAGGATAAAATAACACCTGACTGAGCAATACTAAACCCAACAACATAATAGACAATACACTGACCTAAAAACACTATGATTCATCCCATAAGTGCTCACAACTTGTAATTGTATATAGTTTATTGTACATAGTTTACAAGCCAGTTTTGTGCTGTCATGTATTAGCTCATGCTGTTATCCATTATATTGTTTATTGTTACAAGATGTTTGATGTAAAACAAGCTTTTGCTTTGTGGATTGTTGTTTTATTGTAAACCGCAACTGAACTCTGGAAGATGCAGGATATAAATGATTGTTAAATAAATAAATAAATAAAAATACAATTGGCCCATCCAATGTCTGCCCACTGCAGAAAGATATCCAAGCTATAGAAGTTTGCCCCTTAGAGCACTCACTACTTTATCTTAGAAAGGTGACAATTATCTATGAAGGAACAGCAAAAGCCATGACTGAGAGTTTCGCAGTAAAAAAAAAAGAATTTGTTTATACTTACTTCAAATTGATCCAGTGCAGAGGTAGGTGCACTCAGAAAAGCCAAGAAAGAATTCTGCGCGTCTTGGTGCTTTATACCTAGAAAAGAGCAGCAATTGTGTTTTAAACCAAAATGCCTCTATGTATCATGAAAGGCTTTTCTCCTGCTGACATCTAATTCCATTTCACATCCACAGAATAAATGTCCAGTGTTTTAGAAGGTAACTGTAAAAGAGGAATGAGCTTGATTAAGACCTTTTTGACATCATTTCAGCCTTTGGCTGCATTGTCCCTTGTCTGTGGAACTCACTCCCTGAAGAAATTTGGTTGAGTGCTTATAAAAAAAGTTCAAAAAAGCCCCAAGTATCAGTGTTCATACTCTGATTATTTATGACCTAATGGCTTTTTTAAAATTCTCCCTTGGATCATTGTCAACCTATGCAATCCCTCCCCCAGAGTATCTTAACATTTTTAACCATTCTATTCATTTATTACTTGTTTTCATGTTTAGTCTAATTGTTCCTTCTCAAATTCTAATTATTCCAATGATATAAACCACTATGATGTCACTAATCTGTTGAAAAGGAGTATAACAAAGTCATATAATTAATAAATGCACAAATCGTTTCAAGTTCTCTTTTAACATAACAGAGTCTGTCTGACTAGTTGTATTATTTTGTCAACTCTATGACATTGCTATACTAAGAAGGAATCCACAAAATCAAACCCTAAGTGCACCTTAATTACTTTACAGCCATTCAACAAAAGAGAAGTGAAGATCCGACGTTCAGTATCATATGACAGCAGGTAAGAACTATCGGGTCCATCTAATCTGCCCAATTTCATTCCTGCTACAATTCCATAGAACTCCAAATTGATCTCTGGCTTTTCTTTCACTTCTTCTCAA
The DNA here is from genome assembly GCA_033557465.1 of Ichthyophis bannanicus. Lineage (NCBI taxonomy): Eukaryota > Metazoa > Chordata > Amphibia > Gymnophiona > Ichthyophiidae > Ichthyophis > Ichthyophis bannanicus. The sequence goes on along the minus strand of CM066033.1, from coordinate 365,169,345 downwards.
TTGACAGATCCCTCTGTGCCTATCCTAAGTTTTCTTAAATTCAGTTAGAGTTTCTGCCTTCAACACCCTTTCCATGAAGAAATATTTCCTGGTATTTGCTCCTTAGTCTACCACTTTGGAGCTTCATAGCATGACCTGGTTCTAGACCATTATCATATCCTCTGAGGTTTATGTTTTTCTCTTCTCCTCCTATTTCCTATTTATTTTATTTATTTATTTAAAGTTTGTTTATATACCGCTTTTCTACAATTCAAAGCAGTGTACAGAGAACACAACAGAGCACTGTCCCATGTACACTGTATGTAAATAGAACACTGCTCTGCTATGTACATGTATTTCCTATGGCTTCACTACACTTTATCTTCCCAATGATAATGTTCCCCAATCTTATTCCCTACTTCAAACCACTACAAACCTGAAGACCACACTAGCCATTTTCTACTTTCTTCACCTTGCCAACCATTCTGTTCTTTATCCTGCCCTCTACTCTTGAGTTTCAATATTTTCTTCCTGTCATTCAGCAATCTCCATTCTCTCAGATAGCATCTCATACTCATCGCTGTCATCATGCCTCCCCTTTTACTCCTCTCAGCTGTGGATATCAATCCTAATCCTGGCCCTCCAAAGCAACTCTCATCCCATCTGTGCAAATCAAAATATAACCCTTCCAATCCTATTTGTATTTCTCTTGTTTCTCCCTCATCACTCTCTTTCTCATATGCTCTGGGGAATGTCTGCTCTGTCTCCAACAAATGTTGCTACATTCATGATCACTTTCTCTCTTTCATACTCTGCAACTGCTTGCTCTGTCATGGAGACTACCTTTATTCCCCTTATATCTAGCCCAGTTGGCCATGGCAGTGGTGTTGCGGTCCTACTCTCCCTTTCCACCTCAGTCTTACTTCCTTTCTTCTTAGGAAGCCTATGCTATCCATCTATTCACGCCCATGATCTCTCCAGACAGCTGTCTTTTATTGAACCCATGATAAGTCCCCCCCTCTTCCTTTCTCACTGACTCCTGGCTTTCCTTCTTTCTTGAATCATCTTCTTCCCTCATTCTTGGGATATTCAATATTCAAGGCAATGACTCCTGCAATGCATATGCCTCAAAGCTCCTTGTTTTAGCTTTCTCCTTCAACCTATAGCTATGCTCTACCATTCCTACTCATGGGCATAGTTAGACTACTTCATTTGGGAGGGCAAAGGGTGATGTGACATACTGTATTTGCATAATCCTTATGGTTATCTTAAAAAAATAAAATGTCAATGGATAGGAAGCTGGTAAATCAAACAGGTGCAGAATGAGCTGGCACCCCCAAGATACTCAAAGCTCCCCTGAGCGGGGCCGGCAAACCAACCCCGCTCAGAAGCTCCAGCCCAATCGGGGCTGTGGGAGGAGGAGCAGAGCAACAACTTGAAAGAGACGCCGGCGGAAGGAGAGCACATGCGGCAAACACATCTAAAGCTCCCCCGATCAGGGTCGAGCACCTGAGCGAGGCCAGCAAACCAACCCCATTCGGAAGCTCCAGCCCAATCGGGGCTGTGGGAGGAGGAGCAGAGAAACAACTTTAAAGAGACGCCAGAGGAAGGAGAGCACACGCGGCAAACACATCTAAAGCTCCCCCGATCGGGGTCGGCAAACCAACCCCGCTCGGAAGCTCCAGCCCAATCGGGGCTGTGGGAGGAGAAGCAGAGCAACAACTTTAAAGAGGGCCCTTTGGCGTGGCCCTTAGTCGCAGACCAAGTAGCAGACAAGGATCGGCGTCCTAAGTCGATTCTGCTGCCCTGCCATAGCGGGAAAATCCACTGCCTGTAAGTTAACTCTGCAACATTGCATTGCCTCGACAATCCATTAATCATATAAATTAATGCTGTTACCTTGCCTGGACAATTCATTACTTGTAAACTAACCCTTCTGACTTGCCCTGACTGGACAATCCATTACTTATAAGCTAATACTGCTACCCTGCCTAGACAATACACTGTTTGTAGATTATTTTCAAATAACCTGCTGACCCAGGTCACTAAAATACATTTTACAAAATGCACTTCATTAACCACTATCTCATGGCCTACCTCACACTCCTCTACATGTTTGCACCCCGCACACATAGCATCAGACTCAATGAGCAAATTCCATTGTTCAACATACACACCACCCAACCCAGAGGCACACAAGCATCACACATATCCAAAGAACGCCAACAATCAAAGTATACAGCCCACAAACCATACAATGCCACACGTAACACACCCTCTTCACCACACATATAACGAACACACAAACCCAATCATAACAACAGATATCAGGTGTGCTCTACTAAACGCTAGATCTATCAGAAATAAATCAAATACTATCCTTGACCTAATCCACGACAAGAAGCTTGATATAATATGCATCACTGAGACTTGGCTAGATGACTCAAACCAGGTCATACTAAACCAAGTAACTCCAACAGGATACACGGCATTTAACTGCATCAGAGCACAAAAGAGAGGAGAAGGAGTACTAATACTTACCAGAAAGAAATACAGATTCAAAACAATCGCCGCCACTAACACAACCGAATCTAACACACTCACTATAGCCAACAAGTACCTAACTATCGCCCTCACATACAGACCACCTGAAACCACAACGGAACACTTATTCACAGTAATCGAAACGATATGCGCACATAACAGAAGACACAAACCCCTTGTTGCACTGGGAGACTACAACCTAATATCCGCACCCACCAGAGAAACCGCAACGTTGTTAAAAGCCACGGAGTCATTAAAATACTACCAGACAATTAACACCTCAATGCACCAACATGGTACAACCCCAGACATGGTCTTCATGCCAATGCAACTAGTGGAACAGAAAAAGACCACAAAACCAACAATCACGCCATTCCCCTGGTCAGACCACCATGTAATTGAATTCACGATGACCCTGAATAACCCCACCCAACGCAAAGATGATGAAAGAATAATTAGTCAGTTCAAAACATTTGACAGAGACTCATTCATAAATGACATCACCCCACAACTTAAACAGGATCATGACACCCTGGACCTAAACAAAGAAGAATGGAACACAATAATATCCAACGCAGCATCTCCCCAGCTATCAAAGATGATCAAGCATGCAAGAGACCCAACGCCCCATGGTAGTCACATGAAATCAGAGTTGCAAAGCGCACACTCAGAAGACTGGAAAGAAAATGGAGACAGGATAAATCACACAACCTCCTAACCCAATACAGAGATAAACAACGGGAATATAACAATCTTATAAATGAGCGTAGACAGCAACACCATATCAACCTAATCATGAAATCTACTACTAGACCAAGAGAACTCTTCAGCATTGTCCAAAAGCTCACCAAGGATGACACGCAACAAAGTACCCACCATCTTGACCCACAAAAATATGCAGACTACCTGAAGTCAAAAAATTCCAACCAAACGTGCTCTACATCATCACAAATGATCACATGACAAAAATGCAACATCAAACATGGGAGAACTTCAACATACCAACAAAGCAGCAAGTAGAAGACATTATATCTGGACTAAACACAACAACTTCACCATCAGACTCATACCCAATGAATTGGATCAAAGTTACAAAAAGCCAGTTTTCTCACCACATTCATAAAATTGTCAAAGATTCCCTCCAATAAGGATACATGCCGCAAACCCTAAAGCACGCAATGATACAACAAATACTTAAAAGTAACAATCTAAGCCTATCTGAGCCGAAATCATATCGTCCCATCTCCAGCCTGCCATTCCTTGCTAAAATCGTGGAAAAGGCAGTGCAAAGGCAACTTCAGGACCATATAGATATCAACGCCCCACTTGACATACATCAGCATGGATTTAAGCCCCAACACGGCGTGGAAACACTACTCACCTCCCTTTTCGACAATCTCCTAAGAGGCATAGACAACATAAAAACCGGATACCTGCTAGTGTTCATGGACATCTCGGCGGCCTTCGACACTGTGTCACACACTAAGCTATTGCAATGCTTACAACAGATAGGACTATGCAAGAATACCCTGAAATGGTTTACATCATACTTAGAAGGGCGAACGCAACAAGTCAAATGCGACCAAAAGAAATCACTACAATTCCCCGTCACGCAAGGAATACCTCAAGGCTCAGCCCTAACATCAATGCTCTTCAACATCTACATACAGCCCATATGCAACATCATCAAGCACCACAAACTGCATTATCACATTTATGCTGATGACATCATGGTGTACGCTCCAATCAATCTTCTAGCACTAAACACCACAGCAATAACAAAATGTCTCGAAGATATGAATGACTGGCTCATAGCCAACAATTTAACAGTCAACTACGATAAAACTGAGGCTATGTTCGTCACCAGGAACCCCACCTTCATACCGCCACAAACTATCAGCATCCTAGATAAACACATAGTAGTCAAAGAAGTTAAATATATGGGCATCACACTGGACAGAGCCTTGAACTTAAAGTCCCACATCACCAAAACCGCAAACAAGGCATATCATCGATTGAAAACAATCCGACAAATCAAACCAATGCTCCGTCAAGACCACTTCCGCACAGTGTGCCAAGCACTCATCACACCACTGCTTGATTATGGAAATTCACTATACCAAGGCCTTCCGCAACAGACATTCCACCCACAACAGATGGTACAAAACATCACAGCACGCATCATCACAGACACACCAAGGACCGAACACATCACTCCCGTCCTACAATAACTACGCTGGCTCCCAATGGTGGCAAGAGCTAAATACAAAACACTCATGATCATCTTCAAGATCATTCACCATCTCTCAGCAGATGTACTCCAAAACGTTATAACAAGGGACATCAGCAATAGACCAAGAAGAAGTAATAATGACAACATGATCTGCACACCTGCAGGCTATCACAAAACCAAACGGACAACTTCAAAAAGAGCACCTTCACTACTGGCATCTACACTATGGAACTCCCTCCCAATGAGCCTGAGGGCGTTAGATGACCTCACAGACTTCCGCAAAGACTCAAAACATGGTTATTCATAGAAACTTATGAGCATTCAGGAAACATCCCCTACCCAAATAGAAATACCACTACCTCCGCCAACTAAGCACACACCCACAAGTCTACAAAACCAAGGGATTAAATACCTTCATGTTAAATGTCACCTCAATTGTATTGTCTAAATGCTGTAAAGTAACTGTATTGTCTAATTATGTACACGCACCCTAATGTTAAATGTAACCCTCTGTCATGTGATGTGACCACCTTGATTGAAGGAAAAGGTGGTATACAAATCTGTCTAAATAAAATAAATAAATAAATAAAACAAACAAACAAAGAGGGAGCAGAGGCTCTCTCATTCAGTGGCTTTGCCAAAAAAAGGGGACAGCAACATATTTCCAGGCTATATAATTAAAATGCAGCAAAAACTGTAGCTGTTTAGTTATTTAGCCTAACAATAACACCCAGAATAGACACTAGTCACCAAAGTTAATACCCAACAATTAAGACCAGGTCACTAGAGCATAACAGATTTTGTTGGACTGATCTTAGGGAGGAATAAACCTCTTGAAAAGAGCGCAATAACTTCAAATCCGTGAACATAATAGTTTCAAATCCAGTTCATTCAATTGTGCAAGCCTATTTACAATAGGTATTATGCACAACGCAACACCGCATTTTGGGATGTTGAACATTGAAAAGACCATGCATCAGGTGAACTGCATTTCATGGATGGTCAGAAAAAACAGCTTATGTCAGCCAGAAACCTGCCAAGACATCTCAAACTCAAAAGACTAAAAAAGTGCTCTTTAATTCTACCACAGCATCTGACGTCACCGCTCACTGATAGAAGACTCTGCCCATTAAGCGGAACCAAAACAATGAATGATTTCTAAATTGAGTTCCAAATTTAAACCACTCGGAGTGACAAAGCAAAAATCCGTTTCTGCTCAAAGTATTGTAAATAAGCTTCACGAGCAGGCACTATTAAAGGGGAATCTTGGAGTGACACAGCTACCAGTAAAGTTTATTACTCTCATCATTACACTACTTGTGATTCTGACTTTGTTGTGTACTTGTTGTTATGCCATTGTATTCATTTTGGACACTCTTTCCAACAATTATCTTGGAGAGTCATTGATAGAGGTGGCAATAGTTAGGCTCGTTTACAATACCTTGAGCAGAGATGGATTTTTACTTTACAATCTGTCACTCTGGGTGATTTAAATTTGGAGCTTGATTGCAGACTATTATTTAGTTTATGATTTTTCTATCAATTTTCCTTACTATTCCTTTAAAATCTAGGTTAGCAGACCATTACATTTATTCATTGTTCTGTTTCTGCTTAATGGACATACCCCTTGGTCTAGGTCACACAGGCAAAATAAAGATAAACCCTCACCAAAGTAAAAAATAAACTTGAAACGGAACTTGAACAGAAACAGGAATCCTACACATTTGTACAAAAGCAACAACAGAGCTCCACAGCTAAAAGGGATGACTTCTAGCTTTAGGAATCAGTACACTATTATGACGACTTGATATTTTACTGGTGAAGGACAATCCAAAGAATTATAGAAAGAAGCCTGGTTTCAAACAAAGTATATTATAATATATCGAGCATCACAGCAAAGTACAAGACAACAAATACCAGGCAGCCTGAACTACCATGTGATGGCAGAGTCCACACTACACTATCCCCTTCCACTAATAACAGGCAACCTGCAACTCACATATGATATGTAGTTATTTAACTATTTATTGCTCACTAGTCTAGACAAGCAATATTTTCCACACACGTTTTAGGACTGTCAATACCACCCTCCACCTTTATCATTTTTAAAGCAATTGCAGTACATCTTAATTCTATCAATACAGACTTGACAAAAACCATTAATTCAGCAAACACATTCTGAAGAATTAACTTCAGTGCTTGCTGTAATCTGCAACACTGAGGTTCTCAGATCAGGTCAGTCCTGTGGCTTGATAAGAGTAGTTACTCACCTGTAACAGGTGTTCTCCAGGAGCAGCAAGAATCAGTCCTCACATATGGGTGTCATCAGCGCCGATGAAGCCCCAGCGGAGCATTTCCCCAGCTTTCTATGAAAGCCTTTGGGAATGCAGGCACGCATGCGTGGTTCCCTTCCCGCCTAAAGGTGCCATCTTACCTCAGTCAAATGACATAGCTAAGAACAGCACACAAAAATGAAAAAATAAACTATGTACAACTGCAACTCCCAGGGGAGGAGGGAGGGTTGTGAGGACTGATTCCTGCTGCTCCTGGAGAACACCTGTTACAGGTGAGTAACTACTCTTTCTCCAGGACCAAGCAGGAAGTTAGTCCTCACATGTGGGTGACTCCCCAGCTCTGGGCTACCGAGGAACCCAGGCTGAACAAGAGAACTCCCTCTAGTCGCAGCAGCAAAGAAAGGCTTTTCAAGGACAGAACCTCCACCGGTAGCCCAACAGAGGGCAGGAGGGCAGGAGTTGCCTAAACCTCAAAAAGATTCCGGAGTACTGCTTGGCCAAAAGCACTGTCCCTATGGGACTCCCTCTCCAGGCAGTAATGGGCCGCAAAAGTCTGGCTTGAAGACCAAGTTGCAGCCCTGCAGATATCTACCAAGGGCACAGAGCGGAGATGAGCCACTGAGGCAGCCATTGCCCTGACACGATGGGCCGTGACCCGACCCTGCAAAGGAAGGTCAGCCGCCTTGTAAGCCCAGGTGATACAGTCAGCTACCCAGATGGACAAGGTACGCTTGGACACAGCCAGCCCCAACATATTGGGGTCAAAGGAAACGAAGAGCTGAGTAGCCCTTCTATGCCCCTACGTACGGTCAAGGTAGAAGGATAAGGCCCTCCTACAGTCCAGGGTATGCAGGACTGCTTCAGCCTGGCTTGCATGAGGCCTAGGGAAGAATGTTGGAAGAACCACCTCCTGGTTGAGGTGGAAAGAGGAGACAACCTTAGGGAGGAACTTGGGATGAGTCCTAAGGACTACCCTGTTCCTATAAATCCTGGTGTAAGGCCTATCACAGACCAGGGCCTGAAGCTCACTTACTCGCCTAGCCGAGGTAAGGGCTATCAGGAAGAGTGTCTTCCAGGACAGGAAGCGTAGCGGACAAGTAGCCATCGGCTCAAATGGTGGGCGAGTCAGCTGCTGCAAGACCACATTCAGCTCCCACTCAGGGGCAGGACGACGGATGGGAGGCTTGAGCAAAAGCAAGCCCCTGAGAAAGCGGGACACCAAGGGGTGACCAGACAGAGAACGTCCCTCCACCAGAGAGTGGTGAGCTGCTAGAGCTAAGAGGTGGACCCGAACAGAATTGGACTTAAGTCCCTGATTTGATAAGTGCAGGAGGTACTGAAGCACAACTGGTACCGTACAAGAGAAAGGGTCCTCTGTACGTAGCTGACACCACACCGAAAACCTTTTCCATTTGAGAGCATAGGTTTTCCTAGTGGACTGTTTGCTAGAGGCTAGGACAACCTCCTCAACTTCCTGAGGTAGGCCCCAGGGAGCCAAAACTACCCTTGCAACCTCCAAGCCATCAAATTGAGAGCTTTGAGATTGGGGTGCAGAAGGGAACCCTGCTCCTGTGAAAGAAGGTCGGGTTGCAACCCCAGAGGTAGAGGCGGATCCACCGCCAGTTGAAGCAGAAGAGGAAACCAAGGCTGTCTCGGCCACCTGGGAGCTACCAGCAGGACTGAGGCCTTGTCCTGAAGAACCTTGAAGAGAGTTCAGGCCACCAAGGGCGTGGGAGGAAACGCATACAGGAGGCCCTGAGACCAAGATATCAGAAAAGCATCCGCTGCTATCCGCAGAGGATGCGGTTGTCTGGAGCAGAACTTTGGCAGTTGCTTGTTCATCGGGCTGGCAAAGAGATCTATCAAAGGGAGACCCCATTTTAGGAAGATCTTCTCAACCACTGAAGGATGCAGCTGCCACTAGTAGGGCTGCAGTATTCTGCTTAACCTGCCTGCCAGGTAGTTGTCCTGGCCTGGAAGGTAAACAGCCCTGAGGAGCATGTTGTGCCTGAGGGCAAATGAACAAAGGTCCTGAGCCTCCCGACAAAGGATCCGGGACCCAGTCCCACCCTGTTTGTTCACATAAAACATGGCTACTTGGTTGTCTGTCTGAATCAGGACAGATTGGTGAGCCAGGGTAGGAGTGAAAGCTTTGAGTGCTAACCGAATAGCTCTGAGTTCGAGGAGATTGATCTGCTGTGCAGCTTCCCAAGGAGACCACAGGCCCTGGGTGCACTTGCCCAGACAATGAGCTCCCCAGCCCTGCAGGGAGGCGTCTGTGGTCAGCACTACTGTGTATCCTGGAATCTGAAAAGGCACCCCCTTCAGTAGATTGGATGGGTGCAGCCACCAGTTGAGGGAGTGCAGAAATTGTCTGGACACCCTTATCCTGTCTCTGAGGTTGCCTGTGGCCTGTGACCACTGAGACAGAAGGCACCACTGTGCAGGCCTCATATGGAGCCTGGCATTGGGGGTCACATGTACCGTCGAAGCCATGTGGCCCAGAAGCCGCAGGCAGAGTCTGGCGGAGACCAGGGACCTGCTGAGAAACTGATTTGCCAAGGCCATCAACCTTTGGGCCCTGTTTGCTGGCAAGAAAGCCTTTGCCAGCAGAGAGTACAGCCTTGCTCCTATGAACTCCAAGTTCTGGGAGGGGAGCAAAGTGGACTTTGCAAAGTTTATGACAAACCCCAGCCTTTGGAGAAGAGTAATAGTGCTGAGGGTGGCCAGTTTGGCCTCCTGGCATGTTTGACCCATGATGAGCCAGTCGTCCAGATAGGGGAAGACAAAGATTCCCTGATTTCTCAGGTAGGCCGCCACCACTGCTAGGCACTTTGTGAAGACTCTGGGAGCGGAGGTGAGGCCGAAAGGTAGCACTCTGTATTGATAATGATTTCCTCCCACAATGAACCTGAGGTACTGTCTGTGGTCTGGATGAATGAGGATGTGAGTGTAGGCATTCTTTAGATCTAAAGAGCATAGCCAATCTCCCTGCTGGAGGTAGGGCAGAAGTGTCCCAAGAGTAAGCATCTTGAACTTCTCTTTCACGAGGAACTTGTTGAGGTTCCTGAGGTCCAGAATGGGCCGAAGGCCACCAGTTCTTTTGGGCACCAGGAAATATCTGGAGTAGAAACCGTGACCTTGTAAGTGGGGAGGCACAGGCTCCACCCCCATGTCCACCAACAGACCTTGAAGCTCTTGCAGAAGAAGGTCTGTGTGCAGGGGAGGCCTTGGCGGCTCCCCTGGAAAATATGGTGGAGGCAGTTGGTGAAAATGTAGGGCATAACCCTTGTGGACTATGCCCAACACCCAACTGTCCCCGGTGATAAGGGGCCACTGGTGGGCAAAGAGGGTGAGGCGACCTCCTGTGCAGGGTTGGGAGAGCAGTGGAGGAGAGGCTACACTCAAGGAGTCAAAAACCCCCACCCTGCGGAGTGGTAGCAGGGGCCTGTGGCTTGGGGGTCCTCTGCCTACGGGGCCCATTACCCTGCCCCTTGGCTTGCTGACCCTGGGGGGCAGCTTGGGCAGCCTGATATTGCGGGTACTGTTTGTAGGCAGTGCCCTTCCTCGGGTAAAAGGGCTTTTTACCCGAGCCCTTCTTTTTATGAGAAGGGGCAGAGGTCTTTCTAGACAGCCTTGTCCGTGTGAGGTGCTCAGTTTCGAGCTGAGCGGCCTTCTCGGTCATGGGCTTGCCAAAAAGGTTTTCACCTCGGCAAGGGACATCGACCAACTTGTCCTGAACCCATGGCTCGAGGTCCGATGACTGCAGCCATGCCTGGCGTCGAGCCGCGACGCCGGCTGCCGCAACTCGGGCTGAAGCCTCGAAGCCATCGTAGGCGGCACGGGACATGAACTTCGAGCAGTCCCGAATCCCCGAGGACAAGAACTTAAATCTCTGTAAGGGTTCCCCGAAGAGACCAGCAGAGAACCCGGCCAAGTCCTTGGCCAAATCCCGTAAGTACATGCCCATGTACAGCTGGTAAGACTGGACACGGCAAGCAAGCATCGAGCTTACGTGTCCAGCAGACTCCGGCTCCACGCAAGGTACTTTTGCAGGCTTCTCGTGTTCCACGGGCCAGGGGCGACGGTCAGGGGTCTTAGACCTGGCCCTCGAGGAGCCAGGGACCTCCGACGATGACGCCCTCGCGAGTCGCTTCTTCCTCTTGCGTTGCCGGTCGGGGGACCCCCTGTCCGAGGAGCTTCGACGGCGCTCGGGATCGGAATCCCAAGATGTCGAGGCCTCAGATGAGGTCCGGGCCCAGCCGGAGGCTGAGTCCGAGAAAAGCCTTTCTTTTTGCTGTTGTCGACTTCGGAGTGCCTTGGAAGACATCGTCCCACATGGCCCGCACGACTTAGGGTCGTGGTCAGGGCTGAGGCACCGAAGGCAGCAGTCGTGTGTGTCGGTGAGAGACATTAATTTCTTACACCGATCACACTTTTTAAAACCACCGGAAGCCATCGGGGAAAAAAAGAGTCCCCGCGAGGTCAAAGGACCGGCCTTCCAGGGAAAAATGGAAAAAAGGGTGCGAACGCCAGCCACGAAGGGCAAAAAACGAAAAAGAAGAATCAGGCTCAATACCGGTGTACCGAACCCGGCGGGAGGGGAACCGGTGTCGAACCAGGAGAAAAAATAGCGATAATCGCCGAAAAAAATCTAATTTTAACCGGGAAAACAGGACACACGTCCGGTGGGCTTCACGGAAAAAAAGAGACTGAGGTAAGATGGCACCTTTAGGCGGGAAGGGAACCACGCATGCGTGCCTACATTCCCAAAGGCTTTCATAGAAAGCTGGGGAAATGCTCCGCTGGGGCTTCATCGGCGCCGATGACACCTATATGTGAGGACTGGCTTCCTGCTTGGTCCTGGAGAAAGCAGCGATTTGCATTGTCACAAGAGACTTTTTAGCATTCTCTGCTAGCCAGAGAATAGAACTTAAGGTTTCAGAGTCTGAAAAGGATTCTTTTCTAGACTCAGGTCAGCTGGGACTCTTCAATGTGACCATAGGCTTGGTGCCATATTACCTCTCCCTTCTACAACCAAATTTCAACCCGATGCCTTCCTCTCCAGTCCTGCAGAAGAGCATCACTCCATGCCACGTCTCTATCCTCTGATGACTGTATTCCCTCTGGAAATTTCAAAGCTATAAGAAAATGGGTGAGAGAAGCCTCCCATAACTGGATGCCTCTCTTAAAGCTTTCATGCAGCAGCCAGCACTGTGCAACTTGATCAGGGTGCAGCATGAAAGAGAAATGGGATAGGAGACAAAGGTGAAATTAGACTTATCTGCTAATTGTTTTTCCTTTAGGAACTCCAGGCTAGTCCTGAACCTATGGGTCTTGCTCCTCCTCCAGCAGCTTTGGAGACTAAGAAAACGTCACTTCTTTTGATGTCACCGGTATAAGTAGCCCGGATCCGCCTCCTGACATCAGTAACCTATTGACAAAGCCAACTCACCAGAGCAACAATTAAGTAGCAATTTTAGCAAAACATTCTTAATCGAATCGATAAGCAAACTAAAAGGAGCGACACTATACAGAAAAAAAAGCTTGCGCCCTCCATACCCATCATCTCACGTGCTGAGATTCCCATTTCCTGACAGAAAGGAAAAAAGTGTGAGTGTAGGTATACGCACCCCATAACCATCTCTCCCAACGGATCACCCTGGGGAATACCCTCCCCGAGAAGCTTACCTGTCATACCTGTATGTTCTTGTTTAATGTACACCGCACTGATTGTAATAGCGTGGTATAAAAGAAATGTTAAATAAATAAATAAATACCTGCATTGCTTCAGGTGCTAGTCCACATAAAAACTGGGAGGGATACAGGACTAGCCTGGAGTTCCTAAAAGAACAAAAATTAACAGGTAAGTCTAATTTCATCTTCCTTAGTGTTCCTCCAGGCTAGTCCTGAACCTATGTGGATGTAACAGAGCAGTGCACAGAATCAACGGGAGGGACCTGCCACCCCCGCCTGAAGCACAGACGAGCCAAAACAGGTATCTCCCTGAGCCTGCACATCCAGCCGGTAATGCCTGATAAAGGAATTCAAGGACAACCACGTAGCCGCCCGACAAATTTCCACCGCCAGCACCAAACTACGCTCCACCCAGGATGTAGCCTGCGCTCTAGCCGAATGCGCTCTCAAACCGTCCGGAACTGGTCTACCTCTTAAAATATATGCCGAGGCAATCGCCTCTTTCAGCCACCTAGCAATGGAAGCTTGACCTTTGGTAGGACCCCCAAACAACACAAACAGCCTATCCGAACTCCTGAATGAAGCGGTAGCTTTCAAATACCTCTTTAGAGCCCTCCTAATGTATAACCTATGCAACTGCTGACCAGCGGCAGCCTCCCCGCCTGTCGCAAACACTAGCAGGGACACCATCTGATTCACATGAAACGGTGACACCACCTTAGGCAAAAAGGATGGCACCGTCCTCAATACTACTTTGGACTCACTAAAAACCAGGAAAGGCTCCCTACAGGATAACGCTTGTAGCTCCGAAATCCTCCTGGCGGAAGCAATCGCTACCAGAACCACCACCTTCAAGGTCAGATCCTTTAACGACGCCCTAGCCAACGGCTCAAAATGTGTTTGCCCCAAAACATCCAGAACCAAACGTAAATCCTACTTCGGGACTAGCTGCCTACATGGCGGGCGCAAAAGAACTATCGGTCTCAAAAACCGCTTGACATCCGGGTGACCCCCAAGCGCTTGACCTCTGACCTTCCCGCGGTAGCATGACAACACCGCCAACTGCACCCTCAGAGAAGCAGCCGCTAAACCCTTCTCATATCCAGCCTGCAGAAACGCCAGTACCTGCGGAACGGAAGCCTGTAAGGCTGAAACATTGTGCTCTGCACACCAAGCTTCGAATATTCGCCAAACTCGAACATACGCCAAAGAAGTCGATCTCCTCCTAGCCTTCAACAATGTGGACACTACTGCCGGTGCATAACCTCCCGCCGTCAACCTTGCCCTTTCAAGAGTCAAGCTGTATGCGAGAATCGATCCACCTGAGGCATCAACAGCGGACCTTGCCATAGGAGATCCTTCCGAACTGGCAGCTTCTAAGGCTTGTCCCCCAGGAGTCTGACGAGATCCGCATACCACGGTCGCCTCGGCCAATCCGGCGCAATGAGAACCACCGGCCCTCTGTGAAGTTCGATGCGCTGAAGAACCCGGCCGATTAAGACCCACGGCGGGAACACATAGAGCAGCCGGTCCCTCGGCCACGGCTGAACCAAAGCATCCAGGCCCTACGACATCCTCTCTCGCCTTCTGCTGAAGAACCGACTTGCCTTTGCGGTTTGAATGGTCGCCATGAGATCCATGACCGGGGTGCCCCACCACTGAACCAACATCTCAAACACCTGCGGGTGAAGGGTCCATTCCCCCGGATCTACTCTTACCCGACTGAGAAAATCGGCTTGCACATTCTCCACTCCTGCGACATGCGCCACTGAGACCGCCAACAGATGCCTTTCGGCCCACACGAACAACTGGTTGGCTTCGGCTTCCAGCGCCCGACTGCTTGTGCCCCCTTGGTTGATATACACCACCGCCGTGGCATTGTCGGGGAAGACCCTGATGGCTTTCCCGTGAAGGCACACCCGAAACGCCTCCAGCGCCAGAAATACAGCTCTCAACTCCAACTGATTGATGGACCACGTACTCTCCTGAACGGACCACACCCCCTGTGTGAACCTGCCTTGGACATGTGCCCCCCAACCTGAAAGACTGGCATCTGTCGCCAGGGGAATCCACTCGGGTACTTCCAATGGCATCCCTTTCTCTAGCGACGCTGTCCGTAACCACCATAGCAGAGAGAAGTGCGCCTCCAGCGGACAGGGCAACCGCCGCGAAAGACTGTCGTTCTGATGGGACCAGCGTCTTAGTAACGCTCTCTGTAGAGGTCTCATGTGCGCCCTCGCCCAGGGCACTACCTCGATCGTCGCCGCCATTGTCCCTAACAGCTGCAAGTAGTGCCAGGCCGTTGGGCACCTGCTGTGGAGAAACTTGCGGATGAGACACCTCAAACCTTGCGCCCGGCTCTGCGGAAGAAACACCTTTCCATCCCTCGTATCGAACCGAGCCCCCAGATACTCCAGGGTCTGAGAAGGCCTTAACCTGCTTTTGGCCCGATTGACTACCCAACCGAGGGACTCCAAGAACGCCACCACCTTGCCCGTGGCCGCGGCGCTCTCCTCTTCAGACTTTGCTCGAATCAACCAATCGTCCAGATAAAGGTGCACCAGGATGCCTTGTCTCCTCAACACCACTGCCACCACCACCATCACCTTGGTGAAGGCCCACGGCGCGGTTGCCAGGCCAAATGGCAAAGCTTGAAACTGGAAGTGCCCCATCGGAACCGCGAACCTCAAAAACCTCTGATGCTCCTGCCAAATGGGAATTAAGATACGCTTCTGACAAGTCGAGCGACGTAAGGAACTCGCCCTTGTGTACCGCTATGATGACGGACCTCAACGTCTCCATCCGAAAATGAGACACTCGGAGACAGTGGTTCACGCGCTTGAGATCCAAAATTGGCTGAAAAGTCCCTTCCTTCTTTGGCACCACGAAATAAATGGAGTATCGACCACAGCCGTATTGGTCTGGAGGCACCGGGACCACCGCTTCAAGGAAAAGCAGACGCTTCAGGGTCTCCTCCACGGCAGCGTACTTTGTCGGTGCCCTGCACGGAGAAAGTACGAATGAATCGATCACTGGACGCCGAAGTTCCAAAGCATAACCTTCCCGGATAACCTCCAGCACCCACTGATCGGACGTGATCTGGGTCCAGGCAGTGTAAAACCTCCACAGGTGCCCCCCTATTGGCTCCTGCCCCGCCTGGACCCCCCTGGCTTCATTGCGACTTTCTGGAATTGGAGACCGAGGCTCCAAACCGCCTACTCGCTCCTCTAAAGCCTCGAAACCCCTGGCTACGATAGGGAAACCAACCCCTTTGGGCCTGTCCAAACCTAGGGGAACGAAAACGCCGAAACTCCCTTTGTTGGCCTTTAGCCGGCGGCCCCGAGCATCCTTGCTTCTGCTTATCCTCCGGGAGCCTGCCCCCTTTTGACTCCCCCAAATCCTTCACGAGCTTCTCCAGGTCTTCACCAAACAAAAGCTTACCTCTAAAATGACAGTTCACTAAGCCTAGATTTCAAAGAAGTATCCGCCGCCCAATTCCGTAACCACAGATACCTCCGGGCCGCCACCACCGATGCCATGCTATTGGACAAACCTCAAACGAGATCATAATGAATATCAGCCAAATAAGCCGCCCCCGTCTCTATCCTGGCCGCTTCCGCCATCGAATCGACCGCTTGTCCAGCCTGCAGTCCCTGTGCCCAACGCAGACAAGCCCTGGCTACTCAAGCTCCACAAATGGACGCCCTTAGGGACAACGCATTAACATCAAAGACCTGCTTCAACAAGGTGTCCAACTTTCTGTCCTGCGCATCCTTCAGCGCAGCACTGCCCTCAACCGGAATAGTAGTTTTCTTCGTAACTGCCGAGACCGTGGCATCCACCTTGGGAGATTTTAACAACTCCTGATCCTGCTCTGCTAAAGGATAGAGCTGAGACATAACTGTGGACCCTCTCAGTCCAGCCTCAGGCATATCCCATTCACCTTGTATCATTTCTTTAAACACTCTGTGCACAGGAAAAACCTGCTGCGACTTCTGAAAAGCCTGCAACAAGGGGTCTTCCAACGCCGCCTCATCTGCCGGACCTCCTGTTGGCATATTAAGCGCCTTAAGGGTCTCCGCTATGAGCGCCGGCAACTCATCTCTGTGAAAAATCCAAACCACTCGGGCCTGGTCCTCCTGCTCGGTAATCTCTCCTTCCTCCAAGTCTTCCTCCAACTCTAAATCCTGCCCTAGGTCTTCTAACTCCACGCATTAGGACGACACGGATTGACCAAACAACTCCTTTCTGGACCAAAGCTTCTTTGCCAGTATCGCTAAGCCTCCTAAGCTTAGCGGGGTACCTGGGTGCTTTTCTGCCAAACCCCCTTCTGCCGAACTAGGGGAAGGTTTACACTGCGCCCCTGCAAACGCTTGCTGAAGGAGCGCTACAAACTGCGGGGAGAAGATGGCCTCCAAGCCCCCCGGGACCTGGCCCGGCGACCCCGGCTCTCCTGCAGAGAAGACGGCCCTGGCAGTGGTTCCAGGGAGGTCTCCCCCAGCTCCCGAGGCACAGAGAGATCCGAAGCCCCTTCCCTTGGGCTCCCTCCACTCTCTGCAAGGCCCTGCTCCATGGGCACTGTTTCCCTAAAACAGCTCTTGCAGACCCCTGCTTCAGAAACAGCCCCTCGCTTGGACCCACACAACAAACAGAGGGATTTCGACGGCATTGCACCTGATCCAGAGAAATGGCAAAAATTCTTCCACTCCTGCTCACCAGACCGTGCAGACAAACCTAAACAATGAGCTCTCCTGCATCGACTTTTTTTTTTGTTTGTTTGTTTGTACAACCGAGTCGGCTCCTTTATACTGCCTGCACCTCAATGCCAAGAGGAAGAATAAAAAACGAGGCCGTTAAACTGAAAAAACGGGTCGAGAAAAACCCCCGGCCAGGCTTTCCCGCGCGCGATTTCCTGAAGCGCGGCCTACCACGGGACACACACGCGGCCCGAGATATCCACCGTAGTCAACGAGAAGCTCGATGACCCCGGCCCCCTTACCTTGTAAAAAGCACCTCTCTTCGTGCACTCCAGCCCTCCTGCGCTCAGCCGAGATCGTGGCTTCGGCGCCCGGGGCTAAGCACAGCCGTCTGCTTTCCGGCCAACCTGCCAAGTCCCACCGGTAAGAAAACCTCGGCTCCCGACTGGCAGGCTAGCTCCTGGCTGTTTCTGGGCTTCTTCTGCCGGTTCCTCACCCAATTGGTGGGTTCGGGAATCGTAGGACAGTACACCTCCCCAGAAATCCGCTCTAAGCCGACGCACCCCAAAACAGTAAGGAAGAGACGGGAGGGGGGGAGGGGGGGCGGGGAGGAAGGTCACAGAGAAATGTTAGCTGAAGATCACGCAGGAAAAGTAGCTCAGCACAGTGACTGCCCTAACAGCACTACCCACAGCAGAACTAAACCTTCCCAAACACCCAAAAGCTTAATCCTCTTGCTTAATTGCTCCTTTAAGTGAGCCCTAAACCTGGGCTCACCAGCCCTCCAGCTGCTTGGAGACTGAGAATACTGATGTCAGGAGGCGGATCCGGGCTACTTATACTGGTGACATCAAAAGAAGTGACGTTTTCTCAGTCTCCAAAGCTGCTGGAGGAGGAGCAAGACCCATAGGTTCAGGACTAGCCTGGAGGGACGCTAAGGAAAAGGAATACATATCTTCAGTAATATGAAACAGTCAGCAGTCCCTGTGAATACCCGTGAAGACAGCACACATGGAGAAGAAAACCTAACAGTTGCTCTTTCTGCACATACATGTGAAGCACATCCTGAAATTGCAGGTAATATGCACTACCATGGTCAGATATCGTACCCTTTTGAGACTTCAGGTCTTCATTCTCCTTTTTCAGCTTTTCGATTTCTGCCAACAACTCTAACTTTCTCTTGTCAGACTCCTGCAGTTTGCTGTAGAAATGTACAATGGCATATTAGATAGCTCCATGCTAATATCAAACTTCTGCCTCTTTGCACAATTTTACCTATCGACAACTACTTTGGTTAAAACTCAGCCACTCAAGTTGCACTGTAAGATAAAGCAGAAGAATCACCAGGAGAGAGGCTGGTTATAGAATTCTGTTAGGGGTTGTTTAGAACAAAGGAGAGGAGAACTTGCCAAAGGGAAAGAAGAATTAGCTTAGTTTAACCTTTAGGAAGGCCCATGCTTTTAACTTATGAGCAAGTGTATGAACCCCAAACCCTAAGAATAAGAACAAAAGACCATGTTTACAGTGAAATATAACACACATAACCGCTGTCTGTAACTGCCTTGTGCTTTTCCACCTCTCATATTTTCCACAGAAACAGGGAACAATGTTCTCTTCTGCTGGCAGAAAGCAGATTATTCCACCAATGATGCTAGAATACAGTGCTTAATACTACTTTATATGCTGCTGGCCTGCCAGAGTACTGTCAAAATCGTTGCATATATGTGGTAGGTTCAAACAAGAGTATGTGCTTTAGACAGTGGTACTTGATTGACAGCACTTGAAGTCTGCAGTGAATACAACTATTTTAAACTTTTAATGGCTGGAGCCGGAATTTTTCGATTTGCAAAATTCATGAAAAGTAATACCAGAGACAAACTCTTCAGGGTCCAATGTGTTAATTCTATGTTCAGTTCACAGAACGTGTGGGCAAGGTCGGGACAGCACTAGACAAACAAGGTGGCTGCCTTGGACAGCAGAAATTTAAGGGCGACAAAAAACAAATTGAAAGTACAAGGAGGAATTAAAATCCATGTAATTAAATGAAGGTGCTATTGATTTGGAGACAAAGTGCAAATTACCAGTTTCATTGGCAGCATCAAGTGAGCTATCTATCATCCAACAGCACATCAGAGTGCATGCGACTGGCAGGGGTGGGCACATGGCTGAAGGTGCGTCTAGGGTACCAGATACCTTAGGTTTGCCCTGTGCAGGGCTGGCCCGTCCACTGAGCGAGAATGTTTTTTGCACAGGGCCCGGCGTTTCAGGGGGCCCCGCACAAAGAACATTCCGCTTTAAAAGTAAACTAAAAAAAAAAAAAGCTGGCTGCTGCCACCGCCGCAGCAGAATAGAGTGCCCCGCGGGGCCCCCCCCTGCCCGGCAGAGCACTCCCTCCCTCACTGCCTGCCTCAGTCCCTCTCCGCTTCGGCTTTCAGAGCCGCGAAGGGAGAGATTCTCCCTCCCGACTCTGTTAAGCCCGCCGGGGCAGATGGGAAATTTCCCATAAGCCCCAGCGGGCTTAACAGAGCCATGAGGGAGAAACTCTCCCTTCATGGCTCTAAGCCGAAGCAGAGAGGGACTGAGGCAAGCAGGGAGGGAGGGAGTGCTCTGCCGGGCAGGGGGGCCCTGCGGGACACTCGATTCTGCCACTGCTGCGGTGGCGGCAGCAGTCAGCTTTTCTTTTAAGTTTTAATTTTCCCTGGGTTGATGGGAGGGGTTAGGGCTGGTAATGGGCTGGAGGGGGGTTTAGGACTTGGGCTGGAGGGGGGTTTAGGACTTGAGGTGGACTGATGGGGTTAGGACTGGTAATGTGCTGTGGGCTGATGGGGGGGTTATGACTGGTAATGGGCTATGGGGGGTTAGGACTGTAATGGGCTGATGGGGGGGTTAGGACTTGAGGTGGGCTGATGGGGTTAGGACTGGTAATGTGCTGTGGGCTGATAGGGGGGTTAGGACTGGTCATGGGTTGGAGGGCTTGCTAGGACTGGAAATGGGCTGAGTGGAAGGGGAGGCTTGAACTGCAAATAGCTGATGGGAGGGGGCTTGGAATGGAAATGGGCCGAGTGGAAGGGGGCTTGAACTGCAAATAGCTGATGGGGAGGGGGGCTTGGAATGGAAATGGGCTGGGAGGGGAGGGAGCTAGGACTGGAAATAGGCTGTGAGGGGAGGGAGCTAGGACTGGAAATAGTCTGAGTGGGGGGGAGCTAGTACAGGAAACGGGCTGATGGAGGGGCTAGGATAGGACTGAAAATGGGCTGTTGGGGGAGCTAAGATTGGAAATGGGCTGTGGTGGGGGCTTGGATTGAAATGGACTCATGGAGGGGCTAGAACTGGAAGTAGGCTCATAGGGGGCTTGGACTGAAATGGGCTGAATGGAGGGGAGCTAGGATTTGACATGGGCTGATGATGGGGCTAGACATGGGCTGATGGGGGGTTGGGATTGGAAATGAGCTGATGGAGGGACTCGGATAGGACTGGAAATGGACAGGGGAGCTAGGACTGGAAATGGGCTGATGCGGGGACTAGAAGGGTGTGGATGCTGGGTGGGGCTGGAACTAGAAAGGAGCTGATTTTGGGGGAGGATTAGAATGGGATGGGGCTGGGAGAGTGAAATGAAGAGGGGAAAAATATTTTGTGTGGGAGGGAAGAAAAATCTACAATTGGCCGGGTATTGGAAGAGTATGTGGGGATTGAGGATGGAGGGGTAAAATTTGAGTAGATGAAATAGGAATGAGGAAAGAGCAAAAGGAGAAAGATTAGTATGTTAAAGTAGATGTAGAGAGAGAATGGAAAAAAAACTAGAGGAGAGAAGAAAGGACAAATGGACAGCAGATGGTGAGAGTTAGCAGAAGACACGAAGAAACCAGAAGAAAGTGGCTGGAGAAATTGCAACTGAAAAAAATGCACAAAAGGTAGAAAAATATCTCTTTATTTTGAATTTATTAAATGGAATATGTCAGCTCTGGGAAATGTGCATCATTAACGTCTGTGCTTTGTTTAGTAGAAGAGGAAATTAATTTATAGTTTTATTTCTACAGTGTTGTTGTACATTCCAAGTTTGGCTTTTGGGGTTCCCAGTTTAATTACTGTCTTCCTGTTTCTAAATTGTGATTCCTTGTTTGGTGATGGTCTGTTCTGCATGTGTAACTGAGCTGAGGTATTCTGTTTATGTAGTTGCTATTTGACATTGCCACTTGTTCCCTTTCCCCAGTAGGTCATGTATTGTTATTCTCTGAAATGTATTGGTTAAATATTTTCAGTGTTGCCTTTTGATAGGTAGGGCCTGGTGCTTTGTGAGTCCTGGTAGTGCTGTTAGGATACGGTGGGTTTGCTATGGGTTCTAAATGGGCAGTGTTTGTAGTAGTTCCTAATGTGCCTGGCAGTTGGCACTGGATTATAGTCATGTAGAAATCTTTTAGTCTTTCTTTATCCATACACTCATTAAGAGGCATGTTTACTAAAAGTTAGTGAATGGTAACATTATGCAAATGTTTATGCAAATGAGGCCCTGCACCTAGTCTCCGCACATGGCCTCGCACCCCCCTTGGGCCACCCCTGGCCCTGCGTGTGCGTCTACACATACTTACAAACTGATAACAGACACGGACTTCTCAAGCCAAGTTAGCCGGCTTATATTCTCTGCCTACTGAGACTACAGATTCTGCTTGAATGTCTGGCTTTAGACTCACACTGACACCATCAATAATTCACTGCTCCAGGATCCCACACAGACCAGGCCATCAGTGTTTGATATATTTGATTTTTTTCAAAACATAAAACATTAAGGAAAAGAGAACTAAAAATTAACTTAAAACTGAAGTCTACTACTTTTTGTGTATTAGGACTCAATAGAACACTTCATTTCTTAGCAGGTAAAGTGGTTCTTTGATGAGTAATAAATGTATGCACTGGAAATACTGCAAACTGGTTATAACCAGGCCTGGGTTACTGTAGATGTTTTTCATTCATGGGAACTAGATGCTTTGAAAAATTATTAAAGCATTCTCTAGCCTGGCTTTACTGTGCAGCACAAGGACTTCCAGTTAACCATATGTTGTTTTATGTCTTCCACCATATATCTCCTAAATTTAATGGTGAAAATAACTTTCTATACTCTTAAATACTGCATAATGCACACAGAATGAAAAGCTTGGAATATGTTCCATTAGCAGCTGGTGACACCACAGAATGGTCTGACACAATCTACCGATGAATAACAGTGCCTTGTAAAGGGCTTCACAGTCTTTGCACACTTTGCACATTCTGCTGTGTAGGACACACAATTTAAAAGGAAATAAAGTAGGAGTTGGTTTCACTGATCTACAAAACATATTCTACACAAAAGGGGTCTGTAATATTTTCCTGCTCAAGTCTTACTGAGTACCTTCATGTGGTGACCCCGTTGTATAAAATCTATACCAAATCTCAACAAGACAGTCTGATAAAAATATGATAGGAAGAAAAAAGGAAGATACATACTGGCTGGATGTCATCCAGGATAAAAAGGTGCACTAGAGGTTAATGATGGTGGTAGAGATAATGCAAAACCTTCAGGATAGGATAATATCCCTGATGCAGCCATAGGTCATAGTGAACTTGTTCATCAACCCACTGTAGCAGGAGAAAAACCACAGAAACTAACGAAATACTAAAAGGACTGAAGACTGTTAGGTGGACCCCTGAAGAAAAAAAAAGAAATAATGTACTGCTACAAACCCTTTATTTGGTTACAGAGGATAAACAAAGAGAGGTCACCAAAAAATGAAAGAGAGAGATAAATCCCAATGGAAAAACTGGAAAAGGCTACTGATGCAAATATCAGATCTCTAACTGGACAAATTAAAGAAAGATATTTAAGTCAGGATGTATTAAAACAGCTGAGCAGTTCCACAGAAAGAGAAATAGAGAGATAATGGGTTCAGAAAGGAGTACAAAAAAAGAGATGCCACAGCAATCAGAGCACTTTAATGAGACAACAAAGGGCATATCTGAGGAAGGTGAGAACATCGAACTGGAGGGACAGAATTGCATAAGGCTGCATGAGGAGGAAATGCAGGATGGCCCAGTGAGTGAAGGAGGAACTGGAGAGAACGTGAATAATCTGGAACAGACCAGAAAGCAGAAAGAAGAAGAGAGACAAGAGAGAGATCAGGAGATTGAAGAGTTGATCATGGCCCTCCTGGCCTGCATGGAGGTTGATAAGTATGTTGGGGCTCAAGACAGAGATTGACTGCCAAAGTTACACCTTATATCTAAGGCAAAAAGCATGATAAGTAAAATTAATAAGGACATAATTTACATTAAGAAACCATCAATGATTAGTACAGAAATAAATCAGATCCGGTACTGTACAACTTAACTTGTAACCAAGACAATTCTACCAAAAAAGACACAGGATCAGAAGACAAGGAGAAAGATAACTCCTCCTCGTTGGAAAAAACATATTGAAAAAATAAAATAAAATCACTGCGTGCCGAGGTGTCCCTGATAGATGGGTATCTCAAAGGATCAAAATCACTAAGATAATGCGAAAGATCCAAAACATCAAAATGAAACATGCTGCATTAACAGCTCCAATAATACACCAAAAGTAACAGCAGAAGCTAAAAAATGCAGAGATATGAAGAAAACAGGAAAGAGATATCAAAATAAATTATTTAGAAAGAACCCAAAGCAGTTTTACAGAGAACTGGGAAAGAACATAGTGAGGTGAAAATACCACCAAGATTGATACAGAAAAATTCTGGAGAAATCTATATGAAAACCTTGTAAAGCGCAACCACAAAGTAGAAAAGCAATTGGATAAACTGAACATCGAAGCTATGGACTACCCTGAGGTAACACAAGAACTGGAAAATAGATTAAAAGAGCCCCAAATTGGAAAAGCCCTGATCTGGATGGAGTAACTAATTTTTGGCTCAGTTAACATCCCTTCACCATGACCTGACAAACTGCAAAAATCAATTAATCAGATAGCCAGATTTAATACCACAGTGGCTAATAACAGGAAAAACACTTCTCTTTCCAAAGAGAGATCCAATTAACATTTCCCAAAAATTATAGACCAATAACTTATCTGTCTACAATCTACAAGCTATTTACTGCAATAGATGCTGACAGAATTTATGACCATATTGATTACAATAATATCTTGGCAGTAGAACAGAAAGGTAACAAAATGGGAGTATAGGGAATCAAAGACCAGCTACTGCTAAACAAAGACATCATGACTAGTGCCAAGAAAAAGCAGAAATTTTAGCATAGCGTGGATTAACTATAAGAAAATCTTTGACAGTGTCCCACACACCTGGATCATACATTGCCTTGAAATGTATAAAGTAAATTCTAAAGTGACTGAGTACATCAAATTCACCATGAAAATGTGGCAAACCGCACTCCATCTACAGTATGCAGATGGACAGCTCACCATCCCTAACATCAAGATCCAGGGAGGAATATTTCAGGGAGATTCCTTGTCACCACTCTTGTTTTATATAACACTTAATCCTTTGAGTGCATTTCTTAACTCTTTGGGATATGATTTTAGTCTTAACCCTAAAGATTTCAAGAAAAAGGAACCCAAATGGCCAAACCAACTAAAATATTCAATCAATCAGGTAGGACCTAACCTAAAGAGCTAGAAGAATGCACAGTACACTTTTTTGTTGGAATGTTTGTTGTGGCAGGAATCAACTTGTTGAAAAACAAACTTTTCCTTTTTAACCATTTATAAGGCGACTCTCATCGCCCAAATGTGTTTAAAACAGCCAAATGTGCAAAACGCAAACTGTGAGGTGGGTTAAAAAAAACCTGTCACTTAGCTTGAGATGTAATAAAACTCCTCTCATGAACAAATAGAAATCTTTGGCGCTCCTAGTGAGCTATATAATTGAAGATCCCATCCAATGACAGCAAACACAGTCCTGTGTTTCAAGCCCAATCAAAACTATGTGAGCTCTGCTTCATGCGCTTCATCAACTATGGGCTTCAAGCTTACAAAGTTCTGGTCACCCGCCACAATGGTGGTAAGTATATTGCTCATAAACCAACCTTTGTCAAATGCCATTATAACGTCAGAAAGAAAACCGTGATGTCCTGATGTCATTCAGAAGCTTTCACACTCCATTGGCCAAAGAAGCCTCCATCAATCTAATTCTAAATTTAAACCTCTAAGGGCAACTGATTTCAGCCTGAAAATTCAAGATTGTTCCACAAATTGCAAAGAAGATTTGCGATCGCCAGCCTGTGGCCCGGGGACACAAAATCAATGACATGACACAAAGTCCAAAAAAAATATGGTGCATTTGGAGGCAATGAGGAACTAAAGGTGCAGATGTTACTTTGTTATTAATTCTAGACATACGTTCACTCAAGCGAAGTCTGATAGGTTGCGTTGTTCTTCCAATGAATTTGTAGGAACAAGGGCAAATAAGTAGGTATACAACAAAGGAAGACGAGCAAGTTGTATGACAACATGTACAATATTCAGTTCCAGTACAATCAGCAATCCAAGAAGCTCCTGAAATAGTGGTAGCGCAAATTTACAATGAGAACAATGAAAATGGCCAGGCTTGGGATGGTTTAAACTCTCATGATCCTTCAAGACTCCTGCATGAATTAAAAAGTTTCTCTATAGGTACTATCCAACTCCCCTTGAAAACAATAATGAAGAGACAAAACATGCCAATGTTTTCTAAGTAATGATGTAATTTGAGATGCATACAGCATGTAAGGTAAAATCACCACAGTCTTGGGATCAGAATCAGATGGAAGAACATTGGGAGTGTCAGGGTGAATTAACCACCCACGATGAGAATATCTTGCACGCTGATATGCTTTTTTGGTGACATTCATAGAGTAACCTCTCTCAGCTAGTCTGTGTATCAAATCGCGGGAATGTCTTTTAAATTCTGCCAAAGTACAGCAAATCTGTCAGATACGGAGAAATTAGCCCAAAGGTAAGCTTCTGCAAAGGGGGCCCAGATGATAACTGTGGCAATGAAGCAAACTGTTCCATTGGACAGACTTGCGAAACAGGGTTGTCAATAACTTGCCATGTGATCTTTATATACTAAGAGATCTAAAAATTCAATATGTAAATTAGGATGTTTAGATGTAAATTGGATATTGGATTTAAATGTATTGACCCAGCTCTAAAAAAGTCTAAAGACGACAAAGAATCCATCCAAAGAAAAAATTATATCATCCAAGAATCGCACCCATAAAGGAATATGGGCAAACCAAGGAAACGAGTAGATAAACTCAGATTCAAAATCAGCCATATAAATGGTAGCAACTGATACAGTAGCCCCCATAGCAATAACAAACACTTGCAAATAAAATTGTGTGCCATACAAAAAATAATTCTTAGTCAAAAACAAATTGAGCAATTGTAGAAAAAAAGATTTAGGTATCCTAAATGGAAGGACAACAGAATAGTTGGCAACCACCTGAAGAGCTTCCTGATGATTGATGCTACTATATAAATAAACCACATCCATGGTAACTAATGTGACAGACTCTAAATCAAAAGAGAAAGATTCCAAAAGTGTTATGAAGTGTGTGGTATCATGGATAAATGACTGATCCTGAGCTGCTGACATTTGTAAGAAGCAGTCACAAATTTTAGAAAGTGGTTGCAAAATAGAGTCTCTAGATGAAACGATAGGACGCCTGAGGGGAGAAGTCGTAGATTTATGCATTTTGGGTAATGCATATATTAAGGGGATCCAAGGATGATGTTTCAATAAAAATGCATGTTCTTTGGTAGTCAGCCATCCAGCTGTCAATGCTCCTGATATTAATGCTTTAATTTCGTTTTGGAGCTCGGATGTGGGATCATGTGGTAACAACTGGTAGTATTTGGTATTATTAAGTTATGTAATTAAGTTCTGATGGTGTACAGAAGTGGCTTGCAGAACCACCGTGCCTCCCTTGTCTGCATTGCGAATGGTTATATCAGACATAGCGCTCAAATCCTTTAATGCCTGAAATTCAATGAAGACAAATTAGAAAAACGTTTTTTGTAACCTGTTCCAATGAACCCAACTCTGTGAGAATTAAATATTGATAAGTTAGAATAATGGTATTCTGGGGTCAATCTCTTATGATGTTTCCTGATGTCAGCAAAGCTACACAGGTTCGTAGGAAACAATTTCTTCAGCAGACACCTAGAGTATTGGAATATGATGTTTCCCTGCAAATGTCATGTTACCTTGCAGGGACAAACCTTTTTATTTGTTGATATGTCTCACTTGGAAAGATTTCTTGTGGATAGGCATAAGTGAGGTAGAGCGGATGGGGGGTTAATATAGGTTCTCTCCAAAATAGACATTTTTTGCCTTTATTTTCTTTTTATTTTCTTGTTCAACTTACAGCATAACCCCTTGATGTGGGCTTGACCTAGGTTGAATGTATTATGTTTAACATAGTAACATAGTAAATGACGGCAGATATTAAATCTTCTTTATTCTTTTTGAGCAGATTTGCTTTTATTTGTTTGTTATTGTAATTATGTGGTAGAATATGATGGCTTTACTGTTCTTTGTTATATTGTATTGGCTAAAAATACAATGAACATAATTGAAATGAGAATAATGGGTTCCTTATCGGTCCTACAGTTCAGTCCTCCACCAATGGGTAGTGCACCTCCTCCTGCAACATGGAGACTGGACAAGTCAAACTTGTGACATCACCGGGTATATCCTGCTGGTCTTCTCCCATGATCCCCCAGTGTGTCCAGTCTCCATGCAGCATGAGGACGTAGTGAGCCTAGGTGCTGGGCTCACTTGAGAAGCAGTTTAGGAGCAGTTAGTCAGGATATGATTTACCTTGCATTTCTTTTGCCCTTCTTTAGGTGTAATCCTGTAAATTGAATTCATTTTCATTTAATTTCATTTACTTTTACTTTATTTATTTTTACCTAGTCTGCCTTAGTGTAAAGGGGGGTTCTGTCCCTTTTCAAAGTTCACGCTGCCAGCTAGCCTCTCTGCTTGGGATTCTTCGGTCTCTGTGCCCGGTGATGATCTCTCCCCCAGGACTGTACGGGGGAGAGCTCTGTGGAACACCTGCATTTTGGCAGTGTCCATGCGGCAGATTCCCATCGCGGCGGGAACCTCAGGCCGTTCGAGGTTCTTTAGCCGGTGGGCCGGGGCTCGCAGCAACTGCTACTTCTGGTGGCGCGAGGCAGCAGCGTGTCTGGACAGCTCTTCACCCCGCAGCTACAGCGGGGTAACTGCTGCATCCCGACGCCACAAGGGAGTCTCTCGAGTCCGCATGGAGGGGCTCTGAGCTCTTGCCGCCTCTGTGGTGTTTGGCGCCAAACGGGCCTGCTTCGGATTGGCGCCATTTTCTCGGCAGGGCTGAGGCCTCGTGGCGGAGAGCGGAGCAGCCCCGCGTTTGAGCAGACGACGCTGTTCCACGCGGCTACACCCAGATAAGGACTTCCTTTTGCTGTTACTTTTAATTTTAATTCTAATTTTAATTTCCTTTTAATTTTAATTCCCTTTTAATTTCATGATAGTTTATAGTTCTTTGAATGC
Organism: Ichthyophis bannanicus; assembly: GCA_033557465.1. Classification (NCBI taxonomy): domain Eukaryota; kingdom Metazoa; phylum Chordata; class Amphibia; order Gymnophiona; family Ichthyophiidae; genus Ichthyophis; species Ichthyophis bannanicus. The sequence continues at coordinate 365,140,361 of CM066033.1, read as the reverse complement.
AATGTGATTGGTTTGGGTTTTACTTCTTGGGGGGTGCCTTTACCTTTGTCTGCATTCTGGCAGTTAGCGACGTCTGTCAGCAGCAGGTTTCCGTGCTAGGATTTGGCCATTCAGGGTCATCGGCGGCACAACCACCTACAAATTGAGCCCTTTCTGAAATTGTCATTTACATAAGGATGCTATTTCCATGTTTATTCGCTTGGAAATTGTGCAGACAGCCTCTAAATGTCGTTATGCCATCTGCAAATTTGATCGCCATGCTTGCTGATCTCTTTTCCAGATCATTTCGGTGCAGTAGCTGTTACCAGATGCCAGTTCAGATCCTGAGACATTCCACTATTTACGGGTCTCCTGTGAGAAAACTGGCCATTTAGTCCTATTGTGTTCCTGTTTTTGATTCATTTCCTATTCTATAATAGCACATCATCTCCTTCCTCAGGAGAAGTTCATAAGGGGCTTTGTCAAGTACCTTCTAAAACATCCAGATACATATCATTTGGCTTACTCACATGTTTATTAACCCTTTGAAAAGACAGCTTGGTGCTGCTTTTCAGAACAAGTTCTATCATTTAACTGGCACTGAACTCAGATTCATTGGTCTGTAGTTTCCAAGATCGCCTTTGAAGCTCTTTAAAAAAAAAAAAACAAAACCCAATTAGTGTTACATTAGTAACTCTTCAATCTTTAGAGATCATTAATACTAATGTTATGATTGAGCCTGGCTGATATTATGAATGATCACTATTAGACAAAAATTAGCTAGGTTAAGACACTTTGATTTGGTTTTCTGCACTGTTATCAGAGTGCAGCTTGCCCATTTGGCGGGAACACTGCCCATCTGGGCCATCTGGGGAAAGGCCCCTGCTGGGGATCGTGAGAAGTGTTGCTGGATGGCACAGTCCGGGGCTTAGTGTTCCAGGGTCCTGGAAGGGTTGATAGCGGCAGTCAGGCCTCCCTGTCTTTGCTATGACGGTCACCTAGGTTCAAGCGTCCTGTGTTTTGGGTGACAGGAGTGGGACACCTGGACATGTGGTGCTGGATGTTGGATAGGCTCATACTTCTTAGGTGCATTCTCCTTGAGTGCGCCTGCATGTCCGTGTTCCGTCTGTGATCTCATGCTCAGGTGATTGTTGCAGCAATGACAGAGATCGCTTGGGATATCGTGAGCGGGGTTGTCAAGGTGTTGCATGGGATTGCCAATGCAAGACGGGGCCATCCTGAGGAGTTTGGGCCTCAGTCATCAGCTTTCCCTTCGGTGACCCGGCTGTCCAGGAGGCACCCCTCCAGATCCGCCGGTCCAGTTCTTCTCTGCCTCTTCTCAATGTGGGCAGGGGGGCTGGCAGATCTGGAAATTCACGTCCACTGCACGTTCTACTGTTTTACCTCTGTCTTGGGGTTCTGAGGTCATATATTCCCAATCATTTGTTTGGTGGGGTGCTGCTGTCTGTTGTGCAAGACAAGGTGGTCAACAGTCGGAGGCTGTTGTCTATTCCCCTTACCCCTGAAGGTGCTCACAATTTAAGTTTTTTGTACCTGCGGAGGTGTATGTTGTTAAAGGCTAGCAGGCGCACCTGTGGGACCAGAATCCTCGGTTCTTCCGACCTTCCGTTGAGGTGCGCGTGTGGGGTTTACTCCCTTGGTCGGCTAGCAACTTGCTTCACCCATTGGACCTTCCCTTTCCTCAAGGCATCGTTGTGTCCCACTTCTTCGTGGGGGCTCGCCGCAGGGCCTGGAGTTATGCTCAGCCGGTTCCAGCCAGGGCTGAGTCCTTGGGGGGAGGCTCCGATCCTAACGATACAGGGAGTGCTGGGATCCGTTTAACCAGGTTCCTTCTGGCCCAACGTACGTCGTCTTTTGCTGGCCGGTTTAGGTCTTCGGGTCGTGGCGGTGCTCCGAGAAGACCAGTAGGCTGCACAGTGCTTGTCTTGGAGCAAGCGCGGGATATCTGTAGGTTCATATTCAAAGCCGTCCAGTTACATGTCCCTCCATTGTGGAATGCTGTACTAGTAGGCATACTTCATATGCTGGGCTTACAAGTTGGCTTCCGCGCTGCTCGGCATCAGCCAAGGTGACTGCCGGTTTAGGCTGTGGAGTCAGCCTGGAGGAGGGGCCTTGCGTTCTCTGGACAATGCCCTGTTCGGTTGTGTGCCTTGCGGCCCTTATGGAGTTGTAAAAAGGAAAAAAAAAAAAAAAAAAGAATAATCAAACAGGAAAGCCTTCCTAATTGTCCCCACTTCTTTTTTATAAGGTTCTGTCCCTTTCTTCCGGGAGCTTGGCCGGAGCGTGGTTAGACTCAGCTACATTTTGGGGATCCTTTATGTACAAGGCGTTTTAGTGTACGCAGCACGCCCAGTGTTCCATCGTCTGACTGGAACGGTGCGCGGTACGTCAGCCGTGGCAGGCATTCACGGACATGGTAGCGGATCGAGCGCTGTAGGTGCTGTCTGAGATCTCCGGGATGGTGGCCTATTTCGATCGGCAGGGTGGAGTCGGTCGGGTGGTCAGGGTGGCCCGAGCGAAGGGACAGCGTGCGCGGTTGAAGCCTTGGCAGCCTGCGTTTCGGTGGGGACACTGTGGTGGCGAATGTCCTTAGCGGGGTCCGAGTGTTTGCCGGAGGAGTGAGATTGCATCAGGCGGTGTGCGCGCCGCGTGTGCTCAGATGCGGTCAGCCCATATTGGACCTCATGGCGACCTGTCAGTCTGCGGCGACAGGTCGATGTTTAGCAAAGGACATATGAGGCTACTGGATAGCGTTGACGCATTGGTACGGGGCCGTGGCCCGGTCCATTCTATGCCTTTCAGAGGTCATAGTGAAAATGGCCGACTGGGTCTGGTTGCTAAGATATGTGCTCTTCATTAGTCAGTGGGGACCATTACCAGTGTATTCTGCAACATTTGCATGAGCTTGCATAATCTTTACTTGCAACCAATCGAAATAACTGTCCAAAACCAGTTGATGCAGTCACTACTTAAATTTTCCTCGCTTGACAGTAAAAAAAAAAAAAAAAAAAGACATATTTATTTTATACCGATAGGTCACTCACAGCATATTTGGCGATTCCTCGTCCTGGTGTTAATCATGCAGATAATTTCTGCTCTAGTTGTGGTGATGTGACTTTTACATCACAAAAAATGGCATATGACTGTGGCGGTTCAGAAAGCCTACAATTTATATTTTGGCTGCAGAATAAAAGATCAGGATAAAAGCTAGGCGCCACACATATGCTGCAATACATGTGTAGCAGATCTCAGGCTGTGGATGGATGGGAAAAGACCATCAAAGTCTTTTGCGGTTCCAATGATCTGGAGAGGGCCCATGGATCACGTCGGCGATTGCTACTTCTGCATGGTTCCTCCACTTCCGGAGGGCATATCCAGGTGATGTAAGCGGTTGGCCTACTGGCATTGCGTCGTGGGCGTGGCTACCAGAGTCTCCTTTCTTTTTTGTCACACCATGTAAGACTCCACATCTTCTGAAACAACGTTGGACTATGGGGCACTTGACACCCTCTTATATGCCCTTGGTGGATCACGCTTGGTTTATTGCAACTCATTGCTTAGCTGCATTCCACATTCTCAATTAAAAAGACTCCAACTGGTCCAGGACATAGCTGTAGAGCTACTTTGTGTTGCAAAGAATAAAGCCCTTAAGAGGTGTGACAAATAGGGTGTTTGACGCTGGTGGTTTTTCCATTTCCCTCATTTTGCTTCCCACCTCTGTCTGGATGGACCTCGGTTCCGTTCTCCCTCGTGGAATCCGGCTGTGCCTGTTTAGTTGTCGGTTTGGGACTTACGCAAGAACACTTTGCTTGTAACCTGCGTTCCTTGGACCTTAGGTGAGGTTCCGTCGCTTTCTGGGAGGTCTCTTCGCTGCCTGTCCCTCCGTGGAGGCGGGTTCTGCGGGAGAGCAGCGGTTGCTAACACTTGACACCCTGGTGGGGTCGAGAGCCAAGGGGGAGCTCAAGCAGATTTTTCAGGCGGAGCTCCGGTAGCCTTCTCAGTAGGTCTGTTTCTAGGGCGTTCAGTGTGTTTGCGATGGCGAGTTTGTCTTTCTGAAGCACTAGCGCTGCTTGGGGCAGAGTTCTGTGCTGTTTTCACCAGTGAAGAGGATCCAAGTGGGCTCTCGGTCGTGTCTTCCTGGTTGGCTTACCGCCTGTTGACGTGAGGAGCGGGCTGGGGTCGGTGCCTGCTCTGTTCGTTTAGGGGCCGAGCCGACTGGATAGGTCCCTCCCAATGATTACTGCTCTGGTACATCCCAGTGGTGGAGGACTGAACTGTAGGACCGATAAGGAAATGGAAATTACACTTACCTGGTAATTGATGTTCCTTGAGGGAGTACAGTTCAGTCCTCATTCCCGCCCGGGGATGGATGTTTCAGACGCGAGGCGTCAGTTCCGAGTATGCTTTCGGATCCTAGAGTCGGCAACGGGCTCTGATTGGCAGGTAATCGCGAGAGCAACCTTTTCTGCCTATACTCTTCCTTAGTTCTCCTTCCTTCTAGCTCTCTGTCTTCCGCTGTTTGGTGCGCAGGGGGACAGGGGCACGGAGGAGGGTGTTTTCGGCCTGTCTGTTTGGGGCCCTGTGATTTTAAAGTTGAAGTTTGAGCATAGCTTTGTATTTAGTACTTTAACTGGTTGTTTGTTTGCTCCTTTGAGTCTGCTTTGACAGTAGGTCACTGGGGGATCATGGGAGAAGACCAGCAGGATATACCCGGTGATGTCACAAGTTTGACTTGTCCAGTCTCCATGTTGCAGGAGGAGGTGCACTACCCAGTGGTGGAGGACTGAACTGTACTCCCTCAAGGAACATCAATTACCAGGTAAGTGTAATTTCCATATCTAGAGTACCTTGTGGACTCCATTTAGAAGGATTTTTAACTACAGAGTCATCAATTGGTGCAGGAGTTTTTGAAAAATAATGGATAACCTGCAATTTGCAGAAAAATCTATAAAGTGCTTGACATATTTTAAAGAGATCATATAAAGTCGTGGAACACAAGAGAGCCCCAAATTAAGGACTCTTTCTTAGGCTTTTAGTGATTGCTGTTTGGTGTGGGACCCCCTCCAAACCTTGGTCGCGTACTGTTGTCGGGGTCTGTGGCCATGATACTTGCCCCGCCGAAAATCCTGATCTTGAGGTTGAAAATCTTGAAGATTAGGCAATGAACATTGGCAATAATGTGATCTGTTAATCAGATCACTATCCTCAGAACTAGTTGATGAAGAATCAAAAGAAACATGCTTTTTGTCTTTTATAAATTCATGCTTTTGATGTCAAGTGTAAACTTGATCATGCTTGTTATCAAATTTATCTCAATTAAATTAAATTTTTGATTATTTCAGATAATCACGAAACTTCAGCAATTATTGATAAACTGTAATTTAAAAACTTGTTCTGTTAGATCTAATTTTAATTGATCCTCCACTGTTTTTACCTGTTATTTGATCTTAGTTTCTTCAATCGTCAAACGTTCAATCAGAAGAGCAATTAAGTCCAAACTGCATTTATTCAAAATGCTATTCCATTTAGTATACAAAGTTTTATCATCAACAAACATGTGAAGTGGTTTTATCATACATAAGCCTTGCAGTATCATCTTGAACTTCAAATACTGTGTCATAGTTGCCCTGTGAAGTTGAATATGGGCCCATTTTTTGTGTAGATTTTTAATCTCTATAAATGTAGTGGATTAAAATGTGTCTGTAATGTCATAAAAAAGAGATAGTCTTTTCAAAATCTGATTAAGCTGGTCCTCTGAGTATGCAAGTGTAGCAGTATTGCTAGCAATAATTGTAAGTTCATCATTGCTGATGTCAGATGCCATCTGGCCCAAAGTCGGTTACTCAAAGAATTCAAGACAAAGGAACCCAAATGGAAGGCTTGGAGGTCAGTGGTATTTCTAGTTTTGATTGGTAGTGAGTTCCATAATGAGAGGGCATATAGGTTAAAGGAACGTGAGCAGGCTTGGCTGCTGTGCTTCATCCATGCATGGGGGATAGTTAGTATATTGTTTGCGGTCTGCCTTGTGATTTTGGCAGATTCTGGTTGTTGAAGGAGAGTGTTCAGGTGGGACATCTTTTCTTGGTGGATGGCTTTGTGAATTAAGAGTAGTGTTTTATATTTGATATGGCTTTCCAGGAGAAGGTGGTGAAAGAATTTCAGGATAGGCGTGATGTGGTCGTATTTGTCTGCTTTCTGAATAATTTGTGTGGTTGTGTGGAGGGTGGTGTGAAGGGGGAGGAGGGAGGAGTGAGAGAGCCCCTGATATTTTGCATTATAGTAGTCGAGAAGGGAGAGATTCATGGCTTGTAGCACTGTGTGAAAATTGTGCGGGGCAGAGGCATTGAAAGGTTCTGGCTTTAAGGTATATTGCTTTTGTGTTTTTTGTTATTTATTGTTTGAGCGAGAGGGTTTGGTTGAGGATGATGCCTAAGTATTTTATTTGCAATTGTACTTATATCTGGGATGTGTTCAGCATGAGGCAGGTTGGTGGCCTGGTCTTTGGTTATGTATAGTACTTCCATCTTCTCGTAGTTTATGGTGAGGTTGTTTTTTTGGAGCCACCTGGAGATATTGTTGAGGCATTGCAGGAGCTGGGGATTGGTAGGGTGTTTGGTGGTTATTGGTCCATATAGCACAGTTACTTACCTGTAACAGGTGATCTCTGGGAACAGCAGGAATAAGTCTTCACATATGGGTATGTCGGTACCAACGGAGTCTGCGCGGGAACGCTTCCCAGCGTCCAATCAAAGAGCTTTTGGAAGCATCCCACCACGCCTGCGTGCTGCCTTCCCGCCTTTCCCAACTGCCTCTCCTCAGTTAAGTTTTAAAGCTGAGACAAAGAGATAAAGAGAGGAAAGGAAAGATAGAGATACAACTCCTGGGGAGGTGGGTGGGTTGTGAAGACTTATTCCTGCTGTTCCCAGAGATCACCTGTTACAGGTAAGTAACTGTGCTATCTCCAGGAACAAGCAGGAATGAGTTTTCACATATGGGGACTCCCAAGCTGAGATGCCTGGAGTCCCAGCATGTTATAGGTTGGAACATGCTATCCTGCACAACACCAGGCATCCTGAGGATGGAGGGTAGGAGTTGAAGAAAGAAAGGTGCTGTGGAACAGCTAACCTAGCATAGGACTGCAGAAAGGAGTCCATGTGTGGATAATAAATGTCATCAATGATATTGCAAAGAAATAAAAAGCAATAGGGACCTCCCCTAACAGGACTTTAGAGAAGTATGGAGGTTCATGGGATCTACTGGGGAACCCAGTAGAGGAACCTCAAGAAGGACCTCACTATAGTGGAGGTAGGGAACCTGTAGGAAAAATAATGGAGGTCAGAATCCTGAAAGGGAACAGGGAACCCCAGTAGGAAAACCTGGGGTAGTACAAAAAATGGTGGGCCTTCGGCAGAAGGCTTTATGATAAAAACCAAACTCTTTTGGCAAAAGAGTGGCTCACTCTTAGGAACAAAAGCGAAAAGCTAACCGATTTGGACAAGCAGGCTCAGTCCTTGTGGGGGGAAAGGGTATGGGAACCTCCTGTATCCCAAAGGGAAGGACAACGCCAGAGGTGTTAGCCTGTGAGTAGCTGAAAATCCGCAATATCTCTCCTAACTGAAGTCAGCTGGGAGAGATATTGGACATGGAGAGCTTCAGAGGTACCTAAACCTTAGGGTTATGGTAGGTGTTAACTATCACCAAGTGGTTGTGAGTGTAGGATCCCAAAACATGCTGGATAGCATAGTATAGGTAAAAACCCTTCTGTCAGAATCATATGGCTATATGAGCCTCGACAGTCAGGTAGATAAAGCAGAATACATATCTACCGATAGTAGAATATCTCGATATATACATATAGATATATAGATATAGATATATAGATATACATATATATAAATAAATATATATATATATATATATATATTTATTTATATATAACATATAGATATATGGGAATATATCTGTAGTGAGATATGAAGAGTATAAATACTCACACATGATAGACATAGACATCTGTAAGATGTGTGCTATAGGTATGAATATATATAAATATATACCTGTATATGGAAGTCTGCAGGAAGCAGACAGAATATGTCCACAAGGCATTCACATAGGAAAAATGTGGAGAGGAAAGATTAATCTAAGAACAAGAAGGTGGAACCTACTTGAGAAGACATGTAGAGAATCAATTCCAACTGGTTATGGCTACAGGGATGCTAGGTAGTAGGATAACCAGGATGGTTACGTGAAAAGCAGAGGATGATATCAGTCAGTAGCCTGCAAGTCCTGAGTATTTTAGAACTCTAGCATGGTAAGTGAACAGAAGACGCATAGGAATGAGATACCATAGTGACCTGGTTAAGGGCAAAAAGGTATCATGCTTTTTTACCATGAGGACGAGCTGGAAGGAGGAAACATATTCCCTATTGGAAATACTATGGACCAAAGGAGGGAATTAGCAACTCCTTAAGCTTTCACGTAAGAATAGGCCTATGTGCGTTATAGTAAAAAAGGAGAACTTTTCTAGTCATGGCAGATATGACTGAAAAAAGCCTTTTTCAACCATCTAGTATAGCTGTTGGAGAAAAAGCCCCCATGCTCTCTAGCAAGGGCCCATAGTGGAGAGCTCCTCTGTAAAATTGCAGAGAGCATTATGCAGGAGAATGAGGAGATAGAACTGGCTACAGAGAAGCCAGTAGCCATGTCAACTATGCTGCCAAACCCATGGGAATGGAGATGGTAGAAAAGAAGACAATCCAACAAGTTTGTAGTGAAAACTTTTCCAAGACAGATGACAGCACTGACTTGGAGTCACTACTAATACTAGATAGAATATTATTGGAGGACAAATCTGGTTACTGGTGGACAAGAACCAGTGGTCGAAACATAAAGGCTCCTGCATTGGTAGCTGCTTGCCAGACAGCAGAAGAATGGTACTGTTGAAAAACAGAAAGGACAGACAAAACAAGAGTAGAAACTCTGGAGGTGTCTGATGAACTGCTAAAAAGCAAGATTGAAAAAGAGGAGTGACTCAGAAAAGAGAACTCCGCACTAGAAAAGAAAGAAATTAGAGAGGCTGAAGAAAAGCCCTCCAGTGAGCAATACCACTCTTACAGAGGAAAACCCTGGGAAGAGGGTAACGAAAACGGAGCTGAAGAAAACTTACAATATAGTAAGTTAATAGAAAGGAAAGGAGGCATGCTGGCACAGGAAACTATCATTTGATAATGGATGGACCTCTTTTCCTAGAAGGAAAAGAGGAGAACCCTGTGACCTAGAAGCATGAACATCCTGACAGCTCATAGAGAAAGATGGATGTCTTTGGGGAAGAGATCCATGTTTAAGATTTAGAATGCCAGCAGTGGATTGTTTCTATGGAGAAGAAACAACTGCAGATTGTAATTCCCAGAGTCACAAGCATCTGATGGGTTGATTAGAAACCCTGTGGTTGCTGGGTTTGCTGAGCCTGGGGAGAGGTTGAACCCTGAAGACCAGGACGATGCTTCCCCTGTTTGGGAACATCTGTAGGATGGGCAGATGATGCATAAAACCTTATTCTGCTATGGGAAGAAGGTTTGGCAGGACATTTCTTACCTACTGGGACAGACGAAGGTGCAGAAGAGCCCCTAGGAACAGGTAAGTCAGTGGAAAACTGAGTAACCTGATGTAAAGACTCCTTGTTGAAAAACTTATCTCCAGTGCAAGGAGTATGTCCCAGTCTGTGCTGTGCCCATTTGTCCAAGCCTGAAGCTTGGAGCCAGGCTCTACGTCGTGCCCCTATGGTTATAGCAGAAGTCCTGCTAACAGACTCAAAAGAGTCTAGGGAAGCACGAGTAAGAAACCAAGAGATATTCTGGAGATGCTTGAGCAGTGAAGAGTAGGCTGCACTCTTGGACTCTGGAAGGGAAGGAGTCAAAAGATGTAATTGCTTTGTGACCTCCTTAAGAGATAGACTCATATAGAAAATATATGAGAGAATTCTTGCAGAAAGCATAGATGTCTGGATGGCTTGACGTCCAAAGTCATCAAGCATCCTAGATTCACGACCTGGTGGATAAGAAGAATGCTTTTTCTTGCTCTTTACCTGCCTCAATGCTGATTCCACAACTATGGAATGATGAGGAAGTTGAGTCTTTTGAAACCCTGGAGAGGGGGGCACCTGATATAAAAGATCAGTTGCTCTGGAAGGTGGGGGTACCCTTAAAGGTGTTTCCCACATTCCTAGAAGGAGATCCTGCAAGGAATGATGCAAAGGAAGCATTATGTTGTCCTTTGCTTTGGTAGAAAGAGAAGCCTGTGCAGGATCATGTCCTGGGATAGGAATGGCAAGAGATCTTGCTATATCCCGGAGGAAACTCTGAAAAGAGGGTTCCCAAATAGGAATGTCCTTTGGACAGGTTAGATCCGAAGAACTAGCCTGAGCACCGATAGAGCTATCCAGATATATAGGAATAGAAGATCCTGCACAGTGCAATGTGGAATGCTTAAAGGATGGATGCCGGTACTGACTGTCAGGAGCAGCGACCGATATTACCACATTGTCCATGCCAGGTATCGACTCCAAGCTTGGCCTAGAAGGGAGAAATCCTGTTGAAAAAAGCATGGCAGGAGTTGGCCACGATGGTACTGTGGATACCGGTACCGATGTCAATACCGGTACTGATGTCAGAGTCGAGCCCGACAAAGACATTGGAGCAGTCATCGGAGACCGTTCAATCGGTACCGAGGCAACCGAAAACATCCCGGTGCTATCCTCGGTACCGAGCCACCGGTATCGGTCGGTGTCGGTACCAAATGATATTGGTACCGAGTCTTCCAGACTAGAGAGCGATTCTAAACTGGGCATCGAAGACACCGACCGTAAGGGTAATGAGGACATCGTCACCGACTTCGATACCGTGCCTGATACCGGTGAATGAAGGTCAACCAGTGGCAACTCAGTGGGCCTCGAGGGAACCGAGAGTTGTGGATCAGAATCGTCGGAACCGAGCCTTCGGTACCGAGAGCCGGTACCAAGGCGAGTCGGTACCCAGTCCTCCAGACTGGAGATCGATTCCAGACTAGGCATCGAGGGAAGCGAGGCTATCGATGCACGTCTGGAGGGTAACGACATCGATGGTACCCATAATGGAAGGTCAGTCTGGAGCGTATCCACCGGTCCCGAAGGCACCGAGGATGCCAGATGACCATCCCTGGTGAGGAGTGTTTCATCCAACACCAGTGCCGATGTCGGGGTATCGGTACCGCTCGAAGCGGATGCCACCACCAGACACGGCTCAGGTATGTTCTGTGAGGGGTGAACCCCAGGAACAACCTGAAACCCCTCAAACGATTTGGAGACCGAAGACTCCCACTGGGGTTTTGAAGCCAGAGGGCCCTCGAGAGCAAGGCCGGAGCCGTCTACATGCTGTGCATGAGACCTACCACTCGAGGGCTGGCTAGTCTTAACAGACTGTTTGTAGGTTACCTGATGCTGTGTAGAAGAAGACAGGGACGGTGCCCCGAAGCTGGAGGGAAACCGTGTATCGAGGGAACCTCGATATTGAAAACTTCTTCTCACCAAACTGTTGTCAAGACTCAAACAGGTTAGACACCGATTTCAAGGGTCTAAAAATAAAGTTGTACCGCCAGTGTGAACATTTCTTGGAGAAAGTGGCTGGCGGTTCCATGAAGGAAAAGAAGAGGCCTAAAAGGCCTAAGATACCATGAGACACTATGAAGAAAAAATATATTCCTTGAAGAAGGAAGATTTTACAAGAAAAGAAAAGAAAACACCGGCGGTACCGGTGGCGTCGGGAAGACAGCCGCGACCACAAGAAAAATAAAGAAATAAAAGAAGAATTTTCTGCGGTGACAGGAGGACGTCCTGCCGGCTCCGCGGAAAAACGAAAACTGAGGAGAGGCAGTTGGGAAAGGCGGGAAGGCAGCACGCAGGCATGGTGGGATGCTTCCAAAAGCTCTTTGATTGGACGCTGGGAAGCGTTCCCGCGCAGACTCCATCGGTACCGACATACCCATATGTGAAAACTCATTCCTACTTGTTCCTGGAGATAGCATATCATCATCTGCATATATGTGGAAGTTGATGTTGTGTGCTTTTATTATTTGACAGAGTGGTTGTAGGTAAAGCACAGTTACTTACCTGTAACAGGTGATCTCTGGGAACAGCAGGAATTAGTCTTCACATATGGGGTATGTCGGTACCGATGGAGCCTGCACGGGAATGCTGCCCAGCTTCCAATCAGAAAGCTTTTGGCAGCATCCCTCGCGCCTGCGCGGTGACTTCCCGCCTTCTCCACAGCCTCTCTTCAGTTGAGTTTCAGAGCTGAGACAAAGGCGAGGAGAGAAAAGGAAGAAGATAAAAAAGATGCAACTCCTAGGGGAGGTGGGAGGGTTGTGAAGACTAATTCCTGCTGTTCCCAGAGATCACCTGTTACAGGTAAGTAACTGTGCTATCTCCAGGAACAAGCAGGAATGAGTCTTCACATATGGGGACTCCCTAGCTGGAGATGCCAGGGGAGATCCCATAAAAATGCAAGTGCCTGGATCAGGGGTGCATTTTGACTCCAGGAATCCCTGGCATCCAATGTGGGATGGAGGGTAGGAGTTGACAAGAAAGGAGCTGTGAGGAAAGAACAGCATAGCCAAGGACTAGAGGGTTGTACAAACTACAGGAGTCCTTGGTAGACATGATGAGTAGCATTAAAAGACATTTAATGTACACTTAAAATATGTAGCTTACCTACTGTATTGTAGGAAGTAGAAAGTATGATGGAGTCTACTGGATAAGCAGTAGCGGATTCTTCAAGGTGACCTCTCAGTAGGGAGGATGAAGGTCCAGACCTGGAGGTAGTAGATGATCCAGGTGTCAACTGGGTAGGATTTGACGTCAGGTCTTCAATGGAAAGCTTTATGGGAAAAGCTGAAAACTCCTTTAGGCATAAGATCATTAACATTGAGGACTAAAGGAAGAAGACTGACGGAGTTGGACAACTAGCCCAGTCCTGGCGGGAAGAGGGGAACTGGAAAAAATCCCCTATTCCCACGGAAAACAGTTGTGTACTCAAGAGGTACACTGTTTTTCCTAGCTGGCGAGAGATAGGAAAAATATTGAAGCTTGATGCTTCATGGACTTAAAGAAAAAATGGAGATGTTAGCACCAAAGGGGGTATTGGTGCCTAACAGTTTCTGCATCGTAAGATGGCATGGGACGTAGGGCGACAGACTGTCTAAAACCTTTAGGAGGTAAAACATGTAGTAGAGACAGTAAGGGTGATAGTGTGTAAGACAGATCAACCCTTAAGAGGCCCCCTATCAAACACATATATATATATAGGGATATATACATGTGGCTGGAAAATATATGTATATATTTACATATATATATACATATACATATATACATATGTTCAGATGTGTATATTAGGATATGGGTGGTGAAATATATCAAATATATATATATAGATATAGATATGATATACCTGAAGATATGTAAATTTGTGGGGCTTGATTTAGCACCACCAGAGCAATGATATAGGTATGTAGACATATATGGAGATGCTACATACAAGACAACAGGTTGAAGATACATGTTTACCACCCAGCCCCATAATTGTACATGGGGAACATAAAAGAAAAAGATTCTGTGCTCTACAAGAGGGTGAACCCACTTGGGATATGAATAGAGAATCTATTTTCATGGATTGAGGGATGCAGAAAGGCAATCTAACCAGATAACCGTGATGTTCGTGTGAGAACAGATGAACATATGAATCTGTAAAGAACAAGGCGGGAGTTCCACAGAACACTGACATGGTAGATGTGGAGAAACGCAGGGAAGATACCAGAGGGACCTATGGAAGGACCCAGAGGTAGCATGCGTAAACAGAAGCCTTGGATTTTCACGCAGAATAACTGATATCTCGTGTTAACACCCCAGGCTAGAGGGGGTGTGGAGAACCCTCACAGGCATAGGAAGGGTTAATAAGTTTTTCCCTATTAATAGAGAAACTTCAGAGACAAGGTCAATGCTCTATAGCAAGGCCCTCATAGTAGAAAGCTTCTCTGAAGACTGCAGAGAGCATTGTGCAGGAGAGTTATGAGATAAACTGACTGAAGTCAGGTGTGTTGCCATATCCTAGGAGAGGAGATGGTTAGAATAATATGAGAAAGCCTAAACGAGTAGGAGGATCCAAGATTGTTTGGAATCACTACTGAGGCTAGACAAAATTTTGAACAAGGGACTGGAACTTGGAAAAAGTCCCAGTAATACAATTACTGTAACTCCTGCAGGCAGAGCTGCTGACGGAAACAGCAGAGAGATTGTCCTGTGCTGAATAAAGAAAAACAGACAAGAAAAGAGAGGAGATATCTCTTCTCCCTGTCTGGGGAACGAGCTTGGCAGAGAAGCTGTTCAGTATGGTACCCCTCAAGTGAGTGGAGGGTGACGTACCCATAGGGTAAGTCAACTGAAGGAAAAAATGTCCAGTTGGGATAGAAACTATCAGGGGATAGTTGCAACTGCTCTTCTAGAGAGTAAGAAGAGGAGAAGTGTGTTGTCCCTGAACAAAAAAATTTTTTTTTTTCCCCGTCAGGTTAATACACTGAAAAGAAAAGCACAGTGAATAAACTTCTAATATGTAGAAGTGAAGTGTAAGTTACAATTCCCGGCCCTTATAGTTGCTGGGAATGCTGAGACTGGCCAGAACTGGAGGACTTCAGACCAATGTTCCCTCTAATTTTCTGTAGGCTGTGTGCGCATAAAATATCAGCTGTGCAGCTTTTGAAGGAAGGTTAAATTTTTGTGCACCACATAACGACACTCGGAGTTATATACTTTAAAATTTGACTACACGTCAGAATACAGTATGTACACCACATTGATTGCACTAGAAAATATTGTAGAACTTGTGAAAACCATAAATACACAACAACTTTTCAATTTTAAGAACATCTGTGTTTTCTATCAGAATCAGAACCGTAATTTTTGTGCGCTCTTTTGTAAAGTATGTGCGCTCACTCGGCAAGGTGTGTGCGCGCGCACACGCGCACAGCTTAGAGGGAACAGTGCTTCAGACTAGGCTGAGGCGTCCCCTGTTTAGGTACAGCCGAATGATGGGCAGGAGATGAATGAAACTTTCTTTTCTTAGGGAAAGAAGGTTTGGTAGGACATTTCCTACTCTTTGAAGAAGAGCAGTTGCAACTATCCCCTGATAGTTTCTATCCCAACTGGACATTTTTTCCAATGGTTTTTAGTGGAAGGAGAGTCAGTGGAGCATTGAGCAACCTGACGTAAAGCCTCCTTATTGAAGAGACCTTCTCCTGTACAAGGAGAATGAGCCAGTATAGTTTGTGCCCATCTGCTCAAGTCTGAAGCTTCAAGCCAGGCTCTGCGACGTGCTGCAATGGCAATAGCAGAGGATCTGCTAATGGACTCAAAAGAGTCTATAGAAGCACGAGATAGGAACCAAGATATATTCCGGCTGTGATTGATGAGCAAGGAATAATCCGTAGCCTTGGGCTCTGGTAAAAAAGGGGTCAAAAGAGACAATTTCTCTGTGACCTCCTGGAGTGTTAGACTCATATGAAAAATATATGAAAGAACTCTGGAGGCCAGTATAGAGTTTTGGAAGGCTTGACGACCAAAAGCATCGAGTGTTCTTGAAGAACGACCTGGCGGATAAGAAGAATGCTTCTTCTTGCTTTTAACTTTCCTCAGTGCCGATTCCACTACAAGGGAACGATGAGAAAGTTGAGGCTTTTGGAACCCTGGAGAGGGTGGCACCCGGTACCGAACCTCAATGTCTGTAGAGACTGGAGGAAGTCGTAAGGGCGATTTCCAGACCCTGAGAAGGAGATCCTGCAGAGCAGGATGTAAAGGAAACTTTATATTTTCTATTTGTGCCGGTGAGCCATGAGTAGGATCACAACCAGGGATAGAAATATTAAGAAAGGTTGCCATATCCCGGAGAAAAGCATGAAAAGACTGATCTCCTATGGGAACCATCCCTGGTAAGGCTAAAGAAAGAGCCTGAGCACCAGAGGAGGTACAGGGTACTGCACCAACACCAGGTATCGGTTCCAAAGTAGGTATCGGTGCAAGAATAGGCATTGATACTGATACAGGATTAGCAGATGAAGTAGCCATCGGGAACTGCTGCAGTGGTACCGAGATCATGAGGGAGTTATGGCTATGATCTTCGGAACTGCCTATCTGGAAATGACAGGAGTCGGTTCCGGGACGCGTCGGTACGCAGTCCTCGAGACTAGATATCGGCTCAAGACTCGGCATCGAAGTAAGTGATACTATCGATGCATGTTGCGAAAGTGCCGATACCACTAAGGCAGACTGGGTTACATCGATCGATACCGACGGTACCGAGGATACCCGATGAGCACCTCTTGCAAAGGGTAAGGTGGTCCACCTTGATGCCGATGCCAGGGTATCGGAACCGATCGACGCCGGTACCGTCCCGGAGCATGGCTGAGATTGAGGGAAGTCAATGCGGTGCGTATCGATCGGTCCCAAAGGTACCGAGAATGCCCGATGATGATCCCTGGTGAAGAGTGGAATACTCGACACCGGTGCCGATGCCGGAGGCTCGGTACCGCTCGAAGCGGATACCACCCCCGCGCATGGCTCAGGTATGTTCTGTGAGGGGTGAGCCCCAGGAACATCCTGAAACCCCTTTAACGCTTTGGAGCCCGAAGACTCCCGCAGGGGTAATGCCAATAGGTTCTTGAGTGTAAGGCCGGAGCCGTCACCCTGCTGGGCATGGGACATACCACCCAAGCATTGGCTAGTCTTAACTGACTGTTTTTGGGTTACCTGATCCTGTGAAGTAGAGAAACCGGGTACCCTCACTGCCGAGGAAAAAATGGTATCGAGGGAAACTCTAAATACTGAAGGTTTCCTCACAAAATTATCTCCTGACAAGTCAGGGGAAAAAGGGTCAGGACCCACACAGTTGAGACACCAATTATTGGTGTCTAAAAAGAAACAAGTGTTTCGACATCGAATGCACTTCTTAGGAAAAGAAGGCTCCATAATGAAAAAAGCCTAGTAGGCCCAAGAAGTTAAGGTAAAAAAAAACTGAAGAAAAGTTTCTCAGAATTTAGCCAAAAATCCACCGGCGATACCGGTGGTAGCGGGAAATACAGCCGCGACCACAAGAAAACAAAAAACTAAAGTAATTAAAGCAATTAAAAAGAAAAGTTTCTGCGGTGACAGGAGGACGTCCTGCCGGCTCCGCGGAAAAACGAAAACTGAAGAGAGGCTGTGGAAAAGGCGGGAAGTCACTGCGCAGGTGCGAGGGATGCTGCCAAAAGCTTTCTGATTGGAAGCTGGGCAGCATTCCCGTGCAGGCTCCGTCGGTACCGACGTACCCCATATGTGAAGACTCATTCCTGCTTGTTCCTGGAGATATATTGAAAAGCAGCACTGACAGTGTGGAGCCTTGGTGTTTGACGATAAGTGGCTGAGGTGCAGGATCCTGTTCATATTTGTTGGTTTCTGTTTGTCAGGTATGACTGCAACCGCATCAGCACTGTTTCTTGTATACCAGTAGCTTGCAGATGGTGGAGGAGACTGTGTCGAATGCAGCGGAGATGCAAAGAAAGACTAGTAAGTATCCATTTTGCCTGTTTTGTATTCTTTTTATCAGCATGCTCAAGAGGGAGACCATGAGGGTTTCGACCATGGAATGGTCAGAAGTGGTGCTGCTGGGGGACTTGGAGGTTGATACTGTCAATATGGTTTTGTAATTATTGCTGCACTGTCTTCTTGATGATCATGGTGGCAAATAGGAGGCTTACAATGGGTCGGGTAGGAAGCGGGGTCCAAGGGGTCTAGATCAGGTTTCTTGAGGGTGGGGCGGATGGTGGATGCCTTGAGGCAGGCGGGCATCAGGCCCTGTTGTAGAGATGCTTGAGTGTGGTTGGCTTAGGTCCTGTTTGGCCACCTTCATTCAGCTGATAGGACATGGATCAAGGGGGGAGGTGGTGGTGTTGAGCATTGTTATGATGGTTTCAATCTTCTCTTTGCTGGTAGCTTCAAATGTGAACCAAGGGTTGGGGGGGTACGTTGGTGGGTTGGGATGGGCAGAATATTGGGATTTGGGTGAAACTGCTTGTAGTGGGTGGCAAGTTGTTGTAGGGTGATGTCTGTGAGCTGATTGGAAGTTGTGGGTGTCTTGGTTAGTTGCTTGACTAGGTCGAATATTTTGCGTGGTCAGTTGATGGCTGCATCGAGTAGTTTGGTGTGGTAGTTCCTTCTTGCATCGTCAATTGTGGTAGTTGTTAAGTCTTTTCATGCAGCTCATCCTATCGGTGTTGAATTTGGTTTTTCTCCATCGTCTCTCTAATCTCCATAGGTATGTTTTGATCCTCCGTAAGGTGGGGGTATACCAGTGCGTTTTTGGATATTTGTTAGTCTATTTTGTGGGGGTTGTGGATTGCCATGCTGTTTTGGTGATAGTGTCGTTCCAGTCGTTGACCAGTTCAGTGGTGTCAGATAAATCGTTTTGGAGTTGGGGCAAGATGTCATTGAGAAATTTATCCTTATCGAAGGGAATGAACCACCTCTTTGGTTGGCTATTGGTGTTGATGGTGTGAGGTTGGTTGGTTGTTGAGAAGGTAATGAGGCAGTGGTCTGAACAAGGTATGGGAATGGTCTGTGGCTTAGGTGTATTACCTGTATGTGGGAGTTTAGGAAGATTAGGTCTAGGTATTTCCCTTTTTGTGAATTGGCATTTGGATTATCTGTAGTAGGTCCATGGATTCCATGGCTTCAAGGAAGGCAGTGGCATGTCTGTCTTAAATAGACGGGAGATTAAAGTCACCAAGGATGATCAGATCTTTTGCTGCATTGGAAATGTCCACTGCTTGTTTTAGGATGTCGGCGGTTGCTGTTGGTGGTCTGTAAATAAGGCAAATTGTGAGTTGCTTGTTGGTGAAGGTGAGGAGGTCGGCTTCTTTGGTGCTTTCCGCTGAGTAGTATTGGAGGTGGGGTTGCGCTTTGGCAAGAATGAGCACACCGCCCCTCTGCTGAGGGAGCGTGAGCAGTGAAAGCATAGTTATTTACCTGTAACAGGTGTTCTCCACGGACAGCAGAAATAAGTCCTCACATATGGGTGACATCGGAGCCAACGGAGCCTGTGCTGAAGCATCTCCCCAGCTTTCAAGGAAAACCTTTGGGAGATGCACTATGCATGCGTCATCCACTTCCTGCCCAAGGGTGCCATCTTGCTTCAGTCTAATGACATAGCTAAGACAGCAAAAATATAAGATGGTAAAGAAGCAACTCCAAGGGGAAGAGGGAGGATTTTGAGGATTGATTCCTGCTGTCCTCACAGAACACCTGTTACAGGTGAGTAACTATGCTTTCTCCAGGAACAAGCAGGACGTTAGTCCTCACATATGGGCCTCCCCAGCTACAGGCTACCGAGAATCTGTAACCAAAAGAAAAATGCCATGGCAACCTGCAAAGGGAGAGCCGTGACCAGCAGCAGTTGAGTCCGAGGGAGAGACTCTTGCAAACCACAAGCATCCAGTTAACACCAGCACTCCAGCAGCCTGAACACAGAAGGGTTAGAGGGCAGGAGTTGCCTACTCCCCGAAAAGATTATGGAGTACAGCCTGGCTGAAGGCGCTGTCCCACTGGGACTCCCTCTCTAAGCAGTAGTGAGCTGCAAAGGTATGGCCCAAAGACCAGGTGGCGGCCTGGCAAATTTCCATCAGGGGACAGAACACAGATTGGCCACGGAAATAGCCATGGCCCTGATGCGGTGTGCTGTGACTCTCTAGTCCAGTGGGATCCCTGCTTGCTAATAGGCAAGAGTAATGCAGTACGCCACCCAGGTGGACAGAGTTTGCTTAGTCACTGGGAACCGCAGACGGCTGGGGTCATAGGATACAAAAAGCTGTCAAGCTTTGCAGTGTCCCTGGGTCCATTGCAGGTAGAAGGACAGGGCTCTCTTGCAATCCAGAGTATGGAGAAAGATCTCCACCCTGCCCGAGTGAGGCCTGGGAAAGAAGCTGGGGAGCACCACCTCCTGACTGAGGTGGAATGAGGGCACCATATTCGGCAGAAACCTAGGGGGTGTGCGGAGCACCACCCTGTTCTTGCAGAATTTCATGTAAGGAGGCTCTGCCATCAGAGCCTTGAGCTTGCTAACTCTGTGAGCTGGAGTGAGTGCTACCAGGAATGCGACATTCCAGGAGAGGTACTTCAAGTGGCAGGTAGCTAAAGGCACAAATGGATACTTAGTGAGTTGTGAGTGCACCACATAAAGGTCCCATTCTGGTACCAGAGGACAGATGGGGGCTTTGGACAACATGAGGCCCCGTAGGAACCAAGACATAAGGGGCTGAGCCGAGAAGGGCTTCCCCTCGACGGAGTGGTGATGCGCCACAATGGTGCTTAGGTGTACTCTGACTGAGTTGGACTTCCGTCCCGCCTGCGATAGATGGAGCAGGTATTGGAGTACTACATGCACTGAGCAAAAGTCCCATTGTCGGGGTGGATGAACCGGACGAGCTGGACATAAACACCCACTGCATGACCACTAGGGCGAATATACTGTTCTCTAGGACTGCCATTCTGGTATCCATGCCAGTTGGCTCCGCAGCCTTAAACACGGGCACCGAGGACTTCAGACCCGGCATCGGTACTGTTGAGGGGGAGTCCTCGATAAGGATGGCCTCGGAGGTCCATGGCTGGTCAGCAGGAGTAGATGACACCTTGCAGGTCAACTTGGAGGACTGCTCCTGCCCCAACTCCTTGGACTCACGCCTGTGGCTGCAGGGCATGAGGTGGGATTTCATCTTCTTCCCAAATCTGTCCTCTGAGGCAATCTTTGAGGATTTCTTCTTCTAATGCTCCAACTCTGGGGACTTTCACATGGAGGAACTGCAGCTGCAGGACTCCGAGGAGGCTCTAGCTTCACGGGGCACTGAGGTATCAGAGTAGACCCTAGAGCCTGGTGTTACCAGAGCCTCCGGGGCAGAGTCGGACTTATGAAAAAATGTTTCCTGCTACTGATGGCAACTCTTTAAGGCCTTTGGGGTCAGTGTTCTGCAGAGCTCGGAATCAGAGTCATTGTGCTCTGGGCCCAGACATTGGAGTCAGCAGTTGTGTGGATTGGTAAATGACATAACTTTGCCACACTGGTCACACTTTTTGAAGCCACTTGAGGCCATTGGAAAAGGGGGGTTCCTGCCTCCCAGCAGGGGTCCGAGGCCTTCAGCTGAAAAAGGGTGTGAATGCCAATCGAGGCGGATCTTGATGGAAAAAAATGGAAAATGGACAGATGAACCTGAGGAGCGACATTGAGGTGAGCTGGCTCTGAGAGTTTGCCTCTCTCTGCTCTGGGAAGAGCAGTGCCCTCACAGTGCTCTGCTAGAGAGGTGGATATTTAACTCCTGTGACGACTTTGCTGTGAGTTCTAGCTCTATATTTATTTATTTATTGTTGTCTTTATTGGTGTGCTACTTCACCTCCCTGTTCCCCAATACCAATCTGATATGTTTTTTTGAAGGTGTGAATAAACAGGTAGACAAAGGTGAGTCGGTTGATATAGTATATCTGGACTTTCAGAAAGCCTTAGACAAGGTCCCTCATCAGAGACTTTTGGCAAAACTAAAAAGTCATGGGATAGGAGGCAGTGTACTATTGTGGATCGGGAAAAGGTTAAAAGATAGAAAGCAGAGGGTAGGGCTAAATGACCAATTTTCCCAATGGCAAAATGGTGAATAGTGGAGTACCCCAGGGATCTGTACTGGGTCCGCTGCTTTTTGACATATTCATAAATGACCTGGAAAAGGGAATAACTAGTGAGGTTATGAAATTTGCAGACGACACAAAACTGTTTAAAGTTGTTAAAACCCAAGAGGACTGTGGAAAACTGCAGGAAGATCTGGATAAATTGGAAGACTGGGCATCCAAATGGCAGATGAAATTTAATGTGGACAAGTGCAAAGTTATGCACCTAGGAAAGAACCACCCACACTATGATTACACAATGCAAGGTTCCACATTGGGAACCACCACCCAGGAAAAAGATTTAGGAGTCATCGTGGATAACATGTTAAAACCCTCCGCTCAGTGTGCAGCGGCAGCCAAGAAAGCAAATAGAATGTTAGGTATCATAAGGAAAGGAATGGAAAATAAAACAAAGGATATTATAATGCCTCTGTATCGTTCCATGGTACGACCACACCTTGAATATTGTGTGCAATTCTGGTCGCCGTATCTTAAAAAGGATATAGCGTTATTAGAAAAGGTACAGAGAAGAGCCACCAAAATGGTAAAGGGGATGGAAGGCTACTCCTATGAAGAGAAGCTACAAAGGTTAGGGCTCTTCAACCTGGAAAAGAGACGGCTGAGGGGAGATATGATAGAAGTCTATAAATTAATGAATGAAGTGGAACAGGTAAACATAGATCGATTGTTTACGCTATCAGAATATAGAAAGACTAGGGGACATGTAATGAAGCTACAGAGTAAACTATTTAAGACAAATAAGAGAAAATATTTTTTCACTCAACGTGTAATCAAACTCTGGAATTTGTTACCAGAGGATGTAGTAAGAGCTGTTAGTGTAGTTGGGTTTAAAAAAGGTTTGGACAAGTTCCTGGAGGAAAGGTCCATAAACCATTATTAAAAAGGGACCCAGGATATCAATGCTTGACCCAGTACAAGCATTGTGGAACCTGTGTCTCTTGGGGATACTGCTAGGTACATATGACCTAGATTGGCCACTGTTGGAAACAGGATACTGGGCTTGATGGACATTGGTCTGACCCAGTATGGCATATCTTATGTTCTTATGGGGGCGGGAAGGAACCGGTACGCAATCTGGACAAAATTTTAATTATAAAAAAATCTGACTTTTTCCGGGGAAAAAAGGACAATGTTCTAAGTGCTCCGCGGAAAAAAGGAGACTGAGGCAAGACGGCATTCTTGGGTGGGAAGTGGACCACACATGCGTGGTGTATCTCCCAAAGGCTTTCCTTGAAAACTGGGTAGATGCTTCCATGTGGGCTCCGTCAGCGTCGATGTCACCCATATGTGAGGACTAACTTCCTGCTTGTTCCCAGAGAAAGAGACTGTAGCCATGTGGGAGGAGCTGGTTCATGAGGACAGAGTCTGTGTCCAAATGCTATAATTCTGTTATGCAGAGTATATCTATCTGATGGGTTGAGAGCAGGTCTCTGACAACGGGTACTTTATTCCTCACAATGTGGGCATTTATAAGCGTATAATTAAGTGTTTGTGTAGGGTCAAGTGCTGCTGAGGGGCCTGGGGAGGGGGAGGGTATAATGGGTATAGATATGAGATGTCGGGGGAGATTGTGTTTTCCAGACACTGGGTGCTTGTATACAGCATGTTGTGTGAATGGTTGATGTGGGTGGGAAGAGATTGTGTGGTTGTGGCAGAGGAGGGTTGGGAGTAATATGGGGGTCAGTTCAAACTGTGCTGGTTATTAATGGCGGTATTGAGTCCAACGGTCGCTGAGTAGATGCAAATGGCAGTTGTATGAGTGGCTCTCCGGTACGTGTGTGTGTGTGTGTGTGTGAATAAGTGCTCTGAATTCGCACCTTTGAGCAGTGCAAAGTTGAAGTCCTGTGGGACGACAATGCAAGCCGTATCAGCAGTGGGTGGAGGAGCTTATCTCTGTTGTGCTGGGGAGCAGTGCAAGTTCCAGTGCTGGTAGCTATTTGTAATGGCAGTAGAGAGCTGTTTGGTTGGAGCAGTGATCGTGGTGCCGTCCTTGCGAGTCGACTGGCAATGTCTGGTCTGTGTCCAATGGGCTGTTTGGGTTTGGTAAGGTGTAGCCTTAGTCCATGCCGAAAGCCATGCCAAAGGGCACTCTGGCAAGGCCCTACCAGATGCGGGTGTGCCTGAGTGTGCTGAAATTTGTATCCGGTGCTGCGGGGGCCCGAATGGCCTTAGCAATGGGGAGCGTGGAGGGGCTTACCTGCCCACTCCCTTCCTCCAATGCCAAACGGGCCTGGCTGGAGAGTCCTGGCACTTGATCGTGCTGAAATTTGTATCCGGTGCTAGCTCTTTAGGTTAGGTCTTACCTGATTGACTGGTTAACCCTAAAGATGGCAAAGACCCAGAAGTAACATCACACCTACTGTTTGTAGATGATTTGAAGTAGAACATTTCCAGTAATAAACATCTAGCAGAGCAACTCTATTTAATAAAAAGCTTCTCCAATGACATCTGGATGGACTTTTGGTCTGGACAAATGTGCTAAGGCAACCTTCCTTGGAGGAAAATTGAGGGCAACTGAAAATGTCTTAACTAATGACAAACAAAGAAACGTGAACATGAAGGTATATAAAAATACTTAGGAATAGAGGAAGGAGCAACAAATCAACAAAGTATTGAGAGAAAAGACCAGCAAGGAGTATTTACAGGAGACTGAAGCTAATTCTGAAAAGTGACCTAACATCAAAGAATAAGATATAAGCCATCAATCAACTTGCAATCCCCATACTCTTGAATAGATTTGGAATTGTAGACTGGCCTCTGAAATATCTTGAGAAACTAGATGCACGAACAAGAAAACTCCTACATGCCTATAATGTGGTTTATTAGAATCAGTGTATGCTGAGACCGTACATCCCTAGAACTGAAGGAGGAATGGGTCTCACAAAAATGTATTATACATACAGAGTGACCATCATAGACCTCCAGGCCTACATAACAGCATCAATAGATCCGAAAACATAAAAAGTATTGCAGTATGAAAGTAAATGACCAGAGTCTGTATCCATTATTAAACTAGGACATACATTCAAATGAACAGAAAGAATGTATGAAAATCCAACGGTATATACAAGGAAGGAAGCAAAAGAATTTGAAAAACAAAAGAAAAAGCTCTTTATAAGAATTAGATCAGCAAATGAGGAAGAAGTGGCAAATTCATAAATATAGTGGGAAATACAAAGCATTACTCCAGGAGCCATTTGTTGATCAAAAGAGGACACATGAGTGGTTAAGGAAAGATGAAATGAAACCTAAGGATGAGAGACTGAGTTGCAGCCCAGGACAGTGGATTACAGATGAGATGGTTCACAGCAAGCATAGAGAAGACAGGGAAAACAAACATCAGCAGATTCTGTAAGAGCGAGCTGGAAACAATTGCTCGTAGAGGGCTGTGAAGTTCTGATAGCAGAAAATGTCTACACAAAAAGACAACAAGATGGCATGTCTTATCCATTGTAAACTTTGTAAGCACTACAACATTGCTGTACCAGAAAAGCACCGAGATCATGACCCTAAGAGAATTACAGCGAATGAAGAAGTTATGATAATGTGGGATATTCCCATTCTGATGGATAAGAAACTGGATGTGAGGAAAAGCAACATAGTGGTAATGGAGAAAACACTAGAACAGCATTGATAGAGGTGTCGGTTCCAAGTGATTATTCTGTGAATCGCTTGGAGAGGGAGAAAATCTGAAGTACAAAGAAATGCAATCAGAGACCAAAAAATGTGGCAGAAAGATTCAGAAATATTGCCCATTGCATTGGGAGCCATAGGCCTGATAAAGAAGAGCTTCCAATCACATCTTGATTTACCCATACATGTTATGTCTTATGAACTCCAGAAGGAAGCTCTCTTCGGCACAATGCAAGTACTACGGCGAGTGTTAGCAGTGCATTTGAGAGACTGAGATCCTACTCCACATACTCTGGCTTAGGAGGGAGTTTCATGACTGTCATAGTATGCACAAAACCAAATCGTTTGGATAAATTGCCCCCCAAAAGCAATTATAGAAATATTAACAAACAATAAGTCTTGATTGTATAAATCTTCAAACCTTTTGTCACAGCAAACAAATTAGCTCTGTTTCCAAAATCTGCATTAAGGCCCATAATAAGTTAATGTGTCCAGTCACATTAGCTGAGCTGATTCAAATATTCCTGGATGAAGAATCAAGCTATTTCTATGGTATGAAATGAATTTGAAGCAAAGGTCTAAACATACCAAACAATGAGTCTGAATATATTTTGGGCAGTATCAGGTTCATCACTGTAAAATGGAAACAGTCTGACATCACCAAGACACTAGCACAGTCGGGCTGTCACTCCAAAGTCAGTAGCCATAGGTTAAGGCAGGGATGAACAATTCCGGTCCTGGAGGGCCGCTGACCAGTCAGGCTTTCATGATGTCCCTAATGAATATTCACGTGATGTATTTGCATCCACTGCCTTCCATTGTATGGAAATAGGTCCATGAATATTCATTTGGGACATCATGAAAACCTAACTGGTCTGTGGCCCTCCAGGACCTGAATTGCCCACCCCTGGGTTAAAGAAACTGCTGAAGAAGGTCCCTATGAGGCATAATATGACTTTAAAATAGCTACATAGGACTCTATCTGTGAAAAATGTTGACTGTTCAACAATTTCAAGATTACTCCACAAACATAGCTTGCATGGGAGGAAGTTGGAAGGAAGCCACCACTACAGAAAAGCCATATGATATGCTGCATAGTATTTGCAAAGAACACTTGGTGAACACTGTACACATGTGGAGGAGGAGGAAAGAGTAGTTACTCACTTGTAACAGGTGTTCTCCAGGAGCAGCAGGAATCAGTCCTCACATATGGGTGTCATCGACGCCGATGAAGCCCCAGCGGAGCATTTCCCCAGCTTTCTATGAAAGCCTTTGGGAATGCAGGCACGCATGCGCGGTTCCCTTCCCGCCTAAAGGTGCCATCTTACCTCAGTCAAATGATATAGCTAAGAACAGCACACAAAAAATGTAAAAACAAACTATGTACAACTGCAACTCCCAAGGAAGGAGGGAGCGTTGTGAGGACTGATTCCTGCAGCTCCTGGAGAACACCTGTTACAGGTGAGTAACTACTCTTTCTCCAGGACCAAGCAGGAAGTCAGTCCTCACATATGGGTGACTCCCTAGCTACCGAGGAACCCAGGCTGAACAAGAGAACTCCCTCTAGTCCCAGCATCAAAGAAAGGCTTTTCACTGACACAACCTCCACCGGTAGCCCAACAGAGGGCAGGAGTTGCCTAAACCTCAAAGAGATTCCGGAGTACTGCTTGGCCAAAAGTACTGTCCCTACGGGACTCCCTCTCCAGACAGTAATGAGCTGCAAAGGTCTGGCTTGAAGACCAAGTTGCAGCCCTGCAGATGTCTACCAAGGGCACAGAGCGGAGATGAGCCACTGAGGCAGCCATAGCCCTGACACGGTGGGCCGTGACCCGACCCTGCAAAGGAAGGTCAACCGCCTTGTAAGCCCAGGTGATACAGTCAGCCACCCAGATGGACAAGGTACGCTTGGACACAGCCAACCCCAACTTATTAGGGTCAAAATATACGAAGAGCTGAGTAGCCCTTCTATGCCCCTGCGTACGGTCAAGGTAGAAGGATAAGGCCCTCCTACAGTCCAGGGTATGCAGGACTGCTTCAGCCTGGCTTGCATGAGGCCCAGGGAAGAATGTTGGAAGAACCACCTCTTGGTTAAGGTGGAAGGAGGAGACAACTTTTGGGAGGAACTTTGGATGAGTCCTAAGGACTACCCTGTTCCCATAGAAGCGAGTGTAAGGCCTATCACAGACCAGGGCCTGAAGCTCACTCACTCGCCTAGCCGAGGTAAGGGCTATCAAGAAGAGAGTCTTCCAGGACAGGAAGCGTAGAGGGCAAGTAGCCATCGGCTCAAAGGGTGGGCGAGTCAGCTGCTGCAAGACCACATTCAACTCCCACTCAGGAGGAGGAGGACGGATTGGAGGCTTGAGCAAAAGCAAGCCCCTGAGGAATCGGGACACCAAGGGGTGAACCGACAGAGAATGTCCTTCCACCAGTGAGTGGTGAGCTGCTAGAGCTGAGAGGTGGACCCGAACAGAATTGGACTTAAGTCCCTGATTGGACAAGTGCAGTAAATACTGAAGCACCACTGGCACAGTACAGGAGAAAGAACCCTCTGTACGTAGCTGACACCACACAGAAAACCTTTTCCATTTGAGAGCATAGGTTTTCCTAGTGGACTGTTTCCTAGAGGCTAGGACAGCCTCCTCAACTTCCTGAGGTAGGCCCCAGGGAGCTAAAACTACCTTTGCAGCCTCCAGGCCATCAAATTGAGAGCTTTGAGATTGGGGTGCAGAAGGGAACCCTGCTCCTGAGAGAGGTGGTCGGGTTGCAACCCCAGAGGCAGTGGGGGATCCACTGCCAGCTGAAGTAGAAGTGGAAACCAAGGCAGTCTCGGCCACCTGGGAGCCACCAGCAGGACTGAGGCCTTGTCCTGAAGAATCTTGAATAGAGTTCGGGCCACCAAGGACGTGGGAGGAAACGCATACAGGAGGCCCTGGGACAAGGGAATCAGAAAAGCATCCGCTGCTATTCGCAGAGGATGCGGTTGCCTGGAGCAGAACTTTGGCAGTTGCTTGTTCAGTGGACTGGCAAAGAGATCTATCAAAGGGAGACCCCATTTCAGGAAGATCTTTGGAACTATCAAGGGATGCAGCTGCCACTCGTGGGGCTGTAAAATTCTGCTCAACCTGTCGGCCAGGTAGGTTTCCTGGTCTGGAAGGTACACAGTCTTGAGGAGCATGTTGTGCTTGAGGGTAAATGAACAAAGGTCCTGAGCCTCCCGACAAAGGAGTCTGGACCCAGTCCCGCCCTGTTTGTTCACATAAAACATGGCTACTTGGTTGTCCGTCTGAACCAGGACAGATTGATGAGCCAGGGTAGGAGAGAAAGCTTTGTGTGCTAATCGAATAGCCCTGAGTTCTAGGAGATTGATCTGCTGTGTCGCCTCCCAAGGAGACCACAGGCCCTGGGTGCACTTGTTCACACAATGAGCCCCACAGCCCTGCAGGGAGGCGTCTGTGGTCAGTACCACTGTGTACCCAGGAATTTGAAAGGGTACCCCTTTTAGTAGATTGGGTGGGTGCAGCCACCAGCTGAGGGAGTCCAGAAATGGTTTGGACACCTTTATTCTGTCTCTGAGGCTGCCTGTGGCCTGAGACCACTGACTCCGAAGGCACCATTGTGCAGGCCGCATATGGAGTCTAGCATTGGGGGTTACATGAACTGTCGAAGCCATGTGGCCAAGCAGCCTCAGGCAGAGTCTGGCGGAGACCACTGACCCTCTGAGAAACTGATTTGCCAAGTCCATCAGTCTTTGGGCTCTGTTTGCTGGCAAGAATGCCTTTTCCAGGACAGAGTCTAGCCTTGCCCCTATGAACTCCAAGTTCTGGGAGGGGAGCAAAGTGGACTTTGCAAAGTTTATTACAAATCCCAAGCTCTGAAGAAGAGCAATAGTTCTGAGAGTGGCCTGTCGGGCCTCCTGGCACGTCTGACCCCTGATGAGCCAGTCGTCCAGATAGGGAAAGACAAAGATGCCTTGATTTCTCAGGTGGGCCGCCACCACTGCCAGGCATTTGGTAAAGACCCTGGAAGCGGAGGTTAGGCCAAAAGGCAGTACTCTGTACTGATAATGGTGTCCTCCCACAATGAACCTGAGGTACTTTCTGTGGTCTGGATGAATGAGGATGTGAGTGTACGCATCCTTTAGATCTAAGGAGCATAGCCAATCTCCCTGCTGGAGGTAGGGCAGAAGTGTTCCAAGAGTAAGCATCTTGAACTTTTCTTTCTCCAGGAACTTGTTGAGGTTCCTGAGGTCCAGAATAGGTCAAAGGCCACCCGTTCTTTTGGGTACTAGGAAATACCTGGAGTAGAACCCTTGACCTTGCAAGTGGGGAGGCACAGGCTCCACCGCCCTGTCCACCAACAGACCTTGGAGCTCCTGGAGGAGAAGATCTGTGTGCAGGGGAGGCCTTGGAGGCTCCCCTGGAAAGTATGGAGGAGGCAGTTGGTGAAAATGTAGTGCATAGCCCCTGTGGACTATGTTCAACACCCAACAGTCCCCAGTGATGTGGGGCCACTGGTGGGCAAAGAGGGCGAGGCGACCTCCTGTGCAGGGTTGGGAGAGCAGGGACTGAGAGGCTACGCTCAAGGAGTCAAAAACCCCCACCCTGCTGAGTGGGAGCAGGGGCCGGAGGCTTGGGGGTCCTCTGCCTACGGGGCCCATTACCCTGCCCCTTGGCTTGCTGACCCTGGGGGGCAGCTTGGGCAGCCTGATACTGAGGGTACTGTTTGTAGGCAGTGCCCTTCCTCGGGTAAAAGGGCTTCTTACCCGAGGCCTTCTTCTTATGAGAAGGGGCAGAGGTCTTTCTAGACAGCCTTGTCCACGTAAGGTGCTCAGTCTCGAGCTGTGTGGCCTTCTCGACCATGGACTTGCCAAAAAGGTCTTCACCTCGGCAAGGGACATCGACCAACTTGTCCTGAACCCATGGCTCGAGGTCCGATGACTGCAGCCATGCCTGGCGTCGAGCTGCGATGCCGGCTGCTGCAACTCGGGCCGAAGCCTCGAAGCCATCATAGGCGGCGCGGGACATGAACTTTGAGCAGTCCCGAATCCCCGAGGACAAGGACTTGAACCTCTGCAAGGGCTCCCCGGAGAGACCAGCGGAGAACCCGGCCAGCTCCTTGGCCAGGTCTCGCAAGTACATGCCCATGTACAGCTGGTAAGACTGGACACGGCAAGCAAGCATCGAGTCCTGGAAGCACTTTCTACCAACACCATCCAGGTTTCGGGCCTCCCTGCCAGGGGGCACCGCGGAGTGCATCTTCTGACTTTTCAGGCAATGCATGGCCGACTCCACCACCATGGAATGGTGTGGTAGCTGCGCCTTTTGAAAGCCAGGGCTCTTCCGGAGTCGATAAATCGAATCGACCCACTTGCTTAGAACCGGCGCCGAGGCCGGTGCCTCCCACATACGGAAGAGGAGCCATTCCAGCATCGGAGGAACCGGGACAGTAAAGGCCTCCTTCGGAGGAGAGTCGTACTGTAGGGCCTCGAGCTCTTCAGCTCAAGGCTCTTCCTCGGGGTCCGCCAGAATAGCCAACGCGGTGGCCATACCCCGGACAAACTCCGAGAACTGGGTGTCCTCCGGAGGGGATCTACTCCGGGGCTCAGACGGCGGTGAGTTCGACGGGACGCACCGAGTCTTGAATGTGTCGGGGGACTCCTCATCCTCCGTCTCCCAGGCTGACTCGTCCGACGAGGAGTCAGGATCCGACCCTGCGGGGCCCTGGAGCACCCGCCCCGATGCTGGAGGCACCGGCGTCGACGCCCTCGGTTCCAAACGGGAGGTCGAGGGAGACCGCGACCGAGGTCGACTTCGAGCCATCATGGACTCGAGTATCGGCTCGGTCTCCAGGGTCGACTTCGATGTCGATGTCCCGGTGGTCGGGGCAGATGCACCAGACAGGCTGGCCATCAGTGCCCGCTGCTGCTCCATGAAGACAGACAGTCTGCTCTCCACGGCTGTCATCCTGAGACTCAGCTCGGGAGACGCAGCAGCCACCGACTCGGGCGCCGGGCCCGACGTCGGCTCTCTGGGAGGAGAGTCCTCGAGGACCACAGGGCTTACGTGTCCAGCAGACTCCAGCTCCACGCACGGAACTTTGGCAGGCTTCTCTTGTTCCACGGGCCCGGGGCAACGGTCGAGGGTCTTAGACCTGGCCCTCGAGGAGCCAGGGACCTCCTCCGATGATGCCCTCATGAGCCGCTTCTTCCTCTTGCGTTCCTAGTCAGGGGACCCCCTGTCCGAGGAGCTTTGACAGCGCTCGGGATCCGAATCCCGAGATGTCAAGGCCTCAGACGAGGTCCGGGCCCGGCTGCAGACTGAGTCCGAGAAAAGCCTTTCTTTCTGCTGCTGGCGACTTCGCAGTGCCTTGGAAGACATCTTCCCACATGGTCCACACATCTTAGGGTCGTGATCAGGACCGAGGCACCGAAGGCAGTAGTCGTGTGTGTTGGTGAGAGACATTAACTTCTTACACCGATCACACTTCTTGAAACCGCTGGAAGCCATCGGGGGAAAAAAGGGTCTCCGCGAGGTCAAAGGACCGGCCTTCCAGGGAAAAAGCAAAAAAGGGCGCGAACGCCAGCCACGCAGGGCAAAAACCGAAAAAGAAGAATCGGGCTCAATACCGGTGTAGCGAACCCAGCGGGAGAGGAACCGGCGTCGAAACGGGAAGAAAAAAAAATAGCGAGAATCGCCGAAAAAATCTAACTTTTATCCGGGATGACAGGACGCACGTCCGGTGGGCTTCTCGGAAAAAGAGAGACTGAGGTAAGATGGCACCTTTAGGTGGGAAGGGAACCGCACATGCGTGCCTTCATTCCCAAAGGCTTTCATAGAAAGCTGGGGAAATGCTCCGCTGGGGCTTCATCGGCGTCGATGACACCCATATGTGAGGACTGACTTCCTGCTTGGTCCTGGAGAATGTTCTGGTCTCAATGTTAAGTGATATGCGTGGCATAAAATAAACACAGAAGATCACCCCAATAACATTGTCCCTACAATAAAGCACAGTGGTGGCGGCATTATGTTGTGGGAATGCTTTGCAGCCACAGGGAGGCTTAAAAAGATTGAGGGAAAGATGGCCAATGTACAGTATAGATAGACCCAGGAGGAAAATCTGAAATAG
The DNA here is from genome assembly GCA_033557465.1 of Ichthyophis bannanicus. Classification (NCBI taxonomy): domain Eukaryota; kingdom Metazoa; phylum Chordata; class Amphibia; order Gymnophiona; family Ichthyophiidae; genus Ichthyophis; species Ichthyophis bannanicus. Next base: position 365,107,822 of record CM066033.1, on the reverse strand, counting down.
TCTGAGACAGACCTGGGACTGGGGAACAGATTCACCTTTCAACAGGACGATACAAAAGCAACAATGGAGTAGTCAGAAAGAAGAAAGTGAATATCCTTGAGTGGCCCTGTCAAAGCCCAAACCTGAATCTAACAGAAAATCTGCAGCAAGACTTGAAGACTTAATGTCAACATGAAATAGCATGAGGTGTTCTGCTAAGAGGAACGGGCAAAATCTGCGCCATCCCGCTGTGCAAAGTTGGTAGACACGTATCTTAAATGACTCATGGCTGTTAAAACTGCAAAAAGGGGCTGTCACCATTTACTGAATCAAGAGGTATGAAGATATATACAAACAAAAATTTTTGACTTCTTATTCCTAACCCCAGTCACAGACACACTGTGAACAAAAAATACATACACACACAAACATCTACACGTGCACAGACACATGCATACAAACATTCACACATACATGCAATCAGATATGCAGTGACATTCAAACGTGTACACTTTCATACAAACACACACACTTCCCAACCCACGAAGATACACATACGCACACACACAAACAAGTCCAGATAAACATAGAAAACACAGAAACATGCACATACACACCAACAAGATACATAAACCCACAAGGCAACGCAGATAGAAAGATGGCCATGTGCGTGCACACACACCAGACACAGAGAGCTTGGAAAGAAGTCCACTGAAAGTGTGGAGTATATTGTGTAGGTCACTGAAACAAACTCCTGTTCTAATGCATTATGGATTGTGTTTTTGATAAAGTAGAAAGTTAAAAATGTACAAGAGTGTGGAGAATTTTACAAAGCATTGTATGTTCTTATCTGACAATAACATACCTCCACATATACACAATCTCTTGGGCTTTGGATATCCCCATCTCTGTACAGTGACAGCATATATACAACTGAGAAGATACACCACAACCTGGAAATCACAGAGTGCTGGCCACCTCTAGGACTTATTTTCACTTTTCTGTCTTTTCATGGCTTCTTCCTGCTCTTTTGGACATCCAATTCAATCGTAACTTGCCTGTGTTGGGCTACAGTGTCATGAGACTTCACCAAGAATTGGGTAGAAAGAGAGAAAAGGAGTGGACCCAAGACAGACCCTTGGGGTACACCAACTGAGAGCGGAATAGCAGTAGAGGAGGATCCACCAGAACAAACACTGAAAGTGCGGTTGGAGAGATAAGAAGAGAACCAGGATAGCACAGAGCCCTTAAAATCAAGCAAGGACAGGGGGGAAGTGACATCACTGAAGCTGATGATGGCCTAAGTTCCAAGCTCCACAACCCCAAGTGAGAAAAAGCCCCAAAAATCATTTGTGCGCCAGAAATAACTTAAAAAATAGAGTGGGGCTAAGGGCGTGATCATTACGGGACTAAATGGCGGCGAGAAACAAACAGCTGGAGGTTAAAGAAAAGTCGCGTGCATCACAGCGGCTCTTGAGCAAGACTGGGTCGCTTGGCAGCTCACCCTCAGAGATGGTGTCTGAGGACTCGAGCGATGTGGTGCCGGGTAGTGCTGAGCAGCAGGGCATGCCAACCCAAGAGTACACCTTCCTGCAAAGAGAATTCCAACGTGGTTTTGAGGAAATGGCAGATGAGAGAGGATGTCATGAGCATCATAGCAGAGGTATGCGGGGACATCAAAGAGCTGGCGACAGTGTGTCGAGGAAGTTGAGACCTGCTTGGAGGATCAGGCTGAGAACATAATGGAACTGCAAGGAGCGGCTGACAAGCAACAAACACAAACAATGGTGCTGACTTACAAACTCGACAATCTGCAGAACAGAGCCCGCCGCAACAATGTCTGCCTGAGAGGGGTCCCAGAGCATTCGGGTGGCATTGAAAATTTGGAGGAAGTGGTGTGGGCTGTTGCATGGGCACTGCTGACACCCAAGGAATTTCAAACTAGGGGAGCATCTTTGGAGATCGAACAGGTGCATTGGGAAAACCACCTGGAAACAAACCACGCAATATAATTGTATGTTTTCTTCGCTACACCAACGCAGAACGTTTGTTGAGAAAAAGCTGGAAAAAGAAAACAATCCAATACCAAAAGACCTCAATAACACTCTACTAAGACCTCTCTATCTTTACATTGATATGCTGCCGTGAGATGAAGCCTGTCATTGAGATACTTTTGAGGGAGGGGATCAGATATTCCTGGTCCTTTCCCTTTTTAATGAACTTTGCGGTGGCAGGCAAGAAAGTTTCCGCTAAAGACCATACTGAAGTATGGCAGGGTTTGCAGTTAGCGGGGCTGGTGGATAACCACACAGTGACGGCCCCCCAATTACCTCATGATCAAAACAGCCTAAATGGCAGAAGGTGGGGAAACCTGCCTAGTGACAGTTCTAAGGACTGCGAGGTACTCCTCGCATCTATTGTAAGAGACATTTCATGGGCAGAGGGGACTTAAGCTAAGCTAATTCTTTTTGGTTTGCCTTAAGATTGCGGCTTTGTTCTCCCTGGGCCCTATCAGTAGTCATCTTACATAGTTCATGTTATAGGGTTTGTGACTGTGTAATGGGGGAATGCAGATATTGAAGGCACAGGGATGAGTGGAGGGTGGGACTAAGGCTAGTCGGATGACAAGGGATGTACACCTTCCTGATCTGCTCAAGATGCAGATCTTCACAAGGGGTGGGAAGGGGGGGGGGCTGGAATGAGTTGGGTACGGGATGAGGGAGGGTTGGGATCCAGGGTTCTAAAGCATGGGATGGGGTCTCTGGTGGCATCACAACGGGAGAGGAGGGTAGCCAGACAGTCATCCTTGAGGTTAGTATGTGCATGTATGTTGGTTGTCTGACGGTCATATGATAGTGGGTGTCTGAGAATGGATGGTTGCAGTCCATATGGGCATTCTGTGGAGGGGAGGGCGAGTATCACTTCACCGTGCTAAAAATTGTATCCTTTAATGTGAAGGGATTGAATTCCCACAGGAAACAATCTTTATTGTTTAAGGAATTGCGGGTCATGGGAGGTGATATCGTATATTTGCAGGAGACACATCTCTGTAGTAAAAATCAGGGTTGGTTGAGACAAAAGCCCTATTCAGAGACCTGGGCATCCTCCGATCTGCAGGGACATAAGAAATGTGGGGTGGCCATACTGCTCCAACACATGATGAGTATTGCAGTGGAGGATGTGCTAAGAGACAAAGCTGGTAGATGGATTTTTTTGAATGTGCGCCTAGACAGTACTCTCACCTTGGCCAACATCTATGCCTCCAACGAAGGGCAGCCACGCTTTTTCACAATCGTCAAAACCCTCTTGGAAGAGTTTGCTAAAGGGCGGGTGATTTTGGGTGGAGATTGCAACTCATGTATGCAGCCCCGCTTGGATTCCACAGATAAGGGGGCCCGGGGAGGGGGTGGGGCTGGTAGAGCACTCCAGGCCTTGTTATCGGATCTAGGCTTGAGAGATGTCTGGCAGGATTTACATTGAGATGACCGTGGTTATACATACTACTCACAGGTCCACCAGGTTCACACTAGAATCGACTATTTGCTGTTAGACTAGCGATTGCTGGATGGAGGGGTGGTGGAGGGCATAGGACTATCACACGATCATATCATGCCCCCTGCTGGGTGGAGATTGGCAATCCGGTAGCTAAAACTTGCCAATGAATGTAGGTGATGCAGGGGGGCTTCCTAAAATGTGCGGAGGTACTTAGGGACCACAATCGGTTCATTCAAGAATACTTTGTGCAGAACGCCACCGGGGAAGTGGCGTTTCCGAATGTTTGGGATGCCTTTAAGGCCACCACTAGAGGTTGCCTCATTACAGAAGCAGCACACACTAAGTGTAAGTGGAGGCCGAGACCTTGGAAGCAGAAGCCAAACAATTGCAGTTGGAGCATACCCGAACAGGTTCCCGACGGATGCGGAAACAGTGGCGGGCAGTTCAGGCTTGGCTTGAAGGCTGTACAAAACAAGATTTAGACAATATGCAGCGCCGATTGTGCCAAACGTTTTATGAACAGGGTAACAAGGTGGGGCAATATCTCACATTCTGCCTTCGGAAACAGCAGACCTCGCATATGGTACGTGAGGTGCAGGATGTGGCTGGGGACCTTCAGGTGGTGTCTAGTAAACTACGGGCGGCATTCACCGCCTATTTTGAGCGCTTGTACACCAGTGGCCTGGTTGCCCACACTCATGTGGCGACTATCTCGGGGGGGGGGAGGGTGTGGGGATTTGCCTGGCCTGTCTGAGGTCGACCATGAGGATCTCGAAGCTGAGATAACTGCGTAGGAGGTGCAGTTGACTATTCGCTGCCTGCCCATGGGAAAGACTCTGGGAAGTGATAGCTTCCCCCCCGTAGTATTGTAAAAAATATGCAGGACGTTTAGCCCCCTCCTGGCTGAGCTCTTTAACAATACCTTTAAGGGGGAAGAACTGCCAGCATCCCAATTGGAGGCAGTGATCACTCATACCTAAAATGGGAAAACCACCTGCAGAGTTATTCTCCTATCGTTTCATTTTGCTTCTTAACACAGATGTGAAGATTCTAGCTGCACTTTTGGCAGCACAGTTAAACTGGATACTCCCCAAATTAGTGCTTGGCGAGCAGGTGGCATTCGTTCCCGGATGGCAGGCAGAGGATAATATCTGCTGAGTGCTCCAGGTAATGCATGTGGCCCGAGTGGCCCCTCAGCCCATGCCTCTGTTGGGGGTGGACGAGGAGAAAGCTTGTGATCAGGTCAGATGGGATTTCTTGAGGGTGGTCCTGGATAAATTAGGCTTTGGACCTCATTTTTAGCTATGGCTTCGGAATCTGTATTGGGAGCCCCGGGCAAGTGTGTGCATTAACAGTGGTTGTTCTGCGAGCTTCTTTCTCGGGCATGGCACGCATTAGGGCTGCCCCTTGCCCCCTTTGCTGTTCGCCCTAGTTATGGAACCCCTACCGCAGCACTTTCGAGTGATATCGGAGGTCCAGTGGGACGCCCAGGAATATAAGATAGCGTTATTCGCTGACGCTATCATGCTAACGTTGACCGATCCCGTGGCCTCGCTGCCCAGGGTGATGCAACTTTTTGAAGCCTTCTCACGGACTTTGGGCTTCAAGTTTAATATTACCAAATCAGAAATCCTGAATATAGGGATGGCTCGGGAGGACTACCTTCAGTTGCAGGAAAGCATCCCCTTCTGATGGGTAGAGAGAACCATCCACTGTCTGGGGGCGCAGCTGACAGCAGCAACAGAAGCCTTGTACCAGGCTAACTACAGCCTGCTGCTACGACAAGTTTGGAAGGACCTAGAGCAATGGACCAGTTTATTAATATCGTGGTTCGGGCATATTGCTGTGGTTAAGATGGTGATCTTGCTGCGTTTTTTCTATTTATTTCAGGTACTCCTGGTCCTGTTGCCGTGAGGGGCACTAGAGTCCTGGCAGTGCATACTCCCGAAGGTCATATGGCAGGCATGATGGCCTCAGATATTCCAGCAGACGCTGTTTGCCCATCCAAAAAAAGGGGGATGGGTGTGCCCAACCTGCAGTGGTACTATGCAGCAGCCCAGTGCCGAGCTGGTGTAAAATGGATGAATCCCGATAGTCTGAAATGTTGGATAGAGCTGGAGAAGGACTTGGGGAGAGGACCAGGCTTGGTGGAGCAGCTTTGGTTGCAGGCGGGCTTGCACAGCTACCCAAAATCGGCGAACCTCTATATAGCTCACACCATCTGTTGCTGGAACTGCTACTTTTGACCACAGGGGATGTCTCTATCAGCTCTTTCCCCAATCATTTTTAATACGGTTTTCCCACAAGGCACCACCTCGGCAATCTTCTGGTAATCATTTTTAATAAGGTTTTCCCACAAGGCACCACCTCGGCAATCTCCCGGCAGTGGGGTAGAGTGGGGTTAAGTCGGATTGAACAATTGTTTGAGGATGAGAGATTGCTTCTGTTTGCAGAACTACAGGAGGACTTTGGCCTGCCGGACCACCATGTTTTTTACCATACTCAAATAGCGCACTGGGTAGGTAGGTGGGATATCCATAAACAGATGGCATGAACCCTCTGGACGGTGGAGCTTACATGTGAGGACCACACTACCACCAAGGGGTTGGTTGCTGCATTGTATGCTCATTTATAGAGCCTTTATCTTTATCTTTATTCCAATACTTCATATACCGCCCTTGTTGAAACGTGAGAGCGGTTTACAATAAAATATGCTAACACTAATATAGAAAAGGAAAAGAACTCCATTATGTGACAGGAAAGGAAAGAGTACCCAAAAGGTCAATAGAAATAGTGTGAAAACAGCCAATTAAGCGGGGTTAGGGGAGGGGAGGTCAAAAGCCTGTTGGAATAAGTGTGTCTTTAATGTTTTGAATTGTTGGTATGAGGGTTCCAGCCAGAGGGAAGATGGTAAGGCGTTCCAGAGCGAAGGCCCAAGAAAAAAGGCAGCAGCATGACGCGTTTGTTCCAGATGAGCTTGCGATGGAGAGTCGAGTTTTTTGGGTGGGTAAACTTCGGGCTAGTTGGACTCGAGTCTTGCAACTTTCCTATACTGACCAGCAGTGGGAGCAAATGGAGGGGCGCCTTTGGAAAAGCTCGCTAGCAGTTAACGCTCGCGAAACCAATTATAAACTACTCTATGGTTGGTACATGACTCCCGCCCGGCTATCTAAAGTATTCCTAGGGATGTTGGATCAGTGTTAGCACAGATGTGGTATGAATAGGACCTCGGCACATGTATGGTGAATGTGCCCTCGGGTGCAAGGTTAATGGAAGGGTATCCAGTGCTGGATGCGGAGGCTATTGGGGTTGGAAGTCCCATGGGATCCAGGGATTTTCTTATTTGGGCAATCTATCCCGGGGGCACATCTCCTGCAATTGATGTTGGCGCGCCACTGTATGAATGCTGCCAGGTTGAATCTGGCTACAGCCTGGAAACAGCGTTGGCTAGGTGGTTAATGCACATGTGGGACCAATACACTAGGAGTATGGGGTGGCTGCCAGGTATTTGCGGGTTCCCCGTTTTGAGCAGATATGGAAACCCTTTGTTAAAATATATGGTACGTAAGGAGTGTCACAAATTGAGGGATTACAACTTATCAGGATCCTACATGGAGGCAGAGGGGAGTTGGGGGGTAGGAACGGGGTGGGGGGGATGTTGGGGGATGTTTTGGGTGTGTATGTTAGTCTGCAAATGTTAAAAACCTCTTCCAAAAAAGAAGGGGCTATCTCATTGCTTTTGCATTATGCCAAGGCATTGCCTTTTGTTTTTCTTTGTGTTAAGCGGAAGTGTATTGTATCTAAACTATTATATTTCTGTTACAATAAACCCCTTTGATTTAAAAAATAAAAACAAGCAAGGACAAGGTATTGAGGAGAAGGTGGTGGTCAACAGTATTAAAAGCAGCAGAAAGATCAAGAAGGATGAGGATCGAGTAAAGGTCCTTGGATTTTGCCAGGAACAGGTCATTGGAAACTTTGTCAAGAGCCATTTCAGCAGAATGTAAAGGACGAAAGCCAGACTGCAATGGATCCAGAAGGGCTTGAGAGGAGAGAAAGTTAAGGCAATGGCAGTGAACCACACATTCAAGTACACTGGAACCTCGGTTTTCGTGATTAATCCGTTTGAAAAAGTCTGAATAAAACCGAATGTATGAAAACTGAAGCAATACAGAGCCTTCGAACTATATGCACCATCCCTCTGGAACTCTCTACCCAATCACATCAGAAGCAACACAGACCCATCATCTTTCAGGAAACAATTTAAAACTGCACTATTCCAAGAATTCCTCGGACCAGAAACAAGCACCCACCACTGACTCCCTCCCAACCACCATGTCTCATCCCCTGAACATATGTCCTATGTAACCATAACACAATGTCTATGTCTATGTCCCAAATGTCAAAAAATCATTATTGTTGGCCACCTGGTGACGGCCCCAAACCCTTCTAATTGATTATTGTATGTTCCACTGCTTTGACCCAGTGAAAAGCGAGATATAAATACAGCTAAATAAATAAATATTTCCCATAAGAAATAATGTAAATCCAATTAATCTGTTCCAGACGCCCAAAAATATTAACAAAAAATACATTTTATAGATAATAACTATATTTTTACATACAGAAAACAATGAGAAATAAATATAAATGACTAATGAAATGGATAAATGAACATTTAGCATCACTTTTACCTTTATTAAGACTCTTGTTGGCATATGGAAGACAGTCAATCAGCAAGAGAATCAAAATAAAGAAAATCCCACTTCTGGCCACAAGATGGTGCTCCATTTTCAACTGTATGAAAACCGAGACAATGTACGAAAACTGGGACAAAATCTCAACGAAAAAAGTCAACGAAAACTGAATCGTACAAAAACTAAGGCATACGAAAACCGAGGTTTGACTGTAGTTTAGAAACGAAGGGGAGGAGGGAGATGGGTCGACATTTGGAAGAACAGGTAGGGTTCTAGTGAGGGTTTCTTGAGAGAGGTGTAACCACAGCATGTTTGAAGGCTGCAGGAACATGTTGCAGTGGGAAAGCAACAAATTGAGAATATGAGAGATGGAAGGGATGATAGTGGAGGAAATGGAGTTTAAGAGATGGGTAGAAATAGGATTAGAGGAGAAGGTAGCAAGTTTGAAGGAGAAAAAAGATGAGTGGTTTCCTCCTCAGAGATCACAGAAAAGGAAGAAAGGATAGCAGAGGATGAGGGGAAGAGTTGGGAGTGAAAATGGAGGGAAGAGGGAATGGAGCTGACCTTATGAGGAATTCGAGTGTAATCTTGTGGGCTTTGTCATGGAAATAGTCAGCCAAAGTTTGAGCAGAAAGAAAAGGAGGGGTCGGGGAAGGAGGCACCTTGAGGAGAGAGTTCATATTAGTAAAGAGATGTCGAAGGTCAGAGGCTAGTCGGATGGACATAAAAGTCTTGTCTGGAGAGTGTTATGGCTGACTGGAAAGAGGCAAGCATGAACTTGAAGTGTAGAAAGTCTGCAAGAGTGTGGGATTTGCGCCAAATGTGCTCAGTTGAGAGGGCACAGGAATATAGGTAGCGAGTAGTTGAAGACAGCCAGGACTGAGGTACAGTACGCCTCACAGGACATGGCATGGGAGGAGTAAGAGCATCCAGAGCAGAGAAGAGTGCAGCATTAGAGGAGGTTACTGCCTCATTAACAGACTCATATGACATAGTGGAAGAAAGAGGTGATGAGACAGTAGTGAAGAGAGTCAATGGGTCAATAGCATGAAGATTTCTGAAGAGGTTGGAGGAGACTGGGAGAGACTGAGGCAGGGAGTGATGAAGAGTGAAGCTTAGGAGGTGATAAGGGAAGAACTGAAGTACAGAAGTTTGAGGGTAAGCAATTAGAGAAAAGACAAGGTCGAAATAGTGGCCACGCTGGTGAGTGTCCTAGCAAAGCTAGAGGTTGAATGAGGAGGCAAGAGAAAGGAGCTTTAGAGCATAAGGGTCAGAGAGGTTATCAACACGAATGTTAAAATCCCCAAGAATAAGGAAGGGGGAAGATGAATTCAGAAAGAAGGAAAGCTATGATTCAAAGTCAGTGAGAAAGGTAGAGGTGGACTTGTCAGGGGGTCGATAAATAACAGCTATCTGGAGAAGTAGTGGGGAAAAAAAGCAGAAGGAATGGACTTCAAAGGAGGGAAAGGAGTGAGACTGAGGCAGAAGAAGGGGTTTGAAATTGGCAGGAGCTAGAGAGTAGAAGCCCAACACCACTACCACGGCCATAATAAAGATGCTAAATAATAAAAAGCAGGTCTTTATTAACCATCACCTATTTTGTTACTATGCCCCTAATCATTAAATGCAATCTCCAAGACCTGCCCCTCTAAGCCTTTCGTCAAGTTACTTGCATTATATACATGCAAAAGAACATTTGTCCCACAAAGTCTGTATTCTCTTCCTGAAAGGACTAGAGGTGCATGACACTTGTTGAATATGACTGTGATATACCATTCTGTAGAGATGCTGGCTGCTTTCACTCTATTCAGCTCTTCCTGGATGGCTTGCTTAGCTCGAATCTCTGCATCAAGAGCTGACTGCAATTCCAGCCTGGCTGACATGTCCAGTTTGGCAAAACGTCGCATCTTCCAAGGCATGTCCTAAAAAGGAAAGCAAGACACCACTCTCATATTGCCCATGCATATTATTATTATTATTTTGGGGGGATTTAGCTCATGCCTTTTCCGTGGTAGCTCAAGATAAGCTACATTCAGGTACTGTATATTTTCCATGTCCCCAGAGGGCTTATAATTTAAGGGCTCGATATTTAAAAACACTTCTTCTGATAGCAGCACTTGCTACTTGTATCTGAATATGTGCTGCTGGCTGGGTCTATCTGGTGATTTTCACTGGCACTGTATGGATAGTGCTGCTGAAAATTATGTTGATCGCCCCAATACTATCCACATAGTACTAAGGCAGTGTGTGGACAGTCAAGGAAATTATCCAGATAGTGGCAATATTCAGCAAAAAGGCTGTCTTATACTATCCAGATAACAGTGATGAATATCACTACTATCTAGTTAATGTTGACAGCTGCCATTCTATCTAGGTATTCAGAAACACTCACTATCTGGATAGCAGAACTGAACATCTGGCTCTTTTTTAATCATTGCGGCTGAATTCAACATGTAAGTTTGCACCTGAGGCAATGAGGATGCAGAGACTTGCCAAGGACATAAGGAGTATCAGTGGGATTTGAACTCTGGATTACCTGATTCTCAGGTCACTAATCGGAGAAAGTGTAGTTACTCACCTGTAACAGGTGTTCTCCAGGAGCAGCAGGAATCAGTCCTCACATATGGGTGATGTCGGTGCCTTTGGGAATTGCAGCGCGCATGCGCGGTCCCCTTCCCGCCCAAGGGTGCCATCTTGCTCAGTCGGATGACATAGCTAAAAGACAGCAAAAAATTAGCAAAAATAAATCATACGACTGCAACTCCAAGGGGAGGAGGGAGGGTTGTGAGGACTGATTCCTGCTGCTCCTGGAGAACACCTGTTACAGGTGAGTAACTACTCTTTCTCCAGGACCAAGCAGGAAGTCAGTCCTCACATATGGGACTCCCCAACTTAAGGCTACCGGAGACCTCAAGCCGAAAAATTGAGCTCCCTCTAGCTCGTCAGTACGTAAGGAAGGAATCTTCTCTGAGAACGCCCCTGACCGGTAGCCCAACACCAGGGCCGGAGGTTAGGAGTTGTCTAAACCCCAAAGAGATTATGGAGTACTGCCTGTCCGAAAGCACTGTCCCTATGGGACTCCCTCTCAAGGCAGTAATGGGCCGCAAAAGTCTGGCTTGAAGACCAAGTAGCGGCCCGGCAGATGTCTGCCAACGGAACAGAGCGGAGATGAGCCACTGACGCAGCCTTCGCCCTGACACGATGAGCCGTGACTCGACCCTCCAACGAGAGGCCGGCTGCCCCATAAGCCCAGGCGATACAGTCAGCGACCCATATGGACAAAGTACACTTGGAGACAGGTAACCCCAACTTATTGGGGTCAAAAGAAACGAAGAGCTGAACAGCCCTCCGATGCTCCCGCGTACGGTCAAGGTAGAAGGATAACGCCCTCCTACAGTCCAGGGTATGCAGGACCATCTCAGCCCGGTTGGCATGCGGCCTGGGAAAGAAGGTCGGAAGAACCACCTCCTGATTGAGGTGAAAAGGGAGACAACCTTAGGGAGAAACTTCGGGTGAGTCCGTAAGACTACCCTATTCCTGTAGAACCTAGTGTAAGGGGGATCAGACACTAGTGCCTGACGTTCACTTACTCGCCTAGCAGAGGTAAGAGCTACCAGAAACAAGGTTTTCCAGGAGAGAAAACGGAGAGGGCAGGTAGCCATAGGTTCAAATGGCGGACAAGTAATCCGCTGTAAGATCACATTCAGATCCCACTCAGGGGCTGGTGGACATAAAGGAAGCTTAAGCAGGAGGAGGCCTCTGAGAAAGCGAGCCACCAAAGGGTGGTTGGAAAGAGGCCTTCCGTCCACCGGCGAGTGGTGCGCTGAGAGAGCACTGAGGTGAACCCTGACAGAGTTGGACTTAAGGCCTAGATTGGAGAGGTAAAGCAAATATTGCAATACTACCGCTACCAAGCACGAGAAGGGATTCTCGCTGTGCTGAGCACACCATGCGGAGAATCTACGCCACTTAAGAGCGTAGGATTTCCTGGTGGATTGCCGTCTAGAGGCTAAGACTACGTCTTCCACCTCTCTAGGCAGTAGTAGGGGAGCCAGGACTACCCTTTCAGCAGCCAGGCCATCAGATGAAGGGACTGGAGGTTGGGGTGCAAGAGAGATCCCTGTTCCTGAGACAGGAGATCGTGTTGAATCCCCAGAGGAAGAGGAGTGTCCACCGCCAGTTGCAGCAAAAGCGGGAACCACGGTTGCCTCGGCCACCTGGGGGCTATCAGAATCATTGAGGCCCCGTCCTTGAGGACTTTGAACAGTGTTCGTGACACCAGTGGCGTGGGAGGAAACGCATACAGTAGGCCTTGGGACCACGGAATCAGAAACGTATCCGCTGTTACTCTGAGAGGATGCGGTTGCCTGGAACAGAATCTCGGGAGTTGCCGGTTTAGAGGACTGGCGAAAAGATCCATGGTGGGGAGGCCCCACCTGAGAAAGATCTGCTGAACCACCAACGGATTCAATCTCCATTCGTGTGGTTGCAGGATCCTGCTCAGTCTGTCCGCCAGGTAATTTTATTGACCTGGGAGGAAGACAGCCTTGAAGAGGATTCCGTGATTGACGGCCCAAGAGCACAGCCGTTGTGCCTCCTGACAGAGAAGGAAGGAGCCTGTGCCTCCTTGTTTGTTCACGTAGAACATGGCAACTTGATTGTCCGTCTGGACCAGTACAGACTGGTGAGATTTGAGGTGGGAGAAGGCGCTCAGAGCTAGGCGTATTGCCCGTAGCTCCAGGAAGTTTATCTGCTGAGCAGCCTCCCAAGGGGTCCAAAGACCCTGAGTACATGCCCCTTGGCAATGTGCTCCCCAACCTAGAAGAGAAGCATCTGTCGTCAGCACTTGAGAATGCGGAGGGGATTGAAAAACCACTCCGAGTACCAGATTCGGAAGATGAAGCCACCATTGCAGAGAGGAGACGAGCAGGGTGGATATTCGTACTAAGTCTGCAAGGCTCCCTGTGGCTTGATGCCACTGAGTTCGAAGGCTCCACTGAGCAGGCCGCATGTGCAGGCGGGCATTGGGGGTTACATGAACCGTGGAAGCCATATGGCCAAGAAGTCTCAGGAATTGCCTGGCGGAGACTAGGGAATTGCTGTGAAACTGCCTGGCTAGATCCATCAACCTGTGGGCTCTGTCCACTGGCAGAAAAGCCTTCGCCTGAAGAGTGTCCAGCTTTGCTCCTATGAATTCTAAGTTCTGGGACGGGAGCAAAGTGGACTTTGTGAAGTTTATGACAAACCCCAAGTGCTGAAGCAGAGCCACAGTGCGAAGGGTGGCTTGACTGGCCTCCTGGGAAGACTGGCCCCTTATGAGCCAGTCGTACAGGTATGGGAACACAAAAAGACCTTGAAGCTTTAGGTAGGCCGCCACCACCACCAGGCACTTTGTGAACACCCTGGGGGCGGAGGTTAGGCCAAAGGGTAGTGCTCTGTAGTGATAGTGGTTTCCTCCCACAACAAATCTGAGATATTGTCTGTGGTCTGGATGAATGAGGATGTGAGTATAAGCATCCTTTAGATCTAAGGAGCATAGCCAATCTCCCTGCTGGAGGTAGGGCAGCAGGATTCCAAGGGTAAGCATCTTGAACTTTTCCCTCTCCAGGAACTTGTTGAGGTTGCGCAAGTCTAGGATGGGTCTGAAGCCTCCTGTTCTTTTTGGTACGAGAAAGTACCTGGAATAAAAGCCGTGACCTCTCAGGTGGTGGGGCACCGGTTCCACAGCTGTTCCTTTAGCAGACTTGCTAACTCCTGAAGGAGTAGGTCCCTGTGCAGAGGGAGTCTTGGAGGCTCCCCTGGAAAATAGGAGGGAGGTACCTGGTGAAAATGGAGAAGATAGCCCTTTTGGACTATATGGAGCACCCAGGTATCTGATGTGACGGCTGACCACCTGTGGGCAAAGTAGGCCAGTCGGCCTCCTGTGCTGATGTGAGCCAGCTGAGGAGAAGAGGCTATGCCTTCTGAGTCAAAAACCCCCACCCTGCTGAGCAGGGGCCGGTGTTGGTGGCTTGGGGGCCTTCTGCCTACGGGGCCCATGACCCTGCCCCTTGGCCTGCTGACCCTGTTGGGGAGCTGCAGAGGCCTGATAATGAGAGTATTGTTTATAGGCTGATGACTTCCTCGGGGAAAAGGTCTTTTTTCCCGAGCCCTTCTTTTTCTGAGAAGGGGCAGAGGTTTTTCTGGACAGCCTAGTCCGCGTCAGAGTCTCGGTCTCGAGTTCTGCAGCCTTTTCAGCTATGGGCTTGCCAAAGAGGTTTTCACCTCGGCAGGGGACATCGACCAACTTGTCCTGTACCCATGGCTCGAGGTCGGATGACTGTAGCCAAGCCTGTCGGCGGGCACCGATGCCGGCCCCGGCTACTCGGGGCCTAGCCTCGAAGCCATCGTAGGCTGCTCGAGAGATAAACTTCGAGCACTCTCAAATACCAGTGGACAAGGCCTGGAACCTCTGCAAAGGTTCCTCGGAGAGACCAGCAGAGAACCCGGCAATCTCCTTTGCCAGGTCTCGGAGATACATGCCCATGTAGAGCTGGTATGTCTGGACACGGCAACCAAGCATAGAGCTCTGGAAGCACTTCTTACCGAGGGCATCCAGGTTCCGGGCCTCCCGACCGGGAGGCACCAAGGAGTGCATCTTCTGACTTTTCAGTCGATGCATGGCCGATTCCACAACCATGGAGTGGTGCGGTAATTGTGCCTTTTGGAACCCGGGGCTCTTGCAGACGCTTAACACCGGCGTCGAGGCCGGGGTCTCCCACATGCGGAAGAGCAGCCGCTCCAGCAGCGGAGGAACCGGTACAGTAAAGGCCTCCTTCGGGGGAGAGTCATACTGGAGGGCCTCGAGCTCCTCGGCTCGAGGCTCCTCCTCGGGATCCGCGGGGAATGCCAAGGCCTTGGCCATATCCCGCACGAAGTCTGAGAACCGGGTATCCTCCGGTGGGGATCGCCTCCGAGGTTCGGACTCCGTCGAATCCGATGGGACACACCGAGTCCGATAGGTGTTGGGTGACTCTTCGTTCTCCGTCTCCCAGCCCGACTCCTCGGAGGAGGAATCAAGCAGCTCCGGTCGGGCGGGCACGATGCCCTCCGCCCCAATGCCGAGGGTACCGGCGTCGATGACCTCGGTCCCGAATGGGAGGCCGAGGGAGACCGTGGCCGAGGATCGACTCGAGCCCGCATGGATTCGAGGATCAGCTCGGCCTCGAGGGTCGACTTGGATGTCGATGTCCCGGTGGTCGGGGCAGATGCACCGGTGAGACCGGCGATCAATGCCCGCTGTTGTTCCATGAAGGCAGCGAAGCTGCTCTCCAAGGCCGTCAACCTGAGTCCGAGCTCAGGAGACCCAGCAGCCCCCGACTCGGGCCCCGACGGCGTCGGGCCCGACGTCGGCTCCCCTGGAGGAGAGTCCACGAGGACTACAGAACTCACGTGCCCAGGAGACTCCATCTCGAGACGAGGTTGCTTGGCAGGCCTCTCAGACTCCGAAGACCCGGGACGGCGATCGGGGCTATGCGACCTGGCCCTCGAGGAACCAGGAGCGTCCACCAACGCCGCCCTCGTGGGTTTCTTCTTCCTGCGCTGTTCCCGCGAAGGAGAGCCCCGCTCAGAGGAACCCCGACGCTGCTCGGGGCCAGAGTCCCGAGACATCGAGGCCTCTGACGAGGTCCGGGCCTGTCCGGACATGGAGTCAGAGAAGATCCTATCCTTCTGGTGCTGCCGACTCAACGCTTTCGAGGACATTTTGCCACACGGACCACAGATCATCGGGTCATGATCAGGTCTGAGGCAGCGGAGGCAGCAGTCATGTGTGTCGGTAAGAGACATAAGTTTCTTACACCTATCACACTTTTTAAACCCTCTGGCAGCCATCGGGGGAAAAAGGGCCCCTGCGAGGTCAAAAGACAGGGCTGCCAGTGAAAAAAGAAAAATGGTGCGAACGCTAGTCACGAAGGACAACAACCGAAAAAGAGAGAGTGGGCTCGATACCGGCGTATCGGGCCCAGGCGGGAAAAGGATCCGGCGTCGAACCGAAGGAGAAGAACAAAAAACAGGGAAATCAACTTTTTCCTCGGCGAAAAACTAACTACGTCCGTCGGGCTCCACGGAAAAAAGAAGACTGAGCAAGATGGCACCCTTGGGCGGGAAGGGGACCAAGCATGCGCGCTGCAATTCCCAAAGGCTTTCTTTGAAAGCTGGGGAAATGCTCCGCACAGGGACTCCGTCAGCACTGACGTCACCCATATGTGAGGACTGACTTCCTGCTTGGTCCTGGAGAATCAGTCCTCACATATGGGTGACATCGACACTGACAGAGTCCTCGTGGAAGCATCTCCCCAGCTTTCAAAGGAAAGCCTTTGGGAAATACCACCACTCATGCATGGTATCCTTCCAGCCTAAAGGTGCCATCTTGCTCAGTCAGGTGCCATAGCTAGAGCCCAGCCAAGAAGACAGCCAAAAAGAATAGCAACTCCAAGGGGAGGGAGGGAGGGTTGTGAGGACTGATTTCTGCTGTCTCTGGAGGACACCTGTTACAGGAGAGTAACTATACTTTCTCCAGGAACAAGCAGGAAGTCAGTCCTCACATATGGGACTTCCTAGCTACAGGCTACTGAGGACCAGAATGAAAAAGGCATGGCCTGGCTGTGAACAGCCACAGGCGAATCCACTGACAGACTTGGAGGACCCCAGCGTCCAAGAAGAACCAGGGCTCCAGTAGCCTGAACAAGAAGAATTGGAGAGCAGGAGTTGCCTAAACCCCGAAGAGATTACAGAGTACGGCCTGGCCGAAGGCACTGTCCCCGTCGAGACTCCCTCTCCAGGCAATAGTGAACTGCAAAAGTATGAACGGAGGGCCAGGTAGTGGCCCGGCAGATGTCTGCAATGGGCACCAATTGGAGACTCGCGACCAAGGTCGCCATCGCTCGGACATTATGCGCCCGACTCGGTGCTCCAGAAGAATGTCAGCTCAACTGTGGGCAAAGGCGATGCAGTCCGCCACCCAGATGTATATGGTCCGCTTGGTGACAGCCTGCCCCAGATGGCTGGGGTCGAAGGAGATGAAAAGCTGTGAGGCTTTACAGTGGCCCTGGGTCTGCTGCAGATAGGAGGACAGGGCTCGTTTGCAGTCCAGAGTATGGAAGACGGCCGACGCCAAGTTGATATGAGGCCGTGGAAAGAAGGTAGAGAGCACTACCTCCTGACTAAGATGAAGTTGGAGACCACCTATGGGAGAAACCTAGGGTGAGTGTGGAGCATGACCCTGTTCTTGTAGAATCTGGTGTAGGGTGGCTCGGCCACCAAGGCCTGGAGCTTGCTGACTGCGGGCAGAGGTGAGTGCCACCAAAAAGGCAACCTTCCAGGACAGGTAGCATAAGGAACAGGTCACCAAAGGCTCGAAGGGCAGCTTGGTAAGTTGCGCCAGAACCACATTGAGATCCTATTCCACTGGGGTTGGGAGAGCAACAAGCCCCATATGAATCTGATGATGAGGGACTGCACAGATAGAGGTTTGCCCTCCACGGGATGGTGGTTCACGGAGAGTGCGTTCAGATGTACCCTGATGGAGCTGGACTTGAGTCCAGACTGCGAGAGTTGGAGAAGATATTGAAGGATTGAATGCACTGGGCAAGAAAATGGATCCATTTGGTGCTCCGTGCACCACACGGCGAACCGGCGCCACTTGAAGGCATAGGCCCATCTCGAGGAGCCCTTATGAGAGGCCAGAAGGATTTCCTCCACCTCTTTGGAGAGGTTGAGGGGGGCTAGGGCGACCCGTTCAGCCGCCATGCCGTGAGAGATAGAAATCCCAGGTAGGGATGGAGGATCGAGCCCTGTGTTGAGTCCCGGGGAGCTCCCGAGAGGGACCGGGGACTCCGTCAAAAGACGGAGCAGCAAGAGGAACCAGAGTTGCCTGGGCCACCATGGGGCTACGAGAATTACCGATGCCTTGTCTCACTAGACCTTGAAGAGGGTCTGAGCTATCAAGGGCATGGGAGGGAAGGCATACAGTAGGCCCCTCGACCACAAGATGGGCAGCTGAGCACTGATTGGGCTGGCAAAGAGGTTCAGGCTGGGGAGGCCCCATAGCCGGAAAAGTCTGAGTGCCACCTCAGAGTCCAGACACCACTCGTGCAGTTGGAGGTCCCTGCTCAGCCTGTCCACCAAGGCACTGTCCTAGCCCGGTAGGTAGACCACCCTGAGGAACATCCCGTGACTGGTTGCGAAGGAACAAAGGGCCACGGCTTCCTGGCAGAGGCAGTAGGAACCCGTGCCACCCACAGCTTGTTTGCATAGAACATCGTGACTTGATTGTCCATCTAGACGAGTACCGACTGGTGTTGCAGGCAGTGCTTGAAAACCTTCAGAGCGAGGAAGACTGAGCTCGAGCAGACTGATCTGCTGCTGGCTCTCCTTGAAGGACCAGGCCCCTGGGTCAGAAGCTCCCTGCAATGGGCACCCCAACCCATCAGGGAGGCGTCCATTGTAAGAACCCTCTGGGGATTCGGGAACTGAAAGGGCATGTTGCTTGCAGGTGTTGAGTATCCTGCCACCAGGTAAGGCACTCCACCAGTTGGCGAGACACTGTGATTCTGTCCCGGAGTTGGCACATGGCCTGGGTCCACTGGGAATGGAGCCACCACTCAGCCACACACATGTGGAGGAGTGCATCGAGAACCACATGGATGGAGGCCATGTGGCCCAGGAGGCAAAGTAGCGATCAGGCCTACACAGTGCGGTGTCGCTGTATCTCGACTACGAGGGCCACGAGGCAATCCATCCTATCTAGGAGGAGGAAAGCCCTGGGCTGGAGAGTGCCCAGGGGGGGTCCCGATGAACTCCAATGCCTGAGTCGGGGTAAGGTGGGATTTTGGATGATTTATCATGAAGCCAAGGTGCTGCAAGACCTGAATGGTACGGCTGGTGGCCTGCCTGGCCTCTGAGGCAGTGTCCCCTTTTACCAACAAGTCATAGAGGTAAGGGAAGACGAAGGCCCCTTGGAGGCAGAGATAGGTCACCACCACCACCAGACACTTGCTGAAGACCCTTCGGACGGAGGCTGGACGTAAGGGAAGCACCCTGTACTGGTAATGGTTGCCCCCGAACGCGAACCTCAAGTATTTTCTGTAACTTGGATGGATAAGGATGTGGGTGTAAGCATCCTTTAAATCCAAGGAGCATAGCCAATCTCCCTGCTGAAGTAGGGCAGCAGCGCTCCAAGGGAGAACATTTTGAACTTTTCCTGCACCAGGAACTTGTTGAGGTTTCTCAGGTCCAGGATAGGCCTCAGGCCTCCTGTCCTTTTTGGGACCAGGAAGTACCTGGAGTAGAAACCTTTCCCTCTCGAGGGGGGAGGTGCAGGCTTCAAAGCCCTGTCCTTGAGAAGGCCTGTGAGGTCTTGTAGTAGCAGGGCCTGGTGCAGGGGGGACCGAGGAGGCTCCCCTGGGAAGAAGGGTGGAGGTGCCTGGTCCAGGTGGAAGAGGTAGCCCTCCCTGACCACCTGAAAGGCCCAGAGGTCGGTGGTGATGGAGGTCCACCGATGGGCAAAGTGGACCAGGCATCCCCCCGTAGGAAGCTGGTCCTCCAGTAGAAGAGGGGCTATGCTGATGGCATCAAAACCCCGACCCAGGCTGGGCTGGGGCCAGGGTCTAGGTTTTTGGCCATTGGATTTGCATGGGCTCTGACTCATTCCCTTGCTCTGAGGACCCTGCTATGGGGACTGAACAGCGGGATGGGAAGGACAGCCCCAGTAGGGCTGACCTTTCCAGAGGAAAGGGGGCTTCTTCCCCTGCAGCTAATTTCTGGGAAGAGTAGAAGTCTTTCTCAAAAACAGAGTCCAAGTGACATACTCAGTCTCGACTTCGGCCACCTTGTCCTCCATTGGCTTGCCAAAGAGCTGTTCGTCGAGGCAAGGGACATCAAGAGGTTTTTCTTGTACCCATTGCTTGAGATCAGACAACTGGAGCCAAGCTTGGTGTCGGGCGCCAATGCCAGAGGTGGCCACCCTCGCACTGGATTCGAAGCCATCGTAAGCGGCTCGGGACAAGTACTTAGAGCACTCTGCAACAGACTTCGAAAGAGCCTGGAAACACCAAGCAGCGAACCCCCCGAGCTCCTTCGCCAGGTCCCGAAGGAACATGCCATGATTTTTATAGACATCTTCTCAGCGTTTGATACTGCCAACCACAGAACTCTTCAATCAAGACTACAGGAAATTGGTCTACATGGCACCAACCTTGAACTTGTTCACCTCATACCTCACAGACAGACATCTCCAAGTCAAATGTGGCCCAGTCACCTCCTGGCCACTGAGAGCCACACAGGGTGTTCCGCAAGGCTCCTCCCTCTCTGCCCTGCTATTTAACCTGTACATACAAACTATCTGCTCCATCATCCAGAACCACAAGATACAATACATCATCTATGCAGATGACATTATGATATACACACCTATCAATATTGACAGCCCAGACTACTCCAGCATAGCCGACTGTCTTCAACAAATGACAAGCTGGCTTCTAGTAAACAACTTGACCATAAACTACAAGACAGAAGCGCTACTCATCACCCGAAACTCCACCTTCACCCCCCCCCCCAACATCAAGTTGAATGACATTACAATACCAATAATGCCTGAAGTAAAGTAC
Source organism: Ichthyophis bannanicus (assembly GCA_033557465.1). Lineage (NCBI taxonomy): Eukaryota > Metazoa > Chordata > Amphibia > Gymnophiona > Ichthyophiidae > Ichthyophis > Ichthyophis bannanicus. The sequence continues at coordinate 365,087,004 of CM066033.1, read as the reverse complement.
CTTGGAGTGACTCTCGACAAAGATCTGAACCTACAGTCCCACATTGCCAGAACCACCAGGAACGCATCTTAACCTACAGTCCCACATTGCCAGAACCACCAGGAACGCATAACTCAAAATGCGAACCATCCGACGCCTCAAGTCAATTCTCTCACAGGATCACTTCTGCGCAGTCTGTCAAGCTCTAATCACACCCAGTTTAGACTACCGCAACCCCATTTACCTTGGGCTCCCAAAACAAGCACTCCGGCCATTGCAGATGGCACAAAACACTGCCGCACGCATAACAACTGGCTCTTCAAGGCACAATCACATCACCCCCCATTCTCAACCACCTACACTGGCTCCCAATCAGCTCCCGCATCCGATATAAGGCACTACTAAACATCTTCAAAATCAAACAGAACCTCTCAGTGAACAGTCTGCAACCCCTCATCAGATCTGAGCCATGCACCAGACCCAGAAGGAGAGGCACCTCAAACACCATCAACACCCCCAGTGCTTTCACCAAAGCAAGGCAAGACACTTCAAGAAGAGCACTTTCTCTGGCTGGGCCCGCATTCTGGAACTCACTCCCCAACGACCTGAGATCAAATGCGGACCTCAAAAACTTCAGAAAAATGCTCAAAACAATGCTCTTCATATAACACTATAGAGACATCACATGAACTGACCAACGGCCCCACAGTCTGCCCCCCTACTCTTTCCTGACCCTACTCAGCCCCCCTTCCCCCCCTTGTATATATTACCATGTATATAGCTCACCATGTAACAAGCTCATCATGAAATCACTTATATTATGACACACACTTATTCTCTTGCATTACAACCACTGCATGCCCACCCCCACTCTCATCGCCTCTTGATTTGATCGATGTGTAAACTGCTTTGATTTCAGGATAAAGCAGTATATAAATCCTATAAAATAAATAAATAAAATAAATAAATGTAGAGTTGGTAAGTCTGTATATGGCATGCCAGCATCGAGCCCTGGTAGCATTTTCGCCCAAGGGCATCGAGGGTGTGATTCCCTGCCCGGGGCACTGAGGAGTGTGTTTTCTGCCTTTTTTGCCAGCACTTGGCCGACTCAACCATCATGGAGGTGTGGGGGAGCTGCGCCTTGCGAAAGCCTGGCTCCCACTGGACCAGGAACAATCATGCCAAGTCGCCAACTCACAATGGGCACCGAGGCCGGGGACTCCCATATCCGGAGGAGGAGCTGGATGAAGATAGAGGGAATGGGGACCATCAAAGTCTACTTCGGTGGTGCCTAGTACTGGAGGATGTCAAGTTCCTCCGTAAGAGGGTCTTTCTCCAACTCCATTGTGAGGGAGAGTGCCCGTGCCATGTCCCTGACGAACTCGAGGAAAGAGGTGTCCTCGGGGGGGGGGGGAATCGGTGCTTAGCAGCCGGTGGAGATGGATCTGAGGGAAGGTCTCGGTGAGCCCGAGTCTCCGGGGATGTCTCAATGTCAGACTCCCAGTCAGAGTAATCCGAGAAGGATTCGAGGTTCTCCAGCTGCAAGAGAGCTGGTAGCTCCAGTCTTGGATGCTTCGAGGCTAGGGCATGGCTGGAGTCTGAGGCACCTGCCTGCGAAGACCTCACTCCCGAGGCATCTGGCTCTCGGCGATCGCTTTGGTGGCCCAGGGAGTCCTCGATGTCGATGTTCCTGCAGTCCCGGTGGGGCTAGGGGTCGGGGCCCGCTGGGAGGCGAGGGACACAGAAACGATCTGCTCCAAGGTCAACATACGAGCCTCCCACTCAGGGGTAGCAGCCATAGACACCAACACCAGGATAACCAGGTCAGGTGTCGAGGAGAATAGGGGGTCCTTGATGGGATGGGACAGGCCTCGGGAGACCGCAGTCTGTCACCAGAGGCCACAACATAGGTCCTGGGCACTTTCCAAGAACACTCCTGTTCCACTTCCTTGGGGGCTGAGGGACCGGGCACAAGACTTCCCATGCTTGTCTGCATCCTCGGACGAGGCCCTCGAGGTCGTCTTCTTCTTCTTACGCTCACGCTCCAGGGACCCTTGCTCGGAGTATCTGAGAGCCCACAGAGGGGCCGCGGGGGCCTTATGTAAGTTTGAGGATCTGTGCGAGGCCTTCGAGCATGAGCCTACCCTGGAAACCAAGGTCGAGTCTGCCTTGTGGAAGATGGCATCCTGCTTAAATAGATGGCTCTCTATGGCCTTAGCGGACATTTTCTTGCACAGGGAGCATTCCTCCGGGTCGTGGTCGGCATCCAGACACTGGAAGCACTAATCATGAGTGTCGGTGAGAGACATGTTTTTTGAGCACCGATCCAATTTTTTAAAGTTGGCAGCCATTGGGGCAAAAAGGACCCCAGCAAGGTTGAAGACCATCGATGTGGTCAGCAGTTGAAAAAAGCGCAAAAGCTCTGTGATGGAAAAGATCAAGACAAAAAGGTTTTCTGAGGACCAGTGTGACAGCAACAGGTCTCAGGGAAAGGCGCCAGTGCAAGCTGGAAAAAGTACAATAATTGTAAGAACAACAACTTTTTTCCAGGGGTACGTCTAAAGGGCTCCGTGAAAAAAGGGAGACTGAGCAAGATGTCACCCTTAGGCGGTAAGAGAACACGCATGCATGGTGGCATCTCCCAAAGGCTTTTTTTTTTAAAGCTGGGGAGATGCTTCCATGAGGGCTCCGTCGGCGTTGACATCATCCATATGTGACTGACTTCCTGCTTGTTCCTGGAGAAAGCGTAGTTACTCACCTGTAACAGGTGATCTCCGGGAACAGCAGGAATTTAGTCCTCACACATGGGTGACATCGGGTACCGATGGAGCCCGCGTGGGAAGCTCCCCAGCTACCAAAAGGAAAGCATTTGGGAGCAGTTCACTACGCATGTGCTGGTGCCTTCCTGTTCTTCTAACGGATTCTCCTCAGTTGAGTGTATAGCCAAAGAAAGTCGAGTAGAAGGAGAGAGATAGAGAGAGCTACAACTCCTTGGGGAAGTGAGCGGGTTGTGAGGACTAAATTCCTGTTGTTCCTGGAGATCACCTGTTACAGATGAGTAACTACGCTATCTCCAGGAACAAGCAGGGATGTAGTCCTCACATATGGGACTCCCTAGCTGAGAGATCTCGGGGATATCTGTGAATCGTTGGCCTCGACCTCCTGTAGCCGAGATCTGAAAGAGTGGGCAGGGAGGATAGGAGTTGAGCTAAGTCCCAAAGAGATGTTGAAGGGCCGCTTGGTCAAAGGCTGCATCTTGGCAGGAGTCCTTGTCCAAGCAGTAGTGGGCCGCAAAGTTGTGGATGGAGGACCATGTAGCAGCTCAGCAAATTTCAGAGATGGGGACTGCTCGGAGGTTTGCAACCAAGGCAGACATTGCCCGAATGTTGTGAGCAGTGACGTGCCCTGCTCGGGAGAGTCCTGCTTTACCATAGCAGAAAGATATGCAGTCTGCTATCCAGCGTGAAAGGGATCATTTGGTTACTGGTAGGCCCAGATTTATATATTTATTTATTTAGCTGTATTTATATCCCGCTTTTCACCGGGTCAAAGCGGTCAATTGGGAGATACATTTAACACGAGGGGATATGACACACATACGCTAATACTTACAGGGAACATGGGCAATGGAGGGTTAAGCGGCTTGCCCAAGACCACAAGGAGTACCTATAGGACTAGAAATCCCAGTCCCTCCGGCCTGAGATTGCTGTCCCCAGGTGGGACTTGAACCCCCGGCCCTCCGGCCTGAAGTACCTTGTCCTAACCACTAGGCCACTCCTCCCTATGTTGATCCAGATAAGCTGGATCAAAGGATACGAAAAGTTGAGAGGACTTCCTGATGGATTATGTCCTCTGTACGTAGAAAGTCAAAGCCCTTTGCAGTCCAGGGTATGCAGTGAGGCTTCTGACTGGGATGCGTGTGGTCTGGGGAAGACGACAGGGGAGATTGACTGTCTGATTGATATGAAAAGCAGAGACCACCTTCAGGAGGAAGTGTGGGTGTGTCCGCAGGATCACCTTGTTGTATGATTTTGCACTGGGCTGAGCAGACATTTTGGGAGGAGTCTGCCTTTATGAGCTAGTCGTCTAAGTAAGGGAAAGCAAATACTTTGCTGATGCACAGATGAGCTGCTACTATGGCCATGCATTTTGTGAAAACTCTTGGTGCTGAGGCTAGGCCGAAGGGAAGAACTCTGTATTGATAATGCACCCCTTGGCATATGAACCTGAGATATTGCCTGTGAGAGGGGTGGATGAGTATGTGTAGGCCTCTTTGAGGTCCAGGGAACAAAGCCAGTTGTTTTGCTGGAGATGAGGAAGAAGGGTTCCCTGCGAGATCATCTCAAATTTTTCTTTTACTAGGAACCTGTTGAGGTCTTGGAGATCCAGAATGGGCCTGAGGCCTCTTGACTTCTTTGGAATGAGGAAGTAGGGGGAGTAGAACCCTTTGCGGTGTTCTTGAGGAGGTACCGGTCCGATGGCTCCCTGGGTTAGGAGAGAGATTACCTTCTGTTGTAGAAAGGCATTGAGGGAGGCCTTTGAAGGAGCTTGATTCCTGAAGTGGTGAGGGGAGAGCTCCTGAAAGTTGAGATAGTATCCATTCTGGATGATGGTAAGGGTCCATCTCTCCGAAGCGATGTTTCTCCATTGCGTGATGAAGTTTGAGAGTCATCCTGGGATGGGCAGTGCATCTAAATGGGATGGACTAACTATGCTCCCGTAGTGTGAGTCAAAAAGATGATGTGGCGGCTGCTGGTGGCTGCTGTTTTGACAGCCTGTGCTTTTTGGCCTGTTTGGGCCCCTGCTGTTTTTGCTGTGAAGGGTAGGTAGGCTAGGAATGATGATAAAACCTCCTCTTTTTGGGATAGAAGGGTTTTTTCAATTGGGTCCTTAGAGTGCTTGGAAGTCGGAGAGCTCAATGATGCCCTTTGAAAAGGTTGAGGCCAAAGGACAGGGTGTCTGAGGGGAAGAGTTCCCCGAATGTTTGGTTTGGTTCCCGAGGCCATTTTCAGTCATTTGTTTACAGAGGGCACACTCAGTAAGGATGTGATCCAGACCAAGGCATTTGAGGCACCAATCGTGCTTGTCGGTGACTTAAATGGTGCCAGCACACTTCGTGCACTTCTTAAAGCCACTGGTGGGCTTCTTCATGTTGTGGGAGAGTAGGCCCAAGGATAGGCCTCAAGGTACAAGGAAGGTCCTGAGGGAAAAGTGGGAAATATCTTTTTTTTTATGTATTCTCTTGAAGAGAGGAAAGGAAAGGAAATAAAAGGTAGAAGAAGAGATTGGCATCCAACAATAAGTGGTGAAGGCAAGGGTTTCTTCAGCGGTGGCAGGAGTTAAACCTGTCTGCTCCACAGAAAAAGAAGAACTGAGGAGAGTCAGTTAGAAGAGCGGAAAGGCACCAGCACATGTGCAATGGATTGCTCCTAAACGCTTTCCTATTGGTAGCTGGGGAGCTTCCCGCATGGGCTCCGTTGGTACCCGATGTCACCCATGTATGAGGACTACATTCCTGCTTGTTCCTGGAGATAATATTTTTTCATGCAACGCGTAATCAAACTGGAATTCATTGCCGGAGGATACAGTAAAAGCTGTTAGTGTAGCTGGGTTTAAAAGATGTTTGGACAAGTTTGGAAACCTGATACTTGTGATCTGAATTGGCCACTGCTAGAAACAGGATACTGGGCTTGATAGACCTTTGGTCTGACCCAGTAAGTAAATCTTATGTTCTTATGCTCTAACCACTAGATTGCTTCATTAATGGTAAGAAGCACAATTTAGATGTTTTATCATACAGTCTATTCCAGTTCTCCAGTGAGAGTGAGCATGGGGTCAGACTACAATTGATTTATTTTGCACTTATAATTGTATGATGTGGCATTTGAAGATGTACAATGTTATATTTCGTATGTTTATTATGAGGCTTATTCTATAGAAACTGGGGAGCGTTCCTGCGCGGGCTCCATTGGGGGATGTCACCCATATGTGAAGACTTACTTCCTGCTTGTTCATGGAGAAACTAAAATTACAATATCATTCAGTAGCATCTGATGAATAACAGTGAACATTGTATTTAATTGAGGTACTTTTAGATTACTGATGTAATTATTGAAATTTATTGCATTTTTGTATACTTGGTTACTTTGTAAACCATCTTGAATGAATTTTGGGTTAAGGAAGGCAACGTAACATAAAACGTTTACTATCTGGCATAACTTCTGAAAGCACTGTTAAGTGACAGAGAATAAGTAGGACTTTGTGAACAAGGTGACTTTGGCATTTATTTCAGGTCTACTTTTACCTAAGGGCAAAAGGGCCAACCGTCCTGGGACTACATAACAGGGGGCCCACAGGCAAAAACAGCCTTGAGGTGTTCCTATGGGGTGGCAAGTACCTCCCCTTCCCCAAAATGGCTTACCACTCCATTGTATCAAGTCAGAAATAGCTGAATCCCTGCATGATCTACTAGAGAACAGTCTGTGTTGTCCTCCCCTTTGAATCCTATGGCTGTCCACAGGGGATGTATCTAATTGCATGTTATCCTCTAATTCTGTAGAGCCAGTTTCTTGATGAGATGCAATATTTTGCAACTTATACCATGAGGCTAGCCCTACCGCAGCAGGATATGACATGCAATTAAATATGTTGCCTGCTGCAAGCTGAGGTCAGGAAAAGGAGGTGAAAGAGGATTAGGAGGGTATATAACTGGGGCCATGCTCAGCCTAGCATGGAGAAGAGAGAACAGCCTAGGAGAGAGGGACGGTGAGGGGAGGTGAGAGCCTCTGGAGGAAGGGCATAAATGACACCTGGAAAGGCTGGATGAAGGCTCTGGAAAAATGGATAGAAGAAAAAAGGGGAAGAGTATCTGGAGGGTGGGAGGGAGGGGGAGAGAACTATGTTTGGAGGGAAAGAAGGAGAGGAAAAGGTTGAGATGGGGGTGATGTGCATGGAGTGAGAGGTGGAAAGATGGAGTGAAGAATCTGGAGAATTTGATTGCCTCTCTGAATTTGCTCCCTATAATGCTTGACCAGATTTCAAAGTTCTGCTGGACTCTTTCCATATGATGCTTGGCGTGGTTACATATACGCTTTTTAGCTGGGCTTTTAACCTATGGTGCATGGCCTGAAGTCACAGAAGTATGACGTCAGAGGAGTACAATGGTGAGGGCTGCACTGCCACTGCTTAAAAGAAAAAATGATTTTTGCCAAAATTTAATTCTGAGTTTCACTGAAAGTTTCCATGATCTAATTATGCTCTTGATTATATTGAATACAGATAGTGGAATTATGTATGATGACAAGCGTGCATGCAGATCATGGGCATGCCTCTTCTAAGAGGTTCCTTTCTCACACAGACTGGGAGAGTCTTTGTTCCAAGATTTCACAGTTCAATTATGTACAGTAGTGACATTAAGTAGTCCTGCAATAAACCTGCCAATGTCTAGCACAGCTTTACGCAACTGGTAATGGTTGTTGCCCATAGGAAAAATCATTTCTGGTTCCCATATTATCATACAATACTATGACAATGACTCAAGCTTGTCAATACTGTGCATTGGTGTCCCGTGCAAGCAGTTTTGCTTTCTAGTACCCTTTGTCATCTTTATTCACATTTTCTCACTCCTGTCCCTTGAATTTTTACAGAGATTGGAGGTTATATTTAACCAATACTTGTATGCCTGCGATCCAGTCTCACAATGCATTACAGCCATGTCTATGCATACCTGATAGTGTTTACCCTTATTTAAGTTTTTATTTTTTGTATGACCACATTCATAACTATTATCTTATGGCAAGTGGAATTGTTTGTTTTTGTTTTCATTGTTTATTTTTGATCATTCACGATCCTCTTCTAAACTTTGACCCTCCTTCTTTTGGCACGAATTTTAACAGGGCGTTTTAAAAGTGCATTGCCACACTTCTACGGCTTCTTGCTTCCAAGTGAGTTGTTACTGCCTTTCGTCAGATAAGTTGACATCTGGTTTTATGTGATATAAAATTGCAAGTCGCATCAGATTCTTCATGATTTTCTTTTTGTGTTACAGTGATGTTATTGATTTCATCTGGTGAAGCTTTCCCTTCTTTTAGTTTTTAAGCGGTATCATATACAGGTATTTACCTGTTTCTTTCCACTTCTCACATTGGGCTTATTGATGGATAGTTTGATTATTTCACATTTATATTAGGTCCTCCTCCTCATCTCTTGTGTTGTGGCACTATTTGCTTGCTGACCTAGTTTGTTTGTCCTCTCATCACTTTCACTTTCATTGTGTATGATAGCTTCCTTAATGTAAAATGTTCTATTAGGTTTTTAAAGCATCAAACCCCCACTTTATTTGCATACATTTTGATTTTATTCAATTGTGTTTTTAATTTACTTTTAACACAGATCTATTTATGTTCTACAGTACATATTTTTTCTTATATCTATATTTGTATTGTTTAATAATTTTATAGAGATGTATTCTTATATGTTTTTAATTATTTATCAATGTTTTATTGTATTTTTTGAGATTTGCCTCCCCCTGAAGAAGGCCTTGTTAGCCGAAATGCATTGGGGCCTAATAAAGACCTGTTTGACCGCCAGCTTGTGTGTCAGCTTTTTTTGTTCTCTAACCTCCGATTTGATACAAAATGAACATAACAAGCAACCTAAAGTTCAAACCTCCAATTTTTCCCTCTTGATTTCCCCCTAATTTTATTATCTCTACCCATGACGACATGCCCTTGTACTACAAAAACTCACTGAATCCACAGGCTACTCTCATGATTCCAATTTTTCTTTTTGAAAAACAAATGTATTTCATATCTGGAACTGTTTCTGAGTTGACTTTTTTGTTTTTAATAAGAAGCCTTATTAGATGCATAAAATAAAATAACGTATTTATTCTTAAAAGCATATATAGTGGAGACGAGTATTGTCCTGAGTTTTTTTCTTATGGTTTGTGCTGTCATCAGAACCCAACTGTGAAATCTTTCAATGCCATTTACCTGTGCTGCTGCTATTAGGCCATAAGCATATCACTCCTCATCAATAAGCCATATAACAAAGGGCATCCAATAAGACAGTAACTTTACACAGAAGCATAAACTCATTCTTGCAGAACATGTCACAGAGCACAGCCTAGAAAGAGTCTCGAATTCCTGTTAACCTCTGTGTTAGAATATGTAGAAGGAATGATACCCACCGTCGCTCTTGCACCTAAGCTAGAATTCCTTAATGACTCCAGTTCTTCTGTCATCTTGGAGGCCAGGGCTTGAAGATACCCTCGAGCGTCCTTTTCATCACTGACCCTAGAAAACAAGGAGATCAGCTTAGATTCAGCCCTCCTATCTGTCTACTGCTTTTTCTTCTCTCGTTCCTAGGTTTCCTATTAAAAAGTACAATAATATAGTTTTTCTTAAAATTTCACATTATTTTTCTAAGAATTACAGGAGTGTTTATGTTTATTTTAAAACAATATACTGCCCAATAACAAAAGTATCTGGGCGGTTTACAATAAAAACTATAAAATTAAAAAATTTGCAACTTTTATTCCATGTGCCTAATTTTAGCCCTAGGAGATTCACATACAGGTCAGGTTTTCAAGACAAATTGACTCCATCCATTCGCAAGTTAATCATATGCAACTGACATGAAAGCTACTGCCAATGAATATTTCATACATGTGCATTTGAACTATCTTGAATTGTAAGTACCATAGTTTTGTTTAGAAAACAATTCTTGCATCATTAATCCTGTGTTCCAGGGATTCCTCTTAATGTGCTTTTGTGCACTATGAAGTTTTTACAGCTTCCCATTGTATAAAAGCAGAGATGAATCTCATTAATCTGATATTGGCTGTACTACACCCACCGTATCCCTTCAAGGAGCAAGCTGCAGGATTCGCCCAGCAAATGCTGTGCTATGCTCATGGAAGGGCTGATAAAGAAATAGGAGATATATGGAAACATAAAACTTTAAGAGACCTGATTCTGGAAATGAATTTTTGCACTAACATAAAAAGAAACAAGCCTATCCTTGATGGATCTTACTCAGAGAAAGAATTAGAAATTAAATATATAAATGCTTCAAATAAAAAAAAAGAACTACAAGTTAAACAAAAAAATTAACTCCCTAATTTGCAATTTTACATTACTTTAATTGGCCAGATGGTGGCAGCAGACACCAAAACATGTTTTTCTACTTCAAATTTTTTTTTTTAAGTGCCATCAAGTCAATTGCGACTCCTGGCAACCCAGCAGACCGTGGTTTTTCTGGGCAAGGTATGACTAGAAGTAGACTGCCAGGCCTTTTCTTCTGAGGGAATGGAAAGTAAAGTGACTTGCCCAGGTCACAAGGAGTGCCAGTAGGGACTTTGGGCAAGTTACTTTACTCTCCATTGCCTCTGAAGAAAAGGCCTTGGCAGTCTACGTCTAGCCATACCTTACCCAGAAAACCCATGGTCTGCTGGGTCGCCAGGAGTCACAATTGACTTGACGGCACTTAAAAAAAATAGCATCACTTAATATTCAGCCTCCAGCCTCTCTACAGCACTGCAACCATCTTAATCCTAGAGCTGGGCAACCCCAGGAATGCCAGTTTTTGCCTCTGGCCTAATAAGCTGTCAGGAAGACATACTAAGCCCTCAAAACCCACATTCCTGCTTGATAATCCCTTTGAAATAAATATACAGCAAAAGCCTACAGAGCACCACAGAACTCGTGGACGCAGGAGCTTTACCTCATCTTGACAAGATTAAGCTATAAGAATGTTCACTTATATAATGTTCTCTTTAGCCATTTGGTTTTTTTGCATCAGCTTTGCTCTTCTCTCTACCAGCTGGGGGATAAAGCTGGAGACTCACATATGAAAAACATATTTATACACTTTTTGCCTAGATAAAAGGGGCACATTATAACTGCCCAATTGTTTCCACAGTTTGACAGCAGAATCCTTCAGCTGTTTCAGTGATGCAAATCCAAGGCTTTGTTGTGCTGCATATGAGAATGCAAGGAGGAGGAAGAAAACGAGCCGATATAGCAAGCTGAGAAGATGCATGTCTGAGACAGATGGTGGCTGGGTGGGTTGGTGGCAGCCAGGAAAATGTGGGACTCTGATGGGGAACAGCTGAACAGATGTGCACTCTGATGGAAGGCAGAAAGGCAGTGCCTTGGACTGGCAGCCGCTAGGAACATGTCTTTCAGATAGAGAGCAGTAATAGCAGCATCCCTGGGTGATGGGTGTAAATCTCTCATGGATATTGGCCTGGTAGAACCGTCTCTGATGGGCAGTGCTTCTAATCTGCAGTGTTGTTTGGCTCACCTCCTCCACCTGCTTTTCTGGAAACATATTTTTCTGTTTATTTTCAGTTTGATTCATCTGACTGGTGAAGTATTACCCAATTGGAATGATCCGAAATGTTGAGATTGTAGAGATAGGTTCAAAAGACTTAGGCGTTGACTTTCAATGGTGGCAACTAGTGCCATCAAAGCAGCTGGCCACCGCTGCTTTAAGAGTAGATATTCAGTGCCAGTGCAAATCCAGCACTGGTGCTGAATATCTGGTTTAGTTGGATTGCTGTTTTGCAATCTGGTTAGCAGCGCTGCTCAGATACTAACCGGATTGTGCAACAACAAAGTTATGCTAACCTTTTACCCGTCCTAATGTTATGCGATTTAGCTGCTGGTACCAGCCCTGCTCCATCCATGGAGCACCCCAACGCTATTCCAACAGCAATGGAGTATTTAATTGAGTGAGGAAGGTATATCCAGTGGCACTAACTAGGTTAGCACTGCTGAATATCCTGGTCTGCAACTTGCAGAATTCTCTTTGAATATCCGTCCCTTAGATTTTCCCGGTGCAGCTTCAGAGTCATATAGCAGGGGCAGTGAAATGCCTGTTTGATTGAAGAGGCCCAAGCTCCAACCTAACTCTGCCTTACTGCTTCTCCAAGCTCTGCCCTAACTCTACCCCTAGCCCCCCTCCTGTTCTACCCACGAGGATCCCATCTGCCGTGGGCAGATGGGATCCCCGCAGATAGAAAGGAGGAGTCTTTGTCGCGATCGCGGTCATTCCCTTCTCTTTTCTCCATGGGAAATGGAATCCCTGTGAGCAGACACCCTGCATTGAGGCCGTTTTCCCTTCCTGTTCTGCCTGCAGGGATCCCTACTCCCAACATGGACATCTGCACCGGCATCTTTGCTACAAAAACTTGGGGCAGGGGTGTCCATCAGCATCACAAAACAAGAGCTCTCATTCCTCATCAGTGTTTGGGGTCAACATGGAAAACATAGGGGGAAACATACCTCTTTCTTCACACCCTTTGCCTATTTGACTGGCAAAACTAGCACTTTTCCAGTGCCTCTTCATGCCCGCAGCAGGTATGAACTTGGACATGGTCAGGACATGTAACGAATTTCTGAAATTGGACAAGGATGTCCAGGTTTTCTGGGAATGCCCCAGATACACCTACACCATGTCCCTGTTCCTACTGGGATGTTTTCACGTCGGAAATGTCTTTAATACCACTTTCTAAAATGGCTCCAGGGATGTTTCCGTATTTTGGACGTCTGCTTGCTCATTTTTAGGTGTCCGCAGCATGAACAGGGCTTCTAAAATAACCCCCCTGTTTTTCTCACAAAATTCCACCTGCAGAAATAATGTGAGTATAGATGGGTAGCACTGTACCTGTGCAGCATTTAGTGAATTTTCAAAGAAATATTAGCTGGGTAGGCCCTCTTTGAAACTTTGCTAAAGTCACAAGGATACAAAAGTACTGTGAATATCGGTGGTGTTACTGAAATTTACCTAGTGAAGTAAAATCATTTTCATTTATTTATTATTTAACAGGTTTTTTTATACAGCTTTATCATTTCAATCAAAGCAGTTTACATTGTAACTTAAACTTGGTAATGTACATTGATAACTTGGATTTTTCTGAGCAATATATCTAGAAAAGGGGCTCTCAACCCAGTCCTTGGGACACACCTAGCCAAGTCAGGTTTCCAGGATAACCAACTCATGAGAGAGATCTGCATACAATGGAGGCAATGCATGCAAATCTCTCTCACGAATAGCCATTGTGGTTATCCTGAAAACCTGACTGGCCAGGTGTATCCCGAGGACTGAGTTGAGAACCACTAATTACAAAAGACTTTCCTTTTATTTTGGGAGAGGTGACACAAATGCATAAATCGGTAAACTCCCTAGTACATTCAATAGTAGAATACAGCATGACATGGGTAATTTGACAGAATTAGAGTTAAAAGTGCACATAAAGAACAGTTGCAGACAAGCCTGTTTGTGGTCTTGTACAGTATCTCTGCTGCTGAGTGTTGTCTAGAAAGGGAAACTGGGGTGGGCCGACTGTGCTTCTGAAACGTAAACCATTGGCCATGAATCCTGGCCAAAGCTTTACTGCAGAACCTTTTTTTGACATACACTAAGTGGTGACATTAAAAAAAAAAAAAGAAAAGAAAACACACTTTGACCATTTATAGACAATAGCGTTGATCTGATGTCAAGATGAAGCTTCCCTAAAAAGACAATGTTTAGTAGGTCAGTTGAGGCAGCAAAGCTGCTGCAAGTATAAATATATACAACAGTAGCGGATCATTCCCAGTGCTCAGTCAGGTTACTTGTGTGCTGCAGTGTTCATTTGGTTGATTTGTGAAAATGTTTGGGAAATAAAGGACGCAAGATAAACTAATCACTGTAAGGAGCTAGAGAAAGGAAAATGTTTTTTATATACAGATACTACCCACATATTGAAGTGGTATCTATTTCTTCACAGAATGGCTTCATTCTCTCTGATTAGGTTTGAATTTTGCAGGAAAAAAAACCCCTAGAGAAATCTAATACACAATGTCATGCAGGAAGGACGTTATGTAAGGAGTAACATCACTGGCGGCCCTTATCCAGTCCCTTCAGAAGTATTTGTTCAATATTTCTGCTTCTCTTTGTTTCCCTTCATATCTTTTCTTTCTCTTCTCTTCTCTGTCTCAAAATCCCATCCTGTCCTCTGGCATCTTGCTTTATCCACCTTATCTATCTTTTCTTCCACTTTTTCCTTTGCCAGCCTGCTTTTCTCAGCTCTAACAGGTATTCCTCCCTTTCACATGTGCTCTTGTACTCTGTGAGGCTATTCCCTCTGTCCATATTTTCACAGCCCATTAATTTGTACACAACACTGGCCTCTTTTTAATTTCCTTTTATTTTCCTCACAAAGATTTGTTTCCCTTATTATAGTTTCTTTTAGTTTAGTCCACTGATTTTGTAAATCACTGGGATTTCCTCTTTGCTAGTTTCCCATGAAAGCATTTTCCAATTTTAGTAAAACTGGAACTCTTGAAGTTTAAAACTGTTCCCGTTACTGTCTTGGCTTCATATTAAATCACATTCTCTGATCTTTTGAGCTCAGATACCCACCAGTCAAAGGAGGAAGCAACATAATATTAAGTAGGGAAACTGGTGAATTGCTGTGTATCTCTGAGGGAGAAAAAATATTTTTTCTCACCAAGTCTTGCTGAGTACCTTCACCTGGTGACCCCACAGTATAAAATCTATACCAAATCTCAGAAAGGTGGCATTAATTTAATTTAATTTGACTTCTTATAGTCCACTCATTACTCACATATAAGCAGATTTCATCATAACAATCAATAAATCATTCAACAAAACCCCAATCCTAACTCACACATCAGAAAGTATGTCAATCATAAATTTCTGCCAAAGCCATGTCTTTACTGCTTTTCTAAACTGCATATAATTATTCATTGATCTTATAGCCTGAGGCAAACATCCCACAATGAAGGGCTGCTCCTGCAATAGTCTTCTTGCCTGCCTCTGTTTCTTATTCTGCACCTGAGGGGGAAGGGCTTGCCCCCTGCTGAGCCATTCAGCAAGACTTGATTTCTGTCTGTACATGGGAATCCCTGTTTAAAGCATTCTACTTCAGCCTTTGTGGTAGATATGGTTTTCCTTTTCATACCTCCTACTCTGCTTGTTAGTATTTATTTTTGTGTGTGTGCGCTGTTATTACTTAATTGTATTTGGCTTCCTGTAATCCTGTCCAGCAAAGGAGCAGAGAATAACCATAGCCACACCAATAGTATCTTCGCAAAAATTTTTAATAAAAGGACCCAACTTGGCCAAGTTTCGGCCTCAAAGCCTGCATCAAGAGCCAATCACTATTGATCAGTTCCAACTTGATGACAATACGAGCAAAGTAGTAGAACACTGACCTTAACCTCAGGTAAAGTGCGCTTTCTGTCCTCTCAAGGCCATCTGGACCCACTGCAATCTGGCTTTCATCCTATACATTCTACCAAAACTGCTCTTGCCGAAGTCTCTAATGACTTGTCCTTGCCAAGCCCAAGCCTTTACTTGATTTCTCATCCTTCTTGATCTTTTTGCTGCTTTTGACACTGTTGATCACAATCTTCTCCTTGATACCTTGTTTTCCCTTTGTTTTAGAGACCCTCTTCTGGCTTGGCTTTCTTCTTATCTCTCCCATTGCACCTTTAGTGTATGTTCTTGTGGATCTTCCTCTACCCCATCCCACTCTCAGTCAAAGTACCTCAGGGCTCTATCTTGGGAACTCTCCTCTCTCTACACTCAGTCCCTTGGTGCACTCGTCTCCTCCATGGTTTTCAGTATCATCTTTATGCTGATGACTTTCAAATTTACCTCTCTACATCTGAAATCTCTCTGGGAATCCAGGTCCATATTTCATCCTGCTTATCTAACGCTGCCGCCTGAAACTAACCATGGCTAAAACAGAACTCCTTATCTTCCCTCATAAAAACATCTCCCCCTTTCCGTCTTTCTCTACCGCTCTGGATAACACTCTACTTCTTCCTGTTTCCTCAGTTCAAAACCTTGGGGTCATCTTTGACTCTTCTCTCTCCTTCTCTGAACACATCCAACAGATAACTAAAACCTTCCATTTCTTCTAACAGGCATGTCCAACAGGTAGATCACAATCTATCTGTAGATAGCGGAGGGGTCAGAGGAAGATCGCCAGCCCCACTTGGCTCCATTCTCCAGCAACTTGCCCCGTCACTAGGAGAGAGCTCTTGCCGGCAGGTCGTCTGCCGAGGGCTCGCCGCCACTGCTGATCCTTTGCCTGTCTTTTTTCCCTGCCTGCGGGAATCTTGCCTGTGGGTGTATTGGGGGCGCTTGTTGCTTTTGTGCCAATAGTTTCTGGGTACCCCAAGGGGCCACCCCCTGCGACGAGACGCCGCAGGCCTGGCGTCATACCTGGTCTCCTGCCTCTCATAATCACCCATTCCTGCCCCCTCCCCAACACTCCTTAGAAGTGTGTTATATACTGGGCAATATCCATTTGCCCGGGCTTTACCTGAATACACTTACCGTATTAGTTGTGTCGTGTGCTGGTTGTTGGTCGCTTTATAGTTCACTTTCATTAAACGTTTTCGGCAGACACAACAAAGTGTCAAGAATTTGGTGATTTTGGTGGGCTTTTCCAATTTTGTTCTAACTTGCCTATGCCTTGCCTTCAAATTGGTTCAAACCACTGTGACGTTTGCTTGCCTCTGCAATTTTATTTTCCCTAGCCTTTGTATTGATTCCACACTGCAATTTTATTTCGCCTTGCCTTTGCGTTGATTCTACACTGTGTGCAGAATTTATTAAATCGTGTGTGGTGGTATTTGAACTTGTTTGGCGGTATTTCATTTTATCTGGTTTGCTGGACAGGTGTTTGAGTTTTTCGATGATTGTTTGATGTTATTTGATTATTGGTGCCAGTATGATGAATTCTTATTTTTACTTTTAGAACTGCATGTGTGGTTTTGGCATCTCCAGTCCTTGTATTGCACATTATCCAGAGGTCTTCAGTTCCTGTTGATGTTTATGTTTATTGATTTAATATACCGCTCTACAAATATATATCAGAGCGGTTTACATTGTACAAAAAACAAAGAAATCACAAGGTGAAAAAAGAAAGGAAAGGAAGTTACAATATTAACAGGAAAGCAAACCAGGCAGAATCAAACGACAGGACACGAGGGGAAAAGAGGGGAAGTGGGAAGAGAAGGGGTGAGGGCTACACAGAAGGGTCAGGGAGATCAAAAGCAAGGGCAAAGAGATGGGTTTTGAGCTTGTTCTTGAAGGTAGTATGTGTCTGTTCGAGTCGGATGGAGGAGGGGAGAGAGTTCCACAGGGCGGGGCCAAGGAAAAAGAAAGCGGAGGAACGAGTGGACTGAAGGTGAGCCTGGGCAGGTGAAGGGAGATGAAGGCGGTTGAGATGGAAGGACCGCAGGGAACGAGAGGAGGTATGAAAATGGACAAGGTCAGCGAGATACTGAGGGGAATGGGAGTAGAGGACACGATGCAAGATGGTCAGAACTTTGAAGTGAATACGGGACTTGACAGGAAGCCAATGGAGGTGGATGAGCAAAGGTGTAACATGATCACGGGGGGAGGAGTGGAAAATGAGACGGGCAGCGGTGTTTTGGATGTGTTGGAGATGGTGAAGTTGAGTGGCAGGGAGACCAGCTAGAACAGAGTTACAAAAATCAACGCGAGACATGACCAGAGAAAGAAGAAGGGTGGTGAGTGCTTGTGGAGTGAGAAAGGGCCTGATGGCGCGAATCTGGCGGAGGAAAAAGAAGGAGGATTTTGACACGTGAGCGATGTGATCGCGGAAGGAGAGATGAGAGTCAAAGAAAACACCCAGGTAACGGAAGGAGGAGACCAATGGAACTGGGGAGCCGGAAAAAGAAGGGGCAATCTGGGGAGAAGCGTCACTGCGAGAGAACCAGATGGCAAGAGTTTTAGTGAGGTTAAGGTGAAGACAGTGCGTAGTGAGCCAGTTGGCAACAGCGGTGAGGCAGGTGTTCAGAGGAGAGAGATCGGGAGAGTGAGGAGAGGTGTGATGGAGAAGAACCAAGTCGTCGGCGTAGTAGTATGCGGAGATCCCGTGCTGCTGTACAAGAAGGGCTAGGGGGGTGAGAAAGATGTTGAATAGGAGGGGGGCCAGATCCCTGAGGAACACCACAGGGGAGAGGAATGGACTCAGAGGGAGAGGAGGAGGGAGATGAAGGAAGAACGGAATAGGACCTGGAGGAAAGGAAAGAATGAAACCAATGGAGGACGGTGCTACAGAGGCCTGCTTCCCGAAGTCGAACCAGAAGGAGGGAGTGATCGACAAGGTCGAAGGCAGCAGAAAGATCGAGCGAGACCGCCACCGACAGATCACCGTGATCATGAGCTGTGTGAAGCTCATTCAAGAAACCAAGGAGGACCGTCTCGACACTATGGCCGGGACGGAATCCAGACTGACGGGGGGTGAAGGAAATGATCTTTAATACTTTGGGACAGTGACAGTTTTGGACCAGATTCAGCCAGTGTTTATACTAATTTAGCAGATTTGGCCTTTTTACAACCAGCCACCCTAGTATAACTAAGATGAGTGTTCCAAAGAAGAGCAAAACCTACCACTTTCATGATGAATGGAAAATGGACTTCTTCATCATCATGGTGAAAGACAAGTGGTGTTGTCTAATTTGTAACGCCCCAGTATTCTTGCCCAAAAAGGGTAATCTGGAATGTCATTATAAGGCTCTGCATAGCAATAAGTTTCATGCTGATTTTCCACCCAAAAGTGAAATTCGTAAACTGAAGCTCAAAGAACTTAAATCGAGATTGGCTACTCAGCAACAGTTGATGGCGAAGCCAAGGTCACATTCGGTCAATGCAACCACAGCATCCTTCAAGGTCAGCAAGCTGATCGCAAAGAAATGCAAACCTTTCACTGAAGGGGAATTTGTAAAAGATTGTTTTCTTGAAGCAGCTGACAATCTTTTTGAAGGATTTAAAAATAAGAAAGAGATCATAGCCGCTATTCAAGATGTACAATTGTCAAGAAACACCGTTGTGCGGCAAATAGAAAAGATGTGTGGAGACACAACTGAACAATTGTTGGAGGATGTTTCAAATTGTGTTGCTTTCTCACTCCAACTGGAAGAATCTACAGACATAACAGACACAGCACAGTTACTAGTCTTTATCCGGATGGTCTTTGAAGACTTCAGTGTTAAAGAAGAACTACTTGGAATGATTTCTTTAAAAGGGAGAACTACCGGTCAGGAAATATTCAGTTCTTGCCATTCTTTTGTGACAAAGTGTAATCTTCCATTGCATAGACTTGTTTCCATCACTAACTGATGAAGCAAGAGCAATGATAGGTGAGGTTAACGGTTTCATAGACCTCTGTAGACAGCATGACGACTTGCCAGATAGAGTAGTTACTCACCTGTAACAGGTGTTCTCCAGGAGCAGCAGGAATCAGTCCTCACATATGGGTGACGTCGGCACCGACGGAGCCCCCATGTGGAGCATTTCCCCAGCTTTCAAAGAAAGCCTTCGGGAATGCAGTGCGCATGCAAGCTGCAAGGTGGTAAATTGAAAGGCAATGGCAGGAAATACTTTTTTACTGAAAGGTTGGTGGATGCTTGGAATACCCTCCCCATGGAGGTGGTGGGGGCAACTACAGTGACGGAATTCAACGCAGCCTGGGACAGACACAGTGGATCACTTTACAGCAACAAGATTAAATCAAAATAAACTGAACCATCTAATTTCTCAACAAATAGGGGTGTCCTACATGGAGCAATGGAGGGAGGAGCGGTGGGTTCACCCCTAAACAAAGAAACAAAGATATGGGGAGGGGTGCACCTGCTCCTAGTGGGTGCACCACTAAGCAAAGACATGGGTAGGGGTGCACCTACTCCCTAAAAGACATGGGTAGGGGTGCACCTACTCCCTAAAAGACATGGGTAGGGGTGCACCTACTCCTGACATATTGCTGGGCAGACTAGATGGACCACACTGGTCTTTATCTGCCGTCATTTACTATGTTACTATGTGCGGTCCCCTTCCCTCCCAAGGGTGCCATCTTGCTCAGTCTGATGACATAGCTAAAAGACAGCAAAAAATCAAAATGAAGTATATGACTGCAACTCCAGGGGAGGATGGAGGGTCATGAGGACTGATTCCTGCTGCTCCTGGAGAACACCTGTTACAGGTGAGTAACTACTCTTTCTCCAGGACCAAGCAGGAAGTCAGTCCTCACATATGGGACTCCCAAGCTCTAGGCTACCGGGAACCCAAGCTGACAAAAATGGCTCCCTCTGAAGAGCCTCAGCATCCGTGAGAAGAATTTTCTCTGAGAACGCCCCCGTACGGTAGCCCAACACAAGGGCCGGAGGGTAGGAGTTGCCTAAACCTCAAAGAGATTACGGAGTACCGCCTGTCCGAAAGTACTGTCCCTCCGGGACTCTCTCTCCAGGCAGTAATGGGCTGCAAAAGTCTGGCTTGAAGACCAAATTGCAGCCCAGCAGATGTCTGCCAAAAGAACAGAGCGGAGATGAGCTACTGACGTGGCTTTCACCCTGACACAGTGGGCCGTGACTCGACCCTGCAAGGGGAGGTCGGCTGCCCTGCACGCCCAGGCGATACAATCTGCTACCCAAGTGGACAACGTACGCTTGGAGACAGGTAACCCCATCTTATTAGGGTCAAAGGAGATGAAGAGCTGAGCAGCCCTCCGATGCTCTGGTGTATGTTCTATGTAAAAGGACAATGCCCTCTTACAGTCCAGGGTATGCAAGACTGTCTCAACCCGGCTGGCATGCAGCCTGGGAATAAAGGTCGGAAGAACCACCTCCTGACTGAGGTGGAAAGAGGAGACCACTTTAGGGAGGAACTTGGGATGGGTCCGTAGGACCACCCTGTTCCTATAGAACTGTGTGTATGGTCTATCAGAAACCAGAGCTTGTAGCTCACTCACACGTCTGGCCAATGTAAAAGCCACCAGGAAGAGCGCTTTCAAAGAGAGGAAGCGCAAATGGCAAGCAGCTATCGGCTCGAACAGTGGGCGAGTAAGTTGTTGCAAGACCACATTCAAATCCCACTCAGTCGCCGGTAGACGAACCGGAGGCTTGAGTAGAAGCAGACCTCTGAGAAATCTAGACACCAAGGGTGTACCGACAGAGACTGTCCCTCCACCGGTGAGTGGTGCGCTGACAAAGCATTGAGGTGTACCCGAACAGAGTTAGACTTAAGGCCTAAGTCTGAAAGGTGAAGTAAATACTGAAGTACTACTGGCACAAGGCAAGAGAAAGGATCTTCATTGTGCTGAGCACACCACACTGTAAACCTACGCCACTTGAGGGCATAGAACTTTCTTGTGGACTGCCTCCTAGAGGCCAATATCACTTCTTCAACTTCCTTAGGCAGAAGTAAGGGAGCTAGCACTACCCTTTCAGCAGCCAGGCCATCAGATTGAGGGACCTGAGAATGGGGTGCAGAAGAGAACCCTCCTCCTGAGACAGGAGATTGTGTTGCAACCCCAAAGGGAACGGAGTTTCCACCGCCAACTGCAGCAGAAGTGGAAACCACAGCTGCCTCGGCCATCTGGGGGCTACCAGAATCACGGAGGCCTTGTCCTGGAGAATCTTGAACAGAGTTCGGGCCACCTGGGGCGTGGGAGGAAACGCATATAGGAGGCCCGTAGATCAAGAGATCAGAAAAGCATCTGCTGCCATCCTCAGGGGATGCGGCTGTCTGGAGCAGAACCTGGCAGCTGACGGTTCAGTGGACTGGCAAAGAGATCAATGGACGGAAGCCCCCAGCGGAGGAAGAGCTGCTGGACCACCAGTGGATTCAACTGCCATTCGTGAGGCTGAAGAATACTGCTTAGCTTGTCTGATAGGAAATTCTCCTGACCAGGTAGGTAAACTGCCTTGAGAAACATACCTTGTTTGACTGCAAAGGAGCAGAGATCCAGTGCCTCCTGACATAAGAGCCTAGATCCCGTGCCCCCTTGTTTGTTCACGTAGAACATTGCCACTTGATTGTCCATCTGAACTAGGACAGACTGGTGAGAGAGGGCATGAGAAAATGTTTTCAGAGCTAAGCAAATTGCTCGCAGCTCTAGAAGACTGATTTGCTGCGTGGCCTCCCGAGGAGACCACAGGCCTTGAGTGAACATGCCCTGGCAATGTGCCCCCCAGCCCTTTAAGGAAGCATCGGTCGTCAGCACCCTTGTGTTCAGTTCATGATGTTGAAGGCTCAGTTTGTCTGCCAGGGCACTGTCCTTGCCAGCTAGATATGTGGCTCTAAGGGTCATCCCATGAGAGATGGAACAGTTCTGCATTCTGTTTCCCAACACAGGAGGTACAATCCTGTTCCTTCTTGCTTGTTGATGTTGCACATGGCTGCATAGTTGCCTGTTTGAATAATTATAAATTAGTTGCCAACCAATCTCTGAAAGCCTTTAGCAGGGGCAGCTCTATAAAGAGGCTGAGTGAGGCGGTGGCCTCAAGCGGCAACTTTTTGGGGGCAGCAAAAATTGCCCCCAAAAAGCCCGCCTTACTCGGCCTTAAAAAAACAAAAAACGAGGAAAGGAACCGCTGCTGCTGCTGCTGTCACAGCAGAATGAAGTGCCTCACTACCGCCCCAGCAGAGCCCTCCTCTCTCCCTCAGCGCGGCTTTTCAGAGCCGTGAAGGGAGAGTTCCCCTTTCTCGCAGCTCTGTTAAGCCTGCCGGTGCATTTCCTGTTTCCCATCAGAGAGGTGGGAATTATCTTGATACATCTGTTTACGACTCATAGCAGGCAGGTGCCCACAGTTTCACTCCAGGGTGGCGCTGATGGGAAACAGGAAATGCGCCGGTAGGCTTAACAGAGCTGCGAGAAAGGGGAACTCTCCCTTCACGACTCTGAAAAGCCGCGCTGAGGGAGAGAGGAGGGCCGCGGGGCACTTCATTCTGCTGCTGCTGTGGCGGCTTCAGCAGTCAGTGGTTTTTTTTTTAATTTCCCTGGGGGGGTTAGAACTGGAAGTGGGCTGATGGGGGTGCTAGGACTGGAAATGGGCTGATGGGGGGGTTAGGACTGGAAATGGGCTGATGGGGGGGTTTAAGACTGGAGGAGGGCTGATGGGGGGTTTAAGACTGGTAATGGGCTATGGGGGGTTAGGACTGGAAGTGGGCTGATGGGGGGGTTAGGACTGGAAGTGGGCTATGGGGGGCTAGGACTGGAAATGGGCTGATGGGGGGGTTAGGATTGGAAGTAGGCTGATGGGGGGTAGGACTGGTAAAGGGCTATGGTGGGGGGACTAGGACTGGAAATGGGCTGATTAGGAGGGCCAGGACAGGAAATGGGCTGATTAGGGGGCTAGGACTGGAAATGGACGTATTGGGGGGGGGGGGGTTTAGGACTAGTAATGGGCAGATGGGTGGCTAGCACTGGAAATGAGCTAGGACTGGCAATGGGCTGATTGAGGGGCTAGGACTAGAGTGGGCTGATAAGGGGGATGGGACTGGAAATGGGCTAATGGGGGAGGGGAGGAGAGTGCTGCTGGCCCTGGAAGAAAACTAGGGGTTAGGGCTACAAATGGGCTGATGCAGGAGGATGATAGAATGGAACTGGAAGGGAGCAGATAATGAGAGGGTCTGCCAGGGGAAGGAGGGGGCACGAAGGGAGCTGATATGGGGGAAGGAGGGGGCTGGAAAGAAGCTGACACCTGGGATGTACTGAAGGGAGAATGGAAGGGAGCTGACACTTGGGGATGGGAGTGGTAGGTGTTTGGGTAATGGGGAGGAGGCTGGAAGGGAGCTGACATGCAAATGGCGCTGGAAGGGAGATGGACAGAGGGTAGGGCGACTGGAAGGGAGCTGACTGTGGGGGTGGCACTGAGAGTGGATGTGAGCTGATATCTGGGATGGTATTTGGACTAGAAGGGGCTGGACAGTGGGGAAGAAGGGGGACTAGAAGGGAATGGACACCAGTTGCAGTCGTGAGAATGCAAGGCGGTTGACATTGGAAGTTACTGGGAGGGAAGAACTGGAAAGGGGGCTGATACTGGAATTGGAAATGGGCTGATGGAAGGAAGTGAAGAAAACAAAAGAAGAGATAAGAAATGGCAGATGGACCATGGACCATAGACCTCAGAAAGAGAGCTAAGACAGGAAAGCAGAAGCCTCAGATCGGAACCAGCATGATCAGAGAATAAAATGGTCAGACCACAAAGGTAGAAAAAATAATTTTATTTAATTTTAGTGATTGGACTTTGTGCTATTTTTATATTTTACACAGTATTGGGGAACTGCATCTCTTATTTATCTGATGTTGCACTGCATGTGGACTCTGGCTTCTTGGGGTTTCAATTTAAATTTTGTCTACATATTTTTATTTTTACTTTAGATTGTGGTTACTTATTCTGTACTTGTTGAGGGTCAATGCTGCAAATGTGTGACTGAGGTCCGGTGTTCGGTTAACATGGAGTCTGTACATAAAGATCTATACTGTACTGTAGTAATTTGACTTGTTCAGCTTTTCAAATAGGTGTATGGATGTTCCAGGGCCCATTATAGTATTTACAGTGATGCTTTTTTTGGATGGGCTCCTTATGTAAGTTTTGGAAGTTTGTGCTGCTATAGAAACATAGAAATATGACGACAGAAAAAGACCACATGGCTTATCTAGTCTGCCCTTCCATATCAACAACTACAATAGTCCCCTTTTTTCCTTTAGAGATCCTCTGTGTTTGTCCCATGCTTTTTTGAATTCAGTTACTGTCCTCATCTCCACCACCTCCACTGGGAGACTATTCCACGGATCCACCACTCTTTCCGTAAAGAAATATTTCCGCATATCACTCCTGAATCTATCCCCCTTCACTCTCATCCAATGTCTCCTCATAGCAGAACTTGTTTCAATTGAAAGAGGCTCTCCCCCTGAACATTTATGCCATGGAGATATTTAAACATCTCAATCATATCACCTCTATCCCGCCTTTCCTCTAAGGTGTACATATTAAGATCCTTAAGTCTGTCCTCATATGTTTTATAATAAAGACCACTAACCATTTTAGTAGCCACCCTCTGCACCGCCTCCATCCTGTTCACATCCTTTTGAAGGTGCGGTCTCCAGAATTGCACACTATACTCCAAATGAGGTCGCACCAAAGACTTATAAAGAGGCACTTTCACCACCATTTTTTCTGCTAGCCATTCCTCCTCGTATGCACCCAAGCATCCTTCTAGCTTTTGCCGTCGCCTTTTCTACCTGTTTAGCTACTTTAAGCTCATCAGACACAACTACGCCTAGGTCCTGCTCTTCTTTAGTGGACAAAAGTACTTCACCCCCTATACTATATTGCTCCCTTGGATTGCTGTGGCCCAAATGCATTACCTTACATTTTTTAACACTAGTGGTTAGGACAAGGTACTTCAGGCCGGAGGGCCGAGGGTTCAAGTCCCACCTGGGGACAGCAATCTCAGGCCGGAGGGACTGGGATTTCTAGTCCTATAGGTACTCCTTGTGGTCTTGGGCAAGCCACTTAACCCTCCATTGCCCATGTTCCCTGTAAGTATTAGCGTATGTGTGTCATATCCCCTCGTGTTAAATGTATCTCCCAATTGACCGCTTTGACCCGGTGAAAAGCAGGATATAAATACAGCTAAATAAATAAATAAATAAAATAAATAAATCCCAGCTGCCAAATTCTAGATCATTCTTCAAGCTTAGCTAGATCCCTCCTCATGTTGTTTACACTTTCCTGGGTGTCTACTCTATTGCAGACTTTGGTATCATCCGCAAAGAGGCAAACCTTACCCGACAGCCCTTCCACTATATCACTAACAAAGATGTTAAAAAGAATCGGACCAAGGACAGATCCCTGGGGCACACCACTGGTAACATCCTTCTCCTCAGAGCTCGCTCCATTTACCTGTACCCTTTCTTGCCTCCCACCCAACCAATTTCTAACCCAAGCAGTTAACTTTAGGGTCCATCCCTAGGGTGCTCAGTTTGTTTATAAGTCGCCTGTGAGGAACAGTGTCAAAGGCTTTACTGAAATCTAAATACACCAACATCTAGGGCTCTCCCTCGGTCCTACTCCCTGGTCACCCAGTCAAAGAAATCAATCATGCTGCCTCGGATTCTGTAATCCGCTGGACTCCAGAAACCTCACTATTTTCTCTTTCAGCAGCGTTTCCAATACTCACCATCGAAGTTAAACTAACCGGCCTGTAGTTTTCAGCCACATCCTTACTTCAACTTTTGTGTAAAGGCACCACATTGAGCCTCTCTCCAGTCCTTTGGCACCACTCCTGACTCCAACAAGGCATTGAAAAGGTCAGTCAGTGGAGCTTCTAGAATGTCCCCAAGTTCCCTCAGTATTCTAGGGTGAATCAAATCCGGTCCCATTGCTTTGTCTACTTTAAGTTGAGCTAGTTTCTCACAGACACAGTCTTCTGAAAATTGTTCAAGATGTCCCTTGCTTCTGTTCCTGTTTGTGGGTGTTTTCTGAGGTCCTGCTCCGGGTTCTTATCTGTGAACACAGAATAGAAATATTTGTTAAGCAATTCTGCTTTATCATCAGCTTCTACATATTCCTCCCCTTCACCCTTGAGTCTGACAATACCACTTTTGCCCTTCCTCTTCTCACTAACATCTCTGAAAAATGTCTTATCTCCCCATTTTATTGCATTGGCTATTTCCTCCTCTTTTTGAATCTTTGCTTTCCTGACTACTTTGCTAGCTTCTCTAAGTTTTTCCAAAATATAGATGCCTGTCTTCCTCTCTATGTGATCTCTTGTATTTCATGAAGGCCTCCCTATTTTTCTTCACTTTTCAGCTAATTCTTTTGAAAGCCATAGCAGTCTCCTTTTCCTTTTACCTTTAATTACCATTTTAACAAAAAGTTTGGTTGCCCTTAAAATATCCCCTTTCAGTTTTGCCCACTGTTTTTCTACATCCCCCAGCTGTTTCCATCTCGCTAATGACTCCCTGAGGTATTGGCCCATCTCGGCAAAGTGAGTCTTCCTAAAGTCTAAGACCCTCACCTTTGAATGGATACTAAGAGCCCTAGTCCTAATACTGAGTCACACCATCTGGTGATCACTGGATGCAAAATGATCTCCCACTATAGCATCAGAAACACTTTCACCAGTGGTAAGCACCAAGTCCAGTATGGCCCCTTCATGTGTTACCAATTGCCTGAATAGTTCTCCCTGTAGAGAATCCAGGATCTCTTTATTTCTAGATGATACTGCAGCAGGAATGTGCCAGCCATCATCTGGCATATTGAAATCCCCTATCAGTAGCACTTCCCCTTTCCTAGCAATGCTGCGTATGTCTTCAATTAACTCTCTGTCCACCTCTTCCTCTTGTGAGGGAGGTCTGTATATCACGCCAATGCAAATAGATTTCTCTTTCCCTCTTTCTAGTTTAACCCACAATGCATCCTCTCTCCCTTTTAAGCTCTGTAATTCCAAAGCTTTAATAGTATTTTTTTTTACATATAGTGCCACTCCTCCCCCCTTCTTCCTACCCTGTCCTTTCTGAATAAAGTATAGCCAGGTATAGTTACATCCCAGTCATGGTTTTCTGTGAACCATGTTTCTGTAACTGCCACTAAATCCAAGTCGGCCACTCCCACCAAAGCTTCAACATCAGGGATCTTATTTCCCATGCTACGGGCATTTATACACACTGCTTTCCATATGTTACCCATTACCCATTTCCATAAAGGTATTTAATGTTTCACTTACCTGGGGGCTTTCTTCACCCATCCCCAACAAATCTAGTTTAAAGCCCTCTTCAGTAGATTAGCCAGTCTACTACTGAAGATGCATTGACCTTTCTTGGACAGATGGATGCCATCTCTGCTCTGCAACCCTTGGAACAGCATCCCATGGTTTAGGAAACCAAAACGCTCTCGATGACACCATCCACGCAGCTATGCATTCATCTCCAGGATGTGAGCGTCTCTGCCTTGGCCTTTACCCTCAACAGGGAGGATTGAAGAGAACACCACCTGTGCACCTAACTGCTTCACCCTCTGTCCCAGAGCCATGAAGTCACTCTTAATACGCTCAGAGGGATACCTGGCAGTATCATTTGTTCCGACATGGATTAGCAACATTGGGTAATAGTCAGTGGGCTTGACGAGTCTCGGCAAACTCTCTAACATCTTGGATTTTGGCACCAGGCAGACAGCATACCTCTCTGGACATCAAGTCTGGTCGGCAGATGGATGCCTCAGTACCCCTCAGAAGAGAGTCACCAACCATCACTACCCTTCGCTTCCTTGTGGTCACTGATTCTGCAACTTTGGGGTACTTGAGCTCTGGTTCTTCCCTTTCCAGGGATGCTTTCACCTCCTCCACTTCCAGGGCTGCATAATGGTTCTCCAATTCAAGGGCTGGAGAAGTTGGATTGGTGATTCTGCAGGCCCTGGTGACTTGTGTCCAACCTTCGTCATTCTGTCGGCACCCATCTTCTCCTCTGCTGGAGAGCTTGGTTGCTGCAAGAAGCATATCATCAATGTACTTCTCACCGTCTTGACTGCTCCTCAGCCTCGCCACCTCCTCTCTGAGTTCCTCCACTTGTTTCCTCAGAGCTTCAGCATGCAGGCACCATGCACATGGAACCGGTCCTTCAACTGGCATTGGGACCTCTGTCTGGACAGAGGCAGAAGCTGTAACGGGGGCAACAGCTTTAGCGATACGATTTTTCCCAGCCATTGTTCTGTTCGTGGAGCTTAGGTAACTGTTAAAGCAAAAGAGAGAGATCTACCAAAGTACCAGCTGGTTTCCCAGCTGTCCTTTCAGAGAAAAAGCAGTTAAATCTCTTTAATTATATTCAAACTGTGCTGATCCAAGTCCCTGTGTTTTGTTAAATGGGGAGGTGCCCTATCAAGCAAGACTGCTCACTAGGGGTGGGTGGGAGTTGGGGTGGGTAGGGAGGGAACTAACACCTGATTAGGTGTCAGCAGTTCCCAAGAGCTGAGAAAGTATGGTATGGTAGGTTTTGCTGAGAAAGTATGATATGGTATGGTATGGTATGGTAGGTTTGCTCTTTGTTGTAGGGTTTTGTATTAGTTCACATATGCCTGGCACTGGAGAACAGTGGTGGTGGTGGTTGTTAGTGAGATGATCGGAATCCGATTTTTGTTTAAATATTGAGTTCTGGTTCTGCTCTGCACCTACTGTGGATGCAAAATATATGTTGAAAAAGAAAAAGCAAGAACCATAATGCAGTTTATAACAACAAAATAAAAATGAGTCATAATTTAGTTTTATAAACTGTGCTGTTGGTTCTTGCTGTCTTTTAGTTCCTTGGTGTGCAAACGGGACCGTACCTATCCCTATGCAAGTGGTGCAATCGCACAGGGCGAAAAGGCTTGGGGGGCACATTTCGGCTGTCTGCTGTTGCCCTGCCGCCACTGGCAGGACAATAGCAGGCAGCTGAAATGCACTCCCCAAGCATTTTCGCAGCACTTTAAGCTGGTCTTGTCCCTCCCTCCTCCGACACGATGTCAGAGTAGGGAGGGACAGATCTGCTTAAAGTGCCGGTGCCTTTCAAATATGGCGCATGACCCCCTCCTCCTCCCCATACCTCCGTCCAGTGCTGCCTGCACCGCCATGAAAAAAAAACAGAGGATGGCATCAGCAGGGAAAGAGCAGGCAGCGCTGGACGGAGGTACGGGGGGAGAGGGGGGAGAGGGGGGCGCGTGCGCCCGAGCTGCAAGTCGCACAGGGTATGATTGCAGCTCGATAAGGCCCTGTGTGCAGACATATTGCATTTCCTCCATATAATCTAATCGGCTTTTTGGTTTGGTTCAGTCTCTGATTGGATATCTGAAAAATCCCCGCCCCCCTCTAAGGTGGGGGAGGGGGGCGCGCCTTTTCATACTTTGCCTCAGGCAGCAGATTGCTTTGAGCTGCCCCTGGCCTTTAGAACACTTGAAATTGCTCTTAATTCCACAAAATTGATCTGGTGAAGGCTCGCCATGCGTGCTGGGACTATTCCAAAGGTTTCCAGAAGGAGTTGGGAACGGCTCCCATGCAGGACTCTGTCTGTGTGTCACCCATGTATGAGGACAGTATTCTTGTCCACGAAGAGCTTGTCTACCTACAATCTGCATACTGTTCACTGCAATAGATGCTGACAGAATATATAATCATTGATTTCAACAACAGCATAGAAATGTAATAAGAGGAGTGTATGTAGAACCAAAGATAAGCTATCACTAAATAAAGCTATCATGGCTAATGCTATCAAAAACAGAAATTTCAGTGTAGCAAGGATTGATAAAAAGAACACCTCCAATAGCATCCCACACTCCAGAAAATTATAGCATCCCACACTCCTGAAAAATTTGCCTTTAAATCAGGGGTTCCCAAACCTGCCTCCCAGCCAGTCGGGTTTCAGGATATTCATAATGAATATGCATGAGAGAGATTTGCATGCACTGCCTCCATTGTATGCAAATCTCTCATGCATATTCATTGTGGATATCCTGAAAACCCGACTGGCTGGGGAGGCCCCAGGAGAGGGTTGGGAACCCCTGTTTTAAATGCACAAAATAAACTCTAAATTGATTAAGTACATCAAGTTCACCATGTAAATGTGGCACACCATACTCTATCTCAGGGGTGTCCAACTCTGTCCTGGAGGACCGCAACCCTGGCAGGTTTTTGGGATAGCCCTAATGAATATGCATGAGATATATATGCATTAGAGATATCCTGCCAACCTGACTGGTTTGTGGCCCTCCAGGACTGGATTTGGGGACCCCTGCCTTACACCTCTGTCATTTAAGATTGTGAGTGGGCAAGGTACAGCTGTCCTAGACATAAAAGGGTAGATAGAATTTGTCACATCCCTCCTTGATTCTCACCACCACCAAAAAGTTGTCTAATAGCAAAGATCCAGTGATAATAGCATACTTACTGTTTGTAGATAACTTGAAGCTCTATAGTCCTAGCCAATGTTCCCTCTAATTTTCTGTAGGCTGTGTGCGCATAAAATATCAGCTGTGTGCAGCTTTTGAAGGAAGGTTACATTTTTGTGCGCTACATAATGACACTCGGAGTTATATACTTTAAAATTTGACTACAGGTCAGAATACAGTATGTACACCACATTAATTTTAATCAAATTAAATGAAAATAGACGATTACTAAATGAAGTGGGAAATTTCTAGTAATTACAATCATAACTTTTAAATTTTAAGACGTCTGTGTTGTTTTCTATCAGAATCAGAGACGTAATTTTTGTGCGCTCTGTTGTAAAGTATGTGCGCTCTCTCGGCGAGGTGTGTGCGCGCGCACACGCGCACAGCTTAGAGGGAACAGTGGTCCTAGCAATCAGTACTTAGCAGAAAAACTCTAGTAAAAAAGCTTTTCAGATGACATTGGGATGACTTTTGGCCTGGACAAATATACTAAGATAACTTTCCTTGGGGGAAAATTGAGCAGAACTACAAAAGCTCTGTACCAGAGGGCTGTGAGATAAACGACCTCAAACAGGAAGGTGTACATAAATATCTAGGAGTAGAAGCAGGAGCAATAATCCATCTTAAGGTACTGAGAGAAAAGACCAGCAAAGAGTATTACAGGAGATTAAAATTGATACTGAAGAGTGTTCTAACATCAAAGAATAAGATACAAGCTATCAATTAGCCTGCAATTCCCATTCTCTTATATACAGTAACTTTGGAATTGTAGAATGGCCTCTAAAATATCTTAAAAAACAGGATGTATGAACAAAAAAACTCCCACAAGTGTATGTCCACAAGTTAATTTATAAGAATCAGTTTATGCAGAGACTGTATAATCCTAGAGCCGGAGGACTAGGCCTCATAGAAATAGATTTTATAACAGACCTTCATGGCCTACTGAAAAACATCAATAGATTCGAACGCACAAAAAGTTCTATCAATAAATTTGGACAGACATTCCGAGAAGCAGACAGAATGAGTGAGAATCCACCTGTATTCATAATAAAGAAAGCAACAGAATCTACAAAACAAGAGGAAAAAACTCTTTAAGGGATTATATCACAAGACAAAGAAAAACAAATGCCAAATACACAAATACAGTGGGAAATACAAAGTGTCACTCCAAGAAACAATACATGGATCAAATCAGGAAAGATGAATAGTTAAGGAAAGGTAAACTGAAACCTAAGAATGAGCAAGTGATAATTCCAGTACAGGATAGTGGATGGTTCAGATGGCTCACAGCAAATAGGAAAAAACTGGTAAAACAGACATATGTAGATTTTGTAAATAAGACTGGAAACGGTTACTCACTCCCATTCGAACAACTACACAGGCAACCACAAGGTTCTGTGTTGTCAGCATTACTTTTTAACACATACATTCAACCAATATGCGCAATTATAAGAAAACATAACATCCTCTTCCATGTATATGCAGATAACATAATGATCAACTCGCCCTTCTCTACAAAAAATCAAAGCTACACAGCCATAACTGCATGCCTCCACACTATCACCCAATACCTGGCAACCATCAATCTTTCAGTAAATTACAACAAATCAGAAGCTGTCTACGTCACACATGATTCCAACTTCATCCCACCGCAAAGCTAAGGATCCACGACAGATATCTAGACACCAAACTAAGGTCAAATACCTAGGCGTCACAATTGACCAGAACCTGAACATGCTTTCCCACATAAAGAATACCGCTAACGCTGCCTATCATAAGCTCCGAGCTTTACAGAATTTGCATGCACTACTGGAACCAAAAGATTTTAGATCAGTATGCCAAGTCAATCACACCACATCTCGACTATTGCAATATTCTATATCAAGGTCTCCCAAAGCAATCTCTCTACCTGCTACAGATGGTCCAGAATACTACCGCCAGGATCATCACAAGATCGTCCAGATATGACCGAATCACACCCATCGTAAAGTCCCTCCACTGGCTCCTGATATCAAAAAGAATCATTTACAAGATAATTATCACCATTTTCAAGCTCTTGCAGAACCAACTCCCAAATGACCTACGGAACCTAATAACCAAAGTTCCAGACACAAGATTATAACGATTCAAAACACAAAACCTCCTCTCCATCCCAACTAGCAAAACAAAAAGTACACAACAAACTTGCAACAGAATCTTTACCCTATTTTCACCTACCATTTGGAATTCGCTTTCTGAAAACCTACGTTCCACAGTCACTGTTCCTGAACTAAGAAAAAAATCTAAAAACACACCTTTTCCTCAATATTCGGATTGGACAATGGAGATAATCCTCTCCCCGAATGATTATCCACTAATGAAGTAATACTGTTACCACTGTAATCTCTCCCCCTAGCATTCCAAGTTCATCCTCCCTCCCCCACCCTGCATTTTATTGCATATAATTTCAACTTTATCTGTTACGATGTAACTGTTCCAGTTCTTGGTTAAATATAAACCACTTTGATTGTATGATAAGATGGCATATAAAAATATTTAAATAAATGAATAAATAAAATAAACTTATCATTAATCTGGCTTACTGTAGTGTCTTGAATTCCAGGGCTGGCTGCTCTTCTCTCCCGGCCGAAGTCTGCAAGACTTCAGCTGGGAGAGAAAAGGAGGCAGCCTTGGAGTGTGAAGCATCACGGCAAGCGAGCTTATGGTAAGTTTGTTGTGCTGCTGCCATGAGCCCAGAGAGGGGTGGGGGTTCATCACGACGCTGTGTGCTGCTTCACATGGGGGAAAGGGGGCTGGGAAAGTCACTACTGAAGAACACTAAATAGTGCTTTTGTAGAGAATCGATGTGCAAAATCAATTAAAGCAGGGATATCCTAGACACCCTTTAAACATCCAGGATATCCCTGCTATAATGACTCTGCAAATAGGATGCTCCAATTCACAACCAGCAGATGAAGATCTCCTGCCAGCAACACCTCTGCCTTCACTAAATCTTTACCTAGTCCTCTGTCTATACCAGACGTATGTAAATCACTTTGGCATAGATTGAAATGCCATCACCCTTTTTCAATGACTATTTTTTTCCATACCCCTTGTATTTCAGTTAATTTTCTCTCTCTGTATATATAGCATAGTTACTCACCTGTAACAGGTGATGGTCGGAATTTAGTCTTCACATATGGGTATCGTAGGTACCAATGGAGCCTGTGCGGGAACGCTCCCTAGCGTCCAATTAGGAAGCTTTTGGGAGCACCCCACAGCGCCTGCGTGCTGCCTTCCCGCCTTTCCTAACTGTCTCTCTCCAGTTGAGTTTAAAGCTGAGACAAAGAGAGAGGGGAAAGAGAAAAGAGAGATAGAGAGATACAAATCCTAGGGGAGGTGGGTGGGTTGTGAAGACTAAATTCCTGCTGTTCCCGGAGATCACCTGTTACAGGTGAGTAACTATGCTATCTCCAGGAACAAGAAGGAATGCAGTCTTCACATATGGGGACTTCCTAGCTACAGATGCCAGGAAGAAGCCCCAGAAGTTGTGTGCCCTTTTGAAAGGGCTCCACTTCCCCACATGGATCTCTGGCATCCTACCAGGGATGGTGGGTAGGAGTTGATTAAGTATGGAACAGGTGTTGAAGAACAGCCTGACCAAATAAGGCATCCCGGCGGGAGTCCTTGTCCAAGCAGTAATGCACTGTGAAGGTATGAACCGAGGCCCAGGTAGCTGCTTGACAGATGTCATCGATAGACACAGAGTGAAGATGAGCCATAGAGGCTGCCATGGCTCTCACACTGTGCGCTGTGACATGGCCTTCAAGAGGAAGGTTCTTACTCCAATGGGCAAAAGATATACACTGTGCAATCCAGTTGGACAGAGTCCTTTTGGAGACTGGAAGCCCTAAATGACTAGGAACAAAAGCAACAAAGAGTTGAGAGGACTTTCTATGCTGCTGCGTTCTTTGCAAGTAAAAGGCCAAAGCTCTTTTACAGTCCAAAGCATGAAGATTCCTTTCATGCTTTGGACATTTGCAGAAGATTCCTTTCTGCATTAGAGGCATGAGGCATTGGGAAAAAACAGGAAGGTAAACTGCTTGGTTTAAATGAAAAGGTGAAACCACCTTTGGCATAAAGTGAGGATGAGTCCTAAGGACTACCTTATCATGATGGAACCTTGTATAAGGAGGATCAGCCACCAGTGCTTGCAACTCACTAATGCAATGTGCTGATGTGATTGCAATAAGAAAAATAACCTTCCAGGAAAGCAATTTTAATGAGGTAGTAGCTAATGATTCAAAAGGCGGCTTCATGAGCTGGCCAAGAACCAGATTTAAATCCCATGCCACCGGTGGTGGCTTAAGAGGAGGCTTAGTTAGAAGAAGGCCTCTCATAAATCTCACTATGATAGGATGAGAGGAAATAGGTTGCCCATTTAAAGGTTTGAGAGAAGCTGCAATAGCACTCAAATGAACTCTCACTGAATTGGTCTTAAGCCCTGCATTAGACAAATGAAGGAGATATTCCAGTAATGATTCCAGAGGTATTGCAAGAGGGTTAAGACCTTTCTGCGAACACCATATGGTAAACCTTTTCGACTTGAAAGCATAAGAGCGTCTTGT
The DNA here is from genome assembly GCA_033557465.1 of Ichthyophis bannanicus. Classification (NCBI taxonomy): domain Eukaryota; kingdom Metazoa; phylum Chordata; class Amphibia; order Gymnophiona; family Ichthyophiidae; genus Ichthyophis; species Ichthyophis bannanicus. The sequence goes on along the minus strand of CM066033.1, from coordinate 365,051,660 downwards.
GGATGGTTTCCTGGAAGCATAAAGGATATCCTTTACTTGCTGAGAAAGGTTAAGACCGTGACGTTCTAGGCTTTCAGCAACCAGGCCCTGAGATGTAGAGACTGGGATGCCACAGCATCCCGCCCTCCTGGGATAGGAGATCTGGAGCAGACCCTAGCTCCAGAGATGGAGCTTGAGAGAGATGTAAGAGCAGAGGGTACCACACTTGTCGTGGCCAATGTGGGGCTATGAAAATCATACGGCCTCTGTCTCTCTGAAGCTTGAAAAGGGTTCTGGGAATAAGGGGAATGGGTGGGAAGGCATACAGGAAGTCCCGACCCCAATGGAGGAGGAAGGCATCCCTGGCCTGACAACCCTGAGCCGGAATAATGGAACAGAACCGGGGAAGTTTGGCATTCAGCGGACTTGCAAAGAGGTCTATGTCCGGGGTTCCCCAAAACTGGAAAATTTTGGCCACCTGGTCTGCATGGAGAGACCATTCGTGTGGAAGCAGAACTCGACTGAGTCTGTCTGCCCAAGAGTTTTGAATGCCTGGAAGATACACTGCAAGGAGATGAATCTGATGCTCTCTGGCAAGGGTCCAAAGTCGCAAAGCTTTGTTGCAGAGCGACAGAGAGCCTGTTCCACCCTGCTTGTTCACAAAGAACATGGCTACCTGGTTGTCCGTTTGAATTAGGACAGTCTTGTAGCTGAGCTGGGTGTGAAACACTCGAAGAGCAAGAAAGATTGCTCTGAGCTCTAGGGGATTGATGTGTAGATTGGTCTCCTGTGGAGTCCAGGTACCCTGGGTAGAGAGGCCTTGCAAATGGGCTCCCCAACCCACCTGTGAGGCATCTGTTGTTAGAGTTACTTGAGGTGGGGGTTGCTGAAAAGGGGACCCCACCAACAGATTCTGTGGTGACTGCCACCATTGGAGAGAGAGAATAAGATGATCTGAGGTTGCTATTTTGTCTGACAGGCAACCTGACGCCTGAGTCCACTGCGTGGATAGAGTTCACTGGGCTGCCCTCATATGGAGGCGGGCATAAGGGACCACATGCATGGTGGATGCCATGTGGCCTAGCAATTGTAACATTTCCCGAGCAGTGAGGTAAGACTTTAGCATTGCTTGGGAAGCTAACTGCACAATGCGAAGGCAGTGGGACTGTGGAAGATAGACCCTTGTCTGTCTGGTATCCAGCAGGGCTCCTATGAACTCTAGAGACTGAGTTGGAGCTAGGTTGGATTTTAGGAAGTTTATGACAAGCCCCAAATATTGAAGGATACGCATTGTGCGAGATAGAGAAATCCTGGCCTCTGGCTCTGATGGGGCTCAAATGAGCCAATCGTCCAAGTAAGGGAAGATGAATATTTTTAGGGTGCGGAGAAATGCTGCCACCACAGCCATGCATTTTGTGAACACCCTTAGTGCCGAGGTCAGGCCAAAAGGAAGAACTCTGTATTGGTAGTGTTTCCCATGAAATAGAAAGTGAAGAAATCTTCGGTGAGTTGGATGGATGAGAACATGAGTGTACGCATCCTTGAGATCTAGAGAACAAAGCCAGTCCTGACTCTGAAGGTATGGCAGTAGAGTTCCCAGAGAAATCATTTTGAATTTCTCTTTGAACAGGAATTTGTTCAATTCTCTGAGGTCCAAAATGGGTCTGTGCCCTCCTGTTTTCTTTGGAATAAGGAAAAAGGGGGAATAGAACCCTGCACCCTGTTGATGAATAGGTACTTCTTCTATTGCCCTTTGGGCAAGAAGCAGACTGACCTCGTGATCTAACTGGGCGTTGAGAGAGGTCTGAGAATTGAACTGTCTTACCATTGTAGGAGGGGGTATGCTGAGGAAGTGAAGCTTGTATTCCTCTCTTACAATGGACAGAGTCCAACTTTCTGCTGTTATCTGCCCCCATCTGGGGGCAAAATAACATAACCTTCCTGGAATTGTGGAAGGCTCTGGCCTGTTCAGTGCCAGGAAGACAAAGTTCTCTAGATGGGAGTCAAAGCCCCTGTGGAGGCTGAGTCTGCTGAGCCAGTTGAGGCTTAGCAGCCTTTGTTTTTCTTTGTTTAGGTTGCTGCTTAACCTTTTGGGCAGACTGACCTGAACGATGCCCTTGCTGGGTATAGGAGGGGTAGAATTTCTTCTTTCTAGTGAAAAATGTTTTTTTGTAGGACTTTTTCCTTGCAGGATCAGCTGTAGATTTTGATAATCTATCCAAGGTGAGATTATCAGCATCTAGCTCATTAGCTTTCTCTTGCCAATTTTTGCCAAAGAGATTCTCTCCTGTGCAAGGAATATTCCCCAGTTTGTCCTGTACCCAACGTTCCAAGTCAGATGCCTGGAGCCAGGCAATCCTACGTGCGCCTATGGCAATAGCAGAAGTTCTGTTTATGCACTTAAAACAATCAAAAGCTGCATGATTTATGAATTTGGAAACATCCTGAGCATGTCTGATAAGTGCAAGATAATCTTGTCTCTTATCATCAGGAAGAAGAGGGCTCATAAGCTCTAGATCTCCTGTAACTTCCATAAGGAACATTCCCATATATATTTATTTTATTTTTATTTATTTACATTCTCTTATATACCGCGCTATTCTGCATCAGTGCGGTTTACATTGAACAAACTGAAATTACATTGAACAGGGCATTATAACTTGGAGATAACTATTTTACAGGGAACATGGGCTATGGAGGGTTAAGTGGTTTGCCCAACACCACAAGGAGCACCTGTGGGACTAGAAACCCCAGTCCTTCCGGCCCAAGGTTGCTGTCCTCTAGTGGGATTTGAACCCCTGACCTTCCGGCCTGAAGTACCTTGTCCCAACCACTAGGCCACTCCTCCACTCCATATAAAATGTAGGAACTAATCCTGGCAGAAAGCATAGAGGCCTAGAAGGTTCGACACCCAAAAGGATCAAGAGTTCTACATTCGCGTCCTGGAGGATTAGATACTTTTGCACTCTTGATCCTTCTCATAGCTGATTCCACCACCATGGAATGGTGGGGCAGCTGAGGTTTTTGAAATCCAGGACAGGGAGGAACTCGATACATGGTATCAAGCCTACGAGAATGAGGAGACGTGGTGAGAGGTGTTTCCCACATCCTTAGCATGAGATCATGCAAGATCTCATGAATAGGCAAAGTAGCTGCCTCTTTGGGAGCTTTAGGATACTGTAAAATCTCCAATTCCTTCGCCCTAGGCTCTGTTTCAGGAGCCACTGTGATGGAAAGACCTCGAGCCTCATTCCGGATAGAAACCTCGAGACATCCTACATTTAGGAGAGGAAGAATCCTCAGGAAGAAATACTCTGGTATCGACAGAGCTGTCAGAGTCTTCAGATTCGTTGGAGGATTCAAAGTATCTCCTGTCCGGGTAATCATGTATCGCACGATACCGGTACCGATCGAAGTCGGTATCAACAGGGTCCGGTACCGACTTGTCAGTACCAGAGGGCACAGCATGTGTCAGTACCGGTAGTCCACCTGCTGACGTCAAATATTTATTTTATGGACCTATGCTGATCTAGAGCAGGGGTGGGCAAACCTTTTGACTCGAGGGCCGCAATGGGTTCATATATTGGACCCGGGGGCCGGACCAAGAGTAGATGGACGGTGTGTATGTGTGAATTAATATAAATTAAATTTAAATTTGTAATGTTTAGATTAATTTAAGGTAGAAAAGCATAAAAAGAGTTATTTTACAAAACTTTTATGCAATGTATTTCTTTCATAAAATAGGACCTTCAATTTTAGTGGCCGTAGTTTGCCCATCCCTGCACTAGACCATGCCTCCCTACTTCCTTCTGTGGGTGGGTCTTTTGGTTTCTGAAGCGTGGTAGCCAAAGTGGGGGCTGTCCCACCCGCTTCATCCGAAAAGATGGGGTGGGCAAGATATGAGCGAGATTTGAGATTCTGAATCACCTCACATGAATCTGCAGTTATTGCGTGCCAAAGCGTCAGGAAGTGGGATATCCAGATCCTCCCAAGTGACCAGCCCATTTCCTGTCCTAGCCCCCCCATAGCCCATTATCAGTCCTAACCCCCCCATAGCCCATTACCAGTCCTAACCCCCCATCACCCCATTTCCAGACAGCCCCCATCAGCCCACAGCCCATTGCCAGTCTTAACCCCCCCATAGCCCATTACCAGTCCTACCCCCCCCATCAGCCCACAGCCCATTGCCAGTCCTAACCCCCCCCCATCGGCTCACAGCCCACTGCCAGTCCTAACCACCCCCCCAATCGGCTCATGGAAATTAAAATTTAAAAAAAAGCTGGCCGCTGCTACCGCGGCAGCATAGAGTGTCCCGCGGGGCCCCCTCTGCCCGGCTGAACTCTCCCGGCGCGGCTGAAGCCCTCTGCTCCGGCTTGCAGATACGCGAAGGGAGAGTGTCTCCCTCGCGTCTCTGTTAAGCCCGCAGGGGCTGATGGGAAGCAGGGGCTGATGGGAAATTTCCCATCTGCCCCTGCGGGCTTAACAGAGAAGCGAGGGAGACACTCTCCCTTCGCGTATCTGCAAGCCGGAGCAGAGGGCTTCAGCCGCGCCGGGAGAGTTCAGCCGGGCAGAGGGGGCCGGATTAAAAGGTCCGCCGGGCCGTAGTTTGCCCATCCCTGATCTAGAGCATACTAGTTGTGACCCTATGAGGCCGTAATATTAAAGGGTCTTTTAAGGCCAGTGAAGGTTCACTGTTCCCTCACTTGGTTTGCAGCTTGTCATGCTGTGAGGGCTTGTGTGTATCAGTGATGCTGAGGGCTAAGCTATCGGTAGCTTAACTACTGGCAGGGTCTCCCAAGATGGACAAGTCTCAGCTGAGGTGCCAGACCAAGACCAACCACCTATCTGGGCAGCAGCAGAATAGGATAGTGTTGGTGGCGGAGGACCACAGTTCTGTGACAACAGCAACAACACTAGAATTAAACGGCGTGGAAGAAAGGCCTGACAATCTACTTCTGTATCTTGCCACGAAAACCCAATGGATAGTCACAACAAAAAAATTGCACTATAGTGCTGGAAGATGAGACCTCCAGATTGGAAGGCACTTGACAGACTACTGGGGAGGAGCTGAAGACTTTTCAGAGTAAAGCCAGCATTTAGGAAGTGGATGAATCAAAGTCCTCGGGATGTCTGACTGCTGATGTAGCTGCGCATGAAATGAGAGTCAGAAGCTGCAAAGATGTCATACATATTGGGACATGGAATGTATGAAGCATGAACCAAGGGAAGTTGGAGGTGGTCAAGAATGAAATGGAAAGTGTACAATTCGATCTGTTGGGTGTTGAACTGAAATGAACTGACATCGGGCACTTTGTATCTGATGATCACATGGTCTACTATACTGGAAATGAAAGACAAAAAAGAAATGGTGTTACATTCATACAGTAATTAAGAAGAAACTTGCAAGAACTGTAATGAAATACAATGCAATCAGTGAACACTTAATTTCTATTCGTCTACAAGGAATGCTGATCAACACAACTATAATTCAAGAATATGCCACAACAGCAGCTACAGAAGGAGACAAAGTTGATGAGTTCTATGAACAAGTACAAGCTGAAATTGACAGAACATGCAAACAGGATATCCTGATAGTCATGGGTGACTGGAATGCAAAGGCTGGCAACAAAGATGACGACAAAGTGGTTGGAAAAATTGGACGCTCAACAGAAATGAAGCTGGAGAAAGACTGATAGAATTCTGCAAGACCAACAATCTATTCATCTCAAACACCTTCTTCCAGCAACACAAACAGCGACTGTACACATGGACTTCACTCAATGGATTGTACAAAAATCAAATTGACTACATCTGTGGAAGTCAACAATGGAAAAGCTCTATAACATCAACAAAGACAAAACTTGGAGCTGACTGTGGTACAAATCACCAACTACTAGTATGCAAACTCAAGCTAAAGTTGAAAAAGAACAAGTCACTCATTAATGTAGCAAAATATGACCATGAGAATATACCACTGGCATTTCAAGATTGCCTACAAAATCGATTTGCTGCTTTAGATGCAAATGATAGAGCTCCAGAAGAGTTATGGGATGACATCAAGAAGGTTGGGTTGGAAGAAAGTGAGAAGTCTCTACAAAAGGTAAAAAAGCAAAAACGGCCAAAATGGATGACCGAAGAAACTCTGAAAATTGCCCAGAAATGCAGAGAAGTTAAAGCCAGAGGAGAAAGAGAGGCAATTGCAGAACTCAACAGAGATTTCCAATGTGCAGCAAGATAAGACAAGGAGAAGTACAACAATGACGAATGCAAGGAAATAGATGCAGAAACTATTAGAGGACAAACAAGACTGGCTTTCCTAAAGCTACAAGAGTTAAAGAAAAAATTCCAGCCTCAAATTGGAATGTTACAAGATGTGCAAGGATCCATGTTGAATGATGCTGAGAAGATTAAGAAAAGGTGGAAAGAATATACAGAGTCGCCATACGATAAAGATCAACAGCCGTTTCAACCCGTACCTTATGATCTGGGACCACTGGTGATGAAAGAAGAAGTCGAAGCAGCATTGAAAGCCTTATCAAAGAACAAAGCACCAGGCACTGATGGCATTCCCACTGAAGTGGTACAGCAATCGGATGCAGCTGTTACCATACTTACAAGGCTCTGCCAGGAAATTTGGAAGACATAAAGACCAACTGATTGGAAAAGATCTGTGTTTATATCAATACTTAAGAAAGGTGATTCAACTTAACTGTGGAAATTATCACACAATCACTCTGATTCCACATGCCAGCAAGACTCTACTTAAGATTATTCAGCATAGACTACAACCATGCCTGGAACAAGAAAGAGTAGTTACTCACCTGTAACAGGTGTTCTCAAGGAGCAGCAGGAATCAGTCCTCACTTATGGGTGACGTCGGTGCCGACGGAGCCCTCGCGGAGCAATTTTCCCCAGCTTTCAAAGAAAGCCTTTGGGAATTGCAGCGCGCATGTGCGGTCCCCTTCCCGCTCAAGGGTGCCATCTTGCTCAGTCGGATGACATAGCGAAAAGACAGCAAAAAAAGTTAGCAAAAACATGTAATAAGAATGACTGCAACTCCAAGGGGAGGAGGGAGGGTAGTGAGGACTGATTCCTGCTGCTCCTGGAGAACACCTGTTACAGGTGAGTAAGTACTCTTTCTCCAGGACCAAGCAGGAAGTCAGTCCTCACTTATGGGACTCCCGAGCTTAAGGCTACCGGAGACCTCAAACCGAAAAATGAGCTCCCTCAAGCTCAACAGTACAGAAGGAAGGAATCTTCTCTGAATACGAATCCGGCCGGTAGCCCAACACCAGGGCCGGAGGGTAGGAGTTGCCTAGACCTCAAAGAGATTGTGGAGGACTGCCTGTCCGAAAGCACTGTCCCTGCGGGACTCCCTCTCCAGGCAGTAATGAGCCGCAAACATCTGGCTTTAAGACCAAGTAGCGGCCCGGCAGATGTCTGCCAACGGAACAGAGCGGAGATGAGCCACTGACGCAGCCTTCGCCCTGACATGGTGAGCCGTGACTCGACTCTCTAAGGAGAGGCCGGCTGCCCCATAAGCCCAGGCGATACAGTCAGCTACCCAGATGGACAAAGTACGCTTAGAGACAGGTACCCCCAACCGATTGGGGTCAAAAGATACGAAAAGCTGGACAGCTTTCCTATGCTCTCGCGTACGGTCAAGATAGAAGGATAAGGCTCTTCTACAGTCCAGGGTATGCAGAACAGTTTCAGCTCGGCTGGTATGCGGCCTGGGAAAGAAGGTCGGAAGAACCACCTCTTGATTGATGTGACAAGTGGAGACCACCTTTGGAAGAAACTTAGGGTGAGTCCGTAAGACTACCCTATTCTTGTAGAACCTAGTGTATGGGGGCTACGACACTAGGGCCTGTAGTTCACTAACATGCCTAGCGGAGGTAAGGGCTACCAAGAAGAGAGTTTTCCAGGAGAGGAAACGAAGAGGGCTGGTAGCCATGGGCTCAAAAGGCGGACAGGTAAGCCTTTGCAAGACCACATTGAGATCCCAGTCAGGAGCTGGAGGGCACAACAGAGGCTTGAGCAGAAGGCGGCCCCTGAGAAAATGCGCCACTAAGGGGTGCGAGGAAAGAGGCTGGCCCTCCACTGGCGAATGATGTGCAGAGAGAGCACTGAGGTGGACCCTGACAGAGTTGGATTTGAGGCCCAGATCGGAGAGGAGAAGCAAATACTGCAGTACCACCGATACTAAGCAAAAAGGGGTCCTCAGAGCGCTGAGAACACCAGACCGAGAAGCGACGCCATTTAAGGGCGTAAGATTTCCGGGTGGAAGGTCGCCGAGACGCCAGGACGACAGCTTCCACCTCCGGAGGAAGCAGGAGCGGAGCTAGGACTACCCTTTCAGCAGCCAGGCCATCAGATGAAGGGCCCTGAGGTTGGGGTGCAGGAGAGTACCCTGATCCTGGGTCAGGAGATCGGGCTGAAACCCCAGAGGAAGAGGGGTGTCCACCGCTAGCTGTAGGAGTAGAGGGAACCAGGGTTGTCTCGGCCACCAGGATCACGGAGGCCCTGTCCTGGACAACTTTGAACAGCGTCCGGGACACAAGTGGCGTGGGAGGAAAGGCATACAGTAGGCCCATGGACCATGAGATGAGGAAAGCATCCGGCGCTACTCTGAGAGGATGCGGGTGCCGGGAGCAGAAACTGGGAAGTTGCCGGTTGAGAGGACTGGCAAAGAGATCCACGGTGGGGAGGCCTCACCGGCGGAAGATCCGCTGGACAACTACGGGGTTCAACCTCCATTCATGCGGCTGCAGAATCTGGCTCAGTTTGTCGGCCAGGCAATTTTCCTGCCCGGGCAGGTAAACAGCCTTGCGGAGGATGTCGTGGTTGACTGCCCAAGAGCACAGTCTTCGAGCCTCCTGACATAGAAGGAGGGAGCCCGTGCCCCCCTGTTTGTTCATGTAGAACATGGCAACCTGATTGTCCGTCTGTACCAGCACAGACCGACGAGAAGTGAGGTGAGAGAAGGTCCGCAGAGCTAGGCGGATCGCCCGCAGCTCCAGGAAGTTTATCTGCTGAGCAGCCTCCCAAGGTGTCCAAAGGCCTTGAGTGCATGTTCCCTAGCAATGCGCTCCCCATCCCAGGAGAGAGGCATCTGTCGTTAGCACTTGGGAAGGTGGAGGAGACTGAAAGGTCATGCCGAGTACCAGATTGGGCAGGTGAAGCCACCATTGCAGAGAGGAGACAAGGCGGTCGGAGATCTGTATTAAGTCCGTCAGTCTCCCTGTGGCCTGATGACATTGAGTGCGAAGGCTCCACTGAGCAGGTCTCATATGTAGATGGGCATTCGGAGTGACATGGACCGTGGAGGCCATATGACCGAGCAGTTGCAGGAATTGTCTGGCAGAGACCGGTGACGTGCTGTGGAACCTGCCAGCCAGAGCTATGAGCCTGTTGGCCCATTCCAGAGGCAAGAAGGCACGAGCCTGCAGAATGTCCAGCCGTGCTCCTATGAAGTCGAGATCCTGAGAGGGGAGCAAAGTGGACTTTTCGAAGTTTATGACGAAGCCCAAGTGCTGAAGCAGGGCCACTGTGTGTTGAGTGGCCTGAGTGATCTCTAGGGAAGACTGTGCCCGGATGAGCCAGTCGTCCAGGTAGGGGAAGACGAAGAGGCCTTGAAGCCTCAGGAAGGCTGCCACCACTGCCAGGCATTTCGTGAACACCCTGGGAGCGGAGGAGAGGCCAAAGGGCAGTACGCGGTACTGATAATGATTCCCTGCCACCACAAATCTTAGATATTGTCGGTGGTCCGGATGAATAAGGATGTGAGTATAAGCATCCTTTAGATCCAAGGAGCATAGCCAATCTCCCTGCTGGAGGTAGGGCAGTAGGATTCCAAGGGTAAGCATCTTGAACTTTTCCCGCTGCAGGAACTTGTTGAGGTTGCGTAAGTCCAGGATGGGTCTGAGGCCTCCTGTTCTTTTTGGTATCAGGAAGTACCTCGAGTAAAACCCGTGACCCCACAGGTGTTGGGGCACTGGCTCCACAGCCTGTTCCTGAAGCAGACTTTGCAGCTCCTGAAGGAGTAAGTCCCTGTGCAGAGGGGGTCTTGGAGGCTCCTCTGGAAAGTAGGGGGGAGGCACCTGGTGAAAGTGTAAGAGGTAGCCCTTTTGAACCACCTGCAGCACCCAGGAATCGGATGTTATGGCTGACCACCTGTGGGCAAAGTGGATCAGCCGGCACCCCGTGCTGAGCGAAGGCCGCGGAGGGGGAGAGGCTATGCCGGCATAGTCAAAAACCCCCACCCTGCTGAGCAGGGGCCTGTGTAGTGGGCTTGGGGGCCTTCTGCCTACGGGACCCATTACCCTGTCCCTTAGCCTGCTGGCCCTGATGGGGAGCTGCTGATGCTTGATATTGAGGGTGGTGGTGTTTATAGGCAGACACCTTCCTCGGGTAAAAGGGCTTTTTCCCCGAGCCCTTCCTCTTCTGTGAAGGGGCAGAGGTCTTTCTGGATAGCTGAGTCCTGGTGAGAGTCTCGGACTCGAGTTCTGCCGCCTTTTCAGCCATGGGCTTACCAAAGAGGTTTTCACCTCTGCAGGGGACATCGACCAACTTGTCCTGCACCCATGGCTCGAGGTCGGATGACTGAATCCAAGCCTGACGGCGAGCACTGATGCCGGCTCCGGCTACTCGAGCCGATGCTTCGAAGCCATCGTAGGCTGCTCGAGAAATAAACTTCGAGCACTCTCGAATACCAGTGGACAAGGCCTGGAACCTCTGCAAAGGTTCCTCGGAGAGACCAGCAGAGAACCCGGCAATTTCTTTTGCCAGGTCTCGAAGATACATGCCCATATATAGCTGGTATGTCTGGACTCGGCAAGCAAGCATAGAGCCCTGGAAGCACTTCCTACCGAGGGCATCCAGGTTCCGGGCCTCCTTACCCGGAGGCACCGAGGAGTGCATCTTTTGTCTCTTAAGATGGCCAATTCCACCACCATGGAATGGTGCGGTAGTTGTGCCTTTTGGAACCCGGGGCTCTTACGGACTCGATACATGGAATCGACCCGCTTGCTTAACACCGGCGTCGAGGCCGGGCTCTCCCACATGCGGAAGAGCAGCCGCTCCAGCATCGGAGGAACCGGTACCGTAAAGGCCTCCTTCGGGGGAGAGTCATACTGGAGGGCCTCGAGCTCTTTGGCTCGAGGCTCCTCCTCCGGATCCGCGGGGAAGGCCAAAGCCTTGGCCTCACGAAATCGGAGAACCGGGTATCCTCCGGGGGGGATCGTCTCCGAGGCTCCGACTCGGGCGAGTCGGAGGGGACGCACCGAGTCTGAAAAGACCCGGGTGATTCGTCCTCCTCCGTGTCCCAGCCCGACTCCTCCGTGGAGGAATCGAGTGGCTCCGTGCGGGCGAGTGCCAAGGACCTCCGCCCCGATGCCGAGGCCGGCGTTGACGACCTCGGTCCCGAACGGGAGGCCGAAAAAATGTGAACGGACTCGATATTGGAGTATCGAGGCCGGCGGGAAAAGGACACGGCGTCGAACCGAGAAAAAACAAACAAAAAAAATAAACGTTTTCAGCGGCGATCACAAACTACGTGTGTAGGGCTCCGCGGAAAAAGAAGACTGAGCAAGATGGCACCCTTGAGCGGGAAGGGGACCGCGCATGCGCGCTGCAATTCCCAAAGGCTTTCTTCGAAAGCTGGGGAAAATTGCTCCGCGAGGGCTCCGTCGGCGCCGACGTCACCCAAAAGTGAGGACTGACTTCCTGCTTGGTCCTGGAGAACTGCCTGAAGTGCAAGCAGGGTTCAGGAAAGAGCAAGGAACGATAGACATCATCGCAGATGTGAGATGGAGCCTTGAAAAGACTAAAGAATACCAAAAGGATATTTATATGTGGCTTTATTGATTACAGCAAGGTTTTTGACTGTGTAAACCATGATAAACTCTGGGGCATAGTAAGAATCATGTGTATACCAGAACACCTGATACAGTGCCTTGTTAAAGTATTCATCCCTCGGTGTTTGTCCTGTTTTGTCGCATTACAACCTGGAATTAAAATGGAGATTTGGGGGCTAGCACCATATGATTTACAAAATATGCTTATCACTTTGAAGGTGCAAAATATCCTTTATTGTGACACAAGCAATAAGACAGACAAAAACCCCCCAGAAATCATGAGGTATTCCTCCCCCCCTCCCACACACACACAAATCAACCTGGATTTCAGCAAAACCTTTGATACTGTCCCTCATAGGAGGCTTATCAATAAACTCAGTAGTTTGGGGATGGGTCCCAAGGTGGTAAACTGGATCAGAAATTGGTTGACTGATAGACGACAGAAGGTGATGGTAAATGGAGCTCACTCGGATGAAAGGAAGATGATTAGTGGGGTGCCCCAGGGTTCGGTCCTGGGCCTGGAACTGTTCAATGTATTTGTGAGTGATATTGCTGAAAGACTGAATGGAAAGGTCTGTCTTTTTGCAGATGACACGAAAATTTGCAACAGAGTGGACTCCCCCGAGGGAGTGCTTAACATGAGAAAAGATCTACAAAACTGGAAGAATGGTCTAATGCTTGGCAATTAAGATTTAATGCAAAGAAGTGCAGTGTCATGCACTTGGGTAGCAGAAATCCAAGGGAATTGTACGCGATAGGGGGCAAGAGGTTGGTGTGCACGGAACAGGAGAAAGACCTTGGTGCGATTTATTTCTGTAGATCTCAAGGTGGCAAAACAGTGTGACAAGGCGGGTGGCAAAAGCCAGGAGGATGTTGGGCTGCATACAAAGAAGAATTACCAGCAGAAAGGAAGAGATACTAATGCCACTGAATAAGTCACTGGTGAGGCCTCACTTGGAATACTGTGTTCAGTTTTGGAGACCATATCTTGCAAAGGATGTAAAAAGAATGGAAACTGTGCAGAGGAAGGTGACCAAAATGATTTGGAGCCTGTGTCAGAAGCCTTATGAGAAGAGACTTGAAGACCTAAATATGTACACTTTGGAGGAGAGGAGGGATAGGGGAGATATGATTCAGACCTTTAAATACTTAAAGAGAAATAATGAACAAACAAACCTCTTCAAAAGACGGGGAAGCTGTAAAACTAGAGGGCATAACATGAAGCTGCAAGGTGGTAAACTGAAAGGCAATGTCAGGAAATAGTTTTTCACTGAAAGAGTGGTGGATGCTTGGAATGCCCTCCCGATGGAAGTGGTGGGGGCAAACACAGTGACAGAATTCAAAATGGCATGGGACAGACACAGTGGATCCCTTTACAGCAACAGAATAAAATCAAAATAAACTGAACCATCTAATTTCTCAAAAAATAGGGGTGTCCTACATGGAGCAGTGGGTTCACCCCTAAACAAAGACATGGGGAGGGGCGGCCTGCACAGAGTGGCAGGAGGGGTGCACCTACTCCTGCCATCTTACTGGGCAGACTAGATGGACCATACTGGTCTTTATCTGCCATCATGTACTATGTTACTATGTAATACTTTGTAGAGCCACCTTTTGCTGCAATTACAGCTGCAAGTCTCTTGGGGTATGTCTCTATTAGCTTAGCACATCTAGCCACTGGGATTTTCACTCATTCCTCAAGGCAAAACTGCTCCAACTCCTTCAAGTTAGATGGGCTGCATTGGTATACAGTAATTTTCAAGTAATGCCACAGATTCTCAATTGGATTGAGGTCTGGGCTTTGACTAGGCCATTTCAAGGTATTTAAATGTTTCCCTTTAAACCCCTCCAGTGTAACTTTAGCAGTATGTCATTGTCCTGCTGGAAGATGAACCTTTGTCCCAGTCTCAAATCTCTGGCAGTCTGAAACAAGTTTTCCTCAAGAATTGCCCTGTATTTAGTGCCATCCATCGTTCCTTCAATCCTGACCAGTTTTCCTATCGCTGCTGATGTAAAACATCCCCACAGCATGATGCTGCCATCACCATGTTTCACTGTGGGAATGGTGTTCTCGAGATGATGGGAAGTGTTGGGTTGGCGTCACACATGGCGTTTCCCATGATGGCCAAAAAGTTCAATTTTTGTCTCATCTGACCAGAGAACCTTCTTCCATGTGTTTGGAGGGTCTGCCACATGCTGTTGTGCAAACTCCAAATGTTTTCTCTTATTTCTTTCTTTAAGCAATGGCTTTTTTCTGGCCATTCTTCCATAAAGCCCTGCTTTGTGGAGTGTATGACTTAAAGTGGTCCTATAGACAGATACTCCCATCTCCACCGTGAATCTTTGCAGCTCCTTCAGTGTTATCCTTGGTGCCTTTGTGGCATCTCTGATTAATGCCCTCCTTGCCCATTCTGTGAGTTTGGTGGGTGGCCTTCTCTTGTCAGGTTTGGAGTGGTGCCATATTCTTTCCATTTTATTATAATGGATTTAATAGTGCTCCGTGGGATATTCAGAATTTGGGATTTTTTATTTATTTATTTTTTTTTATAACCCAACCCTGATCTATACTTCTCCACAACTTTGTCACTGACCTGTTTGGAGTGCTCCTTTGTCTTCATGTTGCTTGCTTAGTGGTGTTGCAGAGTAAGGGGCCTTTCAGAACAGGTATATTTATACAGGCATCATGTGACAGACCATGTGACACTGATTGCACACAAGTGGACCTTAATCTACTAATTATGTAACTTCTCAGGTTAACTGGTTGGACCAGATCTTAGTTAGGGATTTCATAGCAAAAGAGATGAATACAGATATACTCACAACTTTCCAGTTTTTACTTTTTTTTTAATGTATGCAAGGTATTTTATTGCCATTCCACTTCACCAATTTGGATTATATTGTTAGGTCCATTACCTAACATCCAAGTGAACCTCCATTTTCATTCCAGGTTGTAATGCGACAAAACAGAACAAAAACCGAGGGGATGAATACTTTCACAAGGTACGATAGAGTTCTCTTGCACAACCTCTGCATTGATCAAGAAGAAACAATTTGAATGGAACTAGGAGAAAGAGAATGGTTTAAAAACAGCAAAGGTGTACGACAAGGCTGCATACTTTCCCCCTACCTGTTTAATTTATATGCAGAACAAATCAGCAGAGAAGCAGGATTGTATGAAGACAACTGAGGTGTGAAGATTGGTTGAAGACTCATCAACAACTTCCGCTATGCTGATGATACCACATTACTGGCTGAAAGTGAAGACGATCTGAAACATTTGTTTCTCAAGATCAAGGAACATAGTCTTAAAATGGGCCTGTACCTTAATGTAAAGAAGACAAAGATCCTGACAACTGGCAAAATCAATAAGTTCATCGTTTATGGAGAAGAAATCAAAATAATGGACAACTTTAACCTATTTGGATTAACAATCAATACAGAAACAAGCAGTCAAGAAATCTGACGACGCATTGTTCTTTGCAGAATGGCTATGAAGGAAATAGATAAGATTCTCAAGAGCAGAGATGTTTCTCACCATACAAAGATTTGACTCGTTCAAGCCATGGTATTTTCAATAACGTCATATGGATGCAAACGTTGGACAGTGAAAAAGATAGGAAGAAAACTGATGCCTTTGAATTATGGTGCTGGCAACGAATACTGTGTAGACCATGGACTGCCAAAGAACAAACCAGTCAGTAATAGAGGAGATCAAACCTAAGCTTTCTTTAGAAGCTCAGATGACAAGACTTCAACTTTCATACTTTGGACATATCATGCGAAGAGAGAGATCATTAGAGAAAGACATCATGCTTGGCAAGGTAGAAGGTCAACACAAAAGAGGAAGGCCAGCAATGAGATGGATCAATACAATAACAGCAGCTATGGGTGACACTCTGTCAACAATGAGCCACCTGACTGAAAACCGAACACAGTTTATGACAACTATCCAAAGGGTCGCCATGAGTCGACACCTACTCAACGGCACTTAACAACAAGCAGCTCATTGTTATTTGAGGTCCCCTATTTATTCCATGATATTAATAATCTGGTTTTGTGGATTATTTTCAGTCCAGAGTTTTGAGAAGGTTTCATTATACTTTATAAATAAATTGAGCACCCTAGGAATGAATCCTAAATTGACTGACTGGGTTAGAAATTAGTTGGGAGGCGGCAAAGGGTACAGGTAAATGGAGCTCACTTTGAGGAGAAATATGTTACCAGTGGTGTGCTGCAGGGATCTATCCTTGGTCTGATTCTTTTTAATATTTTTGTTAGTGATATTGCGGAAGGGCTGTCAAACAAGGTTTGCCTCTCTATAGATGATACCAAAATCTGCAATAGAGTAGACACTCAGGAGGGAGGGAGCTAAGCTTGAAGAATGCTCAAGAATTTGGCATCTGAGATTTAATGCTAAAAAATGCAGAGTCATGTATTTTTGCTGCAAAAGTTCAAGGGAGCAGTACAATATAGGGGGTGAAATACCTCTGTCCATGAAATAAGAGCAGGACCTGGGCGTGATTGTTTCTGATGATCTTAAGGTAGCTAAACAGGAAGAAATGGTGACAGCAAAAGCTAGAAGGATGCTTGGGTGCATAAGGAGAGGACTGGCCAGCAGGAAGGTGGTGGTGATAGTGTCTCTCTATAAGTCTTTGGTGAGATCTCATTTGGAGTACCGTGTGCACTTCTGGAGACCACACCTTCAAAGGAATATAATCAGGATGGAGCTGGTGCAGAGAGTGGCTACCAAAATGGTCAGTGGGCTAGGTCATAAGGCATATGGGGACTGACATGAAGATCTCAATATTTATACTTTGGAGAAATACAAGAGAGAGAAGATATGATAGAGATGTTTAAATACCTCTATGGCTTAAATGTACAGGAGGAGGGCCTTGTTCAATTGAAAGAAAGCTCTACAATGATGAGGCATAGAATGAAGGTGAAAGGGGACAGACTCAGGAGTAATATGTGGAAATATTCCTTTACGGAAAGAGTGGCAGATGCATGGAATAGTCTCCTGGGGGACAAACACAGATCTCTAAAGCGAAAAAGGGGAACATAGTAATTGGTATGGAAGGGCAGACTGGATAGGCCATATGATCTTTTTCTTCCGTCATGTTTCTGTTTTTCACCACCTACATGCTAATTCACGTTCCTGCCTTTTCAACGACACCGCTTCCAATGGACATAATCACCGCCCTCTTTGGTGCCCAAGCATCATATACCCTATGCAAATCTTCATCCCATATATGGACCACGGATTGGAATGTTGAGTTCAATGTGTCTTTTTTAGCACTGGAAATAGAAGACAGTTCCAAAGTGGCATCTGATGTAGAGACAGGGTTAAATGAGAACCACCATAAAAGAAAACCCATGTGTTGTGTCAAACACTCTCACACAGGATGAAACTTTCTGGTAAGTGGCTCAGTCAAAAAAATTCACTTAGATCAGAAATTGGTTTACAGACAGATGACAGAAGGTGGAAGTAAACGGAACTCACTCAGAAGAAAGGAAGGCGAGTAGTGGCATGCCCCAGGGAATGGTCCTGGGACTAGTACTGTTCAATGTATTTGTGAATGATGTTGCTGAAGGATTGAAGGGAAAAGTCAGGTTTCTGTTACACATAGAACATCCAGTATATAAAGTCCTGGAATAAACTAAACTAAACATTCAACTCATATTCAGAAATCCTATCTTTCTGTGGACAGAGAATGTGTATTCAACAAACTTAACCTTAGTGTACCTGCCATAGATTGATTTACATAAGGAACATGTGACAAAACTCGATTCACACACGTACCATGCCCCACTCTCACATTACACCTCCACTTCCCACACATAACATTGACTAGATTACTTCTCATATTCTCAACCATTCCACCCACTTTAAATTGACAAACCTCATCTCACATGCCTCACAAACACTGTTAACTCATAATCTCACCCAGTTCCACACTGCCTACAAAGTTGTCCACAGAGGGCATACTGAGAGGCAGGGCACGCTCTTTCATCAACACATCTCAAGCTCAGCCTGAATTCAAAGGACCAGGCACCCAATGAAGATGTCACTATGGGGTCACAGCTCAGCTACCTCTCCGGGAGAAACAGCACAGTGAAAACTGCAGCAGTGTGTCTTTTCAGCTCAGCACGACAGCAGCTGCCTTCCCAGATGAAATCCAGAAGCAATCAGGAAAACCCAAATAATCCAAGATATTCACCCTTGGGAGCCCAGAAACAACAGAGGTGAATCAAATCCTACATTTTAACTAATTTCTATTTTAAGTCTTGCATAATTTGATTCCTTTTGCTGCCACAGGCCGAATCATTTTCATAATCAAAACTGCAAGAAAGAATGATACATAAGGTTCTGACCACTAGGCCATGGCTTTCTCATGATTTATTGCTTTTTACTAGGATGATTTAAGAATGTAGCTTCTTTTACAGTTCTTCCAAAGCCATATGCCACACTTGAAAGGAAAGCTACACTAATGTTAAAGTAGTCTTTTTATGGCCAACGTTTCTTCCTAGAGCATTATTTCAACTGACTGACATACAGTTAGAGATGTTAAAATGCTACTATTATAGCTATGCCCTTTTGTCATTGAAAGATGACTGAACTGGAAAATACAATGAAAATGCTTAAAGCTGCTGCACTAGTCAGAATATTCGTGGCAGTTTAGCATTACCTTTTCTAGATAGTTTTTAAGGTTTATTGCAATGATTAAATTATGTGGAATTTTATGCTGATAGACGATGATAGTTATACATTTTTATGAATCTAAAGTGTAAGTCATAAATGGCGGTTTTATTGTTGTACTCTGTTGAGTGTGATAATGCAAAGAATATAGGAACATAAAATTTAGTTATAATACTTGTTTCTTTTTTCTAATAAAAAGTATATATTTTTTGTTGCAGCCATGCTACCTGTTTTCAAAATTTTATTTCATGGCATTTGCCTTTCTATCATTTGAACTCTGTAGGTATCACTGGGGATCTGTATGGGTTTCTAAGGGGGATCAGCACAGGTAAACGTTAATTTAGTTAGATTTGTATTAGGCATGGGTCTAGCTAAGTAGGAAAAGCCTTCAAGAAATATTGAAATGTCAAACAACAGTGCTTCCCAACCCTCTCCCTGGAGGCATACCTTGCCAGTTAGGTTTTTCAGATCACCACAATGAACATGCATAAGACAGATCTGTATATAACACATCTCTGCTATATGGAAATTTATTTCATGCATAGTCATTGTGGTAATTATGAGAACCCAACTGGCTAGGTGTGCCTCCAGGAGAGGGATCAAGAAGCACTACCATAGAAAGGGAGTCTGAATTAGTTACAAATGTTTATTTTAATATAAATTATTTAACGGAAGACATCTTAAAGGTTTATTCTTTCATTAGCTATTTCTAATTACAGCAGAATTCATTTGAAAATGCTCCTCAATGAATATAAAAAATCACCCCCCCACTCCAGTGAAACAAATTCAAGAAATAATAAACCAGAATCACTTAAAATATCACCTCTCTACTTAATAATTGGAATTACAAAACTTTTTGTCGGAGCTATGCCGTAGGAGGGGCCAGAGGGAGCCAGCCCCCCTCCAGACTGCTAGCTTCTTTTATTTTATTTAAATCAATAGTTCCTCTACCATAACACTTATCTCAAAACTAGAAAGAGCGACGACTACTGGGAAGTTCAACGAAAGTTTTGAGATAAGTGTTATGGTAGAGGAACTATTGATTTAAATAAAATAAAAGAAGCTAGCAGTCTGGAGGGGGGCTGGCTCCCTCTGGCCCCTCCTACGGCATAGCTCCTCAATGAATACAGGCTGTCTCTGTTCTAGGGATGGGAAACTCCAATCCTCAAGAGCTCCCAAACTGGTCAGGGTTTTTCAGCATACCCCTAGTGAATGTGCACGATATAGATTTGCATGCACATTGCCTCAACAGCATGCAAATTTATTTCATGCATATTCTCTAGAATCATCCCAAAAACCTTACTGGTTGGTGGCATTTAAGGACAGGCTTGCCCATCCCTGCTCTATTCAATACTGTTACTGCTGGGAAAGGAGAACTGGCAACTTCGGTGCATGGAAGAAACTAATTTCAGGTGTCTCCTTTTCTATTTCATTTCAAATGTATTTTGAAAAGTATGTCATAACTTGGCAGCACCGTCAGTACCTGTGTACTAAAGGCATAGTATAATCTAACCATCTTGCACGCTGCTGGGAAGGAGATCACAGTTCAAAAGCCCTATGTGATGTGCAGCTCTATCAGCTGGGCAGGGTCAGGAGTGCTTCAGAGGAAATAACAGCAGCTGTGAGGGAGAACTGACCAGACACTGTGCTAAGAATGATGCCTGCTGAATAACACTGTGAGGTACTACAGACCCCCAATCTCATCATGCTGTCACTGCTATGCCTGGTCAAGCTAAGGGGAGAAGGATATAGGAGAAAATTAAGCCAGATTTTTAATCTACTGCAACAATGTACAACCCTTAACAATGAAGCTGGCAGGCCGAGTCTGAAAAGTAAGGGTGGCATGGAAGAACTGACTGAAATACTGGGCACTAAAAAGAGAAAAGGAGATGGATAGGAGGGGGGAGGAAGACTCAGAATTCTACCAAAAGAATATGGAAAATAAATGGTATCTGAGAAAACAGATGAGGAGATGGAGCAAGTTAGACTGATGAAGATCTCCTGAATGGAAGAAAGAACGTACAGCCAGGCAGGGCACAAACTGGCCTCTAATAAACTTATCTACAGTTCCTTCAAAATTATATTTATAAGAGTGCTTGAAAGTGCCAACCTGAATGGTACCCTCTAGGTTCCCAACCATTCAGATCTTTTCTGAATGGTACATATTTTGGTGCACTATGTGCAAAAAAGGAAGCAGGTTAAAATGTCTTATTTTTTTAGCCCTCTAAATTGCAATGCAGCATTTGATCTTCTGTGGCAATTATATAATTCAGTAGGTGCTTTGCTAGCTACTCTATATTCAGCATGTGCTGAGTGCATTTACTAATCTGCTTATATGCAGAACAAATCATCAAAGAAACAGGATTGCATAAAGAAAACTGAGGTACGGAAGATTCATCAACAACCTCTGCTATGCTGATAATACCATATTAATGGCTGAAAGTGAAGACAGTCTGAAATATCTGCTCATCAAGATCAAGGAGTAGCAGCCTAGTGGTTAGAGCAACAGCCTACTTCCCAAGAAATCTGGGTTTGATTCCCACTGACATTCCTTGTGGCTGAGCTGTACCAAGATGGAATCGCGCTCTGTGCGACTTGCAGATCAGGCGCACCCCCCCCCCCCCCAATATCTCTGTCCAGCTGCTGCTGCCCTCTGTTTTTTTCACGGCAGTGCCAGCAGTAGGGAAAGAGCAGGCAGCGCTGGACAGAGGCATGGGGAGGGGGCATGCGCCCGATCTGTAAGTCGCCGGCACTTTAAGCAGATCTGTCCCTCCCTGCTCTGACACTGCGTCAGAGGACGGGGACCAAACCTGCTTGAAGTGCTGCGAAAAGGCTTGGGAGCGCAATTCGGCTGTCTGCTGTTGCCCTGCTGCCGCTGAGAGATAGCAAGCAGCCAAAATGCGGCCCCCAAGCCTTTGCACCCTATGCAGCTGCACCGCTCACACAGGGCTAGGTACGTTCCTGCCTTGTGGCAAGTCACTTTACTCTCCATTGCCTTGGAAGAAAAGGCCTGGCAATCTACTTCCAATTGTACCCTGCCAAGAAGACCCAGAGGCTGCTGGGTCACCAGGAGTTCTTCATTGACTTGAACACACTTAAAAAAAAAAAAAAAAAGAACAAGGAACATAGTCTGAAAATGGGTTGGCATGTCAAATAGCACGGTATAGAAAAGCTATAAATAAATAAATAAATATGACGATAACAAAGATACTGACAACGGGTAAAATCAATTATTTCATCCTTGATGGAGAAGAAGAAATAAGACAGTTGACAACTTCAACCTGCTTGGATCCATATAATCAACAATGAAATGACAAGAAGTCAATAAATTCAACAATGTATTGTTCTTGGCAGAATGGCTATGAAAGACCTAGACAAGATTTTCAAATATAGGGATGTATCTGTGCATAAATGATTCAACTTGTCCAAGCCATGATATTTTCAATAACATCATATGAATGTAAAAGTTGAACAGTGAAGCAGCAAGACAGGAAAAAAATCAATGGCTTCAAATTATGGTGCTGATGAAGAATACTGCGTATACTATGGACTACTCAAGGAACAAATCAAACATTAAGATATCAAACTCAAGCTTTCCTTGGAGGCTCAAATGACAAGACTTCAACTATCAGAATTTGGACACATCATTCAAAGAGAAAGACATCATGAGGGGTTCCGGTGACGTCAGCATACAGAATGGTGGCGTGAGCCACAAGCTCCCGCACTCCTTCAGCAAAAGCAACGACAGAACCAAACTAATTTGCCACTATTCCACTGTCTGGCAAAGTGCTAAAAGGCAAGAATAAGCAGGCAGTTGTAAGTGGGGCATCTCAAGCAAAAAGAAGCCTGATTTCAAAGAATTTGCCTATGATAGGGCTGCAGCCCTGAGAAAGGATCCCAAAATGGTGGTGAGTGCAGCGGGGAGGAACGTGCGGACTAGGGGAATGAATCGGAGGAGGACGCTTTTGAGGTGATAAGTGTGAAGATGATCCGCAGGTGGTTCCTAGAGATAAAGAGCGAAATGAACAATGTAAGAACAGATATTGGCACATTGGTAGCAGACTTAAGAGCCGAGCTGCATGATCTGGGAGGTAGAATTGAAACGGTGGAAGAGCAAAGTATGGATAATGCAGAGCAAATAAAAACTCTGAATTCAACACTAAAGGATCTTGAGAGAACTCAGGAAACTCTAGCTGATAAGCTGGAGGAGGTGGAAAATAGGAGCAGAAGATGCAACATTAGAGTCTGAGGGGTGCCAGAGAAAGCATAGTTACTCACCTGTAACAGGTGATCTCCGGAAACAGCAGGAATTCAGTCTTCACACATGGGTATCGTCGGTACCGACGGAGCCTGCGTGGGAACGCTCCCCAGCGTCCAATAGAAAAGCTTTTGGGAGCATCCCACTGCGCCTGTCTTCCCACCTTTCCAACTCTCCCTCTTCAGTTGAGTTTATAGCTGAGACAAAGGAGAGAAGGAGAGATAGAGAAAGAGAGAGAAAGACAACTCCTAGGGGAGGTGGGTGGGTTGTGAAGACTAAATTTCTGCTGTTCCCGGAGATCACCTGTTACAGGTGAGTAACTACGCTATCTACAGGAACAAGCACTACTACTACTACTAAGCATTTATAAAGCACTACCAGTCGTACACAGTGCTGTACAGACATGTAAGAGACAGTCCCTGCCCATCAGAGCTTACAATCTAGTCAAGACAAAACACAAGACAAAAACACAGAAGGTGTAAGCAGGGATAGAACAAGGGGAAAGAAAAAGAGATCAGGAGAATCAAGATCCAAAGGCAGCAGCGAAGAGGTGAGTTTTCAATCTGGATTTACAGAGGGATGACAGCCCTCCCTCCCTCCCTCCATGTCAGCCCCCTGTCCATGTCAGCCCCCTCCCTCCATCCATCCATGTCAGCCCCGCCTCTCTCCATGTCAGCCCCCCTCCATCCATCCATCCATATCAGCCCCTCCTCCGTCCATGTCAGCCACCCTCCCTCCATCCATATCAGCCCCCCCTCCCTCCATCCATATCAGCCCCCCTCTGTCCATGTCAGCCCCCCTCTGTCCATGTCAGCCCCGTTGCAGGTTCCCTGCCCCATCCTCCCCTTTCCCCATGTCTGCCTCCTTCTGCAGCCATGGCTCCCTGTCTCTTAGGGAACCGCGGCTGTGCCTGTGAAGCCGTTGCGGAGCCTTTCTGTCTCTAAACGGGCTCCATGCAGCATTGTCCTGCCTCCAAAGGAAGTGGTAAACAACTTCCTTTGGAAGCGGGACAATGCTGCACGGAGCCCATCGAGAGGCAGGAAGGCTCCGCAAAGGTTTTGCAGGCACAGCCGCGGTTCCCTAAGAGACAGGGAGCTGCAGCTGCATTAGAAGGGAAGCGGTGAGTTTGCCGCTGCCGAGAAGTGGACTCGGCAGTGGCAGCAACTTTTGCAGTTTTTTGTTTTTTTTTAAACGGCGGAGTGAGGCGACCCCCGCTAAATCCTGTGGCAAGCCCCGTGGGGGTCGCAACCCACAGGTTGAGAACCGCTGATCTAGAGTGGATAGATTCCTTTCTGCATTGGAGGCATGAGGCCTAGGAAAGAACACAGGAAGGTAAACCGATTGGTTTAAATGAAAAGGCGAAACCACCTTTGGCATAAAGTAAGGGTGAGTCCTAAGGACTACTTTATCATGGTGGAACCTTGTATAAGCAGGATCAGCCACTAAAACCTGAAGCTCACTGATGCGTCTTGCAGAAGTGAGAGCAATTAGGAAGACCACTTTCCAAGAAAGAAACTTTAGGGATGTAGTGGCTAAGGGTTCGAAGGGCAGCTTCATGAGCTGCCCAAGGACAAGATTCAAATCCCATGCCACTGGTGGTGGCTTAATGGGAGGTTTTGTTAAGAGTAGACCTCTCATAAATCTTGCTACAAGTGGTTGAGAGGAAACTGGTTGTCCATCCAAGGGCTTGTGGAAAGCTACAATGGCACTAAGATGGACTCTTAAAGAATTGGTCTTAAGACCAGAGGACGACAAATGGAGGAGATACTCCAGTAATGCCTCCACTGGCACTGAAAAGGGATTAAGTTCCTTTTTTGAACACCAAATAGAGAACCTTTTCCACTTAAAGGCGTAGGCTCGCCTTGTGGAAGGCTTTCTTGAAGCCAAAAGGATATCCTTTACCTGTTGAGAAAGGTTGATGTCCTGGAATTCTAGGATCTCAGGAGTCACGCCCTGAGGTGTAGAGACTGAGGATTTGGGTGCAATAGCATCCCATTCTCCTGGGAAAGAAGATCTGAAGCACATCCCAACTCCAGAGGTCTGGCTCGAGAGAGACGTAGGAGCAGAGGATACCACGGTTGTCGTGGCCAGCATGGGGCTATGAGGATCATATGGCCCCTGTCTCTCTGAAGCTTGAAGAGAGTTTTGGGAATGAGGGGAATGGGTGGGAAAGCATAGAGGAAGTCCTGACCCCAGTGGAGGTGGAAGGCATCCCTTGCCTGAGTTCTGAGCCGGTATTTTGGAACAGAACCGGGGAAGTTTGGCATTCTGAGGACTTGCAAAGAGTCTATATCTGGAGTTCCCCAGATCTGAAAAATTCGAGTAATTTGCTCTGGATGAAGAGACCACTCGTGTG
The DNA here is from genome assembly GCA_033557465.1 of Ichthyophis bannanicus. Taxonomy (NCBI): domain Eukaryota; kingdom Metazoa; phylum Chordata; class Amphibia; order Gymnophiona; family Ichthyophiidae; genus Ichthyophis; species Ichthyophis bannanicus. The sequence continues at coordinate 365,026,512 of CM066033.1, read as the reverse complement.
GCAGCAGTACTCGACTGAGTTTGTCTGCCAAGAGATTTTGCATGCCTGGAAGATACACCGCCAGAAGGTGAGTTTGAAGATTTCTGGCGAAGGCCCAGAGGCACAGAGCTTTGTTGCACAAGGCTTGAGACCCCGTCCCACCCTGTTTGTTCACATAGAACATGGCTACCTGATTGTCGGTCTGTACCAGAACTGTCCTGTAGCTGAAGTGGGTTTGGAACACTTGAAGAGCATAAAAGATGGCTCTGAGTTCCAGGAGGTTTATGTGAAGAAAAGCCTCTTGCTGGGTCCATAGACCCTGGGTGGAGAGATGGTCCAAGTGAGCCCCCAGCCTGACTTGGACACATCTGTTGTCAAGGTGGCTTGATGTAGTGGTTGCTGGAAGGGAGAGCCTACAAGAAGGTTTTCCATTGATTGCCACCACTGTAGGGACAAAATGAGACGTTTTGAGTTTCTGATTTTGTCCGATAGGTGACCCGAGGCCTGTGTCCACTGAGAGGATAGGTTCCACTGGGCTGCCCGCATGTGAAGGCGAGCATAGGGAACCACATGGACAGTGGATGCCATATGCCCCAGCAGCTGAAGCATTTCTCAAGCAGTTAGCAAAGTTTTCATAGCTGCTTGAGAAGCCATCTGGAGTATTTGAAGACAATGAGGCTGTGGCAGAAAAGCCTTTGACTGCCTTGTGTCGGGTACAGCCCCTATGAACTCTAGGGACTGAGACGGGGTGAGATGAGATTTTGGGAGGTTTATGACCAGTCCCAAATACTGCAGAATTTGAATCGTGTGGGAGAGAGCGAAGCTGGCTTCTGGAGTTGTTGATGCTCAGATGAGCCAGTCGTCTAAGTAGGGGAAGACGAATATCTCCAGAGTTCTCAGGAATGCTGCTACTACTGCCATGCATTTTGTGAGGACTCTTGGGGCAGAAGCCAGTCCAAAGGGAAGAACCCTATACTGGTAGTATTTTCCTTGAAAAAGGAATCGAAGAAACCTCCTGTGATCTGTATGGATGAGAATATGCGTGTATGCATCCTTTAGATCTAGAGAACATAGCCAATCCTGGCTCTGAATGTATGGAAGAAGTGTTCCAAGGGAGATCATCTTGAATTTTTCTCGGAACAGATACTTGTTCAACTCTCTGAGGTTCAGTATGGGTCTGTATCCCCCTGTTTTCTTTGGGATGAGGAAGTAGGGGGAGTAGAAACCCATGCCCTGTTGGGATATGGGTACCTCTTCTATTGCCCCTTGAGCAAGTAGTGAGGTGACCTCCTGACACAAGAGAGTGGTGGTAGGGCCCTGAGAATTGAACTGTCTTGTGATGGTGGGAGGGGGCATACTGTGAAAATAGAGTTTGTACCCCTCTCGTACAATGGAAAGAAACCAGTTTTCTGATGTTATTTGTTGCCATCTTCTGGCAAAATGACAAAGTCTGCCGGGGATGGTGAGAGATTCTGGACCTTTCAGGGGCAGGATGACTAAGTTCTCTAGGAAGGAGTCAAAGCCCCTGAGGAGGCTGAGTCTGCTGAGCTGGTTGAGCTCTTGGGACTTGTGCCTTCCTTTGCTGTCTGGGCTGTTGTTGCCCCTTCTGGGGAACATGAACTGGACAGTGGACAGCTTGGGTGTAAGATGGGTAGAATTTCTTTTTCTTGTTGAAAAAGGGTTTCTTAGTTGTCTTTTTCTTTGCTGGGTTGGCTGTAACCTTTGATAAGCTGTTCAAGGTTGTATTTTCAGATTCAATCTGATTAGCCTTGTCTTGCCAATCCTTGCTAAAGAGATTTTCTCCTGTGCAAGGAATGTTCCCCAGCTTATCTTGCACCATTGTTCTAAATCTGATGCCTGAAGCCAGGCAATGCGACGTGCACCAATAGAAATAGCAGAGGTTCTGCTAATGCACTCAAAGCAATCAAAGGTTGCACGATTCATGAACTTAGACACATTCTGGGCATGTTTGACCAGGGTGAGGAAATATGTCCTTTTATCATCGGAGAGAAGTGGAGCTATAAGCTCTAGATCACTTGTAACCTCCTTGAGAAACATTCCCAAGTAGAGAATGTAAGAGCTGATCCTGGCTGATAACATTGAGGATTGAAAGCATCGATGCCCAAAGACATCGAGTTGTCCTTGCTTCACGGCCTGAAGGATTGAAAGAATGTGTTTTAGCACTCTTGATCCTACGCATCACCAATTCCACTACCACTGAATGATGTGGTAATTGTGTCTTCTGAAAATCAGGGCATTGTGGAACTTGGTACATGATATTGAGTCTCCGCAAGTGTGGGGATACCGTTAAAGGGGCTTCCCACATTCTTAGCATAAGATCATGTAAGATTCAGTGAATGGGAAGGGTAGCTGCTTCTTTAGGAGCTGCCGGATATTGAAGAATTTCTAATTCGTCTGCTCTCGGTTCCTTCTCAGGAGTCACCGTGATTGAAAGTCCTTGGGCTACATCACGTATGAAATCCTGAAAGGATGTCCTCTGAAGGAGACATCCTACGTTGAGGAGATGGATCCTCCGGTAGAATCACCGTGGTACCAGCAGTGTCATCAGAATCATCGGAATCGGAGGTCTCGAAATATCTCCGCACCAGGTGTTCTTACATTGTTTGACGCTGGTATCGATCAAAGTCGGCATTGGACTGTCTCGATACCGGGCCCTCAATACTGGATACTGATTCAGGAGCCGGCATGGGGGGAAGCACATCCGTTAAAGCAGGTACGGTCAGTACCGATACCGGTACCGACGACTACGGAACCGTCTGGAGCGGTCTTAGCGGTACCGAAGCTGCTAAGAGGGCCGCTAGACTGCGCTCGATGACTAGAATTCATTGATCCATAACTCCTGCCGATGCCTGGAAGTCGGTACCAGAGGAAGCGGCTACAACACCAGAACATGGGACCAGGAGTTCTCCCGAGGTGGAAGCCTCTGGAACATCCTGGAGCCCCGTTAGTGCTTTGGAGGCCGGGGCCTCCTGCCGGGGCTGTTTTGCCAGTATGTTTTCCTCGAGGGCAATGCTAGTAGCATCTCGATGCTTTGAAGGAGATCTACCCTTTGAGGACCGTCCGGTCTTGGAAGATCTGGGTTTAGTTACCTGAGATCCATGGGAGGAAGATGAAGCCCTGGAAGACATCGATGCAACGGACATCGCATTTGCAGCACAGAGGGTGCCGGGTTTTGCAGCTCTGTTCTGCAGGCCTCTCTTGGTCATCTTTCTACAGAGGAGACACTCCAATGGTAAATGGTCAGGAGCTAAACATTTAAGACACCAGTCATGTGTGTCGGTAGTAGAAATGGTACCACTACACTTTGAACATTTTTTGAAACCACTAGTTGGTTTCTCCATTCTAGACGAAAAGAGGGCCTAGTGCCAAAACTTGCACCTGGCACCTAGAGGGGAAAGACCCTCCAAAAAGAAGAATTGTTTTCTTTTTTTTTAGAAAAGAAGGAAGAAAATGAAGAAAAGACCGGTGGTACTGGTATAGGCGTCGATGGTGAAGGCAGACGTGACCACAAAAGAAAATTTTCTGCGGTGACAGGGTTTGCTGCCTGTCAGCTCCGCGGAAAATGAAAAACTGAAGAGGGAGAGTTGGAAAGGCGGGAAGGCAGCAACGCAGGTGCAGTGGGATGCTCTCAAAAGCTTTCCTATTGGACGCTGGGGAGCGTTCCCACCCAGGCTCCGTCGGTACCAACGATACCCATATGTGAAGACTACGTTCCTGCTTGTTCCTGGAGATACAGGAATACCAGGACTGTACAAAAACCGTAGAAAGCATTATAAAGCAACTGTGGGCTGAAGGGGAAGCGCTGGAGATAACTCTTGAAAGAGCACATAGAGTTTTGGGCACCCCATGGAGCAATCGCTCAAAGGACATAGTGGATTGTTTCCATCGTTACGCTATGAAAGAGGTGGTGAATGAGGAAACTCGGAATGGAAAAAAGCATTCAATGGGAAGATCACTCTATCGGCCTATATGAGGACCTGTCTTCCACAACTTTGAGGAGAAGAAGAGAACTGCAGGACAACTGCAAAATTACAAGAAGGGATAAAATATCAATGGCATCACCCCTTTGCGCTAGGCATAACTAAGGAGGGACACACATTGAGAGGACGCTCCAGAGCGTAGGTGATGGTGCAAATGCAGGACGTGGGACTTGAAGGGGCAGAGGCCTTTCCGAAGGATCAACAACCTACCGTGCGTTCGCAGACCATGAGAGATCGAGCCTCGGCCGCTGCAGGACGCCCCCGGCTCCACCGCCTGCCCAATCGGGGCTCTCCACAGCGTTTAAAGGAAGGCGCCATCAGCGGGGAAGCCCTTTCCTCACCAAGTGCTCTCCTGCGGAGGGATCGAGCCTCGGCTGCTGCAGGACGCCCCCGGCTCCACCGCCTGCCCTTTGGCGTGGACCACGAAGAACATTCTACCAAGCCCTAACACCATAAGTGCCACAAGAAAGCCCGCGGCACCAAGATAGCAGCCCCAGAGACACTACCGCAGAGGTGAAGCAAACCTTCGATGCATTGCTCGCAAGCTCTCACATCTACATTGGCCTGAGCCCAGAACAGCTTGCCTGAATAAAGCAGAACTTAAACCACACCGGTACCGGGTGCAGGTAATGCAGCTGTAGCTGTTAAGTGCGATCCGACAAGAGCCCCTTCTGGTGGGAAACGCCTACCGAAGGCCGGCCTGTTTATCGTACCTAGGACTCACACCCACGAAAGGCAACTCGAGAGAACTCATCCACGCCCAGACTCATCTGAAGCAGCACCGGACCCACCTCAAGGTGAAACAGACACGATAGAGCCCAAAAACGGGCCATAAATCTGTGACACCTAGCTACTGATTATATAGTCTACACTGCATGACCGTTGTGATAAGGAAGCTTATCATAGTTCAGGAAGGAGCTGTAATAGAGGTGAATTGGCTCTGAACAAGCAACCTGTCTTAGCTGGTAGAAATACTAAAATGTTTTCATAAAAGACTACCAGTCCCAGAATGCACCAGGTTTCAAAAAGCCTCTAGAAGAGCTGAAGTGGGGAAACGTGTGTTCAATCAGGAGAGCTATGAGGTAATCCCCAATCACTCATCTCCAAGGGCAGGGCTTGATTCAGCACAGCTGAGCTGTGCTAGGGTGGAGCATCCCTCTAAACAAGTTAAAAGTAAAACATATTCTACACAGAATCAGATGAGGAGGAACTCAGAGACGGAGATCAGGAAGCAGCAACGTGGAAGAAAGAAGAGAAAGACATCTTGGAGGTCTAAAGAAGGAGCCCATAGCATTACGTGTGTTGGGAGTCATTCCAGAGGCAAGCATACTCCATTTGACTGGAGGAAACCAGAGGAGTGGGGTTACAGAGCCAGGAATTCCCAGACGGCACCTTTGAGGGAGACGGCTGCATATGGAAGGGGCCCTAAGACCAGTGCAAGAAGGTATGTGAAGAGAGACCCAGTGTCCAGGGATCTGGATTGGAAGGCTGGACATAAAAGCAGGACTACTTACTGGCCAGGATATCTGGAGAGGAAACCTAACAGCAAAGGAAGCTCAGGTATGAACACTGATCTATGCCCTAGCTCTTCACTTGGAAGACAACAGGGAAACAAGTATTGTCCTGAGAGTGCTCCATTAACGAATTCCTCTGAGCCAGACCATGATATTGATTCTATGATAGTTGAAGAAGAAGGAGATATTTTAAATGATCAGAATGAATACATGGATTGCTCTCTGAATAAGCTGCTGCGGTAAAATACTTTCACAAATACAACCACCATCAAAAGGGAACTCTAACTTGTTCTTTTATCTACCCAGAAAAGCCTGCAAGAAAACTTTAGGGTAGGATTTGAGCCACGTATAGAAAGTAAACCAGCAAAGGGGTTTGCAGCTGACTAATTGTTGGCAATTAAGCCATGCACAATTGCATGTGAGCTCTGAAAGGAAACTTCTGTGTGTGTGTGAAAAGAGAAGGAAGTTATCCTTGAAAAAGAACAGTTTTTGGTTACTTTTGGGTTTTGTTTTTGCTTTTGGAGCACTGCTAAAAGGTATTAGCAGGAGCCCTCAAAAAGACCTTTTCTGTTTCCCATCAAGGTCTTTTATGTTGATTGCTTAAGAAGTTCAGTTGCTTATATCATGATTTGTTTTTCCTAAGTACAATACTGAAGCAAGTGTCCTTTTGTGTTACCAAGTAAATCTGTGTGGGAGAATTAACCCCATGAATAAAATATATTTTTCTTTGCTTACACTCGAGCAACACAACTCATTATTTTGTGAACGGCTGATTCTGGTATGAATGGACTACATTCCCCACAATCCTTTGCAAGTCATAATAGTATTTTGCCTTTGCCAAGACTGTGGACATTCACGCCCAGTGCCCCCGTTTACACCGTGTATGTATGTTTCCTATATATTTAGGATTAGGATTGTCTATAAGTTTGCATACCTATGATCATATGTATATTTACACAATCTAACTGCTAATTTACTAGGCTTGAGTGTAAATTTACATCTAAACCGCCTGACTCTAAGGTCTCACCAAGTCTCTACCACCTGCACTACAGGCTGAATCAGTACAACTCCACTACCATACTACATATAAGAGCCTATAAACACACGGCAGTTCAAACACAAAGAATGGCACACACCATTGCAACAATAATTTACGGCTACCTCCTCTTAGGGTTGATCAGTAGCACATTAGCCCTAACAAGCACTCACAAACACATACCTATTCTACACAGATATGGGAGGAGATGGTCAAGCGACCCCCTTCACAAGTCAGTAGAAGGCACACGACCATCCCATCAGCACCTACTACACATTGCAATTCAACACACTACAAGTGTAAAAAAGGATAGCTTACCTCCTCAAGATTTAAAATGTGCCCTCATAAATGCGTGTTCAGTCCGCAAGAAATGGCCTGTTATCACTGACCTAATAGCCCTCCATAACCTCGACATGCTTCTGATAACAGAGACATGGCTATCAAACGACGACACAGTCCTCCTCAACCACCTTCTACCCCCCAACTTTACAATATTCAGCTGCCACAGAGACAACAAAAGGGGCGGAGGAGTACTCATACTTGTTAAAACTGACCTCAATTTCCACCTGTCTAACACCACCAACACAACCAACCTTGACATAGTAGTCATAGCGAATAATCACTGCTCCATCAGCCTATTGTACAGAGCTCCAACATCATCCCCTGACGACCTAGCCACAATAATTGAGTTAGCCTGCGATACCCCAAACCTGCGCACCCCAAACTGGATAGTAGGAGACTTCAATCTGCCAACTCTACAAGACTCTCAAGCATCGGCGCTTCTTGATGCACTTAAAGACCTAGATTATCAACAGCTAATCAACAAACCAACTCACACAAAGGGAAACATATTGGACTTGATTTTCACCCCACTATCTGTCCTCGACTCGGCCCACATCACCTCGCCAACCTATACTGCAGTACCATGGTCCGACCATAAGCTAATCTTGTTCCAAATTCCCTTGACTAACCAGCGCAGGAAGCCCCCTGGAAGTATGACAAACCCCATGAGGTTGCCATCACGAAGTTTCCAACCTTTCAACAAGGAAACCATCATGAACCACACTCAGCCACTCCTCGGCATGACAACAACTAACCTTGATATGCTGGTCACCAGCTGGAATGACAGCCTTAGTACTATTGCGCTACGCATAGTACCTAACAAAGCTCCAAGGAAAAGGGCCGCTGCGCCCTGGTACGCCAATGAACTTCGGACTTCGCTCCTCAACCTAAGAAAACTCGAAAGGCGATGGCGGCGATCACAATCCACGGAAGATCAGGTCGCCTATAACCTCTAACTGGCAAAGCACCGCAATGCAATAACGGAGAAAATGAGACAAGCACACGCTGACACCCTAAGGCGGTCGCTAAGAAAACCTCATGACCTATTCAACCTCGTCACGAACCTAACAAAAGAACCAGGACAGGAACAAAAAACTGAGATCCACCCACAAGACTATGCTGACTTCCTTCAATCAAAATTATGCCAAACCATCAAATCCAACCCACCCACCACCACCAAGAAACCAACAAACACAACTCAACTAACCACATTCACCACCTCATCCAACAAGCAAATCGAGGACACCATCTCCACAATCAACACCACTACATCTCCATCTGACCCCTGTCCCGCCTTCTGGATAAAGGATCTACAGACAAATTTTAGCCCATTCATAACTAGACTCATTGACACATCATTCACTACAGGCTCATTCCCCCTGAGCCTAAAACACACAGCCATCAGACCTCTGCTGAAAAACAGCAAGCTCGACCCCCAGAAAGTAGATTCATATAGACCAATTGCCAGCATTCCACTCTTGGCCAAAATAATCGAAAAAGAGGTCCAACGCCAGATACAGCAACATGTCAACAACGCCGCACCCCTAGACCCCTGCCAACATGGATTCAGAGAATCTCATGGTGTAGAGACGCTACTCACCACCCTCTTCAGCAACATACTCAACACAATTGATAACATCCATCGCGGGGTTGTCCTTGTATTTTTAGACATAGCCGCCACATTCGACTCAGTATGCCACAAGACTCTCCTGAGATGGCTCGAAGAGAAGGGCATCTGTGACTTAGCACTAACTTGGTGCAAATCATACTTATCCGACAGATGGCAGCATGTGAGAACAGAGACCGCAACATCCAAATCATTCCACCAGAAACAAGGCGTTCCGCAAGGATCCTCCCTATCGGCCTTGATGTTCAACATCTACATGCAGCCCATCTGCGACCTCATACGCTCATTCAACATTGAATGCATGATATATGCGGATGATGTTCTGCTCTACATGCCTTTCATGACTGACCAGATCGATCTCTCCGCACTAACAAACTGTTTTGACACGGTGGCCAACTGGCTTCAAAATCAGAATCTCCGGATACAGCACAAAAAGATGGAAGTTCTGTTCATCACTAGAAACCAAAATATTTCCCCTCCAGCCTACCTAAAAGTCAGGGAGGCAGAGCTACAAACCAAGCCCACAATCCGTTACCTGGGAGTCACACTAGACCAACGACTTGACATAAAAACGCACATTGGCAACATGGTAAAGGCAACATATCATAAGATCAGGACACTCAGACATTTACGCCCCATACTACAACTGGAGGATTTCAGAACAATCTTTCAGGCACTAACCATTCCTCATCTAGACTACACCAATGCAATCCTGCAAGGGCTCCCAAAATCCACCCCGAACCCACTTCAACTCGCCATGAACTTTGCAGCCAGAGTCCTAGAAGGGGCATCCAGGCGAGACCATGTAACACCCATCCTCAAAAGGCTCCACTGGCTTCCAATCCACTATAGGATCGCCTTCAAGACCTTGCTACTAACATTTAAGGCCATCAATGGGCTCGCCACCTCATCACTTGCGGGACTTACGCTCATTACCCTCCCCAACAGGGCCAGACGACCAATAGCAAGAAAGCACAGTTACTTACCTGTAACAGGTGATCTCTGGAACAGCAGGAATAAGTCTTCACATATGGGTATCGTCGGTACCGACGGAGCCTGCGCGGGAACGCTCCCCAGCGTCCAGTAAGAAAGCTTTTGGGAGCATCCCACAGCGCCTGCGCGCTGCCTTCCCGCCTTTCCCAACCGCCTCTCTACAGTTCGAGTTTTAAAGCTGAGACAAAGAGAGAGAGAGAGGAAAGGAAAGATAGAGAGATACAACTCCTAGGGGAGGTGGGTGGGTTGTGAAGACTTATTCCTGCTGTTCCCAGAGATCACCTGTTACAAGTAAGTAACTGTGCTATCTCCAGGAACAAGCAGGAATGAGTCTTCACATATGGGGACTCCCTAGCTGCAGATGCCAGGGGAAGATCCCGGTTGTGTGTCCTTGAAAAGGACTCTACCTCCCCCCATGGATCTCTGGCATCCAACCAGGGTAGGTGGGTAGGAGATGATTAGGAATGGAACAGGTGTTTGAGAACAGCCTGACCAAACGAGGCATCCCGGCGGGAGTCCTTGTCCAAACAGTAATGGGCTGTGAAGGTATGAACCGAGGCCCAGGTGGCCGCTCGACAGATTTGGTCGATGGACACAGAGTTTAGATGAGCCATTGAGGCTGCCATGGCTCTCACATTGTGAGCTGTGACATGGCCCTCCAGAGAAAGGTTCCTACTCTGGTAGGCGAAAGAAATACACTGAGCAATCCAGTTGGACAGTGTTCTCTTAGAAACTGGAAGTCCTAAATGAGAAGGATCAAAAGCAACAAAGAGTTGAGAAGACTTCCTATGTTGCTGTGTTCTTTCTAAGTAAAAAGCAAGAGCTCTCTTACAATCCAAGGTATGAAGATTCCTCTCTGCACTTGATGCATGAGGTCCTGGAAAAAAGACAGGTAAATATACCTCTTGGTTTAGATGAAAAGGCGAGACCACTTTGGGCATAAAGTGTGGATTGGTCCTGAGGACTACCTTATCATGATGGAACTTGTATAAGGTGGATTAGCCACCAAAGCTTGCAATTCACTGATGCGGCGTGCTGAGGTGACTGCAATGAGAAAGATAACTTTCCAAGAAAGAAATTTCAAGGAGGTGGTGGCTAAAGGTTCAAAGGGTGGCTTCATAAGCTGGCCAAGAACCAGGTTTAAGTCCCATGCCACTGGAGGTGGTCTAATGGGAGGTTTAGTTAGAAGAAGGCCTCTCATGAATCTTGTTATAAGAGGATGAGAGGAAATAGGCTGTCCATTGAGAGGCTTGAGGGACGCTGCAATAGCACTCAAATGGACTCTTACTGAATTCATTTTAAGACCTGCATGGGATAAATGCAGGACTCTAGTAAAGAATTCAAAGGTATTGCAAGAGGGTTAAGACCCTTCTCTGAACACCAAATGGTAAATCTTTTCCATTTGAAAGCATAGCAACGTCTAGTAGAAGGCTTTCTAGAGGCATGAATAATATCTCTGACTTGCTGAGAGAGATGAAAACCTTGAAGGTCTAGGCCTTCAGCAACCAAGCCCTGAGATGAAGAAACTGGGGGGTTTGGATGCCACAATGTTCCCTCCTCCTGGGATAGAAGGTCTGGTGCAGAGCCCAAGTCCAGGGAAGGAGCTTGAGAGAGATGCAGAAGTAGAGGATACCACACTTGGCGTGGCCAATGTGGTGCTATGAGGATCATGGTCCCTCGATCTCTCTGAAGCTTAAATAGTGTTTTGGGAATTAGGGGAATGGATGGAAAGGCATAAAGGAAGTCTTGACCCCAGTGGAGGAGGAAGGCATCCTTGGCCTGAACTTCCTGACATGGAATTCTGGAACAGAACCGGGGAAGTTTGGCATTCCACGGACTTGCAAAGAGGTCTATGTCCGGGGTTCCCCAAATTTGAAAAAATCCTGGCTACCTGGTCCATGTGGAAAGACCACTCGTGTGGAAGCAGAACTCGACTGAGTCTGTCTGCCCATGAGTTTTGAATGCCTGGAAGATATACTGCCAGAAGATGAATGTGATGCTCTCTGGCGAAGGCCCACAGTCGCAAAGCTTCGTTGCAAAGCGACAGAGAGCCACTCCCGCCCTGCTTGTTTACATAGAACATGGCTACTTGGTTGTCCGTATGGATGAGGACTGTCCTGTAGCTGAGCAGGGAATGGAACACTCTGAGAGCTAAGAATATTGCTCTGAGTTCCAAGAGAATGATATGTAGAGAAGTCTCCTGTGGAGACCAGATGCCCTGGGTGGAGAGATCCTGCAGATGAGCTCCCCAACCCATTGGAGAAGCATCTGTTGTAAGAGTTGCTTGGGGTAGTGACTGCTGAAAAGGGGACCCCAGCAACAGATTTGGAGAGGACTTCCACCACTGGAGAGACCAAAAAAGGCGACTGGAGTTTGCTATTTTGTCTGACAGGCAACCTGATGCCTGAGTCCATTGGGTGGACAAAGTCCATTGAGCTGCCCTCATGTGAAGGCGAGCATATGGAACCACGTGCACGGTGGATGCCATGTGGCCTAAGAGTTGTAACATCTCTCGAGCAGTTAAATGGGACTTTAACTGTATCTGGGAGGCTAACTGCACCAAGCGTAGGCAACGGGTCTGAGGAAGTTTGGCCCTTGCAGTTGTGGTATCCAGCAAGGCCCCTATAAACTCCAGAGACTGAGTAGGGGTGAGATTTGATTTTGGGATGTTTATTACCAGTCCCAAATACTGAAGAACACGCATTGTGAAGATTAGACAATTCTGGGCCTCTGACTGGGATGGAGCTCGAATGAGCCAGTCGTCCAGGTATGGGAAAACGAATATTCCTAGAGTGCGTAGAAATGCAGCTACTACTGCCATGCATTTCGTGAACACCCTTGGTGCAGAGGCCAGACCGAAAGGAAGCACCCTGTATTGGTAGTGCTTTCCTTGAAAAAGGAACCGAAGGAACCTTCTGTGTGTCGGATGGATGAGGACATGGGTGTACGCATCCTTGAGATCTAGAGAACAAAGCCAGTCCTGAGCACCGAGAGAAATCATCTTGAATTTCTCCTTGAATAGAAACATGTTTAATTCTCCGAGATCTAATATGGGTCTGTAGCCCATTGTTTTCTTTGGGATAAGAAAATAAGGGGAGTAGAACCCTGAGCCCTGTTGAAGAAGAGGTACTTCTTCTATTGCCCCTTGGGCAAGAAGGGTGGCAATCTCCTGAACCAGAAGGTTGAGGAGAGATATTGGAGAATTGAACTGTTTCACCATGGTGCGAGGAGGAAGGCTTAAGAAATGAAGCTTGTACCCTTCCCTTATGAGGAAGAGGGTCCATTGCTCTGCTGTGATTTCTTCCCATCTGGGAGCAAAGTAAGCCAACCTTCCTGGAATGGTGAGGGGCTCTGGTTCTTCCAGAGCTAGAAAGGCTAAGCTCTCTAGTTGCAAGTCAAAGGCCCTGAGGAGGCTGAGGCTGCTGGGCCGTGGAAGGCCTAGCAGCCCTTGACTTGGCCTGTTTAGGTGGTTGCTGACGTTTTGCAGCAAAACGACCTGCAGAAGATGCCTGCTGACCATAAGCAGGATAATATCTTCCCTTTTTAGAAAGAGATGTCTTTTTGAACAATCTTTTCTTAGCAGGAGTTGGACTTTGAAAGTCGATCCAAAGCGGAGTTCTCAGCATCCATCTGAGTGGCCTTTGCTTGCCAATCCTTGCCAAAAAGGTTTTCACCTGTATAAGGAAGATTTCCTAATTCATCTTGGACCCAGAGTTCCAAATCAGAAGCTTGTAGCCAAGCAATTCTGCGTGCACCTATGGCAATAGCCGAGGCTCTGCTTACACACTCAGAGTCAAAGGCTGCACGGTTGGAAAATTTGGAAACATCCTGGGCATGTTTGAGCCAAGTGAGAAACTCCTGCCTTTTATATTCTGAAATAAAAGGGGTTAAAGTCTGCAGATGATCTGTGACTTCTTTTAGAAACATCCCTATATAGAGACCATAGGAGTTGATTCTGGAAGCTAGCATAGAAGCTTGAAAAACCCTACGGCCAAAAGCATCTAGGGTCCTGCATTCACGTCCTGGAGGATTAGATGAGTGTCTTTTTGCACTCTTTATCTTTCTCATGGCAGACTCTACCACAATAGAGTGGTGAGGAAGCTGAGTCTTATGAAAGTCAGGACAAGGAGGGACACGATACATGGTGTCTAACCTGCGATAATGAGGAGAGGTGGTAAGAGGTGTCTCCCACATGCTCAACATGAGATCATACAAAATCTCATGAATAGGTAAAGTAGCTGCCTCTTTAGGAGCTTTAGGATATTGTAAAATATCCAACTGCTTGGCTCTAGGCTCTGACTCAGGGGCCACTGTGATGGAGAGGCCCCTAGCCACTTCCCTAATGAAGTCTTGAAAAGACAAGTCTTCTGGAGGAGACATTCTTCGTTTAGGAGAAGAAGACTCCTGAGGAAGAAGTATCGATGCCTCGACAGATCCTTCAGACTCCTCAGAGTCTTCGGAGGAATCGAAGTATCGCCTGTCTGGATGCTCCTGTAAAGCCCGATATGCGTACCGAGTGGGATCGACATCGGGAGTAACCGGTACCGGTTCGGTACCGATGGGCATCATAGGACAGGGTACCGTTGCAGTCGACACCAAAGCCGATGTCGATGCAATCGGTACCGCTACCGGCACCGGGAATGATGCCGGTGCCGGAGCCGGTACCGGCAACGGGGATTGTTGCGGTACCGGAGGCGTCGCAGCCTGCATGAATGCCGTCAGGGTACGCTGCATGGTCAGCATCTTCTGATACATCGACGCCACCAAAGTCTGGACGTCGGTACCAGTGGGAGCCACCGGTACCCCAGAACACGGCAACAGGTGATCGGTCGAGGCCGAGCCATCGATGTCAACCTGTGACCCCATAGACAATGCTTTGGAAGCCAGAACTTCCCACCGGAGTAATTTTGCCGGTGCGGAGTCCTCGAGGACAAGCCCGGAGGCATCTCAATGCTTAGAGGGAGATTTGCCCTTCGAGGACAGGCCAGATTTATGCTTGGTTACCTGAGATCCATGGGAGGAAGAACATAAGAACATAAGATATGCCATACTGGGTCAGACCAAGGTCCATCAAGCCCAGTATTCTGTTTCCAACAGTGGCCAATCTAGGTCATATGTACCTAGCAGTTTCCCCAAGGGACACAGGTTCCACAATGCTTGTATTAGTTCAAGCATTGATATCCTGGATCCCTTCTTAATAATGGTTTATGGACCTTTCCTCCAGGAACTTGTCCAAACCTTTTTAAACCCAGCTACACTAACAGCCTTTACTACATCCTCAGGTAACAAATTCCAGAGTTTGATTACACGTTGAGTGAAAAAATATTTTCTTTTATTAGTCTTAAATAGTTTACCCTGTAGCTTCATTGCATGTCCCCTAGTCTTTCTATATTCTGATAAGGTAAACAATCGATCTACGTTTACCCGTTCCACTCCATTCATTAATTTATTGACTTCTATCATATCTCCCCTCATCCGTCTCTTTTCCAGGTTAAAGAGCCCTAACCTTTTTAGCCTTTCTTCATAGGAGTATCCTTCCATCCCCTTTACCATTTTGGTGGCTCTTCTCTGAACCTTTTCTAAAATCGCTATATCCTTTTTAAGATACGGCGACCAGAATTGCACACAATATTCAAGGTGCGGTCTCACCATGGAACAAAATAGAGGCATTATATCATCTTTTGTTTTATTTTCCATTCCTTTCCTTATCATACCTAGCATTCCATTTGCTCTCTTGGCCGCTGCTGCACACTGGGCCGAGGGTTTTAACATGGTATCCACAATGACGCCTAAATCTTTTTCCTGGGTGGTAGTTCCTAATGTGGAACCTTGCATCGTGTAACCATAGTTTGGGTTGTTCTTCCCTAGGTGCATAACCTTGCACTTGTCCACATTAAATTTCATCTGCCATTTTGATGTCCAGTCTTCCAATTTATCAAGATCCTCTTGCAATTTTCCACAATCCTCTTGGGTTTTAACAACTTTAAATAGTTTTGTCTCATCTGCAAATTTGATAACCTCACTCGTTATTCCACTTTCCAGGTCATTTATGAATATGTCAAAAAGCAGCAGACCCAGCACAGATCCCTGGGTTACACCACTATCCACCTTTCTCCATTGGGAAAATTGGCCATTTAGCCCTACCCTCTGCTTTCTATCTTTTAACCAGTTCCTGATCCACAATAGTACACTGCCTCCTATCCCATGACTCTTTAGTTTTGCCAAACGTCTCTCATGAGGGACCTTGTCAAAGGCTTTCTGAAAGTCCAGATACACAATATCAACCAACTCACCTTTGTCCACCTGATTATACACACCTTCAAAAAACATAACAGATTAGTAAGACAAGATCTTCCTTGTCTAAAGCCATGTTGGCTGTCTCCCATTAGGTCATGACTATCTACATGCTGAGTAATTTTATTCTTTATGATGGTTTCTACCATTTTTCCCGGTACTGACGTCAGGCTCACCGGTCTGTAGTTTCCTGGATCACCCCTGGAACCCTTTTTAAAAATTGGTGTTACATTGGCGATCCTCCAATCTTCAGGTATTAGAGATGATTTTAATGATAGTTCACAGATTAATAGCAGGTCTGCAATCTCATATTTCAGTTCTTTCAACACCCTTGGATGTATACCATCCGGCCCAGGTGATTTGCTACTCTTCAGTTTATCTAATAGTTGTAATACATCTTCCCGATGTATCGATATTGTGATAAGGAAGCTTATCATAGCTCAGGTAGGAGCTATAGAAAAGATGATGTGACTCTGAACAAGCAACCTGTCAGTTTTGGTAGAAGTAAGAAAACAGAGTTTTCACATAAAAGACTACCAGTCCCAGAATGCACCAGGTTTCCAGCAGCCATGAGAGGGGCTGAAGTGAGAAAATGTGTGTGCAATCAAGAGAGCTATGAGGTAATCCCTAAGCACTCATCTCAAAGGGCAGGGCCTGATTCAACACAGCTGCGCTGGGTTAGGGAGGAGCACACATTAGGAAAGAATAAGAATAGAGCTTATTCTTCAGATAACAGCTTCAAGAACAGTTTCAGCAACAGCTACAGAAAGAGCTTCGGACACAGATGCAGCAATGGCTACAAGCTCAAGCACCAGTATCACCTGGAGAAACAGAAGCCAAGCCAAGCGGATAGAGAGAGAAGGAAACTCTCTGGAAGGAAGAGAAGGAAGCCCATTGGAAGGTCTGGGAGATTCCAAGGCAGTACCCATACTGGGAGGTATTCCAAGTGCCAGCAGAGTCCATTGGACTGGATTCAGCCAGAGGAATGGAATGGCAGAGATAGGAATCACCAGTGGCTACCTAGAAGAGAGAAGACTGCATGTGGAAGGGACTTTCAGACCAAGGCCAGAAGGTATGTGAGAGGAGATCCAGTGTCCAGGGATCAAGATTGGAAGGCTGGACATCAGAATTGGATTACATACTGGCCAGGCTATACAGAGAGGAATTATGATGGCAGGAGAGGCTCAGGTATGAACACTGATCCAGACCCTATCTATAATAGAGAATGGCAGCAAGGGAATAAGCATTCTCATGATAGTGCCTTAATGAAAGACTCGTCTGTGCCAATGTATGATAGTGACCCTATGCTGATTGATGAAGGGGGAGATACAGCAGATGAAACTATTACTTACATGGACTGTTCTCTATCTAATTGCTATTGCTAGCTTTCTGTGAGCAAACACATCAGCCATCACAAAGAAACCTAACTTTGTTCTTTATTTCCACTGCAAACAGCTCTTAAAGCAGGATTTGGGTTCACACAGTAGCAGCCAGCCAGCTAAAGGCTTACAGCTGGTCAATTGATAGTAATTAAAGCTGCACCTGATTGTGTGTGTGAGCAAGGGAAAATCACTGCTGGATCTGAGTGGAAAATAAGCAGA
The DNA here is from genome assembly GCA_033557465.1 of Ichthyophis bannanicus. Classification (NCBI taxonomy): domain Eukaryota; kingdom Metazoa; phylum Chordata; class Amphibia; order Gymnophiona; family Ichthyophiidae; genus Ichthyophis; species Ichthyophis bannanicus. Next base: position 365,009,125 of record CM066033.1, on the reverse strand, counting down.
AGTTAACCTAACCAGCAAAGTTTATTCTTTTCTTTGTGCCTTTGTATTTGGTAATTATTTGCTAAGAAAACATTAGCTAATTGCCTGACAAGTTGAAGGTTGTTTTCTGATTTGCTTTGTGACTTTTTGTTATCCATTTAAACACTGCAAGCAAGTAACCTCATTTATATTGCTATCAAGCATACATGTGCTGGGTGAATTAAACCCCATCAATAAAAGAAGTCTTTTATTGGCCTTACCACTTGGTTTCACAACTCAATTATTGTCATCAGCTGTGTTTGGGAGTGAATGAACTACAATACCCACAATACCTTGCAAGAATCATATGAATATATGCATCGTCAAGATTGTGTAAGTTCTCACCCTAGGCAGCCGTCTGACAATATTTCCTTCAATTCTTCCGCACCTTTAAATACCACTTCAGTCATGGGTAACATCCCTACATCTTCCTCAGTAAAGACCGAAGCAAAGAATTCATTCATTCTCTCCGCTATCGCCTTGTCGCCTCTTAGTGCTCCTTTAACCCCTTTATCATCTAATGGACCAACTGACTCTCTCACAGGTTTTTTGCTATGAATGTACTTGAAAAGGTCTTTACTTCGCGTTTTTGCTTCTGCAGCAAGCTTCTTCTCAAATTCTCCCTTTGCCTGCCTTATCAATGCCTTGCATTTGACTTGCCAGTGCTTGTGCTGTTTCCAGGTTTCGTCGTTTGGCTCTTTTTTCCATTTCCTGAAGGATGCTTTTTTGGCAACAACAGCCTCTCTGACCTCACCTTTAAACCATGCTGGCAGTTTTTTGGACTTCCTTCCACTTTTCTTAAAGCGTGGAATACAGCTGGTCTGGGCTTCCAAGATAGTATTTTTAAACAACACCCAAGCCTGATGTACGTCTTTAACCTTTGCAACTGCTCCTTTTAGTTTTTTCTTAACTGTTTTCCTCATTTTATCATAGTCTCCCTTTTGAAAGTTAAAAGGCAGTACTGTGGATTTCCTTACTAACCCTCCTCCACTAATTAAATCAAAGGCAATCATGCTATGATCACTATTGCCAAGTGGCCCCAACAATCTTATCTCTTGCACTAGATCTGGTGTTCCACTAAGGACTAGGTCTAATATGGCTTCCCCTCTGGTCGGTTCATGAACCAGCTGCTCCAAGAAGCAGTCATTTATTTCATCTAGGAACTTTATCTCCCTAGCGTGTCCTGACGTGACACTGACCCAGTCGGTACCGGGGTAGTTGAAATCGCCCATTATTATTACTGTGCTGTAACTTTTGTTAGCTTCCTTGATTTCTTTGAACATTTCATCATCCATTTGGTCATTCTGGCCAGGCGGTCGATAGTACACCCCCACTGCCATCGCCTTCCCCCTTTTACATGGAATTTCAATCCATATAGATTCTACAGCAGATTTTGTTTCCTGCAAAACTTTAATCCTTTCTGACTCAATGCCCTCTCTAACATAGAGAGCAACCCCTCCATCAATTTGATCAGCTCTATCATTACGATATAGTTTGTACCCAGGTATCACAGTGTTCCACTGGTTGTCCTCCTTCCACCATGTCTCTGATATTCCAATCATATCTAACCTTTCATTTAGTGCTATATATTCTAATTCTCCCATCTTATTTTTTAGACTTCTAGCATTTGCATACAAGCATTTTAGAGAATGTATTTTATTCATATTAATTTGGCTATTGTTAGACATGGGTAATTTGGGATCTTTAAGCTCTGTCTACTCCATGCTTGAGGGCATTTGGGCTAGTTTACTCTTTTGTGGAACCTCTCTGCTTTTGGTAGTAACCTTCAAAGATACATTCTTCCGAACCATCCGCTCTTGGGTGACTGTCGGCTTTCCCCTAATATCTAGTTTAAAAGCTGCTCTATCTCCTTTTTAAAGGTTAATGCCAGCAGCCTGGTTCCATCCCGGTTAAGGTGAAGCCCATCACTTCGGAAGAGCCCCTCCTTTCCCTAGAATGTTCCCCAGTTCCTAACAAATCCAAAACCCTCATCTCTGCACCATTGTCTCATCCACGCATTGAGACTCCGGAGCTCTGCCTGCCTTTTGGGTCCTGCGCATGGAACAGGAAGCATTTCGGAGAACGCTACCCTGGAAGTTCTGGATTTCAACTTCCTACCTAAAAGCCTAAATTTAACCTCCAGAACCTCCCTACCACATTTTCCTATGTCATTGGTACCGACATGTACCAAGACAGCAGACTCCTCCCCAGCACTATCTAAGACCTTATCTAGGTGGTGCATGAGGTCCGCTACCTTCGCACCAGGCAGGCATATTACCAAGAAGCAGCCCTGGAAGACGTCGATGCCACCGAAGCTGCATCAGAGGGAAACAGGGTACTGAGCTTGGCTGCTCGGTTCTGCCGACCTCTTTTAGACATCATGGTACAGGACATACAATCCGTGATGGAATGGTCAGGACCCAAACATTTTAGACACCAATCATGGGTGTCGGTGACAGAAATAGTACCGCCACATTTTGTGCACTTTTTAAACCCGGAGGCGGGCTTCTCCATGAGGAAAAAATTTTTAGGCCTAAGGCCCAAAAACTGAAAATGCACAGTGAAGAAAGTATAAGTTTGGGTTTTTTTTAAAGAAAGAAAAGAAAAGACCGGCGGTACCGGTCCAACGTCGAAGAAGGCAGACGCGACACAAAAGAATAAAGAAAAAATAAAGAACTTCTTCTGCGGTGACAGGAACACAACCTGCTGGCTCCGCGGAAAAGAAGAACTGGAGAGAGGCGGTTGGGAAAGGCGGGAAGGCAGCGCGCAGGCGCTGTGGGATGCTCCCAAAAGCATTCTTACTGGACGCTGAGGAGCGTTCCCGCGCAGGCTCTGTCGGTACCGACGATACCCATATGTGAAGACTCATTCCTGCTTGTTCCTGGAGATACACACTGGTAATACCCAAAACAAAGACCCACTGCACACAAGCAACTGCACAAAGGGCGTTTAGTCTCTGCGCACCCAGCTCCTGGAACGCCCTACCACCCAACATACGTGCAATCACAGACCTAACTAAATTCAGGAGGGCATTAAAGCACCACCTCCTCCTCAAGTGCTACCCAGAGGAAGGAACACCAACTCGCCCCACTCACTACAAAGTTCCATGACTACCCTTTAATTATCCTGCACAGTGATGTATATATGTGTAAATAGTTACTCTGGTTATCCAAGTTGAGCTCCCTGTTACTTGTAACTTACGGTGTAAACCCCCACCGTAAGATTATTATTGTTCCATGTAAACCGCACTGATGTCAAATAGCGCGGTATATAAGAGAAATAAATAAATAAACAAGTAAAAGGAGGAAGCAGACTATGGAGACAAGCAGTCCAGTTGAGCAGAGTACGAGCGAGATGCAAGATCACGGACTCTAAGGACTGATTAGTGCAACTAATTTGTAAGCTGATCTGTAGCATTAAGAGGGTGGTATAAATATGTGATGGATTACAACTGGTATGAAAACAAGGCTGCAACTACTGGGGGAAAAAGTGGCAAAAGTGGGGAAACGAGGGTATATATGTAGCGCAAAGGGTAAACAAAGGGCGCGCATTAAAAGCTTGTAAAGAGTGCCAACTTAAGTGGAAGTGTAATCAAAGCAAGAATGATTACAACAGACAGGAAGGGTGTGCAGAGAAGGGGAGGTTTGACTTAGAGCCATAAGAAAGGGAGGGAAGGAATTCTAGGGCTGGCGTTCTCTGGTTCTCAAAAGTGGAACTGCAGGAGGAGGTAGGTAATAAGGGTTTATGGGGTGGAGGGCGAGGAGATGGGGGGGGGGGTCAAGAGATACTGATAAGGGCTACCTAGAGAAGAGGCAAGGGAGGCTTGGAGTTACCTAAGATGCTATCACTTAAAATTGGGTCCATAAATGCAAATGGCCTAATTTCCCCACGCAAAAGGCAACTGTTTTATAAGGAGGTGGGCAGGTTGCAATTAGGAATTATTTGCATACAAGAAACACACCTGAAAAGGTGGGATTATAAGTAATAAGCAATATCAACGATATTACTGTGCCTTGAGGAATGGAGGAGTAAAAAAAAAAAAGGAGGCACGGCAATTTTGATACACAATAATGTGTTTTTTGAAGAGATGGAGTTTTATAAAGAGGATGCGGGCAGATTTGTGGCTCTCAAATGCAGAGTATGAGTGGAAGTGCTGACAATAATAAGCATATATGCCCCGAATCAAAATCAAGGGATCTTTTTTGATAACATTTCGCTAGATCTATCTGGGTTTGTAGAGGGTAAGATCATATTAGCAGGAGATTTTAATATCATAGTAAGCCCAGAACTTGATACAACAGGAGTGAAAAGTAGAGGGGAGAAGGTACATAGGAAGAGAATGAAAGAGCTGATGTCGGCTTGGCAAGTATTGGATGCCTAGAGAGAACTACACCCCAAGAGCAGAGTTTTCTCATGATATTCACACCTACATGGTACAAGTTATCGTATTGATATGATATGGCTTTCAGCTTCTCTGATAGGGAAAGTCAGGGGAGGAGACTATGAACCAGCAATGTGGGCAGATCGTAAACTGGACTGGATAGAACTGAACTGGGTGGCACACCAAACTAGATCACGCTTTTGGAGAATGAATGACAGTTTGTTGAAGGATAAAATGGTGAACACGGAAGTACAGAGGGCGATTGAGGAGTTTTTTGATAATAATGACCAAAAAGGAAGTGCAGACGATGTAGTATGGGATGCCTTTAAAATAGTAATACGTGGATATTTTGTTAGATGGGATGCAAAAAAATAGAAACAAAGGAAGCAGGCCCTTGAGAGAGCTATTAAAGATATGAAAGAAGTGGAAAGGCCGGCGACATTAGCTGGGGAAAACAAATGGAAAATTAATTTTAACCTCCTCCAATTTTAAGTAATAGACTTGCAGGCAGAATATTTGGCATATCAACTACAATGTTGCCGTCAAAGATTTTATGAGCATGGAGACAAGCCAGGGAAGCTGTTAGCCAGAAGCCTTAAAAGCCAACAAGCTCAAGTATCAGTGGCTAAACTGAGAGGGGTGGGAAATAGTTGGATATACGGCGATGAGGCTATAAGGGAATCCTTTAGAAATTCTACCAACAGCTATATAAGTGAGGAAGCGAGTTTGAATGGGAAAGCAAAAGAGAAGTACTTTGAAGGATTAGAGCTCCCTAAATTAACAACGGAAGAAGGTGCACAACTAGATAGGCCTATCAGTGAATAGGAAATACGGAAGGCAATAGATGCTTTAGAAAGCAATAAAACCCTAGGGTTAGATGGATTAACTGATAAGAGTTTATAAAACTTTTAAGGAGCAATTAGTGCACAGGCTAATGCAGGTCTATAATGGAGCACTTCCCTGCTCAATGGGGCAAGCCGGGATAAGTATCATACTGAAACTGGGAAAGTCAACCGAGCACTGTGCCTCATATAGACCAATCTCATTAATAAATTTAGATGCAAAAATTTTAGCTTGTGTTTTAGCAGCGCAAATTAATGTCTATATGCCTAGACTCGTTAACAATGATCAAGCTGGCTTTATTTCCAGTCAATTAGCAGCTGATAATGTGAAAAGAATGGTAAATTTGTGCTGGTGGGTAAATGAGAAAAAGGTTCCAGCTATATTGGCAGCAAAAAGGTATTTGATAGACTGGGAATTCCTATGGGCGACGCTAAGGGCATTTGGAGTGGGGCAAAATTATATAAAGTGGACAAAAGCTCTATACGCTGAGCCCACAGCAGCAGTGAAGGTAAATGGCGGCTATTCAGATTTCTTTTCTTTAAAAAGAGGAACAAGGCAGGGATGCCCCCCTTTCACCTCTTTTGTTTGCGCTCTCAGTAGAACCTTTTGCAGTCAAAATCAGGCAACAAAGTGAAGAAGTAGGGGTGAAGGTCAGCAAGCAGGAGTACAAAATCTCCTTGTTTGCTGACGATATTTTGCTAACTCTAACCGAGCCAAGTAGGTCGTTGAGAAGGCTTAGGGAGGAGTTGGCTGAGTATCAGGTGGTGTCTGGATTTAAAGCCAATTTGGAGAAAATGGAGATTCTGAATATCACTCTAACAGATAGGGAAGTGGCCAAACTAAAGGAGCAATTCCTCGTTAGATGGACAAGAGATCCGCTGAGGTATCTGGGGTCCAGCTGTGTGCGGACGTGTCTTAGTTGTATAAAATTAACTATGAACCTCTATGGAAAAATATGGCTGAGGACTTAGGGCGTTGGCATAGATTCTCGCTGTCATGGTTAGGACGGATAGCATCCATTAAAATGGTTATGTTGCCTCGCATATTATATTTGTTCCAGACGTTGCCTATAGAGGTACCAAAGCACACTGTGGAGCAAGTGCAAAGGAAAATGTTTCATTACATTTGGTACCATAGGCCACCAAGAATAGCTAGGAAAACTCTGTATAGATCAAAAAGGACTGGTGGATTAGCAATCCCGAATTTATGGTGGTATTATAAAGCAGAATAACTAACCAATATTATAGGATGGTGAGAGGGCCCTAAAAGAAAATGGGTAGAGTTATTGCAAGAGATAGAAGGAGAGGATTCTTTCAGGGGGCTGCCGTGATTAAACTGGAGTTCAAAACAGGTCTTTAATCCATATATACGACACATGTTGAAAATCTGGGGGATGATCAGAGAGGGGAAGAAATTTAAGGGTACCAATTCCTTGTTGCAATCAATTTGCCACAACCCAAACTCCCCTCCGGGAATACAAGATCCTCTGCTTCTGAAATAGGAAGGGAAGTGATTAATAGCTCCTATTCAGCTGACAGAGAAAGGTGTGTTGGTAGATTATTCCAAATTACAGAAGACGTTTGAGCTAACCCACTCAGACTTTTATGGATTTTTGCAGATAAGGCATTGGCTATCCAGGAAAAAATGGGTAGAAAGTATAGGAAGAGGCTTGACAGATTTTGAAAGAGTGTTCTGTGAGCAAGCCTCCAGTCGTGGGGGTTATCAAAGCTATACTGCCTAATCAGAGAAGAACAAGAAGCGGGAAGACTACCATGGCAGCAACAGTGGGAAAGGGATACAGGGGCATTAATAGATGACAGGGAGTGGGGAGAAATATATAAAACAATGGCAAAAGGATTTACAGCAACCAGACATGTAGAGCACATCTATAAAATGCTATACAGATAGTATATTACACTAGCATGCTTAGCATCAATAGTGCAGGATCAATCAGGCGCATGTTGGAGAGGTTGTAAAGAGAAAGGAGGATACGTACATATGTGGTGGGGGTGCCCTAAACTGTGGTGTTTTGGGACAATGTATACCGGGAAATCTCAGAAATGTTGGGGCATATAATTGAGTGGAATACGGAAAATGTGTTGTTAACCTTAAGAGGAAGGGGTTGGAAGGGGAGAGAAGGCATATTAATACGTTACAGGGTGATCCCAGTAAGATTTGTCTTAATGAAACAATGGAAAAAAGAGGATGCCCTGGAAAAATTTGATTGGTATCAATGTTTTCATGAAATTTGTAGACTGGAGTGGCTAACAGCTATTTGTAGGAAAAAGCTGGAGGCCTCTGAGGAGAGTTGGACTCCCTTTTGCAAACAATATCGTCTGTAAAGGAGACCTAAGTATTTGGAGGAAATGGAGGGATAGGTAATGAAAAAAAGATAACTGATATAAGAGATAAGGGTGGCTTAAGAAGCGATAATAAGGAGAAGGGAAGGGGAGGGCTGGGAAGGGGAGGAAGGGAAATATATAGATGTATAAATATATATAGAAATGTAAAACCATCAGGCATGACATGATGAAATCAGAATGTCTAACAAATAAGAAATGGAATTGTAAAGTTTGTGATGGTTAATAACAATTGTCAAATTCAAAAAAAAGAAATTCATCATGCTTGGCAAGGTTGAAGGTCAATGCAAAAGAGGAAACCAGCAATGCAAAGGATTGATACAATAACAGCAGCAATAGAAGCCACTCTTAACAACAATTAGCCATTTGACTGAAGATCGAATGCAGTTTAGGAAAACTATCCACAGGGTTGCCATGAGTTGGCATAGACTCAATGGCACTTAACAGCAACAACTACAATGGAGGCTGACGGCAATAGCAAAGGCTGAGATTTTGGACGATATATCAAATGCTTTGTATACTTAACCTATAAGATGAGTATCACACTCATTTGCCTTGACTAGAATTGCAGGCAATCCAGACTAAGACTTGGAGACAGGCTGGATAAGAAATCCTGCACCCTTTGAAAGATGGCATGTACGCTCTTGGATTGGGAAATAACTTTCGTAACTGTCTGTAAATCACCTTGAACTCAGATTTAGAAAGAAACATAAAACATTACAGCAGAAAAAGACCATATGGCCTATCTAGTCTGCCCTTCCATATCAACTACTATAGTCCCCTTTTTTCCTTTAGAGATCTTCTGTGTTTCTCCCATGCTTTCTCAAACTCTGATACTGTTCTAATCTCTATTACCTCCACTGGCAGACTATTCAAAGCAAATACTACTCTTTCTGTAAAGAAATACTTCAGCATATTACTTCTGAGTCTATCCCCTTTCACCCTCATCCTATGTCCCCTCGGTGCAGAGCTTTCTTTCAAGTAAAAGAGGCTCTCCTCGTGTGCATTTATGCCACAGAAAGTCTCTATCATATCTCCTCTATCCCGCCTTTCCTCTAGCATATACATATTAAGATCTTTAAGTCTGTCCCCATATGGTTTATAAGGAAGACCACTGACAATTTTAGTAGCCGCTGTCTGCACTGACTCCATCATGTATACAACCTTTTGAAGGTGTGGTCTCCAGAACTGCACACAAAACTCCAAATGAGGTCACACCAGAGACTTATACAGAGACACTATCACCTCCTTTTTTATGCTGGCCATTCCTCTCCCTATGCACCCAAGCATCATTCTGGCTTTCGCAGTCACCTTTTCTATCTGTTTAGCCACTTTAAGATCATCAGAAATAATCACGCTCAGGTCCCACTCTTCTTTCACGGACAGAAGTACTGTGCCCCCTACACTGTAACACTCCCTTGGATTTTTGCTGCAAATGCATGACCCTGCATTTTTTAGCATTAAATCTCAGCTGCCAAATTCTTGACCGTTCTTCAAGCTTAGCTAGATCCCTCCTCGTGTCATCTACTCATTCATGGGTGTCTATTCTATTGCAGATTTTGGTATTATCAGCAAAGAGGAAAACCTTATCCGACAATCCTTCTGAAATTTCACGAACAAAAATTTTAAAAAGAATCGGACCCAAGACAGATCCCTACAGCACACCACTGGTAACATCCTTCCCCTCAGAGTGAGCTCTATTTACCTGTACACTTTGTCACCTCCCACTCAACCAATTTCTAACCCATTCAGTCACTTTAGAGTCCATCCCTAAGGTGCTCAATTTATTTCTAAGTCGCCTGTGCGGAACAATGAAAAGGCTTTACTGAAATCTAAGTACACCATATCTAGAGCTCTCCCTCGGTCCTACTCTTATCACCCAGTCAAAGAAATCAATCAGATTTGTCTGGCAAGACCTGCCTCTGGTAAATCCATGCTGCCTCGGATCCTGCAATCCATTGGACTCCAGAAACCGCACTATCCTCTGTTTCAGCAGTGTTTCCATTAATTTACTCACCACAGAGGACAGACTAATGAGCCTGTAGTTCTCAGGCAAGCAATTAAATCTCAAATCTAAAGCCAAACATATTGAATCACATAAAGCTGATGAGCAGCAATTCAGGCAGATAGCACTACACCCTGGAAAACTTTCTTTCAAGCTCATGGAGACACCCTGGCACACTACTTGCACGCAGCCTGATTATGTTCTGAACTCAGATATATCAGGCATGTTAATTGGGTATTGACGTTTTGGATCTATCTTCCACACTAGCTGGAATCCTGTCTTAGTCTATGACATCTTCCACAGGAATAAATGAAAAGAAAGAAAAGAGAAAATAAACGAACTGAAGTTCAGAGGGTTTTTTTTGTTTTGGTGTTTAAAAAGAGCATACCTCAGAGAGAAGAGGGGGGAAAAAGCATCTGCAGATGGGAGGAGCTTTGTTTTCGTATCTGTCTGGCCGAGAGGAAAAAACCAGAGATGCTGAGGAGACCATTGTACACAGGAAGGACAGTGAAAACTCAGTACTTCACACTTAGTTCTGAGTTCTAGGAGAGCTGTTCCATATGATGCCACCATCTACTTTTGTGCTTCACTCAATCCTGCTTGTCAATGGAAAACGGTGCCATATCAAACTCATCAATCATTCCATAAGTGAAGCGCTGTGCATTGTTAGTATCTAGCTTCCTGTCTCATATTTACTTGGAGATACATCATGCTCACTCTGGAGTATCTGGTGTAATCAGGACAGGTGTTTCACAAGCATAAATTAAATTAATATGTAGCATAAAAATTCTATTTCAACATCTGTGAACAGCATGCTCAGATTTTTAGTTTTAAAATGAAGTAGTGTAGTTGCTAAATTAGTCTATTTAGATACACAAAGATCATAGTCAATAAGCAAGTTGTAGGCGAGAGCTTTCTACAGGACTAACTTACTACATTTGAACTGGGCTCTCAAGTGTTGTACTAGAGGCAGATATTCAGTGGCTAGGCTATTTAAAGAGCCTAGTCGCCACTTCTTTAATTAAACCCAGATATTCAGTTCAGAAATGATCTGGTTCTGGTGATAAATATCCAGGTTCACTGGACAGCAGCATCGTTATCTGGTTAGCAGTGATATTCAACTGATAACTGGTTAAAGTTAGAACAGTTCTTGAGATGACCTAACTCTGCCCGGTTAAGCTATCTGGTTAGCGGCTGAATATCACTGCTAACCAGACAGCAAACAGCACCACACTCGATCCGCCCGTAGATCAGCCTGGTTTTAACCTGTCATTTTTAATGCCGTTTGAGGCAATATTCAGCGGCACTATCCGCCTAGTGCAACTGAATATCTGGCTCAGCACATTTTCTGCTAACTAGAAAGAGTAGTGTATAACCCTCAAAAGGTTAGCCAGAAAGGTATTGTTAGTCTAGTTCAAAGAGGTATCACCTGCAACTTATTTGTTGAGCTTGATTTCTAAGTAGTTTCAGCACAGTATTTAACATGGTTTTTGACACTGTATAAAAGCCGATAAAGCTACTAAAAATGAATGCTTTTCTGAAATACCCAATAATCTCCAGAATACAGTATTTTCATACTACATCCTAAACGTATTTCCCAGATTAAAACTACAGTAGTCATGCCACTTTTTTAAATCCAATGTACTTAAAAGACAAATGTATAAAATGAATGCTAAATGACCACTGTACTATACACATATATGAATTAAAAAATTAATGTAAGAGCTTCTTACTGATTCATACTATATAACTCATAACTGCAAACTTTTTCGAAGAAGGGGAAGCTGTAAAACTAGAGGGCACAAAATAAAGCTGCAAGAAGGTAGACAAAAGCAATGTCAGGAAATAGTTTTTCACTGAAATGGTGGTGGATGCCTGGAATGCCCTCCTGATGGAGGTGGGGGGGGGGGGGGGAATACAGTGGCAGAATTAAAAATTGCATGGGACAGACAAAGTGGATCCCTTTATAGCAAGAGGATAAAATAAAAATAAACTTAATTATTTCTAAAACCTCAGCAAAATAGAGAGGGGTGACTTGCACAGAGTGGCGAGTACAACCCTAAACAAAGGTATAGGGTGGCGAGTACAACCCTAAACAAAAGTATAGAGGGGTGACCTACCACAGAGTGGCAGATACACCTACTCTAGCCACCTAACTTAGACTAAATGGACCATACTGGTCTTTATGTGCCATCATAAACTATGTTATTATGAAAGATACTAAAGAATATCAACCTCCTAATTTAAAAGTTAACTTTTTCATAAGAGAAACTGTTATGGAACTACAAGAGATATAGTTTTGGAATGAAAATCTTTTTGTGTGAAACATCAAAAGAGCTTATAAAACAAAAGATGCAAGAACAGACCACTGGATGATTTCTGTGATCTGGGCCTCCCAATGTGCTACAGATTCCTTCTTGTCTGCAAGGTCCCGCAATTCCTCTTCCAGCTGGCGGTTGTTCATACTCAATCGCTCAAACATTGTTGTCAGCTGAAACAAAATTTTATGAATGTGTTTACAAGTAAAACAAAGCAACAACAATAAAACAACAATGAGATACTTTATTCCAAGTTATCACCTTAGGGAAAAACTTTGCATGTTGCCTTCTTTCAGTGTCTCACAGACAAAGTCGGCATTACACAAAGTGAGACAATAGAGTTACATGTTTCAAGGCTCTTGCTGTAGAGCATTTCCAGAAGGAGATATGTGAAATGGAGATATGGTGATTTGACATACAATTTACTGCTAGAATAGATCCATAAGTGAAAATAATATAGCTGTATATCTCTGAGGCTGACCCTCACACAAAGTGCAAAAAGATTTTAGCAGTCTACTGACACTATTTGCCATAAAGAAGTGCACTACTTACACCACTTAAACCAGCCTGCGCATGGCCAATTCCACAACCATGGACTTGTGCGGCAGTTGTGACTTCTGAAACTCAGGGCTCCAGCGGACTCGATACATCGAGTCAAGCTGTTAGCTGATCACTGGCGTCGACTCCGGTGCCTCCCACATACGGAGCATTAGTCATTCCAGGATCGGAGGCACTGGTACAGAGCCTCCCTGGGGGGGGGTCTCATACAGGAGGATCTTGAGCTCGTCAGCTCGAGGATCCTCCTCGGACTCCAGTGGAAACGCCAAAACCTTGGACATGTCCCGCATGAAGTCCATGAACCTTATGCTCTCTGGAGGAGACCTTCTCTGAGGCTCGGATAGAAACATAGAAACATGATGACAAAAAAAGACCACATGGCCTATCTAGTCTGTCCTTCCATATCAACAACTACAACAGTCCCCTTTTTTCCTTTAGAGATCCTCTGTGTTTGTCCCATGCTTTTTTGAATTCAGTTACTGTCCTCATCTCTACCACCTCCACTGGGAGACTATTCCACGGATCCACCACTCTTTCCATAAAGAAATATTTCCGCAAATCGCTCCTGAATCTATCCTCCTTCACCCTCATCCCATGTCCCTGCGTAGCAGAACTTGCTTTCAATTGAAAGAGGCTCTCCCCCTGAACATTTATGCCACGGAGATATTTAAACATCTCAGTCATATCTCCTCTATCCCGCCTTTCCTCTAAGGTGTACATATTAAGATCCTTAAGTCTGTCCTCATATGCTTTATAATGAAGACCACTAACCATTTTAGTAGCCACCCTCTGCACCGACTCCATCCTGTTCACATCCTTTTGAAGGTGCGGTCTACAGAACTGCACACTATACTCCAAATGAGGTTGCACTAAAGACTTATACAGAGGCACTATCACCTCCTTTTTTCTGCTAGCCATTCCTCTCCGTATGCACCCAAGCATCCTTCTAGCTTTTGCCATCGCCTTTTCTACCTGTTTAGCTACTTTAAGATTATCAGACACAATCACGCCTAGTTCCTGCTCTTCTTTAGTGGACAAAAGTACTTCATCCGCTATACTATATTGCTCCCTTGGATTGCTGCAGCCCAAATGCATGACCTTACATTTTTTAACATTAAATCCCAGCTGCCAGATTCTAGACCATTCTTCAAGCTTAGCTAGATCCCTCCTCATGTTTTTTACACCTTCCTGGGTGTCTACTCTATTGCAGATTTTGGTATCATCTGAAAAAAGGCAAACCTTACCCGACAGCTCTTCCGCTATATCACTAACAAAGATGTTAAAAAGAATCAGACCATGGACAGATATTCTTCCTCTTGTGTTCCCTCAAGGGAGACCCCCTTTCCGAGGAACCTCGATGCTGCTCGGGCTTGGAATGTTCCCCCCGAGACATGGAGGCCTCGGACGAGGTCCGGGCTCTCGGACACATGGGGGACTTAGAAAAAAATCCTATCATGCTGCTGCTGGCGGCTCTTCAGGGCCTTGGAGGACATTTTCCTACACGGGCCACAGACCATCGGGTTGTGGTCGGGCCCGAGGCACCGGAGACAGCAGTCGTGCGTATCAGCGAGGGACATAAGTTTCACACACCGATCGTATTTCTTAAACCTGCTGGTAGCCATAGGGAGAAAAAGGGCCCCTGCGAGGTTGAAGATCCGGGCTGCCAGTGAAAAGAAAAAAGGCACGAACGTCGCAAGTCAAAACTGACAAAAATTGAAAAATGAGACTGACTCGATACCAGTGTACCGAGCCGAAGGCGGGAAGAGGTACCGGTGTCCAGTCGAAGGAAAACAAGAAAAATATCAACTTTTTTCAGGGACACTATGGACTACGTCCGAAGGGCTCCGCTGAAAAAAGGAGACTGAGCAAGATGGCACCCTTGGGTGGGAAGGGGACCGCGCATGCGTGATGGAAACTCCCAAAGGCTTTCTCGGCGCTGACGTCACGTGTATGTGAGGACTGACTTCCTGCTTGTTCCCGGAGAACCTAATCTGCTTAGGAATGACATTAAAAACCTCAGAAACAAACCTGGAGAAAGCATTTTTAACATGTTTTAACATATTTAACCTCACCAAAATAAAGATTCTGACAAGATCTTAAACATCTTTTAGGTTTGTACAAGACTAGAGTATCTTTTCAAAAATGTTGGGTCTTCTTAATTAAGTGATTTAAAAATAAGAATGAGGCCTTGAATCTTACCCTAAAATTAGTAGTGTGCCAATGTAAAGAATTCAATCATGGAGTAATAGTCCTTAAACCCCTAAAAAATTCCTGCAGCTGAAAAAAACCATCTGACCCTTCATCATACAGATCCATCGCCAGCTTACCTTTCACTGCCAAGATCATGGAGAAAACCGTCCAACATCAACTTCAAGACCATATTGACCAGCACAGCCTCCTAGACCCTCAACAACACGGATTCCATCCACACCACAGAGTGGAAACATTATTGACCACCCTGGTAAACATTCTAGTTCAAGGAATGCAGCATATCAATCAAGGCTTCCTACTAATCTTCTTAGACATCTCGTTAGCATTTGACACTGTAACAAACTGCCTGGAACTACCCAAGTCTGAATGTCAGGTGCCTTCTCTGGCCCTTTTCAAACCGAGGCTAAAAACTCATCTCTTCGCTGCCACTTTCGGATCTTGACTCACCTGATTCTCCTTTGTGTTTCCTTACCATTCCCCTAGATGTATCCCATGTCTACACCCTACTGTGTTGTCTGTCTTGACTAGATTGTAAGCTCTGATGAGCAGGAACTGTCTCTTACATGTTTGTGCAGTGTTGCATACGTCTTGTAGCGCTATACAAATGCTCAGTAGTAGTAGTAGTAAACCACAATATCCTCCTGCAACGTCTCCACACTTACAGAATCAAAGGAACAGTACTAAAATGGTTCACTTCCTATCTCACAGATCAGCACCAACAAATAAAGATTGGACAAAACACCTCCACCCCTGAGAAACAGACCCAAGGAATTTCCCAAGGATCCATCCTCTCTGCTCTTCTTTTCAACCTCTACCTTCGACCACTCTGAACAATCATAAGATCTCACAACCTATACGTCCGCATCTTTATAAATATAGGTAAAAGGGGAGATCACGTGATGTGGTGAGGGAAGCAGTTGGGTACTGTTTGCGCTCCGGTGTCCTTCAGCCTAACCGTGTATTTAGTGCCGTTTTCAGAGCCGAAAGTAGGTTATAAGCGCCGTTAAGTTCCTAATCACACTGATATCTGGCTGAAATTAGTCGGGGACATCGCAGGAAGGATGGCTGCAGCT
This sequence comes from Ichthyophis bannanicus, assembly GCA_033557465.1. Lineage (NCBI taxonomy): Eukaryota > Metazoa > Chordata > Amphibia > Gymnophiona > Ichthyophiidae > Ichthyophis > Ichthyophis bannanicus. Next base: position 364,993,358 of record CM066033.1, on the reverse strand, counting down.
GCAAAAACGACCAGGAGAGAGAAGGAGCGAGGCACACCGGCACCTAAAATGGCCGATTCTGTGGCCATGCCGAGATCGCCAACTTCACCAGCCTTCCTAGAAGAGGTGTCGGCAGCAGTAGCGGAGGCATTATCGCCGCAATTCACCGCGCTACACGGAAAAATGGACACCTTACAAGAATCGGTGGGTGCCCTGGGGACCCGGCTCCACAAGGCAGAAGAACGTCTCGGGAGAGTCGAAGATGGCCTGGAGACCTTAACACAGCGTGTGCAGACTTTGCAGGCTCAAATGCGGGCGCATGAACTCAAACTGGATGACCTCGAAAACCGATCCAGGAGGAATAACCTGCGAGTGATGGGTATTTCTGAAGCGGCAGCAGACAGGGACCTTAAAACCTACTTAGAGGCCCTGCTTCTTCAGCTCTTTCCGGGTTTGGCAGACCTTGGCAAATTGTTCCTTGAGAGAGTGCACCGAGTGGGGGGTAAACAAGCGCAGGACTCGCGGCCGCGAGTGGTGCTTGTAAAGTTTCTACACTACCCTCAAAAAGAAGCTATCTGGCAGGCGGCTCGACGGAAGGGCGAGATCATACATGAAAATCGGAAGCTCCGCTTCGCGCAGGATTATTCGGCAGCCGTTAGCCAGCAGCGGCGTGCCTACGCTCCCCTCTGCCAAAAATTGCTTAGCTTGCATACTAAATTTTCAGTGCAGTACCCGGCAAAATTGCACGTGTTCCATGAAGGGACCCACCGTTCATTTGACTCTGCGGCGGAGGCAGGCCCGTACATCGAGGGCTTGAGAGCAGAGGGGTGTCATTCTCCGCTTCAAACCTGAGCGGGTTGGTACTGTTACTATACTTCATCTATTTACTGTCTTCCCGGTATTGAGAGGAGGCCCTTATACCGGAGGAGCTCCGCAGAGATCTTGCTCTCTCAAGACCCGCCGGGAGCGCGTTTCTGACTCTCTGCTTATGTGGCCTTCCCCGGAGACTTTTATGGCGATGTGTTGGCTTTTTGCCTGTTCCGGGGAGGCCACTACCGTTAGGTCATACCTGGCCTGAGAGCGACTGGGAGAGGCGCCAACCTACAGCTTGGGCGAACAGCGTCGACCTTGGAGCGGACGATTTTCCCGCCAAGCCAGCGCACCTTGGTTTTTTTTTTGTATATGCTGTATGCTTGTAGTGTGTTGCCAGTTAGGCTGTTCTGTTTTGCTATTGTTGCACGGGGTCCTGACTTGCGTCTGTTATCCCTGACCCAGGGGAGTCCTAGTTTCGGAGATAGTATGGGGATTCCCCGGGGGGTGTGGGTGCGGGGTGTTGGGGGGTGACCAGTGGGAGGCGGCCGCCCGTCCTCCCCTCTCCCCCTGCTCCTTCCTCCTCTCCCCCTTCCCCTCCTCCCCTCCCCCCTAGGGCTATGTGTGGGGCCTGTGGGGGTAGGGCGGAGCCGGGCCAGGGCCGTCTAGTATGTGGGTCTGGGAGTGTCTAGGGGGATAACTTATTTATGGCTGGCTTGTTAATCTTGGCCCAGGGGGAGGGGACTTGGGGGAACACGGGGCTTGGGGTTGGGGGGCGGGGGGTGGGCTTGTAAGGCGGCCTTGCGCACTCTTGTGCTCCATCCTGGCGGGTGGGTTCCGGTGGGAGGGACGGGGGGTTGGGGAGTCCCCCCCCCCTTTTCCTTTGGGGTAAATTCCTATGGTTCTCGCACTGTTGTTATATACCTTCTCTGTGAATGAAGTTGTGCTGTGGGTGTGCCCTGCTCTGTATCCTATAATTGGGGGAGTGGACTGCTGAGACTGGCGGAATTCTCGGGTCTTTTCGGTTGTGGTGGGACCAGGAGAACAGGAGTTGAATGCCTACGTATAGTGGCTGGAGGAGACCGTTCGCATTCACTGATCTCCAGGAGTGGTTCTACTCTACCTAATAGAGGGGGAGTAGAAGATACTGAGATAGAGGGAGATGGGAGGGGGAGGGGATTTGGTGGGGGGGGAGGAGGGGAGAGTGGGGGGGGGGACTGTGGGGCTGCATCACGCCCATGACCAGGAGCGCTTACCTTTGCTGCGCTGTGAACCTGTTTCCACGGGGGAGCCCCAGGCTGGGGGGGCGCCCTTGATAATCTCGAGCTGGTTTGGAGGTGTGATGGTGACTGTTCTTAATGCCTCTTAAGATAATATCCTGGAATGTCTGCGGCTTGGGGAGCCCGATTAAGCGATCTAAAGTCTTGCAGGCCTTGGCTAGACAGAGGGCGGACATTGCTATGCTCCAGGAGACCCACCAGACTGCTGAGGAGCATCGGAAACTGTGCAGAGAGTGGGTGGGGCAGGTATGGGGCTCACCAGCAGTGGGGAGGAAGGGGGGAGTTGTGCTCTTGATACACAAGCGAATACGCTTGGAGGTCGAGCGAGAGCTAGGGGATCCCACGGGCCGATTTATTATTCTGCAGGGGATTCTAGAAGGGAAACCTGTTATCCTGGGTAATCTGTACTGCCCGAATACTTTAGATCTGAACTTTTATTCCCGTTTTGCTTCTAAGGTAGAGACACTGCCTGAGCTCCCTTTAATCCTGGGCGGGGATTTTAATGGAGTTATGGACGTAGCGCTTGATACGTCGCGTGGTGGGGGGCCTAGGGATAGGATGCAATCGGCTCGTGCGTTGTTAAAGCTTAGGTCCAGATTGGGGTTGGTAGACCCTTGGAGGTTGTTACATCCTGCGGAACAAGACTATACGCATCAATCTCGGGCACATGGTTCTAGTGCCCATATTGATTACTTGCTGATATCCACGGGATTGTTTGCGAAAGTCCAGGAGGCACAGATCGGACCCCTAGAGATATCGGATCACGCGCTTATTTGGCTAGAGATCCATTGGACAGGGACTGACCCTCGGTCTTCTTGCTGGAGATTCCCATTGGAGCTTTATGGGGATCTGCCATTCCATTCCTTTTTGCAACAACGCTGGCGGGAATTCGAGGAGGATCATCGTGTACATCAGGAGGACCCGGAGCTGGTCTGGGAAACGGCGAAAGTTGTTTTACGTGGGGATATTATCGGCTACCGGGCCCAAAAGCGGAGATTGCTTGCGGAACATATAATTCACTTGGAAAAATTGACCACGAAGCTGCGGCGTCAATGGGCGCACACGCCTTCGCCGGGGCTTAAACGGCGGTTGTGGGAGAGTCAGACGGAGCTTAACGAACTATTACACCAGAGGGCCACGAAATCTGTGTTGTATTATCGATATCAGCTCTATCGACACGGTGACCGACCGGGGAAACTGCTAGCTCGCTGTCTCCGTGGCCCTCGAGGCTCGAGGTTGGTTCCTGCGCTTAGGGACGAGCAGGGGAGGCTTCATCGGGAGAGCCCGGCGATAGCGCGTATCTTTCAGACATTCTTTCAGCAGCTGTACATGGCGGAGACACCTTCATCTTCACAGATGACTGATTACTTGGCGCGTCTAGAATTGCCTCAATTGTCGGAAGGGCAAAGGGCACAATTGGATCGGCCAATTACGGTGGCTGAGATGCAAGCGGCTATTTCTAAAGCTAGCTGTTACAAATCACCCGGGTCAGATGGGCTAGGGGCTGAATTTTACAAGATTTTAAATGAGTTTCTTGCCCCAACATTAGTTGCAGTGCATAACCGACGCACGCAACAGGGGTACTTTCGATGGGGTAACAACCATGCTCATATTGTACTTATCCCGAAACCCGCCAAAGACCCTCTGCGGGCTGCCTCCTATCGCCCCATTTCGCTCCTTAACTTTGACCTCAAGCTACTAGCTAAAATTCTGGCCGACCGCCTAGCGGGATATCTGGGGCAGCTAGTCCACGACTCTCAAGTAGGCTTTGTTAAAGATCGCTTTGCTGTACGGAATTTGCGTAAAATCCTTACGTCGCTGGAATGGGTCTGGCATAAACGGCTGCCGTCCCTGTTAATTAGCTTCGACGCGGAAAAGGCTTTTGACCGGGTTGATTGGCATTACCTGCGGTACCTTCTTCCTCGGTATGGCATAGGACCGGGGTTCTGTAAAATGGTCGCTAGTTTATATGTAGACCCGACGGCTGCGGTCCTGTGTAATGGGGTACTGTCTGAAGCCTTCTCGTTGCAGCGCGGGACTCGCCAGGGGTGCCCGTTATCTCCTTTACTCTTTGTTCTGACCCTGGACCCCCTTCTCCGTACGGTGGCGGAGTCCTGTGAGATACGTGGGGTACGTATCGGGGCACACGACTTTCGGATTTCTGCTCTTGCAGACGACCTTTTGGTCCACCTGCTCTCGCCTGAGACATCTCTGCCCCGTTTATTACAGGAGTTCCGGGTGTTTGGGGGGTTTGCGGGATTTCGTATAAATGAGGAAAACTCCGAGGTTCTGGACGTTTCGGGCCAGCTGCGGGGTACCTGGCGAGGAGAGTTCCCTTTAAAATGGGCCGACAATCAGTTTGTGTATCTGGGGATAGTGCTGCCCAGTTGGCCCTCCCAACTCTACGGGAGTAACCTGCAACGGATGATGACTAAAGTCAGTGCCCAGCTGCATGCGTGGCGGGCTCTCCCCCTGTCTCTTTCTGGGAGAATTGCAGCGATTAAAATGGTCATTTTGCCGCGATTATTGTATTGGATGCAGATTCTCCCAGTCTGGTTGTTCCGACGGGACACTTTGTGCTTTGAGGCGGAATTTCGGAGGTTTCTCTGGGGAGGTGCGAAAGCGCGTATCCCTTATCGCCGTTTGGTGGGAAGTGGACAGATTGGGGGTTGGGGACTCCCTGATCTGGGTGCGTATGCCTTGGCCTGCCAAGCCCGGCATCTGGGGGACTGGTTAGGTGTAACCGAACTCTACACGCCCAGGGCCTTGGAGGAGGCTTATGTGGCGCCTCACTCTCTTCAGGCTTTATTGCATGTGGATAATCAAGTGCTGCCGTCACATCTGGCTGAAAGTGTTGTATTGACGCCAGTGCGGCGGACGTGGAGACAGCTCAATCTTTATTGGGGGCGTAATTGGCGGGTCTCCAGTTGGCTACCGGTGCGGGGTAATGTTGCTTTTTCTCCGGGCACTGAAGAGGTACAGTTTCGCTCATGGGGGGAAAAGGGGTTATGTAACTTGGGACATGTTGTCGACTCTGCTGGGAAACCCAAACCCTTTCAGTCCTTATGCCAAGAATATGACATGGGGCCGAGACAAGTATATGCATACCTGCAGGTTGCCCACTATGTTGGCTCCCTTCCCGGGACAGAGCTTCATGCAGATCGGTCCTCACCGATCCTGGAGATTTTTGACCTAGGGGGGGAGGAGAAACCTTCCATAAGGGCCTTCCGGGTCCGGTTGGAATCATATCGGAGCCATCCGGATTTCCGCAGTGTTGAGCAGGCATGGGGGGTTGAGATGGGGCGGGAGATTCCCCCAGGAACAGTACTTGTAGCCATTCGCAGGCTTAGGACGTTAGTTGAAGGTGTACGTTGGAAAGAAATGCAAGTTAAATGCCTTACCAGGGTACACTTTTCCCCGCGCAGGGCCCTTCGCTGTCATATGACTATGGATGGGAGCTGCCCACGGTGTGCGGAGCCTCGGGCAACCCTTCTGCACATGTGGTGGGGCTGTCGGTTGATCCGCCCCTATTGGCGGCGAATTTGTGCTTTCATGATGAGCATTTTGGGGCAGCGGGTAACCTGGGATGCCGCCCTGGTCACATTAGATTTACTGAGCGGCGCTTCCCCGCAGGGGAAATGGGGACGTGGGTTGGTGCGGAAGGCATGTCTGGTGGGGAAGGGGCCCCTATTACAGCGGTGGTGGGAACATAACCCTCCCTCCTTTTGGGAGTGGCGCAATTCCTTCCATCAGCTGATGCTCCTGGAGTGCTAGAGTTAATGCTAAGCGATGGTCCGCCTTTCTCTTGCTTTGGGAACCATATGTTTCACATTTAAGCCCCCGGTGCCGTAACACAATCCTTCAAACAGGCACTTAGTTTGTGTCCTTCCTGGGAGTAGGTCTCGAGGCGGGTTCAGTGGTCATGCTGTGGGCTTGCTTTGCGTCCTGGTCATGGGGGTGATGTAGGGGGGGGGGAGGGGGGCTGGGAGGGGAGGGAGGGGGCGTGGAAATATGCAAAATGTATTGCCATCGTTGCTTCCTGCTGGGGATCAGAGTTCACCCCAGCAGGAGTTTGTTGACTGTTATCTTATTATTGTTTGTAGTGATGGTTTAAATAAACTGTTATAAAAAAAAAATATAGGTAAAAGGGGCAACATCTGAAAGACAGTGTCTATAAATGCCCGTAGCATGAGAAATAAGATCCCAGATGTTGAAGTTTTAATGGGATAGGCTGACTTGGATTTAGTGGCAGTAACAGAGGCATAGTTCAAAGACAACCATGACTGGGATGTAACTATATCAGGCTATACTTTATTCAGAAAGGACAGGATAGGAAGAAGGGGAGGAGGAGTGGCACTATATGTAAAATATAATATTAAAGCTATGGAAATGCAGGGCTTAAAAAGGAGAGAGGAGGCACTGTGCATTAAACTAGAAAGAGGGAAAGAGAAATCTATTTACATTGGTGTGATATACAGACCTCCCTGACAGGGAGAAGAGGTGGACAGAGAGTTAATTGAAGAGATACGCAGCATTGCCAGGAAAGGGGAAATGCTATTGGTAGGGGATTTTAATATGCTGGATGTTGATTGGCAAATCCCTGCTGCAGTATCATCTAGAAGTAAGGAGATCCTGGATTCTCTACAGGGAGAACTATTCAGGCAACTGGTAACAGAACCCACAAGTGAAGGGGCCATACTGGACTTGGTGCTTACCAATGGTGAAAGTGTTTCTGATGTTATAGTGGGAGATCATTTTGTATCAGTTCATCACTGGATGGTATGGTTCAGTATTAGGACTAGGGCTCATAAAATCCATTCAAAAGCAAGGGTCTCAGACTTTAGGAAAACTAACTTTGCCAAGATGAGCCAATACCTCAGGGAGTCGTTAGCAGGATGGGAACAGCTTTGGGATGTAGAAAAACAGTGGGAAAAACTGAAAGAAGATATTTTAAGGGCAACCAACCATGTTGTTAAAATGGTAAATAAAGGTAAAAGGAAAAGGAAACTGCTATGGTTTTTGAAAGAAGTAGCTGAAAAGGTGAAGAAAAAGAGAAGCCTTCATGAAATACAAGAGATCACAGAGAGAGAAAGACAGGCATCTATATTTGGAGAAACTTAGAGAAGTTAGCAAAGTCGTCAGGAAAGCAAATATTCAGAAAGAGGAGGAAACCGCCAATGCAATAAAATGGGGGGATAAGACATTTTTCAGATATGTTAGTGAGAAGAGGAAAGGCAAAAGTGGTATTGTCAGACTCAAGGGTGAAGGGGAGGAATATGTAGAAGCTGATGAGGATAAAGCGGAATTGCTTAACAAATATTTCTGTTCTGTGTTCACAGATGAAGAACCAGGAACAGGACCTCACAAAACATCCACAAACAGGAAAAGAAGCGAGGGGTATCTTGAACAATTTTAAGAAGACTGTGTTCATGAGAAGTTAGCTAAACCTAAAGAAGACAAAGCGAAGGGACACACCTGAGAATACCAAGAGAACTTGGGGACGTTCTAGCAGCTCCACTGACTGACCTTTTCAATGCCTTGTTGGAATTGGGAGTGGTGCCAAAGGACTGGAGAGAGGCACATGTGGTCCCTTTACACAAAAGCAGAAGTAAGGATGTAGTTGAAAACTACAGGCCAGTTAGTTTAACCTTGGTGGTGAGTAAATTATTGGAAGCACTGCTGAAAGAGAAAATAGTGAGGTTTCTGGAGTCCAGCGGATTACTGGATCCGAGGCAGCATGGAATCATCAGAGGCAGGTCTTTTCAGACAAATCTGATTGATTTCATTGACTGGGTGATAAGGGGAGCTGGACAGAGGGAGAGCCCTAGATGTGGTGTATTTCGGTTTTAGTAAAGCCTTTGACACTGTTCCGCACAGGCTACCTATAAACAAACTGAACACTCTAGGGATGGACCCTAAAGTTACTGCTTGGGTTAGAAACTGGTTTAGTGGGAGGCGACAAGGGGTACAGGTAAAGCATAGTTACTCACCTGTAACAGGTGATCTCCGGGAACAGCAGGAATTTAGTCTTCACATATGGGTATCGTCGGTACCGATGGAGGCTGCGTGGGAACGCTCCCCAGCGTCCAATTAGAAAGCTTTTGAGAGCATCCCACAGCACCTGTGTGCTGCCTTCCCGCCTTTCCCAACTGCCTCTCTCCAGCTGAGTTTAAAGCTGAGACAAAGAGAGAGAGAGAGAGAGGGAGGGAAAGAGAAAGAGATAGAGAGATACAAATCCTAGGGGAGGTGGGTGGGTTGTGAAGACTAAATTCCTGCTGTTCCCGGAGATCACCTGTTACAGGTGAGTAACTATGCTATCTCCAGGAACAAGCAGGAATGTAGTCTTCACATATGGGGACTCCCTAGCTTTAGATGCTAGGGAGAGACCCCAGAAGTTGTGTGTCCCTGTGAAAGGGCTCCACTTCCCCCCATGGATCTCTGGCATTCAAACAGGGATGGTGGGTAGGAGTTGATTAGGTATGGAACAGGTGTTGGAGAACAGCCTGTCCAAACAAGGCATCCCGGCGGGAGTCCTTGTCCAAGCAGTAATGGGCTGTGAAGGTATGAACCGAGGCCCAAGTGGCTACTAGACAGATGTCGTCGATAGACAGAGTGTAGATGAGCCATTGAAGCTGCCATGGCTCTCACATTGTGAGCTGTGACATGGCCCTCCAGAGGAAGGTTCTTACTCTGATAGGCATATACTATGCAATCCAGTTGGACAGTGTCCTCTTGGAGACTGGAAGTCCCAAATGAGAAGGATCAAAAGCAACAAAGAGTTGAGAGGACTTTCTATGTTGTTGTGTTATTTGTAAGTAAAAGGCTAAAGCTCTTTTACAATCCAAAGTATGAAGATTCCTTTCTGCATTTGATGCATGAGGCCTTGGAAAAAACACAGGCAGGTAGACCGCTTGGTTTAGATGAAAAGGTGAGACCACCTTTGGCATAAAGTGTGGATGAGTCCTCAGGACTACCTTGTCATGATGGAACCTTGTATAAGGTGGATCAGCCACTAGTGCCTGCAACTCACTGATGCGACGTGCTAATATGATTGCAATGAGAAAGATAACATTCCAAAAAAGGAATTTCAATGAGGTAGTAGCTAAGGGTTCGAAAGGTGGCTTCATGAGCTGACCAAGAACCAGGTTTAAGTCCCATGCCACCGGTGGTGGCCTTATGAGAGGCTTAGTTGGAAGAAGGCCTCTCATAAATCTTGCTATAAGAGGATGGGAGGAAATAGGTTGTCCATTTAGAGGCTTGAAAGAAGCTGCAATAGCACTCAAATGGACTCTTACTGAGTTAGTCTTAAGTCCTGCATTGGATAAATGAAGGAGATAGTACAGTAATGATCCCAGAGGTATCGCCAGGGGGTTAAGAACCTTCTGCGAACACCATATGGTAAACCTTTTCCACTTGAAAGCATAAGAGCGTCTTGTGCACTGTTCCCTCTAAGCTGTGCGTGCGCACACACTTCGCCGAGCGAGCGCACAAAAATTACGGTTCTGATTCTGATAGAAAACAACGCAGAAGTCTTAAAATTTAAAAGCTGTGATTGTAATTACTAGAAATTTTCCGCTTCATTTAGTAATCGTCTATTTTCATTTAATTTGATTAAAATCAATGTGGTGTACATACTGTATTCTGACGTGTAGTCAAATTTTAAAGTATATAACTCCGAGTGTCGATATGTGGCGCACAAAAATTTAACCTTCCTTCAAAAGCTGCACAGCTGATATTTTATGCGCACACAGCCTACAGAAAATTAGAGGGAACATTGGTCTTGTGGAAGGTTTTCTAGAAGCATAAAGGATATCCTTTACTTGCTGAGGAAGGGTAAGATCTTGAAGATCTAGGCCTTCAGCAACCAAGCCCTGAGATGCAGAGACTGGGGATTGGGATGCCACAACATTCCGTCCTCCTGAGACAGGAGATCTGGAGCAGAGCCTAACTCCAGAGAGGGAGCTTGAGAGAGATGTAGAAGCAGAGGGTACCACACTTGCCGTGGCCAATGTGGAGCTATGAGACTCATACAATCTCTGTCTCTGAAGCTTGAACAGGGTTTTGGGAATCAGGGGAATGGGTGGAAAGGCATACAGGAAGTCTTGACCCCAATGAAGGAGGAAAGCATCCTTGGCCTGAGAACCCTGAGCCGGAATTTTGGAACAGAACCGGGGAAGTTTGGCATTCAACGGACTTGCAAAGAGGTCTATGTCCAGGGTTCCCCAAATCTGAAAAATCTTGGCCACCTGGTCTGCATGTAGAGACCATTCGTGTGGAAGCAGAACTCGACTGAGTCTGTCTGCCCAAGAGTTTTGGATACCTGGAAGATACACTGCCAGGAGATGAATCTGATGCTCTCTGGCGAGGGCCCATAGTCGCAAAGCTTCGTTGCAAAGCAACAGAGAGCCTGTTCTTCCCTGCTTGTTCACGTAGAACATGGCTACTTGATTGTCCATATGGATGAGGACTGTCCTGTAGCTGAGCAGGGTGTGGAACACTCGAAGAGCAAGGAAGATTGCTCTGAGCTCCAAGAGATTGATGTGTAGATGAGTCTCCTGTGGAGTCCAAGTGCCTTGGGTGGAGAGGTCTTGCAGATGAGCTCCCCAACCCACTGAAGAAGCATCTGTTGTGAGAGTTGCCTGGGGTAAAGGCTGTTGAAATGGGGACCCCAGCAACAGGTTTTGAGTGGACTGCCACCATTGGAGGGACAAAATAAGGCGATTTGTGTTTGCTATTTTGTCTGACAGACACCCTGATGCCTGGGTCCATTGAGTGGATAAAGTCCACTGGGCTGCTCCCATGTGGAGGCGAGCATGGGAAACCACATGCACAGTAGATGTCATGTGGCCTAGTAGTTTTAACATTTCTCGAGCAGTGAGGTGAGGCTTTAGCACTGCTTGAGAAGTTAACTGCACCATGTGGAGGCAACGGGCCTGGTGGAGATAGGCCCTTGCTTTTCTGGTATCCAACAAAGTTCCTATGAACTCTAGAGACTGAGTGGGAGTTAGACTGGATTTTGGGATGTTTATGATCAGCCCCAAATACTGAAGGATACGCATTGTGCAAGATAGAGAAGTCCTGGCCTCTGACTCTGATGGGGCTCAAATGAGCCAGTTGTCTAAGTAGGCGAAGACGAATATTCCTTGAGTGCGAAGAAATGCTGCTACCACAGCCATGCATTTCGTGAACACCCTTGGTGCTGAGGCCAGGCCAAAAGGAAGCACCCTGTATTGGTAGTGCTTTCCTTGGAAAAGGAACCGAAGGAACATGAGTGTACGCATCCTTGAGATCTAGAGAACAAAGCCAATCCTGACTCTGAATGGCAGCAGAGTTCCCAGAGAAATCATCTTGAATTTCTCTTTGAACAGGAATTTGTTCAATTCTCTGAGGTCTAGAATAGGCCTGTGTCCCCCTGTTTTCTTTGGGATAAGGAAATAGGGGGAGTAAAACCCTGTACCCTGTTGGGGAATGGGTATTTCTTCTATTGCCCCTTGGGAAAGAAGCATAGTGACCTCTTGATCTAACAGGTTGATGAGAGAGGTCTGAGAATTGAACTGTCTTACCATTGTGGGAGGGGGAATGCAAACAAAATGTAGCTTGTACCCCTCTTTTATAATGGAGAGAGTCCACTGTTCTGCTGTTATCTGCCCCCATTTGGGGGCAAAGTGACACAACATTCCTGGAATGGTGGAAGGCTCTGGTCCATTGAGGGCCAGGAAGACTAAGTTCTCTAGATGAAAGTCAAAGGCCTTGTGGAGGCTGAGACTGCTGAGACGGTTGAGGCTTAGCAGTCTTTGTTTTCCTTTGTTTAAATGGTTGCTGACTCTTTCGGGCAGGTTGACCTGCCAAACGTCCCTGCTGGGAATAAGAGGGGTAAAACCTCTTCTTTTTTGAGAAGAATGGTTTCTTGAAAGATTTCTTTCTTGCAGGATCAGCTGTGGCTTTGAATAACCTATCCAAGGTGGAGTTGTCAGCATCCAACTCATTGGCTTTCTCTTGCCAATTTTTGCCAAATAGATTCTCACCTGTACAAGGGATATTGCCCAGTTTTTCCTGTACCCAGAGCTCCAATTCGGATGCCTGGAGCCAGGCAATTCTACATGCATCTATGGCAATGGCAGAGGTTCTGCTTATGCATTCGAAACAGTCAAAAGCTGCACGATTGACAATTTTAGAAACATCCTGGGCATGTTTATCCAATGTGAGAAAATCCTGCCTCTTATCTTCAGGAAGAAGAGGGCTCAAAACCTCTAAATCTCCTGTGATTTCTTTAAGGAACATTCCCATATATAAAATAAAGGAACTGATCCTGGCAGAAAGCATGGAAGCCTTGAAAGTACGACATCCAAAGGCATCCAATGTTCTACACTCACGTCCTGGAGGATTAGAGGCATGTCTCTGCACTTCTGATCCTTCTCTTAGCTGATTCCACTACAATAGAGTGGTGAGGAAGCTGAGTCTTCTGGAAACCAGGACAAGGAGGGACTCGATACATGGTATCCAGTCGAGAGTGAGGAGAGGTGTTTCCCACATTCTTAGCATGAGATCATGTAAGATCTCATGGATAGGCAGGGTAGCTGCCTCCTTAGGAGCCTTGGGATATTGTAGAATATCCAGCTCCTTTGCCCTGGGCTCTGTTTCGAGAGCCACAGTAATGGAAAGACCTCGAGCCACCTCCCTGATAAAATCCTGAAAGGAGATATCTTCTGGAGGAGACATCCTACGTTTAGGAGAGGAAGGCTCCTCCGGGAGAAGTATTCCGGTACCGACAGAGTCATCAGAATCCTAAGACTCCTCCGAGGATTCAAAGTACCTTCTGTCCGGATGCTCCTGTACAGCATGATACCCGTAACGACCGAAGTCGGTACCGGGAGGAATCGGTACCGGCGTATCGGTACCGGAAAGCATAGCATGACTGGGTGCCAGCAAAGCAGACACCGATGTCGATGCCGATGCTGTCGATACCGGTGCCAGAGTCGATGCTGGTACCGGTTGAAGTGTCTGACGTGGTTCCAAGGGTGTCGATGCCGCAAGGAGAGCCATCAGACTGCGTTCAATAGACAGGAACCTCTGGTCTATCAACGCTGCCGATGCCTGGGTGTCGGTACCGGAGAAAGCAGCCAGTACCCCAGAGCATGGCACCAGTAGTTCTGCCGAGGTTGAGGCCTCGAGTACATCCTGGAGCCCCGGTAATGCTTTGGAAGCCAAAGCCTCCCGCCGGGGCAATTTTGCCGGTACAAAACCCTCAAGGGCAACGACAAAGGCATCTCGATGCTTAGAAGGAGATCTAGCCTTTGAGGACTGGCCAGACTTATGTTTAGTTACCTGAGATCCATGGGAGGAAGACGAAGCCCTGGAAGATGTCGATGCCACAGAAGCTGCATCGGAGGGAAAAAGGGTGCTGAGCTTAGCAGCTCAGTTTTGTCAACCCCTCTTGGACATCATGGCACAAGCCATACACTCCGAGATGGCATGGTCAGTACCTAAACATTTAAGACACCACTCATGGGTGTCAGTGATGGAGATGGTACCGCCACACTTGGTGCACTTTTTGAAACCCGAAGCGGGTTTTTCCATGGTGGAAGAAATTTTGGGCCTAAGGAAAAGAAAAGTTTGGAAAAAAAATACTAATACTAGAAGAAAGAATGAACCGGCGGTACCGGTATAGCATCGAAGAAGGCAGACGCGACCACAAAAAAGAGGAGAATAAGGAAAAGTTTTCTGTGGTGACAGAACAACAACCTGCTGGCTCTGCAGAAAACGAAGAACTGGAGAGAGGCAGTTGGGAAAGGCGGGAAGGCAGCACGCAGGCGCTGTGGGATGCTCCTAAAAGCTTTCTAATTGGACGCTGGGGAGCGTTCCCGCGCAGGCTCCATCGGTACCGACAATACCCATATGTGAAGACTACATTTCTGCTTGTTCCTGGAGATACGGAGCTCACTCTAAGGAGAAGGAGTTTACCAGTCATGTGCCCCAGGGATCAGTCCTTGGTCTGATTCTTTTTAACACCTTTGTTAGTGATATTGCGGAAGGGCTGTTGGGTGAGGTTTGCCTCTTTGCGGATGATACTAAAATCTGCAATAGAGTAGATACCCAGGAAGGTGTAGATAACATGAGGAGGGATCTAGCTAAGCTTGAAGAATGGTCTGAAATTTAGTAGCTGAGATTTAATGTTATAAAATGCAAGGTCATGCATTTGGGCTGTAGCAATCCAAGGGAGCAATACAGTATAAGGGGTGAAGTACTTCTGTCCACAAAAGAACAGCAGGAGCTAGGCGTGATTGTGTCTGATGATCTTAAAGTAGCTAAACAGGTAGAAAAGGCAACAGCGAAAGCTAGAAGGATGCTTGGGTACATAGGGAGAGGAATGGCCAGCAGAAAAAGGAGGTGATAGTGCCTCTGTATAGATCTTTGGTGTGACCTCAGTTGAAGCATTGTGTGCAATTCTGGAGACCGCACCTTCAAAAGGCAATAAAAAGGATGGAGTCGGTACAGAGGGTGGCTACTAAATTGTTTAGTGGTCTTCATTATAAAGCATGTGAGGACAGACTTAAGGATCTTAATATGTATACTTTACAGGAAATGCAGGATAGAGGTGATATGATTGAGACGTTTAAATACCTCCGTGACATAAATGCACAGGAAGAGCCTCTTTCGATTGAAAACAAGCTCTGCTACGAGGGGACATAGAATGAGGGTGAAAGGGGATAGACTCAGGAGTAATATGTGGAAATATTTCTTTACGGAAAGAGTGATAAATGCGTGAAATAGTCTCCCTGTGGAAGTAGTACAAATGAGGACAGTATCTGAATTCAAAAAAGCATAGGACAAACACAGAGGACCTCTAAAGGAAAAAAGGGGACTAGTGGTTGATATGGAAGAGCAGACTAGATAGACCATGTGGTCTTTTTCTGCAGTCGTGGTTCTATGCCGATGATATCATGATTTATGGGCCAATCAACATACACCAACCCACACTATCCACCCACTAAGAATGCTTCACAGACATAACTAACTCAACTATAACGAAACAAAGGCCCTCTACATGACAAAAGATACCACCTTTGTCCCACCCCCCACTATAATATTTAACACAACAACAATCAAACCCCAGACTGAAGTCTGGTATCTAGGGATCACCCTTGATCCACACCTCACTTTAAAAGCCCACATCAGCAAAATCACCAAGACAATCTACTTCAAAACAAAGATACAACGCCGCTTCTGACACTCCTTGAATTGACAGACTTCCAGACTGTCCTGCAAACATCTATAATAGCCCACCTGGATTTCTGCAACGTTATCTGCCAAGGCCTTCCGCAGTCCACACTCCTCCCATTGCAAACAGCTCTCAACTCAACAGCAAAAACCCTACAAGCAGTGCCAAGACAGGATCATATCCCCCTATGCTCAAACAGCTCGACTGACTCCCATTACAGAGCCGAATAAAACTCAAAACTCTCATTCTAACCCACAAAGCAATTCATACCAACCTCCCCCCCCCCCCCCCCCGCACACACACACCTAAGCACGCTTCTCTTCAGACTACCAAGCAATTCAGATCTAGACAGACCTCCATTATAAACACTCTGGTCATCCCCCACCTCAGAACTAAATCTAATCAGCAAGCTTGTAAACGAGCATTCCAACTGTATGCACCCTCTATATGGAACACTCTCCCAGACCAGCTCAAGAACATCACAGACCTCAAAACCTTCTGAAAACATCTGAAAACACATCTATTTTCTGAGCACTTCACCCCCATAACATAAGCCAGTTGACTGCACCTGCACATAGTCTAAGTTTGTTTAGTATACATAGTTTAAGACTGCATATAGTTACAAACTATTATGTAGCAACTACATGTTTTTTAAATATTTTTAAATGCTGTTACAATGCATTTTCTCTCGTTCTATGTAAACCGCCTTGACCCAGTGAAAGGCGGTATATAAATACAGATAAATAAAATAAAAAAATAAATACTGAGTTGTTTTTCTTTGCAAACCCACATCTAGATTGCAATAATCTAACCTCAGATTACCTTTAGTGGGGCAACCTGGATACTTGGTATTTCTGCAACAGCAACAAGTTTTACTCACCTTGTCAAGCTCATTTGACAGCTTTTTGTTTTCCTCTGTCAAAAGGTTCTTCTCCCTTTCATATTTCTGCTTGAACTCAGCTTCAAACTCCTCTCGCTCACTTTGGCTAAAACAATGAAAATCCAGAGTCTAAGAGCATGCAAATCAGGGGAGGGAAGCAAAGCACAAAGGGAAATCAAGGGATGGGATAAAACTTGCTGCTTTGCTATGCTTAAAGAACCACATGCAACTTTAAAAAGTTTCAGTAAATACATGATGGAAATTGGTGGCTCCAAGCAGTTCTGAGATACTCTAATTATTAATTTATTTTTATACTGCAGATGGAACAAATAAGACAAGTCATTCAGATACAACTGGCAAAGAGGTTTGTCTGGTGGGGCAGGCACTGCCAGTTTTCCTGCCCTGTGCAAATGATCACCATGCTGCTTGACCCTCTTACCTACCCTCCACTGAATTCTAATGGAGTCCCTCATGGGCTTCACTTTTTTTCCCAACAATAATGTTAGGAGTGCCTAAATACAAGAGAATTATGCACCAGAAAACGTCAACAAAATTCTGCTGTTCCCAATATGTAAATTTTTTGTGGGAGACACATCCAGGTACTGAGATGTTCAATGAGATTTACAAGATATTTTGCAATGATTAATGGGGTCAGTGTGGTAGTGTTACAGTATGGCTAGCAGATTTCCATTGGATGAATCTGGGGCACCTTTTCTCTAAAGTGCCAATAGTGAGTGACAAGTTTGTGGGGAGAAGGAGTTTGTCCAATGGGCTGTCTCCATGGAAAACAGTAGTAATCTACTTTTAAATTATACTAAAAGCACAGGGCCCGATATTCAGTGCAATTAATGCGGTAGGGAGACCCACTAACTGCGTTAATTGCAACTGACAGGAATATTCAGCGGCACTAACATGGCTAGTGCCACTGAACATCCGTGGGTGCTGCCACTGCACGCCCCTATGCTAGCTGGCTAGGCATTGGGGAGGTCTGGGGGTGGCACCCGGCGATAGCCAGGCAAAGGCGATACTGAATCACTGCCCGGTTATTGCTAAGCAGTGAAAGTTAGGCGCTTGAAAGACTGGCCTAACGTTGGCCACAGAAGCTAACTGGGCAGAGGCTGAATATCACTGCTGCCTGGTTAACTTCATCGCTATCCAGCTAACCAGGATATTGAATGCTGGTAGGCAGATATGGCCCTGGCATTGAATATCCAGGTCTAAAGGTCAGCGGTTGTGGCAGCTAGTTGCTTTAGCAGTGCTAGCCACCATCACTGAACATCGAGCCCACATTCTTTAAGTTTAGTTAACACAAAATATGTCAGACCCAATAGAAAAACCTCATGGCTAGAAGGTACGTCTTGCATACACCAGAAAACCTCAACAAAATTCTGCTATTCCCAATATGTAAATTCTTTGTGGGAGACACAGCTAGGTACTGAGATGTTCAATTAGATTTACAAGATATTTTGCAATGATTAATTAACACCATCTTATCTGGCAATAAAAGTTTCCAACCTTTAGTGTGTCTGATTTATTTTCTATCTCAGTGTGCCTCTTTTCTCATTCTGTGGTCTTGTCTCCATTCCTTTTTGTCTGGACTCTCTCTGGTGTTTTATTTTGTTTCATTTTCCTCTCTTCTTTCTTTATATATTTCCTTCTACTCTTCTTTGTATCCTTTTTGTAGACTTATACTTCTCCTACCTGCTCACTTTTTCCCATTCCTCCTCTTTTCTTTTTTTCTTATGCTCTGTTCCATTCTTCATCCCATTGCTCCCACTTTATGGAACTCCTGCCCTGTTCCGGTCCGCAAGGAAGCTTCCTCTAAGTCTATACGAAATTCCATTCCACTCTAAAAACACACCTATTCTAATCGTCGTTAGAGCCTAGGGCCGGGATATGACTGAGTGGCCGCAGATACAGCTGGTGCTATATTTATATTTCTTTGTCTAATGATTTCTTACTATCCTTTCCTGTTTTATTACCACAGCCCTTTCCTATGATTACTTTAACTTGATAATCACTTTAGCATTTGCTGAAAGGCGGTATACTCAATCTGTAATAAAGATAAAGATTCCCTTCCGGTTTATTTACCTTTCCTCCTCTCAGTTTAGGGTCTTCTCTCTCATACTTCCATGCCCAGTCAGGGCCGGCCCGTCCATTGAGCAAGAATGTTGTTTGCACAGGGCCCCGCATTTCAAGGGGCCCAGCACAAACAAAATTCTGCCCATCAGCCACTTTAAAAGAAAAAAGAAACTTGCCGCTGCCGCTGCCACTGTAGCAGCGGCAGAATGAAGTGTCTCCTGCAGTCAAGTGTCTCCCGTGGGGGCCCCCCCCCCGGTTGCCCGGCAGAGCCCGCCTCATTCACTCTTCTCGGTGCGGATTTCAGAGGCGCGAAGGGAAAGTGTCCCTCTTGCGGCTCTGTTGAGCCTGCAGGGCTGATGGGAAATTTCCCATCAGCCCCGGCGAGCATAACAGAGCCACGAGAGAAACTTTCCCTTCACGCCTCTGAAAGCCGCAGCGAGGAGAGTGATTGAGGCGGGCTCTGCTGGGCAGCCGGGGGGGGGGCCCCGCGGGAGACACTTGACTGCAGGAGACACTTCATTCTGCCGCTGCCACGGCGGCAGCGGCAGCAGTAGCAAGTTTCTTTTAAGGTTTCCCTGGGCTGATGGGGGGAGGGGGGTTAGGACTGGTAATAGGCTATGGGGGGGGGCTAGGACTGGAAATAGGGTGATGGGGGGTAGGACTGGTAGTGGGTTATGGGGGAGACTAAGACTGGTAATGGGCTGATTGGGGGGTTAGGACTGGAGGTGGGCTGATGGGGGGTTAGGACTGGAGGTGGGCTGATGGGGAGAGCTAAGACTGAAAATGGGGTGATGGGGGGCTTAGGACTGGTAATGGGCTGGGGGATTGCTAGTACTGGAAATGGGTTGAGTGGAAGGGGGGACTTGAACTGCAAATAGCTGATGGGGACGGGGGCTTGGAATGGAAATAGGCTATGGGGGGGCTAGGACTGGAAATGGGGTGATGGGGTGTTAGGACTGGTAATGGGCTATGGGGGGGCTAGGACTGGAAATAGGGTGAAGGGGGTTAGGATGGTAATGGGCTATGGGGGGTCTAAGACTGGTAATGGGCTGATGGGGGGTTAGGGCTGATGGGGGGGTTAGGGCTGATGGAGGGGTTAGGACTGGAGGTGGGCTGATGGGGGGTTAGGACTGGTAATGGGCTATGGGGGGACTAAAACTGAAAATGGGGTGATGGGGGGCTTAGGACTGGTAATGTGCTATGGGGGACTAGGACTGGTAATGGGCTGGGGGGGTTGCTAGTACTGGAAATGGGCTGAGTGGAAGGGGGGACTTGAACTGCAAATAGATGATGGGGCGAGGGCTTGGAATGGAAATAGGCTATGGGGGGGCTAGAACTGGAAATAGGGTGATGGGGGGCTAAGACTGGTAATGGGGGGTTAGGACTGGAGGTGGGCTGATGGGCGGGTTAGGACTGGTAATGGGCTATGGGGGGGCTAAGACTGAAAATGGGGTGATCGGGGGCTTAGGACTGGTAATGGGCTATGTGGGGCTAGGACTGGTAATGGGCTGGGGGGTTGCTAGTACTGAAAATGGGCTGAGTAGAAGGGGGACTTGAACTGCAAATAGCTGATGGGGACGGGGCCTGGAATGGAAATGGGCTAAGTGGAAGGAGGGGCTTGAACTGCAAATAGCTGATGGGGACGGGGCCTGGAATGGAAATGGGCTAAGTGGAAGGAGGGGCTTGAACTGCAAATAGCTGATGGGGAGGGGGGCTTGGAATGGAAATGGGCTGAGTGGAAGGGGGGCTTGAACTGCAAATAGCTGATGGGGAGGGGGGCTTCGAATGGAAATGGGCTGTGAGGGGAGGGAGCTAGGAATGGAAATGGGCTGAGTGGGGGGGAGAGCTAGGACAGGAAATGGGCTAATGGAGGGGCTAGGATAGGACTGGAAATGGGCTGTTGGGGGTGCTAATATTGGAAATGGGCTGTGGTGGGGGCTTGGATTGAAATGGACTCATGGAGGGGCTAGAACTGGAAGTAGGCTCATGGGGGGCTTAGATTGGAAATGGGCTGAGTGGAGGGGAGCTAGGATTTGACATGGGCTGATGGTGGGGCTAGGAAAAGACTGGAAATGGGCTGATGGTGGGGCTAGGACAGGATTGGAAATGGGCTGATGGGGGGGCTAGGACTGGAAATGGGCTGATGCGGGGACTAGGACTGGAAATGGGCTGATGCGGGGACTAGAAGGGAGTGGATGCTGGGTGGGGCTGGAACTAGAAGGGAGCTGATGTTGGGGGAGGATTAGAATGGGATGGAGCTGGGAGAGTGAAATGGAGAGGAGAAAAATATTTTGTGTGGGAGGGAAGAAAAATCTACAATTGGCCGTGTATTAGGAGAGTAAGTGGGGATTGAGGATGGAGGGGTAAACTCTGAGTGGATGAAATAGGAATGAGGAAAGAGCAAACGGAGAAAGATTAGTATGTTAAAGCAGATGTAGAGAGAGAATGGAAAAAAACTAGTAGAGAGAAGAAAGGACAAATGGACAGCAGACGATGGAGAGTTAGCAGAAGACACGAAGAAACCATAAAAAAGTGGCTGGAGCAATTGCAACTGAAAAAGAAATGCACAAAAAGGTAGAAAAATATCTCTTTATTTTGAATTTATTAACTGGAATATGTCAGCTCTGGGAAATATGCATCATTAATGTCTGTGCTTTGTTTAGTACAAGAGGAAATTAATTTATAGTTTTATTTCTACAGTGTTGTTGTACATTCCAAGTTTGGCTTTTGGGGTTTCCAGTTTAATTATTGTCTTCCTGTTTCTAAATTGTGATTCCTTGTTTGGTAATGGTCTATGTTCTGCATGGGTAACTGAGCTGAGGTATTCTGTTTATGTAATTCCTATTTGACATTGCCACTTGTTCTCTTTCCCCAGTAGGTCATGTATTGTTATTCTCTGAAATGTATTGGTTTAATATTTGCAGTGTTGCCTTTTGATAGGTAGAGTATGGTGCTTTGTGAGTCCTGGTAGTGCTGTTAGGATACAGCGGGTTTGCTATTGGTTTAAATAGGCAGTGTTTGTAGCAGTTTCTAATGTGCCTGGCGGTTGGCACTGGATTATAGTAATGTAGAAATCTTTTAGTCTTTCTTTATCCATACACTCATTAAGAGGCATGTTTACTAAAAGTTAGTGTATGGTAACATTATGAAAATATTTATGCAAATGAGGCCCCACACCGCGTCTCCGCACATGGCCCCACACCCCCCTTGGGCCGCCCCTGTGTCAACAGCATCCCTGTCCTCTATCTATAAATATACCCCCAAGTCCCCGCTATCTCCCCCTCACTTACCAAAAGCTAGTGTTTTCTCCATTTTCCTACATGCTTGTTTTCTTTCTCCTGCTTCCCATCCCATCCCAAGTACTCACTCATCCACACACCAAGGCTGGCACTACTATTAGGGAAAATAGGCAGTTACTTAGAATGCCAACCTCTGGGAGCTGCCTCTCTCCAGGACCTGCAGTGGCAGCAATGGCTCAGAAACCACAACACAGTGCTTACCTAAATTCTTCAGCACTCTGCCACAGCTTCTGCCCCCTCCAACACAGACTTCTGACTTGCTTAACTCTGGGGCCAGATCTGCTGCAGGCCATAAGTAATCTCACAAATTTGAGACTCCTTCCAGATCATTATGGCCAGAGGTTTCAGAGCCAGGATGAACAATAAAAAGGGCAGTGGGCATCTGTGCCTTGAACGCCTATATAGCCAAAATGGTTGCAAAGTTGTTTTATTAATATAAAGTCAGGTCACTGGATTAGAATAAAGGATATGGACCATGGAGGAAAATTGTTCACCAAATCCCATCCATTTAAATAACATATAGCCCCATTCTACATAGTCAAAGACCTTTTCGGCATCTAAGGAAGTTGCAACCACTGAATAAGAGACATGGGAGACTAACTGTAACAAATGACAAAAAAAGCAAGTATGGTCAGATCCCTTTTATATATCCCACTTGATCCAGATGCACCAAGCAGTGTATGTCTTCTTCTAATTGCACTGCCAATATTCTAGCATATATTTTAGTATCACAGTGGGGCTCTATAATTCTGACAAAATAAAGGATCTCTTCCAGCTTTTTAGTTAACATAATGAAGACCTCTGAAAATGTATCTTCAGCCATCCCTCTCCCCAAGAAGGAAAAGTAGACTTATAACAAAATGGGAGACAGGCGATCCTGAAAATGCCTGTTCAATTCACTTGTAAGACCATCCCCACCCACGGCCTTCTGCAATTTAAGCTGTGAAATAGCATTTCTAATCTCTTCTATACTAATGGGTGCTTCTAAGGTTGACATAAGATGCTCATCAACTTTGGGCAGGACAAGTTTCACCCAAGAATTCATTCTCATATGGGGAGGTACTCCCAATTGAAGACTGATATACATTTGAATAAAATGCATGAAATTATTGTATAATGTCCTTTTCAGCTCTAACTAGCTGCCCTTTAGAATTACATACTATAGAGATCGTTTGTGCATTGCGCTTTGACTTGAGAAAGGCAGCCAGAAACTTACCAGCTTTGTTACTCTCAGCATAGCATTCAGTTTTGCTAATTGTTAATGACCTTGAGCCCTCTTACTCATAGGGGCTTGTTTACAAAGCCGCGGTAGCAGTTCGCGATCGTTATCGGAGCCGCGGCCCCATTGGGGCCACGGCTCCGATAACGATCGCGAATCGCTACCGCGGCTTTGTAAACAAGCCCCATAATTTCATTATAGTGAATCTTAGCTTTGAGTAACTCTTATAATGCATCAGACTGTCTAGACTGAGCATGAATACGAGTCAAATTATAAATAATGTCAACAAGATCCGAGAGCTCGATTGTATTTACATTTCTTATTAGCAAAATAAGTTATAATTGCCCCTCTTAAAAATGCCTTATAGGCATCTCATAAAACTGGAGCAGAGGTGTGCCCACTATGATTAAACTCAGAGAATTTTGATAGTCTTATTAATATAGGACAAACGCTGGTGTCTTTCATAAAGTCGCATTAAACCTCCAGGTCAACTCTGCACTCGAAACAGACTCCAACAAGAGCCCTAATGTATTATATGCATGATCTGAGATAAGAATTGTTGCAATCTTGGTTTTGAATATAGAGAGGTAGAGGTTTTTAGAAATCATAAAATAGACTATACAATCATAAGTGCTGTGCGAACAAAGGTAGAAAGTAAATTCCTTATCAGCTGAAAAAGAGCAATACCATGCATCAACAAGCCCAAAATCTGATATTAAGTTTTGCATCAAGCAGGAGATTAAAATTGCCTCCCAATATGATAGAATGAGAATCAGATTTAGAAATGCATGCTGCCAGTTGCTCGAAAAAAACTTAGGTAAATCTGCATTAGGACTATATATATTACCTAACAAATATTCTTGTCCATCTACTTGCATTTTCAACAAAACCCATCTATACTGTAGATCACAATATGTTGACAAGATTTGATAATCAAGGGGACTTATGAAATAATATTGCCACTCCATTCTTCATCTATGACAGGAGAGAACACATATTCTTTAACCAATTCTCTTGCCAGCTTTACACTTTCAGAAGACCCAAGATGTGTTTTCTGCAAAAATGCAAAATCACGTTTAAGCTTTTTCAAATAAACCAGAATCTTTTTACGCTCTACCAGGTGGTTTATACCCTTGAAATCCAGAGATACTATAAACTCATAATTAACATATCACTCATCCATTCACAACTAGTAAAGACATATGCTCATCCATCTGCCCATATCCGTCACCCATTGAATCACCTATACACCACATCCATCACATCCAAGCAAATACTAATTCTTAAACACCCCATAACCCAAACAGTCAAACACTGCCTGTGAGGTAGTACGGCGCAAAAAGGGCAGACTGCCCCACAAAGTATAATCGCCACCATACACACCAAGGAATCTATTATAATATTCAGATTCCCACGCTCATACAGTCTCACCAAACTTTCCTGAAGACCTGTCCATAGTACTATAGCATGCAACAAAGAGAAAAGTAAAGCTGCATATAAAATTAAGAACAAAAGCAGTTCCATGCTACAGTTTGGCTATATCCGATTCACTGAGGCTCACTCCACCACTATCCAGAAACAGGATTACACCATCACCCAAGCACAAAGTTCCTATTAATTAGGCTTAAGGCCATTAGGTATCCATCTGAATTTCTCTCTGCTCTTCTAGAAACCTGATTAAGTCTGAAGGCTCTTGAAATACCGTGGGCTTCTTGCAATAGTTTATTTTAGTGTAGCAAGTGAGAACAGTCCGTAGCAAGCATCAAGGGCCTTCAATATAGGCCATATCTCTAGAAATTTCTACTGCTTTTGGGCTATGGAAGTCGCAAAATTAGATAAAAGTCATGGTTTATTGCCACTCCACTGTAGGGCACCTTTGCCATGTACCATAACAAGGATGGTCTGGAGCAATGCAGTGAGCGCAATCAACTTCAAAAGTACATGTAAAAAGAGATATTCAGCATTTTAGGGATAAATTGCTCAGCAAAAGCCCCTTGGCACTCTCAGGTAAATCACGGGTCCATTCTGTCTTCTATGGTTATTTAATTAATTAATTTATTTATTTATTTATTTAGAGGTTTTCTATACCGCCTTATCAAGTAATCAAAGCAGTTTGCAATGAACAAATTAAAAAACACTTTTACAATAAAGCATAGTTACTCACCTGTAACAGGTGATCTCCGGGAATAGCAGGAATTTAGTCTTCACATATGGGTATCGTCAGTACTGAAGGAGCCTGTGCGGGAACGCTCCCCAGCGTCCAATTAGAAAGCTTTTGGGAGCATCCCACAGCGCCTGCGTGCTGCCTTCCCGCCTTTCCAAACTGCCTCTCTCCAATTGAGTTTAAAGCTGAGACAAAGAGAGAGAGAGGGAAAGAGAAAGAGATAGATAGAGAGATACAACTCCTAGGGGAGGTGGGTGGGTTGTGAAGACTAAATTCCTGCTGTTCCCGGAGATCACCTGTTACAGGTGAGTAACTATGCTATCTCCGGGAACAAGCAGGAATGTAGTCTTCACATATGGGGACTCCCTAGCTTTAGATGCCAGGGAGAGACCCCAGAGGTTGTGTGTCCCTGTGAAAGGGCTCCACTTCCCCCCATGGATCTCTGGCATCCAACCAGGGATGGTGAGTAGGAGTTGATCAGGTATGGAACAGGTGTTGGAGAAAAGCCTGACCAAACAAGGCATCCCGGCGGGAGTCCTTCTCCAAGCAGTAATGGGCTCTGAAGGTATGAACCGAGCTCGGCCCAAGTGGCTGCTCGACAGATGTCGTCGATAGACACAGAGTGTAGATGAGCCATTGAAGCTGTCATGGCCCTCACATTGTGAGCTGTGACATGGCCCTCCAGAGGAAGATTCTTACTCTGATAGGCAAAGGAAATGCACTGAGCAATCCAGTTGGACAGTGTTCTTTTGGAGACTGGAAGCCCCAAATGAGAAGGATCAAAAGCAACGAAGAGTTGAGAAGACTTTCTATGTTGCTGTGTTCTTTGTAAGTAAAAGGCTAAAGCTCTTTTACAGTCCAAAGTATGAAGATTCCTTTCTGCACTTGATGCATGAGGCCTTGGAAAAAACTTGGTTTAGATGAAAAGGCGAGACCACCTTTGGCATAAAGTGTGGATGAGTCCTAAGGACTACCTTGTCATGATGGAACCTTGTATAAGGTGGATCAGCCACTAGTGCCTGCAACTCACTAATGCGACTGCTGATGTGATTGCAATGAGAAAGATAACTTTCCAAGAAAGTAGTTTCAATGAGGTAGTAGTTAAGGGTTCGAAAGGTGGCTTCATGAGCTGACCAAGAACCAGGTTTAAGTTCCATGCCACCGGTGGTGGCCTAATGGGAGGCTTAGTTAGAAGAAGGCCTCTCATAAATCTTGCTATAAGAGGATGGGAGGAAATAGATTGTTCATTTAGAGGCTTGAAAGAAGCTGCAATGGCACTCAAATGGACTCTTACTGAGTTAGTCTTAAGTCCTGCATTGGATAAATGAAGGAGATACTCCAGTAATGATTCCAGAGGTATCGCAAGGGGGTTAAGACCCTTCTGCGAACACCATATGGTAAACCTTTTCCACTTGAAAGCATAAGAGCGTCTTGTGGAAGGCTTCCTGGAAGCATAAAGGATATCCTTTACTTGCTGAGGGAGGTTAAGATCATGGAGAACTAGGCCTTCAGCAACCAAGCCCTGAGATGCAGAGACTGGGGATTAGGATGCCATAACATTCCGTCCTCCTGAGAGGGGAGATCTGGAGCAGACCCTAACTCCAGAGAGGGAGCTTGAGAGAGATGTAGAAGCAGAGGGTACCACACTTGCCGTGGCCAATGTGGAGCTATGAGAATCATACGGCCTCTGTCTCTCTGAAGCTTGAACAGGGTTTTGGGAATTAGGGGAATGGGTGGAAAGGCATAAAGGAAGTCTTGAACCCAGTGAAGGAGGAAAGCATCCCTGGCCTGAGAGCCCTGAGCCGGAATTCTGGAAGAGAACCGGGAAAGTCTGGCATTCAATGGACTTGCAAAGAGGTCTATGTCCGGGGTTCCCCAAATATAAAAAATCTTGGCCACCTAGTCTGCATGCAGAGACCATTCGTGTGGAAGCAGAACTCGACTGAGTATGTCTGCCCAAGAGTTTTGTATGCCTGGAAGATACACTGTCAGGAGATGTATCTGAAGCTCTCTGACGAGGGCCCATAGTCGCAAAGCTTCGTTGCAAAGCGACAGAGAGCCTGTTCCTCCCTGCTTGTTCACATAGAACATGGCTACCTGATTGTCCGTATGAATGAGGACTGTCTTGTAGCTGAGCAGAGTGTGGAACACTCGAAGAGCAAGGAAGATTGCTCTGAGCTCTAAGAGATTGATATGTAGATGAGTCTCCTGTAGAGTCCAAGTGCCTTGGGTGGAAAGGTCTTGCAGATGAGCTCCCCAACCCATTGGTGAAGCATCTGTTGTGAGAGTTGCCTGGGGTAAAGGTTGTTGAAAAGGGGACCCCAGCAACAGGTTTTGAGTGGACTTCCACCATTGGAGGGACAAAATAAGGTGATTTGTGTTTGCTATTTTGTCTGACAGGCACCCTGATGCCTGGGTCCATTGAGTGGATAAAGTCCACTGGGCTGTTCTCATATGGCGGTGAGCATAAGGAATCACATGTACGGTAGATGCCATGTGGCCTAGTAGTTGTAACATTTCTCGAGCAGTGAGATGAGGCTTTAGCACTGCCTGAGAAGCTAACTGCACCACGCGAAAGCAACGGGTCTGAGGAAGATAGGCCCTTGCTTTTCTGGTATCCAGCAAAGCTCCTATGAACTCTAGAGACTGTGGGAGTTAGACTGGATTTTGGGATGTTTATGACCAGACCCAAAATACTGAAGGATACGCATTGTGCAGGATAGAGAAATCCTGGCCTCTGACTGATGGGGCTCGAATGAGCCAGTCGTCTAAGTAGGGGAAGACAAATATTCCTAGAGTGCGAAGAAATGCTGCTACCACAGCCATGCATTTCGTGCACACCCTTGGTACTGAGGCCAGGCCAAAAGGAAGCACCCTGTACTGGTAGTGCTTTCCTTGAAAAAGGAACCAAAGGAACTTTCTGTGAGTTGGATGGATGAGCACATGAGTGTACGCATCCTTGAGATCTAGAGAACAAAGCCAATCCTGACTCTGAAGGTATGGCAGCAGAGTTCCCAGAGAAATCATCTTGAATTTCTCTTTTAACAGGAATTTGTTCAATTCTCTGAGGTCCAAATAGGTCTGTGTCCCCCTGTTTTCTTCGGGATAAGGCAATAGGGGGAGTAAAACCCTGTACCCTGTTGATGAATTGTTACTTCTTCTATTGCTCCTTGGGCAAGAGGCATAGTGACCTCTTGATCTAATAGGTTGATAAGAGAGGTCTGAGAATTGAACTGTCTTACCATTGTGGGAGGGGGCATGCACAGAAAGTGAAGCTTGTACCCCTCTTTTATAATGGAGAGTGTTCAATGTTCTGCTGTTATCTGCTCCCATCTGGGGGCAAAGTGACACAACCTTCCTGGAATGGTGGAAGGCTCTGGTCCATTGAGAGGCAGGAAGGCTAAGTTCTCTAGATGGAAGTCAAAGGCTTTGTGGAGGCTGAGACTGCTGAGACGGTTGAGGCTTAGCAGTCTTTGCTTTCCTTTTTTAGGTGGTTGCTGAGTCTTTCGGACAGATTGACCTGCAGAACATCCCTGCAGGGAATAAGAGGGATAAAACCTCTTCTTCTTGGAGAAGAATGGTTTCTTGAAAGATTTCTTCCGTGCAGGATCAGCTGTGGCTTTGGATAATCTATCCAAAGTGGAGTTGTCAGCATCTAATTCATTGGCTTTCTCTTGCCAATTTTTTCCGAATAGATTCTCACCTGTACAAGGGATATTTCCCAGTTTGTCCTGCACCCAGAGCTCCAAATCGGATGCCTGGATCCAGGCAATTCTACGTGCACCTATGGCAATGGCAGAGGTTCTGCTTATGCACTCAAAACAGTCAAAAGCTGCATGATTGACAAACTTAGAAATATCCTGGGCATGTTTAACCAGTGTGAGAAAATCCTGCCTCTTATCAGGAAGGAGAGGGCTTAAAATCTCCAAATCTCCTGTGACTTCTTTAAGGAACATTCCCATATATAAAATATAGGAAATGATCCTGGCAGAAAGCCTGGAGGCCTGGAAAGTGCGACGTCCAAAGGCATCCAAAGTTCTGCACTCACGTCCTGGAGGATTAGAGGCATGCCTCTTTGCACTCCTTATCCTTCTCATAGCTGATTCCACTACAATAGAGTGGTGAGGAAGCTGAGTCTTCTGGAAACCAGGACAAGGGGGGACTCGATACATGGTATCCAGTCTACGAGAGTGAGGAGAGGTGGTAAGAGGTGTTTCCCACATTCTTAGCATGAGATCATGTAAGATCTCATGGATAGACAAAGTAGCTGCCTCTTTAGGAGCCTTGGGATATTGTAGAATCTCCAACTCCTTTGCCCTGGGCTCTGTTTCGGGAGCCACAGAAATGGAAAGACATCGAGCCACCTCCCTGATAAAATCCTGAAAGGAAATATCTTCTGGAGGAAACATCCTACGTTTAGGAGAGGAAGGCTCCTCTGAGAGAAGTATTCCGGTACCGACAGAGCTGTCAGAATCCTCAGACTCCTCCGAGGATTCAAAGTACCTTCTGTCCGGATGCTCTTGTAGAGCACGATACCCGTACCGACCGAAGTCGGTACCGGGGGGGAATCGGTACCGGTACCGGAAGGCATAGCATGACCGGGTGCCGGTAAAGCAGATGCTGATGTCGACGCCGATGCTGTCGGTACCGGTACTGATACTGGTGCCGGAGTCGGTGCCGGTACCGGTTGAAGTGTCTGATGCGGTTCCAAGGGTGTCGATGCCACAAGGAGAGCCGCCAGACTGCGTTCAATAGCCAGGAACCTCTGGTCTATCGACGCTACCGATGCCTAGGTATCGGTACCGGAGAAAGGAGCCGGTACCCCAGAGCATGGCATCAGTAGTTCTGCCGAGGTTGAGGCCTCAAGAACATCCTGGAGCCCCGATAATGCTTTGGAAGCCGAAGCCTCCCGCCGGGGCAATTTTGCCGGTACAGAACCCTCAAGGGCAACGCCAAAGGCATCTCGATGCTTGGAAGGAGATCTACCCTTTGAGGACCGGCCAGACTTATGTTTAGTTACCTGAGATCCATGGGAGGAAGACGAAGCCCTGGAAGACGTCGATGCTACAGAAGCTGCATCGGAGGGAAAAAGGGTGCTGAGCTTAGCAGCTCGGTTTTGTCAATCCCTCTTGGATATCATGGCACAAGTCATACACTCCGAGATGGAGTGGTCAGGACCTAAACATTTAAGACACCACTCATGGGTGTCGGTGACAGAGATGGTACCACCACACTTGGTGTACTTTTTGAAACCCAAAGCGGGTTTTTCCATAGTGGAGGAAATTTTGAGCCTAAGGCCCAAAATGGGGCGTGCACCTGAAAAAGGAAAGTTTGGAAAAAATTACTATATATATATATATATATATATATATATATATATATATTTATTTTTTTTTTTTTTAAAGAAAGAACCACTGGCGGTACCGGTATTGCGTCGAGGAAGGCAGACGTGACCACAAAAAGAAGGAGAATAAGGAAAAATTTTCTGCGGTGACAGGAACGACGACCTGCTGGCTGCGCGGAAAACCAAGAACTGGAGAGAGGCAGTTGGGAAAGGCGGGAAGGCAGCACGCAGGCGCTCCCAAAAGCTTTCCAATTGGACGCTGGGGAGTGTTCCTGCGCAGGCTCCGTCGGTACCGACGATACCCATATGTGAAGACTACATTCCTGCTTATTCCTGGAGATACAGTAGTTAGCGGTATATACAAGTTAGTAATCAACAAAACTTCAATCCAAGGTAACAGGCAGCAACTTATTTACATGACTGCATATATATGCAATGAGGGTTTGGGATTATTTACATATTTACATATATGTGTTGCATGTTGCCCTTACATAGGTCTGGAGATGAAGAGGGTGCTGGGGGTGTATGTTGAGTGTCTTGATCAGTGGGTAAGCTATGTTGGTGGAATATCACTTGGAATTTGTTTGGTTCCATAATAATCAGAAAATAGCAGCGTCTTTATATTCTTTCTGAAGGTGGGTAGGTCTCCGATGTTTCTAATTCTAGCTGGGAGGGATTTCCATAGATTAGGGGCGTAATATGAGAAGGCTCTATTACTTGTTGACTGTTTGGTCTTCCTGTATTCGGTTGGGACATCTAGTGAGTTTTGTGCTTCTTTTCTTCTTTGTCTATTATTTGTGTGTGATGGAGATGTAGCATGCATTAGCTTCTATTAACCTCTACCTGCTTGCATACCAAGTCAGTTTCTTTAATGTAGTGATCATGCTCCATGCCATAGACCTCAAGTAATGATGCCCAGCCTTGAAAATCCACCTGACTTTTTTGTATCATTAGACTCTCAGATTTAACTGTCTCCAGAGCTGCAGAGCTGTCAAAGAGCAAAGTACAGATGGCCTTAAGCTCTTCCAGAATAGTTGCCATTCAGAGTTTCATTCGACTAAAAAGCCCAATCTTCTTGTAATGTTTGGAGTAAAGACGAGGCGTAAACTGCTTGTTATATTGTTATATTTTATGTCTTTGCAAGATGGTTTTATTGCTATTGTATCAGTGACCCTAAAATTTAAATAAACTCTTGGTTCACAACACAAACTTTAGACTGGGCTTAGTTATATGAAAAGAGAAGAGTTGTGAGTAGAGTTAAGTGCAAAGGGCATTCCAGCATATGCTGTTCCCCGTTCAAAGAACCCTGATAATTTAATTCCAAGAGTAGAGACTGTAAGAATGCAAATAGTCCTTGCAAAAAGGTGTTCTTGTCTGCCAAGCAGCTAATGGGCTAGCTCGGGGGTTCCCAACCCAGTCCTTGGGACATACCTAGTGCGTCAGGCTCTCAGGATAACCACAATGAATATTCATGAGAAAAATTTTCGTTCAATGGAGGCAGTGCATACAAATTCTTCTCATGCATATTCAGGGGCGGCCCAAGGGGGGTGCGGGGCCATGTGCGGGGCCTCATTTGCATAAGTGGCCTTATTTGCATAAATATTTGCATAATGTTACCATACACTAACTTTTAGTAAACATGTCTCTTAATGAGTGTATGGATAAAGAAAGACTAAAAGATTTCTACATTACTATAATCCAGTGCCAACCGCCAGGCACATTAGGAACTTCTACAAACGCTGCCCATTTAGAAACCATAGCAAACCCGCCGTATCCTGACAGCATTACCAGGACTCACAAAGTACCATACTCTACCTATCAAAAGGCAACACTGCAAATATTAAACCAATACATTTCAGAGAATACTGGGGAAAGAGAACAAGTGGCAATGTCAAATAGGAATTACATAAACAGAATACCTCAGCTCAGTTACACATGCAGAACATAGACCATCACCAAACAAGGAATCACAATTTAGAAACAGGAAGGCAATAATTAAACTGGGAACCCCAAAAACCAAACTTGGAATGTACAACACCACTGTAGAAATAAAACTATAAATTAATTTCCTCTTGTACCAAACAAAGCACAGACATTAATGATGCACATTTCCCAGAGCTGACATATTCCAGTTAATAAATTCAAAATAAAGAGATATCTTTCTACCTTTTGTGCATTTTTTTTCAGTTGCAATTGCTCCAGCCACTTTCTTCTGGTTTCTTCATGTTTTCTGCTAACTCTCCATTGTCTGCTGTCCATTTGTCCTTTCTTCTCTCTTCTAGTTTTTTTTCCATTCTCTCTCTCTACATCTGCTTTAACATACTAATCTTTCTCCTTTTGCTCTTTCCTCATTCCTATTTCATCCACACAAATTTCACCCCTCCATCCTCAATCCCCACTTACTCTCTCAATACCCGGCCAATTGTAGATTTTTCATCCCTCCCACACAAAATATTTTTCCCCTCTCCATTTTACTCTCCCAGCCCCATCCCATTCTAATCCTCCCCCAACATCAGCTCCCTTCTAGTTCCAGTCTCACCCAGCATCCATTCCCTTCTAGTCCCTGCATCAGCCCATTTCCAGTCCTAGCCCCCCATCAGCCCATTTCCAGTCCTAGCTCCCCCATCCATTTCCAGTCCGAGTCCCTTCATCAGCTCATTTCCAATCCTAGTCCCCTATCAGCCCATTTCTAGTCATTTCCTTGCCCCACCATCAGCCCATGTCAAATCCTAGCTCCCCTCCACTCAGCCCAATTCCAGTCCAAGCCCCCCCCATGAGCCTACTTCCAGTTCTAGCCCATCCATGAGTCCATTTCAATTCAAGCCCCCACCACAGCCCATTTCCAATCTTAGCTCCCCCAACAGCCCATTTCCAGTCCTATCCTAGCTGCTCCATCAGCCCATTTTCAGTCCTAGCTCCCTTCCCTCACAGCCCATTTCCAATCCAAGCCCCCTCCCCATCAGCTATTTGCAGTTCAAGCCTCCCCTTCCACTCAGCCCATTTCCAGTCCTAGCAACCCCCCAACCCATTACCAGTCCTAGCCCCCCATCAAACCACTTCCAGTCCTAACCCCCCCATCACCGCATTTTCAGTTTAAGCCCCCCCTATAACCCATTACCAGTCCTAACCCCCATCAGCCCGTCAGCCCCCCATAGCCCATTGCCAGTCCTAACCCCCCCTTCATCCCACAGCCCATTACCAGTCTTAACCCCCCATAGCCCATTACCAGTCCTACCCCCCCCAACAGCCCACAGCCCATTACCAGTCCTAACCCCATCAGCCCACCTCAAGTCCTAACCCCTCCCCATCAGCTCATTTCCTGTCCTAGCCCCCCCATAGCCCATTATCAGTCCTAACCCCCCCATAGCCCATTATCAGTCCTAACCCCCCCCCATAGCCCATTACCAGTCCTAACCCCCCCCATAGCCCATTACCAGTCCTAACCCCCCCCCCCATAGCCCATTACCAGTCCTAACCCCCATCACCCCATTACCAGTCCTAACCCCCATCACCACATTTCCAGTCCTAACCCATCACCCCATTTCCAGACAGGCCCCATTAGCCCACTGCCCATTACCAGTCTTAACCCCCCCCATAGCCCATTACCAGTCCTAACCCCCCCAACAGCCCACAGCCCATTACCAGTCCTAACCCCATCAGCCCACCTCAAGTCCTAACCCCTCCCCATTAGCCCATTTCCTGTCCTAACCCTCCCCATAGCCCATTATCAGTCCTAACCCCCCCCCATAGCCCATTACCAGTCCTAACCCCCCATCACCCCAGTTCCAGACAGGCCCCATTAGCCCACGGCCCATTACCAGTCTTAACCCCCCCCCCCATAGCCCATTACCAGTCCTAACCCCCCCATCGGCTCATGGAAAATTTTAAAAAAAAAAAAGCTGGCTGCTGCCGCTGCGGCAGAATGGAGTGTCCCGCGGGGCCCCCTCTGCCCAGCTGAGCTCTCCCTGCCTGGCTGAGCCCCTCTGCGCCAGCTTTCAGATACACGAAGGGAGAGTGTCTCCCTCGCGTCTCTGTTAAGCCCGCAGGGGCAGATGGGAAATTTCCCATCAGCCCCTGCGGGCTTAACAGAGATGCGAGGGAGACACTCTCCCTTCGCGTATCTGAAAGCCGGCGCAGAGGGGCTCAGCCGGGCAGAGGGGGCCCCGCGGGACACTCCATTCTGCTGCTGCCACGGCGGCAGAAGCCAGCTTTTTTTTTTTTTTAATTTAATTTTTAAAAAAGCAGAATGTTCTTTGTGCGGGGCCCCCTGAAACGCGGGGCCCTGTGCAAAAACCATTCTTGCTCAATGGACGGGCCGGCCCTGTGCATATTCATTGTGGTTATCCTGAAAACCTGACTAAGACGTGTGTCCAGAGGACTGGGTTGAGAACCCCTGGGATATCTTCTAAGACCACGCAGAAAATGGGTTACATATATAAAATAGAATCACCAGCCCATAGCAACATCCTATTACATAACTAGGAAGAGATTATATCAATGACATATAAAGAAACCAGTCTGTTCATAGGCATTAAGGGGTGAAAAAGTAAGAGATATGAAATTGCTGAAAGAGAAAGAGCATGAGAATTTATTTCCTAAGGGGAATAAACGCTTAAGTTCTTTGCATGAAGGATCAATGATAAACCTTCAAGACTCTCCCATATGTCATGTCTAGTACTTCACATATAGAGTTATAGGATAGCTTGGGTACCAAGTAACCCAGTTTTGTCTTTTCAGAGTCAAATAATGATAAAATTTAAAATAAATATATGCTATAGGGCAAAACAAACATCTACAGCAAAAATGCTTTAGTTATATGGGTTTAATTAGCATCTTTTCTATAAAGCTGCACATAGCCTTGTTTAGGAGCATGTTTACTAAAGTGTGCTAAACAATAAGCACTAAAATTAGCATGTGCTGTAGTGCACGAGTATGGTAATCATTACCATGTTGGCTTTACAGTCTGCATGTGCCAATTTATACGCTATTGCCATAAAACAGCTTAGCAAATGCACTTCTACATTTGTGAACAGAGAAATATAACCTGCCCAAAAGTATTTGTACTCACCTCTCCCTTCTTGTCTTTTCTAGCTTGTCTTTCAAGATCATGATCTCTTTCTTAAGGGTTAGCTGCAGACTTTCTGCATCCCGCAGTTCCTTCTTCAAGTTCTTGATTTCATTAGCATGCAATGCCTCTCTTTTGGATAACTCTTCCTCGTAAAAAACGCTTTTCTTCTCCAAGTCAGCCTTTAGTTTGGTGATCTCTTGTTGGTGTTCTATGCTGCTTACCCCTGGAGAGCGACCAATTTGTTTTTGCTATAGGAAAACAAAATTGCAGTATTAATTTTCACTTATCCCAGCATGTAAAGATCATTGGCTTATGAGCTTGTTTGTTTTTTTAAATACACACCTAAAGATATATTAAACAAAAATATATTATACAAAAAACAGAACATGATCTGTTGTGAAGAAAAAATGTCAAGTGCTAGCCACTGTGACAGAAAACTAGAAACCAAGGACACATTTTCAAAGGTCATGAGAACAAGGCACATTAAGAGTAGTTACTCACCTGTAACAGGTGTTCTCCAGGAGCAGCAGGAATCAGTCCTCACATATGGGTGACGTCGGCGCCGACGGAGCCCTCGCGGAGCAATTTCCCCAGCTTTCAAAAAAGCCTTTGGGAATTGCAGTGCGCATGCGCGGTCCCCTTCCTGCCCAAGGGTGCCATCTTGCTCAGTCTGATGACATAGCTAAAAGACAAAAACAATTAGCAAAAACGAAATGATAGGACTGCAACTCCAAGGGGAGGAGGGAGGGTTGTGAGGACTGATTCCTGCTGCTCCTGGAGAACACCTGTTACAGGTGAGTAACTACACTTTCTCCAGGACTAAGCAGGAAGTCAGTCCTCACATATGGGACTCCCTAGCTTAAGGCTACTGGAGACCTCAAGCGGAAAAATGAGCTCCCTCTAGCTCAGCAGCACAGAAGGAAGGAATCTTCTCTGAAAACGCCCCCGACCGGTAGCCCAACATCAGGGCCGGAGGGTAGGAGTTGCCTAAACCTCAAAGAGATTATGGAGAACTGCCTGACCGAGAGCACTGTCCCTGCGGGACTCCCTCTCCAGGCAGTAATGGGCTGCAAAAGTCTGGCTTGAAGACCAAGTAGCGGCCCGGCAGATGTCTGCCAACGGAACAGAGCGGAGATGAGCCACTGACACAGCCTTCGCCCTAACATGATGAGCCGTGACACGACCCTCCAACGAGAGGCCGGCTGCCCCATAAGCCCAAGCGATACAGTCAGCAACCCATATGGACAATGTACGCTTGGAGACAGGTAGCCCCAACTTATTGGGGTTAAAAGAAACAAAGAGCTGAACAGCCCTCCTATGCTCCCGTGTACGGTCATGGTAGAAGGACAAGGCCCTTCTACAGTCCAGGGTATGCAGGACCATCTCAGCTCGGCTGGAGTGCGGCCTGGGAAAGAAGGTTGGAAGAACTACCTCCTGGTTGAGATGAAAAGGGGAAACCACTTTAGGAAGAAACTTAGGGTGAGTCCGTAAGACTACTCTATTCCTGTAGAACCTAGTGTAAGGAGGATCAGACACTAGGGCCGGCTACCAAAAACAAGGTTTTCCAGGAAAGAAAACGAAGAGGACAGGTAGCCATAAGTTCAAAGGGCGGACAGGTAATCCTCTGCAAGACCACATTCAGATCCCATTCAGGGGCTGGTGGGCACAAAGGAGGCTTAAGGAGAAGGCGGCCTCGGAGAAAACGAGCCACCAAAGGGTGGTTGGAAAGAGGCCTGCCGTCCACCGGTGCGTGATGCGCAGAGAGAGCACTGAGGTGGACTCTGACAGAGTTTGACTTAAGCCCCAGATTGGAGAGGTAAAGCAAATATTGCAAGACCACTGCCACTAAGCAGGAGAAAGGATTTTCAGACTGCTGAGTACACCACACGGAGAACCTACGCCACTTAAGAGCGTAGGACTTCCGGTGGAGGGTCGCCTGGAGGCCAAGACGACCTCTTCCACCTCACGAGGCAGCAGGAGGGGAGCAAGGACTACCCTTTCAGCAGCCAGGCCATCAGATGGAGGGACCGGAGGTTGGGGTGTAGGAGAGTCCCCTGATCCTGTGACAGGAGATCGGGTTGAAACCCCAGAGGAAGAGGAGTGTCCACCGCCAGCTGCATTAGAAGCGGGAACCAGGGTTGTCTCGACCACCGGGGAGCTACAAGGATCATCGAGGCTCTGTCTCTG
Organism: Ichthyophis bannanicus; assembly: GCA_033557465.1. Taxonomy (NCBI): domain Eukaryota; kingdom Metazoa; phylum Chordata; class Amphibia; order Gymnophiona; family Ichthyophiidae; genus Ichthyophis; species Ichthyophis bannanicus. The sequence goes on along the minus strand of CM066033.1, from coordinate 364,955,827 downwards.
AGAACTTTGAAGAGCGTCTGAGACACCAGTGGCATGGGAGGAAAGGCATACAAGAGGCCTGTGGACCATGGAATCAGGAAGGCATCCGCCGCCACTCTGAGAGGATGCGGTTGTCGAGAGCAGAATTTGGGAAGCTGCCGGTTCAGGGGACTGGAAAAGAGATTCATGGTGGGGAGGCCCCACTTGAGAAAGATCTGCTGAACCACCAACAGATCCAGTCTCCATTCGTGAGGTTGGAGGACCCTGCTTAGCCTGTCTGCCAGGTAATTTTCTTGACCTGGGAGATAGACAGCTTTGAGCAGGATGCCGTGAAGGACGGCCCAAGAGCACAGTCTCCGTGCCTCCTGACAGAGAAGGTAGGAGCCCGTGCCTCCTTGCTTGTTCACGTAGAACATTGCAACTTGATTGTCCGTCTGGACCAGAACAGACTGGTGAGAAGTGAGGTGGGAGAAGGCTCGCAGAGCTAGGCGGATGGCTCTGAGCTCCAGGAAGTTTATCTGCTGAGCAGACTCCCAAGGAGTCCAGAGGCCTTGAGTACATGTCCCTTGGCAATGTGCTCCCCAACCTAGGAGAGAAGCATCGGTTGTCAGCACCTGAGAAGGCGGAGGAGATTGAAAATCCACTCCCAGCACCAGGTTTGGTAGATGAAGCCACCACCGCAGAGAAGAGACCAGCAGGTTGGTTCCTTTACTGAGTCCGCCAGGCTCCCCGTGGCCTGACGCCATTGAGTGCGAAGACACCATTGAGCAGGTCGCATGTTCAGGCGGGCATTGGGGGTTACATGGACCGTGGAAGCCATATGGCCGAGCAGTCTCAGAAATTGCCTGGCAGAGACCAGGGAATTGCTGCGAAAGCGGCTGGCTAGATCCATGAGCCTGTGTGCCCTGTCCAGAGGCAGGAAGGCTCGCGCCTGAAGTGTGTTCAACCTTGCACCGATGAATTTGAGATTTTGAGAGGGGAGCAAAGTGGACTTTGCGAAGTTTATGACAAATCCCAAGTGCTGGAGCAGAGTCACAGTGTGATGAGTGGCCTGAGTGGCTTCTTGGGAAGACTGGGCCCTGATGAGCCAGTCATCCAGGTATGGAAACACAAAGAGGCCTTGAAGTCTTAGATAGGCCGCCACCACTGCTAGGCATTTGGTGAACACCCTGGGGGCAGAGGATAGGCCAAAGGGCAGTACTCTGTACTAGTAATGATTTCCTCCCACAACAAACCTGAGATATTGTCTGTGGTCTGGATGAATAAGGATGTGAGTATAGGCATCCTTGAGATCTAAGGAGCATAGCCAGTCTCCCTGCTGGAGGTAGGGCAGCAGGATTCCAAGGGTAAGCATCTTGAACTTTTCCCTTGTCAGGAACTTGTTGAGGTTTCGCAAGTCCAGGATGGGTCTGAGGCCTCCTGTTCTTTTTGGTATCAGAAAGTACCTGGAATAAAAGCCTTGACCTCTCAGGTGGTGGGGCACCGGTTCCACAGCCTGTTCCTGAAGAAAACTTGCCAACTCCTAAAGGAGTAAGTCCCTGTGCAGAGGGAGTCTTGGAGGCTCCCATGGAAAGTAGGAGGGAGGTACCTGGTGAAAGTGAAGAAGATAGCCTTTTTGAACTATATGAAGCACCCAGGTATCTGATGTGATGGCTGACCACCTGTGGGCAAAGTGGACCAGCCGGCCTCCTGTGCTGAGAGAAACCAGCGGAGGGGAAGAGGCTATGCTGATGGAGTCAAAAGCCCCCACCCTGCTGAGCAGGGGCCGGTGTTGTGGGCTTGGGGGATTGCTGCCTACGGGATCCATTACCCTGTCCCTTGGCCTGCTGACCCTGTTGGGGAGCTGCTGGGGCCTGATAATGAGGGTATTGTTTATAGGCAGCTGCCTTCCTCGGGTAAAAGGGCTTTTTCCCCGAGCCCTTCTTCTTATAAGAAGGGGCAGAGGTTTTCCTGGACAGCCGAGTCCTGGTCAAAGTCTCGGTCTCGATCTGTACAGCCTTTTCAGCCATGGGCTTGCCAAAGAGGTTTTCACCTCTGCAGGGGACATCGACCAACTTGTCCTGTACCCATGGCTCGAGGTCGGATGACTGAAGCCAAGCCTGTCGGCGGGCACCGATGCCGGCTCCGGCAACTCGAGCCGATGCTTCAAAGCCATCGTAGGCTGCTCGAGAGATAAACTTTGAGCACTCCCGAATACCAGTGGACAAGGCTTGGAACCTCTGCAAAGGTTCCTCGGAGAGACCAGCAGAGAACCCGGCAATTTCTTTTGCCAGGTCCCGGAGATACATGCCTATATAGAGCTGGTAGGTCTGGACCCAACAAGCAAGCATAGAGCCCTGGAAGCACTTCCTACCGAGGGCATCCAGGTTCCGGGCCTCCTGGCCGGGAGGCACCAAGGAGTGCATCTTCTGACTCTTGAGTCGATGCATGGCCGATTCCACCACCATGGAATGGTGCAGTAGTTGTGCCTTTTGGAACCCAGGGCTCTTGCGGACTCGATAAAGGGAATCGACCCGCTTGCTTAACACCGGCACCGACGCCGGGCTCTCCCACATGCGGAAGAGAAGTCACTCCAGCATTGGAGGAACCGGTACAGTAAAGGCCTCCTTTGGGGGAGAGTCATACTGGAGAGCATCGAGCTCTTCGGCTCCTCCTCGGGATCCGCGGGGAATGCCAAGGCCTTGGCCATATCCCGCACGAAGTCCAAGAACCGGGTGTCCTCCGGGGGGGACCGTCTCCGAGGTTCGGACTCGGGCGAGTCCGATGGGACGCACCGAGTCCGGAAAGTACCAGGGGACTCTTCGTCCTCCGTCTCCCAGGCCGATTCCTCGGAGGAGGAATCGAGCGGCTCCGGTCAGACGGGAGGCCGAGGGAGACCGCGACCAAGGATCGACTCGAGTTTGCATGGACTCGAGGATCGGCTCGGTCTCCGGGGTCGACTTGGACGTCGACGTCCTGGTGGTCGGGGCAGAAGCACCGGTGAGGCCAGCGATCAATGCCCGCTGCTGGTCCATGAAGGCAGCGAAACTGCTCTCCAAGGCCGTCAACCTGAGTCCGAGCTCAGGAGACCCAGCAGCCCCCGACTCGGGCCCCGACAGCGTCGGGCCCGACGTCGGCTCCTTCGGAGGAGAGTCCACGAGGACTACAGTACTCACGTGTCCAGGAGACTCCAACTCGAGATGAGGATGTTTGGAAGGCCTCTCCGACTCCGAGGACCTGGGACGGCTATCGGGGCTATGCGACCTGGCCCTCGAGGAACCAGGAGCGTCCACCGACACCGCCCTCACAGGTTTCTTCTTCCGACGATGTTCCCGGGTAGGAGACCCCCACTCAGAGGAACTCAGACGATGCTCAGGACCGGAGTCCCGGGACGTCGAAGCCTCTGACGAGGTCCGGGCCCGGCTGGACGCGGAGTCAGAGAAGATTCTTTCTCTCTGTTGCTGCCGACTCCTCAACGCTTTAGAGGACATCTTGCTACACGGACCACAGATCATCGGGCGAAGGACAAAAACCGAAAAAAGTACGAAAGGACTCGATACCGGTGTATTGAGGCCGGGAGGGAAAAGGATCCGGCGTCGAACCGAGAAAAGAAAATATAATAAAAATCAACTTTTCCAGCAGTGATCACAAACAGCGTTTTTAGGGCTCCGCGGAAAAAAGACGACTGAGCAAGATGGCACCCTTGGGCGGGAAGGGGACCGCGCATGCACGCTGCAATTCCCAAAGGCTTTCTTTGAAAGCTGGGGAAATTGCTCCGCGAGGGCTCCATCGGCGCCGACGTCACCCATATGTGAGGACTGACTTCCTGCTTGGTCCTGGAGAATATTGGCTTGCCAAAGCATAACAACTGAATTTGTTAGACCTTTAAGATATTAATGAACAAACCGTTTTCAAAGACAGGGAAGCCGTAGAACAAGAGGACATGAAATGAAGCTGCAAGAAGGTAAACTTAAAAGCATCAAGGTGGTGATATTTTTCTTACCAGTTAATGTCCTTTCCTTGAGCCCTGCTAGACCAGTCCAGACAAGTGGGTTTTGTTCCCCTACCAGCAGATTGCTAGAGACAAAGAACCATTCTTTTCCTCTAAAATTCAGAATCTCCGTTCTTCTCTTCCTTGCTGTCCTTCAGCCCTGTTATCTCCTCCCCCCGTTTCTCCTCCTTCTTCCCCCTCTCTATCTCATACCTGGTCTGTCTTCTCTCCAATTTCATCCCCGGAACTACTCCAATTCTTATCTACCACTCAAAAAACGTTCTGTAGCTTGGATCCTATTCCATCCAGCTGGTTCTCCGATCCCCCCCTTGTGCTCCTTCAACCTCTTCTGACTATTATCAATTCTAGCCTTTTGTCCGGTCTCTTCCCTACCCCCCTGGAAACCTGCCATAGTTCGTCCTCTATTAAAACAGCCCACTCTTGATCCTACTATTTCCGCACACTATCGTCCCGTTTCCAATCTTCCTTTTGCCTCCAAGCTCCTGGAAAAGGTTGTTTTCTCTCAGCTTTCTCACTTCCTGGACTCCACACTCTTTCTTCATCCCAGACAATCCGGTTTCAGACCTGGCTTCAGTGTTGAATCTACAATTGCAGCAGTTCTAAATGAGATCCACACTTCTCATGACCAAGGCAAGATCACTTTAGCTGTTTCACTTGACCTCTCTGCAGCCTTTGACCTGGTGGATCACGCTCTCCTCCTCCTTTCTCGCCTTCGGGATGCGGGCATTCGGGGCTTGGTATATCATTGGTTTCACTCATTCCTCTGTCACCGGTCCTTTGCCGTTTCTTCTCCCTCATCCACCTCCGATCCTTTTCCCCTTTCCTGTGGTGCCCTCAGGGATCAATTCTGGCCCCCTTATTGTTCAATGTCTTTCTTGCACCCTTGGCCCTCCTCATCCAGCAATCCGGGATTTCCAGCTACTTCTACGCCGATGACATTTTTCTTCTGCATCACACTTCACCTTCTCATCCTGACCTGTTCCCTCTGAACAACTGTCTTGCTTCTATCTCCTCTTGGCTTTCATCCAACTGTCTAGTCCTTAATGTCACTAAAACTGCTGCCATTTGGTTCCCACACACCTCCCCTGTTCCCTCACTTGCTCCATCTATCTCAGGTGCTAACATTGTCGTCGTTTCTCAACTCCGTTATCTTGGAGTTTTCCTGGATTCCGCCCTCAGTTTCCACAATCACATTTCCCATGTTTCTAGGTGTTCCTTTTTGCGCCTTCGGCAAATCCGTGCCCTTCGTCCCTTCCTGTCCACTCCAGCCATTACCACTCTCCTTCTTTCCCTAATCATTACAAGGTTAGATTTTTGCAACATCATTTTTGCCGGTCTTCCCCAGTATCAAAAACACCGTTTGCAATTAATTCAGAATACCGCTGCACGCATGATCCTACAAGCCTCTCCCCGTGACCATGTCACACCACTATTACATCACCTACACTGGCTGCCAATCGAGTTCCGAATTTCCTTCAAGGTTCTCACTTTAACCCATAAAGCCATTTATCTGTCCACCCCTACCTACCTCTCTGACTTACTCACTTACCATACCCCCTCACGCAGTCTCAGGTCCATTCATATCAATCGCCTTCACCTTCCAGCACCCTCCAAAGCTCACTTACAATCAACCAGGAAAGCAGCATTTTTCTACTTGGCCCCTTCCCTCTGGAATTCCCTGCCCACCGCCCTCCGTACAGAAGAGTCCTACTCCAAATTCCGTTCCCTCCTTAAAACACACCTGTTCTCCCTAGCCTTCCCCCCCTGAACTTGAAGTATTCGCACCTTTACTGTACTCTATCTATTCTTCTCTCCTTATCTATCTCTGACTCTATTATTATTGTAATTTCTTCTTTTCTTCTTTTCTCAATATACTGTTGATATTAGCTTTGTAAACCGCCCCGATGTAATGGGGGGCGGTATAACAAATGTGTATTAAACAATAAACAATAAACAATGAAAAGCCCAGGTTTCAATGACATCACTCCCATGCCTCTATTCACCTCAGCCACCAGAGGTCCCTTCAGTATTCATCCCAAAACATATGGGAGGCAAGCCTCACACAACCTCAACCATGGGCAACAATAAGTGAACAACAGTAGAGAACAGTATAGGAAAACAAACAAGGCTGTCAGTAGATGATGAACCTGTAGAGCCAGGTATAAAATCATAGCGGACCCAAGGGTACTGCAGCAGAACAGAGCAATACAGTTCCAGGGGTGGGCCCTGGATTTGTCTAGCACAACTCAAGGAAAGGACATTATCTGGTAAGTAAAATGTCACCTTCCATATCGTCCTGCTAGAACAGTCCAGACAAGTGGGATGTACCAAAGCTACAACTCCACAGGGCAGGAAGAAGGCACAGCAGCTTGCAAAACGCTTGAGCCAAAGGCCGTGTCCACCCTTGAATGGACATCCAAGTGGTAATGCTTGACAAAAGTGTAAAGTAATGCCCACTTTGCTGCCTGACAAATGTCTACAGGGGCTACTGAGCTCTGCTCCACCCACAAGGATGTCTGTGCTCGGGTAGAATTGGTGTGCAAACCCTCTGGAACCAGCCGGTTCTGTAACAGATATGCCAAGGCAAAGGCCTTCTTAATCCAGCACCCTAAAGTCAACTTAGCTGCCATATCACCCTTACATTGGCCAGTAAGAGCACAAACAGATGGTCGAACTTACAAAATAAATTTGTAAGCTCCAAGTACTGGAGAAGCACTCTCCAGACAACCACAAGGCAGAGATCCTTCCCCCGACACTACACCTTAGAGAAGGAGGGCAGGCATACCATCTGATTCACGTGAAAGGGAGAAGCACCTTAAGCAAGAAGGAAGGTACAGGCTGAATAGAAATGGCCTTCCTAAAAAAGATAGATAAGGATCTCAGCAAAACAGAGCCTACAACTCAGAAATCCGCCTAGCAGAACAAAACACGACCAAGAAGACCGTCTTGAGTGTCAAATCCTTTAAAGCAATGTGCTTCAATGGCTCAAAGGGCGCTGCCATCAGGGCTCTGGGCACTAGTCACAGATCCTAGGAAGGGATCACAGACCAGAGGGGAGGAAGCAGATGTTGAACCCTTCCTGGAGAAAGCAAAAGATGTCCAGATGCAAGGATAGAGACTTATTAGCCACCGGATCTTGGAATCAGGCCAGAGCTGCTAAATGAACTTTCAGGGAGCTAAGGGAAAGGCCCTTCTCTAGGCCATCTTGTAGAAAGGCCAACAGAGAGGGCAACTTGACTGCCTCAGGAACTACTGCCGAGCGCTGTACCATCACTAAAAAGAGGTACCAGATTCGCATGTATGCTAGCTCGGTAGGCCTCCTCCAGGCTCCACCACTGGAGAGTAACTCCTTATGTGCTCGCCGTCTCCTTTCAAGAGCCAAGCCGTAAGCGAAATGGGAACAGAGTCCTCCAGGACGACTAGTCCCTGCCACAACAGGCCACTAGACGGAAGCAATCAAAGAGGAAGCACCTGCAAAAGCCACATCAGGTCTTTGAACCATGGCCCAGGATCAAGACCACTGTCGAGGGTCAAGGTCAATGGTGCTTGAGGATCAGCTAGACATCCGGGGATGTCCTCGAGGTCGAGGCCCAGAATATCTGGACAGATGACCCAGCGGAACTGGGCATTAAGGTCCACCGCTGGGGCATGAAGGCAAACAAGCTGCACACTCCAAGGCTGCCATTCTGGTCTCCAGTCCAGAAAGCTCTGAAGTCTTCGGCGCGGGCACCGAGGATCTCGAGCCTGGCACTGGCTCTGACAAGGGGAAGTTCTCGACCAGGATGGCTTTGGGGGTCCAAGACCAATCACCGGAGGCCGATGATTCTTTGTGGGTGACCTTGATAGGCTGCTGTTGCTCTGACTCCTCAGACTCATGGCATGGACTGCATGATCGGGCGTGGGACTTACCTGCCTTTCCTGACTTGTCCATGGTCGCTGTTCTTGAGGATTTCTTCTTCTTTTTGTGTTCCACCTCTGGGGTGCTCTGTTCAGAGGACCCACGGCCTCAGTCAGAGATGACAGGGTCACTTCGGGGCTCCAGGGTGCGTGGTGCCGCTGAAGACTCTGGGGCAGAATCTGACCTTTGGAAGATTTTTATTTATTTATTTATTTACATTCTCTTATATACCGCGCTATTCTGCATCATTGAACAAACTGAAATTACATTGAACAGGGCATTATAATTTGGAGATAACTTGGAGTGGAGGAGTAGCCTAGTGGTTAGAACACTTTCTTGGTAACCAAGCAACCAGGGTTCAATTCCCACTAGCACTCCTTGTGACCTTGGGCAAGTCACTTAACCCTCCATTGCCTCAGAAGAAAGGCCTGGCAATCTACTTCCGGTGACACTGCCAAGAAAACCCAGGAGCTTCTGGGTCACCAGGAGTCAGGACTGACTCGAAGGCACACATTGCATTTGCATATACCGTGCTATTCTGCATCAGTGCGGTTTACATTGAACAAACTGAAATTACATTGAACAGGGCATTATAACTTGGAGATAACTATTTTACAGGGAACATGGGCTATGGAGGGTTAAGTGGCTTGCCCAAGACCACAAGGAGCACCTATGGGACTAGAAACCCCAGTCCTTCCGGCCCAAGGTTGCTGTCCTCTAGTGGAATTTGAACCCCCGACCTTCCGGTTTTGTCATGCTGCTGCTGACGACTCTTAATAGCCTTGGAGAACATCTTTTTACAGAGTCCACAATCCAAGGGGTCGTGGTCTGCCCAAGGCAGCAGTCACGTGTGTCAGTGAGAGACATAGCCCGGGAACACCGATCACACTTTTTGAAGCCACTGGCAGATGTCATGGGGGGAAAATGGATCCCAACAAGGTCGAAGACCCGGGGCTCTGCCAGTGATAAGGGCACAAACCGCAACGATAGAAAAAATAAGGGAAAAAACAAACCTGAGACGCAATGTTGGGGCAAGCGAGATCGAAAGTGGGAAAGGGAACTGGTACAACCGGGGAAGAAAATCTTCCAAGAGAAAAAACTGTCTTTTTTTCCCAGGGGAATCAGACACACGTTCGGTGGGCTTCATGGAAAAAAGGGGACTAAGGCAAGATGGCGCCCTTGGGTGGGAAGGGATCACGCATGTGTGGTGCATCTCCCAAAGGCTTTCTTTAAAAGCTGGGGAGAAGTTTCCGCGCAGGGCTCCATCGGCATCAATGTCACCCATATGTGAGGTTTGGCTTCCTGCTTGTTCCCAGAGAAGCTGCAGAAAGCTAAACTTTAAAAGTAAATCCTCAGAAGGGGATAAAAGGGATGACAACACTTGGAGGAAGAAAAGCATTATATATATTTTTATGCATACACGTTATCTCCAGAAATAACGTCTGAATGTAAAAATGAAGTGTGAATGTAAAAATGGAGCATACCAAAGCAGAGCAGAGGACAGACCTTGTCCTCGGTTAAAAAACATAATAATAAATGTAAATATGCGTGCACTAAAAAAGCAACATTAAATAATAGCAGCATTAAAAAATGGCCCCAAAAGGCCAATAAAAGACAAAGGAAACACAATCCTACTAAAAACAAGAAAACTAAAGGAACCACGAAAAATAGAAAATAAAACTATACAAGTAAAAACTATTACAGGAAAGTGGGTATATAAAATAAATATGTAATATAAATTATATAATATACAAAAGGGAAGGAGAAGTGGAAAAGGGGGAAGGAAAGAGGGGGGTGGGGAGGGGGAAAGAGGAGGGAGAAGGAAAGGAGGGAGGAGGAGAAAGGGAAAGGAGGAAAAGAGGGGGCAAATGGACGAAGAGGGGGAAGGGAGGGGTGGCATGGGGAAAAAAGGAGGGAGGGGAAGGGAGAAAGGGAAACCAGGAAGAAGGAAAAAACTGAATAAATAATAAGACCCATAAAAAAAGGGTTAAAAACTAGAGAAACATAGAAAGGTCTACATCTGCGTTAAGTGAATGGGGAGCCAGGGTGTTTAAAAGGAAAATATACCTCTGCTCGAGGCGCAGGAGTACCTTATCCATATCCCTGCCTCTCCAATTTTGTTTTGCAACCTTGAGTATGAAGAACTTGAGGACTAAAACCCAATGTGCCTTCTCTATCCAATGAGAGAACAAAGAGGAAGAAGTCTCTTAAGGCAACTCTTGTGTTCAGTCATACGTATATGTACGGCTCTTTTGGTCTTACTACTACTACTGAATATTTGTATAGCGCTACAAGGTGTATGCAGCGCTGCACAGACACATATAAAAGATAGTCCTTGCTCATTGGAGCTTACAGTCTAGTTGAGACAGACAACACAGTAGCTGTAGACATGGGATACAGCAAGGGGGAATGGTAAGGAAACACAAAGGACATCAGGTGAGTCAAGATATGATAGCAGCAGCAAAAAGGTGAATTTTCAGTCTAAATTTGAAAAGGGTTAGAGAAAGGGTAGAGCACACGGGCATACAATCACATAAATCACCTTCTCTGTTGAACAATTCAAAAAATCTGAGAGATATTTCTTTTGAGAGACAGGATGTGTGTAGAAATTTTTAACTGATATGGTGTCAATACACACCGAGCATCTCCCACACTGGAAAGGTCCCTTGAAACGAGGAGTTAGGCGTCTCTTGGGCAGAGTGGAAAGTACCAAGTGGTTCACCAAATTCTGGTTCCTCTTATGAGTGATAGTCACATGCTGGTTTTCAAAAATGTCCCACCAAGAAGGTCCTGATAAAAGACAGCTGACAATACTTTTTTTGTCGGAGCTGCGAAACCAAAAGAAGGTAGAAAAACAACCACCTCTTCGCTGTAGCCACTCCTTTTTAATTATGTTTTAAGTGAAAGAACATTTAAACCACTTATGGTTTTCAAAAATGGGCAAAGTTTGTAAAATGTACCACTCGCCTCAAATAATGTTGGCTATATCATGTGAAAGATTGGAAAAGACAAGAGGGCAAACAATCCTGCTCAAGGGTACACATGTGGGTTTCTGGAGAAGGGTAGTTCGCTCAGATGCTTTAGCATGAGACTATGCTTGTAGGATGCTCTTTCTTGGGTATCCTCTAACAATGAACCTATTTTTCATATCCTATGCTTATTTTTCAAAGTTAGATGGTAAGGGAAAAAATCCTTCGGGCTTGTAAAAGCTGTCTAACCAGTAAATTATATTTAAGTGACCAGTTGTGAAAACTTGTATAGTGTAGTAATTGGTATCTAGTAGTGGTTTACAATGAAGGTCCAACAAAAAACCTTGATGTCCTTTCTTAATGACAAGATCTAAATATGAAACTGCAGTCTTGCTGGATGTATGTTCAAACTGAAGAGTCGAATCTAAAGTGTTAATCCATAAAATATTCCACCAAGTGGTCATGTTCACCATCCCAATTCATAATCACATTATCAATGTATCTCCGCACATTTTTACAGTGTTCATAAATGGGCGGCATGTTAAAAATTTCCGTTCAAAATCAGTCACACATAAACTGGCAATATCAGGGGCTATTGAGGACTCCATTGCCACTCCTTTAAACTGCTTGTAATATATTTCTCTAAAACAAAAATATTTTTAGTTAGTGCTAATATAGCCAATTACATAAGAAATGGAGTAGGGAGCTTCCAAAAACCCGTTCTAAGAGAGTATCTTCCAAAATACAGAGAGTAACCCCTTGGGACACATTGATACGTATTTATTTATTTATTTTATTTAATAGTTTTCTATACTGCTATATCTCCAATTCTAAGCGGTTTACATAAAACAATGGGGCCAACAGGGCTTTACATAGAACAAGGGATAAACTTCAGTGAAGCAGTTGCTAAAGACTCAAAGGGAAGCTTTAAAAGTTGAGCTAGAACAACATTGAGGTACCAAGGTACCGGAGGCACTTGATGCGTGGCTTGGAGAGCAGGAAACTCTGCATCAAGCATGCTACTAAGGGGTGTATGGAGATAGGCTGTCTGCCCAGTGGTTTGTGATAGGCCGCAATGGTACTAAGATGAACTCTGACTGAGTTGGTCTTAAGACCTGCCAAGGACAAATGGAGGAGATACTGAAGAAGGGATTCCACCGGGCAGGCAGAGGGGTCAAATGCCATTTGGGGAGCACCAGAGGGCAAACCTTTGCCATTTAAAATCATAAGATCTCCTGGTGGACTGTTTGAGTGATGCAAGCAGGATATCATTGACCTCTTGTGGCAGGTTGAGGTCAGCGAATACCATGCCTTCAGCAGCCATGCTGTGAGGCGAAGGGCATGAAGATTGGGAATGAGAAGTGTCCCTTGGTCCTGAGAGAGGAGTTCAGGCACACATCTGAATCTGAGGGGTTGAGTCTGCGCCAGGTGAAGAAGCAGAGGAAACCATGGTTGACGTGGCCAAAAAGGGGTTATGAGGATCATGGAGCCCTTGTCGGCTTGTAGCTTGAAGAGCATTTTTGATATCAAGGGAATGGGTGGAAATGCATAAAGCAGGCCCTGTCCCCAGTGGAGAAGGAAGGAGTCTGAGGCCTATTGGTGCAGGGACAGAAGTCGTGAGCAGAACAATGGAAGCTGTGTGTTCTGTTGAGTAGTGAAAAGATCTATGAATGGTGTTCCCCATGTTCGGAAGATCTAAGCAGCCATTTCCCAATGTAGGGTGTGGATGAAGGATACTGCTGAGGTTGTCTGCAAGGACACTGAGTTTGCCATGGAGGTACACCGCTCTGAGGTGAACGTGGCATGCAATGGCAAAAAATCAGAGGTGAAGCGCTTCATGACATAGGGGATAGGATCCTGTCCCCCCCCCCCCCCCACTGTTTGTTCCACATAGAACATGGCCACATAGTCGTCCGTTCTGACTAATACCTGTTGGCCCAAAAGTTGGGGTTGAAAAACCCGAAGGGCATTTGTTAGGGCATACAGCTCCAGGAGGTTTATCTACAGCGCAGTTTCCTGCGGCATCCACAGACCCTGTGTGGTCAGATGTGCTCCCCAACCTAGTTTGGAGGCATCCGTTGTCAGTATGCATCAAGGTGGAAGCATCTGAAAAGGTGACCTGCCGAGTAGGTTCTGTGGGAACACCACCAGTGAAGAGACCTGATTAGTTGAGGGGTAATGTGTATCTTGGTTTTGAGATGCCCCTTTGCTTGGGTCCATTGAGAAGACAGAGTCCATTAGGGTTACCGCATGTGTAGGCAAGCACAGGAGACTATATGGACCATCGAGGCCATGTGCCCCAAGAGACATAACATCTCTCGAGATGTTACCAGATTTTGTTGCTGTATGTGTTTTACGAACTCAATGAGGCAGGCTGAGCAATCCTGCAGAAGGAAAGCTTAGGCCTGCTGAGTGTCTAAGAGTGCTCTAATGAACTCGAACCTTTGGGTTGGGTGTGACTTTGGAAAGTTTAGGACAAATTCTAGATGTTGGAGCACTGTGATGTGCGATGCAGAGAAAGTTTTATCTCCTGAGGGAAGTCTCCACTGATTAGCCAGCCATCTAAGAAAGGGAATACGAAGATTCTCAAAGCATGGAGATAGGCTGCAACCACTGCCATGCATTTTGTGAACATTTGCGGTGCAGAGGCTAAGCCGAAGGGCAGCACCTGATATCGGTAGTAGCTTTGCTGAAACCTGAAACGTAGAAACTATCTGTGGTGAGGATGGATCAGTAAGTGCATGTACGCCTCCTTTAGGTCTAGAGAAAATAGCCAATCATACCTCTGGAGGTATGGGAGAGGAGTTCCTAGGGAAATCATTTTGAATTTTTCTCGAACCAGGAATTCTTTTAGGTCCCTGAGATCCAGGATGGGCCTGAATCCTCCTGTTTTCTTTTGAATGAGAAAATATGGAGAGTAGAAGCCCAAACCTTCCTGAGGGAGAGGAACTTTTTCTATGGCGCCCTGAGATAACAGAGTGGACAACTCTTTCTTCAAGAATGTGCTCTGTGGGCAGGGGGGGGGGGGGGTGCGGGATAGTCCCCTGTGAAGCTTGTGGGGGGTAAATTTTCAAAGTGAAGCAGATACCCTCTTTGGACGATGTTGAGAGTCCACTGTTCTGAAGTGATGAGGTGCCATCAGTGGCCATAGGTACAGTGTCTGCCTGCTGTGTTCAAGGGCTGGGGATCCTGCAGAAGCAGAGTGAGAAGCAGTCAAAAAGTAGGTACAGGTTGTGCCTGCACCACTGGTTGGGGCTTAGGAACCTTGGGGTTCTTGGGTTGACGAGGGCTCTGCTGTTGCTGCTGAGACTAGTAAGCAGCTGAAGGTGTGTAGTAAGAATATCATCTCTTCTTAGAGTAGAAAGGTTTCTTTGGAAGAGTCTTCCTTTTGGAGGGGTCAGCCATCTTTCTGGAAAGGCGTTTGAGGGTGAGATCATGTGTCTCAATCTCACCGGCCTTTTCTTTCCAACACTTTCCAAAAAGGTTCTCCTCCAGTACATGGGATATTAGCCAACTTGTTCTGGACCCACTGTTCGAGATCTGATGCCTGTAACCAGGCCATCCTTTGAGCCCTAATGCAAACTGCTGAAGCTCTGCTGGTTGATTCAAAAGCGTCAAAAGATGCCCTGGTAAGAAATTTTGAGATATTTTGACCTTGTCTGATAAGCGCTTGGAATACACTCCGCTTATTGTCTGGAATGATGTGGGTAAACGTCTCCAGATCCCTGATGACATCCTTCAGGAACATGCCCATTTATGGCATATAGGAGGTAATCCTTTAAGTCAGCATGCATGCCTGAAAACATCGACGCCCAAAGGCACCGAATGTCCTTAAGTCTCCACCTGGAGGCATGGAAGAGTGATTCCTTGAACACTTTATTTGGTGCTGGCCAATTCCACCACTACTGAGTGGTGGGGGAGTTGAGGCTTCTGAAAGCTTGGGCACTCTGGAACTCGGTAAATGGTATCAAGCCTTTTGCTGATTGTTGGAACCATGAGAGAATCATCCCACATATGGAGCATAAGATCTTAAAGATACGATGCACTGGTAAAATAGTTGCCTCTTTAGGCATAGGAGGGTATTGAAGGATCTCGAGTTCCTCTGCCCTCGGTTCATTCTCTGAGGCCACGGTGATCTGCAGCCCTGCTGCCATGTCCTGGATGAATTTTTGGAAAGACATGTCCTCTGGTGGGGACCGACGCCGCTCTCAAGGAGGGGATGGGTCCGAAGGAATGTCTGGAAGGTCTTGGGAATCCTGAGATTCCTCATCAGAGCTGGAAGAAATGGAGTCAGAATCTGACAAGAAATCAAAGTATGGGTGGTCTTGCCTTTGACCCTGATATTTCATTGAGGTCAGGGCATCAGTAGCTATAGCTGTGTCAGCCTGTTGGGTACCGGTGTTGTCGGTTAGTTACAACTGAGGCATCAGTAGCAAAAGAGGTCCATCGATCTCGACTCAAGGGCAGACATCGGGGACGATACAGCTGGCTATAGGCAGGGTGCCGAAGCCTGCACTGCTGGAGCTGTCGATACTATCAGTACCGAGGCTGCCAAGAGTGCAGCCAAACTTCTCTCGAGAGCTAGCATGCGCTGGTCCAGGGAGATGGCCAAGTCTTGGTGGTCACCTACGGGGCTTTGAGCCACCGTCCCAATGCTCCCACAGGCTTTCCTATTGGACCCTGGGGAGCGTTCCCACGCAGGCTCCGCTGGTACCAACATCATCCATAAATGAAGACTGCTTGTTCCTGGAGACTATAATTTGCCTTAAAACTACTGCAGAAAAGGTATGAGCTAAATATATTTTTTAAAAATCCCAAAATTAAAAAATAATAAAATACAGTACTGACACTGTATAGGATTTACTGTTACTATTATTTGATTTGCCCATTTTCAGGTTTACCTCACAATTATAACTGTGTACTATGCTGACACCTGGTCACTACAATGTAAACTTGCTTATGTCCAGCTACATCTGTTGTTCACCATCTTGGATGAATCTCTTTGCAAAAGCATTTAATAAAGCTTAATAAATACAATAAATAAATCTATTGTAAAAAGAAAAAAAAACAGGGACCCCCAAACCCATTCTCTTCGCCACTTACTAACATATCACTAAGATCTAGTGGGGTTCAGGAGTGCTGGTTAATAAACAGGGGCTTAAAATTGAGAATGGGAAGGCCAAGTGACTTGAGTAGTAGATATAAGATTCAAATTGCAGTCTTTGGGTTTGCAGCTTTATGCTCTCACTGCTATTGTTTCAAGCCCATTTAGAATGAAGCAGTTGCTGAGCTCCTCCTGATGATCCAGCCCTGGGGTTTCTCGGCAAGATGCATCCAGAAGTAGATTGCCAGGCCTTTCTTTCTACAGCACCTGGTATTCCAAGGTGATCTCCCATCCAACTACTAACCAGGCCCGACTCTGCTTAGCTTCAGAGATTAGACTCATTCAGTTATCAGCATTGACTTGCCGGCACACAACAACAACAAAAAGTGACTGAGCATTCACAACCCTACAGAACTATGGAAAACCCTACACCTTTCCAGCATCTCACTTCATCTTGCCGTCTGCTAGGTCTTTTGCATGTGTTCCTCTGTAACTGGGCTCCAAGCAGATAGGAAGAGAGTGGAAGAACCGAGTAGCCGCCTAATGGTTAGAGCACTGGCTTAGGAACCAAGAGATCAGGCTTCAATTCCCACTCCTTGTGGCCTTGGGCAAATCACTTAATCCTCTATTGCCTCAGAAAAATCCTAGTTATCAATGTCCCTGTTTTTAATGTACATTACCAAGTTTAAGTTACAATGTAAAGTGCTTTGACTGAAATGATAAAGCAGTATAAAAAACCTGTTAAATAAATAAACTTCTCTCTTTTAAATATTCAGATCCATATATTTTTTGGCTGTCTGTTGTGGGTTTCTTGCATTGAGTGTTGCATCTGAAAATGAAAAATGAAGATGATACACAATGGGCACGATTACCATCGGGGCCCATCCGGATGTCCAAAATCTGGACGGGCCTAATCAGCACCCGATACTGAACCAACGGGAGCTATATGTTCCTGCAGGATCAGAATCGAGTACAACGGGTCTGGACATGCAGGACGTGCCCCGATTCTGTGCCGCTGCATGTCCGACCTGTTCCCTGAACAGTCCACCCAAGGCTCCTTCATGGAGTCTTGGTGCAGTGGCATCCTGTCATCATGGCACTGAGACGTCATGCAGGAGCCATGATCAGCCACAGATATGGTATTCCGCCATCTCTCCCTCGACTGGGCCTGTCAGAGGACAGTAACTGAATTCAAAAAAGCATGGGACCAACACAGAGGATCTCTAAAGGTAAAAAGTGGACTGTTGTAGTTGTTGTTATGGAAGGACAGACTAGAAGGGCCTTGTGGTCTTTTTCTGTCGTCATGTTTCTATGTTTCTATGTCAAGGCTGGGATCGAGAGGCAGGGCTCCCCCTGCACCACTCACCTGGTCAGTGCTGGGCCACCACGCTGTCCTCCAACGATGGGGGGACTTATTCCACCTCAGAGGTGGAATAAGTCCCTTGTCTAAGATTGCAACCCTGGACGTACAGGGCCGCGACTGCAATTGGCCCTGCACATCCAGGGTAGGTTTCCTGCCTCCATCCCACCCTTGCTCTTCCTCCAGCCCTCCCCCTCCCGCCTCCATCCAGAGTTCCCCGCACAACGCCGATGTACATGCGGGGAGCCTAGTACTCAGAATTCGCTCCCTCCGAATAGCAGGGGTTGGAGACATCCAAACCGGCCATCCACCCCTGCTATTTGAGTTCTGTATGACCCCCAATCTGTTTACGAGGATTAGCAGGCTGGTGTAACAACAGTATGAATTAATTAACAGCTACAGCTGAAAGAGTCTATATTTATATCAGTGAAGTTTACTGCACAGTTTAAATCTTCAATTCTTTTTATTTACCCACAATTTTCCATTCATTTTCTCTTTATGAACCAATGGCAGGCAAACCCACAAAATCACCACAGAGCCATTCATACTCAACATGTAAAGTTTCTAATTGAAAATAACTGAAGCAGCTCTACATTGCCAAAACTCACACATATGAAAGCACTTAAGAGGGTGACCAGGAAGTATTAGAATCTGCCCCTAAAATGGAATAAAGAGTTTTTGAAGTGAGCAGTGGCACCTAAGTTCCTGTTTTCCAGTCAGCAGATGTCTGACTGACCTGCTGTGGGTAAGTGAAATGACGTAGTCATGTGGGCTAGTGTAAACTGAAATATTGGTGTTAGAGGTTATTCTGGTTCATTTCAGCTACTGGATGGCAGGGAACATGGAATGAGAAATTTGTATTACCAGAAGTCAGGCATAATACCACTGAATAATATGCTTAAAAAGAGTAAAACTGTAGCTAACCCCCAATACTTCAAGGGAAATGTCTCACTTTGAAAAAACAAAAGTGTTGAATATCACTGAGGTCTTCCAGCCTACTGTTGCAAATTAAAGCAGCTCTTTCCTTTAACAGATCCCTCTATATGTTTAAAAAGGAGAAATTTCACTTACCGTTAATTTCCTTTCCTGGAATACTGCTAGACCAGTCCAGACAAACGGGTTATGCACCCCTACCAGCAGATCTTGGAGACAGAGAATTCTAACCAGAGCTCTGATAGGCTGGAGCCTGGTGATATAATCCTACCCCTAGGGGTCTCCCTCAGTTACGTCCACAAGCTAATGCAACATGAACTGTAACATCACCCCAGAGGGTCTCAAGTGAACTATATACAAGGGAGCCGAAGAACTCCCTAGAGCTGAAAACAGTATCTACCTACGAACCCATGGACTGCCCATGGCGAGGCATACCGGCAAAGAGAAGAACCGCGGTCGGCGGCTGCACCGCACCAGCGGCACACCAACCAACAGCAGGGCGGGTTCTGGACTGGTCTAGCAGTATTCCAGGAAAGGAAATTAACAGTAAGTGAAATTTCTCCTTCCAGTTCATACTGCTAGACCAGTCCAGACAAACGGGCAGAACCCAAGCTACCTGCTTTCAAGGGGGGGGTAAGGCCGCCGACAGCTCAGCAACTCCAAAACGGACCTCCTGACGGGCATGAACGTCCAACCTATAATGACCGACAAAGGTGGACAGCGACGACCAAGTCGCCGCCCGGCGAATATCGAGAGGAACTACATGAGACCTTCCGGCCTACAAAGTTGCTTGCGCCGGAGAGGAGTGAGCACAGAGTCCCGGTGGAGCTGGCTCTCCCAGAAGAAGGTACGCCGCCTCAATGGCCTCCGTAACTCATCTAGAAATGGTAGATTCGGAGGCTGCGGATCCCCGACGAGAACCCGCGAACAAGACAAAAGAGCAATAGTCATATGGAAGGGTCCCGCGACCCCCAGATACCGAAAAAGAACCTTCGTAAGGTCCATCGCCCGCAACGGAGACCGACCACTGTCACACTGCGCCTTTGGAAAAGACGGAAAGAAAAGAGGCTAGTCAACAGCGAACGGCGTCAGCACTTTGGGCAACAAAGGAAGGGACAGTTCACAGAGAAACGCCTTCGGAGGAAAACGAGAGATAGGGATGTCGACACGAGAGAGCCTGGAGCTCAGAAACACGGCGTGCCGAAGTTATGGCCACCAAGAAGACTGCCTTCAGAGTCAAATCTAGAAGAGAACATGCCCTCAGAGGCTCAAAGGGAGGAGCAACGAGGGCACAGAGGACAAGCACGAGAGCCCACGCCTGTACAGGCGAACGCAGAGGAGGCCGGAAGGCCTAACTCCGCGGAGGAACCGAGATACGTCCAAATGCGAAGCTATCGATCGCCCCGGTATAGGACCCCGAAAACAAGTTAAGGCGACCACTTGTACTCGCAAGGAATCGAGCGCTAATCCCTTATCCACTCCGGCCTGTAAAAAGGACAGGATGTCCGGAACACCGCAACGCCAGGGTGAGAGGTTATTTCTCGAACACCAACCATCAAGAGACGCCAAACCCGAGCGTAAGTCAGCGTCGTGGTAGACCGCCGCGCCGCGAGAAGCATCACGACCACGCTAGGCGAATAGCCGTAGCGAGCAAACCGGCGGTGTGGAATTGCCAGGCCGTAAGCGAGTAAGGAGCCGGGTCTTCCATCTCCACCGGTCCCTGAATCAGAAGGCCGAGCAACGCCTCGAGGCGGAGCAGCGACGCCCCAGACAGACAGAAGAGATCCGCATACCATGGTCCGCGAGCCCAATTCGGAACCAGCAGGAGCACAGGGTCGCGACGGTCTCGAAGCCGCTGGAGAACCATGCATATCACGGATCAGGGAGGGAAAACACACAGGAGAAGATGAATCGGCCATGGTTGAGAGAGAGCATCCATGCCGTGCGCTCCCTCGTCCCTCCAAAGGCCGAAGTACAGCGAAGCCTTGGCAGTCTGCGCCGTAGCCATTAGATCCATGGTCGGTAGTCCCCACAGGCAAACAATGGACCGGAACGCATCCGGCTGCAGAGCCCAGCCCCCGGGCTCCAGAGAGTGCCGGCTGAGAAAATCGGCTTACACATTGTTCACGCCTGCGATGTGCTGCGCCGACAGCCTGAAGAAGTTCCTCCGCCCACGGGAGGAGCAAACGCCTCTCCTGAGAGACATCCGGACATTGCGTGCCACCTAGGCGGCTTAGGTAAGCAACCGTCGTGGCGTCGGACAGGATCCGAACCGCACGCCGCCGCAGAAGAGGCTGAAACTGAAGAAGGGCGAAGCGCACTTTCCGCGTCTCGAGACGATTGATAGACCCTTGGGCTTCGCGAGGTGACCAACTCCCCTGCGCCGAGGCCAAGCTGCAAGGCGCTCCCCAACCGGAGAGGTCGGCGACTGGCGTCACCAAGATCCAGCGCAGAGACTCCAGAGGGACCGCCCGTAGAAGATTGTGTGCCTGAAGCCACCAGCGGAGACTGCGGCGCACCGGCAGAAGCAAAAGCAACCGGATTCGATAACTCTCCGATACCGGCGACCAACGAGATAGAAGCGCCGTCGGCAAGCAGCGCATGAGCGCTCTTGCCCACGGAACAAGGGCTATCGTTGCTGCCATGGACCCCAAGAGTTGAAGGTAGCCCCAAGGCCGAGGCGCCGCTTGATCCAAGCAGCGGCGGAGCTGAAGAGAGAACTTCTGAAAACGTTCCTGAGGTAGAAACACCCGTCCCCTACGAGTGTCGCACCCAGCCCCTAGAAAATCCAGGACCTGAAGCATCCCAAAATAGACAGAGTAACGGCCCAGTCCTCCATCCAACGGTGGACCGGGACGAATGGCATCTAAACGCTGGAGCCTTTTAAATGAAGCAACATCCGCTGCCCATTGACGCAGGCTGAGCCATCTCCGAGCTACCGACACCGGTGCTAGGAAGCGAGCTGACAGCCGCAAGAGATCCCAGAATGCTTCTGCCCGGAATGCAGCAATGGATTCAAAATGAACCAACTCGGGAACACCGGGAAGCTGCTGAATCCATCGAAGGGAGGCCCGAGCTGCTAGACCTCCGCACACCTGCAAGAAGGAAATAGCGGGCGAAGGAAAACCGGTCTTTAGCAGCCTCCCAACTCTTTAGGTCTTGCTGGTCGCGGAGCGCCTCTCTGCCCTCAACCGGAAGTGTGGTATGCCTGATGACTCTGGTCAGAATGCATCAACTGTCGGGTATGTCAGCCAACGGTCCAAGTGAAAGGGAGACCAAGGGTATAACTGACAAATACCGCGTGCCGTACGAATGCTCTGGAAAATGGGATCTGGCTGCAACCGGATTTGAGAATCTGGTGGAGCAGGCGTGTCGGCTAGGGGGAGCGACTCGATCACCTGTGTGATTAGAGCCGGCAACTCCTCTTACCGAAAAAGGCTGAGAACCGTCAGCGAAGAAAACAGACGGAGAATATTCCCCATCTCCGTACTCCAACGAGTCAGGGCTGACCTCCGAAGATTTAAAGTCTTCTTGAATATCCATAGTACCCCGCAAGGCACATGCAACGCCCCAAGGAGGACGTACTGCTCTAAGGTCTGAGGACTTATGGGACCACTTGCGAGACCACGCCATATGCTCGCCTGCTACTGGGCAGGCGTAGGAGATATTCCAAAAGACTCCAAAAGGCACAGGCGTCATGTCAGATGGAAGAGTGTGATGAAGGCACTGTCAGTCAAGGCTGCTGTGGCCTCCAGCGGCTGTGGAAGCGACATGGGAGCTGACTGAATCCTTTCCTGCAGTAAGATCCTGCAGCAGGGGCTCTGAGGAGGGAGGAGATAAGGTGCTGATGAACCCATCTAGCAGCGCAGTGGGAATGGGGAAAGAGTCTCCGGGATGCAGCGTGCAGGTGGAACACAAGCAATCTATTAATTCCCCCTTCGGCTGATTACATATCACATATAATACAGCCAGAGAAACAAGCATTGTAGAGACTTAAACCACCTTTCCTCTTCTTGTTTTTTTTTTTTTAGCAAGGTAGGCTCAGGGAAACCCAAGACTCTTCAAAGAAAAGGATTTTGAAACTCCATGTGCCTCCACAGCATGTTTAAATGTGTGGAAACTGCTGTCTAGAGCTGTTCCCTCCAAAAAGAAACACTGAAGAGAAAAGCAAAATGGCCGCTGGCACAGAAAAACTGTCAGGTATTCACTGAGCTGAGAAGGGAACTGTCAGTCATTCACTGTGCTGGTACAGAGAAACTTTCAAAGTCAGGGTAAGGCAATTACAGTGACTGAAAGTAGGGAAATTAGAGTGTGATCCCTCTGCAGCCACTCAGACCTCCATGGTAGGGGCTGAAAGGTGTTTCTGGGGAGGGATGTAGAAGCTGAAACCCAGCTGTATGAAGATTACAGTGAGTATGCTTAATTAGGCCGAGCCCAAAACAGTCAGGATCCAAAACACTGACTTAAAATTCCAATCAAATGGTATATTGAATAAGACAGGTACAATATTCAGTAAGACGTACAAAGTAACCCGGCTGCAGTTTGTGGATTAAAAATTTAAAGTAGGAATTTCAAAACTCAGAGGCAGCCGGTCCGGATGCAGTTGAAATCATCCCAGAGCAGCTGAGGCAAGTAAGAAAAAAACAGGCTACTCACAGTTTTCTTTCAGAAAATGATACCTGAACTTCCTGGGATGTCCAAACTCTCGTGGCAAAGACTCAGTGCAGCGTAAAGCCAAGGGAGAGCTCCACTGAAGCCAGGCTCAGGAGTACCCAAGTTCATCCGGGGAAGCAAGATGCTGGGGGAAGAGCACAGCTGATTCATGAGGTCCCTGTGTTTCTTCAGACAGCCTATGCAGCGTAAACCTGAATAAGGCATAGCGAGAACTAAAAAAAAAAAACTCTGTCTCACAGGAACAGGCATTTAACAATATTCCCCATAATAGGTAATGCCTCAGCCGGCCATGTTTGTTGGGCACAGTGGGGGATGGAACCCATGAGCCCTGCACCATTGGTCAGTGTCTTAGCATTGTACTGTGGCTCTGAATTGCATCCTGTTCTCTATCCATGCCTTCCGTACTTTTTATTCATTATGTTAATACATAGGCAGAGAAAAAAGGAACCCCTTCACAACTCACAGCTAGCAAGTGTTGTGGAAAAAACCTTAAACAGCAATAGAGCTGTTAGAAGCCAGTAGAGAAGGAATCTGGCTTCCCGCCAAAAACCGGGGCTCATTAGCTATTCAAAATGGCCGCCGGCAAAAATAAACCTCAAAAAGAGTGAATTAAAACCCCCAAAAGCTAAGGAATTAACTTAAAAAGTCAAAGGAGAAGGTGGGAGGGTTGCAGGCATGAGAGAAATGCCTAAAATCGCTGAAAATCAAGAAAAATAAATCGAGTTACCACAGAGTTGCAGACAGCAGTGGGAGAAAGACAGTTTCTGTACTCACAGTACCGAAAGTGCAGAGAAGCCACGGACCGCTGCTCAAACCACTGCCAGCTGCCTCACCACTAAAATCAGCCCCAGGGACTGGATTTTAGGAGGCTTACCATCCAGCTAAATAGCCCTCATGACTAGTGCTGGGGAGTCTGCACATCAGCGATCTCTACTGTGACAGGACACAGGAGCTTCAGCTGGAATCATCCTGGTGCTCAGATAAGTACACTGGCAACTCAGGGGATAATCTCTCCAAGAGAAATCACAAAGAAATAAAGCATTTTAAATTTTTTTGAAGGAGCAAAAAAAAAAAAGCATCCAGATCTGCTGGAGACAGAGAAAAACTGAGGGAGACCCCTAGGAGTAGGATTATATCACCAGGCTCCAGCCTATCAGAGCTCTGGTAGAATTCTCTGTCTCCAAGATCTGCTGGCAGGGGTGCATAACCCGTTTGTCTGGACTGGTCTAGCAGTATGAACTGGAAAGAAAGGGGGAGATGGGTCATGGCAAGTGCTAATAATGCAAAATTCTTTAAAATAATTATGTTTATAGGGTGAAAGTTAAGTTCTCTCAACTGTCTCTCCTGAAGAGCCACAGAAAACTAGTACTAACTCTACAGCACTATAAAGGACTTAGATGCATAAAAAGATTGCCTCAGAATGTTTCCAAAGAATCCAAAAAGTCCAAACCAGTCAGAATCAAATATATATCCATGAAAGTAAAGATCCCAACAAAAATAGTCGAAGTGGATATTCTGGCGTCTTTCATTCACATTTTCATTCTCTGCCTGATTTTGGAAGAGCATCAGTAGAGCTAAGTGTTAAGTTTTATTCTTTACAAACGATTTAATAAAAAGGAGACGTCGCAGTGGTGTGTGGCAACTTTTCCATTCACTTTGACGATAAAGTCCGACAAAAATAACAGATTAAGGGGCTTCACCATTTTTGTTGGGATCTTTACTTTCAGAATGTTTCCAGGCCAGCTTTAGACCTCATATCACGCGATCTAAAAAGGAGCAGAAATTATGATTATAGGCTCAAAAATAACATTTTAGGAATAACTTTAGACCTCCAGAATGGGGATACAATAGAGGCCGTGTTCAGGACCCCTCTGTAGTGGGAGTCTCAGCCATCACTCAACAAAGATGCCTAATGACAAGATTAGGATCCATGTTCTGGAGCACATGAGGTTTGTGATCCCTGGTTGAGGTTTACTGCTGTCATGACTGGATTGAATTGGGAGGAGGGCTTTAAAAATAGTATAAAGCCCCCTAATTGAGTAGTTGTGAAGGAAAATTGAAGTTCAATTTATTTGATATACTGCAAATCTAAAACAAATCTAAGCGGTTTACAATGCCCACACTAATCATGATGCATCATCAAGGCCCACATTCCACCCCAATCCATCCAGTCCCAACTCAATTGAATACTAACTGATTAGCGCATGAGTTTTAGCATGGGGGCCCGTGCGCTTACCACACACTAAACTCTATGCTAACAGTTTAAGTCTGATTTTGGAGGCTAGACTTGGAGGACCTAAGGAAGACAGAGAGGCATATAGATGAGAATTACAAAAATGTAGTACTGAAGTCCCACCTCCAGTCTGGCAGCCTTTCTGTTGCATGAAGGGGAGAGGTCACGTGAAAGGACAGCATCACCCTGGTGTGGCAGGAAATGATCCTGTAGCTAGAACCTGTCCTCCAGGTGATGTAAAACCCTCTTACAATGAGGAGTTTTCTCCATGGACATGTGCCAACGAGGGAAGGGTTAGGACGGCCAATATAGCTGGCAATTCAATCATCCAGCATGTAGATAGATGGGTGGCTGGTGGACGTGAGGATTGGCTGATAACATGCCTGCCTGCCACCTAGACAAGGTTTTAGATAGTGCTGGGGAGGAGCCTGCTGTCTCGGTACATGTTGGTAACCAATGACAGAGGAAAGTGTGGGAGGGAGGTTCTGGAGACTAAATTTAAGTTTTTCAGTAGGTAGTTGAAATCTGCAGCATTCTCAGAAATGCTTTCTGTTCCACATGCAGGACCCAAAAGGCAGGCAGAGCTCCAGATGAGGAAGGATGAGACAATGGTGCAAATAAGAGGGTATTGGATTTCTTAGGAACTGGGCAACATTCTGGGGAAGAGAGGGGTTTATCCGAAAGAATAGACTCCAACTTAACTGGGATGGAACCAGGCTGCTGGCATTAACATTTAAAAAGGAGACAGAGCAGCTTTTAAACTAGATAACAGGGGAAAGTTGACAGTTGCCCAAGGGCACATGGTTCAGAAGGATATATCCTTGAAGGATACTAGCAAAAGAGGTTCCAATAAAGATAAAAGGAATCCAGATGCCCTTAACACTAGAAGCCCCAAAGTGCGTCAATTGACGCAAATGCATCTTCGAAGTTGTATACCAGCGCCACTGCTAGAACCATGTCAATCATGTTCCATGACTTTGTTAGCAAGGTCAAGATGTCCAAATATGTGCATCGAAAATTTAAGACAGATGCACCACCTAGCAGGAAAATGAATTTATACCTAGAAGCCCCAAAGTACATCAATTGACGCACTCAATTGTCTTTTATGCGTCATTTGACGTACTTTGGGGCTTCTAGGTATAAATTCATGTTCTTACTAGGTGGCGCATCTCAATCACTGTTTATAGTTTTACTCCGACATTACAAACAATAAACACACGAGGATGTCATGTAATGACATCACATACTGCACGTATTTAACAAATAAGTAACTTCACATTAATTCACATCTGCATTTCATGCTAAATGCAGTCATCGTGATAATGCGTCAACTGATGCACTTTGGGGTTTCTAGGTAAAATGCCTTTTGGGGCTTCTAATGTTAAGTACAGAGCAGACAGAGTGAAAGATTCCAAATTACCCCTATCAACTGATAACCAGATTAATATGAATAAAATACAACCTCTAAAATGCCTGTATGCAAATACTAGAAGTCTAAAAAATAAGATGGGAGAGTTAGAGTATATAGCATTAAATCAAAGGTTAGATATAATTGGCATCTCAGAGACCTGGTGGAAGGAGGACAATCAATGGGACACTGTGATACCTGGGTACAAATTATATCGCAATGATAGGATGGATCAAACTGGTGGAGGGTTTGTGCTCTATATTAGAGAGGTCATTGAGTCACACAGGGTTAAAGTTTTGCGGGAAACACAATACACTGTAGAATCTCTATGGATAGAAATTCCAGGTATAAAAGGGAGGATGATAGCAGTTGGGGTGTAATACTGACCGCTTGACCAGAATGGACAGATGAATGATGAAATGCTAAAAGAAATCAGGGAAGCAAACAAAAGTTACAACACAATAAAAATGGGTGATTTCAATTACCCTGGTATCGACTGGGTCAGTGTTACAGCAGGACATGCTAGGTAAATAAAACTTCTAGATTAAATAAATGACTGCTTCTTGGAGCTACTGGTTCATGAGCTGACAAGAGGGGAAGCTATATTGGACCTAGGGTCCGATTTTCAAAGGCATTTACATGAGTAGTGCCTTTCAAAAATCCTGGATAAGTCCCTAATGTGCCCAGATCCTATGTGGTTAGCATCGGGGCATGCTAGGGGCGTTCCGGGGCAGAGTGGAGGTGCAGGAAAGGGCTAAATGGATAGCACCAATTTTCAATGTTACCCGCTTAGCCCTCTGCGCCTTAAAGATAGGCGAGATTTTTCCTCACCTATCTTTTAGGCTCAGGGGCTAAGTGGATAACATTGACAATCAGTGCTACCCAGCTAGCTTCTGCGGCTTCCAGGTTGTGCGGCAAGACTTGGATTTTCAATGCTGGGGCCACATATGACCCTGGCATTGAAAATCCAGGTTAGACAGATGGCGGGCAGTGGGCTATGCACAGACCCGGCGCATAGCACCACCCAGATGAAAATCAGCCCCTAGTCCTTAATGGAACACAGGATCTGGTACAAGAGATAAGGGTGTTGTGGCCACTTCGCAACAGTAAACATAGCATGATCACATTTGATTTAATAAATGGAGGAAGGACGGCAAGGAAATCCATAGTATTACCTTTTAACTTTCAGAAGGGAGACTATGATAAAATTAGTAAAACAGTTAAGAAAAAACTAAAAGGAGCAGCTGCAAAGGTTAAAGATTTGCATCATGCATGGGGGTTGTTTAAAAATCCTATCTTGGAAGCACAAACCAGATGTATTCCATGCTTTAAAGTAGAAGGAAGGCCAAAAATCTGCCAGCATGGTTTAAAGGTGAGGTCAGAGAGGCTGTTGTAGCCAAAAAAGCATCTTCAGGAAATGGAAACAGGAAACAACATAAGCACTGGCAAGTTAGATGCAAGGCAGGCCAAGAAAGAATTTGAAAAAAAGCTTCACATGGAAGCAAAAAAGCATTATAAAAACTTTTTCAAGTACATTCATAGCAAAAAACCTGAGAGAAAGTCAGTTGGACCATTAGATGACAGAAGGGTAAAAGGGGTGCCAAGGGAATTTGCTTTGGTTTTTATTGAAGAAAATGTAGGGAGGCTACCCATGCCTAAAATGTATTTAAAGGTGATATATCATATGAATTGAAAGAAATATTAATAAACTGGGAAGATGCATTACAACTATTTGATAAACTGAAGAGTAGCAAATCACCTGGACCAGATGGTATATATGGAAAGGTTTTTGAGAGAACGGAAATATAAGACTTCAGACCTACTATTAGTAATCTGTGAACTATCATTAAAATCATCTTTAGTACCTGAAGATTGGAGAATAGCCATTGTAATGGCAATTTTTAAAAAGGGTTCCAGGAGTGATTTGGGAAACTACATACTGTTACATCAATATCAGGCAAAATGGTACAAACTATTACAAAGAATACAATTACTAAACATATAAATAGTTATGGTTTAATGGGAGAAAGCCAATATGAATTTAGCCTAGGAAAGTTTTGTCTTCCTAATCTGTTATTTTTTTAAGCTCTGAATAAACGGGTAGAAGAAGGTGAGCCAGTTGATAAAGTGTTTCTGGATTTTCAGAAAGCCTTTGACAAGGTCCCTCATGGCAGACTCTTGGCAAAATTAAAAAGTCATGGGATAGGAGGCAGTATACTACTGTGCACCAAAAACTGGTTAAAAGTTAGAAAGCAGAGCGTAGAGCTAAATGGCCAATTTTCTCACTGGTAAAAGGTGAATAGTAGAGTACCTCAGGGATCTGTGCTTGATCTGCTGCTTTTTAACATATTTATAAATGACCTGGAAATGGGAATAATGAACGAGGTGATTAAATTTTCAGATGACACAAAATTATCCAAAGCTATTAAAATACAAGAGGACCTTGAAAGACTGGATGTCCAACTGGCAGATGAAATTTAATGTAGACAAGTGCAAAATTATGCACGTAGGCAAGAACAACCCAAACTATGGTTATATGATGCAAGATTCCACATTAGGAACCAATACCCAGGAAAAGGAAATAGGCGTGATCATGATAATACGTTGAAACCAAGGATATTATAATGCCTCTCTATTGCTCCATGGTGCGACTGCACCTTGAATACTGTATGCAATTCTGGTCGCCATATGTTAAAAAGGATATAGTATTATTAGAAAAGGTACAGAGAAGAGCCACCAAAATGGTAAAGGGGATGAAAGGATACCCCTATGAGAAAAGGCTTAAAAGGTTAGGGTCTTCAACTTGGAAAAGAGACAGCTGAGTGGAGCTATGATAGAGGTCAATAAATTAATGAATGGACTGGAACGGGTAAACACAGATCGGCTGTTTACTCCATCAAAAATTAGAAAGATTAGGCGACACACAATAAAGTTACAATGTGATCATTTAAGACTAATAAGAGAAAATATTTTTCACTCAATACATAATCAAACTCTGACAACTTCCTGGAGGAAAGGTCCATAAACCATTATTAAAGAGGACCTAGGAAATCTACTGCTTATCCTGGGACAAGCATTGTGGAACCTATGTACCTTTTTGGGAACCTGCCAGGTACTTGTGACATGGATTGGACACTGGGATAATGGGCTTGATGGACCTTGTTCTGACCCAGTATGGCGGTTCTTATGCTCTTATGTAGTTATGCACTTTAGTAAAAATGCACCAAAATGAGTACATAACTGACTCTGTTTCTCCTGCTTTCCCCCTTTCTCTCCTGATACTGAGAAAGACAGCAATTTCTCAACGAGGAAAACCCATCCCATGATCAGAATATTGTCCTAAATCAGCTTGAAAAAGGCAAATTTACTGTGGGATAATTCCAATCAGAGCGCACTGGGCAAAATATTCCACAGCTGGAGATGTAAAAACTGAAATGTAGTGCGCCTAGTGGTCTCTAATTAGATTTTTGTAAAAGAAGTTACCACTAACAGATTTTGCCATAAAGCACAGTTACTTACCTGTAACAGGTGATCTCTGGGAACAGCAGGAATAAGTCTTCACATATGTAATGAGTCTTCACATATGGGTACGTCGGTACCGACGGAGCCTGCGCGGGAATGCTCCCCAGCGTCCAATCAGAAAGCTTTTGGGAGCATCCCTCAGCGCCTGCGTGCTGCCTTCCCGCCTTTCCAACTGTCTCTCCTCAGTTGAGTTTCATAGCTGAGACAAAGAGAGAGAAAGAGGAAAGAAAGAGAGATAGAGAAATACAACTCCTAGGGGAGGTGGGTGGGTTGTGAAGACTTATTCCTGCTGTTCCTAGAGATCACCTGTTACAGGTAAGTAACTGTGCTATCTCCAGGAACAAGCAGGAATGAGTCTTCACATATGGGGACTCCCAAGCTAAGATGCCCGGAGCCCTAACATGTTGGAGATTGAAACATGCTACACCTCATATGGCCAGGCATCCTGAGGATGGAGGGTAGGAGTTGAACAAGAGAGGAGCTGTAGAAAACAGCTAACTTAAGAAAGGACTACGAACAAGGAGTCCTTGCATGTATGATCACTATCATAAATATATATTGAAATGAACAATTACAATAGGATGCTCACCTGCTGGATTGCAGGAAGTAGAGAGGCTGATAAAGTCTACTGGGTATCCAGTAGAATAATCTTCAAGGTGACCTCACTGAAGTGAAGACGGAGGTCCACATCTGGAGTGAGAGGTAACCCCAGGATGCAACTGGGGTAGCAGAAAAACGGCAGGTCTGCAGTAGGAAGCTTCATGGAAAGCTGAAAACTCTTTTGGCTACAGAAGTATTCAGAGGTAGGAGCAAAAGAGGAGGACTGACCGTTTTTGACAAACAGACATAGTCCTTGAGGGAAGAAAGGGTATGAGAAGAACCTCGCACTCCCAAGAAAGGACAGATGTCTGAGGAGTTGAATCTCAAATGCACTGAAGATCCAGCATGTCTTTCCTAATTGGTGAGAGGCAGGAGACATTGCAGTATGGAGCTTCAGGGATACCTAAATGGAGTTGAGACCCTCATGACCCTTCTAATGAACACCCTCATCATTGGAACCCAAGAGAAACAATCCGGATACATCCTGATCTTTCTAGATATATCAGCAGCCTTTGACACAATCTCCCACGAAATCCTCATAAGCAGACTACAATCAATTGGAATCAAAGATACTGTACTTCAATGGTTCAGATCCTATTTAACCAACAGACAGCAACGAATCCGCACCCTCTCCAAAACCTCGACCCCCTACCAACACCACCAAGGAGTACCCCAAGGATCCACCCTGTCAGCCATGCTATTCAATATATACCTCCGTCCACTATGCTCAATCATTCGCACCCACAACATCAACTTCCACATATACGCCGACGACATAATGCTCTACGCACCGATTACAACCACCAATCCAAGAAACGACCAGCTATCAGCCTGCTTCAACGACGTAGCCAACTGGCTACAAGAGAACAATTTATCCATCAACATGAAGAAAACCGAAGCCCTTATAGTAACAAAAGAACATGGCTTCAAACCACCTACCCACTTCAACATAGGAACCACGCAAATCCAAATCCAGCCCCAAATAAGGTATCTAGGCGTTATCATTGACCAGGCCCTCACCTTTAAACAACAAATCAACAAAACTGCCGGGACAATATTCCACAAAGCTAAAACTGTGGCAACGTCTCCGACCCCTTCTGGAACCCCACGACTTCAGGACAGTAATGCAAGCAGTAACACTGCCTCATCTGGACTTCTGCAACATAATCTACCATGGACTACCTGCCTCACACACCAACCCCCTCCGAACTGCTTTAAATACCACAGCAAGGATTATTCAGAATGCGAAAAAAACGGGATCACATCACCCCAATCCTAAGGGACCTCCACTTCCTGCCAGTTCCAGCGAGAGTCAAGTACAAAGCTATCCTACTCATCCACAAGACTATCCACCAAACACGGAACACCTCACTCCACCACCTTCTGCCTCGCCCATCTCACAACAGATCAACCAGACAATCCTCCAACAACTCCATTGTCGTCCCCCACAAAAGAACCAAGTCCACACAACGGACCTGCAACAGAGCTTTCGAACTTTATGCCCCATCCCTCTGGAAAACCACATCAGAAACAACGCTGACATCACATCATTCAAGAAACAGCTGAAAACAATACTATTCCGTGAACACCTTTGAACAGAATTGCCACCCTATCCTCACAATCTAATACCTAGATACAGCAGAAGTGTACATGTCTATGTCCGCCCAAATCTTTAATTGTTGTCCCTGGTGATGGCCCCACCCTGTAAATTACTACCCCCCCCCCCTCATGTTATATGTTTCACCGCTTTGACCCGGTGAAAAGCGGTATATAAATGCAGTTAAATAAATAAATAAATAGGGTTACGGTAGGGCTGTCAGTACCACAGAAGTGGTTGTGTGCATAATACGCCAAACATACTGTGAAACAGTATGAAGCTGTGCAGCCCACTGTCAGGAACATATAGGAAGGTGAAACCCTTATGAGCATAGACAGATAGGGAGATAAGTATGTAGATACATATTTACCTAGAAAAATATCTCGACAGAGACACATATACTATTTTATTTATTTATTTATTTTATTTACAGTTCTTCTATACCGCACTCTTTTTCATCAGCGCGGTTCACATTAAACAAGAATACTCATTACAAGCAACAGGCTGTTGTGAGTTTACATATAACAGGAGAATTCAACTTGGATTATAACTTTGGGAAACTTTGTACATATTCGTTATGAACCTATATACAACAAATAGCATTTATTATTAACATCTTGAGTAAGTAAGGTATTTACAATTTTACAATTTTTACTATGAGGGCTTGGAACGCGTTAGAGGGTTGTTGATGTGCCTTGGGATTGGGAGAAGTGTAAAAGGAAGAGGTGGTGCTTTATGGCTTTTCTGAATTGCTTGAGGTCCGTAATTGCTCTGATGGTGGGAGGTAGGTTATTCCAGCTTCTGGGTGCGTAGTATGCGAATGCCCTGTCTGTTGTTGAACGTGTGCATTTTGTGGCCTCAGGTGGTGTAACCAGGGTATTTGCAGCTACTGATCTCCTGGATCTGATGTTGGGAGTGTGATTGAGGAGGTTTGAGATTGATGAAGGGGCTATAGTGTTGAGTGCTTTAAAGGTCATGAGAAGGGCCTTATAGGCAATTCTGCAGCTTATGGGAAGCCAGTGTAGTTCCATTAGGATGGGGGTAATATGGTCGCTCTTTGAGGCTCCGTATAGAACCTGGGCTGCAGCATTCATGGCTAGTTGAAGTGTATTTAGGGTGTTTTTTGGGAGACCATGGAGTATTATGTTCGCATAGTCGAAATGGGGAGTGACTATTGCTTGGAATATGGTCCTGAAGCTGTCTGGGTCAAGCATATTTTTCAGATGACGCAGGGTCCTTATCTTGAAATAAATGGTTTTTACCGTACGGTTGACATGTTCTTTGAAGTCCAGTCGATGGTCCAGTACTACTCCAAGGTATCTTATGGAGGGCTTGATTGGGAGGTCTGCGTCTCGTACTTTTAGGGTCTCAGGGGGTGAGAATTCTCTGTTCTTCGTGACTATCAGTACCTCTGTTTTTTTATAGTTTATCCGCATATTCTGGGAGAGGAGCCAGTCTGCTATAGCGTTAAAGCAGTCAACTAGTGTTGTGTAATCTGGGAGCGTGACATTGATTGGTGTGAATATTAGCACATCATCTGCATAGATTAGCGAGGATATGCCAAAGGAGCGAGTGATATCGCATAGAGGCTGCATGTAAATATTAAATAGCAGCGCTGATAGAGATGAGCCCTGAGGTACTCCTTGTTTTAGATGGAAAGGTTCAGAGGTGCCTGCAACTGTCCTAACTTGTTGCAATCGATCTTCCAGGTATGACTTGCACCATTCCCATGCTAGCCCGTGGATTCCCTTGTTATATAGATGGGTTAAAAGTATTTCGTGATCCACGGAGTCAAAAGCTGCAGAGATGTCGAGGAAAATTAGTGCAAAGCCCTTTTTGATGTCATCTATCCCGCTGATGAGTGTATTGGATAAGGTGGTTAGCAGTGTCTCCACTCCGTGAGCTTCCCTGAATCCATGCTGACTGGGATCAAGCGGTGAGGAGGTGTCTATGTGTTGTTGGATCTGATTGTTGGTTACTTTCCCAATTATTTTGGATAGTAGAGGTATACTAGAGATCGGGCGGTATGATTCTTCTCTTGTTGGGTCTAGTTGATTGTTCTTTAGCAGAGGTCTTATGGAGGTCTGCTTTAGGGCCGATGGGAAGATGCCTGTTGAGAAGGACATGTTTATTATTTCTGCTATGATTGGGCTGAAGTCGGAGCGCATAGCTCTTATCCAGTGTGCTGGGCAGGGGTCGTTAGGTGCTGTGGTGGTATTCATTTTGATGATAATGTCTTCAACGCATTTTGCTGAGGGCGATGAGAGCTGAAGGAGAGGAACATGTTGTGTATGTTGTTGGGGGGGACTTGGGGAGGAAGAAGTTGTAGTTCTGATGGCTTTGGATTGTATAAAGCTGGCATATCTTTGAGGGTGTATGGGTTCCTGTTGCGGTGGTGAAGGTTCTGTGGTTAGAGACTTTACTAGATTGAAGAGTTCTTGTGGTTTGTTTAGTGAGCGGTTGAGGAGTTCTGAGTGGTATGTTTTTCTTGTGTTCCATATTGCTTCACGGTGGACTCCCAGATGGGTCAAGTATATTTTTTGATCTGATGGGTTATGGGATTTACGCCACTTTCTTTCAAGCTTCCTCAAGAGAGTCAGAGATTTCCTAAGTTCCGGGGAGAACCATGGTGCAGATGGTCTTTTCACTGCATGATTATTCGTTGTAGGGTTTTTGTGGGCTGCTGGTAGTTTGGCATATTGGTTGATGGTTTCATTCCATGTAGTAACCATGTCATTGATGTTGGAGGAAGGTTGATTGAGTTTTGGAAGTATGTGCTTCTTGATTTCTTCTTCGTTGAGAGTTCTGAAGCGAATGAAGTTTGTTGGTGACCGTTTTGTTGTGTCAGTTAATGGATCTTGATGTGATGGTATTTTGAATTTGATCAGGCTATGATCTGACCACGGGACCGGCGTGATGGAGAGGTCGAATTCATAATTCGTGGACGCGTAGGAGGGTGGGGCGAAGACAAGGTCGAGCACATTGCCATGTTGATGGGTGGGCTGGTTTATGATTTGGTTGTAGTTGAGGTTTTTCATTGCATCTAAGAATGAGTTAGAAAGGGCAGTTTGAATGGATGTGAGATTGAAGTCGCCCATTAGCCAATTAGGTTTATCTGTGTATTTGGGGTTGCAGGCTAAGTCAATTATGTTGGATAGTCTTCAGATGTTGAGTTTGGTGTCATGTATATAAGGTTGATGGTATTGTAATTGTTGTAGATTGAAATAGTGTCTAATTGTTTTGTGCTCCTGGCTAGGATTGTACGATATTGGAGATCGGTCTTTGCTACAATGGCGACACCTCCTCCTCTTTTGTTTGCTCTGTTGCATGTGTAGGTTGAGTAATTGGGTGGTGTGAGTTGGTTTATTAGGACCGAGTCGGATTCTGTGAACCAAGTTTCTGTGACCATTCATACGTCTAGATTGCTTTTAGTTATTAGGTCTGAGATGGCAGGCCATTTCTTGCGAGCAGAGCGAGCGTTTATGAGGGCACATCTGAGTTCTTCTTGTTGAGGAATAGGTCGGTTGCGCTTCTTGTTGGTTGTTTGGTTTATTGGTTTATATATATGTATATATATATATATATGTGTGCATATATATATATATATATATATATATATAGATATATATGGATATATATAGATATATCTATGAGAAGATTTAAAGGGCATAAAATATGCACACTTAGCTGACAGATACATCTACAGAGATGTATATAGGTATATACATATATCTATATATAAATATATATGGAGATATATATACCTAGATAGATAGGTTTTAGATAGATGCCTGCAACTAAGCAGACAGAGCTATGCATATCAGGACATTCACATGGAGATGTGAAGGGGAAAGATTCATCTACGCACAGGGAGGTGGAACCTACTTGAGAAGATATATCGAGAATCTATTCCCGCAGGGATGATAGGAATGCTATCCCGTAATAACCAGGATGGTTACATAAAAAAACAGGATAATATCAGTCTGTAAACAGCAAGTCCTGGGTCCTGTGGAACTCTGGCATGGTAAATGGACAGAAACGCATAGAAAGAGATACCAAGTTGACCTACGTGAGGGACAAAAGAGGTATCAGGCGTTTTCCAGAATAAGATATGCTGTCCATAAAATATTAAGATACCATGAGGACAAGCTGCAAGGAAAAAGGGGCAAATTCCCTGAAGGAATTGGGTAAATCTTAGACTTTCACGTGGAGGAGGCTTATGTCCTTTTTTTTTTTTTTTTTTTAAAGGAGATAGTAGGGTGTGAAGAACCCCCACAGTCATAGGGGATGACTGAGGAGGGCCTTTTCAACCATGATGGATAGCCATGAGAGAAACTCTATGCTCTCTAGCAAGGGCCCATAGTGGAAAGCTACTCAGTAGGATTGCAGAGAGCATTATGCAGGAGAACTGGGATATAGAACTGGCTGATGGAGAAAGCTCACAGCCACGTCCACCATGCTGCCAAACCCAGAGATTGGAGATGGCAAGGGTAGAAAATAGTGAAAGAAGCCTGTAGTGAGAAGGATCATCCAAGAAAGATGTAGAAAACTGTCTTGGAATCACTACTAAGGCCAGACAGAAGTGGTGGAAGACAAGACTGGGACTTTTGGAAAAGTACCAGTAGTCAATCACTGGAACTCCTGCATGGGCAGCTATTGAATAGGACAACAGAGGAATTCTTTCTGTGTCCAACAGAGAGAACAGACTGAACAAGAGAGAAAGCTGTCCCTGTCTGCAGAACTGCCCAGACAAAGAAGGGCGTTTACTCAGGAGAAGAAACTCTACAGTGAAAAGAAGACAAGAAAAGTCTATCAATGGTATGGTACCACTCTTACAGGGGAAAAACCTGGAGAGAGGGTAGAGATAGAAGCTGAAGAAGGACTTACCATATGGTAAGTCCCTGCAAGGATAAAATTCATGTTGGTACAGAGAAACTATCATGTGATAGTTGGTCAACCTCTCTTCTTGTCCAGAAGAGGTAGAAAACCCTGTAACTTATATACATGAATATCCTGACAGCTCCGCATACTGAGAGCAAAGGGATTACCTGATAATAGGAAACACAGAGCAGAGTTTTGGATGGAAAACAGTGAAAAACATCTGCTGAAAAGAAGTTAACTGTAAGTTATAAGAGATTAATCAGAAACCTATGGAAACTGGGTTTAGTCAGCCTGGCTAGAGTTAGGATTCTTCAGACCAGGGTGAGACTTCCCCTGCTTGGGAACATCTGAATGATGGGCAGGAGAAGAGGAAAACCTCTTTCTTTTAGGGAAAGGTGGTTTGGAAGGGCATTTCCTACCTGCTGAGGAAGGAGAGGGCTT
The DNA here is from genome assembly GCA_033557465.1 of Ichthyophis bannanicus. NCBI lineage: Eukaryota > Metazoa > Chordata > Amphibia > Gymnophiona > Ichthyophiidae > Ichthyophis > Ichthyophis bannanicus. The sequence continues at coordinate 364,918,237 of CM066033.1, read as the reverse complement.
AGGATGGCCCTCAGAAACAGTGAAGTCAGTGGAACAATGAGCAACCTGACTTAAAGACTCCTTATTGAAGAGATTTTCTCCAGTACAAGGAGTATTACTTAATCTTTGTTGTGCCCATCTATTCAAGTCTGAAGCCTGGAGCCAGGCTTTACGACGTGCTCCTATGGCTATAGCAGAGGTTCTGCTAACAGACTCAAAAGAGTCTAGGGATGCACGAGAAAGAAACCAAGATATATTGTGACTATGACTAAGAAGCAAGGAATAGTCTGCAGCCTTGGGCTCTGATAGAAAAGGAGTCAAAAGAGATAATTTCTTGGTGATCTCCTGAAGGGACAGACTCATATAGAAAATATATGAGAGAATCCTTGATGCCAGCATAGATGCTTGGAAGGTTTGACGTCCAAAGGCATCCAGTGTTCTAGATGCACGACCTGGCGGGAAAGAAGAATGTTTCTTCTTGCTTTTGACCTTCCTCATTGCTGATTCCACTACAATGGAATGATGGGGAAGTTGAGGCTTTTGAAACACTGGAGAGGGGGGCACCTGATACAGAAGATCAGTTGCTGTAGGAGGTGGGGAAACCCTTAAAGGTTTTTCCCATACTCTCAGAAGAAGATCCTGCAAAGAGTGATGTAAAGGAAGCATTACATTTTCCTTTTCCTCCGAAGAGCCTTGAGAAGAGTCATAGCCAGGGATAGAAATATTAAGGAAGGTTGCCATGTCAAGGAGAAATTTCTGAAAAGAAGGATCTCCAATGGGAACCGTCCCTGGACAGGCTAAATTTGAAGTAGTAGCCTGGGCACTGGAGGATGTACTTGTCCGGTGCAGAACAGGATCTGTGATGGAGGGATACTGGTATTGGCGGTTATGACTTGAGACAGTCAGAACTGTATCGTCCATGCCAGGTATCGACTACAAACTAGGCATAGAGAGAAGCTATCCAGGGGAAAAAAGCATGGAAGGAGCTGGTCCCGATGTTACTGCAGGCACCAGCATCGATACCAATACCGGTAGCTGTGCCAGAATCAAAGGCGAAATCGACATCGAAGCAGCCATCGGAGGCTGCTCAAGTGCACCGAGGTAACCAACAGCCCTTGGGAACTATCCTCGGTACCGTGCATCCGGAATCGGTAAGCGTCGGTTCCGAGACACGGCGGTACCCAGTCTTCTAGACTAGATATCGATTCCAGACTCGGCATCGAAGGAAGCGAGTCTATCGATGCATGCCCAGAGGGTACCGACGTCGGTGGTCGTATCGGCGATGCTGCCGATACTGGAAAGTCAATCTGGGACGTATCGATCGGTCCCGAAGGCACCGAGAACGCCCGATGACGATTCCTGGTGAGGAGTGGATCACTCAACACCGGTGCCGATGCCGGGTATCAGTACCGCTCGAAGCGGAAGCCACCACCGCACATGGCTCAAATAGTGGAAAGGTCATCTGGGTCGTATCGATCGGTCCCGAAGGTACCGAGTACGCCCGATGACGATTCCTGGTGAGGAGTGGATCACTCAACACCGGTGCTGATGCCAGGGTATCGGTACCGCTCGAAGCGGATGCCACCACCGAGCATGGCTCAGGTATGTTCTGTGAGGGGTGAACCCCAGGAACAACCTGATACCCCTGAAGTGCTTTGGAGCCCGAAGACTCCCGCCGGGGTTTTGAAGCCAATAGGGACTTGGAGAGAAGGCCGGAGCTGTCATCATGCTTAGCATGAGACTTATTATCCAAGTATTGGCTAGTCTTAACAGACTGTTTGTGGGTTACCTGATCCTGTAGAGAAGAAATGGTCGGTGCCCTTACACTGGAAGGGAAAACTGTATCGAGGGAAACTCGAAATAGTGAATCTCTTCTCATAAAATTGGAGCCTGTTGGTGGAAAAGGATCAGGACCCAAACAGGTTAGACACCATTCATTGGAGTCTAAGAAGAAAACTGTATTGCCACAGTTAAGGCACTTCCTAGGAGAAGGCGGCTCCATGATGGAGAGGCCTTACAGGCCCAAAAATTTAGAACAGAAACTGAGGGAAGAATTCCCTGAGTTTAGAATAAAAGAAAAGAAAAAAACCCACCGGCGGTACCGGTGGAGTCGGGGAAACAGCCGCGACCACAAGAAAATAAAAGTAAAAAGGTTTAAGAAAAAATTTTCTGCGGTGACAGGAAGACGTCCTGCCGGCTCCGCGGAAAAACGAAAACTGAGGAGAGACAGTTGGAAAGGCAGGAAGGCAGCACGCAGGCGCTGAGGGATGCTCCCAAAAGCTTTCTGATTGGACGCTGGGGAGCGTTCCCGCACAGGCTCCGTCGGTACCGACGTACCCATATGTGAAGACTCATTACATATGTGAAGACTCATTCCTGCTTGTTCCTGGAGATAGACTGCAATGTGCAGGTAGGAGTACTGTATATGGAATCAGTAAATCTGCTAGAAACATTGGAAGTGCGCTATAATAAAACTTGTCAGTGTCAAAACTTTGAATACGATTCAATATGACTGCAATGTTCTTCAATAAGAAGTGACATAACATGGTCAAATTTTTTGGCACCATGGATGATTAAATTATCTTTAATGAAAACAAGCATTGTCTCACGTCATGCTGATGAAAATTTAGTTCATGGTCACAAATAATTCCTAATATTTTAATGGCACTTCCCCCATCAGGCTTGAAGTTTTGTACTACGGGCTCTAAAGCCGGGGGCAGGGTCTCCAAATAGGTTAGTTTTGTGCAAACCATGACACTAATGAACCTCATTCCTAAGCCAGGGTATGTGGAGTATGATATCAGTCTCTCAGATTTACTGCTGATGCTCGACAGAACTCGCATCATGCCAAAGAGAGCCTCTTTCTGCAGTTTATAAGATGAAACATGTATAAGCAATTTATCAAAGTGCACTTGAAAATTCCTCTTAATCAAGCCTGTGGCACCCAACATGATGGGAAATATCTCTTTCTGCCACAGTTTTTTAGTTTATCATCAATGCTGTTCTGGTGTTCTCCTTTGTCACTATGTCTGGGCTTCCTTGCATCCAGCTTTTTATCATTCGGATCGGGAATGTCCCAGGTAATCATAAGTCATTCCCCATAATTCCCAAAGGGGTCATGATCCCAGTAATTTTCTATGTTTCAATGTTGTAGTGTTTACAAGGTTTCCAATGGATGAGATATGCCACTTTATTGTACCTTTCCATATAGAAATTTTCTGTCAACAGAACTTCATAATCAGCTACAAGATGAGTACTCATTTCCAGCTCTTTCTTACAGAATCTACATATGTCAGTTTTCCCATGCATGCGGTAAACAATTTTGTAAATAAGAGGACTATCAGTCCTCTCATCCTTCATTATCAGTTCACCTCTCCTTACCCATTCACGTGTCTGGTTTTGACTGATGAATGGTTCTTGGAGTAATACTTCATATTTCTCACTGTATTCATACATTTGCCACGTTTCTCATTTGCTGATTTAATTCTTTGAAGAGCTTTTCTCTTGTTTTGCAAATCCTGTTGCTTCCTTCCCTATATGTGCTGGTGAATTCTTACCCATTCCCTTCTACTATCAGAATGCTTGTTCAGGTTTGATAATAGAGACAAATTCTTGACAATTACTTTCTAATTTTAGCATTTTTTTGTGTATTTAAATCTCTTCCTTCAGCTTAAAGAATGTAGTCTTGGTATACACTGGTTCTTACAGATTACCTCATGGGCATGGAGGAGTTTTCTTGTTTGTACATCCAGTTTTTCAAGATATTTAAGAGGCCAGTCTATAATTCCAAAGCTATATGAGTATGTGAATTGCCAGTTGATTACTGACATCCAACTTATTTTGTGATCACCATAAAGCATAGTTACTCACCTGTAACAGGTGATCTCCAGGAACAGCAGGAATTTAGTCCTCACATATGGTATTGTCGGTACCGACGGAGCCTGCGTGGGAACGCTCCCCAGCGTCCAATCAGAAAGCTTTTGGGAGCATCCCACAGCACCTGCGTGCTGCCTTCCCGCCTTTCCCAACTGCCTCTCTTCCAGATGAGTTTTAAAGCTGAGACAAAGAGAGAGAGAGGGAAAGGAAAGAGATAGAGAGATACAACTCCTAGGGGAGGTGGGTGGGTAGTGAGGACTAAATACTTGCTGTTCCCGGAGATCACCTGTTACAGGTGAGTAACTATGCTATCTCCAGGAACAAGCAGGAATGTAGTCATCACATATGGGGACTCCCTAGCTTTAGGTGCCAGGGAGAGACCCCAGAAGTTGTGTGTCCCTGAAGAGGGCTCCACTTCCCCCATGGATCTCTGGCATCCTACCAGGGATGGTGGGTAGGAGTTGATTAGGTATGGAACAGGTGTTTGAGAACAGCCTGACCAAACAAGGCATCCCGGCGGGAGTCCTTGTCCAAGCAGTAATGGGCTGTGAAGGTATGAACCGAGGCCCAAGTGGCTGCTCGACAGATGTCGTCGATAGACACAGAGTGCAGATGAGCCATTGAGGCTGCCATGGCTCTCACATTGTGAGCTGTGACATGGCCCTCCAGAGAAAGGTTCTTACTCTGATAGACGAAGGAAATACACTGAGCAATCCAGTTAGACAGTGTTCTCTTGGAGACTGGAAGTCCCAAATGAGAAGGATCAAAAGCAACAAAGAATTGAGAGGACTTTCTATGTTGCTGTGTTCTTTGTAAATAAAAAGCTAGAGCTCTTTTACAGTCCAAGGTATGAAGATTCCTCTCTGCATTTGATGCATGAGGCCCTGGAAAAAACACAGGTAGGTAGACCACTTGGTTCAGATGAAAAGGCGATATCACCTTAGGCATAAAGTGTGGATGAGTCCTAAGGACTACCTTGTCATGATGGAACCTTGTATAAGGTGGATTAGCTACTAGCGCTTGCAACTCACTAATGCGACGTGCTGATGTGATTGCAATGAGAAAGATAACCTTCCAAGAAAGGAATTTCAAGGAGGTGGTAGCTAAAGGTTCGAAAGGTGGCTTCATGAGCTGCCCGAGAACCAGGTTTAAGTCCCATGCCACCGGTGGTGGCCTAATGGGAGGCTTAGTTAGAAGAAGGCCTCTCATAAATCTTGCTATAAGAGGATGAGAGGAAATAGGCTGTCCATTTAGAGTCTTAAGGGAAGCTGCAATAGCACTCAAATGGACTCTTACTGAATTTGTCTTAAGGCCTGCATTAGATAAATGAAGTAGATACTCCAGCAAAGATTCCAGAGGTATCGCAAGAGGGTTAAGACCCTTTTCCGAACACCAAACGGTAAACCTTTTCCACTTGAAAGCATAAGAGCGTCTAGTGGAAGGTTTTCTGGAGGCATAAAGATCATCTTTCACTTGCTGAGAAAGATTAAGAACTTGGAGATCTAGGCCTTCAGCAACCAAGCCCTGAGATGCAGAGACTGGGGATTGGAATGCCATAACATTCCGTCCTCCTGAGACAGGAGATTTGGAGCAGACCCTAACTCCAGGGAGGGAGCTTGAGAGAGATGTAGAAGCAGAGGGTACCATACTTGCCGTGGCCAATGTGGTGCTATGAGAATCATATGGCCTCTGTCTCTCTGAAGCTTGAAAAGGGGTTTTGGGAATTAGGGGAATGGGTGGAAAGGCATACAGGAAGTCTTGACCCCAGTAAAGGAGGAAAGCATCCCTGGCCTGAGCCCCCTGAGCCGGAGTTCTGGAACAGAACCGGGGAAGTTTGGCATTCCACGGACTTGCAAAGAGGTCTATGTCCAGGGTTCCCAAAAGTTGAAATATCCTGGTCACCTGGTCTGCATGCAGAGACCACTCGTGTGGAAGCAGAACTCGACTGAGTCTGTCCGCCCAAGAGTTTTGAATGCCTGGAAGATACACTGCCAGAAGATGAATCTGATGCTCTCTGGCGAGGGCCGATAGTTGCAAAGCTTCGTTGCAAAGCGACAGCCCATTCCCCCTTGCTTGTTCACATAGAACATGGCTACTTGATTGTCCATATGAATGAGGACTGCCTTGTAGCTGAGCAGGGAGTGGAACACTTGCAGAGCAAGAAAGATTGCTTTGAGTTCCAAGAGATTGATATGTAGACAACTCTCTTGTGGAGACCAGGTGCCCTGGGTGGAGAGGTCTTGCAGATGAGCTCCCCAACCCATTGGAGAAGCATCTGTTGTGAGAGTTGCTTAGGGTGAGGGTTGCTGAAAGGGGGACCCCAGCAACAGGTTTTGAGTGGACTTCCACCACTGGAGGGACAAAATGAGGTGACTTGTGTTTGCTATTTTGTCTGACAGGCACCCTGATGCCTGGGTCCATTGGGTGGATAAAGTCCACTGAGCTGCCCTCATGTGGAGGCGAGCATATGGAACCACATGCACGGTGGATGCCATGTGGCCTAGTAGGACGTATGGCGTAAGGACCCCACTCCGTCCACCTTAGCTTTCTTTAAGTCCAATTATTCCCACTATCGTGCTAGTGTTCACCATGCCAAGCGCACCTACTTCTCTAATGCAATCTTGAAGGCTCCAAACCAGACCCGGCACCTTTATTCTACCCTTCAACCCTCCGCGTCAGCTGCTCATATCCATCCCGTTCCGCCTCCCTCTCTCTTAGCTTCTTTCTTTAGTGACAAGATTTCCTCCTTAAGAACATCGTTACCTTCCTGTCTCCCCCCACCCCCCCCAATTCACTCTCCTCCTCCTTTTGCCTCTCCCCCTCCCGCTTCTCAACATTCCCATTCCTGGGCCTCTTTTTCCTTGATCACTCCCCCGGAACTTCACCACCTTATTTCTTCTTCCAAGAAGACATCCTGTCCTCTTGATCCTATTCCCTCTTCCTGGCTTCTAGATTCTTCTTTGGCTTTTCTACCTCACATTATTATGTTTAACTCCAGTCTATCCACAGGGATTTTTCCCTCCTCTTGGAAGCATGCCTTAATTCGCCCTATCCTTAAAAATCCCTCACTTGATCCCCTGGTTCCTGCTCACTACCGTCCTGTCTCTAATCTTCCTTTCCTCTCTAAACTTTTAGAGAAGTTTGTCTTTGCACAACTCTCACATCACCTGGATTCTATCAACTTTCTTCACCCTCGCCAATCTGGGTTTCGTCAGGGTCACAGTGTCGACACTATTCTTCTTGCTTTTACTAACGCTCTGCATGTGGCTCACGACCATGGTGACATTTCGGTGGCGGTTGCTCTTGACCTCTCAGCGGCTTTTGATCTGGTTGACCACTCCCTCCTCCTTCACCGCCTGCGAGAGGCAGGCCTATGTAGTACTGTTCACCACTGGTTTCATTCCTTCCTCTCTTCTCGATCCTGTGCGGTTCTCTCCCCCTCCCCTTCCACCCCCTCTTCAGATTCCTTTCCTCTCCCCTGTGGGGTTCCCCAAGGCTCTGTTTTAGCTCCTCTTCTTTTCAACCTCTTTCTGGCTCCCCTTGCTCTTTTAATTCAACAGTCTGGAGTTTCCGCTTTTCTTTATGCTGATGATATCGTGTTACTCCATCATACTTCCCCCTCTTGTCCTGACCTTTCTGTACTCAATTCCTGTCTTGCTGAAGTGGCTAATTGGTTGACCCTTAACTGTCTTCACCTTAATCTCACTAAAACTGTTGCTATTTGGCTCTCTCATGGTTGTCCACCCCCCCCCCCCCCTTCTGGCCCCTTCATTTTCTGGCTCCTCTGTCCCTTTGGTCTCCACTTTTCGTTATCTTGGTGTTCACTTTGATTCTGATCTATCCTTTCAGGCCCACCTCTCCCACATCACTAAATCGTCTTTCTTTTTCCTCCGTCAAATTCGTGCGGTGCGTCCTTTTTTATCCCCTTCGGCCCTTTCTACCCTGTTGTTGTCCCTGGTTATGTCTCGTGTGGATTTCGCTAACTCTGCTCTCATTGGACTTCCTAAGTCTCGGTTATCTCGGCTGCAACGGATACAGAATACTGCCACTCGCCTTGTCTGTCATGCTTCTCCTCTGGACCACATTACACCTCTGCTTTTTCGCCTTCACTGGTTGCCCTTCCCTTACTGTTCTCAATTCAAGCTACTCACTTTGGTTCACAAAGCTCTCCATACAGGCTCCCCTCAATATCTCTCCGACCTCCTTTCCTTTCACTCTCCCCGGTATACTCCTCCCTCTTTCCATCTCAACCGCCTCACTCTTCCTTCTCCTTCTCGTGCTCACCTTCAATCCACCCGTGCTTCTGCTTTCTTCTTTGTTGGTCCCGCCCTCTGGAATTCCCTCCCCTCTTCCCTTCGTTTAGAACCCCACCATACCACCATTAAACAAAATCTGAAAACCCACCTTTTCTCCCTGGCTTTCGATGTGCCCTCTCCTTTTGTGTAACTCCCATTTTCCCTGCCCTCCGCCTACCCTCTTGTCTCTTTCCCCATCCCTTACTGTTTCTCCTGTCTGCACTATCTTTTATGACACAATTGTAACTTTCTTTTTCCTTTTCAATGGCTTCGGCCTTTTTAAACTTGATTTTAATTGTACACCGCTTTGATTATTGGAGAAAGGCGGTTTTATCAAAAAACAATAAACATAAACAAAACATAGTTGCAGCATTTCTCGAGCAGTTAGATGAGGCTTTAGCACTGCTTGAGAAGCTAACTGCACCAAGCGAAGGCAACGGGCCTGGGGGAGATAGGCCCTTGCCCTTGTGGTATCCATGAAAGCTCCTATGAACTCTAAAGACTAAGTAGGAGTTAGACTGGATTTTGGGATGTTTATTACCAGCCCTAAATACTGAAGGATACGCATTGTGCAGGATAGAGAAGTCCTGGCCTCTGACTGTGTTGGAGCTCGAATGAGCCAGTCGTCCAAGTAAGGGAAGACAAATATCCCTAGAGTGCGGAGAGAAATGCTGCTACAACAGCCATGCATTTCGTGAACACCCTTGGTGCCGAGGCCAGACCAAAAGGAAGCACCCTGTATTGGTAGTGCTTTCCTTGAAAAAGGAACCGAAGGAACCTTCTGTGGGTTGGATGGATGAGGACATGGGTGTACGCATCCTTGAGATCTAGAGAACAAAGCCAATCCTGACTCTGAAGGTATGGTAGCAGAGCTCTGAGAGAAACCATCTTGAATTTCTCCTTGACAAGGAATTTGTTCAATTCTCTGAGATCTAAAATAGGCCTGTAACCCCCTGTTTTCTTTGGAATAAGAAAATAAGGGGAATAGAACCCTGTGCCCTGTTGATGAAGAGGTACTTCTTCTATTGCCCCTTGGGCAAGAAGGATAGCCACCTCCTGACCTAACAGGTTGATGAGAGAGGTCAGAGAATTGAACTGCTTTACTATTGTATGAGGGGGCATGCTTGAAAAATGAAGCTTGTACCCCTCCTTTATGAGAAATGCCATACTGGGTCAGACCAAGGTCCATCAAGTCCAGGATCCTGTTTCCAACAGTGGCCAATACAGGTTACAAGTACCTGCTGTGATTGATTTATTTAACACTTTTTATATACCGTCTTTCTACAATTCAAGACTGTTTATATAGAACATGAGGTAACAGTGTTGACACAGCTGTTTTACAGGGAACAGCTGTGTTCCCAAAAAGGCACACAGGTTCCACAATGCTTGTCCCGAGGCAAGCAGTGGATGTCCTGGGTCCTCTTTAATAATGGTTTACAGACCTTTCCTCCAGGAACATGTCCAAACTTTTTTTAAACCAAACTATACTAACAGCTTTTACTACATCCTCCAGTAATAATTCCAGAGTTTGATTACGTATTGAGTGAAAAAAATATTTCTCTTATTAGTCTTAAATGGGTTACATTGTAGCTTCATTGCATGTTCCCTAGTCTTTCTACTTTTTGGTGGCATAAACAATCGATTTACGCTTACTCCTTCCACTCCATTCATTAATTTATAGACCTCTATCATATCTCCCCTCAGCCGTCTCTTTTCCAGGTTATTTGCCCCCATCTGGGGGTAAAATGTGTGACGTGGCAGCATTGCCAGAAGCCATGGAAACAGATGGTGACCCGGTGGAAGGTCCGGGTACTGCAGCTAAATGCAAGATTTTCCCTTAGCACAAGATGCACATGGCTAATCAGCTAACACAGCTCACCTCGGGGGAGGGGAGAAGCAGAGTTGCTGATTGGGCACGCCCTAGCAGGAGGCGGGTTCCCCAGAGCAGAGACAGCTTGTTAAACAGGAAGAAGGAAGAAAGAACAGGAAACCGAATGAGAAAGGGAACAGGAACGAGAGAGAGAAGCCGAGGAGGTGGAAGGAAATACAGGAAACAGAAGAAGCAGATGTGTGCTTTAGAGACGAAGTAGCCTTGGATGCCAGAGCCTTTGACTTTGAAGGAGAAACGCTCCCCAGCTGCAATTCCAGGAGAACGCTTGCCAAGCCAAGAAGCAGGTACCAGGGAGACTCAGTGCATAGAAGAACCTTCTGGGAGCAACAGAAGGGCGAGGCACTGAGAGACCCAGGGGTAAAACCTATGCTTGTGGAACAGAGAGCTGACCCGTGGAAAGAATGGCAGACTGCTAAAGAACATTCAGGCATTCCTCAACACAAGGTACAAGGTGTCTTTAATTCTGATAACAGCTTTTATGAGAAGTCAGACTGTGTGAGTGCTTATTTTAAAACCCAGGGCAAACCCAGGTTTTATGAGGGCAGTTGGCTGCAACCAGAAGCTCATTCAGATAAACCCGGTTTTCCTCCTCAAACTGCTGACAGAATTAGCAAGCAAGCTAGCTACAAGGACGTAGCAGATATATTTGCTAGAGATATATGCCAGAAGGCTTTAGGAGGTCATAAGTTTGAATTGCTGTCTAAAAATCCTTCACCTGCAAATGAACTGACTTACCCAGCACTTGCTGACAGAGACAAGTGGGGGAGGGGTAACTCCAGTGCAGTGAATGAGCATAGTAAGAGAGACGGCATTGTTTGTTTACTTGAAGAGAAACCCACAAGTTATCACTCACCCCAGGAAGGAGTTAATTCCCCGCCTAGCCCATATAGCAAGCAGGCTGAAGAACTCCTGAAAGAGTTTAGAGATTTCTTAGAGAAACGAACTGTTCCTGGACAGAAAGTAATTGAGTCAGTACAGAGCCCAGAAGCACAAGTGCCATTGGTTCTTCCCTTACCAATGGTGGATTTGAATCAGCCAATGGACTGCTCAACCTGTCTCATAGACAAAGAATAGTCAAGCAAAGCTTGTGTGGTCATTCATTATAATATGCTGAAATGCATGCTGTTTAAGTTCCTTACCTCAAGAGCTTATGAAGAGATAAGAATAAGCTGAAGCACAACTTAGTTACAGTGCATGAACTTTATTGTTTGCTCTTTGTTTAAGTAATTTCAAGTAAAGCTCGCATGACAGGAATGTGAACTCCTGTGTTAAAGGACAGTTTTGAACACAGTGTTGGAAAAAAGCCTGTTTTCCTTTTGTTCTTGTTTTGGCTACAAAAGTATATTCCTTTACGCCTGTTCCATTCCACCACGGAGCGGGAGAAATAAATCCTTATAAAAAAAATATTCTTTATACCTGCCTTGTCATTCGACCTTCACAACTACAACTTAACCTCAAGGCACACCCCTCCCCAAACCCTCAAGGTTAGGGAGCGGGTGCTGGCTATAAATGACATAATCTTCCTGGAATGGTGGAAGGTTCTGGTCCCGCCAGAACCAGAAAGGCTAAGTTCTCTAGCTGAAAGTCAAAGGCCCTGAGGAGGCTGAGGCTGCTGGGCCGGTGGAGGCCTAGCAGCCTTTGCTTTCTTCTGTTTGGGTGGTTGCTGACGTTTCCTTGAAAGCTGACCTGCAGAAGATGCCTGCTGAACATAAGCAGGATAAAATCTTTTCTTTTTAGAAAAAGATGGTTTCTTGAACAATTTATTTCTAACAGGATCAGCAGTGGACTTGGATAGTCTATCCAAGGTGGAATTTTCAGCATCCATTTCATTGGCTTTTTCCTGCCAATCTTTACCAAACAGGTTCTCACCAGTACAAGGGATATTTCCCAATTTGTCTTGTACCCAGAGCTCTAGATCAGATGCCTGGAGCCAAGCAATTCTACGTGCACCTATGGCGATAGCCGAGGTTCTGCTTATACACTCAAAGCAGTCAAAGGCTGCACGGTTGGAAAATTTAGAAACATCTTGGGCATGTTTGACCCAAGTGAGAAAGTCCTGTCTTTTATCCTCAGAAATGAAAGGACTTAAAGTCTGTAAATTATCTGTGACCTCCTTTAGGAACACACCCATGTAGAGACTATAGGAACTGATCCTGGCAGAAAGCATGGAAGCTTGGAAGACTCTATGTCCAAAAGCATCCAGGGTTCTGCACTCACGTCCTGGAGGATTAGAGGCATGCCTTTTTGCACTTCTGATCCTTCTCATAGCGGACTCCACCACAATAGAGTGGTGAGGAAGCTGAGTCTTATGGAATCCAGGACAAGGAGGGACTCGATACATAGTATCCAATCTACGAGAATGAGGAGAGGTGGTAAGAGGTGTTTCCCCCATCCTCAACATGAGATCATATAAAATCTCATGAATGGGCAAGGTAGATGCCTCCTTAGGAGTTTTGGGATACTGTAGAATTTCCAACTCCTTGGCCCTTGGCTCTGTTTCAGGGGCCACAGTAATGGACAGGCCCCGAGCCACCTCCCTGATGAAGTGTTGGAAGGACATATCCTCTGGAGGAGACATCCTGCGTTTAGGGGAGGACGACTCCTCTGGAAGAAGCATCGCTGCATCGACAGAACTTTCAGAATCCTCAGATTCTTCTGAGGACTCGAAGTGTCGTCTGTCTGGATGCTCTTGCAGAGCCCGATACCCGTACCGACCAAGGTCGGTACCGGGAATAACAGGTACCGGAGAGCATCGGAGGACAGGGTACTGGCAGAGCAGACACCGATGCCGATGTCGATGCTATCGGTACCGATATCGATACTGATACCGATGCCGGTGCCAGTGCCGGTAGCGGTGGAGTTGTCTGTCGCAGTACCAAGGGCGTCGATGCCACAAGGAGAGCCGCCAGACTGCGTTCCATAGCCAGAACTCTCTGGTCTATCGACGCTGCAAATGCCTGGATGTCGGTACTGGAGGAGACCGTCGGTACCCCAGAGCATGGCACCAGGAGATCTGTCGAGGCCGAGCCATCGAGAACATCCTGGAACCCTGATAATGCTTTGGAAGCCGAAGCCTCCCGCCAGGGTAATTTTGCCGGTGCAGAATCCTCGAGGGCAACACCAGAGGCATCTCAATGCTTAGAAGGAGATCTACCCTTCGAGGACCAGCTGGATTTATGTTTAGTTACCTGAGATCCATGGGAGGAAGAAGCAGGCCTGGAAGACGTCGATGCCACCGAAGCTGCATCAGAGGGAAACAGGGTACTGAGCTTGGCCGCTCGGTTCTGCCGACCTCTTTTAGACATCATGGCACAGGACACACAATCCGTGATGGAGTGGTCAGGACCTAAACATTTTAAACACCATTCATGGGTGTCGGTGACAGAAATGGTACCGCCACACTTGGTGTACTTTTTAAAACCTGAGGCAGGTTTTTCCATGTTAAGGAAAAATTTTTGGGCCTAAGGCCCAAAAAGGCGCGTGCACCTGAAGAGGAGGAAAAAAAAGATTTTTTTTTTTTTACAGAAATAAGAAAAGAAAGACCGGCGGTACCGGTAGAGCGTCGAAGAAGGCAGACGCGACCACAAAAAGAAAGAAAGAAAGAAAAAAGGAATTCTTCTGTGGTGACAGGAGCACGACCTGATGGCTCCGTGAAAAAAGAAGAACTGGAGAGAGGCAGTTGGGAAAGGCAGGAAGACAGCACGCAGGCGCTGTGGGATGCTCCCAAAAGCTTTCTGATTGGACGCTGGGGAGCGTTCCCGCGCAGGCTCCGTCGGTACTGACAATACCATATGTGATGACTACATTCCTGCTTGTTCCTGGAAATAGCACTTTTCATGAACAATTTTAATCTTGTGTAATATTCTTTCCTTGATTGTCACTCTTTCCTCTACACCTAGGTTTTTATATGTATCTTTTTGTTCAAGTTTCTTAATGCCAAAGTCCTCACTCGGGGAGATGTTTTCTGTTTTGTTCAATTTTCCTTTAAGGAAGGTTGCCTTAGTACATTAGCTCAGAGTAAAAGTCATCATGATGTCATCTGAGCAACTTTTCTCTACATGGAACTGTTCCACTAAATCACTGGAACTGTAAACCTTTAAGTACCCTAAAAAACAATAATATGGATATTACCACTGGGCTGTTATCATCCTTAGGATTAAGGCTAAATCCGTATCACAAAGAACTGATGAAAGGACTCAGTAGATTAAGTGCCATACAAAACAGAGGTGGCAACAGGGAGTTCTCCCTGGAATATTCCTTGCTGGATCTTAGTGTTAGGAATGATGAACTGGCCATCTTCATACTTCAAATGGAGTGTGGTTTACCACATTCTCATGCTGAACTTTATGTACATAATAAATCCAGGGTTTACTTTGTAGATTTCAAGGCAATTTATTATCCAATAATGTGAGATGCTATTAAAGCTTTCTTACAGTCAATCCATGATATACTGAGATTTCTGCTTTGTTTTTTAGCACTATCCATGACAGCCTTCTTCAACAACAACTGGTCTTTTGCTTCATATACTCCCCTCTAATTGCCCTTCTGTTCTATTACCATGATGCTACTGAAATAGATATGATTGTATCCCATGGATAGCTTATAGATTGTAGGTAGACAAGTTATTAGTTTCTAATTTTTGGGAACATTACCTTTAACAACTCTTTGGAAGGAGAGGTGTTATGCCTGTTATAAACCATGCAGTAAAAGTCTGGATGCTGGAGTAATTGATCTTTGCAGTTTGCCAGGTCTTAGATGAATGATCTTAACTGAGCCAAATGTTGTTCAGTCCATCAGGTACAGGGCTCTTTCAGTCCAGGGCTCTTTTTAAGTTGCTTTCCATCTCTTCTGTTGTTACTTCGGGTCATTTCATAGGTTTGATGTTTGTCTTTTCTAAATTCTCCTGTATGCAGGGTAGCCATTCTGCTTCTCGATTGTGCTCTACGGGGTCTTTGTATAGGTTTCTCCAGAAAGTTTCTGTTTCAGCTTTACTTGGTTATGTTTTCACCATGCTAATGGCTCTTCTCCAGTGCCTTGTACAATTGCTTTGGGTTCTCACTAAATAGAGTGGGTTCTCACTAAATAGCTTATTTGGATCTCTCTCTCTTCTTTTCTTCTCTTTGGACATTTTACGCTTCCATTGCTACTTTCAATTTATTGTTGGAGCTTATAAATTTAAAGGTCTTGTTCTGTTAATACAGCATGTTTCAGTTCGAAGTTTTGGATCTCCCTCATTATCTTTGATGATCTTGTACCTTTTACCTATCAGGGATATCTCTGCACGCAATTTTATTATTTTTCCTTCAATGCACTTTTTCCAAGGAGGAGGAGATGTCTTTCTTCTGGCCCTGCATTTTCATAGATAAAATTTTCCAAGTAATAATTTTTGTTGCATAATATTGCATTTGATTTATTTCTGTAATGACAATAGATGGTTCCTATTTATCTTAGTTATCATAACTAAAATTAACTAAAAATTGCTAATTCCTCCACTTCTGGGTTTTTCTCCTAACTTTCTGCTTCTTCTTCAGTTAACTTCTTGGCCCGTCCTCCATTTATCTCGCTCTCTTGCATTTCCAATCTGCTTTCTCTTCTCTATCAAGCCTTCCTTCTAGTATCTGGTTCCAAGCCACCTTTTTCTCTCTTATTAACCTTTTTTTTGGTGTTCCTTTCTGGATCCCTGTCTTCTCTCAAGTCATCAGTTCTTCTTCTTGTGCTCCTTTCCACATCCCCTCCTCCTTTCCATACACTATCCTTTCTTCTGATACTCTTTTCCAGACTCCCTTTTTCTCTTTTTGGACCAGCTTTCCTTTTCTGAGGCTGCTGTTTATTTTTGTGCATATACGAGGTGCGATCAAAACGTATCGAGACTTGTACAATAACACAAGAAGTATAACATTGACAGTAATTGCACTCAGTCTCCTTCAAAGTAGTCCCCATCTGATAAAACACTCTTCCTCCAGCGTTCCTGCCACCACTGGAAACAATTCTGAAATGCTTCTTTTATTATGCTGTGAAGCTGCTGGGTCAAATTTTGCTTAATGGTCTCCAAGCCATCGAATCTCCATCCTTTCAGTGGTAATTTCAGTTTCAGAAACAAGAAATAATCACAAGGTGAGGGGTCAGGTGAGTACGGAGCCTGATGGACTTGCTCGATTTTGTGTTTGACCAAGAACTGCTGGACAAGATATGATAATGTAGTAAACACAATAAAAGTGAACACAAAAGGAAAACTTCCCTCCTAGAAATCAAAAGTATTTTTTGGGGTTTTTTTTGTCCATTATGCAGTCTGTGGAGTTACCCTCTATTCCGGTTTTGTTGGCAACTTTAGATGTTGTAGCCCTCTACTCAAATATTTCCCAGTCCCAGGCATTTCAGGTGATTTCGGAGTTGATACTCCCGTTGCCTCTTGCTTACCACAGCATTTTGTTTTATCTTTATTACGGATGGTACTGGAGAAAAATTATTTCCTTTATGCAAATTCCTTTTATTTACAAATTTTCGGAATAGCTATAGGGGCCACAGTTGCCCCATCAGTGGCAACCCTGTTTATGGCAGATTTTGAACAGTGGTTTGTTTACCCATCCGAATGGTTTTCGGAGGTGGTTTGAACGCTGGAGGAAGTGTTTTATCAGAAGGGGACTACTTTGACGGAGACTGAGTGCAGTTACTGTCAATGTTCGGAGGTTGTTTTATGGAAAAGATTCTTGGATGACATCTTTATCTTATGGAAAGGAGAGGCTACTGCATTACACAATTTATTCAATTTTTGAATCAAGCAGATCCTCATATAAAGTTTACTTTAAAATCTGATAGTTAACAAATTGAATTTTTGGATGTTCTAATTTCACTGCAGGATGGGGTTTTGACAACTTCATTATTTTGGAAATCGGTTCAACGGAATACACTTTTGACTTATTCAAGTTTTCATCCTCCCTCGTTGAAACGGGGGCTTTCCTTAGCCACTTCTTAAGGCTACAAAGAATTTGTTCGTCTTGCAGTGATTTTAAATCACATGCTTGGGAATTAAGTCAGCGTCTGCAAGCGTGGGGATACCCGACACGTTTAATTCAAAAAGCCTATAAACGTGCTTTATTCAATCATAGAGAATGGCTGTTGGATACTACAAAGACATACGTCAGGGGAGAAGATTGTTGGAGTCTTTCCCTTTAATAATCGGATCCATACAGTACGATCTATTTTACAAAAACATTGGCGGGTCTATAACTGTTTTCAGAAAAGATTATGTGTAGCCTATACTAGAGGCAGAAATTTACGTGATAGGTTAGTCCATGTGGCCCCCAAGATTCAAGAGGTTGTTGAACAGAGTGGTCATTCCCCTTGTTGGTATGGTGCCTATTGTTTGGGATCCTTGGTGAGTACTGCCTGGACTGACCCCTCTACTCAAAAATTGTGGTCATTCCAACATTCTACCACATGTGACTCTTCATTTGTGGTCTATTTGATCTGTTACCCTTGTGGGCTCAGTTATGTAGGTCGTACTATTCGTCCCCTTAGGGTACATTTAGCAGAACATGCATCACGTATCCGCACTAGGGTTCTTTCAGCTCCGTTGGTTCAACATGCGATTGCCCAAAATCACACCTTTGAACATTTTTCTTGGAGAGCAATCGATTGGATACCTCCTCTTATTTTGGGGGGGGGGGGGGGAAATAGGGTGCAGAAATTACAATATGCTGAACAACGTTGGATTTTTAGACTTAACACCGTTGCTCCAAAAGGTCTCAATCTGGAATTGGACTGGCACAGTTTACTATGATGTCCGTTTTCGGAGACGTTAGCATTTTGTTGCTTCTAGCCCCAGATTGGATGTGCAGTGGACAGGTGATTAGTCCTTTACATCAGATGCCGATTTTAACCTTTTGAAGGCCTACTTTAAATTTTTAATCCACATTCTGAAGCCGGGTTAATTTTTGCATATTTCAGGAAAATTGTACCCGTCTTATTCAATATGTTCTAATAGTGATTTTCCTTCTGCTATGGTCATGTATTATATACCATTTGATAGGAATATTTAGTCAGAATTTTGGATCCCGAGAGTTTTGGGCTCGGCCTGGAAAGGGTTAAAGTAGCTTCCTCAGTTGATTTTGTCTTGGCGATTTCTTCTATTTGGTGATGATATGTTTAACCTGAAGCAGGGTGTTTGAAAATTTAAACACAAAATGCAGGACTGTGTTGGAGTTCATATCACCTTTCTCTGCAGTTAAGTACAAACAACATTGCTTGGTCATGTAAGTTCACTTGGCCTCTATGTTCAACTGCTTTTTGTTGATTAAAATGGACTCGCATTCACTATTGCCTTAGCTTTTCAAATGTTAGCTTGGGCAAGGTGTTTCATGGTCCGACAAAAAAATACTTTTGATTTCTAGGCGGGAAGTTTTTCTTTTGGGTTCACTTTTATTGTGTTTACTAGATTTGGGGCTTGGTGAACTTACATGTCCGAGGGGTTGGTTTTTGCTGTTTTGCGATTGGACAAGATATGCTGCCTGAGCTGGGAAGAGCCCCCCATTGCAAGCTCTCCTGGAACTCTGAATCTGCTTGCTTTTTGCTGTTTGTGAGTGCTGTCTGCCTCTCTCTCTCTCTATTTATTTATTTATCATTGCTAGTGTGCTCTTTTACCTCGTTTGTACCCTCTTGCACTATTGTTCAGCTTTCTCAGCTGAGTAACTTATACCCCACCCATCCCCTGGCACTCCGTTTCTTACAGCTGTCATCTGCTCATTACCTTACTTATTTCACAGATGCACCAAATCCCCTGTGGGATATCTCTCCAACCTATCTACTGACCTCTGTTCTCCTCTCCATCTCTCGTCTAGGCTTCTTATCACTTTGACTTCCTATTCTTCATACTACCTAATTGTCTCCCAACACCTTCACTCCTCCTCTCCTTATCTCCCCTTTACCATCCTCATTTCCCCCTCCATTCTGTCCTCTACTCTGTCATCGGCTCATGAGTTTCACCACTTTCTCCCTCTCATTCAGTCACCCCCTCTCTCTCTAAGACAACCTCATCCTCGTTTCCGCTGTGCTGTCTCCTCTCTGCCCTGCACTTTTCTACTACTTCTCCTTCTCTCATCCGGAGATATCAATCCCAACCCTGTCCCCCCTAGATTTCTGTCACACTCTGAGAAGAGATCTGTACGCAACTCTAATCTTATTCAGATCCCTCTCCCTTTCTCATGTGCCTTGAGGAATGCACACCCCATTCTCTAATAAACTTGCTTTTGCTCATGATCTCTTTATCTCTAATGCTCTCCATCTTCTTGCTCTGAGACCTGGCTCCTCCCAGAAGACATGGCATCAGTCACTACTCTCTATCATGGTGGTTTATCAGTTCTCCCACATGCCTAGTCCAACTGGCCAGGGTGGTGGTGGTGGGCTTCTACTTTCTCCTTCCTGCCAATTCCAACCCTTCCTGCTGCCTCAGTCTCACTCTTTTCCCTCCTTTGAAGTCTACTCTATCCGTCTTTTCACTCCACTACCTCTCCAGGTAGCTGTTATTTATTGACCTCTTGCCAATCCACCTCCACCTTTCTCACTGACTGACTCGAGGCTTTCCTTCTTTCTGGATTCCTCTTCCTCCACAGACCTAAAAAGAGAACTCGGACAACTAGAACGTCATTGAAGATGTTCCCGTGACCCAAACACACAGTTTAACTATACAGAAAAGCTTTGATTTTATTGCTCAAAAACACTCAGACTCAATAGAGAATACAATGAAAACACAATCAAGCGTTCTCTAAATAAACCTAGAGAACTCTTTTCCATCACAAATCTCTAATAAGTGAACCTCCCCAACAGGACCAGATACCTAAAATAACCCCACAAGCCTTAGCTGACTATCTCAGCTCGAAATTCCACCCCCCCCCCCCCCATTAACTAACCCATATCCAATATATCAACTCAAAACCCCATTCGACTACTTGGAATGAATTTGATCCCCTCACACTGGAAAACATAACCAAGGTCATCAAAGACCTCAATGCCTCAACCTCTGCTCTAGATCCTTGCCCAGTATCCTGGCTGAAGACCACAAAAGGATCCATCAGCTCCTACATCTACACATAGTATAAGCCTCCCTCCAAACAGGTCTAGTCCCTACACCTCTAAAATATGCCTCAATCCACCCCATCCTAAATGGATCGAAACTAGACCCCGCATTACCTACTTCTTACAGACCTATTTCAAGCATCCCCTTCCTCGCAATGATAACAGAAAAAATTGTACAAACCCAACTTCAGTACTTCATAGACGATGACTCCCCCCTGAACATATTCCAACACGGATTGAAAAAGAATCACGGAGTTGAAACCCTTATAACATCACTTTTAGACACTGTGACCTTATATACCCAGAATCCAACTCAAGGATGTCTACTCATATTACTCCATATATCTTTAGCCTTCGACTCCCTTCCCCACCACCAATTCTTAGATAGACTCTACGAAATTGGCCTCAGAGACACAACACTCAATTGGTTCCGCTCCTACTTAGAAAACAGAACACAACAGGTTCGCATCGGCAACAACACATCCCAACCTTTCACACTAAAACAGGGAGTCCCCCAAGGTTCCAGCCTATCCGCTCTCCTGTTTAACTTATTTCTTCAACCCATATGCAAGATTTTCCAAGACCATGGAATCCATTACCAATTATACGCAGATGACATCATGTTCTTCACTCCTTTCAATATAACAAACCCCGACTTCACGATTATAAGCAAACGCTTTACAAATGTAAAGACTTGGCTCAGTCATCACAATCTATTAATCAACCAATCAAAAACAAAAGCTCTCCAAATATTCACCAACAGCTCCTACACTCCACCGACAACCCTCACTCTTGATGATTTCACTATCACCATAAAAAATCAAATCAAATATCTTGGCTTTATTCTTGACCAGAATCTCACTTTTGGTGAACAAATAAGAAGAACTTCAAACTCAATATACGCCAAATTACGAACCCTTAGAAACCTCCAACCACTCTTAAACCCTGACTCTTTTCTTACTGTCTGCCAAGCCCTCACCACCCCCACCCTTGACTACTGTAATCTCATTTACCAGGGCCTTCCCAAAAACAGTATACATCCCCTCCAAATGGCACAAAACACAATAGCCAGGCTAATCAAAAATAACCCTAGACGGACACACATAATACCTACCCTCCATGACCTCCATTGGCTCCCCATAATACAAAGAATAAAATTCAAAGCAATCACTCTCATTCACAAAATCATACATAATGAATCAGCCCCATGCCTTTCACCGCTTCTTGCCAATCCCACTAACACTAGATCGCGTCGTACTAATACTAAGAACCTCCTGAACATATCACTGAAGAAATCCTGCAAACAAACCACCTGTAACAGAAGCTTCTCTCTCTATGCTCCTTCATTATGGAACGCACTTCCAGAAGAACTACGGAACTGCTCAAACCATGCCAAATTCCGGAAGAGACTCAAAACCTACCTCTTCCAAGAACACTACTCCCTGCCTCCTTAACTCTTTCCCACAATGACCTTGCTCCCAATGTCCTTGGTGCCCCTTCTCCACCCTGATGTACCCATCTGGCAACTTATAAACATGTAAATAGTTCCATGTTCAGCCATATCTACCCATGGCAAAAGTTCTTCTTTCAATTATGCATAGCCATGTTTAAATGTTCTGTTCCTTGTAAAAGAGTGGTGAAACAGTTGTGAAACACTGCTACATTATGTTCAATGTAAACCGTCTTGAATTGAAGAAAGACGGTATATAAAAGCTGTCAAATAAAATAAATAAATAAATTCTCGGGGATTTTAACATTCATGTTGATAACCCCTCTGATCCTTATGCTTTAAAGCTCTTTTCCCTTACCTCCTCATTCGACCTCCAGCTTTGCTCTACTGCCCGAACTCACCAGCATGGCCACTGCCTTGACCTTATATTTTTTTCTAATTGCTTACCTCAAATTTCTGTACCTCAGTTCTTCCCTTATCTGAGCATCACCTGCTAAGTTTCACTCTTCATCACCCACCGCCTCAATCTCATCTTGTCTCCTCCAACCTATTTAGAAATCTTTATGCTAGTGACTCTTTGGTTCTCTCCTCCACTGTTTCATCACTTCTTTCCTCCACTATGTCATCTGAGTCTGTTGATGGGGCAGTAGCTTTCTATAACGCTGCACTCTCCTCTGCTCTGGATGCTCTCACTCCGCCCATGTCACGTCCTGTGAGGCGCACTATACCCCAGCCCTGGCTTTCTTCCACTACCCACTTTCTACGTTCCTGTGCCTGTTCAGTTGAGCGTGCTTGATTCAAATCCCACACCCTTGCGGACTTTCTACACTTTAAATTTGTGCTTGTCTCTTTCCAGTCAGCCACAGCACTCGCCAAACAAGACTATTATATCCATCTGACTGATTCTCTTGTCTCTGACCCTCGGTGTCTCTTTTCTACTCTCAACTCTCTCCTCAAGGTGCCTCTGCCTCCGACCCCTCCCTCCCTTTCTGCCCAAACCCTGGCTGACTATATCCATGATAAAATCCACAAGATCACCCTCCAATTCCCCACAGTCAGCTACTTAACCTCCTCCCCCTCTTCATTCCCAACTTTCCCCCTCTACCTCAGCTACCCTTTCTTCCTTTTCTATGATCTCTGAGGAGGAAACTGTACACCTTCTTTCCTCCTCTAAACTCACTACCTGCTCCTCTGATCCTTTTTCCACCCATCTATTAAGCCCCATCTCCTCCACTGTTGTCCCTTCCATCTCTCATATTCTCAGCCTATCACTCTCCACTGCAACTGTCCCTGCAGCCTTTAAGCATGCTGTACTTACACCTGTCAAGAAACTCTCCCTTGATCCTACCTGTCCTAACTATCAACCCATCTCCCTCTTTCCTTTCATTTTTAAACTATTTGAACATGCGGTTCACCGCCATTGCCTTGACTTTCTCTCCTCTCAAACCCTCCTAGATACTTTACAATCTGGCTTTTGTCCTTTATATTCTACTGACAGGGTTCTTGCCAAAGTCTCCAGTGATTTACTCCTGGCAAAATCCAAGGGCCTTTACTCAGTCCTCATCCTTCATGACCTCTGCTGCTTTTGACACTGTTGACCACAGTCTTCTCCTTGATACCCTGTCCTCGCTTGGTTTTAAGGGTTCTGTACTATCCCAGTTCTCCTCTTATCTCTCCCATCGTTCTTTTGGTGTTTGTTCTGGTGGATCCTCTTCCGCTGTTATCCCGCTCTCAGTAGGTATACCCCAAGACTCTGTCCTGGGTCCATTCCTTTTCTCTCTATATATATATACCCAGCCCCTTGGTGCGCTCATCTCTTCCCATGGCTTTCAGTACCTTCTTTATGCTGATGACTCCCAGATCTCTCTCTCTACGCCTGAAATCTCTCCAGCAATCCAGACCTCGATCTCTGCCTGTCTTTCTGACATTGCTGCTTGGATGTCTCACCGCCGCTTAAAATTGAACATGGACAAAACTGAGCTTCTTATTTTTCCCCCTAAAACCTCCTTCTCTTCCTCCTTTCTCAGTCTCTGTGGATAACTCTCTACTCCTCTCTGTTCCCTCGGCTTGCAACCTTGGGGTCATCTTTGACTCCTCTCTCTCCTCCATACATATCCATCTGATAGCTGCCATTTCTTTCTCTATATCATCAACATAATCCGCTCATTTCTCTCTGAACACACTACTAAGACACTAATCTACTCCTAAATCACCTCCCATCTTGACTACTATAATCTACTCCTTGCTGGTCTCCCGCTAAATCATCTCTCTCCCCTTCAGTCTGTTCAACACACTGCTGCACGGCTAATCTTCCACCAGCCTCGTCATGCTCATATTACCCCTCTTCTCAAGTCTCTTCATTGGCTTCCTATCCATTTCCACATCTAGTTCAAACTTCTGCTGACCTATAAGTGCATTCATTCTGCAGCTCCTCACTACTTTTCCTCTCTTATCTCTTCCTATGCTCATCCTCGGGAACTCCGCTCTTCTAGAAAATCATTTCTATCTGTGTCCTTCTCTTCTACTACTAACTCCAGACTTCACTCCTTTCACCTTGCTGCTCCTTATGCCTGGAACAAACTACCTCAGTCTGTATGTCTGGCACCTTCTCTAGCCCGTTTCAAATCTAAAGTTAAAAACTCATGTCTTCGCTGCTGCTTTCAGATCTTGACTCACCTGATCTCCTTCGTGTTTCCTTACCATTCCCCCTAGATGTATCCCATGTCTATGTGTTATATGTCTTGACTAGATTGTAAGCGCTGATGAGCAGGGACTGCCTCTTACATGTCTGTGCAGCGCTGGGTACGTCTTGTAGCGCTATACAAATGTTCAGTAGTAGTAAGCAACTGTTCACCATTCCTGTGCAACTCTGGCCTCTTACAACAAACTCCATCTCTCAAATGAATCAGAACTTGGACAAAGTACTCCTTATTGATGGTTTGGCCTTTTGGAGCATACTCATGATGAACAATACCCTGATCAAAGAAAATTGAGCATGACCTTACATGAAATATCGCTACACCGGGAAGATGTATTACAACTATTTGATAAACTGAATAGTAGCAAATCACCTGGACTGGATGGTATACATCCAAGAGTGTTGAAAGAACTGAAATATGAGATTGCAGACCTGCTATTAGTAATCTGTGAACTTTCATTAAAATCATCTGTAATACCTGAAGATTGGAGGGTCGTCAAAGTAATGCCAATTTTTAAAAAGGGTTCCAGGGGTGATCCGGGAAATTACAGACCAGCGAGCCTGACGTCAGTACCGGGGAAAATGGTACAAATCATCATAAAGAACAAAATTACACAGCATTTAGATAGTCACGGCCTAATGGGAGACAGCCAACATGGCTTTAGACAAGGAAGATCTTGTCTTACTAATCTGATATGTTTTTTTGAAGGTGTGAATAAACAGGTAGACAAAGGTGAGTTGGTTGATATAGTGTATCTGGACTTTCAGAAAGCCTTTGACAAGGTCCCTCATCAGAGACTTTTGGCAAAACTAAAAAGTCATGGGATAGGAGGCAGTGTACTATTGTGGATCGGGAACTGGTTAAAAGATAGAAAGCAGAGGGTAGGGCTAAATGGCCAATTTTCCCAATGGAAAAAGGTGAATAGTGGAGTACCCCAGGGATCTGTACTGGGTCCGCTACTTTTTGACATATTCATAAATGACCTGGAAAAGAGAATAACTAGTGAGGTTATCAAATTTGCAGACGACACAAAACTGTTTAAAGTTGTTAAAACCCAAGAGGACTGTGGAAAATTGCAGGAGGATCTGGATAAATTGGAAGACTGGGCATCCAAATGGCAGATGAAATTTAATGTGGACAAGTGCAAAGTTATGCACCTAGGAAAGAACAACCCACACTATGGTTACACAATGCAAGGTTCCACATTGGGAACCACCACCCAGGAAAAAGATTTAGGAGTCATTGTGGATAACATGTTAAAACCCTCGGCCCAGTGTGCAGCGGCGGCCAAGAAAGCAAATAGAATGCTAGGTATCATAAGGAAAGGAATGGAAAATAAAACAAAGGATATTATAATGCCTCTGTATCGTTCCATGGTACGACCGCACCTTGAATATTGTGTACAATTCTGGTCGCCGTATCTTAAAAAGGATATAGCATTATTAGAAAAGGTACAGAGAAGAGCCACCAAAATGGTAAAGGGGATGGAAGGCTACTCCTATGAAGAGAGGCTACAAAGGTTAGGGCTCTTCAACCTGGAAAAGAGACGGCTGAGGGGAGATATGATAGAGGTCTATAAATTAATGAATGGAGTGGAACGGGTAAACGTAGATCGATTGTTTACGCTATCAGAATATAGAAAGACTAGGGGACATGCAATGAAGCTACAGGGTAAACTATTTAAGACAAATAAGAGAAAATACTTTTTTCACTCAACGTGCAATCAAACTCTGGAATTTGTTAGCGGAGGATGTAGTAAGAGCTGTTAGTGTAGCTGGGTTTAAAAAAGGTTTGGACAAGTTCCTGGAGGAAAGGTCCATAAACCATTATTAATAAGGGACCCAGGATATCAATGCTTGACCCAATACAAGCATTGTGGAACCTGTGTCTTTTGGGGATACTGCTAGGTACGTATGACCTAGATTGGCCACGGTTGGAAACAGGATACTGGGCTTGATGGACCTTGGTCTAATCCAGTATGGGATATCTTATGTTCTTACATTGCTCCTCATCTGATGGGCTTTTTTGGATCTGGGAGTATTTGGAGTCTTCCATTGTGAGACTTCCATTGTGAGAACTGAGCTTTAGTTTCTGGGCCATAACCATAAACCCATGATTCATCACCAGTAATAATCTTTTTGATGAAATCTGAGTTATTTTTAATGCATTCCAACAACTCCCTGGTTGCAGACAGTTGATCATCTTTTTGGTCAGGGGACAGAAGTTTCGGCATGAATTTTGCAGACCCATGTCACATCCCCAAACTGTCAGTAAGCATGGACTGTACCAACCTGAAACTGATGTCCATGTCTTCAGCAAGCTCCCTGATAGTCAATCAATGATTTCAGCATATTGCAGCATGCACTGCTTCAACTTTGTCTTCATACCTGCTCATGGATGGCCTTCCAGAAGGTTCATCACTGTCAACACTTTGGCAGCCCTCTTGGAAACGTTTGTACCAGTCATAAACTCTAGCACAACTCATGCATTCATCACCATACACTTACTGTAACTTGTCATAAGTCTCTTTCCACGAATCTCCAAGTTTCTGGTAGAATTTAATGCAAATTCGCTGTTCACTTTTTTCACTCATCGTAAATCTGGTGAACTGCTTTTACATGATACCAAATATCATGTGATTAAAAAAAGTAGAGGTGTGCTGCAGCCACGCTACACTCTGCTTCTGACTCATTTCATACGCAGCTTACATCAACAGTCAGATGTCCTAAGGGCTTTGATCCAACCACATCATAAATGCTGGCTTTACTCTGAAAAGTCTTCAGCTCCTTCGCAGTAGCCAGGTGAGTGCCTTCCGACCTGGGGGTCTCATCTTCCAGCACTATAATGCAATTTGTTTTGTTATGGCTTTTAAATTACTAGCTTTTAAATTATTAGCTCTCTGCCTGAGAGCTCGTAAAGGGTTTTGCACTGTTGAACCACTCCTAACAGGGGCTCTGCATGTCAAGCCAAGGTACAAGTATGTGACTTTTAAATTACTAGCGCTCTGCCTGAGAACTCTTAAAGGGTTTTGATACATTTTTAAAACAAAGTAACATTCTTTTTGGTGCTTTAGTTGAAAAGGGGAAATATTGTCTTTGGTAGTGTAGGTTTAACACTGCTTTTAGTATCTTTCTCAGCTCTTTGAGGCTACTGACACCTCATCAGTGAGCCTGATTAGCCTGTGAAAGAACTGAGAGCAGCTGAGAGCTGCATAAAAGTCTTCAGAGCCTTGCACTGTTGAGGCATTCCCAACAGGGGCTCTGCATTTCAAGGTAAGAGTGTGTGGCTTTTAAATTGCTAGCTCTCTGCCTGAGAGCTCTTAAAGGGTTGCAGTACATTTTTAAAACAAAGTTATATATTTTTTGGTGCTTTAGTTCAAAAGGGGTAATATTATCTTTAGAGATGTAGGTTTAGAACACTGCTTTTAGTATCTTTCTCAGCTCTTTGAAGCTACTGACATCTCCTAAGCTACTCCCCCAACTCCCACCCATCCCATGTGAGCTGTCTTGCTTTATAGGGCACCTCCCCCAATTAGCTACACACAGGGACTTGGAATCAGCACATTTAGAACACACTTAAAAGAGGTTAAATGCTTTCTCTCTGAAAGGACAGCTAGGAAACAGGCTGGTACTTTTGTAGGTCTCTCTCTCTTTTGCTTCAACAGCTATAAAAGTTCCACCAATTGAACAATGGATGGGAAAAATCATATCACCAAAGCTGTTGCCTCCATTACAGCTTCTGCCTCTGTCCAGGAGGCGGCACTATGAGTTAAACTAGAAAAAGGAAAAAAGAAATCTATTTGCATTGGCGTGATATACAGACCTCCTTCACAGGTTGAAGAGGTGGACGGAGAGTTAATTGAAGACATATGCAGCATTGCCAGGAAAGGGGAGGTGCTACTGATAGGGGATTTCAATAGATGCGAAGGCATACCTGAGAAGCACTTATTGAGCTTTCAGCTACTGGCTGACAGCCGAAACGTGGCCAAGTCGGGTCTGTACTTTTGAAGGTTTTACGAAATAAAAGGCTTCTTTGTTTTTAAGAGGTGTGGCCATGTCCTCTCTGTGCTGTTCTGATATTTTCAAAGCAACCAACCTTTTTGTTAAAATGGTAAATAATGATAAATGGAAAAGGAAACCATTATAGTTTTCGAAAGGAGTAGCTGAAAAGGTGAAGAAAAAGAGATCACAGAGAGAGGAAGACAGGAATTTATATTTGGAAAAACGTTAGAGAAGCTAGCAATGTAGTCAGAAAAGCAAATTACCGGGGTAATTGAAATCACCCATTATTATTACTGCACTGTAACGTTTGTTAGCTTCCTTGATTTCTTTGAGCATTTCATCATCCATTTGTTCATTCTGACCAGGTGGTCGATAGTACACCCCCACTGCCATCGCCTTCCCCTTTTTACATGGAATTTCAATCCATAGAGATAGTAATACCTGGCCCCCTCAGCGAACAAGAGTACCTAACCTCTCTAACTTCCTTTTCCACCCCTTCAAAGAAAATTATCGAAGACACCATTTCAGCTCTAAACACCACCACTGCACACACAGATCCATGCCCAGCATATTGGATAAAAGAGTTGCGCAGTGACTTCGCCCCAATCATAGCCAACATGATAAAGCTATCCTTTAGCACTGGGTCATTCCCCTCTACTCTCAAGCAGACCTCCGTTAGACCTCTATTAAAGAACGCCAAGCTAGATCCCCAAAAGGTAGAGTCGTACAGGCCAATATCCAGCATCCCGATGCTTGCAAAAATCATTGAAAAAACAGTCTACAGGCAACTCCAAGATCATATCGACACCAATGCCCCACTGGATTCATCTCAACATGGATTTAGAGAGTCACATGGAGTTGAAACATTACTCACAACTCTCCTCAACACTGTAATCTCAGGCATTGATAACATACGACATGGCTTTGCGCTCATCTTTTTAGATATAGCAGCGGCTTTCGACTCTGTTTGTCATGAGATTCTCATATACCGGCTAAGAGAAAAAGGCATCAGCGGATCAGCTCTAGAGTGGTGCAGATCTTACCTGTCAGGAAGATGGCAACATGTTCGATCAGACGGGGCCACATCCGAACCATTTCCTCAAACTCAAGGAGTGCCTCAAGGATCCTCCATATCATCCTTGATGTTCAATATATACATTCAACCCATCTGCAACATCATCAGATCGTTCAACGTGAGTTGTATGCTATACGCCGACGACGTACTGTTGTACATGCCGATTTCACTTGACTGCCCAAACCTTACCCCTCTGATTGCATGCTTCAACACCATATCCGATTGGCTGCTATCACAAAATTTAAGAATTCAACACAAGAAAACTGAGGTGCTTTTCATCTCGAGAAACCCTAACTTCACACCACCCAGTTGTTTGAAGGTACACAATGCCGAGCTACAAGTGAAATCAACTATTCGTTACCTTGGGGTGACGTTGGACCAACATCTTGACATGAAGCAACACATAGCTAACACTGTCAGAGCGGTCTACTTTAAAATTCGATCCCTCAGACACTTACGCCCGTTACTCGAGCCAGAAGATTTCCGCACCATTTACCAAGCCCTCATCATTCCTCATTTCGATTTTGCAAATGCCATCCTTCAAGGACTTCCCCGAGCAACCTTAAACCCCCTGCAACTGGCCATGAACAGTGCAGCACGGATACTATTCGGAGCCTCAAGGAGAGAACACATCACACCTCTCCTGAAACAGCTGCATTGGCTTCCCATTCAAGCCAGGATCTGTTTTAAGACCTTGCTGATGACGTTCAAAGCTATCAAGGGGCTATCATCCCCCTCTCTCTCTGACGTCATACAATCGCCCGCCCCCTGCAGACTAAGAAGAACTGCAGAGACCAATATGTTATCTATACCTAAGGAAACAACAAACTGCACCAAAACAACATCCAACCGAGCCTTCAGTATTTGCGCCCCAAGTCTATGGAACACCCTACCACCACACATCAGAGCAATCCCCAACCTGAGCCAGTTCAGGAAGGCCCTGAAACATTTCCTCTTTATCAAACACCTTACCTACAGCCCTGAACCCCAGCCACTCTCATATAGTTCATCCCCAAAAATGTAAAACACCAAACAGGAGCCTTTTCCATTGAACTTCTTATGTATATAGTTCACCTTTGTTCTCCAAGTTCCTTTATATAGTTGATACTTGTTCTCCAAATCCCACTCCCTGTTCAATGTAATGACCAGACATATGCATTTTGTCGGATGTTTTTTGTTACATGTAAACCGCGCTGATTGCAAATAGTGCGGTATATAAGAATTGTTAAATAAATAAATAAATAAATAAATAAATAAATTATACAGCAAATTTTGTTTCCTGCAAAACTTTAATCCTTTCTGACTCAATGCCCTCTCTAACATAGAGCCCAACCCCTCCACCAATTTGATCAGCTCTATCATTACGATATAGTTTGTACCCAGGTATCACAGTGTCCCACTGGTTGTCCTCCTTCCACCATGTCTCTGATATTCCAATGATATCTAACCTCTCATTTAGTGCTATACGAGGGGGTACCCAAAAAAAACAGGAATTATTTTTTAAAAGCTATTTATTTCAAATTCTTTACAAAACAACCTTATCCCCTTCAAAATACTCTCCATTACAACTGATACATTTGTCCCACCGGTGCTTCCAATGTTCGAAACATTTTTTGTAGTCATCTTTAGAAACGGCTGACAGCTCCTCCCTCTTTTTTTTCTTGACTTCTTCAATGCTGTCAAATCGGTGTCCTTTCATGCCCCTTTTCATGCGTGGAAATAAGAAAAAGTCGCATGGAGCCAGGTCAGGCGAGTAAGGTGCGTGGGGCAGCGGAACCATGCCATTTTTAGCTAAAAACTGTCTAACAGAGATGGCTGTGTGTGCAGGTGCGTTGTCGTGGTGGAAGAACCAGTCTCCTGTCTGCCACAAATTGGGTCTTTTTTGACGAACACTGTTGCGCAATCTTCTTAAAACTTCCAAATAAAAGGTTTGATTGACGGTCTGACCTGGGGGAACAAACTCTGAATGAACTACCCCCTTGGCATCAAAAAAGCAAATCAGCATTGTTTTGATGTTTGATTTGACTTGACGACATTTTTTTGGATGGGGTGACGATGACGTCTTCCATTGGCTTGACTGTTGCTTTGTTTCTGGGTCGTAACCATAGCACCATGACTCATCACCTGTAATGACCTTTGACAGAAAATCTGGATCAGTTTCAAGCTGTTGTTTCAAAACACGACATGTTTCAACTCGATGTTCCTTTTGATTGTCAGTCAGAACCCGAGGAACAAACTTGGCAGCAACCCTTTTCATTCCCAAATTTTCCATTAAAATTTGCTGAACCGAGCTCCAAGATAACCCACTAATCTCTGACAGTTGATCAATTGTCTGTCGACGGTCTGTGAGCACAAGCTCTCTAATTTTTTCAATATTTTCATTGATTCGGGCAGTTGATGGACGCCCAGAACGAAGTTTGTCATCAATCGACATGTCGCCATTTTTAAACCGAGCAAACCACTGGTACACTTGACTTTTTCCCATAGCGTCATCTTGATAAGCTGTTTTCAACATTAAAATAGTTTCAGCAGCATTTTTACTGAGTAGAAAACAAAATTTCACAGCTACACGTTGTTCACTTAAACTTGTCATCATAAAAAAAGAAACAAGAACAAAACAGCGCTAGCAAAAACAATCACTGCAGATGAACAGAACAAGCCAGGTCGACAACACAGGCGGCACTGAACTGACAATGAGTTGCACTATACACGCCTAGCGGCAGAAGTGCGTGCTACACAAGCTCCACCCACGGCAATGTTATTCCTGTTTTTTTGGGGTACCCCCTCGTATATACTAACTCTCCCATCTTATTTTTTAGACTTCTAGCATTTGCATACAAGCATTTTAGAGATTGTATTTTATTCATATTAATTTGGCTATTGGTAGACATGGGTAATTTGGGATCTTTAAGCTCTGTCTGCTCCATACTCGAGGGCAATTGGGCTAGTTTACTCTTTTTTGGAACCTCTCTGCTTTTGGTAGTATCCTTCAAGGATACATTCTTCCGAACCATCCGCTCTTGGGTGACTGTCGGCTTTCCCCTATTATCTAGTTTAAAAGCTGCTCTATCTCCTTTTCAAAGGTTAATGACAGCAGCCTGGTTCCATCCCAGTTAAGGTGAAGCCCATCCCTTTGGAAGAGCCCCTCCTTTCCCCAGTTCCTAACAAATCCAAAACCCTCATCTCTGTAGCATTGTCTCATCCACGCATTGAGACTCCAGAGCTCTGCCAGCCTTTTGGGTCCTGCGCGTGGAATGGGAAGCATTTCAGAGAACACTACCCTGGAAGTTCTGGATTTTAACTTCCTACCTAAAAGCCTAAATTTAGCCTCCAGAACCTCCCTACCACATTTTCCTATGTTATTGGTACCGACATGTATCAAGACAGCAGACTCCTCCCCAGCACTATCTAAGACCTTATCTAGGTGGCGCGTGAGGTCCGCTACCTTCGCACCAGGCAGGCATGTTACCAGGCGATTCTCATGTCCACCAGTCACCCAGCTATCTACATGCCTAATGATCGAATCACCAACTATAATGGCTGACCTAACCCTTCCCTCATGGACACATGGCCCTGAAGAAACTTCCTCGGTGCGAGAGAGTTTTACATCACCTGGAGGACAGGTCCTAGTAACAGGATCACTTCCTGCCACACCAGGTTGATGCTCTCCTGTCACGTGACCTCTCTCCTCCATGGCAACAGGGATGCTGCCAGATTGGAAGTGGGACTTCAGGACTATATCCCTGTAGGTCTCGTCTATGTACCTCTCTGTCTTTCCAATGTTTTCCAATTCTGCTACTCTAGCCTCTAGAGAACGGACTCGTTCCCTGAGAGCAAAGAGCTCCTTGCACCTAGTGCACACGTAAGACCGCTCACCAACTGGGAGAAAATCATACATGTGACACTCAATGTAAAAGACTGGAAAGCCCCCATCTCACTGCTGGACTGCTATCTTCATCTTAATTTTAAGCTTATGTTTAGATCTTTAAGTTCTTTACTTACTAAGGGTTGTTATGGATATTTATACTAATAAAACTGTATCTAATTCATTTAATATACATATAGATATATAGATAGACATATAGAATATATATCTATAGTGAGATATAGAAGGGCATAACTTATACACACACAAATAACAGACATATATATCTATAGAGATGTATACAGATATATATAGATATGAATATATAGGCCTATATATAGATGTCTGCAATTAAGCAGACAGAGATATGCCAATAGAAGTATA
Source organism: Ichthyophis bannanicus (assembly GCA_033557465.1). Taxonomy (NCBI): domain Eukaryota; kingdom Metazoa; phylum Chordata; class Amphibia; order Gymnophiona; family Ichthyophiidae; genus Ichthyophis; species Ichthyophis bannanicus. Next base: position 364,884,651 of record CM066033.1, on the reverse strand, counting down.
TTCACATAGGAGATGTGAAGAGGAAAGATTCATCTAATAACAAGAAGGTGGAACCTACTTGAGAAGATATATAGAGAATCTATTCCCCCTGGTTATGAAGGAAGGAGTCAGGGGAAAAATCTCCCTAACAAGGAACAGACTAGATTGCTGTAAGAATGCTAGCCAGTGAAATAACCAGGATGGTTACGTGAAAAGCAGAGGATAATATCAGTCTGCAGGCAGCAAGTCCCGAGTCCTCCAGAACTCTAGCATGGTAAATAGACAGAGAACGCATAGGAATGAGATACCATGTTGACCTACTTGAGGGGCAAAAAGGGGATCATGCGTTCTTTAGCTAAATATGCGCTGTCCATGACGGATTAGGATACCATGAGGACGAGCTGCAAGGAAAAAAAGAGCATATTCCCGGTGGGAGTCCTGAGGACCAAACCAGGGAATTGAACAACTCTTTAAGCTTTCACGTAAGAGAAAAGCCCATGTCCTTTGTTTTAAAAAGGAGATAGAAGGGTAAGAAGAACCCTTCTAGTCATGAGGGGCATGACTGAGGGAGCCTTTTCAAACCATCTAGGACAGCTGTTTGAGAAAATCCTAATGCTCTCTAGCAAGGACCCATGGTGGAAAGCTTCTCTGTAGGATTACAGAGAGCATAATGCAGGATAATTAGGAGATAGAACTGGCTGCTGGAAAAACCAGTACCTACATCAACTATGCTGCCAAACCCAAGGGAATTGGAGATGGCAAGAATAGAAGACAATCCGAGAAGCCTGTAGTGATAAGAATTCCCAAGAAAGATGAATCCACTGTCTTGGAGTCACTACTAAGGTCAGAAGAATGTAGTGGAGGACAACTCTGGATGCTTGTGGAGAAGAACCAGTGGTCCAATCACTAGGGCTCCTGCATGAGCAGCTGCTAGTAAGACAGCAGAAAGAATCTTTCTGTTTAAAAACAGAAAGGACAGAACAGGAGTAAGAAAACTCTGGACCTGTCTGATAAGCTGCCCCAAAGCAAAAATGAAGAAGGGAGTTAACTCAGAGAGGAAAACTCCACACTGGAATAGAGACAAAACTAGAGGGGCTGAAGGAGAAGCGCTCTAGTGTAATAGTACCACTCTTACAGAGGAAATGCTTGGTAAGAGGGTAGAGAAGATGGAGCTGAATGGAGACTTACAAGTGGTAAGTCTGTAGAAAGGAAAAATTTATGCTGGTACAGAAAACTATCGTTTGATAGTTGTTAAACCTCTTTCCCTAACAGGAAGAAGAGGAGAAACCTGTGACCTATAGGCATGAATATCCTAAGAGCTCGTAAACAGAGAAAAATGGATGTCTTGTGAAAAGAGATCCATGCCTGGAGTTTAGAATGAAAGCAGTGGAAGGCTTCTAGTGAGAAGAAGCCAACTGCAGGTTCTAAACCCCAAGAGGCACAAAAATATGATGATGATAAATCAGAAACCCTGCAGTTGCTGGGTTTGCTGAGCCTGGTGAGAGTTTGGATTTTTCAGACAAGGGCGATGTTTCCCCTGTTTGGGAACATCTGTATGATGGGCAGAAGATGAATCAAACATTCTCCCCCTAGGGGAAGAAAGTTTGGTAGGACATTTCCTACCTATTGGGAAAGAAGGCGGCGTAGAACAGCCCTTAGAAACAGGTAAGTCAGTGGACCACTGAGTAACCTAACGTAAAGACTCCTTATTGAAGAGATTTTCTCCAGTGCAAAGAGTATTACCCAGTCTTTGTTGGGCCCATTTGTCTAAGTCTGAAGCTTGGAGCCAGGCTCTACGTCGTGCCCCTATAGCTATAGCAGAAGTCCTGCTAACAGATTCAAAAGAGTCTAGGGAAGCACGGGTAAGAAACCAAGAGATTTTGAATATGACCAAGCAGTGAGGAATAGTCTGCACTCTTGGGCTCTGAAAGAAAAGGAGTCAAAAGATGTAATTTCTTTGTGACCTCCTGAAGAGATAGACTCATATAAAAAATATATGAGAGAATTCTTGCTGAAAGCATGGATGTCTGGAAGGTTTGATGTCCAAAGGCATCTAGTGTCTTAGACTCACGACCTGGCAGATAAGAAGAGTGCTTTTTCTTACTCTTCACCCGCCTCATTGCTGATTCCACTACTATGGAATGATGAGGAAGTTGAGTCTTTTGAAACCCTGGAGAGGGGGGCACCTGATATAGGAGATCAGTTGCTCTGAAAGGTGGGGGTACCCTTAAAGGTGCTTCCCACAGTCCTAGAAGGAGATCCTGCAAGGAATGATGCAAAGGAAGCATTATGTTCTCCTTTGCTTCGGTAGAAACAGAACCTTGTATAAGATCATGTCCAGGGATAGGAATGGCAAGTGATCTTGCCATATCCCGGAGGAAACTCTGAGAAGAAGGATCTCCAAAGGGAGCCTCCCTTGGACAGGTTAGATCTAAAGAACTAGCCTGGGCACCGAAGGATCTATCTAAGTATGTAGGAATATAAGATCCTGCACGGTGCAGTATGGGATCCTTAAGGGATGGTCGCTGGTACTGGAGGTCAGGACCAGCGACAGTCAGTACCACATCGATCCTGTTGAAAGAAGCATGGAAGGAGCTGGCCATGATGTTACTGTGGACACCGGTACCGCTGTCAGAACCGAACCGGACACCGACATCGAAGCAGCAATCGGTGACAGCCGAATCGGTACCGAGGTAACCGAAAGCCTTCGGCAATCATCCTCGGTACCGAGCGTCTGGTACCGATAGGTGTCGGTACCAAGACGCGTCGGTACCCAGTCTTCCAGACTAGAGATCGATTCCAGACTCGGCATCGAAGGAAGCGAGTCTATCGATGCACGTCTGGAGGGTACCAACGTTGGTGGTAGTATCAGTGCCGGTACCGATACTGGAAAGTCAGTCTGAAACGTGTCCACCGGTCCCGTAGGTACCGAGGACACCAGACGATGAGCCCTGGTGAGGAGTGTTTCATCCAACACCAGTACCGATGCCAAGGTATCGGTACCGCTCGAAGCGGATGCCACCACCGGGCATGGCTCAGGTATGTTCTGTGAGGGGTGAACCTCAGGAACAACCTGAAACCCCACATAGGCTTTGGAGGCCAAAGACTCCTGCCGGGGTTTTGAAGCCAATGGGCCCTCGAGGGCAAGGCCGGAGCCGTCTACATGCAGTGCATGAGACCTACCACTCGAGGGTTGGCTAGTCTTAACAGACTGTTTGTGGGTTACCTGATCCTGTGTAGAAGAAGAAATGGTCGGTGCCCTGAGGTTGGAAGGGAACCGTATGTCGAGAGAAACTCGATGCTGAAAACCTCTTCTCAGAATACCGTTGCCCGAGGGCTCCGGAGGAAAAAGGTCAGGACCCAAACAGGTTAGACACCAATTCTGGGAGTCTAAAAATAAAGTTGTACCGCCACAGTTTGAACATTTCTTGGAGAAAGTGGCGGGCGGTTCCATGAAGAACATGAAGAGGCCTAAAAGGCCTGAGAAACCGTAAGACACTAAGGAGAAAAAATATTCCTTAAAAAGAAGATTTTACAGAAAAGAAAAAAGAAACACCGGCGGTACCGGTGGCGTCGGGGAAGACAGCCGCGACCACAAGAAAACTAAAGAATTAAAATAAGAATTTTCTGCGGTGACAGGAGGACGTCCTGCCGGCTCCGCGGAAAAACGAAAACTGAGGAGAGGCAGTTGGGAAAGGCGGGAAGGCAGCACGCAGGCGTGGTGGGATGCTTCCTAAAGCTTTCTGATTGGATGCTGGGAAGCGTTCCCGCGCAGACTCCGTCGGTACCGACGTACCCATATGTGAACACTCATTCCTGCTTGTTCCTGGAGATAAAATGTTCCATTGGTAACCTGGAACATTTGAAAAGGAGCGTATTGTCTAAAGTTCAATACAGCAAGTACAATAATAAACAAATGTACAAAGACACCATTGATGTAGTCTGCCTTCTTATTTTGGAGAGGCAAAGGGTAAGGAAGTCATACTGAAAATGGGGGCAGGGGTACCAGATCATGATTAATGCCTGCAACAATTGGTGGGGGGGGGGGCTATCGCCCCCATGCCCCGCCCAAACTATGCCAATGAAAGACACTATAAACTGGAAGTAAAATTACCCAGGTAAAAGGCTTTGAAAGCTCTCCTCTTGGTCTTATATAAGGGATATAAGTTTATGTTTATTAAAACTTTCTGTACCGCCCTCAGTATTCCCTTTACTTTAAAGAATCTGTTTTATCAGAGTTCCCAACTGATTATACGCACCTCTATAAATGATCCTTTAATCAAGACTTACCCACTCTAAGAAAAGGGTATGAAAGTGTTAACTGAGCAGTGGCACTAAGTTTAATGAAATTTGTGAATGGTTAAGTAAATGAAGTAAGCAAAACCCCTGCAGCCTACAGTAAATACCATATTTTAGTGCATATAACACGTGCGGTATATGCTTTTTTTCTTACCGCGCAACCCCCTCGCACAGTATTTGCAAAGGTGCGCTATACCAAAACTTTTTACAGGGAGCCGCATTCAAGATATAAAATCTCTGCCATGAATCGTAACCAACAGTGAACTTTAATGAAAACCAGAATATGACAGAACTTTTATAGTTAAATGAGTAGTTACGTGTATAATTATGTAAACCAATAAAAGTGTCCATACAAGAATATTATGGTTTCAAAATCTATTCAATTAATCATCATCCGATTCCATAAAACCTTCAAAGTCACTTCTCTCATCAACATCATCATTGAAATAATTTAAAACCGTTTGGAGATGCTCTTCTGTAACATATGCTGCTGCTCGGTTGCTTGTTTCTTCCGCTCTTGCCACAACTTTAAGAAGATAAGAACATAAGATATGCCATACTGGGTCAGACCAAGGTCCATCAAGCCCAGTATCCTGTTTCCAGCAGTGGCCAATCTAGGTCATACGTACCTAGCAGTATCCCCAAAAGACACAGGTTCCACAATGCTTGTATTGGGTCAAGCATTGATATCCTGGGTCCCTTCTTAATAATGGTTTATGGACCTTTCCTCCAGGAACTTGTCCAAACCTTTTTTAAACACAGCTACACTAACAGCTCTTACTACATCCTCTGGTAACAAATTCCAGAGTTTGATTATACGTTGAGTGAAAAAATATTTTCTCTTATTTGTCTTAAATAATTTACCCTGTAGCTTCATTACATGTCCCCTAGTCTTTCTATATTCTGATAGCGTAAACAATCAATCTACGTTTGCCCGTTCCACTCCATTCATTAATTTATAGACCTCTATCATATCTCTCCTCAGACGTCTCTTTTCCAGGTTGAAGAGCCCTAACCTTTGTAGCCTCTCTTCATAGGAGTAGCCTTCCATCCCCTTTACCATTTTGGTGGCTCTTCTCTGTAACTTTTCTAATAACGCTATATCCTTTTTAAGATACGGCGACCAGAATTGCACACGATATTCAAGGTGCGGTCATACCATGGAACGATACAGAGGCATTATAATATCCTTTGTTTTATTTTCCATTCCTTTCCTTATGATACCTAGCATTCTATTTGCTTTCTTGGCCATCGCTGCACACTGGGCGGAGGGTTTTAACATGTTATCCACGATGACTCCTAAATCTTTTTCCTGGGTGGTGGTTCCCAATGTGGAACCTTGCATCGTGTAACCATAGTGTGGGTTGTTCTTTCCTAGGTGCATAACTTTGCACTTGTCCACATTAAATTTCATCTGCCATTTGGATGCCCAGTCTTCCAATTTATCCAGATCCTCCTGCAGTTTTCCAAATTCCTCTTGGGTTTTAACAACTTTAAACAGTTTTGTCGTCTGCAAATTTGATAACCTCACTAGTTATTCCCTTTTCCAGGTCATTTATGAATATGTCAAAAAGTAGTGGACCCAGTACAGATCCCTGGGGTACTCCACTATTCACCTTTTTCCATTGGGAAAATTGGCCATTTAGCCCTACCCTCTGCTTTCTATCTTTTAGCCAGTTCCCGATCCACAATAGTACACTACCTCCTATCCCATGACTTTTTAGTTTTGCCAAAAGTCTCTGATGAGGGACCTTGTCAAAGGCTTTCTGAAAGTCCAGATACACTATATCAACCGACTCATCTTTTTCTACCTGTTTATTCACACCTTTTAGCTTGAAGTCCGCAGTGTAAGACTTGCGTTTAATTCTGGGCATGATGCCAAGATTATAATAGCTTTATTATAATATGAACAAAATAACAAACGACTTGAAAATTTTAGAAGAGATTGCAAAGTTTAAATGTAAGGTATAATAGAACCGAGGGCCTTTATATGCCCTTAAGCAAGCGACTATGGGGATTCCTTACATGAACTCGTCCAATGGTGAACTCGTCACAGTGAACTCATCCAATTGTTTTGCCATCAAAAGCTCCAATTGTTTGGAAATCAAAAGCACACGGGATCGTAAAGTGTACTCGTCCAATAGTTTAGAAAGCAACATTTACTAAATAATAGGAAGACGTTTACTGATCCTGAAGTAGATGAGACAATTAATGCCTGTTTTGAAATCAAGTGAACTCGTTTAGAAATCACAAGCGCACGGGATGGAAGCTGGAGACGTTCATTGATCTGAAAGGGCATTCATGATAAAACAATTCTCGAGCTAGTCAATCAGAGGCACATGCGCAATATAAGCGAGGGCGCGTAATTACATAAAAGCCCAATTTCCACGCATTATATGCGGGTGCGCGTTATATGCGCTAAAATACAGTAATCTACCAAATACTAAATAGGCTTCAAACAAGTTTAACTGTACTCCTTGGGGTATTTTGATCCAAGTAGAAGGTTTACATCAGGAATCAACACAAAGCTTATGTTTCAAATAAATGAAACTTAATTAAGAATCAGTAAGACAATAACAGACTGACATATTTAAAGAACTACCAGCCAATCGTCATCACTTTAAAATAAAACCAGGTATTAACACTAGTTCTAATACAGAATTCAGCCTCCAGTGGTACATAAAAATGTTTAACCTCTGCCATCACTTATCTGGCATGAGTTCTGAGAGCTCCAAACAGCTACTGTCAGATTCCTTCCAGACTTTTCAGCAACATTAAACATATTTATCCACAAATGTCTGGGCTGGGGAGAGAGAGTAAGGCTCAGACCTTTATCCTTTTTTTTCTCTATGTTTTACATTTCCCTCTTCTGAATTTTCCAGGTACCACATGGATGGAGTCACCAAGGCATGTATGTATCTGCACTGCTTTCCCATATACTTAGAGCATTTCATTACAAACACGTTGGGTCCGATTTTCAAAGGCATTTATACAGGTAACTCCCATAGTTACTCGTGTAAATGCCATATCTTGGATTTTCAAAGGGCACCTACACGGGTAGTGCCCTTTAAAAATCCCAGATAAGTCCCTAAAGTGCCCAGATGCTATGGGGGTTATTCCAAATCACGAATAGTGGGGATGTTAGTCGGGGTGTGTGGAAGAGGAGGCCCGGGGGCAGAGAGTGGGGAAGAGGAGGCCCGGGGGCAGAGAGTGGGGAAGAGGAGGCCCGGGGGCGGGGAAGAGGAGGCCCGGGGGCGGGGAAGAGGAGGCCCGGGGGCGGAGAGTGGGCAGGCAGTGGGCGGTCACCGGCCCTGGACATACAGGGCCAATTCTAATGTTGGTCATTTATGTCCAGGGTCGGCAAATTGGCTAGGGAGGTTATTCCACCCCCGGGATGGAATAACCTCCCTGGATGGGGTTTTTTTTGTGATTCGGGGTGCGGAAGGGGCTGGGGGGACAAAGTTAATCCCCCGCAGCCCAACCCTGGTCTTAGGAGGCTGGATTGTGGGGTCAGGCTGCGGGGAATTAACTTTTTGAGGAAGCATTTGGCATTGCAGCTTTTAAATGGAGCCGCAGTGCCATTGCAATGGGACACCATGGTGCTGCGGCTCCATTTAAAAGCACTGACTAAGTTAGCCGGGCTAGTGCTGTACGTGTAGGCTGGGACTGAATTGCAGTCCCAGCCTGCACATACAGTGCTGTTCGCTATTCTGATTCTGCGGGAGATCTATTTGGTGAATAGAATCGGGCCCTATGCGGTTAACATTGGAGCATGTTGGGGGCAATTCCAGGGCAGAGCGGGGGTGGAAGAAAGGGCTAACCAGGTAGCACCAATTTTTGATACTACCCGCTTAGCCCTCTGCGTCTTAAAGATATTAACCCTTTTGCATCCACATAATTGTTTCGTAACTGAAATTTTTTTTTCTGTTTTTTTAAATTAAGATTTGAGCTAAATGATGCAGAATATAACGTTTTTTTGAAAAAATTATATTTCTAAGACACAATATTTACTGTTGCCATATGGCAACTCCTGTCCTGAATGGCTGAAAATTAAAAACAGTCTTGGCATAAGTTTCATTTACTGCTGGGTGTGATAGTTTAAATAACAGTTTTTTTTAGATGTCAAGCACAGATACACATCACAATTCGCACACAGTGTGCGGATTTTTTGGAAATATAGAATCCAATGAAAAATTTGGGGGAAAATTTGAAGGTTGCCATATGGCAACAACAGCCATGAAAGGGTTAAAGGTTTTTCCTCGTCTATCTTTCAGGCGCAGGGGGCTAAGCGGGTAGCATCAAAAATCGGTGCTACCCGGCTAGCTCCTGTGGCTTCTGGGTTGTGCGGTGAGATCCGTATTTTCAATGCCAGGGCCACATATGACTCTGGAATTGAAAATCTGGGTTAGGCGGAAGGGGGGTGGCTACGCACCGATGTGGTGCATAGCACCGCCCAGTTGAAAATTGGCTCGTTAAGTTTAATTTTTGATTAAAGTTGCAGCACCAACAAAAGAAAAAAAGTTTGCTTAAATAATAATCAGTTGAAGATGTGAAAAATCCTTTATTATTTCTTTGTTCCTGCAGTTTTCTCTTGCTCCTTTGGGCTTCCAGCTCAACTGGAACTTGCCTCTATTAGGCTATGGAACCCTGAGCCTTCATTCACAAATAAACTTCTTTTATAAGCCTGACACTGCCATGACAATCTGGGCTGTCAAGTACATGCCTAGCTGAGTGTTAGTTTAGTCATTAATACGAGTTACACATATATGGCCACAAAGGTGTATTTATGACCTCTGATAAAATACCAACCAGCATAAAAGTATGCACATTGCCTAATGCATGGATGGAGTTTGGGCAGAGCGCACAAGTACACGCATAGATCATAAAATACTATACTCTATGTGTAATCTTGCTAAAATGTAGGCATGAGCATTTACACCAGCTCTAGGGTGTGATTTCTGTACTTAGGCTAATATTTTACAAAGACAAGTAGGCACCTACTTGTTTTTATAAATTAGGCTTAACATAGATGCTTTAAAGCATTTTAACTAGGCGCCTTGAACTACTACTGGAAAGGCGTGAGCTAAATATACTAAAAAGAAAAAAAAACATTACTGGCCAAAGCAGACTGGGTCATTTCAGTGTTTATCTGCCATAAGATCCAGTGCAAATTAAGTGGCAGAGGTTTATACCCGAGTCAACAAAAAATAATTACAGAGTGCTCTTTTGCCTTGCTGTACAGTGAAAATGCAGGTGTTAGAAAGTCAGGCAGCTGACCTTGAGCCCTTCCAATTCACTCTCCAGCTGTTTCGAGTGCTGTTCACTTCTCTCTCGCAATTTCTTTTCCTTGGAAGCTTCTGCTGCTATGGCTTCTGCCTGGCCTTCAAGCTAAAAAGAAAGAAAGGAAATGAAAAGTAGATAGGCTACTGCTAAGTCTTTCTTCCCTAGTAGAGAAATTTTATAGAAGAACAGATAATGATTTTCTGACAAGGAGCATGTATGCATCAGACACAAAATCCATCTTTAATATGAGTGTCCCAACTGCAAAAGGAAATGCCACTGAAAGTCCGATGGTATCGTAGCATGGCAAACTGCTATACAGGAAGACTCAGCTGATATTTCTGACTTTGTTTTGGTCGCTTCACGTTGTTTTCACAGCTCCTGAAGAAAAGCATCAACCGCTGTATCACCCTTTGGACTTAAATAGCTGCTAAAATGTGTCCGCTACAACACAGTGGCAGGGTATGAATAAAGAGAACAGCTATAGACAGCACATGATGACCCCTCAGCCTCAATCTAATGAGAAAACTTCAGAGGTGAGATTCAAAAACAGAAAACCCCAAAAAAGATATCTGAAATCAAATTCAATGAAACTGAGATGATTATCAGCCCTTGCCTTTGCATCTTTGATACGGAATCACTTCAATCCACATACTTGCTTTTTCGTGGTACTCAGAAGTATTCTAATTTATTTATTTATTTAAAGTTCTTCTATACCGCACTTTTTCGTATCAGCGCGGTTTACAAATAACGGAAAAATTGCCACAAACAAAACGGCCATAGGCTTACATTATAACAGGATGGATAACTTGGGAAAGAACTGGGGACTATGTACAGTTGTAGTATAAACTATATACAGGTATCATCGCAGTGTTGGGAGATTATTCACAACATATAACCCGTGCTGGAAAGGTTTGGTTTGTGCTATGTATAAATCATGTTATGGGTGTGTTAGTATCCTCGTGAGTGAGATGTGGTATGGGGGGTGGTTGTGTTGGGTTAGGGTGGGAAAAGTGTAGGAGGAACAAATGGTGCTTAAGAGCTTTCCTGAACTGAGAAAGGTCCTTAATTGCTCTGATATGAGGAGGGAGGTTGTTCCAGCATCTCGGGGCAAAGGCGGCGAAAGATCTATTTCTGGTGGTTTGCGTGCATTTTGTCGCTTCAAGTGGTATAAGCAGCGTGTTTATAGCTACTGATCTCCTGAGTCTGTTGTTGGGGGTGATAGTAATTAGATGCATTCACAAATTTTTAGGGCAAAAATCTCTCAATTTCACTTACATTGCTTAGCAGCTACCAGTTTCAGCAGCAAGAGTGAGACAATTCCCACGGAGGCACATTCTAATATGTGCGCCCAGACCCGTGTGCCCCGATTGGAATCGGGATACACAGAGGCAGATCTAATTCCGATCCTGCAGGGGCTAGACATGCCCTACAGGATCAGAAATGGGTCTGGACCTGTATGTGCAGGCCGGGACACAATTCTGATCGGCCTGCACATACAGACCTCTGCCCCGCTAACTCAGTCATGCTCCTGAATGGAGCCATGGTGCCATGATGTCCCGTTGCCATGGCACCACGACTCCATTCAGGAGCCGTGATCCCCAGCTGCCGACCACTATCTCCTTTCCCCCGCAGCCCAACCCCCAATCTGGCCTTCCATGGCCAGGGTTGACTGCAGGGAACCCCCTGCATCCCCTCACCTTTCCACCGCTGCCTGGGCCTGCCATCCACTGATATCCAGGGGAACTTATTCCACCGCCAAATAAGTTCCCCATCCAGTCTGCTGACCCCAGATGTACAGGGTTGACCTCAGGGTCCATTCTGTAACACGAATAGCAGGGATGGACATCCTTTTGGGACATCCATCCCTGCTATTCACCCTCTCCTGCCCCCGACTAAGCCTCCTCGAACAAACTCCTTGTTCGTATGGGGAGGCTTCTTCCGGGGACGGAAGGGGGGGCAAATAGTAGGGATGGACGTCCCTCCACTATTCATGTTACAGAATAGACCCCCATAGCAAAGCAGCACAACAGCCACCACCTTTTCTGAATCCAAAACCACTGAAGAACAGTTTCATCTTGAAGATGACTAATAAGCACTTACCTCCTTTTTGGCTCTTTCTGTTCTACGTAGATCTTGCCGTAAGCTCTCGACCTTTTGCATCATCACTTCCATCTCCTCCTCCTTATCTCGGAGCTGGCGGACAAACTTTTGTTTCTGGGATCGCAGGTCAGTCAAGCGCTCATTCATCTCAGAAAACTCCTGCATGGCTAGCTTCCGTTGAGTGTGTGCCTCCTTCAGGTCTTTGGTTTGAGACTTCAATCTCTCATTTGAATCCATTAAATCCTGGGTTAAAAAATACACCATAAGGAAGCCAAAATTAAAAAAAAAATCTAAATAAAAGCTTCCACTTCCATTTTGTTTAGCAAAAACAAAAAAAAAAAAATTACCAAAGCTAGTTAAGAAAGTCAGTACATTTGACACATTGAAAATATAAATATAAAACAAAAAAAATAGGGTTAGTATTGAGACTTTCCTAGGTAGGTGACAAAATGCTTTTATTTACTGCCAAAATATTTAAAATGTGAAAGAAACCTTTTGAGAGACGTAATCAACTGCTGCAAATAAATTTAAAAACTACAGTGAGTTAGACTAACAAAACTAGAAATACAGCAAATAACAGCACTCTGGAATTAAAGAAAGCGGGCCTATAACTAACAAGTATTGAATTCTCAAATAATACCTCTTCCATTATCACCAACACAGATGAATTCTTCATCTTACAGGCACACAACAGCATCCTTCCTGATATTACACAGTCACCTAATAGACTCCAAAGTTATTCTGTATATCCATCACAGTAGCAACAACTCCTTTCAAGCCAATTCTCTTAATTATACAGGGGCCTGGAACTGGACAACATATTTTACATCTCTGTTTTCTCTTTCTCTTCTGCATCATTCAGTTGGTCCTTGGTACATACCACTCCAGAACATGGGTAACTATTCATGGGGTTGCCAGGGGTCAACATAGATTCTTCGGCACTCAACACCACCACATTATATGCATTAAGGGTAAATTTATAAAATGCTGGCTAACTCCATGCCCAAGCTCATGTCAATAAACTGCAACACAATAAAGATTTAAACATCACTGCTGAAAAGAGAAGTACAATACCTTTTTTTTTATCATCTGCTTGTTGAATGAGCTGTGTTGGAGCTGGTCTTTTTGAAGTCTGCACTTTAAATTTTTCACTTCACCTGCTTTGTGCTGGGACAGTGAGTTCTTTACCTGAGCGTTGATGTCATCAAACCACCACACAATACACATTTTAAAAATATGCCAAGGCAGCACGTTGCCAAAGGGGCATGCCCCTTTATGCATCCCTTCATGCACAACTCAGGGTACAGTGGTAGGTGAAGGTGTGATTGTAGATTTTTGGTTTGCATCTGTATTTTTGGTAAAGCTCTATGAATTACAATACATGAATATATGCTGGTGGGTTTGTTAGTAAAGGGCTGACTCCTATCATGGGGAGGGCACATTATGATACTTTAATTCCATCTAAAGTTGGATGTTTCTCTTCCCTATGCCCCATTTCCGTTCGTTCAAAAGTCCAAGTTGAATGCATGGGTCTGTCAGAAACAAGAGGGAGGACTTTTTGATTTAATTATGGCTAGACAGCATGACTCCTATTGTATTATTATTAGCTTTTTTTAGATTTGATATACTGAGAGTCCTGGATTATGGATGCTGATATGCAGACTGTCAATGAACTCTGTCCCCCTAGTATTGTTATGAATTCCAAGACCATAAAGGCGAGAGACAGTCAGGGGTATTGGTCTTTTTAAAAAGCGTAGTTACTCACCTGTAACAGGTGTTCTCCAGAAGCAGCAGGAATCAGTCCTCACATATGGGTGACGTCGGCGCCGACGGAGCCCTCGCGGAGCAATTTTCCCCAGCTTTCAAAGAAAGCCTTTGGGAATTGCAGCGCGCATGCGCGGTCGCCTTCCCGCCCAAGGGTGCCATCTTAGCCAGTCTGATGACATAGCTAAAAGACAGCATAAAAATTTGCAAAAAAAAAACTTAAGCAGATGATTGCAACTCCACGGGGAGGAGGGAGGGTTGTGAGGACTGATTCCTGCTGCTCCTGGAGAACACCTGTTACAGGTGAGTAACTACGCTTTCTCCAGGACCAAGAAGGAAGTCAGTCCTCACATATGGGACTCCCAAGCTTAAGGCTACCGGAGACCCTAAGCACAAAAATGAGCTCCCTCTAGCTCAGCGGCACAGAAGGAAGGAATCTTCACTGAATTATCACCCACCGGTAGCCCCCATCCGGCATGGAGGGTAGGAGTTGCTCAAACCTCAAAGAGATTTCGGAGGACTGCCTGTCCGAAAGCACTGTCCCTGCGGGACTCCCTCTCGAGACAGTAATGGACCGCAAAAGTCTGGCTCGAAGACCAAGTAGCGGCCCGGCAGATGTCTGCCAGCGGAACAGAGCGGAGGTAAGCCACTGACGTAGCCTTTGCCCGAACACAGTGAGCCGTGACTCGACTTTCTAAGGAGAGTCCGGCTGCCCCATAAGCCCAAGAGATACAGTCAGCAACCCAGATGGACAGAGTACGCTTGGAGACCGGGAGCCCCAATTTATTGGGGTCAAAAGACACAAACAGCTGAGCAGCTTTACGGTGCTCCCGCGTACGGTCAAGGTAGAAGTTCAGCGCCCTTCTACAGTCCAGGGTATGCAGGACTCGCTCAGCGCGGCTGGAGTGAGGCCTGGGAAAGAAGGTTGGAAGTACCACCTCCTGATTGATGTGAAAAGGGGAGACAACTTTTGGAAGAAATTTTGGGTGAGTCCGTAGGACTACCCTATTTTTGTAGAACCGAGTGAAGGGGGGATCAGACACGAGGGCCTGCAATTCACTTACGCATCTAGCGGAGGTGAGGGCTATCAGGAATAAGGTTTTCCACGAGAGAAAACGCAGAGAACAGGAAGCCATCGGCTCAAAAGGCGGACAGGTGATCCGCTGTAAAACCACATTCAGATCCCAGTCAGGTGCTGGCGGGCGCAGAGGTGGTTTAAGTAGAAGGAGACCTCGGAGAAAACGTGCTACGAGAGGGTCGCAGGAAAGAGGTCTGCCGTCCACCGGGACATGGTGTGCTGACAGAGCACTGAGGTGGACCTTGACGGAGTTGGACTTAAGTCCCAGATTAGAGAGGTAGAGCAGGTACTGCAAGATCACCGCACCGAGCAGGAGAAGGGATCATGAGACTGCTGTACACACCAAACGGAAAAGCGACGCCATTTGAGGGCGTAGCATTTGCGGGTAGAAGGTCGCCGAGAAGCTAGGACGACCTCTTCCACCTCTGCCGGCAGCAGAAGGGGAGCGAGGACTACCCTCTCAGCCGCCAGGCCATTAGGTTGAGAGACCTGAGGTTGGGGTGTGTAGCAGAGACCCCTGATCCTGTGTTAGAAGATCCGGTTGAAACCCCAGAGGGAACGGATCCTCCACTGCTAACTGCAACAGGAGTGGAAACCACGGCTGTCTGGGCCAGCGAGGAGCCACCAGGATCATGGACGCTTTGTCCCGGAGAACCTTGAATAGGGTTCGAGAGACTAGCGGGATGGGAGGAAAAGCATAGAGAAGGCTTTCCGACCATGAGAGCAGAAAAGCATCCGCCGCTACCCGAAGGGGATGCGGTTGACGAGAGCAGAAGCGAGGAAGTTGCCGGTTGAGAGGACTGGCAAAGAGGTCCATCGTGGGGAGGCCCCACTTCAGAAAAAGTTTCTGGACTATCAAGGGATCCAGACGCCATTCGTGCGGCTGGAGTATCCTGCTGAGTTTGTCCGCCAGGCAATTTTCTTGGCCTGGGAGATAAACTGCCTTGAGAAGAATGCCGTGACTGACGGCCCAAGAGCAGAGCTTCTGAGCTTCCCGGCAGAGAAGGAGGGAGCCTGTGCCCCCCTGCTTGTTCACGTAGAACATGGCAACTTGATTGTCCGTCTGGACTAGGACGGACTGGTGAGAAGTCAGGTGGGAGAAAGCCTTGAGCGCCAGACGGATTGCTCTGAGCTCCAGGAAGTTGATCTGCTGAGCAGACTCCCACGCGGTCCAGAGACCCTGAGTACATGCCCCTTGGCAATGCGCTCCCCAACCCAGGAGGGAAGCATCGGTCGTCAGCACTCGAGCCGGCTGAGGCGACTGAAACGGCATTCCGAGCACCAGGTTCAGCCGATGAAGCCACCACTGTAGGGAAGAGGCCAGCGGCCCGGATATGCGCACTGTCGGCCAGACTGCCTGTGGCTTGTTGCCACTGCTTGCGAAGGCACCATTGAGCAGGTCTCATATTCAGGCGAGCATTGGGGGTCACGTGGACGGTGGAAGCCATATGGCCGAGTAGTTTCAGGAAGCGCCTGGCGGAGACCAGGGGCTGGTTGCGAAAGTGGCCGGCTAGGTCCATGAGCCGTTGAGCCCTGTCCAGGGGCAGGAAAGCCCGTGCCTGAGGAGTGTGCAGTCTTGCGCCGATGAACTCGAGATCCTGTGAGGGGAGCAAAGTGGACTTTGCGAAGTTTATGACAAAGCCCAGGTACTGCACCGTGCATTGTGTGGCATAGGTGACTGCCGGAGAGGACGATGCTCTGACGAGCCAGTCGTCGAGGTATGGAAAGACAGAGGCCGTGAAGCCGTAGATAGGCCGCCACCACCGCGAGGCATTTTGTGAAGACTCGCGGTGCAGAGGACAGGCCAAAGGGCAGTACTCTGTACTGGTAGTGATTTCCGGCCACCACAAACCTTAGGTATTGGCGGTGGCTTGGGTGGATGAGGATGTGCGTGTAGGCATCCTTTAGATCTAAGGAGCATAGCCAATCTCCCTGCTGGAGGTAGGGCAGAAGGATTCCAAGGGTAAGCATCTTGAACTTTTCCCGCACGAGGAACTTGTTGAGGTTGCGCAAGTCCAGGATGGGTCTGAGGCCTCCTGTTCTTTTTGGTATCAGAAAATACCTGGAATAAAAGCCTTGACCTCTCAGGTGGTGGGGCACCGGTTCCACAGCCTGTTCCTGAAGAAGACTTGCTAACTCCTGAAGGAGTAAGTCCCTGTGCAGAGGGGGTCGTGGAGGTTCCCCCGGGAAATAAGAGGGAGGGACCTGATGGAAGTGGAGAAGATACCCTTCTCGCACGACTTGAAGCACCCAGGCATCTGAAGTGATGTTGGACCACCTGTGGGCGAAGTGAACCAGCCGGCCTCCGGTGCTGGGGGGAGCCAGCTGAGGGGGAGAGGCTATGCAGAGGAAGTCAAAAACCCCCACCCTGCTGAGCAGGGGCTGGTGGTGCAGGCTTGGGGGCTTGCTGCCTACGGGACCCGTTACCCCGTCCCTTGGCCTGCTGGCCCTGTTGGGGAGCTGCGGAGGCCTGATATTGTGGGTAGTGTTTATAGGCAGCCGCCTTTCTCGGGTAAAAGGACTTCTTTCCCGAGCCCTTCTTTTTCTGGGAAGGGGCGGAGGTCTTCCTAGAAAGCCTAGTCCTGGTGAGAGTCTCCGTCTCGAGTTGTGCAGCCTTTTCGGCCATGGGCTTGCCAAAGAGGTTCTCACCTCTGCAGGGGACATCGACCAACTTGTCCTGCACCCAAGGCTCAAGGTCAGATGACTGAAGCCAAGCCTGTCGGCGGGCACCGATGCCAGCTGCGGCTACTCGAGCCGATGCTTCAAAGCCATCATAGGCTGCTCGGGACATGAATTTGGAGCATTCCCGAATACCAGTTGTCAAGGCCAGGAACCTCCGCAAAGGTTCCTCGGACAGACCAGCGGAGAATCCGGCTATCTCTTTAGCCAGGTCTCGGAGATACATGCCCATGTATAGCTGGTAGGTCTGGACACGACAAGCAAGCATAGAGCCCTGGAAACACTTCTTACCAAGGCCATTCAGGGTACGGGCCTCCCTGCCAGGAGGCACCGAGGAGTGCATCTTTTGGCTCTTAAGCCTATGCATGGCCGATTCCACTACCATGGAATGGTGTGGCAGCTGTGCTTTTTGGAAGCCAGGACTCTTGCGGACTCGATAGATGGAATCGACCCGCTTGCTTAATACCGGCGACGAGGCCGGACTCTCCCACATGCGGAAGAGTAGTCGTTCCAGCATGGGAGGAACCGGTACAGTAAAGTGCTCCCGGGCGGGAGAGTCGTACTGAAGGGCGTCGAGCTCTTCGGCTCGAGGCTCCTCCTCGGGATCCGCCGGGAAGGCCAAAGCCTTGGCCATATCCTTGACGAAGTCCGAGAACCGGGCATCCTCCGGAGGGGACTGTTTCCGAGGTTCGGACTCAGGTGAGTCCGAGGGGACACACCGAGTCCGAAAGGAATCAGGTGACTCCTCCTCTTCAGACTCCCAGGCCGACTCCGAGGAGGAATCGGTGGGGTCGGCTCGGGCAGGCGGAGGCGTCGGCCGCCCCGACGCCGAGGGAGTCGGCGGCGACGACCTCGGTCCCGAACGGGAGGCCGAGGGTGACCTCGACCGAGGATCGACTCGAGTTCGCATGGACTCGAGGATCGGCTCGGTCTCCGGGGTCGACTTAGACGTCGACGTCCCGGCGGTCGGGGCAGCGGCGCCAGCGAGGCTAGCGATCAGTGCCCGCTGCTGGTCCATGAAGGCAGATAGTCTGCTCTCCAAGGCCGTCAACCTGAGTCCGACCTCAGGTGACCCAGCAGCCCCCGACTCGGGCCCCGACGGCGTCGGGCCCGACGTCGGACCTCTCGGAGGCGAGTCCAGAAGGACTACAGGACTTACCCGAGCAGGCAACTCCGACTCCAGGCGAGGTCGCTTCGAGAGGCGCTCCTTCTCCACAGACCCGGGACGGCTATCGGGGCTATGCGACCTGGCCCTCGCGGAGCCAGGAGCGTCCACCGACGCCGCCCTCGCGGGTTTTGTCTTCCGTCGATGGTCTCCGGAGGGAGAACCCCTGTCGGAGGAGCTTCGGCGACGGTCAGAGCTGGAGCCTCTGGATGCCGAGGCCTCCGACGAGGTCCGGGTACGGCTGGGGTCAGCGAAGATTCTATCCCGCTGATGCCGCCGACTCCTCAACGCTTTGGAGGACATTTTGCCACAGGCTCCACAGATCATTTCATCATGATCTGGGCCTAGGCAGCGGAGGCAATTATCGTGTGTGTCAGTGAGTGACATATTTTTGTCACACTGACCACACCGCTTGAAACCACTGGCAGCCATCGGGGGAAAAAGGGCCCCTGCAAGGTCAAAGGACCGGGCTGCCAGCGAAAAAACCGAAAACGAAACTGACCAAAATTCAGAAAAACCGAAAAATAAGAGAAGGACTCGCAACGGCGTCGCGAGTCCGGGCAGGAAAACGACCGGCGTCGAACCGAATGAAAAAAGAGAGAAAAACTCACGAAAATCAACTTTTTTAGCGGGGACACGACGGGTACGTCTGTAGGGCTCCGCGGAAAAAAGAAGACTGGCTAAGATGGCACCCTTGGGCGGGAAGGCGACCGCGCATGCGCGCTGCAATTCCCAAAGGCTTTCTTTGAAAGCTGGGGAAAATTGCTCCGCGAGGGCTCCGTCGGCGCCGACGTCACCCATATGTGAGGACTGACTTCCTGCTTGGTCCTGGAGAATCTTCATTTACTCCTATTGAAATTAAATTACATCTTATTTTGTAGTAGTGGTTGAGGTTTGTTTTTGAGCTATATTTGTTTGCTTGAAGATCGACTTTGAGAGTATTATAATAAAGGGAGATTTCAATGTTCATGCTGACGGATTTTGATTTCTCTGTAAACATTGAAATTTTGAATGCTATGGTCGCTTTGGGTTTTTCTCAGCAAGTCTCCTATACATCAGTTAGCCATCTTTTTGGATCTTCTTTTTCTTTTTACTCAGAAGAGATCCTTGGTTAAATTGTTAGATAACATTGCTGAGATTAGCCCCTGACCAGATCATTTTCCATTTTCTGTTAAGGTTTACGTGTGGTGCACAGTAGATGATTGGAGAATGATATTTTTCAGAATGATAAGAAGTTGCATTTTTCTTTACGTTATACATAGAAACATAGAAATATGATGACAGAAAAAGACCACATGGCCTATCTAGTCTGTCCTTCCATATCAACAACTACAACAGTCCCCTTTTTACCTTTAGAGATCCTCTGTGTTTGTCCCATGCTTTGTTGAATTCAGTTACTGTCCTCATCTCTACCACCTCCACTGGGAGACTATTCCATGGATCCACTACTCTTTCCGTAAATAAATATTTCCGCATATCACTTCTGAATCTATCTCCCTTCACCCTCATCCCATGTCCCCTCATAGCAGAACTTGCTTTCAATTGAAAGAGACTCTCTTCCTGAACATTTATGCCACGGAGGTATTTAAACATCTCAATCATATCACCTCTATCCCGCCTTTCCTCTAAGGTGTACATATTAAGAGCCTTCAGTCTGTCCTCATATGCTTTATAATGAAGACCACTAATCATTTTAGTAGCCACCCTCTGCACCGACTCCATCCTGTTCACATCCTTTTGAAGGTGCGGTCTCCAGAATTGCACACTATACTCCAAATGAGGTCGCACCAAAGACTTATACAGAGGCATTATCACCTCCTTTTTTCTGCTAGCCATTCCTCTCCGAATGCACCCAACATCCTTCTAGCTTTTGCCGTCACCTTTTTTACCTGTTTAGCTACTTTAAGATCATCAGACACAACCACGCCTAGGTCCCGCTCTTCTTTAGTGGACAAAAGTACTTCACCCCCTATACTATATTGCTCCCTTGGATTGCTGCAGCCCAAATGCATGACCTTACATTTTTTAACATTAAATCCCAGCTGCCAAATTCTAGACCATTCTTCAAGTTTAGCTAGATCACTCCTCATGTTATCTACCCCTTCCTGAGTGTCTACTCTATTGCAGATTTTGGTATCATCTGCAAAGAGGCAAACCTTACCCGACAGCCCTTCCGCTATATCACTAACAAAGATGTTAAAAAGATGTTATACACCAATCCAGAGTATTGAGGGAAGGGTAGAATAAAAATATGAATAAAAAAATAAATATATATATATTAGATTCCCAGGTTATATAATTTATCTGCTCAGTATTTGCAGAGTATAGCCAACAGAAGGTGGCTATACTCAGGCCCAGTTCCATTCCATATCCCGCTATTTTGTTTAAAAACTGCCAGAAATCGCCATGGTACTTGGGGTGCGCATGGCACTGGAGCACGTCCATAGGCTGGGCCTGTAGCACGAGGATTCGGGGCGGCCCCAGCCTGTTACTTCATGGGTGCTTAACTTTGCTGACAAACAAACTTATGGGCCTCTACAGACTACAATGGGATGTGGAGTACAAGGGCAACAAAATCCTTCTCTTCAATGACTACTCGGCCTGGGTGGCAGATAGTCATAGAGCTATGATAAATTACTGTTCTGAGCTGGCGATTCTCAGTGCAGGTGCGAATGACTTATGAGAATCGGCCACATCAACTTGAGACTGCAGAATCACTCGCAGTCTTCATGGATCGGCTGTCTAGCTCCTGAATGTACAGGCTTAAAGGACTTATAAGTTATCATTGATTCTTTGTTGTGTGGAACTTTGGGAACTTTATGTGCAGGGCTTGGGGAATGGGGTCGGGGAGAAGACCAGACTGGTGAGTGGTGCAGCGATCTTCGTTGCAACCCATAAAGGAGTACACAGCAGCGGGTTCCTGCTGTCTCTTCTCCCTCACCCACCACCTCTCGCTGTGGAGCTGGCCTGCAGGTGTGGGCATTGACTAGCTCGGCGAAGGCAGAATGAACCAGGGCAGCTCCGGCCCTAACTGCCTGATAAGCAGCAACGGTCAGAAAGTTCTCTGCAAGGGCAAAGCAAAAAACAGAGTTTTTCAGTCAACAAGAGGACCAAGTGCCTTTGGACCAGAAAATGAGCTAGTCCAAGCAAACACTGTGGCTGACCGTACATACTTACTAGGGGAAGAATACTGCATGTATGGCTACCTGGACAGCATAACACAGGTCATGAGTTTACATCCACAGTACCTGGAGTCCTTCATTCATACCCAGTTCTATATGCTCCACATGAACGGACCCCTTCCTTTACACTACAGCCACTGCATTGCCATAATGGCATCAGCCAGACATCAGTGTTCCGACCTGATAAACATGCATGTTGATGAGTTCCTAAAGACAGGAGGGATTGCAAAATCATTGAATGGCTTGGACTATATCCCACAACGACTGAGGAATCTAAATGAAATTAAACTTCTTGCACATAGACTCTGATAACAAAAGAGCACATTCAGGAGCTGGGAAAAACAGGGGAAAACAACTGGTCTTTAGCTGAACTGGTGCATGCCATGGACCTGTTAGCACATCAACATGCATTGGCAAGCTTTGTGCTCAGTAGTGGTATTAATCCAGAGAGATCCAGAAACCTCCAATGGATTCAGTCCTGAACTCATCAGTAACTTCTGTGACTGTGATCTTACCAATGATAATATTAAAAACATCTCTCTCCTAAGTAACAGTTTTGAGCTTAATGATTCTTTAAGTGAACTGGAGAACTTAATGGAAAGAATGAAGAGACTCCAAGAGAATCATGAGGATGAAGAGACCTCACAGGAGGAAATGCTGAGTCGCTTTAAGAAAGAAAAGAAAGAAAGTTTTCTAGTTTCTGGAGTTTTTGATGAGGTAGTAATCCATGCCAGTACTTCCCATTATATTGAAGACTCTGGTTTTGGTTACAAAGACTTTTCCAGACGAAGTGAAGAACATCTGCCAACATTCCAAGCTCAGGACTATTCCTGGGAAGATCATGGCTTCTCTCTAGTGAACAGCATTTACTCTGATATTGGGCATCTCCTGGATGAGACGTTCATGATGGTCTATAATCTCACTTACAATACCATGGCTACTCATGAAGATGTGGACACAACCATTCTGAGAAGAGCTTTGTTTAACTATATTCATTGTATGTTTGGAATTAGGTATGATGACTATGATTATGGTGAACTTAATCAGTTACTTGAAACAAAGCCTGAAAGATTACATTAAGACAGTGAATTGCTACCCTGAGAGACCTACCAAGCACAAGTACAATAGTTACTGGGGTCAGTTCAAGCACTCAGAAAAGGTCCACGTAAATCAGCTTTTAATGGAAGCTCGTATACATTCAGAACTTCTTTATGCTCTTCGTGCCATAACTTGCCACTTGACCTAAAGCATGAACGAACACGGAGAAGTTCCTGCTTCAGAAAATACACACCCAAAACTGTTATGTGATGCAGAAAGGATATAAACAGGTTTGAGTCGATCCTGAAGGTGGCTACTAAAATGGTTAGTGGTCTTCGTTATAAAGTATATGACTTAAAGATCTTATTATGTACATTTTATAGGACAGGCAGGATAGAGAAGATATGATAGAGACGTTTAAATATCTCCATGGCATAAATGCACAGGAGGAGAGTCTCTTTCAATTGAAAGCTATGAGGGGACATAGGATGAGGGTGAAAGGGGATAGACTCAGGAGTAAAATGCAGACATATTTCTTAATGGAAAGAGTGGTGGATGCATGGAATAGTCTCTCAGTGGAGATGGTAGAGACAAGGACAGTATTTGACTTCAAAAAAGCATGGAACAAACAGAGGATCTCTAAAGATAAAAAGGGGACTACTGTAGTTGATATGGAAGGGCAGACTAGATATGCCATGTAGTCTTTTTCTGTAGTCATGTTTCTATGTTTCTAAAAGTTACATTGGGGGGAGGGAGGAATGGGGGGTCTGGGGGAGGGGAGGACTGGACGGAGGAAGAGGAGTGGTTGGGGGATAGGAGGGTGGGGGTGGGGGCACGAACCACCGCTGATAGTATGATCAGTGGCAAGGAGGCAGAAGGCGAGGGCGGTGTGTGGCTAGGAGGTGTGGACCCTAACCAGTTTGTGCCAGAATGCCTTGCAGACTATAATACAGACCCAACAGGACATTGGATAGGCCGAGGATTCTCACACTGAATGTGGATGATATCCACTCACCAGTTAAAAGAACAAAATTGCTGACCTTTTCAGGAAAAAGTGTGGATGTGCTGTTCATGCAAGAGACCCATCTATGTGCGAGCAAGCATCATAAATTTCTATGGGGATGGGTAGGAGAAATGGGCTCCGCCTCCTCGCCAGCAGAGAGGGGTCGCCATGTTGATACATAAAAGAGTCTCTCTTGTAGTCCCTTTTATGTATCAACATGGCGGGGGGGGGGGGCTATGAGGACAGTCGTTTGTAATGTATATGCCCCCAACGTATATAATCATGGGTTCTTTACTTCCCTATTACCAAACTGCTGGGCTTTGGTGACTACCACTGGGTTGCGGGAGGAGAATTCAACCTGCCCCGGGATCCCTTGCTGGATTGCAAACCTCCTAGAGCTGGCCAGAAACAAACGAAGAAGAGGGAGGTTAACTTCCTGATAGAGGAACTTGGCCTTGTAGATTTCTGGAGGATGCTGCACCCAACAGAAGCCAATTTCATGTTTTATTTGAACCCGCAGGGTTCTCTGGGCTAGAAAGGGTGACTATAGGGGACATAGGTGTCTCAGACCATGCCCCAGTATGGATAGACTTATGCGCTCCGAGGAAGAGAGGCAGGGGGGACGACGTGTGAAACCTATGCTTTATAAAGACAAGGCTTTTCATCAGCACCTGCAGAGCACTTGGCGCACTGAATGGAAAATGCCATCGAAGGGATGGATTCTCAGGTCTTATCGGTGACAGCCAAAGCAACCATGAGAGGTGCGATCATAGAGTATACAAAAAGGAAAAAGAAGAGGGAGGATAAGCAACCCTTAGCCCTACCAAAGCAGTTACAAACTCTCCAAAAGTAACATGTTCACACTATGCGGGCGGAGGACAGGGCAGAGTACCTAGCAGTCCGGCTATCTCTGAACAACCTACTGAACCAGCAGGTGGAGAGGGATATTAAACTCTATAAATATTGGTTGCACCACTGGGGTAACAAATGTGGGAGGCTGCTGGTCCACCTTGTCAGCATGGCCAAAAAGAAGAGTTGTATTGGCAAGCTTCAAGGCCCTGGGGAGACCATGTTGACTAGCAAACAGGACATCAGGTGTCAATTTCACAGGTTCAATAGCGAACTACTTTACAATACCGGTCCCTGGAACGACAATCAACGGGAACAGTTCTTCCGGGAGCTCGCACTTCCCCAATTGGGCGACGAGGAGCAGGAAGCCCCTTTCACTAAAGCCAAGGTGTAACTGGCAGTGAAGTATCTGAAACTGGCAAAGGTGCCGGGGCCGGATGGCCTGGGTGTGGAGTTTTACAAGATATTGGGAGGAGCTGGCCAAGCCTTTTTTGGAGCAGAGTGGTGGTTCTGTCTAAGCTGGGCAGGAACACCGCCCAGGTGGGTTCGTACAGGCCCATCTCACTGTTGAACCAGGATTTGAAATTGACAATTGTAGTGCCACCAGAAGATTGGGCAAGGTGACTGCCGAACCGATCCACCCAGATCAGGTCGGGTTTGTTCCCGGGTGGTTTGCTAAAGCTAACCTCCTGAAGGTCCTAGCAGTGTTACATGAGAGCAAGAGGAAAGTGGCAGATGAGCTTATCAAGAGTCTAGATGCAGAAAAGCCGTTTGACAATGTATCATGGGAATATATGTTTTTGGTGGTGGAGACATATGGGATTGGGGGGGGCTTTTTTGGAATGGGTGAAAGCACTGTATCATGAGCCGATGGCACAGATCCTGGTGAATGGCGGCTTGTCAGAGGCCTTCCAGCTTCGCCATGATACAAGGCAGAGTTGCCCTCTTTCTCCCATGCTTTTTTTGCTCACTTTCAACCCTTGGTGATTAAAATCTGGGGAATGGGAAGGCATACTGGTGGGGAAGGACACCTTCAAAATAAATTTGCAGATGATATGCTACTATTCATAAGTCAGGCCAGCGATAAGATAGGGAAGGTAATGGCAACCACTGCAAGTTTTGGAGCCTTCTCAGGGTTAAAAATCAAATCCAAGGCCACGCCAGCCTCGAGGACCTGTAGCTGCAGGGGTCAGTCAGACTTCCCATTGACTGGGGTGGGAGATTTCCTTAAATACCTGGGTATTTACCCGTACGCGGATCCCCAGAAAGATTATCATAAGAATGTCAGGGATAAGTTGGATAGGATGACAGAATAGTGTGAGAGTTGGAGGGGGCTCCCATCTCCCTATTGCAGAGGGAAGTGCTGGTCAAAATGGTCATGCTGCTCTGTCTCTTATATCTTCTACAAATGATATCCTTTTGGATTAAGGGGCGGGAAGAGTGCCTTTACCAGAGTGTGTTGGGATCTTTTCTGTGGCGGGGGAGAGGAATAAGAATTAGCTATGCCAAACTCACTGTGGATAAGGGGGAGGGGTTGCCAGAGTTGAGGCTTTACAGAGTAGCTGCCATTATGCAGTGGGTGCATGAATTACACACAAAGGGAGAGAGGTATGTCCCAGCAGGTTTTTTGATGGAAGCCACCAGCCCCATAAAATGTTCAGTCTGCTACAGTTTAGCCAGGAGGGGTGGAGGAAAGCAGGGAGCAACAGTTGGTTTTTGGTACCCTTGGGGAAGGCCTCGGCATGGTGGAGGAATAAGCTGGGGGGCGATAAAGGGCGGTCGCCCTTTGAGCAGCTGGTGGGGGACCCAGAATTCATACCTGGAGTGGGAGGATCAGCCTCTGACCTGTGGGAGTCCCGGGGCGGTCGGTATGTGAGGGTAATTACTTAAGTTGGGGAGGGTTTGGGCTTCCCAACATTTGATCAAATGAAAGAGAATTAGGAGCTACCCAATAAGCATCTCATGACCTATCTAGAGAGTGGGCACTATATTGGCTGCCGGTTTGCAGAAGGCAATGACAAACTGGGTTTTACACCCCTGGACAGGATCTTTATGCAGACCCCTGCCAAGCTGAACAGAATTTCCCACTGATATCGGGTGGGGCAAGGACAAAGACCAGTAGTATGGGATGCCCCCTTGGCAGAGGCTTGGTCAGGAGAGTTGGGGGAGACTGTGGATGGGCCTGACCCTGAGGAGGCTTTTTAGAGAGACCTTTACATCAAACCCTGATTTAGCCCTACAGGAAATGCAATATAAGATCTTGCACACAGCCTACCTTCCTAGAATGTGAGTGTTTGTGCCAATATTAGGAGGTGGTGCTGGAGCATGTACAGAGAGTGATTGGCATCTGGGTGGAATGGACATATACTACCCTTCTGATGGGAGAGGATACGCCTTTGAGGGAGTGGGAAGTGGGAGTGATAGAAAGAAAATTTGTGTGAGTGACCCAATGGTACACAGGCACTAGCCAGGGGACAATGAGTAGGTGAGTAGGTGCAAAAGGAGAGGGCACCAATGAGTTCTAAGGCCTGACAGCAATATTGGGAGCTGTGGGACATCCTTTTACTGGTCTGTAAGGTATGAGAGACTGCAGAGCGAAAGTGGTGTAGTTTGGGACTTGCGGGGATAGGGGGGTAAGGAGGAGCAACGTGGAATAGGGCCCGCAATGTTTGCTCGTTGTTGCTGTTGGCTTGTTATGGGAACCATGATGTTTATAATTGATAATTGCATGCTGGACGCATAGACAGGCATGGCTGGCAGGCACACCTGTTGTAATAGTTTTGCAAGACTCTGTGATCTTAATAAAGAGATTAAAAAAAACAACAACTTACAACTGCAAATTTTCCATTTTCTTCAGTATTTTTCCTTGGAGCAACCACATGATCAGTGTTCTGAGTGACCCAAGTACTGAGAAGGTCCTCCTATTTGGGTGCTTTGAAAGGCATCTTTTCATTGCAGCAAATTGCCTTGAGCAGTCTCTGGAGCTCATGCAAGTATAAGAGATTTCTTTCATCCTATAATGCCTTTCACATATGGTGCAATTTGTTTAGCATCCAGCATATCAAACACAGTTTGTTTCTTCATCTCCCCTTATTTTATTCAGAAAAATCAGGTTCTCCACAAGGCTTACTCTAACACTTACAAGATTACATCAAACAGGGCAATTTAGAAACCTGATGGTTTAATACCTCTGTTTTAATCTTTGAGCTATACTTCTGATACTACTGTAAATGCTTACTAATGTAAAACAGGTCAAACATCGGTGTCTGAGATGATGTGGACTGTCATCTGAGATTAAAATTAATTTGTACTATAGAAGAGAAGGGCCAAAGCAACTAACTCCTGAAATGAAAGATTCTGTCTAGAAACGTTCCAACCAATCACCAATACAAAATGGTTTTTACCTTGCTAAGGTCGTCTTTTTCCTGTTTAAGCATTTTGATTTGTTTCTCCAAAGCTTTGATTTGTCTGGAAACTTCCTCAAATTCTCGTCTTGTAGAACTGGCCTCCTCAAGTTGCTGTTCTAGCTGCCCAGATTCTAGAAAAGGGAAGTATATCAAACAGGAAAACACAGTGAATACGGCATACTGATGCTGACCCCATTTGACTTTCTGTGCTATGTCCTAAAACAGTCATGTTAAGGATTTTCCACCCCATGCTAGGTGGACAAAAAATTCTAGAACAAAGAAATGAATCTGAATTCAAGAAAGCATAGGACAAACACAAACGATCTCTAAAGGAAAAAATGGGCTGTAAAGCTTAGTAATTGGTATGGAAGGGCAGATTGGATAGGCCATATGGTCTTTATCTGCTGTCATTTTTCTATGTTAAAAAAATGCTAGGTAATGTCAACTGACACTGGTAGGTCTTATAATGTATTTTTTTAGTGAAATGCAACTATAGCATCTTATAACTACATAAAATGTAGAAACCTATGGTTCGTCTTAAATGAGTTCCATGTCAACTAAAGGAAATTCTGTCCATTTGGGATGTCTACTTTCCAAAATATACAGGTATCAAGTAAAAATGTTGGCTTTCTTCATCAATTCTAATGGTTTTCATTTTAAGTTATTCTTCAAAGTTTATTCATAATCAGAGTTAGATATATGAAGGATCAGTCAGACTAACTTTATTAAATGGAAAACTGATACAGGCATGTGAGTTGACTCTCAACCACTTACAGCTAGTATGTTTTGCTTATTCAAAAGCAATGAATGAACATAAAGAAACCTTTGGGGGCAATTTTATAAAGGTTTTTCTATGTGTCAAAGCTATTTACAAGCAAAAAAGGCCTCTTATGTAATTACCCTGCAGTATATGTATAAGTACACACATCAAGGTGGAAGGCACTTATACGCATGCCAGGGGCAGTGTTTAGATGTACACATGTATTTTGTAAAATGCATGAGGACACAGAGAGTAAGCATTTGTGCACTACTGGGACTCGATCTGGGTGTTCCTTTTTAAAAAGGCACATTGGCGTCTTTGTTATCTTTATAAAATATACGTCACATACAGTGTTCGCTTATAAAATCAGGCCCTATAAAGAAACTTTCCATCCTGCAGCATGGTGCTTCAACCAGGTTTTACTGGGCTATATAAAGTGTTTTGTAATCATTTTGAAAAATATAGTTTAGTTGGTCGGATGTTCAATTATATTCAAAACAACATGGTAATAAAGGGAATTTTTCTCTGCTTGTGATTCAAGTTCAGTTACTGTCCAGTCAGTTGCCAGAACCCATCTGGCTAGACAAGAAGTTTTAGATCCAAGTGACCTGTGAGCTGCAACCTAATTGAACTTCCACTGCTGATGCCTTACACACCATCCAGCCACTTGCCAGGTGCTGGAGAGTTTGCAGGCCATCTGCATACTCTTTCCTGATTTCTCATGGTAACTCCCACATCTGCCGTTGATACAGTTGTGGTCAACATTACTGGCACCCTTGCATTTTAGGTAAGTTATATGCAATATCTTGAGAAATAATTGGAAATATTCCAACTGCATATCATAATATTTTAACAGTATGTTCAAAGGTATACAACAAAAAAAGATGCCTGTGCAATGAAGATACAGTATAGTAATTTCTAAGAAAATCAAAATTTGACCTGGACAAGATTAATGGTTCAATGAAAAAGCATGACTTCCATGTGAATTGAAGAACAAACCAGTCCAAAGCGTGGTATTTCCGACTGGATTCCTTTATTCAATGTTTCTCTCAATTCTGCGGTACAAGGAGCCTAACCCGACACGGCCGTGTTTCGACACTGCCTTCTTCAGGGGTTAAAAGGTACTATAACAACATAAATATAAATTAAAATATGTACAATAAGTCATAAAGCATGAAATAAAATGATTAAAACTAAATAAAACATATATGCTATCCTGAGCTACTAAAACAAACAATCCATTTAAAATGTGGTATGGATAAAAGTTAAAACTGTGACATTGTTTATATTTTAGTTGTTCAGGATGGCATATATGTTGTTAAGTGTTTTATATTTTAATTAGTTTTAATAATTTTATTTCATGCTTTATGAATTATTGTATATCTTGTTGCCTCAGGTACACATAGATTGTGAGCCCTTTTGGGACGAGGGAATGTATCCAGTACCTGCTTGTAGTGATTGTAAACCGCTCTGATGCCCTTCAGCCTGGATGGTATATCAAGAAATTGCATAAACATAAGTATCTTTTATTTTAATTTTATTTTATATTATTTATATTTATGTTCTTATAAACCCTTTTAAACCCTGAGGGAGGCAGTGCTGAAAAACGGTCGTGTCAGGTTAAGCTCCTTGTACCCCAGAATTGAGAGAAACATTGAATAAAGGAATCCAGTCAGAAATACCACACTCCGGACTGGTTTGCTGGACCAGATTAATGGCACCCTTCACTAATATTTGGTTGCATAACCCTTGGCAGTGATGAGTCTCCAAACATTTCTTGTAGCCATCTATGTGTTTCTTACACCTGTCTGCAGGTAGTTTCTCCCACTCTTCAAATGCGATTTGTTCTAGCTCATGAATATTTCCAGGATTCCTTTTACCAATGGAAGATTTCAGCTCTTTCCAAAGGCTCTTGATTGTATTGAGATCAGCACTCATTGTTGGCCAGTTTAAAATAGTCCATTTGGTCCTTTTTAACCATTCTTTTGTACTTTTGGATGTATATTCTGGGTCATTGTCCTGCTGAAGGACCCATGACCTTCGACCCAGACCTAGCTTTCTGACACTAGGTAGTCATTTTTCTCCAAAATACCTTGGTAGTTCGCTGAATTCATGATTCCTTTAATATGTTCCAGGCCTCCAGTTCAAGAGGTAGCAAAACAGCCCAACAACATTATGGAACCTCCACCATATTTAACTGTAGGAAGGGTTTTTCTTTCGTTATAAGCTTCATTTGTTCACCTGTAAATGTATCACTGGGCTGCATTGCCAAATAGCTCAAGTTTGATTTCATCTATCCACAGAACATTTTCCCAGAAGGATTGTGGTTTCTCAAGGTGGGTTTGGGCAAAGATCAGGCATGCCCTTTTATGTCTGTCTTTGAGCTGTGGGATCCTCCTTGGCCTTTGTCCATGAATTCCTTCTTTGTTTAGTGCGCAGCGAATGACGTGGGTTGAAACCACCACACCAGATTGCTCCAGGTCAACTTTAAGCTCTTTGGATATTGTATGTGGTCTTTTTCCAACAGTTCACACTAACCTTCAAAGACTTTTTGGATTAAGATTCCTCTTCCCACCATATTCTGGGAGGTTCTTGACAGTTCAATAAGCAGAAAACGTCTTAATAACATTGCAAACTGTAGACACAGGAATTCCATGGTCTTTGGAGTTGGCCTTGTATCCCTTTGAAGTTTGATGTTAATGGCTTTTCTGACAGTCTCAGGCAGCTCTCATCTTTACCACTGTGAAAATGGAACAGGGAGTGAATGTGGTCATTTTAAACATTAGAGCCATCATTCATTGGTTGATTCAAGTCATGTGAATACTGACAATTGATCATAGATGCGTCTAATTTTAATGCAATGGGAATGTGGTTGTTCTGTTCAAACTGATATGAATTGTTTATATGGGAGCCAATAATCATATCCTAAAACAAAAGAAGAGTGACAAAATTCAAAATTGAGCCAGCGCTAAAGATAATTTTTGTCGGAAGATCGGCCATGGGGTTTAAAAACCTCTCGAAGCCGTTACTTCCATTTTAATCATTTTTATGAAAGTCCAATAGTATAGACCCCCTCAAGAGCCAAACAAGGTGGAAAAATTAACCACTATTTAGGTGCCAACTTGAATAAGTAAGAACTGTTGATAACATTAAAACATGGTGAACAAATGACTTATCTGAACCAACGATGATCAGTGATCTTCAAACTTCAGATCCTTTATCGTCTTAGTGATCAGTGGTCCTCAATCATATTGGCAATAAATCGCTGACACAGTACTGCGTTTCGGGCAATACAAAATTACATGCCCTGTCTCAACGCGTAGTTAAACTGCCAAAAACCGCCATACAGCATCTCCACGACACAGTACTGCGTTTTGGCCAATACAAAATTACATGCCCTGTCTCAACGCGTAGTTAAACTGCCAAAAACCGCCATACAGCATCTCCACCTCCTTGAGACGCCGGCGCATGCTCATTGTAAATCCAAGACAAACAGGGAAGAAACAGCCATTTAACTGCCAGCTGGACCAATAGGCATCCAACAAAGTAACATTAACCAATAGCATTACACAAAAACTGAAAACAATGAAAAATATCATTGTAAAAATATCATTGTGAAAATGGAAGCAAAATAGAAAAATAATCATATCCTAGCAATGTACAGTTTTTAAACTATTCCCACTATTTCCTGCTTTGTTTGGTTTTGTTTGATTTGATTCTTTTGTGTGACAAATGTGTGTGCATCCAAAGCCATTTCACTGGCCATTTATTTTTAGGAGATATTGGACATTAAGGAGTTGAACTGCAAGCGTGCCAATAATGTTGACCACAACTATACCTTACACACTATCCACCTGCAGATCACCATCTCAGATTTGTATTTCCTCTTCTAATTCCTATGGTTCTGGACAGAGCTGTACTAAGCCATAAATACGCCCTGTGCGACTTGCACATCTGACATGCCCACCCCCCCAATCACAGGTTTGCCATTTGCACCAAGCCCAGCATCTCCCCATCTTGCCTTACCCCACACCTCCATTTGCAGCTGGCCCTGCTGCCGCTTTGTGTGTTTCCTTGGCAGAGGCAGCAGTGGAGCAGACATCCAAGAGTAAAAAAAAAAAAAAAAAAAAACACCACCACGCGGGTCTTTCCAACTCCCAGCTTGCATTCAGGTCCGATCCCTCCCTCCTCTGATGTATGCTCGTGCCAGAGGGAGGGAGGGGCCAGACCAGCCATTCAAACATGGGTCTTTGCAACTCCAGCTTGAATGGCTGGTCTGGTCCCTCCCTCCACAGATAGGGAATATGTCAGAGGAGGGAGGGACCAAACCAGCCATTCAAACATGGCTCTTTGCAACTCCGTGTTTGAATGGCTGGTCTTGTCCCTCCCTCCTCTGGCATGAGCATATGTTAGAGGGAGGGAGGGATCAGACCTGCATGCAATCGTGGAGTCGGAAAGACCTGTGCTTTTTTTTTTTTTTTTTTTTTAGAATTGGGTGTCCGCTCCACTGCTGCTACCGCCACCACTGAGAAAACACGAAAAGTGGCAATGGGGCAAGGGCGGGCAGGTGGGTGGGGAGCCGAGGCCGGCAACCCCAAATGCGCCCCTATTTCTGTGTGTCCTGTGTGGCCGCACCATTCGCACAGGGATAGGTATGGCACTGATTCCGGAGACAGAGTAAGATGGCTGATGTCTGAGTTTTGTGCTTTTTGTCTTTTTTAACATTCCTCGTTATGGCGAGGAAGAGGAAAGGTTAGTCTCCTACTTACTATCCTCCTGCATTGGGGGTTGCATGGTTAGCAAGCCCCATTGACATGTTTCTGTTGCGCAAAGTGGTACTCCAACAGTTGGTCAGCTGAACGCCACCAGTGGAAGATGGACCAGCGACAGCTTCCTCAACATTTGGTCACTCTAAGCCCTCAGGACAAAAGGCTCCCCTGAACCTGAACATAAGAAATGCCATACTGGGTCAGACCAAGATCCATCAAGTCCAGTATCCTGTTTTCAACAGTGGCCAATCCAGGCCACAAGTATTTGGCAGGTTCCCAAAAAGGCACATGGGTTTCGCAATGCTTGTCCCAGGGCAAGCAGTGGATTTAATAATGGTTTATGGACTTTTCCTCCAGGAACTTGTCCAAACCCTTTTTAAACCCAGTTACACTAACAGCATTTATTACATCCTCCAGTAATGAATTACAGAGTTTGATTGTGCGCTGAGTGAAAAAATGTTTTCTCTTATTAGTCTTAAATGGGTTAGGCTAGGGAACCATGTGGAGACATTTCAGGCATGGCGGAAGTGGATCAAGATTTCTCCCCAGGAGTGGCATCTTGATCTACAGAGGGCTTAGGGACTCTGCTGGGAATGCCCATGGAACAGGCATCAGTACTGGGCAGTGCATGAGACAATGCTCCAATTTTTGGTTTGCTAGTACCCTTCATGATAAAGAAACCAAAGCATATTAGTGATTTAAATATAATCAAGGGTATCAGTGGGTTGGGTAAGGCTCTTTATGGCCCAGTTACAACATTTTTCTGATCAACTAATGCAGATGTCTACTTAGATGTCAGTTCATGCTGAAATTGAAACTTGCAAAGGTTGCTTGGACCTTCTACAATCTCATCTTAAGAACTTGGTGCAGCAGGAGCATTCTAGAATTCATGGTGATATCCAGAAAGGTGGAAAATTTGGATAACTTTACCGAGAGGCAGAATTTGTATTTTGTTAACTTTCCTCATAATAATTTGATTCAACCTAAGAAAATGTTAAAGAAATATATGGTAGAAATTTTGAAGCGTCCAGCTGAGTCTTTGTCTTCCATGGAGCAGGTTTTCTATGTTCCTACTCTCAGGAAGCAGTCTACACCAAGTTCCCATTTGTGGATCGGACAGGCCAACAAAGTTGACCTCATTTCTTGAGTCTTCTACAGAATTCACAGATACATTACTTTAACAGTGACATTTCTATTTGCTTCTGATTGAGATGTGATTTTTGAAATTGTATTTTAAGTACTATCACCTGTTGTTCTGTAACCAGAAATTGTTTGTTTGTCCAGATGTATCTAGAAATACTCAGAAAAAGAGGAAAGAGTTTTTGACAATGAGCTCTTTCTTAAATAACATCTTTTTTTTTCTTAAAGTTGCCATGTAGATGTTTGGTGAAATTTAAAGATATAAAATATGTGTTTTTTGAACCTTCACAATTTGCATTTTTTCTGAGTGATAAGGTGTCTGTTCCATCCACTGTGCGGCCTGCACCACTCATAATGCCTATGTCTTAAGTAGCCTTGAGGATTATAGAGAACGTTCGGCTGATGTGCGTCCGGTTTTCCTTTTCCTAGGAGGATAATTTTCTTCTGTTTTGTATTCTTCTTTGCTTACTTATTTTAACTGCTCAGCTCTCTCTTCTCTGCTGTAATCCCTTCTGTATGTCATCTTCCGCTGGTCAACACTGAAATCGTTACTGACTTTAAAAGGCCCTAATCTGTAGTATCTTGGTGAGCTGAACACGAATATAACATTAAAAATTTTTTATTGGCTCTCGTTTTGAAGATACTGCCATTTGACGTTTCACCGTGTAAATTTATCCAGTAGGACATCAACAGCATCCCAAATAAGCCTTGAATGATGTAATATTGCATCACATTGCATAATACCAGCATGCACACATCATCCAGAGTTGATTGCATCATTTTCTGATGCAATGCAATACTACTGCCAGACGGCTGCTGAAGCCATCTGATGTCAGCAGTGTACTATACGCAGTCGGAAAGGAAAGTAATCTGGTATTCTGTTCCGATATTGAAAGCCTCATGAATGCCTTAAAAATCACTCATGACCCACAAGACTGGAGACTATATAGACTCTTCGAAACTGAGTCTGAAGGCTGTGCTTTTGAACAATGGAAACCGTCTTCCATCTATTCTAGTAGCGCATGCTGTCCACATGAAAGAGACATATGATAACTTAAAGCATCTACTGACTTCCATTAACTGTAACAAGTACAGCTGGCACCTCTGTGGTGACTTGAAGGCAGTTGCCCTTTTAGTGGGACTGCAGCAGGGATATATAAAATACATGTGTTTCTTATGTGAGTGGGATAGCCGAGCAAGGGATTGGCACTACTTGTGGAAGGAATGGAATCGCAGACAAAACAGTAGGAGAGAAGAATATCCAGCACCCAGCTCTGGTTGAGGCTCACAAAATCCTGCTACCTAGGTTTGATGAAAAACTTTGTGAAAGCCATGGACCGCACTTCGCCAGCTTTACGATACCTGCATGAAAAATTCCCTCGAATCAGCGAAGCAAAGATTAAAGAGGGAGTTTTTGTGGGTCCTCAGATTCGAGAGCTCTTCAAAGATGACCGGTTCAACAACTTGCTGCAGGGTGATGCGAAACAAGCATGGAATGCTTTTCGCCTAGTGTCAACAAACTTTCCCGGGAATGTTAGGGCAGAAAACTACAAGGAACTAATAGAAGACATGCTGATGCAGTATCAGAAACTTGGCTGCAATATGTCTCTAAAGATCCATTTCCTTGATTCCCATCTCGATTTCTTTCCTGACAACTGTGGTATGGTTAGTGATGAACAGGGCGAACATTTTCACCAGGATATCGCAACGATACCAGGGAAAATGGTCCACTACAATGCTGGCTGACTACTGCTGGACACTCCCCAGAGAAGCTCCCGAACAGCTGTATAAGAGACAGGCGAAAAAAATCTAAGTAGTCTATGACTTGGTTTTTTACAGGTATTAACCGAAGGCCTATTATATTTACTATTGACATGCATTTCGTGATGTAAACATTAATTCTTGTAGATTACAAAAAACTAGAGCCAACTTTGCAATTTCACTGTCATATCCGTGTTCAGCATATAAAAATTGATAAGAAATGATTATTTTTATTTCAGTAACATGACTTTTGCAAAAATTTGTTGACCAGTGCCTCAGTCCATCACTTTTCACTGTAACCATTTCTGCTGCCTTCAGACATGCTGCAATTACACCTGCAAAAACTTTCCCTGAACCCTATTTGCTCTGCTATCATCATCTCCCTCCTGTCTTTCACATCCAAGCTACTCAAATGGGCTGTTTACAACCACTGTCCTGACCTTCTTTCATCTCAAACCCTTCTTGATCCACTACTCCAATTTGACTGTTGCCTTCTGCATTTTACAGAAACATTATTCCTTGCCAAATCTCAGGGTCTTCATTAAATTCTCTTCCTTCTTGATTTATCCACTGCTTTTAACACCTACTCGATACTTGCTTGGATTTCATGACTTTGTTCTGTCTTGGTTTTCTTTGGTGCTCTAATCTCCTTCCATGACTTTCCGTACCTTTTTATATTGATGACTCCCAGCTCTACCTCTCTACACCAGAAATTTATTAGGAATTCAGTGCCATATCTCAGCCTGCTTGCTGACATTTCCACCCAGATATCCCAGTGCCACTGAAACTTAACACAGATAAGACAGAGCTTCTTATCTGTCACTCACCTCCTTCTTTCCCCTTTTTTCTACTTTGTGGACACTGCCATCCTCCCAGTCCACTCATCTCACAACTCTAGGATCATCTTTGACTCCTCTCTATCTTTTTCTGCACATATCCAACAAGCTGCTAAATCCTATTGTTTCTTTCTCTGTATCACCACCAAAATTTGCCCCTTCCATTCTGAACTTACTATTAAAAACCTTATGCACACTGTCATCACCTCCAGCTTAGACTACTGCAACCTATTCCTCACAGGTCTCCCATTAAACCATCTCTTTTCTCTTCAATCCATTGAAAACTCGGCTGCACCATTTATATAAATATTTCATTGGTGCAATTATACTCACATAGTCCCTGAAATCATTTCATTGGCTCCCTATTCATTTACTCATACAGTACAAAGTTTTCTTACTCGCCAACAAATGCATTCATTTTGCATCTCCTCATTACCTCTTAACTTCTCTCTCCATATAACCCTCTCCTCAGGAAAACAAGTCAGTCCTCCTTCTCCACTCCCAACCTGACTCTGTTCTTTCACTCCTGCTTCACCATATGCCTAGAATAAACTTTCCGAATCAGCATATAATGCTTCTTCTCTGGCCCTGTTCAAATCCAGCCTAAAAGCTCACTTTTTTAGAAGACTCTTATTCACCTGTTGATATTGTTTTTAACCATTCCTACATTAAATGAAACTCTCTAATTCTCTAATTTGTCCTGAATAGATTGAAGCTCCATGGAGCAATGACTGTCTCTTATGTGCATGCATACATCTGATAGTGCTAAAAAATGATAAACAGTGGCAGTAGTAGTTATAGGGTCTTGTTGGCTCCTCTTTAGGTGCCAGATCTGGAGCTGGCACCTATAGGCTCAGTTTGTGCTGTGCCACAGTGCATCAGGGATTGAGGGCCGTCACCAGCTCCTACTCATGTCGCCACTGCAGGAAAGGCTCTTCTAGTGTTGGCACACCACTGATTGCACTTTTCCAGTCCCATCTGTTCTTGTGACATGGGGCTTGGGATTCCCATGACACTGCACACTTTCCCTTTTTTTTTGTTATTTTTTATTGTATTTGCACACATCTGTTTGCTTACACATACACAGATTCATACAGACAAATGGACAGCCAGCCAGATGGACTGACCCTTGACAACAGGTGCTTTTTTTTTTGAGAAACACACCTACAAAAGAGGATGTAAGAATTAACTGAAAATTCAAGCAGCACATTTTCCTGATACAAGCAAAATATATAACAAAATACACATTTGGTTCACTTAAGCACCAAATGGGCCCAAGGATCGGGTTGTAGTTTTCAAAGCTATTTATTTATTTAAACGTTTTGATATACCGCCCCCTTCCAGAGATCAAGAGTGGGTTACAGTAAACAAAACCAAGAACTTTACACTGAACTTTTAAAAACACTCATGTACAATTAACTTGCTGATAACTATATTACAAAAACTATGTATAATGTTGCAGTACGTAGAATATTAGAATATTACTATCCTGTAAATATGACTGCTTGAGGTAATAAAGCAATCCCTTGACGGCTTACACTTCTTGTCTTTATCATACAACATGTTTTTTCATATTCAAGTAACTTTCCTATGAGAAAGAACAACCATTAACTTCATGCCATATAAACATTCAGTACTGCGTTATTTCTCAGACTTTTTGTTTTAAAAACTAAGGAATGTGCTCAAACTGCAGACTAAAGCTGAATGCCAGATGCTATGAACTGCCCGTCTCATGTGCACTACTCCAATGCCCCCAGTAAAAGAAAGTTTATAAGCAGTTGCAAGAAGCCAAAATAAATCTTCCATCCACCAGTGAGCAACTTTGTTCCATGGAGCCTTTCTGCCTTTTTTTAGCCCTTGCTGTCCTCTACATATTTGGCAACATTTAGGATTCCTCAAAGTTTTCTCCTGTAACTTTGAGAAGAAACAATTATAACTTTGGCCCCATGAACTGGAAACATATGCCGAAGATCTCATTTGCTGGATGGCTGAAAACCTAAAAAAGATAAAAGTTCCCACAAAGAGAGGACTGACTCCAACATGTCTCCACATTTATTCCCTAGCACAGGCCAAGTAAGCCTCTGTGGAAAACCAAGCCTAGATCTCCAGGTAAAAGGGTGGCTCTAAAAAGAGAAGCAATGGCACATGATCTGATAAGCTTGATCTCATCTCTGCAATTTTGAGATTCTTTTCAACATATTTGATACTGAAAAGTAATTTAATTGGGAGATGATTCCACAAGGATTAGAATGCAAAGTAAATTCATGTTGTCTAATTTATTCATACTTCCTAAGTCAAACAGATTCAGATGTTTACAAAATACAGAGAATCTTTACTCAAGATGTTATCTACAGATGACTGTTTCCTATCAAGCATAGGATCTGGCACAAAACTGAAATCTCCTCCAACCAGAGATCAATTGTACTATATTCTGAACATTTTATATAGTATTTCTATGCAAAAAAAAAGACTGTATACATTTTAGGGGTATGGATGTTACATAACAAAATTATTTCACTTGAACCGAGAGCCCACAAGCAAGCATTATCTGCCCCCTTCATCGCTGAACGAAGGTACATATTCATGTAAGGAGCTCTTAAAGTCTTATCTTAAAAATGAGGTACTGTGTCTTTCAAACGTCTTTACACCCTTGTACATTTTTCACATTCTGCTATTTAAAAAACAGAATTCAAAATGCATTAATGAAGGAGTTTATTTCACTGATTTGCACAACATACTGTACACTTCCAACATGAAGGAAAATAGAAATTATAGAAATATTCAAAAAATAATTAAGAATAAGAAATGAAAACGTCTATCACAAAAATCTTCATACTCTCCCTCAAAAGGTGCCTCAATAAGGCACACAATAAGTTACACAAAGCCCAGCCATGAGCTGATATGAATACTCCTGGGTGAAGAATCAAGCTGTTTCGGTTGTATGAGGTGAATTTGAAGCAAAGATCTAAATATATGGACCATGGAGCTGCTGAAATAACTTCAGAATAAAGTTATTCAAAAGCACAGGTTGCAGGAAGACACTAAGAAAAATTTAAAGGTTTTGAACATCCTTTAATAACACTGTTGGAATGTTTGGCATCACCAAGACACTATGTCGATCAAGCCACCCTCCAAATCAGTGGGTTAAGGAAACTGCTGAAAAATATTATTGTGAGGCCTAAGATTACTTTGAAAACACTATACAGAGATCTCTGGTTCAGACTGCAGAAAATGTCGACTGTTCAACAATTTCAAAATTACTCCACAAACAGATCGCGGCAAGGAAGCTGCCCCTGAAGAAGACATATGATAT
Source organism: Ichthyophis bannanicus (assembly GCA_033557465.1). Taxonomy (NCBI): domain Eukaryota; kingdom Metazoa; phylum Chordata; class Amphibia; order Gymnophiona; family Ichthyophiidae; genus Ichthyophis; species Ichthyophis bannanicus. The sequence goes on along the minus strand of CM066033.1, from coordinate 364,844,246 downwards.
GCCTCATAGTATCTGCGAAGAAACACTTAGGGACACTGCAAGCATGTGCAGAGAAGGTATTGTAGTTTGATGACACCAAAGAGGAACATTTTGGTCTCAGTGCTAAGAAATCTGTATTGCACAAAACAAACACAGCATATCACCCTGCCAACGCCATTCCTACGGTAAAGCATAAAGATGGAAGAATTATATTGTAGGGATGCTTTCAAGAGTAGGGAGAGCGAAACTTGTGAAGGTCGATAGATGGTGCAAAGTAAAGACAGATCCTGGAGAAAAACCTGTTCTATTCTGCCATAGATCTAGTTTTGAGGAGAAGATTCACCTTTCAGCAGCAATGATTCTAAGCATAAAGCAAAAGCAACAATGGCGTTGGAGCAACAAAAAGAAAGGGAATATCTTCGGATAGCTCAGTCAACGCCCAGATCTAATTCCAACTGAAAATCTATGGTGAAACTATACTGCAGTACACAGATGATCTCCACTCAACCAGAAAAAAGCTTAAAATATTTTCCCAAGAAGAATGGACAAAAATAAGGGGGATTCCACAAGACCCGGAGTTCTGGGACAGCAGGAGAGTCGCAGAGGCGGTATGCAAAGCAATTCTTCTAATGGATGACAACTCAGAGGAATTGGTGAATATTACACTGGACAATGCGCATCGGACATTGGGCCCAAGTAGGCCAAATAGACCCAGGGACATTGTGATTTGTGTTAAAGAATATGAAGTCAAAGAGAAGATCGCCAAATGGATGTGCAAGACAAGAGACTTCACTTGGCAAGGATATAATATTGAGATATTTGCGGACCTGGCAGCAGGGACATTGCAAAGAAGAGAAATGCAACCTATCACAAGTGTGCTGCGAAAGGAGGGTGTGAAATACAGGTGGTTGTACCCATTTGGACTATTTTTCAATAAAGGAGATAAGAGTTGGAGGGCGAGGAATTACAAACAGGCAAAAGGCGCTGGAGGAGGCAAGATTCGTGGAGGTATCAGGGGAATAACAATGGCCAAAAAGGCTGGAAAATGGACATACATCAAGAAGAGGACTCCTGGCAAATTAAGAGATGGATACTTGGGACGTTCCAAAAGGGTGCAGAACAACCAGACCAAGTTGGCACCACTATGAAGGTATATAAGCATAGTGGATATTGTGCAGCCACAAGGTCAGGTGATGGACATTAAGTGGACAAGGGAATTTTAGTCCACTCACAAAGAGGACTAAAATTCAGTAAAGGTGGTACAGTTGTTGTCAGGGTGCACTGTTCAATGGTTTACTTGCTTTTGAAGTTTATGAGTTAGAAAATCAAGATACAAAAGTAGAAAATAAAGAATGCACGTTGTTGTTAATTAGAAGGCTAGACGTAATTTAAGAATTGAGTAAATAAAGTAAATAAATGGAAAAGCGAGAACAAAGCAAGCAAGGAAAGGAGAGAGGGGTGGAGGGGTAGTCTAGGTCAAGGAGCAGGGATGTTTGGAGGAGAGGGGCGGACGGGGGGGGGGGCTCCAGATAGATGAGCACTACTCTAAAGGTGACCTCGGGGGAGGGGGAACAGAGGAGGGGGACACAATGGGAGGGAGGGGGGTAAAGGGGGAGGAGGGGAAACGGATAAGGGAACAAGAGGGGTAGGGGGTAGAGGGGTAGTGGGTAGGGGGAACAGCAGATGAGGGAACATAAGATGACAATTGCAACACTAAATGTGAAGGGCTTGACAACATGGAGTAAAAAAAGGTTATTAGATAAGGAGGGGAGCTGACCAAGGGCCGACTTTATTTGCATTCAAGAGACCCATTTGAAAGTGGGCCAGGAGCGCATTTAATGTTGCAAACAAAAAGATTCCCAAAGGTCATTTTAGCAGGACACAGAGCGGAGTCTAGGAAAGGTGGTGTCGGAGTAATGATAAGCGCAAATATGCAGGATAGAGTGATAGGAGAATATTGGGATAAAGGGGGGAGATGTGTAGGAGTTAAAATTAAAATGGCAAAGGAGGAGGTTTGGGTCCTGAGTCTGAACGGACCTAATGAAAAGCAAAGGGAGTTTTATGAACACATGGTGGGAGAATTGGAGGCACTGGGGGATACACCAACAATTTTAGGAGGAGATTTCAATTTAACAGTGAATCCACGTTTAGATAATAGTGGCGGTTGTGGGATGGGGAAACGATTAGATAGGGCAGGATTGTTGAAATTGAAAGAGAGAATAGGTCTCACAGATGTTTGGCGGTGTAAGCATCCAGGAGAGTGAAAATATACCTTTTATTCAACCCGTATGACACCTACAGTAGAATCAACATGATATGGGTGGGAGGGAGGTGGATGACCAACGTCGAAGAAGTAGATCAGGGCCCTATAACATGGACGGATCATGCTCCAGTGAGTGCAACATTTAATCTAGGGTATACAGAGACAGGAATAAAATTTTGGAGATTCAATGATTCAATTCTTGAGAAACAGGAGGAAGTGGAAAATATAACCAGAGTGATCCAAAAATACCTGCAGTTCAATCAAAATGGAGAAGTGGCCCTTCGGATAGTATGGGATGGGCTGAAGGCAGAAGTAAGAGGGCATATGATAAGGGAGGCAGTTAAAGCTAACAGAGTGAAAGGAGAGACAGAGAAGCAGATCTTAGAGAAAATAAGAAAGCTAGAGGGTAGCTATCAATGTGACAGGAATCCAGAAGTGTTGAAAGAGTTGCGGCACTTAAGCGAGCAGCTAGGGCAGTTACGGGCGAGTAAAATAGCACATAAGTTAAACATACTTAGACTACATTAGAGGGGGGAAACAAGGCTGGGCGCATTCTGGTGAACAGAATTAAAGTAAGAGTACAACAAAACAGCATTAAGAGTATAAGGAATACTCAAGGGGAACTAATGAAATCCGGCAAGTGTTTAAAGAATATAACACTAAATTATATGGTAGTGAGATAATGGATGGACAAGAAAAGAGTGCAAAGTATCTTGCAAATTGTCAATTACAAAGGATTGAGCAAGAAGAGTCAGAATGGACAGATAGGCCTATAAGTGGTGGGGAGGTTGTGGAAGCAATTTTTTTTTTAAGTGCCATCAAGTCAGTGTTGACTCATAGCGACCCAGCTACCTCTGGGTTTTCTTGGCAATATATCACCAGAAGTAGATTGCCAGCCTATTCTTCCGAGGCAATGGAGGGTAAAGTGACTTGCCCAAGGTCACAAGGAGTGCCAGTGGGAATCGAACCCTTGATCTTCTGGGTACTAGGCAGTTGCTCTAACCACTAAGCTACTCCTCATGGAAGCGATTAGGACCTTAAAAATGGGCAAAGCATTCGGGTTAGAAGGCCTCACAGCAAAATTTTATAAAGTATTTCAAGAACCAATACACCCACTGTTGGTAGAGTTGCAGTTGCAGAAGCTTTGAAAGTCAATGGCAGAAGCGGGAATAATTGTAATACCAAAATCGGGGAAGGACCCTATGGTCTGTGGTTCTTACAGACCGATCTCACTCTTAAATGTCAATGCAAAGCTGCTGGCAAAAATTCTGGCAAACAGACTACAGCAGGTAATGCAAAGGTTAGTACATAAAGATCAAACAGGCTTTAAAAGGGGAAAGACAAGGGGGAGATAACATTAGGAAAATATACAATTTAACATGGGAAGTGCAAAAGAAAGGGCAAAAAAGCAGTGTTCATTACTGTGGACGCTGAGAAAGCATTTGATAGGGCAGAGTTGCCCTTTATGATGCAAGTTTTGGAAAAGATGGGACTGGGGAATAATTTTATAAATTGGATAAAGGCACTATATGCTGAACCTACAGCACATATAAGGGTTAACGGCAGCTATTCTGCATCATTTAAGTTAGAAAGGGGTACAAGGCAAGGGTGCCCTCTAACGCCATTGTTATTTGCTTTAGTGATCGAGCCCTTGGCAGAAAGGGTGAGGCAACACGGAGATATCAAAGGAATACAAGTGGGACCATGGGAGTTGAAAATAGTGCTTTTGGCAGACAGGGGCGGCTCTATAATGAGGCTGTGAGGCGGTGGCCTCAAGTGGCAACTTTTTGGGGGCGGCAAAAATTGCCCCCAAAAAGCCTGCCTCACTCGGCCTTCAAAAAAAAAAAAAAACAACCATCCGCGAGATGAGCCACTGCTGCTGCCGCCGCAGAAGGAAGTGCCCCGCAGCCGCCCCGGCACAGCACTCCTCTCTCCCTCAGCGCGGCTTTACAGAGCTGCGAAGGGAGAGTTCCCCTTTCTCGCAGCTCTGTTAAGCCTGCTGGCGCTGATGGAAAACAGGAAATGCCTGTCCTATCAGCACCGGCGGGCTTAAAAGAGCTGCGAGAAAGGGAAACTCTCCCTTTGCGGCTCTGTAAAGCCGCGCTGAGAGAGAGAGGAGGGCTCTGCCACGGAGGCCGTGGGGCACTTCCTGCTGCGGCAGCGGCAGCAGCTTCAGCAGCCAGGTTCTTTTTTATTTCCCGGGGGGGGGCAGGACTGGAATTGAGGGGGTTATGATTTGTAATGGGCTGATGGGGGGGCTAGGACTGGTAGTGGGCTGATGGGGAGGTTAGGACTGGATGTGGGCTGATGGGGGGTTAGGACTGGTAATGGGCTGAAGGGGGGGGCTAGGGCTGGAGGTGGGCTGATGGGGTGTTTAAGACTGGTAATGGGCTGATGGGGGGTTAGGACAGGTAATGGGCTGATGGGGGGGTTAGGACTGGAAATGGGCCGGCGCGGGGGGGGGGGCAAGGACAGGAAGTGGGCTGATGGGGGAGTTAGGACTGGAATTGGGCTGATGGGGAGTTAGGACTGGAAGTGGGCTAATGGGGAGCTAGGACTGGAAATGGGCTAATTGGGGGGTTAGGACTGGAAATGGTCCGATGGGGGGTTAGGACTGGAAATGGTCCAATGGGGGGTTAGGACTGGAAATGGGCTGATGGGGGGGGGGCTAGGACTGGAAATGGGCTGATGGGGGAGTTTAGGACTTGTAATGGGCTATGAGGGTCTAGGACTGGAGGGGGGTTAGGACTGGAGGTGGGCTATGGGGGCTAGGACTGGTAATGGGCTATGGGGGGCTAGGACTGGTAATGGGCTATGGGGGGCTAGGACTGGTAATGGGCTATGGGGGAGCTAGGACTGGTAATGGGTCATGGGAGGCTAGTACTGGAAATGGGCTGATGGGGGGGTTAGGACTGAAAGTGGGCTGATGGGGGGGGTTAGGACTGGTAATCGGCTATGGGGGGTTAGGACTGGTAATCGGCTATGGGGGGCTAGGACTGGTAATGGGCTATGGGGGGCTAGGACTGGAAATGGGCTGATGGGGGGTTAGAACTGGAAATGGGCTGATCGGGAGGGGGAATAGAACTGGAAATGGGTTGATGGGGGATTAAGAATGGAAATAGGCTGATCAGGAGGGGGGTTAGAACTGGGCTGATGGGTTAGAACTGGAAATGGGCTGATTAGGGGGGCTAGGACAGGAAATGGGCTGATGGGGGGTTAGGACTGGTACTGGGCTAATGGGGGAGGGGAGGAGAGTGCTGCAGGAAATGGAAGAAAACTAGGGGCTAGGGCTACAAATGGGCTGATGCGGGAGGATAGCAGAATAGGACTGGAAGGAAGCGGATAATGGGAGGGTCTGCCAGGGGAAGGAGGGGGCACGAAGGGAGCTGACAAGGGGGAAGGAGGGGGCTGGAAAGGAACTGACACCTGGGATGTACTGAAGGGGGACTGGAAGGGAGCTGACACTTGGGGATGGGAGTGGTAGGTGGTTGGGTAATGGGGAGGAGGCTGGAAGGGAGCTGACATGCAAATGGCGCTGGAAGGATGGACAGAGGGTAGGGCGACTGGAAGGGAGCTTGACTGGGGGGGTGGCACTGAGAGTGGACGTGAGTTGATATCTGGGATGATATTTGGACTAGAAGGGCCTGGACAGTGTGGAAGAAGGGGGACTGGAAGGGAATGGACACTAGTGGTAGTCGTTGGAATGCAAGGCAGTTGACATTGGAAGGTACTGGGAGGGAAGGACTGGAAAGGGGGCTGATACTGGGGAGGGTTACTGGAACTGGAAATGGGCTAATGGAAGGAAGTGAAGAAAACAAAAGAAGAGATAAGAAATGGCAGATGGACCATGGACCATAAACCACAGAAAGAGAGCTAAGAGAAGACAGGAAAGCAGAAGCCTCAGATCGGGACCAGCATTATCAGAGAATAAAATGGTCAGACAACAAAGGTAAAATAATAATTTTATTTAATTTTAGTGATTGGACTTTGTGCTATTTTTATATTTTACACAGTACTGGGGAACTGCATCTCTTATTTATCTGATGTTGCACTGCATGTGGACTCTAGCTTCTTGGGGTTTCAATTTAAATTTAGTCTACATATTTTTATTTTAGATTGTGGTTACTTATTCTGTACTTGGTGAGGGTCGATGTTGCGAGTGTGTGACTGAGGTGAGGTGTTCTGTTAACATGGCGTTTGTACATAAAGATCTATACTGCACTGTAGTAATTTGACTTGTTCAGCTTTTCAAATAGGTGTATGGATGTTCTAGGGCCCACTGTAGTATTTACAGTGATGCTTTTTTTGGATGGGCTCCTTACGTGATTTTTGGAAGTTTGTGCTGATATGGTATGGTATGGAATATGGTAGGTTTGCTCTTTGTTGCAGGGTTTTGTATTAGTTCACAATATGCATGGTACTGGAGAATAGTGGTTGTTGTTGTTAGTGAGATGATCAGAATCAGATTTTTTTTTTTAAATATTCAGTTCTGTGGGTGAATGTCCTGGTTCTGCTCTGCACCCACTGTGGATGCAAAATATATGTTGAAAAGGAAAAAGCAAGAACCATAACGCAGTTTATAACAAAATAAAAATGAGTTGTAATTTAGCTTTATGTTTAAATCTTTTTATTAATTTTTAAAAACATATAACATAAAAGCAGTTTACATGTAGAAACATTGAAATATTGTGAACAGCATACAGATTAAGACATAACAATAATATTATAACCACTTCAGAAAATAATCATTACTATTTATCCCCCTCCCATTTATGCCCACTACCACCCTTCCCGTTTCCCACCTTTCTCTCCCTCCCCCCACTACCTCCCTTCCCTTTCCTCCCCCCAATTCCCACCTTTCCCACCCCCTCCCCACTCCACCCTTACCCTCAACCCCTTCCATCTCTAAAACCTAATTATACCAACTTTAATTACTAAGATAAAAGTTAAACCAAATTACACTGTTAAAATATCATTTCTTGCCCTGGTCGACAACTTTTCAATATAAGGAGACCATATCATCAAAAAATTTGCTCTTCTACGAACATGTTTTCTAGAAGCCTCTCCCTCCCATAATGCTAATTGATGCAATACATTCCTCCATTCCCAATATTCTGGACCTCCAGATTCTCTCCATTTCCTAAGAATACAATGTTTTGCAAGCAGACAACCTTTTCTTATTAATAATCTATTCCCTGATGAAAAAAGTCTCTGTAAAGGAGCATCTAAAACAGCAAACCCTGAGGTTAAATTCAATGTTTGCCCTAATATGTCCATTAAAAATGTTTGAATCCTAACCCAAAATTTCTTAACTTGTTTACATGTCCAGAACATATGCCCCAAATGTGCCCGCTCCAATCCACACCACGGACAATTACCGTGCTGAGCAAAACCTGCCTTCCAAGCTCTATAAGGTGAGATATAAGCACGCTGTATTATTTTGAATTGCATATCATGCAACTTAGCTCCTATAATTATTTTGGGGATACACCCAATAGCATTTTCCCATTCAAACGCTTCAAGATTAATTCCAAGATCTCTTTCCCACTTTAAACTCAAATGACTAACTCCGAACTTGTGATATGCTATTCAAAGCTTTACTATATTCAGCGACTGATATTCTTTCTTTATCCTTTATCATAAACCATTTTTCTAATTTTTCAAAATTTTCCAGTCTTAAACCTTGTATCCCATCTTTCATTGAAATTAAATATTTTAAATGTAAATAAACATGAAAATGCCTCTGTGATAATCCATAGAGATTTTTTAATTCATTAAAGGGTTTAAGAGCGCCTTCTCCATTTATTACTTGCCACAATTGTTTTAGACCTTTTTTCTCCCAACCCTTCAAAAAATTAGACGTTGTACTTAATTGAAAGGCTAAATTACCATGCAAAGGCAAATATCCAGATACTTCACTTGAAATGCCCAATTTTGCACAGAGCAACTTCCAACTCCAACGAACCCCTTGCCATAAAATATTATTTTTAAAATCTTTTGGTAATTTTATATTTGTCACATGCAACACAGATAAAAGTGAATAAGGAGCTACTAATGCGGATTCAAAATCATATGGTGTATATATTGATGTCCCTACTATCCAATCTCTAACATGATGAAACAGACATCCTAGATTATATTGTTCTATTCTAGGCAACCCTATACCACCCTGTTCCCATGGCCCATATAATTGATCAATTTTTAATCTTGGTTTTTTCCCTCTCCAAAGAAAATTTTGGAATAATCTTTCCATTTTTTGAACATCTTGCCTCAATAGTCGCAACGGAATAATTTGCAAAACATATAAAATTTTAGGAAAAATCATCATCTTGTAAGCAGCCACTCTACCACCTAAAGATAAAGGCAATGGTGTCCAATATTGCAACTTATTTTGCATATCTTGTAGAAGCATCCTCAAATTTTGCCTATACAGATGATGAGGATCTTTAGGTAACCAAATTCCTAAATACTTGAATTTATTTTTTGCCCAATGTAAAGGACAATCTGTACCCCAATCATTTCGTAAATCCCCATTAACATCTAATGCTTCTGATTTATCCATATTCAATTTAAAACCGGCTATCCGTCCATATCGTCCAATCACATTCATTAATTTAGAAAAAGATTTGCGAGGTTCTGTCAACATAACTAATAAATCATCCGCAAAAGCAGACATCTTAAATATACAAGACCCAACCTTCACACCTCTTATTTCTTCACAAGCATTAATCATTCTTAGCAAAGGGTCTAATGAGAGCACAAATAATAACGGAGACAATGGGCAACCTTGTCTAGTTCCTCGAGCTATATTAAAACTATTTGTTACCAGCCCATTGACTCCCACTACAGCTTCTGGATTCTGGTATAAACCTCTGATCCCTTGAATAAAACCATCTCCTAAACCATAAGCTTTTAAAATCTCGAACAAATATGTCCACCCCACCCTGTCAAAAGCTTTTTCAGCATCAAAACTAATTAATACGGAGGGAATAACAAGCTTCCTAACCCAGCTTAAGGCTCCTAATATTTTCCTAACATTTTTAGTAGGATATCGACCTTTAACAAATCCCGTTTGACAATCATGTAACAAATCAGGGAGATATTCAGCTAAACGATTTGCTAAAATCTTGGCAAACAACTTAAGATCATAGTTAATAAACTGTGCTGTTTGTTATTGCTGTCTTTTAGTTCCTTGGTGTGCAAATGGGACCGTACCTAGCCCTGTACAAGCGGTGCAGCCGCACAGGGCGAAAAGGCTTGGGGGGCGTATTTCAGCTGTCTGCTGTCGCCCTGCCACCGCTGGCAGGACGCGCTCTCCAATCCTTTTCGGAGCACTTTAAGCAAGTCTGGTCCCTCCTCCTTCGACGCGATGTCAGAGTAGGGAGAGACAGATCTGCTTAAAGTGCCGGTGCCTTTCAGACCGGGCACATGCCCCCCTCCTTCTCCCCATACCTCCGTCCAGCGCTGCCTGCTCTTTCCCTGCTGCTGGCGCCTCTGTGAAAAAAACAGAGGGCAGCAGCAGCAGGGAAAGAGCAGGCAGCGCTGGACGGAGGTATGGGGGGAGAGGGGGGGTGCGCCCGAGCTTCAAGTCGCACAGGGTGTGATTGCAGCTCAATAAGGCCCTGTGTGCAAACATTCTTCCATTTCCTCCATATAATCTAATCTGCTTTTTGGTTTGATTCAGTCTCTGATTGGATTTCTGAAAAAGCCCCGCCCCCCTCTAAGGTGCAGAGGGGGGGCACCTTTTCATACTTCGCCTCAGGCAGCAGATTGTCTTGAGCCGCCCCTGTTCGCAGATGATGCTATCTTCACGGTGAGAGAACTCCTCACTACGCTACCAATCCTTATGGATGGTAGCAGGATATAAAATAAATCTGGGTAAAACAGATTATGTGTTTTAAGCTCTCTGAAGAGTTAACGAAAAGTTTACAAGAGGGATTTCCGTTTAAATAGGTTATGAAATCTTATAGATATCTGGGGATACAAATGGGAAGTAATATTCAGCAATTAAGGGATTGGAATTACACCCCATTGTTAAGGAGATGAAGAAGGATTTACAGAAATGGAAGGGGTTGTTCCTCTCTTGGCTAGGGAGAATAGCAGTTACAAAAATGAATTTTCTCCCAAGAATGTGGTTTCTGTTTAGCTCACTCCCGTGTATGGTCCCAGAGCTTATTTGAAACACATTCAAAATCTGATAATGGATTTTATATGGGCAGGGAAAGCGCCGCGAGTGAACCACTATACAATGTTCCTCATAGGGAAGATGGGGGTTTGGGAGTGCCCTGTGTGGGGAACAAGCAGAGGGCAGAAACCACGGCCAACAAGGAAAATGTAGATGAAATCAATCTTTATTGGAGACCCAACTTTATAAGTTTCGGCCTAAGGCCTTCATCAGGGGTCTAAAAAACAGACATATAAATAAAACATGGTTATAACAAATGAATAAAAATGTATAAATACACCTTAATAAAACTTAAGCATAAACATAAATACAAACAAAGGAAGAACGTTTGGCAAAAAAAAAAGTGTGTGTGACACGTCTATGGGGTGGAAAAGCATACTACTCGTCAAAAATAAAATCAAGGGGCACACATATATGGTTAGAACTACTAATTAAAACATGAAAAGCATACACCAGGTATGTATTAAAAAACGCAAGAAAATGTACAATAGATATACAAATAGAGCCTAAGAACTTATTAAAAGATAGGAAAAACATAATTAAATAAAACATAACTTTAAATTATAACTACAATTAAGTATGAACAAATGTATGGATGAACAATAAATTAACAAAAAATAAATAAGGGAGAGCGTTTACCAAAATACCACATAGAAAGTATGTGGACACGTCTGTGGGGTGGAGTAACCACTCTTGTCAAATCTAGAACAGAATGAATTAAAAAACATTAACATAAGAACGCAAAGAAGAATTATATCAATATATACTTCAATTAACTTGTATACAAAAACCGTATATAGCCCCCATTAGTGTGTATATGGAGCATAAGCTCTTTTAAAATTTTGGGTAGTGTTTGATGATTCATTTAAAACAAAGTTCTTGTGCAACACATCATAGACTACGTAAAACAAGTTTGGCTGTTCATGTGTGCATGTGAATGTGTGCACACATGAACAGCCAAACTTGTTTTACGTTTACTGCACGCGTTGTCTTTTAGGTCCCTTTTTTCGTTTTGAATGGGATTGCCAAGTCCCCCTTTTTTTAAAAATTGTTTACATATTTATAAGGGTTCTCCTCATTTTTTGCTTACTACATAGGTCGTAGTCTATGATGTGTTGCACAAGAACTTTGTTTTAAATGAATCATCAAACACTACCCAAAATTTTAAATGCACAATACATTATTCTACATTAAAGTCCTTTTGGCTCATGTTTGATGCACCAGTCGTGTTCTAAGAGATGCTATGCTTTCCCTTGCGTCAAACGAACTACTAACTAATATGTACCCTGAAATATTTTAAAAGAGCTTATCTTCGGTTCATTTTTATTACATAGGCTGTGCTGTGGTGAGTGTTGTATATATCCTTTTGTAAGACCAGGTAACACTAATCTTATATAACTGAAAAAGTCCATAATCCACTTTAGCCCCCTTTATATTAAGGTCTGTTTTTTTCATACATATTATCCCAATTAGCCTTTTCTGTTTTTTACATATATACAGGCAAAACTCTTTCTTTAAAGTTAGTGGCTCATGTTTGCTGTACAATCTGCTCCATATATATACTAATGGGGGCTATATACGGTTTTTGTATACAAGTTAATTGAAGTATATATTGATATAATTCTTCTTTGCGTTCTTATGTTAATGTTTTTTAATTCATTCTGTTCTAGATTTGACAAGAGTGGTTACTCCACCCCATAGACATGTCCACACACTTTCTATGTGGTACAGTATTTTGGTAAACGCTCTCACTTATTTATTTTTTGTTAATTTATTGTTCATCCATACATTTGTTCATACTTAATTGTAGTTATAATTTAAAGTTATGTTTTATTTAATTATGTTTTTCCTATCTTTTAATAAGTTCTTAGGCTCTATTTGTATATCTATTGTACATTTTCTTGCGTTTTTTAATACATACCTGGTGTATGCTTTTCATGTTTTAATTAGTAGTTCTAACCATATATGTGTGCCCTTTGATTTTATTTTTGAGTAGTAGTATGCTTTTCCACCCCATAGACATGTCACAAACTCTTTTTTTTTTGCCAAACACTCTTCCTTTGTTTGTATTTATGTTTACGCTTAAGTTTTATTAAGGTGTATTTATACATTTTTATTCATTTGTTATAACCATGTTTTATTTATATGTCTGTTTTTTAGACCCCTGATGAAGGCCTTAGGCCGAAACTTATAAAGTTGGGTCTCCAATAAAGATTTATTTATTTACATTCTCTTATATACCGCGCTATTCTGCATCAGTGCGGTTTACATTGAACAAACTGAAATTACATTGAACAGGGCATTATAACTTGGAGATAACTATTTTACAGGGAACATAGGCTATGGAGGGTTAAGTGGCTTGCCCAAGACCACAAGGAGCACCTGTGGGACTAGAAACCCCAGTCCTTCCGGCCCAAGGTTGCTGTCCTCTAGTGGGATTTGAACCCCCGACCTTCTGGCCTGAAGTACCTTGCCCCAACCACTAGGCCACTCCTCCACTCCATCTACATTTTCCTTGTTGGCCATGGTTTCTGCCCTCCGCTTGTTTCTCTACCTATGTACTATTGCGGAAGGCTTTCTTCTCCCCTTTCTTTAGTGCCCTGTGTGGAAAAATATTATATGGCAGCACAACTCAGGACCCTGCAAATATGGAAGGGTGAGGGAGAAACACCCACATGGGCACAAATGGAACAGGAAGGTCATAACGGACAAAGCTTGGAATCATGGATATGGGACCCCCAGGCTGGAAAGGAAGAAGATAAGAAAGGGAATCTATTTAGGGCACTCACAAAGAACATCTGGTGAAGGGTTAAATCAAAACTTATGGCTGGGAAAAGATACTCGAAAGAAACCTTTATAATGGGGATGGGAGACTTCCAGCCAGGTTTGGCTGGGGGGAGGTACAAGGAATGGAGACACAAAGGAATAACGAGGTTGGTACAAATAGTTAATAAGAAAGGGGAGATATAGGAGTTTGGAGGTCTCTAGAAAGAATATGGGCTGACTAACATAGATTATTATGCTCATATGCAACTCCTACATTATATCTGGAATACTGAAAATAAGGGAAAATCTAGCAAGGGAGGATGCAGGATTTGAAAAACTAATGAGGAAACAGAGCATTAGGAAAGGAATAATATCAAAGTTAAACGCTGAATTAACGATAGCAGAGAAGGGAGTGATTCAAGATCAACAAAAGTGGGAGCAGGCACTTAAGGGTTACTGGGATAAAAACGGTGGCAAGAGATATACACCTGGACCAGAAGATTAGCACCAGGTACAACATATTTAGAAAACAGCCTAAAAGTTTGGTATCATATATACAGGACACCTTTGAAATTGGCAGTGATAAATAAAGAAGCCAGTGGAGAATGTTGGAGGAAATGTGGAGGAAAAGGAGATCTAAAACATATGTTGTGGGACTGTCAGAAGGTACAAATAATGTGGAAAGAGTTTGAACACAGTTTTTATGAAATAACTAGAGTAAAGATGTTATTAAAGCAAACCATGGTATTATTAAACAAAATGCAAGAGGAGGGGGATAGGAATTTACAAATGTTTCTGGGATACTATATCAGGGCGGCAAGAGGGAAGACTGTGGCACAATGGAGGTAGGAGGGAGTGCCAACCCTACAGGATATAATGGGAAGAGTGGAGAGGCTGAGGTAAATATATGCGTGAAATAGCAGCATATAAACAGCATAAAAACAATTTAGAGAGATATGTGAATGGCAGAAAGGGCAGAAAGGACAGAAAAGCGGCCTGTATAGGGGGAGTAGGGAGGGTAAGATGGGAGTAGGGAGGGTAAGATGGGAGAGGGAGGGGGGAGGAAGGGTAGGGGGTAGCAAAAGGGAAGTTGCAAAAGGAAAAAGGGAATAGGAAAATATGCAAAAAAGAGAGTGGTGTTAATGCAACAGGGATTGTATTGATAGTGGTACCATGTTAACAAATCAAGCATTGTTAAAAGGAAAGTATGGATTACAATTCGAGATGGTTTGTAAGTTTGAAGCTGTGATTGAATAAAAAAAAAAAAACACCCCACACTTCTCCAGCATTCCTGCTACTGCTGGAAACAATTTTGAAATGTCTCTTTTGTTATGCTGTGAAGCTACTGTGTCAAATTTTTCTTAATAGCCTCCAAGTCATTAAATCTCCTTCCTTTCAGTGGTAATTTCAGTTATGGAAACAAGAAGCCATCACAGAGTGTGAAGTCAGTTGAATAAGGAGACTGACAGACTTGCTCAATTTAGTGTTTGGCCAAGAACTGATGGACATGATGTGATGCGTGAACTGGGGCATTATTGTGATGATGCAACCATTCACCATTCCCATGCAACTCTGGCCTCTTACAATGAACTGCATTTATCAAACATATCAGAACTTGGACTCCTTATGGATGGTTTGACCTTTTGGAGCAATACTCATGATGATCAATACCTTGGTAATCAAAGAAAACTGTGAGCATGGCCCTTGACATTGCTCCTCACCTGACGGGCCTTCTTGGGTCTGGGAGAGTTTGGAGTCTTCCATTGTGAGGACCGAACATTAGTTTCCCGGTGATAACCATAAACCTACGATTCATCACCAGTAATAATCTTTTTGATAAAATCTGAGTCATTTTCAATGCATTCCAACAACTCCCTGGCTGCAGTCCATTTTCTTTTTGGTCAGGGGAGAGGAGTTTTGGCACGAATTTTGCGCACACATCTCATCCCCAAATCAACAGCAAGAATGGACTGTACCAACCCGAAACTGATGTCCATGTCCTCAGAAAGTTCCCCGATAGTCAATCGACGATTTGAGTGTATTGTGGAATACACTGCTTCAACTTTGTCTTTATTACTGCTCGTGGATGGACTTCCAGGACGTTCGCCACTGTCAACACTTTGGTGGCCCTCTTGGAAACATTTGTACCAGTCATAAACTTGAGCACAAGTCATGCATTCGTTGCCTACACTTGCTGTAACTTATCATAAGTCTCTTTGACCGAATCTCCAAATTTCTGACAGAATTTAATGCAAATTCTTTGTTCAACTTTTTTCACGCATCGTAAATCTGACGAACTGCTTTTATACAATACCAATCATCATGTGATTTAAAGAAGTACAGGTGTGCTGCAGCCATGCTACACTCTGCACATAACTAGGACACTGAACGGGTGTCCTACTCAGAGTGGTGGGTACACCCCTAAACAAAGGCATGGGGAGGGGTGACCTACACAGAGTGGCAGGTGCACCTATTCTTGCTGCCTTGCTAGGCAACTATCTAGACCATACTGGTCTTTATATGCCATATACTATGTTACTATGACTTTTCAAAATAAGGCGCGAGAGAACGGTTAAATGATAGAAGGGGCCCACGCTCTGCCCCAACTCTGCCCCATGCTCCGCTCCTAGCCCCCGTGGCCTTCCTCTCCTGTTCTGCCCATGGGAATCTGATTTCCAAATCCCTGCGGGCAGAAGAGGATCACAGCAAAGACACCTTCTGCCCATGGCAGATGAGATCCTCATGGGCAGAACAAGAGGGGAAGGCCACAATACCACGCAGTTTGCTGGCACCTGGCAGGCAAACGTTTGCTTGGGCCAAGGCCCATGTGGCCCAGACCATTCCAACGCCTATGGAAATGATCAGATGTGCTACACTTACTACAAATTACTCCTCCCTGTATATTGGGAAAGTATATGCTCAGTACTGAAAGTGCTCAAGCACCCATTTAACTGGTATTTATGTGCAATGTCTTGGGTGCAAAAGTTAATTGCAGACATAGTGTAGTTACTCACTTGTAACAGGTATTCTCTGGAAACAGCAGGAATCAGTCCTCACATATGGGTAAAGTTGGCGCCGATGGAGCCTGCGTAGTAACCTCTCCCCAGCTTTCAAAGAAAGCCTTTGGGAGATGTACCACACATGCATGGTCCCCTTTCCGCCTAAGGGTTTAGCACAAGATGTAAAAAAAAAACAAAAAAGCAACTCCACAGGGAGGGAGGGAGGGTTGTGAGGACTGGTTCCTGCTGTCCTTGGAGAACACCTATTACAGGTGAGTAACTATGCTCTCTCCGTGAACAAGCAGGAAGTCAGTCCTCACATATGGGACTCCCCAGATACAGGCTACCGAAAAAAATCTGTAAAAGCCACAGGTGACTAGAAAGATGAGCTGTGAGAAGCAGCAACTGAGTCAGGAACAGCAGACTCATGAGCAGCCCAGGTGTCAAGTGAGGACCAGTTCTCCAGTAGCCTGAACACACTGAGGGACTGGAGAGCAGGAATTGCCTTACACCCCAAAAAAATGGCAGAGTACTGCCCGGCCGAAGGCACTGTCCCAGCGGGACTCCCTCTCCAGGAAGTAATGAACTGCAAAGGTATGAAAAGAGGACCAGGTGACAGCCGGGCAGACCTCTGCCAAGGGTACAGAGAGCAAGTTTGCCACAGATGTCGCCATGACCCAGACACTGTGTACCATGATGGGGCGCTCCAGCGAAAGACCAACCTACTTGTAAGCATAGCTAATTCAGTCCACCATCCAAGTGGATAGGGAATGCTTAGAGGCCGCTGTCCCCAGCCGAACTGTGAGGAGTAGCGGTGAGCCTGAGTATGTCCAGGTAGAAGTACAGGGCCCGCTTACAGTCCAGAGTGTGGAGAACGACCTCCACCCTGCTGGCGTAGGGCTGCGGAAAGAATGTGGGAAGTACCATCTCCTGGTTGAGGTGGAATGGAGACACCACCTTTAGGAGAAACTTGGGGTGGGAGTAGAGCAAGATCCTGTTATTGTAGAACCTTGTATAAGGTAGGTGAGCCACAAGGGTCTGGAGCTTGTTGACTCTGCGAGCTAAGGTGAGCACCACGAGGAAAACCATCTTCCAAGAGAGATACTTGAGTTGGCACGAGCCGAGAGGCTCGAATGGTGGTGCAGTGAGTTTCGAAAGAACTATATTGAGGTGCCACTCCACCACCGGGGGGTGGACAGGTGGCTTAGAGAGTAGTAGGCCCCTCAAGAATTGAGTTACCAGAGGCTAAGAGGAGAGGGACTTGCCCTCGACAAGATAATGGTATGCTGGAAGTGCGCAGAGCTGAACTCTGAGATGGACTTCAGCCCTGCCTGGGACAGGTGGAGTAGGTACTGGTGTACCAGTTGGACCGAACAGGAGAAGGGGTCAATCTGGCTCTCTGTGCACCAGGCTGAGAACTTTCACCACTTGAAGGCGTAGGCCCGGCGGGTGGCAGGCTTGCAGGAAGCCAAAACAATCTTTCCAGCGAGGTGGAAGCAGTCCAAGTGGGCCAAGGCTAGCCTTTCAGCATTAAGCTGTCAGAGACAGGGACACCAAGTTGGGGTGCAGAAGGGAGCTGTCGTCCTGTGAGAGCAGGCCTGGGTCACACCCCAGAGGGACCGGGGGCACCTGGGGCAGGCAGAGGAGCAATGGGAACTACGGCTGCTGAGCCCACCGAAGAGCCACCATTGTCAAGGTGGCTCTGTCAAGCTGGACTTTGAACTGTTGGCAATCAGCAGTGTGGGCAGGAAGGTGTGGAAAAGGCCTTCCGTCCACGGGATGAGGAACGCATCGGCCACTATCTGTGAGGGGTCTAGTTGCCTGGAGCAAAAGAGGGCCAGCTGAGCATTGGATGGACTGGTGGTCCACCTGCAGCAGCCCCCAGAGGCAGAACAATCGACTGGCCACTTTGGGGTCCAGCCGCCACTTGTGCGATTAGAGAACTCGGCTGAGCCGGTCCACCAGGATGTTATCCTGGCTCGGGAGGTAGACTGCCCGCAGGGGTATCCCGCTGATGCTGGCAAAGGAGCAGATGCTCATCGCCTCTCGGCACAGGAGGGAGGACCCAGTTACTTCCTGTTTGTTGATGAGGAACATTGCCACCTGGTTGTCATCTGGCACCGAAGGGCCTCCTTGGGGTGAGCCTCGTACTGGAGGATCTCAAGGTCCTCCGTGCGAGGCTTCTCATCAGACTCAGTGGTAAATACAAGGGCCTTCACCATGTCCCGCATGAAGTCCAGGAAGGCCTGGTCCTCTGATGGGGACCGGCACCGGGCCTCTTGAGGGGAAGTGTCTGAGGGCACATCCCTGTGGAGCCAGGTATCCAGAAACTCATCATCCTCGGTTTCCCAGTCTGACCCAGAGTCTGAAGAGACCTCGAGGGTCCCCCATGCCTCGGGCTGGAGCCCCAGTCCTGATGGACTAGGGGCCCGAGTCAGATCTGCCATGGGGTGAAGTCCTTGGTCCTGAATAGGACCAGAACTGGGTCAGAGGCCAGTGGCGCTCGAGGATCAGCTCAACTTCTGAGGAAGTCCTCGCTGTGGAGGGGTTGGTGGTTGGGAGCGATGAACCGGAGGAACTGGGCATCAGAGTCCACTGTTGTGCCATGAAGGCAGACAAATTGCATTCTAAGGCTGTCATCCTGGCATCGATGGCAGATGGCTCTGCAGCCACCAGCGTGGGAACCGAGGACCTTGGGCCCGAAGCTGGTGCCATCAAGGGGCTGTACTCTATGAGGATGGCTTCGTAGGACAGAGACCAATCATCGGATGCGGGCTGCACTTTCTCCCACCAGGGCAGCTTCGAGGACTGCTGATAGCCATTGCCCTCAGCCTCGTGGCAAGGGCTCCAAGGCCGGATGCCACGGGATTTCCTCATAGTCCTGAACTCATCACTCAAGGAGGCCACAGACGATAGACTCTGAGGGAGCTCCAGCTCAATGCTCCATGGCAGCATGGCCACCGTTGGAAGTCAAAGCCTCGACGGTGGCCCTCGATGGTGCTGGCCCCACAGTCAACTCCGGGGCTGAGTGGGTCTTGTGGAAAATCAACTCGTGCTGCTTCTTGTGGCCTCAGAGAGCCTTGGGGGTCATCTACTGGCAGAGACCACATGCCAAGGCATCATGATCCCGCCCAAGGCACCAAAGGCAACAATCATGTGGGTCCATGTGCAACATATTGTGAGCACAACGGTTGCACAGTTTGAAGTCACTGAGTGAGGCCATGGCGGGAAAGACGGTCCCTTTGGGGTCAAACTCCTTTGGCCTGGACAAAAAGGGTGCAAAACCTGCGCACTGATGAAAGAGACCACTGAGAGGGAAAAAAGAAAAAGGAACCCAAAAAAACACAACACCGGAGGCAAGCGGAATCAGGAGACAGGAGAGACAAGAGAGCACCAGTACTCAACTGGAGAAAAGGCAAGAAAAAAATCTACTTTTTCCAGAGTGTACAATCCTGTGCCTCCCTGCTAGTTGACGTAGAACATCGCCACTTGATTGTCCGCCTGGACCAGCACTGAATGGTGCTGCAAGTGGTGATGGAAGGCTCAGAGGGCCAGGAATATGGCTCAAAGCTCCAAGAGGTTAATCTGCAGCAGACTGTCCATCTGGTGGATTCCGTGGAAGAAAGGAGACTGAGGCAAGATGGCACCCTTGGGTGGGAAGAGGACCATGCATATGTGGTGCATCTCCAAAAGGCTTTCTTTGAAAACTGAAGAGAAACTACTGCGCAGGCTCAGTCAGGGCTGACATCACCTATGTGAGGACTGACTTCCTGCTTGTTCCTGAAGAAATAATGAATCTCCTCCTGGAGTACATTATACAGCAACATTTTCATAACAGCAAGTTGCTGTTAATGCTTGTGGGCCGCTATCAGTATATTTTGTGTCAGTCAGGCTGAAGCATTAGTAGCATTGTTGGTGACATTATTTATTTATTTTAGTGCCGTCAAGTCAGTGCTGACTTAGTGACCCAGCTGCCTCTGGGTTTTCTTGGCAATGTATCACTAGAAGAAGATTGCCAGGCCTTTTCTTTCGAGGCAATGGAAGGTAAAGCACAGTTACTTACCTGTAACAGGTGATCTCTGGGAAGAGCAGGAATAAGTCTTCACATATGGGTATCGTCGGTACCGACGGAGCCTATGCGGGAACGCTCCCCAGCGTTGTGATAAGGAAGCTTATAGTTCAGGAAGGAGCTATAGTAGAGGTGAAGTGGCTCTGAACAAGCAACCTGTCTGTTCTGGTAGAAATAATAAAACAGAATGTTTCCATAAAAGACTACCAGTCCCAGAATGCACCAGGTTTCCAACAGCCATTAGAAGAGCTGAAGTGGGGAAACGTGTGTTCAATCAGGAGGGCTATGAGGTAATCCCCAAGCACTCATCTCCAAGGGCAGGGTTTGATTCAGTACAGCTGCGCTGTGCTAGGGTGGAGCATTCATCTAAGCAGGATAAAAGAAAAGCTTATTCTACAGAGAATCATCATCTTGATCATCAGAAGCATCTTGATCAGCCTGAGGATCATCATCATCAGCAGAAGTCAGAGCTGACGGACAGAGAGAGCAAGAAACACTTTGGAAGAAAGAAGAGAAAAGCATTTGGGAGGTCTAGAGGAGTCTATAGCAGTACGTATACTGGGAGGCATTCCAGAGGCAAGCATACACCATTGGACTGGGGAAAGCCAGAGGAGTGGGGTTGCAGAGCCAGGAATCCCCGGACGGCACCTGTGAGGGAGACGGCTGCACTTGGAAGGGACCCTAAGACCAGCGCAAGAAGGTATGTGAAGAGAGATCCAGTGTCCAGGGATCTTGATTGGAAGGCTGGACATAAGAACTGGACTACATACTGGCCAGGATATTTAGAGAGGAACTCTAACAGCAATGGAAGCTCAGGTATGAACACTGATCTATGCCCTAGCTCTTCACTGGGAAGACAGCAGGGAAACAAGTATTGTCCTGAGAGTGTTCCATTGAGAAATTCCTCTGTGCCAATCCATGGTAGTGAACCCATGATAATTGAAGAAGGGGAATATGGTGTAAATGGGGACTTTGAATACATGGATTGCTCTCTGTCTAAACTTCTGTGGTAAAATGCTGTTACAAAATACAACCACCATCACAAAGAAATATAAACTTGTTCTTTGGTCTACTCAGAAAAGCTTCTGAGTAGGATGTGAGCCACGTAATAGAAAGTAAACCAGCCAAGAGGTTTTCAGCTGGTAATTGTTAGCAATTGAGCCTTGCCTAATTGCCTGTGAGCTCTGAAGGGACACTTCTGAGTGTGTGTGCAGATACAAGAAGTTATCCCTGAAAAAGAACAGTTTTTTTCCTACTTTGTGGGTTTTGTTTGTTCTTTGAAGCACTGCTAAGGAGAGATTAGCAGGAGCCTACAGAAAAGACCTTTCTGTTCCCATCAAGGTCTTTATGCTTTGATTTGATTGCTTAACAAGTTCAGCTGTTGTTTTTCCTTATTTGTTTTTCTAAGTATAATACTGAAAGCAAGTATTCCTTTTTATGTGCTACCAAGTATATCTGTGTTGGGAGAAATAACCCCATAAATAAAATATCTTCTTTGCTTTACATTCGAGCAAGCACAACTAATTTATTGTGAACGGCTGAGTCTGGTATGAATGGACTACATTTCCCACAATCCTTTGCAAGTCATATTAATATTTGCCTTTGCCAAGACTGTGGACATTCTCACCCAGCGCCCCCGTTTACAGCGTCCAAAAGGAAAGCTTTTGGGAGCATCCCACAGCGCCTGCGCGCTGCCTTCCCGCCTTTCCTAACCGCCTCTCTCCAGTTCGAGTTTTAAGCTGAGACAAAGAGAGAGAAAGGAAAGAAAGATAGATAGAGAGATACAACTCCTAGGGGAGGTGGGTGGGTTGTGAAGACTAGATTCCTGCTGTTCCCGGAGATCACCTGTTACAGGTGAGTAACTATGCTAACTCCAGGAACAAGCAGGAATGAGTCTTCACATATGGGGACTCCCCAGCTAGAGATGCCAGGAAGATCCCAAAGGTTGTGAGTCCCTGAGAAGGGCTCTACTTCCCCCTATGGATCTCGGGCATCCAACCAGGGATGGGGGGTAGGAGTTGATTAGGTATGGAACAGGTGTTTGAGAACAGCCTGACCAAACAAGGCATCCCGGCGGGAGTCCTTGTCCAAGCAATAATGGGCTGTAAAGGTATGAACCGAGGCCCAGGTGGCCGCTCGACAGATTTGGTCGATGGACACAGAATTTAGATGAGCCATAGAGGCTGCCATGGCCCTCACATTGTGAGCTGTGACATGGCCCTCCAGAGAAAGGTTCTTACTCTGGTAGGCGAAAGAAATACACTGAGCAATCCAATTGGACAGAGTTCTCTTAGAGACTGGAAGTCCTAAATGAGAGGGATCGAAAGCAACAAAGAGTTGAGAGGACTTTCTATGTTGCTGTGTCCTTTGTAAGTAAAAATCAAGCGCTCCCTTACAATCCAGGGTATGGAGATTCCTCTCTGCACTTGATGCAAGAGGTCCTGGAAAAAATACAGGTAAATACACCTCCTGGTTCAGATGAAAAGGTGAGACCACTTTAGGCATAAAGTGCGGATTGGTCCTGAGGACTACCTTGTCATGATGGAACCTTGTATAAGGAGGATTAGCCACCAAGGCTTGAAGCTCACTGATGGGGTGAGCTGAAGTGACTGCAATGAGAAAAATAACCTTCCAGGAAAGGAATTTCAAGGAGGTAGTGGCTAAGGGTTCAAAGGGTGGCTGCATAAGCTGGCCAAGAACCAGATTCAAGTCCCATGCCACTGGAGGTGGTCTAATGGGAGGTTTAGTTAAAAGAAGGCCTCTCATGAATCTTGCTATAAGAGGATGAGAGGAAATAGGCTGTCCACTGAGAGGTTTAAGGGATGCTGCAATAGCACTCAAATGGACTCTTACTGAATTTGTTTTAAGGCTTGCATGAGATAAATGCAGCAAATACTCTAGTAAAGAATTCAGAGGTATTGCAAGAGGGTTAAGACCCTTCTCTGCACACCAAATGGTAAACCTTTTCCATTTAAAAGCATAGGAACGTCTAGTGGAGGGCTTTCTGGAAGCATGAAGGATATCCTTCACTTGCTGAGAAAGATGCAAATCTTGAAGGTCTAGGCCTTCAGCAACCAAGCTGAGGTGAAGAGACTGGGGATTTGGGTGCCACAATGTTCCCTCCTCCTGGGATAGAAGGTCTGGTGCAGAGCCCAAGTCCAGGGAAGGAGCTTGAGAGAGATGCAGAAGTAGAGGGTACCACACCTGGCGTGGCCAATGTGGTGCTATGAGGATCATAGACCCCTTGTCTCTCTGAAGTTTGAACAGTGTCTTGGGAATTAGGGGAATGGGTGGAAAGGCATAGAGGAAGTCTTGCCCCCAATGAAGGAGGAAGGCATCGCTGGCCTGAACTCCCTGACATGGAATCCTGGAACAGAACCGGGGAAGTTTGGCATTCCACGGACTTGCAAACAGGTCTATGTCCGGGGTTCCCCCAAATTTGGAAGATCCTGGCTATCTGGTCCCCATGGAGGGACCATTCGTGTGGAAGCAGAACTCGACTGAGTCTGTCTGTCCAAGAGTTTTGAACCCCTGGAAGATACACTGCCATGAGATGAATTTGATGCTCTCTGGCGAAGGCCCACAATCTCAAAGCTTCGTTGCAAAGCGACAGAGAGCCAGTCCCGCCCTGCTTGTTCACGTAGAACATGGCTACTTGGTTGTCCGTGTGGATGAGAACTGTCTTGTAGCTGAGCAGGGTGTGGAAGACTCTGAGAGCTAGAAAAATTGCTCTGAGCTCTAAGAGGTTGATATGTAGAGATGTCTCCTGTGGAGACCAGATGCCTTGAGTGGAGAGATCTTGTAGATGAGCTACCCAACCTCTTGGAGAGGCATCTGTTGTAAGAGTTGCTTGGGGTAACACCTGTTGAAAGGGGGACCCCAGCAACAGATTTTGAGTGGACTTCCACCACTGGAGAGAGCAAAAGAGGCGACTGGAGGTTGCTATTTTGTCTGACAGGCACCCTGATGCCTGGGTCCATTGGGTGGACAGAGTCAATTGAGCTGCCCTCATGTGAAGGCGAGTGTAAGGAACCACATGCACAGTGGATGCCATGTGGCCTAACAGTTGTAACATCTCTCGAGCAGTTAAATGGGATTTTAACTGAATTTGTGAGGCTAACTGCACCAAGCGTAGGCAACGGGCCTGGGGAAGATAGGCCCTTGCAGTTGTGGTATCCAGCAAGGCCCCTATGAACTCTAGAGACTGAGTAGGGGTGAGATGGGATTTTGGGATGTTTATTACAAGTCCCAGATACTGAAGAACACGCCTTGTGCAGGCTAGGGAAGTCTGGGCCTCTGACT
The DNA here is from genome assembly GCA_033557465.1 of Ichthyophis bannanicus. Taxonomy (NCBI): domain Eukaryota; kingdom Metazoa; phylum Chordata; class Amphibia; order Gymnophiona; family Ichthyophiidae; genus Ichthyophis; species Ichthyophis bannanicus. The sequence continues at coordinate 364,819,683 of CM066033.1, read as the reverse complement.
GGGATGGAGCCCGGATGAGCCAGTTGTCCAGATATGGGAATACGAATACCCCTAGAGTGCGTAGAAAGCACAGTTACTTACCTGTAACAGGTGATCTCTGGGAACAGCAGGAATAAGTCTTTACATATGGGTACGTCGGTACCGATGGAGCCTGCACGGGAACGCTCCCCAGCGTCCAATCAGAAAGCTTTTGGGAGCATCCCTCAGCGCCTGCGTGCTGCCTTCCCGCCTTTCCAACTGTCTCTCCTCAGTTGAGTTTTATAGCTGAGACAAAGAGAGAGAGAGAGGAAAGATAGATAGAGAGATACAACTCCTAGGGGAGGTGGGTGGGTTGTGAAGACTTATTCCTGCTGTTCCCAGAGATCACCTGTTACAGGTGAGTAACTATGCTATCTCCAGGAACAAGCAGGAATGAGTCTTCACATATGGGGACTCCCAAGCTAAGATGCCTGGAGCCCTAGCATGTTGGAGATTGAAACATGTTACACCTCATATGGCCAGGCATCCTGAGGATGGAGGGTAGGAGTTGAAAAGAGAGGAGCTGTAGGAAACAGCTGACCTAAGATAGGACTACAGGCAAGGAGTTCTTGTATGTATGATAATCATCATGAAATATATTGAAATGAACAATCACAATATGGACCTCACCTACTGGATTGCAGGAAGTAGAGAGCCTGACGGAATCTACTGGGGATCCAGTAGAGGAATCTTCAAGGTGACTTCACTGAAGTGAAGGTGAAGGTCAAAATCTGGAAGTGACAGGTGACCCCAGGATTTAACTGGGGTAGTACAAAAACGGTAGGTCTTTGGTGGGAAGCTGTATGGAAAAAGCTGAAAACTCTTTTGGCTACAGAGTTAATCATAGTTAGGAGCAAAAGAGGAAGACTGACCGATTTGGACAACTGGCCTAGTCCTTGAGGGAAGAAGGGGTATGGGAGAAACCCCGTATGCCCAAGAAAGGACAGATGTCTGAGGAGTTGAAAAACCTCAGATCTACTGAAGATCCACCATGTCTTTCCTAACTGATGAGAGGTAGGAAGATGTTGGGGTATGGAGTTTCAGGGATACCTGAACCTAGGGTTATGGTAAGAGCTGTCAGTACCACAGCAGTGGTTGTGTGCATAATAGTCTAACATACTGTGGAACAATGTTCCCTCTAATTTTCTGTAGGCTGGGTGCGCATGAAATATCAGCTGTGTGCAGCTTTTGAAGGAAGGTTAAATTTTTGTGCGCCACATAACAAAACTCGGAGTTATATACTTTAAAATTTGACTACACGTCAGAATACAGTATGTACACCACATTGATTTTAATCAAATTAAATGAAAATAGACGATTACTAAATGAAGCGGGAAATTTCTAGTAATTACAATCATAACTTTTAAATTTTAAGACGTCTGTGTTGTTTTCTATCAGAATCAGAGCCGTAATTTTTGTGCGCTCTGTTGTAAAGTATGTGCGCTCGCTCGGCGAGGTGTGTGCGCGCGCACACACGCACAGCTTAGAGGGAACAGTGCTGTGGAATAGAATGAACATGTGCAAGCCCACTGTCTGGAACATACAGGAAGGAAAAAACCTTAATGAGCACAGACAGAGAGATAAGTATGTAAATACATATCTACCTATAAGGAAGTATCTCGACAGATACACACATATATTTATGTATATATATATATATGTGTAGATATACATATATATAAGGGTATATATATACATATGTTTATGGCGAGATCCAGGGGGCATAACATATGCTCACATGGCTGACAGACATAGGTATCTAAAGAATGTATATAGACATATGTACATATATGAATATATAGGTCTAAAGATAAATGTCTGCAATTAAGCAGACAGAAATATGTCTATACGAACCTTCACATGGGAGATGTGAAGAGGAACAATTCATCTAATAACAAGAAGGTGGAACCTACTTGAGAAGATATAGAGAATCTGCTCCCTCTGGTTAAGATGGAGCAGGAATGCTATCCAGTGAAATAAGCAGGATGGTTGCGTGAAAAACAGAGGATAATATCAGTCTGTAAACAGCAAGTCCTGAGTCCGGTAGAACTCTAACATGGTGAATGGACAGAAAACGCATAGGATGAGATACCAGGTTGACCCACTTGAGGGACAAGGGGGGTATCATGCGTTGTTTAGTTAAATATGTGCTGTCCATGAAGGATTAGGATACCATGAGGACAAGCTGCAAGGAAAAAGAGCATATTTCCTGTAGGAATTGGGTAACTCTTTAGACTGTCACGTAGAGAAGGCTTATGTCCTTTATTAAAATGAAATAGAAGAGTGTAAAGAACCCTCACAGTCATGAGGAATGACTGAGGAAGCCTTTTTCAATCATATAGGATAGAAATTAGAGAAAAAATCCCCATACTCTCTAGCAAGCACCCACAGTGGAAAGCTTCTCTGTAGGATTGCAGAGAGCATTATGCAGGAGAATTGGGAAATAAAACTGGCTGTTGGAGGAAACCAGCTGCCACTTCAACTATGCTGCCAACTCCAGGGATTTGGAGATGGCAGAAAAGAAGCGATAAGGATTATCCAAGACAGATGAAGCACTATCTTGGAAGCACTACTAAGGCTAGACAAAAAGTAGTGGAAGACAAGACTGGAACTTGTAGAAAAGTACCAGTAGTCCAATCACTGGAACTCCTGCATGGGCAGCTGCTGAATAGAACAGCAGAGAGAATCTTTCTGTTTTGAACAGAGAGAACAGACAGAAGAAGAGGAGAAAATCCTGATCATGTCTGATGAGCTGCCCAAATGAAAGAAGGGAGGTTACTCCAGAGAAAAAACTCTACACTGGAAAGGAAAGGAAAGCTAGAAAGGCTAAGAAAGCCTTCCAGTGGTATGGTACCACTCTTATAGGGGAAACCCTGGAAAAAAAAGGTAAAGAAAAATAGGAGCTGAAGGGAGACTTGCCATATGGTAAGTCTGTAGAAGGAAAAAATTCATGTTGGTACAGAAAACCTATCATGAGATAGTTGGCAAACCTCTCTTCATGGCAGGAAGGAGGAAGAAAACCCTGTGACCCATAGACATGAATATCCTGACAGCTCAGGATACCTAAGAGCAAGTGGATGTCCTGGAAACAGGAATCTATGTGTAGAGTTTTAAATGAAAAAACAGTGAAAAAACTTCTGCTGAGAAGAAGTGAACTGTAGGTTATAAGAGATTAATTAGAACCCTATTGCAGGGTTAATTTTCCTGGCTTGAGTTTGGATTCTTCAGACCAGGGCGAGGTTCCCTTTGCTTGGGAACATCTGTGTGATGGGCAGGAGAAGAATAAAACCTTCTTCTTTTAGGGAAAGAAGGTTTGGTAGGGCATTTCCTACCTACTGGGGAAGGAGAAGGCTTAGGTTAGCCCTCAGAAACAGGGAAGTCAGTGGAGCACTGAGCAACCTGACGTAAAGACTCCTTATTGAAGAGATTTTCTCCAGAACAAGGAGTATTACCTAGTCTTTGTTGTGCCCATCTGTTCAAGTCTGAAGCTTGGAGCCAGGCTCTACGTCGTGCTCCTATGGCTATAGCAGAGGTTCTGCTAACAGACTCAAAAGAGTCTAGGGAAGCATGAGAAAGAAACCAAGCGATATTTTGGTTATGACTAAGAAGTAAGGAATAGTCTGCAGCCTTGGGCTGTGATAGAAAAGGAGTCAAAAGAGATAATTTCTTTGTGATCTCCTGAAGGGATAGACTCATATTTATTTATTTATTTATTTATTTCAGTGCTTTTCTATACCGCCCCTTCCAGAGATCAGGGGCGGTTTACAAGGAACTTAAACAACAATATAGCAGAACATTGCAATATTGAATTACATTAAACATTAGTTGAGTAAAAACAAGGAACTTAAACAACAATATAGCAGAACAGTGCAATATTGAATTACATTAAATATTGGTGAACATAAACTAGGTTACATAATAACTAGGTTAAGTGGAAAACAATGTGAGGGTTATTAACATAAAAGGAAGTATAAAACTATGTTACAAGGAGTCATAAAACTATGTTACAAGGAACCAGAAGGGTAGATTTACATGGTTAGTAAGAGACTATAATAGTTATTTGTGATCATAAATAAAGTATTGGGAGTAGACTAACTTGAGTGGATGAGAAATGAAGTCCGGCATTAGGTGGGGTAGACCTGTGTTTGGTTTGTTGCATGTTTTTGTGTAGTGAATTTGGTTCCAGGTTGTAGGTTGCTATAGTGTTGACTAAATAGGTAGGTTTTAAGTTCCTTCCTGAAAGACGTAAGGTCTTTAATCTCTCTGAGGTATAGTGGGAGTTTATTCCATTGGCTGGGAGCATAATATGAAAAAGCAGTGTTGGTGGTTATTTGCTTTGATTTTGTTACTGCAATGGGAATTAATAGCATGTTGAGGTTAGTTTTTCTTCTGGTTCTGTTTTCTTGTGGGGTTTGGAGTAGAGTGGCCAACTGTGATGGGGCTAGGTCATTAATGAGTTTAAAAGTGGTGACAAGTGTTTTATATTGAATCCTACTATAGATAGGAAGCCAGTGGAGAGAGTATAGGATAGGAGAGATGTGATCGAATATTTTAGCTTATTTATATTATATTATATTATTATATATATATATATATTTATATATTAATTATTTCATATAAAAAATATAAGAGAGAATCCTTGTTGCCAGCATGGATGTTTGGAAGGTTTGACGTCCAAAGGCATCCAGTGTTCTAGATTCACGACTTGGCGGGTAAGAAGAATGCTTCTTCTTGCTTTTTACCTTCCTCATTGCTGATTCCACTACAATGGAATGATGGGGAAGTTGAGTCTTTTGAAACCCTGGAGAGGGGGGCACCTGATACAGAAGATCAGTTGATGTAGAAGGTGAGGAAACCCTTAAAGGTATTTCCCATATTCTCAGAAGAAGATCCTGCAAAGAATGATGTAAAGGAAGCATATTTTCCTTTTCCCCAGAAGAGCCTTGTGTAGGATCATAGGCAGGGATAGGAATAGCAAGGAATGTTGCCATGTCAAGGAGAAATGTCTGAAAAGAAGGATCTCCAATGGGAACCATCCCTGAACAGGCTAAAGTTGAAGAACTAGCCTGGGCACCGGAGGATGTATTTGTCCGGTGCAGAAAAGGATCCCTAATGGATGGATACTGGTACTGGTGGTTAAGACCTGAGACAGTCCGTACTGCATCGTCCATGCCAGGTATCGACTCCAAACTAGGTATAGAAAGGAGCGATCCTGGTGAAAAAGGCATGGAAGTAGCCGGTCCCGATGTTACTGCAGGTACCGGCATCGATACCGAAACCGGTAGCTGTGCCGGAATCGAAGGCGATACCGACATCGAAGCAGTCATCGGAGGCTGCTCAAGCGGTACCGAGGTAACCAAAAACCCTTGGTGAGTATCCTCGGTACCGTGCATCCGGACTAGATATCGATTCCAGACTCGGCATCGAAGGAAGCGAGTCTATCGATGCATGTCTAGAGGGTACCGACGTCGGTGGTCGTATCGGCGATGCTGCCGATACTGGAAAGTCAATCTGGGACGTATCGATCGGTCCCGAAGGTACTGAGAACGCCAGATGACGATCCCTGGTGAGGAGTGAATCGCTCAACACCAGTGCCGATGCCGGGGTATCGGTACCGCTCGAAGCGGATGCCACCACCGAGCATGGCTCAGGTATGTTCTGTGAGGGGTGAGCCCCAGGAACAACCTGAAACCCCTGAAAGGCTTTGGAGACCGAAGACTCCCGCCAGGGTTTTGAAGCCAATAGGGTCTTGAGGGCAAGGCCGGAGCCGTCATCATGCTTGGCATGAGACCTACCACTCAAGGATTGGCTAGTCTTAACAGACTGTTTGTGGGTTACCTGATCCTGTAGAGAAGAAATGGTCGGTGCCCTGACACTGGAAGGGAACTCAGAATCGAGGGAAACTCGAAATGGATAATCTCTTCTCATAAAATTGTAACCTAATGGCTCCGGAGGAAAAGGGTCAGGACCCAAACAGGTTAGACACCAGTTATTGGAGTCTAAAAAGAAAACTGTATTTCCACAGTTAAGGCACTTCTTAGGAGAAGAAGGCTCCATAATGGAGAGGCCTTACAGGCCCAAAATTTAAGACAGAAACTGAGGGAAAAAAACTCCCAGAGTTTGAGAAAAAGAAAAGAAAAAACCCCACCGGCGGTACCGGTGGAGGCGGGAAAACAGCCGCGACCACAAGAATTAAAGAAAAAATGATCTGCGGTGACAGGAGGACATCCTGCCGGCTCCGCGGAAAAACGAAAACTGAGGAGAGACAGTTGGAAAGGCGGGAAGGCAGCACGCAGGCGCTGAGGGATGCTCCCAAAAGCTTTCTGATTGGACGCTGGGGAGCGTTCCCGCGCAGGCTCCGTCGATACCGACGTACCCATATGTGAAGACTCATTCCTGCTTGTTCCTGGAGATATGCAGCTACTACTGCCATGCATTTTGTGAACACTCTTGGTGCAGAGGCCAGACCGAAAGGAAGCACTTTGTATTGGTAGTGCCTTCCTCGATAAAGGAACCGAAGGAACCTTCTGTTTGTTGGATGGATGAGGAAATGGGTGTACGCATCCTTGAGGTCTAGAGAACAAAGCCAATCCTGACTCAAAGTATGGAAGGAGAGCACCGAGAGAAATCATCTTGAATTTCTCCTTGCATAGAAACTTGTTCAATTCTCTGAGATCTAATATGGGTCTGTAGCCCCCTGTTTTCTTTGGGATAAGGAAGTAGGGGGAGTAGAACCCTGAGCCCTGTTGAAGAAGGGGTACTTCTTCTATTGCCCCTTGGGCAAGAAGGGTAGCAAACTCCTGACCCAGAAGGTCGAGGAGAGATGTTGGAGAATTGATTTGTCTCACCATGGTGTGAGGAGGAAGGCTTAAGAAATGAAGCTTGTACCCCTCCCTTATGATGGAAAGGGTCCATTGCTCTGCTGTGATTTGTTCCCACCTGGGAGAAAAGTGAGATAACCTTCCTGGAATGGTGAGAGGCTCTGGTTCTTTTAGAGCCAGAAAGGCTAAGTTCTCTAGTTGAAAGTCAAAGGCCCTGAGGAGGCTGAGGCTGTTGGGCCGTAGCAGCCCTTGCAGCCTTAGGCTTGGCCTGTTTGGGTTGTTGCTGTCGCTTTGCAGCAAATCGATCTGCAGAAGATGCCTGTTGACCATAAACAGGATAATATCTCACCTTTTTGGGAAAAAATCCCTTTTTGAACAACCTTTTCTTAACAGGAGCAGAAGTAGACTTTGAAAGTCTATCTAAAGCAGAATTTTCAGCATCCATCTGAGTGGCCTTTGCTTGCCAATCTTTGCCAAAAAGGTTTTCACCTGTACAAGGAAGATTTCCCAGTCCATCCTGAACCCAGGGTTGCAAATCAGAAGCTTGTAGCCGAGCAACTCTGCGTGCACCTATGGCAATAGCCGAGGCTCTGCTAGCACACTCAAAAGAGTCAAAGGCTGCATGGTTGGAAAACTTGGAAACATCCTGGGCATGTTTAAGCCAGGTGAGAAACTCCTCTCTTTTATCTTCTGAAACAAAAGGAGATAAAGTTTGTAGGTGATCTGTAACTTCTTTTAGAAACATCCCCATATAGAGACTATAGGAGTTGATTCTAGCAAAAAGCATAATGGCCTGGAAAATTCTCCTGCCAAAAGCATCTAAGGTTCTGCATTCTCTTCCTGGAGGATTAGATGAGTGCCTTTTTGCACTCTTTATCCTCTTCATAGCAGACTCTACCACAATAGATTGGTGAGGAAGCTGAGTTTTTTAAAAAGCCAGGACAAGGAGGAACACGGTACATGGTGTCCAACCTACGAGAATGAGGGGAGGTGATGAGAGGTGTCTCCCATATGCCCAACATGTGATCATAAAGGATCTCATGAATTGGTAAAGTAGCTGCCTCTTTAGGAGCCTTAGGATATTGTAAGATATCCAATTTTTTGGCTCTAGGCTCTGCCTCAGGGGCCACTGAAATGGAGAGGCCCCTGGCCACTTCCTTAATGAAGTCTTGAAAAGACAAGTCTTCTGGAGGAGACATTCTTCTTTTTGGAGAAGAGGGCTCCTGAGGAAGGAGTACCGATGCTTCGACAGAAACCTCTGATTCATCAGAGTCTTCAGAGGAATCGAAGTATCGCCTATCTGGATGCTCCTGCAGAGCCCGATACGCGTACCGAGTGGTATCGACATCGGGAGTGATCGGTACCGATGGGCATCACCGAACAGGGTACCGCTGCAGTCAACACCGAAGCCAATGTCGATGCAATCGGTACCGGCACCGACAACGGAGTTTGTTGCGGTACCGGAGGCGTCGCAGCTTGTATGAATGCCGTAATGGCACGCTGCATGGTAAGAATATTCTGATCCATCGACGCCACCAATGTCTGGATGTCGGTACCAGTGGGAACCACCGGTACCCCAGAACATGGCAACAGGTGATCGGTCGAGGCCGAGCCATCGATGTCAACCTGTGACCCCATAGATAAAGCTTTGGAAGCCGGAGCCTCCCGCCGGGGTAATTTTGCCTGTGCGGATTCCTCGAGAGCAAGCCCGGAGGCATCTCGATACTTAGAGGGAGATCTACCCTTCGAGGACCGGCTGGACTTGAGTTTGGTTACCTGAGATCCATGGGAGGAAGAAGCAGCCCTGGAAGACGTCGATGCTACCGAAGCTGCATCAGAGGGAAACAGGGTACTGAGCTTGGCTGCTCGATTCTGTAGACCTCTTTTAGACATCATGGAACAGGACTCACAATCCGTGATGGAGTGGTCAGGACCCAAACATTTTAGACACCAGTCATGGGTGTCAGTGACAGAAATAGTGCCGCTGCACTTCGTGCACTTTTTAAACCCGGAAGTGGGCTTCTCCATGAGGAGAATTTCTCGTAGGTCTAAGGCCAAAAGAAAAATGCACAGAAGTGAAAATAGTAGTCTTTTTTTTTTTTTAAGACGAAAGAAAGACTGGCGGTACCGGTCCGACGTCGAAGAAGGCAGACGCGCGACCAAAGAAATAAAATAAAATAAAGAACTTCTTCAGCGGTGACAGGAACACGACCTGCTGGCTCCGCGGAAAAGAAGAACTGGAGAGAGGCGGTTAGGAAAGGCGGGAAGGCAGCGTGCAGGCACTCTGGGATGCTCCCAAAAGCTTTCCTTTTGGACGCTGGGGAGCGTTCCCGCGCAGGCTTCGTCGGTACCGACGATACCCATATGTGAAGACTCATTCCTGCTTGTTTCTGGAGATAGTGACTTGCCCAAGGTCACAAGGAGTGCCAGTGGGAATCAAACCCTTGATCTTCTGAGTACTAGGCAGTGCTCTAACCACTAGGCTACTCCTCCACTCTAATTATTTTTATTATATATTCTTTTCTTTGGATTTCTTTATTTTTATCTTTGTTAGGAACATTTGATTGCTAATTTTTTTTTATTGGGTCACCTTGGGATTCTTCTTGTTGCTTGTTTGATTGTCTCATTGTATGATGTTGATGTACTTCAAAACTATTAATAAAAATATTTGAGTAAACTGACACCATTGGGTAGCACCAACTACTTGGTGTCTTGAGAACATACAGTCAATACCAGATATCAGAGTGCAATATTAAGCAGGAAATTCACCAAAAAAACTACACAGGCACTAAATTTCCCCAGTAGGGAAGAAGGGCGAGACAAGATTCAAGCAATACTCAAGTCATATTCTTGTGCCTGGGAAAATTTCTATTTAAGTTCAAAATTGTTATTCATCACTGCAAGCATAAATTAGAAGCTGTGGAATAAAAATCAAAATAAATAAATAAAATGTTTGTGGTTTTGAGACATCCTTCTCATAGTTCTCTGTCTGAAAGTGTTAACACAAACTCTCACTGCCAATAAACATGATGCTGATCCTGCACTGTCAACTTAATTTGTCTGTATAAACTGAATCATCAGCTTGTTAGAGCAAAGTCTCCTGATGCTTCCAGCATTGCAATCTCAGAAATCATGAACACTGATTTTCACTCAATAGAATAAGGCACATTCTGTCCGATTTTTGAAAGATTCTATTCATATTGGTGCCAATGCTCAACTAAAGAGCCCACTTGTTTGAAAGTTCTGGAAAAGAAGAATTTTATGATGCTTATATTATAGATCAGACTTCTTCTGAAAGGCCACCATCATCTGGGATTTTCTGGTTGAAAAGCTTTGAAATCGCTGGCTGTGGCCTAACATATTATGAGTGTGGTATGTCTATTCTATGCAATCTTTCTTATCAGGATTTCTCTTGCTGGCTACATCATGTGGGCAGGAGGATGAGGGGGAACATTTTTAACATGTAGTCACGCTGAAAAGGTCTTTTATAAAACTGCATGGCCGTATGCACAGATATAAGTATGCGTACTGATAAGATGGTGTATTCTTGTATGTGTGTCATGCATAAGCATTCCCGGGGGCATAGTCTGGATGGAGCAAGGGCAGAATTGAGATGTAATTGTATACTTGATAAAATACACAGATATAATTGTGTACGTCAGAATTTATGTGGGACACCTCTCCCCCAGAAAGCACAGTTACTTACCTGTAACAGGTGATCTCTGGTAACAGCAGGAATAAGTCTTCACATATGGGTATCGTCGGTACCGACGGAGTCTGCGCAGGAACGCTCCCCAGCGTCCAAAAGGAAAGCTTTTGGGAGCATCCCACAGCGCCTGCGTGCTGCCTTTCCGCCTTTCCTAACCGCCTCTCTCCAGTTCGAGTTTTAAAGCTGAGACAAAGAGAAAGTGAGGAAAGGAAAGAAAGATAGAGAGATACAACTCCTAGAGGAGGTGGATGGGTTGTGAAGGCTTATTCCTGCTGTTCCCAGAGATCACCTGTTACAGGTAAGTAACTGTGCTATCTCCAGGAACAAGCAGGAATGAGTCTTCACATATGGGGACTCCCCAACTAGAGATGCCTGGGAGATCACCCAGGTTGTGAGTCCCTGGGAAGAGCTCTACCTCCACCCATGAATCTCAGGCATCCAGCCAGGGATGTAGGGTAGGAGTTGGTTAGGTATGGAACAGGTGTTTGAGAACAGCCTGACCAAACAAGGCATCCCGGCGGGAGTCCTTGTCCAAGCAATAATGGGCTGTAAAGGTATGAACCGAGGCCCAGGTGGCCGCTCGACAGATTTGGTCGATGGACACAGAATTTAGATGAGCCATAGAGGCTGCCATGGCCCTCACATTGTGAGCTGTGACATGGCCCTCCAGAGAAAGGTTCTTACTCTGGTAGGCGAAAGAAATACACTGAGCAATCCAATTGGACAGAGTTCTCTTAGAGACTGGAAGTCCTAAATGAGTGGGATCAAAAGCAACAAAGAGTTGAGAGGACTTTCTATGTTGCTGTGTCCTTTGTAAGTAAAAAGCAAGAGCTCTTTTACAATCCAGGGTATGAAGATTCCTCTCTGCACTTGAAGCATGAGGTCCTGGAAAAAAGACAGGTAAATAAACCTCCTGGTTCAGATGAAAAGGTGAGACCATTTTAGGCATAAAGTGTGGATTAGTCCTGAGGACTACCTTGTCATGATGGAACCTTGTATAAGGAGGATTAGCCACCAAGGCTTGCAGCTCACTGATGCGGCGAGCTGAAGTGACTGCAATGAGAAAAATAACCTTCCAGGAAAGAAATTTCAAGGAGGTAGTGGCTAAGGGTTCAAAAGGTGGCTGCATAAGCTGGCCAAGAACCAGATTCAAGTCCCATGCCACTGGAGGTGGTCTGATGGGAGGTTTAGTCAAAAGAAGGCCTCTCATGAATCTTGCTATAAGAGGATGAGAGGAAATAGGATGTCCATTGAGAGGTTTAAGGGATGCTGCAATAGCACTCAAATGGACTCTTACTGAATTTGTTTTAAGGCCTGCATGGGATAAATGCAGCAAATACTCTAGTAAAGAATTCAGAGGTATTGCAAGACCCTTCTCTGCATACCAAATGGTAAACCTTTTCCATTTAAAAGCATAGGAACGTCTAGTGGAAGGCTTTCTGGAAGCATGAAGGATATCCTTCACTTGCTGAGAAAGATGCAAATCTTGAAGGTCTAGGCCTTCAGCAACCAGGTTCTGAGGTGAAGAGACTGGGGATTTGGGTGCCACAACGTTCCCTCCTCCTGGGACAGGAGGTCTGGAGCAGATCCCAAGTCCAGGGAGGGAGCTTGGGAGAGAATTCAGAAGTAGAGGGTACCACACTTGGCGTAGCCAATGTGGTGCTATGAGGATCATAGACCCCTTGTCTCTCTGAAGTTTGAACAGTGTCTTGGGAATTAGGGGAATGGGTGGAAAGGCATAGAGGAAGTCTTGCCCCCAATGAAGGAAGAAGGCATCCCTGGCCTGAACTCCCTGACACGGAATCCTGGAACAGAACCGGGGAAGTTTGGCATTCCACGGACTTGCAAAGAGGTCTATGTCCGGGGTTCCCCAAATTCGGAAGATCCTGGCTATCTGGTCCCCATGGAGGGACCATTCGTGTGGAAGCAGAACTCGACTGAGTCTGTCTGCCCAAGAGTTTTGAACCCCTGGAAGATACACTGCCATGAGATGAATTTGATGCTCTCTGGCGAAGGCCCACAATCTCAGAGCTTCATTGCAAAGGGACAGAGAGCCAGTCCCGCCCTGCTTGTTCACGTAGAACATGGCTACTTGGTTGTCCGTTTGGATGAGGACTGTCTTGTAGCTGAGCAGGGTGTGGAAGACTCAGAGCTAGAAAAATTGCTCTCAGCTCTAAGAGGTTGATATGTAGAGATGTCTCCTGTAGAGACCAGATGCCTTGAGTGGAGAGATCTTGAAGATGAGCTCCCCAACCTCTTGGAGAGGCATCTGTTGTAAGGTTTGCTTGGGGTAACACCTGTTGAAAGGGGGATCCCAGCAACAGATTTTGAGTGGACTTCCACCACTGGAGGGACCAAAAAAGGCGACTGGAGGTTGCTATTTTGTCTGACAGGCAACCTGATGCCTGGGTCCATTGGGTGGACAGAGTCCACTGAGCTGCCCTCATGTGAAGTCGAGCGTAAGGAACCACATGCACAGTGGATGCCATGTGGCCTAACAGTTGTAACATCTCTCGAGCAGTTAAATGGGATTTTAACTGAATTTGTGAGGCTAACTGCACCAAGTGTAGGCAACGGGCCTGCAGAAGATAGGCCCTTGCAGTTGTGGTATCCAGCAAGGCCCCTATGAACTCTAGAGACTGAGTAGGGGTAAGATGGGATTTTGGAAAGTTTATTACAAGTCCCAGATACTGAAGGATACGCCTTGTGCAGGTTAGAGAAATCTGGGCCTCTGACTGGGATGGAGCTCAGATGAGCCAGTCGTCCAGATATGGGAATACGAATATCCCTAGAGTGCGTAGAAATGCAGCTACTACTGCCATGCCTTTTGTGAACACCCTTGGTGCAGAGGCCAGACCGAAAGGAAGCACTCTGTATTGATAGTGCTTCCCTTGATAAAGGAACCGAAGGAACCGTCTGTGTGTTGGATGGATGAGGACATGGGTGTACGCATCCTTGAGGTCTAGAGAGCAAAGCCAATCCTGACTCTGAAGGTATGGAAGAAGAGTACCGAGAGAAATCATCTTGAATTTCTCCTTGCATAGAAACTTGTTCAATTATCTGAGATCTAATATGGGTCTGTAGCCCGCTGCTTTCTTTGGGTTAAGAAAGTAGTGGGAGTAGAACCCTGAGCCCTGTTGAAGAAGGGGTACTTCTTCTATTGCCCTTTGGGCAAGAAGGGTAGCAATCTCCTGACCCAGAAGGTCGAGGAGAGATGTCTGAGAATTGAACTGTCTCACCATGGTGTGAGGAGGAAGGTTTAAGAAATGAAGCTTGTACCCCTCCCTTATGATGGAAAGGGTCCATTGCTCTGCTGTGATTTGTTCCCATCTGGGAGCAAAGTAAGCCAACCTTCCTGGAATGGTGAGAGGCTCTGGATGTTCTAGAGCCAGAAAGGCTAAGCTCTCTAGTTGTAAGTAAAAGGCCCTGAGGAGGCTGAGGCTGTTGGGCCGTAGCAGTCCTAGCAGCCTTAGGCTTGGCCTGTTTCGGTTGTTGCTGTCTCTTTGTAGCAAAACGACCTGCAGAAGATGACTGCTGACCATAAGCAGAATAATATTTCCCTTTTTTGGGAAAAAATCCCTTTTTGAACAACCTTTTCTTAAAAGGAGCAGAAGTAGACTTTGAAAGTCTATCTAAAGCAAAATTTTCAGCATCCATTTGGGTGGCCTTTGCTTGCCAATCTTTGCCAAAAAGGTTTTCACCTGTACAAGGAAGGTTTCCTAGTCCATCTTGAACCCAAGGTTCCAAATCAGAAGCTTGTAACCAAGCAACTCTGCGTGCACCTATGGCAATGGCCGAGGCTCTGCTGGTACCTTCAAAAGAGTCAAAGGCTGCACGGTTGGAAAACTTGGAAATATCCTGGGCATGTTTGAGCCAGGTGAGGAACTCTTCCCTTTTATCTTCTGAAATAAAAGGAGATAAAGTTTGCAGGCGATCTGTAACTTCTTTTAGAAACAACCCCATATAGAGACTATAGGAGTTGATTCTGGCAACAAGCATACTGGCCTGGAAAATTCTCCTGCCAAAGGCATCTAAGGTTCTGCATTCTCTTCCTGGAGGAGCAGAAGAATGCCTTTTTGTACTCTTTATCTTCTTCATAGCAGACTCCACCACAATGGAGTGGTGAGGAAGCTGAGTCTTATGGAAGCCAGGACAAGGAGGAACACAATACATGGTGTCCAACCTGCGAGAATGAGGGGAAGTGGTGAGAGGAGTTTCCCATATGCCCAACATGTGATCATAAAGAATCTCATGTACAGGTAAAGTGGCTGCCTCTTTAGGAGCCTTAGGATATTGTAAAATATCTAAATTTTTGCCTCTAGGCTCTGTCTCAGGGGCCACTGAGATGGAAAGGCCCCTGGCCACTTCCCTAATGAAGTCTTGAAAAGACAAGTCTTCTGGAGGAGACATTCTCCTTTTTGGAGAAGAGGGCTCCTGAGGATGAATCACTGATGCTTCGACAGAGACCTTTGATTCATCAGAGTCTTCAGAGGAATCGAAGTATCGCCTGTCTGGATGCTCCTGCAGAGCCCGATACGCGTACCGGGTGGTATCGACATCGGGAGTGATCGATACCAGTTCGGTACCGATGGGCATCACAGAACAGTGTACTGCTGCAGTCGACACCGAAGCGGATGTCGATGCAATCGGTACCGGCACCAGAACCGATGTCAGTACCGGTGCCGGAGTCGGTACCGGCAACGGAGTTTGTTGCGGTACCGAAGGCGTCGCAGCTTGTATGAATGCCGTGATGGCACGCTGCATGGTCAGGATATTCTGATCCATTGACGCAACCAATGTCTGGATGTCGGTACCAGTGGGAACCACCGGTACCACAGAACATGGCAAGAGGTGATCGGTCGAGGCCGAGGCATCGATGTCAACCTGTGACCCCATAGATAAAGCTTTGGAAGCCGGAGTCTCCCGCCGGGGTAATTTTGCCGGTGCGGATTTCTCGAGGGCAAGCCCGGAGGCATCTCGATACTTAGAGGGAGATCTACCCTTCGAGGACCGGCTGGATTTAAGTTTGGTTACCTGAGATCCATGTGAGGAAGAAGAAGCCCTGGAAGACGTCGATGCAACCGAAGCTGCATCCGAGGGAAACAGAGTACTGAGCTTAGCTACCCGATTCTGTAGACCTCTCTTAGACATCATGGAGCAAGACTCACAATCCGCAATGGAGTGGTCAGGACCTAAACATTTTAGACACCATTCATGGGTGTCAGTGACAGAAATAGTGCCGCTGCACTTTGTGCATTTTTTAAACCCAGAGGCAGGCTTTTCCATGAGGAAAAAATTTCCTAGGCCTAAGGCCAAAGAAGAAAATGCACTGAAGTGAGAAAAAAACAGTCGTTTTTTTTAATTTATTTTTTTTTAGAATAAAGAAAGAAAAGACCGGCGGTACCGGTCTAGCGTCGAGAAGGCAGACGCGCGACCAAAGAAATAAAATAAAATAAAGAAATTCTTCAGCGGTGACAGGAACACGACCTGCTGGCTCCGCGGAAAAGAAGAACTGGAGAGAGGCGGTTAGGAAAGGCAGGAAGGCAGCGCACAGGCGCTGTGGGATGCTCCCAAAAGCTTTCCTTTTGGACGCTGGGGAGCATTCCCGCGCAGGCTCCGTCGGTACCGACGATACCCATATGTGAAGACTCATTCCTGCTTGTTCCTGGAGATTATTAGAAACACATCACCAAACTCAGTGTCTGGATGACATGGTGATTCAGTGGCAGCACAATGTATTGCCATGTGGAGTACTTGTGTTTAAATTCTCAGTCAGCATTCACAGCCTCTAGGGGTCACTGGTGGGTGCAGTCATTGTGCAACAGGCAAAGCCTAGTAGCCAGACTTAGGGGTCTGTTTACTAAGCAGTGCTAGCGGTTTCCGTGCAATATTGGAGCCGTGGCTCCGATTTCACACAGAAGCCGCTAGCACCGCTTAGTAAACAGACCCCTTAGGTTCTATGATTACAGGGAGGAGCTCTGGCACATGGCCTTTGGCTAAGGAATGTTGCTGCAATGAATAAGCTAAATGAGTTGGAAGGCAATATAAAAATAGGGGGAAAATTCTCCAGGTAATTGTAAATGACAGCTCAAAACATCAGATCAAAGCATAGTTTTAAATGAGATAAATATACAGAAGCAGGAGGAAAAATCTGTTAGGGCAAAAGAAATCATAGGTTAAAATGAGCTTTTCTTTGATGTCACTAATGATAGGGGTGGACAAGGCATACAATTCTGACATAAACGCACAGCAATACAGCATAGTATACTAAGGAGTAGCAGAAGTGTATCTGAACAGCAGCTAAATATACTCAATCCACAAAGCTGTCTGCACAAACACAAAGTGGGTAATTTTATAAAGCATATACTGTGTGTAAAGCAAGATTTACACAAGGAAAATTGCTCTTATGAAATCAAGTGAAGTAAACACATTTAAAAAAGTAGATGCACAGAAAGATGGTGTCTACTTTTACTGTATGTGATCTGTGCAGAGCATAGTCTGGGTGGAACAGAGTGGCAATGCATTTTCACCTGCATAAAATGACCTCCAAAATGACTACAGCATCTTCACAATACAAAAGATTTCAAGGCTGCTATTGCTAAAGGCCTGTAGAGATTTGCCAAATAGAAACTGCAGCTATGCAAAGAGAACTAATTACAGTGAAGAGAAAGAAAGCAAAACATCCTCTCTTATTTGCACGACTGTAAATATTGCATTGGATACAAATTCCTAGGAAAACAGAGGTGAAAGAAATCAATTTCTTTGCAGGAATTATATAACACTAAATCTAAACATGCTGATGTGGCTTATGTTATTACACAGATGAATGCTGCCTTATTTTCTCCAATCAAAAAACAAAGTCAAAACATAATACCTGTGAATCCGTTTATAGAGGAAACAACATTCTCACAATTATCGTTTTTCTGTCGGGATCCGCCGACCTGAGACGGGGAGAGGAAAAGCTCCCCTCTCTACGTCAGTAGAAGCCTTTTCTTTATTTTCAAAATTAATTAAATAAAATAGTAGTGTTAAAGACACTTATCTGCAAAAGTGGACCATATCCATTCAGCAAAAGGGCATACAAGTTGTTTGGAATTTTGATGCCCTTTTGCTGAATGGATATGGTCCACTTTTGCAGATAAGTGTCTTTAACACTACTATTTACTTTTTATTTAATTAATTTTGAAAATAAAGAAAAGGCTTCTACCGACGTAGAGAGGGGAGCTTTTCCTCTCCCCGTCTCAGGTCGGCGGATCCCGACAGAAAAACGATAATTGTGAGAATGTTGTTTCCTCTATAAACGGATTCACGGGTATTATGTTTTGACTTTGTTTTTTCATTTATTGTGTGTCATTACATTTTTTGAGGTGTTTTTTTCATCATCTTCATTCTTTTCTCCAATGACATTCTATCTCTGCAGCACACAGCAACCATTAGCATTCACCCACTACTGAAAACAGAATGATTTTAACATCCAAAACTCAGTCTGTTCAAGATTAGCTCCTAATAACAGGACGACGACTATAGGGAATGTGCAGAAACTCATTGCGGGGCCTCATTTGCTTAGCCTCTGGAACTCATTTACATAAATTTAATTTATTTTACTTTAAAATCTATATGTTGCCCATCTAAAATTTTAGGCGGCTTTCAAAGGAGTCCTTCACAAGCCTCTTTATTGTCCTGGCAATGAATTAGGGGCATGTTTACTAAATATTAATGTGCATTAAGTGCCACTGTGCCAATAAAAATAAACGGGTGTTGCTGCACTTAACGCACATTAACATTTGTGAATGCACATTAACTTTTAATGAGTGTCTCAATACCATCTGCATAGGCAGTGAGGATAAAGAGACTACCAGATTTCTACATTAATTTACTCCAGTGTCAACTGCCAGACATATTAGGAAGTACTATACACCCTGCTCATTTAGAATCCTTAGCAAACCCGCCGTATCATAACAGTACTACCAGCATCAAACCTACTTACCAAAAGGCAACACTGCAAATATTAAACCAATACATCTCAGAGAATACCAATACATCTCCTACTGGGGAAAGAGAACACGTTGGACTGTCACTTAAAAACTAAATAAACAAAATAATGCAGCTCGGTTACACATGCAAAACATAGTCCGTCACCAAACATAGAACAAGGGATCATAATTTAGAAATATGAAGACAATAATTTAACTGGGAACCCTAAAAGCCAAACTTGGAATGTACAATAACAATGGAGAAATAAAACTATAAATTAATTTTGTCTTGTACTAAACAAAACGCAAAACGTCAGCAATGCAGTTTCCCAAAGCTGACATATTCCAGTTAATAAATTTAAAATAAAATAGTTTTTTTCCACCTTTTGTTGGTGGGCATTTTATTTTTCAGTTGCAACTGCCCCAGTTGCTTTCTTCTGTTTTCTTTGTGTCTTCTGCTAACTCTCCATTGTCTGCTGTCCATTTGTCCTTTTTTTCCCCTCTTCTAGATTTTTCCATTCTCTCTACATGTGCCTCTTACATACTGATCTTTCCCCTTTTGCTCTTTCCTGCATTTATTCCTATATTTCTCTACTCAAATTTCACCCCTCCATCCTCAGTCCCCACTTACTCTCCCAATACTCAGCCAATCATAGATTTTTCTTCTCTCCTACACAAAATATCTGTGCCCCTCTCTATCCTCGCTCCCCCAGCTTCTCTTTTTCTCCCACCAGTCCCAGCCCCACCTCTTCTGGTCCTCCCCCAGCATCAGCTCCCTTTTAGTTCCAGCCCCTCCCAGTATCCACTCCCTTCCAGTCTCATTTGCCCACTCCCCCCCCCACATCAGCCCATTTGCAATCCTAGCCCCCCAGTATCAGTCATCCTCCAATCCCCACACAACATCAGCTCCCTTTCAGTCCCAGTCCCCCATCCAGCAGCATCAGCCCATTTTCAGTCCTAACCCCCCCCTCCCCCAGTATCAGTCCTCCTCCAGTCCCTCCCAGCATCAGTTCCCACCAGTCCCGTCCCCCATCCCCAGGCCATTTCCAGTCCTAATCCCCAGTATCAGTCCTCTTCCAATCCCTCCCAGTCACCCAGCAACAGCCCATTTCCAGTCCTAACCCCTTAGCATCAGTCCTCCTCCAGTCCCTCCCATCAGCTTCTTTCTAGTCCCAGTTCCCCATCTCCAGCCAATTTCCAGTCCTAACCCCCCTGTTCTCTTCCAATTCCTCCCAGCACTCGCTTCCTTCCAGTCACTCATCCCCCAACATCAGCCCATTCCACTCCTGGTCCCGCCCATTCCCATTCTAGCCCCTAGTCCCCCTCCCCAGCCCATTCCCAGTCCTAACCTCCAATATCAGTACTCTTCCAGTCCCTCCCAGCATCTGCTCTCTTTCAGTCCCAGTCCCACATCCCCCAACATAAGCCCATTTCCAGTCCTGCCCCCTCTCCCCCACTGTTCTAGCCCCTATCCCCCGTTCCACTCTAGCCCCGCCCGTTCCATTCTAGCTCCCCCCCATTCTAGCTCCCAGTCTCCCCTACCCTCAGTCACACACCAAAAGGGGCCCCATGTCTCATCAGCTTCAGAGGGAGCCAGGGAAGCCCAAAGCCCCAGCTGACCTCTGAACAGCTGCAGGAGTGAGTGGCATTTGCCTTCTCTTCCGCGGCTGTGATAAAAAGGATCCCGCCGGCACATGGGAGAAAAGGCAAACGCTGCTCTTTACTCCCACGGCTGTTCAGAGGTCAGCCAGGGCTTCGGGCCTCTCTGGCTCCTCTGCAGCCAGTCAGGGTCAGGGTCAGGTACAGGCACCCCCCCCCCCCCCAAGGTGCAGGCAACATTCCCACACAATGGAGAGGCCGGCCCTGGTTGTAATGGAAAATAAAACTCTTGTGTGCTATCTGGAACAGCAACAAAATGATGTTCAAATAACAGCAGCAGCTGGAGCTGAATCGCCAACCGCTGAATATCTGTATGAATTTCAGTTTGATCTCTTTGGAACTACAGAAGGAAATGACAGTTCTGTAAGCCAGTCATGGAATGTAATAAATTAGTCCAATAAAAATGTATCACCTTAGATTTGTTGTTGTTGTTAAGTGCCGTTGAGTCAGTGTTGACTCACGGCAACCCTCTGGATAGTTGTCCTAAACTGTGTTTGGTCTTCAGTCAGGCAGCTCATAGTTGCCAGAATTGCATCCACAGCTGCTGCTGTTGTATCAATCCATCTCACTGCTGGCCTTCCTTTTTTATTTTGACCTTGAACCTTGCCAAGCATGATGTCTTTCTCTAATGATCTCTCTCTTCGCATGATGTGTCCAAAGTATGAAAGTCAAAATCTTGTCATCTAAGCTTCTAATGAAAGCTTAGATTTGATCTCCTTTAGTACCGACTGGTTTATTCTATAGGCAGTTCATGGTATACACAGCACAGTATTCTTCACCAGCACCATAATTTAAAGGCATCTATTTTCTTCCTGTCTATCTTTTTCACTGTACAACTTTCGCACCTATATGATGTTATTCAAAATACCATTCAAAAAACAAGACCCTAAAACAGTCCCACAGTGAGCTCCCTATTGCTTTTTTGTCGGATCACATTGAGGGAGGGTAAGATATTCAACTTAACCCCACCAGTCAGATGAGATCCATTTTATTCAATTGAAATTTCCTTTTGTGTGACAATATTGATATAAAAACCAAAAAAGACTTATCTCAAGCTGTACTGAAACAATGAGCGTGTCCTTGTCACTGCAACGAATCTGAAATTATGAGCACAACGTGCACGTTTCGGGACATATATTCCCTGTATCAAGTGCTCCAATGTAGATCGTGTTCAATGGAATACTTCCACCTCTGACAGCTGACTGCAAGCCAGCATGAAATCACTATATAGGACTAGAAAATTCAAAATTGGTTGGTTGATGATGTCAATCATAGAGGAAAACCAGAGGATTTTCAGTTTTGGAAACAAGACAAAGTCACAGGGTCTGAGGGACTTGCTCGATTTGATGTTTGGCCAAGAACTGCTGGACACGATGTGATGCGTGAGCTGGGGCGTTATCGTGATGAAGCAACCATTCATCATTCCTGTGCAACTATGGCCTCTTACAACAAGCTCCATCTCTCAAATGAGTCAGAACTTGGACCTCATACTCCTTATTGATGGTCTGGGCTTTTGGAGCATACTCATGATGAACAATACCCTGCTAATCAAAGAAAACTGTTGAGCATGACCTTGACATGGCTCCTCACCTGAAGGGCTTTCTTGGGTCTGGGAGAGTTTGGAGTCTTCCACTGTGAGGATTGAGCCTTAGTTTCCAGGTCATAACCATAAATCCATGATTCATCACCAGTAAAGCACAGTTACTTACCTGTAACAGGTGATCTCTGGGAACAGCAGGAATAAGTCTTCACATATGGGTACGTCGGTACCGACGGAGCCTGCATGGGAATGCTCCCCAGCATCCAATCAGAAAGCTTTTGGGAGCAACCCTCGCGCCTGCGCACTGACTTCCCGCCTTTTCCACTTCTTCTCCTCAGTTGAGTTTCATAGCTGAGACAAAGGAGAGAAAGAGGAAAGGAAGATAGAGAGATAGATAAAACTCCTAGGGGAGGTGGGTGGGTTGTGAAGACTTATTCCTGCAGTTCCAAGAGATCACCTGTTACAGGTAAGTAACTGTGCTATCTCCAGGAACAAGCAGGAATGAGTCTTCACATATGGGGACTCCCTAGCTATAGATGCTAGGGGGAGATCCCATAAAATGCGTGTCCCTGGATCAGGAGTGCATTTTGCACACAGGAATCTCCGGCATCCCATGAGGGATGGAGGGTAGGAGTTGAGAAGAGAGGAGCTGTAAGGAAAAACAGCGAACCTAAGGACTACAGAAGAGGAGTCCTTGTTATGTATGATAAGTATCATTAAAATTATTTAATGAACAATTATAATATGGAGCTTACCTATTGGATTGTAGGAAGTAGAGAGCGGGATGGAGTCTACAGTAGCGGAATCCTCAAGGTGACCTCAAAGCAGTGAGGATGAAGGTCCAAACCTAGAATTAGCAGGAGACCCAGGTGTCAACTGGGGCAGGATAAGAACGGCAGGTCTTCAATGGAAAGCTTTATGGGAAAAGCTGAAAATTCTTTTAGGTACAGAGTCATTAACATTGAGGACTAAAAGAAGAAGACTGACCGATTTGGACAACTAGCCCAGTCCTAGAGGAAAGGAGGGGTATGGAAAGAAGCCCGTATTCCCAAGGAGAACAGATGTGTACTCAGAAGTAATGAAGATGTACACTGTCTTTCCTAGCTGGTGAGAGATAGGAAAGATATTGAAGCCTGACGCTTCAAGGATAGGGAGACTTAGGGCAAAGTGGAAGCTGTTAGCACCACAGCAATGGTTGTGTGCATAAGAGCCCCCACATACTGAGGAACAGTATGAAAATATGGAAGCCCACTGTCTGGAACCTCTAAGGAGGTAAAAATTTTTATAGCATAGACAGTTAGGGAGACAGTATGTAATACATATTGACTTATAAAAGGCCTCCCAACAGATACATATATATATATAGGGGGATATATACCTATATATATGTATATTATGTGTATGTATATATATATATATATATATATATATATATATATATATATATATGTGGGGGCATAATTATGCACACACAGCTTACAGACATATGTATGTAGATGCATATATAGAGATATATACATACATGAATATGAGTCTGAAGATACATGTCTACCACTAAGCCCCATAAGAACATTCACATGGGGAATGTGAAGGGGAAAGATTCATCCAATAACAAGAGGGTGAAACCCACTTGACAGATATATAGAGAATCTATTTCCGTGGGCTAAGAGGATGCAGGAATGCAATCCAGTAAAATAACCAGGATGGTTGCGTGAAAAACAGAGGATAATATCAGTCTGTAAAGAGTAAGTCGGGAGTCCTTTAGAACTCTGACATGGTAGATGCGTAGAAACGCATAGAGAAGATACCAGGAGGACCCACTGGAGGGACATAGGGGTATCATGCGTTACTATTAGCCTTGGATATTCACGCAGAAAAAGCTTATATTCTGAATTATAACAGGAGACAAGAGGGTGTGGAGAACCCTCACAGTCATGGGAATGATTCATAAGCTTTTTTCTACTATATAGAATAGCCCTCAGAGACAAAGTTCAATGCTCTGTAGCAAGGGCCCATAGTAGAAAGCTTCTCTGAAGATTGCAGAGAGCATTGTGCAGGAGAATTATGAGATAAAACTGAATGAAGTCAGGTGTGTTGCCACATCCTAGGAAAAGGAGATGGCTAGAAAGAAGATAATGTGAGAAGCCTAAAGTGAGTAGGATTATCCAAGAAAGATGAGGACTAGCTTGGAATCACTACTGAGGCTAGACAAAAATTGTGGAAGATAGACTGGAACCTGTGGAAAAGAACCAGTAGTTCAATCACTGAAACTCCTGCATGCACAGCAGCTGAAAAAGACAGAAGAGAGAATCTTCCTGTGCAAAACAAAGAGAAACAGACAAAGGGAGAGGAGACATTCCTGTCCCTGCCTGATGAGTTATCTTGAGAATGTATTCAAGGAAACAAAAAGTCTACACTGGAATGAAAGGCTAGAGAAGCCTTTCAGTATGGTACCACTCAGTCAGGGGAAACCCTGGATGAGAGGGTAGAGAAAACAGGTAATTGGAGGGTGACTTACCCATATGGCGAGTCAGCTGAAGGAAAAAATGTTCATGTTGGGACAGAAACTATCATGGGATAGTTGTAACTTCCCTTCTTGGCAGTAAGAAGAGGAGAATTCTGTAACCCATGGACAAGAATATCCTGACAGCTTAGCATACTGAAAAAGGAAAACCCCAGTGTAGAGCTTTAAGAAAAAACAGTGAACAAACTTCTGCTAGGAAGAAGTTAACTGTAGATTGCAACCTTCAGAACCTATGGCTGCTGGGTATGCTCAGACTGGCTAGAGTTTGGAAACTTCAGACTAGGACGAGGTGTCCCTTGCTTGGGTACATCTGGATGATGGGCAGGAGAAGAATGAAACCTTCTTTTCTTAGGGAAAGAAGGTTTGGTAGGACATTTCCTACCTCCTGGGGAAGAAGGAGGCTTAGAATGGTCTCCAGAACCAGGGAAATCAGTGGAGCAATGAGCAACCTGACGTAAAGCCTCCTTATTGAAGAGATTTTCTCCAGTACAAGGAGAATTACCCAGTGTGTGTTGTGCCCATCTGCTCAAGTCTGAAGCTTGGAGCCAGGCTCTACGACGTGTTCCAATGTCAATAGCAGAGGATCTGCTAACAGACTCAAAAGAGTCTAGAGAAGCACGAGAAAGAAACCAAGAGATATTCCGGCTATGACTAAGAAGCAAGGAATAGTCAGCAGCCTTAGGCTCTGACAAAAAAGGAGTCAAAAGAGATAATTTCTTTGCGACCTCCTGGAGTGTTAGACTCATATAAAATATATAAGAAATAATTCTTGATGCCAGCATAGATGTTTGGAAGGTTTGACGTCCAAAGGCATCAAGTGCTCTAGATGCACGACCTGGCGGATAAGAAGAATGCTTCTTCTTGCTTTTTACTTTCCTCATTGCTGATTCCACTACAATGGAATGATGGGGAAGTTGAGTCTTTTGAAACCCTGGAGAGGGGGGCACCTGATACAGAACATTAGTTGCTGTAGAAGGTGAGAGAACCATTAAAGGTGATTCCCATATTCTTAGAAGATCATCCTGCAAAGAATGATGTAAAGGAAGCATTATATTTTCCTTTTCTGCAGGAGAGCCTTGGTTAAGATCACAGCCAGGGATAGGAATAGCAAGAAAGGTTGCCATATCAAGGAGAAATTTCTGAAAAGAAGGATCTCCAATGGGAACCATCCCTGGGTAGGCTAAGGTTGAAGAAACAGCCTGAGCACCAGAGGCTGTACTGGTCTGGTGCAGAAAAAGAACCCTACTAGATGGATAGTGATACTGGCAGTCACGATTTGAGGCAGTTAGTACTGCATCGTGCATGCCAGGTATCGATTCCAAACTAAGCATAGAAAGGATCGATGGTAACGATGTAACTGCAGGAATCGACATCGATACCGATACCGGCAGCTGAGGCGGAATCGGAGACGGTAATGTCATCGAGGCAGTCATCGGAGGCTGCTCAAGCGGTACCGAGGTAACCAGAGAGTCTTGGTGAATATCCTCGGTACTGCGTATCCGGAAACAATAAGGGTCGGTTCCAAGACGTGTCGGTACCCAGTCATCTAGACTAGATATCGATTCCAGACTCGGCATCAAAGGGAGCGAGTCTATCGATGCATGTCTAGAGGGCACCGACGTCGGTGGTGGTATCGGCGATGCCGATACAGGAAAGTCACTCTGGGTCGTATCGATCGGTCCCGAAGGTACCGAGGACGCCAGATGACGATCCCTGGTGAAGAGTGGAACACTCGACACCGGTGCCGATGCCGGGGTATCGGTACCGCTTGAAGCGGGTGCCATCCCCGAGCATGGCCTAGATATAGGAAAGTCAATCAGGAACGTATCGATCGGTCCCGAGGTTACCGAGGACGCCAGATGACGATCCCTGGTGAAGAGTGGAACACTCGACACCGGTGCCGATGCCGGGGTATCGGTACCGCTTGAAGCGGATACCACCACCGAGCATGGCTCAGGTATGTTCTGTGAGGGGTGAGCCCCAGGAACAACCTGAAACCCCTGAAATGCTTTGGAGCCCGAAGACTCCCGCCGGGGTTTTAATGCCAATGGGGTCTTGAGGGCAAGGCCGGAGCCGTCATCATGCTTGGCATGAGACCTACCACTCAAGGATTGGCAAGTTTTAACAGACTGTTTGTGGGTTACCTGATCCTGTAGAGAAGAAAAAAACGGTGCCTTCACTGCCGGAGTGAAAACGGTATCGAGGGAAACTCGAAAGAGGGAAGGTCTTCTCACAGTATTGCAGCCTGATGGTTCAGGGGAAAAAGTGTCAGGACCCAAACAGGTTAGACACCAGTTATTGGAGTCTAAAAAGAAAACTGTGTTTCCACAGTGAAGGCACTTCTTAGGAGAAGAAGGCTCCATGATGAAGAGGCCTTGTAGGCCCAAAAAGTTAAGACAGAAGCAGAGGGAAAAATCTCTCTGAGTTTAAGAAAAAGAAAAGAAAAAACCACCGGTGGTACCGGTGGCGGCGGGAAAAACAGCCGCAACCACAAGAAAACAAGAAATGAAGAATTTAAAGAAAAAGGTTTCTGCGGTGACAGGAGGACGTCCTGCCGGCTCCGCGAAAAAAAGAAAACTGAGGAGAAGAAGTGGAAAAGGCGGGAAGTCAGTGCGCAGGCGCGAGGGATGCTCCCAAAAGCTTTCTGATTGGATACTGGGGAGCATTCCCGTGCAGGCTCCGTCGGTACCGACGTACGCATATGTGAAGACTCATTCCTGCTTGTTCCTGGAGATTAATCTTTTTGATGAAATCTGAGTCATTTTCAATGCATTCCAACAACTTCCTGGCTGTAGTCAATCTCATTTTTGGTCAGAGAACGGGAGTTCTGGCGAGAATTTTGCAGTCACACATCTCATCCCCAAATTGACAGTAAGAATGGTCTGTACTGACCCAAAACTGATGTCCATGTCCTCAGCAAGCTTCCTGATAGTCAAGCGATGATTTAAGTGTATTGCAGCATGCACTGCTTCAACTTGGATTTCATTCTTGCTCATGGATGGCCTTCCAGAACATTCTTCACTGTCAGCACTTTGGCGGCCCTCTTGGAAATGTTTGTACCATTTATAAACTCAAGCCCGACTCATGCATCCATCGCCATACACTTGCTGTAACTTGTCATAGGTCTTTTTACACAACTCTCCAAGTTTCTGGCAGAATTTAATACAAATTCCGTGTTCAATTTTTTCAGTCATTGTAAATCTGATGAACTGCTTTTACATGATACCAAACATCACGTGATTTAAAAAGTACAGGTATGCTGCAGCCATGCTATACTCTGCACATGCACACAACTAGGTCACTGCATGCTTAATAGCATCATGGTGTGACATATTGTTATATAGTTACACAACAAGTCTCAATACTTTTTGATCACACCTCGTATCTTGTTGTTCCTTAGCAAGCTTTCATTCAATTGCCATAAAGATCTTCCTTCCCTTCCTACCTCCATTCTAACTTCACACTAAACTGGCACATGATCCAACCAAGTGATGCATTCAATAGAAGCTGACAACCCACAATCCTTTTTACGCCCCTTCACTGAAATCACATCTATT
This sequence comes from Ichthyophis bannanicus, assembly GCA_033557465.1. Classification (NCBI taxonomy): domain Eukaryota; kingdom Metazoa; phylum Chordata; class Amphibia; order Gymnophiona; family Ichthyophiidae; genus Ichthyophis; species Ichthyophis bannanicus. Next base: position 364,791,882 of record CM066033.1, on the reverse strand, counting down.
CTTGAATAATCATGTGGGTATGAAAAGAAAGCGTAGTTTATACTTTTAGGATTTAATTCTCTCCAAACATCCACCAGATCCCTTCCTCTCACCCATTCCCTGATAAATATCTGGGCTTTACCCATAGAAGCCTTCTCAAACCACATTTCATCTATTGCTCCATTTAATATTAAAATCCCCCAACTTACTGTCTGTCCCTTCCCATCAATTTCCACAATGCTTGTTCCCAAAAATTGAACTGTTGTTCACTGAGTTCATATATATTAATCATAGTTATTTGCCCTCGAATGTCCCCTCTAAGGATCAATATCCTTCCTTTTTTATCCCAAATCACATCATTGACCTAATACAGATACTTGTCATGCAGTAGAATAGCAACAAAACCCCAGAATAAGAGTGCTTGGGCCATCACACATGCACAAAGTGCTGCCTGAGCACCCAAGGCTGAAGCTGTGAAAGGGATTCTTGAGGGTGATGTCCACCCTCATGCCTCATGTCTCCTTAAGTGAAGTGCCACCTTCCACTGCAACGGTCATGCGCTTCAGCACTGCCATGACAGCAGCATCTATCTTAGGAACTCTGAAAAACTGTTCCCTCTGGGCGGTTTCTCCAAATGAATTAGTTTTGCATATACCATGAGAATCATGAACCTCACTTCTAAGCCATGGTATGTGGCAGAGGATGCAGATGAGCCAGGACATTAATGCCCCTCATCCTCAAGATAGGGTCCACTTGTAAAACCTCCATCAGAGGAGGGCTCTATAATGTTCATAATGCTCAGGACCATCATAGCTCCTGAATAAGGGTGGAAGGTCTTCCCTTTGAAAAAGACAGATCACAGAAGGGTCTTCTAGGGGAAACTTCCTTCCGCTGACTTGCTTGTTGGAGATAGAGAATCCTCCTCTTCTCCTCCCTCCCAGAAAGACAGGGCTAGATTTCAGAGGAATGGCCAGATGAAAATGAAGGGTGGGAGCATTTAATCCCCTTGCCACCAGTGGACCCAGTCTGGTCAAAGCTATCAAAGACTGAAAACAGCCTGTGAGTTGCTTCAGGAGCTGCTGCTCTAAGCCAGTTGAAAATAGGATCTGGGGTCCTGGAGGCCCTCAGGGGCCTGCTGGCTAGGACCTGTAGCCTTTTCACTTAGCAGCCCTTGAGCCTGGACCATGAAGCCATTCATGATGGCTTCTGAACCCACTGGCAGGAAAATTGTGGAAGATGAGGCAGAGGTAGCAAAATCAGCATCAGGTCCCTGCCCCTAAACGGGAGGGATCCTGACATTGCCAAAGAAAGGTACCTCGGCAGGAGACACAAGTAGCACACCTTCATGCACCTACCATCAAGGTAGAACTCAAACGTAGTCAAAGAAAAAAACAAAGAGAAAAGCAAATCCCTGCACTTGACAGGCTGGCTGGAGAAACATGATATAGATCTGAGGTCAGGTATTTAACTACAGCTAAATGGTCTATTTACTGAGCATGGGACTCACTGATGGGTGGATGTAGGGAGACTGTTCTGACAAGAGTTTTGGGGTAAGGAAATGGAATATAAAGTCTTTTTGCTATGTCTTTTCATTGATGTGTTCTCTGAAAAGGAGAGTTTTTATATCCTTTTGGAAGTGTGTAAGTTTGTCTATGCTTCTCAATTTTATCCAGCTTTATTTTTTATTCAAGCAAAGAGGCCAGAGAGCCAATAAAGAAAGAAAATAAGCCGAACATATATAAACAGGACAATGAGAGGGAAGGGGGGTGCCTGGGCCCAGACTTACAAACCCCTCTTCAGGGACCCCAAAGGGTGCTCCTGTATGCTCTCTGGTCCACCAGTGCTGGAATCACGGGTAACAGCTCTGAATACAGGACAACGGTCTGTTCAAGGAGACAAAGGGTGTACCCAAACTCCAAGGAAACAGTGGGCCAAGGTCTCAACACACAGGCACAAGACTATGATCTGAGCCAGGGGAGACAAGCCTATCTGCATTGTTGTGCCAGTCCACAGACCTTGCCACCTACTAGAGGCAGACAATACAGGCTTCTTTTAGTGCTGGCACCAATGTATATAAAAATGGTACCCCATCACTGAATTTTACTTGGGTCTAGCTCTACCTGTTGGCCAGGGAGCATAACCCATTCATGTGGACTGATCTAGCAGGATAAGGAAGCTCTACCAGTGTTTCAGAAAAAAATACATATTAACCTCTTATAATCAAGTTCAATTAACTTTCTTCAAAAACTGATATGCCTTCATCTATACCAGTGCTATCTGGATCTCCCCATAATAATTTAAGAATTAATTATCTGCTTTCATGTTTCCTTATAAGAAATTGTAATATGGGTGTTTTCCAATGTTTTAACACCCTCCTACTTTCATAAAAATAAAAGAAATTCCACATAGTTAATTAAATTCAATGTCAATTAAAAGTTACTTTTAGTGTGACATTTTACTCCACTGTCATTTGGCAAAATGAGGCACAGAGAGCCGAGGTGACCCGATCTACATCACAGCTGGGCTCTAACCAGTGACCCAGCTTTCAAGCTACATACTAACTGTGCAGTTACATTTTTATCAAAATCAGTCCTATAAAAAACAACCTCCAAGAAGAAACGGAGCACATACGAAGCTGTAGCAGCTAGAATCAACAGCAGTTAACAGACGGGAAGGAAAGACTCATACCTCAGCACAACAGGAAAACAGACAATCAGAATAAAAAGCAATGTTACATCGCCTCCTCAGAGGAAATATGGCTTTCCCACTAAAATATAAAAGCCAATCCACACCCTCTTACCTGTAATCTGTTTTCTTAACTTGTCTATTTCTTCCTTCAAGCTTTTTATTTCTACATCTTTGCTAGCTGTTAAAGGGCCATCTACTGTGGAATACTGGAGGGCTTGAACAGTCTGCGTAGATTCTGTAAAAAAAGAAAAAACCCATAACATTGTAAATGACCGCAGATCAAGACCAGTATGGTCCATCTATTCTACTCACATTCAGAGTGCTAAGGTGGTAAAGCACAGTTACTTACCTGTAACAGGTGATCTCTGGGAACAGCAGGAATAAGTCTTCACATACGGGCACGTCGGTACCGACGGAGTCCACGCGGGAACACTCCCCAGCATCCAATCAGAATGCTTTTGGGAGCATCCCACCACGCCTGCGTGCTGCCTTCCCGCCTTTCCCAACTGCCTCTCCTTAGTTAAGTTTTAAAGCTGAGACAAAGAGAGAGAGATAGAGGGAAAGATAGAGATAGAGAAATACAACTCCTAGGGGACGTGGGTGGGTTGTGAAGACTTATTCCTGCTGTTCCCAGAGATCACCTGTTACAGGTAAGTAACTGTGCTATCTCCAGGAACAAGCAGGAATGAGTCTTCACAGATGGGGACTCCCAAGCTAAGATGCCCGGAGGGAATCCCAGCATGTTGCGAATCTAAGATGAGCCATGCTTTCCCTCAGAACCTCAGGCATCCTGGGGATGGAGGGTAGGAGTTGAAATAAAAGAGAGGCTGTGAAACAGCTAGACTAAACCAGGACTTCCGGATGGGAGTCTAGGTGTAGGTGATCATAATAAGTAAATATTGGAGGGCAATATTCCAATATGGACCTCACCTGGTGGTATTGTAAAAGGTTTATTGAGTTTCACATGGATCTGTTAGTAAGAACCAGTAGAAAAACCCTCAAGGAGTACCTCACTGTGAAGTAGAGGTAATCAAACTGTAGAAGGACAGGTGAAGGTTAGAACCGTCAAGTGTGAGAGTAGCCCCAGGGAAAAACTGGGTGGTGTAATGAGGTAGGACTTCAGCAGAAAACGCAGAAGGCTGTATCAGACAAGGCTAAAAGTCTTTTGGTTCGAGAATAGCACAATCCTAGGACCAAAAGAAGATACTTTTGACCAATTTGGACGGACAAATAGAAAATAGTCCTTGTAGGAGAGAAGGGGTATTGAAGACCCCTGTATCCTTTGAGAAATAAGGACAGATGTCTGAGGCATTATAGCTCCTGATTAACTGAAGATCAGTAACATCTTTCCTAACTGATGTTAGGTAGGAAAGATAATGATACATGGAGAGCTTCAGAGGTACCTAAACCTGAAGGGTTATGGTAAGAAGTTTGTTAATTACCACAGAGATTGGCTGTATATGTAGAACCCTATGCATGCTGGTACAGCATTGATAAGGGTAGTGCCCAGCTGTCAGAGTCATATAGGAATATATGTATATATGAACCTAGACAGATAGATAAGTATCTAGGTACATATCTACCTATGTTGATATGTCGTTATATATATATATATATATGCGGATACATATATAGAGATATACATGGGCATAAATACACATAGATACATATAGATATATATAGATATAGATATAAATATATCTGCATATAGATATATACATGTCTCCACATATGTAGGTGGAAACATGCCTATATAAATATACCCACATAGGAGTATGTAGAGAGAGAAAGGTGCATCTAATAACAAGAAGGGTAATACCTGCTTGAAGAGATGCAAGAAAACCTTTCTTCCTGGTTATGATTGACAGAGTAAGGGGAATGCTCTCTCTGACAAGGAGCAGATTCATTTAGGAATTCTAGCCCTTGAATAACCAGGATGGTTTACGTGAAAAAAGTGCAGATGATATCTTCAGTCTGCAGGCAGCAAGTCCAGGTCCTTTTAGAACTGTAGTATGGAAATTGGATAAAAGACACAATGGAAATAAAAACCATATAAGGACGAGCTGCAAGAAAAGAAAAATATCCCTGATGAAGGAGTCCAGTGGAGATGTGGACGAAGCCAGGGAATTGAGCAATTCTTAGGTTTTCACGTGATGTAAGGCATGTGTCCTTTGTTTTAAAAGGAGACCTTACGGGAGATGGTAAAGGTAGGGAAAAAGCTACCAGTCATGAGGGGGCATGACTGGATGAGCCCTTCCTAACCATCTGGGATTATCTGCTAGGAAGATGCAAATGCTCTCTAGCAAGGGCCCATAGTGCAGAGCTACTCTGTAGAGTTGCAGAGAGCATGCTGCAGGTTGGTTAGAAGAAAAAACTGGCTTTTTAAAAACCAGTACGTAACAAACTATTCTGCCAATGCCAAGGGAATTGGAGATGGCAAGGAATAGAAATGAAGCCGATAGGCTTGTAGTAACCTGTTTTGGGCTTACTGGTAAGGCCAGAAGGATTGCTAATGGAGGACAAACCTTGGTTACTTGGTAAATAGAACCAGTGGGTAACCACTAGGAACTCCTGCCGTTGCAGCTACTACCAAGGCAGCAGAAAAGAATGAACAGACATAAGCAGGAGTGGCAAGACCCCCTTACTGACCGATAAGCTGACCCAAGTAAGATTGAAAAGGGGGGACAACTCTGAAGAGGAAAAACCCCTTACTGGAATAGGTAGAAACCTACAGGGATTTTAGAAAAAACCCGTCCAGCTAAATGGTACCACCCTTACAGACGAAATGTTTCAGTAAGAGGGTACGTAAAGACAGAGTTGAAGGAGACTTACGATATGGTAAGTCCCTGGAAAGGTATGATGATACATGCTGGAACAGGAAACTATCTTATTGATAGTTGTTACACCTCTTTTTCCATCCCAGGAGGAAGAGAAAAAGCCCTGTTACTTATGAACATGATCATCCTGAAAGCTCATAGAACAAAATGAATGGATGTCTGTTGAGAAGAGATCCATGTCTAGAGTTTAGGATGGAAGCAGTGTAGATGCTTCTATTAAGAAGAAGCAGACTACAGGTTCTAAACCCCAAACAGGAAAGAAAGATGTAATGATAATATATCAGAAGCCCTTCAGATGCTGGGTTTGCTGAACCTGTTGAGGTTGTGGTTTCCTTAGCCTGGTTGGATGTTTCCCCTGTCTAGGAACATCTGTATGATGGGTAGATGATGAATAAAACTTTCTCCCCTTAAGGGAACAAAGTTTGTTAGTAGATTTTCTACAAACTGGGATAGAGGAAGGCGTAGACAAGCCTCTGAAAGCAATAGTGTCAGCAGTTAACTGAGCAGCTTGGAGTAAAGCCTCTTTGTTAAAGAGATTCTCTCCAGTGCAAGGAGTATTTCCCAGTCTATCTTGTACCCATTTGTCCAAGTCTGAAGTTTGGAGCCAGGCTCTACGTCGTGCCCCTATGGCTATAGCAGAGGTTCTGCTAACAGACTCAAAAGAGTCCAGGGAAGCACGAGTAAGGAACCTAGAAATATTTTGAGCATGATTGACTAGTATAGAAAAATCTGCTCTTTTAGGCTCTTGAAGAAAAGGGGTCAAAAGTAGTAAATTCTTTGTGACCTCCTCAAGAGATAATCCCATATAGAAAATATATGAGAAAATTCTTGCTGAAAACATGGATGCCTGGAAGGTTTGGCGTCCAAAGGCATCTAAAGTCTTAGCCTCACGACCTGGCGGATAAGAAGCGTGCTTCTTAGTACTCTTAACACGCCTCATTGCTGATTCTACAACAATAGAATGATGAGGGAGCTGAGGCTTTTGAAAACCTGGAGAAGGGGGCATCATGTATAGAAGATCAGTTGCCCTAGAAGGTGGGGATACCGTTAAAGGAGCTTCCCACGTTCTAAATAGGAGATCCTGCAAGATCTGATGCAAAGGAAACATAATGACTTCCTTTGGATTGCAGGGGGATCTGCAGAGGTTATGGATCCCCTGGTGCAGGATATTGACCAGGTATAGAAATGGCAAGTAACTTTGCCATATCAAGCAGGAATGCTTGAAAAGAAATCTCCCCAGAGGGGAGTCCTCTAGAAAGAGGAGGAAGAACTAGATCTGTTGAAGAACTAGCTCTAGCACCGACCAGTTCATTTAGATTCTGTAGAATAGAAGATCTGAAGGGGTGGAGCATTGGACTGTCCTTGAAGGATAGTTGTCGGTACCGCTGGAAGCCGGTACCGCAACCCGTCGGTAGCAAATCATCCATGCTAGGGATCGATTCCAAACTCGGTATGGAAGGAAGCGAGCCGGTTGAAACGAGCATGGAAGGTACCGACACCGATGTTGATGTCGATACCTGTACCGTCGTTGATACCGATACATGAAGATCAGTCTGTGATAGCACTATCGGTACCGAAGTAACCGAATGTGGCAGACCTTGATCATCGATAGAATGTTTTCGGTACCGTTTGAAGTCGGTACCGAGACGAGTCGGTACCCAGTCATCCAGACTAGAGATCGATTCCAGACTCAGCATCGAAGGAAGCGAGTCTATCAATGCATATCTGGAGGGTACCGACGTCGATACCAGTACCGGTACCGGGATCGATACCGATACTGGAAGATTGGTCAGCAGTGGCTCAGTTGACCCCGAAGGAATCGAGAGCGCTAGACTGCGATCTTTGGTGAGGAATGTTTCATTCAACACCATTGCCGATGCCGGGGTATCGGTACCGCCCCAAGCGGATGCCGCCACCGAGCATGGCTCAGGTATGTTCGTAAAGGTGAGAACCCCAGAAACAACCTGAAACCCCATAAATGGCTTGGAGGCCGAAGACTCCCACTGGGGTTTTAATGCCAAGGTGTTCTCGAGGGCAACGCCAGAGGCATCTCTATGCTGAGCATCAGATCTACCACTCGAGGCCTGGCTAGTCTTAACAGACTGTTTTTGGGTTACCTGATCCTGTGAAGAAGCGTTGGCTGGTACCGTGAAGTTTAATGGGGACCGCGTATCGAGACATGCTCGATGCTGAAGACTTCTTCTGGATATACCGCTACAGAAGGAACACTCCAGCAGATGGTGGTCAGGACCCAAACAGGGTAGACACCAATTATGAGTGTCTACAATTAATTTGGTACCGCCACAGTTTAAACATTTCTTAGGGTTAGTGGCTGGTATTTCCATGTAGGAGAGTGAGTAGGCCTAGCAGGCCGAAAAACCGCCAGGCACTAACAGGGAAAAAATATTCCTCAGAAAGGAAATTTTGTAAGAAAAAAGAAGAAAGAAACACTGGCAGTACCGGTGGCGTCGGGGAAGGCAGACGCAACCACAAGAAAATAAAAAAATAAAAGAAGAATTTTCTGCGGTGACAGGAGTACGTCCTGCCGGCTCTGCGGAAAAACGAAAACTGAGGAGAGGCAGTTGGGAAAAGCGGGAAGGCAGCACGCAGGCGTGGTGGGATGCTCCGAAAAGCGTTCTGATTGGATGCTGGGGAGCGTTGCCGCGTGGACTCCATCGGTACCGACGTACCCATATGTGAACACTCATTCCTGCTTGTTCCTGGAGATAACAAATGTACTCTCTCCATATGAACAGAAAAGGAAATACCTGAGGTAAAAAGTACTGCTACAAAATGGTGTAAGCACATGCAGTCCCTTTACAATCAAGCAAATACAAAATTAATCTGAATTATGTGTAACGTAGGCTAGTACATAAATTCCATTATCATATGCATTTTTTAATTCCATAAAGTGACATTTTACTTACCTGATAATGTCCTTTCCTTGAGTCCTGCTATACCAGTCCAGACAAGTGGGTTGTGTTCCCCTACCAGCAGACTTGTGGAGATAAAGATCCAGTGAAAAGTCCAGGTTTCAATGACATCACTCCCAGGCCTCTATCCGCTTCAAAGCATAGGGGAGAACTTGGCAAGCCTCACACAACCTCAACGTGGGCAACAATGAGAAATCAAACAGTAGAGAACTACGTACAGGAAAGCATAAACAGAAGGCTGTCCGGAGAAGATGGATCTGCAGTGGCAAGTAGATAAATCATAGCAGACCCAAGGGTACCGCCGCAGAACAGCAGAGCAAACAGTTCCAGGGGGCGGGCCCTGGACTGGTCTAGCAGGACTCAAGGAAAACATTATCTGGTATGTAAAATGTCACCTTCCATATCATCCTGCTAGACCAGTTCAGATAACTGGGACGTACCAAATCTACGACTCCAGTGGGCGGGAAGAAGACACAGCAGCTTGCAAAACCTTAGAGCCAAAGCCATGTCCATCCGAGTGTGGACATCCAATTGGAAATGCTTGACCAAAAGGGAAAGTTATGTCCACATTGCCGCCCAACAAATGTCTGCAGGGGCTACCGAGCTCCGCTCCGCCTATGGGGATGCTAGCGCATGGGTAGAATGAGCATGCAAACCCTCTGGAACAGGCCAGTTCCACAACAGATCTGCCGAGGCAACAGTCTCCTTAATCCAGTGCCTCAATGAAGACTTAGCCACATCATCTAGCACAGGCCAGCAAACAGCACAAAAGGATATCTGACTTACGAAAAGAATTCAAAACTTTCAAAACCTGGAAAGGCACCCTCTGGACATCCACAAGGCAAAGATCCTGACCATACCCCTGACCCTGTCCTTAAAGATGAAGAGAGCAGGCAAACCTCCTGGTTCACATGAAGGGGAGAAATTACTTCAGGGAAGAAGGAAGGCACAGGCCAAATGGAAACGGCCTCCTCAGAAAAAGATAGATAAGGATCTTGGCAAGACAGAACCAGCAGCTCAGAATCCTCCTTGTGGAATAAATCACAACCAAGACCACCATCTTGAGCAGCAAATCCTTCAGAGTAGCACACTTTAATGGCTCAAAGGGCTCCGACGTCAGGGCCCAAAGCACCAGACACAGATTCCAGGAAGGGATCACCGACTGGAGGGGAGGAGGCAGATGCCATACTCCCTAATGAAGACATGAAACAACCAGGTGTAAAACTAGAGACTTATCAGCCAATGTACCTCTGAAACAGGCCAAAGCTGCCACCTGAACCTTCAGACAGTTAAGAGAAAGGCCCTTCTCCGGAACGACCTGCACAAAAGGCCAACAAAGATGGCACCTTGGCTATCTCAGGAGCCAGCTGCCGTGCGCTGCACCAGACCCGCATTTATGCCAGGTTGGTAGCCCATATGCGCTAACCATGTCCTTACTGGAGCCAAGCCATAAGCAAGAATGGACAAGCAGCCCCTGGCACAACAGGACCTGAGACGGAGGCAAACGAAGAGGTGGCACTTGCAGGAGCCACACCAGATCTCTGAATCATGCCTAATCGGCCAATCCAGGGCTGCCAGAAAAATCCTTCTTGGGTGACGCGCCATACGCTGCATCACACACCCTACCAGAGGCCACAGAGGAAACACAACAGGTGTTGACTTGGTCAAGGTTCAGCCAGGGTGCCGATGCTCTCAGACCTCGTCTCTGTGCAGCAAATGAAGAAGCAGCACACTTTGGCATTGGAGTGGGTTACCATCAGATCCCTCTTGGGGCAACCCCAATGGCATAGAAACAATGGAAACACCTCCTGACTCAATTCCCACTCTCCTGGAACCAGAGAGTGCCGGCTGAGAAAATCCATTCCAACAATAGCCACCCCAGCAATGCACAGAGCCAACAAACTAGAAGGTTTTTCACTGCTCAGGCAAACAGGAGAGCCATCTCCAGGACTAACCTGGCAGTCCTTGTGCTGCCTTGCCAATTCACATACACTATCACCATGACATTGTCCGAGAACACTCGAACCGTCCGACCCTCGACTGGGGACTGGAAATACAGAGGAGCCAATTCAATGGCCCTCGCTTCAAGGCATTTCATGGACCACATCACTTCCCTATAGTTCCAATGGCCCTGGGCCGTTAGGTCTTGGCAATGGGCTTCCCAGCCCGAGAGACTGGCATCTGTCGACAGAATGATTCATGAGCAATCGTTCAGCAGTACACAATTCTTCAGAAGGCTGGGCTGCTGCCACCACCACAGACTGGCCATCACCACCTTTGGGAGCAGGAGCCTAGGCTCGAACTGCTGAGAACTCGTGGACCACCAAGTCAGCAAGGACCATTGGAGCAGCCACAAAAGAGCATGTACCCACAGCACCATCAATCTGAAGAGTCAAAGATAATCCCGGACTCTGAGTTCCTGCTGGACACAAGAGAAGCATCCTTCTAAGGTCAGATGGGCAACCAGGTTTTGAAAAATGAGTCTGCTACCCCATTTCAGTGTCAAGCCAACACCATGTCACTATCAACAGGGCACAATCCCTGGCTGCTAGACGTACCAGGCCATACATGGCATCAGAAAGGAAAGCCATAGCAGACTCCATAAGAGGGGTAGAATCATCCAGTGGAAGAGATTGAATCCACTGCAGCAGGGCTTGAGATGTCAGGCCTGCACATACCACAACTGAAGAATAGCTGCCGCCGCAGTGAACTGGTTCTTCAACATGATCCAGAGTATCCTTTAAGGCCAATCCGCCTTCCACAGGAATGGTGGTCTGACTGGTAACTGCCATGACCTATTTATTTATTTAGCTGTTTTTATATACCATCTTGTCAACATGTCAAAACGGTTTACATTTTAACAAAGTGAACAAAGTTTAACATATATGAAACATGTTGAAATAAACGTGAAGCAACAATATAAATACAACTAATGAACTGAACTCTGAATCAATCAATTGAAATATATACCCAAGATAAACTTAGTTGAAACATAATGCTACTAGAGAAGGGAGGGAGATATAAATAGGGATTAAAGTGAGCATTGTCCAGGATGACTGGAAGTATCAAACAACATAAAGCATTCCCTTCTCTGGAAGAGCATGCATCTTCTTATATACCTTTGGCCTCTTAGATGGGGAGTCGGAGGAATCCCACTCTGACCGGCACAGGACATTCAGCACCTCTGGGAATGGAAAGGCAGTAGTGGAATTCCGCATTCCTTGCAAGAGTGGATACATCTTTGGTTCCTGGTCCAAGCCTGGAGCATCCTCCAAGCTCAAATTGGATAATACCCTGGGAATCAACACCTCCAGTTCCTCCTTCCAGAACAGGTGGATAACATCAGCCTCCTCACAATCCTCTGAAGGCGAGAGTACTACTTCATCCACATCAGACATCTGAATCCAAGCCACAGTACAAATCTCGAAGAAATCCCAGCTAATCCCTATCTCCAGGGGGCACCCTTTGCTGGGGACTCTTAGCCATAGGCAATCGAACAGGGTTTCTACTCTCTGCTCGCCCCTTACAAGACTGCGCTTGGGAGAATAGAGAGGCCACAGGGTCTGAATTTCCATGCCAGAATGACCAGACCTGTTGTAAAAAAGAAAATAATTCTGGGGAGGACAATCCAGTCTCCAGAAGCTCTTCTCATGGAAAGTACCCCATAACACCTGGGGTAGTGCTCCTGCTCATTTCTAAAGGTACCTGGAAGGGGATGGTTTTTTTGGGCCACTGGGCTACCAGGTTTATTTTTTTTGGGGGTGGGGGGGTGGTGTTCGGGGCTGCTGGGCCACCAGGTTATTTTTAGTTGGGAGGGGGTGAGGAGATCATCTGAGGGGAAATGCGCTAGATGTTTAAGCCACCCCCATTATAGAAGATTTCGCAACCAGCCTTAGCACCAGTATCTCTATCATTTCACTGTATCGGGCGCAACCGATAATTGCATACCAGTCTATTATGTACAGCTCATTTGCCTATAATTTAAATATATTTAAATGCTCTTAGCGTTAATTGTGCACTAGTTTTTCCGTTGCTGTTTATGCGTACGTCTGACTCTTTTCTGCATTTGATGGTAGCAGTAAGTGTGCTTAAAAGTGGCATTTTCTGTGTTTAAAGGCCACGCTAGTTTTCTGCATCGGCCTGTCTTACTTCAAGAAAGCGTAATTACTCACCTGTAATGGGTGTTCTCCAGGGACAGCAAGAATTAGTCCTCACATATGGGTGATATCAACGATGACGGAGCCCTCGTGGAAGCATCTCCCCAGCTTTCAAAGAAAGTCTTTGGAAGATGCCACCACACATGCATGGTCCCCTTCCTGCCCAAGGGTGCCATCTTACTCAGTCAGATAACATAGCTAGAGACGACAAAAGAAGATGGCCAAAAATGTACAGCAACTCCAAGGGGAGGAGGGAGGGTTGTGAGGACTGATTCCTGCTGTCCCTGGAGAACATCTGTTACAGGTGAGTAACTACTTTCTCCAGGAGCTACCAGGAAGTCAGTCCTCACATATGGAACTCCCTAGCTACAGGAGGGAGGAGTGGCTCAGTGGTTGGAACAGATTACCTCAGGCCAGAGGGCCAGGGGTTCAATTCCCGTATGGGGACAAGTAACCTCAGCCTGGAGGGACTGGGGTCTCTAGTCCCATGGTCACTCCTTGTGGCCTTGGGCAAGCCACTTGCCGCAAGTGATTCGGAGGACAGATTCTGAGGACCCGTGTCTCCAGGAAAAACCATGGCTCCAGTAGCCTGAACAAGAAGGGTCGGAGGGTATGAGATGTCTAAACCCCGAACAGATTATGGAGCATGGCTTGGGCAAAGGCACTGTCCCGTTGGGACTCCATCTGCAGGCAGTGGTGTGGACTGAGGAACAGGTGGCAGTTTGGCAGATGTCTGCCATAGGGCCAGAGCGTAGGTTCGCAACTCAGGTTGCCATAGCTCTGACATTGCGCGCTGTGACTTGGCACTCCAACGATAACCCAGCCTGATCATGAGTGAACGTGATGCAGTCTGCCACCCAGGTGGACAGGGTCCGCTTGGTGTCCACCTCCCCCAGTCGACTGGGGTCGTATGAATCAAAAAGCTTTGCAGTGGCCCTGAGTACGCTGCAGGCAGAGTATGGAGAATGGCCACTGACTTGTCAGCGTGGGGCCGTGGAAAGAAGGTAGGGAGCACCACCTCTTGGTTGATACCACCTTTGGAAGGAATTTTGGGTGGGTGCGAAGCATGACCCTGTTGTTGTAGAACTTAGTGTAAGGTGGCTTGGCCACTAAGGCCTGAAGCTCGCTGACTCTGCAGGCAGAGGTGAGCACAACCAGGAAGATAACCTTCCAAGATAGGTAACGCAAATGGCAGGTAACCAAAGATTCGAAGGGCAGCTTGGTAGGCTGCATCAGAACCAAGCTGAGATCCCATTCTGCTAGCAGTGGCCAGATGGGAGGCTTAGAGAGCAGCAAGCCCTGAATGAATTGGTTAATGAGGGGCTGCACAGAAAGAGGCTTGCCCTCTGTGGAGTGATGGTGCGCGGAGAGCGCACTTAGATGTACTCTGATGGAGTTGGACTTGAGTCCAGTGTGAGAGGTGGAGCAAGTATTGCTGCACCATGTGCACCTGGCAGGAGAATAGGTCAACCCGTTGCTCCGCACACCATACTAAGAATCTGCGCCACTTGAAGGCAAAGGCTCATCTCGTCTTCTGGAGTTCTTACAAGAGGTAGGAGGACTTCTTCCACCTCCCTGGAAAGGTTGAAGGGTGCTAGGATGATCCATTCAGCAGAAGTGCTGTTAGCGAGAGGGACCCCAGGTTGGGATGGAGAAGCGAACCCTCCTCCTGGGTTAGTAGTCTTGGGGAACTCCCCAGAGGGACCGGAAGCTCCTTTGAGGTGGAGCAACAGGGGAAACCAAGGCTGTCTGGTCCACCACGGGGTCACCAGGATCATGGAAGCCTTGTCCTGCTGGATCTTGAAGCGGGTCCAAGCGATTAGTGGTGTGGGAGAGAAGGCATACAGAAGGCCCTCCAACCACGAGGAAGGCATCCACTACTATCCAGAACGGGTGCGGTTGGAGACAGCAGAAGCGGGGCATCTGAGCATTGGCTGGGCTGGCAAAGAGGTCCAAATTGGGGTTCCCCATAGTCAGAATAGCTGCTGCACTACCCTGTGCACTACCCTGGGGTCTAGGTGCCACTCGTGCGGCTGGAGGATTCTGCTCAGCCTGTCTGCCAGGGTATTGTCCTGGCCCAGAAGGTATGCCATCCTGAAGAACAGCACCTGACTGATTACATACGAGCAGAGGGCTACTATCTCCTGACAGAGGTGGTAAGACCCTGTGCCTCCTTGTTTATTCAGGCAGAACATTGTGACCTGGTTGTCCATTTGGACCAGCACCAACTGGTGCTGCAGGCGGTGTTGGAAGGCCTGATCACCAGAAAAATGATTCTGAGCTCCAGCAGCACCAGAAAAATGATTCTGAGCTCCAGCAGGTTGATCTGCTGCTAGCGCTCCTCGAGAGACCAGTTGCCCTGTCCTCACAGTGGGCACCCCAGTCCAGTAGGGAGGAGTCTGTAGTGAGGATCCTTTGGGGGTTTGGGTGTTGAAAGGGCGTGCCCTTCTGCAGGTGCTGTGCATCCTGCCACCAGCTAAGTGACTCTGCTAGTTAGTGGAACACCAAGATCTTGTCCAGAGTCTGCCCGTGGCCTAAGTCCACTGTGAGCAAAGGCACCACTGAGTTGCTTGCATGTGGAAACGAGTATTGGGGACCACATGGTCTGTGGAAGCCATGTGGCCTAGCAGGCAGAAACTGGACCACACCGACATAGTGTGATGGTGCTGCACCTCAGTCGCCAGGGCCCATGAGGCCCTGGCGACTGAGGGTGTCCAGGCAAGCCCCTATGAACTCCAGATCTTGTACTGAGGTGAGGTGGGATTTGGTGTGGTTTATCACGAACCCCAGATGTTGTAGGATCTGTATGGTGCAGACTGCGGCCTTTTGCATCTCTGAGACAGTGTCTCCTTTTACTAGCCAGTCATCCAGGTATGGGAAGACGAAGGCCCTTTGGAGATGGAGGTAGGCGGTCACCACTACCAGGCCTTTGGTGAAGACTCTTGGTGTGGAGGCTAGGCTGAAGGGTAGTATCCTGTACTGGTAGCAGTTGCCCCTGACCATGAACCTTAGGTACTGTCTGTGGTTGGGGTGAATCAGGATGTCGGTATAAGCATCCTTTAGGTCCAATCTCCCTGCTGGAGGTGGGGCAGCACTATTCCAAGGGAGAGCATTTTGAACTTCTCCTGCAGGAATTTGCTCAGGTTTCTCAAGCCCTGGATGGGCCTTAGGCCTCCTGTTCTTTTTGGGACCAAAATGTACCTGAAGTAGAACTCTTTTCCTCTTAGGTGGTGTGGTATGGGCTCCACAGCCCTAGCCCTCAGAAGGCCTGCAAGTTCCTGCAGTAGCAGGACCTGGTGCAGGGGAGTCCGAGGGGGCTCTCTTGGAAAGAAATGGGGAGGCGTCTGGTCCAGGTGAAGGAGGTAGCTCTCCCTGACCACATGGAGTGTCCAGGAGTCAGTGGTGATGGAAGCCCACCGGTGGGCAAAATGAATCAGGTGCCCCCTCCCATTGGTAGCTGGTCCCCCATGGGTAGAGAGGCTATGCTCTGGGAGTTAAAATCCCGACCCAGTCTGGGCTAGGGCTGGCATCTGGGGTTTGGGGTTTTTAGGCTTACATGGGCCTTGCCTGCTCCCTTACCCTGATGACCCTGCTGAGGGGTCTGGGGGGCCTGGTATTGGGGATAGCCTCGGTAAGGCTGGCCTTTCTGGTGGAAGGGAGGACTTTTCCTCAGTGGTTTCTTCCTGAGAAGAGTGGAAGTATTCTGAGAAGGTAGAGTCCTGGTGACATACTCGATCTCGACCTCCGCTGCTTTATCCGTCATTGGCTTGCCAAAGAGGTTTTCACCAAGGCAAGGGATGTCGAGGAGTTTTTACTGGACCCGTTGCTCAAGGTCCGATGCCTGGAGTCAGGCCTGGAGTCAAGCACTGATGCCTGCGGTGATCACCCTCACATTAGTCTCAAAGCCATTGTAGGCCACTCAAGACAAATACATCGAGCACTCTCCAACAGACTTTGTAAGGCTATGGAAGCGTTGGGGGTGATCTCCGCTGAGACAAGCCATGAAACACCCGAGTTCCTTGTTTAGGTTTCAGAGGTACATGCCAATATACAGCTGATAGGTCTGTATGCGGCATGCCAGCATCGAGCCCTAGAAACATTTGGAGGCGGTGGCGCTCGAGGATGGAGGGAACAGGGACCGTAAGGTCCTTCTTGGGTGGGGCCTCGTATTGGAGGATTTCGAGTTCCTCAATGTGAGGGTCCTCCTCAGTCTCCGTGGTGAGGGACAGTGCCTTCGCCATGTCCTGGACAAACTTGAGGAACGAGGTGTTCTTGGGTAGGGACCGGCACCTCAACGCTGGCAGGGATGGATCTGAGGGGAGGTCACCATGTGCCCGTGTCTCCAGGGAAGTCGCGACGTCGGATTCCCAGTCTGAGTAGTCCATTGAAGATTCGAGGCCCGGCGGCTCTAAAAGCATCATTGGATCCAGCCTTCGATGAACCACGGCTGAGGCTTGGCCGGAGCCAAAGGTGTTCACCAGGGAGGATCTAGCTCCTGAGGATCGGGAGCGGGATTGAGATCCTCGCCAAAAATCAGCTCAAGGCATGAAGCTCTCAAGGATCTCTTCGGCGGCCCAGGGAGTCCTCGGCATCGAGATCCCTGCGGTCTCAGTGCATGCACCGGTGGGGCCAGGCATCGATGCTTGCTGCGAGGCAAGGAATGCAGAAATGCTGCATTCCAATGCCAGCATCTTGGCTTCCCACTCAGGGGTTGCAGCCTTTGATACGACGCTGGGGTGATCGGGTTGGGTGATTGGGTTGGGTGTCAGGAAGGAGAGCGAGTCCTCAACGGGATGGGCCTTGGGAGTCCGAGATCCGTCACCGGAGGCCTCGACGTCTGTCCTGGGTACCTTCCTGCTCCAACTCCTTGGATGTCCTCAGGGGACTGTGGGACCACGCACGGATCTTGACATGCGTATCCACTTCTCAGGAAGAGGCCCTGGTTGATTTCTTCTTTTTCTTATGCTCTCACTACAGGGAATCCTGGTCGGAGTATCTGCGTGCCCGCTTGAGTACCGTGGGGGCTTTATGCAACTCCGAGGATCCCTTTGGAGCCTTAGAGCACGCGGCTACCGGAGATACCAGGGCTGAGTCTGCCCTGTGGAAGATGTCATCCTGCTTCTGCCGGCGACTCTGGAGGGCCCCAGCGAGGTCGAAGATGTATGAACTAGATTGGCCACTGTTTGAAACAGGATACTGGGCTTGATGGACCTCGGTCTGACCCAGTATGGCATATCTTATGTTATCTTATGTTCTTAGGACCATACCAAGCCCTATGTGAGCAGTGCAGCCGCACAGGGCGCAAAGACTTGGGGAGCGCATTTTGGCTGTCTACTGTTGCGCTGCTGTCGCCACTTTTTCTTCTCTCAGCGGCGGCAGGGCAACAGCAGACAGCCAAAATGCGCCCCTAAGCCTTTTTGCGGCACTTTAAGCAAGTCGGTCCCTCCCTCCTCTGACGTAACATCAGAGCAGGGAGAGACAGATCTGTTTAAAGTGCTGGTGACTTGCACATCAGGCGTGCCTCCCCTCTCCCACCTCCATCCAGCCACTTTCTGTGCTTGCCCTGCTGCCAGTGCCTCTGTGGAGAAAACAGAGGGTGGCAGCATCAAAGTAAGAGCAGAAAGAAGCTGAATGGAGGTGCGGGGGGAGGCACACGCCCAATGTGCAAGTCGAATAGGGTGCGCTTCTGGCTCGGTATGGCCCTGTTGAAGACCTTCGATGCAGCCAGTGGTTGAAAAAGGTGTGAAACCGCATTGGATGTAAAAACCTAACTAATAGGTTCTGAGACCCGATGCTGGGGCAACGGGGCTCAGAGGCAGGAAACGAACCGGTGCTAACCAGATAATGCACAAAGGTGCATGAGGAAATCAACTTTTTTCTGGGGGACAAACGTCTCTAGGGCTCCGCGGAAAAAGGGAGACCGAGTAAGAAGGTACCCTTGGGTGGGAAGAGGACCACCATGCGTGGTGGCATCTCCCAAAGGCTTTCTTTGAAAGCTGGGGAGATGCTTCCATGAGGGCTCCGTCAGCGTTGACATCACCCATATGTGAGGACTGACTTCCTGCTTGTTCCTGGAGAAAAATAAAATACAAGTGGCATACACTATCAGAGATTGATAATCAGCCCAGTTCGTTCATCTCAAGTTATACTGGGCTCACCATCTTGTAGCACTGGCCTTCTGGCCAATATGAAAGGAAGAAAAAAATGAAAGCCATCAATAAAGGCTCAGAAAGCCTCAGATTCAAACACATAGCAAAGGGCAGCAAATGACTTCTAAAATGTATCACCAAAACTAGAGATGGAACAACTATTGGATCCAGGCTATCACATTACAAAAAGGTTGGAACCACTATGTGGTAGGGCCAAGGACGGCCCAACCTTTGGGCAAACTAGGCAGTTGCCTAAGATGGCAGGTTTATTTTGGGGAGGGGGAGCAAAAAGTAGGGCATTTAAAGCTAACAATAGATTCAGACAGCCAAGGGGGCGGGGGGACGGGACATAAGGTTTAAGATTTGCCCAGCATGCTAACCCCTGAACAAACTCTGGGGCCGGACCTGGGTTGGAGGCAGGTTGTCTTCATTTTTAAAGATTGTGAACCCAAACAATTATTTTAGCATAATTAGGAAAAAAAAAAAAAAGAGAGATCATGGATTCCAAGCTACGAAAAATCCAGTCCACGAAAATATCCAGCTACAGCCAAAAATCAGTCCCATTTTTACAAAAAACAACTGTGTCAATCACTGATCATCAATAATATGCAGAATTCAGGAGTAATACTAAAGAGACAAATGTTTTTGGAGAGATCACTAGCGTTACCAGGCAGTATTTGCCATAGAGCTCATTTCCTGCAATGAGCCCTTTGGCACAGAATGCATGTTAGCATGTGCTGCTAGCAAATGACTCCAAGGGGTATGTTTACTAATTTGCGGTAGCTGCTTCTGTGCGATATCACATGGACGTCGCTACCGCCGATTAGTAAACATACCCCCAAGTGTTCCTGAGGAGCCACATGCACATTCTACATACAATAATTACATTTCCTTAGGCATTTTCTAATCCATTTGCCTGTCTCTTTTCTCTGTGAACAGGCTGATGCACCATGCCATTCACTCTGGCAGACACATTTGTATTAAGCATCTTTAATAGATTTAGGACACAAAATATTGGGGGGGCGATATTCAGTGGCACTGGCTAATACTGTTACACTGGCTCGTCATCACCACTGAAAACTGAGCCCAGATATTCAATGCCAAGGTTATATCTGGCCACCGGTATTGAATACTGGGGCTGACCAGATAATGAGTTAGCTGACAGACCAGTAGTGATAATATTAGCCGCTTTAACTGACCAGTGGCTGCATAAGCCAGCCATTAAAGCACCTAACTTTAGCCGCTTTAGAATAACTGGCTAGTGACTGAATATCGCCTTTAGCCAGTTATCTTCGGGTGCTGCCCACAGAATGCCCCGATGCTAAGCGCTTAGCATCGGGATTTTTAGCAGCACAAATCGGGAATATTCAGCAGCATCAGCTGGGTTAGTGCTACTGAATATCCCACTGAGCAGCATTTAGACGGTTTGCAGGTCTGTAAATGCCTTTGAATATCTCATATACTTTGAGGAAAGGTCCACCTGAATAGCAACTATCAGTATTTCACTGAGCACAATGCTTGATGAAATGCAAGTATCACGCTAAGGGGACATGTTTACCAAAATGTGCTATGTTAGTATGCGCTACTACAAAAGTGAGCACTAATCGTTACAGCGGGGAGAAACACCAGATCGCGCTAATCAGCAAACTCACTTAGCACAGTGCACTCACTGCCACCCACTGAGGCAGTGGTAAGTGCATCCATGCTAACAGCAACATTCATGGTTAGCACATGCCAGTGACACCTGCTCTAATAGTGATGTGCCGCCATTCTGCCCGTAAAATGCCGAGGGACTGTCTCTTCATATGCTATGGTTAGCATGGGTTTTTTTTACCATGCTGCCCCATGCTAACAATGCAGTGTAATTAGCACATGGTAAACCCTGCACTAATCATTAGTGCACATTGGTAAACATGCCCCTAAATGCATTATAAGGCATTCATTTTTAATGCTGCTGTTTCCTAAGGTTCATATTAACAAAGCAGACAACAGCAGATGAAGGACCAAAATGGCATGGTGCTAAGTTTTCTAACTCCAACTCTATGCAGGTTACCCCCTTGTCCGGCCCCCCATTCCTTAACTACACATGCAAAATTTATTTCACTACTGTTTTGAGCTGAAGCATTTACTGCTGGGTTTCCATCCTCTTGCTATTTAGGGATCCTCTGCGTATAACGCTTACTTGAGAAAAGATGCAGACCATCCCAAGGATGCAGGGTTTTTCACCCTGTAAAGCTACTAATACAAGCAGCCTGCTGACCAAAGACTAAAATCGAGTCTGGAAAAACGTTAGTCCTTTTAAAATAAATATTACCTTGTAGCTTTCTGCTTAGTTCAACTTTCTCCTGCTCTAAGCGCTTTATTCTTCTCTCATAGGCTTCTGTTGCTAAGCTGTCTTCCAAAGTTCTCTGAACAGTGGCATCAAGGTCCATGGAGGTTGGTCCTGATGCATCCCTTAGACAACTCCTGTCTGAAAGGACGCTGGAAAAGCATGAAACAAAAAAACCCACTGTTTATATGGAGAAAAAAAAACATTTTCTTACTGATCACATTACAGCGAACCTTCTTTCAGAAAACTGGGATGAGAATAACCAGGATGTGTTACAGATTAATTTGAATAGTGTAAAATATATATAAAATATGCAAAGATTACTTTTGGGGCCAACGAACATGACCTCAATTTGCTATAAACAAAGTTTTATATAAAAGGGCTACTGCATTAACTTTCATAGCTCAGTAGCTACTTCCATTGTCCTTGGGGCAGTTTCTCCAAATGGGTTAGTTCTGCGCATAGCATGACAGTCGTGAACCTCACTTCTAAGCCAGGGCCTATAGAGTATGATCTCAGCCTCTCAAATTTATTGCTAAGGCTCGGTGTAGTACTTGCATCGTGCCAAAAAGAGCCTCCTGCTGGAATTCGTAAGATGTTAGATCTAACATGTATGGGTAGTTTGTCAAGATGTACTTGGAAATTCTTTAACAAGCCTGTGGCACCCAACACAATGAGAAATATTTCTGTATCTTTCTGACACATTTTCTTGGTCTCTGACAGCATTTCTTGGTATTTCAGCATCTTTTGCCTCTCCACGCGATTCAAAGAGTAATAGCTTCGAACTGACACCTCTATTATCAGTGCTGTTCTGGTGTTTTTCTCCTTAACTGCTATATCCAGCTTCCTCGCATCCAGCTTTTTATTGGTCGGAATGGGAGTATCTTAGCTGATTAAAACCTCCTCATTCTCTTAGGGTCATGATCTCAGTGCTTTTCGGGCACAGTGATGTTGTAGTGCTTACAGAGTTTCCAGTGGATGAGAAGCACTACTTTATTATGTCTTTCTGTATAGAAATTCTCTGCCATCAGAACTTCACAGCCAACTATGAGGTGAGTCACAGTTTCCAGGTCTTTCTTACAGAATTGATATATCTCTGTGTTCTCCGTTTTTTCAATGCTTGCTGTAAACCTCATCCGTAAGCCGCTGTTCTGGGCTGCAACTATCAATCTCTCCTCCTTCGGTTTCAGTTTACCTCTCCTTAACGATTCATATGTCCGTTCTTGATCGACAAAGGGTTCCTGGAGTAACACTGTATTTCCCACTATATTTGTGCATCTGTCATTTGTTTTTCCTTGTTTATTGATCTAATTCCTTAAAGAAGTTTTTCTTTTGTTTTGCAAATTCTGTTACTTCCTTCCCTGGGTATGCTTGTGGATTTTCACATTACTTCTAGTCGTTGGAACGCTTGTCCAAGTTTGATGATGGAAACAGATTATGGACGTTTTACTCTCATATTTCAGCACTTTTTGTGTATTTGGATCCGAGGATGCAGTTAAGTAGGCCTGGAGGCCTATGATATTAGCTCTGTATGTGTAATCAATTTCTATGAGTCCTAACCCTCCTTCAGCTCTAGGGATGTAGAATCATGGAATACACTGATCCTTGTAAATCACTTTATCGGCATGGAGGAGTTTTCATATTTGCACATACAGTTTTTCAAGATCTTTAAGAGGCCAGTTCACAATCCCAAAGCTGTATGAAAGTACAGAAATTGACAGCTTATTGATGGCTTGTATCCTATTCCATGATGTTAAAGCACGTTTCAATAACGATTTTAATCTCCTGTAGTTATTCTTTACTGAACTTTTCTCTCAGTAATAGCTGCTTGAGTGTCGCTCCTTCCTCTACTCTGAGATACTTATATACATCTTTCTGTTCAAGGTCCTTGATGTGACAGTCTTCAGCCAGGGAAATATTTCCTGTTTTGCTCAATTTTCCTCTAAAAAAAAGTTTCCCTAGCACATTTGTCAAGGCCAAAGGTCATCCTAATATCATCAGAAAAGCTTTTTGCCACACAGAGTTGCTCTGCTAATTGTTGGTCGCTGGAACTATAGCTTCAGATCGTCCACAAATAATAAATGAAATGCCGTTTCTGGATTGTTACCTTCTTTAGGATTCATGCTAAATTCATATTCCAAAGAGTTGATGAGAGTACTCATTGGATTAAGCACCACACAAAACAGAATAGGCAACAGGGAATCCCCCTGAAATATTCCTCGCTGGATCCTGATGTTAGGAAAGATATACTGACCATCTTCATATTTCAAAAAGAATGTGGTTTGCCACACTGTCATGGTGAACTTAATGTACTCTATCAAACTAAGATTTATTTTATACATTTCAAGGCATTTTATTATCCAAGAGTGTGGGACGCTGTCAAAAGCTTTCTTATAATCAATCCATGCTGAGATTTCTGCTTTTCTTAGCACTGGCCATAATGACATTATTCAACATTAACTGGTCTTTGGTGCTATATGCTCCTCTCTAATTGCCCCTTTGCTCTATTGCCATAATGTTATTGGTCTCGATATGATCATATATTCTTTCTGCATTTATTGCTGGATTGGAACAGTTTATAAACTGTAGGTATAATTGAGTTTTATTTGTGTTGTCTATATTTGAGTCCCCTTTTGGAAGGAGAAATGTTCTTCCTGTAGTAAGCCATTGTGCTGTTAAGTCTGGCTACTTAAACAATTGATTTTTGCAATTCATCATGTCTTGATGGAGTGATGTTAACTGTTTGAGCCAAAGTTGGTTACTTCATCTGGGCCAAAGCTCTTCCAATTTGGGTCTCACTTTAATCTGCTTTCCAACTCTTTTGTTGTTAATGCAGGCCATTCCATAGGCTTGATGTTTGCTTTTTCTAAATGCTCCTGTATGCAGGGTAACATTGTGCTTCTTGATCATGCTTTATAGGGTCCTTGTTATAGTTTTCTCCAGAAAATTTCTGTTTTGGCTTTGGTTGGTGGGGCTTTCATTATCTTAATGCTCTTTCTCAATTCCCTGTAGAATTGTTTTAGGTTCTAAACAGCTTATTTTGATACCTTTCTTTTCTGTTTTCTTCATATCTTCACAGTTTTTGTGCTTCTGCTGCTACTTTCAATTCATTCTTGGAACGTATAAATTTCAGGTCTTCTGTTACTGCAGCATGCTTCAGCTTGATGTCTTGGATCTTCCTTAATATCTTTGATGATCTTTTTAGATACCCGTCTATCACAGATACCTTCACACACAATGATTATATTTTTCCCTCAATGCGCTTTTTCCAAGGAGGAACTGTTATTGGTTTCTTTTTCTTCTGGCCCTGCACTTTAACTGGTATTAATCTTGCTGTAATAATTTTAGCTGCAGAGTACTGTATTCGATTTATTTTGGTGATGTCAATAAATGTTCCTTTTATACTGGATATAGCCTTGTTCATCTTTATAATCATACTTTTAACCTTACGTGTTAAATTTAACTTGGGTAATCTTTCCCTTGCCTGAAACCCAGCATATTCATCCTTTTCCATCTCCCTCTCAACTGCTCATTCTGTTTCTGTGTATTCCTTTCTTCTGGTACTCTCACCCAGGTCGCCTCCTCTTCCCTGTATTTCTTTGTCCACAGGAGCCCTTAGCTGCTTCAAGATGTTATCATTCACATACTTTTTTGCCTTGATCTGTAAAATTAAAGATCTTAAATTTGCATCTGTTGCTTTTTTGCAGTTTTTCTTGTAGTAATTTTCCTCTTTCTTCCAGTTTTTGGCAGATTCTCCTTATATACCCTCTGGATTTAAATTTAGGGTTTGTAGCATAAAAGTAGCAGTACATTATCTCCTCCTTATCTGCAGAAGTCCAATTAACTGTAATTTCAAACCAATATGTAACACGCTCCTAATAGCTGAGCGTATCAGTAGTTCATGTATACAAAACCACAGGGAGGGTAGCACTTTCTATACTATTTTCTGGCAATGTGTCCTATAACTCGTGCCAGATTTTAAACTGCATTGCTCAATCTTTGGCATCAGCACTAATACCTACAGTACCTGATTATAACTCACCTTGATCTACTACTGGAAAGGTGTGAGCTAAAAACTACTAAATAAATAAACATATGACAATACCAGACTGGTTCTACCATAAATGAATGAACTACCAGAAAATTCATGGTCACTGCCACCTCTGAACCTTCTGGCTAGAGATGTGAAGGGAAACAAACAAAAAATCAAAGGAGAGGCCTGCTACCCTAGGTAACCAAAGACAGGAGAAAGGTATCGGGTTCATCTAGAATCTACCTTCCATGGTGATACTGCTGTACCATGAACATTAATAGGGGACTTTGGCAGCACCCTTGCTGTCAGTTCTGCATTGCTTAACAGTTCAATGTAGGATCATTTTCAAGATGTTTATGTTGGTGGTCAAGGCCTTGAGGGGCATGGGCCCTAGCTATTTGCAGACCAGGTTAGAATGGTATGCTCTGGGCTGAGAGTTGCCTTATTAGGGGTGCCAGCAATCAAGGAAGCTTGTTATGTATTGGTGCAAAATTGAGCTTTCTCACTGGTAGGCCCCTGGGTGTGGAATCGGCTTTCCGAGATTAATAAATAGGAAACATATTATCTGGCCTTCAGGTAAAGAACAAAATATGACAGTTTCCAAATGACAAGGAGATAAGCAGAAGGATGTACGTGAAGGAGGAGTACTTCACCATAGTAGAATGATGGGATGGAAATGAGTCAGTCAAGAGGGGGATATGTGTGCTTTTAAGATGGCTATATTGTTTTAATGTTACTTTAGTGTATACACTGCTTTGAATGGCTCAGATTGGAGTCCAGTGAGGTGGTTTATAAATTGTGAAATGAAATCTATTTAGTTTCTGTCTCTATGGTAATACAGTATGAACATTTTTAGTTAGGCCTGTTTGCTTAGATTAGAGGAGCTGTAGTGCCCTGGCCTTCTTTTACTAGCAAGATCTCCAGTAGAGGTCATATCAGTGCACATAGTACTACTGTACAGTATTGTGCTATAATAATGAAACCAAACTTTACTTACCAGTTACTTGTATAGGTAAAACCAACAAATGGCAGATGGTGACCAGAAAATGCTGTGTGTGAGGGAGGGGGCATTGCCTCCTGCAAAACAAAGGGATACTTGTTTATTTAGATCATGGCAGTTTGAAGCATATTTTCCTGGATTGGAAATGTATTAGCCTAGTTGCAAAAACATAAATCAATAAATGTCCTGTGTAGCATAGGTTTGTTTTTGTTTTCTTAACAAGATGGCTTGCTTGGTTTTTTTTCTTCTTGATATTTTCAACTTAAGAGCAGAACGCTCTTGCATGTCAACCTCCTCTCTATCTTGTAAAAATTTGCATTTCTAAGACATTCACACTCCAAAATCCAACCAATTAAACCACTAATGGAAAAAGTGAATATGCTAGCATCCTATATGATAAAACTCCGTAAGCATTCCCATCTTTGGTTCTAATGCAATTCACTGTGAGTGGCTGATCTAGCCAACCTTGCTGCTAAATTTTAGCAGCCTGCATTCTACTTATTCTGCAACTTCATCTCTCAATCTCATTCCAGTATTGCCTCTATTAATTTCTTTTAATAACGAAAAGTAAATCTTGAATCAGAGACGTGATAAAAAGACAATTGGTGAACTACACAGAAAACAAAGTAAGGCTCTGCTTTAGAGACAGGTCAAGCATTGTCACAAAATATTTTCTTGTCCCTGGTAATGGTGCTGTCCCAACAAAGACCCTTTCATAAACTGCTAGTAATCATTTCTTCCTCATTCCTTGACGTTCCCTATCCTTTCCTAGCAATTGATATACCACAGGCTCCACTTTAAGATCAATGTTCAATTGCAAGATCAACAGTAAAGTATAAGACAACAATCAGTTGCTCTCTCATCAAAAAAAATCCTTACCAGACACAAGAACAGAAGTGACAGTGTGCTAAACAATGCTGGAGAAAGATGACATTAATGGAGGCAGGAAACCAGGAGCGGCATCAACTTGATTTTCACACTCCCAAACTTTGAAGTGCAATAGTCTTTCTAAAACCTCAAGCTACAGTTTATTTCAGAAATATCAATGTTTTGTTTTGGGTTTTCTTAGTGCCATCAAGTCAGTGCTGACTCCTGGCGACCCAGCTGCTTCTGGGTTTTCTTGGCAATGTATTACCGGAAGTAGATTGCCAGGTCTTTTCTTCTGAGGCAATGGAGAGTAAGGTCACAAGGAGTGCCAGTGGGAACTGAACCCTTGATCTTCTGGGTACTAGGGCAGTTGTCCTAATCACTAGGCCACTCCATCAATGTGCATTACCTGACTGCAAAAGAAAAGGATTCAAAGTATTATAATATGAAATTGAGATTTGTAAATACATAACCACTTAACAAAGAGGCTATGTCTATAAGGAAATTGGAAGAGCTATGCTCCAATTCATGTGAATGAGTGAAGATGAAAATCTTGTTTTCTTTTCTTTCTTTTCCCAAAGAATCGCGGATCACAAGTTAGTCATGCTAATTCAACATCAAAGCCCTCTGTAAAGGACGACATATTTAACATAAGATATCAAAGAGAGAGGAAGTGACATTACCATCTGAGATGGCCGCCTAAGACCCGAGCTTCCATCGGGATGCTGAGATAGAGCGATCAGCTTGCAAATCTAGGCAGCGGTTTTCACTGTGACTCAGAGAGTTGTTGAGGGAAAGCCCTGTTATGTCAGTGCGGAAAAAATTAGAGCATTTTTGCTCCCCATACGTGGCAAAAACCAGTGTTTCCTCTGGGGCGGCTGAGATGGCCGAGACCAATATGGAGGAGGAGCCGGAGCATGCGGAGGAGCAATGCACAAGAGGTGATCTTTAGTGGTAGTGCCGGGAGCTATCAAATAATTCCATCAGCTAATTCAATAAACTAAATATGCAGTGTTACAAAATACCAACATTGCAATGAAATTGTACATAGTTACTTGTATATAGTTCGAATATCTTAAATGTATATAGTTCCATTGTTTAATGTAAAAGTTGTAATGATGTTCGATGTAAACCACTTCTGATCATGGGAAGAAGCGGTATATAAAACTTTGTTAAATAAATAAATAAATAAGCGGGAAGTGATCGCTGTAAAGGACCATGTACGGGAAGCAATGGCAGAGCTTAAAGCAGACATCCATGAACTGAGGCAGTGAGTGGAATTACTTGAGGAGCACGTGGAGTTGAATTAAAAGGGCGTGAATGATATGCACAAGAGCTTGAAGCAGTTGCAGCGAGAGGAAGACCAGCTGCGGGATAAGATTGAAGATTTAGAGAATTGGTCCCACTGATGTAATATCAGGATCGGGGGGGGGGTCCTGGAGGAGGAGTGCTTCTGCCAGGCAGACCGTGCGATAAGAGGGGTCCGCGGCTTTCTGTTACAGAGCGAAGGAGATGAGATTGAGCAGAAGGTGGTCCCGATTGGACTGGAAAGGGCCTATTGAGCTTTGGGCCTCTCCCCCCTCCCGGGCACAAAACCTTGGGATATTGTGGCTTGCTTGTCAAGTTTTCAGTTGAAGGAGACAATCATATGTATTGCTTCTAAGAGGGGAAAGTTTAAGTTGCAAAATGATGAATTCAAGCTTTATCAGGATTTAGCTCCTGCAACTTTACAGCGCCAACGGGCTACAAGAGCACTCACCACCTATCTTCATAATGAACAAATTAGATATAAGTGGCTTTTTCCCTTTGGCATCCAGTTTGAGATTATTGGGGGGTTTCTATGCCTCAGTACTGTATACCATCCCAATATCAGACCTTGCTCACAAGTTTACGGAGCAATAGATAGATGGAAGAAGATTTAATGGCTTATATAACTATATTTCAGGAACAATGGGAATCAGAAACAGATTTTATTCATAATAATCCACAGACGTCATCATTATTTTAAAGAAACTATAGAATAATACCAATATTATCTTTCAGGTTGAAATGGCACAACCATCCTGCTAATTTAACAAAAAGGGGGCAGGCACTATATCTCTACAGTGTATCCACGTCGAACTTCCATTGAGCTGTACTGCAGTTGGAGTCACTGCAGTTACTGTGTCTGGTCCTGTATACAGAGGTTGATCCCTCCTTTCTCTCACAGAGTAAAGTGTTATCATCCTGTGTGGCAGAGAGTGACGTTACTCAATACAGAGCTTCAGATGCCCTCTGCCCAAGTTACATGCTTTAAAGCACTAATTTATACATTCCTTTAAACACATTTGTTGCTTTTCATATGGTTATTTATTACAAGATCAAGCGGCAATGAAGCACGTCCGCTCTGAGGAGGCGGCCTGGCACAATTTCGGAAGGAAAGTTCTCCGAAATTTCCCTGTCACCTGCAGGAGGAGATGGGGACAAGCAAGCACAGGCCTGAATTACATAAGTGGCAGCATATATCGTAGAAGGGCCATTGGCGGAAGCATTTGTCTAAAGATGCTAAGGACACTGGAGATCGTAGTCTGGAGAATACCTCAGACACATGAGGAAGCTAGCTGGTGGAGGGACATTTCTGGACACTATTGGATTGTATAAGACATTTGTGATTGACTCTTTTTTCCCTTCTATGTGGCTTATAGAAGGGGATTTTTGTACTTGCCTTTTGAGTGAACTGTGGGTGGATGTGGAGGATCTGCTGGGTGGGGGAGAGGGATCTGTGGGGAGGGGTGGTATTGAGAGGGGGGAAGATGGGTTATGTACGATTGGCTGAGGGCGAGGAGTGTTTGTAGTGGGCGAAGAAGGGGAGGGGTAGAAGTAGAGAATGAGTGGATGGAGGAGTGAGGCTTGACTAGAAAGGTTGGGGAGGAGTGGGCTTTGATAGGTGCCGAGAATGAAAACAGGGTTGCCTAGGTAGTATTGGGAGTGGGGGGGGGGTCTTGGATGGGGGGAGTCCTTCCTCGGGAGTGGAGGGTGCAGAAGAGAGTTTTGCGGGTATACGGGATTGGGGGAAGAGGGGTTGGGGAGAGGATGAAGACTCAAAGGACATGCATGGGGAGGGATGCTGAGGGGATGGCTGCCTTACGTGAAGGCACTTTAAATGTCTGGGGTCTCAACACACCACAGAAGCGCAAATCCCTTTTCCACGAGGCTTCTGTTGCAAGTGATCCTTCTGCAGGAGATCCAGGAGCGATTTTTATAGCATGGGGCGTACACCCATTATTACTTTAATGCCGAAGGGACCCAGAAAAGAGCAGGGGGGGGGGATGATTCAGAGAGATGTCCCCTTTCGGCTTGGGGAAATGGAAAAGGAGATGGCGGGGAGGGTGCTGCTAGTATGGGGAAAGATTTCTGGCAAGCCGATGACCTTTCTGAGTATTTATGTACCTAGTGACGTCCCAAGGGCCTTTTGGCGCCAGCTGCATGATTGGCTGGTCGGACGGATACATGGGTCCCTAATGGTTAGGGGGGACTTTAATGAGGTGCTTGATGTAAATGTTGATTGGTCCAGGCAGTGGGGAAGCAACCGACAGTCATCCGGGGAAGGGAGGTGGCAATTACAACATTGAATGCAGCGGTTTGGGCTAACTGACCTATGGCACTTGGCCCACCCAAAGGAGTGGGACTATACTTTCTATTCTTCTGCACACAAGAGTTATAGCATATCAATTTTTTGCCGGGAGATTCGGGATGGACCCAGATCCTGGGAGAGGTAGCGATTGAACCCATAACTTGGGCAGATCATGCCCCCCCTCTGGACAGATTTTGAAGGGGCTGCTGAATGGGAGGGGCGCACCTTCTGGTGCCTCAATGAAAGTTTGCTGCAGGGTAAGGCGGTAGTGCGTAGTTTTGAAGAGGCTATTTTGGAATACTTACGGTTCAACGATACAGGGGAGGTCAAGGTGGGTCTACTTTGGGATGGCCTAAAGGCTGTTCTTAGGGGCAAGCTGTTTCAATGGGCATATGGAGGAGTGTTGCCCAATTTGGTAATCCTGATCAAGCGGGTTTGTCCAGGGGCATAATATGGGAGATAATATTTGGCGGGCCCTCCAGGTGGTGTGGTCAGCTCGCAAAGAACGACAAGAATCTATGTTCCTCACAGTTGACACCAAGGCGGCCAGCCATTGATAGGGTCAGTTTGGATTTCCTATGCTGTAGCGGGTGGGTGTAGGTCTGATCTTCTCGGCGTGGATTCAGGCTCTTTATACTGCGCCAGAGGCAACAGTTAAAGTTAACGGGCGCCATTCAGAATTTTCTCCTTTGGGCCAGGGGATGCAGCAGGCCTGTCCGCTCTCCCCCCTTCTTTCTGCGTTCATAATGGAGCTGTTTGCAATACGACTCCAGGGTAATATGGTTGTAGCGAGTGTACAGGTGGGGCCCAAGGAGCATAAAATAGCCTATCTGTGGATGACACCTTGCTCTTTGTGACCCGCTCTGTCCTGACACTGCCAGTCCTCTTTCAGGAGATGGAGGGCTTTGGGGCTGTGTCCAGCTTTAAGATTAATTTGAGTGACTGTGTTCTTTTGTTCTTTTGCTGTGTTCTTTTAGAAGCGTGAAACTAATATATGCTAGAACTGAAGTTCATCAGCTCAAAGTGGAAAGTATTTTCTAGAATATTTTTTGTCACTATTGAGTTATGTTTCATTTTTTAGACCCTCCTGAAGAAACTCTTTTTGGGAGTGAAACGCGAAAGTGGTGCCAAAGGGAGGCGTTGAGGAGAATTTATAAGATAAGAAGCTGTTTAATTCAATAATTTTAGACAGGAAGGTGGTGGAGAACTGGTGATTTAATTGATAAAAAATTACCCAGAAATGGTCATTGATGCTAACACGCACAACACACAGAATATGCAATAAGCATTTTGCCTTTTAACGCTGTGAAGTCTGAGACATTCTGGGCACTTGGGTGATACTGTTATCTATTCATTTTTAAATCAACCAGTTACTCTTCACATGAATGAATTTTTGTTTGTTTCCACATTGAATAATGTTTGTCTGGAGCTATTTTTAAGTAGTGAGATTTCATTTTGCTCTGTAAAGACCAAGATTTACTTTTTTTAAGATTAATTTGGTCAAAACAGCAGCGCTGAGTATTAACTTGAAGAATTCTCTGGCCCATTGTTTGCTGGAACATAACTTCTTCCGATGGATGTCATCTTTGCTTCAGCATCTGGGGATCTATATTACTAAGAATCCTGAGGTGGTGTATGCGGCAAATTATCCCACCTTGTTGGCAGAAATATGGAAAAAGACTCTGAGAATTGGACTTGGGAGGACATTTCTTGGCTGGATCATATAGCGGCCATAAAGATGACATTCTTCCTTGATTATTGTACCTTTTTCAGGTTTTGCCAGCCCATGTCCCCTTGCTCAAGTTGCAGTGCCTTCAGCATAAACTGTTCTTGTTTGTTTGAAGGCACCGGCCCCTGTGCATTGCACGTCGAGTGTTATATGCATTGCAGCGTAAGAGGGGTTTAGGAATGCCTGGCATCTCAGATTACTACCCTGCAGCCCAACTGCGGCAGGGGATGGAGTGGTGGGAAGGGGCGCAAAGCAAGTGTTTTCGCTCTATTGAACAATATTGGGTGCCACAACACGAGTTGAAATATCTGTCTTGGATGGAGAGAGGGGCGCTGAGGGGCATCTGGACGGAAAATCCATATATATGCCATCTCTGGTCAGAGTGGCAGCAGGGCCAGAGGAGGGTGGCCCCTCATCAGTGCTTTTTGGTGCTGGCCCTTATAAGGACTCCTCCTGATTTTTGCCCTGGGAGGGGAGGGACATTCAAGCACTGGGCAACCCCAGGGGTAGGACACTTTTGCTAAACTTCTCAATAGTGGGGAGGTACAGCTCTTTGCGGAACTCAGATCTCTATATTCTTTACCCGTCAACAACTATTTTGCTTATCTTCAGGTCTCCCATTTCTTGCGGCAGGGGAGCTGTCGGCCCTCTTATGTAGATGGGCATAATGACCTGGAGGCACTGTGGCAGAGCTATAATAAATCCAGGGGCCTTATTAGGTTCCTCTATGCCAGTTTGCATAATTGAGAGGGGGAGGAGAAATTTTCATGCGTGAAGGAGTGGGAAAAGGACCTGGGGATTAGCTGGGGGGGGGGGGAGACAGAACGGTGCTGGATGTATATGGGAGCTGCCAGATCATCCTTGTGTGTGACTGTTAAGGAAAAGGCATACACGCTTTTGTTGAGCTGGTATTACACTCCAGTACATTGTTGGAAAGGATGTGGGGGTCTGGGTATTCTGTTTCATATATGGTGGGAATGCCCTGTTATACAGGGGTACTGTGCACAAATCTGGGTGCAAATTCAAGCTATTTTTGATATGGATATGGGCTTAGACCCAACACATTATTTGCTGGGGGCCTGGGCAGCTGGGCTGGCTTTCAGTAGTGGCCACCCTATTCGGGCATGCATTATAGCAGCTCGATGCAAAATAGCCTGGAATTGGAAACAGACACAGCCCCCAGATTTGAATGTTTGGGTGCGGAGGCTCTGGAAGATGATTACAATGGAGCATCTTACAGCGCTCCGTAGAAATAAAGCAGAGACTTTTAATTCTGTGTGGCAACATTTACTGGACTATTTAATTTGCTGCCGAACCTTCATAGGGGATGGAGAATGGATGGGGGTGGGAAGGGGTTCTTGGGTTTCTCTGTAGCTAATAGTTTGGCTTCTTCCCTCTATGTAAGGGTGTTTTCACTGTTTTTGCCTTGTGGTGTTTTGTTAAAATTGTGTTGATATTTTTTTATTTTTTTATTTGTAGTTTTTAAGGAGGCAAAAATAAACACACACACTTTACAACCTCACTGAACATTACTCATATAATATGGCATTCTTTCTTCTACTATTGGAACTCAGAACATACTATCAGGAAGTCCCCTAAGGGGGCAATTTTAGAGCAGGCTACTTAATTTATGCTTCAAACATGCCATAGGATACAGCAATTTTCAAGGGGAAAGTATATATCTTAGGGGTGTGCATTCATGAGAGCACATCCAATTAGCTTGAGCACCTAAAAATTTGAGTGCATGCAAATCACTAGTGCGCAGGTATACTCTAATACGCTCAGGTATACCCTAATAGATAGGTTTTCAACCCAGTCCTCGGGGAACCCCAGGCCAGTCAGGTTTTCAGGATTCCCACAATGAATATGCCTAAGATAGATCTGCATACAATGAAGGCAGAACATGCAAATCTTTCTCAGGCATATTCATTCTAGGAATCCTGAAAACCTGACTGGCCTAGGGTTCCCCGATGACTGGGTTGAAAAACCCTGCCCTAATACATTCAGAATCAATTTGTGTGCTTAAGAGGGTTCTCTTGCACACATACAACGCATGCCTAAAAAACATCAAATGAATCAAAAAAAATGCCCAAAAATTGAGCAAAAAATAATTTTAAACAAACATGACCCAAACTTTTTTTGGGCCATGCAAACCCCTAAGAGCACTTTAAAAATTATCCTATGGAAAGTACCCATACACATTTTCATTTGTCATTTAATGTGCACAGATTTCCTGGCTTATTTTATGCACATATTTATCATAAAGCATACTTGTAAACACTAACTCCTCTTCAACTCAGCCCAGGTAAACTTATGCAGGTTGTATGCACAAAGATTTACGTGCATATTGGGTGGGCAATTTTATAAAGGAGTATTTGTGTGCTTAAACACTGTTTTACTCTCAGATACGCCTTTAAAGTCACCTCCTAAATTCTAAGGGTCACAAAGTATCTATTCACTTCCTTGATGTATAATTTATATTGTATTTATTTGCAGGGAAACTTTACAAAGGATGCTACAGCTAAGGAAAGTTCTTCCGAATGCAGCTCAAGAAATTTCTTCTACTTCGATTGGATCCAGACATTTGGAAAGATTGAAAAATTTTCCATACTTGCTAATTTCCTTTCCTTGAATCCTGCTAGACCCTTCCAGACGAGTAGGTTATGTTTCCCAGCCAGCAGGTGGAGAGAGACTAGAGCAACTTTCAGTGATGTCATCACTTGTATATGCGCTGGTGCGGTACTAAAAGAAGCCAGTTTTACACTTCAAAAGTAGAAAGCAAGACTAAACAACTCAGAAAAAAATTAGAAAACAGTATTAATCAAGAACAATAACTTTGTATACAACCTTTGGCTCTCTTATCATACTTTATACTGCATCAGGCACTAACACTAAAAATGCAGTTGGAAGGCAACAGGGCTCCCAAATCTGTAGGAATGGTCCTCCAGGGTGGGTCTTGGACTGGTCTAACAGAATTCAAGGAAATAAAACTAGCAGGTAGGTAAATTTTCTCTTTCCTTTTCATCCTGCTAGGTCAGTCCAGATGAGTGGGATATACCAAAGCAGTCAGGACACAGGGTGGGAGGAAGACAACACTCTGGAAAGAATTGCCCTGCCAAAGGTGTCATCTGCTCCAGCTCCAACATGCAACCTGGAGTGCTTCACAAAGATGCTCAGAGATGATCAGGCAGCTGTCCTACTCCAAAAAGACCAAGGCAGACTGCACCCAGAAGGCAGCTTGTGTCCTCGTGGAGAGCGTTCTGAATCCCTCCAAAACACATTTCCCACACAGAAGGCAGGCTGAATTACTACCTCCCTGATCCAACCAGCAGTCAAGGACTTGGCCACTGCCTGTCCTTTTCTCGAAGCACTAAACAGGATGAAGAAATGATCCAATTGACTGAAGGAGTTAGTAAGCTCCAGTTAAATCATTAATGCCCTCTTCACATCTGACAGATATAGCAAAGGATGCATTTGAAAGTCCTCCTCCGAGAAGAGGAGCAGGATCACAGTCCAATAAAGATGAAAGGAAGATAGCACCTTCGGGATAAAGGATAGTAGCATACTAAGAGAGACAGATGCTATTGAGATGACCAGAAAAGGCTCCCTACAAGACAAGGTCTATAGCTCTGATATCCTCTTGGCAGATACAACAATCATCAGGAATACCACCTATAGGGTCAAATCCTTGAGAAGCAATCCAAAGGAGCTCAAAGGGAAGAACCTTTCATTGCCTTCAATACCAGAGAAAGAAGCCACTGCAGTACAATCAGATACACAGGCAGACTCTGGAATTCATTACCGGAGGACGTAGTAAAAGCTGTTAGTGTAGCTGAGTTTAAAAAAGGTTTGGACAAGTTCCTGGAGGAAAGGTCCATAAACTATTATTAAAGAGGACCCAGGTAACCCACTGCTTGCCCCAATACAAGCATTATGGAACCTGTGTGTCTTTTTGGGAAACTGCTAGCTACTTGGTGACCTGGACTGGCCACTGTTGGAAACAGGATACTGGGGTTGATGGTCTGACCCAGTATGGCATTTATGTTCTTATGACAGATCTGCTTCACCCCCTTGAGGAAGTGGGACAAATCAAGGTGTGCCGCTAAGGACACTCCCTGAACATGCTCCCAGTAACTGGCAAGGACCACCACCTGTACCATGAAACAACCCAGAGCTAAACTCTGGTCCAACTTGGATTGCAAGGAGGACAAAACAACAACTATGTCCACTTTCCTAGCATCCAGGACTGAGAGGAACATGATCTCTCAAAGAACTGCCAACTCTCACATAAGTCAAAGATGTAGAGACCCTCCGGGGCTTAAGAAGGGTGTTGACTACTGCTTCAGAAAATCATTTCTCAGACAGTTTCATGAGATGGCCAGGCCATAAGCCAGAATGGAATGGGATTCTCAATGACCAAGGGAACCTTCTCCTGAGGTAGCAATAGAGACGACTTCACCAACAGACTCAAGAGATCCACATATCAATGCCTGCGTGGCCTGCCTGGCACCATTAGAATGACTAAGCACAGGTGAAACTGAATTCTGCGCTGAGGTTTGCTCACCAAGGACCAAAGGGGAAAGATGTACAACAGCCCCTTCAAGTATGGATGAACATGGATTCCTTGCTTGCACAGAAAGGCCAGCCGCACCATGAACTTCGAGAAGGTATGAGGGGTCA
Organism: Ichthyophis bannanicus; assembly: GCA_033557465.1. Classification (NCBI taxonomy): domain Eukaryota; kingdom Metazoa; phylum Chordata; class Amphibia; order Gymnophiona; family Ichthyophiidae; genus Ichthyophis; species Ichthyophis bannanicus. The sequence continues at coordinate 364,754,888 of CM066033.1, read as the reverse complement.
TGGACAGGCCAAAAGGCAGGCCATGAAACTGTAAATGGCAACCAAGGATGTAGAAGCAGAGGAACCGCTAATATTTATCCCGGATAGCAATATGGAAGACTGCTTCAGAAAGGTCCATGGAGGTTAGAAACTCCCCTTGCAGTCAGATGCAATTACCAACCTAAGAGTCTCCATGCCAAATTGGGGCACTCTTAGGTTGACAATGACCACCTTCAGGCCTAGAAATGGTCAGAAGGATCCACCTTTTTTAAGCACCACAAAGTAAACAGAATCTGCTCTGACCTTTTTCTGCAGAGGGCTTGGATATGACAGCCTGCAACTGTAGAAGGAACTGATTATGACAGACTACAACTGTAGGAGGCACTGAAATAGTTCCTTGACCGCCACTCTCCATCCACAAAATTGTTCCAAAGAGGCTCCACAAACTCCAGCACATATTCCTTTGAGGACCTCAGGGTCCCAGTGGCCTTAAATGATGCAAGTCCATTCTACATAAAACAGCTGGAGATGCCCCTGCAACAGCCTATACTCTCAATGTGATTAATGGGATCCCCGAGAGCACTAACCCTTCTTAGATGTAGTTTCATAGGAGGAAGAGGCCATGCTCGAGCTCTTTTCAGTCCTAAAATGCCTCCATGATCTCTGCTGAGCCCTTTGTGAGGAATCCATGAATCTCTGCCTCTCTGGGTGAGCCTCTCCAAGGTCTTTCTTCAACTTCTTCAGATCGTCCTCAAAGAGCAAGCTTCCCTTAAAAGGGATCTTGCTCAGCTGCTGTTTGGACCAATTCAGGAGCCATAGCTGCCTACAGGCCACAAAAGCCACCACCATACACTTTAGAAGAGATCCTGATGAAGTCATATAGATTATCTGGCTCAAACAATGTTCCAGACTCCAATCTTACTATCCCCAGGCTGTCTGGCAATTGCTGAATACAGTATAGGAGTGTTTGGGCCACCATGCCTATATAAAATGTTGCCTAGGTGCCCAAGGCTGAAGCCGTGATGGCATTCTTGAGGACTTTCATCCTCTTATCACAAGTCTCCTTCAGATCAGTGCTATCTTCCACTAACAGTATGTGCTTTGTCGCTTTGTACATGAACTTAGGGTAATGAGGTTCTCCTGATGAAACCACAGGCCGTGAAACGCCGCAGTGGGACCCCTATGAGAGCGTCGGGAACCCAGTGGAATTAGCATACAGACTCCAATCTATGCAATATTTCTGAGAGCTTGGATTACAACAGCTAAGTGCCAGCTAAGTGCCATTTTTTGGAATATATGAGTGATTTTGATATACACGCTCTAAGATACCAAGCTTTAAAGATTGATATTATCACTTTTAGTAGTGCGGGACTGTTCTAATAAATTGATTTCCATAAAAAAAGGTCATTGATGTGACTATCAGCTACAGCTGTGGAAAATTTATTAGCCCGGCTGGCTAGAAACTGAGACCTTTGGAAATCTGAAGATATGATAAGTAAACCCTTAAATAGCTGAGATGCATATTTAATCATTAATTTGTTATTTTTGAGCGCAACCTTAGATATCACCACCGCTGCTGCGATTAGGGCATCTACCTTAGGGACCCCAAAAAGCTATTCCTTATCCCCTTGGGGTAGAGGATACAGTCAAGTTAGAACTTAATACTCCTCATCCCAGCTCTGTCTCCCACTGAGAGAACACAAGCTTTCGCAAGGGCTCAGGGAGGGGAAAGAAGCTAGAGGGATGACACAATCCCTCTAGGTCCACTTCAGAAACCTTCACTGGAGGGATCTCCAAAATGTGCAGATTCATCATGGCATTCTGTATAAGGGTGACAAGATCCTCTCTGTGAAAAAGGCAGGTCACCGAGGGATCCTTTCCTTCTACCAGGGGAAGCTCACCTTTCTCTGCCGACTCACCCATTGTAGACAGAGTCCTCGTCCTGTCCCCAGCCTCTCCCCAGTAAGGGGAGTTGCCAACACAGCTACCTGAGACTGAAAACATTCCATGAGTTTTTCAGGAACTGCTATTCAAAGCCAGCTGAGAACAGGCCCTGGTGCCCCAGAAGGCCCTCAGAGGCTTGCTCTCTTGAACCTATGGCCACCTCACCATACCTCCCTTCTGTTGAGACATGTGGCCATCCAAAATGGCCCCTATGCCTGCTGGCAGGCAATTCATGGGAGATGCAGTAAAAGCAGAAAAACTGGCATCAGGCCCCGAGGTGCTGATGTTGCTGAAAAAATGTATGCCTTGGCTTTTCCATCTCACTCAGAGCAAAAAGAACCAACCACAGATCTTACTCAATTGCACCCGACAGAGCTCAAATGCAATCACAGAAAAAAGTCCCGATAGAATAAAAAATCATGATGAAAATGGAACCCTCTGATCATTGAGGGAATCCCTGCACTTTTCAAGCTAGCCAGAGAAACCCAAGTAGGGCCTCCCCAGCTGCCCACACAGGCCTGGAAACGCCTGGCTGACTGAAAGGAGTCTTTTACTCAAGTAGCAAAGACAGTATTAAAGAAACAGAAGAAAAATTTTAAAAAATAGGAAAGAAATAAGCAGAACATGAAGAAACAGGACAGCGAGACTGAAGGCAGACCTGGGCCCAGACTTACCACCCCCCCCCCCACCCCCAACGCAGGGGCGCCATGGAGTCCTCCTGTCTGCTCTCTGGACCACCAGTGCTCGAATCCATCTGTAATAGCATTAAATACAGGACAATTGGTGTGCCTAAGCTCAGAGAAAACAATGGGCCAAGGTATCAAACACATAGACCACAAAGACAGTATGTGGGCCAGGGGAGACAAGCTTATCTACACTGCTGCATCAATCCACATATCTTGCCACATGCTAGAGGCGGACAATACTGGAATCTCTCAGTGCTGCACCAGCATATAGAGAAATTTCACTTACTGTTAATTTCCTTTCCTGGAATACTGCTAGACCACTCCAGACAAGCAGGTTATGTCCCCCTGCCAGCAGATGTTGGAGACAGAGAAAAAACACTCCAGAGCTGTGATTGGTCGGGCTCTGGGTGACATAGGAGTGCCCCTAGGGGACCTAGTCAGTATTCTTTTGACAAGCATCAACTTAGAGAGAAACCCTGACTAACCAACTCAACCATGTACAGGTAACAACTAAGTTAATTAAACCCCTCAACTCAAACCATAAACGGAGGAGAAGGATCAAGCATCATTCCCTGGAGAAAAAAATCTGAATCCACTGTTGTGGACTTTCTCCAGAATATGTAATTGCCTGTGTTTGAAGTAAGAGAACGTCAGCTCCTCTGCAACAGCAGTCGTGTCACTGACAATGGGGTGGGTTCTGGATTGGTCTAGCAGTATTCCAGGAAAGGAAATTAACAGTAAGTGAAATTTCTCCTTCCAGTTCATACTGCTAGACCAGTCCAGACAAGCGGGAAGTACCCAAGCTAACGAACCTCAGGGTGGGCAGAGAGAGCCGCTGACAGCACACTAGCCCCAAACCGACTGTCCTCACGTGCCTGAACGTCCAGACGATAATGCTGGACAAAGGTAGACAAGGAGGACCAAGTTGCCGCCCGACAAATATCAAGAGGGACTACGTGTGATCGCTCGGCCCAAGACGTGGTTTTAGCTCGAGTCGAATGCACGCGAAGACCGGCAGGCACTGGCTTGCCTTGCAGGATATAGGCCGATTCTATGGTACGGCGCAGTCATCTGGCAATAGTAGACTTGGAAGCTGCCATACCTCGGTGTGGTCCCACAAAAAGCACAAAGAAATGGTCGGTCTTGTGAAAAGAACTGGTGACTTTGAGATAGCGAAGGAGAATCCTTTTGAGATCAACCACCCGGAGATTCTTGTGATGTCCTGAACATTGCTCTTTTGAGAAGGCAGGCAACAACAGAGGCTGATTGACATGAAAAGGAGTAATTACCTTAGGCAAGAATGAGGGAACAGTGCGAAGAGACACTCCCTCTGCAGAGAATGACAAATAGGGATCTCTGCAAGAGAGGGCCTGCAGTTCCGAAATGCGACGAGCCGAAGTTATTGCCACTAAGAATACTGTCTTAAGTGTCAAATCCGGCAAGGAAACTTTCTTTAAAGGCTCGAAGGGCAGAGTCATCAACGCCCGTAGTACCAACACAAGGTCCCAAGAAGGGACAACCAGACAGACCGGAGGGCGTAGGAGCTTGACTCCCTTGAAAAAATGCGACACATCGGAGTGGGACGCAAGAGAACGACCGCGAATCGGTCACCTATAACACGTTAATAACTGAAATCTGTACATGTAGAGTGCCAAGAGCTAAGCCTTTGTTGAGGTCATCCTGAAGAAAAGCAAGAACGTCTGGAATTTCTGTATTCCAAGGAGAAAGATGATGTTGCGTACACCAGGACTCAAACACTCGCCACACCCTAGCATACGCTACCGATGTAGACGAACGGCGGGCGTTGAGGAAAGTCGACACTACCTTGGAAGATTAACCTTTACGGGCTAACCTACGGTGTTCAAGAGCCAAGCCATAAGCAAGTAGGGAGTCGGATCTTCCATAGAGATAGGTCCTTGCTTGAGGAGTCCGCAGGGAGCGTCTAGTCATAGAGGAGGCACTCGAGATAATCTTATGAGATCGGCATACCAGGGTCTTCGGGGCCAGTCCGGGGCCACTAAGATTACTGGGCCCTGGTGTTCTCTGATCCGTTGCAAGACTCTTCCGATCATTGGCCAAAGTGGGAACACATAGAGTAACTTGTGTTTCGGCCATGGTTGCGCCAAAGCATCTATGCCGTGAGACCCGTGCTCCCTCCAGCGACTGAAGAAGATTGGTACCTTCACATTTGTCGCTGATGCCATGAGATCTACTTTTGGCTGCCCCCACTCCTGAACTACCATCTGGAATGCTTGTGGGGCTAGTTCCCAATCGCCGGGATCGAGAGAGTGTCGGCTTAGAAAATCCACCTTCATGTTGCTGGTCCCCACAATATGCTGTGCTGAGAGAGCTTGGAGGTTCCTCTCTGCTCAAGGGAAGAGAAAGGACATCTCTTTTGATACCACTGTGCACTTGGTACCGCCCTGGTGGTTGAGGTAGGACACTGCGGTGGCGTTGTCGCATAGGATCTGAACCGCTTATCCCTGTAGGAATCACTGAAACTTCAGTAAGGCGAAGCGAGCTGCCCTTGCCTCAAGCCGGTTGATCGTCCATCGTGACTCATGCGTCGTCCAAGTTCCTTGCGCTGAGTGGGTGCGACAGTGCACTCCCCATCCGGTCAGGCTGGCGTCGGTTGTCAGCAAGATCCAGCGTGGATTTTCCAACGGTACTCCCCTGAGGAGATTGTGAGAAGCAAGCCACCATTGTAGACTACGCCGGACCTTCAGCTGTAACGGGAGACGGGTCTGGTAGTCTTCCGCTACTGGTGACCACCTGGAAAGCACAGCGCTCTGTAGACAGCGCATGTGCGCTTTTGCCCAAGGCATGAGCTCGATGGTGGCGGCCATGGATCCCAGGACTTGGAGGTAATCCCATGCCCGGGAAGCTCTTTGGGCCAGAAAACTTCGGAGGTGTGAGGCCAGCTTTAGGAAACAGGCTTGAGTCAAGAATACACGTCCTTCACAGGTATCGAAGTGTGCTCCCAGAAATTCAATCTCTTGAGATGGGTAAAGACAACTTTTGGCGCAGTTGATCACCCAACCGAGCTGCTGTAGGAACGCAACTACTGTCGAAACAGTGTTGCGAGCCTCTGGGAGGGAGTCTGCACGAATGAGCCAATCATCCAAGTACGGGTGAACTCTGATGCCCTGCTTGCATAAGGCTGCTGCCACAACCACCATCACCTTTGAGAAGGTTCAAGGTGCCGAGGCTAGGCCAAAGGGCATTATCCGAAACTGAAAATGTTGCCAGAGGACTGAGAAACACAGGAAACGCTAGTGGTCTTCGCGAATGGGAATATGAAAATAAGCTTCCGCAAGATCTAAGGAAACTAGAAACTCTCCCCTGCGTACTGAGTGAATGACGGACTGTAGGGTCTCCATTCGGAAGGGTGATACTCGAAGGCTGCGATTGATGCCTCTGAGGTCCAAAATTGGACGACAGGAGCCATCTTTCTTGGGCACCACAAAATAGATAGAATAACGGCCTAGTCCTCTTTTTAACAGAGGGACTGGACAAATGGCCTTTAAGGTGAGGAGCCTCTGAACGGTAGTTTGAATGGCCAATCTTTTTTCCGACGAGCATCCTGGAGAGACCAGGAAGGCGTCATGAATGGGTCGGCAACATTCGAGAGAGTAGCCGTGAGAAACTATATCGAGGACCCATTGATCTGAAGTTACGAGTGCCCACTGCCGAGAAAAAAGAGCTAACCGCCCGCCTACAGGCAGAAGCATCTCGAGTGGGCAGACCGTCCCGTCAGCGGGAAGGACGGGAGATTCCAGGGAACTTCCCTGGACCCGAATATGAGTCCGTTCCTTTGCCAGCTCCCCGAAAGGACCGAGTTCTTTGTCCAAAGCAATGGGTAGAAGCAGAAGAAGCACCTGGTTTAAAGGACCTGTATCTTTGTGAGTCTTGAGATTTAGAAAATCGCCGAAAGCCGAGGGATCGAGATCCATGACGAGAGGACACCTTTAGCTTGTCCTCCGGTAAGCGTTGTGGTTTCACCTCTCCTAGATCTTTCGCCAATTTATCGAGATCTTCGCCAAAAAGAAGTCTCCCTTTAAAAGGCAGCTTAGACAGACGTGTCTTGGAGGCAACATCCACTGCCCATTAACACAGCCATAGCCATCTCCTAGCCACTGCCACCGCAGCCACGGAGCGAGCTGACAGATGGAGAAGACCATAAAAGGCATCTGCCAGGAACGCAGCAACTGATTCAAGATGAGCCAACTCCGGCTCGTCTGTAAGCTGCTGAATCCATCGGAGGGAGGCCCGAGCTGCCAAACCTCCACAAACTGCTGCCTGTAGGAAAAGAGTGGAAGACGAAAAAGCCGTCTTAAGCAGGCTCTCGACCTTACGATCTTGTTGGTCTCGGAGCACCGCTCCGCCCTCAACTGGAATAGTGGTATGATTAGTGACCCCGGTCACCAAAGCATCCACTTTCGGGTATGTCAGCCAATGGTCCAGGTCAGAGGGAGACCAAGGATACAACTGACCAATACGGCATGCGGTACGCAAGGAGGAATACGGAGAGTCCTATTCCCGAGATACCATTTGCTGCAATTTGGCTGGAAAGGAAAAGGCTTTGGAAGGTTTAAAAATACCTTGCAAAATAGGATCCAGTAGCAATAGAGTTTGGGAACTCTGTGGATCAGGCATGTCGGCCAGGCGTAGCGACTCTACCACCTGTGCAATTAAGGCCGGCAACTCTTCCTTTTGAAAGATTCTGATATCTTGAGAGTCCTCCTGAGCTGTCACTGAAGAATCTGAGGGGGAATATTCCCCATCTTCACGTTCAGACGAATCAAGGCTCATATCCGAAGATATATGGTCTTCCTGGGCATCAGAGAAGTGTCCCACAAGCCCCATGAAATGTCTCTGGAAGGCCGCATAGCCTTAAGGTCTGTGGATTTATGGGACTGCTTGCGAGATCCCAAAATATCCCTGTCCGGTATCGGACCAGGTAATGGGGTATTCCGGAGGACTCAGAGCGCCACAGGTGCCATGCCTGGCGAAAGAGTGTTAGGAACTGACCATCAATTGAAGCCGAAGAGACCTCCAGAGATTGTGGGAGTAAGATGGGAGCAGAATGAGAACACGAAGAACACAAGTGATTAATTAAATCTTTCCGTTTCTTGTTACAGATAATACACCTGTGCAGAGAAGCAGGCATGGTAGAGATGAAACTTTTTTTTTTTTTGTTTTAAATTGCTAAGAAACTTCAATGTGATTTAGGGAACAGAAGTCAACTTAGGAAACGTTCCTGGCCAGCCTCAAGTCTCTCTGGTTGACAATTCAACAGAAAATGGCTGCTCAGAGCTGCTCCCGCCAAAAAGACTGAAGAAAAAACGTGATCCCGCGTTTTCAAAATGGCCACTGGCAACTTTAAAGTAAAAAAGAAAAGAATCCTTTGCTCTAAAATTCACCAAAAAGCAGCAAAATTGATCGGGGAGAGGAAAGGAGTGCTGCCAGCAACTTAAGAGGCCAAACCCCACTGAGCCACGTATCGCCGAAACTGGAAGTGAGAAGGGAACTGAAGCAGTTACTCACTATGCCGGTACAGAGAAGCAGAAGTCCCACGGAGGAGCAGAAAAGCTTTGCAAGTTAGTGTAAGAGCAATTACAGTGACTGAGAGATAGGAAAATGAGAGTTTGATCCAACTCCAGCCGCATAGGTCCTCGTGGCAGAGGTTGGGAGGTGTTTAAGCGAGGGAGGGGGGGAGCTCCATTGATGCTGGAATCAGGAGCTCAAACTCTGCTGTATTTCTGTTTAAAACAAAGTACAGCTGTTAACGGAGGGGGCCTGGGAAACCCAGAGAAACACCTCTTGTGTGCTCTGGGTGCATCCAGGAGATACGAATGACGAGAAACCTATTAGACAAACTTGTCTAACACCTTCATCTGCTGGAGACAGAGAAAATACCGACTAGGTCCCCTAGGGGCACTCCTATGTCACCCAGAGCCTGACCAATCACAGCTCTGGAGTGTTTTTTCTCTGTCTCTAACATCTGCTGGCAGGGGGACATAACCCGCTTGTCTGGACTGGTCTAGCAGTATGAACTGGAAATACAAGTGATGACATCACTGAGAGTTGCCTGGCCTGCTTCCACTTGCTAGTTGGGAAGCATAACCCATTCATCTGGACTGGTCTGGCAGGATGATAAGGAAATGAATCTTGTTGCCCAAAACCAGAATATCATTATCAAAAAAGATTTCCATTCTTGCCCAATTCAAAAGTGTAATTGTCAGTCACCCCCTTGTCACCCCCAACCTCCTGTAAGGTTTCCAAAAAGCCGGCAAGATCCAAACTGTCTAAAGGAAGTTGAGCCTCACCACTTAAATGTGTTAACAGGATTGCAGGGGTTTAGTCAAAGATACATAATAGATCTTCTTAACCAAAGCAACGCTTCCCTCTAGAAGCTTCCGGATTTCACGCAAACCTCTTTTAAACATAGTCAATGGGAGAAGCACTTGCCAAATGGGGGAATTCAATCAGATGAGAACTGCGGGCTTTTTATAGTGCTATCAGCATCCAAATTTTCTTATAAAGCACCATATCTGTTTTAAGAATTGCTCAAGTGCTGGAATCAGTCCTTCAGGAATATCACTCACTCACTAGTGTTCTTCAATACATCTTGTTCAGATTTGGTCCAGTAACTCAAACACAAAGGTTTATTTTATTTCTAACAAACCATAGAACCTGACAATACCTGGTCCATTTGGATTGCTAAGAACACTTTTTCCCACAGACATGGACTATTTGAATATAACTCACCCCATGTATAAGCAAAAGTGTGCACTTTATAGAACGATGTGCATACGTTAACCTGCAATGAGTGCAGGGTTGGCAACTTTTTAAAAGAGAAATACCCACCATACTCTGGCCCCTCCCCCTCTTCCCTATCCAAAAAAGCACAGTTACTTACCTGTAACAGGTGATCTCTGGGAACAGCAGGAATAAGTCTTCACATATGGGTACGTCGGTACCGACGGAGCCTGCGCGGGAACACTCCCCAGCATCCAAAAGAAAGCTTTTGGGAGCATCCCATGTGCATGCGCGCTGCCTTCCCGCCCATTCACTTCACTCTCATCAGTTAGGTTTGTAGCTGAGACCGAAGGAGGGAAGTAGACAAATTAGAGAGAGAGAAACAACTCCTAGGGGAGGTGGGTGGGGGTTGTGAAGACTTATTCCTGCTGTTCCCAGAGATCACCTGTTACAGGTAAGTAACTGTGCTATCACCAGGAACAAGCAGGAATGAGTCTTTACATATGGGGACTCCCAAGCTAGAGATGCCTGGAGGAGGTCCCAGCATGTTGCAAAGCTAGTCGATGGGCCATGCTATTTCCCAGAACCTGAGGCATCCAAGGGATGGAGGGTAGGAGTTGAAGTAAAAAGGGTGTGCTGTGGAACAGCTTGACTAAACAAGGTGTCTAGAGAGGAGTCCTTGTGTAGATCAGAAATGTTAGTAAAAATTGGAATCCAATTTTTTAATGTGGACCTTAGTCAAAAGTATTGCGAAAGTATTTGTTAAGGCTAATATGGTCTGGTGCTAGAAACCAGTACATTATCCTCAAAGAAAATACCTTACTGTGAAGTAGAGGAAATAAATTTTGCAATACAGGTAGAGGTCAGAAGCCTAAATGGCTAGAACTAATCTCAGAAGAGTTTAATGGTGTTGGACTTTGGATGAAAAGCTAAAGCTTCTGTAGGCCAAAGTTTGAAGCTCTTTGTCCTTGGAGCAGAGAAAGGCTCTAGGAAAGAGAGGAGATAAATCTGACTGGTTTGCAGACAAAGGATGGGTCTTTAAGACCCCTCTATCCAAGTGAAAGAAAGAAACATTTGTAGTAGGCGGTGTAGCCTCCAATTTCTTGAAGATCAGCAATGTCTTCCATAAGTGATGTCACTTAGGATGACTTTACATGGAGAGCTTCAGATGTAACGTAACCGGAGAGGTTACAGTGAAAGAAAGGTAGTTTGTGATTACCATAGAAATTGGTTGTCCATTTAAAACCCTATGGCATGCTAGAACAGCATTAATATGGACAGTAACAAATCTTTCAGAGTGAGATATGTGTATTTATATACACACACACACACACATATATATATATATATAGATATAGATAGATATAGATATAGATATATAGATATATATAATAAAAGAGACTCAATAACAAGAAGGGGTAAGACCTGCTTGAGAATATGGACAGAGAACCCCTTACTGGTTACACGTGGAAGAACCATGAAGGAGGTTACATGAAAACCAGTGGAATGTTCCTAGTCAGAAGGATAGGTCTAGATCTCTTTAAAATTCTAGACTTTGAATAACCAGAAATGGAGATCTACGTGAAGGGGTGCAGAGAAAACCTTAGTCTTAAGGCAACAAGTCTGGATCCTTCTATAACTTCAGTGTGGAGAAAAAGACGTAATAAAAGGGAATACCATATTTGCCCATCTATGAGGGCAATATGAGTATAATGCGCTCTTTGTTCAGCGTAAGCTCCAATGAAGTATTGGGAATTAGAAGGAATACTGTAGACAAGGACAAACTGCAGTGAAAAGAAATGCATCCCTGTTGGAGACGTTCCACTGAAGATGTGGAACAACTCAGAGAATTAAGCAATTCTTTATGCTTTCACGTGATCTAAGCCCTGGTTCATTTTCCCTAAAAGGCAATTTTAAGGAAGATGGTAAAAGTAGGAAAAAAAACGGTCATGTGGGAGCATGACTGGGCAAGCCTTTCAACCATCTGGAAGTTACCCACCAGGAATGGCTCTGACGCTCTCTGGCAAGGCCCATAGTTGCAGAGCTTTTTGTAGAATTGCAGAGAGCATGTTGTAGGTTGCCCAGGTGAGATCTGGATGTTTAATTACCAGTATGCAACCTAATCTATTATGTGGGAGCCAAAGAACTGAAGATGGCTAAGAATAGCAGACAGGCTGGTTGCCTGCAACAAAAGAAAGAGTAGTTACTCACCTGTAACAGGTGTTCTCCAGGAGCAGCAGGAATCAGTCCTCACATATGGGTGTCATCGGCGCCGATGAAGCCCCAGCGGAGCATTTCCCCAGCTCTCTATGAAAGCCTTTGGGAATGCAGGCACGCATGCGCGGTTCCCTTCCCGCCTAAAGGTACCATCTTACCTCAGTCAAATGACATAGCTAAGAACAGCACACAAAAATGAAAAAATAAACTATGTACAACTGCAACTCCAAGGGGAGGAGGGAGGGGTGTGAGGACTGATTCCTGCTGCTCCTGGAGAACACCTGTTACAGGTGAGTAACTACTCTTTCTCCAGGACCAAGCAGGAAGTCAGTCCTCACATATGGGTGACTCCCCAGCTCTGGGCTACCGAGGAACCCAGGCTGAACAAGAGAACTCCCTCTAGTCTCAGCAGCAAAGAAAGGCTTTTCAAGGACACAACCTCCACCGGTAGCCCCACAGAGGGCAGGAATTGCCTAAACCTCAAAGAGATTCCAGAGTACTGCCTGGCCAAAAGCACTGTCCCTACGGGATTCCCTCTCCAGGCATTAATGGGCTGCAAAAGTCTGGCTTGAAGACCAAGTTGCAGCCTTGCAGATGTCTACCAAGGGCACAGAGCGGAGATGAGCCACTGAGGCAGCCAATGCCCTGACATGATGGGCCGTGACCCTACCCTGCAAAGGAAGGTCAGCCGCCTTATAAGCCCAGGTGATACAGTCAGCCACCCAGATGGACAAGGTACGCTTGGACACAGCCAACCCCAACTTATTGGGGTCAAAAGATACGAAGAGCTGAGTAGCCCTTCTATGCCCCTGCATACCGTCAAGGTAGAAGGATAAGGCCCTCCTACAGTCCAGGGTATGCAGGACTGCTTCAGCCTGGTTAGCATGAGGCCTAGGGAAGAATGTTGGAAGAATCACCTCCTGATTGAGGTGGAAAGAGGAGACAACCTTAGGGAGGAACTTTGGATGAGTCCTGAGGACTACCCTGTTCTTGTAAATCCTGGTGTAAGGCCTGTCACAGACCAGGGCCTGAAGCTCACTTAGTCGCCTAACCGAGGTAAGGGCTATCAGGAAGAGCGTCTTCCAGGAGAGGAAGCGAAGTGGACAAGTAGCCATCGGCTCAAAAGGTGGGCGAGTCAGTTGCTGCAAGACCAAATTCAGCTCCCACTCAGGGGCAGGAGGACGGATGGGAGGCTTGAGCAAAAGCAAGCCCCTGAGAAAATGGGACACCAAGGGGTGACCAGATACAGATTGTCCCTCTACCAATGAGTGGTGAGCTGCTAGAGCTGAGAGGTGGACCCGAACAGAATTGGACTTAAGTCCCTGATTGGATAAGTGCAGTAAGTACTGAAGAACTACTGGAAAAGTACAGGAGAAAGGATCCTCTGTACGTAGGTGACATCACACAGAAAACCTTTTCCACTTGAGAGCATAGGTCTTCCTAGTGGATTGTTTCCTGGAGGCTAGGACAACCTCTTCAACTTCCTGAGGTAGGCCCCAGGGAGCCAAAACTACCCTTGCAACCTCCAGGCCATCAAATTGAGAGACTTGAGATTGGGGTGCAGAAGGGAACCCTGGTCCTGTGTGAGAAGGTCAGGTTGCAACCCCAGAGGCAGTGGAGGATCCACCGCCAGTTGAAGCAGAAGAGGAAACCAAGGCTGTCTCAGCTACCTGGGAGCTACCAGGAGGACCGAAGCCTTGTCCTGGAGAATCTTGAATAGGGTTCGGGCCACCAAGGGCGTGGGAGGAAACGCATAGAGGAGGCCCTGAGACCACGATATCAGAAAAGCATCCGCTGCTGTCCGCAGAGGATGTGGTTGCCTGGAACAGAACTGTGGCAGTTGCTTGTTGATGGGGCTGGCAAAGAGATCCATCAAAGGGAGACCCCATCTCAGGAAGATCTTCTGAACTACTGAAGGATGAAGCTGCCACTCGTGGGGCTGCAGTATCCTGCTCAATCTGTCGGCCAGGTAGTTGTCCTGGCCAGAAAGGTACACAGCCCTGAGGAGCATGTTGTGCTTGAGGGCAAAAGAACAAAGGTCCTGAGCTTCCCGACAAAGGATCCTGGACCCAGTTCCGCCCTGTTTGTTCACATAAAACTGGGCAACTTGGTTGTCTGTCTGAATCAGGACAGACTGTTGAGCCAGGGTAGGAGTGAAAGTTTTGAGTGCTAATCGAATAGCTCTGAGTTCGAGGAGATTGATCTGCTGTGCAGCTTCCCAGGGAGACCAGAGGCCCTGGGTGCACTTGCCCAGACAATGCGCTCCCCAGCCTTGCAGGGAGGCATCTGTTGTTAGCATCAAAGTGTAACCTGGAATCTGAAAGGGCACCCCTTTCAGCAGATTGGGTGGGTGTAGCCACCAGTTGAGGGAATGCAGAAATTGTCTGGACACCCTTATCCTGTCTCTGAGGCTGCCTGTGGCCTGTGACCACTGAGACCGAAGGCACCACTGTGCAGGCCTCATATGGAGCCTGGCATTGGGGGTCACATGTACTGTCGAAGCCATGTGGCCTAGAAGCCGCAGGCAGAGTCTGGTGGAGACCAGGGACCTGCTGAGAAACTGACTGGCCAAGGCCATTAACCTTCGGGCTCTGTTTTCTGGCAAGAATGCCTTTGCCAGTAGAGAGTCCAACCTTGCCCCTATGAACTCCAAGTTCTGGGAAGGGAGCAAAGTGGACTTTGCTAAGTTTATGACAAACCCCAGGCATTGTAGAAGAGCAATAGTCCTGAGGGTGGCTTGATTGGCCTCCTGACATGTCTGACCCCTGATGAGCCAGTCGTCCAGATAGGGGAAGACAAAGACGCCCTGATTTCTCAGGTAGGCCGCCACCACTGCTAAGCACTTTGTAAAGACTCTGGGGGCGGAGGTGAGGCCGAAAGGCAGCACTCTGTACTGATAATGGTTTCCTCCCACGATAAACCTTAGGTACTTTCTGTGGTCTGGATGAATGAGGATGTGAGTGTACGCATCCTTTAGATCTAAGGAGCATAGCCAATCTCCCTGCTGGAGGTAGGGCAGAAGGGTTCCAAGAGTAAGCATCTTGAACTTTTCTTTCACCAGGAACTTGTTGAGGTTCCTGAGGTCCAGAATGGGATGAAGGCCACCGGTCCTTTTGGGCACCAGGAAATATCTGGAGTAGAATCCGTAACCTTGCAAGTGGGGAGGCACAGGCTCCACCGCCCTGTCCACCAACAGACCCTGAAGCTCCTGACGGAGAAGGGCTGTGTGCAGAGGAGGCCTTGGAGGCTCCCCTGGAAAATATGGGGGTGGCAGTTGGTGGAAATGGAGGGCATATCCCTTGTGGATTATCTCCAGCACCCCCCGGTGATAAGGGGCCACTGGTGGGCAAAGAGGGCGAGACGACCTCCTGTGCAGGGTTGGGAGAGCAGTGGGGGAGAGGCTATGCTCAAGGAGTCAAAAACCCCCACCCTGCTGTGTGGTAGCAGGGGCCGGAGGCTTGGGGGTCCTCTGCCTACGGGGCCCATTACCCTGGCCCTTGGCTTGCTGACCCTGGGGGGCAGCTTGGGCAGCCTGATATTGTGGGTACTGTTTGTAGGCAGTGCCCTTCCTCGGGTAAAAGGGTTTTTTACCCGAGCCCTTCTTTTTATGAGAAGGGGCAGAGGTCTTCCTTGACAGCCTTGTCCTGGTGAGGTGCTCGGTCTTGAGCTGAGCGGCCTTCTCAGTCATGGGCTTGCCAAAAAGGTTTTCACCTCGGCAAGGGACATCGACTAACTTGTCCTGAACCCATGGCTCGAGGTCCGATGACTGCAGCCATGCCTGGCGTCGAGCCGCGATGCCGGCTGCCGCAACTCGGGCCGAAGCCTCAAAGCCATCATAGGCGGCGCGGGACATGAACTTCGAGCAGTCCCGAATCCCCGAGGACAAGGTCTTAAATATCTGCAAGGGTTCCCCGGAGAGACCAGCAGAGAATCCGGCCAACTCCTTGACCAGATCCCGCAAGTACATGCCCATGTACAGCTGGTAAGACTGGACATGGCAAGCAAGCATCGAGCCCTGAAAACACTTTCTACCGACGCCATCTAGGTTTCGGGCCTCCCTGCCAGGAGGCACCGCGGAGTGCATCTTCTGACTCTTCAGACGATGCATGGCCAATTCCACAACCATGGAATGGTGTGGTAGCTGTGCCTTTTGAAACCCAGGGCTCTTCCGGAGTCGATAGATGGAATCGGCCCACTTGCTAAGAACCGGCGCCGAGGCCGGTGCCTCCCACATACGGAAGAGGAGCCGTTCCAGCATCGGAGGAACTGGGACAGTAAAGGCCTCCTTCGGAGGAGAGTCATACTGTAGGGCCTCGAGCTCTTCAGCTCGAGGTTCCTCGTCGGGATCCGCCGGAATAGCCAAGGCAGTGGCTATATCCTGGACGAACTCCGAGAACCGGGTGTCCTCCGGAGGGGACCTACTCCGGGGTTCAGACTGCGGTGAGTACAAAGGGACGCAAAGAGTCTTAAAGGTATCGGGAGACTCCTCGTCCTCCGTCTCCCAAGCTGACTCGTTCGAGGAAGAGTCGGGGTCCGACCCCGCGGGGCCCTGGAGCACCCGCCCCGACGCCGGAAGCACCGGCGTCGACGCCCTCGGTCCCGAACGGGAGGTCGAGGGAGACCGCGACCGAGGTCGACTCCGAGCCACGAGGGACTCGAGTATCGGCTCGGCCTCCGGGGTCAACTTTGACGTCGATGTCCCGGTGGTTGGGGCAGATGCGCCAGACAGGCTGGCCATCAGTGCCCGCTGCTGCTCCATGAAGGCAGACATTCTGCTCTCCAAGGCTGTCATCCTGAGACTCAGCTCGGGAGACCCAGCAGCCACCGACTCGGGCCCCGGCGGCGCCGGGCCTGACGTCGGCTCCCTGGGAGGAGAGTCCACGAGGACTACGGGGCTTACGTGTCCAGCAGACTCTGGCTCCACATGAGGAACTTTGGCAGGCATCTCCGGTTCCACAGGCCCGGGGCGACGGTCGGGGGTCTTAGACCTGGCCCTTGAGGAGCCAGGGACCTCTTCCGATGACACCTTCGTGAGCCGCTTCTTCCTCTTGCGTTCCCGGTTGGGGGAACCCCTGTCCGAGGAGCTTCGACGGCGCTCGGGATCGGAATCCCGAGATGTCGAGGCCTCAGACGAGGTCTGGGCCCGGCCGGAGGCTGAGTCCGAGAAAAGCCTTTCCTTTTGCTGCTGTCGACTTCGTAGTGCCTTGGAAGACATTTTTCCACAGGCCCCGCACAACTTAGGATCGTGGTCGGGGCCGAGGCACCGAAGGCAGCAGTCGTGTGTGTCGGTGAGAGACATTAGTTTCTTACACCGATCACACTTCTTAAAGCCACTGGAAGCCATCGGGGAAAAAGGAGTCCCCGCGAAGTCAAAGGATCAGCCTTCCAGGGAAAAAGAGAAAAAAGGGCGCGAACGCCAGCCACGAAGGGCAAAAACCGAAAAAGAAGAATCGGGCTCGATACCGGTGTACCGAACCCGGCGGGAGAGGAACCGGTGTCGAACCAGTATAAAAAAAGAGCAAAAATTGCTAAAAATCTGATTTTAACTGGGAAAACGGGACATACGTCTGACGGGCTTCACGGAAAAAAAGAGACTGAGGTAAGATGGCACTTTTAGGCGGGAAGGGAACCGCGCATGCGTGCCTGCATTCCCAAAGGCTTTCAAAGAAAGCTGGGGAAATGCTCCGTTGGGGCTTCATCGGCGCCGATGACACCCCTATGTGAGGACTGACTTCCTGCTTGGTCCTGGAGAATAAATTGTCCAAGTAGGTTTTGGAACCTCTCTTGGAATTATGTGTTATTAAGGCAGCAGAAGAGGTTAGGTCTTATAGATTGGAAAAGGACCGATAGACATAATTAGAAGTGATAAACTCTCAATTATGGTCTGGTAAGCTGTCTTAAAAGAAATATTTGAAAGATTCCAGAGGGGAGAAACTCTGTATGGAAATCACTTACTGGAGTAGGTATTGAGGACAATCCTATGGCTTAAAAGGTAAGCCCTCCAGTCAACTAGTATCACTCTTAGAGTGAAAATCTCAACTAAGAGGGATAGAAAGTAATACAGAGTTGGGAAGACTTACAATTTGGTAAGTCTCTGAAAAGGGTAAAGCTCCCCTGCAGTCAAAAGTATGTGATATCCTCGTACAGGACAACTGCCAAGGTGAAGGGCATAGCATACCTTGTAAGTAGTTGTAACTCCTCTGTTTACTTTAAAAGGAGAGGAGAAACCTGTTACCTGTAGGGCATGATTATCCTCAATAGCTCTGAGAGCTGAAAGGATGTATTGCTCTTGGCAAGAGATTCATGCCTAAAGTGGAGGACTGAGGCAGTGTATCACTGACCTCTCAATAAGGATGAGAAGAACTGTAAATGCTTCTGTAGTTAAGAAGTAGCGGTTCTGAAGCTCAACAGGAAAAAAAGATTTAATGAAATAAAATATCAGAAACCCTGCGACTGCTGAGTTTGCTGAGCCTGTTGAGACTTTGGTTTTCTTAGCCTGGTATGATGTTGCCCTTCTTTGGAAACATCTGCATGATGGGCAGAATATGAATAAAATTTTTTCCCCTTAGGGGAATAAAGTTTGTTAGGAGATTTTTTACTAGCTGGGGTAGAGGAAAGTTTTGACAATCCTCTGAAAGCAACAATATCAGTGTTTAACTGATTAGCTTGAAATAAAGCATCCTTGTTAAAGAGATTTTCACCAGTACAAGGAGTATTTCCCAGCTTTTCTTGTACCCATTTGTCCAAGTCTGAAGCTTGGAGCCAGGCCATGCGCCGTGCTCCTATGGCTATAGCAGAAATTCTACTAATAGACTCAAAACAGTCCAGGGAAGCAAGATTAAGGAATTTAGAGACATTTTGAGCATGACTGACTAATATGAAAAAGTCTGCTCTTTTATGTTCTTGAAGAAAAGGGTTCAAAAGCTTTAATTTCTTTGTGACCTCTTCAAGAGATAATCCCATATAGAAAATATATGAGATAATTCTTGCTGAAAGCATGAATGCCTGGAAGCATTGACGTCCAAAGGCATCTAAAGTTCTAGACTCACGACTTGGCGGATAAGAAGAGTGCTTCTTTGCACTCTTAATACGCCTCATTGCTGATTCTACAACAGAATGATGAGGAAGTTGAGTCTTTTGAAAACCTGGAGAAGGTGGCATCTTGTACATGGAGTCAAGTGTCTTAGAATGTGGTAATACCGTTAAAGGAGTTTCCCACATCCTTAAAAGTAGATCTTGTAAGATCTGATGCAAAGGAAGCATGATCACCTCCTTTGGAATCCAGGGGGATTGCAGGGTCTCTGAATCCCCTAGCAAGGATTCTTTACCAGGTATAGAAATGGCAAGTAACTTTGACATATCAAGCAGAAAAGCTTGAAAAGAAAACTCCCCTGAGGAGGACCCTCTAAAATGAGGGGTAAAGACTAGACTTGTTGAAGATTCAGCCTTGGTACCGATGGATTCATCCCAGTCATCGGGATCGGAAGACCTAAAAGGATGAAGCATCGGATTTTCCCTAAAGCGATGTCTTCGGTACCGCCCGAGGTCGGTACCGAGACGAGTCGGTACCGAATCATCCATGCTAGAGATCGATTCCAGGCTCGGCATCGAAGGAAGCAAGTCTGTCGAAGCAAGCATGGACGGTACCGACACCGATACCAGTACCGAAGCAAATACCGATACTCGAGGAACGGTCTGCAGCAACTCTAGCGGTACCGAAATAGCCGAGAGCGCTAGACTGCATTCATCGGTGAGGAGTGTTTCATCCATCACCATAGCCAATGCCGGGGTGTTGGTACCGCTCGAA
This sequence comes from Ichthyophis bannanicus, assembly GCA_033557465.1. Lineage (NCBI taxonomy): Eukaryota > Metazoa > Chordata > Amphibia > Gymnophiona > Ichthyophiidae > Ichthyophis > Ichthyophis bannanicus. Next base: position 364,735,493 of record CM066033.1, on the reverse strand, counting down.
GCGGCCACGACCACCGAGCATGGCCCAGGTATGTTCATCGAGGTAAGAACCCCTGGAACAACCTGAAGCCCCATTAATGCTTTGGAGACCGAAGACTCCCGCCGGGACTTTATTGCCAAATTGTTCTCGAGGGCAAGGCCAGAGCCATCTCGATACTGGGAAGGAGATCTACCACTCGAGGACTGGCTAGCCTTTACAGACTTTTGTTTGGTTACCTGATCCTGTGGAGATATTCTAGCTGGTGACATCGAGTGTGATGTGAACCGGGTATCGAGCTGTGCTCGATTCTGAAGGCTTCTTCTGTTTGAGCTCCAGCAGGAAAGACACTCCAGTGGGCAATGGTCAGGACCCAAACATTTTAGACACCAAGTATGGGTGTCTGGAAATATATCTGTACCGCCACACTTTGAGCATTTCTTAAGGGTAGTGGCTGGTTTTTCCTTAATGGAAAGATAGAGGCCTAGTGGCCTAGGAATCGTCAGACACTAAACAGGAAAAATTTCTGAAGAAAAGAAAAAATTCTTTAGAAAAACAGAAAGAAAAGCACCGGCGGTACCAGTGGCGTCGAGGGAAGGCAGACGCGACCACAAAAAAACTAAGAATAAAAAGAAAATTTTCTACGGTGACAGGAATACGTCCTGCCGGCTCTGCGGAAAACTGATGAGAGGGAAGTGAATGGGCGGGAAGGCAGCGCGTATGCGCGTGGGATGCTCCCAAAAGCTTTCTTTTGGACGCTGGGGAGCGTTCCTGCGCAGGCTCCGTCGGTACCAATGTATCCATATGTGAAGACTCATTCCTGCTTGTTCCTGGAGATTAACTGCTATGATGGTAGCAATGCAGGCTTTAGCATCCACAGGCAACATTGCGCTGGAGGAGAAGGTACAAGAGTTTGCACTCTTCAGCCCCCACTGACCAAGTGTCCCCTCTTCAGTTCCCCCAAACACACACATGCTCCCTTATACAGTGTTAAATCCAAACATATTCTGCATCCAAACATACTACTACTACTGAGCATTTGTATAGCGCTATAAGTCATACGCAGCGCTGCACAGACATGTAAGAGACAGTCCCTGCTCATCAGAGCTTACAATCTAGCCAAGACAGACAACACGGAAGGTGCAGATTGGGATAAAACAAGGGGGAGTGGTAAAGAAACAAAGATCAGGTAAGTCAAGAACCAAAAGCAACAGAGAAAAGGTGAGTTTTCAGCCTGGATTTGAAAAGTGCCAGAGAAGGTGCCTGGCGTACAGACACTAGTTTGTTCCAGGCATAAGATACAGCAAGGTGAAAGGAATAAAATCTGGAGTTAGCAATAGAAGAGAAGGGCACAGGTAGAAGCGATTTGCCAGAAGAGCGGAGTTCCCAAGGGGGGATTGTAAGGAGAGATAAGAGAAGACAGATAGTGAGGAGCTGCAGAGTGAATGCATTTATAGGTCAGCAAGAGAAGTTTGAACTGGATGCGGAAACGGATAGGGAGCCAATGAAGAGGGGTAATGTGGGCATGACGAGATTGGTGGAAGATTAGCCGCACAGCAGAGTGCTGAACAGATTGAAGGGGAGAGAGATGATTCAAAGGGGGAACAGCAAGCAGTAGGTTGCAGTAGTCAAGACGAGAGGTGATTAAGGCGTGGATAAGCGTCTTAGTAGTGTGTTCAGAAAGGAAAGGGCAGATTTTGTTGATGCTATAGAGAAAGAAATTGCAGGTCTTAAAGGGCTTCCCTCCCCTCCTCCCTGGCCCCTTTTCAAACACTGGATGCAGAACAGAGCTAGTACATTTCCCCAAAGAACTTTTACAAAAGAATTTCTGATTCTAGTCTCATCATATTAACAGCAACAAACCTCAGTACCAGACACATTGTGAAGCAATATAAAACGCGACAAAAAAAAAGTCACTCAAGATCTGGAGCAAATCTATCATTCCAGCACTATCTTCCAAAATGCAAACAAGGGTGCTACCTAGGAAAAGACACCATAAATATTGCAGTGAACCCTAGACCATCAGTACACCCATTAAGAAAATTAAACAAGCCGGATTAACTATATATTCTTACATATAAACTCCATGCTAACAGAATATCCAGCCTTGGCTACATACACACAGCAAAGATAGAACCTCACCAAATAAAAAATAAGTAATCACAAACTGAAAATAGAAATATGCAGACAAAAATTAAGCTGAAACCCCACAAAGCTAGACACTGCATGCAGTGCAATATCAGAAATAGAAAGAAATGCATTTCCCTCTGTACTGCACAAAATATAAAGACAGCAGATGGCAGGTCAGCATTAGAGGAGATGCAACCAGGGCAACTACCTTTGGCCTCCCGGCCAGAGAGGACCCCAAGCCTGCTTGAAACTGTATAAGACACCTTGCTAGAGGGCTTTGGGAGTCGCCTCCTAAATTTCTGTCCTGGGAGCCAAACATTTCTAACACAGTCTCTGGCAGATTACATTCGAAAACCAGACAGCGTAGGTACTCACCTGTAACAGCTGTTCTCCGGGGACAGCAGGAATCAGTCCTCACATATGGGTGACATCAGCACCTTTGGGAGATCCCACCATGCATGCGTGATCCCCTTCCCACCCAAAGGTGCCATCTTGCTCAGTCAGATGACATAGCTAAAAGATGGCAAAAATAAAAGATGGTAAAGGAGCAACTCCAAGGGGAGGAGGGAGGGTTGTGAGGAATGATTCCTGCTGTCCCTGGAGAATACCTGTTATAGGTGTGTAACTACACTTTCTCCGGGAACAAGCAGGAAGTCAGTCCTCACATATGGGATGCCCCAGCTACAGGCTACCAAAAACCCATAGCAAAAACAGGGGCTCCCTCAAAGGGAGCCGCAAGCAGGAGCAATTTAGTCTGTGTCCACAGACCACAGTAGGACCCCTGTGTCCGATGAAACCAGCACTCCGGTAGTCTGAACACAGAAGGGCCGGAGTTGCCTAAACCCTGAAAAGGTTAAGCAGCACAGCCTGGCCAAAGGCACTGTCCCATCGGGACTCTCTTTCCAGGCAGTAATGGGCTGCAAAGGTATGGACTGAAGACCAGATGGCGGCCCGGCAGATGTCCACCATTGGGATGGAGCGCAAGTTTGCCACCAAAGCAGCCATGGCCCTGACACGAAGCGCTATGACGCAGCCTTCCAGCAGGAGCTTCGTCTGCTCATGAGCGAGGGCAATACAGTCCGCCACCCATGTGGACAGCGTATGCTTGATCACCGCCTCCCCCAGCCTACTGGGGTCGTAGGAGATGAGAAGTTGAGAGGCTTTGCAGTGGCCCTGAGTGCATTGGATATAGAAGGACAAAGCCCTCTTACAGTCCGTGTGGAGGACCGTCTCCGCCTGACTGGAGTGAACTCTTGGAAAGAAGGTAGGGAGCACCACTTCCTGGTTGAGATGGAAGGATGACACTACCTTCGGCAGGAATTTAGGGTGCATGCAAAACACCACTCTGTTCTTATAGAACCTGGTATAGGGCGCCTCCACTACAAGGGCCTGAAACTCGCTGTGAGCAGAGGTAAGCACGACCAGGAAAGCCATCTTCCAAGAGAGGTGGTGAAGGTGGAAGGTAGCCAGAGGTTCAAAGGGCGGGTGAGTGAGCTGCCCAACATTACATTGAGAACCCATTCGGTTGCCAGAGGGTGAACTGGGGGCTTCAATAAGAGCAGGCCCCGAAGAAAACGGGTCACCAACGGTTGGACTGAGAGGGGCTTACCATCCACTGGATGGTGGTGTGCCGCCAGGCCACTAAGGTGCACTCAGATGGAGTTAGACTTCAGCCTGGACTGAGAGAGGTGGAGAAGGTACTGTAACACCAGAGCCACCGGGCAGCAGAAAGGGCCATCCCCGTGTTCACGCACCAAACAGAGAACCTGCGCCATTTGAGGGCATAAGCCTTCCTAGTAGAGGCCTTAGGAGAGGCCAGCAGAATGTCTTCCACCTCAACCGGAAGGTTGAAAGGGGCCAGAGTTACCCTCTCAGCAGCCAAGCTGTCAGTGACAGAGACCCCAGATTGAGGTGCAGGAGAGAGCCCCCCTCCATCGTGAGATAGGAGTCCCGGGGTGGTCCCCAAGGGGATGGGAGTCTCCACTGTCAACTGTAGAAGCAGCAGGAAACTCGGTTGCCTGGGCTATCGAGGAGCTATCAGAATGAGCGAGGCCCTGTTGCGGAAAGTCCTGAACAAGGTCTTGGTGATCAACAGCATAGAAGGGAAGGCGTACATGAGGCCTTCTAACCATGAGACCAGGAATGCCTCTGCTGCCAACCTGGAGGGGTAGGCCTGTCAGGAGCAGAATCAGGGCAACTGAAAGTTGTCTGGGCAGGCAAACAGGTTCATCACAGGTCTCCCCCAAGAGCTGGAAAAGCCAACTGGCTACCCTGGGGTCCAGCTGCCACTCGTACAGCTGGAGAACTCTGCTGAGCCTATGGACCAAAAGGTTGTCCTGGCCTGGCAGGTACACTGCTCGCAGGAGGATACCCTGTTGGACTGCATACAAGAAGAGGACGAGCGCACCTCTTCTAGGATACAGACTGAACAAAGTCCACCACTGCTCCCACAAAGAATCAAACACACCAGGAACAAATGGATCACAGTGGGTTCTGGTAGATTGCGACCTGTAACAAAAACATCCTATATATCAAGAGATATCCCTGCATAATACATTCTCTGCCTTGGTTAATGAGGATGCCCAATCCAAAGAAACTGAACAACCCTTAGATGAGTCAGTCAATGCCCAATATCCTGCTAAAGCACAAAATATGAAGAAAAACTCACCAAACAGAAAACTACTACTACTTGGAGATTCCATCATCAGAGACACCAACTTGGGAACACAGTTCAAAGGAGAGAAGATAGTCAAATGCCTCCCAGGGTCCTCAGCCGGCAGGAATAGAAAACAAATTATTGATGTACTTAGCGCGGAAAGTAAACACGCCAAACTTGATGTTGTCATCCACTTGGGTACGAATGACCTGGCTAGAAATAGTGCCTCTACAGTCCAAAAGGACTTCCAATCTCTGGAAGAAAAACTCAAGCCCATTGTTAACACTGTTGTATTCTCAGAAGTTCTACCTGTTCTAGGTAAGGGGGCAAAAAGGCTAATCGCATTAACAGCATTAATACATGGCTCCAGACCTGGTGCAAATGAGAAGGATTCTGATTTATTGGCGACTGGGAAAACACATGGACCAACAAGAGACTATACTGTGCTGACAGACTACACCTCTCTGTCACAGGGAAAAGAATCCTACGTGAAAAATTCAGGCAGTATGTTGATTTGCATTTAAACTAGAAGAAGGGGGTGATGGATGGGGAAGGTCAAGTTCTGGACGTCACCCCCTGCAAAAGCAGAACAACAACAGAAACAACCACATTTTTAAACCACACATCAAAAGCAACTGGGAAGAAGTGGGTAGTACAAAATCAATGCAAAATACTCACAAGCCAATTAAATGCTGGAAAGCAATGAGCACAAATGCTCGAAGCTTAGCCAACAAAGTTCCGGACCTGGAAGCCCTAATGGTGGAAGAGGACTTGGACATTGTGGCCATTACAGAAACATGGTTTAATGAATCGCATGATTGGGATATAGCCATACCTGGCTAAAATCTATTCAGAAGACACAGAGAAAATGGAAAAGGGGGAGGAGTAGCCTTGTATGTCAAAAGCAATATCAAAGCTACTGAAATGCAGGGGGCATGGGGAAAAGAAGCAGCGCTCTGGATCGTGTTGGAAAGAGGAGATGGCACTGTCATCCATACTGCTGTAGTCTACAGACCTCCGTCTCAAATTGAAGATATAGATAAAGAATTGATTATAGATATTGCCAAGATAGCAACTAAGGGGGACGTGATCATATTGGGTGACTTTAATCTACCCAATGTGGATTGGATTGCGCCTTCTGCAAATCTGGAATAAGCAAAAAAATTGTGGACGCTATCCAAGATGCATTACTTAGACAAATGGTGATGGAACCAACCAGGGAAAGCTCAACGCTGGATTTGGTGCTCACCAACGGTGATAGCGTGTCGAATGTCTGGGTGAGTGCCCCTGTGAGCAACAGTGATCATCACACGGTGTGGTCTGAGATAAAAGCCAAGGTGCAGTCCAATCATAGCAAGCTCAAATTCCTAAACTTCAAAAACACTGACTTCAATAAAATGGCCAGGTACCTAAAGGAGGAGCTGACAGGGTGGAAGGGGATAAGGGAAGTGGAATTGCAATGGGCTAAAGTAAAAGGGGCAACAGATAAATATGTAAGAAAAGTAAATAAAAACAAGAGGAGAAGGAAGCCTATTTGGTTTTCCAAAGAAGTGGCTGCTCAAATAAGGGCAAAAAACACAGCTTTCGCAAAATTCAAAAGTTTGCAAACAGAAGAACACAGAAATGAATACAGGATCAAACTCAAGGAGACAAAAAGAGAAATAAGGATAGCAAAATCACAGACAGAAGAAAAGATGGCTAAAGATGTTAAGTGCGGTGACAAAACTTTCTTCGGGTATATTCGGGAAAGGAAGAAGATCAGAGGTGGAATTGCAGGACTCTGAAGTGCTGGGAACGGACTCTTGGATAGTGACATTAAAAAAGCGAAATTACTAAACAGATACTTCTGCTTTGTTTTTACTAAATAAAATCCTGGAGAAGGACCACACCTGTGACTCCCAAATATAAAAATGGGAATGAAGTAGATACCACACCATTCAGAGAAGATGAGGTATTAGAACAACTTGCAAAACTGAAAGTGGACAAGGCCATGGGACCGGATGGGATACATCCCAGGATACTGAAAGAGCTCAGAGAGGTTCTTGCAGGGCTGTTAAAGGATGTTTTCAACAGATCCTTGGAAACAGGAGAGGTTCCTCAGGACTGGAGAATGGCTGATGTCGTACCTCCACACAAAAGTGGTGATAGGGAAGAAGTGTCAAACTACAGGCCCGTGAGCCTTACCTCGGTGGCCGGAAAAGTAATGGAGGCGTTCCTGAAAGAGCGAATAGTGAACTTTCTCAAAACCAGCGGGTTACAAGATCCAAGGCAACATGGTTTTACCGAGGGACGATCTTGCCAAACAAATGATTGAGTTCTTTGACTGGGTGACAGAGAACTGGATCAAGGACATGCGATGAATGTCATCTACCTGGATTTCAGCAAAGTCCCTCAAAGGAGGCTTATCAATAAACTCAGTAGTTTAGGGATGGGTCCCAAGGTGGTAAACTGGATCAGAAATTGGTTGACTGACAGACAACAAAAGGTGATGGTAAATGAAGCTCACTCGGATAAAAGGAAGGTGATTAGCGGGGTGCCTCAGGGTTCGGTCCTGGGCCCGGCACTGTTCAATGTATTTGTGAGTGATATTGCTGAAGGACTGAATGGAAAGGTCTCTCTTTTTGCAGATGACACGAAAATTTGCAACAGAGTGGACTCCCCCGAGGGAGTACTTAACATGAGGAAAGATCTACAAAAGCCAGAAGAATGGTCTAATGCTTGGCAATTAAGATTTAATGCAAAGAAGTGCCGTGTTATGCACCTGGGTGGCAGAAACAAAGGGAAATGTACACAATAGGGGGCGAGAGGTTGGTGTGCACGGAGCAGGAGAAAGACCTCGGTGTGATTATTTCTGTAGATCTCAAGGTGGCAAAACAGTGCGACAAGGCGGTGGCAAAAGCCAGAAGGATGTTGGGCTGCATTCGAAGAGGAATTACCAGCAGAAAGGAAGGGGTACTAGTGCCACTGTATAAGTCTCTGGTGAGGCCTCACTTGGAATACTGTGTTCAGTTTTGGAGACCGTATCTTGCAAAGGATGTAAAAAGAATGGAAGCTGTTCAGAGGAAGGCGACCAAAATGATTTGGAGCCTGCGTCAGAAGCCTTATGAGAAGAGACTTGAAGACCTAAGTATGTACACTTTGGAGAAGAGGAGGGATAGGGGAGATATGATTCAGACCTTTAAATACTTAAAGAGAAATAATGAACAAACAAACCTCTTCCAGAGATGGGGAAGCTGTAAAACTAGAGGGCATGACATGGAGCTGCAAGGTGGTAAATTCAAAGGCAATGTCAGGAAATATTTTTCCACTGAAAGGGTGGTGGATGCTTGGAATGCCCTCCCAATGGAGGTGGTGGGGGCGAACACAGTGGATCACTTTACAGCAACAAGTCTAAATCAAAATAAACTGAACCATCTAATTTCTAATAGGGGTGTCTGAGCGATGTGGGGAGGAGCAGTAGGTTCACCCCTAAACAAACATATGGGGAGAGGTGAAGACATGGGGAGGGGTGCACTTGCTCCTCGTGGGTGCACCCCTAAACAAAGACATGAGAAGGGTGCACCTACTCCCAGCACCCCTAAACAAAGACATGGGAAGGGGTGCACCTACTCCTGCCATATTGCTGGGCAGACTAGATGGACCATACTGGTTTTTATCTGCCGTCATTTACTATGTTACTATGAGAGCCTCCTGACAAAGGGTATGAGACTCCGTGCCCCCCCTGTTTGTTCATGCAGAACATCGCCATCTGGTTGTCCATCTGGACCAGCACCGGCTGGTGACACAGGTGGTGACAGAAGACCTTCAGGGCTAGGTATATGGCTTGGAGCTCCAGGAGGTTGATCTGCTGGGTGCTCTCGTCTGGTGACCAACTGCCCTGGGTGCGGAGATCTCAGCAGTGGGCTCCCCATCCACACAGGGAGGCATCTGTGGTGAGGACCTTTGAGGGGCTTGGGGCCTGAAAAGGCCTGCCTGCCTTGAGATGCTGGGGAGACTTCCACCAGACCAGAGAATCTGCCAGTTGGTGGGTCACAGAAACTCTGTCTCAGAGGAGGCCTGTGGCCTGAGACCACTGGTCCTGGAGACACCACTGTGCCACCCTCAAGTGGAGGCAAGCGTCAGGAGTGATGTGGACCGTGGAGGCCATTTGCCCGAGGGGGCACAGGAGAAGCCAAGTGGGCACAGAGGGGTGGCACTGTATGTCCTGAGTCAGAGTCCTGAGACGATTTGCTCGATCCCTGGGCAAGAAAGCCTTCAACTGGAGTGTGTCGATCTTTGCGCCAATGAACTCCAGACACTGTGTCAGGAGGAGGAGAGACTTGGGGTAGTTTATGACAAACCCCAAGTGCTGCAGAACCTGGATGGCACATGCGCACCTCTGAGGCCATGCCTCCCGATATGAGCCAGTCGTCCAGATAGGGAAATACAAAGACTCCCCTGGAGTCAGAGGAAGGCGGCCACGACTGCCAGGCATTTTGTGAGAACTCTTGGGGCCGAGGTTAGGTCGATGGGGAGCACCCTGTACTGAAAATGCCTGCCCCCCACTACGAACCGCAGGTACTGCCTGTGGTTGGGGTGGATGAGGATGTGGGTATATAAGCATCCTTGAGGTCTAAGGAGCATAGCCAGTCTCCCTGCTGGAGGCAGGGCAGCAATGTTCCAAGGGAGAGCATCTTGAATTTCTCCCTCACCAGGAATTTCTTGAGGTCGAGGATGGGCCTTAGGCCCCCCCGTTCTTTTTGGCACGAGGAAGTACCTGGAGTAGAACCCCTTGCCCTTGAGATGGTGGGGCATTGGTTCCACCTCTTTGTCCTCGAGAAGATGTGCCAACTCCTTCAGAAGGTCGTCCAGGTGGAGGGGAGGGGCTCTCCAGGCAATAAGTGCACGCATCAGATACAAAACTATCATAAACCTATACAAGATAAAACAGCACACATCAGCCAACAGCCTGCACACCCTCATACAACCAGACACCAGTACACGTCCAAGAAGAAAACAAACTCACAACCGAGTCAGCACCCCAAGTGAATACAAACACACACGCAAGGACACAACAGACCGAGCACTCTCCATGGCTGCTCCAACAATATGGAACAAACTACCGGACGATTTGAGGGCAACTACAGACCTCAAGGACTTTAGGAAACAGCTGAAAACCATGCTGTTCATAGAACACTATGGACACATCACATAGTCTAAATAGCTGTATATCAGCACACGTCACCGCCTAACACTGTATGTATATAAGATGTTTTTAGCACCACTGTATATAGCCCACATTGTACATAACTCAAACTAATCTAGCACACAACACAACACGCACCCAACTAAATTTTCACCCTCACTGCATGTATAACACACTCACACTACCAGATTGTTTGCTGTGATACCACCTTGATTATTATGATAAGGCGGTTTAGAAATACTGTTAAATAAAATAAATAAATAAATAAGGGGGAGGTGTCTGTGTCAGGTGGAGGAGGTAACCCTCCCTGACTACCCTTAGTGCCCAGGAATCAGTGGTGATGGTAACCCACCTCCCCCTGTGGACTGCTGAACTCCTTGGGGTAGATAGGCTATGCTCAAGGAGTCAAACTCCCCCCTGGCTGGGCCAGAGCTGGTGCCTGGGATTTTGGAGCCTTCTGCTTACGTGGGCCATGCCCATATCCGTTGGCCTGCTGATCCTGTTGGGGAGCTGGGGAGCCTTGATAAGGTGGGTAGTTTCAGTAAGCAGCTCCCTTCCTCAGGTAGAAGGACGTTTTTCCCTGAGCCCTTCCGTTGGCGAGGGGCAGTGGTATTTTTAGAAAGCCTGGTCCTCGTCATGAACTCGGTCTCCAGTTCGGCAGCCTTGTTGGTCATGGGTTTGCCAAAGAGGTTTTCTCCTTGACAGGGGATATCGACAAATTTGTCCTGAACCCACTGCTCGAGGTCGGACGACTGTAGCCAAGCTTGGCGATGTGCACTGATGCCAGCCGCCACTACTCGAGCCGTCGACTCAAATCAGTCATGGGCTGCTCGAGATATGACTTTGGAGCACTCACGGACAGCTTTGACCAGGTTCTTGAACCGCTGCAGGGGTTCCTTGGAGAGACCAACCAAGAACCTGGCGAGTTCCTTCGCCAGATGTCTCAAGTACATGCCCATGTACAGCTGGATAGGCCTGGATGAGGCCGATGAGCATTGAGCCCTGGTAACACTGTCTTCCGAGGGCGTCCAGGGTGCAGGCCTCCCTGCTGGGGGGAACCGAGGAGTGTGTCTTCTGGCTTTTCAGCCGACGCATCGCCGACTCCTCCACCATGGAGTTATGCAACAACTGTGACTTTTGGAAGACCGGGCTCCGGCGGACTCGATACATCCAGTCCAGCTGTTTGCTCACCACCAGCATCGAGGTCGGTGTCTCTCATATTCAGAGCATCAGCCATTCCAGGATGGGAGGGATGAGCACCATGAGCGATTCCCACGGAGGGGCCTCGTACTGGAGGATTTCCAACTCAACCCCCCCGAGGATGATCTGACTTACAAAAAGAATTCATAACCACCAAGAACCAGAGAAGTACCCTCCAGACATCCACAAGGTAAAGATCCTTACCGTTCCCCCGACACCATTCCTTAGAGGAGGAGGGCAGGCAAACCACCTGGTTCATGTAAAAGGGAGCAATCAGCTCAGGGGAAAAAGGCAGGCACAGGCAGAAAGGAACTGGCCTACTCAGAAAAAGATAGGTAAGGATCCTCCCTTCAGAACAATCCTCCCTGCAGAACAAATCGTAACAAAGACCACCATCTTGAGCGGCAAATCCTTCAGACTAACGCACTTTAATGGCTCAAAGGGCTCCAACATCAGGGCCTCGAGCACCAGACACAGATCCCAAGAAGGGTCCAGAGACCAGAGGGTAGATCGCAGATGCGAAGCCCCCTCAAGAACACGCAAAACATCTGGGTGTAAGGCTAGAGACTTACCAGCCAATGGAATTCTGAAACAGGCCAAAGCTGCCACCCGAACATTCAAGGAGCTAAAAAAACGCCCTTCTCCAGACCATCTTGCAGAAATGCCCACAGAGACGGCATCTTGGCTATCTCAGGAACCAGCTGCTATGCACCAAACCAGCACTTATGGCACCAGACCCACACTTATGCCTGGTCACTAGAACTCCTCCAGACTCTGAGCAGTGGAAAACCACCACCAGAGAGTAGCCCAAACATACTAACCAACTCCTTCAGGAGACAAGCCGTAAGCGAGAAGGGAACTGGGTTTCCAGGACAAACGGCCCTTGGCACAATAGGCCCCAAGACAGACACAAAGAGATGGTGCTTGCAGGAGCAGCATCAGATCTCCGAATCACACTCACCTCGGCCAAACCAGCACTAACAGAACAATCCTTTCCAAGTGGCACTCCATATGCCGAATCACACATCCCATCAGGGGCCACAGAGGAAACACATACAGCAGGTGTTGACTTGGTCAAGGTTGAGCCAGGGCACCGAAGCCCTTGGACCCCATCTCCGTGTGGCACTGAGGAAGCGGCACACTTTGGCATTGGAGCGGGTTGCCAGATTCCTTTTAGGGTAACCCAGCGGCTCAGAAACAACTGAAACACCTCCTGAAAACTCCCACACTTGTGGAACAAGAGAGTGCTGGCTAAGAAAATTCATTTCCACTTCATCCACCTGGGCAATGTTCAAAGTCAACAAACTAGGAGGTTCTTCCCCACCAAAGCAAACAGAAGAGCTATCTTTAAGGCTACCCCGGTAGTCCTCATGTCGCCTTGCCGACTTACATAAGCCACCACTATGGTGTTGTCCAAGAACATTCAAACCGCCCAGCCTTCAACCGGGGGCCGGAAAAACAGAAGAGCTAACCTGATGGCTCTTGCCTCAAGGCAGTTGACAGACCATACCATCCCCCTGCGGTTCTAATGGCCCTGGGCCATTCGAATTCAGCAAAAGGCTCTCCAGCCTGAGAGATTGGCATCCGTCTTCAGAAGGACCCATAAGCAATCATCTACCAGCACGCCCTTCCTTAGAAGACTGGGCTGCTGCCACCACCATCATTGGGACAGGAGTCCGAGATTAAACCACCGAGAATGCAGGGATCACTGAGTCAGTAAGGACCACTGAAGTGGCCGCATATGAGCATGCACCCATGGCACCTTGTTGATTGTCGCCTCCATCAATCCGAGGAGCTGAAGATCAACCCAGACTCTGGGAGCCTGCTGTGAATAGAGCAGCGCTTGGCAATCTAATAGCCTTTGACTTTCTCCTCTGGCAGGAAGACTCTGCACACTCGAGTATTGAAACGTGCTCCCAGGAATTCCAGGGGACTGGGAATGCAACCACTGTCTCTTTCCCCAACTGATCAGCCATCTGAGATGCCTCTGAAAAAGAATGGGCTCAGATGAGCCTGTAGTCCAGATATGGGTGCACACAAATCCCTTGGCACCACAGTGCCGCAGCAACCACCAGTACCATGATCTTGGAGAATGTCTTTGGGGCAATGGAGAGTCCAAATAGAAAGGCGGCAAGCTGAAGGTGAGAGCCAAACACAACAATACACAGATACTTTGCTGGTCCTCTGGAGTGAGATATGAAAAAAACACCACACACTCATTGACACACTTGAGGTCCAGAATGGGCTGGAATGTTCCTTCCATGTCAGCACCATGAAATAGATGGAATACCTGCCCTTGCCCAGATTGTCCGGGGGAATGGGCATCACTGCCTTCAGGAGAGGCAACTTGTCCAAGGTGCTCCACACAGTGGCCCTGCTGTTCGTAGACCCACAAGGGGAGAAGATGAAAGCAGTCAGGATCGGCTCTTTGCAGTCCAGGACATAGCCATATTAAATGGGGACTAGCACCCAGTGATCCTTGGTGACCGGGTCCATTCCTAAAAGAGAGGCAAAGCCTGCCTCCCAACCGGAGAAACAAGGGACTGAGCTCCCAAACCTTCATTGCACAGCCCAGGAGGGTCCTCCTCTGAATGGGACCAAGTCCCTTGGCACAAACGCTTCATGAAATGACTGAGAACGAGCCCGAAGTCCATAAGCAGAGGGGGAAAAAAGCTTTCCAGGCCAGTAATGATGAGACAACCCCTCAAGGAGCAGGCAGAGACTGATGGAAAAGGGGCTCCTGCCTTCTTCACAGGCTTCTTTGACCTGTCCTCCAGAAGGCGGAAAGATTCGTCTCACCCAGATCCTTTGCTAGCTTCTCCAAATTGGACCCAACATAAGCATCCCTTTAAGGCCAGATGGGCAACTGGGCTTTGGAAGGTGAGTCTGCTGTCCCATGTCGGAACCAAGCCAACACCATGTCACCATCGACAGGGCACAATTCCTGGCTGCTAGACATAGCAGGCTATACATGACATCAGAAAGGAAGGCCGTTGCAGATTCTAAAAGAGGGGTAGAATCACCTGGCAGAAGCGAGTGAATCCACTGGAGCAGAGCTCACGACGTCAGGCCTGCACATAGTGCAACTGAAAAAAAGCAGCAGCAGCCGCCGCAGTGAACTGGTTCTTCAACAGGAATCCACCTTCCGGCCCAGAGTATCCTTTAAGGCCTTCCAGGGATGACTCAGAAGCTGCCATACAAGAAGAGCAGAGTCCAGAAGCCAGAGAGGAGACATCTTGCTTGCCACAGGTTGAACATTTCCTAGAAGAAGACAGAGAGTTAAGGCAAGTATCACAACAGCATGCTCTAAGGCCATGGAGTTACGGGTGCTTGGGTAGGAACGTGCATTGGAGCCATTCCGGTGGAATGCGCGCAAGGACTGTGCGACTGCCAGGAACACAATAGTAAAAATGCTACTAATGTGTGCAGGAAAGAGCAGGGAACCCCCACACCATGCCAATGGTCACCAGCAGTCCACCCCAAATTGAGCCCCAGATGGATGGAATAGGGCGCCCCCAACAAGGACAATGATGAGATCAAGCCTTGGTACTCACCCTGAGAGCCCCAGGTAGAAGAAATCCATGCTGGGCTCAGCTCTGCTCCCTGAAACTTTCTCTGACTTTGCAGACACTGAGTTTAAGGTGGCTAGCAGGCAGATTCCTCCGAGAGCCTTCGGCAATCTTCGGGAGCGAGCAGCAGGGACAGAGGAAGAGGGAGGGGGCTTTGAGGTTGTGTGAGGCTGCTGAATTCTTCTAAATCCTTCCAATTTTCTGGCTGCTCAACAGGCTCTTATAATGATAAAGGCATGGAACTGAACCAATTTTCCCTCCTTCTATGGCTACCAAAAAGACCGCAGTCTAGAGGAGACTCCCATGTCGCGCTCAAGCAAGAGAGTCGCCCTCAAGGTGGTCATTCATGAGAGTTTAAATCAATCTTTTCCTCTCAATTATTTAGATTTTCTTCAGAGTGGAGAAAATCCATCCACTATCTGCTGGAGTTAAAGAAATACAGAACTGACCTCCGGTGGCTGAGGTGGATAGAGGCATGGGAGTGATGTCATTGAAACCTGAGCTTTCATTGGTTCTTTATCTCCACCAATCTGCTGGTAGAGGAACACAACCCACTTGTTTGGGCTGGTTTAGCAGGACGATATGGAATAAACATTTTTCTATGTGCTCTTATTACTCTCTTAATGAGTCTCCCCTTGGAGCTACTAAACGTGATCCTGATATAAGCACTACTTAGTATTGTTACCCTCAGTAAAAATGGTTTGCCACCCTTCCTTAGAAACTTTCACATCATCAAAACCCCCACTGGGTTGACCAATTCTAGTGCAACTCTTACTCTCTGGGTAGCATTTTGCTCTAGACCCAGTGAGAGTGCTTTTCGCCCCCAGGTAACAAACACAGATAATATAGGGTTCACTATCAACAAAATATGTGCCTGCAAAAAAAGAGAATACAAGTTTTAAAAAATAAAGAGAAATGCTGCTTAAAAACAACATTCTGAAGTTGAAGAACACAGCTCCTGCAGGACTACCATATGCAGCCCAGAGAGTGTATCGTGTTCATTACACTGTGTGCATGCTAGGTTGATATGCATAATATCTCAGACACTGCAGTTTCTGTTATGATGCTCATCAAATGATTTATTTTGTTTCCATAGTTATAGTTTGCACATAAATGATAAAGTGATCTGAAAATCTTGCCCAAGACTTTCCCCCAAAGCAACTGCCACATGGCCTCTGACACCATATTTTTTAAAAACTGTAAGAACCTAGTTAAAGTAGATCATATATGGCCTCTCAAAAAATGCATCAACAGAATTAAAATCAAAATCAGCAAATAGTGAATAAAAAATAGAGTCCCTCAGAAGCTGCAACCTAGTCAACACACAACTGAACTCCAAACATTATCTAAAATAAGCAGTTCAATTCAGAATGACTGCTGCACATTCCTCCTGATCTCAACTTAGTAACAAAGTATCCTGCATTCTGTGTGCCCAGCAAGTCAATCAGCAGAGTGAGTGTCTTAAGCAACGCTGTCTCTTTCACCAGGGCACAAATCTTGATAAACCGCTCAGCATCCTCGCTGTCATCAAAGGTGACTGTTTTTCCAGCATGACCTGTAATCTTACCAGATGCATTAGTGTACAGTATATAGTACTCTGTGCTAGCACAGGTCTTGTATTACTTAATGAAAGCCCTGCCATTTTTTGCAAGAAAATGTTAAAAAAATATAAATACAATAACCCTAAAAATAAAATCTCTCTCTGTTCTGTTACCAAACTAGGGCCTTGATCCATGCTTTGTTGTCATACAGTAACTGTACAGTTCCACAATGGATGCTCTTGGCCACTCATTTTCTGCCGTTATTGGAAGCAGAGCCCACTGAGCTTGACTGAGTTTCAAAGTACTAGTCAAGGTGACGATGATGGTCTCTAGTCTTTTCCATGAATCATGTCGAGAAGAAAGGGCAGCTCCAATTCCTTCTCTTTACTAGAGAATCTCCCTATGTTATTTTGATAACTCCAATTCTTGAGGCCGCCTTGCATTTCAAGCAAAAGCCTGTTGGAGTGATAAAAAATTTAAATTTTTGTCTAGCCATTGTAACAGGACTCTCAAGATCTCCCCCTGCTCGTCAGTATCGATGATTCTAGCATTTGTCTCTCTATCTGCAGGGATAAGCTCAGTTATCTTGTCTATAAATGTCTCAAGGTTTAAACTAAGGCTATTAAAGATTTTGGATTCAGTTTTGTTCGTGACTTCTTTTATTGTTTTGATCATTTCACTGATTAACAAGTCAGATATTTGTTCCACTCCCACAGAAGACTTTTCCACAGCATTATTTTTTTACTATAGGTACACCACTGATTTTACGGTGGAACCACCCTTGGTTCCAAAGCCTTGCCGGATTATCAGTTTTGCCAGACCACCAGAGGTCAGGGTCATATCAAGCCATAAATGTGCCCTGTGTGACTTGCACATCTGGCGCAGAGTTGCAAAGACCCGTTTTTGAATGACTGGTCTGGTCCCTCCCTCCTCGACACAAACATATATCAGAGGGAGGGAGGGATCAGGCCAGCATGCAAGCGTGGAGTCGGAAAGACCCGCATGTCTTTTTTTCTTTTATTGGAGGTCCACTCCACTGCTTCCTCCGTCAACACCAAGGGAACACGAAAGGCAGCGGTGGGGGGGAGAGCTGAGGCCAGCAACCGTAAACGTGCCCCTATTTATTTGCACTCCATACAGCTTACTTTGTCCAGATTAAGAGAGATACCGGACCATCAGTTTCCAGAAAAGTGGTGGTGTACCTGTACAACATTTCAGTTGCACAGTTTGTCCATCCCACACCATCTATATTGATTGCTTGGCTGCTTCTTTAAACTTCTTTTAAAATATGATGACAGAGAAATTTGAGAAAAAATGCACAAGTTATAAGGTTAGGATGGGAGCTGCTCAATTCCACTGCTACATCTCTCTTTTATATCACATTTTTGTACTTATTTTTCTTTTCAAATGACCCAAACTATCGCTACATACAGAAGGCATTCTATGATGCAGGATCCAACATGAAAAGTATCTTTAATAAGGGACTACAAACACAGATTCCAAACATTTGAATTGGGCACTGTACCTGTAAACTGAATTATTAGACAACATATCAAAATGGGTGCTTTGTTTTTTCATTAAAGGTACAGTATACTGAGGTCTGACATTCCCACCAGCAGAAGGAAGTGTTCCATGAACCTTGTACATCTGCAATGCTAAAAGTCTTGCCTGGAAAACCAATGTTGTGCCAATAAAAAAGAACCTCAGCCACCTTAGAAGCACTGTGTATGCTAAGCAATGGAGATTCAGAAAGACAAAATATTTTGGACCAGAAACTGCAGCTTCGCCATTCTCCTTTTTACTTTTATTGCTATGCATTTCTATTTGTTTTGTGTCAAATTATCATTCCACTCCAGCTCAGAGTTAGCCAGGTTGTAACCCTTCCCCCTCCACCTGCTCTAAAATTGGAACACCGCATTTATGTAAATATTTGCTTTTTTTGCTCTGTTTATTTCCTTTCAATTTGATTTTTTAAAAGTCTTCCTTGAATCATAGTTTGTACTCATGATTTCTATGTACAAAGAGCAGACTTCCTTATCCAACTTGTGGTCTGTTCTATGAAAAAGAAATTAAAACATATATTAAAAAATACTTATCTCCTAGGCAAGCAAAATCTTTGATAAATCAAGTTCATAGAATTTTTTGGAAATGGAAGGTACAAAAGGATACCCTAAATGCAGCTGCGCCAAGGATTATGCCAACCACAAGCAAAAAATGTTGAGAAGAAATATCTAAGAAGACAGCAGTGCACTTACTGAATTTTTGAGACAGTCGTCATCCACGTCAAAGTTTGACGTATCCGTAGGGCTGCTGACCTCTGGTATATAAGGTGCTTCACAGTTCCGAATGTTATCCCAATCAATGCCAGCAAAGAATGGATGCTTCTTGAAGTCGTCTATCCCATTCTGTCCAAGTCGGTGCTCCCGGCTGCAAATAAGTCGGCGGATAAGGTCCTTCGCGTTTTCAGACACATCTGCCACCTGAACAGGAAACTGGAACCTCTCCTTTAAAGTAAAGAAAATAATCCTAGTTACAATTTATTTAGTATGGTCAATGTTTACAGTACTGCAGGCCCCCACACTGATGCATTTATAATGTGAGCATCAGCACTGGATATTGATGGACTTGCTGCAGTCACACAGTGGGTAGTGGGGATGGGGCTGAAAGCAGGTCTACTGACTAAAATACACAGTACACTACTTTCAAGCAAACAAACATTACAATGGAAAAAATACTCTAAATGGGAAAATTGACAGACTAGCTGGAATGAAAGAATATAACATTACATAGATGCGTCCCTTCCTCAGCTGATAGATAAAAACAAAAAAAGTTTTCCTCCTCAAGTTTTAACCTTCAAAAGCTAGTCAAAAAATATATTGTTAGTCCAATAAAAAGGCATCACTTTACTTACTTTTTTGTTTTCTTTTTATTTATCAACTATTTAAAGAGGATTAACACAGCAACCAAGTTACTTTATCTGTTCCTCAGCACACTCCAGAAACATACTAAGATCTGTCACATGGTGTGTATGGGGAAGATGAAAAAATGGATTTTTGTTAAGATAGGAAATGACAATCTATACAAGTTTTATGAGAACCGCAGTTTCATAATTATGTTATAGCCTAGAAATACCAGTGTAGTAGGGCTGTGAACGTTTATGATGTATGTTGTTTGCAAAGCCAGAAGAAGACCAGGCACGGATCTAAGCATAGGTAACACAAGCAAGAGTAAATTAGACTTACCTGCTAATTGTCGTTCCTTAAGGAACTCTAGTCCAGTCCCGGAACCATAGAGTTGTCAACCTCCACCAGCAGCTTTGGAGACTGAAAGATTTCATCACTTTGATGTCACCGGTATAAGTAGACAGGAACCGCC
This sequence comes from Ichthyophis bannanicus, assembly GCA_033557465.1. Classification (NCBI taxonomy): domain Eukaryota; kingdom Metazoa; phylum Chordata; class Amphibia; order Gymnophiona; family Ichthyophiidae; genus Ichthyophis; species Ichthyophis bannanicus. The sequence goes on along the minus strand of CM066033.1, from coordinate 364,715,861 downwards.
CCCTATCACCAGTACCTATTGACAAAGCAGACTCAGCAGAGCAACAAATAAGTAGAATAAAGAAATAATAGCCATAATCGGCCAACAGTCGAAATGAACTCGCACCCATACAGTCCCAAACATTGTTACCAGAAAAAAGGAATGGGTGAACCGAGAACCCCCAAGCCCGGCGCAACTGTGCGACCAAGCTCAAGAGACACTGCTGCGTAAAGAAGGGCCCCGCCTGTCTTCCCTGTGCTTCTTCTCACCCTTCCTACGCTAAACCAGTAGACTGACTGTCTGGACCGCTCTAAAGAATGTTCAGGCTGCCCCTAATGCAAAGACCCTGGGAGGGATCCAGGACTGGACTAGAGTTCCTTAAGGAACGACAATTAGCAGGTAAGTCTAATTTACTCTTCCTTAGCGTCCCTCTAGTCCAGTCCCGGAACCATAAAGGACGTGACAGAGCAGTACACATCAACGGGAGGGACCTACTAGCCCAGCCTGAAGAACTGCTGAGCCAAAACGCCCATCCCCCCCCGTGCCTGCACATCCAGCCGATAGTGCCGAGCAAACGAATGGACCGAAGACCACGTTGCCTCCCTACAGATCTCCTCCGCTGGCACCAAACTGACTTCCGCCCAAGACGCCGCCTGCGCCCTGGTGGAATGCGCACGAAGACCTTCCGGAACCACCTTACCCTTCAACAGGTAGGCGGAAGCAATCGCCTCCTTCAACCACTGCGAGATGGAAGACTTCGCTGCTGCCTCACCTTTCCGAGGCCCCGCAAAAACAAACAGCCTGTCTGACTTCCTAAAGGAGGCCGTTCTCCTGAGATATTTCTTGAGCACTCTCCGAACATCCAAGAGATGCAAACGGCCCCCCGAGCGCTCTTTCTGTTCCGCCGAGAACACCGGAAGCGATACTACTTGGTTGACATGAAACACGGAAACCACCTTCGGTAAAAAGGCCGGAACCGTGCGCAAAACCACCTTGTGCCTGAAAAAGGTCAGATACGGCTCCGTACACGCCAACGCCTGCAACTCCGAAATCCTCCGAGCTGAACAAATAGCCACAAGGAAGAGAGTCTTCAACGTCAAGTCTTTCAAGGAAGCCTTGTCCAAAGGCTCGAATGGTTCTTGAAGTAGCGCGTCCAAAACCAAATTCAGATCCCAAGAAGGAACGGAATCTCGTCTTGGAGGCCTCAACAGTAACACCGCTCTAAGAAAACGCCTAATATCTCCGTGGGCACCCACCGGCTGACCTTGAATCTTACCCCTGAAACAGGCTATGGCTGCCAGCTGCACCCTCAAAGTGCTCGCGGCCAACCCCTTTTCCACACCATCCTGAAGAAAAGACAGTATATGAGGCACCGAAGCCCGCAGAGGTTGAAAACCGCGGTCTTCACACCACGCCTCAAAAACACGCCATACGCGAACATACGCCAAGGAAGTAGAGCGGCGCCGCACCTTCAATAAGGTAGAAATTACTGCCGCCGAGTACCCCTTGGCAGTCAACCTTGCCCTTTCAAGAGCCATGCCGTAAGCGAGAATCGACCCACCTGCGGCGTGCGTAACGGCCCCTGAAGCAAGAGATCCCCCCGCAGAGGAAGCCGCCACGGACTGCCCACCAGAAGCCGAACCAGATCTGCATACCACGGTCTTCTGGGCCAATCGGGCGCCACGAGAACCACCAGACCGCTGTGTTTCTCTATGCGTTGAATCACCTTCCCTATGAGAGCCCAAGGAGGAAACACGTAGAGAAGGCCCTCCAGCGGCCACCGCTGAGCCAACGCATCGAGGCCTTCCGCCATTCCTTCCCGCCTCCGGCTGAAGAACCTCTCCACCTGCGCGGAATCGAACCGTGCCATCAGATCCCTTACCGGTAGCCCCCAGCGCCGCACTATCAACGCAAACACGTCCGGGTGTAGACTCCACTCCCCCGGGTCTACTCTGCGGCGGCTCAGAAAATCGGCTTCGACATTCTCCACGCCTGCCACGTGCTGCGCCGACAGCGCCGCCAGATTCTGCTTGGCCCAGTCCAAGAGTCAACTCGCCTCCTCCTCCAGCGACGCACTCCCTGTGCCGCCCTGGCGATTGATATAAGCTACCGTCGTGGCATTGTCGGACCGCCTTCCGACCCAAGTCTTTTTGGAAACTCTGCAGCGCCAGAAATACCGCTCGCATCTCCAATCGGTTTATGGACCATTGACTCTCTTCCCTTGACCACTCTCCTTGGGCAAACTTTCCTTCGCAGTGTGCCCCCCAACCTGTGAGGCATGCATCCGTTGTCAACAGCCTCCATACAGGAGCCTCCAGAGGCATGCCCCCCTCTAGATTTCCGGGGCGCAACCACCACAGGAGTGCCCGTCGCACTTCCGGAGGACACAGCAACCTTTGAGACAACGCATCCCTCTGATGCGACCAGCGCCTTAGGAGAGAGCTCTGCAGCGGCCGCATATGCGCTCTGGCCCACTGAACCACCTCGATGCTGGCCGCCATCGTCCCCAACAACTGCAAATAGCGCCATGCAGTCGGAGCTCTACAACCCAGAAATCTCCGCACGAGCTCCCGCAATTCCCGTGCTCTCTTGTCCGGGAGAAACACCATTCCCCGACTGGCCTCGAAACGCGCCCCCAAATATTCGAGGGCTTGAGAGGGAGCTAGTTTGCTCTTCGCAAAATTGACCACCCAGCCGAGACTCTCCAACAATTGCACCACTCGCGCTGTGGCCGCCACACTCTCCTCCCGGGACTTCGCTCGAATCAACCAATCATCCAAGTAAGGGTGCACGAGAATGCCCTCCTTGCAGAGCGCCGCCGCCACCACTACCATGACCTTGGTGAAAGTGCGAGGCGCCGTCGCTAGGCCGAAAGGCAATGCTCGGAATTGAAAATGACCCATCGGCAGAGCAAACCGCAGATACTTTTGATGCTCGCGGCGTATGGGAATATGCAAATATGCCTCCGTCAGGTCTAGAGACGTGAGAAACTCTCCCTTTCGCACCGCCGCAATGACTGAACGCAAGGACTCCATCCGGAAATGGGTCACCCGAAGACAGCGATTTACCCTCTTTAAATCCAATATGGGACGGAACGTACCTTCTTTTTTCGGAACCACGAAATAAATGGAGTATCGACCGGAGCCGCCCTGAGCCACCGGAACGGGCACCACCGCCCCTAAATGCCGCAGCCGCTGCAGCGTGCTGGCGACCGCCCTGAACTTCCTTGGGGCTCGGAACGGGGAGAGGACAAAGGCGTCGGAGACGGGGCGCTGGAGCTCTAGGGCATAGCCTTCTCGAATGACCTCCAACACCCACTGATCCGCAGTTAATTGGACCCAGACAGGGTAAAACTCCCACAACCTTCCTCCCACGGGCACCTCCTCCCTCTGGGCCCACGGTATCTCATTGGGGTTTTCTACTGTTGGCGGACTGAAAGGAACCAAATCCTCTGCCCGCCCCCGGAAACCCCAAAAGGACTGATCTCGAGCCATATACCGACCCCGCGAAGGCTGGGAAAATCGGAAGGTTCGGAATCTCCGCGAGTCTCTGGGGACACCCCTAGAGGCTATCGACCCCCGTCCCTGCTTCAGCCTATCCTCCGGGAGCCGACCCCCTTTGGAGTCCCCCAAGTCCTTGACCAACTTCTCTAAATCCTCCCCAAAGAGAAGCTTGCCTCAAAAAGGTAATTTACTAAGCCGCGCCTTGGAAGAACCGTCCGCCGACCAGTTGCGGAGCCACAGATACCTGCGAGCCGCCACCACCGAAGTCATGCTCTTGGCGAGCCCCCGAATCAAATCATAGTGAATATCCGATAGGTAAGCCGTGCCGGATTCCAGCCGTGCCAGATCCTCGGCCTGTTCTTCCGGTAGTCCCCCCCGCAGACGATGGGACCACCACAAGCCAGCTCTCGCCACCCATGCTCCCGCAATGGAGGCTTGCAACGAGAGAGCGCACATATCAAACACCTGTTTCAACAAGGTATCCAGCTTCCTATCCTGCACATCTTTTAATGCCGCGGCGCCCTCCACCGGAATGGTGGTCTTCTTAGTGACCGCCGATACCGCAGCATCCACCTTTGGGGACCGAAAAATCTCCCTATCCTGTTCTGACAACCGATATAACCGGGCCAAAGTCTTGGTCCCCCGGAGCGCCGATTCCGGCGCGTCCCATTCCTCCTGAATCATATCTCGAAACACCCTATGAACCGGGAATACCTTTTGAGAAGTCCTAACCGCCTGCAACAACGGATCCTCCAACACATCCTCAGCTGCAGGCGTCATGGAGGGCATGTTTAAAGTCTTTAGAGTCTCAGCAATCAACGCTGGCAACTCTTCCCGCCGGAACACCCGGACCACTCTACTCTGCTCCACGTCCGGTAGCTCTCCGTCCTCTAAATCCTCCTCCGAGGCCACTTCCAGATCCATATCCGCTCCGAGGTCATCTATCCCATCACCTGACAGACTGTCCTCTCGGAGCTCCCTACGTTTCTTTGCCGAGCCTATCTCCCGCACCGGGAGATCTGCCGACCCCGACCGTTTCCGACGCCTCTGGACTCCCGACTGAGTCCCGAACGCAGGCTGTAGCAAGGCAAACGCCTGCTGCATCAGGGAAAAGAAGTCTGAGGGAATCCCCGCAACGCTCCCACCCAGACCTCCCGCAGGAGCCGAAGACACACCAGTTGTCCCGGACGGCCCTGCCGTCAGCTCAGGAAGACCGAGAGAGGACGGCCGGGATCCCTCTTCTACTGAAGCGGCCGCTGGCTGATCTCCTGCCGGCCCCCCCAGCGCCTTCTCCATACCTACTGGCTCCAGGGAGCAGCCCCAGCATACCCCGGAGTCCAGTAGCTCGCTGCGCTTCACTCCACAAACCAAGCAGCGATTTTTAAGTGGTATGCTACTGTCTATGAGCAACAAACAGCTCTGAAGAGAGAAAACTGGCTCTCTGCCTTGAGACAGAAGCCACTGTCCGTTTTTGTTTTTTTTTCTATTAAAACCAGTAATCTACTCCCAATAGGCCAATCAGCTGAATTCTGAAGGTCCCATGCAAAAACGAAGCTTCTAGCCTGCCCAATTAAAAGAAGAAAATTCTGTCTTTTAAAAGAAATGCCGATTTCAAAATGGCCGCCGCCAGCTTTCCCGCTTAAAAAAGGGCTGACTGACAGCACGCACTGAGGCCCCAAGCCTTCTTTTTTACCTGGGAGCCTCCCTAGGACCTCTACTATCACTCCTGCACTGCCCCCCAAAAAGAATTTCAGCAGCACTTACCCGATCCGGAGGAGAAGGGGGGGAGGAGGGGGGCAGAGAGAAATACAGCTCCGGAGCACAGCTCTCACCCAGCTTCAGCTCCCACTGACTGCTGCAGCCTCTTAGCACACAGCTCTTGCCAGATTATGTCCTCTGCTGCTGCAGACTCTTCCTGCAACCTGCTCCTCACCCTTCTGGCACGGGTTCGGGAGCAGGGAGGTAAGGCAGTCAGGCTCTCAGCCCACTGCACTTTTAAATAGCTGGGCCCCCCACTAAAAGAACCCTTCGGAGAGAGAACAGGAGAGAAAGGCAGAACTGTGACCCCTCCAGCAGCAGCAGATTTTCACCCCAGAATAAAGCAAAAGCACTAAACCAAAAGAGAGGAAAAAAACAACCCCAAAGAAACAAACAAAGCTCTGCTTATTTGATCTCCCTGAGCCCAGTCCCGGGCTCAGAACCTCCAAACTGCTTGGAGACTGAAAGTACTGGTGATAGGGGGCGGTTCCTGTCTACTTATACCGGTGACATCAAAGTGATGAAATCTTTCAGTCTCCAAAGCTGCTGGTGGAGGTTGACAACTCTATGGTTCCGGGACTGGACTAGAGGGACGCTAAGGAACTGCCTTTAGTGCAGAATTCTGATTGTGCTGCCTCTGCTCTCATGCAGCTATCAAATTATGTTGCCTTGCAAAGGTTAAGGCATCGCGGGGCCTGTAACCGCATGCTCAGCTTTCTGGAAGTGATTACTGAACAGAGCTTGTTCCTGCAGCCAGAGTATTAACCAGCCACCTGCAGCACATTATACAAAGCTAGACCCCTCCTCCCCTAAGTCCTATAGACTAATATCCAGTATCCCATTTATCTCCAAGTTAACAGAGAAAATTGTCCTTACACAACTTCAGGATGACCTCACTGAGCATGTACCTCTAGACCTTCACCAACATGAGTTTAGACAGTATCATGGTGTGGAAACCCTCATTACTTCCCTACTAAACACATTACTCACCTCCTCTTAAGACTCCAACAAAGGTTTCATCCTAATATTCCTTGACATTGAGTGTGCCTTTGACTCACTCTCCCATCATCAACTACTACAAAGGCTCTCTAAGACTGGCCTCCATGACACCACCCTCAACTGGTTCTGCTCATACCTTGAAGCCCGTTCACAGCAAGTAAAAATTGGTCATAAGACGTCTAAACCTTTCGCTCAACAAATCAGAGTACCTCAAGGATGAAGCTTCTCAGCTCTCCTTTTCAACATCTTCATCCAGCCATTATGTCAAATATTCAGAAATCACAAGATTGTATACCAAATCTATGCCAACAACATAATGTTCTTCACTCCCTATAACCCCCTATCTCCTGAGATCACCAACGTACAGAACTGCTTTGAAGAAATCAGAAAAAGGCTTAACCTACATAACCTATTCATTAATGAAGAGAAGACAGAAGCCCTATACATCATCACCAACTCAACCTTCTCACCACCGTCGACCCTGAAACTAGATAAAGTGGACATCAAAGTAAAAACAGAAGTAAAATACCTGGGCATAATATTAGACCAACAGCTGAACTTTCAATCCTACATAAAGAGAACAACTACCTCCGTCTACCATAAATTATGAACTCTAAAACAACTCCACCCTCTACTAACCCCAGAACTATTCTGAACTGTCTGCCAGACTATGATTATACCTATCCTGGACTATTGTAACATTATTTACCACGGCTTACCTAAACACACCCTTCATTCACTACAGATGGACCAGAACACAGCAGTACGAATAATCTTCAGAGCTCTGCGCTATTCTCACATCACAACCATACTGATACAACTTCATTGGCTTCCCATCTTTGTTAGAATTAGATACCAGGCTCTCATCTTAATATTTAAAATCTTACACAAGGAATCTGCTGTCTGCCTTCAGACCCTGATCTCAAACCTCAAGAACGAAAGGCTAAGAAGAAAGAACACCCTCAATTTATGATCCCACCTCAGAAAATTAGAAGCAGGCAGTCAACTTGTAATCAGGCACTTACCCTGTTCGCCCGCACATTATGGAATTCCCTACCCCTTCATCTAAGAAGGTGCTCACACCTGACCGAATTCCGGAAAAAAATAAAATCATCTCTCTTCCAGGAAGAATACAGAACTAACTTGGACTCAGAGACCCAACCGCTATAGTAAATACTGTTGAATAACCTACACATGCACTGTTAAAGCATTAGACCCAACACAGAATACAAATGTAGATTTACATGCTTTATTTTAACTATACATTATTTCAGAGTTTCTATTTACTTTGCTGTTATACTGTTATATATTTAGTTCCCTGTACAACAGAGTGCCCCCTATGGCCCTGTTTTCGATTCTTGGTCATCTGTAAACTGCTTTGAATTGTAGAAAGGTGGTATAAAAATAAGCTTAAATAAATACATTGTAAAGGCTACCTAAGCTTCCATTTATACCAGAACAAATTTCAACATACTAACTTTTTTCCTGCAAATTATAGCAATAAAATGAATCAAGTAATTACATGAAGTAGGGCTAAATAGGCAGATCTACAGAAGTAAGGACAGAAATTGTTCTTACTTGTAGCTTTGTACTATTTTACTCAAAATGCTGTGCAGAAGTTTTGCATCCATCCAAAAACTGCTTTCACAACACCTGATAAAGAATTGCATGCAAAAGTTTCAAGAGGGGGCAAGAGAAGGAGAGCATACTGACTTTATGATTCATTATCTTCCCGTATGTCTCCACTAAGGATTCTGCGTAGAACGGGGTTTCTCCATAAAGCATCTCATACATGCAGACGCCTAGGGACCACCAGTCACACTCTGGGCCATACTTCCCCTTCCCATCCTCCATAGCTTGCAGGATTTCTGGAGAGATGTAGTCAGGCGTTCCCACAGCAACTGAGGACTGGACCTGCAGAGAACAAAATGGGAAGGATCAAACAATCGTTATCATATGTTGATTTGGGGGCAAATTTCACTAAGCCAGCTAGGTACAAGGTGTGTGGTTACTTTTGCAGTTAATTTTAAAATAAAAAGCACAGAGGTGGGTTTTGTCGAAAATCACTTAAGTGGGTATAAAAGCACCCATGTACTTTGCACCTATTTGTATGGGCACAGAAATGTGGGCAAATTATCTATGTGTATTTGAAAATTACATGCGTAAGTAAATAAGTCCTTGGGAGCACCTCTTTTAATGGGGCCAAATATACACTTTGTGAAAATCAACACAGTTTAACCTATCCATCCAACCAACTCAATTATTACTCGCCAGATTTCTGTTAAATGTTTTTGTTTAATTTTTTACAAATTAGAGCATTACACACTAAATTTAAATATCACAGACTGCAACAGAGAGCAATATGGTTGAACTAGAAAAAGAGAAAAACCTCTTTAATCTACCGAAGTCTAAGCAAGAGACAATAAGGAAGGCAACCAATGTCAGAAACGCTCTGAAGTTTCAGGATTTCATCAACTCCAGCACGACCCACTGTGCAAACCGCACACTTGCAAAGGGTGGCTGCTCTAGGAAGGTGGCACAGCACAATGAGCTAGACCGACCCAGGCTTAGCGATGAAATGGTGGTGGGCAGTGAGCAGAAGGAAAGGCAGGCCGATGAGACCTCAGCTGTAGAAATCTGAAGCATGGGGCCTTTGAGGTCATGCATGCACTGAAGGTACAATGTGTCTCTGCCCCCTAATACAGCTTCTTGTTTATCTAGGGGCAGGGGATGTATCAGACCTTCAGCGTGCACATAGCCTCAAAGGCCTCGAGAGAGCTGGTGGGGGTGGCAGCAGAAAAGGAGGGGGAAGAGAGAGAAGGGGGTGATGCTGAATTACTGGGAAGGGGCAAGAAGCTGCTTGACTATGGAGTGAAAAGAGAGAAGGGAAACGTTCCAATGGGAGGGAGGTAGAACTCAAAGATGCTGGAGGATGGGAGTGAAGGAGCTGGACTGTGGGGAAGGGAAGGGGAAGATGCTGAACCACGGGAGAGGAGGGATGGGAAAATGCTGAACTGTGAGGAAATGATGAGCATGATGGAACCATGTGGGAGAGCTTTCATTCACACATGAAATAAATCACAATTTCAAAATGGAGGAAAAATAATTCAGAACTTGTCCAACCTCAACACTTAATATGATGTGAATCATAGTTTGAAATAGATCAGCAGTAGCCAAAATGTTCCTATTTATCTCATGTGTGAAAAGAAATTATATATGCTATGTTCCAAGAAAACGATTTAATTATATACAAAACTTATCTTTTTCAAAATTTCCTTGTGCATGCTCCACATTAACACACAAGAAAAATTTCAAAATAAGTTTTGTAGATCATTAGTTTGTTTGGTACATCTGAAAAACGTTTTGCATATGAGATAGTTTTTTTGACCATTGGCGATCAGTTCCAAGCCATGTTAATGAGAAGGGGAAGGGCAAAAGTGGTATTATCAGACTCAAGGGGCGGAATATGTAGAAGCTAATGAGGATAAAACAGAATTGCTTAACAAATATTTCTGTTCTGTGTTCCCAGATGAAGAACCAGGAGCAGGACCTCAGAAAACACCCACAAACAGGAACAGAAGCAAGGGGCATCTTGAACAATTTTCAGAAGACTGTGTTCGAGAGAAACTAGCTAAACTTAAAGTAAACAAAGTGATGGGACCGGATGGGATACACCCTAGAGGGAACTTGGGAACGTTCTAGCAGCTCCACTGACCAGGGGTGGCTCAAGGCAATCTGCTGCCTGAGGCAAAAGATGAGATGGCGCGCCCCCTCCCCTCCGTAGAGATGGGCGGGGCTTTTTCAGAGCTCCAATCAGGGACTGAACCAAACCAAAAAGCTGATTAGAATATATGGAGGAAATACAAGATGTTTGCACACCAGGGAACTAAAAGACAGCGAGAACCAACAGCACAGTTTTATAAAACCAAATTATAACTCATTTTTATTTTGTTGTGATAAACTGCGTTATGGATCTTGCTTTTTCTTTTTCAACATATATTTTGCATCCACAGTGGGTGCATAGCAGAACCAGGACATTCATCCGCAGAACTCAATATCTTAAAAAAAAAAACTGATTCTGATCATTTCACTAACAAACATTCTCCAGTACAGCACAGTTACTTACCTGTAACAGGTGATCTCTGGGAACAGCAGGAATAAGTCTTCACATATGGGTACGTCGGTACCGACGGAGCCTGAGCAGGAACACTCACCAGCGTCCAATCAGAAAGCTTTTGGGAGCATCCCACAGCACCTGCATGCTGCCTTACCGCCTTTCCAACTGTCTCTCCTCAGTTGAGTTTTATAGCTGAGACAAAGAGGGAGAGAGAGGGAAAGGAAGAGAGATAGAGAGAGAGACAACTCCTAGGGGAGGTGGGCGGGTTGTGAAGACTTATTCCTGCTGTTCCCAGAGATCACCTGTTACAGGTAAGTAACTGTGCTATCTCCAGGAACAAGCAGGAATGAGTCTTCACATATGGGGACTCCCTAGCTTTTGATGCCAGGGAGAGAGCCCATAAGATGTGTGTCCCTGGGACAGGGCTGCACTTCCCCACCTGGATCTCTGCCATCCTCTGAGGGATGGTGGGTAGGAGTTGATTAAGTATGGAACAGGTGTTTGAGAACAGCCTGACCAAACAAGGCATCCCAGCGGGAGTCCTTGTCCAAACAGTAATGGGCTGTGAAGGTATGAACCGAGGCCCAAGTGGCTGCTCGACAGATGTCGTCGATAGACACAGAGTTCAGGTGAGCCATTGTGGCTGCCATGGCTCTCACATTGTGAGCTGTGACATGGCCCTCCAGAGAAATGTTCTTGCTCTGATAGGCGAAAGAAATACATTGGGCAATCCAGTTGGAAAGTGTTCTCTTGGAGACTGGTTGTCCCAAATGAGAAGGATCAAAAGCAACAAAGAGTTGAGAAGACTTTCTATGTTGTTGTGTCCTCTGTAAGTAAAGCACAGTTACTTACCTGTAACAGGTGATTTCTGGGAACAGCAGGAATTAGTCTTCACATATGGGTACGTCGGTACCGACGGAGCCTGCACGGGAATGCTCCCCAGCATCCAATCAGAAAGCTTTTGGGAGCATCCCTCACGCCTGCGCGCTGACTTCCCACCTTTTCCACTGCCTCTCCTCAGTTGAGTTTCATAGCTGAGACAGAAGGAGAGAGAACGAGGAAAGGAGATAGATAGATACAACTCCTAGGGGAGGTGGGTGGGTTGTGAAGACTAATTCCTGCTGTTCCCAGAGATCACCTGTTACAGGTAAGTAACTGTGCTATCTCCAGGAACAAGCAAGAATGAGTCTTCACATATGGGGACTTCCTAGCTGTGGGTGCCAGGGGAGATCCCATAAAATGTGTATCCCTGGGACAGGACGGCATTTCCCAACCTGGATCCCCGGCATCCCCTGAGGGATTGGGGGTAGGAGTTGAACAGAGAAGAGCTGTAGAGGAACAGCGAATCTAAAGACTACAAAAAAAATGAGTCTTTAGAATGTATGTCAAGTATCATTAAAACATTTAATGAACTAGTACAATATAGAGCTTACCTACTGGATTGTAGGAAGTAGAACTGTGATGGAGTGTACTGTAGATGCAGTAGCGGAATCCTCAAGGTAACTTCACAGCAGTGAGGATGAAGTTCCAAATCTGGAATGGGCAGGTAACCCAGGTGTCAACTGGGGTAGGAGAAGAACGGCAGGTCTTCAATGGAAAGCTTTATGGAAAAAAGCTGAAAACTCTTTTAGGTACAGAGTTATTAACATTGAGGACTAAAAGAAGAAGACTGACCGATCTGGAGAATTAGCCCAGTCCTGAAGGGAAGAGGGGGTATGGAAAAAAGCCCCTATTCCCAAGGAGAACAGAAGTGTACTCAGAAATACTGAAGATGTACACCGTCTTTCCTAGCTGGTAAGGGATAGGAAGACATTGAAGTTTAATACGTCATAGACAGGGAGATCTATAACAAAAATAGAAGCTGTTGACAGCACAGCAGTAATTGTGTGTATAACCGCTCCCACTTACTGAGCCGCATGAAAATAGGCAAGTTGACTGTCTGGACCTCTTAAGAAGGTAAAAGCTTTATAGCACAGACAGTTAGGGAGATAGCAGGTAATACATGGCGTCCTATGGACATCTCCCAAGGGGCATATATATATATATATATGGAGAGACATACATATCTATATAATGTGCATATATGTCTAGATATGTGATATATATATATATATATATTGATGGGCATGACTTATGCCCACACAAATTACAGAAATATGTATGTATAGGACATATACATACATGAATATAAGTCTGAGGATACATGCCTGCAACTGAGCCCTACCAAAACATTCACATGGGGAATGTGATGGGAAAAGATTCATCTAATAATAAGGGGGTGAAAACCACCTGAAGATATATAGAGAATCTATTTCAGCAGTGCAGGAATGTAGTTCAGTGGAATAACCAGGAGGGTTGCGTGAAAAAACAGAGGATAATAGCAGTCTGGCAAGAGCACGTCAGGAGTACTTTAGGACTCTGACATGTCCAAAGGACAAAAGAAAAACGCATAAACTAAGATACCAGGATGACCCAGTGAAGGGACACAGGGGTACCAGGTACACTAAAAAAGTATGCGTTGTCCAAGTGGAGCAGAAAAGCATAATGCCAAGCTGTAAGGAAAAAGGGGTAGATTCCTGCAAGATTGGGAACTCCTTGGATATTCACGCAGAAAAAGCTTGTCTTCTGTATCACAACAGGAGACAAGAGGGTATAAAGAACCCATATAGTCATGGAATGATTATATAAGTTTTTTCTACTATATGGAAAAAACCCTCAGAGATAAAGTTCAATGCTCTGTAGCAAGGGCCCATAGTAGTAAGCTTCTCTGAAGATTGCAGAGAGCATTGTGCAGGAGAATTATGAGAAAAAACTGACTGAAGTCAGGTGTGTTGCCACATCCTAGGAAAGGATATGGCTAGAAGAAGAGAACCTGCAGTGAGTAGTATTATGCAAGATAGTTGAAAGTAGCTTGCAATGAGCAGTAAAATAATCACTGGAACTCCTGCATGCACAGCAACTGAACAAAACAGCAGGGGGATTCTCCTGTATAAAACAGAGAGAAAACAGACAAAGTGAGTGGAGATATTCCCGTCCCTGTCTGATGAGTTGTTCAGAGCATGCAATGAAGGATAACAAAAAGTCTACACTGGAAAGATAGAGAAGTATTTCAGTATAGTATCCACTCAAGCAGGGGAAACCCTGGAAGAGAGGGGGTTGGAAGGTGACTTACCATGTGGTAAGTCAGCTGAAGGAAAAGATGTCCATGTGGGGACAGAAACTATCACGGGATAGTTGTAACCTCCCTTCGTAGTAGTAAGAAGGAGAGAATTCTGTAACCCATGGACAAAAGTATCCTAACAGCTTGGCATACTGAAAAAGAAAAAACCAGTGTAGAGTTTGAAAAATAAACTTCTGCTAGAAGAAGTTAACTGCAGACTGTAACATACAGGATCCTATGGTTGCTGGTTATGATTAGACTGGTTAGAGTCTGGAGACTTCAGACTAGGCTGAGATGTCCCTTGCTTGGGTACATCTGGAGGATGGGCAGGAGAAGGGTGAAACCTTCTTTTCTTAGGGAAAGGTTTGGTAGGACATTTCCTACGCCCTGGGGAAAAAGAAGGCTTAGGATGGTTTCCAGAACCAGGGAAGTCAGTGGAGCAATGAGCAACCTGACGTAAAGCCTCTCTATTGAAGAGATTTTCTCCAGTACAAGGAGAATTACCCAGTGTATGTTGTGCCCATCTGCTCAAGTCTGAAGCTTGCAGCCAGGCTTTACGACATGCTCCAATGGCAGAGGATCTGCTAACAGACTCAAAAGAGTCCAGAGAAGCACGAGAAAGAAACCAAGAGATATTCCTGCTATGATTAAGAAGCAAGGAATAGTCAGTGGCCTTAGGCTCTGACAAAAAAGGGGACAAAACAGATAATTTCTCTGTGACCTGCTGAAGTGTCAGACTCATATAAAAAATATATGAAATAATTCTTGAAGCCAGCATAGAAGTTTGGAAGGTTTGACGTCCAAAGGCATCAAGTGCTTTAGATGCACGACCTGGCGGATAAGAAGAATGCTTCTTCTTGCTTCTTACCTTCCTCATTGCTGATTCCACTACAATGGAATGATGTGGAAGTTGTTTTTTTTTTAAATCCCGGAGATAGAGGCACCTGATACAGAACATTAGTGGCTGTAGAAGGCAAAGGAACCTTTAAAGGTGACTCCCACATCCTCAGAAGAAGATCCTGCAAAGAATGATGTAAAGGAAGCATTATATTTTCCTTTTCTGCAGGATCTTGGTTAAAAGTAGATCCAGGAATAGGAATGGCAAAAAAGGTTGCCATGTCAAGGAGAAATTTCTTAAAAGAAGGATCTCCAATAGGAACTATTCCTGGGTAAGCTGAGGTTGAAGGAGCAGCTTGAGCACCAGAAGACATACTGGACTGGTGCAGAAAAAGAATCCTGCTAGATGGACAGTGATACTGACAGTTCTGATTCGAGGCAGTTAGTACTGCATCATCAGTGCCCGGTATCGATTCCAAGGTAGGCATAGAAAGGATCGATGGCACCGATGGAACTGCAGGAATCGACATCGATACCGATACCGGTATCGGAGACGGTACTGTCATCGAAGCAGTAATCGGGGGCTGCTGAAGCGGTACCGAGGTAGCCAGAGAGGCTTGGTGAATATCCTCGGTACTGCGTAGTCGGAAACGATATGGATCGGTTCCGAAACACGTTGGTACCAAGTCATCTAGACTGGATATTGATTCTAGACTCGGCATCGAAGGGAGCGAGTCTATCGATGCATGTCTATCGGAGTAGTATCGATCGGTTCCGAAGGTACCGAGGACGTCCGAAGACGATGCCTGGTGAAGAGTGGAACACTCGACACCGGCGCCGATGTCGGGGTATCGGTACCGCTCGAAGCCGATACCAACCCCGAGCATGGCGAAGATACAGGAAAGTCAATCTGGTTCGTATCGATCAGCCCCGAAGGTACCGAGGATACCAGATGACGATCCCAGGTGAAGAGTGGAACACTCGACACCGATGCCGATGCCGGGGTATCGGTACCGCTCGAAGCCGGTACCAACCCCGAGCATGGTTGGGATATAGGAAAGTCAATCCGGGTCGTATCGATCGGCCCCGAAGGTACCGAGGACACCAGATGACGATCCCTGGTGAAGAGTGGAACACTCGACACCGGTGCCGATGCCGGGTTATCGGTACCGCTCGAAGCGGATACCACCCCCAAGCATGGCTCATAAGAACATAAGACATGCCATACTGGGTCAGACCAAGGTCCATCAAGCCCAGTATCCTGTTTCCAACAGTGGCCAATCTAGGTCATACGTACCTAGCAATATCCCCAAAAGACACAGGTTCCACAATGCTTGTACTGGGTCAAGCATTGATATCCTGGGTCCCTTTTTAATAGTGGTTTATGGACCTTTCCTCCAGGAACTTGTCCAAACCTTTTTTAAACCCAGCTATACTAACAGCCCTTACTACATCCTCCGGTAACAGATTCCAGAGTTTGATTACACGTTGAGTGAAAAAATATTTTCTCTTATTTGTCTTAAATAGTTTACCCTGTAGCTTCATTACATGTCCCCTAGTCTTTCTATACTCTGATAGCGTAAACAATTGATCCACGTTTATCCGTTCCACTCCATTCATTAATTTATAGACTTCTATCATATCTCCCCTCAGCCGTCTCTTCTCCAGGCTAAAGAGCCCTAACCTTCTTAGCCTCTCTTCATAGGAGTAGCCTTCCATCCCCTTCACCAATTTGGTGGCTCTTCTCTGTACTTTTTCTAATAACGCTATGTCCTTTTTAAGATACGGTGACCAGAATTGCACACAATATTCAAGGTGCGGTCGTACCATGGAGCGATACAGAGGCATTATAACATCCTTTGTTTTATTCTCCATCACTTTCCTTATGATACCTAGCATTCTATTTGCTTTCTTGGCCGCCGCTGCACACTGGGCGGAGGGTTTTAACATGTTATCCACGATGACTCCTAAATCTTTTTCCTGGGTGGTGGTTTCTAATGTGGAGCCTTGCATCGTGTAACTATAGTGTGGGTTGTTCTTTCCTAGGTGCATAACTTTGCACTTGTCCACATTAAATTTCATCTGCCATTTGGATGCCCAGTCTTCAGTATGTTCTGTGAGGGGTGAGCCCCAGGAACAACCTGAAACCCCGTAAATGCTTTGGAGCCCGAAGACTCCCGCTGGGGTTTTATTGCCAATGAGGTCTTGAGGGCAAGGCCGGAGCCGTCATCATGCTGGGCATCAGACTTACCCTTCAAGAATTGGCTAGTCTTAACAGACTGTTTGTGGGTTACCTGATCCTGGAGAGAAGAATAAACCGGTGTCCTCACCTCAGGAGGAAAAACGGCATCGAGGGAAACTCGAAAAAGGGAAGGTCTTCTCCCAATAATACAGCCTGATGGATAAGAGAAAACAGGGTCAGGACCCAAACAGGTTAGACACCAAGCATTGGAGTCTAAAAAGAAAACCATGTTTCCACAGTGAAGGCACTTCTTAGGGGAAGAAGGCTCCATGTTGGAAAGGCCTGGTAGGCCCAAAAGTTAAAAGAAAAACTGAGGAGAAAAAATTTCTCTAAGTTTAGAAAAGAAAAAAATAATAGCACCAGCGGTACCGGTATCGGCGGGAAAGACACCCGCGACCACAAGGAAATAAGAATTTTAAAGAAAAAAAGTTTCTGCGATGACAGGAGGATGTCCTGTCGGCTCCGCGGAAAAACGAAAACTGAGGAGAGGCAGTGGAAAAGGCGGGAGGTCAGCGCGCAGGCGCGAGGGATGCTCCCAAAAGCTTTCTGATTGGATGCTGGGGAGCATTCCCGTGCAGGCTCCGTCGGTACCGACGTACCCATATGTGAAGACTCATTCCAGCTTGTTCCTGGAGATAAAGCTAGAGCTCTTTTACAGTCCAGGGTATGAAGATTCCTCTCTGCACTTGATGCATGAGGCCCTGGAAAAGAGACAGGTAGGTAGACCTCTTGGTTGAGGTGAAAAGGCGAGACCACCTTAGGCATAAAGTGTGGATTAGTCCTAAGGACCACCTTGTCATGATGGAACCTTGTATAAGGTGGATTAGCTACTAGTGCTTGCAATTCACTGATGCGGCGTGCTGATGTGATTGCAATGAGAAAGATAACCTTCCAAGAACGGTATTTCAAGGAGGTAGTAGCTAAAGGTTCAAAAGGCGGCTTCATAAGCTGACCAAGAACCAAATTTAAGTCCCATGCCAACGGAGGTGGTCTAATGGGAGGTTTTGTTAAAAGGAGGCCTCTCATGAACCTTTCTACAAAGGGATGAGAGGAAACAGGTTGTCCATTTAGAGGCCTGAGGGAAGCTGCAATAGCACTCAGAAGGACTCTTACTGAATTTGTCTTAAGGCCTGCATTAGACAGATGCAGGAGATACTCCAGCAATGATTCCAGAGGTATTGACAGGGGGTTAAGACCCTTTCCAGAACACCAGATGGTAAACCTTTTCCACTTGAAGGCATAAGAACGTCTAGTGGAAGGTTTTCTGGAAGCATAAAGAACATCTTTCACTTGTTGAGAAAGAGGAAGATCCTGGAGATCTAGGCCTTCAGCAACCAAGCCCTGAGGTGCAGAGACTGAGGATTGGGATGCCACAACTTTCCGTCCTCCTAAGAGAGGAGGTCTGGAGCAGACCCTAACTCTAGGGAGGGAGCTTGAGAGAGATGTAGAAGCAGAGGGTACCAAACTTGCCGTGGAAAATGTGGAGCTATGAGAATCATGTGGCCTCTGTCTCTCTGAAGCTTGAAGAGGGTTTTGGGAATTAGGGGAATGGGTAGAAAGACATACAGGAAGTCTTGACCCCAGTGAAGGAGGAAAGCATCCCTTGCCTGAGCCCCCTGAGCTGGAGTTCTGGAACAGAACCGGGGAAGTTTGGCATTCCACGGACTTGCAAAGAGGTCTATGTCCGGGGTTCCCCAAATTTGAAAAATCTTGGATACCTGGTCCATATGTAGGGACCACTCGTGTGGAAGCAGAACTCGACTGAGTCTGTCTGCCCAAGAGTTTTGAACACCTGGAAGATATACTGCCAGAAGATGAATGTGATGCTCTCTGGCGAGGGCCCACAGTCGCAGAGCTTCGTTGCAAAGCGACAGAGAGCCAGTTCCTCCCTGCTTGTTTATATAGAACATGGCTACCTGATTGTCCGTGTGGACAAGGACTGTCTTGTGGCTGAGCAGGGTGTGGAAAACTCACAGAGCAAGGAAGATTGCTCTGAGTTCCAAGAGATTGATATGTAGACAAATCTCCTTTGGGGACCAGATGCCCTGGGTGGGGAGGTCCTGAAGATGAGCTCCCCAGCCCATTAGAGAAGCATCTGTTGTATGAGTTGCCTGGGGTAGAGGCTGTTGAAAAGGACACCCCAGCAACAGGTTCTGAGGGGACTTCCACCACTGGAGGGACAAAATGAGGCGACTTGTGTTTGCTATTTTGTCTGACAGGCAGCCTAATGCCTGGGTCCATTGGGTGGATAAAGTCCACTGAGCTGCTCTCATGTGAAAGCGAGCATATGGTACCACATGAACGGTGGATTCCATGTGGCCTAGCAACTGTAACATTTCTCGAGCAGTTAGAAGGGGTTTTGACTCTGCTTGAGAAGCTAACTGCATCAAGCGAAGGCAACGGGCCTGGGGAAGATAGGCCCTTGCCCTTGTGGTATTCAGTAGCGCCCCTATAAATTCCAGGGACTGAGTAGGGATCAAATTGGATTTTGGGATGTTTATTACCAGCCCTAAATATTGAAGGATACGCATTGTGCAGGTTAGAGGAGTCTTGGCCTCTGATTGAGTGGGAGCTCGAATGAGCCAGTCGTCCAGATAAGGGAAGACAAATATTCCCAGGGTGCGCAAAAAAGCAGCAACCACTGCCATGCATTTCGTGAACACCCTTGGTGCAGAGGCCAGGCCAAAGGGGAGCACTCTGTAATGATAGTGCTTCTCCTGGAAAAGGAACCGAAGGAACCTTCTGTGAGTTGGATGGATGAGAACATGAGTGTACGCATCCTTGAGATCTAGAGAACAAAGCCAATCCTGACTGTGAAGGAATGGCAGCAGAGTTCCTAGAGAAACCATCTTGAATTTCTCTTTGACTAGGAATCTGTTCAACTCTCTGAGATCTAAAATGGGTCTGAAGCCCCCTGTTTTCTTTGGGATAAGAAAATAGGGGGAGTAGAACCCCGTGCCCTGTTGTTGAGAAGGCACTTCCTCTATTGCCCCCTGGGCTAGAAGAGTGGCAACCTCCTGCTCTAACAGGCTGAGGAGGGAGGTTGGAGAATTGAACTGGTGCACTCTTGTGAGAGGGGGCAAGCTGGAAAAATGAAGTTTGTACCCCTCTCTTATGATGAAGAGTGTCCAATGCTCTGCTGTGATTTGCCCCCATTGGGATCAAAGTGACATAACCTTCCTGGGATGGTGAAGGGCTCTGGTCCTTCTAGAGCCAGGAAGGCTAAGTTCTCTAGCAGAGAGTCAAAGGCCCTGAGGGGGCTGAGATTGCTGGGCTGGAGCAGGCCTCGCAGCCTTTGCCTTGGTCTGTTTGGAGGATTGCTGACGTTTGGAAGGAAACTGAGCTGCAGAAGATGCTCTCTGACTATAAGCAGGATAGGATCTTCCCTTTTTAGATAAAGGTGTTTCTTGAACAACCTTTTCTTAGCAGGAGCAGCAGTAGATTTGGATAATCTATCCAAAGCAGAATTTTCAGCATCCATTTGATTGGCTTTTGCTTGCCAATCTTTACCAGATTCTCACCTGTACAAGGGATATTTCCCAATTCATCTTGGACCCAGGTCTCCAAATCAGATGCTTGAAGCCAAGCAATCCTACGTGCACCTATAGCTATAGCTGAGGCTCTGCTAACGCATTCAAAGGAGTCGAAAGCTGCACGGTTGGAGAATTTGGAGATATCCTGGGCATGTTTGAGCCCAGAGAGAAATTCTGGCCTTTTACTGTCCGACATAAAAGGACTTTAAGTCAGCAAATGGTCAGTGACTTCTTTTAAGAACATTCCCATGTAGAGACTATAAGAATTAATTCTCGCAGCAAGCATGGAAGCTTGGAAGACTCTTCTACCAAAAGCATCCAGGGTTCTACATTCATGTCCTGGAGGATTAGAGGCATGTCTCTTGGCACTTCTAATCTTTCTCATTGCAGACTCAACCACAATAGAGTGGTGAGGAAGCTGAGTTTTATGGAAACCAGGACAAGGAGGGACACGATACATGGTGTCCAACCTGCAAGAATGAGGAGAGGTGGATAGAGGTGCTTCCCACATCCTTAACATGAGATCATACAGAATCTCATGAATAGGCAAGGTAGCTGCCTCTTTAGCAGTTTTAGGATATTGTAGAATATCTAACCCCTTAGCTCTAGGCTCTGACTCTGGGGCTACTGTAATAGAGAGGCCCCGAGCCACCTCTCTGATAAAGTCTTGAAAAGACAAGTCCTCTGGAGGCGACATCCTTCATTTAGGAGAGGACTCCTCCTGTGGAAGAAGCATCGCTGCATCGACAGACTCTTCAGAATCCTCAGAGTCATCAGAGGAATCAAAGTTATCGTCTGTCGGGATGCTCTTGCAAAGCCTGATACCCGTACCGACCGGGATCGGTATCGGGAATCATCGGTACCGGGGTATCAGTACCGGAGGGCTGCAGAGGGCAGAGTACCAGCATAGCTGACACCGATGCCGATGTCAATGCCACCAGTACCGGAATCGGTGCCGATGGCGATACCGGACCGGCACCGGCGGAGAAGTCTGTTGCAGTACCACGGGCGTCGATGCCACAAGGAAAGCCGCCAGACTGCATTCGATGGACATAATCCTCTGATCCATCAACGCCACCAATGCCTGGAAGTCGGTACCGGTGGAAGCCACTGGTACCCCAGAGCATGGCACCAGGAGATCTGTTGAGGCCACGCCATCTAGATCATCCTGGAACCCCGATGATGATGCTTTAGAAGCCGAAGCCTCCCGCCGGGGTAATTTTGCCGGTGCAGAATCCTCGAGGGCAAGGCCAGGGGCATCTCGATGCTTAGAAGGAGATTTGCCCTTCGAGGACCGGCTGGATTTATGTTTAGTTACCTGAGATCCATGTGAGGAAGCAGCAGCCCTGGAAGACGTCGATGCCACCGAAGCTGCATCAGAGGGAAACAGGGTAGTGAGCTTGGCAGCTCGGTTCTGTCGACCTCTCTTAGACATCATGGAACAGGACACACAATCTTTAATGGAATGGTCAGGGCCTAAACACTTGAGACACTAGTCATGGGTGTCGGTGACGGAGATAGTACCGCCACATTTCGTGCACTTCTTAAATCCTGAGGCAGGTTTTTCCATATTTAAGGAAAAGGGTTTTGGGCCTAAGGCCCAAAACTGAAGTACACCTGAAGAAAAATAAATGGAAAAAAGGTCTTTTTTTTTTTAAAAGAAAAGAATAAGAACCGGCGGTACCGGTATAGCGTCGAGGAAGGCAGGAGGAGTGGCCTAGTGGTTGGGGCAAGGTACTTCAGGCCGGAAGGTCGGGGGTTCAAATCCCACTAGAGGACAGCAACCTTGGGCCGGAAGGACTGGGGTTTCTAGTCCCACAGGTGCTCCTTGTGGTCTTGGGCAAGCCACTTAACCCTCCATAGCCCATGTTCCCTGTAAAATAGTTATCTCCAAGTTATAATGCCCTGTTCAATGTAATTTCAGTTTGTTCGATGTAAACCGCACTGATGCAGAATAGCGCGGTATATAAGAGAATGTAATAAATAAATAAAAATAAATAATAAATGCGACAGAAAAGAAATAAAGAAAAAATAAGGAAATTCTTCTGCGGTGACAGGAACACGACCTGCTGGCTCCGCGGAAAAAGAACAACTGAGTAGAGACAGTTGGAAAGGCGGGAAGGCAGCACGCAGGCGCTGTGGGATGCTCCCAAAAGCTTTCTGATTGGATGCTGGGGAGCGTTCCCGCGCAGGCTCTGTCGGTACCGACGTACCCATATGTGAAGACTCATTCCTGCTTGTTCCCGGAGATCAGTCATATTGTGAACTATTACAAAACCCTACAACAAAGAGCACATCTACAATACCATACCATATCAGCACCAACTTCCAAAACTCACAAAAGGAGCCCATGTAAAAAAAGATCACTGTAAATACTTCAGTGGGCCCTGGAAAGCACAGTTACTTACCTGTAACAGGTGATCTCTGGGAACAGCAGGAATAAGTCTTCACATATGCTTCCCAGCGTCCAAAAAGAAAGCTTTTGGGAGCATCCCACACGCATGCGCGCTGCCTTCCCGCCTAAACACTTCCCTCTCATCAGGTGGGTTTGTAGCTGAGACCGAAGGAGGGAAGCAGACAAATTAGAAAGAGAGAGAGAGAGCAACTCCTAGGGGAGGTGGGTGGGTTGTGAAGACTTATTCCTGCTGTTCCCAGAGATCACCTGTTACAGGTAAGTAACTGTGCTATCTCCAGGAACAAGCAGGAATGAGTCTTCACATATGGGGACTCCCAAGCTAAGATGCCTGGAGGAGGCCCCAGAATGTTGCAAATCCAATGGATGGGCCATGCTTGTTCCTCAGAACCTCAGGCATCAAAGGGATGGAGGGTAGGAGTTGAACTAGAAAAGAAAAAAGGGGGCTGTGGAACAGCTTGACTAAACAAGGTATCCAGAGGGGGGTCCTTGTGTAGATTATAATTGTTAGAAAATATTGAATTTCAATTTTCTAATGTGGATCTTACTCAAAAGTATTGCGAAAATATTTGGTGAGGCTAATATGGGTCTGTAGTTGAGAGCCAGTACATTATCCTCAAAGAAATTTCCTCACTGTGAAGTAGAGGAAAATAAATTTTGCAATACAGGAAGAGATAAGAAGTCTTATGACTAGAACTAACTCCAGAAGAAAAAATGGGGGAGTTTAATGAGGTTGGACTTTGGAGAAAATAGCTAAAGCTTCTGTAAAGTCCAAAGTTTGAACTCCTTGTCCTTGGAGCAGAATAAGGCCCTAGGAAAGAGTGGAGATAAATCTGACTGGTTTGGATGAAAAGCTAGAAATACCCTTTGCAGAAAAAAGGATAGGTCTTTAAGACCCCCTTTATCCAAATGAAAGACCAAGACATTTGTAATAGGCGTTGGGCCCTGTCACACCGCCCCCCTGGTGGCAATGGCGGGTCACAGCAGAAAGGGGGTGGACATGCAAAGTTTGTTTGTGGAGTTTAGCTCAATTACAGGGCCCAGGTTTTTATAGGCCTGGTAGCCTTCTGTGTAACTAAAAGCTCCCAAGAATATCACAGTCCGAGGGTAGGGAAAAATTAAGGCTTTTATTTCCCGTGTTGCAAATAGGTTCAAATAGCACAGCTTACATCAACACAAAAGAATGTCCTTGTTCCAGGTTAAAAGAAAACATGAACTGAAGAAAACCTGTTAACTTCACAGCAATACCAAACGGAATACAGAATCAAGCTTTTACCCCAGACCACAGCTATTCCTCCGCTAAGGGCTCAATTCTTTCGGGCAGGCAATAGCTACAATCCATCGGAAGGTCCGAGGGATCATCTGGGAATTCCACCTGCATGGGCTCGCAGTCTGTAATGTCTAGGGCAGCGATGGCGAACCTATGGCACACGTGCCAGCTGTGGCACGCGAAGGCCTTGCAGCTGGCACGCGGGAAGGTCCGCAATCGAAAAAAAAAAAACCAACCCTGTCTGCTGCCGCTGTCGGGGCCGCCGCGGCAGAATCGAGCGTGCCGCGGGGCCCCCCTGTACCCGGCAGATCCTGCCCTCCCCGTAGCAGCTCTCTCTTTGGAGCTACAGTCAGACGCGCCGGCTTGCAGAGCGCGAAGGGAAGAGTTTCCCTTTCGCGACTCTGTTAAGCCCGCGGGGGCTGATGGGAACTTCCCATCAGCCCCCGCGGGCTTAACAGAGCAGCGAGGGAACTCTTCCCTCGCGCTCTGCAAGCCGGCGCGTCTGACTGCAGCTCCCAAGAGAGAGCGGCGCCGGGGAGGGCAGGCGCTGCCGGGTGGGTACAGGGGGGCCCCGCGGCATGCTCGATTCTGCCGTGGCGGCCCCGACAGCGGCAGCAGACAGGTTTCTTTTTTTTTTTAATTTTCCCTGGGCTGGGCTGGGCTGGGCTGGGGGGGTGGGGGTTAGGAGTGGTGATGGGCTGGGCTGGGCTGGGTGGGGGTTAGGAGTGGTGATGGGCTGGGCTGGGGGGTTAGGAGTGGTGATGGGCTGGGCTGGGCTGGGGGTGTTAGGAGTGGTGATGGGCTGGGCTGGGCTGGGCTGGGGGGGGTTAGGAGTAGTGATGGGCTGGGCTGGGCTGGGGGGGTTAGGAGTAGTGATGGGCTGGGTGGGGGGGGTTAGGAGTGGTGATGGGCACTGGGCTGGGGGGGTTAGGAGTGGTGATGGGCTGGGCTGGGCTGGGGGGGGTTAGGAGTGGTGATGGGCTGGGCTGGGCTGGGGGGGTTAGGAGTGGTGATGGGCTGGGCTGGGCTGGGGGGGTTAGGAGTGGTGATGGGCTGGGCTGGGCTGGGCTGGGGGGGGGTTAGGAGTAGTGATGGGCTGGGCTGGGCTGGGGGGTGTTAGGAGTAGTGATGGGCTGGGGTGGGGGGGTTAGGAGTGGTGATGGGCACTGGGCTGGGGGGGTTAGGAGTGGTGATGGACACTGGGCTGGCTGGGGGGGGGTTAGGAGTGGTGATGGGCACTGGGCTGGCTGGGGGGGTTAGGAGTGGTGATGGGCTGGGCTGGGGGGGGTAGGAGTGGTGATGGGCGCTGGGGGGGTTAGGAGTGGTGATAGGCGCTGGGGGGGCTTAAACTAAAAATTGAGTGATGGGGGATTAGGACTGGGAGTGGGCTGATGGGGAGGTTAGGACTGGAAATGGGCTGGTGGGATTAGGACTGGGAGTGGGCTATGGGGGGCTAGGACTGGTAATGGGTTGGGGGGGTTGCTAGGACTGGAAATGGGCTGAGTGGAAGGGGGCTTGAACTGCAAATAGCTGTTGGGGATGGGGCTTGGAATGGAAATGGGCTGAGGGGAAGTGGGGGGCTTGAACTGCAAATAGCTGATGGGGACGGGGCTTGGAATGGAAATGGGCTGAGGGGAAGTGGGGGGCTTGAAGAAGGGAATGGATGCTGGGTGAGACTGGAACTAGAAGGGAGCTGATGTTGGGGGAGGATTAGAATGGGATGGGGCTGGGAGAGTAAAATGGAGAGGGGAAAAATATTTTGTGTAGGAGGGATGAAAAATCTACAATTGGCCAGGTATTGGGAGAGTAATTGGGGATTGAGGATGGAGGGGTAAAATTTGTGTGGATGAAATAGGAATGAGGAAAGAGCAAAAGGAGAAAGATTAGTATGTTAAAGCAGATGTAGAGAGAGAGAGAATGGAAAAAAAAAACTAGAAGAGAGAAGAAAGGACAAATGGACAGCAGACGATGGAGAGTTAGCAGAAAACATGAAGAAACCAGAAGAAAATGGCTGGACCAATTGCAACTGAAAAAAAATGCACAAAAGGTAGAAAGATATCTCTTTATTTTGAATTTATTAACTGGAATATGTCAGCTCTGGGAAATGTGCATCATTAACATCTGCGCTTTGTTTGGTACAAGAGGAAATTCCTATTTGACGTTGCCACTTGTTCTCTTTCCCCAGTATTCACTGAAATGTATTGGTTTAATATTTGCAGTGTTGCCTTTTGATAGGTAGGGTATGGTGCTTTGTGAGTCCTGGTAATGCTGTCAGGATACGGCGGGTTTGCTATGGGTTCTAAATGGGCAGCGTTTGTAGTAGTTCCTAATGTGCCTGGCGGTTGGCACTGGATTATAGTAATGTAGAAATCTTTTAGTCTTTCTTTATCCATACACTCATTAAGAGACATGTTTACTAAAAGTTAGTGTATGGTAACATTATGCAAATATTTATGCAAATAAGACCACTTATGCAAATGACGTGCTGGCACTTTGAGGAAATTCTTTGGTTTTGTGCGGCAGTTTGGGCACTCGGGCTCAAAAAGGTTAGCCATCACTGGTCTAGGGTCTCGCCTTCAGGCTTTTTGTATAAATGCTCGTATGATGCCCCAATGTTCAGCATCTAAAGGTAAGCCTTTGCTTTGTACACTTTTAGAATGTGGACAGTCTCTCCTGCACACTGTTCCTTCTCTAGAAAGTCTCCTGTTTGGTACAGGTTTGTATTTTGTAGCATGAATGCATCTAGAAGGACAGCATTCTCCAGTGCCTTGCTCCTTCTGCTTCACATCATTCGTACAATCATAGTCAGTAAAATAGTAATTACCTTTTCTTCTAAGGTTATCACAGTGAGGTGAGGGCTGAGGCCTGTTCCTGCTGGGGCTTGGCTTCTCTGGCACCCAGGTAGGCCTCCGGTTCTCAGGTCGGCCTTCTGCTGGGGTTAAGCCGCACTTGCAACACAGCTTCTTTCTCCCAGGGCCTTGAAAGTTGCCTTTCAAAATTCCTCTTTCACCTCTCTCCTGGTTACTCCCTGTTGAGCCTTTCAACAGTTGCTGGCCCTTGCCAAACTCAGGCCTTGGACTCTCTGGTACATTCCTTCTCCTTCCAGGGTTAGCTTCCACACGGTATCTTTCCCTCCTGGAAAGTGTGTCTTCTCCCCTTTTGAGATATCTAAAGCAAGTTTCTTCACCTGGCTCTGCTGAGTCTGCTAGGCCGGTTCCATCTGTTAGGACTCCTATTCCTGGATCCTCCTCTCCTTCCAGGAAAGCTCTCCTTTCTCCTTCCCAAGTTAGCTTCCTTTCTGGATCTGGATCTCCATGCGAATCTGGAACTGGAACTCCTTGCACAACTCCCTGCCAGCCTGCCTTTCTCCAGTCATCTGGGTTTTTAAAAGGAATCCTTCCCTTTCTGGATTGGGTGCAGGCCGGTATTGCATCATTGGCTCTAGGGCGTGGTTCCTCAGTCCTCCAGAGGTCCCTCTTGCTCCCCCTATATGGCTCCTCGTGATGCTGCAGCCGGTGTCTGCCTCTTTTTTCTGAGTTTAAAACATTTTCTTCTGCCTGCAGAGGGTCTGCAGTGCCACAGCCCCCAATTTCTTGAAGATCAGTAAAGTCTTTCGTAAGTGATGTCACTTATGACAATGACTTTACATGGAGAGCTTCAGATGTGAGGTAACCGAAAAGGTAAAGAAGGTATTTCCTAATGTACCATAGAAATTGGTTGTCAATTAAGTTTTATGATATGCTGGGACAGCATTAATATGGACAGTAAACAAATCTTTCAGAGTCAGATGTTGTATAGAGATTGACCCAATAACAAGAAGGATTAAGACCTACTTGAGAATATTGATGGAGAATCTGTCTGGTTAAAAATGGAAGAACTATAGAGAAAGTTTAATGGAAAACTGGTACTATGTTTTCCACTTATAAGGAGAGGACTAGATTTCTTTAAAAAAGATCTATCCCCTGAATAACCAGGTCTTGAGATGTACGTGAAGGAGTGCAGAGGAGATCCTTAGTCTTAAGACAGCAAGTCTGGATCCTTCTATAACTTCAAGTAGTAGCTTGAGAAAAAGACGCAATATAAGGGGAAACCATGTTTGCCTCTCTATGAGGACAATATGAGTATCATGTGCTCTTTAGTTCATCATAAGCTACAATGAAGTATAGGGAAGTAGAAGGAAAAATAGTGAATAAGGACCGACTGCAGTGAAAAGAATGCATCCCTGTTGTAGAAATTCCAGTGAGATGTGGAACAATCCAGGGAATTGTGCAATTCTGTACACTTTCACATGGTCTAAGCCCTGGTCACTTTTCCTTAAAAGGAAAATTTTAAGGAAGATGGTAAGATTAGGAAAAAACCAGTCATGTAGGAGCATGACTGGGCAGAGTCTACTAGCTGAAGCCTTTTTTAACCATTTGGAAGCTAGCTACTAGGAGTAGCTCTGAGGCTCTCTGGCAAAGGCCCATAGTTGCAGAGCTTTCTTGTATAATTGCAGAGAGCATGTTGTAGGTTG
Organism: Ichthyophis bannanicus; assembly: GCA_033557465.1. Taxonomy (NCBI): domain Eukaryota; kingdom Metazoa; phylum Chordata; class Amphibia; order Gymnophiona; family Ichthyophiidae; genus Ichthyophis; species Ichthyophis bannanicus. Next base: position 364,687,537 of record CM066033.1, on the reverse strand, counting down.
CTTAGATCTGGCTATTTAATTGCCAGTGTGTAACCTCATCTATTCTGTTGGAGCCAAAAAGAATTGAAGATGGCTAAGAATAGTAGACAGGCTTGATGTCTGCAACAATAAATTGTCCAAATGGGTTCTGGAACCGCTCTTGGAGTTATCTGTTATTAAGGCAGCAGAAAAAAAGTTAGGTCCTATAGGTTAGAGAGGACCGTCAGACATAATTTGGAGTGGTAATACTCAATTTCTGTCTGATAAGCTGACTAGATAGGCCATGTGGTCTTTTTCTGTCATCATGTTTCTATGTTTCACAGCATATTAAGCATTCAGGTTGGATAGGTTCTGAGGTATTTTTCATCCATTTTGAAAATGTGATATTTTTCATATGTGAATGAAAGCTTTCACCTTATGAATTAAAATTTATTACAGCAATTTATGTTTTTTTGTATTATAGTATTAATACTGCTGTAGTCTATTTTAGATTGACAAAGTGGAAGAGGCCATGGGGGAAGGTTAGCGAAGAGATGAGTTCGTCAATAGACACAGAGTGTAGATGAGCCATTGAGGCTGCCATGGCTCTCACATTGTGAGCTGTGACATGGCCTTCCAGAGAAAGGTTTTTACTCTGATAGGTAAAAGAAATACACTGTGCAATCCAAATGGACAATGTTCTCTTGGAGACTGGACGTCCCAAATGGGAAGGATCAAAAGCAACAAAGAGTTGAGAGGACTTTCTATGTTGCTGTGTCCTTTGTAAGTAAAAAGCAAGTGCTCTTTTACAGTCCAAAGTATGAAGACTCTTTCTGCATTTGAAGCATGAGGCCTTGGAAAAAATACAGGCAGGTAAACTGCTTGGTTTAAATGAAAAGGTGAGACCATCTTTGGCATAAACTGTGTATGAGTCCTAAGGACTACCTTATCATGATGGAACCTCGTATAAGGAGGATCAGCCACTAATGCTTGCAACTCACTAATGCGACGTGCTGATGTGATTGCAATGAGAAAGACAACCTTCCAGTAAAGGAATTTCAAGGAAGTAGTAGCTAGAGGTTTAAAAGGTGGCTTCATGAGCTGTTCAAGAACCAGATTTAGGTCCCATGCTACTGGTGGTGGCTTAATGGGAGGCTTAGTTAGAAGGAGGCCCCTTATAAATCTCGCTATGAGAGGATGAGAGGAAATAGGTTGTCCATTTAAAGCTGGGGTCACCAACCTCCATAAACAAGCATGGCGGGACTGGCTCTCTGTCGCTTTGCAACGAAGCTTTGCGACTGTGGGCCTTTGCCAGAGAGCATCACATCCATCTTCTGGCAGTATATCTTTCAGGCGTTCAAAACTCTTGGGCGGACAGACTCAGTCGAGTTCTGCTTCCACACGAGTGGTCCCTCCACATGGACCAGGTAGCCAGGATTTTTCGAATTTGGGGAACCCCAGACATAGACCTCTTTGCAAGTCCGTGGAATGCAAAACTTCCCCGGTTCTGTTCCAGAATTCCGTGTCAGGGAGTTCAGGCCAAGGATGCCTTCCTCCTTCACTGGGGTCAAGACTTCCTTTATGCCTTTCCACCAATTCCCCTAATTCCCAAAACACTATTCAAGCTTCAGAGAGATCAAGGGACAATGATCCTCATAGCACCACATTGGCCACGGCAAGTGTGGTACCCTCTACATCTGCATCTCTCTCAAGCTCCTTCCCTGTACTTGGGCTCTGCACCAGACCTTCTGTCCCAGGAAGAGGGAACGTTGTGGCACCCAAACCCCCAGTCGCATCTCAGGGCTTGGTTACTGAGGGCCTAGACCTTCAAGATTTTCATCTCTCTCAGCAAGTCAGAGATGTTATTCATGCCTCTAGAAAGCCTTCTACTAGACGTTCCTATTCTTTCAAATGGAAAAGATTTACCATTTGGTGTTCAGGGAAGGGTCTAAATCCTCTTGCAATACCTCTGAATTCTCTACTAGAGTATCTCCTGCATCTATCCCATGCAGGTCTGAAAACAAATTCAGTAAGAGTCCATTTGAGTGCTATTGCAGCGTCCCTCAAGCCTCTCAATGGACAACCTATTTCCTCTCATCCTCTTATAGCAAGATTCATGAGAGGCCTTCTTTTAACTAAACCTCCCATTAGACCACCTCCAGTGGCATGGGACTTAAACCTGGTTCTTGGCCTGCTTATGAAGCCACCCTTTGAACCTTTAGCCACCACCTCCTTGAAATTTCTTTCTTGGAAAGTTGTTTTTCTCATTGCAGTCACCTCAGCACGCCGCATCAGTGAGTTGCAAGCTTTGGTGGCTAATCCACCTTATACAAGGTTCCATCATGATAAGGTAGTCCTCAGGACCAATCCACACTTTATGCCGAAAGTGGTCTCGCCTTTTCATCTGAACCAAGAGGTATATTTACCTGTCTTTTTTCCAGGACCTCATGCATCAAGTGCAGAGAGGAATCTTCATACCTTGGATTGTAAGAGAGCTCTCGCTTTTTACTTACAAAGAACACAGCAACATAGGAAGTCTTCTCAACTCTTTGTTGCTTTTGATCCTTCTCATTTAGGACTTCCAGTCTCTAAGAGAACACTGTCCAACTGGATTGCTCAGTGTATTTCTTTCACCTACCAGAGTAGGAACATTTCTCTGGAGGGCCATGTCACAGCTCACAATGTGAGAGCCATGGCAGCTCAATGGCTCATCTAAACTCTGTGTCCATCGACCAAATCTGTCGAGCGGCCACCTGGGCCTCGGTTCATACCTTCACAGCCCATTACTGTTTGGACAAGGACTCCCGCCGGGATGCCTCGTTTGGTCAGGCTGTTCTCAAACACCTGTTCCATTCCTAATCAACTCGTACCCACCTACCCTGGTCGGATGCCAGAGATCCATGGGAGGAGGTAGAGTCCTTTTCAAGGACACACAACCTGGGGTTTCTCCCTGGCATCTACAGCTAGCGAGTCCCCATATGTGAAGACTCATTCCTGCTTGTTCCTGGAGATAGTACAGTTACTTACCTGTAACAAGTGATCTCTGGGAACAGTAGGAATAAGTCTTAACAACCCTCCCACCTCCCCTAGGAGTTGTATCTCTCTATCTATCTTTCCTTTTCTCTCTCTCTCTCATTGTCTCAGCTTTAAAACTCGAACTGGAGAGAGGCGGGTAGGCAGCGCGCAGGCGCTGTGGGATGCTCCCAAAAGCTTTCTTATTGGACGCTGGGGAGCGTTCCCGCGCAGACTCCGTCGCTACCGACGATACCCATATGTGAAGACTTATTCCTGCTGTTTCCAGAGATCACCTGTTACAGGTAAGTAACTGTGCTTTCTGCGTCTTATTCCCACTCAGTCTCCGATTAGCCCCTTTTACTATCTCTGCAGCTCTGTATCTCCAGGAACAAGCAGGAATGTAGTCTTTACATATGGGTATCGTCGGTACCGACGGAGCCTGCGTGGGAATGCGTGGATTCAGCTATGAGAAGGATCAAGAGTGCAAAAAGACATGCATCTAATCCGCCAGGACGTGAATGTAGGACTCTTGATGCCTTTGGGCGTCGAACCTTCCAGGCCTCTATGCTTTCTGCCAGGATTAGTTCCTACATTTTATATATGGGAATGTTCCTTAAGGAGGTTACAGGAGATCTAGAGCTTATGAGCCCTCTCCTTCCTGATGATAAGAGGCAAGATTATCTTACTCTTGTCAAACATGCCCAAGATGTTTCCAAGTTCGTTAATCGTGCAGTTTTAGACTGCTTTGAGTGCATAAGCAGAACCTCTGCCATTGCCATAGGTGCCCGTAGAATTGCCTGACTCCAGGCATCTGACTTAGAACTTTGGGTACAGGACAAACTGGGGAATATCCCTTGCACAGGCGAAAATCTCTTTGGCAAAAATTGGCAAGAGAAAGCTAATGAGCTGGATGCTGATAACACCACTTTGGATAGACTATTCAAGGCTACAGCTGATCCTGCACGGAGAAAATCCTACAAGAAACCATTCTTTAAAAAGAAGAGGTTTTACCCCTCCTATACCCAGCAGGGGCATTCTGCAGGTCAGTCTGCCCGAAAGGGACAGCAGCCACCAAAACAAAGAAAAACAAAGTCTGCTAAGCCTCAACCGGCCCAACAGACTCAGCCTCCACAGGGGCTTTGACTCCCATCTGGAGAACCTGGCCTTCCTGGCCCTCAACGGGCCAGGGCCCTCCACCATTCCAGGAAGGTTGTGTCATTTTACCCCCAGTTGGGAGCAGATAACAGCAGAACAATGGACTCTCTCCATTGTAAAGGAGGGGTACAAGCTTCATTTCCTCAACATGCCCCCTCCTACAGTTGTAAGACTGTTCAATTCTCAGACTTCACTCGAAAATTAGTTAGGTCAAGAGGTCAATTTACTTCTTGCCCATGGGGCAATAGAAGATGCACCCATTTCCCAACAGGGTACAGTGTTTTACTCCCCCTATTTCCTTATTCCAAAGAAAACAGGGGGACACAGACCCATATTAGACCTCAGAGAATTGAACTAATTCCTGTTCAAGGAGATGTTCAAGATGATTTCTCTAGGAACTCTTCTGCCATACCTTCAGAGTCAGGATTGGCTTTGTTCTCTAGATCTCAAGGATGCGTACACCCATGTTCTCATCCATCCAACTCACCGAAGATTCCTTCGGTTTCTATTTCAGGGGAAGCACTACCAGTACAGGGTTCTTCCTTTTGGCCTGGCCTCAGCACCAAGGGTGTTTACGAAATGCATGGCTGTAGTGGCAGCATTTCTTCGCAATCTAGGAATATTCGTCCTCCCCTACTTAGACGACTGGCTCATTCGAGCCCCATCAGAGTCAGAGGCCAGAATTTCCCTATCTTGCACAATGCATATACTTCAGTATTTGGGCCTGGTCATAAACATCCCAAAATCCAACCTAACTCCCACTCAGTCTCTAGAGTTTATAGAAGCTATGCTGGATACCAGGAAAGCAAGGGGCCTATCTTCCACAGCCCCACTGCCTTCGCATTGTGCAGTTAGCTTCCCAAGCAGTGTTAAAAACTCATCTCACTGCTCGGGAAATGTTACAATTGCTAGGCCACATGGCATCTACCATGCATGTGGTTCCCTATGCTCGCCTCCATATGAGAGCAGCCCAGTGGACTCTATCCACTCAGTGGACTCAAGCATCAGACTGCCTATCAGACAAAATAGCAAACTCAAGTTGCCTTATTTTGTCAACCCAAAACCTGTTGGTGGGGTCCCCTTTCCAACAGCCCCCGCCCCAGGTCACTCTAAAAACAGATGCCTCACAGGTGGGTTGGGGAGCTCACCTGCAAGATCTCTCTATCCAAGGCACCTGGACTCCACATCATCTACACATCAATCTCTTGAAACTCAGAGCAATCTTCCTTGCTCTTCAAGTGTTCCACACCCAGCTGAGCTACAAGACAGTCCTAATTCAGACAGACAATCAAGAAGCTATGTTCTATCTGAACAAGCAGGGAGGAACAGGCTCTCTGTCACTTTGCAATGAAGCTTTGCGACTATGGGCCCTCACCACAGAACATCAGATTCATCTCCTTGTGGTGTATCTGCCAGGAATTCAGAACTCCTGAGCAGACAGACTCAGTCGCGTTCTGCTTCCACATGAGTGGTCTCCTCGTGCAGACCAAGTAGCAAACATTTTTCAAATTTGGGGAACTCCGGACATAGACCTCTTTGCAAGTCCGTTGAATGCCAAACTTCCCCGATTCTGTTCCAGAATTCCGGCTCAGGGTTCTCAGGCCAGGGATGCTTTCCTCCTCCATTGGGGTCAGGACTTCCTATATGTCTTTCCACCCATTCCCCTAATTCCCAAACCGTATTTAAGCTTCAGAGAGACAGAGGCCATATGATTCTCATAGCTCCACATTGGCCACGGCAGGTGTGGTACCCTCTGCTCCTACATCTCTCTCAAGCTCCATCTCTGGAGTTAGGATCTGCTCCAGATCTCCTGTCTCAGGAGGATGGGATGTTGTGGCATCCTGATCCCCACTCTCTGCATCTCAGGGCCTGGTTGCTGAGGGCCTAGACCTTCATGGTCTTAACCTGTCTCACCAAGTAAAGGATATCCTTTATGCTTCTAGAAAGCCTTCCACAAGACGCTCTTATGCTTTCAAGTGGAAAAGGTTTTCCATATGGTGTTCGCAGAAGGGTCTTGACCCCCTGGCGATACCTCTGGAATCATTGGAGTATCTCCTTCATTTATCTAATGCAGGGCTTAAGACTAACTCAGTACGAGTCCATTTAAGTGCTATTTCAGCTTCTTTCAAGCCTTTAAATCAGGGGTCACCAACCTGCGGCCCGCGGGCCGCATGCGGCCCACGAGGTCCCTTCGTGCGGCCCGCGAGGCTCTACCCCGGTTAACATTACGTGCGGCCCGCCAAGGATTCCCGCCATTGTATCCACGCGCTCGCAGCTCACCGACGACCACCTGCAAGCGTCCCTTCTCCTGTCAGTGTCATCTGTGAAGCCGGACTTTAAGCGTTTGTCTGCTAGCATGAATCATCAGCCATCTCATTAAATTCAATAAAGGTGATCAGCCATTGTTTTCATAATTTTGCGTTTGTTGTTTTTTTTCGTGGGGGCGGGGAGAAGGGGGGTACGGCCCACGAGGCTCCCGGTAGTCGGCTGTGCGGCCCGCGGCCATGGCTACTTGGTTGTCCGTATGGATGAGGACTGTCCTGTAGCTGAGCAGGGAATGGAACACTCTGAGAGCTAAGAATATTGCTCTGAGTTCCAAGAGATTGATATGCAGAGAAGTCTCCTGTGGAGATCAGATGCCCTGGGTGGAGAGATCCTGCAGATGAGCTCCCCAACCCATTGGAGAAGCATCTGTTGTCAGAGTTGCTTGGGGTAGCGACTGCTGAAAAGGGGACCCCCGCAACAGATTTGGAGGGGACTTCCACCACTGGAGAGACCAAAATAGGTGACTGGAGTATGCTATTTTGTCTGACAGGCAACCTGATGCCTGAGTCCATTGGGTGGACAAAGTCCATTGAGCTGCCCTCATGTGAAGGCGAGCATATGGAACCACATGCACGGTGGATGCCATGTGGCCTAATAGTTGCAACATTTCTTGAGCAGTTAAATGGGACTTTAACTGTATCTGGGAGGCTAACTGCACCAAGCGTAGGCAACGGGCCTGAGGAAGATAGGCCCTTGCAGTTGTGGTATCCAGCAAGGCCCCTATAAACTCCAGAGACTGAGTAGGGGTGAGATGGGATTTTGGGATATTTATTACCAGTCCCAAATACTGAAGGACACGCATTGTGCAGGTTAAACAAATCTGGGCCTCTGACTGGGATGGAGCTCGAATGAGCCAGTCGTCCAGATATGGGAAAACGAATATTCCTAGAGTGCGCAGAAATGCAGCTACTACTGCCATGCATTTCGTGAACACCCTTGGTGCAGAGGCCAGACCGAAAGGAAGCACCCTGTATTGGTAGTGCTTTCCTTGAAAAAGGAACCTTCTGCGTGTTGGATGGATGAGGACATGGGTGTACGCATCCTTGAGATCTAGAGAACAAAGCCAGTCCTAACTCTGAAGGTATGGCAGCAGAGTACAGAGAGCAATCATCTTGAATTTCTCCTTGAATAGAAACTTGTTCAATTTTCTGAGATCTAAAATGGGTCTGTAGCCCCCTGTTTTGTTTGGAATAAGAAAATAAGGGGAGAAGAACCCTGAGCCCTGTTGAAGAAGAGGTACTTCTTCTATTGCCTCTTGGGCAAGAAGGGTAGCAATCTCCTGACCCAGAAGGTTGAGGAGAGATGTTGGAGAATTGAACTGTTTCACCATAGTGTGGGGAGGAAGGTTTAAGAAATGAAGCTTGTACCCTTCCCTTATAATGGAGAGGGTCCATTGCTCTGCTGTGATTTGCTCCCATCTGGGAGCAAAGTAAGCCAACCTTCCTGGAATGGTGAGGGGCTCTGGTTCTTCCAGAGCTAGAAAGGCTAAGTTCTCTAGTTGCAAGTCAAAGGCCCTGAGGAGGCTGAGGCTGCTGGGCCGTGGGAGGCCTGGCAGCCTTTGACTTGGCCTGTTTAGGTGGTTGCTGACGCTTTGCAGCAAAACGACCTGCAGAAGATGCCTGCTGACCATAAGCAGGATAATATCTTCCCTTTTTAGAAAAAGGTGTCTTTTTGAACAATCTTTTCTTAACAGGAGCAGAGGTAGACTTTGAAAGTCGATCCAAAGCAGAGTTCTCAGCATCCATCTGAGTGGCCTTTGCTTGCCAATTCCTGCCAAAAAGGTTTTCACCTGTACAAGGAAGATTTCCCAGTTCATCTTGGACCCAGAGTTCCAAATCAGAGGCTTGTAACCAAGCAATTCTGCGTGCACCTATGACAATAGCCGAGGCTCTGCCTACACACTCAAAAGAGTCAAAGGCTGCACGGTTGGAAAATGTGTTAACATCTTGGGCATGTTTAAGCCAAGTGAGAAATTCCTGCCTTTTATCTTCTGAAATAAAAGGGGCTAAAGTCTGCAGATGATCTGCGACTTCTTTTAGAAACATCCCCATATAGAGACTATAGGAGATGATTCTGGCAGCAAGCATATTAGCTTGGAAAACACTTCGGCCAAAAGCATCAAGGGTCCTGCATTCACATCCTGGAGGATTAGATGAGTGTCTCTTTGCACTCTTTATTTTCCTCATGGCAGACTCTACCACAATAGAGTGGTGAGGAAGCTGAGACTTATGAAAGCCAGGACAAGGAGGGACACGGTACATGGTGTCTAACCTACGAGAATGAGGAGAGGTGGTAAGAGGAGTCTCCCACATGCTCAACATGAGATCATAGAGAATCTCATGAATAGGTAAGGTAGCTGCTTCTTTAGGAGCCTTGGGATATTGCAAAATATCTAATTGTTTGGCTCTAGGCTCTGACTCAGGGGCCAATGTAATGGAGAGGCGTCCTAGCCACTTCCCTAATGAAGTCTTGAGAAGACAAGTCTTCTGGAGGAGACTTTCTTCGTTTTGGAGAAGCAGACTCCTGAGGAAGAAGTACCGGTGCCTCGACAGAAGCCTCCGACTCTTCAGAGTCTTCGGAGGAATCGAAGTATCGCCTGTCTGGATGCTCCTGTAAAGCCCGATACGCGTACCAAGTGGGATCGACATCGGGAGTAAACGGTACCGGTTCGGTACCGATGGGCATCATAGGACAGGGTACTGTTGCGGTCGACACCGAAGCCGATGTCGATGCAATCGGTACCGGCACCGGGAACGATGCGGTGCCGGAGTCGGTACCGGCAACGGAGATTGTTGCGGTACTGGAGGTGTCGAAGCCTGCATAAACGCCGTTAGGGTGCGCTGCATGGTCAGAATATTCTGATCCATCAACGCCACCAGAGTCTGGATGTCGGTACCAGTGGAGGCCACCGGTACCCCAGAACACGGCAACAGGTGATCGGTCGAGGCCGAGCCATCGATGTCAACCTGTGACCCCATAGACAATGCTTTGGAAGACGGAAGTTCCCGCCGGGGTAATTTTGCCAGTGTGGAATCCTCGAGGACAAGCCCGGAGGCATCTCGATGCTTAGAGGGAGATTTGCCCTTCGAGGACCGGCTAGATTTATGTTTGGTTACCTGAGATCCATGGGAGGAACAAGCAGCCCTGGAAGACGTCGATGCCACCGAGGCTGCATCAGAGGGAAACAGGATACTGAGCTTGGCTGCTCGGTTCTGCCGACCTCTTTTAGACATCATGGTACAGGACACACAATCCGTGATGGAATGGTCAGGACCCAAACATTTTAGACACCAATCATGGGTGTCGGTGACAGAAATAGTACCGCCACATTTTGTGCACTTTTTAAACCCGGAAGCGGGCTTCTCCATGAGGAGAAAAATATTCAGGCCTAAGGCCCAAACTGAAAATGCACAGTTGAAGAAATAAAAGGTTTTTTGGGTTTTTTTTGAAGAAAGAAAAGAAAAGACCGGCGGTACCGGTCTGACGTCGAAGAAGGCAGACATGACACAGAAAAATAAAGAAAAAAATAAAGAACTTCTTCTGCGGTGACAGGAACACGACCTGCTGGCTCCGCGGAAAAGAAGAACTGGAGAGAGGCGGTTGGTAAAGGCGGGAAGGCAGCGCACAGGCGCTGTGCGATGCTCCCAAAAGCTTTCTTATTGGATGCTGCCGCGCAGGCTCCGTTGGTACCGACGATACCCATATGTGAAGACTCATTCCTGCTTGTTCCTGGAGATGAGAGAGATTAAAACATGGGAAAGGATGACCATCAAGGTAGGAGCTGAAGCTGGTGAGTAAATGGGTCACAGAGGGAAGTAGATGAGGGCTGTGGAGGGGAAGTGTGGAGGGTGGGAATGTAGCAACAGAGAGGATGAAAGACAGAAGGGAATATGATGTTAGGAAAGGAAAGAGAGAAGGAAAATGGGAGAGCTGGGGGAGATGGACTGGGCAGGGCAAGGCAAAAGGTGAGAGAAGGAGATGGAAAGTTGATAGGAAGGGAAGTGTTGCAATGGGGGGGGGGGGGCAGAATATAGAAATGCTGGACCATGGGAGTGTAGGGAATGGGGAGATGCTGGACTGGCTAGAAGAGAGAGGGGAGAGATTCTGAACCATAGGAGTGCTGCCACAGATGGTTGGAAACATTCATAAACCTTTTGGTAATTTTTGATAAAGGTATAAATATCTTTGTTCTGTACATCACTTCTTGTTTTTTCTTATTGTAATTGTTTTTATTTCAAATGTAAACCATTTTGAATGATGCATATCACTAAGATGGAATATAAATTTTTTTTTAGCTACTACATTTTTTAAGGGGGGGGGGAGCAGCAGCAAAGTGCTGCCAAAGCCAACAAGACAGAAGCACAGCAGCAGGCCTTCAAACACCTGTGCATGCATGTTCAGGGCCCCTCTGATGATGGGAAGCTTGTGTCAGAGGAGGCAGGACCAGCAAGCCATGTGCACGCACAATGCTTGAAGGTCCGTTGCCGTGCCGAGTGGGGGGAAGGGGAGGAAAAATATGCTGGGCACCCTGGGGGAGGGAGAAGGGGAGCTGACAGAAAAGGGGAGATGTTGGACACCTGGGGGGGTGGGTAGGGAAAGGAAAGGGAGATGCTGGACATTGGGAAGGGCACATGGTTGAAGGTTTGCCTAGTACACTTGGGTGATCTTGGGATTGGAGGGTGAGAAAGAGGATGAAATCTGGGTTGACAGAGAGGCAGAAAAGAAATGGAGGAAACAACAAAGGAAAGGTTCAAATATCAGAGATATATACGAGAGAAATGTAAGCCAGGAAAGAGGAGAAATGGCCAAAGGACATTGGAAAGAAAGTTAGAAGGAAGACAGACTGGGAACAACATGATGGAAAAACAGAATGACCAGAAAACAAAGGTAGAAAAACATATTTTATTTTAAATTAACTGAAATATGTTAGCTCTGGAAAATGTGCATCTCTGATGTCTTTGTATTTTGTTCTGCATAGGAGAAATGCGTTTTATTTTATTTTATTTTATTTCTCCAGTTTTTCAGTACATGCAGAGTCTGCTTTCTTGCATTCCTAGTCTAAATTTTCTCTTCATATATTCCTCTCTATTTTGTGGTCCCTTGTTCTATATTTGGTGAAGGTGTGTCTGTTTATTGAATGTATTGCTTCTGTGTAACGATCTGTCACAGTCCCATTTGCTCTGTTTTCCCAGTACTAGGTATATTGGTGCTCTAGGGTGTGGTATAATATTTGTAATGCTGCCTTTGCATAGTTACGGTTATTGCTGAGTGAGTCTTGGCAGTGCTATTATATGACATGTCAGATTTGCCTTAAACTCTTTTTGCAGGGTTTTGTAATTTAGGTTTATTTAATTTGATATACTGCTCTCATAATGAAAACACAAAATTTCAACAGTTTACAAAAATAAAAAAGCCGTGTGCATGTATAAATGAAATCTGGTGGCTGACACTAGAGAGAAGTCATGTGAAAATCTGAAAATCTGCTATCCTTACTCCAGTACTTCTCGACCCTCTCCTGGAGGCATACCTAGACAGTCAGGTTTTCAGGATTCCATAATGAATATTCATGAGATAAATTTGCATATGCTGAAGACCTATTATAATCAATTTATACAATCTGATCTCAAAAATATTAAAGAGGACACACGACACACAACATATAACATATACAAATATATATGTAGGAATGTTCGTTGTGCCAGGAGATAAAATTAACTCCTTCGAATAACAAACCTCTCCCTTTTAATCTTAAAATGAAATTGTGCAAGTGAACTAGTGCAGAACTTCAACAAAATCAGGACCAAAAAGCCACAGTGCTAAGAATAACGAAAACACAACAAAAGTTCTAAACTTAGCTGGCAACTGGAACCAAACCGGGAAACCATGAGTGAATCCAAACCGCTCAGCAGAATAAGGAGATTTTCACCCCCCACCGGGGTCACAAAAGATTTTCCGCCCCACACAGCGCCGCGTTTCGGATCTATCAATCCTTTCTCAAGTGGTATCAAAATAGAAAGTCTCCAGATAATCAGATGGCCAACACTTGGTGAGTTGTATGTTTATATCAGTCCCGCTCCGGTCTCAACATACAACTCACCGAGTGTTGACCATCTGATTATCTGGAGACTTTTTCTATTTTGATACCACTTGAGAAAGGATTGATAGATCTGAAACGCGGCGCTGTGTCGTGGCCCCAGTGGGGCGGAAAATCTTTTGTGACCCCGGTGGGGGTGAAAATCTCCTTATTCTGCTGAGCAGTTTGGATTCACTCGTGGTTTCCCAGTTTGGTTCCAGTTGCCAGCTAAGTTTAAAACTTTTGTTGTGTTTTCGTAATTCTTAGCACTGTGGCTTTTTGGTCCTGATTTTGTTGAAGTTCTGCACTAGTTCACTTGCATAATTTCATTTTAAGATTAAAAAGGAGAGGTTCGTTATTCGAAGGAGTTAATTTTATCTCCTGGCACAACGAACGTTCCTACATATATATTTGTATATGTTATATGTTATGTGTATCGTGGGTCCTCTTTAATATTTTTGAGATCAGATTGTATAAATTGATTGTTTAGGGTACTGATCTATTTTTTGGTATATACATTTTGAGTTATGAAGACCCATTATAAGCAAATATACCCCATGTATATCTGTTGTGGTAATGAGGAGTGGACTGTGAACAAAAACTGGCTTGGCATGATGAGCCTATCTCCGACCATGGTCTCTCTCCTTTCTCCTCCCCATCTAACTCTGATGCCACAGCCTCTGGTGCTCCTCTGTCCTGCTGCTATTGTTGACTGCCTACCTTAATTAATCTAAGCAACCTATATCAGAGGCCCACCTTGGAGGCAGGGGGAGGTGATGTCCAATCTGACCCAGGTAGTACCTGAAAACTTGACTAGCTAAGTATGCCTCCAGGAGAGGGCTGAGAAGCACTGCTTCACTCTAACTCCATTTCACACATAAATTATGTTTAGGCACTCATACTGGGTATCACATTAAGTTACTAATTGCACAAAAGAGAAACTTGGGAAAGACTCCACTGGAATCCACTGGGAGGGGGGAGAGCACCATTGTAATTATTCACACAATGCAGCAAAAGGGTAGAACCAGCCCTGGATTTCATGCTTTACTCCTACTCTGGACTCTGAAAAACACTGCTAATGAGTGCTGCTGTTTAGTAAGAGGGCTGAGCCTCGGTGTTGGAGGGCACTGGACAATGCAGCTAGAACAACTATGACTAGATTTGATTTCTAGGCCAGGCTTCTGCTCCCCAGGTCAGCTGGGGTAAGGGATGCTGCAGAGGAATTATTCAGACCACCTGGGGGGGGGGGAGAAGAGATTCTCAGTTGTCATTCAAGGACTACATGCTCATGTTTCACCCTAGCTGAGTGTGGGATGAAGCCATGGTCTGTGGCCCCTGTCTGAGGACTGTAGCTGCAATGGCTGGACTGAGCTGAACTGGAACGATGATTTAAAAATGGGGGGAGTGGGGAGAGATCCTTTAGGCAATTGCAAAGAGTAGCTTCTGTTGCTATAGCCTGATATAGGTTGGTTCAGATTGAACTGTAAGCTCAAAGGAGCAGGAGGAAACCAAGAGGCTTTACCAGTATATTCAATTTTTTCAGTCAATATAACGTATTTAAATTTTCAGAAAGCATCTGACAAAGGTCCTCATGAGAGATGCCTCAGGAAATTAACTGGTCATGGGACAGAAAGCAATGTACTATTCTGGACTGGAAACTGCCTGCAAGACAGGAAACAGAGTAGGACTAAGACTCTAAGAGGTCAGTTTTCCAAATGGAACAAAAGCCAACAGTAGAGTACCTCAAGAGTCTATACTGGGAGGTGTGCTGTTTAACATATTCATAAATGATATGAAGAAAAGAGCAATAAGTGGGGATCAAGTCTGCAGATGACACAAAATTATTCAGTTATAATAGCAGAGATTGTGAAGATTTGCAGAAAAATCTTATGAGACTCAGAGACTAGACATCTAAATGACAAATGAAATATAAAGCAAAATTATGCCAATAGATACAAAATACTGGTTTCTGAATCTAGAATCACTACTCAAGAAATTCTGAACCCAGTGTGCCAAAGCTGCCAGAAAAGCAAATACAATATTGAGAATTATTAGAAGAGGAACAGAGAACTAAACTGAGTAATAATTATGCCCCAGTATAGGTCCAAGGTGCAATTGCATCTTGAGTACTGTCTGCAGTTCTAGTCACCCCATAATAGATTAAGGTAAATGCCAACACCAGAGTTTACCTTAAGCCAGTGACTATACTGACTGAGAATTTGCCCCATCGGCGCAGCTCAAACTACAAGAATGGCCCAAAGATGGGTGCGCAAAAGCAAAAATGACGACTCCGATGCAATAACTCCTTGAGTCAGCCCAGATTATTAAGCTTGCCCACGGTAAATAGTGACCATGCTATTAGGTCATTGCATTATGACACTTTTTTACTTCAAGTACACTAAAACTGTTTGTATCATTCATTAAGTGGCTTTTTAATGTATCTGTTAAATCTTCTACAAGTCCAAGTGGACGAGTAACCTAGTGGTTAGAGAAGCTACCTGGTGACCAAAGATACCAGGGTTTGAATCCCACTGGCATTCCTTGTGACCTTTAGCAAGTCACTTAAGCCTCCATTGCTTCAGGTACAGATTTAGATAGTAAGCCTTCCAGGGACTGGGAAATGACATCAAGAATTCTGTGCAAAGGCTTTCCATTTACGTGTTGACATGGTAGCAGTGTCACAGCTGAGCTTCCTTCAGATTTATTTAAAAGTTTTTATATACCACCTTAGTGAAATTGCAGATCTACTATTAGTGATTTTTAACTTATCGTTAAAATCATCCATGGTACCAGAAGACTGGAGAGTGACCAACATAAGGGAAGGCCCTGATCACTGCTTGCAAGGCAATAGTCTGCCTGTGGGGATCTGATCTCCCTCAGGCAGAAGAGGAGGAGTGAGCAGAGACCCCTACTGTCTTCCCATGGGAGATCGGATCCCCGTAGGCAGAATAGTACGGGAAGGCCCCAATCTCGGCTTGCCAGAGAGCGGTCTGCCCACAGAGATTCAATTTCCTGTTGGGCAGAAGAAGATGAGAAAGCAGAGACCCATGCTGTCTACCCATGGCAGATTAGATTATCACGGGTAGAACAGTAGGGAAAGGCCCTGAACGCAGCTTACAAGGCAACAGTCTACCCGCGGGGATCCGATCTCCTGTGGGGCAGAAGAGGAGGAGAGAGCCATGATTGTGGCAAAGACCCCTACTGTCTGTCCACGGGAGATCAAATCCCCGGCAGGCAGAACAATAGGGAAAGGCCGCAATTGGCTTGCAAAGCAGTAGTCTGCCCAGGGGATCCTATCTCCTGTGGGCAGACTACTGCATCGGCGTCGACAACCTCGGTCCCGAATGGGAGGTCGAGAGGGACCTTGGCCAAGGATCGACTCGAGACCTGATCGACTCGAGGATCGGCTCGGCCTCCGGTGTCAACTTCGACGTCGAAGTCCCGATGGTCGGGGCGGATGGACCGGCGAGACCGGCTATCAGCGCTTGCTGCTGCTCCATGAAGACAGCCATGCTGCTCTCCAGGGCCGCCATCCTGAGACCAAGCTCAGAAGGCTCCGCAGCTCCTGGCTCAGGTCCCGATGCCATTGGGCCTGACGCCGGCTCTCCCGAAGGAGTCTATGAGGACAACAGACATTACCTTGTCCGACATCTCCGGCTCTTTGCAAGGTTGTTTAGCCGGCCTCTCCGACTCCGAGGACCCAGGGTGGCGGTCCGGGCTCCGTGGCCTTGAACCTGAGGGCCCAGGCCGATCAGAGGCATCCAGCGACGCCACACTCACGAGTTTTTTTCTTCCTCTGGTGTTCCCTGGAGGGAGACTCCCACTCAGAAGACACACGATGGTGCTCGGGCTCCGATTCCTGAGATGGCAAGGCCTCTGACGAGGTCCGGGCCCGGATGGATGCGGACTCACCTGCAAGGTCAAACCACTGGGCTGCCAGTGAAAAATAAAAAGAGCACGAACGCTAGTCACGAAGGACAAAAACAAAAAATATCACCGGACTCGATACCAGTGTACCGAGCCGGAGGCGGGAAGGGGAACCGGCGTCGAACGGGGAAGCTGAAAGAAATTATTCAACTTTTCTACTTTTTCCATGGTGGAAATGGGACCACGTCCATTGGGATCCATGGAAAAAAGAAGACTGAGCAAGCTGGCACTCTTGGGTGGGAAGGGGACCGCGCATGCGCGATGCAATCCCAAAGGCTTTCTTTAAAAGCTGTGGAATTGCTCCACACGAGGGCTCCATCAGTGCCAATGTCACCCATTTGTGAGGACTGACTTCCTGTTTGTTCCTGGAGAACAAATTTTTGAATATCAACTGACAGGGGCCAAATGGGTACGGTGGAAGGTGAAACAACTGAGAGCAGCGTTGCAGGAATTGCAAGCTGATCAGATAGCATTTGCGCTACAGCGCACTAAACAGGTTTACTATGAATGAGGAGATAAAGCAGGGAAGATCCTGGCAAAGAAGTTGAAGAGGCAGATTCAGCGGAGGATGGGGAGGTGTGCAGAAAGGAAAACCTCAAAAAGAAGCAATTTGTATACTTTCATCGGAAATTATACATATAACAGGGGGAAATAGAAGGGGAATAGATAAAGCAGTACCTGAAGGGCCTCGATATCACTTGCTTGGAGGTGGTGGTTGGGGAGTCCCTAGATAGAGACATAGAGAGAGGGGAGAATGAGGAAATGATAAAAGATTTACCACTAGGGAAGGCCCCAGGGTTGGATGGATTGCTGGGGATCTTTTACAAAACCTACCAGAAGGAGCTTAGTGGGGTCATACAGAGACTGATTAATGGGCTTTGGAGGAAGGGGGGAGAGCTCTCCAATGAGATGCTTACCGCAGGGATTACAGTGCTACATAAGCCAGGTAAAGATCCTCTGAGCTGTGGATCGTATAGACCAATATCTCTAATAAACGTAGACACCAAGATTCTGGTGAAAGTTTTGGCAAGGTGACTTGCGCCATGGATGGGGACCTTGGTGCACCAAGATCAAAAGGGATTTATCTTGGGTAGGCAGGCTATGGATAACATTAAGCGGGTGGTGGAAATGTTGTGGGCCACCAGTCAAGGAAAGGAAGAGGCCATGTTCCTATCTACTGATGCTGAAAAGACATTTGATAGGGTGTACTGGGGATTTTTATTTGAGACAATGAATAAAATGAGAGTGGAGCCCAAATTTGGGAAAAGTAACTTCTAACTCTGCACATGGAGACCTGAATATCCGGTCTGAAAGGTAGAATCGGAACCAGCTAATGCTGAATCTCGGATCCCTGAATTAAGTATTCGGTCAAGGAGGAGAGTACAGTCAATGATGTCGAAGGTAGAGCTCAAGTCGAGCTGTACTACGAGAACGTCTTTTAGATTGTCAAGATGAACTGCTATTTTGTTCAAAATCACCAGAAGTGTTGTCTCAGTAATGTAGTGAGGCCGGAAGACCGATTGCCAGGGATGAAATGACTTGCTAGCTTTCCAGAATCTTGAGACTTGATCAAGAACTGCTCTCTCAAGACATTTAACTGAAAAAGGGAGATTCGATATTGGGCGATAGCTGCTTGGCAAGGTAGGTTCAAGATTAGCCTGTTTCTGCAGAGGACGAACAATGGCAAGCTTCCAAGAAAATGGGACCTAACCATGGGACAAGCTGCAGTTTATCAGGTCAAGGTACAATGGACCAAAATTATCCCAGCACTTTTTAATAAGAAGGGGGAATTGCAACATTGACTAAAGAACTGCATAGGCATAATGAATCCAGAAGCTTTGAGAGAAGTAAAGGCGAAAGAGGTACACATTGAGTGAAGGTGCTGGCATGAATACCTGGAGAGGCATCAGGAGCATGCTCAGGATGGGCCAAAGGTAGGGGAGAGGTTATTAATTACCATCAAGTTTCTTTGCAGATCCACTAGCTTAGAGGTTGGGTGGGAAGTGCACTGATCCGAGGAAATATGAGTAACATTGAAAATCTGAGGTGACTGAGGTTATGGTTATGGTTATATTTTAATTTGATATACCGCAACATTGCATAGCAGTCTATGCAGTGTACAATAATTAAAAAGAAAAGGAGTGAAAGGAACTCCATAATGTAGACAGGATGGTATAGGAGAGATAGGAACAGCAAAGAAAAGATAGGCAAACAGAATAAGACAAAGATAAATAAACACAATTCCCTTAGACTATAGGGCTGTCATCACCATGCCCAAAGGGTGTCGTCATACCAGAATAGCTACTCGGGTAAATTAAAAGCAGTCCTAAAAAGGAAGGTTTTCAGAGATTTTTTGAAATTTAATTCTGTGCGGAGGTGGCCCGGTAAACCATTCCAATGTGCCGGAGCCGCAGCAGAAAAAGCTAATTTTCTTGAAGAGTCAGACTGAGTTGGAGGAGTAGCCTAATGGTTAGAACAGTAAGCTGTAGGCCAGAGAAGCCAGAGTTCAAATGACATTGATCTTGGGCAAGTCATTTAACCCTCAGATTTAAAGTCCTCCAGGGACAGGAAAATTCCTATTCTATATGATACAGATGTTTAAATACTTAAAGGGTATTAACACTAGAAGCCCCAAAAGGAATTTTACCTAGAAACCCCAAAGTGCGTCAATTTGCGCATTATCACGACGCCTGCGTTTAGCATGAAATGCAGATGTGAATTAATGTGAAGTTACTTATTTGTTAAATATGTGCAGTATGTGACGTCATTACATGACGTCATCGTGTGTTTATTGTTTGTAATGTCAGAGTAAAACTGTAAACAGTGATTGAGAGATGCGCCACCTAGTGTGAACATGAATTTATACCTAGAAGCCCCAAAGTACGCCAATTGACGCATCCAAGACAATTGAGTGCGTCAATTAATGTACTTTGGGGCTTCTAGGTATAAGGTGAAATTAGACTTACCTGCTAATTGTTGTTCCTTACGGAACTCCAGTCTGGTCCCGAAACCTCTGGGGTTCCGCTCCTCTTCCAGCAGTTTGGAGACTGAGAGACATCACACTTGTGATGTCACTGGTACATAAGCCCCGGAACCGCCTCCAGATACCAGTAACTGATTGACAAAGCAGACTCTCCGGAGCAACAATTAAGTAGTAAACAAAAGAGAAATAGAAATATACACAACTTGTACACTCACTAACCGTACTCTAAAAACCCCCCAACCAGTACACCTGGACCGGAGACCGACTCCGAAATGCCCCGGTCCTCTCCCCTCCTGTAGGGAGTATGGCATCTACTTAAACTGCAAGATAGCTGATGTTGGGGAAACTAACTCACTCACCTGTGCTCCGCCGGCTTGAGATACGTATCAGCAACTTTCTTGTGCTTCAGGCGCTCGAGATTAGCAACCCCCGGGCGGGATATGGGACCAGACTGGAGTTCCGTAAGGAACAACAATTAGCAGGTAAGTCTAATTTCACCTTCCTTAACGTCCCTCCAGTCTGGTCCCGAAACCTCTGGGGATGTAACAGAGCAGTGAAACTCAATGGGTGGGACCTCGCAGACCTGCCTGAAGCACCGCAGATCCAAAACAGGTATCCCGTTCCGCCTGGACATCCAGCCGGTAATGCTTAACAAAGGAATGCAGAGACGACCAGGTCGCCGCCTTACAGATTTCCACTGCCGGCACCAAACTACATTCCGCCCATGACGCCGCCTGCCCCCGCATCGAGTGAGCCCGTAACCCTTTTGGCACTACTCGGCCTTTGAGCAGATACGCAGACGCGATCGCCTCCTTAATCCAACGGGCGATGGAAGCCTTAGAAGCTGCTTCCCCCTTGCGTGGCCCCGCAAAGAGCACAAAAAGCCTATCCGACCTCCGGAAGGAATCCGTCCTACGCAAGTAAAGCTTCAAAGCCCTCCGGACATCCAGGCCGCATAAGTGCTGAGAGGAAGAGTCGTCAGCCGCCGAGGCAAAAACGGGCAAGGACACTACTTGATTCAAGTGAAAGGCGGAGACCACTTTAGGCAAAAACGATGGAACCGGCCGGAGAACTACCTTGGACTCACTAAAAGATAGAAAGGGTTTACGACAGGACAACGCTTGTAGCTCAGAAATGCGCCGCGCGGATGCAATAGCCACCAAGAAAACCACTTTCAAGGTCAGGTCCTTAAGCGATGCTCTCGACAGCGGCTCAAAGGGTTCGCGCCCCAAAGCGTCAAGAACTAGTGGCAAATCCCAGTTCGGCACCACTGGACGCCGAGGAGGGCGCAACAGAGCTACCGCCCGCAAAAAACACTTAATATCCGGATGTACCCCCAAAGACACCCCTTGAATCTTGCCTCGATAACAGGACAGAGCCACTAACTGCACCCGCAGGGACGAGGCCGCCAAACCTTTCTGAAAACCATCCTGCAGAAACGACAGGACCTGCGAGACAGAGACCCGCAAAGGCTCGAGCTGCCTCTCCTGACACCAAGCCTCAAAAATTCGCCAGACCCTAATGTAGGCCAAGGAAGTCGAACGCCGACGAGCCTTAAGCAACGTGGAAATAACCGCCGCCGAATATCCCTTCGCCGTTAACCTTGCCCTTTCAAAAGCCAGGCCGTAAGCGAGAACTGATCCACGTGAGGCATGACTAGCGGCCCCTGAGTAAGGTCTACCCACTGAGGAAGCCGCCACGGCCGTCCAACCACAAGCCTTATCAAATCCGCATACCACGGCCTCCTGGGCCAATCCGGCGTGACCAAGATTACCGGACCCCGATGACGTTGGATGCGCTGTAGCACCCGCCCTATCAACACCCAGGGCGGAAACACGTACAGAAGTTGATCCGCTGGCCACGGCTGAAGAAGAGCATCTAGCCCCTCCGACATTCGCTCCCTTCTCCTGCTGAAGAAGCGACTCACCTGAGCTGACCGAAACAACGCCATGAGATCCATCACCGGCGTCCCCCACCGACGGACCAGCAGGGCGAACACGTCCGGGTGCAGTACCCATTCTCCGGGGTCCACTCTTACCCGGCTCAAGAAGTCGGCCTCCACATTGTCTATCCCTGCTACATGTGCTGTTGACAGTGCCAGAAGATGCTCCTCGGCCCACGCGAACAAATCCCCGGCCTCTGCCTCGAGCGCCACACTGCTCGTGCCCCCTTGACGATTGATATACGCCACCGCCGTCGCATTGTCGGAAAACACCCGAACAGCCTTTCCTGCGAGAGTAGGCTGAAGACCGAGCAGCGCCTTCACCACCGCTCGCAACTCCAGCCTGTTGATGGACCAGCTCCGCTCCTGTTCCATCCACTGTCCCTGCGTGAAATTGCCCTGACAGTGAGCCCCCCAGCCTGACAGACTGGCATCCATCGTCAACGGTACCCATTCGGGGGCCTCTAAGGACATGCCTGCCTCCAGATTTCCTGGGTGCAACCACCAGCGCAGCGCCTGGCGCGTCTCTGGAAGACAGGGCAGTCGCCTTGTCAACGCATCCGTTTGATGGGACCACCTGCGCAATAATGCCCTCTGCAACGGCCTCATGTGTGCTCGCGCCCAGGGAACTCGATCGTCGCCGCCATGGTCCCCAGCAGCTGCATGTAGCTCCACGCCGTCGGGGACGAAATGCAGAGAAACTCTCTGACCATCTGCCGAAGGCGCTGAGATCGCAGCTTCGGAAGGAAAACTTTCCCTAAGCCGGTGTCGAAGCACGCTGCTAGATACTCCAGGTGCTGAGATAGCGTCAACCGGCTCTTGGCCACGTTGACCACCCAGCCGAGACTCTGAAGAAAGTCCACTACCTTGGCGGTCGCCGCTTCGCTTTCTGCTCTTGACTTTGCCCGAATTAACCAGTCGTCTAGATAAGGGTGAACCAGTACCCCCTCCTTCCTCAGAGCCGCCGCCACGACGATCATCACCTTTGTGAAAGTGCGCGGCGCCGTCACCAGACCAAAAGGCATCGCCTGGAACTGAAAATGTCCCAACGGCACCGCAAACCTGAGAAACTTCTGGTGCTCCCTTCGAATGGGGATGTGCAGATATGCCTCGGAGAGGTCCAGGGACGTGAAAAATTCTCTTTGCACCGCCACTATCACCGAGCGCAAGGTCTCCATCCGAAAATGAGACACCTTGAGGCAATGGTTTACGCACTTTAGGTCCAAGATTGGCCGAAAAGTACCCTCCTTTTTCGGCACTATGAAATAGATGGAGTATCGACCGCTGCCGCATTGGTCTGAAGGAACCGGCAGAATAGCCTTCAGGGCCAACAACCTGCGCACCGTGTCGTGCACAGCCCGATGCTTGAGCCGCGCCCCACACGGCGACCTCACGAATGAATCTCTCACTGGTCTCTGGAACTCTAAGGCATAGCCCTCTCGAATCACTTCCAGCACCCATTGATCAGACGTGATCTGGACCCAAGCAGGGTAAAAATCCCGCAACCGACCCCCTACGGGAACCAACCCCACTTGGGCCCGCTCGGCTTCATTGTGATTTCCGAGAGCCCGAAGAGGTGGAGGAGAAGGAGGCGGCTCCAAACCCTCAACCGGCTCCTCGAAACCCCCGAAATCCCTGGCTGCGGTAAGGAAAATGCCCCCCGCTGAGACTGTCCAAACCTGGGGAAACGAAAGCGCCGAAAATCTCGCAATGGACCCCTAAACCCGGACGAGGGACGCCCCTGTTTCAGCTTGTCCTCCGGCAACCTGCCGCCCTTGGACTCCCCCAAATCCTTAACCAACTTCTCTAAGTCCTCTCCAAACAGGAGCTTCCCCCGAAAAGGAAGCTTACTCAACCGAGCCTTGGAAGCTCCGTTGGCAGCCCAGTTGCGTAACCAAAGATAGCGCCGAGCAGCCACAGCCGACACCATACTCTTAGAAAGACCCCTGATAAGGTCATAATGAATATCCGCTAAATAGGCAGCCCCGGACTCCAACCTGGCTGCCTCCGCCAAAAGCTCATCGGCCTTATCTGCTTGAATACGCTGTACCCATCTCAGGCACGCTCTCGCCACCCAAGCACCACAAATAGACACTTGCATCGAGAGAGCATTGACTTCAAAAACCTGCTTTAACAGAGACTCTAATCTCATGTCCTGGGGGTCCTTAAGAGCAGCACCCCCCTCCACGGGAATGGTAGTTTTCTTCGTAACAGCCGATACTGCGGCATCCACTCTGGGAGACTTAAACAACTCCCGATCCTGATCCACTAGCGGATAAAGCCGCGCCATAACCCGAGAGCCCAGGAGAGTAGACTCTGGCAAATCCCATTCCTCCTGAATCATTTCCTTAACCACTCTGTGCACCGGGAAGGCACTTTGAGATTTATGAAACGCCTGCAACAACGGGTCCTCCAGGGAAGTCTCCTCCGACGGCCCCCCCGTGGGCATATTGAGCGCCTTCAGCGTCTCCGAGATAAGAGCCGGCAATTCCTCTCTCCGGAAGATGCGCACGACCCTGGCTTGATCCTCCTGCTCCACAATTTCACCATCCTCCAGGTCGTTCTCCAAATCGTAGTCTAGATCCTGCTCCTCCGAACGCAGGCCCTCCGATAGCATGGACTGAGCTGACCGCTCCCTGTCCGCCCTGGGCATCTTTGCGAACAGCCCCGTCACGTCTGCTTCCAGTGGTGCTCCTGGCCGTTTGAGCCCTGAGGTCCCCTCCGAGACCCCTCCAATCTGCGTATCTGAAGAACCGCCTAAGGCCTTCTGAAGCAGCATAACAAAATCGGAAGAAAAAATTGCTGCCAAACCCCCGGGCAGAATGGACTGCAGAGCTGAAGGCCTCGAGGACGATGTGCTGGGCACGGGATCCAGAGAAGGGATGCTGGGGGACCCCGGCCAACGGGGGGAAATGGACACCGGCCCCTTAGCTTCATCTGCCTGCTCTGAGGCCCGCTGCAGAGCTGCCGTCTCCTGAGTGCAGCCCTTACAAATCCCTGCGTCTGAGAGGGTGCCTTTCTTAACCCCACAAATTAAACAGAGAGGCCTAGGCATCCTGCCCCCTGAACGGTGCCCTAGAGCTATAGAGCACCGTAGGCAGAGAATCGCACAAAAGCACTGCTAAAACCGATGTTTTGTTGCACCCCCCCTCAAACAACTGTGCTGTAAGGCTGCCTGCCTGTGGCTGCCGTCCCGTTTTTGTTTTTTTTTACACACCAAGAAAATGAAGGCTCATGCAGCACAAACCGTGCCTCTAACCGACCACCAGAGACCCGTCAAAAAACGAGGTTCCCTGACCCCGCTAGCAGCCGCTCAAGGCCCAAGAAAGGGAACGCGGCCTGTTTCCTGCGCTTTAACCACGCGGCTCCAACCGACCCGCCAACACCGCGGCGCTATGGAAACTGCGCCCCGAGGCCTGTCTGTCCTAGCGACAGCGAGCCCCTCTTACCTGCGCCCAAGGACGACCAGTCCCACGCTCTGCTGTCTCCGGCGCTACCGCTGAGCGCGGGAACCGCCGGGCCGAAGGTGTCAGCGTCGGGCAGGATAAGGAGGCAGACAACTTCTCCCTTGCACTGCCCGTATCTCCGACGGCCTCAGTAGCTTAAGCAGGCAAGACTTCTGCAGCTACGGACCTCGGACCCGGACCGTCTCTGGTGAGCTTTTTCGCCCCTCCTGCAGACAAGCAGATGCCACGGGGGGAAGGGAGGGGGGGTACAGGACCCGATGCAACTTAAGGGCAAAGAAATTAATGGAAAGAAAAAAAATAAATAATTAAACAATTAGAAACCAAAAAGAACAATTAAAGAAAGAAAGAAAGAAAGAAAGAAAGAAAGCAAGCCCCTTAAACCCCACTGGCTCCTAACTCTCCTTAATTGTTCCTCTGGTGAGCCGCAGACGGCTCACCACCTTCCAGCTGCTTGGAGACTGAGGTAACTGGTATCTGGAGGCGGTTCCGGGGCTTATGTACCAGTGACATCACAAGTGTGATGTTTCTCAGTCTCCAAGCTGCTGGAAGAGGAGCGGAACCCCAGAGGTTTCGGGACCAGACTGGAGGGACGTTAAGGAAATTCATTTTCCCGCTAGGTGGTGCATCTGTTATTAATTTTTGATGCACATATTTGAACATCTTGACCTTACTAACAAAGTCATGGAACATGACTGACATGGCTCTAGCAGTGGCGCTGGTATACAACTTCGAAGATGAATTTGCATCAATGGACGCACTTTGGGGCTTCTAGTGTTAATGAGCAAATAAACCTTTTTCAAAGGAGGGGAAGCTGTAAAACTAAAAGTTGTAAGGAGGTAAACTTAAAAATGTCAGGAAAAACCTTTTCAATGAAAGAGTGGTAGATAACTGAAATGCTCTCCCAACAGTGGGGGTAGAGGCAAAAACAGTGATGGAATTCAAAATGGCATGGGGCAGACACAATGGATCCCTTTACAGCAAGAGGATGAAATCAAAACAAGCTGAAATATCTTGCCTGAGCAGACTAGACGGACTATACAGCATAGTTACTCACCTGTAACAGGTGATCTCCGGGAACAGCAGGAATTTAGTCCTCACATATGGGTATCGTCGGTACCGAAGGAGCCTGCGTGGGAACGCTCCCCAGCGTCCAATTAGAAAGCTTTTGGGAGCATCCCACAGCGCCTGCATGCTGCCTTCCCACCTTTCCCAACTGCCTCTCTCCAATTGAGTTTTAAAGCTGAGACAAAGAGAGAGAGGGGGAAAGGGAAAGAGATAGATAGAGAGATACAACTCCTAGGGGAGGTGGGTGGGTTGTGAGGACTAAATTCCTGCTGTTCCCAGAGATCACCTGTTACAGGTGAGTAACTATGCTATCTCCAGGAACAAGCAGGAATGTAGTCATCACATATGGGGACTCCCTAGTTTTAGGTGCCAGGGAGAGACCACAGAAGTTGCGTGTCCCTGAACAGGGCTCCACTTTCCCCCATGGATCTCTGGCATCCTACCAGGGATGGCGGATAGGAGTAGATTAGGTATGGAACAGGTGTTGGAGAACAGCCTGACCAAACAAGGCATCCCGGCGGAAGTCCTTTTCCAAGCAGTAATGGGCTGTGAAGGTATGAACCAAGGCCCAAGTGGCTGCTCGACAGATGTCGTCGATAGACACAGAGTGCAGATGAGCCATTGAGGCTGCCATGGCTCTCACATTGTGAGCTGTGACATGGCCCTCCAGAGAAAGGTTCTTACTCTGATAGACGAAGGAAATACACTGAGCAATCCAGTTAGACAGTGTTCTCTTGGAGACTGGAAGTCCCAAATGAGAAGGATCAAAAGCAACAAAGAATTGAGAGGACTTTCTATGTTGCTGTGTTCTTTGTAAATAAAAAGCTAGAGCTCTTTTACAGTCCAAGGTATGAAGATTCCTCTCTGCATTTGATGTATGAGGCCCTGGAAAAAACACAGGTAGGTAGACCGCTTGGTTCAGATGAAAAGGCGATATCACCTTAGGCATAAAGTGTGGATGAGTCCTAAGGACTACCTTGTCATGATGGAACCTTGTATAAGGTGGATTAGCTACTAGCGCTTGCAACTCACTAATGCGACGTGCTGATGTGATTGCAATGAGAAAGATAACCTTCCAAGAAAGGAATTTCAAGGAGGTGGTAGCTAAAGGTTCGAAAGGTGGCTTCATGAGCTGCCCGAGGACCAGGTTTAAGTCCCATGCCACCGGTGGTGGCCTAATGGGAGGCTTAGTTAGAAGAAGGCCTCTCATAAATCTTGCTATAAGAGGATGAGAGGAAATAGGTTGTCCATTTAGAGGCTTAAAGGAAGCTGCAATAGCACTCAAATGGACTCTTACTGAGTTAGTCTTAAGTCCTGCATTGGATAAATGAAGGAGATACTCCAGCAATGATTCCAGAGGTATCGTAAGGGGGTTAAGACCCTTCTGCGAACACCATATGGTAAACCTTTTCCACTTAAAAGCATAAGAGCGTCTTGTGGAAGGTTTCCTGGAAGAAAAAGAATATCTTTTACTTGCTGAGGGAGATTAAGATCTTGGAGATCTAGGCCTTCAGCAACCAAGCCCTGAGATGCAGAGACTGGGGATTGGGATGCCATAATATTCTGTCCTCCTGAGATAGGAGATCTGGAGCAGACCCTAACTCCAGGGAGGGAGCTTGAGAGAGATGTAGAAGCAGAGGGTACCACACTTGCCGTGGCCAATGTGGAGCTATGAGAATCATATGGCCTCTGTCTCTCTGAAGCTTGAACAGGGTTTTGGGAATTAAGTGAATGGGTGGAAAGGCATACAGGAAGTCTTTGTTTATTTCACACTTAATATACCGCCCCCCATAACATCGGGGTGGTTTACAAAATAAAATTAATAATTATAGAAAGAGAAAAAAGAAATTACAATAAATGATAGAAAGAGAAGAAAGTAAAGACAGAACAATCAGGTAGACCAAAAGGTAGGAGACAGAGAAATGAAATTCAGGGGGGGAAAGCTAGGGAGAATAGATGAGTCTTAAGGAGAGAACGGAATTTGGGATATGATTCTTCTGTACGGAGGTTGGTGGGAAGGGAGTTCCAGAGAGAGGGTCCTAAATAGTAGAATGCCGATTTCCTGGTAGATTGCAGATGAGCTTTGGAGGGTGCTGGAAGGTGAAGGCGGTTAATATGAATGGACCGAAGACTGCGTGAGGGAGTATGGTAAGTCAGTAGATCCGAAAGGTAGGCAGGTGTAGAGAGATAAATGGCTCTATAGGTTAAGGTGAGGACCTTAAAGGATATCCGGAAGTCAATTGGCAACCAATGAAGGTGGTGCAGCAGAGGGGTGACATGGTCGCGGGGCGAAGCGTGGAGGATCATGCGAGCAGCTGTATTTTGAATTAATTGGAGACGGCGTTTTTGATATTGGGGGAGTCCGGCAAAAATAGTATTGCAGAAGTCTAATCTGGTGATGATCAAAGAGAGAAGAGGAGTGGTGATGGCCTGAATGGACAAGAAGGGGCGAATAGCACGAATTTGTCGGAGACGCAGAAAAGAGCACCGAGAGATGTGAGAAATATGGTCATGAAAACTAAGGGCACTATCAAGGAATACTCCAAGGTAGCGAAGCTTAGGGACTAAAGTAATGATGCAGCCTGCGAGAGATGGGGCAAGTGAAGGAGTAGGAGAGGTGTGCGGGAACCAAATTGCAGCAGTCTTTTTAACATTGAGTACCAGACAATTGGAAGAGAGCCAAGAAGAAATAGTGGACAGACAGTCTTCTAAAGGTGATATATCAGGGTGAGATGATGAAGTGTGATGCAACAGAAAGATATCATCAGCGTAGAAGTAGTTTGAAATCCCGGATTGCTGGATGAGTAGGGCCAAGGGGGCAAGAAAGACATTAAACAATAAGGGAGCCAGAATTGATCCCTGAGGGACACCACAGGGAAGTGGAAAGCGATCGGAGGAAGAAAGGGTGGAGGAAACAGCAAAAGACCGATGACATAGAAACGAATGAAACCAGTGATACACCAAACCACAAATGCCCGCATCCCTAAGGCGAGAGAGGAGAAGGGCGTGATCTACCAGGTCAAATGCTGCGGAGAGATCGAGTGATACCACTAGAGTGATGTTGCCTTGGTCATGAGAAGTATGAATTTCATTTAAGACAGCTGTAATTGTGGTCTCAACACTAAATCCGGATCTGAATCCGGATTGCCTGGGGTGAAGGAAAAGTGTAGAGGCAAGGTAATGAGAAAGCTGTGAGAATACTACCTTCTCCAAGAGTTTGGAAGAGAAAGGGAGATTGGAGACTGGGCGATAGTGAGCAGGGACGGAAGGATCAAGGGTAGGTTGTTTTAAGAGAGGGCGGACTGTGGCATGTTTCCAGGGGGTAGGGAAGAGACCAGATGACAAGCTAGAATTAATGATAGTCAGAAGAGGTTGGAGTAGTGTAACGGGAGGTTCAGAGAACCAAGTAGAAGGAATAGGATCCAGATCACAGGTAGTTTTACGGGTAGTAGACAGTAATTGAAGCAATTCTGGGGATGAGATGGGAGAGAAAGTGGACCAAGTGTGGAAGAGGCACGGAGAGGATGGGGGAGAGACAGGAGGGGGTGACATCAAAGCCTGGGGGCAATGAGGGAGAGAGGAACGGAGATCCTGGATTTTGGAGGAAAAGAATGTTGCCAGGGAGGTGGGGCTAGGGGCCTTTTCGGGGAGAAGAGAGTCCTGAGCAGAAGAAGACTGCAGGCGAGAGAGAGTGTTCAATGTAGCAAAAAGCTGACGAGATCTGTTTGGGGCAGCTATGATTGAGGAGGAGTAAAAAGAACATTTTGCCTGATGAATAACAGACCGATAGTAAGCATGGCAGGATTTGAATTTTTGATAAGATGATGCAGAGGGGGCCTTGCGCCAAAGTCGCTCGGCTCTCCGTAAATGTGAGCGGAGTAGGGAAAGCCCAGCGTGGTACCATGACTGGTGAGTACGGCGCCGGGGTTTGAAAAGCTTGGTAGGGGCAACTTGGTCAAGGGCGCGTGACAGCTCAGAATTCCAAATTGTAACCTGGGAAGAGGGCGAAAGGGAAGAGAAATCGCACAGAGGAGGATGGAGAGCAGCGGAGAAGGCTTGCAGGGTGGACGGGTTAAGACACCGGGAAGGACGGGCGGGTGGAGAAAGGAGAGGAGGAGCAGGGGGAGGGGCCTGAAAGGTGAACAGGAGGTAGAAATGATCCGACCAGGGTATGGGAACTGCGGAGGGAGAAGAAATGAAATACGGAGAGGATAGTGGGGAAATGACTAAATCGAGAATGTGACCCGCAACATGAGTGGGTGAAGAGACATGCTGAGATAAGGAGAGATCATGGAGTAAGGAGGAAAAGGCAACGTCCCTGGCCGAGGTAGGGCAATCAAAATGGACGTTAAAATCACCTAGTAAATGAAGCTGAGGAAACTGAAGAACCAAATCAGAGACAGAAGACAGGAGGGAATCCCAAAGGAGGGAGAAGAGGACGGGGGGAATAAATTAGGAGAAATTGGAGAGCAGGTAAGCTATTCAACTGGAGCAAAAGAGACTCGGGATAAGTTAATGAGGCAGAAGAAATCTTGGAGAGGGGAACCGAGGAGCGGTAAATTACCGCAACCCCACCACCTGACATAGTAAGAAGCGGGATAGATATGGCTTCATAGTCAGGGGGAAGGCGGCGATGAAGGAGAGACTCCTCAACCTCTTTGAGCCAAGTCTCAACCAGGAAAAGGATGTCGATATGCTCTCGGTCAATAAGATCATAAATTAACGCAGTTTTTGAGCGTAGGGATCGACAATTGAGTAAACTCAATCGGAGGGGCGCTGGTAGGGCAGAAACAGAATGTAACAGATTGTGGGGACAAGCAGGAACTTGAGAGGGAGGGGCCAGTACAACGGAGCATAGATGGGCGCGAGAGGGGGTCTGAAAGCGGGAAATCGAAAAGGGAGAAGGCAGGGGGCGGCGACTGGGACGCCGCAGACAGCGTCTCTAAGTAAGGACTGACTGTTGCGCAATCGCGTTGTGCGCGATTACGTCGTATCCAGGGGTGGAGCTGTGATGGCTGGATGCAGCACGAGACGGCTACACAGGTTGGCAGGAAAGTGCTGGGACGCCGCAGACAGCGTCTCTAAGTAAGGGTTGACTGTTGCGCAATCGCGTTGTGCGCGATTACGTCGTATCCAGTGGTGGAGCTGTGATGGCTGGATGCAGCACGCTAGGTAGAAGAGAGAAAAATTAGAAGAAAGAAGCACATACAAAAACACAAAAACAGAAAGCAAGAAGGACAGCCAAACAAACCAAGCTATAAGATGGAGGTAGACAGTGCAAATAATAAAACTATGAAGAACTACAGTTAACTACAGTTAACAACATATGCAGGAAGCGGCTTACAGACGGCTACACAGGTTGGCAGGAAAGTACTGGGACGCCGCAGGCAGCGTCTCTAAGTAAGGTCTGACTGTTGCGCAATCGCGTTGTGCGCGATTACGGCGTATCCAGGGGTGGAGCTGTGATGGCTGGATGCAGCACGCTAGGTAGAAGAGAGAAAAATGAGAAGAAAGAAGCACATACAAAAACACAAAAACAGAAAGCAAGAAGGACAGCCAAACAGCCAAACAAACCAAGCTATAGATGGAGGTAGACAGTGCAAATAATAAAACTATGAAGAACTACAGTTAACTACAGTTAACATATGCAGGAAGCGGCTTACAGACGGCTACACAGGTTGGCAGGAAAGTGCTGGGACGCCGCAGACAGCGTCTCTAAGTAAGGGCTGACTGTTGTGCAATCGCGTTGTGCGCGATTACGTCGTATCCAGGGGTGGAGCTGTGATGGCTGGATGCAGCACGCTTAGGAGGAAGAGAGAAAAAGAGGCAACAGCCTAGGGGTGTGATATTCACTGGCAAAGCTGAGAGATCTGGGCAGGGCATAGCATTTCTATATGTAGTAGCTCTCCAACACCTTGACAGATCCAACTCGACCCGTTCTCAGAAGCAACAAAGCCACCATCTTGACCCCAATGAAGGAGGAAAGCATCCCTGGCCTGAGCCTTCTGAGCCAGAATTCTGGAAAAGAACCAGGGAAGTTTGGCATTCCACGGACTTGCAAAGAGGTCTATGTCCGGGGTTCCCCAAATATGAAAAATCTTGGTTAGCTGGTCTGCATGCAGAGACCATTCGTGTGGAAGCAGAACTCGACTGAGTTTGTCTGCCCAAGAGTTTTGTATGCCTGGAAGATACACTGCCAGGAGATGAATCTGATGCTCTCTGGTGAGGGCCCATAGTCGCAAAGCTTCGTTGTAAAGTGACAGAGAGCCTGTTCCCCCCTGCTTGTTCACATAGAACATGGCTACTTGATTGTCCGTATGAATGAGGACTGTCTTGCAGCTGAGCAGGATGTGGAACACCTGCAGAGCAAGGAAGATTGCTCTGAGCTCCAAGAGATTGATATGTAGATGACTCTCCTGTGGAGACCAGGTGCCTTGGGTGGAGAGGTCTTGCAGATGAGCTCCCCAACCCATTGGAGAAGCATCTGTTGTGATAGTTGCTTGGGGTAAGGGTTGTTGAAAGGGGGACCCCAGCAACAGGTTTTGAGTGGACTTCCACCACTGGAGGGACAAAATAAGGCGACTTGTGTTTGCTATTTTGTCTGACAGGCATCCTGATGCCTGGGTCCACTGGGTGGATAAAGTCCACTGAGCTGCCCTCATATGGAGGCGAGCATAGAGAACCACATGCACAGTAGATGCCATGTGGCCTAGTAGTTGTAACATTTCTCGAGCAGTTAGATGAGGCTTTAGCACTGCTTGAGAAGTTAACTGCACCATGCGAAGGCAACGGGCCTGGGGGAGATAGGCCCTTGCCTTCCTGGTATCCAGCAAAGCTCCTATGAACTCTAAAGATTGAGTGGGAGTTAGACTGGATTTTGGGATGTTTATTACCAGCCCTAAATACTGAAGGATATGCATTGTGCAGGATAGAGAAGTCCTCGCCTCTGACTCTGTTGGGGCTCGAATGAGCCAGTCGTCTAAGGAGGGGAAGACGAATATCCCTAGAGTGCGGAGAAAGCACAGTTACTTAACTGTAACAGGTGATCTCTGGGAACAGCAGGAATAAGTCTTCACAACCCACCCACCTCCCCTAGGAGTTGCATTTTCTCTATCTCTATCTTTCCCTTTCTCTCTCTCTCTCTTTGTCTCAGCTTTAAAACTTAACTGAGGAGAGGAATAAGTCTTCACATATGGGTATGTCGGTACCGACGCAGTATGCGCGGGAACGCTCCCCAGCGTCCAATCAGAACGCTTTTGGAAGCATCCCAACACGCCTGCGTGCTGCCTTCCCGCCTTTCCCAACTGCCTCTCCTCAGTTAAGTTTTAAAGCTGAGACAAAGAGAGAGAGAGAGAAAGGGAAAGAAAGAGATAGAGAAAATGCAACTCCTAGGGGAGGTGGGTGGGTTGTGAAGACTTATTCCTGCTGTTCCCAGAGATCACCTGTTACAGGTAAGTAACTGTGCTATCTCCAGGAACAAGCAGGAATGAGTCTTCACATATGGGAACTCCCAAGCTGAGATGCCTGGAGGAGTCCCAGCATGTTGCGAATCTGAGAGCCATGCTATTTTACCGAAACCCCAGGCATCCTAGGGATGGAGGGTAGGAGTTGAACTAAAAAGATGTGCTGTGTAACAGCTGGACCAAACAGGATGCCTAGATAGGAGTCTCTGTGCAGGTGATATTTAGTGGTAATATTGAGGACAATAAACCAATATGGACCTCACCTGGTGGTATTGTAAAGGGGTATATGGAGGTTCATGTGGATTTGTGAATATGAACCAACAGAATATCCCCAGGGAGTACCTCAATGTAAGGAGAGGTAAATAACTGTGCAAAAAATAGGCTGAGGTTAGAACCCTTAGGGTGAGAAGAAACAATCCCAGTGGAACTGGGGTAGTTCAATGAGGTAGGACTTTGTGGACAACGCGGAAGTCCCTATTAGATAAAACTGAAGCTCTTTTGACTTTAAAGAGACATACTTCTTATAGGAGAAGGGAGCTTCGAAGATCCCTATATCCGATAACAAAGGAGGATAGGAGTAATGAGGCATTGTAGCCTCTCATTTTCTGAAGATTCAGAAAGTCCCTCCTAATTGAAAAGGAAAGTATATGGAGGACTTCAGGTGTACCTAAACTGAAGGTCATGGTACAAAAACTCCTCAACTACCACAGGAAGTGGTTGATTATGGAGAACCCTAAGTATGCTGGGACAGCATGGAAAGGGATAGAGAGTATCTGTCGAGTCCGTAGGGGAATATATATATATATGTATAAGTATATATATATATATATATATATATATATATATATATATAGACAGACAGACCGAAATAGTATATAGACATATATCTACCCACTATCATACATTGCAAGACATATATATAGATAGGTAAATACAGATATATCCCTCATATATGTATATATATATGGGCACAGACATCCAGATGTTCATATACATGTAAACATATATATATGTATACATACCCATGTCCGCACATAGGGTATGTGGAGAGAGAAAGATTTATCTAACAAGAAGGGAGGTACCTGCTTGAGAAGATATTTAGAGAACCTGTACTTCCTGGTATGGATAGGAAGCCCAGGGAGTTCTCTCATTGGCAAGAGAAGTCTAGAGTCCTCTAAGAACTCTAGCCCCTGAATAACCAGGAATGGAGACCTACCTGGAAAATGCAGAGGATGTTTTAAATCTGCAGACAGTAAGTCTGAATCCTTCCATAACTCCAGCAGGTAGTTGGAGAAAAAGATGCAATAAAAATACCATATTTACCCCTAACGAGGGTAAAAAGGGTATGGTGCATTCTTGTGCTCAATATGGATTACGCCATGAAGAGTTGAGGATGGAAGGAAAAGACAAGACAAGGACTGTCTATACTGAAAGAAAAAACATCCCTGGTGAAGGGGTCCCTTGGAGATGTGAAGCAATCCAGGGAATTGGATAATTCTTTAGCTCTTCCCTTAATTAAAGGCCTGTGTCCTTTATTTAAGAAGCCTTTAATGGAAATGGTAAGGGCAAGGAGAACCCAGTAGGCATGACTAGGTAAAAACCCTTCCTAACCATCTGACATCATGTGCTCTCTAACAAGGCCCCATAGTGTAGAGCTGCTCAGCAGAGATGCAGAGAGCATGTTGCAGGTTAATTAGAAGAAAAACTGGTGTTTAAGAGCCAGTAGGCATCATGAACTACTCCGCCAAGCCCAAGGATTGGGGAAGGCTAAGGATAGAAGGTAAGGTGATGTGTCTGCAACAATAGCCAGAAAAGGTTCTTAAACCGTCTGGGACTTAGTGGTAAAGCCAGAAACCACTGAAATTGGAAAACAAGCCCTGGTTGCTTGGTCAGCCAGACAGTGGTCTAACCAGTAAGAGCCCCTGCAGTTCTAATTATTGATAGGGCAGCAGTAGAAATCTTAGGTCCCAAGATTGGGAAAGAAATACAGACATAAGTAGGAGTGGTAAGACTCCGCTATTGTCTGCCAGGAAAACTAAGAATGCAAGGGGGAGACAACTCTGAAAGAAAACTTAGGGGCTTAAGGAAAAGCCCTCAATAAAGTGGTATCACTCTTACAGACCAAATGTCTTAGTAAGAGTAGCAGAGTTAAAAAGAAGACTTACGGTGGAGTAAATCTTTGAAGTAATATGAGAGATGCTGATACAGGAGAAAAAGTCAAAGGTAAAGGCATGGCAACCTTATTGACAGTTGTTACTTCTCTGTGTAGTTCAGAGGACGAGGAGCAACTGTATTACCTGTAAAGCATAATCATCTTAAGAAGCTCTTTGAGCTGATAGTCAGGATGTCTCTTTAAGAGGGACATATGTAAAGTTTAGGATGGAACCGATGTAGATGCTTGTAGTGGTAGGAAGCAAACTACAGGATCTAAACCTCAAACAGGAAAAAGGATTTAGGGAAGAATTTATCAGCCAACCCTGCGGCTGCTGGGTTTGCTGAACCCGTTGAGGTTGTGGTTTCCTGAGCCTGGTTGGTTGTTTCCCCTGCCTGGGAGCATCTGTATGATGGGTAGAAGATGGATAAAACCTTCTCCCATTAAGGGAACAAAGCTTATTAGTATATTTTCTACAAACTGGGATAGAGGAAGGCATAGACAAGCCTCTGAAAGCAATAGTGCCAGTGGTTAACTGAGTAGCCTGGAGTAAAGTCTCTTTATTAAAGAGATTCTCTCCAGTGCAAGGAGCATTTCCCAGTCTATCTTGAACGCATTTGTCCAAGTCTGAAACTTGGAGCCAGGCTCTACGTCATGCCCCTATGGCTATAGCAGAGGTTCTGCTAACAGACTCGAAAGAGTCCAGGGAAGCATGAGTAAGGAACTTAGAAATATTTTGAGCATGATTGATTAGCATGGAAAAATCTGCTCTTTTAGGCTCTTGGAGGAAAGGGGTCAAAAGTAGTAGATCTTTTGTGACTTCCTCAAGAGATAATCCCATATAGAAAACATATGAAAGGATTCTTGCTGAAAACATGGATGCCTGGAAAGTTTGACGTTGTGATAAGGAAGCTTATCATAGCTCAGGAAGGAGCTATAGAAAAGGTGAAGTAACTCTGAACAAGCAACCTGTCAGTTCTGGTAGAAATAAGAAAACAGAATTTTCCCATAAAAGACTACCAGTCCCAGAATGCACCAGGTTTCCAACAGCCATTAGAGGAGCTGAAGTGGGGAAACGTGTGTTCAATCAGGAGGGCTATGAGGTAATCCCTAAGCACTCATCTCAAAGGGCAGGGCCTGATTCAGCACAGCTGCGCTGTGTTAGGGAGGAGCACTCATCTAAGCAGAATAAAGGTAGAGTTTATTTAACAGAGAATCAGCTTGAGCTTGATCATCTTCATCATCAGGAGGATCATCAGAAGCAGAAGCCAAACCGGACGGACAGAGAGGGAAAGAAACCCTTTGGAAGAAAGAGGAGAAAAGCCTTTGAGAGGTCTAGAAGAGTCCAGAGCAGTACTATACTGGGAGGCATTCCAAGGGCCAGCATACAACATTGGACTGGGGAAAGCCAGAGGAATGGTGCTGCAGAGCTAGGAATCTCCAGACGGTACCTGTGAGAGAGACGGCTGCACGTGGAAGGGACCCTAAGACCCGTGCCAGAAGGTATGTGAAGAGAGATCCAGTGTCCAGGGATCTGGATTGGAAGGCTGGACATAAGAACTGGACTACATACTGGCCAGGCTATATAGAGAGGAACTTTAACAGCAATGGAAGCTCAGGTATGAACACTGATCTATGCCCTAGCTATAACCTTGAAAGACAGCAGGGAAACAAGTATTCTCCTGAAAGTGCTCCATTGGGAGATTCATCTATGCCAATCCATGACATTGAACCCATGCTTGTTGAAGAAGAGGGGGTGATAGCAGATGAAGAATCTGTTTACATGGACTGCTCTCTGTCTAAACTCCTTTGGTGATTTTCTGTTATAAAGTACAGCAACCATCACAAAGAAATACAAACTTGTTCTTTAATCTACTCAGAAAAGCTCCTGAGTAAGATTTTTAGCCACGCAGTAGAAAGCAAGCCAGCTAAGGGGTTTCAGCTGGATAACTGCTAGCAATTGAGCCTTACCTAATTGCTTGTGAGCTAGGAGAGAATCACTTCTGAATCTATGTGGGAAGATATAAGAAGTTATCCTGAAAAGAACAGTTTTCCTTTCTTTGTGGATTTTGTTTGCTGTTTGATACATGCTAAGAAAATATTAGCTAAGCCTACAGAAAAGACCAGTTTGTTATCAACCAGGTCTTATTTCTTTTGCTTTGATTGCCTGATAAGTTAAAATGTTGTTTCCTGATTTTGTTTTTTTCAAGTTTAACACTGAAAGCAAGTAACCTGATTTATGTGCTACCAAGCATATCTGTGTTGGGAGAAATAACCCCATAAATAAATATCTTATTGGCTTTACCCAAGAGCACAACTAAATTATTGTCAGCAGCTGTGTCTGGTGTGAATGGACTGCATTGACCACAATCCCTTGCAAATCATATTGACATATGCACTTGCCAAGACTGTGAACATTCTCACCCAGGCAGCCATCTGACAACGTCCAAAGGCATCTAAAGTCTTAGCTTCACGACCTGGCGGATAAGAAGAGTGCTTCTTAGTACTCTTAACACGCCTCATTGCTGATTCTACAACAAGAGAATGATGAGGGAGCTGAGGCTTTTGAAAACCTGGAGAAGGGGGCACCTTATATAGAAGATCAGTTGCTCTAGAAGGTGGGGATACCGTTAAAGGAGTTTCCCACGTTCTAAATAGGAGATCCTGCAAGGATTGATGCAAAGGAAACATGATGACTTCCTTTGGATTGCAGGGGATCTGTATAGGTTGTGGATCCCCTGGTGCAGGGTCTTGACCAGGTATAGGAATGGCAAGTAACTTGGCCATATCAAGCAGGAAAGCTTGAAAAGAAATCTCCCCAGAGGGGAGTCCTCGAGGAAGAGGAGGAAGAACTAGATCTGTTGAAGAACTAGCTCTAGCATCCACCGGTTCATTCAGATTCTGTAGAATAGAAGATCTGGAGGGGTGGAGCATCGGATTATCTTTGAAAGATAGTTGTCGGTACCGCTGAAAACCGGTACCGCAACGCGTCGGTAGCAAATCGTCCATGCTAGGGATCGATTCCAAACTCGGTATGGAAGGAAGCGAGCCGACTGAAAGGAGCATGGGAGGTACCGACACCGATGTTGATGTCGATACCGGTATCGGGACCGGGACCGTCGGTGACACTAATATATGAAGATCAGTCTATGATGGCACTATCGGTACTGAGGTAACCGAATGTGGCAGACCTTGATCATCGGTAGAATGTCTTCGGTACCGTCTGAAGTCGGTACCGAGACGAGTCGGTACCCAGTCATCCAGACTAGAGATCGATTCTAGACTCAGCATCGAAAGAAGCGAGTCTATTGATGCATATCTGGAGGGCACCGACGTGGATACCAGCATCGGTACCGGGGCCGATGTGGGAAGATCGGTCGGTAGCGGCTCTAGTGGCACCGAAGATACCGAGAGCGCTTGACTGCAATCATCGGTGTGGAATGTTTCATCCAGCACCACTGCCGATGCCGGGGTACTGGCATCGCTCAAAGCGGATACCACCACCGGGCATGGCTCAGGTATGTTCACCGAGGTAAAAACCCCGGGAACAACCTGAAACCCCGTTAATGCTTTGGAGACAGAAGCGTCCTGCCGGGGTTTTAAAGCCAATATGTCCTCGGGGGCAAGCCCAAAGGCATCTCTATGATGTACATGAGATCAACCACCCGAGGACTGGCTAGTCTTTACAGACTTTTGTTTGGTTACCTGATCCTGCGAAAAAGAAGATGTAGCTGGTACCCTCAGGTCTGAGGGAAACTGAGTATCGAGTTGAGCTCGATGCTGAAAACTTCTTGCAGAAATAGTAGTGCAGGAGGGACACTCCAGCGGATGGTGTTCAGGCCCCAAACATGGAAAGCACCAATTATGGGTGTCTAAAACTAATTTGGTAGCGCCACAGTTAAAACACATTCTAGTGGCTAGCATTTCCATGAGGGAAAGTGGAGAGGCCTAGCAGGCCGAAACCTGTCAGGCACTAAACAGGAAAAAATTTCCCACAAAAGGAAATATTTGTAGAAGAAAAGAAAAAGAAAACACCGGCAGTACCGGTGAGTCGAGGGAAGGTAGACGCGACCACAAGAAAAAACAAAAATAAAGGAAGAATTTTCTGCGGTGACAGGACGACGTCCTGCCGGCTCCGTGGAAAAACGAAAACTGAGGAGAGGCAGTTGGGAAAGGCGGGAAGGCAGCACGCAGGCGTGTTGGGATGCTTCCAAAAGCGTTCTGATTGGACGCTGGGGAGTGTTCCCGCGCAAACTCCGTTGGTACCGACGTACCCATATGTGAAGACTCATTCCTGCTTGTTCCTGGAGATATGCTGCTACTACAGCCATGCATTTCATGAACACCCTTGGTGCTGAGGCCAGGCCAAAAGGAAGCACCCTGTATTGGTAGTGCTTTCCTTGAAAAAGGAATCGAAGGAACCTTCTGTGGGTTGGATGGATGAGGACATGGGTGTACGCATCCTTGAGATCTAGAGCACAAAGCCAATCCTGACTCTGAAGGTATGGCAGCAGAGATCCAAGAGAAATCATCTTGAATTTCTCCTTGACAAGGAATTTGTTCAATTCTCTGAGGTCTAAGATAGGTCTGTAACCCCCTGTTTACTTTGGGATAAGGAAATAATGGGAATAGAACCCTGTACCCTGCTGATGAATGGGTACTTCTTCTATTGCCCCTTGGGCAAGAAGGATAGCGACCTCCTGACCTAACAAGTTGATGAGAGAGGTCGGAGAATTGAACTGCTTTACTATTGTGTAAGGGGGCATGCTTGAAAAATGAAGCTTGTACCCCTCCTTTATGATGGAGAGTGTTCAATGCTCTGCTGTTGTCTGCCCCCATCTGGGGGCAAAATGACATAACCTTCCTGGAATGGTGCAAGGCTCTGGTTTCCCAAGAGCTAGGAAGGCTAAGTTCTCTAGCTGAAAGTCAAAGGCCCGTGGAGGCTGAGACTGCTGGCCCGGCTGAGGCTTAGCAGTCTTTGCTTTCTTCTGTTTGGGTGGTTGCTGACCTTTCCTGTCAAGCTGACCTGCAGAACGTCCCTGCTGAACATATGCAGGATAATATTTTCTCTTTTTAGAAAAGAATGGTTTCTTGAACAATTTCTTTTTAGCAGGATCAGCTGTGGACTTGGATAACCTATCCAAAGTGGAGTTGTCAGCATCCATCTCATTGGCCTTTTCCTGCCAATCTTTACCAAACAGGTTCTCACCAGTACAAGGGATATTTCCCAATTTGTCTTGTACCCAGAGCTTGTCAGACGGCTGCCTGGGTGAGAATCTTCACAGACTTGGCAATGCATATATCTATATGATTTGCAAGGTATTGTGGGCAATGTAGTTCATTCACACCAGACACAGCTGCTGACAATAATTTAGTTGTGCTCTTGGGTAAAGCCAATAAGATATTTATTTATGGGGTTATTTCTCCCAACACAGATATGCTTGGTAGCACATAAAATCAGGTAACTTGCTTTCAGTGTTAACTTGGAAAAACAAAGTCAAAATCAGGAAAACAACAAATGAAAAGCCACAAAGCAAGAAACAAACTGTTCTTTTCAGATTAACTTCTGATTACTTCCCACACAGATTCAGAAGTGATTCTCTCCTAGCTCACAAGCAATTAGGTGAGGCTCAATTGCTAGCAGTTACCAGCTGAAACCCCTTAGCTGGCTTGCTTTCTACTGTGTGGGTCAAATCCTGCTTCAGGAGCTTTTCTGAGTAGATTAAAGAACAAGTTTATATTTCTTTGTGATGGTTGTTGTACTTTGTAACAGAAAGTTACCAACGGAGTTTAGATAGAGAGCAATCCATATAAACAGGATCTTCATCTGCTATTATTCCCCCTTGTTCAACAAGCATGGGTTCAATATCATGGATTGGCACAGATGAATCTCTCAATGGAGCACTTTCAGGAGAATACTTGTTTCCCTACTGTCTTTCAAGGTTATAGCTAGGGCATAGATCAGTGTTCATACCTGAGCTTCCATTGCTGTTAGAGTTCCTCTCTATATAGCCTGGCCAGTATGTAGTCCAGTTCTTATGTCCAGCCTTCCAATCCAGATCCCTGGACACTGGATCTCTCTTCACATACCTTCTGGCACGGATCTTAGGGTCCCTTCCACGTGCAGCCGTCTCCCTCACAGGTAGCGTCTGGAGATTCCTAGCTCTGCAGCACCATTCCTCTGGCTTTCCCCAGTCCAATGGTGTATGCTGGCCCTTGGAATACCTCCCAGTATACGCACTGCTTTGGACTCTTCTAGACCTCTCAAAGGCTTTTCTCCTCTTTCTTCCAGAGGGTTTCTTTTTCTCTCTGTCCGTCCGGTTTGGCTTCTGCTTCTGCTGATCCTTCAGATGAAACTGATGATCCTTCTCTGGATATCCAAGGTGATCATGAAGACGGTCATCTGTAGAATAAACTCTACTTTTATTCTGCTTAGATGAGGGCTCCTCCCTAATACAGCGCAGCTGTGCTGAATCAGGCCTTGCCCTTTGAGATGAGTGTTCCATCCTAGCACAGCGCAGCTGTGCTGAATCAAGCCTTGCCCTTTGCAATGAGTGCTTGGGGATTACCTCATAGCCCTTTTAATTGAACACACGTTTTCTCACTTCAGCTCCTCTCATGGCTGTTGGAAACCTGGTGCATTCTGGGACTGGTAGTCTTTTATGGCAACATTCTGTTTTCTCATTTCTACCAGCACTGACAGGTTGCTTGTTCAGAGACACTTCACCTTTTCTATAGCCCCTTCCTGAGCTATGATAAACTTCCTTATCACAAGCTCTAGATCAGATGCCTGGAGCCAAGCAATTCTACGTGCACCTATGGCAATAGACGAGGTTCTGCTTATGCACTCAAAGGCTGCACGGTTGGCAAATTTAGAAACATCTTGGGCATGTTTGACCAAAGTGAAAAAATCCTGTCTTCTATCCTCAGGAAGAATAGGACTTAAAGCTTCTAAATCATCTGTGACCTCCTTCAGGAACATTCCCATGTAGAGACTATAGGAACTGATCCTGGCAGAAAGCATGGAAGCTTGGAAGACCCGACGTCCAAAAGCATCCAGGGTTCTGCACTCACGTCCTGGAGGATTAGAGGCATGCCTCTTTGCACTCTTGATCCTTCTCATAGCTGATTCCACTACAATAGAATGGTGAGGAAGCTGAGTCTTTTGGAAACCAGGACAAGGAGGGACTCGATACATAGTATCCAGTCTGCGAGAATGAGGAGAGGTGGTAAGAGGTGTCTCCCACATCCTTAACATACGATGATATAAAATCTCATGAATGGGCAAGGTAGCTGCCTCCTTAGGAGTTTTGGAATATTGTAGAATTTCCAACTCCTTGGCCCTAGGCTCCGTTTCAGGGGCCACAGTAATGGACAGGCCCCAAGCCACCTCCCTGATAAAATCCTGGAAGGAAATATCCTCTGGAGGAGACATCCTGCGCTTAGGGGAGGAGGGCTCCTCTGGGAGAAGCATTCCTGCATCGACAAAACTGTCAGAATCCTCAGATTCTTCTGAGGACTCGAAGTACCGTCTGTCCGGATGCTCTTGAAGAGCCCGATACCCGTACCGACCGAAGTCGGTACCGGGAGTAACCGGTACTGGGGTATCAGTACCGGAGGGCATCGAATGACTGGGTACCGGCAAAGCAGACACCGATGCTATCGGTACCGGTACCGATGCAGATACCGGTCAAATTGTTTGTCGCAGTTCCAAGGGCGTCGATGCCGCAAGGAGAGCCGCCAGACTGCGCTCAATAGCCAGGACTCTCTGGTCTATCGACGCTGCCAATGCCTGGATGTCAGTACAGGAGGAGACCGCCGGTACCCCAGAGCATGGCACCAGTAGTTCTGCAGAGGTCGAGGCCTTGAGATCATCCTGGAACCCGCGATAATGCTTTGGAAGCCGAAGCATCCCGCCAGGGCAATTTTGCCAGTGCAGAATCCTCAAGGGCAACGCCAGAGGCATCTTGATGCTTAGAAGGAGATCT
The DNA here is from genome assembly GCA_033557465.1 of Ichthyophis bannanicus. Classification (NCBI taxonomy): domain Eukaryota; kingdom Metazoa; phylum Chordata; class Amphibia; order Gymnophiona; family Ichthyophiidae; genus Ichthyophis; species Ichthyophis bannanicus. The sequence continues at coordinate 364,644,024 of CM066033.1, read as the reverse complement.
ACCTTTTGAGGACCGGCTGGACTTATATTTAGTTACCTGAGATCCATGGGAGGAAGAAGCAGCCTTGAAAGACGTCAATGCCACCGAAGCTGCATCAGAGGGAAACAGGGTACTGAGCTTAGCAGCTCGGTTCTGCCGACCTCTTTTAGACATCATGGCGCAGGACATACAATCCGTGATGGAGTGGTCAGGACCTAAACATTTTAGACACCATTCATGGGTGTCGGTGACGGAAATGGTACCGCCACACTTGGTGCACTTTTTGAAAGCTGAGGCAGGTTTCTCCATTGTAAGGAAATGTTTTTGGGCCTAAGGCCCAAAAAGGCGCATGCACCTGAAGAAAAGAGAAAAAAAGTAGAATATATATATTTTTAAAGACAGAAATAAAAGAAAAAAACGGCGGTACCGGTAAGCGTCGAGGAAGGCAGACACGACCACAAAAAAGAAATAAAAAATAATTCTTCTGTGGTGACAGGAACAACGACCTGCTGGCTCCGCGGAAAAAGAAGAACTGGAGAGAGGCAGTTGGGAAAGGCAGGAAGGCAGCACACAGGCGCTGTGGGATGTTCCCAAAAGCTTTCTAATTGGACGCTGGGGAGCGTTCCCGCGCAGGCTCCGTCGGTACCGACGATACCCATATGTGATGACTACATTCCTGCTTGTTCCTGGAGATTGGTCTTTATCTGCCATCATATATATGTTACTATGTGACTTCATTGTTAAGCCTATGTACAAAACATTGCCGTAATCTAATACACTCATCAACAAAGATCGCGCTAAAGCACACAATTCCTGCTGGCCCAGATATGGCTTATGTTGATGCACCAACTTCAGTTTATGATAACTACAGTTGTAATACATTTGATATCTGATTTGATCTAATCTCCTCCTTCTCAATTATTACTCCTAAGGAGCTCTGTAAACCACGGGATTGGATTATCATTAACTACTGGTTAAATGGATAACAAGTTCTCTTCTACCTCCGCCTATACCTAAGAACACTTCTCTACAATTAACACCAACCACATTGTTGCAAAAAATCCTTTATCATTGTCAAACAATGACTGATGTTTTGTATTGATTGTTATCTTATCTCACTCCAATGCTATCAACTGTATATTTATTTATTTAACATGAATTTATATATCGCTCCTTCCCAGGGTCAGGAGTGGTTTACAATTAAACAGAACTTTACATTGAAACTTCAATAACTATGTACATATAACTTGTATAGCAAAATTAGGTATAGGCATGGTAACCTTAATAATAACTATGTCCAGTATTACAATAATAGTAATAAAAATACATTGAGCTGATGGAATTATTTATGATCTGGTTAAAGGGTGCTCATGAATGATGCCATAATGCTCTAAAAAGATGTGCTTTCAGGTCTTTGAGAATTTGCTGTAAGTCTTATGTTTCTTAGATTGTTAGGCAGGGCATTCCATAATGCAGGAGCAACATATGAAAATGCTCTTGTGCTGGTATAACTGTTTGTGGAGCGGACGTAATGGGGTACGACTAAAGTGTTTTGACAGCAATTTCTTCTTGTTCTGGAGCAAGTGGGGGTCCTGAGGAGCGATGATAGAGGTGTTGTGGCAATATTATTAAGATGCTTGAAAATAATCGTTAAGTATTTATATTTTATCCTTGATCCAATTGGTAACTAGTGGAGGTTATGAAGTATTGAGGCAATGTGGTCAGTGCATTTTGCCTTAAATACCACCCGAGCAGCAAGGTTTTGGGCCAGCTGCAATTGATGGATGGTTTTCTTGGGTAAACCTTGAAGGATACTGTTACAATAGACAAGATGTGGTGTTATTGGTGCCTGCAGGACAGTTCTGAAGTCGCTTTCTTTGAGTAATGGTTGTAGATGTTGAAGCGTATGTAATTTAAAATAAACAGCTTTTGTGATTGATTTTATATGTGCTACCATGTTTAAAATTTGATCCAGTATCACTCCAAGGTTTTGACTTCTTTTTTAACCTGAATTTCAACACCTTTGATTTGTATTTTATCAGGAGAGATAAATTTCGGGTTCCTGGATACAAAGAGTACCTCGGTTTTATTAATGTTGATCTTCAAATTGTGTGATCTGAGCCAATCAGATATCTCATCTAGGCATGACAATATTTGGGGACATGATGGATCAGCTGTATCTATTGGCAGGTACATCATAATATCATCTGCATATAGATAATGAACCTTGTGCTTTCTGAAAATGTTGCATATAGGTTGAATATAGAGGTTGAATAATAAAGCAGAAAGAAATGAGTCTTGGGGGATACCCTGTTCCTATTTAAAAGTTGTGGAGGAAGCCTGTTCGATCTGTACCCACTGCGAACGATTTGTTTGGTATGACCTAAACCAGGGGTGGGCAAACTTTTTGACTCGAGGGCCGCAATGGGTTCATATATTGGACCCGGGGGCCGGACCAAGAGTAGATGGACGGTGTGTATGTGTGAATTAATATAAATTAAATTTAAATTTGTAACATTAAATGTTTAGATTAATTTAAGGTAGAAAAGCATAAAAAGAGTTATTTTACAAAACTTTTATGCAATGTATTTCTTTCATAAAATAGTACCTTCAATTTTAGTGTGAACAGTGTTGTTGGTCTCCCTTTTTTGTTAAGGCATCAAAGTCAGGAGATAGCTTTGTTGTTGCAATTCTCAATTTCAAACACATTTACACAGTCCTAATCCAGCCCTTCATCAGCCCATTTCCAGTCCAAGTTCCCCCCCATCACAGCCCATTTCGTCCATTCCCCCCACCATCACAGCCCATTTGCAGTCCTCCCCCCATCACAGCCCAATTGTAGTCCGTTCCCCCACCACAGCCCATTTCCAGTCTGTTCTCCCCCCCCACCACAGCCCATTTCCAGTCTGTTTCCCCCCATCACAGCCCATTTCCAGTCTGTTCCCCCCCCCCCCCACATCACAGCCCATTTCCAGTCTGTTTCCCCTATCCCAGCCCATTTTCAGTCCGTCCGTCCCCACCATCACAGCCCATTTCCAGTCCTATCCCCCCGTGCTTCTCTTTCTGTTTGGTGTGCTCCCCCCATCACAGCCCATTTCCAGTCCTATCCCCCCCACCATCACAGACCATTTGCAGTCCTCCCCCCATCACAGCCCATTTCCAGTCCGTTCTCCCCCCCCCACCATCACAGCCCATTTCCAGTCCGTTCTCCCCCCCCCCCACCATCACAGCCCATTTCCAGTCTGTTTCCCCTATCCCAGCCCATTTTCAGTCCGTCCGTCCGTCCCCACCATCACAGCCCATTTCCAGTCCTATCCCCCCCACCATCACAGAACGTTTGCAGTCCTCCCCCCATCACAGCCCATTTCCAGTCCTATCCCCCCCACCATCACAGACCATTTGCAGTCCTCCCCCCATCACAGCCCATTTCCAGTCCGTTCTCCCCCCCCCCCACCATCACAGCCCATTTGGATTCTGTTTCGCCCGCTCACCGCCCTTTTAGAGTCCGTTCTGCCCCCCCACCATCACAGCCCATTTCCAGTCTGTTTCCCCCCATCACAGCCCATTTCCAGTCCGTTCTCCCCCCCCCCACCATCACAGCCCATTTCCAGTCCGTTCCCCCCCCCCATCACAGCCCATCCAGTCCTAGCCGCCCCCCGAAGAGCCCCGCGCTGTCTAAGGGGCTGCAGAGGGAGCCGGGGAAGCCCGCGCGAGGCCCTGGCTCCCTCTGCACAGCCCGCCAGCATGAAGAACCTTTACCTTCCCGCTGGCGGCTGTTGCAATGAAGCCGCGAATGCCGGGAAAGGTTAAAGGCAATGCCCTTTAACCTCTCGCGGCATTCGTGGCTTCATTGAAACAGCCGCCAGCGTGAAGGTAAAGGCTCTTCACGCTGGCGGGCTGTGCAGAGGGAGCCGCGGCTTCGCGCGGGCTTCCCCGGCTCCCTCTGCAGCAGTCCATTTGTTCACCAGGATAACTCATACAGCGGGCCGGATTAAAAGGTCCGGCGGGCCGTAGTTTGCCCATTCCTGACCTAAACCATTGTATGACAGTTCCATGTAGTCCAATATCCATTAGTCTTTCGATGTTATGGTTCACACTATCAAAGGCCGCTATAATGTCCAGAAAGACTAAGATGAATGATTGCTTGCGGGAATCTATGCCACGGACGAGATTATTAACAAAGGTTAGCATTAGAGTCTCTACACTATGCTGTGATCTAAACCCATGCTGTTGTTCATCGAGAGGGGCGTATCCCCCAAGACTCATTTCTTTCCGCTTTATTATTCAACCTCTATATTGATTTTTGATTGATTTATTATTCAACCTCTAGTTGATTTTGCACAATTTTTTCAATGATCTTGGCTAAGAATGGGAGACTTGATATGGGTCTATAAGAATCGGGAAGGTTTCTAGCAGCGGTTTGATTTTTCAAAATTGGTCATATTATGGCTTGTTTTAGCGAAGATGGCATCTCACCATGCTGTAATGAATGGTTAACAATTTCCATGATGAATGGTGCAAAATTATCCTTCATGCATTTCAGCCAGCTACAGGGCAGGGATCACTAGGCAAAGTGGTTATATTTATTCAGGTAATTGTATTTTTGATATATTTTAGGTCAAAAGGGTGAAATGTTGACCATGTGTCCGGTTTAGGGTATATGCAACTGATAGGCTGCGATGAGGGTGGTGTGATGGGGATGTCATTAGGTCATGTTAATTTGAGTTTCTCTATGTAATAGTCGACTAGTGTTTGGGGATGGATAGATACTTTTTTCTCTTCCAAAGTGGGTGTCTTAGTCAGAGATCTTACTACGGCAAAACGTCTCTAGGCTTGTTTAGTGATTTAGAGAGAATAAAGGCATGATATTCCTGTTTTTTGTAATCTATGGCCTCTTTATACAATTTCAATGTGGTCATGTCTAACTTGTGATCATTCTCTGTTCTAGTGCGTCTCCTTTTTTGCTCCAATTTGTGTAATTTTTTCTTTAGCAATTTAAGTAAATAGTGTGTAAATAGTTATCCCTTGTTATCCAAGTTTTTTTTAGTACCCGTTCTCTGTAAACACCAAGCGGCTTGCTGCCCTGCTGTAAGTTTGTGTTCCATGTAAACTGCACTGATGCCGAATAGCGCGATATATAAGAGTCTGTAAATAAATAAATTCAGGTGTATACCATGTTTTGGAGGTTCTTGTAATGTGTTATTTGGACATAAGAACATAAGATATGCCATACTGGATCAGACCAAGGCCCATCAAGCCCAGTATCCTGTTTCCAACAGTGGCCAATCTAGGTCATAAGTACCTAGCAGTGTCCCCAAAAGACACAGGTTCCACAATGCTTGTATTGGGTCAAGCATTGATATCCTAGGTCCCTTTTTAATAATGGTTTATGGACCTTTCCTCCAGGAACTTGTCCAAACCTTTTCTAAACCCAGCTACACTCACAGCCTTTACTACATCCTCTGGTAAGAAATTCCAGAGTTTGATTACACGTTGAGTGAAAAAATATTTTCTTTTATTAGTCTTAAATAGTTTACCCTGTAGCTTCATTGCATGTCCTCTAGTCTTTCTATATTCTGATAACGTAAACAATCGATCTATGATTACCCGTTCTACTCCGTTCATTAACTTATAGACTTCTATCATATCTTCCCTCAGCTGTCTCTTTTCCAGGTTAAAGAGCCCTAACCTTTTTAGCCTTTCTTCATAGGAGTATCCTTCCATCCTCTTTACCATTTTGCTGGCTCTTCTCTGAACCTTTTCTAATAACGCTATATCCTTTTTAAGATACGTCGACCAGAATTGCACACAATATTCAAGGTGCGGTCTCACCATGGAACAATATAGAGGCATTATAATATCTTTTGTTTTATTTTCCATTCCTTTCCTTATGATACCTAGCATTCTATTTGCTCTCTTGGCTGCCGCTGCACACTGGGCCGAGGGTTTTAACATGCTATCCACAATGACGCCTAAATCTTTTTCCTGGGTGGTGGTTCCTAATGTGGAACCTTGCATCATGTAACCATAGTTTGGGTTGTTCTTCCCTAGGTGCATAACTTTGCACTTGTCCACATTAAATTTCATCTGCCATTTTGATGCCCAGTCTTCCAATTTATCAAGATCCTCTTGCAAATTTCCACAATCCTCTTGGATTTTAACAACTTTAAATAGTTTTGTGTCATCTGCAAATCTGATAACCTCACTCGTTATTCCACTTTCCAGGTCATTTATGAATATGTCAAAAAGCAGCGGACCCAGCACAGATCCCTGAGGTACACCACTATTCACTTTTCTCCATTGAGAAAATTGGCCATTTAGCCCAACCCTCTGCTTTCTATTTTTAACCAGTTCTTGATCCACAGTAGTACACTGCCTCCTATCCCATGACTCTTTAGTTTTGCCAAAATTCTCTGATGAGGGACCTTGTCAAAGGCTTTCTGAAAGTCCAGATACACTATATCAACCGACTCAACTTTGTCCACCTGTTTATTCACACTTTCAAAAAAACATAATAGAGTAGTAAGACAAGATCTTCCTTCTTTAAAACCATGCTGGCTGGCTCCCATTAGGCCATGACTATCTACATGCTGAGTAATTTTATTCTTTATGATGGTTTCTACCATTTTTCCCGGGACTGACGTGAAGCTCACCGGTCTGTAGTTTCCCGGATCATCCCTGGAACCCTTTTTAAAAATTGGCATTACATTGGTGATCCTCCAATCTTCAGGTATTACAGATGATTTTAATGAAAATTCACAGATTACTAATAGCAGGTCTGCAATCTCATATTTCAGTTCTTTCAACACCCTTGGATGTACACCATCCGGCCCAGGTGATTTGCTACTCTTCAGTTTATCTAATAGTTGTAATACATCTTCCCGATGTATTGATATTTCCTTCAATTCTTCCGCACCTTTAAATACCACTTCAGTCATGGGTAAAATCCCTACATCTTCCTCAGTAAAGACTGAAGCAAAGAATTCATTCAGTCTCTCCGCTATTGCCTTGTCACCTCTTAGTGCCCCTTTAACTCCTCTATCATCTAATGGACCAACTGACTCTCTCACAGGTTTTTTGCTATGAATGTACTTGAAAAAAATCTTTATTTTGTGTTTTTGCTTCCGCAGTAAGCTTCTTTTCAAATTCTCCCTTTGCCTGCTTTCTCAGTGCCTTGCATTTGACTTGCCAGTGCTTGTGCTGTTTCCAGGTTTCGTTGTTTGGCTCTTTTTTCCATTTCCTGAAAGATGCTTTTTTGGCAACAGCCTCTCTGACCTCACCTTTAAACCATGCTGGCAGTTTTTTGGACTTCCTTCCACTTTTCTTAAAGCGTGGAATACAGCTGGTCTGGGCTTCCAAGATAGTATTTTTCAACAACACCCAAGCTTGATGTAAGTCTTTAACCTTTGCAACTGCTCCTTTTAGTCTTTTCTTAACTATTTTCCTCATTTTATCATAATCTCCCTTTTGAAAGTTAAAAGGTAGTACTGTGGATTTCCTTACTATCCCTCCTCCACTAATTAAATCAAAGGTGATCATGCTATGATCACTATTGCCAAGTGGCCTCAACACCCTTATCTCTTGCACTAGATCTGGTGTTCCACTAAGGACTAGGACTAATATGGCTTCTCCTCTGGTCGGTTCATGAAACAGCTGCTCCAAGAAGCAGTCATTTATGTCATCTAGGAACTTTATCTCCCTAGCATGTCCTGCCGTGACATTGACCCAGTCGATACTGGGGTAATTGAAATCACCCATTATTATTACTGCGCTATAACTTTTGTTAGCTTCCTTGATTTCTTTGAGCATTTCATCATCCATTTGTTCATTCTGGCTAGGTGGTGATAGTACACCCCCCACTGCCATCGCCTTCCCCTTTTTACATGGAATTTCAATCCATAGAGATTCTATAGCAAATTTTGCTTCCTGCAAAACTTTAATCCTTTCTGACTCAATGCCCTCTCTAACATAGAGAGCAACCCCTCCACCAATTTGATCAGCTCTATCATTATGATATAGTTTGTATCCAGGTATCACAGTGACCCACTGGTTGCCCTCCTTCCACCATGTCTCTGATATTCCAATCATATCTAACCTCTCATTTACTGCTATATATTCTAACTCTCCCATCTTATTTTTTTTTTAGACTTCTAGCATTTGTATACAAGCATTTTAGAGACTGTATTTTATTCATATTAGTTTGGCTGTTGGTAGACATGGGTAATTTGGGATCTTTAAGCTCTGTCTGCTCCATACTCGAGGGCATTTGGGCTACTTTACTCTTTTTTGGAACCTCTCTGCTTTTGGTAGTATCCTTCAAGGATACATTCTTCCGAACCATCCGCTCTTGGGCGACTGTCGGCTTTCCCCTATTATCTAGTTTAAAAGCTGCTCTATCTCCTTTTTAAAGGTTAATGCCAGCAGCCTGGTTCTATCCCGGTTAAGGTGAAGCCCATCCCTTCAGAAGAGCCTCTCCTTTCCCCAGAATGTTCTTCAGTTCCTAACAAATCCAAAACCCTCATCACTGCACCATTGTCTCATCCACGCATTGAGACTCCGGAGCTCTGCCTGCCTTTTGGGTCCTGCACGTGGAAAGCACAGTTACTTACCTGTAACAGGTGATCTCTGGGAACAGCAGGAATTAGTCCTCACATATGGGTACGTCGGTACCGACGGAGCCTGTGCGGGAAAGCTCCCCAGCTTCTTAGAATAGAAGCTTTTGGGACCTCCCACTGCACATGCGCACTGCCTTCCCGCCTTCCTGAACAGCTCTCCTCAGTTTCGAGTTTATAGCTGAGTCAACAGAGAGAGGACAGGAAGATAGATAGATAAAAGATACAACTCCTAGGGGAGGTGGGTGGGTTGTGAGGACTAATTCCTGCTGTTCCCAGAGATCACCTGTTACAGGTAAGTAACTGTGCTATCTCCAGGAACAAGCAGGAATAAGTCCTCACATATGGGGACTCCCTAGCTTAGATGCATGGGATCCCCTGTAAAGGTTCGCCATCTTCGTATGGATCTCAGGCATCCATTCTGGGAAGGTGGGCAGGAGTTGTTTAGGAATGGAACAGGTGCTTGAGGACAGCCTGGCCAAACAAGGCATCCCGGCGGGAGTCCTTGTCCAAGCAGTAATGGGCTGTGAAGGTATGAACCGAGGCCCAGGTAGCGGCTCGACAGATCTGATCTATGGAAACAGAGTGCAGATGAGCCATAGAAGTTGCCATGGCCCTCACATTGTGAGCAGTGACATGGCCTTCCAGAGAAATGTTTTTGCTCTGGTAAGCAAAAGAAATACACTGAGCAATCCAATTGGAAAGTGTACGCTTGGAGACTGGAAGTCCCAAATGGGAAGGATCAAAGGCCACAAAAAGTTGAGAAGACTTTCGATGTGGCTGAGTCCTATTAAGGTAAAAAGCGAGAGCTCTTTTACAATCCAGAGTATGAAGGTTCCTCTCTGCATTGGATGCATGAGGAGCTGGAAAAAAGACAGGTAGATATACCTCTTGATTAAGATGAAAAGGCGAGACCACTTTAGGCATAAAGTGGGGATTCGTCCTAAGGACCACCTTATCATGATGAAATCTTGTGTAAGGTGGATTAGCCACTAAAGCCTGCAGCTCACTGATGCGGCGAGCCGAAGTGACTGCAATGAGGAAGATGACCTTCCAGGAAAGAAATTTCAAGGAGGTGGAAAACATTGGCTCAAAAGGTGGCTTCATAAGTTGACCGAGCACTAGATTCAAATCCCATGCGACCGGGGGTGGTCTGATGGGAGGTTTAGTGAGAGTCAGGCCTCTCATGAATCTTGCAACAAGAGGATGAGAGGAGATAGGTTGTCCATTTATATGTTTCAAGGATGCTGCAATAGCACTTAAATGGACTCTTACCGAATTCGTCTTGAGGCCTGCATTGGATAGATGCAGGAGATAATCAAGAAGAGAATTCAAAGGAAGTGCCAGAGGGTCAAGACCCTGCTGAGCACACCAAATGGAAAAACGTTTCCATTTGAAAGCATAGGAACGCCTGGTAGAGGGTTTCCTAGAGGCAGAAAGGATATCTTTCACTGGTTGGGAAAGATGAAAGTCTTGAAGGCTTAAGCCTTCAGTAACCAAGCACTGAGGTGAAGGGATTTGGGGTTTGGGTGCCACAAAGTCCCCTCCTCCTGAGACAGGAGGTCTGGCGCAGCTCCCAGATCCAAGTAGGATCCCTGGGAGAGCTGTAGAAGTAGAGGGAACCACACTTGGCGTGGCCAGCGTGGAGCTATGAGGATCATAGTTCCATGATCCCTCTGGAGTTTGAACAGAGTCTTGGGAATCAAAGGAATGGGTGGAAAGGCATATAGGAATGCCTGATTCCAATTCAGGAGAAAGGCGTCCGTGGCCTGAGCTCCCTGACACGGAGTTCTGGAACAGAACCGGGGAAGTTTGGCATTCCACGGACTTGCAAAGAGGTCTATGTCCGGGGTCCCCCATTCCTGAAAGATTCGGTTTATTTGGTCCAAATGTAGGGACCATTCGTGTGGCAGCAGAACTCGACTGAGCCTGTCTGCCCGAGAGTTTTGAACTCCTGGGAGATACACTGCTAGCAGGTGAATCTGATGCTCTCTGGCGAAGGCCCATAGTCTTAGAGCTTCGTTGCAAAGCGACAGAGAGCCCGTCCCTCCTTGTTTGTTTATGTAAAACATGGCCACCTGATTGTCCGTCTGAACTAGGACAGTCAGGTTGGCTAGGAGGGAGTGGAAGACCTTGAGGGCAAGGTAAATTGCTCGCAGTTCCAGAAGATTGATATGAAGGGTGGTCTCCTGTAGAGACCAAGTGCCCTGAGTGGAGAGAGTTTGCAGATGGGCTCCCCACCCTGTTTGGGAGGCATCTGTTGTGAGGGTTGCTTGGGGTAGCAATGGTTGAAATGGAGCCCCCAACAACAGATTCTTGGTGGAAGTCCACCAGTGGAGGGACCAAAACAGACGATCGGAGGTTTGTATTTGGTCTGAGAGCGCTCCTGACGCCTGAGTCCACTGAGTGGCCAGGGTCCATTGAGCTGCTCTCATATGAAGACGAGCATAGGGCACCACATGCACTGTGGAGGCCATATGACCCAGTAGGCGTAGCATTTCCCTGGCTGTCAAGTGAGTGCTGGACTGAGCTTGGGAGGCCAAACTCAGGAGGCGCTGGCCTCGAACCTGTGGAAGGTAGGCCCTTGCAGTGATGGTGTCCAACTGGGCCCCTATGAATTCTAGAGATTGAGTAGGGATGAGTTGAGACTTGGGAAGGTTTACTACCAGTCCCAGATACTGCAAAAGACTCCTTGTGTGGTCCAGGGAAATCTGGGCCTGTGACTGAGTTGGAGCTCGGATGAGCCAGTCGTCGAGATATGGGAAGACAAAGATTCCCATGCCTCTTAGAAATGCGGCTACGACTGCCATGCATTTTGTGAATACTCTTGGAGCAGAGGCTAGACCGAAGGGGAGTACTCTGTATTGGAAATGTTTGCCCTGAAACAGAAAGCGAAGATACTTTCTGTGGGATGGATGGATGAGTATATGTGTATACGCATCCTGTAGGTCTAGAGAACAAAGCCAGTCCTGACCCTGAAGGTAAGGAAGGAGAATGCCGAGAGACAGCATTTTGAATTTCTCCTTGAAGAGAAATTTGTTCAATTCTCTCAGATCTAGGATTGGTCTGAATCCCCCTGTCTTCTTTGGAATGAGAAAATAAGGGGAGTAGAAACCGGACCCTTGTTGAGGAAGAGGAACCTCTTCTATGGCCCCTTGGGCAAGAAGAGAAGAAACCTCTTGACCCAACAGGGTTAGGAGAGATGGGGGAGAATTGAATGGTCTCACCATATGATGGGGAGGAAGGCTGGAGAAATGAAGTTTGTAACCCTCTCGGATGATAGAGAGGGTCCATTGTTCTGTTGTGATTTGTTCCCATCTGGGAGCAAAGTGAGCCAACCTTCCGGGTATGGTGAGAGGTTCTGGTTGTGTTAGAACCAGAAGTGGCAAGTTCTCTAGGAGCAAGTCAAAACCCCTGAGGGGTTGGAGCCTGCTGAGCTACAGTAGCTGCTGCAGGCTTAGCTCGTGCTTGTTTGGATTGCTGACGCTTAGCAGTATAGCGAGGCTGAGAAGACTGCTGGCCAGTATTTGAAGCAACTCTGGCCTTCTTATAGTAAGGCCTTTTAAAAGACTTTTTCTTAGGAGGAATTGAAGTGGACTTTGAAAGTCTTTCCAAGGTGGCATTTTCAGCATCCATCTGGGTGGCTTTGATTTGCCACTCTTCCCCAAATAAGTTCTCACCTGTACAGGGCAGATTCCGTAAGCCATCTAGAACCCAAGGTTCCAGATCAGAGGCCTGGAGCCAAGCAAGACGTCGGGCTGCAATAGCAATGCCCGAAGCCCTACTGGCTCCCTCAAAGGAATCATATGCTGCCCTATTAGAGAACTTAGAAACCTCTAAGAGTTGTTTCACTAGGGAAAGGAATCCCTGCTTTTTATCCTCAGGGATAAAGGGGGCAAAATGCCGCACCTTTTTGGCAAGTTCCTCCAGGAACATGCCCATATAGAGACTGTAGGAATTAATCCTGGCTATAAGCATACTAGCCTGGAAAAATTTTCCTACCAAAAGAGTCCAAAGTCTTACATTCCCGTCCTGGAGGGGTGGAAGAGTGCCTTTTGGTACTCCTAATCTTCTTCATTGCAGACTTCACCACAATAGAGTGGTGAGGCAATTGAGTCTTTTGGAAACCAGGAGAAGGAGGGACCCTATACATGGTGTCCAACCTACGGGAATAAGGAGACAAAGTCAAAGGATTTTCCCAGAAATCCATCAGTTGTTCTTGAAGGATTTCATGGATAGGCAGGGTAACTGCCTCCTTAGGGGCCTTTGAGTATCCCAAAATATCCAGTTTTTTGGATCTGGGTTCCTTTTCAGAGGATGTGGTAATAGAAAGGGCTGTAGCCATATCTAAAACAAAGTCCTGGAAGGACAAATCCTCTGGAGGGGACATTCTCCTTTTAGGAGAAGAGGGCTCCTCAGGTAAGTTGAGTGAAAACTCAGCAGAATCATCAGAGGAGTGAAAATCCTCAGAGGAATCGGTGCTTTCCTCTAACGCACGATACGCGTACCGATCGGTATCGATATCGGGCGTATCGGGTATGGAACCGGTATGGAGCGAAAGCCCATACGGTACCGACTTGCGTTTAGAGGTGGACGGCCTCGATACCGGCATGGCGGACGATACCGGTATCGGGCCCGGAACCGCTGAAAGCGGAACCGATGGCGTTGCAGCTTTAATGAAAGCCATGACGGCTTGCTGCATGGACTGTACAGTATCGCCCATGGACGCCATAGCTGCCTGGATGTCGGTACCGGAGTGACCCGGTACCCCAGAGCAGGCTAACAGGTGATCTGTCGAGGCCGTAGCATCGATATCAACCTGAGACCCCTGAATTGGCGTTTTTGGAAGTTGGACTTCCCGCCGGGGTTGTTTGGCTGGGGCAGGGTCCTCAAGTTCTAAGCTAAGAGCCTCTCGATGCTTTGAAGGAGATTTGCTCTTTGAGGACTTGCCCACAGAAGGTTTGGTTACCTGAGATCCATCCGGAGAAGAAGACCTGGATGACTGTGATGCTGTATTCTCTGAAGCAAACAGCACATGGAATTTGTTGGCCCGGTTCTGCAGCCCACGTTTAGACATGTGGGAGCAAGATGGGCAGTCCGGTATGGAATGGTCAGGCCCCAAACATTTCAGACACCAGTCATGGGTGTCTGTGACTGAAATAACAGCATTACATTTGGTACACTTCTTAAATCCAGGGGCTGGCTTCTCCATGAGGAGAAATTGAGTAGGCCGAGAGGCCTCTCTGAAGTGACCAAAAAGCTAAAAAATAAGAAAAAAGAATTATAATTTTTTAAAGAAAGAAAGAAAAGACCGGCGATACCGGTATCGGTATGGGGAAGGCAGGTACGCGGTCTAAAGAAACAAATAAAATAACAATTTCTTCAGCGGTGACAGGAACACGACCTGCTGGCTCCGCGGAAAAAGAGAAACTGAGGAGAGCTGTTCAGGAAGGCGGGAAGGCAGTGCGCATGTGCAGTGGGAGGTCCCAAAAGCTTCTATTCTAAGAAGCTGGGGAGCTTTCCCGCACAGGCTCCGTCGGTACCGACGTACCCATATGTGAGGACTTATTCCTGCTTGTTCCTGGAGATCGGGAAGCATTTCGAAGAACGCTACCCTGGAAGTTCTGGATTTCAACTTCCTACCTAAAAGCCTAAATTTAGCCTCCAGAACCTCCCTACCACATTTTCCTACGTCACTGGTACCGACATGTACCAAGACAGCAGACTCCTCCCCAGCACTATCTAAGACCTTATCTAGGTGGTGCATGTGGTCCGCTACCTTCGCACCAGGCAGGCAAGTTACCAGGCGATCCTCACGTCCACCAGCCACCCAGCTATCTACATGCCTAATGATCGAATCACCAACAATAACGGCTGTCCTAATCCTTCCCTCATGGGCACATGGCCCTGGAGAAACTTCCTCGGTGCAAGAGGGTTTTACATCACCTGGAGGACAGGTCCTAGTTACAGGATCACTTCCTGCCACACCAGGGTGATGCTCTCCTGTCACGTGACCTCTCTCCTCCATGGCAACAGGGGTGCTGCCAGACTGGAGGAGGGACATCAGGACTATATCCCTGTAGGTCTCGTCTATGTACCTCTGTCTTTCTTATGTTTTCCAAGTCTGCTACTCTAGCCTCTAGAGAACGGACTTGTTCCCTGAGAGCAAAGAGCTCCTTGCACCTAGTGCACACGTAAGACCTCTCACCAACTGGGAGAAAATCATACATGTGACACTCAATGCAAAAGACTGGAAAGCCCCCATCTCGCTGCTGGACTGCTGTCTGCATCTTTAGTTTTAAGTTTTTGTTTAGATCTTTAAGTTCTTTACTTCCTAAGGGTTGCTATGGATATTTATACTAATAAAACTGTACCTAATACATTTAATAAACCTTGTTCACCTGAAGCTTAATTAATCTCAGGTCCTTAGTGTATGACTGATTTGGGTAACGAGCTGCACCTGAGAGCGCCCCCTGTCTTTTAAGATGTGTAAGTACCTATAAAGCTACTATTATCCTAGGGGTGGGTGGGACTGTGGAGGGAGGGAGGGAGGGAAATAACACATATTAAAAGAGGGCTACTACACAGTACCCTGTCCTGTGCTGCTGAGGTAAGCTATATTCTTATTTGATTTTAAATTTTAAATTATAGCTCTTTGCTGCTGCTAAGCTCTAACTTATCATGAAATTTAAACTACAAGCTCTCTGCTGGGTTCTAAATGTAACCAGAAAGCGCTCTTCTGTGTTTTAAATTTAAACTAAAAGTACTTTGCTGATGCTAGGCCCTGAGTGACTATTAAATTTAAACTACAAGCTCTCTGCTGGGTTCCAAATTAAACCAGAAAGCTCTCTTCTGTGTTTTAAATTTAAACTAAAAGTACTTTGCTGATACTAGGCCCTGAATGACTATTAATTTAAACTACAAGCTCTCTGCTGGGTATGATATGTAACCAGAAAGTTCTCTTCTGTGTTTTAAATTTAAACTGCTGCTACTAGGCACTGACTGATTTAACAAAAAATAGTGGGTTCAAAGATTAATTAGCTTTAATACAAAGAATTCCTTACAGAAAATTCCCAGAAGTATATACTCACAATTGCAGATCTCTCTCCAGAAGTAACAGTCCCCTTCTGTAGTCCTGCAAGACCGAAGATCACAGAGCTCTGGTTGAGCTATTTATTCCTGTGCTGCTGAGGTAAGCTGTGACTAACTTCCTGGATGATTAACAGTCCTTGCTTGGATAGAGGAGTCTTTCAAAATGGCCTTTTGTCCTGCCACCTGGTGTTAACACCTATTGAAAAAGATTTCACAGGTCTCTTGCCCCCTAGGTAGAAGGCCTCTTTGTAAAGGTCTCTAGAAGACTTTATTTGCTTTTCAAAGAGTACTGACCCTGTTTTGCCTTTTGTGCTAATCTATATTCTGATTTAAATTATAGCTCTTTGCTGCTGCTAGGCTCTAACTTATTATGAAATTTAAATTACAAGCTCTTGACGCCTAAATCTTTTTCCTGGGTGGTGGTTCCTAATGTGGAATCTTGCATCGTGTAACCATAGTTTGGGTTGTTCTTCCCTAGGTGCATAACTTTGCACTTGTCCACATTAAATTTCATCTGCCATTTTGATGCCCAGTCTTCCAATTTATTAAGATCCTCTTGCAGGTTTCCACAATCCTCTTGGGTTTTAACAACTTTAAATAGTTTTGTGTTATCTGCAAATATGATAACCTTACTTGTTATTCCCTTTTCCAGGTCATTTATGAATATGTCAAAAAGCAGCGGACCCAGCACAGATCCCTGGGGTACACCACTATTCACCTTTCTCCGTTGGGAAAATTGGCAATTTAGCCCTACCCTCTGCTTTCTATCTTTTAAACAGTTCCTGATCCACAATAGTACACTGCCTCCTATCCCGTGACTCTTTAGTTTTGCCAAAAGGCTCTGATGAGGGACCTTGTCAAAGGCTTTCTGAATGTCCAGATACACTATTTCAACTGACTCACCTTTGTCCACCTGTTTATTCACACCTTCCAGGGTAAGCAGGAGCTAGAACAACCCCCAAGATAGAGTTCCAATTATGAATGCGATCGTCGAGGTCTTCAAGTGAGGTATCAAGTTGGGGGAGGGAACTATTAAAGAATAACTCATAATAAAAATTAAAAAAAATTGATAAAATGTTATTGGTGGATCAGTTACCGTAGAGGGCCGGGGTACTGCAGGCAGGGTGAATTTTAACATGAAGTGGTCAGTACAAGGTAGTGTGAGAGCTATAGGCTCAGAGAAGTGTGTGCTTTTCGTAATTTCACTCTAGAGGAATACAAGATCTAGTACCCTATAGTACAAGAGCTACCCTTTCTATGAGTAAGGGCCTGGACCACTTGAAGATAGCCTATATCTAGCATAGCACTCGAGAAGTGCGAGGCGTGCGTACTATGGAGGGTTGGGAGATTAAAATCACCTAGTATCATGTGAACTTTATTCGTTGATGCAGTGCATGCTTTTCTAATATGGCAGAGAGGTTCTCTGACGAATCTGAAGGAGGTCTGTATATTAGGGTGATTGTAAGTTGTTTGTTTTGGATGGTTAGTAAGTCCATGTCTTCTACATTATCACTTATTTGAAGGCTAGTGTTTAGTTCCTTTTTGGCTAGGATTAAAACCCCTCCTCCACTTTTGGATGCCCTTGGACAATGGGAGAATTGACAGGCGGGGAGTGTTAGCTGGCTGATCAGCACAGAATCTGTCTCAGATAACTAAGTTTCAGTTAAGCATAATAAGTCTGGATTACTATCCTTTATCAGATCCACGATGACTGGTATTTTATTTCTGATCGACCTCGCATTCAGAAGAATAAATTTTATTGATTGTGTTGTTATGAAGAAAATATATTTGTACATGCAAAAAAAAGCAAATCCAAACATTCTAACCAATATTCCTAAAGGTTTTCACACAATTAGCTAAAACCAGGCTAACCTTTGCACTAAACTTAGCACAGTTTACTGCATAAGTCCATGAGAGGGAAGGAGAACAAAGGAATTCGTAGCACAAGGGATAAAAGATGTACAAACAGGAAGAGGCAAGAGCCATGCTGACTCAGGCCGTGGTCCACTGGGTGCATATAGTGGCCATTCTGGGTCACAAGTACATGACAGACCCCAAAACGTTGATCAGATCTGTCAGAACTCATTTCAAGGGATAAGTGATAGTTTTCCAAGTCTACCAAGCTAATAATTTTTAATGGATTTTGCCTCCAAAAATCTGTCCAAACCTTTTTTTGAATCCCACTATATTTGTGCCTGGACCACATCCTCCAGCACAGCATAGTTACTCACCTTTAACAGGTGATCTTCGGGAACAGCAGGAATTTAGTCTTCACATATGGGTATCGCCGGTACCGACAGAGCCTGCGCAGGAACGCTCCCCAGCGTCCAATAGGAAAGCTTTTGGGAGCATCCCACAGCGCCTGCATGCTGCCTTCCCTCCTTCCCCAACTGTCCCTCTCCAGTTGAGTTTAAAGCTGAGACAAAGAGAGAGGGAAAGAGAGAAAGAGAGAGAAGAGAGATACAACTCCTAGGGGAGGTGGGTGGGTTGTGAAGACTAAATTCCTGCTGTTCCCGGAGACCACCTGTTACAGGTGAGTAACGATGCTATCTCCAGGAACAAGCAGGAATGTAGTCTTCACATATGGGGACTCCCTAGCTGCAGATGCCAGGGAGAAGGCTCCAGAAGTTGTGTGCCCCTGTGGAAGGGCTCCACTTCCCGCATGGATCTCTGGCATCCTACCAGAGATGGTGGTAGGAGTTGATTAAGTATGGAACAGGTGCTGAAGAACAGCCTGACCAAACAGGGCATCCCAGCGGGAGTCCTTGTCTAAGCAGTAATGGGCTGTGAAGGTATGAACCGAAGCCCAAGTAGCTGCTCGACAGATGTCGTCGATAGACACAGAGTGAAGATGAGCCATAGAGGCTGCCATGGCTCTCACATTGTGAGCTGTGACATGGCCTTCAAGAGGAAGGTTCTTACTCTCCTAGGCAAAAGATATACACTGTGCAATGCAGCTGGACAGGTGTTCTTTTGGAGACTGGAAGTCCCAAATGACTAGGATCAAAAGCAACAAAGAGTTGAGAGAACTTTCTATGTTGGTGTGTCCTTTGCAAGTAAAAGGCCAAAGTCCTTTTACAGTCCAAAGTATGAAAATTCCTTTCTGCATTTGAGGCGTGAGGCATTGGGAAGAATACAGGAAGGTAAACCGCTTGGTTTAAATGAAAAGGTGATACCACCTTTGGCATAAAGTGTGGATGAGTCCTAAGGACTACCTTATCATGATGGAACCTTGTATAAGGAGGATCAGCCACCAACGCTTGCAATTCACTGATGCGACGTGCTGATGTGACTGCAATAAGAAAGATGACTTTCCAGGAAAGGAATTTCAAAGAGGTAGTAGCTAATGGTTCAAAGGCGGCTTCATGAGCTGCCCAAGAACCAAATTTAAATCCCATGCCACCGGTGGTGGCTTAATGTCAGGCTTAGTTAAAAGAAGGCCTCCCATAAATCTCGCTATGAGAGGATGAGAAGAAACAGGCTGTCCATTTAGAGGCTTGAAAGAAGCTGCAATAGCACTCAAATGAACTCTCACTGAATTGGTCTTACGCCCTGCATTTGATTAATGAAGGAGATACTCCAGTAATGATTCCAGTGGTATTGCAAGAGGGTTAAGACCCTTCTGCGAGCACCATATGGTAAACCTTTTCCACTTAAATGGAAGTGGTGGGGGCAAATACAGTGACAGAATACAAAATGGCAATGGACAGACACAGTAGATCCCTTTACAGCAACAGGATAAAATCAAAATAAACTTAACTAATTTCTCAACATACAGGGGTGTCCTACACGGAGTGGTGGGTTCACCCCTAAACAAAGGCATCGGGAGGGGTGACCTGCACGAAGAAGCAGGTGCACCTACTCTTGCCATCTTACTGGGCAGACTAGATGGTCCATACTGGTCTTTATCTGCCATCATTTACTATGTTACTATGTTACTTAAATGCATAAGAGCATCTTGTGGAAGGCTTCCTGGAAACATAAAGGATATCCTTTACCTGCTGAGAAAGGTTAAGACCGTGAAGTTCTAGGCTTTCAGCAACCAGGCCCTGAGATGCAGAGACTGGGGATTGGGATGCCACAGCATCCCGTCCTCCTGAGAAAGGAGATTTGGAGCAGATCTTAACTCCAGAGACGGAGCTTGAGAGAGATGTAGGAGCAGAGAGTACCACATTTGCCATGGCCAATGTGGAGCTATGAGAATCATATGACCTCTGTCTCTCTGAAGCTTGAACAGGGTTTTGGGAATTAGGGGAATGGGTGGAAAGGCATATAGGATGTCCTGACCCTAATGGAGGAGGAAAGAATCCCTGGCCTGACAACCCTGAGCCGGAATTCTGGAACAGAACTGGGGAAGTTTGGCATTCAGCGGACTTGCAAAGAGGTCTATGTCCGGGGTTCTCCTAATTTGAAAAACTTTAGCCACCTGGTCTGCATGGAGAGACCATTCGTGTGGAAGCAGAACTCGACTGAGTCTGTCTGCCCATGAGTTTTGAGTGCCCGGAAGATACACCGCAAGGAGATGAATCTGATGCTCTCTGGCAAGGGCCCATTGTCGCAAAGCTTCGTTGCAGAGCAACAGAGAGCCTGTTCCGCTCTCCTTGTTCACATAGAACACGGCTACTTGATTGTCCATTTGAAATAGGACTGTCTTGTAGCTGAGCTGGGTGTGGAATACTCGAAGAGCAAGGAAGATTGCTCCGAGTTCCAGGAGATTGATGTGTAGATAGGCCTCCTGTGGAGTCCAGGTACTCTGGGTAGAGAGGCCTTGCAGGTGGGCTCCACAACCCACCTGTGAAGCATCTGTTGTTAGAGTGGCTTGGGATGGGGGTTGCTGAAAAGGAGACCCCACCAAAAGGTTTTGGGGTGACTGCCACCATTGGAGGGACAAAATAAGGCGATCTGAGTTTGCTATTTTGTCTGACAGGCAACCTGACGCTTGAGTCCATTGAGTGGATAAAGTCCACTGGGCTCCCCTCATATGGAGGCGAGCATAAGGAACCACATGCACGGTGGATGCCATGTGGCCTAGCAATTGTGACATTTCCCGAGCAGTGAGGAGAGGTTTTAACACTGCTTGGGAAGCTATCTGCACAATGCGAAGGCAGCGGGGCTGTGGAAGGTAGGCCTTTGTCTGTCTGGTATTCAGCAGAGCTCCTATAAACTCTAGGGACTGAGTGGGAGCAAGGTTGGATTTTGGGAAGTTTAGGACAAGTCCCAAATACTGAAGGATGCGCATTGTGCGAGAGAGCAACCCTGGCCTCTGGCTCTGAAGGGGCTCGAATGAGCCAGTCGTCTAAGTAAGGGAAGACGAATATTCCTAGGGTGCGGAGAAATGCTGCCACCACAGCCATGCATTTTGTCAACACCCTTGGTGCAGAGGACAGGCCAAAAGAAAGAACCCTGAATTGGTAGTGCTTCCCTTGACACAGAAAGCAAAGGAACTTTCGGTGAGTTGATGGATGAGAACATGAGTGTACGCATCCTTGAGATCTAGAGAACAAAGCCAATCCTGACTCTGAAGGTATGGCAGCAGAGTTCCTAGAGAAATCATTTTGAATTTCTCTTTGAACAGGAATTTATTCAATTCTCTGAGGTCTAAGATGGGTCTGTGTCCTCCTGCTTTCTTTGGAATAAGGAAATAGGGGGAGTAAAACCCTGTACCCCGCTGGGGAATGGATACCTCTTCTATTGCCCCTTGGGCAAGAAGTACAGTGACCTCCTGACCTAACTAGTCGTTGAGAGAGGTCTGAGAATTGAACTGTCTTACCATTGTAGGAGGGGGCATGCTGAGGAAATGAAGCTTGTACCCCTCTCTTACAATAGACAGAGTCCAATTTTCTGCTGTTATCTGACCCCATCTGGGGTCAAAATGACATAACCTTCCTGGGATGGTGGAGGGTTCTGGGCCGTTTAGGGCCAGGAAGGCAAAGTTCTCTAGATAGGAGTCAAAGCCCCTGTGGAGGATGAATCTGCTGAGCCGGTTGAAGCTTAGCTGATTTTGTCTTTCTTTGCCTAGGTTGTTGCTGCTGTCCCTTTTGGGCAGACTGACCTAAGTGATGCTCCTGTTGGGTATAGGAGGGATAAAACTACTTCTTACTGAAGAATGGTTTCTTAGAGGATTTTTTCCTCGCAGGATCATCTGTAGATTTAGACAATCTATCCAAAGTGATATTGTCAGCATCTATCTCATTAGCTTTTTCCTGCCAATTCTTGCCAAAGAGATTCTCTCCTGTGCAAGGAATATTCCCTAGTTTATCCTGTATCCAAATTTCCAAGTAAGATGCCTGGAGCCAGGCAATCCTACGTGCACCTATGGCAATAGCAGAGGTTCTGCTTATGCACTCAAAGCAGTCAAAGGCTGCACGATTCACAAACTTGGAAACATCCTGAGCATGTTTGACAAGGGCGAGGTAATCTTGCTTCTTATCATCAGGAAGGAGGGGGCTC
Organism: Ichthyophis bannanicus; assembly: GCA_033557465.1. NCBI lineage: Eukaryota > Metazoa > Chordata > Amphibia > Gymnophiona > Ichthyophiidae > Ichthyophis > Ichthyophis bannanicus. The sequence continues at coordinate 364,621,891 of CM066033.1, read as the reverse complement.
ATAAGCTCTAAATCTCCTGTGACCTCCTTAAGTAACATTCCCATATATAAGATATAGGAACTGATCCTAGCAGAAAGCATGGAAGCCTGGAAGGTTCGACGTCCAAAGGCATCAAGAGTCCTACACTCACGTCCTGGAGGATTAGATGCATGCCTTTTTGCACTCTTTATCCTTCTCATAGCTGATTCCACCACCATGGAATGGGTGTGGTAACTGAGTCTTCTGCAAACCAGGACAAGGAGGAACTCGATACATGGTGTCGAGTCTTCGAGAATGAGGAGATGTGGTTAGAGGTGTTTCCCACATCCTTAACATGAGATCATGCAAGATCTCATGAATAGGTAAGGTAGCTGCCTCCTTGGGAGCTTTAGGGTATTGCAGGATTTCTAATTCCTTTGCCCTAGGCTCTTTTTCAGGAGCCACTGTGATGGAAAGACCTCAAGCCATATCTCGGATAAAATCCTGAAAGGACATATCCTCTGGTGGAGACATCATACGCTGAGGAGAAGAATCCTCAGGAAGAAGTACTCTGGTATCGGCAGAACTTTCAGAGTCTTCAGACTCATCCGAGGATTCGAAGTATCTCCAATCCGGGTGATCGTGCAAGGCACAGTACTGATACCGATCGGAGTGGTCTGGTACTGACCTGTCGATACCGGATGGATAAGCATGACTTGGTCCCAGTAGAATACCTGCCGATGTCGATGCAGTTGGTGCCGGTTCCAGTTGAATTGTCTGAAGCGGTATCAGGGGCATCAAGGCCGTGAGAAGAGCCGCCAGACTGCTTTCAATAGTCAAGAATCTCTGGTCTATTGACGCTGCCGATGCTTGGGTATCGGTACCGGATGAAGCGGCCGGTACCCCAGAGCATGGCACCTGTAGTTCTGCCAAGATTGAAGCCTTGAGAGCATCCTGGAGCCCCATTAATGCTTTGGAAGTCAAAGCCTCCCACCAGGGAAATTTTGCCAGTGAAAGTCCCTCAAGGGCAATGCCAGAGGCATCTCACTGTCTAGAAGGAGATCTACCCTTTGAGGACCGGCTAGATTTATGTTTAGTTACCTGAGATCCATGGGAGGAAGACGAAGCCCTGGAAGACGCCGATGACACGGAGGCTGCATCAGAGGGAAAAAGGGTGCTAAGTTTAGCAGCTCGGTTCTGCCGGCCCCTTTTCGACATCATCCCACAGGCAACACACTCAGAAATGGAGTGGTCAGGACCTAAACATTTGAGGCACCACTCATGGATGTGCGACCTGTCGGCTACACGGAAAACAAAGAACTGGAGAGGGACAGTTGGGAAAGGCAGGAAGGCAGCACGCAGGCGCTGTGGGATGCTCCCAAAAGCTTTCCTATTGGACGCTGGGGAGCATTCCTGCGCAGGCTCCGTCGGTACTGACGATACCCATATGTGAAGACTACATTCCTGCTTGTTCCTGGAGATCAGATTCTACAGCTTAATAATGTGCCCTGTGAAAAAATACTTTCTTCAACTGAAAAGTTAAATGAACGTTTCCTACATAACCACTATCATATCCCTCTTAGTTGTCTCTTTTCAAAGCTAATGAGCCCTAACCTAAGTAGCCTCTCTTCATAAGGGAGGTATTCCACCCACCTTAGGAAAGTATGAGCAATACCCAGAAATGATGATGAACAGGTGAGAAGAGAGAGGAAATTATCTTGAAGGACCATGGTCTATTTAAAAATGTAATACAACAGAATCTTGTGTAACAAGATTTTTACTTATGAAGACATGCAAGATGTCATATATGCAGAGTTGGGTTGCTTCATAGGATCATTATACTGGCTGATAACTGAGCAACTTTATTGAAACTATGTCTATTTGAATACATGATTTTCAAATATATTAATGCACAATTTAAATATATATTAATCATTCTGTCATTGATAAGAGAGTGACTAAATGTTTGCTAACTTACAGTTCCGTCTTCCATTAGTTTCAGACAAGAACCAAAATCTGCTAACCGAATGTGTCCATTCATGTCCATTAAGATATTGTCTGGTTTGATGTCCCTGCAAAAGAAAGAAAAAAATGTAGTCGTGATAAACAAACATTAATAATATATCTTAAGAAGCAATTACTGCACCAGTGGTTATGTGTTTACTGATGGAGCAGTGCTACTTGTGAAAATTCAAGAATGCATCATGTCTTCTGGGGGGGAGGAGGGGGACAAAAATACCCATCACCAGTTTTACACTGAGTCTAGTGTAAAAGCAGATGGAAAATGCTTTGGGCTTAAACTCCAGAAAATGCAGACATAACAGAAACCTTGACACAATCTTTGTATCAGGACAGTACAAGAACTCAGCAAACTGCACTGAGCTCAGTGTTGTTCATTATGGGGAAACTTATTGAGGTGCACACCTCTTCAGTGACCTTCACAAACAATTCTAGTCTACTGACAGGGGACTACTGTGATAATCCTGCTTAGAAAAAGAGAAAATGAGAGCAGATAAAATCTTTCTGTTATTTATTTTAGGCGATGACTGCCAGCATGTAAGTTTGATCAGAACAAATAATTAAAGTTGCCGCTGGGCGGGGTAAAATTTAACTCCATCTTCCTGAGACAAATTATTATTTTGGGTTGTCTCTTTAAAAATATGTAAACGTATACAATATGAAAATAAGTTTCCCAACAAAAATAGGTTTGTTTCATCCATTTGTAGCCTTGTTTGGTTATCATTTCCTTTTATTGAAAGGCAATGCTTAACTATAAATTCCCATATGACACTGATTCATCCTCCATGTTCTCAGAGAAAATAAAATACTTATCAGTAATGGCTGCTTGTTATGAACAGCATAATAATTGGAAGACACAGGCATGAAAAACTGGAGGTTCAACGATGCCTCAAACATCATCGAACCTCCAGTTTTGCATGCCTGCAGCAAGGACCACTCTCTATGACAACTCCCACCACCCATCCTTTTTCCCTGGGTAGACTATGCTCTACTGCTATGGTCTGCAAGAGGGAGGAAATCTCCTTTTGAAGTAATTCCTGGAAAAAGGGAAAGGAGAAGACCTTTTCGATGTACTATTTGATGGGATTCTCAGTAAACAAAATCTGTAAGCCTTCCTTTTTTATATGGCATATCCATCCTTCTGGTGTTATCAGTGGTTTAAATAAAACTTTAGCCTTCTACCAACAGACAGTTTCTGTGGTATGGAAATTAGAATATTGGTTATGTGTTCTGGGTCTACTCAAAAATCCATTCCTGGTTATGAATGGAACCACGTGCCGCTTTAAATTTTTGTGGCCTCAAAGTTGACACTTCAAGGCCTGCTGCTGATAAAGACAGATAGATAGATAGCAGCACACTGTGGGAGAAAAATATTGCTTTCTCACTGGCCTACTTTATTACCTTAGTGATGCAGAAATTGGTTTGGAGCTGGTGGTAGAGAGTATCTGAAACATTATACAATGGTATTTGATGAGATCCACTGCCTCTCCTTTAGTTCCAAGGAGATTTTCTCCACTACAGGCACATCAGTAAGTCTGTCCTACTTAGCCTCCCCTAAACTTGAGGGTGCCAAGAGCCATGACAGAGGCTCTCTAAGCTATCTAGATCTATTCATAGGTCAAGTGGGCCAGATGCTTCATACACATTGGTTCAATAAATCAGTGTTCCTCATAGCAAGGCCCGGGGACCAGTGGTAGCCTCTCTGAATCTTCTCCAGTACACAATCTCTCCCCTATCCATCTCTGCATTCTTGCTGCTGGCATACCTCAAAAGCAGTTGTTCTGCTAGCTGCACTACACAGCTCTCATAGAGCTTGAGCCACATGCTGCCCCAAATCCCACACAATTCTCATGAAACAGAGAACCGTGCAGGAATTTGAGCACTGTGTGGTTAAAAATCACTAAAAGCTATGTGGTGTAGAAGAAAACCGAATAACTATTCCAGAGGTGGTACCATCAACAAGCCTCTGGAGAAAGTACAGGGGTTTAAAAACTAGTTTGAAGGGAATGGAGACGGAGACAGATGGAAGAGATTGAGACTGACTGGGATGAAGCTGAAGGAGATTGTGTATTTAAGGAACATGGGGATGAGTGTGTGGGAAAGATGGGCTAGGGGAGAGGGTCAGAGACTGTGTGATGGGGAGATTGGCCTAGAGAAAAAAATATGTAGGGGAGTAGCTTTGTTTGTTTGGTTTTTTTTTGTTTGTTTTTTTAGTTACATGGTCACGCTGAATGTACTGAGCAGCTGAACCAATCAACCCCACTGCCCCAAGTCTAGCTGTGCCACTGGGGTGGGAATCCCACCTCACATAGAATGCTGGCTGCTTTGCCCAGCAATGGTCTTAGCTTCTTGACTCTCATATTGAAGGTTATTTTTTTTGCAAAAGTGGCCTCTGCTTGAAAAATAGTGCAATAAGTGAACAAAGCTCTCCTATTTCATTAAAATGAGAAATACATAGAACTTCTGTGCCCCTACAGAATGAAATGATATAAACCTGACTATATATATATATATATATATTTAACAGATTTTATATGCCACTTTATCATTTCAATCAAAGCTGTTTACATTGAAACTTAAACTTTGTAATGTACATTAAATAGGGACATTGATAACTTGGATTTTTCTGAGGCAATGGAGGGTTAAGTGACTTGCCCAAGGCCACAAGCAGTGCTAGTGGGAACTGAACCCTGGTCTCTGGGTTCCCAAGCCAGTGTTCTTAACCATTAGGCTACTCCTCCACTAAGGAGATCTGACGGGATACTATGTAGGAGAAAAATAGAATTCTGAAAGAACCTCTTCCATAAAAATCCAAAGCTCTCAGACTCACTACTCAGGGATACTAAAGAATAAGTCTTGATGCTTTAGTTCTTTTATTTATTTAACTGTACTTATATACCGCTGATCTACAAGTCTAAGCGGTTTACATTTAACAACTTGGCCGATAAGGCTTACAAGTAACAAATGTAGCTTGGCGAACACATAGAATTATTAACAAACAGATTCAACAACCATAGACTGGTGTAGTAAATGAACTTTGTTGAATCTTGAAGCCTCCTGTCTATGAACTCCTTAGAGAAATTCAAGTACTTGAGAAAGCAAAGAAAAGTACCATAGGGCAGGCTCATCTTCCACCTGTAAATTAAAGGAAATGGCTTAAGCCATTCTCTGTACACACACTGAGGTGGTCAGGATACTTGAAGGGTTGGGATAGTTATTCTTAGTCTATGAAGGAGAAGAGGTCTGATGATAGGATTAATTAATTGATGAATATTCTTCTTCTTTTGAACAAGAATCTGCAGACTTCAGGCTCAGGCTCCAAAACTAAAAGAGAACTTGTAATCTGAGAAGGCACCAACCCTGAAATCACAGGCATATAAAATGTTTCCTGAGGCTTTGGGATGAACCTCATTTTGAGGATGTCTTGCACAGCTTCTGCTCAGCAAGGGACAGCACAAACACCAAACCTCTAAGGTAAGACATAAAGGTTGGTCCCAAACTGCTCTGTGCCACAACAAAAGCCTCAAGTATTAGTTTGTTTGGGGACACAGTCAAGTGACAAGAACCTTAGTGCCAGCATTTATACCTGGTTTGGGGACACAGTCAAGTGACAAGAAGCTTAGTGCCAGCATTTATACCTGGCTAAGGTGCTGAGAGAGCAACTCAAATAAACTTCTTGACCAACACTGTCTCAGAAATTGCTAAAGATAAAAGTGAAGGGATCTCAACTGGAGAGGACACAAACTCCTGGGTAACCAAAGTGGAAGCAATGAGGGCTCTGGGGTGGACCCTTGAAGATGGTTGCAGCTGCCTCACTAGGGGAAGCTGTATTAAGTCACGTGGAACAACAGCCAAAGTCATAATCTCCATTCTTCTAAGCACATTCAATGAGGAGATCAATATCAATGTTTTAGTACTTCCATATGATTAGTGTGTAATCTCCCCCTTGTCCTAAAACTTGACTGAGGAAGTTGCCTTGTTTACTGAACAGATAAAGTGGGAAGGCTCCCTACCCTTGGGTCTCTTCTTATGAGTCTGACTTGAAGGAAGGGGCATCAGATTTTGAAATCCTATGAAAAATGTGAAAGTGACACAATCTTTGGAACCTGATGACCCTCAGTGTCTTCTTTGAGTAGATAACAGCCAGGAATATGATATGATAAGCTAGCTCAAACAATGTAGGTAATTCTCAAGCCTGCCCATTATGGACACCTTGTGACTGCAGTATGGTAATGCTTAAAGCCACCAGCTTCCTTCTCTGCCATACTGAGGATAACAGATGTGACTAAATCAAGCCATGAAATGACAAAAAAATGCACCAAATTGAATCACTGCACTGAAAAGTAAATGAAAGGCTCGGTGTCAAGAAATCACAAAGTAGTACTAAAACTATGCTGAAAAATACATCTCATGAAATGGAAGGACTGAAAAGACACTAGGAACACTATGTCCAATTGTGAAATAACATGTGCAGAATGTTTCTTCGCAGGAAAAGAAAGTGCATCCAGTGTCATCCACAAACATAAAAAGATCAAAGGTGGGAGGAGGGCCTCTGCATGGCAGCAGTTAGGCAGGAGGTCCCACACACTTGTAAATCCTTCTAGGCTTTTTCACAGCTTTCTAGGAAACTCTCAGAGAAACTGGCTGATGCGTTCTGCTTGTCCTCAGAGAATTATTTATCTTTGAAATCTTCTCATTTCCTGTTTCATATCATGTCTCGTTGTTCTAGAATTTCCCTCACACTGAAAATCCCCAGTTGTATATTATTTATACTCTCAAGGCATAGCTCTAAAAGGTCCTTAAATATCATCAAATAGGTTTATGATACAGAGGCCATTATGGCAGCTCTCCTCTGGGCCACCTCTATTTCTCCAGAATTCGGCACAATACTTCAGATGAGGTGATGACAATAATCTGCACAGAGGTATTAGCACCACTTATTTTTTCCTGTCAATTATGACTCTGCGCAGACAAGCATTCCATCGGCTTTCCCTACAACCCTGTCACACAGTTAAGTCAGCTTCAGATAATCCTAATCATCAAAAGATGCCTCTGAAATCATATTTATGAAATTGCTCAAGTAGAATAACTGAAGTGAAATAATTAAATTCCCAGTTCTGCACAACTTGATTAGATTTTTAAGTGAAATATAAACAAAATAATTTAGCCAAAGGTTCTCCTCCAACCTAATGATAATCTCTTTAAGGAAAGAGAAGTTCTGGTTTATCATTAAAACCTTCAATCCATAACAAGTAAACAAGAGGTAAAATTAAATTTTTTTATCATGCAGTTAAAACCTGTATTAAAAATTAAATACATCTTATAACTGCTATAAAAATGTATTTGCCAGCACAGAAAAGTTAAAGTGCTTGACAACGTTATCTTACAAACATGCATTGCAGCTTACCCATTGCAGGTGTTTTCATAGATAGGATTGATCAGGCACACAAATGGGTGACGTAACCGCACACTGCTGAGACGGAACAGCTTTCCCAGAGCTCAGAACTTAGTACAAAATTCTGAGCGTGTAGGGCCTTCTCTGTTCCTCAGTTAGTTCCAAAGCTTAAGAATTTAGACAACTTTTGTGGAAGTCATAGGAATTGTGAGCCCAATCAATTCTGTTACCTACAGAACACACCTGCTACAGGTGAGCAGCAATGTTTTTTCTGTCAAAAGAACATAAATGCCATACTGGGTCAGACCAGGGTCCATCAAGTCCAGTATCCTGTTTCCAACAGTGGCCAATCCAGGTCACAAGTACCTGGCAGGTTCCCAAAAAGGCACACAGGTTCCACAATGCTCATTCTGTGGTAAGCAGTGGATTTCCCCGGGTCCTCTTTAATAATGATTTATGGACCTTTCCTACGGGAACGTGTCCAAATCTTTTTTAAACCCAGCTACACTAACAGCTTTTACTATATCCTCCGGTAATCAATTCCAGAGTTTGATTACGCGTTGAGTAAAAAAAAATATTTTCTGTTATTAGTCTTAAAATGGGTAAATGGATTACACTGTAGCTTCATTGCATGTCCTCTGTCAACTGACTAAGTAAGGCCAGAGCCAACCCTAGAGATGGTTCAAGGTGTTTGCATCCTAGGCAGACCTTAAGCCTTATGCCCCCCTGGCTGTCAGAATCTACTGTTTAGCTTTGAAAGCCCTGCTCTTTTCTGCCCCCCCCCCCAACCCGGAAGCTGCCACCCTAAAGCACCGCCTAGTCTGTCTGATGTTTGTGGTGTCCTGAGTGAGGCACACTTGGGTGACCATCGTACAGGCAGATTGGGCAGCATGCTCAACTAAAGGTACAATCTTTTACTGTAGCTTGATCCAAGCAGTAGTGAGAAGTAAAGGTGTGAAGCAAGGACCATATCACTGCTTTACAAACTGTATACAGCAAAGCAGACTTCAGGAGATTCACAATTGTAGTGGCTCTAATTTCATGAGACTTTATTGTATGGAGTACCCGTTTGTTAATAACAGAACTGTATGCAGGATGCCAGCCAATTTGCTAGAGTTCTTTTGGTGACCATATACTAATTCTTTTGCGGTCCTAAAAGACAAAAATCCATGCAGATTTCCTCATTCATTCCGTTCTTGTAAGGCAGTACAGTATATGCAAGAGCCTGCTTGAAGTCTAGGGAATGGAGGACTTTCTTATGTAGATTCTTCTGAGGCTTTGGACAGAATATAGGAAACACTATTTCTTCATTAATATGGAAAGGTGTTACTACTGTACCTTGGGTAAAAATTTGGGATGAGTGTGAAGAACCACTTTGCCATAATGAAACTAAGTATGGTTCATAGGTCATGTGTTTGGAGTTCTTATTCTCCTAGCTGAGGCAACAGCTATTAGAAAAAACATTTTCCATGTAATGTGTTAGTGAAGCAGAGTCCAGTGGTTCAAATGGCAACCATACGAAAATTGCAATGCACAGGGAAAGGGCTGGCGTTTTAACATGGAGAATTGTTTTCATGAAGCATGAAACAAATGAGACACTGATAAGCTGGAAGACTATCGCACTGAGCATAAAAGACAGAGAAAACACTAAGCTGTACTCGGATAAAGGATGTCAGGAGTCTCAGATAGTATACGTGGAATAAAACCTGGACTGTGGTGGCAGGCAGACATGTAGCAGGGTGCAACCATTCATGAATCATCAGATGGAAAATCGTTTCTACTTGAAGGCATAGGTGTGCCTAGTAGACTATTTTCCTGCAGCTATTAGGATATCTTGAATAGGCATTGGTAGACTTAGAGTAGAAACTAAACGCTGCTCAGTTTCCATGCTCTGAGGCTTAGCGACTGTAGGATGGGATAAAAAAAGATGGCCCTTGCCTTCCATGATTAATGCTGGAAATCTCTAGAGCCCGTTAGCTCTCACAGGTAAAGAAAGGCATGGCAAAGGCTGGCCTATCTCTACTCTCAGGTCGCTAACTGGGAAGTGGCTCAATATTGCCGCTGCCCGGTTAGCGATGGGTATCACTAAACATCAGGGCATATAGTGGCAGCACCCACAGATATCCAGCAGCACTAACCAGGTCTGTAAACCGTGTAAATGCCTTTGAATATGGGGTCCTATGCTACTACGTAAAGACAACACATCAGTATCTACAAATATTGGAATGCATTGTTGATCAGACTTTCTTAATGATGTCTTCATCAAATGATTGTAGTATTGGTGTTCTGTTTACTAAATACGGCTATATTTTAGTATGTATTATTTATTTTGTACTAAGCCCTGAACTCATGTTGGTAAAGCAAACTATAAGTATTCAAATTAAGTTAAATAAAAAAAAATTCCAAGTGCACCTCAATCAGGACAGTGTGAGAGGATGTCAGTGTCCTAGTGTTAGAAGGTGGAGAATTTTAACTTTACTTTCGGAATGTAGGCATTCTAAAGTTATTTAAACAAATAAGGAGAACCCAACCGTATGCTTGGTTTTGATAGCACTGTTCAATGAGAGGCTATGTTGGCTGAAGAATATTAGTTCCTGCTGACACAATGATTTTCAAAACTTGTACGCAAGGTCGACTGTGCTAATTTCAAAATGCATAATGAACACAGCCAGTTGGTCCATGAGTTAACAGTTTTAGAAAAGCTTGCTCTGATGACTGGAACAAACCCTCTTTGATAGGGGTATAGCGACTACAGGTTCTCTTCTCTTTGGAGGTTGAAAGGAGGGGCTCTACCAACTACACTGCCTCTTAAGTGGCTAGAAGGATGCTCTTTGGCAGTCACCTTCAGTTTTTGTTGGCCTATAAGGCTTTAAGAGCCACATCAAGGTGACTGTAGTCTCTGTCAGTTGTCTGTATTTTCAATAGGATAGGAAAGAGGTACATCCTCCATATTCCTTCCACAAGGTGACTCCCTATCAGACCATGGGAAAACAAATTATGTTGTCACTAGATTTGTTTAATTATAGCATTTTCTACACTTTGTTGAAAAGTATGAAAAACAACCAGTAATCACTGATAATGCTACAGGAGTCTTGAAAGAATGCAGTTTCTTAAAAAAGAATGCCAAGGACAGTCACTTGCATTTATTCCAAGGATAATTAGCTCAGGGTACCTGATACAAGAACAGCAGCCTAATTGATAGAGCAGCAAACTGAAAACCAGGGGGAAGCCATGGTTCAAATCCCACTGACGCTTCTTGTGACCTTGGAGCATGTCACCTTACTCTCTATTGTTTCAATTATAAACTTATGGTCCTATTTACTAGCATTCCTCCCCCCCCCCCCCCCCCATGGGAACAAAATGGGAGAAAATCTTTAACGGGGACATTTAGAGTTTAAGCCCGCTAGGGACAGAGAAATACCTACTGTGCCTGAATGTAACTCATCTGGAGCTATCAATGAAAAGGAAAGAGCTAAATCCACATAAACAAACAGCCCAATAGTAATCACAGCAGAACACTGCCTGGAGGCACTAAGTGTGCAAGAATAATAGGGATTTTTTTGAGGGGGCATTCGGTACTGAATACCAGCACCTTTTTCACTGCCTGCTAAAATTGACCCATACTACTCTTACATTAATGAAAGATCCTTGCATATGAGTACCGGCACCTTTTTTGCTAGGAAAAATGCACTGGTGATTGTCTAGACAGGTATTAGTCACACTACCATGACTGCATTTCTAACAGACTGACATTATACTACTGGCATCCCAGGGATCAGTGTTGACTTCACTATGCCACATGCAGAAGTATCTGGCCCGTGTTTTAGTCAGCAATTTAAAAAAAAAAAATTCTTCTAGTGTTTCAAATGTGTCAAATAAAATCCCATGCTAAATAATGCTTCTTTTAAGACTGTGATTTGGCAGACCCTGATAAGTTATTATTGAGCAGCAACTCTAGAGACACCATGGATTTAGATTTTTGTGGCCCTTTCAAAGAAGACGAAAAGAAATGATCAAACACTGATGAAAGAACCCGCAATGCTAGAAATACTTCTGCCACTCACAACAGTATCCTGAACTCAATGAGCTAAATCCAAACTAAAAAAAAATAAAATAAAATCACATGGACTTTGAAAACTCACTTTGGTTTGAAACCTAGGCAACCAGAAAATGGCGGTCCTTTGTTATGTATGTCTTGGGTTCAGAAGAAAGCCTACATATTGAAACTGAAATTAGAAACACATATACACAGATAGTTCCTTGGGCTAATGTCTTCATATGGTTTTATACTTTTGGAATCAGTATTGAAGAAGAAATTGGTTAAAGAATGAAAACTTAAAGACCAATATGTCCAGACCCCCAGCTCCAAAATGTACTCTTCAGTGGGTGGTCAAAAATGACAAATGGCACATCTGGCAGTGATCTAGGGTAGAATGCAATTTCTTTTTTAGTTTCTGCATTTTATATTTAATGATAAAATCTACTTGCAGTATTCTTTTACAACAATCCGTCCCATGTTCTTTTCTTAAACTGTTGAACAGATGTTGGGGTGCACTGTAAAGTGCCAATATAACCATAACTGAGCTCCAGAAAATAATAGAGATACTAGTTAGTTATTTATATAACAAACTGCAGAGTGTATTTGTGAAATACCATTTTGTGCTACAAAGTAACCTATGGCCTGGCCTTCTTCCTCAATCTGTAATGAGCACAATGGATCTGGGTTTACCTATCCCTCTCAGTGCTGGTTAAGCCTTGGTATGACATGGAAATGGTATGCTCAGGTCTGACAGCCCCCCTATCCTCTAGTACTATTGAGGATGTCCAATGAAGAGGACATTCTTACAGCTCTCAGACACCTGAGTATGTATTCAAGTGTGTGTGTGTGTGTGGGGGGGGGGGGGGGGGTAGCAAAGACCAGCAATAGGGAGAAAAGACCAAGCCATTTTAAAGAAGCTACACCCCAAACTAATTAAGCTTATTTTCTAGGACATGTGCATGTGTTGGAGATCCAAAAAACACCCCACTTCAGTCAGGATCCTCATGCTCCTCCTAACATGTCCTATTAATCTGCAAAAGTTATTAACAGACACAGGCGCACAACAAAAAGCAGGCTAAAAATGAACCTATAAGGTTACAATTGTGATAAATTATAAATCTTCCATATCATATTTAAAAATGGAAATGAACAAGCAACACAGATGAAAAATTCCTGATAAAAGGCTACTGTTCCCCTCACTTTTTCAAGTATATTTTCTTCTTTTAAGAACACATTATTGCAGTAGTTGGGAACAATGTTAATGAATTCGCTTGACAATACTCTAGCAACCTTCAGCATCGCCAGTGTGCTTCATTTTTTAACTATAAAATAAACTGCACATGTGAGAAGTACAGTTGAAGGATAATAATGTCAAGCACCTGTATAAACAGCAGTTCTGACTTGTGTTACAGCCCAGAACATGATTACTCTCTTGAATTTCTGCAATGCACCACCTTTGTCTCTGCTACTACAAACAGAATGACTTCTTAAGTTTTTTCTTAACATTATTGTTCTAAGCTGTGGGAAGTTTATTTTTTATTAGGAAAGAAAAGAGGAGGGGTTGATGCTTTTCCCATTCACTATCAGTTTTTGCAGATTTCCAAGTCTCTCTGCTCAGTGTTACCAGATGGTGCCAGGTTCTCAAGACTGAGTCAGTCTGAGCTTTGTTCAGCTGCATCTTGGAATGTGTAGTCCGAAGTCCCCTAAAATAACAGATTCCAAGTGATGGAGTTAAAACTCCAACTGGCTTGACATGGTTTTGATCAACTAGTATAGAACTCAGGCAAGGCACTTGAAGCTCACTGCCCAAAGTATGCTGCAGCAGCTATGCCTGCCAAGTGGTGATTTAGCTCTGTCGGTCTTAGGCTTGACATACCCAGGCCCATAACTATCTTGGAAGACAACCAGGGATGCAGAAAGTGGGAACAGATTAAGAAAGTGTACCCTTGCACCAAACATACTGATGTAAATTACCATCAACTGAAAAACTAACAAAACCAAAATACTGCTAGTGCCCACCTCAGAAGATGACTGCGGACACACTGACCAAGCCATTATTCAAAAACTGCCACAGCGAACTTGCATAGAAGATGAATCTTGAAGAATGCTACATCTGATGTCAAGAAAGAGTGCTGCTAAACAACAACATACAATTATTTTTTACTTACACAGTAAAGAGCTAATTATTGCCTTTGCAGCTTATCAACCTTAACCAACTGCCTGGTAAGCTAGGACATGTTCATTTATTTATTGTGTATCCCTTTCCTTTAGCGATTTCTGATGTAATGCTCCCATTACGTTCTTTCTTGTTTTAATCTTAAATGACTTAGTAAAGTTTATTAATTAGAATTTTCAACTCAAGACTCTTCTGGTTTCTTCTAACAAAGGCAATCAAGTATGCAAATTAACTTGACTCTTGGACCAAAATGAATGCAAATATATATAGCAGTGCTATCCTGCAATCCAACAAATTTTGTGGCCCTTCACACAATGTAAGTACTATGTCGAGCATTAGCAGTAAATCTGAGAGACTGAGATCATACTCCACATACCCTGGCTTACAAATGAGGTTCATGACTGGCATGGTACGCGCAAAACTAACACATTTGTTCAAAGTGCCTCGAGACAAACCATTTGGAATCCTATTCAGTATGGCTAAAAGGCATGACCTAAAACTTGACACCTTACTATAACTAGCTCCCAGCCAGAGGCTTCTTGAACTCAGTGTAATCTAGTAATTAAATGCAGTCAGTCCTCTATTCAGTGAGGTGGATTTCTGGGGCTACAGAAGAGGTTTTGTTTTTTGCTGGGTTCAGAGGACACAAAGCAGACTCCTCTCTAAGGCCTTTCACCACTGCCCACCCTGTATCCACCTTCATTACTCCCTGCATCTCTGGAATGGGACGATTAGGAAATAAATCTACAGTACACAGTGATGTTTGACAACCTCCAACTTTACTTCAGAACTTTAGGGCACTCAACTTAGTACAGCACCTTCCCAGAAGACACTTCAGAAGATATCTACAATCATCAGAGGATTCACTCCTTCCCATCCATTCTTTTCATTTGAGATATTATATCTCAAATTCTCCTACCCCACTCTTTGGACTGCATATAGCAAGATTGAGGTTAGTTCTCCTCTTGTTCTAGCAACATTTAGAGGAGGGAGGTCCTTGAGAATGCTTTCCATAGTAGGAATGTGAGATTTCTACATTTTATTACAACACATTTATTTATTTAACAGGCTTTCTATATCGCTTTATTTAATAGGTTTTCTGTATCACTTTATCCTAAGGTCAATGCAGTTTACATTGAAACAAAACTTGTTACATTGTAACAGAGTAATGAACTTGGATAACTTAATACATTGTAACAGGGCAAATAAATTGAAGAGGAGTTAATATTTGGGGAGAACGTTTATATGGGGGAGACGGGGAAGAAGTGAAGGGGACAGAGGTGGGTGCATGAAGGCATTATGTCTTGTCCTTAGTGAAGTAAGCTGTAAATAGGTGAATCTTGAGGGCCTTTATGAATGTTAGTAGATCCTTTGTGGCCCGGAGTTTGTATGGGATTGAGTTCCATAGGGAGAACGCAAATAGGGAGAAGGCTCTACTGGATGTGGTAGTGCTAGATCTGGCGAAGGATGCTGGGGTAGCTAGGGTATTCTGAGAGCCGGTTCTCCTTGTGGGGTTATCTTTGATCTCATGTATTATTGTTTGAAGGCGAGTAGCTGATAGGCTGTTGAGGATCTTGAAAACTGTAAGGATGGCTTTAAATTTTGTGCGATCAATGGTGGGTAGCCAGTGAAGCTGTTTCAGCAATGGTGTTATGTGCTCGGTTACGCTGGCATTGCAGAGGGTATGTGCTGCTGTGTTGAGGGCCAGTTGAAGCAGGTGGACTGTTTTCTTAGGTAGGTCTTGGAGGATGAGGTTGCAATAGTCTAGATGTGGGAAGATAACAGCTTCAAAGACTGTGCGGAAATTTTGTTGGCTAAGAAGAGGCTTGAGATGTTGTACAGTCTTGAGTTTATAGTATATGCGCCTGGTGATGTTTCTTATTTTAGGTGTTGATCGAGGGTGATACCTAGATAATGTATCTCTTGTCGTACATGAAGTTGAGTTCCATTTAGGCTTATGATGTCCAGCAGGTTGAAGCTGTCATCTCTGGTGATATATAAGGCTTCAGTTTTATTGATGTTCATGTTGTGGGTGATGAGCCATGAACTGACTGCAGTGAAGCATTCAGTTAGGGTTGTGATGTCTGGGTTCAGTGTATTGATGGATGCATAGATTATGACATCATCAGCATATATGTGGTAGAGGACATTGAAGGTTTGTATGATTATGCAGATCGGCTATATGAAGATGCTGAATAATAGTGCAGAGAGAGTGAATCCTTGGAGGACTCCTTGGGTTTGAGTATATGGTCTTGACTTGGTAAAGCCTGATTTTACCTGAAGTTGTCGGTTTGATAGATAGGATTTGAACCAGCTCAGAGGGATGCCCATTAGTCCTACTGCTTGCAGTCTTGATGATTAGGACATGAGATATGGAGTCGAATGCTGCCTTGAAGTTGAGGAATACGAGTAAGTAGCTAGTGTGTGGTTTATCTGCGTCTGTTACTAGGTTGTTTAAAAGTGCTGTTGAGAGGGTTTCTTCTCCATGGTGGGGTTGAAAGCCATATTGTTGGGGGTCAAGAGGGGAGTGTGTGTCAATCTGGTCTTGAAGCTGGTGGAGTTACCTGTCTGCTCTATTCCTTCTTAGAAAGTATTTCAAGGAAGTACTCTTGCTTCCTAATTCTAACCAGTGATTGCTAATCATTATTATATTCCTAACAAGGTGCTCTCAGAGGCTTCCACTGGGAGGCCCAGATGTTAGTTGAAAAAACTTTGGATTTATCTAATTTTCTTGAATCTTCAGTTGATGATAAACCCATTAGGGCAACCCTAATGGTAAAGTTTGTTTCAGAAAATGATAAAGTTACTGTTCTGAAGTTATATTTCTTAAAGAAGGCGTTGTTCTGTGGAAAAAGAACATAGAACATAAGATATGCCATACTGGGTCAGACCAAGGTCCATCAAGCCCAGTATTCTGTTTCCAACAGTGGCCAATCTAGGTCATATGCACCTAGCAGTTTCCCCAAAAGACACAGGTTCCACAATGCTTGTACTGGGTCAAGCATTGATATCCTGGGTCCCTTCTTAATAATGGTTTATGGACCTTTCCTCCAGGAACTTGTCCAAACCTTTTTTAAACCCAGCTACACTAACAGCCTTTACTACATCCTCCGGTACAAATTCCAGAGTTTGATTACACGTTGAGTGAAAAAATGTTTTTCCAGATGTGTCTAGATCCACTCAATTACATAGGAAACATTTCTTGCAATTAAAGTCAAGGGTGTTAGTGTTAAAAGCTAATGCCTTTCTTTGTTCTTCTAGTAAATGCTTGGTAACATGGGGTGGAAAATATATTTCTTCTGATCCATTACAATTGGATAATTTTCTTAAGGGAAAGGGATATGGCATATTAGTAAGGGTAACATCCTTGACTGGTAGTTTATGCTATCCTCGTTTTCTTATTTCTGAATTTGTTCAAAAGATATAAGAATCATTTCCTAGTTAAATCAATTATTATTAGTGTTTAGCTCACACCTTTCAGTAGCAGTTCAAGGTGAGTTACAATCAGGTACTGGGGGTATTTTCTTATCCCCAAAAGGCTTACAATCAAAGTTTGTATCTGAGGCAATGGAGGATTAAGTGACTTGCACAAAGTTACATAGAGTGTCAGTGAGATCTGAACCCTGGTCTTAGGTTACTGCCTTAACCACTGGGCTACTCCTCCACTTCACTATTCTATATATTCAAGCAGCTTTGTTTGATTGGGTAATATTGCCCAACCTCCTTCCTTAAGGTGAGCTACATGATTTAAGGTATTTTCTTTACGTTTTTATTTTTTAGGCTTTGTTTCTTTATTTTCTTCTATTTTATATAAAACTTATGAAACTTGAATTAAAAAAAAGAATTCTAGCAACACTTGCTCAGGATAATACCTTTTTCAAAAGCAGCCCTTTTCCACCCACCCGATTGGAAGGCATAGTTACTCACCTGAAAGACAGCAAGAATCAGTCCTCACATATGGGTGACGTCAGTGCCGACAGAGCCCGTGCAGAAGCATCTCCCCAGCTTTCAAAGAAAGCCTTTGGAAGATGGCACCCTGCATGCACCACACATGCAGTGTGCCATCTTGCCTCAGTCTAATGACATAGCTAAGATGGCCAAGGAAAAATAAAAGAAAATACCGTAAGCGAGCAACTCTAAGAGGAGGAGGGAGGGTTGTGAGGACTGATTCCTGCTGTCCCCAGAGAACACCTGTTACAGGTGAGTAAGATTAAATTAGACTTACCTGCTAATTGTAGTTTCTGGAGTATCTCCAGTCTAGTCCTGGAATCTCTGGGGTTGTCAACCTCATCCAGCAGCTTTGGAGACTGAGAAACTTCATCGCTGTGATGTCACCAGTATATAAGGGCTGGCACCGCCTCCTCACACCAGTTTACCTATTGGCAAAGCAGACTCACCGGAGCAACAAGTAATGAAAAGCAGCATCGAAAAACTGCCTAACTAAAGTGAAAAAACCTGCCAACCCAACTATCTACAAGATCTGCACGCATGGCATGCCGTGAGATCCTCTGTCCAGCAGTTTAAAACACAATGACCCCTTAAGACCACGCCCTTACCTTGTTCCCATCAGCCTTAGTATGCACTATGACCCCCAAGAGCACCAAAAGTGTTGCTTACCAGTAATACAGCTCCTGCTTCAGGCCACAGCACACCAACGAGATAGGGCGGGACACGGGACTAGACTGGAGATACTCCAGGAACTACAATTAGCAGGTAAGTCTAATTTAATCTTCCTGATCGTCCCTCCAGTCTAGTCCCAGAATCTCTGGGGAAGTACCAGAGCAGTAATAAATACCACTAACGGGAGGGTCCTGCTAGACCAGCCTGAAGCACCGCCGCTCCAAAACAGGAATCCTTGTCCGCCTGCACATCCAGACGGTAATGCTTCACAATGGTATGGAGTGTCGACCAAGTAGCCGCTTTACAAATGTCTACCGTCGGTAACTACTCTCCGCCCAAGACGCCGCTTGCGCCCTCGTGGAATGAGCCCGCAATCCTTCCGGGACGAGCCGACCACGCAAAATGTAAGCCGATGCAATAGCCTCCTTTATCCAATGAGCAATGGAGCCTTTCGAGGCCGCCTCCCCTTTCCGGGGGCCCGCAAACAAAACGAACAGCCTGTCCGACTTACGAAAAGATGCCGTTCTGTCTACATACGTCTTCAACGCCCGGCGAATATCCAAAGTACGAAGCTGCTCAGCCATCTGACTCTTACCTTCAACACGAAAAACAGGCAACGACACCACCTGGTTCAAATGAAACACCGAGACCACCTTACGCAAGAATGACGGAACGGGCCGCAATACCACCTTAGAATCGGAAAAAGACAGAAAAGGCTTCCTGCACGACAGCGCTTGCAACTCCGAAACTCGTCTAGCCGAGGCGATGGCCACCAAAAACACCACTTTCAGCGTAAGGTCTTTCAGCGAAGCCTCCCGTAAGGGCTCAAAAGGCGCTTTCCCTAACGCCCCCAAGACCAATGGAAGATCCCACGCCGGAACTATGCACTTGCATGGCGGCTGGAGAAGAGTTACCGCCTTCAAAAAACGCTTAACATCCGCATGTCTATGCAGCGAGCTCCCCTGCACCTTACCCCTATAGCAGGCTAAAGCCGCCAACTGCACTTTGAGCGAAGCCGCCGCTAGGCCCTTCTGAAACCCATCCTGCAGAAAGGACAGAATCTGTGGAACCGACGCCTTTAAGGGAACACAGTCCCGCTCCACACACCAAGCCTCAAAAATGCGCCACACTCTGACATAGGCCAAGGAAGTAGACCGCCGTCGCGCCTTTAGCATGGTAGAAATCACCGCTGCCGAATAACCTCTCGCTCTCAACCTTGCCCGCTCAATAGCCAGGCCGTAAGTGAGAATCGATCCACCTGGGGCATGCAGAGAGGTCCCTGGGTGAGCAGATCCTTGGGAGCAGGAAGCCTCCAGGGCCAGCCCACTAAGAGTCTGACTAAGTCCGCGTACCATGGCCTTCGCGGCCAATCTAGAGCAATGAGAACCACTCATCCTTTGTGCTGTGCAATGCGCTGTACCACCCACCCGATCAACACCCACGGCGGGAAAACATACAGCAGCTGGTCCTCTGGCCATCTCTGAATGAGAGCGTCGAGCCCTTCCGCCATCCTTTCTCTCCGCCTGCTGAAGAACCGATCGACCTGCGCTGACTGAAAGGTCGCCATGAGATCCATCACCGGCGTCCCCCAGCGTTGTTCCAACATCGCAAACACTTCTGGGTGGAGAGTCCACTCCCCGGGGTCTACTCGCACTCGACTCAGAAAATCGGCCTCTATATTGTCTACGCCCGCAACATGCGCCGCCGACAAGGCCTCCAGGTTCGTCTCGGCCCACTCCAACAAGCTTTCTGCTTCGGCTTCCAGTGCCACGCTGCTGGTGCCCCCTTGACGACTGATGCATGCCACCGCCGTCACGTTGTCCGAAAACACCCGAATGGCCTTCCGCTGATCAAAGGGGCACAACTCCTTGAGAGCGAGTGCCACCGCCCGCAACTCCAGCCTGTTTATTGACCAGGACTTTTCCAGGTCGGTCCACTGGCCTTGCACCAGGCGTCCCTGACAGTGAGCTCCCCAGCCGTACAGACTGGCATCTGTTGTTAGAGAGACCCAAGCGGGTGCCTCCAACGACATCCCTGTTTCCAGACGTCCGGGCCTCAACCACCAACGCAGCGCCAACCGAGTGTCTGGGGGACACGGCAACCTCTGGGACAGAGAATCCCTTTGATGCGACCACCTTCTCAACAGGGCCCGCTGTAGCGGACGCATGTGGGCTCGCGCCCCGGGCACTACCTCTAGGGTCGCCGCCATAGTCCCCAAGACCTGCAGATACTCCCACGCCGTGGGACAGCTCTGTTTGAGAAAACGAAGCACCAAGCGCCGAAGACCCAACACCCGCTGGTGCGGCAGGAAAACTCGACCCTCGCTCGTATCGAAACGGGCCCCGAGATATTCCAGGTTCTGAGACGGAATCACCTTGCTCTTTGCTGTGTTGACCACCCAACCGAGACTCTGCAACAGATCTACCACCTTGGCAGTCGCCGCCACACTTTCCTCCCTGGACTTTGCTCTGATTAACCAATCGTCCAGATACGGGTGCACCAAGACACCTTCCTTCCGCAAGGCCGCTGCCACCACCACCATCACCTTGGTGAAAGTTCGCGGCGCAGTCGCCAGGCCAAAGGGAAGCGCCTGGAACTGAAAATGACCCATCGGCACCGCAAACCGGAGGAATTTCTGATGCTCCCGGTGTATGAGAATGTACAAATACGCCTCTGATAGGTCCAGGGACGTCAGAAACTCTCCTTTCCGCACCGCCACCATGACGGACCTGAGAGTCTCCATCCGAAAATGAGACACGCGCAGACAGCGATTCACGTTCTTTAAACCAGAATGGGATGCCAAGTCCCTTCCTTCTTTGGTACGACGAAATAGATGGAGTATCGACCGCAACCGACTTGGTCTGCAGGAACGGGGACAATTGCTTTGAGCCGTAGCAGCCTTTGCACCGTCTCCTGTACTGCCTGACGCTTTGCTCGAGCCAGACACGGTGACCGAACGAAAGAATTGGACATCGAACTTTGCAGCTCTAGCGCATATCCGTCGCGCACCACCTCCAACACCCAGCGATCGGACGTGAGTTGGGCCCAGGCAGGGTAAAACTCCCATAGCCAACCCCCTACGGGAACTAGCTCCCCCTGGACCCCCCTGACTTCATTGTGACTTTTTGAAGGAGGAGGCCGAGGACGCAGCCGCAAAACCTCTGTTTGCTCCACAAAACCCTCGACTCCCCTGGGATCTATTAGGGAAGCGACCCCGCTGGAATTGACTCCCCCTCGGGAAACTGAAGCGACGAAAGTCCCGCTGCTGTCCCCGAAGCCCGGGGGTCGAGCAGCTCTGTTTCTGCTTGTTCTCTGGCAACCGACTGCCCTTCGACTCTCCCAAATCCTTAACCAATTTTTCCAAATCTTCACCAAAGAGCAGCTTTCCTTGGAAAGGAAGCTTACTCAACCGCGCCTTGGAAGAACCATCCGCTGCCCAATTTCGCAGCCAAAGACACCTCCTTCCTGCGACCACCGAAGCCATACTCTTTGCTAAACCCCGGATCAGGTCATAATGAATATCTGCGAGATAGGCCGCCCCGGACTCCAACTGAGATGCCTCCTCGGACGCCTCACTCGAATTTATTTATTTATTTATTTAACATTTCTTATATACCGCGCTATTTGTCATCAGCGCGGTTTACATCAAAACAATAGAACACTTGACCAGATACATTGGCCGTCGTTTACATAAAACGGGGAGTTAACATGGATGAGAACTTGGGGAACTATTCACATTCAGGTTTATAGCAAACTTAGGAAACTATGTACAAATCGATTGTATTACATATTAGGTATGATTACAGTGTTTTACATCATGTAGCGGCTGTATGATATAGTGAGGGTGTGTGGGAGGTAATGGGGTATCGGGATGGCTATAATGTAAGAGAAAAAGGTGGTGTTTGAGGGCTTTTCTAAATTGAATAAGGTCTCTAATAGCTCTAATGTGTGGGGGGAGTTTGTTCCAGCATACGGGGGCATAGTTCCTGAAAGCCCTATTGGTGGTGATCTGGTTGAGTTTTGCGGATTCAATTGGTATAAGTAGCATGTTGGCAGCCTGGGATCTCCTGGATCTGTTGTCTGGAGAACGCGTTATGAGGTCGGAAATGGATGGGGGAGCTATCATGTTGAAGGCCTTGAAGGTAATGAGGAGGGTTTTGTACAGGATTCTACTGCTTATGGGAAGCCAGTGCAGTTCCTTTAGAATGGGGGAGATGTGGTCGACCCTTGAGGTTCCGTAGAGCACACGGGCTGCCGCATTCATGGCTAGCTGTAATGGTTTGAGGGAGCTCTTTGGAAGGCCATGTAGAACTATGTTGGCATAGTCGAAGTGCGGTGTGACTAGTGCCTGGAAGATGGTGCGGAAATCCGCGGATTACATCATGGGCCTAAGATGCCGTAGGGTTTTTATCTTGAAATAGATGGTCTTGACAGTGCGTTTGATATGTTCCTTGAAGTTGAGTTGTTGATCAAGAATTACCCCGAGATATCGTATGTTGGATTTGATTGGAAGTTCCGCGTCTCTGACTTTGAGTGTTGGTGGCGGAGAGAAGGCTTTATTCCTTGTGATCATTAGTACTTCCGTTTTCTTGAAGTTTATCCGGAGGTTCTGAGTGAGTAGCCAGTCAGTTATTGTGTTGAAGCAGTCAACTAGCACTGTATAGTCGGGACAATTGATGACAATGGGTGTGAATAGCAGGACATCATCGGCATACATAAGACACGATATGCCAAATGAACGGGCAATGTCACAGATTGGTTGCATATAGATGTTAAAGAGCAACGCGGAGAGGGAGGATCCTTGGGGTACACCTTGGTGCTGTTGGAAAGGTTCGGAGGTGGTGCTTTGAATCCGGACTTGTTGACATCTGCCTTCGAGGTAGGATTTACACCAGTCCCACGCTTGATCTCGGATTCCCTTCTCATGTAGCCGGGTGAGAAGCTGCAGGTGGTCTACGGAGTCAAACGCTGCTGATATATCAAGGAAGATTAGTGCGAAGCCATTCTTTATACTGTCAGTTCCATTGATCAGTGAACTGGTTAATGTTGTCAGTAGGGTTTCGATACCGTGTGCTTCTCTGAATCCATGTTGAGAGGGATCCAGTGGTGAGGAGGAGTCAACATGCTGCTGGATCTGTCTAAGGGTTATTTTCTCTAGGATCTTAGCCAGAAAAGGGATACTGGAGATTGGTCTGTAAGATTCCTCTTTCTTTGGGTCAAGTTGATTGTTTTTTAGTAGTGGGCGGATGGATGTGTGCTTGAGCGCATCTGGGAAGACTCCTGTTTCAAATGACAACTTGGTGATGTTGGCTATGATAGGGCTGAACTCCGTGCGCATTGTCTTGATCCAGTGCGCTGGGCAGGGGTCGGTTGGTGCGGTCGTGGCGCTGATTGATGCAATTACTTCTTCAATGGTCTTTGTTGATGGCGGTGAGAGTTTGGTGAGTGTGGACTGGGAAAGAGTGGTTTTGGGATTTGTGGTATGGTTAAGATGAGGTGATGATGCCATTGTAGTTACCTTTATTGATTTTGATTGGATGTAATTCGCATATGCTTGTGGCTGAATACCTTCTTGTTGAGGAGGGGAAGGTTGGTTGGTAAGGGATTTCACCAGCTGGAAAAGGTCTCTTGGCTTATTTAGTGAGCGGCTGAGAATTTCTGCATGGAATTGTTTCCTTTTGGCCCACGTTGATTCGCGATGGGTCTTCAGATATTGTTGATAGATGGCTTGGTCTGAGGTATTTCTAGTAGCTCTCCATTTCCTTTCGAGTTTTCTGAGTCGGAGTAGGGACGCTCGTAGTTCCGGGGAAAACCATGGGGCGGCGTGTTTCCTGGTGTCTCTTCTGTCCGATGTGGTTTTTTTTGTTGTTGGCAGGTTGTTGAGCGTAATGGGAGAGGGTCTCGTTCCAGTTGGACATCATGTCATTCAGGTTGGTTGCTGGTTGATCAAGTTTTGGGAGAACGTCACTAACGATTGTTTCCCTGTTGAGTTGCTTGAAGCGTGTGGTTCCTGATGTTTCCGTTGCACTTGGGCGGTGGCTCGTAGAGTGTTGCGTTGGTAAATGGAATGTTATTAGATTGTGGTCTGACCAGGGGACTGGTGAGATAGTAAGGTCAAATTGGTTTGATGTACTCATGGCTGTATGTGGGATGAATATTAGGTCAAGGGGGTTTCCTCCTTGGTGGGTGGGATCAGTTATAGCCTGCTTGTAGTTGAGGTCAGCCATTGCTTCGAGGAAGGCTTTGGCTAGGGTGGGTTGAGTGGAAGCGAGATTAAGGTCTCCTAGTAGCCAGTTAGGTTTGGAGGGGTCTTCTGGATTACATGCTAGGTCAATGATGTCTGAGAGCTCATCTGATCCAATTCCTGGGGTTCTGTAAATGAGGTTAATAGTATTGTATTTGCTGGTGATGGTTAGTGTATTCAGGAGTTGCGTGCTCTTGGTAAGGCTAGTCCGGTATTGTAACAATGTTTTTGCAAGGATCAGTACACCTCCTCCTCTTTTGTTTTCCCTATTACAGGTATAGATCGAAAAGTTAGGTGGTGTAAGGTGATTCAATATGACATTGTCGGATTCAGAGATCCATGTTTCTGTGACCATTAGCATGTCTAGATTGTGCATAGTGATTAGGTCAGTGATTACCGGCCATTTATTACGGACCGAACGTGCGTTGATAAGGGCGCACCTTAGTTCTTGTTGATGCTTTGTGTTTTTATGTTTTGTGGAGTTTGAGGTCTCTATGGCTATATATATTAAGTGTGACAGTCTTCTGTGTGAAGGGTTTGAGTGCCGGTGGTATTGGTTGTTGTATGTTTTACCGTTTGCACTCTTTAGTAGTTGGATGGGGTTGCATCCATCTGCCAATACAACTGATTCATAGAGTGTGCTGACCAGTGTATAGAGTAGGGCAAAAGTAAGTAATGGGTAAGCCATTTATGTTTCCGGAATGAGACGTTTCTAGGTTACTGGGGTTTTGTGAGGTTGTATGTGTTTTTTCTAGTGATGTGTTGTGTTAGTGGAGGTGTTTAGCACTTCAATGTAGTGATTCAGTAGAGCAATACAGTGTAGCAATATAGTATAGCAATATAGTGTGGTAATGAGGTATATCAATTCGGTATAGCAATACAGTGCAGCAATATAATGTATCAATACAGTGTGGCAATGAGGTATATCAATTCGGTATAACAATACAGTGCAGCAATATAATGTATCAATACAGTGTAGCAATGAGGTATAGCAGTTTAGTAGTGCAGCAATATAGTGTGGCAATGCAGTATAGCAATTAAGGTGTAGCGATGAGGGGTAGCAATATAGTGCAACAATACAGTGTAGCAATGACGTGTAGCAATTCAGGTATAGCAATGAGGTATAGCAATTCAGTTAGGTAGGCACCATGTGTTGACTAGTTTGTACCTTAGGTCCTCTGAGTTATTCGTCTTGCATCCAGTTCTTACGCTCTGTTGCTCTGGTGGTGAGGAAGGCTGTGCTGGCAGTAGAACGTTTGAGGAGAGACAGGGCTGTTGAGAGGGGGCGAGCTCGACCGAGGGGAGCTCAAGCTGCTGATCTGTGAGTAATGCGTGCACTTTGTGCTGGGTCTTATGGTCCCGGCCTGTAGCTGTAGAATTAGGCTGTGAGGTGGCGGCGGCACTCTGTGTCCGATGTTGATTCGACGGTGTCTGAGATCGCTTGTGCGGTGTGGTGATCGCTGTCCTGCGGTGCAGATTAGGCTGTTGCTGCACTGGTGGGGTCCTCGCCTAAGGGCCACGCCAAAGGGCCCTCTGGCGAGGCCCTCAGGCGCGGGCCCGACAGGCGCGGGCCTGCCTGACGGCGGCTTCTTTTGGGTGCGATCTGCCCCGTTGGCTCCGCCTCCCACAGTCCCGATTGGACTGGAGGCTCCTGGGCAGGGGAGATGGCGGTTCCTGCCCAGGTGTGCTCTACCCGGCTCGGGGAGCACGGAGCTGGGCTGGCGAGGAGAGAGGCTGGCTGCTGGACGGCGGCTTCTTTTGGCGGCGATCTGCCCCGTTGGCTCCGCCTCCCACAGTCCCGATTGGACTGGAGGCTCCTGGGCAGGGGAGATGGCGGTTCCTGCCCAGGTGTGCTCTACCCGGCTCGGGGAGCACGGAGCTGGGCTGGCGAGGAGAGAGGCTGGCTGCTGGACGGCGGCTTCTTTTGGCGGCGATCTGCCCCGTTGGCTCCGCCTCCCACAGTCCCGATTGGACTGGAGGCTCCTGGGCAGGGGAGATGGCGGTTCCTGCCCAGGTGTGCTCTACCCGGCTCGGGGAGCACGGAGCTGGGCTGGCGAGGAGAGAGGCTGGCTGCTGGACGGCGGCTTCTTTTGGCGGCGATCTGCCCCGTTGGCTCCGCCTCCCACAGTCCCGATTGGACTGGAGGCTCCTGGGCAGGGGAGATGGCGGTTCCTGCCCAGGTGTGCTCTACCCGGCTCGGGGAGCACGGAGCTGGGCTGGCGAGGAGAGAGGCTGGCTGCTGGACGGCGGCTTCTTTTGGCAGCGATCTGCCCCGTTGGCTCCGCCTCCCACAGTCCCGATTGGACTGGAGGCTCCTGGGCAGGGGAGATGGCGGTTCCTGCCCAGGTGTGCTCTACCCGGCTCGGGGAGCACGGAGGTGGGCTGGCGAGGAGAGAGGCTGGCTGCTGGACGGCGGCTTCTTTTGGCGGCGATCTGCCCCGTTGGCTCCGCCTCCCACAGTCCCGATTGGACTGGAGGCTCCTGGGCAGGGGAGATGGCGGTTCCTGCCCAGGTGTGCTCTACCCGGCTCGGGGAGCACGGAGCTGGGCTGGCGAGGAGAGAGGCTGGCTGCTGGACGGCGGCTTCTTTTGGCGGCGATCTGCCCCGTTGGCTCCGCCTCCCACAGTCCCGATTGGACTGGAGGCTCCTGGGCAGGGGAGATGGCGGTTCCTGCCCAGGTGTGCTCTACCCGGCTCGGGGAGCACGGAGCTGGGCTGGCGAGGAGAGAGGCTGGCTGCTGGACGGCGGCTTCTTTTGGCGGCGATCTGCCCCGTTGGCTCCGCCTCCCACAGTCCCGATTGGACTGGAGGCTCCTGGGCAGGGGAGATGGCGGTTCCTGCCCAGGTGTGCTCTACCCGGCTCGGGGAGCACGGAGCTGGGCTGGCGAGGACCCACACTGGACCCACTGCGCCCAGCGCAGACAGGCTCTCGCTACCCAGGCCCCACAAATGGATGCCTGTTTTAGCAACGTTTCCAATTTGCGGTCTTGTGCATCCTTAAGAGCCGCTGCCCCTTCTACCGGGATCGTAGTCTTCTTGGTCACCGCTGAGACAGCCGCATCCACCCTGGGAGCCTTAAACAACTCTCGGTCCTGATCTAAAATAGGGTACAACCATGCCATAACCCTAGAACCTTTAAGAGTGGCCTCCGGCATATCCCATTCCTCCTGAATCATCTCCTTAAACACCCTATGCACTGGGAACGCCCTCTGAGTTTTCCAAAACGCCTGTAGCAGCGGATCCTCAAGGGTAGCGTCCTCTACCGGGCCAGCTTCTGGCATATTAAGCGCCTTGAGAGACACTGCAATGAGCGCTGGGAGCTCCTCCCTACAAAAAACCCGAACAACTCGTGCCTGATCTTCCTGTTCTCGAATCTCACCTTCCTCCAGATCCCCGTCTATGTCCGCCTCCTCCGACCGGACGTCATCCGAGACCAGAGACGGAGCCAGAAGATCGGTACCTGACCTGGCCTTTTTGGCACTGATGCCAGACGCTGCTGCTGACAGTGGCGAAGGTGGCCGCATCTGCCCCAGGGCAAGCCCGGAGGTACTAGCTGCGGTCGCCCCCTGCACGCCCGCCAGCGTCCGTTGAAGCAGCGCCATGAAATCTGACGCAAAAAGCGCCGCCAGATTGCCGACAGGGATGGGAGGCTTGGCTCCATCAGGTTCTCCAATCCCTGACCTGTAGGCGCTGAAGTGCCCACTACCTCTCTGGCCTCCACTTCAGGAGCGCACCCCCTACATACACCTTCCTGGGACACAGAACTCCTTTTAGCCCCACACAATAAGCACAATTGCTTGGAAGTCATGCTGCCCTGGTCCAACACCCAGCAAAAACCCCCCCAAAGCAAATTATAAAATCTTCGTTAGGTTTTTTTTTTTTTTTGTTACATCAACGGCTTCAGCGCAGGTTCCCCACCTGAACTCTGAAGAAACCAACGAAAACTGAAGCTCCCACACTGAGCTAGGAAGCGCCAAGCCCCCCACTTGCAGTCGGCGATCTTCCCGCCCTCAGCACACGCGGCGGGGCCTGCTTCCACTCACAAGCCATTTCCCGCTGAAAAACTGCTCTCGCAGCCGCCGACCTGGCAACGGATCGCTAAACAAGTGCCCCCCTTCTTTAGCTGGTCTCCCGGTCCTTACCTGCACAGTAGACTGAAACAGCCCGTCACCTGGGAAGACCCGTACAGGGGAAAAGCCGCCGCGGGTTTAGTCTCAGAGCTAACAACGCCAGCAGGCAATTCCTTCTGCACTCAAGGCGCTCTGAGAAACCGGCTCCTGTCCCTTCACCACCGGGACGGTAGCCAGCAGCTGATCCTCACCCCAAAGCCACTGAAACCCCAACTCTGGTTCCTGGCTGTCCCCCGGAAACCCTACAGCGAGGGGGAGGGAGCAGAGGATCTCAGGGCAAGATGAAAGCAGTATACCCAGCTAACAGTACCCAAAGAAACAAACGCTTTTTAAAAGCGATTTCCCTTCTCTGCTGTTCAAAGACACTGTCTTCCTGCAATGCCTATCTACCTCTACTTAATCGTTCCTCTAGTGAGCCCAGAAATCCGTGGGCTCACCACCTCACTAGCTGCTTTGGAGACTGATAAACTGGTGTGAGGAGGCGGTGCCAGCCCTTATATACTGGTGACATCACAGCGATGAAGTTTCTCAGTCTCCAAAGCTGCTGGATGAGGTTGACAACCCCAGAGATTCCGGGACTAGACTGGAGGGACGATCAGGAACTATGCTTTCTCCGGGAACAAAGCAAATATTAACAATGCTCTGCTCTGTGGACATTGAAGCTTTCACTACTACAGGATCCATCCAACCTGATGCAGGGTCAGAAGTCTTTCTGACCCAAAACGTGCCACGTCGTTCGTCACAATCTAAGCTCATGGAAAGCCTATAAGCTAAGTGTTTCATTTACTACACTGTTTTTCAAAAGATTAAAAGGAGTGGTAACGGCAAGGGGAAGGTTTTGATTCCTCCCTCTTTTGAATGATCACTCCGACAAAAAGTTATTGTTTCAGAGATTCTTTTTATCACACCAGGGTTTGGTTCGATTCAGTTCTCTGGGAACAAGCAGGAAGTCAGTCCTCACATATGGGACTCCCTAGCTACAGGCTACAGAGAACCTGTAAAAATGCCACAACAAACTGCAAAGGGTGAGCTGTGATCAGCAGCAGTCGAGTCCCTACTGGGAGACTCTCGCAAGACCCAAGTGTCTGGCAGAGAACCAGAACCCCAGTAGCCTGAACACAGAAGGGTCAGAGGTCAGGAGTTGCCTACACCCTGAAGAGATTACGGAGTACGGCCTGGTTGAAGACGATGTCCCACTGGGACTCCCTCTCCAGGCAGTAGTAATCTGCGAAGGTAGTGACCGAAGACCAGGTGGCGGCCCAACTGATTTCCGTCAGAAGGACAGAACACCGATTTGCCACGGAAGCAGCGATGGCCCTGGTGCGGTGAGCCATAACCTTCTCATCCAGTGAAATCCCCACCTGCTCATAAGCAAGGATAATGCAGTCCGACACCCAAGCGGACAGAGTTTGCTTAGTCACTGGGAGCCCCAGATGACTGGGGTCATAGGATACGAAAAGCTGAGGTGCATTTCGGTGGCCCTGGGTCTATTGCAGATTAAAGGACAGGGCCCTTTTACAATCCAGAATATGGAGAACGGTCTCCGCCCTGCCAGTGTGAGGCCTCAGAAAGAAGGTGGGGAGCACCACCTTCTGATTGAGGTGGAAAGGGGACACCAGCTTTAGCAGAAACTGAGGGTGTGTGCGGAACACTACCCTGTTCTTGTAGAACCTCATGTAGGGAGGCTCTGGCATCAGAGCCTGCAGCTCGCTGACTCTGCGAGCTGATGTGAGTGCTACCAGGAAGACAGCCTTCCAGGAGAAGTACTGCAGGTGGCAGGAAACCAGAGGTTCAAACAGTGGCTTAGTGAGCTGCAAGAGTACCACATTGAGATCCTACTCTGCTGCCGGAGGGCGGATGGGGGGTTTAGATAACATGAGGCCCCGCAAGAACTGACACACAAGGGGTTGAGCCGAGAGGGACTTCCCCTCAACGGGATGGTGGCGCGCTGCAATAGCGCTCATGAGTACTCTGACCAAATTGGACTTTAGTCCCACCTATGACAGCTGGAGCAGATGTTGGAGTACCATTTGTACTGAGCAGGAGAATGGGTTTGCCCATTTTTTGGCACACCACATCGAGAAGTGACACCACTTGAAGGTGTACGCCCTTCTTGTGGAAGTCTTACGAGAGGCTAGAACCACCTCTTCCACGTCCCGTGGGAGGTTGAAGGGAGCTAGCACTACTCTTTCAGCAGCCAAGCTGTGACAGGGACCCCAGGTTGGGGCATAGGAGAGAGCCCCGCTTCTTTGAGAGTAGCCCTGGAGCTCAGTCCAGGGGAATCAACACCACTGCTGCTGCTGCTAGGGAGAGGAGCAGTGGGAACCAGGGTTGCCTGGGCCACCGAGGAGCTATCAGCATTAGTGATACTCTGTTGCACTGGATCTTGAATAGGGTCTTGGCGACCAGAGGTATTGGTGGGAGGTGTAGAGAATGCCTTCCATCCATGGGATGAGGAATGCATCTGCTGCCACCCGGGATGGGTGTGGCTGGTGCGAGCAGAATTGGGCAACTGCATGTTGCCCAGACTGGCGAACAAATCCATTGAGGGGACGCCCCAGAGACAAAACAGCTAGCAGGATACTACCAGATCCAGGGTTCAGGCACTGGGGGCTTTGTCTTCTATCCAGTGGTTTACTATTGCATAAGCACCACTTGTCCAGATTTTTTCTCTGGAGAGTTTCTTGATGCCTCTTGTAGTGGCTTCCCATCTCCCAATAAGAGAGCAGAGTACATCCATTCTATGTGGGCCCCCGTAAGGTCTGTGATCTCTGCCAGTACCTTCTCCCAGTATGTCTGTAGCCTAGAGCACTCAAGAAACGTGTGTGTCCAAGTGCCTTTGAAGGTCCCACAGAACAAGCACACCAGGTTCTTCCATAGACACATCTAGGCTCCCTTTTCTCTAGTCAAGTAGGCCCTATGGATAATTTTATATTGCATCTCTTGCAAGGCTACATTTGGGGTCAATTTGGGGATTTCCGCCACGAGTCTCTCCAGAGTATTGAGTTTATCTCCTTTCCCAGTTCTCTTGACAAAACCTCCCCCAGTGTTGTTAGCCACTCTCACGGTTTCATGTCTCGTCCCATCCTGTACCAGTGCTCCACTTTATTTAAGTTGGGGGGGGGTTGCCAAAAACCTCCTATCTAATTGTTTAAAGGGGATCGGCCTTGTCCCTTGCTTGGCAGTGGTATAGTGGCGACATTGCAGATTAACCATTAAGTGTTTATTGGGGAGTTAACACTTGCTCTTTATTTGCTCGAAGGAAGGGACTTCCCCCTTGCCCAAGTCCAATATCTGTCCCACATATTGATATCCTTGTTTGGCCCATCTGCGGAAGGCCTCGTCGTCAAAACCTGGGGAGAACGCTGGGCTTCGTAATAGTATCCTAAATGGAGAGGGGCCCCCCTGCTCTCCCACTTTCTCCCTTCACCATCTCCATGCTTTCCACATAGGTTCCAAGAAGCAATAAAACCCCCTCCCTAACCCTTTGCCACCCTTGCTGTTTTAGTTGCAAAATGCTAAAATATTTGTATGGGGCACAACCCTTGTCTAGGAATCCCAGTGGAGCATGCTGCCCTCCTCCTTCATATAATTCATGTATCCAATGCATTAACACGGCTACGTTGTATAAGCGGAGATCCAATAAGTTAAGGCCCCCTGCTTCTCTTCCTGCCAACAGTTTAACATAACTAAACGGGCTGAATGCCCCATCCACAGGAAGTTATTCAGCGAGCTCCTGTAAAGCTTTTCCTCCCTCCCATTTTTCCAAAGGGGCAGCACTTGGAGCGCGTAAAGAAACGGGAAGTAGTATTATCTTCACCACTGCTACCCTCCCAAGCAGGGATATCGGGAGATTATGCCATTTGGTGCGCCAAGCTTGCATTTGTGTTAGTTTATCGCTTACATTCTTCTGATAAACAGAAACCTATGAGCAAACAGAAACCTATGAGCAGACAGACAAGTCTCCACCCAAACGGTAATGCAACTACCTCCGCCAAAACGATACCCACTCAACCCAACTAGACATACAATTCACTGCATAATATTGTTAAGTACCCTCATGTTATATGTAACCCTCCAATTGTGCTATCTAAATGTTATTAAATACCCTCATGATAAATACCGTACCCTCATGTTAAATGATGTTAAATGTTGTAAATGTTGTGAAATACCCTCATGTTAAATGTAACCCTCCATTTGTGATGTGACCACTTTGATTGTAGGATAAGGTGGTATACAAATCTGTCTAAATAAATTTGTTGGCGCACAGGCGTATGCCCAAGTACTTCATTGAGTCCCTCACCCAAGTGAGTGGGAAGGCCCCCTTCCATCTGCTTTCAAACACATCCTCTACTGGCATGGCCTCTGATTTAGACCAGTTCACTTTTAGCCCTGCAAAAGACCCGAACGCTGTTATAACCCTCATTACACTACCAATATGGCCGCTGGCCCTGCTTATAAAGAGTAACATATCATTTGCAAAAAAATTAATCTTACACAAGGTCTTTCCTATATTGATCTCTGACCACTTTGTCATTGTTCTATCTTTTCCGCTAGGGGCTTAAGGGACAGGAGAAAGAGCATTAATGATAGTGGGCAGCCCTGTCTCGTGCCCCTTCTGAGGTGGAAACTGAGAGCACCCCATTAACCATAATTTGGGCCCATTGCTTATTATATAACACTCTTACCCAGTTCAGGAAAGTACCCCCTATTCCAAATGTCTCTATCACCCAGAAAAGATATTCCCAAGACACACTGTCAAATGTCTTTTCGGTGTCTAGGCTGGTAATTATGTCATTTCCCTCTCTTCCTACCCCTTGTTGTAGAACCGCCAGTATTCTAAGCAGGTGTGCTGAGGCATATCGCCACAGGACAAAGTCCACCTGGTCTGAGTGGATCAACCGCGGGATTACCCGCACCAGCTTTCTTGCCAATATTGAGGCAATAATTTGTATATCTTCTTTGATGATAGAAATAGGTCTATATGATCCTACTTTGGTAATATCTCTATCAGGTTTTGGGAGGACTACTATAGATGCCCAATTCTGTCGGCCTCCCAAATCTCCTAGTTTTACTGCTCTGTGCATTGGGCCTGGAAGGATTCCATCACCGAGTCTCCCAGGATTTTGCAGAATTCCCCTCCCAACCCATCTGGACAGGGGGCCTTTGCAAGTTTCAGCTCCTTGATATTGCCTAGTATTTCTGCTGCCTCGAAAGGCCTGTTTAGTGCCTCCTTCTCTTCATTGGTTATCTGGGGAAATGATAATTCCTGAAAGAAAACTTCTCTCTCCCCATCGTCCATTTGTCCCTTATCATATAGGAGGCTACAGAAACACCAAAATTGCTGGCAGATGCCTTCATCCATCTCTTCCAGCGTTCCCTGTGGCGTCTTTATCCCCCACACCATTGTTTTTTGCTTTGCTGGACTCACTTTATAAGCCAGCATTCATCCACATTTATCACCCCATTTGTGGAGTTGGTATTTGTATGGCCTGATATCTCCCTCTGCCCTTTGCTCCAACAATTTATTGATCTCTTTACGCAGTTCCATATATCTCACCCTGTCCTCATAGTGAAAATGACGCCTGCAAAAGTTTTGTAGCCGCTTCAATGTCTCTAGCAGATGTGCATCTTGGGCCTTTCTCTTCTCTGCCATATAGTTAATAATTACTCCCCTCGAGGTGGCTTTTGCCACCTCCCATAACGTGCAAGGTCCATATCCTCTGTGCTATTTTCATTCCAGTATAGTCTCCATGCTTCACAGAGGTGTTCCCGGAATTTCTGATCCTGCTACTATAGCAAGGGTTCTGATCCAGCACTGCAAAGATAAGTTTCTACTGTTATTATTTTCGCTGTTATTTTATATAAGTTTTCCCTGCCTACTTATTACCTGTTCATATTCTCTTAGATTTGAGTGTCCCCTCCCTTCAAAGAAGGTCTACTGACCAGGGACACTTCATCCTTGATACTTGTCAAATAGGACTAGTACTATACATTTGTTTTTAAATTTGTAAAGACCTGGTTTCCTACTAAATTTTGCAGAAAAAGATATACATTTTAAAGTTCCAGGGTCCTTTGCATAGTAGACAAGTACATAGAAGTAGGATTTTATTGGAAATTTTAAAAGTTGCATTCAATGTTCCCTCTAATTTTCTGTAGGCTGTGTGCACATAAAATATCAGCTGTGCAGCTTTTGAAGGAAGGTTAAATTTTTGTGCGCCACATGACGACACTCGGAATTATATATTAAAGTAAAATATTTAGGTGTGATACTTGACAATAATCTAAATATGGATTCACATATAAAATATTTAACTAAAAATATACATTACAAACTCAAAACACTAAAACAACTAAGACCTTTGATTCTTCTACAAGATTTTATTAACATAATTCATGCTATTATTACCCCACATTTCGATTTTGCAAATACAATACTTAATGGTGTTTCGAAACAAAATATTAAAACATACAAATAACTCAGAACTTAGCTGCTAGAACGATTATGAATATAAGCCCACTTGAACATATTACACCAATTTTAGCTGAACTTCATTGGCTACCAATTTACTCCCGAATCAAATATAAAATTCTTGTCACTACATTTAAACTTATAAATAAACTTGCACCATCTGCACTAAATACACTGATTAACATTGACATTGATAAACGATCTCAAAGGAGCAGAAACATAAATACTTTAACAATACCAAAAGATTTTACAAAAGCCAGAAAACAAACCAATAAGAGAGCTTTCTCACACTCTGCTCCAATACTCTGGAACAATTTACCTGACAACATTCGCCTACTGTCTGACATAAAAGAATTTAAAAAAAAATTAAAAACTCACTTATTTACATTACACTATAATACACTCCCAAAACAGAATTCTCAAAGGGATACAGGCTAACATTTATTTTTAATATTATATACCCTATTTTCAAAAATAAATGACACTAATACACTAATTAACCATACTACACACTCATTTACATGATGATTAATAATTTAACTAGCAATGTATATATGTTCTAATATGTTATACTTGTAATGTTACAACTTTCCTTGTAAATTATAATTATCTGTTCTATATAAAATGTCCTGGTATATCTCATACCAATTAACCTACTGTTACATGTAAACCGCACTTGAAACAAGGGAAAGAGCGGTATATAAATAACTGTTAAATAAATAAATAAATAAATAAATATACTTTAAAATTTGACTACACGTCAGAATACAGTATGTACACCACATTGATTGCACTAGAAAATATTGTAGAACTTGTGAAAACCATAAATACACAACAACTTTTAAATTTTAAGACGTCTGTGTTGTTTTCTATCAGAATCAGAACCGTAATTTTTGTGCGCTCTGTTGTAAAGTATGTGCACTCGCTTGGCAAGGTGTGTGCGCGCGCACACGCGCACAGCTTAGAGGGAACAGTGCATTGCTCTGTTAGAAGCCCACCTCACAGGGTATGGTTAAAGTCGCGGTTAATTACTTCATTCAGCTTCTTTTGCCTGAGAGTTAATTCAATCTGTCTCTCTGCTACCTGAGCAAGGCTTCTGATCCAGCACTGCAAAGATACGTTTCTACAATTTCTATTTTGGCTGTTTTTTGATATAAGCTTTCCCTGCCTAGTTATTACCTGTTTACATTCTCTTAGATTTGAGTGTCCCCTCCCTTCATAGAAGGTCTACTGACCAGGGACACAAATTCCTGCCCAACCTACCCCTCACCCCACCCAACCCAGGGTTGCATTGCTTATATAGTCCATCATATAAATTGACATCTGTCTTTCAATTCAGTGTAACATCCACCTTTTCTCCTTGTCCTAGAACTGCTTTATAGCCATATTAATCAGCATGTCATGTATTCAATGCAATAGTTGTGGTGCCTTCATTCTAAAAATAATCATTTGGAGCCTAAGAGCTTGCCCTATATGTCTCAAGTTATCTGCCATGCATAAAGAATTGGTTCTATTAAGGGAAGAATTAGCTGCAATTAAACACACTTCCTCTACAATACCAACTGGAAAAAATCCACCACCACTCCACAAAGAATCAAACAACCCAGGAACAAATGGATCACAGTAGGCTCTGGTAGGTTGCGACCTGTAACAAGGAGACTCCCTTTCCATCAAGAGATATCCATGCATAATGCCTTCTCTACCTTGGGAAATTCAAGTGCCCAATCAGTGGAAACTGAATTGTCCTTAAAAGAGAAAGTCAATGCCCAATCTATTGATAATGCCCTGCATAAGAAGAACATGACACAAAAGAGGAAACTACTACTACTTGGGGATTCCATCATCAGAGGCACCAACTTGGGAACACAGTTCAAAGGGGAGAAGATGGTCAAATGCCTCCCAGGCTCTTCAGCCAGCAGGAATACAAAAGTAAATTGCTGCCATTGTTAGTACAGAAAGTGAGTGCTCCAAAAGTGATGTTGGGTACAAATGACCTGGCTAGAAACAGTGCCTCTACAGTTCAGAAGGACTTCCAGATTCTGGGAGAGAAACTCAAACCCATTGCTAACACTAATATAGCATTTTCAGAAGTTCTACCTGTTCTTCCTAAGGGGACAGAAAGGCTGCATCATATAATCAGCTTTAATATATGGCTTCAAACCCGGTGCAAAAAAGAGGATTTAGATATATAGGTGACTGGGGAAATAGATGGAACAACAAGAGGCTATACTGTGTTGATGGATTATATTTCTCTGCTGCAGGGAAAAGGATCCTAAGTGCAAAATTCAGGCATTACATGGACAGGCATTTAAACTAGGGAAAGGGGGTGACGGATGGAAAACAAGTAGTTCAGGATGTCATTCCCAGCAAAAACATAACATTGGAAACAGCCATAGTATTAACCCACACATCAACGCCAAGTGGGAAAAGGCATGTAAAACAAAATCCATGCAAAATACAGGCAAGCCAGTCAACAAATGCTGGAAAGCAATGACAAGTCTAGCCAACAAGGTTCCTGACCTGGAAGTCCTAATGGCAGAAATGGACTTGGACATTGTGGCCATTACAGAAACGTGATTTAACAAGTCGCATCAATGGGATATAGCCATAGCAGGCTATAATCTATTTAGAAGAGATAGCGAGGGTAGAAAAGAAGGAAGAGAGGGTAGAAAAGAAGGAAGAGTGGCCCTATACGTCAAAAGCAATATTAAAGCTGCTGAAATGTAGGGGATATGGGGAAAAGAAGAAGTGCTGTGGATTGTGTTGGAAAGAGGAGATGGTACAGTCATCCATACTGGTGTGGTCTACAGGCCTCCAACTCAAACCGAAGAAATGGATAGTGAATTATTATTGATATTGCAAAGACAGCCATGAAAGGGGAAGTGATCATATTGGGTGACTTTAATCTACCCAATGTGGATTGGAGTATTCCTTCTGCAAAACTGTAAAGTAAAAAAATTGTGGATGCCTTCCAAGATGCGTTACTTAGACAAATGATGATGGAGCCGACCAGGGAAAGCTCAATGCTGGATTTAGTACTCAGCAACGAAGATAGCGTGTCGAATATCTGGGCGGGTGCCCGTATGAGCAGCAGCGATCATCACATGGTGTGGTTTGAGATAAAAACCCATGCGGAGTCCTATCACAGCAAGCTCAAAGTCCTAGACTTCAAAAACACTGACTTCAGTAAAATGGCCAAGTGCCAGAAGGAGGAGTTGGAGGGATGGGAGGGGATGGGGAAGTGGAATTGCAGTGGGCTAAACTAAAGGAGGAAATAAAAGGGGCAATAGATACATATGTAAGGAAAGTAAATAAAAACAAGAGGAAAAGGAAACCTATTTGGCTCTCCAAAGAAGTGGCTGCTCAAATAAAGGCAAAAAACACAGCTTTCACAAAATTCAAAAGCTTGCAAACAGAAAAGAACAGGATAAAACTAAAAGAGACAAAAAGAAAAATAAGGATAGCAAAATCCAAGGCAGAAGAAAAGATGGCTAAAATGTGAAGTGTGGCGAAAAAACTTTTTTCAGGTATATTTGGGAGAGGAGGAAATCAGAGGTGGAATTGCAGGACCCAAAAGTGCTGGGAACAGATTTGTGGAAAGTGACATTGAAATAGCGCAAATGCTAAACAAATACTTCTGTTCTGTTTTTACTAAAGAAAATCCTATGATTGACAAGTATACAAATGGAAATGGAGTACATACCACACCATTCACAGAAGATGGAGTGGAGGAGTGGCCTAGTGGTTGGGGCAAGGTATTTCAGGCCGGAAGGTCAGGGGTTCAAATCCCACTAGAGGACAGCAACCTTGGGCGGGAAGGACTGGGGTTTCTAGTCCCACAGGTGCTCCTTGTGATCTTGGGCAAGCCACTTAACCCTCCATAGCCCATGTTCCCTGTAAAATAGTTATCTCCAAGTTATAATGCCCTGTTCAATGTAATTTCAGTTTGTTCAATGTAAACCGCACTGATGCAGAATAGCGCAGTATATAAGAGAATATATAATAAAAAAAAAGATGATGTGTTAGAACAGCTTGCAAAACTGAAAGTGGACAAGGCCATAGGACCGGATGGCATATATCCCAGAATACTGAAAGAGCTCAGAGAGGTTCTTACAGGGCCGTTAAAGGATGTTTTTAATAAATCCTTGGAGACAGGAGAAGTTCCACAGGACTGGAGAAGGGCTGATGTGATACCTCTGTACAAAAGTGGTAATAGGGAAGAAGTGACAAACTACAAGCCGGTAAAGCCTTGCCACAGTGGCGGAAAAATTAATGGAGGCGCTCCTGAAAGAGCAAATAGTGGACTTTCTCGTAACTAACAGGTTGCATGATCCGAGGCAACATGGTCTTACCAAAGGACGATCTTGCCAAACAAATCTGATTGAGTTCTTTGACTAGGTGACCAGAGAATTAGATCAAGGGCATGCGATGGATGTGATCTACCTGGATTTCAGCAAAGCCTTTGATTCTGTTCCTCATAGGAGGCTTATCAATAAACTCAACAGCTTAGGGATGGGTCCCAAGGTGGTAAATTGGATCAGAAATTGGTTGACTGACAGACGACAGACACTGATGGTAAACGGAACTCACTCAGATGAAAGGAAGGTGATTAGCAGTATGCCCCAGGGTTCGGTCCTGGGGCCGGTACTGTTCAGTGTATTTGTGAGTGATATTGCTGAAGGACTGAATGGAAAAGTCTGTCTTTTCGCAGAAAACACAAAAATTTGCAACAGAGTGGACTTCCCAGAGGGACTGGAAAAAATGAGGAAAGATCTACAAAAGCTGGACGAATGGTCTAATGCTTGGCAATCAAGATTTAATGTGAAGAAGTCCAGTGTCATGCACTTGGGAAGCAGAAACCCCAGAGAACTGTATGCGATAGGGGGTGAGAGGTTGGTGTGCACGGATCAGGAGAAGGACCTTGGAGTGATAGTTTCTGACGATCTCAAGGTGGCAAAAGCCAGAAGGATGCTGGGCTGCATACAGAGAGGAATTACCAGCAGAAAGGAAGAGGTACTAATGCCATTGTACAAGTCGCTGGTGAGGCCTCACTTGGAATATTGTGTTCAGTTTTGGAGACCATATCTCGCAAAGGATATAAAAAGACTGGAAATGGTTCCGAGGAAGGCGACCAAAATGATTTGGAGCCTGCGTCAGAAAACATATGAGAAGAGACTTGAAGACCTAAATATGTACACTCTGGAGGAGAGGAGGGAGAGAGGAGACATGATTCAGACCTTTAAATACTTAAGAGTATTAACAATCAAACAAACCTCTTCCAAAGACGGGGAAGCTGTAAAATTAGAGGGCATAACATGAAGCTGCAAGGGAGTAAACTGAAAAGCAATGTCAGGAAATACTTTTTCACTGAAAGGGTGGTAGATGCTTGGAATGCCCTACGATGGAAATGGTGGGGGCAAATACAGTGACGGAATGCAAAGTGGTTTGGGATAGATACAGTGGATCCCTTTATAGCAACAGGATAAAATCAAAATAATCATAACTCTCTTATATCTCATCAAATAGGGGTGACCTACACGGAGCGGTGGGTACACCCCTAAATAAAGGCATGGGGAAGGGTGACCTGCACTGAGCAAGCAGGGGCACCTACTCTTACCGCTTTGCTGGGCAGACTAGATGGATCATACTGAAATTTATCTGCTGTCATATATTATGCTACTATGTTGTACAATGTGGGGTTCATCCTCCATGGGGCTTCCCCTTTCCCTCATCCCTCCCCCATCTCAGTTCCATCCACACCGGTTCGTGATCTGATAGTCCTGCACTACCAATCTCTGCCTTTTTTAGCATCCAAAATAGGGGCTCAGCAACCATCATCCACTGAGCAGGAAGTCGTGTGAGCGCAAGCCACCAAATGGGCGGGGGGATCCCGGGGGCACGGTGGAAGGACTTTTCTGCAGTGAACAATTGCCATTATTGATCCCCCAGCCTTCCCCTCCCACCCCTACCCCCTGCCATTAGCACCTCATCCCAGGTACCTAACTCTTAGTCAATA
The DNA here is from genome assembly GCA_033557465.1 of Ichthyophis bannanicus. Classification (NCBI taxonomy): domain Eukaryota; kingdom Metazoa; phylum Chordata; class Amphibia; order Gymnophiona; family Ichthyophiidae; genus Ichthyophis; species Ichthyophis bannanicus. The sequence continues at coordinate 364,580,823 of CM066033.1, read as the reverse complement.
TACCAGTGTCAATTGTTCTTGAGATGCAGTCTCAATGGTTTGTCCTGGCTCCTCACTCCACCCCCCCCCCTCCCCTAACCACTTCAGGCTCAGGTCTTATATAGTATGCTGTTCTCCCAGATGATGCAGCCTATTACCATTTTTCTCCTGGCCATTTGTAATCCAAGTTGTCCCGGTAGCCAGGTCTCTATTATGTCCCAAATATTACTGTCTTTATGCGTCTCTGGCAGTCCTATTAAAAGTATGTTATTTTGATGCTCTGTGTTCTCTTGATCAACCACCTGGTTGATCAGCTCCTACTTGGCCTGCTCTAGTTTCCCTACCTGTTGGTTCCAGGGCTTCCATTTCCTCCTCCTGCATTGTCATGCGCTCCTCCATCTGCCGTACCCTTTGGTTCTGTGCCTCCAGGCTATTCCTGAGTTTCTACAGTGATGTGTGAAGCCTTACCATACGCTCATCCAGCATCGCTGTGATCGATCGCGTGATCTCCCTTACTGCCTCATCGTGGGTCGTGATATTCTGCGTGACCTGTTTGTCCGCTGCCATCTTGGGAGCCCTTTCTTTCACTGGCTTTGGGGATTTTGCAGGCATACTGAGGCTTCTCACCGCTCTCTCACTCCACACCTCTCCAAGGTCCCCCAGAGGTGCAAGGCTTTACCTGCCCGATATCTTTGCTGATTTTTTTTATGCCATTTTGGTGTGCCAGGAATTGAGCTCAGGTGATGGGCGACCGCTCACTTCCTCCTCATCACATGACCCCCCGAAATTGTGGCCTTAAACAAAGGAGTCCACATAATTCTCCCCCTGGCTTCATCAAAATTGGGAACTGAGCTAGAACATTCCTGGGGGTTTATTCCTCAATGCCGCCTACAAGGCAATTCTGCCCCTGTATAAGCATAAAAAGATATATGTCAATGCAGATGCAAGGACTGTTAATGACATCTGGATCACATATACAAAATGAAAGGTATGGGGCTACCCCGGTGCGACCCGCAAAGGATGCTGCTGAAAGTACCGGCAAATTCATGGACTCCTTCTTCTGCAGCCGCGGCTCCCTGCCTCTTAGGGAACCGCGGCTGTGCTTGTAAAATCATCGCGGAGCCCTTCCTGTCTTGACGGGCCCCGTGCAGCATTGTCCCGCCTCCAAAGGAAGTGGTAAACAACTTCCTTTAGAGGCGGGACAATGCTGCACGGAGCCCGTCAAGACAGGAAGGGCTCCGCGATGATTTTACAAGCACAGCCGCGGTTCCCTAAGAGGCAGGGAGCCGTGGCTGCAGAAGAAGGGAGGGAGCTGACATGGAATAAAATACAGGTATGAGCAGGTTTTTTTTTTTTTTTTTTTCGCGGGGGGGGGGGGGGGTTTGGCCCGCGAGTCTGCCGGTAGTCGGCTGTGCGGCCCGCGGCCCTCTGGAGGTTGGTGACCCCTGATCTAAATGATACCTTCAACAAATTTTTCCTTAATAAGAATCTCATCTATCCTATATTACTTCTGATAGGTCCTTATAATGCTCCCTAGAGGAAAGCAGTGGGTAGAAGGTCTCAGCGAAATTTATGGAATTCTTGTTCTTTTCCAACAGATTTGTTTCTCTGTATCTACAGTTACTTTCCAGCTAATCAAGGGCCTGCACTGTATTTCCTTCCATAACAGGAGACACCTATTTCATGCATATGCAGGTGATAGAAGATAGTGTTATGCAATATTCTTGATTTCCTATAGCCTAACATTCTGACGGGAACAGTATGATTCTTATCTTTGCCATTATAAAGAATTAAAAATTAAACTATAACACAATTTATTCTATCAGATGTTTTGTTGACTTAGAATATTATTGTAATAGTTATCTGAATGTTTTAAGACAAACTATACTAATTGGTTTTGTAATCCATCTTGAGCTCTTACTAGGGTAAAGCAAATATAAATGCTGAAACAAATTAAATAAGACTATGAAGAAGCTTTTTTTCAAACATTTTCTTTAATTAAAAATAAACCAATTCTATCTTGATGCTGTCAGAATAAACCACATTCTAATATGGAACTGCAGCAATCATCTAGCTAATTGCCTTTCATTTTGATTTCACTACAAAATTACTCCTGCTGGAATTATGCAAATAATTTTCAAACTTCTCTGTCAAAAGGTCTGAATTATGCAAAATTCTGCATGCTTTATATGTCAAAATAAAGCATATTGTTTTTGAATTTAAAATACAACACAGAAAAAGATATCACAGAAAGCGTAGTTACTCGCCTGTAACAGATGATCTCCGGTAACAGCAGGAATTTAGTCCTCACATATGGGTATCGTCGGTACCGACAGAGCCTGTGCAGGAACGCTCCCCAGCGTCCAATAGGAACGCTTTTGGGAGCATCCCTCAGCATATGCGCGCTGCCTTCCCGCCCTTCCAACTGTCCCTTTTCAGTTAAGTTTGTAGCTGAGTGAAAGCATAGAGGGAGAAAGGAAAGAGACAAAGAGACAGAGAGAACTCCTAGGGGAGGTGGGTGGGTTGTGAAGACTAAATTCCTGCTGTTCCTGGAGATCACCTGTTACAGGTGAGTAACTACGCTATCTCCAGGAACAAGCAGGAATGTAGTCCTCACATATGGGGGACTCCCTACCTGAAGATGCCAGGGAGATAGCCCCAGGAAGGTGCCACCCTAGAAGGTGGGAATCCTTCCTCCCATGGATCTCTGGCATCCCACCAGGGTTGGTGGGTAGGAGTTGATTTAGGTGTGAAACAGATTTTGAAGAACAGCTTGGCCAAAGAAGGCATCCCGACAGGAGGCTTTATCCAGGCAGTAGTGGGCTGTAAAGGTGTGTACCGAAGCCCAGGTGGCTGTTCGACAAATGTCATTGATAGACAGAGAGTGGAGATTAGCCATAGAAGCTGCCATGACTCTCACATTATGAGCTGTGACATGGTCTTGAAGTGGAAGACCCTTACTCTCATAAGCAAAGGATATGCATTGGGCAATCCATTTCGATAAAGTTATTTTGGAGACTGGAAGTCCCAAATGACTAGGGTCTAAAGCTATAAAAAGTTGTGAGGACTTTCTATGTTGCTGTTTTCTTTGTATGTAAAAGGCTAAAGCCCTTTTACAATCCAAAGTATGAAGGTTTCTTTCTGCATTAGAGGAGTGAGGCCTCGGAAAAAATACAGGAAGATAAATTGATTGATTTAAATGAAAAGGCGAAACCACCTTTGGCATAAAGGTTGCGTGAGTTTGAACAACCACCTTATCGTGATGAAACCTAGTATAAGGAGGATCAGCCACTAAAGCTTGCAATTCACTAATACGACGGGCAAAGGTGATTGCAATTAGGAAGATGACCTTCCAGGTCAAAAACTAAGGGCTGTAGTGGCCAAAGGTTCAAAAGGCGGCTTCATGAGCTGCCCGAGAACTAGATTTAGATCCCATGCCACCGGTGGTGGCTTGATGGGAGGTTTAGCTAATAAAAGGCCTCTCATAAATCTTGATAGGAGTGGATGAGAGGAAATTGGTTGTCCATTCAGAGGCTTATAAGCAGCTGTAATTGCACTAAGATGGACTCTTACCGAATTGGTCTTTAGACCAGAATTCGATAAGTGAAGGAGATACTCTAGTATCGATTCTAAGGGTATGACCAGGGGGTTTAATCCCTTCTTGGAGCACCATATAGTAAAACGTTTCCACTTGAAGGCATAAGATCTTCTTGTAGAAAGTTTCCTAGAAGCCTGAAGGATATCTCTTACCTGTTGAGACAGGTTGAAATCTTGGAGGTCTAAGCCTTCAGCAACCAGGCCGTGAGGTGCAGGGACTGGGGATTTGGGTGCCATAGCGTCCCGTTCTCCAGGGAAAGGAGATCTGGAGCATCCCCTAACTCCAGAGTTGCCGCTTGAGAGAGATGTAGAAGCAGGGAATACCACGTTTGCCGTATCCATCGTGGTGCTATGAGAATCATGCAACCCCTGAATCTCTGAAGCTTGAAGAGTGTTTTGGGGATGAGGGGAATGGGTGGGACTGACCCCTGTGAAGGAGGAAGGCATCCCTTGCCTGACAGTTGTGAGCCGGAATCCTGGAACAGAACCGGGGAAGTTTGGCATTCAGTGGACTTGCAAAGAGGTCTATGTCTGGAGTGCCCCAGAGATGAAAGCACAGTTACTTACCTGTAACAGGTGATCTCTGGGAACAGCAGGAATTAGTCCTCACATATGGGTACGTTGGAACCGACGGAGCCTGCGCGGGAAAGCTCCCCAGCTTCCCAGAAAGGAAGCTTTTGGGGCCTCCCACAGCGCATGCGCGCTGCCTTCCCGCCTTCCTGACCAACTCTCCTCAGTTCGAGTTTAAAGCTGAGACAATAGAGAGAGGAAAGGAAAGAGAGAGAGAGAGAGATACAACTCCTAGGGGAGGTGGGTGGGTTGTGAGGACTAATTCCTGCTGTTCCCAGAGAACACCTGTTACAGGTAAGTAACTGTGCTATCTCCAGGAACAAGTAGGAATGAGTCCTCACATATGGGGACTCCCTAGCTAAGATGCCGGGGAGATCCCCTTCCAAGGGTTCCTCATCTTCCTATGGATCTCAGGCATCCATTTAGGGAAGGTGGGCAGGAGTTGTTTAAGAATGGAACAGGTGTCTGAGGACAGCCTGACCAAACAAGGCATCCCGGCGGGAGTCCTTGTCCAAGCAGTAATGGGCTGAGAAGGTATGAACCGAGGCCCAGGTGGCTGCTCGACAGATCTGATCGATGGACACAGAATTTAGATGAGCCATAGATGTGGCCATGGCTCTCACATTGTGAGCTGTGACATGGCCTTCCAGAGAAAGGTTCTTACTCTGGTAAGCAAAAGAAATACACTGAGCAATCCAATTGGACAGTGTTCTTTTTGAGACTGGAAGTCCTAAATGAGAAGGATCAAAAGCAACAAAAAGTTGAGAAGACTTTCGATGTTGCTGTGTCCTGTGGATGTAAAAGGCAAGAGCTCTTTTACAATCTAACGTATGTAGGTTCCTCTCTGCACTGGATGCATGAGGAGCTGGAAAAAAGACAGGTAGATATACCTCTTGATTAAGATGAAAAGGTGAGACCACTTTAGGCATAAAGTGAGGATTTGTCCTAAGGACTACCTTATCATGATGGAACCTTGTATAAGGTGGATTAGCCACTAAAGCCTGTAGTTCACTGATGCGGCGAGCAGAAGTGATTGCAATAAGGAAAATGACCTTCCAGGAAAGAAATTTCAAGGAGGTAGTGGCTAAGGGTTCAAAGGGTGGCTTCATAAGCTGACCAAGAACCACGTTTAAGTCCCATGCCACCGGAGGAGGCCGAATGGGAGGTTTAGTTAAAGTTAGACCTCTCATAAATCTTGCGATGAGAGGAAACAGATTGTCCATTGATAGGCTGAAGAGATGCTGCAATAGCACTCAAATGGACCCTTACAGAATTTGTTTTAAGTCCTGCATTGGAAAGATGCAGGAGATATTCGAGTAAATAATTCAAAGGTAGTGCTAGAGGGTTAAGACCCTTTCCAGCACACCAAATGGAAAATCTTTTCCATTTAAAAGCATAAGAACGCCTGGTTGAAGGTTTCCTAGAGGAATGGAGGATATCCTTCACCTGTTGAGAAAGATTGAAGTCTTGAAGGTCTAGGCCTTCAGTAACCAAGCTCTGAGGTGAAGGGACTTGGGGTTTGGGTGCCACAAAGTCCCCTCCTCTTGAGACAGAAGGTCTGGAGCAGCTCCCAGATCCAGGGAGGGTGCCTGGGAGAGATGCAGAAGTAGAGGGTACCACACTTGGCGTGGCCAGCGTGGAGCTATGAGGATCATTTATTTATTTATTTATTTAGCATACATTTATAACCCGCAACTTCCAGAGTTCAGTTGCGGTTCACAATAAACAACAATCCACAAAGCAAAAGCTTAGTTTTACATTGAACATTTTGTAACAATAAAAGTAAATGTAAACAGCATGAACTTATGCATAATAGCAAAATTGGCTGGTAAATTATATACAATAAACTATTACAAATAAATTAAATTATATACAATAAACTATATACAAATATATGTTGTGGGTACTTTAGAATTGAATCATGGTGTTTTTATAATAGTGTATTGTCTGTTAAGTTGTTGGAAATAGTATTAGTCATGATTTTTAACCTTTATCTGAGTGTATCAAGGGGTTATCTATGTTGCCGTAGTGCATGGAGAATAAGTAGGTTTTTAGTTTTTTACGGAGTTCCATAATTTCGGTTACAGTTCGTAGGTCCTCCGGAAGGGAATTCCAAATAGTTGGGGCAGCATGGGAAAAAGCTCTGTTGTTAGTTAATTTATTTGCTTTTATGAAATCATTAGGAGTATTTAGTTTATTTGAGTATCCTTTTCTGTGTGTGGTTTTTTGAGATTCCATGCTAATTAGTTTGCTTAATGGGATTGGTAGATCCTTGATCCCTCTGAAGTTTGAATAGAGTCTTGGGAATCAAAGGAATGGGTGGAAAGGCATACAGGAAGGCCTGACCCCAATGAAGGAGGAAGGCATCCTTGGCCTGAGCTCCCTGACACGGAATTCTGGAACAGAACCGGGGAAGTTTGGCATTGCACGGACTTGCAAACAGGTCTATGTCCGGGGTTCCCCATTTCTGAAAGATTCTGAGTACCTGATCCATGTGCAGGGACCATTCGTGTGGAAGCAGAACTCGACTGAGTCTGTCTGCCCAAGAGTTTTGGATTCCTGGGAGGTATACTGCCAGATGGATTTGATGCTCTCTGGCGAAGGCCCACAATTTTACAGCTTCGTTGCAAAGCGACAGAGAGCCAGTCCCTCCTTGTTTGTTTATGTAGAACATGGCTACTTGATTGTCGGTATGAACAAGGACTGTCATGTTGATGAGGAGGGTATGAAAGACCTTGAGAGCAAGGAAAATTGCTCGCAGCTCCAAAAGGTTGATATGAAGGGTGGTGTCCTGTGGAGACCAAGTGCCCTGAGTGGAGAGGTCTTGGAGATGAGCTCCCCAACCTGTTTGGGAGGCATCTGTAGTGAGAGTTGCTTGGGGTAACAAAGGTTGGAAGGGGGCCCCCAACAACAGATTTTGAGTGGATATCCACCATTGGAGAGACCAAAAAAGACGTTTTGAGGTTGCTATTTGGTCTGAGAGAGCTCCTGATGCTTGGGTCCACTGGGTGGACAAAGTCCATTGAGCTGCTCTCATATGTAGGCGAGCATAAGGCACCACATGAACTGTGGATGCCATGTGGCCTGAACTTGAGAGGCCAAGTGCACTAGACGGTGACAACGGGCCTGAGGGAGATAGGCCCTTGCAGTGGTGGTATCTAGCCATGCCCCTATGAATTCTAGGGACTGAGTAGGGGTGAGTTGAGACTTTGGCAGATTGATGACGAGTCCCAGATACTGCAGTATGCGTCTGGTGTGGTCCAGGGAAGTCTGAGCCTCGGACTGAGATGGAGCTCGGATGAGCCAGTCGTCCAGGTATGGGAAGACAAAGATTCCCAGAGTGCGTAGAAATGCAGCTACTATTGCCATGCATTTGGTAAATACCCTTGGAGCAGAGGCTAGACCGAAGGGAAGTACTCTGTATTGGAAATGTTTTCCCTGGAACAGAAACCGTAGGAATTTTCTGTGGGATGGATGGATGAGTATATGGGTGTACGCATCCTTGAGATCTAGAGAACAAAGCCAGCCCTGACTCTGTAGGTATGGAAGGAGAGTGCCTAGAGAAAGCATCTTGAATTTCTCCTTGTATAGAAATTGTTCAATTCTCTGAGATCCAGAATGGGTCTGTACCCCCCTGTTTTCTTGGGGATGAGAAAATAAGGGGAGAAAAAACCTGACCCTTGTTGAGGAAGAGGAACCTCTTCTATTGCCTTTTGGGCGAGAAGAGTGGTCACCTCCTGACCCAACAGGTACAGGAGAGATGGTGGAGAATTGAATTGTCTCACCATGGTATGGGGAGGAAGGCTGGAGAAATGTAGTTTGTAGCCCTCTCTGATGATAGAGAGGGTCCACTGTTCTGATGTGATTTGTTCCCATCTGGGAGCAAAATGAGTTAACCTTCCTGGAATGGTGAGAGGCTCTGGTTGTTGCAGAGCCAGAAAGGTTAAGTTCTCTAGAATCAAGTCAAAAACTCTGAGGGGGTTGGGACTGCTGGATTGTAGCAGCCCCTGTAGACTTTGTTCTGGCCTGTTTAGATTGCTGACGCTTAGGAGCAAAGCGAACTTGGGAAGATTGCTGGCCAGTATTTGTGGAAAATCTGGTCTTTTTATAGAAAGGCTTCTTAAAAGGTTTTTTCTTGGCAGAGGTAGAGGTAGACTTAGAAAGTCTATCTAAAGCAGCATTCTTTGCATCCATTTGAGTGGCTTTGATTTGCCACTCCTTGCCAAACAGATTTTCACCTGTACAGGGCAGATTGCCCAAGTCTTCTTGTACCCAGGGTTCCAAATCAGAGGCCTGGAGCCAAGCAAGTCTGCGAGCAGCTATGGCAATGCCAGAGGCTCTGCTAGCTCCCTCAAAAGAGTCAAAGGCTGCTCTGTTAGAGAACTTTGAAACATCTTGAGTTTGCTTTAGCAAAAGGAGGAACTCCTCCTTTTTATCCTCTGGGATAAAGGGGAGAAAATGACGTATCTTCAGTGCAATCTCCTTCAAAAACATGCCCATATAAAGGCTGTATGAATTGATTCTGGCAATAAGCATGCTAGCTTGGAAGATTTTTCTGCCAAAAGCATCCAGAGTCCTACATTCTCTTCCTGGAGGGGTAGAAGAGTGCCTTTTGGTACTCTTTATCTTTTTCATAGCAGACTTCACCACAATAGAGTGGTGAGGGAGCTGAGTTTTTTGAAAACCAGGAGAAGGAGGAACCCGATACATGGTGTCCAAACGTCGAGAATGTAGAGATAAGGTGAGAGGAGCCTCCCACAAGTCCATCATGTGTTCTTGAAGAATTTCATGTATGGGTAAGGTGGCTGCCTCTTTGGGAACCTTAGAGTATCCTAAAATATCCAATTTTTTTGCTCTAGGTTCTTTTTCTGAGGTTACAGATATGGAGAGTCCTTTAGCTACTTCAATAATGAAGTCTTGAAAGGACAAATCCTCTGGAGGAGACATTCTCCTTTTTGGAGAAGAGGGCTCCTCAGGAAGAGTAAAAGAGACATCAGCAGAATCATCTGAGGTATCAGAATCTTCAGAAGATTCAAAGTACCGCCTATTAGCCTCCAGAGATCTATACGCGTACCGACCGGTATCGACATTTGGCGTACCGGGAACCGGATCGGTATTGAGAAAATCTCCGGAACCGGAGACCGGAACCGGCATACTACTGGAAGTAGATGCTCTGGGTACCGGTATCGGTTGTGGTACCGGAACCGGAGTCGGAACCGATTGTCGCGGTACCGAGGGCGTTGCAGCGTTAATGAAAGCCAGTATGGCTTGCTGCATGGATTGTACCGTAGTACCCATAGACGCCACAACTGCCTGGATGTCGGTACCGGTGTTAGCCAGTACCCCAGAGCAGTCTAACAGGTGATCGGTCGAGGCCGTGCCATCGATGTCTACCTGTAACCCCATAGGAGGAGCTTTGGAAGCCGGAGCTTCCCGCCGGGGTTGTTTGGCTGGGGCAGGGTCCTCAGGGTCAAACCCAAGGGCCTCTCGCTGCTTAGAGGGAGATTTGCCCTTTGAGGACCTGCCTGAAGAATGTTTGGTTACCTGAGATCCATCAGGAGAGGAAGACCTGGAAGATGTTGATGCTGGAGTATCCGCAGAAAACAGCATATGAAATTTGGTTGCTCTGTTCTGTAAACCCCGTTTGGACATCAGAGAGCAGGATGGACAATCCGGAATGGAATGGTCAGGCCCCAAACATTTAAGACACCATTCATGGGTATCTGTGACTGAAATAGTACTGGTATACTTGGTGCATTTTTTAAAACCAGAGGCTGGTTTCTCCATGAGGGAGAATCTGAGAAGGCCTAGAGGCCTCACAGAAAAAACACACCAAGTGAAGAAAAAGTAATTTATTTATTTTTTTTAAGAAATAAAGAAAAAAAGACCGGCGGTACCGGTTCGGAATCGGGGAAGGCAGACACGCGGTCAAAGAAACAAATTAAAATAACAATTTCTTCAGCGGTGACAGGAACACGACCTGCTGGCTCCGCGGAAAAAGAAGAACTGAGGAGAGTTGGTCAGGAAGGCAGCGCGCATGCGCTGTGGGAGGCCCCAAAAGCTTCCTTTCTGGGGAGCTTTCCCGCGCAGGCTCCGTCGGTTCCGACGTACCCATATGTGAGGACTCATTCCTGCTTGTTCCTGGAGATATATCTTTGCCACCTGGTCTAGGTGGAGGGACCACTCGTGAGGCAGCAGTACTCGACTGAGTTTGTCTGCCCAAAGTTTTTGAATATCCTAACAAAAAGCCCCCAACTTAGTGATACCAAAATAATCTCTCCAAAATGTATATATCACTAAACCCCTCGTGAAACGTTCTCAACTTTTTTTGTTGGATAACACCGGAAAGGGACATAGACTGAAAACTATGTTCTCCACTCGGTTACATCCTGTTTAATCGTTTTTTTTTAAAACCTTAACCTTATTTTCAAAAGCATTTTTTCACCACTTAGCTGATTCAAAGAGTTCTTCGAATCAGCTAAGTGGTGAAAAAATGCTTTTGAAAATAAGGTTAAGGTTTTAAAAAAAACGATTAAACAGGATGTAACCGAGTGGAGAACATAGTTTTCAGTCTATGTCCCTTTCCGGTGTTATCCAACAAAAAAAGTTGAGAAAGTTTCACGAGGGGTTTAGTGATATATACATTTTGCAAAGTTTTTGAATGCTTGGAAGATATACCACTAGAAGGTGAATTTGATGCTCTCTGGCGAGGGCCCACAGTCGTAAAGCTTCGTTGCATAACAGAGAGCCTGTTCCGCCCTGCTTGTTCACATAGAACATGGCTACTTGATTGTCCATCTGGACTAGGACTGTCTTGTAGCTGAGCTGGGCGTGGAATACTCGAAGAGCTAAATAGATTGCTCTTAATTCCAGGAGGTTTATGTGTAAACCAACCTCCTGTGGAGTCCAGGTCCCCTGGGTAGAGAGATGATTCAGGTGTGCTCCCCAACCCACCTGTGATGCATCTGTTAGGGTAGCCTGAAAGAGGGGTTGATGGAAAGGAGTACCCCACTGTCAGATTTTCTCGTGATTGCCACCATTGGAGGGACAAAATTAGTCGTTGAGAGATTATTTTGTCCGACAAATGACCTGTGGCCTGGGTCCACTGAGTTGCTCGCATGTGGAGGCGAGCATATGGGACTACATGAACTGTGGATGCCATATGTCCTAGTAACTGCAGTAGCTTTCGAGCAGTGAGGGAGGATTTGCCCGCTGCTTGAGAAGCTAGTTGCATTATGCGAAGACACCGGGCTTGTGGAAGGAAAGCCCTTGCCTGTCTGGTATCTAGACAGACTCCTATGAATTCTAAGCATTGGGAAGGAACTAGTTGAGATTTTGGGAAGTTTATTACCAATCCCAAGTATTGGAGGATTTGCATTGTACGGGACAGTGCAGTGCTGGCCTCTGCAACTGTAGGGGCTCGAATGAGCCAGTCGTCTAAGTAAGGGAAGACGAAAATCCCCAGGGTTCATAGAAATGCAGCTACTACTGCCATACATTTCATGAATACCCTTGGTGCTGAAGCCAGACCAAAGAGAAGAACCCTGTACTGGAAATGTTTTCCCCTGAAAAGGAAACGTAAGAATTTCCTGTGATCTGGATGGATCAGAATGTGAGTGTATGCATCCTTTAAGTCTAGAGAGCAAAGCCAATCCTGGCTTTGAAGGTATGGCAGAAGAGTTCCTAGAGAAATCATTTTGAATGTCTCTCGAAACAGATATTTATTCAATTCTCTGAGGTCTAGAATGGGTCTGTGTCCTCCTGTTTTCTTTGAAATAAGAAAATAGGGGGAATAGAACCCTGCACCCCGTTGAAGAATGGGTACTTCTTCTATTGCCCCTTGAGCAAGAAGTGTGGAGACCTCGTGATGTAGCAGATTGTCTGCAGAGGTTTGTGAATTGAATTGCTTTAGAACTGTAGGAGGGGGCATGCTGTGAAAATGAAGTTTGTACCCCTCTCCTACAATGGACAAAGTCCAATCTTCTGCTGTTATCTGATGCCATCTGTTGACAAAGTGGCATAACCTGCCCGGAATATTGGAGGGTTGGGGACTCCTCAGAGGCAGGGAGGCAAAGCTCTCTAGGAAGGAGTCAAAGCCCTTGAGGGGGCTGAACCTGGATAGCTGGTTGGGCGCTCAAGCATTTTGGCTTCTTTTGCTGTCCAGTTTGTCCCTTTTGGGTAACCTGACCTGGAGTTTGACTCTGCTGGGTATAGGAAGGATAAAACTTCCTCTTTTTGCTAAAAGAGGGTTTTTTATAAGGCTTCCTTTTGGCTGGAACGGCTGTAGACTCTGACAATCTATCTAAGATAGAATTGTCAGCATCTAACTCGTTAGCCTTTTCCTGCCAGTTCTTGCCAAAGAGATTCTCCCCCGTGCAAGGAATGTTGCCTAACTTATCCTGTACCCAAGTCTCCAAGTCTGATGCCTGTAGCCAGGCAATCCGTCGTGTGCCAATGGCAATAGCAGAGGTTCTGCTGATGCATTCGAAGCAGTCAAAGGCTGCCCGATTAACAAACTTGGAGACATCTTGAGCATGCTTAACTAGAGCAAGAAAATCTTGTCTCTTGTCGTCTGGGAGAAATGGGCTCATAAGTTCCAAGCCTCCTGTGACTTCCTTGAGGAACATTCCCATATATAGGATATATGAACTGATCCTAGCTGAAAGCATGGAAGCTTGAAAAGTTCTGCGCCCAAAAGCATCCAGAGTCTTACATTCACGACCTGGAAGATTGGATGCATGCCTCTTTGCACTTTTTCATCCTACGCATGGCTGATTCCACTACCATTGAATGGTGTGGCAGCTGAGTTTTCTGAAATCCAGGACATGGCGGAACTCGATACATAGTATCAAGTCTCCTAGAGTGAGGAGAAGTAGTCAGAGGTGTCTCCCACATTCTGAGCATCAAGCTATGCAGAATTTCATGGATAGGCAGAGTGGCTACCTCCTTAGGAGCTTTAGGATATTGGAGAATTTCCAATTCCTTTGCTCTGGGTTCCTCCTCAGGAGTTACTGTGATTGAAAGACCTTTGGCCATATCACGGATGAAATCCTGAAATGACATGTCCTCTGGAGGTGACATTCTGCGTTGGGGAGAAGAGGGATCTTCTAGGAGAAACCCTCTAGTGCCAGCAGAATTGTCAGACTCTTCGGAATCGGAGGAATCAAAGTATTCCTGGACCCCGATCTCGGTACCGATTGAAGTCGGTACCGAGTTGACACGGTACCGCTTTGTCAATTCCAGCCAGAGATGACATGGGAAGAGTTCCCACCGGGGTCGGTACCGGCATTGGTGTCGATGTCAGCACCGGTGCCCATGGGACCACTGGTGCCGCAGCTGAAAGAAGAGCTGCGATGCTGCGCTCGATAGTGAGGAACCTCTGGTCTATCGACACTGACGATGCTTGGGTGTCAGTACCGGTAAGGACGACCGGAACCCCTGAGCATGGCACAGGTAGTTCTTGCGAGGTTGAGGCCTCGAGAACACCCTGAAGCCCCATCGATGCTTTGGAAGCCGAAGACTCCCACCAGGGCTGTTTTGCCGGTATGGTTCCCTCAAGGGCAATGCCAATGGCCTCTCGATAGTTAGCAGGAGAGCTACCCTTTGAGGACTGGCTTTTATGTTTAGTTACCTGAGATCCATGGGAGGAAGAAGAGGCCCTTGACGATGTCAATGCAATGGATCTGGCATCTGAAGAAAAGAGGGTACCGAGCTTTGCAGCCCGGTTCTGTCTTTAAAACCACTACTTGGCTTTTCCGTGTTTTAGGAATATGGGGCCTAGTGCCCAAAATGGCGCCTAGCACCAAAGAGAAAAGTTTCTGAAAAGAAACAGTCTAAAGCCTAAGGTGTTTTTTTTTTAAATGAAAAGAAAAGAAAAGAAAAGGCGGTACCAGTAGGCGTCGTGCGGTAGGCAAACGCGACCACAAGAAAAGAAATTTAAAGTTGGAATTTTCTGCAGTGACAGGGAATAGATCCTGTCGGCTCTGCGGAAAACGAAGAACTGAAGAGGGACAGTTGGAAAGGCGGGAAGGCAGCACGCATGTGCTGAGGGATGCTCCCAAAAGCGTTCCTATTGGATGCTGGGGAGCGTTCCCGCGCAGGCTCCGTCGGTACCGACGATACCCATATGTGAGGACTACATTCCTGCTTGTTCCTGGAGATAAGTGCAAACTTTCGAATTATTGTGTGCAGAATGCTGCAGGAGTAAAATGATGCAGAGAGAAATGATAGTGTGTTTGTTTACAGAAACTGAAGCACACCTTCCTTTTTATTCTGCCTCTCCTTCTTTAGATTTAAAGACACCTCATATTTCACTCAGAATAAGGAAATGTACCACAGTTTTTCCATATCTGAGTAGCTTAAGCCTTAGGAACTACAATTAATACACATACACTGATAGCAGTTGTGGAAACAACCATAAGTTAAAAAAACAGCAGCAAAATCATACAGTAAGGCATAAATGCTGAACAAGCAAAGTTGTTAACTTGTAACAGGTGTTCTCCGTAAACAGCAGCAGGGCTGGCACTACCCAGTATGCAGGGTAAGCACAGCAGGGGTGTGCTGTCCGCAAGGGGGCTGCCATCGCTAGACGCCCCACCCCCAAGCAGGGCTAGCCTTAGGCATGTGTGGGCACGAGGGGCCCCGTGCATACCTGATCAACTTCAGAGGGAGCTGGTGAGGCCCAAAGCCTTGCTCACCTCTGCACAGACACATTTTCCTTTAATCCTACAGCTGTCCTTAGAAACAGTCGCTGGCGCCACTGAGTTTCTGGAGGTTAAAGAGGGGTACTTGTCTTGCACAAGAGACAGGAAGCACTCCTGTTTAACCTCCAGGAACTCAGTGGCGCCAATGTCGGCATAGCCATGGGAGTAATGGAAAAAGCTCCTTCCGTGGCCATGTAGACATGAAATGGGCTTCAGGCTTCACCGGCACCCTCTGAAGCAGGTCAGGCATGCGCAGGGCCTCTTGTGGTATGGGGCGATATGTTTGTGGGGGGGGAGCCGCTGGCACTGTAAGAGGACTAGGGGCTAGAACGGGAAATGGGCTAATGTTGGGGGATGGGGAGACTACTATTGAAAGGGAGATAATGCTGGGAAGGACTGGGGGGTGGGCTGGGACTGGGGGGCCAGGACTGGAAAAGGGCTGATGCTAGGGTATGGAGGTACTGGAAGGAAGCTGTTTTTGGGAGTGATTGGAACTGGAGGAAGACTGATACTGGTGGGCTAGGACTAGAAATGGGCTGATGCTGGGGGATGGGGAGCCTAGGATTGGAAGGGAGATGATGGCGGAAGGGACTGGAACTGGAGTGGGACTGATACTAGAGAGGCTAGGACTGGAAATGGGGTGATGCTGGAGGATGGAGAGGCTGGGACTCAAAGAGGGTGGGGGTTGGAGCTGGGGGGAGAAAAAAAAGAAGCCGTGGAGTGAGGATGGGGAGGGGGACAGATATTTTGTGTGGGAGGGGAAAAAATAAAAGGTCATACAGAGGGGCAGCTGAGAGGGATGGGCATAAGAATGAATGCTGGGGTAAGGAGGAGGAAAGGCAGGGTTAATGACTATCGGAGAAGGAAGTAGCTGGGGGTAATATGAAAGGGATATAGGAAGAACATAAGATATGCCATACTGGGTCAGACCAAGGTCCATCAAGCCCAGTATCTTGTTTCCAACAGTGGCCAATCTAGGTGATAAGTACCTAGCAGTCTCCCCAAAAGACACAGGTTCCTCAGTGCTTGTATTGGGTCAAGCAGTGATAGCCTGGGTCCCTTTTAATAATGGTTTATGGACCTTTCCCCAAGGAACTTGTCCAAATCTTTTTTTTTTAATTTTTATTTAATATTTCCAACAACCAACAACAGCAACACTCCAAAAAAAATACATAACGACTACAACTTACTCTCCTCCCCCTTCCCCCCAACCCTTCCCGTCTCCATGTGGTCTTTCCCTTGTTCAAAATACACAATACTTCCTCTTGACTTGTTTAAACCCTTGAATACAAATTGTAATAGTCACACACTTGTTCTTGCTATTGCAGCATATTCATCAAGACATTTCCACTTACTTTCCACTATACCCGGACCCGAAAAGTTTCTCTGAAAATTATCCTGAGAGGATCCCAAACTTCTTCTAGGGCACCTTTGAACACTCACTGCATCTTGTGCTTTTTCATAGCTAGCATAAAGGCAGACCAGGTTCCACCAATGATGAACATCCAGTCTGCTATAATCTTTCCAACAAACCATTATCAACTTTAAAGCAATGGCTACCATAAAGTTAAACAAAAAATAATTCCATTTCTCAACTGGAACATTGCCGCACGTAGAACGTAAAATCACGATCTGCCAAGACAAAGGTGCCCGGAAGCGCAGAACGTTCTGGATCCTCTCCCATACCAGTGCCCAGAAGCTCTGAACGTAAAGGCAGTCAAAGATCATATGCTTTAATGTGCCCAGATGTACCAAACATGACCAACATTTGCTTCCTACTTTAGGGTCCCACTTAGAAAGCAGACTTGGAGTGATAAACGCTCGGTGCAACATAAAGTATAAAATTTGGGTTAAGGCAACTGCCCTTGAAACTCTATTTACTTTGGTCCGTAACAAAGGCCACTTCTGCAGAGAAATAAGGAGACCCAAGTCTTCCTCCCACCTTTTCCCAGGTCCCAGTACCGGGTTTAAAGAGCCGTCTCTTAATAGTGCGTAAAATTCTGAAATCCTGACAGCCTTGCTTATGGAAGAGACAGCCACCTTCTGTAAGCCCCATTCCTCCGATAAGATTTTAGCTTCAATCTTCAACTCTACTATCTTTAACTGTATCCACTGGAATTGGCAACAGTCAGGCAAGTCGAACTCTGCTTGTAACTCTACAAAGGACTTCCAACATCGAGAGTAGACTAGCTGCCCCAATGTCCAGATCCCTTTACTCTGCCACTTTTTCCATGATATTACTTTATGACCAATTTTGAACCTAGGATAAACCATACAGGCATCAAGAGAGAAGGCGGGTTTTCCTCCCCCAAATAACCCGCCAAAAAATTATAGGCCTCTTGCGTTGAGACTACCAATCTGACAGCCGTGGAGGAGTCAGGAAGTCTCATTCCAATCAATAGGGGCAATGGTATCGGTGAGACCAGACGTGCTTCTACTTCCACCTATATTGGCCTCCATCCTTTGACCTCCTCCGAACACCACAATGCTCCTTGTTTGAGCAAAAAAGCCTAGTGATATCACCTAAAGTCTGGAAATTGCACCCCTCCTTTGTTCTTGTTCGCTTTCAATTTGTTAATTGCTATCCTGGGGGGTTTACCTTGCCAAAGAAAAATGGTGAGCAAATGTTCCCACGCTTTATAAATCTTGGGAGGTAAAGAGACCGGTAGCATTTCCAAAATGTAATTCACCTTGGGAGTCAAGATCATTTTTATTGAATCTAGCCTCCCCCAAGACAGGTGTAGAGGTGACCACTTTATCGTGAAGGACTGAATCAACTCGTCAATGTTTTTACAATTAAGTTGTATAGTCTCTTTCAAGGAGGAGCAGTACTTGACCCCTAAATATTTGATGGCCTTTGCTTCCCACACAAAAGGATACTCCGTTACCGACACTGGAAAGGTTACCCTATTCATTGGGAATGCCACGGACTTGATCCAGTTTATCTTATAGCCTGAAACTTTTGAGTATTTTCCAATTATCCCTAACACTTCTGCCACTGAACTAGGTTGGATAAATAACAAATCATCCGCATAAGCTGACAATTTTTTCTGCAAATCACCGACCGTGATGCCCTGGATCTTTTCTGAATACCAAAGTGATAATGCTAAGGGTTTGAGTGCTAAGTTAAACAATATCGGAGAGAGTGGACAACCCGGTCTGGTTCCACGATGGAGCGAAAAGGGATCAGACAGCTGTCCGTTAACCAGAATGTGAGCCTGAGGACTGGAGTATAGCACTTGAATCAGTCTGATAATGGCATCACCAAAACCAAACCAGCGTAAAGCCCGAATCAAGAAGGCCTTTTCTGCGTCTAAAGCAAGCCCAACCACTGGAAAATCTACCTGTTCAGTTATAGACAAGAGGTCCATGAGCAAACGAGCGTTATCCGACATTGACCGCCCTGCCATGAAGCCACATTGATCAGGATGAATTAGATCAGGTGTTACCTTTGCTAACCTACGTGCCAAGACAGAAGCGAATATCTTGTAATCCGCATTTAAAAGTGAGATCCGTCTGTAGTTCTCTACTTTAAGCGGATCCCTGCCAGCTTTTTCTAATACTACAATTGTTGCCGCATTAAAAGCGCCCACCGACGGAGATTGTTCATAAAGAAGATGAAAGTATCTTACTAAATAGGGAGCTATATCATCCTGGAATACTTGATAAAACTCAATAGGAATACTATCTGGGCCTGCCGCTTTTCCCTTTTTCAAATTTTTAAGAACGGCGCGAAGTTCACTTTCCGTGATCTGTTCATCTAACTCCAAGGCTTGTTGTACCGAGAGAGGAGGATGCGGAATGTGTCCCAGAAATTCCTGACTAGCTGCTTCATTTTCCTCCTCTTCGGAGGAATACAACCTAGAATAGAATGATCGAAAAGCGTCAGATATATTAGTGGCCTTAGTATGAAGAACTTGTTGGTCATTTCGAATTGCTTCGATCTCCTTTTTTGCAGCTTGAGATTTAAGAGTTGAGGCCAATAGTTCACCTGACTTATTTTGCTCCAGATAATATCTCGCTTTCTGTGCGTGGATTATTTTCTCAGCCTCTGTACTTAATATATTGTTGTACTGGTATCTTAACCTTTGTAAATGGAGTAAAATGCAGGGATCAGATCTTGACTGCAAAAGTCTCTCGCCGGCTAAAATTTGAGATTCAAGCCCAGCCAATTTAGCTTTCCTGTGTCTGGCCGCATTTATAGAAAAACTGGTAATCTTAGCTCGAATGAAGGCTTTAAAGGCCTCCCACCAGGCCCACCCTGCCGTGTCTTCTGGAAGGTTTATAATAAAATAATCTTTAATTGACTGCTTGATAGTATCACGAAAGGCCAAATCGTCTAGCAGCGTTCTTTGAAAAAACCAACCACAGCCCATTGAAGGCCCTGCCCCTGCTGCCAGAGTCAAAGATACTGTGGCATGATCCGAAACAAAAAGTACCACAAAATTCTCACCTCCACTACCGATGCGACTAAGGACTTTGAAATGAGGAAGAAATCAATCTGTGAATGCGACCCATGTGACAGGGAAAAAAAAAAGTAAACTCCTTTTCTGTGGGATGCAATATGTGCCATATATCTGATAAACCCACCTCTTGTGCTAGGGACAGAACCACTGCAGCAGCCCGGCTCATCCTATAAGACCTATAGGGTTGCCGATCCAGCAGAGGGTCCAAAACAAAACTGAAGTCTCCCCCCAGTATAATCTCATGGGATGCCAGCTCCTGAACTTCCTCTGCAATCTTTTGGTAAAAGAAAATGTCATCATAGTTTGGACCATAGACATTTACTATGCCAAGCTTTTGCTCCCCAATTTGCACTAGGACCTTCGCCCATCTCCCACCCGGGTCTGCACGGGATTTCTCAATCACCGGCTGCAAAATTTTCCGCACCAAAATGACTACCTCATTTTTCTTTTGGTACGCCACAGAGTGACCTACTAGAACATACTGCCCCAATCCAAGCTTCTTTGCTTCTTCAGAAGACAAATGAGTTGGGGGGCGGAGCCTGATGTCCAGCGGGTTAGACGCTTCGCGCTGAAGCTCCCGAGAGGCCTACTCAGAATCCTGACTTAATACCTACATAAACTTAATATTTTGCTCCGAACTTACCGGGGTGCCTCGGGGGGGATGGCGGCCCACAAACCAGCGCGCTTAGACTTCGGGTCTCCCTCTTCTTCACACGGAAAATGCTCCAAAACAGAGTTGTCTTCCCCACAAAAGATAGTTCCACTTCGGGAAAACCCCGAAATGCAACAGGAGATCTTGGAGGAAATACGCGGTGTGAAGGAACTGGTACAGTCCAACGGAGAAGCGCTCCGAGCCATGCGAGAAGATTTCGGTATGCTTCAGGACCGGCTTGAAGGTCTTTCACTACGGCAGGACAACATGGCGGGGGTCCTCGACTCGCACGCGGTGCGCTTGGTGAAACTGGACAAGGCTGAGCGTCAGATACAGAATCTTCAAAAAGAGTTAGAGGATAGCAATAATCGAGCCCGTCGCAACAATGTAAGGCTCATTGGAGTACCGGAGGGGGCGGAAGCAGGAGATATAAGAGAATTCCTGGTCAAAACTCTTCCCTCCTTGCTGAAGATCACTTTTCACAGAGATCTGGAAATTGACCGAGCACATCGTGTTCCTACCAACATGGCGCTCAATCGGACGACCCCCCGGCCTGTCATCTTTCGATTGCTGAGATATCAGCAAGTTGAGCGGATTCTGGATGCTGCCCGGGCGAATCATCGTCTGGAGTTTGAAGGTCATGAAGTCTCCTTCCTCCCTGACTTGGCAAAGCCCACAGTTGACCGTCGGAAGAGACTCCTTGCTTTTCGTCCTAGACTTCAACAGCTACAGGCTCGCTTTGGCCTATTGTATCCAGCGAAGCTCAGAGTGACTCTCCATAACCAAACTAGAACCTTCGAAGATCCTGATCTACTAGCAACATTTTTAGATTCCAAAGAAGCAGACCAGATGCGCTAATCCAACAACTTGGATCTGTAATCCGCCGGATCTGCCCGCCATTTTGAATGGCCCGACGCGGTGATCACAGCCTGGATCAGAGACTGCCTGGACTTTTCTTTCTTTCTATATATAACTTTCTTGGTCTCCTTTCCCTCCATGATGTGCACCTCGGTTGGATTCGGAACACGCACAGCTATACAGGTTATATGTTTCAATTCAGGCCTTCTCTGGGGTTTCTCCCCGCAGACATATGGTCGCCAGTAATTTCTGGGGTTCTGCTTCTTCTCTAATGCACTTCGGTGCTTATTTTTTTATATGGGGCGCTTCATTGTTTTTCATTAGCTTATTTTCTATCATGTCATGTGTACAGCCATATACAGTTAATATGAGGGACATTGTGAAATTATGTGCGTTATCATGTTCTTTCTCAGAATTTTTAACCCTTCTGAATGGCCTTATGTAAGATCTTATCACTGAACGTAAAAGGCATCAATAGTCCAATCAAAAGAAAGAAAATCCTTAGCTATCTTAATCATGAGCATGCTGATTTAGTGTTTCTTCAGGAAACGCATTTAAACTCCGTTGAAACACTGAAACTTAATGCTAAGCCTTACATGGTGGCTGCCTACTCTCCCGCTGTTTCCAAACGGTGTGGGGTAGCCATCTTGGTTAAGAAGTCTTTGCAAGCTACTGTAATGGATACTAGCTCTGATAAGGAGGGTAGATGGGCCCGTGCACACCTTAAGGTTGGAGATAGTGAATTCACGTGTATTTGTATTTATGCTCCGAATGTGGATAACCCTGCTTACTATGCAAGTATTGCGCAGTTGGCACAGGCCTCTGCCAATACTCCATTAATACTTGGCGGCGATTTCAACCAAGTACTTGATCCTTTGATAGATAGACTGCCGCCTAGAACGAGTGGTCCACCCAAGAGTCTTGATACCCTTACAGCTCTGATGAAAGATCTTGCGTTAGTAGATATATGGAGGCTGCTTCACCCCTCCGACTTAGAGTTCACCTTTTTCTCAGCCCCCCATCACTCACAATCTAGAATAGATTTTTTTCTTATCTCCAAAGCACTGATATCCCAAGTGGACACGGCTAGGATTCATCCTCTCCATATTTCAGATCATGCTGCCATATCTTTCTCATTACATGTCACTACGCAAGGTGAACATCCCCGTGCTTGGTTTTTTGATAGATCCCTACTAGACCAAAAAGATTTTCAGGTTGACATAAAGGCCGCTATCCAAGACTACTTTCATTTTAATTCACCCCATGACACTGCGAGCTGGGCCTGGTGGGAGGGTTTCAAGGCGTCTATCCGTGCAACTATAACTAGCTATCAAATTCGACAGGGGAAACAAAGAAAGCAACATTTACTGATTCTAGAACAACAGATACAAGCTGGAGAGCGTCTCCTCACGTCCCGTACTGACCCATGTATTTTACTTCGCTTACAACGCCTTCGTTTTCAATACAATCAGCTTTTATATACCGCTGCTGCTAAAAATATTGAATCACAACAAGGGATGTACTATCGGGAAAATAACCGTGCTGGCAAATTGTTAGCCAATGCCCTGAAAGGTCAAAAAGAAGCCAAGCGTGTTACCGCTCTCCGCAATCCGTCGGGGGGGAGCTTGGTCACTAAAGATACAGAAATATTAGAACTCTTTCGTGATTTTTATACTCGGCTTTATCAATCTGAATGTGACTTCGAGCCAGAAGCATTTGAACGATTACTATCAGGGGTACAACGGCCGACCCTATCTGACGAAGATAGAGAGGCCATGGACGAACCATTCACTTTATCAGAAATCCAATCTGCACTCAAGAGATGTGCCACAGGTCGAGCCGCAGGCCCGGACGGTCTCCCAGCTGAATTCTACAAAACTTTTAACGCTGACTTAGCTCCGTTTTTGAAACTTTATTTTTCTGCTCTGGCCGAGGAGGGATCTCCTTCTGGATCCTTCTCAATGGCAAATGTAGTAGTTTTTGAGAAAGAGGGGAGAGATCCGCAACTAACAGCTAATTATCGTCCAATTTCCCTACTAAACGCAGACTATAAAATATTTGCCACCATTCTCTCCACCCGGCTCTCTGACAAGATGTCTACTTTAATACACCCAGATCAATGCGGTTTCATTCCCGGGAGATCAACTGCTGATAATGCTAGGACTCTATGTCATGTACTGACTGCCGCAGTTAATCTTGATCGACCATTGGTTGGCCTCTCACTTGATGCTGAGAAGGCCTTCGACCGCTTAGAATGGCCCTTCTTGTTTGCAACTCTCCGCTGGTACGGATTCGGAGAAGGCTTTCTCCGTTGTCTCCGAATCATGTATGCACAGCCTACAGCTAGTATCTGTGCTAATGCTTTAAAGTCTCAGCCATTTCCCCTGCAACGCGGTACTCGCCAGGGATGCCCACTGTCTCCACTTCTTTTCGATCTCGCACTCAAACCCTTAGCTTTACTAATCCGGCAATCCAAGGATATTCATGGAGTCCCCTTCTCTCATAGGGAAATCAAAATTTCAGCATATGCTGATGACCTTATGCTCTTTGTCTCCCTAGACTCAGTGCCGGCTGTCCTAGAGCAAATTGGTAAATATTCACAACTCTCGGGCTATAAGATAAATTGGACCAAATCGGTAGCCTTTCCACTAAATCCTCTGATCCATCAGGCAGATATGCAATCCTTTCCCTTTTTATGGCAACCTCGCATGGTCAAATACCTTGGGGTGCACTACTGCTCTCCTTTGGAAGACACCATCACCTTTAATGCCAAAGACTTAACCTCTAAGGTCCGGGCGCTTACTCAACGCTGGACTCCTTTAACACTTACTTGGTGGGGCCGCCTAGAAACCATTAAAATGATGATTGTTCCCAAAGTGAACTACATTTTAGAAATGCTGCCATGTCTCCTACCTCGACGTACATATAAAGATTTAGAGGGTCTTCTGACTAGATACTTATGGCAAAACAAGACACCTAGGATAGCGAAACATAAGTTACAAGCAGATAAAGAAAATGGTGGTGTCAGATTCCCTGATTTCCTGAAATACCACCATTCTTTTCTTCTCAAACAAGGCGCTCGTTGGCTGGAAGACCTAACACCGAGTAGACCAGTGTGGCTAGATATAGAGGAGGACCTTTGCAAACCAATTCCTCTTACTTATCTCCCTGGTATGACTCTCCCATCAGACTCCCACTATCCACCAATGCTCTTAGACACTTTAGGTGCCTTTAATACCCTTGAGCAATCTCTAGACTCCCGACTTTGTCCGCTAGATAGACTCCCGCTTTGGCACAATGCTCGCTTTCAAATACAAAATAAACCGATGGCGTGGAGCCCCTGGTACACTAGGGGCATTTGGATCCCTAACCAGCTGTTCTATGATGGTCGCTGGAAAACTTTTAGCAAATTACAAATTGAATTTGGTCTCCCAGCGAAACACTACTTTCAGTTGGTGCAACTTCAGCATTGTCTTCGGAGTGCTAAGGTGCTCCCGCCATCGGAAACCCATACCCAAGGATTGTCGGAGATAATCCGATCTATCGGGAGCTTATCGGGTGTGGCATCTAACTTTTACAAAACTTTATGTAATACTGTAAATAGAGGCACTCCTACAGCACAGAAATCCTGGGAGCGGGAAATGCATGTAACTTTGACCCCGGAGCAATGGAGCCTAGTCTGGAGCAAGGTGACACGGGTCTCTCTCGATCCGCCTCACTCACTCAGACACTTTTCTTTCTAGCCCACCGATGTTTCTATACTCCTGACAGGTTAGCCAAATGGAACGCCACCCAGAGCAATAGATGCTGGACATGCCATGCGGCCATTGGTTCACTAACTCATGTTATGTATGAATGCCCCGCATTACAGTATTACTGGAGTCGGGTCTGGGGTCATATTCAATCTATTTTGCACTTTCAAGAGCCCCTCTCTTGGAAGATAGTGGGACTCCGCTCAGCTGCGGAGATCCCCTCTCTTCCCAAATCGGCTTACTTCCTTTTAGACTTTATGCTGGGCATAGCTATTTCCCTAATTACGAAATACTGGAAAAATAGCTCCCATCTGAGCCCCAATGAATGGTGGAATCATGTCTGTCTCTACAGTAAATATGAGCAAATACCTCGTATGTTAGCTTCTTCTGCTCAGACCCCCCACCACTTGTCTAAATGGAAGATGCTCAACGACTATGTTCAAACTGCTAAATGCTCTCATCTGACTGTTTAAATCTGTGTAAATCTCTGTCACATGATCATTCTGTATCGCAGATACTGTTTCTGTTTGTTTTGATGTACAATTACTGTTGTTTGTAAGCGCTTATATGATGATACTTATCAGCTTAGAGAAGAAGCATAGGGGTGGGGGGTAATTGGGGTTGCTTTTTCCTTATTGTATGCTTGTATTTGTTTCCTTTGGTGTGTTGTTTCTTTTTGCTTGTTGTAAAATGAAAATAAAAGTTTAAAAAAAAAAAGAAGACAAATGAGTTTCCTGAAGTAGGACCACATCTGCCCCCTCCTTTTTGCAATATAAAAGGATTTTTTTTCATTTAATCGGATTATTTATTCCCTTTATGTTCAGAGATAGCACTTTAAGTGAACCCATTGTACAAATTTAACATACAGGCAATCTCAGTAGGGCTTCTAACATTAAACTCAGCTTTCTTAATTAACATCTTATTCCAAACATACCACCATGGAGACAACCCCAACCTTTGAAACAAGGTAACCCCTAGGTGAGCCATCAGTTGCCAGACTACCACTCAACTTCCCCCCTTTTGTAACCCATTGAATCCCTCCCCCACTGTTCAATGAACGACTTAAAACAATTCCCTTCCCATATTTCTTCTTATACTTCTTCTTATTTTTTCCTTTTATATAATGAGAATTATACGTATAACTCCCCCTCCCAACTATTCTCCTTCTTCATTCCCTTCCAAGTCTCTGAAAACAATGTGCACATTATATATAAAGCAGTCTAACTGAGCCGAGTGTCATCCTCTGTTCTTCCAGATTTCCCCAGCCACATTCCGCTCTTGAAGTATTCCTTCCAGCGTCTACTCCCCCACTCCAGATTTCCAGGTCGATCCTCTAAAGCATCACCATGGCTTCTTGTTCCTCTATGAATGAGAGCAGGGCCTGAGGCTCATCGAATGTTCTTGTCTGGTTGTGTAAAGTAACCCTGAGCCTTGCGGGAAAAAATAACCCATACCGGGCCTGGAGACATTGGAGACGCGGTCTAAGAGCCAGCAATTGTTTCCGTCTCTCCACGGTTGCCTTATTAAAGTCTGGAAAGAAAGCAATATTGTGGCCTTCAAACTTCACCGGCGCCAAGGTTTTTGCCGCGGCCATTATCATGACCACCTGTGGATGTCTCAGTAAACGCATAATGATTGGCCTCGGATACTGCATTGGAGGGCCTACCTGTGCAGGAACACGATGTGCCTGTTCGATCTCAAACGGCTGCTCAAATTCCAGTCGCAACAGTTTTGGGAGATTCTTCTCCAAAAATACCATCATGTTCACTCCTTCCGTGCCCTCTGGCATGCCGACCAAACGAATATTGTTCCTGCGTGTTCTATTGTTGAGATCCTCCAAGTTTCGTTCCAACATGGAGATGAGTTTACTGTTGGCCACGGTCAGTTTTATACGCTCTTCATGAACTTTAACTTTGGCTTCTCCGATAGTCCATTTATTTGTTCTTTTAAATCTTTCAACTCTAAGATATCGGCCTGCACCCCGCTCAGCGTTTCGCCATTTGCTGCAACCATCTCTCTTACCGCATGAATCTCAGCAAGTATCTCTTGCATGCCCTCCACGTTCTCTCGCATGCTCGCCATCTTTTGTGGCAAAGGGGGATCAGGCTTCGGTCTCTTTGCACCGGCATTCGTAGCGGCGTTGAATTCCAGCCGGGTATGTCTACCGGCCGACATTTCACAATTTTATACACCTTGGGAAGGTCTGAAAATTCAAATTTGCTCGGGGAAGACAGGATTTATAGCAGGATTAACAGGAGAAGGAAATCAAGTGGCCATCTTGCACTGCTTCAGGCTCCGCTTCCACCGTCCAAACCTTTTTGAAACCTACCTACACTAACAGCTTTTACTACATCCTCCGGTAACAAATTCCAGAGTTTGATTACACATTGAGTGAAAAAATATTTTGTCTTATTAGTCTTAAATAGGCTACCCTGTGGCTTTATTGCACGTCCCCTAGTCTTTTTATATTCTGATGACAAACAATCGATCTACGTTCACCCGTTCCACTCCATTCATTAATTTATAGACCTCTATCATATCTGGAGGTACTGGGGAAAGGAATATGGAGGAGAGCAGGGATTTGGACTCAGATGGAGAGTTTAAAATAGGGTGGGAGAAAAGAAGAAGCCAGAATCTAAGATTGGCTGGGTATGGGGAGAGTAAGACCCTCAGGATTATGCAGACTACCTATGAGCCAAAACGAGTCAGTCTAGCTTGCCCTCAAACATCCACCCCCAAGATGGAACAACCAAACTAACCCCGCCCCCGCCCCATCTCAAACCTTATTGGAGGATCAACATATCATCACCACCTTCTTAACCCCAACCGAAAGAGACATCCAAGACATCATCACAAGCATAAACACCACTACAGCACCAAATGACCCATGTCCAGCATTCTGGATAAAAGCCCTACGGACCGACCTTAGCCCATTCCTTACCAAAATAGATACATCATTCCTGACCGGAACCTTCCCCCGAAGTTTGAAACAAACATCAATCAGACCACTGCTGAAAAACAATAAACTCGACCCTGCAAATATGGACTCCTACAGACCTATCTCGAGCATCCCGTTCCTAGCCAAAATCATGGAACAGATAGTTCAACGCCAACTGAATTACCATATCGAGAATAATGCACCCCTTGACCCCTGCCAGCATGGTTTCCGAGAGTCGCACGGTGTAGAAACCCTGTTGACTACCCTATTCAATACACTAACCACAGGCCTAGATAACATCAGACAAGGATTTGCTCTCATCTTCTTAGACATCGCGGCAGCTTTCGACTCCGTCAGCCACGAACTGCTCCTATCCCATCTCACCGAGAAGGGAGTCCATGGCACGGCACTGGCCTGTTGTGCATCATATCTGAAAGACAGATGGCAGCACGTCCGCTCTGGCTCCTCCACATCCACACCCTTTCCTCAAGAGAAGGGCATACCGCAAGGATCTTCACTCTCGGTCCTACTGTTCAACGTTTACATGCAACCCATCTGCACCCTCATCCGTTCCTTCAAAATCAACTGCCTAATATACGCCAATGACGTTCTGATGTTCATGCCAATATCCACCGAACACCCAGACCTCTCCCGGCTGTCTACCTGCTTCGACGCAGTCTCGGATTGGCTGCACACACAGAAACTCAAAATAAATTTAAAAAAAAACAGAAGTACTGTTCATCAGCAGAAACCAAGCATTCACCCCACCCTCATCACTTAAGGTCCGCAATGCAGAGCTATTCACCAAGCCTACAATTCGGTACCTCGGTATCACACTCGATCAACATCTCAGCATGAACACCCACATAGCCAACATGGTGAAGGCGATATATCACAAAATCCGGACAGTGCGCCATATGAGACAGCTTCTAGAGCCGAATGACTTTCGAACAGTTTATCAAGTGCTAGTGATGCCTCATTTTGACTACGCTAATTCCATACTAAGAACATAAGATATGCCATACTGGGTCAGACCGAGGTCCATCAAGCCCAGTATCCTGTTTCCAACAGTGGCCAATCTAGGTCATACATACCTAGCAATATCCCCAAAAGACACAGGTTCCACAATGCTTGTACTGGGTCAAGCATTGATTATCCTGGGTCCCTTTTTAATAGTGGTTTATGGACCTTTCCTCCAGGAACTTGTCCAAACCTTTTTTAAAACCAGCTACACTAACAGCCCTTACTACATCCTCCGGTAACAAATTCCAGAGTTTGATTACACGTTGAGTGAAAAAATATTTTCTCTTATTTGTCTTAAATAGTTTACCCTGTAGCTTCATTGCATGTCCCCTAGTCTTTCTATATTCTGATAGCGTAAACAATTGATCCACGTTTACCCGCTCCACTCCATTCATTAATTTATAGACCTCTATCATATCTCCCCTCAGCCGTCTCTTTTCCAGGTTGAAGAGCCCCAACCTTTGTAGCCTCTCTTCATAGGAGTAGCATTCCATCCCCTTCACCATTTTGGTGGCTCTTCTCTGTACTTTTTCTAATAATGCTATGTCCTTTTTAAGATACGGTGACCAGAACTGCACACAATATTCAAGGTGCGGTCGTACAATGGAACGATACAGAGGCATTATAATATCCTTTGTTTTATTTTCCATCCCTTTCTTTATGATACCTAGCATTCTATTTGCTTTCTTGGTTGCCGCTGCACACTGGGCAGAGGGTTTTAACATGTTATCCACGATGACTCCTAAATCTTTTTCCTGGGTGGTGGTTCCCAATGTGGAACCTTGCATTGTGCAACTATAGTGTGGGTTGTTCTTTCCTAGGTGCATAACTTTGCACTTGTCCACATTGAATTTCATCTGCCATTTGGATGCCCAGTCTTCCAATTTATCCAGATCCTCCTGCAGTTTTCCACAATCCTCTTGGGTTTTAACAACTTTAAACAGTTTTGTATCATCTGCAAATTTGATAACCTCACTCGTTATTCCCTTTTCCAGGTCATTTATGAATATGTCAAAAAGTAGCGGACCCAGTACAGATCCCTGGGGTACGCCACTATTCACCTTTTTCCATTGGGAATATTGGCCATTTAGCCCTACCCTCTGCTTTCTATCTTTTAACCAGTTCCCGATCCACAATAGTACACTGCCTCCTATCCCATGACTTTTTAGTTTCGCCAGAAGTCTCTGATGAGGGACCTTATCAAAAGCTTTCTGAAAGTCCAGATACACTATATCAACTGACTCACCTTTGTCTATCTGTTTATGCACACCTTCAAAAAAACATATCAGATTAGTAAGACAAGATCTTCCTTGTCTAAAGCCATGTTGGCTGTTTCCCATTAGGCCATGACTATCTACGTGCTGTGTAATTTTGTTCTTTATGATGGTTTCTACCATTTTCCCCGGTACTGACGTCAGACTCACTGGTCTGTAATTTCCCGGGTCACCCCTGGAACCCTTTTTAAAGATTGGTGTTACGTTGGCGACCCTCCAATCTTCAGGTATTACAGATGATTTTAATGAAAGTTCACAGATTACCAATAGCAGGTCCGCAATCTCATATTTCAGTTCTTTCAATACTCTTGGATGTATACCATCCGGTCCAGGTGATTTGCTACTATTCAGTTTATCAAATATTTGTAATATATCTTCCCGGTGTAGCGATATTTCTCTCAATTCCTCTGCAGTATCACCTTTAAATACCACTTCAGTCTTGGGTAACATCCCTACATCTTCCTCAGTAAAGACCGAAGCAAAGAATTCATTCAGTCTCTCTGCTATAGCCTTGTCTCCTCTTACTGCCCCTTTTACCCCTCTATCATCTAATGGCCCAACAGACTCTCTCACAGGCCTTTTGCTACGAATGTACTTGAAAAAGTCTTTATTTCGTGTTTTTGCTTCCATAGCAAGTTCCTTCTCAAATTCTCGCTTTGCGTGCCTTATCAATGCTTTGCATTTAACTTGCCAGTGCTTGTGCTGTTTCCAGTTTTCTTCGTTTGACTCTTTTTTCCATTTCCTGAAGGATTCTTTTTTGGCAGCAAAAGCCTCTCTGACCTCACCTTTAAACCATGCTGGCAGTTTTTTGGACTTTCTTCCACTTTTCTTAATGCGTGGAATACAGCTGGTCTGGGCTTCGAGGATAGTATTTTTAAATAACACCCAAGCTTGCTGTAAGTCTTTAACCTTTGCAACCGCTCCTTTTAGTTTTTTTCTTAACTATATTCCTCATTTTATCATAGTCTCCCTTTTGAAAGTTAAAAGGTAGTACTGTGGATTTCTTTACTATCCCTCCTCCACTAATTAAATCAAACACGATCATGCTATGATCACTATTGCCAAGTGGTCCCAACACCCTTATTTCTTGTACCAGATCTGGCGTTCCACTAAGGACTAGGTCCAGTATGGCTTCCCCTCTGGTCGGTTCATGAACCAGCTGCTCCAAGAAGCAGTCATTTATTTCATCTAGAAACTTTATCTCCTTAGCTTGTCCTGCCGTAACACTGACCCAGTCGATACCAGGGTAATTGAAATCACCCATTATTACTACTCTGCTGTGACTTTTGTTAGCTTCCTTGATTTCTTTGAGCATTTCATCATCCATTTGTTCATTCTGGCCAGGCGGTCGATAGTACACTCCCACTGCCATCGCCTTCCCTTTTTTACATGGAATTTCAACCCATAGAGATTCTACAGCAAATTTTGTTTCCTGCAAAACTTTATTCCTTTCTGACTCAATGCCCTCTCTAACATAGAGCGCAACTCTTCCACCAATTTGATCAGTTCTATCATTACGATATAGTTTGTATCCAGGTATCACAGTGTCCCACTGGTTATCCTCCTTCCACCATGTCTCTGAGATTGCAATCATATCTAACCTCTCATTTAGTGCTATATATTCTAACTCTCCCATCTTATTGTTTAGACTTCTAGCATTTGCATACAAGCATTTTAGAGACTGTATTTTATTAATATTAATCTGGCTATTGGTAGGCATGGGTAATTTGGAATCTTTATGCTCTGTCTGCACCTTACTCAAGGGCATTTGGGCTACTATACTCTTTTTTGGAACCTCACTGCTTTTGGTAGTATCCTTCAAGGATACCTTCGTCCGAACCATGCACTCCTGGGCGACTGTCGGCTTTCCCCTATTTTCTAGTTTAAAAGCTTCTCTATCTCCTTTTTAAAGGTTAATGCCAGCAGTCTTCCTAAGAGCTCGCTAAACCCCTTGAAGCTTGCGATGAACACTGCAGCCAGAATCCTTCATGGAGCATCTAGGAAGGATCGTATCACCCCAGTGCTAAAACACCTGCACTGGCTCCCTGTCCAATGCAGGATTTCCTTTAAGATCCTAACAATGACCTTTAAAGCTATCTACAAGTGCAAGTCCATCTGCCTCTCAGACCTCATCCACCCCAACCCCCCAACAGGATGAGAAGGTCAGCAGCCACCAACACTCTACTTCTCCCGAAAGCACTTACCAAATGCTCCAAATCCACACGTAACCGCGCCTTTGCACTCTATGCACCTTCCTGCTGGAATGCCCTGCCTCCTGACATCCGTGCCATCAACAACCTCCCCCAGTTTCAAAAAGCACTGAAGCACCATATGTTTCTTCAGTACTTTATCAATTCAGATGACTCCACAAAACCATCCATACCACTTGCCCAAACCAGCACCCCCAGAGCACCCACCTCACACCCCACTCAGATCAACTAGCCTAACCCTACTCCGTAGCCATCCGTAGCCTAACCCTATCCCGTAGCCATCCCTGCGATATATGACATGAACCTATGTAACGATGATATGCTCTTACTTTGCGACATACAATTAGAATGTATCTAGTCATATGTTACCTAATTCTAATATCTGACAATAACCTATATAATGATGCGTTGTCCCCACTACGCAACTCACACCTAGATTGTATATAATCATGTTGTTGCTTAACCTGTAAATAATGCCGGCTGCAATTACGATCTTGTGTACGACAATACAAATGGTCTGAATTTCTTAGAGTAATACCACAGTTAAGCCAAAAATAAATCAATTACTCTATCAGTGTGAGAATATCAGATGATAAATTTAACTCATAACATTCTTTTGTATGGAAATTGGGTCTCAGACTGAAAGGAGCTATGGCATTTGCTTTTCAACCAGAGTGCTCCGTTTTTGCATCAACGACCCTTTTTTTTTATAAGAAATTGCTTAATTAGTTTACTTAATTCAATTTAAAAATCAACTTCTTTCAAGAAAAATCAACTTCTTCCAAGAACAACAAGTCAGGCTTATCTTAAATGGAAAGCCCAACGCCAATCCCAGCGCTGCTGCGTTTCACGAATACCTCGTTTCATCAGGGGTTGTGCACTGACTTCCAAAGTTGTCAAGGTAAACACGGAAAACCCCGCTATTGAGTTCCTCTGAAACTGTGAAAAGGCTGGGTATGCGCGGCATCAGTCTGGTAGAGTGGACATATACACACCCCAGTTTAGGGAGTTTTAAATTATCATCTAGTCATTCTGAAATTTGTCAGATATATGCCTACACAAATTTAGGATATGTTTGTAATGTCCCAAGGGATTATTGGTAGATAATCAGAATTTTTCTCTCTATTTCCTACTGTTTTCTTTTATAAAGATGTACAAGAGGTTGGAGATGGAGGGGTCTGGATTCGCCATTTTGGGAAAGTGTAATATGTTGGGGTAATGGTATGTTAACACTGTCCTCAATGAAAAGAATAAAGTTGATTTAAAAAACAGTCCGTATGTAGAAGAAAAAAAAAGATTTTAAAATCTTTCCAATATTTGAGCTCCAAGAAAGGGCACCTCAGGTGGCTATCCAGAGATGCTGCATGTGTATAGAACCAAGAGATCTGGGAAATTCCATAGAAACTGACCAATATAAAAGCCACAATTTTTCTCTCCAAAATGTGCTATGCTCCTTTATTAGCCCTTTCCTGTAGCTTAGAATTAAAAATGAATACCCATGAATTTCCAAGAACATTAATAAATCAGATGCAATGGTCTTTACGAATAGTGCTACTGTGTAAACAGCTTTATATTTCAACATGGACTCCTCACTCTGTTAAAAGCACTACATAAGGTGCAGACTCACATGTGGATCCAGAAGCCAAATTGGTAAAATAGAATAAGTACTGAAATAAATTTTGTTTTTAGAGAGCTTTTTTTTATTTCAATCAAATCAGAGTAGAGCTTAGCATACAAGTAGAATAGTTTCTGAGTAGAAAGAAAAACTAAACTTGTTTCTAGTGACCTTTACAAAAAGGCCTTCCAGTTAGGAGGCAAAAGATCTGTGAAGTTGTCTTAAATAGGTGTTAAAGGCAAGTAACAGATCAAAGGGGCAATTTAAAAGGTCCCTTCTATCAAAACAAAGGGCTGTATGAATCACCCAGGAAATAGGTAAGTCTTCACCTTAGAAGCAAAGGACAGGTCACTGTGTAGCAGCCAACTTTTAATAAGTCTTCTTTCCCTCTCTCCCCAGCTCCTACCCACCCCTGGGATAATCATAGCTTTATAGGCACTTAAACCTCTTAAAAGGAAGGAGGTGCAGCTGTTTAAATCATCAGGCA
This sequence comes from Ichthyophis bannanicus, assembly GCA_033557465.1. Lineage (NCBI taxonomy): Eukaryota > Metazoa > Chordata > Amphibia > Gymnophiona > Ichthyophiidae > Ichthyophis > Ichthyophis bannanicus. The sequence continues at coordinate 364,546,699 of CM066033.1, read as the reverse complement.
TACATTAAGGACCTGAAATTAATTAATCTTGAGGTGAACAAAGTCCATTAAACATAGTAGGTACAGTTTTATCAGTATAAATATCCCCAGCAAACCTAGGTAAGTAAACAACTTAAATACCTAAACAAAACCTTAAAACTAAGATACAGACAGCAGTCCAGCAGCAAGATGGGGGCTTTCCAGTCTTTTGCATTGAGTGTCACATGTATGATTTTCTCCCAGTTGTTGAGGGATCTTATGTGTGCACTAGGTACAAGGAGCTCTTTGCTCTCAAGGAAGAAGTTCGATCTCTGGAAGCTAGAGTAGCAGACTTGGGGGATATAAGGATGACAGAGAGGTACATAAATGAGACCTACAGGGACATAGTACTGAAGTCCCACCACCAGTCTGGCAGCATCCCTATTGCCATGAAAGAGAGAGGTCATGTGACAGGAGGGCATCACCATGGTGTGGCAGGAAGTGATCCTGTAGCTAGGACCTGTCCTCCAGGTAATGTAAAAGCCTCTCGCACCGAGGAGATTTCTCCAGGGCCATGTGCCCATGGGGGAAGAGTTAGGACAGCCGTTATAGTTTGTGATTCGATCATTAGGCATATAGATAGCTGGGTGGCTGGTGGACATGAGGATCGCCTGAAAAACCTATACTGGCTACCGCTATCCACTAGAATTACCTACAAGACGCTAGTTCTGGCATTTAAAGCCATCAGGAAATTACCATCCACGCCTATCAGCACTCTTCTCCATCACACACCAGCAATCAGGGCCAGGAGATCCACACAGTCGAATACACTTGAAGTCCCTAAATCTTTGACAAAATGTACAAAGTTAACAGCAAGTAGAGCCTTCTCCATCTTCACACCCATGGCCTGGAACGCCTGCAGAAATCCGTGCCATCCTGAACTTAATGTCGTTCAGAAAAGCCCTCAAACACCACTTGTTCCTTCAGCACTACCCCGATACCAAGCCTGAAAAACACACAACCTCTACATTGACCCCCCGCCTACCACATCCCATTGAACAGCCCCTGGTCGACAATGGATAATCAACTACCACCTCCGTCCCCCCCCCATCCCAAGAGCTCTCGCATCCACTACGAATCCTACATGCCCCATGTGAATACTTACTACTGTATAATTTGTATATAATTTGTATATAGTTCTCCCCAGTTCATCCAAGTTTTTGACCACCTGTTCCATGTAAACTCAATGTACCATACTGCATTGTAGTGTGTTTCTGTTCTTCTGTGAACCGCACTGATTATAATAGCGCGGTATATAAGAAATGTTAATAATTAAATAAATAAAATAAATAAGTAACATGCCTGCCTGGTGCAAAGGTAGCGGTCCTCACGCACCACCTAGACAAGGTCTTAGATAGTGCTGGGGAGGAGTCTGCTGTCTTGGTACATGTTGGTACCAATGACATAAGAAAATGTGGTACGGAGGTTCTGGAGGCCAAAGTTAGGCTTTTAGATACAAAGTAGAAATTGAAAACTTACAGGATAACATTTTCTGAAATGTTTCCCATTCCACAGGCAGGAACCAAAAGGCAGAGCTCCGGAGTCTCAATGCGTGGATGAGACAATGGTATAAGGAAGAGGGTTTTGGATTTCTTAGGAACTGGGCAACATTCTGGGGAAATGAAGGGCTTTTCTGAAGGTATGGGATCCACCTTAACCGGGATGGAACCAAGGTTGCTGGCATTAACCTTTAAAAAGGAGATAGAGCAGCTTTTAAACTAGATAATAGGGGAAAGCCGACAGTCGCCCAAGAGCGGATGATTCGGAAGAATGTATCCCTGAAGGACACTAGAAAAAGATTGAACTTAGGGCATATCGACAGAAAGGTTCCAATGAAGATAAAAGTAACCCAAATGCCCTTAAGTACAGAGCAGACAGAGCTTAAAGATTCCAAATTACTCCTGCTTAACAATAATCAGATTAATATGAATAAAATAGTCTCTAAAATGCTTGTATGCAAATGTTATAAGTCTAAAAATTAAATGGGAGAGTTAGAATATATAGCAATAAATGAGAGTTTAGATATGATTGGTATCTCAGAGACATGTTAGAAGGAGGAAAACCAGTAGGACACTGTGATACCTGGGTACAAACTATATCGCAATGACAGAATAGATCAAATTGGTGAAGGAGTTGCACTCTGTTAGAGAGGCCATTGAATCACACAGAATTAAAGTTTTGAAGGAAACAAAATACACTGTAGAATCTTTATGGATTGAAATTCCATGTAAAAAGGGGAAGGGGAAGGCGATGGCAGTGGGAGTGTACTATCGACTGCCTGGCCAGAATGAATAAATGGATGATGAAATGCTCAAAGAAATCAGGGAAGTTAACAAAAGTTACAGCTCAGTAATAATAATAGGGATTTCAATTACCTCAGTATTGATTAGGTCAGTGTCACAGCAGGACGTGCTAAGGAGATAAAGTTTCTAGATGAAATAAATGACTGCTTCTTGGAGCAGCTGGTTCATGAACCTACAACAGGTGGAGACATTTTGGACCTAGTCCTTAGAGGAATACAAGATCTGATGCAAGAGATAAGGGTGTTGGCGCCACTTGGCAATAGTGATCATAGCATGATCGCGTTAGATTTTATAAATGGAGGAAAGACAGCAGGGAAATCCACAGTACTACCGTTTAACATTCAAAAGGGCGACTATGATAAAATGAGGAAAATAGTTGCTAAAAAACTAAAAGGAGCAGTTGCAAAGATTAAAGATTTACATCAAGCATGAGTGGTGTTTAAAAATACTATCTTGGAAGCCCAGACCAACTGTATTCCATGCTTTAAGAAAAGTGGAAGGAAGTGCAAAAAACTGCCAGCATGATTTAAAGGTGAGGTCAGAGAGGCAGCTGTTGCCAAAAACACATCTTTCAGGAAATGGAAAAAGGAACCAAATGACGAAAGCTGGAAACTACATAAGCACTGGCAAATTAGATGCAAGGCATTGATAAGGCAGACAAAGAAAGAATTTGAGAAAAAGCTTGCAGCGGAAGCAGAACACCACCACAAAAAACATTTCAAGTACATTTGTAGCAAAAAACCTGTGAGACAGTCAGTAATACAATTAGATGATAGAGGGGTAAAAGGGGCACTAAGAGGGGACAAGGCCATAGCGGAGAGTCTGAATGCTTTGCTTCGGTCTTTACTGAGGAACATGTAGAGATGCTTCCCATGACTGAAGTGGTATTTAAAGGTGATGTCGCAGAAGAAATGAAAGAAATATCAATAAACCGGGAAGATGTATTACAATTATTTGATAAACTGAAGAGTAGCAAATCACATGGACCAGATGGTATACTTCCAAGGGTGTTAAAAGAACTGAAATATGAGAATGCAGACCTACTATTAGTAATCTGTGAACTATTATTAAAATCATCTGTAATAACTGAAGATTGGAGGATGGCCAATGTAACGCCAATTTTTAAAAAGGGTTCCAGAGATGATCCGGGAAACTACAGACTGGTAAGCCTGATGTCAGTACCAGGTAAATGGTAGAAACCATTATAAAGAACAAAATTACTGAACATGTCGATAGTGAAGGCTTAATGGGAGACAGCCAACATGGCTTTATCCAAGGAAGATCTTATCTCACTAATCTGTTATGTTTCTATGAAGGTGTGAACAAACAGGTAGACAAAGTCTTTCAGAAAGTCTTTGACAAGGTCCCTCATGAGAGACTCTTGGCAAAATTAAAAAGTCATGGGATAGAAGGCAGTGTACTATTGTGGATCAGGAACTAGTTAAAAGATAGAAAGCAGAAGGTAGGGCTAAATGGTCAATTTTCCCAATGGAGAAAGGCGAATAGTGGAGTACCCCAGTGATCTGTGCTGGGTTCGCTGCTTTTTAATATATTCGTAAATGACCTGGAAATAGGAATAACGAGTGAGGTAATCATTTGCAGATGAGACAAAATTATTCCAAGTTGTTAAAACCCAAGAGGATTATGAAAAATTGCAAGAGGATCTTAATAAACTGGAAGACTGGACGTTCAAATGGCAGATGAAATTTAATATGGATAAATGCAAAATTATGCAGCCAGGAAAGAACAATCCAAACTACGGTTACACGATGCAAAGTTCCACATTAGGAACCACCACCCAGGAAAAAGATTTATGCATCGTCTTAGATAATATGTTAAAACCCTCCACCCAGTGTGCAGAAGCAGCCAAGAAAGGAAATAGAATGCTAGGAATCATAAGGAAAGGAATGGAGAATAAAATGAAGGATATTAAAATGCCTCTGTTTCGTTCAATGGTGCGACCGCACCTTGAATACTGTGTGCAATTCTGGTTGCCTTATCTTAAAAAGGATATAGTGGAATTAGAAAAGATACAGAGAAGAGCCACCATAATGGTAAAGGGGATGGGAGGATACACCTAAGAGGAGAGGCTAAAAAGTTTGGGTTCTTCAACCTGGAAAAGAGACGGCTGAGGGGAGATAGGATAGAGGTCAATAAATTAATGAATAGAGTGTAACAGGTAAGCGTAGATCGATTGTTTACACCATCAAAATATAGAAAGACTAGGAGACATGAAATGAAGGTACAGTGTAAACCGTTTAAGACTAATAAGAGAATTTATTTTTCACTCAATGCGTAATCAAACTCTGGAATTTGTTACCGGAGGATGTAGTAAAAGCTGTTAGTGTAGCTGGGTTTATAAAAGGTTTATGTTTATTTCGAGACTTGATATACCACCCTCCATTACATCGGGGCGGTTTACAATATTATTAGGAGACAAAAAGGAAATAGAAAAGAAAAGGAACTACAAATTCATGTACAGGATAAAAAGAGAAAGTGATAGATGATCATACATACTCAGGAAGGGAGAAAAGGCTAAGGAAGGGTAGGAGAGTCAGGGAGGGAGATTAAAAGCGGAGGCAAAGAAGTGGGTTTTCAGAAGGGACCGAAATTTAGGGTAGGACGCCTCTAAACGTAGGGCTGTGGGAAGGGAATTCCAAAGGGATGGGCCAAGGTAGAAGAAAGCAGATTGTCTGGTTGATTGTAGGTGGGCCTGAGTTGGAGAGGGTAGGTGGAGACGGTTAATGTGTACTGAACACAAACTACGGGAAGGAGTGTGAAATGTCAGTAGATCCGCTAGGTACTGAGGAGTGCGAGTGTAAATAGCACGGTGTACCAATGTGAGTAATTTGAATCTGATCTGGAAATCTAATGGAAGCCAGTGGAGCTGAGAAAGAAGAGGTGTAATGTGATCCCGTGGAGAGGCATGAAAGATAAGCCGGGCTGCAGTATTTTGAATTAACTGTAATCGATGGCACTGGTATTTGGGAACACCAGTAAGGTTAAAAAAATCCAATCTTGAGATAACCAGTGAAAGCAGAAGTGTGATGAGGGCTTGTGGAGAAAGAAAAGGTCTGATTGCCCTTATCCATTGAAGACAGAAAAAAAGAGCGCCGTGACACGAGGGAAACATGAAAACACAGGTTTGAATCCAGAAGGACACCCAAATAGCGAAGCTTCGGAACAATAGTAGTAGGCGTACCTGCGAACAAAGGAATTAGTGAAGGACAAGGGGAACTATGTGGGAACCAAATGGCTGCTGTCTTGGCAACATTGAGAACAAGACAGTTATTGGAGAGCCAGGTGGAGATCATGGCTAAGTATGAGTCAAGAGTGGTAATATCCAGGCATACGGAAGAGGTGTGATGTAGTAGAAAGATGTCATCGGCATAGTAATAGGCTGACATGCTGAGCTGTTGGACCATGAGGGCTAATGGGGCTAGGAAAACATTGAAGAGTAGAGGTGAGAGAACAGAACCCTGAGGAACCCCACACGGCAAAGGGTGAGGTGGTGAAGCAGAGGCAGAGGAACCAGAGGTGACTGCAAACATCCTAAAGTTAAGAAGGAATGAAACCAATGGTAAACAGTTCCCCGAAGACCCGCCTCCCGTAACCTAGAGAGTAGAAGTGAGTGATCTACTAGATCAAATGCTGCAGATAGATCAAGAGATACCGCCACCAACATATATATATCTTCGTGAGAAGAGTGGATTTCGTTCAATACGGCAGATATGATGGACTCTAAGCTATGGCCTGGTCGAAATCCAGACTGGCGAGGGTGCAGAAAGTGAGTTGTATCAAGGTGATGGGAGAGTTGTGAGAAGACAGCTTTTTCCAGAAGTTTGGAGGGGAAAGGATAAATTAGAGACCGGTCGATAATGAGCTGGTAACAGAGGGTCTAAAGAGGGATTCTTTAAGAGAGCGCGGACCAAAGCATGTTTCCACGGGTGGGGGAAGATACCCGTACTAAGACTGGAATTAATTATAGTAAGTAGTGGGGGGAGCAATTCCAGAGACGGTTCAGCTAGCCAAGCAGATGGTATAGGATCTAATACAAAATGAGTTTTATGAGTGGTGGACACTAACTTGAGTATTTCATCAGAGGTGAGAGGGTAAAATTTAGTCCAAGAATGGGAGAGAAGAGAAACCGAGGGAGGGGAAATGGGTGGGGGAGAAGCCAGCGGCTGAGGAAAAAAGGGAGAGAGACGTGTAAATCTTGTGTCTTAGAGGAGAAAAAGGAGGCAAGCTGTAAAGAGTCTGGCCTAGATGAAGGAGTGGAGATTGTAGAAGAGGATTGTATGCAGGAGAGAGTCTGGAGGGTGGAAAATAACTGGCGGGATCTATTTGGGGCAGAAGTTATAGCAGATGAGTAGAAATCGCACTTAGCCTGCTGAATACTGGTGCGGTATTGCTGGTGGCAAGTCTTAAAGTGTTGATACATAGCCGGAGACCGACTCTTCCTCCAGAGGTGTTCCACTCTGCGGAGCTGGGAGCACTGTAAGCAGAGCCCAGAATGGAACCAAGGCCGCCGGTTGCTATGATGGCACTGGTGGGGTTGAAGAGGGGCAACTCGGTCCAACATGAAACCTGAGATGTGGCAAACGGAATGAGAAGTCAGAAGGAAAAAGAGAGTGAGAAGGGGGAATCTGGCTGAAGTCGTGGGAGAGATACGACGGACTAACTGAGCAGATGGTAGAGAGATCTCGGCATGAGACAAAGAAGAGGTCGGTCGAGATCGGGTATAAGGGAGGGAAAAAACCAGACATGATCAGACCAGGGGATGGGCTTATGGAGATGGACGAGGGCTGAAAAAGGAAGTGGAGGAGGTGATGATCAGATCTAGAATGTGGCCTGCTGTGTGAGTGGGGAAAGTAACATGTTGAGTTAAAGAGAGATCAAGTAGAAGTGAGGTGAACAATAGTGCCTTAGAGGAGAACGGGGAATCCAAGTGAATATTGAAATCACCCAGGAGCATAAGATCAGGATATTGAACGAACAAGTCGGAGATGGAAGACAGCAAAGAATCCCATGCGGTGGAACTGAGCGAGGGAAGGGCATAGACAACGAGAAAATGAATCATGGGAGAGGAGTTCAAAGACAGAAGTAAGGCTTCCGGATATTGGAGAGAGGACGAACATACATGAGATAGTGGGAGCGAGGCAGGAAAATGGTGGCAAGTCCGCCTCCCGTTCTTCCCACCCGAGGGACTGAGATGGCGGAATAGTCCAGTGGTAAGCACCGGACTAGAAGCGGTTCTCCCCCCTCTTTGAGCCAGGTCTCAAGTGGAAAAAGTATATCCAAAGAGTCATGCTCAATGATATCATGGATTAAGACAGTCTTAGCTCTGAGAGAGTGGCAGTTAAGCAAACCTATGTGAAGCATGGTCGTTGAAGAAGGGGGAGAGTACAGTAACATGTCATTTAATGAAGGGACACAGATCCTAGAGGAAAGGTCTATAAAGCATTATTAAAAGGGACTCGGGAAATCCAATGCTTGCCCCAATACAAGCATTGTGGAACCTGTGTGTCTTTTGGGAAAACTGCTAGGTTCTTGTGACCTAGATTGGCCACAGGATACTGGGCTTGATGGACCTTGGTCTGACCCAGTATGGCATATTTTATGTTCTTATGAGCATCCGAAGATTGCATACTCTTTCAGACAAGCCTGTAAAGAAGCCTGCTTATTTTCTCAGCTTTCCAGAAACTCATCAAATGTACAGGTAGTAATTTACTAATGTTTAATTTACATGGAAAATACATGTTTACTGCACTTTCCATTAAATACACCAGCAAAGTTGTAATTACTGCAAAATGTTATTTGCTGTGCGTTTGCTTCTGGATAAAGGTACTTTCAGGACAAAATGGCAAAGAATGAGTTAAATTCCTGAGTGCTGAACAGTGAAGGAAAGTGTAACTTTCCTACATATGCCTGACTTTTGCAAGGCAGAAAATAACTCTTAACCACAGTCTCCAAGCATGGTGCAATGCTGTTAACAGTTTGTAACCATGTCGCGGCTCTTCTATAAACTCTGTGGTCATCCAATGCATCGATTTATATGGCCTCACTTATGGGATCAGACAGAATTGTAAAGTTATTGCAAATGCCTCAAACACGTACAGAGAGCTATAGTAATTTCACTGCTATATCAGATATTTTATGTATGATGGATATATCATAACTGAAGGTTATCAACTGTACTTTTATTTAAACAATTTTATTTAATTGGCCACAAGCATGCATTTGGAACGTGCAGACTATTAAACTGGATTAAATTAATTCAAGAAAACCTACAATTTACCACCCTCCACTGATGACTCAGTCATCACTAGATGAGTCAAGTTTAGTAACTGTAGTCTTCAGTCTAATAAACCTCAACATACACACTGATTCCCTGACCTAGAGTGCAGAAAATGGTTTTCTGTTCCTTTTGATGGATTTGGACTTTACTCATATCCTTTACCCCTATTTAACTCAACTGGTTACTGCCTTGACCCTGTCTTTATTAAAAGAAATAATCTCTCTAAGTTTGTGGACATATTTATCACCATTTAATTTTATATTAGCTTATTTCCCAACCACAAATCCATCCTTTAACCCTAAAAGTCAAAAATTTCGAAAACATTAAATAAGGATGCCTCAGTGCAAAACTGCATGGCTCTTTCTCAAGACACTCTCCACAGATTTTTTAGATCAACAAGTAGTTATTCAAAATGATATTCTTAAAGACTCCTTAGATCAAATGGAACCTGTAAAAGTAAGGAAAGTCAAGCCTCGACATATCCATCCCATAGTTTAATGATAAACTGAAGAAACTTAAAAGCTACATGGGGCATAAAGATTATGGAGAAAGGACAAAAACAGTAACACTCAGAACAACTGTAAGACATGTTAAAGCAAATACAAACTGATGAAATTTAAAAAGGATAGATACACAGGGTCACTACATAGCAAGAGAATGGAATCTATGCAAAGGTAAATAATTTCTAAATTACTGAGAAGACTAGTTAGACCATGCCAGTCTTTATCTGCCATCATTCACTATGTTAAGTATGAGCTCTGTGTGTGTGTGCCGTCAAGTCAATGATGACTCCTGGTGACCCAACCCTGGATTAGGAAAGCAAAAAAAAAAGAATACTTCTCTAATCAAATTCATTCAAAAGAAAATTTTTCCCATCAGTTATTTAGAGTAGTACATGACTTGGTCCCTGGTAAAGAACATTGAAATATCTCAATAGAAATTATATCTGACCAATTTGCAACTTTCGTTTCTGAAAACATTAGAAATCACTTAGGGTTGGGGAGTAGGTGATCCAAGATGGCGGAGGAGCAGCATGCCGGGGTGTAACGCTCTGCTTTGGCTCTGTACCTGTACTCCTATGGGGAAGAAGAGGAAACAACAGTTGCAGAAACCCCCTGTTGCATCGACCCCGTCGGGTATGTTGGTCCAGATGTCCATTGCCGGGTTCTGTACTTCTGCGATGGCATCGAACGATCCTTTGAGTGATTCAATGGATCAGAGCTTTGAAGGGGTTTCTTTTAGCCCCGTGCAGGAGCCTCCAGCACAGCCCGGAGGTACCCTCAGGTTGGAGCGGTCCGATGGCGTCTCGATGGAGATGAAGGCGCGGAAGGCCACTCGGGTTTCCCCTGAGTGTGTGGAGTCGACGGCAGCATTAGCTGTAGCTGGAGTTGGTTCTTCCGGTGGTGAGCGGGAGGGGAGATCTTCCCCAAACGAGGGTCAGTCTTTGAGGAAGTCGACTACCAGCCTCTCCGGTATTGCACTGCACCGGTTCTCTGTGGGAGTTGAAAAACCTGCGGTAGTAACTTTAGACAGCTTATGGGAAGCTCTCTCAGTGCTGCAACAGTCCCTTGTGCCGGTGGTGAGTGCTGTTACTCATGAATTGGCAGAGATTAAAGCTCAGTGTACTTCATCTGGATTGGAAGCAATTGCTCATTCTACAAGAATATCTAGAGTGGAATCAAAAGTAGAGGAACTAGAGACACTTGGAGCGGTAAATGTTCGGGACTGTTTAATTCAAGCAAGGAAGTTGGAGTATCTTGATAACCAGCTTCGAAGGAACAATCTTCGGTTTTTGAACTTTCCGCGGTCCCCATTGCTTGCTCCGGTGGACCTGGTCCAAAAGTTTTTTTGTGATGTTTTATGTACAGATGCCTGCTGATTCTCTTCCTCCGGTTATGAGAGCTCAATATGTTTCTTTTCCTAAATTGGATTCTGAACAGGGGGTTCTTCCCTCTGATTCAGGTCCTCCGTTAATGGAGTTAACTGATTTTCTTGAGAGCTCGCTGGAGGTAGTAACTAGCAGAGCGACTTTGTTGGTCACTTCTGCCTTTGAATCAGATCAAAATACTGTGCTTAAGTCGTTCTTTCGTAAGTTTTCTGTTTCTCATTTTTTAGGCTCAAAAATACTAATATTTCCTGATTTGACTAGGGAAACGCAAAAGAGAAGGGCATTCCTGGCCATGCACCGGAGGACGTTCGCTCTGGGTGCGCAGTTTAAATTACGATATCAATGTAAATGTGTGATTAATTTGCAGACTAAACAGTATATGTTTTTTGAGCCTAGTCAGCTTGTTCAATTTCTGGTAGATAGGGAAGTGGGTGGTGCTGAGGTAGTCTCCGTATCGGTGGACATATAGGGTCATCATTGCTCCTATGATTACAAAAAGAAAAGTGTGGGTAATATTTTTCCTTTTTTCTTGGATCATATTGGGGGGATATATATTGTGGTCTATTCCAAGTAATGTTTTTGCTTTTAGGGCTATCTATGTACTTGTATCTTGATAGTCCTTTTTGGGATATTTCTGTTTACTCTTTGTCTGATTCAATTTCAGATTGTTGTTTCTGGATTGTATTGCATAATCTTATAAAAAATAAAAAAAAAAGAAATCACTTAGGGTCTCTAATCCATTCTAATAAGGATGCTGATGCTGCAACTATTCTATAGACCCATTGCCAAAATCCTCAATGTTACCACAAAGCACCTTCGATAAATTCCAACCTTTGTTCAGTGTGGGTTTAGAGAAACATTTTTCCTCAATGAACTATTACTCTCTACTTTTAGATCCTATAGCATCTTGACTTTAAAAGGAATTAGACTTGCACTTTTATAACATACTGCTAGAACTGATGAATTCTAGTCTTAACCAAGGAATTGTTTCCAAAGCATGGAAAAACTCCACCATTCATCCATATCTAAAGGATCAGAAATATATCCTATTAATCTCATCAACTATCAGCCTACGATCTCCCATTTATGGCCAAAGTAACAGGTTTTCTGGAAGCATGGAGGATATCCTTCACTTGCTGAGAAAGATTGAAGTCTTGAAGGGCTAGGCCTTCAGTAACCAAGCTCTGAGGTGAAGGGACTTGGGGTTTGGATGCCACAAAGTCCCTTCCTCCTGGGACAGAAGGTCTGGCGCAGCTCCCAAGTCCAGGGAGGGGGCTTGGGAGAGATGCAGAAGTAGAGGGTACCACACTTGGCGTGGCCAGTGTGGAGCTATGAGGATCATAGATCCTTGATCCCTCTGGAGTTTGAACAGAGTCTTGGGAATCAAAGGAATGGGTGGAAAGGCATACAGGAAGCCCTGACCCCAATGAAGGAGGAAGGCATCCTTGGCCTGAACTCCCTGACACGGAATTCTGGAACAGAACCGGGGAAGTTTGGCATTCCACGGACTTGCAAAGAGGTCTATGTCCGGGGTTCCCCATTCTTGGAAGATTCTGAGTACCTGATCCATGTGCAGGGACCATTCATGTGGAAGCAGAACTCGACTGAGTCTGTCTGCCCAAGAGTTTTGGATTCCTGGGAGGTATACTGCCAGGAGATGGATTTGATGCTCTCTGGCGAAGGCCCATAATCTTAAAGCTTCGTTGCAAAGCGACAGAGAGCCAGTTCCTCCTTGCTTGTTTATGTAAAACATGGCTACTTGATTGTCCGTATGAATGAGGACTGTCTTGTAGCTGAGGAGGGTATGAAAGACCTTGAGAGCTAGGAACACTGCTCGAAGTTCCAAGTGGTTGATATGAAGAGAGGTCTCCTGTGGGGACCAAGTGCCTTCGGTGGAGAGGTCTTGTAGATGAGCTCCCCAACCTGTTTGGGAGGCATCTGTTGTGAGGGTTGCTTGGGGTAACAAAGGTTGAAAGGGGGACCCCAGCAACAGATTTTGAGTGGACATCCACCATTGGAGAGACCAAAAGAGACGTTTGGAGGTTGCTATTTGGTCTGAGAGAGCTCCTGAAGCTTGAGTCCACTGGGTGGACAAAGTCCATTGAGCTGCTCTCATGTGTAGGCGAGCATAGGGTACCACATGTACTGTGGAAGCCATATGGCCTAGCAGCTGTAGCATCTCCCTGGCAGTTAAGTGGCTCTTTGACTGAATCTGGGAGGCTAACTGCACTAGACGTTGACGGGCCTGAGGAAGGTAGGCCCTTACAGAAGTGGTGTCCAACCAGGCCCCTATGAATTCCAGGGACTGAGTAGGGGTGAGCTGGGACTTTGGGAGGTTTACCACAAGTCCCAGGTATTGCAGAATGCGCCTGGTGCGGTTCAGGGAGATCTGAGCCTCCGACTGGGTTGGAGCTCGGATGAGCCAGTCGTCCAGATATGGGAAGACAAATATTCCCAGAGTGCGTAGAAATGCAGCAACTATTGCCATGCATTTGGTGAACACTCTTGGAGCAGAGGCTAGACCGAAAGGAAGCACTCTGTATTGGTAATGTTTTCCCTGGAACAGAAAACGTAGGAATTTTCTGTGAGATGGATGGATGAGGACATGAGTGTACGCAATCTTGAGATCTAGAGAACAAAGCCAATCCTGACTCTGCAGGTATGGAAGGAGAGTGCCTAGAGAAAGCATCTTGAACTTCTCCTTGCATAGGAATTTGTTCAATTCTCTGAGATCTAGAATGGGTCTGTATCCCCCTGTTTTCTTTGGAATGAGAAAATAGGGGGAGTAAAACCCTGACCCCTGTTGAAGAAGAGGAACTTCTTCTATGTCCCTCTGGGTCAGAAGGGTAGTCACCTCCTGATCCAGAAGGTCGAGGAGAGATGTGGGAGAATTGAAGTGTCTCACCATGGTGTAGAGAGGAAGGTCTGAGAAATGAAGTTTGTAGCCCTCTCTTATGATGGAGAGGGTCCACTGCTCTGATGTGATTTGCTCCCATCTGGGAGCAAAATGAGCTAACCTTCCTGGAATGGTGAGAGGTTCTGGCTGTTGTAGAGCCAGAAAGGTTAAGTTCTCTAGTATCAAGTCAAAAACCCTGAGAGGGTTGGGACTGCTGGGTTGTAGCAGTCCCTGCAGGTTTAGGCCTGGCCTGTTTAGGTTGCTGACGCTTAGCAGCAAAGCGACCTGTAGAAGACTGTTGGCCAGAAGTGGAAGGAAATCTGCTCCTTTTGTAAAAAGGCTTTTTGAAAGGTTTTTTCTTGGCTGGAATGGAGGTTGACTTCGAAAGTCTATCCAGAGCAGAATTCTCTGCATCCATTTGAGTGGCTTTTATTTGCCACTCTTTGCCAAAGAGATTTTCACCCGTACAGGGCAGATTTCCTAAGCCATCCTGAACCCAGGGCTCTAGATCAGAAGCCTGGAGCCAAGCAATTCTGCGAGCAGCTATGGCAATGCCTGAGGCTCTGCTGGCACCTTCAAAGGAGTCAAAGGCTGCCCTGTTGGAAAACTTTGAAATGTCTTGAGTATGCTTAAGCCAAAGGAGGAACTCATCCCTTTTATCCTCTGGAAGAAAAGGGTGAAAATTGTGCAGCTTTTGTGCAACTTCCTTTAGAAACATACCCATATAAAGGCTATATGAGTTGATTCTGTGCTGGGTCCGCTGCTTTTTGACATATTCATAAATGACCTGGAAAGTGGAATAATGAGTGAGGTTATCAAATTTGCAGATGACACAAAACTATTTAAAGTTGTTAAAACCCAACAGGATTGTGAAAAATTGCAAGGAGGATCTTGATAAATTGGAAGACTGAGCATCAAAATGGCAGATGAAATTTAATGTGGACAAGTGCAAGGTTATGCACCTAGGGAAGAACAACCCAAACTATGGTTACACGATGCAAGGGTCCACATTAGGAACCACCACCCAGGAAAAAGATTTAGGCGTCATTGTGGATACCATGTTAAAACCCTCGGCCCAGTGTGCAGCGGCGGCCAAGAGAGCAAATAGAATGCTAGGTATGATAAGGAAAGGAATGGAAAATAAAACAAAAGATATTATAATGCCTCTATATCGTTCCATGGTGAGACCGCACCTTGAATATTGTGTGCAATTCTGGTCGGCGTATCTTAAAAAGGATATAGCGATTTTAGAAAAGGTTCAGAGAAGAGCCACCAAAATGGTAAAGGGGATGGAAGGATACTCCTATGAAGAAAGGCTAAAAAGGTTAGGGCTCTGTAACCTGGAAAAGAGACGGCTGAGGGGAGATATGATAGAAGTCTATAAATTAATGAACGGAGTGGAACGGGTAAACGTAGATCGATTGTTTACGTTATCAGAATATAGAAAGACTAGGGGACATGCAATGAAGCTACAGGGTAAACTATTTAAGACTAATAAAAGAAAATATTTTTTCACTCAACGTGTAATCAAACTCTGGAATTTGTTACCAGAGGATGTAGTAAAGGCTGTTAGTGTAGCTGGGTTTAAAAAGGTTTGGACAAGTTCCTAGAGGAAAGGTCCATAAACCATTATTAAGAAGTGACTGAAGATGTCAATGCTTGACCCAATACAAGCATTATGGAACTTGTGTCTCTTGGGGAAACTGCTAGGTACATATGACCTAGATTGGCCACTGTTGGAAACAGAATACTGGGCTTGATGGACCTTGGTCTGACCCAGTATGGCATATCTTATGTTATGTTCTTATGTTCTAAGCATGCTGGCTTGGAAGATTTTCCTACCAAAAGCATCCAAGGTCCTGCATTCTCTTCCTGGAGGAGCAGAAGAGTGTCTTTTGGTACTCTTTATCCTTTTCATAGCTGACTGCACCACAATGGAGTGGTGAGGAAGCTGAGTTTTCTGAAATCCAGGACAAGGAGGGACATGGTACATAGTGTCCAATCTGCGAGAATGAGGAGAAAGGGTGAGAGGAGTCTCCCATAAGTTAATCATATGTTCATGAAGAATTTCATGAATTGGCAAGGTGACTGCCTCTCTGGGAGCCTTAGAGTATCCTAAAATATCAAATTTTTTTGCTCTAGGCTCTGTTTCAGAGGTTACTGAAATAGAGAGTCCTTTAGCCACTTCTATTATGAAGTCTTGAAAGGACAAATCCTCTAGAGGAGACATTCTCCTTTTTGGAGAAGTAGGCTCCTCAGGAAGGGTAATGGATACTTCAGGAGACTCATCTGATGAATCAGAATCATCAGAGGAATCGAAGTATCGTCTGTCCGCTTCCAACGATCGATACGCGTATCGATCGGTACCGACATTGGGCGTCCCCGGTACCGGATCTGTACCGAGAAATAGCCCTGGACAAGGAGCCGGAGTCGGTATCCTGGCCGATGTTGATGCAGTCGGTACCGGAACTTGTTGCGGTACCGTCGGCGTCGCAGCTTTAATAAAAGCCATTATAGCCTGCTGCATGGATTGAACAGTGTGATCCATGGACGCCACGACTGCCTGGATGTCGGTACCGGGAGAAAGTGCCGGTACCCCAGAGCAGTCTAACAGGTGATCGGTCGAGGCCGTGCCATCGATGTCAACCTGTAACCCCATAGGAGGAGCTTTGGAAGCCGGAGCTTCCCGCCGGGGTTGTTTAGCTGGGGCAGGATCCTCGAGGGCAAGCCCCGAGGCATCTCGATGCTTAGAGGGAGATTTGCCCTTCAAGGACCTGCTAGGTTTATGTTTGGTTACCTGAGACCCATCAGGAGAGGAAGACCTGGAAGATGTCGATGCCACGGCCGGTGCATCCGTGGGAAACAGCACATGGAGCTTGGCTGCTCGGTTCTGTAACCCTCGTTTAGACATTAGAGAGCAGGACTGGCAATCCGGAATGGAGTGTTCAGGACCCAAACATTTAAGACACCATTCATGGGTATCTGTAACAGAAATTGTACCGCTACACTTAGTGCATTTTTTGAACCCGGAGGCTGGTTTTTCCATGAGGGAAAATTTTCTTGTGGGCCTGGAGGCCTAAGAAGAAAAATACACCAAGTGAGGAAAAAAAATATATATATACTTTTTTTTTTTTACAAAGAAAAGGAAAGACCGGCGGTACCGGTCCGGCGTCGGGGAAGGCAGACACGCGATCAAAGAAATAAATTAAAATAAAGAACTTCTTCAGCGGTGACAGGAACACGACCTGCTGGCTCCGCGGAAAAGAAGAACTGAGGAGAGTTGGTTAGGAAAGAAATATGGAAGACAACATCATGGCCAACTGACTGGAAAAGATCTGTGTTTATACCAATACTAAAGAAAGGTGATCCAACTGACTGTGGAAATTATCGCACAATCGCTCTGATCCCACATGCCAGCAAGATTCTACTGAAGATTATTCAAAAGAGACTACAACCATACCTGGAACAAGAACTACCTGACGTGCAAGCAGGGTTCAGGAAAGGGCGAGGAACGAGAGACATCATTGCGGATGTGAGATGGATCCTTGAAAAGACTAAAGAATACCAAAAGGATATCTATTTGTGCTTTATCGACTATAGCAAGGCTTTTGACTGTGTAAACCATGAGAAACTCTGGGCCACATTAAGAAGCATGGGTATACCTGAACACCTGATCGTTCTCTTGCAAAATCTGTACATTGATCAAGAAGCAACAGTTTGAACAGAAAAAGGAGAAACAGAATGGTTTAAAATAAGCAAAGGTGTAGGACAAGGCTGCATACTTTCCCCCTACCTGTTTAATTTATATGCAGAACAAATCATCAGAGAAGCAGGATTGTATGAAGATAACAGAGGTGTGAAGATTGGTGGAAGACTCATCAACAACCTTCGCTATGTTGATGATACCACATTACTGGCTGAAAGTGAAGATGATCTGAAACATTTGCTTCTCACAATCAAAGAACATAGTCTCAAAATGGGCCTGCACCTTAATGTAAAGAAGACAAAGATCATGACAACTGGCATAATCAACAGGTTCATCGTTGAAGGAGAAGAAATTGAAATCGTGAACAACTTTAACCTACTTGGATCAACTATCAATAAAGAAGCAACAAGCAGACAAGAAATCAGACGACGCATTGCTCTTGGCAGAAGGGCTATGAAAGACCTAGATAAGATTCTCAAGAGCAGAGATGTCTCTCTCCATACAAAGATTCGACTTGTTCAAGCCATGGTATTTTCAATAACATCATATGGATGTGAAAGCTGGACAGTGAAAAAGACAGATAGGAAGAAAATTGATGCCTTTGAATTATGGTGCTGGCAGCGAATACTGTGTATACCATGGACTGCCCGAAGAACAAACCAGTCAGTACTAGAGGAGATCAAACCTAAGCTTTCTTTAGAAGCTCAGATGACAAGACTTCGACTTTCGTACTTTGGACACATCATGCGAAGAGATCATTAGAGAAAGACATCATGCTTGGCAAGATAGAAGGTCAACGCAAAAGAGGAAGGCCAACAATGAGATGGATCGATACAATAACAGCAGCTATGGGTACCAGTCTGTCAACAATGAGCCGCCTGACTGAAGACCGAACACAATTTAGGACAGCTATCCAGAGGGTCGCCATGAGCCGACTCCGACTCGACGGCACTTAACAACAACAACAGACATGGGTAAATTGGGATCTTTAAGCTCTGTCTGCTCCATACTTGAGGGCATTTGGGCTACTTTACTCTTTTGTGGAACCTCTCTGCTTTTGGTAGTATCCTTCAAGGATACATTCTTCCGAACTATCCGCTCTTGGGCGACTGTCGGCTTTCCCCTAATATCTAGTTTAAAAGCTGCTCTATCTCCTTTTTAAAGGTTAATGCCAGCAGCCTGGTTCCATCCCGGTTAAGGTGAAGCCCATCCCTTCGGAAGAGCCCCTCCTTTCCCTTTCCCCAGAATGTTCCCCAGTTCCTAACAAATCCAAAACCCTCATCTCTGCACCATTGTCTCATCCACACATTGAGACTCCGGAGCTCTGCCTGCCTTTTGGGTCCTGCGCGTGGAACAGGAAGCATTTCGGAGAATGCTACCATGGAAGTTCTGGATTTCAACTTCCTACCTAAAAGCCTAAATTTTGCCTCCAGAACCTCCCTACCACATTTTCCTATGTCATTGGTACCGACATGTACCAAGACAGCAGACTCCTCCCCAGCACTATCTAAGACCTTATCTAGGTGGCGCGTGAGGTCCGCTACCTTCGCACCAGGCAGGCATGTTACCAGGCGATCCTCACGTCCACCAGCCACCCAGCTATCTACATGCCTAATGATCGAATCACCAACTATAACGGCTGTCCTAACCCTTCCCTCATGGGCACATGGCCCTGGAGAAACTTCCTCGGTGCGAGAGGGTTTTACATCACCTGGAGGACAGGTCCTAGTTACAGGATCACTTCCTGCCACACCAGGGCGATGCTCTCCTGTCACGTGACCTCTCTCCTCCATGGCAACAGGGGTGCTGCCAGACTGGAGGTGGGACTTCAGGACTATATCCCTGTAGGTCTCGTCTATGTACCTCTCTGTCTGTCTTATGTTTTCCAAGTCTGCTACTTTAGCCTCTAGAGAACAGACTTGTTCCCTGAGAGCAAAGAGCTCCTTGCACCTAGTGCACACGTAAGACCTCTCACCAACTGGGAGAAAATCATACATGTGACACTCAATGCAAAAGACTGGAAAGCCCCCATCCCACTGCTGGACTGCTATCTGCATCTTAGTTTTACGTTTGTGTCTAGATCGTTAAGTTCTTACTTACTAGGGGTTGCTATGGGTATTTATACCAATAAAACTGTACCTAATACTTTTAATATACCTTGTTCACCTGAAGCTTAATTAATCTCAGGTCCTTAGTGTATAACTGATTTGGGTAATGAGCTTCACCTGAAAGCACCTCCTGTCTTTTAAGATGTGTAAGTACCTATAAAGCTATGATTATCCCAGGGGTGGGTGGGAAATAACACTTATTAAAAGAGGGCTGCTACACAGTACCCTGTCTTGTGCTGCTGAGGTAAGCTAAATTCTGATTTGATTTAAATTATAGCTCTTAGCTGCTGCTAGGCTCTAACTTCTTATGAAATTTAAACTACAAGCTCTCTGCTGGGTTCTAAATTTAACCAGAAAGCTCTTCTGTGTGTTAAATTTAAACTAAAAGTACTTTGCTGTTAC
Organism: Ichthyophis bannanicus; assembly: GCA_033557465.1. NCBI lineage: Eukaryota > Metazoa > Chordata > Amphibia > Gymnophiona > Ichthyophiidae > Ichthyophis > Ichthyophis bannanicus. Next base: position 364,527,080 of record CM066033.1, on the reverse strand, counting down.
TTGGCCCTGAGTGACTATTAAATTTAAACTACAAGCTCTCTGCTGGGTATGAAATGTAACCAGAAAGTTCTCCTCTGTGTTTTAAATTCAAACTTTAATTGCTGCTACTAGGCCCTAACTGATCCAACAAAAAACAGTGGGTTCACAGATTAAGTAGCTTTAATACAAAGAATTCTTTTTAGAAAATTACCAGAAGTATATACTCACAGTTGCAGATTTCTCTCCAGAAGTAACAGTCCCCCTTTCTAGTCCTTCAAGACACCAGAGAAAGATAAATTAGACTTACCTGCTAATTATTGTTCCTTGAGGAACTCCAATCCAGTCCCACACCTCTGGGTAGTGTACTTCTTCCAGCAGTTTGGAGACTGAGCATGACATCTTTTTGATGACACTAGTTTACATATGCAGCTGGCACCGCCTACCAGCCCCAGTACCTATTGACAAAGTAGACTCAGAGGAGCAACAAATAAGTAGTTAAACATGCAGCAAACACTTCCACATCTAAATAAACTAGCACCCCCTCCATCCCCTGGGAAGGATACCCCGTCCCCCCCTCCAGGATGGGAAAGCCTACCTGTTGAGTACCTGAGCAACTACAACTGGCAGGTAGTGAGCAACAGACAGCTCTTCTAGTCTATCCTCCCCCCCCCCCCCCCCAAAATGCTGATTACACTCCCCTCCCCGGCTTCCCCTGGCCACTTCCTCCATCAAGGGAACCAGCTTCAGGACCGGGGTGTGCACAGATTATCACAGAAAGCACTCAGGGAGGGTTCCGGGACAGGACTGAAGTTCCTCAAGGAACAACAATTAGCAGGTAAGTCTAATTTCTCTTTCCTTATCGGCCCTCCAGTCCAGTCCCGCACCTCTAGGATGTATCAGAGCAGTTAAACTAACGGGAGGGTCCTGAATGACCAGCCTGAAGCACTGCCGATCCAAAACAAGCATCCCCCGCCACCTGGCCATCCAGGTGAAAATGCTCAGAGAAAGTATGCCGCCCTAAAGATCTCCACCGGCGGAACTAAACTATACTCTGCCCATGAGGCTGCCTGAGCCCTCATAGAATGCGCTTGCAACCCTGCCAGCACTGCTTTATCCTTCAAGATGTATGCAGACGTGATTGCCTCCCTGATCCATCTGGAAATGGAGGCCTTAGCTGCCGCCCCACTTTTGCGTGGCCCGCCAAACAGAACCAACAGACAGTCTGATCTCCGAAAGGATGTTGCCCTTTTCACATACTTTCGCAGGACTCTCTTACCATCCAGGCGATACAGCTGTGGAGTGACGGGGCCCATATCCGCTCTCGCACACATCCGCACTAACCAGAGCCAGTAAGGAAACGGCCTGATTTACATGAAATGCTGAGACCACCTTGGGCAAAAATTAAGGTATTGGGCACAGGACCACTTTCTCTTTGGAGAAGGAAAGGAATGGCTTCTGGTATGACAGGGTCCGAAGCTCCGAAATCCTGTGCGCCGAGCAAATTGCCACCAGGAATACCATTTTCAGAGTCAAATCCTTCAGGGAAGCTCGACTCAATGGCTCAAAGGGTTCCCCAGACAGCACCGACAGCACAAGATTGAGATCCCAAGGTGGTACCACTGCCCTCTTTGGCAGACGAAGATGGGTCACCACCCCTTGAAAGCTCAGCAAGTCTGCGGGTGTACCCAATGGCACCCCGTGGACTTTCCCGTGATAACCAGAAATCACCGTCAATTGCACCCTCAAGGAACTGGCGGCTAGACCCTTATCAAAACTGGACTGCAAGAAACGCCAAGATGTCAGGGATGGAGGCAGTGGAAGGGCACACCTGCCTCTCTCCGCACCACAATTCAAAGATGTGCCCTACGCAGATGCATGCCAGAGTCGTAGACCTCCTCTGGGCCTGTAGCAAGGTTGCTATCACTGAGACCAAATATCCTTTCTTCTTCAACCTCGCCCTTTCAAGAGCCATGCCGTAAGCGAGAATTGATCCACCTGGGGCATGCGAAGCAGCCCCTGTGTCAAGAGGCCCTTCCGAACCGGAAGCCACCCCAGTCAATCTGCCAGTATCCGAATCAGGTCAGCATACCACGGGCACCTCGGCCAGTCCAGTGCCACCGGAATTACTAATCCCCAGTGCGCCTCTATCCATTGCACTAACCGGCCTATGAGCGCCCACAGAGGAAAAACAGAGAAGACCCTTTTCGGGCCACTGCTGAATTAGAGCATCCAGGCCCTTGGACATCCTCTCTTCTTCTGCTGAAAAACCGGCAGACCTTGGCCAACAAGTCCATGACCGGTGTGCCCCATCGGCGGACCACCTGCTCGAACACCTCCTGATTGAGCTGCCACTCTCCAGGGTCCACACACACTCGGCTGGGGTAGTCTGCCATCACACTGTCGACTCCCGCTATTATGTGTGCCACCAATAATGCCTGGAGACAAATCTCTACCTATCCGAATAGCCTTTCGGCCTCCTCCTCCAGGGCTGCACTGCCTGTACCTCCTTGCCGGTTGATGTAAGCCACCATGGTCGTATTGTCAGAGAGGACTTGAACCACCTTCCCCTGCAACCATGGCTCAAAACCTTTTTGTGCCAAGGTCACCATTCGCATCTCGAGCCTGTTGATCGACCACAGGACCTCCTGCGGACTTCTGTCCCTGAACAAAGCGTTCTCCGCAATGGGCTCCTCAACCTGACAGGCTGGCATCGGTCATCAGCGGAACCCACACTGGGGACTCCTTCCAGGCTCCCCACATGCAGTCACCAACTGAGGGCTCTCCTGGTGCTCCACAAACATGGGACAGGGGTTGACTCTGATGGGATCACCAAGGGGAGCAGCACCCTCTGCAGCGGTCGAATGTGCGCCCTTGCCCATGGGACTAGCTCGAGAGTGGCCGCCATGGTCCCCAGAACCTGCAGATAATGCAACGTTGATGATCTTACCATCTTCAGGAACTCCCTTATCCACTGTTGTAGCTCCTGCACCCGGCAATCCATCAGGAAAACCCTTCCCACATGGGTATCAAAGCACACTCCCAAATACTCTAGCTCCTGGGCCGGCAGTAACTGACTTTTGGCCAGGATGCCCCCCCCCCCCCAACCAAGACTTTGAAGGAACTCCCCCACCCGCGCTGTTGCTCTTTCGCTATCGTCCCTGGACTTTGCCTGGATCAGCCAATCATCTAGGTACAGGTAGTCGAGAACCCCTTCCTTGGTGAAGTTACGGGAGACGGTCGCCAGACCGAAGGGCAATGCTGGAAAACTGGAAATGGCCCCTTGGCACTGCACTTATTCCACTCATCCTGGATCATCTGTCCTACTACTCCATGTACCGGGAAGACTTTCTGTGATTTCCGCATCGCCTGGAACAGCGGATCCTACAGCACCTCTTCCTCTGCTGGGAGGTTAGCAGGCATATTCAGAGCCTTGAGGGACTCCAAGGTACACATAGATTGTGAGCCCGTTGGAAACGAGGGATTGTATCAATACCTGTTTGTAGTAATTGTAAACCGCCTTGATGCCCTTCGGCCTGGGCGGTATATCAAGAAATTGCATAAACATAAGCATAAACATAAAGATGAGCCCGAACAATCCAGGCCTGATCCTCCTGTTCTGGGCTCTTTCCTTTTTCCAACTCCTCCTACAGATCTAGCTCCGTGTCAAGGTCTTCCCCATCCAACCCCTCCGACAATGGTGATTGTTGCCACTCCTCTAACCCTCTAGCCCAATTAGACGCCACTGAACCTGACTCGTGCTCTTTTGCGTCTGACACCATCTTAGCCCTGTGTTCTGGGGCTGAGGAGCCGCTTGCCAAGCCCTGTTGACATAGGCAAAATGCCTTATGCAAAAGTAAGACAAACTCCGGTGAGAATTCCCCCGGGAGTCCTATTGCTCCCTGGTCTTGAGGGGTGGATAGTCCGGGCATCATGCAGGGACCAAGGGTTGAATCTGTTGAAAGTAACATGGTGGCATATCCCCCCCCCCCCCCCCCACTCCCAGCCTCCAAGATCTTTTGCAACCGGATGGGACTCTCCTGCCTCATCTCATCCTGCAGGCCCTGCTCCAATGAATTAGCCTCTTGAGTGCAGTCTAGGCAGACACCTGCCTCCGAGACCACACCCCATCGGGGACTGCATATCTTGAAGATTTTTTAGATTGTGCTGCCATATTGTACCTTAAAGATATGAAATAGACCTTGCACTGATCTAATCAAACTGACACTTTCTCCAAGTAAAGTTTACGTTTTTATTCTAAGTACTACAAATGGCTATAAGGGAGTACAGATTCCCTTACAAGCAATATTACAAATTTAACAGGTACATAATCTGGGCTAAGAGACAAGGGATGGTCATGTCAGGTTACTCACTGACCATAGACAGATGGAAGGATTTCATTTGCTTCCTATCCACTGATTGTGACTATCTTTCTAGCTACATACATTTCTTGTATGCAGGTACTTCCTATTTTCCACAGAACAAAACTGACAGCTACAAATCTATATGCAGCACTTTTTTCCCCACTTATCTTCATTTATTTCTGGTTCAGACTTTTTATCTGACCCTTCTCTGGAGAAAGTCACAGTGTCTGAACTTTCACTTATATCACCTGACCAGGCACCATAGCACTCTGTAATCTGCCTAGAAACAATGGCAAATCTAGTTAGGCTTTTTCCACAGGTCTGCATCAAGTCATTTTGCACTGAATAGGTTTTGAGCTGTATAACACAAGGAATGCTTATGGATTAAGTAGGGTTCATCCCCCTTGATACCATCCTATTCTAGGCACTGCGGTCTGGCCAGCATGGTGGGAAGGGCTGGGGGCACTACCCAGGAATACCCTCAATCTGTATCCAGGTAAGATAAAAGGAGCCTTAGCACAGTGCACCTCCATGGGCTCAGGCACGGAACACTAGAGTACTTGAACGAAAATAAAATAAAACCAATTTACCAAAATCTAATTAACTGAAACTGAAATGAAAAAGAAACTGCAAATGGCCCCTAGGAAAAAGCTGCTCTGTCCTGCTTTATTCTCCAGTGGCTGCCTCTCCCGGGCACCCAAAACACAGCGGTGGGTTAAAACACACGCAGGCCTGAATAAGAAGAAATCGCACCTAAACTCAATGGGGGGAGTTTTCCGCGCCGCTGCAGTCTCCCAAACATGCAGCTGCAGGCCGCTCTCTGTCTCCTCGTGTTCCGTCGGTTGCCAGGGGTTCCTGCTGTCCTCCCCCCCCCCCACCACTCTTACCTTGGCGCCTCTTTGCCATGTGGCTTTTCTACCCCTCGCGCTCAGCCTTCTTTCCTGGCTTCGGTGCTGAGAGGGGCGACTTGGGGCTGTCAGCTTTCACTCCTGTCAATCAACTGCAGCCCCTGCGGCGGCTTCTCACCTGATAATGGGTTTGAGAGCTGCCAGAAGTCTCGGACTGAGAAAGGCCCCCACAGAACTGCCCCCCCCCTCCCAAAATCCTTGGTGGAGAGGGGGAAGAAGGAATATCCTCCCCTCAGCCCTGTTGTCCTCTGGGTTCTCTCTGTTCCTTCTGATTTTTTTTCCTTCTGCCTTTAAAAACAAAGGAACCTGCACCTTAACAGGGGAAATAAAAAGCACACTATAACTAAACCTATCTCCTTAGTTGTCTCTTCAGTGAGTCCAGCACCCTGGCTCACTACCTCCTCCAGCTGCTTGGAGACTGAGCATACTGGGGCTGGTAGGTGGTGCCAGCTGCATATGTACACTAATGTCATAAAAAAATGACATGCTCAGTCTCCAAGCTGCTGGAAGAGGTATACTACCCAGAGGGGTGGGGCTGGACTGGAGGGCCGATAAGAAACTTTCATTTAAATCAAAATCAAATAGAGTACAGCTCAGTATTGAGTACGGTAAATATTATTTGAATAAAAAGAAAGAAATTGTTTCTAGAGAGCTTTACAAAGAGGCCTTCCAGTTAGGAGGCAAGAGAACTAAGAAATATTTTAAACAGGTATTAAAGCCAAGGGACAAATCAAAGGGACAATTTGAAAGGCTCCCTCTATCAAACCAAGGGCGGTGTGAATCACCCAAGAAATTGCTAAGAGATTATCTTAGAAGCACATGTCAGGACACTGTGCAGCAAGCCAGCCTTTATTTAAAGCAGGGGTTCTCAACCCTGTCCTCGGGACCCCACTAGCCAGTCGGGTTTTCAGGCTATCCACAATGAATATGAATGAGATATATATGCATTAGAAATAGCCTGCCAAACTGACTGGTTTGTGGCCCTCCAGTGCTGGATTTGGGGACCCCTGCCGTACACCTCTGTCAAGTACGATTGTGAGTGGGCAAGGTACAGATGTCCTCGACATCAAAAGGGTAGATAGAATGTGTCACATCCCTCCTAGTTTCTCACCACCACCAAAAAGTTGTCTAATAGACAATATTTTGGTGGTGGTGAGAGGCGAGGAGGTATGTGACATATTCCATCTAATCTTTTTGATGTCTTGGACATCTGTACCTTGCCCACTCACAATCTTAAATGACAGAGGTGTAAGGCTGGGGTCCCCAAATCCAGCATTGGAGGGCCACAAGCCAGTCAGTTTGGCAGGCTATTTCTAATGCATATATATCTCATTCATATTCATTGTGGATAGCCTGAAAACCCGACTGGCTAGTGGGGTCCCGAGGACAGGGTTGAGAACCACTGATTTAAAACAAACACTAAAAGCCAGTCAAAGCACTGTGCAGCAAACCAGCTTTTACTAGGCGTTTCCTTCCCTCCCACCCATCCTAGGAATAATCTTAAATTTATAGGCTCTGAAACCTTTTAAAGGGAAAGAGGTGGTCAAATTCACTTTCATATTTAGCAGGTTATCCTCATCAGGAATAGATTGTTTATGTTTATGTTTAATAAAACTTGATATACCGCCCAACGCCATAGGCATCTGAGCGGTTCACAATAAAAACATTATTCAGGTTTTTTAAATTAAGGCCCTGAAATTATATTAATCTTGAGGTGAACAAAGTCCCGTAAACCTATTAGGTATAGTTGTATTGGTACAAGTAAGTAAACTTACATATCTAAAAATATCCTTAAAACTAAGATGCAGAAAACAGTCTAGCAGTGAGATAGGGGCTATCCAGTCTTTAGAATTAAGTGTCACATGTATGATTTTCTCCCAGTTGTGAGAGGCCTTATTTGTGCACTATGTGCAAACAGCTCTTTGCTCTCAGGGAACGTCCAATCTCTGGAGGCTGGAGTTGCAGACTTGAAGGAGCTAAGGAAGATAGAGAGGTATACAGATGAGACCTACATGGATATAGTACTGAAATCCACCTCTAGTATGGCAGCCTCTCTGCTGCCATGGAGGAGAGAAGTCACGTGAAAGGAGAACATCACTTTGGTGTGGCAGGAAGTGATTCTCTAGCTAGGCCTGTCCTCAAGATGATGTGAAACTCTCTCAACACAGAGATGGTTTCTCCAGGGCCATATGCCCATGAGGGAAGGGTTAGGATGGCTGTTATAGTTGGTGATTCGATCATTAGGCACGTAGATAGCTGAATGGCTGGTGGACATGAGGATTGCCTGTTAGCATGCCTGCCGGATGCGAAGGTAGATGACCTCATGCGCCACTTACATAAGGTTTCAGATAGTGCTGGGGAGGGGACTGCTGTTTTGCTACAATGTTGATACCAATGACACAGGAAAATGTGGGAGGGAGGTTCTGGAGGTCAAATTTAGGAATTTAAGTAGGATGCTGAAATCCAGAACTTCCAGGGTAGGATTCTCAGAAATGCTTCTCGTTCAATGCACAGGCCTCAAAAGGCAGGCAGAGCTCCAGAGTCTCAATTTGTGGATGAGACAATAGTGCAAAGAAGAGGGTTTGTATTTGTTAGGAACAGATCTATTATGCATCACAGAAACATGGCTCTCAGAGGCTGACACAGTCCCCCTTAATACGCTAAATGTACCTGGATATAATATATTTAATTGCCCTCGTAACAAAGGAAAAGGTGGTGGGGTGCTAATAATAGCAAGAAAAAATCTAAACCTATCCTGCACTGCCCAGAAGTCTCTTGAAGGTATAGACATCCTTAAGGTGGAAAATAAAACCTTTGCTATTTCCCTCATTTACAGACCACCTTCTGGAAAACATGAAGCATTAGCATCAGCTCTTGAAACAATATGCGAAACCTCATTAAAAAAATATCACATGATATTAGGCGATATAAACCTTGCTTCACTCAATACATCACAAACTAATACATTTAATGAGGCCATGTATCAGATGGGTTACCGTCAAATAATCCAAACACCTACACATGACAAGGGAAATATCTTAGACGTAGTATTTCTTCCCAAAGAATATTCAAACACCACAGTAACAAATACACCACCTAAAATAACACAGGTGCCATGGTCAGACCACCACCTTATACAATTCACATTTGAAATGCCATCACAATCACTTAATATAGAACCTAATAATAATACACATAAAAGCATGTTTAAAAAACTCGATAAAGACACACTAATAAATTCGATCTTTTCACATGTAAATACAGAATCCTCAAACCTGGACAAATTAATAAAACAATGGAACAACGGAATTGAAACCGTTTCTAAACAAACATTTAAAATCACCTCACATGCAAATAACAAACTAAGGAAAAGATCGGAACCTTGGTACACAGCAGGATTAGCTAAATTAAGGAAGGATCTCAGAAAAATGGAAGAAAATGGAGAGCTAGGAAATCAACTGAGACCAAAAAACAATACTTATCTCTACTTAAATCCTATAAAGAAACAGTAAATACAGCAAAAAAGAACTATCACAGCAAAAAACTAACTAATGCTTTAAATAAACCAAGGGAATTATTTGAGCTTGTAAAATCACTCACTAAACCCCCAAAAGATGATAATTCAAATTATCCTATAAATGCTCAAGAACTGGCTGATCACTACTCCAAAAAATTAAACCCTAGAGAAGAAAAAATCTCCCATAAAATTGAAACTAATGCATTTCAAAGGATAACACAAAATACCAACCCCACTCTAGTGTGGGAAAACTTTTACTCAATAGATAACAGACAACTTCTAAACATCATCACAAACTTAAACACCACCACATCCCCTCTTGACCCTTGTCCAGTAGACTGGATCAAGCATGCTAAAACAGAATTATCGCCCATAATACTAAACATTGTAAACCATTCTCTAACACAAGGAAACATGCCAACAGAACTAAAAAGATCTTTAATACGACCTATACTAAAAAACAAATCACTAAACAATGCAGATCCATCCTCATTCAGACCCATATCCAGTATACCCTTTCTAGCCAAAATTATTGAAAAATCTGTACAATACCAATTGCAAGACCACATAGATAACACAAATGCACTTGATGCTCAACAATATGGTTTTCGTCAATCGCATGGAGTAGAAACACTGCTTCTAGTATTATTCGACAGACTCTATAAAGGCATTGAAAACTGCAAAAAAATGTTTGTCCTAATTTTCATCGACATATCTGCAGCCTTTGATTCAGTGAATCATAAGATCCTCATTGAAAGACTAGAAACAATAGGTATAAATGGAACCCCCTAAAATGGTTCTCGTCTTATATATCCAACAGGATACAACAAGTATATTTTAATAGAAACCTATCCAATACCTTCCCACAGACACAAGGTATCTCACAGGGCTCAGCACTATCCGCTATATTATTCAACTTATATCTAAAACCAATTTGCGGAATATTCCAGAAACACAAAATTGACTATCATCTTTATGCGGATGATATAATGCTTTATACTCAATTGGATATATGTAACCCTGATTACAGTCACATAGAAAATTGCCTTAATGAAGCACAACAATGGCTCCAACAAAACAATATGCTTATCAATCACAAAAAAACTGAAGTTATGTTTATCTCTAAAAATCCGGAGTTTAAACACCCCCTACAATCATATTAAATAATACTACTTATAACACAAAACAAGAACTAAAGTACCTAGGTGTCACACTAGACAGCACACTTAACATGGAAACCCACCTAAGACTTTTAAATAGAACCATTTTCTACAAACTAAGAACTCTACAACCATTACGTAACATCATTGAACTATCAGACTTTAGATCAATAATACAAGCAATCATAATGCCACATCTAGACTACTGTAATGGCATACTTCAAGGCCTGCCCAAAAAAACAATAAACATACTTCAGATGGCACAAAATGTAACAGCCTGAATCCTAATGAACGTACCCTTCTCTGATCACATCACACCTATCCTAAGAGAACTTCACTGGTTACCTACACATGCACGTATACGATACAAAATAATAATTACAACATTCAAATTAATAAACAATTCTGCCCCATCTCATCTTGCTACACTCATAATGCCGCAAACTACAAACAGGAAAAGACGTACTCACAACCTAAATATACTACACACACCCCTCTCCATTTGCAAAACAAAGGCATTCACTAGTAATAGAGCATTCACATACACTGCTCCAACACAATGGAACAAACTCCCTGACAACTTAAGAGCTAACAAAGATCTCACATCATTCCGTAAAAGCCTTAAAACATATCTATTTCAAGAATACTTCAATCAGTCAGAAATAACAGAGTAATTCCGTGATGAAAACAATTAAAGGGAGATATTCTTCCACTTCTACCAGTTAGTTCCCCCAAGTCCACGAAGAATCAGAATAATGAACCTACTTATATTATCTACACAAATAATGTATATAGTTAATCAAATTCATGTATGTTAACATGTTCCCTCCTCTATCATGTATTTAGTTTTAGTTTTTCTATTCCTATTTTTGAGTTATCCTAAACAATTTTTCACTTTTAATGTTCAAATGTTATGATCCTACTGTTTTATGTAACTGCTAATCTTTGCAGAGTTAATTGTTAACTGTAAACCGCTACTGATCACTGGAAGGAGCGGTATAAAAATGTGCTCAAATAAATAAATAAATAAATAAAGAGCAACATTCTGGGGAAAGGGGGGCTTTTCCGAAAGGATGGGCTCCACCTTAACCGGGGTGGAACCAGGCTGCTGGCATTAACCCTTAAAAAAGGAATAGAGCAGCTTTTAAACTAGATAATACAAGAAAGCCGATAGTCTCCCAATAGCGCATGGTTCGGAAGGATGTATCCTTGAAGGATACTAGCAAAAAAGGGATGTTAAAGCATCCTTATAGGGAAGTTTCAATAAAGATAAAAGTAACCCAGATGCCTTTAAGGGTAGAGCAGACAGAGCTGAAAGATTCCAAATTACCTCTGTCAACTGATAACCAGATTGTTAATACAACCTTTAAAATACCTGTTTAAAATGCTAGACCTATAAAAAATAAGATGGGAGAGCTAGAATATATCTAGCCTTTCATTTAGTGCTATATGATTGGCATCTCAGAGACCTGATGGAAGGACGACAACCAATAGGCTACCGTCATACCTGGGTACAAACTATATTGCAATGATAGGGTAGATCAAATTGGTGGAGGGGTTACACTCTATGTTAGAGAGGGACACTGAGTCACACAGGATGTTTTGCAGGAAACAAAATACACTGTAGAATCTCTACGGACAGAAATTCCATGTACAAAGGTGAAGGCAATGGCAGTGGAGGTGTACTACCGACCACTGGCCAGAATGAATAAACAGATGAAAGGCTAAAAGAAATCAGGGACGCTAACAAAAGTTACAACATAGTAATAATAGACGATTTCAATTATCCCGGTATTGACTGGGTCAATGTTACAGCTGCAAATGCTAGGGAGATAAAGGGGTAAGTTTACAAAACTGCGGTAATGTCATTCGCGTTAGGTTCCGCGGTAAAGGTAGAGATGCCCATATAAAGGCGTGGGCGTAGTATCGTTACAGCAAGCTGTAGCAGCTAACGCGCGTTACAAGGAGCTTTAGACTAATGAGCATTACAAGGCACCTTGTAAGGCACCTTATAAGGCGCCCAAGTAAGGTGCCTTATAAGGTGCCTCATAAGGCGCCCTAAAGGGCCTCCTAGGCTAAGCGCCATATTAAGCACCCTTGGACAAGGCACCGCAGAAGGCACCCTGGGCTATGGAACCATAGGTTAAGGTGGCCTAACAAGGTTATGGTGTCCTAGGTTAGTGTGCCCTAGGGACTGCAAGGTGCCTCAGGATGACATGCATGACCTGTGCGGAACAGAGACAGATGTAGCCCTAACACTAGATAGGGCACTCAGGAAAGGCAATGAACAGATGAGTGAAGGAGGGAGAGGTGGGAGCCGCTGGACCTGCCATATCTGCGGGCATCCCATGTGCCTGCCAGTACTGATGACAAACATGGTGGGGCAGCTGTACCACAGCACAGGGTGTTGACAATGTAAAGTACCGGAAAAACAGTTGGTGGCAGACAATGGGAATGCATGTCCCCCGGTGGAGGTGGCAAGATAGTTACAATGATGGGTGGACAGAGGAGTGGTGGTGCCATGCAGATCAGGCACAGGCGAGGCAAGCATGAAGAGGCGCACTGCAGGAAAGGGTAGCAGTGCATGACATGGGGTGGCAGCCTGCACTGGCAGACAGGACTCTACACAGCTGACAGACGCAGATAGACGGACCGAGGGAATGTTGGCAATTGTGGCGAGGGTATTATGGGCTGGAAGCACAGATTTGCAAAAATATGACCTCTACAGGCATGCACACTATTTGAGTAGGACAAGCATGAGAGGAGGGAACAATGAGGAACTGAACCCATGAACACTGCCAAGAATGGCATTGTATTAACCAGTAGGTTATATCTCCATGGTGTATGTTACAGCAATGTCTGGGTACAGGAGGACTGCAGGTCACTGCACAAACTGTCTGCTCTGAGTGCCAGGATAGGGTAACCCCACCAGTACCCATGATGCAATGCACATGCTGAATAGCAGTCTACAGCTGATCACCAAATGGGGTCTGACCCTCTCCGGTACCTCAGCTTGGAAAGACGAACTGACAGTGTGTGATACTGGCACAGAGTAGCTACAGACCATGCCATTGTGCAGGTTCTGTGTTCACCCTGAGGGACAGGATGGGTGCCCAGCACTAGGTCCCCAGTACATGTGGTGCTAGAGATAGGTCCTGCTGTACATCCCCATCACTACCAGTGTGTGACAGGTGTTCCTTGCAGTGCAGCCGAAGGTAATTTGGTGTCCATCTGTATCCTGCAGTCACATGTGGCCCTGTGGGACCAGACACCAGCCAGACTGGTGTTTAGCCCTTGTTAGGGTCTGGCTGACATGGGCAGCTGTTATCAGGGCAGAGGGGTTCCTAGAATTGCATGAAGTGTGTGTAGCAGCGCCTTTATAGGTCACAGTGGTATACACTACATACCCCAAAGGGCCCACATCACCCTTTTTGTACATAAAGAACAGGTGCCCCCGCCCCAGGGAAGCAACCTCCATCCTGTTTGTATGAGACACCCCTCCAGGGTTGGTGGGCCAGAACCATACCTATGACTGGGGCAGTGGCAGACCAGCAGCAATGCTGGGGTTAGGTCTGGAAAACCCCAACTGCCTCCCACCACTGTCCGCCAGTCACCAGCAGACAGCACAGTCAGACTGTACCTCATAGGTGTTCTGACCATGCACAATCTAACTGCAGACAGTCCACCAGCCAGTCCATAGTGCATGCTCACAGAGGAACTATGTGCAGCAAGCAGGCATCTCAGTGATTGGGACCCCAGCACTGGGGAACACAAATATATCACTGGAGGCAGATGGTGTAGCGCGCTATGTGGGAACCTAGACCTGCCATGGTCACTGCTCGGTCAGAGTGAGTGCCCTCCCAGCATGCCATGCTGTGGCCACCCTATCCATGCAGGTGGTGGTCAGGCACTACAGTGTCCCAGCCATTGCCCCACACCCTGTGAAGATGCATCCTGGCCAATCTGCCCTGTCCGGGCCATATCCAAAATACCTTGCTCCTCATTATGCACCTACTCAGGCTAACGCTGGTAACAGTGGGACATTTTGGGACCAGTGAAGGGTGGGCAGCCACAGAACAATGGATAGACATACACACACGCTCACTCCTATTGCAGCATTGTACAAAGATAGGGGTGGTTGACAACCCTGCCCACCACACTGGTCCTGATCACAGTGCCGACACTACTAAACTGTGCAAGGGGTAGTAGTAGTGCTCTGGTGATAACTTCAGCTCAATGCTGGGGCCAACAGCCTGACTCTCCATGCATCTTTGGATTGTGGAGCCTGTGTGGGTGGGTGTTTGTACCCCTGTTCGCCGCTGCTTTGGGCTTTGCACATGTTACTGTTGTATTTGCATTATAGGGTAAAACATAGGGACATGCTCTGCAGGAACCACAGCTGGGGCTTGAATCTGTGACCCTCTGCTTCTGGACACACTGGCTGGGTGTACTGCACCACACTGCTGCCACAGATGCATAATAGTCCCTGGGGCTACCTGTACTTTTCCTCAGCCAGACTTTGTATGTTGCACTGCACACCACGTACTGATGCAGGGCATGGCCTAGGTCCACTGCAGGGAGGTGGCACTGCCCCCTCCAGCACGGGCACCCCCCCCCCTGCCAAGCTGACATGGCCATTTGCTGTCGGTGCTGGTAGTGTGCAGTCCCAGGCCATCCACTGTGTAGGTAGGCGTCTGCCTAGGGAGTGGATCCCGGGGTGGGGGGGCATACATGGACATCCTCACATCCCCCCATCACTGCCTACCAATATTAAGTCCCTTCCACATGGGGGCGGGATGGCTGGGGGGGATGTCAAGTCAGTGCCCTAGCAACTATTGGCTAGGATGAACCAGGTAGATATAGGTGGATTGTGTTTGGCCTTGGTCAGCTGCTGTCTTGCTGATTTCCGGTTTCTGTGTTCCTATGTGCCACCTAGGCACCCACCTGGTCCACCCTGTGCCCCAGCTGCCCATGCTACATGTCCCGCCTGCGGCTCCCTATGCCCCATTTGCACCATCGCCATAGTGGTCATTCATACTTTGGCACTATGGTGTTGCTGAAAATGGAGCACTACTATCACATTTCTTGGGCTCCCTACCTAGGCTGTACATTGCTGACACTTAAATGGTTTCTCTCTCCTGCAAATGTGCATCTAACGGCAGGTTTTCATTCCCGGTAGGATTCAGCCCTTCAGTTCAGCGCGTTAGTGTGAAAGGGGCCTCTCCCCGCCCACTCTCCGTCCACTGACCCCTTCTCTCCAGCCTCTCTCCACCTTCTGCGGTGTTTACTGCAGCCGGGGACGTTAACAATCGTTAACGTTAATGCACGTTAACGTTACTTAACGATCATTAACGTTACATAACGCGCGGTATGTAACGTTACCGCAGTTTAGTAAACATACCCCAAAGTTTCAAAATGAAATAAATGACTGCTTCTTGGAGCAACAGGTTCATGAACCAACAAGAGGAGAAACTATTTTAGACCTAGTCCTTAGTGGAACACAGGATCTGGTGCAAGACATAACGATGTTGGGGCCACCTGGCAATAGTAATCACAGCAGGATCACAACTGATTTAATAAATGGAAGGCAGACAGCAAGGAAATCCACAGAATAACCTTTTAACTTTGAAAATGGAGACTATGACAAAATGAAGAAAATAATTTACATCAATCATGGGAGTTGTTTAAAAATACTACCTATCTTGTAAGCCCAGACCACATGTATTCCATGCTTTAAGACAGAAGGCAGGCCAAGAAACTGCCAGTTTAGTTTTAAAGGTCAGAGAGGTGGTTGTAGCCAAAAAAGCATTTTCAGGAAATGGAAAAGCGTAGTTACTCACCTGTAACAGGGGTTCTCCAGGGACAGCAGGAATCAGTCCTCACATGTGGGTGACATAGGCACCGATGGAGCCCTCATGGAAGCATCCCCCCAGCTTTCAAAGAAAGCCTTTGGGAGATGCCACCACGCATGAGTAGTCCCCTTCCTGCCCAAGGGTGCCATCTTGCTCAGTCAGATGACATAGATAAGAGACGGCAAAAATAAAAGATGGTAAAGAAACAACTCCAAAGGGAGGAAGGAGGGTTGTGAGAACTGATTCCTGCTGTCCCCAGAGAACACCTGTTCCAGGTGAGTAAAGAGAAATTAAACTTACCTGCTAATTGTAGTTCCTTGAGGAACTCCAGTTCAGTCCTTCACCTCTGGGTAGTGTACCTCCTCCTGCAGCATGGAGACTGGGCATGTCAAAACTGTGACATCACTGGATATACCTTGCTGGTCTCTCCCATCAGCCCCAGTGAACTATTGACAAAGCAGACTCAAAGGAGCAACAAATAAGTAGCTATGGCATTAAATTCAACTTTTAAACTCTAAACTAAATTCCTCTTAATTAAGGAGGAAACTTCTTCCTTCACTTTCTCTTACCTCCATGAACAGAATAAGAAAGACAGAAAGAAAAGTAAGGTCAAAGTAAAAGAATCACAGCGATCCTGAAACCATAAAAGCATTTACACACTTTGTGACTGGTACTCCCTCCAGACCGAAAACCACCTCTGCCCTAATCATCCCCGGGTGGGAATCAGGTCTGAACTAGAGTTCCTCAAGGAACTGCAATTAGCAGGTTAAGTCTAGTTTCTCTTTCCTTATCGTTCCTCCAGTTGTGTCCTTCACCTCTGGGATGTAACAGAGCAGTAATCATTGGGAGGGACCTGTCCACCCGGATCGTAACACCGCCGACCCGAAGCAGGCATCGTTCGCTGCCTGAACATCCAGGCGATAGTGTTTACTGAAGGTATGGGGAGACGACCAAGCAGCCGCTCTGCAAATCACCACTGGCGGAACCAAACTGTGCTCCACCCAAGACGTTGCTTGCACTCAGAGTGAGCCCGTAATCCCACAGGCACCTGCCGACTCTGCAAAATATATGCGGATGCTATTGCTTCCCGGATCCATCTGGAAATTGAAGCTTTAGCTGCCGCTTCCCCTTTACGGGGACCTCCAAACAGAACGAATAGGCGTTCAGACTTACGAAAAGTTTCTGAAACCTTTAAATATTGACGCAGAATTCTCTTTATGTCCAAGCAACGTAGACTACGGTCCGAGGCGTTCTCCTCTGCAGATCCTAATACTGACAACGAAACCGATTGGTTTATGTGAAAGGGAGAAACTGCCTTGGGCAGAAAAGACGGTACTGAACACAGCACTACCTTTTTTCTAGAAAAAGTCAAAAATGGCTCTCGACAGGATAAGGCCTGCAATTTCGAAACCCGTCATGCCAAACAAATGGCCACTAAAAACACTGTCTTTAAGGTTAAATCCTTGACTGAAGCTTGGTGCAAAGGCTCAAAAGGTTCCCTAGTCAACATCCCCAGAACCAGGTTGAGATCCCACTGAGGCACCACCATTCTGCGAGAAGGGTGCAGCCTAGATACTGCCTTTAGAAAACAAACCATGTCTATGTGAGAGCCCAAGGCCACCCCCTGGACTTTACCTCTATTGCAAAAAAGAGCCGCCAGCAGGACCCTTAAAGAGCTGGCTGCCAAACCCTTGTCAAAAACGTCCTGCAAAAAAACTTAATACCATAGGAACAGAAACTGTGGAAGAACGGACCTGCCACCGCGAGCACCAGTCCTCAAATATACGCCATATTCGTACATATGCTAGAGATGTGGACCTCTTTCTGGCACGAAGGTAGGTCGCAATTACTGCGCCAGAATAACCTTTTTTCCTTAACCTCGCTCTTTCAATGCCAAGCTGTAAGCGAGAACTGATCCACCTGAGGCATTCGAAGTGGACCCTGAATCAAAAGAGTCTCCGCTGTCGGTCATTTCCAAGGATCCTCGTTGAGGAGTTGGACTAGATCGGCATACCACAGACGTCTTGGGCCAATCTGGTGCCACTAAGAGTACTCTTCCCCAATGAGCTTCGATGTGTTGAACCACTCGTCCTATGAGTGCCCACGGAGGGAAGACAGAAGAGCCCGGGTGATGGACAATGTTACATCAGAGCATCGATCCCTTCCGACATCCTCTCTCATCTTCTGCTGTAAAAGCGACTCACCTTGGCTGACTGAAACGTCGCCATGAGATCCATAATCAGAGGACTCCATCTGCAGACTATCTGAGCAAAATCTTCCGGATGAAGCTCCCATTCCCCAGCATCCACCCGGACTCTGCTGAGAAAATCTGTCATCACATTGTCCGTTTCCACAATGTGTGCCACTGAGATCGCCTGTAGCCGCAGCTCTACCCAGGCGAACAACTCCACTGCTTCTTCTTCCATGGCAGCACTTCCCGTTCCGCCCTGCATATTGATGTAAGCCACCGTCTCGGAATTGTCCAAAAGCACTCGCACCGCCCGACCTTTCACTGCGGGTTCGAACGCCTGAAGTGCTAGGACCACTGCTCGCAGTTCGAGACGGTTGATCGAGTACTGGACCTCCTGGGTCGCCCCTAGTTCCTTTTACGAAGAGATCCCCGCAATGCGCTCCCAACCTGCGAGACTCACATCTGTCAACACCGGGAGCCATTGCGGCTGTTCCAGTGGCAAGCCTGCCACCAGATTTCCTGGGCAAAGCCACCACTGAAGGGACTGCCTGACTTGGAGGACAGGGGAGATGTTTGTTCAGAGAATCGTTTTGGTGTGACCATCACCAGAGTAACGATGATACTACCTCAAAGGGTTGCCACCATTGTTCCTAGCATGCGAAGATAGCTCAATGCCGATGGAGCCGGAGTCGACATGAACTTGCGCACCAGATGTCGTAGAGCTTGAGCTCACCGATCCAGCAGAAACACTGCTCCCATTCTCGTGTCGAAGCGCACCCCCAAGTACTCTATAACCTGGGACGGAACTAAACGGCTCTTGGCAGAGTTGATCACCCAGCCAAGACCCTGCAGAAACTTCACAACTTTGTCTATCACCTGCACACTCTCGACCTTGGATTTTGCCCGATTCAACCAATCGTCGAGATAAGGGTGAACTAAAATACCTTCCTTTCGCAGTGCCGCCACTACCACCACCATAACCTTGGTGAAGGTGCGCGGAGCCGTCGCTAGACCCAAGGGCAATCCTTGAAACTAGTAATGTCCCCAAGGAAGAGCGAACCTTAGAAACCTCTGATGACCTGATCTGATAGGGATGGTAAGATAGAGCATTTGGGCTGCCGAGCAATGTTTTGACCTGATGCAGGGGTAGAATAGGCATTACCCCGAAACGTGCCACGTCATGTTCTTGGCATTGCTGACTGGATGGAAACGCCTCTGCTCTACGACTTCAGCTAAGTTATTGCTGGTTTTTTACATATTGAATAATTAAAAGGAAAAGGCCACAACGGTGTGAGGATTTCTTCCTCTCTACTGGGCTGGCTGTTCCAACAAAAAAAGTTTCTTTGTATTAACGGTGTTTTGGATCTGCCTAGACACGGCATCAGAAAGTGTTACAATAGTCTCCCAGATAGATTTCAAGTGGAGCTGCAGTATTATCTCTTCTAAAAACTCTTTCATGTCAAATTTATGGATTTCCTGGAAGAAAAGTTGATTTGCTTGTATGAGTTCCTCCTGTTATATTTGTTATGGTGAAACATATAGTGTGGTGGTCAGACCAAGGGACTTGTTGAGTCTGCACATTTGGATCGGTGCTATAGTTTTCAATCTCTAAAGGAAGTAAAATAAGATCCAAGGTATTACTCTTTGTATGCGTAGGTTCTTGCACTATTAGTCAAAATCCGAGTGCTTCCATTGTGTCCACGAACCTTTTTTTGTAGCATATAAAATCAAGAATGGCAGACAGCTTCTTTCCATCTGACGAAGGTGGTCTGTAAATTAAGCAAAACAGCAAACTCTTGTTCTCTACCACTAATACGTCTATGTTTTCAGTTACTTCAGTTGATCCTCTTGTAAGATGTAAATCCCTTTTGGCTATGATGGTTACTCCTCTGCCTCTCTTTTTTGTCTTTTGATAGTTGAAGATGTCATAGCCTTCCAGTTTTAGTTGTTTTATTAGTACCGTTTCGTTAGTCATAAGAATGTAAGATATGCCATACTGGGTCAGACCAAGGTCCATCAAGCCCAGTATTCTGTTTCCAACAGTGGCCAATCTAGGTCACAAGTATCTAGCAGTTTCCCCAAAAGAGACAGGTTCCACAATGCTTTTACTGGGGCAAGCAGTAGATATCCCGGGTCCCCTTTAATAATGACCTATTGACCTTTCCTCCAGGAACCTGTCCAAACCTTTTTTAAACCCAGCTACACTAACAGCTTTTACTATATCCTCCGGTAACGAATTCCAGAGTTTGATTACACCTTGAGTGAAAAAATATTTTCTCTCACTAGTCTTAAATAGGTTATCCTGTAGCTTCATTGTATGTCCCCTAGTCTTTCTATATTATAATGGCATAAACAATCGATTTATGTTTACCCATTCCATTCCACTCCATTCATTAATTTATAGACCTCTATCATATCTCCTCTCAGTCGTCTCTTTTCCAGGTTGAAGAGCCCTAACCTTTTTAGCCTCTCTTCATAGCAGTATCCTTCCATCCTTTTGACCATTTTGGTGGCTCTTCTCTGTACTTTTCTAATAACACTATATTCTTTTTAAGATACGGCGACCAGAATTGCACACAATATTCAAGGTGCGGTCGCACAATGGAATGATACAGAGGCATTATAATATCCTTTGTTTTATTCTCCATTTCTTTCCTTAGGATACCTAGCATTCTATTTGCTCTCTTGGCCACCGCTGCACTCTGTAAGCCATTATGAATAAGATGTCCGGTTTATTGTCAATAATGTGGTCATTTATCACTGGGATCTTATTCCTGATTTAACGTGGGTTGATTAAAGAGCATTTTAGGACAGGTGAATATTTTTTAGTGTTGTTTTTACCTTGCCCCTGCTCGACTAGATTAATCAATATGAAACATTGCTTACAATCCAAGTTTTGGGGCCATGGCTTATAGATTCCCATTTCCATTCTGTATTGGTGCTGCATGTGTATGACTGGGATAGGATGATTGAAAGGTGAGAGGACATGTGTCATGGAAGATACTGCCAGTATTCCCATAATGCCTAGAGCCATTATTGTCCCCAGGAAGTGCATTTTCAGAATTCTTGGACTGAAACTTCTTAATGAAAAGGTTGGCGTGGCTTTAGCTTAAGATTGTAAAGCTGGGTCTGGCTTGCGAAGACCTTATTGCTTTTCAGCGTTGCTTCAGGAATAGTGTAAATGTCTGACCACGTGTAACACAATGATTTAAGAGATATCATAGGAATTTATGATAAACAAGAGTTATATTAACATGGGGTTAGGTAGGATAATTACATAATTGCAATGCAGGAGATACTACCAAGTCCCTTCTGCAATAATATCCTCAGCAAACTGCATGCAAAACATCCCCAGTGAGAGGACTCTAAACGTAGCTGAGAGCCCAAATAGCATAACTTTTAATGTTTTCCAGATGTTCTTCCTCAAGAACTGGAACGTGATTGAAGTTTCATTTTTGGATCAACTCGCTGTCATATTGTAGGTTGGTGGAGAGGAACCTCTTGTGCTTCTTTAGGGGTGGATATCATTCTTTCATCTGCCTCACCTGCAGTCCCCACCAAAGGACCCTCAGGTGTGGGCCCGCCAGGTGCGGGTGTGCCAAAGGAGCCAGTTCAAATCAGGAAACCACAGTGCGAAAGCAGCTACCACGCAAAAGCCAAAGAAACCAATCTAAGGTGTGACAGAGGTGGAAAGACAAAGCCTTTATTAATTCCTTGACAACCCGACAGAGGCCGTGTTTCGTTACCCTTCGTCAGGGGTATGTCAGGTATAAGCTAAAAAATAAACATATAAATACTTAAAATCATAAAAACAGACTACAAAAACACTATCTATAAAAACAATAAATAGATAAAAACAGTTGAAACAATAATAATTAAATAAACAGTAAAACATTTCATATACAAGTAATGGAGAACCAACTGAAAACATGTGCTCAAAGAATAAAAACATAAATACCTTTGTTGAAGACCATAAAAAACAGACGGTCCAATATCGTATTGTACTAAGGTATTAATGAGAAAACAGTCGCACTAGCAAAATATAAATAAATAGGTTAAAAAACAAACGAAATAGAAGACAAGTAAAATATACATTATAATGGTCAATATGCCAACTATAAATGTGGTAAGTACTGATGGAAGACATACAAGACATATCCTGATCAAACTGAGAACCAGTGGTACCTTGTTATATCAAAAAAAAGGGGTGTACTTCATAGAGTAAAGAGGTGATACCTATCTATATCTAAAGAACGGCAGGAGTGAGTCAGCGAGAGTAGGGGACAACAGAAGGAAAAACTCTAACTATGAACAATCATATCTGAGAACCAGGACTTAAAGCTCAAAAATAGGTAAAAAATGGATAAACTTTGTACTGAATGTCAAAAAAGGTAATCGTACAGACAACCCACGTGTCTGAACTGCACTTGCAAAGGATATCGTTGATGAGTAGTGATATTAACAAAGATGTTTAAAGTCAGAGACTGCTACAGAGATGTGGAGTAGCAGCCTAATGGTTGGGGCAAGGTACTTCAGGCCGGAAGGTCGGGGGTTCAAATCCCACTAGAGGACAGCAACCTTGGGCCGGAAGGACTGGGGTTTCTAGTCCCACAGGTGCTCCTTGTGGTCTTGGGCAAGCCACTTAACCCTCCATAGCCCATGTTCCCTGTAAAATAGTTATCTCCAAGTTATAATGCCCTGTTCAATGTAATTTCAGTTTGTTCAATGTAAACCGCACTGATGCAGAATAGCGCGGTATATAAGAGAATGTAAATAAATAAATAAAATGTGATAAATCTGTTCATATGGAAGGACTACATACATTAAAAACAACATGTTCTAATGTGAAACAATTTTTGTAACTATTCATTATCCCGCGTGTATGAAATGAACTTGCAAAAAATATCATTAATGATCAATAATATTAAAAAGAGTATTTAAAACTAAGAAACTACTGTAAAACACAGGAACTCCATACATGAAAACACTGCCAGTCTCAATATAGAAAGCTTTTATAAACGCTGAAAAGAATCGGTATAGTGGGATTTGTGATGTGTATGAAATATACTTGCAAAGAACATTATTACTGATCAATAATGTTAAAAGGGTATTTAAAGCTAAGAAACTACTGTAGGGATGTTACACAAGAAGGCCATACATTAAAACACTGCCAGTCTCAATATAGAAAGCTTTTATAAACGCTAAACAAAATCGGCATAGTAGGATTTGTGATTGTAAACTATCTCAGTGCGCTAGTTGTCATAAAAGATGAGGAAACCGCCATACCTTTGCTTGCAAAATAACCGCATGTAGATTGCAAAGAATCAGTGAAAAAAATGCTCGCTCATGCGCGAGAAGAAAAAGGGGAAACAAAGGGGGCGGGGCTAACTCCGAAGGAGCGGGAAAACCTTATATTTAGAAAAAATGTTAAATTAAACCTCTCGCATCTATGTTATGAAATGAAAAACTAAGAGAGACATAAAAGGAAATCCAAAAGGCTGCAGACCAAGATGAAATAAAACCTGTGTGTATACAGAAGCACACCGCGGGATTACAGCTATCAGGTTATGCGAGTCTCTGCATTGAGAGGAAGGGGGAACCAACTGTAACTGCTAAAACCATAATATAATAAATTATGGTAAATACCAGAGGACTCGAAACAAATGGATAAATTAAAACTTGCATAAAAACAATATCAAGTTGTAACGAAGCAATCTAGTAGACACCGAAGGCAATATACTAATAAATAAATAAATAAAAACTAAAGTGTTAAAAAACATCATGCTGGGACGGCAGGAATAAATAAATACTAAGTAAAGAACAAAGTAAAACCTGTGTCAATCAATAACCCTGACTATCATAGAATTACAGATTGTCTCCTACAAATGTCTGATTGGTGTAAATGTAATAACATGGAAATCAATTTCAACAAAACTGAGGCCTTATTTGTATCTCGAAACCCTGATTTCCCTCTTCCACCTGACATCTTGATAGAAGATTCTATTATTCCCATTAAATCTGAAGTAAAATATCTTGGGGTGACCCTTGACAGAGAAATGAATCTGAAAACACATATAAGTAAGACAATCAGGAGCGCATATTACAGAATGAAGATTATTAGAAGATTAAGACCACTACTCGAAACAACCCACTTCCGTAACGTCTGCCAAGCTTTAATCACGCCATTATTTGATTTTTGTAATCCTATATATCTTGGCTTTCATAAGCAGTCACTAAAACCTTTGCAACTCGCGCAAAACACTGCTGCTCGAATAATCTTCGGATTATCAAGCCAGGAACACATAACTCCTATTATGAAGGAGCTACATTGGCTACCTATAGCTTATCGTATAAAATATAAAACCACTATATACATTTTCAAAATCAAACATCACTGTTCTGCAAACAGTCTGGCTACTCTCATTCAATCAGACGTCAGCAAAAGACCTAGAAGATTAGGATCTACCAATAGAGTCAACACATCACTTGACTTTAGAAAAGCACGTAAAGAAACAACAGAAAGGGCATTCTCGTTTGCGGCACCAAAGATTTGGAACTCTCTTCCAAATGATTTAAGAGCAGCTCAGGACCTTAAAGACTTTAGAAAGCAACTAAAAACTGTCCTGTTTATTGAGCATTATGGTCTAACTGAATAATTAATTCAATGTTTAAGAGAAAAACAATCATTTAGTAAGCTGTATTATAGCTCACGTTGTATTATAGTACACAATGTAAATAGCGCTTTATATCTTTCTGTAAAACACACTGTTACTTTACATGTAATTATCATTACTACATGTTCATATTATCACTGCTTTTATATTTCTTGTTTGTTAAACCGCTTTGATTGTTTGATAAGGCGGTATAAAAATATCAGTAAATAAATAAAAATAAATAAGAAAGGAAATAAAAACAATCGATAATAACCATCAAAAACCATTTAAAAGGTAATCTATATAAGGCAACTTGTAACAGTCATGTAAAGAAGAGGGCTGTTAATCAACCAAGACCAATACATGTCATGCCAATTGACCTGACATACCCCTGACGAAGGGTAACGAAACACGGCCTGTGTCGGGTTGTCAAGGAATTAGTAAAGGCTTTGTCTTTCCACCTCTGTCACGCCTTAGATTGGTTCCTTCGCCAGTTCAAATCAGGCCAGCTGGTGCAGTTGCAGGGCTTTGATTGGCCCGATCGCCTTGTGGTGTGTGTGGAGGGGGGGGGGGGGAGGTAGAGAAACTCTTCTTCCTAAATACTCGATAGGTCCAGGGGTAATTGCTACTTCCCACTTTTCTCAAGATTCTATAGATCTATCTGGCTAATAAACCACGTGAGATAAAGGGAATCAACCCTGTCTTTATATATAAATTAGACTTTCCTAATCGTACCTTCAGGCCAGTCCAAAAGACTAGGGGACATGCAATGAATCTACAATGTAACCCACTTAAGACCAATAAGAGAGACATTGTTTTCACTCTGTGTAATCAAACTCTGGAATTCGTTACCGGAGGATGTAGTAAAAGCTCTTAATGTAACTAGGTTTAAAAAAGGTTTGGACAAGTTCCTGGAGGAAAGGTCCATAAACCATTATGAAAGAGGACATGGGAAATCCACTGCTTACCTTGGGAAGAGAATTGTGGAACCTGTGTACCTTTTTGAGGACCTGACAGGTGCTTGTGACCTGGCTTGGCCACTGCTGGAAATAGGATATTGAGCTTGATGGACCTTGGTCTGACACAGTATGCCATTTCTTATATATAGTATATGAATTTCAGAGAGCACAGGAAAGCCACAAGAGATCCTGATTTGTGAGGAAGCAAAAGAAACCTGGAGTTCAAGATGATTCTGCGGCACTTCAACAGGAAGGGAAAATCCACAGACTAGTTTAGTTTATTTAACATTTGATATACTGCCCTTAAAGCCATACAAACAGCAGAGTGGTTTACAATATCAGCACAACATAAATTAAAAAAGGGAGAAGAAAATCCGCGGCCAGTATGCTGAAAAAGCCAAACTCCCAAAAATGCCACCAAACCACACAAACGAAGAGAAACTACTCTCCCTCGAATTTCTGAGAGAAAAGATGGGTCTTGCAAACAACCTTAAAAATGTTTTCTAGCGGCCTCAGACCTACTGGGTTTTGCTGTGTTTATCTGTCATCATAGTTTGTTTCTACAGTAAAACTCTTAGCAACCAAAAATTACATTCTGTGAATTTAACCTGTCTGCATTTCAAAGAGCAAACAGGAAACATAATTCAAGCCAGCAAAAACATCAGTATATCATTTCAGTCACATTAGGTAAATATAGATGTTTTTCCTTTCTAAACTTGGAGTTGTTGTGGGATCCTATCAATACTTATTTTACTGAAAGTCAGACAGGAGAAATATTTTATTTGTTTGAACTTCTCATTTTTAGAATGAACTAGGCTTGGGATACTCACAACATGCCACTTTGTAGTGTTATCAGTGACTTTACAAACTCCTCCAGCCAACCATGCAAAAACATACACAGATAGCATTATTTTGTAGAGTTTGTCTTTTTTGCTGAGACTATAACTCTTTCTTAAACCCATTTAGTCTTTCAATACTTTATTGAGATAATACTAAATATAAAGTTTAATTTTTAAGTGACTGAAACACATAGTAAATGAACTGAGGCCAGCAAAGATTATTTATATGTTATGTCAACTTTTATGCAAATAATCCTATTTTTTCAGGTCCAATAAAGCATAGTTACTCACCTGTAACAGGTGATCTCCAGGAACAGCAGGAATTTAGTCTTCACATATGGGTATCATCGGTACCGACGGAGACTGCGCGAGAACGCTCCCCAGCGTCCAATTAGAAAGCTTTTGGGAGCATCCCACAGTGCCTGCATGCTGCCTTCCCGCCTTTCCCAACTGCCTCTCTCCAGTTGAGTTTTAAAGCTGAGACAAAGAGAGAGAGAGAGAGAAAGAAAGAAAAGAGAGATACAACTCCTAGGGGAGGTGGGTGGGTTGTGAAGACTAAATTCCTCCTGTTCCCGGAGATCACCTGTTACAGGTGAGTAACTATGCTATCTCCAGGAACAAGCAGGAATGTAGTCTTCACATATGGGGACTCCCTAGCTGCAGATGCCAGGGAGAGACCCCAGACGTTGTGTGTCCCTTGAAAGGGCTCCACTTCCCCCCATGGATCTCTGGCATCCTACCGGGAATGGTGGGTAGGAGTTGATTAAGTATGGAACAGGTGCTGTAGAACAGCCTGACCAAACAAGGCATCCCGGCAGGAGTCCTTGTCTAAGCAGCAATGGGCTGTGAAGGTATGAACCAAGGCCCAAGTAGCTGCTCGACAGATGTCGTCAATAGACACAGAGTGTAGATGAGCCATTGAGGCTGCCATGGCTCACACATTGTGAGCTGCGACATGGCCTTCCAGAGAAAGGTTCTTACTCTGAAAGGCAAAAGAAATACACTGTGCAATCCAGTTGGACAATGTTCTCTTGGAGACTGGAAGTCCCAAATGAGAAAGATCAAAAGCAACAAAGAGTTGGGAGGACTTTCTATGTTGTTGTGTCCTCTGTAAGTAAAAGGCAAGTGCTCTTTTACAGTTCAAAGTATGAAGATTCCTTTCTGCATTTGAAGCATGAGGCCTTGGAAAAAATACAGGCAGGTAAACCGCCTGGTTTAAATGAAAAGGTGAGACCACCTTTGGCATAAAGTGTCGATGAGTCCTAAGAACTACCTTATCATGATGGAACCTCGTGTAAGGAGGATCAGCAACTAATGCTTGCAATTCACTGATGCAACGTGCTGAGGTGATTGCAATGAGAAAGATAACTTTCCAGGAAAGGAATTTCAAGGAGGTAGTAGCTAAAGGTTCAAAAGGCGGCTTCATGTGCTGCCCAAGACCCAGATTCAGGTCCCATGCCACTGGAGGTGGCCTAATGGGAGGCTTAGCTAGAAGAAGGCCCCTCATAAATCTCGCTATGAGAGGATGATAGGAAATAGGTTGTCCATTTAAAGGCTTTAAAGAAGCTGAATTAGCACTTAAATGGACTCTTACTTAGTCTTAGTCTTAAGTCCTGCATTAGATAAATGAAGGAGATATTCCAGTAATGATTCCAGAGGTATCGCAGAGGGGTGAAGACCCTTTTGCAAACACCATATGGAAAACCTTTTCCACTTGAAAGCATAAGAACGTCTTGTGGAAGGTTTCCTGGAAGCACAAAAGACATCCCTTACTTGTTGAGAAAGGTTAAGACCATGAAGGTCTAGGCTCTCAGCAACCAGGCCCTGAGATGCAAAGAGTGGGGATTGGGATGCCACAACATCCCATCCCCCTGAGACAGGAGATCTGGAGCAGATCCTAACTCCAGAGATGGAGCTTGAGAGAGATGCAGGAGCAGGGGGTACCACACCTGCCGTGGCCAATGTGGAGCTATAAGACTCATGTGGCCCTCGTCTCTCTGAAGCTTGAATAGGGTCTTGGGAATTAGGAGAATGGGTGGAAAGGCATATAGGAAGTCCTGACCCCAATGGAGGAGGAAAGCATTCCTGGCCTGAGAACCCTGAGCCGGAATTCTGGAACAGAACTGGGGAATTTTGGCATTCAATCGACTTGCAAAGAGGTCTATGTCCGGAGTTCCCCAAATTTGAAAACCTTTGGCCACCTGGTCTGCATGGAGAGACCATTCGTGTAGAAGCAGAACTCAACTGAGTCTGTCTGCCCAAGAGTTTTGAATGCCTGGCAGATACACCGCAAGGAGATGAATCTGATGCTCTCTGGCGAGGGCCCATAGTCGTAAAGCTTCGTTGCAAAGCGACAAAGAGCCTGTTCCTCCCTGCTTGTTCAGATAGAACATAGCTACTTGATTGTCCGTCTGAATTAGGACTGTCCTGTAGCTGAGCAGGGTATGGAACACTCGAAGAGCAAGGAAGATTGCTCTGAGTTCTAGGAGATTGATATGTAAGTGCGTCTCCTGTGGAGACCAGGTGCCTTGGGTAGATAGATCTTGCAGATGAGCTCCCCAACCCACCTGTGAGGCGTCTGTTGTTAGAGTGACCTAGGGTAGGGGTTGCTGGAAAGGGAACCCCACCAATAGGTTTTGGGTTGACTGCCACCATTGTAGAGACAAAATAAGGCGACTTGTGTTTGCTATTTTGTCTGATAGGCAGCCTGATGCCTGAGTCCACTGAGTGGATAGAGTCCATTGGGCTGCTCTCATATGGAGGTGAGCATAGGGAACCACGTGCACGGTAGCTGCCAAGTGGCCTAGTAGTTGTAACATTTCCTGAGCAGTGAGTTGAGTTTTTAACACTGCCTGGGAGGCTAACTGCACAATGCGAAGGCAGCGGGCCTGCGGAAGATAGGCCCTTGCTTTTCTGGTATCCAGCAGAGCTCCTATAAACTCTAGAGACTGAGTGGGAGTTAGGCTGGACTTTGGGATGTTTATGACCAGGCCCAAATACTGAAGGATACGCATTGTGCAAGATAGGGAAATTCTGGCCTCTGACTCTGATGGGGCTCGAATGAGCCAGTCGTCTAAGTAGGGGAAGACGAATATCCCTAGAGTGCGGAGAAATGCTGCCACTACAGCCATGCATTTCGTAAACACCCTTGGTGCCGAGGCCAGGCCAAAAGGAAGCACCCTGTATTGGTAGTGCTTTCCTTGGAACAGGAAGCGAAGGAACCTTCGGCGAGTTGGATGGATGAGAACATAAGTGCATGCATCCTTGAGATCTAGAGAACAAAGCCAATCCTGACTCTGAAGGTATGGCAGCAGAGTTCCCAGAGAAATCATCTTGAATTTCTCCTTGAACAGGAATTTGTTCAGTTCTCTGAGGTCTAAAATGGGTCTGTGTCCCCCTATTTTCTTTGGAATAAGGAAATAAGGGTAGTAAAACCCTGTACCCTGTTGAGAAATGGATACGTCTTCTATTGCCCCATGGGCAAGAAGCAAACTGACCTCTTGACTCAACTGAGTGTTGAGAGAAGCCTGAGAATTGAACTGTCTTACCACTGTAGGAGGGGGCATGTTGAAGAAATGAAGCTTGTACCCCTCTCTTACAATGGAAAGAGTCTATTCTTCTGCTGTTATCTGCCCCCATCTGGGGGCAAAATGACACAACCTTCCTGGGATGGTGGAGGGCTCTGGCCCGTTGAGGGCCAGGAAGGCCAAGTTCTCTAGATGGGAGTCAAAGCCCCTGTGGAGGCCGAATCTGCTGGGCCGGTTGAGGCTTAGCAGTCTTTGATTTCCTTTGCTTTGGGGGCTGCTGTCCCTTTCAGGCAGACTTGACCTGCAGAATGTACCTGCTGTGTATAGGAGGGGTAAAACCTCTTCTTTTTAGAGAAGAATGGTTTCTTGTAGGATTTTCTCCTTGCAGAATCAGCTGTAGCCTTGGATAGTCTATTCAAAGTGGTGTTATCAGCATCCAGCTCATTAGCTTTCTCTTGCCAATTTTTGCCAGAGATTTTTGCCTGTACAAGGGATATTCCCCAGTTTGTCCTGTACCCAGAGTTCTAAGTCAGATGCCTGGATCCAGGCAATCCTACGAGCCCCTATGGCAATAGCAGAGGTTCTGCTTATGCACTCAAAGCAGTCAAAAGCTGCACGATTAACAAACTTGGAAACATCCTGGGCATGCTTGACAAGTGTAAGATAATCCTGCCTTTTATCATCAGGAAGGAGAGGGCTCATAAGCTCTAGATCTCCTGTAACCTCTTTAAGAAACATTCCCATATATAAGATGTAGGAACTAATCCTGGCAGAAAGCACAGAGGCCTGGAATGTTCGAAGCCCAAAGGCATCAAGAGTCCTACATTCACGTCCTGGAGGATTAGATGCATATCTTTTTGCACTCTTGATCCTTCTCATAGCTGACTCCACCACTATGGAGTGGTGTGGCAACTGAGGTTTTTGAAATCCAGGACAAGGAGGCACTCGATACATGGTATCCGGCCTACGGGAATAAGGAGAGGTGGTAAGAAGTGTTTCCCACATTCTTAACATAAGATCATGCAAGATCTCATGAATAGGCAAAGTAGCCGCTTCCTTGGGAGCTTTAGGATATTGTAAAATCTCCAACTCCTTTGCTCTGGGCTCTGTTTCAGGAGCCACTGTGATGGAAAGACCTCTAGCCACCTCCCTGATGAAATCCTGAAAGGATATATCCTCTGGAGGAGACATCCTTCGTTTAGGAGAAGGCGGCTCCTCAGAGAGAAGTACTCCGGCATCGACAGAGCTATCAGAGTCCTCAGAGTCATCAGAGGATTCAAAATATCTTCTGTCCGGGTGCTGTTGTAAAGCACGATACTGGTATCGATCAAAGTCAGTAACGGAGGGGTCCGGTACCGGCCTGTCGATACCAGAGGAAATAGCATGACTCTGTGTTGGAAGCACACTCACCGATGTCGATGTTGTCGGTACCGGTGTCAATACCGGTTGAACTGTCTGAAGCAGTCCCGAAGGCACCGATGCCGCAAGGAAAGCCGCCAGACTGTGTTCAATAGCCAGGAATCTCTGGTCAATTGACGCTGCCGATGCCTGGGTGCCTGTACCGGACGAAGCGGCCGGTACCCCAGAGCATGGCACCAGTAGTTCTGCAGAGGTTGAGGCCTCGAGAACATCCTGGAGCCCCGATAGTGCTTTGGAAGCTGAAGCCTCCCGCCGGGGCAATTTTGCTGGTACAAGTCCCTCAAGGGCAACGCCAGAGGCATCTTCATGCTTGGAAGGAGATCTACCCTTTGAGGACCGGCCAAATTTATGTTTGGTTACCTGAGATCCATATGAGGAAGATGAAGCCCTGGAAGACATTGATGCCACAGATGCTGCATCAGAGGGAAAAAGGGTGCTAAGCTTAGCAGCTCGGTTCTGCCGACCCCTCTTCGACATCATCCCACAGGCAACACACTCCGAGATGGAGTGGTCAGGACCTAAACATTTGAAGCACCACTCGTGAGTGTCGGTGACGGAGATGGTACACTTGGAACACTTTTTAAAACCCGAAGCGGGTTTTTCCATGTTGAGGAAAAACTGGGCCTAGTGCCCGAAATGGCGCGTGGCACCGGAGAGAAAAAAGGCTGGAAATTCCAGTATAAAAGATTAGAATTTTTTTTTTTTTTTAAGAAAGAAAGAACTGGCGGTACCGGTATAGCATTGAGGAAGGCAGACGCTACCACAAAAAAGAATGAAAAATATGGGATAATTTTTGCAGTGACAGGAAAACGACCTGCTGGCTCCGCGGAAAATGAAGAACTGGAGAGAGGTAGTTGGGAAAGGCGGGAAGGCAGCACGCAGGCACTGTGGGATGCTCCCAAAAGCTTTCTAATTGGACTCTGGGGAACGTTCCCGCGCAGGCTCTGTCGGTACCGACGATACCCATATGTGAAGACTACATTCCTGCTTGTTCCTTGAGATCAAGTGCTGCCTTCCCACCTTTCCCAACTGTCCCTTCTCCAGTTGAGTTTAAAGCTGAGACAAAGAGAGGGAAAGAGAGAAAGAGAGAGATAGACAGATAGAAAGATTCAACTCCTAGGGGAGGTGGGTGGGTTGTGAAGACTAGATTCCTGCTGTTCCCGGAGATCACCTGTTACAGGTGAGTAACTATGCTATCTCCAGGAACAAGCAGGAATGTAGTCTTCACATATGGGGACTCCCTAGCTGCAGATGCCAGGGAGAAACCCCAGAAGTTGTGTGCCCTTGTGAAAGGGCTCCACCTCCCCCAACGAATCTCTGGCATCCTACCAGGGATGGTGGGTAGGAGTTGATAAAGTATGGAACAGGTGTTGAAGAACAGCCTGACCAAACAAGGCATCCCGGCGGGAGTCCTTGTCTAAGCAGTAATGGGCTGTGAAGGTATGAACCAAGGCCCAAGTAGCTGCTCGACAGATGTCGTCGATAGACACAGAGTGAAGATGAGCCATAGAGGTTGCCATGGCTCTCACATTGTGAGCTGTGACATGGCCTTCAAGAGGAAGGTTCTTACTCTCATAGGCAAAAGAAATACACTGTGCAATCCAGCTGGACAGTGTTCTTTTGGAGACTGGAAGTCCCAAATGACCAGGATCAAAAGCAACAAAGATTTGAGAGGACTTTCTATGTTGCTGTGTCCTTTGCAAGTAAAAGACCAAAGCCCTTTTACAGTCCAAAGTATGAAGATTCCTTTCTGCATTTGAGGCGTGAGGCCTTAGGAAAAATACAGGAAGGTAAACCACTTGGTTTAAATGAAAAGGTGATATCACCTTTGGCATAAATTGTGGATGAGTCCTAAGGACTACCTTATCATGATGGAACCTTGTATAAGGAGGATCAGCCACCAATGCTTGCAATTCACTGATGCGACGTGCTGATGTGATTGCAATAAGAAAGATGACCTTCCAGGAAAGGAATTTTAAAGAGGTAGTAGCTAATGGGTGAAAAGGCGGCTTCATGAGCTGCCCAAGAACCATATTTAAGTCCCATGCCACCGGTGGTGGCTAAATGGGAGGCTTAGTTAAAAGAAGGCCTCTCATAAATCTCGCTATGAGAGGATGAGAGGAAATAGGTTGTCCATTTAGAGGCTTGAAAGAAGTTGCAATAGCACTCAAATGAACTCTCACTGAATTGGTCTTAAGCCCTGTATTAGACAAATGAAGGAGATACTCCAGTAATGATTCCAGAGGTATCGCAAGAGGGTCAAGACCCTTCTGCGAGCACCATATGATAAACCTTTTCCACTTGAAAGCATAAGAGCATCTTGTGGAAGGTTTCCTGGAAGCATAAAGGATATCCCTTTACCTGCTGAGAAAGGTTAAGACCATGAAGTTCTAGGCTTTCAGCAATCAGGCCCTGAGATGGAGAGACTGGGGATTGGGGTGCCACAGCATCTCATCCTCCTGAGAAAGGAGATCTGGAGCAGATCCTCACTCCAGAGGCGGAGCTTGAGAGAGATGCAGGAGCAGAGGGTACCACATTTGCCGTGGCCAATGTGGAGCTATGAGAATCATATGACCTCTCTCTCTCTGAAGCTTGAACAGGGTTTTGGGAATTAGGGGAATGGGTGGAAAGACATACAGGAAGTCGTGGCCCCAATGGAGAAGGAAAGCATCCCTGGCCTGACAACCCTGAGCTGGAAATCTGGAACAGAACCGGGGAAGTTTGGCATTCGGCGGACTTGCAAAGAGGTCTATGTCCGGGGTTCCCCAAATTTGAAAAATTTTGGCCACTATGTTTGCATGGAGAGACCATTCGTGTGGAAGCAGAACTCGACAGAGTCTGTCTGTCCAAGAGTTTTGAACGCCTGGAAGATACACCGCAAGGAGATGAATCTGATGCTCTCTGGCGAGGGCGCATAGTCACAAAGCTTTGTTGCAGAGCGACAGAGAGCCTGTTCCACCCTGCTTGTTCACATAGAACATGGCTACTTGATTGTCCGTTTGAACTAGGACTATCTTGTAGCTGAGCTGGGTGTGGAATACTCGAAGAGCAAGGAAGATTGCTCTGAGTTCCAGGAGATTTTAAGTGTAGATAGGTCTCCTGTGGCGTCCAGGTACCCTGGGTAGAGAGGCCTTGCAGGTGGGCTCCCCAACCAACCTGTGAGGCAACTGTTGTCAGAGTGGCTTGGGGTGGGGGTTGTTGGAAAGGGGACCCCACCAAAAGGTTTTGGGGTGATTGCCACCATTGGAGGGACAAAATAAGACAATCTGAGTTTGCTATTTTGTCTGACAGGCAACCTGACGCCTGAGTCCACTGAGTGGATAAAGTCCATTGGGCTGCCCTCATATAGAGGCGAGCATAAGGAACCACATGCACGATGGATGCCATGTGGCCTAGCAACTGTAACATTTCCTGAGCAGTGAGGTGAGGCTTTAGCACTGCTTGGGAAGCTAACTGCACAATGCGAAGGCAGCAGGGCTGTGGAAGATAGGCCCTTGTCTGTCTGGTATCCGGCAGAGCTCCAATAAACTCAAGAGACTGAGTGGGAGCAAGGTTGGATTTTGTGAAGTTTATGACAAGTCCCAAATACTGAAGGTTGCGCATTGTGCGAGAGAGAGAAATCCTGGCCTCTGGCTCTGAAGGGGCTCAAATGAGCCAGTTGTCTAAGAAAGGGAAGACGAATATTCCCAGGGTGCGAAGAAATGCTGCCACCACAGCCATGCATTTAGTGAACACCCTTGGTGCCAAGGCCAGGCCAAAAGGAAGAACCCTGTATTGGTAGTACTTCCCTTGAAATAGAAAGCGAAGGAACTTTTGATGAGTTGGATGGATGAGAACATGAGTGTACGCATCCTTGAGATCTAGAGAACAAAGACAATCCTGACTCTGAAGGTATGGCAGCAGAGTTCCTAGAGAAATCATTTTGAACTTCTCTTTGAACAGGAATTTGTTCAAGTCTCTGAGGTCCAAAATGGGTCTGTGTCCTCCTGTTTTCTTTGGAATAAGGAAATAGGGGGAGTAGAACCCTGTACCCTGTTGGAGAATGGGTACCTCTTCTATTAACCCCTGGGCAAGAAGCAAAGTGACCTCTTGACCTAACTGGGCGTTGAGAGAGGTCTGAGAATTGAACTGTCTTACCATTGTAGGAGGGGGCATGCTGAGGAAATGAAGCTTGCACCCCTCTCTTACAATGGACAGAGTCCAATTTTCTGCTGTTATCTGCCTCCATCTGGGGGCAAAATGACATAACCTTCCTGGAATGATGGAAGGTTCTGGGCTCTTCAGGGCCAGGAAGGCAAAGTTCTCTAGATAGGAGTCAAAGCCCCTATGGAGGCTGAATCTGCTGAGCTGGTTGAGGCTTAGCAGCTTTTGTTTTTCTTTGCCTACGTTGTTGCTGCTGTCCCTTTTGGGCAGACTGACCTAAACGATGCCCCTGCTGGGTATAGGAGGGGTAAAACGTCTTTTTCTTACTTAAGAATGGTTTCTTGTAGGATTTTTTCCTTGCAGGATCAGCTGTAGATTTAGACAATCTATCCAAGATGATATTGTCAGCATCTATCTGATTAGCTTTTTCCTACCAATTCTTGCCAAAGAGATTCTCTCCTGTGAAAGGAATATTCCCCAGTTTATCCTGTACCCAAATTTACAAGTCAGATGCCTGGAGCCATGCAATCCTACGTGCACCTATGGCAATAGCAGAGGTTCTGCTTATGCACTCAAAGCGGTCAAAGGCTGCACGATTTACAAACTTGGAAACATCCTGAGCATGTTTGACAAGGGCAAGGTAATCCTGCCTCTTATCCTCAGGAAGGAGAGGGCTCATAAGCTCTAAATCTCCCGTGACCTCCTTAAGGAACATTCCCATATATAATATATAGGAACTCATCCTAGCAGAAAGCATGGAAGCCTGGAAGGTTCGACGTCCAAAGGCGTCAAGAGTCCTACACTCACGTCCTGGAGGATTAGATGCATGTCTTTTTGCACTCTTGATCCTTCTTATAGCTGATTCCACCACCATGGAATGGTGTGGTAACTGAGTCTTCTGAAACCCAGAACAAGGAGGAACTCGATACATGGTGTCGAGCCTTCGAGAGTGAGGAGAAGTGGTTAGAGGTGTTTCCCACATCCTTAACATGAGGTCATGCAAGATCTCATGACTAGGTAAGGTAGCTGCCTCCTTGGGAGATTTAGGGTATTGCAGGATTTCCAATTCCTTTGCCCTAGGCTCTTTTTCAGGAGCCACTCTCGGATAAAATCCTGAAAGGACATATCCTCTGGAGGAGACATCCTACGCTGAGAAGAATCATCCTCAGGAAAAAGTACTCTGAATCCTCGGACGAGTCTGAAGACTCTGAAAGCTCTGCCGATACCAAAGCATCTCCGATCCGGGTGATTGTGCAAGGCACGGTACTGGTACCGATCGAAGTCGGCATCGGAGGGGTCTGGTACCGACTTGTCAATACTGGATGGATAAGCATGACTCGGTC
This sequence comes from Ichthyophis bannanicus, assembly GCA_033557465.1. Classification (NCBI taxonomy): domain Eukaryota; kingdom Metazoa; phylum Chordata; class Amphibia; order Gymnophiona; family Ichthyophiidae; genus Ichthyophis; species Ichthyophis bannanicus. The sequence continues at coordinate 364,490,229 of CM066033.1, read as the reverse complement.
CCGGTAGAATACCTGCCGATGTCGATGCAGTCGGTACCGGTTGAATTGTCGCCAGACTGCGTTCAATAGCCAAGAATCTCTGGTCTATCGATGCTGCTGATGCTTGGGTATCGGTACCAGATGAAGCAGCCGGTACCCCAGAGCATGGCACCAGTAGTTCTGCAGAGGTTGAGGCCTCGAGAACATCCTGGAGCCCCATTAGTGCTTTGGAAGCCGAAGCCTCCCGCCGGGGCAATTTTAGGGTACAAGTCCCGGAAGGGCAACGCCAGAGGCATCTCGATGCTTAGAAGGACATCTACCCTTTGAGGACTGGCCAGAGTTATGTTTAGTTACCTGAGATCCATGGGAGGAAGACGAAGCCCTGGAAGATGTCGATGCCACAGACGCTGAATCGAAGTGTGATAGGCGATGGCCTAGTATGTAGCAGAGCTAGGCCTAAAGCCCTTTTTCTCCTGCTTTAAAATGTTATTGCTGATTTTGGAAAATTACAGAATGCTGTTAGCTGTTAGAAAGACATACTGTTCTATTCTGGTTTGATAACATGTTCTGCTTTCCTGGAGATAAGAGAATTAAATACTTTCTTACTGTTTATTGTTTAGATGTCTGATGTCTGTTTCAGTAGAATGCCGCGTCACTGTATCTTTGCTGATTGTGCACTGACCTCGTAATTAGGATGAAAATATAGCAGAGAAACTGAACAGTGTAAGAATATTTTGTCTAGCATTATGAAGATTGTTTAGTGTTTTGAGCCAGGGCTAGAGATACATCTTAGCCTTGCTTTGTTTGGCCTCGCTTTGTTTTGCTTTTGTTAAAAATGCTTCTGATATGCCTTCCACTATCTTTGCAAGCTAACTGATCTTGCAGAAGTAGCAAAATATACTGTAGTAAAAGTATTATGTTTAGTGTTATGTCTAATTGCTGACCCGTGGCTAGTAAGACCCAAGCAGGGGGAGCGAGTCCTGGGCCCGGTCAGAGATGTCTATTGGATGAGAGTAAGTGGGCCACTGTGGCCAATGAGGAGTTTTACCTGTATTAGACTGGAGAAGAAAAGTATATAAACTGTCATTTTTCTGAGCTCTGGGCTCAGACCATTTTGAATGCTACTGCAATCTGAGTCTGTGCACATTAAATTGGCTTGAATCTTTGTCTGACTCCGGGTATTATTTATTGCATTCTTATCAGCTACTACAGGAGGGAAAAATGGTGCTAAGTTTAGCAGCTCAGTTTTGCTGGCCCCTCTTCAACATCATCTCACAGGCAACACACTCCGAAATAGAGTAGTCAGGACCTAAACATTTGAGGCACCACTCATGGGTGTCGGTGACGGAGATGGTAGCGCCACACTTGGAACACTTTTTAAAACCAGAAGCGGGTTTTTCCATTTTAAAGGAAAAGTTGGGCCTAGTGCCCAAAATGGCGCGTGGCACCTGAGGAGAAAATACCTGGAAGAGACTCCAGAAGTTATTTATTTATTTATTTATTTATTTTTTAAGGAAAAAGAAAGAAGAACCGGCAGTACCAGTGTAGCGTCGATGGAAGGCAGACGCAACCACAAAAAAGAAGAATAAAAGGGAATATTTTCTGCGGTGAAAGGATGTGCGACCTGTCGGCTCCGCGGAAAACGAAGAACTGGAGAGGGACAGTTCCGGGAAGGCAGCATGCAGGTGCTGTGGGATGCTCTCAAAAGCTTCCCTATTGGACGCTGGGGAGCGTTCCCGCGCAGGCTCCATCGGTACCGACGATACCCATATGTGAAGACTACATTCCTGCTTGTTCCTGGAGATAGCTACTAGAACTATGCATTTACAGACCAAAGTTAAACTACATTAAACTCAGCACAGCTGTTCACATTTAGTTCAGTGTTGATTTTTTTTGAGCACAATTATTTCCAAAGTACCAAGGATGGTCAAACATAAAAGATCTGTGATACACTAGAAGTAAATCCCTGGGATAATTTTAATTAGCATGGTAATCCATGCTAATGGGATGCATTTGGAATTACTTCTGATGCAGTAAATTGCACTGTAGATCATCAGTTTATTTTCCAATTAGCACTGAAACTTTACTTTCTCTTCAGAGGTGAAGTATAATTTTAAATTCCAATTCACTTCAATGATAGTCAAAAATTCAGCATGGGGTTCCCAAGGTAAGAGCCCAGTGTCCCCTGGCCTGGGCCCTTCATTCAGAGAGCTCACAAACCTCTAGCATGCCCCCTGGTGTATAATCTGATTACCAGGTGGTCCTCTTCAAACCGCTACCAACATGGAAAATGGTGGCAGTGCAACTGATGGCAACATCAGCAGCTATGGTAATCTGTGACACTGTCTCTAACATAGCTGCCTGAAGAATTTAAAAACTTATGACTCAGGATAATTATTACATCTTACTATGTGCACTTCTGAATAATGTACTAAGCAACATAGAAACATGATGGCAAAAAAAGACCACACGGCCTATCTAGTCTGCCCTTCCATATCAACTACAATAATCCCCTTTTTATCTTTGGAAATCCTCTGTGTTTGTCCCATGCTTTTCTGAATTCAGATACTTTCCTCGTTTCCAACACCTCCACTGGGAGACTATGCCATGCATCTACCACTCTTTCCGTAAAGAAATATTTCCGCATATTACTCCTGAGTCTATCCCATTTCACTCTCATCTTATGTCCCCTCGAAGCAGAGCATGCCTTCAATTGAAAAAGACCCGCCTGTACATTTATGCCAGAGAGGTATTTAAATGTCTCTATCATATCGCTCCTATCCCACCTTTCCTCTAAAGTATACATATTAAGATCTTTAAAGCTGTCCTCATATGCTTCATAATGAAGACCACTTACCATTTTAGTAGCCACCCTCTGCACTGACTCCAACCTGCCTATATCTTTCTGAAGATGCAGTCTCCAGAACGGGTAGAAAAGGCGACTGTGAAAGGATTAATGGGTGTATAGGGAGAGTAATGGCCAGCAGAAAAAAGGTGATAATGCCTCTGTATAAGTCTCTGGTGCGACTTCATGAATCCTTTCACAGTCGCCTTTTCTACCCGTTTAGCTACTATAAGATCGTCAGACATAATTACGACCTGACCCGCTCTTTTTTGTGGACAGAAGTACCTCACCCTCTACACTGTACAGCTCCTTTGGATTTTTGCAGCCTAAATGCATGACACTGCATTTTTTGGCATTACATTTCAGCTGCCATATTCTACATCATTTTTCAAGTTTAGCTAGATTCCTCCTCATGTTGTCTACTCCTTCCTGTGTGTCTACTCTATTGCAGATTTTGGTATCGTCTGCAAACAAGCAAACTTTACATGACAGTCCTTCCACAATATCACTAACAAAGATGTTAAAGGGCAATTAACTTTATACCATGCCCTCTTCCCCACCCTACCTTCCCTAGGCTATATCTCTTTTTTTTTAGCTGGTCAGAAATATTCTGAAGATCTGCTTGCATCTCTTGGCTGCCAAAGAATGAGAAGATGAACCAATCACTCAGGTCCCACATCATTTCAATGCATATACTCGTAGCTACTTGCTATTAATGAATTGCAACACAAAACAGTTTAAGGTTTCAGTTCAGTAATTAAACGAGACCAATAACAGAGTTGTTCACTGAAATAGATATTTGCTGAAAACTACTACTATTACTACCAAAACAGCAGATCAGTCATCATCTAATGGCATCAATACGGAACAAATTATACACAGTTTTCCAGATAAGTCTTGAAAAAATCCTCTGGGCATGTGTTGCAGTTTCTATGAGTATGTGCCTCAATTCTGTAACTGAACTAATACGCTCAACTCCAGAAGTAGAGAAGGGAGGGCACACGTGACTGATGAACTGTCATCTTCAAAGAACATCTGTTATAATTAAGGGAACTCGGCTTTCTCTAAAGCCAAGCAGTTCACTTAGGGGGATTTTTACTAAAATGTGCTGTTAGTGTGGGGTTCAGTGTGAGGTAAGTCTGCCACGCTAACAGCATGATGGGGCCCTATGCTACAAATACCATGCTAATCTGTTAGCAGGTAACTGGGCAGATTAGGGGAATTGACAATGCACTGCCGTTAGCCCACGCATCTTTGGCATGCGCTAGCTGTGGCTGTTGCTGTTAGCATGGATGCACTTAACACTTCAAAAGGTGGCATTAACTACATCTGCATTTCAGTTAGTGTGGTGCCACAGGGTTAACAGCAGGACGGACAGATGCACGCCCCTAAGATTAGTATCAGTCTCCACGCTAGATTTGCGACCTAATCACACGCTAACAATGCATTTTAGTAAACATGATCTTTAGTCACATAGATGGGCCTTCCTAGCTAAGACGGATAATTGCTAATATGCATTATGAGGACAACACAGGATTTTGGCCATTTAACATGCCCTAACTGTCAAGCCCCTGTGTTACCTGCTCTTAATGCATGCTAGTTAACTGTTGTATAAGCTACATAATAATGAGATGCAACACATGTGAATGCATGCAAAACACCTCTCTATTATGTAAACCGAACATAGCTTTCTTTAACTTTGCAAGTTGCATTATTCCTGGTATAACCACCAGCTTTGAACATGCTCCTTATTTGATAGCTTGACCCTGAGCAGTAGTACTGTGCAACTACTACTAGGGGCCCACTGCTACCATTTAATGCCAGCAGTCTAGAGGACAGCAGCGACTGAGAATTGCTCATATGAATACCTCCCCCAACCTGGCTAAACACCAGGGACAACCCCAGCAGGTCCCATAGGGAGTAAGCCAGGTTTGGGATGGGAGGAAGCAGTTCACGTTAGCAAAACTAGCCTCAATTACACAGCTTCTGGTATAACTCTGAATAGGGGTTTACTCAACTGCAGAGCTATCAAGTTCAAAAGGTGAAATTAGACTTACCTGCTAATTGTTGTTCCTGGAGTAGATCCAGTCTAGTCCCGGACCTCTGAGTTAACAATCCCATTCAGCAGCCTGGAGACTGAGGAACCTCCTTTTTCTGTGATGTCATCTGTATATCTTCCAGGAATCCGCCTGCCTCCATCAGTTCACAATTGACAAAGCAGACTCTCTGGAGCAACAAGTAAGAATCAAACTTTTTTTTTTTTAACCGCATAAAAATCTACCGTAACATTCTGTTACTAACCCGAACACTAACTTAAACAACAATCTGAAAACTTTAAATGTGCTGAGGCTTTCCCCCCATCTGATTGGGCGAAACCTGTCCCAGATATGTCATCCTTGCTTTCAGGAAAGCTCCCCACCAGGTGGTTCGGTTTACCTGCCATAATCCCGACCTTCAGGCTGATATTTGCAGATTCACCATGCTGGGACGGGACTCGGGACTAGACTGGATCTACTCCAGGAACAACAATTAGCAGGTAAGTCTAATTTCACCTTCCTGATCGTAGCTCCAGTCTAGTCCCGGACCTCTGAGTATGTACCAGAGCAGTAATCTTCATGGGAGGGACCGGCAACCCCAGCCTGAAGGACCGCTGATCCAAAACGCACATCTTGTGCCGCCTGTACATCGAGCCGGTAATGCTTCAACAAAAGGATTCAAGGAAGACCAAGTCGCCGCTCTATAAATCTCTAGCGGCGGCACCAAGCAAAGCTCTGCCCAGGATGCCGCCTGAGCCCTGGTGGAATAAGCCCTAAGCCCTTCCGGCACCAATTTGCCCTTCAAGACATACGCTGACGCGATTGCCTCCTTGATCCACCTGGCTATAGAGGCCTTAGACGCCGCCTCACCAGCCTGGGCCCTCCGAACAGGACAAACAACCTTTCTGATCTGCGAAAACTCGCCGTCCGCCGCAGATACTTCTTCAACGTCCTTCGAACGTCCAAGCTCCTAGAGGCTGGACCCCCCAAGTGTCTACTAAACACCGGCAGAGAGATGTCCTGATTCATACTTCCAAACAAAGACATGCATGGTACCATTCAGGGCTTTATCTTATAAAAAGGCAGACTCAGAGCAGACCACCTTTGGCGGAAGCAGCAGTCTCCTGCTTCACTAAAAGCATATAGAGAATGCTCAAACTACTATCAGGCACAAGTAACAGTTGCTAAGGAACGGTATTACTCAGCTCTTGTTCTGAAATCCTTCAACCGACCAAAAAAACTCTATGCAATTATTTCACAGCTATCTTCAACCTCCACCTCCTCTGTTATTCAATCCTGGAACAGTCCCTCAGCAGACATGCTAACTTCCTAATTTTTTTAAAAATAAGATCCAATATATTAGTTCATCTTTTTCGATCAGTTTTACTCCAAAAAACCCTGAGACTAGCCTACTGGCCACTCCTCTTCCCTGGTATTCCTGGAGTCATTTTCAAGAAGCTAGTTCCTCTCAGTTGTCAAAAATTATTTCATCCTCAAAGAAAACAACCTGTAACTTAGATCCCATTCCTTCATCATGGATTACTGAACCATCTCTAAGTCTTTTACCTTTTGCATGTTCCATCATAAAGTCTATTCTTGTTTCCATTTCGGTCTCATCACCTTGGAAAAGAGCAATAGTGCGGCACATAATGAAAAGTCAATCCTCCGACATAACAGACCTTTCAAACTATCGACTAGTATCTACCTTACCATATCTTTCCAAACTGACAGAATGATTGGCCTTTCAACAACTATCTGATCACCTTGAACAACTGAATATCCTTCATCCTGGACTTTTGGCCTGATTTTAGCTCTGAAACGGTTCTTACATCTCTTCTGAATGAGGTTCATAAGGCACATTACTGCGGGAAACTCTCTCCAGCAATCTCATTAGATCTTTCATCAGCATTTGACTTGGTTGATCACTTTACCCTTCTTTCTTGTCTATCAGAGGACAGCATTTTGGGTCAGGCATTGGATTGGTTCACTTTATTCCTGTCAGACTGTTCATATCAAGTCTGCACTGGCCACTCCACCTCTGTGGTACAGCCGCTTCATTGTGGCATGCCACAGGCTCTCTTCTGTGACCACTTCTATTTATGTTAGTCCTCTTGCAACACTAATTCAAGTCTTCAATATTAGTGCTTATTTCTATCCGGATGATATCTTGCTTCTATGCTCATGTTGACTCCCTCTCTCCTGACTTGTCTACCATTAACCAAACTCCTATTGCGGTCTCTTCTTGGCTCCATACTAGCTACCTCAAATTAAACCCTACTAAAATTTTGGCTATCTGAATTATGGGAAATTCCCACCTCCCCCCAATCGTTAACTCCTTGCATTGGTAATGCCCAGATTCAACTCTCCCCGTCCTTGAAATACCTGGGAGTGATCTTTAACCACACATCAACTCTACTATGAAAAAATCATTCTATGCCCTTTGTCAGTGCTGCTCTCTTTGACCTTTTCTGAATTCAGATTCTCTCATCTCCCTTCTCTTGCAGTACATAATCTCGCAATTAGATTCCTGCAGTGCTATATATGCAGGTTTTCCCCCAATCTAAGCTTAAATGTTTACAATCAATACAGAATACTGCCATTCATATTCTGATCCCAGGGGTGGCTCTATAATGAGGCCGAGTGAGGCAGTAGCCTCAGGCAGCATCTTTTTGGGGGCGGCAAAAATTGCCCCCAAAAAGACCGCCTCACTCGGCATTCAAAATAATAATAATTTTAAAACAAAATGGCTGCAAATGCTGCTTCTGCAGCGGCAGCATGAAGTGCCCCATGGCAGCCACCTCCCCAGAAGAGCCCTCACAAACCTCCACTCCCTCCTGCGCCAGCTCTGCTTTGCAGAGCCGCGCGAAGAGACAGTGTTTCCCTTTTGCGTGGCTCTGTTAAAGCTGAGCCCACGGGGGGGGTGGGGGGAGTTTATGAGGGCTCTTCTGGAGAGGCCACCGCTGCGGGGCACTTCATGCTGCTGCTGCTGTAGCGGCAGCAGCGTTTGCAGTCACTTTTTTTTTTCATAGTTCCAGTTCCCTTAAAGGAGGTCTGGAGCTGGGCTGGTGTGTGTGTGTGTGTGGGGGGGGGGGGTGGTTAGCACAGGAAATAGCAATGGCCAGATGGGGGGAGGGCTAGGACAGGAAACTGGCTGATGGGGGGGTTATAATGGGAAATGGGCTGATCAGGATGGGGGACTAGTATTGCTAATGGGCTATGGGGGGCTAGGACTAGAAATGGGTTGATGGGGGGACTAGAACTGGAAATGGACTATCGGGGGGCTAGGACTGCTAATGGGTTATCAGGGGGAACTAGAACTGAAAATGGGCTGATTGGAGGTTAAGAATGGAAACAGGCTGATCAGGAGGGGGGTTAGAACTGGAAATGGGCTAATGCGGGGTTAGAACTGGAAATGGGATGATCGGGAGGGGGGCTAGGACTGCTAATGGGCTGAATGGTGGGGTTAGGCCTGGAAATGGGCTGATTAGGGGGCTAGGACTGGAAATGGGCTGGATGGGGGGGTTAGGACTGGTAATAGGCTGATGGGGGCTAGCACTGGAAATGGGCTGATTGGGGGATAGGACTGGAAATGGGCTGGGACTGGAAATGGGCTAATGTGGGAGGGAAGGAGGGTGCTGCTGGCCCTGGAAGAAAACTACAAATGGGCTGATGCGGGGGGATGGTAGAATAGGTCTGGAAGGGAGCAGATACTGAGAGGGTCTGCCAGGGGAAGGAGGGGGCTGGAAAGGAGCTGACATCTGGGATGTATGGAAGGGAGCTGATACTTGGGGATGGGAGTAGTAGGTGACTGGGTAATGGTGAGGAGGCTGGAAGGGAGGCAACATGCGAATGGCACTGGAAGGGGGATGGACAGAGGGTAGGGTGAATGGTAGGGAGCTGACCTGGAGGGTGGCACTGAGAGTGGAAGTGAGCTGATACCTGGGATGGTATGTGGACTAGAAGGGGCTGGACAGTGGGGAAAGAGGGGGGCTGGAAAGGAATGGACACCAGTGGCAGTCACGGGAATGCAAGGTGGTCGACATTTGAAGGTACTGGGAGGGGAGGACTAGAAAGGAGGCTGATATTGGGGAGGGTTACTAGAACTGGAAATGGGCTAATGGAAGGAAGTGAAGAAAACAAAAGAAGAGATAAGAAATGGCAGATGGAACATAGACCACAGAAAGAGAGCTAAGAGAAGACAGGAAAGCAGAAGCCTCAGATCAGGACTAGCATGATCAGAATAAAATGGTCGGACAAGGGTAGAAAAAATAATAGTATTTAATTTTTGTGATTGGACTTTGTGCTATCTTTATATTTTACACTGTATTGTGGAACTGCATCTCTTATTTATCTGATGTTGAACTGCATGTGGACTCTGGCTTCTTGGGGTTTCAGTTAAAATTTTGTCTACATATTTTTATTTTTACTTTAGATTGTGGTTACTTCTTCTGTATTTGGTGAGGGTCGATGTTGTGAGTGTGTGACTGAGGTCAGGTGTTCTGTTAACATGGAGTTTGTACATAAAGATCTATACTGTACTGTAGTAATTTGACTTGTTCAGCTTTTCAAATAGGTGTATGGATGTTCCTGGGCCCACTATAGTATTTACAGTGATGCTTTTTTTGGATGGGCTCCTTATGTGAGTTTTGGAAGTTTGTGCTGATATGGTATGGTATGGTAGGTTTGCTCTTTGTTGTAGGGTTTTGTATTAGTTCATAATATGCCTGGTACTGGAGAATAGTGGTGGTGGTTGTTAGTGAGATGATCAGAATCAGAATTTTTTTTTAAATATTGAGTTCTGTGGGTGAATGTCCTGGCTGCTCTGCACCTACTGTGGATGCAAAATATATGTTAAAAAAGAAAAAGCAAGAACCATAACGTGGTTTATAACAAAATAAAAATGAGTTATAATTAAGTTTTATAAACTGTGCTGTTGGTTCTTGCTGTCTTAGTTCCTTGGTGTGCAAACAGGACCGTACCTAGCCCTGTGCAAGCGGTGCAGCCGCACAGGGCGCAAAGGCTTAGGGGGCGCATTTCAGCTGTCTGCTGTTGCCCTGTCGCTGCTGGCAGGACAATAGCAGGCAGCCGAAATGCGCCCCCAAGCCTTTTCGCAGCACTTTAAGTAGGTCTGGTCCCTCCCTCCTCCGACACAATGTCAGAGCAGGGAGGGGACAGATCTGCTTAAAGTGCTGGCGCCTTTCAGATCGGGCGCATGCCCCCCCTCCTCCTCCCCATACCTCTGTTCAGCGTTGCCTGCTCATTCCCTGCTGCCGGCACCGTCTTGAAAAAAACAGAGGGTGGCAGCAGCAGCAGGGAAAGAGCAGGCAGCGCTGGACGGAGGTATGGGGGGAGGGGGGGCATGCGCCCGAGCTGCAAGTCGCACAGGGTGCGATTGCAGCTCGTTACGGCCCTGTGTGCAAATATCTTGCATTTCCTCCATATAATCTGATCGGCTTTTTGGTTTGGTTCAGTCTCTGATTGGATTTCTGAAAAAGCCCAGCCCCTTCTAAAGGGGGGGGGGGGCCCATCTCATTCTTCACCTCAGGCAGCAGATTGCCTTGAGCCGCCCCTGTCTGATCCACACTAAAAGGACAGACCACATTACCCCCTTCTAAAAAATCATCACTGGTTACCTATCGCTTTCTGTATCCCGAATAAGTTCTTGACTCTAGCACATAAAGTACTCTACACCAGCATGCAACATATTGCGTTTCTTTCTTGACTTTTTGCACTCCTGCCCATGTACTCCAATCCCTTCATGATAGCCATCTTCACAAACCCCTTCCTTCCTGTGCAAGACTGGAATCTACCAGGAACTCAGCTTTCTTTTTCTATGTACCCACTCTCTGGAATTCTCTACCACATCATATCCACCTTAAGCCTTCATTCTGCTCCTTTAAAACTCAAGTTAAAACTTTTCTATTTCAGTAGGCCTTTGGGACCTAAATCAGCCGGCACAGTCACTGGAGTCTTGCACGCTCTAGTCTTATTAGATTTACCCGACTGTATTTTCTGATTTCTCTTTTTCTTTCCTTTTTTTTTTATCATTTGGCATTCCTTTCTTTGTTTCATAAAACATTTTTAACCATTGCAAACCAGTTTGCCTTTACAAGAAAGGTAGTAAACGAAATACCAATAAATATAAACCAACTGCAACAACTCAAAAGAACAGAGATGTGTCTCAGATGTTCTGACTAGACAATTACTCAGTTAAAAATCTGTACATTTTACATCATACCTTAAAATCATAATAGATAAAAACAACCACCCTTAATATATATTTTTGTAGTAAAATTAATATATACCCAGAACATCTAATGGGCAAAACGGCATTCTCAACCTGCAAGTTAGTCATGAAATGTTTCTAATAGCATATGCAAGTAAATCACACAGGGATTATGAACCTACTTTCTAGAAAAAAATCATGGATTCTGCTATACAGAACAAGTGCAGTTAAGTGGCTAAGACCCAAAGGTTTTTAAATAAATGAAGCAAACCTTTGTGGAGGGGAGGGGAGAAAAGACTATTTCTTCTCCCACTGTAACCCCTCTTCATTCTGTTTATTATTCCCCCTTCCCACCTCTTCGCCATTATCTTTGTACTTTATCATGTACATATATTCTCTTGAGTTCCTCCATCCATGTAGATTGAGGTTACCATGGCTACCAAAGGTTAGCAAGTCAAGGGAGGGGCAAAGGTCCCTTAGTATTCCATTTGCAATGACAGGCTGAAATATCAGAAAATTTTTAGCAATACCACAAGATGACACATGTAGACTTGAATTCATTTAATTGACAAGGTTTTATTCCACTCATCAACATACCAAAATGCCACACCTTTCCTGGCTTAGGAGTAGGGTTTATTGCTGTCATATGTGATGAGGACAGCCTGCCTTCATCTCCAGGGAAGTGGGAAACCCCACAGCCCCTAGCCCAAGGAGCATAACTGAGGTAGGGACACCTATGCAGAGAGGAGCAGCAGCCTAGGATAAGCCATAGGAGAAAGAGCTGGGCAGAATTCGGCCTGGGTTTTAGAAATCTCCCAACACAAAGACACCGGGATCAAGTTCAAAGGTGGTTTCCCAGGGATCTGGGGAAGGGTGTGTTGCAGGCTTACTCCCATGGCAGGACAAGACATATATGCTTCAGGGCAAACCCTGGGAAGCCTTCTGCCCACACCTCCCTATGCATTCCCTCTTGCCCAGTCCACATTAAACAAAAAGGCCAACAAGGCTACTCACATGCCCGACGGTCTAGCATCAGATATGCAGTCCAAGAATTCTGTGCCTCAGTTTTATGGATTCAGGTGTTTCAGGCATTGTGGGTAGCTCCCAAGGGGGCTGACTCCAGGAAGGAGCCCCTCTGATCTTTGGAAGCATAAGGCGGGAATGCATGGGGAAGTTTGGGTGGAAGGCTTCCCAGGGTTTGCCCAGAAATTAAGGGCAGAATGGACTGAATTGCTGAGATAAACTGCTTTCAGTACTGAACATTGTTATTAATGGAAAGTGGGTAAAAGAGAAAACCCTTCAAGAGGGATGGGCTAAGTAGCCCTAGTTTGGCTCAAAGAGGACAGCAGCCAGCCGGTTTAGTGAAGAGCGGCACACTTTTCAGCTTTATAAGTTTTAACCAGAGAGTACTTCAGGGGGTGTATGACTGTTCTTTTTATTGTTGTTTGATTTATATTTGTGTCTGTGTGGAAGACACATGGGTTGGGAACATGCCCATAGGTGTCAGAACGGGGTGGGCCACAGGGGCCCGGGCCCCCAGCAAATTTTTGTCCACCAGCAGGAAATTAAAATCCATAATAGTGTGTGATGACATTGGCTCTGATTACTTGCTGGCTCATGCTGGCTGCGACGGTTGAAGGGAGAGAACATGCGTGGACAAAGAGTCCTGCTAGGCTTTGAATGGTGGCTCTCCTGCTGCTCGCTGTGAAAGGACTGCCAAGCAGCAGAGACTCTGTACACTTTCTCCCTGCAGGAGAAGAGAGGGCCGGGGCTCAGAGCCTCTTTCCTGTTGATTCTCCAGGACTGCTGCCTGCAGAGCATGTGGGGCTCTGCTGGGGAAGGGCTGGCAGCAGCGGGAATGGAGTCCAACAAAAAAGCATTATACCACATAAACAACGAAGGCCCAGTCTGTGCGTGGTATTCAAAAGTCCTTTATTGAAGATTTCTTCACCAGGGGTACACAAAGGCACCACAAAGGGGATTCACTGGCCAAACCAGACACAGCCATGTTTCAGCTATGCCTTCCTCAGGGGTACACTTGGCGTACTAAAACCACAACCAATGACAAAAGTATAAATAAATAAATAAATTGATTAAAACATATTAAAATAGAATGAATAAAACTAATACAAACGTAAATATTAAACAAAAAAAGCTATCATGAACAAATATAAAAGGCCATTTAAAAACGGATCAATGCATCTTAAAAAAAAAAGTATATCTGAAAATAAATAGTTAAAACTCAACCACAAACATCCAAAAATAAGCTGAAAACAAAACAATAAATAAATAAATGTATATTTGAAATCAAGGGATGTGACATACATGACTGAATGGACAAAACCTCTTCATACACCATGACTTGTTCTCCTCTCGATAAAAGTCTTTCTGTAATATCTTAAAAAATTGAAGGGAGAGAAAAGAAAAAAGTATCAACCCTATTGTTAATGTGGGCTAAACCTGGCATTATAAAACACAAACTTTAAGGAGTCAGATGAGGAAGTACATGTGAGGAAAGAAGCGTGAGGAAAGAGCATAATCACTAAAGCAAAAAGGGGGCTAAAGTTATATAACTACATCAAACACCCTCAGCACCCCAAGTAGTTTCAGAAAAGCGTGTAAATGTACTACACAAAGGGCAATTTCCTTATCGGCCCCACTTATATGGAACTCTCTCCCTCCCGATGTGCGATCCATGGATGATTTAAAGGAGTTCAGAAAACAACTGAAATTTGTACTCTTCACTGAGTACTATGGCACAGACATCTAACAGTCTCTATTATTATAGCCTGCATGTAACTTGTTTTACTGTAACGGTTCCTTGATGTTGTGTATCCCAATTTTACCTTCACTCTTTAGTTTAGTCAGTGTATGCCCCCCTGTCTCTGTTCTCCCTTCTTGTGTCTTGGTAACCGCTTTGATTTAAGGAAAAGGCGGTATAGAAAACCTGTTAAATAAATAAATAAATATAGATTAACAAACCATAACTACCATTATATTGAGCTAAAAGTAAGATCATAAATTTGATTAAAAACACTATTGGATCCCAAATCGGGACAGGTTTGTAACACCTAAAAAAAAGCGCCCAACTAAAACCAAATAAAAATGTATTTAAAACAGAACATAGCCCAAATTAAAACTAATATTAAAATATCCAAAGGATGGCCTGATGTCCAGCGGGTAGGACGCTTTGCGTTGAAGCTCCCGAGAGGCCTACTTAGAATCCTGACTTAATACCTATACAAATTTACTATTTCGCTCCGAGCTGACCGGGGCACCTCGGGGGGAATGGCGGCCCATAAACCAGCGCGCTTGGACTTCGGGTCTCCTTCTTCTTCTCACGGAAAACGCTCCAAAACAGAGGTGTCCTCCCCACAGAAGATGGCTCCATTTCGTGAAAACCCCGAGATGCACCTGGAGATTTTGGAGGAAATACGCGGCGTGAAGGAATTGGTGCAGTCCAATGGAGAAGCGCTTCGAGCCATGCGAGAAGACTTTGGAGTGCTCCAGGACCGACTTGAAAGTCTTTCATTACGGCAGGACAACATGGCGGGGGTCCTCGACTCGCACGAGGTGCGCTTGGGCAAACTGGACGAGGCTGAGCGCCAGATACAGAATCTTCAAAAGGAGTTAGAAGATAGCAATAATCGAGCCCGTCGCAACAATGTGAGGCTCCTCGGAATGCCGGAGGGGGTGGAAGCGGGAGATATGAGAGAATTCTTGCTCAAAACTCTTCCCTCCTTGCTGAAGATCACTTTTCACAGAGAACTGGAAATCGATCGAGCACACCGTGTTCCTGCCCACATGGCGCTCAACCGCACGACCCCCCGGCCTATTGTCTTTAGCTTGCTACGATATCAACAAGTGGAACAAATTTTACATGCTGCCCGAGCGAATCATCATTTGGAATTTGAAGGTCGTAAGGTCTCCTTCTTTCCTGATTTGGCAAAGCCTACCATTGACCGTCGGAAGAAACTTCTTGCTTTTCGCCCTCGACTTCAACAGCTACAAGCTCGCTTTGGCCTGTTATATCCAGCGAAGCTCCGAGTGACTCTCCACAACCAAACCAGGACGTTCGAAGATCCTGATCTACTATCAACATTTTTAGACTCCAAAGAAGCAGAGCAGATGCGCTAATCCCAAATCTTGGACTCTTATTTGCCGGCTCCATCCGCCATTTTGAAGGGCCCGATGCGGCGGTCATAGCCACGTACAGAAATAGCCTGGACTTTCTTTCTTTCTCTATCTGACTTTTGTTTTTTGGTCTCCTATCCCTCCATGATGTGTGCCTCGGTCGGATTCGGAGCACGCACAGTCCTACAGGTTATGTGTTTTTTCAATTTCGGCCTTCTCTGGGGTTTCTCCCCGCAGACATATGGTCGCCAGTAATTTTGGGGTTTTGCTTCTCCTCTACCGTACTGCGGTTATCTTTGTTAATGTGGGGCGCTTCATTGTATTATATTAGCTTAATTTTCCTCTGTCATGTGTACAGCCAGACACAGTCAGTTTGAGGGACATAGTGAAATTATGTGTGCTATCATGCTCAGAATTTTTAACTTTTCTGAATGGCCTTATGTAAAATCTTATCATTCACCGTCAAAGGCATTAATGGTCCACTCAGAGGAGAGAAAATCCTTAGCTATCTTAGCCATGAGCATGTTGATTTAGTGTTTCTTCAGGAAACGCATTTAAACTCTGCTGAAACACTGAAACTCAATGCTAAGCCTCACATGGTAGCTGCCTATTCTCCCACCGTTTTCAAATGATACGGGATAGCCACTCTGGTTAAGAAGTCTTTGCACGCTACTGTGCCTGATATTTGCACTGACAAGGAGGGTAGATGGGCCCGTGTACACCTTGAGGTTGGAGATAGTGAATACACGTGTATTTGCATTATGCCCCGAATGTGGACAACCCTGCTTACTATGCAAGTATTGCGCAGTTGGCCTCGGCCTCTGCCAATGCTCCATAACTACTTGGTGGCGATTTTACTCAAGTGTTCCCTCAATCTTTTCTTCTCAAACAAGGTGCTCGTAGGTTGGAAGATCCAGTACCGAGTAGACCTGTGTGGCTAGATATAGAAGCGGGCCTTTGCAAACCGATTCCTCTTACCTATCTCCCTGGTATGACTCTCCCATCAGACTCCCACCATCCACCAATGCTTTTAGACACTTTAGGTGCCTTTAATGCTCTTATGCAATCTTTAGACTCCCGACTCTGGTCAGTGCAACTTCAGCATCGCCTTCGGTGCACTAGAGTACTCCCGCCATCGGCATTCTTTACATAAGGTTGATTGGAGACTTTCCGATCTCTCGGTAGTTCACCGGGTGTAGCATCCAATTTTACTAAACCTTCTGTAATGCTATAACTAGAGATACCCCTATAGCGCAGAAAGTATGGGAGAGAGAATTGCATGTGACTTTGACCTCGGAGCAATGGAGCCTTATCTGGAATAGAGGGACACGGGTTCCCGACCCGCCTCACTCATTCAGACCCTCTTCTTTCTAGCCCACCGGTGTTTTTACACTTCTCACAGATTAGACAAATGGAACACTACTCAGGGCAATGGTTGCTGGACACGTCCTGCGGCCATTGGTTCATTGCCTCATGTTATGCATGAATATCCCGCACTACAGTATTACTGGCGTCGGGTCTGGGGTCGTATTTAGTCTATCTCGCACTCTCAGGCGCCCCCTTCTTGGAGGATAGTGGGACTTCGCCTAGTTGCGGGGATCCCCTCTCTCCCAAAAATGGCTTATCTCCTTTCGAACTTTATGCTTGGCATAGCTATTTCCCTAATTAAGTAATACTGGAAAATTAGCTCCCATTTGAGCCCCAATGAATGGTGGACTCATGCCTGTCTTTACAGTAAATATGAACAAATACCTCGTCTGTTCGCTTCCTCCGTTCAGACTCCTTCTCATTGGTCTCAATGGAAGATGCTCAATGATTATGTACATTTTGCTAAATGCTCTCATCTGACTGTCTAACTTTGTATATATCTCTGTCCCATGATCATGCTGTATTGTAGATACTCTTTTGATCGTTTGATGTATAATCACTGTTAATTGGAAGCGCTCACATGCTGATATAATCGGGTAGAGAAGAAGCATCGGGGTGGGGGGTAATGGGTTTACTTTTCCTTATTGTATACTTGTTTTGTCTCTTTTGGTGTGTTGTTTCTTTTGTTTGTTGCAAAATGAAAATAAAAGTTTAAAAAAAAAAAAAATATCCAAAGGATTATAGGTTGCCTTACTGACGTGCAGTCTATCGGATCTTTTGCAACACGGAAAAACGCCTGCATTTTTTATCCAGGCGCAAAGCTGTCATCGGGTGACCTATTTGCATAGATTTATTATGGACTATCCTTATTTTAAATTAATACTGTGTGTACTGTTCCTTACTATACTACAAAAATCCAAATGATCACATCTCCTTTTTATCTTTATCGTCAGCTTGATATACCGCTCACACCAATCGTACCAGAGCGGTTTACAAAATTGTTTAAAAACAAATACTGCTTTTGAAAGGAAACAGAATGCCAGTACTCAGATAGGAAAGAAATAGAAAGTAGGGCAATGACAGCAGACAATGGAGGGCTATGACACCGGGGAGGGGTGCCAACAGAAAATTCAGCGGGGATCAGGAGCCAGGGGAGGGGGGGGGGAGGTCAAAAGCTGTGCAGAAAAGGTGGGTCTTTAGTTGGGCCTTAAAGGTGGTGAGGGAGTGTTCCAGGCAGAGGACAGACTGGAGTGAGCTACAGAGCCTGGGGCCAAGGAAAAAGAAGGCAGAGGAACAGGTGGATTCCAGGTGGCCTTGGGATGGGGATGGAAGGGACATACGCTTGGAGTGAATGGACCTAAGGAGTCGGTGAGGTGTATGAAGACGAACCAGATCAGAAAGGTAGAGAGGGATGCCAGTGTGTAATGATTTGTGCACAAAGATGAGGATCTTCTACTGAATACGGAATGGAACCGGATGCCAATGCAAATGGATAAGAATGGGAGCAATGTGATCTGTTCATGAGACGTGTGTCAGAAGATGTGCGGCGGTGTTCTGAACGAGCTGAAGTCTACGTAACTGGCACTGGGGGAGGCCGGCCAGGGTAACATTGCAGTTGTCCAGGTGGGAAACGACAAGGGATTTACACAAGAAACATCTTATTTTAAACGGAGGTGGATGGGCCGTTAGATGATCCATATACCCATTCCGATATCTACTAGATTACAAACTATCTCCAAAAGATGCAATACTATAACATTTTCATTTTGTACATTCAATGAATAGAAATGGAATACAAGAATCAGCCATTGGTCCCATTAAACCCAAGAGATAGTACATATTTAGAAAAGGGGTATGTGGACAAACAACATTAAAACACTATATAGTAACCTCTACTCTGCAGAATAACAAAACAGTTTATAAATAACGTGTGTTGTCCCTATAAGTACATCACTGGATCATTAAAAACTGCATTAACTATAAATTCCAGAGATAAATACATAAGAGAATATCCATGAGAAACGTGTACTGTCCTTATGGGTACACCGCTGGATCATTAAAACCACATTAACTACAACCATTTACAAACCATAACTATCATTATATTGAGCTAAAAGTAAATTCATAAATTTGATTAAAAACGATATTGAATCCAAAATCAGGATAGGTTTGTAACACTTAATTGAGGCGCCCAACTAAAACCAACAACAATGAATTTAAAACAGAACATAGTCCAAATTAAAACTAATATTAAAATATAACAAAGGATTATAAATTGCCTTACTAATGTGCAGTCTATCAGATCTTTTGCAACACAGAAAAATGCCTGCAGTTGCGCACTATGGAAACTTTAATTTCGGCACGAAGCTGTCATCAGATGACCTATTTACATAAAATTGTTAGACTATCCCTCTCTTAAATTAATACTGTGTATACTGTTCCTTACTATACTACAAAAAAACAAATGATCTCCACGTCTTCTTTTTACCCCGCAGGAGATTTACACAAGAATCGTCTTATTTTAAACAGAAGTAGAGGAGCCATTAGATGATCCATTTACCCATTCTGATATCTACTAGATTACAAACTATCTCCCAAGAATGCAATAGTATAAAATTATCCATTTTGTACATTCAATGAATGGAAATGGAATACAAGAATCAGTCATTGGTCCCGTTAACCCCAAGAAATAATAAATACTTTAACAGGGGGTATGTGGACAAACAACATTAAAGTACTATACGGTGACCTCTACTCTGCAAAATAAGAAAACTATATATAAATTAAAAACGTGTGTTATCCCTATAGGTGCATCATTGGATCATTAAAAACCACATTAATTACAAATTTCACAGATAAATACATTAGTAATAAAACCACCCCATAGTAGTATAAATGAATAATTATACCCATAAATAAGCAAACTAGAAGCAAATAATAGAGCCATTGACTTTAAATTCCAAAACATAAATAACTAAAAAACTATTAAAAACATAACCCATATCAAAAAATACAGATTAAAAAAATCATAAATTAAGAATTAATAAAAATTAAAAAGAACAATGGAAGGAGAGAGAGAGAGAGAGAGAGAAAGGGGGGAGAGAGAGAGAAAAGGGGAAGGGGGAGGAGGGAGGAGGGAGAAGGGGAAGGGGGAGGAAGAGAAAGGGGGAAAAAAGAGGAAGAAGGGAGGAGGGCAGGAAAGAAAGGGGAGGGGAAGAGAGGGGGAAGAGAGGGAAAAGGGAGAAGGGGGAAGGGGAAGGGGGAGAAAAGGGAGGGATATAAAACATGGTGACCTGGTTGTCCGTCTGGATCAGTACAGGCCAGTGTCGCAGGCAGTGGCAGAACACTCGTAGGGCCAAGAAGATTGCCTTGAGCTCCAGGAGATTGATCTATAAGAGAGACTCCTCCTGAGACCAGCTGCCCTGTGTGCGGCGGTCCCCACAATTCGTCCCCCAACCCAGGAGGGAGGCGTCTGTGGTCAGGGTTCTCTGCAGCACAGGTGTCTGGAAGGGCATTCCTGCCTGGAGGAGGCACAAGTTTTGCCACCAGTTGAGGGACTTCACCAGCTGGTGGGCAACCCTGACCCTATCTCGTAGCCTGTCCGTGGCTTGAGTCCACTGGGAGTGGAAGCACCACTGGGCTATCCGCATGTGTAAGTGGGCTGAGGCATGACAGACTGTCAAGGCCATATGGCCCAGCAAGGCGGAGGAGACGAGCCGGCACTGTACCTCTCCTGTCAGTTGCCTGAAGTGTTCTGCCCTTTCTCTTGGGAGGACAACCTTGACCTGTAATGTGTACAACTGAACACCTATGAACTCCAGGCTTTGTGCTGGAGAGAGATGGGATTTGAGGTAGTTGATGATGAACCCCAGGTGCTGCAGGAGGGTTGCACACTCTGCAGCCTGACTGACCTCTGAGGCTATACCATGTCTGATTGACCTCTGAAGCCATACCACGCCTGATTAGCCAGTCATTTAGGTAGGGGAAGACAAAAGCCCCTTGTAGGCGCAGGTGGGCAGCTACCACAACCAGGGATTTGGTAAAGACCCTTGGTGAGGAGGCCAGGCCAAAGGGTAGCACCCTGTATTGGTAGTGTCCTCCTCCCCTATACAGTACCCTATATCAACCGCTTCAGAGGTATAATAACCAATTACTGCACCTGGAGTGGAGGAGTAGCCTAATGGTTAAGAACACTGGCTTGGGAACCTAACGACCAGGGTTTGATTCTCACTAGCACTCCTTGTGGCCTTGGGCAAGTCACTTAATCCTCCAATGCCTCAGAAAATCCAAGTTATCAATGTCCCTGTTTAATGTACATTACCAAGTTTAAGTTTCAATGTATACCATTTTGATCGAAATGATAAAGCAGTATATAAAACCTGTTAAATAAAATAAATATCAATCAAAAACACCCTGGATTAACACACACCTCAACCTTTCAAGGGTACAGACTAACACCATTAATATAAACCGTAAAAATTAAACCAAAGAAGAGAAAAGATCTCAGAAGTAAAGTTATCCCTCCACTAGGCGGTTACCCAACCCAACTCCTCTTTGTACAATATAGCTTTATATAAAATTAACCATTAAATAACTGTCAAGTAACTAAGCTTAGCTCCTTCAACATATCAATAAACTTTATACCATACTATATACGTAATCCAATTAGTTCACAATCCAATCAAAATTATAATCAAACCAAAAGGCAAAGTTCTTAACGCCCAATGAATGTGGCACAGAGGCTCAAAAGCTCCAAGTGAGGCTCTTACAGCTCAAAAGTCTCCATGCAGTTTAACTCCACTGCCAGCACAGCTCAAAAATCTCCAGGCAGTTTACCCTTGCTGCCAGCACCTGAAACAGAGCAATTGTAAGCATCCCATTCAATTATAACTGCATCAAGAACTACTAAACACTTGTCTTCAATGGTGTTCGTATCCCTAGAAGAACTCAAGATACTCTTGCCCAACAAAGATCCATGTTTCACCAACTGGCTTCATCAGGGGCAATCGACTCTATACTCCTCAAGGGAATCCACCCACGAATATTCATCTACAACCCTTGCCCAACTTAAAAGGGGTCCTTTGACCAAACAAGAAGATGCATAGAGCGAACCCTACCTATGGCTCACTGCGTCACTCTGATGCAAATATCCCACCTGCTCACCTACTATAACCACCCTCACAAAAATACTCCCCACTCAGTTTTATTTTTAGACCATACGGTTCCAGGGAATTTAACAGATAGATCCACTTTTGCTCTTTTTTGTAATAATAGTTTCCCTCGATCAACACCCCTAGGGGTATCCGCCACATGATCAATGACCAAACAACGGATCTTCTGAAATGAGTGGTGGAAAACCTGAAAATGCATCACTAAAGGGGCATCCACCCTCCCTTTGGCTAAACTATATTTGTGTTCAGACAGTCGCACTTGGAACTGCCATGTGGTTTTCCCTTTATAAATATGTTGACATGGGCAAAACAGTAAATGCACAACATAACTAGAAGTGCATGTAGATGATATCCACACCTGATATACCTGTCCATTAGACACAAAGGTCCTATGTCCATCAATACACAAAAAGAACATTTTCCACAGCATTCATGGCCTCGAGGTAGATCCAATAAAGTATGCCCGACCGCTGGACATAGCTGATCCCTCAAATTTCTACCTCTGCTGAACGCTATCCATGGCTGCAGTTGAGACAAAACAGGACACGTTTGAAATACTGTCCAGCGTTTCCGTACCACGGCAGCAATCCGTGATGACAGCTGAGAATGTTGTAAAACACATGTCACCCTATCAGTTATTTCATTCATGGACTCACGATCACTCAATGAAGCAAGCAAACAGTCTCTATGAGTAAATTTAGCCTGCCGGTAAGCTTGATGCAAAACTCTCTCTGGATATCCTTGGACCTCGAATTTATCCATCATGATCCTTGCTTGTTTACTATATTCCTCCTCTGTAGAACAAATCCTATGGACACTGCAGTAGTTGAGAGAATGAAACTATTCTACAAGTGCGCCAGATAGCTGTTGTATTGAAGCAAGGAATTATGATCCGTGGCTTTAGTATATAAAGTGATATGAAAACACAGGCATTCTTCTTCACCAGTACATCCAAATTTATTTGTTTGTTTCTTTTTTTATGATATACTAGAAGTATTATACATCATTTATTTTATTTATTTAACATTTCTTATATACTGCCTTTCATGATATCAAGGTGGTTTACATTGAACAAACTGAAATTACATTGAACAGGGCATTAAAACTTGGAGATAACTATTTTACAGGGAACATGGGCAATGGAGGGTTAAGTGGCTTGCCCAAGAACACAAGAAGCACATGTGGGATTAGAAACCCCAGTCCTTCCGGCCCAAGGTTGCTATCCTCTAGTGGGATCTGAACCCCCAACCTTCTGGCCTGAGGTAACTTGCCCCAACCACTAGGCCACTCCATCTCAAACTGGATTGCTGGTTTATAGGAATTTAAGTAATTCACATACTGCAGCAAACTCTCGTACGATCCACTCCATAACTAGCACATTGTCTATGAATTTCCATCAATAGGTGACATATTGCATAAAGGGGCAGGTATAGACCCAACATTTCTCAAACATCTCAATATATAAATTAGCAAGAGAGGAAGCAAATGTTGCCCCCATAGCTGACCCTGAAATATGTTGATAATACTGATCCTTGTATAAAAAGTAATTTTTCTTCAAAGCAATCTCTGCTAACCTCAGTAAAAAAAACTGATAGGGACCCTATGTGGTCGCTCTTTCCTGTCCCAAACTATTTGCAAAACCTGCAATGCTTCATTCTGCAGAACTGACATGTAAATGCACACACATCCAATGTCATCAGAAACTGCACCTCAGTAACTTTCTCTATCTGCTGCAATTTTTGTAAAAAATGAGTGGTGTCACTCAAGTAAGAACCAATCTTCAATACTTCTTTATTGAGAAACTTATCCAAATATCGTCCCACAAACTCCAACAGGGAATTGTTACTAGATAGTATCGGACATCCAGGAGGGTTAATAAGAGTTTTATGAATCTTGGACAACATATAGAACACCAGTACCTTTGGGTACCTGGGATTCATGAAAGCCCACTCATGCTTAGTCAAATACCCACAGTGTCAATTCACTGATCATATGTTGTATAGCCATAGTGGCCTTTCTGTCCAACAGACGATAATGACAAGTGTTGGACAGTTGTTGTTGAACCCCCTGCTCATAATCCACTATATCCATCACGACCACCGCTCCAACTTTGTCAGCACACTTGATAATAACCGAATCTGCAGACCGCAGTGAGACAAGTGCCTGTTTTTCAGCCCGTGACAAGTTGACCTGACATCTTGGCATATGCTTCTTCAAATTAGCTAAATATAATAGCAGATCTCTAAAACAAGGCCCTTACACCTATTGCATATCCCACTTAGCAGCACTAACTGTGTCAGTGCCGTTGAATATCCCATTCAGCAGCATTTACATGGTTTACAGGTCTGTAAACCATGTAAATGCCTTTGAACATTGGGCCCACTGTTTTCAGAAAGGATGCTAGAGACTGCAGAGAAAACTGGCATAGACTAGTGACTGCTGTGGTGCAGTTTTCCTTTCACATTATCAATATACAGTATCTCCATTAGAAGTCTCAGAGGCCCATTAATCAATAGGAAGGCTCCAGAACAGATTCAGATAATTTATTGGCATGACAATTTTACATGGTTTGCCAAAGTAATACATCTAAAAGTTAAGGTAGAAAAGGAGATAATTTACAATATAATAGTATTAGTAGTAAACCAAAATTTCAGTGTACAAAGAGGGCAACAGCAAGAGCAATTCCCACGTTCTTCTAGTCTGTATTATCCCTATTCAGGTTACATTTCTTGTCTGGTGGCAGGATACAATATATTTTGCTGCTATACAGTAGCAGCTGTTGCTCCTCTTTCCCCCAGGATTATACAGAGTTTTTCTATTCAATTTTTTGTAGGAAGCCTTTGATTTTCTCTGCTAGCTTTGGGAAATGTGTATATCTAACATCTTTATATTCTGAACAGTATAGGATGAAATGCATTTGTTTCTATTTCTCCAGTATTGCATCACATACAAAATCTGGTTTACTGTGGTTTCCAGTTCAGTTTTTGTCTGCATCTTTCTATGTCTAGCCTGTGGTCACATATTCTGTATTTGTTGAGGGTCTGTCTGAGTTTTGCATGTGTGCACAAGGTCGGGTATTCTGTTAGTGCATAGTTTCAGTGCAGGGATCTGTAGCAGCCCAGTTTGCTCTGTTTTCGGATTTGTGCCTCCCAATAGAAGGAGTGTTAGTGTTCTAAAGCACACTGCAGTGTTTGGCTTGTCTGTTTTTCATAGGCAGGACTGTCACTGTTAATGCTGGTTTGGAAGGATACGTTTGCTATATATGTATTGTTTTTGTTACTGTTATTGAGATCACACTAAAATTTGTATATTCTCTTTTGGGGAGGTGCCTTAATTCTGTTCTGCATTCATTATTGGGGGTGCTTCTGCGTACATAGCATATCTATTTACAAAACTGGAAGTGCAGGTTTTCTGTTGGGCTTATCCCATTCTGTGTAGTTTTGGATTACTGTCAGACTCCAGATCTTGCTCTCATCTAGTAAAATGGTTGAATGAAACTAAAAATTTTCATTGTAGTTGTACTTGTGGCTTGTATTTGTCCATGAGTTTGTGTGCTGCATATAGGACTCTAAGGGGTATGTTTACTAAACCCTGCTAACAGTTAACCTGGGCTATCTGTAACTAGTCCCATTGAATAACATGTGACCTGGTTGCCTAAGTGCCTTTTCTTGCATTGTCTTTATAGCCAATTGGGACTGAAGCTCTCTCCAGTACTATGGGGATTATCACTGAAGAAGATATTGAAAAGAGTGGGCTTTGGACTACATCCCTATCTGACCTCACCTCTCCTCGTCTGAATCTCTCTGCATGTTATATATTGTTACCTTACTGCTGATGGATAAATACATTGATTTAATTATATTGTAGGTTTACCTCCAATTCCAGTTTGCAGTAGTTTCAGGTTGAAGCCAGAGTGGCATAGAGAATCGAAGCTTTTTGTTAAGTCAATAAAATATGCAGATATTCTCCCTGCGCAATTGGGGGGAGGGGCTTACCCATTTGTTGATTGGTATCTGTAGGGTAAACAGATGGTCAGTGGTTTGGTGCTCTGGAAGGAACCCAATCTGACTTCTGTGCAGATGTTTGCTGTTCAGTAGGAATTTTAGTATTCATTTGTTAAATACATTACAGAACAATTTGCCTCTGTAATTACTTGGGTTGATTGTATCCCCCTGTTTATTGATTGGTGTAATTAGTCCTTCTGACCATGTCTTAAGGAAGTGACCACTTTTATCTAGGCCTCTCTCTCTTCTACTGCCAACTCCATTCTTTCGACCTTGCTGCACTTATGCCTCGAAAGCATAGTTACTCACCTGTAACAGGGAATGTCCGGGAACAGCAGGAATTTAGTCTTCACATATGCGTGATGTCGGTACAGATGGAGCCCGCGCGGGAACACTCCCCAGCGTCCAATTGGAAAGCTTTTACGAGCACTCCACTGCACTGGCATGAATGCCTTCCCATCTTCCCAATTCCTTCTCCTCAGTTGAGTTTGTAACTGAGAAAGGAGAGAAAAGGAAAGCCTACAACTCCTAGGGGAGGAGGGCGGGTTGTGAAGACTACATTCCTGCCGTTACAGGTGAGTAACTATGCTATCTCCAGGAACAAGCAGGAATGCACTCTTCACATATGGGACTCCCTAGTTCCCAGATGCCAGGTGAAGTGACCTCAGAACCAGTGGAGGTTCGCCTTAGAGTAGGCCTGATGAGGTCATGGATTCCACATGGATTTCTGGTATCGTCAAGTCGGGGACGGAGGGTAGGAGTTGCCTCTAAGTCTGAAAGAGGTGCTGGAGTACAGCCTGCCCAAACATGGCATCCTGACGGGAGTCCTTGTCTAGGCAATAATGGGCAGCAAAGGTATGGACAGAAAACCAAGCTGCTGCTTTGCATATCTCGTCAATGGCAAACGAGTTTAGGTTTGTCACTGAGGTTGCCATGACACGAATATTGTGAGCTGTGACATGCCCTTCTAGGGAGAGTCCTGCTTTGTCATAGGCAAATGAGATGCAGTCCGCTATCCATCTGGAGAGCGTGCGTTTAGATACGGGGAGACCCAGGTGACTAGGGTCAAAGGAGAAGAACAGCTACGAGGCTTTGCAGTGCTCTCGAGTCCTTTGGAGATAGAAAGCCAACTCCCACTTACAATCAAGAGTGTGCAGGACTGCTTCCGCTCGAGACGCATGCGGTTTGGGAAAAAAGACCGGAAGGATAATTGACTGGCTTAAATGAAAAGGAGGCACCACCCTTGGCATAAAATGTGGGGGAGTCCTAAGAATGACTTTATCGTGGTGGAACCTGGTATAGGGTGGGTTCGCCACCAAAGCCTGAAGCTCACTAATGCATCTAGCTGAAGTGAGAGCAATTAGGAAGATTACCTTGCAAGGCAGGAACTTTAGTGAGGCCATGACCAATGGTTCAAAGGGCGGCTTGAGAAGCTGCTGTAGACTGATGTTAAGGTCCCAAGCTACTGGAGGTGGCTTAATGGGTGGTTTGGACAGGAGAAGACATCTCTTGAAATGAGCTACTAGCAGTTGAGAGCAGATTGGCTGTCCATCCAGAAGAGGGTGAGAGGCTGCAATTGCACTGAGATGGACTCTCACAGAGTTGGTCTTCAGACCTGTTGATGACAGATGAAGGACACACTGGAGCCGAAAAGGGATTGAGATCCTTCTGAGAGCACCAGATAGAAAATTTCAACCACTTGAAAGTGTATGAACGTCTGGTGAACGGCTTCCTAGAAGCCAAAAGGATCTCCATAACCTCTTGGATAAGGTCAAGGCCTTGGAAAGCTATGCTCTCAGTAGCCAAGCTGTGAGATAGAGAAATTGTGGATCGGGATGGAGTAGTGAGCCATCGGCCTGGGAGAGAAGACCAGGTGCAAATTCCAATTGCAGAGGTTGAGTCTGAGTTAGATGTAGTAGCAGAGGAAACCATTGTTGCCTTGGCCAGTGGTGGGCTATGAGTATCATGGAGCCCTTGTCTGACTGAAGCTTGAAAAGCGTCTTGGGAATGAGGAGTATAGGAGAAAAAACATAAAGCAGACCCCAACCCCAGTGTAGGTGGAAGGCATCCACTGGTTGGTTGGTGGATGTCTGAGATCTTGTGCAGAAGCGAGGGAGTCGTGAACAGATCTATGTCTGGGGTTCTCTACCTGGAGGGTTCGAGGAGTGAGTCTTCCAGCTTTTAATTCAGTGCATCGCCAATTCAACCACCATGGAATGGTGTGGAAGCTGCGACTTTTGGAAGCCCAGACATCAAGTCAACAACTGTAAGGTGAGACTGTAAGAGGAGTCTCCCACATATGGAGCATATGATCATGCAGGATGTGGTGCACCAGAAGAGTGGCTGCCTTCTTGGGTGCTGCTGGGTATTGGAGGATCTCCAATTCCTATATCCTTCGCTCCTTTTCCGATGTTATGCTGATGGAGAGACCCTTAGATAGGTCTCGATTGAATTCCTGGAAGGACATGTCTTCTGGAGGCAACATTCCTTGCTATTGCGGCGGGAAAGGCTCCCAGGGAAGGTCCTGGGGCCCCCAGGAATCGAGTGACTCTGCATCTGAAAAATTGGAAATGGAATCAGAGGACTCGAAGTATTGATGGGCGCAGTGCTGGTACTGATGCTCCAAGGTATCGGCTTTGGTAAGCTGCCTGGGCTAGGTACCAGTATCAGTGATAGACTCCAGAAAGGGCATGTGTGGCAGCAATGTTGATGCCATCAATATGGGCATACCTGCCACCGGTGTCGATGTTGGTACTGGTACCAACGGGGCGGTGTCTGGTGTCAACGATTTTATAGGTACCGAGGCTGCCAGAAGAGCTCCCAATCTCAGTTCGATGACTAGTATGCGCTAGTCCATCGATGTTGCCGATGCTTGGGTATCATGGCGGGTACTTGCGTCACCGTCCCAGAGCATGGCACCAGTAGCTCTCTGGAGGTCGAAGCCTCGGGTGCATCCTGGGACCCCTCGATAGCTTTGGAGGATACAGCCTCCCGCCAGGGCTGTTTGGCGGCTAATCCTCCAGGGCAACACCTGAGGGATCTAGATGCTTGGAAGGAGTTCTATCTCTGGAGGGTTTCTTCTTCTTCGATGAAGACTTGTGCTTGGACTTTGCTGATACCTGCGATCCATGGGAGGAGGATTATGCCCTCGATGAAGAAGCCGCCAAGGGTACCACGTCCGAGGGGAAGAGTGTCCCAAGTTCAGAGCCCAGTTCTGTGGGCCTCTCCATGTCATCTTTTGACAAAGGGGACAATCTTTTGGCTGGTGGTCTGGGCCAAGGCATTTTAGGCACCAGTCATGGGTGTCAGTCGCTGAGATAGTGCTGGCACATTTAGCACATGTTTTGAAACCATGCCCTCGTAGAGGGTATGGTAGCCTTAAGGCTTAAGATGGTGTTGAGGTGCCTGAAAATCTTTTTTTTTTTTTAAATTAAGTAAAAAGAAGAAAGAAAGGAAAAGGGAATTGGAGATGTCTTGGATGCTGCCGGCATCAACGGGAAGGCAGATGCTATCCACAAAAAAGAAACAGAATACTGGGCTTGATGGACCTTGGTCTGACCCAGTATGGCATATCTTACGACTTATCTGCAGTGACGGGATTTGCTTCCTGCTGGCTCTGAAGAAAATGAAGAACTGAGGAGAAGATTTGAGAAGGCAGGAAGACATTCGTGCAGGCGCAGTGGAGTGCTCCCAAAAGCTTTCCAATTGGATGCTGGGAAGCATTCCTGTGCGAGCTCCATCAGTACAGACATCACCCATATATAAAGACTACATTCCTGCTTGTTCCTGGAGATTAGACTACCTGAATCGATCCATCAGGCTTCATTCTCTGGTCCTATTCAAATCCAGGCTAAAGCTTCATCTCGTCAAGGCTGCTTTTGGATTCTCACCCCTTTATACTCCTGTCTACACGTGTGTTTTAAACATTTCCATTAAAGAATTACCTTAGTCCCCTTTTTGTTCTGTTTGTATGTCTTTGCAGATTGTAAGATCTGTAGAGCAGGTTCTGTTTCTTATGTACAGCACTGTGCATGCCTAGTAGTATTATGTAACTGATAAGTACTAGCAGCAGTAATGGTAGCAGACTAGAGAATAAAATGTGGTTAAATAGTGCTTTCTGGGTAGTTGCAGATGGCTGCATGAGGGTGCGCTATCCCTCATGTCGGCGGGGCTGGAAGATCGCGGGGTAAGAGAATGTGCAGCAGGCAGAGAAGCGGCCACACCCCCAGTGATTCCATCAGCTGGAGAGAGGTCCCCGCAGAGTCATAAGCAGCACAAGAGGCCCTCTGGAGCGTGACCCGAAGGGGCTAGCCACACCCCTTTGGAGCACCGACTGAGGACCAATAGAGGTGGACACTGTGGTTTTCTGCCAGGTACACTTTGTTTGTGTTTGAGATATACTCTATGGGGAAAAGGAAAGGAAAGACGGTGCCCAAGACTCCTGATCCCCAGGTTGAGGGGAAGGTAGTGGGGTTGTTGGACAGAATGTTTGCTTCTAGTTCTGTGCCACTGCTCTCCTTGGAGGAAGCTTCTCTTAGCCCTGTTGAAAGGACTCCTCCGCCTGTCCCCCAACTGCAACTGTCTTCTATGGTACTGGAAGCCTCTACGGGACACATTTGGTATCTCCCCAGCCCTCTGGTTTCTTACAGAATCCTGTTTCTATACCTGATGTGGGATATTTCATTGCAAGACTTATGGGTGGCTATTACAAATATTGATGCTAAATTTGTCGGGTTCAGTATTTTCTCGCTATACTTCTTTCTCAGCAGACTGTTCAGAAATTTAAAGAAGTGGACAATAAGATGATGAATATGGATAAAAATGTTTCTAGAGTTCAGGGGCAGTTGGCTTCTATTCAGCAAGCTAATGCTTCATTTATAAAAGATTCATTTTCCTTACTCTTCAAGTTGGAAACCCTTGAGAATGTCTCTAGGGCTAACAACTTGAGGTTCTTGAATTTTCCCTTGACACACTTGTTATCCGCTGAAATTCTGTTAAGTAAACATTTTAAGGAGTTGTTCTTGTTGAAGGAAGATATTCCTGTTCAGAAATGCGTTTATTTACCTATTAAGTCTCAACAGGTGGATGCTGGAAGCGAAGGGGTGGATATCTTATCCAGTGGGAGTCAGGACCTGACTAAGGGGTATGTTTACTAAGCAGTCTTAATGTGCAGCCGGCGTTAGTGTGCAGGATGCCATATAAGGAGTGGGTGTGTCGGTCTTAACGTAGCATTTCTGGTTACCATGTGATAAAGGGAGCCGTGGCACGTCAATGCACGTTAGCCTGAAGTAGGCGTGCTGACCAACAAACACAGCAAGAGAGGGGTAGCACAATGGTTAATACATTGATTGCTGAACCAGGGGTCATGAGTTCAATCCCCCAGTGGGGTTAATGAGTAAGGCTGTCTGAGGCATTACCCTTTACTATAAAGCAGTGCTGCTAGAGGCATTTTCCTTTTTACTTTAATGCAGTGCTGCTGGAGGCATTTTCCTTTTTACTTTAAAGCAGTGCTGCCAGCAAAAACACCCTCACAGTGCTGTAATCTTCATGTGCAGTGCATCATGGGTACGAGTAGATTAACCCTATCCTGGTAACGTGTGGTGACCTGCAGTCCTTCTGTAGCCAGCCAGGGGTTTGTTCAGAGCTGTAACCCACTGGTTACTTCACTGCCTGTAGAGCCAAAGGTTGTGGGTTTGATCCCACAGTGGGGTTATTTATTGGAGCTGTCTGGGGCAGTTTCTTTTTTAAATTTAAATTAGTACTACCAGCAAAAACACCCTCACAGTGCTGTAATCCTCAGGTGCCCCATAAGGCGCCTTATAAGGCACCTTAAGGTTATAGCACTGTGAGGCTGTTTTTGCTGGCAGTACTAATTTAGATTAAAAAAAGAAACTGCCCCAGACAGCCCTAATAAATAACCCCACTGTGGGATCAAACCCACGTCCACAGGCAGTGAAGTAACCAGTAGGCTACAGCTCTACAGCTACAAACAAACCTCTGGCTGGCCACAGAAGGACTGCAGGTCACCACACAAACTGTCTGCTGTTGTTACCAGAATAGAGTTAAGCCACTCGTACCCATGATGCACTGCACATGCAAAGCAGCAGTCTACAGATGATCACAAGATGGGGTATGCACCCCCACAGCACCTAGGCCTGGTAGGGGGTACTGACCGTGCGCGTTACTGGCACAGAGTAGCTACAGACCGTCACATTGTGCGGGTACTGTACTCACCCTGAGGGTGAAGTGGGGCGCCCAGCACCAGGTCCACAGCACCTGCCCTCCCTGAGATAGGCTATGCTGCAGGTCCCCATTAGTGCCAGTGTGTGATAGGTAGTTCTTTCAGACACACCTACGATACACCTGTGCCCATATGTATATCCCAGTCACGTCTAGCCCTTGTGGACTATGATGCACCAGAATAGTGCATATCCTCTGTGGGTGCCATGGCCACATGATTCAAGGGTGGTGGTGTTTGGACCCATAGGCGGATTATGTAGTACCACCGAACTTGATCTCTGGGGATCAGGGTGGGGGACAGGATCTCCCCCCAACAGATCCACATTCTAGAGCCCTGCCATGGTGGCAGTAGAGGAGACCAACCACCCCAGTCCTGCTGGGAAACAGATGCACTACAGGGCAGATCTGTAGCATTCCATAAGGCAATAGCAGACATACAGTAGGCCTGGAAATGCTCAGCTGCCCCCCACCACTGTCTGACATTCTCCAGCAGCGAGCACAGTGAGTCTCCAGCCGCTGCACCCTGCAAGGTGTTCCAGCCATACACATACTAACTGCAAACAGTCTGCTAGCTAGTCCACAGTGCATGTTCCTGAAGGAGATGTGTGCACCCAAAACTGGGATGTGAGCACATCCACCAAGCAGATAAGTCAGCGATTGGGCCCCTAAAAAGGAGAACCCATATATATCACTTGAGAGAAATACCATGTAGCACTATGGGGGAACCTAGCCATGCCATGGTCACTGCTCAGTCAGGGTGAGAGTAACCTCCCAGCAGGACATGCTGTAGCCACCCTGTCTGTGAAGGTGGTGGCCGGGCACTACAATGTCCCAGCCAGTGCCCTATGCCCTGTGCAGATGCATCCTGCCCAGGCCGCCCTGTCTGGGCTATACCCACAGTACCTTTGCTCCTCATTATGCACATTGGCAGGCCAATATTGGCAACAGTGCTAGCAGTGTGGGCTGAGGAGGGTGTTGGCAGCCACCACACACTGGATAGACAGACACACACTCCCCACACCTATGCCAGCATTGTGCAACTATAGAGATGTTTGGCAGCCCTGGCCACCACACCAGTCCTGGGCACAGTGCAGGCATGGCTATGGTACACAATACTGTAGGAGTCACTCCCCAGGGTGGTAAACACTGTCAGACACAAGACCTGTAGCACACTCCACAGACATCAGAAAGGTTGCTATGATGCAGCTCAATCAGCAAATTGTGCTTAACTTAGGAATTGCTATCTGCCAGTAATCATAGCAACCTTTTCATAGATGTGTACCATATTCCCAGGTTTAGGGTGGCATTGCTAAGGTATGCAAGTGCTAGTATTGGGAGATGCACACAGGGCCCAAAATCCTGCCTCTCCAGGTGGCTTTGGATGATGGAGCCTGTGGGTGCGTGTGAATCTGCCCCTGTTGGCCGCTGCTCTAGGGCAGAGGTTCCCAACTCCGGTCCTGGTGGGCCAAACCCTGTTCGGGTTTTCATGCTGTCCCTAATGAATATGCATGAGATACATCTGCATACCATGGGGGCGGTGCATAGAAATGCAGCACAGCCATAGTTATTGGAGACAGCATGGGACCTGAATGGTGTATGGCCCTCCAGGACTGCTTTTGGGAGACTCTGCTCTAGGTAATGCACATGTTTATGGTATCTGTGTTCTGTAGGGTAAAATGTAGGCGTTTTGGGCATGTTTACGTTATCTGCACTAAAGGTTCTGTCTGTATTACCGCATTTTAGTAGTGGGTAAAATATGGGGACTGGGTTGGCAGGAACCACAGCTGGGACTTGAACCTGTGACCTTCTGCTCCTGAACACACTGGCTGTGTGCCCTGCACCACTGTGTTGCCACAGAGACAGTGCATTCCCTGGAGATACCATGACTGTTTGTCAGACAGAGCCTGTCTGTTGCAGTGCACGGCACCAACCTAAACAGGGCTGGGCCATGCCCCCTCCACCACCAGTACCCCTCTGTCACCATGCTGACATGCCCTTCTGCTGGTGGTGCGCAGTCTCGGGCCATCCAGTGTGAGGGTAGGCGGCCGCCTATGGTGCGGGTTCTGGGGTAGGGGTGCCTGCATAGATGTCCACGCTTCCCCCCAGCACCGCCTGCAAATGTTCTGTACCCTTGGGGGTACCTGCTGGGTACTATCCCCTGTGACACTGTGGGAAACACACTCGTGCCCGTGTTGGGCCCTCATCAGTTGCTGTCTGGCTGCTCTACTGTTTCAGCATTCGTATGGGCCACCTAGGCATCACCCTAGTCCGCACTGTGGCCCAGCTGCACCACAGCATGTGCCGCCTGCATCCCTCTGTGTCCCCTTTTCCAGCATCTGTCCAGTTGCCTGTTCCGACATGCCCACCTTGCTGTTGCAGGACATGTGCATGCCATAGGAAACCTGTCCAGTAACAAAGGAAAGCCCTGATCAGCGTTATTTGACTGTGGGATCATTCACCTTGTATGGGGGGACAGAGCATAGCCCCTTCCAAAATTGATATCTTTTTTTTGGAGCTTTCTCGGTAGTGTTTTTTGATGTTTCCCATTGATATCACTATTGCCCAGCTAGGTTATGTTTTTTTTCCAGTTTGTTCAGGTCATTTTCAATGTTTATCTGCCTTTTTGTTCTGTGCACATGTATCACACTTATCACCTTTTGTAGGTTTCCCTGGCTTTGCTGTAAATTGCTGACGGAAATGGTTTCTCTTCCCTTTAAATCTACTCTAACGCCAGCGTTTCACTGGCGTTAGTTTTCAGCCCTGAAATCCACAGCGTTACTATGCAGGGAGCCTCTTCCCTCCCACTCTCCACCCATTGACCCCTTCTCTCCGCCCCTGGGGAGCCTTCCTCCGCCCTCAGGGAGCCTTTACTCCGCCTTCAGCGCTCATTTGCGTCGCTGAGTGCGTTAGCGCGCGATAAGGTACCTTATCGCACGGTAAAGCGCCATTATCGCGCGATAAGGTGCCTTATCGCGCGCTAACGTGTCAGAACGCATATTAAGAAGGTTTAGTAAACATACCCCTAAGTGTCTAGAAGACTCATCTGATAATATTACCCATCAGGGTACTTTATTGGTCTCTTTCCTGTCTGTAGCAGACAAGGTTAAGGTGTTAAAGCTGTTTAAGCATAAAGAGGTTTTGTTTTGCGGTATGAAACTTAACATGTTTCCTGACATTTCTAGCAGCACACAGCTTCGCTGCAAGCAATTTCTTGCACTAAATCCTAGGGTTTTGCAGAATGGTGCTACCTTTTTCCTGCATTTTCCATGCAAATATATTGTTACTTTGCATGGAAATACATATTACTTTTATGATGTATTTCAATTAGAGAAATTCTTGGATGATAAACAGGAATAAAGATAAACTGGAGTTCGTTTGTTATTTGCCCTTAGAAGTGGACAGGGCCGTCCCGTCCATTGAGCAAGAATGTTTTTTGCACAGGGCCCCGCACAAAAAACATTCTACATCAGCCCAAGTAGATTTAAAATAAAAAAAAAAAAACGGCTGCTGCTGCCGCTGTGGCAGCAGCAGAATCAAGCGTCCCGGCGCGGGGCCCCCCCTGCCCAGCAGAGCCTCCCTGCAGCATCAACTCTCAAGTCCCAAAGCGCAGGCTTTCAGAGCCGCGAAGGGAGAGCTTCAGACTCTGACCTCTCGCGGCTCTGTTAAGCCCGCCGGGGCTGATGGGAATTTTTTTTTTAAATCTACCTGGGCTGATGGGGGGAGGGGGGCTAGGACTGGTAATGGGCTATGGGGGGGCTAGGACTGGAAATGGGCTGATGGGGGGGTTAGGACTGGTAATGGGCTATGGGGGTGCTAAGACTAGAAATGGGCTGATTGGGGGGTTAGGACTAATAATGGGCTTTGGGGGGGCTAGGACTGTAAATGGGATGATGGGGGGTTAGGACTGGTAATGGGCTGATGGGGGTTAGGACTAGAAGTGGGCTGATGGGGGGTTAGGACTGGTAATGGGCTATGGGGGAGGCTTAGGACTGGTAATGGGCTATGGGGGGCTTAGGACTGGTAATGGGCTGAGTGGAAGGGGGGCTTGAACTGCAAATAGCTAATGGGGAGGGGGCTTCGAATGGAAATGGGCTGTGAGGGGAGGGAGGCAGGACTGGAAATGGGCTGAGTGGGGGGGCTAGGACGGGCTGATGGAGGGGCTAGGATAAGACTGGAAATGGGCTGTTGGGTGCTAGGATTGGAAATGGGCTGTGGTGGGGGCTTGGATTGAAATGGACTTATGGAGGGGCTAGAACTGGAAGTAGGCTCATGGGGGGCTTGGATTGGAAATGGGCTGAGTGGAGGGGAGCTAGGATTTGACATGGGCTGATGGTGGGGCTAGGAAAGGACTAGAAATGGGCTAATGGGGGGCTAGGACTGGAAATGGGCTGATGCGGGGACTAGAAGGGAGCGGATGCTGGATGGGGCTGAAACTAGAAGGGAGCTGATGTTGGGGGAGGATTAGAATGGGATGGAGCTGGGAGAGTGAAATGGAGAGGGAAAAATATTTTGTGTGGGAGGGAAGACAAATCTACAATTGGACGAATATTGGGAGAGTAAGTGGGGATTGAGGATGGAGGGGTAAAATTTGAGTGAATGAAATAGGAATGAGGAAAGAGCAAACGGAGAAAGATTAGTATGTTAAAGCAGATGTAGAGAGAGAATGGAAAAAAACTAGAAGAGAGAAGAAAGGACAAAAGGACAGCAGACGATGGAGAGTTAGCAGAAGACACGAAGAAACCAGAAGAAAGTGGCTGGAGCAATTGCAACTGAAAAAAATGCACAAAAGGTAGAAAAATATCTCTTTATTTTGAATTTATTAACTGGAATATGTCAGCTCTGGGAAATGTGCATCATTAAACCGTTTTGGACCAGCGTATGTTTTACATACATAAGGTTTCCATACTTACTACTCAACTGTTTACTAACTAATGGTTATAAATTCAATGGAACTATGTTTAGCTATTATCGTTATGTCAAAAAGCATTATATACAGATTTTTTTATCTGAGATCTAGTTAGTTTAATAGATATTCGAAGTTTGCTGATTTTGACGGTACTGGCGGCTCGACATAAAAAAAACCACAAAAAATAGTAAGTAGCTATCTCCTATTTTGCAAATAAAAATATTTGTAGACTTTAGAAAATAGGTTTAGATAACTGTAAGTTACTTAGTGTCAGAGTTATTGGTGTGTATATCGGCCTTGTATGTTTTTCATACGCTGGGCTAATATGTTGTCGAAATTAATTGCTGTCAAGCATTCTGTTCTAGGTGTTTCAATGGTGCAATATCGATGCACTGCATCAGAAGTGTTTTCACGTGTATCATATTCCGCCGTCAGAATGGACTGTTGACAAACTATATTATATCATAATAAAGTGTTTTAAATGAAAACTGCAGTTTCAATAGTATCATACAGTATGTTTATGTCAATGAATATTGGAACTGAATCCTATCTTTTCTGAAGACGGACAATATACTATATTGGACCAGTGTATGAAAAACATACACTATGTGAAACTTCTATTTTCTGCAAAGTTTTAATATTTTTTTATTATTGCTGGTATTTCATAGTTGTTTGAGTCTAACAAATCTAATAAGTCATCCAGAACAGAGAAAGAATATGCGAGCTGTCCAAAACGGGTTAACGTCTGCGCTTTGTTTAGTACAAGAGAAAATTAATTTATAGTTTTATTTCTACAGTGTTGTTGTACATTCCAAGTTTGGCATTTGGGGTTCCCAGTTTAATTGTTGTTTTCCTGTTTCTAAATTGTGATTCCTTGTTTGGTGATGGTCTATGTTCTGCATGTGTAACTGAGCTGAGGTATTCTGTTTATGTAATTCCTATTTGACATTGCCACTTGTTCTCTTTCCCAGTAGGTCATGTATTGTTATTCTCTGAAATGTATTGGTTTAATATTTGCAGTGTTTCTTTTTAATAGGTAGGGTATGGTGCTTTGTGAGTCCTGGTAGTGCTGTTAGAATACGGTGGGTTTGCTATGGGTTCTAAATGGGCAGTGTTTGTAGTAGTTCCTAATCTGCTTGGCGGTTGGCACTGGATTGTAGTAATGTAGAAATCTTTTAGTCTTTCTTTATCCATACACTCATTAAGAGACATGTTTACTAAAAGTTAGTGTATGGTAACATTATGCAAATGTTTATGCAAATGAGGTCCCTTATGCAAATGAGGCCCCACTCCGAGACTCCGCACATAGCCCCGCACCCCCCTTGGGCTGTCCCTGGAAGTGGACGGGGTAGGGGAATTTATATATATTTCCTCCTTTGTTCTGTTTCTCGATATTTTTCTTTCCTTTTATATCCTTCAGTATCTCCCGTAATGAGGACTACTGCTTATGATATATTACTATGTATTTGATTTTGAGCTGTTTCTCATTTGGGAGTTCTTTGATATTGTAAGCATTCTTGTTAGTGTTATTTATTTATTTAACAGAAATTTACATACCGCAGTTTCTGAAGATCAATTGCAGGTTACAGGGAACAACAAGTTTGAGTGGTAGAACCAGGAGCTTGCTCGATTAGATAAAACAAATAACTATTTACATTAAAGTAATTCAATTTGAGCGGTACAAACAGGTACTTGCTCGGTTACATAGTACAAGGTAACTATTTACATTGAAGTAGATCAGTGACGCTAAACTTGCTGACATAGTGGTAACAAGAGTAGCTATGTACAATTAAGGTTTGCGAGGGT
Source organism: Ichthyophis bannanicus (assembly GCA_033557465.1). Lineage (NCBI taxonomy): Eukaryota > Metazoa > Chordata > Amphibia > Gymnophiona > Ichthyophiidae > Ichthyophis > Ichthyophis bannanicus. Next base: position 364,451,514 of record CM066033.1, on the reverse strand, counting down.
GCAGTATCCTAGGCTATGCTGGGTTGTGTGGTGTGAGTAGGTGCTTGTGTAGTTTCTAGAGTGTGGGTTGGGTCGTGTGTGTTATAATGTATTGTAAATAGATGTGTTTTAAGGTGTTTTCTGAATGAGTGATGATCGTGCAGTTTTCTGAGGTGAGTAGGGAGGGTGTTCTAGAGTGAGTAGGGAGGTGAGTAGGGAGGGTGTTCTAGAGTATAGGGGTAATGTGGGCGAAGGCTATACTGATTGTTATTTTTTTGGCTTTCCTAAAATCTTTGGGGAGAGAAAGTTTGTTTTGATTCTTGGTGCGTTGAGTACGTGTGCTGTGTTCTATGGCTATAAGTGTAGAGAGGTGTGAGGGTGCTATGTTATGTATTAACTTGAATATTGTTACAAGGATTTTGTATTCTATACGGCTGTTTATAGGTAGCCAGTGGAGAGCGTATAGTGTAAGGGTGATATGTTCCATTGGGCTTGTATTCATGGTTATTCTTGTGGCTACATTTTGAGCCAGTTGTAGGCATTTTAGGTTTTGTTTAGTGATGCCTCAAAGGATTGTATTGGCAAAGTTGAGGTGTGGTGTAATCATAACATGGATTATTGATCTGAAGTTTTGGGGGTGTAGCAAAGGGTGGAGTTGTTTCAGGAGTTTTAGTTTGAAAAATATTTCTTTTGTTGTTTGTTTTCTGTGTGCAGTGATGCTGAGGGAGCGATCAATTATGACACCTAGGTATTTTACTTCGATTTTAACTTGAATGTTGATGTCGTTGATTTTGATTGAGGTTGGTGGGGAGAAGCTCTTGTTTCTTGTAACATACATTGCATCCGGTTTTGAGAAGTTAATATGGAGATTGTGATTCTCCAGCCATGTTTTGATTTCTGAGAAGCATTCTGTGAGTTGTTTCAGTGGAGGATTTAGTATGTCCCAGGGAAAGTAGATCATTATGTCATCCGCGTAAATATGGTAATTTACACGGAATCTCTTAAAAGATGGAACAGATTGGTTGTAAGTAAATATTAAAGAGAAGCACGGAAAGGGCGGAGCCTTGTGGGAGACCCTGTTCCTGTTTGTATGTGTCTGAGGTTTATTGATCAATTCTCACTTGCTGAGTCCTATCAGATAAGTAAGAGCAGAACCATTTCAATACTGTTTCTGTAATTCCCATCTGTTGAAGTTGTGTTTGCATTAGTTGGTGGATAACACTGTTGAATTCAGAGGTGATATCAAGAAAGATGAGAAGGAATGTTTGTTTAGAGTTGTCAATTCCTCTAGCAAGTGTGTCTATTTGTACCGTGAGGAGTGTTTCCATGCCATGGTTAGGTTGAAACCCGTTTTGTTGGTCATCTAATGGGTCAGTGGATTCAATATGGTCTTGTAATTGGATTAGTATTGTTTTTTCGATTACTTAAGCCATGAGTGGTAGGCTAGATATTGGTCTGTAGGATGTTGGAGAACTTTTGTCGCTGGATGTGTGTTTTAGGATTGGGCGTATATGTGCATGTTTAAGAGGGGCTGGTAGATATCCGTTCTTGAGTGAGAGATTTATAATTGGGAGGATAAATGAGGAAAGTTCTGGAATGGCTAGTTTGTATATTGCAAAAAGCCTAATAAAAAAAATAGTGCTTTCTGGATTTATAGGTTGCTGTATTTGAGCATGTCATTTAATATTCTATCAGGCATGGATTTATGTGCCTTGAGGCATTCCTTGATTTCCTATACAGTCATAGGTTAATTTTATAGGTAGGAAGGACAAGTAGGTCTCTCTTCTGGAACTATTTTACGAAGACAACCAGGCACCTTTGTTCCTTTATAAACTGTTTCACAAAAATTGTAGCTAAAATACACTCGAGTACATTTACACCTGCCCAGGAGTAGTTATAAATATATGCCAGTGAAGTATGCGATACGTGCATATTTTATAAACTATGTTCATACTTCACAGTTCTGCCCATGCTCTAGTCAAACTACACCTCAGGAATGCCTAACATGTGGGCTGCATAAAAATACAAGCATATATATGCATATATCATGAGGTAATTTTATAAAAGGCTCTTTCTGTGTGTAAAAGACATCAGAAATAGAGGACAGATGGGGTGTACTATCAACTTGAGTGATACTTTAGTTTCAACCTGAACATCTGGCGGGGTCAATGGCCTCATCTCTCTCCCTCTGTCATCAGGAGAGGACTCTGCTCTTCAACTGTCCCATGGAAGGCAAACTCAACCAGCCTTAACAGTCACAGCAACACAATGCATTTCTGCAACCCTGCTGGTCTCTGCTGTCAGTCTTTACTTGCCACCTCAGGCTAGGCCTGGGAATCTAGCAGGAGACATAACCCTGAGTACTGTGATATCAGAAGGCTGCTTAGCTCTTCAACCACCCTGCAAAGGGCAGTGACTCATCTCCAGTAGGTTTCTGTTGAAGAAATAAAATAAAGGAGTTTTCCCCTTTGAGGAACCCTTTCAAGAGCCTCTTAGACTGACAGTATAGTATATTATATTTGATGTCTTCTTGTTGCTTTTAAAATTCTTTTTTAATTGATAATACTGAATTATGATGATTTATTGTTGATTGCTATTTTGACATTGCATTGAATATCTGTTATGCTTATCTGATGTATCATGTGGCATGTTTATGTGAAAAGGCGTGTATGATCTAGATTAAGTTTCACAGATCTGTGCTCAAAACGTGACTAATATCAGTGATTCTACACAAAACTAGTCTTTTGTTAACAACCCCAGGATGCACATTGTGGAAGCTGTGAACTTTGGGTACCTGCCAGATACTTGTGACCTGGATTGGCCACTGTTGGAAACAGGATATTGGGCTTGATGGACCTTGATCTGATCCAATATGGCATTTCTTATGTTAACATTCAAAAACAAAATGCTTTATTATTTTGACAATGTGAAAACACCAAAAAGTGACCAACCCTTCTATCGTAATCAAAAAAACAATGCAGAAAGGAAGTAAATACAAAACAAATATAAAGAGGCTAATAAAGGGGCTAAAAGGAATCATCAATAGGCATTTGCCCCGACTAAACATTATTGGTTAAAAAGTAACCACTATACATTCATCATTTGTCGAATCCATATAAGATAAATGTAGTACGTTCTACGCTGAAATAAGCAGGCCATACACTTTGGGTTCAATTTGAGAATGTTTTGAATGCTGGACTCATATTTGTGGTACTAGTGATCTTACTAATCAAGGAATACTGGCATTAAACAAAAAAATGTGTTAGCGCAGGGGAGTCAAATGATAAATCTATAGCAGTTATTTTTTAACCAATAAGGTTAGGTCGGGGTCAATGCATGTTGATGACTCCCTTTAGCCCCTTATATTTATTTTGTATTTATCCCTTTTATGCATTGATTTTTGTTATTTTAACAAAGCATGCAGAATTTTGCATAATTCAGACCTTTTGACACAGAAGTTTTAATTTTGTTTGCAGAATTCCAGCAGGAGTATCCCTTAAAGGCTTGACTGACTCATTGAAAGGGACTGGGCCAAGAGTACTAATGGCCTCCCACGTTTATTAGACCTGACCTAGAATACTGAAAATACCTAGATAGTTAGACCTGAAGCAGCAATGTTACCTCCCTTAAGTAGTACCCCAGTTTGCCACATTGCTGTAAAAAGCCATTGTTAAGGGTCCCCTGACTGGCAGGGGCTTCATTTACAAATAGTTACTGGCTCAAGGAGTGGAGGAGTAGCCTAAGGTTAGAGCACTGGCTTGGGGACCAAGAGATCAGGGTTCGATTCCCACTAGCACACCTTGTGGCCTTGGGGAAGTCATTGCCTTGGAAGAATGGTCTGGTAATCTACTTCCAGTCACACTGCCAAGAAAACCCAGGAGCTGCTGGGTCACCAAGAGTCAGCACTAACTCAAAGGCACACATTGCATCTGCATTGGGCTCAAAGCATTCCCTGATACTCAAAAGGGGAAAACAAGGACATGGAAAAAAAGGGTACAAGTGCTCTGCTGAAAGCTGCATACTGCAGTGTAACGCTGGTCTTCTCAAAATTGTGAATTGTTCATTTTTCTATTTACACTCTGTTCAAAATGCACAATGAGAAAAGGTCAATCTAAATACACAATTCAAACAGAACATCTTCACTCTACTTTCAGAATCTAGGGTTCTTATTTTCGGTTATAACTGGAAAACCCCAATACCCTTATCCCCATGGGGAAATTGGGATTTCCAATTATAACTAAAAAAACACTGAAAATTGCCCATCCCCAAGGAATCTGATCATATCCTTCAGAAACTGCCATCGAAGCTGAATGACATCATCAAAATTGGCTGCTAGCACTGAATATCCCTTGTAGAAGCAGAAGCTTGGGTCTTTGCTCTCACCTTTGTGCTGCTTCCTCTGGCCACCACCATAGGGTTTAATATGCAGCAGCAGGCACTTCCTGTACTTTTGTGAGAAACAGAAAGTGCCTGTTCTCACATTTCAAATCCCCCAGTGGTGCTGGAGCAGTAACACAGAGTCAAGAGTGAAGGCAGAAGCTCCCGCAGCTCTGTGCAAGGTAGGAGAAGGGGTGGAGTTGAAACAAGGGGAGGCTGATGCTGAGGTTAAGGGGGTGGTAGGGGAACCATTACTGGGGTATGGAGAAAAGTGGATCGATGCTATTGCTGGGGCTTGGAAGGGCAGATACTGTTGGGGTGTGATGCAGATGCTGAGGCTGGGAGAACGGAGAGTGATGCAGATGCTGAGGCTGGGAGAAGGGGAGCTGGTGCTGGAAAATTGTGTTTTAGATCACTGAAGGATTCCACTTGGAATATACCTAAAAAGTCGCCTTTTTTTTTGCGATGTGAAGACACCAGATATACCCCTATTTGCTTCAAAAAGAAATCCCTAACATTCCAAATGATGAATACCCAGGATCAGAAGCTCTAATTATATGATTATATAAATGCCATTAACATCTATTAATGACTTTCAAGGGGGTCATTTTATAACAAGTTAAGAAGGCACTTATTTTATAAATATGTAAGGACGTATTCATCTTTATAACATATTAGGGACATACCAGCAGAAAATGTGGCTAGACTGAAGCCGCAAACATTTACATCAGCTAGGAAGTCATGCATATCTTATAAGGGAACACTTAGTATTTTGTGATTGCATCCACATTCTGCCCAGGAAGATGCCTATATATGGGTCGCGTAAGCTAAGGGGTAATTTTATAAAAGCTGTTTTACACATGGGAAAAACTTTTAAAGTTACCCCCCTCCTCAAAGGGTAATTTTATAACAGGTTGCCTTGATTTATGCACAAACACATGTAAATCTAGGTATTTCAATCAAACACACAAACAAGTGGCCACTTATGCATATACATAACGTGGTTGCGCACATATACATCGCAGATGCACGGTATGCGCGTGTGCACACCGAGCACACATAGGGTCGAAGTTTGGGTGGAGCATGGGCAGAGCACAAAGTTACATGTGTAAATTATAAAATTCTATAATTTATATAGGTTCCTTGCAACTCTAACATAGTATATGACAGCAGATAAAGACCAGTATGGTCCATCTAGTCTGCCCAGAAAGGCAGCAAAAGTAGGTGCACTCTAGGTGCTGACATTTACACCAAAGCGATCATACCTTAAATTATTGCTCCATTTATGCTTTTATGAAATTTGTGCAAAAAATGCACATTAACTATGTGGGAGTTTATAAAAGTACCCTCCAAATGTCTAAAAGTATCATCATATAGGAAGCAACCACTGTAACCTCAACCACTACTTTTTCCCCTTTCCTTTTCATATCACTTTGGCTTTCTTACTTCCTGTGTTTTCTTTTAATTATGTATTTTATATTCCTGGGGGAATTCAGTGCAACTGCACAATGCAGAATTTGCGCAGAATTCTGAATTTACTGTGCAGAATTCTGAGCAGGCACCGGCATCAACAAGCCAGTGAGGCAGGCAGGCTCGGGCGCACAAACTATAAGGGCGCCCAAGCCTACCTCACTGTTTTTCCCAGCCATGGGAACATTTTGGTTTGCTTCCATAGCTGTGATAGATTCTGATGCCAGCACGTAACGCTTTGAAAAGGCAAACAGACATGCTTCCTGTTAATGAAAACATGCAGTGCTGGTATCAGAATCTAGCACAGCCGCAGGAGTAAAGGGAAATGCTTCCACAGCTGTGTTAAAAACAAGTCAGGCAAAAGAAAAACTGCTGGTGAGTGGGAAGGAAGGAGGTGCTGAAAGCAGAAGTGCTGCTGTGAGAGTTGGGAGGGTGGCTGGGGGGCAAGAGAAGGACTGCTGGGGAGTCGGAGGGTGCCTGGGAGTAGGAGATGGACTGCTATTGTCGGTGTGGAGGTGGCTGGGGACTGAAGATAGGTGTATATCTGAGGAGTGTTGAGAAAGAAAGGAGGAGAGGTAAGGTAGAGATATGGTTTGGTGCATGGGGAGGGGAGAGAGGAGGTGAGATGTGGGTATGTGCATAAGGGGTAGACCTTAGGGACAGACAGTAGTAGGGATCCTGCTAGGAGACAGAACAGGGTTGTGAAAAGGAAGGATTGGGGGTTGGGTGATCAGACTGTAAGCTAGACTATAAGCTCTTAAGAGCAGGGACTGTCTCTTACATGTGCTATACAAATGATAAGTAGTAATATCAGTAGGGGAGAGAATTGTGATTGGAGCAAGAGAGCTAAAGAGGAAAAAGGCAGCGGGGAGTTCAGATCTAAAGGAGGAGTTAGTCTTTATGATGGAGGAATTCTGCACAAAAATTTACTAAAAAAGCATACAGAATTTTAAAATATTGAGTGCAGAATTTTCTAAATTTCCAATAAAGATTAAAGAATCCCAGATGCCCTTTACAGAGCTGAAAGATTTCAAAATTACCCCTATCAACTGATAACCAGATTAATACTAATATGTATAAAATACAACTTCTAAAATGCCTGCATGCAAATACTAGAAGTCTAAAAAATTAGATGGGAAAGCTAAAATATATACCACTAAATGAAAGGTTAGATATAAATGGCATTTCACAGACCTGGTGGAAGGAGGACAACAAATGGGACACTGTGAAACCTGGGTATAAACTATATCGCAATGGTAGAGTAGATCAAATTGGTGGAGGGGTTACGCTCTATGTTAGAGAGGGGCACTGAGTCACACAGGATAAAAGTTTTACAGGAAACAAATATACTGTGGAATCTCTATGGATAGAAATTCTATGTACAAAGGGGAAGACAACAGCAGTGGGTTGTACTACCGTCCACCTTGCCAGAAAGAACAGATGGATGATGAAATGCTAAGAGAAATCAGAGAAATCAGGAAACTAACAAAAGTTACAATACAGTAATAATGGGTGATTTCAATTATCCCGGTATCGATTGGATCAATGTCACTGTAAGACATGTTATGGAGAAAATTTCTAGATGAAATAAATGACTGCTTCTTGGAGCAGCTGGTTCATGAACCGACAAGAGGGGAAGCTATTCTAGACCTAGTTCTTAGTGGAACACAGGATCTGGTTCAAGAGATAAGGGTGTTGGGGCCACTTGGCAATAGTGATCAAAGCATGATCACATTTGATTCAATAAATGGAAGACAGACAGCAAGGAAATCCACAATAGTACCTTTTAACTTTGAAAAGGGAGACTACAATAAAATGAGCAAAATAGTTAAGAAAAACTAAGAGGAGCAGATGCAAAAGTTAAAGATTTACATCAAGCATGGGCGTTGTTTAAAAATACTATCTTGGAAGTCAGGATAAGATGTGTTCCACACTTTAAGAAAACTGGAAGAAAGGCCAAAAAACTGCCAACATGGTTTAAAGGCAAGGTCAGAGAGGCTGTTGTAGCCAAAAAAAGGAATCTTTCAGGAAATGGAAAAAAGGAGCCAAATAACAAAAATGGAAAAAAAACAAGCACTGGAAAGTTAAATGCAAGGCATTGATAAGGCAGACAGAGAAAATTTGAAAAAAAGCTTTCAGTGGAAGCAAAAATGCATAATAAAGTTTTCAAGTACATTCATAGCAAAAAACCTGTGAGAAAGTCAATTGGCCCATTTAGATGATAGAGGGGTAAAAAAGGGTGCCAAGGGAGGACAAGGCCATAGTGGAGAGATTGAATGAATTTTTTGTTTCGGTCTTTACTGAAGAAGATGTAGGGAAGTTACCCATGCCTGAAATGTTATTTAAAGGTGATATATCAGAAGAATTGAAAGAAATATTGATAAACCAGGGAAGATGTATTACAAGTATTTGATAAACTGAAGAGTAGTAAATTTTTGATTTTGTGAAAAGACTATATAAACCCCCCCCACATAAATAAATAAATCACCTGGACCAGATGGTATACATCCAAGAGTGTTGAAAGAAATGAAAGTTGAGATTGCAGGCCTACTATTAGTGAACTATCATTAAAATCATCTGTAGTACCTGAAGATTGCAGAATGGCCGATGTAACGCCAATTTTTAAAAAGGGTTCCAGGGGGGATTCTGGAATCTACAGACTAGTGAGCCTAACACTGGTACTGGGCAATATGGCAGAAACCATAATAAAGAATAAAATTATGGAACATGTAGATATTCATGATTTTATGGGAGAAAGCCAACATGGATTTAGCAAAGGAAAGTCTTGTCTAATTAATCTGTTATATTTTTTTGAAGGTGTGAATAAACAGGTAGACCAAGGTGAGCCGGTTGAAATAGTGTACCTGGATTTTCAGAAAGCCTTTGACAATGTTCATCATGAGATACCCTTGGCAAAATTAAAAAGTCATGGGATTGGAGGCAGTGCAGTATTTGGATCAGGAACTGGTTAAAAGATAAGCAGCAGAGAGTTGGGCTAAATTGCCAATTTTCTCAATGGAGAAAGGTGACACAAAATTATTCAAAGTTGTTAAAACCCAAGAGGATTGTGAAAAATTGCAAGAGGACTTTGATAAATTGAAAGACTGGATGTTCAACTGGCAGATGAAATTTAATGTGGACATGCGCAGAGTTATGCACCTAGGAAAGAACAACCCAAACTATGGGTACATGATGCAAGGTTCCACATAAGGAACCACTACCCAGGAAAAAGATTTAGGTCTCATCATAAATATGCTGAAACCCTCCGCCCAGTATGCAGCAGCAGCAGCAGCCAAGAAAGCAAATAGAATGCTTGGAATCACAAGGAAAGGAACAGAGAATAAAACCAAGGATATTATAATGCCTCTGTATTGCTCCATGGTGCGACCGCACCTTGAATACTGTGTGCAATTCTTGTTGCCATATCTTAAAAAAAGATATAGCGGAATTAGAAAACATACAGAGAAGAGCCGCCAAAATGATAAAGGGAATGGAAGGAAACCCCTATGAGAAAAGGCTAAAAAGGTTAGGGCTTGTCAACTTGAAAATGAGATTGCTGAGGAAAGATGCAATAGAGGTCTTAAATTAATGAATGGAATGGTTGTTTACTCTATCGAAAAGTAGGAAGAGTAGGGGACATGCAATGAAGCTACAACGTAACCCATTTAAGACTAATAAGAGAAAATATTTTTTCACTCAACGCATAATCAAACTCTGGAATTCGTTACCGGAGGATGTAGTAAAAGTGTAGCTGGGTTTAAATATGGTTTGGACAAGTTCCTGGAGGAAAGGTCCATAAACCATTACTAAAGAGGACCCGAGAAATCCTCTGCTTGCCAAGGGACAAGCATTGTGGAACCTGTGTGCCTTTTGGGAACCTGCTAGGTATTTCTGACCAGACTGGACCTTGGTCTGACCCAGTATGGCATTATGTTATGTTCTTATGTAATTTTAAAAAGTTTTTCATTTAAAATGAACTATGTCTTAAAGCTACTTAATAGGCCAATTAACAGGCATGTACTTAAAACTGCTTTGTATTTAAATAGCATTCACTAGTCGAAGTCTAACATTGTACCGGTGGAGCAATCAACAAGATAAGACACTGGATCTCTTGTGTTTCAAATTCATATCTAATTATTACATAATATTACTGATATTGGTATAGTCATAGAATTACAGGAGAGAAGAGTGGAGAGGTATTCTATTTCACATGTTTTTAAGAGCACAGTAGCCAAAGATAATATGTTCATGGCTTTTGATGCAGCCTCAGCTGTGATGCACACAGTTTCCATCATTATTATTTTTAATTTACCACCAAAAACCATGATTGGTTAAAAATAGAAGTAGCTTCCATAGCAGCAAGTATTAGCAGCACAACTATTATAAAATTTTGAGGGAAACTTAAATTAATGGATGGAATTTAGTCTGATGGGGACAGTACTTTGAAAAAAGTAATAGTGTTTTTCTTCCATATTAAATCCATAGTGAAAGGGAAGACAAGGATACAGTCACTGTTAGATGGATTAGACAGAATTGTTATGTAATGTTGTGTTAGTATGTTTTATGTATATTCTACATTGTTTTGGGCAGGCTGCATTGGAAGACATGAAATGTGATTTATATATCACTGATGAGATTACTTCCTAATGGTGACAGCACTTACTATCTATCACAGGGTTCATTTTATTCCTATGGATCCTGCACACACATGAACCGATAGTGAATAACAACAACTATGTTAAATAAAATGAATTCACTGCAGAAATACACAATCTGCAGGAGGCTGTAAGGCCTTCAGCAAGAAGCTACTATCACAATAACTAATGGGAAGAATAAAAAGATTGAAGGGACAAGTAGCCACCTGTCACGAAATCAAGACCATGGTCTCTTATCCTAAATTACTGCAATATTTGGCACTTATGAAGAAAAACAAATATGATATTGTAAAAATGCAATGTGTGCCTTCGAGTCAGTCCTGACTCCTGGCGACCCAGAAGCTCCTGGGTTTTCTTGGCAATGTCACCAGAAGTAGATTGCCAGGCCTTTCTTCCGAGGCAATGGAGGGGTTAAGTGACTTGCCCAAGGTCACAAGGAGTGCTAGCGGGAATCGAACCCTGGTTGCTTGGTTACCAAGCCAGTGCTCTAACCACTAGGCTACACCTCCATTCCATGATCTTGTATGACCTCCATATATATAAAAATTTTACTTTTCTCTCCAATCTATTGCTTCCACAAGTTATTTTATTGTATTTTATTTTACCTTTAAGTACTTGAGAAACTTAACACTTTTGCGGATCTTTTAAAACTACTGAATTTTAATTAATGATCTAAACCATTTGGGCTTTATTTTTTTACTACAAAAAAAGGCAGTACATAAATTTGAAATGTAAAATTAATGCAAAAACAATTTAAGGTTCAAAAAAAAATTCAGATTTTGATAAATTCAATGGTGACTTTCAGTCTAATGAATCACATGAGATGCTTAGATAGAAGGAAAAATGTGCTCATATTGTCACATACATTATTAGTTTCTATTGATAAGATTCAAAAATGTATAAATGTACAAAGACTTTTCTATAGAGCATCATCAAAATAATTAAATCAATCACTTGAACCATAAACCAAGACCTTTGATCTTCTCAGCAATATATGTATTAAATTGCCAGATCACAACAACCTATAACGTGCAAGATAGAAGGCGTATGCCCATTTTGGATTGCTGAGTGTGGATTCTTCTCCCTTTAGGAATCCACTTAGAAATACATTTTTAAAATTTGGTTGTTGATATTGTCAGGCCCAAAAGAGCCAGAATCCAATGGCAAATCAGAAAGTAGAAAAAAAGGGGCAAATTTAAAAAAAAATTATTATTAATGGGGTGAAGTACTTTTTGAGCTATATATTAGTTATTCTAAGTAATTGTTGTTTGATACATATTGCAGTTGGCTAACTCCCATGAGTGTTTATCGATAAGGTATGTAATCAACGTGTATAAATGATTAATAGTAGTATTAGTAAATAATCATCAGTTTTTCCTTTTGATCAACTGTTTGGTTCTTGTTTTTCTTAGTTCATTCTCTTTATTAAAGTTTCTGCATGTTACAAGAATACAGAGAAAAATAACAAGAAGCATAACACAAATGGTTATAGAAGAGAGAAAAACAGGTAGAGATGCAATATTACATGAAATATCGCCAGACATAAATGCACAGTGCCTTGTCATCATGACTTCCCCTGACTGGGGGAGCACTTGTGCCCTGCACTGGCTGTGTACCTGAGAGGGGTAGGCCCTGGAAGTTGTAGAATGGAGCCAGGCATGAAATAGGAACCAAGTCGTCACTGGACAAAACCAAGTGCAGGTCGGGAAACAGAAGTCACTGGAGAAAACCACATGCAGATCAGGAACCAACAGTCACTGAATCAAGCAGGAAATGAAATCAGGAATCACTGTAGCAATGAGGAACTGGCGATTGCAGCAAAGGCCAAACAGTGTAACTGCAGGATAAGCCCACTGGAAACTGCTGAACCAACAAAGGTGTGTCTTCCTGGTCTTGCTTATATCTAGTCTCTAATCAAGGACACACTATATTCTAATCCAAGGGGATCTTCTGGGGCTGTGTTTCTTCTTTTGCTGTCTTCTTTCTTGACTGTGTGACTCCTATGGCCCAGTGGCAAGTCTCCAGCCTCTCGTTGAAGGTTTGATTGTCCAGCGAGTCTGACGCTTCATACCCTTGCACAATTTTCACATTCTGATGTCTACAAAATACAATTCAAAATGTATTAACAGAGTACTTTGTTTCATTGACCTACCAATGATATGCTTCCATTGTGAAAAATATTTATAGAAATATTTAAAAGGTAACAGAAAAGTCTTGTTTGCATAAGTCTTCATGCCCTTTGTCATAACAAACCCGTTTTCAAAAAGTGTCTCAAGGTCCATAATAATTTTAATGGAGCCCTACTGTGTCCCATCACAGTAGTTGAGTTAATTTGAATACTCCTGGATAAAGGATCAAGCTGCTTTGGTTGTATGAAGTGAATTTGAAGCAAAGATCTAAACATGCCAAAAACTGAGTTGCCAAAACAAATGCAGGAAGAAAATTAATCAGATACAAATTCGAGAAGGCTATAGGAAAATTTCAGTATGTTTGAAAATCCCTTGGGGTATCTGTCAAGTTTGTCATTATAAAGTAGAAAAATCTTGGCACCACCAAGCTACTACTTCGATAAGGCTATCCCTCCAAAGTCAGTAGTCGTGGGTTAAGGAAACCACTAAGGAACGTCACTATAAGGCAAGAGTGTCAAACTGCAATCAACAGGGCCACAAGCCAGTCAGATCTTCAAGATACTCCTACTGAATATGCATGAGATATATTTGCATGCACTGCCTTACTCTCTCCAAATATATCTAATGAATATTCATTTGAGATATTCTGACACCATACTGGTTTGTGACCCTCCAAGGACTGCAGATTGAACAACCCTGCTGTAAGGCCTAAAATTACTAACAGAGGTCTCTGGCTGAGAATGAGGATGGGAAAGCTGGATTATTCAATAATTTCAAGACTGCACTACAAATACTTCCTTTACAAGAGGTTATTAAGCAGGAAGTCACTACTGAAGAAAAGCCATAAATTGTGCCTGCATAGTTTTGGCAAAAACACTTTTAGGGGATTATTGCATACATTATGGGAGGTGGTTTTATGATCTGAGAAGACCAAAGTGAAAATTTCTGGTCTCAGTGCTAAGTGACTTGTGATATAAAACAAATGCATTGCATCGGCAACACCATCCCTGCAATAAAGCATGTGATGGTAGCATTATTTTGTGGGAATGCTTTGCAGCAGCAGAGGTGGGAGGATTATGAAGATCATGGTGCAATATACAAGCATTTTAATCCATCACAGACATGAAACTGGAAAGAATATTCATATTTCAGGATATTCTGATGCACAAAGCAAAAAGTAATAGAGTGGCTCAACATAAAAAAGAAAATGTCCACAAGTGGCCCTGTCAAAGCCCAGACCTGAATTGAATAAAAAATCTATTGCAAGACTTGAAGACTGCCATCCACAGATCATCCCCAGCCAACCCGAAACAGTACCATCCTGTTTTTTTATTGCTGTAAAAGGGGCTTCCACCAAGTACTGCGTAAATGGATTTGAAGACTTATGCAATCAAGATATTTTGTTTTCTTATACAAAGAGATACGTGTTTTCCTAGGCAATAAGCACTGTGGGAGAACTTACCCAGGAGCCAGCCTCTGCCATACTTTCCCTCTGTGAAATTGCACCCAAGTGCCGAGTTGAAGAGAATATAGGAATCATGGCAGCTCCCTGGAAACTTGAAGAGCACATTCATGCTTTCCATATGTGCATCACATATAAGCAGAATATTCAAAGAGCAGAGGATCTTCCTGTTGTGGAATTCCATTTCTTTATCGGACGGAGATATAAGAGCAACATGGGTGCAATCTATTGCAGCCAGCACATTTAACATACTAATATTAAAAGAAATCCAACTGCCATTGCATCCGTTGCTCAGGATACTATAGTCCCAGTCATGTTTTCATTCATGGCACGCAGTACTTATTTAAAAAGTCTGGAAAAGGATGGTTGGCCCATTCCAAGGTAACACCCATGACATTTTGGAAAAGCTGAATGCCCAAGAAATGTAAGGCACTAAGTAGCTTCACTAACTTTGAAATGGCATGCCTATGAGATGCAATAGGATCTATATCACTCCAAATATCTTCATACATGGATAAACGTGACCTTGTGCACAAACGATGCATATAAGGTCATTAGCTATTGTGCAGATGACCCAAAGGCTAACTGAGTGTGTGGTCTTGTAAAACTGTGGCTGTAGCTCGTGGCTCGAGGAAGAGTAAAAAGTGCTCGTTTTCCAGCGGCCAACACTTTTTTTCCTGCTAATTTCTAATATGCTGTGCCAGAATGATCTACCTGCAACTTTTTTTCCTTGTTCTCTCTGTACTAGCCGAGGGCTAGAAAAAGAGCTGAAGAAGAAAGAGAAAGAGAAGAAAAGAGATCAGGGCAGTGAGATAGGATTAGAGAGGACCATTGGGCAGCCCTGGTTCGATCAGGTAACACATAATTGGCCAATGACAACACTGCTGGGATTACCATAAGAAATGTGGTACACTACCACTGGATATTAACAGACCGTGCACTGTTACCTGTGCAATTCTTTATGCACTGGTTTCCACGCGCTAAATGAGTAGGGAAATAGCCTAATGATTAGAGCAGCTGGTTGCAAACCAGGAAAGAAAGTTCATACCCATTGGCACTCCTTGTGATCTTAGGCAAATCAATTAACCCCCCATTGCCCCAAGTACAAATTTAAGATTATAAGATCTTAGGGAACAGAAAAGGTGACATTTTACTTACCAGTTAATGTCCTTTCCTTGAATCCTGCTAGATCCAGTGTAGAAAAGTGGATTGTGGTCTACTAGCATATTGGTGGAGATAAAGAACCAACGAAAAGCCCAGGTTTCAATGATATCACTCCTATACCTCTATTCGCCTCAGCCACCAGAGGTCCCTTCTGTATTCATCCCAAAGCATAAGTGAGAAACAAGGCAAGCCTCACACAATCTCAATCATGGACAACAATGAGTAAGCAACAGTAGAGAGCTATGCACAGGAAAACATACACAGTTAGCTGTCCGTAGAAGATGAACCTGCAGAGCCAAGTATAAAAAAACATATTGGACTCAAGGAAACCGCAACAGAAGAAAGCAAATACAGTTTCAGGGGCAGGCCCTGGACTGGTCTAGCAGGAGTCAAGGAAAGGACATTAACTGGTAAGTAAAATGTCACTTTCCATATTGTCCTGCTAGATCAGTCCAGACAAGTGGGATGTAACAAAGCTACAATTCCAGTGGTGGGAAGAAGACACAGCAGCCTGCAAAACCCCAGAGCCAAAGGCTGTGTTTGCCCATGCATGGACATCGAAACGGTAATGCTTGAAAAAAGTGGAGAGTGATGGCCATGCTGCTGACCGACAAATGTCTGCAAGGGCTACCGAGCTCTGCTCTGCCCAGGAGGGCACTTATGCTCAGGTAGAATGCGCACACAAACTCTCTGGAACTGGCTACTTCCACAACAGATATGCTAATGGCCTCCTTAATCTAGCGCCCTAAAGCCAATTTAGCCACCGCGTCACCCTTGCAGGGGCCAGCAAACAGCATAAGAAGATGGTTGGACTTACGAAGGGAAATCATAACCTTCATGTACAGGAGAAGCACCCATCCACAAGGCAAAGATCCTTATCCTTCCCCCAACACTGCTTCGTAGAGGGGGGCCAGCAGACCATCTGGTTTATATGAAGGGGAGAAATCACCTCAGGCAAGAAGGAAGGCACAGGCCAAATAGAAACGGGCTCCTTAGAAAAGACAGATAAGGGATCTCATAAGATAGAGCCTGCAGCTCGGAAATCTGCCTTGCGGCACAAGCCACAATCAAGAAGACTGTCTTGAGCGTCAAACCCTTGAAGGTGGTTCAAAAGATGCTGCCATCAGCACTAGACACAGATTCCAGGAAGGGATCACAGACCGGAGGGGAGGATGCAGATGTTGAACCTTCTGGAGAAAGTGCAGAACATCAGGGTGAAGGCTAGAGACTTACCAGCCACTGGACCATGGAAACAGGACAAAACTGTCACCTAAATTTTCAGGGAGTTAAAGGAAGGGCCCTTCTCCAGGTCATCCTATAAAAAGGCCAGCAGAGAGGCAGTCTCATAAGCCAACTGCCGAGCACAGCACCATCGCTCAAGGAGGCACCAGATCCGCATGTATGCTAGCTTGGTAGACCTCCACCAGGCTCCAAACAGAGTAGAGACCACTGCTGAAGAGTAGCCCTTACACGCTAGCTGTCTCCTTCCAAGATCCAAGCCATAAGCGAGAAGGAAACTGGGTCCTCCAGGACGATCCTTGCTAAAATAGGCCCCAAGATGGCAGCAACCGAAAAGGAAGCGCCTGCAGAAGGCGCATCAGGTCTCCAAACCACGCCCTTCTTTGCCAATCTGGCACCACCAGAACAATCCTGCCTGGGTGGTGTTTTATACACCAAAACATACGCCCCACCAGGGGCCCGATGAGAAAAAACATACAGCAGGTGCTGACTTGGCCAAGGCTGGGTGAGGGCATTGATGCCCTCTGATCCCATCTCTGTGTGGCAACTGAAGAAGCAGTAAACATCGGTGGGTCGCCATCAGATCCATTTTGGTTCAACTCCAGCAGCACAGAATCAACTGAAACACTTCCTGATTCAACTCCCACTCCCTAGGGATCTAGAGAGTGCCGGCTGAGGAAATCCGCTTCCACATTGTCCACCCCAGCAATATGCTGAGCTGACAAGGATAGGAGGTTCTTCTCCGCCCAGGTAAAGAGAGCCATCTCCAAAGCTACCCGGCACTCCTCAATCCGCCTTACTGATTGACATAAGCCACTGTTGTGGTATTGTCTGAACACACTCGAACCGCCCGGCCCTCGAGCAGGGGCCAGAAATGCAGAAAGTCAACCTAATGGCCCTCGCCTCAAAGCGGTTGATGAATCACATCGCTTCCCTGCGGTTCCAATGATGATAGTGTGTACAGCCTTGGCAATGGGCTCCCCAGTCCGAGAGACTGGCATCTGTTGTCAGAAGGATCTAGGAGAAATCATCCAACAGTATATCTTTCTTCAGTTGACAGGTTTGCTGCCACGACTGCAAGCTGGACTTCACCATCTATGGGAGCAGGAGCCTGCGCTCAAACTCCTGAGAACTTGGGGACCACTGAGTCAGCAAGGACCACAGGAGCGATCGTATGTGAGGATGCATCCATGGTACCATCTCTATGATCGCTGCCATCAATCCGAGATGCAGAAGATAATCCCAGCCTCTGGGATTCTACTGCGCACAGAATAGCGCCAGGCAATCCAACAGTCATTGGCTTTCTTCTCTGGCAGAAAAACTCTGCCCGGAAAACTCTGCCCATTCCCGTGCCAAAATGTGTTCCCAGAAACTCCAGGGACTAGGAAGGCAACAGCTGGCTCTTTCCCTGATTGAACACCCAGGCCAAATGTCACCTGTAAGACGACATAAGAGTTAAGGCAAGTGTCATAACAGAATGCGCTAAGGCCGCAGCAGCCCAAAGGGCATGCATTAACTGTGCTTTTACTACAGCACGTGTTACAGGCACTAGAGAAGGAGTGCACATCGGAGCTGTTTGGGTGAAATGTGCACACTGACCGCACGACCGACAGATGCACAATAGAAAAAAATGACATTAACATGTGCAGAAAACGATGGGAAACCCCCGCCCAGCGCCAATGGTCACCAGCGATCTTCCCTGAATTGCGTCCCCTAGAGATGGAATCAGGAGCCCCCAACAAGGACAATGATGAGATCAAGCCTTGGTACTCACCTCCTGAGAGCCCCAGGCAGAGAATCCATGTCGGGCTCAGCTCTACTCCCCTGGAACTGTTTGGCTGACTTTGCAGCACTGTGTGTAAGGTGACTGGCAGGCAGATCCTTCTGAGAGCCTTCTGCAATCTTCAGGAGAGAGCATGGGTGACAAAGGAGGAGGGAGGGGAGCATTGAGGTTGCGTGAGGCAGTCATACTCTTCCAGATCCTTTCAAATCCTTCCCATTTCTGGCTGCTCAGCAGGTCTTTATGCAGGGTAAGAGCGTGGAGATGAACTAATTTTCCCTCCTCCTGTGGCTACCGAAAAGACCACAGTGGAGCTTCCCACATCGCGCTCTAGTGAGAGATCAACCCGCAGGCTGTCATTCACAAGCATTTTATATCAATCTTTTCCTCTGAAATCCCTAGAATTTTCTTGGGATTTGAGAGGAGAAAATCCATCCACCATCTACTGGAGACAAAGAAGTACTGAAGAGATCGCTGGTGGCTGAGGCAAATAGAGACATGGGAGTGATGTCATTGAAACATGGGCTTTTCATTGGTTCTTTATCTTCACCAATCTGCTGGTAGGGGAACACAACCCACTTGTCTGGACTGGACTAGCAGAATGATATGAAAATGCCTTATTGTACTGTACCTGCATGTAACTCACCTTAAGCTACCAATGAAAAGGCATGAACTAAATCCAGTTCCCCTTCCCCCATTTCAAAACTCCTCTTTGCATAGAGAAGTCTCATAACAGTGTAGAAAAGTGTGTGCAGAATGCACTAAGCTGAATGCTAGACCTTTTGCACCTTATGTCACCACTTTTCGCATAGGCATCCTTTTATAAAATTATCTCCAAAGCAGTGACCAAAAATGTGTGAGATCCGAGCAAGAAGATATACAGAATGAGACTTGAAGGCCTAAACATGTATAAGCTAGAGGCAAGGAGGGACAGGGAAGATATGATATGCACATTTAAATACCTGAATGGTATTAAAGCACAAACAAACCTTTTCCAAATGAGGAGAAGCTGTAGATTTAGGGCATGATATGAAGCTACAAGGAAGTAATGCCAGGAAATATTTCTTCACAGAAAAGGTAGTGGATGCCTGGTAAGCACTCCTGAAGAAGATGGTGGAGACAAAAACCGTGATGGAATTTAATAGAGAATGGCATAAACAAAGAGAATCCCTAAAAGACAAGTAGAGGGGTACCAAGCATTGAGTGCTTTTAGCTCATAACTGCAATGAAATGATTTTTTTGCACTTGTAAGAAGGCATGGAAAGGGTACCTGCATAAAGCGACAGTTATAATCCTACCCACCTTAATGAGCAGACTGGAAAGACCATTTCAGTCTTTAACTGCTGTCATTTACTATGTTACTAGGCATCACGTTTAAACAACTCCATCTTCATCACCTGCATATAACATGAGAACATGAGTGCCCGAGTGGGACAAACCAAAGGTCCATCAAACTTAGCATCCTGTTTCCAACAGGTCACAAGTATCTGGCAGAATCCCAAAAAATAGATTGATTCTATGCTGTTTATCCCCAGCTCTACCTTGTCAGTAGCAGTTTAAGGAGTATTCCTCCTGAAACTTGCCCAAACCTTTTGTAAAGCCAGCTACACTAAGGGGTATGTTTACTAATCAGCAGTAGTGGCTTCCGTGTGATATCGGAGCCACGGCCCCCATTGAAGTCAAACCTAAGCCGATTAGTAAACATACCCCCAAGTGTTTTTACCCATATTCTGGCAATGAATTCCAGAGCTTAACTGTGTATTGAGTAGAAAAATGTTTTCTGTAATGTGTTTTAACTGTGCTACTCAGTAACTTCATGGTGTGTCCTCTGATTCTTCGTACTTTTTAAAAATGTAAACCACAGATTAGCATTTGTTCGTTCCACTCATACTACCCCCTCAGCTGTCTTCTCCAAGCTAAAAAGCGCTAAGCTCTTTAGCCTTTTTCTCATAGGGAAGTTGTGCTATCTTTGATCATCCTTCTCTGTAACTTTTCTAATTCTGCTATACCTTTTTTAGATGTGAACTGCAAAAAATATTCAAGATGCAGTTGTACCATGCAGCAATACAAAGGTATTATATTCTCAGTTTTATTTTCCATTCATTTCCTAACATCTGTTTTTTTTAGCAGCTGATGCACACTAAGCAAAGGATTTCAACATATCTATGATGCCCAGATCCTTTTCCTGGGTGGTCACTCCTTATGTAAAACAACATAGCATCATGAAGCTATGGTCTAGATTATTCTTCCCTATTTACACCACTTTGCACTTTTAAATTTCAACTGCCTTTTGATTCCCAGTCTCCCAAGATCTTCCTGAAATTCTTAACAATCCATTTATGATTTAACAGTTTTGAACAATTGTGTCTCATCTGCAAATCAGACCACCACCTTCAAAGGAGAAAAAGAAACTCAAACATACTGCCAAGTTATAAATGTATTTATTTAGGATTATTTATTTATTTACAGTTCTTGTATACCAAGGATCTGTTGCATGCTCTGTAATTACTAATAAAATAAAAGTAGACAATACAATGACAATAAATCAATAAAATGCAATAAATACTATATAAAAATCTTAAATTACATAGTAGTCTATTAACCTTTCAGCCAATACCTACAAAAAGGAGAACTGCCTAAAAAATGTGAAATTAGGCCTTACCTACTAATTTTCTTTCCTTGAGTCCCTCCTCCAGTGCAGTACAGACATGTGGGTTTATGTCTTCCTACCAACAGATGGAGACTGAGAACTTCTGGTTTCATGATGTCACCTTATAAGGGTCCTATGCAGCCTACCTCCCACCAGTATTTCTGTAACAGACTCTCTATCAAGTACAGTTATTAGTTTAATATCCATTCGGATCAAATAATTAACACCAACTCTTTACATTTGCTCTGAGATGGGTCAGGAAGCCACTGCCCCACCTCCAGGCTCCTAATACTAGACAGCAGTGAAGAATAGCACAGCACAGCACAGCATAGCACAGCACAGCAGCTAAGGTCCAGAAGGTCAGAGGCCCAAAAAACGACCTCCAGCAAGACCAATCTTCCCCCAACTGGGCTCAAAACCTCACACAGATAAGATGGGTTCTGGACTGGACTGGACTGGAGGGGCTTAAGGAAAGAAAATTGGCAGGTAAGTCCTAATTTCACCTTCCTCTTCATCCCTCCAGTCCAGTCCAAGCATGTGCGATGTACCAAAGCAGAGCCCAATGATGAGGGGGGAGGGAGCAAGGGAGCCCGGTCTGCAAAACTGCCACTCCAGTCATGCATTCCCTCTCACCTGAACATCGAGATAATGCTGTTCAAATGAACAAAGGGAAGTCTATGTCACTGCCTTACAGATTTCTAGGGGCGACATCATGCTATATTTCACCCATGACGAAGCCTGAGCCCAACCGGTACTGTTCGGCCTTTAAGCAGATAGGCCAAAGCACTTGCTTCCTTCAACCAGCAGACAATTGATGCTTTAGAAGCCACCTCCCCATTGCGCTACCCTCTGAAAAGCACAAAAAGATGATTCATCCTCTGAAACGCCTTTCCCCTCTTCAAGTACTGAGTCGGCTCTAACCTGCTCTTGATGAAACTGAAAACCCAGCCCAACTCTTAGAGCAGGGACACTACTTGATACGTGGAGAGGAGGCTCTCCTGAACAGACTTTTTCCTGATCAGCCGTCAAGATAGAAGTGAATCAACATCCCTTCTTTTCGCAAAGCTGCCACCAAAGCCACCATTACTTTGGTGAACATCCTAGAGACTGTAGCCAACCCAATGGGCAGCGCGCAAAACTGAAAATGGCTTATGAGAACAGCAAACCACAGGAATTGCTGATGTACCTGTTTGTATGGGAATGTGCAAGTATGCTTCTGATAGATCAAAGGAGATCAAAAAATATTTGCCTCACCACCACTACAATGAACTGCAAGGTCTCCATGCAAAAATGAGGTATCTGCAAGGTCCAGTTGACCTGTTCAGATCAAAAATTGGCTGAAACTTTTTTTCTTTCTTGGGCACCATGAAGAAAATGGAGTACCAACCCAGGTCCTACTCCATCGGAAGGATTCATTGCAGCCTCAAGCTGGAGCAGCTGTTCAAGAGTGTCTGCTACCAGCCGCATCTTTCAAGGCTTCCAGCAGGGAGATGCCATAAAAGCATTTGAGAGGGAGCCACACCAACCTGAGGGCATGTTCTAATGTAAATGTTCATTATATTATCTCTAGCTTGCTGTAAACCGCTCTGACCACTGCAAAAAGCGGTATATAAACCTAGCCAAATAAATATCACTCACGAATCACCTCTAGAACCCACTGATCTGGGGATGTTGCAAGTCCAGGCGGAGTAAAAGACCTGTAGATGATATCCGCCTGGGACAACCCTTGTTTGGATCCACCAACCTTGCTTGGGATAGCTTAGAGCCTCTGGAGACTCCCATTTACCCATCTGGTTCTCCCCTACAGCTACCTCGAAAGGATTGGCCCTCCAGAAGAAACTTGGACCGCTGAGAACCACCAAACCTTGCCAAATGAAACGTCCATGATCCTAGGTAGCAATCATGCAAGAAATCTTAGACCCCCCCCCCCCCCCGTGGCCTGTCTTATCGAAGCCGAGGAACATTACAGTCTCCTAGATCCTTCAAAAGCTGCTCTAACACCCCCAAACAGCAGTTTACCATTGAAGGGGAGTTTAATCCACCAGGATGTGGAGGCCACGTGTGCCAACCAATTATGCAGCCAAAGAAGGTGGTGAGACATAACCATTGGGGCCATATCCTTCACTGAGGCCCTTACCAAGTCATACAGTGCATCAGCCAAAAAGTCTTTCAAAATGTCGGTGTTAGTCCTGCAAGTGTTGGTCTGCGGAGCCATAAGTGGCTAGGGCATGTCTGTGGTGATTCCAGAAGGTGACAGAGGTTTCTCAAAAGCTCCTTGGGTCATTGTCGAGGAGGCGAGGACTCAAGGAGCTCCTGAGAAATCTCTGGAACCTTCTGGAATCACCACAGACATGCTACCTCACCACTTCGACAATGACCCAAGGAGCTCCTGAGAAACCTCTGGCACCTTCTGGAATCACCACAAACATGCCCGAGCCACTTACGGCTCCATAGAACACCGCTTGCAGGACTAACACCGGCACTTTGCTTCAGCAAGGCCTCCAGCCAGTGATCCTGAGAGTCCTTTGGCATGGCACCACCTTCGACAGGTGGTGTCTTCTTAGTGACCGTTGTCACCAGTGCATTCACCTTCAGAAGCTTCAAGAGCTCCTTCTCCATCGACGGAATGGGGCATAACCTAACCATGGCCCTGCTGACTCTTGGGCTAACATCAAATGACTCCCACTCTGCCAAAATCAGATCTTTAATCAACCTATTCAGTGGAAAATACTTATGAGGCATATGGATACCCTCCCAGCAAGGGTTCCTCCCCCATGTCCACCATCAATAGGAACGCCTCTGCTATCTTTAATGCCACCAGAGTTTGTGAAATAAGGATAGAGAGTTCATCTTATGGAAGACCTGTACTGCTGTGAGATCTTCCCCAGCTGGTATCTCCCCCTCTTCCCAAGAGTTTATCCCACCTATACAACATGCCTTTGAGGGGATCCTCTGAATGCCCTAAGAGAACCAAAACCTGGTCCTCCCAGTCCTCTTCCGGTTCTATGTGCTGTCACTTGGCCCCTGGTCTAGCGTCTCCTGCCTGCACCAAGGTTGACAATGCCACCATACCTTGCTGTTTGCTCTTGTCTTCTCTTTTTTCTTTTATTTATTTTGTGGCCATTCAGACTGCACAGCAGCCTATGCCATCTCCATCTGCTGAAGACTAAGAAATAGAGGTGAGATGTTGGCTGCACAGGACATATATAAGGTGATATCAAACCAGTGGTTCTCAGTCCCCATCTTAGAGAAGCTAGCTAAGTAATTAGGAAAGCAAAGATACAAAAAGAAGAAGAAATAGCCAATGCAATAAAATGGGGGGATAATACATTTTTCAGATAAGTTAGTGAAAGGAGGAAGGGCAAAAATGGTACTGTCAGACTCAAGGGTGAAGGGGTGGAATACATAGAAGTTGGAGGAGGAAAAAATGGAATTGCTTAACAAATATTTTTGTTCTTTGTTCACAGACGAAGGGCCAGGAGCAAGACCTCAGAAAACACCCACAAATAGGAACAGAAGAGAGGAGATCTCTAATGATTTTCAGAAGACTGTCTTTGTGAGGAACTAGCTAAGCTAAAAGTAAACAAAGCGATGGGACTCAATGGGATACATCCAAGAACACTGAAGGAACTTGGTGACATTCTAGCGGCTCCACTGACTGACCTTTTCAATGCCTCTTTGGAGTCGGGAGTGGTGCCAGAGGACTGGAGACAAGCACATGTGATCCCTTTACATAAAAGCGGAAGTAAGGATGTAGTTGAAAACTACAGGCAGGTTAGTCTAACCTCTGTGGTGAGTAAATTTTTGGAAATGCTGCTGAAAGATAATAATGAGGTTTCTGGAGTCCAATGGATTACAGGATTGAAGGCAGCATGGATTCACTTGAGTCTTGCCAGACAAATCTGATTGACCGGGTGACCAGGGAGTTGGACCGAGGGATGTGGTACACTCAGATTTCAGTAAAGTCTTTGTTACAGTTCCGCACAGGCAACTTATGAATAAACTGAGCACCCTAGGAGTGGACCCCAAAATTACCAATTGAGTTAGAAACAGGTTGAGTGGAACATGACACAGGGTACAGGTAAATGGAGCTCACTCTGAGGAGGAGAATACCAGTGGTGTGCCGCAGGAATCTGTCTTTGGTGCAATTCTTTTTAACATCTTTGTTAGTGATATTGCGGAAGCACTGTCAGACAAAGTTTGCCTCTTTGCAGATATCAAAATCTGCAATAGAGTAGACACCCAGGAAGGAGTAGATAACATGAGGAGAGATCCAGCTAAGATTGAAGAATGGTCGAGAATTTGGCAGCTGAGATTTAATGCTAAAAAATGCAGGGTCATCCATTTGGGCTGCAAAAATCCAAAGGAGTGGTACAATGTAGGGGGTGAAGTACTTCAGTCCACAAAAGAAGAGCGGGACCTGGGTGTGATTAACGATCTTAAAGTAGCTAAACAAATAGAAAAGGCGACGGCAAAAGCTAGAAGGATGTTTGGGTGCAGAGGGAAAGGAATGGCCAGCTGAAAAAAGGAGGCGATAGTGCCGCTATACAAGTGTGACCTCATCTGGAGTATTGTGTGCAATTCTGGAGACCATGCTTTCAAAAGGATATAAACAGGTTGGAGTCGGTGCAGAGGGTAGCTACTAGAATGGTTAGTGGTCTTTGTTATAAAGCATATGAGGACAGACTTAAGGATCTTAATATGTTTACTTTAGAGGAAAGGTGGGATAGAGGAGATATGATAGAGACATTTAAATACTTCCATGGCATAAATGCACAGGAGAGCCTCTTTCAATTGAAAGAAAGCTCTGCTACAAGGGGACACAGAATGAGGGTGAAAGGGGAAAGATATATGGTATAATATGCGGAAATATTTCTTTACAGAAAGAGTGATAAATGCATGGAATAGTCTCCTAGTGGAGGTGATAGAGATGAGGACAGTATCTGAATTAAAAAAAAAGCATGGGACAAACACAGAGGATCTCTAAATGAAAAAAGGAGACTATTGTAGTAGTCGATATGGAAGGGCAGACTGGACAGGCCATGTAGTCTTTTTCTGCCGTCATGTTTCTATGTTTCTGTCTATTGGTAGAAAGGCATAAAAAAACCACGTCTCTTGCTTGGACTGGAGGATGATGAGGAAGGCGAAATTAGACTTACCTGCTAATTTACTTTCCTTGAATACCTCCAGTCCAGTCCAGTCGGACAAGCGGGTTGTCTCCCCTACCAGCAACTGGAGGCTGAGCATGCTCAAAACCTTGGTGCTGTCATCCCACTTAGGCTACCAGGAGCCCCCATCAAGGTCAGTATCCTTTTGCCCAAGCTGCTGAACTGCCCAGCAACTTATGAAACAGCCAACATTCAACTAGTAAGAAGGTTCAAGCTCCTCCTGTTCTAAAGGAATGACCCCTCAAACAGACGAAGTCCCCTCAGCCAAGAATGGGAACTACTTTCACTTATTTTTTTCCCTCTGACCAGCACAAGCCGACTCCAGTACACCTGAAACACTAAGAGCCCTGCAACACCTCCCAAGGTAACCCGGAGAAGCCCCGTCCCCTGACTCTTAAGGGAACCAAGGCCTATTCTCTCACAGCAACTCCTGGGCTCACCAAATGACCCTGTCAACTCTTGGCAGATCTGGGACTGGACTGGAGGTATTCAAGGAAAGCAAATTAGCAGGTAAGTTTAATTTCACCTTCCCAACAAACGGGATGCACCAAAGCTGCACTACCCCCCTGGGAGGGTCCCACGAGCCCGGCTTGCACCACCGAGGTCCCAAAGCGCGCATCCCTAGCCATCTCAACATCCAACCGGTAATGACGGACAAAGGTGTGCAATGATGACCAAGTCACCACTCAACAAATATCCACCAGCAGCATCAACTCCGCCCAGGTAGTTGTTTGCGCCCTCGTGGAATGTGCCCATAGCCCTTGAGACGGATGCTTCCTCCTCAATAAATACGCCAATGAAACAGCCTCCTTAATCCAGTGCGCCACCTTGGAGGCCACTTCGCCTTGTCTCGCTCCTCCAAAGAGAACAAACAGGCGGTCTGACTTACAGAACACTTTGGTCCGTGACAGATAGACTCTGAGGACACGCCGCACATCCAAGTGGTGAAGCCATCGGTCCTCTTCCCCCTTGCAAAGACTGCAGAGTGACTGCTTGGTTCATGTGAAAGGTCAAGACCACGTTAGGCAAGAAGGATGGCACCAGATGAAGAACCACCTTTTCTCTGAAATTAACAGGAAAGGCTCCTTGCAAGATAATGCTTTCAACTCCAAGATCCACCTAGCTGAACAAATGGCCACCAAAAATACTACCTTCAAATATCCTTAAGAGTCGCCCCCCCCAAAGGGATTCAAAGGGTAGCTCCCCCAGGGCTGAGAACACCAAATTGAGGTCCCAGGCTGGCACCATGTCTCATCTTGGAGGCCTCACCTGTTTGACTGCCTGGAGAAAATGGACCTAGTCAGGATAAGAAGCCAGGGGCCCTCCTGGACCTTACCCCAATAGCACGCCAAAGCTGCCACCTGCACTCGCAATGAACCCAGAGTCAGTCCCTTATCCTGACCTGCCTGGAGGAAGATCAATATCTCCGAAAAGGGTGCTCCGAATGGCCGGACATCCTTGTCCCTGGCACCAGCTCTCAAAAACATGCCATACTCAAGCATATGCCAGCGACGTCAACCTCCTCTGAGTTTGCAAAAGGGTGCAAATTACCTGTGGTAATATCCCCTCTTCACTAGCCTTGCCTGCTCAAGAGCCAAGCCATAAATGAGAACCCATCCACCTGTGGCATCCGGATCGGCCCCTGTGTCAACAGATCATCTCCTGCAGGTAGCCTCTATAGTTTGGCCACCAGCAACCGCGTAAAGTCCTCATACCACGGATGCCATGGCCAATCTGCGGCAATAAGAATCACCAGACCGGAGTGCCCCTCTACATGCTGCAGGACACACCTGATTAAGGCCCATGGAAGGAAGATGTACAAAAGCATGCTGAGTGGGCCAAGGCTGGACCAGGGTGTCGAACCCCTCCACCATATGCTCTCGGCAATGACTGAAGAACCTCGAGACCTTGGCATTCTCATAGATCACCATGAGATCCATGACTGGCTAACCCCACCGCTGGACCATCATCACAAACATTTCCTGATGCAGCACTGGCCACTTGACGGGATCCAAGCGATGCCAGCTTAGAAAGTCCGCTTGCACGTTCTCTCGACCGGCCATATGCGCCACTGAGAGCGCCATCAGATTTGCCTCTGCCCACAGCAGGATTGGTGTGACCTTGTCCTCCAGAGTCCTGCTGCCAGGGCCTCCTGACGGATCAGGTTCGCCACCGTGGCTGCATTGTCAGAGAACACCCAAACCGCCTTTCCTTGAAAGTGCAGCCAGAAGACTAAAGACACCGCTCTCATCTACAAGTAGTTGATCAGCCATGAGCTCTGCTCTGCCATCCATATTCCTTGTGTTACGTGACCCCGGCAGTGGGCCCCCCTAACCTGTCAGACTGGCATCCATCATCACCAGGGTCCACTCTGGAGCTTCCAAAGGCATCCCTGCTAACAGGTTCTTGTGTACAAGCCACCAACGGAGAGCCAGATTTGTGACTAGTGGACAAACTAACCGCTGATGCAGGGGGCATCTCTTGGGAAAACAACTTCCCAACAAAGTCCTCTGTGATGATCGCATGTGCACTCTCACCCAGAGCACCAGCTGCAGCATGACCACCACTGACCCCAGCAGCTGCAAATAGAGCCATGCCAAGGGGGCCCCCATTTGAAGGAACTGGCAGACCTGCACTTGTAGCTTCTCTGCCCTGTCTTGAGGCAGCGAAACAAGCCCCCAGATGTATAATATCCTGCAAGGGTTAAAGCTGGCTTTTGGTTAAGCTGGTCACCGCTGCATGGACCTTCTGCTCTCTGCATTGCCCATATCAAGCAACTGTCGAGATAGGGATGCACCAGAACCTCTTCCCAACGCAGTTGTGCCGCCATGACCACCATGATCTTAGTAAAGGTCTGAGGAGCTGTTGCCAGGCCAAAAGGCAAGGCCCGAAACTCAAAATTCTTCATTGGCACCACAAAGTGCAGAAAGCAACAGTGTTGTGGCAGAATGGGGATATGGAGGTATGCCTCCTTGAGATCCAAGGCTGTCAGAAACTCGCCCTCTTGGACGGCCACAATAACTGAGCACAAGGTCTCCATTCAGAAGTGAGGTATGCAGAGACTTTGATTTATGTACTTGAGGTCTAGTATTGGCCTGAAAGAGCCTTCCTTTTTCAGTACCATGAAGTAGATGAAGTAACAGCCCTTCTGGCCTGCTTCTCCAGCACCAGCATCACTGCTCCCAGTTGCAGCAGTCTTTGTAATGTCTGCTGCACCGCCCCTTCCTTTCTTGCTGACCAGCAAGGGGAAGCTAGGAAGGCTTCTGCTAACGGACGTGCGAATTCAAGAGCACAGCCCTCGCGGATCACCTCCAACATCCCGTGGTCGGAGGTGATCTGGGCCCAGGCGGGCAGAAACTGCTGCAGATGCCTGCCCAGCGACTCTACCCAACCCTGGGCCCCTCTCACTTCATTGCGACTTTTTAAGAGGTTGAGAAAGCGGCGGAAAAATAACCTCAGTCCATCCCTCGACAGTGCCCATGCTCGGATAATGCACCCTTTGAAAGGGTGCAAAACGGGCAGCCCGGAACCTCCAAAAATCCCTCGGCTAGCCTCTACCTGGTGGCGCCACTATGGTCTGCTTCAGTTTATTCTTATACTCTCACTAAACCTTATTAAGTAAAGCAACAATAGAATCCAATAAAGAAAGGCTCACTTCTAACATCCCTACACTGACATCATAATCATGTTATTAAAGGCAAATAATATCCCAGTGTTATATTTTTGTCGGATCGTCTGTACTGAGAATGTATAAACATACTCGTTTAACAGACCCTCCTTTTTATTCGGTTTTTAAAAAGGTCTCTTCGACCAAATTTTGCCTGAGGCTATAAACGGCCCATAAGACCAGCCCCTGCAAACAACCTATGTGATAAATGCTACAGGCACAATCATCTCTTCCAATGAACAGTTTTCTGTAACCAATGAGTGTCTCTTGTTAGGGAAATATCACTACTTATCTGGACCGTTGAGAGGTCTTACAAGACGGCGTTGTTGTTCCCGTTCTCCTCACTATTCCATAATACTCCCACTTGGTCCAAAGTCATCAGTCCAGCCAGCTTGGGACAGGAAAGGGCTTACCCATCGCTGTTATTCCATTTTAGACATTCAAACAGCAGTTGAGTAATTATGCGACACAAAGTTTTACTTTATAATTACTCAACTGCTGTTTGAACAATCAGTCCTGGCAGGCCACAGAGACTACAGATGTCACAACAGCCTCTTTCAGCCACTGTGCTATTGAAGCCTTAGATGCTGCCTGGCCCTTCCTCTGTCTGCCATCAGCATGAACTGGTGATCTGTCTTGCAAAAGGGGTTTATCTTCTTAATGTACCTTAATAAAACTGGATGTACATCCAAAAGATGGAGATCTTTATAAGCTCTCCCCCTTCTGCTTTATAAAGGAAGGGAGAATAATCAGTTGGTTATGAATGATAAATGAAGGCACCATGTGTATGGTGCCAAAATCTTCATGAATACCAAAAACGGCTTCTACAAGAGAGCACCTGAAGCTCAGAAATCCTCCTGGCTGAGCAAACGGCCATCAGAAGCAGTATCTTCAACATGAGAAGCCTGATTGGTCATCTTTAGAAGGAAAATAGCATAGTAACATAGTATATGATGGCAGATAAAGACCAGTATGATCCATCTAATCTATCTAAGGCTGAGGTCTATTCTGAAGAGGTAGTTTTCATATTCTTGAGAGCTTGTGTAATATCTTTTTCTGGCTTAGATCAATGTGGAGGCGGCAAGGCAGCAAGAGTAGGTGCACCTGCCGCTCCATGTAGGTCACCTCTGCCCATGCCTTTGTTTAGGGATATACCCAACGTTCCGTGCAGGTGGGTACCCTCCTGCTGGGACAAATGGATGAACGGAAGGTCTCAAATGCTTTAACACCCCGGGCCAAATTTAAGATTTTGGCACCTTTACGCAAAACAAGACAAGACTACAGATTCCAGAGCTGGGAGTCGAAGGCAATATCAGAGGTACCAAAAATGGGAGAGTCAGAAGATAAGCAGAGGAAGGCCATAGTGCTACAGTAGTGCCCCTTTGAAGCAACACATGCACAAGGCCTTAAACTAAGCAGGAACACACTCCTTTTTGACCTGGTTATTTTGAGCCTTCAAGCTCTGGCACACTAAGTAGTTGCCTTTATTGCTTATGCCTGAATCCAGGCCTATTTACACCCTGGGGAAGACGAGAGAGACCTGGCTGAAGGGTCAGAGTGATGCTTTGAATTCGTCCCCGGTAGCAAGCAATAGCTATAAGCTGCAATTTAATAGAATTCATTGTCAAGCCCTTCTCCAGTCTTTTCTGTAGAAGACCAAAATCTGCACAACTGAGATCTGAAACAGGGAAATGGAAGCCTCCTGACACTAGGCCTCAAAAATCCTCCACATTGATCTAATCCAGAAACAGATATTACACTAGCTATCAACAACATGAAAACTACCCCTTGAGAATAGACCTCAGCCTTATATAGAATCCTTGCAAGGGCCATGTTGTAAGTAAGAATAATGTGGGTCTTCCAACTTGACTGACCCCTATTTAAGGAGGTCCCTTTGAGGTAGAAATCTCAATGTGACCCAACAATAGCCAGGCCAGATTAGCATGCTGTGATCATCTAAGCCAGTCCAGGGCTAGAAGAATCTGCAGACCTTTGAGAGATTCAGGTAACATACTGTAACGTATTTTTGATTTTCTGCAGTACTGGTAAGTAAACCTTTTTCTGTACTTGTTGAAAACTAACAAAAGCATCTTCCTCATGTAAACCAGTCAGTGTTCTAACTGACTGGATTATCTAACACAGAACACATTTTATCAATCTTAGCCTGAACAAAGGCAGTAAAGATATTTGGCTGTACAAAAGAGCTTGCCCGAGATCACCTCTAGGAGCATGCTTCAAACATTTCCTAGAACAAATTTGCCCAACTTATCAATGGTCTCTGCAAAATACTTCTGTCTTGCCTCATTTATATACCTTGACTTGCCTTTTACACTCCATTCTATCTGGCTGAGAATAGGATTTAACCTATTTCCTTTCAGTATGACGTACTAAAAATAGTTCAAAACCCTTAACTTGTTCATAAATCAAGGGCTCCTTCTACAAACTAACATTAAACAGGACATCTTATTCCCTCAGAATTAGAATTAACCAGAGTTGCTAAGTTCCAAAAAGAAACCTAGTCATCAACCAACAAATTAACTAGATGATTTGAAAGATACATTAAAACCTCCACACATTCTTCCGATCAGTTCTAGACTGAACTTTAATTCTTTTCATATTGTTTTTTCGACCACTGTTTTTTCCATTTTCCCCCAATTCCTATCTTGGAACTCACCACAGTAATTCCATTTGTATTCAGTGCACTTATCACACCTCACTTTGACTTCTCCAACACAATTCTACAAGGCACTATCAAACGCTAAGACAATTATAATTAGTCCAACACGTCGCAGCCAGGATTACAATGAATAGCAACCCAATGGATCACATCACCCCCATACTGTATGACCTTCACTGGCTCCCGATTCAGAGCCATATTAAGTACAAAATACTCGTCACAACACTTAAACTAATCAAAGAAATTGCCCCTTCATATCTCTCCTCGCTCATCACCAAGGATAAAATCAGTCGCTCACAACGCGACTGTAATTTAAAAAAAAAACTCGCAATATCAACTGATTTCAGGAAATCAAGAAAAGTAAAAGCATTCTCCCACTTTGCCCCTAACCTTTTGAATAACCTCCCTGACCACCTAAGAGAAGTAAACGACCACCTCACCTTCCGAAAAAATCTTAAAACCCATCTCTTTACCCTTCATTTTGATACTCGCACTGATCACAACTCTACTTCTCAGCTTCGGGCACCTCCCAATCAATTGTTTAATTGCCCTAAGCACTGGAAAGGCTGTATAGGAAGTCTTGAGCCCTTGCAACAGGAGCTCCTCCAAGGGTTCCTCCATAGATTGTGGCTGCTGAGCAATATTCAAAGCTCAGAGGGAATGGGAGATTAGAAATGCCAACTCTTCATTCCTAAACACCTTGACCACATTAGGATCCTCTCTGGGCAATATCTCCCCCTCTAACTCCTAAGCTGTGGGATCCTCCCAGAGGTAAGAGGGACCCTTCTCCTGGGTCCTCTGAAGCCTTTGAGTGAGACGACCCTTGGTCCTACCAAAATACAGGATCCAAATGCCTGTGTTTAGCCTGCAGACCAGCCAACTATCCCCCCACTAGGGAAATGGGAGCCAAATTGCCAGACAGCACTGATATCACATCCCTTTGCAATGCAGCACTGCCCTGCAAATTCTGCTTTAAATATGCCTGATGCAGCAACAAGATAAAATCCGAAGAAAAGTCCACTCAAGGAGGCTCAGAACTTGCCAAATCGCCAGATCCCCCCATCCTCCCCCTGACTCTCCTGAAGCTGATGGAGGGCTGGAAGTGAAGGCAAAATGGCCAATGTTTCCACCAAAACCGCGGCGGGCAACGCAGCCTGTGGTGATACTACTTTCTGCATCTGCCAACTCCAATTCAGCCACAATACCTTCTTTCTGACACAAGTGACATAACACCCCCCCTGCCGAAAGAGAGCTCCTATGGCTGCCACACACCACACAGGTTTGTTTTTATGATGGCATAGCTTCTGCACAAAAACTCGACAGAGAAATTAAAACAACTCACCGTAAGGACAGCAATCTGCAACACAGCAACATATCTAGAGCTGCTCGGGCAGCTGCAGCTTCGGGGAAGGACTCACAAGTATAGCCTCTTAACTCCTTGTATTTACATTCTCTTTTTTTTGTTTTTTTTCCAACCCTGAAGTCAGCTGTGATTAAGCAGAGTCAGCCTATAGTGCTGCTACTGATAAATAACAGGCCGCATGGAGGGGGGAGGAACCTGGACCACCAGGTTTACACCGCAGGCGAATCGGGCTGACTCAACGACCCCGGTTCTGACTACAGCTAAGTTCTGCACAGAGCTGCAAGGAGAAACAACTGCATCGTTGCCGATCGGACATCAGGGGACGAAGCAGGAGCTGCTCGCCCCTCTCGCTCCCCTGTCACGGCCCAATCGGAGCACAAGAACCAGCTTTAAATTTAAGCACCTGGCAAGACAAAGATGTCTTCTGCAGACTGCACTGCAGCAGATCGGACATTGGGGGAGGAAGCGGGAGCTGCTCGCCCCCCTCCCCCCAACAAGGCCCAATCAAGGTGCAAGAACCAGCTTTAATTTTTAGCACCTCGATCCCCCTTCCCGTTCCCGTGATAAGGCCCTCTCTTCCCTGTTTTCGGACTTGTCATTCACTCAACATGTTTTTTGCCCTACCAACGCCTCCGGCCGATCCCTGGACCTCATCCTTACCCTTGACCCCTCCCCTTACTTCCCCTCTAATATTCACTCCATTCCCATCCCCTGGTCCGATCACCTCTGCCTCCTTTTCACCTTCCCTATTCCTTCTTCTGGGCTAACCGGTCCCTTCGACGGCGACTTACTCCACACTCCTTGCTTTCCTTCCCTCCAGCCAGCTCGCTCTTTCCCCCAGAATATCCCTCCCTTTCTGTCGATCAACAGGTCGACATCTGGTCCTCCTCTCTTTCTGCTGCTCTCGACACCATAGCACTCTTTCGCCCACTGGCTCCTCGCCCTTCTTCCCACCATCCTTGGTACCATTCCGGTCTTCTTCTTCTTCGCACCCATCTTCGCCGCGCGGAGCGTCACTGGAGGAAGCTCCACACTCCTGCTTCTCGCTCAGACTATCAGCTTGCTCACCTCTCTTACCGTTCCGCAATTACCTCAGCCAAGCACTCCCACTATTCTCGCCTCATATCCACCTCGTCCAACTCCGCTAGGCGCCTCTTCCTCATCCTTAAATCTATCTCCTCTACCTCCTCTCTTCCCTCTGCCCCCTCCAACCCTCCTCCCAGCCCCTACACTCTTTCTTCCTTTTTTACCGGTAAGATTCTCTCCCTTCGCTCCTCCTTCTCTGCCTGCCCTCTCCCCCTTCCCCCCCCCCCATTTCCCCTTCCTCCTACCCAGTCGTATCCCTCCCATCCCCCTCCTGTACGTTTCCCCACAGCTGGTGTTCCTTCTCTCCCATCTCCTCCCCTGAACTCATCAAGGCCATTTCGACTGCCCATTAAACCACCTGCCCCCTCGACCCTTTGCCCTCTACTTGGCTGCTCAATCCCGATATCTCACTTGTGCCCTATATCCTGTCTATTTTCAACTCCAGTCTCTCTTCCGGTCTTTTCCCTTCCTGCTGGAAACACGCTATTGTCCGCCCCCTTCTGAAGAAGCCTACCCTTGACCCTACCTCCCCCGCTAACTGGCGCCCTGTTTCCAACCTCCCCTTCCTGTCTCAAGTCCTTGAGAAACTTGTTTTCTCCCAGTTGTCCTCTCATCTTGACTCCACCCGGGCCCTCCACCCTCGCCAATCCGGCTTCTGCACCGGTCACAGTACCGAAACTGTCCTCACAGCACTACTCTCCGAACTTCACCGTTCTCACGATCGTGGTGATATCTCTCTTGTGGTTTCCCTGGATCTGTCTTCTGCGTTTGATGTAGTCTATCACCGCACCCCCTCTGTCTCGTTTGTCCGATTTTGGTATCCATGGCATTGTTCTCCGGTGGTTCCGCTCTTTTCTATCATGCCGTACCTTTTCAGTCCACTCCGGTACCTCAGCCTCTCTCCCTTCCCCCTCTATTTGTGGCGTCCCCCAGGGCTCTATTCTCGCTCCCCTACTTTTCAATACCTTTCTTGCTCCTTTAGCCCTGCTCATTCAACAGTCTTCTCTCTCTTTTTACATATATGCTGACGACATCCTCCTAGTTCATCACACCTCTTCCTCCTCCCCAGATCTTGGTCCACTCAACCTCTGTCTTTCCTCTATCGCCTCCTGGTTTGAGTCCAACTTTCTGCATGCTAATCCCGCAAAGTCTTCCGCACTCTGGATTTCATTTGGTCTTCCACTCCCCAAGCTGTCGCCTGTCATGGGCTCTCTTTCCATCCCTCTGGTACCAACCCTTCGCTACCTGGGCGTTACCCTAGACCCATCCCTTTCCTTCCACGAACATATCTCCTCTGTTATTCGTGCTTCTTTTTTCCACTTACGTCGTGTCAAGGCCGTTCGTTCAGTTCTTCCTCTACCCTCAGTCGTTACTCTCGTTCTGTCTTTGGTTATCTCCCGTTTGGACTACTGTAATGTTATCTATGCTGGCCTTCCTTCTTCTCAACTCCGCCGTCTCCAACTTGTTCAGAATGCCGCCGCCCGCCTTATCACCTCATCCTCTATTCGTTCTCATGTGTCACCGTGTCTCCTTTCTTTGCACTGGCTCCCAATCAAGTTCCGGTTTATCTTCAAGCTGCTCATCCTTGCTCATAGGGTTCTTCACTCCGATACCCCCCAGTATCTGGCTAATATCATTCATCTCCAGCCCTCCCCACGCCTTCTTCGTTCGTCTCACGGTAATCGCCTCTTCCTCCCCTCCCCTACTCAGGCCCACGTGGAATCTACCCGTCGTTCCGCTTTCTTTTTCTTAGGTCCCGCCCTCTGGAACTCTCTTCCACTCTCTCTTCGCACTGAACTGTCCTACATTTGTTTCAAAGCCCTCCTCAAGACACACCTTTTCTGTCAGACCTTCGATCTTCCTCCCTCTGCTGATGATGCTTTATCCCCTAGTCGTGCCCTCCATTCCCCTTGATTTTCCCCTGTTCCCTTCCCCCTTTCCTTCCCTTCTGCCCTTTCCATGGGCCTTCTCTGTCATCTATCCTTTTCACTGTCTCTCTCTGTCCTATTGTTTTTTGGCACTCCTTTCTTTCTTCATTTTCCAGCGGCTGTCATCTTTGTTATTGTACACCGCCCTGATGCTCCGGCCTGGGCGGTCTATCAAGCGTTTAAATAAAGATAAAGATAAAGTACCCGGCAGGCATATCCACGCCTGGCTGGCCCACACCTGATGGCCTCGCCAGAGGGCCCAGGACACTTAGGCAAAACATACACTCTTTTGGAAGCTCCTTCAGAATGTCCATGGGTCTTCCCTGCAAGAACCAACGGCCAACGAAATAAGATACTATCAAAACACTAAACGGTAGTGACCATAACTGGATTCACACAACTGATACATCCAGTCTGGCATCTTCCTACCTAGACTCAATAACCAATGGACTATCTCTGCACCATTAAGAGCACAGTAAGTAACCCCAATGGAGGGCTCCAACTACCCTATGTTCAGCACAGAGCTCTAGGAGATCTTGCCCTCTAGTGCTCTGTTCTACTAGTACTGTTAGCACCGATAAACTGTTTTCATGCTCTCACAAAACTACCTGATATGATCAATTCGATCAAGCACGATTCACAAATCTGCTGTTCAAATTTGTACTTATTAATACCACACTGAATATATGACACACCTTGTTTAACAGACTTTGCTATCACAATTTGCTAATAATCCTGTAATGTTATATTCTGCATATAATTCATACCAAAGAATAATTCTACTAATATATTTATGTTCTAACATGACTATGTGCTGTAGGTACACAGCTTAGACTACTGACGTAGAATAACCTAGGACCTCTCATTGGTGAACCTCAGCTTCTCGACCTCAGAGTCCACTAAACAATCTGTATTCTCAACTTACATCTCTGCCCTCTAGCACTTTGAACCATATAGTAGTTGTAGCCTTGAAAAACTGAACTTGACCACAATTGTATTTACTCCATATATTCTGCTAGTATAGCCCTTTCTCCTACTACACAATTCACCACGTATCATATGTCTCAAGTCTCTTCCTATATCTTATTTCAAACTCTCCCCCCACTAATTCCCTTTTTATTGGACAACACACTCTTTCCCCCATGGTTTACAACCGCACTTTATCTCCCACCATTAAGCTCCTCCCCATTTAAAGCTTGTATACAGCTCAGCCCGCTGCACTAGCTACATATTAAACTACTATATCGCCTCTACCCATTCCCCACAAATAATTTACAGCACCTATAATTTGCTCCACTGCAGTCCTTCACCACACGATTTAAGGATGGACCTCTTACGCAAACTAATAGGTGGGCTCCATATCATCTTGTTGCTCTTATCACTGTCAACTGCTTTACTCACCCATCAAGAACCCATTCCCTATTACCCTATCCCCATTCTTCACCTCTACCCCCGACACCTTCATTTTTCCCATCAACTATAAACATGAAAACAGATATGAATATCTCAACCATCTAAAAATGGTATACTCAAGATATACATAAAAAGAAGCAATTAGACAACTTGGAGAAAAAATGGAGGGCCGAGAAGTCCCCTGAACTTAAGGATCAATACATTACCACTCTCAACAATTACAAAAAAACAATTCTTAAAGCAAAGGTGGCCCACCGTGCAAACACTAAACAAAGCCATCAGTCGCACTAGAGAGCTATTCGAGATCGTAAAAACATTAACTAAGACACATGCAAACACTGCAAATACCACCTTCATCGACCCACAAATCTTAGCAAACCATCTCGCAACAACATAAGAACATAAGATATGCCATACTGGGTCAGACCAAGGTCCATCAAGCACAGTATCCTGTTCCAACAGTGGACAATCTAGGTCATACGTACCTAGAAGTTTCCCCAAAAGACACAGGATCCACAATGGTTGTATTGGGTCAAGCACTGATATCCTGGGTCCCTTCTTAATAATGGTTTATGGACCTTTCCTCCAGGAACTTGTCCAAACCTTTTTTAAACCCAGCTACACTAACAGCCTTTACTACATCCTCCGGTAACAAATTCCAGAGTTTGATTACACATTGAGTGAAAAAATATTTTCTCTTGTCTTAAATAGTTTACTCTGTAGCTTCATTGCATGTCCCCTAGTCTTTCTATATTCTGATAACGTAAACAATCGATCTACGTTTACCCGTTCCATTCCATTCATGAATTTATAGACATTTATCATATCTCCCCTCAGCTGTCTCTTTTCCAGGTTGAAGATCCCTAACCTTTTTAGCCTCTCTTCACAGGAGTAGCCTTCCATCCCCTTTACCATTTTGGTGGCTCTTCTCTGTACCTTTTCTAATAACGCTATATCCTTTTTAAGATACGGCGAACAGAATTGCACACAATATTCAAGGTGCGGTCGCACCATGGAACGATACAGAGGCATTATAATAACCTTTGTTTTATTTTCCATTCCTTTCCTTATGATACCTAGCATTCTATTTGCTCTCTTGGCCGCCACTGCACACTGGGTGGAGGGTTTTATCTTATCCACAATGACGCCTAAATCTTTTTCATGGGTGGTGGTTCCCAATGTGGAACCTTGCATCGTGTAACCATAGTCTGGGCTGTTCTTTCCTAGGTGCATAACTTTTCACTTGTCCACATTAAATTTCATCTGCCATTTGGATGCCCAGTCTTCCAATTTATCAAGATCTTCCTGCAATTTTCCACAATCCTCTTGGGTTTTTAACAACTTTAAATAGTTTTGTGTCATCTGCAAATTTAATAACCTCACTCGTTATTCCCTTTTCCAGGTCATTTATGAATATGTCAAAAAGCAGCAGACCTAGCACAAATCCCTGGGGTACACCACTATTCACCTTTCTCCAATGGGAAAATTGGCCATTTAGCCCTACCCTCTGCTTTCTATCTTTTAACCAGTTCTGGATCCACAATAGTACACTGCCTCCTATCCCATGACTTTTTAGTTTTGCCAAACATCTCTGATGAGGGACCTTGTCAAAGGCTTTCTGAAAGTCCAGATACACTATATTAACTGACTCACCTTTGTCTATCTGTTTATTCACACCTTCAAAAAAACATAACAGATTAGTAAAACAAGATCTTCCTTGTCTAAAGCCATGTTGGCTATCTCCCATTAGGCCATGACTATCTACATGCTGAGTAATTTCCTTCTTTATGATGATTTTTACCATTTTTCCCAGTACTGACGTCAGGCTCACCGGTCTGTAGTTTCCCGGATCACCCCTGGAACCCTTTTTAAAAATTGGCGTTACATTGGCGATCCTCCAATCTTCAGGTAATACAGATGATTTTAATGATAGTTCACAGATTACTAGTAGCAGGTCTGCAATCTCATATTTCAGTTCTTTCAACACCCTTGGATGAATACCATTCGGTCAAGGTGATTTGCTACTCATCAGTTTATCAAATAGTTGTAATACATCTTCCCAGTGTAGCGATATTTCTTTCTTCTGCAGTATCACCTTTAAATACCACTTCAGTCATGGGTAACATCCCTACATCTTCCTCAGTAAAGACCGAAGCAAAGAATTCATTCAGTCTCTCCGCTATAGCTTTGTACCCTCTTACTGCCCCTTTTACCCCTCTATCATCTAATGGTCCAACTGACTCTCTCATAGGTTTTTTGTTACGAACGTACTTGAAAAAGTCTTTATTATGTGTTTTTGGTTCCGTAGCAAGTTTCTTCTCAAATTCTCTCTTTGCCTGCCTTATCAATGCCTTGCATTTAACTTGCCAGTGCTTGTGCTGTTTCCAGTTTTCGTCATTTGGCTCTTTTTTTCCATTTCCTGAAAGATGCTTTTTTGGTAACTGCCTCTCTGACCTCACCTTTAAACCTTGCTGGCAGTTTTTTAGACTTCCTCCCATTTTTCTTAAAGCGTGGAATACAGCTGGTCTGGGCTTCCAAGATAGTATTTTTCAACACCCCCCAGGCTTGATGTAAGTCTTTAACCTTTGCAACTGCTCCTTTTAGTTTTTTTCTTAATTATTTTCCTCATTTTATCACAGTCTCCCTTTTTGAAAGTTAAAAGGTAGTACTGTGGATTTCCTTATCATCCCTCCTCCACTAATTAAATCAAATGCGATCATGCTATGATTACTATTGCCAAGTGGCCCCAACACCCTTA
The DNA here is from genome assembly GCA_033557465.1 of Ichthyophis bannanicus. Classification (NCBI taxonomy): domain Eukaryota; kingdom Metazoa; phylum Chordata; class Amphibia; order Gymnophiona; family Ichthyophiidae; genus Ichthyophis; species Ichthyophis bannanicus. The sequence continues at coordinate 364,410,549 of CM066033.1, read as the reverse complement.
TCTCTTGCACCAGATCTGGTGTTCCACTAAGGACTAGGTCCAAAATGGCTTCCCCTCTGGTCGGTTCATGAACCAGCTGCTCCAAGAAGCAATCATTTATTTCATCTAGGGACGTTATCTCCCTAGCATGTTCTGCCGTGACACTGACCCAGTCGATATCAGGGTAATTGAAATCACTCATTATTATTACTGTGCTGTAACTTTTGTTAGCTTCCTTGATTTCTTTCAGCATTTCATCATCCTTTTGTTCATGGTGGCCCGGTGGTAAATTGTAAAACCCCCCCCCCCCCCCCCCCACTGCCATCGCTTTCCCCTTCTTACATGGCATTTCAATCCATAGAGATTCTACAGCAAATTTTGTTTCCTGCAAAAATTTAATCCCTTTCAGACTCAATGCCCTCTCTAACATAGAGCGCAACTCCTTCACCAACTTGATCAGCTCTATCATTATGATATAATTTGTACACAGGTATCACGGTGTCCCACTGGTTGTCCTCCTTCCACCATGTCTCTGAGATTCCAATCATATCTAAACCTCTCATTTAGTGCTATATATTCTAACTCTCCCATCTTATTTTTTAAACTTCTAGCATTTGCATACAAGCATTTTAGAGACTGTATTTTATTCATATTAATCTGGCTATTGGTAGGCACTAAAATATTAAAAATCTCCCTCCCACATCCGCCCCTGAGGTATGTCAAACCCACACCAGTAAATGGCACACTTTCCACCTAATCAAGGAGAAGCAACTCCTTGACACAATTACTCAAATTAGTACTACCAGTTAGATCCATGCCCTGTATTGTTGATAAAAGCAATGAAAAATGAGCTGGCACCAGTAATACTCAACACGGTTAATCAATCTCTCATCCAAAGCACAATGTCCGAATCACTCAGTCTGTCTATTATTCGTCCTGTTCTCAAAAACAAATCTCTCAACAAAGATGACCCTGCATCATATAGGCCAATAGCAAGCAATCCATTCTTAGCAAAGATAATTGAAAAAGTAGTTGAAAAACTACAGGACTTTATCAATCTCTGTTTTTAAATGAAGGGCAATATATCAAATATAATAAACAATGCTCCCCTTGATGCACAATAATATGGTTTCCGCCCTAATCATGGCATAGAAACCCTGCTGCTAGTCTTATTCGACACACTCATCTGTGGACTGGATAATCCAAATCAAGCCTTCATCATGGTCTTTCTGGACATCACAGCTGCATTTGACATCATCAATCATAACATCCTCCTTTCTAGACTTGCTCAAATAGGTATATCAGTAACAGTGTTAAAATGGTTCAACTCATACATCTCAAATCACTCACAATATGTAAAAATCAATCAACATCTTCCACTTTCCCCCAAGAACAGGGTATACCCCAGGGTTCTGCGCTTTCCGCACTGCTATTTAACTTATATCTCCAACCGCTTTGCTCAATTTTCAATAAACACAATATCAAATATCATATCTATGCAAATGATATTATGGTATATTCTCCAGTGGACATAAGGAACCCTTTATACAAAAACATTACAGAATGTTTATCTTACGCAGATTCTTGGCTAAATGCAAATCATCTACATATAAATTTCAAGAAAATAGAAATACTCTTCACTACAAAAAACAGAACTTCACCCCCCCAACCCCACAAATGTCAAACTCCACATCATCACTTTCCAAGTTTAACAGGAGATAAAATATCTAGGTATTATAATTGTTAGAGCCCTAAACATGTCAGCTCACATAAAACACACTGCTAAAACCATAAACTAAAAACAATTCAACACCTCAGACCACTCCTAGAATCAAATGACTTTAGAAAGTTAGTACAAGCATTAATCACACCACATCTCGACTACTGTAATAGCCTGTTACAGGATTTACCAAAAAAGAACCTGCATACACTCCAACTAGTACAAAACGTAACTGCAAGGATTATTGCTAAAGCCAGTCTTTCTGATCATATTACCCCCATACTCTATAATCTCCATTGGCTCTCTATAGCAGGTAGGGTGAAAAAAAAACCCTGATAGTTACAACATTCAAATTACTCAATGATATCTCCCCTTCCTATCAACCAAAATAAATACCCAAAATGTGTGAAGAAGCAGGAGAAAGAGTACACAAAACCTCCTACTGATCCCTTCTGCTATACGGAAGACTAAACAAGCTACCAGCACTAGAGCCTTTAGGTACATAGCACTCACGGTGTGGAACTCACTCCCCAACCAAATAAGATCTTCCAAAGACCTACAGACATTCCCGTAAAGATTTAAAAATGTTTCTATTCTCTGAATGCTACCACCCCCTCATGGCCAACAGTACTTACTCACACACATCCCAATATTCCCCTCCAACTAATACATCTTCTCTTCAGCAGCCTTCTTCCCCCCACTAACTCTAATTTCTGTCTGGCTACCATGAATATATTTAAAGATATCCACCTACTCCTATACAACCTTATTTGTGGTTAACTGGTATATATATAGTTAATTGTACTATAGTTTAAATATGTTCTCTGCTGTAAATTGCCCCTGATTGATGGAAGGGGTGGTATAAAGCACAGTTACTTACCTGTAACAGGTGATCTCTGGGAACAGCAGGAATTAGTCCTCACATATGGGTACGTCGGTACCGACGGAGCCTGCGCGGGAAAGCTCCCCAGCTTCACAGAAAGAAAGCTTTTGGGAGCCTCCCACAGCGCCTGCGCGCTGCCTTCCCGCCTTTCCTTACCAACTCTCCTCAATTCAAGTTTAAAGCTGAGACAATAGAGAGAGAAAGGAAAGGAAAGATAGAGAGAGAGAGGAAAGGAAAGATAGATTGAGAGATACAACTCCTAGGGGAGGTGGGAGGGTTGTGAGGACTAATTCCTGCTGTTCCCAGAGATCACCTGTTATCTCCAGGAACAAGCAGGAATGAGTTCTCACATATGGGGACTCCCTAGCTAAGATGCCTGGGAGATTCCCAAGGGTATGAGACCCTGAAGGGTTCCTCGTCCTCCTATGGATCTCAGGCATCCATTCAGGGAAGGAGGGCAGGAGTAGTTCAAGAATGGAACAGATGTCTGAGGACAGCCTGACCAAACAAGGCATCCCGGCGGGAGTCCTTGTCCAAACAGTAATGGGCTGTGAAGGTATGAACCGAGGCCCAGGTGGCTGCTCGACAGATCTGGTCGATGGACACAGAATGAAGATGAGCCATAGAGGTGGCCATGGCCCTCACATTGTGAGCTGTGACATGGCCCTCCAGAGAAAGGTTCTTACTCTGGTAAGCAAAAGAAATACACTGAGCAATCCAATTGGACAGTGTTCTTTTAGAGACTGGAAGTCCTAAATGAGAAGGATCAAAAGCAACAAAAAGCTGGGAAGGACTTTCTATGTTGCTGTGTCCTGTGTAAGTAAAAAGCAAGAGCTCTTTTACAATCTAGAGTATGAAGGTTCCTCTCTGCACTGGATGCATGAGGAGCTGGAAAAAAGACAGGTAAATATACCTCTTGATTAAGATGAAAAGGTGAGACCACTTTAGGCATAAAGTGCGGATTTGTCCTAAGGACTACCTTATCATGATGGAACCTTGTATAAGGTGGATTAGCCACTAAGGCCTGCAGTTCACTGATGCGGCGAGCAGAAGTGATTGCAATAAGGAAAATAACCTTCCAGGAAAGAAATTTCAAGGAGGTAGTGGCTAAGGGTTCAAAAGGTGGCTTCATAAGCTGACCAAGAATCAAGTTTAAGTCCCATGCCACCGGAGGAGGTCGAATGGGAGGTTTAGTTAAAGTTAGGCCTCTCATGAATCTTGCAATAAGAGGATGAGAGGAAATAGGTTGTCCATTGAGAGGCTTAAGGGATGCTGCAATAGCACTCAAATGGACCCTTACTGAATTTGTTTTAAGGCCTGCATTGGAGAGATGCAGGAGATATTCCAATAGAGAATTCACAGGAAGTGCCAGAGGGTCAAGACCCTTTTGAGCACACCAAATGGAAAATCTTTTCCACTTAAAAGCATAGGAACGCCTAGTGGAAGGTTTTCTGGAAGCATGGAGGATATCCTTCACTTGCTGAGAAAGATTGAAGTCTTGAAGGTCTAGGCCTTCAGTAACCAAGCTCTGAGGTGAAGGGACTTGGGGTTTGGATGCCACAAAGTCCCTTCCTCCTGGGACAGAAGGTCTGGCGCAGCTCCCAAGTCCAGGGAGGGGGCTTGGGAGATGCAGAAGTAGAGGGTACCACACTTGGCGTGGCCAGCATGGAGCTATGAGGATCATAGATCCTTGATCTCTCTGGAGTTTGAACAGAGTCTTGGGAATCAAAGGAATGGGTGGAAAGGCATACAGGAAGCCCTGACCCCAATGAAGGAGGAAGGCATCCTTGGCCTGAACTCCCTGACACGGAATTCTGGAACAGAACCGGGGAAGTTTGGCATTCCACGGACTTGCAAAGAGGTCTATGTCCGGGGTTCCCCATTCTTGGAAGATTTTGAGTACCTGGTCCATGTGCAGGGACCATTCGTGTGGAAGCAGAACTCGACTGAGTCTGTCTGCCCAAGCGTTTTGGATTCCCGGGAGGTATACTGCCAGGAGATGGATTTGATGCTCTCTGGCGAAGGCCCATAATCTTAGAGCTTCGTTGCAAAGCGACAGAGAGCCAGTTCCTCCTTGCTTGTTTATGTAAAACATGGCTACTTGATTTTCCGTATGAATGAGGACTGTCTTGTAGCTGAGGAGGGTATGAAAGACGTTGAGAGCTAGGAACACTGCTCGAAGTTCCAAGTGGTTGATATGAAGAGAGGTTTCCTGTGGGGACCAAGTGCCTTGGGTGGAGAGGTCATGTAGATGAGCTCCCCAACCTGTTTGGGAGGCATCTGTTGTGAGGGTTGCTGGGGGTAGCAAAGGTTGGAAGGGGGACCCCAGCAACAGATTTTGAGTGGACATCCACCTTTGGAGAGACCAAAAGAGACGTTTGGAGGTTGCTATTTGGTCTGAGAGAGCTCCTGAAGCTTGAGTCCACTGGGTGGACAAAGTCCATTGAGCTGCTCTCATGTGTAGGCGAGCATAGGGTACCACATGTACTGTGGAAGCCATATGGCCTAGCAGTTGTAGCATCTCCCTGGCAGTTAAGTGGCTCTTTGACTGAATCTGGGAGGCTAACTGCACTAGACGTTGACAACGGGCCTGAGGAAGGTAGGCCCTTGCAGAAGTGGTGTCCAACCAGGCCCCTATGAATTCCAGGGACTGAGTAGGGGTGAGCTGGGACTTTGGGAGGTTTACCAGAAGTCCCAGGTATTGCAGAATGCGCCTGGTGCGGTTCAGGGAGATCTGAGCCTCTGACTGGGTTGGAGCTCAGATGAGCCAGTCGTCCAGGTATGGGAAGACAAATATTCCCAGAGTGCGTAGAAATGCAGCAACTATTGCCATGTATTTGGTGAACACTCTTGGAGCAGAGGCTAGACCGAAAGGAAGCACTCTGTATTGGTAATGTTTTCCCTGGAACAGAAAACGTAGGAATTTTCTGTGAGATGGATGGATGAGGACATGAGTGTACGCATCCTTAAAATCTAGAGAACAAAGCCAATCCTGACTCTGCAGGTATGGAAGGAGAGTGCCTATTGAAAGCATCTTGAACTTCTCCTTGCATAGGAATTTGTTCAATTCTCTGAGATCTAGAATGGGTCTGTATCCCCCTGTTTTCTTTGGAATGAGAAAATAGGGGGAGTAAAACCCTGACCCCTGTTGAAGAGGAGGAACTTCTTCTATGGCCCCCTGGGCCAGAAGGGTAGTCACCTCCTGATCCAGAAGGTCGAGGAGAGATGTGGGAGAATTGAAGTGTCTCACCATGGTGTAGGGAGGAAGGTCTGAGAAATGAAGTTTGTAGCCCTCTCTTATGATGGAGAGGGTCCGCTGCTCTGATGTGATTTGCTCCCATCTGGAAGCAAAATGAGCTAACCTTCCTGGAATGGTGAGAGGTTCTGGCTGTTGTAGAGCCAGAAAGGTTAAGTTCTCTAGTATCAAGTCAAAAACCCTGAGGGGGTTGGGACTGCTGGGTTGTAGCAGTCCCTGCAGGTTTAGGCCTGGCCTGTTTAGGTTGCTGACGCTTACCGGTAGTAGCAAAGCGGCCTGTAGAAGATTGTTGGCCAGAAGTGGAAGGAAATCTGCTCCTTTTGTAAAAAGGCTTTTTGAAAGGTTTTTTCTTGGCTGGAATGGAGGAGGTTGACTTCGAAAGTCTATCCAGAGCAGAATTCTCTGCATCCATTTGAGTGGCCTTTATTTGCCACTCTTTGCCAAAGAGATTTTCACCCGTACAGGGCAGATTTCCTAAACCATCCTGAACCCAGGGTTCTAGATCAGAAGCCTGGAGCCAAGCAATTCTGCGAGCAGCTATGGCAATGCCTGAGGCTCTGCTGGCACCTTCAAAGGAGTCAAAGGCTGCCCTGTTGGAAAACTTTGAAATGTCTTGAGTATGCTTAAGCCAAAGGAGGAACTCATCCCTTTTATCCTCTGGAAGAAAAGGGAGAAAGTTATGCAGCTTTTGTGCAACTTCCTTTAGAAACATACCCATATAAAGGCTATATGAGTTGATTCTGGCAATAAGCATGCTGGCTTGGAAGATTTTTCTACCAAAAGCATCCAAGGTCCTGCATTCTCTTCCTGGAGGAGCAGAAGAGTGTCTTTTGGTACTCTTTATCCTTTTCATAGCTGACTGCACCACAATGGAGTGGTGAGGAAGCTGAGTTTTTTAAAATCCAGGACAAGGAGGGACACGGTACATAGTGTCCAATCTACAAGAATGAGGAGAAAGGGTGAGAGGAGTCTCCCATAAGTCAATCATATGTTCATGAAGAACTCTGGGAGCCTTAGAGTATCCTAAAATATCAAATTTTTTTGCTCTAGGCTCTGTTTCAGAGGTTACTGAAATAGAGAGTCCTTTAGCCACTTCTATTATGAAGTCTTGAAAGGACAAATCCTCTGGAGGAGACATTCTCCTTTTTGGAGAAGTAGGTTCCTCAGGAAGGGTAATGGATACTTCAGAATCAGAATCATCAGAGGAATCGAAGTATCGTCTGTCCCTTTCCAACGATCGATACGCGTATCGATTGGTACCGACATCGGGCGTTCCCGGTACCGGATCGCTACCGAGAAATAGCCCTGGACAAGGAACCGAAGTCGGTATCCTGGCCGATGTCGATGCAGTCGGTACCGGTACCGGCGTCGGTACCGACAACGGAACTCGTTGCGGTACCGTCGGCGTCGCAGCATTAATATAAGCCATTATAGCCTGCTGCATGGATTGAACAGTGTGATCCATGGACGCCACGACTGCCTGGATGTCGGTACCGGGAGAAGGTGCCGGTACCCCAGAGCAGTCTAACAGGTGATCGGTCGAGGCCGTGCCATCGATGTCAACCTGTAACCCCATAGGAGGAGCTTTGGAAGCCGGAGCTTCCCGCCGGGGTTGTTTGGCTGGGGCAGGATCCTCGAAGGCAAGCCCGGAGGCATCTTGATGCTGAGAGGGAGATTTGCCCTTCAAGGACCTGCTAGGTTTATGTTTGGTTACCTGAGACCCATCAGGAGAGGAAGACGTCGATGCCACCGCCGGTGCATCCGTGGGAAACAGCACATGGAGCTTGGCTGCTCGGTTCTGTAACCCTCGTTTAGACATTAGAGAGCAGGACTGGCAATCCGGAATGGAGTGTTCAGGACCCAAACATTTAAGACACCATTCATGGGTATCTGTAACAGAAATTGTACCGCTACACTTAGTGCATTTTTTGAACCCGGAGGCTGGTTTTTCCATGAGGGAAAATTTTCTTGTGGGCCTGTAGGCCTAAGAAGAAAAATACACCAAGTGAGGAAAAAAAAAAAATATATATATATATTTTTTTTTTTTTAGAAAGAAAAGAAAAGAAAAGACCGGCGGTACTGGTCCGGCGTCAGGGACGGCAGACACGCGACCAAAGAAATAAATTAAAATAAAGAACTTCTTCAGCGGTGACAGGAACACAACCTGCTGGCTCCGCGGAAAAGAAGAACTGCGGAGAGTTGGTTAGGAAAGGCGGGAAGGCAGCGCGCAGGCGCTGTGGGAGGCTCCCAAAAAGCTTTCTTTCTGGGAAGCTTTCTCGCGCAGGCTCCGTCGGTACCGACGTACCCATATGTGAGGACTCATTCCTGCTTGTTCCTGGAGATAAAAACTGTTCAAATAAAATAAAATTTGTCAGTTTCCTTCACTTTTTTTTTTTTTCAGCACAAGTCAAGCCAACTGTAAAGGAAGCCAACCCCCCCCCCCTACCCCACAAGATGATTTAGGAATATAAAGCTCTTGTCTTAGGCTTCTATTTCTTCTTCCTTTTAAAAAAATGTTTTTAAGTCCTTTCAGTGAAGTCCAAGACGGGAGCTCTCCACCAGCTACTGGGGACTGAGTTTTACTGGCCATGGAAGCAGTCCAAGAGTGCTCTTCTATTGTGTCATCAGAAAGATCTGACATGCTTAGTCCCCAGCTGCTGGTAGGGAAAGATAACCCCATGCATCTGGACTGGACTGGACGATAAGAAAATAAAGGTTTCGAAACTGCTGATAATCTCAGAGTCTCCCTCATCATGGATGCCACAGTCTCTTTCAGAATTATCAGCCCAAACAGTTACCCACCCATCTGAGCACCTGATTAGAACCCCTGTAAACCCCACTGCTAAATCCAGTACCAAGGATGTACCTAGACCAAACAAATCAGAAAAAAAACAAATATATATATATATATATATATATATAAATATAAATATAATTCCACAGCTAGCATCACTACAGGTCTCTGACTGACAAGATCCTTTAACAAGACTACTAAAGACTTCCTCTGTCATTACTGTGAGCCAAATTTAATCTTTTTGATAGTCATTTAGTTTACTGTCTTATTATACTTATTTATTTATTTATTTATTTACATCTCTTATATACCGCACTATTTGCGATCAGCGCGGTTTACATAGAACAAACAATATCCGACAATAAACAAGAGTCAGGTCATTACAATGAACAGGAGCAGTAACTTGGATAACAGGGGAAACTATCTACATATGTGGAACATTGAACAAGGTAACTGTATATATGAGAGATGGTGTTATTGTGTGTTGCTCATACATGGTGGCTGGGGTTCGGGGGAGGCTGTGAGGTATTTAATGAAGAGGAAGTGTTTTAAGACCTTCCTAAACTGGCTCAAGTTGGGGATAGCTCTGATGTGTGGTGGTAAGGAGTTCCAGAGGCTTGGGGCACTCAGACTGAAGGCTCTGTTTGAAGTTGATATGGCGCATCTTGTCATCACTTTTGGTATTGCTAGCATGTTGGCTGTAGAGGTTCTTCTTATCCTGTTGGGTGTGGGTGGTTGTATGAGGTCACATATTGAAGAGGCGGATAACCCGTTGATAGCTTTGAATGTCATCACTAAGGTCTTGAAGCTAATCCTGGCTTGGATGGGGAGCCAGTGAAGCTGCATCAGGAGGGGTGTGATGTGCTCTCTCCTTGGTGCTCCAAAGAGGATTCGCGCAGCGCAGTTCATGGCAAGTTGTAAGGGATGTAAGGTTGTCTTTTATCCATACCATCAAGGTGGTTTACAATTTATCAACTGAAATAATACCAGTAATACCAAGATATGATGTATAAGTAACAGTAGAGATGAAGAAAAGGAAGAAAAGTTAAAATAATTAAAGAAGAAATAAGATGGAAAGCAAAAGGGCACGAGATTAGGATATCAGAGGATAGAGGGACATATATAAACATCTAACATGCAGTAATATCTAGATAACAGATTCATACATAAACAGCACACACATGTCTAGTTCCTCTCACAAGAGGGGAGTCTCCTATGGCCAATTCATTACTTATCACTGCTGCTCTGGACTGTGAATAGAGAGTATTTTAATTATTCAATTTTACCTAACCAAATTGTTTTTAATAAAACAAGTCCTCTACACCAAGACACATCAATTGTTCCTCCTATATTGAAATGGATTGCAGGGGCTTGGCTATTAGGGATGTGCACTCTAAATGAAAATAAACTCAATTAAATAGTTCATACCAGCATGAAATATTTATTTATTTTTATTTTATGTTATTTACAGCACTTATATACTGCAGATCTATTGCATACTCTTCAGTGTCTAATCAAACATAAGAAATAATGCTGAAGGCAAGATGGCGGCATAGCGGCTGCATAGGTGGCTATGTGGAGTGGTTCTCCTGTGATTACCAGAATGACTTGCAAGAGGAAGGGGAAAGCCATGGTGGTGGTGGCCACTTCCATGCCAAAGGCTTTTACTCTTTCATTTGAAGTCCTTGGCCCGATGTTGCAGACTTCTTCGGCTCAATCCGGAGCTTCTGCATTGGATGTTAGCTTAAGCGGGGCATCTCTGAGCCCTGAGCAACGAGCAGCACCACCACTGCCATGACTGGCGCCAGCTGAGGAAAGGCAGGGGGACTCCGGTGAAGTACTGCAGAGTTTTCCCCCTCGAGCGGAGCTTCCCACGGCGATTGAGGCATTTGGGGAATCACCAGTTTGGGGATATCGTTTGGCGGTGGCTGATAAACCGGCTGTAGTTACGCTGGGAGCATTGTAGGATGCCATCAAAGCGGTAGCCGAATATGCAGACAAATTTCAAATTCAAGCGGATCAAGTGGCGGCTAAGACTGCAGACTGTGAGGCTACTCTAGCTGAGCATGCTACTTGGTAGGGATGTATGGAAGCTGCCATGGAAGACCTCCGTACTATGAGCAATGCTCAGCTAAGGGACAAGGAAGTCCTGATTACGAAGGTCTCACTCCTGGAAAATAGAGTTCGAAGGAATAATTTAAGATATCTAATCTTTTCAAGGTGTCCAGTTATAAAACCTTTGGACATGCTTGGGAAATACTTTGGAGAAGTACTGAAGATCTCTTGGGATGCTGTTCCGTCCATTGTTTGGGCCCAATATATGACCCTGAGCCCTCTGGTTCGGAATGCTGACAGAGGACCTGGGCTGGTGCAATCCTCTGATGGAGGAAGTTTAACTGCCTTTTTGGAGTCAACATTAGAGGTGTTTATGGAAACAACAACTTGAATAGTATGCTTTGCCTGTGAGTCAGACAGGAATGCTATTTTACACCTGTTCTTTTGTAATATGTCTGCTGTATTTTGTGGTTCAAAGATATATGTTCTTCCAGATGTCTCTAGAAGCAGCGCTGGGAGTTCCTGGCCCTAAGGTCCCGAGGTGTAACAATCGGCATAAATATAAAAGTTTTATTTCCTTGCAAATGTTTGATTTCTTACCAATCTAAACAGTTTGCATTCTTTAAATTGGATCAATCGCTTCAGTTCTTAGTGTTGAGAGAGGGTTCTGCGACTCAGGTGAATAATCCTGAGAATTTAGCTAGTTAAAGCTGGCTGGTGTCCACCGCATATGAACATAAGAACATAAGATATGCCATACTGGGTAAGACCAAGGTCCATCAAGCCCAGTATCCTGTTTCCAACAGTGGCCAATCTAGGTCATATGTACCTAGCAGTTTCCCCAAAAGACACAAGTTCCACAATGCTTGTATTGGGTCAAGCACTGATATCCTGGGTCCCTTCTTAATAATGGTTTATGGACCTTTCCTCCAGGAACTTGTCCAAACCTTTTTTAAACACAGCTACACTAACAGCTTTTACTACATCCTCCGGTAATAAATTCCATAGTTTGATTACAGATTGAGTGAAAAAATATTTTCTTTTATTAGTCTTAAATAGTTTACCCTGTAGCTTCATTGCATGTTCCCATATCTTTCTATATTCTGATAACGTAAACAATCGATCTACGTTTCCCCGTTCCACTCTGTTCATTAATTTATAGACTTCTAATCATATCTCCTCTCAGCCGTCTCTTTTCCAGGTTAAAGAGCCCCAACCTTTTTAGCCTTTCTTCATAGGGGTATCCTTCCATCCCCTTTACTATTTCGGTGGCTCTTCTCTGAACCTTTTCTAACGCTATATCCTTTTTAAGATATAGCGACCAGAATTGCACACAATACTCAAGGTGCGGTCGCACCATGGAACGATACAGAGGCATTATAATATCTTTTGTTTTATTTTCCATTCCTTTCCTTATAATAACTAGCATTCTATTTGCTCTCTTGGCTGCCGCTACACACTGGGCCGAGGGTTTTAACATGCTATCCACAATGACGCCTAAATCTTTTTCCTGGGTGGTGGTTCCCAATGTGGAACCTTGCATCGGGTAACCATAATTTGGGCTGTTCTTCCCCAGGTGCATAACTTTGCACTAGTCCACATTAAATTTCATCTGCCATTTTGATGCCCAGTCTTCCAATTTATCAAGATTCTCTTGCAATTTTCCACAATCCTCATATGTTTTAACAACTTTGAATAGTTTTGTGTCATCTGCAAATTTGATAACCTCACTCGTTATTCCCTTTTCCAGGTCATTTATGAATATGTCAAAAAGCAGCGGACCCAGCACAAATCCCTGGGGTACACCACTATTCACCTTTCTCCATTGGGAAAATGGGCTGCTGCCGCTAGTTCAATTACATTCCTTAGGTTAATACCTTGTCATTTTTATTACCTGTTCTTGCCTTACTAGGGGTATTTTTTTTAGGTCTATTGTATAATGTTAATTTCTTATTTGACAATTGTTTAATTGCTTTTCTTCCCCCCCCCCCCCCCTCCTTTTTCCTTGTTCATTCACTTCATGGGTGTATTTTTAAAATTGCATAAATTTAAAAGTAAAAAAAAAAAAAGAAATAAGAGACATTACAAGAATAATAAAATATAAAACACCACAATATACATAAATTTAGGAGTCAGCACTGACTCGAAGGCACACATTGCATTGCAATATAAAATTTACTTAAAACTGCAAATACATCAGAGTTCTTTCGAGAATACACCCACCTGAAAAAATTGATTATTTGAATTTTCAAAAAGCAGCTTAAAACCCATCTAAACTCTATGGGAAGCTGATTCAATAATTACAGGCCCAGATAGAAGACAAGTGATTTAACACAGCTGAAAACATTTCTCTTCCAACATGCCTTTGACTAACTGCTATCAGGGCTCCTGAGGTTTTCAGCCGCATCACCTGTTGAATCTAATGTCTATCTTTCTCCTGCTATTTATTCTCTTTACCTTTACTTTAATAGAGTTCTTTTCCTTTTTCCTGCTTGATTTTATGTAAACCGCTTTGTTTTATTAAAGAAAACTGATATATAAAGTTTTAAATAAATCATAAACCATACTGTAATGTTTAATTATTTTATTTAACAGATTTTTATGTACCGTCTTTGTACCAAGACGGTTTACAATGAACAACAGCACAATCTCAAGAGATTTGTTTTACACTGAACAAGGGGTAAATAACTTGGAATTAAATATGGGGGTTATGTTTGAGTCAATGGAGAGTAGGTGGATGATAGGGTAGAACACCATTAAAAAACAAGAAAGAGGGCAGGGTTCAAAGAGGAGGATAGATTCAGGCTGATATCATTGCCCAGAATGCTCTACCCAACAGAGATTCCGAAGAAACATTCAAAGAGGAATATCTTATGGTCAGTTTTAAAGCTTTTATATGTGGCAGCTCCCATGTATAAAAGCATCAAACATGCAGCTGACTTTTGAACTAATTACATAGGTTTCAGGGATGTCATTGGAAGGCCAAATAGAATGGTACTGCAATAATCAAGGGGGGGGGGGGGCTAAGACTACTGACACCGACTCGAGGGCACAACAATTAAGACTAATGACCCAATAACTGTTCTAAAATCAGAAGTATCCAGATAATTCTTCAACCGCACTAATATATTTCAGCACCATCCTATTTTGTCTATGTGCACATTATTTCATTTAGTGTGTACTAAAATCAAACAAAATATGGACAAAAAAAATATTCTACCTACACGTTGCTACTACCTATCTGGTTCTTATCACTTTCAACAAGTTTCCTGACATTGAATATTGCATTTCTCCCTCGCACAAATCTCATCTTTGAAATACGTCAGCAGAAGAGCAGACAATCTATTTATTGCCACTTTCACATACGTTGTTACACTTATGTTCAGTAAAGAAAACGTAGTAACTCACCTGTAACAGGTGTTCTCCGGGGACAGCAGGAATCAGTCCTCACATATTGGCGACATCGGAGCAGATGGAGCCTGCGTGGAAGCATCTCCCCAGTTTTCAAAGAAAGCCTTTGGGAGACGCAACACGCATGTATGGTCCCCTTCCCACCCAAGGGTGCCATCTTGCCTCAGTCTAATGAAATAGCCAAGAAAGCAAAAATAAAATATGGTAAAGAAGAAACTCCAAGAGAAGGAGGGAGGGTTGCGAGGACCAATTTTTGCTGTCCCCAGAGAACACATGTTACAGGTGAGTAACTACACTTTCTCCAGCAACAAGCAGGAAGTCAGCCCTCACATCTGGGACTCCTCAGCTACAGGTTACTGAGAACCTGTACAAAATGTTACGGCAACCAGAGGTGGTGAGCCATGAGCTGCAGTAGTTGAGTCCCAACTGAGAGACTCTCGCATGATCCAATTGTCTGGCAGAGAACCAGTGCTCCTGAAGCCTAAACACAGAAGGGTCGAAGGGTAGGAGTTGCCTATACCCCAAACAGATTACGGAGTATGGCCTGGCCGAAGGCGCTGTCCCATCAGGACTCCCTCGCCAGGCAGTAGTGAGCTGCAAAGGTATGGACCGAAGACAAGGTGGCAACCCAGCAGATTTCCGTCACAAGTATGGAATGCAGATTTGCCATCAAGGTAGCCATGGCCTTGACATGGTGCACCGTGACCTAGTGGTCCAATGAGATCCCAGCCTGCTCACAGGCAAGAACAATGCAGTCCGCCACCCAAGTGGACAGAGTTCGCTTAGTCACTGGGAGCCCCAGTCAACTGGTGTCATAGGAGACAAAACGCTGAGATGTTTTGCGGTGGCCCTGAGTCTGTTGCAGATAGGACAGGGTCCTTTTACAATCCAAAATATGGAGGACCATCTCCACCCTGCCAGCATGGGGCCTTGGAAGGAAGGTGGGGTGTACCGTCTCCTGAATGAGGTGGAATGGGGACACCACCTTCAGAAGGAACTTGGGATGTGTGCAGAGCACCACCCTGTTCTTGTAGAACCTCATGTATGGAGGGCTCTGTCATCAGAACCTGGAGCTCGTTGACCCTGCGAGATGATGCAACTGCCATGAGGAAGACGACCTTCCAAGAGAGGTACCACAAGTGGCAGGTAGCCAGGGGCTCAAACGGCAGCTTAGTAAGCTGTGAGAGCACTACGTTAAGATCCCATTCCGCCACTGGTAGGCGGATGGGGGATATGGATAGCATGAGGCCCCACAGAAACCATGATATAAGGGACTGGGGCACAGTGATGCACTGCGATAGCGCACATGTGCACTCTGAGTTGGACTTTAGTCCCACCTGCGACAGATGGAGTAGGTACTGGAGTGCTATCTGGACCGAGCAGGAGAACGGGTTCGCCCGCTTCTCAGCACAGACTGAGAAGCGATGTTCACTTGAAGGTGTACGCCCTCCTTATGGAGGCTTTGAAGGAGGTCAGAAGGACCTCTTCCATGTCCCATGGGAGGTTGAAGGGAGCCAGGGCTACCCTTTCAGCAGCCAAGCAATAAGAGATAGGGACCCCAAGTTGGGATGCAGGAGAGAGCCCTTCTCCTGAGACAGCAATCCTGGAGCACGGCCCAGGGAGAGGTGGAGAAGCAGCGGGAACCAAGGTTGCCTGGGCCATCGTGAGGCTATCAGCATCGGTGATGTCCTGTCACGCTGGACTTTGAAGAGGGTCTTCACGACTAGTGGAGTTGGCAGTAAGGCATAAAGGAGGCCTTCGCTTCATGGAATCAGGAACACATCTGCTGCAATCTGGGACAGGTGTGGTTGACGGGAGCAGAAGCTGGACAACTGTGTGTTGTCTGGGCTGGTGAACAGGTTCACTAGAGGGACAACCCACAGTCGAAACAGCCAGGAGGCTACCTTGGGATCCAGGTGCCACTTGTGCGGCTAGAGGACTCTGCTCAGTTTGTCTGCCAGCGTATTGTCCAGGCCTGGAAGGTAGACCATGCTCAGGAGCATCTTATTACGTGTCGCATATGAGCAGAGGGCTACCGCCTCCTGGCAGAGGGAGTACGACCCTGTGTCCCCTTGTTTGTTTACACAGAACAATGCGACTTGGTTGTTGGTCTGGATCAGCACCGACTGGTGCTGCAGCCAGAGGCGGAAGGCTCGGAGAGCCAGGAATATCACCGGAGCTCCAGAAAGTTGATTTGCAGCTGGCATTCCATCTGGGACTGGGCTGCCTTTTGTGCAGATGTCCACACAATGAGCTCCCCAGCTCCACAGGGAGGCATCTGTGTGAGGATCCTCGGGGGGGGGGGGGGGGGTGGATGCCTGGAATGGCTTCTCGGCCTGCAGGTGGCGGGGGATCTGCCGCAAGTCAAGGGAGTCTGCTAGCTGGCGGGTTACTCTCACCCTGTCCCGGAGCCTGCCCATGGTCTGTGTCCACTGAGAACAAAGCCACCACTGGGCTGCCCTCATATGTAGGTGGGCGTATGGGGTCACGTGGACCATAGAGGCCATGTGGCCCAGCAGGCGGAGGAGAAGCCAGGTGGGTAGTGACTGGTAGTGCTGTACCTCTGTATCTAGCCTCCTGAGGCGTTCTGACCTCTCCTGAGGGAGGAAGGTCTTGGCCTGAAAGGTGTCTAGCTAAGCCCCCATGAACTCCAGGCACTGAGCCACGAGGAGGTGGGATTTGGGGAAGCAGACGACGAACCCCAAGTGCTGCAGGGGTTGGCAGGTGTGCTCAGTGGCATGGTGCACCTCTGCAGCTGTGCCTTCCTTTATAAGCCAGTTGTTCAGGTAGGGGAAGACGAAGGCCTCTTGAAGGTGGACTGTGACCACCGCTAGGCCCTTGGTAAAGACCCTTGGCAAGGAAGCTAGTCTAAAAGGCAGCACAATATATGGGTAGTGACTTCCTCCCACCATGAAGTAGAGGTATTTTTGGTGGTTGAGATGGATCATGATGTGCAGATAGACATCCTTCAGGTCAAAGGAGCATAGCTAGTCTCCCTGCTGGAGGTATGACGGAAGTGTTCCAAGGGAGAGCATCTTGAACCTCTCCCTTACCAGAAATCTGTTCAGGTCCCACAAATCCAAGATGGGCTGAGGCCTCCTGTTCGCTTGGGAACATAAAAATACCTGGAGTAGAAACCAGTGCCCCAGAGATGCTGCGGCACTGGTTCCACTGCATTGTTCTCGAGAAAACCTGCAAGCTTGGTGAAGAGCAGAGTCTTGTGGAGGAGAGGTCTTATGGGATCTCCTGGGAAGTATAAGGGTGGCGTCTGCATCATGTGGAGGAGGTAGCCCTCTCTGACTACTTGCAATACCCAGAAGTCAGTGGCGATGGTGGACCACCTGTGGGTAAACAGGGCCAGATACCGCCCTGTGGGCTGTTGGGGACCTCCTGGGGGAGAGGAGGTCATGCCCAAGGAGTCAAAGCTCCCCCCAGGTTGAGCTGCGGTCGGCGCCTGGAACTTGGGGTGTTTTTTGTTTGCGGTGGCCATGCCCTTGCCCCTTGTGCTGTTGACCTTGCTGCGGGATCAAGGTTGTTTGGAACTGTGAAGCACTGCCAAAATCTCCCTTTTTCCTCAGGAAGAAGGTATTCTTCCCCGAGACTTTCTTATGGAGCTGCATAAAGGTCTTTTTAGAGAGTCTGTTCCTTGTCGAGAACTGTGTCTCTATTTCAGCCACCTTGTCTGCCATGGGTTTTTAGAAGAGATTCTCGCCAATACAGGGGATATCAGGGGAGTGGAGGAGTGGCCTAGTGGTTGGGGCAAGGTACTTCAGGCCGGAAGGTCGGGGGTTCAAATCCCACTAGAGGACAGCAACCTTGGGCCGGAAGGATTGGGGTTTCTAGTCCCACAGGTGCTCCTTGTAGTCTTGGGCAAGCCACTTAACCCTCCATAGCCCATGTTCCCTGTAAAATAGTTATCTCCAAGTTATAATGCCCTGTTCAATGTAATTTCAGTTTGTTCAATGTAAACCGCACTGATGCAGAATAGCGCAGTATATAAGAGAATGTAATAAATAAATAATAAATATCAATAAGTTTGTCCTGAACTCATTGTTTGAGGTCAGACGACTGCAGCCATGCCTGACGTCGGGCCCCGATGCCCGCGGCAGCTGCTCTGGCTGAAAACTCCAAGTTGTCGTAAGCTGCTCAGGATAAAAACTTTGAGCACTCCTTGACCGCTAAGGGGGTTCTCAGTTGAGGCTTGCTAAGAAGTCGAACTCCCTCGCCAGCTCTTTGAGGTACATGCTGATATAGAGTTGGTAGGATTGGACTTGACACGCAAGCATCAAGCCCTGGAAGGCCTTTCGGCTGAGGGCATTGAGGATCAGGACCTCCCCACCGGAGGCACCAAAGAATCCATCTTCTGACTCTTGAGTCTGCACATGTCAGACTCAACAACTATCGAGTTTTGGGGAAGATGGGTCTTTGGAAACCAGGACTTTGGTGGTACATCGAATCGAGTCACGTGCTGACAATAGGTACCGACGCCGGAGTCTCCCACATACAGAAGAGGAGGTGCTTGAGGATCAGAGGGGCAGGCAC
This sequence comes from Ichthyophis bannanicus, assembly GCA_033557465.1. Taxonomy (NCBI): domain Eukaryota; kingdom Metazoa; phylum Chordata; class Amphibia; order Gymnophiona; family Ichthyophiidae; genus Ichthyophis; species Ichthyophis bannanicus. Next base: position 364,391,909 of record CM066033.1, on the reverse strand, counting down.
CATAAGGGCTTCCTTAGAGGGAGCCTCATACTGGAGAATTTCCAGTTCTTCCATGCATGGATCCTCATCTGCCGCATTCTCGATGACGAGTGCCTTAGCTATGTCCCGCACAAAGCCGGGGAAGGCAATTTCCTCGGGCGGGGAACAGTGTTGGGACACCGAAAGAGACAAGTTTGAGGGCATGTCTCCATGCTGCCAAGTATCCGGGGTCCTCTGTCTCCCATTCAGATGTTGAGGGTGTCGCCACTGGGGCAGATGAATCGAAAGAACTGGACATAAACACCCGCTGTATGGCCACGAGGGCAGATATGCTGTTCTATAAGGCCACCATCCTGATCTCCATGCCAGTTGACTCCGCAGCCTTCGATGCGGGCACCAAGGACTTCGAGCCTGGTGTTGGTTCTGTTGAGGGAGCGTCCTCGACGAGGATGGCCGTGGGTGTCCGAGGCCAGTTGCCGGGTACCGATGACTCCTTCCAGGGCAGCTTATGGGGCTTCTTTTGCTCCGATCCCTCGGACACATGCCGGGGACTGCAAGGTCTAGAATGGGATTTTCCCTTCTTCCTGGATCTGTCCTCCGAGATGGTCTTTGGGGGTTTTGACTTCTTGGGTTCCACCTCCGGGGATTTCCTCTTGGAGGACCCACAGCCACGGGACTCCAAGGCATTCTAGGCCTTGCGGGGCTCTGAGATAGCGGAGGGGGCCCCAGAGCATGGCATGATGTTGCTAGAAACTCCAGTGCAGAGTCAGACTTGTGAAAGAACTGTCCTTGCTGCAGCTGACAGCTTTTAATGGCCTTTGGGATCATGGTTCTGCAGGGTTTGCAGTCCGAGTCATCATTCTCTGGCCCAAAGCAGCAGAGGCAACAGTCATGTGGGTCAGTGAGGGACATTATCTTACCTCATCGATCGCATTTCTTAACGCTGCTGGAGGCAACTGGGAAAAGGGGGATCCTGCTGCCCTGCAGGGATCCGAGGCCTGTGGCCAAAAAAGGGCATCTTGAGAAAATCTTGAGAAAAAGGAAGATAATGAGCCTGAGAAGCAATGCCGAGGCAAGTTGGCTCATGGGCAGGAAAGGAACCAGTATGCATACCAGAGAAAAACAAGGTAAAAAAGACTTTTTCCGGAGGAAACTGGACCGACGTCTGGAGGGCTCCGCAGAAAAAAGGAGACTGAGGCAATATGGCACCCTTGGGTAGGAAGGGAGCCATGCATGCGTGGTGCATCTCCCAAAGGCTTTCTTTGAAAGCTGGAGAGATGCTTCCACGAGTGCTCCATCAGCGCCGACTTCACCCATATGCGAGGACTGATTCCTGATTCTTCCTGGAGAACCAGACGCCCCACTGTGGGCTGCTGGGCTGGGCCTCCTGGGGGAAGAGAGGCTATGCCCAAGGAGTCCAAAACCCCCACCAGGCTGGGCCAGAGCTGGTGCCTGAGGTTTGGGAGCCTTAGGCTTACGAGGACCATGCCCTTGCCCCCGTTGGGGAGCTGGGAAGGCCTGGTACTGAGGTTAGTTTCCATAAGCCTTCCTCTTCATTGGGTAGATGGACTTTATACCAGAAGATTGCCATTGGGAAGGGTCAGTGGTCTTCTTGGAGAGCCTGGTCTTTGTCAGGATCTCTGACTCCAACTCTGCAGTCTTATCAGTCATGAGTTTGCCAAAAATATTTTCTCTCTGGCAAGGGAGATCGACCAGCTTGTCCTGAACTTACTGCTCGAGGTGGACGACAGTAGCCAGGCCTAGCATCAGGCACCGATGCCCACCACAGCTACTCTAGCTGCCGACTCAAAGCCATCATAGGCTGTCCAAGCCATATACTTGGAGCACTCTCTGAAACCAGAGGCCAGGGTCCGGAACCGCTGGAGGGGTTCTTCGTAGAGACCAGCCAAGAACCCAGTGAGTTCCTTTGCCAGGTCCCTCAGGTTCATGCCCATGTACAGCTGGTATGCATGGATCCAGCAAATGAGCATCGAGCCCTGGTAGCACTTTCTGCCCAGGGCATCCAAAGCGCAGGCCTCCCTACCCAAGGGCACCATGGAGTGCGTCTTCTGGCTCTTAAGGTGATGCATGGCAGATTCCACCACCATAGAGTTGGGTGGCAGCTGTGATTTCTGGAAACCAGGGCTCCAGCAGACCAGGTACATTGAGTCCAGCCATCTGCTCACTATAGGCACCGATGAAGAGTCTCCCATATGTGGAGGAACAGCAGGGGAATGGACACCGTCCAAGGGTCCTCCTCCCTCAGTGCCTTGGCCATGTCCCGCATAAAGTCAAGGAAAGAGCGGTATAGAAATGCTTGTTAAATAAATAAATAAATAAGGAAAGTGTGTCCTTGGGCGGGGGACCAGCGCTGGGTCTTGGTGAAGATGTGTTGGAGAGCACATCCCGGTGACAATGCATATCCAGGGACTCGTCATCCTCGGTCTCCCAGTCTGACTTGTAGTTGGTGTAGGTGTCGGGGGCAGTCTGGACACTGGGATCAGGCCCCAAGCCCAATGGCTCCTGTAAGCCCTGCGGTCCAAACCACAACCACGCATTGGGGATGACTTTGGTCCTGAGGAACGGGACCGATGTCGAGGGACCTCGCGAGGCTGGTGGTGCTCAAGGATCAGCTCAACGTCCGGTAAGTTCCTTGAGGTCGAGGGCCCAGTTGTTGGGAGTGATGATCTGGCACAGCAGAGCATCAGAGCCCACTGCTGGGCCATGAAGACAAACTGCACTCCAGGATCACCATCCTGGTCTTGAAGCCAGATGGCTATGCAGTGTTTGGTTCAGGCGCTGAGGTACTTGGGCTTGACGCTGGCTCCATCGAGGGGGAGTCTTTGAACAGGATGGCCTGAGGGGTCTGAGGCCAATCTCTGGATGCTGACAATTCCTGTCGGGGTATTTCAGTTGGTCGATTCCACTCCTTTCCCTTGGACTCGCAATGGGGACTGCGGGCCCGGGGGACTTGCCCACTTTCCAAGGCTCGTCCACCGATGTGGTCTTCAAGAGTTTCTGGCTCTTAGGTTCTTCCTCCAGGGTCCGGCTGGAGGTCCCATGGCCTCGGGGCTCCGAGGCAGCATGATCTTCCCTCTGATTCTGGAAGGGACCCTGGAGCATGGTGTCATCAGGGATTCCAGCGCAGAGTCTGTCTTGTGGAAGGAGGACTCCCACTGCTGCTGACCGCTCTTGATGTCCTTGGAGGTCATCATCTTGCACAGACCACGGTCCAAGGGGTCATGGTGCGGCCTGAGGCATTGGAGGCAGCAATCATGTGGGTCGGTGTGCGACATGGTGTGAGCGCATTGGTCATAATTCTTAAAGCCATTGGCTGAGGCCATGGTGGGGAAGATGGCCCCCACGAGGTCGAAAGCTTCAGGCCCAGCCAGGGAAAAAGGGTGCAAAGCCGGTCAAGAAGCTCTCAAAGAAAAAGGAGGTAAAGAAACAGACCCCAGATGCAATACCAAGGCATGCAAGCTCAGGTGCGGGAAAAGGAACTAGTACATGAATAGAGAAGAAAAAAATCAAGAGAAAAAACTAACTTTTTCCAGGGAAAACAGACACACAACTGGTGAGCTCAGTGGAAAAAGATAGACCGAGGCAAGATGGCACCCTTGGCGGGAAGGGGAACACGCATGCGTGGTACATCTCCCAAAGGTTTTCTTTGAAAGCTGGGGAGAAGCTACCGCGTGGGCTCCATTGGCGCCATCACCCATATACGAGGGCTGACTTCCTGCCTGTTCCTGGAGAAAGAGATCTGTACGATGAGGGTGGTTTTGTGTTTTCTACTAAAGGATGTAATAGTTTTCACATCGAGACTGGTATATGCCAGTTGGAGAGTTGTCAGGTCCCAAGCCAAAACATTTTTTTTTTTAAACAAAGATACTCACTCCTCTCTAGTGCTGGAGAAAGTCAGGGCTCATGTTTCCTCCTGGGAAGAATCACCTTGGTGTCTCCGGAAAACATCTGTGCAGCTACCTGGCTGTCACTGAGCACTTCTGTGAAGAATTACAGGTTGCAAGTGAAAGGTGGGACTGATGGCACCATTGGCAAGGCTGTTCTGGCTGGAGCCTCATCTTTCTTCCACCCTGGGTCCTGACTGCCTGAGCACGTCCCACTTGTCTGGACTGGTCTAACAAGATAAGAAAGGAAACACTTTATATACTGGATAATTTTCTTTCCTTGAGTCCTGCTAGACCAGTCCAATACCTGCCCTGGAGCACTTTCCTACAGGTTGGAAAGCCCTGTTGCCTAATTCAAATTGATTTGTTGGTTTTTCACTGCCTGACGCAGAATCCACTATGGTAAGAGAGCCAAATGCTTGTTCCAAATGTTTGTTCTGATTTGCTGATTAGTATTACTAATAGTTGTTGAATTTTTCTGAGTGTTTCAATCTTACTGCTCGGGACGTGTGTGTCATATGAGCTTCTCTCAGTCCTGCACCAGCAGATGACATCACTGAAAGCAGGGTCATACCAAAGGCTTTGCAGGCAGAGTGGTCGCAAAGGCACAAGTACGGAAGGGTTGCTAATGTCATCAATGAGCTTCCAGGAAGCCTGATGAGGGAGTTCATATGCATGGATGATATGGGGGTGGGGGGAGAGGGGGCCCTCAGGTTTGCAAGTTGCATGGGGTGCATTCCCAGCTTGGTACAGGTCCTGAATGAAAGATGCTTAAGTCAGGCTAGCAAGGGAACATAACCCAACTCATCTGGACTGGTCTAGCAGAATTCAAGGAAAGAAAACTATCCCATATGTAAAATTTTTCTGTCCTATTCTGTTACAATTCTCTTTTCAACAAAAGCCACCAATTTATGTAGGAAGATAGCTATACCTGCTTTCTTTGAAGTCACAGAAAAAAAGGAATAGCAATAACCCGGTGCATTTTTTTTTTTTAGGTTACTGTGGTCTATATTAGTTCCTGCAACAAATCAACTGCTATTCAAAGATTTTAATACTTTTTCTGCTTTATTCAATGCCTACCACATTCCACACTGCAGTTTTATTAGACATTGTGTTAGATATTCCCTACGTTCAACTCTAAGCAATGCCTGTCCTCTCCCTTTCTCCTTCCCCTCCCCACAGTTTAGGCATCAATTCTTTTAGATTCATTACAATACCGCAGATCTTACATAAATGACAAGACCAAACATTTTCCTCACCATCATTACAGCAGACTACTTCCCAAAACTCCTAACACAGGCGACCGTAAATTTTTCAATTTTTCAGCCGAGTAGGTCATTTTAAAACACTAAAAGGGTTGGTGAAATGTCCCCAGAGTTTGCTGAATGATGACGCAAGGCATTCTCAAAGTTTGCTTAGTATGTTATCATAGTATAATGTTGTTGTCTCCAAGTGGTGGAGCTACTGAATCCCACCAGTCTTGCTGCCTTTGCCATTATTGCACATATGGGGGAGGGGAAGAGGTATAATGTCCTCTGTAGCCCAGATCCAGCCATGAGCAAGAAAAGTATGATGGGCAAGAACAATGAGATCCATAGGCCGCATACGCTTCTATCTCAGCTCTGTCTTGGACCTGTTTCTCTTCTCTCTCTATACTCACTCTCTTGGTGCCCTAATCTCCTCCCATGGCTTCCAGTACGATCTTTATGCTGATAAATTCTCAGATTTACCACTCTGCACCAGAAATCCCTCCAAGAATCTAGGCCCGAATCTCAACCTGTCTGATATCACTGCTTGGATGTCTTGCCACCATCTGAAACTGAAAATAGCCAAGACTGAACTTGTTACCTTTCCCCCAAAACCCATCTCTCCTTTTCCTCTTTTCTCTCCTTCTATGGATAACTGTCATCCTCCCTTGTCTTTTTTGCTCACAAGTTTAGGGTTGTTTTTCACTCCTCTCTTTCTCTGCACACATACAACAGATAGCTAAAACATGTCATGTCTTCCTATGTAACATCAGCAAAATTTGTCCTTTGCTTCTGAACACACAACTAAGACCCTTATCCACTCTCTCGTCAGCTTAGACCATTGGTTTTCAACCCAGTCCTTAGGACACACCTAGCCAGTCAGGTTTTCAAGATAATCACAATGAATATGAAGAGATTTGCATACAATGGAGGCAGCACATGTAAATCTCTCTCATGCATGTTCATTGTGGTAATCCTGAAAACCTGACTGGCTAGGTGTGTCCCGAGGATTGGGTTGAGAACCTCTGGCTTAGATTAATGCAACCCGTTCCTCACTGGTCTCCCACTGAACCATCTCTCTCCCCGTCAAGCCCTTCAAAACTCAGCTGGATGGCTAATCTTCTGCTAGTATCTTTGTGCTTACATAACCCCTATATTAAGTCAATTCACTGGCTCCCTGTTGCTGCTGTTAAGTGCCGCCGAGTTGGTGTCAACTGATGGCGACCCGCTGAATAGTTGTGTTGACAGAGTGGCACTCACTGCTACTCTTATTGTATCGATCCATCTCATTGCTGGCCCTCCTCTTCTACGCTGACCTTCTACCTTGCCAAGCATGATGTCCTTCTCTAATGATCTCTCTTCACATGTGTCCAAAGTATGAAAGTCGAAGCCTTGTCATCTAAGCTTCTAAGGAAAGTTTAGGTTTAATTTCCTCTAGTACTGACTGGTTTGTTCTTCGGGCAGTCCATACACAGTATTCGTTGCCAGCACCATAATTCAAAGGCATCAATTTTCTTCCTATCTTTTTCACAATCCAAATTTCGCATCCATATGACATTATTGAAAATACCATGGCTTGAATGAGTTGAATCTTGTATGGAGAGAGACATCTCTGCTCTTGAGAATCTTGTCTAGGTCCTTCATAGTCATTCTGCCAAGAGCAATGAGTCGTTTGATTTCTTGACTGCTTGTTGTTTCTTTATTGATACTTGATCCAAGTAGGTTAAAGTTGTCCACTATTTCAATTTCTTTCCCATCAACGATGAACTTACTGATTTTGCCAGTTGTCAGGATCTTTGTCTTTGTCTTCTTTACATTAAGGTGCAGGCCCCATTTTAAGTCTATGCTTCAGAAAGTCTTCACTTTCAGCCAGTAATGTGGTATCATCAGCATAGCAAAGGTTGTTGATGAGTCTCCCACCAATCTTTACACCTCTGCTGTCTTCTTATAGTCCTGCTTCTCTGATGATTTGTTCAGCATATAAATTAAACAGGTACAGGGAAACTATGCAGCCTTTTCGTACACCTTTGCTGATTTTAAACCATTCTGTTTTTCCTTGTTCTGTTCGAACTGTTACTTATTGATAAATGAAAAGAGAAAACAGGTGTTCTGGTATACCCAAGCTTCTTAATGTGGCTCAGTGTTTCTCATGGTTTACACAGTCAAAAGCCTTGCTGTAGTCAATAAAACACAGAGATATCCTTTTGGTATTCTTTAGTCTTTTCAAACATCCATCTCACATTCGCGATGTCTCGTTCCTCGCCCTTTCTTGAACCCTGCTTGTACTTCAGTAGAATCTTGCTGGCATGTGGGATCAAAGCTATTGTGTGATAATTTTCAGTCAGCTGGATCACCTTTCTTTAGCATTGGTATAAACACCGATCTTTTCCAGTCAGTTGGCCATGATGTCTTCCAAAATTTCCTGGCAGGATCTTGTAAGTATGGTAACAGCTGCATCAGATTGCTGTAATACAGTAATGGGAATGCCATCAATGCCTGGTGCTTTGTTCTTTGATAAGGCTTTCAATGCTGTTTGACTTCTTCTTTCATTACCAATGGTTCCAGATCATAAGGTACAGGTTGAAACAGCTGTTGGTCCACTTGATCTTTATTATATAACTACTCTATATTCTTTCCATATTTTCTTGACCTTCTCAGCATCATTCAACATGGATCCTTGAGCATCTTGTAACATTCCAATTCAAGGATGGAATTTTTTCTTTAACTCTTGTAGCTTTAGGAAACCCGAACTTGTTCTTCCTCTAAAAGTTTCTGCTTCTATTTCCTTGCATGCATCATTGTAGTATTTCTTGTCTTGTCTTGCTAAACATTGAAAATCGTTGAGTTCTGTGACTGCCTCTCTTTCTCCTCTGGTTTTAGCTTCTCTGTGTTTCTAGGCAATTTTCAGAGTTTCTTCAGTCATCCATTTTGGCCATTTTTGCTTTTTCACTTTTTGTAGAATTTCTCACTTTCTTCCAATACAATCTTCTTGATGTCATTCCATAACTCTTCTGGAGCTCTGTCATTTGTATCTAAAACAGCAAATTGATTTTGCAGGCGGTCTTTAAAATTCTGGTGGTATATTCTCAAGGTCAAATTTTGCTACATTCATGAGTGACTTGCTCTTTTTCAACTTTAGCTTGAGTTTGCATATTAGTAGTTGGTGATCTGAGCATCTCTCTTTTGCTGCCAACGCCAGAATCCCTTTGTTCCACTTTGCTGTGCATTATGCGTGGAAAAGACTAACTAATCAAATTCAGGATAAAAACCTTCCTCCGAGTCTGTTTTTGCCTCTTGACACCTTTTATTCTCCTGTTCAGCACCCATGAAATTCTTAATCATTTCCCTTCAAAGATTACTCTAGTCCCATTTGTCTGTATTGTAAGCTCTGTTGAATAGGGATCATCGTTTATGTGTATATGTACAGCACTGTGGATGCCTAATCGCCCTATACAAATAATAGGTAGTAGGTACTAGTAGTAATTAATTGGAGACCCCTAATTTAACATATTCAACGTCTCAAAAGTGAAAAACTCCTCTTTAAAGACTCAAAATCATCATACACATTCATTTTTTTCTATCTTTAGTTACCAAATTTATGCATTTGTGCAACATCACCTGCTTACAACATTCAAATAACATGATTATCTTTTTATTCTCCTTAAATATTTATATCCTGGCACTTCTGTTTACTTTACATGTCACATAGCTACTATCCTCCAAGTTCAGATTCTGGCCCAGATGAAGAGAAAAACAACAATAAAGCACCATTTCCTTTCACACCAATGACTAGGAAACTGTGGGGGAGAGGTTCTGGAGACCAAATTTAGGCTTGTAGGTAGGAAATTGACATCCAGAACTTCCAGGTTAGCATTCTCAAATGCTTCCTGTTCCATGCACGGGACCCAAAAGGCAAGCAGAGTTTCAGAGTTTCAATGCTTGGATGAGATAATGGTGCAAAAAAGAGAATTTTGGATTTGTTAGGCAACATTCTGGGGAAGTGAGGGGCTCTTCCGAAGGGATGGGCTCAACCTTAACCAGGATGTAACCAGGCTGCTAGCATTAACCTTTAAAAAGGAGATAGAACAGCTTTTAAACTAGATAGGGGGAAGGCGACAGCCTCTCAGGCGTGCATGGTTCGAAAGGATGTATCCTTGAAGGATACTAGCAAAGCAGGGAATTTAGGGCATCCCAACGGAGAGGTTCCAATAAAGATAAAAGTAACCCAGATGTCCTTCCCAGAGCTGAAAGATTTCAAATTACCCCTCTCAACTGATAACCAGTTTAATATGAATAAAATACAACATCTAAAATGCCTGTCTGCAAATGCTAGACGTCTAAAAAATAAGATGGGAGAGCTAGAATATATAGCACTAAATGAAAGGTTAGATATGATTGGTATCTCAGAGACCTGGTGGAAGGAAGACAACTAATGGGACACCTTGATACCAGAGCACCAACCATATTGCAATTATAGAGTAGGTCCAATTGATGAAGGGGTTACACACTATGTTAAAGAGGACATTGAGTTGCATAGGATTAAGGTTTTGCAGGAAACAAAATACATTATATAATCTCCATGGATAGAAGTTCCATGTAAAAAGCAGAAGGTGATGGCAGTGGGGGTGTACCAACGACCGCCTGGCCAGAATGAACAGATGGATGATGAAATGCTAAAAGAAATCAGGGAAGCTAACAAAACTTACAACAGAGTAATAATGGGTGATTTCAATTATCCCGGTATCGACAGGGTCAATGTCACAGCAGGACATGCTAGGGAGATAAAGTTTCTAGATAGAATAAATGATTGCTTCTTGGAGGAGAAGCTAGTTTGGACCTAGTCCTTAGTGGAACACAGGATCTGGTGCAAGAGATGAGAGTTTTGAGGCCACTTGGCAATAGTGATCATAGCATGATCTTATTTGAATTAATAAATGGGAATTCACAGTAATATCTTAACTTTCAAAAGGGAGATTATGATAAAATGAGGAAAATAGTTAAGAAGAAACTAAAAGGAGCAGCGGCAAATGTCAAAGATTTGTTATCAAGCATGGGCCTTGTTTAAAAGTACTATGGTGGACGTCCAGAACAGATGTATTCCATGCTTTAAACTGCCAGCATGAGTTTCAAGGCGAGGTCAGAGAGGCTGTTGCCAAAAAAGTACCTTTCAGAAACTAGAAAAAGAGAGTCTAATGATGAACACCGGAAACAACATGAGCACTGGCAAGTTAGATGCAAGGCATTGATAAGGCAGGCAGAGAGAGAATTTGAAAAGAAGCTTGCCGTGAAAGCAAAAAATATATAATAAAAACGTTTTCAAATACATTCGAAGCAAAACCCTGTGAAAAAGTCAGTTGGACCATTGGATGATAGAGGGATAAAAAGGGCACTAATGGACGACAAGTCCATAGCAGAGAGAATGAGAGTTCTTTTGTTTCAGTCTTTACTGCAGATGACAAAGGGATGTTACCCTGTGCCTGAAATGCTATATAAAGGTGATGTAGCAGAAGAATTGAAAGAAATATTGATAAACCAGGAGAATATATTACAACTGTATGATAAACTGAAGAGTAGCAAATCACTTGGACCGGATGGTTGAAAGAAATTAAATATGAGATTGTAGACCTATTATTAGTAATCTGTAAACTATCATTAAAATCATCTGTAGTACCTGAGGATTGGAGAGTAGCCAATGTAACTCCAATTTTTAAAAAACGTTCCAGGGGTGACGTCAGACCCTGTCAGTACCGGGAAAATTGGAGAAACCATTATAAAGAATAAAATTACTGAACATAGATAGCCATGGTTTAATGGGAGAAAGCCAACATGGATTTAGCCAAGGAAAGTCTTGTTTTACTAATCTTATATTTTTTTGAAGGTATGAACAAACAGGTAGACAAAGGTAAGCTGGCTGATATAGTGTATCTGGATTTTCAGAAAGCCTTTGACAAGGTTCCTCATGAGAGACTGGAAACAGTGCAATAATATTGGAGACAGTGTAATAATATTGTGCATCAGGAACTGGTTAAAAGATAGAAAGCAGAGAGTAGGGTTAAATGTCCAATTTTCTCAATGGAGAAAGGTGAACAGTGGAGTATCCCAGGGATCTATGCAGGGCCCGCTGCTTGGAATGGCAGATGAAATTTAATGTGGACAAGTGCAAAGTTATGCACTTAGGGAAGAACAACCCAAAATTATGGTTACATGATGCAAAGTTCCACATTAGGAACCACCACCCAGGAAAAAGATTTAAACATCATTGTGGATAATACATTGAAACCCTCTGCCCAGTGTGCAGCAGCGGCCAAGAAAGCAAATAGAATGCTAGGAATCATAAAGAAAGGAATGGAAAATAAAACCAAGGACATTATAATGCCTCTATCATTCCATGGTGCGACCATACCTTGAATATTGTGTGCAATTCTGGTCGCCATATCTTAAAAAGAATGTAGAAGAATTAGAAAAGTTACAGAGAAGAGCCATCAGAATGGTAAACGGGATGGAAATCTTAAAGGTTTAGAGCTTGGAAAAGAGACAGATGAGGGGAGATATGATAGAGGTCTATAAATTAATGAATGAAATGGATAAACAAATTTATTTATTTAGCTGCATTTATATACCACTTTTCACCAGATTTGGTTGTTTAAGTCATCAAAAAGTAGAAAGATTGGGAATTGTGCCAGACTGTTGCTGAGAAGGAAGGGAGCGTTTCTTCTGACACAGGCGATCAATATGATTTGGAGGCTGCGTCAGAAGATTTATGAGAAGAGACTTTAAGAACTAAATATGTACACTCTGGAGGAGTGGAGGGACAGGGGAGATATGATTCAGACCTTTAAATACTTGACGAGTATTAATGGACAAACAAACGTCTTCCAAAGACGGGGAAGCTGTAAAACTAGAAGGCATAACATGAAGCTGCAAGGGGGTAAACTGAAAGGCAATGTCAGGAAATTCTTTTTTCACTGAAAGGGTGATGGATGCTTGGAATTTCCTCCCAATGGAAGTGGTGGGGGCAAACGCAGTGACAGAATTCAAAGTTGCATGGGACAGACACAGTGGATCCCTTTATAGCAACAGGATAAAATCAAAATAAGCATAACTATCTCTTATATCTGAACAAATAGGGGTGACCTACACGGAGCAGTGGGTACACACCTAAACAAAGGCATGGGGAGAGGTGACCTGCACAAAGCGGCAAGTGCACCTATTCTTGCCGCCTTGCTGGGCAGACTAGATGAACCATACTGGTCTTTATCTGCCGTCATATACTATGTTACTATCTGCTCTTGGGCTCTCCTACCTGCAGGCTGCTGCTGTTTGCTGACTATTGGACAGGCACCTCTCTGGACAGCTGTTCTTTGTGGAGGACCTGATTCTCTGTTCTACAAATTTCTGTCTGCCCTGGCACCGCGGTTCACAGCCCATGGGTTGCACACTGAAGGGGCAAGACATGCCCCTTTGGCATCCTTTCGGCGTACCAGCAGCACTGTGTCTAGCTTGTAAGGACGTTTCTCTCCAGTGAAATGGGGAAATGAAGAATAAAGGGAGTCTAAGTGTTGACGCAGTGTTATTATCGACAGGTAAAATTGATGGCCTCCTTGATAGCAGCATCTCTCAGCTCTGGGGCACCGACGCTGCCTCCACATCCCCTACCTCTGTTATCTTTAACTATTCTTGGCACTATTCCTTCTGGACTTGGGGAAGAGGACTCCCAGGTACAAATTCCTAAGCTTGTTGCTATTTCAGATACTGCAAATTTACCTGTGCCTTCTCCTGATGGAGAAATAACACTTAAGGGTTTATGGGGGGTGGGCAGTGCTATAGATGTCACATTATCCTCTATTGTTGTATCTTTATGCAATTTCACTCAAGATACTGTGGAAAATATGTCAGATTTTGATACTAGGCTTTTGGCTATACATAATTCTGTGATCTGAGTGGAAGTTCGGGTGCAGTCGGTTACTACTGCGCAAATGGCTTCTATTAAGGAATCCTTGTTGGTTCATGCATGTATAGAGGCACTGGAAAATGCTTGTCGAGTTCATTACCTGCGTTTTTTGAACTTTCCAGTCATGCATTTGTTGTCACAGGAAAATTTGCTTGCTAAATATTTCTCAGAGGTTCTTACGGTGCCTCATCCTGTAGATATTACTCTATATTATGTACCTACTAAGATTTGGGTGGCAGAGTTGGGTGAGGGGAAGTTTGATTCCCTCCACCCTACTACCAGTCAGAACTTGACTGAATTTCTGGAAGACTCCACAGATAATCACAAAATGGAACATCTTATTGGTCACAGTCACAGCTGAGGCAATGAAGGTTAAGATATCAAAGTTGTTTTAAAACACAAAAATGTTCTCTTTTGTGGTCAAAAAAATAAACAATTTCCCTGATGTAACTAGATCTACTCAAGCTCGCTGGAAACAATTTCCAACACCCTCTTTATATTATCGGAGGACTGCCGCCCCATTATGAATCCGGGAGAACTGGTGCAAGGTGGTTATGCGGTGGTATTATACTCCAGCCCGTCTGCATCGGATGTTTCCTAGGGTGTCCAATATGTGTTGGCGGGAGTGTGGGGAGGTGGGTACGTTCTTTCACATATGGTGGAAGTGCCCGCGGATACAGCAATACTGGGGGGCGATCCGGGATTGGATAAGGGAGGTGGTGGGGCGGGAGGTGCCGCTCAATCCCAGTGGGTATTTAATGGGGTGGTGGAGCGAAGGGGGACCGGCCCAAGATAAAAGGCAGGTAATGGCGTGCCTGAGTGCGGCCCGTTGTGAGCTGGCCTATCGCTGGAGGCAGCGGGACGCACCGCAGGTGGAGCAGTGTGTGGAGCGCCTCAGGCAAGTGTACTTAATGGAAAAACTGAATCCGGTTTGGTCTATCCCTATCAGCCCTGGCATCTTTGGAGCTAATCTGTTAGCCAACACTTTGGCGATACTTTTTACATCCACATTGATCAGGGAGATGGGCCGGTAGGACCCGCACTGCAGCGGATCCCTACCCCCCTTGGGCAGTACTGTTATCCCCGCTGTAAGCATATCCCCCCCTCCTGCTGCACCCCGTTCGCCACCCGGACCAACCTATCCAATAATTCCTCCCGAAAGGTTTTATAGAAGGCCCCCGTCAGGCCATCTAAGCCCGGGGCCTTTCCAGCCGGCAGCGCCCGCAGAGCCAGCGCCACTTCCTCCCGGGTAATATCTGCCTCCAAGTCCTGGACATCCCCCTCCCCCAGGCTCTGCAGCTCAATACCCTTTAAATATTCCTCCCCTGACCCCCGTGTCCCCCCCTCCTTTTTCCTGTGTAGGTCCCTATAAAATTGGCAGAAACGTTCCCCAATTTGCTTCTCCGACCGCAGCTGCTCCCCTCTGTCCCCCACCAACCCCACTATAGTGGTCTGGGCCTCCCGCTTCCGTAATTTATTGGCCAACAGTTTCCCGGCTCTATCCCCCCATTCATAATAACACTGTTTCAGCCTAGCCATCTGGAACCCAATCTCATCCACTTGCAATTTATGAAGCTCCATCCTCAGCTGATTGAGGCGCTTAAAGTCACGCTTGTTCCCCCGGCCTTGGTATCTCTCGGCCGCCTGCTTTATCTCTGTTTGCAATTCCTCCTCCCTTGCCAACCGCTGCTTCTTAAATCTAGAGGACCACATCACTAGCCGCCCCCTCACTACCGCCTTCATACCCTCCCCCATTCCCACCTCCCCCACGTCCCCCATATCATTAAGGTTCCAGTACTCCCTCAGACATTCCTTGACATCCTTCACTACCTCCTCTCTCCTTAGCAAACTTTCATTGAGCCTCCAAAATCTCACTCCCCCATCATCTCTAGGGCACCCGACACCCACCCAGACCACGTAATATTCCCTATGGCCACTTCCTGGATCCTAGGGCTCCACCCAGCAGCCATCAGAATATAATCGATCCGGCTGTAGCTATCATGGGGTGCGGAGTAGAAAGTGTATTCTCTACTCCCCTCATGCTGTTGCCTCCACACATCGCACAGCTGGTAGGTTTCCATAATGCTCATCAGTATCCTTCGAATGTTATTCTTCCCATCACCCCCCACCGCTTGGCGGTCCCATCTGGGGTGAAGAGCCAAATTGAAATCGCCCCCCAGAATAAGCCTCCCTTGCACATGCCTGGTTAGCAAATCCTGCACCCCTCTCCAAAATTGCACCTGCCGCTCATTCGGGGCATAAATGTTAACCAGAATAACCGGTTCACCCTGCCATTCCCCACCCAAAAGTAGCACCCGACCCTCTTCATCCCTCTCCACCCTGCTTACCCTAAATGTACTGTCCCGACGTATCAAAACCGCCACCTCCCCCCCTTCTTGCTCGCTTCCATCCCCCTCATGCCCCCAAAGTACTGTTGCGGGTATTTTGCATTCCGCATCAACCCCTCATTTTTCCTCCGCAAGTGGGTCTCCTGCATCAGCACCACCTCCCAGTCAAACCTTGTGGCCTCTCTATACAGCTGCTGCCCTTCCGGGGGTTATTCAGCCCCTTGGTGTTAATAGATCCTATCCTCCCCATTGGGGCCTTTCAAGTACCCCTCCCCCTCCCCCACCATCGAAACCCCGCTGTCCACTTCCCCCCAACCCCCCTCCCCCCCACCCCCACTCTCCCCCCCCCCCTGCATTACCACTCCCTCCGGAGTTTCCCTGACCCCCCAGTGACGCTACCCGGGCACTTCCACAACCCTCCCTACCCCCCCCTTCCTTCCCTGCCCATCGACCATCCCCATCTCCCCCCAGATACCCACCCCTTCTACGCCCCTCCCTCCATCCGCCCTTTCCCCTTACCACCCCCCTCCTTTACCCCCTTCACACACCTAACAAACATGTCACCCCCCCACCCGCCCTAACCCCCCCCCACACCTTCTATGCATAGCCATATATATACAGTAATAGTGCCATTCCTCCTCCACCCTAATTCACTTATTAGACAATAAATGTCCCGTGGTGTATTTGTAAATTACCACCATGCCAGTCCATAGCTGTCTAAAGTCCTCCCGGCCGGGCCAGATCCATCATCTCTGCTCAGTCTCCAGTCTCCTCCGCAGCCGGCACCTGTTCTTTGCCTCTGGAGAGCCTGGTCAACTGCCAACACTTACTTTCCACTCTCTGCCACTTCGTCCCTGCACTCCGTACAGGGGGGCGTTGCTCCTTTGGCGGGCCTCTCAGTTGTGCCTCCGGAATATTCTCCACTCCCAAATCCCGCAGAATCTGCCAGGCTCCATCAGCACTCTGGATTCGGCGGGTGCTACCCTTTACCGTCACCAGCAGCCCGAATGGATAAAGCCATTTATAGCGCCAGCCTTCTCTACGCAGCAACGATGTGACCCCTCTCAG
Source organism: Ichthyophis bannanicus (assembly GCA_033557465.1). Classification (NCBI taxonomy): domain Eukaryota; kingdom Metazoa; phylum Chordata; class Amphibia; order Gymnophiona; family Ichthyophiidae; genus Ichthyophis; species Ichthyophis bannanicus. Next base: position 364,375,411 of record CM066033.1, on the reverse strand, counting down.
CTCCCACCTCCGTTGCAGCGTGCCCACTGAGAGGTCATGGTATAGCTCGATCTTTGCCCCTTCCCAATTGTACGGGCCGAGCTTCCGCGCTGCGGTGAGGAGCCTCTCCTTCAGTTTATATGAGCTCATGCACGCTATCACGTCGCGGGGTTTATTCTCCCTGGAGGGGCCCAAACTCCGATGAGCTCTGTCCATGAGCATCGGCTTTCCCTCCCACTCTCCTTCGGGGCCTGCCTCCTGCAAGATAGCAGCAAACAGCCGCGTCAGCGTCACCTCATAGTCCTGGAAGCGCTGCTCCTCCGGAAGGCCCCGCACCCGCACATTACTCCTTCTAGACCTGTCTTCTAGGTCTTCCATTTTCACCTGAAGCAGGTCCTGGGCCTGTCGCAGTTCCGCCCAACCGACCCGCAGATCATTTGCCATCTCCACCTGGTGCTCCAACCGCTCCTCCGTAGCCTCCACATCCTGTTTTAGCATGGCCAACGTCTCCTTCAAATCTTTCTTAAAGGAGCCCATCCCAGCCTTCAGCTCCTCTCTGAAAGCTGTGAGCCACTCCTTCAGGCTCCCCAACGAGTCTGGTCCACCATCGGAATCCCCATCAGAACCGGACCTCTCAGCCACATCATCCGCCATATTGTCCGCATGGCCTTCCTCCCCCCCGCTCCTCCGCCGCGACATACGAGGAGCGGTAAGCCGACAGCCGCTTTTGCACCGACATCCACTCTGGTATTGGGGGTGTTTAGCTCTAGTTACGTGCTCTTCAGTTAGGGTAGGGTCGCTCGTATTTTAGCTTTATTCCACCAGCGCCCCGGAGCTCCCTCAGAAAGCTGCCACCATGCTCCCTGACGTCACCGGAAGTCATTTCTTATGTTCTTATGTCACAGCATAGATGAAATCAATGATTGCCATTCAATGTTTTGGTTAATGGTCTTAACCTAGAAATTCAATGACAATCGTTGACCTAAAGGGTGCATTTTGAAGATTGTAAATGAAGGTGCACAGAATGATGATGATGATTATATATATATAGGACTGATGATGAAATTATGAGCATGGACACTATCAGGTCTTTGGCTCTGGTATTTGATGAGCCACACAAATAATCTAATATATTTTATAGAGCAATTTTTATGTATTATTGTTTGTGTTGGATCTATATATATATTAAGGCATTGTGATTACAACCCTTCTAAAGAAGACCCTGTATTCTGACTATATAGCCAATGCTATGGTAAAACGGATCCAGAAAGTGGCGATGGTATTTGACCAGAAGCATCAGGTTTCTTCTACCACCTTTGTCACCAGCTCTTAAGTATCATGCAAACACATAAGAAACCGGTACAAACAGAATCATAGGTACTGTAGGTGAGAACTATGGTTGAGATTCTGACACATTGCTTTCTCTTCCTGAGATCCCTGCCTAAGGCTCTTGATTAAGGGGGCTTATTTTTGGGAGCACAAGGCTGAAGGGTTGTGTAACCATGCACCGGCTCCGCTCTAGAGACAGGAAATATCTTGCCTTCTGAAATCAAGATTGAGGTAGCTAACAGCAGTTTGGAAGCCCATTTCTTGCACCTACTGGCCTTGTCCTTTGGGGGGCAGGCTCCCCTTCCTTTTTTCAGTGGCATCTCAGTCAGCATAGCACCCTGTTGTAACAGATACTTACAATATAGAATTCAAATTGTCTTTTTGTGCAGAAGTTTTTTCAAAAACTACTATGGTTTTGTAGGTAGTCAGATTCTGGATATATACAGATGTGAATAGCAATGCCCTACAAGGGCATGTACTCCATTTATGGATTGCTGATACTGATTAAACAAGTGGGAAAAGCACATAGAATGTTTCCTGTAGAGAGAGAGAGAGAGTGTGAGTGTGAGTGTGTGTGTGTGTGGGGGGGTTTTTCTGACCTGGAGCGGAAAGAGGTTGAATGGTTGGAATGGAATGGTGTTAAAACAGATGTTGCTGTCATCAGATTTCAAAGTTATGCACCTAGGAAAGAACCCCCCAAACTATGGTTACACAATGCAAGGTTCCACATTAGGAACCACCACCCAGGAAAACGATTTAGGCATCATTGTGGATAACATGTTAAAACCCTCGGCCCAGTGTGCAGCAGCGGCCAAGAGCGCAAATAGAATGCTAGGTATCATAAGGAAAGGCATGGAAAATAAAACAAAAGATATTATAATGCCTCTATTTCGTTCCATGGTGAGACCGCACCTTGAATACTGTGTGCAATTCTGGTCGCCGTATCTTAAAGGGGATATAACGTTATTAGAAAAGGTTCAGAGAAGAGCCACCAAAATGGTAAAGGGGATGGAAGGATACTCCTATGAAGAAAGGCTAAAAAGGTAAGGGCTCTTTAACCTGAAAAAGAGACGGCTGAGGGGAGATATGATAGAAGTCTATAAATTAATGAACGGAGTGGAACGGGTAAACGTAGATCGATTGTTTTCATTATCAGAATATAGAAAGACTAGGGGACATGCAATGAAGCTACAGGGTAAACTATTTAAGAATAACAAAAGAAAATATTTTTTCACTCAACGTGTAATCAAACTCTGGAATTTGTTACCGGAGGATGTAGTAAAGGCTGTTAGTGTAGCTGGGTTTAAAAAAGGTTTGGGCAAGTTCCTGGAGGAAAGGTCCATAAACCATTATTAAGAAGGGACCCAAGATATCAATGCTTGACCCAGTACAAGCATTGCGGAACATGTGTCTTTTGAGGAAACTGCTAGGTACGTATGACCTAGATTGGCCACTGTTGGAAACAGGATACTGGGCTTGATGGACCTTGGTCTGACCCAGTATGGCATATCTTATGTTCTTATGTTCTTAACTGCTATCCATGCTATTACATTAGCATGTCAGATTTTTTAGAGCGGTGGTTCTCAACTCAGCCCTTAGGGACCATTTAGCCACTTGATTTTTCAGAATATTCACAATGAATATGCATGAAAGATTTGCATCCAGGTCTCTTTTATGCGTATTTATTGTGGATAGTCTGAAAACCCGACCAGTCTAGTGATCCCTCAGGATTGGGTTTGGAACCACTGTTCTTGGGCATCAAGTTCCTACGTCAGTTCTCAGAGACAGTAGAAGCAGTACCTAAAGAAATGGCCATAGTGTGCTGCACGTTATAAAAAAATGGAAAAAAAAAGGTTGTATTTTACAGTAGTGAAACTCTGGATGGTAGCTGATGACCAGTCTTGCTTTTTGGGCATCTGCTGCTGAGGCTAAAGCATTTGTAGATACTCAGAGGCAGGTGCATATGGCTGAGAGTTAAAGAAATGGCAAGTATTTGCGTTCCGAGGATGGTATAGCACATTTGCAAACTAGTCTGCTTTTTTAAAATTATTTTTCAGATTAGAGTTCTGCTTGGGATGTCATTTTGGGTCACAAAAATATAGAAAGTAGGCCTTCAGCAGCAGGCTGGGAAAGAATATTTAATTCATGGTTATCATGCCCATTCTCAAACAGGAAATGAAGTGGTTTCAGTTTGGAAAATGTGCAGTGCCCATATGTAAGTTGTGATAAGGAAGCTTATCATAGCTCAGGAAGGAGCTATAGTAAAGGTGAAGTTACTCTGAACAAGCAAGCTGTCAGTTCTGGTAGAAATAAGAAAACAGAATTTTCCCATAAAAGACTACCAGTCCGTTAATGCACCAGGTTTCCAACAGCCATTAGAGGAGCTGAAGTGGGGAAACGTGTGTTCAATCAGGAGGGCTATGAGGTAATCCCTAAGCATTCATCTCAAAGGGCAGGGCCTGATTCAGCACAGCTGCGCTGTGCTAGGGTGGAGCACTCATCAAAGCAGAATAAAGGTAGAGTTTATTCTACAGAGAATTATCCTCAGAATCATCCTTATCCTCAGTTTCATCTGGGAGATCCTCAGAATCAGCTTGGATATCCTCAGCTTGGAGGTCTTCATCATCTGGAGGATCATCAGAAGCAGAAGGCAAACCGGACGGACAGAGAGTGCAAGAAACCCTTTGGAAGAAAGAAGAGAAAAGCATTTGGGAGGTCTAGAGGAGTCCAGAGCAGTATACTGGGGGACATTCAAAAGGCCAGCATACACCATTGGACTGGGGAAAGCCAGAGGAATGGTGCTGCAGGGCTATGAATCTCCAGACGGTACCTGTGAGGGAGACGGCTGCACGTGGAAGGGACCCTAAGACCCGTGCCAGAAGGTATGTGAAGAGAGATCCAGTGTCCAGGGATCTGGATTGGAAGGCTGGACATAAGAACTGGACTACATACTGGCCAGGCTATTTAGAGAGGAACTCTAACAGCAATGGAAGCTCAGGTATGAACACTGATCTATGCCCTAGCTATAACCTTGAAAGACAGCAGGGAAACAAGTATTCTCCTGAAAGTGCTCCATTGAGAAATTCCTCTGTGCCAATCCATGATATTGAACCGATGATTGTTGAGGAAGGGGGAGAAGTCTTAGATACAGGCTGTGAATACATGGATTGCTCTCTGTCTAAACTCCTTTGGTAATTTACTATTACAAAGTACAGCAACCATCACAAAGAAATACAAACTTGTTCTTTAATCTACTCAGAAAAGCTCCTGAGTAGGATTTTGGGCCACGCAGTAGAAAGCAAGCCAGCTAAGGGGTTTCAGCTGGATAACTGCTAGCAATTGAGCCTTACCTAATTGCTTGTGAGCTCTGAGGGAATCACTTCTGAGTCTATGTGTGAAGATATAAGAAGTTAACCTGAAAAGAACTTCTTTGTGGGTTTTGCTTGTTGTTTGAAACACTGCTAAGAAAATATTAGCTAAAGCCTACAGAAAAGACCAGTTTGTTACCAGCCAGGTCTTTATTCTTTTCATTTGATTGCCTGACAAGTTCATCTGTTGTTTTCCTGATTTTGTTTTTCTAAGTTTAACACTGAAAGCAAGTATCCTGTTTTATGTGCTACCAAGCATATCTGTGTTGGGAGAAATAACCCCATAAATAAATATCTTATTGGCTTTACACTCAAGCACAACTAATTATTGTGAGCAGCTGTGTCTGGTGTGAATGGACTGCATTTCCCACAATCCCTTGCAAATCATATTGATATATGCACTTGCCAAGACTGTGAACATTCTCACCCAGGCAGCCGTCTGACAAAGTGCAGAGCAAGGGCTGAACTTAAGTTTTATGCAGCTGCTGAGAGGCACACTAAAACATAAGATAACATAAGAAAATAAGATATGTCATACTGGGTCAGACCAAGGTCCATCAAGCCCAGCATCCTGTTTCCAACAGTGGCCAATCTAGGTCACACATACCTAGCAGTTTCCCCAAACGACACAGGTTCCACAATGCTTGTAACTGGGTCAAGCATTGATATCCCGAGTCCCTTCTTAATAATGGTTTATGGACCTTTCCTCCAGGAACTTGTCCAAACCTTTTTTAAACCCAGCTACACTAACAGCCTTTACTACATCCTCCGGTAACAAATTCCAGAGTTTGATTACACGTTGAGTGAAAAAATATTTTCTTTTATTAGTCTTAAATAGTTTACCCTGTAGCTTCCTTGCATGTCCCCTAGACTTTCTATATTCTGATAATGTAAACAATCGATCTACGTTTACCCGTTCCACTCCGTTCATTAATTTATAAACTTCTATCATATCTCCCCTCGGCCATCTCTTTTCCAGGTTAAAGAGACCTAACCTTTTTAGCCTTTCTTCATAGCGGTCATTGCCTCAGAAGAAAAGGCCTTGCAATCTACTTCCAGTGATACATTGCCAAGAAAACCCTGAAGCAGCTGGGTAGACAGGAGTCAGCACTGACTATACGGCGACCAGAATTGCACACAATATTCAAGGTGCGGTCTCACCATGGAACGATATAGAGGCATTATAATATTTTTTGTTTTATTTTCCATTCCTTTCCTTATGATACCTAGCATTCTCTTTGCTCTCTTGGCCGCCGCTGCATACTGGGTAGAGGGTTTTTAACATGTTATCCACAATGACGCCTAAATCTTTTTCCTGAGTTGTGGTTCCTAATGTGGAACCTTGACATCGTGTAACCATAGTTTGGATTGTTCTTCCCTAGGTGCATAACTTTGCACTTTATCCACATTAAATTTCATCTGCCATTTTGATGCCCAGTCTTCCAATTTATCAAGATCCTCTTGCAATTTTCCCACAATCCTCTTGGGTTTTAACAACTTTAAAAAGTTTTGTGTTATCTGCAAATTTGATAACCTCACTCGTTATTCCCCTTTCCAGGTCATTTATGAATATGTCAAAAAGCAGCGGACCCAGCACAGATCCCTGGGGTACACCACTATTCACCTTTCGCCATTGGGAAAATTGGCCATTTAGCTCTACCCTCTACTTTCTATCTTTTAACCAGTTCCTGATCCATAATAGTACACTGCCTCCTATCCCATGACTCTTTAGTTTTGACAAAAGTCTCTGATGAGGGACGTTGTCAAAGGCTTTCTGAAAGTCCAGATACACTATATCAACCGACTCACCTTTGTCCACCTGTTTATTCACACCTTCAAAAAAACATAACAGATTAGTAAGACAAGATCTTCCTTGTCTAAAGCCATGTTGGCTGTCTCCCATTAGGCCATGACTATCTACATGCTGAGTAATTTTGTTCTTTATGATGGTTTCTACCAATTTTCCCGCTACTGACGTCAGGCTCACCGGCCTATAGTTTCCTGGATCACCCCTAGAACCCTTTTTAAAAATTGGCATTACATTGGCGATCCTCCAATCTTCAGGTATTACAGATGGATTTTAATGAAAATTCACAGATTACTAATAGCAGGTCTGCAATCTCATATTTCAGTTCTTTCAACACCCTTGGATGTATACCAACCGGCCCAGATGATTTGCTACTCTTCAGTTTATCTAATAGTTGTAATACATCTTCTCGATGTATCGATATTTCCTTCAATTCCTCCGCACCTTTAAATACCACTTCAGTCATGGGCAACATCCCTACATCTTCCTCAGTAAAGACCGAAGCAAAGAATTCATTATGATGTGTCCCACCCACTACTATCCCCCGCACTTCCTCACACTCCCTTATCCTCTGGGCTATCGGCTCCATTGCGATTATGAACAGCAACGGGGATAGTGGGCACCCCTGCCTCGTCCCCCTTTGCAATTCAAAGGATCGTGTAATGGAACCATTAATTTTTAGGCAGGCTAGTGGCGATTTATACAAAATTCGCACCCAGTCAAGAAAAGGCTCGACTATCCCCACCCGCTCTAGCGTCATAAAAAGGAAGGGCCAGCTCACCCTATCAAATGCTTTCTCAGCATCCACCGCTAACAGGGCCATCTCTGCCCCTATTCTACCTCCATGCCATACTAAATTCAACGCTCTCCTAATATTATCCGCGGTGTATCTCCCGGGCACAAACCCGGACTGATTGGGGTGAACCAGCTTCCCCAGATACGGGAGCAACCTATTGGCTAATACTCTGGTAAAGATTTTAAAATCACTACCCACTACCCACTAATCACTACCCACTACCCACTACCCACTTACCTATCCTGCAGTGTAAATAGCTCATGTATATAGTTAACCCAGTTATCCAAGTTTCTTTTCCCTGTTCAATGTAAAACCAGACACCTTGTCGTATGGTAGTTATGTTACAATGTAAACCGCGCTGATGCCGAATAGCGCGGTATATAAGAAACTGTAATAAATAAATAAATAAATAAATAAAAGGGAGATAGGCCTATAGGGGCCACATTCTAAGGGATCCTTCCCCTCCTTATGCAGAATACTGATTCCCGCCAAACGCATAGAGGCTGGCATTATGCTGTCACAATTAAAAAAATTGTACATTCTCACTAGAGGCCCCACCAAGCACCCCGCAAAAACTTTATAAAATCGATTGGGAAACTCATCCATCCCCGGGGCCTTGTGGACTCGAAGGCCTTTAATCACTGTCAACACCTCATTCTCCACAATAGGAAGTGATAACCCTGCCGATTCCTCTTTATTCAAGCAAGGCAGCCTGACAGTATCCAAAAATCCCCTTATAGCCTCCTCGGACACTATGGTCTCCGGTGTATACAACTCTCGATAATATTGAACAAACCGCTCTTCTATCTCCTTCCCCAACCACATCAATTGGCCATCCTTCCCTTTCACTTTCACTATAGTATTCCTAGCAGCCATTTTCTTGACCCTAAGAACATAAGAACATAAGACATGCCATACTGGGTCAGACCGAGGTCCATCAAGCCCAGTATCCTGTTTCCAACAGTGGCCAATCTAGGTTATACGTACCTAGCAATATCCCCAAAAGACACACGTTCCACAATGCTTGTACTGGGTCAAGCATTGATATCCTGGGTCCCTTTTTAATAGTAGTTTATGGACCTTTCCTCCAGGAACTTGTCCAAACCTTTTTTAAACCCAGCTATACTAACAGCCCTTACTACATCCTCCGGTAACAGATTCCAGAGTTTGATTACACGTTGAGTGAAAAAATATTTTCTCTTATTTGTCTTAGTTTACCCTGTAGCTTCATTACATGTCCCCTAGTCTTTCTATACTCTGATAGAGTAAACAATTGATCCACGTTTATCCGTTCCACTCCATTCATTAATTTATAGACCTCTATCATATCTCCCCTCAGCCGTCTCTTTTCCAGGTTAAAGAGCCCTAACCTTTTTAGCCTCTCTTCATAGGAGTAGCCTTCCATCCCCTTCACCAATTTGGTGGCTCTTCTCTGTACTTTTTCTAATAACGCTATGTCCTTTTTAAGATACGGTGACCAGAATTGCACACAGTATTCAAGGTGCGGTCGTAACATGGAGCGATACAGAGGCATTATAATATCCTTTGTTTTGTTCTCCATCCCTTTCCTTATGATACCTAGCATTCTATTTGCTTTCTTGGCCGCCGCTGCACACTGGGCGGAGGGTTTTAACATGTTATCCACAATGACTCCTAAATCTTTTTCCTGGGTGGTGGTTTCTAATGTGGAGCCTTGCATCGTGTAACCATAGTGTGGGTTGTTCTTTCCTAGGTGCATAACTTTGCACTTGTCCACATTAAATTTCATCTGCCATTTGGATGCCCAGTCTTCCAATTTATCCAGATCCTCCTGCAGTTTTCCACAATCCTCTTGGGTTTTAACAACTTTAAACAGTTTTGTGTCATCTGCAAATTTGATAACCTCACTCGTTATTCCCTTTTCCAGGTCATTTATGAATATGTCAAAAAGCAGCGGACCCAGTACAGATCCCTGGGGTACTCCACTATTTACCTTTTTCCATTGGGAATATTAGCCATTTAGCCCTACCCTCTGCTTTCTATCTTTTAACCAGTTCCCGATCCACAATAGTACACTGCCTCCTATCCCATGACTTTTTAGCTTCGCCAAAAGTCTCTGATGGGGGACTTTGTCAAAAGCTTTCTGAAAGTCCAGATACACTATATCAACCGACTCACCTTTGTCTACCTGTTTATGCACACCTTCAAAAAAACATATCAGATTAGTAAGACAAGATCTTCCTTGTCTAAAGCCATGTTGGCTGTCTCCCATTAGGCCATGACTATCTACATGCTGTGTAATTTTGTTCTTTATGATGGTTTCTACCATTTTCCCTGGTACTGACGTCAGGCTCACCGGTCTGTAATTTCCTGGGTCACCCCTGGAACCCTTTTTAAAAATTGGTGTTACGTTGGCGACCCTCCAATCTTCAGGTATTACAGATGATTTTAATGAAAGTTCACAGATTACCAATAGCAGGTCTGAAAATCTCATATTTCAGTTCTTTCAACACTCTGGGATGTATACCATCCGGTCCAGGTGATTTGCTACTATTCAGGCTACGGGCCAATAACCTACCCGCCTTAATACCAAACTCGAAGTGTCTCTGCTGCATTAAGTTCAATTTATGCCGGATCTCCTGCATACGCAGATCACTCAATTCCATCTGTACCTTCTTCAACTGCCCTTTCACTGTCACATCTTGGGACCCTCGCTTCAGCTAAAGTTCCAACTCACCAATCACGGCCAATAGTTCCGCTTGCTTTTCCAATCTCACTTTTTTCTTATGAGCCCCTTATAGCTATTAGCCTCCCTCGCACCACCGCCTTCAGGCAATCCCACGCAACCCCCGGGGAACACTCCCCATTATCATTCAATAGCAGATAGTCCTCCACCTCTCTCCATACCTGTTTCACTACTTCCCCATCCTCTAACAAGGATTCGTTCAACTTCCACCAAATTTTTGTTGGACTTGGGCTCCCTATTGGTAAGGTACAGGTGACGGGAGCATGGTCTGACCACGTCCTCTCTCGGATTTCACAGTCTTCCACTTCCGCCATCAAAGTTTTATCAATAAGAAACAAATCAATCCGGGAGTGAACCCCATGCACGGTGGAGAAAAAGGAATATTCCCGCCAACCATAATGCACCTCTTGCCATACATCTACCACCTCTAGGATTTCCATCAAACGCTTCAATCGGAGCCTATGCTGTCTGGACACGGACGCTGCCCCCTAGAGGTATCCACCAAGGGGTTAAGAGCCACATTAAAATCCCCCCCCCCCCCAATATTAACTGTCCCTCCCCCCTACGTGCTAAGATATCCTGTAAATCTCTAAGAAATCCGCCTGATCAGTATTGGGGGCATAGACACTAACCAAAGTGTACAACTTTTGTCCCCACCTTAATTTGACAATCACATAACGCCCTCCCCTATCTTTAATCACCTCTTCAACCTTCCCCAATATCTTACTAGACATCAATATCCCCACTCCCCCATTTTTCTTCTCCACTTTATTGGAGGCAAAATACTGTTGGGGAAACCGGGGGTGCCGCATGCGTCCATCTCTGGTGAGCAACTGTGTCTCTTGTACAAAAACGACATCCCCCTCCAATCTATTACATTCCTTAAAGAGCATTTGCCTCTTATAGATGGAGTTCAGACCTCTGGCATTTATAGTCACCAGTCTAAGCGCAGCCATAATCCTTTTCCCACATGCCAGATCCACCTCCACCCCCCCCCTCTCCACCCCTCCTCCCCCTCCCCCCCTCTCACCACCCGATCCATCAAGCAGATCATTTCCAAGTCACGTCAGACCAGGACAACTCCCCTTCAAACCACATATAATTCCCCGCAGAATAGATATACTCAATTCCCTGCACTTCCACTCAAAATTCCAACCCCTCACCCGACTCAGCCTCCCCAACTCCCACACTAACCCCAAGCTCCAAACCTGCAATAGCAACAATTTCTTTAACCCTGGTTAAACATATTAGCAACGTATTAACACACAATAACAGTAACAACCCATCAGGCACCCTCACCACCAAAACCTCCCTGCAGTCCCGACATTATCGCCTGTGACTAATAGCCAGTCCTTCAAACCAGAAGACAGTATTTCAGGTGGCCGCCTCTCCATTCTGCAGCGCTGGCCTCGGCTTCCGCAGTCTCCGCTCTCCGTCCGACACTCTACTCCATCTAGACTGCGAGCATTTAGGGAAGTCCCCCACCTCTCTCGCTCCCTGCTCTCTCGGAAGGGTCGTCGGGAGGTCTGACCATCCAGCTTGCTGCAGGCCCGAGATTGCCGCCTCCACCGTATGAGCCACATAGGATTTAGTATTTATGGTGAACTGCAGCCCTACTGGAAACAGCCACCTGTACCGCACATTTGCCTCCCGGAGGCATCGCGTCACCATCTGGTATTCCCTACGCTTTTTCATTGTTATGCTGGATATGTCCGCGAACACTTCCACGTCGGCCCCGTGCCAGTTTATTTTTCCCAGCTTCCGAGCCGCCTTGGTCACTAGCTCCTTTGACCGATACTCATGTAGACAGCAAACAATGTCTCTTGCTTTATTTTCCCTCCTCGGGCCCAGAGATCTATGGGCCCTGTCCACTCTGAGGCACACCCCCCCTCCACTTCCATATCTGCAGCCTTCAGTACTGCACCACAAAACTCTTCCGCCAGGGCGACATAATTGACTGCCCCTTCCCCCTCTGGGAGGCCTCGTAACCTAATGTTCGAACGGCGAGACCTGTTCTCGAGGTCCTCTAACTTCTGCAATATGTCACCATGCACCTCCTCCATAACGTTGGTTCGCTGCACATTAGCGCTGAGCTGTTCCTCGTGCTCAACGACTATTTTCCAGCTCCTCCAAACAAGCACCAAGCGATACCATATCCCCCTTCAGCACCTTGAACCAGCTCTGAACCTCCATCTTAAAGGTAGTTAACTCTTGCTTCGTCGAGTCGAACCAGCTTTGCAGGTCTTCGCGCAGGCTCTGGATCTCACTGGCGTTACCTTTTACGGTGCCCCCTGCACCCGCCTCACCGCTACTCGCCGCCATCTTGCTGGCCTGGGATTTTGCTCCTACTCCCGCTTTAAAGGAGAAGGTTTTTAAGTCCACTCCTGCCTTCTTTCCTGCCATCCGATCGCACAGAATTCTGCCCGCCACTCACGTCACTATAGCGGTTCTGGTCGGGTTGCTTTTCAGGGCTTACTCCTTCTTTCCGGGGCTATTTTAACGCTGTCCCCGTCGGAGCTCACTTCTTAAGCAGCCATCATGTTGCTGACGTCACCGGAACCGAGTAATAACTTTAACTGTCTTAATAACTAACTTTTATTGAGTAATGTGTGTTAAATTTTGGTCGAGTATTGATCCAGGCTGATCTTGCACAATCTTTAATATTTCACTCTTGCTCATTAGTGAGACATCTGAGCCTGCATTTCATCCACCAGCTTTTTGAAGCTGGGTGAGAATATTGCGTGAGGGCCAGTCTCAGGGAATCCTGGAGATGTTCATCTGTCATGTTGGAACGTTGTGTACTCTGTCATTTTCAGATGGGAAAACGCAGATTCACACAAATAAATTGAACCCAAACAGGAGTGTACAGCTTCACTGCATCTTCTCAAGTTGGAAAATTTGTCTCTAGGCACTAGCTTCCAAAACAATTCTTGCTCAGCACGGGTCTTGAGAAAAATGTCATTTTTAAGGGTTAATATTTTGTTTTCAAGAGATGGCTTGTTCAATGAGTAATTTTTACTGATAGCAGCTGCAGTTTCTTTAATGTCCACATCTACATTGAATGGGTATGACAAGTACTCCACAACTTGTAAAAGGGGGTGCTTGTTATGAAAGCTACACCACCTTTTGCAAAGATCCAGACTATCTATGCCGCAAAGGATTGTGGTAATAGTAGTCCAGTTGTATAATGTTTGCCTTTGAGGTAAATAAAAATGTAGTAGTTGAGTCGAGTATAAGGCAAAAATAGAGTTTATTTATGGGGTAACTTATTCCACACACAGATTATACTTGGTAACACCTTCAGGATAACTTTTCCAGGTTTTGTAATCAAAGCAAAGAACACAACTGAAAGTTCCAAGCAAATAGCTTGCAGAATCTTTTCAAGCAATAGAAAAAACACTTCCCTTCAGTCACTGCTGACAACTGCTCAGCAGTGCTGGAGAACAAACCCAAAAGGAAAAACTTCTTTACAAACAGCGTTCTTCTTTCACATTCAGAGCAGTTCTTTATACAACATGTGCACGGCTTTGAGCAATGCTCTACTCTATCAACAGGTGGATAACAAGCTTTAATCAATAGCTGGTTTCCTCCTCTGCACACGTGTTTTCATTTCCATTCCCCAAAAGCCTCTTTCTTTCTGTATAAAACTTTCTGGGGAGCCAGTAATTAGAACATTTCCTTTTGATGGTTTTAATCCTACTTTGAGGATTTCTTTAGGCTATCAACCTTACACAAAGAACAGTCCATGCAAAAATCATCTTCCTCAGGACTTGCACCTTGTTCCTCCAATTGCATAGGCTCAATCTCAATATCTGGCATAGAGGGCTTCAATAACTGGCCTCTAGTGGGAGAGACACTGTTTCCCAACAGTTTGCATTGCTCCAGGTTAGTTAAAGGATCAAAGTTCATACCTTAGTCACAACTGTCCTTGGGCTGTCTCCTTAGGTATCCTGGCCAGTAAGCATGGGTGCTTCTGTGGCCTGTCCTCCAGTCTGTATCACTGGACTGCAAGGTATCGGCTCCATACCTTTTCCCATAAGACTTCGTGTTCCTTTTCTCCTTAGCTGCTCCTGTCTGCTTACAGGGTGCTGCTTTAGAGTTCCTACCAGAATCACAGGAATCTCTATAGGTACACGTCTCTCTCTGAGTTCCTCTTACCTTCTCTCTCTTGGACCTTCTTCTTCTCTCTCGTCGCTGTGATTGTCGTCTCTGAGCTGGTCCTTCCCCTGGTCTGCCTTCTGAATATTCAGTTCTGCCTTTAAAGTCCTTAGCTTCCAACTCCTCCCTTGCAGTGCTCAGGTGTTGGTGCTTAAACTCTCCTCTGGCCACTGATTGATTAGGCATGACGTAAGGGTTTTTCAGACTATGCTTATGCTTCTCCTCCTTAGCTCCACTAGGGGCTTTCTGCAAGTTACTGCAGCTGGTAATAAGCTGTGTTTTAGGGAAATAGGCTGCTCTATTTCTCTGACCTGCCAGAACAGGTCCCTTGATTAATGTAAAATCCTTTCTATTAGCAGTACTCTCAGGGCTCTGATAAGCTTCCTTATCACAAACTGTTCCAATTTTTTGGAAGTCACAGAATCTATTTTCGAATTCCTGAATAACAGAACAGATTTCTGTCACATACTTCTCATTCTGAAAAACAAAATTTGGATATTGTCCCAGATGGTCCTGCGTATTAGGAAAATGATCATAAGTGCTGTTTGCAAGGTCAGTCATCATTAGCTCAAATTTGCTCTTGTAGGATGAAACTGTACTCACCATCTCGCCAATGCATTTGTTTTTACCTTGTAGTTCAAGGTTCACATCACTTAGTTCGCCTGTAAAGTCAGCGAGAAATGCCAGATCACATAACCAGTCCTCATCTTCCAACTCTGCTTGGTCATCTCCCCTCTCCTTCAAAAAACTTCTTATTTCATTCAGCAAATCACAAAATCTTTGCAGAAATTTGTGCCTACTTAGCCACCTTACATCTGTGTGCAAAATGATTTCCGCTGCCCCTTCATCAAGAGTAAGATTGAAAGGCCGTCTTTGAAGTGATCTTCCATGAACTGAATTTACAATTTTGAAAGTAATGTCCATGACAGTCTTTGTATTGAGTCTCTTGTTTGCCAAACGTTGCTGGTGAATGATGCAGTGGTAAGAAAGGAAATCTGGGAAGTTGTCATGCTGTCTACAGAGGGCTATGAAATCGTTAACCTCACCTGTCATTGCTCTTGCTCCATCAGTAATGATGGAAACAAGTCTATGCAATGGAAGATTACACTTTATCACAAAAGAATGGAAAGAACTGAATATTTCCTGACCGGTAGTTCTCCCTTTTAAAGAAATCATTCCAAGTAGTTCTTCTTTAACACTGAAGTCTTCAAAGACCATCCGGATAAAGACTAGTAACCGGGCTATGTCTCTTATGTCTGTAGATTCATCCAGTTGGAGTAAGAAAGCAACACAATTTGAAACATCCTCCAACAACTGTTCAGTTGTGTCTCCACACATCTTTTCTATTCGCCGCACGACGGTGTTTCTTGACAATTGTACATCTTGAATAGCAGCTATGATCTCTTTCTTATTTTTAAATCATTCAAAAAGATTGTCAGCTGCTTCAAGAAAAATTTTTTTTTTTACAAATTTCCCTTCAGTGAAAGGTTTGCATTTTTTTGCGATCAGATTGCTGACCTTGAAGGATGCTATAGTTGCATTGACCGAATGTGACCTTGGCTTCGCCATCAACTGTTGCTGAGTAGCCAATTTTGATTTAAGTTCTTTGAGCTTCAGTTTACGAATTTCACTTTTGGGTGGAAAATTAGCAAACTTATTGCTATGCAGAGCCTTATTGACGACATTCCAGATTAAACCTTTTTGGGCAAGGATACTGGGGCGTTACAAATTAGACACCACCACTTGCCTTTCACCATGATGAAGAAGTAGTCCATTTCCCATTCATCATGAAAGTGGTAGGTTTTGCTCTTCTTTGGAACACTCATCTTCTTTATACTGGGGTGGCTGGATGTAAGAAGGCCAAATCTGCTAAGTTAGTATAAACACTGGCTGAATCTGGTCCAAAACTGTCACTGTCCCAAAGTATTAAAGATCAACAGGAACTGAAGACCTGTGGATTATGTGCAAAACAAGGACTGGAGATGCCAAAACCACACATGCAGTTCTAAAAGTAAAAATAAGAATTCATCATACTGGCACCAAACAATCATCAAAAAAACTCAAACACCTGTCCAGCAAACCAGATAAAATCAAATACCACCACATGCGATTTAATAAATTCTGCAGTGTAAAATCAACACAAAGGCAAGGCGAAATAAAATTGCAGTGTAGAATCAATGCAAAGGCTAGGCAAAATAAAATTGCAGAGGCAAGCAAAAGTCACAGTGGTTTGAACCAATTCGAAGGCAAGGCATAGGCAAGTTAGAACAAAATTGGAAAAGCCCGCCAAAATCACCAAATTCTTGACACTTTGTTGTGTCTGCCCGAAAACATTTAATGAAAGCGAACTATAAAGCGACCAACGACCAGCACATGACACAACTAATAAGGCAAGTGTATTCAGGTAAAGCCTGGGCAAATGAATATCGCCCAGTATATAACACACTTCTAAGGGGGTGTTGGGGCGGGGGCAGGAATGGGTGATTCTGAGAGGCAGGAGACCAGGTATGATGCCGGGCCTGTGGCGTCTCATCGCGGGGCGCAGGGGGCGGCCCCTTGGGGTACCCACAAACTATTAGCACAAAAACAACAAGCACCCCCAACATTCCCACAGGCAGGGAAAAAAAGACAGGCAAAGGATCAGCAGTGGCGGCAAGCCCTCGGCAGACGACCTGCCGGCACGAGCTCTCTCCTAGCGACGGGGCGAGCTGCTAGAGAGATGGAGCCAAGTGGGGCTGGCAATCTACCTCTGACCCCTCCGCAATCTACAGGTAGATCGCAATCTACCTGTTGGAAATGCCTGACATAGCTGGTCAATTGACTACTCATCCATAAAAACATCAACACCATTTATGTTCTTTTAGAGCGCTAGTATGACTGGAAGAGAGACTGAAAATTATTGAAATTTGGATGGATCTGACAACAGATTATGCATACCCCTGAAGCAGAAAAAGAAAAGTTCTATTAGTTTCAAGACAGAGCATTGAAGGGAATTATCCATCCCACACTCATACCACAAAGATGACAATCGTCAAATGGAATAAAGTGGTAAGGCTCGCTAAGCTGTGCACCTTGGAGGCCAAATTTCTATAGCTCCACTGTCTCCCTAGAAAGCTGAACCTACAGAAGGACCTAAAGAGAAACATCCTTCTTGTCTGAGTGGACCCAGTCCTTGCTCATTATCTCCTGTGGACATCTTACTCTTCTCCATAGATCCAAGGAATAGTTTCACCCCCGCCCCCCCCTCCCCCCATCATGGGCTCCTTAGCCGCCAATGTCAGCATAAAGACTGCCTGCTTAGGAGGCAGCATCTTATTAAGCTAAATGAATTTTGTTTTTAGTGCAGTCAAGTCAGAGCTGACTCCTGGCGACCCAGCTGCCTCACTGGAAGTAGATTGCCAGGCTTTTTCTTCCGAGGCCATGGTGGGTAAAGTGACTGCCCAAGGTCACAAGGAGTGCCAGTGGGAATCGAACCCTTGATCTTCTGGGTAACTAGGCAGTTGCTCTAACCAGTAGGATACTCCTTCATTCCAGTCTAAATTAATCATAATTTTTTTTTCTTCTCTACCAGGTTCTTAATTGCTAGGGGACTGAAGGGAACCCCTTCAGCGAAAGAGACTGAGGCCACAGAATACCAGTGGAATGGAGACTTGGCACTATAGTTTTCACCTTTGCTTCTCAGGTAGTGTCTCCTAAAGGGGTTCCGTCAAACCCACAAATTTCAGATGACGACTCATGACCTAAAGCCCTCTGTCTTGTCCCTGGAGGTTATACAGAGAATACATTTCTCTTGATCAGTTCCAAACATACTCTGAGTGATGAGATCAGTCAGGTAATAAGGATGGGATTTCAAGCATTAACCTCACTTATCCAGCGTGACTGGATGGAAACCAGTCATGCCTTGCATAGCCTCAATACCAAATGAGGCATCTACATTTTCCCCATCTTATCTATTTGGTTGCACATCCCACAATAGTGAGAATCTGTGGCGACTTCCTGAACTGGCCCCTATATTGGTATGGATTACTGTCCATCTCCTCGCAAGCTGCAGTGGATGGAGGAGAGTTGCTCGTGGCACAATTCCTTCATTATAGAGTAAAACTTTCAAAGATTAACCAAGTAAAATACAACAGGACCTGAAGCACAAAGGGATAGCAGAAAAGAGATATTAAAGCCCTGGAGGAGGGCACTCTCTAAGTGCATAGCAAGACTTCCAGGGGTCAAAGATCCCAAGTCCAAACATGCATATACAATATATGCTCCCCTGGGAGTCCATAAAGACACCCAAATCCCAAAGAAGAACAAAACACAAACACAGAAAATCAATATGGATGCCAGTTGGAAAGGTATGAGAATGCCAGGTACTTGTGACACAGATTAGTCACTATTCGAAACACTACAATGGGCTTTAGGGCCCTTTGCTCTGGCTCAGTATGCAAGTTTTATGTCCTTATGGCAGCAGTAGGATGACAAAACTGCATCCCCCCTTCCCAACCCATCTAGAGACAGCATGTTTAACAGGTATTCTAAGGACAGCAGAATACCAGTGACAGAACTCTTCTTTGACACGGTCAGTCTTTTTTCTATACCATTACTAAACATGTGTAGGATGAGCCACATCATCACCAGAGGAAGAAGTCACATGTAAAGAGTATTGCTTTCTTACACCTCCTGCCGAAATGGTGAAGAAAGATCACAGCTGCAAGGGAGGGAAAAATAAAAGGCACAGTTGTCGCCACCACAAAAGCATACAAAGAGTTAACCAGAGGCAGGGCCGACCCGCCCACTGTGCGGGAATGTTGTTCGCACAGGGCTCAGTGCTTCAGGGGGCCCTGCGTCAACTTCATGCTGCACATGCGGTCGGCTCTGAACCATCTGCAGAGCCGGCTTCAGAGGGAGTTAGGAAGGCCCAAGGCCCCGGCTCACCTCTGCATAGCTGCTGGAGTGAAGAGTGGCGTTTTCCTTCACTCCGGCAGCTGTGTTCTCGTGCAGCCTGCTGGCATACTGGAGATTAAAGGGCATTTCCTGTTTTCCGGTACTCAGCGCACCAACGGACTTCACAAGAACAAGTGAAGGAAGATGCCACTCTTCACTGCGGCGACAGTGCAGAGATGAGCTGGGACCTTGGGTCTCCCCAGCTCCCTCTAAAACCGGTCAGACAGATGCGGAGCTCTTCGGTAGGTGGGGCTAGAACTGGAAATGGGCTGATGGGGGCCTCGGCCTGGAAATGGGCTGACGGGGTAGACTAGGACTGGAAATGGCTGATGGGGAGCTAGAATAGGACTGGAAATAGGCTGATGGAGGGGCTAGGACTGGAAACGGACTGATGGGGAGGCTTGAATTGGAAATGGGCTGATAGGTGGCTAGGATAGGACTGGAAATGGCTGATGAGGGGGATAGGAGAATGGGACTAGAAGGGAGTGGATGCTGGGTGGGGCTGGAACTGTTGGGGGAGGACTAGAAGGGGATGGGACTGGGGGAGTGAGGATGGAGAGGGGAAAAGATATTTTGTGTGGGAGGGAAGAAAAATCTATGATTGGCCGGGTTTTGGAAGCGTAAGTGGGGACTGAGGATAGAAGGGTGAAATTTGAACGGATGAAAAAAGAATAAAGAAAGAAATGGAGGAAAGAGCAAAATGGGAAAAATCAGTATGTTAAAGCAGATGTAGAGAGAGAATGGTAAAAAACTAGAAGAGAGAAGAAAGGACAAATGGACAGCAGACAATGGAGAGTTAGCAGAAGACACAAAGAAACCCGAAGAACGTGATTGGAGCAATTGCAACTGAAAAATAAAATGCCCAAATAACAAAAGGTAGAAAAATACTTAATTTTTTATTAACTAGAATATGTCAGCTCTGGGAAATGTGCATCGCTAATGTCTTTGCGTTTTGTTTAGTACAAGAGGAAACTAATTTATAGTTTTATTTCTCCATTGTTGCTGTACATTCCAAGTTTAGGTAAAGGGACGAGTGGAGGGCGAAAACCACGGCCAACAAGGAAAACAACAACAAGCATAAACAAACAAAGGAAGAGCGTTTACCAAAAAACCGCATAGAGAGTGTGTGACACTTCTAGGGGTGGAACAACGTTCTCCTCATCTAAAATATAATAAAGAGACACTCATATATGGATAGAACTTCTAATTAAAACATGGAGAGCATACACCAGGTATGTATAACAATTAAAAAACTGAAAAAGCAAAGAAATGTACAATAGATATACAAGTAGAGCCTAAAGACTTGTTAAAAGAATGGAAAACATATAATTAAATAAAACATAGCTTCAAACTGTGACTATGTTTATGCTTATGTTTTTTAGTGGGGGTTGTATATATTTATCCAAAAAAACTTATTTATTTATTTGTTATAACCATGTTTTATCTATATGTCTGTTTTTTAGACCCCGATGAAGGCCTTAGGCTGAAACATGTAAAGCTGGGTCTCCAATAAAGATTGATTTTATCTACCTTTTCCTTGTTGGCCGTGGTTTTCGCCCTCCGCTGGTCCCTTTACCTGTGTACTATTGCGGAAGGCATTCTTCTCCCCTTTTTTGGTACATTCCAAGTTTGGCTTTTGGGGTTCCCAGTTTAATTACTGTCTTCCTATTTCTAAATTGTAATCCCCCTTGTTCTTTGTTTGATGATTGTCTATATCTTTCTACATGTGTAACCGAGCTGTAGTTTCTATTCAACAGTGCCATTTATTCTCTTTCCCCAGTAAAAGATGTATTGGTATTCTCTGAGATGTATTGGTTTAATATTTGCAATGTTGCCTTTTGATAGGTAGGGTCTGGTGCTCTGTGAGTCCTGACAATGCTGTTATGATACAGCAGGTTTGCTATGGGTTCTAAATGGGCAGGGTTTATAGTACTTCCTAATATGCCTGGCATTGACACTGGAGTATGGTAATGAGAAATCTGGTAACCTTTCCTTATCCTTGCAAATGATATTCAGACACTCCTTTAAGAGGCACATTTACTAAAAGTTAATGTGCATTCACAAATGTTAATGTACATTAAGTGCAGGAACACCCATTTATTTCTATTGGCACAGTGGCACTTAATAAACATGCCCTTAAGTCATTGCCAGGAGGAAAAAAGAGGCTTGTGAAGGGCTCCATTGAAAGCCGCCTAAAATTTTAGATGGCCAACATATACATTTTAAAATTAAATTTATGCAAATGAGATCCAGTCGATATACAAATGTAGCCCCACAGTGAGTCTAGGCACATGGCCCTGCATCACCCTTGGGCCAGAGGATCATGACAAGTGCACAGGAGGGACTTTGCTGATGCACAACAAATAGAGAAGCACCAATCTAGCTTATACATAAGTAGTGCCTCAAGTTCAATTTCCTAGGGCTTTTTGTGCAGATTTTGAACTATTTTGATAAGCAGCCAGTGTAAAATCTCTACTTTATGGCCTTGCATAAAAGTAGTTTTCAGAATTAGACAATACTCCAGAAAAGGTCTCGGCAATTATTTGTATAACTCTCCTTCAGTGTTAGTTACACTTCTTCCCGTGTCCTTAAGCACCCCTGCAGTTTATAAAACTGACCTATCATGCATGAGTGGAAGAGTAGCCTGGGACCAGGAAGCCCAGGGCACTAATCTCACTGGTACTCCTTGTAGCTTTGGGCAAGTCACTTAACCATCCACTGTCTCGGGGACAGGGAAACGCCTACTGTACCTGAATGTAATTCACCTTGATCTACTACTGGAAGGTGTGAACTAAATACTAATAAATAAAAATGAATAAATACAATCAGATGGGATCACTTTCACCTATTCTGTAAATATCAGTACATCCTTCTACCCCCCACTCCCTCCAGCAAGAATCTGAGCTAATCTTTGATCACTCCTCAATCCTTCACTCAATTTGGGGATGTCATCCAAAACAGAAGTTTGTTGTCCATAACATATACCTTCTTTACTATTCCCTCAACATATCACTTGTGACAAATATTTAACTTAACATGACAACCATATGACTTATATGTTTTCCTCCTCCTTCATGAATAATCCTGTTCTGCCAAAAATGTAGCCAATGCAGAAAACTGGTGTTAGACATGCGCTGAAGATGACTAACGTGGCCCGACAACGCATATTTTTTTTAACGCCTGAAGCAGCAAATATAGGCCATGCAAATGACCCCCGTATTAACCATGCCTATGCAAATGAGCCATCGCAGCGTTAAACTGGGAGAGCAAGCCAAACACATGCGCACAAGAAGTCTGCGCTAGTTTGGCTTGCTCTCCGGGCACTGCGTGGCTATATTGCATAGCAGCCCCGACAGTATTTTGATATCATTAGGGACAATTGTGGCATTGGGAAAAGACCAAATGCCACCAAAATACTGTCAGGGGCCATGTCCGACAATAAAATGATCCCTCGTGGTCCAGCAGCCCCAATCCCACCCCCGACAGTATTTTGATGGCATCGGGAAAGGCCCCCCGATGCCATCAAAATACTGTCGGAAGCCATGCCTGACAATAAAACGATCCCTGGTGGTTTAATGGCCCCTGTCCCTGCCCACCCTCATTAAATAAAAAAATAACCTGGTGGTCTAAGTCAGTGGTCCCCAACCCAGTCCTATGGGGCCCACCGGCCAGTCAGGTTTTCGGGATATCCCTAATGACTATGCATGAGATATATATGCATTAGAGATATCCTGCCAACCTGACTGGTTTGTGGCCCTCCAGGGCTGGATTTGGAGACCCCTGCCTTACACCTCTGTCATTTAAGATTGTGAGTGGGCAAGGTGCAGATGTCCAAGACATCAAAAAGGTTAGATATAATTTGTCACAGTCCTCCTCACTTCTCACCACCACCAAAAAATTGTCTATTAGACAACTTTTTGGTGGTGGTGAGAATCGAGGAGGAATGTGACACATTCTATATACCCTTTTGATGTTGAAGCAGAACTCGACTAAGTCTGTCTGCCCAAGAATTTTGGATTCCTGGGAGGTATACTGCCAGGAGATGGATTTAATGCTCTCTGCTTGTTTATGTAAAACATGGCTACTTGATTGTCCGTATGAATAAGGACTGTCTTGTAGCTGAGGAGGGTATGAAAGACCTTGAGAGCTAGAAACACTGCTCGAAGTTCCATGTGGTTGATATGAAGAGAGGTCTCCTATGGGGACCAAGTGCCTTGCGTGGAGAGGTCTTGTAGATGAGCTCCCCAACCTGTTTGGGAGGCATCTGTTGTGAGGGTTGCTTGGGGCAACAACTGTTGGAAGGGGGACCCCAGCAATAGATTTTGAGTGGACATCCACCATTGGAGAGACCAAAAGAGACGTTTGGAGGTTGCTATTTGGTCTGAGAGAGCTCCTGAAGCTTGAGTACACTGGGTGGACAAAGTCCATTGAGCTGCTCTCATGTGTAGGCGAGCATAGGGTACCACATGTACTGTGGAAGCCATGTGGCCTAGCAGTTGTAGCATCTCCCTGGCAGTTAAGTGGCTCTTTGACTGAATCTGGGAGGCTAGCTGCACTAGACGTTGGCAACGGGCCTGAGGAAGGTAGGCCCTTGCAGTGGTGGTATCCAACCAGGCCCCTATGAATTCCAGGGACTGAGTAGGGATGAGCTGGGACTTTGGGAGGTTTACCAACAGTCCCAGATACTTCAGAATGCGCCTTGTGCGGTCCAGGGAAATCTGGGTCTCTAACTGAGATGGAGCTCGGATGAGCCAGTCGTCCAGGTATGGGAAGACAAATATTCCCAGAGTGCGTAGAAATGCAGCAACTATTGCCATGCATTTGGTGAACACTCTCGGAGCAGAGGCCAGACCAAAAGGAAGCACTCTGTATTGGTAATATTTTCCCTGGAAAAGAAAACGTAGGAATTTTCTGTGAGATGGATGGATGAGGACATGTGTGTACGCATCCTTGAGATCTAGAGAACAAAGCCAATCCTGACTTTGAAGGTATGGAAGGAGAGTGCCCAGAGAAAGCATCTTGAACTTCTCCTTGCATAGAAATTTGTTCAATTCTCTGAGATCTAGAATGGGTCTGTATCCCCCTGTCTTCTTTGGAATGAGAAAATAGGGGGAGTAGAACCATGACCCTTGTTGAAGAAGAGGAACTTCTTCTATTGCCCCTTGGGAAAGAAGGGTAGTTATTCTCCTGACCTAAAAGGTCGAGAAGAGATGTGGGAGAATTGAAGTGTCTCACACCATGGTGTGGGGAGGAAGGTCTGAGAAATGAAGTTTGTAGCCCTCTCTTATGATGGAGAGGGTCCACTGCTCTGATGTGATTTGCTCCCATCTGGGAGCAAAATGAGCTAACCTTCCTGGAATGGTGAGAGGTTCTGGCTGTTGTAGAGCCAGAAAGGCTAAGTTCTCTAGCATCAAGCCAAAAACCCTGAGGAGGTTGGGACTGCTGAGTTGCAGCAGCCCCTGTAGACTTTGGTCTGGCCTGCTTAGGTTGCTGACGCTTAGTGGCAAAGCGACCTGTAGAAGATTGTTGGCCAGAAGTGGAAGGAAATCTGCCCTTTTTGTAAAAAGACTTTTTAAAAATCTTTTTCTTGGCAGGGAAAGAGGATGACTTTGAAAGTCTATCCAGAGCAGAGTTCTCTGCATCCATCTGAGTGGCTTTAATTTGCCACTCTTTGCCAAATAAATTTTCACCTGTGCAGGATAGATTTCCTAAGCCATCTTGAACCCAGGATTCTAGATCAGAAGCCTGGAGCCAAGCAATTTTGCGAGCAGCTATGGCAATGCCTGAGGCTCTGCTGGCACCTTCAAAGGAGTCAAAAGCTGCTCTGTTGGAGAACTTTGAAATGTCCTGAGTATGCTGAAGCCAAAGGCTGAATTCATCCCTTTTATCCTCTGGAAGAAAGGGGAGGAAGTTGTGCAATTTTTGTGCAACTTCTTTCAGAAACATACCCATATAAAGGCTATATGAGTTGATTCTGGCAATAAGCATACTGGCCTGGAAAATTTTCCTACCAAAAGCATCCAAGGTCCTGCATTCTCTTCCTGGAGGAGCAGAAGAGTGTCTCTTTGTACTCTTTATCCTCTTCATAGCTGACTGCACCACAATGGAATGGTGAGGAAGCTGAGTTTTCTGGAACCCAGGACAAGGAGGGACACGATACATAGTGTCCAACCTGCGAGAATGAGGAGAGAGAGTGAGAGGAGTCTCCCATAAATCAATCATGTGTTCATGAAGAATCTCATGAATTGGTAAGGTGACTGCCTCTTTAGGAGCCTTAGAGTATCCTAAAATATCTAATTTTTTTGCTCTAGGCTCTGATTCTTTTCGGAGAAGGCAGCTCCTCAGGAAGGGCTATGGATACTTCAGGAGACTCATCTGATGTATCAGAATCATCAGAGGAATCGCAGTATCGCCTGTCAGGGTGCTCTTCTAACGCTTGATACGCGTATCGAGCGGTAACGACATCGGGAATCCCCGATACCGGCTCGGTACCGAGAAGTAGCCCTGGAAAAGGAACCACTGCAGTCGGTATCCTGGTCGATGTCGATGCAGTCGGTATCGGCATCGGCGCTGGTGCCGGTACCGGAGCCGATACCGACAACGGAGCTCGTTGCGGTATCATCGGCATCGCAGCTTGAATGAAGGACTTTATAGCCTGCTGCATGGACAGAACATTCTGATCCATCGACGCCATGAAAGCCTGGATGTCGGTACCGGGAGAAAGTGGGTACAAAAGAGGAGCGTGACTCTTGCAGGTGTAGGAGGGAACAAACAAAGCAAGAGAGGAGGGCAGGTTTGGAACAGACTGCTTTATTGAAGATGGTCCCTACGCGTTTCGGCTTGCGCCTTCTTCGGGGGACATACAGCTACCATAGGGTTAAATAAATAAAGTTAAAATCAAAAAAATCAAAGAATAGATATGCAACATTTAAAATAAAATAAAATAAATAATTAATTGTGGTACACTTAAAAACAAATAAATGAATCTGATGAAATATAAATAATATGATAAATATAAATAAAAAATATATATGTATCTAAACTGATAATATATGCATATAGGTTTACATATAAATTCTGAAAAGACTATCCAGAGGACACAATGAAAAATGAAAGATATTACTACAATTATAGTTAAAATGAAATAAAATAAAATAAAAATAGACAATAATTAAATTAAATTGAGTATAACTTTTAGAAACGAGGGCCGAGACAAAGACAGATAATTAAAATATGAATGAAACATTAATGAATGGTGGACAGATTGATTACAAAAGCATGAAGCAGCAGCCTAAGAAGCTATAAAAATATGAATATGTTCATAATAAATAAAAATAAGACAAACAAAAAATCTTAAAAGGTATAAATCAAGAAAGCACATACCACAGTTGTATACAATGAGGTGTCTCATAAAGACAGTTTGGTGATTACACTATGTGTAGGTAGTGCCGTATCTGATGAGCTTGTCACCAAGTTCAAACAAGTTGTAGCACTATATAACGGCTATAAAAAGAAAAATAGTATAATAACATGCTTGGACAGACAAACAATTTATATACAAGATTTCCATCATTTGTAAGTAATAAATAAATAAAAAATAATAGAAAAATAAAAAAAATAATAAAAACAATGAGATGAATCCATAATACTTAATAAATAAATAATACTTAATAAATATAATAGAAATATAAACTGTAAAATATTAAAAAAATTATAAAATTAAAAAATTAATTAAATAGACAGTCATTGCACATGTTAGTAAAAAAAGTAATAAATAATAATAGATTCAAAAGAGACTGTTAATGAGAAGACGTATAAATAGAACATTTATACATTAATTAGACTCCTCTGTTTTTACTTTTTTTAGATTGTTTTTTACACACACATACAACTTTTAACGATATGTTTAAAATCATTCTTGTAACATTTTATTTTTCCTTGATCGTCATTGCATACCACCTCTGAATGTTTGTTCATAATGCAGTTCTTCCCCCCCTCCCTCCTTTTTAATACATCTACTCCTCGGATGAGCTCTATTCTTTGCATAACCTTTACAGTATGTCCTTTTCCATAAACTTTGCGTGGTCTACAGAGCTTGTAGCGTGCACATCTATACACACTTTTTTTCTCCCCTTGTTTGCCTTCATTTGAGTATTCAACCGCTTGAATTTGACTCCGCCCATTTGTCCACGTCATTTTCAAAAAGGCGCGAATACGGCGTCTATAAGAACACTGTCACTCGTTGCTCCCCTCCTAATGTTTGCAAGCAAGATTCTATACGCTGTGTTGCCTCGCACTGTACTTTTGCCCTGTATTATCAGTAAGTACTCTTTCCATGTTCCTCCGGTTTGTCCGTCGCAATATCTGCGCTACGATTGTTTTTCCTCATATAACCATTTCGATATTCTAATGCGTTTCTTCTAATATACGTGATTTGTTTGCGTTTGTCTTCACCTTTAAGTTTATATAGCCCAACTCGGTGCATAGTATTTACTAAGTTTCCTCCGGTACCTTAACATTAGTTGTCCCTGAGTTTGACTATTTTTGATGACCATCGATTTAATGAGTTCTTGAGGTCTTGGTTAAAGAATCCCTCTTCGGTTTTGCTACCCATTACATTTGATTTTTGATTTTAGTTTCCCATTACCTTTCTTATATGACTATGTCTCTAGTAACACACACATTTGGATTTTACTGTGCCGGTACCCCAGAGCAATCTATCAGGTGATCGGTCGAGGCCGTGCCATCGATGTCAACCTGTAACCCCATAGGAGGAGCTTTGGAAGCCGGAGCTTCCCGCCGGGGATGTTTGGCTGGTGCAGGATCCTCGAGGGCAAGCCCTGAGGCATCTCGATGCTTAGAGGGAGATCTACCCTTCGAGGACCTGCTAGGTTTATGTTTGGTTACCTGAGATCCTTCAGGAGAAGACGACCTGGAAGATGTCGATGCTACTGCCGGTGCCTCAGCGGGAAACAGCACATGGAGCTTAGCTGCTCGGTTCTGTAACCCCCGTTTAGACATTAGGGAGCAGGACGGACAATCCGGAATGGAGTGTTCAGGACCCAAACATTTAAGACACCATTCATGGGTATCTGTAACAGAAATAGTACCGCTACACTTAGTGCATTTTTTGAACCCGGAGGTTGGTTTTTCCATGAGGGAAATTTTCTTGTGGGCCCTGAGGCCTTAAGAAGAAAAATACACCAAGTGAGGAAAAATATCGATTTTTTTTTTTTTTTTTTAAAAAGAAAGAAAAGACCGGCGGTACCGGTCCGGAGTCGGGGAAGGCAGACACGCGAACAAAGAAATAAAATAAAATAAAGAACTTTTTCAGCGGTGTCAGGGCTCGACCTGCTGGCTCCGCGGCAAAGAAGAACTGAGGAGAGTTGGTTAGGAAAGGCGGGAAGGCAGCGCACAGGTGCTGTGGGATGCTCCCAAAAGCTTTCCTTTTTGTGAAGCTGGGGAGCGTTCCCGCGCAGGCTCCGTCGGTACCGACGTACCCATATGTGAAGACTCATTCCTGCTTGTTCCTGGAGATCAGGTGATCTCAGGGAACAGCAGAAATTTAGTCTTCACATATGGGTGACATCGGTACCGACAGAGCCCATGCAGTAACACTCCCCAGCGTCCAATAGGAAAGCTTTTGTGAGCATCCCACTGCGCCTGATTGCTGCCTTCCCACCTTTATGACTCTCCCTCCTCAGCTGAGTTTGTAGCCAAGATAAAAGGGGAGAAAGAGAGAGAGAGAAAATCCTACAACTCCTAGGGGAGGAGAGTGGGTTGTGAAGACTAAATTCCTGCTGTTCCTGGAGATCACTTGTTACAGAAGAGTAACTACGCTACCTCCAGGAACAAGCAAGAATGTAGTCTTCACATATGGGACTCCCTAGCTCCCAGATGCCAGAGAAAGGTCCCCAGAATCGGTAGATTTGCCTCAGAGCAGGCCTCAAGAGGGCATGGATCTTTAATGGATAGCTGGCATCGAACATTCCGGGACGAAGGGTAGGAGTTGACCTAAGTCTAAAAGAGGTGTTGGAGTACAACTTGACAAAACATGGCATCCCGGCGGGAGTCTTTGTCCAGATAGTAATGTGCAGCTAAGGTATGCACCGAAGACCAGGTGGCTGCTTTGCAGATTTTGTCAATGGCTACAGAACGTAGGTTTGCTGTCGAGGCAGCCATGGCACAAACATTCTGGGCAGTGACATGACCTTCAAGGGATTGTCCTGCTTTAGCATAAGCAAATGAGAAGCAATCTGTTATCCATTTAGATAGGGTTTGTTGGATACTGGCAACTCCAGGTGACTGTGATGAAAGGAGATAAATAACAGAGCTCTTACAGTGCTCAGCTGTCCTTTGAAGATAGAATGCCAAGGCTCGCTTGCAGTCAAGCGTATGGAGGGTTGTTTTTGCCCTAGAGCAGTGATGGCTAACCTTTTTGAGCCCGAGTGCCCAAACTGCCGCACAAAACCAAAGAATTTCCTCAAAGTGCCAGCACGTAATTTGCATAAGTGGTCTTATTTGCATAAATATTTGCATAATGTTACCATACACTAACTTTTAGTAAACATGTCTCTTAATGAGTGTATGGATAAAGAAAGACTAAAAGATTTCTACATTACTATAATCCAGTGCCAACCGCCAGGCACATTAGGAACTACTACAAACGCTGCCCATTTAGAACCCATAGCAAACCCGCCGTATCCTGACAGCATTACCAGGACTCACAAAGCACCATACCCTACCTATCAAAAGGCAACACTGCAAATATTAAACCAATACATTTCAGTGAATACTGGGGAAAGAGAACAAGTGGCAACGTCAAATAGGAATTTCCTCTTGTACCAAACAAAGCGCAGATGTTAATGATGCACATTTCCCAGAGCTGACATATTCCAGTTAATAAATTCAAAATAAAGAGATATCTTTCTACCTTTTGTGCATTTTTTTTCAGTTGCAATTGGTCCAGCCATTTTCTTCTGGTTTCTTCATGTTTTCTGCTAACTCTCCATCGTCTGCTGTCCATTTGTCCTTTCTTCTCTCTTCTAGTTTTTTTTCCATTCTCTCTCTCTCTACATCTGCTTTAACATACTAATCTTTTTCTCCTTTTGCTCTTTCCTCATTCCTATTTCATCCACACAAATTTTACCCCTCCATCCTCAATCCCCAATTACTCTCCCAATACCTGGCCAATTCTAGATTTTTCATCCCTCCTACACAAAATATTTTTCCCCTCTCCATTTTACTCTCCCAGCCCCATCCCATTCTAATCCTCCCCCAACATCAGCTCCCTTCTAGTTCCAGTCTCACCCAGCATCCATTCCCTTCTTCAAGCCCCCCACTTCCCCTCAGCCCATTTCCATTCCAAGCCCCGTCCCCATCAGCGATGTTCAGGTCAAGCCCCCCACTTCCCCTCCGCCCATTTCCATTCAAAGCCCAATCCCCAACTGCTATTTGCAGTTCAAGCCCCCTTCCACTCAGCCCATTTCCAGTCCTAGCAACCCCCCCACCCCATTACCAGTCCTAGCCCCCCATAGCCCACTCCCAGTCCTAATCCCACCAGCCCATTTCCAGTCCTAACCTCCCCATCAGCCCACTCCCAGTCCTAATCCCCCATCACTCAATTTTTAGTTTAAGCCCCCCCAGTGCCTATCACCACTCCTAACCCCCCCAGCGCCCATCACCACTCATAACCCCCCCAGCCCAGCGCCCATAATCACTCCTAACCCCCCCAGCCAGCCCAGTGCCCATCACCACTCCTAACCCCCCCAGCCAGCCCAGTGCCCATCACCACTCCTAAACCCCCCCCCACCCCAGCCCATCACTACTCCTAACACCCCCCAGCCCAGCCCAGCCCAGCCCATCACTACTCCTAACCCCCCCCCAGCCCAGCCCAGCCCATCACCACTCCTACCCCCCCCCAGCCCAGCCCAGCCCATCACCACTCCTAACCCCCCCTCCAGCCCATCACCACTCCTAACCCCCCCTCCAGCCCATCACCACTCCTAACCCCCACCCCCCCCAGCCCAGCCCAGCCCAGCCCAGGGAAAATTAAAAAAAAAAAGAAAACCTGTCTGCTGCCGCTGTCGGGGCCGCCGCGGCAGAATCGAGCGTGCCGCGGGGTTCCCTGTACCCGGCAGATCCTGCCCTCCCCGTAGCAGCTCTCTCTTTGGAGCTGCAGTCAGACGCGCCGGCTTGCAGAGCGCGAGGGAAGAGTTCCCTCGCTGCTCTTTTAAGCCCGCGGGGGATGATGGGAAGTTCCCATCAGCCCCCGCGGGCTTAACGGAGTCGCGAAAGGGAAACTCTTCCCTTCGCGCTCTGCAAGCCGGCGCGTCTGACTGTAGCTCCAAAGAGAGAGCTGCTACGGGGAGGGCAGGA
Source organism: Ichthyophis bannanicus (assembly GCA_033557465.1). Taxonomy (NCBI): domain Eukaryota; kingdom Metazoa; phylum Chordata; class Amphibia; order Gymnophiona; family Ichthyophiidae; genus Ichthyophis; species Ichthyophis bannanicus. The sequence continues at coordinate 364,343,936 of CM066033.1, read as the reverse complement.
TCTGCCGGGTACAGGGGGGCCCCGCGGCACGCTCGATTCTGCCGCGGCGGCCCCGACAGCGGCAGCAGACAGGGTTTTTTTTTTTTTCCCCGATTGCGGACCTTCCCGCGTGCCAGCTGCAAGGCCTTCGCGTGCCATAGGTTCGCCATCGCTGCCCTAGAGGAATGAGGTCTAGGGAAGAAGACAGGTAGGTAGACTGACTGATTCAAATGGAAAGGAGACATCACCTTGGGAATGAAATGAGGATGAGTCCTAAGGACCACCTTATGTTGGAAGTGGGATAAGGCAGGTCAGTCACCAACGCTTGAAGCTCACTGATGCGTCTAGCTGAAGTGAGTGCAACAAGGAAGATGACCTTCCATGAGAGAAACTTAAGGAGCTGAGCTAACATGACATTAAGATCCCATGCCACTGGTGGTGGCCTGATGAGGGGCTTGGTTAATAAGAACCCCCTCATGAAACGTGTCACAAGTAACATAGTAACACAATAAATGACTGCAGATAAACACCAGTATGGTCCATCTAATCTGCCCAGCAAGGTGGCAAGAGTAAGTGCACCTGCCTCTAATGTGCAGATCACCCCTCCCATGTCTTTGTTTAGGGGTGAACCCACCATTCCGTGTAGGGCACCTCTATTTGTTGAGAAATTAGATAATTAAGTTTATTTTGATTTTATCCTGTTGCTATAGAGAGATCCACTGTGTCTGTCCCATGCCATTTTGAATTCTGTCACTGTATTTGCCCCCACCACTTCCATCGGGAGGGCATGCCAAGCATCCACCACCCTTTCAGTGAAAAAGAATTTCCTGACATTGCCTTTCAATTTACCCCCTTGCAACTTCATGTTATGTCCTCTAGTTTTACAGCTTCCCCGTCTTTGAATGAGGTTTGTTTGTTCATTCACACTTTTTAAGTATTTAAAGGTCTGAATCATATCTCCCCTGTCCCTCCTCTCCTCCAGTGTACATATTTAGATCTTCAAGTCTCTTTTCATAAGGCTTCTAATGCAGGCTCCAAATCATTTTGCTCGCCTTCCTCTGAACCGTTTCCAGTCTTTTTACATCCTTTGCGAGATATGGCCTCCAAAACTGAACACAGTATTCCAAGTGAGGCCTCACTAGTGACTTATACAGTGGCAATAGTACCTCTTCCTTTCTGCTGGTAATTCCTCTTTGTATGCAATTCAACATCCTCCTGGCTTTTGCCACTGCATTGTCGCACTGTTTTGCCAACTTGAGATCCTTAGAAATAATCACACCAAGGTCCTTCTCCTGGTCTGTGCACACCAACCTCTCACCCCCTATCGCGTACATTTCCCTTGGATTTCTGCTTCCCAAGTGCATGACACTGCACTTCTTTGCATTAAAACTTAACTGCCAAGCATTAGACCATTCTTCCAGCTTTTGTAGATCTTTCTTCATGTTATCCACTCCCTCAGGGGAGTCCACTCTGTTGCAAATTTTCATGTCATCTGCAAAAAGACAGGCTTTTCCATTCAGTCCTTCAGCAATATCACTCACAAATACATTGAACAGTGCCGGTCCCAGGACTAAACCCTGGGGCACCCCACTAATTACCCTCCTTTCATCCGAGTGAGCTCCATTTACCATCACTTTCTGACATCTGTCAGTCAACCAATTTCTGATCCAGTTTACCACCTTGGGACCCATCCCCAAGCTCTTTAGTTTATCAATAAGCCTTCTATGAGAAACAGTATCAAAGGCTTTGCTGAAATCCAGGTAGATGGCATCCATCGCATGCCCCTGATCTAGTTCTCTGGTCACCCAGTCAAAGAACTCAATCAGATTTGTTTGGCAAGATCGTCCTTTGGTAAAACCATGTTGCCTCGGATCATGCAACCTGTTGATTTTGAGAAAGTCCACTATTTGCTCTTTCAGGAGCACCTCCATTACTTTTCCCGCCACCAAGGTGAGATTCACTAGGTTGTAGTTTGTCACTTCTTCCTTGTCACCACTTTTGTGAAGAGGTACCATATCAGCTCTCCTCCAGTCCTGAGGAACTTCTGTTTCCAAGGAACTGTTAAAACATCCTTTAATGGCCCTGCAAGAACCTCTCCGAGCTCTGTCAGTATCCTGGGATCTATCCCATCTGGTCCCATGGCCTTGTCCACTTTCAGTTTTGCAAGCTTTTCTAACACATCATCTTCTGTGAATGGTGTGGTATCTATTTCATTCCCTTTTTTAGATTTGGGAGTCACAGATGGTCCTTCTCCAGGATTTTCTTTAGTAAAAACAGAGCAGAAGTATTTGTTTAGCAATTTCGCTTTTTTAATGTCACTATCCAAGAGTCCGTTCCCAGCACTTCAGAGTCCTGAAATTCCACCTCTGATTTTCCTCCTCTCCCGAATATACCTGAAGAAAGTTTTATCGCCACACTTCACATCTTTAGCCATCTTTTCCTCTGCCTTTGATTTACAAGTGGTCGTAAAGAAATCGGCTGCCCATCCAAGGGATGGTGAGTAGCAGCAATTGCACTGAGGCGAACCCTCACCGAGTTCATCTTGAGACCAGAGGATGAAAGATGGAGGAGATACTGAAGGAGAGCCTCCACCGGAGCTGAGAAGGGGTTAAGATCCCTTTGGGTACACCAAGTGGAGTACCTATGCCACTTAAAGTCATAGGAACATCTGGTAGACTGTTTCCTGGAGGCTAGTAGGATGTCCTTCGCTTCCTGAAGAAGGTTGAGATTTTGCAAGACTACACTTTCAGTAGCCAAGCCATGAGATGGAGAGACTGCAGGCTGGGATGGAGTAGCGTCCCCTCCTCCTGTGAGAAAAGGTCGAGACTCGAGAGCTGATCCGAGACTGAGAGGGCGAGTCTGTGACAGACGTAACAGGACAGGAAACCACGGTAGACGAAGCCAGTGTGGGGCTATGAGGATCATGTGGCCCCTATCCGCTTGAAGCTTGAAAAGCGTTTTGGGAATCAGGGGTATGGGAGGAAAGGCATACAGGAAATCCTGACTCCAGTGAAGGTGGAAAGCATCGACCTGCTGGTGACTGGACATCGGGGTTCTGGTGCAGAAACGAGGTAGTTTGGCATTCTGTGGAGTGGCAAAAGGTCTATCTCCAGAGTTCCCCAAGTCTGAAAGATGTAGGAGATTGTCTCCTGATGGAGATACCACTTGTGTAGACATTTTGGTGTCCTGGCAGATATACTGCTTGGAGATGCATCTGCTGAGCAATGGCAAAGGACCAAAGATGGAGAGCCTTCTTACAGAGGGCCCAAGAGCCCATTCCCCCCTGCTTGTTTACGTACTCTCAGTTCTTTTTTGGAATGAGAAATACAGAGAATGGAACCCTCTCCCCTTCTGGGATGTTGGAACCTCTTCAATGGCACACACTGACAGAAGAGAGGTGATCTCTTGCTGGAAGAGAGCAGTGAGTGGAGGTTGGGAATGATATTCCCCAACTAGAGGGGTATGCTTTGTAAATGAAGCTTATACCCCTCTCGCACTATGGTTAGTGTCCACTGCTCTAAGGTTATGAGATGCCACCCCTGTGGACATAATGGCAAAGCCGGTCTGCTATATGAAGAGGATGGGGGTTCTCCAGAGGCAGAGTGGCAATGTTCTCTAGGAAAAAGCAAAAACCAGGTGTAGATTGACTCTGCGTTGCTGGTTGGGGTTTAGGAGCCTGTGGCTTCTGCTGCTTGGGAGGCTGTGGCTTTCTCTGGGTACCCTGGGGCTGGTATTGAGAAGCTGAGGAGTAAGAAGAGTAAAATTTCTTTTTCTTACAATAGAAAGGCTTCTTAGCAGCTGATTATTTTTTGGTAAGGTAGGCAATAGCCTTTGAAAGTCTATTGAGGGTGGTATTCTCAGACTAACTGAGAAGCCTTATCTTGCCAATCCTTTCCAAACAGGTTCTCACCAGTACAGGGAATATTACCCAGCTTATCTTGGACCCATTGTTCAAGGTCTGATGTCTGAAGCCAGGCAATCCTATGGGCACCTATGCAGATAGAAGTTGTTCTGCTAATGGATTCAAAACAGTCAAAGGTTGCCCTATTGACAAACTTGGAAACATTTTGATTAATGTAAGCAAGTCTGTCCTCATGTCATCTGGTAGAAGAGAGACACTGATTCCAGATCCCTAATCACCTCCCCTAAGGAACATACCCATGTAGAGCATGTATGAACTTATGCAGGCTGAAAGCATGGAGGCTTGAAAGCACCAGCGGCCAAAAGCATCAAGGGTTCTCGATTCCCTGCCCGTGGGATTGGAGAAGTGCATCTTAGAACTCTTAATGGTGCACACAGCTGATTGCACTACCATTGAGTGGTGTGGAAGCTGCATCTTCTGGAACCCAGGGCTTTCCGGTACCCAATACATGGTATCATGTCACCAGGTATTGGGGAAAATGGTGAGAGGCGTTTCCCACATCTGGAACATAAGGTCCTGGAGTATATGTTGTGTATACGGAGAGTAGTCGCCTTTTTAGGAGCTGTAGGATAGTGGAGATAGGAGGCAGTGTACTATTGTGGATCAGGAACTGGTTAAAAGATAGAAAGCAGAGGGTAGGGCTAAATGGCCAATTTTCCCAATGGAGAAAGGTGAATAGTGGTGTACCCCAAGGATCTGTGCTGGGTCCACTGCTTTTTTACATATTCCCTTTTCCAGGTCATTTATGAATAACGATTGAGGTTATCAAATTTTCAGACGACACAAAACTAAAGTTCTTAAAACCCATGAGGATTGTGGAAAACTGCAAGAAGATATTGATAAATTGGAAGACTGGGCATCAAAATGGCAGATTCAATTTAATGTGGCAAGTGCAAAGTTATGCACCTAGGCAAGAACAACCCAAACTATGGTTACACGATGTAAGGTTCCACATTAGGAACCACCACCCAGGAAAAAGATTTAGGTGTCATTGTGGATAACATGTTAAAACCCTCCACCCAGTGTGCAGCGGCAGCCAAGAGAGCAAATAGAATGCTAGGTATCATAAGGAAAGGAATGGAAAATAAAAGAAAGGATATTAAAATTCCATGGTGCGACTGCACCTTGAATATTGTGTTCAATTCTGGTCGCCGTATCTTAAAAAGGATATAGCGTTATTAGAAAAGGTTCAGAGAAGAGCCACCAAAATGGTAAAAGGGATGGAAGGATACCCCTATGAAGAGAGGCTAAAAAGGTTACGGCTCTTTAACCTGGAAAAGAGACGGCTGAGGGGAGACATGATAGAAGTCTATAAATTAATAAAAGGAGTGGAATGGGTAAACGTAAATCGATTGTTTACGTTATCAGAATATAGAAAGAATAGGGGACATGCAATGAAGCTACAGAGTAAACTATTTAAGACTAATAAGAGAAAATATTTTTTCACTCAATGTGTAATCAAACGCTGGAATTTGTTACCGGAGGATGTAGTAAAGGTTTGGACAAGTTCCTGGAGGAAAGGTCCATAAATCATTATTAAAAAGGGACCCAGGATATCAATGCTTGACCCAATATAAGCATTGTAGAACCTGTCTCTTTTGGGGAAACTGTTAGGTACGTATGACCTAGATTGGCCACTGTTGGAAACAGGATACTGGGCTTGATGGACCTTGGTTTGACTCAGTATGGCATATCTTATATTCTTCTGTTCTCTGCTCTGGGTTCTTTCTCCGATGCAGGAGTAATGGATAGGCCCCTCACCATATCCTTGATAAACTCCTGGAAAGACATGTCTTTGAGAGGGGACATGCGCCACTGTGGAGACGGAAAGGGATCCTCGGGGAGACTCCTCATCTCCCTGGTATCGATCGATTCATTGTCCGAAGAATAGATATCGGTAGATTCAAAGGATCAATGAGAGCGATGCTTTTCTTCTTGTAAGGACCGGTACCAATCAATATCAGTATCGGCATGAGAGACAGCACAGTTACTTACCTGTAACAGGTGATCTCTGGGAACAGCAGGAATAAGTCTTCACATATGGGTACGTCGGTACCGACGGAGCCTGTGCAGGAACGCTCCCCAGCGTCCAATCAGAAAGCATTTGGGAGCATCCCTCAGCGCCTGCGTGCTGCCTTCCCGCCTTTCCAACTGTCTCTCCTCAGTTGAGTTTTATAGCTGAGACAAAAAGAGAGAAAGAGGAAAGGAAGATAGAGAGATACAACTCCTAGGTGAGGTAGGTGGGTTGTGAAGACTTATTCCTGCTATTCCCAGAGATCACCTGTTACAGGTAAGTAACTGTGCTATCTCCAGGAACAAGCAGGAATGAGTCTTCACATATGGGGACTCTCAAGCTAAGATGCCTGGAGCCCTAGCATGGTGAGGATTGGAACATGCTACACCTCATATGGCCAGGCATCCTGAGGATGGAGGGTAGGAGTTGGAAAGAGAGGAGCTGTAGGAAAAACAGCTAACCTAAGGACTACAGGTAAGGAGTCCTTGTATGTATGATAATTACCATGAAAAAATATTGACATGAACAAACACAACATGGTCCTCACCTACTGGACTGCAGGAAGTAGAGAGGCTGATGGAGTCTACTGGAGATCCAGTAGTGGAATCTTCAAGATGACTTCACTGAAGTGAAGGTGAAGGTCCAAATCTGGAATTGACAGGTGACCCAGGTGTCAACTGGGGTAGTACAAAAACGTCAGGTCTTTAGTGGAAGCTTTATGGAAAAAGCTGGGAACTCTTTTGGATACAGAGTTAGTAACATTTTGGAGCAAAAGAGGAAGACTGACTGATTTGGACAACTAGCCCAGTCCTGGAGGGAAGAAGGGGTATGGAAAAAAGCCCATATTCCCAAGTAGGACAGATGTCTGAAGGGCTGAAACGTCAGATCTACTGAAGATCCACCCTGTCTTTCCTATCTGTTGAGAGATAGGAAAGATAGTGAAGCATGGAGCTTCAGGGATACCTAGACGTAGGGTTAAAGTAGAAGCTGTCAGTACCACAGTAGTGGTTGTGTGCATAATACCTCAGACATACTGAGGTAGTATGAAGATATACAAGCCCACTGTCTGGAACCTATAGGAAGGTAAAACCTTTTATAAGCATAGACAGAGAGATAAGTATGGAGATACATATCTACCTATAAGGAAGCATCTCGACAGATACACACATATATATATATATAGGGGTATATATTATATATATATATATAGGGGTATATATTATATATATATATATATATAGGGGTATATATTATATATATATATAGGGGTATATATTATATATATATATAGGTGTATATATTATATATATATATATAGGGGTATATATTATATATATATATATATAGGGGTATATATTATATATATATATAGGGGTATATATTATATATATATATAGGGGTATATATTATATATATATATAGGGGTATATATTATATATATATATAGGGGTATATATTATATATATATATATAGGGGTATATATATATATATATATAGGGGTATATATATATATATAGGGGTATATATATATATATATGGGGTGTGTATATATATATATATATATATATATATATATATATATAGATGTGTGTATATATATATATATATAGGGGTGTGTATATATATATATATATATGGGTGTATATATATATTATATATATAGGGGTATATATATATATATATATAGGGGTATATATATATTATATATATAGGGGTATATATATATATATATATATATATATATATATATATATATATATATATATAGGGGTGTGTATGTATATATATATAGGGGGGTGTATATATATATATATATATATATAGGGGTGTATATATATATATATATATAGGGGTGTATATATATATATATAGGGGTGTGTATATATATATATATATAGGGGGGGGTGTGTGTATATATATATATATATATATATATATATATATATATAGGTGTATATATATATATATATAGGGGTATATATATATATAGGGGTATATATATATATATATGTCTATAGTGAGATCTGGAGGGGCATAAGATATGCACACGCAGCTTACAGACATATGTATCTAAAGAGAAGTATATAGAAATATATACATACATGTATATAGATGTCTAAAGATAATGTCTACAACTAAGCAGATAGAGATATGCCTATAAGAACATTCACATGGGAGATGTGAAGGAGAAAGAGTCATCTAATAACAAGAAGGTGGAACCTACTTGATAAGATATATAGAGAATCTATTCCCCCTGGCTAAGATGGTGCAGGAATGCCATCCAGTGGAATAACCAGGATGGTTGCGTGAAAAACAGAGGATAATATCAGTCTGTAAACAGCAAGTCCTGAGTCCTATAGAACTCTCGCATGGTAAATGGACAGAAAACGCATAGGATGAGATACCAGGTTGACCCACCTGAGGAACCCACCTGAGGTATCATGCATTGTTTAATTAAATATGTGCTGTCCATGAAGGATTAGGATACCATGAGGACAAGCTGCAAGGAAAAAGAGCATATTTCCTGTAGAAACTGGGTAACTCTTTAGACTGTCATATAGAGAAGGCTTATGTCCTTTATTAAAAGGAAACAGAAGGGTGTAAAGAACCTCTACAGTCATGAGGAATGACTGAGGAAGCCTTTTTCAACCATATAGGATAGTAATTAGAGAAAAAATACCCATGCTCTCTAGCAAGGGCCCATAGTGGAAAGCTTCTCAGTAGGATTGCAGAGAGCACTATGCAGGAGAATTGGAAAATAAAAGTGGCTGTTGGAGGAAACCAGCTGCCACCTCAGTTATGCTGCCAACGCCAGAGATTTGGAGATGACAGAAAAGAAGTGATAAGGATTTTCCAAGATAGATGAGCACTATCTTGGAAGCACTACTAAGACCAGAGAAAGTAGTGGAAGACAAGACTGGAACTCGTAGAAAGTACCAGTAGTCCAATCACTGGAACTCCTGCATGAGCAGCTGCTGAATAGAACAGCAGAGAGAATCCTTCTGTTTATAACAGAGAGGACAGAAGAAGAGGAGAAAATCCTGATCATGTCTGATGAGCTGCCCAATGAAAGCAGGGAGGTAACTCCAGAGAAAACTCTACAGCGGAAAGGAAAGGAAGACTAGAAAGGCTAAGAAAGCCTTCCAGTCGTATAGTACCACTCGTACAGGGGAAGCCCTGGAAACGAGGGTAAAGAAAAATAGAAGCTGAAGGGAGACTTGCTATATGGTAAGTCTGTAGAAGGAAAAAATTCATGGTGGTACAGGGAAACTATCATGGGATAGTTGGCAAACCTCTCTTCATGGTAGGAAGAGGAGGAAACCCTGTGACCCACAGACATGAATCTCCTGACAGCTCAGCCTACCTGAGAGCAAGTGGATGTCCTGGAAAAAGGAATCCAAGCGTAGAGTTTGAAATAAAAAAACAGTGAAAAAACTTCTGCTGAGAAGAAGTGAACTGTATGTTATAAGAGATCAATTGGAACCCCATTGAGGGTTAATTGTCCTGGCTTGAATTTGGATTCTTCAGACCAGGGCGAGGTTTCCCTTGTTTGGGAATATCTGTATGATGGACAGGAGAAGAATAAAACCTTCTTCTTTTAGGGAAAGAAGGTTTGGTAGGGCATTTCCTACCTACTGGGGAAGGAGAAGGCTTAGGATAGCCCTCAGAAACAGGGAAGTCAGTGGATCAATGAGCAACCTGACGTAAAGACTCCCTATTGAAGAGATTTTCTCCAGTACAAGGAGTATTACCCAGTCTTTGTTGTGCCCATCTGTTCAAGTCTGAAGCTTGGAGCCAGGCTTTACGTCGTGCCCCTATAGCTATAGCAGAGGTTCTGCTAACAGACTCAAAAGAGTCAAGGGAAGAACGAGAAAGAAACCAAGATATATTTTGGCTATGACTAAGAAGTAAGGAATAGTCTGCAGCCTTGGGCTCTGATAGAAAAGGAGTTAAAAGAGATAATTTCTTTGTGATCTCCTGAAGGGATAGACTCATATAAAAAATATATGAGAGAATCCTTGTTGCCAGCATAGATGTTTGGAAGGTTTGACGTCCAAAAGCATCCAGTGTTCTAGAAGCACGACCTGGCGGATAAGAAGAATGCTTCTTCTTGCTTTTTACCTTCCTCATTGCTGATTCCACTACAATGGAATGATGGGGAACTTGAGTCTTTTGAAACCCTGGAGAGGGGGGCACCTGATACAGAAGATCAGTTGCTGTAGAAGGTGAGGAAACTCTTAAAGGTGTTTCCCATATTCTCAGAAGAAGATCCTGCAAAGAATGATGTAAAGGAAGCATTATATTTTCCTTTTCCCCAGAAGAGCCTTGTGTAGGATCATAGCCAAGGATAGGAATAGCAAGGAATGTAGCCATGTCAAGGAGAAATTTCTGAAAAGAAGGATCTCCAATGGGAACCATCCCTGGACAGGCTAAAGTTGAAGAACTAGCCTGGGCCCCGGAGGATGTACTGGTCCGGTGCAGAAAAGGAGCCCTAATGGATGGATACTGGTACTGGCGGTTATGACTTGAGACAGTCAGTACTGCATCGTCCATGCCAGGTATCGACTCCAAAGTAGGTATAGAAAGGAGCAATCCCGGTGATAAGGGAGTAGTTGGTCCCAATGTTACTGCAGGAACCTGCATTGGTTCCGATACCGGTAGCTGTGCCGGAATTGGAGGCGATATCGACATCGAAGCAGTCATCGGAGGCTGCTCAAGCGGTACCGAGGCAACCAAAAACCCTTGGTGATTATCCTCGATACCGCGCATCTGGAATCGGTAAGCGTCGGTTCCGAGATGCGTCAGTACCCAGTCTTCCAGACTAGATATCGATTCCAGACTCGGCATCGAAGGAAGCGAGTCTATCGATGCATGTCTGGAGGGTACCGGCGTCGGTGGTCGTATCGGCGATGCTGCCGATACTGGAAAGTCAATCTGGGATGTATCGATCGGTCCCGAAGGTACAGAGAACGCCAGATGACGATCCCTGGTGAAGAGTGGATCACTCAACACCAGTGCCGATGCCAGGGTATCGGTACCGCTCGAAGCGGATGCCACCACCGAGCATGGCTCAGGTATGTTCTGTGAGGGGTGAGTCCCAGGAACAACCTGAAACCCCTGAAAGGCTTTGGAGACCGAAGACTCCCACCGGGGTATTGAAGCCAATAGGGTCTTGAGGGCAAGGCCGGAGCTGTCATCATGCTTGACATGAGACCTACCACTCAAGGATTGGCTAGTCTTAACAGACTGTTTGTGTGTTACCTGATCCTGTAGAGAAGAAATGGTCGGTGCCCTGACACTGGAAGGGAACTCGGTATCGAGGGAAACTCGAAATGCAAAATCTCTTCTCATAAAAGTGTAGCCTAATGGCTCCGGAGGAAAAGGGTCAGGACCCAAACAGGTTAGACACCAGTTATTGGAGTCTAAAAAGAAAACTGTATTTCCACAGTTAAGGCACTTCTTAGGAGAAGGCGGCTCCATGATGGAGAGGCCTTACAGGCCCAAAAATTTAAGACAGAAACTGAGGGAAAAACTCTCCCTGAGTTTGAGAAAAAGAAAAGAAAAAACCCACCGGCTGTACCGGTGGAGGCGGGGAAACAGCCGCGACCACAAGAAAACAAGAATTAAAGAAAAGATTTTCTGTGGTGACAGGACGATGTCCTGCCGGCTCCGCGGAAAAACGAAAACTGAGGAGAGACAATTGGAAAGGCGGGAAGGCAGCAGACAGGCGCTGAGGGATGCTCCCAAAAGCTTTCTGATTGGACGCTGGGGAGCGTTCCCGCGCAGGCTCCGTCGGTACCGACGTACCCATATGTGAAGACTCATTCCTGCTTGTTCCTGGAGATCTGCAATGTCAGTACCTTGGAACCAGGGACGGACTTGAGGCCCGGCATGGGCAAAAGTGTGCCGAGGGGCATAAAGCCAGATGCTGATTGTACTGGCATCATCGGCGGTACCGGTACCAGTGATACCAGCAGTAATGTCTTGACCAGTACCGACGCTGCTAATAGAGAATCAAGACTCTGCTCAATGGCTAACATGCGCTGATCCATCAAGCTTGCCGATGCCTGAGTATCGGTACCGGAACTTGAGCTACCGTTCCAGGGCATAGCATCAGGAGCTCTCTGAAGGTAGAGGCTTCGGGAGCATCCTGGACCCTTGGAAGGCTTTGGAGGGGAGGTCCTCCAGCCAGAATAGTTTGGCCAGTAGATCCACCTCTAAGGCAATGCACGAGGCATCTCTATTTTCAGATAGAGATCTACCCTTAGGAGGATGGCCTGTCTTGGAAGAAGACCTGCGTTTCGATACCTGAGATCCATGTGAAGTTCATGATAGCCTCAATAATGTTGATGCAAGCGAGTCTGCATCTGAGGCAAACAGAGAGCCGAGCTTTGCGGGCTGATTCTGTAGGCCTCTCTTTGTCATCATTCTGCATAGGGGACACTCATATGGCTGGTGATCTGGGCCGAGGCATTTGAGACACCAGTCATGGTTATCAGTGACAGAAATAGTACTACCACACTTGGAACATTTTTTTAAAACTACTGGTTGGTTTTTCCATTGCGTCAACAGACTGGATGGAAGGCCTAAGCCCTGAAACAGCGTCGATGCACCGAAAGAATTAAAGCTTTTTTTTTTCTTTTACAGAAAGAAGTAAAGATGAAAAGTTTGGTTCCAGTGCTGACGGGAAGACAGACACGACCATAAAAAACAATAAAGAAGAAATTTTCTATGGTGACAGGATTTGCTTCCTGCTGGCTCCGCGGAAAATGAAGAACTGAGGAGGGAGAGTCACAAAGGCGGGAAAGCAGCAACGCAGGGCTCAGTGGGATGCTCCCAAAAGCTTTCTTATTGGACGCTGGGGAGCATTCCTGTGCAGGCTCCATTGATATGGATATCACCCATATGTGAAGACTATATTCCTGCTTGTTCCTGGAGATAGCATAGTTACACACCTGTAACAGGTGATCTCCGGGAACAGCAGGAATTTAGTCTTCACATATAGGTATCGTAGGAACGCTTTTGGGAGCATACCTCAGCACATGCGCGCTGCCTTCCCGCCTTCCCAACTGTCCCTCCTCAGTTAAGCTTGTAGCTGAGTGAAAGGATAGAGGGAGAGAGGAAAGAGACAGAGAGATAGAGAGACAACTCCTAGGGGAGGTGGGTGGGTTGTGAAGACTAAATTCCTGCTGTTCCCAGAGATCATCTCTCACAGGTGAGTAACTACACTATCTCCAGGAACAAGCAGGAATGTAGTCTTCACATATGGGGACGCCCTAGCTGAAGATGCCAGGGAGATGGCCCCAGGAAGCTGCCACCTATTGTGAGGTGGGCTATGCTTCCTCCCATGGATCTCTGGCATCCCACCAGGGTTGGTGGGTAGGAGTTGAATTAAGTCTGGAAGAGATGCTGAAGAACAGCTTAGCCAAAGACGGCATCCTGACGGGAGGCTTTATCTAGGCAGTAGTGGGCTGTAAAGATGTGTACCGAAGCCCATGGGGCTGCTCGACAGATGTCATCGATAGACACAGAGTGAAGGTTAGCCATAGAGGCTGCCATGGCTCTCACATTATGCGCTGTGACTTGGCCTTGGAGAGGAAGACTCTTACATAAGTAAAGGATATGCATTGCGCAATCCATTTAGATAGAGTTCTTTTGGAGACTGGAAGTCCCAAATGACTAGAATCAAAAGCAATAAAAAGTTGAGAAGACTTTCTATGTTAATGTGTTCTTTGTAAGTAAAAAGCCAAGGCTCTTTTACGGTCCAAAGTATGAAGGTTCCTTTCTGCCTTAGAGGCATGAGGCCTCGGAAAGAATACAGGAAGGTAAATCGATTGATTTAAATGAAAAGGCGAAACCACCTTTGGCATTTATTTATTATTTCTTATACCCCGCGCCCTTTTAATCAATGCGGTTTACATATGAACAAATTTAAACACAATGACATGGTCAGCATTGGTTTTTTACAATGAACAGGGTACAAAAACCTGGCAGTAAACAGGGTTAACTATATACAAGAACATGGCGGTAAACAAGGTTGACTATATACATGGTATATTTTTTGGTTAATTACATGGAAGTGGTAAATAAATAAATCACAAGTACAATATAAATACGGTATGGATAGAGTGTGCAAGTATGAACCGTCATGATTAGCCATTTTCTACCGGGGTCAAGAGGGAAAGACCAGCATGAGGGCTATGTTCATTCGGAGTAGCTTCCGGGTAGTATATTAGGAACAGATGATATTTTAAGGCCTTTCTGAACGTCATTAGGCTTGTGATGGCTCTGATTTCGGGTGGAAGGGCATTCCAGGCTCTGGGCGCAAACAGTGAGAAGGCTCTAGAGGCTGTTGAATAAAATGGCATAAAATGTGGATGAGTTCTGAAAACAACCTTATCATGGTGAAACCTTGTATAAGGAGGAACAGCCACTAAAGCTTGCAATTCACTAATGCAACGTGCAGAGGTGATTGCAATCAGGAAGATGACCTTCTAGGACAGCGATGGCGAACCTATGGCACGCGTGCCAGCTGTGGCACGCGAAGGCCTTGCAGCTGGCACGCGGGAAGGTCCGCAATCGAAAAAAAAAACAACAACCCTGTCTGCTGCCGTTGTCGGGGCCGCCGCGGCAGAATCGAGCGTGCCGCAGGGCCCCCCTGTACCCACCCGGCAGAGCCTGTCCTCCCCGTAGCAGCTCTCTCTTTGGAGCTGCAGTCAGACGCGCCGGCTTGCAGAGCGCGAAGGGAAGAGTTTCCCTTTCGCGACTCTGTTAAGCCCGCGGGGGCTGATGGGAACTTCCCATCAGCCCCCGCGGGCTTAACAGAGCAGCGAGGGAACTCTTCCCTCGCGCTCTGCAAGCCGGCGCGTCTGACTGCAGCTCCAAAGAGAGAGCTGCTACGGGGAGGACAGGCTCTGCAGGGTGGGTACAGGGGGGCCCCGTGGCACGCTCGATTCTGCCGCGGCGGCCCCGACAGCGGCAGCAGACAGGTTTTCTTTTTTTTTAAAATTTTCCCTGGGCTGGGCTGGGCTGGGCTGGGGGGGTGGGGGTTAGGAGTGGTGATGGGCTGGGCTGGGCTGGGCTGGGGGGGGGGGGTTAGGAGTGGTGATGGGCTGGGCTGGGCTGGGCTGGGCTGGGGGGGTTAGGAGTGGTGATGGGCTGGAGGGGGGGGTTAGGAGTGGTGATGGGCTGGGCTGGGCTGGGGGGGGTTAGGAGTGGTGATGGGCTGGGCTGGGCTGGGGGGTTAGGAGTGGTGATGGGCTGGGCTGGGGGGGGTTAGGAGTGGTGATTGGCTTGGCTGGGCTGTGCTGGGGGGTGTTAGGAGTAGTGATGGGCTGGGGTGTGGGGGGGGTTAGGAGTGGTGATGGGCACTGGGCTGGGGGGGTTAGGAGTGGTGATGGACACTGGGATGGCTGGGGGGGTTTGGAGTGGTGATGGGCACTGGGCTGGCTGGGGGGGTTAGGAGTGGTGATGGGCGCTGGGGGGGGTTAGGAGTGGTGATAGGCGCTGGGGGGGCTTAAACTAAAAATTGAGTGATGGGGGATTAGGACTGGGAGTGGGCTGATGGGGAGGTTAGGACTGGAAATGGGCTGGTGGGATTAGGACTGGGAGTGGGCTATGGGGGGCTAGGACTGGTAATGGGTTGGGGGGGTTGCTAGGACTGGAAATGGGCTGAGTGGAAGGGGGCTTGAAATGCAAATAGCTGTTGGGGATGGGGCTTGGAATGGAAATGGGCTGAGGGGAAGTGGGGGGCTTGAACTGCAAATAGCTGATGGGGACGGGGCTTGGAATGGAAATGGGCTGAGGGGAAGTGGGGGGCTTGAAGAAGGGAATGGATGCTGGGTGAGACTGAAACTAGAAGGGAGCTGATGTTGGGGGAGGATTAGAATGGGATGGGGCTGGGAGAGTAAAATGGAGAGGGGAAAAATATTTTGTGTAGGAGGGATGAAAAATCTACAATTGGCCAGGTATTGGGAGAGTAATTGGGGATTGAGGATGGAGGGGTAAAATTTGTGTGGATGAAATAGGAATGAGGAAAGAGCAAAAGGAGAAAGATTAGTATGTTAAAGCAGATGTAGAGAGAGAGAGAGAATGGAAAAAAAACTAGAAGAGAGAAGAAAGGACAAATGGACAGCAGACGATGGAGAGTTAGCAGAAAACATGAAGAAACCAGAAGAAAATGGCTGGACCAATTGCAACTGAAAAAAAATGCACAAAAGGTAGAACGATATCTCTTTATTTTGAATTTATTAACTGGAATATGTCAGCTCTGGGAAATGTGCATCATTAACATCTGCGCTTTGTTTGGTACAAGAGGAAATTCCTATTTGACGTTGCCACTTGTTCTCTTTCCCCAGTATTCACTGAAATGTATTGGTTTAATATTTGCAGTGTTGCCTTTTGATAGGTAGGGTATGGTGCTTTGTGAGTCCTGGTAATGCTGTCAGGATACGGCGGGTTTGCTATGGGTTCTAAATGGGCAGCGTTTGTAGTAGTTCCTAATGTGCCTGGCGGTTGGCACTGGATTATAGTAATGTAGAAATCTTTTAGTCTTTCTTTATCCATACACTCATTAAGAGACATGTTTACTAAAAGTTAGTGTATGGTAACATTATGCAAATATTTATGCAAATAAGACCACTTATGCAAATGACGTGCTGGCACTTTGAGGAAATTCTTTGGTTTTGTGCGGCAGTTTGGGCACTCGGGCTCAAAAAGGCTAGCCATCACTGTTCTAGGATAAAACCTTTAGAGCTGTAGTGGCTAAAGGTTCAAAGGGCGGTTTCATGAGCTGTCCCAGAACCAAATTTAAAACCCGTGACACCGGTAGTGGCCTGATGGGAGGCTTTGTTAATAGAAGACCTCTCATGAATCTCGCTATGAGTGGTTGAGAGGAAATTGGCTGTCCATTTAGAGGCTTATAGGAAAGCTGCAATTGCACTAAGATGGACTCTTACTGAATTGGTCTTTAGACCAAAATTTGATAAATGAAGTAGGTACTCTAGTACTGATTCCAAAGGTATCACAAGGGGGTTTAAGCCCTTTTGAGAACACCACATAGTAAAACGTTTCCACTTAAAGGCGTAAGAACGTCTTGTGGAAGGTTTTCTAGAAGCTTGAAGGATATCCTTTACCTGTTGGGAAAGATTAAGATCCTGCAGGTACAGGCTTTCAGCAACTAGGCCCTGAGATGCAGGGACTGGGGATTCGGGTGCAACAGCATCCCGTTCTCTTGGGAGAGAAGGTCTGGAGCACAGTCTAACGCCAGATGTGCAGCTTGAGAGAGATGTAGGAGCAGGGGATACCACGTTTGTCGTGGCCACCGTGGCGCTATGAGGATCATACGACTTCTGTCTCTCTGAAGCTTGAAGAGTGTTTTGGGGATGAGGGGAACGGGTGGGAAGGCACAGAGGAAGTACTGACCCCAGTGAAGGAGGAAGGCGTCCCTTGCCTGGCAATTGTGAGCTAGAATTCTGGAACAGAACCGGGGAGGTTTGGCATTCAGTGGACTTGCAAAAAGGTCTATGTCTGGGGTCTCCCAGATCTGAAATATCTTTGTCACTTGGTCTAGGTGGAGAGACCATTCGTGAGGCAGCAGTACTCGGCTGAGTTTGTCTGCCCAAAGGTTTTGAATGTCTGGAAGATATACCACGAGAAGGTGAATTTGATGCTCTCTGGAGTGGGTCCACAGTCGTAAAGCTTCGCTGCATAACGACAGAGAGCCTGTTCCGTCCTGCTTGTTCACATAGAACATGGCTACTTGATTGTCCGTTTGGGCTAGGACTGTCTTGTAGCTGAGCTGGGCATGGAATACGCGAAGAGCTAGATAGATTGCTCTTAATTCTGGGAGGGTTATGTGAAGACAAGCCTCCTGTGGAGTCCAGGTACCTTGGGTAGAGAGATGGTGCAGGTGTGCTCCCCAACCCACCTGTGATACATCTGTTGTTAGGGTGGCCAGGAATACGGGTTGTTGGAAAGGAGACCCTACTAAAAGATTCTCCAGTGATTGCCACCATTGTAGGGACAGGATCAGTCGTTGAGAGCTTGATATCTTGTCTGACAGACGTCCTGTGTCCCCTTTGTGGATAGGGTCCACTGGGCTACTCGCATGTGGAGGCGAGCATAGGGAACTACATGAACTGTGGGTGCCATATGTCCCAGTAATTGTAGCAGTTCTCGAGCAGTTAGGGAGGATTTTCCCGTTGCTTGAGAAGCTAGTTGCACTATGCGAAGACATCAGGGCTGTGGGAGGAAAGCCCTTGACTGTCTGGTATCTAAACAAGCTCCTATGAACTCCAGGGACTGGGAAGGAACAAGATGGGATTTTGGGAAGTTTATTACTAATCCCAAGTATTGGAGGATTCGCATTGTGCGAGACCGTGCACAGCTGGCTTCTGCAACCGTGGGGGCTCGAATGAGCCAGTTGTCCAAGTAAGGGAAGATGAATATCCCTAGGGTTCGCAGGAATGCAGCTACTACTGCCATAAATTTCGTGAATACTCTTGGTGCCAAAGCCAGACCAAAGGGAAGAACCCTGTATTGAATGTGTTTTCCCTTGTAAAGGAATCGTAAGAATTTCCTGTGATCCGGATGGATCAGAAGGTGTGTATATGCATCCTTTAAGTCTAGAGAGCAAAGCCAATCCTGACTTTGAAGGTATGGCAGAAGAGTTCCCAGAGAAACCATTTTGAACTTTTCTCAGAACAGATATTTGTTCAATTCTCTGAGGTCTAGAATGGGTCTGTGTCCTCCTGTTTTCTTTGGAATAAGAAAATAAGGGGAGTAGAATCCTGTACCCTGTTGGAGAATGGATACTTCATCTATTGCTTCTTGGGCAAGGAGTGTTGAGACTTCTTGATCCAGTAGATTGTCTGCAGAGGTTTGGGAATTGAACTGTCTTACAATTGTAGGAGGGGGCATGCTGTGAAAATGAAGCTTGTACCTCTCTCCTACAATGGACAGAGTCCAATTTTCTGCTGTTATTTGGTGCCATCTGTCGGCAAAATGACACAACCTGCCTGGAATGTTTACGGGTTCTGGACCCTTCAGAGGCAGGAAGGCCAAGCTCTCTAGGAAGGAGTCAAAGCCCTTGAGGGGGCTGAGCCTGTGGAGCTGATTGAGCTCTCGGGCCTTTTGTCTTCTTTTGTTTTCTGGATTGTTGTCCCTTTTGGGCTACTTGACCCTGACCTTGCCCTTGCTGGGTATAGGATGGATAAAACTTCCTCTTTTTGCTGAAAAAGGGTTTTTTATAGGGTTTCTTTTTGGCTGGAGTGGCTGTAGATTTTGACAATCTGTCTAAAGTGATATTGTCAGCATTTATCTCATTAGCCTTTTCCTGCCAATTCTTGCCAAAGAGGTTTTCTCCTGTGCAAGTGATGTTTCCAAATTTATCCTGTACCCAATCTCCAAGTCTGATGCCTGAAGCCAGGCAATCTGACGTGCACCAATAGCAATAGCAGAGGTTCTGCTGATGCATTCAAAGCAGTCAAAGGCTGCACGATTTACAAACTTGGAAACGTCTTGAGCATGCTTGATAAGAGTAAGGAAGTCTTGTCGTTTGTCATCAGGGAGAAGGGGGTTCATAAGCTCCAAGTCTTCTGTGACTTCTTTGAGGAACATTCCCATATATAAAATATGAGCTGATCCTAGCTGAAAGCATGAAAGCCTGAAATGTTTGACGCCCAAAGGCGTCAAGAGTCCTGCATTCACGACCTGGAGGACTGGATGCATGTCTTTTTGCACTTTTCATCCTACGCATGGCTGATTCCACTACCATTGAATGGTGTGGCAGCTGAGTCTTTTGAAAACCAGGACATGGTGGAACTCGATATATGGTATCGAGTCTCCTAGAATGAGGAGATGTGGTCAGAGGTGTTTCCCACAGCCTGAGCATCAAATCATGAAGAATTTCATGAAAGGCAGGGTAGCTTCCTCTTTGGGAGCCTTAGGGTATTGGAGTATTTCCAATTCCTTTGCTCTAGGTTTTCTTTCAGGAGCTACCGTGATTGATAGGCCTCGGGCTACATCATGAATAAAATCCTGAAAAGCGTAGTTACTCACCTGTAACAGGTGATCTCCGGGAACAGCAGGAATTTAGTCTTCACATATGGGTATTGTCGGTACTGACAGAGCCTGTGCAGGAACGCTCCCCAGCGTCCAATAAGAACGCTTTTGGGAGCATCCCTCAGCACATGCGCGCTGCCTTCCGGCCTTTCCAACTGTCCCACTTCAGTTAAGTTTGTAGCTGAGTGAAAGGATAGAGGGAGGGAGTAAAGAGACAAAGAGATAGAGAGACAACTCCTAGGGGAGGTGGGTGGGTTGTGAAGACTAAATACCTGCTGTTCCCGTAGATCACCTGTTATAGGTGAGTAACCACGCTATCTCCAGGAACAAGCAGGAATGTAGTCTTCACATATGGGGACTCCCTAGCTGAAGATGACAGGGAGATAGCCCCAGGAAGGTACCACCCTAGAAGGTGGGATCCTTCCTCCCATGGATCTCTGGCATTCCACCAGGGTCAGTGGGTAGGAGTTGATTTAGGTTTGAAAGAGATTTTGAAGAACAGCCTGGCCAAAGAAGGCTTCCCGACGGGAGGCTTTATCCAGGCAGTAGTGGGCTGTGAAGGTGTGCACCGAAGCCCAGGTGGCTACTCGACAAATGTCATCGATAGGTACAGAGTGGAGATTAGCCATAGAGGTTGCCATGGCTCTCACGTTATGAGCTGTGACATGGTCCTGAAGAGGAAGACCCTTACTCTCATAAGCAAAGGATATGCATTCGGCAATCCAATTAGATAGAGTTCTTTTGGAGACTGGAAGTCCCAAAAGACTAGGGTCAAAAGCTATAAAAAGTTGTGAGGACTTTCTATGTTGCTGTGTTTGTATGTAAAAGGCTAAGGCTAAGATTTCTTTCTGCATTAGAGGCGTGAGGCTTTGGAAGAAATACAGGAAGATAAACTGATTGATTTAAATGAAAAGGCGAAACCACCTTTGGCATAAAGTATGGATCAGTTCTAAGAACAACCTTATCATGATGAAATCTAGTATAAGGAGGATCAGCCACTAAAGCTTGCAATTCACTAATTCGACGTGCAGAGGTGATTGCAATTAGGAAGATGACCTTCCAGGTCAAAAACTTAAGGGCTGCAGTAGATAAAGGCTCGAAAGGCGGCTTCATGGGCTGCCACAGAACTAGATATAGATCCCATGCCACCGGTGGTGGCTTGATGGGAGGTTTGGTTAATAGAAGGCCTCTCATAAATCTTGATATGAGTGGATGAGAGGAAATTGGTTGTCCATTCAGAGGCTTAAAAGAAGCTGCAATTGCACTAAGATGGACTCTTACCGAATTGATCTTTAGACCAGAATTTGATAAGTGAAGGAGATACTCTAGTATTGATTCTAAGGGTATGGCCAGGGGTTTAATCTGTTCTTGGAACACCATATCGTAAAACGTTTCCACTTGAAGGCATAAGGACCTTCTTGTGGAAAGTTTCCTAGAAGCCTGAAGGATATCTTTTACCTGTTGGGACAGGCTGAAATCTTGGAGGTCTAAGCCTTCAGCAACCAGGCCGTGAGGTGTAGGGACTGGGGATTCGGGTGCCATAGCGTCCCGTTCTCCTGGGAAAGGAGATCCGGAGCATGCCCTAAGTCCAGAGGTGCCGCTTAATCCAGGAACGGATTAAGTCCAGAGGTGCCGCTTGAGAGAGATGTAGAAGCAGGGAATACGATGTTTGGCGTGGCCATCGTGGTGCTATGAGAATCATGCGTCCCCTGTCTCTCTGAAGCTTGAAGAGTGTTTTAGGGATGAGGGGAATGGGTGGGAAGGCATAAAGGAAGTCCAGACCCCAGTGAAGGAGGAAGGCATCCCTGGCCTGACAGTTGTGAGCCGGAATCGTGGAACAGAACTGGGGAAGTTTGTCATTCAGTGGACTTGCAAAGAGGTCTATGTCTGGAGTGCCCCAGAGATGAAATATCTTTGTCACCTGGTCTAGGTGGAGGGACCACTCGTAAGGCAGCAGTACTCGACTGAGCTTGTGTGCCCAAAAGTTTTGAATGACTGGAAGATATACCACTAGAAGGTGAATTTGATGCTCTCTGGCGAGGACCCAGAGTCATAAAGCTTCGTTGCATAACAGAGAGCCTGTTCTGCCCTGCTTGATCACAGAGAACATGGCTACTTGATTGTCCGTCTGGACTAGGACTGTCTTGTAGCTGAGCTGGGCGTGGAATACTCGAAGAGCTAAAAAGATTGCTCTTAATTCCAGGAGGTTTATGTGTAAACC
Source organism: Ichthyophis bannanicus (assembly GCA_033557465.1). Lineage (NCBI taxonomy): Eukaryota > Metazoa > Chordata > Amphibia > Gymnophiona > Ichthyophiidae > Ichthyophis > Ichthyophis bannanicus. The sequence continues at coordinate 364,321,735 of CM066033.1, read as the reverse complement.
AACCTCCTGTGGAGTCCAGGTCCCCTGGGTAGAGAGATGATTCAGGTGTGCTCCCCAACCCACCTGTGATGCATCTGTTAGGGTGGCGTGAAAGAGGGGTTGATGAAAAGGAAACCCCACTGTCAGATTTTCTAGTGATTGCCACCATTGGAGGGACAAAATTAGTCGTTGAGAGATTATTATCTTGTCCGACAAATGACCTGTGGCCTGTGTCCACTGTGTGGAGAGGGTCTACTGAGCAGCTCGCATGTGGAGGCGAGCATATGGGACTACATGAACTGTGGATGCCATATGTCCTAGTAACTGCAGTAGCTCTCGAGCAGTAAGGGAGGATTTGCCTACTGCTTGAGAAGCTAGTTGCATTATGCGAAGACACCGGGCTTGTGGAAGGAAAGCCCTTGCCTGTTTGGTATCTAGACAGGCTCCTATGAATTCTAGGCATTGGGAAGGAACTAGTTGAGGTTTTGGGAAGTTTATTACCAATCCCAAGTATTGGAGGATTCGCATTGTACGGGACAGTGCAGTGCTGGCCTCTGCAACTGTAGGGGCTCGAATGAGCCAGTCGTCTAAGTAAGGGAAGACGAAAATCCCCAGGGTTCGTAGAAATGCAGCTACTACTGCCTTGCATTTCGTGAATACCCTTGGTGCCGAAGTCAGACCAAAGGGAAGAACCCTGTACTGGAAACGTTTCCCCCTGAAAAGGAAACGTAAGAATTTCCTGTGATCTGGATGGATGAGAACGTGAGTTTATGCATCCTTTAAGTCTAGAGAGCAAAGTCAATCCTGGCTTTGAAGGTATGGCAGAAGAGCTCCTAGAGAAATCATTTTGAATTTCTCTCGAAACAGATATTTGTTCAATTCTCTGAGGTCCAGAATGGGTCTGTCTCATCCTGTTTTCTTTGGAATAAGAAAACAGGGGGAGTAGAACCCTCGACCCTGTTGAGGAATGGGTACTTCCTCTATTGCCCCTTGGGCAAGAAGTGTGGAGACCTCGTGATCTAGCAGATTGCCTGCAGAGGTTTGAGAATTGAATTGCTTTAGAATTGTAGGAGGGGGCATGCTGTGTAAATGAAGCTTGTACCCTTTCTCCTACAATGGACAAAGTCCAATCTTCTGCTGTTATCTGATGCCAACTGTTGGCAAAGTGGCATAACCTGCCCAGAATATTGGGGGGTTGGGGACCCCTCAGAGGCAGGAAGGCAAAGCTTTCTAGGAAGGAGTCAAAGCCCTTGAGGGGGCTGAACCTGGAGAGCTGGTTGGGCGCTCAAGCCTTTTGGCTTCTATTGCTGTCTAGTTTGCCCCTTTTGGGCAACCTGACCTTGAGTTTGACTCTGCTGGGTATAGGAAGGATAAAACTTCCTCTTTTTTGCTAAAAGACAGTTTTTTATAAGGCTTCCTTTTGGCTGGAGTGGCTGTAGACTTTGACAATCTATCTAAGGTAGAATTGTCAGCATCTAACTCGTTAGCCTTTTCCTGCCAATTCTTGCCGAAGAGATTCTCCCCCATGAAAGGAATGTTGCCTAACTTGTACTGTACCCAAGTCTCCAAGTCTGATGCCTGCAGCCAGGCAATCCATCGTGCGCCAATGGCAATAGCAGAGGTTCTGCTGATGCATTCAAAGCAGTCAAATGCTGAACGATTAACCAACTTGGAGACATCTTGAGCATGCTTAACTAGAGCAAGAAAATCTTGTCTCTTGTCATCTGGGAGAAATGGGCTCATAAGTTCCAAGTCTCCGGTGACTTCCTTGAGGAACATTCCCATATATAGGATATATGAACTGATCCTAGCTGAAAGCATGGAAGCTTGAAAAGTTTGGCACCCAAAAGCATCCAGAGTCCAGCATTCACGGCCTGGAGGATTGGATGCATGCCTCTTTGCACTTTTCATCCAACGCATGGCTGATTCCACTACCATTGAATGGTGTGGCAGCTGAGTTTTCTGAAATCCAGGACATGGCAGAACTCGATACATAGTATCAAGTTTCCTAGAGTGAGGAGAAGTAGTCAGAGGTGTCCCCCACATTCTGAGCATCAAGCTATGCAGAATTTCTTGGATAGGCAGAGTGGTTGCCTCCTTAGGAGCTTTAGGATATTGGAGAATTTCCAATTCCTTTGCTCTGGGTTTCTCTGCAGGAGCAACAGTGATTGAAAGACCTTTGGCCATATCAAGGATGAAATCCTGAAATGATATGTCCTCTGGAGGTGACATTCTGCGTTGGGGAGAAAAGGGATCTTCTAGGAGAAAACCTCTAGTGCCAGCAGAATTGTCAGAGTCTTCGGAATCGGAGGAATCGAAGTATTCCTGACCCCGATGCAACGCACGATCACGGTACCGATCGAAGTCGATACCAAGCTGACCCGGTACCGCTCTGTCAATTCCAGCCAGAGATGGCATGGGAAGAGTTCCCACCGGGGCCGGTACCATCGGTACTGGTATCTTCGGTGTCGGTAACGGTGTCTGTACCGGTGCCCGTGGGACCACCGGTACCGCAGCTGAAAGAAGAGCTGCGATGCTGGGCTCGATAGCGAGGAACCTCTGGTCTATCGATGCTGCCGATGCCTGGGTGTCGGTACCAGTAAGGACGGCTGGAACCCCTGAGGTGGCACAGGTAGTTCTTGCGAGGTTGAGGCCTCGAGAACATCCTGAAGCCCCATCGATGCTTTGGAAGCAGAAGCCTCCCGCCGGGGCTGTTTTGCCGGTGTGGTTCCCTCAAGAGCAATGCCGATGGCCTCTCGATGCTTAGCAGGAGAGCTACCCTTTGAGGACTGGCTTCTATGTTTAGTTACCTCAGATCCATGGGTGGAAGAAGAGGCCCTTGACGATGTCAATGCAATGGATCTGGCATCTGAAGAAAAGAGGGTACCGAGCTTTGCAACCCGGTTTTGTCTTCCTCTTTTAGTCATCCCCATACAGGAGAGACATTCAATTGGAGAATGTTCAGGTCCTAAGCATTTCAGACACCAATCACGGGTGTCAGTGACGGAGATGGTACCGCCACACTTAGTACATTTCTTAAAACCACTAGTTGGTTTTTCCATGTTTTAGGAATATGGGGCCTAGTGCCCAAAATGGCACCTAGCACCAAAGAGAAAAGTTTCTGAAAAGAAACAGTCTAAGATTTTTTTTTTTTAATGAAAAGAAAAAGAAAAGAACTGGCGGAACCGGTAGGCGTCGTGCGAAAGGCAAATGCGACCACAAGAAAAGAAATATAAAGACGGAATTTTCTGCGGTGACAGGGAATCGATCCTGTCGGCTCCGTGGAAAGCGAAGAACTGAAGAGGGACAGTTGGAAAGGCGGGAAGGCAGCGCGCATGTGCTGAGGGATGCTCCCAAAAGCGTTCCTATTGGATGCTGGGGAGCGTTCCCGCGCAGGCTCCGTTGGTACCGACGATACCCATATATGAAGACTACATTCCTGCTTGCTCTTGGAGATAGACATGTCCTCCAGAGGAGACATTCTGCGTTGAGGAGAAGAGGAGTCTTCCGGAAGAAGTACTCTGGTACCGACCGAGTTATCCAAGTCATCGGAATCGGAAGATTTGAAGCATCTCTGATCCCGATGTTCATGCAAAGCACGGTATCGGTATTGATCTAAGTCGGCACCGAGTTGGTCCGGTACCGATTTGTCGATGCCCGAAAAAGTCGTCATGGGCAGAATTCCCACCGGGGCCAGTACCGTCGGTGCTGGTACCGGTATGAGTGCCCGTTGAACCGTCGGTAGCGGAGTCAATGGTACCGCAACTGTAAGGAGAGCAGCAAGACTGCATTTGATAGCGAGGGATCTCTGGTCTATCGACGCTGCCAATGCCTGGGTGTCGGTACAGGCAGAAGCGGCCGGAACCCCTGAGCATGGCACCAGTAGTTCTGCCGAGGTCGAGGCCTCGAGAACATCCTGGAACCCTGTTAGTGTTTTGGAGGCCGAAGCCTCTCACCGGGGCTGTTTTCCCTTTATAGTTTCCTCAAGGGCAATGCCAATGGATTCTCAATGCTTTGAAGGAGATCTACCCTTTGAGGACCAGCTCTTATGTTTAGTTACCTTAGATCCATGGGAGGAAGACGAGGCTCTGGAAAACGTCAATGCAATGGACATTGCATCTGAAGAAAAGAGGGTACCGATTTTTGCAGCCAGGTTCTGTCTTCCTCTTTTAGTCATCCCCATACAAGAGGAACATGCCGATGGAGAATGGTCAGAGCCTAAACATTTGAGACACCAGTCATGGGTGTCGGTGACGGAAATGGTACCGCCACTTAGTACAGTTTTTAAAACCACTAGTTGTTTTTTCCATTTTTCAGGAAAATGGGGCCTAATGCCCAAAATTGCGCCTAGCACCAAAAGGAAAAGGTTTCTGAAGAGAAACACTTCAGAAGTATTTTTTTTTTTGAAAAGAAGAAAAGAGAACCAGCGGTACTGGTAGGCGTCAAGCGGAGGCAGGCGCGACCACAAGAAAAACAAGTTTAAAGAAGAAATTTTCTGTGGTGACAGGGTATGTGACCTGCCAGCTCCGCGGAAAATGAAGAACTGAAGAGGGACAATTGGAAAGGTGGGAAGGCAGCGCGCATGTGCTGAGGGATGCTCCCAAAAGCGTTCCTATTGGACGCTGGGGAGCGTTCCTGCGCAGGCTCCATCGGTACCGACGATACCCATATGTGAAGACTACATTCCTGCTTGTTCCTGGAGATTAGCAGGAATCAGTCCTCACATATGGGTGACGTTGGCAACAACGGAGCCCCCGTGCGGAGCAATTCCCCAGCTTTCAAAGAAAGCCTTTGGGTCTGACCCCCTTCCCGCCCAAGGGTGCCATCTTGCTCAAATGACATACCTAAAAAGATGGCAAAAAGAATAAAATCAATAAAGGGCTGCAACTCCAGGGGAGGAGGGAGGGTCATGAGGACTGATTCCTGCTGTCCCTGGAGAACACCTGTTACAGGTGAGTAACTACGCTTTCTCCAGGAACAAGCAGGAAGTCAGTCCTCACATATGGGACTCCCTAGCTATAGGCTACCGAGAACCCTTAGCTGAAAAATGGCTCCCTCTAGAAAAGCCACAGCAGCTGTGATAGGAATTCAGCGGAGACGAAACACCCCCCCCCCCCCCCGGTAGCCTGACACCAGAGGGCCGGAGGGTAGGACTTGCCTAAACCTCAAATAAGTTACAGAGTACCACCTGGCCGAAAGCACTGTCCCATCGGAGCTCTCCATCCAAGCAGTAATGAATTGCAAAAATCTGGCTTGAAGACCAGGTTGCGGCCCTGCAGGTGTATGCCAGCGGGACAGAGCGAAAGTGAGCCACTGATGTGGCCTTAGCCCTGACACGGTGGGCCGTGACTCGACCCTGCAACGGGAGGTCAGCCACCCTGTATGCCCAGGCAATGCAGTCTGCCACCCAGGTGAACAACGTGCATTTAGAGACAGGTAGCCCCAGCTTACTGGGGTTATAGGAGACGAAGAGTTGAGTAGCCCTTCGATGTCCCCGCGTACACTCCACGTAGAAGGCTAATGCCTTTGACAATCAAGGGTATGCAGAACCGCCTCTGCCCGGCTAGCATGCGGTCTGGGAAAGAATGTCGGAAGAACCACCTCTTGGAGAGACCACTTTCAGAAGGAACTTGTGGTGGGTGCGCAGGACCACCCTGTTCCTATAGAACCGTGTGTACGGTCTTTCTGACACAAGCGCTTGTAGTTCACTCACTCGTCTGGCAGATGTGAGCGCCACCAGGAAAAGCGCCTTCCAGGAGAGGAAGCGCAGATGGCAAGAGGACATCGGCTCAAAAGGTGGGCAAGTAAGCTGTTGCAAGACCACATTCAAATCCAACTCAGTTGCCGGAGGACGAACTGGGGGTTTTAGTAGAAGTAGACCTCTGAGGAATCTGGACACCAAGGGGTGAACAGAAAGAGGTCGTCCCTCCACTGGAGAGTAGTGTGCTGACAAAGCACTCAGGTGGACCCTGACAAAGTTAGATTTGAGGCCTAATTCTGAGAGGTGCAGTAGGTACTGCAACACCACTGGTACTAGACAAGAGAAAGAGTTTTCGTTGTGCTGGCTACACCACACCTCAAACCTATGCCACTTGAAGGCATAGGTTTTCCTAGTGGACTGCTTCCTTGAGGCCAGTAGCACTTCCTTCCACGTTCTTAGGCAGGAGGAGAGAAGCCAGCACTACCCTTTCAGCAGCCATGCCATCAGGTTGAGGGACCTGAAGTTGGGGTGTATGACAGAGCTCTGCTCCTGGGACAGTAGGTCGGGCTGCATCCCCAGAGGGAGTGGGGTTTCCACTGCCAGCTGGAGGAGAAGCGGAAACCAAGGTTGTCTTGACCATCTGTGGGCTACCAGGATGACAGAGGCCTTGTCCCAAAGGATTTTGAATAGAGTTCGGGCCACCAGAGGCGTGGGAGGAAACGCATAGAGGTGGCCCACTGACCAGGAGATTAGAAAAGCATCTGCAGCCATCCTTTGGGGATGTGGCTGTCTGAAGCAAAAGTTGGGCAACTGATGATTCTGCAGACTGACAAAGAGATCTATGGCCGGATGTTCCCAGCAATGGAAGATCTGCTAGGCTACTTCCGGATTCAGTTGCCACTCGTGAGGTTGGAAAATTCTGCTTAGCTTGCCTGCTAGGCAGTTCTCCTGACCTGGCAGGCAAACTGCTTTGAGAGACATACCTTGTCGGATTGCAAAGGAACAGAGGTCCAATGTCTTCTGACACAGGAGGCGGGACCCCGTCCCTCCCTGCTTGTTCACGTAGAACATAGCCACCTGGTTGTTTGTTTGTACTAAGACACACTGATGTGAGAGAACATGAGAGAAGGTTTGAAGAGATAGGTGTATCGCCCGGAGCTCTAAGAGGTTGATTTGTTGTGTCCTCTCCTGAGGAGACCACAACCCTTGAGTGCATAAGTCCTGGCAATGGGCTCCCCAGCCCAGCAGAGATGCATCTGTCATCAGCACTCTTGTGTACGACGGAGGCTGGAAAGGCACTCCCTCAAGCAGGTTGGATGGCTGAAGCCACCAGGTCAATGACTTCAGTAGTCGTTTTGACACTCTAATCCTGTCTCGGAGTCTTCCTATGGCTTGTGTCCAACTGATCTCTGAGGCACCACTGAGCTGTCCTCATGTGGAGACGGGCATTTGGGGTCATATGAACTGTGGCAGCCAGGTGTCCCAGAAGGCGTTGAAAGTGCCTCGCTGATATCTGAGACTTGTGGCTGATTTGGTGTACTAGCTCCAGAGGTCTGTGTGCTCTGCCCTCTGGCAGGTAAACCTTTGCTTGAAGGGTGTCTAGCCTTGCCCCTATGAACTCTAAGTTTTGAGTGGGGAGCAAAGTGGACTTTGCTTGATTTATGACAAAGCCTAGATGTTGTAGTATGCTGATAGTGCGAGCTGTGGCCTGTTGGGCTTCTTGAGGCGACGGGGCCCTGATGAGCTAGTCGTCCAGGTACGGGAAGACAAAAATTCCCTGGTTCCTGAGGAAGGCCACCACTACCGCCAGACATTTGGTAAATACTCTGGGGGCAGAGGCTAGGCCGAATGGAAGTACTCTGTACTGATAATGGTTTCCTCTCACTACAAATCTGAGATATTGTCTGTGGTCTGGATGTTATGAGGATGTGCGTATAAGCATCCTTCAGGTCTAAAGAGCATAGCCAGTCTCCCTGGTGAAGGTAAGGCAGCAATATTCCAAGGTAAAGCATCTTGAACTTTTCCCTCACCAGGAACTTGTTTAAGTTTCGCAGGTCGAGAATGGGCCCGAGGCCTCCTGTTCTCTTTGGTATCAGAAAATACCTGGAGTAAAAGCCTTGTCCTAGCAGGCTGTGGGGCACCGGCTCCACTGCCTGATCCTCTAGAAAACCGGCCAGCTCCTGTAAGAGGAGGTTCCTGTGTAGAGGGGGTCTGAGAGGCTCTCCTGGAAAGTATGAGGGAGGTACCTGGTTGAAATGGAGCAAATAGCCCTTTTGGACTATTTGTAGGACCCAGGTATCTGTGGTGAATGCTGGCCACCTGTGAGCGTACAGGTTCAGCCTTCCTCCTGTGCCCAGCCGGACCCCTGGTTGGAGAGAGACTATGCTGTGGCAGTCAAAAAACCCCTACCGGCTGGGAAGGAGCCAGTGCCTGGGGCTTGGGGGCCTTCTGCTTATGCGGGCCATACCCCTGTCCCTTGGCCTGCTGCCCCTGTTAGGGAGCCGGGACGGCCAGGTGAGTGGGGTAGTTGTGGTAAGCAGTACCCTTCCTTGGGAAAAAGGGCTTTTTACCCAAGCCCTTCTTTTTAGAAGGGGCAGATGTCTTCTTGGAGAGTCTTGTCCGGGTCAAGTACTCTGTCTCGATTTCAGCAGCCTTCTCAGTCATGGGTTTGCCAAAAAGGCTGTCACCTCTGCAAGGAACATCGACCAACTTGTCCTGAACCCATGGCTCCAGGTCCGACAACATTAGCCACGCCTTGTGTCGGGCACTGATGCCGGCTGCAGCTACCCGGGCCGAAGCCTCGAAGCCGTCATAGGCTGCTCGAGACAAACGTTGAGCACTCCCAAATCTCAGTGGACAAGTTCTTGAAGCGCTGCAAGGGTTCCTCAGAGAGGCCAGCTGAGAACCCGGCAATCACTTTTGCCAGGTCCCGCAAGTACATGCCCATGTACAGCTGGTATGTTTGGACACGGCATGATAGCATCGAGCCCTGGTAGTACTTTCTGCCGAGGGCGTCCAGGTTCCGGGCCTCCTTGCCAGGGGGCACCAAGGAGTGCATCTTTTGGCTCTTGAGCCTGTGCATGGCCGATTCCACAACCATGGAATTGTGCGGCAGCTGTGCCTTTTGGAACCCAGGACTCTTGCGGACTCGATAGATGGAATCAGTCCTCTTGCTGAGAACCGGCATCGATGCCGGTGACTCCCACATGTGGAGCATCAGCCGTTCCAACATTGGAGGAATCGGTACCGTAAGGGCTTCCCGAGGGGGAAAGTCATACTGGAGGGCTTCGAGCTCCTCGGCTCGAGGCTCCTCCTCGGTGTCCGCCGGGAATGCCAAAGCCTTGGACATGTCTCTGACGAAGTCCAAGAACCAGGTATCCTCTGGGGGGGACCTTCTCCGAGGCTCGAACCCCAGCAAATCCGATGGGACACACCGAGTCCGGTGGGTGTCCGGGGACTCTTCATCTTCCGTTTCCCATGCCGAGTCCTCCGAGGAGGAATTGATGGGCTCTGGCCGTGAGGGCTTCCATCTCGACCGCCCCAATGCTGAGGGCACCGGCGTCGACAACCTCGGTCCTGAACAGGAGGTCGAGGAAGACCTCGGCCGAGGATCGACTCGAGCTCAAAGAGTCTCGAGGATCAGCTCAGCCTCTGGGGTCAACTTGGAAGTCGAGGTCCTGGTGGTTAGGGCGGATGGACCGGTAAGACCGGCCATCAGCACCCACTGCTGCTCCATGAAGGCAGACATGCTGTGCTCCAAGGCTGTCATTCTGAGACCGAGCTCAGTTCTCCCGAAGGAGAGTCAACGAGGACAACAGCAGTTAACTTCCTCGGTGGCTCCGTGAGAGGTACTTTTGCAGGGCGCTCCGGCTCCGAGGACCTGGGGCGGCGGTCAGGACTCCGCGACCTGGTCCGCGAGGGCCTAGGCTGATCAGAGCCATCCAATGACACCGCCCTCGCAGGTTTCTTCTTCCTCCGGTGTTCCCGCAAGGGAGACCCCCGCTCAGAAGACCCCCGACGATGCTCAGAGTCAGATAGCTCCCGAGACGTCGAGGCTTCTGAAGAGGTCCGGACCCGGGTGGATTCGGACTCAGAGAAAATCCTTTCACACTGCTGCTGCCTACTTCTAAGTGCCTTGGAGGACATTTTGCTGCATGGGCCACAGACCTTCAAGTCATGGCTGGCCCCGAGGCAGCAGAGACTAGAGTCATGTGTGTCGGTGAGAAACACCGATCACACTTTTTAAACCCACTCGCAGCCATCAGGGGAAAAAGGGCTCCTGCGAGGTCAAACGACTGGGCTGCCAGTGAAAAAGAAAAAAGAGTGCGAACGCTAGCCACTAAGGGCAAAACCCGAAAAATAATGACCTTACTCAATACAGGTGTACCGAACCGAGGCAGGAAGGGGAACCGGCATCGAACCGGGCCGAAGAAGAGAATCTTCAGGAGTTTTGACGCACTTGTTCCGCGAGGGAAGTTGGACTACGTCCATTGGGCTTCGCGGGAAAAGGGAGAAGGAGCAAGATGGCACCCTTGGGCGGGAAGGGGATCGCGCATGCGCGGTGCAGTCCCAAAGGCTTTCTTTGAAAGCTGGGGAATTGCTCCGCACGGGGGCTCCGTCAGTGCCGACGTCACCCATATGTGAGGACTGACTTCCTGCTTGTTCCTGGAGAATCACTAGTACAACTCAGGAAGCTTGAACGCCGCTGGCGACGCTCCAAACTGATTAGTGACAAAGATGCCTATTATGAACAAGCAACAACATCATCGAAGAATGAACAACAAGAGAAAGGAACATCACACCAATACCCTCATGCGCTCTCTTAATAAAACTCGCGAGGTCTTCAACCTAGTCAAATCACTCACAAAAGATCCATCTACAAAACAACCAATAAACACACCAAGCCCAGATGACTTTGCCATCTACTTTCAAAGTAAAACTACTTCTTCATCAACCAACCCAGCGATTCATGAATTACCCAAGCTCCCCTACAACTCCGCTGGCCATCACCAACCCTGGAATCCTTCTATCCATACCCTCCCGAAAAAATAGAAAGAATCATCAGTAGGATCAACACCACAACCTCCCCAACTGACCCTTGCCCTCTATTCTGGATCAAACAAACATAAACCCACCTCAGCCCAATCATAGCCAGAATCACCAACATATCACTATCCGAAGGCATCCTTCCTCCCCCTTTGAAAACCACCTCTATCAGACCTCTGATCAAGAACAAACTGGACCCATCAGATATCAAATCCTACAGATCAATCTCAAGCCTCCCCCTTCCTAACCAAAATCATGGAAAAGATTGTATACCAACAAACTCAGGACCACATCGACTCCTACACACCCCTAGACCAGCAACAGCACAGATTTTGGAAACAGCATGGTGTTGAAACCTTACTCACGACTCTCCTTGACAGACTCCATACAGGCCTTGATAAGAAAAAAAACCAGGCTTCATCCTCATATTTATGGACATCGCCTCAGCTTTCGACACTGTCAACCACAACCTACTACTCACCCAACTGCACCAAAAAGGCATAAGCAGCCTAGCCTTAGATTGGTTTAAATCCCACCTATCCAACCAACAAGTCCGCATAGATAACCAGACATCCAGGCCTTTCCAACAAACACAAGGGGTTCCCCAAGGATCTTCCATTTCTGCCATACACTAACATCTATATACAACCAATCTGTTCTATCATTCAACATACTCTACCACATCTACGCCGATGATGTGTTACTGTACACTCCATTCTGCATTGACAAGCCAGACTACTCGTCCATAACTGAATGCTTCAACACAGTCTCAGAATGGCTCATGACACACAACCTGATGGTCAAAACCAATAAGACTGAGGTCTTCTTCATACCCAAAGACCCCACATTTACCCCACCGCCCTCCCTCAAAGTGAAAGATTTTAACCTCAAAACCAAAGAAATCCGATACCTGGGAGTAACAATCGACCAACGCCTGTGCTGGGAGACCCACATTCAAAATATCACCAAAACAGTCTACCACAGAGAACCCTCCGGCACTTACGTCCACTCCTTGAGTCCTCAGACATCTGCTCAGTTGCTCAAGCACTCATCCTCCCTCATCTGGACTATTCCAACATCATCTTTCATGGCATGTCAAAGCTCACACTCCAGCCACTACAACTCACCATGAACACAGTTGCCCGCACAATTCTATCTGCATCCAGATACGACCGCATCACTCCTCTAATGATGCAGCTTCACTGGCTCCCCATAGCAAGTTGCCTGACATACAAAGCTCTGCTACTCACTTTCAAGGCCCTGCATGAAATTCAGCAACCTCGCTCTCAGAACTTATATAACGAATGCTGGAGACCAGGATCAGAAGAACATGCATGACAAACTCTCTCAAGACTCCCTCAACAGTAAGAACCTGTACCCAATCAACTAGGAATCGTGCCTTCTCTCTATTTGCACCAACACAATGGAACAAACTACCACCAATACGGACCATCCCGATCTTATTTCTTTTAGAAAGGCCCTGAAGACTTACCTCTTCCAACTAGTCTATAAACTTCCACCCTAGATCATCCATACATACATCCGATACAGCCGAACACCAATTTAATCCCGTTTTAAAGTAAATAATGTAAATAAGTTCCTGCAATGTAAGAATGTTCCTAGGTGTACCACAGCCGAACACCAACTTAATCCTGTTTTAATGTAAATATGTTAAATAGTTATATGTAAAGCTAGTTCATATGTTTTATGTAAACCGCACTGTTCTGTAACAGTGCGGTAAACCATGTTTATGTAAACCACACAGATCTGTAATAGCGCGGTATAGAAAAACAAATAAAAATAAAATAAATACTCATATGCAAAGGATATGCAATTTGCAGTCCCAAATGACTAGAATCAAAAGCAACAAAAAGCTGAGAAGATTTTCTATGTTGCTTAGTTCTTTGAAGGCAAAAAGCTAAGGCTCTTTTACGATCTAAGGTATGAAGATTTCTTTCTGCATTAGAGGCATGAGGCCTAGGGAAGAATACAGGAAGGTAAATCACTTGGTTTAAATGAAAAGGCAAAACCACCTTTGGCATAAAGTGAGGATCAGTCCTAAGAACTACCTTATGGTGAAATCTTGTATAAGAAGGATCTGCCACTAAAGCCTGTAACTCACTGATGCGTCTTGCAGAAGTGAGTGCAACTAGGAAGATGACCAAGAAAGAAACTTTAGAGCTGTAGTGGGCTAAAGACTCAAAGGGCAGTTTCATGAGCTGCCCGAGAACAAGATTCAGGTCCCATGCCACCGACAGTGGCTTAATGGGAGGTTTTGTTTAAAGTAAACCTCTTATAAATCTCGCTATGAGTGGATGAGAGAAAATAGGTTGACCATCCAGAGGTTCGCGAGAAGCAGCAATGGCACTAAGATGGCCCCTTACTGAATTGGTCCTAAGACCAGAATCTGATACATGGAGTAGGTACTCCAGAAGTGATTCGACAGGCACTGTATGGGGGTTAAGTTCCCTTTGAGATCACCATACAGAGAATCTCTTCCACTTAAAGGCGTAGGACTGCCTTGTGGAAGGCTTCCTGGAAGCCATAAGGATATCCTTTACCTGTTGAGATATGTTGATATCCAGGAATCCTAGGCTTTCAGTAAGCAGGTCCTGAGGTGCAGGGACTGGGGATTTGGGTGCAATAGCATCCCGTTCTCCTGGGAAAGAAGATCTGGAGCACATCCCAACTCCAGAGGTGTGGCTTGAGAGAGACACAGAAGCAGAAGATACCACGTCTGCCGTGGCCAATGTGGAGCTATGAGTATCATATGACCTTTGTCTCTTTGAAGCTTGAACAAAGTTTTGGGAATGAGGGGAATGGGTGGGAAGGCATAAAGGAAATCCCGACCCCAATGGAGGAGGAAAGCATCCCTTGCCTGACAGTTTTGAGCCGGAATTCTGGAGCAGAATCTGGGACGTTTGGCATTCTGTGGACTTGCAAAGAGGTCTATATCTGGCGTTCCCCAGATTCGAAACACTCGAGCAAGCTGGTCTGAGTGCAAAGACCATTCGTGTGGCAGCAATATTCGACTGAGTTTGTCTGCCCAAATATTTTGAATGCCCGGAAAATATACCACTAGGAGGTGGATTTGAAGCTCTCTGGCGAGGGCCCACAGTCACAAAGCTTCGTTGCATAATGACAGAGGGCCTGTTCCGCCCTGCTTGTTCACACAGAACATGGCTACTTGTTTGTCGGTCTAGACCAGAACTGTCTTGTAGCTGAGATGGGCCTGAAAAACTCAGACAGCATGGAAAATGGCTCTGAGCTCTAGGAGGTTTATGTGAAGACAAGCCTCCTGTGGGGTCCAGAGACCGAGTTGATAGATCGTGCAAGTGAGCCCCCCAACCCAACTTGGACGCATCTGTTAGGATGGTTTGGCATAGAGGCTGCTGGAAAGGAGAACCCACGAGAAGGTTTTCCAGTGACTGCCACCATTGTAGGGACAAAATGAGACGTGGGAGTTTCTGATTTTGTCCATTAACCAACCCGAGGCCTGTGTCCACTAAGAGGATAGGGTCCACTGGGCTGCTCGCATATAAAGGCGAGTATAGGGAACCACATGGACCACCGTGGATGCCATATGCCCCAGAAGTTGAAGCATCTCCCGAGCAGTCAGGAAGACCTTCATAGCTGCTTGGGAGGCCAGCTGTACTATACGAAGACACCGTGGCTGTGGTAGGAAAGCCCTTGACTGCCTTGTATCTAGACTAAAGACCCACCTTTTCTGTACAGCCTACGACCTCCCCCTCCCCTCCTCCATCCCAACAGCCCCTCCTTAGGTTTGTCTCGTCTTCCTCAGTTTGTTGGTCTGTTTGACTTTGACCTACTTGTACACTCTCTCTCCTTCTCTACCTCTATCCCTTTCCTATCACATTAATGGAGTTCTATTTCCTCTATCCCTCCTTTCCTACAGCGTTTTTGAACTGACCTGTTTTATGCTTATTGTAAACCGCACTGGTGTCTACGGCGTGTGTGATATATAAAGAAATGAATAAAGATAAAGATAAAGATAAAGAAAGAAAGACGAGCCCCTATGAATTCTAGAGACTGAGAAGGGGTGATGTGAGATTTTGGGAGGTTTATGACCAGTCCCAAGTATCAAAGGATTCACATGGTGCGAGAAAGAGCAAAGCTGACTTCTGGAGCTGCTGATGCTCGAATGAGCCAGTTGTCTAAGTAAGGGAAGACAAATATTCCTAGAGTTCTCAGGAATGCTGCTATTGTGGTAGGCTATGGCCTATATAATAGCCTGTACATGTATGAGCCTGCAAGCTAGGCCGGAGTCCCCACCCCCACTGCTAGAAATATTAGTGCTGAGAAAGACCAAAGTCAGTGAAGGCTGAGGATCTGCCTTAAACCGCTCTAAAATGCTTTTGATAAGTTTGTATTAATCCTTTATTCCATGCTTTTATGCTGATGCAGTGACCTTGTAGCAGGAATGTATTATGTCTAGAAACTGAGCCTGTGTTAGCATAGCCTGAGAAGGGGGAAGAGGGCCCAGTGAGAGGGTCCTCGATTGGATAGCTGCAGGGGGCGTTGGGACCAATAGAAAGTCTGCCTGTATCAAACTGTGAAGCTTGTATTAAAGGAAGTTGTTCCTGTTTGCCATTGCTCAGTCCTTTGATGCTTGGGCCTTGTGCACAATAAATTGGTTTGGATCCTTGTACTGACTCCGGGTATTATTTATTGCATGCTATCAGTGCTGCCACATGTCTTGGTGCGTTGTCCGGGAAATGTGAGTAGTGTGATGGTATTCATGTAGATATACCACGACTTCTCGCCTCAATAGGTTTTGTCCGGCCTGGAGCCGCCCCTGGCTGATTGCAGAGGGCCTTCGGCGCCACCCGTCCTCTTGTATCGGGGAGGGCTCCTCCTTGCCTCCGCTGGTGGCCGGTTCCGGCCGGCCTACACCTTGAACTTGAGGGGGGTCCAGGATCCAACCCATGATCCGGTGAGTAGAACTGTTCTGCTAATCAGTCAGTCTGTCAGTCAGTCGGGATTCTGGAATAGCGCGAGAGTCTGATCCCTCTCGGGGCGGTCCTAGTAAGTCTCAGAAGTCTTAAAGGTATAAGCGGAGACTGAACCCACCCAAGCCCCCAGTCAGTTAGGTTTTTTGGGAATGTCCGGATTTTATTCTGTCTTGAATGTCTGCGTGTGTGAATGAGGTCTTGAATACCGACCAAGCGAGGTGCTGCCTCCTGACTAGTGCAGTAAGAAAGGCGAAAGTGTTTGGTGGTGTTTGTCTTAGTGTCTGTTTACCGATTAAGGAAAAGTATTACAGTAGAATCTCATCTCAGGAGTCTTTACAAAGACAGCTGTCTCACTGGATGTGAGTCTCTCTCTCTTGCAAGCAGGGAGAGCAGGGGGCGTGTCTTTCACACAGCCCGGAGACAAAGACAGGAATGTATCCTTTACTTAACGCTTTGATGGTTTCAATTATTCTACGCTCTGCAGCTGGGTTAATTTGTGCTTATTTCAGGAATATTGTACCTGTTTTATTCAATATGTTTTAATAGTGATGTTCCTTCTGCTATGGTCATGTATTATATATCGTTCTTATTAACCCCGTTCGAGTGTTCGAGTTCCTCAATGCATTTATGGGCTTAACCTTGTCTTGTGTATTTTATGTTCCAGTCGTTAGCAAACACCGTTCGAAAAGAAATGATAGAGAAATTAATGAGACTGCTTTTGTTTTCCCTTTGACCTACGAAGTAGAGGTTAAGACCCCTGATAGGACTGAGACATCCCGAGCCAGTAACTACAAGAAATGCTTGAAATGTTGTCTGATATATCTGGGTTTGACTGCATAAGTATTTGTTCATAACTTACGGGAACAACAAAACGAGCTGTAACTGTATTCGTCTAGGATTTAGTGTATACAGCTGCTTTGTCTAGTAATTTACAGCTGCTTTGAGAGCCGGGAGAGAGATCTACTTGTTAAGATAATGCCTGTCTTTCCTGAACTGTAAGATGTGTACTGTGTTTTGTAAGGTCTTTTAAAATAGAAACATAGAAACATGACGACAGAAAGAGACCACATGGCCTATCTAGTCTGTCCTTCCATAACAACTACAACAGTCCACTTTTTACCTTTAGAGATCCTCTGTGTTGGTCCCATGCTTTTTTGAATTCAGTTACTGTCCTCATCTCTACCACCTCCACTGGGAGACTATTCCATGGATCCACTACTCTTTCTGTAAAGAAATATTTCCGCATATCACTCCTGAATCTATCTCCCTTCACCCTCATCCCATGTCCCCTCGTAGCAGAACTTGATTTCAATTGAAAGAGGCTCTCTCCCTGAACATTTATGCCATGGAGGTATTTAAACATCTCAATCATATCACCTCTATCCCGCCTTTCCTCTAAGGTGTACATATTAAGATCCTTAAGTCTGTCCTCATATGCTTTATAATGAAGCCCACTAATCATTTTAGTAGCCACCCTCTGTACCGACTCCATCCTGTTCACATCCTTTTGAAGGTGCGGTCTCCAGAATTGCACACCATACTCCAAATGAGGTTGCACCAAAGATTTATACAGAGGCATTATCACCTCCTTTTTTCTGCTAGCCATTCCTCTCCGTATGCACCCAAGCATCCTTCTAGTTTTTGCCGTCGCCTTTTCTACCTGTTTAGCTACTTTAAGATCATCAGACACAACCACGCCTAGGTCCCGCTCTTCTTTAGTGGACAAAAGTACTTCACCTCCTATACTGTATTGCTCCCTTGGATTGCTGCAGCCCAAATGCATGACCTTACATTTTTTAACATTAAATCCCAGCTGCCAAATTCTAGACCATTCTTCAAGCTTAGCTAGATCCCTCCTCATGTTATCTACACCTTCCTGGGTGTCTACTCTATTGCAGATTTTGGTATCATCTGCAAAGAGGCAAACCTTACCCGACAGCCCTTCCACTATATCACTAACAAAGATGTTAAAAAGAATCGGACCAAGGACAGATCCCTGGGGCACACCACTGGTAACATCCTTCTCCTCAGAGTGAGCTCCATTTACTTGTACTCTTTGTCGCCTCCCACCCAACCAATTTCTAACCCAAGCAGTAATCTCAGTTTCAGAAGTACAGTCTGCCATGCATTTCGTGAAGACTCTTGGGGCAGAAGCCAGACCAAAGGGAAGAACCCTGTATTGGAAGTGTCTGCCCTGGAAAAGGAATCAAAGGAATTTCCTGTGATCTGTATGGATGAGAATATGCGTATATATATCCTTTAGATCTAGAGAACATAGCCAGTCCTGACTCTGAAGGTATGGCAGAAGTGTTCCGAGAAAGATCATTCTGAATTATTCCCGTAACAGATACTTGTTTAATTCTCTGAGGTCTAGTATAGGCCTGTGTCCCCCTGCTTTCTTTGGTATGAGAAAGTAGGGGGATTAGAATCACGTACCCTGTTGGGGTATGGGTACCTCTTCTATTGCTCCTTGAGCAAGAAGTGATGCGACCTCCTGACCCAAGAGATTGGTGGCAGGGACCTGAGAATTGAACTGTCTTATTGTAGGAGGGGGCATACTGTGAAAATGAAGTCTGTACCCCTCTCGTACAATGAACAGAGTCCAGTTTTCTGATGTTATTTGTTGCCATCTTCTGGCAAAATCTGCCCTGGATGGTAAGGGGTTCTGGACCTTTCAGGACCAGAAAAACTAAGTTCTCTAGGAAGGAGTCAAAGCCCCTGAGGAGGCCGAGTCTGTTGAGCCGGTTGAGCTCTTGGAACTTGTGGCTTCCTCTGCTGTCTGTTCTGTTGTTGTCCCCTTTGGGGAACATGAACTGGACAGTGTCCCTGATGGGTGTAAGATGGGTAAAATTTCTTTTTCTTGTTGAAAAAGGGTTTCTTGACTGACTTTTTCTTTGCTGGGTTGGCTATAGACTTTGATAGTCTGTTCAAGGAGTCTGTTCAAGGTAGTATTTTCAGATTCAATCTGATTAGCCTTGTCTTGCTAATCCTTGCCAAAGAGATTTTCTCCTGTGCAAGGAATATTTCCCAGTTTATCTTGCACCCATTGTTCTAAGTCTGATGCCTGAAGCCAGGCAATACGACGTGCACCGATGGAAATAGCAGATGTTCTGCTAATGCATTCAAAGCAATCAAAGGTTGAACGGTTTACAAATTTTGAGACATCCTGGGCATGTCTGACCAGAGTAAGGAATTCCCCCTTTTTTCCTCAGGGAGAAGAGGGCTCATGAGCTCCAAGTCATCTGCAACGTCTTTGAGGAACATTCCCATATAGAGAATGTAGGAGCTAATCCTGGCTGCCAACATGGAAGATTGGAAACATCGACGCCCAAAGGCATCGAGAGTCCTCGATTCACGGCCCGGAGGATTGGAAGAATGTGTTTTAGCACTCTTAATCGTACGCATCACTGATTTCACTACCATTGTATGGTGTGGTAACTGAGTCTTTTAAAAGCCAGGACAGCTTGGAACTCTGTACATGGTATCGAGTCGTCGAGAGTGTGGAGACACCGTCAAAGGAGTTTCCCACATTCTTAGCATAAGATCATGCAAGATTCTGTGAATAGGCAGAGTAGCTGCCTCTTTAGGAGCCTTAGGGTACTGGAGGATTTCTAATTCTTCTGCTCTAGGTTCCTTCTCTGGAGTCACCGTGATTGCAAGACCTCAAGCTAAATCACATATAAAATCCTGGAAGGACATGTCTTCTGGAGGAGACATTCTTCATTGAGGAGGAGGAGATGGATACTCCGGAAGGATAGCTCTAGTACCAGAAGAGTCATCGGAATAAGATGATTTGAAGTATCTCTGCGCCGGGTGTTCTTGCAACGCACGGTACCGGTATCGATCCGTCGATACCCGAGATAGACTCAAGGCTCGGCATGGGGGGAAGCATACCCTTCGAGGCACTCAGTACTGGTACCGGTGTCAGTACCGATACCTGTGGAACCATCTGTAGTGGTCTTAGCAGTACTGAAGCAGCTAAGAGGGCTGCTAGACTGCGTTCGACAGCGAGGATTCTGTGATCCATCACTCCTGCCGATGCCTGGGTGTCTGTACCGGTGGAAGCGGCTATGACCCCAGAACATGGCACCAGTAGTTCTACAGAGGTGGAAGCCTCTGGAACATTCTGGAGCCCCGTTAATGCTTTGGAGATTGAGGCCTCCCGCCGGGGATATTTTGCCAGTGAACTTTCCTCGAGGGCAACGTCAGTGGCATCTCGATACTTGGAAGGAGATCTACCCTTTGAGGACCGACCAGTCTTAGAAGACTTAAGTTTAGCTACCTGAGATCCATGGGAGGAAGATGAAGCCCTGGAAGACGTCGATACAACTGACATCGTATCTGCGGCAAAAAGGGTACCAAGTTTTGCAGCTTTATTCTGCAGGCCCCTCTTGGTCATCTTTCTGCAGGAGAGAAACTCCGATGGAGAATGGTCAAGACCTAAACACTTAAGACACCATTCATGGGTGTCGGTGACGGAAATGGTACCGCCACATTTAGAACATTTCTTGAAACCACTAACTGGTTTTTCCATGTTTGAAGATAAATGGGCCTAGTGCCCAAAATGGCGCCTAACCCCGGGAGGAGAAAGGCCCCTGAAAGAAAATTTTAGAGAACTAGTTTTTGTGGGGTTTTTGGAAAAAGAAGAAAAGAGAACTGGTGGTACCAGTAGACGTCGAACGAAGGCAGACGCGACCACAAAATACAAAAGAATAAGGATCAATTTTTCTGCGGTGACAGGGTATGCGTCCTGTCGGTTCCGTGGAAAACGAAAAACTGAAGAGGGAGAGTTGGAAAGGCGGGAAGGCAGCACGCAGGCACTGTGGGATGCTCCCAAAAGCTTTCCTATTGGACGCTGGGAAGCGTTCCCGCGCAGGCTACGTCGGTACCGACAATTCCATATGTGAAGACAACATTCCTGTTTGTTCCTGGAGATTAAGAAGAAATTAGAACTTACCTGCTAACTGTCTTTCCTTGAGATCTCTCCGGGCCAGTCCAGGGACAGTAGGGTTGTCAATCCCTTCCAGCAGCTGAGCTGAGGACTGAATTCTGAAGTTTTGCTGGCAATCTAACTGGCTCCCCCTAGTGACCAAATCTCAGTCTACTGTTATCAAAGCTGAACATGAACAAAACGCACCCCTCATGAACTTTTTTTTTTTTTGTACCTTAGCCAACACCGAAAACTCTACTACTGTTACTTTTAAGATTCTTCTTCTTCTTTTTTTTCTTTTTTTATGTCCCCCGAAACTGTACGGGAGCCCCATAGTCCATAACATAGTCGAAACCCTGGACAGATAACCGCCAAGAAAAAAAACTTACCACACGCCGCTATGCATAGACATGCAACGGCTAACCACCATGGGCGGCTGATGCACCCTAACTGCGTTGAACAGAATACTAAGACCCTGCAAATGAAGGGGGTGGGCCCAGGACTGGCCCGGAGAGATCTCAAGGAAAGACAATTAGCAGCTAAGGTCTAATTTCTTCTTCCTCTTCATCTCTCCGGGCCAGTCCAGGGATAGTAGGGCAGTACCAAAGCAGTACCTAACCGCAGGAGGGATCCACTAGGCCCGCCACAATGGCTGAGGCCCCTACATTTGCGTCCCCTCTGGCCTGAACATCCAGTCTATAATGCTTAGCAAAAGTATGAAGGGAAGACCAAGTAGCCGCCCTGCAGATGTCCACTGGAGGCACCAACGCCAACTCAGCCCATGAAGTTGCTTGGCTCCGTGTGGAATGAGCACGCAGTCCCGATAGAGGAACTTGCCCCGCTGGCTTGATACGCCGCTGAGATAGCGTGCTTCACCCATCGGGCAATCGAAGCTTTGGAGGCCGCTTCCCCCTTCCTGGGCCCTCCAAACAGCACGAACAATCTATCTGTCCGCCGAAAAGACCTCGTTCTACGCAGGTATCTCCGCAGCACTCTCCCGAGATCCAACCTTCTCAGGGTTGAATCCATGGGCTGATCCTCCTGGCCCCGAAAGGTTGGCAGAGAGATAGGCTGATTCAGATGAAAACGGGATACCACCTTCGGAAGAAAGGAAGGAACTGGACGTAGCGCTACCTTCTCATTTGAAAAATGGATAAACGGCTCCCTACAGGAAAGCGCTTGGAGGTCGGAGATTCTCCGTGCCGAACATAATGCTACGAGAAACGCGGTCTTGCATGAACAATCTCTGAGCGACACTCCACTCGCCGGCTCAAAAGGAGGCTGCGCTAACGCCTCTAGAACCAGGTTCAAATCCCAAGGAGGAACTACCGACCTGAACGGGGGCCGCAGATTTTTAACCACCCTGATAAATTCTCAGAACATCCGGATGCCCAGATAAGAAAGCCCCCCGAACTTTGCCGCGAAAACATGATAACGCCGCCAACTGAACCTTTAAGGTACTGAGGGCTAACCCTTTCTCCAAACCATCCTGCAGAAAGGACCACACCTCAGGCACCAAGGCGTTGCCGGGAATAAGACCATGCTGTGCACACCAGCGCTCAAAGATACACCACACTCGAATATAGACCAAGGACATGGATCGCCGCCTGGCCCTTAACATCATGGCTACGACCGCAGATGAGTAACCTCTACGACTTAACCGTTCCCTTTCAAGAGCCAAGCCGTAAGCAAGATGCGATCCACGTTCGGCATCAGAAGAGGGCCCTGGCACAAGAGATTCATCCGAACAGGTAGCCTCCAGGGGCTGTCCGCTAGAAGACGCACCAAGTCAGCATACCATGCTCTCCTGGGCCAATCCGGAGCGATGAGAATCACTTGACCCTGGTGGCCCTCTATCCTCCGAAGGACTCTCCCAATCATCGGCCATGGTGGAAAAACGGAGAAGAACTCCCGCCGGCCATGGCTGCGCCAAGCCGTCGAGACCCTCCGACATGCGTTCCATGCGCCTGCTGAAAAACCGACCGGCCTTGACATTGTCGAAGGTGGCCATCAGGTCCATTACTGGCTGACCCCAACGCAGCGTGAGCTCGTGAAAAACCGCTGCATTCAGCTCCCACTCTCCTGGGTCTACCTTGTGCCGACTGAGGTAATCGGCCTGAACATTGTCTCGACCCGCGACATGAGCCGCTGACAACGCTACCAAGTGCGATTCCGCCCAACTCATTAACCGCTGACTCTCCTCCAGCAGGAATGCACTGCCAGTTCCGCCTTGCCGATTGATATAGGACACCGTCACCGCGTTGTCGGAGAAAACCCGTACCGTTTTGCCTTTCACGAGATGGAGAAACTGCTGAAGAGCGAGGAACACCGCCCTGAGCTCCAGGTGATTGATGGACCACTCTCTCAGCTCCGGCGACCAACAACCCTGCGCCATGTGGGAGAGACAATGCGCCCCCCAGCCCGCTAGGCTGGCATCTGTGGTGACGAGTACCCAATCCGGCTGTGCCAGAGGGACTCCTGCTCGTAGATGGCTGGGCTCCAACCACCACTGCAGACTGTTTTTGACCGCCTGTGAGTACGGCAATTTTTGATCTAGCGGCTGGTCTTGCGGCGACCATTTTGTCAACAATGCCTGCTGAAGCGGATGCATGTGTGCCCGCACCCAGGGTACCAGATCCAAGGCCGCCGCCATGGACCCTAGAAGCTGTAAGTACCGCCACGCCGTTGGCGCTGGTAAGCACAGAAAAGCTGACACTTGACCCAGAATCTTCTGAACCCGGTCTTCTGGAAGAAACACTGATCCTATTTCCGTATTGAACACCGCTCCGAGGTAAAGGAGCTGCCGCACCGGTTGCAAGTGATTCTTGGCTTGGTTCACTACCCAACCGAGCTGTTCCAGAAAACTCACCACCCGCACCGTAGCCGACACGGACTCCGCCACGGACGGTGCCCGAATCAACCAATCGTCCAGATACGGATGTACCAGAATGCCCTGTTTGCGCAAGGCCGCCGCTACCACTACCATGACTTTTGTGAACGTACGAGGTGCTGAAGCCAGGCCAAATGGCAACGCTCGGAACTGAAAATGCCCCTGAGGCACCGCAAAACGCAAAAACCTTTGATGCTCTGGCTGGATCGGGATGTGAAGGTAGGCCTCCGTCAGATCTATGGACAAGAGCACCTCCCCCGGTAGCACTGACCGAATGACGGATCGCAGGGTCTCCATCTGAAAATGCGGGACTCAAACAGCGGTTTACATGCTTGAGATCTAAAATAGGCCGAAAAGAACCTTCCTTTTTGGGCACCACGAAGTAAATCGAATACCGACCTAATCCTAATTGGTCCCGAGGAACTGGGATTACTGCCTGAAGTTGTAGTAACTGCTGAAGAGTCGCGGAAACTGCCTCTCTCTTTCCCGCAGAACCACATGGAGACACCACGAAAGCGTCCGGCAACGGACGAGCAAACTCGAGCGCATAACCGTCGCGAATAATTTCCAGAACCCACTGGTCTGTCGTTATGGTGGCCCAAACGGAAAGGAAGCTTTGCAAAAGACCCCCCACCGGACACTCCGTCTGGGCCAGCCTCATTTCATTGCGGCTTCTTACTGGGGTTCTGCTGGGCTCCGAAATAGCCTCTACAGAACCCCCGAGCTCCCCGAAAGGACTGCCTCCTGAATACAAAACACCCTCTCTGGTAGGGAGCAAACCTCGAACCCCGGAACCTACGAAACTCTCGGGCTTGCCGACTGGGCAGCAAGCTAGATTTCTGGCCCTTTGGGCGGTCCTCTGGAAGCCTACCGCCCTTGGAGTCTCCGAGATCCTTCACAATCTTTTCCAGCGCGGCTCCAAACAGCAGCGACCCCTTGTATGTCAGCTTACTAAAGCGAGCCTTAGAAGACGCGTCCGCCGCCCAATTCCTCAGCCACAGGAATCTATGAGCCGCAATCACCGATGCCATGGACTTAGCCGAAATCCTCACGAGATCATAAAAAGTATCCGCGAGGTAAGTCGCCGACGATTCCAACTTTGCGCCTTCCCAGGAAACGTTGTCATCACCTTCCACCCGAGCATCCCCTTGGATCCACTGAATGGAGACTCTGGAGACATAAGCTCCACAAATTGCCGCTTGCAACGCTAGAGCGCTAGAGTCAAAAGCTTGTTTTAGCAAAGTCTCTAACTTCCGATCTTGTAAATCTTTAAGGGCTGCTCTGCCCTCAACTGGGATCGTTGTCTTCTTTGTCACCGCAGCCACCAAGGCGTCTACCTTAGGCATCTTTAGCAAGTCCTGTTCCTCTTGCGGCAACGGGTAGAGCCGCCCAATGGCCCGTGCTCCCCGCAGAGTGGCCACCGGACATTCCCATTCCCAGAGTGGCCTCTGGACATTCCCATTCGGATTCCACCATCTGTTTGATCACTCGGTGTACCGGAAAACACCTCTGCTCTGCTTTAAACCCTTGAAGCAGAGGATCTTCCAAAGGCTCTTCCTGGGACTTCGGGAGAATAATATTTAAATCTGTGAGAGATTGAGCAATAAGGTCCCCTAATTCCTCTTTCCAAAAGACCCGAAACAGATTTGGATCTTCGCCGAGCCCCATCTCACCGTCCTCCAACTCCTCTGCCCAGTGCTCTACACCTGAATCAGAGAGGATCTCCCCCTCCTCAGCACTCTGCATAGCTGGAGTCTGTTAACTGACGCTATCAGTCCCCGCTCCAGCCCCCACTACCACGGCGGAGAACCCCTCCGCCGGATCTAGAGGAGATACCTCCCTCTGCTGAGCCCCTGCTTGCCCGGGGAGAGAAACAGCGCTGCTGTCCTGTTGTCGCTTAAGACAGTAAGTCTTATGCAGGGACAGAATAAAATCAGGTGAGAAAAAAAAAGATTCCAAGCCCCCCTGCCCTAAAGGCAGGGGCTGTGAAGGAGCATCCTCCACCTTTACTGGCTTTTTAGATTTCGTTTTCTTCTTCCCGGGTTTTTCCTGAGACGTTGCAGGAACGGGAGCCCTTACTAAAATGGCAGCCATTCCCGCCTTTTCTAACCCCCCTTGTGAAGTTCCTGACGCCGGAGAGGCCTCTGCTTTGCTCTCCATGATGCCACCGCAGTCCCGGTATAAAATACAGCCTAACCGAACACACTGCCGACAAAGCCCCGCGTCGGAAAGCCCTCGCTGACAATTACACCGAACGCATCCCGGCAACCGCAGCAGCATGCATCTCTGCACCAAACTCCCCAGATACCTAAACGAATTAAGAAAAAAAGAAAACCTATGCGACGCTGCTTTACCCAGCTAAGCCCTGCCGCTGTACCTGTGACACCGAGAGGCCGAATCTACGAGCTACTCAACCTCCTGCTGCTAGCGGGAGAGTGCTCTCTTCGCCGGAGGTGGTATGTTGGACTCTGGGGCTCCCAGATCCGTTCCTGCTACAAATCGTCACTTTAGGCTGGAAATCGAGGCAGGCTCTGCCTCTTGCCTACTTCTGCCTGCCTCGGTCCTCTGTTTTTTTTCTGTTTTTTTTCCAATGTAAAGAACTCCTGTGCCGACAGCGATGTTCCCTGCTAGGGTCCCCCACCGACAGACACTGCTTTTTTCCCCAGAATGAATAAAACAATAAAAGAAGCACTTTCTAAAGTCTACTTTCTCTTTGTCTCTGCAGGAGCCAGAGATATCCACGTCCCTTCCAGCTGCTGAGGACTGAAAGACTGAGGTTTGGTCACTAGGGGGAGCCAGTTAGGTTGTCAGCAAAACTTCAGAATTCAGTCCTCAGCTGCTGGAAGGGATTGACAACCCTACTATCCCTGGACTGGCCCGGAGAGACGAAGAGGAAAGATGCCATTTATAAAAGAAGAAAGGAGCAAAGGAATTCTAGAGTGAAATAGAACAAATTTTAACGTGATGAAGAAATGTTTAACTAAAAGAGAGGCAGAGTACTGCTCTTTAGGGGCAAAGCTTTTCCACCTGAAATAGAGCTATTCCTAGACCCAAAGGGGGAAGCCTCATCTGGATTTTTAAAGGAAGTCCTTTTTGTTCTGGTTTGTGTTTTTTAACAACTGGAAATGTTCGGCTTGATATGAAAGGGAGACAGGACAATGCTCACTGGATGCAGAGCTTTCAATTTGTCATCCCCTCCCATCCTATATCCTGGGTTTCTTATGTAAACTCAATTATAATCTATAATCAAAATTATTCCAACTCTGCCTAATTAATTGGAATACTCATTGCCATTAATTAAACTCCATCTATTACCTCACTTTTGAGCCTTTACGCCATATCCCTTGTCTCTAGATACTACTTAGAGCTGCAAAGAATTCTATTAAGCCAACTTTAATTTTTAATCAGTCTAGAAGTGAAATTGGATTCTTACACTATAGTATTACTCACACCTCCTACTTGCACTACTGGCCTTTCTTACAGCCTCATTCCTTGCAACCCCTTTTTCAGCTAACTCCATCTGTAACTCACCTAAGTTTAGTTCTCCCCGTCATGGCCTCTCACTATTTAAACTCAAAGCTTCCTAACTTATTTTTTTGTGTGTATATCTTGTCCATCTATTTTGATGGGACTGTAAGCTCCAAAAAGCAAGACCTGTCTCTTATATGTCTGTCAAGTGCTGCATACATCTCATAACACTACAGAAATTATGACAACTACAAATATCCACAGTGTGAAGGATCACAGAGAGCCTAGATTAGCAGTGGAGAGACTGGGAGTTTAAACCTACTTGAGGCAAGTTCTTAGACAGGCGTAACAAAGATGTCACAGTGTAGGATCTTTCAAGAATATACAATATAAGTGAACTATTTAAATGCAGCAGAGGCAAAAACTAAAATATAAAACAAGAGAGACTAATATAGCAGCAAAAATAAACTACAAATTGTTAAACAGAGTAGTTAATACAGTAAGGAAGAATTCCCACAATATTCAGCACTGAGATACATTAAGATCCTGATGGATATGTAATATTCTTCACAGGAGTAATATCTAACTTTTGCTACATAACTATTTGAGTTTCTACAGAGAGCCCGTCCTCAGATGTAGATGAATCTCAGGAAAAGCAGTTCCAAAACACATTTTTTTTCAGAACTCCTGTATTTAATTTCTATTTCTTTTTAAAGGAACAGCCATGCAAAAAGAAAGGCACAACAGTACAAGTCAATTTAATAAACATAGTAGCACTGCACATTAAAGCAGCGTACTATTGTCCTTTCTTAAATCCAGCCCATATGACAATGCACACTACTCTAGTCAAGAGTGACTTTAATTCTCAACTGCCTTCAAAGAAAGCTCTCTCTTGCTTCCTGTCTTTGTTTCTACTTCCCCCAACATTCATAGCCACTATCTCAAGGGCCATAACATTGTAGCAATTCTTGAAGAGCTGATGATGCCTTTAGTCATATTTCTTTGCCTTGTGATCACTCAGTTTCATCCTATTCTGTTTTAGGAAGCAGGAGCATAAACTCAAAATACCCATTTCTCATAATAATAATCATTACACATGCTTTCCCCCCATAGGAATACAGTGAAAATTACAATTTAGAACTATTACTATAATTATTTAATTCAGGAAGAGCATAGTTACTCACCTGTAACAGGTGTTCTCCAGGGACAGCATGAATCAGTCCTCACATATGGGTGACATTGGCGCTGATGGAGCCCCACGGAAGCATCTCCCCAGCTTTCAAAGAAAGCTTTTGGGAGATGCAACCACCATGCGCGGTCACCTTCCCGCCCAAGGATGCCATCTTACGCAGTCAGATGACAGCTAGAGCGGACAAAAGATGACGGCAAAAATTGTACAGCAACTCCAAGGGGAGGAGGGAGGATTGTGAGGACTGATTCCTGCTGTCCCTGGAGAACACCTGTTACAGGTGAGTAACCACGCTTTCTCCAGGAACAAGCAGGAAGTCAGTCCTCATATATGGGACTCCCTAGCTACAGGCTACAGAGAACCTATAGAAAAACACAGCTAAACCATGAGCAGCCACAAGCAAATCTGAGGACAGACTCTGAGGACCCCAGTGTCCAGGAAGAACCATCACTCCGGCAGCCTGAATAAGGAGGATCGGAGGGCAGGAGTTGCCTAAACCCCAAACAAATTATGGAGTATGGCCTGGCCGAAGGCACTGTCCCATCGGGACTCCCTCTTCAGGCAGTAGTGAGCTGCAAAGGTGTGAACTGAGGACCAGGTGGCGGCCCGGCAGATGTCTGCCATAAGGACAGAGTTTAGGCTTACAACAGAGGTCGCCATAGCCCTGATGTTGTGCACTGTGACCTGGCGCTCCAATGAGAGCCCAGCCTGATCATGGGTGAAGGCAATGCAGTCTGCCACCCAGGTGGACAGGGTC
Source organism: Ichthyophis bannanicus (assembly GCA_033557465.1). NCBI lineage: Eukaryota > Metazoa > Chordata > Amphibia > Gymnophiona > Ichthyophiidae > Ichthyophis > Ichthyophis bannanicus. Next base: position 364,292,802 of record CM066033.1, on the reverse strand, counting down.
TCCTTGGTAATAGCTTCCCCCAGTCGACTGGGGTCATATGAAACGACAAGCTGCGCAGCTTTGTGGTGGCCCTAAGTACATTGCAGGTAGAAGGACAGGGCCCTCTTACAGTCCAGAGTATGGAGAACAGCTACAGCCTTGTCAGTGTGGGGCCGTGGAAAGAAGGTGGGGAGCACGACCTCCTAGTTGAGGTGGAAGGTGGATACCACCTTTGAAAGGAATTTAGGGTGGGTACGAAGCACGATCCTATTCTTGTAGAAGCTAGTGTAAGGTGGCTTGGCCACCAAGGCCTGAAACTCGCTGACTCTGCAGGTAGAGGTGAGCACCGCCAGGAAGAGTACCTTCCAGGATAGATAACGCAAATGGCAGGTAGCCCGAGGTTCAAAAGGCAGCTTGGTGAACTGCTTCAGAATCACATTTAGATCCCATTCCGCTGGGGGCAAGTGGATGGAAGGCTTAGAGAGCAGCAAGCCCCGCATAAATCAGGTAATGAGGGGCTGTGCAGAAAGGGGTTCTCCTTCTACAGAGTGATGGTGCGCTGACAGCGCGCTGACAGCGTTGGACTTGAGTCCGATCTGTGAAAGGCGGAGCAAGTACTGCAGCACTGTGTGCACCTGGCAAGAGAATGGGTCTACCCATTGCTCCACCCACCATACTGAGAATCTGCGCCACTTGAAGGTGTAGGCCCGTCTCATGAAGTTCTTACGAGAGGCCAGGAGGACTTCCTCCACCTCCCTTGGGAGGTTAAAGGGTGCTAAGGCGACCCACTCAGCAGCCATGCTGTTAATGCAGGGACCCCAGGATGGGGTAAAGAAGCAAGCCCACCTCCTGGGTCAGCAGTCCCGGAGCATTCCCCAGAGGAACTGGGAGCTTCATCAAGAGGCGGAGCAACAGGGTAAACCAAGGCTGCCGGGGCCACCAGGATCATGGAGGCCCTGTCCTGCAGGACTTTGAAGAGGGTCCAGGCGATGAGTGGCATGGGAGGAAAGGCATACAGAAGGCCCTCAGACCATGAGATGAGGAAGGCGTCCGCTGCTCTCTGGGACGGATGCGGTTGGGGACAGCAGAAGTGGGGCAACTGAGAATTGGCTGGGCTGGCAAAAAGGTCTAGACTTAGGGTTCCCCAGAGTTGGAATAGTCACCGAGTCACCCTGGAGTCTAGTCATCATTTGTGCAGCTGGAGGACCCTGCTCAGCCTGTCTGCTAGGACACTGTCTTGTCCCAGAAGGTATATTGCCCTGAAGAGCATTTCCTGACCGATCGCGTACAAGCAGAGGGCTACTGCCTCCTGGCAGAGGCGCTGAGACCCTATGCCCCCCTGCTTTTTCAACCTGGTTGTCCATTTGGACTAGCACAGACTGGTTCTGCAGGCGGTGGTGGAAGGTCTTGAATGCCAGAAAAATGGCCTTGAGCTCAAGCAGATTGATCTGCTGCTGGTTCTCCACTAGGGACTAGTTGCCCTGCTTGCGCAGTTCCTCGCAGTGGGCATTCCAGCCCAGTAGGGACGTATCTGTGGTAAGGACCATCTGGGGATTTGGGGGCTCGAAGGGCATGTCCTTCTGCAGGTGCTGTGTGCCCTGCCACCAGTCGAGTGACTCTGCTAGTTGATAAGACACCGAGACCCTGTCCTGGAGCCTGCCCATGGCTTGTGTCCACTGTGAGCAGAGGCACCACTAAGCTGCTCGCATAGGGAGGGGACTGTGGATGCCATGTGGTCTACTAGGCGGACCATGGACAGCACAGACACTGCATGATACCACTGCACCTCAGTGGCCAGGGCTCTGAGGTGATCTGCCCTGTTTATGGGGAGAAAGGTCTTGACCTGGAGAGTGTCCAGACAAGCTCCTATGAACTCTTGATCCTGTGCTGGAGCGAAGTGAGATTTGGGGTGGTTTATCACAAACCCCAAATGCTGTAGGACCTTGATGGTGTGAGCCATGGCCTGCTGTACCTCGGTGGCCATGTCCCCTTTCACGAGCCAGTTGTCAAGGTATGGGAAGATAAAGGCCCCTTGAAGACGAAGATAGGCGGCCACCACTGCCAGGCATTTAGTGAAGACTCTTGGTGTGGAGGCCAGGCTGAAGGGTAGTATCCTGTACTAGTAGTGGTGACCCCAGATCATGAACCTCAAGTACTGCCTGTGACTGGGATGAATAAGGATGTGGGTATAAGCATCCTTTAGGTCCAAGGAGCATAGCTAATTTCCCTGCTGAAGGTAGGACAGCAATGTTCCAAGAGAGAGCATTTTGAACTTCTCCCGTACCAGGAACTTATTTAGGTTTTGCAAATCTAGGTTAGGCCTTAGGACCCCTGTTTATTTTATTTATTTATTTGAACAGTTTTTTTATACCGCCCCTTCCAGTGATCAGGGACGGTTTACATGGAACAAAAACTTGAAGATACATGGAACATTCTTTTTGGGACCAGAAAGTACCTGGAGTAGAGCCCCTTTCCATCTTAGGTGATGGGGTACTAGCTCCATGGCCCTGTCTCTGAGAAGGCCAGTGAGTTCCTGCAGTAACAGGGTCTGGTGCAGGGGAGTCCAAGGGGGCTCTCCTGGAAAGAAAGGGGGAGGTGTCTGGTCCAGGTGAAGGAGGTAGTCTTCTCTGACCATTTGAAGTGCCCAGGTGTTGGTGGTGATGGCAGGCCACCGATGGGCAAAATGAATCAGATGCCCCCCTGTTGGCAGCTGTTCCCCCAAGGGTGGAGAGGCCATGCTCAGGGAATTAAAACCTTGACCCATCCTGGGCAGGAGCCTGTGTTTGGGGCTTAGAGCCCTTAGCTTGCGTTGGCCCTGGCCCACTCCTTTGCCCTGGTGACCCTGCTGCGGGGTCTGGGGGGTTTCCCCGGCGGTTGTTTTTTGGGAAGGATGGAGGTCTTCCTCGAGAATCGAGTCCTGATAACGAACTTAGTCTCGATCTCCATGGCCTTATCCTCCATTGGTTTGCCAAAGAGGTTTTCACCAAGGCAGGGGACGTCGAGGAGTTTTTCCTGGACCCACTGCTTGAGGTCCGATGCCTGGAGCCTGGCCTGCAGTGGCCACCCTCTCTTTAAACTTGAAGCCGTCATAGGCGGTTTGAGACATGTACTTTGAGCATTCCCCGACGCACTTGAGGGTTTAGAATCGCTGGAGGTGATCTCCACTGAGAGCCGCTGAGAAACCTGTGAGTTCCTTTGCTAGGTCTCAGATACATGCCGATATACAGCTGATATGCTTGCATTCGGCAACCCAGCATTGAGTCCTGGTAGCATTTGTGTCCAAGGGCGTCGAGAATACGGGACTCCCTGCCCAGGGGCACAGAAGAGTGAGTCTTCGGGCTTTTCTGCCAGCACATGGTCGACTCCACCACCATAGAGGTGTAAGTAAATTGCGCCTTCTGGAAGCCGGGGCCCCGCTGGACCTGGTATATGGTGTCCAGGCATCAGCTATCTATCGGCACCGATGCTGGTCTCCCAAATCCGAAGGAGTCATCGCTTAAGGATTGCGGAGACGGGGTCCGTCAGGGCCGCCCTTAGGTGGAGCCTCATACTGGAAGATTTCAAGCTCCTCCGTGTGAAGATCCTCCAACTCTGTGGTGAGAAACAAGGCCTTCGCCATGTCCCGGACAAACTCGAGGAATGAGGTGTCCTCGGGAGGGGACCGGTATCTCGATGCCAGGGGAGGTCGATCTGAAGGGAGATCGCGGTGTTTACACGTCTCCGGGAAAGTCTCGTCCTCAGACTCCCAGTCCAAGTAGTCCGTCGAGAACTCGCCTGACAGCTCCTGAGGCATCAGGCTCGGATTGGGTCTTCAATGACCCACGGCTGTTGCTTGGCCAGAGCCACATGCGCTTGCCGGGGAGGATCTCGCTCCCAAAGACCAGGAACGGGATTGAGACCCTCGCCAAGGATTGGCTCGAAGCCCGGGGAGCCATCGACATAAAAGTCCATGCTATAGAAGTCCATGCAGTCTCTGCACAAGCACCGATGGGAAGGGGACCACAAATGCATGATGGCAACTCCCAAACTCTTTCTTTGAAAGCTGGGGAGATGCTTCTGTGGGGCTCTGTCAATGCTGACATCACCCATATGTGAGGGCTGACTTCCTACTTCTTCCTGAAGAATCTGTTATATATAATTTTGGATCTTCTACAAACAAGTGACAGAGAAAGAACTTTTTCTTACAAAATTCTGAACTCATAAAATGTTCCTCTTAAAACGTTCAAGTGTTTTCTTTAAAAAAAATTCTACCAATAATTTGATTACCTCATTTAGAACACCACTGTACAAAAAATAGATCTTAGCAGATGTTTACAGGCCCTCGGGCAAATGATGAGTTTTCAACAAACATAGTTCAAACAGTCATTATTTTCTTTTAACCCACAATTATGACTCTGTATACCAAAGACCAGCACATTTGGCTTCCACTTGTATTGACCTGACTCAGACATACCACGCCACACTACTAATTCTTCAAATCTATAGCACCCACCATTCCTACGTTTTCCAGAGGCAAACATAATGACCAGAAAAATAAGGCCACGCCCAAAGGCTTGCAGTATGCATGGTCAGCAAGTTAGAAAGAAGTTTTACCTGAGTCATAGCTTACAGCTCAGAAAGTAAGAATATGTAAAGGAGACAAAGGCTGCTTTTCTGAAAACCATAATTCAATGATTCAGAGGAAAACTCTCAAAAAGTGCCGGCCCAAGGGTTTCTGCCACCCGAATATGCCGCCAAACACCCCCTCCCCCACCCAAGTCTGTCTTTGGGAATGGCTCGGCGCAGGGGTGGTGTCCGCAGCAGGCCATGTGCTTTAGCATACATGGCCTGCCACTTCTGACCCCCCACCGATGCAACTTCCTGTTGGGGGGAGGGGCAGAAGTGGTAGGCCATGTGTGCTGATGCACACAGCCTGACTTTGGCGCCATGCCACTCACTGAGATCAGCCATCCTAGGTGGCTGCCTAGCCCACCTAGTAAACGGGACGGCCTTGCAACCAAACGAATCACTATGCTACAAACAGTAAACTTTTTTCTGGTTTACATGGGTAGGTAACTCATGCAGAACAAACAAAGAAGCTGACATCAATATGCAGCTGGGATTTCAAAAGAATTGAGACAGATGTAAAATACAACAGAATTACATCTGATTTTATTCTCTGGTCACTTTCTTTTGCCATGAATTTATCATATTATTTAAGTTACATGAAAGCAAATAAAATGTACACAGGTCAGTGTTAACGTAAATCAAATTATTACTTGCTCTATTATAACGTCACTCAGCAACAATACACTTACTGTGTCTATGTAAATGTTTTAATAGACAAAGACTATTTTACATAGGTCACTGGCATCAGAACTGAGATATCCTGTTTGTGAAGGGCTCAACTCCCCCTGTATTTTGCAAGATTTTGCTGAAAAAGAAGCCTTTTGTTAAACACATAGAAGAATGCTGGCAAATAAATGGGCATTTGTAGATATGTTCAGCAGGAAGAGTAAATTAAAGTTACCTACTAATTGTTTTTCCTGGAGTAAATCCAGTCTAGTCCCAACCTCTGGGTTTTGTTCCTCCTCCAGCAGCTTTGGAGACTGAGACAACATCATCCTTTTGTGTTGACCCTGGTATATCCTCTGGGGATCAGTCTCCTCACTCCAGTAACCTATTGACAAAGCAAACTCACCGGAGCAACAATTAAGTAGTAAACAGTACTACCAACCTAACCAACTAAACTATTATTATGAGTAATACTACTATTATTAATACTATTTTCCTTTATTGAAGCAACCTCTCAGGCCTGCATTCCCTCCAAAAGGAGAGAGAACCACAGAGAGAGAAAGAAAGCGAGAGTAGGGACCCTCCTATCTAACTCCGATGTGTATGAAAAACTGAAATCGCTCACCTGCTATGTTTCATGGGCTTCAGGCCTTCGCACCCTGCAAGAAAACACCGGGAGGGATACGGGATCAGACTGGATTTACTCCAGGAAAAACAATTAGCAGGTCAGTCTAATTTACTCTACCTGATCGTCTCTCCAGTCTAGTCCCGATCTCTGGGTATGTACCAGAGCAGTAAACACACTCAACGGGAGGGACATGCTAAACCAGCCTGAAGCACTGCAGACCCAAAACACGCATCCCCCCTTTCCTGAACGTCAAGGCGATAATGTCGGACAAAGGAATTTAAGGAAGACCAAGTGGCCGCCTTACAAATCTCTGCCGCTGGCACTAACCGGCACTCCGCCCAAGACGCCGCTTGTGCCCTAGTGGAATTAGCCTTCAGTCCCTCAGGCACCTCTTTTCCTTTCAAAAGATACACTGACGCTATGGCCTACTTAATCCACCTGGCAATGGATGCCTTGGACGCTGCGTCCCCCTTTCTGGGACCCCCAAACAGGACAAAAAGCCTATCCAACTTGCGGAAACTGGATGTTCCTTTAAGATACCTCTTTAACGCCCTACACACATCCAAAGAATGACACTGACTAGAGGCGGAGCCCCCTGCCGACCCGCCGAATACTGGTAAAGAAACCTCCTGATTCAAATGAAACGGCGAAACCACTTTAGGCAAAAAAGATGGTACCGCCCTCAAAACCACCTTCGTATCATAGAAGGACAAAAAGGGCTTCCTACAGGATAACGCCTGCAACTCTGAGATTCTTCTAGCTGAACAAATCGCCACCAGGAAAACAACCTTGGGGAAACTGCTAGATACGTATGACCTAGATTGACCACTGTTGGAAACAGGATACTGGGCTTGATGGACCTTGGTCTGACCCAGTATGGCATATCTTATGTTCTTAACCTTGAGAGTGAGATCCTTTAAGGACGCTCAAGACAACGGCTCAAACGGTTCCTTCCCCAAGGCCTCTAAGACATAAGGGAGACTCCACCTTGGTACTACTTGTCGAACTGGCGGCCTCAACAGACACACTGCCCTCAAAAAACATTTGACGTCGGGATGGACCCCCAGCGCCACTCCCGCTACCTTTCCCCTATAACAGGAAAGCGCCGCTACCTGGACTCGCAAAGATGAGGCTGCCAAGCCTTTCTCCACCCCATCCTGCAAAAACACTAATACTTGCGGGGTGGACGCCCTTAACGCCTGCATCTGCCGGCTTTCACACCACGCTTCAAAGACGCGCCAGATGCGAACATACGCTAACGATGTCGATCTCCTCCGTGCATTCAACAACGTGCCAATTACTGAAGCAGAGTATCCTCTCTTCCTTAACCTCGCCCTCTCAATAGCCAGGCCGTAAGCGAGAACCAATCCACATGAGGCATGTACAGAGGCCCCTGAGACGACAGATCTGGTTGCCACGGAAGGCACCATGGCTTCTCCACCAAGAGCAGCATCAAATCCGTGTACCATGGACGCCTCGGCCAATCCGGCGCTATCAAGATCACCTGCCCTCTGTGGCGCTCGATGCGCTGTACCACCTTTCCAATTAACACCCAAGGTGGAAACATGTAGAGAACCACCTCCTCCAGCCAGACCTGAATGAGCGCGTCTAGGCCTTCCGACATCCTCTCTTCTTCTGCTGAAAATCGCTCGACTTTTGCCGACTGAAAAGTTGCCATGAGATCCATCACCGGAGGACCCCACCGGCGTGTCAACATCTCAAACACGTCTCGGTGAAGAACCCACTCCCCCGGGTCCACCTTCACTCGACTCAAGAAGTCGGCTTGCACACTGTCCACTCCCACTACATGTGCTGCCGACAACGCCAAGAGGTTTACCTCGGCCCACTCGAACAACTGTTCGGCCTCCACTTCCACTGGAAGACTGCTCGTGCCGCCTTGCCGATTGATGTAGGCCACTGCGGTTGCATTGTCGGAAAACACCCGGATCCCCTTTCCGCAGAGACAAGGTTGAAACGCGTGCAGAGCCAGTGTTACCACTCTCAATTCCAATCTGTTGATTGACCAGCTTTTCTCCTGATCTGACCACTGCCCTTTGGCGAAACTTCCTTGAAAATGAGCTCCCCAGCCGAAGAAACTGGCATCTATTGTTAGAGGAATCCACTCTGGCGCCTCTAAGGGCATCCCCTTCTCCTGACACCCCGGGAGCAACCATCACCGCAACGACTGCCAGACCTCCCTCGGGCATGGCAGTCTGCGCATCAACGGGTCGTTCTGATGTGACCAACTCCTGAGCAGAGCCCTTTGCAAAGGTCTCATGTGTGCTCTCGCCCATGGGACCAGCTCTAGAGTCGCCGCCATGGTCCCAAGCAACTGCAGGTAATGCCACGCCGTGGGGGCAGCTCTTTCCAGAAATTGCCGGACCAGACTCCGCAAACTGTTCACCCTTTGCTGTGGAAGGAAGATTCTCCCTGCTTCTGTATCGAATCGAGCCCCCAGATATTCGAGGTGTTGCAAGGGCACCAACTTGCTCTTTGCCATATTGACGACCCAACCAAGACTGTAAGAACGACACCACGTGGCTTGTAGCCGCTTCGCTCTCGGTTTTGGACTTTGTTCGAATCAACCAATCGTCCAGATAAGGGTATACCAGAACTCCCTCTTTCCGCAGAGCTGCCACCACAACCACCATTGACTTTGGTGAACGTTCGTGGCGCTGCCACTAGCCCAAAAGGTAAGGCCCGGAACTGAAAATGACCCTGCGGAACTGCAAATCTGAGGAACCTCTGATGCTCCTGACGAATAGGAATGTGCAGGTATGCTTCCAACAGGTCCAGGGATGTGAGAAACTCCCCTTTTCTTACCGCCACAATCACGGACCTTAAGGTTTCCATGTGAAAACGGGACACTCGCAGACAATGATTTACTCTTTTTAGATCCAGGATTGGCCGAAAAGTTCCCTCCTTTTTCGGGACTACGAAATATATGGAGTACCGACCGCAGCCGCATTGGCCTGGAGGCACCAGCACCACCGCTCTGAGGTCGAGAAGCCTTTGCACCGTCTCCCCCACTGCTTTGGCCTTTAATGACGCCTTGCCTGGAGATAGGACGAAGGAATCGTTGACAGGCCTCTGAAACTCCAGCGCATACCCTTCTCAAATGACCTCCAGCACCCACTGGTCTGAAGTTACCCAGACCAAGGCATGGTAAAACTCCCATAGCTGACCCCCTACGGACACCCGATCCACCTGGGTCCCCCTGGCTTCACTGTGTCTTCCGCATGCTTGCGGAGGAAGAGGAAGAAGCTCTGAACCCTCTTCCTGCCCCCCGAAAGCTCTGAAACCCCTGGTTTTGACTTGGAAAACGTCCTCTGAGCCTGATTGAACTTAGGGAACCGAAAACGGCGATATTCCCTCTGTGGACCTCTTGCTGCGGGAGCCGAGCACCCCTGCTTCTGTTTATCTTTGGGCAGCTGGCCTTCCTTGGACTCTCCCAGATCCTTCACAAGCTTGTCCAAGTCTTCCCCGAACAGGAGCTTCCCCCTGAACGGCAACTTACTGAGCCGGGCTTTGGAAGAACCATCCACAGCCCAATTGCACAGCCAAAGGCACTGACGGGTAGCCACCACCGATGCCATACTTTTGGACAACCCTCGTATGAGGTCGTAATGAATATCCGCCAGATAAGCCGCTCCAGATTCCAGACATGATGTTTCTCCAATGGTATCCTCTCCTTGTTCGCCTTGGATGTGTTGCGACCAGCACAGGGAGGCCCTCGCTACCCACGCTCCACAAATGGCCACCTGCATGGAGAGAGCATTGACCTCAAAAACCTGTTTTAACAAGGTATCCAGCTTTCTGTCCTGAGCATCCTTGAGGGCTGCACTCCCCTCTACTGGGATGGTAGTTTTCTTCGTGACTGCCGAGACCGCGGTATCTACCTTCAGAGCCTTGAACAAGTCGCGATCCTGATCCACCAGCAGGTAAAGCCGACTCATTACTCTAGACCCCTTTAGACTTGCCTCCGGCATGTCCCACTCTTCCTGTATCATCTCCCGAAACACACTGTGCACCGGAAACGTCCTCTGAGTCTTCCGAAAGACCTGAAGCAACGGGTCCTCCAATGTGGCATCCTCTGTTGGGCCAGGGGAAGGAATATTGAGTGCCTTAAGCGTCTCAGAAATGAGAGCCGGCAACTCCTCCCTTCGGAAAATGCGGACAACTCTGGCCTGATCCTCCTTATCCGTGATTCCACCTTCCTCCACTTCGTCCTCAGCATCTAAATCCAGCTCCCCTTCGTCGGCGTGCAGAACCTCCGAAACTACGGACTGATCTCTCGGCTCTTTTTCCATTTGTGTTTTCTTGGCCCCGCTGCACGGCGGAGCAGCACTCAGCAGTGTCCCCGGCCACTTTTCTCCGTGTTCCCCATCAATGGAACCTGATGGCTGTCCCTTCTGCTGACTGCCAAACGCTTGTTGAATCAGAGCCACAAACTCCGGGGGAAAAATAGCCGCCAGTCTGCCCGGCACTGAAGCCTACGTGGACGGGAGAACTGGCGCGGACGAAGTTCCTGCCACCGGCTCCCGAAGTGGTAACTCCAGAGAAGCTGCATCCTGCAATTTCACCGGCGCCTCTGGAAGCTCCGCTTCCCCAGCTAACGAGATCGCTACGGTGACAGCATCCTGCACACAGCCCTTACAGACCCCTGTGTCTGACAGCGCTCCCCTCTTGGAACCGCAAACTAAACACAGCTGCTTAGAGGGCATCTTGCTTAAACGCTTGTATAGCCTGTCCTGGCCTGTAGAGGCCCTCAGCTACCACCCCTTCAAGCACCTTCAAAATCGTGCAGTTTTTTTTTTTTTCAAAAACAATGCAGCCTTTTTAGCTCCCCCGAGCCTGAAAATGTAATCAAATTCAAAAACCGCCGCTTTCCGGTGACCCCCGCAGACTCTGCAGGCTTTCAGGAAAAACTGCGGTTTTCCACGTTGCCGCCACGCGGTAGGCCCAACTTCTGAAGCTCACACTCTAACTAAACGCGGCCCCTTTACATTTTGAAGAGCACTGCAGAAGGGTCCTTGCCGCCCTCGCGTTCCCCCCGAACAGCTGCTCACAGCATCGGGAGGACTGCGGGGTGCCAGAGAGCAGGAAAGTCTGACATGCACTTTCTCCTGTCAAAACGTTCTCTGGCCGTCCTCTTCACAGTGCTAGCAGGCAAATCCTCTGCGTGCGCCGACTTGCTCTCAGAGCCCCGGTTCCTCACCCCTTCAGCTGGGCTCGGAAACCAGCGCTCTTCACAGCGTGAGCTGCTTTTTCCTGACCTCATTCCCCTCTACCAGGCGAGGAGGGAGGGAGGGAGAGAAGGCCTCAGCAGCCTCTTAAAGAGAAGAACTCAATTCCCCCAAAAAACAAAAAATAAAACCAAAGTTCCTTATTCTATACTATAAATAACTAATATCCCCAGAAAAACCTCTCTCTTCTTAATTGTTTCTCCAGTGAACCCGGAGCCCCCAGGTTCACTGCTCCTCCAGCTGCTTGGAGAATGAGGTAACTGGAGTGAGGAGGCGGATCCCCAGAGGTTATACCAGGGTCATCAGAAAAGGATGACGTTTGTCTCAGTCTCCAAAGCTGCTGGAGGAGCAGCAAAACCCAGAGGTCGGGACTAGACTGGAGAGACGATCAGGAACAGCAATTTTACAATATTGCATGTAAAAAAAAAGTATTCTAATTTGACAAATTTGCATCGCTGCAGCCAAGAATATCTTTTGCAGGATGTAAATAAACAGGTAGACAAAGGAGAGCCCATTGATATAGTGTATCTGAATTTTCAGAAAGCATGTGACAAGATCCCTCATGAGAGGCTCTTGGTGAAATTAAAAAGTCATGGGATAGGAGGTAGTATACTACTGTGGATCAAACTAGTTAAAAGATAGAAAATGGAGAGGAGGACTAAATGGTCAAATTTTTCAATGAAGAAAGGTGAATAGTGGAGTACCCAAGGATCTGTGCTGGGCCCACTGCTTTTTAACATATTCATAAATGACCTGGAAATGGGAACAAGTGAGGTGATCAAATTTGTAGATGAGACAAAATTATTCAAAGTTGTTAAAAAACAAGAGGATTGTGGAAAATTGCAAGAGGACTTTGATAAACTGGAAGCCTGGACGTCCAAATGGCAGATGAAATTTAATGTGGATACATGCAAAGTTATATGCTTAAGGAAGAACCACCCAAACTATGGTTACACAATACAAAGTTCCACATTAGGAACCAACACCCAGAAAAAAGATTGGATTATACGTTGAAACCCTCTGCCCAGTGTGCAGCGGTGGTCAAGAAAGCAAACAGAATGCTAGGAATTATAAAGAAAGGAATGGAGAACAAAAGCAAGGATATTATAATGTCTCTGTATTGTTCCATGGTGCGACTACACCTTGAATATTATATACAATTCTTGTTGCCATATCTTAAAAACAATATAGCAGGATTAGAAAAGGTACAGAGAAGAGCCACCAAAATGGTAAAGAGGATAGAAGGAAAACCCTATGAGGAGAGGCATTTGGGCTCTTCAGCTTGGAAAAGAGCCAGCTGAGGGGAGATATGATAGAGGTCTATAAATTAATGAATGGAGTGGAATGGATAAATGTAGATCGGTTATTTACTCCTTCAAAAATGGAAAGACTAGGAGACGCTCAATGAAGCTACAATTTAGCTCCATTTATGACTAATAAAATATTTTTTTCACTCAACAAGTAATCAAAGCTGGAATTCGTTACCGGAGGACGTGGTAAAAGCTGTTAGTATAGTTGAGTTTTAAAAAAGTTTGGACAAGTTCCAGAAGGAAACGTCCATAAACCTTTATTAAAGAGAACCAGGGAAATCCACTGCTTACCCCAGGATAAGCATTATGTGTACCTTTTTGGGAAAACTGCTAGGTACTTGTGACCTGGATTGACCACTGTTGGCAACAGAATACTGGGCTTGAATAACCCAGGGGCGGCTCTATCATCAGGCAGCAGTTTGCTGGGGGTGGCATTCCGATGGCGGTGGCACTCCGGCTCTGTTTTAATTTTAGATTTTTCCCCCCTGGCCTGCCTCGCCTCGTGGGAAAGCTGAGGCAGGCCAGAGGGGGCAAAATCTAAAATGAAAACAGCCGGAGTGCTGCCGCAGGATGTATCAGCCTGAAGGCTTGCAGAATGGCAGGAAGAGAGGTGCAGGTGGAGGGAGGGGGGGGACTAGAGGATGCATTCTGATCAACAGGGGGAGGGGGAGACAGGAGGACAAGTGCTGGACAATGGGGGAGGAGACAGTGGGACAAATGCTGGACAACGGGCGGGAGACAGGAGGACAAATGCTGGACAACGGGCAGGAGACAGGAGGACAAATGCTGGACAACACGGGTGGGGATAAGACAGGAAAACAAATGCTGGACAACACGAGGGGCAAGAAGAGAAATGCTGGAGAGAGGGAAACAGGGAGACAAATGCTGGAAAATGGGGGAGGGGAGAGACAGGAGGATAAATGCTGGACAATGGAAGGGGGGACAGGAGGACAAGTGCTGGACAATAGGGGAGGGGGCAGGAAGACAAATGCTGAAGGGGGAAGCAGAGAGAAATGTTGGATGGAAGGAAAGTAGGGAGACATGCTGGACAACAGGGGGGGAGAGAAGAGGACAAATTTATTTTATTTATTTAACAATTCTTATATACCGTACTATTTGTTATCAGTGCAGTTTACATTTAACAAAGAATACTCAGATCAGAGAAGACTGATTGAGTTTACATTATAACAGGGAATAGAACTTGGAGAACACGGGTAACTATTTACATATTGACATATTTCAGGACAGATGCAGAATACATGAAACTATATACATAAAGATATGGCATAATAGATGATACTTGATCTGAAAGTATGTAAGAAGGTTCCAGGCTGGCGAGAGAATGCTTGGGGCCTGAGAGTTATGTTGTGTAGGGGGCTCTAGTAGGGGATGGGGGATGGTTTCTTAGAGTCGGGGAAGCAGCTTGAGAGAAATGGAGCAGAAAGAGGTGGTGTTTTATTGCTTTCCGGAATTGTAGGTGGTCTCGGATCACTCTGATTTCTGGAGGGAGGTCGTTCCAACATTTTGGTGCGTAGTGGGCAAAGGTTCTTCTCCTGGTTGTTTGTGAGCACTTTATGGAGTCTTTAGGGATAGACAGAGTGTTGTCTGTTGCTGTCCTTCTGGATCTGGTTTTTGGAGTAGGTGTGATGAGTTCCTTGAGAGAATTGGGAGCGATGTTGTTGATAATCTTGAATGTTATTAGAAGAATCTTATATGTTAGCCTGGAGTATATCGGTAACCAATGGAGATCCTTAAGTATTGGTGTGATATGGTCTGATCTGGCTAGACCGCAGAGGACACGGGCGGCGGCGGCGTTCATAGCTTGTTGGAGAGGATTGAGAGTGCTCTTTGGTAGGCCATAAAAGATTAAGTTGGCGTAATCTAAATGTGGTAGTATGAGGGCCTGGAAGATAGTTCGGAAGCCGTCAGCAGGTAGCATAGGTTTGAGATGTCTCAGTGTTCTAATTTTGTTGTAGATGGACCTGGTGATGTTTTTTGTGTGTTCCTTGAAATCGAGATGCTGGTCCAGGGTAATGCCGAGATAGCGTATGGCATTACGGCTTGGAAGCTCCGCACTCTTAGGATGGAGGGAGGAGAGAAGCTTTTGTTCCTTGATATGAAGAGTACCTCTGTTTTCTTGAAATTAATGTGGAGGTTTTGGGTAGTTAGCCAGTCTGTGATTGCGTTGAAACAGTTGACAAGGTTGGTGAATTCCGGGTGTTTGACTTTGAACGGGGTAAATAGCAAAACATCATCGGCATAGATTAGGGTAGAAATATTGAAAGATCGGATGATGTTGCATATCGGCTGCATATAGATATTGAACAGCAGAGCCAATAGGGAGGAACCTTGTGGGACACCTTGTTGTTGGTGGAATGGTGCCGAAGGTTTAGAACCAACCCGGAATTGTTGCCAGCGATCAGCTAGGTAAGATTTACACCACTCCCAGGCAAGGCCGTGAATGCCCTTTTCCAGGAGGCAGGTAAGTAGCTGGCTGTGATTGACAGAATCGAAGGCAGCTGAGATATCCAGGAAGATGAGGGCGAAACCATTTTCTGCGTTGTCAATTCCTCTATTCAGGGTGTTGGTGAGGGTGGTGAGCAGAGTTTCTATTCCATGCGATTCTCTAAATCCGTACTGGTAGGGGTCGAGGGGGGCTGCTATGTCTATATGTTGTTGGATTTGTCTGTAGACGACTTTCTCGATTATTTTAGCGAGTAGAGGAATGCTCGAGATGGGTCGGTAAGATTCTGTCTTTGCTGGGTCGAGTCTGCAGTTCTTTAGGAGGGGTCTTATTGAAGTTTGTTTGAGTAAAGAGGAGAATGAGCCGGTTGCAAAAGATAGACAGATGATGTTTAGTAGAATTGGGCTGAGTTCAACTCGAAGGGTCCTGATCCAGTGTGCTGGGCAGGGGTCGTTTGAGGCTGTTGAGGTGTTGATGCTGGCAATGAGGTCTTCGATATTCTTCTCAGCAGGGGGGGTAAAATGTGTGAGTGATATTTGTGAGGTGGGAGTTTGGTGGGGAGGGGACACTGTTGTGCTGGCTGATTACTTGCTGTGAGGGATTTGGATTGTAGGAACTCGGCATATGACTGGGGGGGAATTGGGACAAGTTGGGTGGGGGAGGGTTCCTTGATTAGGGATTTCGCTAGGTTGAATAGGTCTCTAGGTTTATTGATTGAGCGTTGGAGGAGCTGGGCGTGGTATTCACTCATTCTGAGGTATATCCTCTCACGGTGAGACTTCAGGAGTTCAAGGTAGGCTAATTTGTGGGTCTGGGATCGGGAGCGTCTCCACTTCCTCTCGTGCTTCCTGAGTTCGATGAGGGAGGCGCGGAGTTCTGCTGAGAACCATGGAGCATGTTGTCTTCTACTTTTACATCTGTTGTGGGTTTCTGAGTTATTGGAGGATGTTGGGTAGGCGAATGCTGGACAAATGCTGGACAATATGAGGGGGTGGGAGGATAAATGCTGGACAACAGGGGAGGAGGGAAGCAGGGAGACAAATGCTGGATGGGGGGGATGTAAGATGACAAATTCTGGACTACGGCCAGCACTTACCCAGTAAGCTGGGTAAGTGTGAGGGGGGAGCACCAATGTCATGAGGGTGCTGGCGCTAGTTGCCCACTTCCCATTCAGGATGGCCTGCGGAGCACCAGTGGCCTAGTGGGGAGTCTGCTCGCAGGACATGCTGCTCCTGCAGGTGGAAGGATATGACTAGCGACTGCAGCCTCTCAGTGTCCTTTGGGCAGGGT
This sequence comes from Ichthyophis bannanicus, assembly GCA_033557465.1. NCBI lineage: Eukaryota > Metazoa > Chordata > Amphibia > Gymnophiona > Ichthyophiidae > Ichthyophis > Ichthyophis bannanicus. The sequence continues at coordinate 364,276,611 of CM066033.1, read as the reverse complement.
CTCCACTAGGCCATCGGCACTCCACAGGCCGTCCTCAATGAGGAGTGGGGGCAAGCGACCAGCAACAGTACCCTCCTGATGCTGGCTCCTGTGGGCAAGCTCTATTTCTCTGGCCGGAGTCATGGCTTACACAGCCCCTGCCTGCAAGACATACCGCTCCCAAAGGCAGAAGGGTGTGTAAGGCAATGATCATGGCCCAGAGAAGCAGAGCCTGCCCATTGAATCAGCATGTCCTGTAGGTAGAGGATGTGCAAGGCCAATTGTGCCCTGCCACTCTGAGCTTGGATCACGATCTGCACAGCCCCTGCTTGTGGGACAAATTGCTCCGTGGGCAGGCTCTGCCTCTTGTACATAAATGGGGGGGGGGGGCATTGGGAAGTGGACATGAATGGGCATAGGGAGTCAGAAGGGAGATGCTGGGCGCAGGGGGGGGGGCGAACAGGGAAGCAGTGGGGATAAGATTGAGGTGGGGGGGGAGGCTAGGTAGATACTCAACATGGAAATGGGTATAGGGAGAAGCATGGAGTGGTGATGTTGGCCAGGTGGGTTATGGGGAGACTATGGGAAAATGCTGGACTTGTGGAGGGGGAGACAGAGGGGAGATGCTGTACTCTGGGTAATAAAGAGAGAAGTAATGCAGGACATGAGGGTAATAGGGAGAGAGAGAAGATGAATATGGGGTAAATAGATTAAGAAAGACGGACAGATGCTGGACATGTGAATAATAGGGAGGGGAGGGGAGGGGAGGGGATGGGATGGGATGGTATGGAGATGGGGTAGATGCTGGTTGCATAGGGGATAGGAAAGGAGATGATAGACATGGAAAGAAAGAGAGAAAGGAGGTACTGGATGGAGGGAAAGAGAAAGCCAGAGAGAGAGAGACACTGGATGGGTGATGAGAGATATTAGACATGGAGAGTGAGCAAAAGATTGGGGAAAAATGGACCAAGGAAGAGCAGCTAGGGAATGGAAGGACTAGGGTGAAGGTTGAAAAGCAGTAGGTAGATGGCGTAAAAAAGAGGGAGATTGAGAGCTGGGTAGTAAGGAGTAGTGAAATCTGGGTGGCCAGAGAGAGAGAGAAATAAATGGAAGAAAGATGGAAAGAAAAAAAATCAATATCCAAGATGGAAGGAAGTGAAGAAAACAAAAGGAGAGACAAGAAATGGCAGATGGACTAGAGACCATAGAAAGAGAGCTGAGAAGACAGAAGAAAGCAGAAGCCTCAGATCAAGACCAGCACGATCAGAGTATAAAATGGTCAGACAACAAAGGTAGAAAAATAATTTTATTTTCAAATGAGTGATTGGACTTTGCGCAATTTTTATATTTTACACAGTGCAAGGAAATGCGTCTCTTATTTCTCTGGTATTGCACTGCATGCAGAGTCTGGCTTCTTGACCTTTCAGTTTAATTTTTGTCTACATATTTTTACTTTACTTTAGGTTATTTTCACTTATTCTATATTTAGTGAGGGTCTGTGTTCTGAGCGTGTGTCTGAGGTCAGGCGTTCTGCTAACATAGAGTTTGTATGAAGGGATCTGTACTAAAGTAATTTGAATTGTTCAGCTTTTCAAATAGGAGTTGGATGTTCCAGGGCCCGCTGCAGTATTTACAGTGATGCTTTTTTTGGGGAGGCTCCTTATGTGAGTTTTGGAAGATGGTGCTCGTATGGTATAGAGATTTGCTCTATAGATCCTCAGTGACTTTTGTAGGGTTTTGTATTTTATTTATTTAACAAGAGTTTTTTTATACTGCTTTTATCATTTTTAGTCAAAGCAGTTTACATTGTAACTTCAACTTGGTAATGTACATTAAACAGGGACACTGATAAACTGGATTTTTCTGAGGTAATAGAGGGTTACGTGACTTGCCCAAGGCCATAATTAGTGCAAGTGGGACTTGAACTCTGGTCTCTTGGGGCCCAATATTCAACTGTGCTGATTCTGGAAGGGCTATGAGCCTTGTCAGCACCTAGCCCTCCCCGCCGACCCCTAAACTGTATATTCAATGCTGCAGATATTCAGATCTGGTGATCACCGCAAAAGCCAAAAGCTGCTGATACTAATCAGGCAGCAGTGATATTAGATGCTACCCAGTTAGCGATCTGCTTCTTAAAGATAGGCAAGGGTTTTCCTCGCCTGTCTTTAAGGCAAATTTCGCTGCTGCTCAGTTAGTGCCATTCTTCACTTCAGAACGCCCCCAAAATGCCCTGATGCTAACTGGATAGCATCGGGGCATGTAGGGGACTTAGGAGGGGACATCCAATGGCACTAACAATGTAAGTGCCATTGAATATCCTCAACTAACACATCTACATGGTTTACTAGGCTGTAAACCATGTAGATGCTTTTTGAAAATCAAGCCCTTGGGTTCCTAAGCCAGTGCCTAACCATTAAGCTATTCCTCCACTCCTATTAGTTTACAATATGTCTGGTACAGGAGAATGTTTGTTAGTGAGATAGCCAGAATCCAATTTTTATTTTAATTAGATATTGAGTTTTGTGGATGGGCATCATAGTTCTGCTCTGCACCTGTTTTTGAGTGAGGGGGTTCTGTGAATGCAAAATACTGTATATGTTCAAAAAGAAAAAGCAACTATAACATAGTTCATAACAAAATAAGAGTTAAAATTTGGTTGTTATAAACTATGCAGTGATTCTCGCTTTTTCTTTTAGTTCCATGGTGCGCAAACATCTTTTTATTTCCTCCACATTATCTAATTGACTTTATGATTTGGTTCATCCCTGACTGCAGTTTTGAGAAAGATCCTCCCTCTCCCCGGCTCCAGGGGATGGGGGGGGGGGGCGGCGCCATCTCATCCGTTACCTCAGGCAGCAGATTGCCTAAACTACTATATCTAAACTACTAGAACGAGCAATCCGCCACCACTGCCTCGACTTCCTCACTTTCCAGGCCCTCCTGGACCCACTACAATCTGGCTTCCGTCCCCAACACTCCACTGAAACGGCCTTACAAAGGTCTCCAATGGCTTGTTCCTCGCTAAATCTAAGGGCCTCTACTCTGTCCTCATCCTTCTCAACCTCTCTGCTGCCTTTGACACCGTCGACCACAATCTTCTCCTCACAACCCTCTCCTCGCTTGGTTTCAAAGACTCCATATTATCCTTGTTTTCCACCTACCTCTCCCATCGCTCCTTTAGTGTATGCTCTGGCGACTCCTCCTCTTCTCCCACCCCGCTCCATGTTGGTGTACCCCAGGGATCTGTCTTGGGCCCCCTCCTTTTCTCTCTCTATACCCAATCCCTCAGCACGTTCATCTCCTCCCATGGCTTTCAGTACCATCTCTACGCCAATGACTCCCAAATCTACCTCTCTACAGCTGATATCTCTCCAGCGATCCAGACCAAGATCTCTGCCTGCCTGACATCGCTGCCTGGATGTCTCATCGTTGCTTGAAATTGAACATGGCCAAGACTGAACTCCTCGTCTTTCCCCCCCCAACTCCTCCCCATCTCTTTCCCCCTTCTCAGTCTCCGTGGATGGATCTACGATCCTTACTGTTTCCTCGGCCTGCAATTTTGGGGTTGTCTTTGACACCTCTCTCTCCTTCTCCACACATATCCATCTCACAGCTAAAACCTGCCGCTTCTTTCTCTACAACATCAATAAAATCCGCCCCTTCCTGTCTGAACACACTACCAAAATGCTTATCCACTCCTTAATATCCTCTCGCCTTGACTATTGCAACCTTCTCCTTGCTGGTCTCCCCGCGAGCCATCTCTTCAATCTATACAAAATTATGCTGCTCGACTAATTTTCTGCCATTCTGGCCATGCCCACATTACTTCTCTTCTCAAGTCGCTTCACTGGCTCCCAATCCAATTCCGCATCCAATTCAAACTTCTCCTAATGACCTATAAATGCATTCATTCTATGGCCCCTCAATACCTCTCATCTCTCCCTACATCCCCTCTCGGCAACTTCGCTCCACTAACAAACTACTTCTATCCAGGCCTTTCACTCGCACCGCTCTCGACTTCGCTCCTTTCAACTTGCTGCACCCTACGCCTGGAACAGCCTACCTCTGTCCATACACCAGGCACCCTCTCTGGATCTCTTCAAATCCAGGTTAAAGACCCACCTCTTCACTGCTGCGTTCAGATCCTGACTCCTATCCTTCATCCTAACCTAACCCCATTACTTTCATAACCGAACTGTAAACGACCACTTGGTGTTTTGCACTGAACTGACTAATGCTCTGTATTGTCACAACCAGATTGCAAGCTCGGATGAGCAAGACACTGATGAGCAGGGACTGTTTCTTGTATTTATATCTGTACAGCACTGCGTGTGTGGCGCTATATAAGTGTTTAATAGTAGCAGTAGTAGTAGCCGCCTTGAGCTGTCCCTGGATTAACCAAATATGGCATTTCTTATGTTCTTATGGGTTCCTGGCTGCAGTAACACCGATAGAAAGCCCCAGGTTGGGCCATAAGGAAAAAACTTCCATCAGATTTTCTCTAGGGATCTCCCTGGTGGTTAGTGGAGGTGCAGGAGCAATCCTTGGAAGTTCCTGGGTTTGAAATAGCATCTCTGATCTTCCTAGCAGTAATCTTGCAGTAATACTGCTACTAGGCATCAGCAGCTTGAACCTTAGTGGTTGTACTACAAGACTACTGCTAAGAGGTCAGAGGCATCATTTTTGTACCCAGGCACTCCTGCCCACCCCCTACCCAAACTAGCCACCAGGAAGATCTTGTAAGAGCAGAGGGAGAAAAAGGTTTAGGGGGGAGGAATATCAGAGGTGAAGGGGTTTTGTTTTCCTTAGCACCTGCCCCCCTTTATTTATACCCCAAGGCTAAACAGGTAATTGTCACTTGTGCATGCTTCAGGGAAGGTGCAAACGTAGATGGGGACATTTTCTGATATAGACATGTATTTCCATTTAAAGTAAGTACACACATATTTACAGGCAATGCCCCAAACACCCACACCACATCCCCATGAAATTTCTGCATCTCAGTTGATATATACATTTAAATAGTGACATTCTAAAATAGCCTCCTGAGTCTGACAATCATACAGCATGTCAATATACCAGAAACACTTAAAATGGGTAGTGAATTTCAAAGTTTGTGGGGGATCATGCGGAAGGGGGGTGCTGAGCGGAAGCTGTGTGTGATTGAAACTTCCGCACTGCATCGTTAAAAAAATCCTGTTTCTAGCAGATTTGTAGATGCATTGCGAGGATGAATGGCTAAAGAAACTGTTAAAACGCTCCATCATGGAGCTTTGAGAAAGCAAATGTCCTCAATCAGGAGGCAGACCACACCAGATTTTAGGGAAAAGGTGATAAATTTTACATATAAGGAGTGGATTCTTGCAACAGGTATAACAGCAGACTTGATAAAATACAAAGACAGCAAAAATCAGTTAACTTTCAGGACTTCAGTCCTGGGTTGATAGGAATCACCAGTAATTTTGAGAAGTTAAGAAACGTTTCTAATCCGATGGGATCCAACAGGTGTTATCCTATTCTCTAACTTAAAATTCAATGGCAAGGAGAGATGGTTTATTATTTGGATGTTAAGAAAGCAAAGAAATTGCTTTTGCTGTATTTTCCAGATGATCTGCCATTACTCACCTGTAACAGGTGATCTCCGGGAAGAGCAGGAATTGAGTCTTCACATATGGGTGACGTTGGCACTGATGGAGCCCATGCAGGACCGCTCCCCAGCATCCGCTAGGAAAGTTTTTGGGAGCATCCTACTGTACCTGCGTGACTGCCTTCCCGCCTTTCCAACTCTCCCTCCTCAGTTGGGTTTGTAGCTGAGCTAAAAGGAGAGAGAAAAAGAGAGAGAGAAATACAACTCCTAGGGGAGGAGGGTGGGTTGTGAAGACTCAATTCCCGCTGTTCCCCAGAGATCACCTGTTACAGGTGAGTAACTACACTATCTCCAGGAACAAGCAAGAATGTAGTCTTCACGTATGGGACTCCCTAGCTTGGAGATGCCAGGGAGATGACAACAGAGAGAGCAGTGAAACACAGGCCTAAGTGGGTCATGTATCCTCCAAAGGATATCTGGTATCAAAACCCGGGAGGAGGGGTAGGAGTTGATCTAAGTCTGAAAGAGATGCTGGAGAACAGCCTGGCCAAACGAGGCATCCCAATGGGAGTCCTTGTCCAAGCAGTAATGGGCCGCAAAGGTGTGGATAGAGGACCAGGTTGCTGCTTTGCAAATTTCATCAATCACCACTGAACATAGGTTTGCCATGGAGGCAGCCATTGCTCGCACATTGTCTGCTGTGACATGACCTTCAAGAGAAAGTCCCTTACTCTCATAGTTAAAAGATACAGTCTGCAATCCATTTGGAGAGTGTTCTTTTGGAAATTGGTAGACCCTGGTGACTGGAATCAAAAGCATAAAAAAAGCTGTGAGGCCTTTCTATGCTGCCTAGTTCTCTGAAGATAAAAGGCCAAAGCATGCTTGCAATCCAGAGTATGTAGACTTCTTTCTGCACTACAGGTCTTGGGAAGAAAACAGTAAGGTAAACCGACTAGTTCAAATGAAAAGGTGAAACCACTTTTGGCATAAAGTGAGGATGAGTCCTAAGGACTACCTTATCATGGTGGAACTGTATATAAGGACGATCAGCCACTAAAGCCTGAAGCTCACTGATGCGTCTTGCAGAAGTGAAGGCAATTAGGAAGATGATTTTCCTTGAAAGAAACTTCAGATGTAGTGACTAGGAGTTTGAAGGGTGGCTTCATGAGCTGTCCAAGGACAAGACTGAGATCGCATGCCACAGGCGGTGGCTTAATGGGAGGCTTAGTTAAAAGTAGACCCCTCAAAGATGCTAAGAGACAGTTTGTCCATTAAAGGGCATGTGGAAAGCCGCAATGGCACCGAGGTAGACCCTTACTGAATTAGTTTTGAGTCCAGAGGATGAAAAGTGGAGGATACACCTAAGTAACGCCTCCACAGGAATGGAAAAACATAGAAACATAGAAACATGATGACAGAAAAAGACCATATGGCCTATCTAGTTTGTCCTTCCATAACAACAACTACAACAGTTCACTTTTTACCTTTAGAGATCCTCTGTGTTGGTCCCATGCTTTTTTGAATTCAGTTACTGTCCTCATCTCTAAGGATTACGTTCCCTTCTTGAACACCAGATTGAAAACCTTCTCCACTTAAAAGCGTAAGCACGCCTTGTGGAAGGTTTCCTTGAGGCCAAAAGGATATCTTTAACCTTTTGAGAGAGGTTGAGATCCTAAAGTTCTAAGCTCTCAGCAGCCACGCCATCAGGTGTAAGGACTGGGGGTTTGGGTGCAGAAGCATCCCATTCTCCTGCGATAGGAGATCTGGAGCACATCCCAACTCCAGAGATTTGGCTTGAGAGAGACGTGAATACCACGTTTGATGCGGCCAGCCCAGGGCTATGAGGATCATGTAGCCCCTGTCTCTCTGAAGCTTGAAGAGAGTCTTGGGGATGAGGGGAATGGGAGGGTAGGCATATAGGAAGTCCTGACCCCAGTGGAGGTGGAAAGCATCCATCGCCTGACTGTTCTGAGCAGGTATTCTTGAACAGAAGTGGGGATGTTTGGCATTCTGAGGACTTGCAAACAGATCTACATCTGGGGTTCCCCAGATCCGAAAGATTCGAGCAATGTGATCCGAATGGAGAGATCACTCGTGTGGCAGTAGTACTCGACTGAGTTTGTCTGCCAGGAGGTTCTGTTTGCCAGGGAGATACACCGCTAGTAGGTGGATCTGATGGCATTCAGCAAAAGACCATAGATGTAGGGCTTCATTGCACAACGCTTGAGAACCCTTCCACCTTGCTTGTTCACATAGAATATGGCTACCTGACTGTCCGTCTGGACTAGAACGATTTTGGAGCGAAGGTTGTCTTGGAACACTCTGAGAGCACTGAGGATGGCTTGGAGTTCTAACAGATTTATGTGAAGTCGAGCCTCCTGCTGAGTCCAAAGACCTTGAGTGGAGAAATTGTCAAGATGACACAATTTGGACGCATCCGTCATCAGGGTAGATTGGTGTGGTGGCATCTGAAAAGGTGACCCTACGAGAAGGTTTTCTGGTGATTGCCACCATTGTAGGAACAAAATTAGACGTGCGGAGATCATGATTCTGTCCCCCAGATGACCTGGTGCTTGAGTCCACAGTGAAGCTAGGATCCATTGAGCTGCACGCATGTGCAGACGAGCATAGGGAACCACATGTCCAGTGGAAGCCTTATAACAGAGCAACTGGAGCATTTCTCGAGCAGTTAGGAAAGTATTCATACTTGCTTGAGAAGCTAGTTGAACTATTTGAGCGCTGCGGACCTGTGGTAGAAAAGCCCTTGACTGCTGAATGTCTAGGATGGCCCTTATGAACTCCAAGGTTTGAGAAGGGGTGAGTTGGGATTTTGGAAGATTTATTACAAATCACAAGTGTTGAAGAACCTGCATTGTGTGGGAAAGAGCAAAGCTGGCCTCTGGAGCTGACGATGTTCAGATGAGCCAGTCTAAGTAGGGGGAAGAGTAGTTACTCACCTGTAATAGGTGTTCTCCAGGAGCAGCAGGAATCAGTCCTCACATATGGGTGACGTCGGTGCCGATGGAGCCCTCGTGCAGAGCATTTCCCCAGCTTTCAAAGAAAGCCTTTGGGAATTGCAGCGCGCATGCGCGGTCCCCTTCCCACCCAAGGGTGCCATCTTGCTCAGTCTGATGACATAGCTAAAAGACAGCAAAAAATTAGCAAAATAAATCATATGACTGCAACTCCAAAGGGAGGAGGGAGGATTGTGAGGACTGATTCCTGCTGCTCCTGGAGAACACCTGTTACAGGTGAGTAACTACTCTTTCTTCAGGACCAAGCAGGAAGTCAGTCCTCACATATGGGACTCCCTAGCTTAAGGCTACCGGAGACCTCAAGCGGAAAAACGAGCTCCCTCTATCTCGTCAGCACAGAAGGAAGGAATCTTCTCTGAGAATGCCCCCGACCGGTAGCCCAACAGCAGGGCCGGAGGGTAGGAGTTGCCTAAACCCCAAAGAGATTATGGAGTACTGCCTGTCCGAAAGCACTGTCCCTGCGGGACTCCCTCTCAAGGCAGTAATGGGCCGCAAACGTCTGGCTTGAAGACCAAGTAGCGGCCCGGCAGATGTCTGCCAACGGAACAGAGCGGAGATGAGCCACTGACGCAGCCTTCACCCTGACACAATGAGCCGTGACTCGACCCTCCAACAAGAGGCCGGCTGCCCCATAAGCCCAGGCGATACAGTCAGCGACCCATATGGACAACGTACGCTTGGAGACAGGGAGCCCCAACTTATTGGGGTCAAAAGAAACGAAAAGCTGAACAGCCTTCCGATGCTCCCGCGTACGGTCAAGGTAGAAGGATAATACCCTCCTACAGTCCAGGGTATGCAAGACCATCTCAGCCCAGTTGGCATGCGGCCTGGGAAAGAAGGTCGGAAGAACCACCTCCTGATTGAGGTGAAAAGGTGAGACAACCTTAGGAAGAAACTTAGGGTGAGTCCATAGGACTACCCTATTCCTGTAGAACCTAGTGTAAGGAGGATCAGACACTAGTGCCTGCAGCTCACTCACTCGCCTAGCAGAGGTGAGAGCTACCAGAAATAAAGTTTTCCAGGAGAGAAAACGGAGAGGGCAGGTAGCCATAGGTTCAAAAGGCGAACAAGTAAGCCGCTGTAAGACCACATTCAGATCCCACTCAGGGGCCGGTGGACGCAAAGGAGGCTTAAGCAGAAGGAGGCCTCTGAGGAAACGAGCCACCAAAGGGTGGTTGGAAAGAGGCCTGCCGTCCACCGGCGAGTGGTGTGCTGAGAGAGCACTAAGATGAACTCGGACTTAGTTAGACTTAAGGCCCAGATTGGAGAGGTAGAGCAAATATTGCAACACTACTGCAACCAAGCATGAGAAGGGATTCTCACTGTGCTGAGCACACCATGCGGAGAATTGACGCCACTTAAGAGCGTAGGATTTCCTGGTGGATTGACGCCGAGAGGCCAAGACTACGTCTTCCACCTCTCGAGGTAGTAGTAGGGGAGCCAGGACTACCCTTTCAGCAGCCAGGCCATCAGATGAAGGGACTGGAGGTTGGGGTGCAAGAGAGTCCCCTGATCCTGAGATAGGAGATCGTGTTGAAACCCCAGAGGAAGAGGTGTGTTCACCGCCAGCTGTAGCAGAAGCGGGAACCACGGTTGCCTCGGTCACCTGGGGGCTATGAGAATCAAGGAAGCCCCGTCCCTGAGGACTTTGAACAGCGTTCTGGACACTAGTGGTGTGGGAGGAAACGCATACAGTAGGCCTGTGGACCACGAGATCAGAAACGCATCCGCTGCTACTCTGAGAGGATGCGGTTGTCTGGAGCAAAATCTCGAGAGTTGCCGGTTCAGAGGACTGGCGAAAAGATCCATGGTGGGGAGTCCCCATCTGAGAAAGATCTGCTGAACCACCAATGGGTTTAATCTCCATTCGTGTGGTTGCAGGATCCGGCTCAGTCTGTCTGCCAGGCAATTTTCCTGACCTGGGAGGTAGACAGCCTTGAGAAGGATTCCGAGGTAGACAGCCTTGAGAAGGATTCCGTGATTGACAGCCCAAGAGCACAGTCGTTGTGCCTCCTTGCTTGTTCACATAGAACATGGCAACTTGATTGTCCGTCTGAACCAGTACAGACTGGTGAGAGGCGAGGTGGGAGAAGGCTCTCAGAGCTAGGCGTATCGCCCGGAGCTCCAGGAAGTTTATCTGTTGAGTAGCCTCCCAAGGAGTCCAGAGACCCTGAGTACATGTCCCTTGGCAATGTGCTTCCCAACCGAGAAGAGAGGCATCGGTTGTCAGCACCTGAGTATGCGAAGGGGATTGAAAAACCACTCCGAGCACCAGATTCGGAAGATGAAGCCACCATTGTAGAGAGGAGACCAGAAGGTCGGAGATCTTCACAGAGTCTGCTAGGCCCCCTGTGGCTTGATGCCACTGAGTGCGAAGGCTCCACTGAGCAGGTCGCATGTGCAGGCGGGCATTGGGGGTGACATGAACCGTGGAAGCCATATGACCGCGTAGTCTCAGGAATTGCCTGGCAGAGACCAGGGAATTGCTGCGAAACTGGCTGGCCAGATCCATTAGCCTGTGGGCCCTGTCCAGAGGCAGAAAAGCCTTTGCTTGGAGTGTGTCTAGTCTGGCCCCTATGAACTATAAGTTCTGGGACGGGAGCAAAGTGGACTTTGCAAAGTTTATGACAAACCCCAAGTGCTGAAGCAGAGCCACAGTGCGAAGAGTGGCCTGGTTGGCCTCTTGGGAAGATTGGCCCCTTATGAGCCAGTCGTCCAGGTAAGGAAACACAAAGAGACCCTGAAGCCTCAGGTAGGCCGCCACCACTGCCAGGCATTTGGTGAACACCCTGGGAGCGGAGGACAGGCCAAAGGGAAGTACTCTGTACTGATAGTGGTTTCCTCCCACAACAAACCTGAGATATTGTCTGTGGTCTGGATGGATAAGGATGTGAGTATACGCATCCTTTAGATCTAAGGAGCATAGCCAGTCTCCCTGCTGGAGGTAGGGCAGCAGGATTCCAAGGGTAAGCATCTTGAACTTTTCCCTCTCCAGGAACTTGTTGAGGTTTCGCAAGTCTAGGATGGGCCTGAGGCCTCCTGTTCTTTTTGGTACCAGAAAGTACCTGGAATAAAAGCCATAACCTCTCAGGTAGTGGGGCACCGATTCCACAGCCTGATCCTGAACTCCTGAAGGAGTAGGTCCCTGTGCAGAGGGGGTCTTTGAGGCTCCCCTGGAAAATACGAGGGAGGTACCTGGTGAAAATGGAGAAGATAGCCCTTTTGGACTATATGAAGAACCCAGATATCTGATGTGATGGCTGACCACCTGTGGGCAAAGTGGGCCAGCCGGCCTCCTGTGCTGAGAGAAGCCAGCTGAGGAGAAGAGGCTCTGCTGTTTGAGTCAAAAAACCCCACCCTGCTGAGCAGGGGCCGGTGTAGGTGGCTTGGGGGCCTTCTGCCTACGGGGCCCTTGACCCTGCCCCTTGGCCTGCTGACCCTGTTGGGGAGCTGTAGAGGCCTGATAATGAGGGTATTGTTTATAGGCAGACGACTTCCTCGGGTAAAAGGACTTTTTTCCTCCCGAGCCCTTCTTGAGAAGGGGCAGAGGTTTTCCTGGAAAGCCTAGTCCTGGTCAGAGTCTCGGTCTCGAGTTCTGCAGCCTTTTCAGCCATGGGCTTGCCAAAGAGGTTGGAAGAACAAACTTTATTATTGTAAAAAGCCTATGGCCCAAAAAATAATAAAGTTTGTTCTTCCAATCGTTTTCCACGTCATTTACTGGGTTCCTCATAACACGTGGGTCGTGCCCCCTGTTGGTACCCTTGCCAAAGAGGTTTTCACCTCGGCAGGGGACATCGACCAACTTGTCTTGGACCCATGGCTCGAGGTCGGATGTTTATGTTTATCTTTATTACATTTGATATACTGCTCAGGCCAAAGCATTAGAGCGGTTTACAATACTACATAAATGATACTGAAAATATGAAAAGAACGCCATTAACAAGATAGGACAGAGTAAGAGATAGTGATAGTCAAAGAAATAGAAGAGACAAGAGGAAAGGCTCATTATAACACCAGAGAGGCAGAATATCATACCACCACAGCTCAGTCCTTCCAAACAGACTTGACCATAATCGCTACTCATCACAAATTCAAGCCAGGCAGAAATACGCCACAGAAATGGCTCCTTATAAACCTCTGCTGCTTGGATATACTTGACAGAATCAGATGAGGCAGAGCTCTCACTCACAGCCTACGACGCCGGCATCATTCCTCCACCGTCCCGCTCGAATACCGGTGGACAAGGCCTCGGAGAGACCAGCAGAGAACCCGGCAATCTCCTTTGCCAGGTCTCGGAGGTACATGCCCATGTAGAGCTGGTAAGTCTGGACACGGCAAGCAAGCATAGAGCCCTGGAAGCACGTCTTACCGAGGGCATCCAGGTTCCGAGCCTCCCGGCCGGGAGGCACCGAGGAGTGCATTTTCTGACTTTTCAGTCGATGCATGGCCGATTCCACAACCATGGAATGGTGCGGTAATTGTGCCTTTTGGAACCCAGGGCTCTTGCGGACTTGATAGATGGAATCGAACCACTTGCTTAACACCGGCGTCGAGGCCGAGGTCTCCCACATGAGGAAGAGCAGCCACTCCAGCATCGGAGGAACCGGAACAGTAAAGGCCTCCTTCGGGGGAGAGTCATACTGGAGGGCCTCGAGCTCCTCGGCTCGAGGCTCCTCCTCGGGATCCGCGGGGAAGGCCAAGGCCTTGGCCATATCCCACACGAAGTCCGAGAACCGGGTATCCTCCGGTGGGGATCGTCTCCGAGGTTCGGACTCGGGTGAGTCCGATGGGACACACCGAGTCCGATGAGTGTCGGGTGACTCTTCGTCCTCCGTCTCCCAGCCAGACTCCTCGGAGGAGGAATCGAGCGGCTCCGGTCGGGCGGGCACCGATGCCCTCCGCCCTGACGCCGAGGGTAACGGCGTCGACGACCTCGGCCCCGAACGGGAGGTCAAGGGAGACCGTGGCCGAGGATCGACTCGAGCCCGCATGGACTCGAGGATCGGCTCGGCCTCCGGGGTCGACTTGGACGTCGAGGTCCCGGTGGTCGGGGCAGATGCACCGGTGAGACCGGCGATCAATGCCCGCTGCTGTTCCATGAAGGCAGCGAAGCTGCTCTCCAAGGCCGTCAACCTGAGTCCGAGCTCAGGAGACCCAGCAGCCCCCGACTCGGGCCCCGACGGTGTCGGGTCCGACGTCGGCTCCCTCGGAGGAGAGTCCACCTCGACACGAGGATGCTTGGCAGGCCTCTCCGACTCCGAAGACCCGGGACGGCTATCGGGGCTATACGACCTGGCCCTCGAGGAACCAGGAGCGTCCACCGATGCCGTCCTCGCGGGTTTTTTCTTCCTGTGATGTTCCCGCGAAGGAGACCCCTGCTCAGAGGAACCCCGACGCTGCTCGGGGCCGGAGTCCCAAGACGTCGAGGCCTCTGATGAGGTCCGGGCCCGGACGGACGCAGAGTCAGAAGAAATTCGATCCTTCTGGTGCTGCCGACTCCTCAACGCCTTCTAGGACATTTTGGCACACGGACCACAGATCATCGGGTCATGATCGGGTCCGAGGCAACGGAGGCAGCAGTCGTGTGTGTCGGTAAGAGACATAAGTTTCTTACACCGATCACACTTCTTAAACCCGCTGGCAGCCATCGGGGGGAAAAAGGGCCCCTGCTAGGTCAAAAGACCGGGCTGCCAGGGAAAAAAGAAAAAAGGCGCGAACGCCAGTCACAAAGGACAAAAACCGAAAAAAAGAGAAAAAGGACTCGATACCGGCGTATCGGTCCGAGCGGGAAAAGGATCCGGCGTCGAACCGGAGAAAAATAGGGAAAATCATCTTTTTCCTCGGGGAAAAACGAACTACATCCGTCGGGCTCCGCGGAAAAAAGAAGACTGAGCAAGATGGCACCCTTGGGCGGGAAGGGGACCACGCATGCGCGCTGCAATTCCTAAAGGCTTTCTTTGAAAGCTGGGGAAATGCTCCGCACGAGGGCTCCGTCGGCGCCGACGTCACCCATATGTGAGGACTGACTTCCTGCTTGGTCCTGGAGAAGAAAAATATCCCTAGAGTCCTTAGGAATGCCGCCACTACTGTCATGCATTTTGTGAAGACTTTTGGGGCAGAGGTCAGGCCAAAGGGTAGAACCCTGTACTGGTAATGTCTTCCTTGAAAGAGAAATCCAGGAACTACCACCCAGGAAAAAGATTTAGGCGTCATTGTGGATACCATGTTAAAACCCTCGGCCCAGTGTGCAGCAGCGGCCAAGAGAGCAAATAGAATGCTAGGTATGATAAGGAAAGGAATGGAAAATAAAACAAAAGATATTATAATGCCTCTATATCGTTCCATGGTGAGACCGCACCTTGAATATTGTGTGCAATTCTGGTCGCCGTATCTTAAAAAGGATATAGCGATTTTAGAAAAGGTTCAGATAAGAGCCACCAAAATGGTAAAGGGGATGGAAGGATACTCCTATGAAGAAAGGCTAAAAAGGTTAGGGCTCTTCAACCTGGAAAAGAGACAGCTGAGGGGAGATATGATAGAAGTCTATAAATTAATGAACGGAGTGGAACAGGTAAACGTAGATCGATTGTTTACCTTATCAGAATATAGAAAGACTAGGGGACATGCAATGAAGCTACAGGGTAAACTATTTAAGATTAATAAAAGAAAATATTTTTTCACTCAACGTGTAATCAAACTCTGGAATTTGTTACCGGAGGATGTAGTAAAGGCTGCTAGTGTAGCTGGGTTTAAAAAAGGTTTGGACAAGTTCCTGGAGGAAAGGCCCATAAACCATTATTAAGAAGGGACCCAGGATATCAATGCTTGAACCAATACAAGCATTGTGGAACCTGTGTCCCTTGGGGAAACTGCTAGGTACATATGACCTAGATTGGCCACTGTTGGAAACAGAATACTGGGCTTGATGGACCTTGGTCTGACCCAGTATGGCATATCTTATGTTCTTATGTTCTAAGAAACCTTTGTTCTGCATGAATAAGGACATGAGTATACGCATCCTTTAGATCTACAGAACAAAGCCAATTCCGACTCTGGATGTAAGGGAGAAGTGTTCCAAGAGAGATCATCTTGAATTTCTCTCGGAGCAGATACTTGTTTAATTCTCCGAGGTTGAGAATGGGCCTGTATCCTCCTGTCTTTTTTGGGATAAGGAAGTAGGGGGAGTAGAAACCCAGGTCTTGTTGAGAAAGTGGCACCTCCTCTATCATACCCTGAGCAGGAAGGGTGGTAACCTCCTGGCACAAGAGAGTGGTGGGAGGGGGCCGAGAGCTGAACTCTCTTTCTTTAGAGAGAGGGGGCATACTTTGGAAGTGAAGTCTGTACCCCTCTGCTACTATGGAGAGAGTCCAATGCTCTGATGTTATCTGGTGCCACCTTTAGGCAAAGTAACAGTCTGCCTGGAATGTTGACTGGCTCTGGAATTTCCAGAGGTAGGACAGCTAAGTTCTCTAGAAAGAAGTCAAAGACCTTGTGGAGGCTGGGTCTGCTGAGCTGGTTGAGCTCTGGAGGCCTGCACCTTCCTTTGTTGCTTCGGTTGTTGCTGTCCCTTCTGGGACGCATGGACCGGACAGTGCACAGCATGGGTATAAGAAGGATAAAACTTCTTTTTCTTGTTGAAAAAGGGCTTCTTTACCGCCTTTTTCTTAGCTAGGTTGGCAGTGGTTCTAGAGAGTCTATTTAGGGTGGTATTCTCAGACTCCAGCTGAGAAGCCTTGTCCTGCCAATCCTTGCCAAAGAGGTTTTCGCCCGTGCAAGGAATATTCCCCAGCTTATCTTGCACCCACTGCTTAAGGTCAGATGCTTGTAACCAAGCAATACGACGTGCACTGATGCAGATAGCAGAAGTCCTGCTAATACACTCAAAACAATCAAAGGTTGCCCTGTTCATGAATTTGAAAATATTCTGGGCATGTTTTACAAGTGGTAGGTATCACTGTTCTACAAATTTTCAAAAATTGTTTGCCTCAGAAATTAAATGTGCTATTTCTTAATGAATTTGATACGCTGAATTCAAATACAGTATGATAGTGAAATTGGTCAATTAGCTCCTGTTTCTATGATATGTTGAAGAATTTACATTTTACCACTATGTACGGTGAAAATCGAGCCTAAATCCTTAGATGTAAATCAAAATCTTATTACAAATGAAACTTTGCACAATAACAAGCATGTTTTTATAAAATAAATGAACTTAGAAGAAACAGAGGAGTAATTATGTCTGCAATTTAACTTTCATTAAGAACATTTGTAAGTACATTCTAGCAAGTTTTGTTCTCATTCAGTGGCTTCACGACTCTTCCTGATCTGTTTCTTGTACTGAAGCAATGGAATATCCCTTGTCACTGTCCAACAGTAGCCTGCAAGCATTGATGGACTCCATTTACCCTGATACCTCTTTTCCATGGCTGCAATGTCTTGGTGAAATCGTTCTCCATGTTCATCACTTACTACTCCACAATTTTGTGGGAAAAATTTAGATGAGAGTGTAGAAAATGAATTTTTAAGGACATGTTGCAACCAAGGTTTTTGTATGCCTTGAGAAGATCTTGAACAATCTCTTGGTAATTATTTGCTTTGTTGTTTCCAAGAAAATTTTGTGTCACCGATTCAAATGCTATCCATGCAGCCTTTTCCTTTCCATGCAATAAACAAAGAAATTCATCATCTTGAAGAAGTGCACAAATCTGAGGGTCAACAAAAATTCCTTCCTCAACTTTGGCATCACTCAGTCTAGGAAATTTACCATTAAGATACCTGAAAGCAGGTTTAGTTTTATCCATCGCCTTGACAAAGTTTTTCATTAGTCCCAATTTAATGTGCAAGGAAGGCATCAAAATCTTGTTGCTGTCTACAAGTGCTGGAAACAGAACATTTTTGCTTCTAGGATCCAGTGACTGACGGAGTGGCCAGTCCCTTTTGATGAAATGACAATCTCTAGCACGACTATCCCATTCACACAGGAAGCAGCAGTACTTGGTGTATCCACCCTGAAGACCAAGCAAGAGGGTGACCACTTTGAAGTCACCACAGATTGACCATAGATGTTGATCATAGTTTATACATTTCAAAAGTTGTTTCAGATTGTCATAAGTTTCTTTCATAAAAACTGCATGGCCAATAGAAATTGATGGTAGCAAGTTGCCATTATGCAGCAATACAGCTTTAAGACTTGCTTTTGATGAATCAATGAAGAGCCTCCAATCATCTGCATTGTAATTGATATTGAGCTGCCATTAAACCTTTTACGATCATGCAGCAAGATCACCTTCTTTAAAAAAAGAATGACACCAAGTCTTTCTGACGGTCCCGGAAAAAAGAAATTCGAACGTCACCAGCCAGAAGATTACACTGCTATAGTCTGGAACCCAAAAGCTCAGCTTTATTCTTCAGGAAATCCAAATCCCTGACAAGGTCATTCAATTCACCTTGCGTTATGAAGTGTGGCTCATTAGCAGTGGCCAGAAGAAACTCTGGGTCACGAGAGGTTGACAGTTCATGACTACAAACGTCTTCCTCTTCCTCACTTGACTCTAATGATAATGATTCTGACATTTTGGGAATCGGCAACCCTTCCCCATGAGGCACAGGGTGTATTGCAGATGGAATGTTTGGATATTGCACAGTCCACTTACTCTTTCTGGATATGCCTTTCTGAATTGGAGGAACCATGCAGAAGTAGCAATTGCTGACGTGATCCGTGGGCTCTCTCCAGATCATTGGAACTGCAAAAGGCATTGATTGCCTTTTCCCATTCATCCATTGCCTGAGATTTGTTGCACACGTATTGCAGCATAGGTGTGGCGCCCAACTCTTATTCTGATCTCCTATTCTGCAGCCAAAATATAAGTTGTAAGCTTTCTTAACTACCACAGTCATATTCCATTTTTGAGATGTAAAAGTCACTTCACCACAAATACAGCAGAAATTATCTGCATTATTAACACAAGTACGATGCAGCGCCGAATACGCTGTGATTGACCTATTGGCATAAAATAATGCAAAATAATTAATTTTTAATTTTTCTTGACTAATGCACCTTAAGATTTATACTGTCAACTGATGCAAATTTAAATACTGATTGCATCATCTTGTTTTGGACAGATATTTCTATTGGTTGCAAGTAGAGATTACGCAATCTCACGCAAATGTTACGTAATACACAGTTAATGGCCCCTAATGACTAATTAATAGCATATATCTTAGCAACTAGACCTAATCAGCCAATTTCATTATGATTTCTGTGTTCAGCAGCCTTAAATTAGTTTAGATCAGCTGCTTTCGTGGCCTCGTCATCAGGAAGAAGAGGAGCCATTAGTTCTAAATTTTTAGCCACTTCCTGAAGAAACATACCCATGTAGAGTATGTAAGAACTTATTCTGGCCGATAACATGGAGGCCTGAAAACATCGATGGCCGAAGGCATCGAGTGTTCTCGCCTCACGGCTCGGAAGATTAGATGAATGTATCTTAGTACTTTTGATTCGACGCATTGCCAATTCCACTACCATGGGGTGGTGTGGTAATTGCGTCTTCTGGAAACCGAGATACTGCGGTACCCGGTACATGATATCGAGCCTCCGAGAATGTGGAGACACCGTTAAGGGTGTTTCCCACATCCTAAGCATGAGATCATGCAATATCCGGTGAATTGGTAAGGTAGCAGTCTCCTTAGGGGCTGCCAGATACTGAAGAATTTCAAGTTCTTCAGCTCTCTGTTCCTTCTCGGAGGTCACCATAATGGAGAGGCCCTGAGCCACATCCCGTATAAAGTCTTGAAAAGACATGTCCTCCGGAGGAGACATAACGGTGTTGTGGGGAAGGAGAAGAATCTTCCGGAAGAGCCTCCCTAGTACCGATCGATTCATCGGAGGAATCGTAATCAGAAGACTCGAAGTATCGACAGGCCAGGTGCTCCCGCCTGGCCCGCTGACAGTACCAATCAAAATCGGCATCGGAATGCCTCGGTACCAGACTCTCAATGCCGGACACTGACTCCAGGGCCAGCATGGGTGGCAGCGTAGAGAGTGGCGCAATGGTCAATGCAGATACATTCGGTACCAGCGCCGGTACCAATGACTACGGAACTGATTGCAGAGGCTTTAGTGGTACCGAAGCTGCCAGCAGGGCTGCTAAACTCTGCTCAATGGCCAGGACACGCTGATCCATGGAACCAGCCGATGCATGGGTATCAATACCTGAACAGCGGTCCACAACCCCAGAACATGGTACCAAAAGGTCTCCGGAGATGGAAGACTCAGGAGCCTCTTAGGATCCCGTTAATGCTTTGAAGGCAAGGACCTCCCGCCAGGGCTGTTTGGCCGGTGTATTCTCCTCTAGGGCAACGCTTAAAGCATCTCGATGCTTACAAGGAGAACTACCCTTTGAGGACCGACCAGTCTTCGGAGACGACTTAGGTTTCGTTACCTGAGATCCATGGGAGAAAGATGAAGCCCTGGACGACGTCGATGCAACAGACATTGTATCCATGGCAAAGAGGGTGCAGAGTTTTGCAGCTCTATTCTGCAGGCTCCTCTTTGTCATCTTCCTGCAGAGGAGACATTCCACTGGCAAATGATTTGGTCCCAAACATTTAAGACACCATTGATGGGTGTCGGTAGCAGAAATAGTACTGCTACATTTAGAACACTTTTTGAAACCACTAGTTGGTTTCTCCATTTTGAGGAACAAAGGGGCCTAAGGCCCAAAATGGCATCTAAGCACCTGGAGAGCAGAGATCCTCAGGAAAAACGTGTTTTGCTTTTTGTTTTTTTTTAAATAGACAGAAGAAAAAAAGAGACACTGACGATGCCAGGCTAGCGTCGACGGGAAGGCAGACACGACTACAAAAGAAGTAAATTTTCTGTGGTGACAGGAATTGCTCCCTGTCGGCTCTGTGGAAAATGAAAAACTGAGGAGGGAGAGTTGTAAAGGTGGGAAGGCAGTCACGAAGGCATAGTGGGATATGCTCCCAAAAGCTTTCCAATAGGATGCTGGGGAGTGTTCCCGCGCGGGCTCCATCGGTGCCGACGTCACCCATATGTGAAGACTACATTCCTGCTTGTTCCTGGAGCTTCACTATTATTAATAAATAGTGTAAATGTATTGTGAATAGTGTGTGGAGAGAGAAAGTGGGAAGAGTGCTAGCACTAGGAGTGAATTTTGAAGGTACTTGCGTGTGTGCAGTAAATAAAGGTCACAGTTTCTAAAGGACATATTAACAATGATCACTGGATGGTTTTCCATGCTGATTATATTAGGAGGGAATCTAAATTGTGTTATGGATGTAGGGGTGGATACGTTGAAAGGTGGGGAAAGGAGTATGGGGAAGAAGGGCTAGCCCCTGTTAGTGCAGGAGTTTTCCTTAGTAGATATGAAAGCAATCACACCCATAATTCCCATTCCAGAATAGACTATTTCTTGACTGATCATACTCTCTTCTTCCAAATTTATGATAATAAAATAGGATGAACTGAATGTTCAGATTTTCCTCCCTATGAAACTATATATAAAGGGGTGGGGATGAAATATTGGGTGCTGAATACCTCCCTGTTAACTAACCCACTGTTTGTTAAGGAGATGGAAAGGCATCTGAAAGAAGTTTTTCTTATATTATAAATGATGTTGGACAAGCAAATATTACAGTAGTATGGGATGCCATGAAAGCTGTTATAAGAGGGAGGTATACAGAGTTTGGGGCCTGAAGAAGAAAGAAAAGAATGCTAGATTATGGAAGTTAAGAAAGGAGTTAGAATTAAAATGATAATTACACTTACCTGGTAATTGTAGTTCCTTGAGTGACGACAGTTCAGTCCTCTACCTCTGGGTTGTCAATCTCCTCCTGCAGCTAGGAGACTGGTCTGTCAGAATGATGACATCACTGGATATAGCCTGCTGTACTCCTACTTCCATCCCAGTGTGAACTATAACAAAGCAGACTCAAAGGAGCAATAAATAAGTAGCTAAACATAAGATAACATCAATTAACCGTAACTATCTACCCCTGTGGACAAGGCTTTCTTACCCCCAGCCCTGCCATCGAGAAGGGAAGAACCAAAGGAATTGAATGAAACCAGACTTACCGGTAACAATCTGCCGCCTGCTACCAAATCGGGCTCCCCCGTACATCATCTGGGCAGGAAGGAGGACTGAACTGTCGTCACTCAAGGAACTACAATTACCAGGTAAGTGTAATTATCATTTCCTTATCGTTCCTCCAGTTCAGTCCTCTACCTCTGGGATGTACCAGAGCAGTAATCAATGGGAGGGACCCTTCCAACCGGCAAATAAGACCGCCGACCCGAAACGAGCATCCGAAGCAACATCCAGTCGGTAATGCTTGCTGAACGTATGTAGAGACGACCAAGTCGCCGCCCTACAAATGTCCCCTGGCGGAACCAAACTGTGCTCCGCCCAAGAAGACGCCTGCGCCCTGGTGAAATGTGCCCTCAGCCCCACTGGCACCACACGACCTTGAAGCAAGTAAGCGGAAGCAATCGCTTCTCTAAGCCAGCGGGCGATAGACGCCTTAGCCGCTGCCTCACCTTTGCGCACTCCTCCGAAAAGAACAACCGCTCGGACTTGCGGAAGGATTCCATGACTTTCAAATACTGACGCAAGGCTCTCTTCACATCAAGACGACGAAGACTGCGATCCGGTTCGCCGCCTCCCAGTGACCCCAGAACGGGCAAACACACCGCCTGGTTCAAATGAAAGGGAGATACCACCTTAGGCAAAAAGGACGGGACCGGACGCAAGACCATCTTCTCCCTGGAGAACGATAAGAAGGGCTCTTGGCACGACAATACTTGCAGCTGCGAAACTCTCCGCGCCGAACAAATCGCCACCAGAAATACCGTCTTCAACGTCAAATCCTTCACCGACGCAATGGCTCAAAGGGAGACTTGGCTAACACTGTGAGAATGAGATTGAGATCCCACGGCGGAACACACACCCTACGCGCCGGGCGCAGTCTAGCGACCGCCTTCAGAAAGCGACCTATATCAGGGTGAGCCTCTAAAGACACTCCATTGACCTTACCCCGATAACAGGAGGGGGCTGCCAACTTGACACGCAAGGAACTGGCCGCCAGACCTTTGTCAAATCCGCCCTGCAGAAAATCCAAGACCAAGGGAATGGAAACCGAGGCAGCCCGAACCTGACGCCTCGAACACCCATCCTCAAAGATGCGCCAGACTCGGACATATGCCAAAGAGGTCGAATGCTTTCGAGCTCTAAGCAAAGTTGCCACGACCGCCGACGAGTAACCTTTCTTCATCAGCTTAGCCCTCTCAATGGCCATACCGTAAGCGAGAACCGATCCACCTGAGGCATGAACAGAGGCCCTTGCAGCAACAGATCCAACCTCACCGGCAGCCGCCAGGGTTCTCCGTCCAAGAGATGTACCAGGTCCGCATACCAAGGGCGCCTCGGCCAATCGGGCGCCACCAAAAGGACTTTCACTGCATGCGCCCCGATCTTCTGAATTACCCGGCCGATCAACGCCCAAGGTGGAAAGACATACAGAATGCCGACCGACGGCCACCGACGAAGCAGCGCGTCTATGCCCTCCGACATTCGTTCCTGCCTTCTGCTGAAGAAGCGGGTGACCTTTGCTGACTGGAAGGTCGCCATGAGATCCATGACCGGAGTTCCCCAACGACTATCTGACCGAAAACCTCAGGATGCAACTCCCACTCCCTGGCATCCACCTGCACTCTGCTGAGGAAGTCCGCGGTGACATTGTCTTTTCCCGCAATGTGCGCCGCTGAAATCGCGGTCAAGCAAAGCTCTACCCATGCGAATAACTCGTCGGCCTCTTCCTCCATCGCGGCACTCCCTGTGCCGCCCTGGCGGTTGATGTACCCTACCGAGTTGTCAGAGAGCACTCACACGGGCTGACCGATTACCATATACTCGAATGCCTGAAGGGCCTGAAACACCGCACGAAGCTCCAGGCGGTTTATCGCCCATGAGGCCTCCAGGGGAGACCAAAGCCCTTGTGCAAACTGGCTCCCGCAGTGGGCTCCCCATCCGACTAGGTTGGCATCCGTCAACAACGGAAGCCACTCCGGCGGACAGCGACGATCTGAGTAGCCACCAGCGTAGAGACTTTCTGACCTTGCTCAGGCAAGGAAGACGCCTGCTCAACGAATCGGTCTGATGCGACCAGCGGCGGAGCAGCGCCCTTTGGAGAGGTCGCATATGAATCCTGGCCCAAGGCACCGCCTCCAAAGTCGCTGCCATGGTGCCCAGCACCCGAAGATAATCCCACGCTGACGGCGCCGGCACCGACAAACTGCCGCACTAGGTCCCTCAAGCTGTCGGCCTGTTTGTGCAGCAGAAACACCTGCCCCTTCTGTGTGTCGAACCGTACCCCCAAATATTCGAGGTCCTGAGTGGGCTGTAAATGACTCTTGGATGCGTTGACTACCCAACCCAGCTCTTGCAAAAACTTCACCACCCTGTCTGTCACTCGGAGACTCTCCTCCTCCGACTTGGCCCGTATCAACCAATCATCGAGAGAAGGGTGGACTAGAATCCCTTCTTTGCGCAACGCCGCCGCCGCCACCACCACCATAATCTTGGTGAAGGTCCCCGGTGCCGTTGCCAAACCGAACGGCAACGCTTGGAACTGATAGTGACCCCAGGGAAGGGCGAACCGCAGAAACCTCTGGTGTGCTTCTCGAATGGGTATGTGCAAATACGCCTCCATCAGATCCAGAGGCGTCAAGAATTCCCCGCGGCGTACCGCCACTATGACCGACCGCAACGTCTCCATCCGAAAGTGCGGCACCCGCAAGCAGCGGTTTACCGCTTTCAGGTCTAGGATGGGTCTTAAGGTTCCGCCCTTTTTGGGCACCACGAAATAAATGTAGTAACGACCCATGCCGTAATCGGTTTTGGGAACTTCCACCACGGCTCGCAACCGAATGAGTCTAAGGTTGTGCGAACCGCCGCTGTTTTCTTGGGACCCCTGCAAGGTGACAAGACGAAGGAATCCCGCATGGGCCGAGCCAGCTCCAACGTGTAGCCGTGCTGAACTATCTCCAACACCCACTGGTCTGATGTGATGTGGGTCCAGGCGGAAAGAAACTCCCGGAGTCGCCCACCTATGGGAGGCTCCTCCGCCGGGACCTGCCTCGCTTCATTGAGTCTTACGCGAGGTGGATGCCGAGTTGGAGGAGAATCCTCTATTCGCTCCCCGAAACCCACGAAAGCCCTGAGCTCGAGACGGGAACCGTCCCCTCTGGAAACTACCGGACCGCGTCGACCGAAATCTTCTGAAATCTCGAAACTGACCCCGAACGCCTTGGCCTGCCTTGGCTAGCTTCGGTTTGTCCTCAGGCAGACAGCCCGCCTTGGACTCAACCCAGGTCCTTCACCAGCTTATCCAAATCTTCCCCAAACAGCAAACCTCCCTTAAAGGGAAGCTTGCTGAGACGGGACTTAGAAGGGCCATCTGCCGCCCAATTGCGTAACCACAAGGATCTACAGGCGGCCACCACCGACCCCGTGCTGTTGGCCAGCGCCCTAATCAAATCGTAATGCACATCGGCGAGATAGGCCGCCCCGGACTCCAAGCGATCCAGCTCCTTTACCTTCTCAATATCCATGTGCGAAGATTGGCGCAGACGCTGGGCCCAGCGCAGACACGCTCTGGCTACCCAAGCTCCGCAGATGGAGGCCTGCAGCGAAATCGAGTCCGCTTCAAAGGCCTGTTTCAGGAGACCGTCAACCTTACGGTCCTGGGTATCCTTCAAGGCCGCACTACTTTCTACTGGAATTGTGGTCTTCATCACCGCCGATACCACCGCGTCTATTCGCGGTGCCCAGAACCTGTCCTTGTCCTTATCGGCCAATGGGTACAATCTATTCATCGTCCGAATGCCCCGAAGCCCTGCCTCCGGCTTATTCCATTCGTCCTGAATCATCTTCTCGACGACCCGGTGCACAGGAAACACCACCTGTGTCTGCCTAACCGCCTGGATGACGGGATCCTCTACGTTGTCCTCCACCGCCGGAGGTGTAGCCAGATTCAACATCTGCAACGTCTCGGAAATCAAGGCTGCCAACTCCTCTCTGCGGAAGACTCTAATGATTTTCGCTTGATCCTCGGGCTCCGGGATCTCACCTTCCTCCAGGTCCTGCGAACCCTCTTCAGGATCCCACTCCGGCTCCTGGGCTTCCGGCCAGACGCCCTCCACCGGGTCTTTAAGTCTCGCTCGCTTCAGCGCTGGCGGTTCCTCGGCTACCTCCCCAGTCGCCACTAGTTGCGGAAGTGGGGACGCTAACAACTCGAATCCTGCCCTCTTGCCCCACTGTTGCAGGCAAAAGGCTTGATGCATAAGCAGGACAAACTCAGGACTAAACTGTCCGAGACCGGACGCCTGGCCCTGCAAAGGATCACCGGAGGGCCCAGCCATCTCCTCCAATGCTGGCATGGGTTCCGAGAACCGCGGGGAAGCAGCTTCCACCCCCGCGGGCGCGCCCTGTGCCCCCGGGGATTTGTGGACTTCCATTTGAAGTTCTACCGCAGACGATAGCGCAGCACAGCCCCGGCACACCCCGGTGTCAGCCACTGTGCCCCTCCTAGTGCCACATACAATACACTGCGGCCTGGCAGCCATAAGAAGACTAGCCAGACCAGCCCCACGGGGCTTACCTGACCTCTGGCCCCGCTGATGAGGTTTGCTCTCGCGTGGCAGCTGATCTCTTTTTTTTTTTTTTCAACTGCTGTGTGGGTCCTCAAAGCCACTCCCCCTTTTTCTTTATTTTTTCTTTTTTTTTTAATCCTCGCTCCTTTGAAACGATACCTCCCTCAGCCCCCACCCCCCCAATCATGAAGGTATGGCTGAAGAGGCCCAAAAATGCCCAAAGAAACAAACAAACCAAAGAAAGAAAATAACCCCAAAGAAACAAAGCAAAGAAAGCCCCCCCCCCCAGAACCAAAGCAACCCCCAGCAACTAAAGGAACAAGAGGGCCACGAAATAACAGCGTATCTGTGCTCTGCCCCGGGATCGGGAACGCATGTGCTGACACGCGGCTGCTTCGTGGTCAAGAAAATGGCCGCCGCGAGCACTGAGACGGAGCAAAAAAAGGGCGCCAAAACACCGCCGGCGCCTTCTCACTCCTGGACAAGGTGTCCCCGGAAAAGAGAGCAGCCCGATGCCGACGAAGCACTTACCGGCCCGGCTGGACTCTCTCCTGCCAAAATCGCCGTTGTCGGTGCCTTCAACCCCGGGCCCGAAACTGCGCTGCTTCGATCAGCTGCATCCCGGTCAGCCGCCGGAGGGCCAACACTGCAGCGCTGGGATGTCCACCGTAGGAGAAGGGCTTTCCCCCGTAGAGTCAGGGGGGAGAGACCTCTGGGAAACCGAGGGGGGGGGGACTCGAAGTCTTGAGCCCGGACCCCCGGCAACAATATGCAGCACAGGCACGAAATAAGAAAGCCTTTTCTGCTCCTCTTTTTTTTTTTTTTTTTAAAGGGCCACTGCTCAAATAGATCTAATTCACTTAGCTACCCCAAAAATCTTCTGGCTCCTTATCTATTCCTCCAGAGAGCCCCCTACAAGGCTCGTCAAGTCCTCCTGCTGCAAGGAGACTGGTCACACTGGGATGGAAGTAGGAGTACAGCAGGCTATATCCAGTGATGTCATCATTCTGACAGACCAGTCTCCTAGCTGCAGGAGGAGATTGACAACCCAGAGGTAGAGGACTGAACTGGAGGAACGATAAGGAAAGAGAACACAAGGATCACCAAACAATTAGATATAAGTGTCAAAACAAGGCATGAGCTATAACTAATAAAAAGTGGAATATTTATATAGAAAATGGCCCAGTAGTATTATACATTTAGGGGAAAAATGAAAATGTTATTGGTCTCACAGCTTAAAAAAAAGTGGCACAAAATATGATTTTTGAAATATGGGATGAAGAAGGTGGCATTCAAAGAGAATACACCAACTGTTCAATGTTTTATGGATTATTATGAGAAATTGTATAGGTCCAAGACTGAAGGTTCTAATAAATTAATGGAGTGATTTTTTGAGGGGGGGACATGTGAAGGAGTAAAAGGTTTTGTTGGATTCACCCACTAGGGAATTAGAACAATGGGATAAAGTCCATGGCATACTTGAGAATGGGCTGCTGGACCTGATAGAATTCTATAAAATAAATAAAATAGAACTGGCTTTGGACTATATATGCACACATATCTGAGATATAAAATAATCAAATAAAACAAGACCAATTAAAAAAGGAAATAGTATAAAAACTGGGACATTGCCAGAAAATGATTATTATAACCAAAAATAGACTATGGTCAAGACTACTTAAAATAGCCACAATCCTGAAGTCCGACCTCGGTGTCCCAAAAGATAATATATGTAATTAATGGTATTTCAGAAATATTATTTTTTTAAAATATTTTTTTGTTGGACTGTTTGTCTGGGGAGGCTGAAGATAAACTCTCTCGTAACAAACGTTCCATTTTATTCACGCAAGTTAATGCTCAAAAGGTGTATGAACACACCACAGCAGCGTATCATACTAACAACTCAATAAAACTTATCTGAAGCAATGGTGGTCCAACTCTGCAAATTATCGACCATTTCAGCAAGCCATCGGTCTTACAGTCCCCGTCACAGCATTAGAACGACCGGGTTATGGATGGATCTGACCAGTAATCCAAGGAATCACTTTTCAATAAACGACACAGCTCTGTGTTTCGGGCTCTTCTACCCTTTCCTAGAGCCCTGTTTCAAGCGATGTTTTTATAAGAGATTCCATTCATAGACAACTTGGTCTCGTGCCTCACAAATGCTCATCTTATAGAGAGGAATTGGGATCATTTTTATGACGTAAATCTGGTGCACTCATTTAACTTCAAAAACTCCAACCACTATTATCACAAAATGTTCCATCAATCCAGTTCCTAATTTAAACCAGATGGTGAAACCAATCTTAAGACGATAT
Source organism: Ichthyophis bannanicus (assembly GCA_033557465.1). NCBI lineage: Eukaryota > Metazoa > Chordata > Amphibia > Gymnophiona > Ichthyophiidae > Ichthyophis > Ichthyophis bannanicus. The sequence continues at coordinate 364,248,015 of CM066033.1, read as the reverse complement.
ATCCATGATTGCTCTAAGTATTGCAAACGGGAAACCCTGTCACAACCCCGAGGGTTTTGAGGAACATGATCCAATACTCAACAACGAAAACTGGAGAAAGAATGCCCACATTACAAGTGATGGGCTACCACTGATGCTGTCAAAACCTCAGTATTAATCCTTGACCGGTGTTCTTGCAACCGATTCTTAATCGGTCTCGTAGTTCTCCCAAAATATTTTAACTGACAAGGGCAGATTAGTAAATATACCACATAGGAGCTCAAGCAAGTGGTATGCTGTCGTGTAATATATGTCTTGTTGGTTGAGACATCAAACCATTCTTTGCCTTCTATAGTAGTAATAGAGAAATCATAACAAGAACATGAAAAATGCCCAGCCTCTTGGTCACCAGGGATGAAGGAAAAATCAAAACCTTATGTATGAACAACATAGTTGCGAATACTTATTTTTATTTAAACAGTTTTTTTATATCACTTTATCTTGGAAGACAAAGCGGTTTACAATAAACACAACTTATTACATTTTAACAATATAGCAAACTCAAGAGGGTAGAAGAGTGGGATGAAAGAAAAAATAGGGTGGAAATAAAAAGTTACATAGGTTAATGACCATGTAGAGAGTCACCACCAGATGCATGAGGTTATCTCCCCAGGCCATTACTCGACAGCTTTAACTTGCTTGATAATCATAATAAAATGTAACATTTGTTACGAGAGAGGTTTTCTTTAGCCTCCCCAGAAAAATAGTCCAACAAAATAATATTTAAAAAAAAAGAATATTTCTGAAATACCATTAATTACATATATTATCTTTTGGGACACTGAGGTCAGACTTTAGGGTTGAGGACATGATTATTGGCACCTTTATAAATAATTAAATTCAGTTTGAACAGAAGAACCATGTTCCCACTGCAGTAAAATTAAACACACCTGTGATCAATTGTGAGTGCTCACATGACTTGGATCAACCAATGAATGATGGCTCTAATGTTTAAAATGACCACATTCATGCCCTGTTGCATTTTCACAATGATTGAAGACAAGAGAGCTGCCTGAGACCTTCAGAAAAGCCATCGTCACCAAATATCAAACTTCAAACAGGTACAAGGCCATCTCCAAAGACCTTGGGATTCCTGTCTCTACAGTTCACAATGTTATTAAGACATTTTCTGCTCATGGAACTGTCAAAAACCTCCCAGGAAGTGTTGGGAAGAGGAAAATTAATCAAAGTCTTCAAAGGTTAGTATGAACTGTTGGGAAAACACTATGTACAACATCCAAAGAGCTTAAGGCTGACTAAGAGCAATCTGGTGGTTTCAACCCTTACCATACACCATGCACTAAACAAAGGAGGACTTCATGGGCGAAGGCCAAGGCAAAGGAGGACCCCACTGCTCAAAGACAGAAATAAAGGTATACCTAATCTTTGCCCAAACCTACACTGAGAAATCACAATCCTTCTAGGAAAATGTTCTGTGGAAATTAAACTTGAGCTCTTTGGCCATGCCGACCAGCGATACATTACCAGGCGAAGAAATGAAGCTTATAAGGAAAAACACACCCTTCCTACAGATAAGTATGGTGGAGATTCAATAATGTTGTGGGGCTGTTTTGCTGCCTCAGGAACTGGAGACCTGGAATATATTAAAGGAATCATGAAGTCAGAGGACTACCAAAGTATTTTGGAGCGAAATCAGCAAAAGCTAGGTCTGGGTCGAAGGTCATTGGGTCCTCCAAAAGGACAATAACCCAAAACATACATCCAAAAGTACAAAAGAATGGTTAAAAAGGAACAAATGGACTGTTTTAAACTGGCTAGCAATGATATCATTCCAATCAAGAACCTTTGGAGGGAGTTGAAATCTGCCATTGGTAAAAGAAATTCTGGAAACATTCGTGAGCTGGAACAAATCGCAATTGAAGAGTGAGAGAAACTATCAGCAGACAGATGTATGAAACTTATAGATGGCTAGAGGAAATGTTTGGTGGCTGTCATCACTGCCAAGGGTTAAGCAACCAAGTATTAGTGAAGGGTGCCATTAATCCTTTCCAGGTGATATTTTGTTTTTCTCTCAGAAATTACCATGTCTAAGTTGCACAGACATTTTTTTTTTGTTGTATACTTTTGACCACACTATTAAAATAATGACGACATACTGTTGGAATATTTCCAAATATTTTTCAAGATATTGTACATAACATACCAAAAATGCAAGGGTGCCAATGTTGATCACAACTGTATATCATACACGCAGCACGTACCATGTTTCTCTTCTCTTGTCTGAGCACTCTCTTTCCATTCCATACCGTATCAGGTTTAAGGTTTTAATTCTAGTTTTTCAGGCCTTTATACTGTGTGCCTCACTATCTGCATCTTAATCTTTATTCAAGCATTTAATATACTGCCTAGATGCAAGTACCAGGGCGGTTTACAACAGTAAGGAATGCTGCAAAATCAAAGGGGAAAAGGAACGCTAATAACAAACAGGAAAGGAAAAAGGCAATCACACTTGAGAAGAGAAAGCAGAGGAGGGTACTTGGACTAGACCTGAGAGGGAGGGAAGTCAAAGGCAGTGCAGAAGAGATGGGTTAACATGGTTTTAAATTTCTGAAATGAGAATTCAAGGCAAAGTGCAGGTGGGAGAGAGTCCCATAGTGCGGGACCAAGGAAAAAGAAAGCAGAGATGTGCGTGGTTTCTAAATGGGCCTGGGAAGCAAAGAGAAGATACAGATGATTAGACTGAATGGATCGCAGAAAGCAGTGGGGAGTGAAAAGATGGACAAGATCAGAAAGATACTGCGGGGTGCTGGTGTAGATGGCTCTATGAACCAGAGTGAGTATCTTAAATCGAATCCTGTATTTTATGGGGAGTCAGTGGAGATGTATAAGCAGAAGGGTAATATGGTCTGATCATGAAGCATGAGTAAGGATTCGGGCTCCGGTATATTTTGAAGATGATGGAGATGCTGTCGTTTGTATTGGGGAAGACCAGCAAGAATGACATTGTAATAGTCTATACATTTGGTGACCAGGGGGAGGAGAAGCGTGGTCAGAGAGGAGAGGGACAGAAAAAGACAGATGGAGCAGATCTGACATAAGGAATAAAAAGAGATACAGACAAGTGATGACAGGTGCTCACAGAATGAGAGGGAGTCGTCTAGCGAAATGCCAAGATAACGAAGGGAGTGCACAATCGGAATTGGGGGGGGGGGGGGGTGAAAGCAAGGGATTAAGGTGCAGGTAATTTGAAGACATCCAGAGATTTATGTGAGAGAGGCAGGAGTTCAGTGGAGTCAAGTCAGGAGCAGAGGGATTAGTGTGGTGTAAAAGAATGTCATTGCCATGCAGTAGTATGCGGAAATGCTGTGTTGTTGGACAAGAAGGGTCAGGGGAGCCAGAAAAGCATTGAAAAGAAGGGGGTCAAGAAAGATTCTTTTAGGACACAACAGGGAAGAGGGGTGCTGGGAGAAGAAGAGAAGTCAGAGAGAATGGAAAAAGACCTAGAAGACAAAAGAGCAGAACCCATGCAGGACAGTTCTGTGGATTCCAAAGTCATGAAGGCAGGCAAGAAGAGTGGAGTGATCAACCAGGTCAAAAGCAGAAGATAAATCCCGAGAGACAAGTAAGGAAACATCACTGTGATCGTGAGAAACAGGCAATTCATTCAGAAAAGAAAGGAGGATGATTTCCATGCTAGGATCAGGTCTGAAACGGAACTGGCGAGGGTGAAGAGCATGAGTCGTGACACGATGTGAGGACAGTTGTGTAAAGACCAGCTTTTCTAAAACTTTGGAAAGGAAAGGTAGATTCCAAACAGGGAGCCAATATGCTGGGATGGAAGGGTATAAGGTGGGCTTCTTGAGGATGAGGTGGATCAGGGCATATTTCCAGGAAGAAGGAAAAGAACCAGAGGAGAGGCTGAATATATATGGAAGAAGGGCAAGGGAAGGTTCGGATAACCAATGGGAGGGAATCGGGTAGGAGGAGCTGGTGGTCTTACGTGAAGAGGAGAGGGCTTTTGACAGCCCTATGGAAATGGAAAGAGGACCAGGTGTGTGATAGAGAAGGGGTTGGCATAGATGGCGGACAGGACATAGCTGTGGGGCAAGGAATAATTGGGGAGAGGACAGGTAGGGAATGTGCATGATCTCCTTGTGCCATACTGTCCAGGCCGGGTTCTGAGGTCCTTCTCAGGCTAATTTGTTGGCTGTGCCCCCCCCCCCCCCTTCGTAAATAAAGTCTGGAGGTGTCCTGCAGATCAACCTCTGGATATGTGGTCCCCACCTGTGGAATTTGCTTTCGCAAGAACTTAGACTGGAATCCTCATATCAGAAGTTTAAGTCTGGGCTAAAACCCTTTTTGTTTCAGCAGGCTTTTCCAGAGATGGCTGATCACCCCCACCCCCCTTCTTAATGCTTAGTGGATTTGGGTGCTTCCTTTCCCTTTTGTTTTTAATGACTGATGGTCTCCTGGCGAAATTGTAGTCTACTCACTCTCCTTCCCTTGTGCAAGTGTCGTGTCTTGTCTTGCCTTTGTTTTCGTTTTTGCTGTTGCTGTTCAGTTATCTTATTTGGCCTGCACACTGCAGTGATGACAATGTAACATGTAAAATAGCAGTATAACAAGTTGTTGTAAATACATAAAATAAAAATTACCATCGTGGGACTTAGTGCTAACTGCAAGGGGGTGTTAGTTGCGCCCACTGCCATGGGAGCAACTAACACCACTCACACTAGCAGTGCTGTGGCAGAATGCCCCTGTCCCATCCAGTCACTGCCCAGATTAACACTACCTGCTTATCATGGGTTTTTTTGTGTGTAGCACTGTGATGATACAGCATACTACCCAGACAATTTCAATAAAATACAAATTTAAAAAAAAGAAAGATGAGAATCAAGGGTAATCCCTGAAGTGTCATTGTCCATTTCAGAGGGATGGAGATGCTCACGATATCTTTAACCACAGGGAGTAAGGATTTCATTCTGCCAAAGCAAACTGTCTTAGATTTCTGATGGCTGAGTTTACATTTTTGATTAAGAAGCCATGACATAACAGCATTTAAGTAGGAGTTGAAATCTGTCAGCTCAGGGGATAATGAATTACCAAATGCTACCAACTCTGTGTCATTCACATAAAAGCACCCAAAACTAAATTCAATGTAGGCAAGCATACCCTAGTTCATCAAGGGCACCATTAGCAATTTAATGGAGTCCTTAAACTAGCAAGTAAGAATAAATCTTTCTTCTGCAATTAACAGAAATTAATTGTCTTTTTGAACTAAACTTCATCTCCTATAAAAATTTAAAAAACACAAACATTTCAAAGGGAAGGAATCAAAGATGGCAGAAAAACAGGCGTTTTTGACACTAAGCTCTGCAGTTGACCCTGAGGTGTGAGGCAATGCAACCATGGGGAAGCATAAAGGACACCTTGGGACTTATCCCTCCCAGAGATCTCTGCTCATGCAGTCAAAATAAAGTCAATTTTCAGGATTCAACATTACAAATGCATGATTATCTCTCCAATCTGGGCCTTGACATTGAGCCCCATGTATCCCAGAACCTGGATGATCACAATGTTGTAGCATGACTCTGTGGAGCAGCTGCCATGTTGCTGCTGAGGAAAGCTCCCTCTGTTTTCATGTCAGAAGGGAAAGCCAGGGTTTGGAAGTTGTCGAGTACGTTTCCGAAGGCGTTGGCTAGAATGTCATCTATTGATCCCTGCGGCACACCACTGGTAACCACCTCCTCCTCAGAGTGAGCTCAATTTACCTGTACCCTTTGTCCCCACCCACTCAACCAATTTCTAACCCAGAGTTCTGTGCTTCTCAGTCTTGAAGGACTACAAAAGGGGACTGCTACTTCTGGAGAAAGATCTGCAATTGTAAGTATTACTTTTGGAAATTTTTCTAAATCATGAGGGAAAAGGAATTCTTTAGATTAAAGCTGATTAATCCATGAACCCAGTGTATTTGTTAAATCAGTCAGGGCCTAGTAGCAGCAAAGAGTTTCAGTTTAAATTTAAAACACAGAAGAGAGCTTTCTGGTTAGATTTATAACCCAGCAGAGAGCTTCCAGTTTAAATTTAATATTCAATCAGGGCCTAGTTTACATTTAAAACACAGAGGAGAGCTTTCTGGTTACATTTAGAACCCAAAACTCCCTCTACCCAAGCAAGGACTGAGGGACACCCCCTGGAGATTGGTCACAGATAACCTTAGAAGCACAGGACAGGGTACTGTGTAGCAGCCAACTTTTAATGTCTTTTTCCCTCCCTCCCCCTCCCCATCACCTGCCCACCCCTGGGATAATCGTAGCTTTATTGGTGCTTAAACCTCTTAAAGGAAAGGAGGTGCCATATTCACTCTCAGGTGCAGCTGTTTATGCTCATCAGCATATGTTAAGGACCTGAGATTAATTACATTTCAGGTGAACAAAGAACATTAAACGTATTAGGTATAGTTTTATTAGTATAAATATCCCCAGCAACCCTTAGTAAGTAAAGAACTTAAATGTCTAAACACAACCTTAAAACGAAGATGCAGGCAGCAGTCCAGCAATGAGATGGGGGCTTTCCAGTCTTTTGCATTGAGTGTCACATGTATGATTTTCTCCCAGTTGGTGAGGGGTCTTACGTGTTCACAAGGTGCAAGGAGCTCTTTGCTCTCAGGGAACGAGTCCGATCTCTGGAGGCAAGAGTAGCAGACTTGGAAAACATAAGGAAGACAGAGAGGTACATAGACAAGACCTACAGGGATATAGTCCTGAAGTCCCACCTCCAGTCTGGCAGCATCCCTGTTGCCATGGAGGAGACAGGTCACGTGACAAAAGAGCATCACCCTGGTGTGGCAGGAAGTGATCCTATAGCTAGGACGTGTCCTCCAGGTGATGTAAAACCCTCTCACACAAAGGAAGTTTCTCCAGGGCCAAGTGCCTATGAGGGAAGGGTTAGGACAGCCGTTATAATTGGTGATTCGATCATTAGGCATGTAGATAGCTGAGTGGCTGGTGGACGTGAGGATCGCTTGGTAACATGCCTGCCTGGTGCGAAGATAGCAGACCTCACGTGCCTTCTAGACAAGGTCTTAGATAGTGCTAGGGAGGAGTCTGCTGTCTTGGTACATATGTCAGTACCAATGACATAGGAAAATGTGGTAGGGAGGCTCTGGAGGCTAAATTTAGTTTTTTAGGTAGGAAGGTGAAATCCAGAACTTCCAGTGAAGCATTCTCCGAAATGCTTCCCGTTCCACGCACAGACCCAAAAAGCAGGCAGAACTACGGAGTCTCAATGCGTGGATGAGACAATGGTGCAAGGATGAGGGTTTTGGATTTGTTAGGAACTGGAGAACATTCTGGGGAAAGGAGGGGCTCTTCCAAAGGGATGGGCTTCACCTTAACTGGGATGGAACCAGGCTACTGGCATTAACCTTTAAAAAGGAGATAGAGCAGCTTTTAAACTAGATAATAGGGGAGAGCCGACAGTCGCCCAAGAGCACATGGTTCGGAACAATGTATCCTTGAAGGATACTATCAAAACAATGAAGTTAGAGCACATCAGCAGAGAGGTTCCAAAAAAGACAAAGGTAGCCCAAATGCCCTTGAGTACAGAGCAAATAAGAGCTTAAAGATTCCAAATTACCCCTGCCTACCGATAACCAGATTAATATGAATAAAATAAGTCTCTAAAGTGCTTGTATGCAAATGCTAGAAGTCTAAAAAATAGATGGGAGAGTTAGAATACATAGCCCTAAATGAGAAATTAGATATGATTGCTATCTCAGAGATATGGTGGAAGGAGGACAACCAGTGGGACACTGTGATACTTGGGTACAAACTATATTGTAATGACAGAGCTGATCAAATTGGCGCTCTATGTTAAAGATGGCATTGAGTCACAAAGAATTAAAGTTGTACAAGAAACAAAATTCTCTATAGAATCTCTATGGATTGAAATTCCATGTAAAAAGGGGAAGGCGATGACAGTGGGGGTGTACTATCGACCACCTGGCCAGAATGAACAAATGGATGATGAAATGCTCAAAGAAACCAGGGAAGCTAACAAAAGTCACAGAACGGTAATAATCATGGGTGATTTCAATTACCCCGGTAATGACTGGGTCAGTGTCACAGAAGAACATGCTAGGGAGATAAAGTTTCTAGATGAAATAAACGACTGCTTCTTGGAGCAGCTGGTTCATGAACCGACCAGAGGGGAAGCCATTTTGGACTTAGTCCTTAGTGGAACACCAGATCTGGTGCAAGAGATAAGGGTGTTGGAGCCACTTGGCAATAGTGATCATAGCATGATCATGTTTGATTTAATTAATGGAGGAGGGATGGTAACGAAATCCACAGTACTACCTTTTAACTTTCGAAAGGGAGACTATGAAAAGATGAGGATAATAGTTAAGAAAAAACTAAAAGGAGCAGTTGCTAAGGTTAAAGACTTACATCAAGCTTGGTTATTGATTAAAAATACTATCTTGGAAGCCCAGACCAGCTGTAATCCACGCTTTAAGAAAAGTGGAAGGAAGTCCAAAAAACTGCCAGCATAGTTTAACACTAGAAGCCACAAAGTGCATCAATTGACACAAATGCATCTTTGACGTTGTATGCCAGCGCCACTGCTAGAACCATGTCAGTCATGTTCCATGACTTTGTTAGCAAGGTCAAGATGTTCAAGTATGTGCATCGAAAATTAATGACAGATGCACCACCTAGCGGGAAAATGAATTTATACCTAGAAGCCCCAAAGTACGTCAATTGAGGCACTCAATTGTTTTGGAGGCGTCAATTGACATACTTTGGGGCTTCTAGGTATAAATTCATGTTCCCACTAGGTGGCACATCTCAATCACTGTTTACCGTTTTACTCCGACATTACAAACACACGATGACATCATGTAATGACATCACATACTGCACGCATTTAACAAATAAGTAACTTCACATTAATTCACATCTGCATTTCATGCTAAACGCAGTCGTCGTGATAATGCGTCAATTGACTCACTTTGGGGTTTCGAGGTAAAATTCCTTTTGGGGCTTCTAGTGTTAAAGGTGAGGTCAGAGTGGCTGCTATTGCCAAAAAAAGCATCTTTCAGGAAATGGAAAAAAGAGCCAAATGACAAAAACTGGAAATAGCACAAGCACTGGCAAGTTAAATGCAAGGCATTGATAAGGCAGGCAAAGAGAGAATATGAGAAGAAACTTGCTGTGAAAGCAAAAATGCATAATAAAGACTTTTTCAAGTACATTCGTAGCAAAAAAAACGGTGAGAGTCAGTTGGACCATTAGATGATAGAGGGGTAAATGGGGCAGTAAGAAGGGGTAAAAGGGGCAGTAAGAGTGGACAAGGCTATAGCAGAGAGACTGAATGAATTCTTTGCTTCGGTCTTTACTGAGGAAGATGTAAGGATGTTACCCATGACTGAAGTGGTATTTAAAGGTGATACTGCAGAAGAATTGAAAGAAATATAGCTACACCGGGAAGATGTATTACAACTATTTGATAAACTGAAGAGTAGTAAGTCACCTGGACCGGATGGTATAAACCCAAGGGTGTTGAAAGAACTGAAATATGAGATTGCTGACCTGCTATTAGTAATCTGTGAACTATCATTAAAATCATCTGTAATACCTGAAGATTGGAGGATGGCCAATGTAAGGCCAATTTTTAAAAAGGGTTCCAGGGGTGATACGGGAAACTACAGACCGGTGAGCCTGACGCCAGTACCGGGAAAAATGGTAGAAATCATCATAAAGAATAAAATTACTCAGCATGTAGATAGTCATGGCCTAATGGGAACAACACTAGTGTGCGGTCTAGTCTTATAGAGTAAAGTAACTGTTAAGCTGTATACATCATTAACTTACTCCAACAAGTCTACAGAACCTTATTTAAGGTTCTGTAGACTTGTTGCAGTAAGTTAATGATGTATATGGCCTAATGGGAGACAGCCAACATGGCTTTAAACAAGGAAGATCTTGTCTTACTAATCTGTTATGTTTTTTTGAAGGTGTGAATAAACAGGTAGACAAAGGTGAGTCGGTTGATATACTGTATCTGGACTTTTAGAAAGCCTTTGACAAGGTCTCTCATCAGAGACTTTTGGCAAAACTAAAAAGTCATGGGATAGGAGGTAATGTACTATTGTGGATCAGGAACTGGTTAAAAAGATAGAAAGCAGAAGGTAGGGCTAAATTGCCAATTTTCCCCATGGAAAAAGGTGAATAGTGGATTACCCCAGGGATCTGTGCTGGGTCCACTGCTTTTTGACATATTCATAAATGACCTGGAAAAGGGAATAACGAGTGAAGTTATCAAATTTGCAGATGATACAAAACTATTTAAAGTTGTTAAAACCCATGAGGATTGTGAAAAATTGCAAGAGGATCTTGATAAATTGGAAGACTGGGCATCCAAATGGCAGATGAAATTTAACGTGGACAAGTGCAAAGTTATGAACCTAGGAAAGAACAACCTAAACTATGATTACACGATACAAGTTTCCACATTGGGAACCACCACCCAGGAAAAAGATTTAGGTGTCATCGTGGATAACATGTTAAAACCCTCTGCCAAATGTGCAGCGGCGACCAAGAGAGCAAATAGAATGCTAGGTATCATAAAGAAAGGAATGGAAAATAAAACAAAGGATATTATAATGCCTCTGTATCGTTCCATTACCTTGAATATTGTGTGCAATTCTGGTCGCCGTATCTTAAAAAGGATATAGCGTTATTAGAAAAGATACAGAGAAGAGCCACCAAAATGGTAAAGGGGATGGAAGGCTACTCCTATGAAGAGAGGCTAAAAAGGTTAGGGCTCTTCAACCTGGAAATAGATGGCTGAGGGGAGATATGATAGAGGTCTATAAATTAATATATGCAGTGGAACGGGTGAACCTAGATCGATTGTTTACGTCATCAGAATATAAAAAGACTAGGGGACATGCAATGAAGCTACAGGGTAACCTATTTAAAACTAGTAAGAGAAAGCACAGTTACTTACCTGTAACAGGTGATCTCTGGGAACAGCAGGAATAAGTTTTCACATATGGGTACGTCGGTACCGACGGAGCCTGCGCGGGAACGCTCCCAAGCTTCCCAAAAAGCGTAGTTACTCACCTGTAACAGGTGTTCTCCAGGAGCAGCAGGAATCAGTCCTCACATATGGGTGACGTCGGCGCCGACGGAGCCCTCGCGGAGCAATTTTCCCCAGCTTTCAAAGAAAGCCTTTGGGAATTACAGCGCGCATGCGCGGTCTCCTTCCCGCCCAAGGGTGCCATCTTAGCCAGTCAGATGACATAGCTAAAAAGACAGCGTAAAAATTTGCAAAAAAACTAAAGCAGATAATCGCAACTCCAAGGGGAGGAGGGAGGGTTGTGAGGACTGATTCCTGCTGCTCCTGGAGAACACCTGTTACAGGTGAGTAACTACGCTTTCTCCAGGACCAAGCAGGAAGTCAGTCCTCACATATGGGACTCCCAAGCTTAAGGCTACCGGAGACCCTAAGCACAAATATGAGCTCCCTCTAGCTCAGCGGCACAGAAGGAAGGAATCTTCACTGAATTATTACCCACCGGTAGCCCCTATCCGGGATGGAGGGTAGGAGTTGCTCAAACCTCGAAGAGATTTCGGAGGACTGCCTGTCCGAAAGCACTGTCCCTGCGGGACTCCCTCTCGAGACAGTAATGGACCGCAAAAGTCTGGCTCGAAGACCAAGTAGCGGCCCGGCAGATGTCTGCCAGCGGAACAGAGCGGAGGTAAGCCACTGACGTAGCCTTCGCCCGAACACAATGAGCCGTGACTCGACTTTCTAACGAGAGTCCGGCTGCCCCATAAGCCCAAGCGATACAGTCAGCAACCCAGATGGACAGAGTACGCTTGGAGACCGGGAGCCCCAATTTATTGGGGTCAAAAGACACAAAAAGCTGAGCAGCTTTACGGTGCTCCCGCGTACCGTCAAGGTAGAAGTTCAATGCCCTTCTACAGTCCAGGGTATGTAGGACCATTTCAGCTCGGCTGGAGTGTGGCCTGGGAAAGAAGATCGGAAGTACCACCTCCTGATTGATGTGAAAAGGGGAGACCACTTTTGGAAGAAATTTTGGGTGAGTCCGTAGGACTACCCTATTTTTGTAGAACCGAGTGTAAGGGGGATCAGACACGAGGGCCTGCAATTCACTTACTCGTCTAGCGGAAGTGAGGGCTATCAGGAATAAAGTTTTCCAAGAAAGGAAACGGAGAGAACAGGTAGCCATAGGTTCAAAAGGCGGACAGGTGATCCGCTGTAAAACCACATTCAGATCCCAGTCAGGAGCTGGCGGGCGCAGAGGTGGTTTAAGTAGAAGGAGACCTCGGAGAAACCTCGCTACGAGAGGGTCGCTGGAAAGAGGTCTGCCGTCCACCGGCACATGATGTGCTGAAAGAGCACTGAGGTGAACTTTGACGGAGTTGGACTTAAGTCCCAGATTAGAGAGGTAGAGCAAGTACTGCAAGATCACCGACACCGAGCAGGAGAAGGGATCCTGAGACTGCTGGGCACACCAAACGGAAAAGCGACGCCATTTAAGGGCGTAGCATTTGCGGGTAGAAGGTCGCCGAGAAGCTAGGACGACCTCTTCCACCTCTGCCGGCAGGAGAAGGGGAGCAAGGACTACCCTTTCAGCAGCCAGGCCATTAGATTGAGAGATCTGAGGTTGGGGTGTAGCAGGGACCCCTGATCCTGTGTTAGGAGATCCGGTTGAAACCCCAGAGGGAACGGATCCTCTACCGCTAATTGCAACAGGAGTGGAAACCACGGCTGTCTGGGCCAGCGAGGAGCCACCAGGATCATGGAAGCTTTGTCTGGGAGAACCTTGAAAAGAGTTTGAGAGACTAGCGGGATGGGAGGAAAAGCATACAGAAGGCTCTCCGACCATGAGAGTAGAAAAGCATCTGCCGCTACTCGAAGGGGATGTGGCTGACGAGAGCAGAAGCGAGGAAGTTGCCGGTTGAGAGGACTGGCAAAGAGATCAATCGTGGGGAGTCCCCACTTCAGAAAAAGTTTCTGAACTACCAAGGGATCCAGGCGCCACTCGTGCGGCTGGAGTATCCTGCTGAGTTTGTCCGCCAGGCAATTTTCTTGGCCTGGGAGATAAACTGCCTTGAGAAGAATGCCGTGACTGACGGCCCAAGAGCAGAGCCTCTGAGCTTCTCGGCAGAGAAGGAAGGAGCCCGTGCCCCCCTGTTTGTTCACGTAGAACATGGCAACTTGATTGTCCGTCTGGACAAGGACGGACTGGTGAGAAGTCAGGTGGGAGAAAGCCTTGAGCGCCAGACGGATTGCTCTGAGCTCCAGGAAGTTGATCTGCTGAGCAGACTCCCACGCGGTCCAGAGACCTTCAGTACATGCCCCTTGGCAATGTGCTCCCCAACCCAGGAGGGAAGCATCGGTCGTCAGCACTTGAGCCGGCTGAGGTGACTGAAAAGGTATTCCGAGCACCAGGTTCGGCCGATGAAGCCACCACTGTAGAGAAGAGGCCAGCGGCCCGGAGATGCGCACTAAGTCGGCTAGTCCGCCGGTGGCTTGTTGCCACTGCTTGCGAAGGCACCATTGAGCAGGCCGCATATTCAGGCGGGCATTGGGGGTCACGTGGACGGTGGAAGCCATATGGTCGAGTAGTCTCAGGAAGCGCCTGGCGGAGACCAGGGACTGGCTGCGAAAACGGCCGGCTAGGTCCATGAGCCATTGAGTCCTGTCGAGAGGCAGGAAAGCTCGCGCCTGAGGAGTGTGCAGTCTTGCGCCGATGAACTCGAGATCCTGTGAGGAGAGCAAAGTGGACTTTGCGAAGTTTATGACAAAGCCCAAGTACTGCAGAAGAGTCACCGTGCGGTGTGTGGCATTGGTGACTGCCAGAGAGGACGATGCTCTGATGAGCCAGTCGTCGAGGTACGGAAAGACATAGAGGCCGTGAAGCCGGAGATAGGCCGCCACCACCGCGAGACATTTTGTGAAGACTCGCGGTGCGGAGGATAGGCCAAAGGGCAGTACTCTGTACTGGTAATGATTTCCTGCCACCACAAACCTTAGGTATTGGCGGTGGCTTGGGTGGATGAGGATGTGCGTATAGGCATCCTTTAGATCCAAGGAGCATAGCCAATCTCCCTGCTGGAGGTAGGGCAGAAGGATTCCAAGGGTAAGCATCTTGAACTTTTCCCGCACGAGGAACTTGTTGAGGTTGCGCAAGTCCAGGATGGGTCTGAGGCCTCCTGTCCTTTTTGGTATTAGGAAATACCTGGAATAAAAGCCTTGACCTCTCAGGTGGTGGGGCACCGGTTCCAGAGCCTGTTCCTGAAGAAGACTTGCTAACTCCTGAAGGAGTAAGTCCCTGTGCAGAGGGAGTCGTGGAGGTTCTCCCGGGAAATAAGAGGGAGGGACCTGGTGGAAGTGGAGAAGATATCCTTCTCTTACGACTTGAAGCATCCAGGCATCTGAAGTGATGTTGGACCACCTGTGAGCGAAGTGAACCAGCCGGCCTCCGGTGCTGGGAGGAGCCAGCTGAGGGGGAGAGGCTATGCTGATGAAGTCAAAAACCCCCACTCTGCTGAGCAGGGGCTGGTGGTGCAGGCTTGGGGGCTTGCTGCCTACGGGACCCGTTACCCCGTCCCTTGGCCTGCTGGCGAGCTGCGGAGGCCTGATATTGAGGGTAGTGTTTATAGGCAGCCGCCTTTCTCGGGTAAAAGGACTTCTTTCCCGAGCCCTTCTTTTTCTGGGAAGGGGCGGAGGTCTTCCTAGAAAGCCTAGTCCTGGTGAGAGTCTCCGTCTCGATTTGTGCAGCCTTTTCAGCCATGGGCTTGCCAAAGAGGTTCTCACCTCGGCAGGGGACATCGACCAACTTGTCCTGCACCCAGGGTTCAAGGTCAGATGACTGAAGCCAAGCCTGTCGGCGGTCACCGATGCCGGCTGCGGCCACTCGAGCCGATGCTTCAAAGCCATCATAGGCTGCTCGGGACATGAATTTCGAGCATTCCCGAATACCAGTTGTCAAGGCCAGGAACCTCCGCAAAGGTTCCTCGGACAGTCCAGCGGAGCCGGCTATCTCTTTAGCCAGGTCTCGGAGATACATGCCCATGTAGAGCTGGTAGGTCTGGACATGACAAGCAAGCATAGAGCCCTGGAAACACTTCTTACCAAGGCCATCCAGGTTACGGGCCTCCCTGCCAGGAGGCACCGAGGAGTGCATCTTTTGGCTCTTAAGCCTATGCATGGCCGATTCCACTACCATGGAATGGTGTGGCAGCTGTGCTTTTTGGAAGCCAGGACTCTTGCGGACTCGATAGATGGAATCGACCCGCTTGCTTAATACCGGCGACGAGGCCGGACTCTCCCACATGCGGAAGAGTAGTCGTTCCAGCATGGGAGGAACCGGTACAGTAAAGTGTTCCCTGGCGGGAGAGTCATACTGAAGGGCGTCGAGCTCTTCGGCTCGAGGCTCCTCCTCGGGATCCGCAGGGAAGGCCAAAGCCTTGGCCATATCCCTGACGAAGTCCGAGAACCGGGCATCCTCCGGAGGGGACTGCTTCCGAGGTTCGGACTCAGGTGAGTCCGAGGGGACACACCGAGTCCGAAACGAATCAGGTGACTCTTCCTCTTCAGACTCCCAGGCCGACTCCGAGGAGGAATCGGTGGGGTCGGCTCGGGCAGGCGGAGGCGTCGGCCGCCCCGACACAGAGGGAGTCGGCGTCGACGACCTCGGTCCCGAACGGGAGGCCGAGGGTGACCTTGACCGAGGATCGACTCGAGTTCGCATGGACTCGAGGATCGGCTCTGTCTCCGGGGTCGACTTAGACGTCGACGTCCCGGCGGTCGGGGCAGTGGCGCCAGCGAGGCTAGCGATCAGTGCCCGCTGCTGGTCCATGAAGGCAGATAGTCTGCTCTCCAAGGCCGTCAACCTGAGTCCGACCTCAGGTGACCCAGCAGCCCCCGACTCGGGGCCCGACGCCCGACGTCGGACCTCTCGGAGGCGAGTCCAGGAGGACTACAGGACTTACCCGAGCAGGCAACTCCGACTCCAGGCGAGGTCGCTTCGGGAGGTGCTCCTTCTCCAAAGACCCGGGACGGCTATCGGGGCTATGCGACCTGGCCCTCGCGGAGCCAGGAGCGTCCACCGACGCCGCCCTCGCGGGTTTTACCTTCCGTCGATGGTCCCCGGAGGGAGAACCCCTGTCGGAGGAGCTTCGGCGATGGTCAGAGCTGGAACCTCTGGACACCGAGGCCTCCGACGAGGTCCGGGTACGGCCGGGGTCAGCGAAGACTTTTTCCCGCTGGTGCCGCCGACTCCTTAACGCTTTGGAGGACATTTTGCCACAGGCCCCACAGATCAGTTCTTCGTGATCCGGGCCCAGGCAGCGGAGGCAATTATCGTGTGTGTCAGTGAGTGACATATTTCTGTCACACTGAACACACCGCTTGAAACCACTGGCAGCCATCGGGGGAAAAAGGGCCCCTGCAAGGTCAAAGGACCGGGCTGCCAGCGAAAAACCTAAAAACGAAACTGACCAAAAATCAGAAAAACCGAAAAATAAGAGAAGGACTCACAACGGCGTCGCGAGTCCGGGCAGGAAAAAGACCGGCGTCGAACCGAAGGAAAAAAGAGAAATAAATCACTAAAATCAACTTTTTCAGCGGGGACACGACGGGTACGTCTGTAGGGCTCCGCGGAAAAAAGAAGACTGGCTAAGATGGCACCCTTGGGCGGGAAGGAGACCGCGCATGCGCGCTGCAATTCCCAAAGGCTTTCTTTGAAAGCTGGGGAAAATTGCTCCGCGAGGGCTCCGTCGGCGCCGACGTCACCCATATGTGAGGACTGACTTCCTGCTTGGTCCTGGAGAAAGGAAAGCTTTTGGGAGCATCCCACAGCGCCTGCGCGCTGCCTTCACGCCTTTCCTAACCAACTCTCCTCAGTTCGAGTTTAAAGCTGAAACAATAGAGAGAGAGAGGAAAGGAAAGATAGAAAAGAGATACAACTCCTAGGGGAGGTGGGTGGGTTGTGAAGACTTATTCTTGCTGTTCCCAGAGATCACCTGTTACAGGTAAGTAACTGTGCTATCTCCAGGAACAAGCAGGAATGAGTCTTCACATATGGGTACTCCCTAGCTGAGATGCCTGGGAGATCCCCAAGGATATGAGACCCTGAAAGGGATCTGCGTCCTCCTATGGATCTCAGGCATCCATCCAGGGAAGGAGGGCAGGAGTTGTTTAAGAATGGAACAGGTGTCTGAGGACAGCCTGACCAAACAAGGCATCCCGGCGGGAATCCTTGTCCAAGCATTAATGCGCTGTGAAGGAATGAACAGAGGCCCAGGTGGGCTGCTCGACAGATCTGGTTGATGGACACAGAATTTAGATGAGCCATAGAGGTGGCCATGGCCCTCACATTATGAGCTGTGACATGGCTCTTCAGAGAAAGGTTCTTACTCTGGTAGGCGAAAGAAATACACTGAGCAATCCAATTGGACAGTGTTCTCTTAGAGACCGGAAGTCCCAAATGAGAAGGATCAAAAGCAACAAAAAGCTGGGAAGACTTTCTATGTTGCTGTGTCCTATGTAAGTAAAAAGCAAGAGCTCTTTTACAATCCAGAGTATGAAGATTCCTCTCTGCACTGGATGCATGAGGAGCTGGAAAAAAGACAGGTAGATATACCTCTTGATTAAGATGAAAAGGTGAGACCACTTTAGGCATAAAGTGTGGATTTGTCCTAAGGACTACCTTGTCATGATAGAACCTTGTATAAGGTGGATTAGCCACTAAGGTCTGCAGTTCACTGATGCGGCGAGCAGAAGTGATGGCAATGAGGAAAATAACCTTCCAGGAAAGAAATTTCAAGGAGGTAGTGGCTAAGGGTTCAGAAGGTGGCTTCATAAGCTGACCAAGAACCAAATTTAAGTCCCATGCTACTGGAGGAGGTCTAATGGGAGGTTTAGTTAAAGTTAGGCCTCTCATAAGTCTTGAAATAAGAGGATGAGAGGAGATAGGTTGTCCATTGATGGGCTTAAGGGATGCTGCAATAGCACTCAAATGGACTCTTACTGAATTTGTCTTAAGTCCTGCATTGGAGAGATACAGGAGATAGTCTAACAAAGAAGTTAAAGGTAGTGCCAGAGGGTCAAGACCCTTTTCAGCACACCAAATGGAAAATCTTTTCCACTTAAAAGCATAGGAACGCCTGGTGGAAGGTTTCCTGGAAGCATGGAGGATATCCTTCACCTGCTGAGAAAGATTCAAGTCTTGAAGGTCTAGGCCTTAAGTAACCAAGCTCTGAGGTGAAGGGACTTGGGGTTTGGGTACCACAAAGTCCCTTCCTCCTGAGACAGAAGGTCTGGAGCAGTTCCCAAGTCCAGGGAGGGGGCTTGGGAGAGAATGCAGAAGTAGAGGGTACCAAACTTGGCGTGGCCAGCGTGGAGCTATGAGGATCATAGATCCTTGATCCCTCTGGAGTTTGAACAGAGTCTTGGGAATCAAGGGAATGGGTGGAAAGGCATACAGGAAGCCCTGACCCCAATGAAGGAGGAAGGCATCCTTGGCCTGAACCCCCTGACACGGAATTCTGGAACAGAACCGGGGAAGTTTGGCATTCCACAGACTTGCAAAGAGGTCTATGTCCGGGGTTCCCCATTCTTGAAAGATTCTGAGTACCTGATCCATGTGCAGGGACCATTCGTGTGGAAGCAGAACTCGACTGAGTCTGTCTGCCCAAGAGTTTTGGGTTCCTGGGAGATATACTGCCAGGAGATGGATTTGATGCTCTCTGGCGAAGGCCCACAATCTTAGAGCTTCGTTGCAAAGCGACAGAGAGCCAGTTCCTCCTTGCTTGTTTATATAAAACATAGCTACTTGATTGTCCGTATGGATGAGGACTGTCTTGTAGCTGAGGAAGGTATGGAAGACCTTGAGAGCTAGAAAAAGTGCTCGAAGCTCCAAGTGGTTGATATGAAGAGAGGTCTCCTGAGGGGACCAAGTGCCTTGAGTGGAGAGGTCTTGTAGATGAGCTCCGCAACCTGTTTGGGAGGCATCTGTTGTGAGGGTTGCTTGGGGCAACAACTGTTGGAAGGGGGACCCCAGCAACAGATTTTGAGTGGACATCCACCATTGGAGAGACCAAAAGAGACGTTTGGAGGTTGCTATTTGGTCTGAGAGAGCTCCTGAAGCTTGAGTCCACTGGGTGCACAAAGTCCATTGAGCTGCTCTCATGTGTAGGCGAGCATAGGGTACCACATGTACTGTGGAAGCCATGTGGCCCAGCCGTTGTAGCATCTCCCTGGCAGTTAAGTGGCTCTTTGACTGAATCTGGGAGGCTAGCTGCACTAGACGTTGGCAACGGGCCTGAGGAAGGTAGGCCCTTGCAGTGGTGGTATCCAACCAGGCCCCTATGAATTCCAGGGACTGAGTAGGGATGAGCTGAGACTTTGGGAGGTTTACCACCAGTCCCAGATACTGCAGAATGCGCCTTGTGCGGTCCATGGAAATCTGGGCCTCTGACTGAGATGGAGCTCGGATGAGCCAGTCGTCCAGGTATGGGAAGACAAATATTCCCAGAGTGCGTAGAAATGCAACTACTGCCATGCATTTGGTGAACATTCTTGGAGCAGAGGCCAGACCGAAAGGAAGCACTCTATATTGGTAATGTTTTCCTTGGAAAAGAAAACACAGGAATCTTCTGTGAGATGGATGGATGAGAACATGTGTGTACGCATCCTTGAGATCTAGAGAACAAAGCCAATCCTGACTTTGAAGGTATGGAAGGAGAGTGCCCAGAGAAAGCATCTTGAACTTCTCCTTGCATAGAAATTTGTTCAATTCTCTGAGATCTAGAATGGGTCTGTATCCCCCTGTCTTCTTTGGAATGAGAAAATAGGGGGAGTAGCACCCTGACCCTTGTTGAAGAAGAGGAACTTCTTCTATTGCCCCTTGGGCAAGAAGGGTAGTTATTCTCCTGACCTAAAAGGTCGAGAAGAGATGTGGGAGAATTGAAGTGTCTCACCATGGTGTGGGGAGGAAGGTCTGAGAAATGAAGTTTGTAGCCCTCTCTTATGATGGAGAGGGTCCACTGCTCTGATGTGATTTGCTCCCATCTGGGAGCAAAATGAGCTAACCTTCCTGGAATGGTGAGAGGTTCTGGCTGTGTTAAAGCCAGAAAGGCTAAGTTCTCTAGCATCGAGTCAAAACCCCTGAGGGGGTTGGGACTGCTGAGTTACAGCAGCCCCTGTAGACTTAGGCCTCGCCTGCTTAGGTTGCTGACGCTTAGCGGTAAAGCGACCTGTAGAAGATTGTTGGCCAGAAGTGGAAGGAAACCTGCCCTTTTTGAAAAAAGACTTTTTAAATGTCTTTTTCTTGGCAGGAATGGAGGTAGACCTTGAAAGTCTATCCAGAGCAGAATTCTCTGCATCCATTTGAGTGGCTTTAATTTGCCACTCTTTGCCAAATAGATTTTCACCTGTACAGGGCAGATTTCCTAAGCCATCTTGAACCCAGGGTTCTAAATCAGAAGCCTGGAGCCAAGCAATTCTGCAAGCAGCTATGGCAATGCCTGAGGCTCTACTGGTACCTTCAAAGGAGTCAAAGGCTGCCCTGTTTGAAAACTTGGAGATGTCTTGAGTATGCTTAAGCCACATGCGGAATTCTTCCCTTTTATCTTCTGGAATAAAAGGGAGGAAAGTGTGCAGCTTTTCTGCCACTTCTTTCAGAAACATACCCATATAAAGGCTATATGAGTTGATTCTGGCAATAAGCATACTGGCCTGGAAGATTTTCCTACCAAAAGCATCCAAGGTCCTGCATTCTCTTCCTGGAGGAACAGAAGAGTGTCTCTTTGTACTCTTTATCCTCTTCATAGCTGACTGCACCACAATGGAATGGTGAGGAAGCTGAGTTTTCTGGAACCCAGGACAAGGAGGGACACGATACATAGTGTCCAACCTGCGAGAATGAGGAGAGAGAGTGAGAGGAGTCTCCCATAAATCAATCATGTGTTCATGAAGAATCTCATGAATTGGTAAGGTGACTGCCTCTTTACAAGCCTTAGAGTATCCTAAAATATCTAATTTTTGCACTCTAGGCTCTGATTCAGAGGTTACTGAAATAGCGAGTCCTTTAGCTACTTCTCTTATGAAGTCTTGAAAGGACAAGTCCTCTGGAGGAGATATTCTTCTTTTTGGTGAAGAAGGCTCCTCAGGAAGGGCTATGGATACTTCAGGAGACTCATCTGATGTATCAGAATCATCAGAGGAATCGAAGTATTGCCTGTCAGGGTGCTCTTCTAACGCTCGATACGCATATCGAGCGGTATCGACATCGGGCGTCCCCGGTACCGGATCGATACCGAGAAGTAGCCCTGGACAAGGAACCGCAGCAGACGGTATCCTGGTCGATGTCGATGCAGTCGGTACTGGCATCAGCGCTGGTGCCGGTACCGGAGCCGATACCGACAACGGAGCTCGTTGCGGTACCGCCGGCGTCGCAGCTTGAATGAAGGCTGAAATAGCCTGCTGCATTGACAGAACATTCTGATCCATCGACGCCATGAATGCCTGGAGATCGGTACCAGTAGATTGTGCCGGTACCCCAGAGCATTCTAACAGGGGATCGGTCGAGGCCGTGCCATCGATGTCAACCTGTAACCCCATAGGAGGAGCTTTGGAAGCCGGAGCTTCCCGCCGGGGTTGTTTGGCTGGTGCAGGATCCTCGAGGGCAAGCCCGGAGGCATCTCTATGCTTAGAGGGAGATCTACCCTTCGAGGACCTGATAGGTTTATGTTTGGTTACCTGAGATCCTTCAGGAGAAGAAGACCTGGAAGATGTCGATGCTACTGCCGGTGCCTCAGCGGGAAACAGCACATGGAGCTTAGCTGCTCGGTTCTGTAACCCCCGTTTAGACATTAGGGAGCAGGACGGACAATCCGGAATGGAGTGTTCAGGACCCAAACATTTAAGACACCATTCATGGGTATCTGTAACAGAAATAGTACCGCTACACTTAGTGCATTTTTTGAACCCGGAGGTTGGTTTTTCCATGGGGGAATTTTTCTTGTGGGCCCTGAGGCCTTAAGAAGAAAAATACACCAAGTGAGGAAAAATATCGATATTATTATTTTTTTTTAAAGAAAGAAAGAAAAGACCGGCGGTACCGGTCCGGAGTCGGGGAAGGCAGACACGCGACCAAAGAAATAAAATAAAATAAAGAACTTCTTCAGCGGTGACAGGGATCGACCTGCTGGCTCCGTGGCAAAGAAGAACTGAGGAGAGTTGGTTAGGAAAGGCGGGAAGGCAGCGCGCAGGCGCTGTGGGATGCTCCCAAAAGCTTTCCTTTTTGGGAAGCTGGGGAGCATTCCCGCGCAGGCTCCGTCGGTACCGACGTACCCATATGTGAAGACTCATTCCTGCTTGTTCCTGGAGATTATATTTTTTCACTCAACGTGTAATCAAACTTTGGAATTTGTTAACGGAGGATGTAGTAAGAGCTGTTAGTGTAGTTGGGTTTAAAAAAACGTTTGGACAAATTCCTGGAGGAAAGGTCCATAAACCATTATTAAAAGGGACCCGGGATATCACTGCTTGACCCAATACAAGCATTGAGGAACCTGTGTCTTTTGGGGAAACTGCTAGCTACTTGTGATCTGGATTGGCCAATGTTGGAAACAGGATACTGGATTTGATGGACCTTGGTCTGACCCAGCATGGCATATCTTATGTTCTTATCAGTCATTTTAGGATCCATCCCGAAGGTGCTCAGTTTGTTTATACGTTGCCTGTGCAAAATGATGGCAAAGGCTTTACTGAAATCTAAATACACCACATCTAGGGCTCTCCCTCGGTCCAAATTCCTGGTCACCCAGTCAAAGAAATCAATCAAATCTGTCTGACAAGACCTGCCACTGGTGAATCCATGCTGCCTTGGATTCTGCAATCCACTGGACTCTAGAATATTCACCATTCTCTCTTGTAGTAGGCCTTTCCAATAATTTACTAACCACAGAGGTGAGACTAACCGGCCTATAGTTCTCAATGTCATCCTTATGTCTCCTTTTGTGTAAAGGGACTACATATGCCTTTCTCCAGTCCTCTGGCACCACTCCCGACCCCAAGAGGCATTGAAAAAGTAAAAAGCCTGAATTTAATATTTTTGAACTTTCCCACATCATAATTTACTAGAGACATGCTTAACCTCTACACAAAAATGGAAGAAAAACTGCAGGATATTGGTATTACAGGAATCGTGTTCCAATGGTTTGATCCATTTATGAGTAATCAAAGCTGTATAGTTAGTAGGAATGGGAAGGTCTCTGACGCCTGGAAAATGCAACGGGCTATCTATCCCACAGGGATCCTCCACTGTCACCTATTTTGTTCAGAAACTATCTTGACTCCTTTGAGTCACTTTTGAATAGATTAGAACCCAAGCATTTTATTTATTTGAAAGGATTATATACCGCATTTCCAATGATCAAGGTGGTTTACAAATAACATAACTTAACATATGTTAAAATGTTTTCTGTAATATCATATCAATAACCTAACATTGTAACACTGCAACACAGCTATTATTAGAATGACAGGGATAAGGGATGGGGATTAAGATGGCAAAACATATTATTGGTATAATAGGTAATTAGCGCCCAACAGGTGCGTGGAGCAAGCTCGCAGTTCATGATGGCTGAATGAGTGTATGTAATTCCTTCAAAGTGCTCTTTAGGGATGACATCCAATTAATATATGGATGACATCCAAGGTAAAAATCACTTTGTTGTGGATGGGTAGGACAATACAGACAACACTAGTTGGGGAATCTAGGTTGGGGTGGTTATTTATGGTACTAAAAGCCTAGGTGTTATCTTGGAGTCAACCTTAACCATGGGAATGTAAACTTTTCTAATCACCATGGAAATATGCAATTATCGAAAGATGTTATGTCAATTCAGGAAATACTTTATGCAAAATGATTTCTAGTTGGCTGTATAATCAGTTATGCTCCCTCATTTTGACTCCTGTAATTCATTTGGACTATTTGAAGGAGGAATAAAGGAGACTGCAAGCAACTTAAAATGTAGCTGTTAAATTGATATGGGTGGGAAGAGGTGATAGAACACCACTATATCTGATAAAAGTCCATTGGCTTCCTATAAAGGCAAGAAAGCGGCACACTCCATGATGCCATCTCTGATGGTGCTGGGCTCTCCTCTAGCTTAGAGATCCTTTGGACGTCTCCAAGCATGCACAGTAGCTCCCCAATGAGATTCCCACCTAAGTCAGTGCTGTTCAGCACTGCGGAGCAAGAGTTCCAAAAATGAAACATATATACAATGGGATTGGACTTGCGCAGATCTCAAACAAATCTTCTACTTCTTTGAAATGAATGGCTTTCTTCTGTCTCTTTTTTTTTTTTTGTAGGGCTGAGGGTGGGTGAGTGTGGCTGCAGACCCCTGCTGTCTACGAAGAATCCCCATTAGTGGTAAGCAACTCTGCAGACAAGCAGAGGATATGCAGGCACACTCCATGGTGAGTCCAGAGCATAGAGCCGCATAGTATGATTGCAGATGTGTGGTCCCAGCTACATGCCAGAATGGGCGGAAAGTGAAGTAAGAACTCAAGAGGCAAACAGGTTTCGGAGGACTGCTTGTCCGAAGGTTGAGTTTTTTTCCTGTTGAATGATCCAAGATATAGTACCAGATAAACATATGAATGGACCTCCAGGTAGCCATTCCGCAGATATCTTGGGTGAGACTGCAGCTAAACTGGCTACAGTGGTGGCCGCTGCATGCAATTGATGGACCCCAACTTGACCTGGGGTTGGTAAGTGAGCTTGGGCATAGCAGAAGGAAATACAGTCTGAGACCCAGGATGAAATAAGTCCTTTTTGAAGCTGGCTGTCTGGGGTGGTTTAGATTGAAAGTGACAAATGTTGCAAGGATGGTTGCATTTAGGTGATATAGTAGTCTGCTTTGAAATCAGGAAAAAACGTGGGAAGTACAATGGACTGGCTCAACTGAAATTCCAATACAACTTTTGCAAGGAACTTAGTATGTGCTCTTAAGAGCATCTTGATATGAAAAAACTGTGTGTACAGAGGGTAGTGCACGAGTTCTTGAAGGTCACTGATCCTCCATGCAGAGGTTATTGTCACATAGAATACTGTATTCCAAGTGGAGTGGAGGAGTAGCCTGATGGTTAGAGCACTGGCTTGGGAACCAAGAGACCAGGGTTCAATTCCCACTAGCACTCCTTGTGGTCTTGGGCAAGTCACTTAACCCAAGTACCTGGAGGAAAAGTCCATAAACCATTATTAAAAGGGACCCAGGATATCACTGCTTGACCCAATACAAGCATTGTGGAACCTGTGTCTTTTGGGGAAACTGCTAGGTACTTATGATCTAGATTGGCCACTGTTGGAAACAGGATACTGGGCTTGATGGACCTTGGTCTGACCCAGTATGGCATATCTGATGTTCTTATGTTTTTTAAACCCAGCTGCACCAACAGATTTTACTACATCCTCTGGTAGTAAAATCCAGAGTTTGATTACAACTGCTAGACATTTGGTGAATACATGAAGCACAGCAGAAACGTCGAAAGGGAGTACCTTTTATTGATAATGTTGACTTTTGAACATGAAGTGTAGGTACTTCCATAGAAACCTAAAGGCAGAAAAAGACCAGTGCAAAGGGTGAATGGGAATGTGAGTGTGGGCATCTTCCAGCTCCAGAGAAGCTAACCAGGTGTGTTGACTAAGCAAGAAGAGGATTGTTCTGAGACAAGTCATTTTGAATTTTTCTCTTTTTATGTAAAAATTGAGGTTTTGGAATCAGGAAGATTTTTTGGAATCAGGAAGAAACATGAGTAAAAACCATAACCGCGGTGTTTGTAAGGAACTACTTTGATGGTTTGATTATTTAGGAGCTTGGAGACTTTCTGTTCCAGGATCTACTAAGTGTTGAGGCAATGGTGTGGACACCGAACAGGGACGAGGGTGTGGAAGCTGTAAGGTGAAATTAGACTTACCTGCTAATTGTTGTTCCTTGAGGAACTCCAGTCTAGTCCTGAACTCTGAAGTTTATGTTCCTCTTCCAGCAACGTCATTTCTGTGATGTCACGGATACATAAGTACAGACCCCTCCTTCACACTCCAGTAACCTATTGACAAAGCAGGATCCCCGGAGCAACAATTAAGTAACCAATCACAATGTATTAAACATACTAAACAAACCTCAAAATGATGTAGTAGAATAATATGTATACTTAACTCTTCTCCTATTTACAGTGTTTAACAGATGCTGAGGCCCGTCCCTCCTCATACTGAAGGACCTGGGACCCCTCTTACACAATCCCCAGACCGCACCCCACCGTGAAAGACCATGTCATTCCATTCCAATACCCGTAGCTTACCTGTAAGACTCCTACACTTCAGGCTATCATCTACAGGATACACCAGGGTGGGATACGGAACTAGACTGGAGTTCCTCAAGGAACAACAATTAGCAGGTAAGTCTAATTTCACCTTCCTTATCGTCCCTCCAGTCTAGTCCCGAACTCTGGAGATGTAACAGAGCAGTGAAAGCACTTATTGGGAGGGATCCTGTAGACCAGCCTGAAGCACTGCCGATCCAAAACAGGTATCTCTGCCCGCCTGAACATCCAGACGGTAATGCTTAACAAAGGAATTGAGAGAAGACCAAGTAGCTGCCTTACAGATCTCCACCGTCAGTACCAAACTACACTCTGCCCAGGAAGTGGCCTGAGCTCTGGTAGAGTGGGCTCTAAGCCCATCCGGTACCAACCTGCCTTTTAGAAGATAAGCCGATGCTATGGCCTCCTTCACCCAACGGGCAATGGAGGCTTTCGATGCTGCTTCTCCTTTGCGAGGCTCTGCAAAGAGAACAAATAACCTGTCTGACTTACGGAAACCCGCTGTCTGACGCAAATATCTCTTCAATGCTCAACGAACGTCCAAGAGATGCAACCGTTCAGAAGGTTGATCACCCCTGCTTGCACTGAACACTGGCAAGAAAAGCACCTGATTTACATGAAACGCCGAGACCACCTTCGTCAAAAAGGAGGGCACAGTCCCCAAAACTACCTTAGACTCCAAAAAGGATAGGAAAGGCCCCCAACAGGATAAAGCTTGCAACTCTGAAATTCGCCTAGCAGAACAGATCGCTACCAAGAACACAACCTTAAGGGTAAGATCCTTCAAAGACGCCCTTGACAGCGGCTCAAATGGCTCTTTAACCAGCGTCTGCAAGACCGAAGGAAGATCCCAAGATGGTACCACTTGCGAACGAGGGGGCTGCAAAAGAGACACTGCTCTAAAAAAACGCTTTATATCCGGATGCCCCCCAAGCGCTACCCCCCAAACTTTGCCTCTATAACAGGACAACGCTGCCAGCTGCACCTGCAAGGATGAAGCTGTCAAGCCCTTTTGAAAGCCCTCCTGCAAGAAAGACAAAACCTACGGGAGAGAAGCCTTTAGAGCCACAATCTGCCTACCCGTACACCAATCCTCAAAAATTTGCCAAACTCGAATATAAGCCAACAAAGTCGATCTACGACGAGCCTTCAGCAAGGTGGAAATCACCGCCACCGAATAACCCTTTCGCCGTCATCCTCGCCCTTTCAAGAGTAAAGCCGTAAGCGAGAATCGAGCTACCTGAGGCATGAGCAAGGAACCCTGAGACAGCAGATCGTCCCGCAGGGGAAGCCGCCACGGGTCCTCGACCACGAGCCTCATTAGGTCTGCATACCACGACCTCCTTGGCCAATCCGGTGCGATTAAGACTACTTGACCTCTGTACCTTTCTATGCACTGCAACACTCGGCCGATCAGCACCCACGGAGGGAACACGTATAGAAGGTGCCTGTCCAGCCAGGTCTGAATGAGCACATCCAGGCCTTCCGACATCTGCTCTTTTCTTCTGCTGAAGAAACGATCTACTTGAGCAGACCGAAAAGTCACCATGAGATCCATGACCGGAGTCCCCCAGCGTCGCACCAGCATCGCAAACACCTCCGGGTGAAGCACCCACTCCCCCGGGTCTACCTTTACCCGGCTCAAGAAGTCGGCCTGCACATTGTCTACCCCCGCTACATGCGCCGCCGACAACGCTTCCAGGTTTTCTTCGGCCCACTCGAACAAACTCCGGGCCTCCGCCTCGAGCTGTACACTGCTCGTTCCTCCTTGACGGTTAATATAAGCCACCGCGGTTCCATTGTCGGAAAAAACCTGAATGGCTTTCCTATGAAGAAAAGGCTGAAAGTCGCGAAGCGCCAGCATTACCGCCCTCAATTCTAACCTGTTGATGGACCAACCCTTTTCCAGTTCGGTCCATTGACCTTGAGCGAACCTTCCCTAAAAATGGGCCCCCCAGCTGTAGAAACTGGCGTCCGTCGTCAGCGAAAGCCACTCCGGTGCCTCCAATGGCATCCCTTTCCAGAGATATTCGGGACGCAACCACCACTGCAGCGCCTTGCGCGTTTCCTGGGGGCAAGGTAGATATTTTGACAAGAGATCGTTCTGATGGGACCACCTTCTCAGCAACGCTCTCTGCAACTCTCATCTGGGCCCGCGCCCAGGGGACCAACTCGAGAGTCGCCGCCATTGTTACAAGCAACTGCAAATAATGCCATGCCGTGGGGCGCCGTCTGTGAAGAAACTCGCATGCCAAGTTGCGCAGCGCTAGCGCCCGCTTCCGCGGCAGAAGAACTCTTCCCTTCCTGGTGTCGAAGTGCGCTCCCAGATACTCTAGACTCAGACAGCGTCAACTTGCTCTTTATCCTGTTGACTACCCAACTGAGACTTTCCAGGAACGCCACCACCTTGGCTGTAGCCGCCTCGCTCTCCTCTCTGGACTTTGCTCTGATTAACCAATCGTTCAGACGAGGGTGTACCAATACACCCTCCTTCCGCAAGGCCGCCGCCACGACAACCATGACCTTGGTGAACACCCGTGGCGCCGTAGCCAGACCGAACGGCAACGCTTGGAACTGAAAATGCCCCATCGGAAGTGAAAACCTGAGAAACTTCTGATGCTGCTGCCGTATCAGAATGTGAAGATACGCTTCCGCCAGATCCAGGGACGTAAGAAACTCCCCCCGCCATACTGCCACGATGACGGACCGCAGGGTTTCCATTCGAAAATGAGACACGTGTAGACAGCGATTTACCTTTTTGAGGTCCAAAATTGGTCGATATGCCCCTTCCTTCTTTGGAACTATGAAGTAAATGGAGTATCGACCGCAGCCTGATTGGTCTGGAGGCACCGGCACTATGGCCTTGAGACACACCAACCTTTTTACCGTCTC
The DNA here is from genome assembly GCA_033557465.1 of Ichthyophis bannanicus. Classification (NCBI taxonomy): domain Eukaryota; kingdom Metazoa; phylum Chordata; class Amphibia; order Gymnophiona; family Ichthyophiidae; genus Ichthyophis; species Ichthyophis bannanicus. Next base: position 364,218,684 of record CM066033.1, on the reverse strand, counting down.
CCTCACCGCCCTGTGCTTGCTCCGGGAGTTGCAAGGAGACTGCAAAAAGGAATCCGTCACTGGGCGCCGCAACTCCAAGGCATAACCCTCTCGAATGACCTCCAGCACCCACTGATCTGAGGTAACTCGGGCCCAGGCAGGGTAAAATTCCCGCAAACGACCCCCCACGGGAACACACTACTCCCGGGCCCCCCTGGCTTCATTGCAACTTGTGGAGACTGTTGGAGGAGGAGGAAGAGGACGCCGCAAACCCTCTCCCTGCTCTTCGGAAGCCTCGAAATCCTTGGTTTCTATAGGGAAAATGCACCCTCTGACTTTGCCCAAACCTTGGGGAGCGAAAACGTTGAAACTCCCTCTGCTGACCTTTAGGCAGCGAAGGCGCTCGCCCCTGCTTCTGTCTGTCCTCCGGCAGCCGACTGCCTTTGGATTCTCCCAAATCCTTCACAATCTTATCCTAAACCTCTCCAAACAGGAGCTTCCCCGGAAAGGGAGCTTACTAAGCTTACTGTCCCCTTCCGAGATAATAGAGTCTCTCTCACCTCTGGGTCTCCTTGCTGCTGAACCTGACCCTCCCGCGGGCAGAGGTGTTCCCGGCCTCTTCACCCCTCGTGAAGACTCCATGATCCCCGATGGAGAAATCCCTGTGGACGAGCCCAATGCTCGCTGGATTACCGCCACAAACTCTGGCGAAAAAATGGCAACCAGTGCTCCAGCTAACGGAGGCTGCGGACCCCGTACGTCCGGAGCAGAGGAAGTGCTCAGTACCGGCTCTGGAGACAGAGGACGAGGAGACCCCAGCTCCATCATGACTGCCGGTCCTCCTCTCTGCGCCTCCGCTACCACCTCCGAGCTCAGGCCCAGCGCTGCAGACTCTTCAGTGCAGCTCCTGCAAACCCCGGCCTCAGACACACAGCTCCGCTTTGCCCCACACAGCAGAGTTTTTGAAGGCATCTTTACCCTCGCGGGTGCTCCACCACCCTCCAGAGGGCTCCCTGCACAGCACACGCCTCAGCAAGCTTTAAAAGCCGCAAAAATCAGCGTCTGCTATTTTCCTGGGTTTTTTTTTTTTTTACTCCAATGACAAGGGGACCCCCCCATACACCCCTGGTAAAAGGGAGTGAAAACGAGCTTTCCCCTTCAAATAATGCGGCAAATTGTAGCCGCTGCTGAACTCGGTGTTTTCCTGCCCACCTGACACGCGGCACTTCCTGCCCTCCCCAGCCGCGTCTCAGTGCGCTGCCGGCTCCCGCCCTGCTTCCCGCTCCAACAATCAATCGTACTTGCAAAGGGAAGCCCTTCTGATGCGGCAGTCAATCGCTAGGCAAGAGCTGCCGCTTCGGGCAGACTGGGAGCCCCCAACGCTGCCGAAATCCTCCGGTGAGTAGCGCCGCTGTAAAAACATTCACAGTCCCGCTGACATTCGCGACCCAATAGCTCTGGCAAGCAGAGACTTCAGTGCTGGCTATGGACTGCACTCACCGGCAGCTCTTCCATCACGACTCCAGCTCCTGCCCCCGGGAGTGACCGCTTCCAAAAATACTCTGCCCTCTGTACCCCACCGAAATCCGCAAGCGGGTGGGGGAGGGGCTCAGCCTTATACACACCTTTTGCAACAGAAAACCCAGACCTCGAACCAATAACATGCTGCATAAACGAAATATCCAATTGGCTACAATCCCAAAACCTCCGGATTCAACACAAGAAGACGGAGGTGATGTTCATTACAAGGAACCGTAACTTCACTGCCCCGACAGTACTGAAAGTGAAGGAAGCAGACCTCCAGACCAAATCAGCGATCAGATACCTCGGCATCACACTAGACCAGAACCTAAATATGCAGGCTCATATAAGTAACACTGTAAGGGCAGTATATCATAAAATTAGATCCCTTAGATACCTAAGATCTCTGCTGGAGCCAGATGATTTCAGGACTATCTATCAGGCACTAATTATCCCACATTTCGATTATGCAAATGCAATACTTCAAGGTCTCCCCCAAACCACCCTAAACCCACTGCAAATGGCAATGAACACCGCAGCAAGAGTACTGCACGGAGCATCCAGGAAAGACCATGTCACACCTATAATGAAACAACTCCATTGGCTCCCGATTCAAGGTAGTAGAATTACATTCAAGACCTTGCTGCTCACCTTCAAAGCCACCAAAGGTCTCTCGTCAACTTCACTAACTGAGCTAATCCAGATGACACCCCACAACAGAGACAGAAGGTCAGTAGCTCAAAACACCTTGATAGTCCCAAGATCTATAACTCAATGCACCAAGTCAACATCCAGCAGGACTTTCAAACTTTATGCACCAGTGATCTGGAATAACCTCCCTCACAACATCAGATCAATCCCGGACATATTCCAATTCAGGAAGGCCGTGAAACACTACCTCTTCCTCATACATTACCCTGAAACCAATAGAAACTCAGCACCATTTGCCGAAACCACCCAAATCACCACTGTCTAAAACCATACAAATACATGATCAGCCTACAAATTGTATATATTGTATATATTGTGGTTGTACATAGTTACCCTGTTAGCCAAGTTGAATATCCTGTTCATATGTAAACACAAAGTACTATTGGAAATGTGTATGTTCACTGTTTATTGTAAACCGCGCTGATGCTGAATAGCGCGGTATAAAAGAGACTTTAAATAAATAAATAATAAATAAATAAATAAGTATCAAGCAGACAGAAATCAAAGAAATAAAGGAAGAGTTAGATTTTTTCTTTTCTTTTTAAGAAAGTAAATTAAAGAAAGGAAACTAAGTGAAACAAACCAAATTAAACCAAATCTAATTTTCCTTAATTGCTCCTACAGTGAGCCCCGTAATGGGCTCACTCATCCTCCAGCTGCTTGGAGACAGAGAACTGAAGTGTGAAGGAGGGGTCTGTACTTATGTACCCGTGACATCACAGAAAGCGTAGTTACTCACCTGTAACAGGTGATCTCCGGGAACAGCAGGAATTTAGTCCTCACATATGGGTATCGTCGGTACCGATGGAGCCTGCGCGGGAACGCTCCCCAGCGTCCAATAGGAACGCTGAGGGAGCATCCCTCAGCACATGCGTGCTGCCTTCCCGCCTTTCCAACTGTCCCTCTTCAGTTAAGTTAGTAGCTGAGTGAAAGGATAGAGGGAGAGAGGAAAGAGACAAAGAGAGGGAGACAACTCCTAGGGGAGGTGGGTGGGTTGTGAGGACTAAATTCCTGCTGTTCCCGGAGATCACTTGTTACAGGTGAGTAACTACGCTATCCCCAGGAACAAGCAGGAATGTAGTCTTCACATATGGGGACTGCCTAGCTGAAGATGCCAGGGAGACAGACCCGGGAAGGTGCCACCGTCGAAGGTGAGAATCCTTCCTTCCATGGATCTCTGGCATCCCACCAGGGTTGGTGGGTAGGAGTTGGTTTAGGTTTGAAAGAGATTTTGAAGAACAGCTTGGCCAAAGAAGGCATCCCGACGGGAGGCTTTATCTAGGCAGTAGTGGGCTGTGAAGGTGTGTACCGAAGCCTAGGTAGCTGCTCGACAAATGTCATCGATAGCACAGAGTGGAGATTAGCCATAGAAGCTGCCATGGCTCTCACATTGTGAGCTGTGACATGGTTCTGAAAAGGAAGACCCTTACTCTCATAAGCAAAGGATATGCATTGGGCAATCCATTTAGATAAAGTTCTTTTGGAGACTGGAAGTCCCAAATGACTAGGGTCAAAAGCTATAAAAAGTTGCGAGGACTTTCTATGTTGCTGTGTTCTTTGAATGTAAAAGGCTAAAGCCCGTTTACAATCCAAAGTATGAAGGTTTCTTTCTGCATTAGAGGCGTGAGGCCTCGGAAAAAATACAGGAAGATAAATTGATTGGTTTAAATGAAAAGGCGAAACCACTTTGGCATAAAGTGTGGGTGAGTTTGACGAACAACCTTATCATGATGAAATCTAGTATAAAGACGATCAGCCACTAAAGCTTGCAATTCACTAATGCAACGGGCAGAGGTGACTGCAATCAGGAAGATGACCTTCCAAGTCAAAAACCTAAGGGCTGTAGTGGCTAAAGGTTCAAAAGGCAGCTTCATGAACTGCCCGAGAACTAGATTTAGATCCCATGCTACCGGTGGTGGCTTGATGGGAGGTTTAGTTAATAAAAGGCCTCTCATAAATCTTAATAGGAGTGGATGAGAGGAAATTGGTTGTCCATTTAGAGGCTTATAAGAAGCTGCAATTGCACTAAGATGGACTCTTACCGAATTGGTCTTTAACCCAGAATTTGATAAGTGAAGGAGATACTCTAGTATCGATTCTAAGGGTATGACAAGGGGGTTTAATCCCTTCTTGGAGCACCATATAGTAAAACGTTTCCACTTGAAGGCATAAGATCTTCTTGTGGAAAGTTTCCTAGAAGCCTGAAGGATATCTTACCTGCTGGGACAGGTTGAAATCCTGGAGGTCTAAGCCTTCAACAACCAGGCCGTGAGGTGCAGGGACTGGGGGATTCGGATGCCATAGCATCCCGTTCTCCTGGGAAAGGAGATCTGGAGCATGTCCTAACTCCAGAGGTGCCGCTTGAGAGAGATGCAGAAGCAGGGAATACCATGTTTGGCGTGGACATCGTGGTGCTATGAGAATCATGCAACCCCTGTCTCTCTGAAGCTTGAAGAGTGTCTTGGGGATGAGGGGAATGGGTGGGAAGGCATAAAGGAAGTCCTGACCCAAGTGAAGGAGAAAGGCATCCCTTGCCTGACAGTTGTGCACCGGAATCCTGGAACAGAACCGGGGAAGAATGGCATTCAGTGGACTTGCAAAGAGGTCTATGTCTGGAGTGCCCCAGAGATGAAATATCTTTGCCACCTGGTCTACGGTGGAGTGACCACTTGTGAGGTAGCAGTACTCGACTGAGTTTGTCTGCCCAAAGGTGTTGAATGCCTAGAAGATATACCACTAGAAGATGAATTTGATGCTCTCTGGCGAGGGCCCATAGTCGTAAAGCTTCATTGCATAACGACAGAGAGCCTGTCCGGCCCTGCTTGTTCACACAGAACATGGCTACCTGATTTTCCGTCTGGACTAGGACTGTCTTGTAGCTGAGCTGGGCGTGGAATACTCGAAGAGCTAAATAAATTGCTCTTAATTCCAGGAGGTTTATCTCTAAACTAACCTCCTGTGGAGTCCAGGTGCCCTGGGTAGAGAGATGATTCACGTGGTTCAGTATTAGGACTAGGGTTGTCAGAATCCATTCAAAGGCGAGGATCTTAGACTTTAGGAAGACTAACTTTGCGAGAGTTAAAGAAAAAGTTCCAGCCTCGAATTGGAATGTTACAAGATGCTCAAGGTTCTATGTTGAATGATGCTGAGAAGATCAAGAAAAGGTGGAAAGAATATACAGAGTTTTTATATGATAAAGATCAAGTGGACCAACAGCCGTTTCAACCTGTACCTTATGATCAGGAACCATTGGTGATGAAAGAAGTTGAAGCAGCATTGAAAGCCTTATCAAAGAACAAAGCACCAGGCATTGATGGCATTCCTATAGAAGTATTGCAGCAATCTGATGCAGCTGTTACAATGCTTACAAGGCTCTGCCAAGAAATATGGAAGACAACATCATGGCCAACTGACTGGAAAAGATCTGTGTTTATACCAATACTAAAGAAAGGTGATCCAACTGACTGTGGAAATTATCGAACAATCGCTCTGATCCCACATGCCAGCAAGATTCTACTGAAGATTATTCAAAAGAGACTACAACCATACCTGGAACAAGAACTACCTGAAGTGCAAGCAGGGTTCAGGAAAGGGCGAGGAACGAGAGACATCATTGCGGATGTGAGATGGATCCTTGAAAAGACTAAAGAATACCAAAAGGATATCTATTTCTGCTTTATCGACTATAGTAAGATTTTTGACTATGTAAACCATGAGAAACTCTGGGCCACATTAAGAAGCATGGGTATACCAGAACACCTGATCGTTCTCTTGCTCAATCTGTACATTGATCAAGAAGCAACAGTTCGAACGGAACAAGGAGAAACAGAATGGTTTAAAATAAGCAAAGGTGTAAGACAAGGCTGCATACTTTCCCCCTAACTGTTTAATTTAATTTATATGCAGAACAAATCATCAGAGAAGCAGGATTGTATGAAGACAACAGAGTTGTGAAGATTGGTGGAAGACTCATCAACAACCTTCGCTATGCTGATGATACCACATTACTGGCTGAAAGTGAAGATGATCTGAAACATTTGCTTCTCACAATCAAAGAACATAGGGGCTTGTTTACAAAGCCGCGGTAGCGGTTTGCGATCGTAATCGGAGCCGCGGCCCCATTGATTTCAATGGGGCCGCGGCTGCGATCGCGAACCACTACCGCAGCTTTGTAAACAAGCCCCATAGTCTCAAAATGGGCCTGCACCTTAATGTAAAGAAGACAAAGATCATGACAACTGGCATAATCAACAGGTTCATCGTTGAAGAAGAAGAAATTGAAATTGTGAACAACTTTAACCTACTTGGATCAACTATCAATAAAGAAGCAACAAGCAGTCAAGAAATCAAACGATGCATTGCTCTTGGCAGAATGGCTATGAAAGACCTAGATAAGATTCTCAAGAGTAGAGATGTCTCTCTCCATACAAAGATTCGACTTGTTCAAGCCATGGTATTTTCAATATCATATGAATGTGAAAGCTGGACAGTGAAAAAGACAGACAGGAAGAAAATTGATGCCTTTGAATTATGGTGCTGGAGGCGAATACTGTGTATACCATGGATTGCCCGAAGAACAAACCAGTCGGTACTAGAGGAGATCAAACCTAAGCTTTCTTTAGAAGCTCAGATGACAAGACTTCGACTTTCATATTTTGGACACATCATGCGAAGAGAGAGATCATTAGAGAAAGACATCATGCTTGGCAAGATAGAAGGTCAACGCAAAAGAGGAAGGCCAGCAATGAGATGGATCGATACAATAACAGCAGCTACGGGTACCAGTCTGTCAACAATGAGCCGCCTGACTGAAGACCGAATACAATTTAGGATAGCTATCCAGAGGGTCGCCATGAGTTGACTCCGACTCGACGGCACTTAACAACAACAAAAACAACAACTTTGCGAAGATGGGCCAATACCTCAGGGAGTCGTTAGTTGGATGGGAACAGCTGAGGGATGTAGAAAAACAGTGGGAAAAACTGAAAGGGGATATTTTAAGGGCAACCAACCTTTTTGTTAAAATGGTAAATAAAGGTAAAAGGAAAAGGAGACCGCTATGGTTTTCGAAAGAAGTAGCTGAAAAGTGAAGAAAAAGAGGGAGGCCTTCATGAAATACAAGAGATCACAGAGAGAGGAAGACAGGCATCTGTATTTGAAAAAACTTAGAGAATCTAGCAAAGTAGTCAAGAAGGCAAAGATTCAAAAGGAGGAGGAAATAGCCAATGCAATAAAATGGGGGGATAAGACATTTTTCAGATATATTAGTGAGAAGAGGAAGGGCAAGAGTGATACTGTCAGACTCAAGAGTGCAGGGGAGGAATATGTAGAAGCTGATAAGGATAAAGCGGAATTGTTTAACAAATATTTTTGTTCTGTGTTCACAGATGAAGAACCAGGAGCAGGACCTCAGAAAACACCCACAAATAGGAATAGAAGCAAAGGACATTTTGAACAATGTTCGTGAGAAACTATCTCAACTTAAAGTAGACAAAGCGATGGGACCAGGTGGGATACACCTGAGAATACTGAGGGAACTTGGGGACATTCTAGCAGCTCCACTGACTGACCTTTTCAATGCCTTGTTGGAGTCGGGAGTGGTGCCAAAGGACTGGAGAGGCGCTCATGTGGTGCCTTTACACAAAAACGGAAGTAAGGATGTGGTTGAAAACTACAGGCCGGTTAGTTTAACTTCGGTGGTGAGTAAATTATTGGAAACACTGCTGAAAGAGAAAATAGTGAGGTTTCTGGAGTTTAGCGGATTACAGGATCCAAGGCAGCATGGATTCACCAGAGGCAGGTCTTGTCAGACAAATCTGATTGATTTCTTTGACTGGGTGACCAGGGAGATGGACCGAGGGAGAGCCCTAGATGTGGTGTATTTAGATTTCAGTAAAGCCTTTGACACTGTTCCTCACAGGCGACTTATAAACAAACTGAGCACCCTAGGGATGGACCCTAAAGTTACTGCTTCGGTTGGAGGCGACAAAGAGTACAAGTAAATGGAGCTCACTCTTAGGAGAAGGATGTTATCAGTGGTGTGCCCCAGGGATCTGTCCTTGGTCCGATTCTTTTTAACATCTTTGTTAGTGATATAGCGGAAGGGCTTTCAGGTAAGGATTGCCTCTTTGCGGATGATACCAAAATCTGCAATAGACACCCAGGAAGGGGTAGATAACATGAGGAGGGATCTAGCTAAGCTTGAAGAATGGTCTAGAATTTGGCAGCTGGGATTTAATGTTAAAAAATGTAAGGTCAGGCATTTGGGCTGCAGCAATCCAAGGGAGCAATATAGTATAAGGGGTGAAGTACTTTTGTCCACTAAAGAAGAGCAGGACCTAGGCGTGGTTGTGTCTGATGATCTTAAAGTAGCTAAACAGGTAAAAAAGGCGACGGCAAAAGCTAGAAGGATGCTTGTGTGCATATGGAGAGGAATGGCTAGCAGAAAAAAGGAGGTGATAGTACCTCTGTATAAGTCTTTGGTACAACTTCATTTGGAGTATAGTGTGCAATTCTGGAGACCGCACCTTCAAAAGGATGTGAACAGGATGGAGTCGGTGCAGAGGGTGGCTACTAAAATGATTAGTGGTCTTCATTATAAAGCATATGAGGACAGACTGAAGGATCTTAATATGTACACCTTAGAGGAAAGGCGGGATAGAGGTGATATGATTGAGATGTTTAAATACCTCTGTGGCATAAATGTTCAGGGAGAGAGCCTCTTTCAATTGAAAGCAAGTTCTGCTACGAGGGGACATGGGATGAGGGTGAAGGAAGATAGATTCAGGAGTTATATGTGGAAATATTTCTTTACGGAAAGAGTAGTGGATCGGTGGAATAGTCTCCCAGTGGAGGTGGTAGAGATGAGGACAGTAACTGAATTCAAAAAGCATGGGACAAACACAGAGGATCTCTAAAGGTAAAAAGGCGACTGTTGTAGTTGTTATGGAAGGACAGGCTAGATAGGCCATGTGGTCTTTTTCTGTCGTTATATTTCTATGTTTCTATGTTTCTAGGTGTGCTCCCCAACCCACCTGTGATGCATCGGGGCTGTGGGAGGGGGAGGAGCAGCAGGCCGGCTGAAAAGCGATCCGCCGCCGGCGGGAAACATCAGGGAGCGCCATCTTCCTCCCCTGTTCGGGGAATCAAGCACCGCCCGGCCAGCCGGCTCTCCCGAGCAGCACCTCCGGCCCATTCGGGGCTGTGGGAGGGGGAGGAGCAGCAGGCCGGCTGAAAAGCGATCCGCCGCCGGCGGGAAACATCAGGGAGCGCCATCTTCCTCCCCTGTTCGGGGAATCAAGCACCGCCCGGCCAGCCGGCTCTCCCGAGCAGCACCTCCGGCCCATTCGGGGCTGTGGGAGGGGGAGGAGCAGCAGGCCGGCTGAAAAGCGATCCGCCGCCGGCGGGAAACATCAGGGAGCGCCATCTTCCTCCCCTGTTCGGGGAATCAAGCACCGCCCGGCCAGCCGGCTCTCCCGAGCAGCACCTCCGGCCCATTCGGGGCTGTGGGAGGGGGAGGAGCAGCAGGCCGGCTGAAAAGCGATCCGCCGCCGGCGGGAAACATCAGGGAGCGCCATCTTCCTCCCCTGTTCGGGGAATCAAGCACCGCCCGGCCAGCCGGCTCTCCCGAGCAGCACCTCCGGCCCATTCGGGGCTGTGGGAGGGGGAGGAGCAGCAGGCCGGCTGAAAAGCGATCCGCCGCCGGCGGGAAACATCAGGGAGCGCCATCTTCCTCCCCTGTTCGGGGAATCAAGCACCGCCCGGCCAGCCGGCTCTCCCGAGCAGCACCTCCGGCCCATTCGGGGCTGTGGGAGGGGGAGGAGCAGCAGGCCGGCTGAAAAGCGATCCGCCGCCGGCGGGAAACATCAGGGAGCGCCATCTTCCTCCCCTGTTCGGGGAATCAAGCACCGCCCGGCCAGCCGGCTCTCCCGAGCAGCACCTCCGGCCCATTCGGGGCTGTGGGAGGGGGAGGAGCAGCAGGCCGGCTGAAAAGCGATCCGCCGCCGGCGGGAAACATCAGGGAGCGCCATCTTCCTCCCCTGTTCGGGGAATCAAGCACCGCCCGGCCAGCCGGCTCTCCCGAGCAGCACCTCCGGCCCATTCGGGGCTGTGGGAGGGGGAGGAGCAGCAGGCCGGCTGAAAAGCGATCCGCCGCCGGCGGGAAACATCAGGGAGCGCCATCTTCCTCCCCTGTTCGGGGAATCAAGCACCGCCCGGCCAGCCGGCTCTCCCGAGCAGCACCTCCGGCCCATTCGGGGCTGTGGGAGGGGGAGGAGCAGCAGGCCGGCTGAAAAGCGATCCGCCGCCGGCGGGAAACATCAGGGAGCGCCATCTTCCTCCCCTGTTCGGGGAATCAAGCACCGCCCGGCCAGCCGGCTCTCCCGAGCAGCACCTCCGGCCCATTCGGGGCTGTGGGAGGGGGAGGAGCAGCAGGCCGGCTGAAAAGCGATCCGCCGCCAGGCGGGCCCGCGCCTGGTCGGGCCCGCGCCTGAGGGCCCTTTGGCGGGGCCCTTAGGCGAGGCACGATAGGCGACACGAAATATCCTAAACAGCGCTCCAGCGACCCGAAACCTGCCTCTCGCAGCACCCTACGACACAACCAAGAAACCAGCTATCTGTTCACCCGCCCGAGGACAGAGAGGAGGATCACCAGATGTCCAACGCACCCAACACAACTCCTAACGGCTCTCGCTATCAGCAATCCCTTCAACTACAGTCAGCAGCACCGGTCAGTATCCATGTACCAGACACCAAGCCCACATTGGAACACTACGATCCAATTCTATGGACTATCATTAAGTCATTAAGTCACTTGTAACTTGTAAAGTAACCTATATATATAACCTACACACATAAAATATATATATATGAATAACCTGTATTTTTAGACGCTATATATAGGCCAGCAAACACAGTGTATGCTGTACCACCTTAATACTGCTATTTGTCAATTGAAGATCAATATACTGTTAACTTCTTTCTTGAGAAATGTATCATCTCTGTATCACACCCTCTCTCTATTAAGATAGATTATATATTAGCATGTAAACCGTACCCCCTCATTATTTGCAGTCTCGTATAACTGCTCCTCTGTACTGAAGATTTCTCAGCACTACTTTGGGGCTCATAAAAGCTTCATACCAATACCACAGTAGAGCTCTTCCACACTTCATACCTACATATAGGGTCTCACACCCAATCGAAATCTTCAGAATGGCCCTCCATGTCGCTGTCTTGCTTAGCTTCTACCTTTTCCACTGGCTTGGAACCTCCCAGGCTCTATACACACCACAAAGCAGGATCCCAATCCTGAATAGCCATGGAAAAAGATGGAATTGCCCCCCTTACTCCAACTCAGGAAGTAGCACCTACTCGCGCCACTCCCACCTGATTCACGTGGCACTCCAGCTATCCAAGTCAACCAAACAAGAAAAACCTTTGAGATGCCGACCCCTAAAATGTGCCATCATCAATGCACGCTCCATTCGCAATAAATGGCCAGTGGTCCTTGACACAATCTCCTTTTATGACCTGGAAATACTTATGATCACAGAAACATGGCTATCTTCAGAAGACAACGTCATCCTACACCAGCTACTACCCCCCAATTTCTCAATACATACGCGGCATAGGGAAAACAAAAAAGGAGGAGGTGTACTCATAATCTCCAAATCTGAGCTCAACTTCCACATTCTAGACTCTTCCAGCACAAACAGCCTAGACATCCTCTCCATTGCTAATCAACAATGTTCCCTTAACCTGATATATAGATCACCATCCACTTCTCCAGAAGATCTTCCATCTATTATTGACCTCGCAGCTAACACCCTCTCTCCCAATAAACCAAATTGGTTAATGGGCGATTTCAATCTCCCGTCCTTACCACAAAGCCATGCAAATGCGTTCCTTGAGGCAATGGTTGACCTAGGTCTCAAACAAATCATCGGTGAACCCACACACACAAAGGGGAACATTCTTGACATGGTATTTGCTCCACACCCTGTCATTGACCAAAGCCACTATCCTCCGATATCAGTCATAGAAGTACCCTGGTCCGACCACAAATTGATCATCATACAGATACCCATCAACAATGTCCAACTAGACAGAAGCCGACCTTCGAACACATCCTCTCGAACTACCACCAGATGCTTTCGCCCCTTCGATAGGGAACACATCCTGGCGGAGACCCCATCACTCATCAACAAAACTACACCAGACCTTGATGAACTAATCGCTTACTGGAACTCTAGCCTGCTTGCCATCTCACAACGCCCAAACCCGAAGATTACAGCAAGGTCAAAAAGTTGCTCCGCCCCCTGGTTCTCTCCTGAGTTGCGAGCATCCCTTACGCAACTACGTAAACTTGAACGCCGATGGCGCAGATCGCATTCAACTGAAGATCAGACCGCTTACCGAACCCACCTTGCAATACACCGAGAATCAATCACTACCAAAATGAAACAATATCACACTGACACCTTAAAGAGGTCTCTGAACAAGCCACGTGATCTTTTCAATCTAGTAAACTCCCTCTCAAAAGAACCTTCCCCGATACAGCACAGCGAAATTCACCCGCAGGAATTTGCGGATTATCTACAATCCAAGATCGTGCAAACCAATAAAGTGATAGCATCCCCATATCAAGAACCAATGGGCCTATCACCACTTAACATATTTTCTACACCATCCACTAAATGTATCGAGGACACCATAGCATCTCTCAACACCTCCACCGCACAAACTGACCCATGTCCAGCTTTTTGGATCAAGGAGCTACGTGATGTGTTCAGCCCTGTCATTGCAAAAATAATGAAACTATCCTTCACTACATCATATTTCCCCACTTCACTTAAGCAGACTTCCATTAGACCACTATTGAAGAACCCCAAGCTTGATCCACAAAGAACTGACTCTTACCGACCAATAGCCAGCATCCCCCTCTTGGCCAAAATAATTGAGAAAGAAGCACAACGGCAAATTCAAGACCACATCGATGCTGCCTCCCCCTTAGATAGCTGCCAACACGGATTCAGAGAATATCATGGGGTAGAGACACTACTCACTGGTCTTTTCAATGAAATCATCACTGGAATTGACAACATCCGTCAAGGTTTTGTGCTCATATTTCTAGACATTGCCGCGGCGTTCGACTCCGTGAGTCACGAAATTCTCCTCGGAAGACTGAAGGAGAAGGGAGTCTGCAACAGTGCACTAGAATGGTGCAAATCTTACCTTGACGACAGATGGCAATATGTGAAATCAGGATCAGAGGAGTCAACACATTTCCATCAAAAGCAAGGAGTACCCCAGGGCTCATCGTTATCCTCATTACTTTTCAATATCTACATGCAGCCCATCTGCAATATCATAAGATCATTCAACGTGAATTGTTTGATATATGCAGACGATATCCTATTATACATGCCCTTCTCCACAACTCACATGGACCTGACCCCCCTCACAGACTGCTTCAACGCAGTTTCAACTTGGCTCCAAACACAGAACCTTCGCATCCAACATAAAAAAACGGAGGTGCTATTCATCACCAGAGACACCTACTTTACCCCCCCATCCCATGTCAGTGTCAATGAAGCTGATTTGAGAACCAAAGATGCAATAAAATATTTGGGAGTTACTTTGGATCAACATCTTAACTTGAAAAGCCACATAAGCAACATAGTCAAAGCCGTCTACTTCAAAATACGCTCTCTCAAGCACCTACGCTCCCTATTGGACCCAGATGACTTCCGAACCATATATCAAGCGCTGATACTGCCGCACTTTGATTTTGCAAATTCCATCTTACAAGGTCTCCCCCAATCCACATTAACCCCCTTACAGTTGGCCATGAACACCGCAGCTAGGATCCTTTACGGAGCATCCAGATATGACCACGTGACCCCCATTCTCAAACAGCTGCACTGGCTACCAATCAATGGGAGAATCACCTTCAAAACCCTTCTATTAGCTTTCAAAGCAATCAAAGGTATTTCAGCCTCCTCACTCACTCATCTTATCCACTTTGTCCCTCCCAACAGATCCAGAAGATCAACAGCTGTAAACTTGCTTGCAATACCAAAGGCTTCGACAAAGTACAACTATTCAACCACAAACAGGTCTTTCAGCTGTTACGTACCCAAATGCTGGAATGCTCTACCCCCTGACATTAGGGCCATAGCCAGCCTATATCAGTTCAGGAAGGCCCTCAAAACCCACTTGTTCCTCCAACACTTACCTGACAGCAATTGATCCTAGATATACCCTCCAGGAATTGACCCAATTTAGTTAGAAAAGACCTACATGCATTATCTGACTTTTATCTATCCTTCCAATGTAAATAGATTATGTATATAGTTGACCCTGTTTTCCATGTTTATACTCCTGTTCGATGTAAACCTGACAGCTTGTTGTTATGGTCGTTAAGTTATAATGTAAACCGCACTGATGCTAAATAGCGCGGTATATAAGAAACTGTAATAAATAAAATAAATAAATAAATAAGGTGGCCTGAAAGAGGGGTTGGTGGAAATGAGACCCTACTGTCAGATTTTCTAATGATTGCCACCATTGGAGGGACAAAATTAGTCGTTGAGAGATTGTTATTTTGTCTGACAAATGACCCGTGGCCTGTGTCCACTGTGTGGAGAGGGTCCACTGAGCTGCTCGCATGTGTAGGCGAGCATATGGGACTACATGAACTGTGGATGCCATGTGTCCCAGTAACTGCAGTAGCTCCCGAGCAGTGAGGGAGGATTTGCCTGCTGCCTGGGAAGCTAACTGAATTATGCGAAGACACCGGGCTTGTGGAAGGAAAGCCCTTGCCTGTCTGGTATCCAGACAGGCTCCTATGAATTCTAGGCATTGGGAAGGAACTAGTTGAGATTTCGGGAAGTTTATTACCAATCCCAAGTATTGGAGGATTTGCATTGTACGAGACAGTGCAGTGCTGGCCTCTGTCACTGTGGAGGCTCAGATGAGCCAGTCGTATAAGAAAGGGAATCAAATCCCTCAGACGATACTTCAAAAGTAACCCTCCTACGGTTATCACCAACTTCAGCCTCAGACTCATACATCCAATAGTAAACACGTCCCGAATCATAGTCCGTTTTATCTCGTGTAAATTTCCGAAGCTTGAATGCTTTAAGATAATCAGAAAAACCCTTCAATTGACGAGTGATTTCTGCCTCCTTGGACTGAAACATGGAGGACTCCACGGACTTTTGCAACGCCTCCTTGGCCTGAAATATCTGGTCTTCCAACGATTTTTCTTCCACTAACGTACTCTGGTTGAATGGATTAAAATCTCATATTAAATATACTGCTCACATTGATACTGATCGTGTGGAATTTTTGGATATGGTAGTTTTTTGTGAGGGGGACCTTTTGGCTACTACTCTATATTGTAAACCGGTCCAACGCAATAGCTTGTTGAATTATCATAGCTTCCATCCGGAACCTTTACGGAAAGGTTTGCCCTATGGGCAATTTTTGAGACTTCGACGACTGTGTACTTCAATTGATCAATTTAGACATCATGCTGTTGATCTGACAGTACTATTAACTACTAAGGGTTATCCTAAGTCGGTTATATCTCGAGCCTATCGAAGGGCCTTATATTCACATTGGGAGTGGTACTTGGACTGGCAACCGGTCCGACCATCTGTTGAAGATGAAGATACTGTGACAGAGGTTTTACCTTTTATGTCTAACTCATCACGGGTGGTTGGCATTTTAAAGAAATATTGGCCACTTTTGTCTTTGCATTTGAGTTTCAACAAACCTTTGCGGATAGCATACTCGAGGGGGGCTAATCTTCGGGATAAATTAGTCTCTTCTGCTATACCATCTGATCGCCCGATACGGCCTCAACAACGGACTGGGACTCATGAGCCTTGCCTGGCATGTAGAATTTGTGACACTACCATCTCTGGCACTTCTTGGATTGATTTACACACGGGCCGCAATTTTCACCGTCGTTGGAAAACTACTTGTAATTCCACTCATGTGGTTTATTTTATTGAGTGCGCCTGCCCTCTGCGATATGTGGGCAGTACTACTCGGCGGATTAGGATTCGTTTAGCTGAACATGCCAGCTGACTTCGACAAGTGGTTTTTACAGCCCCGATGGTCCATCACTGTTCGCAATTTAAACATGATTTTCAGCAGTTGCGGTGGACAGTACTTGACCATGTCCCTGAGGATCCTCGAGGGGGTGACCGTACCTTTAAGTTACGGAGGCTTGAACAACGCTGGATATTCCTTTTACAAACGGTGTCTCCTACTGGATTGAATTGTGAGATCAATTGGTCGGGGGCTATGTGACATCATCCTTTCACGGTAGGGGGTTCCCTAATTTGTGGGGATTCCCTCCTTGTGATTGGTTGTTTGGCTAACAAGAACATGCCTATCAAACCAATCTCAAGTTAGTATCCTCGATTTTAACAGCCAACAGTTCGGCGTTTTTTGCCAGTTGCATAGTGGATTTTGTTTTCTGCAAGTAGAGTTGTGAGCGCTTGATGCAGGGGTTTTTTCCCCCGAAACGTGCACGTCGCGCGTGTTCTCAGATAAGTGCAGTTCTATTTCTCTTTATTGATGAAATGACTGAGTATTTAAAACCTATGTGGTTGAATAAAAGGGATATGTATCGTGTTTGGGGGTTGGTTCACAGTGCCTCCTCCTCACGATTTATGTCCGACAAAAAAATGTAACAAAAACGTTTGGGGGTTACAACGGTATCCTGTTTTTGTGGTATAAGAAAGGGAAGACAAAAATCCCCAGGGTTCGTAGAAATGCAGCTACTACTGCCATGCATTTGGTGAATACCCTTGGTGCTGAAGCCAGATCAAAAGGAAGAACCCTGTACTGGAAATGTCTTCCCCTGAAAAGGAAACGTAAAAATTTCCTGTGATCTGGGTGGATAAGAATGTGAGTGTATGCATCCTTTAAGTCTAGAGAGCAAAGCCAGTCCTGGCTTTGAAGGTATGGCAGAAGAATTCCCAGAGAAATCATTTTGAATTTCTCTCGAAACAGATATTTGTTCAATTCCCTGAGGTCTAGAATGGGTCTGTGTCGTCCTGTTTTCTTTGGAATAAGAAAATAGGGGGAGTAGAAACCCTGCTCCCTGCTGAAGAATGGGTACTTTCTCTATTGCCCTTTGTAGGGCCATACTTTAGACTTAGTTCTTTCACCCTCTACATTATTACCCATGATTTCTTCTCCTACCACGCTTGCCGTCCCCTGGTCAGATCATTTTTGTATTTTCTTCTCAGTCTCCTTTCCTTCTTCAGAGACTGCTGACCCACCTACATCCTCTTTTCTTCCCTCTCTTCACCATCGTATTACTCCTGAAACCCAGAGTGTTTTTCCTCCTGCCTCTTCTGTCTTTCCATCAGATTTCGCTTCGCTTTCCTCCGACAATCAGGTTTTTCTCTGGAACTCTCTCCTTACCAATGCCTTAGATGATTTTGCACCACTTCACCCTTTTTCTAGATGTTCCAGTTCAGTTCATTCCCCATGGTACCACCCTGCTTTGCGTCTTCAGCGGACCCAGCTCCGGCAGGTGCAACGTCTCTGGGCTCACCACCCTTCTCCCGAACTGCGCCTCCGTTTCAAGCAACTTTTTTCTATCGCTTGGCTGTTCAGTCCGCCAAGCGCACCTTTTATGCTGCTGAAATCTCTGAAGCTGCTAACTCCTCTAGACAACTTTTCACAATTCTGCGTAAGCTTTCCGCTTCTGGTTCGAACCGTAAGCCAATGGCCATAATCCCAGATCCCCAATCTCTAGCCACTTTCTTTTCCGATAAAATTCTAAACTTGCGTTCTTCATTTTCAAATCCCCCCTCCCCCTCAACTATCTCCGCCCTTTTCCCCTTTGTCTTCTGCTCCCTCCTGTGTACTAACTGCTGCTGACCGTTTGCCACTAACCTCTTCTCTGCCGAATCTAGCTCTTGCTCATACTTGGTCCTCTTTTCGTCCCATTATCTCTGTTGAAGTACTGCATATGCTTTCTAAGTCCAGAAAAACCGCTTGCCAACTGGACCCGATTCCGTCCCGTTGGCTGACTAAGCCTTCTTTACAACTCATACCTATCATTACCACCATCATCAACGTTAGCCTTTCATCTGGCCATTTCCTCTCTCCTTGGAAATCGTCTGCTGTTCGCCCCCTTTTGAAGCAGCCCTCCCTTGATCCCTCTATTCTGTCCCATTGGCGTCCTGTTTTGAACCTTCCCTTCTTAGCTAAACTTCTGGAACGCTTTGTCTTTGAACAACTAAATTCTCACATAGAAACCACTAATACTCTCCACCCCCGTCAAGCCGGCTTCCGACACGGGCATAGTACTGAAACTGTTCTTCTGGCACTCTTGAACGAACTACACGTTGCTCATGACCACGGAGATATTACCCTTATCGTCTCCCTTGATCTCTCCGCAGCATTCAACTTGATTGACCACCGAACTCTCCTCTCTCGTCTGTCTGATATTGGGTTACATGGTACAGTGTGGCAGTGGTTTCGCTCCTTCCTCACAGCTCGCTCCTTCTCTGTCCATTCCAATGGCCAGTCCTCTGCCTCTCTCCCTCTCACCTGTGGTGTACCTCAGGGCTCTGTTCTTTCCCCTCTATTATTTAACATGTTTCTTTCCCCCTTGCCCCTATTAATTCAGCAGTACCCAGTGTCTTTTTATATGTATGCAGATGACATTATTCTCCTTTTCCATACTTCCCCATTAACCCTGGATATCTCCCAGCTTAACCTTTGTCTCTCCTGTATCGCTTCTTGGCTCTCACAGAATTTCTTACATTTAAACCCGTCTAAGTCCACGGCTATGTGGGTTTCCTTGAGTGGCCCCTGCCCCACTCTTGCCCCCTTGATTGGCTCAGGTTCCATTCCGCTTGCCTCCTCCTTCCATTATCTGGGAGTAATCCTGGACTCCTCGCTTTCCTTTCATAGTCATATTTCTTCCCTTATCCGCCGTTCATTTGCTGCCTTGCGTCAAATTAGGGCCGTCCGTTCCCTTCTTCCCTCTGGCTCTCTGGTCACCCTTGTTTTAGCTCTGGTTATTAGCAGACTGGATTACTGTATATCTTTCTTGCCAACCTTCCAAATTTCCAGCTTCAACGTTTGCAGCTTATTCAAAATGCTGCAGCTCGTCTCATTACGTTTTCCCATCGTTTTGACCATATCTCCCCCATTCTCTTTCACTTGCATTGGCTGCCCCTACGTTATCATTTTCGTTATAAATTTCTTATTCTGACACACCATGCTATCTACACTAACAATCCTCTATATCTTGCGGACCGCATTTCTCTTCATACTCCCTATCGCCAGCTTCGTTCTATCCATGCTAACCGTTTGTCTTTACCCTCTCCATCACAAGCTCACCTGGAACAAACTCGTCGTTCGGTTTTCTTCTTTCTGGGCCCCGTGCTGTGGAATGCGCTACCACCTTCTCTCCGGTTAGAACCCTCCTATTCCCAATTTAAGACATTTCTCAAAACTCATCTGTTCCAACAAGCCTTTGATCTTCCTCCTGATGCTCCTCCCTGAAGCTGCTGTCAGTCTTGTTGATCTGTTGCTAACATGTTTTGTCTTGTCTTCCTCTTGTCTGGTCCTTCTGCCTTGTCTTTGTGCTTGTCTTGTGGAAGTCTTTGGTCTAGATGTATGGTTTTAACTTTAACTGTCTGTGCTCTGTCTTACTCTTTTCTTTCCTATCTTATTATGGCGTTCTTTTTCTATAATTTGTGTTGCTGACCTTTTTATTGTACACCACTTTAATGTTTCGACAAAAGCGATTTATCAAGTGTAAAAATAAAGATAAAGATAAATAATTGTAGGAGGGGGTATGCTGTGAAAATGAAGTTTGTACCCCTCCCCTACAATGGACAAAGTCCAATCTTCTGCTGTTATCTGATGCCATCTGTTGACAAAGTGGCATAACCTGCCGGGAATATTGGGGGGTTGAGGACCCCTCAGAGGCAGGAAGGCAAATCTCTCTAGGAAGAAGTCAAAGCCCTTGAGGGGGCTGAACCTGGAGAGCTGATTGGGCTCTCAGGCCTTTTGGTTTCTTTTGTTGTCTAGTTTGTCCCTTTTGGGCAACCTGACCTGGAGTTTGAGTCTGGTGGGTATAGGAAGGATAAAACTTCCTCTTTTTGCTAAAAGAGGGATTTTTATAAGGCTTCCTTTTGGCTGGAGTGGCTGTAGACTTTGACAATCTATCGAAGGTAGAATTGTCAGCATCTAATTCCTTAGCCTTCTCCTGCCAGTTCTTGTCAAAGAGATTTTCTCCCGTACAAGGAATGTTGCCTAACTTGTCCTGTGCCCAAGTCTCCAAGTCTGATGCCTGTAGCCAGGCAATCCGTTGTGCGCCAATGGCAATAGCAGAAGTTCTGCTGATGCATGCAAAGCAGTCAAAGGCTGCACGATTGACAAACTTGGAGACATCCTGAGCATGCTTAACCAGAGTAAGAAAGTCCTGTCTCTTATCATCTGGGAGAAATGGGCTCATAAGTTCCAAGTCTCCTGTGATTTCTTTGAGGAACATTCCCATATATAGGATATATGAGCTGATCCTAGCTGAAAGCATGGAAGCTTGAAAAGTTCTGCGTCCAAAAGCATCCAGAGTCCTGCATTCACGACCTGGAGGATTGGATGCATGTCTTTTTGCACTTTTCATCCTACGCATGGCTGACTCCACTACCATTGAATGGTGTGGCAGCTGAGTTTTCTGAAATCCAGGACATGGTGGGACTCGATACATAGTATCAAGTCTCCTAGAGTGAGGAGAAGTAGTCAGAGGTGTCTCCCACATTCTGAGCATCAAGCTATGCAGAATTTCATGGATAGGCAGAGTAGCTGCCTCCTTAGGAGCTTTAGGATATTGGAGGATTTCCAATTCCTTTGCTCTGGGTTCCTCTTCAGGAGCTACTGTGATTGAAAGACCTTTAGCCATATCACGGATGAAATCCTGAAATGACAGGTCCTCTGGAGGTGACATTCTGCGTTGGGGAGAAAAGAGATCTTCTAGGAGAAACCCTCTAGTACCAGCAGTATTGTCAGAGTCTTCTGAATTGGAGGAATCGAAGTATTCCTGACCCCAATGCTCCTGCAAAGCACGATCCTGGTACCGATCGAAGTCTGTAGCGAGGTGACCCGGTACCCCTTTATCCACTCAAGCCGGAGGTGGAATGGGAAGAGTTACCATCGGGGCCGGTACCATCGGTACCAGCATCGTCGGTGTCGGTACTGGCATCAGTGCCCTTGGGACCACCAGTACCGCAGCTGAGAGAAGAGCTGCGATACTGCGTTAGAAAGCAAGAAATCTCTGGTCTATCGTCGCTGCCGATGCCTGGGTGTCAGTACCGGTAAGAACGGCCGGAACCCCTGAGCATGGCACAGGTCGTTCTTGCGAGGTTGAGGCCTCGAGAACATCCTGAAGCCCCATCGATGCTTTGGAAGCCGAAGCCTCCCGCCGGGGCTGTTTTGCCGGTGTGGTTCCCTCAAGTGCAATGCCAATGGCCTCTCGATGCTTAGCAGGAGAGCTACCCTTTGAGGACAGGCTTTTGTGTTTAGTTACCTGAGATCCATGGGAGGAAGAAGAGGCCCTTGACGATGTTGATGCAATGGATCTGGCATCTGAAGAAAAGAGGGTACCGAGCTTTGCGGCCCAGTTCTGTCTTCCTCTTTTGGTCATCCCCATGCAGGAGAGACATTCAGTTGGAGAATGATCAGGTCCTAAACATTTTAGACACCAATCATGGGTGTCAGTGACGGAAATGGTACCGCCACACTTAGTACAGTTTTTTTAAAATCACTAGTTGGCTTTTCCATGATTTTGGAAAAATGGGGCCTAATGCCTAAAATGGCGCCTAGCACCAAAACAGGAAAAATTCTGAAAAGTCTAAGTCTAGGGTTTTTGGGGGGGGTTTTAGGAAAAGAAAAGAACCGGCGGTACCAGTAGGCATTGTGCGGTAGGCAAACGCGACCACAAGAAAGAATTTTAAAGAAAAACTTTTCTGCGGTGACAGGGAACGGGTCCTGTTGGCTCCGCGGAAAACGAAGAACTGAAGAGGGACAGTTGGAAAGGCGGGAAGGCAGCGCGCATGTGCTGAGGGATGCTCCCAAAAGCGTTCCTACTGGACGCTGGGGAGCGTTCCCGCGCAGGCTCGGTTGGTACCAACGGTACCCATATGTGAGGACTACATTCCTGTTTGTTCCTGGAGATATGACGTTGCTGGAAGAGGAGCATAAACTCCAGAGTTCGGGACTAGACTGGAGGGACGATAAGGAAAAAGTTGATTATGTACTCTCCCCCCCCCCCCTTCCACTATGTTGACTACCACTGATCGGTAGCCTCTCTGAAGTCTGTCTGCTACCGACAGGTAGTCAAAAACTAGGAGTAGGTTTGGGGGAAGGAGTTGGGTTGTCCCATTGCCTGGAGTGTTGAGGGTAAGCTGAGACAGCAGGGCATTGTGATGGCTACCTGGAATATGGCTGATTTTCCTGTGGAGGTAAAATTGTTGAAAATATTGATAATGGTAAGCTTGCTGGTAGTGAGGAAGTTGAGAGTGTCTGAGTTGTGATGCCAGTTTCACTGGCTGGGCAGCCAATTCCCTGATTGTGGATGAGTGGTCTTTAACCTCCAAGACTGCTTCTTGCGTTTTAGATCCAAAAAGGCTATCTCCTTGACATGCAGCATCCGCAAGACAATCATAAATGTCTTCATGGCTGTACATCTGGCTGAAATAGCCATGGTGGCAGAGCATGCCATCGAATCAAAGGCATCATAGATAGTGCAGATGATATTGTATAAAAACTCATGCAAATTAATGAGAAGTTGAGCTTGCTCTTCCACTGCTAAGGCTCGACTATCATTCAGCTGTAAGAGGAGATCATGGTGGTAATGTACGATCTGGTGCTGATACACTAAGAACCCTCACGGCAAGAAGGCTACTCTAGTAGGCCTTCTGACTGACAGCATCAAGAGTTTTTTGTTCTTTGCTGGGTGACATCTAGAAAGCCGATTTAGAAGACTTTGACTAAGGATAGTAGTGCAAGATGTAGTGCAAGAGATAAGGGTGTTGGGGCCACTTGGCAATAGTGATCATAGCATGATCGCCTTTGATTTAATTAGTGGAGGAGGGATAGTAAGGAAATCCACAGTACTACCCTTTAACTTTCGAAAGGGAGACTATGATAGAATGAGGAAAACAGTTAAGAAAAAACTAAAAGGAGCAGTTGCAAAGGTTAAAGACGTACATCAAGCTTGGGTGTTGTTGAAAATACTATCTTGGAAGCCCAGACCAGCTGTATTCCACGCTTTAAGAAAAGTGGAAGGAAGTCCAAAAAATTGCCAGCATGGTTTAAAGCTGAGGTCAGAGAGGCTGTTGTTGCCAAAAAAGCATCTTTCAAGAAATGGAAAAAAGAGCCAAATGATGAAACCTGGAAACAGCACAAGCACTGGCAAGTCAAATGCAAGGCATTGATAAGGCAGGCAAAGAGAGAATTTGAGAAGAAGCTTGCTGCGGAAGCAAAAACGCGAAATAAAGACCTTTTCAAGTACATTCGTAGCAAAAAACCCGTGAGAGAGTCAGTTGGTCCATTAGATGATAAAGGGGTTAAAGGAGCACTAAGAGGCGACAAGGCGATAGCGGAGAGACTGAATGAATTCTTTGCTTCGGTCTTTACTGAGGAAGATGTAGGGATGTTACCCACGACTGAAGTGGTATTTAAAGGTGTGGAAGAATTGAAGGAAATATCGATACATCGGGAAGATGTCCTACAACTATTAGATAAACTGAAGAGTAGCAAATCACCTGGGCCGGATGGTATACATCCAAGGGTGTTGAAAGAACTGAAATTTGAGATTGCAGACCTGCTATCAGTAATCTGTGAACTATCATTAAAATCATCTCTAATACCTGAGGATTGGAGGATCGCCAATGTAACACCAATTTTTAAAAAGGGTTCGAGGGGTGATCCGGGAAACTACAGACCGGTGAGCCTGACATCAGTACCGGGAAAAATGGTAGAAACCATCATAAAGAATAAAATTACTCAGCATATAGATAGTCATGACCTAATGGGAGACAGCCAACATGGCTTTAGACAAGGAAGATCTTGTCTTACTAATCTGTTATGTTTTTTTGAAGGAGTGAATAAACAGGTGGACAAAGGTGAGTCGGTTGATATTGTGTATCTGGACTTTCAGAAAGCCTTTGACAAGGTCCCTCATGAGAGACTTTTGGCAAAACTAAAGAGTCATGGGATAGGAGGCAGTGTACTACTGTGGATCAGGAACTGGTTAAAAGATAGAAAGCAGAGGGTAGGGCTAAATGGCCAATTTTCCCAATGGAGAAAGGTGAATAGTGGTGTACCCCAGGGATCTGTGCTGGGTCCGCTGCTTTTTGACATATTCATAAATGACCTGGAAAGTGGAATAACGAGTGAGGTTATCAAATTTGCTGATGACACAAAACTATTTAAAGTTGTTAAAACCCAGGAGGATTGTGGAAAATTGCAAGAGGATCTTGATAAATTGGAAGACTGGGCATCAAAATGGCAGATGAAATTTAATGTGGAGAAGTGCAAGGTTATGCACCTAGGGAAGAACAACCCAAACTATGGTTACACGATGCAAGGTTCCACATTAGGAACCACCACCCAAGAAAAAGATTTAGGCGTCCTTGTGGATACCATGTTAAAACCCTCGGCCCAGTGTGCAGCGGCGGCCAAGAGAGCAAATAGAATGCTAGGTATGATAAGGAAAGGAATGGAAAATAAAACAAAAGATATTATAATGCCTCTATATCGTTCCATGGTGAGACCGCACCTTGAATATTGTGTGCAATTCTGGTCGCCATATCTTAAAAAGGATATAGCAATTTTAGAAAAGGTTCAGAGAAGAGCCACCAAAATGGTAAAGGGGATGGAAGGCTACTCCTATGAAGAAAGGCTAAAAAGGTTGGGGCTCTTTAACCTGGAAAAGAGACGGCTGAGGGGAGATATGATAGAAGTCTATAAATTAATGAACGGAGTGGAACGGGTAAACGTAGATCGATTGTTTACCTTATCAGAATATAGAAAGACTAGGGGACATGCAATGAAGCTACAGGGTAAACTATTTAAGACTAATAAAAGAAAATATTTTTTCACTCAACGTGTAATCAAACTCTGGAATTTGTTACCGGAGGATGTAGTAAAGGCTGTTAGTGTAGCTGGGTTTAAAAAAGGTTTGGACAAGTTCCTGGAGGAAAGGTCCATAAACCATTATTAAGAAGGGACCCAGGATATCAATGCTTGAACCAATACAAGCATTGTGGAACCTGTGTCCCTTGGGGAAACTGCTAGGTACGTATGACCTAGATTGGCCACTGTTGGAAACAGAATACTGGGCTTGATGGACCTTGGTCTGACCCAGTATGGCATATCTTATGTTCTTATAGCTTCAGAGATCACAGATTGATAAGGAAATTGCTGGTGTTCCAACCCTGGCACCAACAGTACCGTACATTTTAAGTCAAGACCCCAGGAGGTAGCATGAACTGAAGTGGGATTCTTCCGAATGGAGAACTGCAGGTCATGAAGAATTTGATGCACTGGCAGAGCTAAAATCTGCTTCAGTGCACTGCAAGCTGAAAGTATTTATTTATTTATTTATCCGGGATTTTTTATACCGCTTTACCCTTCAATCAAAGTGGTTTACATTAGAACTCAACAGTATCCAGGGAACACAAAACCATTACAGAACAAGTACAATTAACCATTATACAACAGAGCTTAAACAGGGGAGGGGGATGGTGGATGGAAATAAGTTAACGTTTGTACAATGTCATGTATTTGCCGAAACTAAGTACAGTTCGAAGTTCATGGTTTTGAAGAGAAAATATTAGCCCGTAGCCTGGGATCAACAGGTGGTAGTTTGGGTATTTTGACCGTCAGGAGGTTAAGTAATGTGCCCCAGGTGGTCTGTGAACAGTAGAGCACTGAAAATAGACTGTATAGAATAGAAAGTATAGACTGAAAATCTCACTTATTGGTAGGAGTTTGAGTGTCGCTCAGAGCCAGGGCATTAGAGACCTTCTGTAGGAATTTTGGATAAGACAGATCTTCATGCATTTCTTTCAAAGGCTCTGGCAGTTGCAGGGTCTCCAGGAAGTCCTAATTTACCCCGCATCTAGTGTGAGAGTAAGGGACACTAAGCAGTGAAGAGGTGTAGTCCTCCAGTGGTGTAAGTGTTCGCCATGCTATCAGAGAGGGTGACTTTGGGTGTCCCTGATGCCTAGCATCTGTAGGTATGTCCATTGTGGTGCTGAGTGCAGGAATCCTGGGATTTGCAGAAGCCACACCAAGGATGACTGCACTATCCTGAACAAACTTCATTAATAGTGACAGGAGGGAAGAATTTGGGCTTGTGATCTCTGTTGACTGCGGTTGTTCAGGCACAGTGGGAGAGTACAGCTTGTGGGTTTTCTTAGAGGGCTGCACAAACTCTAAAGCGTCAGGCAGGCAAGGGCGCTTGGGTGCCTTACCTGCTGAGATGTCTATCAGAAACATGATTAACATGTTTAGTTTTTTTCATTTTACCCTACCTCCAGCCGTACTGCATTCTGTCACCTCTTTCAGGCACTGAGGAGGTGAAGAAGTGGAGCCCCCAGCCTGAGTAAGCAGGCTTTGGGTAGGCTGCGATGATGTCGGTATCACTAGGGAGTCTGCCTCCGGGCATGCAGCTGCCCTATGGAGTCCTGATCTGCCTGGTCTGGGCCAAATGGGGCAGGGCTCATTGAAGATTGAAAAATGCTGATCCCTGAGCAGTCAATGAAAAAAATATTTAATCCTCCCTTTTTTTTTTTTACAGGTGTAAAAGCTAAAGGCAGCTTAACAGGTTGCCCTGTGCTCTGTCAGCGTAACTTTTTTTTTTTTTTTTTTTTTTAAAGAGAAGGGCTTCACAGCGGGGAGCTGTGAACCACAACGCCAGCTTTTCGAAAAAACGCCAAACAGCAGCCCACAAGGCCGCTGAAGTAACACAAAGTAAAATGAAAGTAATCATAGCAAAAATTACTTAATCAAATGTGGTTTTAAAATAAAAGAAAATATGAGGTAATTCTGGAGAAAGGGAGAGCCGTGGTGATCCAGTCCGCGGAAGAAAGAGAAGCTGACTTAGGCTGGAATTTTGTTGGGGAGCTACTGCACATGCTTGGAGAAGTCCAAAGGACTTCTCTAAGCTAAGGGAGAGCCCAGCACACCGGCGCCATCACAGATGGCACCATGGAGTGTACCTGCATATTCCCTGCTTTTCTGTAGAGAATTGCTTGTAAAGTTATTTTTGTGTTTTATAAAATGTAAATGGATTAGTGCCTGCTTATGATAGGTTGCTACAGAAATAATTGGAGATTTACGATCTTAAAAAAGAGACCTTAAATTGAAATTACCTTCAAAGCAAGACCAAGTTAAAAACAGCAAGGAAAGTGACTATTAAAGGTAAAGTAATGAGCCTTTGGAATTCTCTCCTGTCAAACGTAAATGGATTATTATCAACTTTTCAGCAAAGAATTGAAAACTTGGCTTTTTCAAAAGTATTTGTTATAAGCAGAAGTCTTTTTTAGGTTGTTGGGTAAGGTTTAAAAATATGATGTAGTACGAGGGGGTACCCAAGAAAAACAGGAATTATTTTTTAAAAGCTATTTATTTCAAATTCTTTACAAAACAACCTTATCCCCTTCAAAATACTCTCCATTACAACTGATACATTTGTCCCACCGGTGCTTCCACTGTTCGAAACATTTTTTGTAGTCATCTTTAGAAACGGCTGACAGCTCCTCCCTCTTTTTTTTTCTTGACTTCTTGAATGTTGTCAAATCGGTGTCCTTTCATGCCCCTTTTCATGTGTGGAAATAAGAAAAAGTCACACGGAGCCAGGTCAGGCGAGTAAGGTGCGTGGGGCAGCGGAACCATGCCATTTTTAGCCAAAAACTGTCTAACAGAGATGGCTGTGTGTGCAGGTGCGTTGTCGTGGTGGAAGAACCAGTCTCCTGTCTGCCACAAATCGGGTCTTTTTTTGACGAACACTGTTGCGCAATCTTCTTAAAACGTCCAAATAAAAGGTTTGATTGATGGTCTGACCTGGGGGAACAAACTCTGAATGAACTACCCCCTTGGCATCAAAAAAGCAAATCAGCATTGTTTTGATGTTTGATTTGACTTGACGACATATTTTTGGACGGGGTGACAATGACGTCTTCCATTGGCTTGACTGTTGCTTTGTTTCTGGGTCGTAACCATAGCACCATGACTCATCACCTGTAATGACCTTTGACAGAAAATCTGGATCAGTTTCAAGCTGTTGTTTCAAAACACGACACGTTTCAACTCGATGTTCCTTTTGATTGTCAGTCAGAACCCGAGGAACAAACTTGGCAGTAACCCTTTTCATTCCCAAATCTTCCGTTAAAATTCGCTGAACCGAGCTCCAAGATAACCCACTAATCTCTGACAGTTGATCAATTGTCTGTTGACGGTCTGTGAGCACAAGCTCTCTAATTTTTTCAATATTTTCGTCGATTCAGGCAGTTGGACGCCCAGAACAAGGTTTGCCATCAATTGACATGTCGCCATTTTTAAACCGAGCAAACCACTGGTACACTTGACTTTTTCCCATAACGTCATCTTGATAAGCTGTTTTCAACATTAAAACAGTTTCAGCAGCATTTTTACCGAGTAGAAAACAAAATTTCACAGCTGCACGTTGTTCACTTAAACTTGTCATCATAAAAAAAGAAACAAGAACAAAACAGCGCTAGCAAAAACAATCACTGCAGATGAACAGAACAAGCCAGGTCGACAACACAGGCGGCACTGAACTGACAATGAGTTGCACTATACACGCCTAGCGGCAGAAGTGCATACTACACAAGCTCCGCCCACGGCAATGTTATTCCTGTTTTTTTTGGGGTACCCCCTCGTATTTATAAATGTAGTTTCAATTGTATGGAGTGAATTGTGAGAGGTTTTATAAGTGATCTACCTTGAATCCTTACTGTAATAAAGCAGAATTTAAATTCAATTAAATTAAATTAAGAATGGTATCAAAAAGGAGCTGCATACACAGGAGTAGGAGCCAGAATAAAAGAAGCATAGCCTAGTGGTTGGGGAAGGCAGCTCAAAAGGCTCAGAACCAGGGACGCTTGGGTTCAAATTCCATTCTTCCCCACTAATGTTCCATGTAACTTCAGGAAACTCACTGCACCCTCCATTAACTCGGGTACTAATTCAGAGGCCTATTTTCATAGGGCCTCATTTTCCAAGCTGCCCTAAAGTTCTGCAGTCATTATACAGTAATTTCCAAAATTAACAGCAACTGCAAAATGCTGGGAATGCCCACAACAGTTAACATAGAAAAAAATCCCTCACCACGCAGCAGATAACACATGATGCAGTTAGCTACTCCCTGAGACAGCGTTAACTGCTCCAAATTATTTGCCACGTTAATGAGTGGTAGCTAAGGAGTTAATGAGTGGTAGCTAAGGTGCATTCCATGCATTCTTCCACATTAGCTATTTAATAGTGGAATTATCACAAACTAATCTTCAATTAACTGTTAATACAGAGTAAATCTCACATTAAACAGCTAATGCAGCGGAAGAAAGGCCTGGCAATCTACTTCCGGTGACACTGCCAAGAAAACCCAGGAGCTTCTGGGTCGCCAGGAGTCAGGACTGACTCGAAGGCACACATTGCATTGCAGCTTAATAGATAGACCCCTCTTTTCTCCCACTTTCAATCTATGGGGAAAATGCTTAGTAAATAAGGCACAAGCCCTCTGGGGTAGGGAACTGAAATGTAACTTGATTTGAGCTCAGGTTTGGAAAGGCAACCAAACAATTCCAAAAAAATGACTTTTATTTAAAAAAAAAAAAAACTGCAAAAACACAAGTAATAAAATATGAGGGAGGTGGCCTAGTGGTTGGGAGGGAGGAGTGGCCTAGTGGTTGGGGCAAGTTACCTCAGGCCAGAAGGTCGGGGGTTCAAATCCCACTAGAGGACAGCAACCTTAGGCCGGAAGGACTAGGGTTTCTAGTCCCACAGGTGCTCCTTGTGGTCCTGGGCAAGCCACCTAACCCTACATTGCCCATGTTCCCTGTAAAATAGTTATCTCCAAGTTATAATGCCCTGTTCAATGTAATTTCAGTTTGTTCAATGTAAACCGCCTTGATATCATGAAAGGCGGTATATAAGAAATGTTAAATAAATAAATAAAAATAAATAAATAAAAATATCACAAAAAAAGGAAAAGAAAAAAAAGACTAAAGATTAGGACCCAAAGAGTAACAAAACAAGAAAAAAGACAACTATATTTATTTATTTTAGCAATCTAGCTACAACTGCTTAAGATAACTTTATGAAATTAAAAAACACATTGTCTGAAACATGAGGCATTTCTAATTTATCAGCTATATTGACTTCAAATCCCTGTGCACACTGCCCATCTATCAGCAATTCTATTACTCCAGCTGCTGCTACATTATTGGTTTCTATTAATATTTCTTTACTCTTCCCATTCACTCCTCCTCTGCTCCCCCCCCCCCCCAGCCCTCTAAAACTGAGGCAGCCATCGGCCTAATTCTGTGGCAAAAACACACTAATGGCACATTCTTTTTTCAGTGACAATAGATGCAAACATCTAATAAATAGGCATATGAAATGGAAATGAATCCAATGACTCCAACATATCTTCACTGACAAAGCTTGGGTTACACACTGCAAAGCTGGTCAATCAACATTAATCACACACATTTTTTTCCCCTTTTGGCATCTTTGCAAGAAACTATTTCTTAATGACTTTTATTACTTGTAACCTTAAATTGCAGAGAGGTGGTTAATTTTAGGACTGAAAATAAATCTTGTCATTAGGATTTACTAGAACTGCACAATCGATATTTGTTTGTGAAAAACGCACCCTGTGGAGTAAAGCTCATTAAAGTTTGGGGGAGGGGATATGGGCTAGAAACAAAATGGTCACACAAAAAACTCCGTTTTCTATTGTAGTTTCAAGATAGGGAGCTATGTCAAAGCAGATTGAAAATGTGGGAAAGGGCCAGTAAATCAATAATGTGAGAGAGGTAAGGGCTAGGCAGAAAGATTGACTAGACTTAACATATTGAGCCTACAGCTAAGGGGACTGAATAAGTAACCTATGATCAATTCTATCAATCCTCTTGAGCATCCTGAAGATTCAAAGCTGTGAAGCCTAACGAAACACTCACTCACAGGACAGAGGAGTAAAATTAGAAGTAGAAATCGCTGATTTTTTTCGAGCCATAGTGTTATTGTTAAGTGCAATCGAGTCTGTGTGGACTTGGAAAAGTGGAACAAATAGCATATTATGCACTGAATATAAATAAGGAACTCTAATAAAGAATAGACTGCTCATAGGTTCATTAAGGTCTTCACTATTTTTAAAGTACCCAACCTGCAAACAAGCAACCATTATCCCATAATTGGTACTCCTAATCATCTCTCTCTACTGTACTACAGCTGAGCATGATTTCTCTTTTGAGTACGTATCACATAGTGGAAAGGAAAGCTGAAAGTAAACTAAAATGTCCTTCCACTTTTACATTGCTACAGCTAGCCCAACATTTTATTATGTCCTATAAACCTCTAGCTTATCAGTCCGGTATTTTAGAAATATTGGGCTAGCTATAGCAATTTAAAGTTGGAAAGAAATGTTAGTTGCTTTCAGCTCTCCTGCAGTTAAGGGAACTGAACAAACGACTTGGGATAAGTTTTGATCAATTCTCTTGAGAATCCCTGGAGTACAGTGGCTTCATGGTTAGAGCAGCAGTCTGGGACCCAGAGAGTCCAGAGTTTGAATCACACAGACACAGTGGCCTTGAGCAAGTCACTTAACCCTCACTGCCTCAGTTAGTTACAAACTTAGATTGTAAGCCTTCTGGGGACAGGGAAATATCTATGAACCTGAATGTATCCTGCCTTGAACTACTACTGGAAAGGCATAAGCTACATATAAATATAAAAATTCAAAGAAGTAAGGCCTAGCTGAATGTACTCATAACACAGGAAGAAGCAAAATCAGCACTATACTACCTCATGAGTAGGACAAATATTTAAAAAAACCCCACTTAATTTGATCTAGAATCTAAATAACTACCAGGAAAACACATAATACATTACCGAAACTAGATTAACTTAAAAACATCTACTAGTATCAACACAGATTAATATATAGTTGGAAAACAGTGTCCACATACTAAATGTTTGAATTGTAATGAAGTTCAATTGCACTTACTAAGAAATGTATAGTTAACTGCCTTTCCAGAATAAACGAAACAGTCAAAGCATGCTCATGAAAACCAGTTTCCAAAAGCGTTTCTCATTGCAATGTTTCTTTCCCTTACCTGTGCACATAATGTAACTGATGTACGGAATCAATTGCTAGCACCATTTCAGCCAAATAAAATCGAGCCATATCTTCAGGCAACCTGTCCTCAAACTTACTGAGCAGTGTCAGCAGGTCTCCACCTACATAGTAATCCATAACCAGGTACTGGGGGGAAAGAAAGGATATATTAACAAGGAATGCAGAAAGTACAAGTAATGTTTTTTTGTAAATGACAGTACAAGGATGTTTGTGCCACTATACACCCCATGCATTAAGTTATCAAAACAGGACTCAACGCCTGCAGCATAAACCGGCAGCTAAATCAATCACTATTTCTAGGAATGACTTAGCACGTTATCTTTGTTTAGGCGCTGCCTCCTAATGGCAAGTGTTTACATTCTCCTAGAACGCTGAATTCAGGCTTCTCAGCTATATGCACTTGGGAAATCAGCTTAGTGATAAATTACGTACTTCAATCACGCAGACCAAATTTGAAAAAATAAGTGCAGACTGTAGAGTCACTGCTGATTAACCACTCATTTTTTGACATTCTATTCTTCAGTGTATATGCTTTTTAAATACACTGTTTGGGTGTGTCCCTTGTTTGTGTTTCCATGCCCTTGTAATTTTTGTGTTTGCTGTTCTATGTCAGAGGAGATTTAAGGACTCTGGCACATGGAGGTGTTTTGTCTCCCCAAACCTATCTTTGTGAGGATCACAGACACACATACGGCGGCTTTTTTGCTTTTGATATTCAGAGTTTCACTTAAACTGAATACAACAGTTACAGTTATGTTCTTTTTATACCCTGGCCTACCTCCTACTTATTCTATTTGTCTTATTACTTGCTGCAGTTGATAAGTTTGTTTTTTTCTCTGTACTGTGTATTCTGAATATTTTTCAAGGGAAAAATAATAAAATAAACTAGGACTCGTGTCTTTCCCTTGTATTTTTCTATCAGGCAAGTAAGGAAAGAAAATTACAGATAGACAGAAATAAATTAATGTGGCTGCTGTATTACTCTACTTACTGATCTTTTATTAACATTGAAAAATTATGACCAGCAAAACTTACAAAATTCCTTCAATATAATTCTTGTCCAAGCTTAAGGGTAGAGAAATTGGTTAGTCTTCAAGATGTCATCAGCCTCTTGTCATTTTTGCTACTCCAAATTAACAGATATCCCTCTGGAAGTTTTCATAATAATTTATTTTCATCATTTCTTTTATTTAACCAGTACATTTCAAGGAGCTGACAATTAATAAAATACTACTACAAACTATAAAGAAATTATATAAGAAATTAAGTCAGATAAAACACAAATAGGACTAAGAACAGGCCTGGCCACCCAAGTATTTCCTGAACAGCCATAAAAGACATAAGCAGGGGCAGATCTCAACTCCTTGGGCAACAAATTCCAAAAGGATAGAGCAGCTATTTGAAGCAAACAGTTACAAGTAGATTGAAATGAAATTATCACACAGGCAACAGCTTTAGTCTAAACATATCCACTGATCACAAACTAAGATTTGGTGAAAATAATGTCAACAGATGACTCAAATACGCTGCAGCCATACCATATAAAATCTTATACACAAGACTTAATTTGAATCGAGTTCTCCAGTCCAAATATTTTTTCAGTGCTTTGCTTCCCTCTATTTGTTACCTCTTAACTCATGGCCATTGTGCCATTTCTTTGGGCTCTTTCCCTCATCTCTGCCTTATGTTTTTTTTCCTATTGTTATCTCCTTCACATCCCAAATTTCATATAACGCCAACACTCTACCCTCTGTGGCATTTCTTCCTCAGAACCACTGTAGGAAGCTGCTTTCCCTAACTCTAGCAGGAGTACTAGGTCTGCACTGTATATCATATACTAAATGAAGAGGCTACCTGGTTGTTTTGCACACATGTCAAAAAGAATGATCCTCAGTCTTCAGTCAGAGTACAATGGATAAGATTTCAATCTTTCAAATGTACTGCCAGTGCTCCAATAGTGCCAAATAGAGCTTCCTTCTGGTGTTTCTAGGGCATAATTTTGTTATGTGCTGTCAAGTCAATGTCAACTCATAGCAACCCTGTGGATAGTTACCCTGAACTGCATTAGATCTTCAGTCAGGCAGTTAATTATTGATAAGAGTGGTATCCACAGTTGCTGTTATTGTATCAATCCATTGCATTTCTGGCCTTCCCTATTTTGTGCTGACCTTCAACCCTTCCAAGTATGATCACTCTCTTCACATGATGTGTCCAAAGTATGGAAGTCAAAGTATTGTCACTGGAGCTTCTAAAGAAACCTTAGGTTTGATCTTCTCTAGCACTGACTGATTTATTCTTTAGGTGGCCCATGGTATACACAGTATTTTTCACCAGCACTATAATTTGGAGGCATTGATATTTTTCCTGTCCTCCTTCAATGTCCAACTTTTGCATCATATGGCATCATTGAAAATACCATGGCTTGGACAAGTCAAATCTTTGTATGCAGAGATACATCTTTGCACTTGAGATTTTTCTTTAGGTCTTTCTTGACTGCTTGTTGTTACTTTATTGATCCAAAGTTAAAATTGTCTATTTCATTTTTTCTCCATCAAGATTAAAATGATTGATTTTGCTAGTTTTCAGGAAATTTGTCTTTTTCATGTTAATGTGCAGGCCCATTTTAAGACTAAGGTCATAAGATGTAGATGCAAAATATCAAGATATGCTTAAAAGCTTTTCAATCAAACCAGTGGTGTTAAATACAATTGGAAACATTCCTGTATCTTTCTGCCACATATTCTCTCTGGCTGCATTTCTCAATACTTGGTTGTCTTCTTTTCCTGCATACTGTACAAAATAGCCGTTTGCTTCCAATACACTATTAGCAATGCCATTCTTGTGTTTTCTCCTTTACCACAATGTCTGGTTTTCTTGCACTGAGCTTTTTATCAGTTGGAATGGGTACGTCCCAGGTGACCACAACTTCTTTATTCTCTATAATTCTATCAGGGTCATGGTCCCAGTATTTTTCTGGCATTGTAGACTGGCCCCAGAAAGATAGTGAGAAATTGACCAGGCCAAACGTCATACTGATATCACCTGAGATACTGTTAACACTATACAAAGTCACTCTAAGTGACAAAGGAGCTTTAAAGTTTCAATTCATCTACCAATAGCAGATATGTTTTCTGCAATTTATTAGTGTCCCCAACTATTACTAAATCTATAGTCTAAGGCATGGGTGGCCAACTCCAATCCTAGTGCACCACGATCCAGCCTGGTTTTCAGGATGTCCCTAATGAATATTCATG
The DNA here is from genome assembly GCA_033557465.1 of Ichthyophis bannanicus. NCBI lineage: Eukaryota > Metazoa > Chordata > Amphibia > Gymnophiona > Ichthyophiidae > Ichthyophis > Ichthyophis bannanicus. Next base: position 364,182,780 of record CM066033.1, on the reverse strand, counting down.
AGGTGCATTTGCATCCACTGCCTTCCATAAGCAAATATATCATGAATATTCATTAGGGACATCCTGAAAACCAGGCTGGATCACGGTGCACAAGGACTGGAGTTGGCCACCCCTGGTCTAAGGAGTTAAAAAGTATACTCAGTGGATTCAGACAAACCAAGAGTGGTGTCAGGAAATTGCCCTGAGATACTCCTCACTCAATCTTGAAGTTAGGGTTGACAAATTGTCCATCTTCATATTGAAGATGGCGTGTAATGTGTCACATTTTCATAGTAAACTTGATGAATTCAATCAACTCAAGATTCATTCTGTACATTTCAGGCAATCTAATATCCAACTGGCCTTGGGTTCCATATGCTTCTTTTCTGTTGCCTTTCATTCGCCATGATAATAGACTGTGTGATTGTATATTCTATCTGCATTTATTGCTCTACATTACTTGTAAACCATAGGTAAACAAGTTATGAGTTGCTACTTTTCAGGATACTACTTGGGTCTCCCTTTAGAAAGGGAAACGTTCTTTCTGTTATTAGCAATTGTAGTATTAGTTCTGTCTTTATGAACAATTACTTTTTGTAGGTTGCCAGGTCTTAGTGTAGAGAAAGTGTAGTTACTCACCTGTAACAGATGATCTCCGGGAACAGCAGGAATTAAGTCTTCACATATGGTATCATCGGTACCGACAGAGCCTGCGCGGGAAGGCTCCCCAGTGTCCACCAATAGGAAAGCTTTTGGGAGTATCCCACAGTGCCTGCGTGCTGCCTTCCCGCCTTTCCAACTCTCCTTCGTCAGTTGAGTTTATAGCTGAGACAAAAGGAGAGAAGTAGAGAGAGAGAGATACAACTCCTAAGGGAGGTGGGCGGGTTGTGAAGACTTAATTCCTGCTGTTCCCGGAGATCACCTGTTACAGGTGAGTAAAGCATAGTTACTCACCTGTAACAGGTGATCTCCGGGAACAGCAGGAATTTAGTCCTCACATATGGGTATCGTCGGTACCGACGGAGCCCGCACGGGAACGCTCCCCAGCGTCCAATCAGAACGCTTTTGGGAGCATCCCACAGAGCCTGCGTGCTGCCTTCCCGCCTTTCCCAACTGCCTCTCTCCAGTTGAGTTTTAAAGCTGAGACAAAGAGAGAGAGAGGGAAAGGAAAGAGATAGAGAGATACAACTCCTGGGGGAGGTGGGTGGGTTGTGAGGACTAAATTCTTGCTGTTCCCGGAGATCACCTGTTACAGGTGAGTAACTATGCTATCTCCAGGAACAAGTAGGAATGTAGTCATCACATATGGGGACTCCCTAGCTTTAGGTGCCAGGGAGAGACCCCAGAAGTTGTGTGTCCCTTAGAAGGGCTCCACTTCCCCCCATGGATCTCTGGCATCCTACCGGGATGGTGGGCAGGAGTTGATTAGGTATGGAACAGGTGTTTGAGAACAGCCTGACCAAACAAGGCGTCCCGGCGGGAGTCCTTGTCCAAGCAGTAATGGGCTGTGAAGGTATGAACCGAGGCCCAAGTGGCTGCTCAACAGATGTCGTCGATAGACACAGAGTTCGGATGAACCATTGAGGCTGCCATGGCCCTCCAGAGAAAGGTTCTTACTCTGATAGGCAAAAGAAATACACTGAGCAATCCAGTTAGATAGTGTTATTTTGGAGACTGGAAGTCCCAAATGAGAAGGATCAAAAGCAACGAAGAGTTGAGAGGACTTTCTATGTTGCTGTGTCCTCTGTAAGTAAAAAGCTAGAGCTCTTTTACAGTCCAAGGTATGAAGATTCCTCTCTGCATTTGATGCATGAGGTCCTGGAAAAAAGACAGGTAGGTAGACCTCTTGGTTGAGATGAAAAGGCGAGACCACCTTAGGCATAAAGTGTGGATGAGTCCTAAGGACTACCCTGTCATGATGGAACCTTGTATAAGGTGGATTAGCTACTAGTGTTTGCAATTCACTAATGCGGCGAGCTGATGTGACTGCAATGAGAAAGATAACCTTCCAAGAAAGGAATTTCAAGGAGATGGTAGCTAAGGGTTCGAAAGGTGGCTTCATGGGCTGCCCAAGAACCAGGTTCAAGTCCCATGCCACCGGAGGTGGTCTAATGGGAGGCTTAGTTAGAAGGCCTCTCATGAATCTTGCTATAAGAAGATGAGAGGAAATAGGTTGTCCATTTAGAGGTTTGAGAGAAGCTGCAATAGCACTCAAATGGACTCTTACTGAATTTGTCTTAAGGCCTGCATTAGACAAATGGAGGAGATACTCCAGTAAAGATTCCAGAGGTATAGCAAGGGGGTTAAGACCCTTTTCTGAACACCAAATGGTAAACCTTTTCCACTTGAAAGCATAAGAACGTCTAGTGGAAGGTTTTCTGGAAGCATAAAGAACATCTTTCACTTCCTGAGAAAGATGAAGATCTTGAAGATCTAGGCCTTCAGCAACCAAGTCCTGAGATGCAGGGACTAAGGATTGGGATGCCATAACATCCCATTCTCCTGAGATAGGAGATTTGGAGCAGACCCTAACTCCAGGGAGGGAGCTTGAGAGAGATGTAGAAGCAGAGGGTACCACACTTGCCGTGGCCAATGTGGTGCTATGAGAATCATGTGGCCTCTGTCTCTCTGAAGCTTGAAGAGGGTTTTGGGACTTAGGGGAATGGGTGGAAAGGCATACAGGAAGTCTTGACCCCAGTAAAGGAGAAAAGCATCCCTGGCCTGAGCTCCCTGAGCCGGAATTCTGTAACAGAACCAGGGAAGTTTGGCATTCCACGGACTTGCAAAGAGGTCTATGTCCGGGGTTCCCCAAAGTTGAAATATCCTGGTCACCTGGTCTGCATGCAGAGACCACGCGTGTGGAAGGAGAACTCGAATGAGTCTGTCCGCCCAAGAGTTTTGAATGACTGAAAGATATACTGCCAGCAGATTAATCTGATGCTCTCTGGCGAGGGCCCATAGTCGCAAAGCTTCTTTGCAAAGCGACAGAGAGCCCGTTCCCCCCTGCTTGTTCACATAAAACATGGCTACCTGATTGTCCGTGTGAATGAGGACTGGCTTGTTGCTGAGCAGGGAGGGCAACACTTACAGAGCAAGGAAAATTGCTCTGAGTTCCAAGAGATTGATATGTAGACAACTCTCTTGTGGAGACCAGGTGCCCTGGGTGGAGAGGTTTTGCAGATGAGCTCCTCAACCCTTTGGAGAAGCATCTGTTGTGAGAGTTGCTTGGGGTAAGGGTTGTTGGAAGGGGCACCCCAGCAAAAGATTTTGAGTGGACGTCCACCATTGGAGGGACAAAATGAGGCGACTTGTGTTTGCAATTTTGTCTGACAGGCACCCTGATGCCTGGGTCCATTGGGTGGATAAAGTCCACTGAGCTGCCCTCATGTGGAGGCGAGCATATGGAACCACATGCACGGTGGATGCCATGTGGCCCAGCAATTGCAACATTTCTTGAGCAGTTAGATGAGGCTTTAGCACTGCTTCAGAAGCTAACTGCACTAAGCGAAGGCAACGGGCCTGGGGGAGATAGGCCCTTGCTCTTGTGGTTTCCAGAAAAGCTCCTATGAACTCTAAAGATTGAGTGGGAGTCAGACTTGATTTTGGGATGTTTATTACGAGCCCTAAATACTGGAGGATACGCATTGTGCAGGATAGAGAAGTCTTGGCCTCTGATTGTGTTGGAGCTCCAATGAGCCAGTCGTCCAAGTAAGGGAAGACGAATATTCCCAGAGTACGGAGAAATGCTGCTACCACAGCCATGCATTTCGTGAACACCCTTGGAGCAGAGGCCAGACCAAAAGGAAGCACCCTGTATTTGTAGTGCTTTCCTTGAAAAAGGAACCGAAGGAACTTTCTGTGGGTTGGATGGATGAGTACATGAGTGTACGCATCCTTGAGATCTAGAGAACAAAGCCAATCCTGACTCTGAAGGTATGGAAGCAGAGCACCGAGAGAAATCATTTTGAATTTCTCCTTGACAAGGAATTTGTTCAATTCTCTGAGATCTAATATAGGCCTGTATCCCCCTGTTTTCTTTGGGGTAAGAAAATAAGGGGAATAGAACCCTGTGCCCCGTTGATGAAGAGGCACTTCTTCTATTGCCTCTTGGGCAAGAAGAATGGCAACCTCTTGACCTAAGAGGTTGCTGAGAGGTGTCGGAGAATTGAACTGTTTTACCATTGTGTGAGGGGGCATGCTTGAAAATGAAGTTTGTACCCCTCCTTTATGATGGAGAGTGTCCAATGCTCTGCTGTTATTTGCCCCCATCTGGGGGCAAAATGACATAACCTTCCTGGAATGGTGGACGGTTCTGGTCCTTCCAGAACCAGAAAGGCTAAGTTCTCTAGCTGAAAGCCAAAGGCCCTGAGAAGGCTGAGGCTGCTGAGCCGGTGGAGGCATAGCAGCCTTTGCATTCTTCTGTTTGGGTGGTTGCTGACGTTTGGTTGAAAACTGAAAGCCAAAGGCCCTGAGAAGGCTGAGGCTGCTGAGCCGGTGGAGGCATAGCAGCCTTTGCATTCTTCTGTTTGGGTGGTTGCTGACGTTTGGTTGAAAACTGACCTGCAGAAGATGCCTGCTGAGTATAAGCAGGATAAAATCTTTTCTTTTTAGAAAAAGGTGTTTTCTTGAACAACTTCTTTCTAACAGGATCAGCAGTGGACTTGGATAGTCTATCCAAGGTGGAATTCTCAGCATCCATTTCAATGGCTTTTTCCTGCCAATCTTTCCCAAACAGGGTCTCACCAGTACAAGGGATATTTCCCAATTTATCTTGTACCCAGAGCTCTAAATCAGATGCCTGGAGCCAAGCAATTCTACATGCACCTATGGCAATAGCCGAGGTTCTGCTTATACACTCAAAGCAGTCAAAGGCTGCACGGTTGGAGAATTTAGAGATATCTTGGGCATGTTTGACCCAAGTGAGAAAGTCCTGTCTTTTATCCTCAGAAATGAAAGGACTTAAAGTCTGTAAATTATCTGTGACCTCCTTTAGGAACATTCCCATGTAGAGACTATAGGAACTGATTCTTGCAGCAAGCATGGAAGCTTGAAAGACTTGTGATAAGGAAGCTTATCATAGCTCAGGAAGGAGCTATAGGAAAGGTGAAGTGACTCTGAACAAGCAACCTGTCAGTTCTGGTAGAAATAAGAAAACAGAATTTTCCCATAAAAGACTACCAGTCCCAGAATGCACCAGGTTTCCAACAGCCATTAGAGGAGCTGAAGTGGGGAAACGTGTGTTCAATCAGGAGGGCTATGAGGTAATCCCTAAGCACTCATCTCAAAGGGCAGGGCCTGATTCAGCACAGCTGCGCTGTGTTAGGGAGGAGCACTCATCTAAGCAGAATAAAGGTAGAGTTTATTCTACAGAGAAGCAGCTTGAGCTTGATCATCTTCATCATCAGGAGGATCATCAGAAGCAGAAGCCAAACCGGACGGACAGAGCGGGAAAGAAACCCTTTGGAAGAAAGAGGAGAAAAGCCTTTGAGAGGTCTAGAAGAGTCCAGAGCAGTACGTATACTGGGAGGCATTCCAAGGGCCGGCATACACCATTGGACTGGGGAAAGCCAGAGGAATGGTGCTGCAGAGCTAGGAATCTCCAGACGGTACCTGTGAGGGAGACGGCTGCACGTGGAAGGGACCCTAAGACCCGTGCCAGAAGGTATGTGAAGAGAGATCCAGTGTCCAGGGATCTGGATTGGAAGGCTGGACATAAGAACTGGACTACATACTGGCCAGGCTATATAGAGAGGAACTCTAACAGCAATGGAAGCTCAGGTATGAACACTGATCTATGCCCTAGCTATAACCTTGAAAGACAGCAGGGAAACAAGTATTCTCCTGAAAGTGCTCCATTGGGAGATTCATCTGTGCCAATCCATGATATTGAACCCATGCTTGTTGAAGAAGAGGGGGTGATAGCAGATGAAGAATCTGTTTACATGGACTGTTCTCTGTCTAAACTCCTTTGGTGATTTTCTGTTATAAAGTACAGCAACCATCACAAAGAAATACAAACTTGTTCTTTAATCTACTCAGAAAAGCTCCTGTGTAGGATTTCTAGCCACGCAGTAGAAAGCAAGCCAGCTAAGGGGTTTCAGCTGGATAACTGCTAGCAATTGAGCCTTACCTAATTGCTTGTGAGCTCTGTGAGAATCACTTCTGAATCTATGTGGGAAGATATAAGAAGTTTACCTGAAAAGAACAGTTTTTTTCTTTCTTTGTGGCTTTTGGTTTGTTGTTTGATACTTGCTAAGAGAATATTAGCTAAAGCCTACAGAAAAGACCAGTTGGTTACCAACCAGGTCTTTTTCCTTTTGCTTTGATTGCCTGACAAGTTCAAATGTTGTTTTTCCTGATTTTGTTTTTCCAAGTTTAACACTGAAAGCAAGTAACCTGATTTATGTGCTACCAAGCATATCTGTGTTGGGAGAAATAACCCCATAAATAAATATCTTATTGGCTTTACCCAAAAGCACAACTAATTATTGTGAGCAGCTGTGTCTGGTGTGAATGAACTGCATTGCCCACAATCCCTTGCAAATCATATAGATATATGCACTTGCCAAGACTGTGAAGATTCTCACCCATGCAGCCGTCTGACAGACTCTACATCCAAAAGCATCCAGGGTTCTGCATTCACGTCCTGGAGGATTAGAGGAATGTCTTTTTGCACTTCTAATCCTTCTCATAGCTGACTCCACCACAATAGAGTGGTGAGGAAGCTGAGTCTTATGGAACCCAGGACAAGGAGGGACACGATACATAGTATCTAACCTACGAGAATGAGGAGAGGTGGTAAGAGGTGTTTCCCACATCCTCAACATGAGATCATATAGAATCTCATGAATGGGTAAGGTAGCTGCCTCCTTAGGAGTTTTGGGATATTGTAAAATTTCCAACTCCTTGGCCCTTGGCTCTGTTTCAGGGGCCACAGTGATAGACAGGCCCCGAGCCACCTCTCTGATAAAGTCTTGGAAAGACATGTCCTCTGGAGGAGACATCCTGCATTTAGGGGAGGACCCCCCCTCTGGAAGAAGTATCTCTGCATCGACAGAACTTTCAGAATCCTCAGATTCTTCTGAGGACTCAAAGTATCGTCTGTCCGGATGCTCCTGCAGAGCCCGATACCCGTACCGACCAAGGTCGGTACCGGGAATAACTGGTACCGGGGGGCATCGTAGGACAGAGTACCAGCATAGCTGACACCGATGCCGATGCTATCGGTAGCAGTGCCGATACCGATACCGATGCTAGTGCCGGTACCGGTGGAGTTGTCTGTCGCGGTACCAAGGGCGTTGATGCCGCAAGGAAAGCAGCCAGACTACGTTCCATGCTCAGAATTCTCTGGTCCATGGATGCCGCCAATGCCTGTAAGTCGGTACCGGTGGAAGCCACTGGTACCCCAGAGCATGGCACCAGGGGACCTATCGAGGCCGAGCCATCTAGAACATCCTGGAACCCCAATAATGCTTTGGAAGCCAAAGCCTCCCGCCGGGGTAATTTTGCCGGCGCAAATTCCTCGAGGGCAACGCCAGAGGCATCTCGATGCTTAGAAGGAGATCTACCCTTTGAGGACCGGCTGGATTTATGTTTAGTTACCTGAGATCCATGGGAGGAAGAAGCAGCCCTGGAAGACGTCGATGCCACCGAAGCTGCTTCAGAGGGAAACAGGGTACTGAGCTTGGCAGCTTGATTCTGCCGACCTCTTTTAGACATCATGGCAGAGGACACACAATCCGTGATGTCGGTGATGGACACAAAATTCATGGGTGTCGGTGATGGAGATGGTACCGTCACACTTGGTGCACTTTGTAAAACCTGAGGCAGGTTTTTCCATGTTAAGGAAGTTTTTGGGCCTAAGGCCCAAAAAGGCGGGTGCACCTGAAGAAAATAGAAAAGAAATATATATATATATATTTTTTTTTAGAAATAGGAAAAGAAAGACCGGCGGTACCGGTAGAGCGTTGAAGAAGGCAGACGTGACCACAAAAAGAAATAAAGAAATACAGAAATTCTTCTGCGGTGACAGGAACACGACCTGCTGGCTCCGCGGAAAAAGAAGAACTGGAGAGAGGCAGTTGGGAAAGGCGGGAAGGCAGCACGCAGGCGCTGTGGGATGCTCTCAAAAGCGTTCTGATTGGACGCTGGGGAGCGTTCCCACGCAGGCTCCGTCGGTACCGACGATACCCATATGCGATGACTACATTCCTGCTTCTTCCTGGAGATCTACGCTATCTCCAGGAACAAGCAGGAATGTAGTCTTCGCATATGGGGACTCCCCAACTGAGAGATGCCAGGTGGATGACCCCAGCAAGCTGCGAACCTCTGGTGAGATGGGTCATTCTTACCCCCATGGATCTCTGGCATCAAAAACCCGGGACGGTGGGTAGGAGTTGTACTAAGTCTGAAAGAGATGCTGTAGAACAGCCTGTCGAAACGAGGCATCCCTACGGGAGTCCTTGTCTAAACAATAATGGGCTGTAAAGGTGTGTACTGAAGCCCAGGTGGCTACTTTACAGATGTCGTCAATGGACACAGAACGAAGATTAGCCATTGAGGTTGCCATTGCTCTCACATTGTGAGCTGTGACGTGGCCTTCGAGAGAAAGTCCCTTACTCTCGTAAGCAAAGGATATACAATTTGCAATCCATCTAGCTAGAGTTTTTTTGGAAACTGGAAGTCCCAAATGACTAGAATCAAAAGCAACGAAAAGCTGAGATTTTCTATGTTGCTTAGTTCTCTGAAGGTAAAAAGCCAAGACTCTTTTACAAGCCAAGTTATGAAGGTTCCTTTCTGCATTAGAGGAATGAGGCCTAGGAAAGAATACAAGAAGGTAAACAGACTGGTTTAAATGAAAAGGCGAAACCACCTTTGGCATGAAGTGAGGATGAGTCCTAAGAACTACCTTGTCATGGTGAAATCTTGTATAAGGAGTATCAGCTACTAAGGCCTGCAACTCACTGATGCGTCTTGCAGAAGTGAGAGCAACTAGGAAGATGACTTTCCAGGAAAGAAACTTCAGGTCCGTAGTGGCTAAGGGCTCAAAGGGCGGTTTCATAAGCTGCTCGAGAACAAGATTAACATCCCATGTCACCGGCGGCGGCTTAATGGGAGGTTTTGTTAAGAGTAGACCTCTCATAAATCTTGCTACGAGTGGATGAGAGGAAATAGGTTGTCCATCTAGTGGTCTGCGGGAAGCAGCAACGGCACTAAGATGAACCCTTACTGAATTGGTTTTAAGACCAGAATTTGATAAGTGGAGGAGATACTGCAGTAGCAATTCCACAGGCACCGAAAAGGGGGTAAGTCCCCTTTGAGAACGCCATACAGAGAATCTTTTCCACTTAAAGGCGTAGGATCGTCTTGTGGAAGGTTTTCTGGAGGCCACCAGGATATCCCTTACCTGTTGAGAAAGGTTGATATCTGGAAGCTCTACGCCCTCAGCAACCAGGCCCTGAGATGCAGGGACTGGGGATTTGAGTGCAATAGCGTCCCGTCCTCCTGGAACAGAAGAACTGGAGCATATCCCAACTCCAGTGGTGTGGCTTGAGAGAGACGTAGAAGCAGAGAATACCACATTTGCTGTGGCCAACGTGGAGCTATGAGTATCATACGTCCTCTGTCTCTCTGAAATTTGAACAGTGTTTTGGGAATGAGGGAATGGGCAGGAAGGCAAAGAGGAAGTCTTGTCCCCAGTGGAGGAGGAAAGCATCTCTTGCCTGACAGTTTTGAGCCAGAATTCTGGAACAGAATCGGGGAAGTTTGACATTCTGTGGACTTGCAAAGAGGTCTATATCTGGGGTCCCCCAGATTCGAAACACGCGAGCAATCTGGTCTGAGTGAAGAGACCACTAGTGTGGCAGCAGTATTCGACCGAGTTTGTCTGCCCAAAGGTTTTTAATGCCCGGAAGATATACCACTAGGAGGTGGATTTGATGCTCTCTGGCGAGGGCCCACAGTCGCAAAACTTTGTTGCATAACGACAGAGAGCCTGCTCCGCCCTGCTTCTTCACATAGAACATGGCTACCTGGATTGTTGTCTGGACCCGAACTGTCTTGTTGCTGAGCTGGGCCTGGAATACTCGAAGAGCATGGAAAATGGCTCTGAGTTCTAGGAGATTTATGTGAAGACAAGCCTCCTGCGGGGTCCAAAGACCCTGAGTCGAGAGATTGTACAAGTGAGCCCTCCAACCCAACTTAGATGCATCCATTGTTAGGGTAGCCTGGAATAGAGGGGCTGCTGGAAAGGAGAGCCTACTAGAAGGTTTTTCATCGATTGCCACCGATGAAGGGACGAAATGAGATGTGTGGAGTTTCTGATTTTGTCCAATAGGTGACCCGAGGCCTGTGTCCACTGAGAGGAGAGGGTCCACTGGGCTGCTCTCATGCAAAGACGAGCATAGAGAACCACATGGACAGTGGATGCCATATGCCCCAGAAGCTGAAGCATTTCCCGAGTAGTTAGGAAGACTTTCATAGTTGCTTAGGATGCCAGCTGCACTATATGAAGACAGCAGGGCTGTGGTAGGAAAGCCCTTGACTGTCTGGTATCCAGAAGAGCCCCTATGAACTCCAGGGACTGAGAAGGGGTGAGCTGAGATTTTCGGAGTTTTATGACCAGTCCCAAGTAGCGAAGAATTTGCATCGTGCTAGAAACAGCAAAGCTGGCTTCCGGAGCAGTGGATGTTCGAATGAGTCAGTTGTCTAAGTAGGGGAAGACAAATATTCCTAGAGTTCTCAGAAATGCTGCTACTACTGCCATGCATTTTGTGAAGACACTTGGGGCAGAAGCCAGACCGAAAAGAAGATCCTTGTATTGGAAGTGTCTTCCCTGGAAAAGGAATTGAAGGAAACTTCTGTGATCTGTATGGATGAGAATATGAGTATATGCATATGATGTATGATTTTCTCCCAGTTGGTGAGAGGTCTTACGTGTGCACTAGGTGCAAGGAGCTCTTTGCTCTCAGGGAACGAGTCCGTTCTCTAGAGGCTAGAGTAGCAGATTTGGAAAACATAAGACAGACAGAGAGGTACATAGACGAGACCTACAGGGATATAGTCCTGAAGTCCCACCACCAGTCTGGCAGCATCCCTGTTGCCATGGAGGAGAGAGGTCACGTGACAGGAGAGCATCACCCTGGTGTGGCAGGAAGTGATCCTGTAACTAGGACCTGTCCTCCAGATGATGTAAAACCCTCTCGCACTGAGGAAGTTTCTCCAGCGCCATGTGCCCATGAGGGAAGGGTTAGGACAGCCGTTATAGTTGGTGATTCGATCATTAGGCATGTAGATAGCTGGGTGGCTGGTGGACGTGAGGATCGCCTGGTAACATGCCTGCCTGGTACAAAGGTAGCGGACCTCACGCGCCAACTAGATAAGGTATTAGATAGTGCTGGGGAGGAGTCAGCTGTCTTGGTACATGTCGGAACCAATAACATAGGAAAATGTGGTAGGGAGGTTCTGGAGGCTAAATTTAGGCTTTTAGGTAGGAAGTTGAAATCCAGAACTTCCAGGGTAGCGTTCTCCGAAATGCTTCCCGTTCCACGCGCAGGACCCAAAAGGCAGGCAGAGCTCCGGAGTCTCAATGCGTGGATGAGACAATGGTGAGAGTTGAGGGTTTTGGATTTGTTAGGAACTGGGGAACATTCTGGGGAAAGGAGAGGCTCTTCCGAAGGGATGGCTTCACCTTAACCGGGATGGAACCAGGCTGCTGGCATTAACCTTTAAAAAGGAGATAGAGCAGCTTTTAAACTAGATAATAGTGGAAAGCCAACAATCGCCCAAGAGCGGATGGTTCGCAAGAATGTATCCTTGAAGCATACTACCAAAAGCAGAGAGGTTCCAAAAAAGAGTAAAGTAGCCTAAATGCCCTCGAGTATGGAGCGGACAGAGTTTAAAGATCCCAAATTACCCATGACTACCAATAGCCAAATTAATATGAATAAAATACAGTCTCTAAAATGCTTGTATGCAAATGCTAGAAGTCTAAAAAATAAGATGGGAGAGTTAGAATATATAGCACTAAATGAAAGGCTAGATATGACTGGAATATCAGAGACATGGTAGAAGGAGGACAACCAGTGGGACACTGATACCTGGGTACAAACTATATCGTAATGATAGAACTAATCAAATTGGTGGAGGGGTTGCGCTCTATGTTAGAGAGGGCATTGAGTCAGAAAGGATTCAAGTTTTGCAGGAAACAATATTTGCTGTAGAATCTCTATGGATTGAAATTCCATGTAAAAAGAGGAAGGCAACGGCAGTGGGGGTGTACTATCGACCGCCTGGCCAGAATGAACAAATGGATGATGAAATGCTCAAAGAAATCAAGGAAGCTAATAAAAGTTACAGCGCAGTAATAATAATGGGCGATTTCAATTACCCCGGTACCGACTGGGTCAGTGTCACGGCAGGACATGCTAGGGAGATAAAGTTCCTAGATGAAATAAACGACTGCTTCTTGGAGCAGCTGGTTCATGAACCGACCAGAGGGGAAGCCATATTAGACCTAGTCCTTAGTGGAACACCAGATCTAGTGCAAGAGATAAGGTTGTTGGGGCCACTTGGCAATAGTGAGCATAGCATGATCGCCTTTGATTTAATTAGTGGAGGAGGGATAGTAAGGAAATCCACAGTACTACCTTTTAACTTTCTAAAGGGAGACTATGATAAAATGAGTCAAATAGCTAAGAAAAAACTAAAAGGAGCAGTTGAAAAGGTTAAAGACTTACATCAAGCTTGGGTATTGTTGAAAAATACTATCTTGGAAGCCCAGACCAGCTGTATTCCACGCTTTAAGAAAAGTGGAAGGAAGTCCAAAAAACTGCCAGCATGGCTTAAAGGTGAGGTCAGAGAGGCTGTTGTTGCCAAAAAAGCATCTTTCAGGAAATGGAAAAAAAGAGCCAAATGACGAAACCTGGAAACAGCACAAGCACTGGAAAGTCAAATGTAAGGCATTGACAAGGCAGGCAAAGGGAGAATTTCAGAAGAAGCTTGCTGCGGAAGTAAAAATGCGAAATAAAGACTTTTTCAAGTACATTCATAGCAAAAAACCTGTGAGAGAGTCAGTTGGTCCATTAGATGATAGAGGGGTTAAAGGGGCACTAAGAGGCGACAAGGTGATAGGTGACTGAATGAATTCTTTGCTTCGGTCTTTACTGAGGAAGATGTAAAGATGTTACCCATGACTGAAGTGGTATTTAAAGGTGCGGAAGAATTGAAGGAAATATTGATACATCGGGAAGATGTATTACAACTGTTAGATATACTGAAGAGTAGCAAATCACCTGGGCCGGATGGTATACATCCAAGGGTGTTGAAAGAACTGAAATATGAGATTGCAGACCTGCTATTAGTAATCTGTGAACTATCATTAAAATCATCTCTAATACCTGAGGATTGGAGGATCGCCAATGTAACACCAATTTTTAAAAAGGGTTCCACGGGTGATCCGGGAAACTACAGACCGGTGAGCCTCACGTCACTACCAGGAAAAATGGTAGAAACCATCATAAAGAATAAAATTACTCAGCATGTAGATAGTCATGGCCTAATGGGAGACAGCCAACATGGCTTTAGACAAGGAAGATCTTGTCTTACTAATCTGTTATGTTTTTTTGAAGGTGTGAATAAACAGGTGGACAAAGGTGAGTCGATTGATATAGTGTATCTGGACTTTCAGAAAGCCTTTGACAAGGTCCCTCATCAGAGACTTTTGGCAAAACTAGAGTCATGGGATAGGAGGCAGTGTACTACTGAGGATCAGGAACTGGTTAAAAGATAGAAATCAGAGGGTAGGGCTAAATGGCCAATTTTCACAATGGAGAAAGGTGAATAGTGGTGTACCCCAGGGATCTGTGCTGGGTCCGCTGCTTTTTGACATATTCATTAATGACCTGGAAAGTGGAATAACGAGTGAGGTTATCAAATTTGCAGATGACACAAAACGATTTAAAGTTGTTAAAACCCAAGAGGATTGTGGAAAATTGCAAGAGGATCTTGATAAATTGGAAGACTGGGCATCAAAATGGCAGATTAAATTTAATGTGGACTAGTGCAAAGTTATGCACCTAGGGAAGAACAACCCAAACTATGGTTATACGATGTAAGGTTCCACATTAGGAACCACCACCCATGAAAAAGATTTAGGCGTCACTGTGGATACTATGTTAAAACTCTCGGCCCAGTGTGCAGCGGCGGCCAAGAGAGCAAATAGAATGCTAGGTATCATAAGGAAAGGAATGGAAAATAAAACAAAAGATATTATAATGCCTCTATATCGTTCCATTGGAGACCGCACCTTGAATATTGTGTGTAATTCTGGTTGCCGTATCTTAAAAAAGATATAGCGATTTTAGAAAAGGTTCAGAGAAGAGCCACCAAAATGGTAAAGGGGATGAAAGGATACGCCTATGAAGAAAGGCTAAAAAGGTTAGGGCTCTTTAACCTGGAAAAGAGACGGCTGAGGGGAGATATGATAAAAGTCTATAAATTAATGAACAGAGTAGAATGGGTAAACGTAGATCGATTTGTTTACGTTATCAGAATATAGAAAGACTAGGGGACATGCAATGAAGCTACAGGGTAAACTATTTAAGACTAATAAAAGAAAATATTTTTTCACTCAACATGTAATCAAATTCTGGAATTTGTTACCGGAGGATCTAGTAAAGGCTGTTAGTGTAGCTGGGTTTAAAAAAAGGTTTGGACAAGTTCCGGGAGGAAAGGTCCATAAACCATTATTAAGAAGGGACCCAGGATATCAATGCTTGACCCAGTACAAGCATTGTGGAACCTGTGTCTTTTGGGGAAACTGCTAGGTACATATGACCTAGATTGGCCACAGTTGGAAACAGGATACTGGGCTTGATGGACCTTGGTCTGACCCAGTATGGCATATCTTATGATCTTATGTTCTTATGCATCCTTTAGATCTAGAGAACATAGTCAGTCCTGACACTGAAGGTATGGCAGGAGTGTTCCGAGGGAGATCATTTTGAATTTTTCTCGGAACAAATATTTGTTTAATTCTCTGAGGTCCAGAATAGGCCTGTGTCCCCCTGTTTTCTTGGGAATGAGAACATAGGGGGAGTAGTATCCCATCCCCTGTTGGGGTATGGGTACTTCTTCTATTGCTCCTTGAGCAAGAAGTGATGCAACCTCCTGACCCAAGAGATTGGTGACAGGGACCTGAGAATTGAACTGCTTTATGATTGTAGGAGGGGGCATGCTGTGGAAGTTAAGTCTGTACCCTTCTCGTACAATGGAGAGTCCAGTTTTCTGATGTTATTTGTTGCCATCTGCTGGCAAAATGGCATAACCTTCCTGGAATGGTGAGGGGTTCTGGACCTTTCTGGGGCAGAAAGACTAAGTTCTCTAGGAAAGAGTCAAAGCCCCTGAGGAGGCTGAGCTTGTGGAGCCGATTGAGTTCTTGGAACTTGTGGCTTTCGCTGCTGTCTGTTCTGTTGGTTCCCCTTTTGGGGGAACATGAACTGGACAGTGAGCATGATGGGTGTAAGATGGGTAAAACCTTTTTCTTATTGAAAAAGGGTTTCTTTGCTGGGTTGGCTGTAGACTTTGATGGTCTGTTCAAGGTAGTATTTTCAGATTCAAGCTGATTTGCCTTGTCTTGCCAATCCTTGCCAAAGAGATTTTCTCCTGTGCAAGTAATATTTCCCAGTTTCTCTTGTACCCATTGTTCTAAGTCTGATGCCTGCAGCCAGGCAATACGACGTGCACCGATGGAAATAGCAGAGGTTCTGCTAATACATTCAAAGCAATCAAAGGTTGCACGGTTCACAAACTTAGAGACATTCTGGGCATATTTGACCAGAGTAAGAAAATACCCTCTTTTGTCCTCAGGAAGAAGAGAGCTCATGAGCTCCAAGTCTCTTGTAACTTCTTTGAGGAACATTCCCATATAGAGGATGTAAGAGCTGATCCTGGCTGCCAACATGGACGATTGGAAGCATCGACACCCAAAGGCATCGAGCGTCCTCGACTCAGGGCCCGGAGGATTGGAAGAATGCGTTTGTAGCACTCTTAATCCTATGCATTGCCAATTCCACTACCATTGAATGGTGTGGTAACTGAGTCTTTTGAAACCCAAGACAGCTTGGAACTCGGTACATGGTATCGAGTCATCGGGAGTGTGGAGACACAGTTAAAGGGGTTTTCCACATTCTTAAGATAAGATCTTGCAAGATCCTATGAATGGGCAGGGTAGCTGCCTCTTTAGGAGCCTTAGGGTATTGAAGAATTTCTAATTCTTCTGCTCTGGGTTCATTTTCTGGAGTTACTGTGATTGCAAGACCTTGAGCTACATCATGTATGAAATCCTGGAAGGACATGTCCTCTGGAGGAGACATTCTGCGTTGAGAAGGAGAAGGAGAAGGAAATGGATCCTCCAGAAGGATTGCTCTAATACCGGCAGAGTCATCAGAAAAGGAGGATTTGAAATCTCTATGCCAGGTGTTCCTGCAACGCTCGGTACCGGTACCAGCCCCTCGATACCTGGTAGACTCAAGTTTCAGCATGGGGGGGCAGCATACCTGCCGAGGCAGGTGCACTCAGTACCGGCACTGATGTTGGTACTGATACCTGTGGAACCATCTGTAGCAGTCTTAGCGGTACCGAAGCTGCTAAGAGCCGCTAGACTGCGTTCGATAGCGAGGATTCTCTGATCCATTCCTCCTGCCAATGCCTGGGTGTTGGTACCGATGGAAGCGGCCACGACCCCAGAAAATGGCACCAGTAGTTCTGCAGAGGTTGAAGCCTCTGGAACATTCTGGAGCCCCGTTAATGCTTTGGAGACCGAGGCCTCCAGCTGGGGCTGTTTTGCCGGTGAACTTTCCTCGAGGGCAACATCAGTGGCATCTCGATACTTAGGAGATCTACCCTTTGAGGACTGGCCAGTCCTAGAAGACTTAGGTTTAGTTACCTGAGATCCATGGTAGGAAGATGAAGCCCTGGAAGACATCGATGCAACGGACATCGTATCAGCGGCAAAAAGGGTACAGAGTTTTGCAGCTCTATTCTGCAGGCCCCTCTTGGTCAT
Organism: Ichthyophis bannanicus; assembly: GCA_033557465.1. Classification (NCBI taxonomy): domain Eukaryota; kingdom Metazoa; phylum Chordata; class Amphibia; order Gymnophiona; family Ichthyophiidae; genus Ichthyophis; species Ichthyophis bannanicus. Next base: position 364,165,739 of record CM066033.1, on the reverse strand, counting down.
CTTTCTGCAGGAGACATACGCCGATGGAGAATGGTCAGGACCTAAACATTTAAGATGCCACTCATGGGTGTCTGTGACGGATATGGTACCACCACATTTAGAACATTTTTTTTAAAACCACTAGCTGGTTTTTCCATGTTTGAAGAAAAAATGGGCCTAGTGCCCAAAATGACGCCTAACCCCGAGAGGGGAAAGGCTCCTAAAGAATAGATTTTAAGAAGCTAGGGTTTTTTTTGAAAAGAAGAAAAGAGAACTGGCGGTACTGGTAGGCGTCGTGTGAAAGCAGATGCGACCACAAAAAAACAAAAGAAGAAGAAGAATTTTTATGCAGTGACAGGGTCTACGTCCTGTCGGCTCCGCGAAAAACAAAGAACTGATGAAGGAGAGTTGAAAAGGCGGGAAGGCAGCACGCAGGCGCTATGGGATGCTCCCAAAAGCTTTCCTATTGGATGCTGGGGAGCGTTCCCGCTCAGGCTCCCTCGGTACCGACGATACCCATATGTGAAGGCTACATTCCTGCTTGTTCCTGGAGATACTAAATGCTTAAGCCAAAAGCTTGACACTCCATTAAGGCAAGGATTTCATGCTATCTGAAAATGGGCATGTGCATCACAAAAGCAAATAGAGTGTCTTTAAAAGTTTCACTAAGCCCCCAAACCTGAACCACCTTTGCTCCAAGGCAGCTGCTTTACATAAGATGTTTCAGACCTGGAGAGCGAGACCATACCCCCACACTCCCAGGTCACCCAAATTGTGAAGCCTGTCTACCTTTCAAGTAAATATTATGCTGTAATACAAACCGATATTAAGTGTTAACACTACTTATATATAAAAACTCATTCACTGTCACTGGTCATGCAATTTGTACTTGTTTGAATGTTTTTATGCTTGGAGATGCCATATATGCTGCTCACAGCTATTGTTTTCCACACAACCAATCACACTGCCACCCTTAAAAGTGCTAACAGTGATCAAATCATTCTGAATGCAGACAGACTTTTATAAAAGACATTTATGCTGCAAGTAACCACTGCACTTTTGTTCTCAAGTGTCTTGCTAAACACAGGTCATGAATTCCCATTTGTTAGGTAGGTCGGACCGCAGCAAACATACATGAGGCAACATAAAGCTTAAGAAGTGTTCAATAAAATGATTTAAAACCCCCAAATACTTGACCAAAGAGAGTAATGCCACCTTGAGGTTCTGATCAGGTTAACAACTTATGTAATACCTGGCTTGTGTGGTTTCATATCACTACAGAAGCTCTTTCTCATCTGTATATCTCAAAAAAGATTATAGCACAACAATGATGGGCTTGTTTTTAGTTTTTTTCTTTCATGGAAAAACTACAAGCAACTTCTATAAATTATGCTTAAGGCTGACTATTTATGGACATGATGTTGTGATGGTTCATCTCGGGGTAAGACAGAAAAAGAGTAAAGCATCCACAGCCTGGTCAGAAAAATCACTTGTTGGCTCTAGTCCCGAAAGATCCATTTCCTATTTCTTGTACAGTGACTAGCTGATGTGAACAGCATACAGAGAAATTACAATGGCATTGCTAAGCTTTACAACTCCTACACTACACTGTCATCATCTTGTACCAATGTTTGATACTGCTGCTCTCATATAATTAAGTGGCATGCTGACAGTCTATTTGGAATGTGTGTGCATATGTATTGGCAAGGTTAATGGCTTAAAAATTCATTGAGGCACTTCAGCTGTCCTGTGTGAATGATTACCTCTCATTCTTTTGGCTAAGATTGAAATGCAGGGTTTGAGCTATGAGCCATCCCTTCTTAATCATTTGGCTAACTGATGAGCTCTACAGTATTACATTTTAATATTTATATGTTGTATGGTCAAGCCAAAGCATATTAGATTGTTCACACTAAAAACAACCATAATCAATAACAATAAAACCCACAAAAACAATACAATATTAAAACAAAAAAAATCACACACAGAATATCTAGAAAGTCAACTCAATCCAAACACATTAATCTATATCCAACCCTCTAAACCTTAAAAACTATGGCCTTGCAAGACCAATGACATTCCAATCTCATTGTACATGGAAAGAGACAATTCCTCAAATGTGTTAAACATAGGCTGAAACAAACACACCAGTCTTTTCTAAATTCTAAATCTGCCTCAGTTCTTAAGTCACTAGGGTACAGCACAAGGCAGAATACATAGAGGATATACTAAGTAGAAAAATAATACATAATCAGGCAAACACATTGAGTATAGGAATGAAGCAAGAACATCCTACATAAAGGATGAAGAGTACATGGGGCACAAGATGATATATGAAAAGTAGACAGTTTTTTCCTCCATGTTAATTTGATCTCGTTCTGTTAAATTTTTGGAGAGTTATTTTGCCCCGACAGGCATTTTTTCAACCCCTTATTTATAATTTCTTTCCAACATTCCAATGGCTTGAGGAAAGGAAGGAGGAACATGTGGTTATAACAGCTGGAGGCAGAAAGGATAGCAATACAATTTCTCTGCAAAAGTTAATTTCTCTTCTGTCATCAGTAGTGCATTAAGGTGGGAGGTGGAAATGGTGCAGTTGCACACGGCTCATGCCTCGAAGGAGTAAATGCTGAGCTGAATTACCTCAATAATTTATTTATTTATTTATTTAACAGTATTTCTAAACCGCCTTATCTTAATAATCAAGGTGGTATCACAGCAAGCAATCAGGTAAAGTGTGTGTGTTGTACATGCAGTGAGGATAAAACTTAGTTGTGTGAGGGATGTGTTGGGTGCTTGATTTGTTTGAGCTATATACAGGGTGGGCTATTTACAGTGGTGCTAGAATCATATTTTATATATATTCAGTTGTTTGGGAGGATTGGAGTGCTGTTATCCATTCTCTTAGGTTATGTGATGTGACCATAGTGCTCTATGAACAGCATGGTTTTCAGTTGTTTTCTGAAGTCTTTGAGGTCTGGAGTTGCCCTTAGATCGTCCGGTAGATTGTTCCATATTGTTGGAGCAGCCATGGAGAGAGCTCTGTCTGTTGTGTCCTTGCGTGTGTGCTTGTACTCATTTGGGGTGCTGACTCGGTTGCGTGTTTGACTTCTTCTGGGACGTGTGCTGGTTTCCGGTTGTATGAGCAGGTGGAGGCTGTTGGCTGATGTGTGTTCTTTTATCTTAAATAGGTTTATGATAGTCTTGTATCTGATGCGAGCAATGATTGGGAGCCAGTGTAAGTCCTTTAGTGTAGGTGTGATGTGCTCCTGCCTTGCGGCTCCGGATATGATTCGAGCTGCAGTGTTTTGTGCCAGCTGTAGTGGTTTGAGAGCTTGTTTTGGTAGTCCGAGGTATATCGGATTGCAGAAGTCCAGTATTGGGGTTATCAGTGCTTGACAGACTGTACGGAAGTGTTCTGGAGCGAGGAGAGTAACTACTCTTAATGTCTATTAAGAGTAGTTACTCACCTGTAACAGGTGTTCTCCAGGAGCAGCAGGAATCAGTCCTCACATATGGGTGACATCGGCGCCGATGGAGCCCTCGTGGAGCAATTCCCCCAGCTTTCAAAGAAAGCCTTTGGGAATTGCAGCGCGCATGCGCGGTCCCCTTCCCGCCCAAAGGTGCCATCTTACCCAGTCTGATGACATAGCTAAAAGACAGCAAAAAAAATTAGCAAAAACAAAATGATAGGACTGCAACTCCAAGGGGAGGAGGGAGGGTTGTGAGGACTGATTCCTGCTGCTCCTGGAGAACACCTGTTACAGGTGAGTAACTACTCTTTCTCCAGGACCAAGCAGGAAGTCAGTCCTCACATATGGGACTCCCTAGCTTAAGGCTACCGGAGACCTCAAGCGGAAAAATGAGCTCCCTCCAGCTCAGTAGCACAGAAGGAAGGAATCTTCTCTGAAAACGCCCCCGACCGGTAGCCCAACACCAGGGCCGGAGGGTAGGAGTTGCCTAAACCTCAAAGAGATTATGGAGGACTGCCTGACCGAAAGCACTGTCCCTGCGGGACTCCCTCTCCAGGCAGTAATGGGCCGCAAAAGTCTGGCTTGAAGACCAAGTAGCAGCCCGGCAGATGTCTGCCAACGGAACAGAGCAGAGATGAGCCACTGACGCAGCCTTTGCCCTGACACGATGAGCCGTGACTCGACCTTCCAACGAGAGGCCGGCTGCCCCATAAGCCCAGGCGATACAGTCAGCGACCCAGATGGACAAAGTACGCTTGGAGACAGGTAGCTCCAACTTATTGGGGTCAAAAGAAACGAAGAGCTGAACAGCCCTCCTATGCTCCCGCGTACGGTCAAGGTAGAAGGACAAGGCCCTCCTACAGTCCAGGGTATGCAGGACCATTTCAGCCCGGCTGGTGTGCGGCCTGGGAAAGAAGGTCGGAAGAACCACCTCCTGGTTGAGATGAAAAGGAGAAACCACTTTTGGAAGAAACTTAGGGTGAGTCCGTAAGACTACCCTATTCCTGTAGAACCTAGTGTAAGGAGGATCAGACACTAGGGCCTGCAGTTCACTAACGTGCCTAGCAGAGGTAAGGGCTACCAAGAAAGCGTAGTTACTCACCTGTAACAGGTGTTCTCCAGGAGCAGCAGGAATCAGTCCTCACTTATGGGTGACGTCGGCGCCGACGGAGCCCTCGCGGAGCAATTTTCCCCAGCTTTCAAAGAAAGCCTTTGGGAATTGCAGCGCGCATGCGCGGTCCTCTTCCCGCCCAAGGGTGCCATCTTAGCCAGTCAGATGACATAGCTAAAAAAGACAGCATAAAAATTTGCAAAAAAACTAAAGCAGACGATTGCAACTCCAAGGGGAGGAGGGAGGGTTGTGAGGACTGATTCCTGCTGCTCCTGGAGAACACCTGTTACAGGTGAGTAACTACGCTTTCTCCAGGACCAAGCAGGAAGTCAGTCCTCACTTATGGGACTCCCAAGCTTAAGGCTACCGGAGACCCTAAGCACAAAAAAGAGCTCCCTCTAGCTCAGCAGCACAGAAGGAAAGAATCTTCGCTGAATGATTACCCACCTGTAGCCCACATCCGGGATGGAGGGTAGGAGTTGCTCAGACCTCAAAGAGATTACGGAGGACTGCCTGTCCGAAAGCACTGTCCCTGCGGGACTCCCTCTCGAGACAGTAATGGACCGCAAAAGTCTGGCTCGAAGACCAAGTAGCGGCCCGGCAGATGTCTGCCAGCGGAACAGAGCGGAGGTAAGCCACTGACGTGGCCTTTGCCCGAACGCAATGAGCCGTGACTCGACCTTCCAAGGAGAGTCCGGCTGCCCAAGAGATACAGTCCGCAACCCAGATGGACAGAGTACGCTTGGAGACCGGGAGCCCCAATTTATTGGGGTCAAAAGACACAAAAAGCTGAGCAGCTTTACGGTGCTCCCGCGTACGGTCAAGGTAGAAGTTCAATGCCCTTCTACAGTCCAGGGTATGGAGGACCGTTTCAGCTCGGCTGGAGTGTGGTCTGGGAAAGAAGGTTGGAAGTACCACCTCCTGATTGATATGAAAAGGGGATACCACTTTTGGAAGAAATTTGGGTGAGTCCGTAGGACTACCCTATTTTTGTAGAACCGAGTGTAAGGGGGATCAGACACGAGGGCCTGCAATTCACTTACGCGTCTAGCGGAAGTGAGGGCTATCAAGAACAATGTTTTCCAAGAAAGAAAACGGAGAGAACAGGTAGCCATAGGTTCAAAAGGCGGACAGGTGATCCGCTGTAAAACCACATTCAGGTCCCAGTCAGGCGCTGGCAGGCGCAGAGGTGGTTTAAGTAGAAGGAGACCCCGGAGAAACCTCGCTACGAGAGGGTCGTTGGAAAGAGGTCTGCCGTCCACCGGCACATGATGTGCTGAAAGAGCACTGAGGTGAACTTTGACGGAGTTGGACTTAAGTCCCAGATTAGAGAGGTATAGCAAGTACTGCAAGATCACCGACACCGGGCAGGAGAAGGGATCCTGAGACTGTTGGGTACACCAAACGGAAAAACGACGCCATTTAAGGGCGTAGCATTTTCGGGTAGAAGGTCGTCGTGAAGCTAAGACGACCTCCTCCACCTCTGCCGGCAGGAGAAGGGGAGCAAGGACTACCCTCTCAGCAGCCAGGCCATTAGGTTGAGAGACCTGAGGTTGGGGTGTAGCAGAGACCCCTGATCCTGAGTGAGGAGATCCGGTTGTAACCCCAGAGGGAATGGATCCTCTACCGCTAATTGCAGCAGGAGTGGAAACCACGGCTGTCTGGGCCAGCGAGGGGCCACCAGGATCATGAAGGCTTTGTCTCGGAGAACCTTGAAAAGAGTCCGGGAGACTAGCGGGATGGGAGGGAAAGCGTACAGAAAGCTCCCCGACCATGAGAGTAGAAAAGCGTCCGCCGCAACTCGAAGGGGGTGTGGCTGACGAGAGCAGAAGCGAGGAAGTTGCCGGTTGTGAGGACTGGCAAAGAGATCCATCGTGGGGAGGCCCCACTTTAGAAAGAGTTTCTGAACTACCAAGGGATCTAGGCGCCACTCGTGCGGCTGGAGGATCCTGCTGAGTTTGTCCGCCAGGCAATTTTCTTGGCCTGGGAGATAAACTGCCTTGAGAAGAATGCCGTGACTGACGGCCCAAGAGCAGAGCTTGCTTGCTTCCCGACAGAGAAGGAAGGAGCCCGTGCCCCCCTGCTTGTTCACGTAGAACATGGCAACTTGATTGTCCGTCTGGACAAGGACGGATTGGCGAGAGGTCAGGTGGGAGAAGGCCCTGAGAGCCAAGCGGATCGCTCTGAGCTCCAGGAAGTTGATCTGCTGAGCAGACTCCCACGTGTTCCAGAGACCTTGAGTACATGCCCCTTGGCAATGTGCTCCCCAGCCCAGGAGGGATGCATCTGTCGTCAGCACCCGGGCCGGCTGAGGTGGCTGAAAAGGCATGCCGAGCACTAGGTTCGGCCGATGAAGCCACCACTGAAGAGACGAGGCCAGCGGCTCGGAGACGCGCACTAGGTCCGCTAGGCTGCCTGTGGCCTGTTGCCACTGCTTGCGGAGACACCATTGAGCCGGCCGCATATGCAGGCGGGCATTGGGGGTCACATGGACGGTGGAAGCCATATGGCCGAGTAGTCTCAGGAAGCGCCTGGCGGAGACCAGGGGCTGGCTGCGAAAACGGTCGGCTAGGTCCATGAGCCGTTGAGCCCTGTCGAGCGGTAGGAACGCTCGTGCCTGAGGAGTGTGCAGCCTTGCGCCGATGAACTCGAGATCCTGTGAGGGGAGCAAAGTGGACTTTGCGAAGTTTATAACAAAGCCCAAGTGCTGCAGAAGAGTCACCGTGCGGCGTGTGGCGTTGGTGACCTCCGGAGCGGACGCTGCTCTGATGAGCCAGTCGTCGAGGTACGGAAAGACATAGAGGCCGTGAAGCCGGAGATGGGCCGCCACCACCGCGAGGCATTTTGTGAAGACCCGCGGAGCGGAGGACAGGCCAAAGGGCAGTACTCTGTACTGGTAATGATTTCCTGCCACCACAAACCTTAGGTATTGGCGGTGGCTTGGGTGGATGAGGATGTGTGTGTAGGCATCCTTTAGATCCAAGGAGCATAGCCAATCTCCCTGCTGGAGGTAGGGCAGAAGGATTCCAAGGGTAAGCATCTTGAACTTCTCCCGCACAAGGAACTTGTTGAGGTTGCGCAAGTCCAGGATGGGTCTGAGGCCCCCTGTCCGCTTTGGTACTAGAAAGTACCTGGAATAAAAGCCTTGACCCCTCAGGTGGTGGGGCACCGGTTCCACCGCCTGCTCCTGCAGAAGACCCGCTAACTCCTGAAGGAGTAGTTCCCTGTGCAGAGGGGGTCGTGGAGGTTCTCCCGGAAAGTAGGAGGGAGGGATCTGGTGGAAGTGGAGAAGATATCCTTCTCTCACGACCTGAAGCACCCAGGCATCTGCGGTGATGCCGGACCACCTGTGGGCGAAGTGAACCAGCCGGCCTCCGGTGCTGGGAGGAACCAGCGGGGGGGGAGAGGCTATGCTTAAGGAGTCAAAAACCCCCACCCTGCTGAGCAGGGGCTGGTGGTGCAGGCTTGGGGGCTTGCTGCCTACGGGACCCGTTACCCCGTCCCTTGGCCTGCTGGCCCTGTTGGGGAGCTGCAGGGGCCTGATAATGGGGGTATTGTTTGTAGGCAGCCGCCTTCCTCGGGTAAAAGGACTTCTTTCCCGAGCCCTTCTTTTTCTGGGAAGGGGCGGAGGTCTTCCTAGAAAGCCTAGTCCTGGTGAGAGTCTCCGTCTCAATTTGTGCAGCCTTATCAGCCATGGGCTTGCCAAAGAGGTTTTCGCCTCGGCAGGGGACATCGACCAACTTGTCCTGCACCCAGGGCTCAAGGTCAGACGACTGAAGCCAAGCCTGTCGGCGGGCACCGATGCCGGCTGCGGCCACTCGAGCCGATGCTTCAAAGCCATCATAGGCTGCTCGGGATATGAACTTTGAGCATTCCCGAATGCCAGTGGACAAGGCCAGGAACCTCCGCAAGGGTTCCTCGGACAAACCAGCAGAGAATCCGGCTAGCTCTTTAGCCAGGTCTCGGAGATACATGCCCATGTATAGCTGGTAGGTCTGGACACGACACGCAAGCATAGAGCCCTGGAAACACTTCCTACCAAGGCCATCCAGGTTACGGGCCTCCCTGCCAGGAGGCACCGAGGAGTGCATCTTCTGGCTCTTAAGATGATGCATGGCCGATTCCACTACCATGGAATGGTGTGGTAGCTGTGCTTTTTGGAAGCCAGGGCTCTTGCGGACTCGATAGATAGAATCGACCCGCTTGCTCAGGACCGGCGAGGTGGCCGGACTCTCCCACATGCGGAAGAGTAGTCGTTCCAGCATGGGAGGAACCGGTACAGTAAAGTGTTCCCTGGCGGGAGAGTCATACTGGAGGGCGTCGAGCTCTTCGGCTCGAGGCTCCTCCTCGGGGTCCGCAGGGAAGGCCAAAGCCTTGGCCATATCCCTGACGAAGTCCGAGAACCGGGCGTCCTCCGGGGGGGACTGCTTCCGAGGCTCGGACTCCGGTGAGTCCGAGGGGACACACCGAGTCCGGAAAGAATCAGGCGACTCTTCCTCCTCAGACTCCCAGACCGACTCCGACGAGGACTCGGTGGGGTCGGCGCCCGGGCAGGGCGCGGCGCCTGCTGCCCCGACGCCGAGGGAGTCGGCTTCGGCGACCTTGGTCCCGAACGGGAGGCCGAGGGTGACCTCGACCGAGGATCGACTCGAGTTCGCATCGACTCGAGGATCGGCTCGGTCTCCGGGGTCGACTTAGACGTCGACGTCCCGGCGGTCGGGGCAGCGGCGCCAGCGAAGCCAGCGAGCAGTGCCCGCTGCTGGTCCATGAAGGCAGACAGTCTGCTCTCCAAGGCCGTCAACCTGAGTCCGAGCTCAGGTGACCCAGCAGCCCCCGACTCGGGCCCCGACGGCGTCGGGCCCGACGTCGGCTGTCGCGGAGGCGAGTCCAGGAGGACCACAGGACTTACCCGAGCAGGCAGCTCCGACTCCAGGCGAGGTCGCTTCGTGAGGTGCTCCTTCTCCAAGGACCCGGGACGGCTATCGGGGCTATGCGACCTGGCCCTCGCGGAGCCAGGAGCGTCCACCGACGCCGCCCTCGCGGGTTTCACCTTACGCCGATGGTCCACGGAGGGAGAACCCCTGTCGGAGGAACTCCGGCGACGGTCCGAGCTGGAACCTTTGGACGCGGAGGCCTCCGACGAGGTCCGGGTACGGCTGGGGTCAGCGAAGATCCTATCCCGCTGATGCCGCCGACTTCTCAACGCTTTGGAGGACATTTTGCCGCAGGGCCCACAGATCATTTCTTCATGATCCGGGCCCAGGCAGCGGAGGCAAAAGTCGTGTGTGTCAGTCAGTGACATATTTCGGTCACACTGACCACACCGCTTGAAACCACTGGCAGCCATCGGGGGAAAAAGGGCCCCGGCGAGGTCAAAGGACCGGGCTGCCAGGGAAAAACCGAAAAAACGAAAGCTGACTAAGTCAGAAAAACCGAAAAAAGAAGAGGACTCGTGACCGGCGTCGTGAGTCCGGCGGGAAAAAGACCGGCGTCGAACCGAAGGAAAAGAAAAGGATAAATTATGAAGAAATATCAACTTTTTCGCGGGGACACGACGGGTACGTCTGTAGGGCTCCGCGGAAAAAAGAAGACTGGCTAAGATGGCACCCTTGGGCGGGAAGAGGACCGCGCATGCGCGCTGCAATTCCCAAAGGCTTTCTTTGAAAGCTGGGGAAAATTGCTCCGCGAGGGCTCCGTCGGCGCCGACGTCACCCATAAGTGAGGACTGACTTCCTGCTTGGTCCTGGAGAACAAGGTTTTCCAGGAAAGAAAACGAAGAGGGCAGGTAGCCATAGGTTCAAAGGGCGGACAGGTAATCCGCTGCAAGACCACATTCAGATCCCATTCAGGGGCTGGTGGGCGCAAAGGAAGCTTAAGGAGAAGGAGGCCTCGAAGAAAACGAGCCAACAAAGGGTGGTTGGAAAGAGGCCTGCCATCCACCGGTGCATGATGCGCAGAGAGAGCACTGAGGTGGACCCTGACAGAGTTGGACTTAAGGCCCAGATTGGAGAGGTAAAGCAAATATTGCAAGACCACTGCCACCAAGCAGGAGAAGGGATTCTCAGACTGCTGAGCTCACCACACGGAGAACCGACGCCACTTAAGAGCGTAGGACTTCCGGGTGGAGGGCCGCCTGGAGGCCAAGACGACCTCTTCCACCTCCCTAGGCAGCAGGAGGGGAGCAAGGACTACCCTTTCAGCAGCCAGGCCATCAGATGAAGGGACCAAAGGTTGGGGTGTAGGAGAGTCCCCTGATCCTGTGACAGGAGATAGGGTTGAAACCACAGAGGAAGAAGAGTGTCCACCGCCAACTGCATTAGAAGCGGGAACCAGAGTTGTCTCGGCCACCGGGGAGCCACTAGGATCATTGAGGCTCTGTCTCTGAGAACTTTGAAGAGCGTCCGAGACACCAGTGGCATGGGAGGAAAGGCATACAAGAGGCCTGTGGACCATGGAATCAGAAAAGCATCCGCCGCTACTCTGAGAGGATGCGGTTGCGAGAGCAGAATCTGGGAAGCTGCCGGTTCAGGGGACTGGCAAAGAGATCCATGGTGGGGAGGCCCCACTTGAGAAAGATCTGCTGAACCACTAACGGATCCAATCTCCACTCGTGAGATTGGAGGATCCTGCTCAGCTTGTCTGCCAGGTAATTTTCTTGACCTGGGAGATAGACAGCTTTGAGGAGGATGCCGTGAAGGACGGCCCAAGAGCACAGTTTTTGGGCCTCCTGACAGAGAAGGAAGGAGCCTGTGCCTCCTTGTTTGTTCACGTAGAACATTGCAACTTGATTGTCCGTCTGGACCAGCACAGACTGGTGAGAAGTGAGGTGGGAGAAGGCTCTCAGAGCTAGGCGAATGGCTCTGAGCTCCAGGAAGTTTATCTGCTGAGCAGACTCCCAAGGAGTCCAGAGGCCTTGAGTACATGTTCCTTGGCAATGTGCTCCCCAACCCAGGAGAGAAGCATCGGTTGTCAGCACCTGAGAAGGCGGAGGAGATTGAAAATCCACTCCCAGCACCAGGTTTGGCAGATGAAGCCACCACCGCAGAGAAGAGACCAGCAGGTCGGATACCTGCACTGAGTCCGCCAGGCTCCCCGTGGCCTGATGCCATTGAGTGCGAAGGCACCACTGAGCAGGTCGCATGTTCAGGCGGGCATTGGGGGTCACATGGACCGTGGAGGCCATATGGCCGAGCAGTCTCAGAAATTGCCTGGCAGAGACCAGGGAATTGCTGTGAAAGTGGCTGGCGAGATCCATGAGCCTGTGTGCCCTGTCTAGAGGCAGGAAGGCCCGCGCCTGAAGTGTGTTCAACCTTGCGCCTATGAATTCGAGATTTTGAGAGGGGAGCAAAGTGGACTTTGCAAAGTTTATGACAAATCCCAAGTGCTGGAGCACAGTCACAGTGCGATGAGTGGCCTCTTGGGAAGACTGGGCTCTGATGAGCCAGTCGTCCAGGTATGGAAATACAAAAAGGCCTTGAAGTCTGAGATAGGCCGCCACCACTGCTAGGCATTTGGTGAACACCCTGGGGGCGGAGGATAGGCCAAAGGGCAGTACTCTGTACTGGTAATGATTTCCTCCCACAACAAACCTGAGATATTGTCTGTGGTCTGGATGAATAAGGATGTGAGTATAGGATTCCTTTAGATATAAGGAGCATAGCCAGTCTCCCTGCTGGAGGTAGGGCAGCAGGATTCCAAGGGTAAGCATCTTGAACTTTTCCCTTGCCAGGAACTTGTTGAGGTTTCGCAAGTCCAGGATGGGTCTGAGGCCTCCTGTTCTTTTTGGTATCAGAAAGTACCTGGAATAAAAGCCGTGACCTCTCAGGTGGTGGGGCACCGGTTCCACAGCCTGTTCCTGAAGACGACTTGCTAACTCCTGAAGGAGTAAGTCCCTGTGCAGAGGGAGTCTTGGAGGCTCCCCTGGAAAGTAGGAGGGAGGTACCTGGTGAAAGTGTAGAAGATAGCCTTTCTGAACTATATGAAGCACCCAGGTATCTGATGTGATGGCTGACCACCTGTGGGCAAAGTGGACCAGCCGGCCTCCTGTGCTGAGAGAAACCAGCGGAGGGGAAGAGGCTATGCTGACTGAGTCAAAAACCCCCACCCTGCTGAGCAGGAGCCGGTGTTGTGGGCTTGGGGGCCTGCTGCCTACGGGACCCATTACCCCGTCCCTTGGCCTGCTGACCCTGTTGGGGAGCTGCTGAGGCCTGATAATAAGGGCAGTGTTTATAGGCAGCCGCCTTCCTCGGGTAAAAGGGCTTTTTCCCCGAGCCCTTCTTCTTATGAGAAGGGGCAGAGGTTTTTCTGGACAGCCGAGTCCTGGTCAGAGTCTCGGTCTCAATCTGTGCAGCCTTTTCAGCCATGGGTTTGCCAAAGAGGTTTTCACCTCTGCAGGGGACATCGACCAACTTGTCCTGTACCCATGGCTCGAGGTCGGATGACTGAAGCCAAGCCTGTCGGCGGGCACCGATGCCGGCTCCGGCTACTCGAGCTGATGCTTCAAAGCCATCGTAGGCTGCTCGAGAGATAAACTTCGAGCACTCTCGAATACCAGTGGACAAGGCCTGGAACCTCTGCAAAGGTTCCTCAGAGAGACCAGCAGAGAACCCGGCAATTTCTTTTGCCAGGTCTCGGAGATACATGCCCATATAGAGCTGGTAGGTCTGGACTCGACAAGCAAGCATAGAGCCCTGGAAGCACTTCCTACCGAGAGCATCCAGGTTCCGGGCCTCCCGGCCGGGAGGCACCAAGGAGTGCATCTTCTGACTCTTGAGTCGATGCATGGCCGATTCCACCACCATGGAATGGTGCGGTAGTTGTGCCTTTTGGAACCCGGGGCTCTTGCGGACTCGATAAATGGAATTGACCCGCTTGCTTAACACCGGCGCCGACGCCTGGCTCTCCCACATGCGGAAGAGAAGTCGCTCCAGCATCGGAGGAACCGGTACAGTAAAGCCCTCCTTCGGGGGAGAGCCGAAAAATAAAGAACGGACCCGATACCGGCGTAGCGGGTCCGGGCGGGAAAAGGATCCGGTGTCGAACCGAGAAAAGAATAGTAAATAAAATCAACTTTTTCTGTGGCGATCACAAACAGCGTCTGTAGGGCTCCGCGGATAAAAGAAGACTGGGCAAGATGGCACCCTTGGGCGGGAAGGGGACCGCGCATGCGCGCTGCAATTCCCAAAGGCTTTCTTTGAAAGCTGGGGAAATTGCTCCGCGAGGGCTCCGTCGGCGCCGACGTCACCCATATGTGAGGACTAACTTCCTGCTTGGTCCTGGAGAACCATAGAATCTGAATGAGTGTGGAAGGGGATCCATGGCTAGATATTTTCCCCGAGAGCCTTAATCCATCATTACCTGTCACTAGACCCCAATGGGAATAAGACGTTGTCTAAGTGAGAAGATTAAATCTTTCTTATATAATTTTAAAAAAGGTCCACCAGGAGATAAAGTCATGCTTATTGCTTAATGGTGACACCTAGTGGCTGGAATCAGAGTCTATGAATGTAGCCCAGGTTGAATTGGCAGCCCTAGTACACTTTCTCTTGCCCGGGACCTCCACTGTAATGACTGGACAAGGGGATATAAAAATAAGGGAAAATTCTATGTCTTATGTTTTGGGGGAAACGTCTCCCCCACAACATAAGACATGCCTAAGACCACCTAGAACAAGCACAAAGACCTCCTGCACGGAGTTAACCTGTACATAATTACGTTTTTAAGATACTATATCTAAACTTGTTAAGAAACCCAAGTTATCTTGTACAAAAGTTGTCCCCTGTTCTATGTAAAAATGTTATCTTGCACAAAAGTTGTTTCTTGTTCTGTGTAAACTGTTGTTGGGTTCCCTGTAAACAGCCCCTGATCTCTGGAAGGGGCAGTATAGAAAAATGTACAAAAAATAAATAAAGAGCAGAAGGAATGGGTCAAACATTTTCTTTTGGTAAATATGAGAGATTAACAACTAAGGGAAACCTATAGAAACAGAAGCTGGCTAGCAAGTTTGAAAATTTTCTGGCAGAACTGAACAAATTTGCTTATCCTCAGTGAAGCTTTTTTTCGGCAACAGAATCATTAACCTGGATGGCCGTGCAGATTATTACAAAATTTGAAAATAAGACAGAAGCTTGGTCTTGGCTTAAGTAGTGGCTTTTTACATAAGTACCAACCACCTCTCCCCGACCCGAACTAACAATCTCTACCAGCATCACTCCTGTTAATAAACAGTATATGCCCCCCCCCCCCTACCAACTGCAAACAAATAGACAGGATCCCCCACCAACTTCAATCCCAATAACATTCAAACATTTAAAACAAACAGTATCCAACCCACGGAGGGCATGCGAAACCCTCAGGAACTTTGTCAAAGTTTACGGCTTTATGCTGTTCAATCAGGCACTTTAGACTCTGCCTTCTTCCGTGCCTCTGGTTTCAGCAAAGTCCAGGTCTTTCATGTAAACCGGGTGTGTGCCGGTCTCCGAATCTGCTCTTACGCTTACCAAACAAAGTAAAAGTAAAAAGGCAGGGGGTCACCCACGCTGGTTGCAGTATGCCATGGCCTCCTCCGGCGTCAAAAAGAGGCAGTGCCCACCATCACACTCCACTCTTAGGCGGGCAGGATAGGCCAACGTAAATCTAAGGCCTTTCTCCACCAGCCGGCTGCAAACTTCCTTGTAGGCCCTTCTATGCAGCGAAACTCCAGCTGAGTAATCCTGGAAAATTAAGACTTTACAGGCAGTATCCCCTTTTCTCCGCAACTGTTGCGCCGCTTGCAAAACACCTTCTTTTTGGGCCGCATTGAGGAACCTGGCAATAACTGCCCGGGGCCTGTTTTCGCCAACCCGATAACCCAGTCTATGGGCTCTTTCCAGGGTAATCTCCCCCAACGCATCCTCCAGCGGTAAGTCCGCAGGTAGCCACTGTTCTAAATACCGTCACAAGTCCTTCTCCTGCACGGATTCCCCAATTCCGATAAATCGTAAATTGTTCCTTTGGCTCCGATTCTCAAGATCTTCTAACTTGTCCGCCTGTTTTACCATGGCCTCCTCCAGTTTCTGGATCCGGGCCAAGGCCTGGGTCTGCTCATCTTCCATCGTGCTGATTCACCGTTCCGCCTGCTCCACACGCCCAGTAAAATCCGTGACCGCCTGTGCCACCGCTGCCATTTGTGCCGCCAGATCCCCGAGGCGATCCTCCAGGGCTAAGACTACCACCTTGGAGACTTCCTCCACCATCGTGCCCTGGGCAGCCAGGGACAGGCCATCCGTATCACTTTCGGACAACTTGGCTTCAGTTCCCCGGGGTTTTTCTCGCATACTGGATTTCGCCACCATAGGCTTCACGGCCTCACTAACAAGCTCCTCTTTCCACTCGGCAGGCACTTTTGTCTCCCCCAAATGAATCCGTGCAGGTGACCAGTTTAGCAGTCAAGTAAGATAAGTAGGGGAGAGGGTAGGCTCCAGAGCCAAGAAAGACACGTCTTCCCTAACCCACATCACCGGAAGTCCTAAGTAGTGGCTTTTTAAGAAGCAAAGTTGAAAATGCCAATTAGATTAACATCCAAACTTTCAGTTTTATTAAGCCAGTTAGGACCTAGCTTAATAGCCAAACTTTATGTTTGTGTTCATTTCCAGCACTTCTACCCCTGCCACCCACTTTAGCTTCAATCTTTGATTTATAGGCTGTTAAGCCAACTAAGAACCCTGAGAGACAAACATAGAAGGTATTCAAGTCGTTTTTGTGTGGGACATAAGAAAAGGTCTAGGGCTCACCCCTCACACCGGACGGTAAACCTCCTCCACTGGAATCCATATGACCTCCTGGTGGAAACTCTTCTGAAGGTCAGTAAGATAAAGGCAACACTAACTAGTAGGTTCAGATCGATCAAACTTACCCCCTCAACATCCAACCTATGAGGACTAGGGGGACGATGCTGGCGGTGTGATGGAGTCTACAGAATGTTACCCTCTGCAAAGGGATTATCAACAGTCCCCTTTAAGAGAGTCTGCAGCCCAGAATTTAGGACTGGGAGGGCATGGCTCACAGGGAGTGGTTAAGAACCCAGCAGGGTGCAGGAGGGACAGAGGCCCATGGAGCCAGCAGTCCTTCCAAGGCAAGCTGTGCAAAGGAGCTGAGGAAGGAACTTAAACTGGGGCTTAAAGAAGGGCTAGGAGAACCAGCTTTGTGGCAGTTTAAACAAGCTGGGACAGAATAAAGCTGATTTTGTTTCCAGTGAACTGCTGTCTCTTCTGTGTTTTAGCTTTGTGGAGGTGTAAACAAGCTGTGATAGAATAAAGCTGATTTTGTTTTCTCTGAACTACTGCCTGTTCTGTGTTTGGTGGCAGTGGTGGGATTTCCTCTAACCATGTGACCGAGGGCAAATCCACGTTCCTCCAGGCTGGGCCTCTACAGCAGGTCAGGATTTTGTTTTGTTTGCTTGTATAGGCTAAGATGGTTAGCTTCACCCTACTTAAGGAGCTTCAAAAAGGTATAGTCAGTGCCACACAGGCAGACTCTTTTAGCCACTAGAGGCCGCTAAAGGTTTGTTGGAGCTGAAATACTGCAGCATTAACTCAGCTGCAAAAGAGTAAGCTGTGATTGTGGTTTGCAAGTGAGGAGTGACAAGCCAAAATGGAGCAACATCTCCAGATACTGGTAGAAGGACAGCAGCAACATCAGCAGCAGCAGTTACAGAAGCCTGTTCAGGCGCAGTGGGAGCTTCAGAGTTCTTCCCTGCTCAGCTGACCCAGATCTTACAGAGACTACAACTCCACCATCCAGCACAAGCGCTTCTTAAAATGACGGCAGATGATTTATTTATTTTATTTAAGATGAACTGGACCATTTATTAGTGAACTCTGAACCAACCACCCACATGGCCGGGTGGCCGGAGATGACATGGACTACTTATTTGGGCAATCTGCTGATAGATAGCAGTCAGGCTGCATTCCAGGACGCCAACCCAAATGGGAGAGCTAAATATGCCGCTGTCAAGGCCATCATACAGGAACGGGCTGACTGTACCCCAGATGCCTATTGCCAGCGATTAAGAAAAGGGGGGGTTCCAGATAAAGAAGAGCCCTTGGAGGTTCCTCTTTTGGTTGAAGGATCTCGCATGGAAATGGCTGCAACCATAGGAAAAGACCAGGCCCGAGAGGTTCCCAACTCCAGTCCTGGAGGGCCAAACACCATTCAGGTTTTCAGGCTGTCCCTAATGAATATGCATGAGATACATCTGAACACAATGGGGGCAGTACATGCAAATGCATCTCATGCATATTTATTAGGGACAGCCTGAAAACCTGAATGGTGTTTGGCCCTCCAGGACTGGAGTTGGGAACCTCTGAACTAAGATGTGCTTCTGGAGCAGTTTTTGGAGGGCTTGACTGTCACGATGAAAACAGTGGGTACGTCAGCACCCCAAGCTTACACTGGAGAGTGCACTGGAAACAGTCAAAGGTTATCATGAAGCCCAGTCAGTGAATGAAGTGGATAGTGTGAAAGGGAAGTCGTCACCCATTAGCCCAGGACAATGGAAGGGGATGTGAGAATGTAAGATGGCTCCTCTGATTTGAGCCCCAAAGTCATCTCCTAGGCAAGGGCATGGCCCCAGCCATGACCCCTTCACCTGTTTTGGGTGTGCAGCCTGGGGACACTTTGCTCAGAAATATCTCCTAGATAAGGAGGAACCCATGGATGTCAACCTCATACTTGCGCTTTTGTGGACACCAAGGGCACAGAGGTTTATGATTCTAGTGGAGTTTGAAGGGACCCGTCTCCAGACCTTAAAAGACTCCGGGAGTCTGTAGACTGGGAAATCATAACCCAATTTCAAAATGACTATGCAAGGATGGTAACACTGGCCTGTGTGCATGGAGACTACAGGCAGTATCCAATGGCAGAGGTTTCACTTAAGACTCCAGCAGAGCAAGCTATGTTTGATGTTATGGTGCTGCCCTGGCTGCTGTATCCAATGGTGATCGGCAGAGGCTACCCAAACTTTGCAGCAATATTGGCCCAGCTAACTGACAGCTCCGCTAAGTCAGACCAAGAATATTTCACATAGATTTTCTCATAGGAAGATTTGGATCTATATGTCGAGAATCCCAAGCCTGCTAAATCCCAGAGTTGGCATCGCCAGGAAAAGCTATGCTATCAACAGACTCTGGGGGTGGCCATGGGGGAGGGATTCAGGGAGGAAGAGCCTAGGGAAGAAACAGCATGGTTACTCACCTGTAACAAGTGTTCTCCAGGGACAGCAGGAATCAGTCCTCACTTATGGATGACGTCAGCACCGATGGAGCCCGCGCAGAGCAATTCCCCAGCTTTTCATTCCTTTGAGATTGCTGCCACGCATGCGTGGTCCTCTTCCCAGTTAGGTCCCTTAGCTCGAGCCCTACCAAGCGGATGGCAAGGGAAGGCAAAAAATTCCAGCAACTCATCAGGGGAGATGGGAGGGTAGTGAGGACTGATTCCTGCTGTCCCTGGAGAACACCTGTTACAAGTGAGTAACTACACTTTCTCCAGGAACAAGCAGGAAGTCAGTCCTCACTTACGGGACTCCCCAGCAACAAGCTACTGAACCTTTAACCAAAAAACGCCTCCGCGAGGCCATGAGCAGGAGCAGAAGCCAAAGCCTGAAGGAGCCCAAGTCCTTGGATCCCCAGGGCGAAGCCCTCGGTAGCAGTGGAGGGTCGGAGGGCAGGAGTTGCTTATACCCCAAACAGGTTACGGAGTACAGCCTGGCTGAAGGCGCTATCCCAGCGGGACTCCCTCTCCAGGCAGTAGTGGGCAGCGAAGGCATTCGTGGAAGACCAGGCCGTCGCCCGGCAGATGTCCATCAGGGGCACGGAGCACAGCGAGGCCACCGAGTCCGCCTTGGCCCGGACCTCATGTGCAGTGACTCAACAATCTAGCAGGACGCCTGCCTTCGCATGGGTGAAAGTGATGCAGTCTGCCACCCAAACCGAGAGGGTGTGCTTGGTGACTGCCTGCCCCGGTCAATTGGGACCATAGGTCACAAAAAGCCAGCCAGACTTGCAATGAGTCTGGGTACGCTGCAAGTAAAAGGCGAAGCCTGTTTGCAGTCGAGGGCGTGGAGAGCTGTCGACGCCTGGTCGGCTTGGGGCCTCCAGAAGAAGGTCGGCAGGACTCTCCATTGGTTGAGATGGAAGTCCGAAACGACTTTAGGCAGGAATTTAGGGTGGGTACGGAGGACCACCCTGTTCCGATAAAACCTGGTGTAAGGGGCGTCAGCCATGAGATCACTGACTCAGCGGGTCGAGGTCAGCGCCATCAGGAAGGCTACCTTCCAGGATAGGTGCCGGAGTGAACACATCACCATTGGCTCGAAGGGTGGATGGGTGAGCTGCGTGAGTACCACATTCAGGTCCCATTCTGCTGGATGATGATGGATGGGTGGCTTGGAAAGCAGAAGACCCTGCATGAAGCGGGAGACTAACGGGCTGCCCCGAGAGGGGTTTTCCCTCGATGGGGAGGTGACTCACCGAGATGGAGCTCAAATGAACCTTGACAGAGTTCGACTTCAGCCCTTCTCTCGAGAGAAGGTGGTTGTACTGGAGAACCCATCGAACAGGGCACGAGAAGGGCTCGATCTGGTGCACCGAGCACCAGACGGAGAAGCATCTCCAATTAAAGGCATAAGTTCGCCTAGTGGAGTCCTTCCTCGAAGCAAGGATGACTTCTTCAAACTCCTCTGTAAGGGCCAGAGAGGCTAGGGAGACCTGTTCAGCCGCCAGACCGTGAGGGATAAGGAGGTTAGGTTCGGGTGCAGCACTCAACCCTCCTCCTGCATCAGTAGGCCCCAAGTAGAGCCCAGGGAAACCGGAGGCTCCGTTGACAGCCGGAGCGGAAACCAAGGCTGCAGAGGCCACGAGAATCAACAATGCCCCATCCCACTGAGCCTTGAAGAGAGTCCTCGCAATGAGGGGGAAGGGCGGGAATGCATAGAGAAGGCTGGATGACCAGTCCAGGAGAAATGCATCGGGGCCCTCCCTGCTAGGGTGCGGCACCGGCCCGCAAAAGCGGGGGAGCTACACATTCTGGGGACTTGCTAAGAGGTCTATTGCCGGCGTCTCCCAGTGGAGAAACAGTCAGTCTGATACTACGGGATCCAGCCGCCATTCTGCGGAGTCTGTCAGCCAAGCCATTCTCCTGACCTGGGTGATAAGTTGCCTTGAGGGTCATCCTTGGTCAGACAGCAAAAGAGCAGATGAGCACCGCTTCCCGGCAGAGGGAGCGCAATCCCATGCCTCCCTTCTTGTTGATGTAAAACATTGCCACGTGGTTGTCAGTCTGCACGAGAACCGACCTCCCACTGAGGTGTTCCACCGATACGACCGGAGTTCGAGCAGGTTTATTTGCTGCTGAGACTCCTCGGGTGACCATTGCCCCTGTGTTCAGAGTGGCCCGCAGTGGTCTCCCTACCCTAACAGGGAAGCATCTGTCGTCAGCACTGCATCGTGCTGTGGGGCCTGAAAGGGAAATTCCCACAGGAGGTTGCGGGGATTTTACCATCAGCTCAGGGACAAGCAGAGGTCAGGAAGAACCCTGACGGGATGCCTGAGGTGTCCGAGAGACCGGCTCCATTGGGCACTGAGACACCACTGAGCCATCCGCATGTGCAGGCGGGCATGGGGAACTACATGCATGGTCGAGGCCATGTGGCCCAGGAGACATAGCATGGTCCAAGCTGTGACCTGGGGAGCGCTTTGGACGCGAGCCGCCAGAGCTCAGAGGCGGGTGGCACGATCCACCAGTAAGAAGGCGGTCACTTGCTGAGTATCGAGAAGCGCCCCGATAAACTCGAGAACCTGCACTGGCTTGAGGTGAGACTTTGGGTAGTTGACCAAGAACCCTAAGCTCTCCAAGAGGACAGTGAGCAACATCGCTTGCCGAGCCTCCTCGACCAAGGAGCCCATAATGAGCCAGTTGTTGAGGTAGGGAAAGACTGGCACACCCTGACGCTGAAGGTAAGCAGTGACCACGACGAGGCACTTTGTGAAGATTCGCGGGGCAGACGTGAGGCCGAAGGGGAGCACCTTGTACTGGAAGTGCTCTCCCTGCACCCTGAAACACAGATACTGCCTGTGTTAGGGGTAGATTAAGATGTGGGCATAAGCGTCCTTTAGATCCAAGGAGCATAGCCAGTCATCCTGCTGGAGGAAGGGCAGCAGAACACCAAGAGATAATATCTTGAATTTCTCCCGCACTAGAAACTTGTTTAACCTGCTGAGGTCGAGGATGGGCCGCAGACCCCCTGTCTTTTTCGGGACGAGGAAGTACCAAGAATAGAAGCCACGACCTCGAAGGTGCGTGGGGTTGAGGAGGCTCCACCCGGGAGAAAGGAGGTGGAAACCTGTCAAAGGCGATAGCCGTCTCAGACAACTTGTAAAACCCCAGTGTCTGAGGTGATGGAAGCCCACGATGGGGCGAAGCGGGACAGGCGCTCCCACACTGGCTGTTGCGTCACCAGAGGGCGAGGGGCTATGCCAATAGCGTCAAAACCCCTGAGTGGGTTGTGGGGGAGCTGGCGTCTGGGCCTTCGGTCCTTTCGGCTTACGATGCCCCTGGCCAGATTTTCCCTGTGCCGGAGTGGTTGGCATGGAGGTAGCCGGATATGGCAGATAGCCCCGATACTGGAGACCCTTTCTAGGGAAGAAGTGCTTCTTGGTTGGCTGCTTCTTCCGAGGCAGGGTGGAGGATTTTTTGGGAGAGATGGGTTCTCTATTTCTGTGGCCTTCTCCTCCATCGGCTTGCCGAAGAGCTACTCGCAGAGGCAGGGCGCATCCAGGAGTTTCTCCTGCACCCATTGCTCCAAATCCGAGGATTGGAACCATGCCTAGCAGCGGGTCACAATGCCCGTGGCCGCCATCCAAGCTGATGTCTCGAAGCCATCATAGGAGGCTTGGTACTTAGAGCAGTCAGCGACGGACTTTAACAGGGTGTCGAACCTATTGAGGGGCTCTCCCTCGAGGCCTGCGGAGAAACCCCTGAGTTCCTTAGCCAAATCGTGCAGGAACATACCGATTTACAGTTGGCATGCCTGGATGCAACAAGAGAGCATGGAGCCTTGGTAGGCCTTGCGACCCAGGGCATCAAGGGCTCTCGACTCTCGGCCGGGTGGTACCAACTAGTGCAGATTTGGGCTCTTTTGCTTCCTCATGGCCGATTCCACCACCATCGAGGTGTGTGGGAGTTGGGTCTTTCGGAAGCCTGGCCCACGTTGTACCTTGGACAATCTTGTCAAGGCGCTTGCTTACGATGGGGACCGAGGCCAGGGCCTCCCACATACAGAGCAGCAGCCGAGATAGAATAGGAGGTCCAGACAGTGAGGGATTCCCTGGGAGGGGACTCATACTGAAGAATGTCGCATTCTTCAGCACGAGGGTCCCCCTCAGCCTGGGTGACCAGATTAAGGGCCCGTGCCATGTCCCGAATGAAAACCAGGAAGGAGGTGTCTTCGGGTGCACTGCTAGAACGCGGGCGGTGAGGAGTCCGACGGATGATCCTGATGGGTACGGGTTTCCGGGGAGGTGTCCCCATTGGACTCCCATTCCAAGAAATCAGTCGAGGAGTCCAAGCCGGGCAGATTGCCCTGTCCAATGGCCTGTTCCTGCTTTGTGCCGGAGGCCCTGGGCGATCTCGCCTCCGAGAAACAGGAGGGCGAACGAGACCAACGTTGAGGACCCTCACGAGGCCCACGGCTCTCGGGGGTTTCCTGGACAGGTTTCGGTGTCCCACGCGAGGGACCTATGGTCTCTGGGCATGAGTCAGCAAAGCTGTCCGTAAGCGCCTGCTGGGAAGCAATGAATGCAGAAAAGCTGCGTTCTAGTGCCAGCATGCAGGACTCCCACGCGGGTGTGGGGCCCTGCGACTCCGATCCCGGGGTCACCAGGTCAGGTGTCGAGGAGGAAAGGGGGTCCAGTCCTCATTGGGACGACCTTCAGGAGATCGGGTGTCTTCGCTGGAGGCCTCCACTTCCGTGCGGGGTACCTTGCGGGGACGCAGGGGGGGGGGGAACCCACCGGAGAGAGACGACCGAGGGTGGCACCAGGGACTCCGAGGCGGCCTTTTGGAAAATGTCTTTGGACTTCTGCTTACGGCTGAGTAGGGCCTTAGAAGACATTTTCTTGCAGAGCAAACAGAGCTCTGGATCATGGTCGGCTCAGAGGCATCGCAAACAATATTCATGAGTGTCTGTAAGCGACATGTTCCTAGAGCATTTATAGCATTTTTTGAATCCGGTGGCCATGGGGGCAAAAATGGCCCCTGCGAGGTCGAAGAACCATGCGGCCAACTGTTAGAGAAGAAAAAGGGCACGAAGCCACGAAGCCCATAACGAAAAAATGAGAAGAAAAGTATCACAGATAGCTCTAAAAAAAAAAAAAAAGGGCAGGGGAAGGACAGTAGAGGACTAGTACAACCGGAAAATAGGCAAAAAAATGAAAGTTTCACCTGTAATGCGAAAAAACAACTCTTTTTCCGAGGGACGAGGATATGCGTCCGATGGGCTCCACGGAAAAAGAGAGACTGAGCAAGATGGCACCCTTGGGCGGGAAGAGGACCACACATGCGTGGCAGCAATCCCAAAGGCTTTCTTTGAACGCTGGGGAATTGCTCCGCGCGGGCTCCTTCAGTGCTGACATCACCCATGTGAGGACTGACTTCCTGCTTGTTCCTGGAGAATCCTGGGGATAGCTCAGGGTTCAGTGGTAGTGACCCAAATATAATTGTCCCCTTCCCAGAGAAAGGGCTGGGGAAGACCCAAGAAGCTTCACGAGAGCCTAACAAGAGAATGAGTCCCTTAAACATGACCAAAAGGGGGTTTTGGAAGTTGATGGGGTTCCAGTAGGTAACAGAGTCCCCTGCAAGAACCTTTCCTTATTTTGTGCTAAAAAGAGATTTATTATACAGAGTGGCCGAGGGGGACCTAGAGGAGGAAGAGGTAGAACACCTGATAGTTCCCTGGCCCTGTCGTCAGCAGGTGATTTATCATTGGCCCATAGCCATTTATTATCCCTGGCCCTGTCGTCAGCAGGTGATTTATCATTGGCCCATAGCAATTTATTAGGGGGGACACCTAGGAGTGAAGAAAACACTAGAGGACATTTTAGCCCGATTTTTCTGGTCCGAGGTCCATAAACAGGTACAGTTATACTACCAGTCATGCCCCACTTGCCACCATCATAACCCTGTCAGAGTCTGACCTGCCCCTCTAGTGCCTATGCCCATCATTGAAACCTCATTTGAAAGAGTGGCCATGAATCTGGTAGGACCCTTGGCATGAACCACCCGAGGCAACAAGTATAATTTTAGTCATGCTGGATTACACTACCCAATATCCAGAGCCCATTGCTTTAAGGAATATGAAGACTACTATGAACACGAATGCCCTTTGGGAAGTATTCTCACAGGTGGGAATACCCAATGAGATCCTCACAGATTAAGGAACACCCTTTGAATCCAAGGTGATGAAGCAAGTATGTGCCTTGGTGAAGGTCAAGAAGCTGCAATCATCAGTATATCACCCACAGATGGATGGCAGTTATATTTGGGTCACTACCACTTGTAATGTCGCTATTACCCCACAGCTTATGCTAGTAGAGTTAAGCGGCCTGATCCCTTCTTTCAGTAGTAAAATAGTGCTTGGGGAAAGCACTGCCTCCTGGGAGTTGTAGTTTTCACCAACCGAAATAAAGAGAGTAGTGGAGCTCGAGTGGTTCAGGCAAATAACAGGATTTTAATTCCCCTTCCAAACGGCTTTTACATAACAGAAAATAAAGAACAGTTGGCCATGTATCTTCTGGCAGGAAATAATATACAAATGAAACAAACAGCTTCCTATATCAGCATCACAGTAATCCAACTTAAAGAGCAATTCTCTGTTCTAAAACCTTTGGTGCTTTTTCTTCTAGCTGCTACCTGCAGCTCTCTCTCTGCACAGCTTAATCCTAGCACACAGGTCTTATCTTATCAGACACAGATATTGTACAGTCCATTGACTCAACAGGCAGGTATTCTAAAGATGGTTCTGTTTCCATCGGTTCATATTGGTTCTCAGCTGGAAATGTCTGCAATTGACTACAGGGTGTTTCCAAGCACACACCTATTCCTTCAGCATGAGACTTTTCCCTGCAGCCTTCTGCTACACAAGGTTGGGAATGGCCACAGTATTCAGCACACGTAAAGCCCCACCCTTCTGGGCTAATATCAGAGCACTTCTTAAAAACAGCTTTGCTTTTATACCAACCTTTTGGCTTCCTTATGGGAGATTCCTTCTGCCCTCCAGGATCATCTACAGATGCAAGCCTTGGAGTTCCTACGTGCACACAAGTCTGCCTTCTTGGTACATTTCCCTTCTGGCTGCCTTTTATATACGGCACCAAACCTGGGCTGCTTGTACCTGGCTCCTTTGCACTGGTTCTCTGCTCGTTTCTTTTGCTGATTTCCCTTTCTGAGTCAAAGGTCAAAGAATCTTCTGTTACCATTAGTTCCTCTGAATCCTCACTCCCAAGCCAATCCTCTGCTTCTCGTGACTGCTCTCCTGGCTGTGTTCCCCGCTGTGCTCTCAGCTGTGCTCCCGGCTGTGCTAACTTCCTTCCTAATGAGCTTCCCTTATATCTCTGGCTTCCTGGGTTTAATCTGACCCCTCCCTCCAGCAGGTGTTCTGCCTCAGCTCGTGACCAATGAGCTGAACTGCAGCAGGGGCGTGTTTTCCTCTCCTCTGATCTGCTCTGTTTGTGGTTTCCCTGGAAACCAGGAGTCATGTGCATTTGTTTTCTTTCTTCAACTGAAGCTAAATCCTGCGTTTTAGCTCTCTCTAAGGGATCTGAGGGACCTTCTACACCAAACACTGAACCCTGAGCTATCCCCAGGATTCTCCAGAAACAAGCAGGAAGTCAGTCCGCATATGGGTGATGTCGGCACTGAAGGAGCCCACGCAGAGCAATTCCCCAGCTTTCAAAGAAAGCCTTTGGGATTGCTGCCACACATGTGTGGTCCTCTTCCCGCCCAAGGGTGCCATCTTGCTCAGTCTCCCTTTTTCCATGGAGCAATTCAATAAAACTCAAACAGATGTTAAGAGAGTTTGTGCAGGAGGACAAGAACATTGGGATTGGGACATTCTTCTGCTCTATGTGATGTTTGCCATCTGCGAGGTACCTTAGAGTTGCACAGGGTTTTCGCCTTTTGAGCTGCTCTTTGGAAGATGGCCAAGAGGCATATTAGATGTGATAAGGGAAACCTAGGAAGAACCATCTCGTATTGGGTGTAATTTGGTGGAGTACATTATATAAATACAAGACCAACTGAGGAAAGTCGGAGAGGTGGCCAAACTCAATCTGGAAAAAGTCCAAGCCGAGCATGCCAGGGGCTACAATTGGGCAGCTGTGCACTGCATCTTCCAACCAGGAGATAGAGTTTTAGTCCTGCTGCTCTCATCTGAAAACAAGTTACTCTGTAAAAGGCAGGGGCCCTATGAGGTGAAAGAGAAAGTAGGGCTTATTAATTACAAGATTGCCCAGCTAGATAAACAGAAGGTGGCCAAAATTTACAATATTAACCTATTGAAAACATGGACTCCAGTGACAGCTGTGATGGTAAGGGGAGATGATTTTGGGCCAGAAATTTCAGCCCCGTCAGATCCAGCTGAAGTTCCAGATTTGAGACCAGCTCTCTGCTGCCCAGAGAAGAGATCTAGAAGGTTTGATCCACTGGAACCTAAAGGTGCTCACCCACCTGCCCAGGATGAACGCATCTCATTTATCATGATATCATTACTGACCTTGAACTGGTTATCTGGCAATGACCTATTGGATTCTGGAGTCCCAGCAACAGGCTGTTGCCAAGGAGCTGGAAGAGATGCTTAACCTGGGAGTTATAGAAGAGTCTAAAAGTGATTGGTCGTCACCCATCGCCTTGATTCCTAAACCAGATGGATGCATCAGGTTCTGCACCGACTTCTGGAGGGTCAATGCAACTTCTAAACTGGAAGTGTATCCCATACCCAGAATAGATAAGCTAATCAAGTGACTGGGTGGAGCACACTTTATATCAACCTTGGATCTGACCGAGGGATACTGGCACGTGTGTCCCTGACTCCGGCTGCCAAGGAGACTGCTTTTTCAACACTGCAAGGTCTGTTCCAGTTTACAGTGCTGCCCTTTGGATTACATGGGACTTATGACACATTTCAATGCCTAGTTGACCGCCTACTGAGACTTTACAAGGAATATGTGGCTGCATACCTTGGTAACATCAACATCTACCACAGAGACTGGACCACCCATCTGACCCAAGTACAAGCTGCGTTGACCAGCCTGCGGAAGGCCAGGTTGACAGCCAATTCCAAGAAATGTTTTCTGGGAGGTCAGGACATTCAATACCTGGGATATTTAATCAGGAATGTGCAGATACAACCTCAACTATGGAAGGTAGATATCATTGCCCAGGTCCCCACAATAAAAATTGAAAAAAAGAGGTCCGTACCTTCCTTGGATTGATTGGCTATTACTGCTGGTTCATCCCTAATTTAGCAGAGGTGGTGGAGCCATTAACCAATCTCCTCTGGAAGAGAGCTCCCGAACAGATTCAGTGGTCACCGCACTTGGACCTGTCCTTCCAGCATCTCAAGAAGGTCGGGTGCTCAAACTGTCCTGATTAACCCTGATTCCTCTCTACCATTTGTTGTGCAAACTGACGCCTCAGAGGTGGGCCTAGGAGCAGTTCTGGCCAGGAAGTCAGAGATGAAGAACATCCCATAGCATTCATCAGCAGGAAGCTGCTTCTTCGAGAGCAGCATTATGTAGTGACCAAGAAGGATGTGATGGCTGTCAAGTGGGTACTTAAGACTTTCATATACCACCTGCTCAGCTGTCCGTTTACGCTGCTCAACATAAGGAGTCCAGTGGCGGTATTATGGAGTTGTTTTGAGTCTCCAACCCTACCAGTTCTGGGTCCGCCATAGGGCTGGTTGGACTCCCTGAATGCAGACTTACTTTTCCAGGTGCAGCAGGCGCACAAAAGGGTATGGTTGAGCTGAGGGGGAGGGTGTGTGATGGGGATCCATAGAATTGTTACCCATACCTCTCCAAAAGGATTATCAACAGTCCCCTTTAAGAGAGTCTACAGCCCAGAATTCAGGGCTGGGAGGGCGTGTCTCACAGGGAGAGGTTAAGAACCCAGCAGGGTGCAGGAGGGAGAGAGGTCAGTGAAGCCAGCAGTCCTTTGAAGGCAAGCCATGCAAAGGAGTTCCGAGTTAAGAACTTAAACTGGAGCTTAAGGAAGGGCCAGGAGTACCAGCTTTGTGGATGTTTAAACAAGCTGGGACAGAATAAAGCTGCTATGTTTTAGCTTTGTGGAGATTTAAACAAAATGGAACAGAAAGCGTAGTTACTCACCTGTAACAGATGTTCTCCGGGGACAGCAGGAATCAGTCCTCACATATGGGTGACGCCAGTGCCAATGGAGCCAGGTAACTTCTTCCCAGCTTTCAAAGAAAGCCTTTGGAGATGGACCACAAATGCATGGTCCCCTTCCCGCCTAAGGATGCCATCTTGCCTCAGTATGATGATATAGCACAAGATGGCAAAAAGACAGCAAGAAGCAGCTCCACGAGAAGGAAGGAGGGTTGTGAGCACAGAGTCCTGCTGTCCTCTGAGGACATCTGTTACAGGTGAGTAACTACAGTTTCTCTGGGAACAAGCAGGAAGTCAGTCCTTCCATATGGAACTCGCTAGCTACAGGCTACCAAAACACCTGTAAAAAACCACAGGTGACCAGAAAAAGGCGAGTCGTTAGCAGCAGCAACAGAGTCGGAAGACAACAGACCATGAGCAACCCAAGTATCCAGCGAGGAACCAGTTCGCCAGTAGCCCGAACATAGTAAGGGCCAGAGGGCAAGAGTTGCCTACACCCCAGACAAATGACAGAGTATTGCCTGGCCGAAGGCACTTTAATGGCGGGACTCCTTCTCCAGGCAGTAAAGAGCTGTAAAGGTATGGACTGAGGACCAGGTTGTGGCCTGGCAGATTTCCAATAAGGGAACGGAACACAGGTTTGCCACAGAGGCCGCCATGGCCCGAAGGTGGTCTTGGGCAATCAGGAGTGTGGATGGGAAGGCATAAAGGAAGCCCTCCGCCCATGAGATCAGGAAGGCATCTGCTGCCACTCTGGCAGGGTGCAGCTACCGAGAAACAGGGTAGCTGGGCATTGGCTAGGCTGGCAAAGTGATCCATTTGAGGAAGCCCCCAGTGCCGGAATAACCAGTGGGCAACTCTGGGGTCCAGCCTCCACTCGTGCAGCTGGCCCAGGGCATTGTCCTGGCCTGGGAGGTATACTGCCCTCAGGAGCATCCCGTTGTTGCTGGCATAAGTGAAGATGCCCACCGTTTCCTGGCAAAGGAGGGACGACCTTATGCCCCTTTGCTTGTTTATGCAGAACATCGCCACCTGATTGTCAATATGGATCAGTACCGGTTGGTCCCACAGATGGTAGCAAAAAGCCTGGAGGACTAAGGCAACAGCTCTGAGTTCCAGGAAGTTAATTTGCTGAAGGCTCTCCGCCAGCGACCAACTGCCCTGAGTGCAGAGGTCACTGCAGAGGGCTTCCCACCTCAATTTTGAGGCATCCGTCATGAGGATCCTCTGCGGTGTGGGGGTCTGGAAAGGCATCCCTGCCAGCAAGTACAGGTGGTGTTGCCACCACATGAGAGAGTTTTGAGTTGGCTAGGGATGAGACTTGGGGTTCGCAGTCAACTACCCAAAACGCTCTAGGACAAGGATTGTGCGGCCCATTGCTTGTTGTACTTCAGTGGCAGTGCTGCCCTTTACCAACCAGTCATCCAGATAGGGGAAGATGAAGACGCCCTAGAGCCTGAGGTGGGCTGCAGTGACTGCCAGGCATTTGATGAATGCTCATGGGGTGGCAGCCAGCCTGAAGGAGAGCACTCTGTACTGGTAATGACCTCCGCCCACCATGAAGCGAAGGTACTGCCTGTGGAGAGGGGATAAGAATGTGCGTGTACACATCCTTTAAGTTCAAGGAGCATAGCCAGTCTCCCTGCTGGAGGTATGGCAGCAATATTCCAAGGGAGAGCATCTTGAACTTCTCCCTCACCAGGAACCTCACCAGGTTTAGAATGGGATGAAACTCTCTGGTCCTTTTGGGAACCAGGAAACAGAGGAAGTAGAACCCCCTGCCCCTAGGTGGATGGGGATGAGGAGTTCCACTGCCTTGCTTGTTAGAAGGTCTGCGAGTTCCTGCTGGAGCAGGGCCCAGTGAAGGGGCGCCCTGGGGAGCTCTCCAGGGAAGAATGGTGGGGGAGTCTGTAGAAGGTGGAGGAGGTAACCCTCCCTGATCACTTGGAGGGCCCACGCTTTGGTGGTGATAGCCGGCCACTTCTGGGCATAATGTACCAGATTGACCTCCCATATCCTGCAGGTCTCTACCTGCTGGGGGAGAGCGGTTATGCCCACAGAGTCAAAAAACCCCTCCAGGTTGCACTGGTGGCATGGTCTGGGGCTTGGGAGCTTTAGGCTTCTGTGGGCCATGCCCCTGTCTCTTGGCTTGCTGGCCCTGTTTGAAAGCTGGGAAGGCCGGGTACTGGAGGTAGTTTCCGTAAGCCGCCGCCGCCTTCTTCGAGAATGAGGACTTTCTGCAAGAAGCCTTCCTTCAGGAAGCTGTTTTATTGGAGAGGCTGGCCCTTGTCAGGTACTCAGAATCCAACTTGGCGGCCTTGTCAGTCATGGGCTAAGTCAACTTTGTGGAAGATGGACTCATATTGCTGCTGATGCTCTTAAGAGCCGTGGGAGTAATCTGCTTACAGAGACTGCAGACCAAGGGATCATGATCCGGCCCGAGGCATTGAAGACAGCAGACATGCAGGTCCATGCGTGACATGTGGGCACAGAGGTCACAAGACTTGAAGCTGCTGGCCAAGGCCACGGCGGGGAAGACGGCCCCCACGAGATCAAACTCACTTGGCCCGGCCAGGAAAAAGGCACGAACCCGCGATGAACGAAAATTAGAAAAGAAAAGAACCAGAGAAAATGCGATGCCGAGGCATGCAAACTCGAGGGCAAGAATGGAACGGTATGCGACTGGAGAAAAGCAATTTTTAAAGACAAAAATTATCAACTTTTTCCGAGAGGACTATGCTGAAGAAAAGGAGACGGAGGCAATTTGGCACTCTTAGATGGGAAGGGAACCAAGCATGCATGGTGTATCTCCCAAGGGTTTTCTTTGAAAGATGGAGAGAGATTATCGCACGGTCTCTGTCGTCACCCAGATGTGAGGGCTGACTTCCTGCTTGTTCCCAGAGAATAAAGCTGATTTTTTTTTTCTGATGAACTGCTCTCTTTTCTGTGTTTTAGCTCTGTGGCGGTTTAAACAAGCTGGGACAGAGTAAAGCTGAATTCGTTTCCCCTGAACTACTGCCTGTTCTGTAAAGAAAAACCCACTCCCACCGCACATCACACTACTATAGGGAGTAACAAAGTTCCCTGAACTTGCATCATCAGAACTGGTGAGTTGCCCAGGCAAATGGAAAGCTCTCGCAGAAGAGGAAATTACAGCTGCCTGAGCCAATAAGGCACTATGAGAAGTAGTGCACCTACATCTTCTTTGAGTTTCAGTAATGTTCTCGCTATCAAAGGAATAGGATATGTGTATCAAAGACTCTTTCCCAATATAGGAGGAAGGCATCCAAGGCCAGTTTGCTGTGCGTCCCCACCATGGAGCACTTGCCTGTTCTAAAAAGTGGCAAAGAAACGTATCAAGGGAGAACACCACTCTCAAAAGAGACACAGGGCCACTTCCTAGTTCAAGGTTCATTTGTGAGGATGCGACTCAACTTGTCCACCAGGGTGTTCTCCTCACCTATCTGGTAAGAACACAATAACATAAGATATGCCATACTGGGTCAGACCAAGGGTCCATCAAACCCAGTATCCTGTTTCCAATAGTGGCCAATCCAGGTCACAAGTACCTGGCAGGTTCCCAAAAGATACACAGATTCCATGCTGCTTGTCCAAGGGGTAAAGTAGTGGATTTCTCCGGTCCTCATTAATAATGGTATATGGGCTTTTCCTACAGAAACTTGTCCAGACCTCTTAAATCCAGCTACACTAACAGCTTTTACTACATCCTCCAGTAACAAATTCCAGAGTTTGATTACACTTTGAGTGAAAAAATATTTTCTCCGAATAGTCTTAAATGTGCTACATTGTAGCTTCATTGCGTGTCCCCTAATCTTTCTACTTTTTGAAGGGGTAAACAACCGACCTATGTTTATCAATTCCACTCCATTCATTATTGTATAGACTTCTATCATATCTCCCTTCAGCCATCTTATGTTTAAATCGTTTTATTAACCAAAACTGTAACATCTCCAGTATTTAAGCATTTTGTTACATCATTGAAACTATTCAACCATACAACTGTTACCTCTTATACATTTTGCATTTTTGTATTTTCTCCCACCCCATCTCCCAATCTCCCACCCCTCCCCCCTTCCCACCATAAGTTATGCTATTTTCCTATGAACTGAACAGCGTCATTAACATTTTCCCCCCGGCGGGTGGGTACTCTTATAACCGCCAGTGCTTTTATACTGGAAATGAAAGACCATTACCACTAGACACAAACTCCCTGTCTCATGAGTCTACAACAGTGTGGGGTCATAATAGTATTTCCCCAATCAATCCATTCTTAGGTAGATAGTTTAATGTACCTTATCCCCCAACATCAAACAGCAATCCATCCATTAGAACATTCAGTGTTTCGTAATCCTGTCATTGTTTATGTTTATGTTTATTAAATTTGATATACCGCCCAGGCCGAAGCATCAGAGCGGTTTACAATAATACATCATCTGAGAAAATATGAAAGGAACGCCATCCGCAAGATAGGACAGAGTAGAGGACAGAAACAGTCAAAAAGACAAGACAAAAGGAACAAAGGGAACAGCAGGTTACCATTGTTGTGTCTTCCCCCTCCCCTCCCCCTTCTAAGGAAACCTAACACCTATTTAGTCAACTTATACTGTTAATATATCATACCTCGCCCTCACTGATACACCCTCTAAATACGGGGACCAAATCAATAAAAAGTTTCAGCCATCTTTTTCCCAAGTTGAACAGCCCTAATCTTTTAAGCCTTTCCTGATAGGGGTATCCTTTCTATACCCTTTACCATTTTAGCAGCTCTTTTCTATACCTTTACTAATTCTGCTATATCCTTTTTTAAGATATGGCGAACAGAATTGCACACAATATTCAAGGTGCAGTTGCACCATGGAATGATACAGAGGCATTATCATATCCTTGGTTTTATTCGCCATTATTTTCTTTATGATTCCTAGCATTCTATTTGCTTTCTTGGCCACCACTCCACACTGGGCGGAGGATTTCGATGTATTATCTACAAAACCTTTTCCAGGGTGGTGGTAACCAATGTGGAACCTTGCATCATGTAACCATAGTTTGGATAGTTCTTTCCTAGGTACATAAGTTTGCACTTGTCCACATTAAATTTCATCTGTCATTTGGACATCCAATCTTACAATTTATCAAGGTCCTCTTGCAATTGTTCACAATCCTCTTGTGTTTTAACCACTTTGAATAATTTGATGTCATCTGCAAATCTGATCATTTCACTCACTATTCCCATTTCCAGGTCATTTATAAATATTTTAAAAAGCAGTGGGCCCTATATAGATCCCTGGGGTATTCCACTATTCACCTTTCTCCATTGAGAAAATTGGCCATTTAGTTCTACTCTCTGTTTTCTATCTTTCAATCAGTTCCTAATCAACAATAATACATTGCCTCCTATCCCATGGCTTTAGAATTTCCCCGAGAGTCTCTCATGAGGGACTCTGTCAAAGCTTTTTGAAAATTGAGACACAGGTGGGTAACTACACTATATAGTGTAACAGCTGTTCTCCAGGGACAGCAGGAATCAGTTCTCACATATGGGTGGTGTCAGCACCAATAGAGCCCTCACGGAAGCATCTACCCAGCTTTCAAAGAAAGCCTTTTGGAGATGCACCATGCATGTGTGGTCCCCTTCCCACCCAAGGGTGCCATCTTGCCTCAATCAGATGACATAGCTAAGATGGCAAAATTTAAAATACGGTAAAGAAGCAACTCCAAGGGGAGGAGGCGGCGTTGTGAGGACTGATTCCTGCTGTCCCCGGAGAAAGCACAGTTACTTACCTGTAACAGGTGATCTCTGGGAACAGCAGGAATTAGTCCTCACATATGACATATGGGTACGTCGGAACCGACGGAGCCTGCGCGGGAAAGCTCCCCAGCTTCCCAGAAAGGAAGCTTTTGGGGCCTCCCACAGTGCATGCGCGCTGCCTTCCCACCTTCCTGACCAACTCTCCTCAGTTCGAGTTTAAAGCTGAGACAATAGAGAGAGGAAAGGAAAGAGAGAGAGAGAGAGAGAGAGAGAGATACAACTCCTAGGGGAGGTGGGTGGGTTGTGAGGACTAATTCCTGCTGTTCCCAGAGATCACCTGTTACAGGTAAGTAACTGTGCTATCTCCAGGAACAAGCAGGAATGAGTCCTCACATATGGGGACTCCCTAGCTAAGATGCCGGGGAGATCCCCCTGCAAGAATTCCTCATATCCCTATGGATCTCAGGCATCCATTCAGGGAAGGTGGGCAGGAGTTGTTTAAGAATGGAACAGGTGTCTGAGGACAGCCTGACCAAACAAGGCATCCGGCGGGAGTCCTTGTCCAAGCAGTAATGGGCTGTGAAGGTATGAACCGAGGCCCAAGTGGCTGCTCGACAGATCTGATCAATGGATACAGAATGAAGATGAGCCATAGAAGTGGCCATGGCTCTCACATTGTGAGCTGTGACAAGGCCTTCCAGAGAAAGGTTCTTACTCTGGTAAGCAAAGGAAATACACTGAGCAATCCAATTGGACAGTGTTCTCTTTGAGATTGGAAGTCCTAAATGAGAAGGATCAAAAGCAACAAAAAGTTGAGAAGACTTTCTATGTTGCTGTGTCCCTTGTAAGTAAAAGGCAAAAGCTCTCTTACAATCCAGGGTATGAAGATTCCTCTCTGTACTTGATGCATGAGGACCTGGAAAAAAGACAGGTAGATATACCTCTTGATTAAGATGAAAAGGTGAGACCACTTTAGGCATAAAGCGGGGATTTGTCCTAAGGACTACCTTATCATGATGGAACCTTGTATAAGGTGGATTAGCTACTAAAGCCTGCAGTTCACTGATGCGGCCAGCAGAAGTGATTGCAATAAGGAAAATGACTTTCCAGGAAAGAAATTTCAAGGAGGTAGTGGCTAAGGGTTCAAAGGGTGGCTTCATAAGCTGACCAAGAACCACATTTAAGTCCCATGCCACCGGAGGAGGTCGAATGGGAGGTTTAGTTAAGGTTAGGCCTCTCATGAATCTCGCAATAAGAGGATGAGAGGAAACAGGTTGTCCATTGATAGGCTGAAGAGATGCTGCAATAGCACTCAAATGGACCCTTACAGAATTGGTTTTAAGTCCTGCATTGGAAAGATGCAGGAGATATTCGAGTAAAGAATTCAAAGGTAGTGCTAGAGGGTTAAGACCTTTGTCAGCACACCAAATTGAAAATCTTTTCCATTTAAAAGCATAAGAACGCCTGGTGGAAGGTTTCCTAGATGCATGGAGGACATCCTTCACCTGTTGAGAAAGATTCAAGTCTTGAAGGTCTAGGCCTTCAGTAACCAAGCTCTGAGGTGAAGGGACTTGGGGTTTGGGTGCCACAAAGTCCCCTCCTCTTGAGACAGAAGGTCTGGAGCAGCTCCTAGATCCAGGGAGGGTGCCTGGGAGAGATGCAGAAGTAGAGGGTACCACACTTGGCGTGGCCAGCGTGGAGCTATGAGGATCATAGACCCTTGATCCCTCTGAAGTTTGAATAGAGTCTTGGGAATCAAAGGAATGGGTGGAAAGGCATACAGGAAGGCCTGACCCCAATGAAGGAGGAAGGCATCCTTGGCCTGACCTCCCTGACACGGAATCCTGGAACAGAACCGGGGAAGTTTGGCATTGCACGGACTTGCAAAGAGGTCTATGTCCGGGGTTCCCCATTTCTGAAAGATTCTGAGTACCTGATCCATGTGCAGGGACCATTCGTGTGGAAGCAGAACTCGACTGAGTCTGTCTGCCCAAGAGTTTTGGATTCCTGGGAGGTACACTGCCAGGAGATGGATCTGATGCTCTCTGGCGAAGGCCCACAATTTTAGAGCTTCGTTGCAAAGCGACAGAGAGCCAGTCCCTCCTTGTTTGTTTATGTAGAACATGGCTACTTGATTGTCGGTATGAACAAGGACTGTCATGCTGATGAGGAGGGTATGAAAGACCTTGAGAGCAAGGAATATTGCTCGCAGCTCCAAAAGGTTGATATGAAGGGTGGTCTCCTGTGGAGACCAAGTGCTCTGAGTGGAGAGGTCTTGGAGATGAGCTCCCCAACCTGTTTGGGAGGCATCTGTAGTGAGAGTTGCTTGGGGTAACAAAGGTTGGAAGGGGGCCCCCAACAACAGATTTTGAGTGGATATCCACCATTGGAGAGACCAAAAAAGACGTTTTGAGGTTGCTATTTGGTCTGAGAGAGCTCCTGATGCTTGGGTCCACTGGGTGGACAAAGTCCATTGAGCTGCTCTCATATGTAGGCGTGCATAAGGCACCACATGAACTGTGGATGCCATGTGGCCTAGCAGTTGTAGCATCTCCCTGGCAGTCAAGTGGCTTCTGGACTGAATTTGAGAGGCCAAGTGCACTAGACGGTGGCAACGGGCCTGAGGAAGATAGGCCCTTGCAGTGGTGGTATCTAGCCAGGCCCCTATGAATTCGAGGGACTGAGTAGGGGTGAGTTGAGACTTTGGCAGATTGATGACAAGTCCCAGATACTGCAGTATGCGTCTGGTGTGGTCCAGGGACGTCTGAGCTTTGGACTGAGATGGAGCTCGGATGAGCCAGTCGTCCAAGTATGGGAAGACAAAGATTCCCAGAGTGCGTAGAAATGCAGCTACTATTGCCATGCATTTGGTAAATACCCTTGGAGCAGAGGCTAGACCGAAGGGAAGTACTCTGTATTGGAAATGTTTTCCCTGGAACAGAAACCGTAGGAATTTTCTGTGGGATGGATGGATGAGTATATGTGTGTACGCATCCTTGAGATCTACAGAACAAAGCCAGTCCTGACTCGGTAGGTATGGAAGGAGAGTGCCTAGAGAAAGCATCTTGAATTTCTCCTTGTATAGGAATTTGTTCAATTCTCTGAGATCCAGAATGGGTCTGGTACCCCCCTGTTTTCTTGGGAATGAGAAAATAAGGGGAGTAAAAACCTGACCCTTGTTGAGGAAGAGGAACCTCTTCTATTGCCTTTTGGGCGAGAAGAGTGGTCACCTCCTGGCCCAACAGGTACAGGAGAGAAGGGGGAGAATTGAATTGTCTCACCATGGAATGGGGAGGAAGGCTGGAGAAATGTAGTTTGTAGCCCTCTTTGATAATAGAGAGGGTCCACGGTTCTGATGTGATTTGTTCCCATCTGGGAGCAAAATGAGTTAACCTTCCTGGAATGGTGAGGGGTTCTGGTTGTTGCAGAGCCAGAAAGGTTAAGTTCTCTAGAATCAAGTCAAAAACCCTGAGGGGGTTGGGACTGCTGGATTGTAGCAGCCCCTGTAGACTTCGTTCTGGCCTGTTTAGTTTGCTGACGCTTAGGAGCAAAGCGAACTTGGGAAGATTGCTGGCCAGTATTTGTGGAAAATCTGGTCTTTTTATAGAAAGGTTTCTTAAAAGGTTTTTTCTTGGCAGGGGTAGAGGTAGACTTAGAAAGTCTATCTAAAGCAGCATTCTCTGCATCCATTTGAGTGGCTTTGATTTGCCACTCCTTGCCAAACAGATTTTCACCTGTACAGGGCAGATTGCCCAAGCCTTCTTGTACCCAGGGTTCCAAATCAGAGGCCTGGAGCCAAGCCAGTCTGCGAGCAGCTATGGCAATGCCAGAGGCTCTGCTTGCCCCCTCAAAAGAGTCAAAGGCTGCTCTGTTGGAGAACTTTGAAACATCTTGAGTTTGCTTTAGCAAAAGAAGGAACTCCTCCTGTTTATCCTCTGGGATAAAGGGGAGAAACTGACGTATCTTTAATGCAATCTCTTTCAAAAACATGCCCATATAGAGGCTGTATGAATTGATTCTGGCAATAAGCATGCTAGCTTGGAAGAACTTTCTCCCAAAAGCATCCAGAGTTCTACATTCTCTTCCTGGAGGGGTAGAAGAGTGCCTTTTGGTACTCTATCTTTTTCATAGCAGACTTCACCACAATAGAGTGGTGAGGAAGCTGAGTTTTTTGAAAACCAGGAGGAGGAACCCGATACATGGTGTCCAAACGTCGAGAATGTGGAGATAGGGTGAGAGGAGCCTCCCACAAGTCCATCATGTGTTCTTGAAGAATTTCATGTATGGGTAAGGTGGCTGCCTCTTTGGGAACCTTAGGTTATCCTAAAATATCCAATTTTTTTGCTCTAGGTTCCTTTTCAGAGGTTACAGATATGGAAAGTCCTTTAGCTACTTCAATAATGAAGTCTTGAAAGGACAAATCCTCTGGAGGAGACATTCTCCTTTTTGGAGAAGAGGGCTCCTCAGGAAGAGTAAAAGAGGCATCAGCAGAATCATCTGATGTATCAGAATCTTCAGAGGATTCAAAGTATCGCCTATTTGCTTCCAGAGATCAATACGCGTACCAACCAGTATCGACATCGGGCGTACCGGGAATCGGAGCGGTATCGAGGAAATCTCCGGAACCGGAGACCGGAACCGGCATGCTACTGGAAGTAGATGCTCTGGGTACCGGTATCGGTTGCGGTACCGGAATCGGAGTCGGAACCGATTGTTGCGGTACCGATGGCGTTGCAGCATTAATGAAAGCCAATAAGGCCTGCTGCATGGATTGTACCGTAGTACCCATAGTCGCCACAACTACCTGGATGTCGGTACCAGTGTTAGCCGGTACCCCAGAGCAGTCTAACAGGAGATCGGTCGAGGCCGTGCCATCGATGTCTACCTGTAACCCCATAGGAGGAGCTTTGGAAGCCGGAGCTTCCCGCCGGGGTTGTTTGGCTGGGGCAGGGTCCTCAGGGTCAAATGCAAGGGCCTCTCGCTGCTTAGAGGGAGATTTGCCTTTTGAGGACCTGCCTGAAGAATGTTTGGTTACCTGAGATCCATCAGGAGAAGAAGACCTGGAGGATGTTGATGCTGGAGTATCGGTAGAAAACAGCATATGAAACTTAGCTGCTCTGTTCTGTAAGCCCGGTTTGGACATCAGAGAGCAGGATGGACAATCCGGAACGGAATGGTCAGGCCCCAAACATTTAAGACACCACTCATGGGTATCTGTGACTGAAATAGTACTGGTACACTTGGTGCATTTTTTAAAACCAGAGGCTGGTTTTTCCATGAGGGAGAACCTGAGAAGGCCTAGAGGCCTCACAGAAAAAATACACCAAGTGAGGAAAAAGTAATTTTTTTTTTTTTTAAAGAAATAAACGAAAAAAGACCGGCGGTACCGGTCCGGAATCGGGGAAGGCAGACACGCGGTCAAAGAAACAAATTAAAATAACAATTTCTTCAGCGGTGACAGGAACACGACCTGCTGGCTCTGCGGAAAAAGAAGAACTGAGGAGAGTTGGTCAGGAAGGCGGGAAGGCAGCGCACATGCGCTGTGGGAGGCCCCAAAAGCTTCCTTTCTGGGAAGCTGGGGAGCTTTCCCGCGCAGGCTCCGTCGGTTCCGACGTACCCATATGTCATATGTGAGGACTCATTCCTGCTTGTTCCTGGAGATCACCTATTACAGGTGAGTAACTACGCTTTCTCCGGGAACAAGCAGGAAGTCAGTCCTAACATATGGGACGCTTCAGCTACAGGCTACCGAGAACCTGTACAAAATGTCATGGCAACCAGAAAAAGTGAGTCGTGAGCTGCAGCAATTAAGTCCCAGCTGAGAGACCCAAGATTCCAGTAGAGAACAGCATTTCGGTAGCCTGAACATAGAAGGGTCGGAGGGCAGGAGTTGCCTACAACCCGAAGAGATTACGGAGTATGGCCTAGCCCAAGGCACTGTCCTGTTGGGACTCCCTCTCCAGGCAGTAGTGAGCTGCGAAGGTATGTACCGAAGATCAGGTGGCAGCCCAGTACATTTCTGTAACAGGTACGGAATGCAGATTCGCTACAGAGGTAGCCATGGCTCTGACTCAGTATGCCATGACACAGTGTTCTAATGAGATCCCAAGCTTTTGATAAAGTCCCTCATGAGGCAATGTACTATTGCTGATTAGGAACTGGAGAAGGCAATGCAGTCTGCCACCCAAGTGAACAGAGTTCGCTTGGTCACTGGAAGTCCCAGTCGACTGGAGTCATAGAAGACGAAGAGCTGAGGTGCTTTGCGGTGGCCCTGAGTCTGCTGCAGATAGGATAGAGCCCTCTTACAATCCAGAATATGGAGGGACAGTCTCCGCCTTGCCATCTTGAGGCCTCGGGAAGAAGGTGGGAAGCACCACCTCCTGGTTGAGGCGGAAGGGGACACCACCTTTGGGAGAAACTTGGAATGTTTATGTTTATTGAGCTTAATATACCGCCCTTCAGTAAACATCAGAGCGGTTCACATGATACAATAACAAAGAAATCATATTTGTGAAAAGGGAAAGGAAGTTACAATAAAAACAGGAAAGCAAATCAGCAGAATCGGTCAACGAGACAGGAAGGGGGAGAGGAGAAGAGGGAAGAGAGGGGGAATGGGCTACACAGAAGGGTCAGGGAGGTCAAAGGCAAGGGCAAAGAGATGGGTTTTGAGTTTGATTCTGAAGGTGGTAAATGTCTGTCCAAGCCGGATGGAGGTGGGGAGAGAGTTCCATAGTGCAGGGCCAAGGAAAAAGAAAGCAGAGGAACGGGTGGACTGGAGGTGAGCGTGAGCAGGAGAAGGAAGATGAAGGCGATTGAGGTGCATAGACCGTAGGGAGCGAGCTGAGGAATGAAAATGAACGAGGTCTGCGAGGTACTGAGGGGAGTGGGAATAAAGAACACGGTGAAGAGTGGTCAGGACCTTGAAATGGATACGGGACTTGACAGGAAGCCAGTGGAGGTGAACGAACAGGGGTGTAACTTGATCACGGGGAGAGGAGTGGAAAATGAGATGGGCAGCAGTGTTTTGGATGCGCTGGAGGAGGTGAAGCTGAGTGACAGGGAGACCGGCTAAAATAGAATTACAAAAATCAACACGGGACATAACCAGGGACAGGAGGAGTGTAGTAAGTGCTTGGGCGGTGAGAAAAGGCCTGATGGCACGGATCTGGCGAAGGAAGTAGAAAGAGGATTTTGATATATGAGCGATGTGGTCGTGGAAAGAGAGCTGAGAATCGAAGTAAACACCCAGATAGCGGAAGGAGGTGACCAGTGGGATTGGAGAGCCAGAAAAAGAGGGGGCGATCTGAGGAGAGGTGTCACTGCGAGAGAACCAGATGGCAAGGGTTTTGGTGAGGTTAAGGTGAAGACAGTGCGTGGTGAGCCAGTTGGCAACGGCAGTGAGGCAGGCATTAAGAGGGGAGAGATCGGGGGAAAGGGGAGAAGTGTGGTGAAGAAGAAGCAAGTCATCGGCGTAGTAGAATGCGGAGATACCATGTTGCTGAAGCAGCAAGGCGAGGGGGTGAGAAAAATGTTAAAGAGGAGGGGGGCCAAGACAGAACCATGGGGAACACCACAGGGGAGAGGAACGGGCTTAGAGGGGGAAGAGAAGGAAGAAGGGGGAAGAACGGAGTAGGACCGAGAAGAGAGAAAAGAATGGAACCAATGAAGAATGGTGCTGCAGAGGCCAGCATGGCCAGCAAAGGCCAGCATCCTGAAGACTGCATGTCAGTTTCTGAACCAGTTGCTCCATAAAGCAGTCATTTACTTCATCTAGAAACGTTATCTTCCTAGCATGTCCTGATGTGACATTGATCCAGTCAATACTAGGGTAACTGAAATCTCCCATTATTACTATGTTGTAAACTTTGCTAGCTACCCTAATTTCTGTTAGCATTTCATCATCCATCTGTTCATTCTGTCCAGACAAACAGTAATACACCCCCACTGCCAATTTTTTCTCCTTTTGCATGTAATTGCTAATCAGAGATTCTACAGTGTATTTTGTTTCCTGCAAACCTCTATCCTGTTTGATTCAATGCCCTCTTTAACATATAGATTCACTCCTCCACCAATGTGAGCTACCCTATCATTGTGATATAGCTTGTAGCTTGGTATCACAGTATCCCATTGGTTGTCCTCCTTCCACCAGGTCTCTCCCATCTTATTTTTTAGATTTCTAGACTTTACATACAAGCATTTCAATGTTTGTTTTTTGTTCATATTAACTGTCTGGCTATCAGATGACAGGATAATTTGAAATCTTTCAACTCTGTCTGTTTTTTACTTAAAGGCAACTGGGTTACTTTTATCTTTATTGGAACCTCTCTATTGGGATATCCTGACTTCCCTGTTCTGCTAATATCCTTCAAGGATACATCATTCCAAACGTCCAAACCATGCGCTCTTGGGCGACTGTCGCCTTTCCCCCATTATCTAGTTTAAAAGCTGTTCTCTCCTTTTTTAAAGGCTAATGACAGCAGCCTGTTTCCACCCTGGTTAAAGTGGAGCCCATCTTTTCAGAAAAGTCCCCCCCCCCCCCCCGAATGTTGTCCAGGTCCTAACAAATCCAAAACTCTCTTCCTTGCACCATCTTCTCATCCACGCATTGAGACTCCGGAGCTCTGAATGCCTCTTGGGTCCTATTTATTTATTTTATTTAACAGTTATTTATATACCGCTCTTTCCCTAGTATCAAGTGCGGTTTACATGGAACAGTATGTTAATTGGTATGTAATATACCAAGTCAGTTTACATAGAACAGATAATTATAATTTACAAGGAATGTTGTAACATTACAGATATAACATATTAGAAGATATATACATTGTTAGTTTAAATCTATGCGTAGAAAGAGAAGCATTTCTGAAAATTCTATCATAGAGGTTCTGGATTTCAACTTTCTTACTAAAACCCTAAATTTGGCTTTCAGAACCTCCCTCCCACATTTTCCTATGTCATTGGTATCAACATGTCTAAAACCTTGTCTAGGTACCGCATGAGATCCACTACCTTCGTAGTAGGCAGGCATGTTATCAGGTGAACCTCACGTCTACCAGTCACTCAGCTATCTACATGCCTAATGATCGAATTGCCAACTGTAAGGCCATCCTAACCCTTCCACCATGGGCACATGGCATTGGAGACACATTCTCGGTGTGAGAGAGTATTACATCACCTAGAGGGCAGGTCCAAGCTACAGAATCACTTTCTGCCACACCAAGGTGATGTTCTCCTTTCACATGACCTCTCTCCTCCATGGCAGCAGAGAGGCTGCCAGAGTGGAGGTGGGACTCCTATAGGTCTCATCTATATACCTCTCTGTCTGCATCAGTTTCTCCCAGTGCACTACTCTAGCCTCCAGAGATTGGACTCATTCCCTGAGAGAAAGAGCTTTTTGCACTTAGTGCACACAAGACCTTTCACCAACTGGGAGAAAATCATACATGTAACACTCAGTGCAAGACTGCACAGCCACCATGTCACTGCTGGACTGCTGTCTGCATCTTAGATTTAAAAATTTCTCTTAGCTACTTAAAGTTGTTAGGGGAATAGGGATACTTGAACCAATACAATTATTCTTAAGTATAATGGACTTTAAATGTTCACCTCAAGATGAACTGCAAGGGCTTAATTAACCTAACCCTAAGGCCTAATAACCTGCTGATGAAAATCA
Source organism: Ichthyophis bannanicus (assembly GCA_033557465.1). Taxonomy (NCBI): domain Eukaryota; kingdom Metazoa; phylum Chordata; class Amphibia; order Gymnophiona; family Ichthyophiidae; genus Ichthyophis; species Ichthyophis bannanicus. The sequence goes on along the minus strand of CM066033.1, from coordinate 364,121,299 downwards.
GTTAAACCTGAAATTGAGTAAGTTCACTCCCTTCCCCTTAACTGGGTGGTTTTTATTTGGGGGGGAGGGGGGGATTTAGTGCCATCAAGTCAGTGTTGACTCATAGCGACCCAGCTACCTCTGGTTTTCTTGGCATTGTAACACCGGAAGTAGATTGCCAGCCTTTTCTTCCGAGGCAATGAAGGGTAAAGTGACTTGCCCAAGGTCACAAGGAGTGCCAGTGGGAATCGAACCCTTGATCTTCTGGGTACTAGGCAGTTGCTCTACCACTAGGCTACTCCTCCTGGTTTAGGAGGCTATAAATCAAGGATTATGCCTGGGGTGGGTGGGAGGGAGTTGGGGAGTGGGTGGGATGTCCTATTTGTATCTGTGTTTCTAAGAATCTCTTAGTTTCCTGGGCAATTCATACTGTCCTGGGTTTGTCAGAGGGAGCTTTTCAAGTTGCCCCTTTGATCTTTCACATGGCTTGAACAGCTATTTAAAACAATTTCACAGTTCTCTCATCTCCTACTGGAGGTATGTGGCTTTGAGCATCATCCCATGAAAAAATGAAAAAATTCTACATCCTGATCGCATCCCAACATAGGAAGTATGAACTGGTTTCTCCCTGCTTATTTATATAGTACATCATAACCTGACTGTCCATCTGAATCATGACAACTTGATTGGCCAACTGATTTCTGAAAGCCATTAGAGTAGTGGTTCTCAACCCAGTTCTCTGGTACTCCCAGGCTAGTCAGGTTTTTCAGAATATCCACAATGAATATGCATGAGATAGGCATACAATGAAAGCAATGCATGCAGATCTATCTATCTCATGCATATTCATTGTGGATACCCTTAAAACCCAACTGGACTAGGGGTACCAGAGGGCTGAGTTGAGCATTCAACATTGCTCTCAGTTCCAGAAAATTGATTTGGTGATGGTTTTTCTGGATAGACCACAGGCCCTGGGTGTGGAAACCATCAACATGAGCATCCCAGCCCAGTTTGGATATCTGTCATTAGCAACTTTTAGTAGAGGAAAATTTGGAAGGGAAGACCTTTCACCAAATTGGAAAGATACATCCACCAGGACAGGGAGTCCTGGACAGGATGTCCTTGAGTCTGTGAGTAGACTGCATCCACTGAAATTGTCTCATGTTCCATTGAACCCGTTTCATGTTGAGACATGCCAAGGGAGTGACATGAACTGAAGCCATGCGGCCTAATATACTCAACAATGATGTCTGTTGTATTCCTTAAAATAATGCCACCAGTCAAATGAGCCTGCTTGAAAAAGGAAGAGCTTTGCTTGAGTCATGCCTGGTAGGACTCTAATGAATTCCAATTGGTGGGATGTGCTGAGGTTTGACTTGGGATAACAGATAATCAAAAAAAAATTCCTAATTTTACAAGGTATAGCCAGCAAAATCAAGCTCAAGAAAAGCATACACACACATAAATCCAATTTTTATCAGTATTTAAAATTACACATTTATTTATTTATTTAACCAACCATTTTTCTATACCGCCTTATCTTAAAATCAAGGTAGTTTACAATAAAACTTTAGTTTACAGAGAACTTACAATAGGAACAATTAAAAACGTATCCGATTAGAGAGTAACTTCATTAGTATTTAAAACATGGGATAGGAGATCTGGGAACGTTAATGTTAAACTTATGTACAAGTGTGTGTGTGTGCACGTGTTCGTGAGGAGGGGCATCAGGTTTCATTGAAGCGCTCAATGAAAAGAAGGGTTTTGAGCTGTTTTCGGAATTCCTTTATGTCTGTGGTGGTTCTCATTTTCTCTGGGAGAGAGTTCCAGATACAGGGAGCGGCAAGCAAGAGTGCCCTCTTGGAAGTAGTTTGGCTTTTGATAACCATATAAGAAAATTATATGTTGAACAAACATATTTAAATTCAATCCATAGCATCAGATTACAAATTAAACAAACACTCAGGATAATAGATAACAAAACCTAGTAGCTCTAGCACCCAGGTGGTCAGACATACAAATTCTTGAACCCCTTCCCGAGTGGTGCACTTGATCAGCCAATTGTCCAGATAGGAAACCATGGGTATGCCCAGACTGCATAGACAACCACAAGGCATTTCGTGAACATGCAAGGTAGCAGCAAGACCAAATGATATTATGTGGTTTTGGACATGGTGTGTTCCTACAATGAATCACATATGCTTCCTTTGACTGGGATGCATTTGTATGTTGGTGTAGGTGTCCTTTAGATCCAGAGAACATAGTCAATCCCCCTTTTGAAGACAAAGAATCAAGATGCTGAGGGAAAATATCCTGAACTTTTCCCAGACAAGAAATGTGTTCACATCGCTTAGGTTTAGGATGGGATGGTATTCCTCTATTTACTTTGGCACCAGGAAATGCCTTGAATAAATCCCAATCCTTCCTGTCCTGTGTTGGCAGCCTAAAGGGTGAGGAGTTCCTGTACTGAGAGTTAACTGAATGGGCTCGTGGTGGGCAATTTGGCAGGAGCTCTAATAGATGCAGTTAGTACTCCTCCCTGACTATTTTCAGGGCCCATAAGTCATACATCACAAGGGGCCAGCAATCTGGAAAGAAGGTAAGCCTCCCTCTGACTGGCAGGTTGATTAGGAGCAGGACAAGGTAGCAGCTATGTTCACCAGAAGTCTGTCAAAATTGCATCCTTGCTTTTAGCTGGGACACTGGCTGGGGCTTCTAAACCTTTGGCTGCCAAGGGCAGGAAGACAAAGGTTGCCTGGTTAGGAGAAGCAGAAGGGGAGTGGATACCCATGCCTATGAGAATATTAGGACCTCCAATGTCCCCCACTGTGGAACCTCCTAGATGAAGCGGCCTGGTTGGTAGTGGACCTGGAGAGAATTCACAAGGTGTCAGCATGCTGCTTGATCATGGTCACAGCCTCCTGGATCTTGTTTCCAAAGAGATTGCCATAGAAGAGGAAGCCCCTCCTGAGAACTGAAAGCAGCAGAAAGGAGCAGGAGAGCCACACCACTGAAGGACAGGAGCTTTATTGTCTAACCAGGCCTGCCCAACACGTGTTTTGGCCGAAGCCTTCTTCAGGGGACAGCGACCTTGTGTACAGATACATACATAAATGCAATGTGTGCCTTCGAGTCAGTCCTGGGTTTTCTTGGCAGTGTCACCGGAAGTAGATTGCCAGGCCTTTCTTCCGAGGCAATGGAGGGTTAAGTGACTTGCCCAAGGCCACAAGGAGCACTAGCAGGAATCGAACCCTGGTTGCTTGGTTACCAAGCCAGTGCTCTAACCACTAGGGTACTCCTCCACTCCAGATACATACATAAAAGCATATAAAACACAATATAAAAATGAAAACATCAGATTGAACATATTAAAAACAAACAACTCAAAGGTAAAATTGATCAGAATCACAAAAAAGAGCCCAATATAAGAGGGGCATAAAAATAAGTTATATAAACCCAAATAAAAACATGTTTATAGTACTAAAATCAATAAATAAAAAGCATTACAAAGGTATACATATACATGAAACCATAAATAAAAACGTAAGTGAAAACCATACAAAGGTGATAGAAAAGAGGGGATACAACAAATAACCTAAAGAGAGATACAATGGAAAAGAAGAAAAACAGTGTATCAAATGGTATATAAGTAGTAACTCACCACTTGAAAAGCACCTCTAAAATGTAACTAATGGTAAATCCTATTAATCTCTCCAAATTGGAACTACAGAGATGAAAAAGAAAGGAAAAAAGCAAAAGGAAATCATCCACCAGTAATAATTCATAACCAACCATTATCTTGTTGTGGGCCCAAGGGGAGGAGGATATGAACAAACTGCTAAATTTTAGATGTTAGAACAAAGCACCAAGGTGGTAAATGATCCGGAGCCACTAATAGTGTAATTTGGTAATATGTCTGTACACATCTAAGCCTTGTAAAATCATAAAAAGCAGACACTAGATGTGTTACACTCAATCCATATGGGAGAGGATGATGTGCATATATGAGGAAGACTACAAACATATATGGGAGCAAGGAACAAGGGGACTACAAATTGATCAAATGAAGATAAAAAAACAAATTCAAAAACAAACTGTCAACAGCCACCAAATCGTGTATAACTGACTACTTCCATGGGCCATAAATAATCTTGGTATCCACATTTCAAAAGAAATACACGTTACTATTCCCATCTGCCACACCAGTAGTCACAGAGGCAAAGGATAAAACATTTCAATGTTTTGCCTTTGTGACTACTGTTTTTGAATTTGTTTATCTTCATTTCCTTGAGCACAGTAGGTGGTTGAACTCCAGTAACCTCTTCGGCTTTGGGAACTGCTAACACCTAATCAGGAGTTAGTGGGCCTGATTATCTGAGAGCAGCTGAGAGCCTGCATAAAAGGCTCCAGTGCCCTGCCCTGTTCAGGTTTTCCTACAGGAGCTCTCCAGATCAACCAACAATATCTAAGCTCCATGAACAGAACAATGGCTGGGAAAAATCGCATCACTAAAGCTGTTGCTCCCGCTACAGCTTCTGCCTCGGTCCAGACAGAGGTTCTAATGCCAGTTGAAGGACCGGTTCCATGTGCAGGGTGCCTGCATGCTGAAGCTCTGAGGAAACAAGTGGAGGAACTCAGAGAGGAGGTGGCGAGGCTGAGGAGCATTCAAGACAGTGAGAAGTACATTGATGAGATGCTTCTTGCAGCAACCAAGCTCTCCAGCAGAGGAGAAGATGGGTGTCAACAGAATGTCGATGATTGGACACAAGTCACCAGGGCCTGCAAAATCACCAATCCAACTTCTCCAGCCCTTGAATTGAAGAACCATTATGCAGCCCTGGAAGTGGAGGTGGTGAAAGCATCCCTGAAAAAGGGAAGAACCAGAGCTCAAGTACCCCAAAGTTGCAGAATCAGTGACCACAAGGAAACGAAGGGTAGTGTTGGTTGGAGACTCTCTTCTGAGGGGTACTGAGGCGTCCATCTGCCGACCAGACTTGATGTCCAGAGAGGTATGGTGTCTGCCTGGTGCCAAAATCCAAGATGTTACGGAGAGTTTGCCAAGACTCATCAAGCCCACTATTACCCAATGTTGCTAATCCATGTTGGAAAAAAATGATACTACCAGGTATAACCTCGGAACGTATCAAAAGTGACTTCATGGCTCTGGGACAGAGGGTGAAGCAGTTAGGTGCATAGGTGGTGTTCTCTTCAATCCTCCCTGTTGAAGGTAAAGGCCAAGGCAGAGAGGCTCGCATCCTGGAGATGAATGCATGGCTGCGTGGATGGTGTCATCGAGAGCGTTTTGGTTTCCTAGACCATGGGATGCTGTTCCAAGGGTTGCAGAGCAGAGATGGCATCCATCTGTCCAAGAAAAGTCAACGCGTCTTCAGTAGTAGACTGGCTAATCTACTGAAGAGGGCTTTAAACTAGATTCGTTGGGGATGGGTGAAGAAAGCCCCCAGGTAGGTGATACATTAAATAACTTTATGGAAATGGGTAACAGGGGTAACATATGGAAAGCAGTGTGTATAAATGCCCGTAGCATGGGAAATAAGATCCCTGATGTTGAAGCTTTGGTGGGAGTGGCTGACTTGGATTTAGTGGCAGTTACAGAAACATGGTTCACAGAAAACCATGATTGGGATGTAACTATACCTGGCTATACTTTATTCAGAAAGGACAGGGTAGGAAGTAGGGGAGGAGGAGTGGCACTATATGTAAAAACTACTATTAAAGCTTAGGAATTACAGAGCTTAAAAGGGAGAGGGGAGGCATTGTGGGTTAAACTAGAAAGAGGGAAAGAGAAATCTATTTACTTTGGTGTGATATACAGACCTCCCTCACAAGAGGAAGAGGTGGACAGAGTTAATTGAAGACATGTGCAGCATTGCTAGGAAAGGGGAAGCGCTACTGATAGGAGATTTCAATATGCCAGATGTTGATTGGCACATTCCTGCTGCAGTATCATCTAGAAGTAAGGAGATCTTAGATTCTCTACAGGGAGAACTGTTCAGGCAAGTGGTAACAGACCCCACACGTGAAGGGGCCATACTGGACTTGGTGCTTACCAATGGTGAAAGTGTTTCTGATGTTGTAGTGGGAGATCATTTTGCATCCAGTGATCACCAGATGGTGTGGTTCATTATTAGGACTAGGGCTGTTAGAATCCATTCAAAGGCGAAGATCTTAGACTTTAGGAAGACTAACTTTGCGAAGATGGGCCAATACCTCAGGGAGTCGTTAGTTGGATGGGAACAGCTGAGGGATGTAGAAAAACAGTGGGAAAAAACTGAAAGGGGATATTTTAAGGGCAACCAACCTTTTTGTTAAAATGGTAAATAAAGGTAAAAGGAAAAGGAGACCGCTATGGTTTTCGAAAGAAGTAGCTGACAAAGTGAAGAAAAAGAGGGAGGCCTTCATGAAATACAAGAGATCACAGAGAGAGGAAGACAGGCATCTGTATTTGGAAAAACTTAGAGAAGCTAGCAAAGTAGTCAAGAAGGCAAAGATTCCAAAGGAGGAGGAAATAGCCAATGCAATAAAATGGGGGGATATGACATTTTTCAGATATATTAGTGAGAAGAGGAAGGGCAAGAGTGGTATTGTCAGACTCAAGGGTGCAGTGGAGGAATATGTAGACACTGATAAAGATAAAGCGGAATTGCTTAACAAATATTTTTGTTCTGTGTTCACAGATGAAGAACAAGGAGCAGGACCTCAGAAAACACCCACAAATAGGAACAGAAGCAAAAGACATCTTGAACAATTTTCAAAAGACTGTGTTCGGGTGAGAAACTATCTCAACTTAAAGTAGACAAAGCGATGGGACCGGATGGGATACACCTGAGAATACTGAGGGAACTTGGGGACGTTCTAGCAGCTCCACTGACTGACCTATTCAATGCCTCGTTGGAGTTGAGAGTGGTGCCAAAGGACTGGAGAGAGGCTCATGTGGTGCCTTTACACAAAAGCGGAAGTAAGGATGTGGTTGAAAACTACAGGCCAGTTAGGTTAACTTCGGTGGTGAGTAAATTATTGGAAACGCTGCTGAAAGAGAAAATAGTGAGGTTTCTGGAGTCCAGCGGATTACAGGATCCGAGGCAACATGGATTCACCAGAGGCAGGTCTTGTCAGACAAATCTGATTGATTTCTTTGACTAGGTGACCAGGGAGTTGGACCGAGGGAGAGCTCTAGATGTGGTGTATTTAGATTTCAGTAAAGCCTTTGACACTGTTCCTCACAGGCGACTTATAAACAAACTGAGCACCCTAGGGATGGACCCTAAAGTTACTGCTTGGGTTAGAAATTGGTTGGGTGGGAGGCGACAGAGTACAAGTAAATGGAGCTCACTCTGAGGAGAAAGATGTTATCAGTGGTGTGCCCCAGGAATCTGTCCTTGGTCCGATTCTTTTTAACATCTTTGTTAGTGATATAGCGGAAGGGCTTTCAGGTAAGGTTTGCCTCTTTGCGGATGATATCAAAATCTGCAATAGAGTAGACACCCGGGAAGGGGTAGATAACATGAGGAGGGATCTAGCTAAGTTTGAAGAATGGTCTAGAATTTGGCAGCTGGGATTTAATGTTAAAAAACGTAAGGTCATGCATTTGGGCTGCAGCAATCCAAGGGAGCAATATAGTATAGGGGGTGAAGTACTTTTGTCCACTAAAGAAGAGCGGGACCTAGGCGTGGTTGTGTCTGATGATCTTAAAGTAGCTAAACAGGTAGAAAAGGCGACGGCAAAAGCTAAAAGGATGCTTGGGTGCATACGGAGAGGAATGGCTAGCAGAAAAAAGGAGGTGATAATGCCTCTGTATAAGTCTTTGGTGCGACCTCATTTGGAGTATAGTGTGCAATTCTGGAGACCGCACCTTCAAAAGGATGTGAACAGGATGGAGTCGGTGCAGAGGGTGGCTACTAAAATGATTAGTGGTCTTCATTATAAAGCATATGAGGACAGACTGAAGGATCTTAATATGTACACCTTAGAGGAAAGGCGGGATAGAGGTGATATGATTGAGATGTTTAAATACCTCCGTGGCATAAATGTTCAGGGAGAGAGCCTCTTTCAATTGAAAGCAAGTTCTGCTACGAGGGGACATGGGATAAGGGTGAAGGGAGATAGATTCAAGAGTGATATGCGGAAATATTTCTTTACGGAAAGAGTAGTGGATCCGTGGAATAGTCTCCCAGTGGAGGTGATAGAGATGAGGACAGTAACTGAATTCAAAAAAGCATGGGATAAACACAGAGGATCTCTAAAGGTAAAAAGGGGACTGTTGTAGTTGTTATGGAAGAACAGACTAGATAGGCCATGTGGTCTTTTTCTGTCGTCGTATTTCTATGTTTCTATTTGATCAATTTGTAGCCACATTTTAAAGGTGCTTTTCAAGTGGTGAGTTACCACCTATATACCATTTGATACACTGTTTTTCTTCTTTTGTTTTTTTTCCCCTGTATCTCTCTTTAGCTTATTTGTTATATCCCCTCTTTTCTATCACCTTTATATAGTTTTCACTTATGGTTTCATGTGTATATATATTGTTTTAATCCTATTTATTCATTTTAGTACTATAAACATGTTTTTATTTGGTTTTATAGAACTTATTTTTGATGCCCTTCTTATACTGGGCTCTTTTTTGTGTGATTTTATCAATTTTACTTTTTAGTTGCTATTTATGTTTTAATATATGTTCAATTTTCATTTTTATATTTATTTATTATGTTTTATATGCTTTTATGTATATATCTGTACACAAGGTCGCAATCCCCTGAAGGCAGCTTCAGCCAAAACATGGGAATTAAGTCGGTAAGACTATCTCCTGGTTGAGATGGAAATCCAAGACAACTTTCGGAAGGAACTTAGGGTGAGTCCGGAGGACCACCCTGTTCCCACAGGACTTGGTGTAAGGGGCACCGGCCTTGAGGGCTTGCAGCTCGCTGATTCACCAAGCCGAAGTCAGCACCAACAGGAAGATTATCTTCCAGGAGAGGTGCCGTCGGCTCAAAGGGTGGCTGTGTCAGCTTCATGAGCATGATGTTCAAGTCCCACTCTGCCGGCGGAGGCTGGACAGGGGGTTTGGAAACCAAGAGGCCCAGCATGAAGAGGGAGACCAGAGGCTGGCCCGAGAGAGGTTTTCCCTTGACAGGAAAGTGGTTGGATTAAATGGCGCTCAGGTGAACCCTGACCAAACTTGAAATTCAGCCCCACCTGCAAGAGGTGGAGAAGGTACTGGAGAACCCACCAGGTGGAGGAGAACGAATCAATCTGGAGATCGGAGCACCAAACCGAGAAGCGCCGCCACTTGAAGGTGTAGGCCCGCCTTGTAGAGTCCTTCCTCGAAGCAAGCAGGTCTTCCTCGATCTCCTCTGGGAGGTACAGCAAGGCTAAAGAGACCTGCTCAGCCACCAAGATGTTAGGGATAGGGAGCCCAAGCTCGGGTGAAGCACCCATCCCTCCTCATCTGTCATCAGACCCGGGGCACTGCACAGGGAGACCGGAGGCCCCGAGGACAGTCGGAGTAGCAGCCGGAACCAAGGCTAGCAAGGCCATGAGGGAGCCACAAGGATCACCGAGGCTCGGTCCCGCTGAATTTTGTGGAGGGTCCTCGCAATGAGAGGAGTGGGGGGAAATGCATACAGAAGCCCGGAGGTCCAACTCAGAAGTAACGCGACTGGGGCTACCCTGCTTGGGAGCAGTATCGGCCCGCAAAAATGGGGAAGGTGTGCGTTCGCTGGACTGGCAAAGAGGTCTATGGACGGAGTCCCCCAGCGGCCTGCTGAGTCTGTCTGAAAGGATATTGTCTTGGCCTGGGAGGTAGACTGCTCTTAGCATTGTGCCCTGGTGCACGGCGAAGGAGCAGAGAAGGACTGCCTCCCGACAGAGGAGGCGGGAGCCCGTACCCCCTTCCTTGTTTATGTAGAACATTGCGACCTTGTTGTCGGTCTGCATGAGCACCAACTTGCCTCACAAGGGGTGCTCAAAGATCTTCAGAGCCAACTAGACTGCTTGAAGCTCGAGCAGGTTGATCTCCTGCAAGGATTCCTCGGATGACCATCGTCCCTGGGTACAGAGGTTGTCGCTCCCCAGCCTGACAGAAAGGCATCTGTTGTCAAGAAGAGCTTGTGTGGCGGGGTCTGGAAGGGTATGCAATGAAGGAGGCTTCAGAGATTCCGCCACCACTCCAGGGAACTGGATTGACTGTGTGATACTGACATGGGGTGCCGGAGCTGGCCCGAAGCCTGGGACCATTGCGCTCTGAGGCACCATTGAGCCGCTCGCATATGCATGCGAGCGTGGGGAACGACGTGCACAGTCGAGGCCATGTGCCCCAGAAGATGCAGCATGGTCTGCACTGAGACTCTGGATCGGCTTTGGTCCTCTGCAGCCAGAGTGCAGAGGCGGTCTGCACACACTCTAGGAAGGAAGGAAGTCACCCATTCCGTGTCGAGCAGAGCGCCGATGAACTCCAGTGTCTGCACCGAGGTGGGACTTGGAGTAGCTAATCAGAAAACCCAGACACTCGAAGAGAAGGACTGTGTGCGACGCCAAAAGGCAAGCCTCCTCTGCCGATGCGCCAGTGATGAGCCAATCATCTAGGTATGGGTAGACGGATATGCTCTGCAGCCGGAAGTGGGTTGCAGCTGCTGACAAGCATTTTGTGAAGACCCATGGAGCAGACGTGAGCCCGAAGGGAAGCACTTTGTACTGGAAGTGATCCCCCTGCATCCTGAAACGCAGGTACTTCCTGTGCTTGGGGTGGACAGGGATGTGAGTGTAAGTGTCTCTGAGGTCCAAGGAGCATAGCCAATCGCCCTGCCAGAGGAAGGGCAGCAGTACACCAAGCAATAGCATTCTGAACTTCTCTCGCACTAGGGATTGTTTAGGTTCCTGAGATCGAGGATAGGGCACAGGCTCCCTGTCCTCTTCGGAACGAGGAAGAGATGGGAGTAAAACCCCCGACCTCAAAGGTGTGGGGGAATCCTTTCGACCGCCTGTTGACCGAGGAGATTGCTCAACTCTTGCTGCAGGCAAGCCTGGTGCGAGAGGAACACAGAAGGCTCTGCTGGTGAAAAGGGGGGAGGTAGTCTGTCCAGACGAAAGCGACAGCTGTCCTGGACTACCTGGAGGACCCAGATGTCCGATGTGATGGCCTCCCACCCTGGGGCGAAGAGGGACAGACATCCCCCCACCAGCAGGGGCACTGCCGGGGGGCGAGAGGCTTTGCGTTTGGCGTCAAAATCCAGGGGCTGGCTGGGGTGGCGCCAGTGGTTGGGTCTTGGGCCCCTTAGGTTTCCAGTGACCCTGAGCTCCCCCTTTGCCTTGGCCACTGGGCGCAGGGATGGGCGGGTAGCGTATCCCTGGTAAGGGAGCTCCTTCCTCTGGAAGAAGGGCTTCTTACTGTGCTGCTTCTTCCGAGGAAGGAATGAGGTTTTGCGAGAAAGACAGGTGTGGATCATGAAGTCCATCTCGATCTCGGCCACTTTGTCCTCCATGGGTTTGCCGATCTGCTGTTCGCCGAGGCAGGGGACATCCAAGAGTTTTTCCTGGACCCACAGCTCCAGGTCTGAGAACTGGAGCTACGCTTGACGCCAGGCTCCGATGCCAGCCACTGCCACATGGGCAGAAGATTCAAACTCATCATATGTGGCACGGGAAGGGTATTACGAGCAGTCCGCGACCGATCTCAAGAGTGTCTGAAAACAGAGGTGCTGTTCACCTCCAAGGCTTATGGAGAGACTGCCGAGCTCTTTAGCGAGGTCGCAAAGGAACATACCCATAATATAGCTGGTATGCCTGGATGCGGCATGTCAGCATGGATCTCTGGTAGGCCTTGCGCCTAAGGGCGTCAAGGGCATGGGATTCTCTACCAGGCGGAACCGAAGAGTGCGAATTCGGACTCTTCTGCTTCTGCATCGCGGATTTCACTACCATGGAAGTATGAGGAAGTTGGGTCTTTCGAAGCCCAGGGCCGAGCTGGACTCTGTACATGGCATCAAGTCTTTTACTGACAGTAGGGACAGAGGCGGGTGCTTCCCACATGCGGAGAAGCAGCCGTGTCAAGATGGATGGCACAAAGACCGTGAGAGACTCCCTAGGGGGAGGCTCGTATTGCAAAATGTCAAGTTCCTCTGCCCTTGGCTCTTCCTCAGTCTGCGTGGGCAGGTTGAGTGCCCAAGCCATATCCCACACAAATACCAAGAAGAAGGTATATTCAGGAGATGACCACCTTTGCGAAGCAGGCAGGGACAGGTCAGAAAGAAGATCCCTATGGGCGTGGGTTTCAGGGGACATGTCCCCGTCCAACTCCCAGCCTGACAGGTTCAAGAAAGACTCGGAGTCAGGCTGTCCCATGGCCGAGGCCCATTTGGAGCTGGAGGCACTGACTCTGGAAGACCTCACTCCCGAGGAATGGGACAGCAAGCGAGACCGGTGCAGAGGACCTTCATGAAGCCCATAGGTCTCAGGGGTTTCCAAGGCAGTTTTCAGGACCTCAGATGAGGGCCCCTCGGTCTCAAGGCGCGGGCCAGTTGTGCTGGGCAAAAACGCCTGCTGAGCAGCTAGGAAGGCAGAAATGCTGCGCTCTAGTGCCAGCATTCGGGACTCCCACTCAGGAGTGGATCCCTGGTACACCAATGCTGGGGTTACTGGGTCTGGCATGGAGGAGGAGAGGGTGTCCTCACTGGGACGACCCTCAGGAGACTGGGTGCCATCGCCAGAGGCCTCCGGTATCTATAATGAAGTAACTTTCAAGGCCGCCCCTTGTCTGACTCTCAGGAACGCCGGGGAGGGCTAAAGGAACGAGCGCAAGACTATTCACGCTTATCCGGAGCCCCCGACAGTGACTTCAAGGTCATCTTCTTTTTTCGCCATTCCACCTCGGGTGAACCATGGTCGGAGTGATGCCTGGGACACAGAGTCACTGTGGGGGACCCCGCAAGTGGTGGATTGGTGGAGCGGGCCACCACCGGAGACCCCAGGGCTGCCTTATGAAAAATGTCATCCGATTTCTGCTTATGGCTTAGCAAGGCTTTAGCGGACATTTTCTTACAGAGTGAGCAGAGCTCCGGGTTGTAGTCAGCCCCAAGGCACCGCAGACAACAGTCATAGGTGTCTGTGAGCGACATAGTTTTGGAGTATGTCACATTTTTTTAAGCCAGTGGCCATGGGGGCAAAAAGAGCCCCTGTGTTGAGGCCAACAGTTATAAAAAAGGGTGCAAAAAGAGCCCAAAGCCAGAAAAAGAGAGGGAAAAAGGGGATCCCCTAGCCCATGGCCGAAGCGGGGGCGCCAGGGAGGACGGGAGAGGACTGGTGCAACCGGGAAAAGGTCCGAAGGGCCAGGGAAAAAAAACCTTTTTCTGAGGGACGAGGACGTGTGTCCGAAGGGCTCCGCAGAAAAAGGGAGACTGAGCAAGATGGCACACTTGGGCGGGAAGAGGACCATGCATGCGTGGCAGCAATCCCAAAGGCTTTCTTTGAAAGCTGGGGAATTGCTCCACACGGGTTCCATCTGTGCCGACGTCACCCATAAGTGAGGACTGACTTCTTGCTTGTTCCTGGAGAAATAAAGGAAACTACAACAATTGAAAAATACTAAACCAACGGAAAATAAAGAGAAAAAATGCGGCAATGATGACGGCAGGACAAGACACTTGCACACAGCCAAATGACAAAGAAATCGTCTAGTAAGAGTAAAGTTAGAACACTACGGGATGTATGCCAAAAAGCATTAAGTGAGGTTTGCAGAAAATGGAAGTCTGAGGAGATGAGGTGTGATGGCGGCAGGCAGGAATACATGTGCATGTGTGGAAGGGACTGCTCAAAAAGCTTCTAGAAGGCGCTGAAAAATATTCCTGTGCAGGACTCCATCAGTGACGTCTCCCATATGCAATAACTTGGCCTGCTTGTCCATGGAGAAAATGGACTATTTGCATATTGCCCATTCTTCCTGCAGGTAAAAGGATGCATTGACTCTGAGTTTGTGTGGCTGCCAGAAACCATTGCTTTGCTTTGACTGTAGCTGCTGCGCCTCCCCCCCCCCCCCCCCCTCAAGAAGCTCCTGCCCTAATTTGCCTAGTGGTTTGCCCCACTCTGCCTGGCAAGATCCGAGAAGGTAGACAGATTCCCTGCTACTTATCCTAGGGACCAGCAGTGGATTTCCTAAAGTCCACCTTAGTAATGGTTTATGGACTTTTCCTTCAACAAATTGTCCAATCCTCTTTTTTAAATCCAGCTACACTAACACATTTTACCACATCCTCTAACAACTAATTCCAGTGCTTAATTATGTGTTGAGTGAAAACATTTACTTTTGCTGGCTTTTTGAAATTTTCTTTATATTTACAAAACAAAGTTTAATATTTAAAAATGAGATGTGTAAATATGCATTTTTATATACTTGTTCTGGGAAGGATGGTGTTGAGATGATTATGATTGAGTTTAATTAAGAAAATCTTATGAAAGGTGTGTGGATAGGGGTCTAAAAGCTAATTCTGAAGGAATGCTGAGGTTTAGCCCAGGGCACTTACTGGTCCTGCTGTCAGATGCTTGTCACCTGGATTATCCACTGTTGGAAACAGGATACTGGGCTTGATGAACCCAGTATAGCAATCTTATGCTCTTCTGAAACAGCCTACCAGCACAGGTAGGGGAGACTAACGTTATGGCTAATACTGGGCATGCTTGAGAAGACAGTAAAATGTTGAGAAGACAGGTAAAAGACATTGGGAAGGGGAAAGCTGATGTTGGGTTTCAAAGAGGAATTTTTATGTGTACCTACCCAAAGCTGACAAATGTCAACTAGTCATACTCAAAAGGCAATTAAATCTTAATAGATACACTGATATCCTTCAGTGGATTTGAATCTATTCAAAATTAATTTTTTTTAAGTGCTGTCAAGCCAATGCTGACTCCTGGCAACCAAGCCGCCCCTGGGTTTTTTGGCAAGATATGACGAAGTAGATTGCCAGGCCTTTTCTTCCAAGGCACTAGATGGTAAAATGACTTGCCCAAGGTCACAAGGAGTGCCAGTGAGAATTGAACCCTGATGAAAAAATATAATTTTATCCATTAGATAATTCCTTACTATTTCCAGGTTTTTATTGTTAGTTTTTCTCTGGCTTTTGAACTTAATCATTTTTCCCCAAAGTAAAATTAGTAAAATTAAGTTCATTCAAATGGATTGTGCACGTCCCATTAAAGAGTCCTAAAACTTTTACCTGAACAAAAAAAGCAGCATATTGTTATACACAGTAATCAAGGGAAAAGAACTATAGTATACCAAACAATGAAGCTGGACAACTGAATGAAGGATGCTTGGAAGGGGAGATGTAGGGTGGCTGTTGAGCTTTGGTGAAGATGGCATTTCATGGTTTGGCTTTGCTTTGCTTTCTCATGAGGCTGGAAAGATTCATATTATTGTGCCAAAGCTGATGAATTCAGGTCCTACTGAAAGAAGAATGAGAATATGCTGTGTGGCTGCATGACCGTTGCTGTCTCACAAGACATCCTGAAAAATTCAGCCTTGAAAGTAACTTCCATTCCAGCCCTCAGGTGCTTTAAGCATATAACAGAATTAACCAAGGGAAGAGAACAGACTTTTTAACAAGAAGCCAAAAATAGCAAAACAATATGGCATACCATCTTCAAAGTGACAGGATCCCTTTATCAAGCAGAAAAAATTTGGACAATGGCAGACCAAATTTAGAAATTAAAAACATCTGAATTAGCAATTTTCATCTATTAGGTTTAAACTGTCCCTGACCAGCTTTGCCAGGAAACACCTGAAAATCAGCTGCCCAAGGAAAGAGCTTACAACATGCCATCTTCCGAAATAATACTGGGACTACTGACAGACATGCTTAAAATAACTTTTTTTTTGCCTTGAGCAGAAAATCAATGCAGGATAAATCAGTAAGTGGGAGGACAGCCAAGGAATGTTGTACTTCATGTTGAAGTACTCCTTCTAACAAAAGCCAGTGCTTGGCTGGCAGCCTATACTTCCAACCTATTCCTGCACTGGCTTGTACGATGACCATATTTATTTAACACATTTCTCAACCGCTTATCAACACTTGCAAGCAGTGAACAGTGATACATGCATAAAAAATTCACAGAGAATATAGTAACATGGTCTTTATCTGCCATCATATACTATCACAAACAGACAATTTCAAATTGTTTTTCAATGATTTTTAAAAAAGATGGGGTGTTTTACCCTCTTTCAAAAAGTCAAATAATCTTTGATAAACCGCACAGTAGTTAGGAGCATATTCAACTTCGGACCTACAATAGAGAAAACCTTGCATTGCGTGGCCTCATACTGGACCTGTGAGACCATCTGAAAAACCGTGGGAAGCAGAATGCAATGTTCAAGAGGGAAAGTAAGGATTTAGTCCTGAATACAGCTTGGATACAACAGGTGAATACACTGACCAAAAAATGAAACAGACACACAAACTGGGCAAGACACGTAATAGGTCACCAGCACAAATCACGAAGTGTAGGGGGTTTTTATAATCATATTTTTTCAAACCATGAACATGACATGCTGCTGCACTCTCGGCAATTTGCAATGGCTTGATGACACACGGTGGCATCCTTAGATATATAAGATTACAGCAGTCCAGGTGGTAGAACACCAATATCTGGACTATTGTTCAAAAAACAATAGATTCCAAAAGCAAGCATAGTCTATGGATTAACCATAGTTTAAAAAACACATTAAAAACTACACAAGCAATATGATCACATAGCCTGAGACGTGAATCCAAAAACACCCTTGGGTAATGAATTTTTTCCTTTATGGGGATCACATGACTGTTCAATACCGTAAGAGGGAGGAGAATAAGCTGTAACCTTCGTAACTATCATTGCTTTTGTTTTCACAAAATTAATGGATAGAACATTATTCGCCACCCACTGTACAATCATATGGAACATTTGAACGACATTCAAGGAAGAAACTACAGATGTCATGGAGAATTACTCAATTAACAAAATATCACTGGCATAAATTGACACAGTAAGATGCACTGAGGGTCCAAATAAATACTGAATAGAGATGACAAGCGTGCACATCCTTGGGGAAACCCATGGCACAATGAATGCTAAGAGGAAACTCGTCCAGGAAGGCATACCTGTAGGGTCCTTCCAATCAAAAATGAAGAAAACCACTGAAGGATTATACTAGCTATACCAATTTCTACTAGACTATGTAAGAGGATAGATGGGACCACAGAGTCAAAAGCAGAAGAAACATCAATAAAGGGAAACAAGTAGGCCAAGTGCTTATTCTCTAAACCATGAAACGTATGGTACAATACCAAGAAAAGCAGAGTCTAAGGGGCATGGCCAGCCCAAAAATATGCTGCCATACAAATAGAATTTGACATGACTCAACAAACTCATCCAATTAGGCAGGCACTACTTGCTCTATGAGTTTTGCTAAAAATGGAAGACATGAGATATGTTAGAGCAGAAAAACATTCTGTATTGCAACAAATGCAATACCAGCCCAGAAGCATCGCAAAGTACAAAACATGCTTTGTTCTTTTATGCCATAGCAGATCACTGTTGTTCACTAGTAACAGATGATTTCCATAGATAGTAAGATTGATCAGAGACATAAATGGGTGATGTCATCTGATGGCACCAAGACAGAACAGTTCTCCCAGAACTTAGTATGAAGCTCTGAGAATGAACAGCCCTTCCATGCAAGTCTCATCTCTTCAATTAGCTACAAAGCTCAAGAATTCAGGCAATCCTCAGGGATGCAGGAGGGACTGTGTGCCTGAACAAGCCTATGGTCTATGAATACCTGATATAGATCAGTAATTATGTATTCTCCATCAACAAGCAGGATTGAGTCAGGCACACAAGTGTGAGACTCCCAAGCTTACAGCTGCTCACATCTTGTGCATTATCCCATACCTAAAAACAGACTGCACAAAAAAAAACAGTGCAAGAGTTGATACACATTTAGACAAACTGGTCAGCACAACTGTCATCTACTGGGTCTTGTTCCAGGCAGTAGTGCAAACTAAAAATATGAAAAGAGGACCATGCCACTGCATTCTAAATTGCCATCTAGCAAGGTAGATTCTACCATAGTTGCAATAACTAATTTGGTGTCATTTTACCTTATTTTTTATTACAGCGCCTACTTGTTTGTAGCAGAACTGTATGCAGGGCGAAGTCCATTTGCTAAATTCTGTTTGGTGACTAGAATACCAATACTACTTGGGTCAAAGACAAAAGCTCCACAGACTTCCTGATTAACTCTGTTCTTGTAGAATAATATGCAAGGACTTTCTTACCAGCAGGGCCGGATTTACCTATACGCCCATTACGCCATGGCGTAGGGCCCACAGCTGGCAAGGGCCCACAAAAATTGAACAAATTAGCTTTTTTTAAAAATAAAATTAAAAAAAAAAAACTGCTGGCTGCCGCTGCGGGGCCCCCTCTGCTGCCGCGGCAGCATGGACTGACCCGCGGGGCCCCCTCTGCAAGCTGAATCAATTGGTCCGTCCGTCCGTCCCTCCCTCCGTGCAGGCTTTGAGAGGCGCGAAGGGAGAGTGTCTCCCTCACGTCTCTGTTAAATTTCCCATCAGCCCCTGCGGGCTTAACAGAGACGCGAGGGAGACACTCTCCCTTCGCGCCTCTCAAAGCCTGCACGGAGGGAGGGAGGGACGGACGGACCGATTGATTCAGCTTGCAGAGGGGGCCCCGCGGGTCAGTCCATGCTGCCGCGGCAGCAGAGGGGGCCCCGCAGCGGCAGCCAGCAGTTTTTTTTAAATTACATTTTACTTTAGGCCGATGGGGGGGGGGGGGGTAGGACTGGTAATGGGCTATTGGGGGGGGCTGGGGCTGGAAATGGGCTGGGGGAGGTTAAGGCTGGAGGTGGGCTGATGGGGTTAGGACTGGTAATGGGCTTGGGGCGGTTGGGGGGAGTTTAGAACTGGTAATGGGCTATGGGGGGGGTTAAGACTAGTAATGGGCTGTGGGCTGATGGGGGCTGTCTGGTAATGGGCTATGGGGGGGCTAGGACTGGAAATGGGCTGGGGGGTTAAGACTGGAGGTGGGCTGATGGGGTTAGGACTGGTAATGGGCTGTGGCTGTTGGGGGGGGTTAGAACTGGTAATGGGCTTTGGGGGGGTTAAGACTGGTAATGGGCTGTGGGCTGATGGGGGCTGTCTGGTAATGGGCTATGGGGGGCTAGGATTGGAAATGGGCTGGGGGGGTTAAGGCTGGAGGTGGGCTGATGGGGTTAGGACTGGTAATGGGCTGTGGGCTGTTGGGGGGGTTTAGAACTGGTAATGGGCTTTGGGGGGTTAAGACTGGTAATGGGCTGTGGGCTGATGGGGGGCTAGGACTGGTATTGGGTTGGGGGTTGCTAGGACTGGAAATGGGCTGATGGGTGGCTAGGACTGGAAATGGGCTGATGCAGGGACTAGAAGGGAATGGATGCTGGGTGAGGCTGGAACTAGAAGGGAGCTGATGTTGTGGGAGGATTAGAATGGGATGGGGCTGGAAGAGTAAAATGGAGAAGGGAAAAATATTTTGTGTGGGAGGGATAAAAAATCTACAATTGGCCGGGTATTGGGAGAGTAAGTGGGGATTGAGGATGGAGGGGTAAAATTTGAGTGGATGAAATAGGAATGAGGAAAGAGCAAAAGGAGAAAGATTAGTATGTTAAAGCAGATGTAGAGAGAGAATGGAAAAAAACTAGAAGAGAGAAGAAAGGACAAATGGACAGCAGACGATGGAGAGTTAGCAGAAGACACGAAGAAACCAGAAGAAAGTGGCTGGAGCAATTGCAGCTGAAAAAAATGCACAAAAGGTAGAAAAATATCTCTTTATTTTGAATTTATTAATTGGAATATGTCAGCTCTGGTAAATGTGCATCATTAACTCTGCGCTTTGTTTAGTACAAGAGCAAATTAATGTATAGTTTTATTTCTACAGTGTTGTACATTCCAAGTTTGGCTTTTGGGATTCCCAGTTTAATTATTGTCTTCCTGTTTCTAAATTGTGATTACTTGTGTGGTGATGGTCTATGTTCTGCATGTGTAACTGAGCTGAGGTGTTCTGTTTATATAATTCCTATTTGACATTGCCACTTGTTCTCTTTCCCCAGTAGGTCATGTATTGTTGTTCTCTGAAATGTATTGGTTTAATATTTGCAGTGTTGCCTTTTGATTGGTAGAGTATGGTGCTTTGTGAGTCCTGGTAGTGCTGTTAGGATACGGCAGGTTTGCTATGGGTTCTAAATGGGCAGTGTTTGTAGTAGTTCCTAATGTGTCTGGCAGTTGGCACTGGATTATAGTAATGTAGAAATCTTTTAGTCTTTCTTTATCCATACACTCATTAAGAGGCACGTTTACTAAAAGTTAGTATATGGCAGCGATGGCGAACCTATGGCACGCGTGCCAGCTGTGGCACGCGAAGGCCTTGCAGCTGGCACGCGGGAAGGTCGCACATTAAAAAAAAAAAAAAGCTGCCCGCTGTCGCCGCGGCGGCATGGAGTGTCCCGCGGGGCTCCCTCTGCCCGGCGGGACCTCTCCCGGCGCTGCTCAGCCCCTCTCTGCCGGCTTGCAGAGACGCGAAGGGAGAGTCTCCCTTGAGTCTCTGTTAAGCCCGCAGGAGCTGATGGGAAATTTCCCATCTGCCCCTGCGGGCTTAAGAGAGACGCGAGGGAGACTCTCTCTCCCTTCGCGTCTCTGCAAGCCGGCAGAGAGGGGCTGAGCAGCGCCGGGAGAGTCCCGCCGGGCAGAGGGAGCCCCGCGGGACACTCCATGCCGCCGCGGCGGCAGCGGGCAGCTTTTTTTTTTTTTTTATTGCCATGAGCCGAGGGAGGGGGGTTAAGACTGGCAATGGGCTAGGGAGGGAGAGAGGGGGGTTAAGACTGGCAATGGGCTAGGGAGGGAGAGAGGGGGGTTAAGACTGGCAATGGGCTAGGGAGGGAGGGAGGGAGGGAGGGAGGGGGGTTAAGACTGGCAATGGGCTAGGGAGGGAGGGGGGTTGAGACTGGCAATGGGCTAGGGAGGGAGGGAGGGAGGGAGGGGTTGAGACTGGCAATGGGCTAGGGAGGGAGGGGGGTTGAGACTGGCAATGGGCTAGGGAGGGAGGGAGGGGGTTGAGACTGGCAATGGGCTAGGGAGGGAGGGAGGGAGGTTAAGACTGGCAATGGGCTAGGGAGGGAGGGAGGTTAAGACTGGCAATGGGCTAGGGAGGGGGGGAGGGGGGTTGAGACTGGCAATGGGCTAGGGAGGGAGGGGGGTTGAGACTGGCAATGGGCTAGGGAGGGAGGGAGGGGGGTTAAGACTGGCAGTGGGCTGGGGAGGGGGGTTAAGACGCAGTGGGCTATGGGAGGGAGTTAAGACTAGCAATGGGCTGTGGGCTGATGAGGGCTGGCAATGGGCTATGAGCTGATGAGGGCTGTCTGGAAATGGGGTGATGGGGGGGTTAGGACTGGTAAAGGGCTATGGGGGGGTTTAAGACTGGTAGTGGGCTGATGGGGGGGGTTTAGGACTGGTAATGGGCTATGGGGGGGTTAAGACTGGTAGTGGGCTGATGGGGGTGTAGGACTGATAATGGGTTATGGGGGGGGCTAGGACAGGAAATGGGCTGATGGGGAGGGGTTAGGACTTGAGGTGGGCTGCTGATGTGGTTAGGACTGGTAATGGGCTGTGGGCTGATGGGGGGGTTTAGGACTGGCAATGGGCTATGGGGGGCTGACTGGAAATGGGCTGATGGGGGGTTAGGACTGGTAAAGGGTTATAGGGGGGGGGCTTAAACTGAAAATGGGGTGATGGGGGTTAGGACTGGAAGTTGATTGACGGGGGGCTAGGACTGGTAATGGGTTGGGGTGTTGCTAGGACTGGAAATGGGCTGAGTGGAAGGGGAGGCTTGAACTGCAAATAGCTGATGGGGAGGGGGCTTGGAATGGAAATGGGCTGTGAGGGAAGGGAGCTAGGACTGAAAATGGGCTGATGGAAAAGCTAGGATAGGACTGGAAATGGGCTGTTGGGGGGAGCTGATTGGAAATGGGCTGTGGTGGGGGCTTGAATTGAAATGGACTCATGGAGGGGCTAGAACTGGAAGTAGGCTCATGGGGGGGCTTGGACTGGAATTGGGCTGAGTGGAGGGGAGCTATGATTTGACATGGGCTGATGGTGGGGCTAGGAAATGAGTAGAAATGGGCTGATGGGGGGGCTAGGATTGAAAATGAGCTGATGAAGGGACTTGGACTGGAAATGGGCTGATGCAGGGACTAGAAGGGAATGGATGCTGGGTGAGACTGGAACTAGAAGGGAGCTGATGTTGGGGGAGGATTAGAATGGGATGGGGCTGGGAGAGTAAAATGGAGAGGGGAAAAATATTTTGTGTAGGAGGGATGAAAAATCTACAATTGGCCAGGTATTGGGAGAGTAATTGGGGATTGAGGATGGAGGGGTAAAATTTGTGTGGATGAAATAGGAATGAGGAAAGAGCAAAAGGAGAAAGATTAGTATGTTAAAGCAGATGTAGAGAGAGAGAGAATGGAAAAAAAACTAGAAGAGAGAAGAAAGGACAAATGGACAGCAGACGATGGAGAGTTAGCAGAAAACATGAAGAAACCAGAAGAAGGTGGCTGGACCAATTGCAACTGAAAAAAAAATGCACAAAAGGTAGAAAGATATCTCTTTATTTTGAATTTATTAACTGGAATATGTCAGCTCTGGGAAATGTGCATCATTAACATCTGCGCTTTGTTTGGTACAAGAGGAAATTCCTATTTGACGTTGCCACTTGTTCTCTTTCCCCAGTATTCTCTGAAATGTATTGGTTTAATATTTGCAGTGTTGCCTTTTGATAGGTAGGGGTATGGTGCTTTGTGAGTCCTGGTAATGCTGTCAGGATACGGCGGGTTTGCTATGGGTTCTAAATGGGCAGCGTTTGTAGTAGTTCCTAATGTGCCTGGCGGTTGGCACTGGATTATAGTAATGTAGAAATCTTTTAGTCTTTCTTTATCCATACACTCATTAAGAGACATGTTTACTAAAAGTTAGTGTATGGTAACATTATGCAAATATTTATGCAAATAAGACCACTTATGCAAATGACGTGCTGGCACTTTGAGGAAATTCTTTGGTTTTGTGCGGCAGTTTGGGCACTCGGGCTCAAAAAGGTTAGCCATCACTGGTATATGGTAACATTATGCAAATATTTATGCAAATGAGGCCCCGCACCCCCCTTGGGCCGCCCCTGCTGGGGGCCCACAATTTTTGTTGGCGTAGGGCCTCACTCAAGGTAAATCCGGCCCTGCTTACCAGTCAAGTGCGAAATGCTTTCTTCTGTTAAATCTTATGGGGCTTGGACAGAATACAGAACATACCATTTCTTCATTAATGTAGAAAAGTGTTAGTATGTCGGGTAGAAATTTGGGGCAGGTTCATAGAACTACCTAGTTATGATCACTTACAGGCTTATTCTGTCCCTGATGTAGATCCCCTCAGTACATCCGGTCTGAGACGGAAGTACAGAGGGGATCGCGATTCTGATCCCGCGGGAACAGAATCGCGAACAGTCCTCTACGTGCAGGCCAGGTCTGCGATTCAGCCGGAGACCGCCCACCGCCCTCCCAGATTGCGTCCCCTTCCCCGCCCCAGTCTATCTTCCCCACAAAACCGGCGGGAAGGTTAGAGGTGGCGGGGTCAGGCACGAATAGCAGAGATGGACGTCCCGCTGGACTTCCATCCCTGCTATTCGTGGCACAGAATAACCCCCATTATATATATGATTTGAAGGTTATCAGTGCTTGAAATTTAGTTGCTGTCCCAGCAGAGGCAAGAGCTACTAGGAAGAGCACCTACAATCAGGGGCAGCTCTATAATAAAGTGGAGAGAGGCGATGACCTCAGACGGCAAACTTTTGAGGGTGGCAAAAAATACCCCCCAAAACAGCCACTTCATTACGCCTTCAGATTTAAAAAAAACAAAACAAAAAACAAAACGTGGACAAGCTGCTGCTGCACCACACGCCTGTAACACACCGGACTCTCTGGGAAAAGAGAGTGTGGATTCCAACTCGAAGGAGGTGGCGCAGGAAGTAGTTAAGCTTCTGGAACCTAAATTTTATATTGTGATGGAGAAATTAGATGAGATGTCACGTAGAGTGGAGGAAGTGGAGCAGCGGGTAACAGCGTTGGAGGATAACGAAGTGCAACATGAATGGGAGGCACAGAAGCAGCAAAAGCACATTGAGGCGCTCATTATAAAGGTGGATGATTTGGAGAATAGGTCTCGTAAGAACAACCTGCGCCTTGTGGGGATTCCAGAGGCCTGGATGGACCAACAACTGCCGAGGCTATTTGAAGAATGGCTGCCGAGAGAGCTAGGCCTGATGGATATCCAAGGGAAGATTAAAGTGGAAAAAGCACATAGACTGGGAGCGAAAGTGGATGGCAGAGAGCGCCCACGGCCGGTGTTGACTCGGATCCTTAATTTCCAGCACAAAGCTGCATTGCTACAGGCCTACCGGAAAAACCGCAACCTGCGCTTAGAGAATAAATCTATTTTAATGTTCCAGGACTATTCTGCTGCCCTCAGGGCAAAACGGAAAGAATTCTCGCCAGTGTGCAGTGACTTAAGAAAGAGTGGTATATGATTTGCACTGAGCTACCCTGCCACCTTAAGGATCTTTCACAAAGGTGCAGAACACACCTTTGAACAGGCCCCTGCTACAAGGAAATTCATAGCCACGTTGCAGCAAGAGAATGGACAGGCTAAGGATCAGCAATTGAGCAGCAGGAGTTGGCAAGTAAATGTACTGCGGAGAACAATCGACTTGTCAGTGATTCCCCGATCATGGGATTCAATGTGTGACTACAGTCTATGAAGGGTAGATGGCATATGTGAGACTGAATAGTTCCTGTATGGACCTGCTAGGCTATCCCCCTGCCAGGGCAGTGGCCCGGAAGTGTGGACTGGTGATCTACCCCGGCGTTGGGGTTTTTGCTGTGGCAGAGTGGACTAATGGAGGTTGGGGGGAAGGGGGGGAGTGGGTAAAGGGGATGGGATTGTATGTCTGGTTTCTTGTTTTTAGAATTGTGTGGGTTGCAATGGGGGGTGCTGCTGTTTTAGAGAGACTAGGGGAGGGTTGTAAGAGGGATCTGAAAGGAGGAAGGTCGGGGGGATGGGGGGGAGGGGAATACTATAGGGGGAGGGCCCTGCAGCACAAAGATAGATGTTCCTCTACTGGAAAGAATGAGTGTGGCTCCGGGGCTGAGGGTGGGTGGCTCTTGGAGGAATTTGTGATGACTGATGCACCTATAGATGGCCCCTTAGTAAGTCATGCTGCCTAGTATTAAAATAGTCTCTTGGAATGTGGGGGGATTGGCTCACCTATTAAGCGCACCAAACTGCTCCAAGCCCGGAAGCGTAAGGGAGCACATATCGCGTTGCTGCAGGAGACCCACTTGAGTCTCG
This sequence comes from Ichthyophis bannanicus, assembly GCA_033557465.1. Classification (NCBI taxonomy): domain Eukaryota; kingdom Metazoa; phylum Chordata; class Amphibia; order Gymnophiona; family Ichthyophiidae; genus Ichthyophis; species Ichthyophis bannanicus. The sequence continues at coordinate 364,095,851 of CM066033.1, read as the reverse complement.
CAGAGCATGGCAAATTGGCTCGTGATTGGGTGATGAAAACCTATGGGGAATCATCGGGGACCAGGAAGGCAGGGGTGGCAGTGCTTATCGAAAAGGGCCTGCCACTGGAGGTGATTAAATGTGAGGCAGATCCATGGGGGAGATTTATCTTCCTGCAGGCAAAATTATATACGGAGGAACTCTGGATAGGAAATGTCTATGCCCCAAATGAGTACGACCATGATTTTTTCCAGGTCCTGCTACAGTTTGTCTTGAGAGCATGTCCAAAAAAAGCTGATCCTAGCAGGGGACTTTAATTGCCCACAGACCCCCTGCAAGATAGACTGGGGAAAGGGGATACAAGGGCATGGTCAAAAAAGGGTATAGGTTATCTATGCAGGATGGGAGGTCTAGTGGACGTGTGGCGGGCCCTCCATCCTGGGGCCCGTGAGTACACCCATCAATCTAGGGCACATTTGACATGGTCCCGCATTGATTACATATTAGTGAATGAGGGAGGGTTTGCACAGGTCTCCCAAGCAGGGACTGAACCAGTGATGGTCTCGGATCATGGTTTGGTTTGGGTTGCCTGGAAAGATCAGGGCGCGACCAAAGCGGGCTGGAGGTTCCCAGCATATTTATGGGAAGACAAGGATTTTAAAGCGTTTCTTGAGAAACAGTGGGATGAGTATACATCGTTTAATGACAACCCCCAGTGTACCCCACTCCTATTTTGGGAAGCTAGCAAGGCAGTCGTGGGGGCGTTATCATTGCTTATACCATTCAGAGACGCAAGCACTTGGACCATAGCCTTCTCTTGTTAGAACGTACCTTGAAATCATTGCAGAGACGACACAGTAGGTCTCCGGGCAAGGGTATCCGCCAAGAGTATCTTAGGGTGCAAGCAGCATTCAATGATTTACTCCAAAGGAGAGCCATTATGTCATTACAATACTATAAACACCAGTTTTACAAATCTGGTAACAGGTCAGAGAGGCTGCTGGCTCGAGTGGTGAGGGACTGGGGGGGTGTGCACTTTGTCCCAGTTCTCAGAGGCGAGGGAGGGTGGGTGGGATGCATAACCAGCCATGCCAGATCGCATCAATATTTCAGTCTTTTTATGCCAAATTGTACACAGAAGAGGTAAGTGATCATAGTGCAGGCCAGGATTTTTTGGATGCTCTGAACCTCCCGAGGTTGACAGAGGAGTCCTTGGTGGTGCTAAATGCTCCTACCTCGAGTGCGGAGATTCAGAAAGTGATCAGGCACAGCAAACTCCATAAAGCGCCAGGCCCGATGGCTGTGGGTCGGAGTACTATAAGATTCTTAAGGCCAGACTCACTCCCACACTTGTGGAGATGTATGGGACGGTGCTCCAGGCAGGATGTTTCCCTAGAGACATGAGGTGTGCAGATTTTCATGTGATTTCGAAAGAAGGGAAGGATCCCCATGACCCTGCCTTCTACAAGCCTATATCTTTGATAAATTTTGATATAAAACTCTTGGCCTGTATTTTAGCAAACAGGTTAAATCTAATTTTACCCTTCCTAATTGGCCTGCGGCAAGTGGGTTTTGTGCAAGGGCAGGATGCCACTAGTAACATCTCGCAGCTGATTTTGGGGATGGAGTACTGCATGAAGGAAGGTATCCTGCCCCTTCTGGTGAGTTTAGATGCAGAGAAGGCATTTGACAGAGTCGCTTGGCCATATTTGTGGCACACCCTGCAGGGCTTTGGCTCCTTGGCACCTTTTTTGGACTGGGTCCGGATACTCTACACTGCCCTGCAGGCAAGGGTTGGGGTGAACTGTGTGTTTTCGGAACCATTTTCGTTGGAGCGGGGGATGAGGCAGGGCTACCCCCTCTCACCTTTGCTTCTGTACTTTCCTTGAAGCCTCTACTGAGAATGGGGACGGAGGAACTGAAGCTTAGTGCACTTGCAGATGATATGCTCCTCTGTATGAGAGACCCACAGACATCCCTGCCACGAGCGCTTCATATAATTACTCAGTTCAGAGGGTTCTCAGAGTTGAGGATAAATCACACTAAGTCGTTGGCGTTGGATGTGGGGGGAGGGTGCGGAAGATGTGGGCTGGATCTTTCCCACTGATATGAGCAATGGGCTCTATCCGTTACTTGGGAATCCAACTCCCAGATGATCCTGAGAGGTTATATAAGAGCAACATCCCGGGTATGCTGGAGAGATCTCAAGTGAACCTTCAGAAATGGACCACCCTTCCGCTTTCTCTGCGAGGGCACATAGCTTTATGTACGATGATGGCGTTGCTGAGGTGGCTCTATGTGCTTCTCCTGTTGCCAATATGGGTGTTAGCCAAGGATTGGAAATGTCTTGACAGAAGTCTTAGTCGTTTTCTTTGGTGAGGCAGGTGTGCCCGCATCTCCTTGCAGGCCCTGATGAGGCGTGGGGAAGAGGCGGGATTGGGATTTCCCTCACTGGGTAATTACAACCTTAGGAGTATGGTGCGGCATCTGATGGGGCTGTTGACAGTTGAAGGGGGATATGCTCCGGTGTGACAGCTGGATTGGCTATCTACCCCCTACCATCGTCTGTATGTGTTACACTCGGCCAGCGTATGCCCACAGCGCTATGTAGGGGGGGAGGGGGTACATGGGGGCTCTGCAGACAGCATGGCGTGCCTTATGCCAATGCTTCTCTTGGAATTGGAGATGCTCCCAGCTGCTCCTCCTGGTGGGCAATCCAGAGATCCACCCTGGGTTTTCCTCGTTGGCTCTCTGGAGTTGGGCCCAGAAAGGTATTGTATTGGAGATCTTTGCATGATGGGGGAGAAGGGGCTGGACAGTTTTCAAAATTTGTGCGCGCAATATCAGTTAGACTTTAGAAAACTACTTAAGACACACCTTTTCCAAGTGCATTACAACTTAACCGCATGAAATATGCTAACCGCCTGAAACAAACTCAGCAATGTGTAAATTGTATATAAGGATCCTTTGTAAGTCCTAACAGACAATTGTAAATATGTATTAAGTATCCTGTATGTACCTGCAATAATCAATTAACTGTAAATCCTTTAACCCCTTGATTTTTGTGCACTATCGCCCCCACTAATCGCATTGTATATACCTTAATTCTGGCCGGTACAGCCAAATCTCCCATGTATAGAGGCCGCTACTGATCACTGGAAGCAGCGGGTTACAAATGTATGCTAAATAAATAAATAAATAAATAAATAAGCATGATGTTTTTCTGTTACCTGCAGATAAGGCATTATATCAGTAGTTTGGCATGTCGGGCCCCTGGGCTTAACACCCGGGGAACGAGGGCCCTATTTGCGGAGCTGGCGAAAGGGGGTACCCGGGTTAGGGAGCTTAGGGATTTAGTTTGGCCTGTGTGTCACCACAATTATTTATTTAACAGGCTTTATATACCACTTTATCATTTCAATCAAAGCAATTTACATTGAAACTTAAACTTGGTAATGTACATTAAACAGGGACATTGATAACTTCGATTTTTCTGAAGCAATGGAGGGTTAAGTGACTTGCCCAAGGCCACAAGGAGTGCTAGTGGTGCTATTTGGTGCTATTGGCAAAACGATGGGTCTCAGATGGCATAGACAAAGTGACTCTAGAGTTATTGCAAACTGCTCTCACAGATATCTCCAATGTTGGGTGGGTCTACCTGCAGAAACTTCAGTACAAATTCGTATGGGGGGCTTATACACATGACATGTGGGCTTACAAAGCAGGCTTACGGAAGGATAAGTGTCAGTGGTGTGAGGCAGCTGCAGGAACCCTAGCCCATAAATTATGGCATTGCCAGGCCGTGCAGATCCTATGGAAGCAGGTGTGCGCCAGATTGGGTGGGATACTTACGGTCTCCGTGACCTCCTCTGTGGACGTATGCTTCTTACATAGCTGGGAGTTGGAGGGACAACTTTTAGTCTCTAAACAAAAATCACTCTTTGAAAGAGGCTTCCTAATGGTCAAAAGGGTATTGCTACGCCACTGGATTGAGGGAGGTCCTCCGGGAGTGGGGCAATGGGAGCAGGCAGTTATGGATCTGATGCGCATGGAGGGGCTAACAGCAAAACAACTTGGGGTGAAGTATTGGGAGCACTTTCTAGGGCTATGGATGCCTCTCATAGATATATTGTCCCCAAGGGTGCGAAGCGCACTACTAAACATTTGAAGGTGACCCTCTACTTGGGAAGTAGGCCAACCTCAAGCCATCGTAGAGCCATGTTAGACACTGTGCCAACTCACACACAGTGGAGGCTGAGAGGGGATGGATTTGAGGAGGTGGAGAAGGATTAGTGCTGCTAGGGGGTGGGAAAGGGAGTAGAGGGGGGAAAGGGGTAGAGTAGGGTATAGGATTTCAGAATTGTAGCTGACTGGTGATAGGGGGCGGGAAGTTGTGGCTGAGGTTGGGGGGTCTTGTTATGGTTATGGTTGTCTGTTACACTAAGTGTGTTCTCTTGGGGACAGGCTTTGGGAGTTTGGGTAGATTTTATTGTTCAGATTGGTTTGGGATCTGTTCATATGTGTGAAAACCAAATAAAAAAGATTTGAAACTAACCCTTTATGTGAAAAAGCATTTCCTGGTGTTGCTTTAAATGTTCTTCCTTTCAATTTCATTGCATGTCTTCTAGTTCTATATCTTTGAAATAGGCTTTGCTTGCTCGTTAATACCTTTCAAGTATTTAAACATCTGTATCATATCTCCCCCATCCCTCTTCTAAGGTATACATATTCAGATCTTCAAGTCTCTTCTCATAACATTTTAGATGCTATCCTCTGAACTGCTTCAAGTCTTTTTATATCCTTAGTGAAATATGGTCTCAAAAACCAAATACAATACTCCAAGTGAGGCCTCCCTATGATAAAGCCATATCACCGACAGATTTTCTCCCTACTTCAGGGGAATTTCCCCTTCATCCAGTTTTTCACCTTGGCATTGTCCTGAGTAACCATCAAATTGAACACTGGCTGGCCTCACCTCCGCATGATGAGATTGAACGTGCAAAGGCTTAGCTCCCACTTGTCAGGATCCACGATGTTCTGATTCAAGAAGTTGGTCTACACATTGCTGACGTCCACTATGTGAGCTGCTAACAAAGCCACCAGATGAGCCTCTGATCAACAGAGCTCCACCACCTCTATGGCCACTGCAACACTGTGACTGTCACATTGCTTATTGACATATACCACTACCATGGTGTTGTCCAAGAACACTCTTACCATGCTGCCCCTCCAAGATGGACCAAATTTTCTCCCGAACCAGGGAGATAATCCTGGTCTCTAGTCTAGGCTAGTCTGTTGATTGACCAGGAGGCTTCCCAGAAATGGCCAGCACCCCTGAACAAACTGACCCAGGCAATGTGCCCAGCAGGCTGGTATCTGTGGTGACTATTACCCAAACTGGCACCTCCAAAGGCATCCTGTCCAGATGTGAGTTTGTAGCTACCAGGCCAATGTCCTACTTCATCTTCCAGGGAAGAGATATTTGCTTTTCAAACAACTGGGAACAGGGAGAGCAGTGGATAAGATATTCCTGTATGGGGCAGCATGTGCGCCCTGACTAAAGATACCAGTTCCAGGGTAGATGCCATCGACCTTAGGATCTGCAGATAGTCTGAGACCCTGATAGCTGCATGAAAGCAAACACACCTGATCTGCAGAGGGCAGCTGCCGAAATGGTCAGTGGTCTTCGTTATAAGCCATATGGGGACAGACTTAAGATCTCAAGGCGAGAGAGGTGCGATATAATAGAAACATTTAAATATCTCTTGGCATAAATGCACAGAAAGAGAGTCTCTTTCAATTGAAAGCAAACTCTGCAAATGAGGGGACATACTATAGGATTAAGGTGAAAGGGGATAGATTCAGGAGTAAATGGAAATTACACTTACCTGGTAATTGATGTTCCTTGAGGGAGTACAGTTCAGTCCTCCACCACTGGGTAGTGCACCTCCTCCTGCAACATGGAGACTGGACAAGTCAAACTTGTGACATCACCGGGTATATCCTGCTGGTCTTCTCCCATGATCCCCCAGTGACCTACTGTCAAAGCAGACTCAAAGGAGCAAACAAACAACCAGTTAAAGTACTAAATACAAAGCTATGCTCAAACTTCAACTTTAAAATCACAGGGCCCCAAAAAGAAAGGCCAAAAACACCCTCCTCCGTGCCCCTGTCCCCCTGCGCACCAAACAGCGGAAGATAGAGAGCTAGAAGGAAGGAGAACTAAGGAAGAGAATAGGCAGAAAAGGTTGCTCTCGCGATAACCTGCCAATCAGAGCCCGTTGCCGACTCTAGGATCCGAAAGCATACTCGGAATTGACGCCTCGCGTCTGAAACATCCATCCCCGGGCGGGAATGAGGACTGAACTGTACTCCCTCAAGGAACATCAATTACCAGGTAAGTGTAATTTCCATTTCCTTATCGGTCCTACAGTTCAGTCCTCCAGCACTGGGATGTACCAGAGCAGTAATTATTGGGAGGGACCTATCCAGTCGGCTCGGCCCCTAAACGAACAGAGCAGGCACCGACCCCAGCCCGCTCCTCACGTCAACAGGCGGTAAGCCAACCAGGAAGACACGACCGAGAGCCCACTTGGATCCTCTTCACTGGTGAAAACAGCACAGAACTCTGCCCCAAGCAGCGCTAGTGCTTCAGAAAGACAAACTCGCCATCGCAAACACACTGAACGCCCTAGAAACAGACCTACTGAGAAGGCTACCGGAGCTCCGCCTGAAAAATCCGCTTGAGCTCCCCCTTGGCTCTCGACCCCACCAGGGTGTCAAGTGTTAGCAACCGCTGCTTTCCCGCAGAACCCGCCTCCACAGAGGGACAGGCAGCGAAGAGACCTCCCAGAAAGCGACGGAACCTCACCTAAGGTCCAAGGAACGCAGGTTACAAGCAAAGTGTTCTTGCGTAAGTCCCAAACCGACAACTAAACAGGCACAGCCGGATTCCACGAGGGAGAACGGAACCGAGGTCCATCCAGACAGAGGTGGGAAGCAAAAAGAGGGAAATGGAAAAAACCACCAGCGTCAAACACCCTATTTGTCACACCTCTTAAGGGCTTTATTCTTTGCAACACAAAGTAGCTCTACAGCTATGTCCTGGACCAGTTGGAGTCTTTTTAATTGAGAATGTGGAATGCAGCGAAGCAATGAGTTGCAATAAACCAAGCGTGATCCCCCAAGGGCATATAAGAGGGTGTCAAGTGCCCCAGAGTCCAGCGTTGTTTCAGAAGATGTGGAGTCTTACATGGTGTGACAAAAAAGAAAGGAGACTCTGGTAGCCACGCCCACGACGCAATGCCAGTAGGCCAACCGCTTACATCACCTGGATATGCCCTCCGGAATTGGAGGAACCATGCAGAAGTAGCAATCACCGAAGTGATCCATGGGCCCTCTCCAGATCATTGGAACCGCAAAAGACTTTGATGGTCTTTTCCCATCCATCCACAGCCTGAGATCTGCTACACATGTATTGCAGCATATGTGTGGCGCCTAGCTTTTATCCTGATCTTTTATTCTGCAGCCAAAATATAAATTGTAGGCTTTCTGAACCGCCACAGTCATATGCCATTTTTGTGATGTAAAAGTCACATCACCACAACTAGAGCAGAAATTATCTGCATGATTAACACCAGGACGAGGAATCGCCAAATATGCTGTGAGTGACCTATCGGTATAAAATAAATATGTCTTTTTTTTTTTTTTTTTTTACTGTCAAGCGAGGCAAATTTAAGTAGTGACTGCATCAACTGGTTTTGGACAGGTATTTCGATTGGTTGCAAATAAAGATTATGCAAGCTCACGCAAATGTTGCAGAATACACTGGTAATGGTCCCCACTGACTAATGAAGAGCACATATCTTAACAACCAGACCCAGTCGGCCATTTTCACTATGACCTCTGAAAGGCATAGAATGGACCGGGCCACGGCCCCGTACCAATGCGTCGACGCTATCCAGTAGCCTCATATGTCCTCTGCTAAACATCGACCCGTCGCCGCAGACTGACAGGTCGCCATGAGGTCCAATATGGGCTGACCGCATCTGAGCACACGCGGCGCGCACACCGCCTGATGCAATCTCACTCCTCCGGCAAACACTCGGACCCCGCTAAGGACATTCGCCACCACAGTGTCCCCACCGAAACGCAGGCCGCCAAGGCTTCAACCGCGCACGCTGTCCCTTCGCTCGGGCCACCCTGACCACCCGACTGACTCCACCCTGCCGATCGAAATAGGCCACCATCCCGGAGATCTCAGACAGCACCTACAGCGCTCGATCCGCTACCGTGTCCGTGAACGCCTGCCACGCTGACGTACCGCGTACCGTTCCAGTCAGACGATGGAACACTGGGCGTGCTGCGTACACTAAAACGCCTTGTACATAAAGGATCCCCAAAATGTAGCTGAGTCTAACCACGCTCTGGCCACGCTCCCGGAAGAAAGGGACAGAACTTTATAAAAAAGAAGTGGGGACAATTAGGAAGGCTTTCCTGTTTGATTCTTCTTTTTTTTTTTTTTTTTTTCCTTTTTACAACTCCATAAGGGCCACAAGGCACACAACCGAACAGGGCATTGTCCAGAGAACGCAAGGCCACTCCTCCAGGCTGACTCCACAGCCTAAACCGGCAGTCACCTTGGCTGATGCCGAGCAGCGCGGAAGCCAACTTGTAAGCCCAGCATATGAAGTATGCCTACTAGTACAGCATTCCACAATGGAGGGACATGTAACCGTACGGCTTTGAATATGAACCTACAGATATCCCGCGCTTGCTCCAAGACAAGCACTGTGCAGCCTACTGGTCTTCTCGGAGCACCGCCACGACCCGAAGACCTAAACCGGCCAGCAAAAGACGATGTATGCTGGACCCGAAGGAACCTGGTTGAACGGATCCCAGCACTCCCTGTATCATTAGGATCGGAGCCTCCCCCCAAGGACTCAGCCCTGGCTGGAACCAGCTGAGCATAACTCCAGGCCCTGCGGCGAGCCCCCACGAAGAAGTGGGACGTAACGATGCCTTGAGGAAAGGGAAGGCCCAATGGGTGAAGCAAGTTGCTAGCTGACCAAGGGAGTAAACCCCACACGCGCACCTCAACGGAAGGTCGGAAGAACCGAGGATTCTGGTCCCACAGGTGCGCCTGCTAGCCTATAACAACATACACCTCCGCAGGTACAAAAAACGTAAATTGTGAGCACCTTCAGGGGTAAAGGGAATAGACGACAGCCTCCGACTGTTGACCACCTTTTCTTGCACAACAGACAGCAGCACCCCACCAAACAAATGATTGGGAATATATGACCTCAGAACCCCAAGACAGAGGTAAAACAGTAGAACGTGCAGTGGACGTGAATTTCCAGATCTGCCAGCCCCCCTGCCCACATTGAGAAGAGGCAGAGAAGAACTGGACCGGCGGATCTGGAGGGGTGCCTCCTGGACAGCCGGGCCACCGAAGGGAAAGCTGATGACTGAGGCCCAAACTCCTCAGGATGGCCCCGTCTTGCATTGGCAACCCCATGCAACACCATGACAACCCCCCTCACGATATCCAAAGCGATCTCTGTCATTGCTGCAACAATCACCTGAGCATGAGATCACAGACGGAACACGGACATGCAGACGCACTCAAGGAGAGTGCACCTAAGAAGTATGAGCCTATCCAACATCCAGCACCACATGTCCAGGTGTCCCACTCCTGTCACCCAAAACACAGGACGCTTGAACCTAGGTGACCGTCATAGCAAAGACAGGGAGGCCTGACTGCCGCTATCAACCCTTCCAGGACCCTGGAACACTAAGCCCCAGACTGTGCCATCCAGCAACACTTCTCACGATCCCCAGCAGGGGCCTTTCCCCAGATGGCCCAGATGGGCAGTGTTCCCGCCAAATGGGCAAGCTGCGCTCTGATAACATAGTGCAGAAAACCAAATCAAAGTGTCTTAACCTAGCTAATTTTTGTCTAATAGTGATCATTCATAATATCAGCCAGGCTCAATCATAACATTAGTATTAATGATCTCTAAAGATTGAAGAGTTACTAATGTAACACTAATTGGTTTTGGTTTTTTTTTTAAAGAGCTTCAAAGGCGATCTTGGAAACTACAGACCAATGAATCTGAGTTCAGTGCCAGTTAAATGATAGAACTTGTTCTGAAAAGCAGCACCAAGCTGTCTTTTCAAAGGGTTAATAAACATGTGAGTAAGCCAAATGATATGTATCTGGATGTTTTAGAAGGTACTTGACAAAGCCCCTTATGAACTTCTCCTGAGGAAGGAGATGATGTGCTATTATAGAATGGGAAATGGATCAAAAACAGGAACACAATAGGACTAAATGGCCAGTTTTCTCACAGGAGACCCGTAAATAGTGGAATGTCTCGGGATCTGCACTGGAACTGGCATCTGGTAACATCTACTGCACTGAAATGATCTGGAAAAGATCAGCAAGCATGGTGATCAAATTTGCAGATGGCATAACGACATTTAGAGGCTGTCTGCACAATTTCCAAGCGTATAAACATGGAAATAGCATCCTTATGTAAATGACAATTTCAGAAAGGGCTCAATTCGTAGGTGGTTGTGCCGCCGATGACCCTGAATGGCCAAATCCTAGCACGGAAACCTGCTGCTGACAGACATCGCTAACTGCCAGAATGCAGACAAAGGTAAAGGCACCCCCCAAGAAGTAAAACCCAAACCAATCACATTGCAGTCAAAGAACTATAAACTATCATGAAATTAAAAGGAAATTAAAATTAAAAGGAAATTAGAATTAGAATTAAAATTAAAAGTAACAGCAAAAGTGGAGTGGAGGAGTGGCCTAGTGGTTGGGGCAAGGTACTTCAGGCTGGAAGGTCAGGGGTTCAAATCCCACTGGAGGACAGCAACCTTGGGCCGGAAGGACTGGAGTTTCTAGTCCCACAGGTGCTCCTTGTGGTCTTGGGCAAGCCACTTAACCCTCCATAGCCCATGTTCCCTGTAAAATAGTTATCTCCAAGTTATAATGCCCTGTTCAATGTAATTTCAGTTTGTTCAATGTAAACCGCACTGATGCAGAATAGCGCGGTATATAAGAGAATGTAAATAAAAGGAAGTCCTTATCTGGGTGTAGCCACGTGGAACAGCGTCGTCTGCTCAAACGCGGGGCTGCTCCGCTCTCCGCCACGAGGCCTCAGCCCTGCCGAGAAAATGGCGCCAATCCGAAGCAGGCCCGTTTGGCGCCAAACACCACAGAGGCGGCAAGAGCTCAGAGCCCCTCCATGCGGACTCGAGAGACTCCCTTGTGGCGTCGGGATGCAGCAGTTACCCCGCTGTAGCTGCGGGGTGAAGAGCTGTCCAGACACGCTGCTGCCTCGGGCCACCAGAAGTAGCAGATGCTGCGAGCCCCGGCCCACCGGCTAAAGAACCTCGAACGGCCTGAGGCTCCCGCCGCGATGGGAATCTGCCGCATGGACACTGCCAAAATGCAGGTGTTCCACAGAGCTCTCCCCCGTACAGTCCTGGGGGAGAGATCATCACCGGGCACAGAGACCGAAGAATCCCAAGCAGAGAGGCTAGCTGGCAGCGTGAACTTTGAAAAGTGACAGAACCCCCCTTTACACTAAGGCAGACTAGGTGAAAATAAATAAAGTAAAAGTAAATGAAATTAAATGAAAATGAAAATGAATTCAATTTACAGGATTACACCTAAAGAAGGGCAAAAGAAATGCAAGGTAAATCAAATCCTGACTAACTGCTCCTAAACTGCTTCTCAAGTGAGCCCAGCACCTAGGCTCACTACGTCCTCATGCTGCATGGAAACTGGACACACTGGGGGATCATGGGAGAAGACCAGCAGGATATACCCGGTGATGTCACAAGTTTGACTTGTCCAGTCTCCATGTTGCAGGAGGAGGTGCACTACCCAGTGGTGGAGGACTGAACTGTAGGACCGATAAGGAATATGCAGAAATATTTATTTACAGAAAGAGTTGCAGACGCATGGAATAGTCTCCCAGTGGAGGTAATAGAGACAAGGACAGTATCTAAATTCAAGAATGAATGGGACAAACACAGGTGGTCTCTAAAGGAAAAAAGGGACTGTAATAGTTGATATGGAAGGGCAGATTAGATAGGCCATATGTTTTTTTTCTGCCGTCATGCTTCTATGTTTCTTCTATGCTACTGAATGCTGTCCAATCTTTATGGGGTGAGAAGCACCCTGCCCAAGCAAGCACCCAGACAACAAATCCTAGGAGGGAACTAGGCTGGCTCTTCAGGTAGTTGATCATCTATCCCAGCCTTTCTTGGCAAGTGTCTACCTATGGAGTCGGACCGAATCATGGCTTCCTGAATAAGGGTGGAAAGGTCCTCCCTGTGATAAAGACGTATCATGGATGGATTTTCTCCCTCCGTCAGGAGAATTTCCCCTTCATCCGGTGACTCGCCACTGTAGACAGAGTCCTCCCTCTTCATCCCAGAGCGATCACCAGTAGTGTTTTTTAGAATCACTCCTATCAAAACAATTTTCTTTGCACTCTTTTTGAAGATATTCATTTATCATAATACACGTGTATTATTTTTTTTATATGCAAGCACTACGTACACTCACTTTATGTATTCTGATATTTTTGTTTTCTAGATATTTTTCTTAATTTCTTAATCATGTTATGGAAGAGTGTTCATCGGTGGTGTTTTTAATCGTGATTCCTCCTTGTTCTTGTTTTAGTACTGACGTATAAGATCTTTTCTTTTATATACATAGGTCATAACCCCGTTTTTAGTTTCATAGGCTTTTTTATGGTGTTACCTGATTATTAATAGCCCTTTCTTATTTTAAATATGCGTTGTTTAAATGACTATGTTCTTCTAGCGATTATTGTCCCATTTGATAGAAGAGTAGCTTTTTAATATTTTGTATATGTACCGCTGAGATGATTGTTTTATAACGTCTATTTGATTAAGCCATTTACTTTTAGCATCTCTTGAACACTGATGTTCTATTGTCATTCACATTATGGGTGTGTGTTTCACATAGAGTTCTTGATCTGTATCACTGTTTGAAAATTAGAGCTTGTCTTCAGAGTACATAAATTGTTCTTTTTTTATGTTATGTGATGTTTTCAGTATATGAGTTCTTAGATGGAATATTTATTGTCTTCGGGCTTTCAGTTTTATTTTGTTTCATGATCGATGTAAGCCTTGAAAATCCTTCTCTATAAACCAATTAGATATCTAATTGGTATATCTAACTATCCACTTGGTATTGGATGGTTATTTTTATTAAATGCCTTTCTACATTTAATTTTACTTATGTATTTTTAAACATCAGGACTCTGTTGTCAACCAGAAGATAAAGATGTAGTTGGGTCATTCTAAGCGGAGACAACATGCATGGCGTTTTTCAGCTTTTTTGCTAGAGTATGACAACAAGTGAGGATTTGAATATGGTAAATGTACAATTAATTTTTATAGCTTGCAATCTTTGAAATTGATTACAACAATAAGTTAGTTATATTGTGAAATGGCTAAAAGCAAACAATCAAATCTGGCTATCTGGATGTGTTATAATTACACACTATCGATTTGAAGAGATTTTTATATTTTATGTCTTATTGACTCCCCCTTGAAGAGTTATTTTGAAAGATGTTTCTAGTTTGTGTTTATCGCAGGATTCATTTAGTCATATACAGGGTGTTTTTAATGTCGAAGCACATAATGAGCACAATTATGACTAATATGTGCAGTCAAAGAATGTTTTCACTGTTCACTTTTGAGGTGATATTAATTTTTTGGTATTTCATTCTCTTTGGTTGTTTTAAATATTGAAATTTCAGTTTTTATAAGTAGGCTTCTAGCCCTTTTTCTTCTTTTTATTTTATGAGAGCATTATGGTTATTCCCCAATGAGGCTGGCTGCCTCCAGTAGCATAGTTTGTCATTTTTGGACAGACGTGCCATTTTTTCTTATTACTATATTGTTAATACAAATGTTTTTGATATTCTTAAGCGTTTCATGGACACTGTTTTACAGATATATACTTTTCTTCCTCCTCTGGACTATAACCTTTGATTTTTATGTTTTGACGCCACATGTGATTCTTTTTGTTTACATGTCTAATTATTCTTTGGATGGAGCCACTGATAGTTGATATACATCAAACAGCGCTCAAATATTTCAACAGTTGTTTGAAGAGAATTTATTCTGTGCCACTATTGTTGCATGAATTGTGATATGTTTTGACTTTTTGTGTTTGTATGTTGTCATTGCATTGGCCATGTGGTGTAACATCTTATATATTTATGTACTAATCGAATTCATTTTTATAAACAGATTATTTATTTTGATTTATCTGTGCATATTTGTTAAAATAATTTTTATAATTAGTACTCATTGTTTATGTGTGTACTATTTATTTCTTTATATTTTTATTTATGATGAAATGTATTCTACTTCATTTTATTTTGTTTATTATTTATGTACTGATGGGGCTATATTTATGCTTAGGCCCCCTGATGCAAGCATTCTGCTGAAACACGGGCTGTGTCGGGTCATTCAAATAAATGGATTGAGGAAATTAGACCTTACCTGCTAATTGATGTTCGAGTTACTCCAGTCCAGTCCCAGCACCTTTGAGTATTCACACCCCTCCAGCAGCTTAGAAACTGAGCAAGTCATGAATTTCATGACCTCCCTCTAAGACAGATGGATCCTCCCCCAACTCTCCACCTTTCTTCATCCTTTATACTCCTCCTTATTCCCCGGACCTATGTAAATTGGAGTAAACCTCTTGCAGTTGGGGAGCCATGTGCGAACAGCTAGCCTCAGTTCTCTAATATCTGTTCACAGGGAGGGATTCAGACTGGACTGGAGTAACTCAAGGAACATCAATTAGCAGGTAAGGTCTAATTTCCATTTCGTTCCTTCAATCCAGTCCCAGCACCTTTGGGATGTACCATAACAATACTATCCTAGGGAGGGGGACACGCTAACCCAGCCTGCAGCATTGCCGAGCCAAAATGCACCTCTGCTGAAGCCTGCACATCTAAATGGTAATGCTTTACAAATGAAGACAAGGAAGACCAGGTAGCCGCTCTACAAATCTCTACTGGCGGCACGAGGCTAAATTCTGTTCACGACACTGCTTGGGCATGCGCTGAATGTGCCCACAAACAGACAGGAACAGACCTCCTCCTCAAAAGATAAGCTGAGGAGATGGCCTCTCTGATCTATCTAGAGATGAATGCCTTGGATGCCGCCTCTCCCTTTCGCAGCCCTCCAAACACAAACAGGCACCTGACTTCCGAAAGGCTTCCATGCATGTTGTTGTTGTTAAGTGCCGTCGAGTCGGAGTCGACTCATGGCGACCCTCTGGATAGCTATCCTAAATTGTGTTCGGTCTTCAGTCAGGCGGCTCATTGTTGACAGACTGGTACCCGTAGCTGCTGTTATTGTAGCGATCCATCTCATTGCTGGCCTTCCTCTTTTGCGTTGACCTTCTATCTTGCCAAGCATGATGTCTTTCTCTAATGATCTCTCTCTTCGCATGATGTGTCCGAAGTATGAAAGTCGAAGTCTTGTCATCTGAGCTTCTAAAGAAAGCTTAGGTTTGATCTCCTCTAGTACCGACTGGTTTGTTCTTCGGGCAGTCCATGGTATACACAGTATTCGCCGCCAGCACCATAATTCAAATGTATAATCCATGCATGTAAGGTATCTCTAACACCTGAAGAACATCCAGGCGCTTCAGTAGCTGGTCCAACACATTTGCCCCTAACGACCCTGCGAAGAACGGAAGAGACACCATCTGATTCAGGTGAAAAACTGATAGTACCTTTGACAAAAAGGAGGGAATGTAGATCAATTGTTTACGTTATCAGAATATAGACAGACTAGGGGACATGCAATGAAGCTACAGGGTAAACTATTTAAGACTAATAAAAGAAAATATTTTTTTACTCAACATGTAATCAAACTCTGGAATTTGTTACCGGAGAATGTAGTAAAGGCTGTTAGTGTAGCTGGGTTTAAAAAAGGTTTGGACAAGTTTCTGGAGGAAAGGTCCATAAACCGTTATTAAGAAGGGACCCAGGATATCAATGCTTGACCCAGTACAAGCATTGTGGAACCTGTGTCTTTTGGGGAAATTGCTAGGTATGTATGACCTAGATTGGCCACTGTTGGAAACAGGATACTGGGCTTGATGGACCTTGGTCTGACCCAGTATGGCATATCTTATGTTCTTAGTAACTTAGTGATTAAAAATTCCATCTTTTGAACTGCCTTCCCTTCTCATCTCCTTTCCCGATTGTGGACACACAGAAAGCAGACATAGATAAACACACACACACATATGCACCTACCCACACACCAATAAGCATGCACAGAAACACACAAACACAAATGTGGAGATACACCCACACCACAACCACACGTGCAAAATGTAAATAAACCATATGCATACCCAGAGAACGCAGCGATAAGAAATGCGTACACATGTGCAAATACACATACTCAGAAGGGTTGAAAAGAATTTCATAAGCCATGTTCTGCATGCTTTCCCCACTTGTATTATATTTATTTTTATATATAATGGATTCATTATATATAGAGGTGTAGCATCAATAGTGATGGGGGTGCATATGTATGACTAAGTTTAATTAAAAGCATGCCATGCCCCACCAGTCAGACACAGTTGGGAGCAGTTAGCTAATTAACTGTGCTTCCCCCATACTTGCCTCTACCAGTTGCAAGTTCCCTTCCCAATTTCACATCCAGCCTGCTGCAGGACAGGTAGGTCTTTCTCCTTCACTGGCATACACCCCACCACCCTGCTATTGCCTTTCTGCCTGCCGACCTGCTGGTTTCCTTACTCTTGAGTAGGGCCCCCAACCACCATAGTCCAGTCCTAAGATTGCCAGTGCGGCTGGTGACACTGAGTGATGACCAATATGACTTGACCTGAGGCCTAATCTATACCCATGCAGTGTCCTCAGCAAGGCAGGCCACCAATCTGCCGCTTCCATTTTCCAAGTAGCTGTGCCCAGGCCAGCCATGCTACTCCAGGGCTGCAGAATCTCTTGTGAGTCCAGCATTACTGCAAACCCTCTTCGCACCTGACCATCCTCAGCATGCCTGATCCAACTCTGCCATGAGTGAGGTGAAAACTTGAGCAACGATCATGGGGGTGGGGATGTCAGTGGAGAGAGAGTGAGTGTGGCTGTGGGTCAGTGGAGGATGAGAGGATAACATGGATTGTAGTGGGGTGGATGAAACCAGGGATGATGCTGGTCAAGAGGGAATGTGTGAAAGAGAAGGGGTAGAAGGATAGGGAGAGCACTGCAATGTTCAGATTTTGAACGCAAAATGGTTGAATGGAGAGAGAGTGTAATATGGAGACTGGCTAGGGAAAGAGGGAGCATGGGTGATGGCACAGGGAAGGAGAGTGAGGGATCAAGTGTGTAATGGGGACGGGCTGAGAACAATCAGTGATGGAGATTGTCCAGGAAGGAAGGTGCAATGAGTGATGGGGTCTGGGAGGGAATGTTGTGTGATGGGAACCTGGGAAAGAGTGCATTATGGTGTGTGTGTAATGGGGATTGGCTGAGAAGGGAGGGAGAAGAGCGAGTGATGCTCTGGGAGAGGAAGAGTGGAGGATGGGACTGGCTTGGAAGGAAGACAAGTGTGTAATGGGGATGGGCTGGGAAGGGAAGGACAATAAGTGATGAAGACCTGCGAGAGAGAGTGAGTGATGGGGCGTGTGTAATGAGGACTGGCTGGGAAGGGAGGGAGAGTGAGGAATGTCAGCATACATCAGCATGACATTATGCCTAGCATAGGTGTCATGGCTTTTCCCAGACCTTGGATTACAAGCAGCTTTGTTACTCTGGTGATGTCAGTCTTCAAACTTAATGAGCGCAGTTTACAAGATGAGATTAGCTTTGACCCCCTGGTGATGTCAGATAGGACGTCTCCAGGCCTGATGAGATTAGTCTGCAGCCCCTCCTTGCTAATCAAATGATAGCAAAACTGACCAAAATTATGACAAAGGGAGGTGCTGGAGATTTTCTCTATAAATACAGAAACACAAAAATAGCTCTTTCTCTCTTGATGGGACACTTCCTACTATGAGGCTCTGACCCATACTTCTCTCTCTCTCTCTCTCCCCCCCCCCTTGTTCTTTTCTTTCTCTCTATATTCTTCTTACTATGAGACTGACACACACTTCACACATGCACACATCCACAGACGCAGCTCTGTAACAACCACTATATAACTCTGTTCTGTACCTATGTAATAAGCCTATTTCTATATAAAACTCTTTTTCCAAGCCACACCAGTTTTGGTTGTCTTATTTGTGCTTCTTACCATACTGTGTCTGTGAAATGAACCCAGGACCAAACGGAGAGTAGATATCAGAAGATTACAAGGAATAGAGTTGATTTACTACTCATGCCCTTTCAATACTTTATATAGAAGGGCTCTGTCCCTAGCAGCGCACACTGTCTGGAATTCCCTCCCTCAAGATATCAGATCTACTTATGATGCCAAGGACTTCAAAATAAGACTGAAAACCTCTCTTTTCACTGACTGTTATGGGACTTCACATTTCCCACCCTTATCTTCTACAAACCCTAATCTAATGTATATCCTATATACAGATCACTTATGTTATTTTAATAAGTTCCCTTGACTCTTATTCTAACTTTAATCCTTCCCTTCCTTCATTAGTTCCCATTTCTACCTATCTATACAGAATTCCACTGTATATAATTGTAATCTTATACCTAATGTTTAGATGCTTTTTGTTATTGATTTTATATCTTTGTAAACCGCTTTAATTAAAGGATAAGGCGGTATATAAAATCTGTTAAATAAAATAAATATAGAGCATAATTTCTATGAGTTATTTATATTATGTGTGCTGAGAAGGGGTTATTGCTCTGCATTAAATATATGGCTAATTCTGATTGATGTAATGCTATAGAACACTTTCGGATTTGATATACGACCTAATATAAATAAAATAGTCACTGAAAAAGTTGATGTACAGTATAATTTATAAATTTTATATTTTCTTTATATGTTGCACTACCATCACCCCCTTGCCCCAACACACACTTGATAGCTGCCCAGTCAAGGTTTGTGGAAAAATGGGCAAATCTGTCACATCACCAAGTATCCTGCGCCACTGATTATACATAAATGTATTTTTGCTAAGTCATACTAAATAAAATCAAAAATTTTAAAGCAATAGTCTAAAATAGAAGAAAAAAAGTGATCCTTACTAAATAGTGTTCATCCTGGAAGGCATAGTGCAATGCTGTAATCCACTGATTATCTCCATTCACCAGAACATCCCTTTCTTCTCGAAAGCAAGCTGTCTGTGGAGTTAAAAATCATTACTGAAGTTAGAAGGCACAAAACATTGGAAGAAAGTTTACTCAAAATATTTAATTTCAGTGTGTGTGTGTGTGTGTGTACACACACATACAACATACGCACACATATATGCAGGGTGGCCCAAAAAAAGTGAGAACATCTCATAGCATATAAAAGTTATTTAAAAATTCAAAAAGATGTAAATGATTGACAAATTTAAAAAAAAAAAAGATGGCGACCAGAGATTGTCGAAATAAAGACGTTATATAGCTAAAAAAGGTAAATAAACTATTTAAGCTTTTAATTTACAAGATGATCTCACTTTTTTGGGCCACCCTGTATATAATATATATACACTCACACACACTACCTTTTCTAATTGGAAGATAGTCTACATCTACAACAATTAGTCAAATACAATATAGTATGACAATACATTTTTAAAAACAATTAATAAAAAACAATTTTTTGAACAGGCTGCCTAACCATATGCAGCTGATATGCACATAAGTTACACTGTACTTTTAAAGGAAAGTATGCACCAGTAGTACAGTCAGACCTCAGTTTTTTCGGGAGTGACCCAAGGTGAACACGGATGGGCAAGCAGCATATAGCCTTCCCCTAGCTACAGGTCACTCACCCATGGCGCGGGCTGCTCGGACTTCCTTTCCCAATGTGCAGCTGGCTTCATGTGCACACGTGAATGCAGCATCCCATTCATGATCTTGTGAGATCATGAACAAGACGTGCTGCCTAGGAGGTTTGAGTCCACCCTGTGCTGGCCAAGCATTAAGGAAGACTGTGGCTCCTGGATATCTTCTTCTGGCAGGGCTTTGGGATCCCCCTGCCAGCCATAGTAATTTTTTGGTTGGGCTGGGGGAATTGAAGGGGCCTTAGGCTTCCAGGCCTGTCCGTGGCAACACCCCCCTGGTATGCATTTACTTTCCTTTTGAAAATTGCCACACAAAAAGTACCTATACACACTGACACCTGCTAATTAGCATGTATAACTCTCCTAGTTTAATTCATGTGCATATTTTATAGTACCAGTTATATTGTTATTTTGTTTTATATATCTGTTGTTCATTTGTAAACTGCTATGATTACCCAAAATAGAGGTATAAAAAACACACAAATAAACGTTAACCCCTCCCCTACCTGGTTTCCGGGAATGCCCTCACTCAGATTATCTGTACTTCTTTATGAATACGAGGTGTGATAAAGTATCGTGACTTGTACAATGACAAGAAATATAACACTGACAGTTATTGCACTCAGTCTCCTTCAAAGTAGTCCACTTCTGATAAAACACTTTCTCCAGCTTTCATGCCACTGCTGGAAACAATTTTGAAATGCCTCTTTCATTATGCTGTGAAGCTGCCGTGTCAAATTTTGCTTAATTGTCTCCAAGTCGTCAAAACTCCTTCCTTTCAGTGATAATTTCAGTTTTGTAAACAAGAAAAAGTCACAGGGTGCGATGTCAAGTGAGTATGGAGGCTGACGGATTTGCTCAATTTGGTGTTTGGCCAAGAACTGCAGGACAAGATGTGATGCGTAAGCTGGGGCGTTATCGTGATGAAGCAATCATTCACCATTCCCAGCAACTCTGACCTCATACAACAAACTGCATCTCTCAAATGAGTCAGAACTTGGACGTAGTACTCTTTATTGATGATATGGCCTTTTGGAGCATACTCATGATGAGCAATACCCTGGTAATCAAAGAAAACTGTGAGCATGACCTTGACATTGCTCCTTACCTAACAGGCTTTCTTGGGTCTGGGAGAGTTTGGAGTCTTCCATTTTGAGGAATGAGCCTAGGTTTCTGAGTCATAACCATAAACTCATGATTCATCACCAGTAATAATATTTTAGATGAAATTTGAGTTATTTTCAATGCATTCCAACAACTCACTGCCTGCAGTCAACCTTTTTGGTCAGGGGACAGGAGTTTCGGCACAAATTTTGCCAAGTCTCCTTCCCCAAATTGACAGTAAGAATGGACTGTACCAACCCGAAACTGATGTCCATGTCCTCAGCAAGCTCCCTGATAGTCAACTGACGATTTGAGCATATTGCGGTACGCACTGCTTCAACTTTGTCTTCATTCCTGCTCGTGAGTGGCCTTCCAGAACGTTTGCCACTGTCAACATTTTGGAGGCCCTCTTGGAAACGTCTGTACCAGTCAAACTCGAGCACAGCTCATGCATTCATCGCCATATACTTGCTGCAACTTGTCATTATTCTCTTTGCAGTAGGAGACAAAGGAGAGCAACAAGAACCTGCAACTGTCACAAGGCACTAAAGGGAGCAGGTACAAAGGAGACTTGGCAAATATCCAAATGTGACACAAACCTCTTTATTGGCCCCAACGCATTTCAGCTAAAAAGCCTTTTTCAGGGGGGTCTTTGATTGGTAAAGAATACAAACCTCAAAAAGATATAACAATAAATAAACACAATCAAATAATTAAAACATATTCCAAAATACTCCTATCTCCTAAAACATACAAAATATAATAAACCTTTAATTATAATATAAAAATATAAAATCATAAAAAGACAGGAAATAGAATATACTTACACGTGTATAAAAATACATATATAACCAGTATACACTAATTAAAAAATACATATAAAAACAATTAACTCATTTAGCTTAAAAACAAAAATAAAAACAACATTCATATAATTCATGTGTCTAAAATGCATCAGAAATCTGGTAAGAATCGCATAACAAGGGAATGAGGAAGACAAGAACTTAGATGTACCTTTTAATATCTTGTGGTACACATGGACCACTAGGAAAACAAGATAATAGAAAAATGTAAGAAACATGACAATAATGGATGAATATGCAAATATATATATATATGTAAAAACATATATATTTAAATCATAAAAGCATAAAATAAACCCAGAGGTCAGAGACAAAGGGTAATAATGCATAAATAAATATCAATGAACACCTTCCTATTGTTACATCGTAGAGTAAAGAAGAAAAACATACTTTCAGTCTAAAAAGGGGATATATTGTGTATCATATCCATTTTATTGAGACATTGCCATGACGTTAATCTTGTATGTATAAGAAACCGCACACCCAGAAAAAAGGGGAAACAAAATGTTATCCCACCTTATCACAACTATAAATGCTAAGGCTTGGTTTATTGCCTTAATAAAGCAGAAAGGAGCACTGAACTGCCAGAAGGGCTATACAGCTCATACATTTGCTTTAATAAAGAAAGATGAAAAACTCCCTTGCCATCTCATGTAGCTTTTAATGTTTTTACTATTAAAGAGAGCACTTGTTAATACTATCCACATTACCACGTAATGATGGATCATATTATAGTACGTTATAATATAAGAGCTATATCGAACCATTTGTTCTCCAACTCAAACAGATAAAAAACTCCACTAAGACCTTTTACAGCTAAAAACGTCAAGTATCAAAGAGCATTGAAAACAATGTACAACCATCTATTGTGCCGGAAAAAACTCTGGCTTCTAGTATAACTCTCAAGTTAAGGAGAGATATATCATGAAATGTTAAATAGTGTAGAAAATAATACGTGCGGTACAAATAAAACGGGGCAAACCTAACCCACTAATCGTAAGCATTTGTGATGCCTTATACTGGTCCTTTCGCGTCAACGTTCAAAAGAATCTAAAGGTGAGTCTACAATTTACATCATAAACTGTAAAGATTTCGAAATATTATATAATACATCCTTCCAAATAGCTCATTATACAAGTATGTTTTAAACGAAAACGACAAGAAACACCTCACCGAACCTGATGCAGCTTCCAAAACACGCTACTGTGAAGAGGAGTGCCGTACGTTCAATCGCTCAGTTTTAACTGCATTTTCCCGCCACAGTGGGGTGAGGGGTCACATTTGTGTACCCGCACTAAATGAAACCGCTCTACAAAATACAACATTTCAAGAAAATAAAATTAACTATAAAATCGGGACATGTATACTCCATTTGGGCATAACATATATGTATAGCCTCATTTTTAAGTGGCACTCTCGCAGTCCTTTATTCACTATTTACAATTGTGACCTCTCTAACGGCACTGCCAGTTTCTTCCAAACACATAGCAACTCATAACTTATTAGAACTTCAAAAAATAATATAATGACAACGCGGGCATCACATATTATAAATCGAAAGAACAGAGGTATTACTCAGAACCAGAGTCTATTTAACAAAAAAGGAAAGAAGGAAGGAGAAGAGACAGGGAAAGGAAAGGAGGGAGGGAGGGGAGGGGGGAGCGGGAAAGGGGGGAAAAATGTCTCAATAAAATGGATACGATACACAATATCCCCTTTTTAAACTGAAAGTATGTTTTTATTCTTTACTGTACGATGTAACAATAGGAAGGTTTTTACCTGCTCCCTTTGGTGCCATAAGTCTCTTTGCATAAATCTCCAAGTTTCTGGCAGAATTTAATGCAAATTTGCTGTTCAATTTTTTCACTCATCATAAATCTGACGAACGTGTGCTGCAGCCACGCTACACTCTGCACATGCAGAGCATATAACTAGGTCACTGCATGCTTAATAGCAATGCGGCACGATGTATTGTTATATAGCTACCAAAGTCTTGATACTTTTTGATTACACCTCGTATACTTTGGGCAATTTTTAAAGGCAGCTATTTCTGCATCTAAAACATCATTTTACTTGTGGAAATGCCTTAAAAAATTCAACACACACATGCCCCAAAGTAAAAAGCTAGCATTTTCAAACAGCAGGTGATTCATGGGCATGCTGCTGATTTTCACAAAATTCATTGCTGATTTAAAAGGAGAAATTCACAAATATGGCTGAAATTCCACATACCCTATAGAATGCTGAAAACCTAATTTCCTTTGGAGTAATGCAGTGCCAGGAAATACTCAGATCTGTGAGCAGTGGTTAGAACAACTCCCAGCACACACGCAAGTTTGGAGTTGCTCATAGTGTAGCAGCAAAGTGCATGCAATGAATAAAACCAGGAGTCAGTTCAGGGTCCAAGCCAATTTATTGTGCACAGGCTCAGACAGGACAGCATCCAAAAAGGACTGAGCAATGGAGTACAGAAGCAAATTCCTTATATACAATTTTCACAGTTTGATACAGGCAAACTTTATATTGGTCCCAACGCCCCTTGCACCTGTCCAATCGGGGACCCTCTCTGGGCCTAGCTTCTTGTCCCCCACTTTTCAGACTATTCTAACAAAGGCACAGTCTTAGATATAGACACATTTCTAATTCAAGGCCATTTCTAGCTCAGAGAATGCAGGAACATTTCTATCATCAGCATAGAGGAGTTTAATAAAGGAATTATACAAACTTTTCAAAAGCGGCTTAAAGCAGTTTAAAGCAGATTCTCAAACTCTGGTTCTTTTCAGCACTAGTCTCAGGTGGGGGTTGAGGCCTAGGCCTAGGCCTAGTTTACAGGCCATAGCCTACCACATTCCCCCTTAATTATTCTCAGCCCGAATAGAAAGAGGGCGAGAAAATAATCACATAGCAAATTTAGTTCAAACTGAGGCTTCTTCTCGGGGTATAGCCTGATATTGCCACATAGCTAGCACTCTAGTGGCTGTCTTACGTTCAACTGTACTGTCTATGATGGAGGTGAACATAGGTAAGCAGAGAGGTAGGAAACATGGAAGAAGTAAACACACAGCGATTATAACTAGAACTGCAAACATAAAAGTCTTCAATCCACCCAGGCCCGAAAATAGGGTCCCAGACCATCCACTGAGGTCAAGGCCATTCCAAGTCTGGACTGATACATATGCATGCCTACGCATATTGCCAGCTATTTCTTCAACGACCTGACCTTGATCATCAATTCGCAAACAACAATTAGTGAGATTAAACTTACCACACACACCACCCTCAGATGCTAGTAAATAATCAAGTACTAAGCGGTTCTGGTAAATAGCTGTACGCATTTGGGTACTCTGCTTAGCTAAAATAGTTAATGCTCTACTGGTTTCATTGGTTATGATTTCTACAACAGCTTGCAAGCGTATAATACGATTCAACATATAAACAGGAGTGCGGTATCCCCAGGTCCCATCTTGTGCCCAAGTGGCTGGGCCATAACATGAGATGATTCGCTCAGGGGGCCACTCGTCACCCTCCCACTTACCCCATTGTCCAATCTTGAGAGTGCTTCGCTTCCGTCGACCATTGTAGATGGGGAAGCCCAACTGCTCCCCTTCAGAAAGTGGGATAAGGAAGAATGAAGGTCGGATTGTTCCCAAGACACATGCCCCTCCCCAGGTGTTGGGGAGGCGAGCATATGCCCTAGCGCCACAAATCCAATATAGTCCAGGAGGGGCTTCCCAAGTGTTGGTTAGAGCAAGGTTAGTCCATAGCTTGGCTAGATGAGGGAAAGAGACCAAAGGGTTGGAAGGTTCCATAGCATTAACACCTGACCACAAGGATGATGTCTTGGTGGTGGCATTATAAATCCGTTGACTCAAGCAAATCAGTTTTCCCACCGATATAGTGAACTGTGGTCCCATTTGGACGAACCAGAGACGGCCGACGATGGTGTTGGCCAACACCCATTCACTAGCAGTCTTGAGGGCGGTCTGGTTATAGGGGACGGAGTAGTTAAGTTCTCTTGCTTCCCAGGGCCACTGGTCTCCCATCTTGGTTCCACCACAGAAGAAGCAGTTAGAAATGTGGAGACTTGAAGCCACAGCTCCAGCAAGCTCAATGAATAAATTCTGTGTAGTCTGGGGAAGTTCTATCTCCGTCTGCATTGCTTCATAGAAGGTATGGTGGATTTGATAAGGGGAAGAAATATGGGTCTTGGTGTTAAGTTGTATATGTAGGAAGGTTCCAGGGTCTACTCCCCTTCCCGCTATACGTAAGCCAAATCGATATCCCGGTTTCCATTGGCTAGGGTTAAGCACCAGGAGTTTCATGGGATTACAGGTACCTTTCAGACACTTAAGGGGTGTCAGCAATGGCAGTCTCTCCAAATTAGCTTGGCAATGATCCCCGTCTTGCCCTTGAGGTGCATCAGTCCAGGTGGCATAGTATACACACTCCCACTTGGGGCAAAAGTAGGCGTCTTCAGATGCTTTGACATAAGTAGTTGGGGCATGCTTCCCGGTACATATTCCCCACCTGTAGGCTCCTTCGGGGCACATGTATTTTTCATCGTGGTAGTAAATTCGCTCATTGTCAACAGATCCACAGCTATAGTAGCCATTTCTGTTGATGGCCTCACAGGCATCAAAGTAAAGAGAGGCCAGTCTGGTGGGATCTGCGAGCTGTCGTGTAGCATTCAAGAGGGCTCCAACCTCGTTGTTCCAGCGCAACTCCAGAACATGGTATGAGGGGTTCTGTCGGGGTTAAAACAAGTTCTCACGTTGCCTTTAGTGCAGATACTTAATTCCGTACTATTATATACACACCGGCTAGTCACGCCAGTGCAGGTGTAAAAGGAGTGATAGAGCAAAGTCTGGGTGACCTTTGTCCCGACTCGGGTAGTGGTGATACAGGCCGCACAGGGAGGTAAAGCAAAAGTCATTTTAAGGGACCCCAGGGTTACTGCAAGCACAATATAAACATATAGAGAAAACATGATTACAACGTCTTAATGAATTTGTTTAAGAATGGCAAAGTCTTTACTGTAAGTCTCTGTTTCCACAGCTTCCACCATATGTAGACCTGTCAGCTTCCGGTTGGTGACAGGAGTAGGGTTGTAGATTCCTCAAGCTTCTGCCGTACGTAGACCTGCCAGCTTCCAGCTGGGTGGCAGGAGTAGGGCTGTAGACTCACAGCTGTGGTTGTCGTCGCAGCGTGAGTCGCAATGGTGATGCTGGATGGGTGGTTGAAGTCCAGGGACAAAGTTCGGTGGTTGCCGCTGGCTTTACTCGACTGTGATGGATCCAAGGTTCCAGGTTCTGCCACTTTGACGGCTGTAGGGGTTGACAAGATGACAACATAGGGTTCTCTCCAATGAGGTGCTAGCGGTGTGTTTCTCCACTCCTTGATCCACACCGAAGTTCCAGGCTTATAGGGATGCAGTGGTTCGGTCAGGTTGATTGGCAGCTGATCTTGCACCCATGCATGGAGACTCTGCAAAACAGAACCTAGAGCCACTAGTTCTTGTCTGGTGATTTCGGACCCAATTTGACTCATATCCCCTTTTATCCCTTGAACAATGGGTGGAGGTCGCCCATATATGATCTCAAAAGGGGAAACACCTAATGACTTGGTGGGGGCTGAGCGTATCCTGAAGAGGGCTATAGGAAGAGCTTGGGGCCAATTCAGGCGAGCTTCCTGACAGAGTTTGGACAACTGGGACTTCAGGGTCCGGTTCATTCGCTCTACTTTTCCTGAACTTTGGGGTCTGTAGGCTGTGTGTAACTTCCACTGCACTTGTAGGGCTCGGGCCAGCTGCTGGGTTACTTGGGATACAAATGGGGGCCCATTGTCTGATCCTATAACTAATGGTATACCAAACTGGGGAATAATCTCATGGAGCAGAATTTTAGTAACTTCCCTGGCTTTCTCAGTTCTGGTGGGGAAAGCCTCCACCCACCCAGAGAATGTACAAACCAGGACTAACAGGTAATGGTATCCATTCGCTCGTGGCATTTCTGCAAAGTCCACCTGGATATTTCCAATGGGGGTAACTCCTACTGACTGAACTCTTGGGGGTGGGTTAGGACCTTGCCGGGCATTGTTCTTTGCACAGGTTAAGCATCTGCGGGCCACTGAGGCTATCAAGGGTCCTAATAATGAGATACAAAAATGAGGTTTTAGAGCTTTCTCCATTGCAGTCTTCTCATAATGTGTGGCTTGGTGGAAAGCTTGAACAAAGGCTGGACCTAATGCTTCAGGGATCACAGTCGGGCCAGGAGGGGACCCGCCTGCGGGCGGTGGTAGCACTATCCTTGCAGGACTACAAAAAGGGACTGTTACTTCTGGAGAGAGATCTTCAATTGTGAGTATATACTTCTGGGAATTTTCTGTAAGGAATTCTTTGTATTAAAGCTAATTAATCTGTGAACCCACTATTTTTTGTTAAATCAGTCAAGGCCTAGTAGCAGCAGTTTAAGTTTAAATTTAAAACACAGAAGACAATTTTCTGGTTACATATCATACCCAGCAGAGAGCTTATAGTTTAAATTAATAGTCACTCAGGGCCTAGTATCAGCAAAGTACTTTTAGTTTAAATTTAAAACACAAAAGAGAGCTTTCTGGTTTAATTTGGAACCCAGCAGAGAGCTTGTAGTTTAAATTTCATAATAAGTTAGAGCCTAGCAGCAGCAAAGAGCTATAATTTAAAATTTAAAATCAAATAAGAATATAGCTTACCTCAGCAGCACAGGACAGGGTACTGTGTAGCAGCCCTCTTTTAATATGGAAATATGGCTGCCTGGACTTTCCCTGTGGTGGCTGCCTCTCTGGCTGCAGTATCAGCAAACCTATTTCCTCGTGAAACTTCTCCTTCCCCTACCTGATGACCGCGGCAATGCATTACTGCAACTTGTTTGGGGGCCCACACAACATCTAGCAATGTCAATATCTCAGGGCCATACTTGATGGACTTGCCTCCTGAGGTTATTAACCCTCGCTCTTTGTACAGGGCCCCGTGTGCATGCAATGTTGAGAAGGCATACTTAGAGTCTGTGTAAACATTTATACGGAGCCCTGTCCCTACTATCAGTGCCCTAGTAAGGGCTATCAATTCAGCCTTCTGTGCTGAAGTTCCTGGGGCCAAAGCTGAGGATTCTATTACCACGTCCAGGGTCACCACTGCATAGCCAGCACATCATCATCCGTTGATGACAAGGCTACTTCCATCCACAAAGAAAGTTCGTTCTGGGTCATCTAATGGGACATCAGTTAGATCAGGGCGACTTGAGAATACAGTGTCCATAACTTCCAAGCAATCATGATCAGGTGGGCCTGGACCAATTGGTAACAGCGTGGCAGGGTTCAAAGCTTGACTGACAATCAACTGCAATCGGGGGTTCTCACATAACATACTCTGATACTTCAGCATCTGTGAATTCGTAAACCACTAATTTCCTTTGTGTTCCATGAGGGTTAGGACAGAGTGTGGTACTGTAACTTGGAGACTCTGACCCAGAGTGAGCTTGTCGGCCTCACCCGCCAGGAGGGCTGTGGCTGCAACGGCTCTCATGCAAGGTGGCCATCCTTTTGCAACGGTATCCAGTTGTTTTGATAGGTAAGCTACAGGTCGCTGCCAGGATCCGAGGTATTGAGTCAATACTCCCACAGCATTTCCACTTGACTCATGGACATAGAGACAAAATGGTTTCTGTACATCTGTCAGGCCCAAGGCTGGTGATGACATCAAGGCTGCCTTCAACGATCGGAATGCTGTATCCTGTTCTGGGCCCCATTCTAGGGGGGGATCACTCCATTCCTTTGGTAGCCTGATACAATGGCTTTGCCAACAGCACAAAATTGGGTATCCATATTCGACAATAGCCTGCAGCGCCCAGGAAGGCCCTCACCTGCTTTCTGGTGGTGGGGGTAGGGATACGACACTGCTTCCTTACGCTCCAGACCCAATTTCCGAACTCCTTTGGACAGATGGACTTCCAGGTATTTAATCTGTTTGACATAGCTGCGCCTTGGCTCTTGAGACCTTGTATCCGGCGGCGTCCAGGAGGTGCAAGAGATCACTGGTGGCATGCACGCATTCGTTTTTGGAGTTGGTGGCTACTAGCAGGTCATCCACATACTGAAGGAGGACTCTCTTTCCTGGAGTCACAGGGTAGCTTGAAAGGTCCTGATTGAGCGCAGCACTGAAGAGAGTAGGTGAGTTCTTGAATCTTTGGGGTAATCGAGTCCAGGTGAGTTGGCCTCGCCTTCCTGTGGTAGGGTCCTCCCATTCAAACGCGAACAAGAGTTGACTGGTTGGTGCTAAATGTATACAGAAAAAGGCATCCTTCAAATCCAAGACGGTGAAGTGAGTAGCCTCAGCGGGGATCAGTCCCAGAAGAGTAGATGGGTTTGGTACTACTGGATGTATGGTTTCAACTGCATTATTTACTCGTCTCAAGTCCTGCAATGGGCGGTAGTCACCTGTCCCAGGCTTCTTGACTGGGAGGAGGGGGGGTATTCCAGGGCGATTGGCACTCTCTGAGAAGTCCATACTTCAGTAATTTCATTAGATGACAGTGAATCCCTTCAATCGCCGGTCGTGGGAGCGGATATTGTCTCACATGAACTGGTTCCACTCCTGGTTTGAGGGTGACATGCATAGGGGCTATATTCTTCGCTAGGCCAGGAGGATTATCCTCCGCCCACACCTCGGGCGGAGCTGAGATTCTGGTGGGGATACGGGGACTGGCTGCCTTACTCAGGGATGCACTGTAGAACCGCCATTCTTCTTCCCGGGGGACAGTCAGCACCATCAGGCCAGCAGATTTCGAGTTCACAGTCATTTCCATTCCTCCCTCAACAAAGGATATCTGCACCTGGAGCTTAGCAAGCATGTCCCGGCCCAAGAGGGGGATTGGGCATTCAGGCATGTACAGGAACTGGTGCGTTATGCTCTGTTCCCCTAATTCGCAGGTGCGGTTCTGCAGAAAGGGTTTTGTGGTTCTGGTTCCGGTAGCGCCAACGATAGTGACGGATCGTGAAGACAAAGGAGCCACTGGTTAGGCCACTACCGAATGTTCGACCCCCGTATCCACCATGAAGTCCATATATTGGTCCCCAATCTTCAAGCTGACCATAGGCTCCTGGGGACCTAGAGGAAACTTGGAGCCCGGTCTGGCCTAGTCTTCATCCATGCTGTAGCCCTCTTCGGCTGCCACTCCCTCTATAGTTGCTTCTTCCTGCTGGAACTGTGTGCGATTCATTCCTCCCCGACGCTGGAATCTTCCCCCTGATCTCCTCATGCTCCCTCCTCCCCTCCAGGAGGCGGAGTCAAGGTATGGGCATTCATTCTTCCAATGTCCTTCTTCCTTACAGTGGGCGCACTGATTTGCGCCCAATGGGGACTGACTATCTCCTCGGCCCCTTCCACGTCCTCGAGTCTTTCAGTTAGAGAAACGTCCTCCATGTCGTTCAACTAAAGCTGCAGCAAGGAGATCAGCTTTCTTCTTCATCTTACGTTCACTTTCCTTTTGACGTTCTTGATCACGATTCACAAACACCTTCTGAGCAACTTCCATTAACTGGGCCGCATTCATGCCTGCAAAACCTTCCAACTTCTGCAGTTTCCGTTTTATGTCTCCCTGGGACTGACTCACAAAGGCTGCATTTACCATGCGCAAATTTTCCTGGGCCGCTGGATCATATGGGGTGTAAAGTCTGTAAGCTTCAGATAAGCGTTCATAAAAGGCTGCTGGGCTCTCGTCTGGATGCTGGATGACTTCCGCTACTTTTCCGATATTCATGGCCTTCTAGAACCCTCTCTTCAGGCCTTGTAGTAGGGCCTGGCGGAACCGAGTGAGGGCCGTTGCTCCGGTTGCACTGCTTGGGTCCCACTCAGGATCATCATTTGGGAAATCTGCAGCGGCCGCTTGTCGGGGATCTAGGCCTCTTTCTTCCACGGGATTTTCTTCTAACCATCGGGTGGAGGTTTGCACGATCCGTGCTCATTCTTCGGTAGTAAAAAGGGTAGACAGGAGCTGGCGGCAATCAGACCAGGTAGGCTGATGGGTTTGCATAATACTGGACATTAATTCTGTCAATTCTTGGGGCTTCTCAGTATAAGACGCATAGTGCGTCTTCCAGTTTAATAAATCTGTGGTGGAGAATGGCACATAAACGAGACTAGTTGGCCCCATCACAACTTGGTCCTGTTCGTTAAGGATAGGCAGTCCTGGGACCTGGCGCAATGGCATCACATGACCATCTCTCTGGCTTGCTGTAGTACTTCTGAGGATGTAATGCAGCCTGGCCTGCCAGAATTCAGCTCCCCTGCTTTGATCTTTAGCAGTAAGTGACCCCGAACTAGCAAATGAATCCCTGCTTGTAGTGTCATCGGAGGACTGTGGCCCTTCCGAGGCACTCTGGACGGAGCTAGGGCTCCCGCTCAGGAGGGGGTGTGCCTCTTCTTGCTGCGGGGGTGGCTGGTGGGTTTGGGGTAAATCGGCAGGAGGGGGTCCTCCTGTGCCAGGCTCGCCTGGGGTTGTGGCGGAGCTGAGGGGACTGGCCTATAGAGAAACTGGGACAAGTAGGTTAGGATATCCGGTGATTCCAGGTCAGAATAAACAGGCTGCTTCTCTTCTCCAGACGTCCGGGCCCCCCTTGTGGTCGCTACCATTATCCTACACTGTTCCTCATGGCAACGCTTCATCCAGGAGGGCTCTTTCTCACAAATATTTAACCAGGCATCTATATAGGGGAACTGGTCGGGGTGTTCTCTACGTACAATCTGATGTACTCGGGATATAATTCTAACATCAAAGGTACCACCAGGGGGCCACGCAGTGACCAGCATCGGCCACTCCCTGGCACAACGTACTTCTAAGCGGGACGGGGACATTTTTATTCCATAGTCACCATCAAAACCGTTCATAAAATTCTTGATCATACATTTTAGCGGAGTTTGCGTGGACTCCGCCCTTCCCATAATGACGTACACACCAACAGACAGTAAGGGCGGGTAGTATGGCTGCAGGTAAGGGGTCCATACAGCCCTAGGAACAAATAGGGAGACAAACACCAAACGTTTCCTCCTTTTCACGACCTGGGCACGGTCACCCGGCCAGGAACTGCACTACTCAGGAGTCCGCTCTCACTTGGCCTGTGTTTCAAGACCTCTCATTCATACACACAATCAATCATGCTAGCAACGTTTTTCCCAAATTCCCAGGCCTACCTTTCTAAACAACAGCAGCCGGTCTCGCGCACTCATGCAAGATGCTTCGGACTGCTGAACCAAGGGCAGTAGTTTCGGCCTCGCGCACTCATGCAAGGCGTACTCGGACTTGCCCGGAGGGGTGATCAGACTCTCGGTACCGTACCTCTTTTTATCTCGCGCACTCATGCAAGACGTTCCCCAAGCTAGCTGACTAGATAGCAACAAAGGTTCTACTCACCGGATCCGGTACCCGCTACAGAACCAGTTCTTTGGGTTGAATCCTGGACTCCCCTCGGGTTCGGAGGTGTTGGCCGGCTGGACCCAGTAATCCGCCGAGGCAAGGCGGAACCCTCTCCGATACAAGAGGACCGGTGGCGCCTGAGGTTTCCCTTGCGGTCGGGCAGACACGGTCCCAACCGGGCCAAACCTTGAGGTGGTAATACGTGGTATATTCATTTGAATACCATCCACTACTCGCACCTTCCTGGCCAATGCACCAGGAATATGTAGCAGCGAAGTGCATGCAATGAATAAAACCAGGAGTCAGTTCAGGGTCCAAGCCAATTTATTGTGCACAGGCTCAGACAGGAAAGCATCCAAAAAGGATTGAGCAATGGAGTACAGAAGCAAATTCCTTATATACAATTTTCACAGTTTGATACAGGCAAACTTTCTATTGGTCCCAATGGCCCTTGCACCTGTCCAATCGGGGACCCTCTCTGGGCCTAGCTTCTTGTTCCCCCCTTTTCAGACTATTCTAACAAAGGCACAGTCTTAGATATACATACATTTCTACTTCAAGGCCATTTCTAGCTCAGAGAATGCAGGAACATTTCTATCATCAGCATAGAGGAGTTTAATAAAGGAATTATACAAACTTTTCAAAAGTAGTTTAAAGCAGATTCTCAAACTCTGGTTCTTTTCAGCACTAGTCTCAGGTGGGGGTTGAAGCCTAGGCCTAGTTTACAGGCCATAGCCTACCACAATAGTACAGGCTAAGGTTACCAGATTTTTGGTTTGCAAATATGGGACACCTAGGTGGGGCCCTCCTTCCTCTCCATAATTTTCTATCATAAAAATAATATACATGTTCCCTTGCTTGCTTCAGCTGGCAGCACAAAGATGGCCACAACAAA
Source organism: Ichthyophis bannanicus (assembly GCA_033557465.1). Classification (NCBI taxonomy): domain Eukaryota; kingdom Metazoa; phylum Chordata; class Amphibia; order Gymnophiona; family Ichthyophiidae; genus Ichthyophis; species Ichthyophis bannanicus. Next base: position 364,061,549 of record CM066033.1, on the reverse strand, counting down.
AGGCAGCACTGCATGCCTCCCCCCCCCCCCCCCCCCCATATACCCTCTCCTCCCACCAGGCCACTTTTAATATCTTCTGCTGCAGTCCTACCACCCTACAGCTGCAGTTGAAATTCTTGTGCTGCAGCTGGCACCACCATGAAATCAGTGCTCCTGACTGGTAGGCTGCAGCACAGAGCTGCCTCAGGATCCTGGAATCTGCAGCAGTACCAAGAGGTGCTACCCAGCTAAAACTTGCTGCGCCATCAAGGTAGGCTTGGCTCTCAGGTCAGCTGGGCAGGTAAAGATCAACAGGGATGGGCCACTGGGGCCAATCACTTGATGTTGCTGCACTGTGGGAACTCCGCTGCCGTCGGCTTGTTAGGACCTCATTGGATTGGAGTTTGCTTTGCGGGATCCTGTTCCTCAGGATCCTCTCTTCCAGCGCAGTGTATGCTGGGTGGTATGGGAAACGTTGCTTACTAGTAAGCTGTTTTTTTGTTTGACTGGCGCAGGGGTTACACCAGAGTGCTGTAGCTTGCTCATGCAGCACAATGGGGCACATCATTTAGGGCCAGGAGAAAAGCCACACACTGTCCTCTTCTCCACAAAGTCCAGAAGAGTTGCTATGTCAGTAAGCTCCAGGCTAGGCCAGGGTTGAGGCAGAGGTCCTGTGTGTTTCACATTTTCTCTCTGCACAGTAGCCGTCGCAGGAAGGCAACAGCATGTGGATTTTTGTCACCAAAAGATCGCTGCCTGGTGCTGCACACGCAGAAAGAGAAAAGACGACACATGCACAAGCTGTATTTCTTTCAATCAGGGACAACTGCTTTATTGAGCAGAACCAATTGGGGGCTTCTATGTAGATTCGGGGACAATCCTCGAAAATCAGGGATGCCTGGTAACCTTAATGTAGGACCCTCATTAGTTGATTAGACTTCAACACACAGAAAGAAACTTATTAGTGCAAAGAATTATGGTCACTGATGTCCTAGATGCTGTTCTGTTCAATTTTTATTGGACTAAAGTTAATACACTTATCAGTGACAGCTTGCTGCTGATTCTTATTTCTACACATGCATATCAACTAAAATGTCAACAAATTTTGTTCCACTTGAGGAAAAATCTTTGGGTCAGATCTTCCAGGCCACTGGGGAACAAATAGCTCAGCTTCAGCTCATAGAAGTGACTTTGTTTGTAGGTTCTAAAGCAAATAAAATTGTTTTGGCTTCTTGTACTGCCTAAGTAAAATAACTTTCTACTATAAAAAAAAAAAAAGCAACACACAGTTGGTTTTACCACTTGAACATGCTATTCTTTTCCTGGTTATTTGGACAGAACTAACCAAAACTATAATGAGTACACTGAACATTCATGCAATCAACAGGATGCATTTTTAATAACAAAAAAGTGGGGAAAGCATGCAGAGTATAGCTAATGGAATTCTTTTTAGCTTCTCTGTGTGTATGTATGTATAGCGTTCTCACGTGTAGGAAGTGTTCTCCATCATCAGCAGGAGTAAGTCCTCACATATGGGTGATGGCCCCCCGATGGAGCCCCACATGGGAACACTCCCCCAGCTTCCACCGAAAGCTTTTGGGAGACTCCATTGCACATGCACGCCTACTTTCCCGCCCACTGCACCATCTTCTCCTGAGCATAATACAAAAGCTAGTAGTCAAAAACAACTCCATAGGAAGGTGGGAGGGTAGTGAGGACTTATACCTGCTGTTCACAGAGAACACTTGTTACAGGTGAGTAACTATGCTTTCTCTGTGAACAAACAGGAAGTCATCCTCACGTATGGGACTCCCAAGCTACAGGCTACTGAACATGAAAACAACCGGGGAAACAAACTGGAGAAAAAGCATAAGAGTCCCCTCTTTGGGGTACAACGCAATCAATATCCATAGTAGGCATCAACATCAGGGCGACTCTTTTGGTAGTCTGGACGGAGTTGAACTTAAGTCCCAAACAGCTGCCAGAGTACAACTTGGCCAAAGTTACCATCACGTCAGGAATCCCCATCCAAGCTGTAGTTGGCTGTGAAGTTGTGGATAGAAGACCATGTAGCAGCCCTGCAGATCTCCTCTGTGGAGACCGAGTGCAGATTGGCCATGGACGCAGCCATGGCCCCGGGCATTATCGGCCATGACATGACCCTCGAGGCTCTGTCCTGCCTGAGCGCTGGCAAAGGATATGCAATCTGCCACCCAAATGGACAGTATGCGTTTGGAGACAGCTAAGCTCAATTTGTTTGGGTCATAGGAGATGAACAGCTGCGTAGAATGTCAGTGTGGACTGGTCCACTCAATCTAGGTGGCCAGCACACACTTGCAATCTAGCGTATGCAAGTGGGCCTCCGCCCTACTGGCATGAGGCCAAAGAAAGAAGGTGGGCAGTACCACTGACTGGTTAAGGTGAAAAGCCAAGACCTCCCTGGGCAAGAAATGTGGGTGGGTGCAGAGCACCACCCGGTTATGGTGGAACCTCATGTACGGCGCATGTGCCACCAAGGCCTGAAGTTCACTGACTTGGCGAGCCGACATGAGTGCCACCAGAAAGACAACTTTCCAGGTCAGAAACTTCAGAGGACAGGTAGCAAGCAGCTCAAAGGGCACGAGCAGCAATTGATCTAAGACCACATTCAGATCCCACATCATTGGCAGGGGTCAAATAGGAGGCTTCGACAGAAGCAAGGCCCGCATGAAGCGGGCCACCAGCGGCCAAGCGGAAATTGGTTTCCTGTCCATGCCCTGATGGTAGGCTGCAATCACACTCAAATGCACCTGAGCAGAGTTGGACTTGAGGCCTGAATTAAAAAGATACAGACAGTACTCCAGCAAGCCCTCCACTGAACACAAAAAGGGGTCAAATACCCTGTCCGCACACCACAGCAAGAACCTGTGCCATTTGAAGGCATAGGAACATTGGGTGGAATCCCTATGGGAGACAAGGACATCTGTCACCTTCCCTGACAAGTTGAATGCAGAAAGGACTACTCGTTTAGCATCCAAGCCAAGAGGGCCTGGCACCGAATGTTTGGGTGCAGCAGAGCCCCACTCTCCTGAGAGATGAGGTCAAGTTTGCATCCCAGCCGGATTGACTCCAGACAGGAGAGCTGGAGCAGCAGGGAAAATCAAGGTTGCCTGGGCTAGTATGGGGAGATGAGGATCATGGTCCCCTTGCATGCCTGGAGCTCAAGAAGCATCTTTGCTATCAGCGGAAATGGGGGGGGGGGGGGTAAGCATACAGCAGGCCTTCCCCCCAGTTAAGGAGGAAGGCATCTAATGCCAACCTGTTCCTTGCAGCTAAGCGGGAACAGAAGTAGTCAACCTGCATGGTATGGGGAGATGAAGAGGTCCACTGATGGAGTGCCCCATCCTGAAAGATGCATTCCACAACCCTCTTGTTGAGGGTCCACTCATGGGACTGGAAGACCCAGTGCTGAGATGATACACGAGTGTGTTGAGCTCCCTGGGCAGGTAGGATACCTGCAGTTCCATGCCATATGCCAGTGATGGCTAACCTTTTTGAGCCCGAGTGCCCAAACTGCCGCACAAAACCAAAGAATTTCCTCAAAGTGCCAGCACGTCAATTTGCATAAATATTTGCATAATGCTAACATACACTAACTTTTAGTAAACATGTCTCTTAATGAGTGTATGGATAAAGACAGACTAAAAGATTTCTACATTACTATAATCCAGTGCCAACCGCCAGGCACATTAGGAACTACTACAAACCATGCCCATTTAGAACCAATAGCAAACCCGCCGTATCCTAACAGCACTACCAGGACTCACAAAGCACCATACCATACCTATCAAAAGGCAACACTGCAAATATTAAACCAATACATTTCAGAGAATAACAATACATGACCTACTGGGGAAAGAGAACAAGTGGCAATGTCAAAAAGGAATTACATAAACAGAATACCTCAGCTCAGTTACACAGTTGCAATTGCTCCAGCCACTTTCTTCTGGTTTCTCTTCATGTTTTCTGCTAACTCTCCATCATCTGCTGTCCATTTGTCCTTTCTTCTCTCTTCTAGTTTTTTTTTTTCCATTCTCTCTCTCTACATCCGCTTTAACATACTAATCTTTCTCCTTTTGCTCTTTCCTCATTCCTATTTCATCCACTCAAATTTTACCCCTCCATCCTCAATCCCCACTTACTCTCCCAATACCCGGCAATTGTAGATTTTTTATCCCTCCCACACAAAATATTTTTCCCCTCTCCATTTTACTCTCCCAGCCCCATCCCATTCTAATCCTCCCCCAACATCAGCTCCCTTCTAGTTCCAGCCTCACCCAGCATCCATTCCCTTCGAGTCCCTGCATCAGCCCATTTCCAGTCCTAGCCCCCCATCAGCCCATTTCCAGTCCTAGCAACCCCCCAACCCAATACCAGTCCTAGCCCCCCCATCAACCCACTTCCAGTCCTAAACCCCCATCACCCCATTTTCAGTTTAAGCCCCCCCTATAACCCATTACCAGTCCTAACCCCCCATCACCCCATTTCCAGACAGCCCCCATCAGCCCAAAGCCCATTACCAGTCCTAACCCCCCCATAGCCCATTACCAGTCCTAACCCCTCATCACCCCATTTCCAGACAACCCCCATCAGCCCACAGCCCATTAGCAGTCCTAACCCCCCCCTAGCGCATTAGCAGTCCTAACCCCCCCCCATAGCCCATTAGCAGTCCTAACCCCCCCCCCATAGCCCATTAGCAGTCCTAACCCCCCCCCATAGCCCATTACCAGTCCTAACCCCCCATCACCTCATTTCCAGACAGCCCCCATCAGCCCACAGCCCATTAGCAGTCCTACCCCCCCAGCCCCTTTGCATTCCGTCCCCCCCGCTCCCCCGCCCGCCCTTTAGCAGTCCTAACCCCCCCAGCCCATTAGCAGTCCTACCGCCCGCCCGCCCATTAGCAGTCCTAACCCCCCCATAGCCCATTACCAGTCCTAACCCCCCATCACCCCATTTCCAGACAGCCCCCATCAGCCCACAGCCCATTAGCAGTCCTACCCCCCCCAGCGCATTTAGCAGTCCTAACCCCCCCAGCCCATTTAGCAGTCCTACCGCCCGCCCGCCCATTAGCAGTCCTAACCCCCCCATAGCCCATTACCATTCCTAACCCCCATCACCCCATTTCCAGACAGCCCCATCAGCCCACAGCCCATTAGCAGTCCTACCCCCCCCACCCATTAGCAGTCCTACCCCCCCCGCCCCGCCCCATTAGCAGTCCTACCGCCCGCCCGCCTAGCAGTCCTAACCCCCCCAGCCCATTAGCAGTCCTAACCCCCCCAGCCCATTAGCAGTCCTAACCCCCCCACAGCCCATTAGCAGTCCTAACCCCCCTCCTAGCCCATTCGCAGTCCTACCCCCCCTCCTAGCCCATTAGCAGTCCTAACCCCCCCCCTCCTAGCCCATTAGCAGTCCTAACCCCCCCCTAGCCCATTAGCAGTCCTAACCCCCCCTCCTAGCCCATTAGCAGTCCTAACCCCCCCCTCCTAGCCCATTAGCAGTCCTAACCCCCCCTCCTAGCCCATGACCAGTCCTACCCCCCCCCTCCTAGCCCATTAGCAGTCCTAACCCCCCCTAGCCCATTATCAGTCCTAACCCCCCCCCCCAGCCCATTAGCAGTCCTAACCCCACCCCCCAGCCCATTAGAAGTCCTAACCCCCCCCCTGGCAAATTAAAAAAAAAAAAAAGCTGGCTCTGGCTGCTGCCGCGGCAGAATGCAAAGTCCCGCGGGGCCCCCTCCGCCCGCTAAGCCCCTCTGCAAGGGCTTTCAGATTCGCGAGGGAGAGCGTCTCCCTCGCGTCTGTTAAGCCCGCAGGGGCTAATGGGAAATTTCCCATCAGTCCCTCGCGTCTAAAGGGGCTGATGGGAAATTTCCCATTAGCCCCTGCGGGCTTAACAGAGACGCGAGGGAGACACTCTCCCTCGCGAATCTGAAAGCCCTTGCAGAGGGGCTTAGCGGGCGGAGGGGGCCCCGCGGGACACTGCATTCTGCCCTTGCCGCGTCCGCGGCAGCAGTCAGAGCCAGCTTTTTCTTTTTTGCGGACCTTCCCGCATGCCAGCTGCAAGGCTTTCGCGTGCCACAGGTTCGCCATCGCTGCCATATGCCATTACAAATTTCCAAAGGCATACCACCTCCCAGCACAGGAGATACGAGTCTGTGCCCCCCTGCTTGTTGATGTAGAACACTGCAACCTGGTTGTCTGTCTGGATGAGGACTACCTGGTTGGCCAGGAGGGCCTGGAGGCACTGAGGGCATTTGCAATTATCCACAACTCCAGAAAATTGATCTGATGCACGCTCTCCTACTTAGAACAGAGGCCCTGCATCTGCAGGCCATCCAGGTGTGTGCCCCAGCCCAGCTTGGATGCATCGAGTGTCCTGTGGGGCGGCGGCAACTAGAAAGGGAGACCTCTGAGCAGGTGCAGGGGCTCCAGCCACCACCTGAGAGGCTCCACCAGGGGTGCTGTAACGGCCACGTGATCTCCGAGGCGGCCCCTGGCTTGCTTCCACTGGGTGGACAAAGTCCACTGGGCCTTGTGCATCTTGAGCCAGGCCAAGGGAGTCACATGCACCATGGAAGCCATATGGCCTAGCATGCGCAGCATCCCTCATGCCGTTGTGTGCTGCTTTTGGCAGACAGTGGAGACCACTTCTATGAGACGCTGCAAGCGATCTTTTGGGAGGAAGGCTTGGGCCCATGTGGTGCTCAGGAGGGCAGATAAGACTTTGGGTAGTTGTCCACAAACCAGAGTTGCTTGAGTACCTGTATTTTCAGGTGTGCTGAGTGCCGCACATCATCGGGTGTGAAGGCCTTGATTAGCCAGTCGTCTAAGTAAGGGAAGATGAAGACCCTCAGGATCGGAGGTATATGCAATTACCACTAGACACTTTGTGAAGACCTTAGGGGTGGACGCCAGTCTGAAGGGCAACACCCGGTACTGAACGTGCTGGCCGCCCTGCATTAAATGCAAGTACTTTTTGTGCGAGGGGTGGATCGAAATGTGCATGTATGTATCCTTCAGATCCAGGGAGTACAGCCAATCACCCTTTAGAAGATACGGGAGCAGGGTTCCCAGAGAGACCATCTTGAACTTTTCCCAGACCAGAGAATGGTTCAGGTCACCTTGGACGAGGATAGACCTGAAACCCCCCCCCCCATCTTCTTGGGGACGAGGAAGTAGCAGGAGTAGAACCTCCAACCCTATCTAGTCCTGGGCACTGGCTCGATGGCGAAATTGGCCAGCAGAGTGGTGACCTCTGCTTGGAGGCAGCCATGGTGTTGCGGGTCTAAAGGCTACTCCCTTGGGAAGAATAGAGGCAGGAGATGGGCAAGATGCAGCAGATACCTGTACCGCACGATTTGGAGCACCCATGTATCTTGGTGATGAGAGGCCACCTTTGTGAAAAGCGGATGAGCTGACCGCCCACCTGAAGGGGCATGTCTGTGGTGATTCAGCAACTGGCTATGCTCCTGAGAAAGGCATCAACAACCCCGCCCCCCAAAGGCTGTAGCTGGGGTGCAAGTCGGGCCTTCTGCAGCTTCTCCCAGTGTGCCTGCCGCTGACATTGCGCCTTGGGCTGAAACCCTTGGGGACTCGGATTGTAGCAGCGCTTGGGCTTGTAGAATGACTTTCACCCCTGATGGTTTTTTTTGGCAGGATCCGCCATCTTGCGAGAGAGATGGAAAATGGTCACCTGCTCAGTCTCAATTTCAGCTGCCCTCTCCTGCATGGGCTTGCTGAAGAGGTTCTCTCCAGTTCACGGCACATCCAACAGCTTGTTCTGGACCCAGTGCTCCAGGTTGGAGGACTGGAGCCAGGACAGCCAACAGGCACTGATGCCCACTGCTGCCACCCTGCCCACCAACTCAAATGCATCATAGGTAGCCTGTATCATATAACTGGGAAAAACACAACTAGGAGCAGCGCTCTTGCAACACCATCCAGGATACACAAGGAGCAAGAGACGAGGTGGGTATGGATGATCAACAGGCGTTGATTCTTAAAGACCCCATCGCGTTTCGGCGCAATCGCCTTCCTCAGGGGGTATGAGACTTAAAAACATGAAACAAATTTAAATAAACATACATGTAAATAAATATTCAAATACGACTTCAAATAAATCTCAAATAAAAACTCAAATAAAAAAGCCCCATTTGACTATCTAAAACAGTGTATACATATAAAAAAACACCTAATACAAAAAATTCTCTAAAATAAAGCTAATACAGTAAACGCAGGACATAAAGTAATTTAAACCATAATGTAAAAATTGCATAGACAAACATGACAATTATAAATTAATCCATTAGAGTTCATATGACAGGACCCAGGCTACAAGAGCATGAAGCCCTGAACGCAGTGCCTGCCAAACCCATCGACTGTCCTCCACTTCCTGCTGTGGTGCGCCGATGAATGGGTTTTGGAATTTTTGGAGTGCCTCATAGCGGACCCCACGACCAGGGAGTGGTGTGGCAGTTGTGGTTTCTTAAACCCAGAGGACCTCTGCACCCAGTACACTGAGTCCTGTTGGCGGCTGATGGCTAGCACAGACATCGGGTTCTCCCACATACAGAGCAAGAGCCGCTGGAGAATACAGGGTACTGGCACAGTGACGACCTCCTTCGGGGCCGAAGGGTACTATATGATCTCCAGCTCCTCAGCTCTCAGTTTGTCCTCCACCTCCAGGGAGAAGGGGATGGCTTTTTCCATATCCTGGACAAAGTCCTAGAAGGATATGTCCTCTGGGGGTGACTTCCAGCACTTACATGAAGGGAATGGCTCCTAGGGAATATCAGGGGATTCCCACTCTGTGACTGGAGATGACGACTCCATCTTCCAGCCATCGGAGTCTGACTCCAAGAAGAAGTGGAAGTACCTCCTCATCTCCTCCTGGCATCAGCTCCACTCCAGCTGTGATACCGGTCTCTGGCAAGACCACCAATGGTCCTCCTCCAAGTGTTGAGGCCCCGGGGTCTCGGAACCAGACACTTGACAAGAAGATCGCAGTCGGGCTCAGGGTGGACTCCGATTGCCAACCCAATGTCCCCAGCTCAGAGGGTAGGGCAGAGGTCTTGAGTATCGGCTGCATGGCTGGTGGCATGCCACCGAGGGCACTGGTGCCACCAGGCCCCACGCACCCAAGAGAACCATCATGTGCACCTCGAGGGCCTGAAGGTGCTTGGCAAGCAGCGCAGTGTCAGAGGGCATCAGGGCTGTTGCAACAACCTTGACTACCAACGCCAGCATCCCACCCAGGGGACTCACATTGTCAAGACTTCGGGAGATTGCCGGCAGCCCTCCAGGGCCTTGGCAGTCACTTTCTCCCACCTGAGCACCTTGGTAGGCCACTCCTAGCCATCACCCTCCAGCCACCCCCTTCAACACCAATGAGACAGATGACAAATCCCTCCGTGGCTCGGATAGGGAGAGCCATCACTCCAGGCTGCTACAGCCCCTTGGCTCCAAGTGGGCGTAGGCACCATGCGAGGCCAATGCCTTGGCAGAGACCCCCGAAGGCATTGACACAGATGTCGATGCAGGCGCCAAGGATGAGGGCCCGAAAATGGACTCATGCTGCTTCTTGCAGCCCTTGAGGCCCTTCTTTGTCATCTGTAAGCACAGATTGCTTATTGAGGGCTCGTGGTCAAGGCCGAGGCATTGAAGAAGCCAACTGTGTCAATTACATAGATGATGCATGCACAATGAGTGCATTTCTTAAATCCACTGGCCAGCTTCGACATTGCCGGAAAAATGGCCTTTGCGAGGTCGAAGGGCTCAATGCTGGCAACAGTGGAAGAAAAAAGCCTGCGTAAAAAGGGGAGAGCCAACAGGTTGAAAAAGACAAAAAAGTGAGAAATAACCTTCCGCAATGGCCAGCGCCAGTGAAACAGATACCCCGACGACAGGCAGAAAAAAGGCAGTGAAGAAAAACACGGCACCCCGAAAGACAAAAGAACAACTTTTTTCGGATCGCACTGGAACATGTCCGTGAGGCTCTGCAGGAAAAATGAACTGAGGAGAAGATGGTGGCACTGAGGTGGGCGGGAAGGCAGGCATGCATGCACAGTGGAGGCTCCCAAAGGCTTCTGGTGGAAGCTGGGGAGCGTTCCCGTGTGGGGCTCCATCAGGGGACATCAATCATATGTGAGAACTTATTCCTGCTTGTTCACAGAGAGCTCTCTGTTCTATACATTTATCTGCTATTTTTGCATGAATGGGTGTGTATCTTTGTCAACCGGATGGTCTGTGCATGTTTATATGTATGTGCATGTGTTTGTGTGCGCATAAATGCTTGCATGTATCTGTGTGGGCATGAGCACATTAGAGTATGTGCTTTTGTGTGTATCTCTGTATGTGTGACTGGGAGAGGAGCTGAGAGGGTACTGTGAATCAGGCAAGCACAAGGAAATTTCAGGTGATAAGATATCAATATTCCATAAAGATCTACTCAGCTCTCCTCAGAGACCACTCCCCTTGACAGCCTTTTCAATCTGCTCCCTCTGGCAGACACACACTGTCAATTAGGATGAAAGGTGGAGCACCCCAGCTAAGGACACACAATCCTTCACAAAATACACCTGCTAAAGTTTTTCATGCCTCGTGCAATGATTTCACTTTGTGTGTTATACTATTCATAGTAAAGGCCATATCAAAAGGGTACAGCCAATGATATTTCATATTTTCTTTCCATAGGACTGCTATATCATCCCTAAATTCTACTATTTTTGTAGCATATTGGGGAGTGATTGCCATATATCTCAATAACATTGCTACCTCAACCAATTTCCTTCATAGTTTAAGCTTGTGCAAAGATCTCCTTTACAGTATATCGATGCAAAGATCTCCTTTACAGTATATTGATTTCATGAGCCAGATTACGCTTAGGAGGACCCAGGGCTCGATGTGCTCTCAAAATCAAAATTTCAGGCACTACCTCTGCACCTACAGTCCCTTTCAGAATCAGCTGGAAATCTGCTTGGGCCATCTTCTTTATGTTCCCATATTTGTCTGACTCCAGAACCCATCAAATTCTTAAATTATTTCATTGAGTGTGATTCTCCAAATCTTCTATTGTGTCATGAAGATCCTGATGTACCTGCTCTAATTTATCTGTACAGGAGCTATCTGCTACTGCCTCTCCATCCAATGTCTGGCCTGTTCAACTCGACCTCCCAGATCAATTATACTGCATTACAGCTCCCCAGTAATATCCTTTTGCCTCCATCATTACTGCCAAAACTCTCACCGGGGCTGATGGCAGGCCTTACTCATTATTACTAATGCTGTTAGAGCTAGGATCGCCATGTGGTCTGAAGTAGACTGTGGGGGAAGGGTTGCGCAGTTCCTCTGACAACACCCTAGTGATCAGCCAAAAGAAACTTAAGATCTTGATTCTTCGCTACTGCTGGGAAAGAATCTGCACTGGTTAGTATCTACCTGCTAATAAATTCTCAGAATCTTAGGGAAAAGGGTATTTTCTCTGAGTTAAGCTGATAGAATCTGTCTCTATTTTAAATTCTGTGTTTATTAAACAGTTAGGGCATAATTTTAACAAACTCTGTGTGTTTATTTTCTGTCATCCAACCTCCCTTCAGCTCCCAGCCACTCCAGACAATATTTCATTTATAGGCTCTTAAGCCAGTTAAGCGAAAAGGAGGAACATTTTGCATTTTCCAGTTTAACTGGTTATCTTCATCAGCAAATTATTAGGACAGGAATAGATTAAATCTAGTTTCTTGCAGTTCATCGTGAGGTGAACACTAAACCCTCAAACTTATTAGGTATATTTGTATTGGTTCAAATATTCATATTTCCCTAGCAAATTTAAATAACTGAACAAGAGCTAAATAACGCATTATAACGAAGATCCTGTTGCAACCCAGCATCAAGATGGGGGCCATCCAGTCTTTTACACAGAGTGTCATATATCTCCCAGCTGGTGAGAGGTCTTATGTGTGCACTAGATGCAAAGAGCTCCTTGCTCTTAGTGAACAAGGCCAAACTCTGGAGGCTAGAGTACCAGACTTGGAGGAGCTGAGGCAGACATATGTAAAGAGGAGACTGTCAGGGACTGGATTCAGGTAACATTAGATTGGCAGGGTGGTGATCAATTGGGTCATTTCAATTTCATAGAACAGAAATGGATCTTGTGTTTGAACTCATTAGAACCCATCAGATTGAATGGACTTCTCTAATTCACGATCTGTGTTAGTTGTGTATAATTGGGTTACGGTAGCTTAGTATGTGCATCTGGATCGGAATGGGCCGTGAGCTTTATATTTGGCTGTGGCTTGTTTGTAAGGTACTAGCTTAGGAGCCAGCCTTTGATGCAGTTGTGTTTTTGTAAAGTTATTTCCCTGAAGCAAGACATGTTAGTCTGAAACGTAATATGTCGGAGATTGCTCTGTGTTGTAACTGTTGTGAAGATTATTTTGTGATTATTGTTCCACATACAGATGAGACCAATGAATGATACTGCTGGGATTTAAAGATATGCAGGTATACCTGTTTGTTCAATCCTCAGCTTTGCTCTGATGGTTTCTCTATTCGTGGTTTATTTCACAGCTGCATGATTGTAAGATTGAAGTGTCATTAATTGTAAGCCTTTTTATAAGATATTTGGGGAGTGTGTGAGAATATAGTATGTCTTGAATAAATGGCAAGCTCTATAGAACAGGGACTCTCTCATAAGTATATGTACAGCACTGTGTATGCCTTGTAGCACTATACGGTGATTAGCAGTAGTACTAGTAAGACTAAGGAAAACAAAAAGAGAGCTACTATGTGAAGAAACTCAGCATAGGCAGCAATGATTTTTTTTTCTTCCAGCTCAATAAAGGTAGTACACTTGTTTTCCTGAATAAGTAATAACAATAAAAGCCCTACTCATCATCACTAGTATATAACCAAAAAAAAAAAAAACATGATGAAGAGTCCCACGGTAACTTTTCCTTCCAAAGGAATACAACTTTATATAAAACAGCAGCCAGTAAGGCTGGTATACTAACAGTCAATTTTTAATAGATTTAATTTCTTAATTTTTGTATGAAGGTGTTCTACATTGACAAAATTTCTGCAAAACCAAAAATGTTACAGACCTTTCTTACACAAGCAAGGTTGTAAGCAAGAAAGTAAAGTATATCCCCCCTGGCAGCCTTCAACTTTTCATCTTCCCCTAGTATCTGCACATTCTCAATTACTGCACATTACTCAATTACTCAAGTCCCTAGTATCTGCACATTACTCAATTACTCAAGTCCCTCCCTCCCTACCTCCCATGCCTCCTCTACTGGCTTCAATTTGAAGTCTGGATGTTCAAGGCAAAGGTAAGTCAAGAATCAGCCAATGCCATTTTCTATTTCAATGCCCACAGGACAGAAGCAACTGGATATCACGCCTGACTAGGAAGACCTCCATGGCAGTTTCTGCATAAAAGACAGAGTTCAAGCCAAGGGGGGGGGGGGGGTACTTTTGTGGAAACTGAGTGGGGGTGGGGTTTTGCAGACTCCTATCAGGAGATTTTGTTTGGAATGGGGAAGAAAGGAGCACTGTGGAGCCAGGTACACCTTGCTTGATTTCAGCCAGGTTCCTGCTAATGCATATTCTCACAGCCAAGAATGCATAGATGTTAACACCAGAGGGGTAATAATTTGTGCAAACAAAAGATTTAATATATTGCGGTATTCAGCTATCACAGATTAAATCCTCTGGCATCTGAAATGTTAAAATAGCACATTAGCACACCTTAATAAATAGGTCCCTTATGTTAGGTGAGATTTAAGGACCCAAATACAAAATCTAGAGAAGACAGATATGATATGATGGAGACATTCAAATACTTCAAATGTATCAATAATGCACTAAAGATAACATTATTCCCCTTCTTTAATTCTAGGAAAGACGTAGGGCAAGCAGAAACACCAGCTTATGTTCCCTTTCTGCTAGTGACTCTTCCATTGTTGTGGCTGATTCTATCACAGAAGAGAAGTGACATGCAATGTGAGTACTTTAAGTAAGAGATCATTGTGGGACATTGTGATTACAGGGTTAGAGATGAGAATTTGGGGGAGTTATATATTTTTGATGGTAATGTAATAGGATTTTTATGTTAAAATTGTAAGATCACAGAAAGCACAGTTACTTACCTGTAACAGGTGATCTCTGGGAACATCAGGAATAAGTCTTCACATATGGGTATCGTTGGTACCGACGGAGCCTGCGCGGGAACGCTCCCCAGCGTCCAAAAAGAAAGCTTTTGGGAGCATCCCACAGCGCCTGCGCGCTGCCTTCCCGCCTTTCCCAACCGCCTCTCTCCAGTTTGAGTTTTAAAGCTGGGACAAAGAGAGAGAGAGGAAAGGAAAGAGAGAGATACAACTCCTAGGGGAGGTGGGTGGGTTGTGAAGACTTATTCCTGCTGTTCCCAGAGATCACCTGTTACAGGTAAGTAACTGTGCTATCTCCAGGAACAAGCAGGAATGAGTCTTCACATATGGGGACTCCCCAGCTAGAGATGCCTGGGAGATCACCCAGGTTGTGAGTCCCTGGAAAGGGCTCTACCCTCACCCATGAATCTCAGGCATCCAGTGAGGGATAGAGGGTAGGAGTTGATTAGGTATGGAACAGGTGTTTGAGAACAGCCTGACCAAACAAGGCATCCCGGCGGGAGTCCTTGTCCAAGCAGTAATGGGCTGTAAAGGTATGAACCGAGGCCCAGGTGGCCGCTCGACAGATTTGGTCGATGGACACAGAGTTTATGGCTCTCACAGTGTGAGCGGTGACATGGCCCTCCAGAGAAAGGTTCTTACTCTGGTAGGCGAAGGAGATACACTGAGCAATCCAATTTGACAGAGTTCTCTTAGAGACTGGAAGTCCTAGATGAGAGGGATCAAAAGCAGCAAAAAGTTGAGAGGACTTTCTATGTTGCTGTGTCCTTTGTAAGTAGAAAGCAAGTGCTCTTTTACAATCCAGGGTATGAAGATTCCTCTCTGCACTTGATGCATGAGGTCCTGGAAAAAAGACAGGCAAATAGACCTCCTGGTTCAGATGAAAAGGTGAGACCACTTTAGGCATAAAGTGTGCATTAGTTCTGAGGACTACCTTGTCATGATGGAACCTTGTATAAGGAGGATTAGCCACCAAGGCTTGCAGCTCACTGATACGGCGAGCAGAGGTGACTGCAATGAGAAAAATAACCTTCCAGGAAAGGAATTTCAAGGAGGTAGTGGCTAAGGGTTCAAAGGGTGGCTTCATAAGCTGGCCAAGAACCAGATTCAAGTCCCATGCCACTGGAGGTGGTCTAATGGGGGGTTTAGTCAAAAGGCCTCTCATGAATCTTGCTATCAGAGGATGAGAGGAAATAGGATGTCCATTGACAGGCTTAAGGGATGCTGCAATAGCACTCAAACGGACTCGTACTGAATTCGTTTTAAGGCCTGCATGGGATAAATGCAGTAAGTATCCTAGTAAGGAATTCAGAGGTATTGCAAGAGGGTTTAGACCCTTCTCTGCACACCAAATTGTAAACCTCTTCCATTTAAAAGCATAGGAACGTCTGGTGGAAGGCTTTCTGGAAGCATGAAGGACACCCTTCACTTGCTGAGAAAGGTGTAGATCTTGAAGGTCTAGGCCTTCAGCAACCAGGCCCTGAGATGAAGAGACTGAGGATTTGGGTGCCATAAGGTTCCCTCCTCTTGGGAGAGGAGATCTGGAGCAGACCCCAAGTCCAGGGAGGGAGCTTGAGAGAGATGCAGAAGTAGAGGGTACCACACTTGGCGTGGCCAACGTGGTGCTATGAGGATCATAGACCCTCTGTCTCTCTGAAGCTTGAACAGTGTCTTGGGAATTAGGGGAATGGGTGGAAAGGCATAGAGGAAGTCTTGCCCCCAGTGAAGGAGGAAGGCATCCCTGGCCTGAACTTCCTGGCAAGGAATCCTGGAACAGAACCGGGGAAGTTTGGCATTCCACGGACTTGCAAACAGGTCTATGTCTGGGGTACCCCAAATTCGAAAAACCCTGGCTATCTGGTCCCCATGGAGGGACCATTCGTGTGGAAGCAGAACTCGACTGAGTCTGTCTGCCCAAGAGTTTTGAACCCCTGGAAGATACACTGCCATGAGATGGATTTGATGCTCTCTGGCGAAGGCCCACAATCTCAGAGCTTCGTTGCAAAGCAACAGACAGCCAGTTCCTCCCTGCTTGTTCACATAGAACATGGCTACCTGGTTGTCCGTGTGGATGAGGACCGTCTTGTAGCTGAGCAGGGTGTGGAAGACTCTGAGAGCTAGAAAAATTGCTCTGAGCTCTAAGAGGTTGATATGTAGAGATGTCTCCTGTGGAGACCAGATGCCTTGGGTGGAGAGATCTTGTAGATGAGCTCCCCAACCCTTTGGAGAGGCATCTGTTATAAGAGTTGTTTGGGGTAATACCTGTTGAAAGGGGGACCCTAGCAACAGATTTTGAATGGACTTCCACCAGTGGAGGGACCAAAAGAGGCAACTGGAGGTCGCTATCTTGTCTGACAGGCACCCTGATGCCTGGGTCCATTGGGTGGACAAAGTCCATTGAGCTGCTCTCATGTGAAGGCGAGCATAAGGAACCACATGCACGGTGGATGCCATGTGACCCAACAGCTGTAACATCTCTCGAGCAGTTAAATGGGATTTTAACTGAATCTGTGAGGCTAACTGCACCAAGCGTAGGCAACGGGTCTGGGGAAGATAGGCCCTTGCAGTTTTGGTATCCAGTAAGGCCCCTATGAATTCTAGAGACTGAGTAGGGGAGAGATGGGATTTTGGAATGTTTTTTACTAATCCCAAATACTGAAGAACACGCTTTGTGCAGGTCAGGGAAGTCTGGGCCTCTGACTGGGATGGAGCTCGAATGAGCCAGTCGTCCAGATATGGGAATACAAATATCCCTAGAGTGCGTAAAAATGCGGCTACTACTGCCATGCATTTTGTGAACACTCTTGGTGCAGAGGCCAGACCGAAGGGAAGCACTTTGTATTGATAGTGCTTTCCCTGGTAAAGGAACCGAAGGAACCTTCTGTGTGTTGGATGGATGAGGACATGGGTGTACGCATCCTTGAGATCTAGAGAACAAAGCCAGTCCTGACTCTGTAGGTATGGAAGGAGAGTTCCTAGGGAAGTCATCTTGAATTTCTCCTTGCACAGAAACTTGTTCAATTCCCTGAGATCTAAAATGGGTTTGTAACCCTGTTTTCTTTGGAATGAGAAAATAGGGGGAGTAGAACCCTGAGCCCTGTTGAAGAACATAAGATATGCCATACTGGGTCAGACCAAGGTCCATCAAGCCCAGTATTCTGTTTCCAACAGTGGCCAATCTAGGTCATACGTACCTAGCAGTTTCCCCAAGGGACACAGGTTCCACAATGCTTGTATTGGTTCAAGCACTGATGTCCTGGGTCCCTTCTTAATAATGGTTTATGGACCTTTCCTCCAGGAACTTGTCCAAACCTTTTTTAAACCCAGCTACACTAACAGCCTTTACTACATCCTCCGGTAACAAATTCCAGAGTTTAAAAGGGTAGAAGAAGGGGTACTTCTTCTATTGCCCCTTGGGCAAGAAGGGTAGTAATCTCTTGACCTAGAAGGTTGAGGAGAGATGTTGGAGAATTGAACTGTTTCACCATGGTGTGAGGAGGAAGGTTTAAGAAATGAAGTTTGTACCCGTCTCTTATGATGGAGAGGGTCCATTGCTGTGATTTGTTCCCATCTGGGAGCAAAATGAGCTAATCTTCCTGGAATGGTGAGAGGCTCTGGATGTTCTAGAGCCAGGAAGGCTAAGTTCTCTAGTGGTAAGTCAAAGGCCCTGAGGAGGCTGAGGCTGTTGGGCCGTAGCAGTCCTTGCAGCCTGAGGCTTGGCCTGTTTTGGTTGTTGTCTCTTTGTAGCAAAACGACCTTGAGAAGAGGCCTGACCATAAGTAGAAGAATATTTCCCTGTCTTTGGGAAAAAACTTTTTTGAACAACCTCTTTTTAAAGGGAGCTGAAGTAGACTTGGAAAGTCTATCTAAAGCAGAATTTTCAGCATCCATCTGGTTGGCCTTTGCTTGCCAATCTTTGCCAAACAGGTTTTCACCTGTACAAGGAAGGTTACCTAGACCATCCTGAACCCAGGGTTCCAAATCAGAGGCTTGTAACCAAGCTACTCTGCATGCCCCTATTGCAATAGCCGAGGCTCTACTGGCACCTTCAAAAGAGTCAAAGGCTGCCCGGTTGGAAAACTTGGAAATATCCTGTGCAAGTTTGAGCCAGGTGAGAAACTCTTCCCTTTTATCTTCTGACATAAAAGGAGATAAAGTTTGCAGGTGATCTGTAACTTCCTTTAGAAACATCCCCATATAGAGACTATAGGAGTTGATTCTGGCTACCAGCATACTGGCTTGGAAAATTTTCCTGCCAAAGGCATCCAAGGTTTTGCATTCTCTTCCTGGAGGAGCAGAGGAGTGTCTTTTTGCACTCTTGATCTTTTTCATAGCAGACTCCACCACAATGGAGTGGTGAGGAAGCTGAGTCTTGTGGAAACCAGGACAAGGTGGAACATGATACATGGGGTCCAACCTACAAGAATGAGGGGAGGTGGTAAGAGGAGTCTCCCATATGTCCAACATGTGATCATAAAGAATCTCATGTATTGGTAAAGTGGCTGCCTCTTTACGAGCCTTAGGATATTGTAAAATATCTAATTTCTTGGCTCTGGGCTCTTTTTCAGAGGCCGAGATGGAAAGGCCCCTGGCCACCTCCCAGATGAAGTCTTGAAAAGACAAGTCCTCAGGAGGAGACATTCTCCTATTTAGAGAAGAGGGTTCCTGAGGAAGGATCTCCGATGCTTCGATAGAAGCCTCTGATGCATCAGTGTCTTCAGAGGAATCGAAGTATCGCCTGTCTGGATGCTCTCGAAGAGCCCGATACGCGTACCGGGGGGTATCAACATCGGGAGTACTCGGTACCAGATCGGTACCGATGGGCATCACAGAACAGTGTACCGGTGCCGTCGATGTCGATGCAAGTGGTACCGGTAGCGGAACCGGTATCGGGTCCGGTACCGGAATTGGCACAGACAACAGAGTTTGTTGCGGTACCGAAGGCGTCGCAGCTTGTATGAATGCCGTGATGGCACGCTGCATGGTCAGAATATTCTGATCCATCGATGCCACCAATGTCTGGATGTCGGTACCGGTGGAAACCGCCGGTACCCCAGAACATTGCAACAGGTGATCGGTCGAGGCCGAGCCATCGATGTCAACTTGTGACCCCATAGATAAAGCTTTGGAAGCCGGAGCCTCCCGCCGGGGTAATTTTGCCGGACTGGAGAGAGGCGGTTGGGAAAGGCGGGAAGGCAGCGCGCAGGCACTGTGGGATGCTCCCAAAAGCTTTCTTTTTGGACGCTGGGGAGCGTTCCCGCGCAGGCTCCGTCGGTACCGACAATACCCATATGTGAAGACTCATTCCTGCTTGTTCCCGGAGATATATGTTAGCCCACTAAACAGAAGGGTGTAAAGAAACCGGACACACGAGGCTAGGTACAACCTCGCTCCAAAAGAAGGAAACAAAAATTATCAATATATCAAGAGGGAGGTGTGGGCCAGAGCACATTTACAAAACAACGATCAGTATCATTAAAGTGATGAAGTCAGCAAATGAGATGAAATAAACAGGGATAAATCCTCTGGCTCTTTGTTGTTTGTATTTCCTATTTCTTATGTTTCATACGCAGTGGTATTTCTGTGCTTGATTTTGTTTGTAAAAAAAAAAAAAAAATTGTAAGATCTGAGAGAGATTTCTTATAAATTAAAGTTACATGTAAAAATGAAATGCTTACTACTTTTAAATACCTAAATAATGCTATTCTATCAACCTTTACTGAGGATTTTTTTCAAATATTCTGCTGAAGTAAGGTTACCAAATCAGTCACACACCAAAAAAGACCTCCAGCTTACATGGCCTTGCAAGAGTGCACATTTAGTGAATCCCTCTTTTTCCTACGTATTTGTTCAAGTCTCTAATGAAGGAGCAGAACTACAGTGTAATGCAGTTTTTACACCCAGTACCTTAAAGTAGCAGCAGTCTGACTGAGCACAGTGGACTGAAAGACAAAACACATGCTCAGTATTCAAAGCATACACCTCTCCGCTCCTTTGGGTGTTTCCTGCCAAAGGGGAGGAGAGTAATGGGAAGGGACTGGAGGCGTGGGAGAGGAGGGAATGGCAGATTACTTGTGGGAGGTAGGGGGATCAGTAAAGGTCTGGAAATTATATTTCTGTTTTAAAAGTAACAACAAACTATGGTCTGCCTTTGCAAAAAATATGACCAGCCCAGTGAAATAAATAATGCACTAGAAACAACCTTTGAGGAAATTTTCAGTTAGGATTTGCCGGAATGGTATTAAGCTGATTCTGCCCTCTCATCTAAAAGATCTGTTCAAGCGACTTCAAACTTCGTATCTTCCTGGTGACCCCTAGTATAAGCTTTGCCGGAGGGTTCGGCACTATCCGCCATTCTATTCAATCTATATTTGCATTCCTAGATGGACATTTTACATGACCTAGAGATCACATTTTATCTGTATGCTCAACAACCTAAGTTTGCACTACTGATTTCAAGAAGATGGGAGGAATACAGCATTCATAACTGCTCCCTCTCCACATATCACTTACAGGAGGTCCCAGCTGTGGCTTGGGAATGTTTCTACTCAAGCTCTCCCATTCCTCCTGTCTCTGCTGTTAACAGATAGCTCTTGAACATGAAGGAGAAGAGGAAATGGAGCTGACACAACATGACAAATAAAAACCCTCTTGCTCCCCCCGCCCCTCCCCCCAAGAAATGAAAAAGAATTCCTGTAATTTTGCCTATAGGACAGACAAGAGAGAAACTCTTCCTTGATCCGCAGAATCTTCTCCAGGCACACATTTGCCCTTCCTCTCCAGTCCCTGAATGACAGAAGGGGAGGGAAAGCTCAAGGAACTCTTCTCTGAACTATCTTCTCCACGCTCAACCTTACTACTGTGAGGCTACATATGCAACCTTTCTGTGCCCACCTAGATCTGACCACTTACACTATAGATTTTTTACTGCACAGGCCTGTGACCTTGTGATACTGCAGGACTGCAAGCTGTCTGTGTATCACGGAGCGAAATCTGTTATACTCGTCTATGTGCAAAGAAACAGGTCCCCAGGTCCCTCTCAGCTCTGAGAACAGCTTAAATGATCTTGCAAAATGTAACAAAGTCTGAAGCAGCTTGAACCTTCATCTACATCACATCTCACACCATGAGCCACACTGCACATTTGCCTGCCATATTTTATTTATTTATTTATTTGTGCGTTTTTTTTATACCGCCCCTTCCAAAGATCAGGAGCGGTTTACAGAAAACAAGTCAAAAATTAACAATAACGTTACATGGAACAGTACATGGAACAATGTGCAATTATAACAGTTACAAGAAACTGAATAAACTATATACAAGTTGTATAATATATTTAGAACTATATACAAGATATTAACAGATTTTACATATTTATTTATTTTATTTATTTAGCTGTATTTATATCCTGCTTTTCACCGGGTCAAAGCGGTCAATTGAGAGATACATTTAACACGAGGGGATATGGCACACATACGCTAATACTTACAGGGAACATGGGCAATGGAGGGTTAAGTGGCTTGCCCAAGACCACAAGGAGTGCCTATAGGACTAGAAATCCCAGTCCCTCCGGCCTGAGATTGCTGTCCCCAGGTGGGACTTGAACCCCCGGCCCTCCGGCCTGAAGTACAGCACAGTTACTTACCTGTAACAGGTGATCTCAGGGAACAGCAGGAATTAGTCTTCACATGTGGGTACGTCGGCACCGACGGAGCCCGCACGGGAATGCTCCCCAGCATCCAATCAGAAAGCCTTTGGGAGCATCCCTCGCGCCTGAGCGGTGACTTCCCGCCTTTCCCACTGCCTCTCCCCAGTTGAGTTTCATAGCTGAGACAGAAGGAGAGGAAGAGGAAAGGAAATAGATAGATACAACTCCTAGGGGAGGTGGGAGGGTTGTGAAGACTAATTCCTGCTGTTCCCTGAGATCACCTGTTACAGGTAAGTAACTGTGCTATCTCCAGGAACAAGCAGGAATGAGTCTTCACATGTGGGGACTCCCTAGCTGAGGGTGCCATGGGAGATCCCATAAAATGCGTATCCCTGGACAGGACGGCATTTTCCCAACCTGGATCCCCGGCATCCCCTGAGGGATGGGGGGTAGGAGTTGAGGAGAGAAGAGTTGCAGAGGAACAACAAAAAACTAAAGACCACAGGGGAGATGAGTCTTTAGAATGCATGTCAGGTATCATTAAAGCATTTAATGAACTAGTACCATATAGAGCTTACCTACTGGATTGTAGGAAGTAGAACTGTGATGGAAGGTACTGTAGACGCAGTAGCGGAATCTTCAAGGGAACTTCACCGCAGTGAGGATGAAGTTCCAAATCTGGAATGGGCAGGTGACCCAGGTGTCAACTGGAGCAAGAGAAGAACGGCAGGTCTTCAATGGAAAGCTTTATGTGAAAAAGCTGAGAACTCTTTTAGGCAAAGAGTTATTAACATTGAGGATTAAAAGAAGAAGACTGACCGATCTGGAATTAGCCCAGTCCGGAAGGGAAGAGAAGGTATGGAAAAAACCCCTTTTCCCAGGGAAAACAGGAGGGTACTCCGGAACACTGAAGATGTACACTGTCTTTCCTAGCCAATAAGGAATAGGAAAGACATTGAAGTTTGATACCTCATAGATAAGGAGGTGGATAACAAAAATAGAAGCTGTTGACGCCACAGCAATAATTGTGAGTATAACCGGACCCAGTTACCGAGCCGTATGATAATAGGCAAGCGGACTGTCTGGACCCCTTAGAAAGTAAAAAAACTTTAGTACCGACAGTTAGGAAGATAGTGGGTAATACACAGGGTGCTATGACCATCTCCCAAAAGCGCATACATATATATATATATATATATATATATATATATATATATATATATATAAAACTATATACATATCAATACAGATGTGAATATATATGTCTAGACAAGTGTGACATATATAGCTATATATAGATATAGATGGGCATGGTTTATGCCCACCCAGGGTACAAAAAACATGTATGCATAGGACACATACATACAGGAAAACAATACTGCCTGCAACTGGGCCACAGAAGAAAAATCCACATGGGAAATGTGATGCGAAAAACTTCATCTAATAGTAGGGGGTGAAAACCACCCGAAGAGTATAGAGAATCTATTTCTGTGGTACAGGGATGCAGATCAGTGGAATTAGCAGTATAGTTGCGTGAAGAACAGAGGACAATATCAGTCTGGGGAGAGCACGTCAGGAGCACTTTAGGCTGCTGATGCATCCCAAGGACAGAAAACGCATAGACCAAGATACCAGGATGACCCAGCCAAGGGACTCAGGGGTATCATGTACAGTAAAAGAGTATGCGTTGTCCAAGTGGAGCAGAAACATAATGTCAAGCTGTAAGGAAAAAGGGGGAATTCCTGCCAGATTGGGAGCTCCTTGGACATTCACGCAGAACAAACTTGTCTTCTGCATCACAACGGAAGACAAGAGGGTATAATTATCTAGATAGCCATGGAATGACTATATAAGCCTCTTCTATTATATGGAAGACCCTCAGAGACAAAGTCCAATGCTCTATGGCAAGGGCCCATAGTGGGAGGCCTCTCTGACGATTAAAGAGAGCATCGTGCAGGAGATGGGACTGACAGAAGTCGACAGGTTGCCACATCCTCGATAAGGACATGGCCAGGAGAAGATAACCTGCAGTGAGTGTCAGCACGCAGATAGTTGAGAGCAGCATGCAGAAGCATTAAAGTACGCACTGGAACTCCTGCACGCACAGCAACTGAACAAGATAGCAGAGGGGATTCTCCTGTATGAAACAGGGAGAAGACAGACCAAGGGAGCGGGGATATTCCGGCCCTGTCTGAGGAGTTGTCCAGAACATGCGTTGAAGGATAACAGGAAGCCTACACTGGAAAGAAAGAGAGAGACGTTCCAGTATGGTACCGACTCAAGCAGGGGAAACCCTGGAAGAGAGGGGTTGAAGGTGACGTACCATATGGTAAGTCAGCAGAAGGAAAGAATGTCCATGTGGGGACAGAAGCTATCATGGGATAGTGGTGATCTCCCTTTATAGCAATGAGAAAGGGAGAATACTGTGACCCATGGACAAAAGCATACTGAAAAGAAAACCCAGTGTAGAGTTGGAAGAAAAACTTCTGGTAAGAAGAAGTTAATTGTAGACTGCAGCATACAGGAGCCTATGGCTGTCGGTTATGATTATCCTGGTGAGAGCCTGGGAACTTCAGACCAGGATGAGATGTCCCTTGCTTGGGGACATCTGGAGGATGGGCAGAAGGAGGATGGGCAGAAGGAGGATGAAACCTTTTCTTAGGGAAAGAAGGTCTGGTAGGACATTTCCTACATCCTGGGGAAAAAGAAGGCTTAGGATGGTTTCCAGAACTAGGAAAGTCAGTGGAGCACTGAGCAACCTGACGTAAAGCCTCGATATTGAAAAGATTTTCTCCAGTACACGGAGAATTACCCAGTATATGTTGTGCCCATCTGCTCAGGTCTGAAGCCTGCAGCCAGGCTGTACGACGTGCTCCAATGGCAATAGCAGAGGACCTGCTAACAGACTCAAAAGAGTCTAGAGAAGCACGAGAAAGAAACCAAGAGATATTCCTGCTATGGTTAAGAAGCAAGGAATAGTCAGAGGCCTTAGGTTCTGACAAAAAAGGAGACAAGAGAGATAATTTCTCTGTGACCTCCCGAAGTGTTAGACTCATATAAAAGATATATGAAATAATTCTGGAAGTCAACATGGAAGTTTGGAAGGTTTGACGCCCAAAGGCATCAAGTGCTTTAGATGCAGGACCTGGAGGAGAAGAAGAATGCTTCTTCTTGCTTCTGACCTTCCTCATTGCTGATTCCACTACAATGGAATGATGCGGAAGTTGGTTCTTCTGAAACCCCGGAGAGGGGGGCACCTGATACAGAACATGCATGGCTGTAGAAGGTGCGGGAACCTTTAAAGGCGACTGCCAAATCCCCAGAAGAAGGTCCTGCAAAGAAGGATGTAAAGGAAGCATCATGGTTGCTTTTTCTGCAGGACCTTGGTTAAGAGTAGGGCCAGGAATAGGAATGGCAAGAAAGTCTGCCATGTCAAGGAGAAATTCCTGAAAAGAAGGAACTCCCAGAGGAACTATTCCTGGGTAGGCTGAGGTTGAATGATCAGCTTGAACACCAGAAGACCTACCGGACTGGTGCACCAAAGGAATCCTGCTAGATGGAGAATGATACCAACAGTTCCGATTCGAGGCAGTTAGTACTGCATCGTCGGTTCCCAGTATCGATTCCAAGCTAGGCATCGAAAGGATCGAAGGCATCGATGGAACTACAGGAGTCGACATCGATACCATACTGCGTAGCCGGAAGGGACAAGGATCGGTTCCGAAAACCGTCGGAACCAAGTCATCCAGACTGGATATCGATTCTAGACTGGGCATCGAACCGAGCGAGGTTATCGACGCCCGTCTAGAGGGCACCGACGTCGGTGGTGGTGTCGGCGATGCCGATCCCGGAAAGTTAATTGGAATTGCATCGATCGGCGCCAAAGGCGCCGAGGACATCCGAAGACACCGCTCGGCGAAGAGAGGAACACTCGACACCGGTGCCGATGTCAGGGTATAGGTACCGCCCGAAGCCGGTACCCCCTCCGAGCATGGCGTAGCAACAGGAAAAACCACCTGGGGCGTATCGCTCGGCCCCGAGGCCCAGGATACCCGACACTGAGCCCCGGTGGAGAGTGGAACACTCAACACCGACGCCGGGGCATCGGCGCCGCTCGAAGCCGGAACCAACCTCGCGGCTGGCTGGGACAGAGGAAAGTCAGTCTGGGTCGTATTGATCGAAGGCACCGAGGACCCCAGATGACGATCCCTAGTGACAAACGGAGCACTCGACACCGTCGTCGGTGCCGGGGAATCGGCCCCGTCCGAAGCCGGCACTAACCCCGCTTGTGGCTTGGATGCAGGAAGGCCAGTCTGGGTCGAATCGATCGGTCCCGAAGGCACAGAGGACACCAGTTGACGATCCTTGGCGAAGAGTGAAACACTCGACGCCGGCGCCGATGCCGGGGAATCGGCACCGCTCGAAGCGGATACCACCCCCGAGCATGGCTCAGGTATGTTCTGTGAGGAACGAACCCCAGGAACAACCTGAAACCCCGTGAATGCTTTGGAGCCCGAAGACTCCCACCGGGGTTTTATTGCCAAAGGGGTCTTGAGGGGAAGGCCGGAGCCGTCGTCATGCTGGGCATGAGACTTACCCCTCAAGAATTGGCTAGTCTTAACAGACTGTTTGCGGGTTACCTGATCCTGGGGAGAAGAATAAATCGATGTCCTCACCTCAGGAGGAAAAACAGCATCGAGGGATACCCGAAAAAGAGAGGGTCTTCTCCCAACCCTAAAGCCCGATGGACCGGGGGAAAAAGGGTCAGGACCCAAACAGGATATACACCAAGTGGTGGAGTCTAAAAAGAAGACTAAGTCTCCACAGTGGAGGCACTTCTTAGGGGAAGAAGGCTCCATGCTGGAAAGGCCTGGAAGGCCTCAGAAGGGACTTGAGGAGAAAAAGACCTCTAAGTGGTTAAAAGAAAAAAACAAAGCACCGGCGGTGCCGGTATCGGCGGGAAAACGGCCGCGACCACAAGAAAACAAAAAATAAGGATTTAAGAGAAAAAGTTTCTGTGGTGACAGGATGTACGTCCTGCCGGCTCCGCGGAAAAACGAAAACTGGGGAGAGGCAGTGGGAAAGGTGGGAAGTCACCGCGCAGGCACGAGGGATGCTCCCAAAGGCTTTCTGATTGGATGCTGGGGAGCATTCCCGTGCAGGCTCCGTCGGCGCCGACGTACCCACATGTGAAGACTCATTCCTGCTTGTTCCTGGAGATCTTGTCCTAACCACTAGGCCACTCCTCCCACAACATATAAACATATTTAAGGATTCATCTTTATTTATATATCATAGTTTGTAGTGAATAGAGTTGAGTGAGTATATTCATGCCGATTTAAGGGGTTTGGGAGGCTATAGTTAAGTCATATACTGAGTTGGAGTAGTACTGAGTGAACAAATATGTTTTTAGATCCTTTCGAAATTTTTGTAGATCTTTGTAGATATAACAGGATCTTTTTGATTCACTCAGCCAGCACTGATCAAACCAATCAGAAGGATGTTCATGTACCCTGATAAAAGCTCAAAAAGTCATAAAAATGTCTGCAACGACAAAGACTGAGCTTTTTCATCATCATTTTTGGCATGGTATTGCCGCCCCCCCCCCCCCCCCAATACATTGTCTGCCATTATTCTTAGGAACAAAATCCAAGAGCTGTACAAGCATCACAATGTGACTTACTTTCACTGAGCCTCTCTATGTCAGAAGAGCCTTATCTCAGGCTTGCATGCAGGTTGTCCCAGATGGCATTCATAGGGCTTGAGCAAGCATGAGGAATAAATCTTGCCTCACCTATGAAACAGCGCCCTTTCCTGGACCTGAACTGGGACTGGACTCCTCCCATCTAAGGTTGTAAGTCTCCAGTCTTATTTATTTCTCCTTAGCTTAGGCGTTAGAGATTTATTACTGTAAGTGTGAGCCAGATCACACAAGGTCTCTGGTTTGTAAGTTTGTTTGGGAAATTTAAAGTTCACATAAAAGTTTGCTATGAATTAGCTTCTAAGAATTTATCTACCTCATTCTGCATTTGTTAGTATCATTTCTGCTATTGCTATCTTAATGTATTTCTTTGCTAGCTCATTACATCAGTCACAAGGATTAATAGAGCAGGTGCAGAAAATCCCCTAGGCAAACTGAGTGAGCTATCTGTCCTACATCCCTCATGTTCCTTACATGCTGCCTGGTGCACTGTCAAAGAGACAAAACAGGAGCCTGATGAGCTCATGCCTAGTCCGCCCCTAGGTATCACCACCAAGACACACTGGTTGAGAAGTACTGGTTTACAGTAGCACAGCAAAAAAAAAAGGGAAGTTTAGTTTTCATTCTTCCATCCTATTATATTTATTTATTTTATTTATTTACATTCTCTTATATACCGCGCTATTCTGCATCAGTGCGGTTTACATTGAACAAACTCAAATTACACTAAACAGGGCATTGTAACTTGGAGATAACTATTTTACAGGGAACATGGGCTATGGAGGGTTAAGTGGCTTGCCCAAGACCACAAGGAACACCTGTGGGACTAGAAACCCCAGTCCTTCCGGCCCAAGGTTGCTGTCCTCTAGTGGGATTTGAACCCTCGACCTTCCGGCCTGAAGTACCTTGCCCCAACCACTAGGCCACTATATATTTCTGTGAGCTAACCCTGCCCTCCACCTCTGACAAAGAACAGGAAGAGAGAATGAAAACAGCAGTACAAGACTGTACTTTGCAGTGCTTCCTGCAAAATTGCATGCTTTGGTGCGTCCAGTCTAGATGTGTCTTCTTAATTCAAAATGGCCTTCATAAAATGCAACTAGAAAGATCTCTACAACTTTTTTAATTCTTACCTCTGCTCTTTTCAGCATTTCCCACTTGTTCAATATTTTCATGGCAAATACCTTATCAGCATTTTTCAGTTTCACCACTGCAACCTGAAAAAGATCACA
Source organism: Ichthyophis bannanicus (assembly GCA_033557465.1). Taxonomy (NCBI): domain Eukaryota; kingdom Metazoa; phylum Chordata; class Amphibia; order Gymnophiona; family Ichthyophiidae; genus Ichthyophis; species Ichthyophis bannanicus. The sequence continues at coordinate 364,032,789 of CM066033.1, read as the reverse complement.
TTTAAAGATGAATGCCTTTGCAAATCTCCCTGACACCATGTGTGAGAAATTAACAAGCACTGCCAATAAAGGTAAGGCATGTTCACAGGCCATTCTGAAGTATTAATAAGGCCTTTTAAGCTAATGGTTCCACTTACTAAGACGCGTCATGACCTGGAAAACTGCAAAAATCAAGATACTGGCTGTGGAAGTCTAAGAGAACAAATGTAATGTTGCTGCTGTCACGAAGTTCATGACCTCTAACATACCACTTCAGGCCATCTGATGTACTTCCAAACCCTTCATAAAGGGGATTAGATATTCTCTCCACATTCTTATAATTTCAGTACTGTAATTCACCTGCCCTGTCAAGTTTCAATCCAGTTGCATCATACTGTTAATAGTAATATACCAATGAAGACGCATTAGTGCAAACAGTATATAAACAGAATCCAACTGTTTCATAGCACTGTTGATACTCTGACAAGTGTGGTGTTATCGCAGATCTCCCCCTTCCCCAGCTCACATGTGAAATATAGTCAAAGGGTACTTTTAAAATTATTTCAAATTTGATATTCTAGCTATAAGAACATAAGATATGCCATACTGGGTCAGACCAAGGTCCATCGAGCCCAGTATCCTTTTTCCAACAGTTGCCAATCTAGGGCACAAGTACCTAGCAGTTTCCACAAAGGACACAGGTTCCACAATGCTTGTATTGGGGCAAGCAGTAGATTTCCAGGGTCCCCTTTAATAATGGTTTATGGACCTTTCCCTCCAGGAACTTGTCCAAACCTTTTTTAAACCCAGCTATACTAACAGCTTTTACTACATCCTCCGGTAACTAATTCCAGAGTTTGATTACGTGTTGAATGAAAAAATATTTTCTCTTATTAGTCTTAAATAGGTTACACTGTAGCTTCATTGCATGTCCCCTAGCCTTTCTATATTTTGATGGTGTAAACAATCGATTTACGTTTACCCGTTCCACTCCATTCATTAATTTATAGACCTCTATCATATCTTCCCCCCACCCCAGCCTTCTCTTTTCCAGGTTGAAGAGCCCTAACCTTTTTAGCCTCTCCTCATAGCGGTATCCTTCCATCTCCCCTTTACCATTTTGGTGTCTCTTCTCTGTACCTTTTCCAATAACGCTATATCCTATTTAAGTTACGGTGACTAGAATTGCACACAATATTCAAGGTGTGGTCGCACCATGGAACAATACAAAGGCATTAAAACATACTTTGTTTTATTCTACATTCCTTTTCTTATGATTCATAGCATTCTATTTGCTTTCTTGGCCACCACTGCACACTGGGTGGAGGGTTTTAATGTGCTATCCATGACGATGCCTAAATCTTTTTCCTGGGTGGTGGTTCCTACTATGACCCCCTTGCATCATGTAACCATAGTTTGGGGTGTTCTTTCCTAGGTGCATATCTATGAAATTCTAAAGTGTATTACAATATATTATTTTTAAAAACCCTACATATTGACAAAATCAACTTCACCAAATGTACCAAGTATACAGCAGTAAGGGGAGCATGTGTACTAAGCCATGTGCTGGTAATGCCCATGTGGGCCGCATTACCAGCGCAGGGGGAGTCAGCATTAACTTCAAGGGGCATGTGCTTCCATCCCCTTACAGTAAACATGGGCCCTAGATGTGGCACCATGCAAACCAGCACCGGGGTGCACTTAACGCCACCCACTGAGATGACATTAAGTGCACCTGCACTAATGCACCATGCACAGTTTACAAAGGCCACTTGCTCCCACGCTAGCCGCAACGCATCAGCAACATCTCCATTCCACCCATGTCCCTACTCTGAATGTTACATAGTGCAGGATTTTAAAATGTTTTTTTAATGTGGGGGCTCCAGACTAATTTTTAGCATGGTTTCGAAACCACATGCTAAACCCTGTGCTATCGGGTAACACGCTTTAGTAAACGTGCCCCTAACTGCACTTTCCTAATGCTTACATCACTATCATTTTTAGAAAAGTCACCAAAAAATGACACAGTTCAACCTCCATATACAAGGTTGTCTTACTGAAAGACAGAGGGGACTGAATCACAAGGAGTGCTAACAAAAATGTACTAAGTTAGAATTCTCCTAGTGCGCTAGCCTGCTGGCTCAGTGAGAGGCACTGCCATGCAAAGGAATGGGGTTCAATTCCTGGGTCAGGTTTTCCCGTCTCTGGATTGGCTGTAACTGCCAATATAAATAAGAATGGACCTTGCTGAGATACCCTTCATGGATCTTCATTTGGGGTTCAGTGGCTTTTATGGGAAAAAAAAGTACATATAATTATTCTGTACTGTTTAACTTGCCAAACATAGTAGACTGGTGCCCTGATTCACTAAGCTTTTTTCCAGTAGATACAGAATGGGAGAAAGCCTTAATGCATTAGGTCATATGAGGGAAAAGTTGAGCTGACATTCACTGTTCTTCATACAGAAAAGGGCCAGATCCGGAAAAGTATTAAAATATAGCAGAAAATATATTTCAAACTTGTTTTTCCTTTTATAAGAGGCACACTAAAATCCATTGGCATGTTTTGAGGTAAACATTTTCATTGATGTATCAGTACTTTTCTCCCTTTCTTCCAACTCTTTTTCATATTTCCCACAAACAGCAATGGGTCTTGACCTACAGCCAAACATCTTTGCTCCTCAAAAGGCTAAGCCTTTCATTTTTTGACCTGGAGATCAAGTGGCCATGTTTATCTGGGCATCAGGGTTTAAACAAAACATTTGAAGAGTAAAAGCCTATCACATTGAACTTGCTTGTTATGAAAAGAAAACTTTCACTTGGACAAATGGGTTAGTGAGCTTTACTGTGAAGCAAAAGACTAGGGAATCAAATAAATAAACCGAATTGCCAGAATGCACATTAATGCATGCTCAATATTTTAATGAAAATGAACCCTGAGTTCACAGAGAGAATACTGAAAGCTTTCTTTCTGTAACAATTACTTCCCCGATTTATTACTTCCCTCAAAGGCTGGTGCTAGGGTCTCTGGCGCCCACCTACATCCCACAGATTGGCACCCCCTCTCTCATTACTATTAATGATAGGCTGCACCTCCCCCTTTCCCAAAACTCCTTTGTGAACTCTTGTTCACATGATAGCATTTCTCCTTCAAATAAAATACTGTTAACAAGAAAATTACAGTGAAAGGGCAAATGCATAGTTGGAATAAAAATAAGTATTGGCAAGTAAATATTTAACATTGTATGAGCAAGCTGCGATAGCAAAGGGTTAATGTGATTGAAGCAAACAATCAATGTGTTTATTTATTTAATCAAAAAAAGATCTACAAAGGTTACAACCACTTAGCTTTGTCTGTCTCTTCTCCTGCCTGCTATTGTTGCCACGGACACTACCACTGCTCTATCTCTACATGCAGGGTTGCACAGCTCTTTTATAAATCTGACAAATAAGGAGTCGGTGATAAAAGCAGATAGTGTAGCTGAGTTGAAAAAAGGTTAGGACAAGTTACTGGAGAAAAAGTCAGTAGACTTATTAAGACAGGCCTTGGGAAAGCCACTGCTGTTTCTGGGTATAAGCAGAATGGAAGCCAGGGTGAACATTAAGAGGCAGGACTCGATCCCAGAGCTGATGTCGGCAGTCCTGATAGTTGATGGTGGCAGCATTAATGTGAGAACCACCACCTGGCTGGACTTTTGAGATTTATTTGAGAGCGCTGCTTCGCTGCTGCCTGTTGGAGCCATTGTAATTGTGAAACATGCAGAGACTTTGCTAGCATTGCAACCAGGATGGTCAAAAATAGAAAGATCATTCCATAGGTTCTTATGAGAGCCAGCGGTGGTGCTCCTTGTAGTGGACTGGCAGTGATGCACCTGTGTCCAAACTCTGACCAACCAATGCGCTGTACCCAAAGCTCCCCCATCCCCTGTATTCTCTGTGGCTGGCTGCCTGGCTGTGACAAAAGGTAAATACCATCCTAGCAGAACGTATTTGGTGCCCTGCAGCAAAGTTGAAACAAGTTGAAAAGTGTACACTTCACAGAGTAAACCTTTGACACTGTTCCTCACAGGCGACTTATAAATTGAGTGCCCTAGGGATAGACCCTAAAGTGACTGACTGGATTATAAATTGATTGAGTGGGAGCCGGCAAAGGGTACAGATATAGAGATCACTCTAAGGAGAAGAATGTTACCAGTGGTGTGCCGCAAGAATCTGTCCTTGGTCTGATCCTTGTTAACATTTTTTGTAAGTGTTATTGCGGAAGGGCTGTTGGGTAAGGTTTGCATCTTCACAGATGATGCCAAAATCTGTAACAGACACCCAAGAAGGTGTATATAGATAACGAGGAGGGATCCAGACAAGTTTGAAGAAGGGTCAAGAGTTCATCAGCTGGGATTTAATGCTAAAAAATGTAGGGTCATGCAGTTGGGCTGCAAAAATCCAAGGGAGTACAATATAGGGGTGAAGTACTTCTGTCTACAAAAGAAGAGCGAAACTTGGGTGCATATGGAGAGGAATGGCCAGCACAAAGGAGGAGGTGATCGTGCCTTTTTATAAATATTTGGTGAGACCCCATTTGGAGCACTGTGTGCAATTCTGGAGATAACTCCTTCAAAAGGATGTAAAAAGATGGAGTCAGTGCAGAGGGTGGCTACCAAACTGATCAGTGGGCTTCATCAGAAGGCATATGGGGACAGACAAAGACCTCAATATGTACACTTTTGAGGAAAGGCAGGAGAGAGAAGATATGATAGAGATGTTTAAATACGTCCATGGAATGAATACACAGGAGGAGAGCCTCTTTCAACTGAAGGCATGCTCTTAATAAGGGACATAGGATGAAGGTGAAAGGGGATAGGCTCAGGAGTAATTTGTGGAAATATTTCTTTATGGAAAAAGTGGTAGATGAATGGAATGGTCTTTCAGTTGAGGTGGCAGAGATAAGGACTATATCTCAATTCAAGAAAGCACAGTTACTTACCTGTAACAGGCGATCTCTGGGAACAGCAGGAATAAGTCTTCACATATGGGTACGTCGGTACCGACGGAGTCCGCGCGGGAACGCTCCCCAGCGTCCAATCAGAACGCTTTTGGGAGCATCCCACCACACCTGCGTGCTGCCTTCCCGCCTTTCCCAACTGCCTCTCCTCAGTTAAGTTTTAAAGCTGAGACAAAGAGAGAGAGAGAGAGAGAGAGAGAGAGGGAAAGACAGAGATAGAGAAATACAACTCCTAGGGGAGGTGGGTGGGTTATGAAGACTTATTCCTGCTGTTCCCAGAGATCACCTGTTACAGGTAAGTAACTGTGCTATCTCCAGGAACAAGCAGGAATGAGTCTTCACATATGGGGACTCCCAAGCTAAGATGACGGGAGGAAGTCCTAGCATGTTGCGAATCTAAGATGAGCAATGCTTTCCTTCAGAACCTCAGGCATCCTGGGGATGGAGGGTAGGAGTTGAAATAAAAAGAGAGACGCTGTGAAACAGCTAAAATAAACCAGGACTTCCGGATGGGAGTCTAGGTGTAGATGATCATAATAAGTAAATATTGGAGAGTAATATTCCAATATGGACCTCACCTGGTGGTATTGTAAAACGTTTATTGAGTTTCACATGGATCTGTTAAGAACCAGTAGAAAACCCTCAAGGAGTACCTCACTGTGAAGCAGAGGTAACCAAACTGTAGAAGGACAGGTGAAGGTTAGAAACCGTCAAGGGTGAGAGTAGCCCCAGGGAAAAACTGGGCAGTGTAATGAGGAAGGACTTCAGCGGAAAACGCAGAAGGCTGTATCAGACAAGGCTTAAAGTCTTTTGGTCTAAGAATAGCACAATTCTAGGACCAAAAGGAGATACGTTTGACCAATTTGGATGGACAAATAGGAATAGTCCTTGTAGAAGAGAAGGGGTATTGAAGACCCCCGTATCCGATGAGAAATACGGACAGATGTCCGAGGTGTTATAGCCTCTGATTAACTGAAGATCAGTAACATCTTTTCTAATTGATGTTAGGTAGGAAAGATAACGATACATGGAGAGCTTCAGAAGTACCTAAACCTGAAGGGTCATGGTAAGAAATTTATGTTGGTTTTCTTGAGATTAATGCTCATATTGTTTTCATGAAGCCAGGCTTGGATTTCTTTCAGGCAGGCTGCTAGGGAGTCGTAAATTGGGTTGCATATGTCTAGGTGTGTGTACAACATAATATCGTCTGCATATATCCAGTCCAGTCCCGCATCTCTGGGTAGTGTATCTCTTCCAGCAGCTTGGAGAATGAGCATGTCATCTTTTGAAGACACCAGTACTAATACTGTGGGGTCCGCCCACCATCTCCAGTAACCTATTGACAAAGCAGACTCACAGGAGCAACAAAATAAGCAGTTAAGCTTGAACAAAACATACTAGACTAATAGAAATTTAGCCCATTTAGCAATTTCAAGAATTCAGAAAACTTAGAAAAATTTTCAACACTCCCCTCTCCGACTCGGAGAAGAGTTTCCTTCTTTCCTCCCCCTTCGACACAGGAGACTTACCTTAGTTTACCTAAGGCACTCCCCTTGGGCCCCGACCTGCAACATTGAGCGCAAGACGGACCAGCCTTCTGGTCTCCCTCACCATCCCCCCTTCTGAAGCTGCGGACCCTCCCCTGGCACGGTCTTCATCAGCAAGAGAACCGCTTCAGGCTCCTGACACCGTCAACCGAAATTCGGTTTAGGATTCAGGACTGAACTGGAGTTCCTCAAGGAACAACAATTAGCAGGTAAGTCTAATTTAGTCTTCCTTATCATTCCTCCAGTCCAGTCCCGCACCTCTGGGATGTAAGAGCAGCGAAGACTACTGGGAGGGACCCGCCAAACTGGCCTGAAGCACCGCCAGTCCAAAATGGGCATCCCCCCTTTCTGAATGTCCAGGCGATAGTGTTTCCCAAAGGTATGAAGCAAAGACCAGGTTGCTGCCTTGTAAATCTCCACTGGTGGCACCAGGCTGTACTCCACCCATGAGGTCTCCTGAGCCCTCATGGAATGAGCCCGCAATCCTGCCAGCACCTGCCGACCCCTCAAGAGGTATGCCGACGCGATTGCCTCTCTGATCCATCTAGAAATTGATGCCTTGGCTGCTGCCTCCCCCCTGCGCGGCCCTCCAAACACCACAGACGATCCGATTTGCGAAAGGACGGCATCCTCTTCATATAAAGTCTCAGAGCCTGCCGCAACCATGAACTGCTAGAGGCCGAATCCTATGAGTTCTGTAGGACCTGCAGGGACACTGCATGATTCAAATGGAAGTTCGGCTCAACTTTGGGCAAAAAGGCAGGCACCGGGTGCAAAATCACCTTCTTCCTCGTGAAGTAGAGAAATGGCTCCCTGCAAGTCAAGGCCTGAAACTCCGAGATCCTGCGCGCAGAGCATATAGCCACCAGAAAAACAGTCTTGAGAGTCAAGTCCTTTAATGAGGTGCAACTCAACGGCTCAAAAGGTGCAGCACATTGCATTTCCAAAACCGTATTAATGTCCCATGTCTGGACCACTGACCGCTGTGGTGGACACAGGTGCATCGCACATCTGGGTGTGATCCCAACGCAACCCCCTGGACCTTACTGCGATAGGCCTTGTTGAAACCTGCCTGCAAGAAGGTCAAAATATCCGGCAGAGAGGCCACGATAGGCCAAATTTGCCTGTCTGCACACAACTCAAAAATGCGTCAAACCCAAATATAGGCCAAAGAGATAGCGTTCCGTCTTGCCTTTAACAAAGTTGCAATCACTGGTGCCAAATAACCTCTCTTTTTCAACAGAGCCCTCTCAAGAGTCGGGCCGTAAGCAAGAATAGACTTACCTGAGGCATGCATACCAGCCCCTGCGTCAACAAATCCTCCCACTCTGGGAGCCGCCAGAGACGATCCACCAGGATCCACACCAGGTCTGTATACCACGGGCATCGAGGCCAGTCCGGGGCGATCAGCACAACCAATCCCCGATGGGCTCAATCCTCTGCATGACCCGGCCTATCAGCACCCACGGCAGGAACACGTACAGTAGCCCTCCCATAGGCCACTGCTGCACCAGGGCATCGAGGCCCTCGGATATCTGCTCCCTTCTGCTGAGAAGCGGCTCACCTTGGTGGACTTGAAGGTTGCCATCAGATCCATGAGTGGTGTGCCCCAGCGGTACACCACCTAATTGAACATCTCCTGGTTGAACATCCACTCTCTGGGATCCACATGCACTCGACTCAAGATAGTCCGCTGTGACATTCTTGATGCCCGCCACATGTGCCGCCGACAATGCCTGGAGGTGGTCTTCCACCCAAATTAACAGTGCTTCCGCTTCCGCCTCCAAGGCCGTGCTGCCTGTACCGCCCTGTCAATTGATGTACGCCACTGTAGTTGCGTTGTTGGATAGGCCTCGCACAACCTTTCCCAGCAACCCGGACTCAAAAGCTCAGAGAGCCAGAGCTAAAGCCCCATATTCAACCTATTGATCGATCACCTGGACTCCCGAGTGCTCCAACACCCCTGCGTAATCTGACCCTCGCAATGGGCTTCCCAACCGTTCAGACTCGCATCTGTCATAAGTGATTTCCACGACAGCGTATCGAGCAGCATGCCTTTTTCCAGGTTCCCAAGACAAAGCCGCCACGGGAGCACCCTCCTGGCCTCCGGAGGGCAGTGAAGCTTGTAGGACAGTGGATGGGTCTGGTGTGACCAGAGCAGAAGCAGAGCCCTCTGAAGGGGGCGTATGTGCGCCCTTGCCCACAGGACCAGCTCGGGTGTGGCTGCCATGGTCCCCAGGACCTACAGATAATGTCAAGCCATTGGTTCTGTCTTTCACAATAACTGCTGCACCACCCTCCAAAGCCCCTGAGTGCACTGCTCTGGGAGAGACACTCTCCCCACCCAGGTATCAAAGCACGCCCCCAAGTACTCGAGCTCCTGAAATGGGTCCAAGTTGCTCTTGGCCAGATTAACCACCCAACCGAGACACTGGAGGAACTCGTGCTGTCACTCGACTTTAGTCTCTGGACCTTGCCCGAATCAGCCAGCCAGTCATCTAAGTACAGATGCACCAATATGTCTTCCTTGCGCAATGCCACCGCTACCCCTACCACCACCATCGCTTTCGTGAACATCCAGACCGAACAGCAGTGCCTGAAACTGGAAATGCCTCATTGGCACTGCAAAACGGAGAAACCTCTGATGTTCTGCAAATATGGGAATGTGCAAATATGCCTCCATCAGATCGAGCGACGTTAGAAACTCTGTTTCTGACCGCCACTATAACGGACCACAATGTTTCTATGTGGCAATGCGGCATCCGTAAGCAGCGGTTTACATGCTTGAGGTCGAGAATTGGACGAAAGGTCCCTTCCTTTTTCGGCACCACGAAATAGATGGAGTATTGAGCGCAGCCGCACTGGTCTCATGGCTCTGGCACCATGGCACGGAACTGTAAGAGCCGCATCAAAGTGTTGCTGACTGCTAACACCTTGCCCTACGTCTTGCAGGGGGAAATTATGAAGGCATCCCCCAGCAGCCACGCCAACTCGAGGGCGTAGCCTTTGCGAATGACCTCCAACACCCACTGGTCAGACGTGATCTGGGCCCAAGCATAGTAGAACTCCTGCAGCCTCTGGGCTGCACTGTCACCTGGGCTCCCCTCGCTTCATTGGGACTTATTGGCCCAGAAGCCGAGATGGAGGCAAAACCCCGTCCCACCCCTCAAAACCCCTGGCCCTTTAAGGGAAAACACCCCCTCTTAAGCAGGGTAAAGTGTGAAGAATGAAACCTCCTGAAATCCCTCGGCTGACCCCTGGATAAGGGAGATGAGCAGTTCTGCTTATCCTCCGGCAGCTGTCTGCCTTTCGAGTCTCCCAAGTCCTTTACCAATTTGTCCAAGTCTACCAAATAACAGCTTGCCCCTAAAAGGCAATTTGCTGAGATGGAGGAAGCATCTGCCACCCACTTCCTCAGCAATAGATAGCAGCGGGCTGCCACCACCGAAGCCATACTTTTAGAAATCACTGAAAATAATCCCGCATTCAGAGATGTGTATATATCACCCAAAAAAATCTCCAAAAGAATCCCCAGTGAAATGTTGTTAGCAATACTTTTTGTCGGATCACATCGAGGGAGGTTAAGAATGACTTCAAAACCCCACCAGACAGATATAATCCATTTTATTCATAGAACAGTTCTTTGGTGAAAATGTAATTAAAACCCAACTTATCTTAAATAATTGAGAAAAGAAGCCCGACTCAGTCCGTGTACTGAACATCCAAAATCCTGAGACGACATGCACGTTTCGGGACAAACGAGTCCCTGTATCAAGTGCTCCAACGTAGGTCATACAGGAGTTGATCTTCTCATAACCGTGATCAAAATAATGGCCTCATTTCATTTAAAAAACGCCGGTTCCTCACCAACAACCAATCACTGAGGGAAAACATTCCTCTTATCATTGGCCAGCAAAACATGTCCATCATCGAGGAGAACCAATCACGGATTGAGGATCATCCCACCATGCATCCCCTTTCCGATTGGATGAAATCAGCAACCCTGCATGACCTGAATGACCAAATAAGTGCCTACCAAAGAACAGCCCTTGGCGAAGGGATGCCCCACCACTGCAGGGAATCCCTTAGCCGACAGGCTCCCCTCACAGAACACTTAACCATTCAATTTCACGGTTCAGCCCGCCTGGATCCACACTTCCCAAATCATAGATCCATCTCTGTTCACAACGCTGCAACCGAATCACCCTATCACCCCCTCGGGGGTCCTCAGGGATGTGATCAATCACTGTCCAGTGTAATGTTTCAAATGTATGCCCCCGCTCAATACAATGTTCCACTATTGGGGCCGAAATGACCCGGCGGTTTTTAAATGAAATGAGGCCATTATTTTGATCACGGTTATGAGAAGATCAACGCCTGTATGACCTACGTTGGAGCACTTGATACAGGGACTCGTTTGTCCCAAAACGTGCACGTCGTCTCAGGATTTTGGATGTTCGGTACACGGACTGAGTCGGGATTCTTTTCTCAATTATTTAAGATAAGTTGGGTTTTAACTACATTTTCACCAAAGAACTATTCTATGAATAAAATGGATTATATCTGTCTGGTGGGGTTTTGAAGTCATTCTTAACCTCCCTCGATGTGATCCGACAAAAAGTACTGCTAACAACGTTTCACTGGGGATTCTTTTGGAGATTTTTTTGGGTGATACTTTTAGAAATGCCTCTGATGAGATCATAATGGATATCCGCCAGGTAGGCCACCCTCTACTCCAATCTGGCTGCCTCACTGACTGGTCTGACTCATCCTGCTGCTGCGTTCTAGCAACCAGCGAAGGCAGGCCCTTGCTACCCATGCTCAGCAAATGGATACCTGTAGCGAAAGGGCATTAACGTCACCAGCCTGCTTTAGCAAGATGTCCAGTTTTCTATCCTGGACATCCTTAAACACTGCACTTCCTTCTACTGGGATTGTTGTTTTCTTAGTGACTGCCGATACTGCTGCACCCACCCTGGGAGAACGAAAAAGCTCCCGATCTGGATCAAACAGCAGATAAAGGCGTGCCATGGTCTGTGACCCTTTAAGGCCCACTTCTGGCAGATTCCACTCATCCTGAATCATTTGTCTGACCACTCTGCGCACTGGAAAGACCACCTGCATCGTCTGCACTGCTTGCAGCAATGGGTCCTCTAGGGTGTCCTCATCCGCTGGAAGACTGGCGGGCCTTCAAGGATTCAGAGATAAATGCCAGCAACTCCTCCCAGCAAAAAAACTCACAATCCGTGCCTGGTCCTCTTGTTCCGGAATGTCCCCCTCTTCTAACTCCTCGTCCACGTCTGGCTCCGTCTCAAGATCGTCCCCCACCAGGGGCTCGGACAACGGAGACCGCTCTGATTCCTCCTCCCCCAACCTTGGTTTCTTGGCCGGGGGTGCCCTGGACTCCACTTCACATGGGGGCCACCGATCTTTTGGAACTGTGTCCCGGCACCGAGTGGCCCACCCACCACCACCCCCTGCTGGCACAAACAGAATGCCTTGTGGAGAAGCAGCTCCCATCTCGCCTCCTGCCTGGGAAGTAGAGGGTCCCGGAGTGGTCAGGGGAGCCGCAGGGGTGGTATGCCCCCACCTCCTGCCCCTCCCGAGCCAGAGAGGGAGTCCCATCCAGACCGGGTCCTGCAGGGTCTGCTCCATCATGGCGGCTTCCTGTGCACACCCCCGACAAATGCCTGCTTCTGATACTGTCCCCCCTTCCCCCCAGTACCACAGACCAGACATTGTGGTCTGGCAGTATAACTTACCCTAACACCACTGGGCACCCTCCTACTGCCCTCCATCCCAAACTGAAGTCACCGTTGGAGGGTATCTGCCTGCCTGCAGAAAGCAAGAAAAACCCTAAGCACTGTAGGCTTCCCGGGCTGTTCGTATCTTTTCTCCTATTTTTTTTTTGTGTCAATCGAGCAGAAAAGATCAATGCAAGCTGATTGCATACCAATTTCTTAAACCCCCTTACATTCCCCTTCACCACGGAGAAACAAACCAGGGAACCTTACCATCACACTGCAAGCGGGAAAGGGAGAAACTCCACCTGCGGTAGGCCCGTTCACTTCCTGCACCATCGAATGGCCTGCCACATGGTTACAGGCCTCCAATGGTGCATAGGCTGCTGCTAAACGTCCCGCCCACACTGAAAAACTGCTGGAAAGGGAAGCCTGCACCGCTTGTCCTGAAAAGCTTGTCCGGCCCCTTACCATGCTGCTGCCTGCACCAGCAACCCTTCTCAGCGCTCAGCCTAATTTCCTTGCGGCTTTGGCACTGCGGACCCTTGGGGATTGCCAATCACACGCTAACATGCTGCAGATCTCTGGTGGCAACTCACCCAAAGGTAGGTTCGGAAGCCGCCAATTCCACGACTATCACCCAGCTCCCCAACACCCCATCAGTCCAGAGGAGAGGGGGGGTCTCTCCTCAGATTAAGTGTTGTCTTCTTTTTTTATTCTCTTTTTAGCAAAGCAAAACACAAAAGTGCTCCTTAGCACTAACAAAGGCAGAGGCCAAAAGAAAGATGAAAAGAATAAATTAGCTATCCTACAGAAGCTCCTTAGTTGTTTCCCTAGTGAGTCCAGCACCCCAGCTCACTACCTCCTCCAGCTGCTTAGAGACTGAGTATACTGGAGATGGTGGGTGGACCCCATGGCATTAGTACTGGTGTCATCAAAAGATGACATGCTCAGTCTCCAAGCTGCTGGAAGAGGTACACTACCCAGAGGTGCAGAACTGTACTGGAGGAACAATAAGGAATCCACTTTATAAGGTAAAAAATGCGATGTGTGTAACACACCTGGACATAGTATCCAGCCTCGGAAGAGCTATTCAGATGGTCTCTAAATTACTACAAAAGATTTCTAAGAAGAAAGTCCTACCTTCACTATGATGCTGGTCCTGGAAGTAACAGAAAAACACCTCCTCTGACCTCCTTACCTCTCTGCTAGTACCCTCAGATAGTTACTAGGCATAATGCACAAATGCTGCTTCTCCTTCCTCAGCTACAATACATGACACTCCGGATGCAAACTTCCTCCAGCCTACTAGTGCTAAACTGTCGGCAGAAGAGATGAAGTACCAATTCCCCAACCATCTTGGCTCCCCTCAGATCATCAGAAGGGGCCAGACAGTGCATTGAAGATTCGTCTTTCCCAATCTCAGTGCTTTTCAAACTTTTATCCCAAAAGACCCCATTCTAACAACTGAAAATTCACATGACTCCAGATGATGAAATCAAGCTGGCAGATCTCCAGCCTCCTTCCACTCATCTAAAGAGGAAGGCAGCAGTAACAGCAGTGGCAACAGCAGCAGCAGTCAGCATAGGATTCCAGCCTAATAGGAAGTTTATCCAAGAAGGCAAGGGACAATGAAGGTTCACTAGCTCACAGGCCACAATCTTACTAGCAATTTGGCATATATAAGTCACAGTGAAAGTCCAGAGAGTTGGGGAAATGGCCATGTTTCCGTGACCTCATTTTGGGTCCTGACCCCAAGTTTGGGAACCATTGCAGTCTATCAAGTTCAAGGAAAACCAATCAGGAGGGCTAAGAAACACATCAAGACCTAAATGGGCTGCCACTCCACCACCTGCTCCACCACCTCTTCTCAGAACATTTCACCACTACCACATAATCCCCAGGACTCCCTTGACTGATGCTTAGTGTTTACTCGCCCCCACGTAACAAACTGAAAGTGTAAACTTTGTACATAGTTGATCGACACTGTTTATCCAATGCATGCTGTATATAGTAACCTGTTCCACTGTAACTGTTAATATCTTTGTTTTATATAAACTGCTTTGACCCGGTGAAAAGCAGTATATAAATCCAGCTAAATAAAGAACATTTCTCCCACTTGACCTGACAAAACACCAGCATATAGGAGTCCAAAGTCAGCTGGGCAATAGAGGGAAAGAAAGATATCAAGATAAAAAAACAAATTCAAGGCAAAAGAAAGCAAAGGCATTAACGTCTAAACCAAATGCATCACCCCCTCAAGCAGCCATCTTGGGACCTCCCACTACAAAGGCTCATTTTTCGGAAAGTTAGAGCTCCTTTTTATTTTATTTTATTTATTATTTATTTATTTTTAATATGAAGGCAACCCTAAGTCTAGGGTCAACCCATCCACTATGCATCTCTTTGGGGGGGAGGGGGAGCAAAAGGCAGCAGCATGGCACCAGCACAACCTGCACCAAAAGCAAGATGGCAACACGGGACGACAACAATGATGGGGTGGATGGTGAGGGGTCCCAGAGCAAGGGAACTGTGAATACTGCAGACCAAACACCAGGATGGAAAGAGCTCCGGAGATGGCTCGATGAATTAAAAACAAAAATTGTGAGCATAAGGTGTGGACTGCATAGCACCGTAGAAATGATATACATTAATATGACTAAACTTGGTCACAGGATTGAACAGAATTTTTATACCACTTTATCATTTCAGTCAAAACAGTTTATATTGCAACTTAAACTTGGCAATGTACATTAAACAGGGACATTGATAACTTGGATTTTTCTGAGGCAATAGAGGGTTAAGTGATTTGCCCAAGGCAACAAGGAGTGCTAGTGGGAATCAACCCTGGTCTCTTGGTTCCTAAGCCAGTGCCGATTAAGGAGTGTGCAGAAGATGTGATGGACCTCCATCAAAAATTGACAAAGATGGAAAGATTGCATGAAGCGGCCCCATTAAAAATTTGGAAAACTGCTTGTGACGGAATAATTTAAGAGTGAGAGGCTTTCCAAAATAAGCAGGTGAAGGAAATCTCATGGAGCTTATAAGAAAAAGGTATGTGGAGTTTTACCATACAGGAGCAGATCTTGATGGGACCACCTTGGATACTGAGCAAGGGCACTGGATCCTAGGCCCAAGAGATAATATTAAACTCTGGGACCTGGTAGCATATTTCTTGTGTTTTTCTGAAAAAGATAATACAAGTTGTCAGAGGAATAGGACATTTAGAGTGTGCCAGAAGGTAGAAATATTTGCTGATTTATCACCTCAATGCTCTGGCAGAGGAGAGAACTTAGAGATATAACAAGGAAATTGAGTGAAAGGAAGAGTATATGGGGTACATATGGCTCTATCCATTCAGGCGCGCTCTGTGACAGAAGCTTGTGGAAGTGCTAGAGGAAGAGGGCTAAAAGATTTCATGTATCAAATGGTTCTGTGAAGCAGCCTACAAAGAAAGATCAAGGCCCCAAATGACAGAGAATGAGCAAAGGAGAAAAGATTCTACAGAGACAGTCCAGTGGGTCCAGCTATTACTACTATTAAACATTTATAAAGTGCTACAAGGCATACGCAGAGCTACAAGTCAAACACATAGAAACAGTCCCTACTCGTTAAAGCTTACAATCTAATCAAGACAGACAAGACAAAAGATAGGAATAAGGATAGAATAGGGAAGGGAAGGGTAAGGAGACATGAAGAAACAAAGAATCAAGATCCAAAAGCAGTCTCAATAGTCGAGACGGGAAGTAATTAGAAAGTGGAGAAGTATTTTAATAATGTGTTCAGAGAGGAAGGGGCCTGTGATATCTTTTGGAGTTGTGGGCATGCAACTTGCACGTACGTGAGGAAAGTATTGGCACCGGATAACTGTAGCATATTTGATAGAGAGTGACTGAGGATTTTCTTTGTTTTTCTTTTCAATTTTGTTTGTTGAACTGTTCTAGTATAAAGTGGAATGTTGTAAAATTTTGCTCTGAGTAGGGAATTTGTTCCTCTGGGTTGGGTCACACTTTCTTGGTATACCTGGGGCGAAGCAGTGGGCTTCCAGATGGTTTGGTGGGGTACTGGGGGGGGGGGGGGGCGGGAGAGACAGAAATTGTGTGTAGAACAATGGGTATCTTGGAGTGAATGGATGGTTGTTTCAGAATGAATGTGTGTATGGGTGAGATAAGCAAGCACGAAGAAATTTATTGCAGAGGATGGTTTTATAACTCACTTCTTGGAACATAAGAGGCCTAAATTCACCCCAGAACCGCCAATTGTTTTTTTTTGAAAGAGGCCTTGAGGCTCAAGATAAATATAAACTCAAATAATTTTTAAAAAACTCATTTATTGGCAAAACATGAGTATTTGATTAAGCACGGACATTTTCTGAATATTTATTTTGCCTCCAATATGCTAGGGAAGAAGACAGGAAAGATGAAGCCTCTTATGTAGCAAGTACTGGGTTGAAGTTATTGCGATAAGTGTAACAAAAGTGGAGTGTGTTTGAAGCTCTAGAATAATCAGCATATTTAAAAAATGGAGGCGTAAAATAATGGATTAATTGGATGGGAAGCCTGAATTGTACTTTATTGGATTTATTTTGTATGAATTTATATTTTAAATACGAACTGTGTTCAAGTGTGAAATGTGCTAGTCTATATGGACTGCACTTGAGCATGAATTGAGCTATTCTATATGGATTGTGCTATTTTTCTGGATCAATGATGTCCAATCTGATACAGCTCATTGCTATATAGTGCTTTTAGCAGCAAATATACTGAGATCCTTTTTCTCCATTTTTTTAAAAATTATATATATTTAGAGTGCAAGAAAAGTTAAGGATCTATTAATAGTGATAGTGCCTCTCCTGCCACCAGGCTGGAACCCGCAGGTAATGGTGCTGGAACTAGGATGACCTCTGGCTCAAAGAGAAGAGGGCATACCCACTCCTCCAAGCTTCTGATGGGCCTACAGAGTCAGGGGCGGCTTTATAATGAGGCGGCAACATTTTTGGGGTGGCAAAAAATGCCTCCAAAACAGCTGCCTCACACTGCCTTCAGAGGTTAAAAAAAAAAAAAAGTGGACAAGCTGCTGCCGCTGCTTCTCGGCAGCAGAAGAATCAACCCCTCTGCTTTCCCCCATACCAACACTGCCCCAGATCTGAGGACACTGGGGCAGCGGCAGGGAGATCTCACCAATGGCAAAAAAAAAAAAAAAAAAAAGCTATTGAAAAGTGCAGGGTTTTCAAGCCTCCATCGGCTTGTAAGCCCCTGCTGGTTCTGCCCCTCTCTGACGCGAGCATCATCATCAGAGGGGGTGGGACCCATCATGCCTTAAGGGTCATGTCCCCTCTGATGATGCTTTTCACATCGGGGGGGGGGGGGGGTGGAACCAGCAGGGGCTTACAAGCTGATGGAAGCTTGAAAACCCCATGCTTTTCAATAGCTTTTTTTTTATCAGTGAGAACTCCCCACCGCTGCCCCAGTGAAAATCCACGCTTTAGAATTACTACTAGCAGGAAGAGAAGCAGAGGTAGATGCTGTGGGGAAGGACAAATGCTGGACAACAGGGGAGGGGGCAGGACGACAAGTGCTGGAAACAGGGGAGGGGGGCAAGAGGACAAATGCTGGACAAGGGGGCAGGAGGACAAATGCAGGATAAGGGGGCAGGAGGACAAATGCTAGATAATGGGGAGGACAGGAAGACAAATGCTGGAAACGGGGGGCAAGAAGACAAATGCTGGATAACAGGGGAGGGCAGCAGGAAGACAAATGCTGGACAACAGAGGGGCAGGAAGAACACAGCCCGACAACCTGGGGGGGGGGGGGTAGGAAGAAATGCTGGACAACAGGCTAGGGGGCAGGAGGACAAATGCTGGACAACAGGCGAGGGGGCAGAAGGACAAATGCTGGACAATGGGGGGGGGGCAGTTAGACAAATGCTGGAAAACAGGGAGGGGGCTGAAAGACCAATGCTGGACAACAGGGGAGAGGGCAAGAGGACAAATGCTGGACAACAGGGGGGTAGGAAGACAAATGCTATATAACAGGGGGCAGGAGGACAAATGCTGAATAGGTGGGGGGGGCAGGAAGACAAATGCTGGACAACAGGTGGGGGGGCAGGAGGACAAATGCTGGACAACAGGTGGGGGGGGGGGCAGGAGGACAAATGCTGGCAACAGAGGAGGGGAGTAAGCAAGATGACAAATTCTAGACCAGGGCTGGTGCTACTCAGTAAGCTAGGTAAGCACGGCAGGGAGGTGCCCACATCGGGAAAGTGCTGTCGCTAGCCGCCCACCACCCACTCCCCGTTCAGGCTGCCTGCAGAGTGCCATTGGCTTAATGGAGAGCCTGCCTGCAGGACACGCTGCTCCCATGGGCAGAAGGCTATGAGAGGCCACAATCGCTACTCACAACCTTTTGCCCTTGGTAGCAATGTGTCCCATGGGCAGGCTCTCCACTAGGCTGCCAGTGCTCCGCAGGTCATCCTGAGTGGAGGTGGGCAGACAGCAACAGCGCGCTCCTGATGTTGGTTCCTGCGGTCAGGCTCTATTTCTCAGGGCCGCAGTTTATTTATTTATTTAAACTGTTTTCTATAGCGCCTCATCCTGCAATCAAAATGGTTTACAAGAAACTTTAACTCAACTTGGGTACATTAAACTTGGAGTAATAAAAGGATAGCAGCTATTTACACATTGTTTAACATATCTACAATGGTTCTGCTGTCTATGTCAAAGTTGGTTATCGTGTCTTTGGGGTGTTAAGAGTCCTTTGTTGGGTTTAGTGTGGTTGTTGTGCTATGTGATGTATCCATAGTGTTCTGTGAATAGAAGGGTCTTGAGTTTTTTCTGGAAGTCTTTGATGTCTTTGGTGGAATGGACATCTTGAGGCAGGGTGTTCCATAGTTTTGGTGTGGCTAGTGATAGTGCTCTTTTGGATGCTGATTGCTTACTTTTCCTGAAATCCGGTGGCACGTTGATCGTATTGTCATTAGTTCTTCTGTGGCGGGCGCTTTCATCTCTTGTAATTAAAGTTTCCAGGGTGTCAGTTGAGAAGTGGTGGATGATTTTGTAGATGTTTAGTATTGTTTTAAACTTGGCTCGTGCTTGGATTGGTAGCCAGTGTAGTTGATATAGCATTGGTGTGATGTGATCTGTTTTATTGGTTCCACTGATGAATTGTGCTGTTGAGTTCTGCACCATTTGTAATGGATGAATGGTTTGTTTTGGTAGGCCGTGGTAAGGTGAGTTGCCGTAATCCAATACTGGTTTGATGATGGCTTGGCATATAGTCCAGAAGTGATCATGGCATAGGAATGGTTTAATCCTTCTTATGATGTTTAATTTGCGGCATGCCTTCGCTGCTGTCTTGTTTATATGAGATTGGGGGTTTATATTTTTATCTAGTGTGATGCCTAAGTAGCACACTTCCTCTTTTACAGGTATGGTTTGGTTGAGCAGTTGGATTTGTTGTGGAGGGTTGAAGGTGGTGCTGCTGCTGCTGATGTAGAGTGCTTCTGTTTTCCTGTAATTCAGTGTGAGGTTGTTGTTGGTGAGCCATGTGGCTACATCTTCTAGGCATTGAGTTATGGTTGAGGTGTTACAACTTGCACAGCCTATGCCCACAGGACAAACTGCTCCTGCAGGCAGAAGGGTGTGAGAGGCAGCGATTGGGGCCCAGAGATCAGAACCTGCCTGCAGGAGCAGCATGTCCTATAGGTAGAGGCTGTACAAGGCCAATTGTACCCTGCCTCTCTGGGCTGGAATCACTGCTTACACCGCTCCTGTCGATGGGACATTCTACTCCATGGGCAAGCTCTGCCCCTCGTATATATAAGAGGTGGACATGAAGGGGCATTGGGAGGTGCACGTGGATGGGCACAGTAAGTCAACGAGATGCTGGGTGCAGGGGGGGGAATAGGGAGGCAGCGAGGATAAGATTGAGGTGATACTGGACATGGAAAGGGGCAAAGAGAGATAAAGGGAGATACTGGACAAGGAAAGGAGCAAAAAAGCAAAAAGAGGAGATGGAGTGGTGATGTTAGCCAGGGGGTTATAGGGAGACTATGAGAACATGCTGGACTTTGGGAGGGGGGATAGAGGGGATCTGCAGGACATGGGGGTGAGAGGGGAGAAGATGAGCATGGGGTAAATAGGATGAGAAAGAGATGGAGAAATGCTGGACATGGGAGTAATACAGAGGGGATGAGATGTGACGGAGATGGGGTAGATGCTGGTTGCAGGGAGGATAGGAAGGAAGAGAGAAGACATGGAAGGAAAGAGAGCAGAGGTACTGTATGGAGGGAGAGAGCCAGAGATAGAGAGACACTGGATGATGGGGGGAGAGATGTTAGTCATGGATAGGGGGAGAGAGTGAGCAAAAGACTGGGGAAAAATGGACCAGGAAAGAAGAACTGGGGAATAGAAGGACTGGGGAATAGAAGGACTGGGGTGAAGGATGAAAAGCAGTAGGTAGATGGCATAAAAAAAAGAGAGTCTGAGAACTGGATAGTAAGGAGTAGTGAAATCTGGGTGGACAGGGAGAGAGAAAGTGTAGTTACTTACCTGTAAAGCGTAGTCACTCACCTGTAACAGGTGATCTCCGGGAACAGAAGGAATTTAGTGTTCACGTGTGGGGTATCGTCGGTACCGACGGAGCCTGTGAGGGAACGCCCCCCAGCGTCCAATAGGAACGCTTTTGGGAGCATCCCTCAGCACATGCTGTCTTCCCGCCTTTCCAACTGTCCCTCTTCAGTTAAGTTTGTAGCTGAGTGAAAGGATAGAGGGAGAGAGGAAAGAGACAGATAGAGAGACAACTCCTAGGGGAGGTGGGTGGGTTGTGAAGACTAAATTTCTGCTGTTACAGGTGAGTAACTACGCTATCTCCAGGAACAAGCAGGAATGTCTTCACATATGAGGACTCCCTAGCTGAAGATGCCAGGGAGATAGCCCCAGGAAGCTGCCACCTATAGTAAGGTGGGCTATGCTTCTTCCCATGGATCTCTGGAATCCCACCAGGGTTGGTGGGTAGGAGTTGAATTAGGTCTGAAAGAGATTTTGAAGAACAGCTTGGCCAAAGAAGGCATCCCGACGGGAGGCTTTATCTACGCAGTAGTGGGCTGTAAAGGTGTGTACCGAAGCCCAGGTGGCTGCTCGACAAATGTCATCAATAGACACAGAGTGAAGGTTAGCCAAAGAGGCTGCCATGGCTCTCCCATTGTGAGCTGTGACATGGCCTTGAAGAGGAAGACTTTTACTCTCATAAGCAAAGGATATGCATTGTGCAATCCATTTGGACAGAGTTTTCTTGGAGACTGGAAGTCCCAAATGACTAGAATCAAAATCAATAAAAAGTTGAGAAGACTTTCTATGTTGCTGTGTTCTTCGTAGGTAAAAAGCTAAGGCTCTTTTACAATCCAAAGTATGAAGGTTCCTTTCTGCATTAGAGGCATGAGGCCTCAGAAAGAATACAGGAAGATAAATTGATTGATTTAAATTAAAAGGCGAAACCACCTTTGGCATAAAGTGTGGATGAGTTCTGAGAACAACCTTATCATGATGAAACCTAGTATAAGGAGGATCAGCCACTAAAGTTTGCAGTTCACTAATGCGACATGCAGAGGTGATTGCAATCAGGAAGATGACCTTCCAGGACAAAAGCTTTAGGGTTGTAGTGGCTGAAGGTTCAAAAGGCGGTTTCATGAGCTGCCCGAGAACTAGGTTTAAATCCCATGCCACCGGTGGTGGCCTGATGGGAGGCTTTGTTAATAGAAGACCTCTCATAAATCTTCATATGAGTGGATGAGAGGAAATTGGTTGTCCATTTAGAGGCTTATAGGAAGCTGCAATTGCACTAAGATGGACTCTTACTGAATTGGTCTTTAGACCAGAATTTGATAAATGAAGTAAATACTCTAGTATCGATTCCAAAGGTATCATAAGGGGGTTTAACCCTTTCTGTGAACACCATATAGTAAAATGTTTCCACTTGAAGGCATAAGAGCGTCTTGTGGAAGGTTTTCTAGAAGCTTGAAGGATATCCTTTTACCTGTTGGGAAAGGATGAGGTCCTGAAGGTCTAAGCTTTCAGCAACCAGGCCCTGAGATGCAGGGACTGGGGATTCGGGTACCATAGCATCCCATCCTCTTGGGAGTGGAGATCTGGAGCATAGCCTAACTCCAGAGGTGCAGCTTAAGAGAGATGTAGAAGCAGGGGATACCACGTTTAGCGTGGCCACCGTGGCGCTATGACGATCATATGACCTCTGTCTCTCTGAAGCTTGAAGAGTGTTTTGGGGATGAGGGGAATGGGTGGGAAGGCATAGAGGAAATCATGACCCCAGTGAAGAAGGAAAGTGTCCCTTGCCTGGAAATTTTGAGCCGGAATCCTGGAACAGAACCAGGGAAGTTTGGCATTCAGTGGACTTACAAATAGGTCTATGTCTGGGGTTCCCCAGATCTGAAATATCTTGGCCACCTGGTCTAGGTGGAGAGACCATTCGTGAGGCAGCAGTACTCAGCTGAGTTTGTCCGCCCAAATGTTTTGAATGCCTGGAAGATATACCACGAGAAGGTGAATTTGATGCTCTCTGGCGAGGGCCTATAGTCGTAAAACTTTGTTGCATAACGACAGAGACCCTGTTCCCCCCTGCTTGTTTACGTAGAACATAGCTACTTGATTGTCCGTTTGGACTAGGACTGTCTTGTAGCTGAGCTGTGCATGGAATACTCATAAGAGCTAGATAGATGGCTCTGAGTTCCAGGAGGTTTATGTGAAGACAAGCCTCCTATGGAGTCCAGGTACCTTGGGTAGAGAGATGATGCAGGTGTGCTCCCCATCTCACCTGTGATGCATCTGTTAGGGTGGCCTGGAATAGGGATTGCTGGAAAGGAGATCCCGCTAGAAGATTTTCCAGTGATTGCCACCATTGTAGGGACAAGATCAGTCATTGTGAGTTTGATATCTTGTCCGACAGACGTCCTGTGGCCTGTGTCCACAGTGTGGATAGGGTCCACTGGGCTGCTCGCATATGAAGGCAAGCGTGGGAACCATATGAACCATGGATGTCATATGTCCCAATAGTTGTAGTAGTTCTCGAGCAGTTAGGTAGGACTTCACCGCTGCTTAAGAAGCTAGTTGCATTATACGAAGACAGCGGCGTTGTGGAAGACAAGCCCTTGACTGTCTGGTATCTAGACGAGCTCCTATGAACTCTAGGGACTGAGATGGAACAAGTTGGGATTTTGGGAGGTTTATGAACAATGAGGTAATATACAGAACCACTTTATTGAAGGACCCAACTAAAAGGTTTCGGCTTGAGGCCTTCTTCAGGGGTCGCAAAAGGAAAGCAACAACATGTAAAAAAGGCAGAAAGCTCTCCTCAATCCAATTTGTAGGGAAGAGAGGGACCACAGGAAGGAGATTAGAGACTGTTGGAAGGGAGTTTTGAGTACTGGGGAGATACAGGTAACCGTTCCCGTCCCGTCTCCCTGTTCACATCCCTTCAGGACGAGTACAAAGGTATGAAGCATCCTTACTCCCCTTACCTGTATCTCCCCAGTACTCAAAAGGGGGAGAAGGGGGCTCATAAGCTCCAAATCTCCTGTGACCTCTTTGAGGAACATTCCCATATATAAAAATATATGAGCTGATCCTAGCTGAAAGCATGGAAGCCTGAAAGGTTTGACGCCCAAAAGCGTCAAGAGTCCTGCATTCATGACCTGGAGGATTGGATGCATGTCTCTTTGCACTTTTCATCCTACACATGGCTGACTCCACTACCATTGAATGGTGTGGCAGCTGAGTCTTTTGAAACCAGGACATGGTGGAACTCGATACATGGTATTGAGTCTCCTAGAATGAGGAGATGTGGTCAAAGGTGTCTCCCACATTCTGAGCATCAAATCATGAAGAGTTTCATGAATGGGCAGAGTGGCTGCCTCCTTGGGAGCCTTAGGGTATTGGAGAATTTCCAATTCCTTTGCTCTAGGTTCTTTTTCAGGAGCTACCAAGATTGAAAGGCCTTGGGCCACATCACGAATAAAACCCTGAAAAGACATGTCTTCCGGAGGCGACATTCTGCGATGGGGAGAAGAGGAGTCTTCCGGGAGAAACACTCTGGTACCGGTAGAAGTATCAGAGTCATTGGAATCAGAGGGTTCGAAATATCTCTGATCCCGATGTTCATGCAAAGCACAGTCTCGGTATCGATCGAAGTCGGTACCGAATTGGTCCGGTACTGTCGATGCCAGAAAAAGTCGGCATGGGAAGGATTCCCACCGGGGTCGGTAGCATTGGTGCTGGTACCGGTATCTGAACCGGTGCTGGTACCGGCATCAGTACCGGTGCCCATTGAACCACCGGTATCAACGGTACAGCAGCTGTAAGGAGAGTTGCAAGACTGCATTCGATAGCGAGGAATCTCTGGTTTATCGACACTGCCGATGCCTGGGTATTGGTACCGGTAAAAGCGGCTGGAACCCCTGAGCATGGCACCAGTATTTCTGCCGAGGTCAAAGCCTCGAGAACATCCTGGAACCCCGTTGATGCTTTGGAGGCCGAAGCCTCCTGCCGGTGCTGTTTTGCCGGTGTAGTTTCCTGAAGGGCAATGCCAATGGCCTCTCGATGCTTTGAAGGAGAGCTACCCTTGGAGGACCGGCTCTTATGTTTAGTTACCTGAGATCCATGGGAGGAAGACGAGGCTCTTGAAGACGTCAATGCAATGGACCTCGTATCTGAAGAAAAGAGTGTACCGAGCTTTGCAGCTCAGTTCTGTCTTCCTCTTTCAGTCATCCCCATACAGGAGGAACACTCAGATGGAGAATGGTCAGGGCCTAAACATTTTAGACACCAGTCATGGGTGTCGGTGACGGAGATGGTACAGCCACATTTAGTACATTTTTTAAAACCATTATCTGGTTTTTCCATCTTTTGGGAAAAATGGGGCCTAATGCCCAAAATGGCACCTAGCACCAAAAGAAAATGTTTCTGAAGAGAAACAGTTCAAAAATAGATATTTTTATTTTTAGAAAAGAAAGAAAGAACCGGCGGTACCGGTAGGTGTCATGCAGAGGCAGGCGCGACCACAAGAAAACAAGTTTAAAGAAGGAATTTTCTGTGGTGACAGGGTATGTGTCCTGTTGGTGCCGCGAACTGAAGAGGGACAGTTGGAAAGGCAGGAAGGCAGTGCGCATGTGCTGAGGGATGCTCCCAAAAGCGTTCCTATTGGATGCTGGGGAGCGTTCTCGCGCAGGCTCCGTCGGTACCAACGATACCCCATATGTGAAGACTACATTCCTGCTTGTTCCTGGAGATCAGGTGTTCTCCGGGGACAGCAGGAATCAAGCCTCACATTTGGGTGACATTGGCGCTGACTGAGCCCTCGTGGAAACATCTCCCCAGTTTTCAAAGAAAGCCTTTGGGAGATGCACCACACATGCATAATCCGCTTCCTGCCGAAGGGTGCCATCTTGCCTCAGTCTAATGACATAGCTAAGATGGCAAAAATTAAAATATGATAAAGAAGCAACTCCAAGGGAAGGAGAGAGGATTCTGAGGACTGATTCCTGCTATCCCCAGAGAACACCTGTTACAGGTCAGTAACTACACTTTATCCAGGAACAAGCAGGCAGTCAGTTCTCACATATGGGACTCCCCAGCTACTGGCAACTAAGAACCTGTACAAAATACCACAGCAGCCAGAGGTGGTGAGCCGTGAGCTGCAGCAGTTGAGTCCCAACTGAGAGATTCGCACATGACCCAAGTGTCTGGCATAGAACCAGCACTCCGATAGCCTAAACACAGAAGGGTCAGAGGGGAAGAGTTGCCTACACCCCAAATAGATTATGGAGTATGGCTCAGCTGAAGGCGCTGTCCCATCAGGACTCCTTCTCCAGGCATTAGTGAGCTACGAAAGTATGGACCAAAGATCAGGTGGTGGCCCGGCAGATTTCCGTCACAGGTACAGAACGCAGATTTGCCACAAAGGCAGCAATGGCCGTGACCCAGTGGTCCAGTGAGATCCCAGCCTGCTCATAGGTAAAGAAAATGCAGCCCATCACACAAGTGGACAGAGTTCGCTTGGTCACTGGAAGCGCCAGTCGACTAGGATCACAGGAGAGGAAAAGCTGAGGTGCTTTGTAGTGGCCCAGAGTTCATTGCAAATAGGACAGGGCACTCTTATAATTCAGAGTATGGAGAATGGTCTCCATCTTGCCGGCGTGAGGCCTGGGGAAGAAGGTGGGAAACACCACCTCCTGACTGAGGTGAAAAGGAGACACCACCTTTGGCAGAAACTTGGGGAGTGTGCGGAGCACAGCCCTCTTCTTGTAGTACCTCGTATAAGGCAGTTCTGCCATCAGAGCCCGGAGCTCACTGACCTTGCATGCCAATGTGAATGCCATAAGACAACCTTCCAGGAAAGGTACCACAAGTGGCAAGTAGCCAAGGGCTCAAACGGAGGCTTAGTGAGCTGTGAGAGCAGCACATTGAGATCCCACTTCGCCGCTGGTGGGCGGATGGGAGGCTTGGATAACATAAGGCCCCATAGAAAACAAGAGAAAAGGGGCTGGGCCGAAAGGGGCTTGCCCTCGACAGAATGGTGGTGCACCGCAATAGCGCTTAGGTGCAGCTTGACAGAGTTGGATTTCAGTCCCACCTGGGAGAGGTGGAGTAGGTACTGGTGTACCAGCTGCACCAAGCAGGAGAACAGATTGGCCTGCCTCTCGGTGCACCACACCGAAAACTGATGCCACTTGAAAGCATACGCCCTTCTCGTGGAGGTCTTGTAGGAGGCCAGAAGGACCTCCTCCACATCTCATGGGAGGTTGAAGGGAGCTAGAGCTACCCTTTCAACAGCCAAGCCGTGAGCGACAGGGACCCCAGGTTGGGGTGCAGGAGAGAGTCCCCCTCCTGTGAAAGTAGTCCTGGGGTGTGGCCCAAGGGAATCGGAAATGCTACCAAAAGGCAGAGAAGTAGCAGAAACCAAGGTTGCCTGGGTCACCTGGGGGCTATCAATATCAGTGACGCTCTGTCGCTCTGGACCTTGAAGAGGGTCTTGGTGACCAGTGGTGTTGGCAGGAAGCATACAGAAGGCCTTCCATCTATGAAATGAGAAATGCATCCGTTGCCACCCAGGATGGGTGCGATTGGTGGGAGCAGAAGTTGGGCAACTGCTTGTTGTCCAGGTTGGAGAACAGGTCCACTAGGGGAACACCCCAGAGCCAGAAAAGCTGGAAGGCCACTCTGGGGTCCATACGCCACTCATGTGACTCTGCTCAGCCTGTCCGACACAGAGTTGTCCAGGCCCAGGAGGTAGACCACCTGCAGGAGCATCACGTTGCGTGTCGCATATGTATAGAGGGCCACCACCTCCTGGAAGAGGGAGTACAACCCCAAGCCCCCCTGCTTGTTCATGGTGAACACTGCGAATTGGTTGTCCATCTGGACCAGCACCAACTGGTGCTAGAGCCTGTGGCAGAAGGCTCAGAGGGCCAGAAATATCGCCCGGAGCTCCAGAAGGTTGATCTGCAACTGGCTTTCTGCCTGGCACCAATTGTCTTGTGTGTGGATGTTCTCACACTGAGCTCCCCAACCCAGCAGGGAGGTGTCCATGGTTATGACCCTCTGAGGGATGGGTACCTGGAAGGGCATCCCAGCCTGAAGGTTGCAGGGGAGCTGCCATCAGTCAAGGGAGTCCACCAGGTGGCGGGTCACTCTTTTTGTGTCTCGAAGCCTGCCCATTGCTTGTGTCCACTGGGAGCGGAGGCACCACTGAGCTGCCCTCATATGTAGGCAAGAGTACAGGATCATGTGGACCGTGGAGATCATGTCCAGCAGGCAGAGGAGAAGGTGGGCAGGCATCAACCAGCGGTGCTGTACCTCTGTGGCTAGTACACTGAGGCATTCTGAACTCTCCAAAGGGAGGAATGTCTTGGCCTGGAGGGTGGCTAGCTGAGCCCCTATGAACTCCAGGCACTGAGCCGAGGAGAGGTGGGACTTGGGGGTAGTTAATGACGAACCCCAGGTGCTGCAGGGTGTGGATAGTGCACTGGGTGGCGTGGTGCACCTTTAGAGCTATGCCTCCCCATATGAACCAGTCATCCAGGGAAAGACGAAGGCCCCTTGGAGACGAAGGTGGGCTGTGACCACCGCTAGGCACTTGGTGGGAGACCCTTGGCGATGAAACCAGCTTGAAGGGTATCACCCTGTATTGGTAATGACCTCGTCCCGCCACAAACCGTAGGTTATTTGTGGTGGCCAGGATTGATCAGGATGTGTGTATAAGCATCCTTCGGGTCTAAAGGGCATAGCCGGTCTCTCTGCTGGAGGTATGGCAGCAATGTTCCAAGGGAGAGCATCTTGAACTTCTCCCTCACCAGGAATTTGTTGAGGTTGCGCAGGTCGAGGATGGGCCTTATGCCCCCTGTCCTTTTTGGAACGAGGAAATATCTGAAGTAGAAGCCTTTGCCCCAAAGGTGTTTGGGCAGTGGTTCTATTGCCTTGTCCTTGAGGAGGCCTGCGAGCTCTGTGAGGAGCAGAACCTGGTGAAGGAGTGGCCTGACAGGCTCTCCTGGAAAGTAAGTAGATGGTCTCTCTTGCAGGTGGAGGAGGTAACCCTCCCTGACAACTTGCAGTACCCATGAATCGGTGGTGATGGAAGACCACCTGAAGCGAATAGAGCCAGACGCCCCCCTGTGGGCTGTAGGGGACCTCCTGGGGAGGAGGAGGTCCTACCCAGATAGACAAAAATTCCCTCCAGACTGGGCTGGAGCCGGCACCTGGGTCTTGGGGGTCTTCTGCTTGCGGGAGTCAAGCCTTTGCCCCTTATGCTGTTGGCCTTGCTGTGGGGAAGAGAAGGCTTGGAACTGTGGGACTTGCCAAAACGCCCCTTTTATCTCGGGAAGAAGGGCTTCTTCCCCGGGGCCTTATTACAGAGATGCATCAAAGTCTTTTTAGAGAGTCTGGTCCTTGTCAGGAATTCAGTCTCTATTGCAGTCGCTTTGTCTGCCATGGGTTTCCCAAAGAGATTCTCTCTGATATAGGGCAATCAATGGAGTTTGTCCTGAACCCATTGATCGAGGTCAGACTACAGTCAGGCATGGTGTCGGGCCCCGATGCCTGTGGCGGCCACTCTGACTGAGGATTCGAAGCCATCGTATGCTGCTTGAGATAAGAACTTCGAGCACTCCTTGACCGCCGAGGCCAGTGACTTGAACTGCTGGAGAGGTTCCCTTACAAGGCCTGCCGAAAAACCGGCAAGATCCCTCGCCAGCTTACTGAAATAAATGCTGATGTATAATTGGTAGGATTGGACTAGGCATGCAAGCATCGAGCACTGAAAGACCTTCTGGCTGAGGGCATCGAGGGTCCGGGCCTCCCTGCTGGGTGGCACCGAGAAATGGGTCTTTTGGCTTTTGAGTCTGCACATGGCAGACTCAATGACCATCAACTTCTGGGGAAGTTGGGTTTTCTGGAACCAGAGTCTTTGGCGGACTCGGTACATGGAGTCGAGCTGTCTACTTACTATGGACACCCACAAACGGAGGAGAAGGCGCTCGAGGACTGGAGGGATGGGCACTGTGAGGGCCTCCTTTGGGGATCCTCATACTGGAGAATCTCCAGTTCCTCCATGCGGGGGTCCTCTTCCACATCGGCCTCAAAGGCAAGCGCCTTAGCCATGTCTCACACAAAGTCAAGGAAGGCGACATCCTTGGGAAAGGAATGGCGCCAGGACATCGGGAAAGATGGGTCCAAGGGCATGTCGCGGTGTTGCAGAGTGTCTGGGGACTGCTCCTCCTCGGTCTTCCAATCTGACTGAAAATCCAAGGAAGAGTCTGAGGCCATGCAGTTGCCGCGATCGAGGCCTGAGCTTTGAGGCCCACCGCCTCTGGAGGACCTGCGGTCTGAGCTGCGGGAACTGGCTGGAGAGGATTGGTGCCCAGAGAAAAGGGACCAGGACCTCGTCCTCTGCCGATAGGTCTCTTGAGACGGTGGCGCTCGAGAATCGGCTCAACTTCCAGAGAAGCCCTCGATGTCTCGGGTCCAGTCGTTGGGGTGGATGAACCAGAGGAACTGGACATGAATGCCTGCTGCTTGGCCATGAGGGCAGAGATACTTCGCTCCAAGGCCGCCACTCTGTCCTCCCTGCCAGATGGCTCCGCAGCCTTCGATGCAGGCACCGAGGGATTCAGGTCCAGCATTGGCTCTGTCAAGGGAGAATCCTCGATGAGAATGGCCATGGGTGTCAGAGACCAGTCATCAGATACCGATGACTCCTTCCAGGGCACCTTGTGAGGCCGCTCCCGCTCTGATCCCTCAAATTCACGCCTGGGACTGTGGGGCATGGAATGGGATTTCCACAATTTCCCAGACCCGTCCTCCGAGGTGGTCTTCGAGGGTTTCAACTTCTTGCGTTCCATTTCCGGGGATTTTCCCTCAGAGGACACACAGCCCAGGCATCGGGGGGCACCGAGGTACCAGAGGGGGCCCTCGGGCACTGTCTCACTGGAGACTCCAGCACAGAGTCAGACTTGTGAAAGATCTTTTCCTACTGCAGCTGATAGCTCTTGATGGCCTTTGTGGTCATCGCCTTGCAAAGTTCACAGTCCGAGCCATCATCGTCCGTCCCAGGGCAGCAGTCATGTGGATCAGTGAGGGACATCTCATCACACCGATCACATTTCTTGAAACCACTGGAGTCCACTGGGAAAACAGGAGCCCTGCCACCCGGGCACAGGCCTGAGGCTACAAAAGGGCGCAAAATGCTTGTCGAGGAACACCTCAAGAAAGCAAAAAGAAAAAAGGAATGAACTTGAGGAACGATGCCGATGTGAGCTGGCTCGGAGGCAGAAAAGGAACCGGAATGCATACCGGATAAAATAAGACAAAAGAGACACTTTTTCTGGAGGAAACTGGACAGACGTCTGAAGGGCTCTGCTGATAAAAGGAGACTGAGGCAAGATGGCACCCTTAGGCAGGAAGGTGACCACGCAAGTATGGTGCATCTCCCAAAGGCTTTTTTTGAAAGCAGGGGAGATGCTTCCGCGAGGGCTCCATCGGCACCAACATCACCCATATGCGAGGACCGACTTCCCGCTTATTCCCAGAAAAATAAATGGTAGAAAAGTGAAAGGAAAAAAAATCAATATCAAAGATAGAAGGAAGTGAAGAAAACAAAAGGAGAAACAAAAAATGGCAGAATGACTAGAGACTGTAGAAAGAAAGCCAAGAGATGACTTAGGAAAGCAAAAGCCTTAGATCGGGACCAGCATGATCAGAGAATAAAATGGTCAGACAACAAAAGGTAGAAAAAATAATTTTATTTTCAATTTAGTGATTGGACCTCACTATATTTATATTTTGCACAGTATAGGGAACTGCATCTCTTATTTCTCTGGTGATGTACCACATGCAGAGTCTGGCTTCTTGGGGTTTCACTTTAATTTTTGTCTATTTTTTTTTTTATTTTTTACTTTAGGTTGTGGTCACTTATTCTGTACTTGGTAAGAGAATCTGTGTTCTGAGTGTGTGACCAAGGCCAGGTGTTCTGTTAACACGGAGTTTGTATGTAGGGATCTGTACTGTAGTAATTAGACGTGTTCAGCTTTTTAAATAGGTGTTAAATGTTCTAGGGCCCACTGCAGTATTTTTAGGGCTGCTTTTTTCTGGGTAGGCCCCTTGTATGAGTTTTGGAAGTTAATGCTGGTATGGTATGATAGATTTGGCCTTGTAGATCTTTGGTGACTTCTGTCAAATTTTATATTAATTTCCAATATGCCTGGTACTCGAGAATGTTTGTTAAGTGAGATGACTAGAATCAGATTTATTTATTTATTTTCAATATATTGAATTCTGTGGGTGAATGTCCTTATCAAGGGAGAGGTTTTTGTGGATGCAGAACATATATTCAAAAAGCAAAAGTGAAAACCATAACGCAGTTTATAACAGAATAAAATGAATAATTTGGTCTTATAAACTGTGCTGTGCTTCTCACTTTGTCTTTTAGTACCTTGCTGTGCGAGCATCTTTCATTTGCATTTCCTTTGTTTTTTACGGAATACATGTTCACATTAACACTATGCTGGTCCAGTGTGCCGTTTCAGGAGTTATGTTGGGGGTGCCAAGCCCTACTTAGTGTTTATGTTGGAGTGGGAGGAGTTGTGTTGGGGTCACAAAATCCCTCCTGTTTTTCAGAGGGTGGGAAGTGCTGTGTAGGGGCCACTGGGCCTCTCTTGTTTTTCAGACAGTGGGAAATGCTGTGTTGGGGCACCAAGTTTCTCTTGTATTTGTGGACATGGGAAATGCTGCATGGGTGGCTTTTGAGCCTATCTTATTTGGCATATTTAGCAGCATATTTCCTAGGCTCTGCACTGGTAACTTATGAACGTAAGAACAAAAGAACTGCCATACCGGGTCAGACTAAAGTTCATCAAGCCCAGTATCCTGTTTCCAGCAGTGGCCAAGCCAGGACACAAGTACTTGGCAGGTTCCCAAAAAGGCACACAGGTTCCACAATGCTTGTCCCGGGATAAGCAGTGGATTTCTCAGGTTCTTTTTAATAATAGCTTATGGACCTTTAAGAACATAAGAACATAAGATATGCCATACTGCGGTCAGACCAAGGTCCATCAAGCCCAGTATCCTGTTTCCAACAGTGGCCAATCTAGGTCATACGTACCTAGCAGTTTCCCCAAAGAACACAGGTTCCACAATGCTTGTATTGGGTTAAG
This sequence comes from Ichthyophis bannanicus, assembly GCA_033557465.1. Taxonomy (NCBI): domain Eukaryota; kingdom Metazoa; phylum Chordata; class Amphibia; order Gymnophiona; family Ichthyophiidae; genus Ichthyophis; species Ichthyophis bannanicus. The sequence continues at coordinate 363,999,812 of CM066033.1, read as the reverse complement.
CAGCGATATCCCGGGTCCCTTTTTAATAATATGAGGGCTCATGTTTTTCATTTTGCTACGCTTCTGGATGTCCCCCTATGCTAGCTTGCATGAGACGCACTCCCTGTCCCACGCTTTCCTAAAGGGGGGATGTCTGTGGCCGCCAGCATGAACATCCACGTCAAGGACGTCTATGTTCCTAAAATAAGTCCCTGGCATTTTTCTGCATGTTCTGCTCTGGATGTCCCTGATTTGACTTGGATGTCCTTTCTAAAATGCTACTTGGTATGCACAGTATCAACCCATTACCCCAATAGAAAGGAAGAAAGCTACAAGAGAGAGAGAGGCACAGTTGCAGAGAAATGTCAAGAAGCAGAAATGTCATGAGCCTTGCTTCCTCTCAGTAATACTGAATATTATTATGGGACTGGGCAATCTGCTATATGTGGTTTGATTGCCGTGGTGATCGGGTCAGTGGAGGGATGATGATGTCGGCGTCGCAGGCTGTGAGTGAGAGCTGTGCCAAATATATTCCTGCCTGGCTTGAATTGTGATGAGATAAGATTATGGTCAAGTCTGTTTGGAAGGACTGAGCTGTGATGGTATGATATTCTGTCTCTCTGGATGTTATAATGAGCCTTTCCTCTTGTCTCTTCTATTTCTTTGACTGTCACTGTATCTCTTACTCTGTCCTATTTTATCAATGGCGTTCTTTTCATATTTTCAGTATTTTTGTATGTAATATTGTAAACCGCTCTGATGCTTTGGCCTGAGCGGTATATCAAATGTAATAAACATAAACATAATTGTTTATGGACCTTTCCTCCAGGAACTTGTCCAAATTTTTTAAACCTAGCTACACTAGCAGCCTTTACTACATCCTCCGGTAACTAATTCCAGAGTTTGATTACACGTTGAGTGAAAAAATATTTTCTTTTATTAGTCTTAAATAGTTTACCCTGTAGCTTCATTGCATGTCCTCTAGTCTTTCTATATTCTGATAACGTAAACAATCGATCTACGTTTACCCGTTCCACTCCGTTCATTAATTTATAGACTTCTATCATATCTCCCCTCAGCCGTCTCTTTTCTAGGTTAAAGAGCCCTAACCTTTTTAGCCTTTCTTCATAGGAGTATCCTTCCATCCCCTTTACCATTTTGGTGGCTCTTCTCTGAACCTTTTCTAATAACGCTATATCCTTTTTAAGATACTGCGACCAGAATTGTACACAATATTCAAAGTGCGGTCGCACCATGGAACGATACAGAGGCATCCTTTGTTTTATTTTCCATTCCTTTCCTTATGATACCTAGCATTCTATTTTATTTATTTATTTATTTATTTATTTAACATTTCTTATATACCGCGCTCTGTGTCATCAGTGCGGTTTACATTGAAACAATATCAAACTAGGTCAGTCAATTCTGGCCATCGTTTACAAATAACAGGGCATTAGCATGGAGGTAAAAAAACAAAACAAAACCTGGGGGAAACTATATACATTTTAGAAATTTACAAGTTGGTACTCCCTGTAGGTTCTATGCGATCAGATAGGGGAGGTCTGAGGATGTGAGGGTGAGGAGGGGTGATAGGAGGGGATGTTTAGATGAGTACAATGTGTGATAAAAAGGTGATGTTTGAGGGCCTTTCTGAACTGTCCAAGGTCCCTGATTGCTCTAATGCTGGGAGGAAGTTTATTCCAACACCTGGGAGCGTAGTTCGCAAACGCCCTATTGATGGATGACTGGTTAATCTTTATGGATTCGCTTGGTATAAGTAGCATGTCTGCAGCAAGAGATCTCCTAGATCTGTTGTTTGCGGTGTGTGTGATAAGGTCGTAGATTGATGCGGGTGATATCTTGTTAAACGCCTTGAAAGTGATGAGGAGGGCCTTGTATAAGATTCTACAGCTTATTGGGAGCCAATGAAGATTTTTTAGAATGGGGGAGATGTGGTCGTTCCTTGAAGCTCCACAAAGGACACGGGCTGCTGCATTCATGGCTAACTGTAGAGGGTTGATGGTAATCTTCGGGAGGCCATGCAGTATTATATTAGCATAATCGAAGTGCGGTGTAACTAGCGCTTGGAAGATGGTGCGGAAGTCGTCGGGCTCCATCACAGGTCTCAAGTGCCGCAGGGTTTTGATCTTAAAGTAGCTAGTCTTTACGGTGCGTTTTATGTGTTCCTTGAAGTCCAACTGTTGATCAAGTATCACTCCAAGGTAGTGTATATTGGATTTGACTGGAAGTTCTGCATCTTTGACCTTTAGCGTTGATGGAGGAGAGAAACATTTGTTTCTTGTGACTATTAGGACTTCTGTTTTTTTAAAATTTATGCGTAGGTTTTTATTAAGTAGCCAATCAGTTATTGCATTGAAACAGTTGGTTAACACTGTATAGTCTGGGCATGAGACAGATATGGGGGTGAACAGCACATCATCTGCGTACATGAGGCAGGAGATTCCAAAAGAGCGTGTGATGTCACAAATCGGCTGCATATAGATATTGAACAGCAGTGCAGATAGGAAAGAGCCTTGGGGTACGCCTTGTTTCTGCTGGAAGGGTTCGGATGTGGCACTACAGATACGGACTTGTTGCCATCTGCCTTCAAGGTAGGATTTGCACCAGTCCCATGCTCGGTCATGTATTCCTTTCTCATGAAGCCGCCTTAGGAGCTGAGTGTGGTCTACGGAGTCGAACACTGCCGCTATATCAAGAAAGATTAGGGTGAATCCCTTCTTAAGGTTGTCTATGCCATTGATAAGTGTGTTGGTTAGTGTTGTTAGGAGAGTTTCGACACCGTGGGCTTCCCTGAAACCATGTTGACATGGGTCTAACGGAGAAGATTTATTTATTTATTTATTTATTTACATTCTCTTATATACCGCGCTATTCTGCATCAGTGCGGTTTACATTGAACAAACTGAAATTACATTGAACAGGACATTATAACTTGGAGATAACTATTTTACAGGGAACATGGGCTATGGAGGGTTAAGTGGCTTGCCCAAGACCACAAGGAGCACCTGTGGGACTAGAAACCCCAGTCCTTCCGGCCCAAGGTTGCTGTCCTCTAGTGGGACATGAGTCTATATGCTGCTGAATCTGTCTCTGGGTCAATTTCTCGAGGATTTTTGCTAGTAATGGGATACTAGAAATTGGTCGATAAGAATCCACTTTCTTTGGGTCAAGCTGGTTGTTTTTAGTAGCGGGCGGATAGATGTTTGCTTGAGAGCATCTGGGAAGACTCCGGTTTCAAAGGACAGTTTTGCAATGTTGGCTATGAATGGGCTGAGTTCTGCACGCATAGTCCTAACCCAGTGTGCTGGGCATGGGTTGGTTGGTGCAGTCGTCGTATTAATGGAGGCAATAACTTCATCAATGGTCTTTGCAGAGGGCGGTGAGAGTTCGGTGATTGGGAACTGAAGGTAGGAAGTCTGGGAAGGTTCTTGTGGTGTTGCAGTGGTTGTTTTTATTGTTTTGGAATGGATGTAATTGGCATAGGCCTGGGGCTGAATCGATTCTTGTTGTGGTGGGGACGGTTGGTTGGTCAAGGATTTTACTAAGTTGAATAGTTCCCTTGGCTTATTCAATGAGCGGTTGAGGATCTCAGCATGGAATTCCTTCCTTTTGGCCCAAGTTGATTCCCTATGGCGTTTAAGATGTTCTAGATAAGTGACTTGGTCGGAGGAGTTATGGGTAGTTCTCCATTTTCTCTCCAGTTTTCTAAGCTGGAGTAGTGAGTCACGTAGTTCAGGGGAGAACCATGGAGCAGACTGCTTTTTAGCAGTTCGGTTGTTAGGTGTTGCCTTTTTGACAATGACCGGCTGTTGAGCGTATAAGGAGAGGGTATCATTCCAGTTCTTCACCATTTCATTGAGGTTGGCTGTTGGTTGGGCGAGTTTTGGGAGTGCATGGTTTGTTATCAACTCTCTGTTAAGTTGCTTGAAACGGGCGGGTCGTGAGCACTCCGTTGTTTTTAAACGGTAGTTGGTAGTTTGTTGTGTTGGTATCTGAAAGGTTATCAGGTTATGGTCTGACCAGGGGACAGGAGTGATGGAGAGTTCGATTTGGTTCATCTTGAGTCCAATTGCGGGACAAAGACTAGGTCCAAGAGGTTTCCACGTTGATGGGTAGGCTCTCGCATGACTTGCTTGTAGTTAAGGTTGGACATAGCTTCTAGGAAGGTTTTGGCTAGGGCAGGTTGAGAAGAAGCAAGATTAAAGTCTCCCAGCAGCCAGTTTGGTTTGGAGGGGTCTTCAGGGTTACAGGCTAAGTTGATGATGTCGGAGAGCTCCTCGGATTCAGCACATGGTGCCCTGTAGATGAGGTTAATAGAGTTGAATTTGTTGGTAATAGTTAGCGTGTCCATGTGCTGAGTGCTCTTGGTTAGGTTTGTCCGATATTGTAGCGCTGTTTTTGCAAGTACAAGGACACCTCCACCTCTTTTGTGTTCCCTGTTACAGGTATAGATCGAGAAGTTAGGTGGTGTAAGTTGGTTTAGTATGACGTTGTCAGTGTCGGAGAGCCAGGTTTCAATGACCATAAGAATATCTAGGTTGTATTTGGCAATTAAATCTGTGATTACAGGCCATTTATTACGGGCTGAGCGTGCGTTGACGAGTGCACACCTCAGGTCCTGCTGAAGCTTTTCTTTTTTGCCTTTTGTGGTGGTTGTGAAATCTAGGGATACATAAAGTAAGTGTGACTGTCTCCTGTGATAGGGGTTTGGAGGTATCTGGTGTTGGTTAAAGCAGTATTTCCTGCTTGCATTGTGGGTTCGATGGATGGGGCTGTAGTCGTTTGTGAATGCAGCAGTGTCATGGAAAGCATTAGCTAGAGAATAGATTAGGGCAAGGGTAAATAAGGAGGAGGCCATTTATGTTGATTTAAAGGGTTCACCCTAGATAATAAGTGGTGATTTGAAACAACAGTATTTGGTTTCCGATAGGGAGTGGGGAGGTAGTACACAGGTTGTGAATGGACAAATCAGGTTCCGGGTTATGGATTAATAATTCGGTGTATAGGTACAGTTTGGTACATGTGTTTAAGGCTCGATTACAAGAGAGCTACATTGATAACAATACAAAGGTTGCAATGCAATATATTCTTGTGAGCTGTTGACAATTGGAATGACTTACAGTTCTGTTGCAACAAGTTATGAGGTAGTAGGTAACTTATTGTTCTCGTGCAGCAGGTGAGAACATGGTGGGTGACCCGGTTAACGAGCTGGGACCGCGTCAGTTTAGCGGTGGTGGCTTTCCGATAGGCCCTTCCCTTCGGCCCGCGCCTAAGGGCCGAGCCAAAGGGCCCTCTGGCGAGGCCCTCAGGCGCGGGACCGCAAGGCGCAGGTGCGCCGGGCGGCGTTCCCTTTTGAAAGTCCCGCCGGATGCCCCGATTGGGCCGCTGAAGCTGGAGGCGGCGGTCCTGTTGCCCCGACTCTCTCGATCCCCGCCGGGAGAGATGGACGTGAGCCGGGGGTGCTGGATCGAAGAGGCAACACGCCGGGCGGCGTTCCCTTTTGAAACTCCCGCCGGATGCCCCGATTGGGCCGCTGAAGCTGGAGGAGGCGGTCCTGTTGCCCCGGCTCTCTCGATCCCCGCTGGGAGAGATGGACGTGAGCTCTCTTCGCCGCCGCTGGACACTGGGCAGAGGGTTTTAACATGTTATCCACAATGACGCCTAAATCTTTTTCATGGGTAGTGGTTCCTAATGTGGAACCTTGCATCATGTAACCATAGTTTGGGTTGTTCTTCCCTAGGTGCATAACTTTGCACTTGTCCACATCTATCATTTTGATGCCCAGTCTTCCAATTTATCAAAATACTCTTGCAATTTTCCACAATCCTCATGGGTTTTAACAACTTTAAATAGTTTTGTGTTATCTGCAAATTTGATAACCTCACTCGTTATTCCCTTTTCCAGGTCATTTATGAATATGTCAAAAAGCAGCAGACCCAGCACAGATCCCTGGAATATACCACTATTCAACTTTCTCCACTGGGAAAATTGGCCATTTAGCCCTACCCTCTGCTTTCTATCTTTTAACCAGTTCCTGATCCACAATAGACACTGCCTCCTATCCCATGACTCTTTAGTTTTGTCAAAAGTCTCTGATGAATGACCTTGTCAAAGTCTTTCTGAAAGTCCAAATACAACTATATCAACCGACTCACCTTTGTCTACCTGTTTATTCACACCTTCAAAAAAACATAACAGATTGGAAAGACAAGATCTTCCTTGTCTAAAGCCATGTTGGCTGTCTCCCATTAAGCCATGACTATCTACATGTTAAGCAATTTTGTTCTTTATGATGGTTTCTACCATTTTTCCCGGTACTGACGTCAGGCTCACCGGTCGGTAGTTTCCCGGATAACCCCTGGAACCCTTATTAAAAATTGGCGTTACATTCGCCATCCTGCAATCTTCAGGTATTACAGATGATTTTAATGATAGTTCACAGATTACTAATAGCAGGTCTGCAATCTCATATTTCTGTTCTTTCAACACCCTTGGATATATCATCCGGTCCAGGTGATTTGCTACTCTTCAGGAACTTGTCCAAATCTTTTATAAATCCAGCTACACTAAAAGCTTTTACTATATCCTCTGGTAACTAATTCCAGAGTTTGATTATGCAGGGCCATAGACTAACTGCACGAAGGCAGTTACACCCCTCTGCAATTACTGCATTTCAACGTGGCAAAACGGCTGCCAGTGCAACTGTGGCCACCCATTAAGGTAACCTAATAGTAATGGGTGAAAGCATTTTTTGACTGCATGTGTCTGTTTTTAGTTTGTATTGATATATTCCCTACTTGCTGAAGATCTCTCTCTGTTCTGCATGTGTGTAACTGAGGCTACATGTTCTGATAGCAAGGAGGTTTTTATGTAGGGAACTATAGTAATCCAGTTTGTTCAATTTTCTGAATAGGAATATGGATTTTCTAGGCCCACTACAATACTTATGGTGCTGCCCCTTTTCTAAGTACGCTCCATGTTGTATGAGTTTTGGAAGGTAGTGTAGTAGATTTGCTCTATGGGTCCTGTACTCTGGGTTCTTGGTGAGGTCAACTGTAGGGTGTTAGTTGCAGGAGTACTAGAATATGTACTGTTTTTGAGATTTGCAGTTTTGCATTCTTTTTGCTGCCAGACTGAAATTTAAAATGTTTTGTTAGTTCAGATTCAAAGAAATTTCAAATTTTAAGGGAACGTATCAGTTTAATGTTGTTTAGTAGCCTGATAGCTTCACCGCTGCTGAGTTCTGGACCTTTTTAGTTCTAGCACAATCCTATCCAGCATTTGAATTCATGGCTACCAGGATTAGTTTATCTCATTTTATATCTTCCCTCATCATCAATAATCTGGTCATAGTAAAATAAATCCGATGTGCAGATGCTTAAATGGTTTGATTGGGGGGGAGAGGGCTATGTAAGTGGCTTTTCGTTAATCAAATGTTAAAGTAAAATAATAATAAAACATTACATCTGCTTTACTAGCTTGCATGGATATGTTTGGAAGCCACCTAGGATTTTAGCTTGGTGGCATATACATTTTTTAAAATTTATTTAACTAGGCTTATATACTGCTTTTCTAGCAAAGCGGTGTACATTCAGGTACTGTATATATATTTTTCACTTGTCCCCGAAGGGCTCACAACCTATGTTTTTATACCTGAGGCAACAGAGGGTTAAGTGGCTTGCCTAAGTCCACAAGAACCACCTGTGGGACTAGAAACCCCAGTCCTTCCGGCTCAAGGTTGCTGTCCTTTAGTGGGATTTGAACTCCTGGCCCGAGGTAACTTGCCCCAACCACTAGGCCACTCCTCCCCATTTGCATAAGTTTAGTATACATTATTTTAACATAAAGTATACGAAATTTGGAGAGGAGGAGCAGCCTAGTGGTTAGAGCAACTGCCTAGTACCCAGAAAGCACAGTTACCTACCTGTAACAGGTGATCTCTGGGAACAGCAGGAATTAGTCCTCACATATGGGTACGTCGGAACCGACGGAGCCTGCGCGGGAAAGCTCCCCAGCTTCGCAGAAAGGAAAGCTTTTGGGGCCTCCCACAGCGCATGCGCGCTGCCTTCCCGCCTTCCTGACCAACTCTCCTCAGTTCGAGTTTAAAGCTGAGATAATAGAGAGAGGAAAGGAAAGAGAGAGAGAGATACAACTCCTAGGGGAGGTGGGTGGGTTGTGAGGACTAATTCCTGCTGTTCCCAGAGATCACCTGTTACAGGTAAGTAACTGTGCTATCTCCAGGAACAAGCAGGAATGAGTCCTCACATATGGGGACTCCCTAGCTAAGATGCCGGGGAGATCCCCCCCCCAAGGGTATGAGACCCAGAAGGGTTCCTCATCTTCCTATGGATCTCAGGCATCCATACAGGGAAGGTGGGCAGGAGTTGATTAAGAATGGAACAGGTGTCTGAGGACAGCCTGACCAAACAAGGCATCCTGGCGGGAGTCCTTGTCCAAACAGTAATGGGCTGTAAAGGCATGAACCGAGGCCCAGGTGGCTGCTCGACAGATCTGAAGATGAGCCATAGAGGTGGCCATGGCTCTCACATTGTGAGCTGTGACATGGCCCTCCAGAGAAAGGTTCTTACTTTGGTAAGCAAAAGTGATACACTGAGCAATCCAATTGGACAGTGTTCTTTTAGAGACTGGAAGTCCTAAATGAGAAGGATCAAAAGCAACAAAAAGCTGAGAAGACTTTCGATGTTGCTGTGTCCTGTGGAGGTAAAAGGCAAGAGCTCTTTTACAATCCAGAGTATGAAGGTTCCTCTCTGCACTGGATGCATGAGGAGCCGGAAAAAAGACAGGTAGATATACCTCTTGATTAAGATGAAAAGGGGAGACCGCTTTAGGCATAAAGTGGGGATTAGTCCTAAGGACCACCTTATGATGAAACCTTGTATAAGGGGGATTAGCCACTAGGGCTTGCAGTTCACTGATACGGCGAGCTGATGTGACTGCAATGAGGAAAATAACCTTCCAGGAAAGAAATTTCAAGGAGGTAGTGGCTAAGGGTTCAAAGGGTGGCTTCATAAGCTGACCAAGAACCAAGTTTAAGTCCCATGCTACCGGAGGAGGGCGAATGGGAGGCTTAGTTAAAGTTAGGCCTCTCATAAATCTTGCAATAAGAGGATGAGAGGAAACAGGTTGTCCATTGAGAGGTTTAAGGGATGCTGCAATAGCGCTCAAATGGACCCTTACTGAATTTGTTTTAAGGCCTGCATTGGAGAGATGCAGGAGACATTCCAGTAAAGAATTTAAAGGTAGTGCTAAAGGGTCAAGACCCTTTTGAGCACACCAAATGGAAAATCTTTTCCATTTAAAAGCGTAAGAACGCCTAGTGGAAGGTTTCCTAGAGGCATGGAGGATATCCTTCACTTGCTGAGAAAGATTGAAGTCTTGAAGGTCTAGGCCTTCAGTTACCAAGCTCTGAGGTGAAGGGACTTGGGGTTTGGGTGCCACAAAGTCCCCTCCTCCTGAGACAGAAGGTCTGGGGCAGCTCCCAAGTCCAGGAAGGGGGCTTGGGAGAGATGCAGAAGTAGAGGGTACCACACTTGGCGTGGCCAGCGTGAAGCTATGAGGATCACAGATCCTTGGTCCCTCTGAAGTATGAACAGAGTCTTGGGAATCAAAGGAATGAGTGGAAAGGCATAGAGGAATTCCTGACCCCAATGAAGGAGGAAGGCATCCTTGGCCTGAGCTCCCTGACACGGAATTCTGGAACAGAACCGGGGAAGTTTGGCATTCCACGGACTTGCAAATAGGTCTATGTCCGGGGTTCCCCATTCCTGGAAGATTCTGAGTACCTGATCCATGTGCAGGGACCATTCGTGTGGAAGCAGAACTCGACTGAGTCTGTCTGCCCAAGAGTTTTGGATTCCTGGGAGGTATACTGCCAGGAGATGGATTTGATGCTCTCTGGCGAAGGCCCACAATCTTAGAGCTTCGTTGCAAAGCGACAGAGAGCCAGTCCCTCCTTGTTTGTTTATGTAAAACATGGCTACTTGATTGTCGGTATGAACAAGGACTGTCATGTTGTTGAGGAGGGTATGAAAGACCTTGAGAGCAAGGAAAATTGCTCGCAGTTCCAAAAGGTTGATATGAAGGGTGGTCTCCTGTGGAGACCAAGTGCCCTGAGTGGAGAAGTCTTGGAGATGAGCTCCCCAACCCGTTTTGGAGGCATCTGTTGTGAGGGTTGCTTGGGGTAACAAAGGTTGGAAGGGGGCCCCCAACAACAGATTTTGGGTGGACATCCACCATTGGAGAGACCAAAAGAGACGTTTTGAGGTTGCTATTTGGTCTGAGAGAGCTCCTGATGCTTGAGTCCACTGGGTGGACAAAGTCCATTGAGCTGCTCTCATATGCAGGCGAGTATAAGGCACCACATGAACTGTGGATGCCATGTGGCCTAGCAGTTGTAGCATCTCCCTGGCAGTCAAGTGGCTTCTGGACTGGGTTTGAGAGGCCAAGTGCACTAGACGGTGGCAACGGGCTTGAGGAAGATAGGCCCTTGCAGTGGTGGTATCTAGCCAGGCCCCTATGAATTCTAGGGACTGAGCAGGGGTGAGTTGAGACTTTGGCAGATTGATGACAAGTCCCAGATACTGCAGTATGCGTCTAGTGTGGTCCAGGGAAGTCTGAGCCTCGGACTGAGATGGAGCTCGGATGAGCCAGTCGTCCAGGTATGGGAAAAGAAAAATTCCCAGGGTGCGTAGAAATGCAGCCACTATTGACATGCATTTGGTGAGCACTCTTGGAGCAGAGGCTAGACCGAAGGGGAGTACTCTGTACTGGAAATGTTTTCCTTGGGATGGATGGATGAGTATATGTGTGTACGCATCCTTTAGATCCAGAGAACAAAGCCAATCCTGACTCTGCAGGTATGGAAGGAGAGTACCTAGAGAGAGCATCTTGAATTTCTCCTTGCATAGAAATTTGTTCAATTCTCTCAGATCCAGAATGGGTCTGTATCCCCCTGTTTTCTTGGGAATGAGAAAATAAGGGGAGTAAAACCCTGACCCCTGTTGAAGAAGAGGAACCTCTTCTATTGCCCTTTGGGCAAGGAGGGTGGTCACCTCCTGACCCAACAGGTGCAGGAAAGATGGGGGAGAATTGAAATGTCTCACCATGGTATGGGGAGGAAGGCTGGAGAAATGTAGTTTGTAGCCCTCTCTGATGATAGAGAGGGTCCACTGTTCTGATGTGATTTGCTCCCATCTGGGAGCAAAATGAGTTAACCTTCCTGGAATGGTGAGAGGCTCTGGCTGTTGTAGAGCCAAAAAAGTTAAGTTCTCTAAAAGTAAGTCAAAAACCCTGAGGAGGTTGGGACTGCTGAACTGTAGCAGTCCCTGCAGGTTTTGCCCTGGCCTGTTTAGATTGCTGACGCTTAGGAGCAAAGCGAACTAGGGAAGATTGCTGGCCAGTATTTGTGGAAAATCTGGTCTTTTTGTAGAAAAGCTTCTTAAAAGATTTTTTCTTGGCAGGGGTAGAGGTAGACTTAGAAAGTCTATCTAAAGCAGCATTCTCTGCATCCATTTGAGTGGCTTTGATTTGCCACTCCTTGCCAAACAGATTTTCACCTGTACAGGGCAGATTGCCCAACCCATCTTGGACCCAGGGTTCTAGGTCAGAGGCCTGGAGCCAAGCAATTCTGCGAGCAGCTATGGCAATGCCTGAGGCTCTGCTAGCACCCTCAAAGAAGTCAAAGGCAGCTCTGTTGGGGAACTTTGAAACATCTTGGGTATGCTTTAACAAAAGAAGGAATTCCTCCTTCCTATCCTCTGGGATAAAGGGGAGGAAATGGCGCATCTTCAGTGCAATCTCCTTCAGAAACATGCCTATATAGAGGCTGTATGAATTGATTCTGGCAATAAGCATACTGGCTTGGAAGATTTTCCTACCAAAAGCATCTAAAGTCCTACATTCTCTTCCTGGGGGAGTGGAAGTGTGTCTTTTGGTACTCTTTATCCTTTTCATAGCCGACTGTACCACAATAGAGTGGTGAGGAAGCTGAGTTTTTTGAAAACCAGGAGAAGGAGGGACATGATACATGTGTCCAAACGACGAGAATGTGGAGATAACGTGAGAGGAGTCTCCCATAAGTCCATCAAGTGTTCTTGAAGAATTTCATGGATGGGCAAGGTGACTGCCTCTTTGGGAACCTTAGAGTATCCCAAAATATCTAATTTTTTTGCTCTAGGTTCTTTTTCAGAGGTTACTGAAACTGAGAGCCCCTTGGCTAGTTCAAGAATGAAGTCTTGAAAGGACAAATCCTCTGGAGGAGACATTCTCCTCTTTGGAGAAGAGGGCTCCTCAGGAAGAGTAAGAGATAATTCAGCAGAGTCTTCTGAGGTATCGGAATCAGCAGAAGACTCGAAGTATCGTCTATTAGCTTCCAAAGATCGATACGCGTATCGACCGGTATCCACATCGGGCGTACCCGGAACCGGATTGGTATCGGGATAAACCCCGGAACCGGGAACCGGAATCCTGGTGGAAGTGGATGCTCTGGGTACCGGTATCGGTTGTGGTACCGGAACCGGAACCGCTTGGTGCGGTACCGAGGGCGTTGCAGCTTTCATAAAAGCCATTATGGCCTGCTGCATGGATTGAACGGTATTATCCATAGACGCCACGACTGCCTGGATGTCGGTACCGGTATGGGCCGGTACCCCAGAGCAGTCTAACAGGTGATCGGTCGAGGCCGTGCCATCGATGTCAACCTGTAACCCCATAGGAGGAGCTTTGGAAGCCGGAGCTTCCCGCCGGGGTTGTTTGGCTGGGGCAGGGTCCTCAGGGTCAAGCCCAAGGGCCTCTCGATGCTTAGAGGGAGATTTGCCCTTTGAGGACCTGCCGGAAGAATGTTTGGTTACCTGAGATCCATCAGGAGAGGAAGACCTGGAAGATGCTGATGCTGGAGTATCTGTAGAAAACAGCATATGAAACTTGGCTGCTCGGTTCTGTAAGCCACGCTTGGACATCAGAGAGCAGGATGGACAATCCTGAATGGAGTGGTCAGGCCCCAAACATTTAAGACACCATTCATGGGTGTCTGTGACTGATATAGTACCGCTACACTTGGTGCATTTTTTAAAACCAGAGGCTTGTTTCTCCATGAGGGAGAATTCTGTGAAGGCCTAGAGGCCTCACAGAACAAACACACCAAGTGGGGAAAAATAAGATATGTTTTTTTTTTTTGTTTTTTTTAAGAAATAAAGAAAAAAAGACCGGCGGTACCGGTCCGGAATCGGGGAAGGCGGACACACGGCCAAAGAAACAAATTAAAATAACTTCTTCAGCGGTGACAGGAACACGACATGCTGGCTCCACGGAAAAAGAAGAACTGAGGAGAGTAGGTCAGGAAGGCAGGAAGGCAGCGCGCATGCGCTGTGGGAGGCCCCAAAAGCTTTCCTTTCTGGGAAGCTGGGGAGCTTTCCCGCGCAGGCTCCGTCGGTTCCGACGTACCCATATGTGAGGACTCATTCCTGCTTGTTCCTGGAGATGATCAACAGTTCAATTCTCACTGGCACTCCTTGTGACCTTGGGCAAGTCACTTTACCCTCATAAGAACATAAGATATGCCATACTGGGGTCAGACCAAAGTCCATCATGCCCAGTATCCTGTTTCCAACATTGGCCAATCTAGGTCATACGTATCTAGCAGTTTCCCAAAAGACACAGGTTCCACAATGCTTGTATTGGGTCAAGCATTGATATCCTGGGTCCCTTCTTAATAATGGTTTTTGGACCTTTCCTCCACGAACTTGTCCAAGCCTTTTTTAAACCTAGCTACACTAACAGCCTTTACTACATCCTCCGGTAACTAATTCCAGAGTTTGATTACATGTTGAGTGAAAAAATATTTTCTTTTATTAGTCTTAAATAGTTTACCCTGTAGCTTCATTGCATGTCCCCTAGTCTTCTATATGCTGATAATGTAAGCAATCGATTTACGTTTACCCATTCCACTCCATTCATTAATTTATAGACTTCTATCATATCTCCCCTCAACCATCTCTTTTCCAAGTTAAAGAGCCCTAACCTTTTTAGCCTTTCTTCATAGGGGTCATTGCATCAGAAGAAAAGGCCTTGCAATCTACTTCCGGTGATACATTGCCAAGAAAACCCTGAAGCAGCTGAAGTGCTGACTCCTGGCTAAAAGGGTAGCCAGGAGTCAGCACTGATTAGACGGCACTAAAAAAATAATAATGCAAATGATACTGCTATAAATCGCCGCACATGGCCCTGCATCATTCTCATGCTGCACCTGGGGGGGGGGGGGGGGGAGGAGGTGGGGGGGGCAATGGGAAAGCAGAAACCTCAGATTGAGACCTGCATGATCAGAAAATAAAATGGTCAGACAAAGGAAGAAGAGAATTTTATTTTCAATTTAATGATTGCACTTGGTGTTATCTTTATATTTTACACAGTACATGGAAATGCACTTCTTTCTATTTCTCTGGTATTGCATTGTATGCAGAATCTGACTTTTTGTGGTTGCAGTTTGTTATCTGTTTATTTTTAGATTATGGATACTTATTCTGTACTTTGTGAAGGTCTGTGTTCTGAATGTGTGACCATTACCAGATGTTGAGTTAACACGGACTTTGTATGTAGGGATTTGTACTGTAGCAATCTGAATTGTTCAGCCTTTCAACTTTGGTGTTGGATATTCCAGGGCCAACTGCAGTATTTACAGTTATACTTTTTTTGGATGGGCTCATTATGTGAGTTTTGGAAGCTGGTATGGTATGGTAGATTTGCTCTTTAGATCCTCAGTGACTTTGTTGTAGGGTTTTGCATTAGTTCACAATAAGCCTGGTACTGGAGAATGTTTGTTAGTGAGATGATCAAAAAGCGTAGTTACTCACCAGTAACAGGTGTTCTCCAGGGAGAGCAGGAATCAGTTCTCACTTATGGTTGACGTCGGCGCATATGGAGCCCGCGTGGAACAATTCCCCAGCTTTCAAAGGAAGCCTTTGGGATTACTGCCACGCATGCATGGTCCTCTTCCTGCCCAAGGGTGCCATCTTCCTCAGTCAGGTCTGTGATAAGGAAGTTTATCATAGCTCAGGAAGGAGCTATAGAAAAGGTGAAGTGACTCTGAACAAGCAACCTGTCAGTTCTGGTAGAAATAAGAAAACAGAATTTTCCCATAAAAGACTACCAGTCCCAGAATGCACCAGGTTTCCAACAGCCATTAGAGGAGCTGAAGTAGGGAAACGTGTGTTCAATCAGGAGGGCTATGAGGTAATCCCTAAGCACTCATCTCAAAGGGCAGGGCCTGATTCAGCACAGCTGCGCTGTATTAGGGGGGAGCACTCATCTAGGCAGAATAAAGTTAGAGTATATTCTACAGAGAGGCAGCTTGAGCTTGATCATCAGTTTCATCTGAAGGATCATCAGAAGCAGAAGCCAAACCAGACGGACAGAGAGGGAAAGAAACCCTTTGGAAGGTCTAGAGGAGGCTGGAGCAGTACGTATACTGGGAGGCATTCCAAGGGCCAGCATACACCATTGGACTGGGGAAAGCCATAGGAATGGTGCTGCAGAGCTAGGAATCTCCAGACGGTACCTGTGAGGGAGACGGCTGCACGTGGAAGGGACCCTAAGACCCGTGCCAGAAGGTATGTGAAGAGAGATCCAGTGTCCAGGGATCTGGATTGGAAGGCTGGACATAAGAACTGGACTACATACTGGCCAGGCTGTATAGACAGGAACTCTAACAGCAATGGAAGCTCAGGTATGAACACTGATCTATGCCCTAGCTATAACCTTGAAAGACAGCAGGGAAACAAGTATTCTCCTGAAAGTGCTCCATTGGGAGATTCATCTGTGCCAATCCATGATATTGAACCCATCCTTGTTGAAGAAGAGGGGGTGATAGCAGATGAAGAATTTGTTTACATGGACTGCTCTCTGTCTAAACTCCTTTGGTGATTTTCTGTTATAAAGTACAGCAACCATCACAAAGAAATACAAACTTGTTCTTTAATCTACTCAGAAAAGCTCATGAGTAGGATTTTTAGCCACGCAGTAGAAAGCAAGCCAGCTAAGGGGTTTCAGCTGGATAACTGCTAGCAATTGAGCCTTACCTAATTGCTTGTGAGCTCTAAGAGAATCACTTCTGAATCTATGTGGGAAGATATAAGAAGTTTACCTGAAAAGAACAGGTTTTTTTTCCTTCTTTGTGGCTTCTGTTTGTTGTTTGATACTTTACTAAGAGAATATTAGCTAAAGCCTACAGAAAAGACCCGTTTGTTACCAACCAGGTCTTATTTCTTTTGCTTTGATTGCCTGATAAGTTAAAATGTTGTTTTCCTGATTTTGTTTTTTTCCAAGTTTAACACTGAAAGCAAGTAACCTGATTTATGTGCTACCAAGCATATCTGTGTTGGGAGAAATAACCCCATAAATAAATATCTTATTGGCTTTACCCAAAAGCACAACTAATTATTGTGAGTAGCTGTGTCTGGTGTGAATGAACTGCATTGCCCACAATCCCTTGCAAATCATATAGATATATGCACTTGCCAAGACTGTGAAGATTCTCACCCAGGCAGCCGTCTGACAAATGGCGTAGTTTTTCGGATTGCTTTTGCACAAAGGGGATTTACTTGCTGATGATTACAACTAAAGTTCAAGTTTAAAGCTGGAAAAAAAGATTTTCCCTCAACTGCACTTTGGAGGAGAAGTGGATGTTCCAGGCAGCTGTCCCAGGAGGAAAAGACCCTGTGCAGAGCTGGATTCATCACTGACACAAGGTAGGATCAAAATGGATCCAAAGGAACTACCTCAGTGGATGGCAGCCCAGTTTAGCAGGCAACAGGAGCTAGCACAGCAGGCTCAGGACACTGCTATGAAAGCCTTAATGGACCAGCAGAAGCCAGTGCTTGATCTGGTGCAACCCCTAGTTAAGCTGCAGAACCAAAGTGGAACAGATGCAAGACCAGCAGTAAATACTGGTACACCACATGTGGACAGTGTGGGACTCAATCAAGGGATTGGGGCATTTAATTTTGGGAAGCTAACTCCAGATGATAATGTTGATGATTTTCTAGAGTCTTTTGAAAGAGTGGCACAAGCTTTAGCATGGCCAGAGACCCAGTGGGCAGTAAGGCTGGCAGCCTCATTAACTGGAGAGGCGCTTGCAGCTTATAGAGCAATGCCAGCAGCCCAGGCTTTGAATTATAAGGATGTAAAGGCTGCTATTAGAGATCGCCTAGGGTTGTCTATTTCAGAGTATAGGCGAATGTTTAGAGCTACTACATTGAGAGTGGGTGAAACACCCAGGGCTCTGAGTCAGAGAATCAGAGGTTTAGCTGTAAAATGGTTGGAGCCTGAGCAAAAGACAGTAGAAATGTTATTAGACATTATAATGCTTGAACAATTTATGTCTGCGGTCCCTAAAGATTTGCACACTTTCCTTATACAGCAAAATTGCCAAAATCTTGGAGAGGCAACCATGCTAGCAGAGAGATTCTTGGAAGTCACGCAGGCTTGCCATAGAATGGGTGGCCCTCTGAAGATTGGTGCTGAGGCAAGATGTGCTGTATCAGAAAAGAAAATAATCAAAAATGTTTCTGAAAATGAATGTACTGTATCAAACCAGATGACACAGTGGAGTAGAAAAATGTTTCAAATGTGGAAAATGGGGACATTTAAAAAAGGGATGCCAGACACACACTAGCTTAATGGGTGTGGATTTAAAACAGCCCAAAGAAGGATTTCTTTTGATGGTTGATATGCAAGGAATTACCACAAATGCTTTGTTAGACTCTGGGGCAGACCAGAGTATGATGTCAAAAAGGCTTTGGAAGAGGATAGAGGCCCAAGAAGGATTTGTGCCTAGAACCCCTGAAAGCCAAGTTCACATCAGATGCATTCATGGTGCTGCAACATCATATCCCACCTATAGGCTAAAGGTTAAGTGCCTAGGGAAACAAGAGGAAGTCCTGTTAGCAGTGGTGCCTAGGCTACCCTTTGATTTGGTTCTAGGAAGAGACTGGCCAAGATTTAAGCAGGGTCTAGTGGAAGGACTAGGAAAGGAGGGAGAAGGTTTAATGGTAATAGCTCCCGGGCCTTTATTTGGAAGTCCTCAGACCCCAGCTAAAAAGATGGTTAAGTGTCCAGAAGACCAAGCTACCCCAAAGCAGACATTCGTCCTAAAGTACCATAGGGTCACAGAGAAGGCCCCAGCTCCTAAGCGGGCAACCCCTCAAGCTGCTGGGTTTGACCTATGCAGCATAGAAAATGTGACTGTACCTAGCCAAGGGAGAGCCCTGGTTGACACCGGTCTCCAAGTGGAAATACCTATTGGATGCTATGGGAGAGTAGCCCCAAGGTCCGGATTAGCCCTTAAATATTTCATCGATGTGGGTGCGGGAGTAATTGATCCCGATTACAGGGGCAATATTAAAGTTCTGTTATTTAATTTTGGACAGAATGATTATCACGTGAAGACAGGAGACAGAATTGCCCAATTGATCTGTGAGAGGCTGGGTTTTCCACCTGTGGAGGAGGTCACATCCCTGGAAAATTCTGAGCGTGGAACCAAAGGCTTTGGTTCTACTGACGTCAAAGGGGTTAAAAGCCTGGCTGCCACCTGTGCCCGAGAGAGGGAGGTGAATGAAGAGGAAGATTTGGGACCCCAGGTATCTGATTGTAAAGAAAAATCAGAGCCCCAAATAGGTGAGGACCTGACAGTGGTACAACAGGAAGAAATTAGGAAATTGCTCAAAGAGTTTCCAGATGTGTTGACACCCATACCTGGGGAGACACATTTGATTGCCCATGAAATAATAACTTCACCTGGGAAATTAGTTCGTCAAAGGCCATACCGCTTGCCTGAAGCCAAGAGACAGGAAGTAGTGGCACAAGTCCAGGAGATGTTGGACATGGGAGTAATAGAGGAGTCAAAGAGTCCCTGGAATAGCCCCATAGTCCTGGTGCCGAAGCCTGATGGATCTTTAAGATTTTGTATTAACTTCCGGCAGGTAAATGCCATATCAGTTTTTGATGCATATCCAATGCCAAGAATTGAAGAGCTGTTGGACCAGCTGGGACAGGCTCAATACTTAACCACCCTTGATATGACAAAAGGATATTGGCAAATCCCTCTCACCAGGGAGTCGAAGCCGAAGACTGCGTTCAGCACCCCCGTTGGCCTTTTCCAGTTCAAGAGGATGCCTTTCGGACTGCATGGAGCAGCGGCTACCTGCCAAAGGTTAGTGGATCAGGTACTTCGACCCCACCAAAATTATGCTTTTGCATATATTGATGATGTCATAATCCATAGTAACACCTGGGCGGAGCATCTAAAGAGGATCAGGGCAGTCTTGTGCTCCATGAAGCAAGCGGTAATCACTTTAAACCCGAAGAAGTGTGCCTTTGCAAATAGGGAGGTAAAATACCTGGGCCACCTAGTGGGAAGAGGAAAAATTAAACCTCTAATGAGTAAAGTAGATAGCATCAGGAATTTTCCTCCTCCAACAACAAAGAAACAACTAAGAAGTTTCTTAGGACTTATTGGATACTACCGCAGATTTATACCGCAATTTACAGAGAAAAGTGCAATTTTCACGGATAAGCTGCGGAAGAATTGTCCAAACCAGCTAAAGTGGACACCTGAAGCTGAAAAAGCGTTTTCAGTCTTAAAAGGAAAATTGTGTACAGGACCGGTACTGAAAGGGGTGGACTTCAAGAAATCCTTTCTGGTTCAATCGGATGTAGGGCTAGGAGCGGTTCTATCCCAGTGTCATGAAGGGGTGGAGCATCCTGTGATGTACCTGAGCAGGAAGTTGTTAACGGCTGAACAAAAGTATTCCACAATAGAAAAAGAATGTTTAGCTATAAAGTGGTCAGTGGAGGCGTTAAGGTTTTACCTTACAGGGAGAAAGTTCCAGTTGGTCACAGACCATGCCCCACTTAAGTGGTTGCAGCAAACGAAGAACCACAATGCCAGATTGACACGCTGGTACATGGCCTTACAGGCATTTGATTTTCAAGTTGAACATCGTGCTGGGAAGTTACACAAGAATGCGGATGCCCTTTCCCGTATTACGGACTGTAGAGAAGAAGTTTCACCAGTGACACCAGTCCGTAATAACTTAAGCAGGGGGGTATGTGATAAGGAAGCTTATCATAGCTCAGGAAGGAGCTATAGAAAAGGTGAAGTGACTCTGAACAAGCAACCTATCAGTTCTGGTAGAAATAAGAAAACAGAATTTTCCCATAAAAGACTACCAATCCCAGAATGCACCAGGTTTCCAACAGCCATTAGAGGAGCTGAAGTGGGGAAACGTGTGTTCAATCAGGAGGGCTATGAGGTAATCCCTAAGCACTCATCTCAAAGGGCAGGGCCTGATTCAGCACAGCTGCGCTGTATTAGGGGGGAGCACTCATCTAGGCAGAATAAAGGTAGAGTTTATTCTACAGAGAGGCAGCTTGAGCTTAATCATCAGTTTCATCTGAAGGATCATCAGAAGCAGAAGCCAAACCGGACGGACAGAGGGAAAGAAACCCTTTGTAAGAAGGAAGAGAAAAGCCTTTGGGAGGTCTAGAGGAGGCTGGAGCAGTACGTATACTGGGAGGCATTCCAAGGGCCAGCATACACCATTGGACTGGGGAAAGCCAGAGGAATGGTGCTGCAGAGCTAGGAATCTCCAGACGGTACCTGTGACGGAGACGGCTGCACGTGGAAGGGACCCTAAGACCCGTGCCAGAAGGTATGTGAAGAGAGATCCAGTGTCCAGGGATCTGGATTGGAAGGCTGGACATAATTTATTTATTTTATTTTATTTAACACTTATTTATATACCGCATCTTCCAGCGATCAGGTGCGGTGTACAATCAACAACAGTCAACAATGCAGAGCTTGTTTTACATAGAACAATGATAACTTTTTACATAGAACATCTTAACTTACACAACAACGGGTTTAAAAACTAAGCGGAATAATTCAATAATTCAACTAAGACAGATTGTGTAACAGTTAAAACAAAAGTACTGTCCCTATAACATAGGCAGATTATGACATAAGAACTGGACTACATACTGGCCAGGCTGTATAGAGAGGAACTCTAACAGCAATGGAAGCTCAGGTATGAACACTGATCTATGCCCTAGCTATAACCTTGAAAGACAGCAGGGAAACAAGTATTTTCCTGAAAGTGCTCCATTGGGAGATTCATCTGTGCCAATCCATGATATTGAACCCATGCTTGTTGAAGAAGAGGGGGTGATAGCAGATGAAGAATCTGTTTACATGGACTGCTCTCTGTCTAAACTCCTTTGGTGATTTTCTGTTATAAAGTACAGCAACCATCACAAAGAAATACAAACTTGTTCTTTAATCTACTCAGAAAAGCTCATGAGTAGGATTTTTAGCCACGCAGTAGAAAGCAAGCCAGCTAAGGGGTTTCAGCTGGATAACTGCTAGCAATTGAGCCTTACCTAATTGCTTGTGAGCTCTAAGAGAATCACTTCTGTATCTATGTGGGAAGATATAAGAAGTTTACCTGAAAAGAACATTTTTTTTTTTGTTGTTTGATACTTTGCTAAGAGAATATTAGCTAAAGCCTACAGAAAAGACCCGTTTGTTACCAACCAGGTCTTATTTCTTTTGCTTTGATTGCCTGATAAGTTAAAATGTTGTTTTCCTGATTTTGTTTTTTTCCAAGTTTAACACTGAAAGCAAGTAACCTGATTTATGTGCTACCAAGCATATCTGTGTTGGGAGAAATAACCCCATAAATAAATATCTTATTGGCTTTACCCAAAAGCACAACTAATTATTGTGAGCAGCTGTGTCTGGTGTGAATGAACTGCATTGCCCACAATCCCTTGCAAATCATATAGATATATGCACTTGCCAAGACTGTGAAGATTCTCACCCAGACAGCCATCTGACAGGTCCCATAGCTAGAGTCCTACTAAGCAGATGGCAAGGGAAGGATAAGAATAGCAACTCTTAAGGGGAAGTGGGAGGGTAGTGAGGACTGATTCCTGCTGTTCCTGGAAAACAACTGCTACAGGTGAGTAACTACGCTTTCTCCAGGAACAAGCAGGAAGTCAGTCCTCACTTATGGGACTCCCCAGCTACAGGCTACTGAAGCCCGTAAGCAAACACGCCTCCGCGAAGCCTTGAGCAGAAGCCGACGATCCGAAGGGAACCCGAGTCCTCAGGTCCTCAGGGGACAGCTCTCGGTAGCTGCAGTAGAAGGGTCAGAGAGCAGGAATTGCTTATACCCTGAACAGATTATGGAGTACAGCCTGGCCAAAGGAGCTGTCCCAGCAGGACTCCTTCTCCAGGCAGTAATGGGAAGCGAAGGTATTTGCTGAAGACCAGGTCGCAGCCCGGCAAATGTCTGCCAGAGGCACTGAGCACAGCAAAGCTACCTATGCCACCTTGGCACAGATGCCGTGTGCCCTGACTCACCAATCCAGCAGGGCTCCAGCCTTCGCCTAAGCAAAGGTGATGCAGTCCGCCACCCAGACAGAGAAACATAGAAACATAGAAATATGACGACAGAAAAAGACCACATGGACTATCTAGTCTGTCCTTCCATAACAACTACAACAGTCCACTTTTTGCCTTTAGAGATCCTCTGTGTTGGTCCCATGCTTTCTTGAATTCAGTTACTGTCCTCATCTCTACCACCTCCACTGGGAGACTATTCCACAGATCCACTACTCTTTCCGTAAAGAAATATTTCCGCATATCACTCCTGAATCTATCTCCCTTCACCCTCATCCCATGTCCCCTCGTAGCAGAACTTGCTTTCAATTGAAAGAGGCTCTCTCCCTGAACATTTATGCCACGGAGATATTTAAACATCTCAATCATATCACCTCTATCCCGCCTTTCCTCTAAGGTGTACATATTAAGATCCTTAAGTCTGTCCTCATATGCTTTATAATGAAGCCCATTAATCATTTTGGTAGCAACCCTCTGCACCGACTCCATCCTGTTCACATCCTTTTGAAGGTGCGGTCTCCAGAATTGCACACCATACTCCAAATGAGGTCGCACCAAAGACTTATACAGAGGCATTATCACCTCGTTTTTTCTGCTAGCCATTCCTCTCCGTATGCACCCAAGCATCCTTCTAGCTTTTGCTGTCGCCTTTTCCACCTGTTTAGCTACTTTAAGATCATCAGACACAACCACGCCTAGGTCCCGCTCTTCTTTAGTGGACAAAAGTACTTCACCTCCTATACTGTATTGCTCCCTTGGATTGCTGCAGCCCAAATGCATGACCTTACATTTTTTAACATTAAATCCCAGCTGCCAAATTCTAGACCATTCTTCAAGCTTAGCTAGATCCCTCCTCATGTTATCTACCCCTTCCTGGGTGTCTACTCTATTGCAGATTTTGGTATCATCCGCAAAGAGGCAAACCTTACCCGACAGCCCTTCCGCTATATCACTAACAAAGATGTTAAAAAGAATTGGACCAAGGACAGATCCCTGGGGCACACCACTGGTAACATCCTTCTCCTCAGAGTGAGCTCCATTTACTTGTACTCTTTGTCGCCTCCCACCCAACCAATTTCTAACCCAAGCAGTAACTTTAGGGTCCATCCCTAGGGTGCTCAGTTTGTTTATAAGTCGCCTGTGAGGAACAGTGTCAAAGGCTTTATGGAAATCTAAATACACCACATCTAGAGCTCTCCCTCGGTCCAACTCCCTGGTCACCCGTTCAAAAAAATCAATCAGATTTGTCTGACAAGACCTGCCTCTGGTGAATCCATGCTGCCTCGGATCCTGTAATCCGCTGGACTCCAGAAACCTCACTATTTTCTCTTTCAGCAGCGTTTCCAATAATTTACTCACCACCGAAGTTAAACTAACCGGCCTGTAGTTTTCAACCACATCCTTACTTCCGCTTTTGTGTAAAGGCACCACATGAGCCTCTCTCCAGTCCTTTGGCACCACTCCTGACTCCAACGAGGCATTGAAAAGGTCAGTCAGTGGAGTTGCTAGAACGTCCCCAAGTTCCCTCAGTATTCTAGGGTGTATCCCATCCGGTCCCATCGCTTTGTCTACTTTAAGTTGAGCTAGTTTCTCACGAACACAGTCTTCTGAAAATAGTTCAAGATGTCCCTCGCTTCTGTTCTTATTTGTGGGTGTTTTCTGAGGTCCTGCTCCTGGTTCTTCATCTGTGAACACAGAACAAAAATATTTGTTAAGCAATTCCGCTTTATCCTTATCAGCTTCTACATATTCCCCCCCTGCACCCTTGAGTCTGACAATACCACTTTTGCTCTTCCTCTTCTCACTAATATATCTGAAAAATGTCTTATCCCCCATTTTATTGCATTGGCTATTTCCTCCTCCTTTTGAATCTTTGCCTTCTTGACTACTTTGCTAGCTTCTCTAAGTTTTTCCAAATACAGATGCCTGTCTTCTGCTCTCTGTGATCTCTTGTATTTCATGAAGGCCTCCCTCTTTTTCTTCACTTTTTCAGCTACTTCCTTCGAAAACCATAGCGGTCTCCTGTTCCTTTTGCCTTTATTTACCATTTTAACAAAAAGGTTGGTTGCCCTTAAAATACCCCCTTTCAGTTTTGCCCACTGTTTTTCTACATCCCCCAGCTGTTCCCATCCCACTAACGACTCCCTGAGGTATTGGCCCATCTTCGCAAAGTTAGTCTTCCTAAAGTCTAAGATCCTCACCTTGGAATGGATTCTAACAGCCCTAGTCCTAATACTGAACCACACCATCTGGTGATCACTGGATGCAAAATGATCTCCCACTACATCATCAGAAACACTTTCACCATTGGTAAGCACCAAGTCCAGTATGGCCCCTTCACGTGTGGGGTCTGTTACCAATTGCCTGAATAGTTCTCCCTGTAGAGAATCCAGGATCTCCTTACTTCTAGATGATACTGCAGCAGGAATGTGCCAATCAACATCTGGCATATTGAAATCTCCTATCAGTAGCACTTCCCCTTTCCTAGCAATGCTGCGTATGTCTTCAATTAACTCTCTGTCCACCTCTTCCTCTTGTGAGGGAGGTCTGTATATCACTCCAATGCAAATAGATTTCTCTTTCCCTCTTTCTAGTTTAACCCACAATGCCTCCTCTCTCCCTTTTAAGCTCTGTAATTCCAAAGCTTTAATAGAGAGGGTGCGCTTGGTGACTGCAAGCCCCAGCCGGTTAGGATTGTAGGCGATGAAGAGTCGGTCAGACTTGCGATGACCCTAGGTGTGCTGCAGGTAGAAGGCGAGAGCCCTCTTGCAGTCTAGTGTATGCAAAACCGCCGACACCCAGTCGGCGTGAGGTCTCGGGAAGAAAGTCGATAAAACTATCTCTTGGCTGAGATGGAAATCCAAGACAACTTTCGGTAGGGTGAGTCCGGAGGAACACCCTGTTCCCGTAGAACCTGGTATAAGGAGCAGTGGCCATGAGTAAATCGTTGCCTTCGAGTATCGCGCTTTCGGGATGGAAACTTTGCATTCCGTCATGGTAGCGGTGCGGCAGGGCGAGTTTTTGACTTCTCTTGATCTAACAGAGGCTTACCTCCACGTTCCTATCAGCTAGCTAGGCAAATCTACGCAAATGTCCAGTCAATTCACATTGTACAGATGTAAATAGTTACCCCTGTTTCTTTCCAAGTTCCTATTCCTGTTAATTGTAAACACAAATCAAGTCGTTTGAAATGTGTATGTAAAATGTTCCATGTAAACTGCACTGATGGAAAATAGCGCGGTATATAAGAGAATGTAAATAAATAAATAAACGAGGGCTTGCAGCTCACTGACTCGTCGAGATGAGGTCAGTGCTACCAGGAAGACTACCATCGAGGAGAGATGCCAGAGCAAGCACATGGCCATCGGCTTGAGGGCGGCTGCGTCAGCTGTATGAGAACAATGCTCAGGTCCCACTCCACCAGCGGAGGCCGGACGGGGGGTTTGGAAAGCAAGAGACCCTGCATGAAACGGGAGACCAGAGGCTGGCCAGAGAGGGGTTTGCCCTTGACGGGGAAGTGGTTGGCTGAAATGGCACTCAGGTGAACCCTGACCAAACTGGATTCAGCACCACCTGCAAGAGGTGGAGGTGGTACTGGAGAACCCACCGGTTGGAGCAGGAGAACAAATCGATCTGGAGCTCGGAGCATGAGACCGCGAAGCGCTGCCACTTGAAGGCATAGGCCCATCTCATTGACTCCTTCCTCAACGGAAACAGGACTTCCTTGATCTCCTCTGGAAGGTGCAATGAGGGATAGCGAGCCCAGGTTCGGATGAAGCACCCGTTCCTCCTCCTGTGTCAGCAGACCCAGGATACTTCCCAGGGGGACCAGAGGCTCCAAGGAGAGTGTGAGTAGTGTGATAAGGAAGCTTATCATAGCTCAGGAAGGAGCTATAGAAAAGGTGAAGTGACTCTGAACAAGCAACCTGTCAGTTCTGGTAGAAATAAGAAAACAGAATTTTTCCATAAAAGACTACCAGTCCCAGAATGCACCAGGTTTCCAACAGCCATTAGAGGAGCTGAAGTGGGGAAACGTGTGTTCAATCAGGAGGGCTATGAGGTAATCCCCAAGCACTCATCTCAAAGGGCAGGGCCTGATTCAGCACAGCTGCGCTGTGCTAGGGTGGAGCACTCATCTAAGCAGAATAAAGGTAGAGTTTATTCTATAGAGAATCATCCTCAGATTCATCTTGGACATCATCCTCATCTTGTACATTTTCATCATCTGGAGGATCATCAGAAGCAGAAGCCAGAGCGGACAGACAGAGAGGACAAGAAACCCTTTGGAAGAAAGAAGAGAAAAGCATTTGGGAGGTCTAAAGGAGTCCATAGCAGTACGTATACTGGAAGGCATTCCAAAGGCAAGCTTACACCATTGGACTGGGGAAAGCGAGAGGAATGGTGCTGCAGGGCTAGGAATCTCCAGACGGTACCTGTGAGGGAGACGGCTGCACTTGGAAGGGACCCTAACACCCGTGCCAGAAGGTATGTGAAGAGAGACCCAGTGTCCAGGGATCTGGATTGGAAGGCTGGACATAAGAACTGGACTACATACTGGCCAGGCTATTTAGAGAGGAACTCTAACAGCAATGGAAGCTCAGGTATGAACACTGATCTATGCCCTAGCTATACCCTTGAAAGACAGCAGGGAAACAAGTATTCTCCTGAGAGTGCTCCATTGAGAAATTCCTCTGTGCCAATCCATGATATTGAACCCATGATTGTTGAAGAAGGGGGAGGGGTTGCAGATGCAGGTTGTGAATACATGGATTGCTCTCTGTCTAAACTCCTTTGGTAATTTTCTGTTACAAAGTACAACCACCATCACAAAGAAATACAAACTTGTTCTTTAAATCTATTCAGAAAAGCTCCTGAGTAGGATTTGAGCCACGCAGTAGAAAGCAAGCCAGCTAAGGGGTTACAGCTGGGTAACTGCTAGCAATTGAGCCTTATCTAATTGCTTGTGAGCTCTGAGGAAATCACTTCTGAGTCTATGTGTGAAGATATAAGAAGTTAACCTGAAAAGAACAGTTTTTCCCTTCTTTGTGGGTTTTGCTTGTTGTTTGATGCACTGCTAAGAAAATATTAGCTAGAGTCTACAGAAAAGACCATTCTGTTACCATCATGGTCTTTATTCTTTTGATTTGATTGCCTGACAAGTTCAACTGTTGTTTTCCTGATTTTGTTTTTCTAAGTTTAACACTGAAAGCAAGTATCCTGTTTTATGTGCTACCAAGCATATCTGTGTTGGGAGAAATAACCCCATAAATAAATATCTTATTGGCTTTACACTCAAGCACAACTAATTATTGTGAGCGGCTGTGTCTGGTGTGAATGGACTGCATTTCCCACAATCCCTCGCAAATCATATTGATATATGCCTTTACCAAGACTGTGAACATTCTCACCCAGGCTCCCGTCTGACAGTAGCAGTGGGAACCAAGGCTGACGATGCCACGAGGGAGCCACAAGGTTCACCGAGGCTTGGTTCCGCTGAATTTTGTGGAGGGTCCTCACAATGAGAGGATTGGGGGTGAGGGGGAACGCATATAGAAGCCCGGAGGTCCAGCTCAGAAGGAACACTTCCGGGGCTAACCTCCTCGGGTGCGGTATCGGCTCGCAAAAATGGGGGTGGTGTGCGTTTGCCAGACTGGCAAACAGGTCTACGGACGGAGTTCCCCAGCAGCGAAACAGGTGGAGAACCACCTCTGGACTCAGGCATGACTCATGCAGGTGGAGAAGCCTGCTGAGTCTGTCTGCGAGGACATTGTCTTGGCACGGGAGGTAGACCGTTTTTAGCGTTATGCCCCGGCGCATGGCAGAGGAGGCAGGAGCCCATACCTCCTTCCTCGTTTATGTAGAACATTGCGACCTTGTTGTCGGTCTGCACGAGCACCGACTTGCCTCGCAAGTAGTGCTTGAAGACCTTCAGGGCCAACTGTACCGCTCAAAGCTCAAGCAGGTTGATATGCTGCAGGGATTCCTCGGGTGACCACCGTCCCTGGGTATGGAGGTTGTCGCAGTGAGCTCCCCAGCCCAACAGCAAGGCATCAGTTGTCAAGAAGAGCTCGTGTTGCGGGTTCTGGAAGGGCATTCCCCGAAGGCGTCTTCGGGGATTCTGTCACTGCTCCAGGGAACTAGATAGACTGCGTGAGACAGAGATGGGGTCCCAGAGCTGGCCCAAGGCCTAGGACCATTGCGCTCTGAGGCACCATTGAGTAGAGAATGACATGCACGGTCAAGGCCATGTTCCCCAGAAGGCACAGCATGGCCTGCACCAAGACTCCGGACCGGCTTTGGACCTCTGCAGTCAGAACGCAGAAGCGGCCCATGCATGCTCAGGGAAGGAAGGCGGTCACCCGTTCCGTGTCGAGCAGAGCGCCAATGAACTCCATTGCCTGCACTGGCTCGAGGTGGGACTTGGAGTAGTTGATTAGAAAACCCAGGCGCTCGAGGAGGAGGAGGAGGAGGACTGTATGCAATGCCAAAAGGTGAGCCTCCTTTGCCAATATGCCCATGAGGAGCCAGTTGTTTAGGTATGGGTAAGATGGATATGCCCTGCAGCTGGAGGTGGGCTGTGGCTGCTGACAGGCATTTTCTGAAGACCCGTGGGCAGAAGCGAGCCCGAAGGGGAGCACTCTGTACTGGAAGTGATCCCCCTGCACCCTGAAACACAGGTACTTCCTGTGCTTGGGGTGGACAGAGATGTGAGCGTAAGCATCTCTGAGGTCCAAGGAGCATAGCCAATTACTCTGCCGGAGGAAGAGCAGCAGGATGCCAAGCGATGACATTCTGAACTTCTTTCGCACCAGAAAATTGTTTAGGTTCCTGAGATTGAGGATGGGGCGCAGGCCCCCTGTTCTCTTTGGAACAAGGAAGTAACAGGAGTAAAACCCCTGACTCGAAAACACAGCGGGAACCTTTCGACCACCTGTTGACCGAGGAGGTTGTTCAACTCTTGCTGTAGGCAAGTCTGGTGTGAGGGGAGCCGAGAAGGCACCGCTGGTGAGAAGGGAGAGGGAGTCTGTCCAGACAAAGACTATAGCTGTCCTGGACTACCTGGAGGACCCAAGTGTCCGATGTGATGGCCTCCCACTTGGGGGCAAAGAGGGACAGACATCCAACCACCGGTGGGGGTGCAGCCGAGGGGTGAGAGGCTATGCGTTTGGCGTCAAAGCCCAGGGGCTGGATGGGGTGGCGCCTGTGGTTGGGTCTTGGGCCCCTTAGGTTTTCCGTGACCCTGAGCTCCTCTTTTGTCTTGGCTGCTGAGTGCCAGTGCAGGGGTGGATGGATAGGGTGGGTATCCCCAGTAAAGAAGCCCCTTCCTCTGAAATAAGGGCTTTTTACTGTGCTGTTTCTTCCGAGGAAGAGATGAGGTTTTGCGAGAGAGACGGGTGCAGGTCACGAACTCCATCTCGATCTCGGCCGCTTTGTCCTCCATGTGCTTGCCAATCAGCTGTTCGCCGAGGCAGGGGACATCCAAGAATTTCTCCTGAACCCACTGTTCCATGTCTGAGGACTGGAGCCATGCTTGACGTCGGGCTCTGATGCCAGCTGCTGC
Organism: Ichthyophis bannanicus; assembly: GCA_033557465.1. Taxonomy (NCBI): domain Eukaryota; kingdom Metazoa; phylum Chordata; class Amphibia; order Gymnophiona; family Ichthyophiidae; genus Ichthyophis; species Ichthyophis bannanicus. The sequence continues at coordinate 363,969,777 of CM066033.1, read as the reverse complement.
CACACGGGCAGAAGATTCGAACCCATCATATGCAGCGTGGGAAAGGTATTTCGAGCAGTCCGCGACCGATCTCAAGCTTGTCTGAAATCTGAGAAGGTGTTCACCTCAGAGGTCCGTGGAGAAACAGTCGAGCTCTTCAGCGAGGTCACGAAGGAACATACCCATATATAGCTGGTTTGCCTGGATGCGGCATGCCAGCATGGATCCCTGGTAGGTCTTGCGCCCGAGGGCGTCATGGGCACAGGATTTTTTTTACCAGGAAGGACCAAAGAGTGCGACTTCAGACTCTTCTGCTTCCGCATCACGGATTCCACTATCATGGAGGTATGGGGAAGTTGCATCTTTCGAAACCTAGGGCCGCACTGGACTCTGTACATGGCATCAAGTCTTTTACTGACAATAGGGACCAAGGCGTGGCTTTCCACATGCGGAGGAGTAGCTGGGTCAAGATGGATGGCACAGGGACCGTGAAATACTCCCTAGGGGGACACTTGTATTGCAAAATGTCGATTTCCTCTGCCCTTGGCAGTTCCTCAGTCTGCGTGGGCAGATTGAGGGCCCAAGTCATATCCCGCATAAATATCAAGGAGAAGGTATTTTCGGGAGGTGACCGCCTTTGCGAGGTGGGCAGGGAGGGAGGTTCCTATGGACATGGGTTTCAGGGGACATGTCCCCGTCCGATTCCCAGCCTGAGAAGTCATAGGAGGATTCAGGCGGGCTTGGAGCGGGAGGCACTGACTCTGGAAGACATTGCCCCTGAGGAACGGGACGGCAAGTGAGACTGGTGGGAGGTGTAGGAGTTCCAGTGAATTAGCTGCGCCGCTACGCACGTACTGACAGGAAGGAAGATACCTAAGCTCCACAAACTGAACAATGGCTGGGAAAAATCGTATCACTAAAGCTGTTGCCCCTGTTACAGCTTCTGCCTCTGTCCAGACAGAGGTCTCAATGCCAGTTGAAGGACCGGTTCCATGTGCAGGGTACCTGCATGCTGAAGCTCTGAGGAAACAAGTGGAGGAACTCAGAGGAGGTGGCAAGGCTGAGGAGCATTCAAGACAGTGAGAAGTACCCTGATGAGATGCTTCTTGCAGCAACCAAGCTCTCCAGCAAAGGAGAAGATGGGTGCCGACAGAATGACGAAGGTTGGACACAAGTCACCAGGGCCTGCAGAATCACCAATCCAACTTCTCCAGTACCTGAATTGAAGCAGCATTATGCAGCCCTGGGAGGAGGTGAAAGCATCCCTGGAAAGGGAAGAACCAGAGCTCAAGTACCCCAAATGTTGCAGAATCAGTGACCACAAGGAAGCGAAGGGTAGTGGTGGTTGGTGACTCTCTTCTGAGGGGTAATTGAGGCATCCATCTGCCGACCAGACTTGATGTCCAGAGAGGTATGCTGTCTGCCTGGTGCCAAAATCCAAGATGTTACAGAGAGTTTGCCGAGACTCATGAAGCCCACTGACTATACCCAAATTTGCTAAGCCATGTCGGAACAAATGATACTGCCAGGTATCTCTCTGAGCGTATCAAAAGTGACTTCATGGCTCAGGGACAGAGGGTGAAGCAGTTAGGTGCACAGGTGGTATTCTCTTCAATCCTCCCTGTTGAGGGTAAAAACCAAGGCAGAGAGGCTCACATCTTGGAGATGAATGCATGGCTGCGTGGATGGTGTCATCAAGAGCGTTTTGGTTTCCTAGACCATGGGATGCTGTTCCAAGGGTTGCAGAGCAGAGATGGCATCCATCTGTCCAAGAACGGTCGACACATCTTCAGTAATAGACTGGCTAATCTACTGAAGAGGGCTTTCAACTAGATTCGTTGGGGATGGGTGAAGAAAGCCCCCAGGTAAGTGATACCCATTTCCATAAAGGTATTTAATGTAACAGGGGTAACATATGGAAAGCAGTGTGTATAAATGCCCGTAGCATGGGAAATAAGATCCCTGATGTTGAAGCTTTGGTGGGAGTGGCCGACTTGGATTTAGTGGCAGTTACAGAAACATGGTTCACAGAAAACCATGACTGGGATGTAACTATACCTGGCTATACTTTATTCAGAAAGGACAGGGTAGGAAGAAGGGGAGGAGTGGCACTATATGCAAAAAATACTATTAAAGCTTTGGAATTACAGAGCTTAAAAGGGAGAGAGGAGGCATTGTGGGTTAAACTAGAAAGAAGGAAAGAGAAATCTATTTGCATTGGCGTGATATACAGAACTCCCTCACAAGAGGAAGAAGTGGACAGAGTTAAAATGAAGACATACGCAGCATTGCTAAGAAAGGGGAAGTGCTACTGATAGGGGATTTTAATATGCCAGATGTTGACTGGCAGCTGCAGTATCATCTAGAAGTAGAGAGATCCTGGATTCTCTAGAGAGAGAACTATTCAGGCAATTGGTAACAGATCCCACACGTCCAGGGGCCATACTGGACTTGGTGCTTACCAATGGTGAACGTGTTTCTGATGTTATAGTGGAAGATCATTTTGCATCCAGTGATCACCAGATGGTGTGGTTCAGTATTAGGACTAGGGCTGTTAGAATCCATTCAAAGGTGAGGGTCTTAGACTTGAGGAAGACTAACTTTGCCAAGATGGGCCAATACCTCAGGAAGTTGTTAGCGGGATGGGAACAGCTGGGGGATATAGAAAAACAGTGGGCAAAACTGAAAGGGGATATTTTAAGGGCAACCAAACTTTTTGTTAAAATGGTAAATAAAAGGAAAAGGAGACCGCTATGGCTTTCGAAAGAAGTAGCTGAAAAGGTGAAGAAAAAGAGGGAGGCCTTCATGAAATACAAGAGATCACAGAAAGAGTTAGACAGGCATCTATATATGGAAAAACTTAGAAGCGCTAGCAAAGTAGTCAGGAAAGCAAAGATTCAAAAAGAAGAGGAAATAGCCAATGCAATAAAATGGGGGGGGGGGGGGGAGATAAAACATTTTTCAGATATGTTAGTGAGAAGAGGAAGAGCAAAAGTGGTATTGTCAGACTCAAGGGTGAAGGGGAGGAATATGTAGAAGCAGATGAGGATAAAGCGGAATTGCTTAACAAATATTTCTGTTCTGTGTTCACAGATGAGGAACCGGGAGCAGGACCTCAGAAAACACCCATAAACAGGAACAGAAGCGAGGGACATCTTGAACAATTTTCAGAAGACTGTGTTCTTGAGAAACTAGCTCAACTTAAAGTAGACAAAGCGATGGGACCGGACGTTCTAGCAGCTCCACTGACTTGACCTTTTAAATGCCTCGTTGGAGTCGGGAGTGGTGCCAAAGGACTGGAGAGAGGCTCATGTGGTGCCTTTACACAAAAGCGGAAGTAAGGATGTGGTTGAAAACTACAGGCCGGTTAGTTTAACTTTGGTGGTGAGTAAATTATTGGAAACGCTGCTGAAAGAGAAAATAGTGAGGTTTCTGGAGTCCAGCAGATTACAGGATCCGAGGAAGCATGGATTAACCAGAGGCAGGTCTTGACAGACAAATCTGATTGATTTCTTTGACTGGGTGACCAGGGAGTTGGACCGAGGGAGAGCCCTAGATGTGGTGTATTTAGATTTCAGTAAAGCCTTTGACACTGTTCCTCAAAGGGGACTTATAAACAAACTGAGCACCCTAGGGATGGACCCTAAAGTTACTGCTTGGGTTAGAAATTGTTTGGGTGGGAGGCGACAGAGTACAGGGAAATGGAGCTCACCCTGAGGAGAAGGATGTTACCAGTGGTGTGCCCCAGGTATCTATCCTTGGTCCGATTCTTTTTAACATCTCTAAGGGAGGTAAACTGGACCTCATCTTTGCCCCCCATCTCAACGACTCAACAGCCCAAGACCTTGCACTGTATATATCACCTGTGCCTTGGTCAGATCACAACCTCCTTAGATTCATTATACCCTTTAATACATCCTACAAGAGCCAAATGTCATCAAACACTTCTGATACCCATACTGCCCGCTTCCGACCATTCAACCGGAGCGTAGTCCTGGAAAATCTTCTGCCACTTATGACCAACACATCTCTAAACTTAGATGATCTCATCTCCAAATGGGATGAGAACCTTCGAGCTGCCTCCTGTCCATCTCACACTGAAAAGAAAATAAGGAAACGGGAACATGCACCATGGTTCTCTTCTGACCTTCGCTCATCTCTCCACCACCTGCGCAAACTTGAGAGACGGTGGCGACGATCACACTCCTCAGAGTCACTTGATACATACAACTCTTACCTAATAACCCACCGTGGAAAGATAACACAGAGAAGGAAACTCTACCACACAGATTTATTGAAACGTTCCATCAATAAACCACACGCCCTATTCAGACTAGTAAAATCCATAACAGGCGAACCGGTCTCCGCCCAACCCTCAATGCCCCAACCACAGGACTTTGCAAACTACTTGCAATCAAAGATGATTAAGATCAACATAAACATGAGTAGCAGTACCTCACCCATACCGTCTAAGGCACCCCAAGCAACTCCACTATGTAATTTCACTGTGGTTTCAAATAGAGAGATGGAGAGCATTGTCGCCTCTATCAATCCCAGCACAGCACCCAACGACCCCTGTCCAGCCAACTGGATCAAAGAGCTGCGTCATGACCTAAGCCAAATCCTGTGCAATATATTGAACCAGTCTTTTCTAACAGGCTCGTTCCCACAGCGCCTGAAAAACACCTCCATCAAGCCCCTATTAAAAAATAGCAGACTTGACCCGTCCAAAGTCGAATCTTTTAGGCCAATCTCGAGCATCCCCCAACTTGCAAAAATCATAGAAAAAGCTGCTCAACAACAACTCCAGCACCATATTGACACTGAAGCTCCACTAGACCCGTCACAACACGGCTTCAGGGAAGCGCATGGCGTCGACACAGTCCTCACAACCCTATTCAACGAATTGGTCACTGGAATGGACAGCATCCAACAAGGATTTGTCCTCATCTTCCTGGACATCTCCGCCGCCTTTGACTCTGTGAATCATGACATACTTCTACAACGCCTGAAAGAAAAGGGGATTCAAAGCACAGCACTTGAATGGTGTAAATCCTACCTATCCAACAGGTGGCAACAAGTAAAAACAGGTCATACATCCTCGGAACCATTCCTGCAGTCTCAGGGGGTACCTCAAGGATCGTCCTTATCGGCACTAATGTTCAATATATATATGCAGCCGATATGTGATTTGATCCGATCTTTCAACGTACGGTGCCTGGCTTACGCAGACGATATCCTCCTCTACATGCCGTTCAAAATTGACCAACCGGTGTTCTCCCCAATAATCAATTGTTTCGGAGCGGTAGCGGATTGGCTGCTGACACAAAACCTTCGGATCAATCATAGTAAAACTGATGTCCTTTTTGTTACGAAGAACCGTAAATTCATACCCCCCCCCCCCCCCATCGCTACTTGTCAACGATGTAGAATTGAAGTCCAAACCTACAATCAGATATCTGGGCATCACATTGGACCAGCACCTAGATATGACCACACATGTGAAGAACGTTACAAAGTCTATATATCACAAGATCAGAACATTACGTCACCTCCGCCCCCTACTGGAATCCAATGACTACCGGACAACCTTTCAGGCATTAGTCCTCCCACACCTGGACTTTGCGAACATCGTCCTTCACGGCCTGCCTCAATCAACTTTAAATCCGCTCCGCCTGGCTATGAATGCAGCCGCAAGAGTTCTCTCTGGATCATCAAGAACTGACCACATAACACCAATCATGAAAAATCTGCATTGGCTACCGTTACACGCCAGACTCCAATATAAGTCTTTAGTCCTTACTTTCAAAGCCCTGAATAACTACCCACCTACACCGATTAGCAAACTAATCCACAGCACCCTGGAAAACAGAGACAGGAGATCCACTGCAATGAACATCTTAATAGTCCCCAAGATGATGACGTCTTGTACTAAGACCACTTCCAACAGGGCTTTCTCTATATTCGCTCCCCTAAATTGGAATGCCCTTCCTCATGAAATCCGTGGCATCAAAAGCTTAATCCTATTCCGTAAAGCTTTGAAACACCACCTATTCACAATATGCTACCCTGACACCAACCCTGACACCCACACATCGGGTAAACTTCCCTCATGTCACAGCTACCATAGCACCTTATTACAACCAGAAAATGGTTAGCCTATACTCTTGCCCACCCACTAATTTTTACGCCTGTCCCTCCCACACAAAAATGAAGATGATACCAAATTAGCTTAGAGTATTGGTGACAATACTAATTTAACCTGTAAATAGTTACCCTGTGAATAATTACCCCGGTTGTCCTATGTTTCTTTTCCTGTTCTATGTAAACTCAATGTTGCTTGTATGCATTGTAGTATGTTTTGTTCGATGTACACTGCACTGATTATAATAGCGCGGTATAGAAGAAATGTTAAATAAATAATAAATAAATAAATAAAATCTTTGTTAGTGATATAGCAGAAGGGCTGTCAGGTAAGTTTTGCCTCTTTGCGGATGATACCAAAATCTGCAATAGAGTAGACACCCAGGAAGGTGTAGATAACATGAGGGGGGATCTAGCTAAGCTTGAAGAATGGTCTAGAATTTGGCAGCTGGGATTTAATGTTAAAAAATGTAAGGTCATGCATTTGGGCTGCAACAATCCAAGGGAGCAATATAGTATAGAGGGTGAAGTACTTTTGTCCACTGAAGAAGAGTGGGACCTAGGCATGGTTGTGTCTGATGATCTTAAAGTAGCTAAACAGGTAGAAAAGGCAACGGCAAAAGCTAGAGGGATGCTTGGGGGCATACAGAGAGGAATGGCTAGCAGAAAAAAGGAGGCAATAGTGCCTCTGTACAGGTCTTTGGTGCGACCTCATTTGGAGTATAGTGTGCAATTCTGGAGACCGCACCTCCAAAAGGATGTAAAACAGGATGGAGTCAGTATAGAGGGTGGCTACTAAAATGGTTAGTGGTCTTCATTATAAAGCATATGAGGACAGATTTAAGGATCTTAAATGTACACCTTAGAGGAAAGGCAGGATAGAGGTGATATGATTGAGATGTTTAAATACCTCCGTGGCATAAACAACATAAGAACATAAGATATGCCATACTGGGTCAGACCAGGGTCCATTGAGCCCAGTATTCTGTTTCCAACAGTGGCCCATTTAGGTCATATGTACCTAGCAGTATCCCCAAGAGACACAAGTTCCACAATGCTTGTACTGGGTCAAGCATTGATATCTTCGGTCACTTCTTAATAATGGTTTATGGACCTTTCCTCCAGGAACTTGTCCAAACCTTTTTTAAACCCAGTTACACTAACAGCCTTTACTACATCCTCCGGTAACAAATTCCAGAGTTTGATTACACGTTGAGTGAAAAAATATTTTCTTTTATTAGTCTTAAATAGTTTACCCTGTAGCTTCATTGCATGTCCCCTAGTCTTTCTATATTCTGATAAGGTAAACAATCAATCTACGTTTACCCGTTCCACTCCATTAATTTATAGACTTCTATCATATCTCCCCTCAGCCGTCTCTTTTCCAGGTTAAAGAGCCCTAACCTTTTTAGCCTTTCTTCATAGGAGTATCCTTCCATCCCCTTTACCATTTTGGTGGCTCTTCTCTGAACCTTTTCTAAAATCGCTATATCCTTTTTAAGATACGGCGACCAGAATTGCACACAATATTCAAGGTGCGGTCTCACCATGGAACGATATAGAGGCATTATAATATCTTTTGTTTTATTTTCCATTCCTTTCCTTATCATACCTAGCATTCTATTTGCTCTCTTGGCCGCCGCTGCACACTGGGCCGAGGGTTTTAACATGGTATCCACAATGACGCCTAAATCTTTTTCCTGGGTGGTGGTTCCTAATGTGGAACCTTGCATCGTGTAACCATAGTTTGGGTTGCTCTTCCCTAGGTGCATAACCTTGCACTTGTCCACATTAAATTTCATCTGCCATTTTGATGCCCAGTCTTCCAATTTATCAAGATCCTCTTGCAATTTTCCACAATCCTCTTGGGTTTTAACAACTTTAAATAGTTTTGTGTCATCTGCAAATTTGATAACCTCACTCGTTATCCCACTTTCCAGGTCATTTATGAATATGTCAAAAAGCAGCGGACCCAGCACAGATCCCTGGGGTACACCACTATTCACCTTTCTCCAATGTACAGGGGGAGAGCCTCTCAATTGAAAGCAAGTTCTGCTATGAAGGGACATGGGATGAGGGTGAAGGGGATAGATTCAGGAGTGATATGCGGAAATATTTCTTTACAGAAAGAGTGGTGGATCCGTGGAATAGTCTCCCAGTCTGAATTCAAAAAAGCATGGGACAAAGAGGATCTCTAAAGGAAAAAAGGGGACTGTTGTAGTCGTTGATATAGAAGGACAGACTAGATAGGCCATGTGATCTTTTTCTGTCATCATGTTTCTATGGTGCCGAGGACCCTCACAAGGCCCATGGCTCTCGGGGGTTTCCAAGGCAGTTTTTGGGACCACAGACAAAGGCCCCTCGGTCTTGAGGCACGGGCCAGCCGTGTTGGCAAGAGAACCTGCTGGGCAGCTAGGAAGGCAGAAACGCTGCGCTCCAGTGCCAGCATTCAGGACTCCCACTCAGAAGTGGGTCCCTGGGACGCCGACACCGGGGTTACCGGGTCTGGCGTGGAGGAGGAGAGGGGGTCCTCACCAGGACGACCCTCAGGAGACCAGGCGCCATCGCCGAAGGCCTCCGTATCTGTACAAGTTACCTTTCGAGGCCGCTCCTTGTCTGATTCTCAGGAACGTCAGGGAGGGCTAAGAGAATAAGCAGGAGAAACGTACGCTTATCTGGAGCCCCCGACAGCGACTTTGAGGTCGTCTTCTTCGTTCGTCATTCCACCTCAAGCGAGCTCTGGTCGGTGTAATGCCTGAGACATGGAGTCACTGTGGGGGACCCCGCAAGTGGTGGATCGGTGGAGCAGGCCTCCACCGGGGACCCGGAGCTGCCTTACGAAAAATGTCGTCCAACCTCTGCTTATGGCTTAGTTAGGCTTTAGCGGACATTTTCTTACAGAGTGAGCGGAGCTCCGGGTTGTGGTCAGCCACAAGGCATCACAGAAAACAGTCATGGGTGTCCATGAGCGGCATATTTTTGGAGCATATGTCACATTTTTTGAGGCTGGTGGCCATGTAGGCAAAAAGAGCCCCTGCAAGGTCGAATGCCCTCGAGGCCAGCGGTTAAAAAAAGGGCGCGAAAAGGGCCTGAAGAAAAAGGCAAAAAAGGGGATCCCCTGGCCCACAGCCAAAGCGGGGGTGTCGGGGAGGACCGGTGCAACCAGAAAAAAGGCCAAAGGGCCGGAAGAGAAAAAACTTTTCCTGAGGGACGAGGATATGCGACTGAAGGGAGACTGAGCAAGATGGTACCCTTGGGCTGGAAGAGGACCACGCATGCATGGCAACAATCCCAAAGGCTTTCTTTGAAAGCTGGGGAATTGCTCCGCGCAGGCTCCGTCGGTGCCGATGTCACCCATACGTGAGGATTGACTTCCTGCTTGTTCCTGGAGAATTAGAATTTTTTTTAAGATATTGAGTTCTGTGGGTGAATGTCCTAGTTCCGCTCTGCACTGTTGAGGGAGGGGGTTCTGTGGATGCAAAATATATGTTCAAAAAGAAAAAGCAAAAACCATAACGCAGTTTATAACAAAATAAAAATGTTATAATTTATATAAACTGTGCTGTGGTTCTCACTCTTTCTTTTAGTTCCTTGGTGTGCCAACACCTTGCATGTTCTCCATATTATTTAAGAGGGTTTTTGGTTTGTTCAGTCCCTGACTGGAGATTTGAGGAAGGCCCCCCCCCCCCCTATTTAATCTCTCACCTCAGGCAGCAGATTGCCTTGAGCCACCCCTGTAGAGAGCTGTACTGCAGGGGCCACAAGACCTTAGTATGAGGCCAAACCTCAAACTGATGCACCAGACCACACACCAACCATCTGCTGAAGGCAGAGAATACTGGAAATTTCCAGAGCTGCACCACCTCTTATACAGGCGAAATGTCACTGACTGTTTTGCTCTGCCTCCCTCTGCTGGCTGGGGTACATAACCCATTCATCTGGAATGGGCTAGCAAAACGATAAGGAAGTATTTATATTAAACTGTAAACCGCTTAGTTAACTTGGAAATATGTGGGATATTTATTTATTTAATTCTCTTATATACCGCGCTATTCTGCATCAGTACGGTTTACATTGAACAAACTGAAATTACATTGAACAGGGCATTATAACTTGGAGATAACTATTTTACAGGGAACATGGGCTATGGAGAGTTAAGTGGCTTGCCCAAGACCACAAGGAGCACCTGTGGGACTAGAAACCCCAGTCCTTCCGGCCAGAGGCGGCCCAAGGGGGGTGCGGGGCCATGTGCGGAGACTCGGTGCGGGGCCTCATTTGCATAAGTGGCCTTATTTGCATAAATATTTGCATAATGCTAACATACACTAACTTTTAGTAAACATGTCTCTTAATGAGTGTATGGATAAAGACAGACTAAAAGATTTCTACATTACTATAATCCAGTGCCAACCGCCAGGCACATTAGGAACTACTACAAACACTGCCCATTTAGAACCCATAGCAAACCCGCCGTATCCTAACAGCACTACCAGGACTCACAAAGCACCATACCCTACCTATCAAAAGGCAACACTGCAAATATTAAACCAATACATTTCAGAGAACAACAATACATGACCTACTGGGGAAAGAGAACAAGTGGCAATGTCAAATAGGAATTACATAAACAGAATACCTCAGCTCAGTTACACATGCAGAACATAGACCATCACCAAACAAGGAATCACAATTTAGAAACAGGAAGGCAATAATTAAACTGGGAACCCCAAAAGCCAAACTTGGAATGTACAACAACACTGTAGAAATAAAACTATAAATTAATTTCCTCTTGTACCAAACAAAGCGCAGACGTTAATGATGCACATTTCCCAGAGCTTTCATATTCCAGTTAATAAATTCAAAATAAAACGAGATCTTTCTACCTTTTGTGCATTTTTTTTTCAGTTGCAATTGCTCCAGCCACTTTCTTCTGGTTTCTTCATGTTTTCTGCTAACTCTCCATCATCTGCTGTCCATTTGTCCTTTCTTCTCTCTTCTAGTTTTTTTTCCATTCTCTCTCTCTACATCTGCTTTAACATACTAATCTTTCTCCTTTTGCTCTTTCCTCATTCCTATTTCATCCACTCAAATTTTACCCCTCCATCCTCAATCCCCACTTACTCTCCCAATACCCGGCTAAATGTAGATTTTTTATCCCTCCCACACAAAATATTTTTCCCCTCTCCATTTTACTCTCCCAGCCCCATCCCATTCTAATCCTCCCCCAACATCAGCTCCCTTCTAGTTCCAGCCTCACCCAGCATCCATTCCCTTCTAGTCCCTGCATCAGCCCATTTCCAGTCCTAGCCCCACATCAGCCCATTTCCAGTCCTAGCAACCCCCCAACCCAATACCAGTCCTAGCCCCCCATCAACCCACTTCCAGTCCTAACCCCATCAACCCATTTCCAGTCAGCCTCCCATAGCCCACTGCCAGTCCTAACCCCCCCATCAGCCCACAGCCCATTACCAGTCCTAACCCCATCAGTCCACCTCAAGTCCTAACCCCTCCCCATCAGCCCATTTCCTGTCCTAGCCCCCCCATAGCCCATTATCAGTCCTAACCCCCCCCCATAGCCCATTACCAGTCCTAACCCCCATCAGCCCACAGCCCATTACCAGTACTAACCCCATCAGCCCACCTCCAGTGTTAACCCCCCCCTCAGCCTATTTCCAGTCCTAGCCCCCCCATAGCCCATTACCAGTCCTAACCCCCCCAACAGCCCACAGCCCATTACCAGTCCTAACCCCATCAGCCCACCTCCAGTCTTAATCCCCCCAGCCCATTTCCAGTCCTAGCAACCCCCCCAACCCATTACCAGTCCTAGCCCCCCATAGCCCACTCCCAGTCCTAATCCCACCAGCCCATTTCCAGTCCTAATCCCCATCACCCAATTTTCAGTTTAAGCCCCCCCCATACCCCATTACCAGTCCTAACCTCCCCATCAGCCCACTCCCAGTCCTAATCCCACCAGTCCATTTCCAGTCCTAATCCCCCATCACCCAATTTTTAGTTTAATCCCCCCCCCATAGCCCATTACCAGTCCTAACCCCCCCATCAACCCACTTTCAGTCCTAATCCCATCAGCCCATATACAGACTTAGCTCCCCCATAGCCCATCACCACTCCTAACCCCCCCAGCCCCCCCATAGCCCATCACCACTTCTAACCCCCCCCCAGCTCCCCCATAGCCCATCACCACTTCTAACCCCCCCAGCTCCCCCATAGCCCATCACCACTTCTAACCCCCCCAGCCCCCCCCATAGCCCATCACCACTCCTAACCCCCCCCATAGCCCATCACCACTTCTAACCCCCCCCAGCCCCCCATAGCCCATCACCACTTCTAACCCCCCCAGCCCCCCCCATAGCCCATCACCACTTCTAACCCCCCCGAGCCCATCACCACTTCTAACCCCCCCATAGCCCATCACCACTCCTAAAAAGCCCCCAGCCCATCACCACTCCTAAGCCCCCAGCCACGGGAAAATGTAAAAACACAAACGCTGTCTTCTCCGGCTGCCGGGGCCGCCGCAGCAGAATCGAGTGTGCCGCGGGGGCCCCCCTTGCCTAGCAGAGCCTGCCCTCCCCTCCCCTGTATCACCTCTCTCGCTCGTTGTAGGTTCAGCCACACGCGCCGGCTTTCAGAGCGCGAAAGGATTAGTTTCCCTTTCGCGGCTCTGTTAAGCCCGCGGGGCCTGATGGGAACTTCCCATCAGCCCCCGCGGGCTTAACAGAGCCGCGAGGGAGAAACTCTCTCGCGCTCTGAAAGCCGGCGCGTGTGACAGAACCTACAACGAGAGAGAGAGCTTATACAGGGGAGGGGAGGGCAGGCTCTGCTAGGCAGGGGGGCCCCGCGGCACACTCGATTCTGCCGCGGCGGCCCCGGCAGCCGGAGAAGACAGCTTTTTTTTTTCTTTTAATTTTAATTTAAGGTTAAGAATGTTTTTTGCGCGGGGCCCCCTGAAACGCGGGGCCCTGTGCAAAAAACATTCTCGCTCAATGGACGGGCCGGCCCTGCTTCCAGCCCATGGTTGCTGTCCTCTAGTGGGATTTGAACCCCCGACCTTCCGGCCTGAAGTACCTTGCCCCAACCACTAGGCCACTCCTCCACTCCTCCAAGAATAAGAAATAAAATTACATCAACCTCCCTCTTTTGGCCTCCATTTTCCCCCTCCCTACCTTAGCACCGCTAATCTCTGTCAAACTCCCCCCCCCCCCTTATATACCTTCCTTTTGACTTCAATTGACCTCTTCTCCAAATGCACAGCATGCCACCTTTTTGATTCATCCTCCTTCTCCTTTTAGCCATTACCTGTACTTCATCTTCCCTACCAAAACCAGCTGTTCCATTCACCCTAGCCTCCTTTTAACTGTTTTGTTAGTGGATTCCGATAACCCTGTAGGCTGCACTGCTCTAGTTCCACCAATGCACAAAGAGCTCACTGCGTGCGTACGTGGGGCCTCCTCCAGCTGTGCATCTCTCACACATAATGCATGAATCTTGGCAAGACTGGGAAGGTAAGGCTATTAAGGAAGGGGTCTGGAGAGAGGCAAGAAAGGGAAGGGAGAGAAGGGGTTTGGGGAGAGAAGGGGTTTGAAGAGAGAAAAGGGAAGGTCATTATGTCTGGGGATGGAAATGGGAAAATAAAGTAGAAATGATTATATGGAAGAGGACGTTAGTGTGCAAGGGGGTTAAGAAGAGTAGGGAAGGTGATGGTCTGGCACAATGCTGTGAACCCACTAACAGGTACGCTGCAACACAAAAAAAAAGGTTGGGAACCACTCTGTTGCTACTACTATTACTACTACTTATTTGTATAGCGCTACAAGGCGCACGCAGCACTGTACATGTAAGAGACAGTCCTTGCTCAAAAGAGCTCACAATCTATCCAAGACAGGCACATACAACAAACAAGGAACTAGGGCAGAACAAAGGGAAAATGCTAGACCAGCGATGGCGAACCTATGGCACGCGTGCCAGCTGTGGCACGCGAAGGCCTGGCAGCTGGCACGCGGGAAGGTCCGCAAGTAAAATTTAAAAAAAAAAAAAAAAAGCTGTCTTCTCCCGCTGCCGGGGCCGCCGCGGCAGAATCGAGTGTGCCGCGGGGCCCCCCCTGCCCAGCACAGCCTGCCCTCCCCCTCTATCCGCTCTCTCGTCGCAGCTCACAGTGACACGCGCCGGCTTTCAGAGAGCGAGGGAAGAGTTTCTCCCTCGCTGCTCTGTTAAGCCCACGGGGGCTGATGGGAAGTTCCCATCAGCCCCCGCTGGCTTAACAGAGCCGCGAAAGGGAAACTAATCCCTTCGCGCTCTGAAAGCCGGCGCGTGTCACTGTGAGCTGCGACGCGCCCGCGGATCGAGGGGGAGGGCAGGCTGTGCGGGGCTGGGGGGCCCCGCGGCACACGCGATTCTGCCGCGGCGGCCCCGGCAGCGGGAGAAGACAGCTTTTAAAAAAAAAAAAAATTCCCTCGGCTGGGCTGGGCTGGGGGGGGGGTTAGGATTGCTTGATGGGCTGGGGGAGTTAGGAGTGCTGATGGGCTGGGGGGGGTTAGGAGTGCTGATGGGCTATGGGGGGCTGGGGGGGGTTAGGAGTGCTGATGGGCTGGGGGGGTTAGGAGTGCTGATTGGCTATGGGGGGCTGGGGGGGGTAGGAGAGCTGATGGGCTATGGGGGGGAAAGGAGTTCTGATGGGCTATGGGGAGGCTGGGGGGGGTTAGGAGTGCTGATGGGCTATGGGCTATGGGGGGGCTGGGGGGGTTAGGAGTGCTGATGGGCTATGGGGGGGCTAGGACAGGAAATGGGCTGATGGGGAGGGGTTAGGACTTGAGGTGGGTTGATGGGGTTAGGACTGGTAATGGGCTGTGGGCTGTTGGGGGGGTTAGAACTGGTAATGGGCTATGGGGGGGTTAAGACTGGTAATGGGCTGTTGGCTGATGGGGGCTGTCTGGTAATGGGCTATGGGGGGGGTTAGGACTGATAATGGGCTATGGGGGGCTAGGACAGGAAATGGGCTGATGGGGAGGGGTTAGGACTTGAGGTGGGCTGATGGGGTTAGGACTGGTAATGGGCTGTGGGCTGATGGGGGGGTTAGGACTGGAAATGGGCTATGGGGGGCTGACTGGAAATGGGTTGATGGGTTAGGACTGGAAGTGGGTTGATGGGGGGGGCTAGGACTGGTATTGGGTTGGGGGGTTGCTAGGACTGGAAATGGGCTGATGGGGGGCTAGGACTGGAAATGGGCTGATGCAGGGACTAGAAGGGAATGGATGCTGGGTGAGGCTGGAACTAGAAGGGAGCTGATGTTGGGGGAGGATTAGAATGGGATGGGGCTGGGAGAGTAAAATGGAGAGGGGAAAAATATTTTGTGTGGGAGGGATAAAAAATCTACAATTGGCCGGGTATTGGGAGAGTAAGTGGGGATTGAGGATGGAGGGGTAAAATTTGAGTGGATGAAATAGGAATGAGGAAAGAGCAAAAGGAGAAAGATTAGTATGTTAAAGCGGATGTAGAGAGAGAGAATGGAAAAAAAAACTAGAAGAGAGAAGAAAGGACAAATGGACAGCAGATGGAGAGTTAGCAGAAAACATGAAGAAACCAGAAGAAAGTGGCTGGAGCAATTGCAACTGAAAAAAAATGCACAAAAGGTAGAAAGATATCTCTTTGACAAGTTATCAGCATGCATGCAACAACAAACATCACATTAATTTTTTTCATGTATAGATTCTTTGGGAATACACACCGAGTCCTGACACAGTTAACAGTTTTAAGAAGTTTATCTTTTTTTTACTCAGGATACATTTGACATGTTATGTGAATAATACATTTAAAATATATTGTGTAACTGAATCAAATTCTTCCTAAA
Source organism: Ichthyophis bannanicus (assembly GCA_033557465.1). Classification (NCBI taxonomy): domain Eukaryota; kingdom Metazoa; phylum Chordata; class Amphibia; order Gymnophiona; family Ichthyophiidae; genus Ichthyophis; species Ichthyophis bannanicus. Next base: position 363,953,792 of record CM066033.1, on the reverse strand, counting down.
TTCATTAAATTGAATGAAATCATTAAAACATTATAAATTGCCAATAAATTGAAATGAAAACCAAAGGATTGTGAATCAAATTGATTCTCTGACAATACAAAGATTCCAACCTTTACAAATGATGTTACATAGTTCAGGCAACTTTATAAAGAGTTTTTAGATACTAAAATCTTGTTGTTAAGGTTTAATTGACGTGCTGGCACTTTGAGGAAATTCTTTGGTTTTGTGCGGCAGTTTGGGCACTCGGGCTCAAAAAGGTTAGCCATCACTGTGCTAGACTATACGGCCCTTACAGTTTTCATCTGCTATTACATCCAGTTTCACATTCAATAGTAGAAAGACACAGATTCCACTACTTTGCCATAACATTTACTCCTACTATTAATAGCTCTATGTTTTGTTTGTACTTTTTTGTTCTTATTTGTAGAGATGAGGTCCATAAAAGGCTGCATGAAGTCCGACACTGCCTTTTTCAGCTTTCACTCTCATGCCAAAAAAGGTTCTGCTTAGCCGAAGTGCCTGCACATTCAAATGAAGCCATGTCTACATTCACAAGACTTCACAGATATTGCTCTGCTTATGGCAGTCTTAGTAGACCCTTTTGTCACTAACTACCTTCAGGTACATTAGAGCTATATATTATCAGATCTTATTCTTACATTCCTCTTGATGAGGAGGATTGGATCATAGGAGCTTGAAATATTGTCATCTCTAAAATGTTTTCATGCAGCCAGAAAAAGGAACTTTTTCTGAAACATTTGCTTAGTTTCATTTCTCCAATAATTAATAAGCCTAAGAACCCTGTGCAACTGATTCTGTTTTTGTTTGGCCAGTAAGCACAAGTGCTCATATGGTGCTGTCTGGACAATTATCTCCTACTAATGCTAATAAAGGTGCCAGATAGCTGTATCAGGTCTATATTACATAAAGTTATTTTATTTAACTTGAAGTGTATGAAACATTGGATAATACCTTTGAACAACCTTATCTGTGGATCATAGGCTTAGTATTAAACTGCATGTACGTAGAGGCATATTTCTCAACCCGCTCCTGGAGGCACACCTACAGTAGCTAATCAGGATTTCTGGATCACATAATGAATATGCATCATATACAAATCAATCTCATAGATATTCACTGTAGTAACCCAACTGTGGTAATCCTGAAAACCCAAATGGCTAAGGGCGCCTCTCCAGGAGAGCTTTCAGAAGTACTGATATAGAGTGCTTCCTTAATCTATTAGGCTCACATTCATTCTGATGTAAATTCACTTTATACTGTCCTTTCCAAAAACCATCCTACTTCCTTATTCATTCTCTGTTTCCACTTTACCAGGTAAAATAGTTGCCTATGAATTTCACAATTTCTTGACTATGCAGAATCTGATTTACAGATGACAAATGCCCAGATTAGGTATCAGGCAAATCTATTCTGAAACAGAATCCAGTTATGATTTTCTAAACAAAAACAAAAAAAATCTCTATTTGTTTATAGTTACTTGAAATTATGCAGCAATTACATGGATATAGCTCAAGTAAGCAAAATCAAATATTCCTCCATTTTTAAACATCCCCATCAAACAGCTGGAATCCTAGGAACTAGTGCAAACCTGGACAGTAAAACAATGTAGGATCTATTTATTAAACCATATTAAAAAGTGGGCATGAACTTCCCAGATTAAACAGGAGTTAGCTTCAGTGACCAAGAATATACAAATGTTAGCAGCGGTGATAACCTCCACATAGTACCACCCATGGTAATGTGTAACCTACCCCCGTTCCTCCCCCACTGATGGCTAAGTGACCTGAAAACTCAAGTTAATCAGACCTCCTCCCAGCACTAAATCTCTATCCCCGCATCAATGTCCCCTACTTTCAAAAGATCTCCCGTCCTTCCCCACAAAGATATCGGTACACTCTGCTCTCCAGGTGCAAACCCATACTAAAAATTAAAATATATATATATATCCCTTCTGCACCCCCTCTTATTACAGTCACTCCAGCAGTACCATCATTCAAAATGGCGACAGCTGACCTGTGACATCCCTACCCTGGGGACATAGGAGTGTGCCTTGGGTTAGTAAATGCCATTTTAGATAATAGATCTCATGGACAGAAGCAACTGGGGATCGCTTGTACCTATTTACCTTCTGGGGGGCTTCTAAGGTTAAAAAGCAGTACTGGTAGCTACAAATGAAAGGGGCATAATTATTACTGGAGGGCCAAGTTTCCACCAGGAGGAGGAAGGGTCAATTTGTAAGGGAAGGGTCTGGGGGGGGGGGCACCTCTTGAGGGTCTGTGGGGGGATTTGGTGCTGGGGGGAGATGCCTGGGCTTCAGGTACCTTCAGTCAGGAAGCATGAATTGAAACTGAGCACAGGCAACATATGTAGACATGTTCTGCTCGGCCCAAGAACACCGACTACAATTGTTTAATTTTAATTTAATTTAACTAACAAGTTTTTATATACTGCACCTTCCAATGATCAGTTGCGGTTTACATTGAACAACAGTAAACAAGGCAATGCTGTTTTTACATATAACAATGTGAAGCTACAAAAATTCAGATTCAATTGTTGAGCTATAGCTGACTTTCTCTTATTGGCTGCATTAATACAGCTTATGCGAGTTGTGTTAATAGGCCAATGAGCTTATTTGCATTATTGTACATAATATGCTCATTCACATAGTGGCATTGGAAGCCTGATTCAGGCTGCGCTAATGCAAAAACGTAAACACTGTTTTAAAGCATGTTAAGACCACTATAAGAATAATTTTGTAAGGAACTATAAACAGATGCCACTTATTGATCTAGATCCCTGGTCTTATGGCTTGTGTTATAAAATTTAGATATTCCCAATAAACAATGTACGGCTAGTAAATAATTCCCAATAAACCATGTTCGGCTAGTAAATAATTTAACTATGCCTTCAAAATTTTTTCCTAAACTGGAAATACTGGATTAGTATTTGTCCAAAACAGTTCCACTCTGGCTATAAAGGTGAGTTTGCCTTTGTCCATCAGAATTATTTCCTTCAGTAAGGAGTACTTTCTGGTGCTTTATAATTCTATAAAATCTCTCTTACAGTATTTATTATGCACGCGAGAATACAAAATCGTACTTTTCTAATTCAAGAAGATACTCTGGCCTTATGAACACTCCTTCTGAAGCACTTTCCCTGGGAATCTAGCTTTATGGTAGGATTGTTTCCTTAAAAGGAACTATTACTATACAAAAATAAATATCAGCTTAATTTGAAATAATTCACCTGTTTATAATCACTTCTAAAAGATCTACAAAAGAAAAAGTCCTAATTTTCTGTCATGAGGATGACAAACTTTTCTGCCAGACCTTCATAATTTTTTTTTATCAAGCAAGGCATTTTTTTTCATTTAATAAGGTAAAGTTCACAGGCAAGCTGTGCAAAAAAAGCTGTCATCCACCATTTTAATCACAGGCCCCCCCAATGTTCCATCAGCTTTGTAGGTCATACAAACAAAGGGCTCCACACTATCAAATACAAACCACCAGAAAAAAGGCATAAAATCAACTTTATTAAAACATTATCCAAGTAACATATAAAATGACCCTACATATCCATGTTTCAACTTAGAACGCTTTCCTCAGGGGGTCAAAATATAATATGATCTGAAATTAAATCAATAAATGTAATAATTTAGTCATTACAATAATATTTAAGCTTGTAAATCAACATAAGTATATCAGAATAAAACCTTATACGTCACTTCAGTAATTGATATTAAATTAGCAATCCAGAAATACTTATAATTCAACTGTAAAAGTAAGGACAAAATATAACAATTAATCAGTTTTTATGGGAAGCCTTCAAAAAAATAAGCAAATCAAAAGGTAATTTTGACTTCACCTTAATGAAGGCGGCCTCCAATGAAGATATTGCATTGATTTAAAAACAATTATTATTGTAATAACTAAATTGCAATTATTCTTACTGATTTCATTACAGATTATAGTTTGATCCCCAAGGAAGGTATTTTAAGTTTAAACATGGCTATGTAGGGTCCTTTTATGTATTACTCTGACTGTGTTTTATTAAAGTGGTTTTACACCTTGGTCACATTGCTATTTTTTCTGGTGTCATCAACTTTACAAACAGGGCAATATCATCATAAACCACAACTGCTATTTACTTAGGTGCCACAAGGATATGGGAAGCCGCTTTCCAAGAACCTTTACCCTTTTTAGATCATGTCTTATTTTAGGGCCTAATCTACTAAGCTTTTTTAAGCACAGAGACAATGTGGTTAAAAAAGTCTTGGCAAATGAGGTCCTTAGTTTATTCTATCCAACAAATCACGGCCCTTTAAAGCGTAAGGTGAGGAAAGAGGAGTGGAGGAGTGGCCTAGTGGTTGGGGCAAGGTACTTCAGGCTGGAAAGTCGGGGGTTCAAATCCCACTAGAGGACAGCAACCTTGGGCCGGAAGGACTGGGGGTTTCTAGTCCCACAGGTGCTCCTTGTGGTCTTGGGCAAGCCACTTAACTATTTTACAGGGAACATAGGCTATGGAGGGTTATCTCCAAGTTATAATGCCCTGTTCAATGTAATTTCAGTTTGTTCAATGTAAACCGCAGTGATGCAGAATAGCGCGGTATATAAGAGAATGTAAATAAATAAATAAATAAATAAAATAAACCGCATAGTTACTCACCTGTAACAGGTGTTCTCCAGGGACAGTAGGAATCAGTCCTCACATAAGGGTGATGTCAGCAACGACTGAGCCCGCGTGGATTCTCTTCCCAGCTTTCAAAGAAAGCCTTTGGGAGTTAGATCACGCATGCACAGTCATCTTACCTCAGTATGATGACATAGCTTAATCAAGCATAAAAAAGAAAAAAAAATCCACGGGGAGGAGGGAGGGTTGTGAGGACTGATTCCTGCTGTCCTAGAGAACATCTGTTACAGGTGAGTAACTACACGTTCTCCGGGAATAAGCAGAAAGTCAGTCCTCACATATGGGACTTCCCAAGCCACAGGCTACCGAAAAACATGTAGGAGTCACAGATGATGCAAAAAGCGAACCATGCAGAGCAAGGAGCGTTGAATGGCTTGAAGAACAGACACGCAGCTGCAGCATGGACCATGGAATCACCTCGCCGGTAGTGTGAACACAACGGACCGGAGGGAAGGAGCTGCACTATACCCCAAAGAGGTGACAAAATACTGCCTGGCCAAAGGTACTGTCACACCGTGAGCTTTCTTCCAAGCAGTAATGTGCTGCGAAGGTATGGACCGAAGACCACGTGGCAGCCCAGCAAAAGTCCAGCAGAGGAACCGAGCAGAGGTGGGCCACAGAGACCACCATGGTGCACACACTGTGTGCGCTAACATGATGCTCCAGGGAGAGTCTAGCCTGCTCAAAGATGAAGGAGATGCAGTCTGCCATCCAGGTGGACAGGGTACGTTTGGAGACCATAACTCAATCTTTTAGCGTCATAGGAGATGAACAACTGTGACAAGCGTCGATGGGGCTGTGTCCCCTCAAAGTATTTGAAACTTGTATTTTATTTCACATTTTCATCTTAAGCATAACAGACATCCCCAAACATTGTCTCAAAAACATTGTCCCCTCCTCTCCCTACATTACATCCACATGGGCTTCATCACCCCTCTAACCCAGTCAAGTCTTGCCTATTACAGAAGAAACAACTGTCAGCACCCTGGATCACATAGTCCTGAATTGTCCCAGAAGGTCAGCTGCCTCTCCAATCTAGCAAAGCAGGCCATTCGACCCAAAATCATAACCATAGCCAACCCAGTTCCATCCCACTTCCGCTCTTTCTTCACAAAGCATATCCCTTTTCCCCCCTCCCTCCTCCTTTATCCTCCCCCAAAAGCACTGCTCCGTATCCATAACCTTTCCTCATTCCTTAATATACCCTTTCATTACTCTAGTACATATTTACACAAGAAAAAGCAAAACAGCGAAACGTGAAAGCAAACAGCAACCAGAATAGGTGCCATTGATTGCCCCATCAATATTGAACCTTTACACTTTAGGTGAGAACTTATCCTTTTTCTCTCCTTCCCTCCCTCCCCTAAAGAATCCCACTCCCCCTCCCCCATCGCCCTCCCTCCCCATCCTTCATCCATTCCATCACCTTTCCAATCATTTCTAATCCCCCCCCCCCCCCACACTAATCCTGTGGAGATTGTTTCAGCCAATCCTCATATAGGTCCATTCCTGTTTGACCTTATCCCATCTTTTGTGTGCGAGAGTCGTCAAGTGCTCATTGTATACCCCTGGTGTAATCTTTTTAAGATCTCCCCTTTTGTAGGAACTTGCAGGCTTCTCCATGCCCTTACCAAAGACATCCTCACTGCCAACACAACATGTACAGCAAATGTTTTACTGGGGACTGCCACCCACTTTACACCCTTAAAAAAAGGAGCAGGAATTCAGGTGTACTCTCCATTTCTCTCCCCCCATCACAGCCTGGTATAGACCCCCTACCATATTCCAATATGTCCATATCTTGGTGCAATCCCACCACATATGCAGGTAGTCTCCCAGTTTCCCACATCCCTTCCAACATACAGAGCTACCTGTCTCCACCATTTGCCTATCCACTGTGGCGTTAGGTAGACCCTATACATGACCTTCCAGCAGTGTTCCTGGCATTGCTGCCGAACCCCCCACTTTCCCCATTCCTTGAAAAATTAGCTCCCACATAGTCTCATCCCACTCCACTCGTAGGTCCCACTCCATGCTTTCATAAAGGCCCCTTTCCTTTGGGGTTGTATCAGTTGTTGATATAGTCTACTCACTTGTCCCTTACTGTTTTGCCTCTTATTCACCATTTGTTCAAACTTAGTTGATCCCATCATCTCCCCCTCTCCTGCCGTTTTCCCCCTAGGAAGTGCACGGCTTGCATGTATGAAAAAAAACTTCCCTGAACCACTCCATACCTGCGCTGGAGGGCATCAAAATCTGTAATCCGGCCCCCTTCTGTGAGTAATTGCCCCCATTTCACCAGTCCTTCACCCTCCCAATCTTTAAATCCCTTAGTATCCTATCCTGGCGCAAACACACTCATACTCCAAATATTCTCATATAGAGTCCCTCCTCCCTAGCCAATCTATGTCATACTACATTCCAAATTCTTTGAGTCAGCTGTACAAAGAGGTGGTCTTATACTTGGAATTAATTTTGATTACTTTTAATTTTCAAATGTTTTCGAGCTCTTAAAGGGCCAGTACAGAAAAGTTAAAAAAAATAAAATAAGAGAAGATTCTGCACGTTTTTGTTTTGTTGCCCCTTTTTGATGGTCTGCGGGAGCCATTTCCTTTACTATCCAGTCTCTCGGATCCCGTAACGCTAATGCCTACGCGGCCACAATGCCTGGTTTGTGGCGCCGTAGGGGCTCGGACTCAGACGCAGGGGGGTGTCGTGGCTGCGCATCTGATGCGCTTACTATGGAGCAAGAAATGCAGGATCGGTCTAAAGAAGGCACTGTTCTGGTGGCGCAGGGTGCTGCTGCTTCTGCGGAAGGGGATGTCCCTGCGGGAGTCTCCGTCCGCTCTTCCTACTTCAAATTTGGCTTTGCCCGGTAATTCCGCCACGCCCATGGTGTCTGGGGCAGCTTTCGAGGGGTTCTCCCCCGATTTTGTGCTGCTGCTTCATCAGGCTTACAACTTCGGCAGCAGAGGGCAGTCACTGATGCCTCGCTTACTGGGGTGGCAGGAGGCCAAGCGGCCACCGAAAGGTTCGGTGGTAGTGATGGTAGACCGGTTAAGAGGGCCTGGTCAGTGGAAGATCAGCCTTTTGGTTCGGACTGGCCGGATGCAGAGGACCTTAAGCTGGAGCCGGAAGCCGGGATGGAGGATTTAAAGGAAGGTGAGATTCAGGAACTTGAAGATCAAAGCAAGGATTATCCGGGTCTTCCGAAGGGAGGAGCTGACGGCGCTCATTACAGAGCCCCTTCAGGCTCTCAACCTTTCGTCGGTGGTACCAGCGGAGGATGAGGGTTTGGAGGATCCTCTCATTCAGGCGGTACGAAAGTCCCAGGCGGTTTTTCCTGTTCAAAGTGTGGTTAAGCAGATGATTCAGGATGAATGGGATGTGCCGGAGGCAGGCTTGCGTGATGTGAGGTCTATGAATCGTCTCTATCCCTTGGCAGATCGAGAACAGGAAGTGTTTCGTTCTCCGCGTATAGATGCGGCAGTTTCAGCGGTCACGAAAAAGACTACAATTCCAGTTGAAGGCAGTGCGGCTTTGAAGGACGTACAGAATCAGAAGGTGGACGCCTTGTTGAAGCAAGCTTTTGAGGTTAATGCTCTGGCTCTGCAGGCCTCTATTTGTGGAGCTTGGGTTGCGAGAGCATGCCTTTGCTGGTCGCAGCATTTGCAGCAGCCAGTTCACCAAACGCGGGAGCAGCTCGCTGATGTGACAAGACTTGAGTCAGGTTCCACATATTTGGCCAATGTCCACTATGATCTTATTAGAGGTTTGACGAATAGCATGGCTTCCTTGGTAGCCGCACGCCACTATCTTTGGCTTAGGAACTGGGCGGCGGACAGTTCCTCCAAGTCGCGTCTTAGCAAGCTTCCTTTTAAGGGGAAGCAGCTGTTTGTAGAAGATCTTGAGAAGCTGGTCAAGGAATTGGGGGATTCTAAAGAAGGTCGCTTGCCAGAGGATTTATTTATTTAACTGCATTTATATCCCACTTTTCACCAGGTCAGAGGATAAACCGAAGCAGAGACGAGCCCCGTTACCTTCCCGTGGGCAACATCAGGATTTCAGGCATTTTCATACCTCCCGTTTGGGTGGTTTTCAAAGAGGACGGTTTTCCTCTCGAGGTCAAAGTTTTAGAGGATTCCGGGGAGCGGGCAGAGGATTTGCTAGTACCTCTTTCTCAGCTTTTCGGAAAGCACAATGAAGCGAGGTGGACCCAGGCAGGAATTCAGCCGGTAGGGGGTTGACTTCGGGAGTTTCTTCCTGCCCGGGTCCAGATAACATCCAATCAGTGGGTGCTGGAGGTCGTTTGCGAAGGTTATTCTCTCGATTTTGCCCATCCGGTGGTTGACTTTTGTCATGTCACCGGGCAGGGGGCGAGAAAGGATGATTGCGGTACGAGAGACTCTGGCTCGTCTTTTGCAGCTGGGAGCAGTGGTTCCGGTTCCGCGAGAGCACTATGGTATCGGTCGATACTCAATTTATTTCATGGTGCCAAAGAAAGACGGGGCCTTCCACCCAATTCTGGATCTCAAGGGGGTAAACCGCTGTTTGTGGGTACCTCATTTCCGAATGGAGACCTTTTGTTCGATTATAGTGGCGGTTCGTCAAGGGGAGTTCTTGACGTCTCTTGATCTCACCGAAGCATATTTACACATTCCGATCAGGCCAGATCATCAGAGATTTCTAAGATTTGCACTACCGTGGCGGCATTTTCCGTTTCAGGCACTGCCCTTCGGTCTGGCGATGGCTCCGCGCATCTTCACCAAGGTTATGGTGGTGGTGGTGACGGCGGTTCTTCGGAAAGAGGGAGTATTAGTTCATCCCTATCTCGACGACTGGTTGATTCGGGCAAAGTCCAGGGCCAAGAGTGTGAGAGTGATACAGAGTGGTAGAGTTCCTGCAGAGTCTCGGTTGGATGGTCAATACGGCCAAGAGCCAATTGGTTCCGATGCAAGTTCTAGAGTATTTGGGAGTTTGCTTTGACACTTGTGTGGGATCGGTTTTCCTGCTGGATCTCCGAGCCCAGGGCCTGCGGCTTCTGGTGCGCTATTTTTTTGAGGACTCCAGAACCATCGGCCTGGCACTATCTCCGCGTGTTAGGGACAATGGCGGCGACTCTGGAAGTTGTGCCGTGGGCCAGAGCTCACATGCACCCCCTTACAGAGGTCGCTGCTCCGTCGATAGACTCACCAGAACGACTCTCTGTCCAAGCGCCTCCTCTGTCCATTGCGGGTCAGAAAGTCTCTTCAATGGTGGCTTTGTCCGCAGAATCTCGCGGCGGGCATGCCTCTCGAACAACCGCAATGGATGCCAGTGTTAACGGATGCCAGTCTCGCAGGATGGGGAGTTCATTGCGGAGAGCTCTTCGCGCAAGGCTGCTGGAAAGAGCAGGAAGCCAAATGGTCCATCAATCGGCTGGAGTTGTGAGCAGTAGCTCTAGTGCTTCGGGCCTTCGAATCCACCTTACGGGGTTAAGCGGTTCGAGTGCTCTTGGACAATGCCGTGATGGTTGCATACCTCAATCGTCAAGGGGGCACAGGAAGCGCAGCTCTGGAAATGGAGACAGAAAGTCTCTTCAATTGGGTAGAGCCTCAGCTTCAGGCTCTGTCGGCAGCGCACATTGCGGGAACGGACAATGTGACGGCGGACTTTCTCAGCCGGGTTCAAGTGGATCCCAAGAATGGGAGCTTCATCTGGAGGTGTTTGCTCAAACTGTCCTCAAGTGGGGATCTCCGGTTATGGATCTCATGGTGACCTTTCGGTTGTTCAAAGCCAGTCGCTTTTACAGCATATGACGAGAACGAATGTCAGAAGGTCTAGATGCCTTACTCCAACAATGGCCCCATTCACGGTCTCCTCTATGTTTTTCCCCCTTGGGCGCTCATAGGACGAGTGGTGTAGCACATCGAGGTTCATTGGGGGAAGAGTGGTTCTAGTAGCTCCAGATTGGCCTTGTCATCCGTGATATGCCGATCTGGTGCATCTGCTCGACAGGGAACCATGGCGGATGCCGCTAAGGGAGGATATGCTGCTTCAGGGTCCTCTACGAATGCCTCAGGTACATCGGTTCTCGCTTACGGCTTGGCCATTGAAAGGGCTCGGTTAAGGAAGAAGGGTTATTCCAAGGCGGTGATTGACACCTTGTTTCTGGCCAGAAAGAGGTCCATTTCCTTAGCATATGTGCACGTCTGGCGTGTTTTTGAGGACTGGTGTGCTCAACGTCAGTTTCGTCCGGCCTCAGTATCTGTACCGACAGTGTTGAGTTTCTTGCAAGACTGGTTCGATAAGGGATTGGCTGCCAGTTCATTAAGAGTGCAGTTGGCAGCTATTTCTTGTTATTGAGAAAAGGTGCAAGGAGTTCCTTTGGGGGTCCATTCCGATGTTGTCCGTTTCTTGAGAACGGTATCCCATCTACGTCTTTCGCGCAGGGTGGTTTCTCCTCCGTGGGATCTCAACCTGGTTTTAGGAGCCTTGACAAGGGAGCCTTTTGAGCCTTTGTATCAGGCTTCACTAAAGGATTTGACTTTGAAGACAGTATTTTTGGTAGCCACTTGCTCTGCACGTCGAATCTCTGAGTTGCAGGCTTTGTCCTGTTGGGAACCGTTTCTGACTTTTTCTAGGGAAAAAGTGGTGTTGCATCCCGTACCGTCTTTCCTACCAAAGGTAGTTTTGCCATTTCATGTGAGTCAGTCGGTCTCTTTACCCCTTTTGGGTGTTTCAGGGGAGACCGCGTCGGACCATAGTTTGCGTTCATTAGACATTAAGAGGGTACTTTGACGATACTTGAATGTCTCGGAGTCCTTCCGCAAGTCTGACCATTTGTTTGTTCGTTCTATTTGGTGGGCCGCGTAAAGATGAAGCTGTGGCCAAAGCTTCAATTTCCAGATGGGTTTGTGAAGCAATAGCGTCAGCTTATATCTTGCAAGGTCGTCAGGTGCCCTTGGGGCTGCAGGCTCATTCTACTAGAGCGCAAGCGGCTTCGTGGACTGAGCATAGCTTAGTTCCGCCGGTTGAGATTTGCAGAGCAGCCACTTGGTCTTCCTTGAATACTTTTAGTAAACCTGGATGTTCAAGCGGCGGGAGATGCCTGTTTCGGGTCGGCAGTTTTGCAGTCCGGGTGGACAAGTCCCTCCCAATAGTTTACTGCTCTGTTACATCCCAGAGGTGAGGGACTGAACTGAAGGGACGATAAGGAAAAAGAAATTAGACATACCTGATAATTGTTGTTCCTTGAGGAACTCCAGTTCAGTCCCAATTCCCGCCCGGGGTTTTTTTTGGTCAGCTTCTGCAAAGCCTGTTTTGTGATACGCGGTGACTACAATCCAGTAGGAGACATTCAGCAAATGTGGTCTGTATTCAGGCAAAGTATACCTTGTATTCTTTCTTCTCTCTCCTTTCTGTCCTATTTCTGCAAATGGGAGAGGGAGAGTTATCCTCTCATTTACAGGGTTTTAGTTCAGTGTTAGAGTTAACTTGTATTTAATACTATAGCTACTTATTTGTTGCTCCTTTGAGTCTGCTTTGTCATTAGATCTCTGGGAGCTGGTGGGAGGTGCCAGCAGGATAACTACAGTGGTGTCACAGTTCTGAGATGCCCAGTCTCCATGCTGCAGGAAGAGGTGCACAACCCAGAGGTGAGAGACTGTACTGGAGGGACGATAACTGTATTACTAATTAAAGATTTATTTGGATTTTTTTTTTTGGATCAGCAAAGATATTGTACTTTACACATCTAGCCTGGGGAGTGTTGAAAGGCCAGAAAGGGAGACAGAATTCTTCCCTTGGCCTTTGAACAATTCTCTTGGCCAATATAGAAACATTTGCCTAGATAATGAACTGCTTCTAAAAACCATGGGGGGTGTCTCCCTTTGGCTGGAAAAAGCTGGATGAGTGACTTATGCAGTGACTCAACAGCTAACATTTTTTTTCATGCTGGTCACGAGCACAGGATTTGGCCCTGGCCAATCCTGATTTGAGCATGTAGCCTGTTATCCAATGAATTGTAATATCATGCAGCAGGCACGATCTTAGTTAAGGTACTTTAGGGGGACTCTCAGAAGGAAAGATGGGACTGCAACTGATATACGAGACAAGCGTTCCGGATTTTTCTCCTGAGAGTGATTGCTAAACAGTCCCCACCTGGAGTGATGAGCAGCTGTAATATCCGGTAAAAGTGTTAATGCTTATGCTTTATCATTATTTCAAAAGGACTTAATTTAATAAAACTCATATTGCATTTACTACAGTGTCTATGCATAGTCTGTGAGCTAAATGAATGACAGGGTTAACTCATATTGTATTTGGGCTAATGAGTGACAGAGTTAACTCATACTGTATTTGCCAGAATATTTTTGCCTAGTCAGTGAACTAGTGAGTGATAGGATTAAAGTAAATGCGTAAAACTTGGCAATACAATAAGGAATAGGGTTTATCCGATATATCTAAGTCCTGCATTATCTGTCTCCACAATGGGGTATAATTTAATTTGAATAGCCCTGTTAAATCACTTCCCAATTATATCCCCAAATACCTATTGAGGTTCTCCCCCATTTAAATGGAAAAGCGGCCTGCTTGTCCAATACTAGCTTCAAAATTTCAGTTTTTGTCAAGCTGATCTTATACCCAAAGACACCACTGTACTACTTTATCAACTTCATCAGATTAGGCAGTGTTATCAGCGGCTTTGTGAGTGTATAGATTATATCATCTGCATACAGAGTCCTTTTATATTCTTTGCCCCCAACCTCCACCATCCTTATGTCACTCGTGGCCCGCACCGCCACGGATTCTATAACCAGGGCAAATGGGGGGGGGGGGGCAGAGGGCAGCGCTGCCTTGTTCCCCGGCCCAATTCAGACTCCTCCAAATATTTACCATTAACCCTTATCTGGGCCTTATGGCATTTATATATTGCCTTTAACTGTAGCAAACATAAATCCTCACTCCATTCTGTCAAATGCTTTTTCAGCATCAACCTGCCATGAATACAGCGGGTTCCTTCCTGTTCTTAACATGCCATTTCTCTCGCGTGCCTCCCTGATATAAACTCAGTTTGATCCGCCCCTAACAACTGAGGGAGGTAACGCTGGATTCTCCCTGCTAAATATTTTTGCCAGGATCTTGGCATCTAAATTAATTAAAGATATTGGGCAGTATGAGCCACAAACTGTGGCATCCTTGCCCGGCTTTGGCAGCACCGTAATACTCGCCACCACCATGGACTCTGGCAACCTTCCTCCCTGGATCAATGCATTAAACATTTCTACCAGAATCTCTGCAATGTTTCCCCCAAATGTTCTATAGAAGCGGACCATTAAGCCATCTAATCCTGGAGCTTTCCCCTCTTTCAACCCCGTATAGCTGTTTTAACTTCCTCTACCGTATTCTCTTTCCTTAACTCTACCCTATCTTCCTCCTCCAATTTCTCTAGTGGTGAATCTTGTAAGAATTTCTGCCCTTCCTCATCCCCTCCACCTGTTTCTGAAGAGTATAGTTTTTGGTAGAATTCTACAAAGGTCTGTTGTATCTTGAATGTGGAGAGCTCTAGCTCACCCTGCCTACTGCGGATCTTCAAGATATTCTGCTAAACCCTACTTGCTCGCATTTTACAGGCCAGTCACCTTCCCAACTTGTTCCTGTGCTCATAATTGTGTTGCTGCAATTTCTCTATCCAGAAGGCCCACTCCACCATTTCTAATTCTCCCAGAGTCTTTCTAATCCTTTCCAGTTCTTGTAATGCTCCCTGTCCCCCTTCTTCTTTATGCTTGGTTGACAAATATGCCAATTCCATTCTCAATTGTTCCTTTGCCCTTGCTCTTTCTTTTTTTTCGTCCTGAGCCCGATAAGTTCTCCCCGCATATAGGCCTTATAACTATCCCACACCACCTCCAATCCCATTCCGGGGGTAAAGCTGTCTTAATATCTTCGTCATCTCTTGCTCCCCTCCATTTATCCAACATGCTCGCATTCAAACCCTCTCCCCTTAACCACCATCATTCCCCCACTGTGTGCGCCATTCACACCACTTTTCGGAGGTTTTTAGCTCCACTAGGTATCACTCCCCCCCCCCCCAAAATCAGGCATCAAAAACAAGAGATATGCATCATAGAGAGTCTCAGTCTCAGGCCTCTTTCAGGTGCCACTGACCTCTCAAGAACCCTTCCGTTTTCTTTTGTGCTCTGCGGTGTCCCATTTTTTCTGCAGATCTCTTCAACGTCTGGGTGTGTTGATACTGCTCGAGTGTCCTGGTAAATTCTGACACCCCATCTCTGTCATTGCCATTCTCAACTGTTCTTCTATCACCGCCCTTTTTGTAATCCCATTTTTTGTGAATGCAATGCCCTGTGGAAAAAGCCATCTGTAGCTCACATTTTCCTGTCTTAGTATATTTGTATATCCACTCAGTGCCCATTTTTTGCCAAAGTGCCCATTGCTAAGTCCGCATATACAGCAATAGTATGTCCGTTCCAGATAAATTTGCCTGCCTTCCTCATTTGGACATCTATGCGTTCCTTGGTCCTATGGTCATGAAGGCATATCACTATGTCTCTGGGCATTTGGTTTCTCGCCGGGCCTAAAATCCTGTGCGCCCTATCCACTTTGATATGTTCCACCTCTTGCTCTTCTTGTCTGTTGCGCAATTGTCCGAAAATCTTCATGCTATTTTTTCACAGTCCAAGAACTCCTCTCCCTCTGGGACCCTTTTATACATAAATTTTGTCTCCACACATGATTTTCCAAAATCTTCCAGCTTTAGGACAAGCTCCCTATTTTCCATTTGTAGCTTAACCATCTCCGTTTGCAGCTCATCCACAAAGTCTCCTCCACCCTTTCATTGAACTCCTCCACTTGGTGCCCATCTCCGCCACCTCTGTTCTTAGGCTTGCCACCATGCCTGTCACCTCCTCCTTTATACCAGCAATGTTTCTCCTCACATCCGCAAACCAATGCTGCATTTCCTTTTATGCGATTTGACCAAGCATCTCCGCGCCATTCACCCCTTCCAATTACGAATCAGTTTCTCCATGGTCACTCTGCTGTTCTTCGAGGTCAGCCATATTTTCTCTTCCTGGTCTTGCCCTTTGGTTTTACGATAGACATTCTTTTAAATCCGCTGTTTTTCTCTTCGTCACGGCCCTCTCCAGCACCTTTGCTGCTTCCTCTACAGATTCCCACTGCCTCTTGAGGTAGGCGCCAGGGTTTTATTTCTTTTTCCCCTTTTATGTGGGTCTGGGCTTCAGAGCTCTGCTCCTACCAGACCATGCAGCCTGGTGATGTCACTTCCTTCGTCCTCTGAAGGTAGCCCTTTTGCAATCCAGGATGTGCAGCGAGGCTTCTGCTCGGGAAGCATGAGGCCTGGGAAAAAAAGTGGGAAGAACCACTTCCTGGTTCATGTGAAAAGCGGACGCCACCTTAGGTGAGAATTTTGAATGTGTCCAGAGAATGACCCTGTTTCTGTGGAACATGGTGTAGTGGGCATGAGCCACCAACACCTGCAGCTCACTGACTCTTCTGGCTGAAGTGAGTGCTACCATAAACACTACTTTCCATGACAAGTACTTAAGATGGCACGTAAAGCGAAATTAGACTTACCTGCTAATTGTTGTTCCTTGAGGAACTCCAGTCTAGTCCTGCACCTCTGGGTAGTGTACCTCTTCCAGAAGCTTGGAGACTGAGCATGTCATCTTTTGATGACACCAGTACAAATACTGCTGGCACCGCACACCAGCTTCCAGTAACCTATTGACAAAACAGACTCACAGGAGCAACAAATAAGTAGTCAACAATCACAAATAATCTTAGCCTTACATAAACGAAGCTCCCCCTATAACCCGAGGAGGAACCCCCTTTTTCTTTTTTTCACCACCCCCCACCCCCCTCCCGAGAGAGGAATCTTTGGATGACGACGTCTAGCTCCGAGTGAGAGACCGATAGCTTTTCCAGTCCACCCCCAAACACCGAAAACCCAGCGATTTCTGGATTCCATGGCTCTCCATTGCCAGAAAAAATGGAAACAGAACAGAGTTGAAAATCAGCCCTACCAAAGCCCCGGGTGATATCTGGGAATGGACTGGAGTTCCTCAAGGAACAACAATTAGCAGGTAAGTCTAATTTCACTTTCCTTATTGTCCCTCCAGTCCAGTTCTGCACTTCTGGGATGTAACAGAGCAGTGAACTTTAATGGGAGGGACCTGCCAAACCGGCCTGTAGAACCGCCGATCCAAAACAGGCGCTCCTTGCGGCCTGAATGTCCAGGCAATAAAGCTTCGCAAAGATATGAAGCGACGATCAGGTTGCCACCTTACAAATCTCTATACTCAGCCCACGAAGCCGCCTGTACCCTTGTGGAATGCGCATGCAAACCCAACGGCACCAGATGCCCCTTCAAGATGTAAGCTGAAGAGATTGCTTCCTGAATCCATCTGGAAATGGAAGCCTTCGTAGATGCCTCCTCACTGTGCGGACCTACAAAAAGCACAAACAAGCGATCCGATTTGTGGAAGGCAGCTGTCTCCTTCAAACAACACTTGAGGGACCTTCGAACATCCAACCTGCGCAAGAGGGGGCTGGCGGCGTCTTCTCCTGAGCTTCCCAGGACTGGGAGGGAAACAGGCTGATTCACATGAAAGGCTGACATCACCTTGGGTAGAATGGAAGGTACCAGCCGCAATACCACCTTCTCCCTAGAAGACAGGAAGGGCTCCCTACATAAGGCTTGAAGCTCCAAAATCCTTCGCACAAAGCAGATAGCCATGAGGAAGACAGTCTTAAGGATTAAAGCCTTCAACGAGGCCTGGCTCAAAGGGCTCGTCAGCCAGAGCCATCAATACCAAGTTGAGATCCCACGGCGGAACCACAACCCTCCAAGGAGGGCGAAGGCAGGCTACCGCCGTCAGGAAGCGCAAAATGTCTGGATGCGACCCTAGCAGTACTTTCTGAACCTTTCCCTGATAACAGGCAATAACTGCCAGTTGCACCTGCAAAGAACTAGCCACCAGGCCCTTATCAAAACCAGCTTGCAAAAAGGCTAAGATGTCCGGAATGGAAGCAGTGGCAGATAGCGCCTGTCTATCCATACATCAGACCTCAAAGATGCACCATATCCAGACGTAGGCCAGAGAGGTAGAACTCCGCCTTGCCGTAAGCGAGAAGCGATCCACCTGTGGCATGCATACCGGGCCCTGAGTCAGGAGACCCTCCCGGGACGGGAGAAGTCATGGTTGATCTGCCAGAAGACACACCAGGTCAGCATACCACAGGCACCGCAGCTAGTCTGAGGCAATCAAAATGACAACCTCGGTGCACCTCGATCCACTGCACAACCCAGCCTATGAAGGCCCACGGGGGGAAAATGTACAGAAGACCCTCCATGGGCCACAGTTGCACCAGGGCATCGAGACCCTTCGACATTCGTTCCTGTCTTCTGCTGAAGAAACGGTTCACCTTGATGTTGTTGAATGCTTCCATCAGGTCCATGACTGGTGGTCCCCACCTGCATGAAGACATCTTGGTTGAGTGCCCACTCCCCAGGATCCATGTGCATCTGGCTGTGGTAATCCACCATCACGTTGTCAACTCCCGCCACATGTGCGCCAACAGAGCCTGGAGGTGAGCTTTCACCCAGTGAACAGCAGTTCTGCCTCCTCTTCCAGGGCTGCACTGCCTGTGCCTCCCTGACGGTTGATGTAGGCTACTGTTGTTGCATTGTCTGAAAGGACCCTGACCGCCTTCCCTTTCAGCCATGGTTTGAACCTTCGAAGCATTAGGGCTACCTGTTTATGGACCAGAAGGCCTCCTGAAAGCTCCAGCACCCCTGCGCAAAATGTTTGTCGCAATGGGCTCCCCAACCCAATAGACTGGCATTGGTCATCAGTGGGATCCACAGTGGTGCCTTGAGGGGCATGCCCATTCAAAGATTCCCCGGACAAAACCACCACTTGAGCGCTGTCCTGGTCCCTTGTGGTCAGGGAAGCCTTTGGGACAGGGGATGCATCTGATGCGACCAGCGACGGAGCAAAGCCCTCTGCAGTGGACACATCCATCTCCAGAGTGGCTGCCATGATTCCCAGGACCTGCAGATAATGCCAGGCTTTCGGCTCCCGTAGCCTCAGAAACTGACGCACCAACAGCCGCAGCCCTTCAGCTTGCTGCTCCAGCAGAAAAACTCTCCCCACACAGGTGTTGAAGTGCACGCCTAGGTATTCGAGCACCTGGGAAGGAACCAAGTGGCTCTTGGCCACTTTGACCACCCAGCCGAGACTTTCCAGAAACTTCACCACCCGAGACGTCGCCTGCACGCTCTTGGCTCTGGACTTCTCCCAAATGAGCCAGTCATGAAGGTATGGGTGCACCAGCACGCCTTCCTTGCCGAGTGCCACTGCTACCACAACCATGACCTTGGTGAAGGTCTGAGGCGCTGTTGTCAGGCCAAACAGCAAGGCCCAAAACTGGAAATGTCCCATCAGCACCACAAACCAGAGACACTGCTGGTATTCTGGCCGAATAGGGATGTGAAGGTACGCCTCCGTGAGATCGAGGGACGTCAGGAACTCCCCACTTCTTATTGCAACTATCACAGACCGCAACGTTTCCATGTGAAAATGCAGAATCCGAAGACAATGGTTCACTCGTTTGAGATCCAAGATCGGGCGAAAGGAACCATCCTTTTTGGGCACCATGAAATAAATGGAGTATCAACCGCAGCCATACTGATCTCATGGGACCGGGACCACCACCCCGAGCTGCAGCAGATGAGACAAGGTGTCTTACCGCCGACACCTTGCCTTGTGCTTTGCAGGGGGACTGGATGAAAGTGAGGGCGAACTCGAGGGCATATCCCTCGTGGATGAGCTCCACAACCCACCGGTCGGATGTGATCTGGGCCCAGGCAGGGTAAAACTTCTGCAGGCGCCCTCCCATGGGGTGGACCACTGCCTGGGCCCACCCCTCACTCCATTGGGACTTCTTGAGCCCAGAGGATGAGGTAGCGACAAATCCTCTGCCCGCCCCTCAAAAACTTTGGAACATTTAACCTCTGCATAAGAACTCTCCTCTTTGGAAGAAGCCAAGGTATAACGAATAAAAACACCTGAAGTCCTGTGGCTGGCTCCGAGACGCCGACGGATTGCAGCTCTGCTTAGAGACTTATCCTCAGGCAGGCGTGCCCCCTTGGACTCTAACTTGTCTAGTTCCTCTGCAAAAAGCAGCTTTCCCCTAAAGGGAAGCTTGCTAAGGTGCGACTTGGAGGAGCTGTCCGCTACCCAGTTACGTAACCACAGGTAGCGGCGAGCCACCACCACTGAAGCCATGCTCTTAGAAAGCCCACAGATGAGATCATAGTGGATATCGGCCAGGTAAGCCACCCCCGATTCCAACATGGTTAACTCCACTGGTTGATCCATCATCGGTTCCCCAGACTGTTGGAGCCGTTGTGACCAGCGCATGCAGGCCCTAGATGACCCAGGCCCGCAAATTGAAGCCTGTAAGGATAGGGCATTAACATCAAAGGCCTCCTTCAACAAGGTGTCCAAATTCCTGTCCTGACCGTCCTTAAGTGCCGTGTTCCCCTCCATTGGGATGGTTGTCTTCTTCGTGACTGCTGCAAGCACCGCATCCACTCAAGGGGAGCCAAACAGCTCTCGATCCTGATCCAGCAGAGGATAGAGGCGCATCATAGTCCTAACACCCTTGAGGCCGGCCTCCGACAGATCCTATTCGTCCTGTATCATTTGCATGATTACCCTATGCACTGGGAAAGCATAGTTACTCACCTGTAACAGATGATCTCCGGGAACAGCAGGAATTTAGTCCTCACATATGGGTATCGTCGGTACCAACGGAGCTCGCACAGGAACGCTCCCCAGCGTCCAATCAGAACGCTTTTGGGAGCATCCCACAGCGCCTGCGTGCTGCCTTCCCACCTTTCCCAACTGCCTCTCTCCAGTTGAGTTTTAAAGCTGAGACAGAGAGAGAGGGAAAGGAAAGAGATAGAGAGATACAACTCCTAGGGGAAGTGGGTAGGTTGTGAGGACTAAATTTCTGCTGTTCCCGGAGATCACCTGTTACAGGTGAGTAACTATGTTATCTCCAGGAACAAGCAGGAATGTAGTCATCACATATGGGAACTCAAGTTGTGTGTCCCTAAAAAGGGCTCCACTTCCCCCCCATGGATCTCTGGCATCCAACCAGGGATGGCAGGTAGGAGTTGATTAGCTATGGAACAGGTGTTGGAGAACAGCCTGACCAAACAAGGCATCCCAGCGGGAGTCCTTGTCCAAGCAGCAATGGGCTGTGAAGGTATGAACCGAGGCCCAAGTGGCTGCTCGACAGATGTCGTCAAAAGACACAGAGTGCAGATGAGCCATTGAGGCTGCCATGGCTCTCACATTGTGAGCTGTGATATGGCCCTCCAGAGAAAGGTTCTTACTCTGATAGGCGAAGGAAATACACTGAGCAATCCAGTTAGAGAGTGTTCTCTTGGAGACTGGAAGTCCCAAATGAGAAGGATCAAAAGCAACAAAGAGTTGAGAGGACTTTCTATGTTGCTGAGTTCTTTGTAAGTAAAAAGCTAGAGCTCTTTTACAGTCTAGGGTATGAAGATTCCTTTCTGCATTTGATGCATGAGGTCCTGGAAAAAAGACAGGTAGGTAGACCTCTTGGTTTAGATGAAAAGGCGAGACCACCTTAGGCATAAAGTGTGGATGAGTCCTAAGGACTACCCTGTCATGATGGAACCTTGTATAAGGTGAATTAGCTACTAGGGCTTGCAACTCACTAATGCGGCATGCTGATGTGATTGCAATGAGAAAGATAACCGTCCAAGAAAGGAATTTTAAGGAGGTGGTAGCTAAAGGTTCGAAAGGTGGCTTCATGAGCTGCTCAAGAACCAGGTTTAAGTCCCATGCCATCGGAGGTAGTCTAATGGGAGGCTAAGTTAGGAGGCCTCTCATAAATCTTGCTATGAGAGGATGAGAGGAAATAGGCTGCCCATTTAGAGGTTTAAGAGAAGCTGCAATAGCACTCAAATTGACTCTTACTGAATTTGTCTTAAGGCCTGCATTAGATAAATGGAGGAGATACTCCAGCAAAGATTGCAGAGGTATCGCAAGAGGGTTAAGACCCTTTTCCGAACACCAAATAGTAAACCTTTTCCACTTGAAAGCATAAGAGCGTCTAGTGGAAGGTTTTCTGGAAGTATAAAGAACATCTTTCACTTGCTGAGAAAGATTAAGATCTTGGAGATCTAGGCCTTCAGCAACCAAGCCCTGATATGCAGAGACTGGGGATTGGGATGCCATAACATTCCGTTCTCCTGAGATAGGAGATCTGGAGCAGACCCTAACTCCAGGGAGGGAGCTTGAGAGAGATGTAGAAGCAGAGGGTACCACACTTGCCGTGGCCAATGTGGTGCTATGAGAATCATGTGGCCTCTGTCTCTCTGAAGCTTGAAGAGGGTTTTGGAAATTAGGGGAATTGGTGGAAAGGCATACAGGAAGTCTTGACCCCAGTAAAGGAGGAAAGCATCCCTGGCCTGAGCCCCCTGAGTCGGAATTCTGGAACAGAACCAGGAAAGTTTGGCATTCCACGAACTTGCAAAGAGGTCTATGTCCGGAGTTCCCCAAAGCTGAAATATCCTGGTCACCTGGTCTGCATGCAGAGACCACTCGTGTGGAAGGAGAACTCGACTGAGTCTGTCCGCCCAAGAGTTTTGAATGCCTGGAAGATATACTGCCAGCAGATGAATCTGATGCTCTCTGGCGAGGGCCATAGTCGCAAAGCTTCGTTGCAAAGCGACAGAGAGCCCGTTCCCCCCTGCTTGTTCACATAGAACATGGCTACTTGATTG
This sequence comes from Ichthyophis bannanicus, assembly GCA_033557465.1. Taxonomy (NCBI): domain Eukaryota; kingdom Metazoa; phylum Chordata; class Amphibia; order Gymnophiona; family Ichthyophiidae; genus Ichthyophis; species Ichthyophis bannanicus. Next base: position 363,931,234 of record CM066033.1, on the reverse strand, counting down.
TCCGTATGAATGAGGACTGTCTTGTAGCTGAGCAGGGAGTGGAACACTCGCAGAGCCAGGAAAATTGCTCTGAGTTCCAAGAGATTGATATGTAGGCAACTCTCTTGCGGAGACCAGGTGCCCTGGGTGGAGAAGTCTTGCAGATGAGCTCCCCAACCCTTTGGAGAAGCATCTGTTGTGAGAGTTGCTTGGGGTAAGGGTTGTTGAAAGGGGCACCCCAGCAACAGGTTTTGAGTGGACCTCCACCATTGGAGGGACAAAATGAGGCGACCTGTGTTTGCTATTTTGTCTGACAGGCACCCTGATGCCTGGGTCCATTGGGTGGATAAAGTCCACTGAGCTGCCCTCATGTGGAGGTGAGCATATGGAACCATATGCACGGTGGATACCATGTGGCCTAGTAATTGCAACATTTCTCAAGCAGTTAGATGGGGCTTTAGCACTGCTTGAGAAGCTAACTGCACCAAGCGAAGGCAATGGTTCTGGGGGAGATAGGCCCTTGCCCTTGTGGTATCCAGGAAAGCTCCTATGAACTCTAAAGACTGAGTGGGAGTTAGACTGGATTTTGGGATGTTTATTACCAGCACTAAATACTGCAGGATACGCATTGTGCAGGATAGAGAAGTCTTGGCCTCTGACTGTGTTGGAGCTCGAGTGAGCCAGCCGTCCAAGTAAGGGAAGACGAATATTCCTAGAGTGCAGAGAAATGCTGCTACCACAGCCATGCATTTCGTGAAAACCCTTGGTGCTGAGGCCAGACCAAAAGGAAGTACCCTGTATTGGTAGTGCTTTCCTTGAAAAAGGAACCGAAGGAACCTTCTGTGGGTTGGATGGATGAGGACATGGGTGTACGCATCCTTGAGATCTAGAGAACAAAGCCAATCCTGACTCTGAAGGTATGGTAGCAGAGCTCCGAGAGAAATCATCTTGAATTTCTCCTCGACAAGGAATTTGTTCAATTCTCTGAGATCTAAGATAGGTCTGTAACCCCCTGTTTTCTTTGGAATAAGAAAATAAGGGGAATAGAACCCTATGCCCTGTTGATGAAGAGGTACTTCTTCTATTGCCCCTTGGGCAAGAAGAATGACAACCTCCTGACCTAACAGGTCGATGAGAGAGGTCGGAGAATTGAACTTCTTCACTATTGTGTGAGGGGGCATGCTTGAAAAATGAAGTTTGTACCCCTCCTTTATGATGGAGTGTCCAATGCTCTGCTGTTATTTGCCCCCATCTGGGGGCAAAATGACATAACCTTCCTGGAATGATGGACGGTTCTGGTCCTTCCAGAACCAGAAAGGCTAAGTTCTCTAGCTGAAAGTCAAAGGCCCTGAGGAGACTGAGGCTGCTGGGCCGGTGAAGGCCTAGCAGCCTTTGCTTTCTTCTGTTTGGGTGGTTGCTGACGTTTGCTTGAAAACTGACCTGCAGAAGATGCCTGCTGACCATAAGCAGGATAAAATCTTTTCTTTTTAGAAAAAGATGTTTTCTTGAACAACTTCTTTCTAACAGGATCAGCAGTGGACTTGGATAGTCTATCCAAGGTGGAATTTTCAGCATCCATTTCATTGGCTTTTTCCTGCCAATCTTTACCAAACAGGTTCTCACCAGTACAAGGGATATTTCCCAATTGATCTTGTACCCAGAGCTCTAAATCAGATGCCTGGAGCCAAGCAATTCTACGTGCACCTATGGCGATAGCCGAGGTTCTGCTTATACACTCAAAGCAGTCAAAGGCTGCACGGTTGGAGAATTTAGAGACATCTTGAGCATGTTTGACCCAAGTGAGAAAGTCCTGTCTTTTATCCTCAGAAATAAAAGGACTTAAAGTCTGTAAATTATCTGTGACCTCCTTTAGGAACATTCCAAAGTACAGACTATAGGAACTGATTCTTGCAGCAAGCATGGAAGCTTGGAAGACTCTACGTCCAAAAGCATCCAGGGTTCTGCACTCACGTCCTGGAGGATTAGAAGCATGTCTTTTTGCACTTCTGATCCTTCTCATAGCTGACTCCACTACAATAGAGTGGTGAGGAAGTTGAGTTTTATGGAACCCAGGACAAGGAGGGACTCGATACATAGTATCTAATCTGCGAGAATAAGGAGAGGTGGTAACATGAGATTATAAAGAATCTCATGAATGGGTAAGGTAGCTGCCTCCTTAGGAGTTTTGGGATACTGTAAAATTTCCAACTCCTTGGCCCTCTGCTCTGTTTCAGGGGCCACAGTAATGGACAGGCCCCGAGCCACCTCCCCAATGAAGTCCTGGAAGGACATGTCCTCTGGAGGAGACATCCTGCGTTTAGGGGAGGACGACTCCTCTGGAATAAGCACCGCTGCATCGACAGAACTTTCAGAATCCTCAGATTCTTCTGAGGACTCGAAGTATCGTCTGTCCGGATGCTCCTGTAGAGCCCGATATCCGTACCGACCAAGATCGGTACCGGGAATAACCGGTACCGGAGGGCATCGGAGGACAGGGTACCGGCAGAGTAGACACTGATGCCGATGTCGATGCTATCGGTACCGGTACCGATGCCGATACCGGTGCCAGTACCGGTAGAGTTGTCTATCGCGGTACCAAGGGCGTCGATGCCGCAAGGAAAGCCGCCAGACTGCGTTCCATAGTCTGAATTCTCTGGTCCATGGACGCCGCCAATGCCTGGATGTCGGTACCGGTGGAGACCACCGGTACCCCAGAGCATGGCACCAGGAGATCTGTCGAGGCCGAGCCATCGAGAACATCCTGGAACCCCGATAATGCTTTGGAAGTCGAAGCCTCCCGCCGGGGTAATTTTGCCAGTGCAGAATCCTCGAGGGCAACGCCAGAGGCATCTCGATGCTTAGAAGGAGAGCTACCCTTCGAGGACCGGCTGGATTTATGTTTAGATACCTGAGATCCACGGGAGGAAGAAGCAGCCCTGGAAGACGTCGATGCCACCGAAGCCGCATCAGAGGGAAACAGAGTACTGAGCTTGGCAGCTCGGTTCTGCCGACCTCTTTCAGACATCATGGCACAGGACACACAATCCGTGATGGAGTGGTCAGGACTTTAACATTTTAAACACCGTTCATGGGTGTCGGTGACGGAAATGGTACCGTCACGCTTGGAGCACTTTTTAAAACCTGAGGCAGTTTTTCCATGTTAAGGAAAAGTTTTTGGGCCTAAGGCCCAAAAAAGGCGGGTGCACCTGTAGAAAAGAAAAATAATTTTTTTTTTTTTTACAGAAATAAGAAAGAAAAGACTGGTGGATACCGGTAGAGCGTCAAAGAAGGCAGACGCGACCACAAAAAGAAAGAAAGAAAAAAGAAATTCTTCTGCGGTGACAGGAACACTACTTGCTGGCTCCGCGGAAAAAGAAGAACTGGAGAGAGGCAGTTGGGAAAGGTGGGAAGGCAGCACGCAGGCGCTGTGGGATGCTTACCAAAAGCGTTCTGATTGGACGCTGGGGAGCGTTCCTTCGCGGGCTCCGTCGGTACCGACGATACCCATATGTGATGACTACATTCCTGCTTGTTCCTGGAGATAACCTTCTGTGTCTTTCGGACCGCCTGGAGTAATGGGTCCTCCAGCGAAACCTCCTCAGCCGGTAAGCTAGCGGGCATATTAAGGGCTTTGAGGGACTCCACTATGAGGGCAGGCAACTCTTCCCACCGAAAAACCTGGACAATCCGAGCCTGGTCCTCTGGTTCAGGGATCTCTCCCTCTTCCAGCTCCTCGCCCTCCAAGTCCGGCTCCATATCCAGGTCTTCCACCTCTGGCTCCACACCTAAGAAAGACTGACCGAACCCGTCTTCCGAGGGCCTGGCCCTCTTTGCTGACACTTCCTCCGGCCCAGTCACTTTCACGTCCGCTGTACGTTTGGCACCACGCTCTGCCATCAAGAGACTACACCTGCTGATCCCTGTTGCCACAAGCAGAAGGCCTGATGCAGCAACAAGACAAACAGGGGAAGAAAACCCCCGGGGCCCCTCCCTCCCCCAGACAGTGCAAAGTGGAAGGTCCAGGAACCACCATGGAGATGGATGCTGTATCTAAAGGCGGAGGCTCCACAGGGACCGGAGGCTCCCAAGCAAGAGAGGAGACCGATTCCTGCCGTGCTCTGTCCTACAACTCCTGTTCCATGGAAGTGGCCTCCAAGGCACAGCTGCGGCATACTCCGGCATCCGACAGTTCCCCGCCGGGTGCCGCAGACCAGGCACTGCTGTCCCGCTGGCATGGGTGCAAAACTGCTGGCCCCTAAGGAACTGCTTGCATTTCTTTATCTGCCCTGCACAGAGAAAGCCCTCTAACAACCACCTCTTCTAGGGTACAAACGGAACTAAATCCACCACCGCTCCCACAAAGAATCAAACATCCCAGGAACAAATGGATCACAGTGGGCTCTGGTAGGTTGCGACCAGAGACACCATATACATCAAGTGATATCCCTGCATGCCTTCTCTGCCTTGGATAACGAGGATGCCCAATCCATGGAAACTGAAGAGCCCTTAAATGAGAGAGTCAATGCCCAATCTCCTGATAATGCACCAAATATCAAGACAAACTCACCAAACAGAAAACTACTACTACTTGGAGATTCCATCATCAGAGGCACCAACTTGGGAACACAGTTCAAAGGAGAGAAGATGGTCAAATGCCTCCCAGGCTCTTCAGTGCCTCTGCAGTTCAAAGGGACTTCCAGACTCTGGGAGAGAAAGTCAAGCCCACTGTTAACACTGTAGCATTCTCAGAAGTTCTACCTGTTCTTGGTAAGGGGGCAGAAAGGCTGCATCGCATAAACAACTTTAATACATGACTCCAGACCTGGTACAAACAAGGATTCAGATTTATAGCCAACTGGGGAAACAGATAGATCAACAAGAGGCTATACTGTGCTGATGGACTATATCTCTCCGTCGCAGGGAAAAGGATCCTGAGTGAAAAATTCAGGTAATATGTGCACAGTCATTTAAACTAGAGAAAAGGGGTGACGGACGGGGAAGGACAAGTTCAGGATGTCACTCCCGGCAAAAGCAGAACATTGGAAACAGCCACACTTTTAAACCACACATCAATGACAAGTGGGTAGAGGTGTGTAGAACAAAATCAATGCAAAATACAGGCAAGCCAGTTAACAAATGCAGGAAAGCAGTTAGCACAAATGCTTGAAGCCTAGCCAAAGTTCCTGACCTGGAAGCCCTGATAGTGGAAATGGACTTGGACATTATGGCCATTACAGAAACATCGTTTAATGAGTCACATGAATGGGATATTGCCATAGCTGGCTATAATCTATTCAGAATAGTTAGAGAAGGTGGAAAAGAAGTAGCCGCCCTATATGTCAAAAGCAATATTAAAGCTACTGAAATGCAGGGAACATGGGAAAAAGAAGAAGCACTATGGATTGTGTTGGATAGAGGAGATGGCACTGTCATCCATACTGGTGTGGCCTACAGGCCTCCGACTCAAACCAAAGAAATAGATAGCGAATTGATTATAGATATTGCAAAGAAAGTCACAAAGGGGAAAGTGATCATATTGGGTGACTTTAATCTACCTGATGTGGACTGGAGTATTCCTTCTACAAATCTGGAAAGAAGTAAAAAAAATTGTAGATGCCGTTCAAGATGTGTTACTTAGACAAATGGTGATGGAACCAAACAGGGAAAGCTTGATGCTGGATTTAGTGCTCAGCAACGGAGAAAGTGTGTCGAATGTCCAGGTGGGTGCCCCTGTGAGCAGCAGCGATCACCACAAGGTGTGGTTTGAGATAAAAGCCAAGGTGCAGTCTAATCATAGCAAGCTCAAAGTCCTAGACTTCAAAAACACTGACTTCAGTAAAATGGCCAAGTACCTGAAGGAGGAGATGGCAAGGTGGGAGGGGATAACGGAAGTGGAATTGCAAAGGGCTAAACTAAAGGTGGCAATAAAAGAGGCAACAGATACATATGTAAGGAAAGAAAAACAAAAACAAGAGGAAAAGGAAACCTATTTGGTTCTCCAAAGAAGTGGCTGCTCAAATAAAGGCAAAAACATAGCTTATACAAAATTCAGAAGCTCACAAACAGAGGAAAACAGAAAGGAATACAGGATCAAACTAAGAGACAAAAAGAGAAATAAGGATAGCAAAATCAAAGGCAGAAGAAAAGATGGCTAAAGATGTGAAGTGTGGTGACAAAAAACTTTCTTCAGGTATATTCAGGAAAGGAGGAAAATCAGAGGTGGAATTGCAGGACTCAAAAGTGCTGGGAACGGACTCATGGAAAGTGACATTGAAAAAGCAAAAATGCTGAACAAATACTTCTGCTCTGTTTTTACTAAAGAAAATCCTGGAGAAGGACCGCCTGTATTTCCCAAATATAAAAATGGGAATGGAGTAGATACCACACCATTCACAGAAGATGATGTGTTAGAACAACTTGCAAACCTGAAAGTGGACAAGGCCATGGGACCGGATGGGATATATCCCAGGATACTGAAAGAGCTCAGAGAGGTTCTTGCAGGGCCGTTAAAGGATGTTTTTAACAGATCCTTAGATACAAGAGAAGTTCCTCAGGACTGGAGAAGAGCTGATGTGGTACCCCTTCACAAAAGTGGTAACAGGGAAGCAGTACAAGCTGGTAAGCCTTACCTCGGTGGTGGGAAAAGTAATGGAGGCGCTCCTGAAAGAGTGAATAGTAGACTTTCTCAAAAGCAACAGGTCGCATGATGCGAGGCAACATGGTTTTACCAAAGGATGATCTTGCCAAACAAATCTGATTGAGTTCTTTGACTGGGTGACTAGAGAACTAGATCAAAGGCATGCAATGAATGTCATCTATCTGGATTTCAGCACAGCCTTTGACACTGTTCCTCATAGGAGGCTTATCAAACTCAATTGCTTGGGAATGGGTCCCAAGGTGGTGAACTGGATCAGAATTTGGTTGACTGACAGACGACAGAAGGTGATGATAAACGGAACTCACTCAGATGAAAGAAAGGAGATTAGCGGTGTGCCCCAGGGTTCGGTCCTGGGACCGGTACTGTTCAATGTATTCGTGAGTGATATTGCTGAAGGACTGAATGGAAAAGTTTGTCTTTTTGCAGATGACAAAAATTTGCAACAGAGTGGACTTCCCTAAGGGAGTGGAGAATATGAGGAAAGATCTACAAAAGCTGGAAGAATGGTCTAATGCTTGGCAGTTAAGATTTAATGTCAAGAAATGCAGTGTCATGCACTTAGGAAGCATAAATCCAAGGGAAATGGGGGCAAAAGGTTGGTGTGCACAGACCAGGAGAAGGACCTTGGAGTGATTGTTTCTGAGGATCTCAAGGTAGCGAAACAGTGGGTTGCATACAAAGGAATTACTAGCAGAAAGGAAGAGGTACTAATGCCACTGTACAAGTCACTGGTGAGGCCTCACTTGGAATACCGGGTTCAGTTTTGGAGACCATATCTCGCAAAGGATTTAAAACCACTGGAAACGGTTCAGAGGAAGGCGACCAAAATGATTTGTAGCCTGCATCAGAAGACTTATGCAAAGAGACTAAGACCTAAATATGTACACTCTGGAGGAGAGGAGAGACAGGGGAGATATGATTCAGACCTTTAAATACTTAGAGTATTAATGAACAAACCTCTTCCAAAGATGGGGAAGCTGTAAAACTAGAGGACTAGAAAAAGGGACTGTTACTTCTGGAGAGAGATCTGCAACTGTGAGTATATACTTCTGGTAATTTTCTAAAAGGAATTCTTTGTATTAAAGCTAATTAATCTGTGAACCCACTATTTTTGTTAAATCAGTCAGGGCCTATTAGCAGCAGTTTAAGTTTACATTTAAAACACACAGGAGAACCTTCTGGTTACATTTCATACCCAGCAGAGAGCTTGTAGTTTAAATTTAATAGTCATTCAGGGCCTAGTAACAGCAAAGTACTTTTAGTTTAAATTTAAGACACAGAAGAGAGCTTTCTGGTTACATTTGGAACACAGCAGAGAGCTTGTAGTTTAAATTTCATAAGACGTTAGAGCCTAGCAGCAGCTAAGAGTTATAATTTAAATCAAATCAGAATATAGCTTACCTCAGCAGCACAAGACAGGGTACTGTGTAGCAGCCCTCTTTTAATAAGTTATTTCCCTCCCTCCCTCCCCACAGCCACCCACCCCTGGGATAATCGTAGCTTTATAGGTACTTACACATCTTAAAAGGCAGGAGGTGCTCTCAGGTGAAGCTCATTACCCAAATCAGTCATACACTAAGGACCTGAGATTAGTTAAGCTTCAGGTGAACAAGGTATATTACACGTAATAGGTACAGTTTTATTAGTATAAATATCCATAGCAACCCTTAGTAAGTAAAGAACTTAGATCTAAACACAAACTTAAAACTAAGATGCAGATAGCAGTCCAGCAGCGGGATGGGGGCTTTCCAATCTTTTGCATTGAGTGTCACATGTACGATTTTCTCCCAGTTGGTGAGAGGTCTTACGTGTGCACTAGGTGCAAGGAGCTCTTTGCTCTCAGGGAACGAGTCCGTTCTCTAGAGGCTAAAGTAGCAGACTTGGAAAGCATAAGACAGACAGAGAGGTACATAGACGAGACCTACAGGGATATAGTCCCACCTCCAGTCTGGCAGCATCCCTGTTGCCATGGAGGAGACAGGTCACGTGACAGGAGAGCATCACCCTGGTGTGGCAGGAAGTTATCCCGTAACTAGGACCTGTCCTCCAGGTGATTTAAAACCCTCTCGCACCGAGGAAGTTTCTCCAGGGCCATGTGCCATGAGAGAAGGGTTAGGACAGCCGTTATAGTTGGTGATTCGATCATTAGGCGGCTGGGTGGCTGGTGGACGTGAGGATCGCCTGGTAACATGCCTGCCTGGGCGAAGGTAGCGGACCTCACGCGCCACCTAGATAAGGTCTTAGATAGTGCTGGGGAGGAGTCTGCTGTCTTGGTACATGTCGGTACCAGACATAGGAAAATGTGGTAGGGAGGTTCTGGAGGCTAAATTTAGGCTTTTAGGTAGGAAGTTGAAATCCAGAACTTCCAGGGTAGCATTCTCCGAAATGCTTCCTGTTCCACGCGCAGGACCCAAAAGGCAGGCAGAGCTCCGGAGTCTCAATGCGTGGATGAGACAATGGTGCAGAGATGAGGGTTTTGGATTTGTTAGGAACTGGGGAACATTCTGGGGAAAGGAGGGGAGCTTCCGAAGGGATGGGCTTCACCTTAACCGGGATGGAACCAGGCTGCTGGCATTAACCTTTACAAAGGAGATAGAGCAGCTTGTAAACGAGATATTAGGGGAAAGCCGACAGTCGCCCAAGAGCGGATGGTTCGGAAGAATGTATCTTTGAAGGATACTATCAAAAGCAGAGAGGTTCCACAAAAGAGTAAAGTAGCCCAAATGCCCTCAAGTATGGAGCAGACAGAGCTTAAAGATCCCAAATTACCATAGCCAAATTAATATGAATAAAATACATTCTCTAAAATGCTTGTATGCAAATGCTAGAAGTCTAAAATATAAGATGGGAGAGTTAGAATATATAGCACTAAATGAAAGGTTAGATATGATTGGAATATCAGAGACATGGTGGAAAGAGGACAACCAGTGGGACACTGATACCTGGGTACAAACTATATCGTAATGATAGAGCTGATCAAATTGGTGGAGGGGTTGCTCTCTATGTTAGTTTGCAGGAAACAAATTCTGCTGTAGAATCTATATGGATTGAAATTCCATGTAAAAGGGGGAAGGCAATGGCAGTGGGGGTGTACTATCGAGCGCCTGGCCAGAATGAACAAATGGATGATGAAATGCTCAAAGAAATCAAGAAAGCTAACAAAAGTTACAGCGCAGTCATAATAATGGATGATTTCAACTACCCCGGTATCGACTGGGTCAGTGTCACGTCAGGACATGCTAGGGAAATAAAGTTCCTAGATGAAATAAATGACTGCTTCTTGGAGCAGCTGGTTCATGAACCGACCAGAGGGGAAGCCATATTAGACCTAGTCCTTAGTGGAACACCAGATCTAGTGCAAGAGATAAGGTTGTTGGGGCCGCTTGGCAATAGTGATCATAGCATGATCGCCTTTGATTTAATTAGTGGAGGAGGGATAGTAAGGAAATCCACAGTACTACCTTTTAACTTTCGAAAGGGAGACTATAATAAAATGAGGAAAATAGTTAAGAAAAAACTAAAAGGAGCAGTTGCAAAGGTTAAAGACGTACATCAGGCTTGGCTGTTGTTGAAAAATACTATCTTGGAAGCCCAGACCAGCTGTATTCCACGCTTTAAGAAAAGTGGAAGGAAGTCCAAAAAACTGCCAGCATGGTTTAAAGGTGAAGTCAGAGAGGCTGTTGTTGCCAAAAAAGCATCTTTCAGGAAATGGAAAAAAAGAGCCAAACGACGAAACCTGGAAACAGCACAAGCACTGGCAAGTCAAATGCAAGGCATTGATAAGGCAGGCCAAGGGAGAGTTTGAGAAGAAGCTTGCTGTGGAAGCAAAAACGCGAAGTAAAGACCTTTTCAAGTACATTCGTAGCAAAAAACCTGTGAGTCAGTCAGTTGGTCCATTAGATGATAAAGGGGTTAAAGGAGCACTAAGAGGCGACAAGGCGATAGTGGAGAGACTGAAAGAATTCTTTGCTTCAGTCTTTACTGAGGAAGATGTAGGGATGTTACCCATGACTGAGGGGGTATTTAAAGGTGCGGAAGAATTGAAGGAAATATTGATACATCGGGAAGATGTATTACAACTATTAGATAAACTGAAGAGTAGCAAATCACCTGGGCCGGATGGTATACATCCAAGGGTGTTGGAAGAACTGAAATATGAGATTGCAGACCTGCTATTAGTAATCTGTGAACTATCATTAAAATCATCTCTAATACCTGAAGATTGGAGGATTGCCAATGTAACACCAATTTTTAAAAAGGGTTCCAGGGGTGATCCGGGAAACTACAGACCGGTGAGCCTGACATCAGTTCTAGGAAAAATGGTAGAAACCATCATAAAGAATAAAATTACTCAGCAAGTAGATAGTCATGACCTAATGGGAGACAGCCAACATGGCTTTAGACAAGGAAGATCTTGTCTTACTAATCTGTTATGTTTTTTTGAAGGAGTGAATAATCAGGTGGACAAAGGTGAGTCGGTTGATATTGTGTATCTGGACTTTCAGAAAGCCTTTGACAAAGTCCCTCATGAGAGACTTTTGGCAAAACTAAAGAGTCATGGGATAGGAGGCAGTGTACTATTGTGGATCAGGAACTGGTTAAAAGATAGAAAGCAGAGGGTAGGGCTAAATGGCCAACTTTCCCAATGGAGAAAGGTGAATAGTGGTGTACCCCAGGGATCTGTGCTGGGTCCGCTGCTTTTTGACATATTCATAAATGACCTGGAAAGTGGAATAACGAGTGAGGTTATCAAATTTGCAGATGACACAAAACTATTTAAAGTTGTTAAAACCCAAGAGGATTGTGGAAAATTGCAAGAGGATCTTGATAAATTGGAAAACTGGGCATTAAAATGGCAGATGAAATTAATGTGGACAAGTGCAAGGTTATGCACCTAGGGAAGAACCACCCAAACTATGGTTACACGATGCAAGGTTCCACATTAGGAACTACCACCCAGAAAAAAGATTTAGGCGTCATTGTGGATACCATGTTAAAACCCTCGGCTCAGTGTGCAGCAGCGGCCAAGAGAGCAAATAGAATGCTAGGTATGATAAGGAAAGGAATGGAAAATAAAACAAAAGATATTATTATGCCTCTATATCGTTCCATGGTGAGACCGCACCTTGAATATTGTGTGCAATTCTGGTCGCCGTATCTTAAAAAGGATATAGCGATTTTAGAAAAGGTTCAGAGAAGAGCCACCAAAATGGTAAAGGGGATGGAAGGATACTCCTATGAAGAAAGGCTAAAAAGGTTAGGGCTCTTTAACCTGGAAAAGAGACGGCTGAGGGGAGATATGATAGAAGTCTATAAATTGATGAACGGAGTGGAACGGGTAAACGTAGTTCGATTGTTTACCTTATCAGAATATAGAAAGACTAGGGGACATACAATGAAGCTACAGGGTGAACTATTTAAGACTACAAAAAGAAAATATTTTTTCACTCAACGTGTAATCAAACTCTGGAATTTGTTACCGGAGGATGTAGTGAAGGCTGTTAGTGTAGCTGGGTTTAAAAAAGGTTTGGACAAGTTCCTGGAGGAAAGGTCCATAAACCATTATTAAGATGGGACCCAGGATATCAATGCTTGAACCAATACAAGCATTGTGGAACCTGTGTCCCTTGGGGAAACTGCTAGGTACATATGACCTAGATTGGCCACTGTTGGAAACAGAATACTGAGCTTGATGGACCTTGGTCTGACCCAGTATGGCATATCTTATGTTCTTATGTAACATGAAGCTGCAAGGGGGTAAACTGAAAGGAAATGTCAGGAAATATTTTTTCACTGAAAGGATGGTGGATGCTTGAAATGCCATCTTGCTGGAAATGGTGGGTGCAAATACTGACAGAATTCAAAATGGCATGGGACAGACACAGTGGATCCCTTTATAGCAACAGGATAAAATCAAATTATTAAACTTAACTATCTCTTATATCTCAACAAATAGGAATGCCCTGCACAGAGTGGTAGGTACACCCCTAAACAAAGGCATGGGAGGGATGACCTACACGGAGCGGCAGGTGCAACTACACTTGCCACCTTGCTGGGCAGACTAGATGTACCATACTGGTCTTTATCTGCTGTCATATACTATGTTACTATGTAACCAAGTTTAAAGCCAAAAGAAAAAACAGAAGACCTTCACTTCTTGTTCTTTAATTTTATTTTTTTTAAAAACAGAGAGCACAAATCGCCTTCCAAGAAACCCTCTAGTGCTTCCCTGCTGAAAAAGGGGAATCGGACGGGGGGAGAAAGAGAGGAAGAGAGAGAGAGTGAGCAGAAAGCAGGAAGACAAGAAATACACCATTACTGTTCCCGCACTGCTGCAACAGCCACGTGGTGCGATGCCTCCCTCAGCAGAGCTGGTCGCCTGCACAAAACCCCTTGTGCTGCCATTTATAGACAGCCCCAGGCCATACCTGACAAATGCACTGGCTCCTGGAATGCCTCCGGAGATCGCACACACCACCAGATACTGCTCTGCCCTCCATGCGCTCAGCCTGCACAACGGCTTCAGCGCTGCAGAAGCCCCCGGGCAATCAGTCTCTCACGACATGTTGCACCGAAGCGGTGGCTCATCACCTGCTTCAGGTTCGTGAGCCGCCTGAGTCCCAGGATACCAGCACGAGCTCCCAACACCTCAAGGGGAGGGGGGGTCCCTCATCTGCCATTCTCTCTGCCAAAAGCTCTGCAGTCTTTTTTTCTTCTTCCTTTATCTCTCAAGGAACTCTCCCTTTTTTTTTTTAACTGAACTTTAAAACAAAGCCAAAGAGAAAAACAGTGCCAAAACAAGTAAAACCCTCTAAGCTAAAACTAAACAAAACTCCTTATTTGCTCCTTCAGTGAGTCCAGCACCCTGGCTCACTGCCTCCTAGCTGCTTGGAGACTGAGCATACTGGAAGCTGGTGGGTGGTGTCAGTCGTATTTGTACAGGTGTTATCAAAAGATGACATGCTCAGTCTCCAAGCTGCTGGAAGAGGTACACTACCCAGAGGTGCGGGACTGGACTGGAGGGACCATAAGGAATCAAAGGTTCAAAAGGGGAAGCCATCAGCTTCCCAACAATGACATTCAGGTCCCACGCCATCAGCGCTCGGAGAACAGGGGACTGTGAGAGGAGAAGTCCTCTCATGACGTGGCCCACCAGCGGGTGCAGAGACGAGCTTGCTGTCAATGAGGTGATGATGCACCACAAGGGCACGGAGGTGCACCCTGACAGAACTGGACTTCAGACCAGTCCAGGAGAGGTGCAGGAGATATTGCAGGATGTCCTGCACAAAACAGGAGAAAGGGTTGAGATTCCTGTCTGAGCCATCAGACGGAGAATCTATGCCACTTAAAGGCATATACGCGGTGTGTAGAATCCTTGCGTGATGCCAGTAGGACCTCCACCTCTTGGGAGAGCAGAGGTATGATATGGCTAGCCGTTCAGCATCCACACCGACAGAGCGAGGGACTGAAGGTTGGGATGGAAAAGGGTCCCATTCTCCTGTGACAGTAGGTCTGGGTCCTGGCCCGGAGGCATCGGGTCTGCTCAGGACAGCTGCAGGAGCAGGGGGAACCATGGCTGTTGGGACTACCAAAGGGCAATGAGGATTACAGAGGCCTCGTCTGACTGAACCTTGAGCAAGATTTGAGAACCTGGGGAGTAGGCAGGTACACATATAGAAGGCTACTGGACCAGTGCAGGAGAAAAGCATCTGCCAGCACTTGAGTAGAAGCACGATAGTCGTGCATTCTCAGGGCTGGCAAAAAGGTCCAACATCGGGGTCCCTCAACATTGGAAGATGAAGTTGGCTACCTCCGGCCCAAGTTGCCACTTGTGAGGCTTAAGAACTCTGTTGAGCAGATCTGCGAGCAGATTGTACTAGCCCAGCAGGTAGACCTCCCGGAGGGTCATGCCATTCTCCATGGCAAAATTCCACAGGCAAATATCCTCCAAACAGAGGTGGTATAAGTCCATTTATTTATTTATTTATTTCAATCTCTCATATACCGCACTATTCGACATCAGCGCGGTTTACATGAAACAAAAAACCAGAACAAGCAGCTGTTCTGCTTTACAGAGAACAGGTGTACAAACTTGGATAACATAGAGGAACTATTTACATGTAATATTTACATACAGGCGATATGACAAAGCTCAATGATCTCGGATATCGCATATAGAGAGTTGATGAGGCTATCTAGCTAGGCGTCTTGCTGACTGGGTAGTAATTGAGAAACAGGTGATATTTGAGTGCCTTCCTGAACTGGGCTAGGTCAACGATAGCACGATAGTCCATTCCCCCCTGATTGTTGATATAGAACATTGCTACTTGGTTGTCTGTCTGGACGAGCACCACCTGACCCACCAGGTGGGTGCAGAACAACGGAGAGCATTTGTTGCAGCCCGGAGTTCCAGGAGGCTGATCTGGAGGGCACTTTCCTCCCGATTCTAGGCACCCTACAGCTGTAGGCCATTGCAGTGGGTTCCAGAGCCAAGCTTGGAGGCATCCATAGTGAGGATACGACATGCCAGAGGGGCTTGGAAGTGTAGGCTGGCCAAGAGGTTTGGTGGCTCCACCACCAGGCAAGAGAGGATGCCAGAGGCTGGGTGATCTGGATCCAATCCTCCAGATAGCCCATGCCCTGTGTCCACTGAAAGCTCAGAATCCACTGGACCTGTCACATCCAGAGACGTGCCTGTGGGGTCACATGAACGTTCGAGGCCATGTGCCCCAAGAGGCGCAGCAGAAGCCGGGCGGATGCCACTGAGCGGCTCTGCACCTCTCCTGCTAGGGACTCAAGGCGCTTCACCCAATCCAGAGGGAGGAAGGCTCTGGCCTGTGTCCAGAAGGGCTCCAATGAACTCCAGCTGAGTTAGGAGCAGATGTGACTTTGGGAAGTTGATCACGAACCCCAGAGTCTGCAGCACCCTGATAATACGGTGGGCTGCATTGCACACCTCCTCTGGCGAACTTGCTTTTATAAGCCAGCTGCCAAGATAGGGGAAAACAGACTCCCAAGCAAGCGGAGGTGAGCGGTGACTACCACCCTGGGGGCCGAGGAGAGGCCCAAAGGCAAGTACCCTGTATTGGTAATGGTAAACTCTGATGATGAAGCGGAGGTACTGACAGTGCCGCAGGTGGATCAGGATGTGGATATAGGTATCTTTAAAATCCAAGGAGCATAGCCAGTTTTCCATTAGGAGGTAGGACAGCAATGTCCCTAGGGATAGCATCTTGAACTTCTCCTTTAAGAGAAAGCAGTTTAGGTGCCGCAGATCCAGGATGGGCCCATAGCCGCCTGTATTTTTTGGGATGACAAAGTACCGGGAGTAGAACCCCATGCCCCAGAGGAGCTGAGGTACTGGCTTCACTGCCCGATCCTTGAGTAGACACTCTAGTTCCTTCTGCAGGAGCTTTCTGTGCAGGGAGGTCATGGGAAGCTCCTCTGGAAAGAAGGGAGGCAGTGTCTGGTTGAAGTGCAGAAGGTAGCACTCTTGCACTACCTGCAATACCCAGGCATCGATGTTAATGGGCAGCCAGAGGTGAGCGAACTGGACCAGACGTCCTCCCATGTGCCTTGGGCCCTGGCTTTCTGGGGGAAGACAGGCTATGCCTTGGGAGTCAAAAGCCACCCCCCCCCCCCAAGCTGCAGCTGGGGTACTGTTTGGGGCTTGGGGGATTTCAGCTTACAGGGACCGTGTCCCTGGCCATTGGCCTGCTGCCCCTGTTGGGGAGCCTGATAGGCCAGAAACTGAGGATATTTCCCATAAGCCTTTTTCCCCTTCGAGTGGAAGATCTTTTTCCCCGAAGCCTTCTGATGGCAAGGATGAGCTGTTTTCCGGGACAGCCTAGTCCTGGTCAAGAACTGTCTCTTCGGCTGCCTTGCCGGTCATGGATTTGCTGAAGAGGTTCTCTTCTCAGCAGAGGACATCAGTCAGCTTGTCCTGTTCCAAGTCCGAGGACTGAAGCCAAGCCAGGTGGCAGGCACTAATGCCCACCGCAGCCACACGGGCCACAGACTCGAAGCCTAAGCCTGCTCGTTTGAAATTTGGAGCAGTCCTTGACTGAGGAAACGAGGGTCCAAAAGCACTCAAGGGATTCTCTGCCAACCCAGCCGAGAACCTGGCAAGCTCCTGTGCCAATTTCCTCAGGTACATGCTCATGTACAGCTGGTAAACCTGGATGTGAGCATTGAGTACTGAGCCCTGGTAGTACCTCCTATCAAAACCTATCCATGGTGTGGGCCTCCCTACCAGGGGGAACAGAGGAGTGCGTCTTCTGACTTTTGATCCGATGCATGGCTGACTCCACCACCATGGAGTTGCAAGGCAGCTGTGTTTTCTGAAACCGGGGCTCTTGCCAATTCAATACTGGGAATCAAGTCATCGGCTCACTATGGGCACCGTCACCGGGCTCTCCCACATCCTGAATAGCAAGAGTTACAGGATAGGAGGAATTGGCACTATCAGTGCCTCATTCGGAGGCCGCTCCTGGCCAGCATCCTCAGCAATGGGTCGAGGGCTCCGAGCCCATGTACCCAAAGACTTATCTCCTGCTCAGGGATCTGACTTGGGTGATGTCTTGAGCCTACGGGGGAGGTCCTCAGAGGATGATCCCCAGTCCAAGGCTCCGCGAGCTCAGATCGATCACGCCTGCATGACGCCAAGTCATCAGACACGGTCCCAGAGGGCAGCGACTCCATGCTCGAGCCAAACAGCTCCTTTTGCTGCTGCTCACGATTCTTCCGGCTCTTGGCTGATATCTACAAGCAGAGTGGGCAAAAAGAGTCGTCGTGGTCCACATCAAGGAACCGGAAGCAGCAACTGCAGTGATCCATGATGGGACATGGTGCAGGGGCATTTGCCACATTGCTTGAATCCACTGACCAAAGACATAGCGGGGAACGCGGCACCCGTGAGATCAAACTCATGGCCAGGGAGGCCATGAGGAGAAAACCCACCCCCCACAAAAAGAAAAAGGGCCCAAGAAAAAAAAACATGACACTGAAGCGAGGGCAGACTCAGGTGGTGAAAAGGTGATCGGGGAACCGTCCAGAAAAAATGAAGCACAAAAAACACTAAGAATGAAGTTGGAAAATCGACTTTTATTGGGGACACAAACAGGATGTCTGCATGGCTCCGTAGAAAAAAAGAAGACTGAGGTAAGATGGCATTCGGGCAGGAAGGTGACTGCGCATATGCTGTCTAACGCCCAAAGGCTTTCTTTGAAAGCTAGGGAGTGAATCTGCACGGGCTCTGTCGGTGCCGACGTCACCCTTATGTAAGGACTGACGTCCTGCTTGTTCCTGGAGAATGAAAATTTATGCATGCTTTTTCATGCTAGCTAGTAAACAGCTCCTTTCCCTGAAATGGCTATTCTGCTTCATAGACTTAAAATGCAAAGATCTACTTTTATAGCTTACTCTATATTAATGTCATTTTATATGGCTTTAGATATATCTATTTGATTATTATAATATGATCATGCCCTTAATTATCTTTTTCTCAACACAGGGATGAATGGAAATTATTCTGCCTCTATTCTGATGTACATCTGATAGAGCTTCATTCCAGGGCCTGACAGCTTCCAAATTTAATATGTAAAAATAATCAAAAAAACAATGTGTAGCTGATTACCTTTTTGTAGGTTAACTCAATACATCTGTGACTGGCGTTAGGGAGCTAAGCTTCCTTCATCAGGTCAGTTTAATATTAAAGCCAGTTGTTCTGCCAAAGTTTCAATTTCATGTTCATTCTAGGTCAACAAACAACGTTTCAAAATCTTTTTGAAGGCTGAAAGAAATACTGAAAGCCCTAGAGTCGACCAAGTTCAAGAGGTTCTTTAGCATATTTTGCATGCGCCTTCAATGTGTGGAATTTGTTTATAAATGTTAAATGTCTTCAAGTCACTCCTGGGTTGGCTTATTTTCTAATGTTCTAGAAACTCTTCAGAGCTGATGAAAACTTTATCAAATTATATAACCTTTTAGCACTTTCCACAACAGAGAGAAATATTTTCTTTTACACAATCTGTGCCAACAGTGGGAGAGCAAAACTAAAATTAAATGTTGATTTGTCACAGTAATACTAGATGTTTTCTTTGATGCTATCACTGATCACTCCTTTTATCAAACAATGTACCCCATTCAATTCATTGTTCAAGTTCTAAAATTCCCCTTCTCCACTCTCCTGGCCCAGTATTTTCAGTTGAGCTTGCATGACTGGCATCATAAAACGAAGAGAGACCCTGCTTCAGTTGCTGCTTCTCTGTCATGGACGCTATCTATTCTCCCATATGCCTCATCCTACTGGTTATGGCGGTGGTGTTGGGTTTCTACTCTCTCATTCCTACTAATTTCACCCCTCCTTCTGCCTTAGTCTCACTCCTTTTCTTCCTCTGAAGTCCACTCCATCTGCCTATTTATTCCACTACCTCTGCAACTGGGAGCAATCCAAATGACTGACCCCAATGCTCCTCTATCCGCTGCACTACCCAGCCGATCAGCGCCCAAGGGGGAAACACCGAGAATACCAGTCCAGGGCCATCACTGCACCAAAGTGTTGAGACCTTCTGACATCCGTTCCCGACGCCCGCTGTAGAACAGACTTGCCTTTGTGGACTCGAAGGCTGCCATGAGATCCATGACTGGCGAGTCCCAATGGCGCACCAGCTGCGCAGACACTTCCATGCTCAGAGTCCACTCTCCCGAATCCACGTGAAACATGCTAAAGTAGTTGGCTGCCATGTTTTCCTTGCCGACCACATGAGCTGATGACAGGGCTTGCAGACTGTCCTCAGCCCATGCCAACAATGGAGTTATCTCGTGTTCCAGCTGAATGCTGCCTGTACCCCTCTGCCGGTTTATGTAGACCACTCGGGTTGCATTTTCCGAGAATCTCTCACTGCCTTACCCTGCAGCAGGCTGTGAAAAAACTGCAGCCCCAGAATCATGTCTTGCATTTCCAACCTGTTGATGGGCTTGTGCCATCTGGGCCTCGCAATGTGCTCCCCACTGACAGGCTGGCATCCATCATGAAGGGAACCCAACTGGGTGCCTCCAAGGGCGTGCCTGCCACCAACATTCTAGACTGCAGCCACCACCGGAGGGCCCTCTTGACTGACTTCAGACAGAGCAAGACCTGCTCCAATAGGCGACATTGCATCGACCACATCCGCAACAGTTTTTTCTGTAATGGTCTCAACTTGGGCTCACGCCCACGGCACCAACTCTGTGGTCGCCACCCCCAACACCTGAAGGAAATGTCATTTTATTGAGGCCACCATCCAGAAAAACTCCCGAATCTGCTGCTGCAACCTGCACATTCAATCTGAAAGGACACCTTGCCCTGGCGCGTCTGGAACCGGGCCCCCAGATACACCAGCTCCTGCGTTGGCTCTTGGCACACAGATGACCCAGCCCAGACTTTCCAAAAATTCAACAACCCGAGCAGTGGCCTTTTCACTTTCGCGTTTGGACTTTGCCCAGATTAACCAATTGTCAAGGTAGGGATATACTAGGATGACCTCTTGCTGAACGGCGGCCGCGACCACCACCATAATCTTGGTAAAAGTTCAAGGAGCCATTGCTAGCACAATGGCAATGCCATGAACTGAAAATGTCCCATGGGCACCACGAAACGCAAGAACCGCAAATGTTCTGGCTGAATGGGATTGTGTAAGTAGGCTTCTGTGAAGTCTAGCGAGATCAGGATCTTGCCGTCCCTAATAACTGAGCAAAGCGTCTCCATACGGAAGCAAGGTATCAATGCAACGATTCACTTGTTTAAGATCTAAGATGGGTCAGAAAGATCTGCCCTTTTTGGGTACTAGGAAATATATGAGTATAAACCCGACCCACACTGGCTGCGTGGCACCTCTGCCACTGCCCGTAGCGCTAAAAGACATCTTAAGGTTTCCCGCACCGCGCGACCTTACGGGGTGCTTTGCAAGGTGACCGCACAAAAGCTTCAGAGGGGTCAGGTGAACTTGAGCATATAGCCTTCTTTGATGATCTCCAGCACCCACTGGTCAGAGGTGATGTGGACTTAGGCAAAGAAGAAATCCTGGAGGCGTCCCCCTACGGGAACCACCCCTACCTTGGCTCCTCTCATCTTATTGTGGTTTCTCACTGGCCGGAGAGGCGGAGGGATAATAACCTCATCCTTCCCCTCGAAATCCATGAAAGGACTGCCTCCTAGAGGGGAAAAAAAACCCTGAAAAGGTGCAAAGCGCATTGCCCGGAACTGACAGAAGTCCCTAGACTGACTGCGTACCGGTGTTGCCGAACACACCAGCCTTTGTTTATCCTCAGGGAGTCTACCCCCTTTCGACTCCCCTAAATCCTTTACAAGCTTCTTCAAGGCTTCACTGAATAGAATCTTGCCCTTGAATGGGAGCCTGCTCAAGCGAGTCTTTGATAACACATCGGCCAACCAATTACACAGCCATAAATACCTGTGAGTGGGGACCACCAATGCCATGCTCTTCAACAGGCCCCTGATCAGATCATAAAATGCATCGGCTAAATATGCTGCACAGGACTCCAACTGAGACACCTCCAGTGGTGGGGATGAGCCATTCAGCCCCTCCAAGAGACCTTGGGCCCACCTCAAACATGCACGGGCCACAAAGGTACCACAGAGAGAAAGCCTGCAAGGACATGGTATTTAATATCAATTGCCTGCTTCAGGAGAGTCTCCAACTTCCTATCCTGAACATCCTTGAGAGCTGTACTGCCTTCCACTGGGATAGTGATGATCTTAGTCACTGGCGAGATGGCTGAATCCACCTCAGGGGATCGGAACAGTTCCTTTTCATAAGAACATATAACATAAGATATGCCATACTGGGTCAGACCAAGGTCCATCAAACCCAGTATCCTGCTTCCAACAGTGGCCAATCTAGGTCATACGTACCTAGCAGTTTCCCCAAAAGATACAGGTTCCACAATGCTTGTATTGGGTCAAGCACTGATATCCTGGGTCCCTTCTTAATAATGGTTTATGGACCTTTCCTCCAGGAACTTGTCCAAACCTTTTTTTTTTTTTTTTTTTTTAAATACTTTATTTAAGTCCACCATAAAATCCAGACACATATCAACAGACGGCACCACGGGGAGGGTTTACTCTTCACCCCCCCGGGTGCCAACAGAAAGATAATACAATAGGTGGGCATTTTACATTATATCCCAACCCCCCTCCTCCCATCCCCCACCCCTCACCCACCAACCCACCCTCACTCCATTACCAACTTCATAAACCAATTATCATCAAAAACTGTAAAGCAGCTACCGCCTACCCCCTTCTTAGGTCCTCAATCATTCAACTCCCCCCTTGGAGGGTGGCATTACGGCTGTGGGGCCCTAACTGCTGGATATATGGCTCCCACACCGACAGAAAAACTGTCCAGCGCTTGGCACTGCCCCGCGCCATCCAACGCTCCGTTAGCATTAGTTGATGAAAGTTATTCCGCCATTCACTAAAAGTGGGCAGTTGGCGTTCCCGCCATAATCGAAGAATCGGCCCTTTACCCACCACACAGGCCTTCCGCACAAGCAAACTCTCACCGGCTTTCACAGGTCCAGGGGTCGGCAACTGATCAAGTGCTACAAATAGGCCCGTCCAATGAAGTCTTCGCTGAAGCAGCATACCAAGGAATCTGCATATCCGAGCCCAATATGTCCGTATTCCCCGACAACCCCACCACATGTGTAGGAGAGTAGCCAAGGGCTCCGAACAGCGTGGGCAGGAGCCATCCGTGTCCAGCCGACTGCGCAATGCCCGCCTTGGCAAAAAATGAGCCCTAGTCACGCACTTAAATTGGATCTCACGCCAGCGCGCTCCTTGTACTAGTCGGCTAATCCGTTTCAATGCCGTCAGTACCAATCCCGGCTGTACGTCTACCCCCAATTCAGTCGCCCAAGCTCTTTCGACTCCACTATAATCAGGGAGGGAGCGATAACGCTCCAACCTACGTTTCAAGTTGGAAATCGACGGCGGGCGCTCCTCTCCCAACTGAAAAAATTCCAGAATATGGGCTGAGCGTTCAGCCTGCAGCGCTGCGCGCGGCTGTGCAGCCACATAGTGGGAGATTTGTATGTAGGCAAAACAATGCGTGTCGGGGAGATCGTATTCCCGACTGAGCGTTCGGAATGATTTACAGTTTCCCGCTTGGTCCACCAAATGCCCTATCAACCGGATGCCACGTATCCACCAGTCCCGAAACACCGCGGTCTCGGACCCTGGAGTGAAGTGGGCATTGCCCTGCAGCGGCAACCAACAAGACACCTTCCACGTTTCCTGCCAATATTTGTTAAGTAGTTGCCATGTGCGTCGGGCCGAGTCCATTAACGGACTCTGCCGACTAGTAGCCGTGAAATCCGTGGATGTGCCGTGCAAAGACGCCAGGAAAGTCGCAGGGGCCACCAAACACTCCTCTAAAGACCTAGGCGTATATACTTCCGTCCCCCCGAGCCAATCCCCCAGGTGTCTGGCTTGACAAGCCAATGCGTAAGTCTTCAAGTCGGGAAGGCCCATACCGCCCTCTCGCCATTTTCCAAGCAGGCGATTCCATGCGACCCGCGCCCGCTGCCCCCGCCAAAGAAAGCGCTTAAGCAAAGCCTCCATTTTACACAAGTCCCGTCGAAGCAACCAGACCGGCAGAGTCTGCAACCAGTACAAGATTCTGGGTAGAACTATCATTTGTACTGCCGCTATCCTCCCCGCCAGAGACAACGGGAGAGGTCCCCATGCACTTAACTGCACCGCCAACTGCCGCAGTATCCGGTCTAGATTACGTCGGTATAAATCCTGGGGATTACCAGTCAATGTTATGCCCAGATAGATAAATTCTTTGTCTGCCCACCGCAAAGGGAAGGGTCCCCTCCAAGAACTGCGGAAATGCCCCGAGACATCCACTACTTCAGACTTATCTTTATTAATGCGCAAGCCTGCAATTGCTCCGAACTGCTGGAACTCGTCTAAAAGCGATGGTAAGGAAGTGGTCGGAGATGTCAAATGGACTAACAAGTCATCGGCGAAGGCCGAGATAAGGAAAGTTTGCGACCGCAGTCCCACTCCCTGTATCCCTTCCGAAGTTACGACGGTGCGAATCAGCGGGTCCAAGGAAAGAACAAAGAGCAAGGGCGATAGAGGACAGCCCTGTCTTGTACCTCTTCCCAACGTAAAGTCGTCCGAGATGAGGCCATTGCACAGTATGCCCGCCGTCGGTGAAATGTACAAACTTTGCACCATGTTACAAAAATCCTCCCCAATGCCGTAGCACGGTAGCAGCCTCCATAGATAACGCCAGTCCACTCTATCAAAGGCCTTCTCTGCATCGAAGCTAATCAACAACGACGGAATATTGTGAGCATGAACCCACTCCAAGGAGGCCAGAATCTTCCGAAGGTTTCGTACGGTGTGGCGGCCTTTCACAAAGCCCACTTGTGCGTCATGAATTAAATAGCCTAATACCCCCGCCAGGCGGTCAGCTAGAACTTTCGCCAAAAGTTTAAGAACGAAGTTTAGTAGGGAGATGGGTCGATATGAAGCTGCCTGCATCGGGTCCTTACCCGGCTTCGGGATCAGGGTGATATACGCGTGATTACGCCCCCAACAGAACGCCCCTTGCTCTGCCCTGGTGACAAAGACCTCTCGCAGGAGTGGGCTTACCCCGTCCCCTAAGATCTTATAAACTTCAGCCCCGAATCCATCTGGCCCCGGCGATTTATAGCACTGGGCTGCAGATATTGCGGATTGTATTTCCTGCACAGTAATAGGTAAATCTAGAACCTCCCTCTGGGCTGAAGTGAGTTGAGGCAACTCCAAGTCCTCAAGATAGTCCTGCAGCCCCTCCGGGGAACCAGCCGTGGATTTATATAAGCTTTGAAAGAAGGTACGAAAAATCTCTGCGATATCTTTATTCTCTTTATGCACACGTCCCTGGCCGTCCTTCAATGCTGCTACGTGGGCAGGACTCCGTCGGGCCCGCAGACATCGTGCTAGCAACTTGCCAGGTTTGTCACCATAGCAGTGCAAACAGAACCGATAAAACAAAACCGATTTCTTTGCTCGCTGATGTAAAAGCTCGTTAAGCTCGGTCTGGACTTCCCATAGCAACTTCTTATTGGACAGCGTCGGCGTGTGGGCACATCTCCGCCGTAGAGTAGTGACTCGACGCTCAAGTAGTACTATACGTTCTGCCATCAACCGGCGCCTTCTCGCAGCGTAACCGATGATGTCCCCTCGAAGAACCACCTTTGCCGTTTCCCAGACTAATTCGGGGTCATCTGTGTGAACCTGGTGATTAGCAAGAAAGTCCGCCCATCTCTGGCGGATAAACTGGCGAAATTGCGCATCTGAATAAAGTTCTAGGGGGAATCTCCACAGGCGTGACCGATGTGTGTCCCGCCCCCAATGTAAGGCAAGCCACACCATCGCGTGGTCTGATATTTCGGAAGGACCAATCTGTGCATCCTCGGTGTGTGTGAACAAAATCCCCGAGATCATTACGTAGTCAATACGGGCACTAGAACCATGCACTCGAGATTGATGGGTATAGTCCCTCTCGGAGGGGTGCAGGACCCGCCAAGGATCAAGTAAACCTAATCTCCGACAGAACCGCAACAACGTCTGGGAGGGCGCTATCCTCTCCCACCCGCCTCCTCTCCTAGAAGTATCCAGATCCACATCCAGGACTCCATTAAAGTCCCCGCCCAAAATCACCGGACACTCCGGAAGCTGCTCCACCCTTGATGCCAGGCCATTGTAAAAACCCGGGTCAGCCACATTGGGACCATAGAGATTTCCCAGAATCACCGGTTTACCGTCTAAGTGACCGTAGATCAACAGGGATCTACCAGTATTATCAGCGAGGACCGTCTCCTCTACGAAGCGTATGCGTTTATGAATTAGGATCGCTACTCCTCCCTTATGCCCTTGGGCGGGGGACCCCCACACTTGGCCCACCCAGCTCCGACAGAGTTTGCTATGTTCAACGGCCGTCTGGTGGGTCTCTTGAAGGAGCGCAATGTCACACTTATGTCGAGCAAGTGCTTGCAATACCTTATGCCTCTTGATAGGGTTTCCCAGCCCACAGACATTCCACGTGATTATTTTCAAAGCGCCGGGGCAGTGCCAAGGTGCCACCACAGAATCACTACCAAATACTGCAGAGGAATACCCCCAGCCTGGTACCCCTCCCCGTCTATAAGTAGGCAATTATCCCATCTAATAACATTCAATGGAGTGTACCCCCTCCCCACCCCCTGCCCCTCCCTCCTCCTCCCCCCTCCCATCCCTCCCCCCCGCCCCCCCATCTCCCCTCTCCTCCAAGGTCTCCCGTCCAGCCATAGCCTGGACTACTTCCTATGGCAGCGGGTTCGCCCCTCCAACACTTCACCCTCCCTAACAAGAAAATTAAAAGGAAAAAAAAAAGAGACACAAAGTCTCTGCTGCGAACCCCTGTATCGGGGCTCCCACTCCCGTCGCTATCGCCCTCCACTCGCCTGTTCTCATAAGGTCTCTGCACACCCCCCCCCCCCAGATGACCTCCCATCTCCCCCGCCCTCCCCCCTCGTCGAATACCTGAATCTCTGCTTTATCGAGGCCAGTCCTCTCTACTCCCCCGACTGCCCCCCTTGCCTCAAGTCGTAGCCCCCCCTGTAGAGGGATAAAGAAGGGGAGGGAGGGGGGAGGGTCAAGCAGGAACACAGGGGCAGAGACATTGCAATAAGGGAAATAACCAGGGATCCAACAAAGCAGCAGCAATTATAACAAAGTAACCATTGCAACAAAATAACAAGGATACAATGTCTCCCCTGGCATGAGAAATGTTACCAAGGTAATGAAACGCTGTATCCCAGCCTAGTACACTACATGAAAGGCAAAACCAAGAGTTCTCCCATGATAGTGGAAGCTGCGGGGAGGCCGTCAAGAGCCAGTCGGCCCCCGGGGGCTCCAGTTCTCCCTACTACACATGGGGAGGTACACCCCACTCCCAGACAGTCATGTAGCAGTTAGGAAGTCGATTGATCTGGCAGAGAATCCAGGAAGGTAGCCGCCTCTTCCAGGGTTGCTAGAATGTGAGTGCGGCCTTGGTGATCGACCCGCAGCCGAGCCGGGTAGAGGAGTGAGAAGCGAATGCCGCGGTTAAACAGCTGGGTACAGATCCCCGAAAAAGCCCTGCGTTGTTGACTGACGAGGATCGAATAGTCCTGGAATACTAAGATCGGCTCGGTGTCCTGTTGATTCCGCCGTCGGCCCCTTGCCGCTTTTAGCACCTCCTCTTTCTGTCTGTAGTCGAGAAAGCGGGCAATTACTGCACGTGGTTTCCTGGCCTGCTCTCTTCTTTGGCCCAGCCGGTGTACCCGCTCTATTTTGAGTGATTCTCCTCCCAGATTTGGCAGGAGGCTCCCAATCCATGATTGTAAATATTCAAGTAGGGCACTATCAGCGACACTCTCAGGAACACCGATGAATCGCAGGTTTTTTCTCCTACCTCGGTTCTCCAGTTCATCGAGTTTATCCCCTTGCTGCTTCACCAAAGTCTCTAGAGCGGCCACTTTGGCCACCACCGAGTGTTGCGTGTCTTCCACATCGGACACCCTTGTCTCCACTTGCTCCAGTCGCTCCTCCACCGTCGTGAAACGTTGTCCAAGCGTTTGAATTTGCTCCACCAAATCCTGGAAGCGTGTGCTGAGCGCCTGCACCACTGCGGCACTAACCTCGGCCACGAAATCTGGCGGGGTGCCCGGTTTCGGGCTAGATGGTGAGCCTTCTGCCGTTTATACCTCCGTAGGGCGGGGTCTCTCTTTTCGCGGAGCTTTAGATGCCATCGGGTCAGCAATGTTATATGCACCACGTCCCACGCAGGGCACCGCTCCCGTGGAATAGCAGAGGTAGAGCTGTGCAGTTGCAAACCCCCGCTGTAAAGAAGATAAGTCGCTGTAGAAGAGTTGTCTGCCCAAACCAGGCAGGGACGGCCGCGGGGCTGCAGACCCAATACCCCAGGAGGAATCTAGTAGATAGGGCAGTAAAAGAAAGTCCTACCACACTTTGGCGCGCTTTCTCCTAGACACCAGTGCTCGCTGTTGTCAGGCAGGGGGGCCGCAGATCTCCTCGCCGCCCGAGGCCCTGCAAGAAATATGGAGAGCGCTGTGCCCCAACGAAAGAGGTATCCGATCTCCTTTGCTTATGGCGGCAGCCACTCTCCCCCGAGCGGGCAGAAGTAATCCCAGGCCTCCGCTCTGCTGGATCTACAGTGCCCCCCGAAGGATCAACTAGCCGCGGAAGCGGGAGAGAGGATAGGGGCGCTCAAGTGCGTCTCGGTGCTCTTCCCCCCTGGTCCTCTCCAAACAAAGCAGTCACTGGTCTCACCTCTCCTGTGAGTTCAGCCCTCCGTGAGCGTGGCGTTGCTGGTAGTGGCGGGGAACTGTCCGGGCGCACCTCGTCCCACTTCTTAGCAAAAGAAGTCGCCTGCCCGGATCGTGGGAGGATGCCGCCGGCCTGCTCCCGCCGAAGTTAAGCCACCGCGTGTTGATTGAAACGGAGGCTGGCAGTGGCAAGGATGCCCGATCGTACCCCCGGCTTACTTGATAAGTAGCCCACGGTCTTCTCCGTTCAGGTATGAAAGGTTGCAGGTCTTTTCGTGTCTCCAAACACCGGATCCCGCACAAGGAGAGCTGACGACGGCGGTGGGGGAAGTGCCCGAATGGCCTCTGCACATTCCCTGTTTCGCTGAACTTTCTTCGCCAGTTAAGTGGGGATGGCCGCGAATCGCTTCAGCGGCCGAGGGTCGAAGCCCCGTCAGGGGAGAATCAATACCGGTGATAGAGAGGAATTGTTTAGAAAGATTTGTAGCAGTTTTGTGAGGGCGATCGCCCGGAGCTGATCGCGAACCGGCCGATCAGCTCATTGCCCAGACCGGAAGTCGTCCAAACCTTTTTTAAACCTAGCTACACTAACAGCCTTTACTACATCCTCCGATAAAAAATTCCAGAGTAAGATTACACGTTGAGCGAAAAAATATTTTCTCTTATTTGTCTTAAATAGTTTACCCTGTAGCTTCAATGCATGTCCCCTAGTCTTTCTATATTCTGATAATGTAAACAATCGATCTACGTTTACCCGTTCCACTCTGTTCATTAATTTACAGACTTCTCTCATATCTCCTCTCAGCCGTCTCTTTTACAGGTTAAAAAGCCCTAACTTTTTTAGCCTTTCTTCATAGGGGTATCCTTCCATCCCCTTTACCATTTTGGTGGCTCTTCTCTGAACCTTTTCTAATAACGCTATATCCTTCTTAAGATACGGCGACCAGAACTGCACACAATATTCAAGGTGTGGTCGCACCATGGAACGATACAGAGGCATTATAATATCCTTTGTTTTATTTTCCATTCCTTTCCTTATGATACCTAGCATTCTATTTGCTCTCTTGGCCGCCGCTGCACACTGGGCCAAGGGTTTTAACATGTTGTCCACAAAGGTGCCTAAAGCACAGTTACTTACCTGTAACAGGTGATCTCTGGGAACAGCAGGAATAAGTCTTCACATATGGGTATCGTTGGTACCGACAGAGCCTGCACGGGAACGCTCCCCAGCGTAAATCAGAACGCTTTTGGGAGCATCCCACCACGCCTGCGTGCTGCCTTCCCGCCTTTCCCAACTGTCTCTCCTCAGTTGAGTTTTAAAGCTGAGACAAAGAGAGAGAGAGAGAGAAGGGAGAGAGATAGATAGAGAGATACAACTCCTAGGGGAGGTGGGAGGGTTGTGAAGACTTATTCCTGCTGTTCCCAGAGATCACATGTTACAGGTAAGTAACTGTGCTATCTCCAGGAACAAGCAGGAATGTGTCTTCACATATGGGGACTCCCAAGCTAAGATGTCTGGAGGAGGCCCCAGCATGTTGCAATCTAAAGATGGGCCATGCTTATCCCTCAAAACCTCAGGCATCCCAGGGATGGAGGGTAGGAGTTGAACTAGAAAAGAAAAAGAGATGCTGTGGAACAGCTCAACTAAACAAGGTATCCAGAGGGGAGTCCTTGTGTAAATCATAAATATTAGAAAAATGTTGAGTCTTAATTTTCTAATATGGATCTCATTCAGAAATATTACAAAAATATTTGTTGAGGGTAATAAGGGTCTGTGGTTGAGAGCCAGATCATTATCCTCAAAGAAATTCCACCAATGTGAAGTAGAGGGAAAAAAATAATTTTGCAATACAGGAAGAGATGAGAAGTCCTCATGGCCAGAACTAACCCTAGAAGAAGTACTAGGGGAGTTCAATGAGGTTGGACTTTTGAGAATAGGTAAAGCTTCTGTAAAGTCCAAAAATTGAACTTCTTGTCCTTGGAGCAGAATAAGGTCCTAGGAAGAGTGGAAATAATCTGACTGGTTGGGAAGAAAAGGTAAAAATACCCTTTGCAGAAAAAAGGGGATAGATCTTTAAGACCCCCTTTATTCCAATGAAAAATAAAGATATTTGTACTAGGCGTTGAGCCTCCAATTTTTTGAAGATCAGTAAAAGTCATTGAAAGTGATGTCACTTATGTTGAAGACTTTACATGAAGAGCTTCAGGTGTGACGTAACCTAAAAGGTAACGGTAAAAGAAGGTATTTGGTAAAATACACCCTAGAAATTGGTTGTCCCTGAGTTTATGGTATGCTGGGGCAGCATTAATATGGGCAGTAGACAAATCTTTCAAAGTCAGATGATGTATAGAGATTGACGCAACAACAAGAAGGATTAAGACCTACTTGAGAATCTTGATGGAGAATCTGTCTGGTTAAATATGGAAGAACTATAGAAAAAGTTTCATAAAAACTGGTAATATGTTCTTCACTTACAGGGATAGGATCAGACTTCTTGAAAAGATCTAGCCCCTGAATAACCAGGTCTCGAGACGTACGTGAATGAGTGCAGAGGAGATCCTTAGTCTTAAGACAGCAAGTCTGGATCCTTCTACAATTTCAATTAGTAGCTGTAGAAAAAGACGCAATATAAGGGGATACCATGTTTGTCTCTTTATGAGGGCAATATGAGTATCATGCGTTCTCCTGTTTAACATAAGCAACCATGAAGTATAGGAAATTAGAAGGAGAGTAGTGAATAAGGACCAACTGCAGTGAAAAAAATGCATCCCTGTTGAGGAAGTTCCAGTGAGATGTGGAACAACCAGGGAATTGTGCAATTTTCTACACTTTCACGTGGTCTAAACCCTGGTTACCTTTTCTTAAAAAGAAATTTTAAGGAATATGGAAAAGTAGGAAAAAAACAGTCATGTAGGAACATGACTGGTAGAGTCTACCAGCTGAAGCCCTTATTAACTATCTGGCCAGTTACCTATTAGGAGTAGCCCTGAGGCTCTCTGGCAAAAGCCCACAGTTGCAGAGCTTTGTTGTAGAATTGCAGAGAGCATGTTATAGGTTACTTAGGTCTGGCTGTTGAATTGCCAGTGTGCAACCTAATCTATTCTGTTGGAGCCAAGAGAACTGAACGTGGCTAAGAATAGTAGACAGGCCTGATGCCTGCAACAATAAATAGTCCAAATGAGTTCTGGATCTCCTTTGGACTTATCTGTTATTAAGGCAGCATAAAAGTTAGGTCCCCTAGGTTGGAGAGGACCGACAGACATAATTTGGAGTAGTAATACCCAATTTTTGTCCGAAAAGCTGCCTTAAAAAGATATGTGAGAAGGAGATGAACTGCAAAAAGGGGAGAAAACTGTGTATGGAAACTAGTCACTGGAGTAGGTTTTGGAGAAAACCCTAAGGCTTAGAGGATAAGCCCTCCAGTTGATTAGTAGTACTCTTAGAGACTGAATGTCTGGACTAAGAGGGATAGAAATTAATACAGAGTTGAGAAGACTTACAATTTAGTAAGTCTGAAGGGATAGGGTCCCCTTGCAGTTAAAAGTATGAGATATCCTCGTACAGGAAAACTGACAAGGTGAAAGGTACAGTTCACCCTGTTGTTGTTAGTTCTCCTTTTTGTTTTAAAAGGAGAAACCTGTTATCTCTGGGGTATGATAGTCCTTAATAGCTCTTAGTTAGAAGGATAGATTTCTCTTGTAGCAAGTGATTCATGCCCAGAGCCGAGGACTGAGTTAATGTATGACTGATATCTCAGCATGGATGAGATGACTTTTAGATGCTTCTGTTGAAAAGAAGTAGGTTCAAGTTCTAACCCTCACACAGAAAAAGTGAATAAAATATCAGAAACCCTGCGATTGCTGGGTTTGCTGAGCCTGTTGAGGTTTTGATTTTCTTAGTCTGGTGTGGTGTTGCCCATCATTGGAAACATCTGTAGAATGGGTAGAAGATGGATAAAACTTTTTCCCCTTGGGGGAATAAAGCTTTTTATGAGATTTTTTATTAGCTGGGATAGAGGAGAGTTTGGACAATCCTCAAAGTAACAGCATCAGTGCTCAACTGATTAGCTTGAAATAAAGCCTCCTTGTTGAAGAGATTTTCACCAGTACAAGGAATATTTCCCAGCCTTTCCTGAACCCATCTGTCCAAGTCAGAAACTTGGAGCCAGGCTAAGCGTCATGCTCCTATGGCTATAGCAGAAGTTCTGCTAATAGATTCAAAACAGTTCAGGGAGGCACGATTAAGAAACCTAGTGATATTTTGAGCATGATTGACTAATAAGGAATAGTCTGCTCTTTTATGCTCTGGAAGAAAAGGGTTCAAAAACTAAGTTCTTTGTGACCTCTTCAAGAGATAATCCCATATAGAAAATATATGAGATAATTTTTGCTGAAAGCATGGATACCTGGAAGCATCGACGTCCAAAGGCATCTAAAGTCCTAGACTCATGACCTGGCGGATAAGAGGAGTGCTTCTTTGCACTCTTAATATGCCTCATTGCTGATTCTACAACAATAGAATGATGAGGAAGTTGAGTCTTTTGAAAACCTGGAGAAGGTGGCACCTTGTACATAGTGTCAAGTGTCTTGGAATGTGGGGATACCATTAAAGGAGTTTCCCACATTCTGAACAGTAGATCTTGTAAGATCTGATGCACAGGAAGCATGATCTGCTCATTTGCAATCCAGGGAAATTGCAGTGTCTCTGAATTCCCCAGTAAGGATTCTTTACCAGGTATAGAAATGGCAAGTAGCTTTGCCATATCAAGCAGAAAAGCTTGAAAAGAAATCGCCCCCGAAGAGGACTCTTTAAAATGAGGGGTAAAGGCTAGACTTGTAGAAAAATCAGCCCTGTTACCGATGGATTCATCCCAGTCATCGGGATCGGAAGACTGAAAAGGATGAAGCATCGGATTTTCTTTAAAGCGATGTCTTTGGTACCGCCCGAGGTCTGTACCGAGACGAGTCGGTACCGAATCTTCCATGCTAGAGATAGATTCCAGGCTCGGCATCGAGGGAAGCGATTCTGTTGAAGCAAGCATGGATGGTACCGACACCGATGCCGATGCCGATGTCGATACCAGTACCGGTACCGAAGGCGATACAGATACTCGAGGAACGGTCTGCAGCAACTCTAACGGTACCGAAGTAGCCGAGAGTGCTAGACTACGTTCATCGGTGAGGAGTGTTTCGTCCATCACCATAGCCAATGCCAGGGTGTCGGTACCGCCCGAAGCAGACACAACCACCGAGCATGGCCCAGGTATGTTCCTCGAGGTAAGAACCTCGGGAACAACCCGGAGCCCCGTTAATGCTTTGGAGCCCGAAGACTCCCGCTGGGGCTTTATTACCAAGATGTCCTCGAGGGCAAGGCCGAAGCCATCTCGATGCTGAGCAGGAGATCTACCACTCGAGGACTAGCTAGTCTTTACAGACTTTTGTTTGGTTACCTGATCATGTGAAGAAGATATTCTAGCTGGTAACATCAAAGGGGATGTGAACCGGGTATCGAGTTCTGCTCGATTCTGAAGACTTCTTCTGTTTGAGCTCCAGCAGGAGAGGCTAAACATTTAGACACCAAGTATGCGTGTCTGAAAAAAATCTCTGTACCGCCACACTTTGAGCATTTCTTAAGGATAGTGGCTGGCTTTTCCATAACGGAAGGGTAGAGGCCTAGTGGCCTAGAAACCGTCAGGCACTAAACAGGAAAAAATTTTTAAGGAAAGAAGAAATTCTTCAGGAAAAGGAAAGAAAAGTACCGGCGGTACCGGTAGCGTCGATGGAAGGCAGACGCGACCACAAAAAAGTTACAAAATAAAAAGAAGAATTTTCTGCGGTGACAGGAATACGTCCTGCCGGCTCCGCGGAAAACGTAAAACTGAGGACAGACAGTTGGGAAAGGCGGGAAGGCAGCATGCAGGTGTGGTGGGATGCTCCCAAAAGCGTTCTGATTGGACGCTGGGGAGCGTTCCCACGCAGGCTCCGTCGGTACCGACGATACCCATATGTGAAGACTCATTCCTGCTTGTTGCTGGAGATATCTTTTTCCTGGGTGGTGGTTCCTAATGTGGAACCTTGCATCGTGTAACCATAGTTTTTGGTTTTTCTTTCCTAGGTGCATAACTGCACTTGTCCACATTAAATTTCATCTGCCATTTGGATGCCCAGTCTTCCAATTTATCAAGATCCTCTTGCAATTTTCCACAATCCTCATGGGTTTTTAACAACTTTAAATAGTTCTGCATCATCTGCAAATTTGATAACCTAACTCATTATTCCCTTTACCGGGTCATTTATGAATATGTCAAAAAGCAGCGGACCCAGCACAGATCCCTGGGGTACACCACTATTCACCTTTCTCCATTGGGAAAATTGGCCATTTAGCCCTACCCTCTGCTATCTATATTTTAATCAGTTCCTGATCCACAATAATATACTGCCTCCTATCACATGACTCTTTAGTTTTGCCAAGTCTCTGATGAGAGACCTTGTCAAAGGTTTTCTGAAAGTCCAAATACACTATATCAACTGACTCACCTTTGTCTACCTGTTTATTCACACCTTCAAAAAAATATAACAGATTAGTAAGACAAGATCTTCCTTGTCTAAAGCCATGTTGGTTGTCTCCCATTAAGCCATGGCTATCTACATGTTCAGCAATTTTGTTCTTTATGATGGTTTCTACCATTTTTCCCAGTAGTAACATCAGGCTCACCGGTCTGTAGTTTCGCGGATCACCCCTGGAACCCTTTTTAAAAATTGGCGTTACGTTGGCCATCCTCCAATCTTCAGGTATTACAGATGGTCCTCATACCCCTCAGGCCAGCCTCCGGAAAGTCCCATTCATCTTGATTCATCTGTTTAATCACCCGATAGAGAGGGAAAACAGTGTGTCTCTTCCGAACCACCTGGAACAAGGTGTCTGTAAAGAATGGGAAATCAGTGTTAATTTCTCTTGTCCAAAGACCTGCACAATCCAGGACTCCTCCTCCTGAAGAATCTCGCTTTCCTTGAGCTCAGGCAGCTCATTCCCTAGGACTGCTACAGCTTCCTGGTCCTCCAGCTCATCAGACGGGACCAACCCAGTCTCATCCCGTGTGTCCATATCTAGATGCCTGCAACTTGACACCGGCTCGTCCTCCGTTCTTGTTGACGCACTAGCCTCAATCAAATCTCTCTTACTGGCCCCTTCCGGAGTCCCAAGGAAATGTTGCCCCCCTTCTACCTTATGCATCAAAAGGACAAACTGGAAGAAAAAAACTCCCTGGAAAACCTCTACCACCGCCTCCTGTGATGTAGAGGCATGAGGGGTTCTGGGTTCCTTTCTTCTTCACCATGGGTAAGGCGCGGACCAGGCCCTCTTCTTCCTCATCCAGGGACGCCACTCCCACTGAGGAGCACCTCTCCTCAGACACCAGAAAAGCCCCTCGGATCCTCCAGAGGTTCCCACCGTCTGCATCCTGTTTGTCCTTACATCGATGAAACCATCCTCCGCGTCAGAAGCCCTCTGCTGATACTGCATCCCTCTGGGACCCACAAGCCAGGCAAGGGGTCTTTGAAGGCATTCTGGCTTTTGTCCTTGAAACACAAGGCATGGTGAAAAATGCTTCTTGGCTTACCCAGAAAAGTGATAGCTGAAAAGCCCAGCTCTCCATTTGTCTTGAGCTGTTATATTAAATTTTCTTTTTTTTTTTTAAACATCCTTTTACTTGCTATCACCTAGAGAAAATAAAGCACGATTGAAAATGGCACCCCTCCCTCCCCCACACTCAATGCACCAACACCCACAGGGAGTGAAGAATTGCTGTCTGGCGTTTCCCGAGCAGCCCTGTGGCCTATTCCCCCCCCCCCCCCCCACTACACAGTCTATCCAAATGATGGCCCCTGCTGAGGAAATACCCCGCCACCGCCAAAGAAACTCAAAGCAAAAAAAGAAACCAAC
The DNA here is from genome assembly GCA_033557465.1 of Ichthyophis bannanicus. NCBI lineage: Eukaryota > Metazoa > Chordata > Amphibia > Gymnophiona > Ichthyophiidae > Ichthyophis > Ichthyophis bannanicus. The sequence goes on along the minus strand of CM066033.1, from coordinate 363,895,283 downwards.
ACCCGACAGAGCTAAAGATCCTGCGCTCTGCGTGAGCACCACTGATGAAGCCCCAACTTCCCACCCGCAGTAGTGGTGGGAAAATCCCCGAGTGTGCAGAAATGACTGGCTGCCCCCACTGAAGTGGCTCCTCACCTTTTGATGGGTTCAGGAGCTACGGAAGTGAAGAAAGAGTAAGAAGGGTCTACTGCCTATAACCCTGTCTGTCTGGAGCTTCTTCATTTTTTTTCTTTTGTAACTTTAAATGTAGCAACTCAGCAGTTCCTCTGGTTACCAAAGAGGCAGTGTCCCTTCCCAAAGAGACTGTGCCTCTGCAGCACCCCCCCCCCCCCACCCTGGGAACCAGGTAAATAGAACAATCTACTCCCAATTCCCCTTCAGCGAGTTCACCCATGGAGTCACATCACTCCAATTGCTTGGAGACTGAGATACTGGGGGTTGGGAGGCAGTGCTGGCTACCCATATATGCTGAGGTCATAACATTTAACATGCTCAGCCTCAAAGCTGCTGGTGAGGCGTGATTACCCACAGGTCAGGACTGGTCTGGAGGAACGATAAGGAAGTCCCCAATCTCATCTTCATATCTTCATAGTTAGAGATGCATCCTCTGGGAAACTAAGGAACATAGCATAACAGAAGAGACAGTGGTCCTGGTCATGGCCTGCATTCAAGCAATGGAGGCAACCAGATGAGGATCATCATTCTGGAATTTTCTGGCACACTGCAGTCAGGAACAAACTCTATACAACATAACCTTTTTTTAAATAAAAGAAATGAAAGAAAATTAAAAAATAGACAAAGAACAAACAGTTGAGGGAGCGCTTTATTTCATGTCCATTTGGCAGTGCAGAAAGAACAAAGCCGAGGAGATGAGGAGACTGCTACACACGGGAAGGGCTGGGCATGCTCAGAACTTTACACATCGTTACAAATTCTGAAAGACCTGTTCTGTCCCAGTGTCTTTATATGGCTTGTATGCCTCACTCAATCCTGTTTGCTGATGGTATTCTAGGACCTGGGTAATTGGTATCCGATTTAGTGCTATTTGATATGACAGGTTAGGAAAGCGTAGTTACTCACCTGTAACAGGTGATCTCCGGGAACAGCAGGAATTTAGTCTTCATATATGGGTATCGTTGGTACCGACGGAGCCTGCGCAGGAATGCTCCCCAGCGTCCAATAGGAACGCTTTTGGGAGCATCCCTCAGCACATGCGCGCTGCCTTCCCACCCTTCCAACTGTCCCTCTTCAGTTAAGTTTGTAGCTGAGTGAAAGGATAGAGGGAGAGAGGAAAGAGACAGAGAGATAGAGAGACAACTCCTAGGGGAGGTGGGTGGGTTGTGAAGACTAAATTCCTGCTGTTCCCGGAGATCACCTGTTACAGGTGAGTAACTACGCTATCTCCAAGAACAAGCAGGAATGTAGTCTTCACATATGGAGACTCCCTAGCTGAAGATGCCAGGGAGATGACCCCAGGAAGCTGCCACCTTTGGTGAGGTGGGCCATGCTTCCTCCCATGGATCTCTGGCATCCCACCAGGGTTGGTGGGTAGGCGTTGTATTTAGGTTCAAAAGAGATTTTGAAGAACAGCCTGGCCAAAGAAGGTATCCCGACGGGAGGCTTTATCTAGGCAGTAGTGGGCTGTAAAGGTATGTACCAAAGCCCAGGTGGCTGCTCGACAAATGTCATCAATAGACACAGAATGAAGGTTAGCCATAGAGGCTGACACAGCTCTCACATTATGAGCTGTGACGTGTCCTTGAAGAGGAAGGCTCTTACTCTCATAAGCAAAGGATACGCACTGTGCAATCCATTTGGATAAAGTCCTCTTGGAGACTGGAAGTCCCAAATGGCTAGAATCAAAAGCAATAAAAAGTTGAGAAGACTTTCTATGTTGCTGTATTCTTTGTAGGTAAAAAGCTAAGGCTCTTTTACAGTCCAAAGTGTGAAGATTCTTCTCTGCATTAGAGGCATGAGAGAATACAGGAAGATAAATCGCTTGATTTAAATGAAAAGGCGAAACCACCTTTGGCATAAAGTGTGGATGAGTTCTAAGGACAACCTTATGATAAAATCTAGTGTAAGGGGGATCAGCCACTAAGGCTTGCAATTCACTAATGCGACGTGCAGAGGTGATTGCAATTAGGAAGATGACCTCCCAGGACAGAAACGTTAGGCTAGTAGTGGCTAAAGGTTCAAAAGGCAGTTTCATGAGTTGCCCAAGAACTAGATTTAAATCCCACGCCACCGGTGGTGGTTTGATGGGAGGTTTTGTTAAAAGAAGACCTCTCATAAATCTGGATATGAGAGGATGAGAGGAAATTGGTTGTCCATTTAGAGACTTATAGGAAGCTGTAATTGCGTTAAGATGGACCCTTACTGAATTGGTCTTTACACCAGAATTTGATAAATGAAGTAGATACTTTAGTATTGACTCCAAAGGTAACACCAGGGGGTTTAACCCCCTCTGGGAACACCATATAGTGAAACGTTTCCACTTAAAGGCGTAAGATCGTCTTGTGGAAGGTTTTCTAGAAGCCTGAAGGATATCCTTTACCTGTTGGGAAAAGTTGAGATCCTGAAGATTTAAGCTCTCAGCAACCAGGCCATGAGATGCAGGGACTGGGGATTCGGGTGCCGTAGCGTTCCGCTCTCCTGGGAAAGGAGATCTGGAGCACAGCCTAACTCCAGAGGTGCAGCTTGAGAGAGATGTAGAAGCAATGGGATACCATGTTTGGTGTGGCCACTGTGGCGCTATGAGGATCATACGACCTCTGTCTCTCTGAAGCTTGAAAAGCGTTTTGGGGATGAGGGGAATGGGTGGGAAGGCATAGAGGAAATCCTGACTCCAGTGAAGGAGGAAGGCATCCCTTACCTGGCAATTGTGAGCCGGAACCCTGTAACAGAACCAGGGAAGTTTGGCATTCAGTGGACTTGCAAAAAGGTCTATGACTGGAGTCCCCCAGATGTGAAATATCTTTGTCACCTGGTCTGGGTGGAGAGACCATTCGTGAGGCAGCAAAACTCAGCCGAGTCAAAGCCCTTGAGGGGGCTGAACCTGCGGAGCAGGTTGAGCTCTCGGGCCTTTTGGCTTCTTCTGCTGTTTGAATTATTGTTGTTGTCCCTTTTGGGCAACTTGACTGTGAGCTTGGCTTTGCTGCGTATAGGATGGATAAAACTTCCTCTTTTTGCTGAAAGAGGGTTTCTTATAGCGTTTCTTCCTGGTTGGAGTGGCTGTAGATTTTGACAATCTATCTAAGGTGATATTGTCAGCATCTATCTCATTAGCCTTTTCCTGCCAATTTTTGCCAAAGAGATTTTCTCCTGTGCAAGGAATGTTGCCCAATTTATCCTGTACCCAAATCTCCAAGTCTGATGCCTGAAGCCAGTCAATCCATCATGCACCAATGGCAATAGCAGAGGTTCTGCTGATGCATTCAAAGCAGTCAAAGGCTGCACGATTGACAAACTTGGAGACATCTTGAGCATGCCTGACAAGCGTAAGGAAGTCTTGTCGTCTCATCTGGGAGACGTGGGCTCATGAGCTCCAAATCTCCTGTGACCTCCTTGAGGAACATACCCATATATAAGATATATGAGCTGATCATAGCTGAAAGTACGAAAGCTTGAAAGGTTCGACGCCCAAAAGCATCAAGAGTCCTGCATTCACGACCTGGAGGATTGGATGCATGTCTCTTTACACTTTTCATCCTACGCATGGCTGACTCCACTACCAGGGAATGGTGAGGCAGCTGAGTCTTTTGAAATCCAGGGCATGGTGGAACTCGATACATGGTATCAAGCCTCCTAGAATGAGGAAATGTGGTCAAAGGTGTCTCGCACATTCTGAGCATCAAATCATGAAGAATTTCATGAATGGGCAGAGTAGCTGCCTCCTTTGGAGCTTTAGGATAGTGGAGAATTTCCAATTCCTTTGCTCTAGGTTCCTTTTTAGGAGCTACCGTGATTGAAAGGCCTTTGGCAACATCACGAATAAAATCCTGAAAGGACATGTCTTCTGGAGGCGACATTCTGCGTTGGGGAGAAGAGTCTTCCGGGAGAAAAACTCTGCTACCAGCAGAATTATCAGAGTCATCGGAATCAGAGGATTCGAAGTATCTCTGATCACGATGTTCATGCAAGGCACGGTCCCGGTATCGATCGAAGTTGGTACCGAGTTGATCCGGTACCGATCTTTCAATGCCAGGCAAAGACGGCATGGGAAGAGTTCCCACCGGGGCTGGTACCGTCGGTGCTGGTACCGGTATCTGTGCTGGTACCGGCATCGGTACTGGTGTCGGTACCGGTGCCTGTTGAACCATCGGTTTCAATGGTACCGCAGCTGTAAGGAGAGCTGCAATACTGCGCTCGATAGTGAGGAATCTCTGGTCTATCGACGCTGCCGATGCCTGGGTGTTGGTACCGGTGAAAGCAGCCGGGACCCTTGAGCATGGCACCAGTAGTTCTGTCGAGGCCGAGGCCCCGAGAACATCCTGGAACCCCGTTGATGCTTTGGAAGCTGAAGCCTCCTGCCGGGGCTGTTTTGCCGGTGTGGTTCCCTCAAGGGCAATGCCAATGGCTTCTCGATGCTTTGCAGGAGAGCTACCCTTTGAGGACCAGCTTTTATGTTTAGTTACCCGAGATCCATGGGAGGAAGAGGCGGCTCTTGAAGACGTTGATGCAATGGATCTGGCATCTGAAGAAAAGAGGGTACCGAGCTTTGCAGCCTGGTTCTGTCTTCCTCTTTTAGTCATTCCCACACAGGAGAGACACTCAGATGGAGAATGGTCAGAGCCTAAACATTTAAGACACCAGTCATGGGTGTCGGTGACGGAAATGGTATCGCCACACTTAGTGCATTTTTCAAAAACCACTAGCTGGTTTTTGCATGTTTAAGGAAAAATGGGACCTAGTGCCCAAAATGGCGCCTAGCACCGAAAAAGAAAGTTTCTGAAGAGAAACAATGCAAAATTTATTATTTTTTTTAGAAGAAAAGAAAGGAAAGAACCGGCGGTACCGGTAGGCGTCATGCAGAGGCAAGCACGACCATAAGAAAACAAGAAGAAAGAAGACATTTTCTGCGGTGACAGGGTATGAGTCCCGTCGGCTCCCCGGAAAATGAAGAACTGAAGAGGGACAGTTGGAAAAGCGGGAAGGCAGCGCACATGTGCTGAGGGATGCTCCCAAAAGCGTTCCTATTGGACGCTGGGGAGCGTTCCCGCAGAGGCTCCGTCTGTACCGACGATACCCATATGTGAAGACTGCATTCCTGCTTGTTCCGGGAGATTGTATTATTTTGTTTGACTTTGTGTTATCTCCACAAAGGACCTGGCAGTGGAGAGTTTGTGTTGCTGTTACTAACGAGACTCTAGAATTTGTATATTAGGTATCTTGAACATTACCTGTGAGAGTATAATTTTGGATGCCAAAGCTGCCATTGGTAGATAAGCTAGTGGGTGGAGGAGAGACCAAGGACTTAAAGACAGGAATGGGTGAGACTTGGTGGCTGGAAGGGGAAGTAAGATCAGAGACACAAAGATGTCCTGTCCACTTAGCACAGACCCCAGGGAGGCTAACATTACATACTGTCATGTTTTCAGGGCACCATGGTGTTATGGGGTCCCATCTTAATTTTTTCATCAGAAACCCATTCAATCGATGGTATATCACTGCCTCTTCAGTTTGGCTAAAAATCCAGCAAGATTCTATAGCATGCATGCTTCTATCCATATAACAAAAAAACATTCCTGTAAGTTACTTAGGTTGTGAGACAAAATCTATGAAAGTATATCTGATTTGTAAATGTACATGCACTACTTTGCATCCCCTCCCTCTTGCAGAAAAAGTAGATTAATCAATCAAATTGTTATTTACAGTCTGCCTTCCAATGGATGTGTTCAAAGTGTAGATCATAATAGTGAACAGTAATAAGAAAAAGAATATAATAAAACTCCTAACATTTAAACAGTTGAAAGGAACAGACAAATAATTATCAAATGAAAAAGAACTGAGACTTACAAAAGTGCAAATTATGCAGTCGCATCTTGTGGCACAGGGAAACTATATGTGTGGATCCTTTTGAAAATTTGCTGCACTGAGGGGGATCCTTTCATTTCTTAAACCAAGATAAATTTATGGATTACCTTTCTGGTTGTAACCAGTTTAAGTGTATTCCAGTCTTGCTGTTTCTAAAATGACGACTCATTCTGTTAAAAGTTGCAGCGTTATATAAACAGATATAAAAAATAGCTTACCTTGAAACATGTAAAATGCCAACAGATAAAGACCATACAGCTAATCCAGTCTGCCCATCCATAAGAACAATTAAGCTCTCACTTCCATTCATCCACCAGCCTTTCTTAGATTACTCCTCAGTCTATCCCCCTTTCACCTTCATCCTGTTATCCCCTTGTTACAGAGCTTCCTTTCAATTGAGAGAGACACACCTCCTGTGCATTTATATCAGAGATATTTAAATCTCTATCATATCTTCTATTCTCCTGCCTTTCTTCCTTCAAAGTATACACATTGAGCTCTTTAGGTCTATCCTCATAGGCTTTATGACAAAAACCAATGAACATTTTAGCAGTTTCCCTATGGGCCGACTCAATCCTATTTATATCCTTTTAGGTTGAGATCGCCAGAACTGTGCACAGTACTCCAAATGAGGTCTCACTAGAGACGTATACAAAGGCACAATCACCTTTTTCCTGCTGACCAATCCTCTCTCTATGCACCCAAGCATTCTTCAGGCTTTTGCAGTCACATTTTCTACCTGTTTGGCCACTTCAAGTTCATTCAATATGATCACCCCGGTCCTGCTCTTCTTTCGTGCAATAAAGCACAGTTACTTACCTGTAACAGATGATCTCTGGGAACAGCAGGAATAAGTCTTCACATATGGGTACGTCGGTACCGACGGAGCCTGCGCAGGAACGCTCCCCAGCTTCCCAAAAAGGAAAGCTTTTGGGAGCATCCCACAGCGCCTGCGCGCTGCCTTCCCGCCTTTCCTAACCGCCTCTCCTCAGTTCGAGTTTTAAAGCTGAGACAAAAGAGAGAGAGAGGAAAGGAAAGACAGATAGAGAGATACAACTCCTAGGGGAGGTGGGAGGGTTGTGAAGACTTATTCCTGCTGTTCCCAGAGATCACCTGTTACAGGTAAGTAACTGTGCTATCTCCAGGAACAAGCAGGAATGAGTCTTCACATATGGGGACTCCCTAGCTGAGATGCCTGGGAGAACCCAAAGGATATGAAACCCTGGGAAGGGTTCTACCTCCTCCTATGGATCTCAGGCATCTATCCAGGGATGGAGGGTAGGAGTTGATTAAGAATGGAACAGGTGTTTGAGAACAGCCTGACCAAACAAGGCATCCCGGCGGGAGTCCTTGTCCAAGCAGTAATGGGCTGTGAAGGTATGAACAGAGGCCCAGGTGGCTGCTCGACAGATCTGGTCGATGGACACAGAATTTAGATGAGCCATAGAGGCGGCCATGGCCCCTCACATTATGGGCTGTGACATGGCTCTCCAGAGAAAGGTTCTTACTCTGGTAGGCGAAGGAAATACACTGAGCAATCCAATTGGACAGTGTCCTCTTAGAGACTGGAAGTCCCAAATGAGAGGGATCAAAAGCAACAAAGAGCTGGAAAGACTTTATATGTTGCTGTGTTCTTTGTAAGTAAAAGGCAAGAGCTCTTTTAAAATCCAGAGTATGAAGATGCTTCTCTGCATTTGATGCATGAGGAGCTGGAAAAAAGACAGGTAAATATACCTCTTGATTAAGATGAAAAGGTGAGACCACTTTAGGCATAAAGTGTGGATTGGTCCTAAGAACTACCTTATGATGGAACCTTGTATAATGTGGATTACCCACTAAGGCCTGCAGCTCACTGATGTGGCGAGCTGAGGTGACTGCAATGAGGAAAATAACCTTCCAGGAAAGAAATTTCAAGGAGGTGGTGGCTAAGGGTTCAAAAGGAGGCTTCATAAGCTGACCAAGAACCAGATTTAAATCCCATGCCACCGGAGGAGGCCTAATGGGAGGTCTAGTTAAAGTTAGGCCTCTCATGAATCTTGCAGTAAGAGGATGAGAGGAAACAGGTTGTCCATTGATAGGCTTAAGGGATGCTGCAATAGCACTCAAATGGACCCTTACTGAATTCGTCTTAAGGCCTGCATCGGAAAGATGCAGGAGGTATTCCAACAGAAAATTCAAAGGTAGTGCTAGAGGGCACACCAAATTTGAGCACACCAAATGGAAAATCTTTTCCATTTAAAAGCATAGGAACGTCTAGTGGAAGGCTTTCTGGAAGCATGGAGGATATCCTTCACTTGTTGAGAAAGATTCCAGGTTTGAAGATCTAGGCCTTCAGTAACCAAGCTCTGAGGTGAAGGGACTTGGGGTTTGGGTGCCACAAAGTCCCCTCCTCCTGGGACAGAAGGTCTGGAGCAGCTCCCAAGTCCAGAGAGGGGGCTAGGGAGAGATGCAGAAGTAGAGGGTACCACACTTGGCGTGGCCAGCGTGGAGCTATGAGGATCATAGATCCTTGATCCCTCTGGAGTTTGAACAGAGTCTTGGGAATCAAGGGAATGGGTGGAAAGGCATACAGGAAACCCTGACCCCAGTGAAGGAGGAAGGCATCCTTGGCCTGAACTCCCTGACACGGAATTCTGGAACAGAACCGGGAAAGTTTGGCATTCCACGGACTTGCAAAGAGGTCTATGTACGGGGTTCCCCATTCTTGGAAGATTCTGAGTACCTGATCCATGTGCAGGGACCATTCGTGTGGGAGCAGAACTCGACTGATTCTGTCTGCCCAAGAGTTTTGAATTCCTGGGAGGTAAACTGCCAGGAGATGGATTTGATGCTCTCTGGCGAAGGCCCACAATCTTAAAGCTCCGTTGCAAAGCGACAGAGAGCCAGTTCCTCCTTGCTTGTTTATGTAAAACATGGCTACTTGATTGTCCATATGAATGAGGACTGTCTTGTAGCTGAGCAGGGTATGAAAGACCTTGAGAGCTAGAAAGACTGCTCGAAGCTCCAAGAGATTGATATGGAGAAAGGTCTCCTGTGGGGACCAAGTGCCTTGGGTGGAGAGGTCTTGTAGATGAGCTCCCCAACCTGTTTGGGAGGCATCTGTTGTGAGAGTTGCTTGGGGCAACAACTGTTGGAAGGGGGACCCCAGCAACAGATTTTGAGTGGACATCCACCACTGGAGAGACCAAAAGAGACGATTGGAGGTTGCTATTTGGTCTGAGAGAGCTCCTGATGCTTGAGTCCACTGGGTGGACAAAGTCCATTGGGCTGCTCTCATATGTAGGTGAGCATAGGGTACCACATGCACTGTGGAAGCCATGTGGCCTAGCAGCTGTAGCATCTCCCGGGCAGTTAAGTGTCTCTTTGACTGAACCTGAGAGGCCAACTGCACTAGGCGTAGGCAACGGGCCTGAGGAAGATAGGCCCTTGCAGTGGTAGTATCTAGCCAGGACCCTATGAACTCTAGGGACTGAGTAGGGGTGAGCTGGGACTTTGGGAGGTTTACCACAAGTCCCAGATACTGTAGAATGCGCCTTGTGCAGTCCAGGGAAGTCTGGGCCTCTGATTGAGATGGAGCTCGGATGAGCCAGTCGTCCAGGTATGGGAATAGCAATATTCCCAGAGTGCGTAGAAATGCAGCTACTGTTGCCATGCATTTGGTGAACACTCTTGGGGCAGAGGCCAGACCAAACGGAAGCACCCTGTATTGGTAATGTTTTCCTTGGAAAAGAAAACGGAGGAATCTTCTGTGAGATGGATGGATGAGGACATGTGTGTACGCATCCTTGAGATCTAGAGAACAAAGCCAATCCTAACTTTGAAGGTATGGAAGGAGAGTGCCCAGAGAAAGCATCTTGAACTTCTCCTTGCATAGAAATTTGTTCAATTCCCTGAGATCTAATATGGGTCTGTATCCCTCTGTCTTCTTTGGAATGAGAAAAAAGGGGGAGTAAAACCCTGACCCTTGTTGAATAAGGGGAACTTCTTCTATTGCCGCTTGGGCAAGAAGGGTAGCCACCTCTTGACCTAGAAGGTTGAGAAGAGATATGGGAGAATTGAAGTGTCTCACCATGGTATGGGGAGGAAGGTCTGAGAAATGAAGTTTGTAGCCCTCTCTTATGATGGAGAGGGTCCACTGCTCTGATGTAATCTGCTCCCATCTGGGAGCAAAATGAGCTAACCTTTCTGGAATGGTGAGAGGTTCTGGCTGTTTTAAAGCCAGAAAGGCTAAGTTCTCTAGCATCAAGTCAAAAACCCTGAGGAGGTTGGGTCTGCTGAGTTGCAGCAGCCCCTGTAGTCTTAGGCCTGGCCTGTTTAGGTTGCTGACGCTTAGTAGCAAAGCGACCTGTAGAGGATTGTTGGCCAGAAGTAGAAGGGAATCTGCCCTTTTTGAAAAAAGACTTCTTGAAGGGTTTTTTCTTGGCAGGAATGGAGGTTGACTTTGAAAGTCTATCCAGAGCAGAATTTTCTGCATCCATTTCAGTGGCTTTAATTTGCCATTCTTTGCCAAAGAGGTTTTCACCTGTACAGGGAAGATTTCCTAAGCCATCTTGGACCCAGGGCTCTAAATCAGAAGCCTGGAGCCAAGCAATTCTGCGAGCAGCTATGGCAATGCCAGAAGCTCTGCTGGCACCTTCAACGGAATCAAAGGCTGCCCTGTTGGAAAACTTTGAAATGTCTTGAGTATGCTTAAGCCAAATGAGGAATTCATCCCTTTTATCTTCTGGTAGAAAAGGGAGGAAAGTGTGCAGTTTATCTGCAACCTCCTTTAGAAACATACCCATGTAAAGACTATAGGAGTTGATTCTGGCAATAAGCATACTGGCTTGGAAGATTTTTCTACCAAAAGCATCCAAGGTCCTGCATTCTCTTCCTGGAGGAGCAGAAGAGTGTCTCTTTGTACTCTTTATCCTTTTCATAGCTAACTGCACCACAATGGAATGGTGAGGAAGCTGTGTTTTATGAAAACCAGGATATGGAGGGACACGATACATAGTGTCCAATCTGCGAGAATGAGGAGAGATAGTGAGAGGAGTCTCCCATAAATCAATCATGTGTTCATAAAGAATCTCATGAATTGGTAAGGTGACTGCCTCTTTAGGAGCCTTAGAATAACCCAAAATATCTAATTTTTTTGCTCTAGGCTCTGATTCAGAGGATACTGAAATAGAAAGACCTTTAGCTACTTCTTTTATGAAGTCTTGAAAGGACAAGTCCTCTGGAGGAGACATTCTTCTTTTTGGAGAAGGCGGCTCTTCAGGAAGGGTTATAGATACTTCAGCAGACTCCTCTGATGTATCAGAATCACCAGAGGAATCGAAGTACCGTCTGTCAGGGTGCTCTTCTAACGTATCGAGCAGTATCGACATCGGGCGTCATCGGAACCGGATTGGTACCGATGAGTGTCCCTGGATAAGGAACCGCTGCAGTCGGTATCCTGGTCGATGCTGATGCAGTCGGTACCGGTATCGGCGTTGGTGCCGGTACCCGAGTCGATACCGACAACAGAGTTTGTTGTGGTATCAACGGCATCGCAGCTTGGATAAAGGCACTAATAGCCTGCTGCATGGACAGAACATTCTGATCCATCGACGCCATGAATGCCTGGAACTCGGTACCGGAAGGTTGTGCCGGTACCCCAGAGCATTCTAACAGGTGATCGGTCGAGGCCGTGCCATCGATGTCAACCTGTAACCCCATAGGCACTGTTCCCTCTAAGCTGTGCGCGTGTGCGCGCGCACACACCTCGCCGAGCGAGCACACATACCTTACAACAGAGCGCACAAAAATTACGGTTCTGATTCTGATAGAAAACAACACAGACATCTTAAAATTTCAAAGTTGTTGTGTATTTATGGTTTTCAGAAGTTCTACAATATTTTCTAGTGCAATCAATGTGGTGTACATACTGTATTCTGACGTGTAGTCAAATTTTAAAGTATACAACTCTGAGTGTCGTTATGTGGCGCACAAAAATTTAACCTTCCTTCAAAAGCTGCACAGCTGATATTTTATGTGCACACAGCCTACAGAAAATTAGAGGGAACATTGCCCATAGGTGGAGCTTTGGAAGCCAGAGCTTCCCGCCAGGGTTGTTTTGCCGGTGCAGGATCCTCAAGGGCAAGCCCGGAGGTATCTCGATGCTTAGAGGGAGATCTACCCTTTGAGGACCAGCTGGATTTATGTTTGGTTACCTGAGATCCATTGGGTGAAGAAGCAGCCCTGGAAGACGTCGATGCTACCGAAGCTGCATCAGCGGGAAACAGCACATGGAGCTTAGCTGCTCGGTTCTGTAAACCCCGTTTAGACATCAGAGAGCAGGACGGACAATCCAAAATGGAGTGTTCAGGACCCAAACATTTAAGACACCATTCATGGGTGTCTGTAACAGAAATGGTACCGCTGCACTTAGTGCATTTCTTAAACCTGGAGGCTGGTTTTTCCATGAGGAAATTTCTTGTGAGGCCTAAGGCCCAAAAAGAAAAATACACTAAGTGAGGGAAAAATATATAGGGTTTTTTTTGTTTTTTTTTTAAAGAAAAGAAAGAAAAGACCGGCGGTACCGGTCCGGAGTCGGGGAAGGCAGACACGCGACCAAAGAAAGAAAATAAAATAAAGAACTTCTTCAGCGGTGACAGGGCTCGACCTGCTGGCTCCGCGGCAAAGAAGAACTGAGGAGAGGCGGTTAGGAAAGGCGGGAAGGCAGTGCGCAGGCGCTGTGGGATGCTCCCAAAAGCTTTCCTTTTTGGGAAGCTGGGGAGCGTTCCCGCGTAGGCTCCGTCGGTACCGACGTACCGATATGTGAAGACTCATTCCTGCTTGTTCCTGGAGATAGTATTTTAACCCCTATACCGTACCACTCCCTTGCATTTTTGCAGCACAAATACATAACCTTTTATGCTAAAAAATGCAAGGCCAATTGCCAAATTCTAGGCCATTCTTCAAACTTTGCTAGACCCTTCCTCATGTTATCCACACCTTCCATGGTCTCTACCCTGTTGCAGATTATAGTACCATCCACAAAGAGGCAAACCTTTCCCAATAGATTTTCTGTAATATCACTTGCAAAAATGTTGAAAACAGGAGGACAAAACACTGATTCCTGTGGCATACCACTGGTACCCATATCTTCAGAGTGAACTTCATTTATTAATACTACTCTGTTGCCCCCCACTCAACCAGTTGCTGACCCAGACAGTCACTTTAGGGTCCATCCCAATGGCACTCTAAGTCACTGATGTGGAGTGACGTCAAAAGCCTTGCTAAAATCTACAGTAGTGGCCAAAAAATTAAGGCAGGTATCTTTTTCTACAATTTATTGTTAAATAATGTACTGTAGAGATGTCACACGTGCTTACTTATTTAATCAGCATGGCGATTAGTCACACCATGTGTCTGGCATCCATTTTAGTTTACTTACACTCTGTAGAAGGTTTCTTGGATGTTTTGAATTTTTACAACTAGGAAAAGATTGAAAGTTACATGTAAAATATACAATCAAGATGGGCAGAAAGTGCGATATTAATGACTTTGTAAAGGGACAAGTTGTCACACTCCATGCCAAAGGATATTCGCAATGTGCTAATGCAAAACATTTGCATAAATCAATGTGTGCAGTTCAGAATGTTCCGAAATCAGGTGGCTGTACACGTCGTTCGAAATGTGGGCGCAGACGGATAACTACTGGACGAGATGACCGATTCCTCAAAAGCATTATTACATCTAGTCCACATACTTCATCTCAACGTGTGGCTCAGTTAGCTAATGATCGAGGAATAAAGATAAGTGCCAGATCTGTCCGACGAAGGCTTGTGGATGAATTCAAACTCGTGGCCAGAAGACCTGCCAAGAAGCCTATGACGACTAGGAAACAAATTGCTGCCCGCATACAGTTTTGTAGCAAGATGAAAAACAAATCTGCTGAATGGAGGGAGAGGGTAATGTTCACAGATGAAAGTACATTTCAACAAGTACGTGGGAATGGTTACAACTACATCCGTCGACCAGCAGGCGAGAGACTAAATCCAAAGTACACGATCAAGACTGTTAAACACCCACCATCGGTCATGGTATGGGATGGTATCTCGGCAAACGGTTGATGTGGCCTGTACATTTTTGAGAAAGGTGAAACAGTAAATGCTGCAAAATACATATTCGTGCTGACTAGTAAAGTTAAAATACACATGAATGTTTCTGGCACAACTATATTTCAGCAGGACTCGGCACCGTGCCACACTGCAAAAACAGTCAAAAAATGGTTCGTGGACAACAAGATCAAACTGCTACCAAGTTGGCCATCAAACTCTCTGGATCTCAATGTAATTGAAAATGGTTGGAATCTTATGAAGAAAAAGGTGGCAGCACACCGTCCAACTTCAGAAGCAGATTTAAAGGACATACTCAAGCATGTATGGGTCAACGAAATCACTCCGGCATACTGTAAAACGCTAGTTAACAGTATGCCCACAAGAATCCAGGCTGTGCTGAAAAATCATGGACACCCTATCAAATATTGACACACATATTGTTTCCTGAATAAAACTTTGAAAATGACATACAGTATACTGTATATCTTTGGTTCTTAAAGCTTTTGACCATGAAAGTGACAATAAAACGCACTTTTCTAATAAAATTCTGATATTTTGGACTCTGCCTTACTTTTTTTGGCCACTACTGTAAGAATATCACACAACTAGCACCCCAATCCAATTCTCTGGTCATCCAGCCAAAGTCGTCGAGCAGCTTCTCTCTAGTATTTTATTTCCTATTATATTAAGCTACCACAAAATGTATAGAAGAAACATGGTGAAAAAGTACTTTCAGTACATGACAAACTGTGTGCTATCTATTCTCTAGCCCTGATGTAATAAGCTGAATTATCCTTTAGCACAGCACCTTACTAAAGATCTTCCTGAACTAATCTTACTCCCAACGCAGTAAGAATTTTTAGCACAGGAAAATCATCGGTATAATCATTATGCTAAAGGGTAACGCAGAGGGTATGCAAAATGCTGAAAGAGTAGTTACTCACCTGTAGCAGGTATTCTCCAGGAGCAGCAGGAATCAGTCCTCACATATGGGTGACGTCAGCGCCGACGGAGCCCTTGTGCAGAGCATTTCCCCAGCTTTCAAGGAAAGCCTTTGGGAATGCAGCACGCATGCGCGGTCCCCTTCCCGCCCAAGGGTGCCATCTTGCTCAGTCTGATGACATAGCTAAAAGACAGCAAAAAATCAAAATGAAGTATATGACTGCAATTCCAGGGGAGGAGGGAGGGTCGTGAGGACTGATTCCTGCTGCTCCTGGAGAACACCTGTCACAGGTGAGTAACTACTCTTTCTCCAGGACCAAGCAGGAAGTCAGTCCTCACATATGGGACTCCCCAGCTTTAGGCTACCGGGAACCCTAAGCTGAAAAATAGCTCCCTCTCAAGAGCCTCAGCATTCGTGATAAGAATATCCTCTGAGAACGCCCCCATACGGTAGCCCAACACAAGGGCCGGAGGGTAGGAGTTGCCTAAACCTCAAAGAGATTACGGAGTACCGCCTGTCCGAAAGCACTGTCCCTTTGGGACTCTCTCTCCAGGCAGTAATGGGCTGCAAAAGTCTGGCTTGAAGACCAAGTTGCAGCCCGGCAGATGTCTGCCAACGAAACAGAGTGGAGATGAGCTACTGACGCGGCTTTCGCCCTGACATGGTGGGCCGTAACTCGACCCTGCAAGGGGAGGTTGGCTGCCTTGTACGCCCAGGCGATACAATCTGCTACCCAAGTGGATAACGTACGCTTGGAGACAGGCAACCCCATCTTATTAGGGTCAAAGGAGACTAAGAGCTGAGTAGCCCTTCGATGCCCCCGAGTACATTCTATGTAAAAAGACAAGGCCCTCTTACAGTCCAGGGTATGCAAGACTGTTTCAGCCTGGCTAGTATGCGACCTGGGAAAGAAGGTCGGAAGAACTACCTCCTGGTTGAGGTGGAAAGAGGAGACCACTTTTGGAAGGAACTTGGGATGGGTCCGTAGGACCACCCTGTTCCTATGGAACCGGCCTATCATAAACCAGAGCTTGTAGTTCACTCACACGTCTGGCCGAGGTAAGAGCCACCAGGAAGAGCGCTTTCCAAGAGAGGAAGCGCAAATGGCAAGTAGCCATTGGCTCAAACAGTGGGCAAGTAAGTTGCTGCAAGACCACGTTCAAATCCCACTCAGCTGCCAGTGGACAAACCAGAGGCTTGAGCAGAAGCAGGCCAAAGGGTGAGCCGACAGAGACTGTCCTTCCACCGGTGAGTGGTGCGCTGATCGGGCACTGAGGTGGACCCGAACAGAGCTAGACTTAAGGACTAGGTCTGACAGGTGAAGTAGATACTGCAGTACTACTGGCACAAGGCTAGAGAAAGGATCTTCATTGCGCTGAGCACACCACACCGTAAACCTACACCACTTGAGGGCATAGGATTTTCTGGTGGACTGCCTCCTCGAGGCCAAGACCACCTCCTCCTTAGGTAGACAAATGGCCAATTTTCCCATTGGAGAAAAGTGAATAGTGGTGTACCCCAGGGATATGTGCTGGGTCCGCTGCTTTTTGACATATTCATAAATGACCTGGAAAGTGGAATAACGAGTGAGGTTATCAAATTTGCAGACGACACAAAACTATTTAAAGTTGTTAAAACCCAAGAGGATTGTGGAAAATTGCAAGAGGATCTTGATAAATTGGAAGACTGGGCATCAAAATGGCAGATGAAATTTAATGTGGACAAGTGCAAAGTTATGCACCTAGGGAAGAACCCCCCCAAACTATGGTTACACGATGCAAGGTTCCACATTAGGAACCACCACCCAGGAAAAAGATTTAGGCGTCATTGTGGATAGCATGTTAAAACCCTCGGCCCAGTGTGCAGCGGCAGCCAAGAGAGCAAATAGAGTGCTAGGTATCATAAGGAAAGGAATGGAAAATAAAACAAAAGATATTATAATGCCTCTATATCGTTCCATGGTGAGACCGCACCTTGAATATTGTGTGCAATTCTGGTCAATGTATCTTAAAAAGGATATAGCGTTATTATAAAAGGTTCAGAGAAGAGCCACCAAAATGGTAAAGGGGATGGAACGATACTCCTATGAAGAAAGGCTAAAAAGGTTAGGGCTCTTTAACCTGGAAAAGAGACGGCTGAGGGGAGATATGATAGAAGTCTATAAAGTAATGAACGGAGTGGAACGGGTAAACGTAGATCGATTGTTTACGTTATCAGAATATAGAAAGACTAGGGGACATGCAATGAAGCTACAGGGTAAACTATTTAAAACTAATAAAAGAAAATATTTCTTCACTCAACGTGTAATCAAACTCTGGAATTTGTTACCGGAGGATGTAGTAAAGGCTGTTAGTGTAGCTGGGTTTAAAAAAGGTTTGGACAAGTTCCTGGAGGAAAGGTCCATAAACCATTATTAAGAAGGGACCCAGGATATCAATGCTTGACCCAATACAAGCATTGTGGAACCTGTGTCTTTTGGGGAAACTGCTAGGTACGTATGACCTAGATTGGCCACTGTTGGAAACAGGATACTGGGCTTGATGGACCTTGGTCTGACCCAGTATGGCATATCTTATGTTCTTATAAGGGAGCTAGCACTATCCTTTCAGCAGCCAGGCCATCAGATTGAGGGACCTGAGATTGGGGTGCAGAAGGGAACCCTGGTCTTGAGAGAGGAGATCGTGTTGCAACCCCAGAGGGAATGGAGTTTCCACCGCCAAGTGCAGCAGAAGTGGAAACTACGGACGCCTTGGCCATCTGGG
Source organism: Ichthyophis bannanicus (assembly GCA_033557465.1). Classification (NCBI taxonomy): domain Eukaryota; kingdom Metazoa; phylum Chordata; class Amphibia; order Gymnophiona; family Ichthyophiidae; genus Ichthyophis; species Ichthyophis bannanicus. The sequence goes on along the minus strand of CM066033.1, from coordinate 363,877,455 downwards.
AGCTACCAGTATCACCGAGGCCTTGTCCCAGAGAATCTTGAACAGAGTTCGGGCCACCAGGGGCGTGGGAGGAAACGCATACAGGAGGCCCGTAGACCAAGAGATCAGAAAAGCATCTGCTGCTATCCGCAGGGGATGTGGCTCTCTGGAGCAGAACCTGTGCAGCTGACGATTCTGTTGACTTGCAAAGAGATTGATGGATGGAAGTCCCCAACGGAGGAAGATCTGCTGGACCACCAATGGATTCAACTGCTATTCGTGAGGCTGGAGAATCCCGCTTAGCTTGTCTGCTAGGAAATTCTCCTGACCAGGTAGATAAACTGCTTTGAGAAACATGCCTTGATTGACTGCAAAGGAACACAGGGCTAGTGCCTCCCGACATAGGAGCCTGGACCTCGTGCCCCCTTGTTTATTCACATAGAACATCGCCACTTGATTGTCCGTCTGAACTAGGACAGACTGGTGAGATAGGGCATGAGAAAATGTTAGTAGAGCTAAGCGGATTGCTCGCAGCTCCAAAAGATTGATTTGCTGCGTGGCCTCCCGAGGAGACCACCGGCCTTGAGTGCACATATCCTGGCAATGTGCACCCCAGCCCGTTAAGGAATTATCAGTCGTCATTACCCTTGTGTGTGTTGGAGTCTGAAAAGGTACCCCCCTGAGAAGGTTTGGGAGATGTAGCCACCACTGTAAAGAGTCCAAAAGTGGTTTGCACACCTTTACTCTGTCTCGGAGGTTGCCTGTGGCCTGCATCCACCGAGCTCTGAGGCACCATTGAGCAGGCCACATGTGCAGGTGGGCGTTGGGAGTCACATGCACCGTGGATGCCATGTGGCCCAGGAGCCGCAGGTAGTGCCTGGCGGACACATGAGAACTGCTGTGGAACTGGTTGGCCAAGTCCATCAGTCTGTGAGCCCTATCCTCAGGCAAGTAGGCTCTTGCCTGAAGGGTGTCTAGTCTTGCCCCTATAAACTCTAGGTTCTGAGAGGGGAGCAAAGTGGACTTTGCTTAGTTTATGACAAAGCCCAGATGCTGAAGAAGAGAGACAGTGTGAAGAGTGGCTTGTCGGGCCTCCTGGGGAGACGGGACCCTGATGAGCCAGTTGTCCAGGTATGGGAAGATGAAAATTCCCTGATTCCTGAGATAAGCTGCCACCACCGCCAGGCATTTGGTGAAAACCCTGGGGGCAGAGGTTAGGCCAAAGGGAAGTACCCTCTACTAAAAATGGATTCCTCCCACCACAAATCTGAGATATTGTCTGTGGTCTGGATGAATGAGGATGTGAGTATAAGCATCCTTTAGGTCTAAGGAGCATAGTCAGTCTCCCTGCTGGAGGTAAGGCAGCAGTATCCCAAGGGTAAGCATCTTGAACTTTTCCCTCTCCAGAAACTTATTTAGGTTTCGCACGTCTAGGATAGCCCAGAGGCCCCCTGTCCTTTTTGGTACCAGGAAGTACCTAGAGTAGAAGCCTTGCCCTTCCAAGTGGTGAGGCACCGGTTCCACTGCCTGTTCCTTTAGAAGACTTGCCAACTCCTGAAGGAGGAGGTTCCTGTGTAGAGGGAGTCTGGGAGGCTCCCCTGGAAAATAGGAAGGGGGTAGCTGGTGGAAGTGGAGCATGTAGCCCTGCTGGACTATGCTCAATACCCAGGTAGCCCATGTGATGGCTGGCCACCTGTAGGCGTACAGGGTCAGCTGACCCCCTGTGTTGAGTGGAGCCACCGGCGGAGGAGAGGCTATGCTGTAGGAGTCAAAACCCCGCTCCCTGCTGTGCAGGAGGCGGCGGCTTGGGGATCTTCTGCCTATGGGGCCCATGCTCCTGCCCCTTGGCCTGCTGGCCCTGTTAGGAAGCTGGAGAGGCCTGATATTGAGGGTAGGATTTGTAGGCAGCACCCTTCCTCGAGAAAAAGGGCTTCTTTCCCGAGCCCTTCTTTTTTTGAGAAGGGGCAGAAGTCTTCCTGGACAGCCTTGTCCTGGTGAGGAGTCTCAGTCTCTATTTCCGCAGCCTTTTCAGTCATGGGCTTACCAAAAAGGTTTTCACTTCGGCAGGGGACATCGACCAACTTATCCTGCACCCATGACTCCAGGTCTGATGACTGTAGCCAGGCCTGATGGCATGCACCGATGCCTGCCGCAGCTACGTGGGCCGAAGCCTCGTAGCCATCATAGGCTGCTCGAGAGATAAACTTCGAGCACTCTCGGATCCCTGTTGACAAAGCCTTGAACCTCTGCAAAGGTTTCTCAGAGAGGCCAGCTGAAAACCCGGCAATCTCCTTTGCCAGGTCTCGTAGGTACATGCCCATGTACAGCTGGTAGGTCTGGACACGGCAAGATAGCATAGAGCCCTGGAAGCACTTTCTACCGAGGGCATCCAGGTTCCGGGCCTCCCGGCCGGGAGGCACCAAGGAGTGCATCTTCTGACTCTTTAGGCGGTGCATGGCCGATTCCACAACCATGGAGTTGTGCGGTTCCTGCGCCTTTTGGAACCCAGGGCTCTTACAGACTCGATAAATGGAATCGACCCATTTGCTAAGAACCGGCGCCAAGGCCGGTGCCTCCCACATATGGAAGAGCAGCCGTTCCAGTATCGGAGGAACTGGTACAGTAAAGGCTTTCTTCGGAGGAAAGTCATACTGGAGGGCATCGAGCTCATTGGCTCGAGGCTCCTCCTTGGTGTCCACAGGGAAAGCCAAAGCTTTGGCCATGTCCCTCATGAAGTCCGAGAACCGAGTATCCTCCGGGGGGAACCTTCTCTGAGGTTCGGACTCCGGTGTGTCCGGAAGGTGTCCAGGGACTCCTTGTCCTCCATATCCCACGCCGACATCTCTGAGGAGGAATCGAGTGGCTCCAGCTGTGTGGGCCTGGGTGCCACCCGCCCCGACGCCAAAGGTATTGGCATCGACAACCTCGGCCCCACACGGGAAGTCGAGGGGGACCTTAACCGAGGATCGACTCGAGACTTTATTGACTTGAGGATCGGCTCGATCTCCGGGGTCGACTTAGACATCGAGGTCCCGGTGGTCGGGGCAGATGCACCGGTCAGACCAGCGATCAGCACCCGCTGCTGTTCCATGAAGGCAGCCAAGATGCTCTCCAAGGCCGTTAGCCTGAGTCCAAGCTCAGGAGGACTCAGCAGCCCCCGACTTGGGCCCCAACGGCATCGGGCCTGACGTCAGCTCTCCCGGAGGAGAGTCCACGAGGACAACAGCACTTACATGACTCGGGGACTCTGGCTCCATGCGAGGTAACTTGAACAGCCTCTCCAACTCCAAGAGCCTGGGGCGGTATTCAGGGCTATGTGACCTGGCCCTCAAGGACCCAGGAGCCTCCACCGACACTGCCCTCGCAAGCTTCTTCTTCCTTTTGTGCTCCCGGGCGGGAGACTCCCTCTCAGAGGAATCCCGACAGCGCTCGGGGTCAGACTCCCAAGATGTCGAGGCCTCTGACGAAGTCCGGGCCCAGCCGGACGCGGACTCTAAGAAATTTCTCTCACGTTGATGCTGACGGCTCCGAAGTGCCTTCGACGACATTTTGCTGCACGGGCCACAGACCAACGGGTCATGGTCGGGCCCAAGGCAGCAGTCATGTGTGTCGGTGAGAGACATAAGTTTCCTGCACCGATCACACTTTTTGAACCCACTGGCAGCCATCGGGGGAAAAAGGGCCCCTGGAAGGTCAAAAGACCGGGCTGCCAATGAAAACACAAAAAAGGCGCAAACACTAGTCACGAAGGACAGAAACCAAAAATCAAAATTCCGGACTCGATACCGGTGTACCGAGCCCAGATGGGAAGGGGAACGAGCGTCGAACCGGATCAGAAAAAGCCAAAATAGCCCCAAAAAAATCTACTTTTCCCGGGTGAGACGAACTCAAGTCCGTTGGGCTCTGCGGAAAAAGAAAGACTGAGCAAGAAGGCACCCTTGGGCAGGAAGGGGACCGCGCATGCTCGCTGCATTCCCAAAGGCTTTCCTTGAAAGCTGGGGAAATGCTCCACACAAGGGCTCCATCGGCACCGACATCACCTGCTTGGTCCTGGAAAATACCACTTTTCCTAATATAAAAAAACACACCCTATAATTTAGCATATATTTTCATTGTTCATGTAGTGCTGAATCTTTACTCCAGCTCAGGTCCAAGTTAAGATGCACCGTGGGAGTGAAAGCACAGTTACTTACCTGTAACAGGTGATCTCTGGGAACAGCAGGAATAAGTCTTCACATATGGGTACGTCGGTACCGACGGAGCCTGCGTGGGAACGCTCCCCAGCGTCCAATTAGAAAGCTTTTGGGAGCATCCCTCAGCGCCTTCGTGCTGCCTTCCCGCCTTTCCAACTGTCTCTCCTCAGTTGAGTTTTATAGCCGAGACAAAAAGAGAGAAAGAGGAAAGGAAGAGAGATAGAGAGATACAACTCCTAGGGGAGGTGGGTGGGTTGTGAAGACTTATTCCTGCTGTTCCCAGAGATCACCTGTTACAGGTAAGTAACTGTGCTATCTCTAGGAACAAGCAGGAATGAGTCTTCACATATGGGGACTCCCAAGCTAAGATGCCTGGAGCCCTAGCATGTTGGTTAGTGAAACATGCTCCACCTCATATGCCCAGGCATCCCAAGGATGGAGGGTAGGAGTTGAAGAAGAGAGGAGCTGTAGGAGACAGCTGACCTAAGATAGGACTACAGACAAGGAGTCCCTGTATATATGATAAGCATCATGAAATATATTGAAATGAACAATCACCATATGGACCTCACCTACTGGATTGCAGGAAGTAGAGAGGCTGATGGAATCTACTGGGGATCCAGTAGAGGAATCTTCAAGATGATCTCACTGAAGTGAGTTGAAGGTCAAAATCTGGAACTGACAGGTGACCCCAGGATTCAACTGGGGAAGAACAAAAACGGTAGGTCTTTAGTAGAAAGCTTTATGGAAAAGCTGAAAACTCTTTTGGCTACAGAGTTAATTATAGTTAGGAGCAAAAGAGGAAGACTGACCGAGTTGGACAAAATTGGCTTAGTCCTTGAGGGAAGAAGGGGTATGGAGCAAACCCCGTAATCCCAAGGAAGGACAGATGTCTGAGGAGTTGGAAACCTCAGATCTACTGAAGAACCCTCATGTCTCTCCTAACTGACAAGAGGTAGGAAGATAAAGGAATAGGGAGCTTCAGGGATACCTGAACCTAAGGTTATGGTAAGAGCTGTCAGTACCACAGCAGTGGTTGTGTGCATAAAAGCCAAAACATACTGTGAAATAGTATGAACATGTGAAAACCTACTGTCTGGAACAGATAGGAAGGAAAAAAACCCTTTATGAGCACAGACAGTTAGAGAGATAAGTATGTGAATACATATCTTATCTAAAAGAAGTATCTCGACAGATACACACATATATATATATGTATATATATATTGTGATGTAGCAGGCTCTTATGAAGCAAGAGAAACTAATAGTGATCCGGTGGAGAGAACCGGTACTGCAGGGGAATGCAGGATTTTCTCTGTTGAGAGGAAAAAAGAATGCAGAGCTAATCAGGAACCACTCCTCACTTCAAGGCAGGTGAGAAGCCAAGTCCCTGATTGGGCACGCCCAAGCAGGAGGCGGGCAGTGCAGTACTCAGCTAGCTTGCTAAAAACCCAGAAACAGTTAGACAAAAGAGAGGACCACCAGGAGAGGAACCAAGGAGACAAGCACCTGGACGAGGATAGGTCAGATGACCAGGAACAGGAACCGAGAGAGAGAGAACCACTAAGCAGCTGGGAGACTCAGGGGCAGAGAAAGATTCCTGGAAGCAGAAGTATTCTAAGGCACTGAGAGACCCAAGGCTGCAGCTCAGGAGTTTAAAGGACCCAGAAGAACCTTGGATTAGGAGGCAAAAGGATAAGGAATTACCCTGGAAGAAGCCCAAGCACAAGGTATCTGGTGGGTGTGGCACGGCTAGCAAGCTTAACAGTGGAAAGCCAGAAAGAGTGAATTTTAATTGTGAAAGACAGGATAAAGGCAGAAAGTTTGATACTAACTGGTTAAGTCAAGAAAAGCCTGACTGTTTTCCTTTTAACACTCTGACTCTCTAAATACAGCTGGAGCGTTTTACCCTGCACTGCCATGTGGAGATAGGTGGGGGAAGGGAAATGCTTGTACGCTGAAATGTTGTCCAAGTAAAAGCACTGATAATTGCCTAGAGATAAGTAATATAAACAAGCATTTACCGGAAGGAGGATTTGCTCAGCCGAGCTCAGAAAATACACAGGCTGAATTACTTCTCATTGAATTCAGAGAGTTCCTTAAAAGCAGAGCAGTTTCTACTCAGAACGTAGCAAAGCCATTGATCAGCTGGCAAGAAGAAATGCCTTTAATTTCTTTGCCATCTACAGAACAGGAAGTCCCGATGGATTGCTCTACTTGTATAATTCCAAAGGACATTTAACTGATTTGCTTGCCAGTGTTGTATATAAGAAAATAGCAAAGTTATCTCACTGTTTGCTGTGATAAAAGGGCTTATGTGAAGAGAATAAGTGGAAGCATATTCTGTGCAATTCAGGAGCAGTGCTGGTATCAGAGTTTTCTGTTACCTTAATGAAAAGGAGATCACATGACAGGTGAATGTGATCAGTAATGGACATTCAGTCAAGCAGTGAAAAAAGCCTTGTTTAAGTTCAGTTTCTCAATCTTGTTTTGTACCATATTATTTCATTTACATCTGCTGCATTTGAACTTCGAAAGCGGGAAATAAACCTCAGAAAAAAGAAATATTCTTTGCCTTGCCTTATCACTTGAGCACCAACACAACTACAACATTAACCCTCAAGGGCATTCAAGGCCAGCCCCTCCCTTAACCCTCAAGGTCCAGGGAGTGGGTGGGTGGCAATATATATATATGTGTGTGTGTAGATATATATAGATATATATATAGGGGCATATATATATATATATATATGAATGAGAGAGAGAGAGAGAGATGTTTATGGCGAGATCCAGGGGGTATAGCATATGCACACATGGCTGACAGACATATGCATATAAGAAAGCATATAGACATATGTACATATATGAATATATATATATAGGTCTAAAGAGAAATGTCTGCAATTAAGCAGAAAGAGATATGTCTACAGGAATCTTCACATGGAAGATGTGAAGAGGAATGATTCATCTTATAACAAGAAGGTGGAACCTACTTGAGAAGATATAGAGAATCTATTCCCTCTGGTTAAGAAGGAGTAGAATGCTACCCAGTAAAATAACCAGGATGGTTGCGAGAAAACAGAGGATAATATTAGTCTGTAAACAGCAAGTCCTGAGTCCAGTAGAACTCTAACATGGTGAAGGGACAGAATACACATAGAAAGAGACACCAGGTAGACCCACTTGAGGGACAAGGGGTGGGGTATCATGCGTTATTTAGTTAAATATGTGCTGTCCATGAAGGATTAGGATACCATAAGGACAAGATGCAAGGAAAAAGAGCATATTTCCTGTAGGAATTTGGTAACTCTTTAGACTGTCACGTAGGAAAGGCTTATGTCCTTTATTAAAAGGAAATAAAAGGGTGTAAAGAACCCTCACAGTCATGGGAGGTGACTGAGGAAGCCTTTTCCAACCATAAAGGATAGTCAGAGAAAAAACCCTCATGCTCTCTAGCAAGGGCCCATAGTGAAAAGCTTCTCTGTAGGATTGCAGAGAGCATTATGCAGGAGAGTTGGGAAATAAAACTGGCTGTTGGAGACAATCAGCTGCCAGCTCAACTATGCTGCCAACTCCAATTATTTGGAGATGGCAGAAAAGAAGTTATAAGGATTATCCAAGATAGATGAGCACTATCTTGGAAGCACTACTAAGGCTAAACAAAAAGTAGTGGAAGACAATACTGGAACTTATAGAAAAGTACCAGTAGTCCAATTACTGAAGCTCCTGCACGGGCAGCTGCTGAATGGCACAGCAGAGAGATCTTTCTGTTTTTAACAGAGAGAACAGACAGAACAAGAGGAGAGTATCCAGTCTCTGTCTGACGAGCTGCCCAGATGAGGGAAAAAAGGGTTTACTCAAGAGAAAGAACTCTACACTGGAATGGAAAGGAAGACTGGAAAAGCTAAGAAAGCCTTCCATTGGTATGGTACCACTCTTACAGGGGAACCCTGGAAAAGAAGGTAAAGGAAAAATAGGAGCTGAGAGGAGACTTGCCATATGGTAAGTCTGTAGAAGGAAAAATTCATGGCGGTACAGAAAAACTATCATGAAATAGTTGGCAAACCTCTCTTCATTGTAAGAAGAGGAGGAAAACCCTGTGACCCATAGACATGAATATCCTGACAGCTCAGCATACCTAAGAGCAAGTGGATGTCCTGGAAACAGGAATCCAAGTGTAGAGGTTTAAATGAAAAAATAGTGAAAAAACTTCTAATGAGAAGTGAACTGTAGGTTATAACATATTAATGGGAACCCCATTGAGGGTTAATTTTCCTGACTTGAGTTTGGATTCTTCAGACCAGGGCGAGGTTTCCCTTGTTTGGGAACATCGGCATGATGGGCAGGAGAAGAATAAAACCTTCTTCTTTTAGGAAAAAAAGGTTTGGTAGGGCATTTCTTACCTGCTGGGGAAGGAGAAGGTTTAGGATGGCCCTCAGAAACAGGGAAGTCAGTGGAGCAATGAGCAACCTGACGCAAAGACTCCTTATTGAAGAGATTTTCTCCAGTACAAGGAGTGTTACCCAGTCTTTGTTGTGCCCATCTGCTCAAGTCTGAAGCTTGGAGCCAGGCTCTACGTCGTGCTCCTATGGCTATAGCAGAGGTTCTGCTAACAGACTCAAAGGAGTCTAGGGAAGCACGAGAAAGAAACCTAGAGATATTCTGGCTATGACTAAGAAGCAAGGAATAGTCTGCAGCCTTGGGCTCTGAAAGAAAAGGAGTCAAAAGAGATAATTTCTCTGTGACCTCCTGAAGGGATAGACTCATATAAAAAATATATGAGAGAATCCTTGTTGCCAGCATAGATGTTTGGAAGGTTTGACGTCCAAAGGCATCCAGTGTTCTAGATGCACGACCTGGCGGGAAAGAAGAATGCTTCTTCTTGCTTTTTTACTTTCCTCATTGCTGATTCCACTACAATGGAATGATGGGGAAGTTGAGTCTTTTGAAACCCTGGAGAGGGGGGTACCTGATACAGAAGAGCAGTTGCTGTAGAAGGTGAGGAAGCCCTTAAAGGTGTTTCCCATATTTTCAGAAGAAGATACTGTAAAGAATGATGTAAAGGAAGCATTATATTTTCCTTTTCCCCAGAAAAGCCTTGTGTAGGATCATAGCCAGGGATAGGAATAGCCAGGGATGTTGCCATGTCAAGGAGAAATTTCTGAAAAGAAGGATCTCCAATGGGAACAATCCCTGGACAGGCTAAACTCGAAGAACTAGCCTGAGCACCAGAGGATGTACTTGTCCGGTGCAAAACAGGATCTCTAATGAATGGATACTGGGACTGGCGGGTATGACCTGAGACAGTCAGTACTGTATCGTCCATGCTAGGGATCGACTCCAAACTAGATATAGAAAGGAGCAATCCTGGTGAAAAAAAGCATGGATGGAGCTGGTCCCGATGTTACTGCAGGTACCAGCATCGACACCGATACCGGTAGTTGAGCCGGAATCGAAGGCGATACCGACATCGAAATAGTCATCGGAGGCTGCTCAAACGGTACCGAGGTAAATCGAAAGTCTCGGTGAATATCCTCGGTACCGTGCATCCGGAATCGGTGCGTGTCGGTTCCGAGACGCGTCGGTACCCAGTCTTCCAGACTAGATATCGATTCTAGACTCGGCATCGAAGGAAGCGAATCTATCGATGCATGTCTAGATGGTACCGACGTCAGGGGTCATATCGACGGAGCTGCCGATACTGGAAAGTCAATCTGGGTATCGATCGGTCCCGAAGGCACCGAGTACACCAGATGACGATCCCTGGTGAGGAGTGGATCGCTCAACACCAGTGCCGATGCCGGGGTATCGGTACCGTTCGAAGCGGATGCCACCCCCGAGTATGGCTCAGGTATGTTCTGTGAGGGGTGAGCCCCAGGAACAACCTGAAACCCATGAAAGGCTTTGGAGACCGAAGACTCCCGCCGGGGTTTTGAAGCCAATGAGGTCTTGAGGGCAAGGCCGGAGCCGTCATCATGCTTGGCATGAGACCTACCACCCAAGGATTGGCTAGTCTTAACAGACTGTTTGTGGGTTACCTGATCCTGTAGAGAAGAAATGGTCGGTGCCCTTACACTGGAAGGGAAAACTGTATCGAGGGAAACTCGAAATGGAGAATTTCTTCTCATAAAATTGTAGCCTGATGGCTCTGAAGGAAAGGGGTCAGGACCCAAACAGGTTAGACACCAGTTATTGGAGTCTAAAAAGAAAACTGTATTTCTACAGTTAAGGCACTTCTTAGGAGAAGAAGGCTCCATAATGGAGAGGCCTTACAGGCCCAAAAATTCAAGACAGAAACAGAGGGAAAAAACCTCCCTGAGTTTTAGGAAAAAGAAAAGAAAAAAACCACCGGCGGTACCGGTGGAGTCGGGGAAACAGCCACGACCACAAGAAAACAAAAAGTAAAAGATATAAAGAAAAAATTTTCTGCAGTGACAGGAAGACGTCCTGCCGGCTCCGCGAAAAAACGAAAACTGAGGAGACACAGTTGGAAAGGCGGGAAGGCAACACACAGGCGCTGAGGGATGCTCCCAAAAGCTTTCTGACCGGGGTGGAACCAGGCTGCTAGCATTAACCTTTAAAAAGGAGATAAAGCAGCTTTTAAACTAGATAATAGGGGAAAGCCGACAGTCGCCCAAAAGCGCATGGTTCGGAAGAATGTATCCTTGAAGGATACTACAAAAAGCAGAGAGGTTCCAAAAAAGAGTAAAGTAGCCCAAATGCCCTCGAGTATGGAGCAGACAGAGCTTAAAGATCCCAAATTACCCATGTCTACCAATAGCCAAATTAATATGAATAAAATATAGTCTCTAAAATGCTTGTATGCAAATGCTAGAAGTCTAAAAAACAAGATGGGAGAGTTAGAATATATAGCACTAAACGAGAGGTTAGATATGATTGGAATATCAGAGACATGGTGGAAGGAGGACAACCAGTGGGACACTGTGATACCTGGGTACAAACTATATCGTAATGATAGAGCTGATCAAATTGGTGGAGGTGTTGCGCTCTATGTTAGAGAGGGCATTGAGTCAGAAAGGATTAAAGTTTTGCAAGAAACAAAATTTGCTGTAGAATCTCTATGGATTGAAATTCCATGTAAAAAGGGGAAGGCGATGGCAGTGGGGGTGTACTATCGTCCGCCTGGCCAGAATGAACAAATGGATGATGAAATGCTCAAAGAAATCAAGGAAGCTAGCAAAAGTTACAGTGCAGTAATAATAATGGGTGATTTCAATTACCCCGGCATCGACTGGGTCAGTGTCACAGCAGGACATGCTAGGGAGATAAAGTTCCTAGATGAAATAAATGACTGCTTCTTGGAGCAGCTGGTTCATGAACCGACCAGAGGGGAAGCCATATTAGACCTAGTCCTTAGTGGAACACCAGATCTAGTGCAAGAGATAAGGGTGTTGGGGCCACTTGGCAATAGTGACCATAGCATGATCGCCTTTGATTTAATTAGTGGAGGAGGGATAGTAAGGAAATCCACAGTACTACCCTTTAACTTTCGAAAGGGAGACTATGATAAAATGAGGAAAACAGTTAAGAAAAAACTAAAAGGAGCAGTTGCAAAGGTTAAAGACGTACATCAGGCTTGGCTGTTGTTGAAAAATACTATCTTGGAAGCCCAGACCAGCTGTATTCCACGCTTTAAGAAAAGTGGAAGGAAGTCCAAAAAACTGCCAGCATGGTTTAAAGGTGAGGTCAGAGAGGCTGTTGTTGCCAAAAAAGCATCTTTCAGGAAATGGAAAAAAGAGCCATACGACGAAACCTGGAAATAGCACAAGCACTGGCAAGTCAAATGCAAGGCATTGATAAGGCAGGCAAAGAGAGAATTTGAGAAGAAGCTTGCTGCGGAAGCAAAAACACGAAATAAAGACCTTTTCAAGTACATTCGTAGCAAAAATCCTGTGAGAGAGTCAGTTGGTCCATTAGATGATAAAGGGGTTAAAGGAGCACTAAGAGGCGACAAGGCGATAGCGGAGAGACTGAATGAATTCTTTGCTTCAGTCTTTACTGAGGAAGATGTAGGGATGTTACCCATGACTGAAGTGGTATTTAAAGGTGCTGAAGAATTGAAGGAAATATCGATACATCGGGAAGATGTCTTACAACTATTAGATAAACTGAAGAGTAGCAAATCACCTGGGCCGGATGGCATACATCCAAGGGTGTTGAAAGAACTGAAATATGAGATTGCAGACCTGCTATTAGTAATCTGTGAACTATCATTAAAATCATCTCTAATACCTGAAGATTGGAGGATCGCCAATGTAACACCAATTTTTAAAAAGGGTTCCAGGGGTGATCCGGGAAACTACAGACCGGTGAGCCTGACGTCAGTACCGGGAAAAATGGTAGAAACCATCATAAAGAATAAAATTACTCAGCATGTAGATAGTCACGACCTAATGGGAGACAGCCAACATGGCTTTAGACAAGGAAGATCTTGTCTTACTAATCTGTTATGTTTTTTTGAAGGAGTGAATAAACAGGTGGACAAAGGTGAGTCGGTTGATATTGTGTATCTGGACTTTCAGAAAGCCTTTGACAAGGTCCCTCATCAGAGACATTTGGCAAAACTAAAGAGTCATGGGCAATGTTCCCTCTAATTTTCTGTAGGCTGTGTGCGCATAAAATATCAGCTGTGCAGCTTTTGAAGGAAGGTTAAATTTTTGTGCGCCACATAACGACACTCGGAGTTATATACTTTAAAATTTGACTACACGTCAGAATACAGTATGTACACCATATTGATTGCACTAGAAAATATTGTAGAACTTGTGAAAACCATAAATACACAACAACTTTTCAATTTTAAGAATGTTTGTGTTGTTTCTATCAGAATCAGAACCGTAATTTTGTGCGCTCTGTTGTAAAGTATGTGCGCTCACTCGGCGAGGTGTGTGCGCGCGCGCACACGCGCACAGCTTAGAGGGAACAGTGGTCATGGGATAGGAGGCAGTGTACTATTGTGGATCAGGAACTGGTTAAAAGATAGAAAGCAGAGGGTAGGGCTAAATGGCCAATTTTCCCAATGGAGAAAGGTGAATAGTGGTGTACCCCAGGGATCTGTGCTGGGTCCGCTGCTTTTTGACATACTCATAAATGAACCTGGAAAGTGGAATAACGAGTGAGGTTATCAAATTTGCAGATGACACAAAACTATTTAAAGTTGTTAAAACCCAAGAGGATTGTGAAAAATTGCAAGAGGATCTTGATAAATTGGAAGACTGGGCATCAAAATGGCAGATGAAATTTAATGTGGACAAGTGCAAGGTTATGCACCTAGGGAAGAACAACCCAAACTATGGTTACACGATGCAAGGTTCCACATTAGGAACCACCACCCAGGAAAAAGATTTAGGCGTCGTTGTGGATACCATGTTAAAACCCTCGGCCTAGTGTGCAGCGGCAGCCAAGAGAGCAAATAGAATGCTAGGTATGATAAGGAAAGGAATGGAAAATAAAACAAAAGATATTATAATGCCTCTATATCGTTCCATGGTGAGACCGCACCTTGAATATTGTGTGCAATTCTGGTCGCCGTATCTTAAAAAGGATATAGCGATTTTAGAAAAGGTTCAGAGAAGAGCCACCAAAATGGTAAAGGGGATGGAAGGATACTCCTATGAGGAAAGGCTAAAAAGGTTAGGGCTCTTTAACCTGGAAAAGAGACGGCTGAGGGGAGATATGATAGAAGTCTACAAATTAATGAACGGAGTGGAACGGGTAAACGTAGATCGATTGTTTACGTTATCAGAATATAGAAAGACTAGGGGACATGCAATGAAGCTACAGGGTAAACTATTTAAGACTAATAAAAGAAAATATTTTTCACTCAACGTGTAATCAAACTTTGGAATTTGTTACCGGAGGATGTAGTAAAGGCTGTTAGTGTAGCTGGGTTTAAAAAAGGTTTGGACAAGTTCCTGGAGGAAAGGTCCATAAACCATTATTAAGAAGTGACCGAAGATATTAATGCTTGACCCAGTACAAGCATTGTGGAACTTGTGTCTCTTGGGGAAACTGCTAGGTACATATGACCTAGATTGGCCACTGTTGGAAACAGAATACTGGGCTTGATGGACCTTGGTCTGACCCAGTATGGCATATCTTATGTTCTTATGTTCTTATGATTGGACGCTGGGGAGCGTTCCCGCGCAGGCTCCGTTGGTACCGACGTACCCATATGTGAAGACTCATTCCTGCTTGTTCCTGGAGATAGGAACATCTGTGGTGAAGTGTGGCACTTCATCTCAGGTAATTCAAGATCCCTGTAAGCCCAAGTGGCTCCTTGCACGTCCCACGCTTTTCCCCCATCTGTACAAAAACATCCCTTGTGGAATAAAACTCTGAAGTCAGGAGGCAAAGAAATGCCCATTTGCTCCTGCTTCTGACACTGCCATCTTCCAAAATGATGGCACCTCATTGGTATGTCAGGCTGCATTGTTAGGGGGCAGTCTGCCATATAAGGCAATGCTTAACAAGTAAGTCTCACTAGGGGATTGGCATTGCAGGGTGTTAGGCACTGCCTTTTTCCAAGATGGAAGTACAAAAAAAAGGTATGCCACTAGACAGGTAAATATCACTTGTCCAGGACAGATGGGGTGGCGGAGAGTGTCAGGGTACATTGGAGGATCTCTGGTAGAGGACCTCCCTGACTTGAGGTGCCCTGGACCAAAAAGCCTTGGGGCAAAGGGGTACATATTCCAGATGGATAGGGGAGGAGGGGTTGGAGTACCATTGAGCCACTAGTAAATTGCAGGTGAGGGTGGAGGGGGAGGGAGTAGTGGATCAGTTTGGCTTCTTTTAAAAAATATCTCCCTTCCTGTCAGTGTGTGAGCATATCGCACATGGCCCATCTAGTCTGCCCAGTAAGATGTTTAGGGCTGTAACTGCCACTCCATGCAGAATTCTTTCTGCCACTGCTATTAGCGATGCAGGCATCTTAAGGTAGGGAGAGGAAATGGCCTAATGGTTAGCACAATCGGCTGAGAACCAGGGAAGCCAAGATTCAATTCCCACTTCTTGGGCAAGCCACTATCTTCCATTGCCTCAGGTGCCCACTTAGATTATAAACTCATTGGGGAAGGGACATATTTAACATTTTTTATTTAACATTTCTTATATACCGCCTTTCATGATATCAAGGCGGCTTACATTGAACAAACTGAAATTACTTTGAACAGGGCATTATAAATTGGAGATAACTATTTTACAGGGAACATGGGCAATGGAAGGTTAAGTGGCTTGCCCAAGACCACAAGGAGCACCTGTGGGACCAGAAACCCCAGTCCTTTTGGCCCAAGGTTGCTGTCCTCTAGTGGGATTTGAACCCCCGACCTTCTGGCCTGAGGTACCTTGCCCCAACCACTAGGCCACTCCTCCACTCCTGTAGCCAAATATGTATCACTCTTGTACAGCACTATATACAGGGTGGCCCAAAAAAAGTGAAAACATCTCGTAGCATATAAGTTATTTAAAAATTAAAAAAGACAGATGTAAACGATTGACAAATTAAAAGAAAAGAGATGGTGACCGGAAATTGTTGAAATAAAGACACTATATAGCTAAAAAAGGTAAATAAGTAAACTATTTAAGCTTTTAATTTACGAGATATTCTCACTTTTTTTGGGCCACCCTGTATATCCAGTAGTGCTATAAAAATGATTAAGTATTAACTGCAAATAACCATAGCAGTATTTGCTTCTTTTTTCTATCAGTGTTAAGATAATTTGCATGCAATCAGTTTACACAATCAAGTGTAAAAGGTTGGTTTTTTTTAGCACATATGTTTTGAGTGTGCTCTGAAGCTTAGTGCAGCATTGTAATGCATGACTTATTGCATTTAGGACTCTGTTTGATGTGCAAAGATTTAAAAAACCCACAAATGTTACCTGCTCCTTAACTTAATTAGAATACACAAGATCGATCACTTACCTCTCCAAAAGCTCCTCGACCAATCACCTTCAGGATTTCAAAGTCTTCTTTATGTAATCGCATCTGTTTCACCTTGAAGGTAAATGGTTTGGCTGAAATAAAGGAAAATACCAGTGGCTATAAACATTTTTATGAAAACATTTCATGAAGCAGCACTTGAAATCATAAACATAGAACAAATCAAGAACCACCTTAGTTGATGACTGATTAATAATACAATTAAATGTCATTTTCAAAATAGGTGTTATGTATTTTATACATGCTCATTTGCCTACCAAGTAGCAGAACATATTCCTAAATTTTGGCTGTACTACACAAACCTTTTAGAGGAAAAAATGTGGCAAGTATCCTTACAATTAAATATATTTATATTTAAAAATTGTGAGGGAAGTCTTTTCCCACTCTCTATCCATCATGTCTCTAGTATTTGGAATCGCTGTTTGCCAACTTCAGAAAAGCCAAGCCACAAAGCTACATCATGCGGATAAGTTCAAGAGCATGGAAAAGAAGGATCCCTGATGCAGATTTGTACTAGCAATTTTCTTCTGAAAATCCATGAGAATCCAAAATGTTATGATGCCAAGTGGTGCAGTGCATTTGCTTACTTACATCACAATGCTAACGTGGAAATTTGTTAGAAACATGCGTTCTACTACTACTACTACTTATTTGTGTAGCGCTAGAAGGCATATGCAGCACTGTAGAGATACCTCAGAGACAGAGCCTGCTCATAAGAGCTTAAAGTCTAGTCAAGACAGACAATACAACAACTAGGGACTAGGATATATCTGAAGCAGGGGTCGCCAACTCCAGTCCTGGTGCACCACAATCCAATCAGGTTTTCAGGATGTCCATAATGAATATTCATGAGGTAAAGTTGCATCCATTGCCTCCCGTTGTATGCAAATGTATCTCATGAATATTCATTAGGGACATCCTGAAAACCAGGCTGGATTGAGGTGCACCAGGACTGGAGTTGGCCACCCCTGATCTACAGGAATGGGAACATATAGGAAGTGAAAAGGCAACTAAGGGGCTCAGGGTCCAATAACGTACCTTAAATAATTTGATGCATACTAAACTGAATTAACACAGTTATGTCAATTAACATGAATTAAAGTTCTAAAATAAATGTTGACACAAACCAGAAGATCTCTGAAAATCAGAGAACTCCAAAAAGTCCCAAATTGTATCTATACCATCCATACTAGTAAGCTAAGTGAATGCACACGGTCTTAACTATTAAAAAGTGCAGCAGAGGGATAATAACCCCAGGATGAGGTCCTTCTGAACTAGTGTGCATGCCATGCTGGTTTATCTTGGTGGGAACAGCCAGAGCATGGCTAAAACACGGGGTCAAAGCACTTGCCCTCTCCCTGTTGGGCAGTGCCCCAGAGAACAGCCTTCTGCTTTCCGTTCCAGCTCCATCTCCTGCAAAGATCAGGAGGGAGCTTTGAGTGGATAGACAAAAACAAAAATAGAGCGTTTTCTCTTTGCACTATCTTTATTCAATGCCTTCCTCAAAATATCAGGTATAATTCCAGAACTAGGACCCATAGGCCAAACAAACACAGAGCTTTTGTGTACAGGTTCAATGACAACAAAGAAAGAACACGTTCAGAGGTGTCAACTTTTCTTTTATTTCCTCCCACTCCCACCATCTCACATATCCAGCCAGTCTCCTTAATCTACCTATTCCTTCTGCATTTCAGGGTTAGGAACGGAGGAGTGTGATTGGAGCAGACACTGCAGATGAAAGAAGGGACCCCCTACTGTCACTACTTCAGCCCCTTTCTCTTCTATTCTAGAGGCAGAAAAACATTTTATTTATAAATTATGATTGTAATATATGATCCAGTAGCTGCAGGCTTCCTGGTGTAAGGCAGATGGCTCTGGAACCCCATGCCAAATCTTGTCTTGAATGCATCTCTCACATACAAATTACATGTTGATAATTTGATGTGATTAATTTTATTTTTTTTCTGGTGCATAATTGTCTTCTTTGCTGAACATATCCACCAGCCTTGAGACTTTTGTATTGGGCCCCCAAAATATTTTGTGGTAGCAAACAAAGAATGTGCTATCAGGTACATTTTTGAGAATAGACTGCTACAATTTTCCATGAAGATGGTCCACTGGACTCCCCCCAACTGAATTATTTGTTCATGAGTAGAATTACAGGGAACAAGTAAATATGGTAGCCTCCCCCTCCTCTCTCACTGCCAGAGCAGAAACAGGGTCAACGCTACCATTATGAACTAGGGAGATGTCTAGAGTATCAATGGTAAAAGGGAAGCCCATTGCCGCACCTGTCACCCCTAGCAAAAAGAAAGTCTGGACCGAAGGAGGCAGAAGCAGGATTGCACTGAAGTGCCAAAAGTTTAGGCAAGTACTACAGTGCTGTTTAAAACCATTGCCGCTGCTGTTGGTCCTGAAGAGGGATGGCGGCAATGGAAGTGGGGGCAGGAGCAGAGTAGGTCAGTACACCAAGAACGAGGTCTGCCTAAGGTGCCTCATATGCTTGCACCGCCTCTGCTGGCTTCAATCTAATGTCTGAATGCATGGAGCCCTGTCACCTCACATGACCTGCTGGCCTTGCACATTCAGAGTGAAGCCAGCAGAATGAGGTGCACATAGTTAAAGCATAGTTGCTCACCTGTAACAATGTTCTCCAGGAACAAGCATGAAGTCAGTCCTCACATATGGGACTCCCTAGCTACAGGCTACTGAGAACCTGTAGAAAAACACAGCCCAGCCTTGGGCAGCTGCAAGAGAGTTAGCAAAGACTAAGAACCCCAGTGAGTTGCCTAAATACCGAACAGATTACAGAGCATGGCCTGGCCGAAGGCACTGTCCCGTCGGGACTCCCTCTCCAGGCAGTAGTGAGCTGCAAAGGTGTGAACTGAGGACCAGGTGGCGGCCCAGCAGATGTCCGCCATAGGGACAGAGCGAAGGCTTGCAACCAAGGTTGCCACAGCCCTGATGTGCCGTGACCCAGCACTCCAACCTGAGCCCAAGCCTGATCATGGGCGAAAGCAATTCAATCTGCCACCCAGATGATAGGGTCTGCTTGGTAACAGCCTCCCCTAGTCAACTAGTATCATAGGAAAAAAAAGCTGTGAGGCTTTACGGTGGCCCTGAATACGTTGCAGGTAGAAAGACAGGGCCCTCTTACAATCCAGAGTATGGAGAACAGCCGCTGCCTTGTCGGCATGGGTGTTCTGGAAAGGTGGTAGGGTGCACTACCTCCTGGTTGAGGTGGAAGACGGATACCACCTTCGGAAGAAATTTAGGGTGGGTGTGAAGCACAACTCTATTCTTGTAGAACCTGGTTTAAAGGTGGCTCGGCCACCAAGGCCTAAAATCCACTGATTCTATGGGCAGAGGTGAGTACCACAAGGAAGATGACCTTCCAGAAGAGATAATGGAAATGGCAGGTAGCCAGAGATTCAAAAGGCGGCTTGGTGAGCTGCATCAGAACCATGTTGAGGTCCCATTCCGCCAGGGGCCCTGATGTTTCGGCCTGGGCAGTCAATCAAACGTGAAAATAAAGATAAAGATGGGAGGCTCAGCGAGCAGAAGGCCCTGCATAAATTGGGTAATGAGGGGCTGCACAGAGAGAGGTTTGCCCCTGTATGGAATTATGGTGCGCCGAAAGCACACTCAGGTGCACTCTGACAGAGTTGGACTTGAGTCCGGTTTTCAAAAGGTGAAGTCAGTACTGCAGTACCGCATGCACCTGGCAAGAAAAGGGGTCAACCCATTGTTCCACACACCAAACTGAGAATCTGCACCACTTGAAGGCATAGGCTCATCTCCTGGAGTTCTTACGAGAGGCCAGAAGGACTTCCTCCACCTCCCTTGGGAGGTTGAAGAGTGCTAAGGCTACCTGTTCAGCAGCCATGCTGTTAGCAACAGGGACCCCCTCCTCCTGGGTAAGTAGCCTCGGGGCATTCCCTAGAGCGACCGGGAGTGCCATCGAGAGGCAGAGCAACAGGGGAAACCCAAGGCTACCTGGGTCACTAGGATCATGGAGGCCTTGTCCCACAGGACTTTGGTCCACATGATTAGTGATGTGGGAGTGAAGGCATACAGAAGGCCCTCTGATCACGAGATAAGGAAAGTGTCCGCCGCTATCTGGGATGGATGCGTTTGGGGGACAGCAGAAGTGGGGCAGTTTATCATTGGTCTGGCTGGTGAAGAGGTCCAGACTTGGGGTTCCCCAGAGTCAGAATAGCTGCTCTGCCACCCTGGAGTCTAGTCGGCTAGAGGACCCCGCTCAGCCTGTCCACTAGGGCATTGTCTTGGCCCGGAAGGCATACTGCCCTGAGGAGCATTCCCTGACCAATCGTGTACAAGCAAAGGGCTACAGCCTCCTGGCAGAGGCACTGAGACCCTGTGCCCCTATGTTTGTTCAGGTCGAACATCGCGACCTGGTTGCCCAAAGGCAGTGGTGGAAGGCCTTGAGCTCTCCACTAGGGACCAGTTGCCCTGCGTGTGCAGTTCCTCGCAGAGGACACCCCAGCCCAGTAGGGATACATCCGTGTTGAGGATCCTCTGGGGGTTTGGGGGCTAGAAGGGCATGTCCTTCTGCAGGTGCTATGTGCCCTTCCACCAATCGAGTGACTCTGCTAGTTGACAAGTAACTGAGACCCTGTCCCGGAGCTTGCCTGTGGCTTGTGTCCACTGCGAGTGGAGACACCACTGAGCTGCCCACATGTGGAGACAGGATTTGGGAACCACATGGACTGTGGATGTCACGTGGCTTAGCAGGAGCAGCATGGACCGCACCAACACTGAGTGATGGCGCTGTACCTAGATCCACCCTGTCTAGGAGGAAGGCCTTGACCTGAAGTGTGTCCAGATGAGCTCCTATGAACTCCAGATCCTGAGTTGGAGTGAGGTGAGATTTGAGGTGGTTTATCACGAACCCCAAATGCTGCAGGACCTTGATGGTGCGGGCCATGACCTGTTGCACCTCAGTGGCTATGTCCCCTTTTACAAGCCATTTGTCAAGGTATGGGAAGACGAAGGTCCCTTGGAGATTAAGGTAGGCGGCCACCACTGCCAGGCATTCGGTGAAGACTCTTAGTGCAGAGGATAAGCTGAAGAGTAGTACCCTGTGTTGGTAGTAGTCACCCCCGCCCATGAACCTTAAGTACTGCCTGTGACTGGCATGAATAAGGATGTGGGTGTAAGCATCCTTTAGGTCCAAGAAGCATAGCCAATCTCTCTGCTGGAGGGAGGGCAGCAATGTTCCAAGGAAGAGCATCCTGAACTTCTCCTGCACCAGGAACTTGTTCAGGTTTCGCAAGTCCAGAATGGGGCTTAGGCCCCCTGTTCTTTTTGGGACCAGAAAGTAACAGGAGGAGAACCCTTTGCCCCTGAGGTGGCGGGGTACTGGTTCCATGGCTCCGTCCCTGATGAAGACTGAGTTCCTGCAGTAGCAGGGCCTGGTGCAGGGGAGTCCAAGGGGACTCTCCTGGAAAGAAAGGGGGAATGTTCAGTCCAAGTGAAGGAGGTAGCCTTCTATGACCACCTGGACAAAGTGGATCAGTTCCTGTTGGCAGCTGCTCCCACCTGGGAGAAGAGGCCAAACTCAGATTCAAAATCCGACCCAGCCTGGGCAGGAGCTGGTGTTTGGGGTTTAGAGCCCATAGGCTTACGTTGACATTGGCCTGGTCCTTTGCCCTGGGTGACCCTCCTGCAAGGTCTGGGTGGTCTGGTATTGGGAATAGCCTTGGTAAGGCTGGCCTTTTCTGTGAAAAGGGAGCCTCTTCCCTGACTGTTTCTTCTTGAGAAGGGTGGAGGTCTTCCTGGAGAACAAAGTTCACGTGACATACTCTTTCTTTATCTCGGCTGTCTTGTCCTCCATCGGTTTGCCAAAGAGGTTTTCGCAGAGACAGGGGATGTCAAAACGTTTCTCCTGTATCTACTGCTCAAGGTCCAATGCCTGCAGGTCAGGCTTGGCATCAGGCACTGTTGCTTGCAGCAGGCAATCCTAGCGTTAGACTCGAAGTTGTTGTAGGCGGCTCAAGACATGTACTTTGAGCACCCTAATGCACTTCATGAGGGTTTGGAATCGCTGGAGGTGATCTCCACTGAGACCCGCCAAGAAACTCGTGAGTTCTTTTGCTAGGTCTCAGAGATACATGCCGATATACAGCTGGTAGGCTTGGATTTGGTGACCCAGCATTGAGCCCTGGTAGCATTTACGTCCAAGGACGTTGTGGGCACAGGACTCCCTGCCAGGGGGCACAGAAGAGTGTCTTCGGGCTTTTCTGTTGGCACATGGCTGACTCCTCCACCATAGAGGTGTGAGGGAGTTGTGCCTTACGAAAGCCGGGGCCCCGCTGGACCTGGTACATGGCGTCGAGGCATCGGCTAACTATTGGCACAGACGCCGCTGCCTATGTGCTCCCGCTTTGGTCTACCAACTTATAAAATGGTGCACGAAGCACCAGGTGGGGTTAGACTGCCATACAAAGCATAGTCTACCTTATATGGCAGTCTGACCTCACCCAGTGCATGGGGACAGGTGTCATTTTACAAGATGGCAGACCAGAGCGGGAGAACACAGGCAGCACTCCTGCCTATTTTAAGGTACGGGGGGGGGGGGGGGGGAAGGGGGTTGGATTTTGGGGGGCCCTAGACCACCAGGTAATTTCAATTTTACTTTGGGTTGGGGGTTCAAGGGGCTGCTAGAGCACCAGG
Organism: Ichthyophis bannanicus; assembly: GCA_033557465.1. NCBI lineage: Eukaryota > Metazoa > Chordata > Amphibia > Gymnophiona > Ichthyophiidae > Ichthyophis > Ichthyophis bannanicus. Next base: position 363,854,623 of record CM066033.1, on the reverse strand, counting down.
CAATTACTTTTTGTCAGGGCACCAGCCCCCATCAGTGTTTTGATGGTATCAGGGGCTTTTCCTGATGCTGCGTTCATCCCCAGTGCCATCAAAATACTGTCAGGCGGGCGGGGAGGGGGGGGGGGGGGAACGGGCCGCTGGGCCACCAGGGATTGTTTTTTGTCAGGTACGGTCCCCGATAGTATTTTGATGGCATCAGGGGCTTTTCGCAATGCCGCAATCATCCCTGATGCCATCAGAATACTCTTATGCAAATTAGCCACGCTGTGCCCAGAGAGCAAGCCAAAATAGCACAGGCTTCTTGTGCACATGTGCTTGGCTTGCTCTCTCAGTTTAACACTGCAGTGGCTCATTTGCATGCGCACGGTTTACACAGGGGTTATTTGCATAACCAATCCTTCCTACATCACACATTAAAATGTGTGCATTGTCAGGAACGTAAAAAAAAAAAATAATCATCGCTTCAGCGCAGGTCTAGCATCGGCTCTCTGCGCTGGCCTGATAGTGAGTTTCTTAGCTCACATACACCCATAAAAGTGGTTTAGGCTTCCTGTGCTGAAACATGGAGTTGAACATTTTAGCTGCTTGAAATCGTGTGTTGCATCTTTCACAACATTGTATAAAATCAACAGCCCAAGTTAATAATGTCAAGTAGTTCTACACAAACTATATCTGACAATTTTAAAATGCAAAACTTATGATTCCAGTAAAGACAACTAAATAAATATACTTGATATGTTTGTATTAATAAACTAAATTATACGTAAAGACAAAACACAAATGTTGTGTAAAGAGTCATAGTAACATAGTAAATGAGGGCAGATAAAGCATAGTTACTTACCTGTAACAGGTGATCTCTGGGAACAGCAGGAATAAGTCTTCACATATGGGTACGTCGGTACCGACGGAGTCTGCGCGGGAACGCTCCCCAGCGTCCAATCAGAACGCTTTTGGAAGCATCCCAACACGCCTGCGTGCTGCCTTCCCGCCTTTCCCAACTGCCTCTCCTCAGTTAAGTTTTAAAGCTGAGACAAAGAGAGAGAGAGAGAGAGAAAGGGAAAGATAGAGATAGAGAAATGCAACTCCTAGGGGAGGTGGGTGGGTTGTGAGGACTTATTCCTGCTGTTCCCAGAGATCACCTGTTACAGGTAAGTAACTGTGCTATCTCCAGGAACAAGCAGGAATGAGTCTTCACATATGGGGACTCCCAAGCTAAGATGCCTGGAGGAGTCCCAGCATGTTGCAAATCTGAAAGCCATGCTATTTTACCGAAAACCCCAGGCATCCTAGGGATGGAGGGTAGGAGTTGAACTAAAAAGATGTGCGGTGGAACAGCTGGACCAAACAGGATGCCTAGATAGGAATCTCTATGCAGGTGATATTTAGTGGTAATATTGAGAGCAATAAACCAATACGGACCTCACCTGGTGGTATTGTAAAGGGGTATATGGAGGTTCATGTGGATTTGTGAATATGAACAAACAGGATATCCCCAGGGAGTACCTCAATGTAAGGAGAGGTAAATAACTGTGCAAAAAACAGGCTGAGGTTAGAACCCTTAGGGTGAGAAGAAACAACCCCAGTGGAACTGGGGTAGTTCAATGAGGTAGGACTTTGCGGAAAACGCGGAAGTCCCTATTAGATAAAACTGAAGCTCTTTTGACTTTAAAGAGACATGGTTCTTATAGGAGAAGGGAGCTTCAAAGATCCCTATATCCGATAATAAAGAAGGATAGGAGTAGTGAGGCATTGTAGCCTCCCATTTTCTGAAGATTCAGAAAGTCCCCACTAATTGAAAAGGAAAGTATACGGAGGGCTTCAGGTGTACCTAAACTGAAGGTCATGGTACAAAAACTCCTCAACTACCACAGGAAGTGGTTGATTATGGAGAACCCTAAGTATGCTGGGACAGCATAGAAAGGGATAGAGAGTATTTGTCGGGTCCGTAGGGGAATATATATATATATATGTGTAAGTATATATATATATATATATATAGACAGACAGACAGACCAAAATAGTATATAGACATATATCTACCCACTATCATATATTGCAATACATATATATAGATAGGCAAATACAGATATATTCCTCATATATGTATATATACATATATGGGCACCGACATGCAGATGTCCATATACATGTAAACATATATGTATACATACCCATGTCCGCACATAGGGTATGTGGAGAGAGAAAGATTTATCTAACAATAAGAAGGGAGGTACCTGCTTGAGAAGATATTTAGAGACTCTGTACTTCCTGGTTATGGATAGGAAGCCCAGGGAGTTCTCTCACTGGCAAGAGAAGTCTAGAGTCCTCTAAGAACTCTAGCCCCTGAATAACCAGGAATGGAGACCTATCTGGAAAATGCAGAGGATGTTTTAAATCTGCAGATAGTAAGTCTGAATCCTTCCATAAATCCAGCAGGTAGCTGGAGAAAAAGATGCAATAAAAATACCATATTTACCCCTAATGAGGGTAAAAAGGGTATGGTGCATTCTTGTGCTCAACATGGATTAAGCCATGAAGAATTGAGGATAGAAAGAAAAAAGACAAGACAAGGATTGTCTATACTGAAAGAAAAACCATCCCTGGTGAAGGGGTCCCCTGGAGATGTGAAGCAATCCAGGGAATTGGATAATTCTTTAGGTCTTCTCTTAATTAAAGGCTTGTGTCCTTTATTTAAGAGGCCTTTAATGGAAAATGGTAAGGGCAGGGAGAAACCAGTAGGCATGACTAGGTAAAGCCCTTCCTAACCATCTGACATCATGTGCTCTCTAAGGCGGCCCCATAGTGTAGAGCTGCTACGGAGAGATGCAGAGAGCATGTTGCAGGTTAATTAGAAGAAAAACTGGTGTTTAAGAGCCAGTAGGTATCATGAACTACTCCGCCAAGCCCAAGGATTGGGGAAGGATAAGGATAGAAGGTAAGGTGATATGTCTGCAACAATAGCCAGAAAAGGTTCTTAAACCGTCTGGGACTTAGTGGTAAGGCCAGAAAGCACAGTTACTTACCTGTAACAGATGATCTCTGGGAACAGCAGGAATAAGTCTTCACATATGGGTATCGTCGGTACCAACGGAGCCTGCGCGGGAACACTCCCCAGTGTCCAATAAGAAAGCTTTTGGGAGCATCCAACAGCGCCTGCATGCTGCCTTCCCGCCTTTCCCAACTGCCTCTCTCCAGTTCGAGTTTTAAAGCTGAGACAAAGAGAGAGAGAGAGGGAAGGAAAGATAGATAGAGAGATACAACTCCTAGGGGAGGTGGGTGGGTTGTGAAGACTTATTCCTGCTGTTCCCAGAGATCACCTGTTACAGGTAAGTAACTGTGCTATCTCCAGGAACAAGCAGGAATGAGTCTTCACATATGGGGACTCCCTAGCTACAGATGCCAGGGAAAGACCCCAGAGTTGTGTGTCCTTGAAAAGGGCGCCACCTCCCCCCATGGATCTCTGGCATCCAACAAGGGTAGGTGGGTAGGAGTTGATTAGGAATGGGACAGGTGTTTGAGAACAGCCTGACCAAACGAGGCATCCCGGCGGGAGTCCTTGTCCAAACAGTAATGGGCTGTGAAAGTATGAACCGAGGTCGAGGTGGCCGCTCGACAGATTTGGTCGATGGACACAGAGTTTAGATGAGCCATTGAGGCTGCCATGGCCCTCACATTGTGAGCTCTGACATGGCCTTCCAGAGAAAGTACTCTGGTAGGCGAAAGAAATACACTGAGCAATCCAGTTGGACAGTGTTCTCTTAGAAACTGGAAGTCCTAAATGGGAAGGATCAAAAGCAACAAAGAGTTGAGAAGACTTTCTATGTTGCTGTGTTCTTTGTAAGTAAAAGGCGAGAGCTCTTTTACAATCCAAAGTATGAAGATTCCTCTCTGCACTTGATGCATGAGGTCCTGGAAAAAAGACAAGTATACCTCTTGATTCAGATGAAAAGGCGAGACCACTTTGGGCATAAAGTGTGGATTGGTCCTGAGGACTACCTTATCATGATGGAACCTTGTATAAGGAGGATTAGCCACCAAGGCTTGCAACTCACTGATGCGACGTGCTGAAGTGACTGCAATGAGAAAGATAACCTTCCAAGAAAGAAATTTCAAGGAGGTGGTGGCTAAAGGTTCAAAGGGTGGCTTCATAAGCTGGCCAAAAAAAAGATTTATGTCCCATGCCACTGAAGGTGGTCTAATGGGAGGTTTAGTTAAAAGAAGGCCTCTCATGAATCTTGCTATAAGAGGATGAGAGGAAATAGGCTGTCCACTGAGAGGCTTGAGGGATGCTGCAGTAGCACTCAAATGGACTCTTACTGAATTTGTTTTAAGGCCTGCATGGGATAGATGCAGAAGATACTCTAGTAAAGAATTCATAGGTATTGCAAGAGGGTTAAGACCCTTCTCTGAACACCAAATGGTAAATCTTTGCCATTTGAAAGCATAAGAACGTCCAGTGGAAGGCTTTCTAGAAGCATGAAGAATATCTCTGACTTGCTGAGAGAGATGAAAAACTTGAAGGTCTAGGCCTTCAGCAACCAGGCCCTGAGATGGAGAGACTGGGGGTTTGGGTGCCACAACGTTCCGTCTTCCTGGGATAGAAGATCTGGTGCAGAGCCCAATTCCAGGGAGGGAGCTTGAGAGAGATGAAGAAGGCTAAAAAGGTTAGGGCTCTTTAACCTGGAAAAGAGACGGCTGAGAGGAGAAATGATAGAAGTCTATAAATTAATGAACGGAGTAGAACGGGTAAACGTAGATCGATTGTTTACGTTATCAGAATATAGAAAGACTAGGGGACATGCAATGAAGCTACAGGGTAAACTATTTAAGACTAATAAAAGAAAATATTTTTTCACTCAATGTGAAATCAAACTCTGGAATTTGTTACCGGAGGATGTAGTAAAGGCTGTTAGTGTAGCTGGGTTTAAAAAAGGTTTGGACAAGTTCCTGGAGGAAAGGTCCATAAACCATTATTAAGAAGTGACCGAAAATATAAATGCTTGACCCAGTACAAGCATTGTGGAACCTGTGTCTCTTGGGGAAACTGCTAGGTACATATGACCTAGATTGGCCACTGTTGGAAACAGAATACTGGGCTTGATGGACCTTGGTCTGACCCAGTATGGCATATCTTATGTTCTTATATGTTCTTAAGTAGAGGGTACCACACTTGGCGTGGCCAATGTGGTGCTATGAGGATCATGGAACCTCGGTCTCTCTGAAGCTTGAAAAGTGTTTTGGGAATTAGGGGAATGGATGGAAAGGCATAAAGGAAGTCTTGACCCCAGTGAAGAAGGAAGGCATCCTTTGCCTGAACTCCCTGACACGGAATTCTGGAAAAGAACCGGGGAAGTTTGGCATTCCACGGGCTTGCAAAGAGGTCTATGTCCGGGGTTTCCCAAATTCGAAAAATCCTGGCTACCTGGTCCATGTGGAGGGACCACTCGTGTGGAAGCAGAACTCGACTGAGTCTGTCTGCCCAAGAGTTTTGAACGCCTGGAAGATATACTGCCATAAGATGAATCTGATGCTCTCTGGCGAAGGCCCACAGTCGCAAAGCTTCGTTGCAAAGCGACAGAGAGCCAGTCCCTCCCTGCTTGTTCACATAGAACATGGCTACTTGGTTGTCCGTGTGGATGAGGACTGTCCTGTAGCTGAGCAGGGAGTGGAACACTCTGAGAGCTAAGAAAATTGCTCTGAGTTCCAAGAGATTGATGTGTAGAGAAGTCTCCTGTGGAGTCCAGATGCCCTGGGTGGAGAGATCTTGCAGATGAGCTCCCCAACCCATTGGAGAGGCATCTGTTGTAAGGGTTGCTTGGGGAAGTGACTGCTGAAAAGGGGACCGCAGCAACAGGTTTTGAGAGGACTTCCACCACTGGAGAGACCAAAAAAGGCGACTGGAGTTTGCTATTTTGTCTGACAGGCAACCTGATGCCTGAGTCCATTGGATGGACAAAGTCCATTGAGCTGCCCTCATGTGAAGGCGAGCATATGGAACCACATGCACGGTGGATGCCATGTGGCCTAAGAGTTGTAACATTTCCCGAGCAGTTAAATGGGACTTTAACTGTATTTGGGAGGCTAACTGCACCAAGCGTAGGCAAAGAGCCTGAGGAAGATAGCCCTTGCAGTTGTGGTATCCAGGACAGCCCCTATAAACTCCAGAGATTGAGTAGGGGTGAGATTGGATTTTGGGATGTTTATTACCAGTCCCAAATACTGAAGGACACGCATTGTGCAGGTTAGAAAAGTCTTGGCCTCTGACTGAGGTGGAGCTCGAATGAGCCAGTCGTCCAGATATGGGAAAATGAATATTCCCAGGGTGCGTAGAAATGCAGCAACTACTGCCATGCATTTCGTGAACACCCTTGGTGCAGAGGCCAGACTGGAAGGAAGCACCCTGCATTGGTAGTGCTTTTCTCCAAAAAGGAACCGAAGGAACCTTCTGTGTGTTGGATGGATGAGAACATGGGTGTATGCATCCTTGAGATCTAGAGAACAAAGCCAGTCCTGACTCTGAAGGTATGGAAGCAGAGCACCAAGAGAAATCATCTTGAATTTCTCCTTGAATAGAAATTTGTTCAATTCTCTGAGATCTAAGATGGGTCTGTAGCCCCCTGTTTTCTTTGGAATAAGAAAATAAGGGGAGTAGAACCCTGTGCCTTGCTGAAGAAGAGGTACTTCTTCTATTGCCCCTTGGGCAAGAAGGGTGGCAATCTCCTGACCCAGAAGGTCGAGGAGAGATGTTGGAGAATTGAACTGTTTCACTATGGTGTGAGGGGGAAGGCTTAAGAAATGAAGCTTGTACCCTTCCCTTATGATAGGGAGTGTCCATTGCTCTGCTGTGATTTGTTCCCATCTGGGAGCAAAGTAAGTCATCCTTCCTGGAATGGTATGGGGCTCTGGTTCTTCCAGAGCCAGAAAGGCTAAGTTCTCTAGTTGCAAGTCAAAGGCCCTGAGGAGGCTGAGGCTGCTGGGTCATGGCAGGCCTAGCAGCCTTTGATTTGGCCTGTTTAGGTGGTTGCTGACACTTTGCAGCAAAACGACCTGCAGAAGATGCCTGCTGACTATAAGCAGGATAGTATCTTCCCTTTTTGGAAAAAGATGTCTTTTTGAACAATCTTTTCTTAACAGGAGCAGAGGTAGACTTTGAAAGTCGATCCAAAGCAGAGTTTTCAGCATCCATCTGATTGGCCTTTGCTTGCCAATCCTTAACAAAAAGGTTTTCACCTGTACAAGGGATATTCCCTAATTCATCTTGTACCCAGAGCTCCAAATCAGAAGCTTGTAGCCAAGCAATTCTGCGTGCCCTATGGCAATAGCCGAAGCTCTGCTTACACACTCAAAAGAGTCAAAGGCTGCACGGTTGGAAAATTTGGAGGCATCTTGGGCATGTTTGAGCCAAGTGAGAAACTCCTGCCTTTTATCCTCTGAAATAAAAGGGGTTAAAGTCTGCAGATGATCTGTGACTTCTTTTAGAAACATCCCTATATAGAGACTATAGGAGTTGATCCTGGCAGCTAGCATAGAAGCTTGGAAAACCCTTCGGCCAAAAGCATCTAGGGTCCTGCATTCACGTCCTGGAGGATTAGATGAGTGTCTCTTTGCACTTTTTATCTTTCTCATGGCAGACTCTACCACAATAGAGTGGTGAGGAAGCTGAGTCTTGTGGAAGTCAGGTGTCTAGCCTGCGAGAATGAGGAGAGGTGGTAAGAGGTGTCTCCCACATCCTCAACATGAGATCAAACAGAATCTCATGGATAGGTAAAGTAGCTGCCTCTTTAGGAGTTTTAGGATATTGTAAAATATCTAACTCCTTGGCTCTGGGTTCTGACTCAGGGGCCACTGTGATGGAGAGGCCCCTAGCCACTTCCCTAATGAAGTCTTGAAAAGACAAGTCTTCTGGAGGAGACATTCTTCGTTTAGGAGAAGGCGGCTCCTGAGGAAGAAGTATCGATGCCTCGACAGAACCCTCAGTCATCTGAGTCTTCAGAGGAATCAAAGTATCGCCTGTCTGGATGCTCCTGTAGAGCCCGATAGCCGTACCGAGTAGGATCGGTATCGGGAGTAACCGGTACTGGTTCGGTACCGATGGGCATCATAGGACAGGGTACCGTTGCAGTCGACACCGAAGCCGATGCAATTGGTACCGGCACCGGGAGTGATGCCGGTGTCGGAGCCGGTACCGACAACGGGGATTGTTGCGGTACCGGAGGCGTTGCAGCCTGTATGAATGCCGACAGGGTGCGCTGCATAGCCAGAATCTTCTGATCCATCGACGCCACCAATGTCTGGATGTCGGTACCAGTGGGAGCCACCGGTACCCCAGAACACGGTAACAGGTGATCTGTCGAGGCCGAGCCATCGATGTCAACCTGTGACCCCATAGATAACGCTTTGGAAGCCGGAGCTTCCCGCCGGGGTAATTTTGCCGGTGCGGAATCCTCGAGGGCAAGCCCGGAGGCATCTCGATGCTTGGAGGGAGATCTACCCTTCGAGGACCGGCTAGATTTATGCTTGGTTACCTGAAATCCATGGGAGGAAGAAGCAGCCCTGGAAGACGTCGATGCCACCGAAGCTGCATCAGAGGGAAACAGGGTACTGAGCTTGGCTGCTCGGTTCTGCCGACCTCTTTTAGACATCATGGTACAGGACATACAATCCGTGACGGACTGGTCAGGCCCCAAACATTTTAGACACCAGTCATGGGTGTCGGTGACAGAAATAGTACCGCCACATTTTGTGCACTTTTTGAACTCGGAGGCGGGCTTCTCTATGAGGAAAAATTTTTTAGGCCTAAGGCCCAAAAACTAAAAATGCACAGTGAAGAAAAGATAAATTGTTTGTTTTTTATTTTTTTGAAAGAAAGAAAAGAAAAGAAAAGACCAGCGGTACCGGTCCGATGTCGAAGAAGGCAGACGCGACACAAAAGAATTAAGAAAAAATAAAGAACTTCTTCTGCGGTGACAGGAACACGACCTGCTTGCTCCGCGGAAAAGAAGAACTGGAGAGAGGCGGTTGGGAAAGGCGGGAAGGCAGCACGCAGGCGCTGTGGGATGCTCCCAAAAGCTTTCTAATTGGACGCTGGGGAGCGTTCCCGTGCAGGCTCCGTCGGTACCGACGATACCCATATGTGAAAACTCATTCCTGCTTGTTCCTGGAGATACCATTGAAATTGGAGAGCAAGCCCTGGTTGCTTGGTCAGCAAGTCAGTGGTCTAACCAGTAAGAGCCCCTGCATTCCTAACTATTGATAGGGCAGCAGTAGAAATTTTAGGTCCCAAGAATGGGAAAGAAATACAGACATAAGTAGGAGTGGTAAGACTCCACTATTGTCTGAGAAGCTGCCAGGAAAAACTAAGAATGCAAGGGGAAGACAACTCTGAAAGAAAACTTAGGGGCTTAAGGAAAAACCCTCAGTAAAATTGTATCACTCTTACAGACCAAATGTCTTAGTAAGAGTGGCAGAGTTGAAAAGAAGACTTAAGGTGGAGTAAATCTTTGAAGTAATATGAGAGATGCTGATACAGGAGAAAAAGTCAAAGGTAAAGGCATGGCAACCTTATTGACAGTTGTTACTCCTCTGTGTAGTTCAGAGGACGAGGCGTTAACTGTATTACCTGTAAAGCATAATCATCTTAAGAAGCTCTTTGAGCTGATAGTCAGGATGTCTCTTTAAAAGGGACATATGTAAAGTTTAGGATGGAACCGATGTAGATGCATGTAGTGGTAGGAAGCAAACTACAGGATCTAAACCTCAAACAGGAAAAAGGATTCAGGGAAGAGTTTGCTGAATCCGTTGAGGTTGTGGTTTCCTGAGCCTGGTTGGTTGTTTCCCCTTCCTGGGAGCATCTGTATGATGGGTAGAAGATGGATAAAACCTTCCCATTAAGGGAACAAAGCTTATTAGTGGATTTTCTACAAACTGGGATAGAGGAAGGCATAGACAAGCCTCTGAAAGCAATAGTGTCAGTGGTTAACTGAGTAGCCTCAAGTAAAGTCTCTTTATTAAAGAGATTCTCTCCAGTACAAGGAGCATTTCCCAGTCTATCTTGTAGGCATTTGTCCAAGTCTGAAGCCAGGAGCCAGGCTCTACGTCGTGCCCCTATGGCTATAGCAGAAGTTCTGCTAACAGACTCGAAAGAGTCCAGGAAAGCACGAGTAAGGAACTTAGAAATATTCTAAGCATGACTGACTAGCATAGAAAAATCTGCTCTTTTAGGCTCTTGGAGGAAAGGGGTCAAAAGTAGTAGATCTTTTGTGACCTCCTCAAGGGATAATCCCATATAGAAAATATATGAAAGGATTCTTGCTGAAAACATGGATGCCTGGAAAGTTTGACGTCCAAAGGCATCTAAAGTCTTAGCCTCACGACCTGGCGGATAAGAAGAGTGCTTCTTAGTACTCTTAATACACCTCATTGCTGATTCTACAACAAGAGAATGATGAGGGAGCTGAGGCTTTTGAAAACCTGGAGAAGGGGACACCTTGTATAGAAGATCAGTTGCCCTAGAAGGTGGGGATACCATTAAAGGAGTTTCCCACATTCTAAATAGGAGATCCTGCAAGGTTTGATGCAAAGGAAACATAATGACTTCCTTTGGATTGCAGGGGATCTGTATAGGTTGTGGATCCCCTGGTGCAGGGTCTTGACCAGGTATAGAAATGGCAAGTAACTTGGCAATATCAAGCAGGAAAGCTTGAAAAGAAATCTCCCCAGAGGGGAGTCCTCGAGGAAGAGGAGGAAGAACTAGATCTGTTGAAGAACTAGCTCTAGTATCCACCGGTTCATTCAGATTCTGTAGAAAAGAAGATCTGGAGGGGTGGAGCATTTGATTATCTTTGAAAGATAGTTGTCGGTACCATTGAAAACCGGTACCGCAACTCGTCGGTAGCAAATCGTCCATGCTAGGGATCGATTCCAAACTCAGTATGGAAGGAAGCGAGCCGGCTGAAAGGAGCATGGGAGGTACCGACACCGATGTTGATGTCGATACTGGTATCGGGACTGGTACCGTCGGTGACACCAATATATGAAGATCAGTCTGTGACGGCACTATCGGTACCGAGGTAACCAAATGTGGCAGACCTTGATCGGTAGAATGTCTTCGGTACCGTCTGAAGTCAGTACAGAGACGAGTCGGTACCCGGTCATCCAGATTAGAGATCGATTCTAGACTCGGCATCGAAAGAAGCGAGTCTATCAATGCATATCTGGAGGGCACCGACATGGATACCAGCATCGGTACCGGGGCCGATGTGGGAAGATCGGTTGGTAGCGGCTCTAGTGGCACCGAAGATACCGAGAGAGCTTGACTGCGATCATCAGTGTGGAATGTTTCATCCAGCACCATTGCCGATGCCGGGGTACTGGCACCGCTCAAAGCGGATACCACCACCGGGCATGGCTCAGGTATGTTCACAGAGGTAAAAACCCCGGGAACAACCTGAAACCCCGTTAATGCTTTTGAGACAGAAGCCTCCCACCGGGGTTTTAAAGCCAATATGTCCTCGGGGGCAAGCCCAAAGGTATCTCCATGATGTACATGAGATCTACCACCCGAAGACTGGCTAGTCTTTACAGACTTTTGTTTGGTTACCTGATCCTGCGAAAAAGAAGATGTAGCTGGTACCCTCAGGTCTGAGGGGAACGGCGTATCGAGTTCAGCTCGATGCTGAAAACTTCTTGCAGAAATAGAAGTGCAGGAGGGACACTCCAGCGGATGGTGTTCAGGTCCCAAACATGGAAGGCACCAATTATGGGTGTCTAAAACTAATTTGGTAGCGCCACAGATAAAACACATTCTAGTGGCTAGCATTTCCATGAGGGAAAGTGGAGAGGCCTAGCAGGCCGAAACCTGTCAGGCACTAAACAGGAAAAAAAAAAATTCCCACAAAAGGAAATATTTGTAGAAGAAAAGAAAAAGAAAACACCGGCGGTACCGGTGCGTCGAGGGAAGGTAGACGCGACCACAAGAAAAAACAAAAATAAAGGAAGAATTTTCTGCGGTGACAGGAGGATGTCCTGCCGGCTCCGCGGAAAAACAAAAACTGAGGAGAGGCAGTTGGGAAAAGCGGGAAGGCAGCACGCAGGCGTGTTGGGATGCTTCCAAAAGCGTTCTGATTGGACGCTGGGGAGCGTTCCCGCGCAGACTCCGTCGGTACCGACGTACCCATATGTGAAGAATCATTCCTGCTTGTTCCTGGAGATAGACCAGTATGGTCCATCTAGTCTGCTCATTAGATAGGTTTATTTTGATTTTATCCTGTTGCTGTAAAGGGATCCACTGTGTCTGTCCCATGCCCTTTTGAACTCCGTCACCATGTTTGCCCCCACCACTTCCATCGGGAGGGCGTTCCAAGCATCCACCACACTTTCAGTGAAAGTATTTCTTGACATTGCCTTTCAATTTACCACCTTGCAGCTTCATGTTATGCCCTCTAGTTTTACAGCTTCCCCGTCTTTGGAAGAGGTTTGTTTGTTCATTATTTCTCTTTAAGTATTTAAAGGTCTGAATCATATCTCCCCTATTCCTCCTCTCCTCCAGAGTGTACATATTTAGGTCTTCAAGTCTCTTCTCATAAGGCTTCCGACACAGGCTCCAAATCATTTTGGTCGCCTTCCTCTGAACAGTTTCCAGTCTTTTTACATCCTTTGCAAGATATGGTCTCCAAAACTGAACACAGTATTCCAAGTGAGGCCTCTTCAGTGACTTATACAGTAGCATTAGTACCTCTTCCTTTCTGCTGGTAATTCCACTTTGTATGCAACCCAACATCCTCCTGACTTTTGCCACTGCCTTGTCGCAATGTTTTGCCACCTTGAGATCCTCAGAAATAATCACACCAAGGTCCTTCTCCTTGTCCGTGCACACCAACCTATCACCCCCTATCGCGTACATTTCCCTTGGATTTCTGCTTCCCAAGTGCATGACACTGCACTTCTTCACATTAAATCTTAACTGCCAAGTATTAAACCATTCTTCCAGCTTTTGTAGATCTTTCCTCATGTTATCCACTCCCTTAGGGGAATCCACTCTGTTGCAAATTTTCGTGCCATCTGCAAAAAGACAGACTTTTCCATTCAGTCCTTCAGCAATATCACTCACGAATACATTGAACAGTGCCGGGCCCAGGACCAAACCGTGGGGCACCCCGCTAATCACCCTCCTTTCACCCGAGTGAGCTCCATTTACCATCACCTTCTGTCGTCTATCAGTCAACCAATTTCTGATCCAGTTCACCACCTTGGGACCCATCCCCAAACTACTGAGTTATTGATAAGCCTCCTATGAGGAACAGTATCAAAGGCTTTGCTGAAATCCAGGTAGATGACATCCAACGCATGCCCCTGATCTAGTTCTCTGGTCACCCAGCCAAAGAACTCAATCAGTTTTGTTTGGCAAGATCGTCCTTCAGTAAAACCATGCTGCCTCGGATCATACAACCTGTTGGCTTTGAGAAAGTCCACTATTCGCTCTTTCAGGAGTGCCTCCATTACTTTTCCCGCCACCAAGTTAAGGCTCACGGGCCTGTAGTTTGTCACTTCTTCCCTGTCACCACTTTTGTGAATATACCACATCAGCCATTCTCCAGTCCTGAGGAACTTCTCCTGTTTCCAAGGATCTGTTGAAAACATCCTTTAACGGCCCTGCAAGAACCTCTCTAAGCTCTTTCAGTATCCTGGGATGTATCCCATCTGGTCCCATGGCCTTGTCCACTTTCAGTTTTGCAAGTTGTTCTAACACATCATCTTCAGTGAATGGTGTGGTATCTACTTCATTCCCATTTTTATATTTGGGAGTCACAGGTGGCCCTTCTCCAGGATTTTCTTTAGTAAAAACAGAGCAGAAGTATTTGTTTAGCAATCTTGCTTTTTCAATGTCACTTCCGAGTCCTGCAATTCCACCTCTAATTTTCCTCCTTTCCCAAATATACCTGAAGAACGTTTTGTCGCCATACTTCACACCTTTAGCCATATTTTTCTCTGCCTTTGATTTTGCTTTCCTTATTTCTCTTTCAGTTTGATCCTGTATTCCTTTCTGTGTTCCTCTGTTTGTAAGCATGTGAATTTTGTGAAAGCTGTGTTTTTTGCATTTGTGCAGCCACTTCTTTGGAGAACCAAATAGGTTTCCTCCTTCTCTTGTTTTTATTTACTTTCCGTACATATTTATCTGTTGCCCCTTTTATTGCCACCTTTAGTTTAGCCCATTGCAATTCCACTTCCCTTATCCCCTCTCATCCTGCCAACTCCTCCTTCAGGTACTTGGCCATTTTACTGAAGTCAGTGTTTTTGAAGTTTAGGACTTTGAGCTTGCTATGATTGGACTTCACCTTGGCTTTTATCTCAAACCACACCATGTGATGATCGCTGCTGCTCACAAGGGCACCCACCCACACATATGATAGGCTATCACCATTGGTGAGCACTAAATCCAGCATCGAGCTTTCCCTGGTTGGTTCCATCACCATTTGTCTAAGTAACGCATCTTGGAAAGCATCCACAATTTTTTTGCTTCTTTCCAGATTTGCAGGAGTAATCCAATCCACATTGGGTAGATTAAAGTCACCCAATATGATCACTTCCCCCTTTGTGGCTATCTTGGCAATATCTATAATCGATTCATTATCCGACTCTTGTAAGCCATTCTCCTGGGCTTTCTTGTCAAGGTGCAACTGGAAGTAGATTTCCAGGCCTTTCTTCAGTGTAGTAAGCCTACAGCACCTGGTAATCAAAATAAAAACAGGCTAGGAAATATTTTACTGTCAAAATCCATGTGAGTAGAAGTTAAAAGTATGATACTGAGAAGAGGTAGGAGGTATTAATCTGATAAAGCAGTTATTGGGATTATTTAAATTTTTGTGATTTATTTGGACAGTTTTGTATACCACCTTATCCTTCAATCAAAGTGTTCACAACACAATTGGGGGATACATTTAACACGAGGGGATATGAAAGACATACATTAATACTTAAGGGAACATGGGCAATGGAGGGTTTATCTGTTAATATGGTGTGCAGTAACAATATATATGCTAGACAATAAATATGGGGAAGGCTTATGGGAAAGGCTGATATGAGTCTTTATTTGAAGTACTAATGTTGATGGCCTGTTAACGTCTATAAAATTCAAGAACACAAGAACAGCCAAGCTGAAACAGACCAATAGTCCATCTGGCTCAGCATCCTGTCTCTAGTGGCCCCAGATTTTATTAGTAAGACACACAGATGCAAACCAGAGCTTATCTAACGTGCTCCCTGTAATGTGGAGCTGAGTACCAAACTGGCCTCTACCCAGTCTCTATGTTATGTCCTTGTCGTCTAGGTATGCATCCAGACTCTTTTAGAACCCAGCGAAGCTGCTTGTTACTACATCCCACGGCAATAGATTCCACAGTTTAACTATTCTGAGATTGAAGATAGCAGGTTCAAGATGAATGCAAAAAAATCTAAATACAGGCCCACAGGATCTCTCTAGACAGGATTTTCTTGTAGCTCTTTCTTTTCCACTCATGATCTCATAAATCTCTATTATATTCCCCCTCAGTCGTCTTTTCCTTGTTGTTGTTTTTATTTTATAGGTATTATTTTATAGCAAATTATACAAGTAAAAACCTGATCAAAAATATGATGAAAGAAATAAAAGATCAAAAAGGAAATATGAGAAGAAAAAAAAAAAAGAGGCAACATTAGTCTACAACTCATGAAGCAGGAAGGGGAAGAAACTTGGTAGAATATTGAGGAAGATATAACGAAAAGAAAATCAGGCAAGTGAAATCTTTTCCAAGCTAAAACCCTCTAACTCTGTCTTTCCTTATATGAAAGATACTCCAAGCCTTCTTGAGCTCAACCCACATCTATTTTGAGATGGGGTGAGCAGAACTGCACACAATATAAGTGTGACTGCATCATAACTCTATAGAGAGGCATGATTATCTCTTCATATTTGTTGAGACTGGCTTTAAAAATTAACCTGGGCATAGGAATGGTGTTAGTTTTAGGACTGCTGCTTCAAATTTGTCAGTGGCTTCAGCATGTGGAGGAGTAAACCCAGTGGTTAAGGCAGCAGCCTAGAACAAAAAAAAATCAGGGTTCAAATCCCACTGGCACTCCTTGTATTTATTTATTTGGAAACTTTTATATACCGCCCCTTCCCAAGATCAGGGGCGGTTTACATGGAACAAAGGAAACATACATAGTTGCATTTCTGCAAAACGTTCTATTTACAAAAAAACAATATAAGTATAGAAACTATTTACAACTTACAGCATAACTTGCACCATTTACAACTTGCATCATAACTTTAGGGTTCAGGATTGGACATAGTTAAATATTTTTGTGTAAGGTGAAACAATGTTTGGTCGGAAATTCAGTGGGTGAGTTGTACGTATGGGATGGTTAATTAGGTAGGCTTGTCAGATCATGCTAGGGAGGGGGCAGATCCAGGCAACGATCTAAATTATAATAATTTTGAGTGAATAAATATGTTTTCAGTTCCTTTCGGAACATCTGGAGGTCTTTTATCTCCCTTAGCTGGGCTGGGAGATTATTCCATTGAGTAGGTGCTACATATGAAAAAGCGCTGTTGTTTGTTATTTGCTTTGTCGTTCTTATTGAATCTGGTACTAGAATGGTATTGAGATTCTTTCTTCTTCTCACTCTGTTTTCAGGGGGGCTATGGATCAATGTAGATAGATATGATGGGGTAATCTTGTTAACTAACTTAAAGGTAGTCAGTATGGTTTTATATTGGATCCTGCTGGCAACGGGAAGCCAATGAAGAGTGTAAAGGATGGGAGAAATGTGGTCAGATAGCCTGGCCTTGGAAATTATTCGGGCGGTTACATTCTGAGCCATTTGGAGAATGTTTTGTTCTTCTTTGTTATGCCTTGGAGTATCCCGTTGCAATAATCCAGGTGGGGTGTTATTAGAGCTTCGGTAATGGTTCTAAAATCATCCTTTTCTATAAGTGGTCTTAGTTGTTGAATGGTCCTAAGCTTGAAGAAAATCGTTCTGGCTATTTGCTTAAAGTGAAGCTAAGAGTCCTATCAAGGGTGACTCCTAAATATTTTATCTCATGCTTCACTGAGAGGGTAAAGTTCTGGAGCTTGGTATCTGATGGAGGGGTGAAGTTGGGGTTTCTTGAAGTAAATAGTACTTCAGTCTTTTTGACATTAATGTACATATTCTTTGAGTGGAGCCATAGTTCCGCTTCAGAGAGGCAGGCTGCTAGATTGTCATAATTGGGGTCAGATATGTTAACTGGGGAGAATATGTCATCGTCCACATAAAAATGATAGTTTATATTATGTCTTTTGAATATGGTGCATATCGGTTGAAGGTATATGTTAAAAAGGAGGGCAGAGTACAGAGCCTTGTGGGATTGCCTGTTCTTGTGGAAAAGGCGGTGATGCAACTTGATCGATTTGTATATATTGAGCACGGTCAGATATATATGATTTAAACCAATTGAGCTATTTCCTTCATACCTAGTTGACTGAGTCTAGAAATGAGGATGTTATGATTTACACTGTCAAAAGCAGCAGATGTGTCAAGGAATACCAATATGAAGGCTTGTTTGATGTTGCCAATGCCACTGATGAGGGAGTCAAAAAGGGCAAGGAGGAGAGTTTCCACACCATGGAAAGGGCGAAACCCGTACTGATGTTCATCAAGGGGAGCAGAAGTGTCTATAAAGTCCTGAAGCTGGAGTTGGACAACCTTTTCAATGATTTTAGACAGGAAGGGAATACTGGCGATAGGCCGATATGAGGATGGGTCATTGTTGTTTAGAGATTTGTTTTTCAGCAACGGGCGAATTGCAGAGAGTTTGAGTTCGTTTGGTAGTAAGCCTTGGTGTAAGGATTTGTTTACTATGTTTAAGATGTAAGGGGTAAGTTCTAATTTTGTCGTCTTGATCCAGGCTACTGGGCATGGATCCAAGAGATATGTTGTATTAAGTTTTGTAATTATATTGAGTAATTGCTTTCTATCAATAAGGTGGAAAGATTTCAATTCATTAGTGTTGTTCATTATTGGAGGAAGGGGGTCAGGTACTGAAGGGATGCTTTGTTTTAGTTTGCCAGCAAAATAGTTTGCTAGTGTTTGGGGATTAATAGGAATCTTGTGCGTGCTAGTAGGGGGAGCTTTAGATAAGGATTTAACAATCTCAAATAATTCCCTTGGTTGGTTGAAAGCTTTAGATAGGATTGTTGTATGGTATTGTTTTCTGGCATTATTTGTAGCTACCTTGTAGGAATTAAGACATGTAAGATATAGGTCCCAAAGTTCTGGCGTTTTTTTTGCTCTCCATTTATATTCTAACTTTCTGAGTTCTTTTTTATGGGTAGCTAGTTCAGGAGTGTACCATTTTCAGATATTTTTCTATAGTGTCTGCTAGCTATAGGAATTGGTTTGGATATTATTTTTATTGTAAAGTTCCAAATTGACACAGCTTTGTCAAGGCTGCTTGGGTCTTCATCTAGCTGAGGTATAATTGTTTCAAGGAACTTTTCCATCAAAAAAGGTTGGAATCTCAGACCTTGGTGAGTGGTGGTGTGAAGCGGGGTGGGGGTGTGAGGAATGTGAATAGAAAATCGTATCAAAGAGTGGTTTGTAGCTTTCGGCAAGCACTTAACCCCCCACTGCCTCTGGTACAATCTTAGATTGTAAGCCCTTTGAGAACAGGAAAATGCATACTGTACCTGAATGTAACTCACCTTGATCTTCTCCTGGAAAGGTGTGAACTAAATACTCAATAAATAAAATTTAAAAATGTGGTTCAGTCTCTCTTGCTAATCAACAACACATATTGGTCATCTGGATTTTTCTTCCGATGTGCAGCACCTTACACTTGTCTATAACAAATTACATTTGCAAATGAACACCCATCTTTCCAGTCTTTCTACAGTAGATACCTCGGCAACTTTACACAATCAGCTTGTACTTCCTAATAGGCGATATTTTATATTTTGCTGTTAATGATTTTCTAATCATCTTTTCTTAGGAAAGGCAGACTATAAGTTTTAAATTATACTACTAATATATTACTTCTGAATAAATTTTAAAGAGAAGAGAAACAAAAAAAATAACAGTTCAACTAATTTGTTCCTTAAACGTATTCATTTCTTTTTAGTGTACCTTTCCATAAAAAATGCATTCAAAGCAGAGCTCAATAAAATACTGCAAAATCTTTAGATAATAAAACTGAGAAGACAGACATAAAAATGTCAAGTAACAAGTCAACATGCTAAAATCCAAACAGGCTAACATCAGTCCTTTATATTGACTTTGATTCTGCTGAAACACAGAGCAAGGAACCAAGCTAGTCTCACACCAATCTTCCTGTCAAGCTTGAGGATCAATGGAGACACAGCAGATGAAGCCTTGCACTCCTGTCTCATCTGGGGATTATCTGTGGCATGATACTAGATGGCCGTTGTATTCCTTCTGACATTAAAGAGAATGAGCAGTTCTCCGTCTGTGGGCACTTGGTAGATATGGCAGCTGCATGTATCTCTTAGCTCTAGACCCCTGCTCCAACAACATCAATGGTGATGCTTCTTCACCTCCACTCAATGCAAGACATTGGTAGCCTTCTTAGATGAAGAAGCCAAAATTCTTTAGCCAGGTATCAGTTGAGATCCAATCTGGCAGCTTCTATCGATGGACACTCTGGAACAAATGATAGTAGATCGGACTTAAGTGCCAAGACTCTGCTCTTCATGACCATAAACCCTTCTATTAGTCCTCTGGGAATAGAAATGACACTGAGCAAGTTTATGATTGAGCCCAAGGCACTGCAAACACTAGCTATAAGTAGCCACTCTGCATATGATCTTGCCACACCATCTGCATTTTTTAAAGCTACTGGGACCTTTTTTTCTGGGACATACTGCAAAAAACTATAGCCACGGCAAAATCCAAGAAAGAATTGATTTTCAAAAACAGAAGGCTTAGGAAGGACACCAAGCCACCAAAAAATGGGTAGCAATATGAACAATGGAAAAAAAGCAGCAAAATTTTTCAGCTTCTCTTAATCTAAGAGTATTAAAAAGAATGATGGCCTTCATACATGAAAAATGGAAAAAAAATTTCATCCAACTGCAAAGAGCAGCGTGTCTACCCAGATGCAAAGAAAAAGAACTAATGAAGCCCTGCATGATGGCGCAGCAGGAAAAGCATGGAACACAGTAATGTTCTAAAAGCTTTTAGGAACTGACTTAAGCTATTGAAGAAATCTTTCCCCATGCCTGGCTCCATCAGATGAAGTCAATCACTTGTGAAGATTAGCAATCCTGCTTGTCCTTGGAGAATATTTTTATGAACTGTAAAAAGTTCAAAATGAGGAAACTAATTCAGCCCCTTCTGCTGTCTGCAAGGAGACCATGATACCCATATTCACCTCAAGGGTACAAAATGATACTGTGCTGTCAGATATAACAAAAACATAATAAAAATGCCCTCTTATGAACAGATAAGCAATTTAGGCTTCCCAAAGGAGTAATGTTGGATTCAAAAGGTACAACTATTTCACGTCTCATCTCTGGTATATGGTATTTGCTTCAACCTTGAGCAAGATTTATTCTTATGACAAATGCTGATTCATTACTTAGCTCTTGCTTGTCTCACTATCTAAAAGTTTTCTAAACATGTTTTGGTATGAAGCAAGACAAAAATTTCAAATACAAATTAAGTTAGTTGTGATATCTATAATAGAATTTTAAAAACTCATGGATTTTATACAAAGACGTTACAATGTATTAGCTTATGAGATGCCTCAGATACATTAGAAATAATTTCTGAAGCAACTAAGAGGTCTCAAAAGGTAATGTACAATAAAATCCAAATGTATTTCTTTCCTTAGACTAATAAATGATATCACCACCTCATTTCACCTGTATGTTTCGCACTATACTGGCTACCTATCAAATGGCAGATAATTTTTAAGGTATTGTTCTTGGCTCATAAAGCATTAAATGAGGCATCACTTAGCATTTCCTCTATACTGAGGGTATATCTCCCCCCCCCCTCTCTTTACGGTTCCAGAACACCATGCTTTGGATTGTCCTGTCATTCCATCTTAATTATCTGAAAAAGAAAAAAAAAAAAACCACCTTGAAGTTTTCAGTGGCCGCACCACAACTAGGGAATTTCTTCCCTCCTGAAATATGAATGACGTCTCAATTGACAGCCTTTAAAAAAAGGTGAAAAGCACATTTATTTTCTCAAGCATACCCTAATCACTAAGCTCCTTGTGGTCTTGGGCAAGCCACTTAACCCTCCATAGCCCATGTTCCCTGTAAAATAATTATCTCCAAGTTATAATGCCCTATTCAATGTAATTTCAGTTTGTTCAATGTAAACCGCACTGATGCAGAATAGCGCGGTATATAAGAGAATGTAAATAAATAAAATAAATAAGCAGAGTATTGCACAGGCATTGGAAAGCCACTGATCATCTCAATTTTTATGCATAATATTTTTCCTTTCACTTCTACTTTTTGAACTGTATTATTCTGTTGTCTTGCTTTTCTTTTATTTATAATTTGACATTTCATGTATATTTATTTTGTAACCTGCTTAGCGCGGAATATAAATACTTTAAATAAATCAATAACCCCCTAATTGGCCAATTTAGCAGTAAATATTTTGGCAAAAGTGGCATCCTTAGTGTTTCTGTACTAATATACTTAATAATTTTCTATAATTTCTCAGTCACCATGGCCACCGGAATATTACATATAGTTAAATTATTCATTTTCCTCCTCAAGGCTCCCACTGCTTTATGAATTATGCTTTACTGACATCTGCTATACTCACTCCGAACCATCGAAGAGGTTTCCAATCCTAATAGAAAAAAAAGAAAGAAAGGAATTCCATTCATATAATAGGAAAACCTAAAACAGAAGGGCAGAAGACAGGGTAGTAAAGGCCTTGTATTTTTAGCCCAGAGGTCGTATGCCGAGGACAGTGACGGTCAACTATCATTTCACCAAAGATGCAGGTCCCAAGCTGTTACTTTTCTAAGGCACCAGTACACTCAGTCCTCGGTATTCACAAGTTCCATATTCACGTTTAAGAAACAGTGACCCTCTTTTCGGTATTCACAGCTCCTCCTGGCTATTCGCGGCCTGTGAATACCGAAAAGTGGGTCAATCTTCTTCCTCCTCCCTGTCAAAAAAGCTTTAACATCTTAAAGCTTTTTTGGCTGGGAGGAACAAGATTGACCCATTTTTCGGTATTTACGATTCATGAATATCCGGGAGGAGCCTGTGAATACCAAAAAGTGGGTCACTACACTCAATCCTCTGTATTCGCATTTTCAATATTCATGATGTTTTCAGGGAACCTATCCCCCCGCGAATACAGAGGATTGAGTGTATTTACAATTGTCTTATCGTCCCATTCACTTTCTACCAAAATAGACAAGCTGTTGTAAATTCATGTGCAAGTTAATATTCAAAGAAAGTTGAGCACTTGATCTAAGAACCTAAGGTTTGAGCTGATAATTCTCCTAACTTTGGATGTTAAAATCTGAGGCGCCTAAGTAAAATGAAAATTCAACATTAAGAGCCTAATTTACTTTTCCTGTCCATCTGCTTATTTTTAAGAGTCTGGTAAAAATAGGCATCTAAATTTAGGTGTTTAGCACCTTTGGAAATTCAGTAGAGCTGATCTAGAAACCTAGCTCTCAAAGTTAGATACCTAAATCCTTTGGAAACTGATCCCTTTGTACTGGAGGAAGCAGGACAGAAAATCCCAAAGGATTTCCATCTAATCGCTGCTCTTATAAGAAAGCTGCACCAAAAAGAAAGTTGTATCAAACATCTACTGAAAGATGTGCATGACAGTACAGTTTTCAATGGAGCAAACCTGTAGGTGTTGCTCAAGTGATAGCTCATATTAATACCCCCCTAGATCATGAGGCACTACCAGTGTAGCACAGGGAGCTCTAAGGAACGCTGTGAGATAACACTTTGTTAGGACATCATGCCCGATACCAAAAATACAGCCCTGTTCTTGGAAGGAGGAGCACATTTACTGAGCTGCAAGGAAATGGACAACCAAAGTTGCAGGAAGAAGGAGGAGGGAAGAATAGAGCAAAGTGCTGGGGAGATGGGATTGGAGCAAGGATAAATATTTTCCAGTTTGCAGGTAGCTGTACTTGAATATCCCACTTGATTGCAAAACATAGGTACTGCCCCATTTTAGGTACATTTCCCAGTAAACCAGCATGCCTTTTGTCAATGCTTAGTCTGTATCTGTCTGTCCATTGGTATGTATCATGGGCAGTCTTCATGGACTAACTGAGCTGGAATTTGGTAGAAAAGTATGGGACTAAGATGCCAACCCTTAGCCAAATTTTACAAGCATCCATTCAGTGGAAAGGGTCTCTGATATGTCAGAAAAGTAGGGTAATTGTCATTTCAAAGGAGAGGGGAAACATGAAAGTCAAAGATATGACAAAGAAATTCACTTTCTGTGTATTGTTCGTAAGCATACGTGTCAGTTGTGAAAATACTGCTGCTTTTACTGAATCTCTATCACAGCTCCTATCATAGAACTTAATGGTAAGGATTAAAATGTGCAAACTTCTACTCCCTAAAGCTAAATAATGTAGAATGTGCAATGAAAAAAATCTTAGTGAAAGCAGGAAAATAAGAATGATCAAGAACATTCAGAAGCTCCAACTACTGTGGTTTCAGTCTAAAAATAACTGGATTAAATCATATCCTTGGTATTCACAGACTAGGTTTTAATAAAATAATACATACTGGGAAATAAGCAATTCTGGCCCCATATCACTATACAGTCTGAACAACTTATAGTAGAGACATTAGTCACACAAATTGGATTGCCCTGGCAGTAAAATAAACTGCGGGTTAACATGTCAAGTTACTGTAAGAGAGCTGGACCAGAAAGCCTCCCTGGAATGCCGTGACACAGAATGTTCAGAAGCATCAAAGATGTGAAATCCTCAGTCATGTGGAAAAAAAGAGGAAAGTGAGTAAACTCACTCTCCTGCAAGCATTACCTAGCGGCTCGGTGACAAACACGTTACTGCTTCAGAAGAAAGAGGTAACTGGAGACCACCATGTCAACATTAGGATGTGTGGTGGTATAACTGTCTGTAGGAACAGTACTCAAAACACAGAAAACAAATCTGTAGTAAGAGTTGAGTTTGTAACAACCTCCTTCCCCCCAACCTCTGCCTTCTAAGCTTCTCAACCAGCATGTCATTGCATACTGGTGTGCCTTTGACAAGTCTTTGGCATATGCCTTGGTGAAGACAGGGTCATGGCTAGGCCTGTGCTCATGAGGCTCTTGCCTCACCTCTATTGACAATGCCCAAGAGCCCTCTGCTTCTGTTGCAGTCACTCCCTTCCCATGTACCATGTAGGGAGCAGAAGAATAGAATGGAGGGAGAATAGAGCAAATATGACTTGCAGCAACTACAGTAAAAAGATCAACACCTATTCTTGTTGCTCTAGCCCTTTTCTCTTAGGGGGCAGGGGTGTGTGCTGCCTCAGAACCCAAGAACTGCGAGTTCAAGGCCCCTTAGGTGTATGGTGAGGGAAAAATTTTGGAATCTGTGTATCTTTTTGGGAACCTGACAGATACCTGTGACCTGGATTGGCTGCTGTTGGAAACAGGATACTGGGCTTGATGGACTCTTGGTCTGACCCAGTATGGCATTCCTTATGTTCTTATGGAGGAATCTATGAACAAAAGCGTGTAGTGATAAAGTACAAGGGGGTTCAGAAGCTGTGGAGGTGGTGAAAGCTAGCTGTTGGAAAGGGGGTGGATGGGTACATGAGAGCCAGGGGGTACAAGAGCTGGAGGAGGTGAGCGAGTGTAAGACATAGATAATGCTGGGGTGGGACAGAGACAATGATGGAAAAAGGTTTCCAAGAGCACCAGTGTTGGTCAAGGTAGGGACAGGGTCAGTGTAAGGATATGAAGCACCCTAGGTGAACCTTAATCCCTGCCGCCACCTGCTTCCACCTCAATGCCACTTTCCGAGACCTGCAGCTGCAACAATGACATTAAAGCAGCAATGCAGCGCTTAACCAAAGCCTCCAATAATGCGTGCTGTTGGTGCCGTGCTTTGGCCAGCCATGTCTGTCCCCTCCAACACAAACTTCCTGTTTGCATGCGGGTGGAAGCAGCTAGTCAAAGCACAGCACCAACAGCATGCAGAATCAGAAGCTTTCGGTAAGCGCTGCATTGCTGCTTTAATATCACTGCTTGCCATACAGGTCCCAGAAAAGGGTGGCAGTGGCACAATCAGCTTAGCTTTCCTAATGGGTAGTGCCAGTCTGTTTGAGGAAGGTGATAGAGTCAAAGGTAGACTAAGGGAAAGGTTTCAGAAAGATGGACAAACATACCTACTTCATCTTTAATGCATCCTCTGTGTATGTGAGAGCCTGAAGGGGTGACGAAAAAAGGGGTATGAATAAAAGAACCAAAAGGGAGATATTTGGGAGAAGGAGAAACTATGCAAGGGGATGGAAGGGGGCATAAATCAGAGAGAAGTGACTGGAAGATGAAAGAGAGGATAACTGGGCAGGAGAGTGTCAAGCCAAATTGAACAGAAGAACGGAAAGGAGGCGAGTGAAATGAAATAGTTGAGAAGGGGTGATAATAAGAGGAGCGGTGGCTGTGGTTATGGCATGAGAAAGTCAGTGTGATGATGATGGGGAGTGTGATAGCCAGAAAGAATGTGGCTGCTGGTAAAGGAAGGAACCAGGAAATAGGAGAGGAGGAGAAATTCAGTCAGGGGAAGATGGAGTGCTAAGGGCTAGTTTTAACAGGGAGAATTGGAAGGCGAGAGATGGTAAAAGAAAGGAGTGATATCCAGGTATGAGTGGATAGTGTGAAATGATGCTACCAGAGAAATTTAGAGGCAGAGAAAAGAGAAATGAAGAGAAATGAAGAAAAATGAGATAAACTTCAAAGATCGATGACAGAGAAGGGTAAGGGAAGAAGAGATAAAGATAGGAAAGAAAAGAAAATCAAAATGAAAAGTTGGACATCAGAAGGAGTTATGAGAAAACAGGCAAGAGAGAAAAAAGAAAAATATATTAGGATCCACTTGATTAGAAAACCCCACCCAGCAGCCAAGCATTTTGTTTTCAATTTAATGATTAGAACATGTAACACAGTGATCTAGATTCAGATTCAAATAACTTTATTGGAATGACAATTTAACGTGTTGCCAAAGTAATGCATTTATCAGCTAAGGTTTAAAAAAAATAAAGATTAAAATGCAGAAGGAAATTATTTAAAAAGTAATAACAGTAAAATTATAAATATATATATTATATATATATATTGCATTGTCCCTAAGTCAAGTTGTATTTCTTACCTGGTGACAGGATACAAACAGACTTTTCTGCCAAAGCTACTATTTTATTTAGCAATGCTTATATACCGCTTTTCAACCAGGTCAGAGCGGTGTACATTCAGGTACGGTATATATTTCCCTTGTCCCCGAAGGGCTCACAATCTGTGTTGTACTTGAAGCAACGGAGGGTTAAGTGGCTTGCCCAAGGTCAGAAGGAGCGCCTGTGGGACTAGAAACCCAAGTTCCTACGGTCCGAGGTTGTTGTCCTCCAGCAGGATATGAACTCCTGGCCTGAGGCAACTTGCCCCAACCACTAGGCCACTCCTCCCTATTTCTCCTCTTTCCCCCAGGATTATATACAGTTTTTCCTGCTCATTCTATTGTGAGAAGTCTGATTTTCTCTGCTGGTTTTGGGGAAAGCGTATCTCTGATGTCTTGGTATTTTGCACAGCGCAATAGAAAATGTATTTCTGTTTCTATTTCTCCAGTGTTGCACTGCATACAGAATCTGGCTTCTTGAGATTTCCAATTCAGTGTAGCTACTCTCCTGTTTTCTCCAGGGTTAGAGAATATGTGAGAATTGACTTTCTGCTTGTTCCTAGAGAAAGTTTGTGTTCACTTATTCTGTATATGGTGAAAGTCTGTGTGTTTTGCATTCAAGACAGTACCAAGCTTGAAATGCACCGTGCAACTAATGAAACTGGTGCCCCCCTCCACTCCAACCACATGCAGTAACTCACTCTTTGAGCTTCGTGGTCCAGTGAGATATCAGTACCCTTTCTGTACTTGCATCCTGTGTGCAGCTGCACTGCTCGTGCAGCCCTTGGTACAGCCCTGTTTGCATGTCTGTCTGAGATCATATACTGTGCTAATATGTACTGTAGTTTTTGCACAGAGATCTGTGGCAGCCCAGCTTGTTCTGTTTTCCACTCCCCCTACAGGTAGTGTATTGGTGCTCTAAGGCATGGGGGAGGGGCAGATGCAATGTGCATGATGGTGGGGAAGTTGCAGGGGGATAGGTTTTTCAGAATGAGGGCAGTGATGAGGGGGTGGTGGGGCAGTTGCCAGTTAGCGTTTGGAGGTAGGGTAGTTGCAAGGGAGTAGTTTTTGGGAACAGGCATAGCTTGCTTTGTACTGAGGTAGTTATGGAGGTAGGTGTTTGGGTTGGGGCAGTTTGCAGGATCGTGGGACAATTATGAGGTAGACATTTTGGTGTGGGGGCTGTTTGGAGGGGTTTGGAGAAGGCAAATTCTCTAACAGTTGTGTTTCAGGATATGTACGTTTCTATGCTACAAAAACTGGAACTCCCTCTCTCATAGAAATGCACAGGGCTGTTCTTTTGGAGGGGGAAGGGGCTTATTTCTCTGGCACCCATGGCCCAATTCGGCCTATTTCTGAACTTGGCATATCTTATTACCAGTTTTTCCTTGCATGCCAAATTTCATCCCATTCCATTGAATTTTCAGTTATTTTGCCCCCAGAAGGACATACTTGACATTCATGACCCCTTTTGTATAATTCTCTCCAACTTCTGTTTGCGTGGAAAGAATAAAATTACAGCATACCATGAATAGGAAATTACTTGGTAGTTTTGGTGGGGGCAGTCTAAGGATGGGAGCCAGTTATTTTAAAAGATTATGTAAAATTTATATTATACAAATCTTCAATTCTAAGCTGATCCCAATCAAGCTGAAATACTTTAAAAACATAAATCATGTCTGGCATACATCAGCAGCATACAGTTGTGGTCAACATTATTGGCACCCTTGTAGTTCAACCTCTTTTTTTTTTAAGGAGATATTGGACATTAAAAGTGGCCAGTGAAATGGCTTTGGAATATATATGCACAAATATTTGACATATAAAAGAATTAAATAAAACAAGACCAATTATAAAAGGAAAGTGCAGGAAACAGTATAAAAAACTGTACATGATTTGGTATCCTTATAAACAAGTCAAATCAGTTTGAACAGAAGAACCACATTTCCACTGCAGTAAAATTAGACACACCTGTGATCAGCTGTCAGTACTCACATGATCTGAATCAACCAGTAAATGATGGCTCTAAAGTTTAAAATGGCCACATTCACTCCCTGTTCTGTTTTCACAATGGTGAAGACAACAGAGCTGCCTGACATCATCAGAAAAGCCATTACCACCAAACAACAAACTTCAAAAGGAGTACAAGGCCATCTCCAAAGACTTTGGGATTCCTGTGTCTACAGTTCGCAATGTTATTAAGAAGTTTTCTGCTGATGGAACTGTCAAGAACCTCCCAAGATGTGGCAGGAAGAGGAAAATTAATCCAAGAAGTCTTTGACAGTGTGAACTGTTGGAAAAACACCATGTACAACATCCAAAGTGCTTAAGGCTGACCTAGAGCAATCTGGAGTGATGGTTTCAATCCGCATCATACGCCATGCACTAAACAAAGAAGGACTTTATGGGTGAAGGCCAAGGAGGACCCCACTGCTCAAAGACAGACATAAAAAGGCACACTTGATCTTTGCCCAAACCCACCTTGAGAAACCACAATCCTTCTGGGAAAATGTTCTGTGGACAGATGAAACAAAATTTGAATTCTCTGGTAATGCAGACCAGTGATACATTTACAGGTGAAGAAATGAAGCTTAAATAAGGAAAAAAAACACCCTTCCTACAGCTAAATATGGTGAAGGTTCCATAATGTTCGAGGGCCGTTTTGCTGCCTCAGGAACTCGAGTACTGGAACATATTTAAGGAATTATGAAGTCAGAGGATGACCAAGCTATTTTGGAGCAAAATGTGCTACCTAGTATCAGAAAGGTAGGTCTAGGTCAAAGGTCATGGTTCTTCCAGCAGGACAATGACCCAAAACATACATCCAAAAAATATAAAAGAATGGCTAAAAAGGAAAAAATGGATCATTTTAAACTGGTCAGCGATGAGTCCTGATCTTAGTCCAACTGAGAACCTTTGGAAAGAGCTGAAATCTTCCACTGGTAAAAGGAATCCTGGCAACTTTCATGAGCTGGAACAAATCACAGTTGAAGAGTGGGAGAAAGTACCAGCAGACAGATGTATGAAACTTATAGATAGTTACAAGAAACGATTGGAGGCTGTCATCACTGCCAAGGGTTGTGCAAACAAATATTAGTGAAGAGTGCCATTAATTCTGTCCAGGTCATATTTTGTTTTTTTCTCAGAAATTACTACATCTAAGCTGCACAGACAGCGTAGTTACTCACCTGTAACAGGTGATCTCCTGGAACAGCAGGAATTTAGTCTTCACATATGTGTATCGTCGGAACAGACGGAGCCTGCGTGGGAACGCTCCCCAGCATCCAATAGGAACGCTTTTGGGAGCATCCCTCAGCACATGCACGCTGCCTTCCCGCCTTTCCAACTGTCCCTCTTCAGTTAGGTTTGTGGCTGAGTGAAAGGATAGAGGGAGAGAGGAAAGAGAGGGAGAGAGGAAAGAGACAAAGAGACAGAGACAACTCCTAGGAGAGGTGGGTGGGGTGTGAGGACTAAATTGCTGCTGTTCCCGGAGATCACCTCTTACAGGTGAGTAACTATGCTATCTCCAGGAACAAGCAGGAATGTAGTCTTCACATATGGGGGACTCCCTAGCTGAAGAAGCCAGGGAGATAGCCCCAGAAAGGTGCCCCCCTAGAAAGTATCTATCTAAACCCAAAATAGTGAATAAATTAATCAGTCCAGGTCCAAAAATTCACCTTCAATCACCCCAAACAACTTAAAACACTATTTTTGTCGAAGGCGTGCCGAGGGAGGGTAAGAACTGAAATCTAACCCTTTCCAGACGGCAGGCTGCTTTTATTCGTTTTCGGTTCCCCACCAATATCAAATGTTTAAAAGTCCACTTATCTTCAAATTAATCTCCAAATACTTTCATTACACCGTTGCTAAGTTGTCCAATTCTTCACACGACGTGCACGTTTCAGGAATGATCCCTGTATCAAGTGTTTTCACCGATGTAGCTCCAAACAAAGCAACTGTGACCAGAACACCGTCTTGCAGCTTTGAGGTTAAACATCCTTCCTCCCATGGATCTCTGGCATTCCACCAGGGTTGGTGGGCAGGAGTTGAATTAGGTCTGAAAGAGATTTTGAAGTACAGCTTGGCCAAAGAAGGCATCCCGACGGGAGGCTTTATCCAGGCAGTAGAGGGCTCCGAAGGTGTGTACCGAAGCCCAGGTGGCTGCTCGACAAATGTCATCGATAGACACGGAGTGGAGATTAGCCATGGAAGCTGCCATGGCTCTCACATTATGAGCTGTGACATGGCCCTGAAGAGGAAGACCCTTACTCTCATAAGCAAAGGATATGCATTGGGCAATCCATTTAGATAAAGTATTTTGGCGACTGGAAGTCCCAAATGACTAGAGTCAAAAGCTATAAAAAGTTGCGAGGACTTTCTATGTTGCTGTGTTCTCTGTAGGTAAAAGGCTAAGGCTCTTTTACAATCCAAAGTATGAAGGTTTCTTTCTGCATTAGAGGCATGAGGCCTCGGAAAAAATACAGGAAGATAAATTGATTGATTCAAATGAAAAGGCGAAACCACCTTTGGCATAAAGTGTGGATGAGTTCTAAGAACAACCTTATCATGATGGAATCTAGTATAAGCAGGATCAGCCACTAAAGCTTGCAGTTCACTAATGCGACGTGAAGAGGTGATTGCAATTAGGAAGATGACCTTCCAGGTCAAAAACGTAAGGGTTGTAAGTGGCTAAAGGCTCAAAAGGCAGCTTCATGAGTGGGATACAGAAACTTCGCCCCTCACATTTCGCCCCCGAGGAAACTTCGCCCCCGGGAAATTTCGCCCCCGAAGTTCTAATACATTTGACATTGTGCAGTTATTATTGTTTATCTCTTGTTGCCAATGATCAGCCAATCATAAATGATGAAGGAGAAAGTTTTGCAGCCTATTGGTTGCCAAGATCGTCGGACGTGTATATAAGGGTGAAGCGAATATCTGCAGTCAGTATATCCAATTCTTTATATCACGCACATGGACTCGCTTATTTCAATCCGTGGAAAAAGGAAGCTGGTTCACGAGAACTATGTTTATGTCTTTTCAATTTTATACGTACACATTTTACAGTCCATGCACCTATGTGTTTCGCACAGTAGTTTCAAAACATGCATATTAAGAAAGCTCAAAGGTTTAATTTTTAAGTCTGTCATAAATTCGTTCATTAAAATGGCGTTACACTGTGCAGAGATCGTCAGACATGTGCACTTCGTATTTCTCAAAAGTCGAGTTTATTAGGGCAAAAAATGTAAATGAAAGATGTACATCGCTGTATACACACTCAGCTGATTTTCTGAACCTTCCTCATTAATGACCAAAAATTACTTGTTTCCTTAATTTCAATGACACGTAGCACATAAGCATTCAGTTTGCATGACTACGAAATTGTTCATCTGGTTGCAGGAAACCCAAACAATACGAGAAACAAAAAATATTTGTCAATTTCTGTTAGAGTTCGACGTATTGTTCAAGATTTTGACAACAGGAACTTGATTGTTTACTTACAAGTCATTTCGTATAATTTTGAATTTTAAACGGTAATTTTCTTTCAGTGGTGGATCCAGGATAATGCTGTGCAACAAAAAAAATTCAGTATTTGTGCAACATACAAACAAATTTTGTGCAAAAATTGAAAAACATGAAAAATTAGCCAATTAGGCATGGTGCAAATTGGATTGTGTTGGGCGCCAACGTCCTTCAGTTAGCGCCTTCGCAAATGAAGGTGGTGCTAAAACATGAACTATGGTAATATTGTGAATAAGTTTGTCTACTTCGGGGGCAAAATTTCCCGGGGGTGAAATGTGTGGGGACGAATTTTCCCGGGGGCGAGATGTGCAGGGGCGAAATGTGAGGGGCGATGTTTCCTCAGGGGCGAAATGTGAGGGGCAAAGTTTCCGTAAACTTCATGAGCTGCCCAAGAACTAGATTTAGATCCCATGCCACCGGTGGTGGCTTAATGGGAGGTTTGGTCAACAGAAGACCTCTCAAATCCGGATATGAGTGGATGAGAGGAAATTGGCTGTCCATTCAGAGGTTTATAAGAAGCTGCAATTGCACTAAGATGGACTCTTACCGAATTGGTCTTTAGACCAGAATTCGATAAGTGAAGGAGATACTCTAGTATTGATTCTAAAGGTATGACAAGGGGGTTTAATCCCTTCTTGGGAGCACCATATAGTAAAACGTTTCCACTTGAAGGCATAAGATGATCTTGTGGAAAGTTTTCTAGAAGCCTGAAGGATATCCTTTACATGTTGGGACAGGTTGAAATCCTGGAGGTCTAAGCCTTCAGCAACCAGGCCGTGAGATACAGGGACCGGGGACTCGAGTGCCATAGCGATCCGTCCTCTTGGGAAAGGAGATCTGGAGCATGCCCTAACTCCAGAGGTGCAGCTTGAGAGAGATGTAGAAGCAGGGGATACCACGCTTGGTGTGGCCATCGTGGTGCTATGAAAATCATGTGACCCCTGTCTCTCTGAAGCTTGAAGAGTGTTTTGGGGATGAGGGGAATGGGTGGGAAGGCATAAAGGAAGTCCTAACCCCAGTGGAGGAGGAAGGCATCCCTTGCCTGACAATTGTGAGCCGGAATCCTGGAACAGAACCAGGGAAGTTTGGCATTCAATGGACTTGCAAAGAGGTCTATGTCTGGAGTGCCCCAGAGATGAAATATCTTTGCCACCTGGTCTAGGTGGAGAGACCACTCGTGAGGCAGCAGTACTCGACTGAGTCTGTCTGCCCAAAGGTTTTAAATACCTGGAAGATATACCACTAGAAGGTGAATTTGATACTCTCTGGCGAGGGCCCACAGTCGTAAAGCTTCGTTGCATAACGACAGAGAGCCTGTCCCGCCCTGCTTGTTCACAAAGAACATGGCTACTTGATTGTCCGTCTGAACTAGGACTGTCTTGTAGCTGGAGCTGGGCGTGGAATACTCGAAGAGCTAAATAGATTGCTCTTAATTCCAGGTGGTTTATGTGTAGACCAGCCTCCTGTGGAGTCCAGGTGCCCTGGGTAGAGAGATGATTCAGGTGTGCTCCCCAACCCACCTGTGATGCATCTGTTGTTAGGGTGGCCTGAAAAAGGGGTTGATGGAAAGGAGACACCACTGTCAGATTTTCTAGCGATTGCCACCATTGGAGGAACAAAATTAGTCGTTGAGAGTTTACTATTTTGTCTGATAAATGTCCTGTGGCCTGTGTCCACTGTGTGGATAGGGTCCACTAAGCTGCTCGCATGTGGAGGTGAGCATATGGGACTACATGAACTGTGGATGCCATATGTTCCAGCAACTGTAGTAGTTCTCGAGCAGTTAGGGAGGATTTCCCTGCTGCTTGAGAAGCTAGTTGCATTATGCGAAGACACCGGGCCTGTGGAAGGAAAGCCTTTGTCTGTCTGGTATCTAGACAGGCCCCTATGAATTCCAGGCATTGGGAAGGAACAAGTTCGGATTTTGGGAAGTTTATTACCAACCCCAAATATTGGAGGATTTGCATTGTGCGAGACAGTGCAATGCTGGCCTCTGCAACTGTAGGAACTCGAATGAGCCAGTCGTCTAAGTAAGGGAAGACGAATATCCCCAGGGTTCGTAGAAATGCAGCTACTACTGCCATGCATTTCGCGAATGCCCTTGGAGCTGAAGCCAGACCAAAGGGAAGAAACCCTGTACTGGAAATGTTTTCCCTTGAAAAGGAATCATAAGAATTTCCTGTGATTTGGATGGATCAGAATGTGAGTGTATGCATCCTTTAAGTCTAGAGAGCAAAGCCAATCCTGGCTTTGAAGGTATGGCAGAAGAGTTCCAAGAGAAATAATTTTGAACTTCTCTCGGAACAGGTATTTGTTCAATTCCCTGAGGTCTAGAATGGGTCTGTGTCCTCCTGTTTTCTTTGGAATAAGAAAATAGGGGGAGTAGAACCCTGCATCCCGTTGAAGAATGGGTACCTCTTCTATTGCCCCTTGGGCAAGAAGTGTTGAGACCTTGTGATCTAGCAGATTGTCTGCGGAGGTTTGAGAACTGAATTACCTTAGAATTGTAGGAGGGGGCATGCTGTGAAAATGGAGCTTGTACCCCCTTTCCTAAAGAGTCCAATCTTCTGCTATTATCTGATGCCATCTGTTGGCAAAGTGGCATAACCTGCCTGGGATATTGGGGGGTTGGGGACCCCTCAGAGGCAGGAAGGCTAAGCTCTCTAGGAAGGAGTCAAAGCCCTTGAGGGGAGCTGAACCTGCGGAGCTGGTTGGGCTCTCGGGCCTTTTGGCTTCTTTTGCTGTCTAGTTTGTCCCTTTTGGGCAACCTGACCCCGAGTTTGACTCTGCTGGGTATAGGAAGGATAAAATTTCCTCTTTTTGCTGAAAGAGGGTTTTTTATAAGGCTTCTTTTTGGCTGGAGTGGCTGTAGATTTTGACAATCTATCTAGAGTGGTACTGTCAGCATCTAACTCGTTAGCCTTTTCCTGCCAGTTCTTGCCAAAGAGATTCTCTCCCATGCAAGGAATGTTGCCTAACTTGTCCTGTACCCAAGTCTCCAAGTCCAAATGGAGTGGAGGAGTGGCCTAGTGGTTGGGGCAAGGTACTTCAGGCCGGAAGGTCAGGGGCTCAAATCCCACTAGAGGACAGCAACCTTGGGCCGGAAGGACTGGGGTTTCTAGTCCCACAGGTGCTCCTTGTGGTCTTGGGCAAGCCACTTAACCCTCCATAGCCCATGTTCCCTGTGAAATAGTTATCTCCAAGTTATAATACCCTGTTCAATGTAATTTCAGTTTGTTCAATGTAAACCGCACTGATGCAGAATAGCGCGGTATATAAGAGAATGTAAATAAATAAATAAATAAAATAAGTCTGATGCCTGAAGCCAGGCAATCCGTCGTGCCCCAATGGCAATAGCATTGACTGCTTTGAATGCATCAACAGAACCTAAGGCTGCACGTTTCGCAAACTTGGAGACATCTTGAGCATGCTTAACTAGAGCAAGAAAGTCTTGTCTCTTTTCATCTGGGAGAAGTGGGCTCATAAGCTCCAAGTCTCCTGTAACTTCTTTGAGGAACATACCCATATATAGTATATATGAACTGATCCTAGCTGAAAGCATGGAAGCCTGAAAGGTTCGGCGCCCAAAAGCGTCCAGAGTCCTGCATTCATGACCTGGGGGGATTGGATACATGCCTCTTTGCACTTTTCATCCTACGCATGGCTGACTCCACCACCATTGAATGGTGTGGCAGCTGAGTCTTTTGAAATACAGGACATGGCAGAACTCGATACATAGTATCAAGCCTCCTAGAATGAGAAGATGTAGTTAGAGGTGTCTCCCACATTCTGAGCATCAAGTTATGCAGAATTTCATGGATGGGCAGAGTGGCTGCCTCCTTTGGAGCTTTAGGATATTGGAGAATTTCCAATTCCTTTGCTCTGGGTTCCTGTTCAGGATCTACCGTTATTGAAAGGCTTTTGGCCACATCACAAATAAAATCCTGAAAAGACATGTCCTCTGGAGGTGACATTCTGCATTGGGGAGAAGAGGGATCTTCCGGGAGAAACCCTCTGGTAACCAGCAGAATTGTCGGAGTCTTTGGAATCTGAGGATTCAAAGTATTCCTGACCACGATGCTTATGCAAAACACAGTCCCGGTATTGATCGAAGTCGGTACCAATCTGTCGATTCCAGCCAAAGATGGCGTGGGAAGAACTCCCACTGGCATCGGTATCGATGTCGGTACCGGTGCCCGTTGAACCACAGGTGTCAACGGTACCGCAGCTGTGAGAAAAGCTGCAATGCTGCGTTCGATAGTGAGGAACCTCTGGTCTATCGACGCTGCCGATGCCTGGGTGTCGGTACCGGTGAAAACGGCCGGAACCCCTGAGCATGGCACCAGTAATTCTTGCGAGGTCGAGGCCTCGAGAACATCCTGGAGCCCCACTGATGCTTTGGAAGCCAAAGCCTCCCGGCCAGGGCTGTTTTGCCGGTGTGGTTCCGCCTCAAGGGCAATGCCAATGGCCTATTGATGCTTAGCAGGAGAGCTACCCTTTGAGGACCGGCTTTTTTGTTTAGTTACCTGAGATCCATGGGAGGCTCTTGAAGATGTCGATGCAATGGATCTGGCATCTGAAGAAAAGAGTTCCGAGCTTTGCAGCCCAGTTCTGTCTTCCTCTCTTAGTCATCCCCATACAGGAGAGACATTCAGATGGAGAATGTTCAGGCCCTAAACATTTAAGACACCAATCATGGGTGTCAGTGATGGAAATGGTACCGCCACACTTAGTACATTTTTTTTTAAAACCACTAGTTGGTTTTTCCATGTTTCAGGAATATGAGGCCTAATGCCCAAAATGGCACCTAGCACCAAAAAAGAAAAGTTTCTGAAGAGAAAAAGTATAAAATTTTTTGAAAAAAGAAAAGAAAAGAACCGGCAGTACTGGTAGGCGTCGTGCGGAGGCAAACGCGACCACAAGAAAACAATTTTAAAGACAGAATTTTCTGCGGTGACAAGGTATGGGTCCTGTCGGCTCCGCGGAAAATGAAGAACTGAAGAGGGACAGTTGGAAAGGCAGCGCATGTACTGAGGGATGCTCCCAAAAACATTCCTATTGGACGCTGGGGAGCGTTCCCGCGCAGGCTCCATCGGTACCGACGATGCCCATATGTGACGACTACATTCCTGCTTGTTCCTAGAGATATATTTTTTTTGTTGTATACCTTTGAACATACTATTAAAATATTATGACAACATACAGTTGGACTATTTCCAATTATTTCTCAAGATATTGTATACAACAAACCTAAAATGCCAATAATGTTGACCACAACTCTATTAATATAGCATAGATATAACATTACAACCTATTCAAACAATGCAGTCGTAATTCCTTCTTACGTATGTGTCCTTTCCTCTCTTTTCTACGTATAATGGCATTCCTAATTGTCTGTTTTATCTGCTTTTTAACTTTTTATTGAAAAATGCTTTGATTGATATACCGCCATTCTGCAAGCAAACAACCAACCATTTAAAAAAAAAAACATATTGCAGCATTTGGACTGCCTAGTTTTCATAGACAGGTCTGTTGTTTGGATTCTGGGTTAATGTTGATTTTGTAGGGCAGGTTTGCTATATAATGTGCTGACTAGCTGTATGACTCCTGGAAGAAACTGGATACTCTGGAAACCAGTTCATAATCTCTGACCTCAACTTCACTTCCACACAGAATTTACATGCTGGAAATACTTGAATTGTGTTGGCTCATTTGACTTTTTTCTAGTTCATAATTAATTCTCTTATATGGACAGTATAGCCACCAGTCCTGAGGCTTTTGTATTTAACCCAAAAATATTCTGTGGGAGCGAAACTTTAAAAATGTGGTTTTCAGTATAGTTTGAGAATAGATTACTAACATTTTCCAGGAAGACAGTCCCATTGGACTTGCACTCCCACCCTCACCAAAATGAGCTGCTTGCTCACTACTAAAACTAAAGAGAGCAAGTGCCCCAGATTTGCCCACCAGAACACTGGTGACCCCTCCTTCCGGAAGAAAGAGAGCAGCACTTCTTGTGTGCCTTCTCTGCTGGCTTCAATCTGAAGTCAGTGTGTGTAGCTCTGTAATCTCACAGGACCTGCTGACCCCATACTGTCAAGTGTCAGACTAGAGCCAGAAGAATAGGCACATATAAGCAAAATTTACTGCTGTCCGTCTGCCAGTGGGAGGGCGTGGAGCTGAGGATCACAGAAAATTTGGTCTGTTGTACCACAAGGACGGAACAAATTCAGAAGCAAACCACAAAATAAACAAAATGAGGCACTGCCCTAAGCAGCCCTATTATTGAATTTCCTGATATTCTCGCTCAGGGATGCAAGGTAGTTGAATGCCAGTCTGATGTAATAGGACCTCTGATTCAAGGATCCTGGAATCCACTGAACAACAAGCTTTACAAAGGAAATCATGGCAAAAATATCAAGGACAGCCCCAAGCAATGGAGTCTAATTAAATGCACTGATTATTAGGGCGTAATCAGTTATAATGAAACTGTATGTCATCCAAATCGGCATAGAGCAGAAATTAGCAGCCATATGCAATCTTAACATGGGAGTGTTTTATAAAATGAAAATATCATGCTTGTTAATAGTCTCATGAAATATGAAGGCTCTCTGAGACAAAATTAGGTTTTCTTCCTTTCACCAGAAGTGGCCAATACTGGGAGATCAATATTCTACAATCTCTTTTACATTACTAACACTACTACTACTACGATTATAATGCAAGCTTTCTTTGCTTGCCAAGCAAGCTCTTCCACAGCAACAACATCTTTATCTTTATCGAATTCTTGATATACTGCTCAAGCAGAGCAGCAGAGCATCAGAGCAGTTTACAAAGCACAAATTTGGCTACGAAAGTAGGAAATGGAAAGGAACTTCATGATAGGATAGGGGAGTGAAAGACCAAGTGTTTAAGAGAGAATGATCAGAGTGTGAGGTAGATAGAGGGGGAGAGAAGAGAATCAAGTTATGCACTGGGGGAGAGAGGGGTCAGAAGGAGGTAGAATGGGAGGGAGGGGGCAGTCGAAGGCTGTGTGAAATAGGTGGGTTTTGAGCATGTTCTTGAACCTAGTAATTGAGAGTTCTGGTTAGGGCCAGATCACAGCAATACAATAATATGAAGATTCACATAAGTAGAATGATGCAAGCAAAAAATGTCTTTCTAGCTGTCTTCATTTACCATTCTGCACCACTGAAGCTAACCAACCGTCCCCATAAGCTAAAGCTTTCCTAAAAAGCTCTTGAAAAGTTCTTCAATCGAAGCACACAGAGGTTATGTAACCCATCTGTGAGGATCACTGTCTGTTTGCCCTAATATAATTTATTTCACTTGGAGGGACATTCAGAATGGTGAAATTTGTATTGATCTGCTAAGCTCCTTTCCTTGACGCCTGCTAGACCAATCCAGACCAATGGGTTATGCCGCACAACCAGCAGATGGAGGCAGAGAACACAGAATTTCTGGTGGCATCACCTATGTAAGGAGCAGTGCAGTCCTGGGACTTGCCAGTATACTACTGATAAAGCTGAGAGTGAAAAAAGTCAACAGCCTCAATATGACAGGGAAAAGAAAGATCTGATACCCTGAAAGTATATAAAGATAATTGGAATTAGGACTCCATTTTAACACAAGTAATCAAAAGGAAAAAATTCCAAAGAGCTTTTGCCTCAGCCGAAATCAAGGAAAATAAATGATCAAGTTAATATAAATTTCCCCTTCGTTATCATCCTGCCAGGATATACCCTTGCTTCAAGAACCCAAAGTAGGGGGACAGCAACAATAACTCCAGCCAACTTATCCAATCTGTACTGCTCAACAAAGGGAAAGTAGTGAAGGCCAAGAGGGAGGGAGGGAGGAGTGGCCTAGTGGTTGGGGCAAGTTACCTCAGGCCGGAAGGTCAGGGGTTCAAATCCCACTAGAGGACAGCAACTTTGGTGCCGGAAGGACTAGGGTTTCTAGTCCCACAGGTGCTCCTTGTGGTCTTAGGCAAGCCACTTATTTATTTATTTTAATTCTCTTATATACCGCGCTATTCTGCATCAGTGCGGTTTACATTGAACAAACTGAAATTACATTGAACAGGGCATTATAACTTGGAGATAACTATTTTACAGGGAACATGGGCTATGGAGGGTTAAGTGGCTTGCCCAAGACCACAAGGAGCACCTGTGGGACTAGAAACCCCAGTCCTTCCGGCCCAAGGTTGCTGTCCTCTAGTGGGATTTGAACCCCTGACCTTCCAGCCTGAAGTACATTGCCCCAACCACTAGGCCACTCCTCCATTCCACTTAACCCTCCATTGCCCATGTTCCCTGTAAGTATTAGTGTATGTGTCTCATATCCCCTCGTGTTAAATGTATCCCCCAATTGTGTTGTGACCACTTTGATTGAAGGATAAGGTGGTATACAAAACTGTCTAAATAAATAAATAAATGAATCACCTTCCAAACATCTGCTGGAGCAACTACTCCGGATTCTGCCCTGATATAATGGGCCCAAAGGCCTAATGAAACTGTCTGCTCCAATCTTATCCTTAATTCACCAGAATAAAGGAGGACTTGGATGCTGTTGTCCTCTTATACGGTTCACTGCACCACTGAGATGACCAATCCATCATCCAGAGGAAATTGTAATCTCCAAGGGATAGAACAAAGCCTTATGAACAACTAAATAATGGTGAGCTGCAATAGGACTGATGTGTTTCTCTTTGGCAAAGGTAGGAAGATGAACAGACTGGCAAAAAAAATAATTGAGTGGGAGGACAGAAACACACACCAGGACATAAAATCACTGGCAAAAGAGATAAGGACCCCTACACAAGCGTGCCCATCACCCCAAACTATGTTAAAAGCCCAATGTCAAAACAAGTCCTGAAGGGTCACGTGCCTTAAAGGCTGAAACACAGACCCCAGCAAGCCATACAAAAATCAGATTAACATCCCCCTACAGAATCAGTGAGCTAAAGAAGGGGCTTTGATTTGTTAACTCCCCTTCAGATGCAAGATATATCCGGTTGCACCACCAGTGAGGCAGCTTTCAACCAACTTCTACAACAGGGAGAACCACCACCTGTACCCTGCAGAAAATTTTGAGTCAGCCCCAGACAAGAACGCCCTATAAGGCTACAATCAAATGTACATCTGCCTGCAGTGTGGACCACCCAAGACCACCACAGATAGGCTCAGAGGCGCCACAGTGATTATTAGGAGTAGTAGTGGAGATTTCTTATTTCGATAGGAACTTTCTACACCTAAGCCATCAAGAGTCAGGTCATAAATTTCAAGAAATTTTTATCACCCATGAGGAATGACTGACAGAGATGATCTGATCTGATCTGAATTCCAAGTCAGCTGCAGAAAGGGTCCCACTAATAGCATACCATAACCTATGAAGCCAGAATAAGGCACCAAAATCATCAGAACAGGAACCTGTGGAATACTACTTCATAAGCAATTCCCAGGAAAAAAAGGTATGGGAGATCTGCCTGATGATCAGGTTGTCAACACAATGCCGACCACACCGGACTCCTGAAACTAAAGAGGACTGGTTGCTCCACAAGTCAGCCGAAGAATAACTGACCCAGAGATCTATCTCCAATTGAAAGGAATGGGAGAACTCAGTTCTCAGTCGCCTAACTCCAGGACATCTCATGCCTAGAAGCCATTCATGAACCCAGCTAAATCAGCCAGCAAGATAATCCACAGCAGGGACCTCTGGGGGTCTACCCAGTTGATTCTCCAGTACTGGACTCTGGCTTCAAGAGGCAAGGACATACCCAAACCTCCGAGCCTCTAAGGGACTAAACAGCTCAACCACAAGGGCCACAAAACCTTCGTCTGTGCCCAGGGAGCCAGGCCAAACTGCTGCGGACCATAAGCCAACCCAGCTGAAGGCAGGAAATACTGATCATTTCCAGTGCTGCACCACCACTTATAGAGACTGTGACATCATTTAAAATTGTTTTGCACTGCCTCTGCTGGATGAGTAGCATAATCCATCCACCTGGACTAGTTTGGATGTATGATAAAGAAGATAATCATCTAAGTTTAAGGCTGCATATTAAGTTGTCCTACCTAAACAAATTGTTGTTGTTGTTGTTGTTGTTGTTAAGTGCCGTCGAGTCGGAGTCGACTCATGGCGACCCTCTGGATAGCTATCCTAAATTGTGTTCGGTCTTCAGTCAGGCGGCTCATTGATGACAGACTGGTACCCGTAGCTGCTGTTATTGTAGCGATCCATCTCATTGCTGGCCTTCCTCTTTTGCGTTGACCTTCTATCTTGCCAAGCATGATGTCTTTCTCTAATGATCTCTCTCTTCGCATGATGTGTCCGAAGTATGAAAGTCGAAGTCTTGTCATCTGAGCTTCTAAAGAAAGCTTAGGTTTGATCTCCTCTAGTACCGACTGGTTTGTTCTTCGGGCAGTCCATGGTATCCTAAACAAATTACACCACTAAATAACGCGCATATAGTCAATCAGTTTGTCTTTACATGCTAGCCATGTGTCATATTGACCCCACTATTCCTAGTTCATTCTTATTTTCTCCTGTGAAAGCTCCTTCCTTCTAATCATTTTACATTCAACAGCAGGTAGCACCATAACAGTGCAACTATAAGCTAAAGGGATTAATTCCCACAGCACAACAAGTTGCTAACATCATGCGATGGAACTGTATTTTTTCCTGTTAAGCACTGATAAGACAGGAGAGGATCGTTATGGCTGAGGGACAGCAATACAAGCTGAGAAAGTGATCATTTCAGCTGGGATTTACAGTTGAACACTGACAGGAAAATGTTACACAGAGACAAAAGCCTGACAGGAAATGTAATGGTGATCTAAGTTTGTCTCTCAGCTAAGCCTAACAGATCAGTCGAGAGAGTGACTGGGAGATTGCCAGGATCCCGATTGTAACAAATGCAATGTTTGGGCATGCATGCAAGCCAATACTACTAAAAGTAGCATTATTTACTGTAAGGATCCACTTTCCTTTCCTCTGTTGCTTGCAGAATTTTAACCATTTTTGCATTCACTGTACATCCTTGCTAATAATTAAACTGGCTCATTTGTTACCATTGTGTCTGAGAATGACCAGTGATCTAGGTAATATAAGCCACTATATGACCCCAATAATATGATTTCAGTATTTTTGGTGTGTGATCTGCAGGTGCCTTTCTGAGAACTGTCTGACCTCCAGACTGCTGCAGGAAAACGGTTATTCACTTATAGCTGGTGTTTTCAGAGAACAGCAGGAATAAGTCCTCACATATGGGTGACGTCACCAACGGAGCCTGTACAGGAATGCTCCCCAGCTTCCATAAGAAGCTTGTGAGAGCTTCATCGCGCATGCACGCCTGCCTTCCTGCCTGCAGAAGCCATCTTACCTCAGTATAACGACATAGTTTAAACAAAACAACTCCACGGGGAGGAGGGAGGGTAGTGAGAACTTAATCCTGCTGTTCCTGGAGAACATTTGCTACTGGTGAGTAACTATGCATTCTCCAGGAACAAGCAGGAATGAAGTCCTCACATATGGGACTCTCCAGCTACAGGGTACTGAAAAAAACCCTGTAAAACAAGCCCAATGGGGCAACAAAAGGGAGAGCTAAGAGAAACAGCACAAGTAAGCTCTGTTAAGGTTCTGTGGAATCAGTGTCCGATGCAGACATCAAAATCAGGAAGACTCTACAGTAGCCTAGATGGACAGAAGAGCCGAAGGGAAGGAGTTTAATCTAAGTTTAATCATGCAACCTATATGTAACATTATCAGATCTTTTAACGTCAATTGTATGATATATGCTGATGACGTGTTATTATACATGCCGGTCTGCATAGATAAGATGGACCTCACTCCCTTAACCAACTGTTTCAACGCCATATCAAACTGGCTACTGACACAAAATCTCAGAATCCAACATAAAAAAACGGAGGTTCTCTTTATCTCAAGGAACTCGAACTTCATACCACCTACATACCTGGAGGTTCAATATGCCAAGCTGCAAGTAAAACCCCATATCCGATACCTAGGAGTGACTCTTGATCAAAACCTTGACATGAAGACTCACATATCCAACACAGTAAGAGCAATTTACTTCAAGATCCGCTCCCTCAGACATCTTCGCCAACTGATTGATCCAGACGATTTCCGTACTGTTTACCAGGCTCTAATCATTCCCCATT
Organism: Ichthyophis bannanicus; assembly: GCA_033557465.1. Taxonomy (NCBI): domain Eukaryota; kingdom Metazoa; phylum Chordata; class Amphibia; order Gymnophiona; family Ichthyophiidae; genus Ichthyophis; species Ichthyophis bannanicus. The sequence continues at coordinate 363,810,538 of CM066033.1, read as the reverse complement.
TCGATTACGCAAACTCCATACTACAAGGGCTTCCTCAATCTACCTTAAATCCTCTTCAACTCGCCTTGAACAGTGCAGCGAGAGTACTTTTTGGAGTATCCAAAAGAGACCATGTTACGCCACTTCTAAAACAACTACACTGGCTTCCTATTCAAGCGAGAATCCCTTTCAAGACACTGCTCCTGGCCTTTAAAGCGTACAAAGGTCTCGCCTCCACCTCATTATCGGAGATGATACAACCAATCCCACCCAACAGACTAAGAAGAACCACGGAAATAAATATGCTAATCGTACCAAAGGAAGTCTTAAGATACAACTCTACAACATCGAGCAGAGCCTTCAGTCTATGTGCCCCAAAACTTTGGAACACCCTGCCATCACACATTAGGGCCATCTCCGATCTCAGCCAGTTCAGGAAGGCCCTTAAACATCACCTTTTCCTCAAATAATTCCCAGGGAACAAAGAAACACAGTCACCCCCAAATATCAATAATTACATTCCAACCATGTAAACTTTCCTGTCTCAACAGCACATTACACTACTTCACCAGATTAACAGTTCGCTTTTCAGACACTATGACACTGCTATGTATATAGTTGTTTTGTAAATAGTTGCTCCTGTTATCCAAGTTGATCTTCCTGTTAACTGTAATGACCAGATAAATGTAACTTGTCTGAGGTTTCTTGTTCCATGTAAACCGCGCTGATAACGAATAGTGCGGTATATAAAAAATGTTAATAAATAAATAAATAAGGTGCCAGAGTACAGCTTGGCCAATGTTGCTGTCACATTGGGAATCTCCATCCACACACTAATGGGCTGTGAAGGTGTGGACCGAAGACCATGTAGCAGCCCTACAGTTCTCCACCGTGGAGACAGAGTGCAAATTAGCTATAGAAGCAGCCATAGCACGGACATTATGAGTCGTGACATGGCATTCCAGGTTCAGACCAGCCTGAGCATAGGCAAAGGAGATGCAGTCTGTGACCCAAACTGACAGGGTATGTTTGGAAACAGCCATGCCCAGCCTATTGGGATCAAAAGAGACAAAGAGCTGAGATCTTTCGTTCTCTTACAGTCCATGGGCTTTCGTTCTCTTACAATCCATGGCATGAGGTCTGGGAAAAAAGGTGGGCAGCACCACTGACTGCTTAAGGTGGAAGAATGAAACCACCTTAGGAAGGAATCAAGGATGCATCACCAGGACTACCTGTTCTGATGGAATCTGGTTGTAGGGTGGATGCGCCACCAGAGCCTGCAGTTCACTAACCAGACAGGCCAAGGTGACTGCCACTAAAAACACCACCTTCCAGGTAAGGAACTTGAGTGAGCAAGAATCCAACAGTTCAAAGGGGGCAGAAAGGAGTTACCCCAGCACCATATTGAGATCCCACCCTACTGGTGGGGGCTTAATTGGGGGCTTTGAGAGCAGGAGGCCTCTCATAAACCTGTCTATGAGATAATGCATGGAGATGGGTTTACCATCAGAGCCAGGGTGGTACACCGCCACAGCACTCAAATGAACTCGGACTGATTTATTTATTTATTTTAAATATTTAACAGATTTTCTATACCACCTTTTCCTTCAATCAAAGCAATTTAGATAGCATAACAAGTAAACAGCAAATGGGGGGGGGGAGGCATACGGGGAAACATAGCGAGCAACTTATTTACAACATTGGGTATAGTACATAGGCATGCAGGGGAGCTTAGTAAGAACTTATTTACATAGTCAGATATATACATATTGGTGCGCTGGGGGATTGGTCAGAGGATGGGATGGGGTGTCTGGGTGATTCTTGTCCAGGTACTGCATGAGTGGGTGCTGTGCATTAGGTGGTAGGCCCAAAGCGGTCAATGAAGAGTAGAGTTTTCAATTTCTTTCAGAAGTCAGTAGTGGCTCTCAGGTCATAGAGATGGTGTTGTGAGGAACAAGGTTTCTGATGATGCAGCCTGTGTGGTCCTGTGGTAGGATCTGGGCATTTGGATGGTGTCCAATCCGTTTTGTCTTCTTAGTCTGGTGCTTGTGTCAGGGCTAATTAAGCCTTCAAGACTGCCGGCTTGATTTTGAATAAGTTCAGGGTGATTTTGAATGGGATGCAGGATGCGATTTGGAACCAGTGTAGTTATTTCAGTACTGGAGTGATATGGTCCTGCCTTGATGAGTCAGTGATGATGCAGGCTACCGTGTTTTTCACCATCTACAAGGATCATATTGTCTGCTTGGGTAGGTCAATGACTATGGAATTACAGTAGTCCAAGATGGGTGTTATGATGGCTGGCTTGGCATACGGATCTGAAATGTTCTTGGTTAAGGAGCGATTTAAGTCTTTATATAATGGCCATTTTGTGAAAAACGTTCCTTGTGGTCTTGTTTGTGTGTGAATGAAAATTCAAGTTCTTGTCTAGCATAATTCCCAGGTATTTAACTTAGTCTTCAATGGGTATAGTCTGGTTATGCAGGATGATTGACTGGGGGAGACAAAGGTTATAGGATATGTTACATGTGATGAGGGCTTTGGTTTTGCTGTAATTTATGTTCAGGTTATTGTGGGAGAAACAGTTAGACATATCTTGGAGGCAGGTTATTATTGCTGTGTAGTCCGAGTTGTGCAGGTTGATGGAAGTGCAAATTCATGATGCAGATATGTCTATGAAGATGAGTATAAAGCCTTTTTTTAGGTTGTCCAGGAGCAATGTTAGCAGTGATTCGACATTGTGTTTGGCGTGGAACCCATGTTAATGGGGGTCTAGCGATACATGGGAATCTATATGGTCCTGAAATTGAAGGTGGACTGTCTTCTTGAGTATCCTGATGGGTCGTCTTTTCTGGGGGTAGCAGTTTTAGGGACTGGGCGGATAGTTGTGAGTTTGAGGGACTGAGGGACATAGCCCTGAGTTAGGGAGGGGTTGACAATCTTGTGAATGTATTTGCAGAGTTCCTCTTTTGTTGATTTTATTCATGGAACTGGACAGGGATCAGTTGGCGCAGTGCTGTTATTGTGTGGAAATGGTGTGGGAGATCTGGTCAATGATGGGCTTGCTGAAGTCGCTTCAGATGTGTTTGGGGGGGGGTGATTTCAGTACTGGAGTTGTCGTCAGGGAGGTTGTGCTTTTGCTGTGTACTGTGTCTTGTGAAGAGGAAGTTGGCGAATGTCTGGGGATTGATCATCTTCGTTCCTGTGGGGGTGGGTTCCTTGGTGGGGGTGCAGACAATTTCAAAGAGCTCTCTTGGTTTGTTGGTGGATTTTAATATTAGTTTAGTGTGGTATTCGTGTTTGTTGATGAGGTTGTTGTAGTCATCCTGTTTTGTTAGGTATAGTTGCTGTGTGGTTGGGGTCTTGTTCCTTCTCCAGGCCCACTCTATTTTGTGAAGAGCTTTTTTAGCCTCCCTTATTTCAGTGGAGTACCAGGGTGCAGATCTTTTTATGTTGCGTTTGGTGACTCTGTTATCAGATACATGGGCTGCTTCACCGAGCGTCACATTCCATTGTTACATAGCTTTGTCAAGGTCAGTGAAGTCCAGATTTAGTGAATGAGTGAATGAGTGATTTCATGCAGGAATAGGTCCTTTTAAAGCTTTTGTATCTTTGTTGCGATATCTCCTGTGGGGTCAGTCTAGGGTAGCGAAAGCAGAATCTTATGCTTTGGGGGCCTGACCATGGTATAGAAGTGATTAGGGGGGGGGATGTTATGCTGTTGTCTTCCGTAATGCTTTTCAGGATGAAAATCAGGTCGGGTGGATCCTAGTCAGTGAGTAGGTTCAGTGATGATCTGTGTGTAGTGCAGTGCTTTCATAGCTTTGTGTAAGGTGTTTGCCTCCTTGTTGAGTAGTGAGTTGAGGTTGAAGTCAAGGACAATCAGCGGCTTGTGAGGAGAAACTGAAGCGCACACCGATTCTAGGTTTGTGGAGCATTCTTTTGCAGTGCTTTTGGAGGCTCTATAGGTGAGGCAGATGGCTAGGTGTTTGTTCTCTATGATTATAGTGTTGCACTGCTCCATGCTTTGCTTCGCATATGTTTTGAATCTGAGTAGGGTTCTGACTAGGATCAGAACAACTCCCCCTCTTGTTTGCACGTGGGCAGTTGAATGTCATGTGTGTAGGAGGGGTGACTTTGTTCAGGATGACTTGGTCAGAGGCAGTGAGCCATGATTCAATGAGGCAGCAGATGTCTGTTTAGTGATGGAGGTGGTCAGTGAGAGTGTAAGTTTTGTTTCTGACTGACCTAGCATTGATGAGTTCAAGGCTGATTGGAGGGAAGATTGTGTGCAGATTGTATGCGTGTCGTTTGGGCTTGATATGTGTGAGGTTGTGGTTCTTTTTGTATGAGCGTCTGTACGTGTACTGACAGTGGATAGTAGCATAGAGTAGGTGGTAGAGGTAGCAATATGGTGGTTGTAGGTGAGAGGGTGGTTCGTGCATGGTATATGAGTAGGCTGAAGGTTAACAAGTAGGGGCAGATCCAGTGGGGGACTCTCATGGATTAGAGTGGTGTATAGATGTCCTGGTGATGGTTGCGGTAGAGTTACCATTATTTCCTGAGTGGTCCGGCTGAGCGCCTGGGGGTGTCAGGGAGCTCAAGAAGCAAGTGATCTTTGGCAGGGTGGAGCAGCGGTATCAACTGGCTGGAGTATTTGCTGGGTGCAGTTTTACTGCTATAGTCCATCTGGTAGGTGGTGACGGTAGTGGCACTTGTTTTCCTTATGGTCCACGCCAAAGGGCCCTCAGGCATGGGCGCGCTGGAGGGCGTTCAATTCGTGTGTCCAGTGGGCTGGCAAAATGGCGGTGCTGATTAGTCCCAGCTGCGGGGTAGTGGGAGGATCCTGCGTTTCTGCTCCCTGCAGCTGCTGCTAATCGGGGCTGGCTGAGACCCAAGTTGGAAAGGTATAGAAGATACGTCAGCAATGCCTCCACAGTGCCAGAGAATCTTGTTCATGCACAAGATAGAACATCTACGTCATTTGAAGGCACAGGAGCAGCATGTGGCGTCTGAAAAGCACATTCTCCACATCTGCAGGGAGATGAAGTTCTGCAAGAACTACCTACTCAGCATCCATGCTGTCAAGGCCAGGGAGCGGACACTGGGATGAAGTAAAGTCTTGCTGTCCTTGAAGACAATATCCAGGGCACAGCACAGTCCAGCTTGAGAGATTGTCACTGCGAGAATCTGAGCAGGAGAGAAAATCACGGCTGCATGGGCCAGTGTGGTGCGATGAGTATCATGGAATACCTGTCCGCCTGGAGCTTGAACAGGGTTTTTGCTACAAGCGAAATCGGTGGATACGCATAGAGTAGGCCCTCGCTCCAGTCCAGAAGGAAGACGTCAGAGGCTATTTGATGGATACATGGCATCATGGAGCAGAACTATGCCACTGGGCACTGCCAGGGGTCACAAAGAGGTCGATGCATGGGGTGCCCCAAATCTGGAAAAAGCGGCTTGCGACCTCCCTGTTGAGGGTCCACTTGTGTGGCTAAAGAACTCTGCTGAGGCAGTACGCCAGAACACCAAGCTTCCCGGGCAGATAAATGGCTCAGAAGACCATGCCCTGGCATATGGTGAACTTCCAGAGACACACGGCTTCCCAATACAGGAGGTATGGACCCATGCCGCCCTGTTTGTTAATGTAAAACATTGCCACTTGACTGTCCGTCTGGATAAGGACTATTTGATTGGCCAATTGCACCTGGAATGCCCGAAATGCATTCACAATGGCTCATAGCTCCAGAAAGTTGATCTGGTGAAGACTCTCCTGTGCTGCCCAGAGGCCCTGTGTGTGCAGCTCATCGAGATAGGCTCCCCAGCCCAGCTTGAAGGCATCTGTGGTCAGTGTATGGTGAGCCTAAAACTCAGAAGCCTAACTGAGCACCAGAAGTACGAATCCCAACAAGGCTTCTGTACAAACATACTAAACAAGATCCCTGACAATTGGGTCTTAAACTCAGAAACAGAAAGCCCATTTCAAAATCCATACTGGGAGCAAAGCAAAGAAAAACAGAAATATACTAACAAATTACAGTGAAACACGAATATACCTAATGACTCCAATTCCCCCTAGACCCTAATGTAATGGGATAAGTGGAATCGTCTACCTTTTGTGAACCCGACAGGTACTTATGACCTGGATTGGCCATTATTGGAAACAGGATACTGGGCTCGATGACCCAGTATGGTATTTATGATGTTCTTAAACCTAAAGGATAGTAACTTTGCATCATTTTCTTATAATTTATTTGTTTTTATTTCGTTTTTAGTTTACATCTGGTCTAAACCAAATGGTCGTAGAGAGGGCAATTTTTATAAAAAAGTGCGTCTAGACTGCGAAGGCAAAATGAGCATCTATGTGCCCATATATAATAGTGCCTCCCAGAAAGCTGCTGCACAAAGTTACACTTGTTTCAAGGCTGGAGTAACTTTGTGCATGCATGTTCTGGTACGAATTGGCGTAAGTGCTGATCCTCTCCTCCCCTCTGCTCATTCTCTGCTCCTGGAAATGCCTACACATATCACATAAAAGTAGACACCGTTTTCCTATCATCTACTTCTATGCATGTATATGCTGGGGCACTTTTATAAGCATCTATTTGAGCATGTAAAATGCAAGTGTTCAAGTCACTTGTAAAATCACCCTCAGTATGCCAATAAGAACCTGAGGCATTTTGAAATATTGATTCTTGGTCATTTTTTTGTTTTACAAATCAAAGACGGCCGTCAAGTGCCTCCCATCTAGTCTATTATCCCAGGTTTTTGGCTCCATCACTAGCAAAAACTGTACTAAATAGATAAGGTAAAATTATCAAGGTACCCACCAATAATAAAAGTGTGTTATTCTTATTTTCACCAAGAGTATCTGTATAAATGATTTTCCCTACTTCTTCCATAAAAGAAAGATATATACAGAGGGAGTTCTCTCCTGCCCAGAAGCAATAAATTCACAGAGAAAATGCACAGATTCCATCAAATTAAGAAACGTACATAATTTCTATGAAAAAATTCTAGGAGATATACAAAGCTGAACCTTTTACCTAATTTATCTTTCTCCACAAAGAAAGGGCATCATCTTCCATTTGCTCCAGTCTCATAAATCTGAGGAGAATAAAAGACAGAGAGGCATTCTTTTATAGCAACGTTCTGTTCAGAACATCATCCCAGCAGTAGTATGACTAGGGCTTCACTGAGGTAATCCACATGAAGTGGTGACTAAAACCCTGAAGAGCAGTGGGATGATTCAGTTAGGTCTCCAAGAAAGCACTGGGGTAGCTGCACAGAGCAGCAATTACAACCCACAGCATTGGGCTTCCAAGAGGGCTGGGGTAATACGCATGAAGGAAGCCCATGTAAACACCAAACTTTTAATGAACATGGCAGATATGGATTTGTTTTAAACAAGCACTGGTGGCTGAGGGCATCATTACAAAACTTGGTAATAAGACTTAAAAGGTGAGCCTGGGTATTGGCTTACGTACTTGGTCTTAAGAAACCAGTTGAATATGGAAAGACTGAAAAGGTCTTCCAGTGGAGGTGGTAGAGCCCATCACTCTAACAGATTTTGGGCATTCTTGTTGATATTGATGGCAGTGGTGGAAAAAGGGTTGAAAGGATAGATAAATGACATGGGGGGGGGGGTGATTTGGTGTTGAGTTGCATATGAAAATTTAAATGTGCATCTACCCAAAGTGGATGAATCTGATCTGGGCAAACTGGATGGGCCATTTTGGATAGTAATAGTCATCATTTACCATGTTACTATGTAACTCCAATCTTTTAAGATAAAACACTGCATGTGTATGGAAAATAACCTTATCTCAAAAAGACAGGCACTACAGGAATGAAAGCAACTTTTATCTCAGAGACCATACCAATTCATTCAGGCTTTGAGGAGCATTTCCTCAAAGGGAGCATCAGTGCTCAATAGCTATGAAAAATGGCAAGTCCATCATGCTAGAAATAGCTACTTTAGTCACTGTAAGCATGTAACAGGCTGTTCTGTACTATTATTAAGAATGCTATTATTGTATTGCGTTTATTTAGTATTGTTTTTATGTTGAGTGACTTCTCGTGAATTGTCTTAAGCAACTTGTAGATGCAGTACAATAAACTGAAATAAATGTATAAATGGTCCTAAGTCAAACAGCACAGAGCAGCATACTAAGACTATCTTAGATTAAAACAAGATATCACCATCACCTCAGACAGAGCTGCCAAGTGAGCTTCTAGAGAAAATTTAGGCCAGTCATGGCTTTTTGATACCTCTTCTATGAATTTTGGTATTTACTGCACCGACTAAGTAGAAGCAGTAAAAAACTATGACACATTATGATAGTCATACTCTTAAGTTAAAGAAAAAAAAACAGCAGTCCTCAAACGTTTCTCTCCACAAACTTGGTAGTGATCATAGAACCAATGATTGTCTAAACCAGGGCTTGACAAACCCCAGGCGCCAGGTTGCCATGGCAACTAACAAATCAGACCTGGCACCTGGATCTTGGACAGAAACCATGGGGAGGCATAACGGGAGACAGCAGCAGCAGTGTGAGTCTTTGTTTATGGCATAAGCAATGGTTCCTGTCACTGCCTTTGGATCAAGCTTGCAGGCAAAAGTAATGGCTCCTGCTGCTGCCACCCAATCTTGCTTGCAAAACGTTTATGAAAGCAAGCTTGATCAGGAGGCGGTGGGAGCCATCACTTTTACCTGCAGGCCTGAATGGGAAACAGCAGAAGAGGCAGTGGCAGCTGAAGCGGTTCTCCGGGGGGGCTGCTAGGTATGTTTTTTTCCAAATTCAAATGGATCTTTATTAGTGGGATAGTGGAGGAGGGGATTGAGAGGGGAATACACAGGGGCTATTGTATTGTGAAGGGGAAATACGCAGGGGCAACCTGTTGTGGGGGGGGGGGGAATACACAGAGAAGCTGCTGTTTTTGGGGGGCGGGAATATACAGAGAGGCTGCTGTTTATAAATTGCACATAAATAAATACAATTTCAGTCGTTCTAAGTCTGGCTCCTAGCTTTTTGGCCTGGCTCCTAGAGCCTTCGAAAAATTGTCGAGGCCTAGTCTAAATGGGCCTAAATGATCATATTAATATATTTTTTAAATAAAATTCAGAAGTATGCACATAGTTCCTAATCCCATCCCCAGGAATGCCCCTCCCTACAGTGAGTTAAAGTATGTGCTAAAGAGTACCAAGAACATACTTCTACTCATATCTAGAGCAAAAAAAATTTATAGACATCCATTTCTGAGGGTAAAGTGTTTTACCTGCACAAACAGATTTGAGAATTAGCCTCAAAATGCTCAGTAAACATGGAAATCTTTTCACTTTGGCAAATACCATAGCTCTAAAATGGAAAGTAATGCAAGAAGGTGAACTCAAGTTTAGGATATTTGTGGCCAGATACACTAAATTGTTTTTTTTTCATCCTATAATGCATCTTAGAGAAAAATACTTTACATATCCATTGCTTTGTCTCTTCCTGGAATTTACTTTCATGTTCTTCTGTATATATAAAAAACAAAATTTTTTTTATAGTTGCATATAATCTGTGTTTTGCTTCTTTCTGAGAAAAAATATTTTATAATTAGAACAGAAATTTATCATAAACAGCAAATGCTGTGAATGACAAAAAAGCAAGCTACAAGAAGTTATCAACAAGACTTCACTTCAAAAAAATGTTGGCTAACCCAACATAAAATATGAGTCAACCAATAACCACCTCCTGATTATCAAAACATCAAAATTATGTTTTCAATCTTTTGAAAAAGATTTTATGGTATTCTGTAAATAGACTCAGAAAACATTTCCACACCTAGGCACAATGTAATACACTTGTTATTTCCTGTAATAGTATTAGATAGACGATATTCTGTCTCATGCTCATGAAGAAAAAAAATTATGATCTCCAATCTGGGTAAACTGGAGATCATCCAACCATCCCTGGTTACACCCTATCCCACAAAATTCTTGACTAGGGAATCTGAAATTAGAGCTAGAACTGGATTTAGACAGTGGCTAAGAAAAACGTCAAGCAATATGACCCCAGGCTGATAAATATTCACTACCATGCTGTTTAGTTGTATTGCAAGCAAAACTGTTTTAGTCTTCATGTTTATTTGATTTTTCCTTAAAGTATGGTAATTACTTAACTAGCTCCTCTCTAAACCTTTTAACTGCTGGAAATAAATACATTTTAGATGTTTCTTGTATATTTTTATTTCTCCTGGACTTTACTGGCACCAGGGAGCCCAGATGTACCTAAGCATTATAAACTCTTTCCCTGCCTCCCTCTCCCTCATTTCAAGGGATCATTATTTTCCTATTTCTTCTTGAAATAGGTTATGAAGATGACATCTGCTTTTACCTCTTAGTTTCCCTTCCTTCATTTCTGCTAGACTAGTCCAGGCAAATGAGTTGTGCTCCCCAACCAGTAGATGAAGGAAGAGAACACTGACTTTCAGTGATGTCATCACCCATATAAGGGGTGGCGCAGCCCTGAAACTCGCAAGTACCCTACTGAGAAAGCAGAACTTAAAAGACCAAAAATAAAGCAGACAACAAGCATGTACAAACCTAATCTCAACTTGACTGAGAACCAATCTGCCTAAATCCCTGTGAAAATAAAAATGAGGAGGGGAGGGGTGATGTGATGCAGGATAGCTGAACAGACACATGGCAGAAAAGCTCCTGCAAGTTCTCCTAAAAGTCGGCTAAAGAACAGCAAAGAGCGACTGCCCCGAGGTACCCTATGCGTGAAAGGTCAGTACAATAACTTCTGCAAGCCCCCAGACAATGCTCTGGTAAGTGGCACCCCTAAATGCATTGAGGCAAGAAAGGGAGTGGAGGGCATGAGCACCAAGGGCCTGTGTGCAGACTGCAAGAAACACAAGGCAAGTGAACAAATGATGACCAGTGCTGGAAAGACAGGGCTATTGCCGACTGGGAAGCTAGTATAAGAAATACTGAAAAATGTCTCCACAGCGTTGGAAGACAAGCTAAATGAACCTCAATCAGCTTTGGAGGAAATAATGGTCCACAATTCCTCCCAGGCCTGTGATTACCGCAGTGCATAAAAAGGTCTCGACGCAGGAGAACACCATCACGCAGTATATCTGCTGGCTTGACAAAGAACAAATCCTAAGGGCCTAGAAGAAGGGAAAAGCCCTAGAATATGAAGGGCATTATCTGTTTTTGTTTAATGATTATTCAGCTAGAGTATAGCAGCTGTTCGTAAAAACACAGTCCCCATTTGCTTTTTCCTATTTGCTAAAGGCTTGTGATTTGCATTGCTATATCCAGCTAAGCTCGACACTGAAGTCAGTCCAAAGGAGGCGGGTGTGGTGGGGTTTTTTTTTGGACGACCCAAAACACGGGGCACCAAGACTTTAAGGGGTATGAGGTGGAGAAGAAAGGCTATTAACATCAGATACTCGCTACAATGGAGACTTTTTGTTTGGTGTCTGACAATTTGCTGTGGCTATAATGCAAGTTTGTTATAAACAGACGGTCAGGATCACTGGCCTTGCAGACAGTAATTGATGAGGCCTCTTAGGATAGGGTATAGTAGGCAGTGGCCTGGAACATGAGATCTGTGGACCCTGATGGAGTTATGGACAAGTAGCAAGAATCAGTGGGAACTTTTCACAATGTCTCTGAGCGAGTTAAGCTGCCAATGTTGGGTGGTGCCATTACCTGACAAACCTTTAAGGACAGGCTGGAAAAGCATTAGAGGTTTCAGCTCCACATACCATTGTTTTAGACTTGTAAGCACTGACTACAGACAAAGTTGGGCATAGAAAGCAGACTGAGCTGTTGCTAAGTATACCATGGGTATGCATGCAACATGTGTGCAGTGTGGAAGTGGGTTGGCTGTGCGCGTGTGTGCACGGTGTGGTGTGGAAGTGGGTTGGCTGCGTGTGTGCGGTGTGATGTAGAAGTGGGTTGGCTGCGTGCATGCAGTGTAGAAGTGGGTTGGCTGCGTGCGTGCGGTGTGATGTAGAAGTGGGTTGGTGTGCATGTGTGTGCGTGGTGTGATGTGATGTGGAAGTGGGTTGGCTGTGTGCGCGTAGTGTGACGTGGAGTTGGGTTGCTTGTGTGTCTGTGTAAAGAGTACTGCTAGGGGTGAAGGAACCCATGGGGAGCTGCTCAAGGGATAAAGGGGATGATAAACAGGTTGGGAATTGGGAGGGTTGGAGGGTGGGGAGTGGGTGTCCGGGAAAAACCAGAAGAGAAAATTCCTTTGTGATAGTGCAGGAACCTTTGCAACCACAAGGAAAACCTAGAACCTGCAGGTCTGATCAAAACCCTGCCTAGCCTCCAGAAAGGAGGAAGGCTCCAACCATGATACCAACTTGACAGGGATGGAGCGAGCCCGCCAGGACATGGAAGGTTTCCAATCAAGCCCAGTATCCTTGGCTTACCAGGCAATACTCCCTAGCACCAAAAGGAGGCTGGAAGGGGGAGGAGTTGCCTGTCCCTGCTTGTGAAAATGTCCCTGGGCTTCAGACTGACAGGGAAGGAGGAGCAGATGAAAGCTGTGGAATTTGGGGAACAAGATTCTTCTGAATCCATGGATCTACTTTGCTCTTGAAGCAGCTAATGAAGCAGCCCGTGGGGAGGTTCAGGTGAGTAAAACAAAACCTGAAGGGAGGGAGAGAGGACTGCTGACACAGCTGCTAGAGCTGCGGGTTTCAGAGACACTATTGGTAACGTAAGAAAAACAGTTTGTTTGCTGAAGAAAATGGGGGAGACAAGTGCTTCCTATCGGAGGACTGCCAAGGGAGATTATAAAGAGGTGTTTTCTTGGGCTGCTATAGAACTGTCTACAGATGTTTACTTTTGTTTGTAATTTTTTTTTTTTTTGAATTTCAAACCTCTTTATTAAAGGTATTCAAAAGGTAATACAAGCAATCAACAAAGTACATACAAGATTTATACAACAAATAAGAACACTCAGCCCACAATATGGAGTGTGAAATACAAGGAAATTATACAGGAAAAATCACAAATTAGATTGGAAAGAATACAAAGACTCCTTTTAACTTAGCAAGAGCACCAAAGAGTAAAAGGAAATAAAGTTACTCCAATACCAACCCCTTCAAAAAGGTCTCTAATTGAAGAAAATCTAAAAAAACATAGGATTTGCCCTGATGAACTATAACACATTTACAGGGATACTTTAACGTAAAGGTAGCTCCTATAGCCAGGACCCGAGGTCTAAGTAAAAGAAAAGCTTTCCGTTTTAACTGAGTAGTACGACACACATCGGGAAACATCTGGATTACCTGACCAAAATACTTTTCCTGACGAAATTTAAAATAAGTACGCAGAACTAAATCTTTGTCTTTCTCCAATGCAAATGTTACCAATAAAGTTGCTTGGGTTGGAATCTCCTCAATAGAGGTCTCTAAATATTCAGATAAATCTAAACTAGGTGCATTCAATTGATCAACTCCTTGCTGAACCGAAACACCTGTCTCAGAATCCGTCCTAAGGGGTTCCCTAACCCCAGAAGGCAAATAGTAAATTTTAGACAGAAACATTGCATCTGAGTCAGGTATTTTCAGGACTTCTTTTAAATATTTAAAAAACAAAATAGTGGGAGACAGATAACACAGGTACACTAAAAAAAAAAATTTTTAAACTGCCTCTAATGTTTCGATTGATTTTTACGTTTTTTGGTGCGCTGAATCCAAATCTGGTAACCAATTTGCTCCATCACGTACAGATTTTTTGCTACATTGGGTTAGCAGTTTGAGGTGAACGTTTCAGATTGAGTGCGATCGAGATAAAAGTTTCTTGGATGAATTCTTTATACTAATTGTTTAGTAGTTATTCAAATAAGAATAAAGAAAATTGTAACAAGGCAGCACATAAGAATAGAGTAATGTCAACAAAACACACTGTGATGGTAGCAAAATTGTCTGCACTTAAAACAGCCACATACATGTGCACAAACATTGAGCATATAAGAGCGAGGTTAGACACAAAGCAAAGTAAAGAAATGTTCAAAAAATGTTGTACAGGTATGTATGTAAGAATAGAAAACGCAAACCGCACCATTGCAATACATGAAGACAAACATCCGATGGTGTGAAAATAAAATTCTAATAAATGAGATCCGACACTGTGGTAATAACTAGCAAATTTTTATTTCAAAGTTTAGTAAAAACACGATATTTGTCAACACAGTTTAGATTTTAAAGTCATTCTTGGGTCAATCAATCTCCTGGTGGGCCTGTTTCTTCTTCCCCCGAATGCTTCTCTTGGTGCGCTGCTTGGCGTATTTTTCATCTGGGGTTTCCCGCAGCAGCAACCAGCAGAAATCAGCCATCATAGTGGTGTTCCATCTTCCTTGGTACCTTCTCTCTGCGTCCTTGATGTCCTGGTGAAACCTTTCACCTTGTTCTTCACTGTACGCCCCCATGTTTTCGGGAAAGTAGTTCACATGGGAGTGCAAGAAATGGACTTTCAGGCTCATGTTACAGCCTTGTTCTTTGAAGGCATTGAGCATCCTGGCAACAATATCCTTATAGTTCTCATCCCGCCTGTTCCCCAAGAATTTGAGAACAACATCCTTGAAGGAATCCCAGGCTTCTTTTTCCTTCTCAGACATCGTTTCAGCGAATGCTCCATCTGAAATGAGTTTCCTTATATCAGGGCCAACAAACACTCCTTCCTTTAGCTTTGCTTCAGAAAGTCGGGGGAACTTTGAGCAAAGGTACCGAAAGCACTCACCATCTTTTGGAAGGGACTTGATGAATTGCTTAATGAGACCCAACTTAATGTGGAGAGGTGGTAATAGAATTTTATCACGAGGTACCAAGCTCTCATGAAGAACATTTTTCTCACCGGGTCTCAAATACTCCCGAATTGGCCAGTCTTTTTTCCCCCAGTGTAGGTCGCGGGCCCGGCTATCCCACAAGCAAAGGAAGCAGGGATATTTGGTGAAACCGGATTGCTGCCCTAATAGCATGGATAGAATTTTAAAGTCTCCACAAATCATCCACTTATGCTCATCATAACGAATCTTCTGAAGAATCAGGGCCAAATTCTAGGAACTGAAGCGAATGTGTTGCCATTATGAAGAACACCTTTTATGCTGTCTTTTGACGAATCAATGAACAGCCGCCATTCAGCAGGATCATACTTGAGTTTAAACTTTTCCATCACTCCGTATATATCGTTGCAAAATAACAAATCTTCCTCTTTGCTGAAATACTTCAAAAATTGTGTCTCGCGGTTGCGGTACCAATAAAAAGTTGTTCCTGGTGACAATAGATTTTTCTGTTTAAGCCGAGAACCTAGCAGTTGGGCAGCATCTTTTGGGAGTCCTAAATCCCGGACTAAATCATTCAATTCAGCTTGAGAGAAAAGTTCAGGTTTCGGATCTGGTTCAGTTTCAAACTCGGAAGTACTGGACTCAACGGGAAAAACCATCTGATGAGTCTCATCATGATCAGAACCGTCCACACAAATATGATCCAAAGATTTTGGTGGTTCAGGCACAGGTACTTCGTTGCTATGAGGCATAGGCCTAATTGCTGAGGGAAGGTTGGGGTAACTTATTACGTTCTTATTTTTTAAGTTGTATCCCTTCACAATGCAAGAGCAAAAATAGCAGTCACTGCCGTGGTCTCTTTGTTCACGCCACATCATAGGTATTCCGAAACGAAATGCTTGTTTTTTACCTTTCATCCATAAGCGTAGATCTTCCTCACATGTCTTGCACACTTTGTGAGGAGCTCACGGTTTGTCTTGATCGCCTAACTTCAAACCGAAATAGGCGAAATATACTTTTTTAATAAATGCAGAAATGTTCCTCTGCCGCTTTTTCACGGTATATTCCCCACAAATAAAACAAAAACTGTCCGGAGAGTTGACGCAACCTCTGGCTCTGTGAGCCATCACAAATACACAGCACTGCAAACTACAACTGTAGTGAACCACTTCGGAATAAAGCTGGATTACGACTGAGCAAACAAAAGGTAATAATGAACTTGCAAGAAACTGAAATTTGACAGGAACGTTCATGTCGCAACCACCGTGTTTGAGCAAGCGAACGAGGCGAGGCGAACAGGAAAGAACATGCGCCAGTACTGGATTTAGCCCCCCGCCTCCCAATTGTCCTGTTAATGTATAAAATGAATACAAAACACTCTAAAATATCATGAGGGAGTGTTTCTAGTTAGTTAACCATTACAACCTCTATTTTGGGCCAAGAAAATAAACTGCAGTCGGCTAAAAAGAAATTATGTGAACATTCCTTATATGGGGAAGAAATCTAATTTTGCAAGAAAACGTGACGTGATGGAACATTTTGGCTATTTTTCCTGGATTCAGCACCCCAAAATCTATAGGAATCAGTTGCAAAACTGGAGGCAGTTTTTTGGTAGTGTACCTGTGTAATGCGTGCGGGGAAAATTTAACAAACGTAAATTTTTAACCCGCAAAGCATTTTCAAACACTTCATCACGTTGATGTAATAATAGGGAGTCCTAGACTGAAGATGCCAAAACTCCCTGCACAGAGGAGATTAAACCTTCCATTTTAGTTTTAGATTGTTCCAACTTATCCAATCTAGTCTGACAGTCATTCAGGACAGTCATTCAGGACAGTGACAGTCTCATGCGTAAACTTACGCATGAGACTGCAATTCTTGATGTCAGGGCTCGACACGGCACTGGTGCTGGTGTAAGCACAGTGTTCTTAGTGTTGGACTTCAGTAGGGACTCCCATAACTGGAATACATTCCTGATAATTGCTGGTTGGGGGACTCGTGCAAAACTGGACTGGATTGAAAAGCCCAGAGAGGAGTGCTTGACTGGAAGAACAGAGGGACGACGACCTAGACTCCCATGTCCAACGTTACAGCATGTATGAACACACAAGGCACATGGGGACGTTAAGGGGTGTGGCTGATGGGCTAACTGTGTATATATATGTATGAATGGGTGCCTAGGCTGGTGGGGCACTGGTTCCACCACTTTGTCCTCGAGAAGATCTGCCAATTCCTTCAAAGGTGGCCCCGGTGGAAGGGAGACCTGAGGGACTCTCCCGGGAAATAAGGGGGAGGTGTCTGAGTCAGGTGGAGGAAGTAACCTTCCCTGACTACCCTTAGTGCCCAGGAATCAGTGGTGATGGTCACCCACCTCTGGGCATAGAGGGCCAGACGCCCGCTGTGGGCTGCTGATCTCCTTGGGGTAGAGAGGCTATGCAGGAAGTCAAACTCACTCCTGGCTGGGCCGGAGCCAGTGCCTGGGATTTTGGAGCCTTCTGCTTACGAGGGCCATGCCCATGTCCCTTGGCCTGCTGACCCTATTGGGGAGCTGCGAAGTCCTGATAAGGTGGATAGTTTCTGTAAGCAGCTTCCTTCCTTGGGTAGAAGGGCTTTTTACCCAAGTCCTTCAGTCGGGGAGGGGCAGCAGTCTTTTTACAGAGCCTGGTCCTTGTCATGAACTCTGTCTCCACTTTGGCAAACCCATGACCGACAAGGCTGCCCAAGAGATTCTCTCCCTGGCAGGGGACATCGACCAATTTATCTTGAAGCCACTGCTTGATGTCGGACGACTGTAGCCAAGCTTGGCGGCGTGCACTGATGCCAGTCGCCGATACTCGAGCTGCCAACTCAAACCCGTCATAGGCGGCTCGAGACATGAATTTGGAGCACTCACGGACTGCTTTGGCCAGGTTCTTGAACCGCTGCTAAGGTTCCTCAGAGAGAGCAGCCAAGAACCCGGCGAGGTCCTTCGCCAGGTCTCTCAAGTACATGCCCATGTACAGCTGGTAGGCCTGGATGCAGCCGATGAGCATTGAGCCCTGGTAGCACTTTCTGCCAAGGGCATCCAGGGTGCGGGCCTCCCTGCCGGGGGTATCAAGGAGTGTGTCTTCTGGCTTTTCATCCGACGCATGGCCAACTCCACCACCATGGAGTTTTGCAGCAGCTGTGACTTTTGGAAGCCTGGGCTCCGGCGGACTCAATACATTGAGTCGAGCTGCTTGCTCACCACTGGAACTGAAGCTGGTGTCTCCCACATTCGGAGCATCAGCCGCTCCAGGATAGGAGGAATGGGCACCATGAGCAATTCCCACAGAGGGGCCTTGTATTGGAGGGTTTCTAACTCATCCACCCGAAAGTCCTCCTCCGACTCAGTCGGGAATGCCAGGGCCTTAGACATGTTCTTGACAAAATCAAGGAAACCCATATCCTCAGGCAGGGACCGCCATTGAAGCTCCAAGATGGGAGAGTCAGATGGAACATGGCAGTGGCGACGAGTATCGGGTGACGCCTCATCCTCCGTCTCCCACTCGGAGTAGTCCGTCGAGGACTTGTAGGAGGGCTGCTCCATGGACCTTGGGGCCCTTGATGCCCTGTGGCCAGTAAACATGCCGGGGATGATCACGGTCCCATCGAACGGGACTCAGATCGTGAACTTGGCCGAGGATCGACTCAAGGCTTAAGGACCAATGATCAGCGCAGCCTCCAGGGACATCTTGGATGTCAAGGGCCCAGTGGTTGGGGCAGATGAATTGGTCGTGTCGGACAACAGCACCCGCTGCTGGTCCATGAAGGCAAACTGCGCTCCAGGGCCGCCATTCTGGACTCCAGACCAGAAGGATGCATAGCCTTTGGTGCAGGCAATGAGGGACTCGGGCCCGAGGCCGGCTCCTCCGAAGGGGAATCCTCGAGAAGGATAGTGTCTGGGAACCAGAGACAGTCCGTGGTCGGATCCTTCCAGGGGATCTTCGCAGGCTGCTCCTTCTCCAATGCCTCGGAAAAACATCTCGGACTGCGGGACCGGGCCTGGGGAGCACCCAGCTGGTCGCAACCATCCAAGGATGCCACCTTCGAGGGTTTCTTCTTCTTGGGTACCCTCGAGGGAGACCCCCATTCTGAGGACCCACGATGAGGCACGGGCTCAGAAGGCTCTGCCCCAGATGTCGGGGCCTCAGACGAGGACCTGGCCTTCGGAGGCACTGGGGACTCAGGGGGAAAAAAAAAACACAGAAAAAAAACCTCCTCACTCTATGCCCCATCCTTATGGAATACCCTTCCCCACGACCTGCGGAAAGCACAGTTACTTACCTGTAACAGGTGATCTCTGGGAACAGCAGGAATTAGTCCTCACATATGGGTACGTCGGTACCGACGGAGCCTGAGCGGGAAAGCTCCCCAGCTTCCCAGAAGGAAGCTTTTGGGGCCTCCCACTGCACATGCGCGCTGCCTTCCCGCCTTCCTGACCAGCTCTCCTCAGTTCGAGTTTATAGCTGAGACAATAGAGAGAGGAAAGGAAGATAGATAGAAGATACAACTCCTAGGGGAGGTGGGTGGGTTGTGAGGACTAATTCCTGCTGTTCCCAGAGATCACCTGTTACAGGTAAGTAACTGTGCTATCTCCAGGAACAAGCAGGAATAAGTCCTCAAATATGGGGACTCCCTAGCTAAGATGCCTGGGAGATCCCCTTCCAAGGGTTCGCTATCTTCATATGGATCTCAGGCACCCATCCTGGGAAGGTGGGCAGGAGTTGTTCAAGTATGGAACAGGTGTTTGAGGACAGCCTGACCAAACAGTAATGGCCTGTGAAGGTATGAACCGAGGCCCAGGTGGCGGCTCGACAGATCTGATCTATGGATACAGAGTGAAGATGAGCCATAGAAGTGGCCATGGCTCTCACATTGTGAGCTGTGACATGGCCTTCCAGAGAAATGTTTTTACTCTGGTAAGCAAAGGAAATACACTTAGCAATCCAATTGGAAAGTGTACGTTTGGAGACTGGAAGTCCCAAATGAGAAGGATCAAAAGCCACAAAAAGTTGGGAAGACTTTCGATGTGGCTGAGTCCTGTTGAGGTAAAAGGCGAGAGCTCTTTTACAATCTAGAGTATGAAGGTTCCTCTCTGCACTGGATGCATGAGGAGCCGGAAAAAAGACAGGTAGATATACCTCTTGATTAAGATGAAAAGGCGAGACCACTTTGGGCATAAAGTGGGGATTCGTCCTGAGGACCACCTTATCATGATGAAACCTAGTATAAGGTGGATGAGCCACTAAGGCCTGTAGTTCACTGATGCGGCGAGCCGAAGTGACTGCAATAAGGAAAAGGACCTTCCAGGAAAGAAATTTCAAGGAGGTAGAAACCAACGGTTCAAAAGGTGGCTTCATAAGCTGACCTAGAACTAGTTTCAAATCCCATACTACCGGAGGAGGTCAGATGGGAGGCTTAGTTAGAGTCAGGCCTCTCATGAACCTTGCAATAAGAGGATGAGAGGAGACAGGTTGTCCATTGATAGGTTTTAAGGATGCTGCAATAGCACTTAAATGGACTCTGACTGAATTCGTCTTAAGGCCTGCATTAGAAAGATGCAGGAGATAGTCTAGTAGAGAATTCAAGGGAAGTGCCAGAGGGTCAAGACCCTGTTGAGCACACCAAATGGAAAAGCGTTTCCATTTGAAAGCATAGGAACACCTCGTGGAGGGTTTCCTAGAGGCATGAAGGATATCTTTCACTGGTTGAGAAAGATTGAAGTCATGAAGGCTTAGGCCTTCAGTAACCAAGCTCTGAGGTGTAGGGACTTGGGGTTTGGGTGCCACAAAGTCCCCTCCTCCTGAGACAGAAGGTCTGGCGCAGCTCCGAGGTCCAGGGAGGGTCCCTGGGAAAGATGCAGAAGTAGAGGGAACCACACTTGGCGTGGCCAGCGTGGAGCTATGAGGATCATCGATCCGTGATCCCTCTGGAGTTTGAACAGAGTCTTGGGAATCAAAGGAATGGGTGGAAAGGCATATAGGAAGTCCTGACCCCAATGTAGGAGAAAGGCGTCGTTGGCCTGAGCTCTCTGACACGGAGTCCTGGAACAGAACCGGGGAAGTTTGGCATTGCACGGACTTGCAAAGAGGTCTATGTCCGGGGTTCCCCATTCCTGAAAGATTCTGCGTATCTGGTCCATATGCAAGGACCATTCGTGTGGAAGCAGAACTCGACTGAGTCTGTCTGCCCAAGAGTTTTGAACCCCTGGAAGATACACTGCCAGAAGATGAATTTGATGCTCTCTGGCGAAGGCCCATAATCTGAGAGCTTCGTTGCAAAGCGACAGAGAGCCTGTCCCTCCTTGTTTGTTTACGTAGAACATGGCCACCTGATTGTCTGTTTGAACTAGGACGGTCAGGTTGACAAGGAGGATATGGAAGACTTTGAGGGCAAAGAAGATTGCTCGCAGTTCCAGGAGGTTGATGTGAAGGGTGGTCTCCTGTGGAGACCAAGTACCCTGAGTGGAGAGGTGTTGTAGATGGGCTCCCCACCCTGTTTGGGAGGCATCTGTTGTGAGGGTTGCTTGGGGCAACAAAGGTTGGAAGGGGGCCCCCAACAACAGATTCTTGGTGGACATCCACCATTGGAGAGACCAAAACAGACGCTTTGAGGTGAGTATTTGGTTGGAGAGCGCTCCTGATGCCTGAGTCCACTGGGTGGCCAAGGTCCATTGAGCTGCTCTCATATGAAGACGAGCGTAGGGCACCACGTGTACCGTGGAGGCCATGTGGCCCAGAAGTCGCAGCATTTCTCTGGCTGTCAAGTGACTGCTGGACTGAGCTTGGGAGGCCAAGCACACCAGACGTTGGCCCCAGACTTGAGGTAGGTAGGCCCTTGCAGTGGTGGTGTCCAACTGGGCCCCTATGAATTCCAGAGACTGAGTAGGGATAAGTTGAGACTTGGGAAGGTTTATCACCAGTCCCAGATACTGCAGAATGTGCCTTGTGCGGTCCAGGGAAATCTGGGCCTCTGACTGAGATGGAGCTCGGATGAGCCAGTCGTCCAGATATGGGAATACAAAAATTCCCAGACCTCTTAGAAATGCGGCAACAACTGCCATGCATTTGGTGAACACTCTTGGAGCAGAGGCTAGACCGAAGGAAAGTACTCTGTACTGGAAATGTTTTCCCTGAAACAGAAATCTTAGATATTTTCTGTGGGATGGGTGGATGAGTATATGTGTGTACGCATCCTTGAGATCTAGAGAACAAAGCCAATCCTGACTCTGAAGGTATGGAAGGAGAATGCCTAGAGAAAGCATTTTGAATTTCTCCTTGTACAGAAATCTGTTCAATTCTCTCAGATCTAGGATAGGTCTGAATCCCCCTGTCTTCTTTGGTATGAGAAAATAAGGGGAGTAGAATCCTGTCCCTTGTTGAAGAAGAGGAACCTCTTCTATTGCCCCTTGGGCAAGGAGAGAAGAGATTTCCTGACCCAACAGGCCCAGGAGAGATGGGGGAGAATTGAAGTGCCTCACCATGGTATATGGAGGAAGGTTGGAAAAATGAAGTTTGTAGCCCTCTCTGATGATAGAGAGGGTCCATTGCTCTGATGTAATTTGCCCCCATCTGGGAGAAAAGTGAGCTAACCTTCTGGGAATGGTGAGGGGCTCTGGTTGTTCTAGAGCCAGAAAGGTTAAGTTCTCTAGGGGCAAGTCAAAACCCCTGAGGGGGTTGAGCCTGCTGAGGAGTGGCAGACACTGCAGGCTTTGACCTTGCCTGTTTAGGCTGCTGACGTTTAGCAGCAAAGCGAGGCTGAGAAGATTGTTGGCCAGTATTTGTGGAAAATCTGGCCTTCTTGTAGTAAGGCCTCTTGAAAGACTTTTTCTTGGCAGGAGTAGAGGTAGTAGACTTAGAAAGTCTATCTAATGTAGCATTTTCTGCGTCCATTTGAGTGGCTTTAATTTGCCAGTCTTTACCAAATAAGTTCTCACCTGTACAGGGCAGATTCCGTAAGCCATCCAGGACCCAGGGTTCTAGGTCAGAGGCCTGGAGCCAAGCAAGTCGTCGGGCTGCAATGGCAATGCCCGAAGCTCTACCGGCACCTTCAAAAGAATCAAAGGCTGCTCTGTTGGAGAACTTAGAAACATCTAGAAGCTGTTTCACCAGAGAAATGAACTCCTCCTTTCTATCCTCAGGGATAAAGGAGGTAAAATGCCGTACCTTTAGGGCAAGTTCCCTTAGAAACATGCCCATATACAGACTGTATGAATTAATCCTGGCTATAAGCATACTAGCCTGGAAGATTTTCCTACCAAAAGAGTCTAGGGTCTTACATTCTCGCCCTGGAGGGGTAGAAGAGTGCCTTTTGGTACTCTTAATCTTTTTCAGCGCAGACTTCACCACAATGGAATGGTGAGGCAGCTGAGTTTTTTGAAAACCAGGAGAAGGAGGGACCCGGTACATGGTGTCCAACCTATGAGAATGAGGAGACAACGTTAGAGGAGCCTCCCATAAGTCCATCAAGTGTTCTTCAAGGATTTCATGGATAGGCAGGGTGACTGCCTCTTTAGGAACCTTAGGGTATCCTAAAATATCCAATTTCTTTGATCTAGGTTCTTTTTCAGAGGATGTAGTAATAGAAAGTCCTTTAGCTACTTCTATAATGAAGTCTTGAAAGGACAAATCCTCTGGTGGAGACATTCTCCTCTTTGGGGAAGAAGGTTCTTCAGGAAGAACCAGAGACAGCTCATCAGAGTCATCAGAGGAGTTAAAATCCTCAGAAGAATCAGAGAATCCTCTATTTGCTTCCAACGCACGATACGCATACCGATCGGTATCGACATCGGGCGTACCGGCTATGGGATCGGTATCGGGTGAAAACCCGGATCCAGCATGCGGAACCGATCTGCGTTTGGAAGATGATGGTCTCGGTTCCGGTATGGAAGACAGTACCAGAACCGGACCTGGAACCGCTAGATGCGGTACCAAGGGCGTCGCAGCTTTAATGAAAGCCAGAACGGCCTGCTGCATGGTCTGGACAGTATTGCCCATAGATGCCACTGCTGCCTGGATGTCGGTACCGGCATGGGCCGGTACCCCAGAGCAGTCTAACAGGTGATCAGTCAAGGCCGTGCCATCGATGTCAACCTGTAACCCCATAGATGGTGCTTTGGAAGCCAGAGCTTCCCACCGGGGTTGTTTGGCTGGGGCAGGATCCTCAGATTCAAAAGTGAGAGCCTCTCGATACTTTGAAGGAGATTTGCTCTTTGAGGACCTGCCCGAAGAAGGTTTGGTTACCTGAGATCCATCCGGAGAGGAAGACCTGGATGACTGTGATGCTGGATTATCTGAAGCAAACAGCACATGGAATTTGTTGGCCCGGTTCTGCAAACCACGTTTAGACATCTGGGAGCAGGATGGGCAGTCCGGAATGGAGTGGTCAGGTCCCAAACATTTAAGACACCATTCATGGGTGTCTGTGACAGAAATAACAGCACTACACTTGGTACACTTCTTAAAACCAGGGGCTGGTTTCTCCATGAGGAAAATTTGTGTAGGCCTGAGGCCTAACCGAAGTCACCAAGTTGCTAAATAAAAGTTTTTTGTTTTTTTTTTGAAAGAAAAGAAAAGAGACCGGCGGTACCGGTTTCAGTATGGGGAAGGCAGGTACGCGGTCTAAAGAAACAAACTAAAATAAGAATTTCTTCAGTGGTGACAGGAACACGACCTGCTGGCTCCGCGGAAAATGAGAAACTGAGGAGAGCTGGTCAGGAAGGCGGGAAGGCAGCGCGCATGTGCAGTGGGAGGCCCCAAAAGCTTCCTTCTGGGAAGCTGGGGAGCTTTCCCGCTCAGGCTCCGTCAGTACCGACGTACCCATATGTGAGGACTTATTCCTGCTTGTTCCTGGAGATCTGTTCCAACCACTCTGAGTTCGGGAAGAAATTAAAAAACTCTCTCTTCCTTGAACATTTCTCCCTTCCACCTTAGTAACTAACCCCTATACACTCTCCTCCCTACATTTGGCCTCTCAAATCATATCTTATAGCCTAGTGTTTTTCCTTGTAAATCCCTATGTAAATAGTTAATCTCCGTTTATTGTAATTAGTTCTCTTTCATATTCATTGTAGTTTCGTTCATATTCATTGTATACCTGTTCCTTGTAAACAGTTGAAACACACTGCCAATTGTTATATGTAAACCGTCTTGACTTGTAGAAAGACGGTATATAAATCTTGTTAAATAAATAAATAAAACTTATCGTGCTGCTGCTAGTGGCTCGTGCCCCGACTACAACAAGATAACAAACTGTCTAGACAACATATCCACATGGCTTTAACACAACAACCTAGCAATCAACTACAACAAGACAGAAGCACTCATCATCACACGAAACACAGACTTCAGCCCCCCAACATTCATCACAACCAACAACACGACAATCCCACTAAAGGACGAAGTAAAATACCTCGGAATAACCCTCGACAAAGAGCTGAACCTACCATCACACATCAAAAAAGTCGCCAGAAACGCATACTACAACATGAAAATAATCAGACGCCTCAAGCCTCTACTCGCCTACGAACACTTCCGCACAGTCTGCCAAGCACTCATAACCCCCATACTGGATTTCTGCAACCCGATCTACAACGGAATACCAAAACAATCACTCAAACCACTTCAAATGGCCCAAAACAGCAGCCAGGATAATTACCGGTGCAACAACCCAAGCACACATCACCGCCATCCTAAAGACCTCCACTGGCTCCCAATCAGCCACCGCATCAAATACAAGATGATCTTAAACATATTCAGAATCAGACACAAGAGTTCAGCACTCAGCCTCCAAGCCCTCATTCTCCCTAACACCAGCAACAGACCAAGAAGAAAAGCCATAACAGACACACTCAGCACCCCAAACAACTACACAAAAGCATGCAAAGCCACCACACAAAGAGCACTCTCCTTGGCAGCCCCATCAATATGGAACTCACTCCCTCACGACCTACGATCAACTGATGATCTGAAGGACTTCCGGAAGCACCTGAAGACTGTACTCTTCACAGAACACTATGGCCCAAATGCTTAACCTGAATCTACAAACCGGATCCAATCTGGACTAATGACAGCTCACGGAAACCACCAAACCTGGACCCAGAAACCCATGTATATACTGTACATAGCGCACACTGTAAATAGCTCACCCAAATCAAAACACTCGCACACACGCACCCACACTGTACATAAAGCTCACCTGACACACAACACTTATACTGATTGCTTGCTGTGCCCACCGCCTTGATTAAAGGATAAGGCGGGATACAAATACCCTTTAAATAAATAAAATAAATAAATAAATATTGGACATCCTCTTGCATAGACCGCAGGCTGCCGGATCGTGGTCTGGCCTGAGGCAGCGGAGACAACAGTCATGTGTGTCCATCAAAGACATAATTTTGGAGCACCGATCACACTTCTTAAAGCTATTGATAGCCATGGGGGGAAAAAATACCCCTGCGAGGTCGAAGACTCTCTAGGCTGCCAGTGGAAGAAAAAAGGCACGAAGCTGCCAGGAAAAGAACAAAAAAAAAATAGACCAAACTCGACACCAAGGTAACGAGGTCGGTAGGCGGGAAGAGTACCGATGCGATACTGGAGGAAAGTATAAAACTGGAGAGAAAAATCAACAAGACTTTCCTTGGCTAAATCCATGTTGGCCTGCTACCCTTAAGCCACGACTATCTACATGTTCAGCAATTTTTTTTCTTTATAATGGTTTCTACCATTCCCGGATCATCCCAGAACCCTTTTTAAAAATTGGTGTTACATTGGCCAGTCTCCAATCTTCAGGTATTACAGATTATTTTACTGATAGTTCACAGATTACTAATAGTAGGGTTGGAATCTCATGTTTCAGTTCTTTCAACACTCTCTGATGTATACCATCTGGTCCAGGTGATCTGCTACTCTTCAGTTGGTCCAACAGATGTAATACATTTTCCCAGTTTATCGATATTTCTTTCAATTCTTCCAGTACATCAACTTTAAATACCACTTCAGGCTGAAGCAAAGAATTAATTCTGTCTCTCCGCTATGGCCTTGTCCTCCCTTAGTGTCCCTTTTACCCCTCTATCATCTAATGCTCCAAAAGACTCTCATAGGTTTACTGCTACAAATGTACTTGAAAAGGTTTTATTGTGTGTTTTTGCTTCCATGGCAAGCTTTTTTCCTTTTTTTTAATTTTCTTTTATATTTATCAAATTTTACAATCATAAACCAAACCAAACTTGGATATAGGAAAAAATATTTAGTCAACACAAATACAAAGGAAATTTCATAAAATAAAAAAGAAAAAACAAACCCCCCTAGGGGGCAACAAAGATCAAATGTAATAGGCCACAATTTGAGAGATTCAAGAATCACAACCCAGAGAAGCAGGGAAAATAAGAAATATAAAAGCAAAGTAAGCAAAACAGTACAGCAAAGCTTATACATAAAGACCCCAATTAAACCCCCTAGCTCCACTCAACCCTACAATTTCTTGGCATCCAGGAAGAAACGTAATTGAGAAGGTTCAAAGAAATGATATACAGAATTTTAATAATGAAGTATACATTTACAAGGAAATCTAAGTTGGAACTTTGCACCCAGTGCAACCACTTCAGTGCGCAGCTCCAAAACCTTCTTCCTACGGAGTTGTGTCCAACTGGACACATCCTGGAAAATCTGAATCTTACCCCCCATAAAGGCAATATCAGTTTTCTTAAGAAACAAGCATAATGCATCTCTATATTGAAGAAAAACAAAAGAAACTAATGTCATCACTCTGGACCCTATTGTTTCAGATGACTGTTCCAATAATGCAGACAGGTTCCCAAGAACAAGTGAATCCAATGAAACATCAACTTTAGGAGCAGGAACTGAAGCCGAGGAGTCCTTAGGGGATCCAGATGGTAAATAGTAAATCTTCTGCAAAGGAGGAAAGACAGCCTCAGGATATCCAAAAACTTCCTTTAGGAACCTATGAAAAAGGTTCCTAGCCGGAGAACCAGACACTCGAAGGAAATTCAAAATCCTAAGGTTCAGAGACCTGTTAGCGTTCTCCAGATTTTCAATCTTCCGTTGAAACAACCACCTATCCTGCGAGAGCAATGCCTGCTGATCCTGAACCCGTTGGACTTTCTCATCAAGCACAGTAATCAATCCTTGTTGGTCTTCCAATCTTTTCTCCACGCTCACCAATCGATTTGGGAGTGGAGGCAGAGCTTGAAACACAACAGCACACACTTGGTGCACCGGCTACAGGGCAGACCAAATAGAGTCCAACGTTACTTCTTGTGGATGCCGTAAAGGAGGAAACACCAACTGAAAATCAGGAGTGGAATCAGAGGCCACCAAACTCTCCCGGTCAGCTGCACCCACCTGTGGGCCCGGCGACTGAGTTCCATCAGGAAACAACAAAACCACAGCAGCCTCCGTACTCCCAGAAAAGAGGACTTCGCTGCCTCCCGACACAGCTGCAGTGTCGATCACACCAGGCGCAGGAGGAGTGGAAGGGCTAGCGGGGCTCAGCGACACATCGCTGTCCAGACCAAGGCTCTCCTCCGCCGAGGCCAACAGGATGCCAGATTCCTTCACCGCCGCATAGGTCTCCATGGTGCGCTGCCCCAAAGGTAATCCTCCCTTGCCCTTTGCCTTCTGTTTCGGCATAGGGTAATAGGGCAAGCAACATCAAAAAAGAAGGCAAGCTTTTTTTTTTTTCAAACTCTCTCTTTGCCTGCCTTATCAATGCATCTTGCCAGAGCTTGTGTTTCCTGTTTTTGTCATTTGGCTCCTTTTTCCATTTCCTGAAAGATGCTTTTCTGGCTACAACAGTTTCTCTGACCTCAACTTTAAACCATGCTGGCAGTTTTTTGGCCTTCCTTCCACTTTTCTTAAAGCGTGGAATACATCTGCGCTGGGCTTTCAAGATACTATTTTTTTTTGTTCAAATTTGTTTATTCAAATTTCCAAACCAACACCAGAACGAGTCAATACGATACAAGTCAAATAGGCATAACAGGTCATAATACAAAAAACGTACAGCAGAAATTCACAGATCCACAGAAGAGGTTACGAACCAAAGGTGATACCAAAGTACAACCAAAATATACCCAAAGAGCTCTGACCAACACCGGAGCCCCTTATAGACATGATTAGCAAGTAGGCTCTGGAGGTAACCCCATAATAGACATACAATTAACAAGACAACCCGGGATCCCCACCCCCCCTTTGCTCCCCCAAACGCGAATCTAGCAGCAGACAGGCTCGGGGTGAACTCTTCTCCCGTGCCCATCCCGTACCATCCAAGGGAGCTTACAAACTGATATCCCACCCTGTCCCACGCCGACCCCCCAACCCCCCCCCTATCCTTCCCCCCCCCCCGACCTACCTACCCCCCCCCCCCCTTTTCCCCCGACTGGTACAATCCACATCTGAATCGGCGTGCGTATGTAGGTGAGCCTAAGGCCATAGATGTCAAGAATCTTCAAATCCCTCCCAGAATCCGGCTACGGGTTCTCCTGGGCAAAGAATTTAAATGGGGTCCCCACTTCAGCAAAAACCGCTGCCACCGCCCAGGATGCCCACGAGCTCTAAGCCTTTCCATTAACAACACCTCATGTAAGCGTCCCCGCCATAAACCATATGTGGGACCCCTAGCATCCACCCACCTATGCAAGATAGTCATTCGAGCAGTCACCAACACCAGTCTCATCCAGTGCCATACCACCTGCCCCACCGTTTGTATTGCATATCCCGAAAGGTCACCAACACACATAATTTTGGAATAGTGGACAGGCCCCCTAACACCTCATCACTCGTCACCCCCTCCCCTAAGTCACGAGTCCAAACTGCCGCAAGTTCAGCCAGAGCAACCGGCGGTACCATTTCCCATAACATTTTGTGTAACCAGGCTACACGCGCCCCTTGCTCCCCCCCCCAATAGAGCCACCTCTATCTGAGGACTAACTTCTCCTCGCAGCGCCGTCGTGGGCACCATACAGAGATAGCTACGAACCTGCGCATAGGGGAAAACATCCTGCCCCTCTAGCGGATATTGCTGACGCAACACGGAGAATTCCACCACCGCACCTTCCGGTGTTACCACATGCTCCAAATTCACTATCCCTAATTGTGTCCACCGCTGAAATAGGCTGCCCCCAAGTCCTGGTAAAACCTCACCATTACCCCTAATGGGGAGATAGGGAGAGTGGCAAGCGATGAGCCGTCGGTTTTTGCAGAAATACTTCCACGCCTCCCGGATGGGATTCAAAATAATGACTCGAAGATTGCGGTCCGGCCCCGGTATCACCCTTGCATGCAAAAGATACCGCAAATGAAAAGGCTTCACCGCCTCCCTAACATCCCTAGTGGCGTATGTTCCCCCAGATCCCAAAGCCAATCCCGGACGTACCGTAACAAGCAAGCTATATTATATTTCCGGGTATCGGGAAGCCCCATGCCTCCCAAGGACCAGGGTTGCCGCAAAACCTCCAGCCGCACCCGAGGTCGCCGTCCCTGCCATAAAAGGCGATTAAGCAAGCGGTCCATCCTTCGCAGGTCCGATCGTTTTAATAACAACGGGAGTGTCTGCAGCAGATACAAAATCCGAGGGAACAACGTCATCTTATACAATGCAATGCGATCACCTAATGATAACGGTAAGTCTCGCCACTTATCCACACTGACCGTCAGAGCGGCTAGTAGCTTGGCAACATTCAGCTGGTAAAGATCTCCCAGCTCTTCCGGTATATAGAGACACCCAAATATTTGAAATGCCCCCTCGCCTGTCTCAGGGGGAAGTCACCCTTCCACCCCTGCTGTGCTCCAGGGCCCAGTAACATCGCCTCGGATTTATCCAGATTTAAACGAAACCCAGAGGGTACCCCATATTCACGAAGAAGGCTTAACAGGTGTGGTAACCCTCCCTGAGGGTCTGCTAAATGCACAAGCAAATCATCAGCAAAGGCCGCAACGCAAAATTCTGTCCCCCCCACAGTGATGCCCCGAAATTGAGAGTGAGCCCAAATCCGATTCAGCAGAGGCTCCAAAGTCAGAACGAACAAGAGCGGAGACAAAGGGCAGCCCTGGCGAATCCATTTTTGAATAGGAAACTCTGAGGACATATTCCCATTTATCATAATAGCCCCTTTCGGGTCCGCATAAAGAAGCCTTACCACATCTACAAAAAAGCCTGTGAACCCCATGGTACCCAAAACCTGGTACATAAACTCCCAATTGACCCGATCAAATGCTTTTTCAGCATCAAAACTAATAAGCAGAGACCCCAACTGAGCCGCCCGCCCGGCGCAAACCGAGATCAAAAGTCGTTGCAAACTATAAGCCGCATGTCGACCCCGCACGAAGCCCACCTGATCCCCATGGATCAGGGCCGGCAAAATTGCCGCCAACCTGTCCGCCATAATCTTGGCTAGGAGCTTAATATCAACATTAAGAAGAGAAATGGGCCGATAAGAGCCCGGGACCAGAGGGTCCCTTCCCGGCTTCGGCAGGACAGTGACCAAGGCCTTGTTCGCCTCATACGGGAAGCCGCCCCATTGAATCAGATCTTCGAAGTATCCTTTAAGCGGAGCCACTATGACATCCCCCAGGGTCTTATAGAACTCACCCCGCAAGCCATCCAGTCCAGGAGCTCGCCCATTCTTCAGATTCCGAATCCCGTCCTGCACCTCTCGCAAGGATATGGGTTTGTTCAGGGCCTGCACGTGTTCCACGTTCAACTGTGGTAAGACACACCCCGCCAAAAAGTCCTTACTTTCTGCCACTCTATCCCTGTCCCCCGCATAAAGCTGTCGAAAGTAATCAGAGAAAACCTGTTGGATCTCCACCGTATCCTTGCGAATTGACCCATCCAGGTGCCGTATCACTCCGATGTGGCGTGACCCTCCCACCGGCCTCACCAAGGCCGACAATAACTTCCCCGCCTGATTCCCGTGTTGGTATAACTGATATCTGTAATACAGCAGGGATTTTTGGGCGCGTTGGTGAAGGAGCATCTCCAACTCCTGCTGGATTTCCTGCAGCCTGCGCCCGTTTGCCGCCGTCCTATTTGCCGCCACCTGTCTCCGCGCTTTACCTAATTCCCGCTCCAGGAAGAGAATTCTCTGATTCCTCCGCTTCCGCTGCGAGCTATAGTAGGAGAGCTGGAGAGATCCCCGGTTGATCATTAAGGGCCTCATAATCCCTCCACCTATCCCTAAGAAACCCGGCAAACTGAACATCCTCGCTAAACTCCAAGGGATAACGCCAAAACCGGTGGCTGTGTGGTTCACGGTTGCGTAATTCTAAGATGATCATCGCATGATCAGAAATAACAGATGGACCAACTGCCGCTTCCAACACCCAACTAAACAGCGAGTCCGATATCAGGAGTAATCGATTCGTGCCCACGTACCATGAGCCCTGGACATGTGGGTATACTCTCGATCCCCCGGGTGTAAAACTCTCCAAATATCCAACAGCTTATGCGCCTCACACAACCCCCATAATCTCCGCTGGCTCCGCCGATCTCTCCCCCCAATCAGCCCCGACCTAAGAACATAAGAACATAAGACATGCCATACTGGGTCAGACCGAGGTCCATCAAGCCCAGTATCCTGTTTCCAACAGTGGCCAATCTAGGTCATACGTACCTAGCAGTTTCCCCAAAAGACACAAGTTCCACAATGCTTGTACTGGGTCAAGCATTGATATCCTGGGTCCCTTTTTAATAGTGGTTTATGGACCTTTCCTCCAGGAACTTGTCCAAACCTTTTTTAAACCCAGCTATACTATCAGCCCTTACCACATCCTCCGGTAACAGATTCCAGAGTTTGATTACACGTTGAGTGAAAAAATATTTTCTCTTATTTGTCTTAAATAGTTTACCCTGTAGCTTCATTACATGTCCCTAGTCTTTCTATATTCTGATAGCGTAAACAATTGATCCACGTTTATCTGTTCCACTCCATTCATTAATTTATAGACCTCTATCATATCTCCCCTCAGCCGTCTCTTTTCCAGGCTAAAGAGCCCTAACCTTTTTAGCCTCTCTTCATAGGAGTAGCCTTCCATCCCCTTCACCAATTTGGTGGCTCTTCTCTGTACTTTTTCTAATAACGCTATGTCCTTTTTAAGATACGGTGACCAGAATTGCACACAATATTCAAGGTGCGGTCGTACCATGGAGCGATACAGAGGCATTATAATATCCTTTGTTTTATTCTCCATCCCTTTCCTTATGATACCTAGCATTCTGTTTGCTTTCTTGGCCGCCGCTGCACACTGGGTGGAGGGTTTTAACATGTTATCCACGATGACTCCTAAATCTTTTTCCTGGGTGGTGGCTTCTAATGTGGAGCCTTGCATCGAGTAACTATAGTGTGGGTTGTTCTTTCCTAGGTGCATGACTTTGCACTTGTCCACATTAAATTTCATTGCCATTTGGATGCCCAGTCTTCCAATTTATCCAGGTCCTCCTGCAGTTTTCCACTTTCCTCTTGGGTTTTAACAGCTTTAAACAGTTTTGTGTCATCTGCAAATTTGATAACCTCACTCGTTATTCCCTTTTCCAGGTCATTTATGAATATGTCAAAAAGCAGCGGACCCAGTACAGATCCCTGGGGTACTCCACTATTCACCTTTTTCCATTGGGAATATTGGCCATTTAGCCCTACTCTCTGCTTTCTATCTTTTAACCAGTTCCCGATCCACAATAGTACACTGCCTCCTATCCCATGACTTTTTAGCTTTGCCAAAAGTCTCTGATGGGGGACCTTGTCAAAAGCTTTCTGAAAATCCAGATACACTATATCAACCGACTCACCTTTGTCTACCTGTTTATGCACACCTTCAAAAAAACATATCAGATTAGTAAGACAAGATCTTCCTTGTCTAAAGCCATGTTGGCTGTCTCCCATTAGGCCATGACTATCTACATGCTGCGTAATTTTGTTCTTTATGATGGTTTCTACCATTTTCCCTGGTACTGACGTCAGGCTCACCGGTCTGTAATTTCCCGGGTCACCCCTGGAACCCTTTTTAAAAATTGGTGTTACGTTGGCGACCCTCCAATCTTCAGGTATTACAGATGATTTTAATGAAAGTTCACAGATTACCAATAGCAGGTCTGCAATCTCATATTTCAGTTCTTTCAACACTCTGGGATGTATACCATCCGGTCCAGGTGATTTGCTACTATTCAGTTTATCAAATAGTTGTAATATATCTTCTTCCCGGTGTGTAGCGATATTTCTCTCAATTCCTCTGCAGTATCACCTTTAAATACCACTTCAGTCTTGGGTAACATCCCTACATCTTCCTCAGTAAAGACCGAAGCAAAGAATTCATTCAGTCTCTCCGCTATAGCCTTGTCTCCTCTTACTGCCGCCCCTTTTACCCCTCTATCATCTAACGGTCCAATTGACTCTCTCACAGGCCTTTTGCTACGAATGTACTTGAAAAAGTCTTTATTTCGTGTTTTTGCTTCCGCAGCAAGTTTCTTTTCAAATTCCCGCTTTGCCTGCCTTATCAATGCTTTGCATTTAACTTGCCAGTGCTTGTGCTGTTTCCAGTTTTCATCATTTGGCTCTTTTTTCCATTTCCTGAAGGTTGCTTTTTTGGCAGCAACAGCCTCTCTGACCTCACCTTTAAACCATGCTGGCAGTTTTTTGGACTTTCTCCCACTCTTCTTAATGCGTGGAATACAGCTGGTCTGGGCTTCGAGGATAGTAGTTTTAAATAACGCCCAAGCTTGCTGTAAGTCTTTAACCTTTGGAACCGCTCCTTTTAGTTTTTTCCTAACTATATTCCTCATTCTATCATAGTCTCCCTTTTGAAAGTTAAAAGGTAGTACTGTGGATTTCTTTACTATTTGTTCTCCAATAATTAAATCAAACATGATCATATTATGGTCACTATTGCCAAGTGGTCCCAACACCCTTATTTCTTGCACCAGATCTGGCGTTCCACTAAGGACTAGGTCCAGTATGGCTTCCCCTCTGGTCGGTTCATGAACCAGCTGCTCCAAGAAGCAGTCATTTATTCCATCTAGAAACTTTATCTCTTTAGTTTGTCCTGCCGTGACACTGACCCAGTCGATACCGGGGTAATTGAAATCACCCATTATTACTACTCTGTTGTGACTTTTGTTAGCTTCTGTGATTTCTTTGAGCATTTCATCATCCATTTGTTCATTCTGGCCAGGCGGTCGATAGTACACCCCCACTGCCATCACCTTCCCCTTCATAAGTGGAATTTCAATCCATAGAGATTCTACAGCAAATTTTGTTCCCTGCAAAACTTTAATCCTTTCTGACTCAATGCCCTCTCTAACATAGAGCGCAACCCCTCCACCAATTTGATCACTCTATCATTACGATATAGTTTGTATCCAGGTATCACAGTGTCCCACTGGTTATCCTCCTTCCACCATGTCTCTGAGAGTGCAATCATATCTAACCTCTCATTTAGTGCCATATATTCTAACTCTCCCATCTTATTGTTTAGACTTCTAGCATTGGCATACAAGCATTTTAGAGACTGTATTTTATTCATATTAATCTGGCTATTGGTAGGCATGGGTAATTTGGAATCTTTATTCTCTGTCTGCTCCTTACTCAAGGGCATTTCGGCTACTATACTCCCTTTTGGAACCTCATTGCTTTTGGTAGTATCCTTCAAGGATACCTTCGTCCGAACCATGCGCTCCTGGGTGACTGTCGGCTTTCCCCTAATTTCTAGTTTAAAAGCTTCTCTATCTCCTTTTTAAAGGTTAATGCCAGCAGTCTGGTCCCATCCTGATTAAGGTGAAGCCCATCCCTTCGGAAGAGCCCCCCCTTTCCCCAGAATGTTCCCCAGTTCCTAACAAACTGTCGCCCAAAACTGTGTTAAAATCCCCTCCCACAATTACCTGATAGCCATCAGTAGATGCCAACAGGCGGGTAAAAGCATGGTAAAATCGGGCCTCATACACATTAGGCGCATACATGGAGCATAAGGCAACCCTAATCCCATCAAGCAATCCCCACACCATATCGGTCGGCCAAGTCTATTTCGACTTTCTCCTCCACCCAGCCTACGTGTTTAGCAATTAAGATGGCCACCCCCCGTTTCTTCCCTTCTGCCGGGGCCCCATAAACCTTAGCAATGTAGCC
Organism: Ichthyophis bannanicus; assembly: GCA_033557465.1. Lineage (NCBI taxonomy): Eukaryota > Metazoa > Chordata > Amphibia > Gymnophiona > Ichthyophiidae > Ichthyophis > Ichthyophis bannanicus. The sequence goes on along the minus strand of CM066033.1, from coordinate 363,774,607 downwards.
TGTACATAGTTTTGCATGTTCAGCCGCGGATTGGTGGGTCTCCTGCAACATTATAATCCCAAGCTGCTTTCGCTTTAATTGTTGTAGAATTTTATATCTCTTTATCGGGGAGCCTATGCCACAGACATTCCAGGAGGCTATCTTAATACCATTACCCATTACACCACCCAGAAAAGGATCTCCAAGCACAAACAACCATCCTCATTCCATGGTGAGAACCCCCCCAGCCTAGGGTCCCCCCCCACACATTTCCGCCCCATATCATCAATGCACACTCCCAAACACACTCACATCCGCACACCAACCCTAACAAACCAAGGAAACCAGTCACATGCTCATCCCCTGCTATCCCCCATCTCTCTGAACTCTGATAACCCACCCCAAAGCCAAGTTCAAGTTCAGCTCCCCTCCCACCCCCTATCCCCATCGCTACCACCGCCTCTCCTACTCTGCTACCCTTTATACCTCCCTTCCCCCTCCTATTCCCTTCTCCCGACTCCACCCCCTCTGTCCTAACCCGTACCTCGCCGCCCAGCCTAAGCACTGGTCGGTCGACTTCCTATGGTAAACGGGCCCATCCCCCCTTTTATGCCGCCCCCCCATACGCCCCCAAAATTCAATGCTCCATAGATTCCCCTGATCAAACCTTGTTCCCCAAGTCACCACCCTCCCGTTAAGCATTCCACTAACCTCCTCGCCTCCCCCCACCCCCCCCCCCGGTGCACTCCATGGCCATATATATGCAAATCCAAGAGGTATGTAACCTCTCACTGTGCTACAAGACAATGCCCGACTGCCGCCCGATGCAGCAGTCCACTATCATGCTAGGGTGAAACCCCTCTCCTATCCATGCCCTCGCAGCCCCCAGAAGTATGAAATACCTCAGGGCCACCCCGTCTGTTAGGTAGAATAAGGCCTACTCTTGCGCCCAGACCCAACAGCAATCCCCACCAACCACCTCTTGGGTCAGGGGGCAAGGTGCAATAGGGCAAATGCAAAAAAGAAAAATATACACCATGGAAATTGCTTAAGCAAAAGAGCCCCCCAGAAGATGTCAACAGTACATATCCCCCAAACAGTATATCCAACCAACATTGTAATCCATATATAGAAAAAAGGTGGGAAAGATAAAGGACAGGACAAACCAAGACTTTCCCGACTCCCACCCCCCCCCCATAAACGAAGCACAGGAGCATGGCGAATTACAGCAGTGAACAGTTCATAAAACAGAAACAGACACCCTCTTCTATACAGTAAACAGTTCACCATGTGGCACCTCCGGGAGTGCCTGAAAACTAGAACATGGAGTATAGTCTCAGGAAAGGCAGGTAACCAAAGGGGACCTTCAGTCCACGGCCCAATGCGGTCACAAGGCCCATCGCCACCATCCCCGTAGGTGAGACCCACTCCCAAGACTTCTCCGAATCGCGTCCAAGCACGCTAGTATCCTCAGGGAGCTGCCGCTGATACCCCCATTAGCTGCTCCAAGAAAGCAAGAGCCTCTGCAGGAGTCCCCAAAAAGCGAGCCTGCCCTTGATGATCCACTCGCAGTCTGGCTGGGTAAAGAAGCGAGAAACGCAGTCCCTTACCCGCCAACTGCGCACAGATGGGAGAGAAGGCTTTTCGTTGCTGGCTGATTAATAGTGAGTAGTCTTGAAAGACCAGGATCTGCTCGGAGTCCCCGGCTTGCCTCCGACGGTTGCGGGCCGCCCGTAACACCACTTCCTTCTGACGGTAATCGAGGAATTGTGCTATCACCGCACGTGGCCGCCAAGCCTGATCCCGCTTGGGGCCCAGCCAGTGCACCCGCTCAAGTGCAATAGGGGTTGCTGCCTCTCCATTCAGGAGTTTAGCCATCCATGTGAGTAGATAACCGGTGAGAGCACTGTCGGCGATATTCTCCGGGATCCCGACAAACCGGAGGTTCTTTCTTCGTCCCCGATTCTCGAGGTCTTCGAGCTTGTCCCCTTGCTGCTTTATAGTGGCCTCCAAAGCCTGCACTTTAGCCGTCAAGGATTGCTGGGTATCCTCCAAGCCCGATATCCGGTTTTCCGCGTGTTCCATTCGGTCCGTAAAATCAGTGATACTTTGGGCAACAGAATGTAGTTGATCCCCCAGCTCCCGAAAGCGACCGTCAAGGGCCCGCTCTACCGCAGCACTCACGTCTGCCACCATGCTTTGATCACCCTCGGATGCGGGACTCTGAGGCGCTCCGTCCGCCATCTTCAAATCTGGAACGCGGGCCTTGTCCCTCCTCGAGGGTTTCGCGGCCATCAGGGTACCCCCAATTCGCGGGGATGGCACTGTTGCAGTCCGCCCACTCTCTCTATTACCCCTCGACTGGGTCAGGGGCATTCAGCCGCTATTAGGCAGGAAATTAGGTCGTTTGACAGGGTATGGAGCCCAGAGCTGATCCACACACGTCCGATCAGCTCATTACCAAACCAGAAGTCCACAAGATACTATTTTTAAACAATGCCCATGCTTGATGTAAATCCTTAACCTTTGCAACTGCTCCTTTTAGTTTTTTCTTAACTATTTTCCTCATTTTATCATATTCTCCCTTTTGAAAGTACTGTGGATTTCCTTGCCATCCTCCCTCTATTTCCTGCTGTGATACTGGGGTAATTGAAATCACCCATTACTACTGTATTATAACTGTCGTTCGCTTCCCTGATTTCTTTTAGCATTTCATCATCCATCTGTTCATTCTGGCAAGGCAGTCAGTAGTACATCCCCACTACCATTGCCTTCCCCTTTTTACACAGAATTTCTATCCATAGAGATTCTACAGAGTATTCTGTTTCGTGCAAAACTTTAATCCTGTGTGACTCAATACCCTCACTAACAGAGAGCAATCCCTCCACCAATTTGATCTACCCTGTCACTGCAATATAGTTTGTACCCAGGTATCAGAGTCTCACTGGTTGTCTTCCTTCCACCAGATTTCTGAGATGCCAATTATATCTAATCTTTCATATAGCAATATATATTCTAACTCTCCCATCTTATTTTTTAGATTTCAATCATTTGCATACAGGTACTTTAGAGGCTGTATTTTCTTCATATTTATCTGGTTATCAGTTGATATTGGTAATTTGGAATCTTTCAGCTCTGTCTGCTCTGTTAGACTACCATCTGTGTCTGAGGTTATGTTCTCGGACATGCAAATGGCTTGGATAGAGATTGCCACCATCTCTAACCATAAGCAACAGACTCCAGCACACACACTCATTCTGCCTCCTGATCCTCAGCGATGCCTTCGGACTCGAACCGCCTAACTGCTCAGGAGCACAAAGGGCACTGCTGCTAAGCAACGTGAAGTTAAGCCCCATACTGCTCGTATCTTCCAAGCACGTCCACCGGCTCCTTAAAGCGCTGAACACCCAAGGCAGGCCCACATCCGAGGGTCTCGCCAGAGGGTTCTTTGGCATGGCCCAGGGCGAAGACAGCCCCAGTCACCTACCACACCGGCCACGAACCTCTAAGCCTGCTACAACTAGTTGCAACTGGATCCTATACCCTGGAGTTAACCCCACAAAGCGCCACCACAAGAAACAAAAACCCCACCAACCCAAAAGATGGCACCTACAATAGTAACTACCCTCCTCATCCATGTCGAACAGACTAAACAAAGGATCTCCAGAAGAGCGACATATCTACATACTCACAGATCTTTGGACACTTCAATCAAAATATGCTCCCCCTATACGCAACCTGCTACACCCTCTTAGCCTTTACCCTAATAGCCTCAAGCTCACTTTACTCATACACACTCTACCACATGCCCACTACACCACCACCTACCATGCAACTCCCGCATCATCCAACCAATACACATCCCCCATCCCTGAACAAGGCAATGACACACAGAACATCTTATAAGAAAACCAAATCAAAAACACCCACACACAGCCAGACCCAACTCTCACCATTCTCAAACGTTCCAATGCGCACTCAAACACCCGCTCAGTGAGGAATAAGATCCCCATCATCAAAGACTTCCTCTCAACCCACCACCTGGACTTTATTTGCATAACAGAATCATGGCTGACAGACACCAACTCTATTCTAATGAACCAACTTTTACCTAACGAATACAGCCTCTTCCACTGTCCTCTAACTCACTGCAAAGGAGGAGTGCTAATCATGGCCAAGTCCCACCTCCACTTTTGCTACCACTCCACTAACAGCACTGAAGAAACATACTAACCATAACGAACAAGCAACTAACAATATGCCTCGCATACAGTACACCAACCGCCTCAACCGCTGATCTATCCATCACATTGGAAAGGTGAAATTAGACTTACCTGCTAATTGTTGTTCCTTGAGGAACTCTAGTCTAGTCCCGGACATCTGGGGTTTTATGCTCCTCCTCCAGCAGCTTTGGAGACTGAGAACGTCATTCTCTTGTGATGACACTGGTATATCTCCACAGAATCCGCCTCCTCACACAGTAACCTATTGGCAAAGCAGACTCAACGGAGCAACAATTAAGTAGCCAAAGTACGACTAGCTAACTAACTACTACCAACGTAAGTAACCAGGTCTCTGAAACCTGTCCTTTCCCAATGCTTTTGCATCTTAAAAACTCCTCCTTTCTTCTCTTTTCTCCTTTTTTTTTTCCTTCTTAAACACACACTACTAGGAACCATCCTAACTTAAAGAATAAGGCCTGCCCCCCTCCTGACAGGGAGGATAGAGCCCCAAGGCCACCCCAAAGGAATAAGTTGGGCTGTCTTACCTGTCCTCTCTTGCTCGCTTCAGGCCCTAGCACCCAGCACTCAGGGAAGGATACGGGATTAGACTAGACTAGAGTTCCTCAAGGAACAACAATTAACAGGTAAGTCTAATTTCACCTTCCTTATCGTCCCTCTAGTCTAGTCCTGGACATTTGGGGATGTAAGAGCAGTGAAAACACTCAACGGGAAGGACTTGCTAGACCAGCCTGAAGCACTGCTGATCCAAATGTGGTGTCACTGCCCGCCTGGATATCCCGACGGTAATGCTTAACAAAGGAATGCAAGGATGACCATGCCACCGCCCTACAAATTTCAACCGGAACTTGGCCCACGACACCGCTTGCGCTCTACTGGAATGCGCTCTGAGTCCCTCTGGCACCGCTTTCCCCTACTAAGCGGACGCTACATATGGCCTCCTTAATCCATCTAGCAATCGTAGCCTTTGATGCTGACTCACCTTTCCTTACCCCCGCAAACAGAATGAAAAGCCTATCTGATCTCCAAAACTCCGCCGTTCTACGAATATACTTCTTTAACGCCCTACGAACGTCGAGAAGGTGCATCCGTCCCGAGCAGGAGCCCTACAGATGCTCGCTGAATACCGGCAAGGAAACAACTTGATTCACATGGAATGCCGAAACCACCTTAGGCAAATGGACGGCACTGGCCTCAAAACCACCTTTGAATCATAAATGGTCAAAAAAGGCTCCTTGCAGGACAAAGTCTGCAACTCCGTAATCCTCCTATCCGAGCTAATAGCCACTAGAACAGGGGTCTCAAACTCAAATTGCTTTGAGGGCCAAATGAGGACTTGTAAAGTAACCCGGGGGCCGCATAAGACGTGGGGCCTCATTTGCATAAGGGGCCTCATTTGCATAAATATTTGCATAATGTTACCATACACTAACTTTTAGTAAACATGCCTCTTTAATGAGTATGGATAAAGAAAGACTAAAAGATTTAGAAACAAGAAGACAATAATTAAACTGGGAACCCCAAAAGCCAAACTTGGAATGTACAACAACACTGTAGAAATAAAACTATAAATTAATTTCCTCTTGTACTAAACAAAGCGCAAACATTAATGATGCACATTTCCCAGAGCTGACATATTCCAGTTAATAAATTCAAAATAAAGAGATATTTTTCTACCTTTTGTGCATTTTTTTCAGTTGCAATTGTTCCAGCCACTTTCTTCTGGTTTCTTCATGTCTTCTGCTAACTCTCCATCGTCTGCTGTCCATTTGCCCTTTCTTCTCTCCTAGTTTTTTTTTCCATTCTCTCTCTACATCTGCTTTAACATACTAATCTTTCTCCTTTTTCTCTTTCCTCATTCCTATTTCATCCACTCAAATTTTACCCCTCCATCCTCAATCCCCACTTACTCTCCCAAAACCTGGCCAATTGTAGATTAGTCTTCTCTCCCAGACAAAATATTTTTCCCCTCTCCATTTCACTTTCCCAGCTCCATCCCATTCTAATCCTCCCCCAACATCAGCTCCCTTCTAGTTCCAGCCCCACCCAGCATCCGCTCCCTTCTAGTCCCCCCATCAGTCCATTTCCAGTCCTATCCTAGCCTCACCATCAGCCCATTTCCAATCCTAGCCCCCCATCAGCCCATTTCCAATCCTAGCTCCCTCCCCTCACAGCCCATTTCCATTCCAAGCCCCCCTCCCCATCAGCCATTTGCAGTTCAAGCCCCCCTTCCACTCAGCCCATTTCCAGTCCTAGCAACCCCCCCCAGCCCATTACCAGTCCTAGACCCCCCATAGCCCATTACCAGTCCTAACCTCCCCATAGCGCACTTCCAGTTTTACCCCCCATCACCCCATTTTCAGTCTTACCCCCCCCATAGCCCATTACCAGTCATAACCCCCCCTGCCAATAGCCCACTTCCAGCCCTAACCCCCATTACCCCATTTCAGTCAGCCCCTCCATAGCTCATTACCAGTCCTAACTCCCCCCATCAGCCCACCTCCAGTCCTTCCTAACCCCCACCTGCCCATTTCCAGTCCTAGCCCCCACCATAGCCCATTACCAGTCATAACCCCCCTGCCAATAGCCCATTTCCAGTCATAACCCCCCCCTGCCAATAGCCCATTTCCAGTCATAACCCCCCCCCCCGCCAATAGCCCATTTCCAGTCCTAGCCCCCACCATAGCCCATTACCAGTCATAACCCCTGCCAATAGCCCATTTCCAGTCATATCACCCCACTGCCAATAGCCCATCTCCAGTCTTAACCCCCCCTGCCAATAGCCCATTTCAAGTCATAACCCCCCCTGCCAATAGCCCATTTCCAGTCATAACCCCCCTGCCCATATGCCATCTCCAGTAATAAACCCCCCTGCCAATAGCCCATCTCCAGTCATAACCCCCCCTGCCAATAGCCCATCTCCAGTCATAACCCCCCCCTGCCAATAGCCCATTTCCAGTCATACCCCCCCCTGCCAATAGCCCATTTCCAGTCCTACACCCCCCCCCCATCAACCCAGGTAAATTTTAAAAAAAACCTGGCTTCTGCTGCTGCAGCAGAAAATCAGCTGTCCCGCGGCCCCTTCCCCTCTGTGCGAGAGCCCTGAGTTGTGCTTCATCTGCAGGTGCTTTTTCAGCCGCGAAGCGAGTATTTCCCTCTCGCGCGGCTTAAGCCTCGTCACTTTTCAAGCCTCGCGAGAGGGAAATACTCTCTTCGCGGCTTGAAAAGCACCCGCTGATGGAAGCACTCTCGGGGATCTCCGGGCAGAGAGGAAGGGGCCGCAGGACAGCTGATTTTGCTGCTTGAGCAGCAGAAGCCATTTTTTTTTTTTAAAATTGACCGTCGATTCTGCCGTTGCCAGTCCTTCTCTCGCGGGCCGCGTGTTTGAGACCCCTGCACTAGAAATACCACCTTGAGCGTAAGGTCCTTCAAAGAAGCTGTCGCCAGAGGCTCAAACGGTTTGCCTCTCAACGCTTCCAAAACAAAAGGGAGATTCCACTTTGGCACCACCTGTCAGTACGGCAGCCTCAAGAGATAGACCGCACTTAAAAACCTCCTCACATCCGGATGAGTACCCAGGCCCTCGCCTGCTATCTTCCCTCTATAACAGGACAACGCTGCTACCTGTACCCGCAAGGATGCAGCCGCTAACCCCTTATCCAGCCCATCCTGCAGAAAAGCCAATATCAGCAGGATCAACGCCAAGGCCTCGCAGTGACGCTCTTCACGCCATGCTTCAAACACTCGCCAGATGCGCACATATGCCAAAGATGTAGATCATTTCCGTGCCTTCAGCAACATGGCCACCACCGCGGCCGAATAACCCTTCTTTGTTAACCGCGCCCTTTCAATAGCCAAGCCATAAGCGAGAACCGATCCACGTGAGGCATGTGCAGAGGACCCTGAGACAACAGATCTGACTGCGTGGGAAGCCGCCATGGCTTCGCCACCAAGAGCCTCTGCAGATCCGCATACCACGGGGGCCTCAGCCAATCCGGAGCTATCAGGATCACTCGACCTCTGTGATGCGCCACGCGCTGTAGCACCCTTCCTATTAACACCCAAGGGGGGGGGGAACACATACAGGAGCTGTCCCTCCAGCCAGCGCTGTATAAGCACATCCAAGCCTTCCGACATTCTTTCCCTTCTTCTGCTGAAGCAGCGGCTCAGCCGCGCCGACAAACGTTGCCATGAGATCCATCACCAGGTGCCCCCACTGACACACCAACATCTCGAAGACCTCTTGATGAAGTACCCACTCCCCCGGGTCCACCTTCACCCGACTCAAGAAGTCGGCCTCCACGTTGTCTACTCCGGCTACATGAGCCGCTGACAAGGCTATCAGATTGCCCTCAGCCCATGCAAATAGGTCTTCGGCCTCAGTTTCCAGTGGAACACTGCTGGTGCCACCCTGATGATTGATGTAGGCCATCGCCGTCACATTGTCGGAGAACATCCGAATTGCCTTGCCTTGAAGAAAAGGCAGAAAGTCCCGCAAGGACAACGCTACCACTCGCAATTCCAACCTGTTTATTGACCAGCCCTTCTCCTGATCGTTCCATGTACCCTGGTCATATCTTCCTTAGAAATGGGCTCCCCAGCCCAACAGACTGCTATCCGTCTTTAGGGGTAACCAATCGGGCAGCTCTAGTGGCATTCCTTTCTCCAGGTGCTCCTTCCTCAACCACCACTGAAGAGCTGCTTTCGTCTCCGGCGGGCATGGGAGCCTCCGAGACAGAGGCTCGATCTGATGCGACCACTGCCTCAGCAGTGCCCTCTGCAACTGCTGCATGTGAGCCCTTGACCACGGGACGAGCTCTAGCGTTGCTGCCATGGTCCCCAGCAGCTGCAGATAATGCCATGCCGAGGGAGATGCTTTGGCCAGAAACTGCCTGAGCAGCTTTCGCAATCCTTGTGCTCGCTGCTGAGGCAGAAACACTTTTCCTACCTCCGTGTCGAACCGAGCTCCCAAATATTTGAGCTGTTGTGATGGCACCAACCTGCTCTTTGCCATATTGACTACCCAACCTAAACTCTGCAGAAATGCAACCACCCTGGCCTCGGCTGATTCACTTTCTGCCCTTGACTTTGCTCTGATCAACCAGTCGTCAAGATAAGGATGCACCAGCACTCCTTCCTTTCGCAATGCCGCCGCTACGACGATCATTACCTTGGTGAACACCCGAGGCGCCGTAGCCAGACCGAAGGGCAACGCCTGGAACTGGAAATGCCCCTGAGGCACCGCAAACCTGAGCCACTTCTTATGCTCCTGCCGTATAGGAATATGCAAGTACGCTTCCGTGAAATCTAGGGAGGTAAGGAAAAAGTAATTAGGTCTTACCTGCTAATTAATGTTCCTGAAGGGACGACAGTCCAGTCCCTTTACTTCTGGGTTATGCAACCCTTCCAGCAGCTTGGAGGCTGAGCCCAACCTTTTTGGGGATGGTGCGGTATAAATACCACTGGTACCACCCACAGAGCCCAGTAATCGAATGAAAAAGCAGACTTAACGAAACTTCCATTAATAGCCTGTATAAAAATAACACACCACAAAACCACCCCAACTATTTAACAAATCTTTTCTCTTTTTTTTTTTTAAGAAGTAGAAAGGTAAAGGAGGGAGGGCAAAGGAAGGAGGCGGTTTACCTGAGTCTGACCGAGCCAACCTTCACCTGCAACCCTCCACGCTGATCTGGCCCTGAATTCAGTCCGCTGCTCTGCACCTGGCTAATAGGCCGTTATGGCAATCGAAGAACCGGGTGGGATCAGGGACTGGACTGTCGTTCCTTCAGGAACATTAATTAGCAGGTAAGACCTAATTACTTTTTCCTTATCGTCACTCCAGTCCAGTCCCTTTACTTCTGGGATGTAACAGAGCAGTTCAAGCCTGGGTGGGATCTGTCAGCCCAGACCGAAGAACCGCGTGCCCAAACCGAGAGTCAGCTGAACTCTGCACGTCCAGTCTGTAGTGCTTGGTAAAGGTATGCAGCGAGGACCATGTAGCTGCCTTACAAATGTCCAGCGGGGGAACTAGACTATATTCTGCCCAAGAAGTAGCCTGTGCCCGAGTTGAGTGAGCGCGCAGTCCCCCTGGAACCTGCTTCCCCTTGAGGATATAGGCGGAAGCAATAGCTTCCCTGATCCACCTGGAGATAGAAGCCTTGGCCGCCGCCTCCCCCTTATGCGGGCCTCCGAACTGAATGAACAGATGGTCGGATTCCCTAAAAGGCGCCGTGCGGGAGAGGTAACGCTACAAGGCTCTCTGAACGTCCAGAAGGCGGAGTCTCCTATCCCTCCCTTCTTGCCCATCGGCTGAAAAGGAAGGTAGCGAAACTGTCTGGTTCACATAAAAGGGGGAGATGACCTTGGGCAAGAAGGAAGGTACCATCCGTAAGACCACCTTGTCCTTGAGAAATGGCAAAAGGGGGGGCTGGGAGGACAGCGCTTGCAATTCGGAGACCCGTCTGGCTGAGCAGATCGCGACCAGAAAAACCATCTTCAGTGTCAAGTCCTTTAAGGAGGCATTCTTTGCTGGCTCGAAAGGTTCCTTGGTCAAGGCGTTTAGCACCAGGTTGAGATCCCAAGGGGGGATGACCGATCTCTGTTGAGGACGGAGACGCCTAACCGCCCTTAGGAACCTGGACACGTCTGCGTGTGCCCCTAAAGATTTCCCGCGGACCTTACCTCTATAGCAAGCAATGGCTGCCAGCTGGACTCGTAAGGAGCTGTGCGCTAGGCCTTTGTCAAAACCCACTTGCAAGAATTCCAGCACCTCCGGAACAGAGGCCGAAAGGGGTTTCCTTCGGTGCTCCGCACACCATGCTTCGAAGATGCGCCAAACTCTTACATAGGATAGACAGGTCAAGCGTTTTCTCGCACTCAACAGAGTCGCAATTACCGCTCCCGAATAACCCCGCTTCAGGAGCCGTGCCCTTTCAATAGCCAAGCCGTAAGCGAGAATCGATCCACGTGGGGCATCCGAACCGGGCCTTGCCTCAGCAGGTCCCTTCTGCAGAGAAGCCGCCAAGGCCGGTCGGCGATCAACCTCACCAGGTCCGCATACCAGGGGCGGCGAGGCCAATCCGGAGCTATGAGGATTATCAGACCTCGGTGAGACTCTACCCGCTGAAGGACCTTTCCGATAAGAGTCCAAGGGGGAACACATAGAGGAGACCCTCCGAAGGCCACTTCTGGGCCAGAGCATCCAAGCCTTCGGACATCCTTTCCTTCCGTCGACTGAAAAATCTGCTTACCTTGGCGGAAGAATACCGTGCCATGAGGTCCATGACCGGGGGACCCCAAAGGGCTACTATCTGGTCGAAGACCTCCTGCTCCAGCTCCCACTCCCCGTGGTCTATCTTGCACCTGCTGAGGTAATCGGCCGTGATGTGGTCCGTGCCGGCCACGTGCTGAGCTGAAAGCGCTTCCAACCGAACCTCTGCCATTGGAATAGGACGTCCGCTTCCTTCTCCAAGGCGGGACTGCTTGTGCCACCCTGGTGGTTGATGTAAGCCACCGCGGTAACATTGTCGGAGAGGACGCGAATTGCTCTTCTTAGCACTAAGGACTCGAGTGCCCTGAGCGCCAGGGCAACGGCCCGTAATTCCAGTCTGTTGATAGGCCATTGAGATTCCAACGACGTCCAGCGACCCTGGACGAACTGGTCCTCGCAATGAGCTCCCCAGCCTGCTAGACTGGCATCCGTCGTCAACAGTAACCACTGTGGGGGCTTTAGCGGCATCCCGCAATCCAGATTCCTTGGGCACCTCCACCACCGGAGGGCCTTCTTGGTTCGAGGAGCGCAGGGCAGCTGCATGGACAAAGGATGATGCTGAGGGGACAAAGGATGATGCTGAGGGGACCAACGATGCAACAGTGCCCGCTGCAAAGGTCGCATGTGAGCCCTGGCCCACGGTACCACCTCTATCGCTGCCGCCATGGTTCCCAGCAATTGAAGGTAATGCCACGCTGTAGGACATCGCCTGCCCAGAAAATGCATGACCAAGACCCTTAGGTCCCTTGACCTCGTTTTGGACAGGAAAACCCTGCCTCTGTTGGTGTCGAACCTTGCTCCGAGATACTCGAGTTCCTGGGAGGGTATCAACCTGCTCTTTACTCGATTGATGACCCACCCTAAATCCTCTAGAACTCGTACCACTCTGGCGGTGGCCGAGCGACTTTCCTCTTCTGACTTTGCCCAGATCAGCCAATCGTCTAGATAGGGATGCACTAGTATCCCCTCTTTTCGTAGGGCCGCCGCTACTACCACCATCACCTTGGTGAAAGTCCTTGGAGCCGTAGCTAGACCGAAGGGCAGAGCCTGGAACTGAAAATGACCTCTTGGCACCGCGAATCTCAGGAACTGTTGATGGGACTTTCTGACCGGAATATGCAAATAGGCTTCCGTCAAATCTAATGAAGTTAGGAACTCCCTGCCCCTTACGGCTGCGATGACCGATCGTAGGGTTTCCATCCGGAAATGCGGCAACTCTGAGACAGCAATTGACTTGCTTGAGATCCAGGATCGGGCGAAAGGAGCCTTCCTTCTTTGGTACCACAAAATAAATCGAGTACCAACCTGTACCACATTGGTCTGGCGGCACCGGAACCACAGCTCCGAGCGCTATGAGCCGAGAAAGAGTTGCCTCTATCGCCGCCCTCTTTATAGGAGAACTGCAGGGAGACTGAACAAAGGCTGGAAGTATTTGCTTTGCAAATTCGAGAGAATAACCCTCTCGGATCACCTCCAGGACCCATTGATCGGACGTGACCCGGGACCAGGCGGGAAGAAACTGCCTTAAACGTCCCCCCACTGGCAGCCCGCCCTCCTGGACCCCCGTTATCTCATTGTTGTTTTCTAGGCCCCGAGGAGGAGGAAGAGGTACCAAAACCTCTACCTGCTCCTCGAAACCCTCTAAAGCTTTGCCCCCTCAAAGGGAAACGGCCCCTCGGAAAGGGGTTCGACCTGGCTGGACGGAACCTCCGGGGATCCCTTGGTTGGTTCCGCACCGGAGCTAGGGAGCGCCCTTGTTTTGGTCTGTCTTCCGGAAGCCTGCCTCCCTTAGATTCGCCGAGGTCCTTTACCAACTTATCCAAATCCTCACCAAATAATAGCTTCCCTTTAAAGGGAAGACGACTCAGGCGTGCCTTTGAAGAGGCGTCGGCTGCCCAATTACGTAGCCACAAATAGCGCCTAGCTGCCACCACCGAGGCCATGTTCTTAGCTAGGCTCCTGATGAGGTCATACTGACTATCCGCCAAATAGGCCGCTCGGGACTCCAACCTAGCTGAATTGGCTTGTGCGTCCTCAGCGGAGCCTTCCGCTGACTGAAGTTGTTGGGACCACCTCAAACAGGCCCGAGCCACCCAAGCACCCGACACGGAGGCCTGTAAGGCAAGAGCGCTCACATCAAAGGCTTGCTTCAAAAGCATGTCCAACTTTCTATCTTGAGAATCCCTCAGGGCCGTGCTGCCCTTGACTGGGATAGTTGTCTTTTTAGTCACTGCTGATACCGCCGCATCCACCCTGGGAGACTTCAGCAGCTCTTTGTCTGACTCTGGTAGAGGATATAGGCGAGCCATAGACCGGACCCCCCTTAAACTTGACTCAGGTTGATCCCATTCTTCCTGGATCATCTGACATACCACCCTGTGGACAGGAAAAACCTTCTGCGACCTCCTAATGGCTTGGATTAGAGGATCTTCCAACGCCTCCTCATCTGCAGGAGCGTCTGAGGCTACATTGAGCACTTTCAGGGACTCACTGATTAAAGCTGGGAGCTCCTCTCGACGAAAGACTCTAATTATACGAGATTGATCCTCCTCAGGGATCTCCCCCTCTTCCTCATCTAAATCTTTGTCAGAGCCCTCCTCCGGGGTGCCCTGGGACAGAGCCGAGAAAGGCTCCTCACTCATCAGCCTAGAGCGCTTGAGCGGTATCCCGCAGTCCTGAGTGCTTGCCCTCAGTGGCCTGGCCGGCCTGCCTTCCGCTGTCGTGCCGGACTCCCCTGCCCCCATCCCCTGCTTGCGCATGCAATAGGCCTTGTGTAGCAAAAGGACGAAATCAGGAGAGAAGAAATCCCCGACCCCCCCCCTCCCCGTCAGGAGAGGGGGGAAGGGGCAGAGGCGGGGCGGTTAAATGAGAGGATGGAGGAGGGGGGAACTGAGACCCTCCCTCCCCCTCCAGAGGGTCTCCTGACCCCTGAGGAGCTTGAGCCATGGACAAGTTAATTTCTTGTTCCACGGAAGTAGCCACTGCAGCACAACTCCTGCAGATCCCTGCTTCCGAGGAAGTGCCTCTACGAGTGCCACAGGATGGGCACCGTGACTTGCCAGTCATGACCTTTGAGAAGGAGAACTGAAATCCTGCTTAACCGAACAGGCTTAATAAAATGGTCTACAAGTACTGTAGAATTCCGATCCGGGGGAGGGGGGCAAACCAGCTTTCAATGTGCCCTCTCCTCTCCTTATCTATTAAAAGACCCCCACAGTAATGATCATGCAAAGAATCTACAAATTAAATTAAATTAATTTAAAAATTAAAGAAATTAAAGAAATTAAATAAACTAGAACAAAACAAAAAACCAGCTATGTAGCTTTCAGTACTTGCTGTTTAAGGTGCTCCTTCCGCGGAGTTGCTCAGGCCCGACTCAGATCACTCTCCGTTGGCTCAACACGTGGTAGGCCGCAACCACGTGGCGTCCTAAACGGAGGACCGCAAATCTGCTCTGCGCTCCGAAATTAAAACGCTGCCGATTGAGACGGCGCCGGAATCTGCACCCCGCTCCACTTTGAACGCCGCCGCTTGAGTCGGCGCTGGCTTCGGGGCTCCGGAGCTCGCCACCGCGCCCCTCTGCTCTGGGACGGGGCCGGAGGAAAGAAGAAAGTCGCGGCGCTGCCTCAAGCGCTCAACCACCAGGAGGGCTTCGGCGCGAGGCAGGGCAGGTCTCCGGGGGAGAGTGCCAAGGAGCTGGCAGGACAAGCAGCGAGAGGAGATCTCTCCGGTCCTCCTCGCTGCTGCAGGTAAACCACCTCCAATTCTCGGCCCGAAAGGGGGGGGGGAGGAGGAGGAGGGAAGAGAAAATAAAAGGCACAGCACCTAGAAGCACCAGAGCCAAAGAATAGATAAGAAAGCAAACTAAATAAAATTAAATAAATCAAGTAAATAAAGGACTCCAGTAAGCCCTAGGCTTATGGAAACCTCCAGCTGCTTGGAGGCTGAGAATACTGGGCTCTGTGGGTGGTACCAGTGATATTTATACCGCACCATCCCCAAAAAGGTTGGGCTCAGCCTCCAAGCTGCTGGAAGGGTTGCGTAACCCAGAAGTAAAGGGACTGGACTGGAGTGACGATAAGGAACTCTCCTTCCCGCACCGCCACAATCACCGACCTCAGAGTTTCCATTCGAAAACGCGACAAGTGTAAGCAACGATTTACTCTCTTGAGGTCCAGAATCGGCCGAAACGTTCCTTCTTTCTTTGGCACTACAAAGTAAATTGAGTATCGACCGCAGCCGCACTGGTCTGGAGGCACTGGAACTACGGCATTGAGCTCGAGAAGCCTCTGCAGCGTTTCCTGCACCGCTGCCACTTTGGCCAGCACCTTGCACGGCGACCTCACGAAAGAATCCAATACCGGTCTCTGAAGCTCCAACACATATCCCTCTCGTATGACCTCCAATACCCAGTGGTCAGATGTAATCTGGACCCAGGCAGGGTAAAACTCCTGCAGGCGACCTCCTACGGGTACCAGATCTCCCTGGGCCCTCATGACTTTATTGTGACTTTCGCAGATTCGTGGAGGAAGATGCGCCGAATCCTCTTCCCACTCCACGAAATCCACGACCTCTACTGGGAAATCGACCCCGCTAAGCCTGGTTAAACCTGGGAAAGCGAAAACGACAAAACTCCCTCTGCTGCCCTCTGGCCACGGGAGCAGACACCCCCCCCCCCCCGTTTCTATTTGTCTTCCAGCAGCCTACCGCCCTTCGACTCCCCCAGATCCTTTACCAGCTTATCCAAGTCCTCCCCAAAGAGGAGCTTTCCCCTGAAGGGAAGCTTACTGAGCCTGGATTTAGAAGACCTGTCCGCTGCGCAGTTGCGGAGCCAAAGATATCCACTACCACTGAAGCCATGCTCTTAGACAACCCCCGGATGAGGTCATAATGGATATCCACCAGGTAAGCCGATCCGGACTCCAGCCTAGCCGGCCCTGCTAAGTCATCTCCCTGCTCGTTCTTCATACCTTGGGACCAGCGTAGGTAGGCCCTTGCCACCCACGCTTCGCAAATAGCCGCCTGAATTGAAAGAGCATTGACATCGAACACCTGCTTTAACAATGAATCCAAGTTTCTGTCCCGAGTATCCTCGAGTGCTGCACTGCCCTCCACCGGAATAGTGGTTTTCTTTGTAACCGCCGAGACGGCAGCATCCATCTTCGGAGACTTAAATAACTCTCTATCCTGGTCCACCAGCGGGTACAGGCGACCCATAATCCTGGAGCCTTTCAATGCTGCCTCCGGCATGTCCCACTCTTCCTGAATCATTTCCCGCAGCACCCTATGCACCAGAAGGGCCCTCTGATTCTTCCAACACCTGCAGTAACGGATCCTCCAAGGTAGCATCCTCTGCTGGCCCAGGACCCGGCATATTAAGCGCCTTCAATGTCTCCGAAATGAGTGCAGGCAACTCTTCTCTCCTGAACAGTCGGACCACCCTAGCCTGGTCCTCCCTATCTGTAATCTCTCCTTCCTCCAGATCATCTTCCAACTCCTCGTCCAGCTCTCCCTCGTCAGAAGGAGGCCCCCCCGACACTATTGACTGATCCGTCTGCGCTCTCTCCATCCTGGCCATCTTAACCAGGCTTCCCGATGCTCCTACACTCAGAGGGGTCCCCGGTCTCTCTTCTGACTGCCCTCCGTCCCCAGACCTTGACGCTAGGCCTTCCTGCCGCCCCCCAAAAACCTGCTGAATGAGCGCCACAAACTCTGGGGAAAAAATGGCTGCTAGACCCCCCGGCAAGGCGGCCTGTGCAGGAAGGAGGTCTGGAGCCGAAGACAGCCCCGCCACTGGCTCCCTATGCAATATTTCTGAGGAAGCCGGAGCCTGCCCAGCCAACGGAGCTTCCTGGACCTCCGCATCCCCCTCCATAGCCTCAGCCTCTTGCACACACCCCCTACAGATGCCTGCCTCCGAAACTGCCCCGTCTAGTTCTGCAGAACACACACTGCGGCCTCGCCGGCATCCCTTCTAAGCCTCACCACTGTGCCGCTAGACAGAGGACCCGTGACTTTTTTTTTTTTTTTTTTTTTTAACTATGTGGTTCCCGGGCCAACTGACCCCCTCCGAGACTAAAAATAGCAGGCCGCAGCGAAAACGAAGCTTCCCGCCCAAATTATATGGCCCTGAAGGCCCCGGGCTCAGAATTGGCGCTTCCCGTGTTCCCGCCATGCAGTAGGCCCGCTGCAACCCCCACGATTAACTTACTGCAGTCCTGAAACTGAGCCCGCCAAGCAAGATCACTCCGGCTGCCTTCTGCTCCACCGACTGGCTATTCTCAGCATCGGGAGCCCCAGCACCGCGAAAGAGGGAGCCGCCTCCGCATCCTGCAATTCTCCGGCGCACACTCCTGTGATCACCCGCTCTACCGACTTGCTTTTCAGCGCCGGGAGGGGGAAGATCAAGAGAACAGACAGTTCCCGGTGTGCTTCAGCGCGCTAACAGGCAAATCATCTGACGCGCTGACTGAAGCTACACCATCTCAGACCAGCAGGTTGCTCGGAGCTCCATGGGGGAACAGATGGACCCTTCCGACCCAGCCAAAAAAAGACGGCATGCAGGCAGGAGAGGGGGGGTGGGGGGAGGCCTCAAACAGCCAGGCAGGTAAACGTTCTCCTTTCTTTCTATCTACTTCCCCTTCCACTACCAGAAAACGTTCCTTAATTGTTCCTCTAACAGTGAGCCCGGAGCTCCTGGCTCACCAGTCCTCCAGCTGCTTGGAGACTGAGACAACTGGTGTGAGGAGGCGGATCCTGCGGAGATATACCAGAGTCATCACAAGAGAATGACGTTCTCAGTCTCCAAAGCTGCTGGAGGAGGAGCATAAAACCCCAGATGTCCGGGACTAGACTAGAGGGACGATAAGGAAATGTACTTTAAATCACCAAATCATTTAAGGACCTCCTCATCCAAGGTGACTTCAACCTCCCATCAGTCCAACCAAAACATGCCAACTTCATTCCTGGAAGCTACGGCAGCCATGGACTTCGCCCAGATAATTCATTTGCGCACACACAATAAGGGCAACACCCCCACAACACACACAAGCATCCCACACACAAGCCAAACCCACCCAGTCCCTTTGTCAGACCACACTCTGATCACATTCTCACTATCCCTCAACACCTCAACAAACCATGTCACCCACCCACAGACGATTCAAACCTCTTGACAAGGACAGATTCCTCAGTGACATCCTCCCGCAACAGGACACTGAAACAGACCCCAACGTCCTCATAACCAACTGGAACACGATCATCGAAAAAGCTGCAACCATAACAACCTCGCTCCAAGCATCAAACAACCAAAAACTCATTGGTACACCCTCAACCTCCGGAAATTAAAAAAACAGCTCCGACAGCTTGAACACAAATGGCACAAATCCACACTCAACTCTAATAGAACTCTCTATATAAAATTTCTCAATGACTATCGCACTGCAACAGACCATGCTAAACGTGCATGCCACACCAAGCTGATCAGTAGATCTCTGAATCGCCCCCAAAAACTATTCATCAAAAAGCTCACAAACCCCCACCCAGGCTCCACCAGACCTCAACATTAGCCCACAACTGCTAGCCAGCACAAACTCCACCCCACACCCAATTCCCTCTCCCCCTTCTCAAACCATCCCTCACTCCACATGGTCCACCTTCAACGCCATCAGCAAAGACAACATTTCCATCATTTCATCACTCAACACAACCACCTCCCCCCCCCCTTGATCCATGCCCAGTAAACTGGATCAAAGCGCTCAAACAAGATATCAGTCCCATACTCACAAAAATCACCCAATCAACACTACAACAAGGAAAAATGCCTGACTGCCTGAAACTATCCTCCATTCGCCCCACCCTCAAGAAACTCTGACCCTGCATCCTACAGACCAATTGCCAGCCTCCTCTTCATAACCAAGATCATAGAAAAAAAGCCATCCAACTACAGCTCCAAGACCACATCAATAGAAACACCTTTTTTAATCCCCAACATGGTTCTGACCCCTACATGGAATAGAAACTGATGGTCTCCCTCACAAACACCATAATGAAAGGAATTCAGGACACAAAACAAAAGATACATCATGATTTTCCTAGACATATCCGTTGCATTTGACATTGTCAACCATAACATCCTTCAACATCTACAATCCACTGGTATCCAAAACACTGTACTACAATAGTTCCAATTCTACCTGACCAACAGACACCAACAAATAAAAACTAGAATCAACACATCCACTCCTACTGACAAACTCAAGGCATATCTCAAGGATCCACCCTCTCATTACTCCTCTTCAACCTCTACCTCCAACCACTCTGCTCCATCATCAGATCCCACATCATCAATTTCCACATCTACACCGACATTATGATATATACAGATCATTCAACACAAAGCAACCTATGTTCACAAACCTCCTACAATGCTTGATGAAATTTCCCAGTGGCTAACCATCAACAACCTGGCAATGAACTACAAAAAGAAGCTCTATTCATTACAAAAGACAGTATCTTCACACCCCCAACCTCCCTCACCCTAAACAACACACATATAAAGGTACAAATTGAAATCAAATATCTCGGCATCACCCTGGACCAACACCTCACCCTCATTCCACAAATATGCAAAACTGCCAGAGCAATCTACCACAAAGCCAGAACCTTGCAACGCCTATGCCCCTCCTCAAACCACTGGACTTTTGCTCTGCTCTTCAGGCCCTAATCCTCCTGCACCTAGACTATTGTAATTCCATCTACCAAGACCTGCCAAAATCCACCTTACTCCTTCTACGACCAGTTTTACACACCACCACACGAATCCTAAAAGGAGCATCAAAACACGATCATCTCACACCCATCCTCAAGCACCTACAATGGCTTCCCCTCAACAGTTGCATCAAATACAAGACTCTCCCTCCTGACCCACAAAGCTATCCACTGCCACCCTACATCATACCTGTATACCCTACTCTGGACCTTGCAGCCCAACAGACTAAGACAGTCCACAAAGATCACTCTTATGATACCTCATGTGAGAGCAAAAACCAACAAGCATATGCACAATCCTTTGAACTCTATGCACCATCTATCTGGAACACATTCCTGGACTCAATCAGAAATATATCTGATCTCCATACCTGCCACAAGTGCCTAAAAGCCCACCTGTTCACCGAACATTTTGGCCCCTCTCTCAACCCGCCCCCCCATCTAAAAAAAACCAAACACTAACATTCATAAAAAGCAACTCCTCAAATTTCATTCTTACTTATTTTGTATATAGCCCATGCATGTATCCTATAACTTGTATATAAGTTACTTGTTCCGTGTACATAAATTAATCATTCCATATAACCTTTTTATAACACTTGTTCAATGTAAACCGCTTTGACCCAATAAAAAGCGGTATATAAGCCCTGCTAAATAAATAAAATAAAATAAGCCATTAATGGCAGAGTTAGACCGGGAGGGAGGGGAAGAGGAGATAAGAAGCTAAAGACATGGAAAATGTATTTATTTATTTAATGCTTTTATATACCGCGCTCTTTAAAATCAGTGCGGTTTACAGATAACATTTTGTACAGAGCAGGGAGAGCCTGCTTTGCACTTACTTTGAACGGGTAATGCAACTTGGGTTTATAACTGGGGTAACTATATACAGTATAAGCAGGATGTCACTGCGCAGTTGTAGCAACATGGCTTATCCTAAGAACTATGTACAGGAATGTGAAAATGTTCTCAAACATTTATCATGACTCTCAATATGGTAAGTACCTCAGGGAAAGTTGGAGGGAATATCTCTGGAATAATCAAAGGGCCCAACATGATGAGCCCAATGTTTCTGTGGGAAATGGAAAAAGCTTTGATACGAGGTGATATGGCATATACAATTCAGAAAAAGCATCAGCAGGACATGGAAATTAATACATTTTACATACCTGATAATTTACTTTTTAATTCTTACTAGACCAGTCCAAACGAGTGGGTTATGCTTCCTTGCCAGCAGATAGAAGCAGGCTTGAGCAACTTTCAGTTTCGATATATCCTCTGGTGCAGCACTGAGAGAAGCCATTATGAAACATCCCAAGCAGTTAGCAAGACAGAAAACCTCAGAAAATAATGTAATTAAACACTAACAACTTTGCCACAAATAGCATGAGCAAGTATTTGGCCCGCTTACCATGATGAAATTGGTGTCAGACTACAGGACTAACTAGGCCTTTAACAGCAGCCAGATCCCCTAAACCTGAAGAGTGTCTTCCAGTCTTGGGATCTCAATGTGGTGCTTTTGACACTGACGCGGGAGTCCTTTGAGCCATTAGCAACATGTACCCTGAAGGACTTGACTCTGAAGACAGTATTTTTGGTGGCAATTTGGTCCTCCTGGAGGATCTCTGAGCTCCAGGCATTGTCGTGTAGAGAGCCTTTTCTGTCTTTTTCCAGGGAGAAAGTGGTTTTGCGGATGGTGCCCTCCTTCTTGCTAAAAGTGGTGTCACCATTTCATCTGAATCAGCCAGTCACCCTTCCGGTGTTGTCAGGAATGGCCAAGGAATTAGCAGACCCGCAATTGTGTCTTCTCAATGTCAGGGGGGGGGGGGGGGCACTGCGAAGGTATTTTAAGAGAACAGCTTTGGTTTGAAGGTCGGATCAGCTATTTGTCCTGTTTGGGGGGCCGTGTAAGGGGGAGGCAGCGGTGAAATTGTCTATTTCTAGATGGATTAAAGAAGCGATTGCATCAGCCTATATGTTGCAGGGCAAAATGGTTCTGCAGGATCTGTAGGCTCATTCTACCAGGGTGCAGGTTGCCTCCTGGGCGAAATGGAGTTTGGTTCCGCCGGGGGATAACTGTCAGGTGGCTACCTGGTCGTCCCTACATATGTTTGTGAAGCATTACGGATTGGACGTGCAAGCGATGGGGGATGCGAAGGTCAGTTCAACAGTGCTCCAGGCCGGGCTCGCGGGTACCTCTTGCGGATAAGTGGTTCTGTTACATCCCTGCGGTGCGGGACTGGACTGGAGGAAGGTGGAATTAGGCCTTACCTGCTAATTGGCTTTCCTTGAGTAACTCCAGTTCAGTCCCGGAACCCTCTCAATCCACTGTTCCCTCTAAGCTGTGCGCGTGCACACACCTCGCCGAGCGAGCGCACACAACTTTTAAAGGAGCGCACAAAAATTACCGATTTCATGATGAGTTTTCAAACCCTGGGTCTTTTAAGGCCGCGGCTGCACCACCGATCTACTGCCATTCGTCACTTCCGATTCCGAATCTCTCCTCTGTCTGCACTGAGTCCCCTGCCCCACTCCTCTCACATGTGACGACGATTGACGAATCATGACAGGCTAGACGGAAATAAAAGGGAGGGGCAGCCAGCAAGCCAGCCTCTTTCTGCTCTTGTGCCTGCCTGCCAGCCACGCACCTCCTCTAATCCCTCCCTCAGCCAGCCTTCAGTGCCACGTGCGAGAGCAACACACCGCTCCGGGACTGCTGCCTGGGGACGGGTTATCGGCAGCGGAGCTGGTGAGTGCATATCTATGCTTTTTACGTATAGTAATCTGACTAGTGTACAGGAGGAAGAGGAGGCGGCGGGCCTGGGCAAGGAAGAGCAAGCAGTGGCAGCTCCTCGATTTGGGGTCCTTCGTCGTCCTTCTCTATCTCTCCCGCTTGCGGGCTGCCTGCATGTCTGTACTGCGCCCAACCGCATCGCAGCCGCCTCCGCCTCCCACACCGTCACCCCGCCACAATGTTCCCTCTAATTTTCTACAGATATATCAACGCTAGCACTAAGTTTTCTGTGTACATATCTGGCACCTACTGCACATTTAAGGCAGAAATTTGTACATTTTGCTTATGGCATAGCAGCACACAATTTTAGTTGTGCTCACATGCTAAAAAATGTTTACTTGGCTTTTAGTTCATGGCTCTAACACCAGCTTTCTGCATTAGCCTGTTAATGTTGAAGACTTTGGTGTGACGCAGCCTGGTCTTGCCCTTACCATGCACCAGTAATAGTAAGGAAATACCAATGGGCAGCAGACGAAGCACGTGATAAGGGACATAAACGTTGTGGTGATTGTGATATTTGTGCCATTACGTTAGAGACAACATTTCATTATCATCAAAGAGATTACACCATTTCATCTTCCACCACCTGTGATTCAAAGGGGGTAGTCTATGCGGTGCAGTGTCCATGCAATTTATTATACATAGGCAAAACGATACGCACCTTTAGGGTACGCATGCGGGAGCATCGGAGTAGATTACGATGTAAAGTTGAACAAGCCCCATTGGTTCAGCATTGTCTCAAAGACAGACACACGTTTGATCAGCTGTTGTGTTTTTGCATTGACCAAGTGGCAGAAGGTAGAGGAAGTAGGTCTCAAGACCAGATTTTAACACAGAGAGAACAGCGATGGATATATAATTTGAATACTGTCGCCCCGCATGGATTGAACGCAATGATTGAGTGGGCGGCATGTTTGTAGTGATTAGTTTTTTGTGAATGGGCAGCTATATTTATAAGATTTTTCAATAGCTGATTTCTGGATAGGATATGAGACTCAAAGGGGAGGAGCTTGTTACGTCACGTTTGGCTGTTCCCTTTAAATATACTCTGAGAGTTGTAAACCGCATGCGCGGCGTTCTTTCATTCTCCAGTTTGATTACGCAAGTTAAGAGAAGGAGATACATTGAAGTTTCGGACGTGGGCAGCTTCTTTTTGTAAGTAGTTTGGACCACTGTTTTAGTTTAGTCTCTACACATTTGCCATGAGTAGTATGATAGTCAAGTCGGGAATGACGCGTTACTTTATTCTGTTCGTTCGCAGGGTTCATGATCCCCTGAAGAACCCGAACAGGAGAAACGCTACTGGCGCTGGGGGAGAGCGTCGGGATCATACAAATATTGATAGAAGTTACCATAGAAGATTGAGACATTTTGTGTGTTTTGGTAACCTCTGATATAAGAGAGTCCATCATTGTGGAGGTCACTGAAGTGATTTCTATACTCATTTCAGAAACGGGAGTCGATCCTAAAGGAGTAGAAGTAATACAGAATCTGAGACCTCCTGACACTATTTTAAATATAAGCACCAGCGGTTCTCATTATAGTATAAATAAGAAAAAGAAAATTAAGAAAATAAAAGAAAATTTTTTTTGATTGGGAGCACTGTTGGTGGATAGTAGAACACCATTGAACAAACAGAAGAAAATAAAGGATATAGTATACTTAGCTACAGTTTTTTTAATAGTAGAATATTATATAAACGGAGGAAGTTGCAAGTATACTTAGCTTTAAAGTTTTTCCCTTCATGTTTCAATAAACGCCATCACACTGTTTTGTTAGGAAGCTACGCGTTCAGGAAAAGAGACCAAATTATTTTACGGGGATTTCAGAAACGTGGGCTAACACCACTGGAAGCATATCATCTTGCACAGGGTAAGCTGAACAAAATCCGAATGCAATACTTGGGTGACACAGTAAAATGGACTGATAATGTTAAAAATCTTCTCGACAAGATACCTGGAGACGTTTCAGTGGATACTGGTTCCACACTTACTTTCATTAATATGCTGTGTCTGCATTTAGGGGAAAGATTTCCTGAAAATGAAATTGAGGAATGGTCTGCTTTTGACTTGACAGCAATAGCACAGTGTGATTATGAATTTGGAATTGAAAACGTCCGATCACTCTGTTTAAAGTACAAACAATTTCTTATGGAGGAACATATTGTTGTTCAGCAGTACAATGACTTCAAGTTTTTAGTCGCAGAAAAAATCAAAAGCAAACTGATAAACAGTTTTCCGGATATGGTGACTTTGGCATTTCAGAATGCTCAGCTTGCAGATTTAGCGAAACTGATCGATACTGGTGGAACATTTTTGGCTTCTAGTGCAGATTGTGAGCGTGGTTTCAGCTTGATGAACAGTTTAAAAAACAAAATAAGGAA
This sequence comes from Ichthyophis bannanicus, assembly GCA_033557465.1. NCBI lineage: Eukaryota > Metazoa > Chordata > Amphibia > Gymnophiona > Ichthyophiidae > Ichthyophis > Ichthyophis bannanicus. The sequence continues at coordinate 363,749,168 of CM066033.1, read as the reverse complement.
TCGTTTACATTTAGAACATTTGGAAATGCTGATGCGTGTTAAGGGTCATCTTCAAGATGGCGGATCAGTAGACCTTGATAAAATTTATTCAGACTGGGTACATTTGAAAGATCGAAGAGAGAAATTTTGAGAACATAGTAAGTGACGGCAGATAAAGACCAGCATGGTCCATCTAGTCTGCCCAGCAAGATGGCAAGAGTAGGTGCACCTGTTGCTCTGTGCAGGCCACCTCTCCCCATGTCTTTGTTTAGGGGTGAACCCACCACTCCATGTAGGACACCAAACTCTTCTTCCATACATATATTATTTACATGGAATACCAATGGCTTTCAATAAAAATTAACTGAAATAATGCCACATTTGTGATTGTAATTACTAGAAATTTTCCGCTTCATTTAGTAATCGTCTATTTTCATTTAATTTGATTAACATCAATGTGGTGTACATACTGTATTCTAATGCGTAGTCAAATTTTAAAATATATAATTCCAAGTGTCGTTATGTAGCGCATAAAAAATTTAACCTTCCTTCAAAAGCCGCACAGCTGATATTTTATGCGCACACAGCCTACAGAAAATTAGAGGGAACATTGCTCTCATCTGCAATTCTGGCATGGTGCATGTGACCCCAGGCTTGAAGAATCTCATCTTAGTGGAAAGAGTGGGATGGTTGAAGCGGCAATGCAATACTGAAGAAGAGGACATGCAGGTTCCTGTGTCTGTTTTTTTTTGGGGGGGGGGGGGTTTGGGTGAGAAATCTGTCTCATCCTCCAGGGGGGGTGGGCAAATGGCGTGTTGGACAGGTAAGCTGCCCTTGTTTGGGAGACTCCCGTATTAAGCGTGGAGGCTAGGGATGGGGCTTCCTTGGGGGGGGGGGGGGTTTCCTAAGAGGAACCCAATATAGTTTAAGGGTTTTTTTTCTAATGTTAACTTCTTATTTGTTGCTCCTGGGAGTCTTTGTCAATAGGTTTACTGGGGCTGGTGGGTGGTGCCAGCTGCCTAAGTATCCTGATGTCATTAAAACGTGACATGCTCAGTCTCCAAGCTGCTGGTGGGGGGGGGGGGGGTTGACTACCCTGAGGTGCAGGATTGGGCTGGAGTTCCTCAAGGAAAGCCAATTAGCAGGTAAGGCCTAATTTCACCCTCCATCACATCACTCTTCTTCAGCTGGAGATCCACTCATTCTTAACTCATGGATCAATAGAGAGGGTCCCACTGTCCCAGCAAGGTCTAGGGTTCTACTCCTGTTACTTCTTAATCCCAAAGAAAAAAGGGGGTTACAGATCCGTATTGGATCTCAAGAATCTCAACAAATTCCTTATCAAAGAAAGGTTCAAGATGATTTCTCTAGGAACTCTTCTTCCTTATCTCAAACCAAAAGATTAGCTATGCTCTTTGGAGCTAAAGGATGCATGTACTCACATCCTCATACATCCAAATTACAAAAGGTACCTCAGGTATGTTTTTCAAAACCAGCATTATCAATATTGAGTCCTCCCCTTGGACTCTCGTCAGTGCCTTGAGTCTTCACAAAGTGTCTAGCCATCATTGCAGCTTTTCTCAGGACCGTGGGAATATTTCTCTTCCTTTACTTAGATGATAAAGGCAGATACCGCCCAATCGGTCACAGTTGCTCTACAGTGAACCATCCACATACTACAAGTAGTGAGATTTGTTATCAACTTCCAAAGTCACACCTAGTTCATAGAAGCTTGAGCTTTTCTCCCAGAAGACAGACGTATCAAACTGCTTACTCTAGTTTCTCAAATTCAACAGCAGTCAACAGTGACAGCCAGGACATGCCTGCAATTATTAGGCCGTATGGCCTCAACGGTGCATGTAGTCCCTCATGCTTGTTTGCAAATGCGAGAGACTCAATGGATTCTCTCTCAGCAGTGGACACAATCCAGAAATCATCTCTCCGATCTCATCACTCTCTCTCTCCGGATGAAAGCCTCTCTTCTCTGCTGAATCATGGCACAGATCCTTGACGTGGGGTTACCTTGTCAAAAATCGATACCACATTGTACTCTGACAACGGATGCGTCAAAGCAAGGTTGGGGGGGCTCACCTCAACGGTCTGACAACTCAAGGCCTGTGGTCTCATTCAGAGACTCACCTGCATATCAATCTATTCAAACTCAAATCCCTATCCAATGCCATTCGGGTGTTTTCTCAACATCTACTGGACAAGTCAGTCCTCAAACAGACAATCAAGTGGCCATGTTCTACATAAACAAACAGGGGAACAGGCTCTCATTCATTATGCAGGGAGGCCTCTGTGCTATGGACTTGGGCGTTAGTGCACAACACACATTTACATGCAGTATATCTGCCAGGAGAGGAGAACAAACTAGCAGACAGACTTAGCCGAGTTCTCTACCCACACGAGTGGAGGTTGAACCCAGTAGTAGTGCAGCAGTTATTCCATCATTGCGGATTCCCACTAGTTAACCTCTTTGCATCTCCAAACACTTAGTTGCCCCGTTATTGCTCCAGAATTCCATCTCCCCACAGGGAGACCTCTGATGCCTTTATTCTACATTGGGGACAGGGCTTTCTCTATACCTTTCCCTCTTTTTCCTCTCACTGCAAAGACGCTTTTCAAATTGCGGAACTATCAGGGCGAAAGGATTCTCATTGTGCCTCACTGGCCCAGACAACCGTGATTTCCTCTTCTACTTCAGTTAGCTCAGTCTCCTCTTCACCATCTTGGGTGTTTTCCCGATCTCTCCCTCCCTCCATCTGACAGCTTAGCGGCTGAATGCTTTGTACTCTCACACCTAGGCCTTCAAGAAGAGGTATTACAGGTGCTATTATCTTCTGGGAAAGATTCCACAAAGCGATCTTATGCCTTTTAAGTGGTGGAGATTCTCACTCTGGTGCTCACAAAGAGCCCTAGATCCCTTTCACATGTCCAGTTCCAGAACTTCTATAGTACCTCCTCCACTTGTCTTCATCAGGCCTAAAAACTAACTCAGTTTGAATACATCTGTCTGCCTTATCGGCATCTCACCAAATTTTATACAACTGTCAGGTGTCCTTAACACCCACTGGTCTCATGATTTATGAGAAGTCTTCTCTTAACAAACCACCCCTTTGCCCACTGGCCACAGCATGGGATCTCAATGTGGTTTTGGGGCAGCTAATGCGACTCCCTTTGAGCCTTTAGGCTCAACCACTTTAAAGTTTTTAACATGGAAAGTCCTTTTTCTAGTCGCCTTAACTTCAGCCCGAACAGTAAATGAACTTCAGGCGTTGGTGGAATATGCTCCATATACCAGGTTTCGCCAGGACAAAGTTGTCCTATGAACACATCCTAAATGTTGATCAAAAGTGGTTACTCCTTTTCACTTGAACCAGTCCATTTCACTACTGACTTTCTTCCCCAACTCCTACAGCTCCCCTGCTGAGGCAAAACTACATATTCTTGATTGCAAGAGAACACTTGCCTTCAATATTGACCGCACCAAGGATCATCGTCAATCCTCTCAGCTGTCTCTTTTGACCCTAGCTATTTGGGATTGCTAGTTTCTAAGAAAACTATTTCTAACTGGATTGCAGAATGCATATCCTTTGCTTACTCGCAGGCTGGTCTCTCTCTTCAAGAGCATGTCACAGCACATAACATCTGTGCCATGGCTGCTACAGTAGCCAAACACCTTTGTGTCTATTTTGAAAATCTGCCAAGCAGCCACATGGTCATCACTGCACATGAGTGATGCTCAATTCGGTCAATCTGTACTACTTAACTTGTTTCAAATTTGAACAACTTGCCCACCGCCCATTCAACCACCTTCCGAGGAGTGCTCTGAACGAGTTGATTCTGTTGGATCCCTGCTGCAACCTCTGTGATGCAGAAATCCTTTCCTCTCCTAAGGTGGTCATGTGCTAGGGAGTCCCATATGTGAAGACTGACTTCCTGCTTGCTCCTGGAGATAGCATAGTTACTCACCTGTAACAGGTGATCTCCGGGAACCACCTCCCCTCAAGTTGTTATCCATCTTCTTTCCTGCCATATACTCTTCTCCGCTATTCATCTGACTGAGGTGACCTGTGGGGAAGGCCGGAAGGCAGCCACGCATGTGTGGAGGAACACTCCCAAAAGCATTCCTACTGGATACTGGGGAGTGTTCCCGCGTCAGGCTCCATCGGCGCAGACGTCACCCATATATGAAGACTGACTTCCTGCTTTTTCCTGGAGGTGCCTCCTTACAGAAGTCCTCTAGAGGACACTAGAGTAGACTCCACCTAGGAGGCCTGCACCCAGAGTAATGATCTCTGACCCACTCCGGCACACACTTACCAGCCAGAATATGTACACTGGCCTAATAAGCTCCTTAGGTCAGTGGACAACAGAGGATTTGACCTCTATCAGATCTTTCCTCAAACTGCCAAGGAGGACAGGAATCATATCAGTGGGAGGAAGCAGCAATTATCATGCTTCCAAGCAACACCATTCACACATCCAGCAGATGCAGCAAGGGGTCTTTTCGATGATCCTTTTCTGAGAAGGAAGGCAGAACAATCTGGTCAAGATGAAAAAAAGGAGACAGCACCCTTGAAAGAAGGGGAGCATAGATCTCAAATTGAAAGAGGCTTGGGAAAAGAGACCAAGATGTTTTTCTCTGCAAGACAAGGCCTGCAGATGGAGTACCCAGGAAGCCACCATAATGGAGCCAACCCTGTAGGAAGGCCTTACACATGGGTCCAAGGAGGAGCTCTTTCAGTGTCCTTAACCTCAGAGAGAGACACACTGAGATAAGAGGACACATAGGCAGACAGAACTGCTTCACACCTGAGGAAGGGGCAACACAGAGATGCCCTTCCAAGGAATGCCCTTGAAGGGAACTCCTATGGCAGCACAGAACCACTACTTGAACCTTGAGAGCTCAGGGCCAGTCCTCAATCCAAGTTGGACTCCCAAAGGAGCTCTCTAACATAAGCTAAAGACAGAGGCTCACCGAGCCACAAGAAGGAAGATTATTACTGCTCTTGACTAGCCCTTAATGGAAAGCCAGGGCCAGGACATAAGCGAGAAGGGACTGAAGACCATCATTACCAGGAGCCCCCACTGTGTCTTATTGTAAGCCCAACTCTTGATGTAGCAAGAGAGAGATCATACCCTTTGGATCAAGAAGCCATGTAACATGATCTGCAAGATCAATCTGGAGCCTCTAGGAAGAACAGGCTCAGATGGGTCTGAAATCTCTGCAAAGGACAACTCATCAAGGGCCAGGGAGGGAGACATACAGCATCACTTCCCGAGGCCACTCCTGAAGTAGGGCAACCACGCCCACCATTTGCAGAACCTTTCTGCAGTTGAAATAGCCCCTCACACTGGAACTCTCCTGAGCAACCATCAAGTGGAGCACTCAATGGCCCCATCTTCATACTATGATGTTGCATGTGGGAGGAGCTGAACTCACCGCACCAGGATCCAAGGCGCTCCAACACAAAGTTGGCCACACACTGTCAAAGCTTGCAATGTGCACAGCAGACAGAGCAACCAGGTGCTCCTCTACCCAACACCAAGTATCTGCAGGTTAATCCAAATGGCTTCTTTTTTTATTTTTACGTTAGAAGCTAACCTCAAACCAGTGACTTTTGGGATAGAAAGCAGGGATCTTGCAGAAAGTGTTTGTCGTGGAACGTTCTGTTCAATATTCACTTGTAAATAAGTTGGTCCGACAATATGTAAAATCTTAAAAACAAATAGCAGCTTAAATAAATGCTGTGAAAATCCACTGGAAACCAGTGTAATGTAAGAAGGAAGGGTGCTGCCCTATTCTCATCTCTTGCATCATAAGAGCCAAACTGTTTTCATTACACAGAACCTAAGAGCAGACAAGGACTCTAAGATCTATCTATTCTGACCAATTTTCTTTTTGTTACAGTACAGCAGACCTCAGTCTACTATTGAATGAATGGGAAAGCAGACCGATGGCTTACTCAGCAAGAGAAGGCAAAAGCTACTTTAGAGGGAGTAATAATTTGAAAAGTCTCTCTTGAAATGTAGAAATGTAGTTTCTGAATTACTTGACAAGCAAAAAATGATACTCTGTAAACCTTACCATGAAAGTGCAACTTATATATGTTGGAACTCGATAATATCAAAATTCTGAACAAACTTATAATACTTTATATGACGAAAGTAGCCAAGAAAGGTCTCAGAATTAGCTGCAATCATTGACTTTGATTCTCCGTCAAACGAATTGCTGCTGCCAAACATCAACGACCTTATTTGCAAATGGCTACAAGCCTTTTAAATTTTTTAATTATAAAATATGTTTTGAAAAGGTATTCTGAAAACAGTGCTTAACTTGCATAACTTCAATGGAAACGGCGGCTTCTAAATACTTCTAAATGCTGATCCCGATGCTATTCAACGTGCGGTTTCTTGGCGTTTCACCCATGTGGTTTCTTCAGAGAACGGCGTCGGCTGGATTTGAGTGCTGTTTATACGTTTCCCTGAAGAAACCACATGGGTGAAACGCCAAGAAACCGCGCGTTGAATAGCGTCGGGATCAGCATTTAGAAGCCGCCGTTTCCATTGAAGTTATGCGAGTTAAGCACTATTTTCAGAATACCTTTTCAAAACATATTTTATAATTTAAAAATTTAAAAGGCTTGTAGCCATTTACAAATAAGGTCGTTGATGTTTGGCAGCAGCAATTCGTTTGACGGAGAATCAAAGTCAATGATTGCAGCTAATTCTGAGACCTTTCTTGGCTACTTTCGTCATATAAAAGTATTATAAGTTTGTTCAGAATTTTGATATTATCGAGTTCCAACATATATAAGTTGCACTTTCATGGTAAGGTTTACAGAGTATCATTTTTTGCTTGTCAAGATTCAACTCTGCATAAAAGACCATAATTATATTTGTTTCTGAATTACTGACATTATATTTCCAGAAGGAAGGCATGCAAAATATTTGCTTTAATGCCCAAGGCTTCTAGAATGATCTACTTATATTTTGAAGTTCATACTACATTTCTAGGTCAGCTTAAATAGGAATAATGTACTTGATATCTGGCAGCACTGTGGACAATCTGAGAAAGAATAAATAATTTTGTCTCCTATTCTCTTAACCATTTTGACATTAAGAATTCTGACTTCAATGGCAAATCTCTCAACTCAGAAGAGCTAACGTCTCCAGACAGTAAGCTGGATAGGGATCTAAAGAGCTGCTCTAGGACTATTAGTGGAAACTGGTATAAAGCAGTTGTACTTTAGCATACATCCAGTTATTAAAAATTATTGTACACGCAGTATCTGATCAAGAGCAGAAAGTAACAGTCTTATTGATAGGAATTTAGATCTCTAATTCCAGGTTTGTCTACATACACTAACAAGATATCACATTCATTCATTTATTCAACAACAGACAGAAAATCCATGTAAATCATTTTCAGTCTAAACCTGCGTGAGCAAAGCTCAAGTGGGCGAAGAGACATAATCAAGGCCTGAGGGATAAGATCTAGCATGACTGGGGATACAGGAAAAGTAGCTGTCACTGACCCAAACAGAACTGGCCATAGCTCTGGTGATTCCCTGTGTGGGTGGGGAGAATGGCATCCTGGAAGCCAGAAGAGTGAGTAATATCCCCAGCAATACAAAGAATGGCATGGCAGCATCCTTTTGAAGTAGCAGTGGCACCTCCATGTGGCCACTCTGGTTACATGGCACTACACTAGCCCTGGGACAAAAAGTGTAGTTACTCATCTGTAACAGATGTTCTCCGGGAACAGCAGGAATCAGTCCTCATGGGTGACGTCGGTGGTGACAGAGCCCGCGAAGAGCATTTCCCCAGCTTTCAAAGAAAGCCTTTGGGACATGCTACCACACATACGTGGTCCCCTTCCCACCCAAGGCTGCCATCTTGTTCAGTCAGGTGACACATCTAGGACGGCAGTAAAAACTAAAACAAGGCAGGGAGGCAACTCCAAGGGAGAAGGGAGGGTTGTGAGGACTGCTTTCTGCTGTTCCCGGAGAACACCTGTTACAGGTGAGTAAAGCGTACTTACTCACCTGTAACAGGTGATCTCCGGGAACAGCAGGAATTTAGTCTTCACACATGGGTATCGTCGGTACCAACGGAGCCCGCGCGGGAACGCTCCCCAGCTTCTAACAGGAAAGCTTTTGGGAGAATCCCACTGCACCTGCGTTGCTGCCTTCCCGCCTTTCCAACTCTCCCTCCTCAGTTGAGTTTATAGCTGAGACAAAGGAGAAAGAGAGAAAGAGAGAAAGAGAGAGAGAGAAAGAGAGAAAGAGAGAGAGAGAGAGAGAGAGAGAGAGAAAGACAACTCCTAGGGGAGGTGGGTGGGTTGTGAAGACTTAATTCCTGCTGTTTCCGGAGATCACCTGTTACAGATGAGTAACTATGCTATCTCCAGGAACAAGCAGGAATGTAGTCTCCACACATGGGGACTCCCCAGCTAAGAGATGCCAGGGAGATGACCCCAGAAAGCTGCAAAACCCAGGTTGAGATGGGTCATGCTTCCTCCCATGGATCTCTGGCATTGAAACCCGGGACGGCAGGTAGGAGCTGCTCTAAGTCTGAAAGAGCTGGAGAACAGCCTGACCAAACGAGGCATCCCGACGGGAGTCCTTGTCCAAGAAGTAGTGGGCTGCAAAGGTGTGTACCGAAGCCCAAGTGGCTGCTCTACAAATGTCGTCAATGGACACAGAGCGAAGAACTGCTCTCACATTGTGAGCTGTGACATGACCTTCGAGAGAAAGTCCCTTACTCTCATATGCAAAGGATATGCAATTAGCAATCCATTAGACAAAGTTCGCTTTGGTAGTCCAAGATGACTCGAGTCAAAAGCAACAAAAATCTGGGAAGACTTTCTATGTTGCTTAGTTCTCTGAAGGTAAAAAGCCAAGGCTCTTTTACAATCTAGACATTGGAGGCATGAGGCCTAGGAAAGAATACAGGAAGGTAAACCGATTGGTTTAAATCAAAAAGGCGAAACCACCTTTGGCATAAAGTGAGGGTGAGTCCTAAGGACTACTTTATCATGGTAGAACCTTGTATAAGGAGGATCAGCCACTAAAGCCTGTAGCTCACTGATGCGTCTTGCAGAAGTGAAAGCAATTAGGAAGATCGCTTTCCAAGAAAGAAACTTTAGGGATATAGTGGCTAAGGATTCAAAGGGCGGTTTCATGAGCTGCCCAAGGACAAGATTCAAATCCCATGCCATGGGTGGTGGCTTAATGGGAGGTTTTGTTAAGAGCAGACCTCTCATAAATCTTGCTACAAGTGGTTGAGAGGAAACAGGTTGTCCATCCAAGGGCTTGTGGAAAGCTGCAATGGCACTAAGATGGACTATTACTGAATTGGTCTTAAGGCCAGAGGATAACAAATGGAGGAGATACTCCAGAAACACCTCCACTGGCACTGAACACCAAATAGAGAACCTTTTCCACTTAAAGGCGTAGGCTTGCCTTGTGGAAGGTCTTCTTGAAGCCAAAAGGATATCCTTTACCTGTTGAGAAAGGTTGATATCCTGGAATTCTAGGATCTCAGGAGCCACGTCCTGAGGTGTAGAGACTGAGGATTCGGGTGCAATAGCATCCCGTTCTCCTGGGAAAGAAGATCTGGAGCAGATCCCAACTCCAGAGATCTGGCTCGAGAGAGACGTAGAAGCAGAGGATACCACGGTTGTAGTGGCCAGCATGGGGCTATGAGGATCATATAGCCCCTGTCTCTCTGAAGCTTGGAGAGTTTTGGGAATGAGGGGAATGGGTGGGAAGGCACAGAGGAAGTCCTGATCCCAGTGGAGGTGGAAGGCATCCCCCCTTGCCTGACAGTTCTGAGCCGGCATCCTGGAACAGAACCGGGGAAGTTTGGCATTCTGAGGACTTGCAAAGAGGTCTATATCTGGAGTTCCCCAGATCTGAAAAATTTCAACAATTTTCTCTGGATGAAGAGACCACTCGTGTGGCAGCAGTACTTGACTGAGTTTGTCTGCCAAGAGATTTTGCATGCCTGGAAGATACACCGCCAGAAGGTGGATTTGAAGATTTCTGGCAAAGGCCCAGAGGCGTAGAGCTTCATTGCACAAGGCTTGAGACCCCGTCCCACCCTGTTTGTTCACACAGAACATGGCTACTTGATTGTCGGTCTGGACCAGAACTGTCCTGTAGCTGAGGTGGGTTTGGAACACTTGAAGAGCATAAAAGATGTCTCTGAGTTCCAGGAGGTTTATGTGAAAACAAGCCTCTTGCTGGGTCCATAGACTCTGGGTGGAGAGATGGTCCATGTGAGCCCCCCAGACTGATTTGGATGCATCCGTCGTCAAGGTGGCTTGATGTAGTGGCTGCTGGAAGGGAGAGCCTACGAGAAGGTTTTCCAGCGATTGCCACCACTGTAGGGACATAAGAACATAAGATATGCCATACTGGGTCAGACCAATGTCCATCAAGCCCAGTATCCTGTTTCCAACAGTAGCCAATCTAGGTCATACGTACCTAGCGGTATCCCCAAGAGACAGGTTCCACAATGCTTGTATTGGGTCAAACATTGATATCCTTGGTCCCTTTTTAATAATGGTTTATGGACCTTTCCCTCCAGGAACTTGTCCAAACCTTTTTTTAAACCCAGCTACACTAACAGCCTTTACTACATCCTCCGGTAACAAATTCCAGAGTTTGATTACATGTTGAGTGAAAAAATATTTTCTCTTATTTGTCTTAAATAGTTTACCCTGTAGCTTCATTACATGTCCCCTAGTCTTTCTATATTCTGATAGTGTAAACAATTGATCTATGTTTACCCGTTCCACTCCATTCATTAATTTATAGACCTCTATCATATCTCCCCTCCTCTCTTTTCCAGGTTGAAGAGCCCTAACTTTTGTAGCCTTTCATAGGAGTAGCCTTCCATCCCCTTTACCATTTTGATGGCTCTTCTCTGTACCTTTTCTAATAACGCTATATCCTTTTTAAGATACGGCGACCAGAATTGCACACAATATTCAAGGTGCGGTCGTACCATGGAACGATACAGAGGCATTATAATATCCTTTGTTTTATTTTCCATTCCAGAAACTCAACGAAATGAGACGTGTTGAGTTTCTGATTTTGTCCGATAGGCGACCCGAGGGCTGTGTCCACTGAGAGGATAGGGTCCATTGGGCTGTCCGCATGTGAAGGCGAGCATAGAGAACCACATGGACAGTGGATGCCATATGCACCAACAGCTGAAGCATTTCTCGAGCAGTTAGCAAAGTTTTCATAGCTGCTTGAGAAGCCAGCTGGAGTATTTGAAGACAACGTGGCTGTGGCAGGAAAACCTTTGACTGCCTTGTGTCGAGAAGAGCCCCAATGAAACCCTAGGGACTGAGACGGGGTGAAATGAGATTTTGGGAGGTTTATGACCAGTCCCACGTACTGCAGGATTTGCATCGTGTGGGAGAGCGCGAAACTGGCTTCTGGAGCTGTTGATGCTCAGATGAGCCAGTCGTCTAAGTAGGGGAAGACGAATACCCCCAGAGTTCTCAGGAATGCTGCTACTACTGCCATGCAGTTTTGTGAAGACTCTTGGGGCAGAAGCCAGTCCGAAGGGAAGAACCCTGTACTGGTAATGTCGTCCTTGAAAAAGGAATTGAAGAAACCTCCTGTGATCTGTATGGATGAGAATATGCGTGTATGCATCCTTTAGATCTAGAGAACATTGCCAATCCTGGCTCTGAATGTATGGAAGAAGTGTTCCAAGGGAGATCATCTTGAATTTTTCTCGGAACAGATACTTGTTCAACTCTATGAGGTCCAGTATGGGCCTGTATCCCCCTGTTTTCTTTGGGATGAAGAAGTGGGGGGAGTAGAAACCCATGCCCTGTTGGGATATGGGTATCTCTTCTATTGCCCCTTGAGCAAGTAGTGAGGTGACCTCCTGACACAAGAGAGTGGTGGTAGGGCCCTGAGAATTGAACTGTCTTGTGATGGTGGGAGGGGGTATACTGTGAAAATGGAGTTTGTACCCCTCTCGTACAATGGAAAGAGAGTCCAGTTTTCTGATGTTATTTGTTGCCATCTTCTGGCAAAATGACAGTCTGCCGGGGATGGTGAGAGGTTCTGGAACTTTCAGGGGCAGGATGGCTAAGTTCTCTAGGAAGGAGTCAAAGCCCCTGAGGAGGCTTAGTCTGCTGAGCTGGTTGAGCTCTTGGGACTTGTGCCTTTCTTTGCTATCTGGGCTGTTGTTGCCCCTTCTGGGGCGCATGAACTGGACAGTGTAAGATGGGTAGAATTTCTTTTTTTTATTGAAAAAAGGGTTTCTTAGTTGTCTTTTTTTCTTTGCTGGGTTGGCTGTAACCTTTGATAAGCTGTTCAAGGTTGTATTTTCAGATTCAATCTGATTAGCCTTGTCTTTCCAATTCTTGCCAAAGAGATTTTATCCTGTGCACGGAATGCTCCCCAGCTTATCTTGCACTCATTGTTCTAAATCTGATGCCTGAAGTCAGGCAATGCAGTGTGCACCGATGGAAATAGAGGTTCTGCTAATGCACTCAAAGCAATCAAAGGTTGCACGATTCTTGAACTTAGACACATTCTGGGCATGTTTGACCAGAGTGAGGAAGTCTGTCCTTTTATCATCAGGGAGAAGTGGAGCCATAAGCTCTAGATCCCTTGTAACCTCCTTGAGAAACATTCCCATGTAGAGAATGTAAGAGCTAATCCTGGCTGTTAACATCGAGGATTGAAAGCATTGACGTCCAAAGGCATCGAGTGTCCTCGCTTCACGGCCTGGAGGATTGGAAGAGTGTGTTTTAGCACTCTTGATCCTACGCATTGCCGATTCCACTACCATTGAATGGTGTGGTAATTGTCTCTTTTGAAAACCAGGGCATTGTTGAACTCGGTACATGGTATCGAGTCTCCGAGAGTGTGGAGATACCGTTAAAGGAGCTTCCCACATCCTTAGCATGAGATCATGCAAGATTCGGTGAATGGGAAAGGTAGCTGCTTCTTTAGGAGCTGCCGGATATTGAAGAATTTTTAATTCTGCTCTCGGTTCCTTCTCAGGAGTCACTGTGATTGAAAGTCCTCGGGCTACATCACGTATGAAATCCTGAAAAGACATGTCCTCTGGAGGAGACATCCTGCATTGAGGAGAAGGAGATGGATCCTCCGGTAGAATCACCCCGGTAACGGTAGAGTCAGAGTCACCGGAATCAGAGGACTCAAAATATCTGCGCACCGGGTGTTCTTGCATTGCTTGGCGCCAGTATCGATCGAAGTCGGCATCGGAGTGTCTTGATACCAGGCCCTCGATACCAGATATTGTTTCAAGAGCAGGCATGAGGGGAAGCATATCTGTTAAAGCAGGTGCGGTCAGTACTGGTACCTGTACCAATGACTGCGGAACCATCTGAAGCGGTCTTAGCAGTACCGAAGCTGCTAAGAGAGCCGCTAGACTGTGTTTGATGGCTAGGATTCATTGATCCATAGCCCCTGCCTGGAAGTTGGTACCTGAGGAAGTAGTGCCTGGAAGTTGGTACCGGAGGAAGTGGCTATGACACCAGAACATGGCACCAGGTGTTCTCCTGAGGTGGAAGCCTCTGGAACATCCTGGAGCCCCGTTAGTGCTTTGGAGGTCTGGGCCTCCCACCGAGGCTGTTCTGCCGGTATGTTTTCCTCGAGGGCAACGCTAGTAGCATCTCGATGCTTCGAAGGAGATCTACCCTTTGAGACTGGCCAGTCTTGGAAGACCTGGGTTTAGTTACCTGAGATCCATGGGAGGAAGATGAAGCCCTGGAAGACATTGATGCAACGGACATTGCATCTGCAGCAAAGAGGGTGCCGAGTTTTGCATCTCTGTTCCGCAGGCCTCTCTTGGTCATCTTTCTACAGAGGACACACTCCGATGGTAAATGGTCAGAACCTAAACATTTAAGACACCAGTCATGGGTGTCGGTAGCAGAAATGGTACTGCTACACTTTGAACATTTTTTGAAACCACTAGTTGGTTTCGCCATTTTAGACGAGGGCCTAGTGCCCAAAATGGCTCCTGGCATCTAGAGGGGCCAGACCTTCCATAAAGAAGAATTCTTTTTTCTTTTTTTTTAAGAAGAGAAGGAAGAAATTGAAGAAAAGACCGGTGGTACCGGTATAGGCATCGATGGTGAAGGCAGACGCGACCACAAAGAGAAAATTTTCTGCAGTGACAGGGTTTGCTGCCTGTCGGCTTTGCAGAAAACAAAAAACTGAAGAGGGAGAGTTGGAAAGGCGGGAAGGCAGCGACGCAGGTGCAGTGGGATGCTCCCAAAAGCTTTCCTATTTGACACTGGGGAGCGTTCCCACGCAGACTCCGTCAGTACCAACGATACCCATGTGTGAAGACTACATTCCTGCTTTTTCCTGGAGATTTACGCTTTCTCCAGGAACAAGCAGGAAGTTAGGCCTCACATATGGGACTCCCTAGTTCCAGGCTGCTGAGGACCGAACCCTAACGGCACCACTGGCGATCCAGCAGGTAGCCGTAAGTTGCAAAAGGTGAGTCCCTACTGAGAGACTCTGCACAACTTAAGCATCCAGCAACATTATTGCTCGGTAGCCTGAACACAGAAGGGTCGGAGAGCAGGCGTTACCTACACCCCGAAGATATTATGGGGTACTGCTTGCCCGAAGGCACTGGCCCTGCAGGAAGTGCTCTCCAGGCAGTAATGAGCTACAAACATATGAATCGAAGACCATGTGGCAGCCCTGCAGATTTCCGTCACCAGCACCGAGCAGAGGTTGACCATCGACATGGCCATGGCCTGCACGCCATGTTCAGTGATCCGGTGGCTCAAGGGAGAGGCCCACTCACTCATAGGTGAGAGCAATACAGTCTGCCATCCAAGTGGACAGAGTCCGCTTCATTACTGGAAGCCCCAGTCTGCTGGGGTCATATGACACAAAAAGCTGAGGAGCTTTGCAATGGCCCAAGTCCTCTGCAGGTAGAAGGACAGGTCCTGCTTACAGTCTAGTGTATGCAATATGAGTTCCTCCCTGCCCACGTGGGGCCGTGGAAAAAAAGGTGGGAAGGACCACCTCCAGATTGAAGTGGAAAGGAGACACCACCTAGGAGAGGAAGATGAAATGAGTGCGGAGCACTATCCTGTTCCAACCTCGAATAAGGCGGACCCGCCACCAAGGCCTGGAGTTTGCTCACTCTCCGAGTGAACGTGATAGCCACCAGAAAAACCACTTTCCAGGAGATGTGTCTCAAATGGCAGGTGGCCAGAGGCTCAAATAGCGGTTTGGTTAGTTGGGAGGGCATCGCATTAAGGCCCCATTCTGCCAGGGGGTAAAGAGGGGGCTTTGAGAGCAAGAGACCCCCCGAAGGAACTTGGAGACCAGGGGCTGGTTTGGAGAGGGATTTTCCCTCCACAGGGTGATGGTGAGCGGCTATGACACTGAGGTGCACCCTCAGAGTTGTGTGAGAGGTGCAACAAGTAGTGCAGCACTAGTTGCACGTGAAAGGAGAAAGGGTTCTCTGCTCTCTCTGTGCACCAGATGGAGAATCTCCTCCACTTAAAAGTGTACGCCCGTCTGGTGGAGGGTTTTCATGAGGCCAAGAGGATCTCCTCGACTTCCCCCAGGAGATTGAAAGGAGCCAAGGCTACCCTTTCAGCAGCCACGCCATCAACACTAGTGACCCCAGGTTGGGATGCAGGAGGGAGTCCTCCTCCTGAGACAGGAGGCCCGGATCCTGACCCAGCGGGACTGGGAGTGCCACCGACAGGGAGAGCAGCAGAGGGAACCAGGGTTGCTGGGCCCATCTGGGGACAATTGGAATCACTGATACCTGCTCGCTCTGGACCTTGAAATGGGTCTTGGCCGCCAATGGTGTTGGTGGGAAGGCAAAGAAGGCCCTCGGACCACAGTACCAGGAAGGCATCAGCTGCCACCCTTCCCGGGTGCAGCTGGCGCGAGCAGAAGTGGGCTAGTTGTGTGTTGTCCAGGGAGGCGAACAGGTACATCACAGGCATGCCCCAGAGTTGGAAGAGCCTGTGCGCCATCCTGGATTCAGCCGCCACTCGTGTGGCTGCAGGACCCTGCTGAGTTTGACCACCAGGCAATTGTCCTGACCTGGAAGGTATACTGCTCGCAGGAGCATTTTGTGGCATACCGCAAAGGCGTTGAGGGCCACCTCCTCCCAACAGAGTACGAGCCCATGCCCCCCTGCTTGTTCATGTAAAACATGGCGACCTGGTTGTCGGTCTGGATCAGCACAGGGCAGCTGCATAAGAGGTGGCGGAATGCTCACAAGACCAGGAATATGGCCCTAAGGTCCAGGAGATTGATCTGCAGGAGAGACTCCTGCTGCAACCAGCTGCCTTGAACGCGGAGGTCCTCGCAGTGTGCCCCCCAACCCAGGAGGGAGACATCTGTGGTCAGGATCCTCTGTGGCACAGGCGCCCGGAAAGCATCCCTGCCTGGAGGTGGCACAGGGACTACAACTGGTTGAGGGATACCGCTAGCTGGTGGGTGACCTTGATTTTGACCCGTAGCCTGCCCTGGGGCCTGGGTCCACTGGGAGTGGAGGCACCACTGGGTTGCCCGCATGTGCAAGCAGGCTAGGGGCATAACATGGACTGTTGAGGCCATGTGGCCTAGCAGGCGCAAGAGGTGGTGGGCTGGGACTAGCCGGTAAGCCTGCACCTCTCCGGCCAACTGCTTGAGTCGCTGCGCTCTTTCTGTTGGAAGGAAGGCCTTGGCCTGCAACTTGTCCAGTTGGGCACCTCTGAACTCCAGGTTCTGGGCTGGAGAGAGGTGGGACATGGGGTAGTTTATGACGAACCCCAGGTGCTGCAGGAGGCTAATGGTTTGCCCTGCAGCTTGGCTGGCCTTGAGGGCCGTGCTACCTCTGATGAGCCAGTCGTCCAGATAGAGAAAGACAAAGGCCCCTCTGTAGGCGCATATGGGTGGCCACGACTGCCAGGCACTTTGTAAAGACCCTTGGTGAGAAGCCGAATGGAAGTACCCTGTACTGGAAGTGCTCTCCTGCCACTACAAACCTTAGGTAACATCTGTACGAGGGGTGGAACAGGATGCGAGTATATGCATCCTTTAGGTCTAAAGAGCACATCCAATCTCCCTGGTAGAGGTAGGGCAGTAGGATCTCAAGGGACTGTATCTTGAACTTCTCCCTCACCAGAACTTTGTTCAGGTTTCGCACGTCTAGTATGGGCCTGAGGCCCCCTGTTCTTTTGGGGAGAAGGAAATATCTGGAATTGAAGCCTTTTCCCCATAAAATGCCTGGGTACCAACTCTACTGCCCCGTCTTGAAGCAGACCTGCAAGCTCAGAAAGGAGCAAGGTCTGGTGAAGGAGAGGCCACACTGGCTCTCCCGGGAAGAACCCTTGGGGTGTTTGCTGAAATATGAGGAGATAGCCCTCTTTCACCACCTGTAGGACCCACTGGTCCGAGGTGACCCCTGCCTACCTGTGGGTGAAGAGTGCCAGGTGGCCCCCTGTGACCTGGGGAAGGTCTCCCGGGGGGGGGGGGGGTAAAAAGCTTTCCCAGGTTGGGTGGGGGCTGGTGGCTGAGGATTCTGAGTCTTTGGCTTCCTCTGCCCATGACTATGGCTCTTGGGCTG
Source organism: Ichthyophis bannanicus (assembly GCA_033557465.1). Lineage (NCBI taxonomy): Eukaryota > Metazoa > Chordata > Amphibia > Gymnophiona > Ichthyophiidae > Ichthyophis > Ichthyophis bannanicus. The sequence continues at coordinate 363,731,576 of CM066033.1, read as the reverse complement.
AGTACCCTGTAGCTGTTGCCCTGAGTAGGATTGGTAATGACCCTGGTGAAAAGGCCCCTTCTTCCTCGGGAAGAGCGGTCTCTTCCCGACCATTTCTTTCAGGGAAGGGTCGAGGTCCTTGAGAGCCTTTGCCTGCTCATGACCTTGGGCCTCTATCTTGTCAGCCATGGGCTTGCCAAACAAGTTCTCCCCAGTGCAGAGGACATTGAGCAATTTTTCTTGCACTCATTGCTCGAGGTCTGCAGCCAGGCCTGGTGCCGGGCCCCAATGCCTGCTGCTGCTACCCGGGCTGCGGACTCAAAGCCACCGTAGGCGGGCTGGGATAGGAACATTGAACAGTCCCAGATCCCGGCCATCAGGGCTTGGAACCTTTGGAGGGGTTCTCCAATGAGGCCTGCGGACAAGCCTGCCAGCTCTTGGATGAAGCCTGTATCTGACAACTCAGCATGGAGTCCTGGAAACACCTGAACCTGAGGGTTCCCTGACTGGGGGAACAGAAGAATAATTCTTCTGGCTTTTGAGCTTTTGCATTGTGAACTCCACGACCATGGAGTTATATGGAAGTTGTGATTTTTGGAAACCCAGGCCCTTCTTGACGCGGTAGATGGCGTCGAGGCACCGGCTGACTACCGGCACCGAGGCCGAGATCTCCCACATCCGTAAGAGCAGACGCTCAAGGATGGGTTGCATCGGGACCATGAGGGTCTACTTCGGCAGGGACTCTTACTGGAGGATCTCCAGTTCTTCGGTTTGCGGGTCCTCCTCTGACTCAGTCGGGACTGAAAGGACCCAGGCCATATCCCAGACAAAGTCGTGGAAGGCAACGTCTTTGGGAGGGGACTGTTTCGAAGGAACGTCTTGGTTTTGAGAGGGGAGGCCTTGGTGTCGGTCTTCCAATCAGAGCTGGAGGGCCTCGAGGAATCCAAGGCTCGGGACTCCCAGCATTCGAGGTCGGCCCCGAGAAACCAGGATTCCCCAGTGGGTCTCTAGTTTGATTCCCAGAAACTGCCCAGGGAAGACCGGATGCCGGAGGACCAGGACCATGACCTCGATCAGTGCTGAGGGCTCATCCAAGGCCGGTGGCACTCAAGGCCTGGCTCAATGCCTGGGGACTCCCCCATAGTCGAGGGCCCGGTTGTCGGGGAAAATGATGCGGATGAATCTGACATTATCACTTGCTGCAGGGCCAGGATGGCAGAGATATTCTGCTCCAGGGCTGCCATTCTGGATTCAATGCCAGAAGGCTCCGCAACTTCGGCGTGGGCACCAAGGGGTCTTGGCCCTGACACAGGCACTCTCATGACTGCATCCTCGATGAGGACCATGGCCTCAGGGGAGCCTCACATGGTCACCGCCGGCCGAGGACTCCTCCTTAGAGACCTTAGGGGGCACTGCTCGGAGTCATCAGAGTTCTGCCACGGGACCTTGCTGGGTTTCCCCAGTGGAACCTCGACCGGAGTCTAGGATTTTTTTCTTTTTCTTTACAGGGACTGGCATCATTATGGAGGAGTCACCACTGCGGGACTCCGAAGACACCCAGGCCTTGTGGGAGGTGCCCAGCTTGGGGCTCAGCATCAGGGAAGCCGGGGCTGAGTCTGACCAAGAAAACATCCTCTCCTGCAATTGTGACCTTTTCTTGTTGGTTTTTGGAGTCATGGCCCGGCACAAGTCGCAGGTGGTACTGTCATGGTCCGGGCTGAGGTAGCACAAGCAGCAGTCGTGGGTATCTGTAACTGACATGGTTTGACTGCAGCAGTCACACTTTTTGAACCCACCGGGAGACATGATGGGGGACACCCGGCTGGAGTCAACGATCACCAGGCGCAAAATGGCACAAATGCCGGTCGAGGGCAAGCCTCGGCAAAAAAGGAGGGAAAAGCCGAGAACAGCACTGGCTCGAGGTGGGAAGGGGAACCGGTACACAACCAGGAAAAACAACACACTATTAAAGGTAAATTTTTAAAAGGAATTTTCCGGGACAAACGGGACAAGTGTCCGTTGGGCTCCATGGAAAAAAGGAGACTGAACAAGATGGCACCCTTGGGTGGGAAGGGGACCATGCATGTGTGGTAGCACATCCCAAAGGCTTTCTTTGAAAGCTGGGGAAATGCTCCGCGTGAGCTCCGTCGGCGCCGTCACCCATATGTGAGGACTGACTTCCTATTGTTCCTGGAGAATTGAGCAAAGTCATTGCTACAACCTGAAGGGAGCTACTGCAAGTTTGTATAGGAAGGCATAGTTAGAAGAACTATTAGCCCATACAGCACCACATGAAAAAAAAGCTTATTTCTAGCTCTGAAAGGAAAGACTAAAAGTGAGAGAGAAGAGGCAGAATTAGATAAAGATGGAAAAGAGGGAAGATGATGGCAAAAAGAAAGCAAGGAAGGAAATAAAAGAAGAATACAATCAGGGAGTACAGAAGAGGGAAGTAGGAAATAGGGCACAGAAGAGAGATAATAAGAAAAAATAAAAAGGAAGGGAAGGACAGGACAGGACACTGGAAAATGAGAAGGGAAGGTAACAGAAGGGAAGGAGGGAAAAGGGGGGGATGAAGAAAGAAAGAAACAGAAGAAATATTTTATCTGACAGTAAACCCAGTATCGCTTTCTTACAACCATGGAAAAAGTTAGTGGTACCAATACCATACAATTTGTCATCATTCCTCACAGTCACAGCATGGATGCCAAAGACCGCACAGGCGTGGAGATCTAACTACCTTCTTAAAAAAAAAGGGAGGGTAGAGGCACACTAGAAGGGCAGTGTGAGGATGACCGCATTGTCACTGCCCATATTTTACCTATTGATAAAGAATTTTGGTTTTGTAAAGTTATCATCTTTCATGAATACTAAATAACAAAAAAAAAAAGGAAAACAATTTAAATGGAAAAATTTTACATACCGGATAATTTTCTTTCCTTGAAGCCTGCTAGACCAGTCCAGACGAGTGTGTTAAGCTCCCTTGCCAGCAGGTGGAGGCAAACTTGAGCATCTTTCAATTAAGTCAGACGGTATATCTGCTGGTGCAGCACAGAGAAGCCAGTATGATACTTTCCAAGCAAGCAAGACTTAAAAACGCAGAAGAAACTCAACAACTATTAGTATTAATTACCAGTCAATCAGAACAAACATTTGGAACAAGTATTTGGGTTTTACCATAGTCTGATTTCAGAGCCCAATACAGAATCAGAAATGCAATTCAATGGCAGCAGGGGTTCCCAACCTATAGGAAGGTCTTCCAGAGCAGGTCCTGGACCGATCTAGAAGGATTCAAGGAAAGAAAATTATCCGGAATATAAAAAAAAAATTGTATCATCCTGCTAGACCTGTCCAGATGACTGGGATGTACCCAAGCAGTCAGGACCCAGGACAGAAGGAAGACGATGCTCTGGCCAAAATCACCTTACCAAAGGCGCCATCAGCTCCAAATCCCACAGCAACCTGTAGTGTTTTTACAGATGTCTTCCGGACACACCAAGGGGGACTCTGCCCAGGAGGCAGCCTATGTCCTATTGGAGTGAGCCCCGACTCCCTCCAGGATTTACTTTCTAGCCAAAATGTATGCTGAACTACTGGCTTCTTTGATGCAGGGGAAAATTGAGGACTTGGCTGCTGTCTGTCCTTTCCTCGGACCACTGGAGACGAAATGGTCATCGGACCAGGAAAAGGGTTGGTTACTTCCAAGCATCTGAGAAACACCCTCCTCATGTCTACCAGATGTAGAGATGAATCCGATCAAAGAATGCTGCTACTACTACTATCACTTTTGAGAAGGTGCAAAGCACCATGGCCATGCAAAACACTAGAGCCCGAACTGGAAGTGCTGGCCCAGGATGCAGAAGCAGAGGAGTCACTGATGCTGCTCTGTGATGGGAATATGAAAATACACATCAGCCAAATCTAGGGAGGTAAGAACTCCTCTGACCAAATGCATGGAATGACCGACCAGATGATCTCCATAAGGAAGTAGGAGACTCAGTGTTTGGAATTGTCTGCCTTCAGGTCCAGAATAGGCCAAAAGGAGCTGCCTTTCTTGGGCACTACAAAATAATTGGAATAGCAGCCCCGACTTTGCTCTGCAGAAGGCACTGGTAAAATAGCTAATTACCTTCCTGCTTCTTGGGCTGCTAGATCAATAAAAATCTATATCTATTAATTTGAACTATTGAGGTCTCAGACTTATTATAGCTCTGCCATAAGGACTAAACGTCCGTTATCGTGGCAGCGAGCCCTTTTGCATCAACGACCTCGTGAGTGTGAGCGGATAAACAAGCACAACCCTACAGACCCAAATAAATTATTTAAAAGTCCAAAACTCGTGTTCTTATCTGTGCTAAAAAACAGCCCACTCTCATGGATTTGAGTGTTGATCCCGACGCCTCCCTTTGGTACCAGTATAGCGTTTCACAACGCCAACTTTCATCAGGGGATCTGTCCACTACTCCGATCCAACTCTGCCGTTCCTAATAAACCACACATAAAAAGAATAATCAACCCTCTATTAAAAGCATCCTAAAATGAAAACTTACAAACCACCCTAAAACCTATGTTCCAACTACTAAAAAGAACTAAACCCACCTTTTAAAACTCCATAGCTGCCCACGTTTCACCAAGAGAATCTCCGAGTCAATGAAATGGTAACACGAAACGCCGCGCATGCGGACTAACAAACGTGTCTCCTATCATATAGGAGCCACTCCTACTCATACTAAGCTATAATAAGTCTGAGACCTCAATAGTTCAAATTAATAGATATATTCTTTGTTATAATAATTTTTTGAAGATAAATTAAGCATCCAGTTATACGTGAACGCATTTTTTTTGTGTAAGCTGTGATTTAGACGTTCAGTAATTTGACCAAAGAGGAAGTGTGAGATCAATAAAAATGGCTACAGAACCATGAGTCATAATTCAAATACCCAAACCTTTTTCCTTTATATATCCTCCCTCTCAACTGTCTTTGGCTAGAGGCTACAAATCATAGTGTCCTCTGAAACCCAGCTAACACTGATCCTATATCCAATGAATACATGTCATATTCTGGGTTGTTTAGGATTTCTTCTTCCCTTCACTCCTCTGGCTATGAATGGCATTTCTACAGCAACCCCAGTCTTGGCTGGCCTGAAAAGCAGAAGCCTAGCCCAGGAACTGAACTCAGGTGTTTCATATGGCAGTGCTTGCTATTTGCCACTGAGCTAACATAAAAGATGTAAATATTTCAAAATAACAAAAATTAAGTAAATATCCTAACAATTACTAGAAAGGAAAAAGAAAAGTAGGGCTCTTTACGAATGCAATGGAACAAAAACAAAATTGAATAAACCTTTCTGAGTTGACCCATGTTAGAAATTAAGCCTAACACTGATGGCTTAAAAAAAACACACATTTCCTTTTTAAAGCTGCCCTGTTGCCGGATTTGAAGGTTCTTGCTACTACTTCATAATTTTCCCCATCCTGGGCATGTCAGAAGTGAGTCACGAGCGCACCAAAACATCACAGGGAATGATATGGGATTTGGATGTACATGGATTAAAACATTCCAAAGGATTAATCAAGTGAGCACACTACAAGGATACTGAAGAATGGGAACTTCAGTGTGCATCTCTGGAAAACATCAAAGTACACCTAACAACAAAATTTTATAAAAACAATGACACTATTTTTCACTTCATTTTGAAATCAAGTCACAGTCATGAAAAACTATACTAACAGTGCAAGTACGCAAGCTAAATTACATGAACGCAGATTTTACCTTAGGCAACTAATATTTCCACTCATCACATACAGCAGCTGCTATTGGTGTTTAGATGACTATCATGTTAAATCATTTTAGAGCTATGTTGGGAAGATTCTGTATTTACATGCACATTCTTAAGAAATACAAGATGGGCTTAACAGCAAACAGAAAAATATTTAATAAACTGCTGCCCAGCCTTTCAGGCCAGATAGCAAGGGGCGAACAACAGCTGTGAGATCTGTTAGGAAGAGGCCACTCGGAGTCTAAGCTCTAGACAGGCAGCTGTTTCTGCTGCAGAGCTGGGTGATGCCCTCGAGTATCTCAAGACCTCAAGAGATTCAAGGACCAAGTATGAGAAAACTATAAAAAGTAAAATTTGTAAGAGAGCTATGTAGAAATGAGAGTCAACAAACAAGTAGCATGGCAACCACAATGCTTTACTTTAAAAAAAAAAAAAGCTATGCTATCACACTGAGCATGCTTTCAGAATTAGTAAATTGCTGTCTCCTACGGTTTCAAGAGGCCTAGGCTAGCAATACATACAAAAGAGGAGAGAAAAACAATGGTGTTACCTCTCCGTTAGAAGGCTCAAAGTAATGCTGCCTATCTACAAATTTTCTTAAATATGCAAAATTGAATAAATGAATCTTACCACGTATCTGAGTCAGATATAGAATTAGTGTCTAAAAGGGCAACAGTTACATTAGATTAGGTGTTCTGGTCTTCCTGCATTGACTTTATGAAAAGAATCATATAAAACCCCACCCACTCTCCCTTCGGTCTTTACTGCCAAACCTTTGAAACATTTTGGAATTAAAGGCCTTTGCAACATAGACCAAAAATACAACATGTACAAAGGGGTCAATTTTCAAAGGGTTTAGGCTCCTAACTTTGGTGCATGCTTACTAAAGGGTGCTAACGGCTAGCAATAACTATTAAGGCAGGCTCGTGGTAGCGGCTACCATGTGCTAAAAAGCAGCTAGTGCAAAAAGATCGAGGTGGGTTCTGGGCATGGCAGTTGATGACAGTTAGCATGCAGGACAGCACCACATGCAAGCTGTGACTGCTGATAGTGCGGTTCCACTTAATGTCACCAAGAGTGAATGTGCAGATGTGTTACTGGCAGCCAATAAGCCCAGCCGGTGCCATTCTTCACAATTAGATCTGTGGTACCATGCCCCCATCACAGAATACAAATGGCATACATTAAAGCCCTCCAGAATACATCCCCATAGAACTCCCCCCTAACCCTGACCCTCATCACACTGAGCCCCCCTCATGGATCTTACCCAGGGGCTCCTTAGTGGTCTCAGTGGTCACTGGGGCAGGAACAGTCCTTCACTCCTGCGCCAGCTGTGGCAGCTGCCAAAAGGGCAGCTCTGACAGCTAGGGATACTGTTGCCATTTTGACAGCCACCGTAGCTGGGGCAGGAGCAGAGGAGGATTGTTCCTGCCCTGATGATTACTGAGACCACTAGGTAGCTCCTAGGTGAGACCCAGGGGTTGAGGTGGGGCCTTGTAGGGATCTGTTTGGGGAGGTCCTGAATGGATGCCGTTTGCTTTCTCGGGGGGGGGGGGGGGGAGACAGGGTACAGGGTACTTGGAGGAGGGGAGTTGTGATCAATAAAGTAGGTGTGTACACCACCGGGGTCTGGACATCACACCTCTGCCATTTTCTTAGTTGAACACCGCTGTGGTGCCCGACCTATGCTAATAGGCCTGTGCTATCTGCTGAGACAGAGAACACAAGCCCTTGCAGTAAGTGCCTGCCCTACACAGTAAATGCATGGCAGATGCTGGGCACATATCCTGCATTTACAACACTTAACTTTAACTACAAAACCTAAGGTGCGATACGTGCAAATACTTACTGCACTTTAGTAAACATGCCCCTTTGAGAGTTAAGCTCCTAAGCTGGCCTGTTTAAAAATTTACTAGCTCCGAGTTCCTAAATTTATACTCCAAGGACAAATTATCTATACGTGTTAATTTTCTTTCCTTGAATCTTGCTAGACCAGCCAGGGGTGGCCAACTCCGGTCCTAGTGCCCCACGATCCAGCCTGGTTTTCAGGATGTCCCTAATGAATATTCATGAGACATATTTGCATACAGTGGGGGTAGTGTATGCAGATATACCTCATGAATATTCATTAGGTACATCCTGAAAACCAGGCTGGATCGTGGTGCAGAACCGGAGTTGGCCACCCCTGTGCTAGACTAATCCAGACAAGTGGGTTATGCTCCCTAGTCAGCAGGTGGAGGCAGACCAGAGCAATGTTCAGTGATGTCATCACTAGTATAGCATTGAGAGAAGCTGGTATGACACTTCCCAAACAATAAGCAAGACTGAAAAACTCAGAAAAAACTCTGAAAAATTATTAAACAATAATAACTTTATAAAAACTATTGGCTCTCTTACCATTCTTATCTTTGCATCAGGAACAAACTAATATTGCAAACACAGCCACAGGAGAGCTCCTTAACCTGTAACTAAGCCTTCTAAGGGAGGGCCCTGAACTAATCTAGCAGGATTCAAGGAAAGAGAATTAAACAGGTATGGAAAATTTCTCCTTCCTTATCCTGCCAGTCCAGACGAGTGGGATATACCCAAGAAGTCAGAATCTAAGGTAAGAGGAAGATGACGCACTGGACAGAACTGTTCTGCCAACAGCGCCATGCACTCTAGCTCCATCATACAAACTGGAGTAGCCACCTAGTGGTTATAGCAACAGCTTAGTACTCAAGCGATCTGGGTTTGATTCCCACTGTCGCTCCTTGTGACCTTGGGCAAGTCACTTTACCCTCCATTGCCCTCAGGTACAAACTTAGATTGTGAGCACTCTGGGGACAGGAAAATATATACTACCTGAATGTAACTCCCCTTGATCATCTCCTGGAAAGGCATGAGCTAAATACTAATAATAAAGGTACTCAGTGTGTATCAGGCAGCTGCCTTGCAGAAGCCCTTCAGAGACACCAAGTCAGTCTCAGCCTATGAGGCAGCTTGCACCTTGGTGGAATGAGTTCAAATGCCTTCTAGCACCCACTCCACACACAGGACCGTAGGCTAAACCAACAGCCTTATAAATCCAGCAGGCAATCAAGAACTTTATTTTATTTATTTATTTGAACTCATTTTTATACCACTCCTTCCAGTGATCAGCAGCGGTTTACATTTAACATTTAACTCTGCAAAGTTAGCAGTTACATACAACAGTAATAGGGAACTTTGAACATGGAAATGGTAACATTAAGTTCAATAACAAACTATTTACATAATAGAATACATATGTTACAGCATATATGGTATTATTAACTATATACAAAGGTTTATGATGTGATACAGTAAGAGATATTACATGCATGTGGGATTTACAGTTTAATTAATTCATTGAGGATTTGAATTTTCATATGGTACAAATGGGTGCATGGATGAACCGATCTGCTTCACCTCCTTGAAGAAAGAGTATGTTGCTAAGGAAACTCCCTGAACTCACCGCTGGTAGAACGCAAGGGATATCATCTAAAATCCTTGTGAGGGCTTAGCACCAAGCCTTGGTCCAACCCTGACACTGTAAGAATGCCAATACGGTGACTATGCCCACCTTTCTGACATCCAGGGCCTGAGGGGAACACCATGTCTCAAGGATCCTCCAAACTCTGATACAGGCTAGGGATTTTGAGGACCTCCTGACCCTTAGAAGAGAGGATGTCAACTACTACTCCAATGTCTCTTCTAGAAAAAAAATTAGAGCTTATGCCTTTCAAGGGAAGCTGTAACAGAGAATGGAGTGGTATCCTCAATGAACAGAGGATCCTGTCGCAGAAGACCCCTCTCTTGTGGCAGTAACAGAGGGGGACCCGCCAACAGGATCAATAGAGGAATGTACCAAGACTTGTGCTACCAGAATGACCAAGCCTGGGTGAAACAGGATTCTGCACAGAAGATGGCTCATCACGGGCAAGAGAGGGAAAGATCTACAGAAGGGCTTCCAAGTGACTGAAGACGTTCCCCACCTTCGTATTCTCCCCGGTGGTCATCAGGTCAAACACTGGCAAGTCTCATCTTTACACTGCAAGGTTGAATGCATGTGGGCTAAACTCCCACTCACCTGGATCCATGGTGTTTCGACTTAAGATAGTAACATAGTATTATGGCAGCAGATAAAGACCACTATGGTCCATCTAATCTGCCCAGCAAGGCGGCAAGAGTAGGTGCACTTGCCGCTCCGTGTAGGTCACCCCTCCCCATGCCTTTGTTTAGGGGTGTACTCACCGCTCCGTGTAGGTCACCCCTATTTGTTCAGATATAAGAGATAGTTAATGTTTATTTTGATTTTATCCTGTTGCTATAAAGGGATCCACTGTGTCTGTCCCATGTCATTTTGAATTCTGACACTGTTTGCTGCCACCACTTCCATCGAGAGGGCATTCCAAGCATCCACCATCCTTTCAGTGAAAAAGTATTTCCTGACATTGCCTTTCAGTATACCCCCTTGCAGCTTTATGTTATGGCCTCTAGTTTTATAGCTTCTCCGTCTTTGGAAGAGGTTTGTTTGTCCATTAATACTCTTAAGTATTTAAAGGTCTGAATCATATCTCCCGTACCTCCTCTCCTCCAGAGTGTACATATTTAGGTCTTCGTCTCTTCTCATAAGTCTTCTGACGCAGGCTCCAAATCATTGTGGTTGCCTTCCTCTGAACCGCTTCCAGCCTTTTTATATCCTTTGCAAGATATGGTCTCCAAAACTGAATACAATACTCCAAGTGAGGCCTCACCAGCAACTTGTACAGTGGCATTAGTACCTCTTCCTTTCTGCTGGAAATTCCTCTCTATATGCAACCCAGTATCCTTCCGGCTTTTGCCACCACCTTGTCACACTGTTTTGCCACCTTCAGATAGTCAGAAACAATAACTCTGAGGTCCTGCTCCTGGTCCAGGCACATCAATCTCTCACCCCCATCGCATACAATTCCCTTGGGTGATCAACTACCCTAAGAGCAGCCTAGTGCCTTATCAGGACTTGGATTTTCTGGGGGATGGCTTCTACAGCCACTTAAAAAGGATGTTTCTCATTGGAGAGACTGGTTAAGCTGTGACTTCAGCTCAAGAGTTCCTGCTCTCAGGCAACTCACAGGGCTAGGGACTATCTGCAACTCTTGGTGGTCGATGGTGTTGATCTTGGAACTCTGGTGCCTTGGGCCAGAGTGTATATGCATTCTCTGCAGGGCCTATCTTCTGTTCTGTTGGTCTCCCAGCTGTTCGATCAGCACCTGCCTCTTCCCTGAAGGATCAAGGGGGAGTTGACCTGGTGGCTACAGCCTCACCCCTTGAAGGATGGGATGCCTCTGGAGGCTCCAAATCACTTCACATTAAATCTTAACTGCCAGTCATTAGACCATTCTTCCAGCTTTTGTAGATCTTTCCTCATGTTATCTATTCCCTCAGGGGAGTCTACTGTGTTGCAAATTTTGGTGTCATCTGCAAAAAGACAGACTTTTCCATTCATCCCTTTGGCAATATCACTCACAAATATATTGAGCAGTACCGGTCCCAGGACCGAACCCTGGGGCACACTGCTAATCACCTTCCTTTCATCAGAGTGAGTTCCGTTTACCATCACCTTCTGTCGTCTGTCAGTCAACCAATTTCTGATCCAGTTCACCACCTTGGGACCCATCCCCAAGCTATAGAGTTTATTGATAAGTCTCCTATGAGGAACAGTATCCAAAGGCTTTGTTGAAATCTAGGTAAATCACATCCATCACATGCCCTTGATCTAGTTCTCTGGGCACCCAGTCAAAGAACTCAATAGTGAAAACAGAGCAGAAGTATTTGTTTAGCATTTTTGCTTTTTCAATGTCACTTTCCACAAATCCGTTCCCAGCACTTTTGAGTCCTGCAATTCCACCTCTGATTTTCCTCCTCTCCCGAATATACCTGAAAAAGGTTTTGTCGCCACACTTCGCATCTTTAGCCATCTTTTCTTCTACCTTTGATTTTGCTATCCTTATTTCTCTTTTTGTGTCTTTTAGTTTGATCTTGTATTCTTTTCTGTGTTTCTCTGTTTGTGAGCTTCTGAATTTTGTGAAAGCTGTGTTTTTTTGCCTTTATTTGTACAGCCACTTCTTTGGAGAACTAAATAGGTTTTGTTTTTATTTTCCTTACATATGTATCTGTTGCACCTTCTATTGCCTCCTTTAGTTTTAGTCCATTGCAATTCCACTTCCCTTATCCGCTCCCACCCTATCAACTCTTCCTTCAGGTACTTGGCCATTTTACTGAAGTCAGCATTTTTGAAGTCTAGGATTTTGAGCTTGCTGTGATTGGATTCCACCTTGGCTTTTATCTCAAATCGCACCATGTGATGATCACTGCTGCTCACATGGGCACACACCTGAATATTCAACACGCTATCTCCGTTGGTGAACACTAAATCCAGCATGGAGCTTTCCCTGGTCGGTTCCATCACCATTTGTTTAAGTGACGCATCTTGGAAGGCATCTACAATTTTTTTTACTTCTTTCCATATTTGCAGAAGGAACACTCCAATCCACATCAGGTAGATTAAAGTCACCCAATATGATCACTTCCCCCTTCATAGCTATCTTTGCAATATCAACAATCAATTTGCAATCCATTTCTTCGGTTTCAGATGGAGGCCTGTAGACCACCCCAGTATGGATGACTGTGCCATCTCCTCTTTCCAACACAATCCAGAGTGCATCTTCTTTTCCCCATGTTCCCTGCATTTCAGCAGCTTTAATATTGCTTTTGACATAACAGGGCTACTCCTCCTCCTTTTCTACCCCTATCTCTTCTAAATAGATTATAGCCAGCTATGTCTATATCCCATTCATGCAACTCATTAAACCATGTTTCTGTAATGGCCACAATGTCCAAGTCCATTTCCACCATTAAGGCTTCAAGATCAGGAACTTTGTTGGCTAGGCTTCCAGCATTTGTACTCATTGCTTTCCACCATTTATTGAATAGCTTGCCTGCCTTTTGCATGGATTTGGTTCTACACGCCCCTTTCCGCTTGCCATTGATGTGGTGTTCAAAAGTGTGGCTGCTGACTTAAAAAGTCAGTTTGCACATTGTCGACTCCCACTATGTTAACCACTACTACTACATTATTATTATTATGATTATTATTATTATTATTATTATTAAACTGCCAAAAGAGCCACCAGATCTGCCTCCGCCCATCAGCACCCCGCCATCTCTATGAGTGCTGCCTTCTTCGTTTACATGCACCACTGCCGTGACATTATTTGAGAATACTCTACCCAATTTGCCCTCAAAGAAGGTCTTATATCTCTCCAGAACTAGGTGGATCGCTCTGGCCTCTACTTTTGAGTACCCAGAAGTGTTCCTGAGGGGACCAGCACCCCTGCACAAACTGCATCTGACAGTGCACTCCCCAGCCCAGAAGGCCAGCATCAGTAGTTATCACTTGATTTGAAGCCTCCAGAGGCATCCCATCCTTCAAGGGGTGAGGCTGTAGCCACCAGGTCAACTCCCCCTTGATCCTACAGGGAAGAGGCAGGTGCTGATCGAATAGCTGGAAGACCAACAGAACAGAAGATAGGCCCTGCAGAGAATGCATATGCACTCTGGCCCAAGGCACCAGAGTTCCAAGGTCAACACCATCGACCCCAGGAGTTGCAGATAGTCCCTAGCCCTGTGAGTTGCCTGAGAGCAGAAACTCTTGAGCTGACGTCACAGCTTAACCAGTCTCTCCAGTGAGAAACATCCTTTTTAAGTGGCTGCAGAAACCATCCCCCAGAAAATCCAAGTCCTGATAAGGCACTAGGCTGCTCTTAGGGTAGTTGATCACCCAACCCAGCTTTTCCAGTCACCCGATCACCTGGGTTGTGTTGGCCCTAGAGTCTTCCATGGAGTCTGTTCAAATCAGCCAGTTGTCCAGATAAAAGTGCACCTGGATCCCCTGCTTGTGCAGAAAGGCCGCCACCATCACCACGACCTTCGAGAAAATGTGGGGTGTCCTCGCTAAACTAAAGGGCAGGGCCTGCAAATGGAAATGGCAGTCTAGGATACAGAAGTAGCAATACTGCTGATGCTGCTCCCTGACTGGAATATGAAAAGTATGCCTCAAAAGGTCCAAGGAGGTGAGAAACTCTTCTTACTGGACTGGTGGATGACTGAGCAGATGGTGTTGAAGCGGAAATGTGGCAACTCTGACCTTGGCATTGACCCCTTTCATGTCCAAGATGGGGCAGAAGGACCTGCCTATTCTGGTCATCAAAGTAAATGGAATACTGTCCCTGACCTCATTCTACAGAGGGTAGGGATACGATAGCATGCAACTGCAGGAGGTACTGAAGAATTTCCTCAACTGCCACTCTCATTGCTAGAGAACTGCAAACAAAAGACTCCACAAAGATATCTTGAAAGGGCTCTGCAAACTCCAATGAATACCCTTCTCTGCTGGCCTTGAGAACTCAAAGATCTGGATGTCATTGAGATGACTTACTAGCTCCTGAAGGTGCTCCCGCTGAGTCTTGGGACTGCTAGGATCCTCACAAGGGCTGACCATTCTTGGGTTAGAATTACAGGAGAAATAGTCTGGGCCTAAAGCCTTTCTAGTCCTGAAATGCCCACATACTACCCAGTGAGCCTTAACAAGAGGAAGCTCTGGGCTTATCTGCAGGGAGCCTCTGTGGGCAAGCCTCTCCAAGGTCCTTTACCAGATTTTTCAGATCCTCCACAAAGAGTAACTGGCTCCTGAAGGAGAGCTTACTCAGTCACAGTTTGAATGCGAAGTCAGCTGAATAATTCTGGGGCAGTAGTATTCATAGTAATAATAATAATAATTCATTTATTGATTTATAAACTACCCTTTGAAAAAAATCACCAGAGCAGTGAATAATATACAATCAACAAAAACACAGACCCCTCTCATCCCTACCTCCAAACTCTTCCCAGAAAACCCCACTTCACAAAGACCCCTACCAAATGGCCATGTCGTCAATCTCCTATGAAATCATGTATAATTCAGCTCCTTTCTTAGTAAACTCACTTTGATTATGCCACGGTGCATGCAGATTTTGCTGAGGTATAACCACTCTCCATGTTGGCAATACCCCATTAAGGCAACCTCATATATACTATTTTTCAGCATTACAGGTTCTCTCTCTTCTCGGTAAGCAGTTCCTTCCATTTATTTTCATAATGTCAACCTTAGACACAAGGGAACAAGTTTTCTGAAAAGTTTGCAAACTTGGTCCCTTGTGTCTAAGGTTGCCATTATGAAAATGGAGCCAAGAAAGGCCAGTATTTCTCTACAGTTCTCCTAAGGGGCACACTCACTGGGCACCCTAGATGCTGATCTTTTATCACATTGAAGATTGTGCACCATTTAGTATGTCTGTCACATAAACACTACAAAGTTACTCAGCAAGTCCACTTAAGAATCACTTTGCTGCTCTGAGGGAACAAGTCCGTTCTCTAGAGGCTAGAGTAGCAGACTTGGAAGACATAAGACAGACAAAGAGGTACATAGACGAGACCTACAGGGATATAGTCCTGAAGTCCCACCTCCAGTCTGGCAGCATCCCTGTTGCCATGGAGGAGAGAGGTCACGTGACAGAAGAGCATCACCCTGGTGTGGCAGGAAGTAATCCTGTAACTAGGACCTGTCCTCCAGGTGATGTAAAACCCTCTCGCACCGAGGAAGTTTCTCCAGGGCCATGTGCCCATGAGGGAAGGATTAGCACAGCCGTTATAGTTGGTGATTCGATCATTAGACATGTAGATAGCTGGGTGGCTGCTGGACGTGAGGATCGCCTGGTAACATGCCTGCCTGGTGCAAAGGTAGCAGACCTCACGCGCCACCTAGATAAGGTCTTAGATAGTGCTGGGGAGGAGTCTGCTGTCTTGGTACATGTCGGTACAAATGACATAGGAAAATGTGGTAGGGAGGTTCTGGAGGCTAAATTTAGGCTTTTAGGTAGGAAGTTGAAATCCAGAATTTCCAGGGTAGCGTTCTCCAAAATGCTTCCCGTTACACGCGCAGGACCCAAAAGGCAGGCAGAGCTCCGGAGTCTCAATGTGTGGATGAGACAAGGGTGCAAGGATGAGGGTTTTGGATTTGGTAGGAACTGGGGAACATTCTGGGGAAAGGAGGGGCTCTTTCGAAGGGTGGGCTTCACCTTAACCGGGATGGAACCAGGCTGCTGGCATTAACCTTTAAAAAGGAGATAGAGCAGCTTTTAAACTAGATAATAGGGGAAAGCCAACAGTCGCACAAGAGCACATGGGTCGGAAGAATGTATCCTTGAAGGATACTACCAAAAGCAGAGAGGTTCCAAAAAAGAGTAAAGTAGCCCAAATGCCCTCGAATATGGAGCAGACAGAGCTTAAAGATCCCAAATTACCCATGCCTACCAATAGCCAAATTAATAAGAATAAAATACAGTCTCTAAAATGCTTGTATGCAAATGCTAGAAGTCTAAAAAATAAGATGGTAGAGTTAGAATATATAGCACTAAATGAGAGGTTAGATATGACTGGAATCTCAGAGACATGGTGGAAGGAGGACAACCAGTGGGACACTGATACCTGGGTACAAACTATATTGTAATGATAGAGCTGATCAAATTGGTGGAGGGGTTGCGCTCTATGTTAGAGAGGGCATTGAGTCAGAAAGGATTAAAGTTTTGCAGGAAAAAAAATTTGCTGTAGAATCTCTATGGATTGAAATTCCATGTAAAAAGGAGAAGGCGATGGCAGTGGGGGTGTACTATCAACCTGCCTGGCCAAAATGAACAAATGGATGATGAAATGCTCAAAGAAATCAAGGAAGCTAACAAAAGTTACAGCACAGTAATAATGGGTGATTTCAATTACCCCGGTATCGACTGGGTCAGTGTCATGGCAGGACATTCTAGGGAGATAAAGTTCCTAGATGAAATAAAGACGTAATTAGGTCTTACCTGCTAATTATTGTTCCTGAAGGAACGACAGTCCAGTCCCTTACTTCTGGGTTGCGTAACCCTTCCAGCAGCTTGGAGGCTGAGCTCATCCTTTTTGAGGATGGGGCGGTATAAATACCACTGGCGCCACCCACAGAACCCAGTATTCTAATGCAAAAGTAGGCTTGAACAGAAACCAAAATACTAAAATTAGTCAAAGGTAAACACACGACAGCCCAAAGGAACCTTTTATTTATTTATTTATTTATTTATTTTTAACTGCAAGAGGTAGTAGGGAAAAAAGGGAGGGAAGGAGGGGAGGGGAGGAGGAAGTTTGCCTGGGCTTGCCAGAACTCTCCTTCCCCTGGGCCTCCGAACTTGGTCCAATGGTCCTTCTGCGCTGGTTCGGCCCCGCCTTCGGTCCACTGTACTTTACCCTACCTATTGGAACATAACAACCATAAACGGATCTGGGAGGGAACAGGGACTGGACTGTCGTTCCTTCAGGAACAATAATTAGCAGGTAAGACCTAATTACTTCTTCCTTATCGTCACTCCAGTCCAGTCCCTTACTTCTGGGATGTAACAGAGCAGTTCAGGCCTGGGAGGGGTCCGCTATCCCAGACCGAAGAACCGCCTCTCCAAACCGAGAATCAGCTGACCCCTGAATATCCAGCCTGTAGTGTTTGGTAAAGGTATGCAGAGAGGACCAAGTGGCCGCTCTGCAAATGTCCAGCAGCGGAACTAAGCTATACTCCGCCCAAGAAGTAGCCTGCGCCCGCGTTGAATGTGCGCGCAGACCTCCTGGAACCTGCTTTCCCTTCAGGATATAGGCCGAAGCGATAGCTTCCCTGATCCACCTAGAGATAGAGGCCTTGGCCGCCACCTCCCCTTTGTGTGGTCCCCCAAACTGGATGAATAGACGTTCGGACTTCCGAAAGGACGCCGTGCGGGAGAGATAAAGCTTCAGTGCTCTGCGGATGTCCAGAAGACGTAGTTTCCCCCATGCTCTCCTTGCTCCTCTGCCGGGAAAGACGGGAGCGAAACTGACTGGTTCACATGAAAAGGAGAGATGACCTTGGGTAAGAAAGAGGGAACTGTCCGCAAGACCACCTTCTCCCTGAAAAAAGTAATAAAGGGGGTCTGAGAGGACAGAGCTTGAAGTTCTGAGACGCGTCTGGCCGAGCAAATGGCAACCCGAAAGACTGTCTTCAGAGTAAGATCCTTTAGGGAGGCTCTCTTTGCCGGCTCGAAAGGCTCCCTGGTCAGGGCATTTAACACCAGATTGAGATCCCAAGGGGGTAACACCGATCTTTGCTGCGGCCGCAGGCGCCTAACTGCTCTTAGGTACCTGGCCACATCCGCGTGCTCTCCTAAGGGTTTACCACGAATCCTACCTCTATAACAAGAGATAGCAGCTAACTGTACTCGTAAGGAGCTGGGAGCAAGGCCCTTCTCGAACCCTGCTTGTAAGAATTCCAGGACCTCCAGGACAGAGGCCGACAGGGGTTTCTTTCGGTGCTCCGCACACCATGCCTCGAAGATGCGCCAGACCCTAACATAGGAAAGACAGGTTGAGCGCTTTCGAGCGTTCAATAAAGTAGAGATTACTGAACCCGAATACCCTCGCTTCCGGAGCCATGCCCTTTCAATAGCCAGGCCGTAAGCAAGAATCGATCCACGTGAGGCATCAGAACCGGCCCTTGTCTCAACAGACCCTTCCTGCAGGGGAGCCGCCAAGGCCGGTCGATCGATAGCCTTACTAGGTCCGCATACCAGGGACGGCGCGGCCAATCCGGAGCTATGAGGATCACCAAACCTCGGTGGGCTTCCAATCGTTGTAGAACCCTTCCGATGAGGGCCCACGGGGGGAATACATATAGGAGCCCCTCCGAGGGCCATCTCTGGGCTAATGCGTCTAAGCCTTCGGACATCCTTTCCTTCCTTCGGCTGAAGAATCTGCTTGCCTTGGCTGAGGCATACCGTGCCATGAGATCCATGACTGGAGGACCCCAACGAGCTACAATCTGATAGAAGACCTCCTGGTCCAGCTCCCACTCACCATGGTCGATCTTGAACCTGCTGAGGTAATCGGCCATAGAGTTGTCCGTTCCTGCCTCATGCTGTGCTGACAGAGCCTCCAACCGGACTTCGGCCCACTGGAACAGGCTGTCCGCTTCCTTTTCCAAGGAGGGGCTGCTTGTACCCCCCTGGCGATTGATGTAAGCCACCGCGGTGACATTGTCTGAGAAGACGCGAATTGCCTTTTGTCGAACTAAGGGCTCGAGTGCCTTGAGCGCCAGGGCTACCGCTCGGAGCTCCAGCCTGTTGATGGACCACTGAGACTTCGTTAAGGACCACCGACCCTGGACGAACTGGTCCTCGCAATGCGCTCCCCAGCCTGTCAGGCTGGCATCCATCGTCAGAAGTGACCACTGCGGGGACTCGAGAGGTATCCCGCACTCCAGGTTCCCCGGGCACCGCCACCACTGTAGGGCATTCCTGGTTCGGGGAGCATAGGGCATCCGCATAGACAAAGGATGATGCCGAGGAGACCACCGACGCAACAGGGCCCTCTGCAGGGGTCGCATGTGAGCTCTGGCTCATGGAACTACATCTATTGTTGCCGCCATGGTTACTAGCAACTGAAGATAATGCCACGCCGTAGGGATTCGTCGGTTCAGGAATTGTGACACCAGGGTCCTTAGGTCCCTTGCCCTCTTCTTGGATAGAAAAACTCTTCCTCTTCTGGTGTCGAATCTTGCTCCGAGATACTCGAGCTCCTGAGAGGGAATCAACCTGCTCTTTGCCCGATTGATGACCCAGCCTAGCTCCTCTAGGACTTCTACCACTCTGGTAGTGGCTGAGCGACTCTCCTTCTCCGACTTCGCCCGGATCAGCCAATCCTCTAGGTAGGGGTGAACCATGATTCCCTCCTTTCTCAGGGCAGCCGCAACCACTACCATTATCTTGGTGAAGGTCCGAGGAGCTGTAGCTAGCCCTTAGGGCAGCGCCTGGAACTGAAAGTGACCTCTCGGTACCATGAATCTCAGGAACTGTTGATGGGACCTTCGGACCGGGATATGTAAATAGGCTTCCGTCAAATCTAAGGCAGTCAGGAACTCTCCGCTCCTTACCGATACTATGACCGACTTTAGGGTTTCCATCTGGAAGTGAGGCACTTTGAGGCAGCGATTGACCTGCTTCAAATCCAGGATCGGGCGAAATGAACCTTCCTTCTTTGGAACTACAAAATAAATCGAGTATCGACCGGAGCCGCATTGGTCTGGCGGGACAGGGGCCACCGCTCCAAGTGCTATGAGCCTTGAGAGTGGCATCTACCGCCGCTCTCTTTACCGAAGATCCGCAGGGAGACTGAACAAAGGCTGGGCGTATTTCTTTTGCAAATTCGACGGCATAACCCTCTCGGATTACCTCTAGGACCCATTGATCGGACGTGACTCGGGACCAGGCGGAAAGGAACTGCTTCAGACAGCCCCCAATCAGCAGGTCCCCCACCTGGACCCCCGCTTTCTCATTGTGGTTTTCTAGGTCCTGCGGAGGAGGAGGTCCCAAAACCTCTCCCTGCTCCCCAAAATCCTCTGAAGCTTTGGCCCCTCAAGGGGAAACGGCCCCTGGGAAAGGAATTCGATCTGACTGGACGAAACCTCCGGGGGTCCCTAGGCTGGCTCCAAACCGGAGCTAGGGGACGACCCTGTTTTGGTCTGTCCTCTGGAAGCCTGCCGCCTTTTGACTCACCAAGATCTTTAACCAACTTATCCAAGTCTTCCCCAAACAACAATTTCCCCTTAAAGGGGAGATGACTTAAGCGCGTTTTTGAAGAAGCATCAGCTGCCCAATTCCGCAGCCATAGGTATCGCCTAGCTGCAACCACAGAGGCCATGTTCTTAGCCAGGCTTTTGATGAGGTCATATTGGCTATCCGCTAAGTAGGCCGACCCTGACTCTAATCTAGCTGTAATAGACTAGGCATCTCCCGGGGAATTCTCTGCCAGTTGAAGTTGTTGTGACCACCTCAAGCAAGCCCGAGCCACCCAAGCTCCCGAAACCGAGGCCTGTAGGGCAAGAGCACTGATATCAAAAGCTTGCTTCAGTAGTGTTTCTAATTTTCTCTCTCTCAAGGCCGCGCTACCCTCGACCGGGATAGTAGTCTTCTTCGTCACCGCAGAGACCGCCGCATCCACCCTGGGCGACTTCAGCAGCTCCTTGCCCGGTTCCGGCAATGGGTAAAGTCTGGTCATAGAGCGCACCCCCTCAAACTAGATTCTGGTTGGTCCCACTCCTCTTGGATCATCTGACGCACCACCCTGTGCACGGGAAAGACCTTTTGAGATCTTCTCACTGCTTGGATCAAAGGATCCTCTAACGCTTCCTCCTCAATTGGTGCATCTGAGGTCACATTGAGTACCTTGAGAGACTCGTTAATCAACGCCGGAAGCTCCTCCCGCCGAAAGACCCGCACTTTGCGGGATTGGTCCTCCTCAGGAATCTCTCCTTCTTCGAGCTCCTCCTCATCTTCCGCTAGATCCTTGTCCGAGGCCTCCTCTTCCTGGGTGTCATGTGAGAAGGACGAGGCTCTTCACTCACCAGCCTCGCGCGCTTGAGTGGTATCTCGGAAACCTGGGAACTAGCCTTCAATGGTCTGGACCCAAGGCTTTCCTTTGCTGCGCTCGGCTCACCTGCTCCAAGGCCCCTCTTGCGCATACAGTAGACCTTGTGCAGTAAGAGGACGAAAACAGGGGAGAAAAGGTCGCTAGCACTCCCCTCCCCTAGAGTAGGGGGAAGGGAGGAAGGAGAGACAGGTAAGTCTGAGGTCGTAGGTGGAGGAGAGCGGGGTTCCCTATCCCCTTCCAGAGGGTCCCCTGACCCTTGCACGGCTTGGGACATGGACAATTGAATGCCCTGCTCCACCGAGGCAGCTTCTGCAGCACAACCCTTGCAGATTCCTGACTCGGAGGCAGTCCCCCTACGCGTGCCACAAGACGGACACCGCGTCTTGCCAGTCATGTCCTCTTGGCAAGCTTAAAATGGTGTTTGCAAATCAGTAGGACAACCTACACTAGAGAAATAAACAAATAACAATTTGCCGGAGTTCCAGGCAGGAAGGGCAATAAAAAACAAATGCTTCCTCCCCTCTCCCAGATTGTTAGGGCATAAAGATTGCAGTAAATCAAATTAAATCAAAACTTAAATAAAAAAGTAGAAAGAAATTCAAATTAAAACTAAAACTGGCTAAACCAGATGCCCCAGTACTTGCGTTTAGGAGTTCCTTTAAAGATGCGATGCTCCGCGGCAGACCGCCGCACTCTGGAGGCTCACACGTGGGAGGCCTCAGCCACGTGGAGCACTACCGGTCGGCGTTTCCTAGCCCGCAGGCCTGAACGGTGCCGGTACCGAGCGGTGTCCAAAACCCCCGAATGCTCCTAAGCTGCTGCACCAAGCCGGAGGAGCAGGGGAGTGGAGCGCTGCCGCCTCAAGCGCTCAGCCGCCGGAGGGCTTCGGCACGAGGTCGGGCAGGCCTGTGCGCAAGTCCGCGGGAGCCGACAGACTGAGCAGGAGGGGAGAGGTCATGGTCCTTCTCCCCGTTGTTGGCAAGGTCTTCTGGACTCCGTAAGCTTGCTGCTACCCCGGATCAAACCTCCTCCTCAGCCAGGTACCAGAGAGAACGGAGGGGAAGGGGGGGGGGGGGAGGAGGAACTTAAAGGAATAGAGCTTAAAAGGGATTCCCGAGGATACCCCAATGAGAAATCAAATGAAACAAGTGAAATAAATGAAATAAAATGAAATAAATGAAATAAATCAGATGAAGGTAAACTAAAAGGAAGACTCCAGTAAGCCCTTGGCTTACGGAACCCTCCAGCTGCTTGGAGGCTGAGAATACTGGGTTCTGTGGGTGGCGCCAGTGGTATTTATAAGCCCCATCCTCAAAAAGGATGAGCTCAGCCTCCAAGCTGCTGGAAGGGTTACACAACCCAGAAGTAAGGGACTGGACTGGAGTGACGATAAGGAATGACTGCTTCTTGGAGCAGCTGGTTCATGAACCGACCGGAGGGGAAGGCATATTGGATCTAGTCCTTAGTGGAACACCAGATCTGGTGCAGAGATAAGGGTGTTGGGGCCACTTGGCAATAGTGATCATAGCATGATAGCGTTTGATCTAATTAGTGGAGTAGGGATAGTAAGGAAATCCACAGTACTACCTTTTAACTTTCGAAAGGGAGACTATGATAAAATGAGGAAAATAGTTAAGAAAAAACTAAAAGGAGCAGTTGCAAAGGTTAAAGACTACCATCAAGCTTGGGTGTTGTTGAAAAATACTATCTTGGAAGCCCAGACCAGCTGTATTCCACACTTTAAGAAAAGTGGAAGGAAGCCCAAAAAGCTGCCAGCATGGGTTTAAAGGTGAGGTCAGAGAGGCTGTTGTTGCCAAAAAAGTATCCTTCAGGAAATGGAAAAAAGAGCCAAATGACAAAACCTGGGAACAGCACAAACACTGGAAAGTTAAATGCAAGGCATTGATAAGGCAGGTAGAGAATTTGAGAAGAAGCTTGCTGCAGAAGCAAAAACGCATAATAAAGACTTTTTCAAGTACAGTCGTAGCAAAAAACCTGTGAGAGAGTCAATTGGTCCATTAGATGATAGAGGGGTTAAAGGGGCACTAAGAGGCGACAAGGTGATAGCGGAGAGACTGAATGAATTCTTTGCTTCGTTCTTTACTGAGGAAAATGTAGGGATGTTACCCCATGACTGAAGTGGTATTTAAAGGTGCGGAAGAATTTAAGGAATTACCGATACATCGGGAAGATGTATTACAACTATTTGATAAACTGAAGAGTACCTGGGCCGGATGATATACATCCAAGGGTGTTGAAAGAACTGAAATATGAGATTGTAGACCTGCTATTAGTAATCTGTGAACTATCACTAAAATCATCTGTAATACCTGAAGATTGGAGGATGGCGAACGTAACACCAATTTTTAAAAAGGGTTCCGGGATGATCCGGGAAATGACAGACCGGTGAGCCTGACGTCAGTACCGGGAAATATGGTAGAAACCATCATAAAGAACAAAATTGCTGAACATGTCATGGCTTAATTGGAGACGACCAACATGGCTTTAGACAAGGAAGATCTTGTCTTACTAATCTGTTATTTTATTTTGAAGGTGTGAATAAACAAGTAGACAAAGCTGAGTCAGTTGATATAGTGTGTTTGGACTTTCAGTAAGCCTTTGACAAGGTCCCACCTCATCAGAGACTTTTGGCAAAATTAAAGAGTCATGGGATAGGAGGCAGTGTACTATTGTGGATCAGGAACCGGTTAAAAGATAGAAAGCAGAGGGTAGGGCTAAATGGCCAATTTTCACAATGGAGAAAGGTGAATAGTGGTGTACCCCAGGGATCTGTGCTGGGTCTGCTGCTTTTTGACATGTTCATAAATGACCTGGAAAAGGGAACGAGTGAGGTTATCAAATTTGAAGATGACACAAAACTATTTAAAGTTGTTAAAACCCAAGAGGATTGTAGAAAATTGCAAGAGGATCTTGATAAATTGGAAGACTGGGCATCAAAATGGCAGATGAAATTTAATGTCAACAAGTGCAAAGTTATGCACCTAGGGAACAACCACCCCCCAAACTATGGTTACACGATGCAAGGTTCCACATTAGGAACTACCACCCAGGAAAAAGATATAGGCGTCATTGTGGATAGCATGTTAAAACCCTCGGCCCAGTGTGCAGCGATGGCCAAGAGAGCAAATAGAATGCTAGGTATCATAAGGAAAGGAATGGAAAATAAAACAATAATAATGCCTCTGAATCGTTCCATGTTGAGACCGCACTTGAATATTGTGTGCACTTCTGGTCACCGTATCTTAAAAAGGATATGTTACTAAAAAAGGTTCAGAGAAGAGCCACCAAAATGGTAAAGGGGACGGAAGGATACCCCTATGAAGAAAGGCTAAAAAGGTTAGGGCTCTTTAACCTGGAAAAGAGACGGCTGAGGGGAGATATGATAGGCGTCTATAAATGAATGAACGGAGTGGAACGGGTAAACGTAGATCGATTGTTTACGTTATCAGAATATAGAAAGACTAGGGGACATGCAATGAAGCTACAGGGTAAACTATTTAAGACTAATAAAAGAAATATTTTTTCACTCAACGTGTAATCAAACTCTGGAATTTGTTACCGGAGGATGTAGTAAAAGCCGTTAGTGTAGCTGGGTTTAAAAAGGTTTGGACAAGTTCCTGGAGGAAAGGTCCATAAACCATTATTAAGAAGGGACCCAGGATATCAATGCTTGACCCAATACAAGCATCGTAGAACCTGTGTCTTTTGGGGAAACTGCTAGGTACGTATGACCTAGATTGGTCACTGTTGGAAACAGGATACTTGATGGACCTTGGTCTGAGACCCAGTATGGCATATCTTATGTTCATCCATTGTAATATGTAATTATGTTGTGACAAATTGAGAAAAACTACCAGCAAGCAAAGAAGCACTACATGAAATTATAAATTAATAGTGGCATTTAGCATTTAGAAGGAGAAAAGACAAAAAAGGAAATAATCTTGGAGGCAGCAGAGTGCTTCTCCATTTCAAGCAGAGAAGTGCTGCTTTCTGAGTGTCCTGCTTTTTGAAGTTTCAGAAGATTTCTGTGCTGGTTGCTCTTGGGAGCAGGGAGCAGGAAACAGAGACAGGCTAGAGGAAGATGTGCTTACAAATGGTTCAATTAGGCCTTACCTGCTTAATTGTCTTTCTTGAGTCCCTCCAGTCCAGTCGCGTGGGTTATGCTCACCTACCAGCAGACAGAGATTGAGAAATCACTGAGCTGAAGACAACCCCTATGACATCTGTGCACCCTCAACCAGCCAGTAAAGGCCGAAGCAAAACAGACCATGAGTCACAATCTCCAATCCTCCATCAACCTACACATGAAAAATGAGAAAAAAATTAAGGAAAGAGAGAGAATGTATCCCTGTCGTTCCTCATTAAAATCCCCATACTTGGAGGGAAGTGATGTCACTGAGGCTGATGGCAGCTTGAGTCCTTTTCTCCACCATCTCGAGGAAACAAAAGTCCCTTAACTTATTCTGCCAGGCAGCCAAATTAGCAAAAAAGTAGAGACATATGTTGGAAGTGGTCTAGAACAAATGGTGACTAAAAATAAACCTCCGAAGGCAAAAGAAAAGTCCCGCGCCTAGCATCAGCTCCTGGGCAAGGCCGGACCACATGGCTGCTTCCCAATCAGAATGGCATCGGAGGAGTTGGGATAGGAAACCCCGAGCGAGGTTGAACATAGTAGCTAAACAGATATGGCACATACGGTCCTGCAGCGGGAGCTCCAAAGAGGCTTCGAAGAACTTGTGGAGTTTCGCTCTATGCACGAAGAGGTAAAGCACAGTTACTTACCTGTAACAGGTGATCTCTGGGAACAGCAGGAATAAGTCTTCACATATGGGTACGTCGGTACCGACGGAGCCTGCGCGGGAATGCTCCCCAGCTTCCCAAAAAGGAAAGCTTTTGGGAGCATCCCCCACAGCGCCTGCGCGCTGCCTTCCCGCCTTTCCTAACCAACTCTCCTCAGTTCGAGTTTAAAGCTGAGACAATAGAGAGAGAGAGGAAAGGAAAGATAGAAAAGAGATACAACTCCTAGGGGAGGTGGGTGGGTTGTGAAGACTTATTCCTGCTGTTCCCAGAGATCACCCGTTACAGGTAAGTAACTGTGCTATCTCCAGGAACAAGCAGGAATGAGTCTTCACATATGGGGACTCCCTAGCTGAGATGCCTGGGAGATCCCCAAGGATATGAGACCCTGAAAGGGGTCTGCGTCCTCCTATGGATCTCAGGCATCCATCCAGGGAAGGAGGGCAGAAGTTGTTTAAGAATGGAACAGGTGTCTGAGGACAGCCTGACCAAACAAGGCATCCCGGCGGGAATCCTTGTCCAAGCAGTAATGGGCTGTGAAGGTATGAACAGAGGCCCAGGTGGCTGCTCGACAGATCTGGTCGATGGACACAGAATTTAGATGAGCCATAGAGGTGGCCATGGCCCTCACATTATGAGCTGTGACATGGCTCTCCAGAGAAAGGTTCTTACTCTGGTAGGCGAAAGAAATACACTGAGCAATCCAATTGGACAGTGTTCTCTTAGAGACTGGAAGTCCCAAATGAGAAGGATCAAAAGCAACAAAAAGCTGGGAAGACTTTCTATGTTGCTGTGTCCTATGTAAGTAAAAAGCAAGAGCTCTTTTACAATCCAGAGTATGAAGATTCCTCTCGGCACTGGATGCATGAGGAGCTGGAAAAAAGACAGGTAAATATATCTCTTGATTAAGATGAAAAGGTGAGACCACTTTAGGCATAAAGTGTGGATTTGTCCTAAGGACTACCTTGTCATGATGGAACCTTGTATAAAGTGGATTAGCCACTAAGGCCTGCAGTTCACTGATGCAGCGAGCAGAAGTGACTGCAATGAGGAAAATAACCTTCCAGGAAAGAAATTTCAAGGAGGTAGTGGCTAAGGGTTCAAAAGGTGGCTTCATAAGCTGACCAAGAACCAAATTTAAGTCCCATGCCACCTGAGGAGGCCTAATGGGAGGTTTAGTTAAAGTTAGGCCTCTCATGAATCTTCAAATAAGAGGATGAGAGGAGATAGGTTGTCCATTGATGGGCTTAAGGGATGCTGCAATAGCACTCAAATGGACTTTTACTGAATTTGTCTTAAGTCCTGGACTGGAGAGATGCAGGAGATAGTCTAACAAAGAAGTTAAAGGTAGAGCCAGAGGGTCAAGACCCTTTTCAGCACACCAAATGGAAAATCGTTTCCACTTAAAAGCATAGGAACGCCTGGTGGAAGGTTTCCTGGAAGCATGGAGGATATCCTTCACCTGCTGAGAAAGATTAAAGTCTTGAAGGTCTAGGCCTTCAGTAACCAAGCTTTGAGGTGAAGTGACTTGGGGTTTGGGTGCCACAAAGTCCCTTCCTCCTGAGACAGAAGGTCTGGAGCAGCTCCCAAGTCCAGGGAGGGGGCTTGGGAGAGATGCAGAAGTAGAGGGTACCACACATGGCGTGGCCAGAGTGGAGCTATGAGGATCATAGATCCTTGATCCCTCTGGAGTTTGAACAGAGTCTTGGGAATCAAGGGAATGGGTTGAAAGGCATACAGGAAGCCCTGACCCCAATGAAGGAGGAAGGCATCCTTGGCCTGAACTCCCTGACACGGAATTCTGGAACAGAACCAGGGAAGTTTGGCATTCCACGGACTTGCAAAGAGGTCTATGTCCGGGGTTGCCCATTCTTGAAAGATTCTGAGTACCTGATCCATGTGCAGGGACCATTCGTGTGGAAGCAGAACTCGACTGAGTCTGTCTGCCCAAGAGTTTTGGATTCCTGGGAGATATACTGCCAGGAGATGGATTTGATGCTCTCTGGCGAAGGCCCATAATCTTAGAGCTTCGTTGCAAAGCGACAGAGAGCCAGTTCCTCCTTGCTTCTTTATGTAAAACATGGCTACTTGATTGTCCGTATGAATACGGATTGTCTTGTAGCTGAGGAGGGTATGAAAGACCTTGAGAGCTAGAAACACTGCTCGAAGTTCCAAGTGGTTGATATGAAGAGAGGTCTCCTGTGGGGACCAAGTGCCTTGGGTGGAGAGGTCTTGTAGATGAGCTCCCCAACCTGTTTGGGAGGCATCTGTTGTGAGGGTTGCTTGGGGCAACAACTGTTGGAAGGGGGACCCCAGCAACAGATTTTGAGTGGACATCCACCATTGGAGAGACCAAAAGGGACGTTTGGAGGTTGCTATTTGGTCTGAGAGAGCTCCTGAAGCTTGAGTCTACTGGGTGGACTAAGTCCATTGAGCTGCTCTCATGTGTAGGCGAGCATAGGGTACCACATGTACTGTGGAAGCCATGTGGCCTAGCAGTTGTAGCATCTCCCTGGCAGTTAAGTGGCTCTTTGACTGAATCTGGGAGGCTAGCTGCACTAGATGTTGGCAACGGGCATGAGGAAGGTAGGCCCTTGCAGTGGTGGTATCCAACCAGGCCCCTATGAATTCCAGGGACCGAGTAGGGATGAGCTGGGACTTTGGGAGGTTTACTACCAGTCCCAGATACTGCAGAATGCGCCTTGTGCGGTCCAGGGAAATCTGGGCTTCTGACTGAGATGGAGCTCGGATGAGCCAGTCGTCCAGGTATGGGAAGACAAATATTCCCAGAGTGTATAGAAATGCAGCAACTATTGCCATGCATTTGGTGAACACTCTCGGAGCAAAGGCCAGACCAAAAGGAAGGACTCTGTATTGGTAATGTTTTCCCTGGAAAAGAAAACGTAGGAATTTTCTGTGAGATGGATGGATGAGAACATGTGTATACGCATCCTTGAGATCTAGAGAACAAAGCCAATCCTGACTTTGAAGGTATGGAAGGAGAGTGCCCAGAGAAAGCATCTTGAACTTCTCCTTGCATAGAAATTTGTTCAATTCTCTGAGATCTAGAATGGGTCTGTATCCCCCTGTCTTCTTTGGAATGAGAAAATAGGGGGAGTAGAACCCTGACCCTTGTTGAAGAAGAGGAACTTCTTCTATTGCCCCTTGGGCAAGAAGGGTAGTTATCTCCTGACCTAAAATGTCGAGAAGAGATGTGGGAGAATTGAAGTGTCTCACCATGGTGTGCGGAGGAAGGTCTGAGAAATGAAGTTTGTAGCCCTCTCTTATGATGGAGAGGGTCCACTGCTCTGATGTGATTTGCTCCCATCTGGGAGCAAAATGAGCTAACCTTCCTGGAATGGTGAGAGGTTCTGGCTGTGTTAAAGCCAGAAAGGCTAAGTTCTCTAGCATCAAGTCAAAAACCCTGAGGGGGTTGGGACTGCTGTGTTACAGCAGCCCCTGTAGACTTAGGCCTGGCCTGCTTAGGTTGCTGACGCTTAGCGGTAAAGCGACCTGTAGAAGATTGTTGGCCAGAAGTGGAAGGAAACCTGCCCTTTTTGAAAAAAGACTTTTTAAAAGTCTTTCTTGGCAGGAATGGAGGTAGACCTTGAAAGTCTATCCAGAGCAGAATTCTCTGCATCCATTTGAGTGGCTTTAATTTGCCACTCTTTGCCAAACAGATTTTCACCTGTACAGGGCAGATTTCCTAAGCCATCTTGAACCCAGGGTTCTAAATCAGAAGCCTGGAGCCAAGCAATTCTGAGAGCAGCTATGGCAATGCCTGAGGCTCTACTGGCACCTTCAAAGGAGTCAAAGGCTGCCCTGTTTGAAAACTTGGAGATGTCCTGAGTATGCTTAAGCCACATGCGGAATTCTTCCTTTTTATCTTCTGCAATAAAAGGGAGGAAAGTGTGCAGCTTTTCTGCCACTTCTTTCAGAAACATACCCATATAAAGGCTATATGAGTTGATTCTGGCAATAAGCATACTGGCCTGGAAGATTTTCCTACCAAAAGCATCCAAGGTCCTACATTCTCTTCCTGGAGGAGCAGAAGAGTGTCTCTTTGTACTCTTTATCCTCTTCATAGCTGACAGCACCACAATGGAATGGTGAGGAAGCTGAGTTTTCTGGAACCCAGGACAAGGAGGGACACGATACATAGTGTCCAACCTGCAAGAATGAGGAGAGAGAGTGAGAGGAGTCTCCCATAAATCAATCATGTGTTCATGAAGAATCTCATGAATTGGTAAGGTGACTGCCTCTTTAGGAGCCCTAGAGTATCCTAAAATATCTAATTTTTTTGCTCTAGGCTCTGATTCAGAGGTTACTGAAATAGAGAGTCCTTTAGCTACTTCTCTTATGAAGTCTTGAAAGGACAAGTCCTCTGGAGGAGACATTCTTCTTTTAGGAGAAGGCTCCTCAGGAAGGGCTATGGATACTTCAGGAGACTCATCTGATGTATCAGAATCATCAGAGGAATCGAAGTATCGCCTGTCAGGGTGCTCTTCTAATGCTCGATACGCATATCGAGCGGTATCGACATCGGGCGTCCCCGGTACCGGATCGGTACCGAGAAGTAGCCCTGGACAAGGAACCGCAGCAGTCGGTATCCTGGTCGATGTCGATGCAGTCGGTACCGGCATCGGCGCTGGTGCCGGTACCGGAGCCGATACCGACAACGGAGCTCGTTGCGGTATCATCGGCGTCGCAGCTTGAATGAAGGACTTTATAGCCTGCTGCATGGACAGAACATTCTGATCCATCGACACCATGAAAGCCTGGATGTCGGTACCGGGAGAAAGTGCCAGTACCCCAGAGCAATCTAACAGGTGATTGGTCGAGGCCGTGCCATCGATGTCAACCTGCAACCCCATAGGAGGAGCTTTGGAAGCCGGAGCTTCCCGCCGGGGTTGTTTGGCTGGTGCAGGATCCTCGAGGGCAAGCCCGGAGGCATCTCGATGCTTAGAGGGAGATCTACCCTTCGAGGACCTGCTAGGTTTATGTTTGGTTACCTGAGATCCTTCAGGAGAAGAAGACCTGGAAGATGTCGCTGCTACTGTCGGTGCCTCAGCGGGAAACAGCACATGGAGCTTAGCTGCTCGGTTCTGTAACCCCCGTTTAGACATTAGGGAGCAGGACGGACAATCTGGAATGGAGTGTTCAGGACCCAAACATTTAAGACACCATTCATGGGTATCTGTAACAGAAATAGTACCGCTATTTTTTGAACCCGGAGGTTGGTTTTTCCATGGGGGAAATTTTCTTGTGGGCCCTGAGTCCTTAAGAAGAAAAATACACCAAGTGAGGAAAAATATCGATTTTTTTTTAAGAAAGAAAGGACAGACCGGCGGTACCGGTCCGGAGTCGGGGAAGGCAGACACGCGACCAAAGAAATAAAATAAAACAAAGAACTTCTTCAGCGGTGACAGGGCTCGACCTGCTGGCTCCGCGGCAAAGAAGAACTGAGGAGAGTTGGTTAGAAAAGGCGGGAAGGCAGCGCGCAGGCGCTGTGGGATGCTCCCAAAAGCTTTCCTTTTTGGGAAGCTGGGGAGCGTTCCCGCGCAGGCTCCATCGGTACCGACGTACCCATATGTGAAGACTCATTCCTGCTTGTTCCTGGAGATCCTCTACAATTGCTGAACTCTGCGAAGATGTCAAGGAGTTAGGACACGGGGTTGAGGAAGTAGAAACCAAAATCGAGAATCATACTGAGGCCCTAGCAGATTTGCAATGTACTCCTGACAGACACCGAGCTCAGGCACTGGAGCTCACTTATAAGATCGATGACACTGAAAATAGAGCCAGCTGAAACATGTGCTTCAGAGGCATATCGGAACCAGTGGGAGGAACGGAGAACCTTGTGGAGGTGGTGAGAGCATTAACTAAAGAACTACTGCCAGTAGAGGAGTTCAAAGCCCGCAGAGCCAATATGGAGATTGAGCGGGCTCACCAGGTCCTGAGAAAGCTCCCTGGTAACAACCCTGTGACATTACTATGCACTTTTTGCACTATACTGACGTGTAATTGCTACTGCAGAGGGGCTGGGAAAGGAAAAACTTGCAATATCAGGAAGCAACAGCCTCCCTCTTTCAGAATCTCTCCCCTTTTACACTAGTGTGCCACCAGGAGATGAAACTAATTATAGAAGTCTTGATAAGGGAGGGGATATGGTATTCCTGGTCCTTTTCCTTCTACATGAACTTTGTATTGGCGGGCAAAGAAGATTTCAGCTAAAGACCACACGGAGGCCTGCCGTGCACTGCGGCAGAAAGGCAGTGCCGGCGGTGCCCACCTCAAGACATCAGACCTCGAAATGGAAAGTGGGTAGGAAAGCCTGCCCAGCGAAGAAGTGAGCTCGCCCTCTATCTGTCACCAGGGAGATCTGTGGCAGCCAGGTTAGGAAGAGGGGCGGACTCTTGGTGACTCTCTTGTCCAGTTTACCAAAGGCTGCATAATGCATGCAGGTGGGCGACCTTTACCCTGGGACAACTACTTGGATTGTGGACACTTGTCATTTAGAGTCACCTGCTGCAGTTTATACTCCTAAAATTTGGACGTTCCATCTGTTTAAAAAAAAAAAGTTTTTTTAGGGGACTGTACTGAAATGAATGAGGCGGGGGGAGGGACCTTGGGTTGGCCAGGAGGTTGGGGGATGGTCACCCCTCTGATCTGCCAAGCAGGCGGATTTTCAGATGGGATAGGGAAGGGAAGAGGAGGGAGAATGGAAGAGGAGGGAGTGAGGGGAGGGGAGGGGATTGGGAGTAGTTAGGGGGAAGAGTATAAAAGGAATGCAGGGCTGGAGTGGCATGGAGAGGGCTCCCTAGGAAGAGGGCCAGGTGGGAAACATCTACCAGTGCCTCTAGACACACGAGCGACGGGGGCCTGGAATAATCTTAATGAACACGCAGGGTCTTGTTCATTGAAGGGGGAGGATGGAGGGAGTGAATGACTATGTGACATGCTGAAGGTCATATCCTTTAATGTGAAGGGCCTGAACTCTCCCCGGAAACTATCCCTACTATTTAAAGAACCAAGGGTCCTGGGAGGTGAGGTAGCATTCCTGCAGGAGACACTTCTTCGCAGTGCCCATCAATTCTGGCTGAGGCATAGCCCTACTCTGAAGTTTGGGCCGCAACAGATGAGTGTGGATGGAAGAAATGTGGGGTGGCCATATTGTTCCATCAAACGTTACCAGTAAGAGTAGAGAAAGTGCAGAAGGATAAGGCAGGGCAATGGATCTTTACGCATGTTTGTCTCAGTGAGGCCCTGTTTACTTTAGCTAATATATATGCACCCAAAGAGGGCCAGGTGTGTCTCTTTGCACAATTGAAGGCCTCATTGGCAGACTTTGCTAGGGGATGCGTGATCCTAGGTGGAGACTGCAACACATGTATGATGCCCAAACAAGACTCCACAAGCAAGAGCACCCAAGAGGGAGTTGGGGCTAGTCGGGTGCTTTGAACCCTCCTGACGACCTTTGAGATGTCTGGAGGGACACTCGCCGTGGGGAAAAAGGATACACTTACTATTCTCCGGTCCACCAGGTCCACACTAGAATAGACTATTACTGGACCAGCAGCTGCTGGACAGCGGTGTAGGGGCAGACCAGGAGGCCATTACATGGACGGATCACGCTCCCTGTTGGATAAATATTCCAAATGCCTTCGTTGAGAGCAGGGAACAGGCGTGGATGTTGAATGGGAATTTTTTCCGCCGAGCCTCCGCCATACAGGATTACAGCTCTTTTATACAAGAGCATTTTGAATTAAACGCCTCTGATGAGGTCGCACTGCCAATGGTCAGGGACGCCTTTAAGGCAATGGCTCATGGGCACCTCACTGCGGAAGCTGCACGCCCCAGGAAGATATGGACACGAGCCCCAGCACAAAGAGGCAGAGGCTAAATGCCTCCAGTTGGAACACGCACGCACAGGCTTAAGTGTATTTGGAATCAGTGGCATGCAATCTGCGCTCAACTTGATGTGCATACCTAATGAGATTTTGGTTAACAGGAGATGTAGATTACGCCAGACTTTTTATGAGCAGGGAAATCAGGTCAGGCACTACCTTGTGCTGTGGCTCCGTAAACAGCAGGCCTCTCGGGTAGTATGGGAGATGCACAACTCAGCAGGACTTCTTTGGGTAGAATCAGGGGAAATACGTGCTGTGTTTTGCAAGATACTTGGCATGCCTTTACGAGGCAGAACCAACCGGACGTGCCCTAATTGATTACCTACAGGATGTGGCCCTGCCACAGCTGGCGGAATCGGACTGAGGGGCTCCTGGAGGCTGAAATTACAGCACAAGAGGTGCAACGGGTTATCTGTCAATTACCAATGGGGAAGGCACCAGGTAACGATGCATTTACCTTGGAGTACTATAAAAAAAAACACATGACCCAATTGGCACACACCCTGGCCACGCTCTTCAATGAGGTGCTGTGGGGGGGTCGCTGCTACCCCCAACACAAATGGAGGCTGTTATCACGGTCATATCAAACCCAGTCAACTGAGCACTGAGGCAGCCTCCTACCACCCCATTTCCCTTTTAAATATGGAAGTAAAAATATTAGCAGCACTGTTGGCCTCTCGGTTAAATCAGGTACTGCCTGGTCTGGTGCGTCCAGACCAGGTGGGATTTGTGCCAAGCTGTCAGGCAGCTGATAAGATCTGCCGGATGCTACAGGTGACATATGCGGCACAACACAACCCCCAGTCGACTCTCCTAGTGGGAGTCGACGCAGAGAAATCTTTTGATAACGTCAACTGGGACTTTGTGGGGCATTATGGAACAGATGGGATTTGGGCCCCATGTTTTACAATGGGTACGCAGCTTATATCAGGGACCACGAGCCAGTGTCTGTGTTAATGGGGGCCGGTCAGAGAGTTTCGCTTTGGAGAGGGATACACGGCAGGGATGCCCAATATCTCCTCTTTTGTTTGTGTTAGTAATGGAGCCATTGGCACAGCGATTTCGCAAACATCTGGAGATTGCTAGAGTACGGGTGGGCACATCTAGAAATCCCAACTTCACTCCCTCCTCAGTTATTAACCTTAGGAATAGCTCCCTATCAGTTAAATCGGAGGTAAAATATCTAGGTCATACTGGATCGGACACTTAGTCTAACCCCTCATATAAAACAAACTGTCAGAACCATTTTTTTCAAGCTAAGGACAATTCAGCAGCTCAGACCGCTGATTGACATAAATGACTTCAGAACTGTTGCACAAGCACTATGCCACATTTAGACTACTGCAACGGCATTCTGCAGGGCACCTCCAAGAAAAACATTCACATTCTGCAAATGGCATAAAATGTCGCTGCAAGGATTATCTCCAAAGCAAAATTATCTGACCATATCTCATCCATCCTATACACCCTCCACTGGCTTCCTGTTACCACCAGAATTAAATATAAAACAATTGTCACCACTTTCAAGCTCATAAATAAAATAGCCCCTTCTCATCTCTCAACTCTAATTCTAATTCAAACCTCCCCTGAAAGCAGGTCAAGAAGAACTAATCTTAACATGTTGCTAGTTCCCAAGTCCATACGTAGAACGGGGAAAAAAATAGCAACACGGCATTTTCTTACTCTGCCTCTTTGCTATGTAACAATCCCCCTGTTAACTTAAGGGAGATTAGAGACCTGCAATCTTTTAGAAGGGAGTTAAAAACCTACCTTTTTATACAGCATTTTGACAATCTTCAGCTCACTAATGATCAGTCTTCACAGGTCATTATTGATCAGCAACCCCATATCGACCCCAATTCCCTTCTCTCCACCGTTACCCTGCACCACTCCATTCCATGTAAATCAAACAAGACTAATTAAACCATATGTCATTATATATGCCTGTAAATAATTTCATGTAATTAGATATGAAGTTAATAAGTTACATTATAATGTTCAATGTAAACAGTTGATATGTTTAAAACCACTCTTTGTAAATAAAGCACAGTTACTTACCTGTAACAGGTGATCTCTGGGAACAGCAGGAATAAGTCTTCACATATGGGTACGTCGGTACCAACGGAGCCTGCGCGGGAACGCTCCCCAGCATCCAATCAGAATGCTTTTGGGAGCATCCCACCAAGCCTGCATGCTGCCTTCCCGCCTTTCCCAACTGCCTCTCCTCAGTTAAGTTTTAAAGATGAGACAAAGAGAGAGAAAGAGGGGAAAGAGAGATAGAGAGATACAACTCCTAGGGGAGGTGGGTGGTTGTGAAGACTTATTCCTGCTGTTCCCAGAGATCACCTGTTACAGGTAAGTAACTTTGCTATCTCCAGGAACAAGCAGGAATGAGCCTTCACATATGGGGACTCCCAAGCTAAGATGCCTGGAGGAGTCCCAGCATGTTGCGAATCTGAGAAAGCCATGCTATTCGACAGAACCTCAGGCATCCTGAGGATGGAGGGTAGGAGTTGAACTAAAAAAGATGTGCTGTGGAACAGCTGGAACAAACAGGACGCCTAGATAGGAGTCCCTGTGCAGGTGATATTTAGTAGTAAATATTGAAGTGCAATACACCAATATGGACCTCACCTGATGGCATTGTAAAAGGTTTATGGAGGTTCATATGGATTCGATAATATGAACCAGCAGAATATCCCCAAGGAGTACCTCAATGTAAGCAGAGGTGAATAAACTGTGCAAGAGACAGGTTGAGGTCAGAACCTTTAGGGCGAGAAGAAAACCCAGTAGAAATTGGGGTAATTTAATGAGGCAGGACCTTTGCGGGAAACGCAGAAGTCCCTATTAGATAAGCCGTAAGCTCTTCTGCTCTTAAAGAAACATAGTTCTTATAGGAAAAGAGGGGCTTTGAAGATCCCTATATCCTATAATAAAGAAGGACAGAAGTATGAGGCATTGTAGCCTCCTATTTTCTGAAGATTCAAAATGTCCCTCCTAATTGAAGTCATTTAGGAAAAAAGAGGATATATGGAGGGCTTTAAATGTACCTAAACTGAAAGTCATGGTACAAAAACCCTTTAACTACCACAGGGAAGTGGTTGTTTATTAAGAACCCTAAGCATGCTGGAACAGCATTGAAAGGGATAGTGACTATCTGTCGGGGCCGTAAGGATATATATGAACCTAGGCAGATAGATATATATAGATAGAGAAAAGTATATCTGTATATATCTATAATATCTATATATATGAGTACAGACATGCATATGTCTATATACGTGTATATTATATATATAGAGAGAGAGTGAGTGAGCTATGTTCCCACATAGGGATATGTGGAGAGAGAAAGATCCATCTAACAACAAAAAGGAAAAAACCTGCTTGAGAAGATGTTTAGAGAATCCATTCTCCCTGGTTATGAGTGAGAGCGCTAAGGGAGTGCTCTCACTGACAAGGAGAAGTCTTGAGTCCTCTAAGAACTCTAGCCCTTGACTAACCAGGAATGGAGGCCTCCATGAAAAATGCAAAAGATGTTTTTAGTATGCAGACAGGAAGTCTGAATCCTTCCATAACTCCAGCATGGCAGCTGGAGAAAAAGATGCAATGAAATGAAATACCATATTTACTCTTCTATGAGGGCAAAATGAGTATGGTGCATTCTTGTGCTCAATATGAATTTCCACATTAAAATTGAGGGTGGAAGGAAAAAACAAGACAAGGACTGGCTGTTACTAAAAGAAAAACCATCCCTGGAGAAGGGGTCCACTGGAAGCGTGAACTCACCCAGAGGATTGGATAATTCTTTAGGTCTTCACTTAATTAAAGGCCTGTGTCCTTTATTGAAGAAGGAAACTTTAATGGAAATGGTAAGGGTAGGGAAGAACCCAGTAGTTATGACTAGGTAAAACCCTTCCTAACCATCTGGAATTATTTGCTCTCTAGCAAGGGCCCATAGTGCAGAGCTGCTCTGTAGAGATGCAGAGAGCATGCTGCAGGTTGATTAGAAGAAAAAACTGGCTGTTTAAGAGCCAGTATGTAACCTGAACTACTCCGCCAAAGCCCAAGATTGGGGAAGGCTAAGGATAGAAGGTATGCTGATGTCTGCAACAATAACCAGAAAAGGTTCGTAGCCTGTCTGGGACTTAGTACTAAGGCCAGAAGAGATTGTTAATGGAGACCAAGCCCTGGTTGCTTGGTCAGCAAGTTAGTGGTTTAACCACTAAGAGCCCCTGCACTTCTAACTATTGTTAGGGCAGCAGAGCAAATCTTAGGTCTCAAGATTGGAAAAAGACCTACAGACATAAGTAGGATTGGTAAGACTCCGTCATTGTCTGAGAAGCTGCCACAAAACAAGAATGCAAGGGGGAGACAACTCCCAAAGAAAACTGAGGGGCTTAGGGATAAGCCTTCAGTGAAGTGGTATCACTCTTACAGACCAACAGGTCTTAGTAAGAGGGACAGAGTTGAAAAAAGACTTACGATGGAGTAAATCTTTGAAAAAGGTAAAATGAGACATGCTGTTACAGGAGAAAATGTCGAAGGTAAAGGCATAGCACCCTTATTGACAGCTGTTACTCCTCTGTCTACTTCGGAGGAAGAGGAGTAACTTTACTATCTGTAAAGCATAATCATGTTAAGAAGCTCTATGAGCTAAAAGTCAGGATGTCTCTTTAAAGAGAGACATGTGTAAAATTTAGGATGGAACCAATGTAGATGCTTGTGATGGGAAGAAGCAAACTACAGGTTCTAAACCTCAGAACAGGATTAGGTGAAGAGTATCAGCAACCCTGCGGCTGCTGGGTTTGCTGAGACGGTTGAGGTTGTGGTTTCTTTAGCATGGTTTGATGTTTCCCTTGTTAGAAAACAGCTGCATGATGGCAGAGAATGAATAAAACTTTTTCCCCTTGGGGGAATAATGCTTGGTAGAAGATTTCCTAGCACCTGGGATAGAGGAAGGTGTAGACAATCCTTTGAAAGCAACAGTGCCAGTGGTTAACTGAGCAACTTGGCGTAAAGTCTCTTTGTTAATGAGATTCTCCCCAGTACAAGGAGTATTTCCCAGGCTTTCTTGTACCCATTTGTCCAAGTTGGAAGCTTGGAGCCAGGCTATGCGTCGTGCCCCTATGGCTATAGCAGACATTTTGCTAACAGACTCAAAACAGTGCAGGGTAGCACGAGTAAGAAACCTAGAGATATTTTGAACATGAGTAACTAGTAAAGAGTAGTCTGCTCTTTTGTGATCTTAAAGAAAAGGAGTCAAAAACAGCAAACTGTTTGTGACCTCTTCAAGAGATAATCCCATATAGAAAATATATGAGAGAATTCTTGTTGAAAACATGGATGCCTAGAAGCTTTTACGTCCAAAGGCATCTAAAGTGCTAGACTCACGACCTGGCAGATAAGAAGAGTGCTTTTTAGCACTTTTAACACGCCTCATTGCTGATTCCACAACAATAGAATAATGTGGAAGTTGAGCCTTTTGAAAAATCTGGAGAAGGGGGCACCTTGTACAGAGAGTAAGTGGCCCTTGAAGGTGGGGATACCTTTAAAGGAGTTTCCCCACATTCTAAGTAAAAGATCCTGTAAGACTTGATGCAAAGGAAACATGATGACCTCCTTTGTGTTGTCAGGGATGTGCAGAAGCTCTGAATCCCCTGATGCAGGATCTTGATCAGGTATAGAAATGGCAAGTAACCTTGCCATATCAAGCAAAAATGCTTCAAAAGAAATTTCCCCAGAAGGGGATCCTCTATCATGAGGAGTAAAGGTTAGATCTGTTGAAGATCTAGTGTTGGCACTAATGGATTGATCCACTGGAGTACCAGACCCAACAGGGTGGAGCATCGAACTGTCCTGAAAGGATAGTCGGCGGTACCGCTCGAGGCCGGTGCTGTGACGAATCGGTGGAAAACTATCCATGCCAGGGATGGACTCCAAACTCGGTACCGAAGGAAGCGAGCTTGTGGAAGTAAGCATGGAAGGCACCGGTACCGATGCGAACGTAGAAAACGGTACCGGCAGTGGTATCGGAGCTGGTACCGACACCAGAAGATCAGTCTGAGGCGGACTCTAATGGTACCAAAGGTACCGAGAGCGGTAGACTTTGATCTCCGGAACAGTGTCTTCGGCACCGTCCGAGGTCGATACCGAGACGAGTCGGAACCCTATCGTCCAGGCTAGAGATCGATTCTAGACTCGGCATCGAAAGCAGCGAATCTATCGAAACAGACCTGGAGGGTACCGACGTGGATGCCAGAATCAGTACCGGGATCGATACCGATGCTGGAAGGTCGGTCTGCAGCAGCTCTAGCGGCACCGAAGATACCGAGAGTGCTAGACTGCGATCATCGGTGGAGTATTTCATCCAACACCATTGCCGATGCCGAGGTACCAGCACCGCTCAAAGCGGATACCACCACCGAGCATGGCTCAGGTATGTTCGCAGAGGTAAAAACCCCAGAAACAACCTGAAACCCCGTTAATGCTTTGGAGGCCGAAGACTCCCGCCGGGGTTTTAAAGCCAAATTGTCCTCGGGGGCAAGGCCAGAGGCATCTCGATGTTGAACATGAGATCTACCACCCGAGGACTGGCTAGTCTTTACAGACTTTTGTTGGGTTACCTGATCCTGTGAGAAAGAAGTTGTGGCTGGTACCCTCAGGTCTGACGGGGACCGCGTATCGAGTTGAGCTTGATGCTGAAGACCTCTTCTGGAAATACTACTGCAGGAGGGACACTCCAGTGGCTAATGGTCAGGACCCAAACATGGAGGGCACCAGTTATGGGTGTCTAAAACTAACTTGGTACCGCCACAGTTGAAACATGTTTTAGGGATAGTGGCTGGCGTTTCCATGAAGGAAAGTGGAGAGGCCTAGTAGGCCAAAAAACCATCAGGCACTATACAGGGAAAAATTCCCTACCAAAGAAAAAGTTTTGTAGAAGAAAATGAAAAAGAAAACACCGGTGGTACCGGTGCGTCGAGGGAAGGCAGACGCGACCACAAGAAAAAACAAAAATAAAGGAAGAATTTCTGCAGTGACAGGAGTACGTCCTGCCAGCTCCGCGGAAAAACGAAAACTGAGAGGCAGTTGGGAAAGGCGGGAAGGCGTGGTGGGATGCTCCCAAAAGCGTTCTGATTGGACGCTGGGGAGCGTTCCCGCGCAGGCTCCGTCGGTACCGACGTACCCATATGTGAAGACTCATTCCTGCTTGTTCCTGGAGATTAATAATTCTTTTTATTATTATTATCTTTCTGTTCGCTGTAAACAGCCCCTGATCGCTGGAAGGGGCGGTATAGGAAAATGTACAAATAAAGATCGTACTTTTTGCGGACAATATTATATTATCCTTAACCAGCTCTGGGGTTTCCCTGCCTTGTGCAATGCAGCTCTTTGAGGCCTTTTAGTGGGTATCTGGCTTCAAGATCAACTTTACCAAATCGAAGATTTTGAAATTGGGGGTGGCGGAGGCCAACTGCACTCGACTGCGGGTGGACCTCCCTTTTCGGTGGGTGAATAAGACTATTTGTTATCTGGGCGTGCACTTGACCGTGGATCAAGGGGGCACTATAACGAGCTAACTATGAGCCTTTGCTTCAACAGATCAAAAGAGACTTGGAGCCCTGGACTGATTTAATGCTTTCGTGGTTCGGCCGCATTGTGGTGACAAAAATGGTGGTGATCCCGAGATTCTTGTATCTCTTCCAGGTGCTCCCCATACCACTACCTCGGGGAACACTGGAGTCGTGGAAGACTGTGATAATGAAGTTTATATGGGCACTCTAGGCAGCCCCAAATTGCCCAACTGATATTATAAGCTCACCCAAAGAGGGGAAGGGATGGGGGTCCCCAATCTTCAGTGGTATTATGTGGTAGTGCAGTGCCGCACTGGTGTGGAATGGATGAGTCCTGTTAGCTCTAAGTGTTGGGTGCAGATGGAGACAGATTTAGCACAGGAACCGGGTCTGGGTGACAAGTTATGGCTTTGCGCCAGGCTGCGGGCCTAAGCAGTGGGGACACCTGGGGCTTAGCCGCATTGGTCAATTATTCAAAGATGAGACCCTGTGCTCATTTCAAGAAATGCAGTAGAACTTTGACCTGCCAGAGCACCACGCTTACTATTATGCCCAGATAGTGCATTGGGTGGGGCGCCACGACATTAAACAGGTGGCTCGAGCCCTTACTAAGGTAGGGACTTCTTTG
This sequence comes from Ichthyophis bannanicus, assembly GCA_033557465.1. Classification (NCBI taxonomy): domain Eukaryota; kingdom Metazoa; phylum Chordata; class Amphibia; order Gymnophiona; family Ichthyophiidae; genus Ichthyophis; species Ichthyophis bannanicus. The sequence continues at coordinate 363,689,338 of CM066033.1, read as the reverse complement.
CGAAGAGCGTACTAATACTAAGAGCCTAATTGCTGTGCTATTCGCTGATCTGCAGAGACAGCACTTCGAGGCAAGAAAGCAAAAGGCCCAATGGACATGTGAACTGCACCTTTCTTATACTGAGCAGAAATTGGAACAGACAGAGTGGTGTCTTTGGAAAAGCTCAGTGACCATTAATGCTCGGGAAACTAACTATATATTATTCTATAGGTGGTATATGACTCCGGCCCGGATTGCACAGGCACTTCGGATCTATGCTGGCGGGCCTATGGGAAGCCGGGTACACTGGAACACATATGGCAGCTTTGCCCCAGAGTTCAAGGTTTTTGGAAGGGTATTCAATACAGAGCAGAGCAACTGATTGGTTTGAGTATCCCCTGGGATCCGGGCATTTTTCTTTTTGGGAGATCTGTCCTTGGTGGGCGATCCCCCCAGTTAGCACTGATCCACCATTGTATGAATGCAGCTAAATTGACCTTGGTCACTGTTTAGAAACAGGTGCCACCCCCAGCATTACCACGTTGGTTAGAACGAATGTGGGACTTGTATACAATGGAATGGGGGGTGGCAGCCAGGCGAATGCACCTACCTCAATTTGAACAAATCTGGGAACACTTTGTGTCAATGTATAGCTCACAAGTTGCCTTATCTCATGTCCAGACGAGTGTGTAGGAGGGGACCAATTTGTCTAACTTCCATCACCCCAACCCCCCACCCCGCTCAATGTTGTTTGACTGGAAGTAACCCAACTCTTCCTGTAACGTTTTGCAGGGGCTAAGGGGATGGGAGTGGGTGTGGTGAGGGAGATTGGTTATTAAGGGGAAGGTTAATAAATAAAAAGGGAAAAACGTCCATACAATAAGAGGCTGTTTCATGGCAAATGTATTAGTTGATGACTCTGTTTGATTGTTGAGCATGTACAACAAATTCGGGTTGTAACGTTCTTAAGTTTGTAATAAAGCCTTTTTGAATTTAAAAAAAATCTCCATATTCCTCAGAGTATGATTCATTGTCCTTCTCATGCTGTAGCAATTTATTTTTCAGTTTAACCAGCAATTCAAAGGCTTCAACCGCAGAAACAGCAGGACCCAACCCAGCAAAAGAGAAGACTTCTAAATGGGTAGCCAAGATAGCGCCAGCAAAACTAGTCTTTTCTGGGTATACAAAGCGGTTTCATCAAAGATCAGAACAATAGTCCTTGGAAAAGCAAAAGGAACTCCAGGTGCATTAACAGGACAGGAAAAAAAGAGACACAATGCAAAGTCATGCAGCAACACCCAACTAGAGGAGCCATTCACACTAAGGAGATAAAACTGTCCTAAAATTTCTATCTGGATACCTTTTTGGCTTCTAAAATTTAAAATACGTGATTCAAACAAAAAAAAATAAGGTTCCAGATTGAAGAAGTGAAACATCACATCCACTATTGCAGTAACTAAGTCAAAGAACAGTTAAAATACTGTATTAACTTTTGCGAACAGGAAGCCAACAAAGAAGGACAAGTTAATTTAGGGTCAAAGAAAGAAGCAATACGGACAGCACTGCTAAATAACCTGAAAACTGAAGAGAAAATACAGAACAGCAGAAGACAGCTGTAAAGCATGAAGGTATGCAACCACCATAAAGATATAAAATGAGAATCAGAAGTTGCAAAGATGTCTTACATATTGAGACATGGAACGAATGAAGCATGAACCAAGGGAAGTTGGAGGTGGTCAAGAAAGAAATAGAACATGTACAATTCAATCTGCTGGATGTCAGCAAACTGAAATGGACTAACATCAGGAACTTTGCATCTGATGATCACATGGTCTACTATGCTAGAAATGAAAGACAAAGAAGAAATGGTGCTGCATTCATAACACAGGTCTGCAAAAAACATTTTTCGAGAGCTGTTTTGGTTATTCCACGTAATCTTTATGTTTTTTGGTGTGCTGAATCCAAAAATGACCTCCATTTTGTCATAGGACATCACGTTTCCTGACAATTTAGGTAATTATGTTAAATAAGGCAATACCTCAAAATAAATGGAAATAGACATAAAATTAAAGTTTTATTACAATATTTTCATGAAAATCCTTTTTTGAACTGAAATGAGCTCACCTACACACACTAAACTCAATTCTTCTTCCTTGTGAGACTCCTCTTGGTGCATTTACGCTTGTGAGTAGCATCTGGAATGTCTCTCTGAAGCATCCAACAGTAGTCTGCCATCATTGTAAAGCACAGTTACTTACCTGTAACAGGTGATCTCTGGGAACAGCAGGAATAAGTCTTCACATATGGGTATCATCGGTACCGACGGAGCCTGCGCGGGAACGCTCCCCAGCGTCCAGAAAGAAAGCTTTTGGGAGCATCCCACAGCGCCTGCGCGCTGCCTTCCCGCCTTTCCCAACCGCCTCTCTCCAGTTCGAGTTTTAAGCTGAGACAAAGAGAGAGAGAGGAAAGGAAAGATAGATAGAGAGATACAACTCCTAGGGGAGGTGGGTGGGTTGTGAAGACTTATTCCTGCTGTTCCCAGAGATCACCTGTTACAGGTAAGTAACTGTGCTATCTCCAGAAACAAGCAGGAATGAGTCTTCACATATGGGGACTCCCCAGCTAGAGATGCCAGGGAGATCCCCAAGGTTGTGAGTCCCTGAGAAGGGCTCTTCCTGCTCCCATGGATCTCGGGCATCCAACCAGGGATGGGGGGTAGGAGTTGATTAGGTATGGAACAGGTGTTTGAGAACAGCCTGACCAAACAAGGCATTCCGGCGGGAGTCCTTGTCCAAGCAGTAATGGGCTGTAAAGGTATGAACCGAGGGCCAGGTGGCCGCTCGACAGATTTGGTCGATGGACACAGAGTTCAGATGAGCCATAGAGGCTTCCATGGAACTCACATTGTGAGCTGTGACATGGCCCTCCAGAGAAAGGTACTCACTCTGGTAGGCGAAAGAAATACACTGAGCAATCCAATTGGACAGAGTTCTCTTAGAGACTGGAAGTCCCAAATGAGAGGGATCAAAAGCAACAAAGACTTGAGAGGACTTTCTATGTTGCTGTGTCCTTTGTAAGTAAAAAGCGAGTGCTCTCTTACAATCCAGGGTATGAAGATTCCTCTCTGCACTTGATGCATGAGGTCCTGGAAAAAAAGACAGGTAAATATACCTCCTGGTTCAGATGAAAAGGTGAGACCACTTTAGGCATAAAATGTGTATTAGTCCTGAGGACTACCTTGTCATGATGGAACCTTGTATAAGGAGGATTAGCCACCAAGGCTTGCAGCTCACTGATGCGGCGAGCTGAGGTGACTGCAATGAGAAAAGTAACCTTCCAGGAAAGAAATTTCAAGGAGGTAGTGGCTAAGGGTTCAAAGGGTGGCTTCATAAGCTGGCCAAGAACCAAATTCAAGTCCCATGCCACTGGAAGTGGTCTAATGGGAGGTTAGTTAAAAGAAGGCCTCTCATGAATCTTGCAATAAGAGGATGAGAGGAAATAGGCTGTCCATTGAGAGGCTTAAGGGATGCTGCAATAGCACTCAAATGGACTCTTACTGAATTCGTTTTAAGGCCTGCATGGGATAAATGCAGCAAATACTCTCGTAAAGAATTCAGAGGTATTGCAAGGGGGTTAAGACCCTTCTGTGCACACCAAATGGTAAACCTTTTCCATTTAAAAGCATAGGAACGTCTAGTGGAAGGCTTTCTGGAAGCATGAAGGATATCCTTCACTTGCTGAGAAATATGCAAATCTTGAAGGTCTAGGCCTTCAGCAACCAGGCTCTGAGATGAAGAGACTGGGGATTTGGGTGCCACAACGTTCCCTCCTCCTGGGACAGGAGGTCTGGAGCACATCCCAAGTCCAGGGAGGGAGCTTGAGAGAGATGCAGAAGTAGAGGGTACCACACTTGGTGTGGCCAATGTGGTGCTATGAGGATCATAGACCCCATGTCCCTCTGAGGTTTGAACAGTGTCTTGGGAATTAGGGGAATGGGTGGAAAGGCATAGAGGAAGTCTTGCCCCCAATGAAGAAGGAAGGCATCGCTGGCCTGAACTCCCTGACACGGAATCCTGGAACAGAACCGGGGAGGTTTGGCATTCCACGGACTTGCAAACAGGTCTATGTCCGGGGTTCCCCAAATTCGAAAGATCCTGGCTATCTGGTCCCCATGGAGGGACCATTCGTGTGGAAGCAGAACTCGACTCAGTCTGTCTGCCCAAGAGTTTTGAACCCCTGGAAGATACACTGCCACGAGATGAATTTAATACTCTCTGGCGAAGGCCCACAATCTCAAAGCTTCGTTGCAAAGCGACAGAGAGCCAGTCCCGCCCTGCTTGTTCACGTAGAACATGGCTACTTGGTTGTCCGTGTGGATGAGGACTGTCTTGTAGCTGAGCAGGGTGTGGAAGACTCTGAGAGCTGGAAGAATTGCTCTGAGCTCCAAGAGGTTGATATGTAGAGATGTCTCTTGTGGAGACCAGATGCCCTGGGTGGAGAGATCTTGTAGATGAGCTCCCCAACCCCTTGGAGAGGCATCTGTTGTAAGGGTTGCTTGGGGTAGTGACTGTTGAAAGGGGGACCTCAGCAACAGATTTTGAGTGGACTTCCACCACTGGAGACCAGAAGAGGCGACTGGAGGTTGCTATCTTGTCTGACAGGCACCCTGATGCCTGGGTCCATTGGGTGGACAGAGTCCACTGAGCTGCCCTCATGTGAAAGCGAGCGTAAGGAACCACATGCACGGTGGATGCCATGTGGCCTAACAGTTGTAACATTTCTCGAGCAGTTAAATGGGTCTTTAACTGAATTTGTGAGGCTAACTGCACCAAGCGTAGGCAACGGGCCTGGGGAAGATAGGCTCTTGCAGTTGTGGAATCCAGGAAGGCCCCTATGAACTCTAATGACTGAGTAGGGGTGAGATGGGATTTTGGGATGTTTATTACAAGTCCCAGATACTGAAGAACACGCCTTGTGCAGGCTAGGGAAGTCTGGGCCTCTGACTGGGACGGAGCTCAAATGAGCCAGTCGTCCAGATATGGGAATACAAATATTCCTAGAGTGCGTAGAAATGCAGCTACTACTGCCATGCATTTTGTGAACACTCTTGGAGCAGAGGCCAGACCGAAAGGAAGCACTCTGTATTGGTAGTGCTTTCCTTGATAAAGGAACCGAAGGAACCTTCTGTGTGTTGGATGGTTGAGGATATGGGTGTACGCATCCTTGATATCTAGAGAACAAAGCCAATCCTGACTCTGAAGGTATGGAAGGAGAGCACCGAGAGAAATCATCTTGAATTTCTCCTTGCCTAGAAACTTGTTCAATTCTCTGAGATCTAATATGGGTCTGTAGCCCCCTGTTTTCTTTGGGATAAAAAAATAAGGGGAGTAGAACCCTGAGCCCTGTTGAAGAAGAGGTACTTCTTCTATTACCCTTTGGGCAAGAAGGGTAGCAATCTCCTGACCTAGAAGGTTGAGGAGAGATGTTGGAGAATTGAACTGTCTCACCATGGTGTGAGGAGGAAGGTTTAAAAAATGAAGCTTGTACCCCTCCCATATGATGGAGAGGGTCCATTGCTCTGCTGTGATTTGTTCCCATCTGGGAGCAAAGTGAGCTAACCTTCCTGGAATGGTGAGAGGCTCTGGTTCTTCTAGAGCCAGAAAGGTTAAGTTCTCTAGTTGTAAGTCAAAGGCTCTGAGGAGGCCGAGGCTGTTGGGCCGTAGCAGTCCTTGCAGCCTTAGGCTTGGCTTGTTTAGGTTGTTGCTGACGCTTTGCAGCAAAACGACCTGCAGAAGATGCCTGCTGACCATAAACAGGATAATATTTCCCCTTTTTGGGAAAGAAAGCCTTTTTGAATAACCTTTTTCTAACAGGAGCAGAAGTAGACTTTGAAAGTCTATCTAAGGCAGAATTCTCAGCATCCATCTGAGTGGCCTTTGCTTGCCAATCCTTGCCAAAAAGGTTTTCACCTGTACAAGGAAGATTTCCTAATCCATCCTGGACCCAGGGTTCCAAATCAGAAGCTTGCAACCAAGCAACTCTGCGTGCACCTATGGCAATAGCCGAGGCTCTGCTTGCACACTCAAAAGAGTCAAAGGCTGCACGGTTGGAAAATTTGGAAACATCCTGGGCATGTTTAAGCCAGGTGAGAAACTCTTCCCTTTTATCTTCTGAGATAAAAGGAGATAAAGTTTGCAGATGATCTGTAACTTCCTTTAGAAACATCCCCATATAGAGACTATAGGAGTTGATTCTGGCAGTAAGCATATTGGCCTGGAAAATTCTCCGGCCAAAAGCATCCAAGGTTCTGCATTTTCTTCCTGGAGGATTAGATGAGTGTCTTTTAGCACTCTTTATCTTCTTCATAGCAGACTCCACCACAATAGAGTGGTGAGGAAGCTGAGTCTTATGAAAACCAGGGCAAGGAGGAACATGGTACATGGTGTCCAACCTGTGAGAATGAGGGGAGGTAGTGAGAGGTGTCTCCCATATGCCCAAGATGTGATCATAAAGGATCTCATGAATTGGTAAAGTAGCTGCCTCTTTAGGAGCCTTAGGATATTGTAAAATATCCAATTTCTTGGCTCTAGGCTCTGGTTCAGGGACCACTGAAATGGAGAGGCCCCTGGCCACTTCCCTAAAGAAGTCTTGAAAAGACAAGTCTTCTGGAGGAGACATTCTTCTTTTTGGAGAAGAGGGCTCCTGAGGAAGGAGTACCGATGCTTCGACAGAAGCCTCTGATTCATCAGAGTCTTCGGAGGAATCGAAGTATCGCCTGTCTGGATGCTCTTGCAGAGCCCGATACGCGTACCGAGTGGTATCGATATCGGGAGTGATCGGTACCAATTCGGTACCAATGAGCATCACAGAACAGGGTACCGCTGCAGTCGACACCGAAGCCTATGTCGATGCAATCGGTACCGGCACCGGAACCAATATCGGTGCCGGTGCCGGAACCGGTACCGACAACGGAGTTTGTTGCGGAACCAGAGGCGCGCAGCTTGTATGAATGCCGTAATGGCACACTGCATGGTCAGAATATTCTGATCCATCGACGCAACCAATGTCTGGATGTCGGTACCAGTGGAAACCACCAGTGCCCCAGAACATGGCAACAGGTGATCGGTCGAGGCCACGCCATCGATGTCAACCTGTGACCCCACAGATGAAGCTTTGGAAGCCGGAGCTTCCCGCCGGGGTAATTTTGCCGGTGCAGGATCCTCGAGAGCAAGCCTGGAGGCATCTTGATACTTAGAGGGAGATCTACCCTTCGAGGACCGGCTGGACGTATATTTGGCTACCTGAGATCCATGGGAAGAAGCAGCAGCCCTGGAAGATGTCAATGCCACCGAAGCTGCATCAGAGGGAAACAGGGTACTGAGCTTGGCCGCTCGATTCTGTCGACCTCTTTTAGACATCATAGAACAGGACTCACAATCGGTGATGTAGTGGTCAGGACCCAAACATTTTAGACACCAGTCATGGGTGTCAGTAATAGAAAGAGTACCGCTGCACTTCGTGCACTTTTTAAACCCGGAAGCGGGCTTTTCCATGAGGAAAATCTTTCTAGGCCTAAGGCCCAAAAGAGAAAAAATGCACAGAAGTGGGAAACGTTAGGGTTTTTTTTTTTGTTTTGTTTTTTTTAAAGAAGAAAAGACTGGCGGTACCGGTCCGACATCGAAGGCGGCAGATGTGCGACCAAAGAAGTAAAGAAAAATAAATAACTTCTTCAGCGGTGACAGGAACATGACCTGCTGGCTCCGCGGAAAAGAAGAACTGGAGAGAGGCGGTTGGGAAAGGCGGGAAGGCAGCGCGCAGGCGCTGTGGGATGCTCCCAAAAGCTTTCTTTCTGGACGCTGGGGAGCGTTCCCGCGCAGGCTCCGTCGGTAGCAACGATACCCATATGTGAAGACTCATTCCTGCTTGTTCCTGGAGATTGCTCCATTTTCCCTGGTATCTCCTTTCCATCTCTTTAATGTCTTGGTGGAATCATTCACCTTGTTCCTCACTCACAGCTCCCAAAAGTTTCAGGAAAGTAGTCAAGGTGGGACTGGAGGAAATGCACTTTCAAACTCATCAGGCAACCTAAAGCTTGAAATGCTTTCAGTATTCGTCCGACGATCTTTTTGTAGTGAGGATCTTTGTTATTGGCTAAAAAATTCTGTACGACTTCTTTAAATGCAATCCACCCTTCTTTTTGAGGATCCGTCATGGTATTGACAAACTCTTGATCAACTATAAGCCTTCTAATGACTGGTCCAAACACACCTTCCTTCAATTTTGCCTCCGACAGGCCTGGAAACTTGGTGACCAAGTATTTGAAGCATTCTCCATCTCTTGGAAGTGATTTTACGAATTGCTTCATCAATCCCAATTTTATGTGGAGAGGTGGTAGAAGAACTTTATGGGAAGGTACCAAAGTTTCTCGGAGGACATTTTTTTCACCGACTGTTAGCACCCTCGGCTGCCAAATCTTCTTTGTCCAGTGATTTTGTCGGTCTCGACTGTCCCATAGACACAGAAAACAAGGATATTTGTTATACCCAGCTTGTTGCCCGAGCAGCATGCACAAGACCTTCAAGTCCCCACACACTTGCCAACCATGGTCTTCATATTTAAGTTTACGAAGAACCAATTCCAAGTTCTCGTAGGTTTCTTTCAGGTGCACGGAATGACCTACAGGTATGGAAGCGTAAAAACCGTTGTGGAGTAAAACTGCTTTGAGACTTCTTTTTGAAGAATCTATAAAAAGACACCATTGCTCTGAATCATATTGGATTTTAAATTGACCCATCAGACCTTCAACATCGATGCAATAAACCAACTTGTCTTCCTGGGCGAAGTAAGGAACGAACTCCTTTTCACGATATCTGAACCATGAAGATGACACTCCTGGCAACAATAAATTCCTGCTTTTCAGCCTTGATCCGAGTAACTCAGTGGCATCTTTGGGAAGATTCAAGTCTCTTACCAAATCATTCATCTCCTCCTGAGAAAACAGTTTTGGTCTTGTATCATCTTCAAAGTCAGAACTTGATTCGTCATCTGGTTCAGGTATGACTTCACCTTCATCGGAGCTAGGCATCTCTTCCAAGGTAGCAGGGGGCTTGGGTACTGGTATATCTGTGCCATGGGGGATGGGACGAATTGCCGAGTGAAGATTGGGGTATGAAATGGAATGCTTCCATTTGGAATTAAACCCTTTCACATCGCATGAAGAAAAGTAAGGTTAAATTAGACTTACCTGCTAATTGTAGTTCCTGGAGTAACTCCAGTCTAGTCCCGGAATCTCTGGGGTTGTCAACCTCCTCTAGCGGCTTTGGAGACTGAGAAACTTCACTCCTGTGATGTCACCGTATATAAGGGCTGGCACCGCCTCCACACTCCAGTTTACCTATTGACAAAGCGGACTCACCGGAGCAACAAGTAGTGAATTGCAAACAAAATACAATAATTGTCTCACTGAACTGAAAAGCCTGTTGGCATAACTATTTATCAATATTAATCAATATTACTCCAAAAACTACTCCCCGAATGCTTTGAGATCTCCTGTTCACACCTGTAAAGGTATGTCCAGATTACCACCCACTGCCAGGCGATAACTGCGCTACCCCGCATCCTGCCCCCAATAGAACTGAAAGTATTGCTTACCAGTAATACAGCCTATGCTTCAGGCCCTAGCAAATCCAAGAAACAGGGCGGGACACGGGACTAGACTGGAGTTACTCCAGGAACTACAATTAGCAGGTAAGTCTAATTTAACCTTCCTGATCGTCCCTCCAGTCTAGTCCCGGAATCTCTGGGGATGTACCAGAGCAGTAACCCCAATCAGCGGGAGGGTCCTGGTAGCCCGGCCTGAAGCACTGCCGAGCCAAAGCAGGTGTCCCTGTCCGCCTGAACATCCAGACGGTAATGCTTCACAAAGGTATGGAGAGACGACAATGTCGCCGCTCTACAGATGTCTGCAGCTGGCACCAAACTACATTCTGCCCACGAAGCCGCCTGCGCCCTAGTAGAATGAGCTCGCAAACCCTCCGGCACCGGGCGACTTCACAAGAGGTAAGCCGAAGCGATGGTCTCCTTCACCCATCGAGCAATTGAACCCTTAGAAGCCGCCTCACCTTTCCTTGCCCCAGCAAAGAGCACAAACAGCCTGTCCGACTGACGGAACGACGCCGTACGAACCACATACATCTTCAAAGCTCGACGAATGTCCAAGCGATGAAGCCGTTCCGCCACCCCCCCCCCTTACCTTTGACGCGAAAGACAGGTAAGGAGACTGCCTGGTTTACATAGAACGCTGACACCACCTTCGGCAAGAATGACGGAACGGGCCTCAAAACCACCTTAGAATCACTGAAAGACAGAAAGGGCTCCCTACAAGATAGCACCTGCAACTCCGACACCCTCCTTGCCGAGGCCACCGCTACCAAAAACACCACCTTCAGTGTAAGATCCTTTAAGGAAGTATCCGCTAACGGCTCAAACGGTGCCCTACCCAAGGAATCCAAGACCAATGGCAGATCCCACACCGGCACTATTCTCTTACATGGCGGCCGGAGCACCGTTACGGCCTTGAAAAACCGCTTTACATCCGCATGGGTCCCCAGCGAGACTCCCTGCACCTTCCCCCTATAGCAGGACAAGGCCGCCAATTGCACCCTCAATGAGGCTGCTGCTAGGCCCTTTTGAAACCCATCCTGCAAAAAGGTCAGCACCTGCGGAACTGAAGCCCTCAACGGAACGCAGTCTCTCCATACACCAAGCCTCAAAGACGCGCCATACCCGGACATATGCTAACGAAGTGGACTTCCTCCTTGCCTTCAGCAAAGTAGCTATCACTGCCGCTGAATAACCTCTCGCCCTCAACCTAGCCCGCTCAAGAGCCAGGCCATAAGCGAGAATCGATCCACCTGAGGCATGCAAAGAGGACCCCGAGTTAGAAGATCCTTGCGACTGGGAAGCTTCCAGGGCCGCTCCACCAAGAGCCTGACCAAGTCCGCATACCACGGCCGCCTCCGACAATCCGGTGCAATGAGAATCACTCTTCCTTTGTGCCGTTCTATGCGCTGTATCACCCGACCGATCAACACCCACGGCGGAAACACATACAGCAGTTGTCCTTCGGGCCATGTCTGAATGAGAGCGTCCAGACCTTCCGCCATCCTTTCTCTCCTTCTGCTGAAGAACCGCTCGACCTTTGCGGATTGAAAGGTCGCCATGAGGTCCATCACTGGAGTTCCCCAGCGCCTCACTAACATCGCAAATACCTCTGGGTGCAGAACCCACTCCCCGGGATCCACTCTTACCCGACTTAGGAAATCGGCCTCCATGTTGTATACTCCCGCGACATGCGCCGCCGATAAGGCCACCAGATGCTTCTCCACCCACTCGAACAAGCTCTCCGCTTCGTCTTCCAACGCCACGCTGCTGGTCCCGCCTTGATGATTTATGTAAGCCACCGCCGTGGCGTTGTCGGAGAACACCCGAATGGCCTTCGCCTGAATGTAGGGGCATAACTCCCGCAGAGCAAGCGCCACCGCTCTCAACTCTAATCGGTTGATCGACCACGTCTTTTCCACCTCGGACCACTGGCCCTGTACCAGACGACCCTGACAATGGGCACCCCAGCCGAACAGACTGGCATCCGTCGTGAGAGAGACCCAATCCAGAGCTTCCAACGACATTCCCTTTTCCAGACCCCCTGGCCTTAGCCACCAAGCTAGCGCCAAACGAGTCTGCGGTGGGCAAGCCAACCGACGGCTCAGCGAATCTCTTTGATGCGACCATCTCCTTAACAGCACACGTTGTAAAGGCCTCATGTGAGCCCGAGCCCACGGTACCAACTCTAGCGTCGCTGCCATTGTCCCCAACACCTGCAGATAGTCCCAGGCCGTTGGAGACTGCCGATCCAGAAAACGATGCACCAACTGCCTGAGACCCAACAACCGCTGTCGAGGCAGAAACACACGCCCCACACTCGTATCGAAGCATGCTCCCAGATACTCTAGATTCTGAGACGGATCCAATTTGCTCTTTTCGAAGTTGATCACCCAACCGAGACTCTGTAGAAAAGCTACTACTTTGGCCGTAGCCGCAACACATTCCACCCTGGACTTCGCTCTGATCAACCAATCGTCCAGGTATGGGTGTACCAAGACTCCGTCCTTCCATAAGGCTGCCGCTACTACCACCATTATCTTGGTGAATGTCCGAGGTGCAGTCGCGAGGCCAAATGGGAGCGCCTGAAACTGGAAGTGCCCCATAGGCACTGCAAACCGGAGGAATTTCTGATGTTCCCTTCGAATCGGAACGTGCAGATATGCCTCCGATAGGTCCAGGGACGTCAGAAACTCCCCTTTTCTCAACGCCACGATGATGGACCGGAGGGTCTCCATCCGAAAATGAGATACGCGAAGACAGCGATCCCTCCTTTTTTGGAACCACGAAGTAAATGGAGTATCGACCGCATCCTAACTGGTCGGCAGGAACCGGGACAATTGCTCTGAGCTGCAGAAGCCTCTGCACCGTTTCCTGCACCGCTTTTCGCTTTGCCAGAGCATTGCACGGCGACTGAATGAAAGAATTGGTCACCGGCCGCTGCAGCTCCAGCGCATAACCCTCTCGGATCACTTCCTACACCCATTGATCGGATGTGAGTTGGGTCCAGGCAGGGTAAAAGTCCCGTAGCCGACCTCCTACGGGAAACTAACTCCCCCTGGATCCCCCTGACTTCATTGTGACTTCTTAAAGAAAGAGGACGAGGACGCAGCAGTAAAACCTCTGTTTGCTCTGCGAAACCCCCGAAATCCCTGGGACCTACTAGGAAAACGCCCTCGCTGCGTTTGCCCTCCCCTAGGGGGATTGAACCAGCGAAAGTCCCGCTGCTGTCCTCAAGGCCCTGGAGCAGCACGGCCATGCTTCTGTTTGTCCTCCGGCAACCTACCTCCCTTAGACTCTCCTAAATCCTTCACCAATTTGTCCAAATCCTCGCCAAAAAGCAGCTTACCCCTAAAGGGAAGCCTACTCAACCTAGCCTTGGACGAACCATCGGCTGCCCAATTCCGCAGCCAAAGACATCTCCTTCCAGCCACCACTGATGCCATACTCTTCGATAATCCCCAGATCAGATCATAATGAAGGTCGGCTAGATACGCCGCCCCAGATTCCAACCTGGACGCCTCCTCGGACACCTCTCCCGAATAGTCGCCCTGGACCCGCTGCGCCCAGCGCAAGCAAGCTCTCGCCACCCAGGCCCCACAAATAGACGCCTGCAATGACAAGGCATTCGCCTCAAAAACCTGCTTCAGTAAAGTTTCCAACTTAAGGTCTTGCGCATCCTTAAGTGCCGCTGACCCCTCCATCGGGATAGTAGTCTTCTTGGTCACTGCTGACACTGCGGCATCCACTTTCAGAGCCTGAAAAATCTCCCGATCCTGATCTAGGAGAGGGTACAACCTAGCCATTACCCTGGACCCCTTAAGGGCAGCCTCCGGCATGTCCCACTCTTCCTGAATCATTTCTTTAAACACTCTATGTACCGGAAAGGCTCTCTGCGTCTTCCGAACTGCCTGCAGCAGGGGATCCTCCAAAGACGCATCCTCTGTCAGACCAGTGTCCGGCATATTAAGCGCTTTAAGAGACTCCGCTATTAGCGCTGGTAGCTCGTCCCTACGGAACACCCGAACTACTCGTGTTTGGTCCTCTTGCTCCCTAATCTCACCTTCCTCTAGATCCTCTAGATCCCTCTGTGTCCGCCTCCTCCGAACGCAAGTCCTCTGAGGCGACTGATTGATCTAGGCGATCCCTATCTAACCTAGCCCTCTTGGCACAGACGCCAGGTGCTTCAGCTGACAAAGGCGAGCTTGGTCTCTTCTGCCCCGGCCCGGCCCGGCCACGGAGGCACTTGCTGACGGTACCCCCTGAGAGCCAGCCAAGGTCTTTTGGAGCAATGCCATAAAGTCTGACGAAAAAACTGACGCCAAAATCCCCACTACAGGCTGTTGAGACAGCTGGAGCTGAGATCCTGAAGCTGCACTAAGCCCCGGCTCAGTAGCAGGCAGCGATGGAAGAAGGGGCTCTCCCCCCTCCACCAAATCTCCCTGTACCTCAGGCTCCGGCGCAGGGACTAACTCCCTGGTCTCCAACTCTGGAGCACAGCCCCTACAAACGCTGTCCTGTGACACTGAACTGCGCTTAGCCCCACACAAGAGGCAGAGCTGCTTAGAAGGCATGCTGTGCTGAACGCAGCCAATCTCAACCAAAGAAATTTTTTTTTTTTTTTTTTTTTTTTTAGTCCAATCCCCTCAGAATTGCACCCCCAAGTGAAACCCAGAAGGAATTAATCAAAAACGAAGCTCTGAGCCCGAGATATGGAGCGTCAAAGACCAGGAATTTAAACCGGCGATTTTTCCCACTCCTCACACACGTGGTCTGGCCTGCTCCGAGAACGCTGCTGCTTCCCGCCTAAAAGGGGCCGCTTACCTTACAGTGAGAATGCGGATCAATAGAAGGCCCTGCTCCGACCTTGACACACAGCTCCGTCGGAGATTTACAAGCTGAGCTCTCCAATGCGGCTTCCCACCGCACCAAATCAGCTGCGATTGTAATCCGAAGCTCTAAGCACCGGCAGGCAACTCATCTGCATGCGCTGAGCCCATTAAACCTCCGGATCCTGTCCCCTGCAATCCGGGACGGTAACCGGGTACTGGTGCTCTCCTCCCCAGCCCCAGAGCCACCAACTCTGGTCCCTGGCTCCCAACTGTTCCTCCCAAAGGAAATAGGAAGGGGGGGGGGGCGCGCAGAAGATCTCGGGCAATGGAAAGCAGCTTAGCTCCCAGCACAGCAGGCAGAGAAATTAAACTAGCTCTCCCCTGCTACCAATCAACTTTTCTTTTCTTTTTTTTTTAATCCTACCACTCTACTTAATCGTTTCTCTAGTGAGCCCTGAAACCCCTGGGCTCACCACCCGTCTAGCTGCTTTGGAGACTGATAAACTGGAGTGTGGAGGCGGTGCCAGCCCTTATATACGGTGACATCACAGGAGTGAAGTTTCTCAGTCTCCAAAGCTGCTAGAGGAGGTTGACAACCCCAGAGATTCCGGGACTAGACTGGAGGGACGATCAGGAACAGTCGTCACTATGGTTCTTTTGCTCTCGCCATACCATAGGAATCCCATAACGGAAAGATTTTTTCTTACCCTTGAACCAGTTTCGGAGGTCCTCAACACACCGTTTCACACTTTGAGGCCCCCAGACTTTATCTTGATCTCCAATTTTTAGTCCAAAGTATGCAAAGTATACTTTTTTCAAAAAGTCTGCAATATTCTGCTGTTGCTTCAACACTGTATATTCACCACAGATGAAATAGAAACTGTTTGGCGAATTAATATACTTTCGCGGAGCCATAATATAACGGTTGAAGAATGACGAGCTAACACGAATTGCGATGAAAAAGTGTGAACAACCTAGAACCAAGAACCTGATGATGATTTGTGCACAAGTGTGGCATGCAGGAGAGAGCAGCTCTGTGTCTGTACACGAGACGTCACAGTGCTGGCCACGCCCCCCTGCGCTGACCGGAGCTGCTGCTATCTGCCCTGTGTCTCCCCTCCCACAGGATTCTTCAGGAAAGATTAACCCCTTCTACCATTAGAAGCACGGACTTAAAACTTGCTTAGCTTATGTATATATTGCTGACCATCAGATTTACAGTGCTATATTTTTTTTTACATAACTCGGACAACCCCTTTAAGTTTTTTTTGGCATTTTATATCTTAAATGCACTTATGTGAATTAATAGTAATTTGAAAAAATTTGATAAATTTGAAGACAATTTTGCATGTTGTGGCAAATCATGACGTCTAGGAGTTTTTTCAATATTTTATTTGTTTTCAGCACACCAAAATACATGGAAATTAGATGAAAATAATCAAACAGCTTTTAGTCGCAGACCTGTGCAATCAAGAAGAAACGTGCAAGAACTGTAATGAAATACAATGCACTCAGTGAACGCTTAACTTTTATTCATCTACGAGGAATGCCCATCAACAACTATAATTCAGGTATATGCCCCAACAGATGCAGAAGAGGATGAGGTTGATGAGTTCTATGAACAAGTATAAGTTGAAATTAACAGAACATGCAAACAGGATATCTTGATAGTCACGGACGACTGGAACGCAAAAGTTGGCAGCAAAGGCGGCGGCAAAGTGGTTGAAAAATATGGATGGCAACAGAAATGTTAAATGTAACCCAATTGTGCTGTCTACATGTTGTTAAGTACCCTTATGTTAAGTGTAACCCTCCACTTGTGATATAACCACTTTGATTGAAGGATAAAATGGTATACAAGTATGTATGTATGCATGAATGAATAAAGCTGGAGAGAGACTGATAAAAGTTTGCAAGACCAACAATCTATTCAAACACCTTCTTCCAGCAACACAAGCGGCGACTGTACACATGGACTTCACCCAATGAATTGTACAAAACTAAAATTGACTACATCTGTGGAAGTCAACAATGGAAAAGTTCTAGAACATCAACAAAGACAAAACCTGGAGCTGACTGTGGTACAGATCAACTAGAATGCAAACTCAAGCTAAAGTTGAAAAAGAGCAAGCCACTCATTAATGTAGCAAAATATGACCTTGAGAATATACCATTGGCATTTAAAGACTGCCTACAAAATCGATTTGCTGCTTTAGATACAAATGACATCAAGAAGGTTGTATTGGAAGAAAGTGAGAAGTCTCTACAAAAGGTGAAAAAGCAAAAACAGCCAAAATGGATAACCGAAGAAACTGAAAATTGCCCAGAAACAGAGAAGCTAAAGCCAGAGGAGAAAGAGGCAATCACAGAACTCAAGAGGTTTCCAACATGCAGCAAGACAAGACAAGGAGAAGTACTACAAAGATACATGCAAGAAAATAGAAGCAGAAACTATTAAAGGAAGAATAAGATCAGCTTTCCTAAAGCTACAAGAGTTAAAGAAAAAATTCCAGCCTTGAATTGTAATGCTTCAAGATACTCAAGGATCCATGCTGAATGATCAAGAACAGGTGGAAAAAATACACACAGTCATTATACCATAAAGATTAAGTGGACCAACAGCCGTTTCAACCTGTACCTTATGATCAGGAACCACTGATGATGAAAGAAGAAGTCGAAGCAGCATTGAAAGCCTTATCAAAGAACAAAAGCACCAGGCACTGATGGCATTTCCACTGAAGTATTACAGCAATTGGATGCAGCTGTTATCATACTTACAAGGTTCTGCCAGGAAATTTGGAAGACATCATCATGGCCAACAGACTGGAAAAGATCTGTGTTTATACCAATACTAAAGAAAGATGATCCAACTGACTGTGGAAATTATTGCACAGTCGCTGTGATACCACATGCCATCAAGATTCTACTCAGGATTATTCAGCAGACTATAACCATACCTGGAATAAGAACTGCCTGAAGTGCAAGCAGGGTTCAGAAAAGGGCAAGGAACGAGAGACATCGCAGATTTGAGATGGATCCTTGAAAGGACAAAAGAATGCCAAAAGGATATCTATATGTGTTTTATCGACTACAGCAAGGTTTTTGACTGTATAAACCATGAGAAACTCTGGGCCACATTAAGAAGCATGGGATATCAGAACACCAGATAGTTCTTTTGCACAACCTTTACATTGATCAAGAAGCAATAGATCAAACAGAACAAGGAGAAACAGAATGGTTTAAAATCAGTAAAGGTGTACAACAAGACTGCATACTTTCCCCCTACCTGTTTAATTTATATGCAGAACAAATAGTCTTCATACAGTCCTGCTCTTCTGATAACAGAGGTGTGAAGATATGTGGAAGACTCAACAACCTTCGATATGCTGATGACACATTACTGGCTAAAAGTAAAGACTATCTGAAACATTTGCTTCTCAGGATCAAGGAACAGTCTTAAAATGAACCTGCACCTTAATGTAAAGAAAACAAAGATCCTGACAACTGGAAAAAAAAAATCAAGAAGTTAACCATTGATAGAGAAGAAATTGAAATAGTTCCCAACTTTAACCTACTTGGATCAACTATCAATAAAGAAAGGACAAGCAGTCAAGAATCTTGGCAGAATGGCTATGAAGGACCTAGACAAGATTCTCAAGAGCAGAGATATGTCTCTCCATACAAAGATTTGACTTGTTCAAGCCATGGTATTTTCAATAACATATAGAAGCAAAAGTTTAAACAGTGAAAAAGATAGACGGGAAGAACATCGATGCCCTTGAATTATGGTGCTGGCGACGAATACTGTGTATACCATGGACTGCCCAAAGAACAAACCAGTCAGTACTAGAGATGATCAAACCTAAGCTTTCTTTAGAAGCTCAGATGACAAGACTAACTTTCATACTTCGGACACATCATGCGAAGAGCCACTGCAGGGACTTCCTGGTCAGGAGGGGGCAGGGTAACCTCATGCACCATGGATGATGCTGATGGAACCATCGTCACAGTAAAGCCCGTTGAAGCGGCCGCATATGTGCTCTGGCGCACAGCACCACCTCTATCGTTGCCGCCATGGTTCCTAGCACTTGCAGGTAATGCCAGGCCGTAGGATTCTGCCTGCCCAGGAACTGAGACATGAGGTTCCTCAGATCTTTTAGCCTTTCTGCCGGAAGGAACACCTTTCCTCTCGTGGTGTCGAACCTTGCTCTGAGGTACTCGAGCTGTTGTGTGGGTACTAATCTGCTCTTTGTTCAATTGATGACCCACCCCAAGAATGACACCACTGGCTGTCGCCTTGCTTCTGATTTCGCCTGGATCAGCCAATCGTCCAGGTAGGGATGTACCAAAATTCCTTCCTTCCGCAGAGCTGTGGCCACCACCACCATTACCTTGGTGAAAGTCTGGGGGGCCGTTGGCAGACCAAAGGGCAGAGCCTGAAACTGAAAATGCCCTCTCGGGACTGCAAATCTCAAACTGCTGATGAGCCTTTCGAATGGGAATATGCAAATACGCTTCTGTCATGTCCAAGGAGGTCAAAAACTCTCCCCGCCATACCGTCACAATTACAGACTTCAGGGTTTCCATCCGAAAATATGGTACCCTGAGGCATCGATTGATTTATTTTAGATCGAGTATCAGCCAAAAGCTTCCTTCTTTCTTTGGCACTACAAAATAAATCGAGTATCGACCGGACCCACGTTGGTCTACCGGAACGGGGGCCACTGCCCCGAACAATAGTAGTCTTGAAAGGGTGTCTTCTACCGCCTCTCTCTTTGTTGGGGATCTGCAGGGAGATTGAACAAACGCCGGACGAACCGGCTTTGCAAATTCTAGAGTGTAGCCCTCTCCGATCACTTCTAAAACCCATTTATTGGATGTCACTGGGTCCAGGCGGGAAGAAACTACCTTAACTGACCTCCCAACGAAAGGCACCCCTCCTTGACCCCCGTTGTTTCATTATGGCTTTCTAGGACCCGCGGAGGAGGCGGCGGTCCCAAAGCCTCTTCCCGCTCCGCAAAACCCCGGAAGCTTTGACCCCTTGAGGGGAACGTCCCCTGTGGAAGGGTGTCAATCTGGCAGGTCGAAACCTCCTGAAATCTCTTGGTTGGCTATGTACGGGGACCGAGGAACGGCTTTGCTTCGGTCTATCCTCCGGGAACCTGCCTCCCTTGGTCTCGCCTAGCTCCTTTACTAATTTATCCAAATCTTCTCCAAAGAGCAACTTACCTTTAAAGGGAAGTCTACTCAGGCGTGCCTTAGAAGAGGCATCCGCCACCCAGTTGCATAGCCACAAGTATCATCTAGCTGCCACCACCGAGGCCATATTCTTTGCTAGGCTTCTAATGAGATCATACTGACTGTCCACCAGGTAGGCTGCTCCGGATTCCATCCTAGCCACTTCAGCATGTGCACTCCTGGCCAGGCCACCTGCTAACTGAAGTTGTTGAGACCACCTCAGGCAGGCCCTCGCCACCCAAGCCCCTGATACGGAAGCCTGTAGGGCGAGGGCACTTACACCAAAGGCTTGCTTCAGCAACGTATCAAGTTTTCTATCCTGGGTATCCTTCAGGGACGCACTGCCCTCGACTGGGATAGTCGTCTTCTTTGTGACTGCCGAGACCGCCGCATCCACTCTGGGGGGCTTCAGTAACTTGCCTTGCTCCGGTAACAGATACAGATGAGCCATAGAACATACTCCCCTTAGGGTGGATTCCGGTTGATTCCATTCCTCCTGGATCATCTGTCGTACCACTCTGTGCAGTGGGAACACCTTCTGTGACTTCCTAACGGCTTGGATCAATGGATCTTCCAAGGACTCCTCGTCTGCTGGCATGTCAGGAGCCATATTAAGTAACCTCACCGATTCAGTAATCAATGCTGGGAGTTCTTCTCGGCGAAATACTCGTACTATGCAGGCTTGTTCCTCCTCTGGTATCTCTCCCTCCTCAAGTTATTCTTCATCTTCCCCTACTTCCTTGTCCGAGGCTTCCTCTTCTACGGCGTCAGGAATAGGTGACGTAGGGGTCTCCTTGGTCATCAGCCTAGCGCGCTTAGGAGGGGCTCCTGCGTCCTGGGTCTCTGCCATCACCCGTCTGGACGACCCAACTGTGTGCGGTGCTTCCGGCCCCCTGCCCCCTGCTGGCGCATGCAATAGGCCTTGTGCAACAGGAGGACAAATTCGGGTGAAAAGTGTCCCCAGGCCCCGTCTTCCCCCAAGGACGTGGAGGGGCGGGACCGGGAAGTTCCGGGCAAGTCTATGGCTGGAGGAGGAGGGATCGGTCCTCCCCCTCCTCCAGAGGGTCTCTCGATTCCTGAGAATCCTGATATAACGCCAGTTGGATTTCTTTTTCCACAGAAGCAGCCTTTGCGGTGCAACCCCTGAAGATTCCTGCTTCCGAGCCTGTGCCCCGACGCGTTCCACAGGCCGGACACCGTGGCTTGCTGGGCATGGTGAGGAGTCCAGATATAAAATTAAAATTAAATTAAAATTAAAGCAAATAAAATTAGCAAATGAAATAACTGAGACAACTTAGGAAGCTTAGCTCCCAGTTAATCCAATCAAAAAACTAAATTTGAAAAACTAAATCAAACTAAAAATTAAACTTGAACAAACAGATACATAAACTAACAGAAGCTTTAAATAAAATAAAGACTTGCTGTTAATCCAGCTCCTCTCCCCTTGTCTCGCTGCCACATGGCAATCAGCAGGCTTCCGCTGATTTTCCCACGTGCTAGGCCGTGGCCACGAGGAGCTGAGCCTGGCGTGCGATAGGCCTCACTCACGCCGTCGTTCGCGGTCTCCCTGCCACTTTCACGGCTCCTGTTTACGCGCTCCAACAGCCTCTCCTGTTGCCGCTTCTTGGCGCTGCTCTCTGAGGCTCCAGGAGCCGCCTCTAGCGAGCAGCCACCCAGAGGACTTCGGCGCGAGGCAGGTCAGCCGCTCCCAGAGTCCTGGAGTGGCGCCCGGCTCTGTGCGTTAAGGGAGGCTTTCCTTCCGTCTCCCTCACGCCGTGGCTCCTGTTTGTGCGCTCCAACGGCCTCTTGCGCTGCTCCCCGAGGCTCCGGGGGGAAAACCGCCTCAAGTGCTGAGCCTCCCAGAGGGTTTTGGCACGAGGCAGGGCAGGCCGCTGGTACTTCTCCACCTCACTTGGCTTCCTCTTCTCCGGGAGATCGTGCTTCTGCCGCCCTCAGAATGGAGTAAGGAGGAGGGGGGAGGGGGGAGGGAGGAGTAAGTTAAAATTTAAAGCTACGGAGCTTAAAATCTTAAGCAAAATAAAGCCAAAATTAAACCAATTCAAATTAAAATAAAACCTCAATCCTGGGAGTCCTTAACACTAACTCCCTGCCTACAATCTCTCCTGTAAGCTCTCTGGCTTGCTGGCAACCTCCAGCTGCTTGGAGGCTGAGTTTACTGGGGCCAGAGGTGGTGCCAGTGGTACTTATACCAGAGCTACATCAAAGTGATGATAGGCTCAGCCTCCAAGCTGCTGGAAGGGTTGTACAACCCAGAAGAGAGGGACTGAACTGGAGAGACGATAAGGAAGAGAAAGCTTGTTAGAGAAAGACATCATGCTCAGCAAGGTAGAAGGTAAATGCAAAAGAGGAAGGCCAGCAATGAGATGGACTGATACAATAGCAGTTATGGGTGCCACATTATCAACAATGAGCCGCCTGTCTGAAGACCAAAGAGGACAACTATCCAGAGGGTCGCCATCAGTTGACACTGACTCGACGACACTTAACATGCAGCCATACTCCACCTCTCCCAGGGAGATTGAATACCTCTTTAATACATTCCCAAACTCCATTAGGCATGTAAGCTCAAAAGCCAAGAACATTCCCAGATCTGCTATATGATAGTAGGCAGTATTGTCACCTAGTCACTAGAATGGCCAGGGACAGCACATATGAATGCTGACCTCAAAGAAATTCTATTCTTATATCAAGCCCAAGTAAGTTTTCACTGCCAGCACTCCTTAGTTATTCAACATTTATTTATAGGACTAATATATCTGCTGCTACAAGAAAAAAAAATCAAGCTACTGTCACCTACCTTTGCCAAATTTAATGACAGGTTTTTTTTTTTTTTACCTTCTTATTCAGTCCATAGTTATCCAAAACTTTAAACAATTTAACCATTTCAAAAATGAACACACTGTCTGTGATCATATGTGCACCATTCTCTGACATAGTTCTGCGTTTCGAACATGGCATTCAGCTGAACTGTGCTGTAGAGAATAACTTCTCTTCAAAACTCATTCATCTTTGCAAAAATTAAACACCTGTCTCTTCAAAACCCATTATGCTGGCTTTTCCATACTCCTATTGCAGCATCATACATACATTGCTTCTCTTCTCCTTTTACATATATAGCACAGTTACTTACCTGTTACAGGTGATCTCTGGGAACAACAGGAATAAGTCTTCACATATGGGTACGTCGGTACCGACGGAGTCCACGCGGGAACGCTTCCCAGCGTCCAATCAGAAAGCTTTTGGAAGCATCCCAACACGCCTGCGCGTTGCCTTCCCGCCTTCCCAACTGCCTCTCCTCAGTTAAGTTTTACAGCTGAGACAAAGAGAGAGAGCGAAGCAAGGAAGGGAAAGATAGAGAAAGGCAACGCCTAGGGGAGGTGGGTGGGTTGTGAAGACTTATTCCTGCTGTTCCCAGAAATCACCTGTTACAGGTAAGTAACTGTGCTATCTCCAGGAACAAGCAGGAATGAGTCTTCACATATGGGGACTCCCCAGCTCATATGCCCGGAGGGGGTCCTAGCATGTTGCAAGTCTAGAACAAACCATGCTATACCTCAGGACCTCAGGCATCCTGGGGATGGAGGGCAGGAGTTGAATATAGAAAAGGAGCTGTAGAACAGCTGGCTAGAACAGGGCTTCAAAAGGGAAGACCCTGTATCGAAGGCATTTAGTAGTAAAATATTGTGATCTGGACCTCCCTTGTTGGTGGTGCACTGAGCTCCATATGGATCTGATAAAAGAGCCAGTGAATATGCTCAAGGGGTACCTTACTGTAAAGTAGAGGTAACAAAGTAGACCAAAAACAAGTGGAGGCCAGAACCCTTCAGGGTTAGAAAAAATAGCCCCAGGGGAAAAAACTGGGGTAGTATAAAAAGTAGAGCTTCAGCAGAGACGCAGAAGGTACTATTGAAATAAAGCTTAAGCTGTTTTGGTCTAAGAGAAAAAATGAGTCTGCCCTAACTGGACTGGGGTTGGATCAGTCCATATAGGGAGAAAGGGTATGGAGACCCTTGTATCTGATAAGAAAGTAAGAACAGACTCAGAAGTGCTAAGCTTTAGAGCAACTGAAGCTCCGCAATGTCTTTCCTAAATGGGGTCACTTAGGGAAGAGAAGGTACATGGAGAGCTTCAGGAGCACCTAAACCGAAAAGGTTAAGGTAAAGAAAAGGGTTATTAATTACCACAGGAAGTGGCTATAGGTGTAGCCCCCTAAATATGCCGGAACAGCATTGATAGGGGTAGTGCCCATCTGTCAGGATCCTATAGGAATGTAAGGATATCTGAACCTAACAGATAGATAGATAAGTAGATGGATACAGATCTATCTAAAAATATATCTCATATGCATATATATATATATATATATATATATATATATATATATATATATATATATATATATATATTATACATACATACACACATACATACACATATATATACACACACACACACACCGAATATATATACACATATAGGGCATATATCCATAAGAGATATATATGGGCAGAAGACCCACAGATTATATACCTGGAGACATGTCCTATTCTTATATTTATTTATTTAAAGTCTCTTTTATACCGCGCTATTCAGCATCAGCGCGGTTCACAATAAACAATGAACATATACATTTCCAATAGTACTTTGTGTTTACATATGAACAGGATATTCAACTTGGCTAACAGGGTAACTATGTACAACAACAATATATACAATATATACAATTTATAGACTGGTCATGTGTTCGTATGGTTTTAGACATTGGAGATTTGGGTGGTTTCGGCAAATGGTGCTGAGTTTCTATTGGTTTCCGGGTAGTGTAGGAGGAAGAGGTAGTGTTTCACGGCCTTCCTGAATTGGCAAAGGTCCGGGATTGATCGGATGTTGTGAGGGAGGTTATTCCAGATCATTGGTGCATAAAGTTTGAAGGTCCTGCTGGATGTTGACTTGGTGCATTGAGTTATTGATCTTGGGACTATCAAGGTGTTTTGAGCTACTGACCTTCTGTCCCTATTGTGGGGTGTCATCTGGATTAGCTCTGTTAGTGATGTTGACGAGAGACCTTTGGTGGCTTTGAAGGTGAGCAGCAAGGTCTTGAATGTAATTCTACCTTGAATCGGGAGCCAGTGGAGTTGTTTCATTATGGATGTGACATGGTCTTTCCTGGATGCTCCGTGTAGTACTCTTGCTGCGGTGTTCATTGCCATTTGCAGTGGGTTTAGGGTGGTTTGGGGGAGTCCTTGCAGTATTGCATTTGCATAATCGAAATGTGGGATAATTAGTGCCTGATAGATAGTCCTGAAATCATCTGGCTCCAGCAGAGATCGCAGGTACCTAAGGGATCTAATTTTATGATATACTGCCCTTACAGTGTTACTTATATGAGCCTGCATATTTAGGTTCTGGTCTAGTGTGACGCCGAGGTATCTGATCGCGGATTTGGTCTGGAGGTCTGCGTCCTTCACTTTTAGTACTGCAGGCGCAGTGAAGTTACGGTTCCTTGTAATGAACATCACCTCCGTCTTCTTGTGTTGAATCCGGAGGTTTTGGGATTGTAGCCAATTGGATATTTCATTTATGCAGCATGTTATTGGTGAGAGGTCTGGGTTTTCTGTTGCAAAAGGCGTGTATAATAGCACATCATCTGCGTATATCATGCAGTTAACGCTGAAAGACCGGATCAGGTTGCAGAGAGGTTGCATGTATATATTGAACAGCAAGGCGGAGAGGGAGGATCCTTGTGGGACACCTTGGCTTTGGTGGAATGGTTCTGATGATGTGTCTCTGGATCGTACCTGCTGCCATCTGTCCGAGAGGTAGGACCTGCACCACTCGAGTGCTTTACCGAAGATTCCTTTTTCCTTGAGGCGTTCTAGGAGGCGCTCATGGTTAACGGAATCAAACGCTGCTGCAATGTCAAGGAAGACAAGGACAAAGCCTTGGCGGGTATTCTCGATGCCTGATATTATGCTGCTGAAGAGTGTGGTAAGAAGGGTCTCCACCCCGTGGGCTTCTCTAAATCCGTGCTGGCATGGATCCAGTGGTGCATTGGAATCAATGTTCATTGTAATGACCTGACTCTTGTTTATTGTCGGATACTGTTTGTTTTATGTAAACCGCGCTGATCGCAAATAGTGCGGTATATAAGAAATGTAAATAAATAAATAAATAAAAATGTGATAGTGTATTTGTCGTATGTATATATATATATCGAATAGGACATGTCTCCAGGTATATGGATGGAGAGATGTTCAAGGATCCCCATCACCCTATAGGGAGAGAGGGAGATTCATCTGACAAGAAGGTTGACACCTACTTGAGTAGATAAACAGGAAAAAATCCTCTCCTCCTGGTATGACTGTTATAGTCAGAGGAAGGTTGTCCTTGACAAAGGGGTGGCTTAATTCTTTGTAGAATTTGAGCTGTTGAATAACCAGGATGGCCTACCTGAAGATGGCAGAGGATAACATTAGTCTGCAGACCAGAAGTCCAGATATCTCCAGAATTGTGGTATGGAGATTGGATAGAGAAGGCTACTAGAGGAAGATACCCTAGTGATTCGCCTATGAGGGCGAGATGGGTATTAGATGTCCTCTAGTTGCCAGAAAAATTTTATCCCTGATGTAAAAAATCCCAGGCAATATGGGCCAAGCCAGGGAGTTGGCCCCTCTTCTAGGCTTTCACGTAATGAAAAATCTGAGGCTTATGCCTTAACAGAGATTTAAGATAAGATGGAAAGGGTAGAACACCTGCCAGGCATGAATATGACTGGGGGAAACCCTTGTAACCATCTGGGGTTATCTGCTAGGCAAGATATTGATGCTCTCTAGCAAGGGCCCATAGTGCAAAGCTACCCTGTAGAGTTGCAGAGAGCATGCTGCAGGTTGGTTAGAAGAAAAAACTGGCTGTGGACAATCCCTGGTGAGGAATGTGGACAACCAGCAG
Source organism: Ichthyophis bannanicus (assembly GCA_033557465.1). Classification (NCBI taxonomy): domain Eukaryota; kingdom Metazoa; phylum Chordata; class Amphibia; order Gymnophiona; family Ichthyophiidae; genus Ichthyophis; species Ichthyophis bannanicus. The sequence goes on along the minus strand of CM066033.1, from coordinate 363,662,663 downwards.
GTAACCAACTATTCTGTCAAGGACAAAGGGCAAAGAATAGAAGATAACCCAACCAAACTGTGAAACAGGGATTCCCAACGAGGTTGATAACCTGTTTGGGAGTTAGTACTGAGATTAGGAGGATTGCTAGTGGAGAGGAAGCCCTGGTTGTGTAGTGAACAAAACCTGTGGCGTAACCACTAGAAAGTTTTGCATCTGCAGCAACTATGAGGGCAGCATAGGGAATTTCTTTCGCCTACTCTGTAGATTGGGAAAAAGAAAACCCAACAGATATGGTAGGACTTCCTATTGTCTGAGGAGCTGCCCTAAGGTAACAAGGGGGAGAGAACTCCAGAAGGGAGAATCCCCCGGTAGAAGATGTAGAAAAAATCACTCTTACAAAGCAAATGTTGTAGTAAGAGGGAGGTAAAGCACAGTTACTTACCTGTAACAGGTGATCTCTGGGAACAGCAGGAATAAGTCTTCACATATGGGTACGTCGGTACCGACAGAGCCTGCGCGGGAAAGCTCCCCAGCTTCCCAAAAAGGAAAGCTTTTGGGAGCATCCCACAGCGCATGCGCGCTGCCTTCCCGCCTTTCCTAATCATCTCTCCTCAGTTCGAGTTTAAAGCTGAGACAATAGAGAGAGAGAGGAAAGGAAAGATAGAAAAAGAGATACAACTCCTAGGGGAGGTGGGAGGGTTGTGAAGACTTATTCCTGCTGTTCCCAGAGATCACCTGTTACAGGTAAGTAACTGTGCTATCTCCAGGAACAAGCAGGAATGAGTCTTCACATATGGGGACTCCCTAGCTAAGATGCCTGGGAGATCCCCCAGGATATGAGACCCTGAAAGGGGTCTACTTCCTCCTATGGATCTCAGGCATCCATCCAAGGGAGGAGGGTAGGAGTTGTTTAAGAATGGAACAGGTGTTTGAGAACAGCCTGACCAAACAAGGCATCCCGGCGAGAGTCTTTGTCCAAGCAGTAATGGGCTGCGAAGGTATGAACTGAGGCCCAGGTGGCTGCTCGACAGATCTGGTCGATTGACACAGAATTTAGATGAGCCATAGAGGTGGCCATGGCCCTCACATTATGAGCTGTGACATGGCTCTCCAGAGAAAGGTTCTTACTCTGGTAGGCGAAAGAAATACACTGAGCAATCCAATTGGACAGTGTTCTCTTAGAGACTGGAAGTCCCAAATGAGAAGGATCAAAAGCAACAAAAAGCTGGGAAGACTTTCTATGTTGCTGTGTCCTATGTAAGTAAAAAGCGAGAGCTCTTTTACAATCCAGAGTATGAAGGTTCCTCTCTGCACTGGATGCATGAGGAGCTGGAAAAAAGACAGGTAAATACACCTCTTGATTAAGATGAAAAGGTGAGACCACTTTAGGCATAAAGTTTGGATTTGTCCTAAGGACTACCTTATGATGGAACCTTGTATAAGGTGGATTAGCCACCAATGCCTGCAGTTCACTGATGCGGCGAGCTGAAGTGACTGCAATGAGGAAAATAATCTTCCAGGAAAGAAACTTCAAGGAGATAGTGGCTAAGGGTTCAAAAGGGGGCTTCATAAGCTGACCAAGAACCAAATTTAAGTCCCATGCCACCGGAGGAGGCCTAATGGGAGGTTTAGTTAAAGTTAGGCCTCTCATGAATCTTGCAATGAGAGGATGAGAGGAAATAGGTTGTCCATTGATGGGCTTAACGGATGCTGCAATAGCACTCAAATGGACTCTTACTGAATTCGTTTTAAGGCCTGTATTGGAAAGATGCAGGAGATAGTCTAACAGATTATTTAAAGGTAGTGCTAGAGGGTCAAGACTCTTTTCAGCACGCCAAATGGAAAACCTCTTACATTTAAAAACATAAGAACGTCTGGTGGAAGATTTTCTGGAAGCATGGAGGATATCCTTCACTTGTTGAGAAAGATTCCAGTCCTGAAGGTCTAGGCCTTCAGCAACCAAGCTCTGAGGTGTAGGGACTTGGGGTTTGGGTGCCACAAAGTCCCTTCCTCCTGGGACAGAAGGTCTGGAGCAGCTCCCAAGTCCAGGGAGGGGGCTTGGGAGAGATGTAGAAGTAGAGGGTACCACACTTGGCGTGGCCAGTGTGGAGCTATGAGAATCATAGATACTTGATCCCTCTGGAATCAAGGGAATGGGTGGAAATGCATACAGGAAGTCCTGACCCCAATGAAGGAGGAAGGCATCCTTGGCCTGAACTCCCTGACACGGAATTCTGGAACGGAACCGGGGAAGTTTGGCATTCCACGGACTTGCAAAGAGGTCTATGTCCGGGGTTCCCCATGCTTGGAAGATTCTGAGTACCTGATCCATGTGCAGGGACCATTCGTGTGGAAGCAGAACTCGACTGAGTCTGTCTGCCCAAGAGTTTTGGACTCCTGGGAGGTATACTGCCAGGAGATGGATTTGATGCTCTCTGGCGAAGGCCCACAATCTTAAAGCTTCGTTGCAAAGCGACAGAGCCAGTTCCTCCTTGTTTGTTTATGTAAAACATGGCTACTTGATTGTCCGTATGAATGAGGACTGTCTTGTAGCTGAGGAGGGTATGAAAGACCTTGAGAGTTAGAAAAACTGCTCGAAGCTCCAAGTGGTTGATATGAAGAGAGGTCTCCTGTGGGGACCAAGTGACTTGAGTGGAGAGGTCCTGCAGATGGGCTCCCCAACCTGTTTGGGAGGCATCTGTTCTGAGGGTTGCTTGGGGCAACAACTGTTGGAAGGGGGACCCCAGCAACAAATTTTGAGTGGACATCCACCATTGGAGAGACCAAAAGAGACGTTTGGTGGTTGCTATTTGGTCTGAGAGAGCTCCTGAAGCTTGAATCCACTGGGTGGACAAAGTCCATTGAGCTGCTCTCATGTGTAGGCGAGCATAGGGTACCACATGCACTGTGGAAGCCATGTGGCCTAGCAGTTGTAGCATCTCCCAGGCAGTTAAGTGGCTCTTTGACTGAATCTGGGAGGCTAACTGCACTAGACGTTAGCAACGGGCCTGAGGAAGGTAGGCCCTTGCAGTAGTGGTATCCAACCAGGCCCCTATGAATTCTAGGGACTGAGTAGAAGTGAGCTGAGACTTTGGGAGGTTTACCACAAGTCCCAGATACTGCAGAATGCGCCTTGTGCGGTCCAGGGAAATCTGGGCCTCTGACTGAGATGGAGCTCGGACGAGCCAGTCGTCCAGGTATGGGAAGACAAATATTCCCAGAGTGCGTAGAAATGCAGCAACTATTGTCATGCATTTGGTGAACACTCTTGGAGCAGAGGCCAGACCGAAAGGAAGAACGCTGTATTGGTAATGTTTTCCTTGGAAAAGAAACCGTAGGAATCGTCTGTAAGAGGAATGGATGAGGACATGTGTGTACGCATCCTTGAGATCTAGAGAACAAAGCCAATCCTGACTTTGAAGGTATGGAAGGAGAGTGCCCAGAGAAAGCATCTTGAACTTCTCCTTGCATAGAAATGTGTTCAATTCTCTGAGATCTAAGATGGGCCTGTATCCCCCTGTCTTCTTTGGAATCAGAAAATAGGGGGAGTAGAACCCTGACCCTTGATGAAGAAGAGGAACTTCTTCTATTGCCCCTTGGGCAAGAAGGGCAGCTACCTCTTGACCTAGAAGGTCGAGAAGAGATGTGGGAGAATTGAAGTGTCTCACCATGGTGTGGGGAGGAAGGTCTGAGAAATGAAGCTTGTAGCCCTCTCTTACGATGGAGACGGTCCACTGCTCTGATGTTATTTGCTCCCATCTGGGAGCAAAATGAGCCAACCTTCCTGGAATGGCGAGAGGCTCTGGCTGCTTTAGAGCCAGAAAGGCTAAGTTCTCTAGCATGAAGTCAAAAACCCTGAGGTTGGGCTTGCTGAGTTGCAGCAGCCCCTGTAGGCTTAGGCCTGGCCTGTTTAGGTTGCTGACGCTTAGTAGTAAAGCGACCTGTAGAAGATTGTTGGCCAGAAGTAGAAGGAAATCTGCCCTTTTTAAAGAAAGACTTTTTAAAAGGCTTTTTCTTGGCCGGAATGGAGGTTGACTTTGAAAGTCTATCCAGAGCAGAGTTTTCTGCATCCATTTGAGTGGCTTTTATTTGCCATTCTTTGCCAAATAGGTTTTCACCTGTACAGGGAAGATTTCCTAAGCCAACTTGAACCCAGGGTTCTAAATCAGAAGCCTGGAGCCAAGCAATCCTGCGAGCAGCTATGGCAATGCCTGAAGCTCTGCTGGCACCTTCAAAGGAGTCAAAGGCTGCCCTGTTGGAAAACTTTGAAATGTCTTGGGTATGCTTAAGCCAAATGAGGAATTCCTCCCTTTTATCCTCTGGAAGAAAAGGGAGGAAAGTGTGCAACTTTTCTGCAACTTCTTTTAGAAACATACCCATGTAAAGACTATATGAGTTGATTCTGGCAATAAGCATACTGGCTTGGAAGATTTTCCTACCAAAAGCATCCAAGTCCTGCATTCTCTTCCTGGAGGAGCAGAAGAGTGTCTCTTTGTACTCTTTATCCTTTTCATAGCTGACTGCACCACAATGGAATGGTGAGGAAGCTGAGTTTTATGAAATCCAGGACAGGGAGGAACACGATATATAGTGTCCAATCTGCGAGAATGAGGAGAGAGAGTGAGAGAAGTCTCCCATAGATCAATCATGTGTTCATAAAGAATCTCATGAATTGGTAAGGTGACTGCCTCTTTAGGAGCCTTAGAATAGCCTAAAATATCCAATTTTTTGCTCTAGGCTCTGATTCAGAGGTTACTGCAATAGAAAGTCCTTTAGCTACTTCTCTTATGAAGTCTTGAAAGGACAAGTCCTCTGGAGGAGACATTCTTCTTTTTGGAGAAGGAGGCTCTTCAGGAAGGGCTATAGACACTTCAGGAGACTCGTCTGATGTATCAGAATCATCAAAGGAATCAAAGTATCGCCTGTCAGGGTGCTCTTCCAATGCTCAAAACGTGTATCGAGCAGTATCGACATCGGGCGTTCTCGGTACCAGATCGGTACCGATAAGCAGCCCTGGACCAGGAACCGCAGTAGCCGGTATCCTGGTCGATGTCAATGTAGTCGGTACCGGTATTGGTGCTGGTGTCGGTACCGGCGCTGGTGCCGGTACCGGAGCCGATACCGACAACGGACTTTGTCTCGGTACCAGCAGCGTCGCAGCTTGAATGAAGGCCGTAATAGCCTGCTGCATGGACAGAACATTCTGATCCATCGACGCCATGAATGCCTGGAAATCGGTACCGGGAGATTGTGCCGGTACCCCAGAGCATTCTAACAGGTGATCGGTCGAGGCCGTGCCATCGATGTCAACCTGTAACCCCATAGGAGGAGCTTTGGAAGCCGGAGCTTCCTGCCGGGGTTGTGTTGCTGGTGCCGAATCCTCGAGGGCAAGCCCGGAGGCATCTCGATGCTTAGAGGGAGATTTACCCTTCGAGGACCTGCTAGGTTTATGTTTGGTTACCTGAGATCCATCAGGAGAAGAAGACCTGGAAGATGTCGATGCTACCGACGCTGCATCAGCGGGAAACAGCACATGGAGCTTAGCTGCTCGGTTCTGTAAACCCCGTTTAGACATTAGAGAGCAGGAGGGACAATCCGGAATGGAGTGGTCAGGACCCAAACATTTAAGGCACCATTCATGGGTATCTGTAACAGAAATGGTACCGCTACACTTAGTGCATTTCTTGAACCCGGAGGCTGGTTTTTCCATGAGGAAAATTTTCTTGTAGGCCCTGAGGCCCAAGAGGAAAAATACACTAAGTGAAGAAAAAAATATAGTTTTGGGGTTTTTTTGAAAGAAAGAAAGAGAAGACGACCGGCGGTACCGGTCCGGAGTCGGGGAAGGCAGACACGCGACCAAAGAAATAAAATAAGAACTTCTTCAGCGGTGACAGGGCTCGACCTGCTGGCTCCGCGGAAAAGAAGAACTGAGGTGAGATGATACATGCCAGTAGATGGAAACAACTGTCTAATGATAGTTGTCACCTCTCCCTCTCCTCCACGAGGAAGAGGAAAATCTGTTAAGTATGGGCATGATCATCATGAAGATTCTTAAGAAAAGAAGTCTCACGAAGAGATATCTAAGTAGGTTAGGATAAAATGAGTGCAGATACTTCAAGTGAAAAGAAGCAGACTGCCATCCCAACCCCCCAAACAAAGGGGCAATGATCTATTTAAAACCCTGCAACTGCTGGGTTTGTTGACCCTGTTGAGGTTGTGGATTGCTCAGACTAGAACGATGTTTCCCCTGTTTAGGGACATCTGAATGATGGGCAGATGATGGGTAAAACCTTCTCCCCTTAAGGGTTGAAAGTTTGGTAGGACATTTCCTACCTACTGGGAAAGAAGGCGGCGCAGAGCAGCCTCTGGAAAAAGGAAAGTCAGTGGAGAACTGAGTAACCTGAAGTAAAGATTCCCTGTTGAAGAGATTCTCTCCAGTACAAGGAGTATTTCCCAGTCTTTCCTGTGCCCATTTGTCCAAGGCTGAGGCCTGAAGCCAGGCTCTATGTCGTGCCCCTATAGCTATAGCAGAAGTCCTGCTAACAGACTCAAAGGAGTCTAGGGTAGCACGAGTAAGGAGCTTAGAGATATTCTGAATATGACTAACCAGTCTGTACGTCTGGGCTCCTGAAGCAAAGGAGTCAAAAGATGTAATTTCTTTGTGATCTCCTCAAGAGATAGACCCATATAAAAAATATATGAGAGAATCCTTGCTGAAAGCATGGATGTCTAGAAGGTTTGACGTCCAAAGGCATCTAGTGTCAGACTCACGACTTGGTGGACAAGAAGAGTGCTTTTTAGTACTCTTCACTCGCCTCAATGCTGATTCCACTACAATAGAATGATGAGGAAGTTGAGTCCTTTGAAACCCTGGAGAGGGGGGCACCTGATATAGGAAATCAGTTGCTCTGGAAAGTGGGGGTACCTTTAAAGGAGATTGCATCATTCTTTGCAGGATCTCCTTCTACGAATGTGGGAAAGGAAGCATTATATTTTCCTTTGCTTTGTTAGGAACAGAGAGGTATTCTGTACTCCCTTGTGTAGGATCTTGTCCAGGGACAGGAATGGCAAGTGATTTTGCCATATCCAGGAGGAAAGTCTGGAAAGAAAGATCCCTGGAGGGAATTCCCCCTGGATAGGCTAGATCTGATGAAGAACTAGCATTGGCACCAAGGGATCTATTCCAGCATATAGGAATAGAAAATCCTGAATGGTGCAGAATGGGATCCTTAGATAGTGGTCGCTGGTACTGCAGGACAGGACCAGCAACAGTCGGTAACATATCGTCCATGCTTGGAATCGATTCCAAACTCGGCATCGAGGGAAGCGATCCTGATGAGTGGAGCATGGAAGGTACCAACGGTAAAGCTACTGTGGATGTCAGTACCGGACTCGGTACCGAATCCGATGCTGGAGGAAGAAACCCAGCTGGTGGCAACTCTAACGGTATCGGTGGAACCGATGGTTGCGGATCCGAGGTATCGGTACCGAGCCTTCGGTACCAACGGGAGTCGGTACCCAGTCCTCCAGACTGGAGATCGATTCTAGACTCGGCATCGAAGGAAGCGAGTCTATCGATGCACGTCTGGAGGGTACCGACGTCGGAACTCGTATCGGTGATGACACCGATACTGTAGAATCGATCTGAAGCGCATTCACCGGCCCCATAGGTACCGGAGACGCCCGACGATGATCCTCGGTGAGGAATATTTCATCCAACACCGGTGCCGATGCCAGGGTATCGGTACCGCTTGAAACGGATGCCACCACCGGACATGGCTCAGGTATGTTCTGTGAGGGGTGAACCTCAGGAACAACCTGAAACCCCACACAGGCTTTGGAGGCCGAAGACTCCCACCGGGGTTTTAAAACCAGTAGATTCTCGAGGGCAAGGCCGGAGGCATCTCTATGCTGTGCATGAGAACTGCCGCTCGAGGACTGGCTAGTCTTAACAGACTGTTTTTGGGTTACCTGATCCTGTGTAGAAGAAGATATAGTCGCTGCCCTGAAGTTGGAAGGGGACCGCGTGTCGAGGGGAACTCGATGTTGAAAACTGCTTCTCACAGCACTGGTGCCCGAAGGCTCCGGAGGACAATGGTCAGGACCCAAGCAGGTTAGACACCAATTGTGAGTGTCTAAAAATAAAGTTGTATCGCCACAGTTTGTACATTTCCTGGGGAAAATGACTGGCAGTTCCATGAGGAAAAATGGAGAGGCCTAGAAGGCCTGAGAACCGTGAACACTAAGAAGAAATTTTATATTCCTTAAGGAAAAAAATTTAGAAGAAAATAAGAAAGAAACACCGGCGGTACCGGTGGCGTCGGGGAAGGCAGCCGCGACCACAAGAAAACTAAAAAATAAAAGAAGTATTTTCTGCGGTGACAGGAGAACGTCCTGCCGGCTCCGTGGAAAAATGAAAACTGAGGAGAGGTAGTTGGGAAGGCGGGAAGGCAGCGCGCAGGCGTGTTGGGATGCTTCCAAAAGCTTTCCGATTGGATGCTGGGAAGCTTTCCCGCGCGGACTCCGTCGGTACCGACGTACCCATATGTGAAGACTCATTCCTGCTTGTTCCTGGAGATCATCTGACTCCTGCCAGCCAATCACACTTTGCTCCTACATTAACATCATCCATTCAACTTCAGCATTCAAACCCTCAGAGGATACCGTACTAAGTTTAAAGATCAAGCACTGCTTACATACATTCAGCAATATGTTCTGATCACCTCCTTGCTAAGGATCAGGTATGCGATTAACACCACTCTAATGAAGTTCATGAAAGGAATGAGTTTTCTCTATTCAGTGCTGCATTAAGGTGACTGACATAGTAGCTGTAGTAAAATGCGATCTGTGATCACCAAGATATGTCCTTTACATTTTCTTGGTGCATCCTATATACATAAGCTCGCATGGGCACATGATCATATACACCCCATACATTGAATTGCAGTCCATATTAAATTTAGCTGTATAAACTGTATGTGTGTTTTTATCAGTCCATATCAATCTCATCAAAGCCTAGAGACAACATGAACAATGTCTAGTGTCAACCACCTCAGAAGTCTTTGGAGGCCAAGCTGATCTGACCTCCATATATATCCTTAATGTTTCTGCCCCAGGTGTAAGAAATCAAGATCTCCTTCCCAAAGCATCGATGAATTTGCACTATATGCCAGTGCCACTGAATTATAGTGGCTACCTGCTTTGCTCTCATAGAAAAGGGTAAGACACACACTGATCAATCTTCCTGGTGTTTATTTTATTTATTTTTATTTTATTTTATTTAATTCTCTTATATACCGCGCTATTCTGCATCAGTGCGGTTTACATTGAACAAACTGAAATTACATTGAACAGGGCATTATAACTTGGAGATAACTATTTTACAGGGAACATGGGCTATGGAGGGTTAAGTGGCTTGCCCAAGACCACAAGGAGCACCTGTGTTCACCTCATATTCCCATGTTCACCATTCCCTGTGATAATACGGAGTTCATTTATAAGCACAATACACAACATCCTGAGGATATCCTCGCTGCAGGAAATCAGTTGGTCACATCTGCCATCTGCTCCTTATAATCTTTCGTATTATGACAAATCATCCGCAGCCACAAATACTGACAGCGGTCCCATTTTGAGTCCATCGGGACAGAAACTCAAACTGCAGAAAGTTATTTCTCTCCATTGATTTCTGAATGTACTAAGCAGCCATCCTTGATGTCTGAACAATTTAATATCCAAAAATCTCATTGGTTTCCTTATTGCACTATCATCTTAAACTGTTCTCTTTGATCAAGCTCTCACAAAAAATTCCTTGTAATTCATCTTTGGAGCCCTGCCAAATCTACTACTACAACTACTAATCTCTTGTATAGTGCTACAAGGCATACGCAGCGCTGTGCAGAGACATGTAAGAGACAGCCTCCGCTCATAAGAGCTTACAGTCTAATCAAGACAAACACAACAGTCAAGACAAACACAACTGGGGACTAGGATATATCTAGGGGAAGGATTTATACTTTACATTTTTGTGCTTTGTTTTATGCTATTGTTTACATAATATTTATAAGGCTCTTATCTTTTTTTGTAGTGTGATTAAACTGTTTGTGATTTTAATTGCCTTTATGTTTGTTGTAATCTATTTTGTATGCTGCAAAATAGACAGGACTTGTAAATATGTCATTCATAAAACTCTTCCAAGCGGAAATATGAGGACCCCATATTGATGAATATACAAACATATCCTTAAACCATGCCGCCAAAAGAGCAGCTGATATTCCCACGGAAATTCCAAACTTCAAGACCAAAGTGGGTGACCACAGCCTGATTTTGTTCTTGGAGCAGCAGATATGTTGATCCTACAAATAAATTTTGAATAACTAAAAGGTGCTGGCAGTAAAAACTTATTGGGTTCAATATAAGAAGTGTTTGAGAATATAAGAAGTGGGGGGGGGGGGTTGTTTTGTTTTTTAAAGGGCTCTAAGAAATCCTTACATAACAAAGCAAACATTTGAGTGCTTAAACTCCTATCTGAAACACGATTCAGGAGCATTAGTTAAAAATGTGCATGCATGACAATGTGTTAAGTGTGAATGCTATTGTTTCTTCACCCAGAAAAGTTAACCAGATAGCAATCACACAAACCAAGTCTGAACCACAGGATTTCCTGTGGCTGTCAGTTGCCACACATTCACAATCAATAAAAAAAACTTCACTTCCCATGACACATCCGGAACAAAGAGTGAACCATTTGTATCAACAATTGAGGCACATTGAGGCAGAATAAATGACAGCCTGGAATTTACTCTTTGCATAAGTCAGTTTAGTTCGTCATTATTTGGTATTTAAGTGAAATCACAGTTGCACAACTGTGACAAGTATTCAACAACAGGATATCGCCATCACGTATGGGTGGTCACCAGATGGAGTCCAGGCCAGAGTAACAATTCTACAACTTCTAGAGCTTTCATACATTAACTGGGCAAGTGTGGGACATAGTGGTCACATGCTGCTCCCTCTTTAATTGCCATAAAATTGGGGATGCCAACTCCATGGGAGGGAGGGGGGTAGAAGAGCTTTTTTCTTTAGGACAGATATCCTGCAGTCCTCAAAGAACACCTGTTTGAGCTAAACAACTTTTTTTTCTAGATGACAAGATATACAGTTCTTAAATTTGGGGATTCCTAGCTACAGACTACTTTCAAAAAAAAAAAAAAGAGGGGGAGGGGAGAAAGACAAAAATGACAACCAAACTATGCCAACAAGCAGCCAGTGTTAGCCATTTTTTAAAACTTTTAATCCCGGGGCAAATGGAGTTGGATTCTATGCCTCAAAGAGGCTTTGCAAAAAAGATTGACCATACAGGGAAATTTTATCCAATGCTGAGATGTCAATGTGTGACCTGAACTCCATGTTGCTGCCTTGCAAAAGCCACCATAGCTCCAACTGTGCATCTTGACATGCCCTTCCAGAAACAAGCCTGCCCGAACGTGTATGCTATCTGCTTTCCAGCTGCTTATAACAATGAGAGATCTATTGGGATTAAAAGAAGCAAAAAGCTTGGCGAACGTTCTAGGGCTTCAGACTGCCCTAGGCAGAAGATTACGATTTGTAATCGAGATTTGTACAAGACTTGTTCGCCTTTGTGGATATGTGGTCTGGTGAAAAATGTGACAACTACTTAAACACAAACTTAGGATGCATGTCCAGAAACATCCTGCTATGGAAAATCTTTATGTATGGTAGACAAATTTACTAGGGCCTGGAGTTCACTGTCTGCATGTCAAAGTAACCACCACAAAAAATATTACCAGCCAAGTCAGGTACTTCACTACTACTGCTACTACTGATCATTTTTGTATAGCACTACAAGGCGTATGCAGCGCTGTACAAACACATGTAAGAGAGAGTTCCAGCTCATTGGAGCTTACGATCTAGTCAAGACAAACAATTGAGGACAGAGCTACAACTAGGAGAATGGTAAGGAAACACATGGGAGACTAAGTGGATCAGGATCCTAAAGCGGCCTCAAAGAGATGAAGTTTCAGCCTGGATTTGAAAAGGGCCAGAGATGAAGCCTGACGTACAGACTCTGGTAGTTTGTTCCAGGTATAAGGAGCAGCAAGGTGAAAAGATCAAAGTCTGGAGTTGGCAGTAGAAAGGCACGGATAGAAGCGAATTGCCAGAAGAACGGAGATATCAAGCAGGAGTGTAGGGAGAGATAAGACAGGAAAGGTATCGAGGAGCAGCCAAATGAGTGCACTTATAGGTCAGTAGAAGTTTGAACTGGATATGGAAACAAACAGATAGGGAGCCAATGAAGGCGACTTGAGAAGAGGGGTTATATGAGAATATTAAGGCTGGCGGAAGACATACCGAGTTTTGAACAGACTGAAGGGGAGCGAGACGATTCAGAAGGAGACCAGCAAGGAGGAGGTTGCAATAGTCTACTTGGGAGGCAACTAAAGAGTGGATAAGTATCTTAGTAGGATGTTCAGAAAGGAAAGAGCTAATTTTGCTGATGTTATAAAGAAAGAAGTGACAGGTTTTAGCTATCAGTTGGATGTGTATGGAGGAGGAGGAGTCAAAGTACAACAGTTGTAACTACATTATTATGTTGAGTTCTATGTAAACCGCCTTGAATTGTAGAAAGGCAAGCAATAAATAAATAAATAAAATAAAATAAAATAAAATAAAAAAGGCTAAATACGACCCCAAGGTTGTGAGCCAAGGAAATAGGGAGCAATAGCGCTTTCCACAGAAATGGAGAAAGGAGGAAGGGGGAAGGTGGATTTAGGGGGAAAGATTATTAGCTCAATCTTGGCCATGTTCAATTTCAAACAGCAGTGAGACATCCAGGCAGCAGTGTCAGATAGGCAGGCAGAGATCCGAGCCTGGACTGTCGAGAGATTTCAGGTATAGAGAGGTAGATCTGAGAGTCATCAACGTAAAGATGGTACTGAAACAATTAAAAGAGATGAGTGCACCAAGAGACTGGGTATACAGAGAGAAAAGAAGTGGGTCCAAAACAGATCCTTGGGGTACACCAACTGAGAGCTGTGGAGGAGTGGATAGCAGTGGAGGAGGATCTACCAACAGAGATCCTGAAAGTGCAATGGGAAAGATAAGAAGAGAACCAGAATAGCATAGAGTCCTTGAAACCAAGCGAGGACAAGGTATCGAGGTGGTGGTGGTGATCAATAGTGTCAAAGCAGCAGAGAGGTCAAGAACATGAGGTTTGAGTAAAGGCCCATGATTTTGCCAGGAACAGGTCACTGGAGACTTTGGCAAGAGCCGTTTCCGTAGAATGTAAAGGATGAAAGCCAGATTGCAGTAGATCCAGAAGGACTTGAGAGGAGAGAAAGTCAAGGCAATGGCACTTTCAAGTAGTTCAGAAATGAAGGGGAGAAGGGAGGGGCATTGATAATTAGAAGGTCAGGTAGGGTTAAGTGAGGGTTTCTTGATGAGAGGTGTAACCACAGCATACTTGAAGGCTGCAGGAACAGTTGCAGTAGGAGAGCGAGAGGCTGAAAATATGAGAGATGGAAAGAATGACAGTGGAGGAAATGGAGCTTAGGAGACAGATGGGAATAGGATCAGAGGAGCAGGTAGTGAGTTTGGAGTAGTAAAGAAGATATGTGATTTCCTCTTCAGAGATCACAGAAACGGAAGAAAGGGTGGTAGAGGTTGAGGAGGGAGAGTTGGGAGTAAAGAGGGGGAAGAAGGGATGGAGTTGACCTTGTGGGGAACTGGAGTGTAATCTTGTGGACTATATCATAGAAATAGTCAGCCAAAGTTTGGGCAGAGAGTGAAGGAGGGGTTGGAGGCAGAGGAACCCTGAGGAGAGAGTAGAGAGTTGCAAAGAGATGGCGAGAGTCAGAGTCAAGGGATTAGTCAGATGGACGTAATAATCTTATTTGGCGAGTGCTATGGTTGACCATGAAGAGGCAAGCATGAATTTGAAGTGAAGAAAGTCTGCAAGGGCGAGGGATTGAAGCTAAATGCACTCAGCTGCAGCACAGGAACATAAATAGCAGTAGTCAAAGGGAGTCCTAAGACCCAAAGGGAAGCTTCACCAGCTCGGTCAGTACCATGCTGAAGTCCCAAGACAGAGCAGGAGAATTGCTGGAAGAATACAAATGAAACAAACTTCACATGAATCTCACAAAAAGGATGCAGAGATGTGTTTATAATCTACATGATTATAAGTGCAAATTACACTCTGTTATCCTCTTAACAGAACTCATCTCCTGACCAGATTCTGACATGTGAGATATGCTTGAATGGTAGATATGATTTCAAATCATTCCTTTCAATAATGTACGAGGGTTGCTCAGAAAGTAATGCCCCACATGTTTTTTCTCAGTCCAGAATGAAGATAAAAGTGTTAAATTGAAAGGGTAGTAACTTGGAACGTCAAAGGATACATGTGTGTAATTTTCAGTCGTCCGACAAATAGTGAGGCAGTAGTGATCCTTCAAATGGCGTCTGAGTGACACACAGTACAAACAACGAGCAGTAATTGAATTCTTGGTAGAGGAGAAAAAGTGTGAGAAACATTCACAAACGGTTGTGTGCTGTGTATGGAAGTTCTGTGGTAGATAGGAGCACCATTGGACGATGGGTGAAGAGAGTAAAGGCTTCAGGAAGTGTAAAACGGAACTAGAAGATCGGCCGCGGTCTGAGCATCCTGCCTCAGCCACCAGTCCAGACAAGTTGAAGTGCCCTGCGATAGCTGCCAGCGGGCATTAAAATACTGTAAGCTGTTGCGGTGTGCCTTGCACACACCTTTGAATATTCCAAAGAGTCAATTGACATTGCACTACCTCTACTGACAGAAAGCTGTATGGACAATTCCCGACTTGTGATGCGCCGATACGCACGAATAATGTCATCAGCATGCTGCAACTTGTCTGGACTGGTGGCCGAGGCAGGATGCCCAGACCGTGGCCGATCTTCCAGTTGTTTTACCACTTCCTGAAGCCTTTACTCTCTTCACCCATCATCCAAGGGTGCTCCTATCTACCGCAGAACTTTCATACACAGCACACAACCGTTTGTGAATGTTTCTCACACTTTTTCTCCTCTACCAAGAATTCAATTACAGCTCGTTGTTTGTACAGTGTGTCACTCACAGACGCCATTTGAAGGATCACTGCTGTCTCGCTATTTGTCGGACGACTGTAAAATTACACACATGTCCTTTGAAGTTCAAAGTTACTACCCTTTCAATTTCACACCTCTATCTTCATTCTGAACTGAGAAAAAACATGTGGGGCATTACTTTCTGAGCAACCCTCGTACTTTAACCACAAAGTTCTACATGTATTTAGAGACAGCAAAACTAACCAAGTTGCAATAGCTATGATTTTCAGGGGTTTCATCTTCATTTTGGTGGTGTTTTTTTATACAGAGAAGTTTAACAGTGACCAGTTATTTACTGGATGAAAACTATAGAACACATGGAAATTGTAACAATGGTAATCTTTGTTCCCTTATGAACAGAAAAAAGTATAACATAACAAATACCCTTTAGGTAAAAATCAAATAAGAAAATTTATTATGACTCAAAATACGGAAGAAGAAGAAACCTGTTGATTGATCAAAACAAATCAAGGCAACTTCTTCTCATGTGTTAAATTATTGATTTACTTCTACTACATAACTGCTTATAGAGACTTGTGATCACACACTGTTTTCCAACTTTTTCCAGCCCAAGGAACACCTGTATGTCCAAAAATAGTGTGTGGCACTCCAACCTCCTCAGAGCTAACAGTATGCAGTGTGTTTCATTGAGTCAATGTTGACTCCTGGTGACCCAGCAGCCCCTGGTTTCTCTTGGCATGGTGTAACCATAAGATTACTCACCATTGCTTTAGAAGAAATGCCTGGCAAAGTGACTTGTCCAAGGCTACAAGGAGTGCCAGTTGGAATCAAACCCTGGTTTCTTGGTCACCAGGCCACTGTTATAACCACTAGGCTACTCCTCCACTCCAATGGTATATACATGGGCCAAAATGAAAGCTAGATAAGTGCTGTAAACCCCTATCAGCGGCTAGGAGGACTCAAAGGAGGCAACTCAGAAGGGGGAACAGATGGAGAAACTGTGCACCATAAGTGTGTTGTATAAAGCAGGGCCCGGTTATCCTTGCTCTATATGCTCTAGTCACATGCTCTTCTAGCCAGTTTCAATTTAGTTACAGACATTAGTGCTCCTCCACCCCCAGAACTGTACTTCAGAAATTTTGTCTGATTTCTAGCTCTACAGAAGCCCTAACCAAACCTCAACAATATTTTTAGTAATATTTTAATTATCAGATGCACTTTAAATGCGTTATCAAACTGCATCACTAACTTTGTTCTAAGCCTCGAGATCCTCATAACAGCATTCAAGATGCTCTCCCTCTGCCTCTAAGCCTTGGGCAGCCCTCTGTTACTGCACATTCCTACCAGGACTAAATGTTCTTTGTGTTGGAAATTAGGCTACCGGTACTAGGCAGAATCAGAGCTTCTCAAAATTGAGCTCACAATAGTCTCTGCTCAGCCCCATATGACCCTTTAAGAGCAGTAGCCATATTTAAATGTGCAGCTCTCTGCCAATGCAACCAACCAGATGAACGCTGCCACAAACTTCCCCCTAAAAAAAAAAAAAAAAAAACCAAAAAAAAAAAAAAACACTTTACTCCTCAAGCTATTTTTTTTTTTTTTTTTTATTAAGAAGGACTTACCTCTTTTAACTGGCTGTCAATGTCTTATGTCACACAGCAGTGCCCTGGCCTGTACTCATACTGCCTCTGAAGTCTGCAGTATGTACAGTAGTGGCCAAAAAATTAAGGCAGGTATCTTTTTCTACAATTTATTGTTAAATGTACTGTGGAGATTTCACACGTGCTTACTTATTTAATAAGCATGGCAATTAGTCACACCATGCGCCTGGCGTCCATTTTAGTTTACTTACACTCTGTAGTAGGTTTCTTGGATGATGTTTTGAATTTTTACAACTAGGAAAAGATTGAAAGTTACATGTAAAATATACAATCAAGATGGGTAGAAAGTGCAATATTAATGACTTTGTAAAGGGACAAGTTGTTACACTCCATGCTGAAGGATATTTGCATTGTGCTATTGCAAAACATTTGCATATATCAAGGTGTGCAGTTCAGAATGTTCTGAAATCAGGTGGCGTACACATTGTTCGAAATGTGGGCGCAGACAGATAACTACTGGACGAGATGACCGATTCCTCAAAAGCATTATTACATCTAGTCCACATACTTCATCTCAACGTGTGGCTCAGTTAGCTAATGATTGAGGAATAAAGATAAGTGCCAGACCTGTCCGACGACGGCTTGTGGATGAATTCAAACTCGTGGCCAGAAGACCTGCCAAGAAGCCTATGATGATCAGGAAACAAATTGCTCCCCACATACAGTTTTGTAGCAAGATGAAAGACAAATCTGCTGAATGGTGGGAGAGGGTAACGTTCACAGATGAAAGTACATTTCAACAAGTACGTGGGAGTGGTTACACCTACATCCGTCGACCAGCAGGCGAGAGACTAAATCCGAAGTACACGATCAAGATTGTTAAACACCCATCATCGGTGATGGCATGGGGTGGTATCTCAGCGAATGGACGATGTGGCCTGCACATTTTTGAGAACGGTGAAAGAGTAAATGCTGCAAAATATTTATCCATGCTGAATAGTAAAGTTAAAATACACATGAATGTTTCTAACACAACTATATTTCAGCAGGACTCGGCACTGTGCCAACACTGCAAAAACAGTCAAAAAATGGTTTGTGGACAACAAGATCGAACTGCTACCAAGTTGGCCATCAAACTCTCCGGATCTCAATGTAATTGAAAACTGTTGAAATCTTATGAAGAAAAAGGTGGCAGCACACCGTCCAACTTCAGAAGCAGATTTAAAGGACATACTCAAGCATGTATAGGTCAACAAAATCACTCCGGCATACTGTAAAATGCTAGTTAACAGTATGTCTACAAGAATCCAGGCTGTGCTGAAAAATCATGGACACCCTAAGAAATATTGACACACATTGTTTCCTGAATAAAACTTTGAAAATGACATCTCTCTCTTTAGTTCTTAAAGCTTTTGATCATGAAAGCGACAATAACACGTACTTTTCTAATAAAATTCTGATATTTTGTACTCTGCCTTAATCTTTTGGCCACTACTGTAAATGGCCAAGCCCAGAACCACCGTGGCAACACTAGGCTTTCACCATTGTCCTTCTTCTGCAGGACCATATCCCCAATTAACAACTTGGAGCCATGATGGCCCATCTGAGTAACTGTGTTCCCTGCCCTCATCATGGCTCACATGCAATGGTCAGAGCAGGTCAAAACCATGCAAACTTTCCGCACTGATCACGGCCTGCAACAGTGCAGTCAGAGTTTCTCCTGAGACTCACTGCTACAGCTGCGAGCCCCAGAAATTGCCACAGCCTACACAAAGCAACACAACCTAAGCAGCCCACACAACTCCCCTCCCCCCCAGTACTTGCAGGTAATAAAAAATAAAAAAAAAAATCTATTTACTACCCCTTTCTTTCAAACTATTTAAGTTCAGGTTACATATATGTAGATACGATTTTTTTTTCCAATGTGGAGTCACCCAAGGTTCAGAGAAAGGAACCTGAGAAAGTGTCTGCAGAGCTGGGAGGGGGAGGAGCAACCTAAACTGACCTCGAATGGCACCTTAGGTCCAAACACTGGATATCCCCCATCATATGTTCACAGCAAACTGAGAACGCAGTAAAGACTCTCAAACATCTCCACAGCGCACTACAGGCACTACAACCCAGCCTTCGAAAGCACAGGAAGCTTGTGGCCTGTTCAAAAATGGCCACAGTTCAACAGCAAGTACAACTGAGGCAGAAGAAAAACAAAGTACTTCCGCAGCCTGGCCATGTGCTTTTGCCACCCACTGAAATGCCACATGTGCTGCTTCACTCAGAGCTTATGTGGGCCTCCTGGCACACTCTTAAGTAGGCCAAGGAAGAAGCGGAGAGAGACCATAGCCACACAAAAAGGTCTTCTATTAACACACTCTATTGAAGACCCAACTTAGTGTTGGCAACTATGCCTGCATCAGGAGTCTAAAATAATATAAACATTAAAAGGATCAGACAAAAACTTAAATTAAAAAAATGGATAAACATTCATAATAAATATTTGAAGACATGCAGTAATACAAAAAAGTCTTATGAGTGCAACACAAGAATAAAAATTATATTATTCTACATGGTCTCCCTCAAGCAACGCTAGCTCCTCTCCAGCTTGCAATGAACACTGCTGCAAGAGTACTAACAGGGGCCTCACGGAGAGAGCACATAACGCCAGTGCTGATGAACCTCCATTGGTTACCGGTTCAAGCAAGAACCCTCCACAAAGCTCTAACCTTAACCTTCAAAGCCTCAAACACTATGACCCCCACAGCCCTCAGCAAGATGATACATAAAGTACCACAGAACAGAAACAGAAGACCCATGATGCAAAACACCCTAGAGGTCCCAAAAGTAATAACAAAATGCACAAAAGCAACAACAAATAGGCCTTTACGATTTACGCGCCCAGAGCATGGAATGCTCTCCCCACCTCTATTCGAAACATCACTTACCTAACCCACTTCAGGAAGGCATTAAAGCAGCACCTGTTCACTACATACTACCCGGAATCCAGCCTTAATAACCATGCATATGGCCCCTCAGACAATCACTCATTACAATTAAACAATCAGACTCAGCATGAAAAAGGATAATCAACTGATCGCTCAGAAGTACCCACTGAAATAGAATTAAGACCCCCAGTGTAAATAAGATGTAGATATGTCCTACCTGAAATCAGGTACCAGTGTAATACAATGTACAGAGTTATAGAATGTACATAGTTCCCCCAGTTACTGCCAAGTTGATCTCCCTGTTTATTGTAAATACAACTCAAATTTCCTTGTGTTGTATAGTTGATGTTAAATGTAAACCGCTCTGATCTAAAATAGAGCGGTATAGAAGAACTGTTAAATAAATTAAATAAATAAATAAATATGTATATAAAAATGCACATGCGCAAAGATAATACATAACGAGAACTACATTAAAAAATTAATAAATCGAGGCGGAGCCTAGCGCGAAGGGAAATGGACGCGTGAAGCGTGAGCTCCCGGAGTTGGTCTCTCAATCCTGTGCCTGCGCCGGCAGTTGAGCTCGCGATCCCTTCAAAATTACTGCACAATATAGCGGCATGGCAAACTCGAAGCCTGTCCGCTTGGACTTCTCACCGGGGTCCGGCTCAGGAAACAAGCGGTCGAAAACGGAGCCCCCGTCCCCGCACAAAATGGCGGCGGAGCGGGAGAACCCGGCGGCGCTCCAGGAGCTCTTGCAGGAGATCCGGGCTGTCAAATCCATTGTGACGGCGAATAGTACCACGCTCCAGTGTGTGCAGGAAGACATGTTACAACTGAAGGAGCAGTTCGGGGCCCTTGCAGTTCGACAGGAGCGCACGGAGCAGCGGGTGCAAGTGCACGAGGAACGACTGAAACTGCTGGATCAGCACTCCCGCCAAATTGCGCAATTACAAAAGGAGATGGAGGACATTAACAACAGGGCCAGACGGAATAATGTCCGCGTGGTGGGAGTCCCAGAGGGAGCTGAGGGGCAGGATATGTTTGGTTTTCTCTCTAAGCTCCTCTCTACTACATTGCAATTATCCTTTGAATCTCCCTTTGAGGTGGAAAGAGCGCACCGAGTCCCCTCTCAAGCACTCCCTCAAAGTAAGCGACCCCGGCCTATTATTTTCAAGGCCCTGCGGCATCAGCACGCTATAAAAATATTGGAGGCTGCAAAGATCCGTACGACGGTAGTATTTGAGGCTCAACGGCTCATGTTTTTCCCTGACTTTGCAAAAATCACTGTGGAGAAGCGGAAGCGTTTCCTCGACTTACGTCCGCGCTTGCAACGCCTACAGGCGCGTTTTGGCCTTCTTCAGCCTGCTCGGATGCGGGTAACTTTGCATAACGTTACAAAAACATTTGACGACCCGAATGCCCTGGGGCTTTACATTGAGGGAAAGGAAGCTGAACTTATGAACTCCTAAGTCTGTCCTGACACGTTTCATCTGATTTGCAGCTGTATACTGATCGACCCTGGCTATCCCCAGAATAGATGGGGTGCTTGGGCAATGGTGGATTGGCCGGCGCAGGCCTGTGTGACTGCTGTTCTTCTCTGGATTGTCTTCCCGCTTTAGTGTTGGGCTCACCCGTTCAGAACGGTGGAGTCCCCCCCCCCCGGGATTGTGAAAGCTGTAGCTGTATTAGTCCTCTGTATGGCACTGTTTTTTTTCTGTCATATGTTACCCTTCTGACTGCTGATATGTTATGCTGCACTGTCAATTGTATGATTACAGGGGGAGTCCTGCGTGCACTGCGGTCAGACATTTCTGTGTGTATGCCTGCCATATGGTGTCTTTACGCATTCATTCGCTGAATGTTAATGGGGTGAATAACCCCATTAAGCGCAAGAAAATTCTCCTATATGGCAGGCAACTTCAGAGTGATATCTTAATGTTGCAGGAGACGCATTTAAACGCAAAGGAATCCCTGAAATTGAATATCCGCCCCTTCTCTCTGCTTGCCTTTTCCCCAGCTTTGGGCAAACACAACGGGGTGGCCATCCTGGCTCGCAAGTCGCTCAATATACAAGTGACTCGCTCCCGACAGGATGAGGAGGGCAGATGGGTTCAGGCCTTTGTGAAGGTCGGTTCTCTTGAGCTCATGTTGCTAAGTGTTTACGCCCCTAACAAAGATTGTCCTGACTTTTTCAGTAGACTAGCTGAGCTGACTTACACCCCCTCCCATACGCCAATGGTCTTAGGGGGTGACTTCAACCTAGTTCTGGATGCGCTGGTGGACAGGAAGCCCCCCAGGGCCTCTGACAGTGGCCGGGCTCTGGGGATTTTCCGTTCCCTAATTCACGATGCTGGCTTGGTGGATGTGTGGAGACTGTGCCACCCGGCGGCGCAAGAATTTACCTTCTATTCGTCCCCCCACCAGTCGCTGTCCCGCATTGACTTCCTTCTGGTCTCCAAGTCCCTGGTCTCCTTTCTTACAGAGGCTGCCATTCTTTCCACCAGTGTGTCAGATCATGCTGCAGTATCAGTGACTTTAGAGGGTATCGGGCCTCGAGCTGCTTCGGCTCACTGGAGCTTTGACCGAAGCTGGTTACAGAACGTAGAGTTCCAGCAGCAGATACGTGCAGCAATTCTCACTTATTTTGACCTCAACCCCCCTCACTTAACCTCAGGATGGGCCAGGTGGGAAGGATTCAAAGCTTATATTAGAGCAATCATTACCAGTTTTAGTATTGGGCAGGCGAAACTGCATAGGGAACAATTATGGGTTTTGGAGACGCAGATTAAGGCGGGGGAGCGGCTGCTGGTCCGCCGCACCGATCCCTGCGTGCTAATCCGTCTGCAGCGCCTGCGCTTCCGTTATAACCAGATTCTTACCACCGAGGCCGTCAAAAGTATCCGCTCACAGGAGGGGCTCTACTATCGGGAGAGCAATAGAGCCAGCACATTGTTGGCCAGTCAGTTGAATGCACGGAAGGAGCGAGGGCGGGTTGCTGCTCTTAGAGACCCTCAGCGAGGGGCTGTGATGGTTACCGACCCCGAGATTTTAGCGGTATTCAGGGACTTCTATGCCCACCTCTACTCGTCGGAGGGCGACTGCTCTCTTGAGGCCTTTACACGGCTTTTAGAACGGGTCCGGAAGCCGGAAATTGATCCGTGTTTGTTAGCCCCCCTTGATCTTCCTATAACCTTAACGGAACTGGCTGCAGCGATTGCTTCCCTCTCTTCTGGGAAGGCGGCGGGTCCGGATGGCCTTCCACCTGAGTTTTTTAAGGTATTCAGTAAAGACCTTAGCCCCTTCTTGTTGCAATACTATCAAGTGCTGTTGCTGGAATGCCCCCAAATAGGCTCGTTCGCGTCTGCCAGTATTGTGGTGATCGAGAAGCCTGGGCGGGATCCCCTTGAGGTAGGCAACTACCGACCCATATCCTTACTAAACGCGGATTATAAGATCTATGCTTCTATCCTTGCGACACGTTTATCTTCAGTACTCCCGCGGTTGATTCACCCAGATCAGTGCGGCTTTGTAGGCGGTCGGTCCACGGCGGATAATGCCCGTCTCCTTTGTCATGTCTTGACGGAGGCCGCTTCCTTGGAGACCCCTGTGCTAGGCCTATCCCTTGATGCTGAAAAGGCGTTTGATCGCCTTGAATGGTCTTTTCTCTTTCATGCCCTCCGCTGGTTCGGGTTGGGGGAGGCTTTTCTCAAGAGTATTGGCTTGTTATATGTTAATCCCAATGCCCGCATCTGTGTCAATGGTGCTCAGTCCTTAGCTTTTAGGCTGCATCGCGGGACACGGCAGGGCTGTCCCCTCTCCCCGATTCTTTTCAACCTTGCGTTGGAGCCTCTTGCTCTACTTATCCGGCAGAATCCTAAGATTCACGGTGTTAACATACGTGGCGCTGAACTTAAACTATCGGCTTACGCTGATGATTTGCTACTTTTCACCACTCCGCCCTCGGTCCCCTGTGTTCTGAAACAGATCGATGACTATGCTGCCTTATCCGGCTACAAGATCAATTGGACGAAATCAGTTGCCTTCCCTCTAAACGCTCGGGTGTTTAAAGAGGATATTGCACAATTCCCTTTTGTCTGGGAGGCGGGCGTGGTAAAATATCTGGGGGCCTATTACTCCTACCCCATAGAGGAGACGCTGCGTTATAATACGGAGCGCCTTATATCTTTGGCTACCTCCTTGACGGCCCGATGGTCCCCGTTAAACCTCTCCTGGTGGGGCCGCTTAGAATCTATAAAAATGACCATCGCCCCCAAACTCAATTATGTCTTGGAAATGCTTCCCCTTCTGCTTTCACCTTCGGTGTACAAGCGGGTTGAGTCGATTCTTGTGCGTTACCTTTGGCACGATCGGCCCCCGCGGATTGCACTGGCCAAGTTGAAGAGGGTCAAAGAGGAGGGAGGGGTGAGTTTTCCTGATTTTCGACTGTATCACAGGGCCTTTCTCCTCAAGCAGGGGGGCAGATGGCGGGACGAGGTGACGGAGCTCAGCCCGATATGGTTGGATGTGGAGCGGCGTATAATGGAGCCCTTCCCTTTAAGACTCGCACACGGTATGCTTTTTCCTTCGTCCCCCGCTGGCCCTCTCTCCTGATTGACACTCAAAGGGCTTTCCAGGATCTTCTAACCTCTGTGCCCCTCGAAGAGCGCTTCTCCCTAGACCTCCCGCTTTGGCACAACCCTCTATTCAAAATCCAGAAAAGGACCTTTGCCTGGCGTCCCTGGTATAATAGGCATATCTGGACGCTGGGTCAATTGCGCCGTGCTGAGGAGTGGCGAGACTTTGGGGAACTGCAGAGGGAATTTCGACTCCCGGGCTCTCTTTTTTTCCAGTGGTGCCAGTTAAAGCACTGTGTAGAGGCAGCGTTAGGGGGCAGGAGATTCTCTAGTGCAGATGGGACACTCCTGGCGGATCTTACCCGAGCTTGGTCCGCACCTGGTGTTGCTTCCTCTCTGTATAAACTCTTAGTGCGGTGCGGCTCCCAGGACTCGCAGAGCTCTCAACGCCCGTGGGAATATGAGTCAGGGCTTACTCTCTCTGCGCAGCAGTGGTCGGCTTTCTGGACCCGACAGACTCGGGTTACCAGATCGGCCTCCATTACCCAGACTTTGTTTTTCTTCGCTTATAGGGCCTTTATTACTCCTGTCAAGCTGACCAAGTGGGCTCCCTCTGTTAGCGATATTTGCTGGCTATGTAAGAAGGCGGTGGGTACTTTGCGACACATGATGTTTGACTGTCCTTCTCTTTCTCAATACTGGACACAAATCTGGAATTGCATTCAGGGCATTCTCCGTATTGATACCCCTCTCACCTGGCAGATCCTGGTCTTTCGGTCTGGATCTGGGATTCCTTTGAGGCGGCAGGACTCTTTCCTCTTAGATTTTCTTCTGGGGATTGCCATCTGCTGTAGAGTGCGCAATTGGAAAGTGCTCTCTGACCTCCAGTACCAGGTCTGGTGGAATTGTGTGTGTCTGTATAGTAAATATGAAATGATGCCTCGTAAGGGGACTCGGCTTGGACCTGGATACTGGAGGAAATGGCAATCTCTCACACAGTATTGTAATGCAGCTCGTTGTTCATATGATGATATTCTTGTTGCGTCATAGTTGCTCAGTCTTCATAGTTCACCCCTACTCTCTGTTTTTTAGCATGCTACTTTACTGCTGATGGGAAGGGTGACTACGCTACAGCTTTATGGGTGGGGAGGGGGGAGGGGGGGAGGTGCGTGGGGTGGGGTGGGGATTGGTATGTTTTGTTTCTTGTTGCTATTTGTTTATTTGGAAAATATAAATAAAATTCTAAAAAAAAAAAAAAAAAAAAAAATTAATAAATCAACGATGTGGTACTCAGTACTCATATGCCCCTATCTATTGAAACCAACAGTTTTGTACATCTTCCAAGACCAGCAGCCCCATGGAACCTCCCCTAAAAAGCTGCTCTGGTGCAAACACACCTCCCTGAACTCCTGTGCTCCCCCTTCTCATGGTGGGATCCCAGGACGCCTGGACTACTCCCCAATACCAGCAGTGTTTTTCCCTAATCTCCCCCCCCCCCCCTTTTTTTAAGCTGTCAACAATATGAGCCTATCAATAGAGAGAAGGAAGAGAGAGCATGGGGGAAACAGGGAACAGTGAGGTACGGAAAGTAGGGTAGAAACCCCCAGCATGGACCACTATGAGGTAAAAAGATTATACCAGGCCAAGGCCTGTAGGTCATACTGAGGAGGCCACTAGCTACTTCAGCAAAGCCACAGCACGACGAGACCCATAGGCTTGGGGCACCTAAAGGGAAAAATCCCTTCTGTTCTGTCAGAGCAAATGTCTTTAGACCAATTTCTGAGAGCTTCCCTTAGCCAGACACGCATTTACAGAGCCACAATACTGTGAACTGTGCCTTAGGGAGCCAGGCTGTCCAAAAGGATTCTGCTGTACCAATCCATCCACACCATCTGCTGGAGGCAAAGAATACTGGCAAGATCCAGAGTAGCACCGCTATTTATGCCATAATGACATCACGGAGGCTTGAAGTTCTCTGCCTCAATATGCAGGTTGGGAACATAACCCACTCATCTGGACGTGTAGCACAAGAAAGAACTAAATTTGTCAAAATTTCATAATCCATTTTTCCTCTAACACAAGTATAATTAAAATAAATCACACTTCAAGTACTAGGAATTTTTCTTAATGGTACCATTTTAATTCCAAAAATGATGTTAGAATGGATTTTTGGAGGTGAATTTTATTGAGGTGGATCGACTAAATTGGAGATTTTTTTTTTAAATGCCTTCAAGTCAAAGCTGACTCCTGGCAACCCAGCAGCCCATGGGTTTTCTTGGCAGGGTACAACCGGAAGTAGATTGCCAGGCCTTTTCTTCTGAAGCAATGGAGGGCAAAATGACACCAGTGGGAATCGCCTCAGGATCTCATGGGTATGCTGTTGCTCTAACCACTAGGCTACTCCTCCACACTGCAGAGCTAAATAGGAACTTGGTTAAGCAAAAGAATGTATTTCTATTTCATATCGATACCTGTTCATATTGAATTCAAAAAAAGAAAAGCGGGATATAAATGCTATTTTAAATTAAATTTAATGTTTATATAATGCAGTATGTGAAGTCTGGATCAGAAGAGTCAAGCCACTTCCATCAAAAGCAAGGGGTACCCCAAGGATCCTCGTTATCCTCATTACTATTCAATATCTACATGCAGCCCATCTGCAATATCATAAGATCGTTCAACGTAAATTGCATGATATATGCAGATGACATTCTCTTATACATGCCTTTCTCCACAACTCACATGGACCTGACCCCACTCACAGATTGTTTCAATGCAGTCTCAACATGGCTCCAGACACAGAACCTACGCATCCAACATAAAAAAAACAGAGGTCCTTTTCATCACCAGAGACTACAACTTTACTCCTCCGTCCCACGTCAGCGTCAAGGAAGCTGATTTGCAAACTAAAGATGCAATAAAATACCTGGGAATTACTCTGGACCAACATCTAGACATGAAACGCCACATAAGCAACATAGTCAAAGCCATCTATTTCAAAATACGCTCACTCAAACACCTACGCTCCCTGCTGGACCCAGAAGATTTCCGAACCATATACCAAGCGCTGATCCTGCCGCATTTTGACTTTGCAAATGCCATCTTACAAGATCTCCCCCAATCCACACTAACCCCCTTACAGTTGGCCATGAATGCCGCAGCTAGGGTCCTTTACGGAACATCCAGAAACGACCACGTGACTCCTATTCTCAAACAGCTGCACTGGCTACCGATCCATGGAAGAATCACCTTCAAATCACTTCTATTAGCATTCAAGGCAATCAAGTGTACTTCATCCTTCTCACTCGCGCATCTTATCCACATGGTCCCCCCCAACAGATCCAGAAGAACAACAGCTGTAAACTTGCTTGCAATACCAAAGGCTTCGACAAAGTCCAACAAAAAAACCACAAACAGGGCATTCAGTTTTTACGTCCCCAAATGTTAGAACGTTTTACCCCCCGACATTAGGGCCATTACCAATCTATATCAGTTCAGGAAGGCTCTCAAAACCCACCTTTTCCTCCAATACTTCCCAGACAGCAATTGAACTAGATATCCCTCCCAAGAAATGACCCAATCTAGAAAGGCCCTTACAATTTTTATCTGCAGTGTAGATAGCTTATGTATATAGTTAACCCGGTTATCCAAGTTTGTACTCCTGTTCATTGTAAAAACCTGACAGTTGTCGTTATGGTCGTTATGTTATGATGTAAACCGCGCTGATCCTAAATAACGCGGTATATAAGAAACTGTAATAAATAAAATAAATAAATTACGAAATCAAACAGTTCATCAAATATGTTTCTATGTAGAGAGACGGAAGATGTTAGAAACCCTTATTTGAGTTATTTTTAGATAGCCAAAAAAACCCGACCGTGCATTTGATTTGGTTCTGAAAGTGTAGTTACTCACCTGTAACAGGTGTTCTCCGGGGACAGCAGGAATCAGTCCTCACAAATGGGTTACGTCGGCGCTGACAGAGCCCATGTGGTGCAAATCCCCAGCTTTCAAAGAAAGTGTTTGGGAGTTACCTCCATGCATGCGTCGTCCGCATCCCGCCCAAAGAGGTCATATCTTGCTCAGTCAAATGACATAGCTAAAGACAGCAAAGAACAAAAAAAAAAAAACACAGTAAATACAGGAGGACTGCAACTCCAAGGGGAAGGAGGGAGGGTTTTGAGGACTGATTCCTGCTGTCCCCGGAGAAAAAAATGTTACAGGTGAGTAACTACGCTTTCTCCGGGAACAAGCAGGAAGTCAGTTCTCACATATGGGACTCCCCAGCTACAGGCTACCAGGAACCCATGGCCAAAAAAAGGTTCCCTCATCGAGAGCCACGAGCAGCTGCAGTGGAAAAAACTCTCAAGCTGAGAAGAAATAGCACTCCGGTAGCCTGAACACAGAAGGGTCGGAGGGCAGGAATTGCCTAGACCTCAAAAAGGTTACGGAGTATGGCCTGGCCAAAAGCACTGTCCCGTCGGGACTCCCTATCCAGGCAGTAATGAGCTGCGAAGGTATGAACCGAAGACCAGGTGGTGGCCCGGCAGATGTCTATCAGAGGAATGGAGCGCAAATGAGCCACTGAGGTTGCCATGGCCCGGACCTTGTGAGCTGTGACACAGCCCTCCAAAAGGGAGTTTTGCTTCCTCATAGGCCCAGGCGAAGCAGTCCGCCACCCACATGGACAGCATGCACTTGGTCACAGCTTGCCCCAGCTTGCTGGGGTCGTAGGAGACAAAAAGCTGTGAAGCTTTCCGGTGGTCTTGGGTACGCTGAATATAGAAAGATAAAGCCTTCCCTACAGTCTAAGGTATGGAGGACAGCCTCAGTGTGACCGGCGTGCAGTCTGGGAAAGAAGGTAGGAAGGACCACCTCCAGATTGAGGTGGAAAGGAGAAACTACCTTCGAAAGAAGCTTGGGGTGTATGCAAAGCACCACCCTATTCTTATAGAACCTGGTATAAGGCCTCTCCGCCATGAGGGCCTGGAGCTCGCTCACTCTTCAGGCGGAGGTGAGAGCAACAAGGAACACCACCTTCCATGAGAGGTAGCGAAGATGACACGTAGCTATTGGTTCAAAAGGCGGCAGAGTGAGCCGTCCCAACACCACATTGAGATCCCATTCAGGCATCAGAGGGTGGAGCGGGGGATTAGACAGGAGAAGGCTCCTGAGGAACCGGATACTGTTGGGTGTGCCAAAAGTGGCTTCCCGTCTATTGGATGATGGTTGGCCACAAAGGCGCTGAGATGTACTCCGACGGAGTTGGATTTGAGCCCCGAGTCAGAGAGGTGGAGAAGGTATTGTAGTACCATGGCCACCGGACAGGAGAAAGGATCGGTTCCTGTGCCATTTAAATGTGTACGCCTCTCTGGTATATGTTCTGCGGGAAGCCAGCAGGACATCCTCCACCTCCTTCGGGAGTAGGAGTGGAGCTAGAGAGACCCTCTCAGCAGCCACGCTGTCAGCGATAGGGAGCTGTGGTTGGGGTGCAGGAGAGAGCCCCCCTCCTGGGAGAGGAGCCATGAGCCTATCCCCAGAGGGAAAGGAGTCTCCGCCGTTAGCTGAAGGAGGAGCGGGAACCATGGTTGTTGGGCCGTGGGGCTATCAAAATGACTAAGGCTCTGTCACAAAGAATCTTGAACAGGGTCTTGGCAATCAGAGGTGTCGAGGGAAACGCATAGAGGCGGCCCCCTGACCACGATATCAGAAAGGCGTCGGCGGCCACCCTGTCGGGGTGTGGTTGCCAGGAACAGAAACGAGGCAATTAGTAGTTGTCCGGGCTGACGGAGAGGTCCAGCCTCGGGTACCCCCAGATCCGAAACAGCCTGTGGGCCACTTTGGGGTCCAGTTGGCATTCGTGGGGCTGAAGCAGTCTGCTGAGCCTGTCAGCTAGCCAATTGCTGTGGCCCGGTAGGTACACCGCCTTGAAGAGATTGCCGTGTTGGACTGCGAATGAGCACAGGTCCAGCGCTTCTTGGCAGAGGACATGGGATCCTGTGTCCCCCTGTTTGTTCACTTAGAACATGGCGACCTGGTTGTCGATTTGAACTAGGACGGGGCTGTGGCTCAGGGATTTCCGGAACGCCCTCAGGGCAGGACAGATTGCATGCAGCTCCAACAGGTTGATCTGTTGGGCACTCTCGTCTGGAGACCAGACGCCCTGGGTGCGGAATCCCTGGCAGTGGGGTCCCCAGTCCAGCAGAGAGGCGTCTGTGGTGAGGACGCTCGAGGGCTGAGGGACCTGAAAAGGTATTCCCCGCTTGCAAATGGCGGGGGGACTACCACCAGTTTAGGGACTGTGCCAAGCGCATGGTGACTCTGATCTTGTCCTGGAGGTGCCTTGTCGCCTGGGACCATAGGTCCCTGAGGCACCACTGTGGGATCCGCATGTGTAGGCAGGCATCTGGGATGACATGGACTATGGAGGCCATGTGCCCGAGGAGGTGCAACAGGAGTTGCGCCGGTACCGAAGAGCGGTGCTGTACCCACCTGGCCAGTGCCATCAGCCTGTTGACTCTGTTTGTAGGCAGGAAGGCCTTGGCTGGGAGTGTACTGATCCTTGCCCTGATAAATTCCAGTTTCTGAGTTGGACTCAGGCTGGACATGGGGTAGCTTATCACGAAGCCCAAGTGCTGAAGGACCTGGATGATGCGTGCCATGGCCTGCTGCACCTTGGGGGCCAAGATGCCCCCGATGAGCCAGTCGTTGAGGTATGGGAAGACAAAAATCCCCCTTAAGCCTGAGAAAGGCGGCGACTACCACTAGGCACTTCGTGAATACCCTGGGGGCCGAGGCAAGGCCGAAGGGCAGCACCCGGTACTGGAAATGAAGGCCCCCCACCACAAAGTGTAGGTATCGTCTGTGGTTTGAGTGGATTAGGATGTGTGTGTAAGCATCCTTTAGGTCTAAAGAGCATAGTCAGTCTCCCTGGCAGAGGCAAGGCAGCAAAGTTCTAAGGGAGAGCAGCCTGAACTTCTCCTGCACCAGGAATTTGTTGAGGTTGCGGAGGTCGAGGATGGGCCTGAGGCCCCCTGACCTTTTTGGCACAAGAAAGTATGTGGAGTAGAACCCCTTGCCCCTGAGATGATGGGGCACTAGTTCTACCGCTCTGTCCTCGAGATGGCTCGCCAATTCCTTCAAGAGAAGGTCCCGGTGGAGAAGAGTCCAGGAGGGCTCTCCTGGAAAGAAGTGCGGGGGGCACCTCGACTAGGCAAAGGAGGTAACCCTCCTTGACCACGTGTAGGGCCCAGGCGTCAGTGGTGACGGTTCCCCACCTGTGGGCGAACAGAGAGAGTCGACCTCCTGTGTGCTGCCTGGCCTCACTGGAGAGAGGGGCCATGCTGTAAGAGTCAAAAGCTTCCCCCAGGTTGAGCCGTGGTCGAAACTTGGGGCTTAGGGGCCTTCTGCATACGGGGACCATGCCCCGCCCCTTGGCTTGCTGCCCCTGCTGGGGCGATGGGGAGGCCTGATAGGGAGGATAGCCCCGGTAAGGCACAGATTTCCTCGGGCAGAAGGGCTTTTTCCCCCAAGTCCTTCTTTCGGGGAGGGCCCAAGGTCTTTTTAAAGAGCCTAGTTCTCATCATGAATTCTGTCTCCAGTTCGGTGGCCTTTTCGGTCATGGGCTTGCCGAATAAGTTCTCCCCTGACATGGACCCATTGCTCTAGGTTGGATGACTGCAGCCAGGCTTGGCGGCGTTCACCGATGCTCGCCGAGGTTACTCTGGCTGCTGACTCGAACCCATCATAGGCCGCTTGAGATATAAATATAGAGCATTCACCGATGGCTCTAGATAGGCCCTTGAAGCGCTGCAGGGGCTCCTCGGAGAGACCAGCCAAGAACCTGGTGATCTCCTTTGTTACATCTTAGGTACATGCCCATGTACAGCTGGTAGGCCTGAATTCAGCCATTCAGCATCGAGCCCTGGTAGCACTTTCTGCCGAGGGCATTCAAGGTGTGGGCCTCCCTGCCAGGTGGCACCGAGAAGGGCATCTTGACTTTTTAGTCGACGCTTGGCCAATTCCACGACCATGGAATTATGTGGCAATTGAGACTTTTGGAACCCGGGGCTTCAGCGGACTCGATACATCAAGTCAAGCCGCTTACTAACCACAGGTGTCTCCCACATGAAGAGCATAAGGTGCTCTAGGATGGGAGGAATGGGCACCCTCAGGGTCTCTCGAGAGGCCTCATATTGGAGGATCTCTAGTTCATCTGCTTGTGGGTCCTTCTCGGATTCCATTGGGAAGGCCAAAGCTTTGGACATATCCCGAATGAAGTCTCGAAAAGCCATGTCCTCGGGTGGAGATCTCCTTCAAGGTTACGACCCTGGTAAATCGGAAGGGACATCCCAGTGAAGGCGAGTGTCCTGAGACACCTCATCTCCCAACTCCCAGACAGAGTCATCCGAGTAGGAGAAGTGGCAGTCCTCAGGTCCCAAGGGGTCGGGCCACTCCTGCGCTCATTGACTTGCCGGTGACAATCTCCGCCCTGAAGAACGGGAGATTGAGTGGGACCTCGGCCAAGGATCTTCTCGGGCCTGAAGGGCTTCGAGGATCGGCACGGCCTCCGGGGTCAAATTCGCCATCAAGTCCCTGGTGATCAGGGCAGAGGAATCTGACATACTGGACACTACTGCCCTTTGCTGCTTTAGGAAGGCAATGATCTTGCATTCCAAGGAATCCATCCTGGATGTGAGCCCAGATGGTTCCGCAGCCTCCAGCTCAGGCGCCGATGAAATCGGGGCTGACGCCAGTCCCCCCGAAGGGGAGTCCTCGACTAGGACAGGACACACTGGCCAGGACCGTTCCATGGCTGGTTCCTTTCGAGAGAGCTTGATTGGGCGCTCCTTCCCAGATGCCTCGAGTTGATGCTTGGAGCTCCCTGACCGGCCCTATGAGGGACCTGGTTGTTCTGAACCATCCAGAGACTAGGAAAATTTCCTCCTTTTAGGTTCCCCCGAGGGAGACCCCCCTCTCCAAGGTCCCCCGACGCCACTCGGGTTCGGAACGCTCCTCCCAGGGCGTGGAGGTCTCAGAGGAGGACCTGGCTTTCGGAGGCATATGGGGGGGGGGTTGGGGAGAATCTTTTCCTGCTGCTGCTGGTAGCTTTTCAGGGCCTTTGAGGACATAAGTTTGCAAAGGCCACAAACCGCCGGGTTGTGATCCGGGCCGAGACACCGGAGGCAGCAGTCGTGCGTATCGGTGATGGACATAATTTTACCACACCTATCGCATTTTTTGAACCCGCTGGTAGCCATGGAGGGAAAAAGGGCCTCCGCAATGTCGAAGACCTTTGGGGCTCCCAGTGAGAAAAAACAAAGGCATAAAACGCCGAAAAGAAAAGAAAAAAGAAGAAAAGAAAAAAAAAAAAGACTGACCTGGTACCGGGATACCGAGGGCTGGCGTGAAGGGTACCGGTGCTAGCCGGAAGAAAACACACACTTTTCCGGGACAGAAAACAGACAACATCTAAAGGGCTCCGCAGAAAAAAGATGACTGAGCAAGATGGGCTCTTTGGGCGGGAAGTGGACCACGCATGCGTGGAGGCAACTCCCAAACGCTTTCTTTGAAAGCTAGGGATTTGCTCCAAGCAGGCTCCGTCGGTGCTGACGTAACCCATATGTGAGGACTGACTTCCTGCTTGTTCCCGGAGAATGGAAGACAACACCAATTTTCAGGGCCTGATTTGACTGATTCAACAGATTTGTGAATATAGTCCAGGAGTTCAGGATAATATCTAAAGTCCAAGAACAGTTATCAGAAAGAGAATTATATTGGCCTGAACAAAATTAGCTCTAGAACTCTCCATCAAAAAAGCTTGACATATATATGTCATTGTTTCACAATTTCTCAAAGTGAATAGTAAACAAACCATGCAAGCCATACATTTATGTGCTTTAGGTATAGAATTTCATGAGCTTGACCCTAGGTTCCTGCTACTCTATTCTCAGCAATAACATCTATGAACTCAAAACTTGCTGACTGTCATGTGCCATGGGACATCTAGGGTTACCCTCAGCCATCATATGTAGGATTATTACTAATCATGTGTTATTTGCAATCTGCCTTGTAAAACAAGAAATAAACAAATCCATATAAATGTCATGTCTCTTCATCATCAGCAGACGAAGTAGAGAGGATGCAAGTGTCCATTAGCTATCCAGCATAATCATTCTGGAGAACTCCCATCCTATTTCACAGTTCATTACCTACTATAGAGCACAGCTCTGCATTAACTGGCTTCAAACACCAGATGCTGCAACAATGAATTAATTTTAAAGAGTAAAGGCAACACCACAAAAAAAAAAAGTTCAAGTTCCTTAAAACTTGCAATATTTCCATAAGGTCTTTGACTGAAGAGTGCAGAAAATCTTCCAATCACTGCAATTTATATGTATAGTGACAAGAAAGAGGTCAATTGGATTTAGCTCATGCCTTTTTTCAGGAGTTCAAAGCAAATTTCATTCAGGTATAGTATTATTTTTCTATCCCTTGGAGGGCTTGCAATCAAAGCTATTATACCTGAAGCAATGGAGAGTTAACCGACTTGCCCAAGATTTCAACACCACCAATGGAATCAAATCAGGATTTTGTTACTCCCATAGATTCGCAAAAACCTGATTAGGAAAGCGCACATACATCTAATAACACAGGTACACTAAAAAAAATTTTTTTTAAACTGCCTCTAATGTTTCGATTGATTTTTACGTTTTTTGGTGCGCTGAATCCAAATCTGGTAACCAATTTGCTCCATCACGTACAGATTTTTTGCTACATTGGGTTAGCAGTTTGAGGTGAACGTTTCAGATTGAGTGTGATCGAGATAAAAGTTTCTTGAATGAATTCTTTATACTAATTGTTTAGTAGTTATTCAAATAAGAATAAAGAAAATTGTAACAAGGCAGCACATAAGAATAGAGTAATGTCAACAAAACACACTGTGATGGTAGCAAAATTGTCTGCACTTAAAACAGCCACATACATGTGCACAAACACTGAGCATATAAGAGCGAGGTTAGACACAAAGCAAAGCAAAGAAATGTGCAAAAAATGTTGTACAGGTATGTATGTAAGAATAGAAAACGCAAACCGCACCATTGCAATACATGAAGACAAACACCCGATGGTGTGAAAATAAAATTCTAATAAATGAGATCCGACACTGTGGTAATAACTAGCAAATTTTTATTTCAAAGTTTAGTAAAAACACGATATTTGTCAACACAGTTTAGATTTTAAAGTCATTCTTGGGTCAATCAATCTCCTGGTGGGCCCGTTTCTTCTTCCCCCGAATGCTTCTCTTGGTGTGCTGCTTGGCGTATTTTTCATCTGGGGTTTCCCGCAGCAGCAACCAGCAGAAATCAGCCATCATAGTGGTGTTCCATCTTCCTTGGTACCTTCTCTCTGCGTCCTTGATGTCCTGGTGAAACCTTTCACCTTGTTCTTAACTGTACGCCCCCAAGTTTTCGGGAAAGTAGTTCACATGGGAGTGCAAGAAATGGACTTTCAAGCTCATGTTACAGACTTGTTCTTTGAAGGCATTGAGCATCCTGGTAACAATATCCTTATAGTTCTCATCCCGCCTGTTCCCCAAGAATTTGAGAACAACATCCTTGAAGGAATCCCAGGCTTCTTTTTCCTTCTCAGACATCGTTTCAGCGAATGCTGCATCTGAAATGAGTTTCCTTATATCAGGGCCAACAAACACTCCTTCCTTTAGCTTTGCTTCAGAAAGTCGGGGGAACTTTGAGCAAAGGTACCGAAAGCACTCACCATCTTTTGGAAGGGACTTGATGAATTGCTTAATGAGACCCAACTTAATGTGGAGAGGTGGTAATAGAATTTTATCACGAGGTACCAAGCTCTCCTGAAGAACATTTTTCTCACCGGGTCTCAAATACTCCTGAATTGGCCAGTCTTTTTTTCCCCCAGTGTAGGTCGCGGGCCCGGCTATCCCACAAGCAAAGGAAGCAGGGATATTTGGTGAAACCGGATTGCTGCCCTAATAGCATGGATAGAATTTTAAAGTCTCCACAAATCATCCACTTATGCTCATCATAACGAATCTTCTGAAGAATCAGGGCCAAATTCTCGTATTTTTCTTGGAGAATAACAGAGTGAGCAATAGGAACTGAAGCGAATATGTTGCCATTATGAAGAACACCTTTTATGCTGTCTTTTGACGAATCAATGAACAGCCGCCATTCAGCAGGATCATACTTGAGTT
This sequence comes from Ichthyophis bannanicus, assembly GCA_033557465.1. Taxonomy (NCBI): domain Eukaryota; kingdom Metazoa; phylum Chordata; class Amphibia; order Gymnophiona; family Ichthyophiidae; genus Ichthyophis; species Ichthyophis bannanicus. The sequence goes on along the minus strand of CM066033.1, from coordinate 363,626,233 downwards.
TAAACTTTTCCATCACACTGTATATATCGTTGCAAAATACCAAATCTTCCTCTTTGCTGAAATACTTCAAAAATTGTGTCTCGCGGTTGCGGTACCAATAAAAAGTTGTTCCTGGTGACAATAGATTTTTCTGTTTAAGCCGAGAACCTAGCAGTTGGGCAGCATCTTTTGGGAGTCCTAAATCCCGGACTAAATCATTCAATTCAGCTTGAGAGAAAAGTTCAGGTTTCGGATCTGGTTCAGTTTCAAACTCAGAAGTACTGGACTCATCGGGAAAAGCCATCTGATGAGTCTCATCATGATCAGAACCGTCCACACAAATATGATCCAAAGATTTTGGTGGTTCAGGCACAGGTACTTCGTTGCTATGAGGCATAGGCCTAATTGCTGAGGGAAGGTTGGGGTAACTTATTACGTTCTTATTTTTTAAGTTGTATCCCTTCACAATGCAAGAGCAAAAATAGCAGTCACTGCTGTGGTCTCTTTGTTCACGTCACATCATAGGTATTCCAAAACGAAATGCTTGTTTTTTTACCTTTCATCCATAAGCGTAGATCTTCCTCACATGTCTTGCACACTTTGTGAGGAGCCCACGGTTTGTCTTGATCGCCTAACTTCAAACCGAAATAGGTGAAATATACTTTTTTAATAAATGCAGAAATGTTCCTCTGCCGCTTTTTCACAGTATATTCCCCACAAATAAAACAAAAACTGTCCGGAGGATTACGACTGAGCAAACAAAAGGTAATAATGAACTTGCAAGAAACTGAAATTTGACAGGAACGTTCATGTCGCAACCACCGTGTTTGAGCGAGCGAACGAGGCGAGGCGAACAGGAAAGAACATGCGCCCGCGCGAGTACTGGATTTAGCCCCCTGCCTCCCAATTGTCCTGTTAATGTATAAAATGAATACAAAACATTCTAAAATATCATGAGGGAGTGTTTCTAGTTAGTTAACCATTACAACCTCTATTTTGGGCCAAGAAAATAAACTGCAGTCGGCTAAAAAGAAATTATGTGAACATTCCATATATGGGTAAGAAATCTAATTTTGCAAGAAAACGTGACGTGATGGAACATTTTGGCTATTTTTCCTGGATTCAGCACCCCAAAATCTATAGGAATCAGTTGCAAAACTGGAGGCAGTTTTTTGGTAGTGTACCTGTGTAATTACTTCCCTAGCACATATCTACTAGGACAACAAGGACTGCTACTACTAGACAAAACTAATATTTTTAAATTTACTTTTGTAAGCAATGTAATCAACCACCTACCAATTGCTTTTTGGCAATTTTATATTTGTATTTATAAACCTTACATTAAAACTCAAAAGCTAAAACTTCAAACTCAAACAAGGATACATACTTATCTTCATAGACATAACAGCTGCCTTTGACTCAATAAATCATACCATACTCCTAAACAGACTGATGGAGAAAGGAATAAGTGGCACACTGTTGTCATGGTTTCCTTCTTACTTAACTAGCCAACAGTCCCAAATCAATATCAAGAACAGAACATCTAGACTTTTCACACTGCACCAAGGAATTCCATAGGGCTCTGCACTATCTGCCCTTCTATTTAACATATATGTTCAGCCGGTCTACAAAATTATACACAAGCAGAATATACACTATAAAAGTATAAAGTTTTAATAAACATAAACATAAAGATAAACTACCACCTGTACACGGACGACATGATGATTTATGCTCCATTCAACACCAGAAAACCTGCTTATGCTACCATAGTTTCATTCATTCATCAGTTACAAACTGGCTGAAACATCACAATCTCACAATCAATTATAACAAATCAGAAATCTTCACAATTACGAGACACACCGCTTATACCCCTCCAGATAATTTACTAATAGGTAACCAACCGTTCAATCCCTGTGAAGGAGGAAGTTAAATATCTAGGTGTAACCCTAGACCAAAGGCTCAGTTTTGAAGCACACAATAAGAAGATTACATACACAGCTTACTACAAAACCTATGACCTTTACTAGACCATAATCACTTCCACACAGTATGTCAGGCAATAGTCACGCCACATCTAGATTATTGCAACCTAATACTTCAACTACCCAAAAGCACAACTCGAACATTGTAACTAGAACAAAATTTCACTGGATCCAAAAGACACCACATCACCCCAGTTTTAAAATCCCTTCATTGGCTACATAATAAAATACAAATCAATAATGACGACATTCAAGACCAAGCACAACCAGTCCACTGACTGATTAAAACAGCTAATCCAGATACTCAATCAAGGAGAAAACATAAAAACATCCTTTCAATCACATCCATCAAAACCAATACCTCTCAAACAGCACTACAAAGAGCATTCAGCTTGTCCCCTCTGGAACTCACTCCCACATCAGTTAAGATCAATTAAGGACACTTCCGATTTCCAGAAAAAAACTAAAAACTCACCTGTTCACTGAATACTTCAGTATAACACTGGACATGCAGCCTTAATACTGCCTTAACACTCAAATACTTATGCCAATCACCCCTCCTACAGTTTCATATGCTACCTAAACTGAGTAATCTATATTACTAGTGTAAATAGTTGCTGTTGGAATGTTACACAGGTCATCTTTGTGATGTATACAGTATACTGTTAGCTGTTCTATGTAAATTTGTGTTCAATATAAACCACCTTGATAACACTGAAAGGCGGTAAATTAAGAAATCCTAAATAAATATATTTTTTAAAACAAAAAGTCTAGTACTAGTAAAAGTCTATTAGATAATTTAACTGATGACTATCCTAAACATAAATCGCAGCCTGGTCCGATGCAATTTTATACAGAACACCATTGTTCTAGTCCTATACCCATATACAACACCTTGGAGAGCAGGCAGGGTGTTTTGATCACTGCACAATAGCAAATAGTTATAAAAAGAATCTATCTTGCATGTGTATCAAGGTTCTGAAGGTTTTATGATCCATGGCTTGCTAGCCAAGCCTATTACTGTAATGGCTTGGTTATATAGTGTGAAGAGTATATCCTACTTGGGGAAAAACCTCTGACAGCTTTCATTTTCTCCTTCTCTGTTTATAAATGGAAGTGAATGGAGCTGAGGTAAGCTCCGACTGTGCTAAAAACTCAGGTGTAGAAGGATGCAAGTTAGGTCCAAAACATAAATTAAGCTCTCCCCCTTTTTTCTATGTTTTTTGTTTTTACTTAAGATATAATTCCTTATCATCCTGTTAGACCACTCCAGACACATGAGTTATGTTCCCTTACTAGCAGGTGGACGCAGACTTGAGCAACTTTCAAGGATATCATGACTCGGTATAGCCAATTTATTTATTTATTTATTTAACATGTTTTATATCCCGCCTTATCCTTCAATCAAAGCGGCCACAGTACAATACAATACATTTCAATACATGACACATGTACAACAGAGATTACATTACAAGTTTTGTATCCCACCTTTTCCTTAAATCAAAGCGGTTAATACAGCACAAGTTACACAAAAAGGTAGGGAAACAAGCATCAGATTGTCAGAACATAGACACATACATAGGGAAATACAATACATACCTTACATTATAATTGACTACACAAATCAAAACAACAAACAGAACCAACATAGATCAGCCATTTCCTTGATACCCCACGGACCTACGCCTAAGGGCCACGCCAAAGGGCCCTTTGGCGTGGTCCTTAGGCGCGGGCCCGCAAGGCGCGGGCGCGCCGTTGTAATGGCGTCTTGTAAATCCGTTGCTGCCCCGATGTGATTGGCAGATGCCGTTCAAACAGCTGATCGTTGGTGGAATCGGGGAGGAAGGGGGAGCTCCCGCTCTCACCCCCGTCGACGCCGCTGCTTCACTGAAGCTGCTGGCAATGGCTGTCCTCACGCCGTTCAAACAGCTGATCGTTGGTGGAATCGGGGAGGAAGGGGGAGCTCCCGCTCTCACCCCCGTCGACGCCGCTGCTTCACTGAAGCTGCTGGCAACGGCTGTCCTCACGCCGTTCAAACAGCTGATCGTTGGTGGAATCGGGGAGGAAGGGGGAGCTCCCGCTCTCACCCCCGTCGACGCCGCTGCTTCACTGAAGCTGCTGGCAACGGCTGTCCTCACGCCGTTCAAACAGCTGATCGTTGGTGGAATCGGGGAGGAAGGGGGAGCTCCCGCTCTCACCCCCGTCGACGCCGCTGCTTCACTGAATGGTGCAGCACTGAGAGAAGCCAGTATAAACACTCCCCAAGCAGTAAGCAAGACTGAAAAACTCAACAATGCATATTGTTATTAACTAACAAAACAACTTTGTAACAAATATCATGAGAAAATATTTGACAAGGAAAGAAAAATGATCAGGTATGTAAAATTTTGCCTTAACGTTTATTTTTTAAGTTAACACATTTGTATCTATATAAAATCCTAAATATATTTCAATAAAACATATCAAACATAACACATTACAAAGTTATAACTATTTACAAAGCCGACAATAACTAATTTAGCAGAAGAAAAGTCTGCTCAAAGGAATATGCTTTGAACGACTTCCTGAAGCATTCTTTAAAGTGTCTTCTACATCCACCATTACAAATCTAAGCAGATCAAGAAGCTGCTGCACTTACTACTATTATACAATCATACAGGTATCATACTGACAAATTTAAAAGCATGACTATGTAATGAAGAATTTGATTAAATATACTGGGAAGGTGAGTTGCAAAAACTGAGCAAGCAGCAGTCAAAAAGGAAGAAGATGACAACAGTTAAAGACCACACAAGGCTATCCAGTCTGCCCATCCATATAAACCACTAAGCTCTACAATCCCTTCCTCTCCCTCAGAGATCCTATGCGTTTGTTCCATGTTTTCTTGAAATCTGATACAGCTCTCGTCTCTGCCACCTCCACTGGGAGGCTAACTCTATCCACCACTTTATCTATAAAGAAATATTTCCTTAGATTACTATTGAATCTATCCCCTTTCATCTTTGTCCTACAAACCTTTGTTCCAGAGCTTCCTGTTTTCTCACCCGGTCAGAATCTTTAAGGCCCATACCAATAGCGTTCAGTTTACTTAGAAGTCACCAGTGCAGAATCATGTCAAAGGTCTTGCTGAAATCCAAGTGTACCACATCTAGCACTCTCTCTCAATCCAACTCTCTAGTTACTCAGTCAAAGAAAATGATCATATGCGTATTATAAGATCTACACCTCTACTGAAACCATGCTCTCTCAGATCCTGTAAGCCACTGGATTACAGAAACAGTACTATCCCTTGTTTTAACAGCATTTCCATTAACTTACTTGCCACTGAGGTCAGACTAATTGGCCTGTAGCTTCCATCCTCCTTATTTCCCCTTTTGTGAAGAGGAACCACATCCTCTGCTACACTCTCCCCTCTTTCCACTTCCAACCATCCATTCCTTCTCCTCCTCCTACCCAACCTTGCACTTTTCCTTTCCTCCTGTCACCCACCTTTCACCCCTCCCTCCCTTCTCCATTTTTCGATCCTCTGCAACCCCTCCCTTTCCCTTATGCACCATTCCTTCTGCTCTGCACTCTGCACTCTTCACGCTAACAGGAGCAGGGACTCCCGCCGGTTCTTCAAGTTGCAGTTTTGCCATGCTCTTGGGGATGGAGTGAAGCCCTATACATCCGTCTATGAAAGCACAAACACACAGATGCCTACAAATGAACGAACAAACAGAGGCAAGCAAGCAGATGGACACACTCTAGCAGGTGTTACTGCTTAAGAAAAAACACCTAACATGTCATCTGAATACATTAAACTAAACTCCCTAACTAATAAAAAAGGATTATGTCCCATCATCTATGATATAGCTATTTGATGTACAAAGTTACAACAGAATATATTCAACAGTAAAATTTACTCGTGTAAGCAGTATATTTCACAGCATCTTTCATTCGATTATTCCCTCATTTTTATGATGCCATGAGTTTGGCCTCTACAATCCTAGGACAACACCCAATTTCCTACCATTAGAATAAGTTTATTTCCAGAAGCAGAAATGCTTCTCCCTTGAAGGTCAGTGGCTTTCTGGCACTGTTCTAGAGAAACAATTGGAAAGGCAGGTGTTTATTCAGACCATACTTCTGATGTAATCTTAACACAAGAAACATCTTTTTCATTTATGGGGTTTTTCTCCAGAATAAGCTATTACTGCTACATAAATATTTCAAGTGGATTATTACAAATTAAACCCAAAAGTTTCAAATTCTGCAATGTAAGCTCCTAGAATGGATTGCTCTTGTTTTCTTGCAAGCAGAACCCCCCCCCCCCACCCCACCCCCCTCACCCCAAATATGGCCCCAGTAAAATCAGTGGTGTGTACCAGATTATTAAGAACAAAGAATGAGCTCAGCAAAAAAGCTTAGAAAAACACCAACAAAAAAAGGTTCCAATCATGATTAAATATTAATTTGGATGGGCCAGGAACAGGTGTGTATTTGTGAATTTACTGAGCACGCTGTCAATGATCCATTGCCAACAATGAAGAGTGGGGGTGGTTTATTTATCCTTAATCATTCACAGCAGAGTTTGTATCTTCATGTTTTCCCATCTATATCCCATCCAGCGAATGTCATGCACAGCCTCTACTATTCTCCCATATATAGGCAAAGATCCACACCAAAGCTATGCTGCCAGAACCAGGAAGCAGCCCTCTTATAGCTACTTAAATGTGCTGCGAGATGAACAGTATTAAGCTCTCAACCCCAGAAACAAGGAAAATGCATTTTGGCAGCAGTTTAAGTAAGCACGAGGTAGGAACAGTTTAAAGCAACAAACTGCTGTTTCACAACTTATTTCTTCTTTTGGTCTCATCAGGCCCTTTTCTGTCTTCATACATTTTATTTCTTATATTCTAACACTTCATTGAAATAAAAAGATGCTTGTTTTTATTATGGTTATGACCATATTTTTAAAATTTCTTCTTCATTCAGCTCCTTTTTCAGTGGTTCAAGATATATGAATGTCTTACATGCATCGGTATGAGGCCTATATAAGGCTCTCATATGAAATAGAAAACATAACCTGACTTGCCTAGCTTCAAATGACATGCATTGCTGATAAAGGGTTTACTATTCTGAAAGCTCCAATAACATCTCATGAATTAAATATAACAGAAACAAAATGGAGTTCTCTATAAAAAAAACCACCACACATATACAGAATGGTTAAACAAAGGGTTTGACTTCGTGTCCAACCAGGGAGGCAAGAAAAACAGGTGGGGTAAAATGGCCAGCATAAAATTAGCCACAGTGCCTTTTACAACGTGACTGATTAATAAATAAATGGTGAATTAACAGGTTTTATATCGCTTTATCATGAAGTCAAAGTGATTTACATTATAACATGAACTCAAAGATTACATTAGAACAAGGGAAACAAACTTGGAGTACAAAAATTATCTGGGGATAACAATGCTAATGGTCCATGGGGTTCATTCTGTGCTATGTGATACTTACATAATGTTCAGAGAAGAAATATGTTTTTAGTCTTTTGCGGAAGTCTCTCATATCTGTAGTTGCCTTGAGGTCTTCTGGTAAGGAGTTCCATATCATTGGTGCAGATATAGAGAATGCCCCGTTACAAGTTGTCCATTTACTTCTTGTTTTGCTATTTGGAACTATGAAGTGGTGTTTGTTGTTGGTTCTCTGTGGTCTGGATGCAGAGTCTCTTAGTATGAGTGCTTGGAGTGTGTCAGCATACATATGGTGTATGATTTTGAATGTACTGAATATGATCTTGTATTTAATACGTGCATGTCTTGGGAACCAGTGCAGTTCTTTCAGGATGGGAGTTATGCGTTCATGCCTTAGGGTTCCTGTTATGATGCATGCAGCCATATTCTGAGCCATCTGAAGGGAGTGCAAGGTGTGGTTTGACAGTCCTTGATAAATTAGGTTGCAGTGGTCTAGTATTGGAGTGATTATTGCTTGACAGACAGTCCCCATAGTCGTTTTGGTTGAGTAGGGGTTTGAGTTGTTGCATTATTTTCAACTTGTAGTATAACAATTTCGTTGTTTTTCTTATGTGCAACTAGAAACTGAGGTTTTGGTCCAGGGTGACTCCCAGGTATTTTATTTCTTGCTTTACTGTTATGTTGTTGTGTGACATCTTTATGGTTGACGGAGGGGTGAAGGTTTTGTTCCTAGTAATGTGAAGAGCCTCAGTTTTATTTTAGTTTATGCTCAGGTTGTGCTGTTGAGCCATTTTGTCATTGCTTCTAGGCATTTGGTTATGTTTGTATAGTCTAGCTTGTCCGTGTTGAATGGTGAGTAAATTATATCATTTGTGTATACTTGATATAGTACGCCATGATCTTATTCAATCTACGTATACAACTGCTATGTACAGAAATAACAGAGCAGATAGGGAGGAGCCTTGGGGTATCCCTTGATGCTGTGTAAATGGTTTGGACGTATGCTGACCAATTCAGACTCGTCTGTTTAGGCATGATTGAAACCACATGAGTGTGGTGTTGGTAAGGCCTATTTCCTTCAGCCTTTGTATTAGTGGGTGATGGCTTACTGTGTCAAAGGTTGCTGCTATATCAATGAAAATTAATATGAAGCCCTGTTATGATATTGTCTAGCAGAGATATGAGTAAGGTTTCCACACTGTGATTGGATTTAAAGCAATGTTGATAGATGTCTAAAGGTGTGGCTTGATCAATGTGGTCTTCAAGTTGAAGTTAAATGGTTTTCTCTATCATCTTGGTTATGAATGGTAGACTGGAGATAGGCCGATATGACGTGGGGTCCAGCGGGTCAAGCAGAGAGTTTATGATCAGTCTGATGTATGCTTGTTTAAAGCTAGCTGGTAGGTAACCCTGTAAAAGTAAGAGTTGAGTGACTAAGTGTTGTGCCCAGTTCTTGCTTTGTGAGCTTTAGACATGCCACATGGCAAGGATCAAGTGCAGATGTGGCTGTGTTCAAGTCAGTTATGATGTTATTTAGTTATTCCATACGTGGGAGGTGAAAGGTGTCCCAGGGTCTCTAGGGGGAGAAGATATGGAGGGTTGTCTATGGCTTGTAATAGGTTGTCAAGCCTTGTGTTTTTGAATCTTGTTTCCAGGAAGATTGCCATTTGTTGTAGAACTATGTTGTATTCTTTCCTCTTTATTCTTTTATTGGGTATTTGATATAACATCTTTTGAATAGACATTGTACATCATGGTGGTGCAAAGCACCAGTAATCAGACAGGCAGAAAAAAAAAAATTGCCCATCTGCAAACATGAAATAATAGGTGGGGAATGAATAGCAGAACAAAAAAACCCCGAACTAAAATGCAGAGAAAAGGAAGGAAAAACAAAAATGAGCACATCCAGGAAAGTAGCCCCAAACTGCTAAAAGCTAAATAACCACCAAACTAATCAAAAATAAATAAAATCTCAAAACTAGTTAAAAACCTGGTTAAAAAGCCAGTTTTACACCTGACAAATTTCTTTTAAGAACTTTCCACTCAAATGCTGTGGCAGTTTTTTCCAAAGTTCTGGAGCCAGGAAACAAAATGCAGTGTGGCAACTAAACTCTAGTCTAATCCTACCTGGGAAAAGGATAACCAAAAGATGTGTCTGAGATGATCTCAATATACGGTACATTGGGGATAATAAGGTCTCCAAAGAAAAAGCAAACCATAGTACTAATATACAAAACCTGATGGGCTATCATCAAGATTTTAAGGATAAATTTTACATATCTGATGACTTTCCTTTCCTTGAATGCTGCTAGATCAGTCCAAATGAGTGGGCTATGCTCCCTTACCAGTAGGTGGAGGCAGACATGAGCAACTTTCAGTGATGTTGTTGCTTGGTATATCCTCTGGTGTAGCCCTGAGAGAAGCCAGTATAAAATTTCCCAAGCAGTAAGCAAGACTGAAAACATTAAACACATTGCCACAATTAGCATGAGCACATATCTGGCTCTCTTACCATATGAAATTAGCGTCAGACCACCAGACTTACTAGACCTTTTATGACAGCTGGACACCAACACCTGCAGAAAAGAGTCTTCCAGGGTGGGTCCTGGACTGGTCTAGCAAGATTCAAGGAAAGTAAATGATCAGGTATGTAAAATTTATCTTTCCTTATCATCCTGCTGGACCAGTACAGATGAGTGGGACGTAATCAAGCAATCAGAACCCAGGGTGGGAGAACGATGACAACGCAGACAGAAATGTTCTGCCAAATGCGCAGTCTACTCCAGCTCCCACATGCAACCCGCAGTGCTTCATAAAGATGCTCAGAGAAAACCATTACTATGTTACTATGTCCAGGACCAGCACAAGTAGATGAGGTGCTTGAGGCAAACCTCATCTCTTGGCCCACCCACCTCCCATAGTGCTCATTGCCACCTCTCTCCGGGACCTGCAGCAGCAGTGCAATGGCCACAAACAGCCCCACTGTGCTTATCTTAAAGCTATGGCACCACAGGGCTATTTGTTTCTGCCCCTCTCCCAACTTCCTGTTTACACAACAGGAAGTTGGCATCAGGAGTCGCAGAGAGACAGAAGCAAACAGCCCCGTTGCACTGAAGTTTTAAGGTAAGCACTGCATGGTTGTTTGCAGCTATTGCTACTGCTGCAGATCCCAAAAGGAGTGACAGCATTGGCGATGTGTGCCGCTGGAGGGCCGGCACTCTAGGCAACAGCCTGGAGGGCCGGCACTCTAGGCAACAGCCTGGAGGGCCGGCACTCTAGGCAACAGCCTGGAGGGCCGGCACTCTGGGCAACAGCCTAGTTCGCCGGCACTCTAGGCAACAGCCTAGTTCGCCTAATGGGAGCATGCCCTGGCCATGTCCTCCCAAGACACCAAAACAGATTCTGCCCAGGAAGCAGCTTGGGCCCTAATGGAATGAGCTCAGGCTCCTTATGGCATGCATTTCCCATAAAGATGGTAGGCTGAACTAATATCCTCCTTAATCCAGCAGGCAATCAAGGACTTGGCTGCTCCCTGATCTTTCTTCGAAATACTGATAAGAAGAAAGATGATTCAAACTGACGGAAGGAATTAGTAAACTCCAGATAATTTACCAACTCCCTCCTCAGATCCAACAGACACAGTGAGGGGTCCATCTGAAGGACCTCTGAAGAGGGCAGGATCATGGTCTGATTAAGATGAAAAGAAAACAATACTGTCAGGAGAAAGGAAAGCATGGTTTTCAGAGAGACAGACACCATCAAGATGACCAGAAAATGCTCCATGCAGGACAAGGCCTGTAAGTTCTGAAACCCAGACAGACAGACTCAATAGCACCAGGAATACCACCTTCAGGATCAAATCCTTGAACAAGGTCTTTTGAAAGGGCTCAAAGGGGGGACCTTTCAGCTCCTTCAATACCAGAGAAAAACTCCACTGAGAAGCACAGGCAGATAGAGATGCTTCACTCCATTGAAAAAGTGGTACACATCAGGATTCGCCAAAGACGCTACCTGAACACGCCCCCAGTAACATGCAAGGTCCACCACAAACTTTGAGAGAGCTCAGAGCTAACTCCTAGTCCGAATGATTGTCAGAAGGACAAAATAACTATGTCCTCCTTCCTGGCATCTAAGGCAGGAGAGAAACACCATTCTCAAAGATCCACCAGATTCCTACATTTTATTTTATTTATTTATTTAACTTCTCTTATATACCGCACTATTACATATCAGTGCGGTTTACAATAAACAGAATTTACTATGCGGACGGGCCGCATAGTATTTACATCGAACAGGGATTAAAACTTGGATTTAACTGGGGTAACATATCTACACATTATTTACAGTAATGTCTATGTTTTCCAGGTTGTGGCCTTAGCCTATTCAGTATAGGCCAGCTTGGTTCGGCTATTCTTTGTCTTGCTGGCCATGTTGTTGGGGTATTCTGAGTGTTTGGTGTGATTGTGCGTTGGTTGGTTTCTATTGCTGGATTCAGGGTAGTGTCTTATGAACAGATAATGCTTGAGTGCCTTCTGGAATTGAGACAGGCTAGTAATGGCTTCCATGTCAGCGGGAGGGCATTCCAGGCCGTGGGTGCATAGATCGTGAAGGCCCTGTTGGAGGTTGCCTTTGTGCACGTAGTCGTTTCTTTAGGGATCGTCAGTGTGTTCACTGTTAGGGATCTTCTGCATGCCAAGGATGCAGAGGTCCTCCAGGTCAACTAGCACTCCAGAGTAACCCTTCTTAGCTAGATTACACAACTCAAGGGCCAGACCATAAGCAAGAAAGCAACAGGATCTTCTATGACCAGGGGACCCTGCCATCAAGCGCAAGAGATCCATGTACCATGGTCTGCACAGCCAGTCTAGTGCCACTAGAATGCTTTTGGTCTCACCCAGGATTTGCCAAAGGCAGCATTCTCATCAAGCGCCACAAAGATACAGTGGTGTGAAAAAGTCTTGCATAGGTTGTGCCAAACTGGCAGTTTTTAGTTGCTTGGATCACAGGGACAAATGAGTCATAATTTACAACCCCTTCTGCATGTCGTTTTCTTCCCTTTTGTCTTTTGTACAAATTTGACAAATTTGCCATGACTTGAGCGTTCTTTTATGGTTGTTTAATACCCATGTTCGTTTGGTTATGTACCTGCATACAAAGATGCAACCTGCCCAAAATGTTGTGTTTTCTGTTCTGTGTATGTTGGCAATATGCATGTTTTCTTGTTTTCTTCTTAATTTCATTAGGGAGCCTTGAAAAGGGCTGTTTTTTTGTTGCTTGTGGCCATTCGTACTTGACGGGCCAGCTCTTGCTCTCTCTCACCAGATATCTGTCTGGCATGGAGTGGACCAGTTTGATGAGGTGTTCTCGTGTTATGATGTGATTCCAGGCTGCAATCAGTGACTCAATCAGCTCTCACTTGGTCTGTGGCTGCTTCTTGGCAATCTCAAATGATACCTTCTACCAAAGATTCTCAACCGGGTTGAGATCAGGTGACTGAGCTGGCCAGTCAATGGCCTGAACTCAGTTTATTTTCTTCCAGTTGACAACAGTTTTCGCTTAGTGACAAGGTGCATTATTATCCTGGAAGAAATATCTGCCAGGAAACAATTGCTCAGCTGATGGCAGCATGCACTTCTATAGAATTTATTTAACAGGTTTTTTTATACTGCTTTATTTTTCAGTCAAAGCGGTTTACATTGTAACAAACTTGGTAATGTACATTAAACAGGGACATTGATAACTTAGATTTTTCTGAGACAATGGAGGGTTAAGTGACTTGCCCAAGGCAAGGAGTGCTAGTAGGAATCGAATCCTGGTCTCTTGGTTCCCAAGACAATGCTCTAACCATTAGGCTAATCCTCCACAGAATTCCTATGTATTTGGCTGCATTCACCATCCCGTCAACAATATGGGGGTCTTCCAACACCACTGGCTACCATGCATCCCCAGATCATGACCTTGGTTGGATGCTTTGCAGAGATATTCAAGCACGCTGGTTTGTATTTTTCCTGAGGAAACCTCCTCATATAGCTTTTGCCCAGAATGCAGAACATGCTTTCGTCACTAAACAGAACTTTCTCCCAGTCAGCCTTGCTCCATTTTGAGTACCAGGATGCTCACTCAAGGCATCCCCTCCTCTGTTCCACCACTAGTAGCAGCTTCCTCTGCATCTTACAGCTCTTCAACCCGTACTCCAAGCATTGTTTCCTCACAGTGGAAGTGCAAACTACAATGGAACACTTCTCCTTCCATTCCCGCAAAAACAAAGGGGAGGTTAGCTTGCGGTTGCCAAAAGATATCCTTGTCAAGGCCCTGTCATCCCTCTTGGTTGACTTTCTAGGCCGACCGCTATGATGTCGGTCCTGCATATTCCCGTCTCTTTATCCTTCTGCAGAATGCAGACAACCAAGCTCTGTAATCTGCAGGCTGGAATATCCCTCCTCATGCAAAAATCACCACCTGGTCTTCCATTGATAGAAAATGCTACCTCTTCACCATACCAGGATGGTGAGCATCAGATGCGATACACATCAGTTGATCCACATTAAATTCAAACCTTGTGTGCCACCATAATACCATGCACTGATTGGCTATCAAATATGACTTCCTAAAGCACAATATTCTATTGGTTCATTTTGATCCTGCTTTAACACAGAATCCGGTTGATCGTACTGGGACATCGTTTCCTCATGACAGCCATACAAAGGTTCTCAGACAAGTAATTTTGCATGCAGAAATGGCTGCCAAATTAAATTTGCAACAAAACAGTATATAATAAGTCAGAATTCTGCCAGAGAATTTGGAAAGACTGTCCAAATATAGATGCGACTAGCTTGATCATGCAACCTTTGCAAGAATTTTGCACACCACTGTATAAAGAAGGCCCTCCTGGGGTCACTCCTGAAGTGCATCCAAGCCCGCCACCAATAAATTCTTCCTGAAGCTGAAAAACTTTCCCATCTCGACATTCCTCTAGGTGGCCATCAGATCAAAACACTGGCAGGTCCTATGTCCCCAAGATGAGGTTGAACATGTAAGGCTCAACTCCCACTCTCTGGGATCTTCAATGTTCCAAACTCAAGAAGTCAGCCTGCACAATGTTGCTACATGGGCTGCCAACACAGCCACCAAATGAGCCATCATCCCACAACAGTTTCAACCAGCAATGATAAACAACCGCCCAATCGCTGTCAAAACTCAAATCAACTATATGGGTAACACACTAGATCAAGAGCTCAACTTTCAGCCACAAATTAGCCATGCCACCAAATCTGTTTATTTCAAGATTCGCACTCTAAAAAAATATCTACGTAAACTCCTCTCCCCAATGGACTTCTGCACAGTTTGCCAGGCAGTAATCACTCCACTATCTGACTACTGCAATTCTATCTACCACGGTCTCCCAAAGAGCACACTATACCTCTTGCAACTAGCACAGAACACTGCAGCAAGAATCATAATGGTGAAATCCTGACAAATGCACATCACCCCCTCATCTACCCATTTCAAGCAAGATCAAATGCAAAATCTTCCTCAACATTCACAAAATATTAACTTGCCAATCAGTAGACAGCCTTGCTCTCCTATTAATAAATAACTCCAACAGAGACAGGAGATCAGCTACAGTAAACACCTAGGAAATACCCATGGACACACCCTCAAGCAGTCAAAGGGCCAACAGCAGAGCTTTTTCTCTATATGCTCCCTCCATCTGGAATGCACTACCACATCAAATAAGATCAATGCAGTTACCCACTGATTTCAGCAAACGTTTAAAAACCCTGTTATAATTTGAACACTATGGACCAAACACTGAATAAAAACTCTCCTAGGCTCATATGTGACTCACCACCACTATGTAAATAGTTAGCCTAATTTGTTGACATTTAATCTTTATTGTACTGAATGTTCCCTGTAATGCGCACTTTACCGTTAAGTTATGTTATTGTACTACGTTCTCTGTAAACAGTCTTGACTTGTAGAAAGACAGTATATAAAAAGATGTTAAATAAATAAATAAAATAAATAAACAAACAGAGCTCCACTATTTCTATGGTCACTGCAGCACTGCGAGTGCCACCTTGTTTGTTGACATACACCATTGCCATGGCATTATCCGGGCACACATGGACTTTTCTGCCCTCCAGGAGGGACCAAAACCTCTCCAGAACCAGGCAGATGAACCTGTTGATCGATCAGACGGCTTCCTAAGAGAACAAGCGCCCTGAAAAAAAATGACCCTGACAATGCATCCCCTAGTCCAGCAGGCAGGGATCTGTGGTGACTATTACCCAATCAGGTGCTTCCAGAGGCATCCCGCCCATCATGGGATAAGTTTGTAGCCACCATGTCAATTCCCTCTTGATCTTCTGGGGAAGAAGAAAGCAATGACCAAACAATTGGGAGCGGGGAAACCAGTGAGCCAAAAGGTATCCTTGCAGGGAGCACATGTGTGCTATGGCCCAAGGTACCAATTCCAAGGTTGACACCATTGATCCTAGGATCTGCAGGTATTGCCAGGCCCTGGGAACTGCCCAAGAATAAAAACCCACAAGCTACAGCTGCAGCTTGTTCAACATTTCTGAGGTGAGAAACACCATATCCCAAGTGTGTTGAAGTGGGCATCCTAACAGTCCTAGTCCTGGGAAGGAACCAAACCTTTCCTGGGATAGTTGATCACCCAACTTAGTTTCTGCAACCACCAGATCCACCTGGGTCAATGCCTGTCCTGGAATGCACCAAGAAGTCAGCCAATCGTCCAGGTATGGGTGGATTCTGATGCCTTTCTTGCAAAGGAACACCGCCACTACCACCATGACCTTCAAAAGGTGCGAGGCGCTGTGACCATGCGAAAGGGCTGGGCACAAAATTGACAATGGCAGCCCAGAATGCAGAAGAAAGGAACCACTGATTCTGTTCCCACATAGGGATATGGAAGTATACATCGGAAAGTTAAGGATGACATTGAGAACTACAGGCCTGTTGGTTTAACATCTGTGGTTAGTAAATTATTAGAAAGGCTACTAAGAGAGAGAATAATGAGGTTTCTCGAGTCCAGTGGATTGCAGGATCTGAGGCAGCATGGATTCACCAGAGGCAGGTCTTGTCAGACAAATCTGATTGATTTCTTCGACTTGATGACCAGGTAATTGAACAGAGGGAGAGCCCTAGATGTGATGTATTTAGATTTCAGTAAAGCCTTTGACACCATTCCACACAGGTGACTTATAGACAAACTGAGCACCTTTGGGATGGATCCTAAAGTTACTGCTTGGGTTAGAAACTGGTTGAGTGGGAGGCGACAAAGGGTACAGGTAAACAGAGCTCACTCTGAGGAGAAGGAGGTTACCAACGGTGTGCCGCAGGATCTGTCCTTGGTCCGATTCTTTTTAACATCTTTGTTAGTGATATCGCAGAAGGGCTGTCAGATAAAGGTTTGCTTGTTTGCAGATGATACCAAAATTTGCAATAAAGCAGACACCCAGGAAGGAGTAGGTAACATGAGGAGGGATCTAGTTAAGCTTGAAGAATGGTCTAGAATTTAACAGCTGGAATTTAATGCTAAAAAATGTAGGGTCATGTATCTGGGCTGCAAAAATCCAAAGGAATGGTACAATGCAGATGGTGAGGTACTTCTGTCAACAAAAGAAGAGCAGGACCTTGGTGTAAGTGTGTCCGACAATCTTAAAGTAGCTAAACAGGTAGAAAAGGCGACTGCAAAAGCCAGAAGGATGTTTGGGTGTATAGGGAGAGGAATGGCCAGCAGAAAAAAAAGGAGGTGATAATGCCTCTGTATAAGTCTCTGGTGTGACCTCATTTGGAGTTTTGTGTGCAATTTTGGAGACCACACCTTCAAACGGATATAAGCAGGTTGGAGTTGGTGCAGACGGTGGCTACTAAAATGATTAGTGGTCTTCGTTATGTAGCATATGAGAACAGACTTAAAGATCTTAATATATATACTTTAGAGGAAAGACGGGGTGGGGCAATATAGAGATTTAAATACCTCCGTGGCATAAATGCACAGGAGGGTCTCTTTCAATTGAAGGCAAGCTCTGCTACAAGGGGGATATAGGATGAGTGAAGAGATAAGACTCAGCAGTAATATACAGAACTATTTCATTACTGAAAGAGTAGTAGATGCATGGAATAGTCTCCCAGTGGAGGTGGTGGACACAAGGACAGAATCTGAATTCAAAAAAGCATGGGACAAACACAGAGGATCTCTAAAGGTAAAAAGGGGACTATTGTAGTTGTTGATATGGAAAGACAGACTAGATAGGCCATGTGGTCTTTTTCTGTCATCATATTTCTATGTTTCTATTAGAGGTGATATGATTAAGATGTTTAAATACCTCCATGGCATAAATGTTCAGGGAGAGAGCCTCTTTCAATTGAAAGCAAGTTCTGCTACAAGGGGACATGGGATGAGGGTGAAGGGAGATAGATTCAGGAGTGATAAGCGGAAATATTTCTTTACGGAAAGAGTAGTGGATCCATGGAATAGTCTCCCAGTGGAGGTGGTAGAGATGAGGACAGTAACTGAATTCAAAAAAGCATGGAACACAGAGGATCTCTAAAGGTAAGAAGGGGACTGTTGTAGCTGTTGATATGGAAGGACAGACTAGATAGGCCATGTGGTCTTTTTCTGTCATCATATTTCTATGTTTCTAACTGCATGAGACACTAAAACGTTTCCTCAACTGCTATTTTTGTTTAAGGAGCCACAAGGAGACTCCACAAAAATGTTCTGAAAAAACTCTGCAAACTCTAGTACATACTCCTTTTTGGAGCACCCATTGGTCCGACGTTATATGGGCACATTCTGGGTAAATAGCTGGAGATGCCCTCTCCAACCACCTGTCCCTCAGAAGGGACCTGCAGATCTTAATGGGAGGACTTACCAGCTCCTGAGGAGGCATCTGTTGAGTCCAGGGATCACTGGGAGCCTTGGAGGCTAATCCTTCTTGGTATTGTTGTCCATGGTATCCAACCTATACATTCAACCAATCTGCAACATCATGAAAACGCATAAAATTGACTACACAATCTACGCAGATGACATTATGATATACACGCCAATCAACCTCGACAGCCCCAACTACACCAAAATAACTGTCTCAACAGCATGTCCACCTGGCTCACGCACAACAACCTATCCATAAACTACAGCAAGACGGAGGCTCTCATCATCACACGGAACAACTTCTTCAGCCCCCCACCCTTCATCACAGCTACCACCACAGCAATACCACTGAAGAACGAAGTGAAATACCTCAGAATAACACTCGACAGGGAGCTGAACCTACAGTCCCACCTCAGAAAAACTGTCAAGAACGCATACTACAAAATGAGAGTAATCAGACGCCTCAAACCTCTACTCACACAAAACCACTTCCGCACAATCTGCCAAGCTCTTATCACTCCCATATACTTGACTTCTGCAACCCGATTTACAACGGCATCCCAAAACAATCTCTCAGGCTGCTGCAAATGGCTCAAAACACGGCAGCCAGAATAATCACCGATTCTCCAACACAGGCACACATCACCCCCATCCTAAAAGACCTCCACTGGCTCCCAATCAGCCACCGCATCAAGTGATACTAAACATATTCAGAATCAAACGCAAAAGCTCTGCACTCAGCCTCCAAGCTCTCATACTCTCTGACCCCAGCACTAGACCTAGAAGAAGAACCACAGCAGACGCACTCAGCACACCAAGCAACTACACAAAAGCATGCAATTCCACCACTCAAAGAGCCCTTTCACTGGCAGCTCCGACAATTTGGAACAAACTCCCAGACGACCTGCGATCAACTGAAGATCAGAAGGACTTCCGGAAACTCCTAAAGACAGTACTCTTCACTGAGCACTATGGCACAAGCACATAATCAGACTCCACAAACTTGTGCCAACCTCAGACTCCATGAAGACAAATCACAGCATGCTGTGGATCCAGCAAATCTTGTATATAGCTGTAAAGAGCCCTCATTGTAAACAGCTCACACTAATTAGCACACCTGCACCCACGCACCCTCACTGTACATAGACTGATCCAACATAAACTCCACTGACTTTGATTGTTTGCTGTGTACACCGCCTTGATTGAAGGATAAGGCGGGATAGAAATACCCTTTAAATAAATAAATGGTAACTTGAAACGTACAATATAGAAAGCAAGATTCAAACCAATCCAGAGCTATCAGGCCAATTTCCTCCAACCTCAGAAGCAGTAGGGTATAATCAACTAAATTGAAAGCAGCCGAGTCCTACTGAAGAACTAGAACATTCTTACCATTATCTACGTGGGTGATAATTTTGTCATACATGAAAACTAGAAGGGTTTCTGTATTATGAAGGGCCCTATATCACTTCAGATGAAGAATGCTATCTTCCTTTAGAAATTGAGCAAGGTTATTCAAGACAACTTTCTCTGTCAATCTGGCTATCAGTGGAAAATTAGAAATGAGACAATCACTAGTGAGGGATAGTAGATCCAGTTTAGAGTCCTTAATACTGGGCTGAATTATAGCACATTTCCAAATATTTGACAGTATTTCACGAGTTAAACCGAACGTTTATCTGATCCAAGAGAACATCTGATATATACAGGAAAATATCTTGCATCAAAAATGGTAAAACAGGATCTACAAGCGAGGAAGATAGATTCATTGAGATTAACCTCTCCACCAGAGTCGTTAATGCTGAAAACTTCCCTAATGAGCTACATGTAAGCCTAAAACAGCTTATTTGCTAGGAAGGGGGCAAGGGACATGAGAACAGTCATTTGTATTCAGGAAAGGTAATGAATCCCAATGGGCCTTAATTTTATCTATAAGGAAAAACAGCCAAACATATCTGAAGAAATCTGAACAGGCTCTGAGACATAGTTGGAATCAGTTGCCCACCTACTTTGTCAGGCTGCTTCTGACAACATTTAGGACAACGGTCTCACTAATTCTGGTGACTGTTAGGATTACTAGAGTGTTTGGTGTTAAAACATGGGAGGGGAAATGGGTATTGGAAGAAAGTTTGAAACTTATAAGAACCAAACACAAAGTCTTGGAAGAGCCTACCAGTAGAGGTGATGGAGACTAGCACTGTAACAGAATTTAAAGAAGCTTGGGGCAGATATAGAAGGAACTGGGAGAAAGAGGTTTGAGAAATTAGATATGTTGCTGGTTTAAGTATGGGAATTTCTATGGCCACATATTCAAATATATCTGGGCAGACTGAATGTGTCAACTGATTCTTATTTGAAATTTTCTATGTTCCTATATCCTTTCCTTATTCAACATTTGTCAGGTTTTGTTCTTTTAACTGATAACTGGATTTTATACTTTATTTGCACTGAAGCAGCTCCCAAATTCTTAACTGTTCTTCCAGTTTTTTTTTTAAACGTTACCTTTAATTTTTTTTAAACATCCTTTCCAGTGTGTCGGTCTATCCTAATAAATATTTTTGTTATCCATAAAACAAACATTTTTCCCTCAAATACTTTTATAACATAGTTAAAGATACTGAAAAGAATTGGCTACACCACCAAGAATCAGAGTACTTCATTGGTTACCTAACCTTCATCAGAATTGACTTCACTTACCAGCATTATCTGCATTCTGGTGTTTAACCCCTTCTTCACCCAATTAAGAACTTTCATATTGTCCCACCTTGCTTACCAGTCTCCTATAAAGAACAGCATCAAAACCTTACTTAAGTCCAAAGAGGAAACACCCACTTTTGTCAGCACATTGTCCTATTTATGAAACAATGCTTTTCTTGGATCTAAGGCATTGCATTATATTTTTCATTAGTCCTGTTGTCATAGGTTTGTTGAATATGACAACTTATATTTTTATGAACTGCATTAATTTGCATAACCACTTTGGGCTGGTCTATGTATAAAAAAAAGGCATAACTAGTGTGTTCTTGCTGCCTCCTCCTTATTCCCACTTTTGTAGAACGATGTTACTTCCATTCTCCTCCTGTGGGTCAGAATCTTCATGCACCTGCTGAAATACTGTTAACACTGTCGTTTCACATGCAGGACTGTAGTTTATTATTTCTACACAGTGCTGCAATAGTATGAAAGATATGCAACATATATTCTCCTTTTTTTTTTCTTTTTAAGCGCCTTTACTTTGGTAACAAAATTCTTCCTTCTCTATTTTCTATTTTTCAATAAAAGTTATCATACATTTCAGACACCAAAACTTCCAGTCCAGAAGTCTCTGCTTCTGTTTCTGAAGTTCCATAGCGAAGAGAACATTTTACCCATTTTCTTTCCTTGAATACTGTTAGACCAGGCCAGACAAATGGGTTATGCTCCTTTGCCAGCAGCTGGAGGTAGACTTGAGCAACTTTCAGTAATATCATCACTCCTTATATAAGAGATGCCATACTAGGTCACACCAACGGTCCATGAAGCCCGGTATCCTGGTTCCAACAACAGCCAATCCAGGTTACAAGTATCCATCAGGTTCCCAAAAAGGTACACAAATTCCATGATGTTTATCCCTGGGGCAAGCAGTGGATTTACCTAGTACTCTTTAATAATGGTTTATGAAGTTTTTTTCCAGATACTTGTCCAAACCTTTTTTAAACCCAGCTCCACTAATAGCTTTTACTACATCCTCCGGTAAAAAAATTCCAGAGTTTGATTACACGAGTGAAAAAATATTTGCTCCTATTAGTCTTACATGGGCTATATTGTACCTTCATTGCGTGTCCCCTAAACAACCAATCTATGTTTACGTATTCCACTCCAGTTATTACTTTATAGACCTCTATTATATCTCCCCTCGGTCGTCTTTTTGCCAAGTTGAAGAGCCTAATCTTTTAAGCCTTTCCTCATAGGGGTAATCCTTCCATCCCCTTTACCATTTTGGTCGCTTTTCTCGGTACCTTTTCTGTGGTCACACCATGGAATGACACAGAGACATTATAAAATCCTTGGTTTTATGCTCCATTCCTTTCCTTATGATTTATAGCATTTTCTTTGCTTTCTTGGCTGCCACTGCACACTGGCAGAGGGTTTCAACGTATTATCCACGATGACCCCCAAATCCTTGCCTGGGTGGTAGTTCCTAATGTGGAACCTTGCAATGTGTAACAGTAGTTTGGATTGCTCTTTCTTAAGTGCATAACTTTGCACTTGTCCACATTAACTTTCATTTGCCATTTGGATGCACAGTCTTCCAATTTGTCAAGGCCCTTTTGTAATTTTTTACAATCCTCTTATGTTTTAACAACTTTGAATAATTTTGTGTCATCTGCAAATTTGATCATCTCATTCGTTATTCCCATTTCCAGGTCATTTATGAATATGCTAAAAAGTAGCAAGTTCAGCACAGATCCCTGGGGTACTCTACTATTCACCTTTCTCCACTGAGAAAATTGGCCATTTAGCCCTACTCTCTATTTTCTATCTTTTAATATGTTCCTAATCCACAATAGTACACGGCCATCGATCCCGGGCAGCACAGAGAAGCCAATATGACACTTTCCAAGCAGTAAACTGAAAAAACTCAGAATGCATGTCAATAATGAACAATTACCAGAATCATCTCGGCGACAAGCACCTCTATAGACAATACAATCAAATGGCAGCAAGGCATACCAACCTGTAATACGAGTCTTACAGGACAGGTCTGGACTGGTCTAGCAGGATTCAAGGAAAGAACATTTTCAGATAAAATTACTCCTTATCATCCTCCTAAATCAGTACAGAGAAGTGGGACATACCCAAGCAGTCAGGACCCATGGTGGGCAGAAGACAGCGCTCTGGACAGGACTTGCCCTGCCAAAGGTGCTATCTGCTACGGTTCCCACATGTAATCTGCAAGCCAGAGCAGATTACACTGAAAGTAGTCGGACAACAAAGTAGCCACCCTGCAAATGTCTTCTGGAGATGACAAGATGGACTCTGCCCAGGAGAGGCTTGTGCCCAATGGAATGAGCTTTGACTCCCGCTGACACCCGCTGACCAGCCAGAAGATACATTGTCCTGATGGCCTCTAATCCAGTGGCCAATAGAGGACAAAAGATGATCCAACCGGCAGAAAGAAATGGTAACCTCCAGGGACTTGATCAATACCCTCCACATGTCCATTAGACATAGTGAGGGGTCTTCAAAAAATACTCTCTCCAAGGACAGAACAACAGTCTGGTTGAGATGGAAAGAGAACACCACCTTCCACAAGGAGATACTGCCATCAAGATGACCAAAAAGGGTTTCCTGCAGTACAAGACCTGCAGCTCTGACATCTACCTAGCGGATGCTATTGCCACCAGGAATAGTACTCTAAGGTCAAATTCTCAAGAAAGACCTTACGAATAAGCTCAAATGGAGGCTTATTCAACACCTTTAAAACCAGAGAGAGGCACCACTGAGGAACAACCAGACATACCGGTGGACGGATTTGTTTTATTCCCTTGAGGAAACATCAGGGTGTGCTGCCAATAACATACCTTGTATGAGACCTTGTAGCTTGCCAATGCTGCCACCAAACCTTTAAGGGTTCAAAGCTAAGTCCTACACCAGACTGTAAGGATGACAAAATCTGCCTTTCTAGCCTTTAGAGAACAAGAGAAACACCACCTCCCAAAAACCCTTCAGACTCTAACACAAGTCAAGGATGCAGAGACCCTTTTGGCATTAAGCAGGATATCTACTAATGCTCCAGAATAGCCTTTCTTGGATAGCCTACACCTCTCAAGAGCCATGCCATAAGCGAGAAGGGACCAGGATCCTCCAACATTAGGGGTTCCAGCCAAAGGAAACCCATTTTCAGAGTTAAAAAAAAAGTCCCTGCCAGCAGATTCAAGAGAGCCACATGCCACAGCCTGCAACATCAATCCGAGGCTACTAGTATCAGCAGGCCTGAGTGTGCCCAAAACTTGCATAGAAGAGAGCTCAAAGACCATCCAAGCCTGCTCCTCACAAATCCTTTCTATAGTGCAAAATGTTCTCCATTTTGGCATTCCTTGAGTAGCTATCAAGTTGAACAATGGAAGACCTCACCTCAGCACTATAAGGTTGAATGCATAAAGACTAAGCACCAACTCACCTGGATCCACAGTGCTCCGAATAAGAAAGTCAGCCAGCACATTCTCAATGCAATGCACACTATGAACAGGACAGTCAGATGCTCCTCTGTCCAACAATACAGCTCTGCAACCTCGAGAGTCATCCTAGCACTGCAAATTCTGCCCTGCTTTTTGAATACACTACCCACTGTGGCATTGTCTTAGAACACTCGAACCGCTCTACCCATCAGAAAAAAACTGAAATCTCTCCAGGGCCAGGTGAATTACCCTTGCCTCTGATATATCATTCAGAAGGCCTAATAAGGGAACCAGAGTCCCTGGGCTACCTGGTCCAGGCAGTATGCACCCCAGTCCTTCAGGCTTGTATCAGACGTGACAATCTCCCACTGGCATCGCCAGTAAAAACCCAGCCATCAGATGACAGGATTGCAACTGCTTGATCTTCTGGGGATGAAGGGGAGTCTGGTCGAACAACTGGGATCAGAGAGACCAGAAGACTTTAGATGTATGGTGATAGACCATGTTCCATTCAATATTTGCGTCAGGGATTGCAGTATGGCACTCTTGCAGCTTGAACAAAAATGGATTTTTCAGCCGAGTACTGTTAAACCAAAAGGACTCAACAGTTCCATAGATTGGGGAGTGTTTCTGTAGGTAAAGGAACATCCCTATGTTAGATCTTGCTATTTGAATGAGTTCCTCTCTCTTTTTTGATTGGTTCAAGAAAGAATTTAAAATAGGTAATGACGTCAGTTGGAGTGCGGACAGATTTCTGTCTGATAATTAAGCAATGGCCCCTGATGAAGTGATTTTTTGCGAAACAAAGATTTTCGTAGAGCTTTTGTGAAAATGAAGATCTCTGGAGGACACCCTAAAGCTAAGTAGCTAATTGTGGCAGCGCTCCACTATGTTGGAGATGTGTTCTGGCCTTTGTTTCTCTCTCTTGTAGGAACAATGGAGTGTAGCTGACATTTGGAGTTAAAAGCGGGTGCCACTGAGATTTTGGCCTATTATTCAGTAGCTGCTCTATGTTTATATGTTGCTAATTTTATATGAATAAGTGCTAAAGAAATTTTGATATAAATTAAAAATTGGAAAAATATAAGAGTGGTATGGGAAAATTGAGTATCAAATAAGACTTTTTTAAAAGGATAATGTGGAAGTGGTTTTTTAGACCTATGATTTTGATTTGCAGCAATTCCCCTTCAGACAGACGATAGCTGCTGCAAAGAGGGACTGTATGATCTATTGAGATCTTTTCTCCTCCCTTTATGATTAGTGGATTCCTTCGGAGATCTAGTATTTAAGATTGATGGTATTAAGTTCTAACATAGTGCCAAGGAGTTTTGTATGAATTGTTTCAGTTATGTGTGATGCCAGATCCCCTGCTTGCACAAAAACGCCGCCTCCATCATTGCTACCTTGGGAAAGGTACGGGGGAGTCATGGCTAGGCCAAAGGGTATGACCCTGAATTGGAAATGGAAGCCCCAAACACAGATGTAGAGAAACCGCTGATACTGCTCCCACATGAGAAACTGAAAATACATTTTGGTGAGGCCTAAGGAGGTGAACATCCCCAGCCTGCCGGATCCAATTACAGATCCAATGGTCTCCATATAGAAATAAGGGACTGAGTTAGACAACTACCACCTTTAGGTTCAAGGTATGCCAGAAGAAACCTCCCTTCTTGGGTATCACTATTTATTTATTTAACAGTTTTATATACTGCCTTTCAGATGAATCAAAGCCGATTACACCCAACAAAACATGAACAATACATTATAACTTGTCTTAACTATGCATTAACATATGTAACAGTATAAAAGGTATCTATCACATTTACAGTTTGGCGACTTTATAGTCAGAGTTTAATAGTAACAAATACTTGTATGGTCATATTTACGTGTACAGGGAATATGTTTTGTAGTGTGATCTAGGGACTGTAGAATATGAACTTAGGGGTTGGTATAGTTATCTAGGAGGGCTCTGTTATTCTGTGGGAGCAGAGTCAGTATCAGATTCTATGTGGGAAATAAATCTTTGACTGGCTCTGCGATGCCAAAGTGCTCCGTGAAAGGGTGTTTTTAGCTCTTCTTTGAAAGTTTCTAGGTCAGTGTTGGCTCTCAACCTGTCTGGTAGGGTATTCCATAGTGTAGGAGCAGTGAAGCTAAATGCTCCGTTAGTTGTTGCCTTTGTGAGTTTTCTAAATGAGTTGGGGACGAGTAGAGTGTTTTGGTCCGCTCCCTCCTTGGTCTACTGCAGTGTTTTGGGTCCGCTCCCTCCTTGGCCTGCAGCAGAGGGCATGGGAAAAATGGTCTGCAATTGCAGGAAGCATTGTAAAGTTTCCTTGAACATTATCCACATAAGGAGAGCCACAGGGAGCCATTACAAGAGCATTCCATACAGGCATTGCTGTACTTAAAATATTTCACCTTACAGTTTCCCAGGCTTAGTGAAACCAATGCGCTTAGGGTTAAAGGCAGGAGTCTTGTAAAAAGAGCAAATACATATCCAACCTTGATTGAGGACCCCAAAGACCCTCTGGTTTTACCTGGGATGGGTCCCCCTTGGAGAGTGGCTGCCAGATCTACATCCCAACCATAGTGAAGACTCAAGCACAGTGAAAACTCCAAAAGGACTGCCTCTTCAGGACAGAGACCCCAGGACCACCAGGCCCATTTGGATTCTTAGTAGTTTGAGGGCACATCCAGGCTCCACACATGGTGCTAAAAGAGGTACTCCTGTCACTTCCAGGCCTATCTCCCAGAGTCTCTGTGGATACGCCTCCAAGGACTCCACCATTTCACTAGTCTCATCCCTAAGAGGAACCAGCCTTTAAAAGGAAGTATGTTCCGCCTTTGCTTGGAGGCATCTGCCAACCAAGTGCAAAGCCAGAGCCATCAACAGGCTACCATGACTATGCCACTGCAATGGAGTTGGAAGAAATTATAAGTCTTATAGAGCACCAGCCACTTAGATGGTCCACTGACAACCTCGTAGCTTCCGAGGAATCCAGCAATAGCTAGATCCATCATCGGAGGGGCTTGTCTCCATGCCTGCACATAGCGCTAGGCTAAAAAAGGAGCAAGGGCAATGAAATAAGGAAAAGAGATTTTATTGTGCCTGACCATGGCTGTGTTTCAGCATATGATGCCTTCATCAAGGGCAAATATTTCACAACACAAGTCAATTAAAAAACAAATAGACAACATGATATCAAACGCGTGTATGGACTCACACTGGGGATTGAGAGTTCATACATGCATTTGGAAATAGGAAGGGATACCGGCATCTAATGAGGAGGATTACAGGCTCCCAAAAACCCTATGAAGAAACTTCAGCCCACCAGAAATTCCATCTGGAATGTCCCTACTGCAACTGAGGTCCCGAAAAACTCACCAGCTCCAGAGGGCAGTTCCAAGCTTTACATGTAATCTTAGAAAGTCCCTGGCCCTTCTTTGCCTGTCTTACAAAATTCTATATGGGCGAGTTTCTCCTCTCAGAGAGAAAGTGACCCTTAAGGGGAACTGCTCTGCCACAGACCAGAGCTATCCTTGGAATAAAGTCAGCACTAGCAACTGGCCCATACTATTGCCGCCATGGAACGGGAAGAGACTACATCAGCATTAAATAGCAGCAGCTATCTAGGTGGGGTACTGCAAACCTCATAGCCTCTGGAAGGAGACTGGGCTAATGACTATTTGACCCCCCCCTTCCAAAGCCAGCTGTTCCCATGAACAGATCTGCAACTTTGGGAGTAATGAGCCATAGCCCTATAGTCAAAGTCATCAGGCCACCTGCAGAAGGTGGATCAATCATCTGAGGGCCAGCCTCCAGGTGTACCCACGGTACCACCAAAAAGTCGAAAGCAGCCACTGCCAGTCTTTTCTAAGAGCTCCCAATTGAGATGTCTCCACACGCAGCACTTCACTTCATTGCGCAAAAAAAATGCATGATCGTTCCAGTGGAGGGGACTTCCACCCCATCGGACCAAAGGACTAATTCAGCCCGCCTTAATTGTGGTGACAGCTGAGTCAGGACCCCAGAACCCCAGGGACCCAGTAAAGGGGGTTTTCTCCCTAAAAGCTCATGCGCCACTGCATAGGGCCATGGAGAAGTAGTAACGCATTCAAGCACTGGGCCCACCTGTTGTAAAGGGAAGCACCTGCTAAACGTAACTGAAAGCCAGCACTGCAGTCTGCGGAGTCACCATAATGTCCCGAGGAGGCCTAACCCGGCCTCACTTGGCTAAAAATAAGTTCCCGCAGGAACCCTTATGAACCATTACTCTGTCCTCCTCAGACTTACCTTACAATGGTAGGAACTCACTCAAGCCCTTCTGCAACCCTTGCATGGGAAGGCTTGGCTGACAGAGGAATGGAGAAGCACTAGGGCGAAGCAGGGGCAGTGACCTCTCTAGCTGCCCACAGGAAGAGTGCTCAAGGGGCCTGGGCCCACAAGAAGAATGCACAGACCCAAACCTCCCTCAAAGGGGGCTGCCAAGCAGCTAATCAACTAAATATAGACAAAAATAAGAAAAAAAATAGCAAAGATAAGATTAGGACAGCAAGAGGGAAAGAGTCTAGGCCCAACTTACTGACCCCGCCGCCAATCCCCAGGGGCCCCATGTGGCTCTCCTGCTCCTCTTCCAGCCCACCAGCACTTGTAACCTATGGAACACAGCATGGACACAAGGCGGCTGTTCACTCCAGGAGACATGGGTATATCCATGCTCCGAGCAATGTTGGACACTTCAGACTAAGCCTAAGACCTCTGCCCTATAATGTGGGCAAGCAGAGTCAGGCCCCATTCTTCACTGCTGTACCAGCTGATACACCTTGCCACCTGCTGGAGGCAGACAATACTGGCTTCTCTCTGTGCTACACACGAGGATATACCTAGTGATGACATCACTAAAAGTTGCTCAATCTGCCTCTTCCTGCTAGTTGGGGAGCATAAACCTCATTGTTCTAGCAGGATGATAAGGAAGGCACTCTTAAGGAGAGCCTTGAGACTCTGAACCTAAGACTCCTCAACCGCAATACCTCCCCTCCACAGAGATGGTCATGTGCTTTGTCACAGGCGAGATCAGGGCTCCCATTTGAGGGAGTCCATAAGATTGATCCTGCTTACCCTGGAGCTGAAGGTACAGCCTAGACAGGACCTTAGTGACAATCTCAAGGGTTTTCTCTCTAAAAAAACTCTAAGCATTGATGTAAAGGATTACATAGAGGAAAGCGTAGTTACTCACCTGTAACAGGTGTTCTCCAGGGACAGCAGGAATCAGTCCTCACTTATGGGTGACGTCGGCACCGACGGAGCCCACGTGGAGCTATTCCCAGCTTTCAAAGAAAGCCTTTGGGATTGCTGCCACGCATGCATGGTCCTCTTTCCGCCCAAAGGTGCCATCTTGCTCAGTCAGGTCCCCTAGCTAGAGCCCTACTAAGCAGAAGGAAGCAAGGGAAGGACAAAAATAGCAACTCTTCAGGGGAGGTGGGAGGGTAGTGAGGACTGATTCCTGCTCTCCCTGGAGAACACCTGTTACAGGTGAGTAACTACGCTTTCTCCAGGA
Source organism: Ichthyophis bannanicus (assembly GCA_033557465.1). Taxonomy (NCBI): domain Eukaryota; kingdom Metazoa; phylum Chordata; class Amphibia; order Gymnophiona; family Ichthyophiidae; genus Ichthyophis; species Ichthyophis bannanicus. Next base: position 363,596,185 of record CM066033.1, on the reverse strand, counting down.
ACAAGAAGGAAGTCAGTCCTCACTTATGGGACTCCCCACCTACAGGCTACCGAGCCTGTAAACCAAAAACGCCTCCGCGAGGCCGTGAGAAGTCAATGCCCAAAAGAGCCCGACTTGATAGCCATTGAAGAAGGGCCAGAGGGCAGGAGCTGCTTATACCCCAAACAGATTAAGGAGTACAGCCTGGCCGAAGGTGCTGTCCCTGCGGGACTCCCTCTCCAGGCAGTAGTGCACAGTGAAAGTGTTCGCTGAAGACCAGGTCACAGCACGGCAAATGTCCATCAGACACAGAGCACAGCGAAACCACCGAAGCTGCCTTGGCTCCGACACCGTGCACAGTGACCCGTCAATCCAGTGGAGTGCCCGCCTTTGCTTGGGCGAAGGCAATGCAGTCCGCCACCCAGACGGAGATGGTGCATTTGGTGACTGCTTGCCCCGGGCAATTGGGATCATGGCGACAAAGAGCTGGTCAGAATTGCGATGAATCTGGGTATGCTGCAGGTAGAAGGCAAGAGCCCTCTTGCAGTCGAGTGTATGCAATATTGCCGATGCCTGGTCGGCATGCAGTCTCGGGAAGAAGGTCAGTAAGACTATCTCCTGATTGAGATGAAAGTCCAAGACCACCTTCGCTAGGAACTTGGGATGGATGCAGAGGACCATCCTGTTTCCGTAGAACCTGGTGTATGGAGCCTCAGCCATGAGGGCCTGAAGTTCGCTGACTCAGCGAGCTGAAGTCAAAGCCACCAGAAAGACCACCTTCCAGGACAGGTGCCAAAGCAAAGCCACTGGCTTGAAGGGTGATTGCGAAAGCTGCATCAGCAGGATGTTCAGGTTCCACTCTGCCGGAGGAGGTCAGATGGGAGGCTTAGAAAGTAAGAGGCCTCGCATGAAGTGGGAGGCCAAGGGCTGCCCCTCGACGGGGAGGTGGTTCGCTGAAATGGTGCTCAGGTGTACCCTAACCAAATTGGATTTCAACCCTGCTTTGAAGAGGTGGCGGAGATACTGAAGAACTCACCACGTAGAGCAGGAGAACGGGTCGATCTGGAGCTCGGAGTACCAGACTGAGAAGCGTCACCACTTAAAGGCATACGCCTGTCTCATCGAGTCCTTCCTCGACGCGAAGAAAACTTCCTTGACCTCCCCCGGGAGGTGCAGTGGAGTTAAGGTGACCCGACCCATCTCCTGTGTTAACAGGCCCAGGGGGACTGGAGGCTCTGACGAGAGCCGGAGCAGAAGCGGGAACCAAGCCTGTCGAGGCCACAAGGATCACCGAATCTCGGTTCTGCTGAACCTTGTGGAGAGTCCTTGCAATAAGAGGAGTGGGAGGGAAAAGCGTAAAGAAGGCCAGAGGTTCAGCTTAATAGGAACACACCCAGGACTACCCTGCTCGGGTGCAGAACTGGGCCGCAGAAGCGGGGAAGCTGTGCGTTCACCGGGCTGGCGAACAGGTCCATAGATGGGGTCCCCCATCAATGGAACAAGAGGTCGGCGACCTCCGGATCCAGGCACCACTCGTGTGGGCGGAGGATCCTGATGAGTATGTCCGCGAGGACATTCTCCTGGTCTGGGAGGTAGACCGCTCGTAGGGTCATCCCACGGTGAAATACAAAGGAGCAAAGGAGGATCGCCTCTCGGCAGAGGAAGCAGGATCCTGTTCCCCCCTCCTTGTTTATGTAGAACATGGCTACCCGATTGTCAGTCTGCACGAGTACAGACTTCCCCCTCAGGTAGCCTCAAAGGCCCTCAGGACCCATCGGACTGCCCGGAGCTTGAGTAGGTTGTTCTGCTGCTGAGACTCCTCGGTTGACCACTGACCCTAGGTGCACAATGCGCCGCAGTAGGCTCCCCAACCCAGCAGGGAAGCATCTGTCATCAGGACGAGCTCATGCTTTGAGGTCTAGAAGGGCATGCCCCGAAGGAGGCTTCGTGGATCCTGCCACCAATCCAGGGAGTTGTGGAGACTGCGAGAGACCCAGATAGAGTCTCCGAGGTGACCGGAGGACTGGCTCCATTTTGCCCTGAGGCACCACTGAACTCTTACCTAAACACCACCACTCTAACTCATGAACCACTTACTACCTAGAGTGTAAACACGTAACTGAATTCCTAAATCCAATATATTTTTGTTGGAAGTTTTTGCCTTGAGGGGTTACCCCCTCTCATAGCATAACTTCCCTTTTAATCAATGGAATGGTTAAATCCCGTATAACTCCTAGTCGTTACGTGATGCACACTATTTTAGTGCCTCAACACACATCAATTTCTAAAATTCTCTATATATCGATCAAACATAAATTTTCTTATAAGTACTCATCTTGTCAATATGTAGTTCCATTCTCTTAGGGGAAAAGATTTGCTTGCTCTCCCCAAAAACTCCGCAGTCAAAGCCGGACACAGTACTGCATTTAGGACCAAGCCGTTCTTTTCAGGTCCTGTTTCAACGCTTAACGCTGCTGCGAACAAATGGCTCTTTAACCTTTACAAACACCATTAATGATTCAGTCAAACTGAGGCGCCACTGGGCTGTCCGCATGTGCATGCGGGCATGAGGGACCAGAGGACGGTGAAGGCCATGTGTCCTAGAAGGCACAGCATGGCCTGTGCCAAAATCCAAGCCCTGTTCTGGACTTGGGCCGCCATGGCACGGAGGCAGTCTGCCTGGTCCGCAGGCAGGAAGGCGGTCACTCGCTCCGTATCAAGGCGCGCGCCGATGAACTCCAGGGTCTGCACCGGCTCCAGGTGGGACTTGGGGTAGCTGACCATGAAGCGAAGGCATTCGAGAAGGATCGTGCGCAATGCCACCAGGCAGGCTTTGCCGACCGAGGTCCCCATGACAAGCCTGTCATCGAGGTAGGGGAAGACTGGTATGCCTTGCCATCTGAGGGATACGGCGGCTGCAGAGACACACTTTGTGAAAACCCGCAGTGCAAATGCGAGCCTGAAGGGGAGCACCCTGTATTGGTAGTGCTCCCTCTGCACCCTGAAGCGCAGGTATTGCCTGTGTTGGGGGTGGACTAGTATGTGGGTGTAAGCATCCTTGAGATCCAAGGAGCATAGCCAATCGCCCTGCTGAAGGAAGGGCAGAAGGGCGCCAAGCACTGTTCCCTCTAAGCTGTGCGCGTGTGCGCGCGCACAAACCTCACCGAGCGAGCGCACATACTTTACAACAGAGCGCACAAAAATTACAGCTCTGATTCTGAAAGAAAACACAGACGTCTTAAAATTTAAAAGTTATGATTGTAATTACTAGAAATTTCCCGTTTCATTTAGTAATCGTCTATTTTCATTTAATTTGATTAAAATCAATGTGGTGTACATACTGTATTCTGACGTGTAGTCAAATTTTTAAGTATATAACTCCGAGTGTCGTTATGTGGCGCACAAAAATTTAACCTTCCTTCAAAAGCTGCACACAGATGATATTTTATGCCAGCGTTTTTCAACCACTGTGCCGCGGCACACTAGTGTGCCGTGAGATATTGTCTGGTGTGCCGTGGGAAAAATTCCAATTTCATCCGTAACATGTGGCCTCGGCTCACAAATTAGGGTTGCCAACCGGCCGGTTTTCAGCCGGCCTGGCCGGTTTTTCCATGGCCAGGCCGGCTGCCGGCACAGTTGTAAAACCGGCCATTGAAAAGCCAGTTTTTTGCTCTGGCAGCAAGATCAGGAGCGGCCAGAGCAAAAAACCGGCTTTTGTGCCGAAGTCTGCGGCGCGAACGCGATCGCGATTCCCTATAGCAGTGCAGCCGCTGGTTCTGCTTTGTACAGAGCAGCAGCTGCACTACACTTACATTGAAAAGTAAAGAGAAACTGTGTCAGGAGCCCTCCGATCATGCAGAGCCCGAGGAAGTGATGTCATGGGGGCGGGCTCCTCACAGGCTGTCTTTCCTTTTCAAATTAACTTTAGCTGCAATAAAGTTAATTTGAAAAGGAAAGACAGCCTGTGAGGAGCCCGCCCCATGACATCACTTCCTCGGGCTCTGCGATGACCAGAGGGCTCCTGACACAGTTTCTCTTTACTTTTCAATGTAAGTGTAGTGCAGCCGCTGCTCTGTACAAAGCAGAAGCAGCGGCTTGGGCAGAGGGGGGTGTGTGTGTGTGTGAGTGAACCAGCAAGGGGGGGGGGGAGTGTGAGTGAACCAGCAGTGGAGGGGGGGTGGTGTTATTTAACCAACAAGGGGGGGCGATGGTGTGAGTGAACCAGCAGGGGAGGGGGGTAAGTGAGTGAGTGACCCAGCAGGAGGGGTGAGTAAGTGACAGGGGGGTGGGTGAGTGAACCAGCAGTGAAGGGGGGGGTGGTGTGAGTGAACCAGCAGGGGAGGGGGGTTGGTGTGAACCAGCAGGGGAGGGGGGTTGGTGTGAGTGTGATTCCTATTCAAGAGAATTACTTTATATATAGTCAATATAGGCACAGAGGTAAATTTTTTTAACATTTTCTAATGGTGGTGTGCCTCGTGATTTTTTTCATGAAAAAAGTGTGCCTTTGCACAAAAAAGGTTGAAAAACACTGTTTTATGCGCACACAGCCTACAGAAAATTAGAGGGAACATTGGCGCCAACCGATAACATTTTGAACTTCTCCTGCACCAGAAATTTGTTTAGGTTCCGGAGGTGGAAAATGGGGCGTAAGCCCCCCCATCTTTTTCGGAATGAGGAAGTAGCGGGAGTAGAACCCACAACCTCGAAGATGCTGCGGTACCTTCTCAACTGCCCGTTGGGCGAGGAGGTTGGACAGCTCCAGCTGCAAGAAAGTCTGGTGCGAAGGGAGCAGAGTAGGCTCCGCTGGTGAGAAGAGAGGAGGGAGCCTGTCCAGGCAGAGACGATATGCATCTCAGACCACCCGGTGGACCCAGGTGTCCGAGGTGATCGACGCCCACTGCGGGGCGAACATGGACAGGTGTCCTCCCACTGGCAGAAGTGCTGCCAGGGGGCGAGAGGCTATGCCGTCGGCATCAAAAACCCTGCGCGGGTTGGGGTGGCACCGGTGGCCAGGCCTTGGGCCCTTTAGGCTTGGGGTGGCCATGCGCTCCTCCCTTTCCCTGCATGCCGGAAGCCGGTGCAGGGGTGGGCAGGAAGGTGGGTAACCCCGATAGGGGAGCCCCTTTCTTTTGAAGAATGGCTTCCTGGTTTGCTCCTTCTTCCAAGGGAGAGAGGAGGTCTTACGTGAGAGACGAGTCCGAGTCACGAACTCAGTTTCTATCTCAGTGACCTTATCCTCCATAGCTTCTCCTGGACCCACTGCTCCAGGTCAGAGGACTGGAGCCATGCCTGGCATTAGGCCCCAATGCCAGCTGCTGCCACTCGGGCGGAGGACTCAAACCCGTCATACGCAGCACAGGAGAGGTACTTTGAGCACTCAGCGACGGACCTCAGCAGGGTTTGGAACCTGAGAAGGGGTTCACCCTCCGAGAACTGCAGAGAACCCGTCGAGCTCCTTGGCGAGGTCACGCAGAAGCATGCCCATATACAATTGGTATGCCTGAATGCAAACATGTGAGCATGGACCCGATAGGCTTTGCACACAAGGGCATCGAGGGCTCTCGACTCCCTGCCCAGGGGGACCAAAGAGTGTGACTTCAGGCTCTTTTGCATCTGCATCGCCGACTCCACTACCATGGAGGTGTGTGGGTCTTCTGAAACCCCGGGCAGCACTGGACCCTGCACATGGCATCAAGGCGCTTGTTCACAATGGGGAGCGAAGCAGGTGTCTCCCACATGCGGAGGAGCAGCCTGAAACAAAATGGGAGGAACTGGAACAGTAAGAGACTCCCGAGGAGGGGACTCATACTGCAGAATGTCGAGCTCCTCAGCTCGCAGCTCCTCTTCAGCCCGAGTAGCCAGCCTGAGGGCCCGTGCCATGTCCCAAATGAACACTAGGAATGTGTTGTCCTCGGGCGGCAAATGCCTCTAGGAGGCAGGTGGGGATGGGTCCGAAGGGAGATCCCTATGGGCACAGGTCTCCGGGGAGGTATCCCCGTCCGACTCCCAGCTCGAGAGGTCAGAGGAGGAGTCCAACTCAGGCTGGTCGCCGCGTCCAGAGGCTGAGGCCCACTTGGAGCCAGAGGCCCTGGAGGATCTTGCTCCCAAGGACCAGGAAAGTGAGTGATACCGACGCCGAGGACCCTCATGAGGACCACTGGGTTTCCAGGGTGGGTTTGGGTGTCCCTCTCGAGGGAACCTCAGTCTCGAGGCACGGGCCAGCCGTGCTGAGCATGAGCGCCTGCTGGGCAGCTAAGAAGGAAGAAACGCTGCATTCTAGTGCCAGCATAATGGGACTCCCATGCGGACGTGGATCCCTGCGACACCAACACCTGGGTTACCGGGTCTGGCGTGGAGAAGGAGAGGGGGTCCTAACCGGGATGACCCTCAGGAGGCCTCCGTGTCTGAACGAGGTACCTTTCGAGGCTGCTCCTTGTCCGACTCTCGGGAACGCCGGGGGGGGCTGAGCTATCAAGCGCGGGAGCACTCATGCTTGTCTGGAGCACCCAACAGCAACTTCGAGGTCTTCTTCTTATGCCTCTCCACTTCAGCAGACCCCTGACTGGAAGGCTGCCGAGAGCACAGGGCTGAAATGGGGGATCCCACCAGTGGAGGGACAACCGAGGGTGCTGCCGGGGACCCTGGGGCTACCTTCTGGAAAATGTCTTTGGACCTCTGCTTACAACTTAGCAGGGCTTTGGAGGACATTTTCTTGCAGAGAGTGCAGCACTCCAGGTCATGATCAGCCCCAAGACACCGAAGACAGCAGTCATGGGTGTCCATGAGCAACATGTTTTTGGAGCATCTGTCACATTTCTTAAAACCAGTGGCCATTGGGGCAAAAAGGGCCCCCGCTAGGTCGAAGACCTTTGCGGCCAGAGGTTGAGGGAAAAAAGGGCGCGAAGCCCGCAAAAGGAAACATTTTTTTTTTTTATACAGAAAAAGGAATGTCCCCTTGCTCAAGAGAAAAGGTGAGCAGGGGAGGACGGGTAGAGGACTGGTGCTACCGGAAAAAACACAGGCCAGAGGCGGAAAACGAAACACTTTTTCAAAGGGACGAGGACATGCATCAGAAGGGCTCCGCGGAAGAAGGGAGACTGAGCAAGATAGCACCTTAGGGCAGGAAGAGGACCACGCATACATGGCAGCAATCCCAAAGGCTTTCTTTGAAAGCTGGGGAATTGCTCTGCGCGGGCTGAGTTGGTGCAGACATCACCTGTAAGTGAGGACTTACTTCCTGCTTGTTCCTGGAGAATAAAAGCAACAGGATGTCGAAAACTCTTCAGGAAAAGGGGGACCTGCTTGCGAACTTCACCAGACAGCAGGGTCCACTACATGCAGAACTGCATTGCATCCTAAAAGGCTATAGAGACGACCCCTCAGAGAAACGGGCAGATCAGGAAGACCCTAGCTTTTCACAAGACAAAAATCACCCTGACCACACTTCAGGCTTAACTTCTGGAGAGGAGTAACCGCCAAGTGGTTAAGGCTGCAGCTTGGGAACAGAAAGAGCATGGTTCAATTCCCACTGGTACACATTGTGGCCTCAGGCAAGTCACTTAACCCACCACCACCTCAGGTACAAACTTAGGTTGTAAGCCCTCAGGGACAGGGAAATGCCTACTGTACCTAAATGTAACTCGCCCTTAACTACTTACTGGAAAGGAATGAGCGAGATCGATAGAGCGACAGATCGATATAAAATAATTTTCTCTCCAGTCCTTCAACCAATCCCCATAGGGCAGTGGTTCCCAACCCAATCCTCGAGTACCCCCAGACCAGTCAGTTCTTCAGGGTATCCATAATTGAGTATGCATTAGATAGATCTGCATACAATGGAAGCAGTGCATGCATCTCTCTCTCGTGCATATTCATTGTGGATATTCTGAAAACCTGACTAGCCAGGGGGTATTGAGGACAGGGTTGGGAACCATTGCTATAGGGGATAAGGTTGGACTCCCGAAATAAGAGATGACCGCAAGGGTGAAATGAGGACCTTGACCCCTCTATCTGTGACAGAGGCACTCATAGACCTTGGGTACTTCATAGGGGAGTACTCCATAGAGGAGGCCTGGACCTCAAACCTCCATGAAGGGGACTGTCAAGCAGCTAGCAAAGAGTAAAGACAGCCCCGTGAGCTGTTTCATGAGCTGCAAGGCAAGCTCCAGGGCTGTGCAGGGCTCTCAGGGGCCAGTGGGCTTATAGCTAGGGTTGCCCCGCCAGGCTTCACTTCTGTCAGGCCCATGTAGCCACCATCAGAGCAAAATGCAGCAGAGGAAAAAAAAAAGCACGACAACTTTGACTGCAACAGGCCGCGCATCTGAGAACTGCAGCAGCAAAAGTGCAGTTACTCACCTATAAAAAATGTCCTCCAGGGACAGCAGGAATCAATCCTCACATATGGATGACGATGGCGCCAATGGAGCCCACATGGAGCATTTCCCAGCTTTTAAAGAAAGCCTTTCGGACATGCTACCATACATGCCTGGTCCCCTTCCCGCCCAAGGGTGCCATCTTGCTCAGTCAGATGTCATAGCTAGGACGGCAGTAAAAACTAAAACAAGGTAGGGAGGAGGCAACTCCCAGGGGAGGAGGGAGGGTTGTGAGGACTGATTCCTGCTGTCCCTGGAGAACACCTGCTACAGGTGAGCAACTACACTTTCTCCAGGAAAAAGCAGGAAGTCAGTCCTCACATATGGGATTCCCTAGCTCCAGGCTGCCATGGACCAAATCGGTTAGCTATGAGTTGCAGAAGTCGAGTCCCCCCAAGAGACTCTGCACGACCCTAGCATCCAGTGACACTATCACTCTGGTAGCCGGAACACAGAAGGGTCAGAGGGCAGGAGTTGCCTACACCCAGAGAATATTATGGAGTACTGCCTGGCCAAAAGGCACTGTTCCTGCGAGACTCACTCTCCAGGCAGTAGTGAGCTGTGAACGTATAAACTGAAAACAATGTGGCGGTCTTGCAAATCTCAGTCATTGGCACTGAGCGGAGGTTGACCACAGACGCAGCCACCGCCCTCATGTGATGCGCTGTGATCCGGTGCTCAAGGGAAAGGTCAGCTCAATCATAGGTGAGGGTAATACAGTCCACCATCCAAGTAGACAGAGTTTGCTTTGTCACAGCAAGCCCCAGTCTACTGAGGTCAAATGATACGAAAGGTTAAGGAGCTTTGCGATGGGCCTGAGTCTGCTGTAAGTAGAAGGACAGGGTCTGTTTGCAATCCAGTTTATGAAACACTAGTTCCTCCCTGCCAGTGTGAGGCCATGGGAAGAAGGTGGGGAGGACCACCTCTTGGTTGATTTGGAAAGGAGATATCAACTTCAGGAGGAATTTGGGGTGCATGTTGAGCACTACCCTGTTTGTGTAGAACCTTATACATATATGGTGGATCTTCCACCAGAGCCTGGAGTTTGCTCACTCTTCGAGCGGACGTGAGGGCCACCAGAAAAAACACTTTGTGACAGGTACCAAAGGTGACAAGTGGCCAGGGGCTCGAACGATGGTTTGGTGAGCTGAGAACACACCACGTTGAGGTCCCACTCTCTGCCAATGGAAGACGGAGAGGGGGCTTGGATAACAGGCGGCCCTGGAGGAACCTGGAGACCAGGGGCTGGCTTGAGAGGGGTTTCCCCCTCTATAGATTGGGCTGAAATTCAACTGAGGGTGCATCTGAGCGCCATAGCTGAGTACCACCAATGTGCAAGAGGTGCAATTGGTACTGAAGAATCAGTTGCACATGGCAGGAGAAAGGATTCTCTTCCTTCTCTGCACACCAGGTGGAGAATCTCCTCCACTTAAAGGCATATGCCCATCTAGTGGAGGGCTTTAGGGAGGCCAGTAGGATCTCCTCGAATATCCCAGAGAGACTGAAAGGGGCCAACGCTATTCTTTCAGCAGCCACGCTGTTAGCGTTAGCAACCACAGGATGGGTTGCAGGAGAGCGCCCTCCTCCTGGGACAGGAGGTCCGGGGCACGGCCCAGTGGAACTGGGAGTGCCACAGAAAGGGAAAGCAACAGAGGGAACCAAAGTTGCCTTGGCCACCTGGGGGCGATCAGTATAACTGACGCCCTCTCGCTTTGGACCTTGAAGAGAGTCTTGGCGAGCAGGGGAATCAGTAGAAATGTATAGAGAGTAAGCCCTCTGACCACAAGATCAGGAAGGCGCCTGTCGCCTCTCTCCCTGGGTGCAGCTGGCATGAGCAGAAGCAAGGCAGCTGTGCATTGTCCAGGGAGGTGAACAGGTCTATCATGAGCCTGCCCCAGCGGTGGAAGAGTTGATTCATTACTCTGGGGTTCAAGCACCGCTCATGTAGGCGAAGGACTCTAATCAGCCTGTCTGCTAAGCAGTTGTTCTGGCCTGGCAGGTATACCGCTCGCAGGAGCATGCTGTTGCGCACTGCGAAGGAGAGGAGGGCCACCGCCTCCTAGCAGAGGGAGTACGAGCCCGTGCCCCCCTGCTTGTTGATATAAAACATGGCAACCTGGTTGTCTGTCTGGATCAGCACAGGTTGGTGCCGCAGGCAGTGGTGGAACACTCTCAGGACCACGAAGATTGCCCTGAGCTCTAGAAGGTTGATCTGCAAGAGTGACTCCTCATGGGACCAGCTGCCTTACGTGCGGCGGTCCCCGCAATATGCTCCCCAACTCAGGAGGGAGGCGTCTGTTCCAGGGTCCTCTGCAGTGTGGGTGCCACCAGGTGAGGGAATCCATCAATTGGCAGGTGACTCTGACCCTGTCCCATAGCCTGCCCATGTCTTGAGTCCATGTGTAGGCGGGCTAATGGTGTGACATGGACCATCAAGGCCATCTGGCCCAACAGGCAGGGGAGGCAACGAGTCGGTACAGACCAGCGGTGTTGCACCTCTCCTGCCACTTGTATGAGGCAGTCTGCCCTTTCCCTTGGAAGGATGGCCTTGACTTGTAGCGTGTCCAACGGAGCCCCTATAAACGCCAGATTTTGGACTGGAGAGAGATGAGATTTCAAGTAGTTGATGACGAACCCCAGGTGCTGAAATAGGAGGGTTGTTCTCTCTGCAGCCTGACTGACCTCTGAGGCCAAATCCCCTCTGATTAGCCAGTCGTTCAGGTAGGGGAAGATGAAAGACCCTTGTAAGTGCAGGTGGGCACCTTGGTAAAGACCCTTGGCAAGGAGGCCAGACCAAAGGGCAGCACTCTGTACTGGTAGTGCCCTCCTCTCACGACGAATCATGGGTACTGCCTGTGAGAGGTAAGGATTAGGATGTGTGTATATGCATCCTTTAGATCCAAGGAGCACAGCCAATCTCCCTGGTGGAGGTAAGGCAGCAGTGTTCCAAGGGAGAGCATCTTGAACTTCTCTCTCACCAGAAACTTAAGTTTCTCAGGTCTAGTATGGACCTGAGGCCCTCAGTTCTCTTTGGGATAAAGAAGTACCTTGAGTAAGAAGCCTTTTCCCCACAGGTAATGGAGACGGCATAATCAAATATTAGGGTTGCAGAGTCAAGGGCTCATCATTCCATCAAACTACAGTACAAGCATAGGTCCTTGTTTTATAACATATTAATGTATCCTTATTTGATAAGGCTATTCTAACATATCAAACAATCATTTAAGCTTAACATTGTTCTTTAAGCTAAAACAGCAACCCTAAAAAAACACTTTATTAAGCATAACATGAAAATTATTAAATGACTATAGCTTTCTCTCTCTCTTTCCCAAACTTTTGGATCATCACTGACAAGCAAGATTTTGTTTTTGTCCAATCAACTTAAGTTAGTATTTTTAACCAAATTCCAACAGATTTAAGGGCAATGAAAGTTCAAAAGGAACAGTAAGATTTACTCATCCTGTGATTGCTCATCTATAAACTGGATCTCTGCATAAATTTAGTACTAGAAGGTAACATTTGGTTACATACATGCTTGAGGATAAACTAGATAAATTCATTGTGCTGAAAACATCTGTTTTTCTTAGTATTTCCTCCAAAATTGAGATCAGGAATATTTTTCAAAACAAAGTGCATTTTTCTAAAAAAACAACTTCTTATAATTCACACACAGAAAACAGGTGAAATTACCTTAAAACCTGACAGTGAAATAATCATATGGTGCTGATGTTCTGTTTATCAATCCACAATCATGAAAGGAAACAGGATGGCACATACAGTCAAACCTCCATTTTCATGATTAATCCGTTCAAAAAAGTCTGACTAAAACCGAAATGTATGAAAACTGAAGCAATATTTACCATAAGAAATAATGTAAATCCAATTAATCCGTTCCAGACACCCAAAAATATTCACAAAAATACATTTTATAGAGAATAACTGTATTTTTCATACAGAAAACAATGAGAAATAAATATAAATGACTATGGAAATAGATAAAAACATTTAACATCAATTTTACCTTTATTGAAGACTCTTGTTGGCAAAAACAAGAAGGATCCACAAAAAAAAAGCCTCCAGTAAAGGCACCAGCCACAGCCACCGGAAACACCATTCTCCCGCTCAGGCAACCTGGAACGCAGAACTGAGCATGCGTTCCAGAGTCATGTGGCAATGGCTGCAGGAGCACGGGCCTCCGAAGTCTCAGCCAGGCAGAACAGCTCCTGTCACTTCTCTCACCTGCCCGATCGTCACAGGACAGCACACACACACAGATATAGCACTGTAATCTGATCTCAGACTCTCTCACCCGCCTCCAATTCTGTCTCAAAAGCAAATTGCAAGCTGGAAGAAATGCTCAGCAGCAAGTTTGGAAGACCCATCAGGACTAGCATGTTTGGAAGACCCATCAAAGTTTCGCCGTCAGCAGGGAGTCCTCTAACTGAAAGCATGTCGGAAGCATCAGATCAGCCACACTCTCACTCCTTGATTCTTGCTACAGTATTTTTCAAAGGATCGCTGAAAGCAAAGAGGGCTGGATCGCAAAAACAAGCTAAGTACTGTACTTTACTGAACAACCCCCGCCCCCCCTGGAACGGACCATTTTAAAATTGTACGAAAACCGAGCAGATGTAAGAGAACCGGGACAAAATCTCATTGAAAATAAGATGTCGAAAACCGAAGCTTACGAAAACTGGGGCATACAAAAACAGAGGTTTGACTGTACATTTTTTTTTTTTTCAGCACTGAGCTTCTACAACGCAAACCACAGCAACCACAGCAATACCAGAGGACAATTCCTCTTTTTGGTTTTAAATTATTTGAGCTGAGCAAATCTGCATGTGCTTGGTGTTTAAGACGACAGACTAAGCAAGGATAAAATGTTGAATTAAAATCTCTTAAAGAGATCTGGTAGGAATGGAAATGAAACCGTCTTATTTCATTTCAGACTATGCACAAATGAAGTCAAACTACTTCTTTAGGAAATGACAAGTGAATTCAAGCACAAAAGCGGAAGTAAGGATGTGGTTGAAAACTACAGGCCGGTTAGTTTAACTTCAATGGTGAGTAAATTATCGGAAGTGCTGCTGAAAGAGAAAATAGTGAGGTTTCTGGAGTCCAGCGGATTACAGGATCCGAGGCAGCATAGGATCACCAGAGGCAGGTCTTGTCAGACGAATCTTATTGATTTCTTTGACTGGGTGACCAGGGGAGTTGGACTGAGGGAGAGCCCTAGATGTGGTGTATTTAGATTTCAGCAAAGCCTTTGACACCATTCCTCATAGGCGACTTATAAACAAACTGAGCACCCTAGGGATGGACCCTAAAGTTACTGCTTGAGTTAGAAATTGGTTGGGTGGGAGGCGACAAAGAGTACATGTAAATGGAGCTCACTCTGAGGAGGAGGTGGTTACCAGTGTTGTGCCCCAGGGATCTGTCCTTGGTCTGATTCTTTTTAACATCTTTGTTAGTGATATTGCAGAAGTGCTGTTGAGTAAGGTTTGCCTCTTTGCGGATGATACCAAAATCTGCAATAGAGTAGACACCCAGGAAGGTGTAGATAACATGAGGAGGGATCTAGCTAAGCTTGAAGAATGGTCTGGATTTTGGCAGCTAAGATTTAATGTTAAAAAATGCAAGGTCATGCATTTGGGCTGCAGCAATCCAAGGGAGCAATATAGTATAGGAGCGAAGTACCTTTGTCCATTAAAGAAGAGCAGGACCTAGGCATGATCGTATTTGATGATCTTAAAAGTAGCTAAACAAGTAGAAAAAGGGACAGCGAAAGCTAGAAGGATGCTTGGGTGCATAGGAAGAGGAATGGCCAAGAAAGGAGGTGATAGTGTTTAAATACCTCTGTGGCATAAATGCACAGGAGGAGAGCCTCTTTTGATGAAAAGCAAGCTCTGCTACGAGGGGACATGGGATGAGGGTGAAAGGGGATAGATTCAAGAGTTATATACAGAAATATTTCTTTACAGAAAGAGTAGTGGATGCATGGAATAGTCTTCCAGTGGAGGTGGTAGAGATGAGGACAGTATCTGAATTCAAAGAAGCATGGGACAAACACAAAATCTCTAAAGGAAAAAAGGGGACCGATGTAGTGGTTTCGGAGGCATAGGGGAATCAGGGAAAATTCTTTTGTGCTGCTGCTGGCAGCTTTTCAGGGCCTTCGAAGACATGTGTTTGCAAAGGCCAAACAGCCGGGTCGTGGTCCGGGCCGAGGCACCGGAAGCAGCAGTCGTGCGTATCAGTGAGGGACATAATTTTTCCATACCTGTCACACTTTTTGAACCCGCTGGTAGCCATGGAGGGAAAAAGGCCCCCAGCAAGGTCGAAGACCTTTAGGCCGCCAGCGAGGGCAAAAACAAGGGCGGGAATGCCGGAAAAGAAAAAGAAAAGAGCCGACCCGATACTGGGGTACCAGGGGTGGGCTGGAAGGGTACCGGTGATAGCCGGAAGAAAAAACAGCAAAAAGGCAAGAAGAAAACACTTTTTCCGGGACAGAGAACAGACTACGACTGAAGGGCTCCACGGAAAAAGGAAGACTGAACAAGATGGCCCCTTTGGGATGGAAGCGGACCATACATGCGTGGAGGCAGCTCCCAAACGCTTTCTTTGAAAGCTGAGGATTTGCTCCGCACGGGCTCTGTCAGCACCGACATAACCCATATGTGAGGGCTGACTTCCTGCTTTTTCCCAGAGAAGGACAGACTAGATAGGCCATGTGGTCTTTTTCTGTTGTCATACTTCTGTGTTTCTAGATGTTTGAGTACAGGCTCCACAGTATTGTCCCTGAGCAGACCTGTAAGCTCTGAGAGCAGAAGAGTCTGGTGAAGAAAAGGACGCACAGACTCTCCTGGAATGAACTTGGGGGTATCTGTTGTAAGCAGAGGAGGCATCCCTCCTTTACCACCTGCAACACCCACTGGTCTGAGGTGACCTCGGCCCACCTGTGGGCAAAGAGTGCCAGGTGGCCCCCTGTGCGCTGGTGAAGGTCTTCCTAAGTCTCTTAGGGTGAGAACCCTGTTGCTGGCCAGAGAAGGACTGGTAGGGTGACTCTGCTGGAAGTGCCCGTTTTTTCCCCTGAACAGGAGCCGTTACTTGCGGGGAATGGAAGAGGTCTTTTCAGAGAGCCTCTGTCGAGTCACCACGTCTGCTTCTATCTTGGCCACCTTGTCAGCCATGGGTATGCCGAACAGGTTCTCCCCAATGCAGGGGACGTCTAGCAGCTTGTCCTGGACCTGCTGCTCAAGGTCTAATGACTGTAGCCAGGCTTGGCGTCGAGCCCCGATGCCAGCGGTTGCTACTGAAGCTGCTAACTCGAATCAGTCGTAGACCACTCAGGAGAGGAACTTTGAGTAGTCTTTGATCCCGGAGGCCAGAGCTTGGAACTATTGGAGAGGTTCCCCGGCCAGCCCCACTGAGAACCGGGACAACTCCTGGGTTAGGCTTCAGATATATGCCTATGTCTAACTCACAGGCCTGGATTCAACACCCCAGCATCAAGCCCTGGTAGCACTTGCACCCAAGGTCGTCGATGGCTCTAGCATCCCTTCCAGGGGGGGACAGAAGAGTAAGTCTTCTGGCTCTTGAGCTTTCGCATGGTTCATTTGAGAACCATGGAGTTATGTGGGAGTTGGGGCTTGTGGAACCCCGGTCTCTTCATGACGCAGTATATGTGTCAAGGCGTCGGCTGACCACCAGTACCAACGCCAGGGTCTCCCACATTCTTAACGGTAGCTGCTCAATGTTTATGTTTATGTTTATTTTGAATTTGAAAGAATCAGCTGCACTGGTACCGTGAGTTTTTCCTTGGGTGGAGACTCTAACTGAAGGTGCATGGTTCCTCCTCTGCCTTGCCTTGGTTTGCACAGAGGGGGCTTGGGCCATATCCCTGACAAAGTCATGGAAGACCACGCCCACCAGAGGAGAACTGTACCGGGGGAGACGGGTCCGAGGGGATGTGTCTGTGCCGTCTGGTTTCCAGGGAGACCTTGACTTCGGTTTCGTACTCGGAGAAGAGGGAAGATGATGAGTCTGAGGCCTTTCAACTCCATACCTTGAGCCTGCGCCAAAGGGCCGGAGGTCCCCCCGAGAACCTGAGGTCCAGTCTCAGAAACTGGCCAGGGATGTCCGGATGCCCGAGAACGAGACAGAGACCTTGACTGAGGCTGAGGGCTTACCAGAGGCTGATGGTGCTCGGAGCTCGGCTCAATGACCGGGGGGACGCCCCCGCAATCAGGGGCCTGGTCATCAGGGCAGATGATGCAGACAAACTGGACATCATTGTCTGCTGCATGGCCAGGATAGCAGTTATGTTCTGCTCCATAGCTGCCATTCTAGTTTCCAAGCTGAAGACTAAGGTCTTGCAGAGGGTGGCTACTAAAATGATTAGTGGTCTTCATTATAAAAGCATATGAGGACAGACTGAAGGATCTTAATATGTACACCTTAGAGGAAAGGCGGGATAGAGGTGATATGATTGAGATGTTTAAATACCTCCATGGCATAAATGTTCAGGGAGAGAGCCTCTTTCAATTGAAAGCAAGTTCTGCTACGAGGGGACATGGGATGAGGGTGAAGGGAGATAGATTCAGGAGTGATATGCGGAAATATTTCTTTACGGAAATAGTGGATCCGTGGAATAGTCTCCCAGTGGAGGTGGTAGAGATGAGGACAGTAACTGAATTCAAAAAAGCATGGGACAAACACAGAGGATTTCTAAAGGTAAAAAGGGGACTGTTGTAGTTGTTATGGAAGGACAGACTAGATAGGCCATGTGGTCTTTTTCTGTCATCATATTTCTATGTTTCTATGGTTCTAGGAACCTCACACGGTCTCCGCTGGCCGAGAATCCTTCTTTAGGACCTTGGTGGGACACTTCTCTGAGTTGCTCGAGTCCCTCCGACTCGTCTTACCAGGTTTCTCTGGTGGAACCTTGATGGACTTAGGGGATCTTTCCTTCTTTTGCTTGGAGTCCGAGGTCTTCTTGGAGGAGTCGCCGCTGCACGACTCAGAGAATGCTCTGGCCTCATGAGACATGCTGGGCTTGGAACTCGGCGTCAGGGAGGCCGGTGCCAAGTCAGACCTTGGGAACCGTTTCTCCTGCAACTTCAACCTCTTTTTATTAGTTTTAGGTATCATGGACTGGCACAAGTCAAAGGAGGTCCTATCATGGTCCGGTCCCAGGCAGCATAAGCAGCAGTCATGGGTGTCTGTGGCAGACATGGTTAGACTGCAGCGGTCACATTTTTTGTACCCACCGGAGGACTTGGTGGGAAACACCCAGCCAGGATCGATGACTCTTGGGTGAAAAAGGGTGCAAACGCCGGTCGATGCAAGCCTCGATCAAAAATGAGGAATAGTCGAGAACAATGCTGGGCCCAGCGCCAGCTTGAGGCAGGAAGAGGAATCTGTACGCAAACCAGGAACAGCTAATTTTTTTTTAAGGATATAGCAAGGATTTTTTTCTGGGGAAACAGGACGCATGTCCGTTGGGCTCCACAGAAAAAAGTCGACTCTGTAAGATGACACCCCTGGGCAGGAAAGGGACCACACATGAGTGGTAGCATGTCCCAAAAACTTGCTTTGAAAGCTGGGGAAATGCTCCACGCGAGCTCCGTCAGTGCCGATGTCACCCATATGTGAGGACTGACTTCCTGCTTGTTCCTGGAGAAGTAATAAAACAATTAAAAAGCAGAGCCCAAAACAACCTGCCAAAATAGTCATGGTGAAAAAGGAATCCCAAAAAGGGAATCCTAACACCTGTCGGGATGACCAGGGAAACAGAGCAGGAACTCCCCAGGTGCCCAATGAAGGCCTGTGAGGCCCAGCTGCCAAGCAAAGATTTTTTTTTTTAAACACAAACATGACAGCAGAAAAAGACCATATGGCCTATCTAGTTTGCCCTTCCATATCAACTACTGTAGTCCCTTTTTTTTCCTTTAAACCTGTGTGTTTGTCCCATGCTTTCTTAAAGTCAGAAACTGTCCTCGTCTCAACTATATCCACTGGGAGACTATTCCACCCATCTACCACTCTTTCCGTAAAGAAATATTTCTGCATATTACTCACTAGTCTATTCCCTTTCACCCTTATCCTATGTCCCCTCATTGTAGAGTTTGTTTTCAATTGAAAGAGGATCTCCTCTTGTGCATTTATGCGTTTCTATCTCCTCTATCCCGCCTTTCCTCTAAAAAATATTAAGATCTAAGTCTGTCCCCATATGCTTCATAAGAAGACCACTAACCATTTTAGTAGCCACCCTCTGCACAGGCTCCATCCTATTTATATCCTTTTGAAGGTGAGGTCGCACCAAAGACATACAGAGGCACTATCACCTCCTTTTATCTGCTGGTCATTCCTCTCCCTATGCACCAAAGCATCCTTCTGGCTTTCCCCGTCAACTTTTCTACCTGTTTGACCACTTTAAAATCATCAGAAAAAAAAAATCACACTCAGGTTCCACTTTCTTTCATGGACAGAAGTATTTCATCTCCTATACTATACTGCTCCCTGTGATTTTTGCAGCCCTACATTTTTTAGCATTAAAGGCTACCAAATCCTCAACCATTCTTCAAGCTTAGCTTGATCCCTCCTCATGTTATCTACTCCTTCTTGGGTGTCTACTCTATTGCAAAGAGGTAAACCTTTCCAGACAGTCTTTCTGCAATATCACTAATACAGATGTTAAAAAGAATTGGACCTAGGACAGATCCCTACGGCACACCTCTGGTAACAGTCTTTTTCTCAGAGTGAGCTTCATTTACCTATACACTTTGTCGCCTCCCACTCAACCAATTTCTAACTCAGTCACTTTGGGGTCCATCCCTAGGATGCTCTATTTATAAGTCACATGTGCAGAATGGTGTCAAAGGCTTTACTTAAGTACACCACATCTAGGGCTCTCCCTCGGTCCAACTCCCTGGTCACCCAATCAAAAAATATCAGATTTGTCTGACAAGAGCTGCCTCTGATAAACCGATGCTGCCTCAGATCCTGCAATCCACTGGACTCCAGAAACCTCACTATCCTCTGTTTTAGCAGCATTTCCATTAATTTACTCACCACAGAGGTCAGACTAAGCAGCCTGTAGTTCTCAACCTCACCACAGAGGTCAGACTAAGCAGCCTGTAGTTCTCAACCTCACCCTTTAAATTTGGAACTGCTTTATTTGCAAGTAGCAAGAAAGCTAAATACAGAAAAAAGGCAAATAAAACAAAAAAAGGTAGGGGGGATGCCTCCTACTCCTCTATGGCTCTCCAGGGCTGAAAGTTCTTTTAAGTGTTTTAAGGTGGGTTTACAGATCTATTTCTTTTCTTTGGTGTAAGGAATTGGAATCTGGGCAGCTTGGATTGCATGGTTAAGGCAATAAATTGTGATGTAGAGGGACTGATATTTGCTTATTTGTTTATAAGCATGGTGGATGGCAATATAGAAAGTCTATAATAAACAAACAGAAACCTCTGAGAAACAGCCCTGGACACAGAGTAGCTGTCAGCTCCAGGCGACAGGGGTGTAACCTGAGCACTGAGCAATGTTGGGCCTACAGGTCAGTGTCATGCAGGCCATAGCACCATGGTATGGGCCAGGGATGACAGGCTTCTCTGCACTACTGCACCAATTCATACATCTTGCCACCTGCTAGAGGCACACAAATACTGGCTACTCATAGTACTGCACCAGCATATATACAGAGTGATGAAATCACTGAAAGTTGCTCAAGTCTGCCGTCCACCAACTGGCAAGGGAGCATAACCCACTTGTCTGAACTGGTCTAGCAGAATAAGAAAAGCAAGTTAGAACTCATTTCTATGTAATGCTCCATCCAAAAGTCAAATTATTATTAAAATGTCATAAAAACATGATTTCTTGCAAGCCTGTACAATTTTAAAAAGAAAACAAAAAGCTTAGCTAAGAATCTTGGTCATTTCACTGTTTTGGTATTAATTAAAAATGGTCTTAAAATATACTAATTAAACATATTCCTTCATACTCTTATAAAATAATGCTGAAATAATTTGGAAACACTAAACCCCAGATTCTCCAAAAGAAGGAAGCCATCAGATGTTTTTTTATCCGGCTGTATAAAAATAATGCAAAACAAATCATGATAGCCTCAGCTAGGGAACACCATTATGATGGCACTGCAAGTTATCTTTAAAATTATAGTGACGCTCTTATTTTAAGAGTAATCAGATATTTTTGATAACTGTTTTTTTCTGTCTTTATGGTTATACAGAAAACATTTGATGAAGCTGAAGGTGAAATTAGACCTTACCTGCTAATTATCTTCCCTTGAGTCCCTCCAAGCCAGTCCAGTTACGCTTGGGTAGTCACCATCCAGCCAGCTGCTGAGAACTGAGCATGTCAGGATTCTGAGATCCAAGTAGAAGAGCTCCCCTTCGAGCCTCAGCATCCAGTCTTTTACTGACAAAGCAGCCTTCACCTCGAACTCTGAACCTCCTCTATCACCACACTTGAAACTCTGTACCAGCATCCTTCATATCACAACAGTAAAAAATCCAAGTTAAGTACCTACATAAATGATTGACTATTTCCCCTTTTTTTTTTAAACTTCTTTCGCTCAGTTGTTGAGATAGCCCAGGCAAGCCGTAGACTCGTGCGGGGAGCATGCACTGCTAGGACACCCATTCGCCCCTGGAAGGGACCCACTAACGTGCAGTGTTATCTCTCTTACTCGAAGCCCTCACCTGTAACCCTGGTCTCTGTCATGGGAGGGACCTGAACTGGCCTTGAGGGACTCAAGACAATTAGCAGGTAAAGTCTAATTTAGCCTTTCTAATCGTCCCTCTAGGCCAGTCCAGTTACGCTTGGGATGTACAAAAACAGTGTCTGAACATGGGAGGAACCTGCGAGACCAGCTCTCAGAACCACGGAACCAAACCTGCACATCCAGACGATAATGCCTAGTAAACGTATGCAAAGATGACCATGCTGCCGCTCTGCAGATCTCCACCAGGGGAAACAGCTTTTGCCCAGGACGCCGCCTGAGACTGCGTCGAGTGTGCCCGAAGGCCCATGCATAGAATCTGTCCCTGCTGTTCATAAGCTGTGGAAACAGTCCACTTCACCCAACGGGCAATCGTGGCCTTTGAAGCCGCTTCTCCTGCCCGAGGACCCCCAAACACGAACAATGTCAGACTCATGCAAGGACTTTGTCCTCTGAAGGTATTTCTGTAAAATCCTGCGCAGATCAAGGAGGTGTAACTGCTTGTCTTCCACAGAGTCTTCCAACTCCAAGAACGCTGGCAAAGTGACTGTCTGGTTAAAGTGAAACTGCATGACCACCTTTGGCAGAAAGTAAGGAGCTGATCACAAGACCACCTTCTCTCTGGAAAGGGCTCCCTACAGGACAGAGTCTGAAGCTCAGAAACCCATCGCGTGGAACAGAGCACCACCAAAAACGCTGTCTTCAAAGTGAGATCCTTGAGCGACATCCTCGTGAGCAGCTCAAATGGAGCTGTCGTCAGGACTGATAACACCAGGATGAGGTCCTAAGCTGGGAACATCCTCCTCCTAGGCGGCCTCAACTGTTGCACCACCTTGAGGAAACATGCCACATCCGGATGAACTGACAGAGCACACATGAATCCGACCCCTGTAGCAGGAAAGGGCTGCGATCTGAACCTTAAGGGAATTAAGTGCTAGCCCTTTCTCCAACCCGTGCAGCAAAAACAGCAAGATCTCCAGCAGCTAACAACTGAAGGATCGCAGGCTACGCTCTGCACACCAGCCTTTGAAGATCCACCACACTCTCACATATGCCAAGGTGGTGGATCTTTTCCTGGCCTTTAACATGGTCAAGATGACCACGGGGCCAAAGCCCTGTTGTCTCAACCACGCCTGTTCAAGAGCCATGCCATAAGCAAAAACCAAATCACCTGAGGCATCAAGACCAGCCCCTGGACCAGAAAGTTGATCCTGTCAGGGAGCTGCCAGGGCTGCACCGCCAGCAACCGCCTGAGGTCCACATAACAGGGTCGCCTCGGCCAATCCAGAACAATGAGAATCACCGGTCTGTTGTGTGCCTCTATCCTCCACAACAAATGGCCTATCAAGGGTCACGGCGGAAAGGCATGTAGCAACCCCTCTGCTGGCCAAGGCTGAGCGAACGTATCCAGGCCTTCTGACATGTGGTCCCTGCGTCTGCTGAAGAACCTGCTCGCCTTTGCTGCCATGAGATCCATGACTGCCTGTACCCAGTGTTCCGTGAGGTCATGGAACACCATGGGATTGAGTTTCCATTTACCGGGATCCAATCGGTGCCGGCTGAGAAAATACGCCTGGATATTCTCCCTGCCTGCTACATGTGCTGCCGACAGAGCCATCAAGTTCTGACTCTGCTCCAACAGGGCTGCCGACAGAGCCATCAAGGCCGGATTCTGCTCCAACAGGGCTGCACTGCCCATTCCCCCCCTACTGGTTGATGTAAGTCACCGTGGTGGCATGGTCAGAAAAAAAAGCTTACTGCTTTGTTCGCAATTCACAGAAGAAAGTATTGAAGAGCCAGAAACGCTGCCCTCATCTCTAAGCAGTTGATGGACCACAAGCTCTCCTCTGGCATTCATTAACCCTGTGTTACCCGAGACTCGCAATGTCTTCCCCAACCCGTGAGGCTGGCGTCCATTGTCACCAAAGTCCAGGTGGGGCACTCCAATGGTACCCCCCATAGCAAGGTGACTGGACTGCAGCCACCACTGCAGGCTGAGACATGCGTCCTCCAAGCACTCCAACCGCTGCCACATGGATTGTGACTGTGGAGCCCAATGGGACAACAGGGCTTGCTGTAAAGGACACATGTGCACCCTGGCCCAGGGTACCAGGTCCAGAGCAGCTGCCATACAGCCCAACAGCTGCAGATAATACGTCACTGGCACCGTCCTGCTCAAAAATCTGCAGACCTGCACCTGTATTTTGTGAATGCGCCTCTCTGGAAGGGAAACCAATCCTGCTTCCATATTGAACTGACCGCCTAAGTATACCAGGCATTGCACTGGCCGAAGCTAACTCTTGGTCAAATTGACCACCTAGCCAAGGCCCCTCAAAACCTCTAGTACTTGTGCAGTCGCCAAGACTGAATGCTCTCTGGACTTTGCTCTGATGAACCAATCGCCCAGGTATGGGTGCACCAGGATAACTTCCTGTCACAAAGCCGCTGCCACTACTACCATGGCCTTGGTAAAAGTGTGTGGAGCAGTGGCCAGCCCAAACAGCAAAGCCCAAAACGGAAAATGCCCCATCAGTACTGCAAATATGTAAATTACACTTACCTGGTAATTGTTGTTCCTTGAGGAACTCCAGTTCAGTCCTCCACCTCTGGGTAGTGTACCTCCTCCTGCAGCTTGGAGACTGGGCATGTCAAAATCGTGACATCACTGGATGTAGCCTGCTGGTCTCTCCCATCAGCCCCCAGTGAACTATTGACAAAGCAGACTCAAAGGAGCAACAAATAAGTAGCTATCATAAGAAATTCAACTTTATACTCAATCAACTGAAAACTTAACACATAACTACCCCCCCCTCCCCCCAAAAGAAGGGGAACTGATTCCTGCCCTTTCCCTTTCCCCCTTGAACTGAGCCAGAAACAGGGAAGAGAAAGAGCAGACAGATAGAAAGATTCAGAGCGATCCCGAGACTATCACAAAACTCACTCAGAGACTGGTACTCCCCCCAAACTGTAACTTAGCTCCTGATGAAACCATCCCCGGGTGAGAATGAGGAATGAACTGGAGTTCAAGGAACAACAATTACCAGGTAAGTGTAATTTACATTTCCTTATCATTCCTCTAGTTCAGTCCTCCACCTCTGGGATGTAACAGAGCAGTAATCATTGGGCGGGACCTTTCCACCCGGATCGCAACACCGCCGACCTGAAACAAGCATCGTTCAATGCTAGAACGTCCAAGCGGTAGTGCTTATTGAAGGTATGAAGAGATGACCAAGTGGCCGCCCTGCAAATTTCCACTGCCGGAACCAAACTGTGCTCCGCCCAGGATGTCGCTTGCACTCTAGTAGAGTGAGCCCGCAAACCCACTTGCACAGGTCAACCTTGCAAAATATATGCCGATTCAATTGCTTCTCATATCCATCTGGAGATTGACACTTTCGCCGCCGCTTCCCCTTTACAGGGACCTCGAACAGCACGATGAGACGTTCTGACTTATGGAAGGTTTCCGAGACCTATAAATACCGCCGCAACACTCTCTTTATGTCCAAGCAGTGCAAACTACAATCCGAGTCGTCGTCCTCCATCGATCCTAGCACTGGTAGGGAAACAGATTGATTCAGGTGAAACGGAGAAACTACCTTTGACAAAATGGACGGAACTGGTCGTAGCACCACCTTTTCCCTGGAAAATGACAAAAATGGCTCTCTACAGGACAGGGCCTGCAATTCAGAGATTCGTCTCGCCGAACAGATGGCCACCAGAAACACTGTTTTTAATGTTAAATCCTTAACTGACGCCTGATGTAAGGGTTCAAAGGGCTCCTGAGCTAATGTCCCTAAGACCAAGTTGAGATCCCACGGCGGCACCAGTATTCTATGAGAGGGCCGAAGCCAAGACACCACTCTAAGAAAACGCAGCACATCGACGTGAGAACCTAGGGCCACTCCCTGGACCTTACCTCTATAGCAAGACAGTGCTGCCAATTGAACTCTTAATGAACTGGCTGCCAGTCCCTTATCAAACCCGTCTTGAAGGAAACTTAACACTATAGGAACGGAGACCGTGGCCGCTCGAACCTGACGCCGTGAACACCAGTCCTCAAAGATATGCCATATGCGCACATATGCAAGGGATGTGGATCTCTTTCTGGCTCGAAGTAAGGTCGCAATGACCGCCCCAGAATAACCTTTTCTCCTTAACCTCACCCTTTCAATGGCCAAACCGTAAGCAAGAACCGATCCACCTGAGGCATTCGAAGCGGACCCTGAAGCAACAGATCCTCCAACACCGGTAATCTCCAAGGATCCCCGTCGAGCAGTCAAACTAGATCGGCATACCATGGGCGCCTTGGCCAGTCCGGAGCCACCAATAGCAACCTTTCCTCGGTGAGCCTCGATGCGCTGAACCACTCACCCTATGAGTGCCCATGGGGGAAACACAAAGAAGTCCGGACGACAGCCAATGCTGTATCAGTGTGTCGATCCCTTCCGACATCCTCTCTCGCTGCCTGCTGAAGAAGCGACTCGGTTTTGCCAACTGGAAGGTTGCCATGAGATCCATAATCGGCAGCCCCCACCTGCGGACAATCCGAGCAAACACCTCCGGATGTAGCTCCCACTCCCCGGCATCCACCCGGACCCTGCTGAGAAAATCCGCCATCACATTGTCCTTCCCTGCAATGCACGCCGCCGAGATTGCTTCTAGTCATGGTTCTACCCAAGCAAACAACGCCCCTGCTTCCTCTTCCATGGCCACGCTTCCCGTTCCGCCTTGTCAGTTGATGTAGGCCACTGTCGCTGAATTGTCCGACAGTACTCGTACTGCCCGGCCCGTCACCACGGCTTCGAACATCTGCAGCGCTAGAAACACTGCTTGCAGCTCGAGCCGATTGATCGACCATTGACCTTCCTGGTCGGTCCAAGTCCCTTGCGTGAAGAGATCCCCGCAATGTGCACCCCATCCCACGAGACTTGCGTCAGTCAGTAACTGGAGCCACTGCGGCTGTTCCAGAGGCAGGCCCGCCTCCAGAGATCCTGTACGAAGCCACCACTGAAGGGACTGCTGACTCAGAGGGCAGGGAAGTCGTTGGTTTAGCGAATTGGTCTGGTGGGACCACCGGCGCAGCAGCACTCTCTGCAGCGGCCACATATGGACCCGGAACCACCTCCAGGGTTGCTGCTATCGTCCCTAGGACGCGAAGGTAACTCCACACTGACGGGGCCGGAGTTGTTCTGAATTTGCATACCAGCTGTCGTAGAGCTTGAGCCCGTTGCTCCGGCAAGAACACAGCTCCTCTCTGATGTTGAAGCGTACGCCCAGATAGTTGAGTACCTGGGATGGGACTAGCCAGCTCTTGACGGAATTGACTACCCATCCGAGAATTGCAGGAACTTCACCACTTTGTCCGTAGCCTGCAGACTCTCGGCCTTGGATTTTGCCCGAATCAACCAATCGTCGAGATAAGGGTGTACTAGAATGCCTTCCTTTCGCAACGCTGCCGTCACCACCACCATAATCTTGGCGAACGTGTGCGGCACCGTCGCCAGACCGAAGGGCAACGCTTGAAACTGATATTGTCCCCTGGGAAGGACGAATCTTAGGAACTTTTGATGAGCCGCTCTGATTGGGATATGTAAATACGCTTCCGTGAAATCGAGGGACGTCAAGAATTTTCCTTTGCGGACTGCCACAATGACCGACCGCAAGGTTTCCATCCGGAAATGCGGAATTTGCAGACAATTCACTCCTTTTAGGTCCAGAATTGGCCGGAGAGATCAGTCTTTCTTTGGCACCACAAAATAAATGGAGAAACGACCGACGCCATAGTCTGCTAACGGAACCGGCACCACCACTTCCAATTGTAGTAGCCGATCCAACGTTCGACACACCGCCAGCGTTTTCTGCCGCCCTTTGCATGGCGAAAGCACAAACGAATCTCAGACCGGAAGAGCCAATTCCAGAGCATAACCTTCTCGGATTATTTCTAACACCCATTGACTGGAAGTTATCTGGGCCCAGGCAGGAAGGAACTACCGAAGATGTCCCCCAATCGGTTGGCTTCCCAATGGGGCCCGCCTCGCTTCATTGTGATTTTCGACTTGGCCCTGCGGAGGCCGCTGCAAAACCTCTTCCTGCTCCACAAAACCCCTGGGCTCTAGGAACAAATCTGCCTCTCTGGAATCCTCCTAAGCGAGGCGTACGGAATCTCCTGAAATCTCTAAACTGGCCCCGAGATGCTGGCATAGACTTCCCCTGCTTCGGCTTATCTTCTGGGAGTCTGCCCCCTTTGGACTCTCCCAAATCCTTGACCAACTTGTCCAGATCTTCCCCAAACAATAGCTTACCTTTGAAGGGGAGCTTGCTGAGCCGCGACTTGAAGAACCATCAGCCGCCCAAGTCCTTAACCACAGGTAACGCCTAGCGGTTACCAACGATGACATACTATTCACTAATACTCTAATCAAATCGTAGTGAACATCACTCAGATATGCCGATCCAGATTCCATACGGGTCACCTCGCTCAGTCCCTGAGGAGAAGATTGCTGCAAACGTAGTGACCACCAAAGACACGCTCTCGCCACCCAAGCCCCACAAATAGACGCTTGCAATGAAAGAGCATTTGCCTCAAAGTCTTGTTTCAGCAAACCATCTATCTTTCTATCCTGCGCATCCTTCAAAGCAGTGCTGCCCTCTACCGGAATAGTCGTCGTCTTCATGACCGCAGACACTGCTGCATCAATTTGTGGGGAGCGAAACCTCTCTTTGTCCTTATCTGCCAAGAGATAGAGCCTGTTCATGGTCCTGACTCCCTTTAGACCCACTTCTGGCAGGTCCCACTCATTTTGTATCATCCGATCAACTACCCGGTGAACTGGAACCACCACCTGAGATTCTCACACCGCCTGAATGAGAGGGTCTTCCAACCCCTCTTCTCCCACAGACTGCACCCACAGCTAGATTGAGCGCCTGAAGGGATTCTGTGATAAGTGCCATAAGTTCGTACTTCCTAAAGACTCAAAAGATTCTCGCCTGATCCTCAGGTTCCGGAATTTCACCTTCCTCAAGCTCCTCCATTCCGGATTCAAGCTCGAACTCGGCCTCCTCCGCCTCAGCCCATCCTGAGTCTGCGGGAGGGTGATCCAGCGGCCGAGCCCTCTTAGGGGCCTTCGCCTCCTTGTCAATGCCCGCCTCTGCCCCCACCTGCTTCACCGGTGTTGGAAGGGGAATTGACTCAGGCACCTTGCCTTGCTGCCGCCAGCAATAGGCTTCATGCATAATCAAAACGAAACCCGTGGAGAAATCACCCAGCGGAGGCACAAACAGCTGACCTTCCTCCATTAACTCCCCCTCAGCTGTCGTCGCCGAGCTGCGTGACTCCTGCATCCGATCTATCTGCTGCTCCATAGAGGTGGAAACTGCTGCGCATCCCCAGCAGATTCCCACCTCAGAGACTGCGCCTCTGCGAGTGCCACACACCAGGCACTGAGGTCGTGACGGCATTCGCCAGTCCCACTAACACGCTAAGGGAGTAAGGGTACCTACACTAACCTTATACTTGCCAGTATAGCTCGATATCCCCTTTCCCCATTTTTTTTTAAACCCGAAAAGGAAAAAAAATCAGCCTACAGCTCCCAAATATATTCATCAGAGCTTGAGCAAAATTAATAAAGGCAAAGCATGGGGGAAAAATGGTAGCCGCTGCAAAAACCACCACCCCGATTTGGCGCCAAAACCCCGCTGCTGTATAACAAATTGTAAGCTCATCCGACCCGCAGTCCGTTCACAGCGCAGGCCCCCTGCTTCAAAATCCCACTCTACGATTCAAAAATTCTCTCTTACTGCGTGTCGCTCTGCTCCAGAGCGAGCAGCCAGCTGCGGAGCGAGCTTGTCTCCCTCCTGCACCTCGCCCCGATGAAGAGCAGCAGAATGGGACCGGCAGAGAATCGCGTTTTGTTCTGCAGGGCTCCCCTCCGTACAGGCAAGGACGGGAGAGCTGCTAGGAAAAGCTGGTCGGTAGTAAGAATAAAGAGAGAGCAGGAGACAGGCAGCGTCCGGCTCAAACCCCGACACAGGCTACTGCTTTTTTTTTTTTTTTAAAGCAACAGTCACTAGAAAATTAGAAATACACCATAGGGACCAAACAAAAACCTAAACCTAAATTTGAAGGGCTACCGTAACTGCTCCTTATCTGTTCCTCAAGTGAGCCCAACACCTAGGCTCACTACGTCCTCCTGCTGCATGGAAACTGGACACACTGGGGGCTGATGGGAGAGACCAGCAAGCTACATCCATTGATGTCACGATTTTGACATGCCCAGTCTCCAAGCTGCAGAGGAGGTACACTACCCAGAGGTGGAGGACTGAAATGGAGGAACAATAAGGAACGCAGGTACTGCTGATGTTCCGGCCAAACAGGAATATGCAAATAAGCCTCCATGAGATCCAAGGCCATAAGGTACTCTCCTTGCCTCACCACATAGATGTCAGACTGCAGGGTCTCCCATTTGGAAGTGCGGGACTCTTAACACCCGATTGACGTACTTGAGATCCAAGATAGGCCGAAAACTCCCTCCCTTTTTGGGTACCACAAAGTAGATGGCGTATCAACCTGAGCCACACTGTTCTGGGGGCACCTGAACCACAGCCCCCAGCTGCAACAACCGGCAGATGGGTATCACGGACTGCCTCTGCTTTCTGTGGTGCCTTGCAGAGCGAGCGAACAAAAGCTTTGTGAAGTGGTCTGGTGAATTTGAGAGCATACCCCTCCCGAATTATCTCCTAGACCCACTGGTCGGTTCTAATGACGACCCAGCGGAATAAAATTGTTGCAACCGACCCCCTACTTGCACCATCACCTGGGCCTCCCTGGCTTCATTGATGCTTCTTGTTCTGTCCCGGAGAAGCGGAGTAATAGCCCTGTCCAAGCCCCCAGGAGCCATGAAAGAACTGACCACATGACCCAAAACAGTCTCTCTGATATGGGGAGAAACGCGCCCCCCAAAATCGCCAAAATCTTTAGTCAGCCCTGCTAAAGGGTCATAGCTATAGGCCCTTTAGGCCTATCTTCTGGCAAGCGACCTCCCTTAGAATCCCCCATGTCCTTTACTATCTTCTCTGCCTCCCCAAAGAGCAGCTTGCCCTTAAAGGGGAGCTTACTGAGCTGTGATTTGGAGGCAGCATCGGCTGCCTAATTCCTTAGCCAAAGAAAACGGCAAGCTGCGATAATCAAGGCCACCCGCACAAGATCATAAAATGCATCCGCCATGTAGGCTGCAGCCAACTCTAGCCTGCAACCTTACGTCGCAATTGAATCCCTGAGACCCCCAGGTGCTAACCCTTGGATCCACCTGATGGAGACCCTGGATACATAGGCCCTGCAAATAGACATCTGCAGCGCCAATGCGCTGGAGTCATATGCCTGCTTAAGTAGGGACTCTAATTTTCGATCCTAAAGGTCTTTGAGAGCCGCATCGCCTTCTAAAGGAATAGTGGTCTTTTTGGTCACCACCGCAACTAACACATCGACCTTGGGCATCTAGAGGAGATCCCGTTCCTCCTGCGGAATAGGGTACAGCCTCCCCAACGCTCGACCACCCCTCAGCGTGGCCTCAGGAAACTGACTCGATCATTCTCTTGATTACCCTGTGCATCAGGAAGCACATTTGAGCCCCCTTGAAGCCCTGCAACAATGGGTTCTCCAGGGGCTCCTTCACCAGGGGAGTGGGGGCACAATATTGAGTGCTGTCAAAGACTGGGAGATGAGAGCTGCTTGAAAGACCCAAAAAACATTAGGGTCCTCGCCCGATGGGATCTCACCTTCTTCGACTTCCAGGACCGCCTGTTTTCCCCAGAGATCTGAGGGGAGTCCTGAGCCAGCCAGGCCTCGGGATTCCCCCCTGCTGTGCTTTGCCATGGGAACCTCTAGTAAAGGATCCTCCTGAGGCAGTGCCATCTTTGTCCCCAAGTCCCTTCCTGGGCCTGCTTCCTCTTCAAGCAGTAAGCCCTATGGAGGGATAGAATGAAATCTGGGGAGAAAAACCCTTCGGGCGACTGAGGAACTGCTTCTGTTGCTGGCCGTGGTGCTGAAGCACTTACTTCCTGTGCTGCTGCCTTAGCTTTCTTCTTCTTGCACTTCTCGCACCTCCAGGGAAATGGCTGACAGAGAGGAAATGGCCGCAGTTCCCACCAAATCCCCTGCGGCCTCTCCTGCCAATCCACACTCCAAAGCTGTCCTCGTGTCCATGGAAGCACCCGATAAAGGAAACTGGAAATTCCTGCCCCATCAAAAACACAGCCAGCAGAGCCCTGAAGAAGTGACACCATGGCTGCCTTCATAAACAGCACATCAAGAATGCTGTGACCGCATACACTTCCTCCCCTTCCTCCCCGTGTACCCGACGATGCAGAAGGGGAAGAGAGTTACTCCTGGGTCTGCAACCTCGCTTAATACCGCTGCGAAAAGAAACTGACCGCTGCGAAAGCAAAAACGTACCACCGAGAGAAAAGAAGGGAACTAACTGGCTCAAGCTTGCATCACCTCGAGTTGATCCTACCTAACCACCTGCTGCCACTGGTCCTCAGGCTAAGCAGCACAGCACCATCCAAGCCCAAGGAACCCAAACCCCTGTAGCTAACAGGAGCTCAATTGGGATACCTCACTGAGGAGGGGGAAAAAGGACCTGGGGCTCCCAGGTAGTTTAACCCCAGGCAGTAGCAAGGAAGGAAGGCAAGCTCTGCCCACACACTCTGCTCCCTTTAGGCTATCCTAGCAGCCTGCTTCTCCGAATCTTAAAAGCTCCTCTTCAACCATCTAAAGTTTATTTTCCTCTACTAATACAAGGCTCTAATCTTTATCTTTAATTCTTATCTTCAATCATCAACTTCAATCATCTTCCACCAGTTACTGGGAGCTCTTCCTCCAGCTGCTGAGAACTGAGAGACTGGATGCTGAGGCTCGAGGGGGAGCTCTTCTACTGGGATCTTAGAATCCTGACATGCTCAGTTCTCAACTGCTGGAGGATGGTGACTACCCAAGCATAATGGACTGGCCTGGAGGGACGATTAGGAAGTAATAATTTTAGTTCTTATTTTAACACAAAAGTTCAGCTATTGTTAATTCTGACCTTAGAGAAGAAATCACACCTGTGTTTAGAAGGGTACTTCCTTTTTTATTTTTTTATTGAAAAAATATAAAGAAAAGCAGGAAATAGAACAAACACCTGCTCCTAATCAGAGTTGGTGTTTTCATTCTGAAGGAACAATGAGTTAAAAAAACCAAAACATGCAAAGAGTTAGTTTTCTCTCGTAGAGACAAATGATTTTCCACAGAAAGATCTATGAGGTTTTGTAGAAAACTGCCAAAAGCAATGCATTAAGTTTTTCAATAAGTGTACCCAAGTGCTACAGAACGTCATTTCCTCTCTTTTGGCCTGTTGGGTGACTTCCATCTGTTTTAAATGACATTAATATTTTA
Organism: Ichthyophis bannanicus; assembly: GCA_033557465.1. Taxonomy (NCBI): domain Eukaryota; kingdom Metazoa; phylum Chordata; class Amphibia; order Gymnophiona; family Ichthyophiidae; genus Ichthyophis; species Ichthyophis bannanicus. Next base: position 363,563,667 of record CM066033.1, on the reverse strand, counting down.
AATTGAAATTAAAAACGAGGACATATTGGCAAAGATTTTCTTAATGGAAACAGATTAATGCAGTCACATATGCCAGATTTTGGGGAGTCTCAGGCAGCAGATTTGCCTACCAGCATTCCAACTGAACAGTATTACAATTTTCATTAATGGTAATTCCATAAAATTTTAGCATTTTGAAATGATTTTATTAAATACACTAAAAATACTTTATGCTGTTGAAAAACAGGAAGAAAAGACTTTTCTTCTAACTATAAATTATTTTGTTGTTAGTTTCCAACAATACGGACTAATGATGGGTTATTTGCAGGATAGGTAGAGACTTGTCAACGAAATGGAACTTTTGGTTCCACCTTCCTCTAATGTTTGTTCCTCCCATGGACATATGAAAATGGAAGGCACTGGTAATGGTAGAACTAAAAACACACTAAAGAGAACAAAATGAACTTTAACCCAATGGAATGTCAGGTCACAGAAAACAGGTGGTGCCCCAAATATAGTGATGCTTACTATAATTAGAGTCACAAATCTCCTTATGTAAACGGGCATCCTGATTCTCTTTTCCAAAAAGATACCGTCTCAGACATGTCAGTTATTAAGAGAATCTTGTCAACCTTGAGATACTGTTCAGGATTCAAAGAAACCTGTTTAATCTTTAAGTGTATCACAGATATAATTTTTTTAAATTCTGCATTAGGGGTGTCAATTGGAAGTCCTGTGTGTGCCATTAAACATTACATAGCTGTTTTCTAGACCGGTAACATTGTTTTGACAATTCATGCATATCAACCACTTGAAACTAAATAGTAATTAGATCTTAACTGCTAATTAGTGTTCCTGAAGGAACGACAGTCCAGTCCCTTTTACTTCTGGGTTACGCAACCCTTCCAGCAGCTTGGAGGCTGAGCCCAACCTTTTTGGGGGATGGAGCGGTATAAATACCACTGGGACCACCCACCAACTCCAGTATTCGCCTGAAAAAGCAGATCTAAATAACTTCTACTCAAGACTTCATAACGTAACAAAATATAAAATCTCAAACCTATGCAACAGGCCTATATATTAATTTTTTATTTTTTATTATTATTTTTTTTAAATATGTGAATGGAAAAAGGGAAAAAAGGGGAGGAGGCCTGGGAACAGCCTGAGGAGATATCTGCTTCTACCCGAGCCGGCTTCCCCCTGCTCTCCTTCCTGCCGTACCGGCCCTACGCCCAATCCGATGCCTTGCCATGAACCCGAGGTCTGAACGGTTGCCGGAAGCGGGTGGGATCAGGGACTGGACTGTCGTTCCTTCAGGAACACTAATTAGCAGGTAAGATCTAATTACTATTTCCTTATCGTCACTCCAGTCCAGTCCCTTTTACTTCTGGGACGTACCAGAGCAGTTCAACCCTGGGTGGGTTCCGGCATACCGGACTTAAGAACCGCTAGCCCGAACCGGGCGTCCGCTGCACTCTGCACGTCCAGCCTATAGTGCTTGGAGAAGGTATGCAGCGATGACCAAGTCGCTGCCCTACAGATGTCCAGCGGAGGAACCAGGGAAAATTCCGCCCAAGAGGCAGCCTGAGCCCGAGTGGAGTGTGCCCGCAGCCCCACTGGAACCTGCTTCCCCTTCAGGATGTAAGCGGAGGCAATCGCCTCTCTGATCCACCTGGAGATGGAAGCCTTGGCAGCCGCCTCACCTTTGTGCGGCCCTCCAAACTGGATGAATAGTCGGTCGGACTTTCGGAATGGTGCTGTGCGAGAGAGGTAACGTTTCAAGGCCCTCTGGACGTCTAGGAGACGCAGCTTGTCATTCCTACCTTCCTGCCCCTTGGATGCTAAGACTGGTAGGGTAACTGTCCGGTTCACATGAAAAGGAGAGATAACCTTGGGTAAAAAGGACGGCACTGTACGCAGGACCACTTTGTCCTTGAGGAAGGACAGGAAGGGGGGCTGGGAAGATAGTGCCTGCAATTCCGAGACCCTTCTGGCCGAGCAGATGGCGACCGGGAAAACTGTCTTTAGGGTTAAATCCTTTAAGGAGGCTCTTTTTACTGGCTCGAAGGGTACCCCGATCAAGGCATTTAGCACTAAGTTAAGGTCCCAAGGAGGGATGACCGATCTCCGTTGCGGACGTAGCCGACTAACCGCTCTTAGGAACCTGGAGACGTCCGGGTGTGCCCCTAAGGGTTTGCCCTGGACCTTTCCTCTATAGCAAGAGATAGCCGCCAGCTGAACCCGCAAGGAGCTGTGCGCCAGACCTTTATCAAAACCTGCTTGCAAGAAGTCCAGAACCTCCGGGACCAAGGCCGAAAGGGGCTTCCGACGATGCTCTGCGCACCAAGCTTCGAAGATGCGCCAAACCCTTACATAAGAAAGACAGGTCGAGCGCTTCTTGGCCTTCAACAGTGTCGAGATTACAGCTCCTGAGTAGCCTCGTTTTAGAAGCCGCGCCCTCTCAATAGCCAGGCCGTAAGCGAGAATCGATCCACGTGAGGCATCCAGACCGGACCCTGCCTCAGCAGGTCCCTTTTGTAAGGAAGCCGCCAAGGACGGTCGGCGAGCAGTCTGATCAGATCGGCATACCAGGGGCGGCGAGGCCAATCCGGAGCTATGAGGATTACCAAGCCCTGGTGAGACTCCACCCGTTGGAGAACTTTTCCGATCATAGCCCAAGGCGGGAATACATAGAGAAGACCTTCTGAAGGCCACTTTTGAGACAGGGCATCTAAACCCTCGGACATCCTTTCCTTCCTTCGACTGAAGAATCTGCCTACCTTGGCTGTAGAGAACCGTGCCATGAGGTCCATGACTGGACGACCCCAAAGGACCACTATCTGGTCGAAGGTCTCCTGTTCTAGTTCCCACTCTCCGTGGTCTATCTTGCACCTGCTGAGAAAGTCGGCTGTGACGTTGTCCTCGCCCGCCACATGCTGCGCTGAGAGTGCCAGTAGCCGGGACTCCGCCCACTGGAAAAGAGAGTCCGCCTCCTTCTCCAAGGCGTGACTGCTGGTGCCTCCCTGGTGGTTGATGTAGGCCACCGCGGTGACATTGTCGGAGAGAACACGAATTGCCTTTCCTTGCACTAAGATCCTGAACGCCTTGAGAGCCAGGGTGACGGCCCGCAATTCCAGTCTGTTGATGGGCCACTGTGATTCCAACTGTGACCAGTGACCCTGGACGAACTGGTCCTCGCAGTGCGCTCCCCAGCCTGACAGGCTGGCATCCGTCGTCAACAGCAACCACTGATGGGGATCGAGGGGCATTCCGCGGTCCAGATTCTTCGAACACCTCCACCATTGGAGGGACTGTTTGGTCCGCGGAGCGCAAGGTAACTGCATTGAGAGAGGCTGATGCTGGGGAGACCAACGACGCAATAGCGCCCGCTGCAGTGGTCGCATGTGGGCCCTGGCCCATGGCACCACCTCTATTGATGCCGCCATAGTTCCCAGAACCTGAAGATAATGCCATGCCGAGGGATTTTGTCTGGCTAGAAACTGCGTGATTAGACCTTTTAGTTCCTTTGATCTTGACCGAGACAGGAATACTCTGCCCCTGAGGGTGTCGAATCTTGCCCCGAGGTACTCGAGTTCCTGAGAGGGAGTCAACCTGCTCTTTGTCCGGTTGATGACCCACCACAACTCCTCTAGGACCTGAATCACTCTGGACGTTGCCGAATGACTTTCCTGTTCCGACTTTGCGCGGATCAGCCAGTCGTCCAAGTAGGGATGCACTAATATTCCCTCCTTCCGGAGGAAGGCTGCTACTATGACCATTACCTTTGTGAACGTTCTGGGAGCCGTGGCTAGGACAAAGGGCAGGGCCTGGAACTGAAAGTGGCCTCTTGGCACTGCGAATCTCAGGAACTGTTGATGGGACTTCCTGACCGGGATGTGCAAGTAGGCTTCCGTCAAGTCGAGGGAAGTTAGGAACTCCCCTCCCCTCACGGCCGCTATGACTGAACGTAGGGTCTCCATCCGGAAGTGAGGCACCCTGAGGCAGCGGTTGACCTGTTTTAGATCTAGGATTGGTCGAAAGGAACCTTCCTTTTTTGGTACCATGAAGTAAATCGAGTACCGACCAGATCCGCACTGGTCTGGAGGTACTGGAATTACCGCCCCTAAAGCTATTAGACGGGCCAGAGTTGTCTCTATTGCCGCCCTTTTTGTTGATGCGCCGCAGGGCGACTGAACAAATGCTGGTGGAATTTGTTTTGCGAATTCGAGCGCATAACCTTCTCTGATCACCTCTAGGACCCATTGATCGGACGTGACACGGGTCCAGGCGGGGAGAAACAGCCTCAGGCGGCCGCCTACCGGCCGTCCTTCCCCCTGGACCCCCGAAATCTCATTGTTGTTTCCTAGGGCCCGAGAAGGAGGAGGAGGAGGAGGATGCCCCAAATCCCCGGCCTGCCCCTCGAAAACCTCTGAAACCTTGTCCCTTAGAGGGAAACCGGCCCTTGGAAAAGGAATTTGATCTGGCTGTGCGAAATCTCTGCGCCTCCCTAGGCTGGGTGCACACAGGAGCTAGGGGGCGGCCTTGTTTTGGTCTATCTTCTGGAAGTCTGCCTCCCTTAGACTCACCCAGATCTTTAACCAGCTTCTCTAAATCCTCCCCAAATAATAGTTTCCCTTTAAAGGGGAGCCGACTTAGGCGCGCCTTCGAGGAAGCATCAGCTGCCCAATTACGTAGCCACAGATAACGTCTAGCCGCCGCCACCACTGAGGCCATGTTTTTGGCTAGGCTTCTGATGAGGTCATACTGACTATCCGCCAAGTAGGCTGCGCCGGATTCCACTCTGGCCGAGTTCGCCTGAATCTCGGCCGAAGAGTCCTCTGACTGAAGCTGCTGAGCCCATCTTAAGCAGGCTCGAGCCACCCAAGCTCCTGACACGGAGGCCTGCAATGCGAGGGCGCTTACATCAAAGGCTTGTTTCAGGAGCGTATCCAGCTTCCTGTCTTGTGCGTCTTTTAAGGCTGAACTGCCCTCAACTGGGATAGTCGTCTTCTTAGTAACTGCTGATACCGCTGCATCCACTCTGGGCGATTTCAGTAGTTCCTTATCTGACTCTGGGAGAGGGTATAGGCGAGACATGGTTCTGACTCCCCTTAAACTGGATTCCGGTTGGTCCCATTCTTCCTGGATCATCTGGAGCACCACCCTGTGGACTGGGAAGACCTTCTGGGCTCTCCTAATGGCCTGAATTAAGGGGTCCTCCAACGCCTCCTCCTGCGATGGTATGTCTGAGTACTTTTAATGATTCATTAATTAAAGCCGGGAGCTCCTCTCGCCGAAAAACCCTGACTATTCGAGATTGATCTTCTTCCGGGATCTCTCCTTCTTCCAGCTCCTCCTCATCCTCGTCCAGATCCTTAACCGAGCCATCCGCCTCAGGAGCCCCCTGGGAAAAGGACGGTACGCTTAGAAGGGATGCTAGATTCCGGGTTGATAGCCCAGAGGAGTCTGGCTGATTTTTCTTCCACTGGAGTGGTAACCTCCTCTGCTCCTAGGCCCTGCTTGCGCAGGCAGTAGGCCTTATGGAGTAAGAGGATGAAGTCAGGGGAGAAAAATTCTCCGTCCCCCCTGCACTCGAGGGTGGGGGCGGAGGAAGTAGGAGAGGCGTGGGTAGCTCAGAAGGGGTAGATATTGAACCCTGGGACCCCCCTTCCCCTACTAGAGGGTCTGTTGATCCCTGGGAGGGCTGCAATATTTCCTGTTCTACTGAAGCAGCCACTGCGGCGCAGCTCCTGCAGATTCCTGCCTCTGCGGAGGTGCCCCTGCGCGTACCACAGGAAGGACAGCGCGGCTTAGATGCCATGGGGGAAGGCTGGGGCTTATCCTTGCAGGCCCCTGAAACCAAAGCCCGATTACTCTTTAAAATCCTTTTAAAAAATCCTTTAAAAAAAAAAAAAACCTTTAAAAACCCTCAGAAGATCCCAACAGATTGACTGAAATTGAACTCAATAGGACTGCAATAAAATAAGAGCGATTAAAATTAACATTAATTAAAATTAAAATCGAACATAAAATCAAAAATAAATTCGAAAATTAATTAAAATTAGTGGCTAACACTCCTTTATCCCCTAAGGGAGGTACTTGCGGTTTACAGGGCTAGAAGATCCTGGGACCGATGCTGTGATTACCACCCGAGGGCTCCACACGTGGTAGGCTTCACCACGTGAAGCCTGCCCGGGAGGACCGAGAGAATGTCCCTGGCGCCTGTCTGCGCCCCGACGCCGAGTCCGGCGCTGAGCCCCACTGAAGCACGTGTGCGATCGCCGTCTGATCGCACCGCGTGGTAACCCGGGCACCGCGCGGTTCGCCTCCGCGGTCAATGGTGTCGGGCCGGGATGGGCGTTTCACTCCGATTGGCGTTGCAGCCTCTAGCGCTCAGCCACCCTCAGGGCTTCGGCGTGAGGCTGTTTCCCCCGAAGACGGCAGAACTAGAAGCACAGGAAGCTGGGTAGAGCAGAGCACCTCCTCGCTGCTGCAGACCCGAGAATTCGCTCTGCGAGCCGAGCCGGAGCCCGGGGGGGGGGGGGGGGGGAGGAAGAGAGAGGAAGGCAAACCTTAAAGGAGCAGAGCCCCCTAACCAAGAAGCTAAAGAAATAAAGGTAAATCAAAGTAAAATTAAGTAAATTAAGTAAAAATTAAGTAAAATTAAGGTAGGACTCCAGTAAGCCCAAGGCTTACGGAACCCTCCAGCTGCTTGAAGGCTGAGAATACTGGGGTTGGTGGGTGGTCCCAGTGGTATTTATACCGCTCCATCCCCCAAAAAGGTTGGGCTCAGCCTCCAAGCTGCTGGAAGGGTTGCGTAACCCAGAAGTAAAAGGGACTGGACTGGAGTGACGATAAGGAACACTTTTGCAAACAGAGTAATTTAGTGTTTTATTCTGCTTTAGTATCCTTAATGTACTTATATCTAACTTTATGGCATCTACACTGCTTGGATTTTCTGCTTTTTAGAATTCTTTAGCCATCCTCTGCAGAGTTTACCTTTGAAAAATTAATTTCTCTTGGATGGATCCCTAAACCGCTCTGATACCCTAGGTTTGGGCGGTATATCAAGCTCTGCAAATAAATAAAAAAATAAATAAAGAGCAGGTCATGAGTAAAACTAGGGTGCATTCCATCAAAGAGACTGTGTGGTTCCTTCCAAGGGCAATAGTCTGCTCTAGAAAGCCCTTTGAGTTTATAAGCCTCCTGTTAGCAATGCAATTCTATTTTTCTCCTTAACCACCATGCTCAGTTTGCTTGCATCAAGCTTTTTATCAGCTGGAATGGTAATGTCCAAGGCGATCACAACTTCTGCATTCTACTGTATATAATTATGTCAGGGTCATAATTCTAGTATTCTTCTGGTACATTGATGTTATAGGTTTAAATAGTTTCCTATGGATGAGATTTGTCGATACTGTGTTCGTATTAGATCATATATAGAAAGGCATATTTTATTTATTTATTTATTTATACAAACTTGTTTCTATACCGCCTTTCTACTATTCAAAGCAGTTAACATAAAACCAGAATTTAACAGGGAATGTGTATGCACACTGTTGTACAATGGAACTAAACGAGTATGAGCTTAAAGCATAACTTGAATTAATCTCTGTATACTGTAATTGAAGTTAACAAGGTTATTCACAGGTATCCGTAACATGTTAACATGATGCCATCTGCGTGATTAAGTAACAGGCTGTTCTAGTTCGGAGTCTGGTCAAGATTCGGGAGGTATACTGGAGTTGAAATGTTCTTGGAAAAGATAGGTCTTCAGGTTTTTCCAAAATTCCTTTAAGTCCGGGCATACTCTTAGTACTGGGGATAGTGAATTCCAAATAGTGGGGGCAAAGAGTGAAAGTGCCCGATTGCAAGACGACTGTTTGCTCCTGGCATTTTGGGTAGGAATAGCTAGGAGGTTTAGTGACCCTGTCTCCGGAGCCTGTTGTTTTTGGGCTTCAAAACGAGGAGCTGAAAACAGGATGCTGAACTGCCATGTATGATTTTGAATACTGTGACTAGTGCTTTTTATCTTATTCTCGATTGTATAGGAAACCAGCATAGGTGCATCAGTATGGGAGTACTGTGCGACTGTCAGGGTGCTCTGTAAATTATTCTCGCAACTGTGTTCTGGGCCATTAGAGAGTGTAGGATTGTCTTTGGGTAGGCCATGGTATATAATGTTACAGTAACCCAAGATGGGTGTGATTAAAGCTTGGCATACTGTCCGGAAAAGGTATGGACTTAACAGGAGGGGGGGGGGCAAGATTCTTAAGAATTTCTTAACTTGTAGTAGACAGAATTTGTTGTTCTCTATTTGTGACTGAAAGCTTAGCTTTTGGTCTAATATTATGCCCAAGTATTTAACTTCTGATTTCACATTGATGGTGCAAGTCTTTGAGACTCAGAGATTGTGATGGTGAGAAAGAAGGGTCTGTGAATACGTGGAGGGCTTCTGTTTTTTCCTGATTGATATATAGGTTAAGTTGTTGAAGCCACTGTTTTATGTCTGAGAAGTAGTTGTATATCTTGGAGAGGTTTGGTTCTGTGGTATAGAACATGACGTCATCTGCATATATCTGGTAGTGGATCTTGTGTTCCTTGAATATCATACATAGGGGTTGGAAGAATATGCTGAATAGAAGGGCTGAGAGGCTTGAGCCTTAAGGTACTTTTTGATGTTGGCTGAATGGGCATGAGGATTTGTTTCCAATTCTTACTGGTTGACTTTGGTCATTCAGGTAGGTATAGAACCAGTTTAATGTAGTGTCCCGAAGTCCAATGTCAGAGAGACTCCGTAGGATTTTGTGATTGGGGAGGGAGTCAAATGCTGATATGTCAAAGAAGATGAGGAGGAATCCTTGAGTGGTGGTTTGGGTGCATGTAAGGATTGTGTTAAGCAGTGATATAAAGAGGGCCTTGACTGTTCTTCCTACAGAACATAATCCATATGTCATTATCACAAGAACACAAGTAGGAAAGAGCCAAGTTGAGTTCTGGCAATCTTAACCCAGGCCACAGGGCAGGGGTCAAGTGCTGAAGTGGTCATGTTGAGGTTACTTATGTCTTCGAAGGTATTCAGCAATGGTAGGTCAAATTTTGTCCATGTACTCTGGGGGGGGGGGGGATTTTGAGAGGTCGGGGTTGTTGGAAGGGGGATTCTGGTGGGGGTAGCTTTCTGTTTGCCATTTCTTGGGGGCATATCTTTTCTTGTGAATTCTGATCACTGTATTCCCTTAGGAGCACCTTTGTATTGAGGAAAAGTTCTTTTAGCTTATTTATTGAGTTTGTGATAGTCTTGGTATAGTCATTTTTTTACGTCTTAAGGTCTCCTCACAGTATACCCTGTGTTTCTCCATGTAGGCAGCCTTTGTGAGCAGGTCTTCTGATTGTCGCCATTTCCTTTTAAGGCACCACAAGTCACTTTTTTTGCTTCTGTAATGTAGTTGAGAACCAAGGAACTACGTTGCGCCTTTTGGGTGTATTTCTTTTTGGTGAAGCTCAGGCCGCGCATCCATGATTTTATTCCACTATCAATTTTTCTTTCTAATTTTTCTTCAGGTTTCATTAGCATCAGCTGTGGAACAAGTCTTGAGGAAAGATTCATTGTCTAGTTGACGAAATCTGTGACTTATGGGAGGCATATTGCCATCAGTAACCCAGTGAAGTTTTTGTGGAGAAGAGTATTGTTGCATGATCAGACCAGGGTACTGGCAGGATTGTAGGTAGGGTCTGATTGAGTGCTGTGTAGATGTCATCAGGTATATTAGGTCAAGCATGTTCCCTCTACTATGAGTTGATCTGGTGGCAATCCAACTCATACATTTCATTACATTTGTGTGTAATGAAGCGCATCCTTGGCTTTTAAGAATGATGCTGATTGCTTAGTAGGAACTGCTGAAATGTTTAGATCTCCAAGTAGGATAAGAGGTTGATGGCGTGTTGCGACTACGCAGGCTGCTTCCAGTCGAGTGGATAATTCTGCAGCATTTCCATGTGGTGGTCTATATGTTAGGCATATAGAAAATGAGTTGTTTATCACAATAAGGATGTCAATATTGTCCGAGGACATCGTGTCAGAGGTGACAAGCTAGAAACTGGTTCTAGCTATAAAGCAGACACCACCACCTCTGCTAGTTGTTCTATTACAGATATGATTATTATAGGGGGGGGGCACAATTGGTTAAGGATGGTGTCAGTTTCAGAAAACCCAGTCTCTGATGCATAGGATGTCTAGTTCCTGGTCTTAGATGAAGTCCACTATAGTCGGGATTTTGTTTTGGGCCAAGCATGAATTGATGAGGGCTCATCTTATAGGAGTGCTCAAGGTCTCTTTCTTGTTTGGCCCGTGTATCAAGTCTTTCTGTAGTTTAATATTAGCAAGTTACAGATCCTTTTGTTATGATGCATCTGTGCTCTTATTGTTTAATTAAAAGGTTGTGGTTGTCCGAGTTTGTGGATGATAGGTATGCTTGAGATGTGATTTGTTTGGGCTGCATCAGCAAGGGGTGCAGCTAAAATTAGTAAAAGAAAGGGGAGAGCAGATAGAGTTTTGTATCTTTTCCTCAGGGTTTCCATTTTCTCAAATATAGCTTGATTGATGTAGACTGATATGGTGTCAACATTTCGATGGTAGAGGGTTTCCGCCAAATGACTGCATACTGTTGGTGGGTTAGGCAGTGCTGACTTTTGTTATAGATATAGCTCCAGTTGGTTTTATGCTTGGCAGTATTCACATTTGAGCTTGCCGTGTTGTAATGACTTGCTAGGTATTCCTTCAGAGTGATGAGGTTTATTTTATTTATGTTATTTTCCTTTCTGCTCTAGGTTTGTTTGACAGAGCCTAAAAAGTTTTTTCTGGGTTAGCTAGTGTGATCATCCAGTGATGTGCTGTAGTCGCACTTACCTTTTCTTGCCTGAAATGATGGATGCTCCTTTTGTCTGTATCTCAACCTGGGCTTCTGGTGCCTCAATTTCTGTGATATAGGGACGTGTTTATTGCTGTAGCGTTTTCACAGTCTTCTAAGATTCTTTATCCTTTGGGATCCAGGATGTCGTCACCGCACACACCTTGGTCCACCAAGGGCCACACCCAAGGGCCCTTAGGCGTAGCCCATAGGCATGGGTCAGCCAGGCGCAAGCGCACCTGCAGCATTTCAGATTTGAAATGTGCCAGCTTTGCTCTTCAGCACGGAGGAAGGAGCTCACCTTCTTCCATGCACACTAAGCTGCTTGGGGCTGGATTGCTGCTCCTGTAGAGTTTCAGAATTGAAATGTGCCGGCTTTGCTCTTCAGCATGGAAGGAGGAGCTCATCTCCTTCCATGTGTACATCATATCCAGCAACAAGATGTTTAATTGTTTCCAATTCTACTCTTGTCTGTTTTACAAATTTGTTTTTTCCTCTATGCTAAGTGTGAACAATCTTGTGCATAGTTCACTATCATGTGCTGCAATTATCACACTCTCATTTTTAAGTTAGCATTCACGCCTCTTCATCTACTGAGAAATGTTACATACATGATCATTTTTTTTCCTTGAATCCTGCTAGATTAGTCCGGACGAGTGTTTATGCTCTCCAGACAGCAAGTGGAGGCAGATCATAGCAACTTACATGACGTCATCACTAATATATACGATGATACAGCACAGAGAAACCAGTATGACACTTCCCAAGTCTGCCATTTTTTGGGGGCATATCTTTTCTTGTGAGTTCTGATCACTGGATTCCCTTAGGAGCGCCTTTGTAATGAGGAAGAGTGGCAAGCAATATTGAAAAACTCTGAAAAACTGTAAACGTGATTATGCAACAACCATAATTTGCTGGAGACTTTTTTGAGCAAAGTCAGCATTCATGATGCGGATGAATCAAAGTCCTTGGGATGTCTGACTGCTGATGTAGCTGGACATGAAATGAGAGTCAAAAACTGCAAAGATACTCCAATTCCTTCTACACTGTTGGTTACCTTTGCTCTATTATCCGATAGAGAGTGGTTTTTGAAGCTCTTTTTCAAGAAAATAAATTTGCCATTTAAAGGGTTGATGGTTATAGTGTACCCAGATTTAGTTAGGGATACACAGAAGCGCCGCAGGGAGTTTCTTCTGCTGCACCCTGGTATCCTTCAGTTGGAGGGGCTGTTTTTTCTTAAGCATCCTTGTAAATGTTTGGTGAAAAATAAATCGATTTCCTATATTTTTTATGAGCCTTCGCAACTTACTGCTTTCATTACTGCCAGGCGTTTGGAGTCCTCAGATGGGGACTCATTTGGTCTCTCATAAATATGTTTGTCACAGCTAGATAGCTGCACCTAATTTTCTTATAGTTTGATGTTGGTATGATGCTAATTTGATTTCTCTCCCTCCGTATCGTGGGCTAGTGTGGAAGATATCTCTTCCTCTTTATGAGTTACTAATTGTTTGTTTTCTTATTTGTAATATGGTTATTTTTCTGAGGTATCTATCTGTTTCTTCAAGAATGTTGTTGTAACTTTCTTGATTTATTTTGTAAAATGCTATAAATATAAAATAAATAAAAAAAAAACAGAACTGCAAAGATGTCTTACATATTGGGACACAGAGCAAAGGAAGCATGAATCAAGGTCAAGTTGGGAGGTAGTCAAGAATGAAATGGAACATATACAACTCGCTTTGTTGTGTGTCAGCGAACTGAAATGGGCTGGCATCTGACACACTGAAGCTAATGATCACATGGTATACCATGTTGAAAACGAAAGACAAAAAAGAAATGGTGTTGCATTTATAATTAAGAAGAAACTTGCAAGAACTCTACTGAAATATAATCCAATCAGTGAATGCTTAATTTCTATTTATGAAGGATGCCCATCAACACAACTATCATATATATGCACCAACAAAAGTTGCAGAAGAGGAAGAAATGGATCAGTTCTATGAACAAGTATAAGCTGAACTTAACAGAACATGCAAACAAGATATCCAAATAGTCATGGTGACAAACACAAAAGTTGGAAACAGAGAATAAGGCAAGATAGTTGGAAAATATGGGCTTGGCAACAGAAATGATGTTGAAGAAAGAACAACGAAATTTTGCAGGACCAACAATCTATTTATCTCAAACACCTTTCAACACCACAAATGGCAACTGTACACATTGACGTCCGTAATGAATTATGCAAAAATCAAACTGATTACATCTGAGGAAGTCAAAGATGAAAAAGCTCAATGGCATCAACAAAGACAAAACCTGGAGTTGACTGTAGTACAGATCACCAGCTACTAGAATGCAAACTCAAGCTAAAGTTACTTACCTGTAAAGGGTGTTCTCCAGGACAGCAGGAATAAGTCTTCAGATATGGGTGACGTCAGCGCCAACGGAGCCCTCGTGGAAGCATCTCCCCAGCTTTCAAAGAAAGCTTTTGGGAGATGCCACCACATATGCGTGGTCCCCTTCCAAGCGTGCCATTTTGCTCAGTCAGATGACATAGCTAGACAAAAGAAGATGGCAAAAACAGTAGAGCAACTCCGAGGGGAGGAGAGAGGGTTTTGAGAACTGATTCCTGCTGTCCCTGGAGACGCCGCTTTCTCCAGGAACATGCAGGAAGTCAGTCCTCACATATGGGACTCCCTAGCTAAAGGCTACCAAGAACCTGTAGAAAAAAAACAAACAAACACGGCCCAGTCGTGAGAAGCGGCAAGCGAATCTGAGGACAGTCTGAGGACCCCAGTGTCCAGGAAGAACCATGGCTCCGGTAGCCTGAACAAGAAGGGTCGGAGGGCAGGAGTTGCCTAAACCCCAAACAAATTATGGAGTACGACCTGGCCAAAGGCACTGTCCCGTCAGGACTCTCTCTCCAGGCAACAGTGAGCTGCAAAAGTGTAAACGGAAGACCAGGTGGCGGCCTAGCAGATGTCCACCATAGGGACAGAGTGTAGGCTTGCAACCGAAGTTGGCATAGGCCTGACATTGTGTGCCGTGATTCTGCGCTCCAACAGTAGCCCAGCCCAGTCGTGGCCGAAAGTAATGCAGTCTGCCACCCAGATGGACAGGGTGCGCTTAGTGACAGCCTCCCCCAGACGACTGGGGTCATAAGAAATGAAAAGCTGTGAGGCTTTATGGGGCCCTGAGTGCCTGTAGGTAGAAGGACAGGGCCTTTTGCAGTGCAGAGTATGCTAAAAGGCTGCCGCCTTGTCGGCATAGGGCCATGGAAAGAAGGTGGGGAGCACCACCTCTTGGTTGAGGTGGAAGGCGGACACCACTTTCGGAAGGAATTTAGGATGGTGCGATGCACGACCCTATTCTTATAGAACTTCATGCAGGATGGCTCAACCACCAAGGCTTGAAGCTTGCTGATTCTGCGGGCAGAGGTGAGCGCCACCAAAAAGACAACCTTCCAAGATAGGTACCGCAAGTGGCAGATAGCCAAGGGTTCAAAAGGTGGATTGGCAAGCTGCATCAGAACCACACTGAGGTCCCATTCTGCCAGGGGCGGCCGAATGGGAGGCTTGGAAAGCAGCAAGCCCTGCATGAAGCGGGTGATGAGGGGCTGGACAGAAAGAGGTTTGCCCTCTTGGAACGATGATGCACGGGGAGCGCACGCTCAGGTGTACTTTAACGGAGTTGAAAAGTCCGGCAAGTATTGTAGCACCATGTGCACCTGTCAAGAGAAAGGGTCAAGCTGTTGCTCCGCGCACCAGACCGAAAACCTGTGCCACTTGAAGGCCTAAGCTCATCTCGTAGCATCTTTATGAGAGGCTAGGAGGACTTCCTCCACCTCTATGGAGATGTTGAAGGGTGCTAGGGCAACCCATTCAGACGCCACACTGTGAGTGATAGGGATCCCAGGATGGGGTGGAGAATCAAGCCCGCCTCCTGGATCAGTAGTCCTGGGGAACTCCCCAGAGGGATTGGGAGCTCTTTAGAGAGGTGGAGCAACAGAGGAAACCAGGGCTGTCTGGATCACCGAGGGGCCACCAGGATTCATGGAAACCCTGTCCCGCTGGACACTGAAAAGGGTCGTCCGATGAGCGGTGTGGGCGGGAAGGCATATACCAGGTCCTCTAACCACGAGACAAGGAAGGCGTCCGCTGCTACTCGGGCCAGATGTGGTTGGGGGACAGCAGAAGCGGGGTAGCTGAGCTTTGGCCAGGCTGGCAGAAAGGTGCAGACTTGGCGCTCCCCACAGTTGGAACAGCCACTGCGCGACTAGAGGACCCTGCTCAGCCTGTCTGCGAGGACATTGTCCTGGCCCTGTCCCAAGGAGTATCCCTTGCCTGATCGCATACAAGCAGAGGGCCACAGCCCCCTGGAAGAGGCGTTGAGACCCTGTGCGCCCCCTTGTTTGTTCAGATAGAATATTGCAACCTGGTTGTCCGTCTGGACTATCATAGACTGGTGGCTGCAGGGGGTGTCGGAAAGCCCTGAGCGCCAAAAAGATGGCTCTTAGTTCCAGCAGGTTGATCTGCTGCTGTGGGCTTTCCTCGGGAGACCAGACGCCCTGCATGCAAAGTTCTTCGCAATGGGCACCCCAGCCCTGCAGGGAGGCGTCTGTCATGAGAATCCTCTGAGGGTTTAGCTATTGAAAGGGCATACCTCTCTGCAGATGGTAAGTGTTCTAGCACCAACTGAGTGACTCCACTAGTCGATGGGATACAGAGATCCTGTCCCGGAGGCTGCCCATGGCCTGAGTCCACAGGCACCACTGAGCTGCCTGCATGTAGAGGCGGGTGTTGGGAACCACATGGACTGTTGAGGCCATGTGGCCGAGGTGGTGTAGCATGGACCGTGCCAACAGGGTGTGATGGTGCTTCCTCTCGGTCGCTAGGGCCCTGAGACGATCCGGCCTTTCCAAGGGGAGGAATGCCTTGGCTTGGAGGGGTCCAGTCAAGCCCCTATGAACTCCAAGTCCTGTGCTGGAGTGAGGTGTGATTTGGGGTGGTTTATCACGAACCAAGGTTTTCTAGCACCTGAATGGTGCAGGCCATTGCCTGCTGCACCTCTGAAGCAGTGTCTCCTTTTATGAGCCAGTCGTCGAGGTGTGAAAAAGACGAAGACCCCTTGGAGACAGAGGAAGGCAGACACCACTGCCAGGCATTTAGTGAAGACTCTGGGTGCAGAGGCTAGGCCGAATGGAAGTACCCTGTACTGGTAGTGGTCACCCCTTATCATGACCTGTAGGTAAAATTTATGTGACTTGGATGGATAAGGATGTGGGTATAGACATCCTTTAGGTTCAAGGAGCATAGCCATCTCCCTGCTGGAGGTAGGACAGCAAAATTCCAAAAGGGAGAGTATTTTGAACTTTTCCCACACCAGGAATTTGTTCAGGTTTCTCAAGTCCAGGACAGGCTTTAGGCACCCTGTTCTTTTAGGGACCAGGAAGTACCTGGAATAGAATCCCTTCCCCCTTGAGTGGGGAGGTACAGGCTCGACAACCCTGTCCCTGAGAAGGTCTGCGAGTTCCTGCAGGAGGAGGGCCCTGGTGCAGGGGAGTCAGAGGGGGCTCTCCTGAGAAAGAAAGGGGAGGGGGGCTGCTGGTCTAGGTGAAGGAGGTAACCATCCCTGACCACCTGGAGCGCCCAAGAGTCGGTAGTTAGAAGCACACCGGTGGGCAAAAAAGGGACAGGCACCCTCCTACTGGTAGCTGATCCCTCATGGGTAGAGGCTATGCCGAGGCAGTCAAAACCCCAACCCAGTCTGGGTTCTGGTTTCCCACTTGGGGGTCACAGACTGACACCAATGTTAGGGTGACTGGGTAGGGTGTCGAGGAGGAGAGGGGGTCCTCAATGGGACAGAGCTCGGGAGTCTGGGGATCCGTTGCCAGATGCATCAACGTCAGTCCGGGGTACCTTTGCTGGTCACTCCCGCTGACTCCTCGGATGTCCATCCAGGGCTGAGGGACCACGCACGGGACTTGCTGTGCTTGTCCGCCTCCCAGGACGAGGTCTTCGGGGCCTTCTTATTCTTCTTATGCTGCCCGTCCGGGAACTGCGGTGGCCTTGCCCAACTCCAAGGATCCGTGCAGGGTCTTAGAGCGTGAGGCTACCGAGGTCGATTCTGCCCTATGAAAGATGTCATCCTGCTTCTGCTGGCGACTTTGGGTGGCTTTTGTGGACATCTTTTTACTTAGGGAGCATTCCTCCAGGTCATGGTTGGCACCCAGACAGCGGAGGCAACAATCGTATGTATGTCTGTAAGAGTCATGTTTTTGGAGCACCGATCACACTTCTTGAATCCAATGGCCATTGGGTCAAAAAGGACCCCTACAAGATCGAAGACTCTCGACATGGCTATCAGTTGAAAAAGGCGCGAAAGATGCTGGATGGGAAAGAACCCAACAATAAGGTTTCGAGGCCCGATGCCAGGGAAACAGGGCTTAAAGGAAGAAAAGGCACCTGCGCTAGCTGGAAAAAGGCACAGTGCACAAAGAAATCAACATTTTTCCAGGGGGACAAGACGAATGTCTGTAGGACCCTGGGGAAAAAAGGGAGACTGAGCAAGATGGCACCCTTGGGCAGGAAGGGAACCATGCATGCATGGTAGCATCCCCCAAAGGCTTTCTTTGAAAATTGGGGAGATCTTTCTGAGAGGACTCAGTCAGCACCAACGTCACCTATATGTGAGAGCTGACTCCCTGCTTGTTCCTGGAGAAAGAGAAAGTTACTCATGAAGGTATCAAAATATGATCTTGAACACATACCTCCAGAATTTAAAGACCGACTGCAAAATCAATTGGCCTCTTTGGATACAAATGACAGAGCACCAGAAGAGTTATGGGATGAAATCAAGAAAGCTGTGCTCGAAGAAAGTGAAAAGTCCCTACAAAAAGGTGAAAAAGCAAAAAACACCAAAATGGATGATCGAAGAAATTGTGAAAATTGCCTGGAAACACAGAGAAGCGAAAGCCAGAGGAGAGAAAGAGGAAATCACAAGAACTTAACAGAGACTTCCAACTTGCAGCAAGATGAAACAAGTAAAACTACCGCAATGATGCACACAAGGAAATAGAATAAGGCAAAATTAGACCTTACCTGCTAATCGCCTTTCCTCGAGACCCTCCAGTCCAGTCCAGCACATGTGGGTTTTCTCCCTCCTCCAGCAGCTGAGGACTGGTATACCTAAATCTTCTGATGTCACAGAAGCGCTCTCCCTTGGAGCCCAGAAGTCAGTATCCTATTGACAAAGCAGAACTGAAAAGAGCAGAACATCAACATTCTACCAAACGCATTTTTGTTTCCTTTTTTTTTTTTCCCCGCCCCCCATAAACCAACAGATCATTGTACCTCCACTGGAATTATATACAATGCGAAGAACAGACATATCAAGGCCATACTTGTCAACACTACCCCTGAGGAAGACTGAGTGCGTTTGATGAAATTCTTATGGGTGTTTCCTCCACCAAGCTGGACAAATCCCCTTCGCAGACTCCGAGAACAACAGATAAGGATTCCTGAGAAACACCCAGGAAGGGTCCTAGACTGGAATGGCGGGACTCAAAGAAAGACAATTAGCAGGTAGGGTCTAATTTTGCCTTTCATATCATCCCTCCAGTCCAGTCCAGATGCATGGGATGTAACAAAGTAGTACTAAATGTCAGGCATGTCCCAGAGCAGCTGCTAGACATGGGAGGGACCCGCAAGTCCAGCTTAAGAACCTAAATGCCATACTGGTCAGATCAAGGTCCATCAAGCCTAGTATCCCATTTCAAACTGTGTCCAATCCAGGTCACAAGTACCTGGCAGGTTCCCAACAAGGCACACAGGTTCCACAATGCTTGTCCTGGGGTAAGCAGTGGATTTCCCGGGTCCACTTTAATAATGGTTTATGGATCTTTCCTCCAGGAACTTGTCCAAACCTTTTTTAAACTCTGCTACACTAACAGCATTTGCAACATCCTCCGGTAATTGAATTCCAGAGTTTGATTACGCGTTGAGTAAAAAAATATTTTCTCTTATTAGTCTTAAACGGGTTACACTGTAGCTTCATTGCGTGTCCTCTAGTCTTTCTACCTTTTTTTTAACTTTATTTTTATTATTTATTCAAGCATTAAATTTATATGCAACAGTATTATGACCTGAATTGGAAACAGGATACTGGGCTTGATGGACCCTTGGTCTGACCTAGTACGGCATATCTTATGTTAAGAACATAACATAAGATATGCCATACTTATGTTCTTATTATCCTTGTTCCCCTCCCCATACAATAACAGTAACCAAATGCATCTCTCCCTCCCTCCCCTCCATTTACTTCACATTTCTTAATAAATGGAACCTAAATCCTCTCAAAGTTACCAATCTAAAGGCTGTTAATCTTTCCATAATATTTATTTAACAGTTTTTATATACCGTCTTTCTACAATTCAAGACGGTTTACATGGAACGTAACTGACAGTGTTGTACAACTGTTTACATAGAACAAGGTAACAGGCTACATAGGTAACATAAGAACTAGGGAACTAATGAGCTAATAAACTATTTACAATAATATGGATCATTTGTTTACATAAGAAGTAACTGTGGGTCACTTAGGATAATTGGAGGGACTAGTGAGGAGGGTAGGAGAAGGGGGGAGGAACTAGGGTGGTAGGGAAAAGTGTTCGAGGAAGAGGTGGGTTTTTAATCTCTTTCGGAATTCTGCGTGGCTCACACAGTTACGTAGGTCATGGGGAAGGGTATTCCATAGGGATGGGGCATAGAGAGAGAAGGCCCTGTTGCTAGTAGATTGTTTAAAGTGTAATTTAGGTGTAGGAATGGTTAGAAGGTTTTTGGTTGAGGAACGGCGTGTTCTTGTGTTGTTAGGGAAGGCAAGGAGTGGGGAAAGGCATGGAGCTGATTCTTTTGAGATGATCTTATGAATAAGGGTGAGCACTTTAAATTTGGATCGGAGTTGGATTGGGAGCCAGTGTAAGTCATAGAGGACAGGAGTAATATGGGATCGTCTAGGGTTGTTAGTTATTAATCGTGCCAGGGTATTCTGGGCGAGTTGGAGAGGTTGGATGGTGGTCTTAGAGAGGCCATGATAGATAAAGGTTACAATAGTCAAGTGAAGGGGTTGTGAGGGCCTGACAGACAGTACGGAAGCAATTGGGGCTTAAGAGGGGCTTGAGGTTCAGGAGGGTTCGCAACTTCGCGTAAACTGTATTGGTAGTTTTCTTTATGTGATCAATAAAGGAGAGGTTCTGATCGAGAATGATTCCAAGATATTTCAATTGGTTTTTTATGGTGAGAGTGAGATCGCCAAGGGTGAGTGTTGGGGGAGGGGTATATGAGGGGTTGGAGAATACTTGAAGGATCTCAGTTTTGGATTGGTTAATAAGTAGATTGTGTTGGGAAAGCCAGGATTTGAGATTGGTTAGACATTTATTTATTTTAGTAAAGTCAGGGTTAGAGAGGCTAAATGGGGTGAAGCACATCATATCATCTGCGTATAATTGGTACTGAATACCGTGGTTTTGGAAAATTTTTAAGGCAGGTTGGAGGAAGATATTAAAAAGTAAGGCAGAGCCTTGGGTGACACCTTGCTTTAGCGTAAATGGGAGGGAGGTATCACTTCCAATACGGACCTGTTATGTTCTGGAGTCTAGGTAGGAGTGAAACCATTTTAGTGTTGTGCCTCTCAGACCTATTTCATGAAGTCTGGTTAGGAGTTGATTGTGGGGAAGAGTCAAAGGCAGCGGATAGGTCAAGGAATATAAGCAAGCATCCTTGGGTAGGGTTATGGGTGTGTAGGTACAATGAATCTAGAAGGGAGGTTAGGAGGGTTTCAACTCCGTGATTCTTTTTAAATCCGTGTTGGTATAGGTCAAGGGGGGAGTGGTCATCAATGTAATCCTGTAGTTGGGCTTGGACAATTTTCTCAGTAATCTTTGCAAGGAAGGGTATACTGGAGATGGGTCTATAGGAGGAAGGGGAGGTGGGGTCAAGTTTGGATCCTTTTAGGATAGGGCGGATAGAGGCACACTTAAGTAGGGGTGGTACAGAACCAGACTGAAGGGAGGATTGTACAATGGTCAGGATGTAGGGGCTGAGGGATGTTCTGGTGGATTTGATCCAAGGGGCGTGGCAAGGGTCGAGGGCAGATGTTGATGCATTCAAACTGTTTATGACATTAGATATAGTTTCTGATGTGATGGTGTGAAATTCATGCCATGAGTTCTCTAGTAGTAGAGTACTATAGTCTTCAGTTGGTTGGGGGTTGCTTGTTAGAGGGGGAGAGGGGGAGGGGGGGAGGGGGGGAGGGGGTGGAATTTAGAGGCCAGGTGGTCAGCTATAGCTTGAGCGGATATTTTAGATGGTTGGTCATGTGGGAGGGGGTCTTTTATTAGAGATTTGGCAATGGAGAAGAGCTCCCTTGGTTTGTTGAGGGCACGCTGGATTATATTTTCATTGTATTCTCTTTTATGTTTAGTGGTTTCTGCGCAGTAGGATCGAAGTTTGGCTGTATAAGCAGTGTGTACATCTGGGTCTTGTGTATGTCTCCATTTGCGTTCAAGGCGTCTAAGCTCTCTTTTAAGGTTTCTCAGGTTTGTAGAAAACCAGGGGGATCTTCTGCGATGTTTGTGAGAGAGATGCTTAGGTGGAAGTAGGGATGCTAAGGATAGTGTTTGATTCCAAGTAGAGATGGTAGAATTTTGGTTGAGGATTTTGTCGTTTAATTGGTCAAGTGAAGGAGTAATTTGCTCTAGGAAGTTAGCTGAATTGAATGGTCTGAATTTTCGAGTAGGTTGGGGATGAGTGTGAGGTTTATTTTGAGAAGATGAGTAGGGGACGGAGAAGATGATAATAGAATGGTCAGACCAGGGTATGGGTTGGATAGTGTGTTGGACCTGGTCATTGAGATGAGGGTGTTGAGGGATGAAGATTAAGTTGAGGGTGTTTCCTTTAGAGTGTGTAGGGTGATGAAGTATTTGGGTAAAATGGAGGGCGTTCATAGCTTGGAGGAAGGAGACGGAATTTATTAAGGAAGTGGAATTTAGGTTTAAATCACCCAAGATTATTAGAGGGCGTGATGCAGGCTGGGGGGAGCAGGCAGTATCTAGGATCGTGGAGAGGTCTGAGGAGTCTGTTTGTGGTGCACGGTATATGAGGTGTAGGGCTAGCGTAGAGTTGGAGACAGTAATAGTGTCCATGCCTAGGGTGGAAGAGGACTCGATAGAAGAAAGTTGTAAGCTGGTTCTAGAAATAATGGCTACTCCACCTCCTCTGCCGTGTAATCTGTTACAAATGTTGATTGAGTATGAATTGGGGCATATTTGATTTAGTAATACTGTGTCAGAATCTTGGAACCAGGTTTCGGTAAGGCAGAGTATATCAAGGTTATAATCAGTAATGATGTCAGCAAGTAACGTACAAACTTTGCATCCGTGCTTTCCAAGAGATAGCTGTTGGAGGACATTTTGCTTTCCAATGCAAGGCCACTTCACTGTGGGCCGCCACGATACATATCCACAAGAATTTCCCCCATCTCCCCACTATCCCTACCCCGCCACCCCCAACAAAGCATTCTCTAACATCCATGAAATCTCCCCCTCCCCCGCCAGCTTTTGTATTTCTTCCTGTACCGCTCCCCAGTAAGCTTGCAATTTAGGACAATCCCACTACATGTGGCAATATGTGTCCTGTTGCCCACAGCCTCGCCAACATATAATAGGGTACCCCGGGATCATGGCATGTAACCGCACAGGCATCAAATACCACAGATAAAGGACATTGAGAATGGATACAATGTGATTAACCAACACCAGGCCCTTGCCCATGCGTTTAAACACTGTTGCCCATTGACTCTCATCCCAGCTTTGCTCCATGTCCTCTTTCCACTGTTCCTGGAAGCGTACCTTACCCTCTCGGGGCTTACTGAGTAGCCTATAATCCATGACACCACCTGCCATTGAGCTACCGGAAACCAGCACAGGCTCTCAAAATCAGTAAGGCCCTGCAATATTGCAGCATCCCATTCCTTCCCACTCAGCCAATGCCACAGCTGCAGATACCCATACCGATCCCGGGGCCCGAGATCATATCACTCCTGTCCTGTCGGGACATAACTGCAACACCTCTAAGCCCCGTTGCTCACATCTTTTAAACAGAGGGTCCATCCTCCCTGGCAAGAAGGCAGAATTATCGCGAATAGTTTGTAACAAGGAAGGAATGGGCCTTAACTGTTTGCAGAAATGAGTATTTAGCCACAAGCATTCAACCTGCCTCACAAATAGATTGCTGACCTCTGCACCTCACCCTCCTTGCCATTACATAATGGCTTTCGATTTGTAGCCATTTGTGGTATACACCCTCTTGCCAATAGACTATATTGGCTAGCTGTGCTGCCATATAGTACCAATATAAATGGGGTAGCACTAGTCCCCCATGCATTCGCGATCGATACAGCACCAACCGAACTACGCTCAGGGGCCTCTTCTTCCACTGAATCTTTTCTAAGTCTCTACAAGGGATGTTCACTGGCAAAGTCTGGAAGAAATACAACAATCTAGGAAGATCGCCATTTTCAAACAGGCTATCCGGCACATCCAAGATATGGGGTACTTAGCCCAACGCTCCAAATCTGCTGACACCACCTTAAATAGCGGCAGATAATTAAGGCGATACAGACTGTTCAGATCAAGAAGTAATTAGATCTTACCTGCTAATTAGTGTTCCTGAAGGAACGACAGTCCAGTCCCTTTACTTCTGGGTTGCGCAACCCTTCCAGCAGCTTGGAGGCTGAGCCCAACCTTTTTGGAGGTGGAGCGGTATAAATACCACTGAGACCACCCACCAACTCCAGTAATCGAATGAAAAAGCAGACTAAACAATTTTCTATGAACAATCAACAAACCAAAACCTAAATCCACCAAGGGATACTTAAACAACCAAACTCCTCTTTTTTTTTTTTTTTTTTGTGGCAATAGGAAATAGGAGTAAAGGAGGAGGGATGGCACCGGAGGGAGGTGGTTTGCCCGATACTGCCCGAGGCGACTTTCTCCTGCCCTCCTTCACCCAGAGCTGGTTCCACGCTTGGTCCGCAGCTCCGCCCTTGTCTGATAGGCCTTCAAGTCCGACGGAACCGGGTGGGATCAGGGACTGGACTGTCGTTCCTTCAGGAACACTAATTAGCAGGTAACATCTAATTACTTCTTCCTTATCGTCACTCCAGTCCAGTCCCTTTACTTCTGGGATGTATCAGAGCAGTTCAATCCTGGGTGGGATCCGGCAAACCGGACTGAAGAACCGCCAGACCAAACCGAGCGTCCGCTGAACTCTGTACGTCCAGCCTGTAGTGCTTGGTGAAGGTATGCAGAGAGGACCAAGTCGCCGCTCTACAAATATCCAACGGGGGAACTAGACTGAACTCTGCCCACGAGGTAGCCTGAGCCCGGGTGGAGTGCGCCCATAGTCCCACCGGAACCTGCTTCCCTTTTAGGATGTAGGCGGAGGCAATCGCTTCTCTGATCCACCTGGAGATGGAGGCCTTGGCCGCCGCCTCCCCTTTGTGCGGTCCTCCGAACTGGACGAACAGTCGGTCGGATTTCCGGAAAGGAGCTGTGCGGGAGAGGTATCGCTTCAAGGCCCTCTGGACGTCTAGCAGTCGCAGCTTGCTATCCCTACCTTCAGGTCCCTCGGCAGGACAGGCCGGGAGGGTAACTGTCTGGTTCATATGAAAGGGAGAGATGACCTTGGGCAGGGAGGAAGGTACCGTGCGTAGGACCACCTTGTCCTTGAGAAAGGACAGGAAGGGAGGTTGGGAGGACAGCGCTTGTAATTCGGAGACCCGCCTGGCCGAGCAGATAGCGACCAAAAAGACTGTCTTGAGGGTTAAGTCCTTTAGGGAAGCCTCCTTTACCGGTTCAAAGGGTTCCCCGACCAAAGCATTTAGTATAAGATTGAGATCCCAAGGGGGGATCACCGACCTCCGTTGTGGACGAAGACGTCTAACCGCCCTTAGGAACCTGGAGACATCCGCGTGGGCCCCTAGGGGCTTGCCGCGGACCTTACCTCTATAGCAAGCGATGGCAGCTAGTTGGACTCGTAAGGAACTGTGCGCCAGGCCCTTGTCAAAACCCGCTTGCAAGAATTCCAGGACCTTCGGGACTGAGGCCGAAAGGGGTTTCCTTCGGTGCTCCGCACACCACGCTTCGAAGATGCGCCAGACCCTTACATAGGAGAGACAGGTCGAGCATTTCTTCGCATTCAACAGCGTTGAGATTACTGCTCCTGAATAACCTCGCTTCAGGAGACGCGCCCTTTCAATAGCCAGGCCGTAAGCGAGAATCGATCCACGTGAGGCATCAGCACCGGGCCTTGCCTGAGCAGGTCCCTTTTGCAAGGGAACCGCCAAGGCCGGTCGGCTAACAACCTCACCAGATCCGCATACCAGGGGCGACGCGGCCAATCCGGGGCTATGAGGATCACAAGTCCCTGGTGAGACTCCACTCGCTGGAGAACCTTTCCGATCAGAACCCAAGGCGGTAACACGTAGAGAAGACCCTCCGCCGGCCACTTCTGAGACAGGGCATCCAGGCCTTCGGACATTCTTTCCTTCCGTCGACTGAAGAATCGGTCCACCTTGGCTGACGAGAACCTTGCCATGAGATCCATGACTGGGAGCCCCCAACGGGCCACTATTTGGTCAAAGGTCTCCTGCTGCAGTTCCCACTCTCCGTGGTCTATCCTGTGCCTGCTGAGGTAATCGGCCGTGACATTGTCCGTGCCTGCTACGTGCTGAGCCGAAAGCGCTTCCAGGCGATTCTCCGCCCACTGGAAGAGAACGTCCGCCTCCTTCTCCAAGGCGGGGCTGCTGGTGCCGCCCTGGTGGTTGATGTAAGCTACCGTGGTGACGTTGTCGGAGAGGACGCGAATTGCTCTTAGTACTAGGAACTCGAGCGCTCTGAGCGCTAGGGTGACAGCCCGCAATTCCAGTCTGTTGATGGGCCATTGAGATTCCAATGGAGTCCAGCGGCCCTGGACGAACTGGTCCTCGCAGTGAGCCCCCCAGCCTGCCATCCGTTGTCAACAGTACCCATAGATGAGGCTCGAGGGGCATCCCCCGCTCCAGATTCCTTGGGCACTGCCACCAGCGAAGGGCTCGTTTGGTCCGCGGAGCACAAGGTAACTGTGTTGACAGGAGATGATGTTGTGGAGACCAACGACGCAGTAGGGCCCGCTGTAACGGACGCATGTGGGCCCTGGCCCAAGGCACTACCTCTATCGCCGCCGCCATTGTGCCCAGCACCTGAAGATAATGCCATGATGAGGGGTTTCACCTGCTCAGAAACTGCACGACTAGCAGTCTTAGGTCCCTTGATCGCGTTCGAGACAGGAACACTCTGCCCCTTCCGGTGTCGAATCTTGCACCGAGATATTCGAGATCCTGGGAGGGAGTCATCCTGCTCTTTGCTCGGTTGATGACCCACCCCAACTCCTCTAGAACCTGAACCACTCTGGCCGTCGCCGAGCAACTTTCTTCTTCCGACTTTGCCCGGACCAGCCAATCGTCTAGGTACGGGTGTACCAGTATTCCCTCCTTCCGAAGGAAAGCCGCCACTACCACCATCACCTTGGTGAATGTCCGTGGAGCCGTAGCTAGGCCGAAGGGAAGGGCCTGGAACTGAAAGTGGCCCCCTGGCACAGCGAATCTTAGGAAATGTTGATGGGACTTCCTGACCGGAATATGCAAGTAGGCTTCTGTCAAGTCGAGGGACGTCAGGAACTCCCCGCCCCTTACGGCTGCGATGACTGATCGTAGGGTCTCCATGTGGAAATGTGGGACCCTGAGACAGCGATTGACCTGTTTTAAATCTAGGATTGGCCGAAAGGACCCTTCCTTCTTTGGCACGACGAAGTAAATCGAGTATCGACCCGATCCGAACTGGTCTGGTGGTACTGGAACCACTGCCCCGAGTGCAATTAGCTGTGCGAGGGTTGTCTCTATCGCCGACCTCTTCGCAGGAGATCCGCAGGGAGACTGAATAAATGCTGGAGGTATTTGCTTTGCAAATTCGAGAGCATAGCCCTCTCTGATCACCTCTAGTACCCATTGATCCGAAGTGACCCGGGACCAGGCGGGAAGAAACTGCCTTAGGCGACCTCCCACTGGCAGCTCTTCCCCCTGGACCCCCGTCGCCTCATTGTTGTTTTCTAGGGGCCCTGGAGAAGGAGGAAGTCCCAAAGCCGCGACCTGCTCCCCGAAACCCCCGGAAACCTTGACCCCTAGAGGGGAAGCGTCCCCTGGAAAAAGAGTTGGATCTGGCTGGGCGAAACCTACGAGTGTCCCTAGCCTGGGTCCGCGCCGGGGGCAGAGGACGACCTTGTTTCGGTCTATCTTCCGGGAGCCTGCCTCCCTTGGACTCGCCAAGGTCCTTTACCAGCTTCTCTAAATCCTCACCAAACAGCAGCTTCCCCTTAAAGGGAAGTCGACTCAGGCGTGCCTTCGAGGAGGCATCCGCTGCCCAATTCTGTAACCACAAATAACGCCTAGCTGCCACCACCAAGGCCATGTTCTTGACCAGGCTTCTGATGGAGGTCATACTGACTATCCGCCAAGTAGGCTACTCCGGATTCCAACCTGGCAGCGTTGGGCTGAGCGTCGCCCGCGGAGCCCTCCGCTGCCTGAAGTTGCTGTGACCACCTTAAACAGGCCCGAGCTACCCAAACTCCCGAGACGGAGGCCTGCAAGGCGAGAGCGCTTACGTCAAATGCTTGCTTCAGGAGTGTATCCAATTTTCTGTCCTGAGAATCTCTTAAGGCCGTGCTGCCCTCAACTGGGATAGAAGTCTTCTTAGTGACCGCTGATAACGCTGCATCCACTCTGGGAGACTTCAGCAGCTCTTTGTCTGCCTCTGGAAGAGGATACAGACGCATCATGGACCGACTCCCCTTAGGCTAGATTCCGGTTGGTCCCATTCTTCCTGGATCATCTGACGCACCACTCTGTGGACCGGAAAGACCTTCTGGGATCTCCTAATGGCCTGGATCAATGGATCCTCCAACGCCTCCTCCTCTGTTGGCGTATCTGAGGCCACATTGAGCACTTTTAGGGACTCATTAATTAATGCCAGGAGTTCTTCCTGACGAAAGACTCTAATAATCCTGGATTGGTCTTCCTCTGGAATCTCTCCCTCTTCCAGCTCCTCTTCTTCTTCGTCCAAGTCCCTGTCTGAGTAAGCCTCCTCCGGAGTGCCCTGTGAGAGGGCTGCTAGGGGCTCCTCCTCACTCAGACGGGGGCACTTATGTGGCATGCCGGATTCCGGATTGCTTGCTCCCAAGAGCCTGGCTGACTTGTCTTCCATCGGTGGACCAGCCTCTCCTGCCCCTAAGCCCTGCTTGCGCAAGCAATAGGCCTTGTGAAGGAAGAGGATGAAGTCCGGGGAGAAAAAATCCCCGGTCCCCCCTTCCCCCGCGGGGAGGGGGGCAGGGAAGGAGTGGGTACGTCCGAGGACGTAGAAGGAGGGACCCGTGACCCTCCCTCCCCTCCTAGGAGGTCGCCTGACCCCTCAGAAGGGTGAGTTATGGTCAAATTAATTTCCTGCTCCACTGAGGCACAGCTCCTGCAGATTCCTGCCTCTGCGGAGGTGCCCCTGCGTGTTCCACAGGAAGGACAGCGAGACTTGGTCACCATGACTAGGGCTGGGAACTTCCCACTGTGAGCACTCAAAATCACTATTTCCCCCAGGGAGGGAAACTGACAGCCCCTTAGTTTGGTAACTAAAAGAAAGCAAAGGAAACTCAAATCAGTTAGAAATTAAATGAATTAAATGAAAAGAATTAAAATTAAAATTAAATTAAAATTAAACTAAATCAAACTCCTTTTCCTCCAACAGAGGTACTTGCGGTTTTAAACAGCTGTATCTGGATCCTGGGCCCGACTCAGCGATCCTAGCCAGTTGGCTCTACATGTGGTAGGCCTCAACACGTGGAGCCTGAACGGGGGACCGCGAGCCTATTCTCCGGGCCATGCTGTACTCCGGAGCTGAAGTTGCTGCTTTTCCTGCAACCGCCGTTTTAATCTCTCCCCCACAGGCACCGGGAATAGGGGGTCTCGCCTCCATGTCCTGCTGGTTTGGGACGGGTCCGGCGGGAAACGCTGACTAGCAGCGCAGCCTCCAGCGCTCAGCCACCAGAAGGGCTTCGGCGCGAGGCAAGTCAGATCCGGGGTGAAGGATGAAGGAGGAAGTGCAGGAGCTGGCGTTACCGCCGCCGGGCAGGACAGAAATTCTCCTCGAAGCTGCGAGGAGAGAATCACCTCCGAGGCCCGATCCGGGGAAGGGGGGGTGGAGATAGCAGGCAGTAATTAAAGGAGTAGAGCCCCAGAAAACCAAACGGAAGGCAGACCAACAAGGTAAAGAAATAAAGCAAAATTAAAGCAAATTAAATGAAATAGATAAAAAGTAGTACTCCAGTAAGCCCTAGGCTTACAGAACCCTCCAGCTGCTTGGAGGCTGAGAATACTGGAGTTGGTGGGTGGTCTCAGTGGTATTTATACCGCTCCACCTCCAAAAAGGTTGGGCTCAGCCTCCAAGCTGCTGGAAGGGTTGCGCAACCCAGAAGTAAAGGGACTGGACTGGAGTGACAATAAGGAATGCTTATTGTCACCCTTAAGTACACTAAAGAGCGCTCCACTCAACGAAATGGTAAGGTCTTCCGAAGTTCCAAGACTTCCTCATCCATCAATGTTAAATTTAAGGCTTCAGTTTTGGTATAGTTAACTCGGAAACCCGATAAACGCCCATATCGTTCCACCACCTCCAAGAAGGCCAGCAAGGAGCTTTGGGACTCCCGAATGAGCAGCAGAATATAGTCTTCAAACAGCGAAATCTTGTGGTGCTCCGCTCCTACTTGCAGTCCCTTCACATCTTCCCTACCCCTTATATGCATCGCAAAAGGCTCCACTGACATGGCAAACAACAGGAGAGAGAGGGGACACCCCTGCCACATACCCCGCTCCAGGTTAAAGAATGTCGAATAACCGCGGCTGGCGTGGGTTTGGCATATAGCGCTTGCAACCACTGGATGAACCTTTCCCTGACCCCAAATCACTTAAATACGTCCCATATATAGGCCCATTCGACTCTGTCAAATGGGCCTCTCTGCATCGACCACTAATATCATCGCTCCTACCTTTTCTTACTTGGCCACCCATATCAAGTTTACCGCCCATTTATTATTATCAGCTACCTGGCATCCTCTGATGAAACCCGTTTGATCTACATCGATTAAATACAGTAGCAGGGCCGGATTTACGTATACGCCATGTACGCCATGGCGTAGGGCCCACAGCCGGCAGGGGCCCACAAAAAAAGAACCAGTTTTTTTTTTTTAACTCAATTAAAAAAAAAAACCTGGTGGCTGCCGCCGCGGGGCCCCCTCTGCTGCCGCGGGGGCCCCGTCTACAAGCTGGTCGGGTCGGGTCTCTCTCCCTCCCTCCCTCCCTCCCTCGCTGCAGGCTGCAGGCTGCGAGAGACGCGAAGATAGAGCGTCTCCTCGCGTCTGTGTTAAGCCCGCAGGGGCTGATGGGATTCCCCATCAGCCCCTGCGGGCTTAACACAGACGCGAGGAGACGCTCTCCCTTCGCGTCTCTCGCAGCCTGCAGCCTGCAGCGAGGGAGGGAGAGAGAGACCCGACCCGACCGGACCGGACCGGACCGGACCCGACCAGCTTGTAGACGGGGCCCCCGCGGCAGCAGAGGGGGCCCCGCGGCGGCAGCCACCAGGTTTTTTTTTAAAATTAAATTTTACTTTAGGCCGGGGGGGGGTAGGACTGGTAAGGGGCTATGGGGGGGGGGGGTAGGACTTGTAAGGGGCTATGGGGGGAAGAGGACTGGTAATGGGCTATGGGGGGGGTAGGACTGGTAAGGGGCTATGGGGGGGGGGGGAGGACGGGTACTGGGCTGTGGGGGGGGTAGGTGTGGTAATGGGCTAGGGGGGGGGGTGGGGGTGGAAATGGACTGGGGGGGGGTAGGGCTGGTAATGGGCTATTGGGGGGGCTGGGGCTGGAAATGGACTTGGGGGGGGTAGGGCTGGTAATGGGCTATTGGGGGGCTGGGGCTGGAAATGGGCTGGGCTGGGCTGGGCTGGGCTGGGCTGGGGGGGTTAAGGCTAGAGGTGGGCTGATGGGGTTAGGACTGGTAATGGACTGTGGGCTGTTGGGGGGCTTAGAACTGGCAATGGGCTTTGGGGGGGTTAAGACTGGTAATGGGCTGTGGGCTGATGGGGGCTGTCTGGTAATGGGCTATGGGGGGGGCTAGGACTGGAAATGGGCTGGGGGGTTAAGACTGGAGGTGGGCTGATGGGGTTAGGACTGGTAATGGGCTGTTGGGGGGTTAGAACTGGTAATGGGCTTTGGGGGGTTAAGACTGGTAATGGGCTGTGGGCTGATGGGGGTTGTCTGGTAATGGGCTATGGGGGGCTAGGACTGGAAATGGGCTGATGGGGGGTTAAAACTGGAGGTGGGATGATGGGGTTAGGACTGGTAATGGGCTGTGGGCTGATGGGGGGGGTAGGACTGGCAATGGGCTATGGGGGGCTGACTGGAAATGGGTTGATGGTGTTAGGACTGGAAGTGGGCTGATGGGGGGTTAGGACTGGTAATGGGTTATAGGGGGGGCTTAAACTGACAATGGGGTGATGGGGGTTAATGACTGAAAATGGGGTGATGGGGGGTTAAGGACTGTAAGTGGGGTGATGGGGGGGCTAGGACTGGTATTGGGTTGGGGGGTTGCTAGGACTGGAAATGGGCTGATGGATGGCTAGGACTGGAAATGGGCTGATGCAGGGACTAGAAGGGAATGGATGCTGGGTGAGGCTGGAACTAGAAGGGAGCTGATGTTGGGGGAGGATTAGAATGGGATGGGGCTGGAAGAGTAAAATGGAGAAGGGAAAAATATTTTGTGTGGGAGGGATAAAAAATCTACAATTGGCCGGGTATTGGGAGAGTAAGTGGGGATTGAGGATGGAGGGGTAAAATTTGAGTGGATGAAATAGGAATGAGGAAAGAGCAAAAGGAGAAAGATTAGTATGTTAAAGCAGATGTAGAGAGGAGAATGGAAAAAAATCTAGAAGAGAGAAGAAAGGACAAATGGACAGCAGCAGACGATGGAGAGTTAGCAGAAGACACGAAGAAGAAACCAGAAGAAAGTGGCTGGAGCAATTGCAGCTGAAAAAAATGCACAAAAGGTAGAAAAATATCTCTTTATTTTGAATTTATTAATTGGAATATGTCAGCTCTGGTAAATGTGCATCATTAACATCTGTGCTTTGTTTAGTACAAGAGCAAATTAATGTATAGTTTTATTTCTACAGTGTTGTACATTCCAAGTTTGGCTTTTGGGATTCCCAGTTTAATTATTGTCTTCCTATTTCTAAATTGTGATTACTTGTTTGGTGATGGTCTATGTTCTGCATGTGTAACTGAGCTGAGGTGTTCTGTTTATATAATTCCTATTTGACATTGCCACTTGTTCTCTTTCCCCAGTAGGTCATGTATTGTTGTTCTCTGAAATGTATTGGTTTAATATTTGCAGTGTTGCCTTTTGATTGGTAGAGTATGGTGCTTTGTGAGTCCTGGTAGTGCTGTTAGGATACGGCGGGTTTACTATGGGCAGTGTTTGTAGTAGTTCCTAATGTGTCTGGCAGTTGGCACTGGATTATAGTAATGTAGAAATCTTTTAGTCTTTCTTTATCCATACACTCATTAAGAGGCACGTTTACTAAAAGTTAGTATATGGTAACATTATGCAAATATTTATGCAAATGATGCCCCTTATGCAAATGAGGTCAGCACCCCCCTTGGGCCGCCCCTGCTGGGGGCCCACAATTTTTGTTGGCGTAGGGCCTCACTCAAGGTAAATCCGGCCCTGTACAGTAGACACACACTAAGTCGATTGGCCAGTATTTTGGCTAAGATTTTTGCATCTATGTTAAGCAAAGAAATGAGTCTATAGGAGCCAAAGCTCGTAGCATCCTTCCCAGGATTCAACAATATGCTGATGCCTTCCTAACCCATGGTGGTTGGCAGACCATCTACCTCCCTCACCCCCACTGAAAAGCGTAACCAATTCCAGGCTCAGGGAATTACTAAATTTCTTATGCACTGCAGCTGTGAGCCCATCCAACCCAGGCGCCTTCTCGCCTACCAACCCTTTAATTACCCCTTGCACGCCACCAATCCCAAGTAGGCTTTGATCTTCTCCTCCCCAGCATATAGCTGCCAGTAGAAATGCTAGAATGACAGTTTGATGTCCTTGCTCCCCCCAGGCCCAGCCTCCTCCCACTCTATCCACTACATGATACACTTGCCTGGCTTTTAAGCATCATGCTAGTACTTCCCCCAGTTTATTGCGATGCTCATAGAAGCACTGTCGTACAAGGTGTAACTGGAAAGCCAAATCCTCCAGCTGAAGAGTATGTACATAGGTGTGTACGTTTTCCACATCCCTCCCTCCCTAGGGGCCACGCTGTCCCATATGAGCTCTAACTGGGCCAGGGAACGATACTCTTCTTCTAGCTGTTGTAGACGTTGCTTCTTGCACTTGGCTCTTCACATTAGAAACTGACCATGCAAAAAGGCCTTAAAAACACATCCCAAACGATACGTCTAGCTATCTTGCCTTCCCCATTGGAGGTGGAAAAATTCATCGATAGATTTCTCGACAGACATCACCACCTCTGGGACACGTAACAAACTGTCATTCATCTGCCAAAATCGGCGACCTGGTTGGTGCCCCCATCCTTCCAACTCCACCCAGACTGGTCCATGATCAGATCACGTGATGGGCTCATATACCCAGTGGCCTTCAGTAGTTCCTATATCTTGACTAAGATGTGGTCGATGCGCGAATAAGAATGGTGAGAGAATGAATAGAAGGAGAACTATCGAGCCCTCGGATTACCCACCCGCCAGCCATCTACTAGCTGCCACAAATGCATCAATCTCTGCAGACTTTGCCTATGTACCATTTCCCCTCTCCTCCCACTGTCCTGTCAATACATTCGCAGGCAAAGGACGACATTGAAATCCAAGGTGACCACGAGACCCCTCTACAAAGCCTGACAATTCCACCTCCAGCCTATCTAAATATTGCCCCTGTCCCTGATTGGGTGCATATACACAGACCACTGTAATTAACCATGTTCGTATTAACCCTATAAATTGCCATGTAGCACCCTTCTTAATCGTACAACTCCCCAGTTAAGTCATATTGCAAGCTACTGTGGAGCATAATGACCCATCTAGCCTTGCCTCCTCCCTGCTTAGAAGTCGCAAAGTAACGTTGATATTGCCTGGCCCGCAACAGGCCCTGGTGCCCTATCTGGAGGCGAGTCTCTTGAACACACACCAGGTCCCAGCTGAGGCGTACCACCTCCTTACCCAATAGCTGTCTCTTACGGGGGAGATTTAAGCCCTTAACATTTATTGATGCGATTCTAAATAAAGCCATTGTTTGGGTTCATTTCAAAACAGTAACATGCCATTACTTCTTTTATACCCCAACCCCTCCCTCTTCCACCCCTCTCCCCTCCCATCCCCAATGCCCACCCCCCTTCCCCCCCAAATCCCATGGCCGCCTATTCCACCCGGCAGTTCTCTCATAAGAAAGTTAACACCCTCCCTTGCCAGCCCCCACAAACTCAAGCTTAGAGAAAGCTTTAGGTATCCAGACCCCCTTACGCTTCCTTCCCCCTCTGCAAAAATCCAACCCCACCAGACATACTGTATTAACACTAAACCCCATATATCCAGGGGTTGAGCCTCAGTCATTAGCTATTCCCAGGCTAGGATCCGCTGACTGTCTCCATAGACGGCGGCTCTTCTCCACTCTCTGCCACTTTGCATCCTGCTGTCTGCGCATCTGAGCAGCTGAGGACATGAAGACATCACGTTTTCTTGAGCCGTGAAGCCACTCCCCCTGAGGTCAAACTGCCAGTCTTCTTTCTGACAAAGCAGCAAACTAATATTGATCTGAAATAAAACATAACATCAACCCATACAAACTGAACATGTTCTATAGTCCTACAGAAACAGAGGAATGTAAGAACTTCCGTTTCATAAAATTTAGAATTTAATCCCCCTTTTTTTTTTTTTTTTTTTTTTAAATAATATAAACAATTAGTTATCTATCAAGATAAAAATATAGAAGCCCCGATACTTCCTCTTCACTTAAATAACTAAAAAGGGAGGGACCCTGGACTGGCCCGGAGAATACTCAAGGAAAGATAATTAGCAGGTAAGAACTAATTTCATTTTCCTTTTCGCTTCTCCGGGCCAGTCCAGGGAAGGTTAGGGCAATACCAGAGCAGTACCTAAACTCGGGAGGGACCAGCCAACCCTGCAATAAGAGCCGACGCGCCCACTTTTGCATCTTCCCTGGCATGAACATCCAAGCGGTAATGCTTCGTAAACGTATGCAGCGAAGACCACGTCGCTGCTCTACAAATATCTACTGGAGGCACAAAAGCAAATTCCGCCCAGGAGGTTGCTTGAGCCCTAGTAGAATGAGCTTTCAAGCCAACTGGTGGAGATCGTCCCCCAGATTTGTAAGCCGCTGTAATAGCACAGCGCACCCAACGAGCAATTGTTGATTTTGAAGCTGGAAGCCCCTTATTGCGCCCAGCATACTGAACAAATAGCCTATCCGTCTTTCGAAAGGGCTTTGAAATCTTTAAAACACGACCAAGATCCAATTTCCTGAGAGCTCGATCGATCTGGCCACTACCTTTGATGCTGCCACAACCTCCAAGTCCTGCAGACCCTGAAGTATTTTCACCCAAGTGCAGCCTCATTCCGTCTTTCCAGCATGCGTTATAGCCATGGTGAAGGGGAAGAGCCATCGGTAGCGTAGGCCCTTAGTACGGAGCAACATAGTGATATCTTTCAATTCTCGGCGCCACTTAAATGTAGTGGGGGCTAGATCTTCGAAGATTTACACCTCATTGGAGTTCCAAAGAAGAGAGTCCCCCTCTGTCTTGCTCTGGTCAGAACTTGCATTTTAAATGGGGTAAGAGTAGAAACAAACCACTACGTACCACGGGACATTCCACCTTGCTGGGCCCACTGCTCTATGTGCTCTGTCCAAGACCACCTTTGGGGCCTCCCAGTCTCCATCCTACAGTACCTTAACAAGTTCTGTGATAACTGCCCCACAATCTGCATACTTTGGATCTTTTGGAAGGCCTTGAAACCGCAGATTACTGCGCCGGTTGCGGTTCTCGAGGTCCTCCAATTTGTCTGCCAGATCCTCATATTTTTGTTGCATGCCCTGCAGTTTGCTGACCTGATCCATCGCATCCAACTGCATCTCCATCTGTGTTTCCACTGCCTCCACTCATGCCCATACCTCATGCAGTTCACTTCAAAGATATGCCACTATTGTGGCGAAGTCCCCGCGAAGCAAGCTCAGTTCCTGCTTAATTTCCCGGAACCAGCCCCGTAGCTCTGTCGGGCGAAACGCTGTCCTCGCCTCCCGACTCCGAGCTCTCCTCTGGGGCCGTGTGCGCTGGTAGTGTGCACCGCCTCGGTTGCTCTGCGGCAGCCATTTTGGCAGACTCTCTCCACAACCCTGTTGTGTGTACAAAACCGAACTCTTGGAGTTCGGCTGCCTTTTTCCGTGCTGCCATTCGCTAGCTCCTGTTTCCCCGGAGAAGAACATTCCACTCCCACTAGTTCACCGCTCACCTAGGGGGCCTTGGACTACTTATTTCTGAGCTGGATTACGGGGTCTAACTCCTTGCCGCCATCCCAGGCGGAGACGTCAGTTCCTCGTCTTTC
The DNA here is from genome assembly GCA_033557465.1 of Ichthyophis bannanicus. NCBI lineage: Eukaryota > Metazoa > Chordata > Amphibia > Gymnophiona > Ichthyophiidae > Ichthyophis > Ichthyophis bannanicus. The sequence continues at coordinate 363,526,958 of CM066033.1, read as the reverse complement.
TACTTTTTGATGGCATAAACAACTGATCTGCGTTAACCCACTGCACTCTCTTCATTAATTTACAGACGTCTATCATATCTCCCCTCAGCCATCTCTTTTACAAGTTGAAGAGTCCTAACCTTTTAAGCCTTTCCTCACAGGGGTAGCCTTCCATCCCCTTTACCATTTTGGTGGTTCTTCTCTGAACCTTTTCTAATTCCGCTATATCAGTTTTAAGATACAGTGACCAGAACTGCACACAATATTCAAGGTGTGGTCGCACCCAGGAACAATATAGAGGCATTATAATAGCCTTAGTTTTATTCTCCATTCACTTCCTTATGATTCCCAGCACTCTATTTGCTTTCTTGGCCACTGCTGCACACTGGGCAGAGGGTTTCAACATATTATGCATGACGCCGCCTAAATCTTTTTCTGGGTTGTTGTTTCTAAGGTGGTACCTTGCTTCATGTAACCAAAGTTTGGGTTGATCTTTCCTAGGTACAAAAAACTTTGCACTTGACCACATTAAATTTCATCTGCCATTTGGATGCCGTGTCTTCCAATTTATCAAGGTCCTCTTGTAATTTTTCACAATCCTCTTGTGTTTTAACAACTTTGAATAATTTTGTGTCATTTGCAAATTTGATCACCTCGCTTGTTATTCCCATTTCCAGATCATTTATGAATATGTTAAAAAGCAGGGACCCAGCACAGATCCCTGTGGTACTCCACTATTTACTTTTCTCCATTGAGAAAATTGGTCAGCTGAAAGGACAGATTATAGAAATGTATAAAATCCCATGTGGAGTGGAACAATTAGGTGCAAATTGATTATTTACGCTCTCAAAAAATACAAGTAGGGGATATGCCATGAAGCTAGAGAGTAGTATATTTAGAAAAGGCCAAAGAAAATATTTTCTCTCTCAGCGTATAATTTAGTCTTTGCAACTCACCACCTGCAGATGTGGTAAAAGGAGGAAGTGTAACTGGATTTTAAAAAGATTTAGACAAATTCCTGGAGAAAAAGGTCCATAAAACAGTTATTGAAGTGGTCCAAGAGAAAGCCTCTGCTTATCCCTAGGGATAAGTGGCATGGAGCTGGCTACTTTTGGGATATGACAGGTACTTATAACCTGGATTGGCCATTGTTGAAAACAGGACACTGGGCTTGATGGAGCTTATGTTCTTATGTTAAGACAGAAGCCATAAAGGCATTCTTAAGAAGCACTTCTACCCACTATTCCTTTCCCTCCAAGAAGGTAATCTCTGGGTCACAGTTTGGTGTTCTTCTTCCTGAGAGACTATGAACTGCGACACAGGATCAAGAAGAGGAATTAATGCAGTAAGTGGCCGGATACCCTCCAGGTGATGATCCACCCGCTAATCTCACCAGAGAGCAGGCTCTACATCATGCAGAGCTGCCAGTGTCCCAAAAGAGCATAGGAAGATTCCTTCTACAAAACAGGAGGATCCCGGAGATACTAGCCTTCCACTAGGGAATTACCTTGTCCTCCTCAGACTTACCTTCCGGAGTAAAGAATTTCTCTATAGCATCCTAACCAACCACCATAGGTAGGCTGCTAGAGAAACGGATAAGCAAAAGGGCAACATAGGGATGTTTAACCCCCTTACTGCTCATGACGAGGTGCTTGAGGGTCCCCGGATTCCCCCATAGGGGAGGCCTGGGCTTTGGACCCCCACAGAGGGGGCTGTCAAGTAGCTAGAAGAGACTAAAAACAGTCCATGATCTGTTTCAGCAGCAGCACTTAAGTCAGTTGAAAGAGTCCCCAGAGGGCCTCAGGAGCCAACAGACTTGAGGCTATGACCACATCACCAAGCCTCCCACCCTGCAAGGATCAAGCAGCCATCTGAAATGTCCTCAGTGCCCACCAGCAGGAAAAACAGAGAAGCAGCAGCAGGGGCCACAAAAACTGCATCGGGCTCCAGGCCCCCTGTAGGAGGTACAAAACATGCTGAAAAAAGTGCCCCAAGAATTCCTGCCACAATCAGGGCCAAAAATATCAGCTGTGGATAAAACTGCTGGGGAGTTGCAAGCTACATCGTGCTACAGAGCTCACCACTGTAGCGGCAAAGGGGACAAGACCATGAAAAAAGTCAACCGAAAAAAAAAAAAAAAGCGCAAGAGCTGGAGTGGAGGAGTAGCCTAGTGGTTAGAACACTGGCTTAGTAACCAAGCAACCAGGGTTCGAGTCCCACTAGCACTCCTTGTGGCCTTGGGCAAGTCACTTAACCCTCCATTGCCTCGGAAGAAAGGCCTGGCAATCTACTTCCGGTGACACTGCCAAGAAAACCCAGGAGCTTCTGGGTCGCCAGGAGTCAGGACTGACTCGAAGGCACACATTGCATTGCATTGCAAGAGCTGCAATGAAAAGGGAGTCCAAAAAGAGAGATTCACAGCATCTGACAGGCTAATCAGGAAAACCTGAGCAGAGAAGTCCCAACAGGCAGCGATAGAATTAAATACAACACATTCAAATCAATGGAAGGAAAAACACAAATTCAGAAAAAAGAAAAGAAAAAAACGAACACAAGCATACAGACTGAGGACCACAAGAGGGAATGGGGGGCTTGAGCCTGACTTACCAACCCACCTCAGGTCTTCCTGTCCTCTCTCTGGCCCACCAAACACTAGCGGTCCCGAGTAGATCCTTGGCCAGGGCAGATGGCGCCGGGCCCCTATGGGCCTGAAGAGTGCCACCAGTCTTCCTCCGAGGCCTCCACTGTGGAGTTCAAGGACGGGGAGTCACCGGACACACGCCATCACCATCCAATTCCCCAGTATCGGAGAAGGTCCCCGCCAGAAGATATGGGGTTTCGGAACTTCGTTCTGGATATGTCCAAGGTTTTGGCTTTCTTGATAAGGAAAGCGTAGTTACTCACCTGTAACAGGTGTTCTCCAGGGATAGCAGGAATCAGTTCTCACATGGGGGTGACATCGGCACCAATGGAGCCCTCGTGCGGAGCAAATCCCCAGCTTTCTAAGAAAGCCTTTGGGAATTGCATTGCGCATGCGCGGTCTCCTTCCTGCCCAAGGGTGCCATCTTTCTCAGTCAAATGACATAGCTAAAAAGACGGCAAAAGAAACAAAATAATAATAGGACTGCAACTCCAAGAGGAGGAGAGAGGGTTGTGAGGACCGATTCCTGCTGTCCCTGGAGAACACCTGTTACAGGTGAGTAACTACGCTTTCTCCAGGAACAAGCAGGAAGTCAGTCCTCACATATGGGACTCCCCAGCTATAGGCTACCGAGAACCCACAGCTGAAAAATAGGCTCTCTCTATGAGAGCTGCAAGCAGCCACAATAGGAATCTAACTGAGAGAGTAACACTCCGGTAGCCTGACACCAAAGGGTCAGAGGGTAGGAGTTGCCTAGACCTCAAAAAGGTTACGGAGTACAGCATGGCCGAAAGAACTGTCCTGTTGGGACTCCCTATCCAGGCTGCAATGGGTTGTGAAAGTCTGACCCGAAGACCAGGTGGCAGCCCGGCACATGTCTGTCAGCGGAACAGAGCGGAAATGAGCCACTGATGCCGCCATAGCCCTGACTCGGTGGGCCATAACACGACCCTGCAACAGAAGATCAGCCGCCCTGTATGCCCAGGCAATACAGTCCGCTACCTAGGTGGACAGCGTACGTTTGGAGACTGCCATCCCCAGTTTACTGGGGTCACAGGATACGAAGAGCTGAGAAGCCCTTCTATGGCCTTGTGTACGCTGAATGTAGAAGGCCAAAACCCTCTTACAGTCCAGGGTATGCAGAACTGTCTCTGCCCGACTGGTATGTGGCCTGGGAAAGAAGGTAGGCAGGGCTACCTCCTGGTTGAGGTGGAACGAAGAGACCACTTTCGGAAGGAACTTGGTGCGAGTGTGGAGCACCACCCTGTTCCTATAGAACCTTGTATAAGGCCTATTGGACACCAGTGCCTGAAGCTCACTCACTCGCTGAGCCGAGGTGAGTGCCACCAAGACAACTACCTTCCAAGAAAGGTAGCGTAGATGGCAGGTTGCCATCGGCTCAAATGGCGGACGAGTAAGCTGTCCTAAGACCACATTCAAATCCCACTTAGTTGCCGGGGGGGGGGAACCGGGGGCTTCAGCAGAAGTAGGCCTCTCAGGAACCTGGACACCAAAGGATGTGCAGAAAGAGGCTTTCCTTCCACTGGGAAGTGGTGTGCAGCGAGGGCACTGAGGTGAACTCTGATGGATTTGGACTTAAGGCCCAAATCTGAAAGATGGAGAAGATACTGCAGTACCACTGCAACCTGGCTGGAGAAAGGATTTTCTTTCTGCTGTTCACACCAAACCCCAAACCTATGTCACTTAAAAGCATAGGTCCATCTAGTTGACTGCCTCCTTGAGGCCAGCAAAACTTCTTCCACGTTTTTGGGAAGGAGGAATGGTGCGAGAACTACCCTTTCAGCAGCCATGCCATCAGGTTGAGGTGCAGAAGAGTGTCCCCCTTCCTGAGACAGGAGGTTGAGATAGTATCTCAGAGGGATTGGGGCCTCCACCGCTAGTTGAAGTAGAAGTGGAAACCAGGGTTGCCTCGGCCATCTGGGGGCTACCAGAATGACCGAGGCCTTGTCCTGGATAATTTTGGACAGAGTTTTGGCCACCAGAGGTGTCGGAGGAAATACATACAGGAGGCCCACAGACCATGAGATGAGAAAGGCATCGGCAGCCACCCTGTTTGGATGTGGCTGGAGCAAAACCGGGACAAATGGTAGTTGTGAGGACTCGCAAACAAATCCAGTGTTGGTTGTCTCCAGGTCTGAAAGAGCCATTGGGCCATATTTGTATCCAGCTGCCATTTGTGGGGCTGGAGAATCCTGCTTAGCCCGTCGACTAAGTAATTTTCATGGCCTGGCAGATAAACTGCTTTCAGATGCATGCCGTGCCGGACTGCAAAGGAGCACAGGTCCAGAGTTTCCTGACACAGAATGTGGGACCCCATGCCCCCCTGCTTGTTCACACAGAACATCACTACTTGGTTGTCTGTTTGCATTAAGACAGGTTGATGAACCAAAGTTTGACAAAAGGCTTGTAGAGCTAGGCGAATGGCACGAAGTTCCAGGAAATTGATCTGCTGTGTGCTTTTGTATGGAGACCACATGCCTTGAGTGCAAAGTCCCTGGCAAAATCAAACCAGACTAGATACCGGTGTACCGAGCCGAAGGCGGGAAGGGGAACCGATGTCGAACCGGCAAGAAAGAAAAATAAACGTCTAACTTTAATCAACTTTTTTCACGGTGACTATGGGACCACTTCTGCTGGGCTCCGCGGAAAAAAGGAGACTAGCACCCTTGGGCGGGAAGGGGACCGCACATGCACGATGCATTTCCCAAAGGCTTTCTTAGAAAGCTGGGGATTTGCTCCGCACAAGGGCGCAGACGTCACCCATGTGAAGACTAACTTCCTGCTTGTTCCTGGAGAAAAGGCATTATAGATAATGTCAAGTCACAATACAACATGCAGTATGCATGAAAGTTATCTAAGCAGAGTGTCCTATATTAATTATTTGACTTACCATCTTGAATCAAGAAAAAAAAAAAAAAGGAGTACCGCACTGTTCTCCTCCATCCCTCTCAAAAACCCTATTACTGTAGCACATTCTGAACAGGGTCCTTGAGTATCTCATGCAGCTGTATCCTGCCCGGCTCAAACTGTAAGTTATTTCAGAAGCTTTCCTCATGTTTTCACACTTGAACACACTACACCAATCCCATTTTTGACTGCTGTAATAAGCATATATGAAGCAAATTAGATGCTACTGTGCAACAGTATATGTCCGAGAGAATCTGGATAATAGTAATTAAAATGCTGCACATATTTTGGGTATATTCAAACATGCCAGCAACACTGAAAATTCTGACGTGCTACAGGGCAGAGTCTTCAACTAAGGAGTAATGGGGTTTAGAAAATGAAGTAAGATTTATAGTACAGTCATTAATGTGAGCATCTGCAATGACCCTATTGATCACACTGGCAAGAGAAATATGCAAGTGAATGTTTTCCCATTGTAACCACTTTGGATCACAACAAGCATTGCACAGCTGCCAGGTTGGGAGTAATGGAAAGAAGAGCTGCACATTGCAAAACAAATACAAAATGAAGCTGAAAACATCTTTTAGATATACAAAATAAGTTCTAAAAAACAAAACACATACAATAGGCAGCAGTATTGTTTGGTTTTAAACTGAAAACAAAGATTTCTTAAGAAAATTATTACTTAAAAAGAATCCTCAGTGATGTTTGCACAGGCATACAATGGATCAGAATCCTTAAACACAAAACCATGCTGTGACTAGCCTACCACTTAAGCTTGGATGATGCCAACTACATGAGAAAAAAAGCAAATAAATATTTCACAAATTTATCGTTTTCATATACAAATTTATAAAAATACTAAGCACTCACAAAAATGTTAAAACAAAACACACACACACACACACGACATGTTCTCCATTAAAACTGGTCTCTTCTGAAAGGCCTCATTTAAAGAGCATAAGAAATGCCTTACTGGGTAAAACCAAGGTCCATCAAGCCCAGTATCCTGTTTCTAAAGGTGGCCAATCTAGGTCACAAGGAGCTGGCAGATTCCCAAAGAAGCACACAGGTTCCACAATGCTAGTCCTGAAGCAAGCTGGATTTTCTGGGTCCTCTTTAATAATGGGTTTATGAATCTTTCCTCCAGGAACTTGTCCAAACCTTTTTTAAACCCAGCTACACTAACGGCTTTTACTACATCCTCTGGTAACAAATTTCAGAGTTTGATTACGCGTTGAGTAAAAAAATATTTTCTCTTATTAGTCTTAAATGGGTTGCATTGTAGCTTTATTGTGTATCTTCTAGTCTCTCTACTTTCTGATGGCGTAAAACAACCGATCTGCGTCACCCATTCCACTTCATTCATTAATTTATAGACCTCTATCAAATCTCCTCTCAGTCATCTCTTTTTCAAGTTGAAGAGCCACAAACCTTTAAGCCTCTCCTTATAGGAGAGTTCTATATAAAGCTATGTTGCTTCCTTTTTTTCATTGTAAGCTGCTTTGACTTTTAGACCAAGCAGCATATAAGTCTAGCAAAATAATATAGGCATATCCTTCCATTCCCTTTACCATTTTTGTCACTCTTCTTTGTACCTTTTCTAATTCAGATATATTCTTTTTAAGATATGGCGACCAATGTTCCCTCTAAGCTGCGCTGGGTCCGCCGCCAACATTCCTGTCGGCAAGGGGGGGTGCAGTGCGATCGACACTTGGCCCCTCCCCCCACCGGCGGGCCCGGCGCAGATTAAAGGGAACATTGTGAGGGTGCTGCAGCGTGTGTTACACCACATGCCGCAGCACTCTCGCAATGTTCCCTTTAATCTGCCCCGGGTCCTTCGCCGGCATTCCCGTCGGTGGGGGGAGGGGCGGAGCGATCGATCACACTGCACCCCCCCACCTGCAGGAATGTTGGCGGCGGACTCAGCGCAGCTTAGAGGGAACATTGATGACCAGAATTGCACACAATATTCAAGGTGCAGTCTCACCATGGAATGATACAGAGAATGTTTTATTCTCTATGCCCTTCCTTATGGGTCCTAGCATTCTATTTGCTTTCTTGGCCTCCACTGCACACTGAGTGGAGGGTTTCAACATGTTATCCACGATGACGCCTAAATCTTCTGCCTGGGTGGTGGTTTCTAAGGTGGTACCTTGCATCATGTCACCGTAGTTTGGGTTGTTTTATAGGTGCAAAACTTTGCATTTGTCCACATTAACTTTCATCTGCCATTTTTTCTAGGTCCTCTTGTAATTTTTCACAATCCTCTTGTGTTTTAACAACTTTGAATAATTTTAGGTTATCTGCAAATTTGATCACCTCACTCGTTATTCCCATTTCCAGGTCATTTATGAATATGTTATAAAGCAGCGGACCCAGCACAGATTCCTGGGATACTCCACTATTCACCTTTCTCCATTGAGAAAACTGGCCATTTAGCCCTACTCTCTGCTTTCTATCTTTTAACCAGTTCCTGATGCACAAAACTACACTACCTCCATTCCCATGACTTTTTAATTTCGCCAAGAATCTCTCGTGGGGGACCTTGTCAAAGGCTTTCTGAAAATTCAGATACACTATAACAGACTCACATTTGTCTACTTGTTTATTCACACCTTCAAAATAATATAACATAACAGATTAGTAAGACAAGACCTTCCTTGGCTAAATCCACGCTGGCTATCTACATGTTCAGTAATTTTATTATTTTATTCTTTATAATGATTTCTACCATTTTGCCCAGTACTGATGTCAGGCTTACCTGTCTTTAGTTTTCCGGATCACCCCTAGAACCCTTTTTTTTTTTAAACTGGAGTTACATTATAGATTTACATCAAGTTTCAGTCACAATTTAAGGTTTTGTTTCTATGAGCGTTCTGAAGATTGCTGTAACATTGAACTTTCTGGCTGTGTCCACATTTCTAATGCATAGCACGGGACAAAGCCTCTCTCTGTCATCCTCCTTTCCTCCACCCTCAAAGTTAATCATATTTTACCTGTAGCTTGATTATAGGAAGCTTAGGAGGTCAAAGCGTATGAAAATGGTAATCTCCCTAGACATTTTACCAACATTACCTGACACAAAAAATGCCAGCATCCAAATATCATTAGTGCACTCTCCTGAATCTATTTGGGCAATTGAGAGGTTTGGGTTTGCTTCAAAAACACTAGATTTTGGGGTAGTTTTGATTAATTCGGTTTGAAATCTGATCATCAGTATCTTTACATTATTTTAACTGCCATGTTCAACCACTTCCCATTTAAGTCAAGTAACTTTACCTCTGTAGTAAAAAGCTTTACCACCCCAGATTAGTTCTTACAGCCATAGCTTTGTGACCCAGTCATTTTATAACATAAAAAGATATTATTGTTCTCTAGACATTTCAAGGGGATAGCACAGAACTTTAACATTCTTCCTTATAAGCTTTGACCCAAAAGGACTGCTCAGAGAAGGATTTATTTGAATGGAAACGCATAGTATAAGCCAAAATGGAAACAATTCTGCCTTCCCTGGAAGAAAGTATCAGATGCCTTTGTTCATTTTAATTTTACTTAAAGAGGCAGTAGTTAGATTACTGAAAATTATCAACTTAACTGTTGGTTTTAGAGGATTTATTTATAGGACAGCTTTTCAACAAAGTTTTATTTTATTCTTGTATGATGCTATGCTTGTTGACTTTTATATTGTTTGCTTTAATGAGGGAAACATTTTACACACCAGATCATTTTCTTTCCTTCAATCCTGCTTGATCAGTCCAGATGAGTGGGTTATGCTCCCTTGCCAGCAGGTGGAGGCAGACTTGAGCATCTTTTATTGAGTTTATCAGAAGGTATATCTGCTGGTGCAGCACCATGAGAAGCCAGTATGACTTACCAAGCACAAGATTAAAAAACTCAGAGAGGGTCGATCCCAGAATTCGTTTGAGGTACTGGCATCCTAGGCAAACCTTAAGCCTTGCGTGCTCCCCCCCCCCCCCCCCACAACTGTCAGAATCTATTGTTTAGCTTTGAATTTCCTGCTCTTTGACACCCATCAACATCCCCCCAGAAGCTTCTGCCCTAGGTGACCGTCTAACTTTTCCTAATGGTTGGGCCAGCCCTGAACGCAGAACCAAAGAAATAGACTACAGAAATGCACAGGAAGCTCAGAGAAACCAAAAGCCTATCTTGCGATCTCAGCAGAATAGCTTTGAAAAAAAAAAAGGGCCCCAAGAAATGCTGGTAACAACTACTCCAAGACACAACTGGAACACATGAATGTGTGGCAACAGGACGCTGCAGCCCAATACTTTTCCGGGAATCGCACCCTCAACACCCTCTCTCCAAACAGGTCGGTGCTGCCGCCTGCGGCCAGTGTCAACACAGCTCTGCAACAAAGAACCTACTCTAGGCCCAAAGAGCCAATATCTATGCTCCCATTGAAAAGAGAGCTATCTGCTCAAGCTACACCAGAGAGGCAGAATGCTTGCGCTGAAAGCAAACAGCTAGGGCCCGAGAAAGGAGGGTTTCTTCTCCTGAACTTTGGCTTCAGAAGAGCCTCCCAAAGGAAGGAAATGGGAGTCTAACTAGATTATAAAAACATAAGGACCGGAACGGGTTGCCCTGAAGCTATCAACACTCATTGCAGTCCCTGAGATTACCCATAACTGAAAACAATTGCAAGAACAAAAGGTTGACAGTCCAGGAGAAGACAGACAGTCTTCTAACTAAGATAACTCAGCTCCTGACCAGGCCCAGAAAAATGGCTATAGTTTGCCAGCACGGCATTAGGCATTCCAAAATATACTACATCACTACCATGTCCGTGGGGTTCAAGCGACCTTAGGGCAAACACAGTGCCAGGTTTCTACCCCAGGGAACCAGAGAGCATTCAGAGGCACTCTCGCCATACATACCCCCTTGGGCAGCCTACAGACTTCACAGGGGAGAGCCCACAAGACATTCTCCCTATGATATACCTCTTCTTCCCAAAGACGGAAGACCTCATAATAAAACCTCGAGTGTCTAAGACTACAGACCAAAGGAATCTGCCTAGAAGTGAGGCACTCAGCCCCCTTACTCCAGCACTCATCGGGGAAGAAGCCCACAAGACTACTTTACGAGGAGGATTGTAAGGACATGCATTAAAGGATACATAACGTGCTCAAAAAAGGCATGACACAACCAGAGGAGCCAAGCAGAATGAGGTCCCACAACTGTCACAGAAACCCAGACACACATTGTAGCCCCAAGAAAACACTGCTATCCTTTTGTGACTTACAGTCAGAGGCAGGATACAAACCAGAGACCCTTGTGGTCTGGAATGCAGGGCTTCCACCAGCAAAGCTATGGGCCTGTCTTCCAAAGACCATGCTCCCATAGCAGAAACAGTCAAATGTCTTGAATTACATTAAGGCAGGATAGCTGCAAAGCACCACGCTTGGTCACTCTCCACCACGAGCCAAGTAGCTGTCCACAAGGCATGTGCCACGTCGGAAACAGCAATGCACATCCTTTCCAACAGAAGGCTATCAACTAGAGTTCTTTAAGAAGCCTAAAGCATAGACTTTACAGGATTTTTTTTGTGGATGTAACCAGCTGCTGAGAAGCCTGCCGCTGGGCCATCATTGCAGATTGTGCACTGTAAGGCTTGCATTATCTAAGGCTGTCAAAATAGAAACTCATGCTTTGGCTAGGCAATAAAAGAGAAAGTTACGGAGAATGCCAGGCATTACGATCAGGCCACACCTGATGAGGCGATTCTTACAAGAATAAAGGTCACCTAAAAGTTAGCTAGCCCCTGAACCACTGCTATACTCCCCACAGTTTCTTTGCCCATTCTACAGCATACCTGTGGCGAATCCGCTTAGTTGCTCTCAAAACCATGCCCCCCCCCCAAAACAGGTGACCCAGACTAGAAAGTTCGCCACATGAAAGTTCATCTGGAATTCATCCTACTACATGAGAGCAATTTAACTGTTGATAAAATCAACAGAATTGACAATGGCTGGAAGTATGCCAACTACACCCTATGTGTTCAACACAACATATAAGAACTGTCCATCTATACCAGCAGACACAAATCGCCAACTATGCAAAGTTCCCAGAAAGGCTACACGTCTATCTTACTGGGATGGTTCCCATACACAAACATGTGCTATGCCTTCACGCAATCTAAACACTATTGCTGCTGCTACTCTGAAGGAGCCACAACCACTCCACAAAGGCTGTCGCTCCCAATTTTAGTAAACATGTTTGCGTAGTATCAGATGCCACAAGATTTCCACAGAGTCTCGGCCCCCAAAGGAAGCTGACGCTAAACTCTAGCTACAATGCTAGCAAACAGACATGTGCCAAATAGTATGCTTTTTTTTTTTTTTTTTTTTTTAAACAGCAGCAGCTAGAGCCCAGGTAGGACCAATACAGACACTTTGGGCTGCTTATGAAGGAAAAGAGCTCCTTCAGGAAGCCAATCTCCCTACAAATTGAGAACACATCTTTCCTCCTATGACTCACCTGATAGAGGAATTGTTTCTTTTTTTTTTTTTTTTATAATCTTCCAGGTTGACCAGCAGGAGAAAAGCAATTGACCTCTCCCTCACCGCACCAAAATAGAGGTCAGACAGCAGTGAAAATGGCGCCATTCACGCCCAAATTCCCCCAGCTTTGCTGCCTAATCTGCTGTGTGTTCTGCATTGCTCTCCCCCAGCATGGCCAATTGGCTTTTTTTTCCCCCAACACACCCAGTATGTAACTCAGTGGGGACAAAGTAACCATTCCCGCCGAAACCAGAGCAGCCCAGGTGAACTCAGCCTTGCCTGTGCCTGCCCCTGCTGAGTGAGTTAAACTGAAAACTCTGGGAAGACCAAAGAAAACAACCTCAGCACCAGGACTGAATACTAACTACAGCCAGAGCCTTCTCCCCACTAAAGAGGACGTCAACCCTCAAGGAGAATGCCCGAGACCTCCAACTTCACCCCACATGCAGAGCTTACTCACTTGCAGCCTGCCCTGAGTGCGCTTCAGCCTCATCAAGACATGCTTACTCTGTGGCGCATCTTCCTGTCAACACACACAGACCTCCCCCAGCCCCCTCCCAAAAATTGGGGAAGAGAAGGGAAGACACCACGCACCCTGGATGTCCCCTCTGCCCTCTCCCAGAAACTGGAAGGGAGAAGGAAAATTGCCTCCATCCAGGCTACTGCACACAAGCACCTTAAACTTACTGAAGCATGGTGGTCAGGTGGGGAAAGGGGGAGTGTCCTGGCACCATCAGGTTTGGCACCGCAGAGACCTTCTGTCAGCAATGGCAGACATATGCCCCAAATTTTCACTCATCTTCCTCTTCAGATCAGTTCAGCCTGCACAGGTTTAATCAACCTCCATCTGGTGGAGACTGAGAATCACTGAGGGTTTGATGATACCATAGTATAAAGGTCGTTTGCAGCTCTCTGTTCATCAGTACTTCTCAGTCTCCATCTGCCAGGACTAGACTGGAGGGACGATGAGGAAAGTACCTTTTGAAGAAAGGGTGGCACAGTCTGCAAGAACACAGAAGCTGATGTAATGACCAAAAAGGGCTCCCCACAGGACAAGGACTATGAAGATTACTAATAGCAGATCTGCAATCTGTGAACTATCATTAAAATCATCTGTAATACCTGAAGATTGTAGGATGGCCAATGTAACGCCAATTTTTTTTTTAAAAGGTTCCAGGGGTGATCCAGGGAACTACAGACCGGTGAGAGCCTGACGTCAGTTCCGGGAAAAATGGTAGAAACCATGGTGTGAACAATGCTAAAGAGCTCCTTGGGTTTGTTACAGGCTTTTAGAACAAGGTTTTTGTGGTATTCTTGTTTGTGTTTATTAGGTTATTGTATTTTTGCATTTCCTGGTATTGCTTCAATGTAATTTCTGTTTTGTTACATCTCCAGCAGCGTTCCAGTTGACGTAATTTTCTTTTGGCTTCTCTTATGGTGTTAGAATACCACGATGTAGATCTAGGCCTATTTTTGTTGTGGTATAAGCTCTTTTAAGGTGGGAGTTGAGATGTGGTAAGGATTGTGGTATTCCATGCGTTGATGGCATCGTCTAGGTCGGTGAAATCTTGGGGTAGGGACTGTATTGTGTCTTTGAGGAATTGCTCTTTGTTAAAAGCTTTGAAGCGTCTGGTTGGCTGTTCAGTTCTCCGAGGTGTCTGTTGATTACTATGGTGGAGCTCGAATAATATAGCATGGTGATCTGACCATGGTATTGGTGTGGTTTTAGGTGGTGTCATAAGATCATGATCCAGGGTGTTATGTGGCGCGAATATGCAATCTGGTGTAGATTTAGAGCGATGAGATGGACCTAAGATGACTTGCTTGAGTTGTATGGATTCCATTGCTTTGTGAAAAGCCGTTTCAAGAGTTGTAGATGCAGATGTGAGGTTTAGGTCACCTAGAACAATGAGAGTCTTGTGTGGGGAGTTAGCTGCTATCATATCTAAGATGTTGGACGTGTCCTCTGTTGGTGCCTTGGGGAGGGGGGGGGGTCGGTAGATCAGGCAGATGAATAGGTGTTTATTTTCAATGCTAAAGAAGTCGCAGTGTTCCAAGCTTTTGGAGGTTTGCATCTTGAGCCTCAGGTCTGAATGGGCTAGAATTAATACTCCGCCTCCCCGTTTGTGGGTTCTGGGACAGTTGTATGCTGTGAATATAGTCGGTGCTATTTGATTCAGTATCACCTGGTCTGAGTTCTTGAGCCATGATTCAGTAATGCATAGGATGTCAATGTTTTTGTGAATGTGATCTATAATAGTATTTGTTTTGTTGCATATTGATCTCGCGTTTATTGGGCCTATATTTATGTAGGTGGTATGTGAAGAGTGTGATTGAGAAGTAGATGTATGTGAGGGTGGGTCTATTTGAAAGAATCTGGTAGGTTTCTTACTGGGATGTTTGTAGGGAGCAGATATGTAGGTAGGTTGGTATATAGTAGGGAGGTATGATAGGCTGTAAAGTAGGTAGTGTAGTAATAAGCATTTGTTCGGTGAGAGCAAAGGATAAGAATTAGAATGATAGCATACATTTGTTGAAAGAATGTGTTTGTCCATTTGATGACTGGAGTGGAGTTTGTGTGTCTTGTATGCAGGTAGAGTATGATGAGGTTGATATTCCATGTTAGCATCCTTCATGTGGATTGAGCTACTCACCGATTGCGAGACCTTGTGCAATAGCAGAGGTGGTATTGTTGGAATCTTGGCTGTTGGCTGTACAGTTGTAGAAATCATCTGTTATCTTGTCGGTGTTGTCTTGTAGGTTGTATTCTTAACGCAATGTGTGTTGGTTCATGCATTGGGGCTCTCGCCTAAGGGCTACACCAAGCACACTCTGGCGAGGCCCGCCAGGCGTGGGCACACCTTGGAGCGCTCAGGTGATTTGAATGCTGACCGCAGCCCTGATTGGTGCTTGGGGAGCTGATCGGAGAGGAGCACTTCTTCCTGCTTGACTCCTCGATGGCGAGCAGGACGGTGTCGGTGAGATGGAGGGTGCAGCACTTCTTCTCCGTGCCTTGGAGCGCTGAGGTGATTTTGAGAGATGTCTCTGAAGCGGGCACATATGCACCCTGGCCCAAGGGACCAGCTCCTGTGTTGATGCTATGAAGCCGCAGGTAGTTCTAGGCTCAAAGTATAAGCTGCCCATAAAAAGTCCCATAACTGGATTTGCAGCTTGAGAATTCTCTCTGACATGAGGAAAACGACCACAGAGTGTGTTGAAATGAGCTCCCAGATACTCAAAATCCTGGGAAAGGTTCAGGTTGCTCTTGGAGTAGTTGATCACCAACCCCAGCCATTCCAGCCAATGAATCACCAAGACTGTGTCCTCATTCAACTTCTGCATGGAGTCTGACTGAATCAGACAGTTGAAAGACGTGATGTAGTGGAAAAACACAACTTTAATAAATCGTAGACCTATTACCAACCCGACACAGGCCGTGTTTCTAAAACCTTCGTCAGGGGTTGATCAGGTAAGGTACTAAAACATAAAAACAAACACTAAATAAAAACATAATAGTAATAAGACATTGTGTTAGAACAGATGGCTAAATCTTGATCAATAAACCACATGTATGTACATTAATAACAAATATCATAGTTAAAGGATACATATGAATCTCATGTACAACCGATAAGAAGGATAAAAAGTGCAAATAACAAAACTAGATAAATAATTAAAACCAAATCATAATCAACGGATAAATAATATAGTATAACTAAAAAATAGAAATAAAAGAACAGATTAACAACAATTAGATAAATAAATAAATAGATAAAAAAATAGATAAAAGGAGGGGTGTGACAAGCAAACATATTGTATAATAAATACCTCTATAGAGCAGAGAAAACACAGCAAGCAATGGTCTTTTATAGAAGGTTGTGCTTGTATGACTAAAACAAATAATTAACAGATTAATAAAACTTACAATCAATATCCACATCAATGCTTAAAATAATAAAAAACAACTTAATACACAAAGAAAGAAAGCAGCAGGAGTGAAAAGAGGGGGATATATCACTAACAAGAGGAATGAATGCTCGAACTCAGAGGCTCAAATAAATCCTGAGAATCTGGGTGTACCAACAGTATGTAATCACCTAATATAAAATTAAATGAGAAATGACATATCTTCTTCAACGGCTCAGGAAACTATCTAATGCTATAGACTAAACAGTAGACTGTATCGGACTAGAGATGTGTCTGCTCTGCTCTTTAATATCTATATGCAGCCAGTCTGTGACATTGCCCGCTCTTTCGGCATATCCTGCCTTATGTATGCGGATGATGTGCTGCTGTTTACACCTATAACTGTCACTTGCCCGGACTACACTGTACTAATCAACTGCTTCAATGCAATAACGGACTGGCTACTCACTCAGAACCTCCGTATAAATTTCAAAAAAACAGAAGTCCTAATAATAACAAGAAATAAAGGTTTCTCTTCTCCACCAGTGCTGAAAGTCAGAGACGCAGAACTCCCAGTCAAATCCAATATACGGTATCTTGGTGTCACATTGGATCAACAGTTGGACTTCAAGGAACACATAAAACGCACCGTAAAAGCTATCTATTTCAAGGTCAAAACCCTTCGGCACCTGACACCTATGATTGAACCCGGTGACTTCCGCACCATCTTCCAAGCGATAGTCACACCGCACTTCGATTATGCCAATATAATACTTCATGGTCTCCCGAAAACCACCCTCAACCCTCTACAGCTAGCCATGAACGCAGCAGCCCACGTACTTTGTGGAGCCTCAAGGAATGACCACATCTCCCCCATTCTAAAAGAGCTTCACTGGCTCCCAGTATGCTCCAGAATCCTATACAAGGCCCTCCTCACTACCCTCAAGGCCTTTAACAAAATGTCACCTGCATCTATTTCCGACCTCATCATACACACTGCAAACAGACCTAGGAGAACACTGACTGCAGATACGCTACTCATACCAAGCGAATCCACAAAGCTCAACCAGACCACCATCAATAGGGCATTCTCGAACTATGCTCCTAGATGTTGGAACACGCTCCCTCCCAGCATTAGAGCAATCAAGGACCTTAGGCCGTTCAGAAAAGCCCTCAAACACCACCTTTTCCTCACGTATTATACTCATCTTGATATTCCCTCCCCTCACCCTTCCCCTCCATTCTAACCCCAAACCACAGCTATATGAGTCCAATAACCTACACCAAACCTAGAGCTAAATGTATTTGAACTAAGAATGTAAATAGTTTCCCCCAAGTTACCTCCATGTTAAATCCCTGTTCTATGTAGACGACGGTCTAATTTAACTGACCAAGTGTTATATTGTTCAATGTAAACCGCACTGATGACAAAGAGCGCAGCATATAAGAGATGTTAAATAAATAAAATCGTAGAATCTCCCGCACCACCTCGGCTGTGTGTGGTGCCCTGCAGGGAGACCGGACAAAGGCCTCAGAGTGAAATGCGTAGCCTTCCCGGATGACCTCTAGCACCCACTGGTCGGAGGCGATCCAGACCCAGGCAGGGTAAAACCTCTGGAGCCATCCCACTATGGGCCCCCCTCACTTCATTAGAGCTTTTTGGTGGCAGAGGCAGCGGAGTAAAAACCTCATCCGGGCCTACAAAATCTGTGAAAAGCCTGCCCCCTCACTGGGAAGCACCCCCTCTGGCAGGGTGCAAAACGCACCGCACGGAACCAACGAAAATCCCGAGACAGGCCCCACACTGGTGCTGACGAGTGAACTGACTTCTGTTTATCCCTGGGGAGCCTGCCTCCTTTAGACTCTCCCAAATCTTTCACTAACTTCTCCAATGCCTCCCCGAACAAGAGTTTACCCTTGAACGGAAGCCTGCTCAAGCAAGATTTAGAGGAAACATCAGCTAACTAGTCCCTGGGCCATACTGCTTTGCCTACGCTCCTCTGTTTCTCTCCTCATTCTGTCCTGTCTGATTATGGCATTCTTTTCTATTTTCTATACAGCTGTTTTTTGGAAATTGTAAACCGCTCTGATACCCTAAAGACCGATGCCATACTCTTAGCCAGGCTCCTGATAAGATCATAAAAGGCACCTGCTAAATACATGGCCCCAGGCTCCAACTTAGCCACCTCCGGCAGAGGCGGGGAGGAATCTCCTGCCGCCTCCAAGATGCC
The DNA here is from genome assembly GCA_033557465.1 of Ichthyophis bannanicus. Taxonomy (NCBI): domain Eukaryota; kingdom Metazoa; phylum Chordata; class Amphibia; order Gymnophiona; family Ichthyophiidae; genus Ichthyophis; species Ichthyophis bannanicus. Next base: position 363,508,752 of record CM066033.1, on the reverse strand, counting down.
TTGAGCTCAGCGTAAACACGCCCATGCCACAAAAGCGCCACAAACTAATGCTTGCAAACAAATGGCATTGATATCAAATGCCTGCTTCAATAGAGTCTCCAACTTTCGGGAGAGCAGTTTAAAGGTTGTGGAGGTGAGCTGAGCCGCTCCGGGCTTGCAACGGAGCTGTGGTCCCGCCTGGGAAGCGACGCCGAGGAAATCGGGCAGGCACGCCCGGGACAGCCTGCCGCTGGAGGTCCTGTGGGATTTAAAAACTGTGTGCCTCTTCTCTTCGCCGGAGAGCAGTTTAAAGGTTGTGGAGGTGAGCTGAGCCGCTCCGGGCTTGCAACGGAGCTGTGGTCCCGCCTGGGAAGCGACGCCGAGGAAATCGGGCAGGCACGCCCGGGACAGCCTGCCGCTGGAGGTCCTGTGGGTTAATTTATTTCCTGTCTCTCCGCGATAGCGGAACGCGACTGTGGGGCTTAGTCTGAAGGGGCGTGTCTAAAGGGGCTTGTTTAGCCCCTTAGACGCCCCTTCGACGCTACTGAGACGCCGTTTCCTACGGGCAGCCGGGGTATTGAGCCTGTGTGTTGGATTTCCCTTCCCATTTGAATGCTTGCTGTGCCGTAGGTTGTATGTTTTATTTTTTTTTTTCTTTTCTGTGGTTTTGTCCGTTTCAGCATGGGCAAACGGAAGGTTAGGGTTAATGCCAAATCTAAGGGGACCGATTCCGGGAATGTTAAACCGGTCGGTCCCCTTGATAAACACGTGGTTCCTCTGCCTTTGGCGCAATCTTCTCCCGATGGAGCTTCATTAAGCCCCGGGGGGAGATCTCCACCTCCCTGTCCTGGCTCTGCAGTTCCACTAGTCCCTCGGGTTTCCTTTGAGGATTATGGTTTAGTTAGATCACCTACTTTAATACCTATCCCAGTCCCTGGAATAGATCAGACTGCCTCATTGGAGACACCACATCTATCTCTTGAGACGGATGTTACCCTTAAGGATGTTTTGAAGGCCGTTAAAATTATTGACCAGAAGGTATCTGTTAAATTGAATTCCCTGGCAACTTTTACCCAGGAGGCTGCAATTGCTATGCAGCAACTGGATAATAAGATGACCGTTTTAGATACAGCCGTTACTAAATTAGAGTCCCAAATTCCTACCTTGCAATCTGTAAATGTTTCCGCTATTAAGGATTCCCTTGCCCTTCATGCTAAGGTGGAAGCTATGGAAAACTCTATTCGTCGATGTAATTTACGTTTTTTGAATTTTCCCCAATCCCCATTGCTTTCTCCTACTATTCTTTTGGAAAAATATTTTAAAGAAATATTGGCTGTATCTGATCCAATAGGAATTTCTCAAATTTACTATGTGCCTTCTATGTCCCGGAAGGAGAGCGCTGTTGAAGGGGGGATAGATGAGCTTATTCCCACAATTGCCAATCTTACCGCATTTATAGAGGATTCTTCTGATACGATTGCCTTGCGTTCCACTCTCTTAGTCACCTTTACTACCGTGTCTTTTAAACAGCTTATTCTTAAGGCTTATTTCAAAGTTAAAGATGCTAAATTTTGTGGACAAACAGTTCTAGTTTTTCCAGATGTGGCACGAGCCACCCAGTTGCGCAGGCGACAGTTTTTAGCTTTGAAGCCCCGAGTTATTGCTCTGGGGGCAACTTTTTTCCTAAGATTTCCATGCAAATGTGTAATAGGTATGGCTGGTAACATCTTCAGTTTCACTGACGTGTCACATCTGGAAAAATTTCTGCATGATAGACAGGGATTTGCTGGAGACAGCTCCGATAAATAAAATGCACCTTCTTTTAGTGGCCCCTCGGGGTCTTGTTTGCTTTATAATGTTCCATTGCCTAAGTAATATGACTTGCTCTCTCTTAATGTGGACTTTATCGCTAGTTTGTTTCTTGTAATTTTTCTATTATGCATGGTTTTCCGTGTTTTCATTTTTGTTGCTTAGATTGACCTTTATTCTTGTTGGATCATGTATTGATTTGAAAAACCTAATAAAAAAAAAAAGAAAAAAAAAAAAAGAGTCTCCAACTTTCTATCCTGTACATCCTTGAGTGCCATGCCACTTCCACTGGAATAGTGGCTCTCTTAGTGACTGCCAAAACCGCCGCATCCACCTTAGGAGAGCAGAAAAGGTCCCTCTCTTGGTCCAGAAGAGGATAAAACCACTCCATACTGTGTCCCCTTAAAGCCGACCTTCTGGCTCTGGGAGTGCTGAAATTTAAAGGGGAAGAGTCCCCTTACAAAAAAGACTGGTTCCCTGCTTACCAATTGACCTCAACTCAAGTAAACACCACCCAAGTTTAAGGAAAATACTCTTAATTGTCCCTACAGCGAGTCCAACCTATGGAATTATGTCTCTCCAGCTGCTTGGAGACCGAGATACTGGAGGCTGGTAGGTGGTACCAGCTACTTGTGTGTGCTGATGTCATGACTTTTGATACGTTCAGTCTCCAAGCTGCTGGTGAGGTGTGACAACTGTTCTTTGTAATATGTTGTGTTAAATATAAAACCGCCCTTGATCTCTGGAAGGGGTGGTATAGAAGAACCAAATAAATAAACTCACAGGTTGGGGACTGGACTGGAGGGATGGAAAGGAAACTACGGTTAAACGATGCAAAAGTTCCATATGAGGAATCACCACCTAGGGAAAGGATCTCAGGAATCATCATGGATAATACATTAAAACCTTCTGTGCAGTGTGCAGCCATGGCCAAGAATGCTAGGAATTCATAAAGAAAGGAATGTAGAATAAAATGAAGGATATATAATGCCGCTGTATCGCTCCATGGTGCAACCATACCTTGAATATTGTGTGCAATTCTGGTTGGCATATCTTAAAAAAGGATATAGCAGAAATAGAAAAGATACAGAGAAGAGCCACCAAAATGATAGAGGGGATGGAAGGATGGATCCGTACGAGGAAAGGCTTAAAAGGTTTCGGCTCTTCAACTTGGAAAAAAGGCAGCTGAGGGGAGATATGATAGAGGTCTATCAATTAATGAATGAAATGGAATGGATAAACGTAGATCGGTTATTTACACCATCAAACGGTAGAAGAACTAGGGAACACGTAATGAAGCTAAAATGTAGCATATTTAAGACTAACCGGAGAAAGTATTTTTTCACTCAATGTGTAATCAAAATTCACTACCAGAGGATGTAGTAAAAGCTGTTAGAGCAGTTGGATTTAAAAGAGTTTTGTATGAGTTTCTGGAGGAAAAGTCCAAAAGCCATTATTAAAGAGGGCCATAGATATCCACTGTTTACCCACTGGACAAGCAGCATTGAATCTATACATTTTGGGAACCTGACAGGTATTTGTGACTTGGATTGTCACTGCTGGAAACAGGATATTGGGCTTGATGAACCCTTAATCTGACCCAGTATGGCATATCTAACGTTCTAAATTACTGGCTTCTCTCACTGCTGCACCAGCAGCTCTAGCTTGAGGACATCATTCAAATATACTCAAGTCTGCCTCCACCTGCTCGCAAGGAAGCAAACCAACTTGTCCGGACTGATCTAGCAAAATAAGGAGTTACTGTTTTATCTTGTTCCTCATTTAGAGCATTATGGTGAACAAGTAAAAAAAAATAAAAAGGTGAGCGCTAAATACAAAACATAAACTAGTAATGAATAAACAGGGAGAACTTTAAAACAAACAAACAAACAAACAAAAAAAAACTACAAAAGCATCACCTCCCCAGGAATTTAATGATTATCAGAAATAAGGAGGAGGTTAATAATGATTTTGTTCACGTTATTATCAAATATCTATTCCTAAAGGTTTTTGTTAATAACGATGCTTTGCAAGAAGACAATGCCTATAGTCTTAGTTTCCTATCCAAATCTCTCTAGTGTCTTGCAAAAGTATTCATCCCCTCGGGATTTGTCCTGTTTTGTCACATTACAAACTGGAATTAAAACAGAGTTTTGGGGGTTAGCACCATGTGATATACACAACATGCCTACCACTTTGAAGGTGCAAAATATCCTTTATTGTGACACAAACAATAATTAAGACATAAGAAGAACCTGAAATCAAGAGTGTGCGTACGTATTCACCCCCCACAGTTAATACATTGTACAGCCACCTTTTGCTACAATTACAGCTGCAAGACTCTTGGAGTATGTCTCTATTAGATTAGCACATCTAGCCACTGGGATTCTCACCCATTCCTCAAGGCAAAACTGTTCCAACTCCTTCAAGTTAGATGGGTTGCATTGGTGTACAGCAATCTTCAAGTCATGTCACAGATTCTCAATTGGATTGAGGTCTGGGCTTTGACTAGGCCATTCCAAGATATTTAAATGTTTCCCTTTAAAATTACTCCAGTGTAGCTTTAGGGTTATTGTCCTGCTGGAAGGTGAACCTTCGTCCCAGTCTCAAATCTCTGGCAGACAAACAAGAATTGCCCTGAATTGCCCAAGAATTGCCCTGTATTTAGTGCCATCCATCGTTCCTTCAATCCCAACCAGTTTTCCTGTCCCTGCCGATGAAAAAACATCCCACAGCATGATGTGGTGTTCTCGGGGTGATGGGAAGTGTTGGGAAATGCAATGAGGCACTAACTCATGATGGCCAAAAAGTTCATTTTCGTCACATCTGACCAGATAACCTTCTTCCATGTGTTTGGAGTTTGCAAAACAGCAAGTGGCAAACGTGTTGTCTTATTTCTTTCTTTAAGCAATGGCTTTTTTTTCTAGCCACTCTTCCATAAAACCCCATTCTGTGGAGTGTATGGCTTCATGTGGTTCTATGAACAGATACTCCCATCTCCGCTGTGAATCTCTGCGGCTCCTTCAGCATTATCCTTGGTGTCTCTGTAGCATCTCCGATTAATGCCTTCCTTGCCCGGTCTATGAGTTTTGGTGGGCGGCCTTCTCTTGTCAGGTTTGTAGCGGTGCCATATCGTTTCCATTTTGTTATAATGGATTTAATGGTGCTCCATGGGGTATTCAGAATTTGGGATTATTTATTTATTTATTTATTTAACACCCAACTCTGATCTATACTTCTCCACAACTTTGACTCTGACCTCTTCGGAGTACTCCTTGGTTTTCATGTTTGCTTAGTGGTGTTGCAGATTCAGGGGCCTTTCAGAACAGGTATATTTATATAGGCATCATGTGACAGATCATGTGACATTAGGGTCCACCTGTGTGCAAATCAATCAACTAATTATGTGACTTCTGAGGTTAATTGGTTGGACCAGATCTCATTTAAGGGTTTCATAGCAAAAGGGATGAACACATATGCACTCACAACTTTTCAGTTTTTACTTGTGTTTTTTATATATACACAAGGTATTTTATTGTCTCTTCACTTCAGCAATTTAGTCTATAATGTTAAGTCCATTACCTAAAATACAAATGAACCTCCATTTTCATTCCAGATTGTACTTAATGCGACAAAACAGAATGAAAACCAAGGGGATGAATACTTTTGCAAGGCACTATATATTAATGCAAAAAATCCAAGGGCATGTTTACTAAACTGCGCTAATGGTTAGTGTGGGATTTACCATGCACTAAGCATGCTGTGGTAACCATTACTGAATGCTAAAAATTCCACACTAACTGCTTAGCGTAGGTTTGGGCAGAGGCTGGAAGAGGTCAGGGCAAAGTGTGGGCGTTCAGCGTAAAGTGCAGCTGTGCAGTCAGGGGGGCACGCTGATCACACATTTTGCAGTTTACGCAGGTACACTTACGATACCTCACAGTAAAATACCCCATTTTAGTAAACATACCCCTTAACAAACTTAGCCATGGCTCATATGAGCAACTACTTAAGCTTTTTACAAAAATATCCAATGACAAGAAAATGTCACGCTCTTTTGAAGTCTGAGAAAGGACGGTGTGATAAAAAATAACTGATTTTCCTTTCTCACTTTAATTATTAACAGGAGATGCTCTATTATTTTTTTGTTTTGACCTACAATTTTCATTTTTACTATTTTTTTAGAATTATAATTTGAAAAACGTATTCTCTAAATTAACATAAGATATACCATACTGGGTTAGACCAAGGACCATCAAAGCCCAGTATCCCGTTTCCAACAGTGGCCAATCTAGGTCATAAGTACCTAGCAGTTTCCCCAAAAGACACAGGTTCCTCAGTGCTTGTATTGAGTCAAGCAGTGATATCCCGGGTTCCTTTTAATAATGGTTTATAGACCTTTCCTCCAGGAACTTGTCCAAACCTATTTTAAACTCAGCTACACTAACAGCATTTACTATATCCTCCGGTAACGAATTCCAGAGTTTGATTACACGTTGAGTGAAAAAATATTCTCTCTTATTCATGTTAAATAGGTTACCCTGTAGCTTCATTGCATGTCCCCTAGTCTTTCTATATTCTGATGATGTAAACAATCGATCTATGTTTACCTCTTCCAACTCTATTCATTAATTTATAGACCTCTATCACATCTCCCATCAGCCATCTCTTTTGCAGGCTGAAGAGCCCTAACCTTTTTAGCCCCTCTTCATAGGGGTATCTTTCCATCCCCTTTACCATTTTGGTGGCTCTTCTCTCTACCTTTTCTAATAATGCTATATCCTTTTTAAGAAACGGCGACGAGACTTGCACACAATATTCAAGGTGTGGTCGCACCATGGAACGATACAGAGACATAATATCCTTTTTTATTTTCCATTCCTTTCCTTATGATACTTAGAAATTATTTGCTCTCTTGGCTGCCGATGCACACTGGGCAGAGGGTTTTAACATGTTATCCACGATGACGCCTAAATCTTTTTCCTGAGTGGTGGTTCCTAATGTGGAACCTTGCATTGTGTAACCATAATTTGGGTTGTTCTTTCCTAGGTGCATAACTTTGCACTTGCCCACATTAAATTTCATCTGCCATTTGGATGCCCAGTCTTCCAATTTATCAAGATCCACTTGCAATTTTCCACAATCCTCATGGGTTTTCACAACTTTAAAAAGCTTTGTCTCATCTGCAAATTTGATAACCTCACTCGTTATTCCCTTTTCCAGGTCATTTATGAATACAGTATGTTAAAAAGCAGCGGACCCAGTACAGATCCCTGGCTACTCCACTATTCACCTTTCTCTACAAGGAAAATTGGTCATTTAGCCTTACACTCTGCTTTCTATCTTTTGGCTAATTGCCGATACACAATAGTACATTGTCTGCTATCCCATGACTTTTTAGTTTTGCCAAAAGTCTCTGAGGAGGGACCTTGTCAAAGGCTTTCTGAAAGTCCAGATACACTATATCAATTGACTCACCTTTGTCTACCTGTTTATTCACACCTTCAAAAAAAATATAACAGATTATTAAGACAAGATCTTTCTTGTCTAAAGCCATGTTGGCTGTCTGCCATTAAGTCATGACTATCTATATGTTCAGTAATTTTGTTCTTTATGATGGTTTCTACCATTTTTCCCGGTACTGACATCAGGCTCACCGGTCTGTAGTTTCTCAGATCACCCCGGAACCCTTTTTAAAAACTGGTGTTACATTGGTCATTTTCCAATCTTCAGGTATTACAGATGATTTTAATGATAGTTTTGTTTACATTATCAGAATATAGAAAGACTAGGGGACATGCAATGAAGCTACAGGGTAAACTATTTAACACGAATAAGAGAAAATATTTTTTCACTCAACGTGTAATCAAACTCTGGAATTTGTTACTGGAGGATGTAGTAAAAGCTGTTAGTGTAGCTGGATTTAAAAACATTTGGACACATTCCTGGAGGAAAGGTCCATAAACCATTATTAAAAGGGACCCAGGATATCAACTTGATGCAATACAAGCATTGTGGAACCTGTGTCTTTTGGGGAAACTGCTAGGTACGTATGACCTAGATTGGCCAGTGTTGAAAACAGTAAACTGGGCTTGATGGACCTTGGCCTGACCCAGTATGGCATATCTTATGTTCTTATGATCACAGATTACTAATAGCAGCTCATATTTCAGTTCTTCCAAACACTCTTGAACATATACCCATCTGGTCCAGTTGATTTGCTACTTTTCTATTTATCAAATAGTTGTAATACATCTTCCCAGTGTATTGATATTTCTTTCAATTCTTCCACAGTATCACCTTTAAACACCACTTCAGTCATGGGTACCATTCCTACATCTTCCTCAGTAAACATTGAAGCAAAGAATTCATTCATTCATTCTCTCTTTTATGGCATTGTCCCCTTAGTGCCCCTTTTACCACTCTATCATCTAATGGTCCAACTGACACTCACAGGTTTTTTTCCAGGATCTATATAGCTCTGATATCAAGAGGGGGCATGTTTAGAAAATCTGGTAGTTTACCATATGTTAAGCCCCAAAGCTTAGCATGGAGATGATGTTGAACGTGCGCTAATGAACAGGCGTATGCCCAGCATGTCCACTTGCAGTTAGTGCAGGTCTGGCACCACCCATGTGTTATACTGTCTTCCACGATTACCATGGTGCAGTTACTCACTGACCTGCTGGCAAGTGCACCCACATTAACGGAAAATGTGAAACCAAGATGCACCCGTGATAACTGCACTTAGTGAATGCACACATTTCACTGCCAAAACCTGCGCTACGCGATTAGAATGGGATTTACACTGTGGTCGCATTTTTAGCACATAGTAATAGTTACCGCAGTACACTTGGAGCACAGTAAACCCTGCACAAACCATTAGCGCACATTACTAAACATGACCCTTAATGTTATACTAAACATTAACAATTTATTAGCACAATGAATACAAATAAATGATGGAAAACCAAGATTCACAGCAAGGCTGTTATTTCACTGTGTTCATCTGGCGACATCAGAAACCTGAGATGGAAATATAATCAAACACAAGCCTGTGACCAGATAACATACAGGAGCAACCTGAAATGTGGAGATCAAGATGCAAAGTATGGTGGTTGATGAGTTAGGCCACTTGAATACACGGAAAGAAGAATCAACATAAGCTATACCTTTTTATTGGCATCATAGATGTGGCGTGCTATGCTGAAAGACTTCCAGACAATATAATCATACATAAAGATGCTCCTTAAAAAAAATGTTGCCGATTGTTTATGATGGAGTGTTAAACATCCATGTTTCCATCAACCCCAGAGACTACATCCACCCCACCCATGTTCCATTAAATGAAACGCTGCATTTCAAGAGAACAAGCTACTAAGAAAAAAACGTTAACCTTTAATAGATTTATTTTAACATGAACATTTAAATCTGTTACGGTTTATACAAAAGTATGGCCATAAACAAGAAAGCTAATTCCCCTATACCATTCAGTTATATCTCCTAACAATCCTATTTCTGTCCAGCAATTAAAGAGACAATGAATATGCACGGTTTTGAAGTATTTTCCAAATTACAATACTACTTCTGAAGGAGAGGAAAAACCACCCGTGAATTTGTATTTAGTTATAAATTGAAACCATTGGTTTCATTAAACCTCTGGTTTCTAAGACTGAAGGTCACACACACTGTTTTCTTGGCAGTGCTGGAGAGCTATTCATTTATCTCCTCTGCTATAGTTGGTCTTCAAATAAAAGAATAGCCAATACTAATGTCATCTATTTGGAATTTATTTTGCACCTCTGTTATGTGGTCATATACAGCAAGTACTATACTGATCTAAGTTAAACAAGAAATGGTTTTTACCCTAGTCCCCTTAAATGTACAGAACGTCCTTAATGACATAAACCTGTTAAATAGTTTCCAGCAAGTTAAAGTCAACCTCGGATGCTAAAATGCATCGTTTACACTGTAATAAATGTATGTTTAAACTTATATATTATGAGTGGACTAGATCGATCTGAAAAAATTTTTGACGAAAGCGAGCAATCAGGTAAACTTCCTTACACAAAGCTGTGCACTATCCCTTTCTCGGCTACCAGTATCCGTCGCCTCCTCCCTCCAAAGACATGAAAATGGAAAACTATACCCCCTGGGCCTAAAAAAACCCAGAATATTAGGGAAAAGCAAAAAAGAAGTGTCAGACAACAGACACCAATTTCTCTTTGGCAATTACTGTTCAGTAGTCCGGAATCATCTTCTGGGGTTGAAGAAAACGCTAGGCTCTATGTACAACAGGCTTACAGCCATGTCAATAAACGCTAGCAACATAAAATGTACACATGATGAGTATGCAATTATAGCAAAATAAGAACGTGACAGTATTAATAACCATATTAATTGACTTACCCCATTCTACATACTCCACAATATTTTTCTCCCGTCTCAGTGGGGAATTATTACATTCATCATAAAGACAGATGAGAATATCCAGCAAGGTCTCCACACTGAAGCACTGCCCATTGGTATTAGCCGGCCCATCCAAAATAAATTGCTCCAGCTGCTTCAGACGAACCTCCCCAGACATTTTCGGTTACCCTTTTTACAACTATTTACTTAAATCTACTCTCAACAGCAGCGGCGTCGCTACGGGGGGGCAAAGGGGGGCGAGTGCCCCCCTAAAACTTTGATTGCCCCCCCTTTACTACCCCAGCCACTAAGTCGTTGCATTCCACGGCGGCTCCCACCGCCGTTTCCGTCTCCTCCTCCTCCTCGTCGTCCTCCACACCACCCCGCCGAGAAGGGCCACTGCAGAGGCGCAACGAGCTGCAACCCCTCCTCCGCTGTGCAGCGCTGCGCCGCGCCGGTGCAAAGCGAACTCAACGTGGGAACGCAGCAGCACGCAGGTACGTCTCCGGCAGACTGACGTCCCACGACGTCTCTTTCCATCGCTCCCGCCCATGAGTGACGAGGCCGGCGTAGTCCCGCCCACTTCGCCAGTGGTTCGTTGGTTGGACGCATGTTTAGACGGCTTCGGGCCGGGGGTGCCGAGGACGGAAAATGATTCAGGTCGGTTAGGTTAGGTATTTCCCAGTGTTCTCTGATCTGTAGTGGAGAGCGAGAGATCATGGTGGAGTCAGGGGAAGGCTTGGCCGCGGTTTAGTAGAACAGATTCTTTGATTGGGATTGGGAAGGGTGGTATTGCTGGGCTCGTCAGGATGTGTCATCTATGACGTAAGGCTTCTGTTTGATGAGGTTTGGGGACAGGCGAAGGGAGAGGGAATTGAGTCTGCTTGCTCTGCATTTTATAGTAACCCTTGTTGTCTCCAGTTTGTTCCCATAGTATTGGACCGTCCAACGGAACTTCTCTAAGTGATTGACACTCAGGAGGTAGGCACAAACAAGAATATATGCAGTATAGTAGCTAGCCAGCTGTTTGATAGTTCAATCTTAGGCCATACAAATATGCTGGCCATCCAGTCCCCCCTGTCAGTGGGACAGTACAAAATGCAAAAGTCTAGGTAGTAGGCCACATACATAAGAACATACGATATGCCATACTGGGTCAGACCAAGGTCCATCAAGCCCAGTATCCTGTTTCCAACAGTGGCCAATCTAGGTCATACGTACCTAGCAGTTTCCCCAAAAGACACAGGTTCCACAATGCTTGTACTCGGTCAAGCATTGATATCCTGGGTCCCTTCTTAATAATGGTTTATGGACCTTTCCTCCAGGAACTTGTCCAAACCTTTTTTAAACCCAGCTACACCAACAGCCTTTACTACATCCTCCAGTAACAAATTCCAGAGTTTGATTACACGTTGAGTGAAAAAATATTTTCTTTTATTAGTCTTAAATAGTTTGCTCTGTAGCTTCATTGCATGTCCCCTAGTCTTTCTATATTCTGATAACGTAAACAATCGATCTACGTTTACCCGTTCCACTCCATTCATTAATTTATAGACTTCTATCATATCTCCCTTCAGCCGTCTCCTTTCCAGGTTAAAGAGCCCTAACCTTTTTAGCCTTTGGACTTGGTGCCTACCAATGGTGAAAGTGTTTCTGATGTTGTAGTGGGAGATCATTTTGCATCCACTGATCACCAGATGGTGTGGTTCAGTATTAGGACTAAGGCTGTTAGAATCCATTCAAAGGTGAGGATCTTAGACTTTAGGAAGACTAACTCTGCCAAGATGGGCCAATACCTCAGGGAGTCGTTAGTGGGATGGGAACAGCTGGGGGATGTAGAAAAACAGTGGGCAAAACTGAAAGGGGATATTTTAAGGGCAACCAACCTTTTTGTTAAAATGGTAAATAAAGGTAAAAGGAAAAGGAGACCGCTATGGTTTTCGAAAGAAGTAGCTGAAAAAGTGAAGAAAAAGAGGGAGGCCTTCATGAAATACAAGAGATCACAGACAGAGGAAGACAGGCATCTGTATTTGGAAAAACTTAGAGAAGCTAGCAAAGTAGTCAGGAAGGCAAAGATTCAAAAGGAGGAAGAAATAGCCAATGCAATAAAATGGTGGGATAAGAAATTTTTCAGATATGTTAGTGAGAAGAGGAAGGGCAGAAGTGGTATTGTCAGACTCAAGGGTGCAGGGGAGGAATATGTAGAAGCTGATAAAGATGAAGCGGAATTGCTTAACAAATATTTCTGTTCTGTGTTCACAGATGAAGAACCAGGAGCAGGACCTCAGAAAACACCCACAAACAGGAACAGAAGCGAGGGACATCTTGAACAATTTTCAGAAGACTGTGTTCGTGAGACACTAGCTCAACTTAAAGTAGACAAAGCGATGGGACCGGATGGGATACACCCTAAAATACTGAGGGAACTTGGGGATGTTCTAGCTGCTGCACTGACTGACCTTTTCAATGCCTCCTTGGAGTCGGGAGTGGTGCCAAAGGACTGGAGAGAGGCTCATGTGGTGCCTTTACACTAAAGCGGAAGTAAGGATGTGGTTGAAAACTACAGGCTGGTTAGTTTAACTTTGGTGGTGAGTAAATTATTGGAAACGCTGCTGAAAGAGAAAATAGTGAGGTTTCTGGAGTCCAGCGGATCACAGGATCCAAGGCAGCATGGATTCACCAGAGGCAGGTCTTGTCAGACAAATCTGATTGATTTCTTTGACTGGGTGACCAGGGAGTTGGACAGAGGGAGAGCCCTAGATGTGGTGTATTTAGATTTCAGTAAAGCCTTTGACACTGTTCCTCACAGGCGACTTATAAACAAACTGAGCACCCTAGGGATGGATCCTAAAGTTACTGCTTGGGTTAGAAATTGGTTGGGTGGGAGGCGACAAAGAGTACAAGTAAATGGAGCTCACTCTGAGGAGAAGGAAGTTACCAGTGGTGTGCCCCAGAGATCTGTCCTTGTTCCGATTCTTTTTAACATCTTTGTTAGTGATATAGCAGAAGGGCTGTCGAGTAAGGTTTGCCTCTTTGCGGATGATACCAAAATCTGCAATAGAGTAGACACCCAGGAAGGTGTAGATAACATGAGGAGGGATCTAGCTAAGCTTGAAGAATGGTCTAGAATCTGGCAGCTGGGATTTAATGTTAAAAAATGTAAGGTCATGCATTTGGGCTGCAGCAATCCAAGGGAGCAATATAGTATAATGGGTGAAGTACTTTTGTCCACTAAAGAAGAGCGGGACCTAGGCGTGGTTGGGTCTGATGATCTTAAAGTAGCTAAACAGGTAGAAAAGGCGACGGCAAAAGCTAGAAGGATGCTTGGGTGCATACAGAGAGGAATGGCTAGCAGAAAAAAGGAGGTGATAATGCCTCTGTATAAGTCTTTGTTGCGACCTCATTTGGAGTATAGTGTGCAATTCTGGAGACCGCACCTTCAAAAGGATGTGAACAGGATGGAGTCGGTGCAGAGGGTGGCTACTAAAATGATTAGTGGTCTTCATTATAAAGCATATGAGGACAGACTGAAGGATCTTAATATGTACACCTTAGAGGAAAGGCGGGATAGAGGTGATATGATTGAGATGTTTAAATACCTCCGTTGGATAAATGTTCAGGGAGAGAGCCTCTTTCAATTGAAAGCAAGTTCTGCTATGAGGGGACATGGGATGAGGGTGAAGGGAGATAGATTCAGGAGTGATATGCAGAAATATTTATTTACAGAAAGTGTGGTGGATCTGTGGAATAGTCTCCCAGTGGAGGTGGTAGAGATGACAGTAACTGAATTCAAAAAAGCATGGGACAAACACAGAGGATCTCTAAAGGTAAAAAGGGGACTGTTTTAGTTGTTGATATGGAAGGACAGACTAGATAGGCCACGTGGTCTTTTTCTGTCATCATATTTCTATGTTTCTTCATAGGAGTATCCTTCCATCCCGTTTACCATTTTGGTGGCTCTTCTCTGAACCTTTTCTAATAACGCTATATCCTTTTTAAGATACGGCGACCAGAATTGCACACAATATTCAAGGTGCGGTCTCACCATGGAACGATATAGAGGCATTATAATATCTTTTGTTTTATTTTCCATTCCTTTCCTTATGATACCTAGCATTCTATTTGCTCTCTTGGCTGCACACTGGGCTGAGGGTTTTTTGTTTTTGTTTTTTTTATATTTATGCAATTTTACAAAAACAATCAAGCAATGCTTGTACAGAAAAGCTACTACTATACAGCACACACATTTACAAAGAATCAAATCAATAGGCAATTAAGTAAAACTTCCACAGTAGTATAGTTAGCCCACATTATGAAGGGGGGAGTAACATTCTAATAAGGAGCTAGGGTAAGGTGCAAAACCCCGATCCCAAACAATGAAAAAAAAAAAAAAGAAGAAGAAACAAATACAGCAGCGGAAGGCTGAGCCATAAACCCATTCTTAAGATGAGAACCTTACTCAAGAGGGGAAGAAGATATCATTACATGAGAGGAAACAAACGAAGACAGCTCCTCCGGTTGAAAAAATATATACTTAGCCTGTCTAAAGTAAATAATACATTTGCATGGATACCGTAATATAAAAGAAGCACCCAACTGAATCACACCAGGTCGAAGAAGCAAAAAGGCTCTCCGCCTCTTTTGCGTCTCCCTGGAGACATCTGGAAAAACGGTAATCTTTTTACCCATGAATAAGGCAGACCGCCTCTTAAAATATAGTTTCAAGATCCAATCCCTATCCGAAGGAATAGCAAACGAAACTAACATAGTAAATAGTTTTAAATTATCTTCCTTCGGTGATTGTAACAAGGCAGAAACATCTAGAACTTCCATTTCTAAAGAACCCACTACTCTTTGGCAAAGTTCCCTCTAATTTTCTGTGGGCTGTGTGCGCATAAAATATCAGCTGTGAAGCTTTTGAAGGAAGGTTAAATTTTTGTGCGCCACATAACACTCGGAGTTATATACTTTAAAATTTGACTACACGTCAGAATACAGTATGTATACCACATTGATTTTAATCAGATTAAATGAAAATAGACGATTACTAAATGAAGCAGAAAATTTCTAGTAATCACAATCACAACTTTTACATTTTAAGACATCTGTGTTGTTTTCTATCAGAATCAGAACCGTAATTTTTGTGCGCTCTGTTGTAAAGTATGTGCACTTGCTCGGTGAGGTGTGTGCGCGCGCACACGCGCACAGCTTAGAGGGAACAGTGCTCTTTGGTCTACTTTTTCCCCACAGGCAAAAAATACGCTTTAACAATTGGGGGGGTCAAATTTGGAGGCACAAGAAGGGTCTCATACATATACTTCTTAAACAATTCTACTGGGGAGATTTCAGGTACAACAGGAAAATTCAATAGGCGCAAATTTGACGCCCGCACAACATTTTCAATATTCGCCACTTTCACCCTAAGTGCCATATTATCCTTCACAATTAAATCAGTAAGTGCAGAAACCTGCCCAACTTTCTGGTCTCCGGTAGCCAACCTTTCTCGTATATCAGTCAATTCTCCTTGAAATCCAGCTGATGTATTCTCAAGATGTTCCAAACGCGAAGCCGTCAATTCCACCTGTTGAGACACCGCGGTTGATAGCTGAAAAATAGCTTCCCAGATAGAGTCCAGGGAGATTACCTTCGGGCGCTTCAAAGCAAAGCCCTTAATTACAGAAGACAGCAAGGAGGATTCCTGTATAGTTTCTCCTTCTACTCGGTGAGCATGTAATGCAGACTCCTGACCCGAATCCGTAACCACGGGGAGAACCCCGGGTTCCAACAACTGACCTCCAGGCTTCTCCACCAGCGAGACCCGCTCCTGAGATGTCACTCTCTCACCTCTCGGGGAAGCCTCGTCTCTTCTCGTGGGAGAGAGCTCCGGACCCCTAACCCGGGGCGGGAGACGCCGCTCGTCGGGGGAAAGAGATACTTCAAGGGTAGGCAGCTCCAAGTTCACCTCATCCTGGGCTGCAGCACCCGCTCGAATCTCCCCAATTTGCTGCTCAGACAGTTGGATGAAACGGTCCATCGGACCCGAGGTAATAGCAAGCTTGGGCTCCGCGGGAGGAGCCTTTTGCTTGCCCTTCCGCTTAGGCATCTCAAACACTAGGAAAACGCTGTCGCTACCATCTTAGTTACAGCCACTCCCCCCCTGAAGCAGTCTGGGCTGAGGGTTTTAACATGTTATCCACGATGATGCCTAAATCTTTTTCCTGGGTGCTGGTTCCTAATGTGGAACCTTGCATTGTGTAACCATAGTTTGGGTTGTTCTTCCCTAGGTGCATAACTTTGCACTTGTCCACATTAAATTTCATCTGCCATTTTTCTGCCCAGTCTTCCAATTTATCAAGATCCTCTTGCAATTTTCCACAATCCTCTTGGGTTTTAACAACTTTAAATAGTTTTGTGTCATCTGCAAATTTGATAACCTCACTCGTTATTCCACTTTCCAGGTCATTTATGAATATTGTGGTGGCGAAGCTAGCCCAGTGCCTATGGAAATAGGGAAAACACTTGCAGTCTCCTCCAGTCAGAAGGAAAGTGCAGGGAATTGCCACTTTAAAAGTGCAGCTAAGAATGAAAAAAGCCTGTCTAAAGCTGCTGTCCTAAGGCCACGCCCCAGCTCCATGGTAACTGAGGGTGGCAATCTAAGACAGCTGGGGGCAGGGTGGAAAGATACAGGCCAGACCCACTCATATAAGCCCCAGAGCACAGGGAGGAAGAGAGTTGAGGAAATAGCTGAATCGAGAGCTGAGGGAATAGCTGAGTCGAGAGCTGAGTCTGATTCAGAGGCGGAGTCTGGGAAGGAACCTGAGTCTGAGCATGAGCATCAGCATTACACGAGGAAGAGAGACGGAAGGGCTAATCTATGCAGGAGCCAGCATGGCCAAGGAAGTGGCAGTGAAACAGTGCTGAGGAGAATCCTAAAAGGAACTGCAAGTAAAGATTTTAGCCAGGAGTCTAGAGAAAGGTTCTCAGACACCAGTTGGAGGGAAGAGTATCCCCAAAGCCAGCTCCAGAGTTTGGACCGGTACCAGGGCTATAGGAAGCCTGCAGTAGATTCAAAAACCCGGAGGTTTAAGCCAGGAGAGATTGCTGGGAGTGACTCAATCATAAAGGCTTACCAGGAGACGCTGAGTCCAAGAATCTCACCTCAAGGAGGGCTGGTAAGAAAACCTCTTAACAGAGAAACCTTGAATGCTTTAAGACTGTTGAAACATTTGGTAAAAGATCAGGAATTACCTTGCTTTGATAGCAGCTCTGAGTCCCGAGAGAGGTCTCGAGGGGAACAGCTGATTAGGTTGTTCAACGAAGCTGCAGAACCTGATTGCTCTGAATGTGAGTCAATGGAAGTTGGAGAAGGTGATAGTGAATTAAGTCAACCTGATCAAGAAATGGAATGTGATTTATCCATAAGGGTAAAAAGAGAATCTTCTGAGTTATAAGCTTGAAGAGATTCCAGTTTGTTTTATGTGCATGTATGTTCTGAAAGGGAAAGAAAGTTTTAATTAGTGTGGCTGCTGTTTTAAAAGCAAGAGACTTGTTAAGGAGGAATGCCTAAGGTCTCTAGAGCAACTAATTAAAACCCTGATTAAGTTGAAGCAAAGAAGAAAAGTTTATTACAGGAGTATTGCTGTCTGAAAGTCTTCAATGGACAATTAATTGCAAAAAGCATTGTGAACTGAAACCTTTATTTGGAAGAAAGCAATCATTACTTGTTGAAGCAAGCAAGGGCAATTGATATCTGTGGAAAATTTACCAACCTTTTATTTTCTTGTGGAAAAAGTCTTTACATGTGTTATGCCAAGCTTCTTTAGAAGTTCCTGTTAAACAAGGGAGGCGAATAAAATTTCCTGTGTTGCTTTCAAATCTTGGCTAAAGCTCTTTATTACAACTACAATCAACTGCTCAAGGAACTACAACTCCCAGAGGCCTTTGCCCTAGGAGTACATATTAAATAAAATATTGAAAGTACAGCCCCCTTTCCTCGTCAGGCAACCGCCTAGGCGGGGGTAGGCGGCGACAGGTGGCGTAGTATTTAGGATTTCGCCTTGGCCACCTGTTCCCAAGACAACGGAACTACAAGAAAAAGAAAAAAAAAAAGGGAAATTTTTTTTTTACATGCACTGAGGATACAAGCAGCCTGCTGGAAAAGAAGGACCCGGATCAACAGCAGAAGGACCGGACTGGAGCAGATTCCTGAGGCCGTGACCTGCTGGCTGATAAACCCGAGTCTACACCTGCCTAAGGTAATCCGTATTTATAAAGGGGTATAAACGGATACCAGTGCCAGGTGGGACTACAGCAGTGCGCCAGGAGAGCAGAGGAGAGAGGGCCTATATTTTGGGAGCCGCACTTGGTGGTTTCTCTCTCTGTTTTTTCGTTTCAGCTTCTACCAAGGATGGAGCAGACGGAGCTTTTGAGATGGATGGCCAAACAATTCCAGAAACAACAAGAGATGTCGGCACGGACACTGGAACACACGGCGGCCATGCTCCAGGCCCAGCAAAAGCCGCTGCTCGAGGCGATGGGTGATTGGCTGGGAGCACAGAAGCAAGCAGCAGAATCCCCAAGGACAGTACCAGGTTCCTTAAGGGATGTACCAGGGTTTGGGATACCTGGGACTGGGACATTCCCTTTTGGGCAATTAGCAAAAGGGGATGATGTGGACAATTTTCTAGCAGCTTTTGAGAGGGTAGCTCTTCTATCCGGTTGGCATAAAGATCAATGGGCCATACGCCTTGCCGCTTCCTTGACGGGAGAAGCGCTAGCAGCCTATAGGTTTATGCCTGTGGAATTAGCCACCGAGTATAAAGAGCTACAAAAGGCAATACGAGACCGTTTGGGCCTAAACCCCATGGTCTACCGCCGCCTTTTGCGAAGCTCTAGATTAAAACCTGGTGAAACACCGCGTGCTTTGTGCCAGCAGATTAAAGGGTTGGCATTAAAATGGCTGACGCCTGAGACTCAAACGAAGGAGTCATTATTAGATGGTATTATCCTGGAGCAGTTCATGGACGCTGTTCCAAAAGATATGAGATCCTTCCTGATCCTACAAGACTGCAAGACCACAGAGGCAGCAACCTCACTAGCTGAGCGTTACCTAGAGGCCAGGGTGGCAAGCCCGGTTAAGGTGGGTGGTCTAACGCAAGCAGTCGAAGTAGCCTCAGAAAGGAAAGGAAAAGCCATGTGGGGAGAAGGGATGAAGGTAATGCATCTAGATAAGCCCAGATATATGCCAAGAAAATGTTTTTCTTGTGGGGAAGAGGGACACATGAAAAAAGACTGCAGAGCTAGGACAGCCGTTATGACCTCCCATTCTGAAGAGAGGGGAGAAGGATTCCTCCTAGGTGTAGAGGTGGAGGGTGTCCAAGTAGAAGCTTTGTTGGACTCCGGTGCGGACCAGTCTATGATCTCGAGGAAGCTCTGGAAAGAGATAACATCCCAGATTGGTCCGGTTCCCGAGCCTCAAGAAAAGTGTATAAGGATACGATGCATTCACGGGGCAGCCTCGTCATACCCCATTTATACTGTCTCAGTGAAAGGTTTAGGGCTAAAGCGGAAAATTCCTGTGGTGGTAGTACCAAGGCTCCCACAAGCGTTAGTCCTGGGAAGGGACTGGCCCCAGTTTAGGCGTGGGATAGCAGAGGGTCTCCAGAATAGAACAGGTAAGACATCCACCTTAGCACCACTAAAAGACCCAGAAGACAAGAGAGAAGCTCCACCAGGGGATTCACCTCATTTTGAAGGTGGGAAAGTACCCCGGGGGAATGAGTGTAAGGGAGAACAAGCAATATCTACACATACAAGGAACACTAAGGCTAGGCCGGTTCCCCATCCTTTGTTTGGAACCGAACAGTGACAGGCCAAAGGGGGGATAGCCAATAAGGAGAACATCCCTAAAAAGTCCCACTTTGTCCTTAGGTTTTGCCGCACTACTCCCAATGCAAAAGTTCCTAAGCGGGCTATGCAAATGGCAGCCGGCTTTGATATATGTAGCGCAGAGGAGATAATCATCCCCCATCAGGGAAAAGCCCTGGTAGAGACAGGAATACAAGTAGAAATACCCCCAGGCTGTTATGGACGCTTTGCCCCTCGTTCAGGTTTAGCCTGGAAAAATTTCATTGATGTAGGCGCCGGAGTAATCGACCCCAACTATCGAGGGACGATTAAGGTGCTGTTGTTTAACTTTGCAAGAGAAGATTTTAAGGTAAATATAGTGGACCGTATAGCTCAAATGATCTGTGAACGGGTTGGATTTCCGTCCCTGGAGGAGGTAACGGAGTTAACGCCTACCACTAGGGGGCACGGATGTTTTGGTTCCACCGGTAAGACAGAAATAAAAGGGTCAGCTGCCAGCTGTGAGGTAACAGAGGAAGAAGATCTGGGCCCGCAATTGACTGATTGCAAGGGAGATCCAGTCCCCAGGATAGGGGAAGAACTTTCCTGGCCTCAGCAGCAGGAGTTATTAGGGCTCCCACGGAAGTTCCCTAGTGCCCGGGCAGGACCGAGTAGCCTTGGCTCGGCTGGCCACAGTAAAGGATAGGATAGG
The DNA here is from genome assembly GCA_033557465.1 of Ichthyophis bannanicus. Taxonomy (NCBI): domain Eukaryota; kingdom Metazoa; phylum Chordata; class Amphibia; order Gymnophiona; family Ichthyophiidae; genus Ichthyophis; species Ichthyophis bannanicus. The sequence continues at coordinate 363,487,997 of CM066033.1, read as the reverse complement.
TAAGAATCAGGTCACACAGGACACCCTTTCGCGTATTACGAGCTGTGCTGAAGTTAATACGCCAGCCCGTAATATCTTAAGCAGGGGGATATTGGTGGCGAAGCTAGCCCAGTGCCTATGGAAATAGGGAAAACACTTGCAGTCTCCTCCAGTCAGAAGGAAAGTGCAGGGAATTGCCACTTTAAAAGTGCAGCTAAGAATGAAAAAAGCCTGTCTAAAGCTGCTGTCCTAAGGCCACGCCCCAGCTCCATGGTAACTAAGGGTGGCAATCTCAGACAGCTGGGGGCGGGGTGGAAAGATACAGGCCAGACCCACTCATATAAGCCCCAGAGAACAGGGAGGAAGAGAGCTGAGGAAATAGCTGAATCGAGAGCTGAGGGAATAGCTGAGTCGAGAGCTGAGTCTGATTCAGAGGCGGAGTCTGGGAAGGAACCTGAGTCTGAGCATGAGCATCAGCATTACACGAGGAAGAGAGACGGAAGGGCTAATCTATGCAGGAACCAGCATGGCCAAGGAAGAGGCAGTGAAACAGTGCTGAGCAGAATCCTAAAAGGAACTGCAAGTAAAGATTTTAGCCAGGAGTCTAGAGAAAGGTTCTCAGACACCAGTTGGAGGGAAGAGTATCCCCAAAGCCAGCTCCAGAGTTTGGACCGGTACCAGGGCTATAGGAAGCCTGCAGTAGGTTCAAAAACCCGGAGGTTTAAGCCAGGAGAGATTGCTGGGAGTGACTCAATCATAAAGGCTTACCAGGAGACGCTGAGTCCAAGAATCTCACCTCAAGGAGGGCTGGTAAGAAAACCTCTTAACAGAGAAACCTTGAATGCTTTAAGACTGTTGAAACGTTTGGTAAAAGATCAGGAATTACCTTGCTTTGATAGCAGCTCTGAGTCCCGAGAGAGGTCTCGAGGGGAACAGCTGATTAGGTTGTTCAACGAAGCTGCAGAACCTGATTGCTCTGAATGTGAGTCAATGGAAGTTGGAGAAGGTGATAGTGAATTAAGTCAACCTGATCAAGAAATGGAATGTGATTTATCCATAAGGGTAAAATGAGAATCTTCTGAGTTATAAGCTTGAAGATATTCCAGTTTGTTTTATGTGCATGTATGTTCTGAAAGGGAAAGAAAGTTTTAATTAGTGTGGCTGCTGTTTTAAAAGCAAGAGACTTGTTAAGGAGGAATGCCTAAGGTCTCTAGAGCAACTAATTAAAACCCTGATTAAGTTGAAGCAAAGAAGAAAAGTTTATTACAGGAGTATTGCTGTCTGAAAGTCTTCAATGGACAATTAATTGCAAAAAGCATTGTGAACTGAAACCTTTATTTGGAAGAAAGCAATCATTACCTTGTTGAAGCAAGCAAGGGCAATTGATATCTGTGGAAAATTTACCAACCTTTTATTTTCTTGTGGAAAAAGTCTTTACATGTGTTATGCCAAGCTTCTTTAGAAGTTCCTGTTAAACAAGGGAGGCGAATAAAATTTCCTGTGTTGCTTTCAAACCTCGGCTAAAGCTCTTTATTACAACTACAATCAAATGCTCAAGGAACTACAACTCCCAGAGGCCTTTGCCCTAGGAGTACATATTAAATAAAATATTGAAAGTACAGCCCCCTTTCCTCGTCAGGCAACCGCCTAGGTGGGGGTAGGCGGCGACAGGTGGTGTAGTATTTAGGATTTCGCCTTGGCAGTATGGCCATGGAAAGCGAGGCAGAGGTCTTGTTCGCTTGGGTGGAGACCCGCCTACCGGCCCTTTCGGCGGCGCATATCGCCGGAAAAGACAATGTGATGGCGGACTTTCTCAGCAGAGTTCAGGTCGACCCCGGGGAGTGGGAATTGAACCCTCAGGTGTTGGCGCAGATAGTTCGCAAATGGGGGCCTCCGATTATGGCGACGTTCCTGTCGGCGAAGACAGGGCGGTTCTTCAGCAGGCGGAGAGAACGCATGTCCGAGGGCATCGACGCACTAATTCAGCCGTGGCCGGCGGACGGTCTTCTTTATGTCTTTCCCCCGTGGGCGTTGATCGGTCGGGTCGTTCAGCGCATCGAGGCGCACCGGGGGCGGGTTTTGCTGGTGGCTCTGGATTGGCCAAGAAGGCCGTGGTATGCGGACCTGGTTCGCTTGCGCCACGGAGTGGCTTGGAGACTGCCTCCACTTTCGGATCTGCTTCTTCAGGAGCTGTTGCGGATGCCTCAGGTGGATCGATTCTCGCTTACGGTTTGGCCCTTGAAAGGTCTCGGTTGAGGAAGAAAGGTTATTCTCCTGAGGTGGTTGCCACGCTCCTCCGGGCGCGGAAGCCTTCCACATCGCTGGTGTATGTGCGGGTGTGGAGGTTATTTGAGGATTGGTGTTCGCGTCGTGGGGTTCGCGTGGCTACGGCTTCGGTGTCGGTAATTCTCAGTTTTTTGCAGGACGGTTTTGACAAAGGCTTGGCGGCCAGTTCTCTGAAGGTTGTGATAAGGAAGCTTATCATAGCTCAGGTAGGAGCTATAGAAAAGATGATGTGACTCTGAACAAGCAACCTGTCAGTTCTGGTAGAAGCAAGAAAACAGAGTTTTCACATAAAAGACTACCAGTCCCAGAATGCACCAGGTTTCCAGCAGCCATGAGAGGGGCTGAAGTGAGAAAATGTGTGTGCAATCAAGAGAGCTATGAGGTAATCCCTAAGCACTCATCTCAAAGGGCAGGGCCTGATTCAAGACAGCTGCACTGTGTTAGGGAGCAGCACACATTAGGAAAGAATAAGAATAGAGATTATTCTTCAGATAACAGCTTCAGGGAGAGCTTCAGCAAGGGCTACAAGCTCCAGCCCAGCTTCAGAAAGAGATACAGAGACAGCAACGGCTACAAGCACCAGTATCACCTGGAGAAGCAGAAGCCAAGCCAAGCCAAGCAGATAGAGAGAGAAGGAAACTCTCTGGAAGGAAGAGAAGAAAGGCCATTGGAAGGTCTGGGAGATTCCAAGGCAGTACTCATACTGGGAGGTATTCCAAAAGCCAGCAGAGTCCATTGGACTGGATTCAGCCAGAGGAATGGAGTGGCAGAGATAGGAATCACCAGTGGCTACCTGGAAGAGAGAAGACTGCATGTGGAAGGGACTTTCAGACCAAGGCCAGAAGGTATGTGAGAGGAGATCCAGTGTCCAGGGATCAAGATTGGAAGGCTGGACATCAGAATTGGGTTACATATTGGCCAGGCTATACAGAGAGGAATAATGATAGCAGGAGAGGCTCAGGTATGAACACTGATCCAGACCCTATCTATAATAGAGAATGGCAGCAAGGGAATAAGCATTCTCATGATAGTGCCTTAATGAAAGACTCGTCTGTGCCAATGTATGATAGTGACCCTATGATAATTGATACAGCAGATGAAAGTACAGTTTACATGGACTGTTCTCTATCTAAATGCCCTTGCTAGCTTTCTATGAGCAAACACATCAGCCATCACAAAGAAACCTAACTTTGTTCTTTATTTCCACTGCAAACAGCTCTTAAAGCAGGATTTGGGTTCACACAGTAGCAGACAGCCAGCTAAAGGCTTACAGCTGGTCAATTGATAGTAATTAGGGCTGCACCTGATTGTGTGTGTGAGCAAGGGAGAATCACTGCTGAGATCGGCGTGGAAAATAAGCAGAAGTTAACCTAACCAGCAAAGTTTATTCTTTACTTTGTGCCTTTGTATTTGGTAATTATTTGCTAAGAAAACATTAGCTAATTGCCTGACAAGCTGAAGGTTGTTTTCTGGTTTACTTTGTGACTTTTTGTTATCCATTTTAAACACTGCAAGCAAGTAACCTCATTTATAGTGCTATCAAGCATACATGTGCTGGGTGAATTAAACCCCATCAATAAAAGAAGTATTTTATTGATCTTACCACTTGGTTTCACAACTCAAATTATTGTCATCAGCTGTGTTTGGGAGTGAATGAACTACAATACCCACAATACCTTGCAAGAATCATATGAATATATGCATCGTCAAGATTGTGTAAGTTCTCACCCTAGGCAGCCGTCTGACAAGGTGCAGGTGGCAGCGTTGGCGTGCTACCGGGGCAAGGTTCTGGGGGTTTCCCTAGGGGCGCATGCGGACGTACAACGTTTTCTCAAGGCGGTCCTCAGGTTGCGTCCTTCGCGCAGAGTGTCAGTTCCTTCGTGGGATTTGAATCTCATTTTACAGGCCTTGGTTCGCAAACCCTTTGAGCCCCTTCGGAGAGCTTCGGTTAAGGATCTGACCCTGAAGACGGTATTTCTGGTGGCGATCTGTTCGGCGTGGTGCATCTCAAACCGTTTTTGTCCATTTCTCGGGATCGCGTGGTTCTTCGGCCAGTGCCCTCATTTTTGCCTAAGGTAGTTTCGCCTTTTCATTTGAATCAGTCTGTATTTCTTCCGGTCCTTCCTTCGGATGCAGAGTGTCCTGCGGACAGGGGTTTACATTGCCTCGATGTGCGGCGAGTCCTTCGTCGTTACTTAAAGGTGTCAGAAACGTTTCGTAAGTCCGATCGATTATTCGTGCTTTTTGGCGGAGCCTGCAAAGGAGAAGCGGCGGCTAAGGCGTCCATCGCCCGGTGGATTAAGGAGGCGATTGCATCGGCTTACATTATACAGATTCGGCCGGTTCCGGTGGGTTTGAGGGCCCATTCTACCAGAGCTCAGGCGACATCCTGGGCAGAGCATAGTCTTGTTCCACCTGCGGACATTTGTAGGGCGGCTACTTGGTCGTCTCTTCATGCCTTCAGTAGACACTACCGATTGGATGTGCTCGCCGCTCAGGATGCTGGTTTTGGTTTGGCGGTGTTGCGCGCCGGTTGGCAGGGTCCCGCCCGGTGTTGACTGCTCTGTTACATCCCGGATGTAGAGGACTAAACTGGATTACCGCTCAGGAAATAGAAATTACACTTACCTGGTAATTGTAGTTCCTGGAGGATCCAGTTTAGTCCTCCTTCCCTCCCAAGTGTCACGGTTGTTGATAGCGGCGCGCTTGCTGTGAACGGCGATATATAGCTTCCGTCTGTAACTTCGGGTTTTCGTATCCCGGGCTCGCTTCTACTTTCCTTTTGCCGGCTATTCAGGTCAGGTGGCTGGGTTAGGACTGCTTCTTTCTTCAGGTGGAGTCAGAAGCGCTGTGCAGAGTTTTGGCTTCCTCGTTTGGGGAGGGGGTCGATTAACAATTAAGGGGACTAAGTTCTTTTCTGGTTTGATATTTATAATTATCTCATGTGTTGCTTCTTTGAGTCTGCTTTGTTAATAGTTCACTGGGGGCTGATGGGAGCTCCAGCAGCAGACATCCTGGCATAGGAAGATTCTGATTGGTCCAGTCTCCGAGCTGCAGGAGGAGGTGCACTACCCGGATGTAGAGGACTAAACTGGATCCTCCAGGAACTACAATTACCAGGTAAGTGTAATTTCTATTTCCTTCAGGTGTGTCCTCCAGTTTTATTTTTATATTTTAGGAAAGTGCCTCCTTTTTCATAGGGGAGGTAACCTTTTATGTGCCCATGACCAACATGCCTACCATATGATGAAAGAAACCATCTCTTGCTTATTAATCAGGCTGGGCACATGGGGATGATAAAGAGATTCCAGAAGCAGTAGTCTTGCTTAGCATAGCTGATCTGTTATTTTAATGGGCATTTAATTAAATCTCTGCACCTTTGCTGTTCTCTCTGTGGCTACTGCACATGTGCCAGTCCCTGTAGAGCTACCACAGTGAGATCCATCCACTCCTAGCTTCCTCAAGAGAAAGAAAGAGGAGTTAGATTAGGTAAGAGGTCACTATCTCTATTATACATGGTTGACTTTTCTTTAAAGTTAGTTCAAGAAAGAAAAAACATTGAGAGGAAGGAGGAGGTTGTAGCATTAATCTGCGACCTCATGGAGATTAGAATAAGTGCCAAAAGCAAATATCACTTTACCGAGGAAAAGAGGACATTTTTATGTTTTCAGAAGGGCAGAGATGACTGGGAAGCCACGTGCTTAGTGTACAGATCTGGAACCTATATCTCTGTGGCCAATAAAGGTGCTGGTGATGTACATACTCACATAGACTCAAATAAGTCTAAGTGGTGTGTTCAAGTAGAGAGCTCAACTTTAAAATTGTAAAAACTTGAGGCAGAATGGAAGATGCAATATCTGCAGCTGAAGATGTATTTACTTACCATACTCCTACATATCATAACCATCAATAGGCTGAAAAAGGTATTTTTCTATTCAGAAACACAGAACATTTTTGAGTGTCTGGATAGAGACCAAAGCAATTGTTAACTTGGCGTTTACACTGCATTTTGTGGACTTAAAAGCACTGGAAAACAATGACATACCTTACTGTGGTGTAGCCATGGGTGGCAGCAATCATAGTTCTACCTTTTTTCCATTGGTAATACAATATTTTGGCTAGAACAGTGGTAGTTTGCAGATGAAACCGATAGAACTTCAGAGCACACCCAATGAGACTGCAAATACAATTGCAGACTGTGTTACTGAAATGGGCAAAGAATCATTTATTGGAGAAGAATGTGGCATTTCCTGAGAATAATTGCAATACATTGTTTGGTGGACTCCAGCAAGATAAAGGAAGAAAAGTTTCTGCTAAGCTGAAGAAGTTGATGAAAAAGGACTTTAATTGGTATGAGTTGGCTAACACATATTAAGTGGAATTTTACAAATGACATCCAAGTACAGTCTGGGATGTCCAAGCCAGAACATCTGAAATAAAAGCAGGCAAATCCAAGCTGAGCTACCATGTCACAAATTTGGACGTGCCCAATATGGACGTCTGCAGGGGTGTTTACATAGATGTCCCCAGAATAGTATTCCAGCCTATAGATGTCTTGGAATAGCCTAATGGTTAAAGTAGTGGGCTAGGACCAGGGAAGCCAGGGTTCAAATCCTATTGCCTCTCTCACTTTGATTGTGCAGAGTACTGGGGTTGGTGGAGTGCCATCTCCTCTGTACCCTCTGGATGTTTTATGGAAAAATGAGCCCTTCCGCGTGCCTGTTCATGCCTGGAGCAAGTGTAACCTTAGGCGTGATTCCGGACATCCAGGACATTTCTGAGATCAGGCAGTGACGCCCCGGTTCATAGGAATGCTCCAGCCATGCCTCCGCCACTCCCCTGTTCAGACTTGGATGTCCTCACACTGGGGATGTCCACAGATCTGTCTTCCAAAATGCCTCTGGCGATATCTCCGTGCTCTGGACATCTCTATGCCCATTTTCAAATTTCCAAAGTATGAATAGATGTTTCCTCTTCGTCTCTCCGGGCCAGTCCAGGGACAGTAGGGTTGTCAACCTCCTCCAGCAGCTGAGGACTGAATTCTGAAGTTTTGCTGACATCCTATCTGGCTCCCCCTGGTGTCAGAACCTCAGTCTTTCAGTCTTCAGCAGCTGGAAGGGATGTGGAGCTGACAGGCTCCCGGAGAGACAAAAATGAATTTCACCACAAAGAGAACTTGTTTGTTGTTTTTCATTTCTCAATTGGGAGGAAAAGAAGCCCAGAGGTGGGGGACCCTAGCAGGGAGCTCCACCGAAGGCACAAGGGTTTGTTTCAACTAAAAAAAAAAAAAAAAACAGCTGCCAAGCCTTACACAGCAGTGGGCAGTGGAGGCAGAGCCTGCCTCATTCAGCAGCTCCAAAGTCCGGGTTACCGCGGAGAAGGGATCTGGGAGCCCCAGAGACCAAATCAGCTGCCTCCGGAATAGCGAGCACTCTCCCGCTAGCAGTGGGGGTGAGTGAATCGAGTGATCGGCAGCACGGTGTTTGTCAGGTACGTCTGTTTCTTAGCGGTGTGCAAGCGGGGTCGTGGTTTTCATGTCCTCGGCTAGTTTTTCGGTTTTGGTGAGGTGACGCGCATGCTGCCGGGCTCGGCAGTGTGCACTCAGTGTAGCTGTTGGTGGGGGCTCTCCGAAGTGGGGCTTTGCTGGCTGTGCGTTAGATCAGGCAGTATTCTTCACTGATGGTTTGGCGGTGGCATGGAAGGCAAGCCAGAGGCCTCAAATCCGTTAGGGGCTCCACAAGGCCAGACAGAAAAGGCGGGAATGGCAGCCATTTTGGACAGAGCTCCCGCTCCTGCAATGAGTCAGGAAAAGCCCGGGAAGAGCAAAGCAAAATCGAAAAAGCCAGGGCAAGTGGAGGATGCTCCTTCACAGCCATTGCCCTCAGGGCAGGGGGACTTAGAATCTCTTTTCTCAGCAGATTTTATACTGTCCCTGCATAAGGCCTATTGCCTGAAGCTGCAGCAGGTTCAGAGCAATGGCTCTCTCCCCATTCATTCAGGGGCACAGAAAGGAGAGGTCTCCCCTCTGGACCCAGGGGAGGGACCCTCCACTTCGGCCGTGGGGGCTGCGGCATGCACTGATAGCGTCGGTCACCACGTCTCAGCTCTTCAGGGTGCTGAGGAGGGGGAAATTCTCTCAGACTCAGGCCTGGATCACTGGACTGCGGATCTGAAGGAAGGTGAGCTTGGGCTCGGCGAAGATCCTAATCTATTTAGGGTCTTTAGAAAGGAAGAGTTAGGGGCACTTATTGCTCAGTCTCCAGCAGCCTTAAATATTGTCCTACCAGCGGCTCAGGAGGAGCCCTTGGAGGATCCTCTGCTCCAGGGGTTTAAAGCAGAGCAGAAGTGTTTTCCAGTGCACAGGGTAATCAAACAGTTGGTGGAGTCTGAATGGGAATGTCCGGAGGCTACTCTGCGGGGAACGTGGGCCATCGGTCGGCTGTACCCGCTCCCGCAGGAGGAACAAGAGTTGCTAAAGATGCCCAAGGTGGGTGCCTTGGTATCGGCCGTAACGAAGAAAACGACAATTCCAGCAGAGGGCGGAGCGGCCCTTAAGGATCTACAGGATAGAAAGTTGGAGACCCTACTTAAGCAGGCATTTGACGCTAGCACTCTGTCGCTGCGAGCAGTAATCTGTGGAGCATATGTCTCCAGGGCCTCGATTCGTTGGATCCAAGGGGATTCTCGTGCGGAAGGTGAGGATGGCTCTACCTCGGAGGGCGCAAAGTTGGTGTCGGCAGCAGCTTATCTAGCTGATACTTTCTATGATCTAGTGAGGATTTCAGCTAAATCAATGGCATCGGTGATTGCTGCCAGGAGATTCCTCTGGCTGAGGAATTGGGCGGCAGACTCGTCGTCTAAAGCTCGCCTTAGTAAGCTGCCATACAAGGGTTTGCTGCTCTTTGGCGCTGCTCTGGAAAAGATTGTGAAGGATCTCAGAGACTCCAAGGGCGGTAGACCTCTGGAGGACTGCCCGAAAAGCCATAAACCTCACATTTTTCCCAGAGGACAATCCCGAGAGTTTAGCAGATTCAGAGGATCTCGCTTTGCCCCCTATCAGAGAGGATGTGTTTTATCAAGGGGTGTGGTGAACAGCGCCCTCCTGAGCCTATGGAGACAGATGAAAATCCTGAGGTTCGGCAGGATTTACGCCAAAATGACAGGGCAAGGAAAAAAGAGAGACTCTATTCCACAGAGCTGAGTATGGAGACCAGCCCAGGGGAGGAGTCCTGCAGTTCTGATTGGGCACACCTAGCCCTGGGAAGGGGCGTGCCTAAGAGAGAACGTACTTTTAAACCAGAGCATGGCTCTGAGAAGGAGATTCGAGAGGGGAAGCAGTATGAGTATGGGAATGAGTTGAAGAAGAAGCAGCCCAGGAAGGAATACAGGAGGAAGAAACAAGAGGATGGTTGGAAAGCCAGAGGAGAGTTTAATGATACTTGGGAACCTGGCATAAGAAGAAAACCTGCTCAATTCTATTCAAGGGAAGTAAGCAGAAGTCCCACGGAGAGAGGACTTAACCTTGAAGTGGATAGCCGTTGGAAGGCAACGCCTTGGGAGAGAAAGCTTTCAAGGCAAGCACAGGTGAAAGAGCAATCATTCTCTGAAGTGTCGTTTGTGCCGGAGAGCAACAAACAGAACAGCTGGAGAACCTTGGAGCCGTCTGAAGACAGAAGGGCTGTGCAAAAAGTGAGTAATTGGCCACACGCTTGCCAAGCTGAATGTAAAGATAATTCTCCTATCTATGAAACAATTGCCAAAGAGACTAGCAATTATTCTGATGCCTTTAACTTACAAGATGAGAAGACAAACAGCCTTGAGCAGAAGGGACGTTCTATAGCAGATAATAGTACCTTATCTCACAAGGAACAGGCTGAATTGCTTCTACAAAGCTTTAAACAATTCTTAGAGTTACAAGCTAGACAACAGCTAATTTCTCAAGAAGCTAGTAATGCCTTACAGCTAGAAGGTGTAACAGAGAGTAATACAGACTTACCAGGCTGTGAACAAATGGACTGTACGATTTGTTGTATAGATAAGTCAAGCTGAAGGAAATGCTTTTGCCGTCTGTGTTCTGAGAGTTACCAAAGCTGCTGTTTGCATTGATGAAAGAAGCTCTGATTACCTGCACATGTTTTCCCAAACACTGTGAGTAACGGTGACCATAAGAGGCTGCAGTGAGCCTAACTGGCCTCTGGAGGCAAAAGAGAGTAATTTGGCTGAAAAGTGAAAAGCAGCAGTATACCTTTGAGTTGCATTTATTCTGAGTTTTCTGTTAGCCTTTTTGAAGCACCTTTGTTTTGCCATGTGATGCAACATTTATCCTTTGCTTTAATAAAATACTTATTATCAAGAAACCCCACAACTACAGTTTCTTTAATTTCGGAGCGAGAAGAACTGGAACTACAACTCCCAGCATTCCTGGGGTAAAGGTTTTACTCTTCCCTCACGAAGCACCAGCGGCTGCTCCTGCCTTGAACCCCTTAAGCCGGGCAGGGTCGCCGCAGGGGGCAGTCCTTTCGTGGGTTCGGCAGGGGCTATTTCGGTGCCCAGCAAAACCCCAATAAGAAGCCACAATGAAAGGAGGTTGGTCCAGACAGAGGTGCCTGTGGGAGGACAGCTGCGGAACTTCCTATCCGTCTGGGCCACCAAAACGACAGACCAGTGGGTACTGGAGATTATTCGCGACGGTTACACACTCGAGTTTGCTCGCCCATTAGCAGAGACTTTCGTGGTGTTTCCATGTGGTTCTGCGGAAAAGAAGGAAGCAGTATCCGCAACGCTTCAGCAGTTACTGCAGCTTCGAGCGGTGGTGCCGGTCCCTCTGGACCAGTTAGGGTTAGGTCGATACTTGATTTATTTCGTGGGGCCCAAAAAGGAGGGGTCATTTCGACCTATATTGGATCTCAAACAGGTAAACCGCTGTTTAAGAGTTCCGCATTTCAGGATGGAGACCCTGCGGTCTGTCGCCCCCGCCTGGCCAGGTAGATAACTGATACCAGGTGAGGTCGCCTTTTTGGCTTTAAAATAAGTTTCCCTCAAAATGGCTGCCAGGAGGGCTGCTGGGAATTGTAGTCCTATCTTAAAGCAAAGGAGTTGTGATCCGAGGGTTAGGCATAAGACAGAGAAAATTTATTTAATGTAATCAGGGGTTCCTTCATACACAGGACACAAGTGGAAAAATCAAATAAAGGGTTTTTAATCCCACGCTACAGCTTCCAAAGAAATAGGAACAACTTTGCTTGTATTTCAAAAATGCAAAGAAACAGGCACAACTTTGCTTGTAAATCAAAATGCCACTTATTCCATAACCTTTAAATTCTTAAATGTTTCTCTTCTTTACAGGAACAAAACTCTTGCAGAAAAACAACTCTTTAAATGTCCCTTGAACATTAGTATCAGCTTTCAACCTTATCAGTTGAACTTAGCACTCAGCTGTTTTCTTCGGTTGTGACGTCTTCACAATTCAGGCTGCTTCCTAAGCAGGCATACATTCAATGGCTTTCTGGCTCAGCTCTCTTCTACGTCAGAGGCTTGACATACAGCACATTGCATTTCAAAGGAACTGTCTTCCATATCTGTTATCTCCATATCTTCAACGCTATCATTCTCACACACATCCAAAGACATCTGAGGGGAGAGCTTACTATTCTCTTTCTTAATCAGTTCACTCAATTTCTTAAGCAGGGCTTGTTTCTGCACTAGCTCGTCTGCTATATGAGCTACTTGATACTTAGATAAACAGTCTCTCTTTATCCTGGGGTTTGGCTTGTTGCTGGAATCAGCTTTTAACTCTAAAGCTAATTCTCCCAAACTTTTACTGTTTAAGAACTGAGAAGGACACACTTGCCTGGTTTCAGAGGTATTCAGAATCTCTCTCTGCCCTGCAAGCCAGTCATGCTGTCTTCCGTTTGCAGCAGCTTCGTTTGCTTGCACCAGCCTCTCTTTCCTTGCTCTCTCAGCTGTGCTTGGCAATCTCTCATCAGTTCTCTCTCTTTGGCTTCCAGTGTTTCCTTCACACTGTCTTTCATGCTCTGCAAGCACTCTCTCACTTGCTCTCGCTTCCCTCTTTGCGTTCCTTGTTCTTGCTGCTTCACTTCCAGCTCCACTCTCACCTCTTTCTCCTTCTCTATCTGTGTTTCTGAAAGTCAGCTTTTTAAACTTTCCTTCTTCCTGAGCCACACCTTGCTCCCAGCACATGTGATTAGGGTCAAGCTTCTCCCTGACGTGCTGCTGTGGGCGGGGCTTAGGGATGACTAGGTTCTGAGTCAGAGACTCTTGGTTACTAGGGAAACCCTTGATACTTTCTGAATTAAAGTGATAGGACTCATTTCCCTGTGTATCTCTATGTTCAGCAGTGCTTTCCTCACCACAGGTCCGTTATTCGGTTGGTGCAGCCGGGAGAGGTGCTCTCGTCCATAGATCTGACGGAGGCCTATCTTCACATTCCCATCAGGCCAGAGCATCAAAGGTTTTTGCGTTTTGCGGTACCCATGGGTCATTTTCAATTCCAGGCGTTGCCGTTTGGTCTAGCTACGGCACCTCGTACGTTCACGAAGGTCATGGTAGTGGTAGTGGTGGCGGCGGCGGCGTTGAGGAAAGAGGGCATTCTGGTGCATCCTTACCTCGACGATTGCTTGATTTGGGCACCGTCCGTGTCAGAGTCGATTGGGGCAACGGCGCGGGTGGTGAGTCTCCTAGAGCAGCTCGGCTGGGTGGTGAACCAAGCCAAGAGTCAGTTGCAACCTGTACGGCATCTCCTTTACCTCAGAGCGGTGTTCAACACAGCGGTTGGAGCAGTTTTTCTACCGGAAGAGAGAGTACAAAAAATTTTGAGACAGGTGACAGCGTTTTTGCGCATAAAGGCTCCAACAGCGTGGCGTTACTTACCGCTTCTGGGTTCCATGATGGCGGCCTTGGATCTGGTTCCCTGGGCAAGGAAGCATATGCGTCCACTGCAGCAGGCGTTGCTGGCAAGATGGTCGCCTCAGAATCATCCTCTGGATCGAAAATTGACATACTCGCAGTCGGTCAGCAACAGTTTGCAGTGGTGGTTGGATCCCAGCCATCTTCGAGCGGGAGTTCCCCTGGCACAGCCGGATTGGGTACTCATCACCACAGATGCCAGCTTCTTCGGCTGGGGAGCGCATTGTCTATCGCACATGGCTCAGGGGTGCTGGCCACCAGAGGTGAAGGAATGATCCATCAATCACCTGGAGCTGAGGGCGGTGCGCCTCGCTCTTCAGCAGTTTCTCCATCTCGTGCAGGGCAAAGCGGTACGTGTGTTCTCCGACAATGCGGTGACGGTGTCTTATATCAATCGGCAAGGCGGGACAGGCAGTACAGCCCTGCTGGAAGGGAGTCAGCGGTTGATGAGCTGGGCAGAGTCTCACCTGGTAGCTTTTTCAGCAGCTCATGTAGCAGGATGCGACAATGTGCAGGCCGATTATCTCAGCTGGCATGTGATAGACCCAGGAGAGTGGGAGTTGAACGCAGCAGTTTTTCACGACCTTATGCTGCAATGGGGGCGTCTGGTAATGGACCTGATGGCCACCTTCGACAATGCCAAGGCTGGTCGGTTTTTCAGCAGGCGCAGGGAACGCATGTCGGAAGGTCTCGACGGCCTGGCGCAGCCATGGCCGTCCGGAGTGCTGCTTTATGTCTTTCCTCCATGGCCGATGATCAGACGAGTCATTCGGAGGATAGAGCGTCACAAGGTTCAAGTGATTCTCATCACCCCGGACTGGCCCAGAAGATCGTGGTATGCGGACCTGGTACGTCTCCTAGTAGACAGTCCTTGGAAGCTACCCACTCGGGCAAACCTCTTGTACCAGAGTCCACTACTTATGCCGAACGTGGATCGCTTCTTGCTTACGGCTTAGCTCTTGAAAGGGAGAGGTTAAGTCGTAGAGGTTACTCGGCAGTGGTGGTGGCCATGATGTTAAAGGCCAGAAGGCGATCTACTTCCTTGGCCTATATTCGCATTTGGCGGATCTTTGAGTGCTGGTGCGAAGAGCGTAGCCTTCGTCCCTGCAAAACCTTGGTGACAGACGTGTTGTCTTTTCTGCAGGAGGGGCTGGATAAGGGGTTAGCCCTAAGTACCCTCAAGGTTCAATTAGCTGCTTTGGCATGTTTTAGGGGCAAGGTACGAGGAGTGTTCTTGTCGGGACATCCGGATATTCTACGTTTCTTGAGAGCGGTGAGGAACCTGCGGCCCTCGGTTAGACCGGTGGTTCCAGCCTGGGATCTGAACTTAGTCCTGGAAGCGTTGGCAAGGCCTCCCTTTGAACCGGCGAGCAGGGTGTCGCTCAGAGATTGTTCATGGAAGACCGCTTTCCTGGTAGCATTGTGTTTGGCGAGAAGAATCTCGGACCTCCAAGCACTCTCATGTAGGGAGCCGTTTATCCAGTTTTCCGATGAAAAAGTAATGTTGTGGCCGGTTCCCTCCTTTCTTCTGAAGGTAGTATCAAGGTTTCATGTGAATCAGCCTATTTCCCTACCAACCTTTAGGGGCCAGGGAGGACAGCCCATAGATACGGCCCTGAAAAAGTTGGATTTAGGGAGAGTGCTCCGGAGATATCGTAGGAAAACAAAACCCTTTCGGCGGACAGACAGGTTGTTCGTACTATTTGGAGGGCCTTGGAAAGGTGATGCGGCCTCCAAAGCCTCGATTGCTCGTTGGGTAAAACACGCTATATCAGCGGCGTATCAAGCCAACGGTCGAACAGCCCCAGAGGGGCTATGCGCTCATTCTACTCGAAGCCAGGCGGCGTCCTGGGCCGAGTTCGCGTTAGTGCCACCAGTGGACATCTGCCGGGCAGCTACTTGGTCGTCACTTCACACTTTTGCGAAGCATTATAGATTGGATGTTCAAGCCAGGGGGGACGCAAATGTGGGGGCCTCGGCCATTATAGCGGGCCTAGCGGGTCCCTCCAGAAGTTAGGTACTGCTTTGGTACTTCCCTACTGTCCCTGGACTGGCCCGAAGAGAAGAAGAGGAAGAAGAAATTAGACCTTACCTGCTAATTGTCTTTCCTTGAGATCTCTCCGGTCCAGTCCAGGACCCACCCAGATCATTGCAGATTGACAGTATTTTTGTCAGTGGAGTCTGGTACGTCGGCTGGCCATGTTTTACGGAGCATGGGGGCATGGGCGTTAAGGGGTGGAGAACTAAACAAAATTGCATTTCTTGGTCTTCCGCCCAGACATTCAAAAGCGGTTTGGACTATGGGGCTCCCGGAGAGTAGCGGGAGGTTTGCTATAGTAGCAAGTAAGAATGAATAAATAAGTATTGTGATGGGGCCCGTGGTTAGAGCCCTTTTAGCCCTGTATAGGCGGTTGCCTAGGGTCTATTAGACAAGTAACTGCTCTGGCTTTATAAATAAAAGAGTCTTTCAGAGCAAATTGAATGAAAATAAAGTGGGATTTTATTCCCCGTCCCGCTCGGACTGTCAAGAAGAACAGAAACTTCAAAACGTAAGCGAAGTAACAAAAATAGTGGCAAACATATATTCTTTGTTACATGCACAAAGTTCTCTTTTGCATTTACTCAAATATCAAGGCTGCATTTATAACACATGCTGCAATCCATGGGAATGGGCTCTGGAAGACTGCTACTATCTTCCCATATCATGCTTTCTCCAGCACTTCCCAAACTCCCTGTATCGGACTCTTCTTGTGAACAATGTTCAGACACAGCGTCTTGTGACAACTCGCTATGGTAATCAATGGAGGCTCTTCTCCCTTCTGGTCTATACCTCCCTCTGTAGTAGCTTCTGCCTGGGCTTTCCTCCCAGAACAACAGCTCTGAACCACCTTGCTTCGTGCGGTTATAATCAGGACCACGCCCTTGGCACTTATAAGTTTGAAACCTCTCCCTGTAAGCATATGGAGGTTTCCTTCTCTCTGCAGGGATTGCCTTAGTACTTGGCTCCCTATATCTTTTGGTTCTAGCCTCCCAGGCTGGTTGTGCAGAAGTATAATTGGTCCTAGTTTTACAACTATTTCTTAGGCTGCAGATGTGCTTGGAGTTCCCATCCCCCAACACTTTCTTCTTACACTGACCTGTGCTTGGAGCTGGCACATACCGGTCTCTGGTGTAGTGGGACCCTCCTGGCTTCTCTTCAAGGCTAATTCTGGTAGCAGGTTTTCTCCTAGTACAGCTTGCCTTAAACCTCTCTTCCTGAGTGCTGGAGCCAGATTCACTTCCTGGTTCTCCGTGAGAAAAGTTTCCTCCCAGCACTCCCCTGGGGTTTCTGCTCAGCTGATGAGAGCCACACCTCCTGCCACTCTCTCCCCGGCTTTTGCCTTGCTCGAGAGTTGTAACGTGCCTTTCTCTCTCTCTGCCTTCATCTGCATCTGCTGGTGCAACTGCATCTGCTGCTCCCTCTGCAACTCTTCCTGCCACAACTCTCCCTACTCTCTGACTGGAACCCTGTCTTAAGTAATCCCTAGCCCTACACGTGACCTGGGGATTTTCAATCAGGTGTTCCTGATGAGTTTTCTGTTTGTTACGCAGTAACAATTTCCTTTGCTCAACTGATTCAGAGTGCCTAGTGCTCTTTTCCAATGCTGAATCTGAGGTAAGTCTTTCTTTTACCTGCCCTTCCATGAGCTGTGTACCCCTTGCTGCATCACATATCCCCCCTCTTAAGATATTCCGGGATGGTGAACTTTCGTGCACACAGCCCGGAATCTGCCCTGGTTTCATGAGTGTTCCCTCATACCTGCTGTATAATGGGTTACCCTCCTCCCAGGGTTTCTGTGGACATGTGCGTGCTGCCCGGTACTTGGGTAGTATGCTGAAACGGCTAACAGTGGCCATCCTTTCATGCCATGGTTTCAATACATTTATGTGGAATGTCTGAAGGCGTCCCCTGTCATTCTTGACCACATATGACACCGGACCCTTGCGGTCCATTACCGTATAGGGACCCTTCCACCGGGCCTCAAATTTTGGCCCTGGATCAGTAACCATTACCATGACCTTATCGCCTGTGGCCAGCTGTCGCGGTTTTTTACCCCTGTCATAATATTTTTTCTGTGTTTTCCTACTATCCTGTAAATTCTTATCTGCGGCTTGAGATGCCCTCTGGAGGCGACTCCGTAGCCCGCAAAGAAATTGGGGAACTCCTATTTCTTCCTCACCCGGTTCCACCCACTGGTCTCTCAAAATGTCCAAGACCCCTCGTGGTGCCCGTCCGAACATAAGTTCATAGGGGGATGTTCCTAGGGAGGTTTGCGTTCGCTCCCTGCTAGCGTATAGGACAAATGGGAGCATAACGTCCCAGTCCGCCATTTGCCCTTCTAACCCCCTCCTCAGCAACTGCTTAAGGGTTTGGTTAAAGCGTTCCACTAGACCGTTTGTCTGTGGATGATACGCCGCTGTTTTTATATGGGTGATGCCAAAAGCATCCCATACTTGCGCTAAATATCTTGAAACAAAATTGCTTCCTCTGTCTGTGAGCATTTCCCTCGGGAAACCCACCTCACAAAATAATTTTATTAATTCTGTGGCTATAAACCTGGCGGAAATATTCCGTAAAGGAATTGCCCAGGGGAATCTAGTGGCTACATCCATGATAACCAGGATGTATTGAAATCCCCTAGGGGTTCTCACCAGGGGCCCTACAATATCCATTGCCATTCTCCTAACCGGTTCTGTTATGGTAGGCGTTTGGATCAGGGGAACTCCTACAGGCTTAGCAGCGCTTACTCGCTGACAAGCCGGACAGGCCTCACAAAATTTCTTCGTCTCCCGAAATACTCCCGGCCAGTAAAAACGCTCGAGAATTTGGTCGAGTGTGGCCTGCACCCCTTTATGCCCTCCAATGGGGTGGTCGTGAGCGAGCCTCATGACAACTGCCTTAAAGGTGGTAGGAACTACCAACTGTTTCCTAATGGCATCATTTTGGGGGTTACTACTCTCCCTATATAAGATATCATCCTCTAATAGGAACCTGGGGAGCACATCTCTATCTGCCTTTGCGAACTCGAAGGCGTATTTTAATACAGGGTCTGCCTTCTGTTCTTTGGCAAAAGATGGAAACTTTTTTACTAGGTCTGCCGGTACCCAGGGTAACCCTTGCCCATCGGCTACTCCGGCTCTCAACTGGGCTCGGTGATGTCTCTCCCGGCGCTTTTCACCCTTACTTTTCTTTTTACCCTCGCTGGGGGTAGCAATTAAATCCTCATGTCTGGGCAGCTCGTGTAGGCCTTCATCTGCCATCACCTCTTCCGGTTCTATCTCTCCTTCTTCTACTACAGGGGCAGGATTTTCCTCCACTAAAGTTTCACTAGGGGTCCTCAGTCCCTTCGCCTGAGATCTGGTGGAAACTAATCCTCCCTTTATGCACGTACTGCCCTCTATGCCTTTATAGAAGGGTGGCCAATCCCTTCCCAACACTATATCATATGGTAGTTTGGGAATGATGGCTACTAAGACTTCCCTTCGTGTGCCTAAACCCCTAACTTTTACCCTAAATAAAGGATACCAAGTTGTTGCTCCATGCACACATTGTATTTTCGCTGTTCCTTCTTGCTGACTCGGGGGAAAACCCCTCTGGGCCTGTATGGTTTTCCAAAACTGGCGGGAGACCATACTTTGGTCGGCCCCCGAGTCAAGCAAGGCCTTAGCTGGGACTCCCTGTACCTCCACATCTACACGGAAACCTGCAGCTGTGTGGTGATCATGGCTAGTGACAAGTGCTGTACGAGACATACATTCTCTCTTCAAGTGCCCACTTCTTCCACACTTAAAGCACTTTAACATTTTGTTACCTTCCACTTTCCTATACATGGATTCCTTTGAACCCACTATGTTCCTTGGAGAAACATTGGTACTTTTTACAGAGTTGGCTAACCCTAACCTGCTGCCAGCGCTGGCTTCTTTCATTACTTCAGCCTCAAAGAACATTTCGGTTAGGCGCGCTGCTTCAGCAGAGGTTCTACAATTCTGTAGGGTCAGAAATGTTCTAACCTCTTCCGGCACTGCCTCAAAGAATTGCTCTAATACAATTAGGTCAATTACCTCTTCAATCGGTTTACCCTCGGGTTCAAGCCACTTTAAAACCAGCCCATGCACTCTGTGATATAGTGCCTTTGGGGTTTCATCGGGTTGAATCCGGGTAGACCGGAGCATGCGTCTATACATGGTAGAGGTTAAGCCCAACCTATCACGCACAGCTCTCTTAACCTCCTGATAGTCAGCTGCTAGAGCTGCAGGCATGGCCCTGTAGGCTGCCTGAGCCTCGCCGGTTAGCGCTGAGGCCAGTCTAACGGCCCATTGCTCTTGTGGCCACTTAGCATTAAGAGCTATCCTTTCAAAAGTTTGCACAAAATCATCAAAATTGTCATTAGCATGCATTTGTCCCAGTGTCCATATCCCACAACTCTGTGGGCCTACCCCACAGATAGGTACTGCTGCTGGCGACTCTTCTTTCTTCGGCTCCTTCAGGAGAGTATGCACCAAGTCAGTCAGGGGCTTCTGTTGATCCATCAGGGCAGCGATGGCCTGCTCCTGGTTCTTTCGAGCTAGCTCTCCCTGCTTCTCAAACTGCATGCTCATCCATCTTAGGACCTCCTGTGCATTCATCGTCGTCATCTCTTTTCCTGAAATAAATCAGAAACACGAACACCAAGTGTGGCACTATAGTAACAAGGAAAAAAAAATTTCTTCCTCCCAAGCCTTTTCCTTCTCACCAGAGATCCTCCCCGACCTGTGCCCAAATACCCGTTACCTGAGCAAGGTGGAGGTTCTTATTTTGAGAAGGTGCTTGCCGTCGCACTCCTGGAACCTGGATCCTCCTCCGGGCGTGCCAACTTCGCTCTTCCCGCGTTGTCGCTCCGCACCGTAGTTCCTTGTCTCCTTGACTGGATCCGATAAAACTACGCCAACTTGTGATGGGGCCCGTGGTTAGAGCCCTTTTAGCCCTGTATAGGCGGTTGCCTAGGGTCTATTAGACAAGTAACTGCTCTGGCTTTATAAATAAAAGAGTCTTTCAGAGCAAATTGAATGAAAATAAAGTGGGATTTTATTCCCCGTCCCGCTCGGACTGTCAAGAAGAACAGAAACTTCAAAACGTAAGCGAAGTAACAAAAATAGTGGCAAACATATATTCTTTGTTACATGCACAAAGTTCTCTTTTGCATTTACTCAAATATCAAGGCTGCATTTATAACACATGCTGCAATCCATGGGAATGGGCTCTGGAAGACTGCTACTATCTTCCCATATCATGCTTTCTCCAGCACTTCCCAAACTCCCTGTGTCGGACTCTTCTTGTGAACAATGTTCAGACACAGCGTCTTGTGACAACTCGCTATGGTAATCAATGGAGGCTCTTCTCCCTTCTGGTCTATACCTCCCTCTGTAGTAGCTTCTGCCTGGGCTTTCCTCCCAGAACAACAGCTCTGAACCACCTTGCTTCGTGCGGTTATAATCAGGACCACGCCCTTGGCACTTATAAGTTTGAAACCTCTCCCTGTAAGCATATGGAGGTTTCCTTCTCTCTGCAGGGATTGCCTTAGTACTTGGCTCCCTATATCTTTTGGTTCTAGCCTCCCAGGCTGGTTGTGCAGAAGTATAATTGGTCCTAGTTTTACAACTATTTCTTAGGCTGCAGATGTGCTTGGAGTTCCCATCCCCCAACACTTTCTTCTTACACTGACCTGTGCTTGGAGCTGGCACATACCGGTCTCTGGTGTAGTGGGACCCTCCTGGCTTCTCTTCAAGGCTAATTCTGGTAGCAGGTTTTCTCCTAGTACAGCTTGCCTTAAACCTCTCTTCCTGAGTGCTGGAGCCAGATTCACTTCCTGGTTCTCCGTGAGAAAAGTTTCCTCCCAGCACTCCCCTGGGGTTTCTGCTCAGCTGATGAGAGCCACACCTCCTGCCACTCTCTCCCCGGCTTTTGCCTTGCTCGAGAGTTGTAACGTGCCTTTCTCTCTCTCTGCCTTCATCTGCATCTGCTGGTGCAACTGCATCTGCTGCTCCCTCTGCAACTCTTCCTGCCACAACTCTCCCTACTCTCTGACTAGAACCCTGTCTTAAGTAATCCCTAGCCCTACACGTGACCTGGGGATTTTCAATCAGGTGTTCCTGATGAGTTTTCTGTTTGTTACGCAGTAACAATTTCCTTTGCTCAACTGATTCAGAGTGCCTAGTGCTCTTTTCCAATGCTGAATCTGAGGTAAGTCTTTCTTTTACCTGCCCTTCCATGAGCTGTGTACCCCTTGCTGCATCACAGTATATACATTAATATGCAAAAAAAAAGGAGCTGACTACGTCTTAGGCAGGCTCTGGATGTTGGCTTGGTTGTTTCTGGTTTTGTTACAATAGTTTTTGCATCATGGAATGGGATTGTTTCACAGACTGCTTTGACAGGAGTAGACTGAGGCTCTGACACCAGGGGGAGCCGGATAGGATGTCAGCAAAACTTCAGAATTCAGTCCTCAGCTGCTGGAGGAGGTTGACAACCCGACTGTCCCTGGACTGGCCCGGAGAGATCTCAAGGAAAGACAATTAGCAGGTAAGGTCTAATTTCTTCTTCCTGGAAATTTACAAATACTTTCACATCTACACTGATCAAACTCCTGAAATAATATTGCACATTTCTGGATGTTTAATATAGAAAACTGCTCTCTCACAGCAAGACATTATGGCTATCCTTGTTTCCTGGACATACAAGTGACTTAAGATGTTTTCAGCTATAAATTCAACTATAAAAGACAACCCATCTATTCCACAAAAGAAATTTGTTAATGATGACTTCAGTAAGATGTAGAGTGCTTTGTAAAAGTCTTGACAACTTGGTACATCTTTCACAGTGTACTGTCTACTTTAATACATTCATAATTGCATGTTTTAAAAGTTTGTTTCTTCAGCCTACACTACATACTCTATGGGCCCGATATTCAAATGGTATTTACATGGTTTACAGCCCTCACAGTTAGTACCACTGAATATCCCCGATCGTCTCCTCTACATGCCCTGATGCTAAGAGGTTAGCATTGGGGCGTGTCATGAGCGTTCTGGGGAGGAGCAGAGGTGAGAACAGTCGCTAACCAGACAGTAGCGATATTTCATGTTGCCCAGTTAGCGACCTGCAGCTATAAAATAGGCTTAGCAAAAGCTTGCCTATCTTTTAGCCACAGGGGCTAACCAGGCAGCATGCAATATCACTACTGTGGCTGGGAGACTGTGCAGCAAACACAGATATTCAATGCCGGGGCCGCATATGACCCCAGCATTAAATATCCGTAGCTGCGCATAGCCGTCATAATTCAATATCGGGCCCTGTCTTTTCAAGACAAAAATATCTTGTCTAGAAATAGCAAAGGTAAGAAACCAAAAAGTCTTGACTACATATGTCTTCACACCCCTTGACTCAAAACTTGCTGAAAACTGCTTTTGCAGTAGCAACAGCTATGAGTTGTTTAGGATAAGTGTCTGCCAGCTTTACACAGCAGGATGATGCAGTTTTTGCACATTCCTCTTGATAGAATATCTCAATCTCTTCCAAGCTGGCTGAGCATTGTCTGTTGCAAAAGGAGGCAAGAAGTACAACCAACTGTGCTTTCCTGATCGTCCCTCCAGTCTAGTCCCGGAATCCTTGGGGTTGTCAACCTCATCCAGCAGCTTTGGAGACTGAGAAACTTCACTGTTGTGATGTCACTGGTATATAAGCACTGGTACCTCCTCCTCTCACCAGTTATCAGTCTCCAAAGCAGCTAGTGAGGTGGTGAGCCCAGGGATTTCAGGGCTCACTTGAGGAACAATTAAGCAGAGTTTAGTTTAAAAAAACAAAAAAAAAGGGGGAGCTAGGTACAGTTTAATTGGTTTTATACCTGGAGAGCACGTAGCTCTGACCGTCAGTGGCTCTGAGGTCCTCGGGTCCTTTCCCTTTTATTTTCATTCTTCTGTCTTCTGAGGAGAGTCGGGAGCTGGCGGCTTGCTAGAAGCAGGCTGCAGGAGAGGTTCCGCGGTCTTAGCGATCAGACACAGGAGTCAGCAAGGAGTTGTGCTCAGCGCGCAGAGGGCCTGCCTGCATGCGCTTGGAGCCGCCCTGCCCTTTGTGTGCTGTACCGGGAGTTGTTTCAACGGCAGCAATTTCTGCAGTCGGGAGGCTTCCGGGGGCAGAAGAGCTCAAATCACGAAGGAACAGCAGATTGCCAATCACCCGAAAGGTAGGAACTGGTTTAGGCGGCGGTTTCATTTTTATGACGGGGCAGGCCGCGCCGCATGTAATTTGCATGGGAAAATCGCCATTTTCGGTTGGGAGACTTCTGAGGCTTATAGACAGCTCAAAAGCTTTGTTTTTTGACAATTTTCTTCAGGTTGTTATCTGGGTGACAATTCTGACCGGGCAATCTCAATAAAAAAAAAAAAAAATTTCTAATCAGGCATGGCATGCCGGCCAAGCAGCTCTGTCTCTTGTGTGGGGCCAGGAAAAGTTCTATGTCTCCAGAGGGAGTGTGTAGGGGCTGTGTAGTCATGAGGCTGGCACTACAGATCTGCCATCAGAGGTGGTGGCGGACGGGAAAGGGGGCTCGCTGGAGGTGCTTGAGCCCATTCTTGCCCCTCTGCCGGCTCCTGAATTGGGGTCCAGTACTTCGGGTGTTCAGAATCCTCCGCTGTCGCAACTACCTACTTCAGGGAGTTTGGCGGCTATATTTTCGTCAGATTTTTTAACTTTGATCCAGGAGGCGTTGGGCAACCCTCAGGGGGCCCCGATAGCAGGGCCTTCCAGAGAGGGTCTTAGAGGAAAGAGGCCAGGTTCTCCTTTAGCGGCGGACATTGCTGGAGGGCTGCTGAAGAGGGCCAAAGTTGATAGGGATCGGTCTGAGCAGTCGGTCCTGTCAGAGGACATTCGCGCAGAGGAAGCGGATCTTGAAGAAGGACTGGGAGAGGATCTAGAGGAAGGTGAGATTAAAGATCAAGAAGATCAAGCTAGAGTGGTCCGGGTGTTCCGTAGGGAGGAATTTCCGGCTCTCATTGTGGAGTCTCGTAAGACTCTGAACATGCTGGCGGGAGGTCCGGCTGAGGATGCTACCCTGGAGGACCCATTACTGCAGGTTTTTTGTAAGATGCAGAGGGCTTTCCCGGTGCACAGGGTATTTAAGGAAATGATTCAGGAAAAATGGGATATGCCAGAGGCCGTGCTCAAGGGCTCTAGAGTGATGTCGCGGCTTTACCCGCTGATGGATCAAGATTGGGAGCTGTTTAAAGCTCCAAAGGTAGATGCGGCCGTGTTTGCGGTAACTAAGAAAACTACCATCCCAGTGGAAGGATCGGCGGTGCTCAAGGATGCGCAGGATCGTAAGCTAGAGGCTTTGCTAAAGCAAGTGTTGGAGGCAAATGCGTTATCCCTGCAAGCGTCTATCTGTGGGGCTTGGGTAGCCAGAGCCTGTTTGCGGTGGGCGCAGCGTATTCAGGGGGAAAGCTCGGTGGAAGAGACTGAGGAGGCGTCCAGGTTAGTGTCCGGCGCGGCGTATCTGGCCGATATGCATCATGATCTGATCCGGGGATTAGCAAAGAGCATGGCTTTGGTAGTAGCGGGAAGGAGGTGTCTTTGGCTCCGTAATTGGGCAGCGGATGGCTCGTCTAAGGCGAGGTTGAGTAAACTTCCTTTCCGCGGCAAGTTACTTTTTGGAGAGGATTTGGAGAAGTTAGTGAAGGATTTAGGAGATTCCAAGGGAGGTAGATTGCCAGAGGACAAACAAAAGCAGGGGCGGTCCGGGCCCGGCCTTTGAGGACAGCAACGGGATTTTCACCGGTTTCGGACCCCGAGGTTTGGTCAAGGGCAACAAGGACCTTTTCCTACTCAAAGCCAAGGTTTTCGGGGGTTTCGAGGGGCAAGCAGGGGTTTTAGACCTGCGGCCTCTTCCTCCACTTTCAGAAAGGCACAATGAAGTCAGGAGGGCCCAGGGGGAGTTGGTTCCCATGGGAGGTCGGTTGCGGGAATTTTACCCTGCCTGGGTCCAACTCACTTTCGATCAGTGGGTATTAGAGGTGATTCGGGAAGGTTATGCGTTGGAGATGCAGCGCCCGGTGCTCGATTCTTTCATTCATTCCCCGTGCAAGGCAAGCGCAAAGCGCAAGGCTGTGCAGGAGACAGTTCAACGGCTACTGGCGCTCAAGGCGGTTGTGCCGGTTCCTGTCAGCCATTTAGGAAGTGGTTAATACTCCATTTACTTTGTAGTTCCAAAGAAGGAAGGTTCTTGGCGTCCCATTCTAGACCTAAAAAAGGTAAATCGCTGTCTTCATGTATCGCATTTCCAAATGGAGACCCTCAGGTCGGTTATTGTAGCCGTGAGAAAAGGGGAGCTTTTGATGTCCTTAGACCTGTCGGAGGCATACCTTCATATTCCGATAAGGCAGGAGCATCAGAAATTCCTCAGGTTTGCAGTACCGATGGGACATTATCATTTTCAGGCGCTGCCTTTTAGCCTGGCAACTGCGCCACGTACATTTACCAAGGTGATGGTGGTGGTGGCAGCAGCCTTGCGAAAGGACGGGGTGCTGGTGCACCCTCTCTGGACGATTGGTTGATAAAGGCGAAGTCCCGGGCGGAGAGTGTGGCTGCTATGGCCAAAGTGGTTTTGTTGCTACAGAGTCTCGGTTGGGTGGTCAACGTAGCAAAGAGTAAGTTGGAGCCGACTCAAAACCTAGAATATCTGGGGGCCCGCTTCGACACGAGCATTGGTCGTGTCTTTTTCCCTCGACAGTGGAGCCTAGCGCTTTGGCAGTTACTTGCTCGGTTTCTCAGCATGCAGTGTCCCACCGCCTGGGAGTATCTATGGGTGTTAGGGACCATGGCGGCAACGCTGGAGTTGGTGCCGTGGGCGCAGGCCCACATGAGACCGTTGCAGAGAGCGTTGTTGCGACGATGGTCGCATCAAAGGGATTCCCTGTCCCGGAGGTTGGTCTGTCCGCCTCAGACTCGTCAAGCCCTGCAATGGTGGTTAAGTTCGGAAAATCTGGAAAAGGGCATGTCGTTGGAAGCGCTAGCTTGGATAGCATTGACAACAGATGCCAGTCTTCAGGGCTGGGGAGCCCATTGCCAAGGTCAAATAGCCCAAGGGGAGTGGTCCACCCAAGAAAAGACTTGGTCGATCAACAGGTTAGAGTTGAGAGTGGTGGCATTGGCGCTAAGAGAGTTTCGCCCATATCTTCAGAACAAGGCCATTCCCGTATTCTCGGACAACACGACTGCGGTAGCTTACATAAACCGGCAGGGAGGCACCAGCAGTGTGGCACTAGAGTCCGAGGCAGACAGCCTGTTCGAATGGGCAGAACAGAATCTGGTGGCCGTGTCGAAAGCCCTTTTTGTCCTTCTCAGATTTTAAGGTAGTTTTGCGGACGGTGCCATCTTTCTTACCTAAGGTAGTATCGGGGTTTCATGTGAACCAAGTGGTATCTTTACCAGTTTTCACATCCAAAAGGAAGGGTCAGGTCGCAGAACAGCTGCATTGTTTAGATATTAAGCGGGCCTTGAAGGAGTATATCGCTAGGACAGCTAGTTTTTGTAAGTCGGATAGATTGTTCGTGCTGTTTGCAGGTGCTAGACGAGGTGAGGCAGCCTCTAAGTGCTCGATTGCTCGGTGGTTGAAAGAGGCGATAGCGTCAGCGTATCTTTTGTGAGGCCGTCTGGTTCCGGACGGTTTGAGGGCTCATTCTACTAGATCACAAGCCGTGTCTTGGGCGGAGTGTAGCTTAGTGCCAGTGGAAGAAATATGTAAAGCGGCGACATGGTCTTCGTCTCACTCCTTTGTAAAGCATTACCGTCTTGATGTGCAGGCGGAAAGGGATACCTGGTTTGGTTCGGCAGTGCTTCAGGCGGGGCTAGCAGGGCCCTCCCGTTGATTGTTTCACTGCTCTGTTACATCCCCAAGGATTCCGGGACTAGACTGGAGGGACGATCAGGAAGGTTAAATTAGACTTACCTGCTAATTGTAGTTCCTGGAGGAACTCCAGTCTAGTCCCGGGTCCTGCCCTGGTTTAGGTAGTGCTAGGTGGCCTGAAGCAGGAACATAGTTACAGGTAAGCAACTTTCGTTTATAAAGCAGTTCGGTTATGAGTCTTGCTAGGGCCATTATGTTGGGGAAGTGGGGTAGCGTCCTTCTGGGCAAGAGGAAGGAGGACCTCATGGCGCAGTTGGTTGGTAACACTTCTGTAAATAGCTGGATCCATGATCCTTCATAGTTAGGGCGGCATACTTGCCTTGATGTTGTGTTTATAACTACTTACTTGTTGCTCCGGTGAGTCTGCTTTATCAATAGGTTAACTAGTGAAAGGAGGAGGTACCAGTGCTTATATACCAGTGACATCACAAAAGTGAAGTTTCTCAGTCTCCAAAGCTGCTGGATGAGGTTGACAACCCCAAGGATTCCGGGACTAGACTGGAGTTCCTCCAGGAACTACAATTAGCAGGTAAGTCTAATTTAACCTTATTAAAACTCCAATACGGCTGCGTTTCGTCAGGGGAACTCTCAAAGAGAACAATTGCACAAACAATTATGTAATTGTATGACATCCATGTGAAGAGGTATAAAAGATAAAATCATAAAAAACTTGTGTTGAAACTTTAAAAATGTACGTATCTCAACTTAATACATTAACAATAAAAAACTAAATGGGTATCATAAAGCAAAATTATAAAAAATAAAAAACAAAAATTAATAGAAAGGAGGTCATTTTACACATGAATGACAAAAGCTATACAACACCGGAGAGGCATCAGGCTTGGTTATATAGCAGTGAAATCACCTAACAACCAGTTTATGAGGAGGGATAAAATCCAAATTATGCATGAGTGCTGAGGAAGGGGAGATTAAAAGAACCATGGAGAACTTACTTATAAATAACAGGGCAACAGATCTGTTGCCCATCTTTGATAATAAAAATATAAGCACTACTCTGTATAATACAAAACAAAAAAACCCATAAAGACAAGGTAATCAAACTTTCAAAAAATAAGGACATAAGTGTAACGGAAAACTGAGTCCAAAATAAATGGATAAAAAGATACTGATAGTTTCTATGTATCAGTGGTGGTTTCCTCGGAGATACACAATTCTCATTCACATGCAGCTATCAGTACTTTTTTATCCATTTATTTTGGACTCAGTTTCCTATGATGCTTATGTCCTTATTTTTCAAAAGTTTGATTACCTTGTCTTTATGTCTTTTTCTTTTGCATTATACAGAGTAGCGCTTATGCTTTTATTATCAAAGATTGCCAACGAATCTGTTGTCCTGTTATTTATAAGTTCTCTGTGGTTATTTTATCCTCCCCTTCCTCAGCACATGTGGTATCGCCATCTTATTGTTGGGTGTATTATGCAATGTATAATTTGGATTTTATCTCTCATCACAATTGGTTGTTAGATGATTTCACTGCTATGTAACTAAGCCTGATGCCTGTCCAGTATTGTATAGCATTTATCATTCATGTATAAAATGACCTTTTTATTCATTTTTGTTTTTTATTCTTTTATAATTTTGCTTTTTTTTTTTCTTTAGAAGCTCAGATGACAAGACTTCGACTTTCATACTTTGGACACATCATGCAAAGAGAGAGATCATTAGAGAAAGACATCATGCTTGGCAAGATAGAAGGTCAGCGCAAAAGAGGACGGCCAGCAATGAGATGGATCGATACAATAACAGCAGCTACGGGTACCAGTCTGTCAACAATGAGCCGCCTGACTCAAGACCGATCACAATTTAGGATAGCTATCCAGAGGGTCGCCATGAGTCGACTCCGACTCGACAGCACTTAACAACAACAATTTTGCTTTAGCATACCCATTTAGTTTTTTATTATTAATGTATTAAGTTGAGATGTATATATTTTTAAAGTTTAAACATATTTTTTTATGTTTTTATCTTTTATACTTTTATACCTCTTGTGCAATTGTTCTCTTTGAGGTTCTCCCTGACGAAGGCTCTGTCGAAATGCAGCCATATTGGAGTTTTAATAAAGGACCGTTGATTGTATTTATCGCCTCCTTTTGCTGCTTGCCTTTAGCGAGAGAGTGTCGTCCCCCCCTATAGCTGCTTGCCTTTAGCGAGAGAGTGTCCCCCCCTGCTTGCGTTTCGCGCGAGTGTGTCCCGCCACCCCCCCCCCCCTATTTTTGGATGTTCTGCTCTGGACATTCCAGATTCTTATTAGATGTCCCTTCTAATTGCCACTTCAAGTGTTTGTAGACTCTACATTTGGTGAAAAGAACCTTGAATTTTGTACCCTTCCCTTAAATCTCAGCTATGGATTTCATGTCTCCCTGGGAGCCACCTTTGACTTTTCATGGAAGATATTCTAGTATTGTTCTTGGTAGAATGGCTATGAAGGACCTGTGGACCTGAGCATTGTCTGTGGACTGTAGAGATCAAGGCTTGCCACAGATTTTCTCTTTGGTACATGTCTGGGCTTTGACTAGGCCACCCAAGAACATTCACATTTTTCTTGCTCTCACTCCATGGTTGATTTTTCTTTGTGCTTAAGATCATCACTGTACTGAAAGGTGAAGTAGTCTAGTGGTTAGAGCAGTAAGCTGGGAACTAGAGAAGCCAGGGTTTAAATCCCACTGATGTTCCTTGTGATCTTGGGCAAGTTGCTTAACCCTCCATTGCCTCAGGTAGAAACTTAGATTGTAAGCCCCCTGGGGACAGGAAAATAGCTGCTGCACCTGAATGTAAAAAGTTATTTCTAAAAAGATATGAGTTAAATACAAATAAAATAAATCCTTTTCTCATTTACAGATCTGTGGCAGACTGCGCATGCATAGAGTATTTAGAGGTGTGGATGGAACCTCTTCACTGCTTTTCTTGTTTCATGTGAATTGTCCTGAGTGCATAAACGTCGGAAAGGGGGCGGGCACAGGGGCCATGGCCCCACCAAAACTCTGCGATCGGGGCTTCCCCTACTTCAGCCCACGGGGATCTGATTGTCTACAGGCAGAAGTAGGGGAGGGCTGACAAGCAGCAGGCTGTCCACAGGGATCCCATTCCCTGTGGGCAGAAGAGCATTGCGATCGCAGCACAGATCCCTCCTGTCTGCCTGTGGGAAATGAGATCTCTGGAAGGTCTCTGCTGCAAACTCAGCTTTTCTTCTTCTGCCCTCGGGATGGGATCCCCGCAGGCAGCCTGCCGGCTCTGATCATTGAAAACACTCTTCCTGTCTGCCTGCAAGGATCACGGGCAGACAGGAAGGGTCTTTACAATGATCGCGGTCCTCAGGCAACAGTCTTCCTGCGGGGATCCCATCTCCTGCGGGCAGAAGAAAAGCCACGACTGCAGCAAAGATCCTCCTTGTCTGTGAACAGGAAGGGTCTCTGCCTGAGGGGCAGGGCAGAGTTAGGGGCATGGTGGGGCTTGGGACCTTCCAAAGAAAAAGCCCTTCCGTCGTCCCTCTTTGAGTGAAACACCAGATTGGACTAATGCTCATACCTGTGCTAAATACCTCGAAGAGAAAGTCATGGAAATGGTGACATCAAGTGCATTAATCAGTGTAATAATATCCATAAATTTAGGAAAGCTTCAGTGATGATAAAGAGTTCTAAACATTTCTATCATACCAAACAAGGACCAAGTCTTGTGAAAAACCTTTTAAAAAAGCGGTCATGTCATAATGATGAACAGATGAATGGTGTCTGTCGGAGCTCCTGCTTAGCCTACAGATCCTGTTTTTCAGCTTCCCAGTTTTCACCATGATTATACTGATGACTATGAGGTCCAAGTCAAAAATCACTAAAAACTCTACTTCAGCCATGCCAGTGCTAAAAGCTACATGGCAGCAGACAGTTTCTGGATATCTTTCTGTTAAAAATGGTGCTGATGCGGATCCTTCCTCGGCTCTTGCTTCACCACACTTCTTGTCCTGTCGATTTGTCTGCTAATATGGTAGAAATAAAATCAGCCAATACCAAATTAAGTAGTCAGCTGAAGAAAGTTTAAAACGAGTTGGAGCCAGCACAGCAAGAGTTAAAAGATACAGTTGGTGGGATCGATGAAGCAGAGAGTTGTATCTCATCTAATGAGATGAGATTGTCAAGTACTGTATGAAGGAGAAATTTCATGCACAGGTGAATAACATGCAAAATCATTCCTGCCATAACAACTTAAGGGAAATAAGAGTGCAA
Organism: Ichthyophis bannanicus; assembly: GCA_033557465.1. Lineage (NCBI taxonomy): Eukaryota > Metazoa > Chordata > Amphibia > Gymnophiona > Ichthyophiidae > Ichthyophis > Ichthyophis bannanicus. Next base: position 363,456,594 of record CM066033.1, on the reverse strand, counting down.
GAAGGCATGGAATGTAGCATGGAACCTTTTATTGAAACCAAGGATCTTTGCACTGGAGAGAATCTCCTCTTAGATTTGGTTGTAGGAAGAATACACCATACCCCTGGCTCTCCTGAGAAGCAATGTAATCACTGCCATACCATACTGATGATAATACTGGACTATGTTAAAATGTTTAAATATTACTTTCTGTCCCTTGGATCCTGCACCCATTGCTATAGTTAAACAATGCTTGGATAAAATGCTAAACTGGTTGAAAGATCTTGTAACTGGATCATTTCCAGCAGGGAGGATTCCTCCATGTCTTAAACAGGCAGTGGTTACTCCTATTTTGAAGAAAGAAGGTGCAGATAGAAGTGTGCATGAGAATTTGTGCCCTGTTTTGAATTTACCAGTGCTGGTTAATTTAATAGAGAAAGAGGAATGTTTTCAGCTTAATAGTTATTTGGAAGACAATAATAAGAACATAAGATCATAAGATATGCCATACTGGGTCAGACCAAGGTCAATCAAGCCCAGTATTCTGTTTCCAACAGTGGCCAATCTAGGTCATATGTACCTAGCAGTTTCCCCAAGAGACACAAGTTCCACAGTGCTTGTACTGGGTCAAGCATTTATATCTTCGGTCACTTCTTAATAATGGTTTATGGACCTTTCCTCCAGGAACTTGTCCAAACCTTTTTTAAACACAGCTACACTAACAGCCTTTACTACATCCTCCGGTAACAAATTCCAGAGTTTGATTACACGTTGAGTGAAAAAATATTTTCTTTTATTAGTCTTAAATAGTTTACCCTGTAGCTTCATTGCATGTCCCCTAGTCTTTCTATATTCTGATAAGGTAAACAATCGATCTACGTTTACCCGTTCCACTCCGTTCATTAATTTATAGACTTCTATCATATCTCCCCTCAGCCGTCTCTTTTCCAGGTTAAAGCGCCCTAACCTTTTTAGCCTGTCTTCATAGGAGTATCCTTTCATCCCCTTTACCATTTTGGTGGCTCTTCTCTGAACCTTTTCTAAAATCGCTATATCCTTTTTAAGATACGGCGACCAGAATTGCACACAATATTCAAGGTGCGGTCTCACCATGGAACGATATAGAGGCATTATAATATCTTTTGTTTTATTTTCCATTCCTTTCCTTATCATACCTAGCATTCTATTTGCTCTCTTGGCCGCTGCTGCACACTGGGCCGAGGGTTTTAACATGGTATCCACAATGACGCCTAAATCTTTTTCCTGGGTGGTGGTTCCTAATGTGGAACCTTGCATTGTGTAACCATAGTTTGGGTTGTTCTTCCCTAGGTGCATAACCTTGCACTTGTCCACATTAAATTTCATCTGCCATTTTGATGCCCAGTCTTCCAATTTATCAAGATCCTCTTGCAATTTTTCACAATCCTCTTGGGTTTTAACAACTTTAAATAGTTTTGTGTCATCTGCAAATTTGATAACCACTTGAAGTGGCAATTAGAAGGGACATCTAATAAGAACCTGGAATGTCCAGAGCAGAACATCCAAAAATAGGGGGGGGGGGGGAGAGGAGGGAGTGGAAGCAGTGAAGGAAGACACCTGTAAGTGCCTTCTGAAATTGCTCTGTCTCCACCCTGAAAAATGAACGTCCCTGTAACTGGTTATGAAGGCAGGCCCCATGCATGTTGCAAAACTGGGTATGAGCACAAGTGTGGGCCATTTCAGAAATGTGGATGTCCCAAATTTACATGGCCTCAGAACCAGGTACTTGGACATGCCAGCAAGGGTATTCCAGAAGAGAGGTGACTATGCTATGAGAATTGCACATCGCGGCCTGCCATTACAGATACTTAGACATGTGTTGACAAGCCTGCAATATGTCTGGAGTATGCATTTATACTCAGTCTTCTTTGTGCTATCCCCTTTCACTTTCATGCTATGTCCCCTTGTAGCAGAGTTTGCCTTCAATTGAAAGAGACCCTCCTGTGCGTTTATGCCAAGGAGGTATTTAAATGTCTCTACCATATCGCCCCTATCCCGCCTTTCCTCTAAAGTATATATATTAAAATCTTTGTCCTCATATGCTTCATAATGAAGGCCATTAAGCATTTTAGTAGCCACCATCTGCACTGACTCCAACCTGCTTATATCCTTTTGAAGGTGCAGTTTCCAGAATTGCACACAATGCTCCAAATGAGGTCGTACCAGAGACATACAGAGGCATTATCACCTCCTTTTTTTTTTTGCTGGCCATTCCTCTCCCTATATACCCAAGCATCCTTCATCTTTTGCAGTCACTTTTTCTACCTGTTTAGCTTTTTTAAGATCATCAGACACAATTACGCCCAGGTCCCGCTCCTCTTTTGTGGACAGAAGTACTTCACCCCCCCCCCCCCTACAGTGTACTGCTCCTTTGGATTTTTACTGCTCAAATGCATGACCCTGCATTTTTTAGCATTAAATTTCAGCTGCCAAATTCTAGACCTTTCTTCAAGTTTAGCTAGATCCCTCCTCATGTTATCTACCCCTTCCTGGGTGTCAACCCTGTTGCAGATTTTAGAATCATTCGCAAACAAGCAATCCTTACCCGACAGCCCTTCTGCAATACCACTAACAAAGATGTTTAAAATAATTGGACCTAGGATAGATCCCAGCAGCACACCACTGGTAACCTCCATCTCCTTAGAGAGAGCTCCATTTACCTGTACCCTTTGTCGTCTCCCACTCAACTAATTTCTAACCCAATCAGTAACTTTAGGGTCCATCCCTAGGGTGCTCAGTTTGTATACAAGTCGCTTGTGCAGAACGGTGTCAAAGGCTTTACTGACATCCAAATACACCACATCTAGGGATCTCCCTCGGTCCAACTCCCTGGTCACCCAGTCAAAGACATCAATCATATTTGTCTGACAAGACCTGCCTCTGGTGAATCCATGCTGCTTCAGATTTTGCAAAACATTGGACTCCAGAAAACTCACTATTCTCTCTTTTAATAGCCTTTCCTATAATTTACTAACCAGCTGTAGTTTGTTTTTGTGTAAAGGGACCACATGTGTCTTTCTCCAATCCTCTGGCACCACTCCAGACTCCAAAGAGGCATTGAAAAGGTCAGACAGTGGAGCTGCTAGAATGTCCCCAAGTTCCCTTAGTACAGTGGTTCTCAACCTGTGGGTTGCGACCCCCATGGGGGTCGCCACAGGATTTAGTGGGGGTCGCTTAGCCTCCACCAAGTTTAAAAAAAAAATTAAGACGCGCACAAGTTGCTGCCGCTGCCGAGTCTGCTTCTTGTCAGCGGCAAACTCACCGCCGCCTTTTGCAGCCGCGGCTCCCTGCCTCTTAGGGAACCGCGGCTGTACCTGTAAAATCGTTGTGGAGCCCTTCCTGTCTTGACGGGCTCCGTGCAGCATTGTCCCGCCTCCAAAGTAAGTTGTTTACCATGTCGAGACAGGAAGGGCTCCGCAACAATTTTACAGGTACAGCCGCGGTTCCCTAAGAGGCAGGGAGCCGTGGCTGCATTAGAAGGGAGGCAAACATGGGGAGAGGGGATGAGGGGGCAGGGAACCTGCAACACGGCTGACATCGACAGAGGGGGGCTGACATGGAGGGAGGGAGCTGATATGGAGGGAGGGAGGGGGGCTGACATGGACAGATGGAAGGATGGGGGCTGACATGGAGGGAGGGGGCTGGCATGGACAAAGGGGAGAGACAGGGGGACATACTGGACAGATGGGATAAATGCTGGACAGAAGCGAGAGACAGTGCGGGTTAGGATTATAATGGGCTGATGGGGGAGCTAGCACTGGTAATGGGCAGATGGGGGGGGCTAGGACTGGTAATGGGTTGATTAGGGAAGGCTAGGACTGGGAATGGACTTATCAAGGGGGGTAGGACTGGTAATGGACTGATGGGGGTCTAGCATTGGAAATGAGCTGATCGGTGAGGTTAGGACTGGAAATGGGCTGATTAGGGGAGCCTAGCACTGGTAATGGGGTTGAGGGGGGACTAGCACTGGAAATGAGCTGATTAGGGGAGGCTAGGACTGGTAATGGGCTGATGGGGTGGGGTAGGGCTGGTAATGGACTGATGGGAGGCTAGCATTGGAAATGAGCTGATCAGGGGGGGGCTATGACTGGAAATGAGCTGATTAGTGGAGGCTAGGACTGGTAATGAGCTGATGGGGGTAGGACTGGTATTGGGCTGATTAGGGGAGGCTAGCACTGGTAATGGGGTTGAGGGGGGATTAGCACTAGAAGTGAGCTGATTGGGGGGCTTTGACTGGGAATGAGCTGATGGTGGGGAGGGGAGGATAGAGCTGCTGGCCCTGGAAGAAAACTGGGAGCTAAGGCTACAAGTGGGCTGATACAAGGGGATGCGAGAATGGAACTGGAAGGGAGTGGATCTGAGAGGGGCTGCCATGGTATTTGTACTAGAAGGTACTGGTCAGTGGGGAAGGAGGGGGACTGGAAGGGAATGGACACCAGTGGCAGTCATGGGAATGCAAGTTGACATTGGAAGGTACTGGGAGTGAGGACTGGAAAGGGGCTGATACTGGGGAGGGTTACTGGGACTGGAAATAGGCTGATGGAAAGAAGTGAAGAAAACGAAAGAGATAAGAAATGGCAGATGGACCATAGACCACAGAAAGAGAGCTAAGAGAAGACAGGAAAGCAGAAGCCTCAGATCGGGACCAGCATGATCAGAGAATAAATTGGTCAGACAACAAAGGTAGAAAAAATAATTTTATTTCATATTAGTGATTTGACTACAAAATCATCATAATTTTGAAATCAAATATTGTTACTTGTGATTAATTATTGTGGTTTAAATAAGTATTTTATAAATAAAAACATTGCAGAGGCCTATAAAATATTAATAATTCAACAAATGATTACAGCGACAATGCGTTAACGGTAAAGGAAGAGAGATGCATTTGATTTTATCATTGGGGGTCACCACAAGTTGACCAACGGTAAAAGGGGTCACGGTCAATGTTCCCTCTAATTTTCTGTAGGCTGTGTGCGCATAAAATATCAGCTGTGCAGCTTTTGAAGGAAGATTAAATTTTTGTGCACCACATAACGACACTCTGAGTTATATACTTTAAAATTTGACTACATGTCAGAATACAGTATGTACACCACATTGATTGCATTAGAAAATATTGTAGAACTTGTGAAAACCATAAATACACAACAACTTTTAAATTTTAAGATGTCTGTGTTGTTTTCTATCAGAATCAGAACCAAAATTTTTGTGCGCTCTGTTGTAAAGTATGTGCGTTTGCTCGGCGAGGTGTGTGCGCGTGCACACGCACACAGCTTAGAGGGAACAGTGGTCACGGTACAAAAAAGGTTGAGAACCACTGCCTCAGTATTCTCGGATGTACCCCATATGGACCCATGGCTTTGTCTACTTTTAGTTTACCTAGTTCCTCATGAATACAGTCTTTTGAAAATCATTTGAGATTCACGTTACTTCTGTTCCTATTTGTGGGTGTTTTCTGAGATCCTGCTTCTTGCCCTTCATCTGTGAACACAGAACAGAAATATTTGTTAAGCAATTCCACATATTTGTTAAGCAATTTCTGGATATTTCTCCCCTGCAGCCTTGAATCTGACAATACCACTTTTGCCCTTCCTCCTCTCAGTAACCTACCTAAAAAAAATGTTTTATCCCTGCATTTTATTGTATTAGCTATTTCTTCTTCTTTTTCTACCTTTGCTTTACTGACTACTTTGCTAGCTTCTCTAAGATTTTCCAGATATAGATGTCTGTCTTCATGGGTGGCTCTATCATTAGGCAGGGCGAGGAGGTCGCCTTAGGCAGCAAATTCTTGGGGGCGGCAAGAAGTGTCCCCAAAACATTCCAGCTGCAGCTGCCTCACTCCTGCCTAAATAATGTCACCCATCCTGGCCTTCCCCTCTTCCCCCAGCACCACCATTGCTGTTGCCACTGCCACTTCCTGAGGTCACCAGTGCAGTGGCAATGAAATGAGCAGAAAATGTGGTGCTCAGCATCTTTTGTTCCCTGCCCATGCTGTCATCTGTACCACTGCCACTTCTAAACTCTGTGGCAGCGGCAATAAAATCCACAATCAACATGGAACCTTTGAGACATGCACAACTTCACAGGCCTTGCTGGTCCCGCCCCCTCTGATGTGTTAATGGGGTGAGATTGGCAAGGCCTTTGAAACGCGCATGTCTCAAAGATCCTGCATTTATTGTGGATTACAATACAATGGAAGCAGTGCATGCAGATCTCTCTCATGCATATTCATTGAGGATATCATGAAAACCTGACTGGCTTGGGGGTCCCAGAGGACTAGGTTGAGAACCAGTGTTTTTTAGTCGGTGGATACTAATCTAAGGATTTTATTGAAATATCATTCATGATGATGACTCGCTGCCACAGTTGAAGTATGCCTAAAAAGGTTCTCTGAGATGAAGGAATGCCAGGTTTGCTATATAGAATAAATTCACAACAATATTTTTTTTGGCTTATCAGAGAGACAGCTAGAGCCAATAGGCTTAAAATAGCTGCCATAACTGGAGATACTGTTATCTTTACAAGTGTAATTATATGAAAGTTGGGTGTGAAACAGTACACACACAAAGGTGTAGCTGACTTGTCTCAAAACCTCAAAGTCTAGGAGAGGAAGAAGCCTAGAACTACTACTACTACTACTATTACTAATAATTTATAAAGCACTACAAGGCATACGTAGCGCTGTACAAACATAGAGAACGAATGTATTAACATACTTGGGGGTAATAATAGGACACCTTTACAGAAGTTAACTTACAACAATGAGCCACTAGATGGCATCAGTATATCTCACTGTATTCCTACGTATTAGTTGTCATCTTTGACCTTCCGATGTAAAAGATCATGGTTCCTGTGATCCAGCTGCGTTCAGTGTGTCTTTACTTCTAGCTCTGAAAGATTGCATATGCTCTCCCTTAACACAGAAGCCCAAAATCATTGCAGCATCATGACAACTGTTAACAGCATTCCACCCCTAGAAGGCATGACGTTTATTGGTGACTTAAGTGGCTTGCATGCATGAGATGCCAGCTGAAGTGCAGGCAGCCACACTGAGAAGAGTGATGAGCGCTAAATGCTGTAATATTTATAACAGGGGTTCTTAACCTTTTTAGGACTACAGACCCACAGTGGATTGCCCAGTATGTCCCCATACCCCTTTTGCCAGACTGTCAAAATCATATATATGTATATAGCTAGAAACAGAACAGTTTAAAGAACATCTTAAAGATTTTATCATATTTATTCAAATCAAATATACAAGCTAGCTATAACTAGTGAGATTTTTGCTGTTGTTTTTGTGCAATTAAAATAGCGAATAAATGTTACATGTCATCTGACACATCAAGTCAATTTATCCACTTTGATTTCAGGTTTAATAATGCAGAGAATCCTTTTTCATGGATTGCAAATCATGCATTAGGGTCTTTCAGTTTCATCTTGTTCTTCAAACAGGTGAAGCCAAATGCAACATATTCATGTTTCCACTTCCATATTTTAACAGATGACATTTCACAACAAATCTGTGAAAAGAAATAATAAACATTTTAAATTTCAGATGAAAAATATTTTTTTATGAAGTAACAGTATCTAAGAAAAAGAATTTCAAAATAGACACTCACTTCTAACAAAAAGAGAATTTTGTGTAAGGGCTGGATGGGCTAGAGGCTGTAGAAAGCAAACGCCGATGCCACCGACATATCAACTGATAACACAGGGAAGTGGGAAGATGTTCACATTGAGTGATCTAATCGCTGATTGGTTAGTGGTCTCACCACTTCATTCCGTGGTGTTAACTGTGATAATAGTTAATCTAAACTTTAATCTAACAGCATCTTGTTTAATTGTTTAGAGATCCAGTCCCATACCCCCATCGTTTGGTTCCTTTACCCCCAAGGGGTATGAAAACCCCCAGTTAAAAAACCCCTGATTTATAAGCACAATTTGAGCCTCACAGGGGAGCAAAGGATTCCAAAGTTATCCTGGATGCATTAGAAGCTGAGTTAAGACCCACAAAAATGTAATATATTAAAGATCCATGTTTGGCAACGGCAAACAAGAGGAAGGTGAATCTGTTGATAATTTTGCCGTATGTACGAGAAAGAAAGCACTGGCACGTGAGTGTGGCTCACTGAAAGATGAACTTATTCAGGATAAAATAGTCTTTTCTGAGAACTCACAAACTTGCAACGGAGAACTATAGAACAGGACCTGTAAGGGGCACAGATCAGATCCCCAATGAGAACCCAAATCTGTGGGGCAGAAAGGCAGACAAATATGATATATAGCTCTCTGATTATGCCTAGGAATGTCCGCACAGGATTCTCCAGTTCTTGCTACTTTACTGGCAATGATTAGCTAAATGAAACAAATTCTCTGGATATATTATAAATTATTTTTGTAGAAAAATAGCAAATTACACAAACTATTACTGCATAAATGCACAAGAGAAGAGCCTCTTTTCATTGAAAGTAAGCTCTGCAACAAGGGGGTATAGGATGAGAGTGAAAGGGGATAGATTCAGGAGTAATATGTGGAAATATTTCTTTAAGAAAAGAGTGGTAGATGTGTGGAATAGTCTCCCAGTGGAAGTAGTAGAGACAAGTATAGTAACTGAATTCAAGAAAGCATGGGACAAATACAGAAGATCTCTAAAGGAAAAAAAAGGGACTATAGCATTCGATATGGAAGGGCAGACTAGATAGGCCATATGGTCTTTTTCTGCTAACATGTTTCTATGAATGAGGTAACAACGTTTTATAGCAGCAACTAGTAGCAATTCTTATATAACCACTAATAAATCATTCAGGATAATTACCAAACTCACATGGCTCGCTCTGCACTTAGAAGAGCACAGAGTAGAGCTCTCTAACTGGACCCCACTACCAAGAGAAATAAAGACCAATATCTTACCACTCTGCCTGGAGGGAAGAACATCATAACGTCCAAGTCAGGTTCCAAAGTAGCATAAATTGATGTAGGCAGATGAGCTGATAATGCAGGCTGCAGCCATTGTAGATAAGCTGTCAGGAGAGATTACAGAGCATCTAAAGTGCCTGCAAGAGTCTTGGCTTGTTTTACAGTGATAATGGACCAGCTTTGGGTGAAACACAATGGGCCTGATGCAGAGATACAAATAGCGGGGTTGGACATCCTGGTTGAACGTCCAACCCCTGTTTTGACCTGGCATGCTATTCTGGGTCCAGCCCTCCCCGCACATACAGAGGGTTAGTGTGGGGAGCACTGGATGGGGGTGGGAGGGGGAGGGCCAGAGGCAGAGAGTGGGCGGACTGAAGCACCCAGATGTACAGGGCCTATTCTGGTCAGAGCCCTGTATGTCCGGTGGTCACACTCTGGATGCCCAGTGTATACCACCTTGGAGGTGGAATAAGTGCCAGGTGCCCTTGTGATTGGGGCCCTCCATCCCTCCAGAACAATGGGTCCACCGTGGTTGAGCTCTCCTGCCCTAGTCCGGCCCTGGCTGCCTCTTCCGAGGGTCGGGTGGCGGGGAAAAGATGATTTAAATGCTGCTGGGCTTTCAGCGCTCCTATTGGGCGTTCTGGTGCCATAGCAATGGGATGCCATGGCACCGGCACACCAACAAGAGCATAGGGTGGGCAAGCCTGCCAGGCAGAATGGAAAACATCTCCCATGGCAGAATCAGGGGCACGCTGGGCCATCTAAGTGCCTGATCCTGCAACTGCGGGAATGTCTGGCTCCTGCGGTTGCAGAATCTGGGACACTTTGAGCCTGCCAATATTTTGGACATCCAGATGGCCTGGACATGCCCGTGTTAGAATCTGGATCCATGTCTCTTTGGTAGTGCTGAGTACGTTAGGTGGAAAAAGCAAAACTTCTTCCTGTGTAAACATTCTTATTGTTTGCGCAGAGTTGTTATCTCGGTGTATGCACACCTCGGAGGTTGGTTGGCATAGGACTTCCTCTGGGAAAATCAGGAAATAGCTTTCAAAAGGTAGTCACCTGCACAATAAGATCCATTGTGAGAGATGGAATGCAGGAGCAGATGACATTATTGCATCTTCCAAGATTTGTTGAAGTCTCTCTCAGTCTAGGAAAAGGCCTAGAAATCATGTTCTCAGCATATAGACAAACAGAGAACAATAGTCTTCAGTGTACACACACACACTTTCTGACAGAAAGTTTCATTTTCGATGCGGACGGCTGGAATTGTCCTCATCGTGGAGGTTTTTTTCCAGGAAATGACATAAGGTCTAAGCAATTGGTTTTAACCTACAAGAGAGTTTGTTTATGTGTACATGGGTATAGTACGCCTGAATTCCCCTGAAGAAGAGAATTCGAAACACGGCCTGTGTCGGGCGTTAAGGCGTGTTCTAATCAACTGTAATAAAGGTTTCCTTCTTTGTAATCCACGTCTTGGTACTGGGTGTCTTCTGTTTATATGGTGCTGTTCTTTTTTGGTGGACCCCCCAAAATGAGGTTGGTACTGAGGGCACCCCTGCAGCTGAATGGCACCAAATTGAAACTGTATTCAGGGGAGCTCATGCTATCCTTGATATTGCAGTATACATGGGCATATTCATAAGCTTGAATTTGAGATAGTGAAAGCAAATCAGAAACCATTGCTGTCTGGCTTAATATGTGAGCACCTTGGGCTGATCCAATTCACCATTCCTTCAGAATGGAACCAGATAGAAAAATCAATTCACCAGACCATTGTTGAGAACAACTGGTTAGCCCCTATGATGACTTTCCTGGCCCAGTGAGTCTGCTCTGGGAGAAGTCCATTTTGAACTCAATCCCATTGTCTCACCTATGTGCTATATGCAGTGTACAGTTGCCATAAAGTCAAAGATGAAATCCTAGCTGGAAAAGCATGAAGCTGATAGTCATATCACATTTGTGACTGAAGCAATATGGTCATAGTAAAAAAACCTGAGAGGTTGAGAATTTGTATTGATCCAAAGTTTCTAAACCTTGCGCTGAAGAGATTACACTATATCATGTCAACACTCGAAGAAGTCATAAAAACTGCCCAAAGCTCATTTATTTACACTTGTTTATTCACTAAATGTATTCTTGCAATGTAAGTTAGATGAAAAAGCAGTCTCATGAATGCATTCTAGACCTGGGGGCAGGAAAAGATGGCTCAAATTACCATTTGGAGTTTGCGGGGACAATTGTTTTTCTATATACAGTGTAACTTTACTGTACTGTTACTATTACTTTGTAAATTATCTTTTTGTCTGTTTTTTTCGGTCTTTAACCTTAGCGCAACACCATAGCGCATTATCCACTGTGCTACTAAAACTGTACTTGCAGGCATCCAGGTAACCAATTCTGGAAACAGTTCTGTAGATGTCCATCTGCTGGGCACATTTCGCAAATGGTCTATATTGGACGTGGAAAAGTACTTCTTTGGATGTGCAGATGCACCCCATCTGGATGTCTATAAAAGCAATGACTTACATGCAAATGGCCAATTGTGCAATGTGATCCAGCAGGAAACACCACTGTTCTTTCACTGTGGCACCCAAAGGCAAGGAATCCTCCAAGAAGGAAGACTTCTTTTCATTGAGAGGTGGAACTGATGCTCAGAGAGGTCCTCACAAAACACCACATCATCTTTGGCAATACTGGCACTAACTACAATGGGCATCAGAAGGAACATCTCAGACATGTATCAAACTGAATGCTATCTATCACCATAACTGTGACATGGAGGATGTCAAGAGGAAGTGTAGGGCAATGAAGTGCAGGGCAAAAACTAATGCAGCTGAACACGATCCAGAGAGGAGGCCACCTGTGTTGAGGACAGCTATTTTGGACCTAGTCCTTAGTGGAACACAGGATCTGCTGAAGAGATAACAGTTTTAGAACTACTTGGCAATAGTGATCACTTTTGATTTAATAAATGGAGGGAGGATAGCAAGAAAATCCACAGTACTACCTTTTAACTTTCAAAAAGGAGATCTCCTATGATAAAATGAGGAAAATAGTTAAGGGCAGCTGCAAAGGTTAAAGGTTTACATCAAGCATGAGCATTATTTAAAAATACTATTTTGGAAGCCCAGACCACATGATTTCCACATTTTAAGAAAGGTAGAAGGAAGGCCAAAGAAAACATTAGCACGGTTTAAAGGTGAGGTCAGAGGCTGTTGTAGCCAAAAAAGCATCTTTCAGGAAATGGAAAAAGGAGCCAAATGATGAAAACAGGAAACAACATAAGCACTAGCAAGTTAGATGCAAGACGTTGATAAGGCAGGCAAAAAGAGAATTTGAAAAAAAGCTTGCTGTGGAAGCAGAAACGCAAAATAATAACTTTTTCAAGTACATTCGTAGCAAAAAACCTGTGAGAGTTGGACCATTAGATGATAGGGGGTAAAAGGGGTGCTAGGGGAGGACAAGGCCATAGTGGAGAGACTGAATGAATTTTTTGCTTTGGTCTTTACTGAAGAAGATCTAGGGATGTTACCCATGCCTGAAATGGTATTTAAAGGTGATGTATCAGAAGAACTGAAACAAATTTTGACAAACTGGGACAATATATTACAACTATTTGATAAACTAAAGAGTAGCAAATCACCTGGGCTGGATGGTGTACATCTGAGGGTGCTGAAAGAACTGAAATATGAGATTGCAGTCCTACTATTAGTAATCTGTGAACTATCATTTAAATCATCTGTACTACCTGAAGATTGGAGAATGGCCAATGCAATGCCAATTTTTAAAAAGGGTTCCAAGAGTGATCCGGGAAACTACGGACCAGTGAGCCTGACATCAGTAGAATCCATTATAAAGAATAAAATTACTGAACATGTAGATAGCCATGGTTTAATGGAAGAAAGCCAACATGGATTTAGCAAAGGGAAGGTCTTGTCTTACTAAACTGTTATATTTTTTTGAAGGTGTGAATAAACAGGTAGATAAAGGTGAGCTGGTCATGGGATAGGAGGCAGTGTAATATTGTGAATCTGTAACTGGTTAAAAGAAAGCGAAGAGTAGGGCTAAATGGCCAATTTTCTCAATGGAGAAAGATGAATAGTGGAGTACCTCAGGGATCTGTGTTGGGCCCACTGCTTTCTAACATATTCATAAATGACCTAGAAATAGGAATACCGAAATGATCAAATTTGCAGATGACAAAATTATTCAAAGTTGTTAAAATGCAAGAGGATTGTGAAAAATTGCAAAAGGACCTTGAAAAATTCAAAGACTGGATGTCCAAATGGCAGATGAAATTTAACATGGACAAGTGCAGTTATGCACCTAGGAAAGAACAACCCAAACTATGGTTACATGATGCAAGGTACCACCTTAGAAACCACCACCCAGGAAAAAGATTTAGGTGGCATCGTGGATAATACGTTAATACCCTCTTCCCAGTCTGCAGTGGCGGCCAAGAAAGCAAATAGAATGCTAGGAATCATAAGGAAAGGAATGGAGATTAAAACTATGGATATTATAATGGCTCTGTATCGTTCCATGGTATGACCGCACCTTGAATAGTGTGTGCAATTCTGGTCACCATATCTTGTAGCAGAATTCGAAAAGGTTCAGAGAAGAGCCACCAAAATGGTAAAGGGGATGGGATACCCCTATGAGGAGAGGCTTAAAAGGTTGGGACTCTTCAACTTTGAAAAGAGACAGCTGAGGGGGGATATGATAAAGGTCTATAAATGAATGGAGTGGAACGGGTAAACTAGATTGGTTGTTTACACCATCAAAAAGTAGAAAGACTAGAGGACATGCAGTGAAGCTACAATGTAACCCATTTAACAGTAATATGAGAAAATATTTTTTTACTCAATGAGTAATCAAACTCTGGAATTCATTTTTGGAGGATGTAGTAAAAGCTGTTAGTGTAGCCGGGTTTAAAAAAGGTTTGGACAAGTTTCTGGAGGAAAGGTCCATAAACCATTATTAAAGAGGGCAAGGGAAATCCACTGCTTGCGCTGGGACAAGCATTGTGGAACCTGTGTGCCTCTTTGGGAATAGGTTTGCCAACCGGCCGGTATTCAGCCGGCCTGGCTGGTTTTTCCATGGCCAGGCCGGCTGCCGGCAGAGAAGTAAAACTGGCCCTTGAAAAGCCGATTTTTTGCTCTGGCCGCAAGATTGGGAGCGGCCAGAGCAAAAAATGGCTTTTCTCCCAAAGTCCGTGGGGGAGGGAGCCAGGGAAGCCCGCGCGAGGCCTCGGCTCCCTCTGTACAACCGCCAGCGTGAAGATCTTTTTCCTTCACGCTGGCGGCTGTTTCTGTGAAGCCGCGATTGCTGGGAAAGGTTAAAGGCAATGCCCTTTAACCTTTCCCAGCATTCGCGGCTTCACAGAAACAACCGCTAGCGTGAAGGAAAAAGATCTTCACGCTGGCGGTTGTACAGAGGGAGCGGGGGCCTCGTGCGGGCTTCCCCGGCTCCCTCTGAAGCCCCTCCAGCCCGCCGCGGGGCTGGTTGGAGGGGGGGGGGGTGTGGAGGCTAGGACTACAAATGGGCTTTGATGGGAGGGAGGGGGGACAAGGACTGGATGGGCTGTGATGGGGTGTACCTGGACTGGAAATGGGCTATGAGGGGGGGGGGGGGGACGACCTGGACTAGAAATAGGCTATTGGGGGACTGGACTGGACTGGAATTGGGCTATGGGGGGGGGGGGGTACCTGCACTGGAAATGGGCTATAGGGGGGGGGGGGACCTAGACGGGAATTGGGCTATGGGGGGGGGGGGGGGGTGGAACCTGGACTGGAAATCGGCTATGGGTTGTGGATCTGGACTGGAATTGGGCTATGGGGGGTGTACCTGGACTGGAAATGGGCTATGGGGGGGACCTGGACTGGAAATGGGCTATGAGGGGGCCTGGACTGGAACTGGGCTATGGGAGGGGATCTGGACTGGAAATGGGCTATGGGGGGGGGGCTGCAATGGAATTGAGCTATGGGGAGGGGGGACCTGGACTGGAATTGGGCTATGGTGGGGGGAGGGGGAACTTGGGCTGAAAATAGACTGTGATTAGGGGGGCTAGGACTGCAAATGGGCGGTGATGGTTGGGGGGGGGAATTGGACTGGAAATGGGCTGTGATGGGGGGGCTAGAACTGCAAATGGGCTGTGATGGTTGGGGGGGGGCCTAGGACTGCAAATGAGCTGTGATGTGGTGGGGTGGAAATATGACTGCAAATGGGCTGTGATGGTGGGGGGGGGGCCTAGGACAGGAAAAAGGCAGTGATGGGGGAGCTAGGACTGGAAAGAGGCTGTGATGGGGGGACTAGGACTGGAAATGGCCTGTGATGGGAGGGCTAGCACTGGAAATGGGCTGATGAAGAGCTGGAATAGGACTGGAAATGGGCTGATGTGGCGGCATGGGAGAATGGGACTAGAAGGGAGTGGATGCTGGGTGGGTCTAGAACTATAAGGGAGATGATTTGGGGGGAGGACTAGAAGGGGATGGGGATGGGGAATGAGAATGGAGAGGGGAAAAGATATTTTGTGTGGAAAAAAAGTCTACGATGGGCCGGGTATTGGGAGAGTAAGAGGGATTGAGAATGGAAGGGTGAAATTTGAGTGAATGATAAAGGAATAAGGAAAGAAATGGGGGAAAGAGCAAAAGGGAAACGATCAGTATGTTAAAGCAGATATAGAGAGAATGGAAAACATCTAAAAGAGAAGAAAGGACAAATGGATAGCTCGCAGAAGACACAAAGAAACCAGAAGAAAGTGACTGGAGCAATTGCAACTGAAAAATAAAATTCCCAAACAGAAGGTAGAAAAATACTTTTTATTTTGAATTTATTAACTGGAATATGTCTGGTCTGGGAAGTGTGTATTGCTAACATCTTTGCGTTTTTGTTTAGTGCAAGAGGAAATTACTTTATAGTTTTATTTCTCCAGTGTTGTACATTTCATGTTTGGCTTTTGGGGTTCCCAGTTTAATTATTATCTGACCAAGGGAGTTAGCCTACACTTATCCTCGGTAATTTTTGTGGGTGGGGTGGGGTGCAGCATGGGTGGGACTGGGGGCGGGGCAGGGGTGGGGCTAGGGGCAGAGAAGGGGTTGGGCATGGCGAGCCACAGGTGTCGGTTTTTCTTCTTTAAAAAGTTGGCAACCCTATTTGGGAACCTGCCAGGTACTTGTGTCCTGGATTGGCCACTATTGGAAACAGGATACTGGGCTTGATGGCCCTTGATCAGACCCAGTAAGGCATTTCTTATGTTATGTTGTTATGGAAAGTGTATTCAGAAGAAAGGCTAAATATTTCTAATAGACTGCTTGGGTAAAATACTACCGGAAAGTAATTTACTGCTGTTTTTATTTTGTATGACTTTTGAGGGTACAAGGGGTAATGCAGGTTCTAACTTGCTTTCCACATTAAGCTCCTCCCTAAAGCTCATCATCGAAACTTCGCCTTGCCCCATTTCTATTTGTATCGAGACGTGCGAACAGCACCAGCAGAGAAAAACCTACACGCCTACCATCAGATGGCCGTCGATGCCAGTGACGCTACAGTAGCGTAAACAACTTGCGACCATACGGTATCCAATCAGAAGACAGGCTAAAGGACTAATCGGGAACCGGGCACAGTAACCAATAAGAGGGCCGGTGTTACATGCGTAGACCAGGAAGTGGATGAGGGCGCTGGGAAATAGCGAGGCGATCTTATCCTCTGTCCGGGGCTGTTGGGTCAATGTGCGGGCACCGAGGCGTATGAGACTGGAGGTTGCTGAAGGATATATGTGCGAGTCTGGGCGCGAAAGAAGTGGTTATTGTTAAGGAGTCTTGTGTCAAAAAAGCAGCAGGAAGCGTGGATGCTTTTTCCTTTCTGGGTGGGGAGAGAACAGTAGAAGGTGCCTTCTCGGGGTCTCTTGCGAGATCCGTGTAAGACTACGAGGGCTGCTGAAGGGTCTGGCTGGAAAACATGGTGGGAGGCAACCAGCTAGAGAACGCCAATCCCCTGATTTACCAGCGCTCCGGGGACCGGCAGGTGACGGCTCAGGATGAAAACGAAGACGTCCCAGATAAAATCGATGACAGGGAAATATTCGATATCCTTTTCCCGTGAAGCTCTGATGGAGGCTGTGAGAGAGTGCTCGATTTATGTTTGGTGGTGGTTTTACCACGTGAGTCTTCCCATTCTCTCCCACTATTCACAGAGGAGTGGTAGTCGCGGCCAGTGAAAAAAGGTCTGGAACCTGGCAGCATGTTTAGCCTTCAGAGATAGTCGAAAGATGTTCTGCTTTCTGGGGAATGTAGTTCTGACTTAATGCTCTTAGATGCTATTTGTAAAAAGAGAGTAATTACTAACCTTGTAATTATAGCCATCTGAGAGCTTCCTTTTAAATTTTCATTGTACTGCTCACGCTGGTACATCGGGTCTTTCATGATAGCACACCACAATATCTGGCAGCCCTTCTCACCTATCACACACCCAGGTATACACCTCGTTCATTTCATCTTAACCGTCTCACTCTCCCTTCACCCTCTCTTGCTTACCTTCAGTCCACCTGCTCCTCCGCTTTCTTCTTTGCAGCTCCCGCCCTCTGGAACTCTCTCCCCCCTTCCCTCCGCCTTGAGCCCCACTACCTTACTTTTAAGTGTAATTTAAAAACCCACCTTTTCTCCCTTGCCTTTGACCTTCCCTCCCCTTTTGCTTAAGCTCTTTCACTTTGGTTTATGTTGTGATCTTTCTCCCTCTTTCCTGTCCAGACATTGTAATTTCCTTTTCCTCTCCTCTAGCTAATTTTTATTGTTTTTATGATTGTTTTTATATTGTAAACCGCTCTGGTCCCCCTAAAGGGCGGTATATCAAGCTGAATAAAACATAAAACGTAAACATAATGTGCAATATCCTGTAATTGTGCGAGCATATGTTAGAAAATGGAATTTTGACACCTGACAGGAAGCTGCTTGTTCTGCATATCAGGGAAATCCCAGATACACAAAGCTGATTGAAATTCTACATGTTCCTGTACTTTGGTACACTTCTAATATGTTTCCTTGCAGCTTTAAAAAGCAAAGCAATGTGTGCCTTCGAGTCAGTCCTGACTCCTGGCGACCCAGAAGCTCCTGGGTTTTCTTGGCAGTGTCACCGGAAGTAGATTGCCAGGCCTTTCTTCTGAGGCAATGGAGGGTTAAGTGACTTGCCCAAGGCCACAAGGAGTGCTAGTGGGAATTGAACCCTGGTTGCTTGGTTACCAAGCCAGTGCTCTAATCACTAGGCTACTCCACTCCTTGCAGCTTTGGACAGATGTATATTGCCATTTGATGACTTTTTTTGTTGTTGAGAGATTGTAAGTTGCCTACTGGCAGAAACTTGGCCAAATCAGGTGTTTTGGTTTTTCCAATAAATCAAATGCTACATTTTACACAAACGTTATCATCTTTCCATAGTCAGTCTCCATTACCTTAATGTTTCTGCATTACTAGTAGTTGTACAAAGCACTGTGTAGATATGTACGAGGAAGTCACTCATCCATGGAACTTGTACATTTTATCTGTATGACTCACTTGACTGCAGTTGTTGTTTTTTCATCATCATTTAATAATTTGCATTTTAGATCTATATTACTTGCCTTTCCAAATATGATTTACGATCATGTAGTTCCCTGCCCAAGAGGGTTTATAGTCTGTTAGATTTAGCAAAATGTGCTACTATGTGTTAATATGCATTATTTACTGCTGGTCCTACAGTGTTTTATGCATTGGGACTTATTAACTAATAATGTGCAATAATGCACTTTAATAAATCTAGCTCTAAATTTATACTTGAAGCAACAGACAGTCAAAGTAGCCTGCTTAGTTCTGTAAATTCTGACCTAGCAGCCTTGCTGGGTGGACTGGATGGGCCATGTTGGAGCATATGAAAAAAAATGAGGAAAATGGTTAAGGAAAAAACTAGAAGGAACAATTGCTAAGATTAAGGGGTATGTTTACAAAGCAGCGATAGTGGCCTCCGTGCAATATCCATGAATTCAATGGGACCGCGGCTCCGATATCGCACGGAAGCCACTACCACTGCTTTGTAAACATACCCCTAAGAGTTTACATCAGTCCTGGACATTGCTTAAAAATACCATCTTGGAAGCCCAGACCAGATGTATTCCACACATTAAAAAAGGTGTCAGGGAGGCCAAATGATTGCTAGTATGGTTTAAAGGTAAAATGAGAAAGGCTGTTCGTGTTTAAAAAAAAAATAAAGTTCAAAAAATGGAAAAAGATCTGAACGGAGAAAGCAGGAATGGGATAACCAACACCTCGCCTCATTCCACCTCATATGACGTTCCCTGTAAAACAAACTTTGTTTTGTTAATTGTTGTTCACTGTGAACCGCAACTGAACTTTGGAAGATGCGGTATGTAAATGTATGTATAAATAAATAAAAAATAAATAAATAAAAATTGCTGCCCTCACCCTCCACTCACACCATCCATTTATCCCCCCTCCCCGCCAAAAGTTGATCACAACGCCTAGTCGCCTAGATTCTAAGCTGCCTGTAAATAATTTCATTTGTTCTTTGTAAGCATCCTCGTGTTACAATATTTTAATTATTTTGTATCAAAGTTGCATGTACATAGTTCCAACTGTGGAAACCACAACAAGCGAGGGACGAATATGCTTGTATTGTTGCTTGAGAATACTCTAATAGCTGCTTCATCTGTTTTCTACTTTACTTGGCCCTCGAGCTTCATATTGACTGGTGTCTTTTTAAAGACTACCTCTTCATAAGGTGCCCTGTATGCGTACCCCCTGAGGAAGGCTTGTTGCCGAAACGCGTAGGGTTTTTTCCAATAAATAAGCACTTGTGACCCTATTCGTCCCTTGCTTGTGTTTTCCTGCTTACTGGTGCGAGGGTCCTGCTCCCTCTGTGTTCCTGTTCCCATAGTTCCAACTCTTCCATGTAAACGTTTATTTCCTGTTCTATGTAAACCGTTTTGCCTTGTAGAAAAATGGTATATAAAACCAGTTAAATAAGTTGGATGCGAAGCATCCATAAGGTAGGCAAAGAGAGAATTTGTAAAGAAGCTTGCCAAGGAAGCAAAAACTCCATGATAAAATCTTTTTCAGATACATTTGAATCAAAAAGCCTGTGAGAGAGTCAGATCGTTACATGATCGAGGAGTAAAAGGGGTACTGAGGGAAGGAAAAAGTTATAGTAGAGAGACTAAATCAATTCATTGCTTTGGTTTGGTCCTTACTGAAGAAGATATAGTGGAGATACCCTGCTGCTGCTTTTGACACTGTTGATCACCACGTACTCCTTGATACCCTGTCCTCGCTTGGATTTAGGAGGTCTGTTCCATCCTGGTTTTTTTCTTATCTCTCCCATCATACTTTTAGTGTGTATTCTGGTGGTTCCTCCTCTACCGCCATCCCGCTTTCAGTTGGCGTACCTTGGGGCTCTGTCGTGGGACCTTTCCTTTTCTCTCTCTACACTCGGTCCCTTGGTGCACTTATTTCCTCCACTGGTTTTCAATACCATCTTTATGCTGATGACTCTCAGATCTAACTTTTCTGTGCCTGAATTCTCTCCAGAAATTCAGGTCCAGATCTCTGCCTGCTTATCCAACATTGCTGCCTAGATGTCTCACCACTGTCTGAAACTGAACATGGCTAAAACTGAGCTTCTTATCTTTCCCCCTAAAACTCATCTCCCCCATTCCTCCCTTCTCTATTTCTGTGGATAACACTACACTCCTCCCTGTTTCCTCGGCTCGTAATCTTGTGGTCATCTTTGACTCTACCCTCTCTTTTTCTGCATACATCCAACAGACAGCTGAAACCTGTCACTTCTTTCTCTATAACATTGGCAAAATTTGTCACTTCCTTTCTGTACACACTACTAAGACACTTGTCCAATCTTTAGTCACCCTTCCAGACTATTGCAACCTCCTCCTTACTGGTCTCCCTCTGAATCATCTTTCTCCCTTTCAGTCTGTTTAAAACTCGGCTTCTGCCAGCCTCGATATGCTCATACAACCCCTCTTTTCGAGTTGCTTCACTTACTCCCTATCTGTTACTGTATCCAATTCAGACTTCTCCTACTGACCTATAAGTGCACTTATTCTGCTGCTCCTCACTACCTTTCCTGTCTTCTCTCCCTAAACCCGTCTTTGGGAGATCTGCTCTTCTGGCAGATCCCTTCTATCTGTGCCCTTCTCTTTTACTGCTAACTCCAAACTTCAATCCTTTCACCTTGCTGCTCCTTATGTCTGGAACAAACTACCTGAGTCTGTACATCTGGCTTCATCTCTGGCCCTTTTCAAATCCAGGCTAAAAACTTGCCTCTTTGAGACTGCTTTTGGATCCTGATCCGCTTAGTCTCCTATGTCTTTCTTTACCACTCCCCTAGATATATCCTTTTCCTCAGCTGTTTGTGTTTGTCTGTCTTGATTAGACTGTAAGCTCTGATGAGCAGGGACGGTCTTTCACATGTATCTGTACAGCGCTGCATATGCCTTGTAGGTATACAAATTAGTAGTAGTAGTAGTACCCATGCCAGAAATGATATTTGAAGGTAATTAATTGACGGAATTCAAACAAATCTCTGTGAACCTGGAAGATGTCAAATGCCCTATTACAACTAAAGAGTAGCAAATCACCCGGACTGGATGACATACATACTAGGGTGCTGAAATAATTCAAAAATAAAATAGTAGACCTACTACTAGTAATTTTTAAACGATCATTAAAATCATCGTTAGTACCTGAAGATTGGAGAGTGGCCATGTAATGCCAATTTTTAGAAAGGGTTCCAGGGGTGTGCCAGGAAACTATAGACCGGTAAGCCTGGCATCAGTGCCAGATAAAATAATATAAAACATTTATAAAGAACAAAATTTTTGAACATAAAGCTAGCCATGGTTTAATGGGACAAAGGCAACATAGATTTAACAAAGGGAAGTCTTGCCTCACCAGTCTACTACATTCTTTTGAAGGTGTGAATAAGCAGCTAGATAAAGGTGAGCTGGTAGAAGACTTGTATCTGGATTTTCAGAAAGCCTTTAATAAGGTCTCTCATGAGAGACTTTTGAGGAAATCTAAAAGTTATGGGATAGGAAGTAGTGTCCTATTGTGGATTGGAAATTGGTTAAAAGATAGAAAGCAGAGTAGGGCTAAATGGTCAGTCAGCTTTCTCAATGGAGGAAGGTAAATAGCGTTTATAGCTCTTAATTTATTAAAAGCTTTCCATACCACCTTTTGCCGGGATCTGTTTTGGGTCTACTACTTTTTAACGTATTAATGGCCTGGAAATGGGAATGAGTGAGGTGATCAAATTTGCAGATTGGCAAAATTATTCAAAGTTGTTGAACTACAAGAGAATTGGGAAAAATGCTGACAATAGAGCACACCACCTGGATAGCCTGCCTAGGAGAGTTGCTGCTCCATGGTACGAACGTACCTTGAGTATTGTGTACAGTTGTGGTTACCGCATATTTAAAAAAAAAAAAAAAAAAAAAGATAAAGCAGAACTGGAAAAGGTACAGAGGAGTCAACCTTATGATGGTGGAATTCTACACAAAAAGTGACAAAAGTATGCTGTGGTGACGAAGCTACCCCAGTGCCTATGGAAATAGGGAAAACACTAGCAGTCTCCTCCAGGCAGAAGGAAAGTGCAGGGAACTGTCACTTTAAAAGTTCAGCTAGGGAAGAAAAAAACCTGTCTAAAGTTGCTGTCCTAAGGCCACGCCCCAGCTCTATGGCAACTGAGGGAGGCAATCTGAGACAGCTGGGGGCAGAGTGGAAAGATACAGGCCAGCCCCACTCATTTAAGCCCCAGAGAACAGGGAGGGAGGAGCACCATAGGAGGAAGAGAAACGGAAGCAGGAACCGAGACAGAGACGGAAGGGCTAATGTGTGCAGGAGCAAGCATGGCCAAGAAAGTGGCAGTGAAACAGTGGTGGAAGGAATCCTAAAAGAAACTGCAAGTAAGGATTCTAGCCAGGAGTCCAGAGAAAGGTATTCAGACAACAGCTCAAGGGAAGAGTCTCCTCATAGCCAGCTCCAGAGAGTGGACCGGTGCCAGTGCTATAGAAAGCCTGCAGTGGGTCCAGAAACCAGGAGGTTTAAGCCAGGAGAGATTGCTGGATGTGACTCAGTTATAGGGATTTCCCAGGAAACGCTGAGTCCAAGAATCTCACCTCGGGGAAAGCTGGTAAGGAAACCTGTTGATAGAGAACCTGAATTCTTTAAAACTGTTAAAGAGCTTGCCAAGAGATAAGGATCTCCCCTGCTTTGATAACAGCCCTAAGTCCATAGAGAGGTCTCGAGGGGAACAGCTGGTTAAGTTGCTCAAGGAAGCTGCAGAGCCTGATTGCCCTGAATGTGTCAATGGAGGTTGAAGATTGTAACATTGAATCAGATCAATCTGATTCTGAAATGGAATGTGCTTTATCCAGAAGGGTAGAGTGAGAATTCTGTGAGCTATAAGCCTGAAGAAATTCCAGCCTTGTTGTACGTGAATGTGTGCTGTGAAAAGGATAAAGTTTTAATTAGTGTGGCTGCTGTCTTTTAAATGCAGGAGACTTTTAAGGTAGAATGCTAAAAGTCTCTAGAGCAACTAATTAAAACCTGACTAAGTTAAAGCAAAGAAGAAAAGTTCATTATAGTAGTATTGCTGCCTGAAAGCTTTAATTGACAACCAATTGCAGTAAAGGACTGTGAAGTGACTTTTGCTGTTGAGGGAAGAAAGAATTGTCTGACTGAAGAAAGTAAAGGCAATTGCAGCAAAGGACTATAAAGAGATACCTTTATGTTGAATGAAGCAATCATTGCCTTGTTGAAGCAAGCAAAGGCAATTTGTATCTGTGGAAAAAGTTTATACCGAAATTAATTTCTTGTGGGAAAAGTCTTTACATATGTTGTGCCAAGCTTCCTTAGAAGTTCCTTTAAACAAAGGAGGCAAATAAAATTTCCTGTGTTGCTTTCAAACCTCGGCTAAATCGTTTTATTACAACTACAACTAAGTGCTCAAGCAACTACAACTCCCAGGGTCCTTTGCCCTAGGAGCCCATATTAAAGGGACATTGAAAGTGCAGCCCCCTCCCCTTGACCGGCAACCGCCTAGGCGGGGGAGGAGGCGACAATGCATATCTTTGAAGATTTTTAAAATATTGTGTCTAAAATTAAAAAATTTTGTGGAAAATTTCCCTGGGAGTATAAGCTGCATCAGCTCAGGAAGGCAGTTCCAGACACATGGTGCTGTAAAACGGAAAGCACAGAGTCTAGAATTAGCATTGGAGGAAATGGAGAAAAGATAGGAACAGCTTGCAAAAAGACCTGAAATTGCCAGTTGTGCTGTTGTAATGACACGGGCCACAGCTTGCTTTATTGCATTGGTTTTGAAGCATGTCATCATATGCCATCCTAATGTAAATTTGGGTAGGGATAGGGACAGTGATGGCGAGTTGACTAGCAGTGATTGTTGGATATCTATAGATGTGCCACTGTTTTGACAGAGGACAGCCCAGTATTCAAAAGAACATGCGCATTTGTAGAGTGATTTTAGAAAGAATGTCCAAGTTAAATTGGGGACATCCAGGGTGAAATGTGCAGAAAATCACTACGGATGTCTATCTCCTGCTGATTTCAGGAACACAGATGTCTCCGATGTGGATGTGCACATGGGTGGGCACGTAGACATCCCCACTAGGGACCCTTGGGTCGGGGACTTCCATCTCTAGCAAGCTAGCATAAGGGGACATCCAGCAGCAGAGTGCAAACACGAGCTCCCATTCCCCGTCGATGTTCGTTGACATGGTAACATACAGGGGTAGTAGTGTAGCTCCTTCTCCACACCTTCCAGACGTTTGCCTGACTTGAGCACTTTTCTGATGCCCGTTCATGCCTGAAACAGGTTTAATGTTAGACGTGATTCAGGGCATTTCTGGGATCAGAGGAGGATGTCCACATTCTTAGGAACATCCTGCCCACACCTCCACCACTCTCCTATTCAGACTTGGATGTCCACAGACCCGGCTTCTAAAATGTCCCTGGAGCCGTCTGTATGATTTGGACGTCTGTATGCCTATTTGCAGATGTCCAGATTGCGAATAGTACTTTTAAAATAACACCCTTAATGTCTGCTGCTAAACATGTAAGTTCCATGTCTGTAGATTTTAATGCTGCTGAAACTTCCTATAACTGCTGTGGCACTGTATGGATAGTGCAGGGGTGGAGAGAGGTTGGAACGCCCTACTGTCCATACAGAAGTGATATTCAGCTGCTATCTGTATAGCAAAGTGGTTTAATTTAGGACAAAAAAAGCTGTCCCAAATTAAACCTCATATAATGGCAGATTGTTGCTGTTGTATGTGTAGCTGCTGATGGTGACTGCCTCATCCATATATTTAGCTTCACCACCCATGTGTACAGCAGTGCTGAAAAATATCTATTTTTAAATAAATGCAGTTACTGCCAGTATTGACCTGACCAAATTTTCACCTTTTGGAATCCTAAAATCACACTCTGGAGGAAGTAGAGGACATCTGTGGAAGCAAGAGAAAAATCTTCTATCCCCAAAGCTCTTCTGATTTCATTAAAAATAATGTACTTGAGGTTCTAATATACCTCCTGAATGTGAATTTCCTGGTACTGAGTTGCATCCCTTTTATAGGAAGCATATCGCAGAATGATTTACCTTATTGTAAGCACTGTTCCCTCTAAGCTGTGCGTGCACATACTTTACAACAGAGCGCACAAAAATTACGGCTCAGATTCTGATAGAAAACACAGACGTCTTAAAATTTAAAAGTTATGATTGTAATTACTAGAAATTTCCCGCTTCATTTAGTAATCGTCTATTTTAATTTAATTTGATTAAAATCAATGTGGTGTACATGCTGTATTCTGATGTGTAGTCAAATTTTAAAGTATATAACTTCGAGTGTCGTTATGTGGCGCACAAAAATTTAACCTTCCTTCAAAAGCTGCACACAGCTGATATTTTATGTGCACACAGCCTACAGAAAATTAGAGGGAACATTGATTGTAAGCTGCCCTGATACTCAAAGGGAAGGGTAGTGTATCAAATAACAAATGGAAATCCTTCAATGCTCTGAGACATGGTCTGCAACAATTATTAATGTTTCTCATTCTCCATCTTGTTGAATGCTGCTATTGCTGCTTGTCTTCGCTGGTTGTTTTTCCTTTACATTCTACATCTCATTCGGTCAATCAATGATCCAGAGCATCCTCTCAGTTTGGAAGAATTAAATGTTGTTGAACAAGTTAGAGTAAAAGTAAGTATTTTATGTGTATGTGGGGTGGGGGGAGGTTAGCTTAATTCAGTTTCTAAATAGTCATTTCCTTAAAATAAGTTTATATGGCACACAAATTAATTACACTCACTTGGGACACTTGAAACTTTGCTATGGCTGAATGCCTTAACCTGAGAACTCGGAAGAGGCTGATTCAGTTTGATGCTCTATTCTTGGTGGGTTTTTTTTTAGTATGAATAAAATGATGTGTCTTGCTTATGCGGTTCACCAGGTGAATGATGATGAAAGCATGGTGGCGGTGGAGTTTACCCCCACAATTCCTCATTGCAGTATGGCTACGCTAATTGGCCTCTCCATAAAAGTAAAGCTACTCAGATCACTGCCAGAAAGATTTAAGGTGAGAGAGTCCTAAATAGTAACATTCACTTTTTATAATATTGGTTATTCTTTTTCATCCAGTGTATACCTTGTACTTAGAGTGCAGATCGGGGAGACAGGAAATGCTTGGGATTTGCAGGGGCTCTGGAGTTTTGGATGGCCTTGAATGAGGCCCTTGATCCCTTGAACCACAGCACTGTCCTGGACAAATGCAACTTTCCTTATCATCCTGTACCTCTTCCAGCATCTTGGAGACACAGCATGTCATCTTTTGGTGACCCTAGTGTACTTATGCAGCTAACATCACCTACCAGCCCCAGTATGCTCAGTCTCCAGGCAGCTAGAGGAGGTATTGAGCCAGAGTGCTGGGCTCACTGAAGGGACAACTAAGGAAAGTTTAGGCTTAGAGTTTTGGTTTTATTTCCCCTTTAAGGTGCAGGTTTTTATTTATTTATTTTATTTTAACTAAATCAATTAGGTGCAAAGGTTAAGGCGTTCCAAAGAGCCGGCAGGGCAAGTAAGAGGATATTCGTTGCACCCCTTCCCTTCCGTGGGAGATCAGGGGTTTTGTTCTGTGGATGCCTCTTGCAGCCTGAGTCTCCTGGCAGCTCACAAACCCGTGATTGGGTGAGGAGCTGCCACATATATGGGCCCTGTCTGACCTGCAGCCTCTGATTCGTTCACCTCCACCCCCTCGGCACCAAAGCCAGCAGGTCTAGGCTGATCACAAGAGGGAAGTGAGCCGCATGGTGTTCAGGTGAGACCCCAGAGCCCTGGAGGTAAGAGCGGTGAAGGGGAGGCAGTAAAAGCTCTGTGACACTGCTGGGACGCACGATAGAGGACAGCGGCCTGCAGACACGTGTGTGGGGCTGAGCAGCAGCGTGGGAGTTTTTGGGCACGCTTTCAGTTCAGGCCAGATTGCTTTTCATCTCCCTGCGAGATCTTTGGCGCGGGGGAGGTCAGCCACCCGATTTTTTCCTGTGGTGGGAGGAGAAAGCCAGGGTACAGCATTTCCTTCCCTTTGGGGGCAATTTTGGTTTTATTTTTAGTGTTCTTGGTAGTCTTTTATTTTAATTTGGGCTTTAGTTCTCTGGGCCCGACGTTCGTTGGATGGTACCAGAACAAAGATCTGTCCACTGCCAGGCTACAAATTTGTGGGCCTTCCTGGGTAATAGGTGAGACCCCTGCAGTGCCTCCCACCATGCCTGCCAGACCACAGTGCCTAGTGTGCGGGGCCAGGTGAGGAGCAATCTCAGACAGGCGTTTGCCTTGGATACACGCAGGAGGCTAGATCATTGGAACATGGTCTGCGAGATGAGGCAAGACAGGAGGATGCCTCTCTGGCGCAGGACGTTCTGGAAGCTAGGGGCTTCGCGTTGCCTTCAATGAAGCCGGTCCCTCCACGATGCCCAGACCATCCACCTCTCAAGCCCAAGGGAGTTTTAGGGCTCCCAGGGGATTTTTCACTGGAGTTCGTCTTACTGCTGCACAAGGCTTTTTGTCTATGTCAGCAAGGCTCGGCAAGTGTCTCCTCAGCGCCGGAACGTGGGGTTAAGAGGGCGTCTGATGCAAAGGAGGATGAATTGTGGATGGTGGCAATTAAGCGGGCTAGAGGCTCAGATGAGTGGCAGCAGTCGCCATTGTCAGAGGGGCTGGATGGGAGGATCTCGACACAGAACTAGATCTACAAGAGGAGTTGAAAGAAGGGGAGATCCCAGAGCAGGAGGATCAGGCCCACATAGTTTGGGTGTTCTGCCAGGAGGAATTGCCAGCGCTCATCTCAAAGTCCCTGAAGGCCCTGAATATGCCCATTAACCTACTGGCAGAGGAAGAGGTGCTGGAGGATCCTCTGCTCCAGGGGGTTCGAAAATCACAGGTCTTCCTGGTGCATAGAGTAGTGCGGCAGATGCTCCAGGATGAGTGGGATCTGCAGGAGGCCAGCCTTTAAAGGGGTGCGAACCATGGCACGCCTGTACCCACCTCCTGATCAAAAGCGCGAGTTCGTTTGCTTGCCTCATAGTGGACACCGCGGTGTTGACGGTTACCAAGAAAACTACAATACTGGTTGAAGGCAGTGTAGCCCTTAAGGATGTCCAGGATAGAAAGTTGGACACCTTACTGAAGCAGGCATTTGATATTAACACCCTTTGCTACCGGCATCCATCTGTGGGGCCTGGATGGCGAGGACCTGCCTCCATTGGTCCCAAAGGGCCCAACATCTGGGTGACCCTGTGTTGAACTCTTTGTTGAGGCGGCCAAATTGGAGTTGGGAATGGCCTATTTAGCTGATACCTATTATGATCTTATTAGGGTCTCTCGAAAAGCATGGCCTGGTGGTAGTGGCACGCCGCTACCTGTGGCTCCGGAATTGGGCAGCGGATGGCTCCTTTAAGACCCATCTTGGCAAACATCCTTTCAAGGGTAAGCTCCTCTTTGGGGAGGAGTTGGAGAAGTTGATTAAGGACTTGGGAGAGTCCAAAGGAGGCTGGCTGCCCGAAGATAAGCAGAAACAAGCCCATAACCCTACGTCGGCTTAAGGTCGGTTGAGGAATTTCAAGCATTTTCGTACTTCCCACTTCTGCCCAGCCCAGAGAGGCATGTTCCCCTTCAGGGGGCAGGGGCTTTGAGGTTTCTGAGGCGCAGGCAGGGGTTTTGGTGTCGCCTCTGCCTCAGGACACAAGAAATCGCAATGAAGCGAGGGGGGGGGCAGGTGAGGGTGCAACCTGTGGGAAGTTGGCTGCGGGATTTCTACCCTGCCTGGGTCCAGATTATGTCTAACCAGTGGGTCCTGGAAGTTGTCTGGGAGAGCTATGCCCTCGAATGGACATGTCCAGTAAACCAGTTTTTTGTTCAGTCCCCTTGCAAATCACGGGACAAGGTGGCAGCAGTAGAAGAGACCTTGACTCGGCTCCTGCATCTAAGAGCTGTGGAACCAGTTCCTCGAGACCAGAATGACTGTGGTCGATACACCATTTATTTCATGGTGCCCAAAAAGGAAGGTTCCCTTCGTCCCATTCTCGACCTCAAGGGCATGAACCGCTGTCTCTGGGTGCCACATTTCTACATGGAAATGCTGAGATCAGTGATAGTGGCAGTGAGGATGTGTAGATACGCTTCCATGAGATCAAGAGACATCAATCTGTCCAGGACATCAGCAGTTTCTCCGCTTCACAGTGCCAAGGGGCCATTTCCAGTTTTGAGCGTTACCCTTCAGTCTTGCAACCGCCCCCAGTACCTTCACCAAGATCATGGTGGTGGAGTGTGGGTGGTAGAGTTCCTCCAAAATCTCGGTTGGGTGATCAACCGAGCCAAGAGTCGGTTGCGACTGGCCCAGGAGCTAGAGTATTTGGGGGCGCACTTCGATACCCACATGGGCAGGGTTTTCCTGCCGGATTAACGAGCACAGGAGCTCTGAAAGTTGGTAAGGCAGTTCCTGAGGATGGTGAAACCGTCAGTGTGGCATTATCTGCAGGTGCTGGGGACCATGGCGACCACTCTAGAGTTAGTCCCATGAGCACGGGTGCACATGCAACTGCTGCAGAGGACTCTACTATGCTGCTGGTCCCATTAGAATCAACCCTTGTCCCAGGTGCTCCCTTGCCGTGGGGCACCAGGGGAGCCGTCAGGTAGTGTCTGCATCCAGGGAACCTGGAAAGGGGCATACCACTTGAATCCCCGGTGTGGGTCCTGCTCATGACCGATGCCAATCTGTCATGGTTGGGGAGCCCTTTGCAAGAGACGCATTGTTCAGGGACTCTGTGGTCGATCAACAGGCTAGAGATGTGAGCAGTGACCTGGGCGTTGGAGAACTTTGAGCCCTGGTCGCGGGGGAAGGCAGTCCAAGTCCTCTGACAATGCGACCACGGCGATGTACATCAACCAGCAAGGAGGCGCGGACCGTGTAACCCTAGAGGAAGAGGCCGAAAGGCTGTTTGGATGGGCAGAGACTCCTCTTCAAGTGTTATCATTGGCACACATGGCGGGCATCAACAATGTAACGGCATACTACCTCAGCCAAGTGCACATGGACCCCGGAGAGTGGCAGCTCAACAGGAGGTGTTCGAGCAGGTGGCCCGCTGGTGGGGCACACCGATCATGGTCCCGATGGCAATGTTTGAGTCAGCCAAGGCCAGCCATTTTTTCAGCAGAATAAGGGAAAGGATGTCTGAGGGCCTGGATGCCCTAATACAGTGGTGGCCCGAAGAGGGTCTGCTCTGTGTTTTCACCCGTGAGTGCCCATTGGCTGAGTCATTCAACAGATAGAGGCACAACAGGGCTTCGTAATTCATGTGGCACCAGACTGGTCAAGGTGCCTGTGGTATGCCAACCTGGTTCGGATACTGGCGGATTGATCATGGCGGCTTCCCATTCGGAAGACCTCTCGTCGCTGCAGCCGCTTCTCATGCCTCAGGCGGATCGATTCTCGCTTACGGCATGGCTCTTGAAAGGGCGAGGTTGAAGAGGAAAGGATATTCAGGATTGGTGATAGCGACTTTGCTGCAGGCTTGCAGGAGATCCAAGAGCCTAGTGTACATCCTGGTATGGCGCATCTTTGAATAGTGGTGTGAAGAGAGGCTGGTGCATCCTTCCATGGCCTCCATCCCGGACATCTTGGCGTTTTTTGCAAGCCAATTTCGATAAGGGTCTAGTCGCCAGTTCCTTGAGGGTGCAACTGGTGGTGATTTCCTGTTATTGTGGAAAAGTCCACGGGGTGCTGTTGGGTACGCACCCAGACATGCTGAGGTTTCTAAGGATGGTGAGCCACCTCCAGTCACCGAGGAGGGCGGTGGTATTGCCTTGGGACCTCAGTCTGGTGCTTATGGCTTTGGCTGGGGAGCCCTCTGAGCTGTTGAGTCAAGCTTCCCTGAAGGATTTAACTCTGAAAACAGTTTTCCTGGTGGCAATTTGCTCAGCAAGCAGGATTTTGGAGCTTCAGGTCCAGGAGCCATTTCTTTCTTTTTCCAAGGAGAAGGTGGTGGTGTCCAGTCTTTCATGGGAACCTAGGCAGTTCCCTTACCGGTTTTGGCGAAAGCAGATGTGGGCCCGGGCAATTCGCAGCTGCGCCACCTAGATGTTGTCCTACGGAGGTATGTGAAAAGGACGTTGTCCTTTCAGAAATTGGATTGGATGTTAGTTCTGTTTGGTGGGTCGTTCAGAGGTGGAGCGGCAGCTAAGGCCTCCATTTCCAGATGGATCAGGGAGGTAATTGCATCGGTGTACATTTTGAAGCATAAGGCAGTTCCAGCAGGGTTGTGGTTGCATTCCACTAGGGCTTAGGCGGCCTCGTGGGTGGCGTATATTTTAGTTTAGTCCCGCCGATGGAAATCTGTAGGGCGGCAATGTGGATGATGCTTCATACCTTTTCTAAACATTATCGCCTGGATGTCCAGGCGGCGGAGAACGCTCGTTTTGGATCAGCAGTGCTTCAGGCCAGTTATGCGGGTCCCTTCCATTAGTTTAACTGCTCTGAGGCATCCCAGAGGTGCGAGACTGGACTGGAGGGACAATAAGGAAAGAAAAATTAGACTTGCTTGCTAATTGTTCCTTGAGGAACTCCCAGTCCAGTCCCGGAACACTCCCTAAGTACGGTTAAGAGTAGTTTGTGAGCACTTTGTTCCTGAAGCGGGTTTCCTTGATGGAAGACGTGGCCAGGGAGAACCAAGGGAGTGGGGTGCATTTGGCGTTTGGGGGGCCAGACTGGAGGAGTTGCTCGGGTGCTCATCAGATGAGCTTCCTCATCCTGGGGGGGGGACGAGTATCCTTCCCAAGGGGTGCAGGGAGTGTTACTTTATTTAGGCGTAGAAATGTTTTTACATTGTTTAACTACTTATCTGTTGCTCCTGTGAGTCTGCTTTGTCAATAGATACTGGGGCTGGTAGGCGGTGCCAGCTGCATAAGTACACTAGTGTCATCAAAAGATGACATGCTCAGTCTACAAGCTGCTGGAAGAGGTACACTAACCAAAGGTGCTGGACTGGACTGGAGTTCCTCAAGGAACAACAATTAGCAGGTAAGTCTAATTTTTCTTTCGTGCTTTGTAATTAAAATAACTTTTCCAGCCCTATAGCAGTCACCTTGTTAACGTTCCTTGCGGATAACTGATCTTTAGTTGACTCTAACGGCTTTCACACTTTTTTGTGGCCTTTTTTCTCTGCACAAGGGTTAACTTTTGGTTTCGGTTTCAGGTGGATGTGCATATAACACCAGGTACCCACGCTTCGGAACATGCAGGTGAGCAGATAAAGGACACCAGTTAACAGAATGTAATTTCAGTTTGTTCAATGTAAACCACACTGATGCAGAATAGCGCGGTATATAAGAGAATGTAAATAAATAAATAAATAAAGTACAGAGTCCATTTGATTCTGAAGCATGTAGTAGCACAGTTGATAGCACTCTGGCAGGGTGATGAAGTGCGGTATATAGTACAATACAGACAAGTAATCAATTTATGGTAGAATTTTTAATATTTGTAATTTAGCATGCTCTTTAGGAGTATAGTACACATTTTGAATACAATTGAACAGTCCTTTTGTTCAGAAATTTGACTTGATGAATAGAGAGAACATCTACATATACGTTTTAAGGGGCAATTTCAAAGGGATTTTCTAGGGGTAGATGAGTGTGCACTCATGGAGAAAGTGCCCTTTTGAATATTGTCACCAGCTGCCCCCCCCCCCCAAAGGGAAGAATGACATTGCTGGGGGTGGGTGGGTTTAAGCTTTGTGGAAAGGCTGGAAATTATCTTCTAAGGGGGTAATCTGATAACAGGTCCCCTCAATTCAGAGGGCAAGTAGACACCAATTTTATAAAGACCCATAGGTGCCTAGGGGTAAACCAGCAGAAACCAGACTGGATTGAAGCTGTGGATATTTACGCTTGCTTCAGAGCACGTGTAGATGCGTGTGCCTATTTTATACAATATATGCATTAATTGTGACACCACCTATACTCCTGCCCCAGAACGCACCTACACATATTTTTATGCACATAACCCTTAGGGTAATGTTAGAAAAGCCCTTTTATGAGTGAGAGAGGAGTTTTTTTAAATATAAAATTACCTTCTAAATGTTTAGGACTCATTACTAGGGCAAGAGGAGGTTTCTTCTCAACACCTTCTGCCAATCCATAAGTATATCTTGCATTGTTGTGCAGTCGGGAATCGATATTGATGGCTTCATAAAGCCTTGTGCCGCTGGCTTGGAAGCAGAGCATGGATGATGAGGAGCAGCATGCAGCAGTTTTGCAATGGGCGCTGCTGGTTGTTGTCAAGTAGCAAGCAGTAAATTGTTTGCATGGGTATCTTGCTCGTTGCCACTTAATCTCTGCCCCCTGACACTTCTAACTTTCTGTACAGCAACATTCTACAGTCTGCTCACTTAAACAACATGCATTCAACCAGTGAAAATGATTCAAAACAGATAAGTGGGTCTTAGTCTAGTTCAGTGTATTCTGAATCTTTTTATGCTGCTGAGTGTAGATGTACTTTATACACCCTGGGGAGTTAAGCAATTATGCACCCAAATAATTTCATGCAAAAATAATGAGCGGGTGCATAATTTGGGTCAGGCTGCAGTAAGAACCCAAGAAAACAGTTTGATGGACCCATGTGAAGGGCCGGCAAGCACAGTGGGAGCAGGCATGTGCAGCCAAGTCAACACACTGTCACAAGAGCACACCTATCCATTTTCTCTCATTTACAGACTTTGAGCCATGCACACACAGATGTCACCTACAATATACCCTTTGCCCATGCATTTTATTCACTCCCACTCAACCATGGACAAGTATATACAGTCCCCTATGGTAACCTCCCACCCACTCGGACATATCGACCCAAGGACTAAGCTGTTGCACAGAAAAATGCTCTGGATCCCAGCCACATAGTTTTTTCCTTTGGTAGCTCCTGACCTCCGATTCCTCTTCCCCCCCCCTCCCTTCCCCCCCCCCCCCACCAAACACATTCCCCTGCAAGGTTCTCTGGACCATGATAACTTGAGCCCAGGTAGATCCTGTATTAGAGAGCCTCCAATGCTGGTAGTACCCCCCCCCCCTTCTGCCCCCCCCCAGCCCCAGATCATTTATTCCTGACCTGGTCTGCACAGGAGTCCAATGGCTTTCCTCCTCAATGGTGCCATTTTTGAAAATGGCAGCACCTAGGGGTCTGTTGCTGCTCTTTTCAAAGATGGCTGCTCTGGAGGCAGGAAAATGAACCCCTGAATATTTAATGCAAGAGCACACCCATTTAAAACACAAACTCTCCATTTTCACCCTGGTCTAAGTTTATTAGCAATATGGGTCTGCAGGACCCATATTGCTCAGGGTGCCTCTCTCTTCTTTGTGGATCATTATGATTCCTGTCCAACCTGTTGTCTCCTCCAACCCTTCTCCACTCATCACCCCACTGAATAACTACCAATGATCCTGCTACAAGGACACAAATTACCTTCTAATATTTTGTTGATAAGCTACCTAAACCTGGAGAGTTCTCCACTTTAAGGGATTGCTAGCTTTCCATTTTTCCTCTTCTGTAATAATCTTTCTAAGCCTCTTCCTGAATAAGGGGAAGACAAGGCAAGATTTTAACAAATTGTCCACAATGTCACCTAGATCCTCCTGGGTAGTGACTCCTAACATGGCTCCTAGCGTTACGTAGCTAAAGTTTGGATTATTCTCCCCTAGGTGTATTACTTTGCACTCGTCCATATTCAATTTCATATACTTTGGTTGCTTAATCTCACAATCTGCTTGTGTGGATGGGTATGAGTCTAAAAATTCTGTTGATGGAATTAATTTTTTTTTCTCATTTGGGTGGGATGGGGTTGGCATTCTGTGATCCAGTCTTTTCACTTCACCTGATTCTTAGCTGATGGAAAGGAGCCCTCCAAGACTTAACCTCCATAGTGTTGTTCTTAGTTAGAAAATGTAGCAAAACTACCCAGAAAAGCCTCTTCCTCTATCCTATTACTAAAGTGAATTGAAGCAATATAATAGCCTTTTATTGCTATTAGGCCAGCTTGTCTGCTCATTTCCCTTTCTCATTGCAATACCAAAACCATCTACTTCACCTGCAGAGACTGTGAAGCTCAAAAAGAGCAGGACACCTGTGCCGTGGAGAGCAATGGAGAGCTTGATTAGTCAGGGGATATCAACTTCTCTATAGGCAAACATTCATAAAAAAGTATAAGAGACAATAATAAAACATACAATTACATTAAAAGCACTCTAAAAAGTATAATAATAATAATAATAATAAATAAACATCAAAACCATATAGTCCATAGTTAATCATAATTGGACTAGCCATAAAAGTGGACAATATAAATAAGCGAGTAAGATATAATAGCCTAAAAATGCCAAAGGAACAATTTTAAAAAAGGGAGTAATAAATAATTATTATTATACTTCTTTAGAGTGCTTTTAATTTAATTGTATTATGTATGTTTTATTATTGTCTCATACTATTTTATGTGTGTTTGCCTAATAGAGAGTTCGATAACCCCTGATGAAGGCTTCAGCCGAAACACGTGTAGGGTGACCTCTTTGATACGAATAAAGCTCTCTGTTGCTCTTCACGGCACAGGTGTCCTGCTCTTTTTTTTGTGCTTCCTTTCTCATTGCAATATAGCAGACACTTATTTTCTAGGAACTAAGGTTCTGTCTGCTTACCCCATGCATTACCTCCATGACACACATGAAAGCAGATGGCCTGATATTTGCTTTAAAAGCTTTTTATTTGAGCTTTTGAGACAGAGGGCTGTGAGTCCCATAATGAAGTGAGATGGGAGATGTTAATTGCTGGTTAAAAGCAAAAATCTTTGTGGGAGTTTGGAAGATGCACAGCTGCCCTATTGTTAAAGCTTTTACCAAGAACAGCTTCCTGACAGATCTGCTTCTGTCCTATTTCACTGATTGCTTGACTTTGACTGGTTTGAATGGACAATGTCTGTCCCCTATTCAGGTTACAGAAATGTTTGTCCCTTGTTTTTATTTTCTCTGGCAGTAAATAAACAACTAGCTGACAAGGAAAGAGTTGCAGCCGCGCTGGAGAACTCCCACCTACTGGAAGTTGTCAATCAGTGTTTATCTGCTCGATCTTAACGTAGTGGATAACTAGATGGGCGTCCAGATCTTTCACTTATGGGATGAATTTTTGCTTCTCTCTGTACATGGTGGCAACTAATATTGCCTACTGCAATTATACATTTTTGAAAGTGAAAATCTAATGTGCTTATTGTTTTAACACATTACAACATCTCTAGAAGGTACAGCTTGCAAAACTGCCAGTGTTTTAACTAGAAGTGTTTTCTAAATAAAATTACTGTCATAAAAAATAAAACTGGGTCCGAATCTAATTTTCTTGGTAAGTACATTGTAAATAGTTGTGCTCATCTGCTTTTTTGTGTAATAGTCCAGTTGATTTATTTCTTGATCACCTATACAGAAAAATCTTCTCAAGGCAGTGTACAAGCATATGTGCATCACAAGAATAAGTTGAAACCATATAGAGTAATATAAAATACCAAATAATTGTCAAAAACTCAAATACAATTCCACAAAACACCTCTGTTAAGGTTCTCAATATATCTTTTTTTTTTTTTCAGTTTTGAAATATTTGACTGACTCTCACAAGTAACTATTTTATTTTTATCTGGATTCTCACATTAACACACAGGTGTTATTTACAATAAGTGGAATTTTAGAGTCTCCTGAGCTTGCTTGACTTGAATGCTGCAGCATTCTACTAGCTTTATTGGTTCTGAATAAACAGGATTGTGCCACCCAGGTACTAATCAGACCCAACCCTGCCTAGCTCCAAGATCAGATAATATCTGGCATGCTCGGGGGATGGTGTGTACCATAGGTAGGACATACAAAACAATTCAGTATGTCATGTGAAAATAAGATATACCATACTGGGTTAGACCAAGGTTCATCAAGCCCAGCAACCTGTTTCCAACAGTGGCCAATCTAGGTCACAAGTACCTAGCAGTTTCCCCAAAGGACACAGGTTCCACAATGCTTGTATTGGGGCAAGCATTGGGTTTCCTGGGTCCCCTTTAATAATTGTTTATGGACCTTTCCCCCAGGAACTTGTCCAAACCTTTTTTAAAGACAGTTACACTAACAGCTTTTACTACATCCTCCGGTAACGAATTCCAGAGTTTACGCATTGAGTGAAAAAAATATTTTCTCTCATTAGTCTTAAATAGGTTACACTGTAGCTTCAATGCATGTCCCCTAGTCTTTCTATATTTTGATGGCATAAACAATCGATCTACATTTACCCGTTCCACTCCATTCATTAATTTATAGATCTCTATCATATCTCCCCTCAGCCGTCTCTTTTCCATGTTGAAGAGTCCTAACCATTTTAGCCTCTCCTCATAGAGGTATCCTTCCATCCCCTTTACCATTTCCATAGCTCTTCTCTGTACCTTTTCTAATAATGCTATATCCTTTTTAAGATATGGCGACCAGAATTGCACACAATATTCAAGGTGCGGTCGAACCATGAAACGATACAGAGGCATTATAATATCCTTTTTTTTTTATCCTCCATTCCTTTCCTTATGATTTCTAGAATTCTATTTGATTTCTTGGCCGCCGCTGCATACTGGGCCAAGATTTTTAACATGTTATCACAATGACACCTACATCTTTTTCCTGGGTGATGGTTCCTAATATGGAATATTGCATTGTGTAACCATAGTTTGGATTGTTCTTTCCTAGGTGCATAACTTCGCACTTGTCCACATTAAATTTCATCTGCCATTTGAACATCCAGTCTTCCAATTTATGAAGGTCCTCTTGCAATTTTTCACAATCCTCTTAGGTTTTAACAACTTTGAATAATTTTGTGTCACCTGCAAATTTGATTACCTCGCTCGTTATTTCCATTTCCAGGTAATTTATGAATATGTTAAAAAGCAGCAGACTCAGCACACCCTTGGGGTACTCAACTATTCACCTTTCTCCATTGGGGAAAATTGGCCATTTAGCCTTACCTGCTGCTTTCTGTCTTTTAACCAGTTCCTGATCCACAATAGTACACTACCTCCTATCCCATGACTTTTTAATTTTGCCAAGAGTCTTTCATGAGGGACCTTGTCAAAGGCTTTCTGAAAATCCAGATACACTATATCAACTGACTCACCTTTGTCTACCTGTTTATTCACATCTTCAAAAAAACATAACAGATTAGTAAGACAAGATCTTCCTCAGCTAAAGCCATTTTGGCTGTCTCCCATTAAATCACGACTATCTACATGTTCAGTAATTTTGTTCTTTATAATGGTTTCTACCATTTTTCCCGGCACTGACGTCAGGCTCACCGGTCTGTGGTTTACTGGATCACCCCTGGAACCCTTTTTAAAAATTGGCATTACATTTGGCCTCCTCCAATCTTCAGGTATTATAGATGATTGTAATGATAGTTCACAGATTACTAATAGTAGATCTGCAATTTCTTATTTCAGTTCTTTCAACACCCTCGGATATATACCATCCGGTCCAGGTGATTTGCTACTCTTCAGTTTATCAAATAGTTGTAATACATCTTCCTGGTGTATCAATATTTCTTTCGATTCTTCTGTGACGTCACCTTCAAATATCATTTCAGCCATGGGTAACATCCCTACATCTTCCTCAGTAAAGACCGAAGCAGAGAATTCATTCCGTCTCTTCGCTATGGCCTTGTCCACACTTAGTGCCCCTTTTACCCCTCTATCATCTAATGGTCCAACTGACTCTCTCACAGGTTTTTTTGCTACAAATGTACTTGGAAAAAGTCATTATGTTTTTGCTTCCACAGCAAGCTTCTTCTCAAATTCTCTTTATTGGCAGAGGTGCATGTGGTCTCTAAAGCTGAGGTAATCTAATAACTGTGCATTATTGCTTTGTAACATGGTAGAAGACAGCAGATAAGGAGCAGTTGACTCATCCAGTCTCCCTGAGTGTTCCCTTTTGTACAGCTTAGCTAAGGATGTTGCCTAGCTCTCGGCTTGATAACTTGCAGGATATTGCTTCTTATTCAAGTCAGCTGGGCTTATTGTCTTCCCTCTGTGCTCTTCCACTGTTCTCTGATTTGAATCTCCCATTCTACAGTGCATGATGCCACTGCCTGAGCCATGTGACTGATCCTGTTTTAAGTTCTTTATAGAAGAGCTTTATCTCCAGGAACAAGCAGGAATGTAGCCATCACATATGGGTATCGTCGGTACCGACGGAGCCTGCGCGGGAACGCTCCCCAGCGTCCAATCAGAAAGCTTTTGGGAGCATCCCACAGCGCCTGCGTGCTGCCTTCCTGCCTTTCCCAACTGCCTCTCTCCAGTTCTTCTTTTTCCGCGGAGCCAGCAGGTCGTGTTCCTGTCACCGCAGAAGAATTTCTTTATTTCTTTTTGTGGTCGCGTCTGTCTTCTCCGACGCTCTACCAGTACCGCTGGTCTTTCTTTTCTATTTAAAAAAAAAATATGTATATGTGTGTGTATATATATGTGTGTATATATGTGTATGTTTTTCCTTTTCTTAGGTCCAAAAACTTTCCTTAACATGGAAAAACCTGCCTCAGGTTTTGAAGTGCACAAAATGTGGCGGTACCATTTCCGTCACCGACACCCATGAATGGTGTTTAAAATGTTTAGGTCCTGACCACTCCATCACAGATTGTGTGTCCTGTGCTATGATGTCTAAAAGAGGTAGACAGAACTGAGCTGCTAAGCTCGGTACCCTGTTTCCCTCTGATGCGGCTTCGGTGGCATAGATGTCCAGGGCTGCTTCTTCCTCCCGTGGATCTCAGGTAACTAAACATAAATCCAGCCGGTCCTTGAAGGGTAGATCTCCTTCTAAGCATCGAGATGCCTCTGGCGTTGCCCTCGAGGATTCTGCACCGGCAAAATTACCCCGGCGGGAGGCTTCGGCTTCGGCTTCCAAAGCATCATCATCGGGGTTCCAGGATGTTCTCGATGGCTCGGCCTTGATAGATCTCCTGGTGCCATGCTCTGGGGTACCGGTGGTTCCCACTGGAACCGACTTCCAGGCATTGGCAGCGTCTATGGACCAGAGAATTCTGTCCATAGAACGCAGTCTAGCGGCTTTCCTTGCGGCATCGACGCCCTTGGTACCACAACAAACAACTCCACCGGTATCGGTACCGATAGCATTGGCATCAGTGTCTGCTATGCCGGTACCCTGTCCTCCGATGCCCTCCGGTACCGATTCTCCAGTACCGGTTATTCCCGGTACCGATCTTGCTTGGTACGGGTATCGGGCTCTGCAGGAGCATCCGGACAGACGATACTTCGATTCCTCAGAAGAATCTGAGAATTCTGAAAGTTCTGTTGATGCAGCGATGCTTCTTCCACAGGAGTCCTCCTCCCCTAAACGCAGGATGTCTCCTCCAGAGGACATGTCTTTTCAAGACTTCATCAGAGAGGTGGCTCGGGGCCTGTCCATCACTGTGGCCCCTGAGACAGAGCCAAGGGCCAAGGAGTTGGATTTTTTACAATATCCCAAAACTCCTAAGGAGGCAGCTACCTTACCCATTCATGAGATTCTATATGATCTCATGTTGAGGATGTGGGAAACACCTCTTACCACCTCGCCTCATTCTCGTAGGTTAGATACTATGTATCGTGTCCCTCCTTGTCCTGGGTTCCATAAAACTCAGCTTCCTCGCCACTATATTGTGGTGGAGTCTGCTATGAGAAGGATTAGAAGTGCAAAAAGACATGCCTCTAATCCTCCAGGACGTGAATGCAGAACTCTGGATGCTTTTGGACATAGAGTCTTTCAAGCTTCCATGCTTGCTGCAAGAATCAGTTCCTATAGTCTCTACATGGGAATGTTCCTAAAGGAAGTCACAGATCATGTACAGACTTTAAGTCCTTTCATCTCTGAGGATAAAAGACAGGATTTTCTCACTTGGCTCAAACATGCCCAAGATGTCTCTAAATTTTCCAACCGTGCGGCCTTCGACTGCTTTGAATGTATAAGCAGAGCCTCAGCTATTGCCATAGGTGCACGTAGAATTGCTTGGCTCCAAGCATCTTATTTAGAGCTCTGGGTACAAGATAAATTGGGAAATATCCATTGTACTGGTGAGAACCTGTTTGGTAAAGATTGGCAGGAAAAAGCCAACAAAATGGATGCTGAAAATTCCACTTTGGATAGGCTATCCAAGTCTACTGCTGATCCTGTTAGGAAAATGTTGTTCAAGAAAACATCTTTTTCTAAAAAGAGAAGATTTTATCCTGCTTATGGTCAGCAGGCATCTTCTGCAGGTCAGTTTTCAACCAAACGTCAACAACCACCCAAACAGAAGAAAGCAAAGGCTGCTAGGCCTCAACCGGCCCAGCAGCCTCAGCCTCCTCAGGGCCTTTGACTTTCAGCTAGAGAACTTAGCCTTTCTGGCTTTGGAAGGACCAGAACTGTCCACCATTCCAGGAAGGTTATGTCATTTTGCGCCCAGATGGGGGCAAGTAACAGCAGAGCATTGGACACTCTCCATCATAAAGGAAGGGTACGAACTTCATTTTTCAAGTATGCCCCCTCACACAATAGTGAAGCAGTTCAATTCTCCGACTTCTCTTGTCAACCTGTTAGGCCAGGAGGTTACCATCCTTCTTGCTCAGGGAGCAATAGAAGTGCCTTCTCATCAACAGGGTACAGGGTTCTATTCCCCTTATTTTCTTATCCCAAAGAAAACAGGGGGATACAGACCTATCTTAGATCTCAGAGAATTGAACAAATTCCTTGTCAAAGAGAAATTCAAAATGGTTTCTCTCGGAGCTCTGCTTCCATACCTTCAGAGTCGGGATTGGCTATGTTCTCTAGATCTCAAGGATGCGTACACCCATGTTCTCATCCATCCAACCCACAGAAGGTTCCTGCGGTTCCTTTTTCAGGGAAAGCACTACCAATACAGGGTGCTTCCTTTTTGGTCTGGCCTCTGCACCAAGGGTGTTCACGAAATGCATGGCTGTGGTGGCAGCATTTCTATGCACTCTGGGAATATTTGTCTTCCCTTACTTGGACGACTGGCTCATTCGAGCTCCAACACAGTCAGAGGCCAGGACTTCTCTATCCTGCACAATGCGTATCCTTCAGTATTTAGGGCTGGTAATAAATATTCCAAAATCCAGTCTGACTCCCACTCAGTCTTTAG
The DNA here is from genome assembly GCA_033557465.1 of Ichthyophis bannanicus. Taxonomy (NCBI): domain Eukaryota; kingdom Metazoa; phylum Chordata; class Amphibia; order Gymnophiona; family Ichthyophiidae; genus Ichthyophis; species Ichthyophis bannanicus. The sequence goes on along the minus strand of CM066033.1, from coordinate 363,413,854 downwards.
AGTTCATAGGAGCTCTTCTGGATGCCACAAGTGCAAGGGCCTATCTTCCCCAGGCCCATTGCCTTCGCTTGGTGAAGTTAGCTTCTCAAGCAGTGCTAAAGCCTCATCTAACTGCTTGAGAAATGTTGCAATTGCTGGGCCACATGGCATCCACCATCCATGTGGTTCCATATGCTCGCCTTCACATGAGGGCAGCTCAGTGGACTTAGGCACCCTGATGCCTGGGTCCATTGGGTGGATAGTCAGACAAAATGGCAAACACAAGTCGCCTCATTTTGTCCCTCCAGTGGTGGAGGTCCACTCAAAACCTGTTGCTGGGGTGCCCTTTTCAACAACCCTTACCCCAAGCAACTCTCACAATAGATGCTTCTCCAAAGGGTTGGGGAGCTCATCTGCAAGACTTCTCCACCCAGGGCACCTGGTCCCCCCAAGAGTTCTCTACACATCCAACCTCTTGGAACTCAGAGCAATCTTCCTAGCTCTGCGAGTGTTCCACCCCCTGCTCAGCTACAAGACAGTCCTCATTCATACGGACAATCAGGTAGCCATGTTCTATGTGAACAAGCAGAGGGGAACAGGCTCTCTGTCGCTTTGCAACGAAGCTTTGTGACTATGGGCCTTCGCCAGAGAGCATCAGATTCATCTGCTGGCAGTATATCTTCCACGTAAAATAATTTGGTCTCTTTTCCTGAACGCGTAGCTTCCTAACCAAACAGTGTGATGGCGTTCATTGAAACATGAAGGGAAAAATTTTAAAGCTAAGTATACTTGCAACTTCCTCCGTTTATATAATGTTCTACTATTAAAAAAACTGTAGCTAAGTATACTATATTCTTTATCTTCTTCTGTTTGTTCAATGGTGTTCTACTATCCACCAATGGTGCTCCCAATCAAAAAAAAATTTATTTTATTTTCTTAATTTTCTTTTTCTTATTTATACTATAATGAGAACCCCTGGTGCTTATATTTAAAATAGTGTCAGGAGGTCTCAAATTCTGTATTACTTCTACTCCTTTGGGCTCGACTCCCGTTTCTGAAATGAGTATAGAAATCACTTCAATGACCTCCACAATGATGGACTCTCTTATATCAGAGGTTACCAAAACACACAAAATGTCTCAATCTTCTATGGTAACTTCTATCAATATTTGTATGATCCCGACGCTCTCCCCCAGCGCCAGTAGCGTTTCTCCTGTTCGGGTTCTTCAGGGGATCATGAACCAAAAAGAAGCTGCCCACGTCCGAAACTTCAATGTATCTCCTTCTCTTAACTTGCGTAATCAAACTGGAGAATGAAAGAATGCCGCGCGGCGTTCTTTCATTCTCCAGTTTGATTACGCAAGTTAAGAGAAGGAGATACATTGAAGTTTCGGACGTGGGCAGCTTCTTTTTGGTTCATGATCCCCTGAAGAACCCGAACAGGAGAAACGCTACTGGCGCTGGGGGAGAGCGTCGGGATCATACAAATATTGATAGAAGTTACCATAGAAGATTGAGACATTTTGTGTGTTTTGGTAACCTCTGATATAAGAGAGTCCATCATTGTGGAGGTCATTGAAGTGATTTCTATACTCATTTCAGAAACGGGAGTCGAGCCCAAAGGAGTAGAAGTAATACAGAATTTGAGACCTCCTGACACTATTTTAAATATAAGCACCAGTGGTTCTCATTATAGTATAAATAAGAAAAAGAAAATTAAGAAAATAAAAGAAATTTTTTTTTGATTGGGAGCACCATTGGTGGATAGTAGAACACCATTGAACAAACAGAAGAAGATAAAGAATATAGTATACTTAGCTACAGTTTTTTTAATAGTAGAACATTATATAAACGGAGGAAGTTGCAAGTATATTTAGCTTTAAAGTTTTTCCCTTCATGTTTCAATGAACGCCATCACACTGTTTGGTTAGTATATCTTCCAGGCATTCAAAACTCTTGGGCAGACAGACTCAGTCGAGTTCTCCTTCCACACGAGTGGTCTCTGCATGCAGACCAGGATATTTCAACTTTGGGGGACCCCGGACATAGACCTCTTTGCAAGTCCGTGGAATGCCAAACTTCCCCGGTTCTGTTCCAGAACTCCGGCTCAGGGGGCTCAGGCAAAGGATGCTTTCCTCCTTCACTGGGGTCAAGACTTCCTGTATGCCTTTCCACCCATTCCCCTAATTCCCAAAACCCTCTTCAAGCTTCAGAGAGACAGAGGCCACATGATTCTCATAGCACCACATTGGCCACGGCAAGTGCGGTACCCTCTGCTTCTACATCTCTCTCAAGCTCCCTCCCTGGAGTTAGCGTCTGCTCCAGATCTCCTATCTCAGGAGAACGGAATGTTATGGCATCCCAATCCCCAGTCTCTGCATCTCAGGGCTTGGTTGCTGAAGGCCTAGATCTCCAAGATCTTAATCTTTCTCAGCAGGTGAAAGATGTTCTTTATGCTTCCAGAAAACCTTCCACTAGACGTTCTTATGCTTTCAAGTGGAAGAGGTTTACTATTTGGTGTTCTGAAAAGGGTCTTAACCCCCTTGCGATACCTCTGGAATCTTTGCTGGAGTATCTCCTCCATTTGTCTAATGCAGGCCTTAAGACAAATTCAGTAAGAGTCTATTTGAGTGCTATTGCAGCTTCCCTTAAGCCTCTAAATGGACAACCTATTTCCTCTCATCCTCTTATAGCAAGATTTATGAGAGGCCTCCTTCTAAGCCTCCCATTAGACCACCTCCGGTGGCATGGGACTTGAACCTGGTTCTTGGTCAGCTCATGAAGCCACCTTTTGAACCTTTGGCTACCACCTCCTTGAAATTTCTTTCTTGGAAGGTTATCTTTCTCATTGCAATCACATCAGCATGCCACATTAGTGAATTGCAAGCACTAGTAGCTAATCCACCTTATACAAGGTTCCATCATGACAAGGTAGTCCTTAGGACTCATCCACACTTTAATGCCTAAGGTGGTCTCGCCTTTTCACCTCAACCAAGAGGTCTACCTACCTGTGTTTTTTCCAGGACCTCATGCATCAAATGCGGAGAGGAATCTTCCTACCTTGGACTGTAAAAGAGCTCTAGCTTTTTACTTACAAAGAACACAGCAACATAGAAAGTCCTCTCAACTCTTTGTTGCTTTTGATCCTTCTCATTTGGGACTTCCAGTTTCCAAGAGAACACTATCTAACTGGATTGCTCAGTGCATTTCTTTCGCCTATCAGAGTAAGAACCTTTCTCTGGAGGGCCATGTCATAGCTCACAATGTGAGAGCCATGGCAGCCTCAATGGCTCATCTAAACTCTGTGTCTATTGACGACATCTGTCGAGCAGCCACTTGGGCCTTGGTTCATACCTTCACAGCCCATTACTGCTTGGACAAGGACTCCCGCCGGGATGCCTTGTTTGGTCAGGCTGTTCTCAAACACCTGTTCCATACCTAATCAACTCCTACCCACCATCCCTGGTAGGATGCCAGAGATCCATAGGGGGAAGTGGAGCCCTTTTCAGGGACACACAACTTCTGGTGTCTCTCCCTGGCACCTAAAGCTAGGGAGTCCCCCATATGCGATGACTACATTCCTGCTTGTTCCTGGAGATAGCATAGTTACTCACCTGTAACAGGTGATGTCCGAGAACAGCAGGAATTTAGTCCTCACAACCCACGCACCTCCCCTAGGAGTTGTATCTCTCTATCTCTTTCCTTTCCCTCTCTCTCTTTGTCTCAGCTTTAAAACTCAACTGGAGAGAGGCAGTTGGGAAAGGCGGGAAGGCAGCACGCAGGCGCTGTGGGATGCTCCCAAAAGCTTTCTGATTGGACGCTGGGGAGTGTTCCCGCGCAGGCTCCATCGGTACCGACGATACCCATATGTGAGAACTAAATTCCTGCTGTTCCTGGAGATCACCTGTTACAGGTGAGTAACTATGCTTTATTCACCATGGTATCACCTGCCATTTTCATTCTTGCTTGCTGCCATCTTGTGGGACTAAGAGAAAATATACATTTCCTGCTTTTGGAGGCTTAAGTGCACATGAGTAGAATTTGACTCTTAATTTTGTAAGGGACTAGGCTAGCTCCTTTACGGACCAGGACAGTGCATTTACCTGGGTATTTGTATAACTATGGTTATATGATGCAAGGTTCTACATTAGGAACCACTACCCAGGAAAATGATTTAGGTGTCATTGTGGATAATACGATGAAATCCTCCACCCAGTGTGCAGTGGTGGCCAAGAAAGCAAATAGAATGCTGAGAATCATAAGGAAAGGAATGGAGAATAAAACAAAGGATATTATAATGCTTCTGTATCGTTCCATGGTGCTACTGAACCTTGAATATTGCATGCAATTCTGGTTAACATATCTCCAGGATATAGCAATTAGAAAAAGTATGGAGAAGAGCCACCAAAATGGAAGAATTACCCCTATAAGGAAAGCTTAAAAGGTTAAGGCTTTTCAAATTGGGAAAAGAGATGGCTGAGGGGAGATATGATAGAGGCTTATAAATTAATGAAGGGAGTGGAATGGGTAAACGTAGAAAGACTAGGGGATACGTAATGAAGCAACAATGTAACCCATTTAAGACTAATAAGAGAAAATATTTTTTCACTCAACGCGTAATCAAACTCTGGAATTTGTTACCAGAGGATGTAGTAAAAGTTGTCAGTGTAGCTGGGTTTAAAATAAGATTTGGACAGGTTCTTGGAGGAAAGGTCCGTAAACCATTATTAAAGAGGAGATGGGAAATTCATTGCTTGCTCTGGGACAAGCATTGTTGAACCTATGTGTCTTTTTGGGAACCTACTAGGTACTTTGACCTGGATTGACCACTGTTGGAAATAAGAGGTCTGACCCAGTATGGCATTTCTTATGTTTAGGTCCCAGAATATGTAAATTTGAAGTGGTGGGGGCAAATAAAGTGGCAGAATTCAAGCTGGCATGGGACAGACACAGTGAATACCGTTATAACAACAGGATAAAATCAAAATAAACAACTCTCTCATATATCTCAACAAATAGGGTGACCTACACGGAGTGGTGGGTACACCCCTAAACAAAGGCATGGGGAGGGGTGACCTTCATGGAGCGGCAGGAGCACCTACTTTTACCATCTTGCTGGTCAGACTAGATGGACTGTACTGCACTGTTCCCTCTAAGCTGTGTGCGTGTGCGCGCGCACACACCTCGCTGAGCGAGCGCACATACTTTACAACAGAGCGCACAAAAATTTTGGTTCTGATTCTGATAGAAAACAACACAGATGTCTTAAAATTGAAAAGTTGTTGTGTATTTAAGGTTTTCACAAGTTCTACAATATTTTCTAGTGCAATCAATGTGGTGTACATACTGTATTCTGACATGTAGTCAAATTTTAAAGTATATAACTCAGGGACTTCCGGTGGCATGGTGAGCTGAGTAGACGTGTTCGTCTCGGCTCTGGAGCCCGCGCCCTCCCCCCTGCCGAAAATTTGAATTAACTTACCTATCTTTGTGATATCGTGGGGGCATTGCTTCGCGGAACCTTAGGGGATCTATCAACCCTTCTCATTACTCGTTCTCTGGTGCATGGCCACGAAAATCTCCCGCAGAACTCGGGCACGAGGTGGGGAAGATAAGATGGCCGAAGGTGGACAGGAGCCCCTGCGACAGCTTGAAGCTCCGGCACTGGTAGCAGAGGTGACGAGAGCAGTGGTGGGCGCCTTGGAGGAAAGACTGGGGGGCCTGTCCACCCAGATGCAGGAGGTGGTTCAAGCGGTAGCAGAATTCAACAAACGGGTTGAGCATGCCGAAAATCGCATCAGCTCCCTGGAAGATCAGCACGTGCAAGACCTCGCCAGGATTTGTAATCTGGAGGCGACGTTATCTCAGCACCAGGAAAAATTGGAGGACCTTGAAAATCGCAGCCGCCGAAACAATCTGCGGTTTATTGGAGTGAACGAATCTGTAGCAGACCGCGATCTACGGGGCCACCTGGAACAGTGGATAACAGCCACCCTATCTCTGCCTGAAGACGTCGGCCGGATAACACTGGAGCGTGCTCACAGATTGGGGCCCCCGCGGGCGGGTGATCGTCGGCCCCGGGCGGTGATCGCCCGTTTCCTTAACTCTGCGCAAAAGGATGAGGTGTTGAGGGCCTCCCGACAGCTGCGGCGCACGGGCACCTCCCCGACCTCGATATTGCTTTTCCAGGACTATTCAGCTGGCGTATCTTTGAAACGCAAGGCCTACAAAGATCTGTGTGCTAAGCTGATTGACCGGGGAATTCGTTTTACACTTGCGTACCCAGCGGTCCTGCGAGTCTACGGCGACAAGGGGAGCCGGGTGTTTCACTTCCCCGAAGAGGCTCGGGACTATTGCAACAGCATGGGCTAAGCTCTGGTGCGAATCATCTTGTTGCGCTTTGACGGTTTGAGGACATCCATCTCCTGGTTTAATTGGGGCCGGGGACCTTTCAGCTTCCCTGGATTCTGGGCAACGACGGCCATTTGCCTGCACTGCTGCCTGTCCCAACTTTCTGGCACCCGCGGAAACGGGGAACCTCAGAGCTGATACATTGTATTGGAATAATTCAATGTGTTATTTTGTTTAAGCCTTGTTACTTAAATATGTGTTTTTGACTAGCTACTCTGTGCCTCTTAATTGTTTCACTGTTACAAGTTTCAACTTTGCTGATGCCTGTAAAGAATATACCCGACTGTCTGGGGGGTTTAGATTATTGGATTAAAAGATTAACGGGGAAGGTGGCAAAGGGGTGCATGATTGAGGGGGATTGTTGGATCGGTTATGGGTGTGTGGGGGGGTGGTGGGGAGGGGTACCCCCAGCGGTGGATGTTCTGTTCCCAGAGTTCTTGGGGTCTGGGCGCTGGAGGGTGGCAACGCAATCGGGAGTGGGGGCGGAGGGCAGGTGGGTAACTGCTTATCTGATGTTATTTGCTCATTGCTAAGCCCACTGGAACATGGCTTGCGGTGCGACTTTGGGAGTGTGGGGAGGGGACTTGGATGCTCTGTGGCTCTGTGTTCTGGTCATGTTAGCATTTGCAGGGCGGCAATTGCTGTCTCTCACAGGGGGGTTTTTGGGGTTTTAGTTCTAGTGCTGAGTGAGTCACTGCCATGTTCCCCGGATCTCCTCTTATTTCATCTTAATGTTGATTAATACTAGCAGCAGCAGCTGAGGGGATGTAGTGAGGCCGGGACGGAGTAGCAGGGGGTCAGCTCAGCCGTGGGTTGGCCCTTCTTGTTCGGGCTCCTTTCTTCATTATTCTCTGGGCATCGATGGGCTGTTGTATTGGGGCTGGGGATGCGGTTCGGGAAGGACTGGTTAGTGTTGGGAGCGTCTGTTGAAGGGCTGTGGCTCCGATTCATTTCATGTGGGGATAACCTTGGAGTGATGGGGGATGGAGCAGACGGTGTTAATAATGTTGGAATTGGGGTGGGGCGGGGAGCCTACGTGCCATAGAAGTCTAGGTGGGGCCAGCTCAGGCTGGTGTGGGGGCTAAGGAGGTGGTAAGAGGAATGGGGGAGGGAGTGGGAGGGGAGAGAGGGGGGCATGGGTAGATGGGGGGAGGGGAATGGGGGATGGGCGGTGGAGGTCAGTTGTTGAGCTCATTAGCATACTTGGGGAGCAGTGGGAAGAGAGGGGGTGGAGAGAACTAAACTGTATCTGTTGGAGAGTGAGTAACGCTCGGTTCGTTGACACTGGGTGGGTCGGAACTAAGGGAGAGTGGGCTCTTTGCTGGGCGGTCCCCTCCACTGTGAAACATTTGTCAAAAAGGTTTTGGCTGTTTAACTTTCTAACTTGCTATGGCTAATACCACCCGAGTAATCTCCTGGAATGTTTGTGGGTTGGGCTCCCCGGCGAAGCGTTCCAAGGTTCTGCAACATTTGAGGCGTCACCGTGCAGATGTTGTCTTACTGCAGGAGACGCATCAATCGGGGGTGGAACATCAGAAATTGGGTAATGGGTTTAGAGCCCATGTTTATGGGGCCCCGGCCGTGGGGAAGAAGAGAGGGGTGGCAATACTTGTGGCTAAATCCACTTCTTGGGAGGCTGAAAGAGTAGTCACTGACCCACAAGGCCGATATGTTGGCGTGTGGGGGAGATTGGTTGGGCGGAAGGTGTTTCTTTGTTCTGTATATGGCCCCAATGTATATGACGCTGCCTTTTTTCAAGACCTCTCCAAATTGATGGCGGAGGCTATCGGATACGAGATACTCCTGGGTGGGGATTTCAATACTGCCCTGGACGGTGGTCTAGATAGATCGAGCCCCTTGGAGGGTGGGAATTCTCGAGCGCGCCGTCGGCTGAGGGGCATTTGTGAAGCGTATGATCTCCTAGATATCTGGCGGGTGTTGCACCCTGGCGACAGAGATTACACGCACCTATCTAGAGCGCACGGCACCTGGTCACGCATAGATTTTTTTCTAGTGGCGGAATCATTTTTTAACTGGGTTTCTCAGGCCAGTATCGGCCCTCTCGTTATTTCGGACCACGCTATGGTGGTTTTGGATCTGCGGGGGGACTGCCCTTCCTCAGGCAGGGTGTGGCGTTACCCCCTAGAGCTATGTGGCGACGCAAGATTCGACTCCTTTTTGAAGGAGCGCTGGAAGGAATATGAATCTTTCAACGCCTCACCGGATATTTCTCCTGCACTCTTCTGGGAGGCGGGCAAGGCGGTACTGCGGGGTGATATCATTAGTTACCAGAGTCACCGGCGCCGACAGCTGAACCAGCGGATAGTGGGGTTGGAAAGGGAGCTGGGCCGACTTCGCCGGATGGCAGCTGGCTCCCATAGGAGCGTGCATACGCTAAGGCTCTGGGAGGTACGGATGGAACTAGAGACACTGCTCCATCAACGAGCTCACAAATCGCAGCTGTACTACCGTTATAAGCTCCATTGGTTTGGGAACAAGGCGGGCAAGCTGATGTCGTCCCTATTGAAACCCCCTGGTGGCTCTCGCCAGATTGGGGCTATCCGGCAGCCTGATGGCACAGTTACTCGGGACTCAGCCCGCATTGAGCAGGTTTTTCTGGACTTTTTTCAGCAGTTATATGTCAATGAGGAGCTGGGGGCTTCGGTGGGACGCTCCTTCCTGGAGGACTGTGGGCTCCCTAAATTGACCATGGAGCAATTGGCGGCTCTTAACATGCCCCTGTCAGGTCAAGAGGTCCAGGCGGCAATTCGGCATCTTAAAACTGGGCGTGCTCCTGGTATTGATGGCTTTCGGGGTGAATTCTATAAATCTCTGAGGGATGTGCTTGTTGTTCCACTTATCGGGTACTTTGAGGACCTTGTGAGCCGCGGGAAGTTTCCATTTGAACCTAACAAGGCTCTGATTACTATTCTACCCAAGCCAGGGCGGGACCCTCTCTTACCGGGATCCTACCACCCTATTTCCCTACTCAACGTCGATATCAAACGTTTGGCTAAGATTATGGCGGATCGGTTAGCACCTCTTCTACCATCCCTGGTTCATCAAGATCAGGCGGGGTTTGTTCGGGGGCGTCGGGTGGCTTATAACCTGCAACGGATTTTATTATCCATGTGTGCCGGGCGTCTGGCTGGGGAGCCCTCGCTGCTCATTAGTTTCGATGCCGAAAAGGCGTTTGATCGCGTCAGTTGGGGTTTTATGCACCAGACTTTAGAACAGATGGGCTTCACAGGTTTCTTTGTTGACGTGATAAAACTGTTATATGCAAACCCTTTAGGGGCCATTTTAGTCAATGGAGTTATGTCCTCTGCGTTTCCCATTCAGAAGGGGACTCGCCAGGGTTGCCCGCTATCGCCGCTGCTTTTTGTACTCTCGCTGGAGCCCCTACTTATGCGTATCAGAGCCGCTTCTCAATTCGGAGGCATCCGGTTGGGAGACGGTGAATTTCGGGTTGCCGCCTTCGCAGACGATTTGCTCGTGCATTTGGGGGACCCTCAGACGGGGCTAACCCACTTACTGGATCTTATCCGGGATTATGGCATACCCTCTGGTTTACGGCTTAACTTGGATAAATCCGAGGCGCTCTACCTGACACCTGAAGGATACCCGGGCTGGCAGGGACCATTTCCGTTGCGCTGGGCGACCGGCCACTTTAAGTATCTCGGTGTTTATCTACCGGCACGACTCGAGGACCTCTATAAGTTGAATGTTAGCAAGATCCTGGGTGAGATCTCGACCTGTGTAGATCGTTGGCGGGACTTACCCTTGTCACTGGGGGGCCGGGTGGCCCTATGTAAAATGACTCTTCTCCCCAAAATTCTTTATCCTCTCCAGATTCTCCCGCTGATTCTTAGGCGGACGGACCTCCGGCACTTAGACCGCCATTTCAACCGATTTCTGTGGAGAGGGCGCAGACCCCGGGTTCGCCTGGCAGTACTACAACAACCTAGGTCCCTGGGAGGGGTGGGCTTCCCTGACATTCGGCGGTACAATATGGCCTGCTTATTGCGATACGTCCGGGACTGGCTGTGGGATCTTTCTGACTGGACCCCAACGAGACAATTCAAGGCCATGTTGACACCCTTTCATCCTCGGTACCTTCTGCATGCTCGTTCGCTCCGGGGGATCCCGCCGATCCTTTGCGTTCTTTTTCTGGATCCCTTCCGGAGGGCTTGGCGGTTCTTCTGTGCGGGGCGACAGATATCCGCCTATTATACACCTTACCTTCCTTTGCGGGGAAATGCTGATTTCATAGCTGGCCTTGGGCAGACCCGATTCCAGGTTTGGGAGAGCCTTGGTTTGGTAAACTTGGAGCATCTGTTGACTGCGGGAGGTACACTGGTGGCATTTGACGAGCTGTGCCGGCAATACTCCTTGGAGCCCTGGGATGTTTTCCAATATACACAGCTTCGGAGCTATCTTCGTACGATCCCGGACGGGGCCCTATGTGGGTCGGTATGCTCTGACTTTGAGCTGTCTCTTCTGGGGGGTGCTCTTCAAACTCGGGTGTCGGTGCTCTATAAGATGTTGTGGGATGGGACGGCACCCAGTGCTATAGCCGCCTTGGCGGCGGCCTGGACGGCGGATCTGGGTGAGCAGATTGGGGAAGACTCCCTTTTGGAAGGATTAGTGGCCATTCCTACTGTAAGCATCCAGGTCACACATCGCGACACCCAATACCGCCTCATGCGTCGTCTCTACTTTGCCCCGGTAAGGGCGTGGAAAGCTGGAATTACAGCGAGCCACTGCTGCCCCAGATGTGGGGCTGATAGGGCGACGCTGGGCCATATGTTTTGGCACTGCCCCCGGGTCCAGCTGTTTTGGGGACGGGTGCAATCATATCTTCTTCGCGGCCTGCCGCTTTTGGAACCTCTCACTGCACGTCATGTAGTCCTAGATCTCTGGGAGGATGATAGGGGATCTACTTTAGGGGGCTGGACGCTGCATTGGTTGCGCTTGATGTTGATGTCTGCCCGCATGACAGTTTTACAGCGGTGGCTGGATGCCAGGGGTCCGGTATATGGGATCTGGCGAGTAAGAGTCCACCAGCTCCTCCTTATGGAACAGTTTGGGGCGGCCGGTAATGAACGTCGATGGGCCAGATTCCTGGAGGGGTGGGGGCCCCATCTTCAACTCTTGCCTGCGGGGACGCGTCGTAGACTCTTGGGGGGTCCCTGAGTTATAGACTATACTGGAGGAGGTTGCAGTTGACCACCCAATCGCCTGTAGGGTGACCAAAGGGGGGGGAACTTAAGGACTGGAAGCGTTCCTACCGGGGAGCACCCCCTTCTAGGGTGTTGTTTGGGGCCAGCTTGACAGTTTGATAGCTGGGCAGCTGAGTTGTTGGGCAGTATGGCAGATCATGAGGTCCCTAACCTCTATTTTTTCTTTTCTAATACATCTATTTATCTTTCACTACCTTTCTTCTCTCCATCATCCCCTATTTATATATTTATTCATATATTTATTCTTATTTCATTTTTATTTTTCCCTTCTTTTCCTCTTTTTTTTCTTCTTTCTTTCTTTCCTCTCCGCTTCTTTTTCATCTTCCACGCTCTTCCCAGGTGCGGATCGTGTAGGGATGGGGGGAGGGGGGTGGGGGGGGGGGGTTTGGTTAAGTTCGTCTCGTAGGGTGACAGATCTGGGAGAAGAGTACGCCCTGGATCTGTCTGTGATAGTATAGGTCGCTGGGGGGTCAGAGGCGGGTGGGTGAGGGTTGGTTTAACTGAATTAACCGAACTTAGCAACAGGTACTGTGCTTTCTGTTCCTTTTCTTTCTTTTTTTTGGGATAGGGCCATCTTTATGGTTTAAGTACTCTGTACTTCTCGTTGGCTTGCGATGCAAATAATTGTATCTACTGATTATATATGTTTTTCAACTTGTTTCCACTGAAATTGTATCTCAGGTTGTTTGTGTTGCTTGCTTTCGAAGGGTTCTTATTGACATGTTCTGCTACTTGTTTTACTTTCCTTTACTGTATTCATTGTAAATTAATAAAACAGATTTAAACATAAAGTATATAACTCAGAGTGTCGTTACGTAGCGCACAAAAATTTAACCTTCCTTCAAAAGCTGCACAGCTGATATTTTATGCGCACACAGCCTACAGAAAATTAGAGGGAACATTGCTGTACTGGGCTTTATCTGCCGTCATATACTATGTTACTATGATTCTACTGTCAGAAAATGTAAGAATTACTTTTATTTGGATTTCGCTGATAACTTTCCAGTATAGCTAAAGATGAGTTACATTCTGGTAGGCTAGGTATTTCCCTGTCCCTGAAGGGCTTACTGTAAAATCTAAGGTGCCAATAGTCAGCCCTTATGTAGATAATCAGATGTTATGCAGAAAAGGGCACTGAGAGAGAAAGAGAGATTCACCGTCACTCTCTGGATAGTGAAAGGATCCAGCAGACGTGGTATCGGCAGCTATGTTTAGCTTAGTTTCGTTTATTCAAGTACTTCAAAAAACTTTTCAACCTGGGAAGGATACTTCAAAGCAGTTTACAGTATTAACAGTGTAGTACAGCAGTAGAAAATTGCTTTCATTGAGGAGACGTTACTGGCGGATCACCAAATGCTAAAGTAAAGGAGTAAGTGTTCATTGTGGATTTGAAATGGGCAGGATTTAATTATCCTCTAAATTGGTGGGGTAGAGAATTCCAGAGGAGCAGTGTGAGTAGTAGTAGTATTGTAGAAAATGGTTATAGGTGGTTGGGAGGGGCTGAGAGCAAGTTGGATGGGGTGAATTGTAGGGGATTAATGAGTTGGATAAGTAAAGAGGAACACTTTGAGTGTAGAATATTCCCTTAGGCTTTCTTGGCTAGTATCATGATCTTTGCAGTTTTCCAGGCCATACCACATCTTAGTAAGTGGAACTGATGTTTCAGATTGTGCTGTGGCTCTTTTCAACCAGAGTATTGAACTTTGTATATGATCAGACATACTTTTTGAATTATATTCTGAAAGTTAAAGGAAGCCAATGAAGACTTCCTTATCGTCCCTCCAGTCTAGTCCCAAACCTCTGAGGTTTTGCTCCTCCTCCAGCAGCTTGGAGACCGAGTTTCCTCAGTCTCCAAGCAGCTGGAGGACGGGTGAGCCCAGAGGTTCGGGGCTCACTAGAGGAACAATTAAGGAGAGTTAGAATAGTTTAGAACTGGGATCAGTGATTTATATATACTGTTTTTTAAGTTTCTTTTTTGAAATAAACATAATCTATAGCTTTAAGGCAAGCTGTGAGGTGGGCCCCTCTCCCCCTCCCCCTCTCCCTCTCCTTCTCCTTCCGTTGCGGTGATTTGACATCAAAGCAGGGAGTCTGGCGGATGAAGGGGCAGGCTCCTGATCCCACGTTCATGGGTGAGAAGCTGGTAGCTTAGACACAGGAGCGCAGCAGAAGTGTTTTTTGCCTGATTGCGCTGTGTGCTGATGACGGAGAAACACCTTCACAGGGGCAGCTGCTTCTCTCTCGCTCGACGCTGAAGATGCGATTTTGGCTGAGTGCAGGGAGAGAGCAGTGAAACACAGGAAAACATCGGGGCAGCAAACTCTAAAGGTAAGGGAGAGCTCCAATCGCGAGGAGCAGTGTAAACTTACCGCAGACAGATAGGGCTGCTTGACTTAAGCTGCATAGGGGGATCACAGCAGGCCAGACCGCGTGTTTGCAGCACGGGAACGTTTTTTTCATTTGGTATGGCTACAGAGTCTCCTTGTGCATCGGGAATCCTTTTGTTTTTAGTAGTTTACTACATATTTTGGCTTGCCTTTTCAAAGTAAAGGATTTATATTAAATTTAAGTTAAAAAAAAAATGTACTGTGAGAGGTTTTCCTCTAAGAAGGCCTCCTGTATATCAGTCAAGGGCTGTAGGGGCTGGACACTCTCAGCATACTTCAACTGGCTAAGTAATAAAGGCGAATTTTCACGCAAACGGAATGCCTTCTAGACCGCAGTGCTTGGTCTGCAGTACTAGAAGGGGAGCGGTGTCTGAGACAGGGGTCTGTAGGGGGTGCATTCAAGAAGCGGCCTCAATGGAACAAGCATTGGAAGTGGAGGCAGAGTGTCACAAAGGGGCACCGGTACCCTTGCCAGAGCCGCTTTCTCCGTCTTTGCCATTTCCGGAGCCGGTGGTGGGGACGTCCTCCACTCCGGATCTTCCCTCTGCCCAGGCGCTTTTCCCGGGAGGTTTAGCAGTGATTTCTTTTCCCCAGATTTTGTCACTCTGATTCAACAGGCATTTGCTGTCGCACAGTAAAAGCTCTCAGCCAATCCCCCAGAGGGAGTGCTGGGGGAGAAGCGTCCAGGGACTCCGCTGACCTCAGGAGTTACAGGGGTCCTATCAAAGAAGCCCAGGATTGAGAAGGATCATCCAGAGCAGTCCGTAGTTTCTGAAGGTATCCTCTCCTAGGAAGGTGATCCTGACTTGGAGTTGGACGACGAGTTAGAGGAAGGAGAACTCACGGAACAGGAGGACCAAGCTAGGGTGGTTCACGTTTTCTGGATAGAGGAGTTACCAGCACTCATTTCGGAGACGCTTAAGGCGCTTAATATGCCGGTGGCGAGTCCAGCGGAAGATTCCACCTTAGTGGACCCGTTATTGCAGGCGTTTCGGAAGACTCAAAAAGCTTTTCCGATACACAGAGTTGTTAGGGAAATGATTCAAGAGGAATGGGACATGCCTGAGGCCGGTCTTTAAGGCTCCAGAATTATGGCCCGTCTTTATCCCCTGGTTGACCAGGATCGGGAATTTGTTTAAGTCGCCAAAGGTAGATGCAGCGGTCTCGGCGGTGACCAAGAAGACTACCATTCCGGTAGAAGGGAGCGCTGCTCTCAAGGATGCCCAAGACAGAAAGTTGGACACTTTGTTGAAGCAGGTTTTTGGTGTTAATGCGCTATCCATGCAAGCTTCTATTTGTGGGGCGTGGGTAGCTAGAGCTTGTCTTCGCTGGGCGCAGCAGATTCAAGGGGAACAGATGGAGGAGACGGCTTCAGAGGCATCCAGATTGGAATACAGGGCGGCTTATCTCGCCGATATTCATTATGACCTCATTCGGGGGTTATCCAAGAGTATGGTGCCGGTAATAGTGGCACGAAGGTATCTTTGGTTGCGCAATTGGGTGGCAAATGGCTCTTCAAAAGCAAGACTAAGTAAGCTTCCTTTCAGAGGAAGGTTACTTTTTGGAGAAGATTTAGACAAGCTGGTAAAGGATCTCAGAGAGTCCAAGGGCAGAAGGCTGCCAGAGGACAAACAAAAGCAGGGGCGGCCGGCTCCGACAAAGGTCAACAAAAGGAGTTTCGTTGTTTTCGTTCCCCAAGGTTCAGTCAGTTTCAGAGAGGACGTTTTCCCTATAGGAACCAGAGATTTCGGGGCTTTCGAGGGGCGGGCAGAGGATTTGCGGCCTCCTCTGCCTCGACTCTTAGAAAGTCGCAATGAAGCCAGGGGGATTCAGGTAGGGCAGGAACCCGTGGGAGGTCGGTTACGGGAGTTTTACCCTGCCTGGTCCAGATCACATCAGATCAGTGGGTGCTGGAGGTCATTCGGGAAAGTTATGCTCTGGAATTTCAGCGACCGGTGATCAGTTCTTACGTGCAATCTCCGTGCGGAGTGCGGGTCAAATACGAGGCAGTTCAAGACACTTTAGAGAGACTCTTGACCCTCAAAGCAGTGGTACCAGTTCTGCCAGACCAATGCGGGTCCGGTCGATACTCCATATGCTTTGTCGTCCCAAAGAAGGATGGGGCGTTTCGGCCAATTTTGGATCTCAAGAGAGTAAATTGATGTCTTTGGGTGTCGCATTTTCATATGGAAACCCTAAGGTTGGTCATAGTTGCATTAAGAGAAGGAGAGTTTCTTACGTCCCTGGATTTGTTGGAAGCTTACCTACACATTCCCATTCGGCTAGAACATCAGAAGTTTTTCAGATTTGCAGTGCCGATGGGGCATTTTCAGTTCCAGGCATTACCATTTGTACTGGCTACGGCACCCAGAACTTTCACCAAAGTGATGGTGGTAGTAGCGGCAGCATTGCCAAGGGACGGACTGTTAGTGCACCCTTACCTGAATGATTGGTTGATCAAAGCAAAATCCAGAACCGAGAGCGAGTGGACTACGACCAGAGTGGTGGCCTTTCTGCAGAGTCTAGGTTGGGTAGTCAATATGTCAAAAAGCAACTTGACTCCGTCGGAAAGCCTAGAGTACCTGGGTGCTCAATTTGATACAAGCATCGGAAGAGTCTTTCTTCTGAAGCGACGAGCGCAGGGATTGAGAAAACTAGTCCGCAAATTTTTGGACAGAAGGACTCCTTCGGCGTGGCATTATCTACAGTTGCTCGGTACCAGGGCTGCGACACTCGAGCTGGTACCATGGGCAAGAGCCCACATGAGACCATTGCAGAGAGCATTGCTCAGCCGGTGGTCACACCAGGAGGATCCTCTGACTCGCAGACTACCTTGTCCGCCAGAGACTCGTCAGGCACTCCAATGGTGGATGCGGCCACAGATTCTGGAGAAGGGGATGCCGTTAGAAGCACCCTGTTGGTTACCCCTAATGACGGATGCCAGTCTATTAGGCTGGGGAGCTCACTTCGAAGGACAGTACGCACAGGGGCAGTGGACCAACCTGGAAAAGAGCTGGTCGATCAATAGGCTGGAATTGCGGGCCATAACGTTGGCACTTCAAGTGTTTCAGCCTTGCCTCCGAGGAAAAGCCATTCGGGTGTTTTCCGACAATGCAACTGCGGTAGCATACGTCAACCATCAAGGGGGCACTAGCAGTGTAGCACTGGAAGCCAAGGCAGAACAGCTGTTCGATTGGGCCGAGGTAAATCTACTGGCATTGTCAGCAGCACATGTAGCAGATGTGGACAATGTGGAGGCCGATTTCTTGAGTCGAGTAAAGATAGATCCAGGAGAATGGGTTCTCCATCCGGAAGTGTTCGACAGTTTGGTGCGGCGCTGGGGCACACCAGTGATGGATCTGATGGCAACCTTCTAGTCGGCAAAGGTCGATCGGTTCTTCAGCAGAAGACGGGAGAGAATGTCAGAAGGTCTAGATGCTGTCATTCAGACATGGCCAGAAGAGCAACTCCTGTACGTTTTTCCACCTTGGGTGTTAATAGGTCAAGTGTTGCAGCGCATAGAAGTTCACAGAGGGAAAGTAATATTGATTGCGCCGGATTGGCCAAGACGTCCTTGGTATGCGGATCTGTTGAGACTAATAGTAGAGAAGCCATGGCACCTTCCAATTCGGAAGGACCTCTCCTCACCTCACAGACTGCCTAGCAACTGCCCTGCTCACCGGCATTTAAACCGCCGCTCCGGAGGCTCATTTAAGATCAGGGAATGCAGCTGATTTCATCTTGGTGTGTGGGCGGGAACCTCTCCTCACCTCACAGACTGCCTAGAAACTGCCCTGCTCACCGGCATTTAAACCGCCGCTCCGGAGGCGCGCCTGCGCCTGAGGGCCTCGCCAGAGGGCCCTTTGGCGTGGCCCGTGGCGAATGATTAAAATCATACAGAAATTGTGAGTCTATTTGTCATGCCTGTAGTTTGTGAAGGTGGTCTGCTGTTCTGTTTTCTCCTATCTGTGCTATCACTTTGTCTATCTGTTTCTCCTACTCTGTCCTATCTTATTAATGGCGTTCTTTTCTTATTTTCCATAACATAAATGTAGGATTGTAAACCGCTCTGATGCTTCTTGGCCTGAGCGGTATATCAAATGTAATAAACATAAACATATCTCAGGGTCCTCTGCAGATGCCTCAGGTGGGTCAATTCTCGTTTATGGCATGGCTCTTGAAAGGGCTCTAGTAGAAGATCCACCCTATACAAACTTTTTCAATAATAGGATGGTATTACATACTGCTTCCTAAAGTGGTATCTGGTGTCTGATATCTACCTTCATCAGTCAATAGTCCTCATAACATTTTTCCTAAGATCTTATGCTCATAAAGGGGAAAGTGTATTGCACACATTTGACTGCAAGAGGGCCTTGGCCTTCTATTTGGAAAGGACTAAATCCCACAGAAAGTTCATCCAGCTTTTTGTTTCTTTTGTCCCCAATCAATTTGGGGCTGCCATCAACAAATATACTTTCTCAGTTTGGCTAGCAGACTGCATCTCTTTTGCTTATGCCTAGGCAGGTCTGAAACTTGAGGGCCACGTCACTGCTCATAATGTCTGAGCCAAGGCTACATCAATGGCACACTTGCATGCAGCCTCCATATGAGAGATTTGCAGGACTGCAACTTGGACATCTGTTCTTACATTCACACCTCGCTACTGTCTGGAATGGGACTCCTGACGCGACAGCAGATTCAGCCAGTGGGTATTGTAGAATCTGTTCAGGGATTAGAATCCAACTCCATCTCCCCAGGCTCTTTTTTATTTTTGTTTCATGCTGCCTTGTTATTCCTCCTGTTTTAAAAAAAAAATAAATAAAAGAGAGAGATGAGTTCCCAAGTTACTTGCTGTCTGCTCTTTGAAACACCCTTCTTTTCCCTATTTGTTGGTTTATTCTCAAAGCAGTTGTTCTCTCTAGCTAACAACTGCTTTGAGAATAAACCAACGAATAGGGAAAAGAAGGGTGTTTCAAAGAGCAGACAGCAAGTAACTTGGGAACTCGTCTCTCTCTCTCTTTTTTTTTTTTTTTTTTTTCCTAATCCCCCCCCCCCCCCCCCCCGAACAGGTTCTGCAGTACCCATTGGCTAAATCTGCTTTGAAAGTAAACCACACATATGTGAGCACTTATCCTGCTTGTCCACAGAGAACGTAGTTTCTCTGGGAACAAGCAGGAAGTCAGTCCTTGCATATGGGTGACGTCGATGCCGATGGAGCCCTGCGTGGAAGCTTCTCCCCAGCTTTCAAAGAAAGCCTTTGGAAGATGCACTTCGCATGCGTGGTCCCCTTCCTGCCCAAGTGTGCCATCTTGTCTCAGTCTCTCTTTTTTCCGTGGAACCCACCGGACATGTGTCTGATTTATCCAGAAAAAGAGTCAGTTTTTCTCTCTTCGAAGTTCCCTTTCCCGCCCCTGAGCTCGCGTGTCTCGGGTTCGTTTTTGTTCTCTTTCCCTACTTTTTTGACTGGTGCAGTTTTGCGCCCTTTTTCGCTGGCAGAGCCCTGGGTCTTGGACTTTGCTGGGTTTTCCCCCCCCCCCCCCCCCAGGGCCTCTGCCAGCAGTTTCAAGACGTGTGATCGATGTTCGCGGCCCATATCCCTCACCAGCACACATGACTGCTGCCTCTGCTTCGGGGCAGACCACGACCCCTTAGATTGTGGACTCTGTAAAAGGATGTCCTCCGAGGCCATTAAGGGTAGTCGGCGGCAGCATGACAAGATTTTCCAAAGGTCACTCTCCCCCAGAGTCTCCAGCACTGCTGCACTCCTAGCCCCCATCTGGGACCCCGGAGCCCTGAAGTGGCCCTGCTGCCTCAGATGGAGGCCGAGGATCCTCTGAGTGGAGCACCCCAGAGATAGAGCACAAGAAGTCCTTAAGGGCAGCGTCCGTGGACAAGTCAGGAAAGGCAGATAGGTCCCACGCCAGGTACTGCAGCAAGTCCGAGGGATCAGAATGGGACTGCCTACCTTGGTCACCTGAAAAGAAGCATCGGCCTCTGATGGCCAGTCTTGGACTCCTGAGGCCATCCTGGTTGAGGACTCCCCCTCTTCGGAACCAGCATCAGGCCTGAGACCCTCAGTGCCCATGCTGAAGGCTGCGGAGCCATCTGAACTGGAGACCAGAATGGCCACCTTGGAGCGCAGCCCGTCTGCCTTCATGGCCCAGTAGCGGGACTTGATGTCTGGTTCTGCCAGGTCAGTTGTCCAGACCACCAGGGCCTCAACTTCGAGGATCTCCCCAGACATCGAGCAGATCCTCGAGTTCCAACAGCCTCGACATTGGTCTCAATCCCGGTCCCGATGCTCGGTACAGAGGTTTTCCCTGATGAGTGGCTGCGGCTCTGCCCACAGAACTTCCAAAGGGCATGGACGGTCAGGCTCGGGGCCCGACCTCGCAACCCACCCGACTTCAACTCTTCCACAGACTACAAGTCGGACTGGAAGACAGAGGATGAGGAATTGCTGGACACCCATCACCATCGTGATTTGCCCTCGGAACCTTCTCCTTCCGAGACCTGATGCCAGTCCCCACCCAAGGATATGGCCTTCCTCAACTTCGTACTGTACATGGCAAAGTCATTATTGTTCGATACCAAGTCAGAGGAGGACACTCACACGGAGGAGCTTAAGATCCTCTAGTACGAGGCCCCTCCAAAGGAGACACTTCCTGTACCCATTCCCCCGATCCTGGAACAGCTGCTCCTCTGCATGTGGGAAATGCTGACATCAATGCCAATTGTGAGCAGGCCCATTTAGACATCCTTCAGGCCAGAGCGTTCCTACCCCAGGACAGGGCTGATCGCTTCAGGGCGCTGGCCATAGATGTACAATGCAGATGCACCATGTCTGCTTGCCTCCTGCTACACTTGTTGGGCCACATGGCATTCACGGTCCATGAAACCCCAGATGCCCACCTCCACATGAGGGCAGCCCAATGGGGCCTCCACTCTCATTGGCCCCAAGCCACCAGACGGCTGCGGGTCAGGGTGATGGTGACCCGCCAACTTGCAGATTCCCTCGGCTGGTGGAAGGCTCTTCAGCACCTCAGAGTGGGGACACTCTTCCAGGCCCCGATCCCCAGAGGATCCTCGCCACGGATGCCTCCCTGCTAGGGTGGAGTGCACACTGCGAAGATCTCTGCACCTAGGGCAGCTGGTCACAGTCAGAGAGCCAACTGCAGATCAACTTGCTGGAGCTTTGGGCCATATTCCTGGCTCTCCGAGCCTTTCGCCACTGCCTGCAGCACCGGTCTGTGCTGATCCAAACAGAAAATCAGGTGATAATGCTCTACTTAGACAAGCATGGTGGCACAGGTTCCTATGGCCTCTGTCAGGAGGCAGTGGCTCTCTGCTCCTTTGTGCTCCACAATCGGATGCTCCTGCGGGCAGTGTATCTACCGGGCCAGCTCAGTGCCCTAGTGGACAAGCTGAGCAGGGTCCTTCAGCTGCACAAGTGGTGGTTGGATCTCAGGGTTGCCTCTCGGCTCTTCCGACTATGGGATGTTTCGCTGATGGACCTGTTTGTGAGTCTTACCAACATTCTGCTTCCCTGCTTCTGCTCCCGCCAACTGCAGCCCTCACGGGTGGCGGCAGATACATTTCTCAACCCGTAGATGGAGGGCTTTATTTATCTATCTATCTATCCCTCCATCCATTTCGGTATACCACCTTATCCTTCAATCAAAGTGGTTGACAAGACGACAAAGGGTTTACATGTTAAGAGGGAGGGAGGACAGAAAAACAATACAATACCATACAGTAAAAGTTAAATAAGTAGAACAATTACTATGACATTCAAGTTAATCAAAACTTAAATTATTTGACCATATGTCTCTATAAATAGATGAGTTTTGAGGGACTTGCGAAAGTCCTTAAGGACATTCTGTGTTCTTAAGTCGTCTGGAATAGAATTCCATAACTCTGGTGCCAAGAGGGAAAAAAACCCTTTTGGAGTCATCTGTTTTGATCTGTTAAAACTCAAAGGAGTACTAAGTCTGTTAGCGTTTTGAGTTTGCCTAGGTCTCAGGTTTATGTCCTTAGATATTATGGATTGTAGAATATCCGTTGAAGAGTGATGAATAGTTCTGAAAATGATCATTAGATTCTTATATTTTGCTCTTGCAGTAATGGGAAGCCAATGTAGTTGTTGGAGAACGGGAGTTATGTGCGCATATTTTGCAGAGCCTGTTATGATGCGTGCAGTAGTATTTTGAACTAACTGGAGTGGATGGATGGAGTGCTTGGGGAGAACTTGATACAGAGTGTTTCCATAATCAAGCAGTGGTGTTATGACTGTTTGACATACCGTGCGGAAATGATCTTTGCTTAAATTGGTTTGAGTCTTCTAATAACGTTTAAATATTGGTATGCTTTAGCCGCAGTTTTGTTTATATGAGATTTTTAAATTCAAGTACCTAGGTATTTTACCTCATCTTTAATTTTTATTGATTTATTTAATATGTTAATTTCTTTTGGCAGTTTTAAGGTCTGACATCTAGTGATGAACATTGCTTCTGTTTTATCAGAATTTATCTTTAAATTATTGTTAACGAGCCAATTATTCATCTCAACAAGGCAATTATTAATTATTGTTGTATCAAACGTATTTTGGTCAATTGAAGTATAAACCATGATGTCGTCAGTGTATAAATGGTAATTTATTCCATGTTTGTTTAATGATTTGATATAAGGGTTGAATGTAAATATTAAAAAGGATTAATGATAAGGCTGAGCCTTGAGGTATACCTTGTGTGATTGGAAATTGTGAGGATTTTTTTCTTTCCACATTTTACTAACTGCGTATGATTGTTCAAGTATGAGTTAAACCAAATTAATGTGTTATTGCACAAACCAATATTTTATAGACGTTGCAGCATTATTGGGTGAGACACGGTGTCAAATGCAGCTGTGATGTCAATGAAAATTAATAGAAAAACCATTATCCTTCTTGTCAAGGCCCGTTATGAGATTATTAAAGAGAGAGATGAGCAAAGTTTCTACATTGTCACAAGGTTTAAAACCATGTTGGTGTACATCCAGCGTGGCATATAAATCAATGTGATCTTGTAACTGTCTTTGTACAACGTTTTCTATAATTTTATGCCTTCCCACCCACGCTGCTGATGGCCAAGACTCTCCAAGGTTCAGTACGATGAGGCGTCAATGATTCTGATTGCCCTCTGTTGGCCCAGGCAGCTGTGGCTTCCACTGCTGCTCTGCTTATCCTCAGTGCCCAGAGTGCCCCGGGGTTACTGTCACAGGAGAAGGGTTCCCTCCTATACCCCAACCTGGGGTCCCTGTTACTAACGGCTTGGCTGCTGAAAGGGGCCAAGGCTACCCTTTCAGCCTCTCAGGGGAGGTCCTTCTGGCCCTCCCACAAGGTCTCCATGAGACAAGCCAATGCCTTCAAATGGCACAGATTCTCAGTGTGGTGCGCAGGATGCCAAGTTAACCCATTCTCATGCTCTGTACAGCTTGTATTGAAATATTTGCTCCACCTGTTGCAGGCAGGACTGAAGTCCAACTTGGTCAGGGTGCATCTGAGTGCCCTAGCGGCACACCACCACCTTATTGAGGGCAAGCCCCTCTCTGTCTATCCTCTTGTGATGCGTTTCTTGCAGGGTCTTCTGTTATCCAAGCCCTCCGTCCACCCTCCAGCAGCAGAGTGGAACCTCAATGTGGTGCTATCCAAGCTTACCGGGCCACCATTCGAGCCCATGGCTACCTGCCACCTGCGGTACATTTCATTGAAGGTCATCTTCCTAGTGGTGCTCATGTCCACTCGCAGGATCATCGAGCTTCAGGCATTAGTGGCCGATCTGCCATAAACAAGTTTCTTTCTAAGGTAGTGTCCCCCTCCTACCTTCTTTCCGCGGCCTCATACCAGCAAGGCGGAGACTGTCCTTCATACTCTGGACTATAAGAGGGCCCTGTCCTTCTACCTTCAACGTATCCAGGGCCACCACAAAGCTTCCCTTCTTTTCGTCTCCTATGACCCCAGTCGACTGGGGCAAGCGGTGACCAAGCGAACTGTGTCCACTTGGATGGCAAACTGCATTGCTTGCACCTATGAGCAGGCTGGGCTCTTGCTGGAGCGCCAGGGCTAAGGCCATGTCTGTGGCAAACCTGCGTTCTGTTCCTCTGTCGGACATCTGCCGGGCCGCCACCTAGTCTTCGGTCCACACCTTCGCAGCTCATTACTGCCTGGAGAGGGAGCCCCAACGGGACTGTGCCTTCGGGCCATGCTGTACTCTGTCATCTATTCGGAGTTTAGGCAACTCCTGCCCTCCAACCCTTCTGTATTCAGGCTACTGGAGTGCTGGTTCTCACTGGCATTTGGGTCTTTTGAGAGCCTGTCTCCTTAAGGCTCACTTACTGCTGCTCACGGCTCATCCGTGGCATTTCTACAGGTTTTTCGGTAGCCTGTAGCTAGGGAGTCCCCATATGTAAGGACTGACTTCCTGCTTGTTCCTGGAGAAAGCATATTTACTCACCTGTAACAGGTGTTCTCCAGGGACAGCAAGAATCAGTCCTCGCAACCCTCCCTCTTCCCTATGGAGGTGCTGCTTTATCATTTTTTGCTGTCTTTAGCTATGTCATTTGACTGAGGCAAGATGACACCTTGGATTGGAAGGGGACCACACATGCATGGTGCATCTCCCAAAGACTTTCTTTGAAAGCTGGAGAGAAGCTTCTGCACAGGGCTCCATCGGCATCGATGTCGCCCATATGTGAGGACTGATTCCTGCTGTCCCTGGAGAACATCTGTTACAGGTGAATAACTATGCTTACTCGCCTGTAGCGAGTGTTCTCTGTGCCTAGCAGACTGTTTTCACAATCCTTCCAGCTCACCTCAGAGTCATATTCTAGTGTAGCTGGTTACCAGACTGAGGAGAGTAGGCACGGCAGGCAGAACTTTGCACTCCTGCACGACAGAACTATTCAAAAGCTTCTAGAAGGATCTGGGCGAGTTTCCCACATGGGACACCATCAGAGACCCATATGTGAGGACTTATCTTGCTGTCCATACACAATACCTGCTACAGGTGAGTAACTTTGTTTTCTGCTTCTATGTAATAAAATAATATACTATAATTATATAATTTTGCATATATTTGTACTGATTAGTACCTGCTATTGTAGTAACATATTTTGCATAATTTTGATAAAGGTTTTGAAACTTAATAAAAGACAAACTGGGACATGTAAAGTTAAAAATGAAATAATTTGAATAACAATGCTTTTTTGAGACTCTCAACATCCTTTTATTTTCGTTCACGATATATCAACATTTCAGAGAGGTACTTATTTCTATCTCAAAGTTGAGTATTACTCATCATGGCCAGCAGAGGGAGCAATTGATAACTGAAGGAGGCTGATTGTACAAGCAGAGGCATTGAAAGGGAGCTGTAGCTGACGTAACAGCTTAAAGCCTAATTTCTAGTCTCAAAATATCAGTATCCTTTTTTTATTTTTCCAGCTGTATTACCTTTCTCTTTTGCTCTTCATCTTAGGGATCGTTTCCTTTTTATCAAATAGATCTGACAAAAAAATAAAAGTATTTTACTACTCATCTTGTAATGGTTTTTTTTGGAATGAAATGTATGCATCTGATGATATGATCACCCAGCGCTGTAGATTGCCTTTGCTTTCCAGGATTCTTAATTTAAAATAAATGAAAAACCTGCACTTCTCTTGCTAATATCCTGTGAGTCTGGTCTGGTGAGCATGACGTCTGTTTTGCTTGTGGTATAGGGAAATTCCTATTTTAGGGTTGGCCCAGTAATGTAAATTCTACCTAAGCAGCCCATATAGTGCAGGGGGGGGGGTCCAGGGAAGGAGAGTGGGGAGCATTTATAGCCACTCCTGTACTACAGGATCCGAGACAGCATGGTAATATTACATGTAGGGTCTCATCAAGCAAATCTGATTGATTGTTTTGGGTGACCAAGAATTGATTAAAGGAGAGCTCTAGATAGGGCCGATGCTACCCAGTAAGCGAGGTAAACACAGAAGGGAATGCCGATCTGCAGGGGGTGCCATTGCTATCTGCTCCCACCCCCTAAGCAGGAAGACAAGTGCGGCTGAGAAGCAGAGCCTGCACGCGGGACCAGCATGTCCGCAGGCAGAAGGCAGTGCAAGTCTGTAGGGCATGCTACTCCTGCAGGCAGGTTCGGCCCTCTCTCCGCTGTGATAGCTGCCTTAAAGCAGCAATCACGTGGGACACGCTACTCCCTTGGGCAGGCTTGGCCCTCCCCGCTGGGCTCAGCCCTCAAACCACTGAGGATCAGGGCCGCCGGGCCATCGGGGATTTGGATTTGGTAGGTCTGGGGTACCTGCCCCCCAACATTATTTTGATGGCATCAGGGCTTTCCCCGATGCCTGGATCATCTAAGGGGACGTGTCAAACCCCTCCTCAAATGATCCTGTTTGTCCGGGAACAAGCAGGAAGTTAGTCCTCACATATGGGTGACATCAGCGCCGATGGAGCCCTCATGTGGAGCAAATCCCCAGCTTTCATAGAAAGCCTTTGGGAGTTGCCATCACGCCTGCGCAGTCCCCTTCCCGCCCAAGGGTGCCATCTTGCTCAGTCTCCTTTTTTCCGCGGAGCCCTTTGGACATAGTCCGTGTGTCCCCAAGAAAAAAGTTGTGTTTTGGCTTTTTCTTCGACCAGTCAACACCACTACCTCTTCCCGCCTTCGGCTCAGTACACCAGTATCAAGTCTGTCTCTGTTTTTCGTTTTTTGTCCTTCGTGACTGGCGTTCGTGCCTTTTTTTATTTTTCACTGGCAGCACGAGTCTTTGACCTTGCAGGGGCCCTTTTTCCCCCGATGGCTGCCAGCGGGTTTAAAAAATGCGATCGGTGTGTGAAGTTAATGTCTCTCACCAATAAACATGACTGCTGTCTCCGGTGCCTCGGGCCCAACCATGACCCGTCAGTCTGTGGCCCATGTAGGAAGATGTCCTTGAAGGCCCTGAAGAGCCGCCAGCAGCAGCATGATAGGATTCTTTCCGTATCCGTGCCTCCGAGAGCCAGGACCTCATCCGAGGCCTCTACATCTCAGAGGGAACTCTCCGAGCCTGAGCAGCATCGAGGTTCCTCGGAGAGGGGGTCTCCTTTGAGGGAGCACAAGAGGAACAAGAAATCCTTGAGGATGGTGTCTCTGGATGGCTCCGAGTGACCCGGCTCATCCAGGGGCCGGTCGTGGAGCCCTGAGCTCCAGACAGGATCTTTGGAGACGGAGCGCCCGATGAAGGTGCCTCATCGAGAACTGGATCAGCCGAGGCAAGTACCAACTGTCCTCTTCGAGGACTCACCTCTTGGGGAACCTGGTCGGGCCCGACCGTTGCAGAGCCTTCTGGAATCGAGTCCAGAATGGTGGCCTTGGAGTGCAGTTTCACTGCCTTCATGGAGCAGCAGTGGGCACTCATACCCGGCCTGTCGCATTCCTCTGCCCTGACCACCGGGCCCTTGATGTTGAAGTCGACCCCGGAGGCCAAGTCGATCCTTGAAGCCCTTCTGGTTTGAGTCAATCCTTGGCCGAGGTCTCTCTCAGCCTCCTCTCAGCATCGGGGCAGTCGGCGCCGAAGCCCTCGATTGCCTGAGGAGCCTGTCGATTCCTCCTCTGAGGCATCGGTGTGGGAAACCGAGGATGAGGAGTCCCCGGATACTCGCCGGCACAGGGATGTACCATCCGAGCCTCGGAGAATGCCCCCCCCTGGAGGACATGAGGTTCTTGGACCGTGTGGGATATGTCCAAGGCATTGCCGTTCCCCACGGAGTCCGAGGAGGATCCTCGAGCCGACGAACTCGAGATCCTCCAGTATGAGGCCCCTGGCCCCCCTCAGGAGGCCCTTACTGTACCCGTGCCTCCGATCTTGGAACGACTGATGCTCTGCATTTGGGAGACACCGGTGTCTGTGCCGGTGGTCAGCAAACAGCTCGACTCGATGTATCGAGTCCGCTGGAGCCCTGGGTTTTAGAAGTCACAGCTGCTGCACAACTGCATGGTTGTGGAATCGGCCATGCACCGGCTGAAGAGCCAGAAGATGCACTCCTCAATGCCTCTCGGCAGGGAGGCCCGCAACTTGGATGCCGTCAGCAGAAAGTGCTTCCAGGGTTCAATGCTGACTTGTCAGATCCAGGCCTACCAGGTGTACATGGGCATGTACCTCAGGGACCTGGCAAAGGAACTCGCTGGGATCTCGGCTGGTCTCTCCGAGGAACCCTTGCAGCGCTTCAGGACCCTGTCCAAAGCCGTCTGTGAGTGCTCAAAGTTTGTCTCAGGCAGCCTATGACAGGTTTGAGTAGGCAGCCCGGGTAGCCACGGCTGGCATTGGTGCACGCCATCAAGCATGGCTGCAGTCGTCGGACCTCGAACAATGGGTTCAGGACAAGTTGGTCGATGTCCCATGCTGGGGGGAGAATCTCTTTGGCAAACCCATGACCAACAAGGCCGCGGAGTTGGGAGACAGGGTACATGACGAGGATACGGCTCTCCAAGAAGACCTCTATCCCTTCTCGCAAGAAGGGCTCGGGTAAAAAGCCCTTTTACCCAAGGAAGGGTGCTGCTTACCGAAGCTACCCCCATTTTCAGGCCTCCCTGGCTCCCCAACAGGGGCAGCAGGCCAATGGACAGGGGCATGGCTTGCGTAAGCAGAAAAGCCCCACACCCTAGGCAATGGCTCCAGCCCAGCCTGGCAGTGGCTTTTGACTCTTACTGCATGGCCACTTTACCCACAGGGGGAAGGCAGACCACAGGGGGCCGGCTTGCTTTATGCTCACAGGTGGACAGCCATTACCACTGATGCTTGGGTCTTGCAGATAGTCCAGGAGGGCTATCCTTATTCATCTAGCCCAGGTTCCACCTCACTATTTTCCAGGAGAGCTCATCAGGTCTCCTCTTCACCGGGACCACCTTCTGAAGGAGTTGGTAGGTCTTCTCGAGGATCAGGCAGTAGAACCACTGCCCCACCACTTGCAGGGAAGGGGCTTCAACTCCAGGTACTTTTTGGTACCAAAAAGGACAGGAGGCCTCGGACCCATCTTCGACCTGTGCAACCTCAACAAATTCCTGGTGAAGGAGAAGTTCAAGATGCTCTCCCTTGGAATCTTGCTGCCTTACCTCCACCAGGGAGACTGGCTATGCTCCTTAGACCTGAAAGATGCGTATACACACATCCTAATACATCCAAGCCACAGGCAATATCTACGCTTTGTGGTAGGGGGCAATCACTACCAGTACAGGGTGCTCCCCTTCAGTCTTGCCTCGGTTCCCAGGGTGTTCACAAAGTGCCTAGCTGTGTTTGCTGCCTATCTCAGGCTACAAGGGGTCTTTGTATTCCTCTACCTCGACGACTGGCTCATCAGAGGTTCCTCAGCCACCAAGGCACACCAGGCCACAACTCGCACCATCCTAGTGCTGCGGCACCTCTGATTTGTGATAAACTATCCCAAGTCCAGCCTCACCCCAACTCAGAAGCTAGAGTTCATTGAGGCCAGCCTCAACACCCTTCAAGCAAGGGCCTATTTGCCTGCAGACAGGGCAAGCCGACTTATAGCTCTGGCAGGCCAGGTGAGCTGCAAGTCTGTAGTGTTAACAAGGCTTTTCCTGTGCCTCCTCGGGCACATTTCTTCCACAGTCCATGTGACCCCGGATGCCCACTTCCACATGCGGACCGTTCAGTGGTGCCTCAGGGACCAGTGGCCTCAGGCCTCAGGACGCCTTCGGGACAGGGTCAGAGTATCTAAATGTCTAGTACGGTCCCTAGCCTGATGGCTCTAACCATATCACTTGGGGGCGGGAATGCCTTTCCAGGTCCCTCTGCACACGAGGATCCTGACCCCGGATGCATCACTGCTGGGCTGAGTAGCCCATTTCTAGGGTTTCCAGACTCAGGGACTGTGGTTCCCGAGCGAGAAGGCCCAACAAATCAATTTCTTGGAACTACGTGCCATCCGCCTACTGCTAGGAGTTTTCAGGCAGTTCCTAGCCCAAGAATCTGTCTTGGTGCAGAGAGACAACCAAGTGGCCATGGTCTTTGTGAACAAACAGGGTGGCACAGGGTACCGCCTCCTATGTCCGGAAACCCTGACCTATGCGCCTTTGCAGCCTGGCATGGCATTTGTCTCCAAGCAGTCTACTTGCCGGGCCAGGACAACTGGCTAGCAAACAGGCTAAGCAGGAATCTCCAGCCCCACGAATGGCAGCTGGACTGCGGGGTAGCCAGTTGCTCTTCCAGACCTGGGGGCGGCCAGTGGTGGACCTTTTTGCCAGTCCGTACAATCACCAGTTGCCCCTTTTCTGTTCAAGGCGACCCCACCTGCGCAGGGTGGGTGCCGATGCATTTCTGATATCATGGGGATCTTCTGTATGCGTTTCCCCCGACACCTCTGGTGGCCAAGATGCTGTTCAAGATTCTCCAGGACAGGGCCTCGGTCATCCTTATTGCCCCTCGGTTGCCAAGGCAGCCCTGGTTCCCGCTTCTTCTGTATCTAGCAGTGGAGGCCCTATCCCCTTGGGGTCCTCAGCAAGTCTTCTGTCTCAGGAGGGGGGTTCTCTTTTGCACTCAAATCTCAGCTCACTCAACTTGATGGCGTGGCTACTGAAAGGGTAATTCTCACTCCGCTCCTCCTCCCAAGGAATATTGAGGAGGTCTTGCTGGCCTCACGGAGGCCGTCGACCAAATGAGCATGCGCCTTGAAGTGGCGTAGGTTTGCGGCATGGTGCAAGGAGCGGGAGTTAGACCCTTTCTCTTGCCCGGTAGGGGTGGTTCTGCAATACCTTCTCCACCTCTCTGATTTGGGTCTCAAGTCCAACTCTGTCAGGGTGCACCTCAGTACCCTTGCGGCACATCACCTTTCAGTGGATGGGAAGCCTCTCTCTGCCGACTCTTTGGTCTCTCTGTTCCTGAGGGGCCTACTCCTCTTGAGGTCCCCGGTCTGCCCTCCGGCGACCGAGTGTGATCTCAATATAGTGTTGGGGCAGCTTACTAGGCCGCCCTTTGAGCCCATGGACGGGAGGAGTGGTCTAGTGGTTAGGACAAGGTACTTCAGGCCGGAGGGCCGGGGGTTCGTTCCACCTGGGGACAGCAATCTCAGGCCGGAGGGTCTGGGATTTCTAGTCCTATAGACACTCCTTGTGGTCTTGGGCAAGCCACTTAACCCTCCATTGCCCATGTTCCCTGTAAGTATTAGCGTATGTGTCTCATATCCCCTCGTGTTAAATGTATCCCCCAATTGACCGCTTTGACCCGGTGAAAAGCGAGATATAAATACAGCTAAATAAAATAAAAAAATAAAATAAAATGGCTATTTGTCATCTACGCTTTCTTTCTTGGAAGGTGGTTTTCCTGATGGCACTCACATCCGCCTGGTGGGTGAGTGAGCTCCAGACCCTAGTGTCGGAAAGACCCTATACCAGGTTCTATAGGAACCGGGTGGTGCTTTGCACACACCCCAAGTTCCTTCCGAAAGTGGTCTCCTCATTCCACCTCAACCAGGAGGTAGTTCTGCCTTTCTTTTTTCCCAGACCGCATGCCAATTGGGCAGAGTCTGTCCTGCACACCCTGGACTGTAAGAGGGCGTTGGCCTTCTATATCCAGCGTATGCAACCGCATTGGAAGGTTTCTCAGCTTTTCATTTTTTACGACCCCCAGTAAACTGGGGATGCCGGTACCTAAGTGTATGCTGTCCACCTGGGTGGCAGACTGCATTGCCTGGGCATACAAGGCAGCCGAGCTTCCTATGGAGGGTCGAGTTACGGCCCATAGGGTCAGAGCCATGGCGGCATCAGTGGCTCATTTCCGCTCTGTTCCTTTGGCAGGCATCTGCTGGGCCCACCACCTGGTCTTCGAGTCAGACTTTTGCAGTCCATTACTGCCTGGACAGGGAGTCCCGGCGGGACAGTGCCTTCAGCCAGGCTATACTCCATAACCTTTTCAAGGTCTAGGCAACTCCTGCCCTCTGACCCCTCTATGTTTAGGCTGCCAGAGTGCTATCCCCTTAGTTTGGATTTCTATTGTGGCTGCTTGCGGATCTCGTAGAGGGAGCCTTTTTTAGCTATGGGTTCTCGATAGCCTATAGCTGGGGTGTCCCATATGTGAGGACTGAGTTCCTGCTTGTTCCCGGAGAAAGCATAGTTACTCACCTGTAACAGGTGTTCTCCGGGGATAGCGGGAATCAATCCTCACAACCCTCCCTCCTCCCCTTGGAGTTGCAGTCCTATTATTATTGTTTTATCCTTTTTGCCATCTTTTTAGCTATGTCATTTGACTGAGAAAGATGACACCCTTGGGTGGGATGGGACCACGCATGCGTGATGGCAACTCCCAAAGTCTTTCTTTGAAAACTGGGGATTTGCTCCGCACAAGGGCTCCGTCGGCGCCGATGTCACCCATATGTGAGGACTGATTCCTGCTGTCCCCGGAGAACACCAGTTACAGGTGAGTAACTACACTTTCTCTGGGAGATCATGCCAAACTTGCGCCAACTTCTGTGCACCTGTGTTTAGCTTGCTCTCCCAGTTTAACGCATGGCTAATTTGCATATTCATCCCCTTTCTGCATGCCAGTGCACGACTTCAGCACCATCAGCATGCTACATAGACGTGCACATAGCTAATAGCACGCGACTTCAGCACCGGCTTTTTGCATTGGCCCCTCAAAGTTTAGAATAACATATAATCATAAAGAGGTATGCCTCTTTGTGAGTGATACTGAAATCCATAACAGGGTAAATGCCCTGGAAAGTGTGGATAGCGCAAGGAAGGATCTAGCGAAGCTGGGTTGAGAATTTGGTAGCTAAAATGTGATGCTAAAAATGCAATGCATTTGGGCTGCAAAGCCCAAGGAGTGATATAATATAGGGGGTGAAGTACTTCTATGCAAGAAAGAAGAGCAGGACCTGGGGATTGTAATGGATGATCTTAGTGGCCAAACAGGTAGAAAAGTTGATGGTGAAAGCCAGAAGGATGTTTGGGTGCATAGGGAGAGGAATGACCAGCAGGACAAAGGAGGTAACAATGCCTTTGTTCGTCTCTAATGAGACCTCATTTAGAGTACTGTATACAGTTCTGGAAACCACACCTTCAAAAGGATATGAACAGAAAAGTGTTTGTCCAGAGGGCAACTACTGAAATGGTCAGTGGACCTTTGTCATAGGCATTTAGGGATAGGCGTAAAGATCTCAATATGTATAGCTTGGAGGAAAGGAGAGAGACGCCACTGAAGTATTTAAATGTCTCTATCATAAGTGCACAGGAGGTGGCCCTCTTCATTTGAAAGGAAGCTCTGGAATGAGGGGTCATAAGATAAAGGTGAAAGGGGAATGATTCAGGAGTAATCTGAGGATATAGTCTTTTACATTAAGTGTGCTAGATGCATGGAACAGCCTCCCAGTGGAGGTGGTGGAGACGAGAACTGTATCTGAATTCAAAAAAGCGTGAGACAAGTACAGAGGATCTCTGAGGGTGAGGAAGGGATTGTAGAATTTAATAGTTTTATGGCTAGGCAGACTGAATAGACCATATGGTCTTTATCTGCTGTCATTTTTTATTATATCCCCCTCCCACGCACCTTTTAATCTAATGTTTATTTAGAGTTGTGAAAAGTATCTAATCTCTAATCCGTGTGCTATGTAATCATTGCTCAAATCAAAATTGTATTTTAAAAATTCATTGTATTGTACGATACATGATGATTCTGTAAAGGAAACCGCAGCTGATCGTAGGAAGCAGCGGTATATAAATGTTTGCTAAATAAATAAATAAATAAATGCTTTTGAAGTGCCCCCCCCCCCCCTTTTCTCTAGCAGCCCTTGCCAATATTTTGCTTAATTTGAACTTCTACCACTGGATTGGCCTCACCCATGCTCTTGTCAAGGAAGTGGAATTTAGATTGCTGTGTCTCCTGTAAAGCTATTCATATTAAATTCACACTTTGCAGATATCATCGTCATTACTTTCTGAAGTCGGAGATGGTGCGCACAGCATCTTAGAGCTAGATGTGTGTGTGAGGCTTTTTCAAGCTTTGAAATACTAAAGACCCGCTTTACTCGGCTTCAGTTTATTGGCTAAAATTAATGTGTGGTATCTGCAAAAGCCCCCCATTCACTTTGGTAGTATTCCCAACAGTTTGCCATACAGTTTTTGCAGAAAACGTTTCTTTGCCATGAATTAACTGAGTGCCAGATAGCGTGATGTAGTTTAGCTATACCTGTTCAGGTGCCGTTAATCATGCTGCTTTATTTGCCGCATTAACAATTAATGTGCAGTAACTACTTCTGCATTAATTGTAAGATGCTATTAAGGTTTTAATTTTGATTATTGGAATGATGTAAGGTTAATGTCCTGTTCTGTTATTGGTGGAATCTATAATCCCCTTATGATTTTTATATATTGTTGTACGGTTACAATGTAAATTTGAAGCCATTTTGTAACATATTTTAATAAATAAACTCTGTAGCTAAGAAAGCAAGGTGGCCCATCCACTAGGTGGACTAAACATCAACTTAGGGTGGCAGATCAAGGGGGCAGCAGCATGGTGCTGGCACAACTGGCAAGAGTGACATGGCAGCAAACTTCAGTCGGCATGACAACAGGCTTTTGAGCACCCAGATGTGTGCCCTCGAGGCCTGCTGTCCCCCGCCTCTAACAGAAATTTGGCATCGGAGGAGGCAGGACTTGTAGGCCATGAGCGTATGCGTCAGGGCCGGTGCTCCCTAGTAAGTGGGGTAAGTGCAGCAGGGGGCACCAATCTCGGGGGCCGCCATTGCTAGCTGCCCTCATCCCCCAAGCAGGAAGACAAGTGTGGTTGGAGAAGCAGAGCCTGTGTGCCGCACCAGCATGTCCCATGGGCAGAAGGCTGCAATGGCTGCCTTAAAGGGCCTCTGCCCGCAGGACATGCTACTCCTACAGGAAGGCTCAGCTCTCTTGGCCGCGAGGTGGAGGGAAGTAGACAGGGGGAGGGGCTTTGTGAGGTGGAGGAGATGCTGGAGACAGATGGGAGATGCTGAACGCATGGGGGGGGGATAGGGAGGCAGAAGAGACAAACTAGAGATGGGGGGCTAGGGTGATAGTGGACACTGGAAGAGGGCATAGGAAGAATGGGCATAGGGATAAGCAAGAAAGGGAGATGGAGTGGGGATGCTGGATATGGGTTATAGGGAGACTATAGGAAGATGGTGGGGTGGGCAGAGGGAGGCAGAAGAGAAATGCTAGACACGGGGGTAATAAGGGGGAAGGGAAATGCAGGGCATGGGGGTAATAGAGAGGGGGAGATGCTGGACACACAGGACTAGGGAGAAGGCAGACATGGAGGGATAGGGAGAGAGAGCGGAGACACTGGGTGGAGGGAAAGAGTGAGAGCGCGAGAGAGACACACTGGATGTGGTGGGAGAGCGAACAAGTAAGACTGGGGAATAATGGACCAGGAAAAATGAGGGGGGGAATGGGAGGACTGGGGCTGATGGTTGAAAAGTGGTAGATAGAAGGAGTAAAAAAGGGGGATTGAGGACTAAATAATAAGAGTAGTGAAATCTGAGTAGACAGAGAGAAAAATAAATGGAAGAAAACTGATGGGACAAGATCAATATCTAAGATGGAATGAAGTGAAGAAACAAGAGGAGACAAGAAATGACAGCTGGCCTAGAGACCATAGAAAGAGAGCTAAGAGAAGACAGAGGAAAGTAGAAACCTCAGATTGGGACCGGCATGATCAGAGAATAAAATGGTCAGACTACAAAGGAAGAAAAATTAATTTTATTTTCAATTTAGTTATTGGAATTTGTGCTATTTTTATGTTTTACACAGTACAGGGAAATGCATCTCTTTCTATTTCTCTGGTGTTGCATTGTATGCAGAATCTGGCTTCTTGGGGGTTGCAGTTTAATTTTTATCTACATCTGTTTATTTTTAGGTTGTAGTCACTTATTCTGTACTTGGTGAGGGTCTGTTCTGAGTTTGCGGCCAAGGCCAGGTGTTATATTAACATGTACATGGGGATCTGTAATGTAGTAATCTGAATTGTTCAGCTTTTCAAATAAGTGTATGGATGTTCTAGGGCCCACTGCAGTATTTACAGTGCTGCTTTTTTTTGGGGGGGTGGGGGGTGGGGGGGGGAGGGGAGGGGAGGGGGTGGTCTCCTTATGTGAATTTTGGAAGTTGGTGCTGGTTTGGAACAATAAATTTGCTCTATAGCTCTTCAGTGATTTTTGTAGTGTTTTGTATTAGTTCACAGTATCCCTGGTACTGGAGAATGTTTATTATGTTAGTGAGATGACCAGAATCAGGTGTTTTTTTTTAGATATTTGAGTTCTGTGGGTGAATGTCCTAATTCTGCTGTGCACCCATTGTCGAGGGAGGGGGTTCTGTAGACGTAGAATATATGTTCAAAAAGAAAACGCGAGAACCATAACGAAGTTTATAACAACAAAACAAAATGAGTTATAATTTGGCATTATAAACTGTGCTGTGATTCTCTTTTTTTCTTTTAGAAACATAGAAACATAGAAACATAGAAATATGACGACAGAAAAAGACCACATGGCCTATCTAGTCTGTCCTTCCATAACAACTACAACAGTCCACTTTTTGCCTTTAGAGATCCTCTGTGTTGGTCCCATGCTTTCTTGAATTCAGTTACTGTCCTCATCTCTACCACCTCCACTGGGAGACTATTCCACGGATCCACTACTCTTTCCGTAAAGAAATATTTCCGCATATCACTCCTGAATCTATCTCCCTTCACCCTCATTCCATGTCCCCTCGTAGCAGAACTTGCTTTCAATTGAGAGAAACATAGAAACATAGAAACATGATGACAGAAAAAGACCACAAGGCCCATCTAGTCTGTCCTTCCATAACAACAACTACAACAGTCCCCTTTTTACCTTTAGAGATCCTCTGTGTTTGTCCCATGCTTTTTTGAATTCAGTTACTGTCCTCATCTCTACCACCTCCACTGGGAGACTATTCCACGGATCCACTACTCTTTCCGTAAAGAAATATTTCCGCATATCACTCCTGAATCTATCTCCCTTCACCCTCATCCCATGTCCCCTCGTAGCAGAACTTGCTTTCAATTGAAAGAGGCTCTCTCCCTGAACATTTATGCCACGGAGGTATTTAAACATCTCAATCATATCACCTCTATCCCGCCTTTCCTCTAAGGTGTACATATTAAGATCCTTAAGTCTGTCCTCATATGCTTTATAATGAAGCCCATTAATCATTTTGGTAGCAACCCTCTGCACCGACTCCATCCTGTTCACATCCTTTTGAAGGTGCGGTCTCCAGAATTGCACACCATACTCCAAATGAGGTCGCACCAAAGACTTATACAGAGGCATTATCACCTCCTTTTTTCTGCTAGCCATTCCTCTCCGTATGCACCCAAGCATCCTTCTAGCTTTTGCTGTTGCCTTTTCCACCTGTTTAGCTACTTTAAGATCATCAGACACAACCACGCCTAGGTCCCGCTCTTCTTTAGTGGACAAAAGTACTTCACCTCCTATACTGTATTGCTCCCTTGGATTGCTGCAGCCCAAATGCATGACCTTACATTTTTTAACATTAAATCCCAGCTGCCAAATTCTAGACCATTCTTCAAGCTTAGCTAGATCCCTCCTCATGTTATCTACCCCTTCCTGGGTGTCTACTCTATTGCAGATTTTGGTATCATCCGCAAAGAGGCAAACCTTACCCGACAGCCCTTCCGCTATATCACTAACAAAGATGTTAAAAAGAATCGGACCAAGGACAGATCCCTGGGGCACACCACTGGTAACATCCTTCTCCTCAGAGTGAGCTCCATTTACTTGTACTCTTTGTCGCCTCCCACCCAACCAATTTCTAACCCAAGCAGTAACTTTAGGGTCCATCCCTAGGGTGCTCAGTTTGTTTATAAGTCGCCTGTGAGGAACAGTGTCAAAGGCTTTACGGAAATCCAAATACACCACATCTAGAGCTCTCCCTCGGTCCAACTCCCTGGTCACCCAGTCAAAAAATCAATCAGATTTGTCTGACAAGACCTGCCTCTGGTGAATCCATGCTGCCTCGGATCCTGTAATCCGCTGGACTCCAGAAACCTCACTATTTTCTCTTTCAGCAGCGTTTCCAATAATTTACTCACCACCGAAGTTAAACTAACCGGCCTGTAGTTTTCAACCACATCCTTACTTCCGCTTTTGTGTAAAGGCACCACATGAGCCTCTCTCCAGTCCTTTGGCACCACTCCTGACTCCAACGAGGCATTGAAAAGGTCAGTCAGTGGAGCTGCTAGAACGTCCCCAAGTTCCCTCAGTATTCTAGGGTGTATCCCATCCGGTCCCATCGCTTTGTCTACTTTAAGTTGAGCTAGTTTCTCACGAACACAGTCTTCTGAAAATACTTCAAGATGTCCCTCGCTTCTGTTCTTATTTGTGGGTGTTTTCTGAGGTCCTGCTCCTGGTTCTTCATCTGTGAACACAGAACAAAAATATTTGTTAAGCAATTCCGCTTTATCCTTATCAGCTTCTACATATTCCCCCCCTGCACCCTTGAGTCTGACAATACCACTTTTGCTCTTCCTCTTCTCACTAATATATCTGAAAAATGTCTTATCCCCCCATTTTATTGCATTGGCTATTTCCTCCTCCTTTTGAATCTTTGCCTTCTTGACTACTTTGCTAGCTTCTCTAAGTTTTTCCAAATACAGATGCCTGTCTTCTGCTCTCTGTGATCTCTTGTATTTCATGAAGGCCTCCCTCTTTTTCTTCACTTTTTCAGCTACTTCCTTCGAAAACCATAGCGGTCTCCTGTTCCTTTTGCCTTTATTTACCATTTTAACAAAAAGGTTGGTTGCCCTTAAAATACCCCCTTTCAGTTTTGCCCACTGTTTTTCTACATCCCCCAGCTGTTCCCATCCCACTAACGACTCCCTGAGGTATTGGCCCATCTTCGCAAAGTTAGTCTTCCTAAAGTCTAAGATCCTCACCTTGGAATGGATTCTAACAGCCCTAGTCCTAATACTGAACCACACCATCTGGTGATCACTGGATGCAAAATGATCTCCCACTACAACATCAGAAACACTTTCACCATTGGTAAGCACCAAGTCCAGTATGGCCCCTTCACGTGTGGGGTCTGTTACCAATTGCCTGAATAGTTCTCCCTGTAGAGAATCCAGGATCTCCTTACTTCTAGATGATACTGCAGCAGGAATGTGCCAATCAACATCTGGCATATTGAAATCTCCTATCAGTAGCACTTCCCCTTTCCTAGCAATGCTGCGCATGTCTTCAATTAACTCCCTGTCCACCTCTTCCTCTTGTGAGGGAGGTCTGTATATCACTCCAATGCAAATAGATTTCTCTTTCCCTCTTTCTAGTTTAACCCACAATGCCTCCTCTCTCCCTTTTAAGCTCTGTAATTCCAAAGCTTTAATAGTAGTTTTTACATATAGTGCCACTCCTCCTCCTCTTCTTCCTACCCTGTCCTTCCTGAATAAAGTATAGCCAGGTATAGTTACATCCCAGTCATTGTTTTCTGTGAACCATGTTTCTGTAACTGCCACTAAATCCAAGTCAGCCACTCCCACCAAAGCTTCAACCTCAGGGATCTTATTTCCCATGCTACGGGCATTAATACACACTGCTTTCCATATGTTACCCCTGTTACCCATTTCCATAAAGGTATTTAATGTATCACCTACCTGGGGGCTTTCACTTACCTGGGGGCTTTCTTCACCCATCCCCAAGGAATCTAGTTTAAAGCCCTCTTCAGTTTTTAGTTCCTTCGTGTGTGAACATCTTGCATTTCCTTTGTTTTTTGTAGAATATATATTTACATTAACACTATGCTGGTCTGGTACGCAGTTTCGAGTTATGTTGGAGATGCCAAGCCCCTCTTGGTGTTTGTTGGCGTCACAAAGCCCCTCTTGTTTTTCCGAAGATAAGTGCTGTGTAGGGGCCACTGAGACTCTCTTGTTTTTGTGAAAGTAGAAAATGTTGTGTTGGGGCCTCCAAGTCGCTCTTGTTGTTTTTGTGAAAGTGAGAGCTGCTGTGTTAGTGCTGTTGAGAGCCTCTTGTTGTTTGGCACATTTAACAGCATGTTTCCTAAGCTCTGTGCTGGTATCACGTGTGTGTGTGTCGCACTATAGCCCAGGGCCTTAGGCTAACTTCGCGGAGATAGTTACATCCCCCTGCAGTTACCACATTTCAGCGTGGCAAAACAGCTGCAGGAGCAACTAAGGCCACCCACTGACATTAGTTGCACCCATGTTACTTGCGCCGAGCCATTATGTTAGTTTCTGCTAATAATAAGATGCCTGCATGTGAGAGGAGTTCTTTTTCTCACCTCACTCTGTAGGAAAGTATAGTTTTGGGAAAGAAATCCTGAAAACCCAAGAGCACTGGAAAAAGCATGGAACTTGTTCCCTGGTCCGACCAGAAAGTGGCCATGTTATTTTTGCTTTTCTGTTGCTCCAGTTTCACTTCCTACTGCCAGTGAAGTTAGAGTGAGAGAAAACTAGAATTAACACATGCTTGATCAAGAAATTAAAACATATCCTGCGATCCCGCAAGGGGAAAGCAAGGATTTCTTGTATTGGTTTGTCACTGAAACCCGCTTAACATATGTGGTTTAAACCAGCAGTATATTAATGTTACTGTCATCCTACATTGCAACTATTCTTTGCATCAACATTTATACCAGTTTTGCTTATAGTTTCTAGATGTATAATGACTGTATGGTTATCATGTTTTGGATTCCTACATTCTGTACAAAATCTTTCTACTGGATATTCTTTCAGTAAAATATATTTGAGCTAGCTGTACAGCTGAGTATTTTTCTTTTGATTTGTATCTAAAATTTAGCATGCTCTTGGGCTATCACGGCCTGTTCATTTGCTGCTAAGTATTTACTGCTCAGTAATTACACAGGTACACTAAAAAAATTTTTTTTTAAACTGCCTCTAATGTTTCGATTGATTTTTACGTTTTTTGGTGCGCTGAATCCAAATCTGGTAACCAATTTGCTCCATCACGTACAGATGTTTTGCTACATTGGGTTAGTAGTTTGAGGTGAACGTTTCAGATTGAGTGCGATCGAGATAAAAGTTTCTTGGATAAATTCTTTATACTAATTGTTTAGTAGTTATTCAAATAAGAATAAAGAAAATTGTAACAAGGCAGCACATAAGAATAGAGTAATGTCAACAAAACACACTGTGATGGTAGCAAAATTGTCTGCACTTAAAACAGCCACATACATGTGCACAAACATTGAGCATATAAGAGTGAGGTTAGACACAAAGCAAAGCAAAGAAATGTACAAAAAATGTTGTACAGGTATGTATGTAAGAATAGAAAACGCAAACCGCACCATTGCAATACATGAAGACAAACACCCGATGGTGTGAAAATAAAATTCTAATAAATGAGATCCGACACTGTGGTAATAACTAGCAAATTTTTATTTCAAAGTTTAGTAAAAACACGATATTTGTCAACACAGTTTAGATTTTAAAGTCATTCTTGGGTCAATCAATCTCCTGGTGGGCCCGTTTCTTCTTCCCCCGAATGCTTCTCTTGGTGCGCTGCTTGGCATATTTTTCATCTGGGGTTTCCAGCAGCAGCAACCAGCAGAAATCAGCCATCATAGTGGTGTTCCATCTTCCTTGGTACCTTCTCTCTGCGTCCTTGATGTCCTGGTGAAACCTTTCACCTTGTTCTTCACTGTACGCCCCCAAGTTTTCGGGAAAGTAGTTCACATGGGAGTGCAAGAAATGGACTTTCAAGCTCATGTTACAGCCTTGTTCTTTGAAGGCATTGAGCATCCTGGCAACAATATCCTTATAGTTCTCATCCCGCCTGTTCCCCAAGAATTTGAGAACAACATCCTTGAAGGAATCCCAGGCTTCTTTTTCCTTCTCAGACATCGTTTCAGCGAATGCTCCATCTGAAATGAGTTTCCTTATATCAGGGCCAACAAACAATCCTTCCTTTAGCTTTGCTTCAGAAAGTCGGGGGAACTTTGAGCAAAGGTACCGAAAGCACTCACCATCTTTTGGAAGGGACTTGATGAATTGCTTAATGAGACCCAACTTAATGTGGAGAGGTGGTAATAGAATTTTATCACGAGGTACCAAGCTCTCATGAAGAACATTTTTCTCACCGGGTCTCAAATACTCCCGAATTGGCCAGTCTTTTTTCCCCCAGTGTAGGTCGCGGGCCCGGCTATCCCACAAGCAAAGGAAGCAGGGATATTTGGTGAAACCGGATTGCTGCCCTAATAGCATGGATAGAATTTTAAAGTCTCCACAAATCATCCACTTATGCTCATCATA
Organism: Ichthyophis bannanicus; assembly: GCA_033557465.1. Lineage (NCBI taxonomy): Eukaryota > Metazoa > Chordata > Amphibia > Gymnophiona > Ichthyophiidae > Ichthyophis > Ichthyophis bannanicus. Next base: position 363,371,514 of record CM066033.1, on the reverse strand, counting down.
ACGAATCTTCTGAAGAATCAGGGCCAAATTCTCGTATTTTTCTTGGAGAATAACAGAGTGAGCAATAGGAACTGAAGCGAATGTGTTGCCATTATGAAGAAGAACACCTTTTATGCTGTCTTTTGACGAATCAATGAACAGCCGCCATTCAGCAGGATCATACTTGAGTTTAAACTTTTCCATCACTCCGTATATATCGTTGCAAAATACCAAATCTTCCTCTTTGCTGAAATACTTCAAAAATTGTGTCTCGCGGTTGCGGTACCAATAAAAAGTTGTTCCTGGTGACAATAGATTTTTCTGTTTTAAGCCGAGAACCTAGCAGTTGGGCAGCATCTTTTGGGAGTCCTAAATCCCGGACTAAATCATTCAATTCAGCTTGAGAGAAAAGTTCAGGTTTCGGATCTGGTTCAGTTTCAAACTCGGAAGTACTGGACTCATCGGGAAAAGCCATCTGATGAGTCTCATCATGATCAGAACCGTCCACACAAATATGATCCAAAGATTTTGGTGGTTCAGGCACAGGTACTTCGTTGCTATGAGGCATAGGCCTAATTGCTGAGGGAAGGTTGGGGTAACTTATTACGTTCTTATTTTTTAAGTTGTATCCCTTCACAATGCAAGATCAAAAATAGCAGTCACTGCTGTGGTCTCTTTGTTCACGCCACATCATAGGTATTCCGAAACGAAATGCTTGTTTCTTACCTTTCATCCATAAGCGTAGATCTTCCTCACATGTCTTGCACACTTTGTGAGGAGCCCACGGTTTGTCTTGATCGCCTAATTTCAAACCGAAATAGGCGAAATATACTTTTTTAATAAATGCAGAAATGTTCCTCTGCCGCTTTTTCACGGTATATTCCCCACAAATAAAACAAAAACTGTCCGGAGAGTTGACGCAACCTCTGGCTCTGTGAGCCATCACAAATACACAGCACTGCAAACTACAACTGTAGTGAACCACTTCGGAATAAAGCTGGATTACGACTGAGCAAACAAAAGGTAATAATGAACTTGCAAGAAACTGAAATTTGACAGGAACGTTCATGTCGCAACCACCGTGTTTGAGCGAGCGAACGAGGCGAGGCGAACAGGAAAGAACATGCGCCAGCGCGAGTACTGGATTTAGCCCCCCGCCTCCCAATTGTCCTGTTAATGTATAAAATGAATACAAAACACTCTAAAATATCATGAGGGAGTGTTTCTAGTTAGTTAACCATTACAACCTCTATTTTGGGCCAAGAAAATAAACTGCAGTCGGCTAAAAAGAAATTATGTGAACATTCCTTATATGGGTAAGAAATCTAATTTTGCAAGAAAACGTGACGTGATGGAACATTTTGGCTATTTTTCCTGGATTCAGCACCCCAAAATCTATAGGAATCAGTTGCAAAACTGGAGGCAGTTTTTTGGTAGTGTACCTGTGTTATTTTATTCTGGTTATGCATTTGCTCCTTCATTGCAATTTTCTTACAACACTGGACTTGAAAGAGAAATACTAGCATCATGTGAAAAGAGTTCACAAAGGAGTTTTGGGAAAAAAGAGGGGGTGGGGTGTAGCCAGCATTAATAATAATGAGGGAGAGGGCACCAGAAACCCTAGCATCGGCCCTGGTGTGCATGATGCTTGAAGGCCCGCTGTTGCACTGAGTTTGCTTTTGATGCAGGCTTGGAGGAGAACAGAGGTACAGGGGTGATGGTGGCGGCAGCGGGTGCGGCGGCAGCAGCAGCAGGGGAAAGAGAAGAGAGGAGAGATGCTAGACAGATGGAGAGAAAAGGGAAGGGGATATGGGGAGATGCCGGCCACCTGGGGAAGGGAGAAGGAAGGGGAAGAAACTATGGACAGGGAGGGGGAGGAAAGACCAGATTAACTAGCAGACCTAACTGTGTGTGGGCATGGAGACGGCGAGGTACTGAGCATGGGCAGATTCCCTGCAGCTGCCCAGGGCTCAGGGTAGTCTGTATAGGAAGAGAGCTTGAAGAGCTGTGGCTTGGCAATTGGTTGATAAGGGTTAGAGAGAGACTCAGAGGACTTTCTTAGCCATAGCAGAGGAACCTTCACAGGATTTTCATAAAATGTAACTATGTTAGAAGCATTAATGGTAATGAGGATGAATGGTAGCCTGGAGGATTCACAAGTAATCTTTTCTAAAGGTGCACGGGGGGTTGGGGGAGGGAGGGAGAACATGTTCGGTAAGCTTGTGCCAGTTCTTTGCACAATAAGCCAGCTGTGGAGGCCATGTTAATTATTTACACATTATTAAAAACACTGACAAAAAAACCCAACAAATTTTGACGTGAGATTTTGCTGCTTGTTTTAAGTCTTTTATGTGTATTTCTTTTTTTTTATTTTATTTTTAAAAGGGAACATTTTTAGGGCCAGCAACATGAGATAGAAAATTGCTAATATAGAAAGATGATGGCAGAAAAAGACCATATGGCCTATTTAGTCATCTCCAGGAACAAGCAGGAATGAGTCCTCACATATGGGTACGTCGGAACCGACGGAGCCTGCGCGGGAAAGCTCCCCAGCTTCCCAGAAAGGAAAGCTGTTGGGGCCTCCCACAGCGCATGCGCGCTGCCTTCCCGCCTTCCTGACCAACTCTCCTCAGTTCTTCTTTTTCCGCGGAGCCAGCAGGTCCTGTTCCTGTCACCGCTGAAGAAGTTGTTATTTTAATTTGTTTCTTTGGCCGCGTGTCTGCCTTCCCCGATTCCGGACCGGTACCGCCGGTCTTTTTTCTTTTTTTCTTAAAAAAAAACAAAAAAAACCATATCTTATTTTTCCCCACTTGGTGTGTTTGTTCTGTGAGGCCTGTAGGCCTTCACAGAATTCTCCCTCATGGAGAAACAAGCCTCTGGTTTTAAAAAATGCACCAAGTGTAGCAGTACTATATCAGTCACAGACACCCATGAATGGTGTCTTAAATGTTTGGGGCCTGACCACTCCATTCCGGATTGTCCATCCTGCTCTCTGATGTCCAAGCGTGGCTTACAGAACCGAGCAGCCAAGTTTCATATGCTGTTTTCTACAGATACTCCAGCATCAGCATCCTCCAGGTCTTCCTCTCCTGATGGATCTCAGGTAACCAAACATTCTTCCGGCAGGTCCTCAAAGGGCAAATCTCCCTCTAAGCATCGAGAGGCCCTTGGGCTTGACCCTGAGGACCCTGCCCCAGCCAAACAACCCCGGCGGGAAGCTCCGGCTTCCAAAGCTCCTCCTATGGGGTTACAGGTTGACATCGATGGCACGGCCTCGACCGATCACCTGTTAGACTGCTCTGGGGTACCGGCCCATACCGGTACCGATATCCAGGCAGTCGTGGCGTCTATGGATAATACCGTTCAATCCATGCAGCAGGCCATAATGGCTTTCATTAAAGCTGCAACGCCCTCGGTACCGCACCAAGTGGTTCCGGTTCCGGTTCCGGTACCACAACCGATACCGGTACCCAGAGCATCCACTTCCACCAGGATACCAGTTCCGGTTCCCGGTTCCGGGGTTTATCCTGATACCGATCCGGTTCCGGGTACGCCCGATGTGGATACCGGTCGATACGCGTATCGATCTTTGGAAGCTAATAGACGATACTTCGAGTCTTCTGATGATTCCGATACCTCAGAAGACTCTGCTGAAGTATCTCTTACTCTTCCTGAGGAGCCCTCTTCTCCAAAGAGCAGAATGTCTTCTCCAGAGGATTTGTCCTTTCAAGACTTCATTCTTGAACTAGCCAAGGGGCTCTCAGTTTCAGTAACCACTGAAAAAGAACCTAGAGCAAAAAAAATAGATATTTTGGGATACTCTAAGGTTCCCAAAGAGGCAGTCACCTTGCCCATCCATGAAATTCTTCAAGAACATATGATGGACTTATGGGAGACTCCTCTCACCTTATCTCCACATTCTCGTCGTTTGGACACCATGTATCGTGTCCCTCCTTCTCCTGGTTTTCAAAAAACTCAGCTTCCTCACCACTCTATTGTGGTACAGTCAGCTATGAAAAGGATAAAGAGTACCAAAAGACACTCTTCCACTCCCCCAGGAAGAGAATGTAGGACTTTGGATGCTTTTGGTAGGAAAATCTTCCAAGCCAGTATGCTTATTGCCAGAATCAATTCATATAGCCTCTATATGGGCATGTTTCTGAAGGAGATTGCACTGAAGATGCGCCATTTCCTCCCTTTATCCCAGAGGATAGGAAGGAGGAATTCCTTCTTTTGTTAAAGCATATCCAAGATGTTTCAAAGTTCTCCAACAGAGCTGCCTTTGACTCCTTTGAGGGTGCTAGCAGAGCCTCAGGCATTGCCATAGCTGCTCGCAGAATTGCTTGGCTCCAGGCCTCTGACCTAGAACCCTGGGTCCAAGATGGGTTGGGCAATCTGCCCTGTACAGGTGAAAATCTGTTTGGCAAGGAGTGGCAAATCAAAGCCACTCAAATGGATGCAGAGAATGCTGCTTTAGATAGACTTTCTAAGTCTACCTCTACCCCTGCCAAGAAAAAATCTTTTAAGAAGCCTTTCTACAAAAAGACCAGATTTTCCACAAATACTGGCCAGCAATCTTCCCAAGTTCGCTTTGCTCCTAAGCGTCAGCAATCTAAACAGGCCAGGGCAAAACCTGCAGGGACTGCTACAGTTCAGCAGTCCCAACCTCCTCAGGGTTTTTGACTTACTTCTAGAGAACTTAACTTTTCTGGCTCTACAACAGCCAGAGCCTCTCACCATTCCAGAAAGGTTAACTCATTTTGCTCCCAGATGGGAGCAAATCACATCAGAACAGTGGACCCTCTCTATCATTAGAGAGGGCTACAAACTACATTTCTCCAGCCTTCCTCCCCATACCATGGTGAGACATTTCAATTCTCCCCCATCTTTCCTGCACCTGTTGGGTCAGGACTCAGGAGGTGACCACCCTTCTTGCCCAAAGGGCAATAGAAGAGGTTCCTCTTCTTCAACAGGGGTCAGGGTTTTACTCCCCTTATTTTCTCATTCCCAAGAAAACAGGGGGATACAGACCCGTTCTGGATCTGAGAGAATTGAACAAATTTCTATGCAAAGAGAAATTCAAGATGCTCTCTCTAGGTACTCTCCTTCCATACCTGCAGAATCAGGATTGGCTTTGTTCTCTAGATCTAAAGGATGCGTACACACATATACTCATCCATCCATCCCACAGAAAATTCCTACGGTTTCTGTTCCAAGGAAAACATTTCCAGTACAGAGTACTCCCCTTCGGTCTAGCCTCTGCTCCAAGAGTGTTCACCAAATGCATGTCAATAGTGGCTGCATTTCTACGCACCCTGGGAATTTTTGTTTTCCCATACCTGGACGACTGGCTCATCCGAGCTCCATCTCAGTCCGAGGCTCAGACTTCCCTGGACCACACCAGACGCATACTGCAGTATCTGGGACTTGTCATCAATCTGCCAAAGTCTCAACTCACCCCTGCTCAGTCCCTAGAATTCATAGCGGCCTGGCTAGATAGGCCCTTGCAGTGGTGGTATCTTCCTCAAGCCCGTTGCTACCGTCTAGTGCACTTGGCCTCTCAAACCCAGTCCAGAAGCCACTTGACTGCCAGGGAGATGCTACAACTGCTAGGCCACATGGCATCCACAGTTCATGTGGTGCCTTTATGCTCGCCTGCATATGAGAGCAGCTCAATGGACTTTGTCCACCCAGTGGACTCAAGCATCAGGAGCTCTCTCAGACCAAATAGCAACCTCAAAACATCTCTTTTGGTCTCTCCAATGGTGGATGTCCACTCAAAATCTGTTGTTGGGGGCCCCCTTCCAACCTTTGTTACCCCAAGCAACCCTCACAACAGATGCCTCCCAAATGGGTTGGGAAGCTCATCTCCAAGACCTCTCCACTCAGGGCACTTGGTCTCCACAGGAGACCACCCTTCATATCAACCTTTTGGAACTGCGAGCAATTTTCCTTGCTCTCAAGGTCTTTCATACCCTCTTCAACAACATGACAGTCCTTGTTCATACCGACAATCAAGTAGCCATGTTTTACATAAACAAACAAGGAGGGACTGGCTCTCTGTCGCTTTGCAACGAAGCTCTAAGATTGTGGGCCTTCGCCAGAGAGCATCAAATCCATCTCCTGGCAGTATACCTCCCAGGAATCCAAAACTCTTGGGCAGACAGACTCAGTCGATTTCTGCTTCCACACAAATGGTCCCTGCACATGGATCAGGTACTCGGAATCTTCCAGGAATGGGGAACCCCGGACATAGACCTATTTGCAAGTCCGTGGAATGCCAAACTTCCCCAGTTCTGTTCCAGAATTCCGTGTCAGGGAGCTCAGGCCAAAGATGCCTTCCTCCTTCATTGGGGTCAGGAATTCCTCTATGCCTTTCCACCCATTCCTTTGATTCCCAAGACTGTTCAAACCTCAGAGGGACCAAGGATCTATGATCCTCATAGCTCCACGCTGGCCACGCCAAGTGTGGTACCCTCTACTTCTGCATCTCTCCCAAGCCCCCTCCCTGGACTTGGGAGCTGCCCCAGACCTTCTGTCTCAGGAGGAGGGGACTTTGTGGCACCCAAACCCCAAGTCCCTTCACCTCAGAGCTTGGTTACTGAAGGCCTAGACCTTCAAGACTTCAATCTTTCCCAGCAAGTGAAGGATATCCTCCATGCCTCTAGGAAACCTTCCACTAGGCGTTCTTACGCTTTTAAATGGAAAAGATTTTCCATTTGGTGTGCTCAAAACGGTCTTGACCCTTTAGCACTACCTTTAAATTCTTTACTGGAATATCTCCTGCATCTCTCCAATGCAGGCCTTAAAACGAATTCAGTAAGGGTCCATTTGAGCGCTATTGCAGCATCCCTTAAACCTCTCAATGGACAACCTGTTTCCTCTCATCCTCTTATTGCAAGATTTATGAGAGGCCTAACTTTAACTAAGCCTCCCATTCGCCCTCCTCCAGTAGCATGGGACTTAAACTTGGTTCTTGGTCAGCTTATGAAGCCACCCTTTGAACCCTTAGCCACTACCTCCTTGAAATTTCTTTCCTGGAAGGTTATTTTCCTCATTGCAGTCACCTCAGCTCGCCGTATCAGTGAACTGCAAGCCCTAGTGGCTAATCCCCCTTATACAAGGTTTCATCATGATAAGGTGGTCCTTAGGACTAATCCCCACTTTATGCCTAAAGTGGTCTCCCCTTTTCATCTTAATCAAGAGGTATATCTACCTGTCTTTTTTCCGGCTCCTCATGCATCCAGTGCAGAGAGGAACCTTCATACTCTGGATTGTAAAAGAGCTCTTGCCTTTTACCTCCACAGGACACAGCAACATCGAAAGTCTTCTCAGCTTTTTGTTGCTTTTGATCCTTCTCATTTAGGACTTCCAGTCTCTAAAAGAACACTGTCCAATTGGATTGCTCAGTGTATCACTTTTGCTTACCAAAGTAAGAACCTTTCTCTGGAGGGCCATGTCACAGCTCACAATGTGAGAGCCATGGCCACCTCTATGGCTCATCTTCACTCTGTATCCATCGATCAGATCTGTCGAGCAGCCACCTGGGCCTCGGTTCATACCTTTACAGCCCATTACTGTTTGGACAAGGACTCCCGCCGGGATGCCTTGTTTGGTCAGGCTGTCCTCAGACACCTGTTCCATTCTTAATCAACTCCTGCCCACCTTCCCTGTATGGATGCCTGAGATCCATAGGAAACTGAGGAACCCTTCTGGGTCTCATACCCTTGGGGGGGGGATCTCCCCAGCATCTTAGCTAGGGAGTCCCCATATGTGAGGACTCATTCCTGCTTGTTCCTGGAGATAGCACAGTTACTTACATGTAACAGGTGATCTCTGGGAACAGCAGGAATTAGTCCTCACAACCCACCCACCTCCCCTAGGAGTTGTATCTCTCTCTCTCTCTCTCTTTCCTTTCCTCTATTGTCTCAGCTTTAAACTCGAACTGAGGAGAGTTGGTCAGGAAGGCGGGAAGGCAGCGCGCATGTGCTGTGGGAGGCCCCAAAAGCTTTCCTTTCTGGGAAGCTGGGGAGCTTTCCCGCGCAGGCTCCGTCGGTTCTGACGTACCCATATGTGAGGACTAATTCCTGCTGTTCCCAGAGATCACCTGTTACAGGTAAGTAACTGTGCTTTCCCTTCGATATCAACTACTATAGTCCCTTTTTTTTCCTTTAAAGATTTTCTGTGTTTGTCGCATGCTTTCCTAAAATAAGACACTGTCCTCGTCTCCACTACCTCCACTGGGAGACTCTTTCACACATCTACCACTCTTTCCTTAAAGAAATATTTCCACATATTACTCCTGAGTCTATCTCCTTTCACCCTCATCCTATGTTCCCTCATTGCAGAGCTTACTTTCAATTGAAAGAGGATCTCTTGTGCATTTATGCCACTGAGGTATTTAAATGTCTCTATCATATCTCCTCTATCCCACCTTTCCTCTAAACTATATATATTGAGATCTTTAAGTCTGCCCCTATATGGTTTATAATGAAGATGACTGACCATTTTGGTAGCCACCCTCTGCACTGACTCCATCCTGTTTATATCCTTTAGAAGATGCGGTCTCCAGAATTGCACACACTACTCCAAATGAGGTCTCACCAAAGACTTGTATAGAGGCACTATCACCTCCTTCTTCCTTCTGGCCATACACCCAAGCATCCTTCTAGCTTTCACCCTGACCTTTTCGACCTTTTCTAGCCACTTTAAGATCATCAGAAACAGTCACGCCCAGGTCCCACTCTTCTTTTATGGATAGAAGTACTTCATCCCTTATACTGTAGCGTTCCCTTGGATTTTTGCAGTTTATATACATGACCCTGCATTTTTTTTGTAGTAAATCTCAGCTGCCAAATTCTCAGCCATTCTTCAAGCTTAGTTTGATCCCTCCTCATGTTATCTATTCCTTCCTGAGTGTCTACTCTATTGTAGATTTTGGTATCATTTGCAAAGAGGCAAACCTTACCCGACAGAACTTCTGCAATATCACTAACCAAAATTTTAAAAAGAATCGGACCAAGGACAAATTCCTGTGGTACACCACTGGTAACATCCTTCTCCTCAGAGTGTTCTCCTTTTATCTGTACCCTTTGTCACCTCCCACTCAACCAATTTCTAACCCCGTCAGTCACTATAGGGTCCAACCCTAGGATGCTCAATTTATTTATAAGTCACCTGTGTGAAACGGTGTCAAAGGCTTTACTGACATCTAAGTACAACCCATCTATGGCTCTCCCTCGGTCCAACTCTCTGGTAACCTAGTCAAAGAAATCAATCAGATTTGTCTGATAAGACCTGCCTCTAGTAAACCCATGCTGCCTCAGACCCTGCAATCCATTGGACTCCAGAAACATCACTATCTTCGCTTTTCAAAGCATTTCCATTAATTTACTCACCACAAAGGTCAGACTAACCAGCCTGTAGTTCTCTACCTCATCCTTACTTCTGCTTTTGTATAAAGAGACCACATGTGCCTTTCTCCAGTCCTCTGGGACCACTCCCGACTCTAAAGAAGCATTGAAAAAGTCAGACAGTGGAGCCACTAGAACTTCCCCCAGTTCCTTCAATACTCTGGGGTGTATCTCATCTGGCCTCATCGCTTTGTCTACTTCAGTGGTTCCCAAACTTGGGGTTGGGACCCCAAAGGGGGGGGGGGTCAGATCATCAGTGGATGGGGTCATAGAAGCATGATCATTTCCTCTTCTCTCTCACTGTGACCTATGCCGAGTAATGGTAAATCACCAATCAGCATTTGCCTGTGAACCAGTGAACATTTATAGGCCCTTGCCCTCTCCTGGGTAAGCTTCCTGTTATACTGGAAACCTCTGCTGAGTACTGGGGTCTGTAAGTGCATACTGCACACTGACACAAAGGACAATATGCTGACTGCTGCTGCTGTTGCCGCTGCTTTCTGCTTCAGACAAGTGAAGGGAGGGGAAGGAGGCTGGAGATCTTCTAATTTGATTTCATCATCATCTGGGGTCACATGAATTTTCAGTTGTTAAAAGGGGGTCATATGGGATAAAAGTTTGAAAAGCACTGGTCTACTTGTAGTTTAGCTAGTTCCTCATGAACACAGTCCTCTGAAAATCGTTCAAGATCCCCTTCATTTCTGTTTCCATTTGTGTGTGTTTTCTGAGATCCTGCTCCTGGCAGTTCATCTGTGAACACAGATCAAAAATATTTGTGCAGCAATTCTACTGTATCCTCATCAGCTTCCTCATTGCCTCCCCTTCACCCTTGAGTCTGACAATTCCACTTTTGCATTTCTTCCTCTCACTATCATATCTGAAAAATGTCTTGTCCCCCCATCTTATTGCATTAGCTGTTTCTTCTTTTTGTATCTTTGTTTTCCTGACTACTTTCCTAGCTTCTCTTTTGAAATATTGATGCTTGTCTTCCTCTTTTTGTGATCTCTTGTATTTTATGAAGGCCATCCTCTTTTTCTTCACCTTTTCAACTACTTCTATTGAGAACCATAGTGGCCTCCTTTTCCTTTTACCTTTTATTTACCTTTCAGTTTTGCCCATTGCTTCTCTACATCCCCCAGCTGTTCCCATCCCACTAATGACTTCTTGAGATATTGCCCTATCTTGGCAAAGTTGAAGTAGTTTTCCTAAAGTGTAAGACCCTCACTTTTGAATGGACTTTATCAGCCCTACTCTTAATACTGGTGATCACTGGATGCGAGATGATCTCCCACTATAACATCAGAAACACTTTCCCCATTGGTAAGCACCAGGTCTTTTATGGCCCCTTCACGTGTGGGTTCTGTTACCAGTTGCCAGAATAGTTCTCTCTCTAGAGAATCCAGGATCTCTTAGATGACCCCGCAGCAAGGATGTGCCAATCAGTATTCAGCATATTGAAATCACCTATCAGTAGCATGTCTTCTTTCATGGCAATACTGTGTATGTTTTCTATTAAATCTCTGTCCACTTCTTCTCCCTGTGAAGGAGATCTGTACATCACACCAATGCAAATGGGTTTGCTATTCCCTCTTTCTAGTTTAACCCACAGTGCCTCCTCGCTCCCTTTTAAGCCCTGAAATTCTATAGCTTTAATATTATTTTTTACATATAGTGCCACTCCTCCTCCCTTTTTTTCCTATCCTGTCCTTCCCGAATAAAGTACAGCCCGGTATAATTACATCCAAGTCCATGGTTGTCCATGAACCACGTCTCCATAACCGCCACTAAATCCAAGTCAGCCTCTTCCATTAAAGCCTCAACATCTGGGATCTTATTTCTCATACTACGAGCATTTTCTTCCTCCTCCTCATGCCGGTCTCCCCAATAGTCGTCCGATTGGATACACACATACTGGGTTCTAGATGAAGCTGTGGTCTGTGGCCCCTGGCTGAGGACACTGACTACAAGGGCTGTGCTGTGCTAAGGGGAGAGTGTTAAATAATAAAAGACCCCACCTGTTTTCTGTTTGTTTAATGGATTGTGAAGGCTCGTGGTTCTACAACCTAGTAGAAGCTGCATCCATTTCAGTGAGAAGCTCAGAGGAACCAAGAGGAAAGTACTTAATTAAAAAAGAAATCCATGTTTAAAACTTGAATGTATTTTCAAGCTCTGAAAATAAATAAAAATAATACTAAAATAAAATACATATGCCTGCTTGCACACACACATGCACAAATAATTGAAAAGCGGTTAAGAGGAAGTCAGAGATCAGTTGGAGTCTTGGACATTATATAAATGGTGGAGTTGGAAAGACTAGATGAGTAAATGGCCCTTATCTGCTGTTACATTCTGACAGTAGTAGAAACATGGTTGGGTATTGTAGTACTGCAAACAATCCATGCTTCTCCTAAGGAAGAAGAGGCAAGCCAAAGGATGATAAAGTACTATGTAAAGTACTATGTAAAGGGGCACAGGAGTTGAACTGTTTGAGTAGCAGCCTTGCAAAATTTGGTAACTTTATAGATAACAAAGCTTTGTGGGCTTAAATATGGAATCTTCTATGCACCTCTAAGCAGTATGGTATGAAAGCATAGGGTAACCTCTGTTACAACTTTAAACAGCAGTGATATGGCTATATGGGACTTCCAAGAATGTTGGCATATCCTGCATGTAATAATAACCAAGGATAAAACTCACTCATAAATGAATATAGAGAGGTCAAATATTTTGATAGCCACCAAAATCAGCGAGGCTGTTTATTTGGTAAGAAGATGTGAAAGAGGAAGTAAAAAAGGCCTGAAATGGCTTACCAGTGAAGGTAGTGGAGGCCAGCACCACGGCTGATTCTCCAGGAACAAGCAGGAAATCAGTCCTCACATATGGATGACAATGGTGCCGACGGAGCCCTCACAGAAGCATCTCCCCAGCTTTCAAAGCCTTTGCGAGGTGCCACCACGCATGCATGGTACCCTTCCCGCCCAAGACTACCATCTTATTCAGTCTCCTTTTTTCCATGGAGCCTTTCAGACATCTATCTGTTTTCCCCCGGAAAAAGTTCTTTTTTCTCGACCTGAGTCTCAAGCTCTTTCTGGTTGTGAACCGGTACTCTTCCTGCCACCCGAACTCGCTGCCCCGGCATCGAGTCTCGGGTCCCTTCATTTTTTCCTTTCTTTTGGCACCTTTGTGCCATTTTTTTCTCCCAACTGGCAGCTTCGTGGGTCTTCGACCTTGCTGGGGTACTTTTTCCCCCCATGGCTACCAGTGTGATTGGTGTGCCAAGATAATGTCCCTCACTGACACACATGATTGCTGCCTAGGGTCAGACCACAACCCCACAGCTTGTAATCTGTGTAAAAAAATGTCTACCATGGCCCTCAAGAGCCATCAGCAGCAGCACGACAAGTTCTTACTGAAGTCACCAGCTCCGAAGGTCAAGGCCCCCTCTGAAGCCGCAGAATCCTGTGATGCCACTGCGGATCCCGGTCAGTGCCATGGCTCTTCAGAAAGTGGTCTCCCTCGAGGGAACACAAGAAGAAGAAGAAACCCTCAAAGGCAGCATCTCGGGATGGCTCTGACCAGTTAGGTAAGCCCTGGACCAGGTCCCGCAGCCCTCAACGGCTGTCGGAGGGATCGGAGCGGGAGCAGCCTACCAAGATTGCCCGAAAGAAGTCAACCGCAGATCGGTCTCTGTCTCCAGAGCCTATCCTCATTGCAGATTCCCCTTCGGGGGAACTGGCGCCGGGCCTGAGTTTCTCTGTGCCCATGCTGATGGCTGCGGAGCCTTCTAGACTCAAGTCTAGGATGGCGGCCCTGGAGCGCAGTCTGACTGCCTTCATGGATCAGCAGTGGGTGTTGCTGTCTGATACTACCAGTTTCTCCACCCTCAACGTCGAGGACTTCCCCGGAGGCCAAGCTGATCCTCGAGACCATACAGCCCCAAGTCTATCCTCGGCCTAGATCTCACTCCAGGTCCTGCTCGACAGGACCAAGGTCTTCCCCAGCTAGTGCTTATGCATGAGCTGCAGGGCCTCTGTGGGATGCAGGCAGGGCTCTAGCCCTTATCCCGTGAGCCATCCTTCCCGCGAGTCTTCCTCCAACTACTCGGAGTGGGAGATAGAGGATGAGAAGTCCCCCAGACACCCAATGCCACCACGATGTGCCCTCAGACTCTCCACCTTTGGAGCCCCGGAATCGGTCCCCAGCTGAGGACATGGCATTCCTCGACTTTTTGCAGGATATGCCAAAAGCCCTCGCATTCCCGATAGAATCGGAGGAGGGCCCTCGGATGGAAGAATTAGAAATCCTCCAGTATGAGGCCCCGCCTAGGGAATTGCTCACAGTTCCCATTCCACCCATCCTAGAATGGATAATGCTCTGTATGTGGGAGACACCGGCATTGGTGCCGGTGGTGAGCAAGTGGCTTGACTCGATGTATCTGGTCCGTCAGAGCCCAGGCTTCCAGAAGTCACAACTGCCACACAACTCCATGGTGGTGGAGTCTGCCATGCATCGGCTCAAGAGCCAGAAGACGCACTCCTCGGTACCCCCCGGTAATGAGCCTGCACCTTGGACGCCCTCGGCAGAAATTGCTACCAGGGCTCGATGCTCATCAGCTAGATCCAGGCCTACCAGCTGTACATGGGCATGTACCCGAGAGACCTTACAAAGGAACTCGCCGGGTTCTCAACTGGGCTCTCAAAGGAACACCTGCAGCGGTTCAGGAACCTGTACGAACAGCCTATGACAGCTTCGAGTCGGTGGTTAGAGTAGCCATGGCAGGCATCGGTGCCCGATGCCAGGCCTGGCTACAGTCTAACGACTCCAGCAATGGGTTCAAGATAAATTGGTCAATGTCCCAAGCCAAGGAGAGAACCTCTTTGGCAAACCCATGATGGAAAAGGCTGGCCGAATTGGAGTCCCTTGTTCATGACGAGGACCAGGCTCTCCAAGAAGACCGCTGCCCCTCCCCAACGGAAGGGCCTTGGTAAAAAGACATTTTACCAAAGGAAAGGGGCTGCTTACAAAAGCTACGCACATTTTCAGGCCTCCCCAGCTCCCCAGCAGGGTCAACAGGCTAAGAGACAAGGGCAAGGCCCTTTATAAGCAGAAGGCTCCCAGGCCCCGGCTCTGGCACAGCCAGGGAGGAGCTTGTGACTCCTTGAGCATATTCTCTGTACCCCAAGGAGGACAGCAGCCCACAGGAGGATGTCTAACCCTGTAAGCCCCCGGGTGGCCAGCCTTCATCACTGATTCCTGGGCCCTCCAGGTGGTCAGGGAGGGCTACCTGCTCCACCTGTCTCAGACACCTCCTCCTCTCTTCCTGGGAGAGCCCCCCAGGTCTTCCCTTCACTGGGACTTTCTATTGAAGAAACTCGCAAGTGGTAGAACCAGTACCCCAACATCTCAGGGGCAAGGGGTTCTACCCCAGGTATTTCCTCATGCCAAAAAGAACAGGGGGCCTAAGGCCCATCCTGGATCTGCACAACCTCAACAAGTTCCTGGTGAAGGAGAAGTTCAAGTTGTTCTCCCTTGGAACATTGCTGCCTTACCTCCAGCAGGGAGACTGGTTATTTTCCTTGGATCTGAAGGATACCTATACCTACCTCCTCATTCACCCCAGCCACAGGCAGTACCTTTCCTTCATGGCAGGGGGGTGGTCATTACCAGTACAGGGCATCACTGATTATGGTGGCTCCATGGTGGCCCAGGCAGCCGTGGTTCCAGTTACTCTTCCAGTTGTCAGTGGAGACTCCAATCTCCCTGGGGAACTCCCCAGGTCTCTTGTCTCAGAAGGAGGGCTCTCTCCTGCACCCCCAACCTGGGAACCTTAATCACTGATGGCATGGCTGCTGAAAGGATGACTTTAGCCACTTTCAACCTCTCGGGAGAAGTGGAAGAGATCCTGCTGGCCTCCCATAAGATCTCTACCAGGAGACCTTACACTTTCAAATGGTGCAGGTTCTCAGTCTGGTTCGCGGAGCAGTGGGTGAACCCATTCTCCTGCCCATTGTAGCTAATGCTGCAGTACCTTCTTCATCTTTCGCAATCCGAGCTCAAATCAAACTCCATGAGAGTGCACCTCATTACCCTGGCAGCGCATCTCCATCCTGTCGAGGGCAAGCCCCTTTCGGTCCAGCCACTGGTGACTTGCTTCTTCAGAGGATTCCTGTTGTCCAAAGCCTCCATCCACCCTCCAGCGATGGAATGGGGCCTCAATGAAGTATTGGTGCAGCTCACTCGCCCAACATTTGAGCCTCTAGCTACCTGAGGTACTTCTCATGAAAGGCTGTGTTCCTGGTAGCACTCGCCTCCGCTCGCAGGGTTAGCAAGCTGCAAGTCCTGTAGCAGAGGTACCATATACCAGATTCTATAAGAACAGGGTCATGCTACATACACACCTCAAGTTCCTTCTGAAGGTGGTATCTCCTTTCCACCTCAACCAGGAGGTGGTGTTACTTATCTTCTTCTCAAGGCCTCACTTCAGCAGGGCGGAGACCATCTTTCACACTTTAGATTGTAAGAGGGCCCTATCTTTCTACATTCAGTGGACCCAGGGCCACCGGAAAGCTTCTCAGCTTTTTGTTTCTTATGACTCCGGTCAGCTGGGGGAAGTGGTGACAAAATGGACACACTCCATTTGGGTGGCAGATTGCATCGCTTTAGCCTATGAACAGGCTGGGCTCATGCTGGATGGCCAGGTCATGGCTCACAGCGTCAGGGCCATGGCAGCCTCTGTGCAAACCTGTGCTCCACCTGTTGCTGGACACCTGCCGGGCTGCTACCTAGACTTACAGTCCATACCTTTACAGTTTATTACTGCCTGAAAAGGGAGTCCCAACGGGACAGCACCTTCAGCCACGCCGTGCTCCGTAATCTTTTTGGGGTCTAGGCAACTCCTACCATCCGACCCTTCTGTGTTCAGGCTACCGGAGCATTGTTTCCCGTCAGACACTCGGGTCCTACTGTAGTCTGTGTCTGCAGACTCAACTGCTGCTGCTTATGGCTTCCCCTGAGGGCGACCATGACCTTTTCTACAGGCTTTCGGTAGCTTGTAACCAGGGAGTCCCATATGTGAGGACTGACTTCCTGCTTGTTCCCAGAGAAAGCGTAGTTACTCACCTGTAACAGGTGTTCTCCGGGGACAGCAGGAATCAGTCCTCACAACCCTCCCTTCTCCCCTTGGAGTTGCTCCTTACTACCTTTTTGTTTTTACCATCTTTAGCTAGGTCATCTGACTGACTGAGCAAGATGGCACCTTTGGGTGGGAAGAGTACCATACATGCGTGGTGGCCCCTCCCAAAGACATTCTTTGAAAGCTGGGGAGATGCTTCCATGAGGGCTTTGTCGGCGCTGATGTCGCCCATATGTGAGGACTGATTCCTGCTGTCCCCTGAGAATACCTGTTAAAGGTTAGTAACTATGCTTTTTGTACATGGTCATGATAAATGAGAAGGGCTGATATGGTGGTAGTGATGATAATGAGGTTTGATAGGTCAGGGAGAAAGACATGGAGGATGAAGCTGGTGTTTTGTATATACAGTCAAACCTCGGTTTTAATGATTAATCCGTTCTAAGAAGTCTGACTAAAACCGAAACGTACGAAAACCGAAGCAATATTTCCCATAGGAAATAATGTAAATTCAATTAATCCGTTCCAGACACCCAGCTCCTGTCACTTCTCTCACCTGCCCGATCGTCCACAGGACAGCAAACACACAGATATTGTACTGTACGGCACTGTAATCTGATCGCTGACTCCGTCTCAACAGCAATTTGCAAGCGTACCCTGCAAGAGAAAGAACTGCCTCCCACATTCATGCAACATCTCCTGCTTACATTGACAGCTACCCTGCTACCTCTGAGCCTGAGGGGGCGCTCCAGAGAACAGGCAGGCAGTGGAGAGATCGGGGCCTTCCTCTCTGTGCAATCCTTGCATCTCTGGCTCGAGGATGTTGCTCAGCTGACTTTGGCTTCTCAACACGCGATCGGTGAGTCCGGGGGGGGGGGGTAGTGCTGCCGGGACTGGGCGGGCAGACCAGCGCGAGGGTGTATGTATTGCAGTACAGTATACAGTATAGGTTTTCAGATCTGGCAGCACTGGCTCACCATTCTTGACGAAAACCGAGGCGATATACGATAACCGAGACAAGATCTCAGTCAGAAAAGACGTCGAAAACCGAAACGAACGAAAACCGGG
Organism: Ichthyophis bannanicus; assembly: GCA_033557465.1. NCBI lineage: Eukaryota > Metazoa > Chordata > Amphibia > Gymnophiona > Ichthyophiidae > Ichthyophis > Ichthyophis bannanicus. The sequence continues at coordinate 363,353,925 of CM066033.1, read as the reverse complement.
GCACACGAAAACCGAGGTTTGACTGTACAAATTTATTTGCTTATCCACCCAGGATGTTAAAAAAAATCAGAAAGAGAATCTTAACTGGGCAGATTAGATGAGCCAAATTGTCTTTAAGTGACATAATTGATTATGTTAATGTATTAGTAAATTTGCCACTTCCACCTTCTTAGATTTGGAACCAGTCCTCTATTACCTGTTTCCTTGATGTAGCAAGAGCTGTCTGACTCAGCCACACCTTTTTAGCATTTGATCATCTGAGATCTCAAAGGTTCAACAGGGTCATGTCTGTCCAGTATTTACATGGGAAACTATCAAAGAATACTTGCTGCTAGAGGATGTGAAATTAGTGGTTGATTAGGGATATTCTTCTTGATCCAGCATGGTATTAGAGGAGGATTTTCTCTCTGGATCGGTACTGAGCTAATGTCCTAAGATGGTGTTATGTCCTAACTCAGAGGAAAGAGTGTTCCCTAAAAACCTAAGGTATGCCATGCTGGGTCAGATCTAAAGGTCCATTGAGCTCAGTGGCCAGTTCAGGGCCAATGGTCGCAGGGTTTAAGAGGGGAGCACTAGTGCTTGTACCCGGGATAAGGACTTTCATTGTGATAATCAAGCTAAGCGAGATAGAAGACAATATAAAAATAATTGAAAAGACCCCAGGTTGCAAATAAAGATTAACGGGACTGTAGGCTACCAAAGGCTGTTTCCAATTTAGCTGGAAACCCAAAGGAAAAGGAGAAGGCTGCCAGACCAAAAATAGAAATTGTCACATTGTTGTTTTCCTCCTGTTTTTCCAGAGAGCAAATCCTATATATGATGTTTATTTCAAAGAGTCCTCTCCTTCCGCAAATGTTCCACTGTCATAGCTTGCCAGTCTGTTTCCTTTTAGGCTATTTTTGAAATTCCTTTTATTCTTTTTTCGTAGCATGCCAAAACAATACAACATAACGTGATCAATGGAACCTGTAGAACATGCCGGTTGGAATATTTCCAACTGGCTTCCCCCACTATTGCACAATATTTAAAAAGCACATGCAGCAATTCATAGCATCCTATTTCAGTAAAACATGAATTGCTATGTCATCATTTAGTAATTTTTTAAAAAGTTGTCCCCTCCTGTGATTTCTTGAAAGCCCCGAGAGTAGGCATTTTCTGAAAATGGAGGAGTAGCCTAGCAGTTAGAGCTGTGGGCTGAGAACTAGAAAAGTCGGGGTTTAAATCCCAGTGGTGCTACTTAACCCTTAATGGCCTCAGGTACAAACTTAGATTGTAAACCCTCCAAGGATAGGGGAAATATCTACTGTACCTGAATGTAACTCACTTTGAGCTATTACTGAAAAGATGTGAGCTAAACATCCCACCCTCCCACCAAAAAAAATATTCAGACTTGTAGCACAAATTTCTTTACACAGACTGGAGTCTGAATGGGGGGTGTGATCTCATTTGTGACATCACTGATATGGACCTTTCAGATCCAGCAAGTGAGGGGTAATCTGAGGCTGTCTTGTGAATTATGGCTCTCCCAGGGGTTATAGGGAATTTATGAGAGAAAGATAATGATTTAATAGCAAAATTGCATTTGATATAGGGTAAATATTATTGTTTTCTAAGTGTGCTTTCTGTAGTACAGTTTGGCTTTCTCCAGGACCCGCAGGCCTGCTAGAAGTGAAAACCAACTTGATTTTAGTTAAATTATTCAAAAGGGGATCTAAAAGTTATTTATATTTTCACCTAACTTTAATGTTTTAAAATACAGATGGAAATATTTTTGGGGAAATTTTCTTCAAAATGAAACTTCACATAAGAATGCTTGGCCTGAAAGGTGAAAAGTAATTGGGCGCCATCAGTATAGTTTGTGCTTGCAGACTGGTGGCCATTTTCTGCCCAGCTGTGGAAAGGTTTGCAGGATAATCAAGTGTTATAAAATGTTCAGGTGCAGAAGATCAAAATACCACTGGGTAGATGATTTATCCATCAGAACCAACTTTTGACATAATAGTTTACACTTTAATAAGAAGAAATTAATGTTTCATAAAAGGTTCCGCTTTCAGCTGCTTTCTGGTTTCTTCCATTGTCTGAAAACCGATCACTAAGAGTTTAAATATTGTTGATATTCTTGATTATTTTCCACTCCAGATACATGCTGTTATTTCCTTCCATTGGTAAAGATTCTGCCAGGCTATGGAGAGTGAACAGCCTCCCTCTCGGCATCCGATCAATCCAGGACTTATTTCAGTTCAGAAAGGCCTTAAAACTTCACCTCTTCCTCCAGTTTTACCCAGAAGCCAATGTGGACGCTGCACCATCCTCACAAGCCTCTCAGAACCCCCTTGACTGAAGTCAAAAGAGTTCCCAATTATGTCTTAAATTGTAAATAGTTACCTGTTATCCAAGTTGCATTACCTGTTCAACTGTAAACACAAAGTACCATCGGAAATGTGTATTTTATTGTTCATTGTAAACCGCACTGATGCTGAATAGCGCGGTATAAAAGAGACTCTAATAATAATAATAATAATAATATCAGCCTGTATTACAGAGGATAGTGCCAAAGTCAGGCATTGGTTTCACAGTATTAATGTATCTCATGTTCCATTCTCTCCGAGGACATATCTCTCTGGTAATCCAGTTAAGAACATAAGATATGCCATACTGGGTCAGACCAAGGTCCATCAAGCCCAGTATCCTGTTTCCAACAGTGGCCAATCTAGCTCATATGTACCTAGCAGTTTCCCCAAAAGACACAGGTTCCGCAATGCTTGTATTGGGTCAAGCATTGATATCCTGGGTCCCTTCTTAATAATGGTTTATGGACCTTTCCTCCAGGAACTTGTCCAAACCTTTTTTAAACCTGGATCTCTGCCTGCCTTTCTGATAGTGCTGCCTGGATGTCACACCGTCGTTTAAAATTGAACATGGCCAAAACAGAGCTGCTTATTTTCCCCCTAATCCCACTTCTCCCCCCTTTCTGCTTTCTCAATCTCTGTGGATAATGCCCTACTCCTCCCTGTTTCCTCAGCCTGCAACCTTGGGGTCGTCTTTGACTCCTCCCTCTACTTCTCCACACACATCCAACTGCTAGCTAAAACATGTTGGGCCCGATTATTATATTAGGCAGGCTATGTGCCGCTATGGCACATAGCCCTGCCCACTGACCCTTAACACTGGATATTCCTTATCGTTCCTCCAGTTTAGTCCTCCACCTCTGGGTTGTGCACCTCTTCCTGCAGCTTGGAGACTGGGCATGTCAAAGTCGTGACATCACTGGATATAGCCTGTTGGTATCTCCCATCAGCCTCCAGTGTGTCCAGTCTCCTTGCAGCAGGAGGACAAAGTGAGCCTAGCTTCTGGGCTCACTTGGGGGGAACAGATAAGGAGCATTTAGTGTGACAAATTCTATTCTGATTTTACTTTTGATTTTTACCTTTAATTTACTTTTAATTTTACTTTTAATTCAGTTACCTTTGGTTAATTGGCAATCAGGGATTAGTTCCCTTTAGTTAGGAGCAAATTTCCTTATTTACATTAATTTTAAATTTGAGCCTGGCTCTTTAAATTAGTAGCAGCTCTCGCCTTCCCTCATTCTCAGTTATTTTCACTTGCTACAGGCATTTGCCGGTGCGGATCTCTCTCCCTTGACTGTACGGGAGAGAGCTCTGTGGACCTGTACAGCCACACTGAAGCTGTGTGAGACGGAGCCTCTCCTTTGCTGCGGGATTTTAATTTTACTCTGTGGAACCAGCTGAGCGATCCTCGCCGTGGCTGCCAGGCGCATCAGCGCGGCTTGAGGATCGGAGGAATTCAAGGTGGTAGGAGCAGGCTGTGTGGCTTTCTGCCCTGCAGGTAAGGCCTTCGGGCTCTGTCGGTCTGCTGAGGCTTCCTTTTTGCAGCAGCTGTTCTTGGTGCCAAAATTCATTGGCGAAGGGGCAGCCATTTTCTCTCTAGGTATTTGGACTGCATGGCGAGAGTTGCAGGGAGCTGCCTGTGTGAGGAAAACAACAGGCAGAATAGCTAGATTTTTGGGCCTAGTGTTTCTTTCTTTTGTTTTTAGGTTTTTTGAGGCTTGGGGGGTTCCTCAGCCTTAAGGGGGGCTGTTGTCAATCCTTTTTATTTTTAAGTTTATTCTTAGTTTTATAGGACAGCAGTTTTGGCATTGATCTCTGATACCACATGTTCTTTCCCGCCTAATCATGTCTCTGAGGAGCATCTGTTAAGTCCCAGGATATTAGGCAAATTGCCAGTTTTTAGGCTCAAGAGCAGAGCCCTAACTTGTAGTTGGAAGGAGGGACAGCCTGGAAGTGTGCTTTTATGTATTCTATAGTGAAAGTTGCCCAAAATTCACAGGGACCGGTTTAAGAAACCTTAGGCTATTAAAAAAAAAAATAGACTGTCAGTTAAACTGTCAGCCAAGAAGGGCCTGTGCTACGGTCTATGGCCACCAGAGGGCAGCTGTTACACTCAATAGTGCCTTTCTATGACTCTGTGTACGCAGCCATTATCAAATTGATCATTCTCTGCAAGTCAAGGAAGAAATACCACAGAGCCACCTCATGGGCTCTCAGGGGTTAGTGACTAAACAAGCAGCTGTAATATAATGTTCTACAAATCAAGATTATATGACCAAGATTTAAAGCTCTTAACTTCTGTATCGTTTGTCGGGCTCTGGTGCCCTGAAGGCCACCAGATGGCAGCGCTGCTCATGAATCACATATAGTATTCAGTGCCCCCATTCCTGGGGGGGGGGGGGTGGTGGTAAAATACAAAATCGTATTACTCATCAGGTTCACACAGGCAGCAACCTCTAAGACCTCCATTTGCAAGGTTGTCGGTGTATTCCACTGCTATTTCTCTGACTGCAGGAAGGTCGGGGGCTGCCTGTGTGTTTCATAGCTCCACTTAGCATGCCCTTCCCAGGAAATTCTTATCTATTTTTAGAGCAGGGTTTCATTTCATTTCATTTCTCTGGTTGTGGTTAATGCACAGCGTTAGGGGCTGTGTTCGAAAGCTTGGGTCCCACGGACTTCGGTGGGATTTCAAAAAGTAAAAAGAAACTTTCTTTAGTGAGAGATAGCCTTGTTCATTTTTAGCTAACACTGTTGATTTATTCGGTGGCCTTTTGCGTCCTGAACCCCAAGGCCGGGACACTGTTTGCTTCCACGGGTTATACTTTCTATTTTGCTCTTCAGCTCCCTGGCAGACACAGCAGGCTGGCAGGGGGTGCGCAACGCGTCCTGCAATGCTGAATCCCTCAGGATAAGGGGGGAAGGAAAACTGGGTGCAGCAGGGGCTGGTAGCTTCTTACAAAGCTATAGGAGCAGTTCGGGTAATTTTAGCTGATCTGCTTTGATTTCATTGGAGTTGGCGGAAACTTGGCTTTTGGAGTCCTATACTTTAAAAAAAAAAAAAAAAAAAGGGGGCATAGCTATGTTGATTTACAAGAATCAACTTCCACTATCCATAGAAGGTCCTATAAAGCGTTAAAGTCAGTTTATATGGCAGGGTAATATTTTGGCTTAACTGCTGTGATATAGCGCTATGATCCGCTGTAAACATATTCAAGTCAAAAGGAATTATGGCGATAACTCTCTTGGACAGTTGTAACAGGTGCTTGAGTGAGCGCCATGGCCAGTCCACAGATGTGGAATGCTCTGTCATAAGCATTATGTCATGAGAGGGGTTTTATAGTTGTGTGGTTTCTTAATGGAAAATATTCCCGTTTAGTTTGGCTTTGCCCAAATTATAAGATTTTACGGTAGACTTGTAATGTCTTAATTTTGGCTATATGTGGTTTAATTTTACATATGGAAAAGGCAGCTCAGCGGAGAGTGGTTGCAAAATAGAACTCTGGCCTTTGAAGCTATCTATGCTCCCATTCCATTTATCAGAGGTTCTCCAGTACAGAGAGTCTCTGCTAGTGTTCAGCGAATGCCTTAATGGGGGCCAGAAGCACGCAGCCAGGCTAGTTCTCTAGCAGCAATGGCAGAAGCTCAGATTCTAGTAGGCATACATCATATGCTGGGCTTACAAGATGGCTTCCGCGCTGATCGGCATCAGCCAAGATGACTGCCGGTTTAGACTGTGAATGTGGAGTCAGCCTAGATGAGGGACCTTGCGTTCTCTGGAAAATGCCCTGCATACACTGAATCATTTCAATTTGATCAGCTATTGGCAGGACATGAGGCACTCTCGCATGCTTTTTTGCTTCAGTGGTCTACAAGTGGAGTCTTTACCAGGTGGTATAATGGGAACTTGTCTGCAGTTTCTCAGCTGCTTCATTACTAACTCAATTGCCACTGCGGAATGAGAGAGCTGTATTTCCTAACACCAGGTGCTAGTTGAACTTAAAATATAAAGTCCATCTTTGTGCAGTCAGACGAAATGGGGCATTACTCTAGCAGGAAGGTCGTGGATTAGTATGCCTGTGTTTGGGAGTTCTTTCTACTTCATATTGTTGGCATGGAAAGAGCGTCTCTTAACATAGGCTGAAGGAATTTTTGGTTAGGAGATGTCTTTGTGAAAAAAAAGAAAAAAGTATTCAGCTGTCCTGAATTCGCCTGCTCTTGATTGACATTTTGAGGCTAAGCAGGAGCAGGCCTGGGTACGACATGGGTGGGTGCACACCTTGCACTACCAGGGGGTGTGGACTCACTGTATGGAAGAGAGCCCTAGCAATCTTCTTTAGCGCAAGATAGGAAAGTAGATGGTTCACTGAAGCGATCGTTGGGGGCAGTGCTCTGTCCTTACAAGCTCCCATTTGTGGAGCCTGGGGAGGCGAGAGCATGCTTCAAGTGGTCGCAGTGTTTACGGCAGTCTACTCACCTGGAACAGGAAAGGATCAGGGAGTTGAATCAACTAGAGCCTGATTTGCTTTATGTGGCAAATGTGCATTATGGCTTAATTCGAGCGCTAGCTAATATTATTGGCTTCCATGGGGTTTACCCGGAGGTCTCTCTGGTGGAGGAATGGGGCGGCTGATGATTCGTCCAAGTTGAGGCTCAGTAAGCTCCCAGTTAAGTCTTTGTCTTGTCCTTTCCCCGTGGGCTCTCATAGGGCAACTAGTTGGTGTATCGAGGCTTTCGGGGAAAGGTACTCTTGGTAGCGCCCGGTTGGACGAGACGGCCGTACTAGGCTGATCTTATTCGCCTACTCGACAGGCTTTTCCTAGAAGTTGCCGGTAGCGGACGTTCTGCTGCGGCTAGGTCCGCGACGAATGTCTCAGGTGGATCGGTGCCCACCTACGGTTTGGCCTTTAAATGGGCGGGGCTGAAGAAAAAGGGTTATTGTGCGTCAGTCTTCGCCACCTTGTTGAGAGCAAGGAGGCAGGCTGATTCTGGTACATAGGTCAGTGCTTAGCGCCTTTTTGAAGGCTGCTGTTCACGGCGGCAAGTCCGGGCGACAAAGGTGTCTGTATCCTTGGTCTGAGTCCTCCTCAGGACAGTGTCTGAAGGAACTAGCAGCCAGTTCCTTAGAGGGTCCAGCGGGCGACTGTTTCCAGCTGTAGAGGTTCTGTGGAGGGAATAGCGCTAGGTGTTCGGATCGATGTGTAGCGTTTCCTTAAGTTGGGACCCGACTGCGCCCCTCAAGGAGAGTTCGGGTGCTGCCAGGGGATCCCGATTGGGCCTTAGAGGCGTTAACTAAAGAGCCCTTTGATTCTTTACTCCAGGCGTCGGTAAAGGATTTGCTGTTATAGACAGTGGCTTTTGATAGCTCTTTGTTCGGTGCAACGAGTTTCGGAGTTTCAGGCATTGTCATGTAATGAGCCATTTTCACCCTTTCTGGATAGAGGGTGGTGTTTGCGAGCAGTCTCGTCATCCTTCCGAAAGGTGGTATCTGATTTTTCTCCTGAGCCTATTGGTTTCTCTTCCAGTTCTCGTTTTTTCTGGAAGGGGAGGATTTTATTCGTAGCTTATGCCGATAGGAAACATAAAATGCAGGGTGCGGCGTTCGTTTCTTTGTTTTTGTGTTTTGGATGGAGGTCCCCGCAAAGGGGAAGCAGCAGCGAAGGCGGCCATTTCACACTGGGTTAAGGCGGTGGTTGCCTCAGCTTTCTGGTGGCGAGGTTGTATGATTCCGGGGGGCTTTCTGACTCTTGCTAGCAGGGCGCAAGCAGCTTCATGGGTGAATCACGGTGTCATTCCATCAGGGGGGATTGGTAGAGCAGCTTCCAGGTCGTCTCTTCATTTCCTCAGTAACCACTACTGCCTAAATGTTTTGGCAGTAAAGGATGCCTGTTCCGGGTCGACGGTGTGGTGAGTTGGCTGGATAGGTCCCTCCCAATGATTACTGCTCTGTTACATCCCAGAGGTGGAGGACTAAACTGGAGGATGATAAGGAAATAGAAATTACACTTACCTGGTAATTGTCGTTCCTTGAGTGACGACAGTTTAGTCCTCATTCCCGCCTAGGGGTGTGATTTCTTCAGAGTTTATTTTCAGGCGGAGTGGAGCATCAATCTCAAGGAGTAGACAGATCCTTTCAGTTTCTAGATCGCAGTGAGTATCCCTCTCTGTTGTTTCTTCCTTCTTTCTTATTTAAACGAGGGGATGGTATAGGAAACATGTTTGCATAGGGGGGACGTGAATGTAAAGTTAAAAAAAAAAGAAAAAGAAAATATAAGACGGATATGGTTAAAAAGGTTCCTCAGGTTGAGGAATGGGGAGTTATTTAAAGTTATGGTATAGTTACTTATTTGTTTTCCTTTGAGTTTGCTTTGTCAGTAGTACACTGGAGGCTGATGGGAGATACCAGCAGGCTATATCCAGTGATGTCACGACTTTGACATGCCCAGTCTCCAAGCTGCAGGAAGAGGTGCACAACCCAGAGGTGGAGGACTAAACTGTCGTCACTTAAGGAACGATAATTACCAGGTAAGTGTAATTTCTATTTCAATGCCGTGGCAACAGCATTGAATATCCAGCACCGCTGCACATGCCCCAGACCTGCTGATGCTAACTGGGTAGCGGCAATATTGCACCGTTATGCAGTTAGCATCTGCAGCTAAAACTAGGTGAGCCAAAAACTGGCCTAGTTTTAGCCACAAATCACTAACTGGGTAGCCACAGTCCCTGCAGAGCATTGGGGTGTGTAGCGGGCTCTGAAAGGGATATTCACCGGCACTAACTGTGTAAGTGCCGTTGAATATCCTGATTTTTAGGGCATTTATACAGTTTATTAAACATTTATGAAGCACTATGAGGCCTACACCACGCTTTACTAACAAAGATAGACAGTCCCTACTTGTGAGAGCTTACAATCTAATCCGACAAACGACAAAATTCAGAAAGAGGATAGAATAGGGAAGGGTAAGGAGACATAAGAAACAAGGGATCAGAATCCAAAGGCAGCCTTAAAGAGGTGAGCCTTTAGCTTAGATGTGAAAAGGGGCAGGGATGAAGCCTGACACACAGGAAGTTTATTCCAAGCATAAGGAGCAGCGAGGTGAAAGGACCGAAGTCTTGAGTTAGCAGAGGTAGAAAAGGGCAAGGAAAGGAGTAAGCCAGTAGAAGAACAAAGTTTGCGAGAAGGGGTGTAGAGGGATAGGAAAGATAGGGAGGAGCAGCAGAGTGAATATGCTTAAAGTTCAGAAGAGGAAGTTTGAATTGGAGTTGAAGTGGAAGCCTGGTGGTTGGGGCAAGGTACTTCAGGCTGGAAGGTCGGGGGTTCAAATCCCACTAGAGGACAGCAACCTTGGGCCAAAAGGACTGGGGTTTCTAGTCCCACAGGTGCTCCTTGTGGTCTTGGGCAAGCCACTTAACCCTCCATTGCCCATGTTCCCTGTAAAATAGTTATCTCCAAGTTATAATGCCCTGTTCAATGTAATTTCAGTTTGTTCAATGTAAACCGCACTGATGCAGAATAGCGCGGTATATAAGAGAATTAAATAAATAAATAAATAAAATACTATTGAACATTTATCTAGTGCTACAAGGCATACGCAGCACTGTACAGATATATATAAAAGACAGTCCCTGCTCATCCATGTTTACTGGGCTGTAAACCGTGTAAATGCCCCTTGAATATCGGGCCCATTATTTCTTTCTCTTTAACATTAGCCCTTTCCTTTCTGAACACACTACTAAAACACTTAACCACTCTTTAGTCACCTCCCGTCTTGACTATTGCAACCTCCTCCTTGCTGGTCTCCCCGAATCAGTTTTCTCCCCTTCAGTCTATTCAAAACTCAGCTGTGTGGCTAATCTTCTGCCAGCCCCGATATGCTCATATAACTCTCATGTCACTTTATTGGCTCTCTATCCGCTTCTGTATCTAGTTCAGACTTCTCCTTATGACCTATAAATGCCTTCATTCTGCTGCTGTTCACTACCTTTCCTCTCATCTCTCCCTACACCCGTCCTTGTGAACTCCGCTTTAGTGGCAGGTCGCTTCTGTTTGTGCCCTTCTCTTCTACTGGCAATTCCAGACTCCAGTCCTTTCACTTTGCTGCCCTTATGCCTGCAACAAACTGCCTGAGTCTGTACGTCAGGCTTCATCTCTGCCCCTTTCAAATCCATGCTAAAAGCTCATCTCATTGAGGTTGATTTTAGATCCCGATCCGCTTAGTCTCCTATGTGTCTCCTTTTCACTATTTATTTTATTTTATTTTTATTTATCTAGGCTTATATACTGCTTTTCTACAAATCAAAGTGGTGGACATTCAAGTACTGTGTGTGTGTGTGTGTGTATGTATATGTGTGTGTGTATCTATATCTATATCTATAATACAGTATTTCCCTTCTCCCCAAAGAGCTCACTATCTATATTTTTGTACCTGAGGGTTAAGTGACTTGCCCAAGGCCACAAGGAGCACCAGCAGGACTAGAAACCGAGGTCCTTCCAGCCCAAGGTTGCTGTCCTCTAGTGGGATTGTCCTCGGCTGTTGTATTGTCTGTCTTAACTGGATTGTAAGCTCTGATGAGCAAGAACCGTTGTTTATATGTATCTCTACAGCACTGAGTACACCTTGTAGCGCTATATAAATGTTCAATAGTAGTAGTTGTAGAAATATTGGCAGCAGAGGAGGCATCCTGTACCCTTTTATGAGGCTCCCAGGTTTTTCCAGGAGGCAAGAAAATAAGTTCTAGACACTTCAAGGCACGTTTTACAAATGGCGTCCAAGCGCGGTCTGGGGCGTCCCAGCCAGATCATCTAGGGGGAAAAACCAGGCATGATTTCACAAATGTGGACATGCCCGATAATGGAGATTCTATGGGGCTGTCTATATCGATGTCTCCGGAATAGATTTCAGACTGTGGACTTCTAATAGGCTAAGGGTTAGAGTAGTGGGCTAGGGCCAGAGAAACCACGATTTACATCCCACTGCTACTCCTTGTGATCATGGGCAAGTCGCTTAATCCTCCGTCTACACCCTCTGGAGGTTTTACAGCCAAAACGAGCACTTTCCCGAAGCCTGTCAATGGCTCTAAACTTGAATGGGATTGCAGACGTCACCAACGTTTCTGCAATCGAGCGGGGCGTCTAAGTCCATTATGCCGCCGCCATGCTCCTGCCTTCTTGGATTCCCCACACTGGAGATGTTTTTAAAACCATTTGTTAAATAGCTCTATGAATATCTCCATGGTTTGGATGTCTGCACGCACGTTTTCAGATGTCTAAATCACAACTAGGCTTTTAAAATGACCCCCTTAGGGATCTGGACTTCTGCTGTTCCTTCTAGTAACACACAAATCACACAGCCATGCAGGTTTTGGGGTGGTTCTGGAAACACAAAGTTCACTGAGGTATTTTTGAAAAAATAATGATGTGATAAAACAAACCCTTCAGTGTGGTACTAAGAAGCCAAAAAATTGGCATGCCCATTTCGGCTCATGAGCTCCCTGCTGACCATCTGACCCCTAATATGTTCCCTCTTCTGTACACATGACCAGTAGCTTCAATTGCCATTTTTACACACCTTTCTATAGATTGGGTGTGTGATCACCAGTCTGGAACCACCATGATCTTCCTCAGACATGCCTTCATCTCTGCTGTTGTCATGGTACAGGTAAGAGGAGGCTCAGAGACTCTGGAGCTCTACTGAAGTAATTGAATGAGTGTAGCTGCCTGTGTTGATGGATGGTGTTTTCCTGGGTCTCATGCTGCTGTCTCCAAGCTGAGTCTTCTCATCTCTTTTACCTCTGATCTTCAGTATCTTATTCACTGCATCTCCTCTCTCCTGTTCCTCTTCACTGCACAACACAGCTTGCAGAACAGACTCGCTGTAGGTATGACTATCTTCCTTACCTCTTCGCACTGTTCTTTCAACAATTGCAGCTGGAAAAGGAGATGCCTGGGATTTTTTGTCCAATTTCTATTTATTTTTATATTGAACCTGTTCATTATGTAAACTCCAACACAGAACTCTACAATCATTCTTAAGTTTTCAGATTCCTTCCTTTCAGATTATGCTTGGAATTCCATATTCTTATGAACCTTAGAGCCTTAGGCACGTGTGGGGCCAGGAACTGCCATTTTTCAAAATGGCAGGGCAAGAGTGGGAGTGTGGGGGCAGCACTCCCGCTTGTTTCTGAAAGTACAAGGAGAGGGGTTCGGGGCCACTGGGCCACCAAGATTTATTTTTACTTTGGGGCAGTGGGCCACCATGGATTATTTTACTTGGATAGGTGGGGAATAGGGGCCTCTGGGCCAGCAGGGGTTATTTTTACTTTGACGAGTGGGGGGGATCAGGGCCACTAGGGATTATTTTACTTGGGCAGGTGGGTAGATCGAGGCCATTGGGACACCAGGGATTTGCTTTTTGTTGGGGGCTGCTGCCCCAACAGTATTTTGATGGCATCAGGGGATTTCCTTGATACCAGGATTATCTTGATCCAGGCATTGGGGAAAACCTCTGATGCCATCAAAATACTGTCGGGGGCACGCAATAGATGTTTTAGCGACATTGGAGCTAAGGCTGGTTGCAAAATCCTCTATGTATTTCTCTGCATAGGGCGCAGCCAATATTTGCCTACCAGTTTTTAATGTGCTGCTCATTTGCCTGCAATTTAAATATGTTTAAATACTCTTGGTGTTACTGTAATTGTGTGCTAGTTTTTCTGTTGCTGTTTACGTGTGCGTCCGTCTCATTTCTGCATTTGTTATTAGCATTAAGTGCGCTTAAAAGGGGCGATAACTGTACTTAAAGCTGCGCTAGTTTTCTGCATCGACCTGGCTGATTCAAAACCAACAGAAGAAAATGGAGAGAAGAGGAAATACGCAACCAGAAGAGAAGAAAGAAGATTTCTTCCCCCACCTCCTGTAATATAATGTGTGCTGTTGAGTCAATGCTGACTCCTGGTGAGCCAGTAACCTCTGCGTTTTCCTAGCAAGATGTGACCAGAATTTGCAGAAGAAAAGGGCATAGAGAGAAGAAAGCCAGAGGAGGAACAGAGTTCACATGGAGGGCTGTAGGGAGAGAGAAGAGAGGAAAGGTAACGGGTGGCAATGGAATGAATGCATTTATATGTTTGAAGGAGAAGTTTGAATTAGATACGGAAATGGCAGGGGAGCCAGTGAAGTGATTGTAGAAGAGGGCTTATATGAGTGTATCGGGGATGGTGGAAGATTAGCCGCACAGAAGTATTCCTTTCCCATCCTTCTCTCTCCTCTTCCCCTAAAGTATGATTCTTCCTTTTAATTTCTTTCCTTTTTTAATTGGCGTTCTTTTCACTCCAAATTTGTTTTCTATATTATTTTAATGTTTGTACACTGCGCTGCTGTTTTTGTGAAGAGCGGTAAATCAAGAACCAATAAACATAAACATTGAAGAGGAAAGTGATGACACAGGAAGACCAGCAAGGAGGAGCTTGCAATAGTCAAGACGGGAGGTGACAAAAGAGTGGACAAGAGCCTTAGTGGTGTGTTCAGAGAGGAAGGGACAAATTGTGTTAATGTTGTAAAGAAAGAGAAAGAAATGACATGTTTTAGCTATATGTTGAATATGTGTGGAGAAGGAAAGGGAGGAGTCGAAGATGACACCAAGGTTGCGGGCTGAGGAAACAGGAAGAAGAGTGTTGTCAACAGTGATAAAGAAAGAAGGAAGGGGAGGAGAGGGTTTAGGGGGAAAAATAAGAAGCTCAGTTTTAGCCATATTCAATTTTAGGCAGCGGTGAGACAATTGAGTGGTGATGTCAGATAAGCAAGTAGAGAGATGAGTTTGGAGGGAAGGAGATATGTCAGGTGTAGATAGATATGAGAGTCATCAGCATAAAAATGATACTGAAAGCCATGGGAAGAGATGAGGGCACCAAGGGATTGGGTATAGAGAAAGAAAAGGAGAGGGCCCAGACTAGACCCTGATACGTATCACTGTGCGGTTTACTTTAGAACTGCTTTTCAGCAGGCCTGGAGTAACCCATAGGCTATATTTACAGTTGCTGAATATTGCTACAATATATATATTTGTGTGTTCCTATCCTCGTGCTGCCCTAATTCTGTCCTGGCTCTATACAGATTAGTGCTAGAGTGGTTAGAGCAATTTTCACCTAGCACTATGTATATAAGGGCATGTTTACCAAGGCCCATGCTGGTAGTGTGCATGTGGGTTGCGTTACCGGTGTGGGGGGCCCACACTAACTTCATGCATGCCCAAGAGGCTGCACCATGCCAGCTAGCATGTGGGTGCACCTACTGCCCTTGTCCCATCCATTCCCCACCCCATTGCATGCAACTTGGATAGCATGGGATTTGAGAGGCTGGAAATCACAATTCTCCTGTTGCCGCGGTCTAGATTCACAAACGTGGAAGTGAGGGTTACCTGTCATGGGAGCATGGCAGTGAAAGCAGAGGTTGATAGCAGTATCAGCAAACAGGAAAGAGCTGCGGGGCTACAATGAGCTGTTAGAGCAGAGGGAGGGAAGGAGAGAGCCACAGATATTAGTAACTACTAGTACTATTACTATTAAACATTTATAAAGCACTACAAGACATATGCAGCACTGTACAAACACAGATAGACTGTCCCTACTCTCAGAGCTTACAATCTAGTCAAGACAGACAAGACAAAAGATAAGGAAGGCTAGAATAGAGAAAGGTAGAGAGACACAAGGAAACAAGGGATTGGGATCCAAAAGCAGCCTCAAAGAGGTGAGCCTTTAGCATAGATAGTACAGATTCAGGAAGTTCCAGTCATAAGGAGCCGCAAGGTGAAGGGACCAAAGCCTGGAGTTAGCAGTGAAAGAAAAGGGCAAAGAGAGGAGCAAGCCAGTAGAAGAGCGGAGTTCACAAGGAGGGGTGTAGGGGGAGAGGAGAGAGAAAGATAGTGAGGAGCAGAAGAATGAAGGCATTTAAAGGTCAGAAGAAGGAGTTTGAATTCACAGCCCAGCACTCCGACCCTCCAGCTGCTCTCCCGGCGGGGATCGAGCGGGTCGGAGCACCAGGCCACCCCCACCAGGCCGCTCTGCCCAATCCGGGCAGCAGGAGAATCAATTTAAAAGGAAGCGCCAGCCGGCGCGCGGCCTCTTCACAGCCCAGCACTCCGACCCTCCAGCTGCTCTCCCGGTGGGGATCGAGCGGGTCGGAGCACCAGGCCACCCCCACCAGGCCGCTCTGCCCAATCCGGGCAGCAGGAGAATCAATTTAAAAGGAAGCGCCAGCCGGCGCGCGGCCTCTTCACAGCCCAGCACTCCGACCCTCCAGCTGCTCTCCCGGCGGGGATCGAGCGGGTCGGAGCACCAGGCCACCCCCACCAGGCCGCTCTGCCCAATCCGGGCAGCAGGAGAATCAATTTAAAAGGAAGCGCCAGCCGGCGCGCGGCCTCTTCACAGCCCAGCACTCCGACCCTCCAGCTGCTCTCCCGGCGGGGATCGAGCGGGTCGGAGCACCAGGCCACCCCCACCCGGCCGCTCTGCCCAATCCGGGCAGCAGGAGAATCAATTTAAAAGGAAGCGCCAGCCGGCGCGCGGCCTCTTCACAGCCCAGCACTCCGACCCTCCAGCTGCTCTCCCGGCGGGGATCGAGCGGGTCGGAGCACCAGGCCACCCCCACCAGGCCGCTCTGCCCAATCCGGGCAGCAGGAGAATCAATTTAAAAGGAAGCGCCAGCCGGCGCGCGGCCTCTTCACAGCCCAGCACTCCGACCCTCCAGCTGCTCTCCCGGCGGGGATCGAGCGGGTCGGAGCACCAGGCCACCCCCACCAGGCCGCTCTGCCCAATCCGGGCAGCAGGAGAATCAATTTAAAAGGAAGCGCCAGCTGGCGCGCGGCCTCTTCACAGCCCAGCACTCCGACCCTCCAGCTGCTCTCCCGGCGGGGATCGAGCGGGTCGGAGCACCAGGCCACCCCCACCAGGCCGCTCTGCCCAATCCGGGCAGCAGGAGAATCAATTTAAAAGGAAGCGCCAGCCGGCGCGCGGCCTCTTCACAGCCCAGCACTCCGACCCTCCAGCTGCTCTCCCGGCGGGGATCGAGCGGGTCGGAGCACCAGGCCACCCCCACCAGGCCGCTCTGCCCAATCCGGCAGCAGCAGGAGAATCAATTTAAAAGGAAGCGCCAGCCGGCGCGCGGCCTCTTCACAGCCCAGCACTCCGACCCTCCAGCTGCTCTCCCGGCGGGGATCGAGCGGGTCGGAGCACCAGGCCACCCCCACCAGGCCGCTCTGCCCAATCCGGGCAGCAGGAGAATCAATTTAAAAGGAAGCGCCAGCCGGCGCGCGGCCTCTTCACAGCCCAGCACTCCGACCCTCCAGCTGCTCTCCCGGCGGGGATCGAGCGGGTCGGAGCACCAGGCCACCCCCACCAGGCCGCTCTGCCCAATCCGGGCAGCAGGAGAATCAATTTAAAAGGAAGCGCCAGCCGGTGCGCGGCCTCTTCACAGCCCAGCACTCCGACCCTCCAGCTGCTCTCCCGGCGGGGATCGAGCGGGTCGGAGCACCAGGCCACCCCCACCAGGCCGCTCTGCCCAATCCGGGCAGCAGGAGAATCAATTTAAAAGGAAGCGCCAGCCGGCGCGCGGCCTCTTCACAGCCCAGCACTCCGACCCTCCAGCTGCTCTCCCGGCGGGGATCGAGCGGGTCGGAGCACCAGGCCACCCCCACCAGGCCGCTCTGCCCAATCCGGGCAGCAGGAGAATCAATTTAAAAGGAAGCGCCAGCCGGCGCGCGGCCTCTTCACAGCCCAGCACTCCGACCCTCCAGCTGCTCTCCCGGCGGGGATCGAGCGGGTCGGAGCACCAGGCCACCCCCACCAGGCCGCTCTGCCCAATCCGGGCAGCAGGAGAATCAATTTAAAAGGAAGCGCCAGCCGGCGCGCGGCCTCTTCACAGCCCAGCACTCCGACCCTCCAGCTGCTCTCCCGGCGGGGATCGAGCGGGTCGGAGCACCAGGCCACCCCCACCAGGCCGCTCTGCCCAATCCGGGCAGCAGGAGAATCAATTTAAAAGGAAGCGCCAGCCGGCGCGCGGCCTCTTCACAGCCCAGCACTCCGACCCTCCAGCTGCTCTCCCGGCGGGGATCGAGCGGGTCGGAGCACCAGGCCACCCCCACCAGGCCGCTCTGCCCAATCCGGGCAGCAGGAGAATCAATTTAAAAGGAAGCGCCAGCCGGCGCGCCCGCGCCTTGCGGGCCCGCGCCTGAGGGCCTCGCCAGAGGGCCCTTGGGCGTGGCCCTTAGGCAGTGGCCTTTGGCAAAGGTATTTACTACTCCATACAACCCCTGAAATATCCAATATTCAACCAAACAAGAATCAGGAACTTCCACCATTCTATGCTCTGGTCCTGAAGAAAGCTGCATCTGTGCTTGGAGATTCGAACTCTCTAACTGTCCACTACCTGCCTACATGCTGCAAGTATTCAACTACAGCCTCTTATGGACGCTATTCTTTCACTTAAAGCTGTTCTTTACTCTGAAATTGCAGTCTGTTATATAATTGCACACATATCTCTACACGCAGGTATGTAGTCACTGTTTATTCCCTGCAATTGTTCTATTTGCTACAAAGTATCCACTATAACTCATTGATACTTTAACACTTTTATTGCCTGCAATTGTATTACTTGATACAAACGTATCAATTTCAGCTAAATCTGCAAAAAAAAAAAAAAATTTATCTCCTCCTCACTTGCAAGTCTCACCTGCTACTTCTCATCTCAGATTTAGTACTGTTGTCAGTAGTAATTTTGCAGTTATATTACAGTCGTCTGTAACCCATCTTAGATATATTCCTACCACTTTGTGACTCACCCTAGATTTATTAATGTTATCAGTAACTCAATTTGCAATATAACTACTATCTGTGTTTCACCTTAAATATATTACTGTTGTCAGTAACTCACACAGCATCCCAAAGCCCCTCTATTTGCCTCTCGAATAAGCCTCATACTTCACAGGGTTAAAATGGAAGACATGATCATCAGGTTATTGTGCCTTTTCCTACTTATTATAACACTACCATCTAATATACTGGCCCTCACCACCACACCAAATTACATTCCTATTGTACTGTCTAGTGAGAGAAAATGGTCAGGAGACTCTTATCACAACCCACATGGGGCCAACATCCCACACCGCAACCTCCTATTGCATGTCCCACTACAACACAACATGAAAACTAGACAAACTAAAAACGTCTACCCTAGTAGACTGAAGTGTGCACTTATAAATGCCCGCTCACTTCGAAACAAGTGGCCAGTGATTACGGATGTAATAATGTCCCACCAGCTAGACATTCTCATGGTCACCGAAACATGGCTCTCAACTGAAGACAATATCATCCTCAATCAGCTTCTCCCACCTAACTTTACAGCCTTCACTGGACACAGACAAAACAAGAAAGGCGGAGGAGTACTTATCATCACCAAAGCTGACCTCCAGTTTAAAATGGATGAATCCAACAGTAACAACTATCTAGAAACAGTATCAGTCTCAAACAACACTTGCTCCATAAACTTGGTCTATAGATCACCGTCAGGGGATCCAGACGACCTAGCAACCATAATAAATCTGGCATCCTTCACCCAGGGGCCAAATAAACCTAATTGGATTGTAGGAGATATCAACCTACCATCATTACAGGACACTCAAGCAACAGCATTCCTTAATGCCCTAGATAGCCTAGGATACACACAAATGGTGCAAGAACCTACTCATGAGAGAGGCAATATCCTCGACCTAATATTCGCACCGCAGCTAATTTTGGACCAACCACAAAACATCAGATGCCTACCACTAACTGTTCACACAAGATGAAAACGGATGAAAGCAGGCCTGCTAACTCAGCCTGCTAACTCAGCTACCAGAAGATTCCACCCATTTAACAGAGAACGCATCCTTACTGAAATGAGCACACTCTTTGATGACACCTCACTAAGTCTAGAAGAGTTGATATCCTCCTGGAACAAAAAACTCAGTGCAATCGCCATCCGCCCTCCAACGAACAAGAACTCAAAGAAGAGACCTACCGCCCCATGGTTCACAGCCGATTTAAAAACCTCACTAACCATTTTAAGAAGACTAGAAAAACGATGGAGAAAGTCACGTACCAGCAGTGACCAATCAGCTTACATCCAACACCTGGCAGAGCATCGCAAAGCCATCTCAGATAAAATCAGACAACACCACACAGATACTCTGAAACGGTCACTGAATAAACCTCACGACCTGTTTAACTTAGTTAAAACACTTGCCAAAGAGCCAACCCCTGAGCACCACAGCAGGATCCGCCCACAGGACTATGCAATTTACATGCAATCTAAAATGTGCAAGACCAACAAAATATTAATACCAGACCATCCTGATGAACAAACTACCCAGTATCCCTGGCATCCTACTTTACTCCCTCGAAGAAAGCTATTGAAGACACCATCCTAGCTCTAAACACAACCACTGCACACACAGACCCTTGCCCTGCGCACTGGATAAAGGACCTGCGATGTGACATATCCTCAACTATAGCAAAAATCTTAAACTACTCATTCACCACTGGCTCTTTCCATCTACGCTCAAGCAGACCTCTGTAAGACCGCTGCTAAAGAACACCAAACCAAACTTGATCCTCAAAAAGTAGAATCTTATAGGCCCATATCTAGCATACCTATGCTAGCAAAAATCATCGAGAAAATAGTGCACAGGCAATTACAGGATCATATAGACACATCAGCCCCACTGGATCCAGCTCAACATGGTTTCAGAGAGTCACATGGAGTAGAAACACTACTCACAACACTCCTCAACAACATTACCTCAGGTGTGGATAACATACACCAGGGCTTCGCTCTTGTCTTCCTAGATATAGCAGCGGCTTTTGACTCGGTATGCCATGAAATTCTCATCTGCCGGCTAAGGGAAAAAGGCATCTGTGGAACAGCACTCGAATGGTGCAAATCTTACCTGTCCGACAGATGGCAGCATGTCAGAGTCGACGGGGATACATCTGAACCTTTCCAACAAAGTCAAGGTGTACCACAAGGATCCTCTTTATCTGCATTGATGTTTAATATATACATCCAACCCATCTGTGACATCATCAGATCCTTTAATGTCAGTTACATGATATATGCAGACGATGTGCTACTATATATGCCAATATCATTGGACTGCCTAGACCTTACCCCGCTGACTAACTGCTTTGACACCATATCAGAGTGGCTCCTATCACAAAACCTGAGAATACAACACAAAAAGACGGAAGTCCTGTTCGTCTCGAGGAACACCAACTTCACCCCTCCTAGTTGTATTAACGTAAAGGATGCCCAACTCCAAGTTAAACCGGCAATACGCTACCTAGGAGTAACGCTGGACCAAAACCTTGATATGAAGAATCACATAGCCAACACAGTCAAGGCAATCTACTTTAAAATCAGATCCCTCAGACACCTACGCATACTACTTGAACCGGATGATTTCCGTACCATTTATCAAGCCCTTATACTCCCCCATTTCGACTTTTCAAACTCCATACTACAAGGACTCCCCCGGGCCACCCTGAACCCTCTGCAATTAGCCATGAATAGTGCAGCGAGGGTACTCCTCGGGGCATCCAGGAGAGATCACGTAACACCCCTTCTAAAACAGCTACACTGGCTCCCCATTCAGGCAAGGATCAGTTTCAAGATCTTACTGCTAACATTCAAAGCGGCTAAGGGGCTCACCTCTTCCTCTCTCTCCAACCTCTTACAACCACTTGCACCAAACAGGCCACGAAGAACAGCAGAATTAAACACACTAGTTATCCCCAAATGACACCACAAGATGCACTAGATCAACAGCCAACAGAGCCTTCCAATTCTGCGCCCCATCTCTATGGAACACCTTACCAGCACAAATCAGAGCAATACCTAATCTAAGTCAGTTCAGAAAGGCTTTAAAGCATTTCCTCTTCCTTAAATATCTCAATGGCAACTCCGAACAGAACCCCCAGGTGAATAGCAGAAGTGGTCAAACAGATAGACTCCGCAACAGACCAACTTCACAATGTAAATAGCAAGTTGTTCCATATACTATTGTACCACTGTTGTATATAGTTAACCAGGATATCCTTTATCAGATAACCCTGCATTGTATTTAGTTTCCCCTACTTCGCCAAGTTATACTTCCTGTTAAATGTAACGACCAGACACGTGTAAACTGTCGGATGTTTTCTGTTCAATGTAAACCGCGCTGATGTCTAATAGTGCGGTATATAAGAATTGTTAATAAATAAATAAAATAAATAAAAATGAAAATGGAAGGGAAGCCAATGAAGTGACCTGAGAAGCGAGGTTATATGAGTATATCGAGGCTGGCGAAAGATTAGTCACGCAACAGAGTTTTGAATAGATTGAAGGGGAGAGAGATGACTTAGAGGGAGACCAGCAAAGAGATTGCAGTAGTTGAGACGGGAAGTAATTAGAGAGTGGACAAGTATTTTAGTAGTGTGTTCAGAGAGGAAGGGGCAAATTTTGTTAATGTTATAGAGAAAGAAACGACAGGTTTTAGCTAACTGTTGGATATTATCTACATTGTTTTAATTGTTCCATGTAAACAGTTGTAATATACTGTACTAATGTTCCATGTAAACCGTCTTGACTTGTAGAAAGACGGTATATAAAAACTGTTAAATAAAATAAATAAATAAATAAATATGTGAGGAATCAAAGATGACACCAAGGTTACTGGCTGAGGAAATAGGAAGTAGAAGAGTATTATTAATAGAGATAGAGAAAGGAGGAAGGCTTAGGGGGAAAAATAAGAAGTTCAGTTTTGTCCATATTTAGTTTCAAATGGCAGTGAGACATCCAGGTGGCAATGTCAGAGAAATACTCAGAGATACGGGCCTGGAATTTCAGAGAAATATCAGGTAGAAAGAAAGAAAGATCTGAGAATCATCAGAATAAAAATGATACTGAAATCCAAAGGAGGAGATGAGAACATGCAGGGACTGGGTGTAGAGAGAGAAAAGGAGAGGGCCCAGAACAGACCCTTAGGGTACACCAACTGAGAGTGGGATAGCAGTAGAGGAGGAACCATCAGAACAAGCACTGAAAGAGCGATGGGAGCAATAAGAAGAGAACCAGGACAGCACAGAACTCTTAAAACCAAGTAAGGATAATGTATCAAGGAGAAGGCGGTGGTCAACAGTATCAAAAGCAGCAGAAAAGTCAAGAAGGATAAGGATAGAGTAGAGGCCCTTAGATTTAGCTAGGAATAAAGTCACTGGATACTTTGGCAAGTGCCATTTCAGTAGAAGGTAAGGGGCGAAAGCCAGACTGAAAAGCATCCAGAAGGGCTTGACAGGAAAGAAATTCAAAGCAATGGCTGAGGACTGCGCACTCGAGAAGTTTGAAAATGAAGGGAGATGGGACAATAATTAGAAGGAGAGCTAAGATCAAGCAAAGGTTTCTTGAGCAGGGGTGTGACCACACCATGCTTGAAGGCTGCAGGGACAGTAGCAGTGGAGAGCGAGAGGTTGAGAATATGTGAGATGGACAAAGAAATGAAGTTAAGGAGAAGGGTGGGGATAGGATCAGAAGAGCAAATAGTAAGTTTGGAGGAGGAAAGAAGATGAGAGGTTTCATCTTCAGAGATCATGGAAGGGTAATAGAGAGTGACGGGAAAAGTTAATATTGAGGTGGGGTAAGAGGGGATGAAGTTGTTCTAGTGGGGAACTGGAGAGTAATCTTGCGGATTTTGTTATAGAAAACGTCAGCTAGGGTTTGGGCAGAAAGAGAAGGAGGGGTTGGAGGGGGAGGCACCTTGAGGAGAGAGTTAAGAGTACAGAAAAGACGGAGGGGGTCAGTGGCAAGAGAATTAGATGGATATAGTAGTTTTGCTTGGCTACAGCTGTAAGCAGAAGTGAAAGGTAGCTATATGCTACAGGGATGGCAAAACAGCTGCTTAAGTGTCATTAACTGGATAAGAAACCACATAAAGTTAGGCCAAAAATGATAAGTTCCATATACACTAAAAAATATGAACATCTTCTTAAACCAGCAAGTGGAGATGGATGACAAGAAAGCTAAGTCCATCACAAGAATCAAAGCACTTCTACTTACTGCCGCCTTGAAGAGGTGCATGAATAGCAGGTGCTGAAAAAGCCTGTAGCTGAACCTTATTAACCAATAGATAATTGCCCAAAACTCTCGGTGATCAGATTATTTTGCTCTCCATGCTGTTTCAGGTACCTATCAACCACTGTATATTTATTTATTTATTTTATTTTATTTATTTTTCTTATATACCGTGCTATTATAATCAGTGCGGTTTACATTTGAAACGGAACTTGCATTTGTAATTTACCTGGAACTTGGATTTGGAAAGAGTAAATAAATCTAATATCCAGAGATTGGGGCACTTGCATTTTGCCCATCTTGGAGGCGTCAGTCAACTTTCTCCCATACCCTGCTGATTCAATGCTTTTATCTACCTCTCTACACCTTAACAAGATTCTGGGAAAATGCCAGGAGAGGTTGAAGGCAATGCCCTTTAACCTTTCCCAGCATTTGCGGCTTCACAGATACAGCCTCTAGCATGAGGGAAAAGACTCCTCATGCTAGCGGCTGTGCAGAGGGAGCCGGGACCTCATGCGGGCTTCCCCGGCTCCCTCTGCAGCCATCCACATTGTGCATTAATGGTGTTCGCGCAGGGCCTTGTGCAAACAACATTATCGCACAATGGGCAGGCCGGCCCTGTGTATCAATGATTTTCCAAGTTGATTTCCCTGTTTAATTTAAAATGTTCTGTTACAATGTAAACCGCTTTGACCGTAGGATAAAGTGGCATTAAAAAAACCTGTTAAATAAATAAATAAGAACAGACAGCAGATCCCACAGAGTGAGAGGCAAAAGGGGAGTTGCCAGAAATTCCAAAGACTGGACAGCTAGAAGAGAAAGGAAATAGAACTATAGTGGTGGTACTTTGAAGCAGCACCTACATATGGCCCTAAGTAACTGGAAGCAGGCTCTTCTTTGACACCATAAAAATGTGATGCCCTAGGCAGTTGTCTATGCCTAAATCTGGGCCTGGATGTGATGTGCCCTGGCTCTGGCCATGCAGTCTACAGGAATCCAAACAATAGTTCCCATGCCACACACCTCCTCTTTCCATTCACTGCTGCCTCCCTGATTCCAGCCATCTGTTGTTTGCACAAATAGTAGATTTTACTTTTTTGAAGTTGCCACTGGCCCAGTTCTCAAGTTTGCCGTTGCTCTGTAGGCAAACAGCAACTTTGATGAACCAGAAGTTGGGCTTGTGACAATTAAAAAAAAAAAAAAAAAGAAAGAAAAAAAGAAAACTCAGTCGTCTTGCCAAGTCCAGAGAACTGGCAGTTGTGTCTTCAGCAGACGGGAGGAGGAGGTATGTAGCACAAGGACTGTCATGGGACAAAAAAAGTAATTTTTGTTCAAATTCAGGGAGGAGGACATAACAGTGTTGCCAGCTGGAACAGATAGGGCCACCAAGAGAAAAGAAAGGAGTCCGGGTCATTTTCCACTACCACAGATGATATACAAAGGCGAGCAGTGCACATCACCAGAATCTTGAGGGGTATTGATGGGAAACTGAGGGGGTGGGATGGGGGGAGAGTGGGTTATGTTGGTGGGTAGCATTCCTTGAAGATATGGGTTTTGAGGGCTTTCTTAAGGGAAGCTGTATCAGTTGTAGTCCTTAGTTTTTCTGGGAGAAAGTTCCATAGGTGCGGTTCATAGAGAGAGAAGGCTCTCTTAGAAGTAGTAGCATTGGTTTTTGTGAATATCAGCAGTATGTATAGTGCTTTCCTTGAGTTGGATCATTGTCCTCTATTGTCAGGTATGATTTGGATCAGGGTTTGTAAGTGTGGAAATGAGGAATCATTGAGGACATTGTAGGCTGTGAGTATGGATTTGAAATTTTATACATTCTATAATGGGGAGCCAGTGCAGTTGTTCAAGGAGAGGTATAACGTGTTCTCTTTTTTGCATTGAAGAGGGTTCGTGCAAGTTGGAGAGGGTGGATGATTGAGTTTGGTAGGCCTTGAAAGATGATATTACAGTAGTCGAAGTTGGGGAATATGATTGCCTAGGAGATTGAGAGGAAGTCCTAATCGGATAGGAGTGGTTTAAGATTCTTGATCTGAGCTTGAAATATATGCTCTGAGTTATGTTTCGTATGTGTGTTTTGAAGGTGAGGTGCTGATGCAGGGTAACTCTAAGGTACTGCATATTTTGTTTCACTTGGATATGTGTTCCATCAGTAGATATGGAGGTCGGTGGCATGAAGCTGCTGTCTCTGCAGATGAACATGGCCTCCGTCTTCTTAAGGGTTATGTTCAGGTTATGCCTTTTGAGCCATTTGCAGTGTGTGGAGAAGCAGCTTGTTATGGGCATGGTGTTGGGATTTGATGTGGCGATAGGAGTGTACATCATTATATCATCCGCATAGATATGGTAAAGGATGTTGCAGGACTTTATTATGGTGCATATTAGTTAATTTAATTTTAATTTAATTTAATTTAATTTTAATTTAATTTACAGATTTTTTATATACCGCTCCTTCCATTGATCAGGTGCGGTTTACATGGAACAACAATAAAACAGTGAACTGTTTTTACAGATAACAAGTTGTAACTTACATTTAACAATTTGTGAACTATGTACAGAGTAACAGAGTTAAAACTATATACAGGCTGTGAAAAACTATATATTAGTTGTGAAAAGAGGTAGAATAGTGATGAAAGGGTCGAGCTTTGTGGGACTCCTTGAGTTTGAGTATATGGGGTGGACTTTGTCTGGTTTATTCTGACTTGCAGTTTGCCTATGTGTGTCAAAATCTTACTTTCGATTCTGATTGTACCATGCTCCCTGATAACCTAGTCATCTCCAAACCCACCCCTGCCTCCTCTGTGCCGTGATTGCCAGCATGAGTGCTGGAGTCCTGGCTCTCAGGTGGACAGAGTAGAAAGAGATGAGATTCTGGTAGCAGAAAAGAAGAAAAGCTTGTTCATTCTAAGAAAAATACAGTTTCAGGGTTTAGTAAACCCTGTTATCTGCACAGCAGGAAGCATAAGCTCTAATCTGTACAGCAGAGCCTGAGAACTGAGAACTGATTAATGGCACTGTCACTATGGGAGAAAGAAAAGGTGTACTTTGCAATAATGGTACAAGCCTCAGCAAGGACCTGTTAGGAAGGAGCCTCAAGGCAGCTTAAATGCAAAAGGACAAGGGTGGGCAAATCTTTTTTTTTTTTACACAGTCTTGTCCCTCTAAAGTGGAGTTCTAAACTGAAGGTGGCACTGCACAGTCGCTGATGCAGGCAGGAGGCATTAAGGAGCATGTATCAAGAGACAGCGAAATGCTGAAGTTGCCTGTCTGGCTGCAGAGCTTGTGGGTGTCTTCAGCACTCATGCTGTATGCTAACTTTCAATGTGAAATTATTCAGGTCGCTTCTCTTTAAGATCAAGCAGTGTAAAGCCTACACATGCATGAGCGTGTGTTTTTATTTTACACTTGTTGTTTGTACCAGTGACTGAGTGGGGGCAAAATTATACCATTCTGCAGCCTTTATCAGCCACTTCTAAATTGCCAACTCTCTCTGTGGTGTTCGCTCTGTTGCAGATATTTGTGTTTCCTGAGAAATCCCATCCTACTGATAAACAGCTGAATGCAAGAAAATCAGGCATAGTGGCAAAGAAGAAAAACACCAAAACGGCATTGATTACAGAGCTGTCAATCCCAAATGACTTCTGTGAATTGTCGTGAGAAGGAAATGATTCTCAAGTACCAAGAAATGCAATCGGAGATCAAGAAAATATGGCGGAATGATACTGAGATAATTTCCCATTGTGCTGAGTGGCACAGGCTTGATTAAGAAGAATTTCCAAGTGCACCTTGACAAGTTACCCATACATGTTACGTCTTATGAGCTCCAGCAGAAGGCTCTCTTTGGCGTGATACAAGAATTCTGCCGAGCATTAGCAGTAAATTTGAGAGATTGAGATCATATCCACATTTCCTAGCTTAGGAGTGAGATCCATCCATTGCTGTCATGGTATGCAAAAAACACCCATTTGGAGAAACTGCCCATAGGGCAAACATTTTATTCTAACTCCTACATAGTATTATCCTCAAAGATGTTGAACAGAACCCGTACAAGGACCAGTCCCTGTGGCACTGCACTAATCGCCTTTCTCTGGTCTGAATGAATTCCCTGTCTGTCACTCACTTGGTTTCTATTCCAGTCTGCCACTTTGAGACCCCACCCCCACACTGCTCAACTAGTATTTGCTTCCTATGTAGAACAGTATCAATAGGGTTGCTGAAATCCAAGTAAACCATGATTGATTTATTGGACAATTTTATTAAATAATATCCTAGAAGTGTATTATATGTACTATCAGATATAAAGGGCCTGATATTCAAAAGAGTTTATCCGGTTACCAGGACTTGCTAATCAGATAAATCGCACTGAGAGGCACTAACCTTCAGAGGCACTAACCAGATAGTAGCATTAAATATCCCCTCGAGCCGCTGCGGCACTGTATAGTGCGGGGTGGTCCATGGGCGCAGCAAGGGCAATTCTAGCACTTATCTGGTTACTGATAATTTTCAGTCCGTTAATTGGATAAATGGCTGCATAAAGTTAGGTCACAAAAAAGCTGTCCATACGTTATGCAATTTTGATATCTGGATAGTGGCTGAATATCACTGCTGAGAGTCCAAAGAGAGCAGTCTCGCACGCAGCACACAAACCAGCACACAAAGGAGTGGAGAGCAATTGGGCAGTAGGTTCAAAATTTTATTAAAGTGCAACCCCGATGCGTTTCGGCATGTACCTTCCTCAGGGGGTGTTGCCTCATGAAAAGATAATAAAATCATCTATTGTCCAATTGCTCTCCGCTTCTTTGTGTGCTGAATATCACTGCTGTGCAGATAGCAATGGTGGTCAGCGCTGAAATTGGATATTCCTCACTAGAGGATATCTGGATTCTAACACTGAATATCCAGTTTGAATTTTAAATGCCATGGCTGGCGCTTAAAAAAACGCTTACCACAAAGTTTGAATATTGACCTAAAAATGTATCGACATTTTAAGCAATATACCAACAACCTATTAGCAGAGGTAGGAACAACCAAAAGCATGATATTTAAATGTAGTTGGGGCAGACACAGAGCATAGTGATAAAGGTAGGTGAAAAATAACTGGTTGAAGAAATGAGATGGGGGCTTCTGAATCACATGGAATTTTTGAGGCTAAGTGAGAATAGGGAATATCAACCACTGTGTAGGGAGTGGTGGTAAGGAGTTGCCATGGTTATTTCTCTTGGGTTATTCTCCCCCCTCCCACTCCAGTAAGGTAATATACAGTGTCGGTGCCACCCGATAAACCAGGTAAGCATGACAGGAGGGCAGGGCCGTCCCGTCCATTGAGCAAGAATGTTGTTTGCATAGGGCCCCATGCCAACACCATCCCGAATTGAACACCGGCAGGTAGGGCGGCTTTAGAGGGAGCCAGAGAGGCCCAGGCTCACCTCTAACAACTGCCAAAGTGAAGTGCGTTTTCTTCCTTCACTTCGGCAGCTGTACTGAAGTTTAAAACGCTGCCGCGCTGAGGTCAAAGGGGACTTCCTGTTTCCCGGCGCTCAGCACGGCAGCATTCTAAACTTCAGTACAGCTGCCGAAGTGAAGGAAAAAGATGTGCTTCATTTTGGCAGCTGTTAGAGGTGAGCCGGGGCGCCTCTGGCTCCTTCTAAAGCATTTTAGATAGCCATGGGGCTTTTCAGGAGGGGAGGGGGGGGGGCTTGGACTGGAAATGGGCTGGGGGGGAGCTAGGAATGGAAATGGAATGTTGATGGGGGGGGGGCGTGACCTGGAAATATCGGGTGGGATGGGGGGCTTGGACTGGAAATGGGCTGTGGGGGGAGTTAGGACTGCAAATGGGCTGTGGAGGTGGGGTCTTGAACTGGAAATAGCTGATGGGGAGGGGGGCTTGAACTGGAAATGGGCTGAGTGGGGGGGGGGCTTGGACTGGAAATTGTGTGGGGTGGAGCTAGGACTGGAAATGGGTTCTGGTGGGGGGGCTTGAACTAAAAATAGCTGATGGGGAGGGGGCTTGGAATGGAAATGGGCTGTGGGGGAGGAGCTAGGACTGGAAATGGACTGTGGAGGTGGGGGCTTGAACTGGAAATAGCTGATGAGGAGGGGGGCTTGGACTGGAAATGGGCTGTGGGGAGGGGGCTAGGGATGGAAATGGGCTGAATGGGGGGAGCTAGGACTGGAAATGGGCTGAGTGAAGGGGGGCTTGGACTAGAAATGGGCTGTGGGGGGGGGCTTGGACTGGAAATTGGGTGGGAGCTAGAACTGGAAATGGGCTGAGTGGGGGAAAACTAGGACTGGAAAAGGGCTGGGGGGACTTGGACTGGAAGTATCTGATGGGGAGGGGGGCTTGACTGGAAATGGGCTGAGTGGGGGGAGCTAGGATTGGATATGGGAAATCCCATCAGCCCTACGTCGTGATTAACAGAGCCGTGAGAGGAGAAGCTCTCCTTTCACAGCTCTGGCAGCCGTCGCTGAGGGAGCTGATGCTGAAAGGGGAGAACTCTGCAGGGCAGGGGGGCCCCGCGGGGTGCTCGATTCTGCTGCTGCCATGGCAGCAGCGGCAGCAGCAGCTGGTCTGTGTTTTTTTTTATTATCTAGCTGGGCTGATCGCTGATGCAAGATGTTTTTTGCGCGGGGCCCCCTGAAACGCAGGGCCCTGTGCAAAAAACATTCTTGCTCAATGGACAGGTCGGCCCTGACACTAACTCCCCTGAGATCAGGAAGGAAGTCCCCTTTACCCAGAATCCAGGAAGTTTTCACACAATTATCACCTGATACAGGAAACCTCCATGAGATGACACAGACCTGATTTGTGTGTCTAGGTTAGATGTCTGTTTAAAAATTATTTTTCTGCCTTGTGTTCATGTTTATTTCCTGCTGTCACATTACATTTGCTTCATCAACAATTTTTCTGCTAAGTCCATAAGGTCACATGGTTACTTATGACTGGTTCTTCACCTCAGTGACAGTTTAACAGTTTCTGGTTGAAAGCTTTCTGCCAAAAAATAAGCACTAACCAACAAATTAAGGCACCGTTTCACTAAAGCCCCCTAACTGGTTAATGCACTTGCTGTCTGCGGTGACACCTAATGTGTAGGTATGACAGCAAGCGATTGCTAACTTGCACGCTAATCGACCATTACACGATGGGGCAGGGGACAGGACAGGTTAGGGGCAGAGTGTGGGCGTTGACTGTGCTTTGTGGTTACCATGGGCATCATTAGCATACACTCTCCTTCAATTTGGCAATTAGCATAGATGTACCTAACAATACCTCTAGGTGAACCTGTATTAATGGTGCCGTATATTAGTGTACACATCTGTGCATTAACTGCCAAGAATATGCTGGTCATGCTTCCGACACTTACTGTGGAGGCTTTGCATTTAATATTGTTTTTAATTCATGGTAAGCGCAAAAGCTTAAGAGATTTAGTAAAAGGACCCCTAAGTATCTTCTAGGGGCTGATCCCAGGTAGGATAGTCCAGACCAGTCAAATAGAAGCAGGTACTCCAGCTAAGCTGGTTTCTTTGGTGGCCTGTTGGTAGAGATCTACCCATTTGGGACTGGGTTCAGTTGTTGGCCCCAGGGGAAGATGAGAGATGTTCCGGATCCCAGAGTAGCCAGAGGTTCCTTCTTATGTGCTGGTCATGGCTAGATCACAAACTGGAACAAGTTGACTGGGAATGAAATCAAAGGGAGCTTCTTGATGGCTTAAGTCTGGGTGACTGAGTCACGTCCATCTGCAGATGGTCTCTTCAGATTCTGTGATTCCTCTCTCAGATGAGACAGTGGGTGGAAGATTAAAGGCTTGGGTTCAGCCTCTGAAACACGTCTTGATTGTGTTTGTCTCCCACAGGGCTGTACATTTTCTCTCTTTGCCTGTCAGTTGCAGTGTCCCTCTCTCACTGCATCCAGTTCTCAGAAACATTTTGGGGGAAAGGATCTTATTCTTGACTATAAGTGAATTATTCAGCTTTCACATTTTTTCAAGCATATTGTTTATTTATGGATCATGATTGCTTATATTCAGTTTTGGGGTTTTAAAAAAAATTATGGGCCCAATATCTGGTGGCGGCTAGTGCAAGAACAGCGCCTAGCCGTCTCTGCTGAAGAGTTAACCCGGATATTCAATACCGGGACCATATCCGGCCACCCGCATTGAATATCTGGGTTTGCCACACAGCTGCACACAGCACAGAAGCTAAGTGGCAATATTCAGCTGCTGCCCGATTAGTTTCGGTAGCAAAAGTTAGGACAGCTTTTGCTGTGCCTAACGTTCGCTGCTGAGGGATAACTGGGGAATGGCTGGATATCACCGCTGACCGGTTATCCCTGGGCAGAGCCCCTGGAACGCCCCCGACACACCTCGATGCTAAGCAGCATGGGGCATATAGTGGCATTACTTGGGAATATTGAGCAGCACTAACTGTGTTAATGCCACTGAATATCCTGTTTAGGGGCATTTACACAGTTTATAGCTCTGTTAACTGTGTAAATGCCTTGCAGTATCAGGCCTCATATTTTTTTTGAAATGATTACGCTGTTATGTACAAATATACATTTTGTGATTTTTTTTTTTTTTTTTTTGCTTATATGTTTGGGTTTTTTTATAAGTGCCTTAATGATGATTTTATGGGAAGTAGCATATAGAATTAATAAAAGCATTCACAAGAGGGATCACGTGATGTGGTGATCTTGAGCGGACGTGGATCGCTTGAGCTCCAGGCTCCCCTCCCTCATACCGGCATAAAGGACTGTGTTGTGGCCGATGGAACGGTGCAGAAACAGTGAGTGCGGCGGCGAGATTCTGTGCAGAGCAGGCATACTCGGCGGGAAGTGTGCGATGGCGGCGGTAAAAGCCGGGAGATGGGAGAAAGACCGCATGGTGGGGCAGCAAAAGATGGCGGACGTGTCAGCAGAGCCGAGTTTGCCGGCCTCACCTGCACTTGTGGAGGAGATTTCCGCAGCGGTGGCGAGTGCATTGGCAGCGCAGTTTGAAGCTTTCAACAGTAAAATGGACATTTTACAGAGTTCAGTGAGCTCTCTGTGCAGCCAGATGCAAGAGGCAGAGGCTCGTATCGTACAGAGTGAGGAAGTGGTGGAAAAGCTGAAGACTGAAATGGACCGCATGCGGGCAGCATTGCAGGCACACGAGGAGAAGCTGGATGATATGGAGAACCAATCCAGGCGGAAAAATCTGCATTTTTTGGGCATACCAGACACTGTAATGGACAGAGATCTGAGAGAGTATGTGGAAAAATTGGCGATGCAGAGAGTGGAGGGAGCAGAGCAAGGAGAGAAATTTGTGATGGAGCGAGCACACAGAGTTGGGCCCAAGCACGCGAAGGATCACCAGCCTAGAGTGGTGTTGGCAAAGTTTTTGCAGTTTACCCAAAAGGAAGATGTGCTGCGAGCTGCGAGAAAGAAAGATGTTATTGTGCAAGATAACATAAAGGTGAGAGTGGTGCAGGATTATTCGGCTGCTTTGAGCCAGAGGAGGAGAGCGTATGCGCCGGTGTGCCAGAAACTGATACAGGCCGATATAAGATTTACGGTACAGTACCTGGCCAGACTGCACATTATCCATGAAGGGTACACATTGGGTGTTTGAATCCACAGCAGAGGCGGCAAAATACCTGGAGGATCGAGTGCGGAGTGCCCAACGGTGAAACAGGTGGAAGCGGCCTGAGCAGAGTCCAGAAAGGTGGCGGATAAAGAGTGAAGATCCCTCCCGGGAGCTACCAACAGGAGCAGAGGCTGGACTGGATGCGAGGCACCTCGCTGAGGGGGACTGTTACTTTTGCCTCCAGTAGTGGGGAGAGCGTTGCCAAGAGGCTTGGAACTTTATTAGTAGCAAAATGTTGGGGGGGGGGGGGGGGAGGAGGGACGGGTGATAAAAACTGATTACTATATTAGGAATGGTTGCATGTTATTGTATGCTTTGGAGCAGGAGGGGGCTGTTCAGTATTGTTTTGTTTGTCAAGGTGTTGTATGATAAGTTAGCAATGTTTTGCCATATCCTATTGGGAGGTCTTTACTTGGATACACGGGTAGGAATTTGGGGGATAGTGGCCGCCGGTATCAGAGTGTTAGGGGGCGACGTGTTGGGAGGAGGGGAAGCTTGAACACATTGTTAGTGATACAGCTAGGAGGAGAGAGGGAAGGTCTAAGGATGAGAGGGGGTTGGAAGGGAGGGGATGATAGGGAGGGGGGCAGAAAATAGGAGGGGGTAAGGGGCGGGCGGAGGGATGGGAGGGGGGGTCATAGCCTTGATGGGGGTGGACTCTGGGACAGATGGGAAGGACAAAGAGGGGTTCTGGGCTGGGAGGACCTCTCTGTGGGTAACAGTCAGTGCCGAGAAGTATGAGCATGTTATAGATCCCTTGGACTGAAGATAAAATCATGGAATGTGTGCGGGCTGGGAAGACCAGAGAAGAGGTACAAAATTTTACAGGCCCCAGCAAGACATAAATGTGATATTACCCTATTACAAGAAACCCACCAGACAGCCGAAGAACACCTTAAATTGCGGAGAGCTTGGGTGGGAGAAGGACAGGGGGGCCCCTGCAAAAGGAAAGAAGGGGGGAGTGGTCATCTTGGTCCATAAAAGGGTCAGATTTATAAAAGAGCAGATGTATATTGACCCAGCCGGCAGATATTTGTTTGTGTATGGGGTGCTGGAGGGGAAGCCTATCGTGTTGGGCAATCTGTATAGTCCCAAAACGTTAGATCGGGGGATTATGCAAGTTTAGCCTCTTGGGTGGAGCAAATGCCAGAGGCCCCATTGTTATTGAGGGGAGACTTCAATGGGGTCCTGGATGTGGACCTAGACATGTCAAGGGGGGAGTGGGGGGTGAGCATCGGAACAGGACACAGACAGCCAGAGTTTTACAAGGGCTGCGTAGGCGATTGGATCTGGTAGATGCGTGGTGATTGCTGCATCCGACAGAAAGAGATTTTACCCATCAATTTCGGGCACATGGATCTAGTGCTAGGATAGACTATATTTTGGTTTCAAAGAGGCTTTTTGCCAGAACTGAGGCAGCACAGATCAGTCCTATCGAGTTCTCCGATCATGCAATGATATGGGTAGAGCTTGAATGGTATGAAGCGGTGTCACAGATTAGATGCTGGAGGTTCCCTGTCGATCTTTATAGAGACACAAACTTTCATATCTTTTTGAAGCAGAAGTGCCAAGAGTTTGCGGAATATAATGAACAACATACTAATGACCTGGAGCTATTTTGGGAAACGGCCAAAGTGGTTTTGCGGGGGGATATCATTGGATATATGGCACGGAGACAGAGAGTAATAACCGAGCAGATTGATTGGATGGAATGACAAACAGTTAAAGAGCAGTGGAAATGGGTGAGCTGCCCTAGCGCAACTAATAAAAAAAAAGAAGATGTGTGAGGCGCAGGTAGCTCTGAATGAGCTGTTGCATAAACGGGCGCAGAAATCATTTGCATATTATCGATATCAGTTGTATCGTTTTGGGGATAAGCCGGGGAAGTTACTGGCGTGATGTCTTCAAGACCGTCGGGGCACTAGAATGGTGGCGGCGCAGCGAGATAGGCAGGGAAAGCTGCAGAAGGAGGGACCAGAGATTGCCCGGGTGTTTAGAATGTTTTATCAAACGTTGTATGCAGGAGGGGAAGGCTCAGTGAATAGAATGGAAAAGTTTTGCGTGACCTAAAGTTGCCGTAGTTGAGCGATAATCAGCGCGCCCAACTGGACCAAGCCATAACGTTGCAGAAAGTGCAGCAGACTATTCAGAGGGCGGATTGTTTTAAAGTGCCGGATCCGGATGGATTTGGGGCTGAATTTTACAAGATATTGGAAAGTTTTGTGTCCCCCTCGTTGTTGGCCATGTATCACCGAAGAGTAGAGAATGGCTCATGTAAGTGGGGGAATAACCATGCCCATATTATATTGATTCCCAAGCCCGGAAAGGATCATACGCAGGCGGCATCATACAGGCCAATCTCGTTGATAAACTTTGACTGGAAGGTGTTGTCCAAGGTCCTGGCGGAGCGGCTGGCTTCGGTGCTGGGAGATCTGGTGCATAAGTCGCAGGTGGGGTTTGTGAAGGGGCGGTATGTGGTGCCGAATTTGAGGAGGATTTTGGTGTCGTCGGAGTGGGTGCGAGCGCAGGGTGTGCCATCACTGTTGGTTAGTTTTGACTCAGAGAAAGCGTTTGACCAAGTGAGTTGGCAGTATTTGCAAGGTTTGCCATGCTATGGACTGGGACCGTCCTTTTGTGACATGGTGAATATTCTCTATAGGAACCCTACTGTGGGGGTGATATGCAAGTTTTCCTTGGAGAGAGGTACACGACAGGGATGCCCACTTTCTCCGCTGTTTGTGCTTTCCTTGGACCCCCTGGTACAAAAGATAGAAGCTTCCAAGGATATCTGGGGGGGGGGGGGGGGGGGTGCAGATAGGGGTGCATGGGTTTAAAATAGCAGCTTTTGCTGATGATCTATTGGTACATCTGCTATCCCCGGAACGGACGCTGCCGCAGTTATTAGAGGAATTTTTGTTGTTAGGCAGTTTTGCGGGACTTTGTATTAATAGGGATAAGTCGGAGGCCTTGGAAGTGTTGGGGCAGATTCGGGGGAATGGGAGGATACCTTTCTGCTTAAAAGGGTGGAGGATGGGTTTACTTATTTGGGCATTCTTTTTGCCGAAAGAGCCGAAGGAATTGTATAAGCGGAACGTGGAGAGGACCTTTCTCAAAATGCAGAATCAACTGCAGGTGTGGAATCCGCTTCCATTGTCCTTGTTAGGAAGGGTGGTGGCGGTGGGGATGGTGGTTTTGCCCAGAGTGCTGTACTGGTTGCAAACGCTCCCAGTCTGGCTGTTGCACCGTGATTTACTGTGCATGGAGCAAGAGATTCAGAGGTTTTTATGGAAAGGGGCCAGGGCCCGAATCCCGATGAGGCGTCTAAGAGGGAGGTGGCGACGGGGGGATAGGGATTCCAGATCTCTTCCTCTATGCATTGGCGTGCCAGGCGAGGCATTTAGGGGACTGTTTGGGGGACATGAAATGTATACCTCACGAGCTTTGGAGGAAGCCTTCGTGGCGCCCCATTCTTTGTTGGCAGTATTGCACATCGAGGGGTCGGATTTTCCGCAAGTTTAAAGGGGAGCGTGTTGGTGGCTTCGGCGAGACGAACTTGACAACACTTGAATAGGTTTTGGGAGAGGTCTCCGAGGGTCTCGAGCTGGTTACCCCTGCAGAGTAATATAAAGTTCTCTCCGGGCTGTGAGAATGCAACCCTAGAGAAGTGGCGAGAACTAGGGATTTGGAATGTGGGTCATGTAGTGGACTCGTCTGGGCGATGTAAATTGTTTGAGAACCTGTGTAGGGAGTATGATTTGCCCAAGTGTCAGTAGTTTGCATATGCTCAGCTATCCCATTATGTGGGCTCCCTTCCATTGGAGGAGCTAGTGGTGGAAAGCTCAGCGAAGATTTTGGAATTTTTGGGCTTGCGGGAGGAGTCCCCTCCCGTCATATCGGATCTGAAGAAAAAACTGGATAGGTATAGGACTCCGCAGGATTACTCGAGGGAAGAGGCTCTCTGGACAGCAGAGTTTGGTGTGTGGAGATAGACCCGGGAACGATTAATAAGGCCTTGGGGCGGATAGCGGGACTGGTAGAAGAGGCTAGGTGAAGAGAGGTGCAGTTTAAGTGTATTATCAGGGCTCATTTTTCTCTGAGGAGAACGCTGCGGATTCGACTTACCACAGATGGGGTTTGCCCAAAGTGTTCTTGTTCCTTGACGGATATGAGTCATATGTGGTGGGAGTGTCAGAAAATCCACCGGTATTGGGTGAGAATCAGTACTTATATGTGTGTGTGTGGGGGGGGGGGGGGGTTGCTCCAACAGCAGATTAATTGGACGGGGCCCTTGGTGGTTTTGGATCAGCTGGGACCTCTTTAGCCCAAGGGGAGGTGGAAAAGACTATTGGTGAGAAAGGCATGTCTGGTAGGGAAGGGACTGATATTGCATAGATGGAGAGAACAGGCAGCCCCCACTTTTTGGGAATGGCGCAATAGCCTTCACCAATTGATGCTTTTAGAGCGACGGGGGGGGGGGGGGCGAGGGGAAGTGTCAAACGCTGGCCTATATTCTTGGTGGTGTGAGAGCCTTATATTCAGAGCTTGAACCCGTGCACTCGAAATGAAATTCTTCAGATGAGCTAGGGGAAGGATATCGGGCGGGAGGAGAGGAAGGGGTGGTGGTCGATAGATAGAGTAGAGGGATGGTAGGTATAAGTAGGATTCCTGGTGGGGGTATGAGGGGAGGCTGTGAGGGTGGGGGGTGGGGGAGGAGGGTTGGGGTAATAAAATAAATGTAATTCCATGATGGTTGCTGGCGTGCCTCTGGGCGGTGGATAAGAGACAACCCTGCCTGTGGGAGATATGTATTAATGTGTGTTTGTATTCTGGTAATGTTGTGGATTAATAAACAGAAGTTTAAAAAAAAAAAAAGCATTCACATTTTGGTAGTCTTTTGCTTAGTCATTATTCATCTCCCCTGTGGCTAAGGACTGTAAATGTGGGCTTTTATGGACTCCATCTTTACTTTCATGGTGTTGTGAATATCCCTGGGGTGGGGGAGAGAAGAGTGTAAGGGGCATTTTCCTGCAATGCTGATTCCTCGGCATTCTGGCTATGGGCCTGTGCTGTCGATGTTGCTTGAGCTGGTAGGAATACTCTGGAAGCTCTGCCTCTCTTCTTCTCTCTGTAGCTCCCACTGCTGACACTCATATGTCTGGGTTCACTTGCAGCTTGGCCTCCTGCAGGTGTGCACTCGTACTGGTCCTCTTCTCCGGCTCTGGCATCCTGCTGCCTCCTTAAGTTCTCTGAGGCAAGAGTAAAAAACAAAACAAAACTATTGTTGTCCAGAGTAGGCGAGACAGAGAACCCAGGCTTGCTGCATGGTTTCCATGACTGTTTAGTGTTGGGGAGTAGACTGGGCTGCTATTGGCCAGTGCAGGAATCAAACGGGCACTTCTGGAGGTGGAGAGGGATGTATATGGAAGGAGGTTGGGTGGTCTGCTGCTCAAGCCCCCGCCTTCATCTTCCCCCCCCACATCCCCAGCTTGGCGCCTGCCTGCCTGCCTGTAGTGACGGCCCTACTTACAGTATATCCACCCAGGCAGTCTGAGTAAGAAAGAGAATGTAGAACTACAGAGAGAGAAGTAGGTAACCTAGCCAGAGGCAATGGGCTTCATTTACTGAAGAAAGTCATGAGACAGCTTGTGATATATAGAATGTGAAAGGAACAGGACTGATTAACCAAACAAGATAAACAACTCCTCGCATGCAAAACACTATTCTATTAAAATCTGTTGCATCGTAGGTAATCATACAATTAAAGCAAGGGTTCTTAACCTAGTCCTTGGGACACCTCCAGTTAGTCAAGGTTTCATGATATCCACAATGAATATGTATGATAAAGCTTTGCATTCACTGCTTCCACTGTATGCAAATTTCTTTCATGAATATTCATCCTTAAAATCTAACTAGCAGAAAGGTGTCCTGAGGACTGGGTTAAGAATCAGTGAATTAAAATAAGAGGAGTCATGCCATATGGATTTTGGGCAGATCCTCTGCACTGGATGGTTCTCCAGCTCTCTTACCACAATCTGTAAATTTAAGGATCCTGTTCCAGTAGTGGGATGCCTTTTAGATGCCCAGCTATCATTTCAAGACCAGATTGCTTCAGTTGTGAAGCTTAGTTTCTTCACTTTTCAGCCCATTTGGGCTATCAGATCCTTTCTCTTTGACGATGCCTCAATAACTGGAACTACTGGAATTCCTTGTACAATTTTCTATAGCCATCTCTGTGAAAAGACCACAGAACATTCAAAACATAGTCATTAAACTCTTGTTTCATGCTCAGAAATTTGACCATGTTTCTCCATTACTTGTTGAGAAACATTGGCTCTCAGTTTCCTACAGAGTGAAGTTTAAATTCCTTGTGCTTACCCACACAACACTCCATACAGGTTTCCCACAATATTTATCCAATGCCTTGATCCCATATGTCCCTTCTCGTTTTCTTGTTTCTCAGCTGTAAACTCTCCTTACTAGTCCCCCATTATCATATGCACGGTTAGAATGGACCTGCCGCTTGACAGTTTCTTTTCTAGCCCCATCCCTATAGAATGACATTCCATCTTACTTTCAGAATAAGATGTTTTATATGAAATGGAAGACTGGTTTAAAATATTTTTTTCTCTCAAGCCTCTGATGGGACAACTGAGTGTTGAGTACCAGGGTAGTAGTCGGTGTCAGAAATGAGTTATTTTCTCTCTTCTTCTAATTCTCTTATGATGCTCCTCTTTAACCTTTCCTGTTGCTGATACCTATTTTTTTGTTATCAATTGTAAGTCAATCTGGTGGGTTTCTGTAAAGGGTGGTATAGAAAATAATGTAAAGTTATGATCAATAGGAATGACCGAAAAACAGTGTGGGTGAGGTCCACGGACAGGTTTTTCACAAAAATATTTCTCACAAAGGACAAGTAACTCTAAGGACAGAAGCTGTCTTCAAGCTTGAGAAACCTTTAATCCTTAAACCAGTCCTAGATCTTAGGACAGGAATGTCAAATCAAGGGATGGAAAGTCAAAATATTTTCTCCCAGGAGTGACAGTCTGGAGAAAAGGAAGGGACATCTCACTAATTTCTTCCTTTGGGTCAATAGCTTTCGCAGAAGCACAGAACTGATCCAACACTGTTGGACTCTTATTGCAAACTCCTGCAGAGAAGAATAAAACTGTCTTTTTTGAGGTTTGCTGTTTGTTGCCTTTACTTACATAGCATCCTTGTGCTGCCATGAGGGAGGAGGGTTTTCCGGCTGATGTCATCAACCCCCTCCCCCCGGGCTGGTATGAAAGCTCGGCCTGCCGCGGAATGCAGCCCCGTGGATGCGTGCCCAAAGGGGCATGTCCTAAGGGGCACATCCTGCCCCTTTGGAACCCCTTTGGAGCCCTGAGGAGCTATTTTGAAGGTACGGATGGGCAAAAGGTGTTTCCATCAGTTGCAGCTTAGACTGTAAAAATCTTGGGACCTAGGGAGCATCACCTATTGATGGCTGCACCAGATCCATCATTAAAAGACCACTCTACTGCCTGTGAGTACTGTTTCTGACTGCTCCTTGTTAAATATGTTAGGTGCTACCCTGCTCAGACAGGAAGCAATAAATGTGGCCATTGCCTCCTCTAGGGAAATGGAACAGGAGGGGGGAAGGTTCAATGGTATCTGGATAGTTTCTCCATCACTAAATGTTAATTTGAGTCATGAGGGGACTAAAATGCCTTGTATTTTGAATTTGCCTGGTTCTATCCAAAATTTGTGCCTCCTGACGAGGTTTCTTGGTGGGATGTCTTGGAGGTAGTGGCCCTCTTGTAAGTTTCCCTGCAGTCCTCTCTCTCCCAGATATCTCAGTTTTCTAAGGAAGTAGTTGAGAAGCTTTCTGAGCAGAATGTTTGTATTGATAATTGCAATTTGTCCTTGAATAAGTTGGAGGGGCAGGTCTTGGTGGCCCAGGAGGCTATTTCTTCATCAATTCGGGATAGTAGTATCATTCACCATCACCCAAAGCTCTGCTATCTTTTAAATTGCTTGGTGTTTCCAGCAGTAACAAGCATTTCCTGTTTCTCGTAAGAAACAGGAAATGCTTATTGCCTTTAGAAACTCCGTGGTCCAGCAGTTTAAAAGATAGCAGAGTTGCAGGAATAGAGAAATGTTCCTGCAGCTGCTTTCTTTTCTGAAGGACAAATCAGTGAGGGGGGGGGGAGTGCAGCTGATACAGGAGGGAAGGAAAAGGGCCAGAAGGGAGGTGACATGGGGGGGGGGGGGGGAGGCTGGAAGGAAGCAGACACTTGGGGATGGGGCTGGAAGGTGGCTGGGTAATAGGAGGGGGATTGGAAGAGAGCTGAAGGGAGGAAGGTGGGATCTGGAAGAGAGCTGACATGGGGGGTTGGAAGGGAGCGGAAAAGAGGGGAAGGAGATGGTTGGAGGGAAGATGGGGGCTGGAAGGGAGCTGACACCTGGGGATGGGACTGGAAGGGAGCTGACAACTGGGGATGGCACTGGAAGGCGGATGGACAGAGGAGAGGGTGACTGGAAGGGACTGGATGTTTACTGATACCTGGGATGGTATTTGGATTAGAAGGGGCTGGATGGTGGGGAAGGAAGGAAGGGGACTGGAAGGGAATAGACACTAGAGGTACTGGGAGGGAAGGCTGTAAAGGGGGCTGATACTGTGGAGGCTGATACTGGGACTGGAAAAAGGTTGATGGAGGCTGATACTGTGGAGGCTGATACTGGGACTGGAAAATGGAGGAAAATGAAGATACTGTAGTAAAAGGAGAGACAAGAAATGGCAAATGGACTATAGACGATAGAAAGAGAGCTAAGAGAAGACAGAGGAAAACAGAAACCTCAGATCGAGACCAGCATGATCAAAAATCATGAGAAGACAAATGTAGAAAAAATAATTTTATTTTCAATTTATTGATTGGATTTTGCACTATCTTTATATTTCACACAGTATTTGGGAACTGCATCTCTTATTTGATGTGGCACCGTGTGTGGAGTCTGGCTTCTAATTTTTGTCTACCTATTTTTATTTTTACTTTAGGTTGTCGTCGCTTATTCTGTACTTGATGAGGGTCTGTGTTCTGAGTGTGTGACCAAGGCCAGGTGTTCTGTTAACATGGAGTTTGTACATAGGAATCTGTACTGTAGTAATTTGACTTGTACAGCTTTTCAGATAGGTGTATGGGTGTTTTGGGGCCCATTGCAGTATTTATAGTGCTGCTTTTTTCTGGATAGGCCCCTTATTGTATGCGTTTTGGAAGTATATGCTGGTATGGTATGGTAGATTTGGCCTTGTTTATTTATTTATTTATTTTATTTAGTAAACATTTGTATACCGCTGCTTCCTACGATCAGCAGTGGTTTACTTTACAGAATCATAATGTATTGTACAGTACATTGAGATTTTTCAGATTTACATTTTGATTAGTCAATGATTTACATAACACGGGAGAATCAGTTGGATGCAATATACATTTGATTAGAGCACACAGATCTGGGTATACATTTGATTGCAATAGCGTGGGAGGGGCCCCATATATACAATTTATACAGAATTACTTGCCAGAAAGTACAAACTATACATGATTACATGCCAGTAGTCCTGACGCCGCCGTGGGAGGCAAAGGTCATCTGGTTGAGGTAGGGTATCGCAGTTAGGTCAAGTTGTAGTGGGTTTGAAACAAATGGGTTTTAAGCTTTCGTCTAAATTCGCTCAGGTTGTTTGTGAGTCTCAACTCATGTGGGAGTTGGTTCCAGTGGATTGGTGCTGTATATGTGAACGCCCTATTGCTTGTTTCAGCCTTGACAGATCAGGCGCGTGGTCCAGTGAACCCCTGCCATCATCAGCAGCTCTCCCCAGTCGGGGGATAGAGCCTCCGGCAGCAAGGGAACAGCTCCTGCAACTTCACCCAATCGGGGCTGCCTGCACGGACATTAAAAGTTCGCGCCATCGGGCGCGTGGTCCAGTGAATCCCTGCCATCATCAGCAGCTCTCCCCAGTCGGGGGATAGAGCCTCCGGCAGCAAGGGAACAGCTCCTGCAACTTCACCCAATCGGGGCTGCCTGCATGGACATTAAAAGTTTGCGCCATCGGGCGCGTGGTCCAGTGAACCCCTGCCATCATCAGCAGCTCTCCCCAGTCGGGGGATAGAGCCTCCGGCAGCAAGGGAACAGCTCCTGCAACTTCACCCAATCGGGGCTGCCTGCACGGACATTAAAAGTTCGCGCCATCGGGCGCGTGGTCCAGTGAACCCCTGCCATCATCAGCAGCTCTCCCCAGTCGGGGGATAGAGCCTCCGGCAGCAAGGGAACAGCTCCTTGCAACTTCACCCAATCGGGGCTGCCAGCACGGACATTAAAAGTTCGCGCCATCGGGCGCGTGGTCCAGTGAACCCCTGCCATCATCAGCAGCTCTCCCCAGTCGGGGGATAGAGCCTCCGGCAGCAAGGGAACAGCTCCTGCAACTTCACCCAATCGGGGCTGCCAGCACGGACATTAAAAGTTTGCGCCATCGGGCGCGTGGTCCAGTGAACCCCTGCCATCATCAGCAGCTCTCCCCAGTCGGGGGATAGAGCCTCCGGCAGCAAGGGAACAGCTCCTGCAGCTTCACCCAATCAGGGCTGCCTGCACGTACATTAAAAGTTTGCGCCATCGGGCGCGTGGTCCAGTGAACCCCTGCCATCATCAGCAGCTCTCCCCAGTCGGGGGATAGAGCCTCCGGCAGCAAGGGAACAGCTCCTGCAACTTCACCCAATCGGGGCTGCCTGCACGGACATTAAAAGTTCGCGCCATCGGGCGCGTCGCTTGGTCCAGTGAACCCCTGCCATCATCAGCAGCTCTCCCCAGTCGGGGGATAGAGCCTCCGGCAGCAAGGGAACAGCTCCTGCAACTTCACCCAATCGGGGCTGCCTGCACGGACATTAAAAGTTCGCGCCATCGGGCGCGTGGTCCAGTGAACCCCTGCCATCATCAGCAGCTCTCCCCAGTCGGGGGATAGAGCCTCCGGCAGCAAGGGAACAGCTCCTTGCAACTTCACCCAATCGGGGCTGCCAGCACGGACATTAAAAGTTCGCGCCATCGGGCGCGTGGTCCAGTGAACCCCTGCCATCATCAGCAGCTCTCCCCAGTCGGGGGATAGAGCCTCCGGCAGCAAGGGAACAGCTCCTGCAACTTCACCCAATCGGGGCTGCCAGCACGGACATTAAAAGTTTGCGCCATCGGGCGCGTGGTCCAGTGAACCCCTGCCATCATCAGCAGCTCTCCCCAGTCGGGGGATAGAGCCTCCGGCAGCAAGGGAACAGCTCCTGCAGCTTCACCCAATCAGGGCTGCCTGCACGTACATTAAAAGTTTGCGCCATCGGGCGCGTGGTCCAGTGAACCCCTGCCATCATCAGCAGCTCTCCCCAGTCGGGGGATAGAGCCTCCGGCAGCAAGGGAACAGCTCCTGCAACTTCACCCAATCGGGGCTGCCAGCACGGACATTAAAAGTTCGCGCCATCGGGCGCGTGGTCCAGTGAACCCCTGCCATCATCAGCAGCTCTCCCCAGTCGGGGGATAGAGCCTCCGGCAGCAAGGGAACAGCTCCTGCAACTTCACCCAATCGGGGCTGCCAGCACGGACATTAAAAGTTCGCGCCATCGGGCGCGTGGTCCAGTGAACCCCTGCCATCATCAGCAGCTCTCCCCAGTCGGGGGATAGAGCCTCCGGCAGCAAGGGAACAGCTCCTGCAGCTTCACCCAATCAGGGCTGCCTGCACGTACATTAAAAGTTTGCGCCATCGGGCGCGTCCGCGCCTGGCGGGCCCGCGCCTGAGGGCCTCGCCAGAGGGCCCTTTGGCGTGGCCCTTAGGCGGAGGCCCTGGTGGAGGCCTATAGTTAATGCAGATTTGTTGACCAGG
The DNA here is from genome assembly GCA_033557465.1 of Ichthyophis bannanicus. Lineage (NCBI taxonomy): Eukaryota > Metazoa > Chordata > Amphibia > Gymnophiona > Ichthyophiidae > Ichthyophis > Ichthyophis bannanicus. Next base: position 363,308,934 of record CM066033.1, on the reverse strand, counting down.
TAACCATCTCACCGTTACAGAAAACGCTGTGAGTATGAATAGACCTATACTCCTTATAGCCCAGACTGTAAAACTATGCTTTTAACAAAGTAACCTTGCTGTGACATACCATAGTGCAGTTAGACCTGTGCTCCAAGGCTGCATTATTTAACAGTGTATCCATTGTTGATGAGATTCATGATATAGTGAAACTAAGACTGTCTCTACCTTTGTATGCAATTTAGTAAAGCTGCAGTTAGTTAAAATGCGCAGTTAAAGCGTTTTAGTACCTTACTACTTAAAACCTCTTCAGTAACGCTGAAGTTAGATTGAAACCCGTAGCATTAAATGTCAGTACAAAAGTGTTGCTAACCTCCCTGTAGCGTAAACCACCATACCAAACCTAGCTCAACCACATAGCAGCATATCATAAAGTCTCTCCTAACAGCTTTCCACAGCTCACATTCATACGCACTCACACACCAATACCCCCCATGATGGCTATACTCATACCACTGACTATTCTATTTCTCACTTCTGGACTCCCCAGTCAAGCACTCAATACATGTGCTACACATATTCCAATCCTCACTAGTAATAGTAGGAGATGGTCAGAGAATCACTACCAAACTGCTCATAACACCCCCCAACGACACTTTACCAACACCTATTATACATACCTTTACAAAATATTAAAAAAACCCACCTGGGCAAGAATCAGCAACAACATTTATTGAAATGTGCGCTTATAAATACAAGATCTACACGACAAAAATGGCCAGCAATATCCGACCTTATAACATCCCATAACCTTGACATGTTAATTATCACTGAGACCTGGCTATCAGACTGTGATAATGCGATCATCAATCAAATGACCCCAACAGGATTTTCGCCATACACTTGCCACAGAGCTAAACAAAAAGGAGGAGGGGTCCTCATCCTTGCAAAAACAGAACTCAAATTTAAATTAGTTGATGCATCCACCTCAGAGCACCTTGACATTATTACAGTATCAAACAACCAATGTACAATCAATGCACTATACAGAGCCCCAACATCTTCCTCTGATGACCTACCAACAATCATCAATCTTGCATGCAACTCAAATAACTCACGACCCTCAAACTGGCTAATGGGGGACTTCAACCTCCCCTCACTGCCTGAAGCACAAGCACGAACCTTCCTCGAAGCGCTATGTGACCTTGACTATAAGCAACTAGTGAACTCCCCGACGCATGCAAAAGGCGGTACCCTCGACCTTATTTTTGCTCCCCAGTCTATAGTCAACACCTCTCCTCTGCTGTTGACCTCCATATCCCCAGTACCGTGGTCTGATCACAATCTCCTAAAATTCCGAATACCTAGCACCTGCTTACCCAATAACACGGTCAGGACTAACATCCCAGATCCCGGAACACCAACGACACGATTCTGCACACTCAACAAGGAGGATGTACTTGTCAAGCTTCTTCCACAACTGGATGTACCAACCCTTGACCCTGACGAACTTGTAGCGAATTGGAACAATAGCATCAGAACCATAGCTTGTATCCCATCCACCAACAAGTTACCCACAAAACGCAAACATGCACCTTGGTACTCGTCTGACCTTCGAGCATCCCTCTTACAACTACGTAAACTAGAAAGACGATGGCGCAAAAAGCAAACCACCATAGCCCACCAAAACTACAACTCATATCTAGCATTACACAGAGAGAAAATAAGTGAAAAAAGGAAACAATATCACTCAATGATTCTAAAAAGATCATTGAATAAAACACACGACCTATTTAATATAGTAAAATCATTAACAGGGGACCCATCACCAGCAACCCCACACATGCCTCAACCCCAGGATTTTTCGGACTACTTACAATCCAAAATGATCCAATCCAACATGACTTCATCTAACTTGAACTCGTCCAATGCACTCAGTACACCAAAACCTACACTACTACTTAAATTCTCTGCAGTATCTACTAAAGAAATTGAAGACACCATTGCTTCCATCAATCTCACCACGGCTCCTAACGACCCCTGTCCAGCAAGATGGATAAAGGAACTTCGACATGAACTAAGCCAGGCATTATGCAAAATAACCAACCAATCATTATCAAGGGGTATCTTCCCACAAAGTTTAAAACATACGTCAATCAGACCCCTGCTAAAGAACAGTCGCCTTGATACATCCAAAGTTGAATCGTACAGACCCATATCAAGCATTCCACTGCTTGCTAAGATCATCGAGAAAATAGTCCAGCGTCAGATCCATCAGCACATTGATGACGAGGCACCCCTCGATCCAGCCCAACATGGCTTTAGGGAATCGCATGGAGTAGATACCATCTTAACTACCCTATTCGACAAACTAATCACAGGAATTGACAACTTACACCAAGGTTTCGTCCTCGTCTTTCTTGACATTGCTGCCGCATTTGATTCTGTGAATCACAAGATACTATTACAACGCCTCCAAGAAAAAGGATTACTGGGCACCACACTACAATGGTGCGAATCATACCTAACTAACAGATGGCAGCAAGTAAAAGCAGGTAACAAGTCCTCTGAACCATTCTTACAGCAGCAGGGAGTGCCCCAGGGATCATCCCTGTCTGCTCTACTATTTAACATTTATATGCAGCCTATCTGCTCTCTGATTCGCTCATTAAATGTAGAATGTCTCGTGTATGCTGACGACATACTACTATACATTCCATTTACCATCGAACAACCTGATTTCTCCCCTATCATCAGATGCTTTGATGCCGTTGCTGAATGGCTTCTCACACAAAACCTGAGGATTAATCATAGCAAGACTGATGTCCTCTTTGTCACAAGGAATCAGAAATTCGCCCCACCACCCAACCTGCAAGTTAAAAACGCTGAACTCAAGACAAGAGACACAATTCGCTACCTAGGCATCACCTTAGATCAGCGATTGGATATGATAACCCATGTAAAGACCGTTACCAAAGCAATATACCACAAAATACGAACCCTTCGCCACCTCCGCCCACTACTGGACTTTTCAGACTATCGAACCATATTTCAAGCCCTAGTGATCCCACACCTAGACTTCGCGAACACCATCCTCCATGGTCTTCCACAGGCAACCCTAAGCCCACTTCGGCTGGCCATGAACTCAGCTGCTAGGGTTCTTACAGGGACATCAAGATTGGAACATATAACTCCAGTAATGAAAAATCTACACTGGCTACCACTACAAGCCCGAATTCAATACAAGGTACTGGTCATGACCTTCAAGGCACTGAAGAATCAATCTCCCACACCAATCAGTAAACTGCTCAACAACACACCCAACATCAGAATCAGAAGACCTACACTACTGAACATGCTAACTGTACCTAAGCTCACCACAAGGTGCACGAAGACAACTACCAAAAGAGCTTTTTCAATTTATGCTCCGACAGCCTGGAATGACCTCCCCACTAGTATTCGATCCATATCCAGCCTCACCTCCTTTAGAAAGGCAATAAAACACCACCTTTTTCTAATTCACTATCCTGAAACCAAGCCCGAAAAACATAAGTCATTCGCACTCACCCCACACCTTAACTGCCCTAACACCCAACATGAGAATGGCTAGGTGCTCCTCTCCCTTTAGCTCTACACATTATCCCACTTGACCTATATATGCTCACGGTAGACCTCAATGGCTAGAATATTTAACTCTATGTAAATACTTTGTATATACCATGTGAATAGTTTCCCTGTTATCCCAGTTTTGATGATGCCTTGTTCTATGTAAGCACATTGTGATATTTAATGCATTGTTGCACTGTTCAGTTTTAATGTAAACCGCGCTGATCTCAATAGCGCGGTATATAAAAAATAAAAATAAAATAAATAATAAAATAAATAAATAAATCTTATGCTGGTCGGAATACATAGGGTGTTGAGATTCGTGGTTCTCCTGTTGCATGGTTGAATAGTGATTAGGTTGTTGAGGTAGGATGGTGCGATGTTATGGGTGAGTTTAAACGTTGTGATGAGCAGTTTGTAGATGATGCGAGTGGCCACTGGGAGCCAGTGCAGTTCCATTAGTACTGGGGTTATGTGATCTGTGACTTTCTTTTCCATGATTACTCTTGCAGCAACATTTTGAACCATTTGTAGATCTTCAGTGACTTTTGCAGTGTTTTATATTAGTTCACAATATGCCTCGCACTGGAGAATGTTTATGTTGTTGTTAGTGAGATGACCAGAATCAGATTTTAGCCTGTTTGTATGATGCTAAGTATTTACTGCTAAATATTTTTATTTTGGTTATGCATTTGCTCTTTTGCTACAATTTTCTTACAATACTGGATTTGAAGGAGAAATACTAATATTGCTTGAAAAGAGTTCACAAAGCGGTTTTGGGAAAAAGGAGGGTAGGGTGCAGCCAACATTAATAATAATGAGGGAGGGGTGCCAATTTATAGGTTGCAGGGGGGCGTTAGAAACCCCAGCACCAGCCCTGGATCCAGTGGGATCTCACACTAAATAAAAGTAAAGTTTAAAAAGAAGCTTCTACAATAGTAGATTTGTTTTTGCAATAAAATAAATATTTGTTTGTTCCTTGGCATGGTATTTATTGACAAATTAAAAGTTTGTGGATGATTATGTAACAAGATGAGAAATTATTCAGATGTTTGTAAATTCCAGAGCAAGTGAGAGGACAGACGCCCATCTCCCACGGCTATCACATGTTATTTTGTGCCCTCAGCAGAATTTGTTTCAAACACTTTGAAGACTGAACAACTGACTGAGCCCAATCAGAACCGTGCTGGAAGAGGAATGATAGAGAGGATGAGATTCCTAGAAAAGACGAGCCTCAGATTTCCGTGCCGTCGTTACACTAACTGCATACTGCCCTTTGCTCAGGTACTCCGAATGGGGTGGATCACAGTTCTCATTCTCCTATAGGTGGAAACCACAGGCTAGGGCTGAAAAACCACATGATAATTATCATTTTCCAGATGTCTAGGTGTGTGATAAGTTAGTGATCTCACAGACAACTAAACCGGTGCTCTCCATGTCCTTATTAATACTCTGACAGGTCAGACACACAGCACCGAGGGCACGATTTTTGGAGCTGCTGTTTCACTAACCTCCTCTGCAAGATTGCTAGATCAATGATGTCAGAAATCACCACTGACGTGCTGGTTTTCTTTGTGAATGGCAAAAAGGTAAATGGAGGGCACTGCTACTCTTTTTGGACTGCTTGCTCTGTTCATTGCTCTGCTCATTTTTGTATTACTTATTTTAAGATACTCTCTTCAGCAGGTGAGCAACCCTAAAGCATGATAGCATGACTGCGCAAAGGGTAAAATGTTTCTTTCCTGAATATTTTTGTGAATATCTGGCAAAAGATGCCCATGGGCAAGCTATTCCCTGTAGAATTTAACAGGCGAATTTCCACACAAAAAGTAGGGAGTGGTGGATTCACCAGTCTTGAGGTGTTTTGACAGTTTATAGCAAAACAAAACAACTGAAAAAAAAAGGAAAAGAAGGGCTGTGATTGTGGTAAACAGTGTGAAGTCTGACCTTTTTAACTTGTTAAACCTCAAAGCATTTCTATGGCAAAAGAATTGTGGGAAGTAGACATTGCAATTATTTTTATCAGAAAGGGCAGAATCCTCTTTTTGTTGGATTTGACTGTGAATTTTTTACACGTCTTTCCTTACTCGGCAGATTTTGAGTGACTGCTCTTGGTGATCTCTTGGTCGTACTAATCAAATTCTCCTTTTTAAAAGAACTATTTCATTTCCACTCTCTGCTCCTGATTTTCTCCACATTTTGAGTGAAATACTTCCCTTCTATCCTTGCTTAGTCATATTCCTCTTGGTCCTTTTGGATTATCAACTCAATTGGAACTGGTTTGTACTGGGAGCCCAAGGTTCCCCTGCCACCCTATTTGTCTAGCTCCACCACTGCAGATTGCGAACCTGGTATATGTGCAACCCTGAACCTGGTCAGTAGGTGCTCCATTCAAGCAAAGGCTGGGTGGAGGGGGAGATATGAATGTCCCAGCCAGCCTAAGAAGCTGAAGCCAGATTTAGAAACTGAACCCAAGTCTCCTGCAGAGTAGTACTGTCCTGAGGCATTGGTAAACCCCTGAGGAAGGAGTTTCTTCCCGTTCTCTTCTTATCTCTCCCATCACACTTTTAGTGTTTGTTCTGGTGGATCCTCCTCAGCTGCTATCCCTCTCTCAGTTGGTGTACCCCAAGGGTCTGTCCTGGGCTCGCGCCTTTTTTCTCTCTACACCTAGTCCCTTGGTGCACTCATCTCCTTCCATGGTTTTCAGTACCATATTTATGCTGATGACTCTCAGATCTACCTTTCTACACCTGAAATCTCTCTGGCAATCCAGGCCCAGATCCCTGCCTGCCTGTCTGATATTGCTGCCTGGATATTTTATCACCACTTAAAAATGAACATGGCCAAAACCGAGCTTCTTATTTTTCCCCCTAAATGTATCTCCCCTTACTCCTTTCTCAATCTCTGTGGATAACACTTTACTACTCCCTGTTTCCTCAGCTCACAACCTTGGGGTCGTTTTTGACTCCTCCCTCTCCTCCATACACATCCAACTGTTAGCTGTCATTTCTTTCTCTGTAACATCAGCAAAATTCACCCCTTCCTTTCTGGGCACATTACTAAAATACTTATCCACTCTTTAGTCACCTCCTCCTCCTTGCTGGTCTCCCTCTGAATCATTTCTCTCCCCTTCAATCTGTTCAAATCTCAGCTGCGCAGTTAATCTTCCGCCAGCATTTCACCTTCCGCCAGCCTTCCACAGCTCCTTCCGCAGCTAATCTTCCACGGCTAATCTTCTGCCAGCCTTTCACCTTCCGCCAGCTCCTTTCACCTTCCTGCTCCTTATGCCTGGAACAAACTAGCTGAGTCTGTGCGTCAGGCGCCTTCTCTGACCCTTTTCAAATCCAGGCTGAAAACTCACCTCTTTGAGGCTGCTTTTGGATCCTGATCCACTTAGGGCTTCTTTACAAAGCCGCGGTAGCGATTCGCGATCGTTATCGGAGCCGCGGCCCCATTGAAATCAATGGGGCCGCGGCTCCGATAATGATTGCGAACCGTTACCGTGGCTTTGTAAACAAGTCCCTTCGTCTCCTATGTCTTTTCTTACCAGTTCCCTAGATGTGTCCTTGTCCTCAGCTGTTGTGTTGTCTGTCTTATCTAGATTGTAAGCTCTGATGAGCAGGGACCGTCTTTTACATGTGCCCGTGCAGTGCTGCGTACGCCCTATAGTGCTATACGAATGATCAGTAGTAGTAGCAGTTTCTATCATTGAGAGAATGATACACAGTGAAAACATATTTTAATACTATGCTAAACATTTAAGCCCTAGACACATTCCGCAATTAAATGCTAGTTACCAGTGTACTAATTATCTGAGGTACGTTGTGCTGTTCAGTGCTATTGACAAATATACTAATTACCTTTTCTGAAAATAACACAACTAATTACATTTGTGCCTGAGTATCTGTGCCATGCTAAGTGTACATATAAATAATGAGGGTTAGTTTAGAAGTCTTAGCTGTGCTTTGAACATCTGAAACCAGGCTTAGAGGCATCCAAAGTACAGAAACATACCCAGGACCATGTTAGAAGCCAACTCTGTTGACGTCTCCAACACGAAGACATCTAAGTCAAAACGGGGGTGTGGTGTAGTTGTGGCTAGGGTGTTTCCAAGAACTTTAGGCTTCCTCACCCAATCTCAGAAATGTCCTGGTTGTCTTGAGTTGCATCCAAGGGATACCTTATCCAGGCAAGAATAGGCACCGGAAAAGTGCTCATTTGTCATACAAAACATCTGAACGGTATGAACATAAGAACATAAGATATGCCATACTGGGTCAGACCAAGGGTCCATCAAGCCCAGTATCCTGCTTCCAACAGTGGCCAATCCAGGTCACAAGCACCTGTCAGGTTCCCCAGAGATACACAGATTCCATGCTGCGTGTCCAATGGGTAAGCAGTGGATTTCCCCAGTCCTCTTTAATAATGGTTTTTAGACATTTCCTCCAGAAACTTGTTCAAACCTCTTTCAAATCCAGCTACACTAACAGCTTTTACTACATCCTCTGGTAATGAATTCCAGAGTTCGGTTACTCAAAGAAGTTGGTACACTAATAGCCCCTTTATTTTACAAGTAGAGAACGAACATTGACTACGAATGAGGGGTCATGTGTATGTTTTGCTATGCCTCTGGCTTGCTTGAGATGGACATCCCTGCCCAACATGTTCCTAAGGAAAATGCATGCGGGACCTCCAGCATGGACGTCCAAGCTGAGGACATCTGTTACAAAAATTGGGCAGAGACATAGACATCCCTGATGCTTTTTGGCACATCCTGCCCTGGACATCCCCGATTTGACTTGTACATCCTTTCTAAAATGCCACTTCACATACAGAACAGTTATTTTTATTATCTAATACACGGACAAAGGAACTTCCATGGTCATTTTACAGGAATGAGACTATATGGAGCTAAAAGAATGATTTCCCTTAGATATGTTACATATTAACCTTTTAAAGATTGTTCTTGGAGATAATTTATCTCATGAGTGCAGGAAGGCAAAAGAGTGCCTGTAAATTAGTTTGTTTATAGTGCAACTGATCATTGGCCCATTTGCTGCTTTGCCACCTTTCTATCAGTGCTGCATTATCCTATGGGGCGGGGAATAGCAATAAACAGTTCCGAAGCTTATCTGATGCAAAAGGTCAGCTCCATTGCAATGCTCCCTAAGGATTATTCCTTGGATAATTTTGTACCAAAAAATTATAAATCCTGCATACAATATTTTAAAACTCGGCAGATTTTTTTTTTTTTTTAGCAAAATATAACATAGTCACGATATTTCAGTAATAATTGACTTAAACTACAATGCAGAAAAAGGTTTTTACTAGAAAATGCTAAAATGTTTTGGCTCTGAACTTTCTCAGAAGAAGTGTAAAAATCATTCTGCTCCCTAGCCCCTCTGTCTCCTATCCTATTCAGCCTTTCTCTCTTCTTTCCTCTTCCAGCTTCACTTTCTCAATAACACTCTCCCTTCCAGCTTATCTCTTTCACCTAACCACTCCCAGCCTGCCTCTTTCTCTCTCCTACTCCTCCTTTCCGGCCTCTCTGTCTCTCTCTTCCCTACATTCTCCCACCACTTGCAACCTGTCTGCCTCTCTATTTCTGCCTCCAAATCCTTCTACTCGGTCTCTCTCTCTCTTCTAAATGCCCCCTTCAAGACTGTCTTTCTGTTTGCCCCTCTCTACGAATCTTCCTTAAGTTCTAGCCCTTCTCTTTTTCCTTACTCCCATCCCTCAGTTTCTAATTCTCTCTCTCCTCTACCCCCTCCCTCTGCCGCTACATAGACATTATGGCCTTCACCACTGATTCTATGCTGGCCCACACAAGCTGATATTTTCTATCACTAACCTGGCCCCAGTGGGCTGGTATTGCTGCTACTGCCTGCCTCTTTCTGCTCGTGCAAACTGAAGATGCCTCCGATGTCCCATTTTGGCCTATGCGGGCAGGTGCTAAGGCCACAGTCCCTGGGCACAGCCCCTGGAACACCCCCGACACACCCTGGTGCTAAGCAGTATTGGAGCATATAGTGGCATTACTTGAGGATATTCAGTGGCACTGATCATGTTAATGCTGCTCAATATCCCGCTTAGGGGCATTTACACGGTTTACAGCCTTGCTATATTGGGCGCTATATTTTTATGATATGATTATGATGTTATGTACCAATGTATATTTTATAATTTTTTGTTTATATGTTTGTTTTTTTATAAGTGCCTTGATGATGACTTTATGGGAAGTAGCATATAGAATTAATAAAAGCATTCACATTTTGGTAGTCTTTTGCTTAGCCATTATTCCTCTGCTATCTCCCCTGTGGCTAAGGACTGTAATTGTGGGCTTTTATGGACTCCATCTTTACTTTCATGGTGTTGTGAATATCCCTGGGGTGGGGGAGAGAAGAGTGTAAGGGGCATTTTCCTGCAGTGCTGATTCCTCGGCATTCTGGCTATGGGCCTGTGCTGTCGATGTTGCTTGAGCTGGTAGGAATACTCTGGAAGCTCTGCCTCTCTTCTTCTTCTCTCTGTAGCTCCCACTGCTGACACTCATACGTCTGGGTTCACTTGCAGCTTGGCCTCCTGCAGGTGTGCACTCGTGCAGGTGTGCACTCGTGCTGGTCCTCTCCTCCGGCTCTGGCATCCTGCTGCCTCCTTAAGTTCTGTGAGGCAAGAGTGAAGAAAAGAATACTATTGTTGTCCAGAGTAGGCGAGACAGAGAAATGGGTGTAGCTAGGAGAAAAAATGGAAACTAAAGCATCAATAAATTTTCAAGTTTATAATCTGAAGAATGCTTCCTGTCCCGTTACTGTAAGGGAGGTGATGAAGGGAATAGTAGTGGCCTTACATTCTCCATGTTGGATCACTGAATGACCCATACAAAGAATTATCATCAGGCAACACCATACCCCAGGCTTACTGCATGGTCTCCATGACTTTTTAGTGTTGGGGAGTAGACTGGGCTGCTATTGGCCAGTGCAGGAATCAAACAGACCCTTCTGGAGGTGGAGAGGGATGTATATGGAAGGAGGCTGGGTGGTCTGCTGCTCAAGCCCCCCTGCCTTCATCTTTCCCCCCACATCCACAGCTTGGCACCTGAGGCAAGCACCCACCCTGCCTGCCTGTAGCTCCCAAAACCTCACCATAAAACAGCAGCTTGTTATAAACAGTCCTATAGACTCAAAAATCAGGAGCACAACGTCTCAGCAGTGCAGGGGCATTATCATGCAAAGAGCACACTCTTTATCAGTGATGTCAATTCAGATGTTCATGCCATCACAACCCCATAACATCACCGACCCGAGACTTCCAGGTGATTTATAATAAGAAGCCACTACAAAAGTTGCACCCACGGCACATTTCAAAAACCATACAGTCTTCCACTCCAGACACCATGGAGAATTGTTATTCATCTGGGTGTAGCTTATAAGCACGATGATCCATATCGCACTTTATATCCCTCTACGCCCTACAGGATGTCGACCAAAGCGTATCGCCAAAGTTTTCGCCAAAGGAGGAAATCAAATAATGTGGCTAAATAAAAATACAAAAACAACACATTTACTAAACATGCCCATCAAAGCAGCTGTGATAAAACAGTAAAAACCCAAACCAGAGAAAACCACACAACATACCACTATTCACCATTGTTTATCAACTCGGGATATGTAACTCTTAAGCAGCATATCTTACTGATAAATACCACGCATGCGCTTTATCAAGAGGAGTTCTTCCCACCCCCACCAATCTATTTTAAAGCCACAGACACTAAAGAAACGAACAAGACCACAATACCGATAGTCAAACACACAATCCCCAATCAATTTTTGTGTTTAAACCACCAGGGAAAATAGTGCTCAACCGAAAAATCCAATGCTGTTCACATATAATCAGGCTCTGCTCCCGACTGTGCCCATGCATGCCTTTCAACACACTGTCTATACAAAAACATCTCAAATCAGAAAATAAAGGCGAAAAATCTAGACAATGTTGAACTACTGGAGCTTCAACCCGCTTACACCGTAACTGGCTCTTATGCTCTCCCATTCGAACTTTAAAAAAGCAAATTGTTTTTCCAATATATAGCAGTCCACAAGGGCACTCCTATTCCCCACTAAATCAACTACTTCCACTCCTCCGCCTCTTCACTCCCAACTCTCCCCCCCCACCTCTGCTACCCTCTCTTCCTTTCCTGTGATATCTGATGAGGAAACTGCACACCTTCTTTCTTCCTCCAAACTCATCACCTGCTCCTCTGATCCTATCCCCACTCGTCTCCTAAGCCCCATCTTCTCCACCGTTGTCCCTTCCATCTCCCATATTCTCAACCTATTGCTCTCCACTGCAACAGTCCCTGCTGACTTCAAACATGCCGTGGTCACACCTCTCCTCAAAAAACCCTCACTCGATCCCACATGTCCTTCTAACTATCGATCCATCTCTCTCCTTCCCTTCACTTCTAAACTACTCGAACGTGCGGTTCACCGCCGCTGCCTCGACTTCCTTTACTCTCATGCCCTCCTCGATCCCTTACAGTCCGGCTTTCGTCCTCTACACTCTACTGAAATGGCTCTTGCCAAAGTCTCCAGCGACTTGTTCCTGGCAAAGTCCAAGGGCCTTTACTCTGTCCTCATCCTTCTTGACCTCTCTGCTGCTTTTGACACTGTTGACCACAACCTTCTCCTCGATACCCTGTCCTTGCTTGGTTTTAAGGGCTCTGTATTATCTTGGTTCTCTTCTTATCTCTTCCATGGCTCTTTCAGTGTGTGTTCTGGTGGCTCCTCCTCTGCTATCCCGCTCCCAGTTGGTGTACCCCGAGGATCTGTTCTGGGTCCGCTCCTTTTCTCTCTCTATACCCAGTCCCTTGGTGCGCTTATCTCTTCCCATGGCTTTCAGTACCATCTGTATGCCGATGACTCCCAGATCTACCTCTCTACGCCCAAAATCTCTCTGGCAATCCAAAACCGGATCTCTGCCTGCCTTTCTGATGTTGCTGCCTGGATGTCTCACTGCCACTTGAAGCTGAACATGGCCAAGACCGAACTTCTCATCTTTCCACCTACAACCTCCCCTCCTCTTCCTCCCTTCTCAATCTCTGTGGATAACTCTGTAATCCTTCCTGTTCTCTCAGCCGCAATCTGGGGGTAATCTTTGACTCCTCTCTCTCTTTCTCCACACACATCCAGCTCGTAGCCAAGACCTGCCGTTTCTTTGTCTACAGCATTAGCAAAATCCGCCCCTTCCACTCTGAACACACTACTAAAACTCTTGTCCACTCCTTAATCACCTCCCGTCTTGACTACTGTAACCTACTTCTTGCTGGTCTCCCTCTGAGTCATCTCTCTCCCCTTCAATCTGTTCAACACTCTGCTGCATGACTAATCTTCCGCCAGCCTCATCATGCCCATATTATGCCTCTTCTCAGGTCACTTCATTGGCTCCCTATCTGCTTCCGCATCCAATTCAAACTTCTCCTGCTGACCTATAAATGCATTCACTCTGTGGCTCCTCAGTACCTTTCAGCTCTCATCTCTCCCCTCTCCTTATAACCCCCCTCAGGTACTCTGCTCCTCTGGCAAACTGCTTCTATCTATGCCCCGCTCTCCTACTGCTAACTCCAGACTACGCTCCTTTCACCTTGCTGCACCTTACGCCTGGAACAAACTACCTGTGTCTGTATGCCAGGCACCTTCTCTAACCCTCTTCAAGTCCAGGTTGAAAGCTCACCTCTTTGCTGCTGCTTTTGGATCTTGACTCACCTGATGTCGTTTTCTCTCTCTTGTTCCACCCCTGCCTACACTTTCCATGTTTTGTGTGTTTTGTCTTGACTAGATTGTAAGCTCTGATGAGCAGGGATTGCCTCTTACATGTCTGTGCTGTACAGTGCTGCGTATGACTGGTAACGCTATATAAATGCTGAGTAATAGTAGTATTAGTAATAGACCACATAACTAGAGGTACATGTAGTATATCTCTTCAGGTGGTAATCCTCACCACCATAGGTGAACATTGTAAGTTCTAAAGAAACTGAACAGATGGAACAGTGGCCGCATATCCAATGACCAATAACCCCTAGCCAAAAACGAAAGAAAATGTAGAACTACAGAGATAGAAGTAGGAAACCTAGCCAGAGGCAGTGGGCTTGATTTACTGAAGAAAGTCAGGAGACAGCTTGTGATATATCGAATGTGAAAGGAACAGGATTGATTAACCAAACAAGATAAACAAATCCTTGTGTGCAAGTAGAGTGCCAGGCCTTTTCTTCCAAGGCAATGGAGGGCAAAGTGACTTGCCCAAGGTCACAAGGAGTGCCAGTGGGAATCAAGTGGTATATAAATTCTATAAATAAATAACTAAATACATTTATTTCTCTTTGCTAAAGGTGCCTAGCATGCTTATTGAGTGTGCTATACATCTCCAGGGTTTGCTGCATTTTTGAATCAGTGAAACAAAATTTTATTATATTAATTTATTTCTCTTTTTCATACGCTTCACAACCCATGCCTAGATGCCATGCCAGCTGGGCAGGACTGGTGCCAGAATTTTGACTTCAAAATTGGGTGCTCCCCCCCTCCCCCCAATCCTTGGCCAACTCCAGTTCAGAAGTTCTGAGGACAGTTGCTTCTTCCTCAGCCCTCCTTTATAGGCTCTGATATACCCACCCTTCCTGTCCACTTCTTGCTGTTTTCTGATTGGCCTATGTGCTGCTTGCTGCTTTCTAATCAGCCAGCTCTCTTTGTACTTTTCATTTATTTCAAGGATGGGAAATAGGAATGGGGGAAGAGAATTCAGAGAACAATGGCATTACTTAAACTCTATACCAATGCAATGCAGTCATCTGCAATTTTTTCAAGCCTCAAGATTCCTTTTGAATTAATTTCTTTTGAATGTATATTCTACTTTTTAAATACAAAGTGATAAAAAGCAAAAGCTTACATACTAGGCATGCATGGAGCCACGATGAAACAAATTAAAGTTCAAAATGAAAACAAACAGAAATTATTTTTTATTCATCATAACTGCACACCTACTAAACATACTGCAGCTTTTTTGCATGCACAAATCGACTGAGTGTGTATTAATTTGTAGGTATATGCACGTACAAGCAGTTTGTGTGCATGTTTAATTTTTAGGCACCTGAACAAGCTCAAAATGCACGAGGCTAATACTACACACAATTTATTCTATGTGGACGTGTGCTGCCCCTCCCTTTCTCCTTTCTGTAATGACGCTTTAGCAACAGATTTTGGATTAAAGTATCTAGATGACGTTTCATGCAAAATCCTATTGGGACCAGAGAGCACAATTTGCTTGCTGCTATTTCTTTAGAGCAGTCCCTTTTGGAAAACATATTAAGGGCAGATGACGAAGAAAGTGTGCAAGATGAAACTCATCTCAGAGACATGTTGTTTCCCAGCTGGGCAAGCAGATTGACTTCAGGCTTTAGGTGATTCCTCTTTATTTTTGCCTAGCCTTGAGTTTTCTCGTTACCATCCTAGGGTTTATGTTTCAGCAGGTTGCTCTACCAGAGCTGCCAAGTTATCCACCTCCAGGAGAGAGATTTTAGGACAGTCCTGGATTTCTGACAATCTCGTATTCGTGTATTATGGGAATTGCAGCACAGATCTCAATGGATAGGATCAAGAACTGCAAATATCACACTGCTTTTGAAGGTAAATTCAAAACCAGGACTGACCAAAAAGTGGCCTTCCTGGAATTGAATAACTTGGCAGCTCTCCTGTACTGTTTCTTCTACTTGCTGTGCTAAAATAGACTCAACGGACCGATGACCAGATGAGGATTAAGCAAACAAACAAGGGCGAGCAGAAAGGGGTCACTTGCGCTTTTATTGAAAAACCAAAACCCCGACGCGTTTCGGCAAAATGCCTTCATCAAGGGGCTAGAGGAATGCAAACAAATAAATAAAAACATAAAACTCAATAAACCATAATAAAACAGTAATATAAATTTAAAATAGCTGATCACAAGTAATATAAAAAGACAATAAATATAATGTAAAATATTCCCTCTTACGTTCATGATTCCACGCACGTCATTAATATTCTGCACGATTTTACTAACTATCATGAACAATTGCTCTTGGCTACATTAGACATTAACTCGCTTTATACAAACATTCCGCAAGCAGATGCTCTGGAAGTTATTGCTAATATCTTAATTCAGAGAGAACCCCTCGTTCGTGTTCCTACTAGTTTTTAACTCAGATGGCGGCAATAGTCATGTGTGAGAATTTCTTTTGCTTCCAGGGTATCTTTTACAAGCAGGTCAAGGGTGTCGCTATGGGTTCCTCCATGGCGCCAGACGTCGCAAATCTGTATGTGGCTAATTTTGAACATAGGTTTCTCCAATACCATCCTTTTAAACAGTATATAAGGTCATGGCTACGCTACATAGATGATGTCCTTCTTGTTTGGGATGGAACAGAAGATAGGTTACAGGAGTTTTTTCAGTGGCTCAATTCTAAAGATGAGCATTTACAATTTGAAGGGTCTTTTAGTGCTGTACAGATTTCTTATCTTGATATTAATATTAAAAAAGGTAAGCACGGTTTTCAGACAGATCTCTTCCGTAAACCAACTGATCGTAACACTTTATTGCGTTATGACAGTTTCCACAATAAGTCATTAAAAAATAATTTGCCTTACGGTCAGTTTTTACGCATTAAGCGATTATGCACCTTAGATCAAGATTTTGAACATCATGCTGCAAATATGATTAACAGGTTCAAAGAAAGAGGTTATCCTGCACACGTTATTCAAGAGGCATATGGTAAGGCTAAATCTTCCAATAGGAATGAGCTTCTTAAAAAACATACACCTCCGAAGGAAGATCGTGTAGTATGTGCCTTAACCTTTTCATCATTTTCTAAGGAGATCTCCAAGATCCTTACGCGTGAATGGCATCTTCTTTTGTCCCTTCCCATGCTGGCACACAAATCTCTTATGATTGCATATAAAAGGAACCGTAATATTAAGAATATTTTAGTCCCATCAGCTCTCGTTAAACCCAAACCAGCCGTAAAAATAAAAGGTCATTTCACATGTCTGTTTGAATGTGTTGTCAACTAAAGAGTTTTTTGTACATCCAACCACTACTAAGAAGTTTTTCTTAAACCATTACTCTAACTGCACTACGAGCAATGTCATATATGTTGTTATGTGTCCTTGTAAGCTCCTCTATGTTGGAAAAACCACTCGTCCTATTAAGACGCGCATTATTGAACATAAGAGTTGTTTAAGCAGACGAGTTGAAGATAAACCCTTAGTTCAGCATTGGATCACAAAAGGTCATCTGGTTTCTGATCTGAAGTTCTTCGTCATAAAAGTTGTACATCCCCACTGGCGAGGCGGGAACTTGGATCAGATTCTTCTCAGGTTAGAACAACGCTTTATCTATGAGCTACAGTCCCTTGAACCCTTTGGTCTCAATCAAGAGTTTAATTTATCTGTGTTTTTATAACCACAATCCTTTCTATGCAGTTTCCTGATTTCTGTAGGATTTTGTAAGTGTTGGTGGTGCTTTCCCTCCCCCTTCCCTTTTCCCTTCCTTTTTTCCCCCCTCCCTTTCTCCTTCTTCCTTCCCCCCTCCCCTTCCCCCCTTTTTTCTCCCTTCCCATTTCCTCTCCTTCCCTTCCCTTCTCCTCCTTCCCCTTCCCTGTTTTTCCCCGCCCTCTTCCCCCCTTCCCCCCTCTTCCCCACTCCCCCTCCCCCTTTCCCCTTCCTCCCCCTCCCCCTTCTTTCCCCCCTCTCCTTTCCTCCCCCCTTCCCTTTCCTCCCCCCTTCCTCCCCTTGCCTTCCCCTTCCCCTTCCCCCCTTTACCCTCCTCCCCTTCCTCCCCCTCTTCCTGTCCCCTCCCCTCCCCCTCCCTCCCCCCTTTTCCCCTCTCTTCCTCCCTGCCTCCTTTCTTCACGTTTTGATGTTTTACATCCATTTTGGAGTTTTTTTCTGTAACAACAGTACCGACAGTGTGTTTTCTTATGTTTTTAAGTGTAACAGTGTTTTCTCCCATATTTCGAATATCACTGTTTCCTTGGGATATTCACATCTACTTACTTTTGTTTTTTATGGGTACGCATTTTTATTTTGTTGGCACAGATTGATTATTATTTATTGCCTCAAATTTATTTTTTGCCTTAGTTTATTTATTTTTTGCCTTATTTTGTTGGATTTCACATTTTGCATTATGGCATAGAGCCTGTTTTCTTGAATGTGCGATGTTTTATATAGTCTGTTTATTGGTTTGGGCACTATTCTTTACAAATAATTGTTTTAACTATAGTTTTTTACAATACCTGGATTTTATTATTACCAGCGGCTTGCCTTTGAAAGATGTAACACTTTTGTATGTTTCTCTTTTTTCTCGGCTCGATTGCACAGCTTTCTCCTTTCGTAGGGTTTATTATAAGCCCGGTATCATATAGGATTTTTCATTTAATATGGTTCTCTCATAACCATGATTTTTAATTGCATTACATGCTTAGCATTGCATTTTGAGTATGGCTTCACCACATAGTTTTTTTTAAAACATTAGCACCCTTCTTGGAATAATACTATTTGAACTTTTCTTGCAAGTCTTAGTTCTTTCCATGTATGCCTTCCCCCCCCCCTCCCCTTTTTAGTTCATTTATCACTACTTTTTTATCTACTTGGGTTACGCTTCATTTTTTCTTTACATATGCATATATGCTAATTTGGTCTTTTGACCTTTTTAAGCGCTCCAAAATCGGCGTTTCCCCAAGGATTGTTTTGCTGTTACTGCCAGTGCTGTAGGTACGTGTCAGTGCTGAAGGTACGTGTGACTGTGTTTTGGACTTTATTTTTACAGTACTCAGGCTTTTCCTGTTATTTAACATTCTGTATGAAGCTCTCTTTGAATGCTTTCACTTTCGAGTTGCCGGTTTGCCATTCATGCTCGCACCCTTTCTTTACAACAGCACCGGTCTTTTAATCAGTGTTAGTTTAGGTTGCACGACGTTTTTTTCCCATGAGGATACACCATACAATTTTGGGGTTTTGCCTTTGAATTGTTGTAGTTTTGATCTTCCATTATACAGGCAACCCTACTCCTTTTCATTCTTATGCCGTTCTTTTCATACAATACCAGTATTGCAGCATATAAGGTCCCTCCTTTTTCCTTCTTGTGTCCTCTATATACTTTTGCAATGATAAACTGCCCGGTTTTTTCCATATTTTTCTATGTCCGGTATTGCCAGCGGTTTTTGCACAATCATATTTTCTAAATAGGGCTTGGTTGCATGGGGTTAATTTATACAGAATGTTCCTATCATTTGGTTTAAATATTAACTTTATATGTATTGGTCAGCATTTGCTGATCTTACGCATATGTTTTTTAAACTGCATTGTTTTAACGCTTTTAATTCAATCTTTTAACATTTGCTATGTGACATTCTTCTCTTTTATTAAAATGTGGTACAGCACATTTTATGTTTTTCGATTTTTTATTGTTTGATAAGTTGGGTATCTGCCCTTTCAGTATGGCTCAATTGTTTTTAAATACAAGTACAATATATATTTTGAGTATGGCTCAAATGTTTTTAAATACAAGCACAAGATATATATTTTTTCTTCTGATGCTTTTATTTCATTTTATACAATTTCCACATTACAACAGTTTTTGTTACTGAGCGTGGCCCCTATACCATTCTTATTTATTTATTTATTATATTTTTTAACTGGCTCCTGGGTAGACAGGCTGATTTCAAAATCACCCTTTATACATGATTTTTATATGGTAGCACCTTATCACAACACTAGTTGCCTGAAGTCTGTTTGTGATCTTTGTTTTTTTAATAGTTTTTTTTTGTTGTTTTAGTTATAATTTATCATGTTTAGTAACAAATCTTTTTACATTTGAAGTTATGTTTTTATTAGTTACTTTTGTGTTACATTATTTTAGTATTGCATTTTTAATGGTTATAATTTATGGTGTTTTGGGTCTGGGTTTTCCATTTTCACGTTAGTTCACTTATTGCATTTTATTTGCCTTGATGTTTCAATGTGTTTATTGTTTTTCAGCATTATTAATCACATTACTGGTTACATATTCTCATGCGCTCCATTTAATGTATTGAACTAATACAGTGTGTGAGTATATTATGTTTTACATTTTACATTATATTTATTGTCTTTTTATATTACTTGTGATCAGCTATTTTAAATTTATATTACTGTTTTATTATGGTTTATTGAGTTTTATGTTTTTATTTATTTGTTTGCATTCCTCTAGCCCCTTCATGAAGGCATCTTGCCGAAACGCGTTGGGGTTTTGGTTTTTCAATAAAAGCGCAAGTGACCCCTTTCTGCTCGCCCTTGTTTGTTTGCTTGGACTCTCTGCGAGTCAGTGCTCTTTTTTTGTGTCATTTGTCAGATGAGGATTAAGGCACAGCCAACATAGGCAGTTGGCCAGAGATACCAAGGCTCCCGCATTAGGAATGTGTCACGCTCATTTGAAGGCACTCTCACTCTCACGCTCTTTGAGACCCTCCTCTTGCTTATTAGAGCCTCAGTGCCTGTGCAGTGATCCTGATCACTGTTTTCATGAGAAGAAAAGCCAAGTGGCCCAACCTGTAGGAAACACTCTGAGCACACCTTCTGTGTACTACCTCCTCTGCCCTTTCCTTATCCCAGGGCCCAGTGCAAGGGTATGAGGCACTCTAGGCAAACCTCATTCCCAGCACCAGCCTACTCCTGCTCCCACACCCGCTGCTGCCCCTATCTGGGACATACAGCAGCGGCAATGCATTTAGAAAATCACCCTGGTGCTGGAATTACCTTCTCTTCTGATGCCTCCAGGGCCAGCCCAAGGGTTCTGCCGCCCTAGGCAGAAATCCCGGCCCTGCCCCCCCTCCCACTGATGCTGCCCCCCTGCTGACACCGCCCCCTCCCATCTGCCATTGCCGCCCCCCTCCAGCTGCCGCTAATTCCATCTAGAAAGGGGGAGGCGGGCAGCAGCCCATGTGTGCTGGCACCGCTGCTGCTGCCGCCACCCACCTGTGCCGCTGCTGCCCACCCGGACCGGCTGCCCTAGGCAGCTGCCTAGCTCGCTTAGTAGATGGACCCGGCCAAGGGTGCCACAGTGCTTTTCATGCTTCTGCCCCCTGTTAGAGTAGAATCAGAGGGGGCTGGAAGTGCAAACAGCACCGCAGCTCTGGAAGAGAAGGTAACTCCGGTGCTGTGGTGCCTTTTTAAATGTATTGCCATCATTGCACATCCCAGAGAGGGGCAATGGGCGCCCGCCAACCACTGATGCTGTAAGCAGCTGCCTACAAGTGCACATGCTGTGAAACTATGCTGGAGCATTTAGCCTCTGCAAATTCTTTGGAAAATTAACTCATATTGCCTCCAACATGTTTATATTTCTTAAGACACCAAAGAAAAGCAAATATCATATTAAGCTGCTTTATTTATTTGGAAAGCAATACTAAACTTAACTCTTTCTAGTTGCATACTCCAGACACACCATCTAAAAAAATCTCAGGCCTGATATTCAAAGACATTTACATGGTTTACAGACCTGTAAATGCCCCTTAGAGGGATATTCAGCAGCACTACCATGGTTAGGGCCACTGAATATCCCTGATTAACACTGCTATGCACCCCGATGCTAACCCCTTAGCATCGGGATGTGTTGGAGCGGTCCGGGGCTTAGCAGAGTCAGCGGGCAGTGCCGATATTGTACCTCTAGGCCGGTTAGTGACCCATGGATAAAGATAGGCGCAGCAAAAGCTGGCCTATCTCTACCCGTGGGAGCTTACCGGGTAGCGGCTCAATATCGCTGCTGCCCGGCTAGCTTCTACAGCATCTTTGGTTGTGCGGTTTCACCGGATGTTCAATGCCGGGGCTGCATATTACCCCGGTATTGAATATTTGGGGTTAAAGTTCGACCATAGAGGTGCATAGCCGTTGCAAATGAATATCGGGCCTCTTATTCTTTGGCCTTCAATCTTGCTCTTTAGGAAAGCAAATTTCTCTTTGGGATGGTTCAGCCTTGACACCTTTGGTTGTCTGCAGTTGTCACACCTGGTTTGAGTTCAACATCCCCACTCAGTGCCGTTAAATTCTTTGCTGCACTGTCTCCTGCTCCTTTTTTTTCTCGTCTCTTCATGTTTTTAGGCTCGGCAGCCTTCACTCATGCTGCCAAGCCAAAGTCTTGCAAATCTGGCTGTAATCATGAAACTTCAACCCAGAAGGATACTTGGACCCTCTGCTTGCTAAATTCATTACGAATCCTCTTCTTGGCTTGTTGCCAAGAGCCTGCTTGATGATAAGTGGAAGTCTGACTTCCAGACACTTTCTGAATGCCATTCAGCCATTTCTTAAGAAACCATTTATGGACCCGCCTATTATTTCTTTCTAAAGCACTGAGAAAGGAGTTCATGGTAGACAAGACACACGTGCTCCACTTGAAACAGTCAGGCTTCTGCGTCTATCACAGCACTAAGTCTGCTTTAGTAGTTCTAACAGGTGAGATCCAGCTTCAGTTGGAGGTCAGGAAGATTGCTAATGTTGTCCTCCTTGACGTATGGGCTGCATCTCATCCTGTCCTTAAAATTGCACCTGGCTAGTCTTGGCTTAAATTGAATATTCTTAAGCTGGTTATATTCACTTGAGTGATTGCAACTTTCATGCATCTTCCAATATAGCTATTTTTCAATCTCAAGATCTGCCTTTTGGAACTCATCAATGCTCCATTCTGTCCACCTACTTTTTAATATCTTTCTTGCCCTTCTGGTTCTGCTTATTTAATTGCTAGAGATTAGTGCTTACATGTATGCTGATGGCATTTAGTTTGTCACCTATTCTGACCCATATGCCTCTTTGTTTTATTGTAGACTGGCTTCCACAAAATAAACTCAAGCTTAACTTCTGTCTGGTTCTTGCAACTGTTACTCCAGTTATTCAAGGTGTCCCTTCCACCTTAAAGGATTTCATTTGCATCTCAGGCATTTGTCTTGATTCATGTCTAACTTTCAAGGTCTAAAATGCTGCAGTTGCCAAATTATGCTTTTACCCCAAAAACAAACAAAAAATCGCTCATGTATCAGTATAGGTGACTTCAACTCTTTAACCCTTTCATTCAAAACATGTGTTCAAACTAGCGAGATCTCAGACTCTTTGGCTCTGCTACCGGGACTCTCATCCGTTACAAAGCAGGTTGCCCATTTGCATCAATGACCTCAAAGAACTTAGCAGGTGATAATATTCAGATAAACATTAACTTTTACTAAATGCTCTATCTTTCCACTTATCTGAATCGCACAGATACACCCGCTCAATTAGGACATTTTAAGGATCCCTTAAAATGTCCTGAGTGGGTGTATCTGTGCGATTCAGATAAGTGCAAAGATAGAGCATTTAGTAAAAGTTAATGTTTATCTGAATATTATCACCTGCTAAGTTCTTTGAGGTCATTGATGCAAATGGGCAACCTGCTTTGTAACGGACGAGAGTCCCGGTAGCAGAGCCAAAGAGTCTGAGATCTCGCTAGTTTGAACACATGTTTTGAATGAAAGGGTTAAAGAGTTGAAGTCACCTATACTGATACATGAGCGATTTTTTGTTTGTTTTTGGGGTGTTGCCAATCGTTCAGTAAATCATGCTTTTATGCATTGTAGAAAATTAGTTTACTTATTGTTTTGTTGGACAAGAAGAATCTGAAGATAGTGCCCATGCACTTGTGACAAGGTGTCATTGTTCTAATTCACATTATTATGTCCTCACACTTAATTCTATAAAGTGACTTCAACTAATCCAAAGTATGGCAGTTAACCCCTTTCATGCTTACCTGGAATGACCATGCCTATAAAGTACCTGACACTTCTATAATTTTCAGTATTTTTCACTTTTCCCTTACAATACTGGTAAAATGCACTATTCTTAGTCTAAATATGATAACGTGTAACTGAGACGTTATCAGAAATAAATGGACAACAGTAGAAAGATTTCAAAACTTTTATTAGATGCTAAAGGGGTTAAACTACTGCAGACAGCCTGTAGTACAGTCCATGTCATTCTCTGCTGGCCAGCTAGTCCTGGCTCCCAATTTCCACTAGGATTAAATGTAAAGTCCTAATGCTGACTCACTGAGCTCTTTCCGCTGGCACGCTGTATTATATTCATGAGCTGCTCTTTTCTTAACACTCCATCCCAAACTCTCCCTTCGTTTCAGAATCCATCTCGGGAGTACTTGGAGCACAACTTTCCATTACCTAGCACCTGTATTATAGAAATTGTTACCTCTTGAGTTTCAGGTTTGAGTCGTCTTATTTCAGATTTAAGATAGGGATCGAAATGTGGATTTATGTCCAAACCTATGACAGCTGAGCTTCTATGTGGGTCTGGCCATGGGCCAGTGGCAGAAATTCAAATTATATGCCCCCAAGCAAAAGTTTTTAAAGGGTCCCCAGAGCAAAGGAAGTCCACTTCAGAAGAGGTGGGAGCAGCTGCAAGTGGGCCTCCTTCTTCTTTGGGGCCCCCCTGCACTGCAGGGCCAGCCTGGGCAGAATTTACACCACTAGAGACAATGTTTTGTTTCATTTTCTCCAGGAGTGCAGAGGTTCACTCCTCGAGGGCTGCAGACAGGCCAGATTTTCAAGTTATCCCTAATAAATATGCATGAGCTGGATCTGTGTGCAAACTACCTCCATTGTATATACATTTATTTCACACATCAGCCCTCTGGGGACAGGGAAATGCTTACTGTACCTGAATGTGATTTGCCTTGATCTTTTCCTGGAAAGGGGTGAGCTAAATACTATAGATAGATAAAATTAATTCTTTAGAAGTATCCTAAAAATCTGGCCTGTTTGTGGCCCTCAAGGACTAAATCTGTGCATTCCTGTTCTACTTCCTATCCTAATTTCTCTTCTTCTGCTTCTTGCCTCTCCTTATCTACCTGCCCTGCTACACTGTTACTGCCCAAACGTGGCATAGCAAGCATAGCCTAGTCCAGCGATGGCGAACTTATGGCACGCGTGCCAGCTGTGGCACGCGAAGGCCTTGCAGCTGGCACGCGGGTAGGTCCGCAAAAAAGAAAAAGCTGGCTCTGGCTGCTGCCGCGGACGCGGCAGCGGCAGAGTGCAGTGTCCCGCGGGGCCCCCCTCCGCCCGCTAAGCCCCTCTGCAAGGGCTTTCAGATTCGCGAGGGAGAGCGTCTCCCTCGCGTCTCTGGTAAGCCACAGGGGCTAATGGGAAATTTCCCATCAGCCCCTTTAGACGCGAGGGACTGATGGGAAATTTCCCATTAGCCCTGCGGGCTTAACAGAGACGCGAGGGAGAAGCTCTCCCTCGCGAATCTGAAAGCCCTTGCAGAGGGGCTTAGCGGCGGAGGGGGCCCCGCGGGACATTGCATTCTGCCGCGGCAGCGGCAACAGCCAAAGCCAGCTTTTTTTTTTTTTTTTAATATGCCATGGGGGGGGGGGGGTTAGGACTGCTAATGGGCTGGGGGGGGGTGTAGGACAGCTAATGGGCTGGGGGGGGTAGCGGGTAGGACTGCTAATGGGCTGGGGGGGGTAGGACTGCTAATGGGCTAAGGGGGGTAGGACTGCTAATGGGCTGGGGGCTGATGGGGGCTGTCTGGAAATGGGGTGATGGGGGTTAGGACTGGTAATGGGCTATGGGGGGGTTAAGACTGCTAATGGGCTTTGGGCTGATGGGGGCAGTCTGGAAATGGGGTGATGGGGTTAGGACTGATAATGGGCTATGGGGGGGGGCTAGGACAGGAAATGGGCTGATGGGGAGGGGTTAGGACTGGATGGGCTGTGGGCTGGTTTGGGGGTTAGGACTAGTAATGGGCTATTGGGGAGTTAAGACTGGTAATGTGCTGTGGGCTGATAGGGGCCTGACTGGAAATGAGGTGATGTGGCGTTAGAACTGCTAATGGGCTATGGGGGGGTTAGGACTGATAATGGGCTAAGGGGGGGGCTAGGACAGGAAATGGACTGATGGGGAGGGGTTAGGACTTGAGGTGGGCTGATGTGGTTAGGACTGGTAATGGGCTGTGGGCTGATGGGGGGGGGGTTAGGACTGGCAATGGGCTGTGGGGGGCTGACTGGAAGTGGGCTGATGGGGGGTTAGGACTGGTAATGGGCTATGGGGGGGTTAGGACTGATAATGGGCTATGGGGGGGTTAAGACTGGTAATGGGCTTTGGGCTGATGGGGGATGTCTGGAAATGGGGTGATGGGGGGTTAGGACTGGTAATGGGTTATAGGGGGGGCTTAAACTGAAAATGGGGTGATGGGGGTTTAGGACTGGAAGTGGGTTGATTGGCTAGGACTGGTAATGGGTTGGGGGGTTGCTATTACTGGAAATGGGCTGAGTGGAAGGGGAGGCTTGAACTGCAAATAGCTGATGGGGAGGGAGCTTGGAATGGAAATGGGCTGTGAGGGAAGGGAGCTAGGACTGAAAATGGGCTGATGGAGCAGCTAGGATAGGACTGGAAATGGGCTGTTGGGGGGAGCTAAGATTGGAAATGGGCTGTGGTGGGGGCTTGAATTGAAATGGACTCATGGAGGGGCTAGAACTGGAAGTAGGCTCATGGGGGGGGCTTGGACTGGAATTGTACTGAGTGGAGGGGAGCTATGATTTGACATGGGCTGATGATGGGGCTAGGAAATGACTAGAAATGGGCTGATGGGGGGCTAGGATTGGAAATGAGCTGATGAAGGGACTCAGACTGAAAATGGATGGGGGAGCTAGGACTGGAAATGGGTTGATGGGGGGCTAGGACTGGAAATGGGCTGATGCAGGGACTAGAAAGGAATGGATGCTGGGTGAGACTGGAACTAGAAGGGAGCTGATGTTGGGGGAGGATTAGAATGGGATGGGGCTGGGAGAGTAAAATGGAGAGGGGAAAAATATTTTGTGTGGGAGGAATGAAAAATCTACAATTGGCCGGGTATTGGGAGAGTAAGTGGGGATTGAGGATGGAGCGGTAAAATTTGTGTGGATGAAATAGGAATGAGGAAAGAGCAAAAGGAGAAAGATTAGTATGTTAAAGCAGATGTAGAGAGAGAGAATGGAAAAAAAGACTAGAAGAGAGAAGAAAGAACAAATGGACAGCAGACGATGGAGAGTTAGCAGAAAACATGAAGAAACCAGAAGAAAGTGGCTGGAGCAATTGCAACTGAAAAAAAAATGCACAAAAGGTAGAAAGATATCTTTATTTTGAATTTATTAACTGGAATATGAAACCTCTGGGAAATATGCATCATTAACGTCTGTGCTTTGTTTGGTACAAGAGGAAATTAATTTATAGTTTTATTTCTACAGTGTTGTACATTCCAAGTTTGGCTTTTGGGGTTCCCAGTTTAATTATTGCCTTCCTGTTTCTAAATTGTGATTCCTTGTTTGGTGATGGTCTATGTTCTGCATGTGTAACTGAGCTGAGGTTTAATTGACGTGCTGGCACTTTGAGGAAATTCTTTGGTTTTGTGCGGCAGTTTGGGCACTCGGGCTCAAAAAGGTTAGCCATCACTGGCCTAGTCTAACCTAAGTATTGAAGGTACCATGAATGTCACAGCCACCCTGTTCCACCAGCTGTGACTGATGCCTCCACAGCATCTTTGGTCATTTGCAGCCCAAGGAGTGAACGTCAGATCTGGGAATCAAATCTGTGTTTTCTGCAAGGCACTTTCCAAAGTTAATGTCTCTGCTATCGCCTTATTCTTCCGACTGATCTTCAAAGTCAACTTGTGCCTGTGGGGAATCGGATAAAAAGAAAAATGCAGAGGTAGCTAGGAATTCAAATATGATTGACACCTTTAATTTTTTATTTATTTGTTGCAGGTGGTTGAGAAAAATGCTGACCCCGAGATGACTTTGCTGACCTACCTGAGAAAAAAACGTATCTTACTTTTTACATGTGACAGGCTTAGCTTTCGGCTGATTACAAATCATCATGTTCTTTTACACTGGACTGTTTTCCAAGCAGATCAAAGTACACTGAACATAGAACAGAGGTCAGATAACATATATTGGTCATTGTTCGTGTTATGTTAACTCTGCCCACAGAATAGCATTGGCATTTTGACAAAAAAGAAAGAGAAAATTAATGAGAGCAATTTTAAAAGTGATTTAAATGGGCAAAAATCATTTTACTCATGTAAATTGGCTGTCTGAAAATTGCCTACCTTTTGCACAGCTAAAAGTCTGTCTGCACATTAAGCCACATTGAGAGGAGGTGTTCCCAGGAGCAAGTTTGGGTCAGAGGAAAACCACCCATGTAGATAACAATTTCAAATCTTGATGCATACTTTTCCTGCAAACTTCTAGCCCTCAAAAAACAGGTTCAAGTGACTGTGTCTATGCTTTATGTAAGGCGATTTTCAAAGTGCAATTCCTTATGTTCCTTCCCATTGAAAACTGGTGCAAAGGCAGAAGGTACACATGGAGGATTTTGCACCAAAGTGGGCAGTTTGAAAATGAACCCCCAGTATTAATAACCATCTTACTTTTTTTAATTGCATGATAACTGAGACTAAGGGGACTCTATAAAACATGTCCTTCGATATTATAACCCTTATCAGAATGGCTGGGCTAGTGGTTAGCAGCAGAGTAATGTGCCCACTTGTTGAGTCAGTCCTGTTTTATCCAATCTGTAGTTCCAAACTCAGGGCTACAAGATCACAGATGCAATGAAGTAAAACCAGGACTGGCTCTGCGTACCCTGCATGGCACAGGGTTTGTTGGAAGCCTTCCAACTTATAAGCACCTCTCCTTTCTTTATTGGATGCCTCCCCTCCTATCCAATTTATTCATATTTTTGCCCAATTTAATTACTAAATGGGAAATTATACATCTTATAACCAAAGGGTTGGAATAAAGGTTGTTACAACTAATTTATATCTACGAAACATGGAACTGAAAGTGCAATGGTTTAATGTATGCTATATAACATAATAAAGATTGATTCAATTTGCACATAATACCTAATAGAATAGTAGAGGTCTTATTCAGGTGCCCTCCACATAGTTTAGGCAACATTTGAGATTGAAGGAATTGTTATAGCAGGAGGCATGGCAGAGACCATCAGAGATGGTAACTGGAGTGGCTGTGACAGATGGCATTGATATTATAGTGCATTACGATGTCCTTTTAGCCATCTTGAATCACTGCATCTGTGTCAATGGCTTTGTGCTTTTAAAGTTTTTTCTGTAGCATCTGTATTTTTTATGATTTACTCCTGGGTAATAACATTCTGTGTCAGAAATTATTGACTTGTAGTAAATGTACAATAGCTTTGTCTGTCATCATCTCCTTCAGATCTGGTCTAACATTCTCATCTTTGCTGTTGATACTTCTACTTTCTCAGGGTTCGAAACATTATTGATGTCCGACGCACCGAGAGTTTGTTGCATTGGAACATTATTGTTGCTTTTAGTTCACTTCCTAATGTGACCCTCAATGAAGATTGCCACTTAAAGGGGCATTTTAGAAAGGATGGGGTGAGGGGAATTCACACATCAAGGTCAGGACGCGGAGAATTTGACAGAATCCCTTATAAAATAGGTGCAGCATGTCATGGCATAGATAGTTATGTATTTAACAGGCTTTATATACCGCCTTATCGTTAAATCAGGTATGCCTCTCCACATCTGGCAGGGGTAGTGATTTTAAGAAGCTGCATGGGGAACCCCCCCCCATGGAAACACCCCCCCCCCCCGACATCTCAAAATTGCTCCTCGTGCAAGGCATGCCATCTGGTTCAGCACCGCAGGTTGAGGCCCCTCCCCGATCACTGACCTTTTACTGAAATTTGACAAGGAATATGCAAAAATAAACATAACACACAAGAGAGAGTGATCACTTTTAACAGGTTAAATAACTGGGGTATAGTTAACTTTAAACAAATCCCAGGGTGTAAAAATTCTTAATTTCTAGGTACTCAAACTGCCGAGTGGGTCTAAACCCCCTGCAAGCACTGGTAATTTAATCTTAGGACCTAATGGAAAAGGGTGACTCAAAATAATGAATTTTAAAACCTGAGAGTGATGGATTGTTGTTTGACCGACACTGGACTCTTGCTGGAGTTTAGCAATGTTTGTGCCAAGACTGAGATTTTTAAACACCTCTGCATGTTGCTGAATAAATAGCACCCCCCCCCCCCCCACTTTCATTTCACCGCTGGACTTGTTTTTCTAACAGCTTTCTCTGACAGTTCCTTGTTCATGGTTGGTGGGCTCACAGTGACGTTTCTCTCATCACTGGCCTCACTTTCCATATTCAAAGATCTTTTAGCCCCTTTTCTGCTCATATCAACGTTGTCATACTCACTCAAGAGAAATTTGGAAATATTCCCCCTTGCATGGCCTAATTAAAAAGAATTTCCATGAGAACCTTGATGTATTGCCTATACATATACACAGTACATCTTAAGAATTTCCAAAGGAATTCGCTTGGGTTTAGGAATACGATTCATAACTGTCATGATATGTGCAAAGCTAACCCATTTGGAGACATTGCCCCTAAGAGAAGTGGAGACTTGGATACAGAAGCTGCTTCCTGCCTGGATATTAGATTTGACGGTTGTAGTCTTTAATCATAATTTAAACCCTTGATGTAGCCCGTGTCAGAGTGGATATCCTAATGGATTTAGTAGCACAATCCTAATATTTAAGATAAGTATCTATATATACTTTCAGCCATTTAAGTGTATTTCAAAATGATCAGTGCTTCCCTTTTTAAGCAAATCATGTAACATCAGAAACTCTAAAAAGTCAACCAGGTCGTTTTGGCACAATTTTCAGTGACGTGCTTCATTCCTTCGCTGTTAACTCCCCTCTAAAAAACATTCACATAATCTTCCGAAAGGTGTGAGCTCCGATACCATGAAATGGACAGAGAGTTACACATGCATACAGTATGAGCCATGTCATGGTGTAATTGGACAGGTTGCTAGAATTAACATCCATGGAGATGGATTCTCACCATGGAGCTCCTAACAGTTGACAGCAGTTGTAATTGAGGGCTTCAGGGTATGGACTTTTGTCACTACGTCTTCCTTAACTCCTGCTGTTCCAGTGGGGTTGCCAGGAACCAAGCTGGGCTGTGGAGAAGGTGGCTGTGGGGCCTGCACTGTAATGATATCTCGATTCGATGATGTTGAGAAGAAAATCCTGTATCCTTTTCAATCAGAAAAAATTCTGCTCTTGGCTGCAGTTATACTTTATCTTTATTTGAGGTTTTAGTATACCACCTTTAGAGACCAGCAAAGCGGTTTATAAATTAAAATTAAACTGAGTTACAGTGCCTTGTGAAAATATTCATCCCCTCGGTGTTTGTCCTGTTTTGTCGCATTACAACCTGGAATTAAAATGGCATTTTAGGGGTTAGCAACATGTGATTTACACAACAATCCTACCACTTTGAAGATGCAAATATCCTTTATTGTGACATAAACAATAATTAATACAAAAAACCCCAAAACAAACAGAAATCAGGAGTGTGCTTAGCCCCCCTCCCCAGTCAGTATTTTGTAGAGACACCTTTTGCTGCAATTACAGCTGCAAGACTCTTGGAGTATGTCTCTATTAGATTAGCACATCTAGTCACTGGGATTTTCACCCATTCCGCAAGGCAAAACTGCTCCAACTCCTTCAAGTTAGATTGGATGTGTTGGTGTACAGCAATCTTCAAGTCATGCCACAGATTCTCAATTGGATTGAGGTCTGGGCTTTGACTAGGACATTCCAAAACATTTAAATGTTACCCTTTAAATTACTCCAGTGTAGCTTTAGGGTTATTGTCCTGGTGGAAGGTAAACCTTCGTCCCAGTCTCAAATCTCTGGCAGACTGAAACAGATTTTCCTCAAGGACTGCCCTGTATTTAGTGCCATCCATCATTCCTTCAATCTTGACCAGTTTTCCTGTCACTGCCGATGAAAAACATTCCCACAGCATGATGCTGCCACCACCATGTTTCACTGTGCGAATGGTGTTCTTGGGGTGATGGGAAGTGTTGGGTTTGTGTCACACATGGCATTTCCCATGATGGCCAAAAAGTTCATTTTTGTCTCATCTGATCAGAGAACCTTCTTTCATGTGTCTGGGGTGGGGGTGGGGGGGGGGGGACGCCACATGCTGTTGTGCAAACTCCAAACATGTTTTCTTATTTCTTTCTTTAAGCAATGGCTTTTTTCTGGCCACTCTTCCATAAAGTCCCACTCTGTGGAGTGTATGGCTTAAAGTGGTCCTATGGACAGATACTCCCATCTCCGCTGTGAACCTTTGCAGCTCCTTCAGTGTTATTTTTGGTGTCTTTGTGGCATCTCTGATTAATGCCCTCCTTGCCCGGTCTGTGAGTTTTGGTGGGCAGCCTTCTCTTGTCAGGTTTGTATTGGTGCCATATTCTTTCCATTTTGCTATAGTGGATTTAATGGTGTGCCGTGGGATAGTCAGAATTTGGGATATTTTTTTATAACCCAACCTTGATCTATACTTCTCCACAACTTTGTCTCTGACCTGTTTGGAGTGCTCCTTGGTCTTCATGTTGCTTGCTTAGTGGTGTTGCAGAGTCAGGGGCCTTTCAGAGCAGGTATATTCATAGAGGCATCATGTGACAGATCATGTGACACTGATTGCACACAGGTGGACTCTAATCAACTAATTATGTGACTTCTGAAGTTAATTGCTTGGACCAGAACTTAATTAGGGGGTTCATAGCAAAAGGGATGAATACATATACATTCACAACTTTTTAGTTTTTGCTTGCTTTTTTTTTTATATATACAAGGTATTTTATTATCATTGCACTTCACCAATTTGGATTATATTGTTAGGTCCATTACCTAACATCCAAATGAACCTCCATTTTCATTCCAGGTTGTAATGCGACAAAACAGGAGGGGATGAATACTTTCACAAAGCACTGCAGGTAGAAAGTGAAAGAGGAAAGGAATGCCAATTTCTATAGGAAAGCAGCAGAAAAGATAGAAATCATTGTAGGTCTTTGATTGGTTGATCTCAGCCCTGTTCTTCGAACACAGATTGAACGAAAACCTTGAAGGAAGATTCTGTATATAGGTGTGATGGTAGAGCATTCCAAAGGGAAGGTGTGATGAAAAAGAAAGCCAAGGCATGTGTAGATTCCAGTCTAGCTGAAGTCACTGACGGGATATAAAGACAATTCTCTTGAGCTGAGTTTAGCGCATGAGCAGTCACTTAAGGGATTATGAGAGATGCTAGATCAGGAGTAATGTTTTTTTAGAAGGCATATTTTAGAAAAGGTGTGGAGATCAAAACTGAGGCATTGAGCAGTTGCGACATTTACATTTCTGGTCATATTGTAGAAAGAGCTCTGCTAAATGTCGAGCTGTTTCTGAACTATCTAGAAGGAGGTGTGGGAGCGCACGTGGATGTGTGTCATAGACAGCAGGAGGAGCCATTTTATGCATCTCTATGCGGGAAGAGACAAAGGGGGAAGCTTGGCAATTTCCACATGTACACTGTAGGTGCCGGCTCTTACATGTGTGTACTGTATGTGAGTCATTTTCCGAGCCTCACATGTGTGTGCACCAGTTCACCACAGATGCTGCTATTTTTTTCTAATTTTTCTATGTAGGGGAAAATATACAACAGGGGAGGATAACCCCTTCATTCCCTGCTGTAGAGGGCTAGCCAAAACAAGCATTTTTATAAAACCTAAATGTGCCAGGGAGCAGATGTGAATCCTGACATGGACATTTTTAGCCATACACGCGTATCCCTTATGGGGAAATAGGGAATTCATGTGTAGATTCTTCACCTGTTCTGGCCATGCCCTGACTACACCCCGACGCACTCCCTTGCAACTTACTTGTAATAAGGACTTCTGCATGGAAATTCGGCCCTTTCTAAAACCACATTTGCACATAGATTCCATTTACACCGAACACAATTTAGGATAGCTATGCAGAGGGTCGCCATGAGTCGACTCCGACTCGACGGCACTTAACAACAACAACAACATGTAAGTGGCAATATTTACACATGTAAATCGCAAAATAGGCTTCTAAAAGAATCCCTTCAACATGTTTCTTTCCAAATATTGTCTAAATGTTAAATTCAGACGTTTCTTTGTTTTGCATTAAACTATTTGTTCATGGCAGTCATGAATTCACAAACATCACATGCAGCTCGGTGTGCATTTCTGTAGGGGAAGATGCAGGCTGGCGGCTGAGGAGCTTCTTACGAATAAGAAGGACTCACTGTTTGATGTACTTAGAGGGGCACCTGCATGGGTAAACAGACTTATACAATATACAGCATCATAGACCAGAGAGGGTCGATGCTAATATTTATTTTTATTTAGCATTTTGGTATTAGTTAATTTCAAACTTCATACCACCGATCACAAAATATGATGAGTCACATCACTGCTATTGCCATTGAATATAAAGGGGTAATTCATTTCTTGAGTAGTTGAAGTTGTTATTCTTGCAGGGAACCATGACCTATGAATGTGATGAGTTGTGTTCTGCTGCCTAATGCTGGGATCTATTTGCAAACCGATGTGTTGCTTCTGTAGTAGCCCCCTCCCCCTGTCTTTTTCCCCCTCCATGTTTAACATGCTCTAAAGGCCCTAACTCGCAACTGCAGTCACTATTCTGTCAATGCTTGCTTGGCTCCCATCTGCTCCCTGCACCATATGGCAGTGACGACTGTTGAAGGGATAGGAAGCACAAAGACAAGACTGCATCCTGTCCAGGTGAGCTAATTCGGATATCCTTGAATCCAAGATACAATGTGAATGGAAGGGATTGTTCTGAGTTCTCTTGTGTTCAAATTCCTCTAGTTTTCCTACAGCACCTTCCCCACTGAGATTACTGGAATGTGCCCATACACTTTTCATTTCATGTTTTTCTTATACTTTGCATTACTGGTAACCAAGAATGATCTATGCAGTGTGCAGCACTGATGACTCGAATAATCTTTACATTAAAGCAGAGATGGGCAAATCCATTCCTTAAGGGCCACCGAGTGGTCAGATTTTCAGATATTCTTAAGGAATACACATGAGATTTATTTGCATTGACGCTACTTCAATAGGATGCAAATCTCTTTCATGCATATTCATTTATTTATTTTTTTCTATACCGCTATTTCGGGTAATCATAGCGGTTACAATTTGAACAACAAGTACACAGAACATTTTAACAGTATAACTGGTGCAGCAATCAGAAATATGCATTATTCAGGAGAAATAACGTATTCACCGTTTAATAACAAGAGATGCTATAAAACCAAAGGGCAGGTTCAGTAGGATCTGTATTAGATGAAGGTGAGTAGTGCCCAAAACGTTCTGTGAAGAGGTGAGTTTTGAGATGGGAATGAAAGGAAGATACGTCTGTAATGTTGCGAAGGCCAGCTGGTAATACATTCCAGAGCATTGGGGTGATATATTCAAATGCTCTCTTGCTAGTGCAGTTTTTGGTTTTGTGGATTTCAGATGGGGTCACCAGAGCATTGTTCAATTGCTCTCTTCTTTGTCGGTCATTGGGTATGACTTTGATAAGCTGTGAGAGGGTTAAAAGAATTATTTTTCTAAGGCTTTTGAAAGTAATCGTAAGTAACTTTGTATTTTATATGGCTGTGGATGGGTAACCAGTGTAAGTCATATAAGATCGGTGTTATATGGTCAATCCGGCATGAGCTGTGGATGATTCGTGTGGCTGTCTGTAGTGCCATCATGAGCATGTGTAGGGGATATCTTTGGTAGATCATGTAGTAGACTATTTACAGTAGTCTATGTGCAGGGTTATCATTGCCTGCAAATGGTTCTAAAGTCTGCTAGCTGAATTAGGGGCTTTATGTGTTGAAGCAGACGGATCTTGCTGAATATTGTTTTAGTCGTATTTTTGATGTGGGTGTGGAAAGATAGGTGTTTATCTTATGTGGTACCTAAGTATTTTACCTCAGCTTTAACTTCAAGTAAAACATCATCAATTGGTATGGTCCGTGGGGGATTTAGGTTTATAGTGATTATTAACACTTTGTTTTTTTTGTAATTGATGTTAAGGCCAAAATTCTTAAGCCATGTTGCAATTTTCTTGAAGCAATATGTTATCGGATCAAAGTTCGGTGCAGTTACGTTGAAGGGCATGAAGAGCATTATATCATCTGCATTGATGGCATAATCAATCTTGAATTGTTTAATTATTTGACAAACTGGTTGTAGATAGATATTAAATAGCAGTGCTGAAAGCGCAAATCCTTGAGGGAGGCCAGTGCTTTGAGGGTAGGAATTAGAGGATATATGTCCAATGCTTACCTGTTGAACTCTTTCAGAGAGATAGAATATGACCATTTAAGCATGGTGTTGCATAGACCGATTTGTGTTAGGTGTTGTATTTATTTATTTATTTATTTATTATTTATTTATTTTATTACAGTTTTTTATATACCGCGCTATTTACAATCAGCGCGGTTCACAGATAAACAAAGACCAGAACAACAGGCTGCTCGGTTTTACATAAAACAGGACGATAAACTTGGATTCGATAAACTTGAATAATATGGGGGTAAAACTATATACATAGAAAGTTGGTCTGTTAATTTTGATAACATGAAAGGGATTTATGAGATGTTGCTTGTGGGGAAGCTTTATGTAGGGTAGTATTTAATGAATAAGTTATGCTTGAGGGCCTTTCTGAATTGGCATATGTTAGTTATGGCACGAATTTCGGGTGGTAGGGAGTTCCAGTGTTTTGGGGCACAGAACATGAAGGCTCTGTTCGCTGTTGATCGGCTACACGTTGTTATGGCCTTCGGTGTTATTAGGGTGTTTATTGCTATATGTCTTCTGGATCTGGTATTAGACAAGAATGGATGACAGAATCAAATGCAGCAGCTATGTCAAGGAAAATTAAAACATAGTCTTGGTTATTATTGTCTATTTCCTTAATGTTTTTGTTGTATAAGACTAGCATCAATGTTTCCACACTATGGTATGGTCTGAACCCAAACTGATTGTCGTCGAGCGGAGTATGGAGGTCAATGTGGTCTTGCAATTCAATGTAGACATTTTTCTCTATTATTTTGGTGAGGATAGGTAGACTGGAGATAGGTCGGTAGGAAGA
Organism: Ichthyophis bannanicus; assembly: GCA_033557465.1. Taxonomy (NCBI): domain Eukaryota; kingdom Metazoa; phylum Chordata; class Amphibia; order Gymnophiona; family Ichthyophiidae; genus Ichthyophis; species Ichthyophis bannanicus. Next base: position 363,272,257 of record CM066033.1, on the reverse strand, counting down.
TGGGCATGATTTGTCAAGAGCATTGTTTTTTAAGATTGGACGTATGAGCATTAGATTTTATTGTTAGACATGAGAGAATGACTGTACCAAGTATTAGTGAGGCCATTCATTGAGGATTCATTTTAGAGGCTACTGAGGACAAAATACCCTATAGTTGTAATTCAAGGGAGCGGGGAGCAACTGATTGAACGGTTGCTTTTATAGGAAAGTTATGGTGCAGCAGTAAAGAGCAATAGGAGAGATAGATTGTAACAGTTTGGGACAGTTGGTAAGTTACAATGACACAGTATTAAACAATTGCTATGTTACAATGTAGCAGTGCAATACAATTCAGATACAATGTTGTAGTACGGAACATATAGTGAGATACAATGTATCCAAATAACTAAATGTGAGTGGTGGAAAATAACATTTCTTTACAGGCTATGTAATGAAGTGCAGATGCTTAGTATATGAAAGAAACTGAGTATTTCTGGTAGGTTGATAGTTCAGAGAGGGCAAAGGTAAATGTGAGCGACTCAGAGATATGAATTTAAGTAATAAGCCTGAGCCTATTGGAAAAGTAGGTTTATAGTGAAATGGGTGGTTTACCATAGCAGGGCTTGTTAGCGATCACAGAGGAGTTATGTTCATTGGTAGTATGAAGGCTTCCTTCCTAAAATTCAGGTGCCTCTATCGCAAGGACCCTGCCAAAGGGCTCTCTGGCGAGGCCCTCAGGCATGGGCCCATAAGGCGCGGGCGCGCCAGTAGCTCACCTGAATTTAAGGCACTCCCCAATGACCGGAGCTGAAGCGGGAGGCGGAACTGGAGAGTGTGTGCTGCACAAGGAGGTCCTTAGAGCAGAGACAGCAGGGGGATTACAGCAAGTCTGCTCTGCTCACATTAAGGATATTCTGAAAACTTGACAGTTTGATGCGCTCAAGGACTGGAGCAGCACAATCATGCACTAAAGCAAAACTGTTGCTGGACATTGATAGTGGTTGCTTACTTGGCAATTAAGATTTAATGCAAAAAAAAAAAATGCAGAATCATGCATTTGGGTTGCTGAGATTCAAAGGAACAGTAGAGAACTGGAGCAGAGGTGAGATGATGGGCATCAAGATGTAGAGCAAAGGGGTACTCAACTCGGTCTCTGGAGACACCAAATCAATTATGTTTTCACAATATTCATCGTGCATATAGATGAGATAGATCTGACTATTATGGAGGCAGTGCATGCAAATCTAGCTCATGCATATTCACGGTGGATATCCTGAAAATCTGTTTGGCTGGAAACGTCCCGAGGACTGGGGTTGAGAACCACTTCCATAGAGAGACTTCGAGGTAATAGTGTCTGATGACTTCAAAGTAACAAAATACAGTCTCGTCACAGTATCTGGAGCCAGAGAGAGGCTGGTGTGGACAGACAGGGATAATGAACAAAACAAAAGGAAGTGAATTATGGAACACAGATTCATCACCTGAATTAAACAGAACCCAATCAGACTAATCTTCATCCAACCAAGCATGAACATTACACACCCAAGACAAAACAGCATAAACCATAAGCCATTAACATCTTATTTCACCAATGCGCAATTGGTAAGAAATAAAATATCATTAATCTGTGTCATTGTCACAGATAACAAACCTGATATTTTCTGCATCACGGAAACATGGCTCCTAGACTCGGACAACATATTAGTCAACCAACTTAAGACTCCAGGATATAAACTATTCCAATGTCCCAGAGTAACAAAACGAGGCGGAGGTATCCTCATACTCATAAAAGAGGATAAAGCATCCCTCCTCACAGATATCCTTATCATTGACAATAACCACCTATCCCTGTACCTAATATACAGACCCCCGAATATGATACCAGATAGTTTAAATACTATCATCGAAACGGTCTGCACCTCGTCAAACAAAAAGCCACTCATCCTCTTAGGAGACTTCAATCTAGCCTCTCTACACAGCACCAATGCCACTGCATTCCTAAACTCTATGACAGATCTGGACTATCAATGCTCCCACCCACACTAGATGAAACACTCTAGACCTAGTATTCATACACAATGATATCAAACTCCTACAACCCACTCCACAAACAAACAGGTCCCGTGGTCAGACCACCACCTAATAAAATTTAAACTGCCATCTCTTCTCCCTACCACACCAGCAAACACCAGGGAAACCACTATCAGAAGATTCAAGCCATTTAACAAGGATTACTTCTTAAATGAAACCCTCCCACATCTTAACCCTAACCCAAAGAACCTAGAAGAAACAATAGCTCATTGGAATGACATCACAAATAATGCTGCAACAATAAAGGCCTCACACCAAATTAGGAAATACAAACACCAGTCAAAATGGTATACTATTGATCTAAAAAAGATTTTAAAAAATCTCCCTACAGAAGGCTGAACACACCTGGAGAACCACAAAGTCCACAGAACACAGAAACCTCTATATGAGTGCTCTTCAACACTGCAAAACCACCATCAATAATAAAAAGAAAAAATACTATTCCAGCAACTCACCAAATCCCTCAACAGCCCCAGGGAGCTATTTGATCTAGTAAAAATCTAACTCGTAAACCCACTGATGACGATCAAACCACAGACCCTGGCAGACTACTACAAGGAAAATCTAAAACCACCAACAACAGACACCACTCCCCCACTAGATGCCAATCCCACAATCAAGCACATGTGGACTTTTTCGCAGATCAAGCCAGATGCTCTCTGCAACATACTATCCAAAATCAACACTACAACATCCAGCTTAGACCCATGCCCAGTCAGCTGGATAAAGGCAACTAAGACAGAGCTATCACCCTTTATACTCACCACTGTAAACTCATCTCTGATACAAGGACACATATCACCATTACTAAAACAAGCTATGATCTGCCCTATCCTAAAAATAACTCCCTAGGCAAAAAACATTCCCACATCATATAGACCGATATCTAGCCTCCGTTTTATGACTAAGGTAATCGAGAAAATAATCCATATCCAACTTCAGGGGCACGTAGACACACATTCCCCCTAAATGAACATCAATATAGCTTCAGGCCACACCATGGCATAGAAATGCTTTTTCTTGTCCTATTTGACAAGCTGATATGCGGAATAGATTATCCTAAACAAGCATTTATCCTTATATTCTTAGACATTACAGCCACATTCAACAGTATCAACCACAATATAATGCTCAACAGACTTCAACAAATAGGGATAGAAGGGACCATTCTACAATGGTTCCAATCGTACCTATCAAACCGAACACAAAAAGTCAAAATTGGACAACACACATCAGATCCATACAAGCAAGAACAAGGCCTACCGCAAGGCTCTGCCCTTTCGGCTCATCTTTTCAATGTTTACCTCCAGTCAATTTGCACCATTTAAAAAAAAAATTCTGTGTATATTACCACATATATGCAGATGATATAATGCTATATCTCCCATTCAACATCAATAACCCCACCCCCTTCAAATTACAGACTGCTTCAGGGAAGCAGCAAAGTGGTTTAACAATCATAATCTCCGCATCAACCTCAACAAAACAGAGATGATGTATATATTTATTTATTTATTTAACCAGTTTTCTTTACTGCCTTATCCTTCAATCAAAGCAGCTTACATTATGACCAGAAAAGCAGTTTACATATAGAACCAGAAACCAGAACTTTTCACCACCCACAATAGTCAGCCGTAACGATACAGACTTCCCGGTAAAAAATGAAATAAAATATCTGGGAGTTATCTTAGACCAGTCACTCAGCATGACTACACATATAAAGTCTACTACAAAGAAAATCTACTACAAACTCCAAATGATACAACAGCTAAGACCCCTATTCACAAATCAAGACTTCAGATCAGTCCTCCAGGCACTAATTACCCCACACTTCCACTTTTGCAACAAATATTACAGGGCCTACCTAAACATACCCTAAATCGACTTCAGATGGCCCAGCACGTAGCAGCAAGAATAACCTGGAAGGCTCATATAATAGGACATATCACGCCAGTCCTATATAACTGGCTCCGAGTCCAAAGCCACATAAACTACTCTAATGACAACATTCAAACTCATTAGAGATATAGCACCATCCTATCTCACAACACTCCTCACCAAACCAGAAGACCCAGTCTAACAAGAAGCTCCACACAAAACAAACTGGCAGTCCCATCTGACTTCCGCAAATCTACCCGAGCCACTAACTACAGAACATTCACATACTTTGCACCTGTTCTATGGAACAAATTGTCCCAGGTACTAAGAGTAGTAAAAGACCTTGCCACATCCCATAAAGAACTAAAAACACATATTTTTAAACTGCATTTTGGAAAATCACACGTGTCCTTAAACCCTGACCCTACCTAAGACCATATCTAAACCCCACAGACCGCAACCACAACCACATACTGCAAGCACTTCCTCATCTACATCCCCCGAAGTACACTGCCATTCCAGTCGGTCCACCACTGGACCATAGCCTACATCCAATTCATGCCTCATTGTATCTAGTTCATCAGGACTACTAGTCTAGTCACAAGTTCATTGTTCATTATATATACAGGGTGGCCCAAAAAAAGTGAGAACATCTCGTAGCATACAAGTTATTTAAAAATTCAAAAAGACAGATGTAAACGATTGATAAAGACATTATATAGCTAAAAAAGGTAAATAAGTAAACTTTAAGATTTTAATTTATGAGATGCTCTCACTATTTTTGGGCCACCCTGTACATAGTTATTGAACTGTTACATGTAATTTGAGTTATTACTCTTGTTCATTGTAAACCTCATTTGGTCCCTGGGAAAAGCGGTATATAAATGCAAATAAATGCAAATAAAAGTGATAATCCATCTGTACAGATCTGGTGATGAGAACATACCGAGAATAATGTGCCATCCTCTGGAGGCAGGTCATTTATCAGGACCTGCTAACACACATCACTCAACCGCTATAACTAATACAAAACACTGCAGCAAGAATAATATCTGGCATACCAAGGGACACCCACATATCCTCAACTTTATTTATTTATTTATTTAACTTCTCTTATATACCCCGCTATTACATATCAGTGTGGTTTACAATAAACAAACACATTACTATGCGGACGGGCCACAGAGTATTTACATTGAACAAGGGTTAAAACTTGGATTCAACTGGGGGTAACGTATCTACAACATTATTTACAGTACAGCTTACTTTAAAACAGTTGCACTGGCTCCCCATTATTCTAAGATCTAAATCACTCACCATCATCTTTAAAATAATTCACCAGCTGGCACCAGAAATACAAAACCGACGAGCGACCACCAGAAACCTACTGCTCGGACCAAAGGCAAAGACAAAGGCAAAACAGTTAACATGCAACAGACCATCGCTTTGGAACTCTTTATCGAAAGATATACGAGCCGTAACCGACCTACAGGATTTTCACAAAGCATTAAAGACATTCCTATTCACAGAACACTAAGCCAACATAACCTCACGAACACCTTCTAGTCCCACCTTACCCTGTCATCCTCCCATAGCTTACCCTCACCCCTTCCAATACTCCAAGATAACCGAATGATCTGAACCTGAGGATCTAATGATCCGTTGTAATATATTACTGTATAACAGTTCACTGCAATTCCTATGTTATTTGCATTTTTCCAAGTTACTCCACCTTTTCATTGTATAGTTGTCATTGTTATGCTGTAAAGATCATAAGATATGCCATACTGGGTCAGACCAAGGTCCATCAAGCCCAGTATCCTGTTTCCAACAGTGGCCAATCTAGGTCATATATACCTAGCAGTTTCCCCAAAAGACACAGGTTCCACACTGCTTGTACTGGGTCAAGCATAGATATCCTGGGTCCCTTCTTAATAATGGTTTATGGACCTTTCCTTCAGAAACTTGTCCAAACCTTTTTTAAACCCAGCTACACTAACAGCCTTTACTACATCCTCCGGTAACAAATTCCAGAGTTTGATTGCATGTTGAGTGAAAAAATATTTTCTTTTATTAGTCTTAAATAGTTTACCCTGTAGCTTCATTGCATGTCCCCTAGTCTTTCTATATTCAGATAACGTAAACAATCGATCTACGTTTACCCGTTCCACTCCGTTCATTAATTTATAGACTTCTATCATATCTCCCCTCAGCCGTCTCTTTTCCAGGTTAAAGAGCCCTAACCTTTTTAGCCTTTCTTCATAGAAGTATCCTTCCATCCCCTTTACCATTTTGGTGGCTCTTCTCTGAACCTTTTCTAATAACACTATATCCTTTTTAAGATACGGCGACCAGAATTGCACACAATATTCAAGGTGCGGTCTCACCATGGAATGATATAGAGGCATTATAATATCTTCTGTTTTATTTTCCATTCCTTTCCTTATGATACCTAGCATTCTATTTGCTCTCTTGGCCGCCGCTGCACACTGGGCCGATGGTTTTAACATGTTATCCACAATGATGCCTAAATCTTTTTCCTGGGTGGTGGTTCCTAATGTGGAACCTTGCATCGTGTAACCACAGTTTGGGTTGTTCTTCCCTAGATGCATAACTTTGCACTTGTCCACATTAAATTTCATCTGCCATTTTGATGCCCAATCTTCCAATTTATCAAGATCCTCTTGCAATTTTCCACAATCCTCTTGGGTTTTAACAATTTTAAATAGTTTTGTGTCATCTGCAAATTTGATAACCTCACTCGTTATTCCCCTTTCCAGGTCATTTATGAATATGTCAAAAAGCAGCGGACCCAGCACAGATCCCTGGGGTACACCACTATTCACCTTTCTCCATTGGGAAAATTGGCCATTTAGCCCTACCCTCTGCTTTCTATCTTTTAACCAGTTCCTGATCCACAGTAGTACACTGCCTCCTATCCCATGACTTTTTAGTTTTGCCAAAAGTCTCTGATGAGGGACCTTGTCAAAGGCTTTCTGAAAGTCCAGATACACTATATCAACCGACTCACCTTTGTCCACCTGTTTATTCACACCTTCAAAAAAACATAACAGATTAGTAAGACAAGATCTTCCTTGTCTAAAGCCATGTTGGCTGTCTCCCATTAGGCCATGACTATCTACATGCTGAGTAATTTTGTTCTTTATGATGGTTTCTACCATTTTTCCCAGTACTGATGTCAGGTACACCGGTCTGTAGTTTCCCGGATCACCCCTGGAACCCTTTTTAAAAATTGGCATTACATTGGTGATCCTCCAATCTTCAGGTATTACAGATGATTTTAATGAAAATTCACAGATTGCTAATAGCAGGTCTGCAATCTCATATTTCAGTTCTTTCAACACCCTTGGATGTATACCATCCGGCCCAGGTGATTTGCTACTCTTCAGTTTATTTAATTGTTGTAATACATCTTCCCGATGTATCGATATTTCCTTCAATTCTTCCGCACCTTTAAATACCACTTCAGTCCATGGGTAACATCCCTACATCTTTCTCAGTAAAGACCAAAGCAAAGAATTAATTCAGTCTCTCTGCTATTACCTTGTTGCCTCTTAGTGCCCCTTTAACCCCTCTATCATCTAATGGACCTACTGACTCTCTCACAGGTTTTTTTGCTATGAATGTACTTGAAAAAGTCTTTATTTCGCATTTTTGCTTCCGCAGGAAGCTTCTTCTCAAAATCTCCCTTTGCCTGCCTTATCAATGCCTTGCATTTCACTTGCCAGTGCTTGTGCTGTTTCCAGATTTTGTCATTTGGCTCTTTTTTTCCATTTCCTGAAAGATACTTTTTTGGCAACAACAGCCTCTCTGACCTCACCTTTAAACCATGCTGGCAGCTTTTTGGGCTTCCTTCCACTTTTCTTAAAGCATGGAATACAGCTGGTCTGGGCTTCCAAGATAGTATTTTTCAACAACACCCAAGCTTGATGTAAGTCTTTAACCTTTGCAACTGCTCCTTTTAGTTTTTTCTTAACTATTTTCCTCATTTTATCATAGTCTCCCTTTCGAAAGTTAAAAGATAGTACTGTGGATTTCCTTACTATCCCTCCTCCACTAATTAAATCAAACGCTATCATGCTATGATCACTATTGCCAAGTGGCCCCAACACCCTTATCTCTGCACCAGATCTGGTGTTCCACTAAGGACTAGGTCTAATATGGCTTCCCCTCTGGTCGGTTCATGAACCAGCAGCTCAAAGAAGCAATCCTTTATTTCAACTAGAAACTTTATCTCCCTAGCATGTCCTGCCGTGACACTGACCCAGTCGATACCGGGGTAATTGAAATCACCCATTATTATTTCTGCGCTGTAACGTTTGTTAGCTTCCTTGATTTCTTTGAGCATTTCATCATCCATTTGTTCATTCTGGCCAGGTGGTCGATAGTACACCCCCACTGCCATCGCCTTCCCCTTTTTACATGGAGTTTCAATCCATAGAGATTCTACAGCAAATTTTGTTTCTGCAAAACTTTAATTCTTTCTGACTCAATGCCCTCTCTAACATAGAGCGCAACCCCTCCACCAATTTGATCAGCTCTATCATTACAATATAGTTTGTACCCAGGTGTCACAGTATCCCACTGGTTCTCCTTCCACCATGTCTCTGATATTCCAATCATATCTAACCTCTCATTTAGTGCTATATATTCTAACTCTCCCATCTTATTTTTTAGACTTCTTGCATTTGCATACAAGCATTTTAGAGACTGTATTTTATTCATATTAATCTGGCTATTGGTAGACATGGGTAATTTGGGATCTTTAAGCTCTGTCTGCTCCATACTCAAGGGCATTTGGGCTACTTTACTCTTTTTTGGAACCTCTCTGCTTTTGGTAGTATCCTTCAAGGATACATTCTTCTGAACCATACGCTCTTGGGCGACTGTCGGCTTTCCCCTATTATCTAGTTTAAAAGCTGCTCTATCTCCTTTTTAAAGGTTAATGCCAGCAGTCTTGTTCCATCCCGGTTAAGGTAAAGCCCATTCCTTTGGAAGAGCCCCTCCTTTCCCCAGAATGTTTCCCAGTTCCTAATGAATCCAAAACCCTCATCTCTGCACCATCGTCTCATCCACGCATTGAGACTCTGGAGCTCTGCCTGCCTTTTGCGTCCTGCGCATGGAACAGGAAGCATTTCGGAGAATGCTACCCTGGAAGTTCTGCATTTCAACTTCCTACCTAAAAGCCTAAATTTAGCCTCCAGAACCTCCCTACCACATTTTCCTATGTCATTGGTACCGACATGTACCAAGACAGCAGACTCCTCCCCAGCACTATCTAAGACCTTATCTAGGTGGCGCGTGAGGTCCACTACCTTCGCACCAGGCAGGCATGTTACCAGGCAATCCTCATGTCCACTAGCCACCCAGCTATCTACATGCCTAATGATCGAATCACCAACTATAACGTCTGTCCTAACCCTTCCCTCATGGGCACATGGCCCTGGAGAAACTTCCTCAGTGCGAGAGGGTTTTACATCACCTGGAGGACAGGTCCTAGTTACAGGATCACTTCCTGCCACACCAGGGTGATGCTTTCCTGTCACATGACCTCTCTTCTCCATGGCAACAGGGATGCTGCCAGACTGGAGGTGGGACTTCAGGACTATATCCCTGTAGGTCTCGTCTATGTACTTCTCTGTCTTTCTTATGTTTTTGAAGTCTGCTACTCTAGCCTCTCGAGAACAGACTCGTTCCCTGAGAGCAAAGAGCTCCTTGCACCTAGTGCACACTTAAGACCTCTCACCAACTGGGAGAAAATCATACATGTGACACTCAATGCAAAAGACTGGAAAGCCCCCATCTCGCTGCTGGACTGCTGTCTGCATCTTAGTTTTAAGCTTGTGTTTAGATCTTTAAGTTCTTTACTTACTAAGGGTTGCTATGGATATTTATACTAATAAAACTGTACCTAATACGTTTAATATACCTTGTTCACCTGAAGCTTAATTAATCTCAGGTCCTTAGTGTATGACTGATTTGGGTAATGAGCTTCACCTGAGAGCACCTCCTTTCCTTTAAGATGTGCAAGTACCTATAAAGCTACGATTATCCCAGGGGTGGGTGGGTGTTGGGGAGGGAGGGAGGGAAATAACACTTATTAAAAGAGGGCTACTACAAAGTGCCCTGTCCTGTGCTTTTGAGGTAAGCTGTGACCAACGTCCTGGGTGATTAACAGTCCTTGCTTGGATAGAAGGAGTCTTTCAAAATGGCCTTTTGACCTGCCACCTGGTGTTAACACCTATTGAAAAAGTTTCACAGATCTCTTGCCCCCTAGGTAGAAGGCCTCTTTGTAAAGGTCTCTAGAAGACTTTATTTGTTGCTCACAGAGTACTGACCCTGTTTTGCCTTTTATTCTAAGTTATATTCTGATTTGATTTAAATTACAGCTCTTTGCTGCTGCTAGGCTCTGACTTATTATGAAATTTAAACTACAAGCTCTCTGCTGGGTTCTAAATCTAACCAGAAAGCTCTTTTCTGTGTATTAAAGTTAAACTAGACGTACTTTGCTGAATGGAAGACAGGGTGGTATAAAAGATCTGTTAAATAAATAAATACCTCTGAAAGGTTGCAGACCAGCTAGAGGAAGTCCAGAAAACACTTCCAAATTTGTTCAGGGTCTCCCCTATGACATAAGCACCTAAACTGGTATATCCACAGCGCTTCTCAACTTTTTTAGCACTTTTTCCCTTTAAAAATCAGGTGCAGAGTAATTCTGCAAGGCACAGCTAGATTTTCATGTGTTTTTATGTGTGTAATTTTAGTGATTTACACATGTAAATGAACATTTACACGCAGTGTTTAGCCAGTCGCTATTCTGATACTATGTGCCGCACACCAATAGTGCACACTTTCACTGTGGGGGGTGCACAGGGTGGAGTTTACTTCACAGGGCCGGTGCAGGAACACGAGGTGTCCTAGACGAATCTTATTTCAAGCACCAAGCCTCCCACTCTGACAGCCTCCTTTTCTGCCCCTCTACGGGACGTGCCGTGGCGGGACCGACATGTCAGAATTACCTTCAGTGTTGTTCGTGCATCTGACCCCCATGCAAAAGGAAATGGAATCATAAAGGGGCAGAAGCTCGAATGGCACTGCAGCGCCAAAAATCTCTGCCAAATATGTGTGTTTCTCTACTTTGAAATCCTGTAAAACTATTTAAGTGCCAGGGTGTAATCCCTTCCTGCCGTGACAGGTTTTGTTTTCCTAATAGGAGAGGCTAGCAAAGAGCCATGGATCTCAGTGTGGCTTCTGCACGCCAGGCATCGTCATGTCCATGTACACGTTACTGCGCAATAACCCTGAGCCCACCATGGAAGAAATAGAAAACGCTTTCCAAGGTATGAACAGCAGGTCTGGGTAGAGCCAGATGCCTCTTCCTATCTCTATGTCTCAATCTCCTTATTTCCGAGAAGACAGAAACAAAAGCCTTATCCACTGAGGAGCATCTAAGCACCTACATTTGGGCACCTAGTAAACTAGATGCGTGATTGAGGCACTCAGCAGGGGGAAATCTCCCAAACCACGCCAAAGTATATACCTGCTCTAGGCATGAATAGGCACTGGAAAAATGCTTGTTCTGCCACCATTAGGAGGGTGTGGAGAAGGAGGAACATTCGTATCCCCTATAGGACTCATTCCATCCAAGACATCCAGCCCCTCTGTACATCCGGTCTGAGCCAGACATACAGAGGTGCTCACAGTTCTGATCCCATGGGGCACCTCTAGCCCCGCGGGATCAAAATCACGAACAGGCCTGATCCCAGCTAACTCAGTCAGGGCTCTACAATGGAGCTGCGGCACCATTGCATCCGGTGACCATGGCACCGCGGCTCCATTGTAAAGCCACGATCCTGGCCACCGGACTTCAAAGGTGATTTCCCCACAGCCTGACCCCCAATCTGGCCTCCTAAAGCCAGGGTCAGACTGCGGCAAATGTCCTCAGGCCCCCCTGCTCCATCCGCGCCCTGGACCTGAAAAAAAAAGTCCAGGGAAGTTATTCCACCTTGTAGAATCAGCCCTGTACGTCCAGGGCCAGTGACCGCCCACCGCCTGCCCAGACTCTGCCCCCGAGCCACCTCTTCCCTGCCCCCATCTAACTTCCCCGCACAACCCGCGGGAAAGTTAGACACCGGCGGGGAAGGCACGAATAGCGGGGATGGGATGTCCATCCCCTCTATTCATGTGACAGAATAACTCTCTATATGTTCTATATTGACAATGATTACTGATGGGGAATGAGGGCTCTTGTTTTTATATGTCCACATTGATGGTTGTCCCTGTATGCAAACTAGCATGAGATAGAAGTCCCCGACCCAGGGCAAATAGCTGGAACTTAGAACTGGGTTTATGTATTCACAATTCATAACAGTCAGTAGTCATGAGTTAAGCAAACTACTATAGGAAGGTCATTGTGAGGCCTAAGATTACTTTTTAAAAAAACTACAGAGGTCTCTGCTGCAGACTGGGGAAATGGTGACTGTTTAGCATGTAGCAGGACCCCTAATTTTCCTGTATTTTTCAAAAGAGTAAAATTCTGGAACGTGCTCATAACAGATGAGGTGTGTGTGACGTGATTCAATGGAGGAGAGGCCAGTGGGGATTCCCATCTTAGGTTTTGAAGGGAACTATTTGTGACATCGCATGGAAATGTGCCTTTCATCTAGGAACTGTGAGAATATTTTGGGTCCCTGCTTCAGAGATATGTGTGTGGTGGTGGGTGATGTAATGGGGGTTGTGTTACACCTCAAAAATCCCAGTATTAGTAGATAGTATCTGATGGGAACTATGAAATAAACCGTGTAAGAGGGGCTGGGGGATCTTCCTCTCAGAGAAGTCCAGAGAATGAGAGAGGAAGAGTATATTGAATTGTAGGTTGTTCTGAGGAGAGCAGGGGAGAAGGAGAGGCTGAAAGAGTCTTTGGCTAGGGCATCAGACTGGGAGGGTGTCCTGGATCATCTGTTAAAGGGATCATTGCAAGGATACTACATCCTAAGCCTACTCGGCTTAACTGGAAATTGTCATAGGAGAAGGAATAAGCAGTGGGGGTCTTCTGGAAAAGTGCCAGGGCTCTGTGGCCAGTACAGCACTTGCTTAGAGCATGAGGAAAGAAGAAAGAGACCCTGCACGGGGCCTGAGAAAGTGAGGAGACGTGATCAGGGAGGAGGAAGGGTCTTTCTGTCAACGGACCTGATAAGGAGATCAACAACAGAATGAGAAGAAGTACATGTAGGAGACTGAAACCCCAAGGTCCAAGGACTGCAAGAAACTGCACTTGTGTGGAACATCCAAAAGAATTGTTATATTACACCTGTGAGTTTTAGTTTTTGATTAATCCATGTTTTGTCTACTTTGAGGAGCTGTTAAATAGGTAAAACTTTCTACTTCTTGCACCTTACTCTGAAGGCAGAAGGCTTCCGGCTTAGGCCTTGAGAGAGGTTCTTCCAGGACCCTTTGGCTCTGTGTGCTGTGAGTGTGTTGCCCTTTCTTGTTCTGCTTGTAAGCCGCAGATACCACCAAATAAATCTTTTGTAGCAGCAGTGGGCTGCCATCACCCCATGCTAGGTTGGACTAGCTATGTAGAAAAAGCCCTGTCCTTAGAATGTTGCAAGCTTTTTAGTGGGAGAACTTGCCTACATTGGAGCAGAGGCTTTGAACAGGGCTTTAAGTTACTGCAAATTCATTTTCATTTAAACATTCTTGTGTTTTGAGTGCACTTTTATATTAAGGGTTTCACCAGGGCTGGTGCTACCATTAGGCAAAGTAGGCAGTTGCCTAGAGTACCAGCCCACCAGGGGCACCCATTGCCGGCATTGCCGCCCCTCTCCAGGGCCTGCAGTGACAGCAACATCCCCAAACTGTGAGGCAGCACTTACCTGCACACACCGACCCCACATCGCAATTATTTTTGCTTTCTATCTCCGCCCCCCTTCAGCGCAGACTATAAAAGATTTTTCGGTGTGTAGTATGAATATAAAGATGTGAGTGGATTAGACAGCAAGGGTGAGCACCCTTCCCTATCCACTTCCTCTTCTTGGGGGAGCCAGATAATTTAGAGCGCACGTCTTCCGACGGGGACGTGTATGATTTGGTTCATCTTCAGCTCCCCAGTCTTTTCAATTCTACCATGGGATTTCTCTGTTAACTAATTTTATTCCAGGGCCGGCGACTGCCCTGTTTAGTGGAAACATTTTGTTATCATCTTTGTATAAGATTTCAGTTGTATCTATAAATGGGAGGTATGGGGGAATCTTAGCATTAGGAGACAGATTAGAAATGCTGTTTATTTGCTTCCGATCCCTTTGATGCACAAACGGGTTAATATGTTGGCTTAAGTCTTTCTGTACTTAAATTGGTACTGATTAACTCAAGGTTAGTTCAATCAGAAACTGCTGTGGTGGCAAATTTAGTGCATGATAACTTGTTGGGTTTTATTATGCATTACAGAAATGTGGCCAAAGGCAGGGGACAATCTTAACTGTATCAGAATGTTGTCCTGCTGGTTTTCCTTTTATTCTCTGTGACTGATGTAAATTTTAAGGGGGGAGGAGTGGTAGTTTGGGTGTGTATTTCTGTCTCATGCAAAGCTATGTCACTTGCTCAACCATTAAGGACAGAACCTGTGTTCTTATAAATGGGATTACAGAGCACCAAGTGTACTGTCACTTCTTTTAGTGACCTTCTGTAACTAATATATTGTGTGCTGCAGTTGGAGGAACCCCGCTCTGTAATTATTGGTGGATTTTAATGTGCATGTTGTTTTATTGCCAGGTATGAGGAACAATTTTTGTTTCATTTTCTGGGTTTTCTCAATTTCTGACGTCACCTACACATATTAAGATCCATATTCTGGATTTGGTGTGTTTGTTTAGTGACACATTCTCCTGCTGATGGATTTATGATTTAAATGATCCCCCTCCCCCCCCCCCCCCCCCCCCCCCCCCCCCCGTTATAAGGTCAGATCACCATGACTTCTCCTTTAAAATTTTTGGTTGTGGTTTTTCGAAACGCCATCTTTACAAGCCTAGATTTAGGCAGCCTAGGCGACTGCCTAGGGGCACTAAATTCTGAAGCTGACAAACACCCAACATAAAGAGCCGCTTGCTCCAGTTAACTTTAAGGCCATGTGCATCTGCTCCTTAAAAGGAGTGTGACTGGCTCTGTGGCCTTATACTGCTTCTTTCCCATCCCTCCATCATTTTGATCTGACACCCCTCAGCCCTGAACCCCACCCTCTGGGGTGTTAACAGAGCTCCTTTCCATGGTTTAATTCTGATCTGAGGGGCTTGACCTTAACAGAACACAACCCGAGTGATGTTGGAGGAAGACCAATAAAGAAAATGATAAATTAGCTTATAGATCCTATTGGAGTGACATTGTAAAGGATTAAGTGGGTCAATGTTTAACTACAGCAGTTTGCAGCAGCTAACCCCCCCCCCCCACCCCCAGATATTCAGCCCCAGTATTTGGATAGCGGCTGGCACCTGAATAACTGGTCACTACTATCATCGCCATTGGCATAGTGGCTATTTCCAGAGCTGCTGTAGAGAGCATAGCCAGAGAGGGATTTAGAGCAGCTTTATGTTGTCCTAAGCTATATGGCTAGCTGTCTATTTAGTGGTGGTGAAAATTGCTCCTATACAGGTAAATTGTAGCTCCGCCCTCACTCTGTCCCTGGACCGCCCCATGATATGTGGATAGTACTGGGGTGAGCAGAGATAATATTCACTGGCACTATCAGTATAGCACCAGTAAATATCACTCTTGCTAGCAGTTATGCATTTGGATAAGCACTTCTGAATATTGCCCCTAAAGAGTCTAAGAGGCATCACTAGGAAGGGAGAGGGCAATTGCAGAGGACAGTGGCTTCCAGAGGGTGTCGGCAATGCAGAGCCCAACTAGATAACCTCAACTGCAGCAGCACAAATCCAAGATGTCATGAAAAAAGAAGCGCACAAATGGCAGCTTTTTTATTCTTCTTTAGAGCGCCTTCCCAGGTCTCTGGAGCATGTGGCTTTATTAAAGTCTTCATTTCTGGTGTGGTCTTGAAACTGCTTCCATACATTAGAGAAGAAGCATTTAATAAGTGCTGCATGCTCCAGCGACCCAGTAAGGAGTTCTGAATACATTTTAAAACAGCCAGCATTTCTGTCACTGTCAATGGTCCTCAGAGGGATATAGTGGACTTACAGGTAGGGGAGTAAGGGGGAGAGGCTGAACTAGTCTGGACTGAAGGGGGGGAGGGGAAAGGGATTCATGCTGGGCTGGGAGGGGAAGAAGGGGAAAGATGGGATTTATTGGGCTGGGCTGGATTGGGAGGGGAGAAGGGGGAAGGTGGGAGATACTGGGCTGGGCTGGACTGGTAGGGGAGGAAGGGGAAGTAAATGAATGGGAGTAGAATGGAAATAAAGTTGGGGAATTGATAAAAGGGTCATTCAGAGACTCATCAGGGATAAGAGACTGAAAAAAGGGACTGTAGAGAGTGAAAAACAGGGAAAGAGCTTGAGCTGGTGAGGGAGGCACAGATAAGTAGATTCTCCATGGACAAGCAGGACGTGTCAGCCACACCTGGTGACATCATCTGACAGCACCATGGACACAGAGGTGCTGTCCCATAGCTTAGAAAGGCAAAGCCTTTCTGAGCATGTGCCAAGGTGACCCCACCTTAGGCCTGTGTCTACCTGGGCCAGTCTTGTTCTTTCCACCCAGCCAGCAGGACGGAATTCCAGCTCTCCTCATCCTACCAAAATAACTAAAGACAAGATATCCAAAGACAAATAAGAAAAACCCAAACCTGGCTTCAAGAAGTGCCCCAGATGTGGGCAGAAGATGATTTCAACGGAGTCCCATCTGGTAGAAGACTGCTCCAGTTGCTCTAAAATGTCCCCAAGGGCTCATTGATCTTGAAGCCATGCCCTGAGGGAGTTTCTGGACTCCATTGCACAGTCCTCCGTGTTGCATTCTGCCCAGAAACGCAAGCCCAATGAACATAAATGCCGGTCTGATGACCCCCGGGTTAATGCCCTGGCTTCTGCAGGAGACCGCATGGCTGTCGCTATCTTGGACATGACCTCTGCCTCATCTGCTTCATGCATTTCTGGGCAGAATGCATACCCAGGGCCTCTATTTCTGGTGGAGAGCAGCTACCGGGACTCCCATCCAATGAACAGCTTCCTTTAGCATCAGCTGCCAGACCCAGACACCTTCATGAGGCCTCCCCAGCGTCCTGGCTCTCAGTTTCTCCTCTTCCGGGTGCATCCTTGCCCTCTGAGAGTGCCATTAGTCGGCACCATGACAAGCCCAGTCAACGTGCCGAGGGGGCAAGCTGTCACCACGACACGCACAGAAGCCCTTCACGGTGTCGGCAAGAGCTCATTGATGTCAGCCTGTCCCTCCCCCCCCCCACTTCCCCCGAGCCCAGAAGCACCCAAGGCAATACAGGCTCAGCAGCAACAGCAGCACCACCAGCAGATTCTGCAGCTCTCGCCACCACGGACATAGCAGTCGGAGGAGTCCTTATTTTGGCTGCAGCGGCAGGAGGGGGGCGAGGAGCAATTCTTGGGACAGCAGCAGTAGTAGCAGCTGCAGGATCTAGCAAAGGGAGAGACACTGTTCTAGACAAGCCCACCGGCAGAACAGCAAGCAGAGCACCAGCCAGAAACCAGGTACCTCCGCCCAGACAACAGAGGCACCTCCCAGCCTGCCGCCATGCTCAACTTGTGGGCATAATTCTTGGCATCACGTGTGGGCCCCCTTGGAGAGTCTACAGGGAATCCTCCACAGTCCTCGCCAGCCAGTGCACCGCAAAGGGGACAGTCTCCCTGTCTTTTTTCAAGGAGGCCTGGGCGGCCATAACAACCAATAAATGGGTGTTGGAGATCATAAGCCCCACCAATTCAAGATTCCCCACAGCTGCACCCCCCCTGCAGTTGCTCACCACCATGGAGTCGGAGCTTCACACCATCCTAGCAGCCAGAATGATAGAGCAGGTACCGACCAACGAGATCAACTCGGGCTTCTATTCTTGGTACTCTCTCATTCCAAAGAAGTCAGGGGTAGTACATCCTATCCTTGACCTTCACAAACTCAACAAGTTCATCCACAAGGATGTTTTCAGAAATACTCACTGGGGACCATCCTACCCTTCCTACTACCCAATGAACGGCTTGCATCGCTGGACCTGCAGGATGCCTATACCCATATCCCCATCCAACCACCCTACCATTAATACTTGAGGATTTAAAGAGTACTCCCCTTCAGAGTACCAATATAGGGTACTTCCTTTCAGACTTTCACTAGCCCATGGGTCTTCACAAAGTGAGTGGCAGTTGCAGTAGCATGTCTCAGGAAATCTGGCATCTGCATTTTTCCCTACTTGGATGACCAGCTCATCTTGGGCCCCTCACAGTAGGAAGTAGAGATATCAGTGCAGCATGCACTTACAACACTGTCTTCACTGGGGTTCCTGATCAAGAAGTCACAGCTCCAGGCCACCCAATCACTAGAATTCATCGGTACCTCGCTACAGATCCCCAGGCCCGAGCCTTCCTGCTGCAGCGCTGAGCGGACACCATCGTCACATTGACACTGTTCGTATCTACCTCACCCACCGCTTCAGCCAGGTCGATCTTATGTCTCCTGGGGCACATGGCAGCGACCACACAGGTCCTCCCACTGGTGAAACTATGGCACTTCCATTGGCACCTGCGCTGAAACTGGAACCAGCACTCACAGCCTCTGTCCCACAGAATCACCTTGGACTAGGGCACCCGCTCAGCACTTGGCTGGTGGATACAGTGTGAGCACCTTGCCTGGGGATGACTATTCCAACCACCCCAACATGACCTGGTCATCACCACAGATGCCTCCACAATGGGGTGGGGAGCACACCTCCAGCAGGTTCACACTCAAGGGACCTGGACCATCCAGAAACGCCAGTGCCATATCAACCTGCTGGAACTATGAGCCTGCAAGCCTTTGCATCATGGATCCCCAACAAAGTGGTGCTGATCCAAATGGACAACCAAGTAGCGATGTTCTACATCAACAAACAGGGAGGCATGGAATCCCTAGCCCTCTGCTGAGAAGCCTACAAGACCTGGACCTTTGCCCTAGCCAAGGGCTGCTTCCTCTGGGCCTCTTACCTTCTTGGGGAACTCAACCAGCTAGCAGACTGTCTGAGCCGCACGCTGCAACCGCATGAGTGGTCCCTTGACCCCGGTGTTGTGGAATTCCTATTTGAGCAGTGGGGCCCGGCCAAGATTGACCTCTTCACCCACCCCTCCAACTCAAAATGCCAGCAGTTCTGTTCCAGACACCCGGCAGCCCACAGCCTGGTGATAGACGCCTTCGACCTCCACTGGGGCGACAGGGGCATACTGTATGCTTACATCCCCCACACTGCTCATCACCAAGACTATCCAGAAAATCATCTCCAACAGGGCAACAGTGATTCTCAATGCCCCCTACTGGCCAAGGCAAATATAGTTACCTTACTTCCAATGCCTGGACATCTGCCTGCCATGGCATCTACCTCTGAAAACGGATCTTATCACCCAGGATGGGGGGAATATGGTCCACCCCAATTTGCCAACGCTTGCCCTGACAGTCTGGAAATTGAGAGGGCACAGCTGTCTGTTCTCCACCTATCCACGGATGTCCAACAATTCATCCTCACAGCTAGGAGGTAATCGACTTGATGCCTGGTGTGCCAGGACAGGGGTAGAACCCCTATCCTGCCCCCTTCCATGCATCCTTTAGTATCTCATCACATTCACCGCACAGGCCTCAAGACCTCAACCATCAAGGTCCAACTGTCGGCCATTGCAATGCTCCATGATGGCTTGACAACCAGCCCATTTCCGTGCACCTGCTGGTTGCTAGGTTCATGAAGGGCCTGGCCAACCTCAGACCCTCAGTTCACCAACTGGTACCCACCTGGGATCTCAACATAGTCCTGCAGCAACTCACACAGGACCCCTTTGAACTGCTCCAGGAGGCACCCATCAAGTAGACCACATGGAAAACACTCTTCCTAGTTGCCATCACCTCAGCACGCCAGGTAAACGAGCTACAGGCACTGGTGGCACATCTTCCATGCTCCATAGTTTACAAAAACTGCCAGCCTCCAGACACACCCCAAGTTCATCCCCAAGGTGGCATCCATGTACCACATCACAGGCCATCAAACTGCCCATGTTCTGCCTGGAGTCGCACAGCATACCCGAGGTGCGTCGCTTACACACCCTAGACTGCGTCTGGTCCCTAAGAATCTATCTCGACAGGACAGTAACCCTATGTCAGGGAGACCAACTGTTTGTCTCCTTCTACCCCAAAAGACAAGACTGCCTTGTCACGAAGAGAACTCTCTCCCAGTGGATCACCTCCTGTGTTGCCTTCTGCGACTCTCGCTCTGGCACAGAGCCCACGGGCCAAGTCAGGGTTCACAGACTCCAGGCAATGGCAGCCACCCTGGCAAACCTGGGTGCCGTCCCAATCCAACATATCTGCAGGACCGCCAACCTGGTCCTTTAGCTTCACCTTCCAGGGGCACTAGTGCCTAGACCAACTGGCGATGTCCAACAGCTCCTTTGGCTGTACCATCCTCAGCATGGCCACACAGAAGAACCAGGCCCTAACACCACAGGACCAAAGTCGTGAGCATGGCATGGAGCCGGACCAGACAACATAGACTGATCCAACCCTGCTGCCACTGGTTATTGCTATTATTGCAGTTGCTTTAGCTGTGTTGTTATACCAGGGCCACTGATCCCCATGTATCAGTGGTCACAGGCTTAATGGGCCTATGTCTATGGAGACTGCAGTACAGCCTTGTCAGTACAAGTCCTGCCCACTTGTACAGTTATGTTCATGTGGTTATGTTCAGGTGATCAGCTGTTGCCGGTCCACCGCTGCTATGTTCTTGTTGTATAGTTAATCCTGTTGTTGAATGTTGAAGTCAACACTCTGACTACTCTCTGTTCAACCAGGGGGCTTCATCCCTCCACAGCCAAGGTGGCCCAAGGGCCATGGCTAGGGAGTCATCAGGTGTGGCTGACGCATCCTGCTTGTCCATAGAGAAAATGAGGTTACTTACCTGTAACAGAAGTTTTCCGTGGACAGCAGAATAAGTCAGCCACATGTACTGTCGTGACCCCAGCCCCGGCTGAGGGCCTAGAGGCATAGGGCTGCCAATTTTAGTTCTCTAATAAAGGAATTGAACACTATTCTTGTCCACAGTGAGGCATTCTGGGACTTGTAGTTTTTCCTCATTCAAGGATAGTCGTGTAAGCCAAGGGTTAAAGGCAAAGACAAAAGTTTATTTTTCCCCAAATGCACTAAGGTTCAAACACACAACGTCAGAATATTCTTCTCCAAGCAATACTTCAGAAATTATAGATAAGCTGGAACTGAGGAAGCTTCATAAGCTTTTAAAACATGTGAAGTTGTTTTCATAAGGTAATCAGCAAAACAAAATACAGCTTCTCTGTTTAAGCAAAGTTAAATGCCCTCATTTACCTTCTGCTTCTTTAAACACAAAATATAGAAGCTGGCAACATTCTCTTGAGTTAGTAGGTATTCCTTAGCAAAAGAAAGCTAGGTTCATTCACACTGCTTCTCAAGAGCTTTCTTTATCGAGCATTTCTTATCAACAGACTTTCATAGCTTCTGTCTGGCATAATGTACAATCCATTGGCAATTCATCTGATATGGAGTTTTGCTCAGCACCGTCCACTTGCATATCCTCTTGTTCTAAAGCATATAAGTCTGGCTCTGAAATCCCACAATCTGCTCCTGGGTGAATGCTCTGGGGAAATCCCTGAACCTCCCTCCAGCACTGTTTTCCCCGGTAAGGAATGTCTGTACCTCTAGTATGGGATATCTCCCCCTGGTTCAGTTGCCTTGGTTCTTCTCCGCTGTTCAGCCACGGTTCCTTGCTCCAGGTAGGGTTCTGGTTACTTCTAGCTATAGCCTTCTTCACCCACCTTTGAGCAGCTTGAACCCTTCGGTCCGAGACCCGAGGTAGAAGACTTCCCTGCTTTCTTTCTCTAAGCAAAGCATACGTGGTTTCTTGGCTCTGAGGCCCCTTCCACGTCCTTCTCCTTCCCCTGATGTCTCCTCCTCTGAGTTCCTCTCTCTGAACTCCTGGAATTGCTGAGACACGCTGAACTCTCTGAACTTGCCCACGATTCTGGACTGGAACTGGAACACAAACAGTTTGAACCGGAACCTGATTCTGAACCCCCTTCTCCCCTTCGGAGCAGGGTTTATAAGGCTGCTTCTTAGCTAGCCTTTCTCTGTCTCTGCACAGGTGTTTGCCATTACTGCCTAAGCTTGCCCTTACGTCAGCAGAGCTTGGGTGTGGCAAACTGGCTCTCTCAAATCCGTGCTTTCTTTCCTTGACTGCAGTCTGGAACCTGTGAATTTCAGGAATGTCTCTTTCCTTAAAGGTATATTCACTATCTTTTCCTATTTCCATCGGTTCAGCAGGGCTCTCCTCATCACAGTACCCACCCGCCTCCCCTGGGGCAAAGCCGCAGCGTGCCCCGTGCTGGACTCCAGACAGGCCACGCCCTACACAGTGGGGAAGGAGAATGTCCAAGCTTGGGATGTACTGGCCCAGGTAGGGGCAGGCCTGAGGTGAGGGCACCTTGGCAAAGCCTTTCTAAGCTATGGGAGAGCACTTCTGTGTCCATGGCACTGTCGGATGACGTCACCAGGTGTGGATGACTTATCCTGCTGTCCAAGGAGAACTCCCATTACAGGTAAGTAACCTCATTTGATAGCTGGGAAGGGAGTGAGTACAGAGGTGGAAGTGGCCGGAGGTGGAGTGGGTGGAAGGCAGAAGGGGAAAAGAAGTGGAGAAGGAGTGAGACGGGGGAATGGGAGGGCAAGAGAGAGGGTAAAAGTGGGGACATGAGCTGAGAAGGAGATGAAAGAAGAACAAAACAAAGAGGGAAATTGAGGACTGCAGTGTGAGTAGATACGCAGAAAAGAAAGAAGTGAAAGGGAAAGATAATGTCAGAGAAAAATATTAGGGAGGAATGGAGAAAGAAGGAGGAGGGGTGAAATGGAAATGGGCAGCAGAGTTGGAAACAGAGTTAGAAGAAAGCAAAAAAAAAAAAAAAAAAAGAGAATGGGAACAACACAATTTTAAAAAGTAAAATTCTTAGACGGCAAAGGTAGAAAAAGTATTTTATTTTGAAATTATTAATTGGAATATATTACCTTTGGGAAATGTGCATCTCCGATGTCTTTATACAAGAGGAAATGCATTTGTTTCTATTTTGCCAGTGTTGCGCTGCATGCAGAGTCTGATTTCTTGGAGGTTTCAGTTAAATTGTTGGTATATTTTTATTTCTAATTTGCTGTCCCTTGCTCTGTATTTGGTGGGGGGTTGTTTGTGTTTTGCTTCTATGACTGATATGCAGGATTTTGCTAGTGTTAACCAGGGCTGGTCTGCCACTAGGTGAACTAATTATTTATTTAACAAGTTTTTATACCGCCTTATCATAAAAAATCAAAGTGGTTTACAGAAGAACTCCACAATTTTACAAAAAACTCATGGAATAGGTAGGCGTGGCATGCAGAACATGCTCAGAAGCATAACTTATATACATTTTAACATTTCTGCATTGATTGATCAGAGCGTTGGGGGTGGCAATGTTTAGGCTTGTTGGGTGTTTTGGGGAATGGATTGCAGTGTTGAGTCATTGAAGTGTTCTATGAAGAGGAATGTTTTCAGCTTTTTTTGGAAGTCTTTTAAGTCTGTGGTGGATCTCCGTGCTAAAGGATGGGAGTTCCATATGGCAGGTGCTGCTAACGATGAGGCTCTTTTGGTCGTGGAGTTGTTTGCTTTGGTGAATACGCTGGGTGTTTGGATGCTGCCACTGTTCCGTTGTCTTCGTGGTCTGTAGGGCTGGGCGCTGATTAGTTCCTGGAGCGTGAGTGCTGAGAGATTTTGTTTGATTTTGAAGATGGTCAGCACTGTTTTGAATCTGATCTGTGAGGTGATTGGGAGCCAGTGGAGCTGGTGTAAAATAGGTATTATATGGTCAGATTTAGTAGAGCTGGCGATGATTCGAGCAGCCGTATTTTGTGCCAGTTGTAATAACTTGATAGTTTGTTTCGGGAGACTATTGAGGATAGAGTTGCATTAGTCAAGTAATGGAAAGAGATAGCTTGAAATACTGTGCAGAAGAGGTCCTGGCTGAGGAGAGATTTGAGTCTGCGGATAGTAGCCATTTTGTAACGGAATGTTGCCTATCAGCAGACCCTGATGGGCAGCATGCCGTTCCTTCCTTTGAATCAGCAACTGGCATTAAAACACGCATGTGCATGCAGTTATGGCCTGCCGCTCCTGCCCTCTCCAACATTGGAGGAGGCAGCAGTGGCAAACCATAGGAATGCACAGGTACTTTAAAGACTTCCATGGCGCTGAAGCGGCGGCTGAACTGCTACTGCCACCTTAAAGGAAGGAACAGCCTGCCATGACCCTCCCCTCTGGTGGGTAAATGGATGCTGGGGGGGGGGGGGGGGGGGTGTGGAAGAAACCCTTGGGCCAGCCCTGGTATTAACATTTTGTGGAGTGGTGTGTAGCAGTCCTGCTTGTTTTATTTATTTAGCAACTTTTTTATACCGCTGTATCTACCAGTCACAGCGGTTACATAGAACAAAAGAACAAGTAGCTTACATCAAACATAGGGAACAATAAATAACAAAACTATTTACATAGAGCTGAGCTGGTGCGGCATGATATACTGTACATATATGTATGTGGTGGGAGGGTGGCTAAGAGTCCGTGCCAAAGTGTTCCAAAAAGAGGGAGGGTTTTTAGCTTGTGCCAGAATTTGCCTAGGTCTGTGAGGGCTCATATTTCTGGGGTGAGGGAGTTCCAAATGAATGGGGCATAATAGGAGAAGGCTCTGTTAATAGTGGCATTGTTGGAGTGGGTGAGAGAAGCTGGAATAGAGAGGAGGTTGTGGCTGCTGGACCGTGTTGGTCTCTTATTGAGTGATTGTTGAAGAAGGGGGGCGAAGGATGTCTGCTGAGAGGAGGTAGATGGTCTTGAATATGATTAGCGTGACTTTATATTTGATCTTCATGTGGATGGGCAGCCAGTGTAGTTGTTTCAGAGTGGGGGTGATGTGTTCTCGTGGGCCCGTGCCTTTGTCAACTTGACTTCTAGAAGATGCAGTACTGCTTTACTTGATCCTGGTAGAATGATTGTGCAATAATTTGCTTCAAAATGGTGATTTTTCTGCATAGGATGAAGTAAACTTTAGTTCTTCTAGTACTTGAGAAGTATGCTCTAGACCAGGCGTTCTCAACCCAGTCCTTGGGATACACCTAGCAAGTCAGGTTTTCAGGATGACCATAATGAATATTCATGACAGAGATTTGCATGCACTGCCTCTGTTGTATGAAAATCTCTCATGCATATTTATTATGGCTATCCTGAAAACCTGAGAGGCTAGGTGTATCCGTATCCTGAGGACTGGGTTGAGAAACCCTGGTCTAGATGCTGATGATCCCAGTTCCTATATATTAATTTCTTATCTAAGAGTTGTTGCTCTGCAACTGCAGGTTTGCATGGATCCTTGTCAGATGGGTTTCTGGCCGGGTTATCAGGGCTGACCCGTCCACTAGGTGGCCGCCTAGGGTTGCCAGCCAGGTGGATGGTGGCAGCGGAACACATAACGCCTTCCCCAGCTGCCGTTGATTCTGTCTCGGGAGGGGAAGGCGGGCAAAGGCAGTATTTCTAAAAGTGGCGGCTTTTTGCCGACGCTTTCTTGCCTGTGGCTGCTGTGGGCAAGAAAGCAGTGGCAAAAAGCAACCGCCTTTAGAAATGTTGCCACTGCCCACTTTCCCCTCCCGAATCAGCAGCAACAGGGGCGGGAGGGGCAAGACTAGGGTTTCTGCCTAGAGCAGCAGAAACCCTTGGGCCGGCCTTGCAGTTATGATACCAAAATTTCACTATTGGCATTGACAGATATTTGTGGCAAAAAATTCAAAGTTTATGATGTGGAGTAGTACCTCAGGGCTGTGGGCTGACTCTTACCCTGTTTATTTAATCCTTCTGTTCAACCTTTGGGAAGATTGATAAGACAATGGGAGTTATGCAGACAACATACACATTTCTGCCGAGGTTGGGCTGAATCATCGTGCTTTACTGGGTCTGAGAGGCTCAGAATTTGGATGAATGCTAATAAATAGATGTCGAACTATAGCAAGACAGAGGCATTCTAGCTTAATCCATCTAACATGAGCCTGTTGGCTCCAGCTCTGTAATTTGCTGGGACTAGAATACCCCTCCCTGGTAGAATTAGAGTGAAGGAGTAGCCTAGTGTTTAGAGCACTGGGCTAGAACCAGGGAAGCCACCATTTAAATCCCACTTCTAGTGATCTTGGGCAAATTACTTAGCTGTCCTTGGCCTCAGATACAAACTTATGGACTGACGCAGAAAGCCAGTGCTGAAGTCGTGCACTAGTAGCTATGTATGCGTTTTCATAGCATGCCGACAGCACAAAACTTCAGTGCCAATATGTAGCGAGAGGCATTATGCAAATGAGCTGTGTGCAAAACGTCGACATAAAGTTGAAAGGAGGGGAGCTAATGCATGTTCGACCCGCTACAAGCGACCGTGTGCGCTTATGCATAAATTTCAGACGTTGACGTTATGAGCGCATAGGACGTGCTGGTGCTTTGATCATTAGCAAAGCCAATAGCAGCCTGATAACACCCACCCCATAATAACCGAAACTATTCCACCCAAAAACATTATTTTATTAAAGCACAACAAGGACACATAACAGGAAATGGAGAATGATATAAGTGAGTCCAAAGAACACACAAGGATAAGAAGCAAAAGACATTTCTTCTTGCACGCTGAACTTTCGCTTATATGCTGAAAGATACATGCAGAGATTTTCATGCCAAAAGGCAGCTGTTCGCTGGTACACACGCTGAAACACTCTTGCCCTACCCACGCAAGATTTTTAAGTCACCTCAGACCATGTGTAGAGATAACGGCGCTCCTGAACTTTACGCCTGGTTATGGAATCCTCTGCGCGATTCTCTGCATCAGGTGCAGACCTTATTAGCATTTCAGTTTAATACGTGCAGCTTATTTGCATATCATTTAAATGCACTTGGTGTTGCTGTGTGCACATGCTCTGTTTTATTGTTTACGCACGTGTCAATCTCTTCTCTGCATTGGGTGCAGCGGGACTTTGCATATATGTTACATTACCTATGTGCAAAGGGTGTGCTTGTGTTTCTTAATCAGCCTGTTAGATTGTAAGCCCTCCAAAGAAATAGCGTCTGTATCTGAATACAAGCCACCTTGAACGACTGGAAAGGCATGAACTAAATGCAAATAAGTTAATGATTCACAAATAAAGATTCTAGGAGTCATTTTGGATGTTTGGATGCATAGTTTGAGGCCCTATCTAGTGTCAGTTTTGTAACGGTGATCTGTGCTTCTGTAGTTAGCCATCTTGATTACTGCAACATTCTTTACACGGGGCTGCCTAAGATGCAGGTAGCTAAACTACAGAATGTACAAACTACAATAGCTAGAAATCCCTTGGGTCTTAAGCTCTCAGATCATATCTTTCTGACTTTTGAGTTTTTGCCTTGGCTCCCTGTTCAACCGAAATGTACAGCTTTGCCCTTTATTTTTATGACTTTTTGCTTTACATTCCCAACACAGGTAACCTATGTCGCTGTACAGGATACAGATCCATTCTGGAGGGCTACAGGACATTTGCTAAAGTAAGTAGCTGTTTGCCACGTGGCACTATCTGGGAAGAATAAGCTCTATGTAAGGAGGATAAATAGTTTCAACTCAGAAAAGGTGTCATTTTCACTCTACTAAGCACGACTGCCTTTGGACAGATGCTAGTTTCCTGAGGGCGGCACCTTAGGTAAGACAACACCCTGCTGTTCTGTCCTCACCCCTTAGCCATGGGTCTGGTGACACGGAACTCATTTCCAAAATTAAACAAAGGGAAAACCTCAAAAACATTTTGTTTTAGTTTGTCTAAATAAATTAGATACACTGGTAGCAAAAGGTCTTGGGGCCTTCATAGTCTCAGGCTCGCTCCAGTAAATGGATTCAGCTGAATCAGTCAGCAAAGTACTGTTCCAGATTTACAATTCAGTCTTAAAATGACCCAGTTCATGTGGAAAATTAGATGGTGTTAATGTTGCTGTTAGCAGAGAAACATGACAGCAGATAAAGACCATGCGGCCTATCCAGTTTGCCCTTCTATACCAACTACTAAGCTCTACAGTCCCTTTTTTCCTTTAGAGAACTTCTGTGTTTGTCCCATGCTTTCTTGAATTCAAATAGTCTTTATCTCTACTACCTCCACTGGGAGACTACAAGAAAAATTGAAGGAAAAATTGTAAAAAAACTAAAAGTAGACTGAGGGCAATTTCAAAAGCCAGTTACCTGGATAACTAGGTTTTATGAAAATTGCTCATCCCATATGCGGATGAAAGTCCACATGTTATTTTTGACCAGTCTGCTTTATGGCCATATATTATCCTGTGCTTCCTGTTTTTTTGAGCTGAGAGATGAAAATACAAAGGGCCCTTTAACTAAAGTGCAGTAAGGTTTTAAACTTACCAAATATTAGCAGCAAAACCCAATGCATAGCAAGAGCACAAGCCACATCCCACTAGAGGACAGCAACCTTGGGCCAGAAGGACTGGGGTTTCTAGTCCCACAGGTGCTCCTTGTGGTCTTGGGCAAGCCACTTAACCCTCCATAGCCCATGTTCCCTGTAAAATAGTTATCTCCAAGTTATAATGCCCTGTTCAATGTAATTTCAGTTTGTTCAATGTAAACCGCACTGATGCAGAATAGAGCGGTATATAAGAGAATGTAAATAAATAAATAAATAAATAAATGTGGTAACTGTAGGGGATGTGTCCGGCACGTTCCCTCCCTTACCACATGGAATAGCCCCTTACCGTGAGCTAAGGTCATTTGCAATTAGCGCAGGTGCACACACCTCCTCTTGAGATGATATTAAGCGACCCGTGCCAGCTGCAAAATTGACAGCATTTAGCAATTACCGTGCATTAACTGCAATGTGTACTTCATGACTGCTCTCCCCACTGTGCTGTCCTCTCACACATTAAACAGTTAACACAGGGTTTTTATCATGCCGGCTTCTTTTAATGCATGGTAACTATTAGCGTGGGCTCCCACTAACGGTTACGATATGTTAAAATGCGCATTAACTGCTTAGCGCCCTTTAATAAAAGGGCCCCAACCGTTACTGCAGTGAAAGTGAACCCAGTGCAGTATGAGGTATATCCACTAGGTGGAGTGAGAGTGCTTCTATTTATGTTTTTGCATTAGGCTCATAAGAAAGGGAGAATGAACAGTTTGGACTTCGCTCGTGCCTTTTTCTTACTGTTGGATGGAGGGAAGTAGCTAAGCAAAAGGCATTAAAGACAGCCACTTCCACGAGCACAAACTGCACACCATCTATGCTCTGTCAAAACAATAAAGATCACTCTTTGTTAACCCTCCCCCCCCCTGCCTTAGTCAAGTAAATAGGCAGTTACTGTTGACTGGAGAAATGAGATGTTCTGCCACCCCTTTAGAGGAGAAAGAGGGTAAGCGAGGCAGTGCAGAAGAATTAATTTTCAGGTTTCTTACTTCATTGCTAGGATGCAAGAGGATGTTGCGGTAAAAAAGCTAATGACCAAAGCTGCTGCATGAGTAGCGTCGAGGAACACGTGGTAAGTGAGGGAGTTGGGGACACAGCTCTAAAATTGGGGACAATCCCCCAAACTTGGGGGATATCTTGCAACCTTATTCAGGGAAGACCAAGGAAAATACTGGTCAAAAAATAACCCAATACACCACCCTGACCAAACTAATATCTGCACCTATTACAAAGAGGTTTAAGAGTTTGCCTGGCATCCAGTTTGCTTGTCCACCCTTCCCCCAGATTTCTATCTCTTCTCTCCTGATTGTCCTGTCTCCTGCCCCACCTTATCTTTCATGCCATGCCATTGGTAGGTAGAACGCAATGTGTGGCAGGCAGTAATGTTCACTTCCAGCGACCTGGATTTATCTCACACCTTTTCTCAGACGTCCAAGGCAACTTACATTCAGGTACAATAGGTTCCAGCCCACTGCTCTAACCATTAGGAAACTCCCCCACCGTCAAGCACCGTGTAGTTTTACAACAGGTTGCTTCTGCATGAAGGCCATGTAGAAGCCTAGTTTTAGCCAGAGGCACATATGTCTCTTTATAACTACTAGGGGCAAACGGCAGAAACAGCAGCTAGACTGAAGCTGTGGACCGTTACGCCTGCACAGGAGCAAGTGTAAATGTTAGCATGTAAAGTCCATTTGTATGCACATATTTTATAAAATATTGCGAGTCTGTCAAACTCCTCTCCTGAACACTCCTACTCTAAAGTCACACACAGGTATGCGCCTAATCAGGGCCGTACCGAGCGTGAATCACACCCTGTGCGACTTGCACATCAGGCACGACCCCCCCCCCCCGCACCTCCATCTAGCCACTTTCTGAATGGGGCAGAAGAGGCGTGCTAAGCAGATCTATCCCTCCCATCTCTGACGCGGCGTCAGAGCAGGGAGGGACAGATCTGCTTAGCGTGCCGCAAGAAGGCTTAAGGGGCACATTTCAGCTGTCTGCCATTGCCTGACACCACTGAGAGAAGAAAAAGTGGTGGCAGCAGGCAATGGCAGACAGCTGAAATGCACCCCTTAAGCCTTTGCGTCCTGTGCGGCCACACCGCTCGCACAAGGCTAGGTACAGTCCTGTGCCTAATTGCACCATGCATACTTTTACTGTATGTGTTCAGTAATTACACCGGTATATGGGTATATACGTGGACATACTCCTTTATAAACTTAAGGCTTCTAAAGGATAACAACCTTGATGTTACTTGAGTGCATGGCAGTAGCGTCATTGTTTGAAGACAGGTTTTCTTTGTTTATAGGAGTAGGACATGACAATGCAGCATTAACTTATCCCGGCCAGTTTTCCTGTAAGGATAAAAAGAATGTGGAATTTGCAGAAATGAAACAGGCTGAGTAGCCGACATTTCGATTTGTGACCTTATCAAGACCACTACAACCATCTTTTGTTTCTCACCAGGCCAGTCTAATTCTGCCCCTAGGATTTTGCAGTGAGCACCCCCTTCATCCAAAGAGCCTGACAGCAGCTGTTTCTACCAACAGTGACTTGAACTTTGTTTCAGCCAACTCAAATGGCAGTTGAAACAAAAAATTGTCTCTCTAATCCCTCTTTTACGTTTGCATAGCATTCAACACAGGGCTACGTAGCACCGATAGAGGTAAAGCATGGGCTCAGCACATCTTGCACAAAGGGATATAGCCAGGAGATATAAAATCTGATATCTTGTGCACTTCGGCTGGCCCAGTTGCATGCCATAGAGGTACCTTATCCCTGATTTCCGAGATAATATAGTTTCTGATCTGCAGCAGTCACAAGTTTCAGAGCACTGAACCGGCAGCTTGCCTTGCGCCTTTGCTCCCACAGTTTGAAACAGGTTGGTAGCATGGACGGCAGGACAAAAAGCAGGATGAACGTATTAAAGAGAAAAGGCCAAGAGCAGAAAGTAAAATGGTTTGTGGTTTATTAAAGTACTTGATATACTGTCTTTCACACGTGTCAAAGAGGTTTACAATAAAATATAGATACAAATAAGAAAAGGAAAAGGAACTCCATCATTAAGACAGGAAGTATATATCAGAAGGATAACGGGATAGGGAAGCAGAAGTACTATCCAATAGCTGAGGGGCAGGTTATTAAACCGTGATGTTGAATGCATGTTGGAATAAATGTTTTTTTAATGCTGTTTTAAACATGGGAAGGGAAGCTTCTGGACGACTATTATAATGGCTGAACCTTTCTACTGAAATGGAGGTGGTAGAAACCCCAGAGAGAGGAACTCAAGATCTATCTTCTATCTTCTTTTCGTAACAGCCCCCAGTCTCCTCCACTTTGTTTAATCCAGCTGAATTTCAGCCCCTGGATCCAACCCAGGAGCCCATCTTCCCACCAGAGTTATTGGTAGGTGCATCACCTTAACATCTACATCCCACCCGGTTTTCTTTGAACTTGCAGATCTACAGTGAGTCTATAGTCAGCATGGCCCGGGCCATAGGTAGTACTGCTGGAAGGGCACCGTGGTCCCTGCCGCATCGCTGACCCTGCATCCATTTATTATCCATGGTGGGGCTAGCAGGGGGCGTATATGTTCACTTTTGTGGCCCTGCCATCCTGGTGCTGGTTCCGCTCACAACCCCCAAACTGGCGCAGGAGCAATTAGAAAATTTGCTATCACCGGTCAGCACTCTGCAACACCTTTGCCAGCATCTCAAGCAAGTTCAGACTTGGGGTGCTGGTGGGAGATGCTCCAGAATGCTGAGCGGCTGCAGGAGTTGCAGAACAGGTCCTGCTCTGCATGGGCTGCAAGAAGCTGCAACTCTGCTGTCCCGCAGCTGGAAGAAGGTGGAAGCAGAGATGCGGCAGGAGCCCACAGGGCCCGGAGGAGGCCCACAGCTTCAAAGATGAAAAGAGTGAAAGGGAGAAAAACACTGGGGTTAGGGAGGAAGAAGAGACGGGGGTGGGGGGGGGGGCCTAGGAAGGTGGGAGCAGAGAGTATGGCTGGGGAGGGCTAGGAAAGGACAAGGTCAAAGTTTCTTCCTATCCTCTGGATACTTTATCAGTGCATGAACTATCAGATTGGGTGAAAAGTAAATAAGAAAAAGTGGAGAACATTTTTATAAGTTTCCAGCAATAGAACTGCTAATGAACGTACTCTCCTTTCCTTAGATCTCAAAGAATAGCCCTCAGAAGCAGCTGAGCTTCAAAGGGGAGCGGGTCACCTGGATTCAGCCCTCGGACATCAGTGAATTATTGGCTCTTAAGGTTCAATACCCAGAAGCAAAGCTTGTGGTAGGAAACACCGAAGTCGGTAAGAGGAAAAAAATGTCAGGATGTTATTGAAGTACCCTATGGTCACCTCACAAGGATTTCATAAAGTCATTGACCATTTCCTGCCAAAGGTTGGCTTTTGCAGTCCATTTGGTTTTCCAGAGTCCAATACCACATTCCATGTTTTAAAAATGAAGAAAACATCCTGTGTTTCTTTATACTGTATATATATATAAACGGACGTGACTAAATGAATCATGTTGTAATCTATAAAATGTACAATGGTTGATGAGAGTGAGAAAGGGAGACGACTGGGCTTTGTGAACACCAGAGTACCACTGATTGCACATTCCCACGTTCATCTGAATGGAAATTGATAGTCACAACATGTTATGAAGTCTCAATGGGGCAAGGAGAAACGAGAACGAAGAGAGAGACTTACGTACTAATATGTGATTTCCAGAAGACAGAGACTAAACTAATTTAGTTTATTTTTAAATTAGATTATTTGCTTCTGAGAAAACATCTCAAAGCAACGTACCATCATAAATTAATCATAATACAGTGCAAACAATATAAAATCCTACAAATAAACTAGCTGGAAAGTGCACACATGAAGTGGTAATGCTATAACGGAGGACCTATAGGAGAAGACCAAAGAGGCTTCTGTGCCATTATGGAGTGCGGACGGAAGAGAATGAGCGTTGGCACCTACGTGTCTTTATAAAATACTGTAGGCTCCTAGCTCAATAGCACACAGTCATGCATATATTTACTCTATACCTGAAAAGAGTATAAATGTGAACGTGTGTGCTACATGTGCACATGCCAATTTTATAAAATACATGCATACATTGCAGCTCCACATTTGCTCCACCTAAATTATACCCCAGGGATGCCTTTGTACAGGCACCTACTTTTTACGCATATATGTGATCTTGCAGTTTTATAAAAGGCTTTTACCATGTGTGCGCCAGTTTTATAAAGTTACCTTCTTACACTGTGATCCGATAGCTTGTTCCACCATCCTCTTTTCGCAGACTCGGACATGTCTTATGGGACTCTATAGGGAGAAACATGGCAAAGCGTGTCTCAGCAGAGTGGGAGGGGTTGTGTGGGTGTGAGTGTATGGCATCTATGTGGGGGCTAGTTGAGTATCCCTGTGAAAATGGTATGGTGTGTATATGTGTGTCTCTGGAGACAGTGTGTGGGGGGATTCTGTGAATGGGATACGGGTAGGTGGGTATGTAGGGTGAGTTGTGTGCATGAGGATATCACTTGGCGGTACAGTGTATAGGGAGTGGAGTGCCGATTTGTTTGGAGCTAGTGGTATTCTTAGTTTTCCGGATGGCTTTTGGTATGATGAGGGAGTGGGCTGCATTTTGTCTGAGGGTCCTTGTCGATGTTGGAGATTGCAGTAATGTGGATAAGTGTGAGGGGGTTATGTCGTTTATGAGTTTATAGGTTGTTAGGATAATTTTATATTTGATTCGGCTGTTTATAGGGAGCCAGTGGAGTTCCAGCAGTATTGGGGTTACGTGGTCTGTTAGGCAAGCTTTAGCAATTACTTTTGCACAGATGTTTTGTGCTCTTTGTAGAAGGTATGTGTTTTTTTGAGGGAGGCCTATTAGGAGACTATTGCAATAGTCGAAGTGAGGGGTGATCAGTGTACTTACTACGGATCTAAAGTCTTGTGTTTCGAGGAGTGGCCTTAGGTGCTGAATAGTTTTGAGTTTATAGAAAATGGTTTTTACTGTTTGTTTTATGTGTGGTAGCATGGTGAGAGTGTGGTCTATTATTACTCCTAAGTATTTTACCTGTTTTCTGACAGGTATGGAGGTTTTGTTGATTGTGATTGTTTCCGGGTAAGTGTTCTCAGTCATAGATGATCTTGTTACAAACATTGCCTCAGTTTTTTTGAGGTTTATGCTGAGGTGCAATGTAAATAGTTGATTTCTATTGTTCTATGTAAAATGTATACAAATTGTGTACAAGACTGTTAACCTGTTATATGTAAACCGCCCTTGATCTCTGGAAGGGGCGGTATAAAAGAAATAGTTAAAATAAATAAATAAATAAATAAATGTATGTATGTTAGGATGTGGAGGTGGCAGGGTGTGCGTGTGTGCTGGGAGGTGTGTGTGTGTGTGTGTTTTCTCTCCCTTTCTCTTCCACCCCCTTTCATGCCATTCCCCCTTCCTCTCCCCTGCGCTCAGTCCCTTTCCCCTCCCCTCCCCTCTCTCCCTTGCATTGACTGCTAATTTCTTCACTGGGCATGCAGTACTGCCATGGATTTTGGGATCCCCATGGCAGGACCGTACTAAGGCCTGTGCGAGTGGTGTGGCCACACAGGGAGCAGGCACAGAAGGGGGCGCTGATATCGACATTGGGCATCCAGGAAGCTCAGAAAGAGCAAGCTACTGCTGGGTGGAGGGGGACACCAGATTTGTTAATCACGCAGGGCACATTTCTAGCTTGGTACAGTCCTGCCCCACAGTATCAGTTTTCTACCTGCTGCTGACCCTGATCTCTGCCACCCCACTGTCTCTGCACAAACAAACCTATGCGTATGGACAGATGGATAAGACAGACGGATAAACCCTGCTCAATAAGTGCACACTTTGTTTTATAAAATTGGGGGGCAAAGATGCGTCCCAGTCTGGTCTTGGCATAAATGCCTGCGTCTAGATTCTGCAGGAACACTCGTACGTTAGAAGATTTTATAACTTACGTGTGTAAATGTAGGCTTCGCCTACGCTTTGCTCAAGCTCCATCTGGTGCACACTCAAACTGAAAGTATGCGGGATAGACATTAGACATGCTTACATGATGCCAACCGCCTAAAAAGCGAACATAAGCGCTCGTTCACGTACATAAGCCCTTTAAAATAGGGACTTGCACATAACTTGCCCAGTGCTCTTTATGAAATCATCCCCTATGTTTGTCCACTGTATATGTGTTATAAATTGTAGCACAGGAGGAAAAACAAGAAGAAAAACAAAAAGATCTAGTTAGATTGCTGGTCTGAGTATTGCACAAATCAGGTCACTAGTTCATTAATGGAAGGGATTTTGTCAGGAGGCATATTGGCAATATTCTGACACTAATAATTAATGCCACTGCGAGAGAGGAGGGGAGATGGCTACTTGACTTCCACTGAGGATGCCACCCTTATGATAACGTTGTACTGAGAGGTTTTAATAACAGTTTTTTCATTTTGCTAAAACCCACAATGGGTTCAGTAAACAATAACATACTTGATGATGGCAGATGAATACCGATTTGGCCCATCCAGCCTCTCCAGCAGCAGTTTGTCTTACTTTGGGTAGATGTACGAACAAGTTCTCATAAGAAACCCAACACCCCGTCCTCCTTAATTTAAGCTGACACATGTATACCGCATGACGCCCAGCAAGCCAGGTTCTAAGCAGTTTACACCAATGTCCTCCCGTTACAGCTCTCAGTATAATACATTAAACCCAGTTCTCATGTCCTCTGCCCTACCATTTCCTTATAGAGGTGTAACTGCTGCTGCATGCAAGTCACCCCCAATGTTTTCTTGAAAACTTTAATGGAATCAT
Organism: Ichthyophis bannanicus; assembly: GCA_033557465.1. Classification (NCBI taxonomy): domain Eukaryota; kingdom Metazoa; phylum Chordata; class Amphibia; order Gymnophiona; family Ichthyophiidae; genus Ichthyophis; species Ichthyophis bannanicus. Next base: position 363,235,745 of record CM066033.1, on the reverse strand, counting down.
ACCACCGCTGTTTTGGGTTGTAAATCCATGGAGATAATTTTGAAGTCTATTTTTGTAGCGTTTTCTTGCTGCATGTCATTCTGATTCTGTTGGCTTTTAAGGCATTGAAATGAAGTTCAAGAACATGCTTTATCCGGTCATTATTGCACCAGCCAAGATTCCCGAATTGAGCTGTGTTCAGCATACTCCGGAGGGTAAGCAGGTGATACCTCCTCGCGTTGAACTGTTCCTGAAAATATATGAGCTAAACTACCCTCCCCCAAATCCCTCACTGTCCTATGTTATCCCACTTCAGATAACATCGGAGAACATCATTGACCCTTTGTCTCTTTCAGGGCCCTATGTAAAATATTTTATTGTCAGGGTAGGTAAGATAAATTAAGAAGAGCCCTGCACTTCTTGGATGGGAGAGGGAAAGAGTGACAGGAAATTGGGACTAGTGTAAGGAGTTTTTGGCCATTATAAATCGATGCTTCATGTTTACCTTGATTCTTACAATATATTGATTTGTATTCTCAGTCTTTATAGTTTTCCCTCTCCAGTTCTTGGATAACAATAATTATATAATTCTGTCGTTATTTTACCAATAGGAACACTAGCAAAAGGATATGAGTCATTCACACAATTAGTTCCATCTGCACAGAAAGTAACCCGTTCCTCCAATGAATTTAGAAGTTGATATTCAAAGGGTTTATGCTCCTAACTTTAGTTGGGCTTCCAAATTGACCTCTCTGAATATTTACTAGGGAGGAGATCTTACATTTATGCTCAAAATTTCACTGAACTCCTAAGTTTAGGAGCCTATAAAGTGTGTGGCAAGAGGGGCAGATTTAGGCAGGGAAAAGAGTTAGCTTAACATTAATTCTCAGCACTAGAAAACATTTGCAAGTTAAAAAGGGGAGAAGCCAAAAGCTTGTGTTCACCCAGCAGTAGTGCTGCTACACCAGTCTGATGAGCGGCGACAGTGTCTTACATCTATCTGTACAGCATTGTGTGTGTCCCCCTTGTAGCTCTATACAAATGATTCGTAGTAGTAGTAGTGGATCAAGAAATTGGGTTTTCTTTTTCTGTTCAGGTATTAGCTTTGGTGCCGCCTGCTCCCTAACCCATGTGAGGGACGTGCTGAGGAAAGCTGTGACAGAGCTTCCTTCCTACCAAACCCAAGTCTTCCAAGCTGTCCTGGAGCAGCTGCGCTGGTTTGCAGGGCAGCAAATCCGAAATGTTGCGGTAAGCCTAGGGCTGGGGCGACCATTAGGCAAAGTAGGTGGTTGCCTGGAGCGCCAGTAGTCCAAGGGCAGCCCTTTGCTGCCACTGCGGCCCCTCTCCAGCACTGCGAGACTATTTCTGTTTCCGCCCCTCTGCTGCCTGACGCCAGACATAAAATAAAATTCGCCGTAATCACACCCTTCCTCCTCCAGGTATCACTTTCGATAGCATCCCACTAGTTGCATAGAGACAAGAAATAAAACATAACATCATTAGTTTCACATATTTAGAGCAGTGGGAAAGAGTCTATGTTGGGGTCCCAAATTTTCATTAAAAACTCCCAAGGCTCTGGACCATGCCATTTATGGAGTGGCGGCCATTTTATGTTGTATAGTTTTAAAATCTGTAACACTAAGTAGCTTAGTTATTTTTGCATGTTATTCAAGTTTCTTGCCCATTCCTATAACCTGTCTGCAACTTGTATCTCCAGGCCATTGGGGGAAATATTATGACTGCCAGTCCAATTTCTGACCTGAACTCTGTGTTTCTTGCAAGTGGGAGCAGACTAACTTTGATGTCAAATGGTGAGTTCTGGCTTTTGATGACCTTCCTGTTGGAAGGAGTTTAATATGTACTTCATATTCTGAGAGAGGGTCTCCTGAGCGAGGATCATGTTATCCTCCCAAATAAAAGTCCTGTGACTGAAAAATTTAAAGATGAAGGTTGCTGTATGTTGTCTTCTGACCAAATGAATTTGAGTTCAAGAGGCAGACTTCCAGAGAGAAAAGATCACTCCTTATTGGTCATTTCTGCGTTGAATAGCTTCCATGTATACTTGTGTGCTGTAATGCTATGTGCAATCAAACAAGGCTCTCTTACCTGGCCAGAATGTTGTAATAGGACTACACTCACTAGTGTGTTGCTCCAAAACTCTAAAGGAAAGTTTCTATTGAACAATCAATTCCAAAATTTGCCACCAAGCCATAAGGAACCAAGCGAATCAGTGCCGACTATTGTGATCTCGTGCTTAGCATTGCCAGTTCGCCCAGGCCAACTCAAAGAAGTTGCTTGAAGCCTAGCTTTATCCCTTTTCTCTAAGAAAAAGCAGGATTACCTACTTTGTGTGCAAGGGGGCAAAGATCTGCCCTGGATTAGGCTTTTGGGTTGACCTTGGAGAGCTGGTAACCGTACTGAAAGGATAGGATGGTGTAGGCGCGCACATGTGTGATGAAATGTGTAAATAGGTCTTGTCAGGCTAGCTAATGAAGTACATCGGCAGATGCTGCACTTAGAAATCTGGGAAAGCCAAGACTGGCCCAAAGGGCTGTGGCACCCCGAGTCAGCTGTTGCTTTTGCGCCCCCCCCCCCCATCTTGAGGCCAATCTTGAGATATGAGCTGTGCCACCGTTGAACTTAATCCATATATTCAGTACCACTATTTGTATCGGTAGAGGCGCCAGGCCAGGGCAGGTACATGAAGTGCCCTAGACAAACCTCATCCCTTGGCCCCCCTGCTCCAGCCCTCTTTGACTGCCGCTGTTACTGCCTCTCACCGGGACATGCAGCAGCAATGCTTTCAAAACAGCACCGAAGCGCCGGAGCTACCTTCAGCTCCAGCGCTGTGATGCCATTCCTGCTTCCGCCCCCTTCGCTCTGCTCAAACTCTGCCCCTGTGCTCGTCCACACTGAAAGTACACTTCACAGGGCTTATGTGCATTCTTACAGAATAGTGACCACCTAAAGTAAGTAGCTGTTAATGCACATAGATCCTTGCAGAAAGTGCATGTCTTTACAGAGCTCCCTTATAGAATCAGTCGTTAGCTTTGGTTACATCTGATAATGGCATAATTATTGTGTTGGGGCCTAATAACACAGTGACTTCATTATCTTCTTAGCTGATCAGATCAGTGGATAATTTCTAATACATGTTTTATGCTGTGTTTAAATCATACTTTTCTCTTCTTGTACTCCAGAAGGCAGAAGGACTATTCAAATGGATGACACGTTCTTTACAGGTTACAGAAAGACACTAGTAAGGCCTCAGGAAATCCTACTGTCCATTGAAATACCCTACACAAGAAAGGTGAGTCATAGCACTGAAACTGGGACTGACTGAGGCTAACAGAAAACTGAATACCAGGTGCACCACACTCCTTAATATATCAAGAGCTGACATGGGAGGAAGTAAAAGCATAGCCCAAATCTGTTGACATTTTTCAAGGCTACCTGTCTGAAGTCCTGCAAGCAGCTATGTTCAGAATTGTGGCAGAAATTGCTCTTCACACAGTCGATTTGATTGGTCCATATTGACCATTATGTCATAGCTGACATCACATACACAGCCTGAGCTATGATATAATCTGTGACACCTTTCAGAACATGGCTGCTCTCGTTTGGATTTTCACAGAACGTTTGATAAAGGCTTTCATGAGAGACATCTGAAAAAATTAAAAAGTCAATGGGATAGGAGGTGACATCTTTCATTGTACTGCCAACTGGTTTATGGAGAAGAAGCAAAAAGTAGAGCTAAATGGTCAATATTCCCAATGGAAAGGGGTAAAACAGTGAAGTGTCTCAGTATCTGTGCTGGGATCTTAATATATTTATTAATGACCTAGAAAAGGGAATGACCAGTGAATTAATCTGATTTACAATGACATGACAATATTCAGTGTAGCTAATATACAAATAAACCCTGAGGAACTGCAGAAGGGCCTTGCTAGATTGAAGAAGGGTGCATCAAAATGGCACATAAAATTTAATATGGACAAATGTGAAGTGATGCACACAGGGTAAAAGAAACCTAACTATACCTCTACATTAGAGGCTCTCAACCCAGTCCTCAGGGCACATCTAGTCACTTATGTTTTCAGGATAACCACAATGAATATGCATGAGAGAGATTTGCTGCACTGCCTCCATTGTATGCAAATTTCTCTCATGCATATTCATTGTGGTTATTATGTAAACCTGACTGTCTAGGTGTGTCCCAAGGACAGGGTCGAGAACCCCTGGTCTATATGGTAGGTTCCACAGTACGAGTCATCACCCAGGCAAAGCATCTTGAGTCATTGTGGCCAATATGCTGAAATCCTTAGCTCTTGTTCAGTGCTGGTCAAAAACATACATAAAATGTTATGAATTATTCAGAAAGGAAGAGAGAATAAAACAGAGGCAATTATAATGCCTCTGTATTAACCCATGGTACATTTGCATCTTAAATTCTGTTACTTACAGCCACCCGTTATACTTACATTCATTGATTACCCCTTACTGCCAAACTCAACAATTATATTAATCTCAGCAAAATTTATTGGTGATTTCCACCAACATCGAAATTTAGAATGGAACTAACAAAACCATGCAGCTTTTAATCTTCTGGCTCCCACTCTGTAGAACAGTCTTCCATTGAACCTCTGTCTGGAAAGTCCAGCTAAAATATTAAAAAAATTAATTGTTGAATGGCTATTCAACAATATCTTTTCTCTTGGGTAAGCAGGGCTGAGGCTCTTAACCACTGGTGTAATATTTATTTGTCTTTAACCAATGTGCTATAGCAATAATTGTTGTTCTACTCTACTTAATGATTATTATTTTTTATTTACTGTTTTTGTGCATGTTGGTTTTATCCAAATTTTATGTTTTTATTTCTTTGACTGTTTTATTCTGGTCTGTAAACTGCCCTTTTTGAAGGTGTGAATAAACAGGCAGTCGGTTGATATAGTGTATTTGGACTTTCAGAAAGCCTTTGACAAGGTCCCTCATCAGAAACTTTTGGCAAAACTAAAGAGTCATGGGATAGGAGGCAGTGTACTACTGTGGATCAAGAACTGGTTAAAAGATAGAAAGCAAAGGGTAGAGCTAAATGGCCAATTTTCCCAATGGAGAAAGGTGAATAGTGGTGTACCCCAGGGATCTGTGCTGGATCCGCTTCTTTTTGACATATTCATAAATGATCTGGAAACGGGAATAACGAGTGAGGTTATCAAATTTGCAGATGACACAAAACTATTTAAAGTTGTTAAAACCCAAGAGGATTGTGGAAAATTGCAAGAGGATCTTGATAAATTGGAAGACTGGGCATCAAAATGGCAAATGAAATTTAATGTGGACAAGTGCAAAGTTATGCACCTAGGGAAGAACAACCCAAACTTTGGTTACACGATGCAAGGTTCCACATTAGGAACCACCACCCAGGAAAAAGATTTAGGCGTCATTGTGGATAACATGTTAAAACCCTCGGCCCAGTGTGCAGCGGCGGCCAAGAGAGCAAATAGGATGCTAGGTATCATAAGGAAAGGAATGGAAAATAAAACAAAGGATATTATAATGCCTCTATATCGTTCCATGGTGAGACCGCACCTTGAATATTGTGTGCAATTCTGGTCACCGTATCTTAAAAAGGATATAGCGTTATTAGAAAAGGTTCAGAGAAGAGCCACCAAAATGGTAAAGGGGATGGAAGGATACCCCTATGACGAAAGGCTAAAAAGGATAGGGCTCTTTAACCTGGAGAAGAGACAGCTGAGGGGAGATATGATAGAAGTCTATAAATTAATGAACGGAGTGGAACGGGTAAACGTAGATGAATTGTTTGTTATCAGAATATAGAAAGACTAGGGGACATGCATTGAAGCTACAGAGTAAACTATTTAAGACTAATAAAATATTGTTTCACTCAACGTGTAATCAAACTCTGGAGTTTGTTACCGGACGATGTAGTAAAGGCTGTTAGTGTAGCTGGGTTTAAAACAGGTTTGGACAAGTTCCTTGAGGAAAGGTCCATAAACCATTATTAAGAAGGGACCCAGGATATCGATGCTTGACCCAATACAAGCATTGTGGAACCTGTGTCTTTTGGGGAAACTGCTAGGTACGTATGACCTAGATTGGCCACTGTCGGAAACAGGATACTGGGCTTGAAGGACCTTGGTCTGACCCAGTATGGCATATCTTATGTTCTTATGCCCTAATAGTACTTGGCTAACAGCGATATACCAAATACTAATAAATTAATAAATGAATGATAGATATGTCAAGGATGAACTGATCCAAAGAGTGACATTTTCTAGATTTGCATTCTAGACATGTTGCCTGAAAAGATTTAAGTGCTCTTTACACAAAAGCGGAAGTAAGGATGTGGTTGAAAACTACAGGCCGGTCAGTTTAACTTCGGTAGTGAGTACATTATTGGAAACGCTGCTGAAAGAGAAAATAGGGAGGTTTCTGGAGTCCAGCGGATTACAGGATCTGAGGCAGCATGGATTCACCAGAGGCAGGTCTTGTCAGACAAATCTGATTGATTTCTTTGACTGGGTGACCAGGGAGTTGGACTGAGGGGAGAGCCCTAGATGTGGTGTATTTATTTAGATTTCAGTAAAGCCTTTGACACCGTTCCTCACAGGCGACTTCTAAACAAACTGAGCACCCTAGGGATGGACCCTAAAGTTACTGCTTGGGTTAGAAATTGGTTGAGTGAGAGGCGACAAAGAGTACAGGTAAATGGAGCTCACTCTGAGGAGAAGGAAGTTACCAGTGGTGTGCCCCAGGGATCTGTCCTTGGTCTGATTCTTTTTAACATCTTTGTTAGTGATATAGCGGAAGGGCTGTCGGGTAGGGTTTGCCTCTTTGCGGATGATACCAAAATCTGCAATAGAGTAGACACTCAGGAAGGTGTAGATAACATGAGGAGGGATCTAGCTAAGCTTGAAGAATGGTCTAGAATTTGGCAGCTGGGATTTAATGTTAAAAAATGCAAGGTCATGCATTTGGGCTGCAGCAATCCAAGGGAGCAATATAGTATAGAGGGTGAAGTACTTTTTCCACTAAAGAAGAGTGGGACCTAAGTGTGGTTGTGTCTGATGATTTTAAAGTAGCTAAACAGGTAGAAAAGGTGACAGCAAAAGCTAGAAGGATGCTTGGGTGTATATGGAGAGGAATGGCTAGCAGAAAAAAGGAGGTGATAGTGCCTCTCTAAGTATTTGGTGTGACCTCATTTGGAGTATTGTGGGCAATTCTGGAGACCCCACTTTCAAAAGGATATAAACAGGATGGAGTCAGTAGAAAGGGTGGCTACTAAAATGGTTAGTGGTCTTCATTACAAAGCATATGAGGACAGACTTAAGGATCTTAATATGTACACCTTAGAAGAAGGGCGGGATAGAGGTGATATGATTGAGATGTTTAAATACCTCCGTGGCATAAATGCACAGGGGGAGAGCCTCTTTTGATTGAAAGCAAGTTATGCTACGAGGGGACATGGGATGAGGGTGAAGATGGATAGATTCACTCGACCAGTCAAATAATATGCTTTAGAAACCGCAATGGAGTCAGCCGAAGCCAAGCCCAGAGCTTCCCTAAAATACTTTTTTAAATAAGATTTCTGCAGAAAGCAAATGACAAAAAGGAAAATTAAGCAATCGAATATTCTTTGTCCTAAACATATTGTCATACTGTTCCATTTTATGGTGAATAATTAAACTATCTTTAATATTAGAAGAATTAACAGCTTTAAGAGCAAGACACTGGGTTTCACAATTAGCAACTTGAGTGGAAATGTTCCCCACCCTGTCATCCACCTCAGACAACCGGGTAGTAATCTCCGAGGAGAAACCACACAGTTGTGTGACAGTAGGTACTAAGGTATTTTCAATACGAGACACTACTCTCCAGATGTCAGCCAAGGTGACCTGATCATCAGGCACCTCCTTGGCTACACCTGGGACAGGTATCCATACAACTGGTTTCAGTTTTTCCCCGGTATCAGCCGGCATACTCTGCTGAAACCGTGTAACCTCAGGACCAGGCATAGGTGGAGAAATAAATACTGGAGGAGAAGGTGGAGACCGGTCCGGGGAACTCAGGGAGGCAACAGATGAACAGGGAACAAGAAAGTCAGGATCTAGAGTTACATCAGTGCTATCCAGTACCTTAACATGCCTGTCCATAGGACCCACCGTAGGTTCGGCTTGCACCGCTGGTATAACTTTCTTCTTTCTCTTTCCCATCAAAACCGCTAACACTGAATGATTCTCCTGATCCTGCTCTCCTGCGGTGCTCCAAGGGGCTCCCAAGGGGCCTGATATGCCTCTTGTATCTAGCCCCTTATATCGCTTCCCCGACTAGCGCCTCCGGCTGCGCCAACCTAGAGGAGCTTTTTAAAGAGGCCCCCGATGACGTCGGGGCCACCGGAACAGGAGCCTGACACCTCCGGTCAAATGCACTGTCCTCTCTAGCTCTCCCGGCGCTGCTTCCACACTGCTCCGCTCTTAAAGAGGCCCCCGATGACATCAGGGCTGCCGGAACAGGAGCCTGACACCTCCAGTCAAATGCGCTGTCCTCTCTAGCTCTCCCCGCTTATGTTGTTTTTATGTGTAGTGAGTCCTCCACTCGGAAGGACTGAGGGTGACTCGGGAGGCCATACAAACAATAGAATTCTAAGTGGCTGTTGTCAAAATGTCACACTTTTCTCCCATACACACAGCACACAGATAAAGGGTCCCTGGAGGTGGCACAAAAACTCCTTCACTCACCTCCCAGCAGAAGCAGCCGACCCTGGATCGCAAACACAACACTGGAGTCCAGAAGCAGTCTAGACCGGCCCAACCTTTCGGCAAGACTAGGTGATCACCTAGGACATAAGCTTTCGAGGGGTGGCAAAGAACAGCAGCAGTCAAAGCAAAACGATAGATCCTAACGGTCCCCCAGACTCAGAGCCATCAGCACATTCTTTTACCTGCTGGGAGAGTGGGCACAAAGCAGAGTTTACTATTTTAAAGTATGTCCCATCCAATTATGTATTTTTACAGGATTGTTGTGGGAGGGATCATAAGCAGCGGAAAGGGCTGGGCCACATGATCTATGGCTCCCACCAATATTTTGCCCAACGCAGCATTAGCATCTAGAGAGCTTGGGGGTAGGGCTAGAGACTGCTTTATTTAGCCCTTTCAACCAAAAAGATACTCCGCTACCCCTGGGAGGGGTGGTGTTGGATTGATCATGACTGTTGAGTTTAATTATTAAAATCTTGGGGGCGCATAAGGCTGAAGGTTTGCCTGTAGCGCCCAATAGTCTTGCACCAGCTCTGTCCATTTGCACAAAAATACATAGAAGCAAGCCAATAAAAATAATCAGACATACATACAGACATAGAGCCAGATAAAGATATCAAATCTGTTCACAGATTCTCCTGCATCTCCTCTTACGCAGTGCTTCTCTGTTGGACAGGTGCTTGATCCTTCTCGGACATGTTGCTCTTCTTGACACTCCCGTCCGCTGCCTGACCAGCCTCGCTCCTTCTCGGTGACTCAGAAAGGACCTCTATTATCTCTCCTTTCTCAGTGCAGTTACACCACTGCCACAAGCTTGCAGTTCCTCTCTTTTTCTTCCCTTCACAGTCTGGTCATTCCAGACCCTTCCTGTCAAGGCTTGTCCTCTGGGACTGGAATCTGGAAGGTTGCTCCTTCAACTCTTCCTCTATCTCTTTCTCTTTAACTTTGTCTTCCTGATCCTCGTGCCCCTTCTTCAGGCATCATGAGGCTGCTATCAGCTGGGTTAGTTTAAGCCCCTCATCCCCTTCTGCTGGAGGAAGACTCTGCCTGGATTCACTCTCCATCCTGGTTTTGTGAGAAGGAAGTCCCAAGCCCTCCCAAATACACATTTTTATGTTGTTGTTGTTGTTAAGTGCCGTTGAGTCGATGTCGACTCATGGTGACACTCTGGATAGTTGTCCTAAATTGTGTTCAGTTTTTAGTCAGATGGCTCATTATTGACAGACTGGTACCCATAGCTGCTGTTATTGTATCGATCCATCTCATTGCTGGCCTTCCTCTTTTACGTTGACCTTCTATCTTGACAAGCATGATGTCTTTCTCTAATGATCTCTCTCGCGCATTATGTGTCCAAAGTATGAAAGTCGAAGTCTTGTCATCTGAGCTTCTAAAGAAAGCTTAGGTTTGATCTCCTCTAGTACTGACGGGTTTGTTCTTCGGGCATTCCTTGGTATACACAGTATTCGCCGCCAGCACCATAATTCAAAAGCATCAGTTTTCTTCCTGTCTATCTTTTTCACTGTCCAGCTTTCACATCCATATGATGTTATTGAAAATACCATGGTGTGAACAAGTCGAATCTTTGTATGGAGAGAGACATCTCTGCTCTTGAGAATCTTGTCTAGGTCTTTCATAGCCATTCTGCCAAGAGCAATGCATCATTGGATTTCTTGACTGCTTGTTGCTCCTTTATTGATAGTTGATCCAAGTAGGTTAAAGTTGTGCACGATTGCAATTTCTTCTCCTTCAATGATGAACCTGTTGATTTTGCCAGTTGTCATGATCTTTGTCTTCTTTACATTTTTATACTTCCCTCCAATTTGGAAGATCAACTACCCCTCATTACTTTTGAGTGGCACTGCTCTGGAGCAGGGACCCAGACTATTCCTCCTCTCTTCTCTAATGCAGGGCATTTTGGTGTACTGCTACATATGTCTTTAATATTGATATTTTTGTCTTGTTATTTTTAAGTTCACTTTCAGGCCGGTGCAGAAAGCTGGTGCTGAAGTCATGCGCTATTAGCTATATACACGTCGGCATGCAGAAAAGGGAGTGTATGCAAATGATCTGTGTGCAAAAGATTGGCGTAAAGCTGAAAGGTGGGGAGCCAATGCATGTGCAAACAACAGACATGCTAAAATTGGATGTATACACACGCATGTACATGTCAAATGCTCATGTTATACGCAGAAAGTTGGAAACAACGAGTGGGAGACCTCCCTTATCTTTGCAGGACCTGGGATTTGTTACAAGTGTTTTCAGCCTCAGAAGTGCTATTTGGCCTTGCGGTTTCTTCTGACATTGCTCTGCACATCCATCTGGAGCTCATTCTGGAGCTGTGCCAGAACAGCAGCTGGAGCAATCTCGGGGCCTGTTTTCCCTCTGGGTTGCATTGGGACCTTTCTTTTAGAAAGTGGCGCCTCAAGGGAAGGAAGGAGGGTGCAAGGCTGGATGGTCTCTCTTCTTGACACCTACTAAGGGGAAATTTCATGCCCTGACACAGTCTTTCCCTACATGTGCAAGACGTTTAAGCCACCTCAGACCAGGCGTGGAGATATTGGTGCTCCTGCTGGTTACATTTCTCTGCATCGGGCGCAGACAATATTAGCATGCCATTTTAATACACGCAGCTCATTTGTGTATCATTTAAATAGGCTTGGCATTACTGTGTGCGAATACTTTTCCTTTCCTGTTTATGTACGCGTCAGTCTCTTTTCTGCGGGTCGGAACTTGTGCGTGTAACTTGCATTATCTATGCGCAAAGCAAGCGTTAGTCTTTCTTCATCGGTCCGTTTGTGATCTGCTCTGGACACTTTGGTAGAAAAGCAGCTAATATTTGGAAGTAAGAAAGAATTAAAGCGACTCACCCAAGGAGTATGAGTGGGAAAAATAGGATTTTAACCCTAGTTTCCAGCTCCTGAACACCTTTTCTCTTTTTTCCTAGCATGAATTCTTCTCGGCCTTTAAACAAGCTTCCCGACGTGAGGATGACATTGCCATAGTAAACTGTGGGATGAGGGTGAAGTTTAAGGATGGCAGTCACCAGGTGGAGGACATGCAGCTGAGCTATGGAGGAATGGCACCTACAACTGTCCTGGCTAAAAGAACATGCAAGAAGCTCATTGGGAGGTAGGAACCTGACAGTAGACAGCAATTATGGTTTATTAAATTTAATGTATCAGAAAATCTAAGCAGTCAACAATATAATACCATCATAATACAAAGCCAGTAAAATTTAAAATAAAAGAACAAATTTACAAATCATGATGTAAAAAGAAAAGTTTGGTTTATGCTCATTTAGAACAGATTTTTACTGATTTTCACATTGTGTAGTTCTTTTCACATATTTATTCATTAAGCACACATTGTATGCATGCTGGACTGGAGGAGTAGCCTAGTGCTTCGAGCACTGCCTGGGTAACCAAGAGACCAGGGTTTGATGCCCACTAGTCTGCCTTGGGCAAGTCACTTAACTCTCCATTTCCTCGGAAGAAACACCTGGCAATCTGCTTAAGAACATAAGATATGGCATGCTGGGTCAGATCAAGCCCAGTATCCTGTTTCCAACAGTGGCCAATCTAGTCACAAGTACTTAGCAGTTTCCCCAAAAGACATAAGTTCCACAATGCTTGTATTGGGGCAAGCAGTGAATTTCCCAGGTCCCTACAATAATGGTTTATGGACCTTTCCTCCATGAACTTGTCCAAACCTTTTTTAAACCCAGCTACACTAACAGCTTTTACTACATCCTCCAGCAACAAATTCCAGAGTTTGATTACATGGTGAGTGAAAAAATATTTTCTCTTATGAGCCTTAAATAGGTTACACTGTAGCTTCATTGCATGTCTCCTAGTCTTCCTATATTTTGATGGTGTAAACAATCGATCTATGTTTACTCATTCCACTCCATTCATTAATTTATAGACTTCTATCATACCTCTCCTCAGCCGTCTCTTTTCCAGAATGAAGTGCCCTAAACCTTTTAGCCTCTCTTCATAGGGGTATCCTTCCATCACCTTCACCATTTTAGTGGTTCTTCTCTGTACCTATTCTAATAACGCTATATCCTTTTTAAGATACGGCGACCAGAATTGCACACAATATTCAAGGTGAGGTCGCACCATGGAACGATATAGAGGCATTATAATATCCTTCGTTTTATTCTCCATTCCTTTCTTTATGATTTCTAGCATTCTATTTGCTTTCTTGGCCGCCGCTGCACACTGGGCAGAGGGTTTCAATATGTTATCCATGATGATGCCCAAATCTTTTTCCTGGGTGGTGGTTCCCAATGTGGAACCTTGCATCGTGTAACCATAGTTTGGGTTGTTCTTTCCTAAGTGCATAATTTTGCATGTGTCCACATTAAATTTCATTTGCCATTTGGATGTCCAGTCTTCCAATTTTTCACAATCCTCTTGGGATTAAACAGGTTTGAATAATCTTGTGTCATCTGCAGATTTGATTACCTCACTTGTGATTCCCGTTTCCAGATCATTTATGAATATGTAAAAAAGCAGCAGACCCAGCACAGATCCCTGGGGTACTCCACTCTTCCCCTTTCTCCATTGGGAAAATTGGCCATTTAGCCCTACCCTCTGCTTTCTATCTTTTAACCAGTTCCTGATCCACAATAGTACACTTCCTCCTATCCCATGACATTTTAATTTCGCTAAGAGTCTCTCATGATAGACCTTGTCAAAGGTTTTCTGAAAATTCAGGTACACTATATCAACCGACTCACCTTTGTCTACCTGTTTATTCACAACTTCAAAAACGCATAACAGATTAGTAAGACAACATCTTCCTTGGCTAAAGCCATGTTGGCTGTCTCCTATTAAGCCATGACTATCTACATGTTCAGTAATTTTGTTCTTTATAATGGTTTCTGCCATTTTTCCCGGTACTGACATCAGGCTCACCAGTCTGTAATGTCCCTGAAAGCACCTGGAACCCTTTTTAAAAATTGGCGTTACATTGGCCTCCTCCAATCTTCAGGTATTACAAATGATTTTTATGATAATTCACAAATTGCCAATAGTAGGTCTGCAATCTCATATTTCAGTTCTTTCAACACCCTTGGATATATACCATCCAGTCCAGGTGATTTGCTATTCTTCAGTTTATTAAATAGTTGTAATACATCTTCCCGGTGTATCGATATTTCCTTCAATTCTTCTGCAGTATCACCTTTAAATACCACTTCAGTCATGGGTAACATCCTTACATCTTCCTCAGTAAAGACTGAAGCAAATAATTCATTCAGTCTCTCCGCTATGGCCTTGTCTGCTCTTAGTGCCCCTTTTACCCCTCTATCATCTAATGGTCCAACTTACTCTCTCACAGGTTTTTTTTTGCTAGAAATGTACTTGAAAAAGTCTTTATTACATGTTTTTGCTTCCACAGCAAGCTTCTTCTCAAATTCTTTCTATGCCTATCTTATCAATGCCTTGCTTCTAACTTGCCAGTGCTTATGTTGTTTCCAGTTTTTGTCATTTGGCTCCTTTTTCCGTATCCTGAAAGATGCGTTTTTGGCAACAACAGCCTCTCTGACCTCACCTTTAAACCATGCTGGCAATTTTTTATATTTCCTTCCACTTTTCTTAAAGCATGGAATGCAGCTGGTCTGGGCTTCCAAGATTGTATTTTTAAACAATACTCATGCTTGATGTAAATCTGTTACATTGCTAAGAAAACCCAGGAATCAGCACCGACTCAAAGATGTACATTCCATTATATGCTAGAACCTTTTTAAGCATGAAAATCAATTGTGCACTTGTTAATTTGTAGATATACATGTATTTGAATGATTTGTGTGCACTGTAAATTTTTAGGTGCCCAAGGAAACCAAATGCATGCTCATAGTGCAAATCACTCACATACATGTATATCTATAAATTAACAAGTTAAGTCTGCAGTGTTGAAAATTGCTGGTTAAAGTGAACTGGATAAAGTTATCCATTAACTTTGGGAGAGCAAATTTTCTGACTAAATTTAACCATCTAATTAGATAGCACTGAATATTGGTGCTATCGGATTAAAAGGTAACTGTGCCCTCGCATGCCTACAGTCCTTTTTCATTTTAACTGGTTTGTCCAAACAAAAATTAACTGGTTTTTGGGGCAGGGCATTTAAAAGTTAACTGGACAAACCTTTTAAATATTTACCCTATTGTGGTAGTGTGGCATGTGGTGGAAAGAGCTTTTTGTTAAAAGACAGAACAGGCAGCAATCAAGAAACAATGTCAACTTTATTTTATCCCAGCTGTTAACCTTCACAGCCTGATTCTCCTGGCCCTCCCTTCATCCCCAGTTAAAACTCCCACTTTCACATGGCTTGCCAGGAAAGGACCTCTGACTCCATGGGCCTCTCTTCCTCCTGCAGCCTGCTGGGTTTTTAACTCCCTGAGAGCCACATCCACCCAGCCCTAAACTCCTGGGCTCCAGGCTCTCTTAAAGGGGCCAGTTGATAATCCCTCTGGAGAGGGATGGGTAATACTCTATAGATCCCGTCACACACACTCCCCCTCAGCTCAGCCATGCCCTGTTAAGCGTCTGCCTCACCTGGAACCCCCACCCGGGAAAGAAGTCCGCATTCAGGTGAGTCCGACCAGTTCTATGGAAGACTTATAACTGCTAGGGTTGGAGACTCAAACACCACATAATATGGCTGATGAACTTTTATGCTGAGCCAGTCACTCAAGGGGTTAGTGGGCCATTATTAGCATAAATGGATGACTGAGCAGGTAGTATTTGAAGGTTTCAAGTGCCACTTGACAGCCAGGACCTCCTTGATCACTGCATAATGCTTCTTCTGAGGAAGCAGTTTCCTTCTGATGAATGTGATGGAATGTTCCTCCTTCCTGGGCCAGAATGGCTCCTAGGCCCACCTCCAGTTTGCACAATAAATGGTAGAGAGAAAATAGGGCTATTCAGAATGGGTTCAGAGCACATGGCCTTCTTGAGACTCTGAAAGGCCAGGTCCAGGTCCAGTTACCACTGGATCCATTTGGGAGCTTACGACCAGTATGGGGTTCTTATTCATAGGTTTCCCTTGTTGTGTTAAGTTCTATCAAGTCAGTATCGACTTCTGGTGACCCTCTGGATAGTTGACCTAAACTTTGCTTGGTCTTCAGCCAAGCGGCTCATTGTTGATAGAATGATATCCATAGCTGCTGTTATTGTATCGATCCATCTCATTGCCAGCCTTCCTCTTTTATGGTGACCTTCTACCTTGCTAAGCATTATGTCTTTTTCCAGTGATCTCTGTCTTCACAAGATGTGTCCAAAGTATGAAAGTCAAAGTCTTGTCATCTGAACTTATAAGGAAAGCTTAGGTTTGATCTCCTCTAGTACTGACTGGTTTGTTCTTCGGACAGTCCATGATATACACAGTATTCGTCATGGGCGCCATAATTCAAAGGCATCAATTTTCTTCCTTTTCTATCTTTTTCACTGTACAACCTTTGCATCCATATGACGTTATTGAAAATACCATAGCCTGGATAAGTCAAATCTTTGTATGGAGAGAGAGTTCTCTGCTCTCGAGAAGCTTGTCTAGGTCCTTCATAGCCATTCTACTGAGAACAATATGTCATCTGACTTCTTGACTGCTAGTCCTTTCTTTATTGATTGTTCATCCAAGTAAGTTAAAGTTGTCAACTATTTCAATTTCCCCTCCATCAATGATGAAGTTTTTGATTTTTGCCATTTGTCAGGATCTTTGTCTTCTTAATGTTAAGGTGCAGACCCATTTTAAGACTATGTTCCTTGATCTTGTGAATCAAATGTTTCAGATTGTCTTCACTTTCAGCCAGTAATGTGGTATCATCAGCATAGGGAAGGTTGTTGTTGAGTCTTCCACCAATCTTCACACCTCGGTTGTCTTCATACAGTCCTGCTTCTCTGATGATTTGTTCTGCATATAAATTAAAGAGATAGGGGGAAAGTATGCAGCCTTGTCGTATACCTTTGCTGATTTTAAACCATTCTATTTCTCCTAGTTCGTTTGAACTGTTGCTTCTTGACCAATGTAAAGGTTGTGCAAGAGGACTATCGGGTATTCTGTATACCCATGCTTCTTAATGTGGCCCGGAGTTTCTCATGGTTTACATAGTAAAAGCCTTGTTGTAGTCAAACACATATGGATATCCTTTTGGTATTCTTTTATCTTTTCAATGATCTATCTCACATCCGTGATGATGTCTCTCATTCCTTTCCCTTTCCTGAATCCTGCTTGCACTTCAGGCAGTTCTCGTTTCAGGTATGGTTGTAGTCTTTGCTGAATGATCTTGAGTAGAATCTTGCTGGTATGTGGGATTAGAGCAATTGTGCGATAATTTCTACAGTCAGTCAGGTCACCTTTCTTCAGTAAGTTGGCCATGAATTTGTCTTCCAAATTTCCTAGCAGATCCTTATATGGTAACAGCTGCATCCAATTGCTGTAATACTTCAATGGGAATGCTATCAATGCCCAGTGTTTTGTTTTTGA
Organism: Ichthyophis bannanicus; assembly: GCA_033557465.1. Lineage (NCBI taxonomy): Eukaryota > Metazoa > Chordata > Amphibia > Gymnophiona > Ichthyophiidae > Ichthyophis > Ichthyophis bannanicus. The sequence continues at coordinate 363,218,499 of CM066033.1, read as the reverse complement.
TAAGACTTTCATTGCTGCTTTGACTTCTTCTTTCATCACCAATGGTTCCGGATCGTAAGGTACAGATTGAAACAGCTGTTGGTTCATGGTATAATGACTCTGTATATTCTTTCCACCTTTTGTTGATCTTCTCAGCATCATTCAACATTTATTTATTTAACATTTCTTATATACTGCCTTTCATGATATCAAGGCAGTTTGCATTGAACAAACTGAAATTACATTGAACAGGGCATTATAACTTGGAGATAACTATTTTACAGGGAACATGGGCTATGGAGGATTAAGTGGTTTGCCCAAGACCACAAGGAGCACCTGTGGGACTAGAAACTCCAGTCCTTCCGGCCCAAGGTTGCTGTCCTCTAGTGAGATTTGAACCCCTGACCTGCCAACTTGAAGTAGCTTGCCCCAACCACTAGGCCACTCCTCCTCCAACATGGATCCTTGAGCTTCTTGTAGCATTCTAATTTGAGGCTAGAATTTTTTCTTTAACTCTCATAGCTTTAGAAAAGCTGATCTTGTTCATCCTCTAATAGTTTCTGATTCTATTTCCTTGCATGTGTTATTGTACTACTTCTCCTTGTCTTGCTGCATGTTGGAAATCTCTTTTGAGTTCTGTGATTGCCTCTCTTTCTTCTGTTTATCTGGCTGGGCAATCTTGTAGTTAAAAGGCCCTATTTTCTCTTTGACCTCATAGGGCTGCCATTTACAGAGTAGCTTGCTCTCGGATGAGGGCAGCAAGACTAAAACTCTGCCTTCTGGTTGGAAGGTGTGTTGCATGGATGCCCAATTGTTGTCCCTAGCCTGCTCAGTTTAGGCTTTTTTTCAGACTGAGTTTAGCCATCTTTCTGGCTTTTCTTAGCTGATCTTGCACTTGCATAATGTACTCCGTCTAATATGGGGTTCTTCCCAGGTTTCCCTTTCCACATCTAATATGCCTCTTCGCAGTTTTCTGAAGAGTAACTCTAAAGGCAATAACTTTGTGGAACTCTGAGGTACCTTACGGATGGCAAACATCAAATAAGGTAGGAGAATGTCCCGGTTCTTTCTGTCTTCCTGCACAAACGTTTTTAATATCTGTTTCAGAGTTTTATTGAATCGCTCAATGAGGCCATCCATTGTGGTTGATAGACTGATGTTCAAAACATCTGGACCTTCACCAAGGCATACACTTACTTCTTCACCTTGGATACAAAGGGCATTCCTTGATCTGAAAGGATGTCATTGGGTATTCCCAACAACGAGTATGCTTCCCAGAGTGAATTCCTGATTGGAGTAGTCTTCATATTCCTTAGAGCAATGGCCTCTGGGTAGCGTAGTTTAGTATGACTAAAATATACTGTTGCCTCGAATGGTTTATTCCAAAGGACCTTCCAGGTCCATGGTCACTCTTTCAAATGGGGTTTCAATGATAAGCAAAGGCACTAGAGGGGCAGGTCAGACTCTGATGGGGTTTTGAAGTTGGCAAGTGGGGCATGACTGGCAATATTACTGTGACTGTTTATGGACCCCCAGGCCAGAAAAATCGGGCTAAAACAGCCTCTAGTGTTTTCCTCACCCCCAGATGTCCTCCTAGTAAATGGCAGTGGGCCAATGATAATATTTGCTGACGACAGGTCCTGGGAACTATCAGTTGTTCTATCTCTTCCCCCTCTAGGGCTCTCTCGGCCACTCTGTATAATAGATCTCCCTTTAGCACAAAATGGAGAAAGGTTCTTGCAGGAGACTCTCCGTTACTTACAGGAACCCCATCCACCTCCAAAATTTGCTCTCAAGCATGTTTAAGGGACTCATCCTCTTGCTGGGCCCACCTGAAGCTCCCTGGGTTTCCGCCTGCCCCCACTCTGAGAAGCAAACAGTTGTATTTGGGTCACTACTGCTGAGTTCAGAGCTATTCCCAGGGGTTTCTTCCCTAGGTTCTCTCTCCCCAGCTCTCTCCCCCATAACCCTCTCCAGATTCTATTGGTACCATAGCTTTGGCTGGTGACACTGACTCTGGGACTTAGTAGGCTTGGGAGTCTTGACATACAGATCTGGATCTTCCAAGAGGAAGCTCTCTGGGAAATCTTCCTGGTCCGACTTAGCAGAGCTGTCAGTTAGCTGGGCCCATATAACTCCGGTTTGGGTAGTTTCGGCCAATCACCACTGGATATGTTAGCCAGGGTAACACTTCGACCTTGAACGTGACTTGCCCTGCTGGAGTCTTAAATGAGACCTGTGCCGTACGATACTGCCTCTGGTCTCCATGCACACATGAGAGAGTGTTACCATCTTTGCATTGTCAATTTGAAACTGGGGTTACAGGTTCCCAGCAAATAAGGGTCTGCATACTTCCGGAGTCTATTGAGGCCTGGAGAGGGGGTCCCCTTGAGCTCCACAGGGATCACAAAGTTCTGTGCTCCTGAATGGGGACTATCCACAAAAGTGCAGGTGTGAGGGGTGGTAAGGTTGACCTCCATGGGTTCTTCCATACACAGGGGACATTCCAGAGCAAAGTGTCCCCGGATTCTACACCTAAAAGGTGAAGGGGGTCATAGTTGGAGTCATGCTCTCACTTAGGAGGTGACTTTGGTGCTCAGAACATGTGAGTCAACATCCATTCTGGCTTCCCCTTCCATCCTTCTGGGCTAAGGGGTAACTTCTTCCCCTTCTCACTGTCTGCTTCATTCACCAACTGGAATTCATAGTATCCCTCCACTATTTCCAGTTCACTCTCCACTGTAAGCTTGAGGTGTCTCATCGAGGCAGTCAAGCCCTCCAAAAACTGCTCCAACAGCACAATCATGGCTATCTCAGGCCAGGTTCCTCTCTCTGATTGCAACCACTTCCATGCGAGATCCTTCAAGTGATAGAGGAACCTTTGAGGGCTCTCCTTTATCTGGAGTCCCTCTCTTCTGAATCGCTGGTGATAGGCCTGTGGGGAACAGCTGGCCCGTTCCAGTATGGCGGCCTTCACAGCTGCATAAGTAGCTTGCTGATCTGGGTTGGCAACCTGGAAGGCAGGCTGACTGCTGCCTGTCAGCAGACTCCCCAAATGAGTGGTCCATGTCGTCTCTGGCCATCCGGCCATGCAGGCAGCCCATTCGAAATTCACCAAAAAATAGTCTGGTTCATCTTCTGCCATAATTTTAAGAACTGCTTGTGCTGGAGAGTGGAGTTGTGGTCTCTGCAATTCCTTGGCCAACTGAGCTAGGGAACTTTCTGTAGCTCCCCCTGTGCCTGAACAAGATTCTGTAACTGCTGCTGACATTGTTGTTGTTGCTGCCCTTCTACCAGTATCTGAAGGAGTCGCTCCACTTGCTGGTGTTTCTTTGCAAACAGCTCACTCCTCTGCAGCTGAGTTGACCCTGCAGTATTCCATCTCTAACAAATTATTTAGCAGCCTCTAGCGGCTAAAACAAAGCCTGCACTAACTAAACCTCTTTAAGTTCCCTAACTAGGATGAGGCTAATCCTCTTAGCCCACACAACCAAATATTCTGATTTACTGCAGAGGCCCAAACTTGGAGGAATGTGGGTTTGCCCTCAGTCATGTGGTAGCGAAAATCCCCAAGCTGCCACCATATTTTATTTATTTATTTAGCAAGCATTTGTAGCCCGCTCCTTCCAGCGATCAGAAGCGGGTAGGATTACTATTGTGAAACTGCCGAATCAAGGCAGGTACAAATTTTGTTTACATACAGATTGTCAGAAAAGCACATCATACAGAGTTAACACTTCTTAGCTATGGGGGAGTTCATTTACATATATACATAAATACATATATACAGGATAATCTTCTTGGACACAGTGGTCAGGGGCTGCTCCATCTGTGGGTTTAGTTCAGGTTGAAATGTGATTGGAAAATGTGCGTTTTGAGTTTCTTTCTGAAGTCTAGAAGGTCATTGCTATGTGTTAGCGTGGCATGCGGTGGAAAGGGTTTTTTGTTAAAAGACAGAACAGGCAACATTTAAGAAACAGGGTTAGCTTTATTCCATCTGTTAATCCTTCACAGTCTGGTTCTCCCAGCCCTTCCTTCAGCCCCAGTTAAAGCTCCTACCTTCACACGGCTTGCCTGGAAAGGATCGCTGGCTCCACAGGCCTCTCTCCCTATTACTGCTAGTGCTGCTCCTGCAGTCTGCTAGGTTTTTAACCTGTCCTTGGGAGCCACACTCTCCCAGCTCTGGTGCTTGTTGATAATCACTCTGGAGAGGGACAGCCAATACTCTATAGACCCTGTCACACCCGTATAGACCAGGAAGGATTAGCTTTCAACTTTATCTTTCCCAGTCCTGATGGGGATAATTTTATACCTACGCTATACACATAGAAGATATTTCTACATGCATAATAGGCTTTTATAAAGCTACTTGAGGGTATACATACCCTTAGGTGAGTGCTAAGATCACATAGCACATTCTTTTGTGAGATATACAAGAAGGCATTCCTGAGAGAGCAGGGAATAGTTGGAGTGGGATCAGCATTTATGAATGTATCATATAAAATACACACACATGCTCCAGTTGCTACTGGAGGAGGTGGAACTTTGTGCAGGAGCTTCCAAGCAGACAATTTTGTAAACATAAATGTCGTTTTTATAAAAGAGGTACAATGTGCACCTATCTGCCTTTCCTGCCTAGGTGCCATCTTATCATAGAAACATAGAAAAATGGTGAAAGAAAAAGACCACATGGCCTACCTAGTCTGTCTTTCCATATCAACCACTACAACAGTCCCCTTTTTTTCCTTTAGAGATCCTCTGTGTTTGTCCCATGATTTTTTGAATTCAGATACGGTCCTCATCTCTACCACCTCCACTGGGAGACTATTCCACGGATCCACCACTCTTTCCGTAAAGAAATATTTCCGCATATCACTCCTGAATCTATCCCCCTTCACCCTCATCCCATGTCCCCTTGTAGCAGTACTTGCTTTCAATCGAAAGAGGCTCTCCCCATGTACATTTATACCACGGAGGTATTTAAATGTCTCAGTCATATCACCTCTATCCCACCTTTCCTCTTTGTACATATTAAGATCCTTAAGTCTGTCCTCATATGCTTTATAATGAAGACCACTAACCATTTTAGTAGCCACCCTCTGCACCGACCCCATCCTGTTTATATCCTTTTGAAGGTGTGGTCTCCAGAAATGCACACAGTACTCCAAATGAGGTCGCACCAAAAACGTATACAGAGGCACTATCACCTCCTTTTTTTCTGCTAGCCATTCCTCTCTGTATGCACCCAAGCATCCTTCTAGCTTTTGCCGTCACCTTTTCTACCTGTTTAGCTACTTTAAGATCATCAGACACAGCCATGCCTAGGTCCCGCTCTTCTTTATCAAATCACAACCCATGAGGACAGTTTTCAAAGTCATTTATGTAGGTAAATAGCGATTTACTTGGATAAGTTGACCTGTCTGAAATTTATGGTTTTGGAGAGGTGTTAAGAAAATAACATTCATAGACAGCATTCATAGACAGATCTGAAATTGCAATTTTCCAGAAAATTCTATACTTTCCCTTTCAAATCTGGTGTAAGGTCAGAGGGTAGCACAAACCCATGGTCTTTGCACCAAAGTGGCCTTCTTGTCTTTAAAAACTACTAACATAAGTGGCCTACCACCCTAGAGCGGATGTAAATGTCTGTGCCTATATTTGTCAAGTATGTGTGTAAATTATAGTATTTCATCATCGACACACATGCTTGCATGCTCCACCTACAATCCACCCATGTGCACACCAACTAGCAGAGTATGCACCTTAATGCCAAAGTGCTCACTTGTACGCGAGCTGGTCTTTTCTAAGAGGTCATTTATGGGTGTATGTGACCTTACCTGAGGTTACCGCCAAAGGTGGTCATTTTATAAAGTCATTTTAGAGTGAATGTGGCCATATACATGCCTAAAATGGCTCTTTTTAAAGTCGCTCACTAAATAAACTTCTAGACATTGTTCAACCTAACCAAGGGGGGGTCTTTTTATTAAAGGGCCCTAGCTGTCGGTGCATGTTCTGGCCTGCGTTGAAGGCATGCTGGGACATGTGTTGACAGCTAGCACAGGGCTATGACAGTGCGGGCCGGCTTCCGCTTTGTGAATCCCACGTTGGGATGGTAAGGGGGTGGCTTAGGGCAGGAGAATGGTCATGATAAGCACTGCACAGTTAATGTGGGGTAAACACCATGAACTGTGACCCTTCCTGGTTCCCCTAATGCCACCTCAATGGGGGAGTTAAGTGCACCCGTGCTATTTGTATGCCGTGTTAGGGCACAGGGCTCCATGTTAACCGCTGGGAACGTGCTTTCCACACCCCCTGACAATTAATGCAGTGGTGGTGTGCCTAACACGCAATGGATTTGTCAGTATTGGTGCATTAGGTGCAACACCTTAGTACTTTAGCAAAAGGGCCCCCAACTGTCTAACTATATAATGATACAGCAACCAAGGCCTGAAGCCTTGCCCAATGGATTTAATGCACATTATCTCTGAACCTGGGGCATAATCCACCATTTCTCTGTGTGTGCACCCATGACTCAAGTATATGTGCGTTTGCTATTCTGTATGATGGCAGCAGTGCGCTTATAGCTGCTTTTTGTTCACTGCAGAGAGTGGGATGAACATTTGCTGCAGGAAGCCTGCCTCCTGCTGGCTGATGAAATGTCACTGTGTCCTGGGGCCCCCGGTGGCATGGTGGAGTTCAGACGCACCCTGACGCTCAGTTTCTTCTTCAAGTTTTACCTGACCGTGCTGCAGAAACTGTCCATAGAGCTCAATGCAAACGTAAGTGATGCATGGCCGGTGGCAGGTCCTCTGGGGTCCTAAGGGCATTAAGATAATGACTCCAGCTATGAGCTACATTGGCGGAATTTTTTCCATTACTGCAGTGGGGAGGGAGGATTTAATAGAAAATTAGACAAATGTGTCTAGATGATTTGGATATGGCAGATCCTACCTGGAGGTAGGGGAAGGAAATAGGTGAACAAGTTCTCTATGATTTTAGGGGTTGCACATGAGTTTAGTGGAACTGAACACCTTAGGGGGTCATTCTGATGTGTGAATAGCGGTGATATACGTCTGGTTTGAACGTACATTACCTGCTATTCACTGGGGGCTGATTCCGTTTCCAAAGCTCCCTGCACATACAGAGGAGATGTGCGGGGAACTATGGATGGGGGCGGGAGGAGGTGGGCTGGAGGAGGAGCGTGGGCGGAGTGGAGATGGGCCTATGACCCCAGATGAATAGGGCCGATTCCAGTCACGGCCCTGCTTGTCTGGCATGGAGGACTTAGGCAGGGAACTTAGTTTCCCTGAAAAAGGAGATCGGCACTGGTGGGCCCCCTTTCCTCCAGCTTTCCTTGGTAGATCCTCATTTGTTTCATGTCCCAGTTTGAAGACATCTTTCATATTGACATATTGGCTATTAATGAACTGTTTTGTATAAATTTGCATGACAGCAGCTCATTAAAAAGAAATTTAAATAAATTGTTGCAAAAAGAGAAGAGTGCTTTTTTTTTTTTTTTTTTTTTTTTTGCAAAGTGGCTTCACAAGCATGGATTTCATGTAAAAAAGAGTCGTGTGTGTTTCCAGACATTTTACACTGTTTTTCATGTGACGTGCACGTTTGCAAACCTTGCCCTTCATTATATGGATAGTATTGGACCATTCAGTTGGATTTTTAGGGTCTGGAAATCCACGGAAATACCAATTATACATTCACCAGACACTGGTGCAGATATAACTGGTTTTGAATATTGGGCTGACTATGTTTAATTTTAGGTTGCTCCTCACCATGAATATTTGTTTATATGGCATGTAATAAATTGCAAAATAAATTTAAAAGTACTTACAGTAAGCCCAGTACAGTGACATGCTATTGGCATGCTATGTACGCAGTGTACTGTCTAAACCATACATGAGGGGCGACATGGGGGGTCATTTAAAAGCCTTAGTTATGATTTGGACATCCAAACCACGGAGACATCCCCGGAGGCATTTTACAAATGTCTTTTAAAGATGTCCCTGCTGCAAGACGTCCATGTAGTTAGGGGATATGGTGGAGGTGCGCCAGGGGTGCTGCAATGATAGATGTTCCAGCTTGATTTCAGAAATATCAGGGACATCTGTGACCCTGTCACATTTTAGACCTGCTCCAGGCATGAATAGGCATTGGGAAAGTGCTTGTTTTGGCCATAAGACTGACCCAAGATCACAAGGAACAGCAGTGGGATTTAAACCTGGCTTCACTGGTCCTAGCCCACAACTCTAACCATTAGGCTATTGGACATCCCTGTTCTTACTGTATATGCTTGGACATGCCTGCTTTTTTCAGATGTTTTGGTTTGGACATCACAGATTGCTCTTTGATGTCCTTTGTAAAATGTGCCTTATAGGATACAGAGTATGTCAATGTCTTATGAACAAGAGCTTCCTGGTTGTGGCTATATATTTCTTTCATCAATTTGCCAATTATAATATTTTAAATTAAACATATATACTGTAAGAACCTGCTAATCTTAACAGAAGAATAAAATAAGTGTTTGGGAGCATGTTTGCTGAGCATTTGTTTGGGAGAAATCTGAAGGAAGAAGAAATGTATAAAGAGGAGGTCTATTTAATTGTCCATCTTGCGCAGAATAACCTTGGTGACCAAATTCCCTTGGAGTACAGAAGTGCGACTGAGCACTTCCATAAGGATTCCCCGTCCAGCGTCCAACTCTTTCAGGTAAGAATCAAGGACAAAACTTGTATCCAAAAATATTCAGAGGTCATAATGCCACGCCAGCACCAGAACAGTGATTTTTAGCATCATGGCACAGTACTGTGTTTTTCAGTCTTGTTGTCAGTGTTTTGCCCCTGCATCGTAGCCCTGAGGTATTTTAACCCCCCCCCCCCCACTCCTGTACCTCAGTCCTGAGGCACACCGCTGTTCTCCTTGATGCGCTGCACTTCAGTCCTGAGGTACGTTGCTACCCTTCCCATGGCCTCTGCACCTCCGTCCAGAACTACATTATCTTAGCTATTGGAGCCTGATTCAGAAAGGGACATGTCCGGGCCATCTGGATGGCCCCAAGCAGGACGGGCCAATAGGACCCGATTCTGTAGCATAAGAGCAAAACGTTCCCACAGCATACAGAATCGGACTCGAGGACAGCCTGGCATGCCCCTACATGCCTGTGGGAACATCCTCCCCGCAGGCTCTCCTGTCACCCGTGGCGCCGACCCTCTTCTTCCTCGCTGCCCGACCCATGGTTGGGCAGCTGGGGTCTGGATTGAGTGGCGGGAGCCTACCTGCTCCCAGCCACGGCCTCTGGGGGGCAATTCTGGCCTTAATTGCCAGGTTCATGCTGCTTATTCCACCTTTGAGGTGGAATAAGCAGCACGTTCCCCCTGACCCCGCAGGACGTACCCGGCCGTGACCTGAATCGGCCCTGTACACCCTGCGGCCTTGGTCTGCCCCCGCTCTGCCCAGACTCTGCCCCCTCCCGCCCCTCCCCCCGGCTCTCCCTATACTGCTGCTCTAGCCATGTGGGGAGGACCTGAGGGGGAATAGGGGCAGCCCTACAAGTTGCCTCTCTGAATCAGGCCCTTAGGCTCACAAATAACTTTTCAGCTGCATCTCTTTCCTGACAATAATATAAAAGTCAATATTACATTAAAATATTGACTTTTATATTACTGCACTTAACCGGCTAAAGTGCTGCACTTTCGTGAAGGGGAGTGCCCCGATTCCTCTCACCCACAGACAGTACCCTATAGGGACTGGGAGCTGTCTAGGATAGGGTGCTGAAGGAGGTGATGCGAGATGGAACCAGGTGTGTTTCAGTTCAGCAAGTTAAGACTGGGTAAAATTCCTGTTCCTTCTTTTTTTTTTTTTCTGTGCTTCCAGAAGCTCTAAAGTTGGTTGGCTTTGCACCTCAGATATGGATTACACATTTGCTATTTGAACAATTTGCCTTCAAAAACCTTTTGGTATGCTCACTGCACACCATTGCGCTGTTTTACTGTTTTTTCTGATATGCTGTGGAAAAGAATAAGCTTTCTCCCTTTATACTTTCATACTGTTGTGTTACAGGAAGTTCCTGCAGGGCAGTCTCATGAGGACATGGTGGGACGGCCGTTGGTGCACGTTTCCGCTGCAAAGCAAGTGTGTGGTGAGGCTGTTTACCTTGATGACATGCCGTGCTTTGAGAAGGAACTCTTCCTTGCAATGGTGACCAGCACCAAGGCCCATGCCAAACTAATGTAAGTGTGGCTGCATGACTGGACACCTTCAAGACTGGAGAATCTCTTTACATAATAAGCAATTATACTGCCTCTGGCCCCCTCCTGTATGATCAGGCCCTGGTGTTTTTTCAGTGTCACCGAGAAAGCAGGAATGCTTTATGACCTGTGTTTCGACCATAGTATTTATTTATTTTTATTTATTTATTTTAAAGGATTTATATACCGCTTTATCCTGAAATCAAAGCGGGTTACACATTTGGAGGGAGGAGTGGCCTAGTGGTTGGGGCAAGGTTTCTCTGCCTTTTCTCTAGTCTTTCCTGTTTTTAATGGCGTTCATTTCCTCCTTAGCAGTCTGTTTTTAAGGTTTTTAAATTATTTTAATTTTATTGTAAACCGCTCAGATACCTTTGGTCTTGGGCGGTATAATAAATCTTTTAATAAACATAAACATAAACTACAGGCCGGAAGGTTGGTGGTTCAAATCCCACTAGAGGACAGCAACCTTGGGCCGGAAGGACTGGGGTTTCTAGTCCCACAGGTGCTCCTTGTGGTCTTGAGCAAGCCACTTAACCCTCCATTGCCCATGTTCCCTGTAAGTATTAGTGTGTGTGTCTCATATCCCCTTGTGTTAAATGTATCCCCCAACCGCTTTGACCCGGTGAAAAGCGGGATATAAATGCAGCTAAATAAATAAAATAAAAACATCAAACTAATCAAGAGGCAAAGGTGCATGGGTGTGGGCATGCAGTGAAAAATCGACAGAGTATTTGTGTGAGTGGTGTAAAAATGATTGCGGGGTGAACTATATACAGTGTGAGCTATGTACAGGAACTATATACATATTGCAGGACCGCAAGGGGAAGAGGGAGGCTGGGGGGCTAGGAGGCGAGGTGGGCAAAGAGAGGGCCGTTGGTCAGGTCACGTGATGTCTCTCCTCCTGGGTCTGATGCCTGGGTCAGGTCTGATGAGGGGTTTTAGACTATCTGCGGAGAGGTTCTGTTTGATTTTGAAAGTGTTTAGTAGCACCTTATAATGGATGCGGGAGCTGATTGGGAGCCAGTGGAGGTGGTTGAAAATGGGGGTGATGTGATCGTGCCTTGAAGATCCAGTCATTATTCGGGCGGCAGTGTTCTGAGCCATCTGTAATGGCTGGGTTGCTTGTTTTGAGAGTCCGAGGTAAATGGGGTTGCAGTAATCTAAGATGGGAGTGATCAGAGCTTGACAGATGGTGCGGACGTGATCTTGTGATAGGATTGGCTTGAGGCGTCTTATGGTTCTCATTTTGAGGTATGCGTTTCTGGTGGTTTTGGCAATGGTTTTATTAATCTGTATCAAGGGAGAATTGTCAGGAAACATGAAAATATAAGCCGGATGCATTCCAGCAGAAGCCTTTCGCAGCTTGTTGGCTAACACAGAAACCAGGCTCTGCTCCTTGCACTGAACTTCTTTTTCTTTGTAACTTTCTCTTTATTGAGCCTTTTGTTGGAGCCCACATTCTGCAAACCATCCTAAACATTTCACATAGACAAACTCAAATATATGCAGCAATGCAAAATGACTGAACCAGAGCCCCTTCCTATGAGTACTAAAATACTGTATATGTATCCCAGCCCTCATTGTTCAGCCACTCAGTTACCAGTGAATAAATGCAAAGAGAGTATAACAAGGTCACTTACCTGTAACGTGAGCTCTCCGTGGATAGCACACACCTGGTGACTTCATCCGATGGCGCCAAGGATAGACGTGCTCTCCAGAGCCTGGAAAGGTAAACCTTTCTGGGCATGTGCACAGGTATCCCTACCCCCCCCGGCCCACCCCTACCTAGCCCAGTGTTCCTAGCTGAGGTGTTGCTGCTAGGTAGGTGGGCATTAAGGTCATGAGGCTGACCACATTCTGGGGAGGTGGGCAGGTTTGTGTGGCTGACTTATCCTACTGTCCACGGAGGACTCCTGTTATAGGTAAGAAATCTCGTTTTCTCCTTGGACAAGCAGGATGTGTCAGTCACACCTGGTGCTTCCCTAGCTATGTGGGTCGTACCTGCTGTGGTCGATGAGGGAGGTGGAAGGACCTGTGACCGTGCTTCACGATGACAGTACACCTTGAATCATGAAAAGTGTCACGGAGTAGGTCTAATAGAGCCCTTGAAAACCAGCAGAAATGCAGGAAGTAGGATAGATTCTGACAGTTCAGAGGAACACAGGGTAGGATGTTGCCATAGGCAACCTAAACAAAACAGCTCACGTGCAAGGGAAACACGCCCAAGCAGCAGAAAGGCCAGGAAATTAGGAACTAATGAAAGCCAGCTGGGAGTGGTTGGAGCTGACACGCACGTAGAAAAGCTCAGTGCACATGGAGCTAGACAGAGCCAGTGTGTGCAAAGGAGCCCGTGTGAGAAGCAGAGCCTGTTTGAGAGACAGAGCCAGCTTGAGAATCCAAGCAAGAGATGGAGTGAGCATGGGAGCAGGAGTGAAAGTGAGAGTGAGAGTGAAGGAGAGAGAGAGAAGACACACGCAGGACACAGCAGGAATGGAATAGAACCCGGTTGGAGCATGGGAGCAAGCAGCTGTGAGGCTGAAAGCCAAAGACATAATCGGAGAAACTCTAATTGGAAGGGAGCTGAGGGCAGAGCTCTGAAAGCGTCAAAGCCCAGCAGAAGCTATCAGAAAGGTAACCAAACATTTAATTGTGAAGTTAGCTGGAGGAAGCCTGAAGAAAGTTTTTATACAAACAACTGGCATAAAAAGAGTAAAGCTTTTATACCTGAGCATAAGCCTGTGTCCAGAAGAAGTTTCAAAGACAGGAGCCAGGAGAAGTTTTTATGGGATTTTACTCCGGCGTCTGTAGCAGCTGAGCACAGCCTGAGTCAAAGACTGTTTAAAGCTAACCCTACTGTTTCTAGTAGAGGGAAAAGTGAAATTAATAAATTCCTCTATCTCCCACCGCATTTGAGAGGCTCCCAGGGTAGACACTCCAAGGAATACGGTAGCAGCTTAGCCAGCATTCTCACCCAGAAGGAAAGAGACTTCCTGAATAGTAGGGGGAGACTGTTCAGTAACGTACCATATGCTGCAAGGGATGAGTCCTTAATGGAAGAGCCCGAAGAGATGCAATGTGAGGTGCAGGGAGATAATGTAAGTAGTGATTACATGGACTGCACGCTCACGGTCTCTGATAATATATTGTCTCTGAGATAAACGAGTTGAATTGCCAAGCTTGAAAGCCACAAAGGAAATGATCTTTGTATGCTGGAAAGAACTGTTTTGAATACTTTTTCCTTTACCTGTTTAAAGCTGAAAATAAGCAATTTCTGTTCTCATTTTTACTTTGTTTTTGCCCAAGTGGGGCTGTGTATGCTTTTGTTTGCTCACCCAAAAGAAACCTCTTGGAAGGGGAATAAAACCTTTTGAGCCTTACCTCGGTGCCACAACTGATTCTTTGACTACATATCCCAGAGAGCCAAGCAAGGCTCTGGGCTGGGCCTAGGCTTGATGATGATGTAATGGGACTATGACAAAAGGCAAAAGACTCGAAAGACTGATCACTTAACTTTCCATTCGAACTACATCTCTGTTCTGGTTATGTCTGTTATTCTCGCACCAGCTGTATTCCATGGTTGCTGTATTCGCACCAGTCACTGTTCTGACACTCGTTATATTAACGAGTAACTGTTCTTGCACGCGTGTGTTACGATGTTACATTGTAACATATATTAATATATGTTGTAATATAAATATATATATATTTTTAATCATAACAATGTAACATCGTAACACACGCGTTGTCATAGAGCGGATGCTAATGAAAGTGAAGACTTAGAAAAAAACGCTGTCTTTCACAAAACAAATGATGTACAGAAGATGCAATTGCCCTGCAGCGCAGCTAGAGGGAGCAGGCGAAAACTTACAGAGGCTGAGTTAACACACCCGGCTGATGATTCTGCAGAAGTTAATCAGCTGCACCTGAAAAGTAGCCCGGGGAACTCAAACGTGGAATGCCTTTATAGAAGGCTAGTGCAGGAGAGGAGAGAAGGAGGAGAAGGGGAGCTGAGACAGCCAGGAACAGCAGCCCAGCCAGATCAAGTAGTGCAGCCAAGACAAGCAGCACAACAAGGACAGCAGGAGCTGGAAGAGGAGCAGAAAGAGCCAGAAAGAAAGACGGGCCGTGGAGAGTCAGTCCGGAGAAATATTTGGTAGCAGGAGACCTCAGAGGTAAAGAGCTCAGAAGGAGAGAGCCATACCTGGAGAGAGGCCTACGCTCACCAGAAGACCCTGAAACAGGATTGAAAGGCTCCAGAAGGAAAGGTACTGATAGCAGAGTTACCTATACCCGGAAGCAAGGAAGTCTGGATACCTCACCAGGTTTTCCTAGGCTACAGAAAGGTCAAGCAGTGCCTAGAAGCTTCCAAGAGAAAGTCTGCCAAAGAGACTGTGTCCTGAGAGACGTGCCTGAGAAGGAAAACTCCAGTTATACCGGCTACAGGAAGCCAAGTTATGGTGACACTTTATTCATAAAGAGAAGCTCAGCTCCTAGGAGCTCTTGTAAAACAGATATCCAGTTTGAAGGGAAAAGAAGCAGGCCAGAGTTTTATAAGCCAGGACGTAAGGGCATAGGAACAAGCCATGCTTATTTGAGAGCCCTAGAACAGCCTTACTGGAAACAAGGGAACAGAAACAGTGACCGGCAAACTATAGCGGCCAGGGAAAGCTCCAATTCAGAGGGAGATAACAATGACCCAGAGCCCATGCAGATAGCACTTGAGGATCCTATTCCCTTATCTCAAGATGAATTAATGGATTGCTCCATTTGTATTGCGGGCAGTTTTGAATCACTCCCTGAACTGTGAGTTATACAGACATTGCTTTGAGAATACTCATGTTTGTGCTGAATGAAAGAGGAATGTTCACTCCTTTGTTTTGCTCTAAAGTTTGAAAGAATCCTGGGTTAAATCCTACAAGCAACTGTGAAGTTTGTAACAGTTTACCTCTTTACTTATGTTGTGGTGGAAGCCTGAAAAGAAGGACTTTCTGTATTTCTGTATCTCAGCGAACCTTTTGCGTTAAAAGGGAAATAAAAGCCTTATTTACCCTCTACTTGGCATACACAATTTATTCACATAAGGAGCAGGACTACAAAGACCAAGATACCCTTGGCCTTAAAAGAGCCCTCTACTCCCAGAAAATAATAATATGCTCAACCTACCCTTACAGCCACTGGCCACCAGGGGGGGTTGATGACAGCATGCAAGAACAGTTACTCGTTAATATAACGAGTGTCAGAACAGTGACTGGTGCGAATACAGCAACCATGGAATACAGCTGGTGCGAGAATAACAGACATAACCAGAGCAGAGATGTAGTTCGAATGGAGAGTCAAGTGATCAGTCTTTCGAGTCCAGTGTCCCCTTGTTTGCGGCATGCAGGAGCGCAGCTGAGGCCAGGACTGTGCGGCCGAAGGCACTGTCCATTTGTGCCTGGAGGTCCAAGCAGTAGTGTTTCTTGAAGGTGTGCACTGAGGACCAATTGGCAGCCTTGCAGATGTTGGGTACTGGTATGGAGTGCAAGTTAGTGATGGTGGTGATCACCACCCGGAGTTGGTGTGCCCTGGCTTTGGTCACGGTCTGTGCCCATTCCCAGTCATGGCAGAAAGCAATGCAGTTGACTATTCATTGCAACAGTGTCCTCTTTGTGACCGGATGCCCCGGCCTTTTGGGGTCAAAGGAGACAAAGAGTTGTGACCTTTGGCTCAGTGGCTCCATCCTATGGAGGTAGTTGCACAGGGCCCTAATGCAGTCCAGAGTCTGTAACCTTTGTTCCTCCTTAGAGGCGTGTGGCTCGGGGTAGAAGGAGGGCAGTTCTATTTCCTGGTTGATGTGGAACACCAAAGCAACCTTTGAAATGAATCTTGGATGGATGCGAAGAGTTGTCCAGTCGTGGTGCAGCTGTGTGTATTGGGGCCAAGCCATGAGGGCCTGCAATTCACTGATCCTCCTGGCCAAGGTAATCACTGTGAGGATGAGCGTCTTTCAGAAAGTGTATCTTAAGGGATGTCGTTTGTAGTGGTTTGAAGGAATCCTGTGTCAGTTGGTGCAGGACCATATTCAAGTCCCAAGACGGGACTGAAGGCCTCACTGTGGGGCGTAGGTTGCTCAGGCCCTTCTTGATGCGTGTTATGAGAGAAAGCGTAGCAACTGAGTAGTCGCTGGTGCGCTCATGAAAGATGGCGATGGCAGAGAGGTGAATCTTGATGGACTGTGCCTTGAGGCCACTGTTGAAGAGGGTGCGCAGGTATTGGAGGATCTGCGGAACCGAGCAAGAGACCGAGTCCAGGTTGCGCACAATGCACCAGATGCTGTAGCGTTTCCACTTCAGGCCATAGGATTTTCTCATGGATGGGCATCTGACTGTGAGGACCAATTTTTATACCTCTGTGGACAAGCTGAGTGAGGCTAGGGAGCGCCTCTCAATCTCCAGACTATCAGGATGAGGGACGGCAGGTTTGGATGTAGTGTGGTACCCGCGTCCTGGGTGATGAGCATTGGCTTGAGGGGAAGGCGCACTGGCAACTCCAGCGCGGGGCTGTGTAGGTCAGGGAACCACATCTGTCTCATCCAGTGGGGTGCGATGAGGAGGGTATATGCCCTGTGCTGCACTATCCACTGCAAGATGTTCAAGATGAGAGGAGTGTGGGGGGGGGGGGAGGCATACACTAGTGACCATTCCCCCCATGACACATCAAAGGCATCCGTACTGTAGCTAGGCTCCTGGTGGATGGGTGTTTTGAGCAGAAGTGATGGTACTTTGCGTTGTCTTTGGTGGCAAAGAGGTTGACCAGTGACTGACCCCACAGTCTGAAGAAGGACTCTGTCTCCTGCAAGTCCAGGGTCCACTCGTATGGATCCAGCTGGTGGCTCAGCTTGTCCGCCAAGTCGATCTGTGCACCTACCTGAGAGGTAGGTGGCCTGCAGGAAGCAGAGTTTGGAGAGGGTGAAGATCCAGAGACTGAGGGCCTCCATGCAGAGGCTTGTGAGCCTGTGTCTTCTTGCTTGTTGACATAGAACATGGCAACCTGATTGTCTATTTTGATCAGAATGGTCTGTCTGGCGATGTGCTGCTGGAAGGCCTTCAATGTGAGTCAAAACGCTTGGAGCTCCAGGAGGTTGATGTGTTGCGTCTGCTCCTTTGCTGTCCAGGCCCCTTGGGTGTGGAGTTGTCGTATGTGGGCCCACCAGCCCGTGGTTTAAGCATCGGTGGTGATGACCATCTGGTGTGGTGGCTGTTGGAGAATCCTGCCTTCCTCGAGATTCTCAGTGTGGGTCCACCAGCGGAGTGAATCCTGGATCCCTTTGCTCAGAGGGACGTGCATGGTCAGTGGCTGGGAGTACTGGCCCCAGTGTGAGTGGAGGTGCCATTGCAAGTGACGCATGTGTAACCTTGCGAGTGGCAGACCCTGTGTCATCGCCGCCAGGTGCCCCAGGAGCCAGAGGATGGTCTGGGCTAAGGCTTGCTCAGTCTAAGCAATGTTGTGAGCCAAGGAGGTGATCGTTTCCACCCAGTGAGCTGGGAGGAACGCCCTGGATGCCATGGTATTGATGTCTGCCCCAATGAATTCCAGATACTGGGAGGGCTGCTGGTTTATTAGGAATCCCAAGGAGGTCAGCAATGCGATGGTCTGCCTGACCTCTCTTTGGGTTGCTTGCAGTGAGGGTGCCGAGAGCAGCCAGTCATCAAGGTATGGGAAGACACAGATGCCTTGTTTCTGGAGGTGTGCCATGCAACTGCCACACACTTGGTGAACACCCTCGGTGCTGGACATAGGCCAAAGGGAAGAACTCTGTACTGGTAATAGCTGCCCAACACCTGGAAACGCAGGTATTGCTAGTGCGTGTAGGTCCAAGGCAGCCAGCTAGTTCCTTGTCTGAATGAAGGGTAGTATGTACACCAGGGAATACATCCTGAATTTTTCTTTCAAAATGAACTTGTTCAGCTTCCTCAAGTCAAGAATAGGGTGAACACCACCTGATTTCTTCAGTATGAGAAAGTACCTGGAGTAGAACCCACAGTTGCTTTTGTTCTCTGGGACTGGCTCTATAGCCCAGGAGGCAAGGAGGGACAGGATCTCTGCAGCCATAACCAGTAGCTAGTGTGGAGGGGTCTCAGTGGTGAGTGGAGTACACTGGGAGGGCAGAGATAAGAACCTGATGCTGTAGCCCTCCACCATAATCAGGAGAACCCATTTGTCCATTATGATCCATGCCCAGGCATCGCAGAAGGCCGAGAGGTGGCCCCCTACTGTGGTCCTGTTCATGAATGCACTGTCAAAAGGAGGAGGTGCTCTTCCCTGGGGAGTTTGTGGTCTGCTTCTACTGCTTCCTGTCTCTATGGCATTGTTTTGATTGCTAGGGAGCCTACTACTAGTGTTTGAACTGTGGGGCCTGCCACTTGTAAGGGGCTCCCCACCTGGAGGAGGAGTATGACTTTCGGTGGTTGTCCCATTTCTTGTTTCTGCCATCGCACTCTAGTCCTTCTTCTGCGAGGGTCTGCAGTGTGGTGCAGTGTTCCATCAGGTCGTTGATGGTATCCTTCACCTTGTCCCCAAATAGTGAGTCCCCTGTGCAAGGGGGCACCCGCTATTCGGTCATGTGTGTCGTTTATCAGGTCCGAAGCATGGAGCCAGGCTAGGCGGCATGTAGAAATAGCAGTCCCGGCTGTGTGGGCAGCGGTGTCAAAGGCCACCCTTACCAGGTGTTTGGCGCACTCTGTGAGGTCTGATATGACTGTTGAGGTAGTCACTTGGGCCTCCACTGGGAGCGCCGCCAAGGCACCTTGAGGCTATCAAGCAGGATGTCCTGGAACATGGCGTGTTGAAATTGATGCGCTGTGATCCGTGCTCCTAGCATGACTCCGTGGAACACCTTTTTGCCCACATCATCCAGGAGCTTGTGTTCCTGGCTGGGTGGAGTGTTGGTCTGGTTGCAGGAGGATCTGGCTCGCTTCAGGTAGATTCCACCACAATGCATTGGTAAGGCAGCTGTGTCTTGGAGAATCCCGGGGCTGGCTGCACCTGGTACTTCTCCTCCAGCTTGCGAGTGCAGGTGGTTCCTGATGCCGAGGTGAGCCAGAGCTGGGACAGGTTATCCAGCAGCCTTTGGTGGATGGGTAGGGTGGGCAATGTACTAGGGGCATCTAAGTATCTCAGGACACCTGGAGCCTCATAGTTATGGTTCGTTATGTCTGTCAGCATGAGTGCGAATTGCGCTGTGACCTTGCATAGGAATTTTGGCTAGGTCAGGTCCTCTGGTGGGGATGGTGGTTGGGGCTGAGTTGAGGAGGTCTCAGCCTCTGCTGAGAGTATGGAGGCCATCTCAGGTGAAGTCAAGTTGTCCCTGGTATCTGCTCTGCCCAGGGTGGCAGCTTCCTCCTCTCTGCTGTCTGTGGCTGTGGGGTCTGGAGACGCCAGTGTGGACAATGAAGATTTGGGGTCCCATGGTCTGCTTGATGCTCTGATGGTCCTGGAGGTCATGGGCTGCTCGCCTGGCATACTCGACTGTCTGTGCATTGCTGCAGAAGTCTGGTGAGGAGCTCCAGAATGGCTGCCAGGTCACTATTCTATAATAGGCCTGTGCTGTGCCCAGAATGCCCTCTATAGGGAGATCTAGAGTGAGGGGGGCTGCGGGAGCATCTGCTCTGGTGCCTGCGGTGACACTTGCTACAGTGCTGGTTCCTGGAGTGCCAGGGGCTGCTGCTGCTGCTGGAAGACATGTTCTGCCTCTTTTGCTGCTTCCTGCAACCCTGCCCCTGCTGTGAGGCATGAGGTGGAGCGGCTCCTATGCACTGACAGGGAAGCTACTGCTCTGCTCCTGTGCTGGCTCAGGGCTTCAGTGTTGGGGCAGTGCTGCTGATCCAGGCTTATTCCATTGCCATGATGATGGCCAATGACTCTGTGGGGGGTGTAGCTTGCATGCTGATGTCATTCGCAGTGGCATGGCGGCGAACAGGAAGGCCCGGGCCCAATGGATCTTCTGTGGCCATGCTAAAGGTATCCTGGGCCATCCAAGGATGGGGACCCAATCTGTTGGGTGGGTGGGGGCAGCCCCGGAGTTCACATGGCTGGGAATGGAGGCCCTGGTGGGTACATCCAGAGCGGCATCAGCGACGTGCAGGGAGTCCTGGAGCACCATGAGGTTGTCCGCATGGTTCCTGGCGGCAGAGGGAGAAGGTGGAGAGGTTTCCAGGACGTCTTTGAGGGTATGTAGCTGGTATTTCTGAGCCCAGGGAGACATTTGAGCACAGTGGGGGCAGTCCTCAACCCGGTGGCTGACCTCCAGGCATCTAACACACTGATTGTGAGCATCGGTGCTGTTCATTTTTTTGTTGCAGCTTGGGCATTTTTTGAACCCCAGTTTTGGCATTACCTTGATAGTTGCTCTTCTGCTTTTGGATGGGATTTTCTTGCTTTCGTCAGATGGGATTACTTTTGTTAAGAGTCTTTCTTTTTTTTTGTAGTCAGGAGAGCTGAAGAGATCCGTCTTACCTTTCTGGGCTTTGGAGAGTACTTCTGCCCTTGGTGCGTTGGATGATGTTGTAGCAGCAGAGCGCAGACAAACCAATAATACCAGGAGTCTGTTCAGAAGGTCCAAATCATTTATTTGTGCACAAGTCTCAAGCACTGTCAATTTCAAAATGGCTGAGCAAAGTTTTCTGGCAATACAACAACTTTTATAGACTTTTACTCCATTCTAGGTATAGAAACACATTTCATTGGTCCCGGTACTCTCCCGTACCTCCCGTACCCCTTCTATTGGTCCCGGTACTGATAAGATTATCCAATTATGTTCCTTTAGTGGGCTCAGCACCTGCTTACCCCCCTTCCAGTCCCAATTACAATGGCCAGTTCATCAACTTGTTACTTTCATACTTTCAAGGCCATTGAGCCAATTTGTGCGTGTAGGGGAGCAGGGCTCTGTAACTCATCTGTCAGCAGCCCCAATTAAATCCCTTGCAGATGTACTTTTCTTATCAGTAACTTTTAAACATATTTTTCTGTATTTTTCCATCTCCCAGTTCTGCTTATCTAAGCTAGTTTAATACGCTTGCTATGTCCTTGCTATGTTCCAGCTCTACAGGAGCAGATTGGGGGATGTGCAATTCCCATAGGCCTCTCCACTAGCTTCATTTACAGGTCAAGCTAGCTAGGCTCACTTGCTTATATCAGACAAAGTGGATCACAGGCCTACACCTGCCACAATGTCACTAGGCGTAGCTGACGCATCCTGCTCATCCAAGGAGAACTAAATAGGTCATTCACAAACAATGAAAACCTCTAAACAGAAAACAAAGAAATAACAACAGGTAGGCACTTCAGACAGTCTGCGCAACAGCACCTGCCAAGCAGGTGCCAAGAGATGAAAGAATCTGTAAGGCACAAGTAGCTCATTGCAAATTATAGATTACAGGTTGCACAGGGGCGCCCATGTTTAGGTGAAAGTATCCATCCGCTCCTTCAACATACAAGTGAACTTGTCTCATCCCATCAGCTCTCCAATTTAGTCTCCCATTCCCCTAAGCAGGGTTTTGTTGCAGATTTCCTGTGCCTGGCGATCACCATGTGGGCTGCCATAGAGACTGCATAATGAATCTAGAGGCACCTCTTGCTGATCCACCTTGGGAAGAACACCCCAACAAAAATAGTCCAGGACCTATGGGACGCACCCCTTCCTTAAGCTATAAGTTACACTGGCTCCCCATTAAGCTATAGGTTACACTGGCTCTCCATTCAAGCCAGGATTTGTTTTAAGACCTTGCTCATGACTTTCAAAGCTGGCAATGAGCTCTCCTCCTCCTCTCTATCTGACCTCATCCAACCACTTGCACCTAACAGACCAAGAAGATCTGCAGAGTCCAACATGCTAGTAATTCCAAAAGAAGCAACTAAATGCACCAAAACAACAGCTAACAGAGCCTTCCAGCTCTGTGCCCCAAGTCTATGGAATACCTTACCAGCACATATCAGAGCAATCCCCAACTTGAGCCAATTTAGAAAGGCCCTTAAACATTTCCTCTTCACCAAATATCTCACTGACATCTCCGATCCTCAGTCCCACTCGAATAACGAGCACCTCAACAATAATAGTAGTCAACTAGGCAAGCCCTCGCAACAGGCGTCCCCTACAATGTAAACACCAAACATTATCCTTTCTTAGTACACCTCATATGTATATAGTGTATCCTTTTTCCAAGTTGCATTTCCTGTTTAATGTAATGACCAGACATATTTAAGTTGTCGGATGTTTCTGTTCCATGTGAACTGCGCTGATTGCAAATAGTGCGGTATATAAGAAATATAAATAAATAAATAAAATAAGACCCGTACTTGCAAGCTAGCGCAAAATGATTTTATAATCTCACAACCCCACCACATGCAGAAGAAGGATCCTTCAGCAAAGAGAGGAGGCATGGACACCAACTTTAAATAAATGGTCAGGGGTAAGATACATGTGAGTAATTCATTTATATTGAATCTGGCAACATGTGACAGCAAACAAGCACTTACGACAATAATGGTAAACTCTTCTCTACCAATCCTCCTCCAAGAATAATCTAGCCATTTCTCCCAAGCCCACCTAAGTGAAAGCATCACCTCGTTGTCCCCTGAAATTAAGCATCTGTATAAACATGATCATAAGCCCTGCTGCCTCTTATCCCTGTAGAACTCCGGAATACCAATAGAGCCATATTCCATAAACTAAGAATCCTCCAGCCACTGCGTAACATCATTGAACAACACGACTTCAGAACAGTGGCACAAGCACTTATCACGCCCCACTGGGATTACTGTAACGCCATATTGCAGGGGCTACCAAAGAAAACCCTGAATATACTACAAATGGCACAAAATGTTACAGCCAGGATCATCATGAAAAAGAGCTTCACAGAACACATCACACCAGTCCTAATTGAGCTTCACTGGCTCCCAATTACCGCCCGCATAAAATACAAACTCCTAGTAACCACATTCAAACTTATACACAACATAGCGCCATCATTCCTAACCAATCTCATCAGCGCTCAAACTCACAATAGAAGCAGAAGAACCGCCAACTTAAACACTCTCAGTGTCCCAAAGAGTATAAGAACAGCCAAGATACACACCAGCAGCAGAGCATTCTCTTACATTGCACCCATGCTATGGAATCAACTGCCACATGCGCTCGGTCTGATCTTGAACAATTTTTGGTTCGATTGAATTCTCACATGCCTCGGATACAATTTACGGCACAGATTTCAGCCACGACTTTACAATTTTTAGATGTTCAGGTTATTCGCACACCTATGGGTTTTCAGACTACCTTGTACAGGAAATCAGTGCAACGAAACACTCTTTTGAGTTATCAGAGTTTCCATCCAAGGGCTCTAAAACAAGGTCTTCCATATGAGCAATTTTTAAGGCTACGCCGAAACTGCTCGACTTTGATGGAATTTAAGAAGCATGCCCGTGAGCTCATGTCCCGATTGCTTCAGCGGGGGTATCCCTCCCAGGTGATATCACGGGCATATAAGAGGGCGCGCTTCACGCATTCGGAATGGTATACTTCCTCTTCAACATCTTCAAATTCAGTCTCTGACTCCTCTGTAATCACAGGAGTTTTACCATACACCCGACAAATCACAGCAGTTACAAAATTATTGCACCAGTTTTGGCCTCTAGTTGGTGTACATGCTTGTTTTCGAGATAGTACCCTGCGGATAGCCTATTCTCGATCTGCTAACCTTAGAGACAAAGTCATGTCTACTGTTTCTGAAGTGGATCGCCCTTTACGGTTTCACGGGGATTGTGGTCATGAAGCATGTGGACGATGCTCATATTGCTCTACCACTATTGGGGGCTCTGAATGGACCGATTGTCATACATCCCGGACCTACACTACTCGTTGGCAAACCGACTGTTCTACGGATTTCGTAGTTTACCTGGTGATCTGCCCCTGCTCTTTGTACTATGTAGGTCGGACAAAACGAGCGGTGAAACTTCGGCTTGCAGAACACGCTTCACGGTTACGTACCAAGACACTCTCTGCCCCGATGGTTGAGCATAATTTACAACGGGATCATGATTTCACTTCACTACGGTGGCGTGTGTTGGATCACATTCCCCTTGATCCCCGAGGGGGAGACCGTGAACAGTGCCTTCAATTACGCGAGCAGAGATGGATTTACACTTTGAATGCTGTGGCCCCGAATGGGCTTAACTCTCAACTGGACTGGTACACGATTATTTGATCGTTTTTTCTTTAATCCGATGAGCCTTTCAGGGTATTCCCTATGTTGTGGGATTCCCCTATGTATTGACTCAGAGGATGTTTTGCTGTGATTGGTTCATCATCTGCTTTCCTCCTATGATGTCAGACGCCGCCGAAGATAAAGAAGACGGGTTTTCTGGGCTATGCAAGTTCAATCGCCATTTGCCGAGAAGCAGGACCTGAAGCAGGGTTAGAATTGCTATAACCCGAAACGTGGACCATGTTGTCAATCTAACTGATGAAGGCACTTCGGCGGTGCTCTACTCAAGAAGCTAAGTTCATTGCTCTATTTTTGCACTTTTGCACATTTTTAAACAAAAATTATTTATAATAAAGTGAGTGGTCACAGTGGTGTCTGCGGGATGCTTCCCTGACACTGGGCTGACATACTCCGACACATGAAATGGTTTCAGCCTTGTGTTTTCCCTAATTTGATTGGATTGTGTTGTGGGTGTTGTGTATTTTATAATCCAATACGGTTCTTGATTTTTACGCTTCTTTGCAGTGTAAGCAGAAGTAGATTGCCAGGCCTTTCTTCCGAGGCAATGGAGGGTTAAGTGACTTGCTCAAGGCCACAAGGAATGTTAATGGGAATCAAACCCTGGCCTTTTGGTTACTAAGTCAGTACTCTAGCCATTAGGTTACCCCTTCACGATGACTCAGGCTTCATTTCCCCAGGAGCTGTCAATGCCGCCTCAACATGGCTGTGCACAGCAAGTGAGTCATGAGGATTGCCCGAAAAGAATTTTTGATATGACAGGTTTTTTTGCACATGCTTTACCAAGTCCTCTGTGCTTGTCCCATAACTTCTTGAATTTTGCTTCTAATTGTGTTTCTACCATCTCTACTGGGAGGCCATGCCATGCCTCCACCACCCTTTCTATGGAGCAATATGTCCATATTTACATCCTGCAGAAGCCTGTCTACATGTAGGAGTGGAGGAGTGGCCTAGTGGTTGGGGCAAGGTACTTCAGGCCGGAAGGTCGGGGGTTCAAATCCCACTAGAGGACAGCAACCTTGGGCCGGAAGGACTGGGGTTTCTAGTCCCACAGGTGCTCCTTGTGGTCTTGGGTAAGCCACCTAACCCTCCATTGCCCATGTTCCCTGTAAAATAGTTATCTCCAAGTTATAATGCCCTGTTCAATGTAATTTCAGTTTGTTCAATGTAAACCACCTTGATATCATGAAAGGCGGTATATAAGAAATGTTAAATAAATAGAAAGATGTTTTATCAGTCATGTGCCTACAAGGTTGAAATACAACCTCCTTCCAGTAAATGCAGTTTCTGTATACCCTGGGATAAGGTGCCTCATTCCTTCTGAATTGTTCATGAACTCATTGCTGTCACAAGCACATATTTGTCATTGCTCCTTGTTCCCTTTACCCCACAGCTCCATTGACACTACAGAGGCCCGGCATGTCCCGGGCTTTGTGTATTTCCTTTCCGCTGAAGATGTTCCCGGGAAGAACGTCACGGGTGTTTTACACGATGAGACAGTGTTTGCTGAGAACTTGGTAAGACCTGCTTTATTTATTTGCCGTTTTGGGTATGAGATTCATAGTCCTACTCGGGCTCCTTCCATTTTCTCCCAGTGTTACAATATTGCAGACACATGGATGATGCAAAGGTATTAGGTGCCCTGGGTGAACCTTCAGCCTTACACCCTCCCTTCCTGAGATTTCGATAATTCAACTCAACAATCATGATCATCCCAACCCCCCCCCCCACCCCACACACACACGCACACAACAATCCGGTAAAAATGCATGATTGAACATCATAATCTTCAGTATGAAACTTTGCTTTGTATGAATGTGTGGCCTACTTTCCCGGCAGGTAACACGTGTGCTGGCGGCTCTTTGAGTTTGTCTGGTTGTCAGGGTCTATGGGTTTGGTTTGGCTGATGCTGCTCTTTGTCATCCCTCAGAAGCTGGTGCTCTAGGCGACCATCTAATCTTGCCTAATGGTTAGGTTGGCTCTGTGCACACAGCTTGGGGGTGGAGGGGTTGGAGGCAATTATCTAAGGTGTCCAGCTAGGTACAAAGTCTGTATGTTCCTTATATCAGATTTCCATTCACCATGGGCAGAGTTTTGCTGGGAAGCAGCTTGAATAGACCTGGCAGTGCAATTTGTATGCGCTGCTTTCTGATCCTGCCCTAATCATACTCCTGGGAAGCCTGCCCTCAATCCAGCTAAAAGTCGATGTGCTAGGAAAGCCCATGTAGACTTCAGTCCGATTGAGTAAGAGCCATTTTCAGACAGTCAATGCACTCTGCTATAGAGCTTTTCAAATTGTCCTCACTGTAACAAACTAATCTTGTGAAACTACATGTGGGGAATATTTGACATATCTGAGTAGTCAAAGCTAAAAGGGAAATCATTTGCTGACAGAAACTACCCTAATGGCAAGCATAGAGGGACTGAGCCCTGAGCCGAAGCCTGGGACTTGTAAATAGAGAAGGAACTCAGGGTAACACCTGCTGTTAACAGTTTGTATACAACAAGCATTGTCTGAAAACCTTTTTCTCCAGTCTCCCCATTAAGGCCAAGTTGTACTTCCAGCTCTTTCCCTCTTTCGAATCTCCATTTTCCTATTTCCTTAATCTTTCTTCTCTAAATTATTAGCATTTTCTGCAACACTAAACCACTTCTTTAAGAAGGTGTTTGAACCCGCAAACAGAAAATGATGCAGGTGTGGATAACATGAGGAGGGACCTAGCAAAGCTGGAAGAATGGTCGAGAATTTTGTAACTAAGATTTAGTGCTAAAAAGTGCAAGGTCATCCATTTGGACTACAAAAACCTACGGAGCAATACAGTGTAGGGGGTGAAGTACTTCAGTACACAAAAGAAGAGCGGGACTGGAAGTGATCGTATCAGATGATCTTAAAGAGGCGAATCAGGTAGAAAAGGTGACCGGCAAAAGCCAGAAGGATACTTCAGTGCAGAGGGAGAGGAATGGCAGCAGGAAGAGGGATGTGATGTGCCTGTATATACCGTAAGTCTTTGATGAG
This sequence comes from Ichthyophis bannanicus, assembly GCA_033557465.1. Lineage (NCBI taxonomy): Eukaryota > Metazoa > Chordata > Amphibia > Gymnophiona > Ichthyophiidae > Ichthyophis > Ichthyophis bannanicus. The sequence goes on along the minus strand of CM066033.1, from coordinate 363,190,990 downwards.
ACCTCATTTGCAGGCCGATGCAGAAAGCTAGCTTGGGCTTTACGAGCCCATAACACCACGTTTAAGCACATTTTTACAATCCTCCCCTTGCAGGAAATAGACGTAAATGCCAGCGGAAAACTTAGCACCCAATTAACGCCGTGCATATTTAAATTAATACTAATTTTTTAATGTATTTAAATAAATTTTAATCTGCTGAACTGGTATGCAAATCATGGCTATGCCTGATGCAGAGACAGGTGTAGATGATTTTGCAATCAGCTATAGTGCCAAATTTTATACTGCACTGCCCCCGATAGTATTTTGATGGCACCAGGTGCTTTCCCCGATGCCTAGATCATCTTCTTCCAAGATGATCAGGCATCGGGCAAAGCCCCCCGATGCCATCAAAACACTGTTGGGGCGGTGCCGATAAAAAAGAATCCCTGGCGCCCTGTCCCGTCAACAGTAGGAAATGGAGAGATCGTCTCCTGCAGCTCTGGAAACCAATTGTTCCTGCTCCCTGTAGCCAGCAATAGGCCTTTATGAGGATTTTTGTAGCAGAACCTCTGTTTGGCAATACAGTAAAAAAAAATGCAAATTAGCCACTGGTGCTTGGAGAGCAAGCCAAACCAGCACAGACTTCTTGTGCGCATGTGTTTGTCAGCTCTCCCAGTTTAATGCTGCAATGGCTCATTTGCATACACAGGGTTACCACGGTGGGCATTTGCATACCCTAAACTTCCTGCATCATACGTTAAAATGTGTGTATCGTCAGGAACATTAAAAAATTGATCCAGCGCGAGTCTAGCACCGGCTTTCTGCATCAGCCTGTTGGAGTATTGTGTGCAATTCTGGAGACCACACCTTCAAAGTTTCTATTGCTATGAGGGGACATAGGATGAGGGTGAAAGGGGATAGACGAAAAGAGTGGTAGATGCGTGGAATAGTCTCCCAGTGGAGGTGATAGAGATGAGGACAGAATCTGAATTCATAAAGCATGGGACAAACTCAGAGGATCTCTAAAGGAAAAGAGGGGACTATTGTAGTGGTTGATATGGAAGGGCAGACTAGATAGGCTAAGTGGTCTTTTTCTGCCGTCATGTATAAACAGGATGGAATCTGTGTAGAGGGCAGCCACTAAAATGATCAGTAGTCTTCATCATAAGCCATATGAAGATAGACTTAAAGATTTCAATATGTGTACTTTGGAAGAAAAGCAGGAGAGGGTGATGTGATATAGAGACATTTAAATATCTCTGTGGCCCTCTTCCAGCTGAAAGGAAGCTCTGGAAGAGAGGGGTCGTGGACTGATGAAAGGGGATAGACTCAGGAGTAATGTAAGGAGCTATTTCTTTATGGAAAGGGTGATGGATGCGTGGAACAGCCCCCAGTGGAGGTGGTGGAGACAAAAACTATATCTGATACCATGTTTCAGAGCCTGAAATAAAGGCACACTAAACACAGCTGGAGCACAGGAACTATATTGAATTGCATCAGGAGGTCAAAGGAAAACAGTGCAGAGGATCTGTGAAGGAGAGGAAGGGACAGTAGAACTTAATAAGTTGTTATGGATGAGGACTGGGTAGGTCATATGGTCTTTATCTGCTGTGATTTTATTGCTGTGGCTGGCCGGTGGCAGTATATCAAATCAATCATTCAGCTCATTAGATGCCTGAATTAACCTGCTTGTTACATTTATTTGATATTTGATCACCTAATTTAACTAGGGAAAAGTTCCAAACTAGTCTAAGAAAATTACATATTGGCCATTCCATCACTCCCTAACAATTCATGAATTTTTGAATTGATTGCGCCTTTTCTGTCATTATCCTGCACACGGCTTGTCTAATTAGTTAAGACTCGTTTCAAAAACTCATTTCTTTTGTGTGCATTAATTAAGAGTGGGAGAAGACCGGCACAGAATCATATTGTAGTTTCATTAAATGAAAGTTTTGCATTCTTTAAGACCAATGCATGCTAAATCGCTAGGAATGGATGATAATCATCGACTGCTCAATAAACAGCTAATGTTCTTTCAGAGACATAAAGCAGGCTTTATTGACTGGGCCAATCGGTCTTTACAGAGTGCATACTTAACAACGCTAGAGAAAATGAATTGAAAGGATATTAATTGGGTGTGACTTCATTGAGTAGATATTTCCCTCGCATGACCTTTCTTGGTGCTCAGTCATCAGCTGAATTGCAGTGCTGTGCACACAGTCATGGGAAAGCCATGGAAGCCTTGCTGATACGAGGTGAGCTCCTGGTAACATGTACGCAAAAAACAAACTTCATTTCATTTGTAAAGGGATGCCATATATGGTAATTTTGGACACTTTAGGGTTGAAGTCTGCTTCTGCAACAGCCGAGGGTGCTCCATCCTACTGCAATTGGAGGACTGGCAGTGCTGGACCTGGGCTATGTGAAGCTGCATCTCTACCATTGGACTTGCACATTTCCCAGCTGTAAAGAGAATGTCTCTGTATGATAACTGTCTCTATTACCCTTATTTTGTGGGGAACTGTGATGGTATTTGAGTGTCTGGAATTATATAGCTTGATGTTGAAAAATTAAATATTGCTTTGACATTGAACTGCTCTTTTTTAATCTCCAATCAAGTAGTATGGGCTGGTCTATAAGAATATAAGAAATGCCATCCTTCGTCAGACCAAAGGTCCATCAAGCCTGGTATTCTGTTTACAGCAGTGGCCAATCCAGGTCACAAGTACCTGTCAGGTTCCTGAAAGGTAGAGAGATTCTAGGTTGCTTATCCCAGGAGTAAGCACTAGATTTCCCTAGTCCACTTTAATATGGAACTTGTCCAAACTTCTTTTAAACCCAGCCACACTAATACTTTTTACTACATTCTCCGGCAACGAATTCCAGAGTTTGATTATGCGTTGAGTGAAAAAATATTTTCTTCGATTAGTCTTAAATGTGCTACATTGTAGCTTCATTATGTGTCCCCTTGTCTTTCTACTTTATGAAGGTATAAACAACCGATCTACGTTTGCACGTTCCACTCCACTTATTATGTTATAGACCTCTATCATATCTACCCTCAGCCATCTTTTTCCCAAGCTGAAGAGTCCTAAGCTTTTAAGCCTTTTCTCATAGGGGTATCCTTCCATCCCCTTTATCATTTGGTTGCTCTTCTCTGCACCCCATGTTTGGGTGTGCCACAGAGCAGGTGAACTCAGGCCTAGGACAGCTCCTAGTGCTACTCTGAGGCCGTGTTGGCCAATGAGTGGTATGGAGGATGTGATCTGGAGGAAGCATCCCCTCCAGCCCTTGGGCTGTTGTTGTTAAATGCCGTCAAGTTGGTGTCGACTCATGGCGACCCTCTGGATAGGTGTCCTAAAGTGTGTTTTGTCTTCAGTCAAGCGGCTCATTGTTGACAGACTGACATCCATAGCTGCTGTTATTGTATCGATCCATCTCATTGCTGGCCTTCCTCTTTTGCATTGACCTTCTACCTTGACAAGCATGATGTCTTTCTCTAATGATCTCTTTCTTCACATGATGTATCCAAAGTATGAAAGTTGAAGTCTTGTCATCTGAGCTTCTAAAGAAAGCTTAAGTTTGATCTCTAGTACCGAATGGTTTGTTCTTCGGGCAGTCCATGGTATACACAGTATTCGTCGCCAGCATCATAATTCAAAGGCATCAATTTTCTTTCTGTCTATCTTTTTCACTGTCCAACTTTCGCATCCATATGACTTTATTGAAAATACCATGGCTTGAACAAGTCAAATCTTTGTATGGAGAGAGACATCTCTGCTCTTGAGAATTTTGTCTAGGTCCTTCATAGCCATTCTGCCAAGAGCAATTCGTCCTCTGATTTCTTGACTGCTTTTTGCTTCTTTATTGATAGTTGATCCAAATAGGTTAAAGTTGTCCACTATTTTAATTTCTTCTCCATCAATGATGAGCTTATTGATTTTGCCAGTTGTCATGATCTTTGTCTTCTTTACATTAAGGTGCAGGCCCATTTCAAGACTATGTTCCTTGATCTTGAGAAGCAAATGTTTCAGATCATCTTCACTTTCAGTCAATAATATGGTATTATTAGCACAGCAAAGGTTGTTGATGAGTCTTCTACCAAACTTCACACCTCTGTTGTCTTCAAATAATCCTGCCTCTCTGAAGATTTGTTCTATATATAAATTAAACATAATTTCCTAGCAGAGCCTTGTAAGTATGGTAACAGCTGCCTCAGATTGCTGTAATACTTCTATGGGAATGCCATCAATGCCTGGTGCTTTGTTCTTTGATAAGACTTTCAATGCTGCTTTGACTTCTTCTTTCATCACCAATGGTTCTGGATCATAAGGTACAGGTTGAAACGGCTGTTGGTTCACTTGATCTTTACCATATAAAATCTCTGTATATTCTTTCCACCTTTTCTTGATCTTCTCAGCATCATTCAACATAGATCCTTGGGCATCTTGTAACATTCCAATTCAAGGCTGGAATTTCTTTCTAGCATCCCCTTAACCAATGAAATATGTTGTACTGGGGTGGGGGGGGGGGGGAGAGGTATGTCAGAGACTACTGGGAAGAAACAAATACCAAAGATTCATTTCAGAAAGTGTAAAGGAGATATCGACCTTACTTTGCAAACTGCAGCACATTCCATTTGGGTCTTAATTTAGGAGCTAATTACTTCTATTATGTCATCATTGCTTATTGTGCTGAATAAGATAGTTCATGTGGTTTGTAGGCTCCTGTACCGAAGAGCTTACTCGATACATTTGAGCGGGAGGGCAAGAAGTGAATTTTTTCAGGGTCACACAGTGACCAGTAAATGGGGAAACTGACTCAGGGTATCTGTGTTTGTTTCTACATACTCCAGCTACTGTGTTGTTCTGCTAGACCCACCATAAAATTAAAAGATAGAGCCCTCTCTATGGCCGCAAAAGTCATATCTTTGCCTGCTTTTCTTGCCTGTCGGCAATTATCACTGAATCTCTTTATGCCTGCCATAGGTCACTTGTGTTGGACACATTATCGGAGGTGTTGTGGCAGATACGAAAGAACACGCTCAAAGAGCTGCTAAAGTCGTGAGGATCACATATGAGGAGCTGGCTCCCATCATCACAATACAGGTATGTAGCCCTCTTTTACTGGCACAGTAGGTGGGACATTTGAGATAGGTGGACCACACTGGTTCCCTGCCCCCTAGGGACATAAGCTTCAGTGCAGTAGGAGAAATATGCAATTTATTTATTTAACACTCATTTATATACCGCATCTTTCAGAGATCAGTTGCGGTGTACAATTAACAACAAATTAACAAAGCGAGGTTTGTTTTACATAGAACATCTTAAATTTAACATAGAACATCTTAAATTAAACAAAGCTAAGTCTAGTAAACTAAACAGTATATTTAAGCTGGAACAGTGTGAATAACAATTAACTAACAATGTAGTGTCTATAAAGCGTAAGACAGTACATAACAGATACAACTATATACATGTGGAGGTAATAGGGCATAAGAGATTGGGTCGTCAGTTCGTTTAAGCTATGTGTGTTGTCCATTTAAGTGGGAAGATTTGTACTTTGTGGTCAGATACCTGTTTAGCCTTTATCTAAGTTGAGTGCAAGGTTTTCCATGGTATTATAGTGTTTTGTGAATAGATACGTTTTAAATTTTTTTCGGAATTCCATGATCTCTGTTAGTGATCGTAGATCCTCTGGTAGGGAATTCCAGATAGTTGGAGCTATGTGGGAAAAGGCTCTATTGTTGGTTAATTTATGTGCTTTTTTTAAGTCTTTCGGAATCTTTAGTTTATTTAGTTGTCCTTTTCTGTGAGTAGGCTTAGTTGGTTCTTTGCATAGTAGATTACATAGTGTAGTTGGGGCCATGTCATTTAATGCTTTGAATGAGGTTATTATTGTTTTGTATATTATCCTGCTTTGTATTGGTAACCAGTGAAGGGATGCTAGTATTGGTGTTATGTGTTGGAGTGAGCTTATTTTTAAAATAATTCTAGCTGTTGCATTTTGGGCTAGCTGAATTCTTTTAATGTTCTGTTTTGAAATGCCCATTAGTATTAGGTTGGCGAAATCGAAGTGAGGGGTTATGGTAGCCTGTATTATATTAATAAAATCTTGAACAAATACTAGTGGGCGTAGTTGTTTGAGGATTTTAAGTTTGAAATAAAGTTTCTTTTAGTATTTCTAATGTGGGTTTCCATTGTAAGGTGTGTATCTAAGATAACACCTAGATATCTTATTTCGTTTTTTATTTTAATTTCTTGGTCTTGTAGTGTTATGTGAGTTGGAGGGATGAATGATTGATTTTTTGTTACGATTAGGACTTCCGTTTTAGTATGATTTATATGGAGGTTTTGAGTTTTTAGCCAAATTGTGATTTCGTTATAACAGTCTGAAAGGAGTTGTAATGGTAGGTTAGGGATCGTAAATGGAATGTACATCATAATATCATCTGCATAGAGGTGATATTGTACTCCAAATTTTTTAAAGATATTACAGACCGGTTTTATGTAAATATTGAAAAGTAGGGCTGATAATGCTGAACCTTGTGGTAAACCTATTTCTTGATTATATGTAGTGGAAGTTTGATTACCTATTCTTACATTTTTTGTTCTGCTATTTAAATAAGAGGTGAACCATTTATGTACTGTAGAGTTTATACCTATCTGACTTAGGTTGTTGAGCATTATTGAATGATATACACTATCAAAAGCCGCTGATATGTCAATGAAAAGGAGGATGAATGCTTGTTTATGATTGTCGATTCCTCTTAGGAGAGTATCGAATAATACTGTTAGGAGTGTATCTACTCCGTGACGTGGTCTAAATCCATATTGTTGCTCGTCAAGTGGGTAAGATGCGTCTATGTATTCCTGTGTCTGTAATTGCACTACTTTTTCAATTATTTTGGCTAAAAATGGTATGCTAGAGATGGGCCTGTATGATACTGGAGATGTTTTATCTAGTTTGCAATTTTTTAGGATTGGGCGTATTTGTGCGTGTTTGAGCGAGGGTGGGAGGTAACCTTGGGATAATGAGAGGTTGACTATTGGGAGAATGAAGGATAGTAGAGTTGGCAGTGTGTTTTTTATCCATGACACTGGGCATGGGTCTAAATAAGAAGTTGTGGTATTGAGTCCAGAGATGATAGATTTTAATGTCATATTTGAAATGGGGTAGAAGTCGGACCATTCGTCTACAGACTGGTGAGAAGTATTAATAGTTTCTAAGGACATTGAAGGTTTTTTGATTTGTTTTGATAGTGTGTAGCTAGAGTTTGTACTGAGATGTCGGTGATTTCGTTACTAGATGTTTGAGCGTTATTAGTTAGATTTCTGACGATAGAAAATAGCTCTCTAGGTCTGTTATATGATTTTGATAAGGTTGCTGCGTAGTAATTTTTCTTTGTGCTGTCTAATGTTTCCTTATATTTTGTGAGATGGTTATTGTATATTTCCTTGTGTATAGTCAACTTAGATTTTCGCCATTTAATTTCGTGTTTTCTTAGTTCTTTTTTCATTTGTTTTAGTGTATTGTTAAACCATGGTGAACTGTTTGTTTTGGGGTGTTCCCTCTGTTTATTTGTGTGATTAATTTTAGCTGCATTGTTGATGGTTTTATACCAGTTGTTGACAGCATCATCTAAATCTGATGTGGATGGTAAGAGGTAGGGGATTGTTGAATCAAGGAATTCATTTTCATTACATTTTTTAAATTATGAAGTAGGGCCACTTATTGTGTAGTTTTTGACACTAGTAGTAGGAAGTGTGAGATTTATTTTGATAATATAATGATCAGACCATGGCGTCTCTGTGCATTCTATGGAATTTGAGTTGACTAGCTTGAAGAATGTATCAGGAAGAAAAACCAGATCTAGTGTTCCTCCTTTTATATGTGTTGCGGTGTTTATTATTTGATGATAATCTATATCTGATATAGTGTCTAGAAATAGTTTGGAGTTCGGTGTTGGTAGTGATGGAAGGTTAAAATTGCCTAGCATGATTACGGGGTTTTGTTCAGTAGATGAGCTGAGGAGTTCAATAAGGGAATCCAGGCAATCTGCTCTTTGGTCTGGGGGTCTATAAATTAAGCAAATTTTCATGAGGCCGATTTTTATCAATAATGTGTCTATGTTATTAGAGATATTTGATTGGATTGATTTGGCATTTAATATCTTTTTCGTCGTCATAAGTACTCCACCGCCTTTTTTATTGGATCTATGTTTATAGAATATGTCATAGTTTTCATTATCAAGTTGATTTAGGTAGACTGTGTCCGTTTCAGAAAGCCAAGTCTCTGTGATACATAAAATGTCTGGTTTTAAGTCTGTTACCAGATCATTAAATATAGGGAGTTTGTTTTTCATTGATCGTGCATTAATAAGGATGCATGATAGGGGGGATGAGTTGTTGGAGCAGATTTCCTTGCATGTTTGATATGAATTTGTTTGTTTTATGTGTATTAGTCTATGATAATTTATTTTTGGGTAGTTGTTTGGGTGAGTGTGCCCTATATGGTAGTCATTTCGGGTATGGGTGTGTATTATAGGGATAGTCATGTGAATTTTGCTGTTTAAACTTAGTGATTGGTCAATTATTATTATTGCCAATAATATACAGGTGTAGGATATTCTCAGAAGCATGATGTTAGAGTGTGGCATTTTCTATATCTGACTCAGTGGTATGTTAGTTAGGGTGTCTGTTTCAGTGGTATGTTGGGTAGGGTCGTGATGACGTTGGTTATTGGCAACAGTGGTAAAATCTGATAAAGTTAAGAGACAATTAATTACTGATAACAGTAGTAAGTCTAATGTGGGTTGCTGATAACAGTAATAAATCTGAAGAGTTACTGACAACAGTAATAAATCTGAAGTGGGTTACTGACAACAGTAATAAATCTGAAGTGAGTTACTGACAACAGTAATAAATCTGAAGTGAGTCACAGATAGCAGTAATAAACCTAAGGTGAGTTACTGACAACAGTAATAAATCTGAAGTGAGTTACTGACAACAGTAATAAATCTGAAGTGAGTCACAGATAGCAGTAATAAACCTAAAGTGAGTTACTGGCAACAGTAATAGATCTGATGTGAGTTAAAGGCAATACATAAATTGTTAAGAATGCTAAATCACAATACTAAATTCAGACAGGGTAATGTTAGGGCTTTAATGCATTAATGCTGACATCAGTAAGGTGTTCCTATATAAGTAATACTGACTACTGTAGTCAATTTGAGCTACAGTTAGTGTAGAAACTGGGCAGAGCTAACTGTGCAGGCCCAGCACTAATAGTTCCCATGGTTCACAGTGCAGTGTTAATACATGCTGTAATCATAGAAACATAGAAAAATGACAACAGAAAAAGACCACATGGCCTATCTAGTCTGTCCTTCCATATCAATGACTACAACAGTCCCCTTTTTTCCTTTAGAGATCTTCTCTGTTTGTCCCATGCTTTTTTGAATTCAGATACTGTCCTCATCTCTACCACCTCCACTGGGAGACTATTCCACGGATCCAGCACTCTTTCCGTAAAGAAATATTTCCGCATATCACTCCTGAATCTATCCCCCTTCACCCTCATACCATGTCCCCTCGTAGCAGAACTTGCTTTCAATCGAAAGAGACTCTCCCCCTGTGCATTTATGTCACGGAGGTATTTAAACATCTCAATCGTATCACCTCTATCCCGCCTTTCCTCTTAGGTGTACATATTAAGATCCTTAAGTATGTCCTCATATGCTTTATAATGAAGACCACTAACCATTTTAGTAGCCACCCTCTGTACTGACTCCATCCTGTTTATATTCTTTTGAAGGTGCGGTCTCCAGAATTGCACACAATAATCCAAATGAGGTCGCACCAAAGACTTATACAGAGGCACTATCACCTCCTTTTTATCTGCTAGCCATTCCTCTCCGTATACACCCAAGCATCCTTCTAGCTTTTGCTGTGACCTTTTCTACCTGTTTAGATACTTTAAGATCATCAGACACAACCACGCCTAGGTCCCACTCTTCTTTAGTGGACAAAAGTACTTCACCCCCTATATTACATTGCTCCCTTGGATTGCTGCAGCCCAAATGCATGACCTTGCATTTTTTAACATAAATCCCAGCTGCCAAATTCTAGACCATTCTTCAAGCTTAGCTAGATCCCTCCTCATGTTATCTACACCTTCCTGGGTGTCTACTCTATTGCAGATTTTGGTATCATCCGCAAAGAGGCAAACCTTACCCGGCAGCCCTTCCGCTATATCACTAACAAAGATGCTAAAAAGAATCGGACCAAGGATAGATCCCTGGGGCACACCACTGGTAACTTCCTTCTTCTCAGAGTGAGCTCCATTTTCCTGTACCCTTTGTCACCTCCCACTTGACCAATTTCTAACCCAAGCAGTAACTTTAGGGTCCATCCCTAGGGTGCTCAGTTTGTTTATAAGTCGCCTGTGAGGAACAGTGTCAAAGGCTTTACTGAAATCTAAATACACCACATCTAGGGCTCTCCCTCGGTCCAACCCTGGTCACCCAGTCAAAGAAATCAATAAGATTTGTCTGACAAGACCTGCCTCTGGTGAATCCATGCTGCCTCGGATCCTGTAATCCACTGGATTCCAGAAACCTCACTATTTTCTCTTTCGGCAGCTTTTCCAATAATTTACTCACCACCAAAGTTAAACTAACCAGCCTGTAGTTTTCAACCACATCCTTACTTCCGCTTTTGTGTAAAGGGACCACATGAGCCTCTCTCCAGTCCTTTGGCACCACTCCCGACTCCAACGAGGCATTAAAAAGGTCAGTTAGTGGAGCTGTTAAAACATCCCAAAATTCCCTAAGTATTCTAGGGTGTATCCCATCTGGTCCCATCTCTTGGTCTACTTTAAGTTTAGCTAGTTTCTCATGAACACAGTCTTCTGAAAATTCGTCAAGATGCCCCTCGCTTCTGTTCCTGTTTGTGGTGCTTAGCACACTTTAGTAAAAGAGTCCCATAGGCTCTTGACTGAAAATAGGGGACAAATTTAGGTTCCTCAATTAACATCCTAAATTTAGGAACTCAACTCTTTGTGACTATTGGCCTCTTAGATTGTGAGCTCTGTGGGGCATGGATTTACTGGATCTGAATGTCATTTGATATAGGATCTCATATAAAAATAAGGGCCAATATGCGGTGGCAGTGGCTAGGTATTGTAAAGTGGCTAGCCCTCACTGCTGAACCAAAGACATGGAAATTCAATGCCGGGGCCATATCCGGCCACCGGCATTGAGTATCTAGGTCAGCCAGATAGTGTGGAAGCTAACCGGGCAGCGGTGATGTTCAATTGCTGCCTGGTTAGTTTCTGTGGTGAAAGTTAGGCCACCCTTTAAGGTGCCTGACTGATGTTGCTTAGTACTCACCAGGCAGCGGCTGAATATTGCGGCTGCCCTCTTATTGTTGGGAGCTGCTTCCGTTCCACCCCTGGCTAGTATCAGTGCATTCAGCGGTGGTATCTGGGCATATTCAGTGGCACGAACCATTTAGTACTGCTGAATATCGTGGTCATTGTGATTCATACGGTTAGCAGGTCTGTTAATCGCATTGAATATCGGGCTCTATCATACAATACTGCTCTGCAGAGATTTCAGTGACAGAGAATAATTTATTGCATAGCGTAAAATCTAGCCATCTTTCCAGCACTGTGGCTAAGAGTAGTAAGTGTCTTGTTTATGGTTTCTCACTCTGGCCATAGATTTGTAAGACCTTTTTTAGTGCACTGGCAGGATTTTACTTTCAGAAATAAGTGCTTATAAAAGTGTTTGGAGATATACACATATACAAGCACATGCTATCAGTGCTCCTACATGGTTTGCACTTAGGCATTCCCAGGGCTGGAGGTTGGGTGGAGCTGGGGCGGAGTTATGAGATTACAATTATTATTTGTATCTCGCCCATCATGCCACTTCTAGGTGCGTTACAACAATACATCCATAAATCAAACAAAAACATTCAAACATAAGAACCCTAGAAACCACCTCATATGTTATTTTTATGTTGTGTTTTTAAATTGTGTACAGTGTCTACAGGTGTATTTTATATTTTGTATAATATATCTGTAGTCTAAATGCTATATGTTACAAAATATGCCCGTTCATATGCCCATGCTGTGCAATCTTAGGCTTGGGCAAGTGTGGGAGGCTGTTTTATGAAGTCACTTAGCTGCATCTATTGCCTGCATAAAATAGATGCAATATATGTGTCTATGTTTCTTCACAGCCCAGACACCTTGTTATAAAATTACCTGTAGGGGACTGTTGTGTGTTTGTTCTCTGCTATGAGCTGTTGTGGCTTAACAAGCTATAAATCGACTAAATCAATAGCATCAGATATATGCAGCCATCACAAAATGAATTGTGTAGCAGGGCACAGTCCAAAATGCTCTTCTATCCATTTCGCTTAATAGAGTTAGCAGGGAGCCAATCCATAGCTTTATGGTATCCCACTCTTCATTCTTCCAAGATATTAGTATATCTGCTTTGATCTTCCCAGGAAGCTATCGAGAAGCAGTCTTTTTACAAGCCTACCAAGAAGATTGAGAAAGGAGATATCCAGCAGGGGTTTGAAGAAGCTGAGCATATCATAGAAGGTGAGAAGGTACGCTTTGTCTCTTTCAGATCTACCAAGTCTCCCACATTGGGCAGGAGTCTTCGGCTTCAGGAATCCATCTGCCACTCTCCTGCACAAGAACAGCAAATGTCTTCCCAACATGGGAGGCACAGTAGAGGAGCACTGGGAACCTGTTGTGCGTCAGCCCATTCTCCACATCTCATCTGGTAGCACCAGGAACAACTTTGGATCTCATGGGCTGATGCTGTCTTTTGCTGATGTTGGAAGATCAGAAGCAGAAAGTGTCCCACAAGATTTGAAATTTTATTGTGGTGCCAACAGGGAACAAATAGAGCATAGGTTGCCATAGGACAAGTTCAGCTTCTGCGGGGAGAAGGCTTGTGAGTGAGTGAGGGATGTGAAGGGGGAGGGAAAGGAGTAGGTTTGAGAGGGACCTGGATGGGGTACAAAGGTAGGAGGTGTGTGCCAGAAATCTGTTAAAACATTGCTCCTGCAGGCTCAGAACTAGGGAAGTCAGGGTTCAAATTCTGCATCTCTCAGTGACCTTGGGTGAGTCACTTACCCATGGTTTCAGGTATAAAATAGATTTTAAGCTTGCTTGGACAGGGCCATAACTGCAGTACCTGAAATGTGACTTGCCTTGAGCTTGAATTTGAACAAAATGAGTAGTTAATTATAATCCAACAGGGAAAGTGTGTTGGCTCCCACACAAGAGCAGGAAACTCCTGCCCATTGCGGGAGAGTTGGAAGGCAGATGTCAGGAGCTCTGGGGGAGCTCTGCAGTATCAGTAAATGAACCAGCTGGTTGAGAGGATAATTTTATAAAGCATGTTTTGCGATACTCTATGGCTCAGATTCTTTCCTGCGGCACCACCACTGTGAGCAACTTTAGTCTCGTAGTTGATACGTTCAATAGCTGATGTCACAAGAATCCAAACAGAAAGTTGTGGCTATGAATATAAGACTATGTGTCATCATGGTGTGAGTGGGAGAGAAACTGAGCAATGAGTTCCCAAGGTGGATGGGGGCAGGATGGAGTTGAGGAGAGTATAAGTGGAGGGGGAGGGGAAGCACATGCTAAAATATCTCCTACTTAAAAAATTCACCCCCTTGGCGGCAATCTTTCTGTGAGTAGACATAATCCAGTCCATTAATTCAGGCCAGGATCAGCTTACCAGTAATCTTTCAGCTCTCACAGATCTGCACCAGGATCCACACACTTCATAGTCTCCAAGCCGCTCAAATGCCAGGAACATTTTCCCGATCACCCAATATTCCATATGCACAATGTTTTTTTATTGTAATTTTCCTTGGGCCTATGTGGAAGAGGCATGGATAAAATGTGATTAAATAAATCCACCTGCATTTCCTGGGGGCATATTTAGGTCAAAGAAAAGAAGTAATGTATGAAGATCACATGCTCAAATCTATTTATTATTTTCCATGAAAAACATACCCACAAGACAAGCAGATCCAAGAATCACTGGGTTCTTAGTCTCCATTGCAAGTTTTAAGACAAAATTCCAGGTGAATTTTTGCTTAGAAATTTGATGTACAGCTCACAGGTTGAAAGTTTAAAAATTGCCCCCAGGTCTTCTTGAAACCCCCGCCCCCCCCCCCCAAATAATGTTGTTTGCTAGCAAAGTTTAGCTGCTGCTTCTTCTTGCTACAGATAGGACAAAATCTTATTTGGCCAAATTGCTGACCCCCTTTTGCTTGGCCCTTCAGGAGAGATCCACATCGGTGGGCAGGAACACTTTTATTTAGAAACCAACTGTGCCATTGCGGTGCCAAAGGGTGAAGATGGAGAGATGGAAATCTTCGCATCCTCACAGAATCCAAAAGAAGCCCAGGTACTGTCATATCTGTTCTTAGCCAATTTGGCACTTTGCTTGAGTAGTTGTGTCAGGTAGGGACCCAAATTGGGAAAGTCTTTGGGGCGCCCTTCTTCCAAGGTTCCATGGATGGCGCTTCTATCAGGACATTTAGGACCTTTTCAGCAGAATCAGAATCAGTTTTAAGATACCAACTGGCTTCAGTTTTTCAGAACTAACTGATTAATTCCTCATTCTTGTACATTTGTGATTGGTCAAAGGAAAGCAAAACTACAGCTCCATGCATGAATTAGTAGCTCTGAGTCACAAGCCCATGACCTCAGCACAGCAAAACCAGAACTGCATTAACCTGTTCTGGAAAGAGTAGAGCAAATACATCTCATGAATATTCACTGTGGATATGCAGAGGAATGAGGACTCTGGGGAGGAAACCACTCTCCTAGAAAGTGCTTTGGCAATGGGAATTATCAGGTAATTAGATCTGCCATGGCATTAAGAGGGTAATTTTCTAAAGTTGCGTATCATTAACACAGGTTCTCACACACCTATTTTACGCTTATTTGATGACGCCAAGTACACTCATGATTTGATAAAATGCTAGTGTAAGCGCAAAAGAATGCGTGTACTTGTAGATGCTGATGTGCACCCCAGCTCGAGGGCTGGGTTAAATGTTAGTACATACTTTTCCCAGGTACTTACACAGATTAGGGAATTTTATAATCTGCATGTGTAAGCGCAGACTAAATGTGCTCACTTTCCACTCAAGACGACTATGGGCATGGACCGTGGTTTCAAGATTGCGGTTGCTCTAGCAGCGGCTATTACTCAAACCAACACCTGACAGCAAAGGAAAGGAAATGAATGACTAGCTGTGACTGATGTTTTGGGGTTTTTAATATTATTGGTCATCTGTTTCTCAAGCTTTTCTTTTTAATTGAAGGCGTTTGCGGCTGCTGCCTTAGGAGTCCCATTGAATCGAATTGTGGTTCGGGTAAAGAGAATGGGAGGAGGCTTTGGCGGGAAGGAGTCTAGAAGCAGTATTATTTCAACCATAGTAGCTGTGGCCGCACACAAGTAAGTTTCCCAGGGAAGAAGGGTTTCCTTTTCTCACAGCTGTGCTCCTTCTTTGCGTCCAATTACTGCTCCCTCACTTCGGAGCAACCCTTCCCTCCAGTCTAGTTTCTCTATTGAAATTTCCTTCGCCTTTGCAAGTGTTTCTTGGAACCTAGACTGAATTCTACCGCTCATTAGAGTGTACTAACAAATGTAAAAATGCTCGTAAGAAATCGTATTGCCTTTGTTTTGCAGTCAGAAAGCGTGCTCAGTATGCGCTCCGTTCCAGCGGCTTCTTATGAGAATGGAAGAGAGGGACCTGCTGCTGTCGTGCTTGGTGTTGTCTGAAGGATTTTGCTGTGCAGTTGCAAATGAAATTTTGTGGCAATCTGTTTGTGCGTGTGTGTGCATGCATGAGTTAACCCCGTTTTGCCTTTTCACATCAAGTAAACAAGGAGTCTTGGGGTATTTTTTAGTCAGTGATATTTGTTAAAGATATAGATAATCTTACTGGCTGATTTGACTTTTTGACCAATATGTGGCTGCTCAAATAGATTATGGAGGGCTGGACTAGTTAATATAGGCAACTACCTAGGGCCCCATATTTTGTAGGCACCAAATAACCCAGACATAAAAAGAGCTTGCTTTAGCGCCCTGTGCATACGCTGCTTCAAAGGGGAACTGTAGCTTTCTTCTGCTCTGTTTCTGGCTCTCCAATCTTTGGGATCACTGATAGAACCCCTGCTCTCTGGGATCTGCTAGTATCTGGTCTTGTCTATGGATGCTAAGATTTAAAATCCAGCCCTGAGTTATAGAATGAAAACAGTGACAGAACTGAATCTGTGCGTGGGGCAGCGACCAGAGTGAGGGAGAGACATGACTGGCGATAAGGGAAGCTCTGTGCTAACCCGGTGGACAGAGGCAGCAGGCCATACAAAGCAGGCCTAAGTTGTTATCCGTGTAAGTGCCAACTGAAAATTGTCGCTTACCCGAATAACGGCACTCAGTTCAGATATTTAGCGGCAGTCACTATCCAGATATTGTCGTTGAACGTCCAGATAATGCAAGGCGGTTCCAAAGTCGTCAGACAGCCTGTTGAATATTGGACCTTTTGACAATTGTCTTCATTGTACATTTGCATTGTATATGGCTTCTGCTCAATGACTCCCAGGCCACATAGTTCAATAATTTTGAATGTAATGTTGCAGGAGCGTGGGGGTGGGGGTGGGTGGTAAGTGAAGCCTTGCCATTTTGCCAATATTATAAGGATCTGCAAAATGATGGACACATCAGATGAAGCACAAAAAAATGAGAAGTGATGGAATAAAGCTTCAGGAGTTCCCAAGGGGTTGATGATTAAAATACAATGTAAAATTAATATACCTTTATTCACTGCATTCCTACTTTTTTTTTTAGTGCCATCAAGTCAGTGTTGACTCATAGTGACCCAGCTACCTCTGGGTTTTCTTGGCAATGTATCACCGGAAGTAGATTGCCAGTCTTTTCTTCCGAGGCAATGGAGGGTAAAGTGACTTGCCCAAAGTCACAAGGAGTGCCAGTGGGAATTGAACCCTTGATTTTCTGGGTACTAGGCAGTTGCTCTAACCACTAGGCTACTCCTCCACTCACATTCCTACTACAAATCTATTTATATAGCCTTTCTTCCAATTACAGCTTTATTGATATCATGTATGCACAAAATTATTGCATTTAGAGAAATAGCATATGAAATTTAAATTTTGATCTTGTACCTATAGGCTATCCCTAGTTGTACTATTTGAATACTTAACTCTGGTCCTTAAGGGCTGCAAAGAGGTTTGCTGTTTCAGATAATGGGAATCTTAAGCTAAAAGGCTGCACATATAGCTCTTGAGTATGCAGAAAGCTACTCTTGTTTGCATCTCTCAAGGCCTGAAGCTGGTTATTCTTAGTGAACATGATTACTACAGTGTGCAAAAATGACGCATGAGCTACAGAACACCACATCTCTGCAAACGTTAACTGACATCACTAGGAAGAGACTTTGGTGCTTGATGCAGTGCAGAAGAGTTGTTTTAGGAAAATGTGAAGAAATGAAGATTTTACAGCATTTTCACATGCAGAAAGGACGGTTTTCTGAGCTCAGGGGTGATGCAGTAACAGGGCTGGCCTGTCCACTAGGCCAGTAGGCAGCCACCTAGGGTGGCAGACCTTGGTGGACGGTATGGCATGGGGCCTGCGACAGGCCATGTGCTTTGGCCCACATGATCTGCCACATCTGACCCCCCTCTGACAAGACACTGCGTCAGAGGGAGGTGAGAAGCGGCAGGTCATGTATACTGAAGCACATGGCCTGCTGAGGACACCAAAGCGGTAGCATAAAGCTGCTGCTTTTAAACTGCCGTTGCTGCAGAGCTGAGCCGCCCCCACACTCCCATCCCCAAAGACAGAATCAGTGGCAGCACAAAGCTGCTGCTTCTGAGCCAAGCTGCCCCTCTGTCCCCGAAGATGGTATCGGCGGCAGCGGTAGTGGCAGCAGGGGGGGGGGGGGGGCTCAGCAGCACGTCCAGAGGGAGGCAGCATGGCCAAGGTTTCTGCCTGGGATGGCAGAAACCCTTGGGGTTACCATGTTCAGTAATGCGCTGGAGGGGCTTCCAGGAACTCTTGATGAAGTTATTTTATGAAAAGAATGTGATTCACTGAAAGAACGGATGTGGTGTGATCTGACATCGGATTGAGAATAAATCGATAGCTGTGATAGCACATTGACAGCACATCACTGGTGCCTCAAGGCGTGAAACGTCTAAGATGTATCTATGATCCTTGGTGGTATTGGTATTTGTCCTTCTTGAGCTCCAGTAGGTTTAGCCACCAGAGCCACTTTTGGTACCTGAGCCACGGGTTCACCACTCTTTGCCCAAAGTTGTGACACTGCTTTTTGACTACTAAAGGTTTCTGTTACAGGACTGGCCACCCTGTGCGATGCATGCTGGATAGAGATGAAGACATGTTGATAACTGGGGGCAGGCACCCCTTTCTGGGACGCTATAAGGTGAAAGATTTTGTTATACAGTTAATATGCGATGAATATATTTGATTTAGGACCTTTTGTATTATCCAGGAAGCAAACACATCACTTTCTGTCTGGAAAGCAATGTATTAGATTAGCAAATGTTAAGAGTAGCAATACAGCTTCCAGCCTTCGTATTATTAATAATTTGATAAATAATATCGGGGTGATTTTCAGTAAGCTGGCAGGATGCAAGGCGACTACGTGATGACTTTTGTACCTGTGAGCCTTAAGTCATAGCTAATTTTTGAAAGAGAGATTATCCAGGAAGCAATGCAATTGTATTTTAGCCTCTGTGTTAGGGTCAGTTATCTAACCTGAGGATCTAAATTGTGGGCCATGATTACAGTAGGTGCCTAGCATCCTTTGAAAAGTAATCTCAGCATATGTAATTGTAGTTTGCTAGTGCCTAAAGTCCAAGGGGCTCCTATCCTAGCATGAGCCCTGTCTCTGCTTCTGTTTTGAGGAGATATAAGATTTTGGTACAGACGGTGCAACCTCGGAAGAGAGATCAAACAATGTTATTCAGTGCTAGTTAACGATAAACCAAAAAATGATCTATGCAGGGTTTACAGCAACCCCATTATGTGCTGGCGGAAGCATAAATTTTTGCATAGTTTGTGTAAATGTTTCCTTCTAGTAATGAAGAGATCATTTCATTAAAAATAGAATCGGAAGATGATGGGGTAGATAGATAGTGAGACGAGGTAGAGGAGACCATACGTCTAAAGTATCTTTGTTTTTTTCCAAGGTTGGATTCATGAAGAATGGGAGAGTTGTAGCTTTAGATGTTGCACATTACAACAACGGAGGAAATTCTGAAGACCTTTCCCACTCAGTAAGCAAATCTTTGTTAGGAGTGTACATTCATTGGCACCATAGGGAGTCAGTGACTCTGCTGTTTGGGGAGGCTAAAGCGGAGTGGGGCTAGGGCAGAACTGTGGTGAGATGGGTATGGCAGGGTGAGTAAAAATCCCTAGGGTGGGGGCAATACCTATGTCAGCAAGGAATGAGCCCATATGTGCACTGTACCAGCTACCTGCATGCTAGTACCTCTATTACTGATGGCACTATGCAGATTGAATACAGTTCAGGGAATCATATGCCAGAAAAATCAAAATAATATACAAAAATAATACAACATATTAAAGAGAACAGTATCTGCAGTGTTCTGGAAATCTATACAAACACTTCAACACTTTGCTCCCAGTCAGCCCAAGCCCTCCAGTACCGCATATTCCTGTTCGCCATGTGAACAATGGGGTTCAGCAGCTGTGACATCCTGTTGTTACTGCAGCCTTAAAATGATTTCCCTACTAGTTCTTTTGGTAGGTTGCCAAATGGCCAATAGGCTTCAGATCTGCTGGCCTTTAGCTTATTCTGAGTTACTCCAACATATTTGGAATATGTATCATCTGTTTTAGCTGTATCAAAGAAACTACCATCAGTTCGTTCTGAAAATATCTGCAGATATTTTCAGGACGAACTGATGGTAGTTTCTTTAGTGAAAGATTCCCCGATATTTGCAATAGAAGACGTCTGGTTGGCTCTTACAAAAGTATCCAGGTTGAACCGAGTATATCAATTGTAAGAACGGCACGCCTGAATCCCCTGAGGAAGTGAATACGAAACACGGCCTGTGTCGGGCTCTCAGGTTGTTGAATTGTTGAATAAAAGTATCCTTCCAATTTTGAACCACGTATTATTGACTGGGTGTCTCTTGAGCGACGTGGTGTGGTGCTCCCTTTGGCCTACCTAAGAAAAGGCAGCACCATAAACACTGCAGTGGGCACTAGAACAAATCAATACACCTATTGGGAAAGTTAAACAAGCTGGATTTCTACAGAATGATCCTACACAGACATTCAGTGCTGTCAGAATACCTTTCACACATGCAGAGTTCAGATAAACCTTTACCAAGTATAGAATAAGTAACCACAAACTAAAATAGGAATATGTAGACAACTCTAAACAAAGGCATAGAGGAGGGTAACATAGTAAATGAGGGTAACCTATATGGAGCTGCAGGTACAACTCTAGCCACATCACTGAGCAGACTAGATGGACTATGCTGGGTTTATCTGCTGTCATTCACTATGTTACAGCGTTAAAAATTAAACTCGAAACTCCAGGAGGCCAGACTCTGTATGCAGTGCAATAGCAAAGATGTAGAAACACTGATGCATTTTGCCCTGTACTGTGCAAAATATAAAGATAACAGATGTAAATTTCAAAAACTGACATATAGCAATCACTAAATTAAAAATAAAATTCTTTTTCTCTCTTTATTTTCTGGCTATTCTATTTACTAATAGTGTTGGTCCCAGTCTCTGCTTTCCTCTGTCTTAACTCTCTTTCCAAGGTCACCTTTCCATTTGTCATTTTCTCTCTCCTACTGTCTTCTTCACTTCCTTCCTTACATCCATCTCTAACATTGATCTTTTCCTTTCAGCATTAATTCATTTATTTTTCTGCCTCTCTGCCCACTCAGATTTCATTCCTTGTTATCTTTTAGTCCTCAATCTCCCTCTTTTTACTGCATCTACCTACAGCTTTCTATCTCTTTCCTTCACCTTGGCCCTCCCATTAACCCTTCTTCTTATTCCCAGTCTTTTGCTAACTCCCCTTCTCTCTTTCCCTCTTCCAGCATCTACTCTCTCTCTCTCTCGCTCTCTCTCCCTCCCTCCCAGTTTGTCCAGCATCATCTCTCTGTCTCCCTACAGCATTTCCCTTCTGACTTTCTATTCCCTACTGTGTCCAGCATCTCTCGTTAGTCTCCCTACTCACCTCATGTCCAACTATCCATCATCTCCTCTGTCTCTCTACTCCACCCTGTGTCCAGCATCTCCTATGTCTTTCATCTTCTATCTCCCTACTCCCCCCATGTCCATTTCCATGGTCTTCCTATTTTGCCCCCCCCCTCATATCCAGCATATGCCCTCTGTCTCTTTAGTCCTCCCTTATCCGTCTTCTACTCCCCTCCCCTTGTGTCCAGAATCTCCCCTCTATCTTCTTCCTTCCACCCTCATGTCAGCATCTCCCTTGCCTTTCTGTTCCCTCTGTGCCAACCCTATTGACCTTCCATGTCCAGCATCTTCATTGTCATCCTGTTCCCTCCCTTTGCCCCCAATATCCCCCTTTGTGTCCCTAGCCTTTCATTTTCTACCCCAGAGCCAGCATATGCCGTCTGCCACTTTATTCCCCCTCCTGCATCCACCTATCCAAGCCATCACCTTCTCTTTCCTTTCCCCTTCCCCTATCCAGCAACTCTTGTTTCTCCTTCCCCCACTGCCACTTCTGCCACTGCCTCTTTCTTGGGACATGTGGCAGTGGCAAAAAACAAAAATGGAAAAACGTATGGGGCTGCTGAGTCCAGACATACTGCTGATGGCTGTGCCTGTCCTACCCCTTAAAAACAGGAAATCTATGTTACTAGGGCTAGGGCACTTTTTTGCCACAACTGTGAAGTAGACTGTTAGGGTAATTAGAATTGCTGCTTGCTGGCTTGTCTTGGAGTCAGGGAGGTTTTGCTTGGGGCTGGGAAAGCTTAACCTCCCACAAGTCTCTTATACTTCTACGTCTCCCCAAGCCTCTTATACTTATGTGTCTATAATTTCTCCAGGAACAAGCAGGAAGTCGGTTCTCACATATGGGTGACATTGGCGCCAACGAAGCCCGCACAATAACCACTCCCCAGCTTTCAAAGAAAGCCTTTGGGAGATGTATCACATATGCGTGGTCCCCTTTCTACCCTATGGTGCCATCTTACCTCAGTCTCCTTTTTTCCACGGAGACAATCAGATGTGTGTCTGTTCCCCTGGAAAAGGTTGGTGATTTTTGTCGTCTTTTTGCTTTCTTTGGTAGCATACTGATGCCTTTTCCTACCCCAGAGCCCACTTGCCTCGGCATCACGTCCCCAGGTTCTTCTTTTTTTTCCTTTTACTTCTCACTTTTTCATTGATGTGTGTTCGCGTCTTTTTCCTGGCAGGTGAATTTGACCTCGCAGGAGTCGTCTTTCCTGCCATGGTTTCAGCCGGTGGCTTCAAGCCGTGTGACTGCTATGCTGATAATATGTCATGCACGGATCCACATGACTGTTGCCTTCAATGCCTCAGGCCGGACCATGATGCCTTGATCTACGATCTCTGTAAGCAGATGACCCCTAAGGCTCTCAGGAAACGTCAGCAGCAGCGTGAGTCAATTTTTCAGAGACCAACTCAGCCCCGGAGTCTTCTGCAAGAGCCTGCTCCGAGACTCATTCCAGGATCTCCAGCACCCATGGAGACTGTGTGGCTTTGGAGCTCCAGGACCACGGAAACTCCAGTTGGAGCTTCCCCATTGAGGATCGCACCAAGAAGGGCCAGAAGATCTCAAGGACCCTGTCAGGCGACGAGTCAGGGAAGGTGGGGAAATCCCACAGACCCCGGTCCCGTGGCCCTCAATGGGAGGCCAAGGACTACGGCAAGAAGTAGCCATCCAAGTTGCCTTGCCGGGAACTGTCTATGCCCCAGAACCGTCCTCGGACCCCCAAGGCCATCCTGGTCGAGTACTCCTCCTCAACGGAGCTGGTGCTGGGCCCAAAGGCTGCAGAACCATCTGATCTCGAGGCCAGGATGATGGCCTTGGAGTGCAGTTTGTCTGCCTTCATGTTCCAGCAGCGGGCTCCGATACCCGGTTCTTCTGGGTCATCACTCCCAATCACCGGGCCCTCCACCGCTAGGGACTCTCCGGAGGTCGAGCCGATCCTCGAGCACCACCAGCCTCAAGAGATGCCTTGGCCGTGGTCCTGGTCACGGTCCTTGGGACCATGGTCCTCACCGCTCAGTACCCTTGGCTCTGAGTGCTGGGCTGCCATGACCCTGAGATCCTTGAGGTGGGGCCAGCACCCCGAGTCCCAGAGGACCCCCAACTCCTCCTCTGAGCTGGACTCGGATTGGGAAACTTAGGACGATGAGTTCCCAGATACCCATCATCACCATGACATGCCCTTGGACCCGTCCCCTCCATAGTTGAGGTACCGGTCCCCACCCAAGGACATGGCCTTCCTCGACTTCATGAGTGACATGGCCAAGGTTCTGATCTTTGCTATTGGGTCGGAGGAGGACCCTTGCATGGAGGATCTTGAGATCCTTCAGTAGGAGAGCCCCCCGAAAGAGGCGCTCATGGTGCCTGTTCCCCCCCCCCCCCCATCCTGGAGGCTGCTCCTCTGCATGTGGGAGACCGCCGCATTAGTGCCCATAATTAGGCAGCTGGCTTGATGTACCAGGTCCGCTGGAACCCTGGCTTCTAAAAAGCACAAAAGCTTCACAACTCAGTGGTGGTGGAGTCGGCCATGCAGAGGCTCAAGAGCTAGAAAACACACTCCTTGGTGTTCCCAGGCAGGAAGGCACACGCCATGGATGCCATGGGCAGAAAGTGCTTACAGGGCTTGATGCTTGTTGTCTGGATACAGGCTTACCAGTTGTACATGGGCATATACCTTTGAGACCTGGCAAAGGAGCTCGCTGGGTTCTCGGCTGGTCTCTCGGAGGAAACCCTCCAATGGTTCTAGACCCTGGCCTCAGCAGTTAGGGAGTACTCCAAGTTTATCACTTGAGCAGCCTACAATAGCTTCAAGTCCACAGCTAAAGTAGCTGCAGTGGGTATTAGTGCCTGGTGCCAGGCTTGGCTACAGTCTTCTAACCTGGAACAATGGGTCCAGGACAAATTGGTCGATGTCCCTTGCCATGGAGAGAAACTCTTCGGCAAACCCATGACAGACAAGGCCACTGAGCTGGAGTCTAAGTTCCTGACTAGGACCAGGCTCTCCAAGAAGACTGCTGACCCTTCCCAGAAGAAGGTGTCGGGCAGAAAGCCCTCATACCCGAAGAAGAGGAAGGCTTACTGAATACCCTCAATACCAGGCCTTCCCAGCTCCCCAACAGGGCCAGCAGGCCAAAGGACATTGCTCACATAAGCCTAAGACCCCCAAACTCCAACCCACACCCTCAGCGCAACCTGGAGGGAGCTTTTGACTCTTTGGGCATAGCCTCTCTTTCCCCGGGAGGCAGAGCCCTACAGCACACAGGGGGGCGTCTGGTGTTCTTTGCCCACAGGTGGCCCTCCATTACCACTGACATTTGGGCCCTTTGGATGGTGAAAGAGGGCTACCTCCTGCATCTCCCCTGACACCCCCACCATTCTTCCCAGGAGAGCCCCCAGGACTCCCCTCCACCGGGACCTGCTCTGGCAGAAACTCACAGGCCTGGAGAACCAGGCAGTGAAACCCATCCCAGCCCACCTCAGGGGTAGAGGGTTCTACTCCCGCTATTTCCTGATACCAAAAAGGACCAGAGAGTTCCACCCAATCTTCTACCTGTGAGACTTCAACAGATTCCTGGTGAGGGAAAAGTTCAAAATGCTCTCTCTTGGAAAATGGCTGCCATACCTTCTGCAGGGAGACTGGCTATGCTCCTTGGACCTAAAGGATGCATACACACACATCCTTATCAACCTCCTACACAGGCAGTACCTCCGCTTCGTGGTTGGGGGAGAACATTACTAGTACAGAATGCTACTCTTCGGCCTGGCCTCTGCCCCAAGGGTATTCACCAAGGGCCTGGCGGTGGTTGCATTCTACCTCAGACTCCAGGAGGTATTCGTCTTCTTCCCCTATCTGGATGACTGGCTTGTAAAGGGCAACACGGCCGTCAAGGCCCATCAGGTGATGGCATGCACCATCCTCCTGCTGGAGCGCCTCTGCTTCATCATAAAATACATGAAATCCCATCTTCAGCCAACCCAGGACCTGGAGTTCATAGGGGCTCAGCTGGACACCATCCAAGCCAGGGCCTTTCTCCCTCAGGACAGAGCCCTACACCTCCAAACGCTTTCCGCAAGCACACAGCACCATCACTTGGCATCGGCCCCCCTCATACTCCGCCTGCTGGGGCATATGACATCCACAGTGCATGTCACTCCAGACACTCACTTGCAGATGCAGACAGCCCAGTGAGCCCAGGCCATGGGGCAGGGTGCTCATCACCCATGCCATGGCTCTCTCTCTCGACTGGTGGCAAAACCTCCAGTGCCTACTGGCCAGGATGCTCTTCCAGCCCCCTGCACCCCAAAAGATCCTCACTACAGATGCCTCCAAGCTGGGGTGAGGAGCATATTGTGACAACCTCTGCACTCAGGGCAGCTGGTCACCATCAGAGAGTCTCCAGCAAATCAACCTCCTGGAGCTTCGAGCCATAGCCTTAGTCTTCTGGGCTTTTTGCCATCATCTGCAGTATCAGGTGGTGCTAATTCAGGCCAACAACCAGGTGACGATGTTCTAAATAAACAAGTAGGGGGGCACAGGTTTGGCACTGCTCTGCCAGGAAGCGGTGAGCCTCTGCTCATATGCCAGCAGCAATGAGATTCTCCTGTGGACAGTTTACCTCCCAGGCCAGGGCAACACCCTGAAGGCTGGATCCTAGGGTGACCGGCCAGCTCTTCCAATGCTGGGGGCACCCAAGGGTGGACCTCTTCGCCAATCCGGAAAATGCACAACTGCCCTGCTTCTGTTCCCGGCAGTTGCACCCCTCCTGAGTGGCAGCAGTTGCTTTTCTGTTCTCTTGGGTGGAGGGCCTCCTTTATGCCTTCCTGCCCACACCATTGATCACCAAGACCCTGTTCAAGGTCCAGCGCGACAGGGCAACAGTGATCCTGATGGCCCCACAATGGGCCAGGCATCCCAGGCCTACTGATGCAGGAGGAGGACTCTCTCTTGCACCCCAACCTGAGGTCTCTGACACTTATGGTGTGGCTGCTGAAAAGGTAGCCCTGGCCCCTTTCAATCTCTCTATTGAAGTGGAGGAGGTCCTCCTTGCTTCCCACAAAACCTCTACCCATCGGGCCTATGCCTTCAAGTGGCAGAAGTTCTCAGTCTGGTGCATAGTGTGTTGGGTCAGCCCCTTCTCCTACTCTGTCCAACTAGTGCTGCAGTATTTATGTCACCTTTCCCAGATAGAGCTAAAGTCTAACTCTGTAAGGGTGCACCTCAGCGCTCTCACAGCACATCACTATCTCATTGAGGGCAAATCCCTCTCTGCTCAATCCTCAGGGGGCTCCTTCTATCAAAGCTGCCCGTCCACCTGCCGGCATCGGAGTGGGACCTTAACATCGTGCTCTCCAGCTCACTGCACCACCCTTAGAGCCTCTCAGCTCCTGCCACCTCAAGTATCTCTCCTGGAATGTCATGTTCCTTGTGGCACTCACCTCTGCTTGCAGAGTCAGTGAGCTTCAGGCGTTGGTGGCAGAACCATCATACACTAGGTTCTACAAGAACAGGGTTGTGCGTCACACACACCCCAAGTTTCTACCCAAGGTGGTATCTTTGTTCCACCTCAACCAGCAGGTGGTGCTTATCTTCTTTCCGTGGCCTCATGCCAGTAGGGCAGAGGCAGTTCTCCGCAAACTGGACTGTAAGCGGGCACTCGCCTTTAATCTCAGGTGGACCCAGGAGCACCGCCGAGCTTCTCAGTTCTTTGTTTCCTATGACCCGAGTCAGTTGGGAGCTGCAGTCTTCAAGCAGACCCTGTCCAACTGGGTTGCTGACTGCATTGCCTTCTCATATGAGCAGGCTGGTCTCTCGCTGGAGCGCCATGTCATGGCGCACAGCATCTAGGCCATGATAGCCTCTGTAATGAACTTGCACTCTGTTCCCTTGTCAAAATCTGCTGGACCACCACCTGGTCTTCAGTCCACACTTTTGCAGCTCACTACTGCCTGGAGAGAGAGTCCCATTGGGACAGTGCCTTCGGCCAGGCAGTACCCTGTCATTTGTTTGGGGTATAAGCAACTCCTTCCCTCCGGTCCTTTGGTGTGTTCAGGCTACCTGAGCATTGGTTCCTCACTGGGCACTTCAACTGCTCAGGAGTCTGTTCTCTGGACTCATTGCTGCTGCTCATGGTTCCCCCTTTTCTGGTCACCCATGAGCTTTTTATAGGTTTTTCGATAGCCTGTAGCTAGGGAGTTCCATGTGTTAGGACTGATTTCCTGCTTGTTCCTGGCAAAAGCACAGTTACTCACCTGTAACAGGTGTTCTCCAGGGATAACAGGAATCAGTCCTCACAATCCTCCCTCCTACCCCTGGAGTTGCTTTTTCTTTTTGCCATCTTGTGCTATGATATCATATTGAGGCAGGATGGCACCTTTTGGGTGGGAAAGGGACCACGCACGCATGGTACATCTCCAAAGGCTTTCTTTGAAAACTGGGGAAAGGTTACTGCACAGGTTCCGTCGGCGCCGATGTCACCCATATGTGAGGACTGATTCCTGCTATCCCCGGAGAACACCTGTTACAGATGAGTAACTTCACAATGCGCATTCAGTCCAGTGGCTGACCTTAAAAATGTGCTGTGCACTTAATCAATGTGACACACAGTAACCTATGATGTAATGCTGTTAAGTCGATTAGTATGTGCTAAAACATTCTAACCCATGTTAAAACATTTCTATTAAGATGAATGTGTGAAACAAGCTGAAAAAAATGTTCAAAAAGCAAGGGAAAAATCCAAACGAACCCAAAATAAAGAGAAAATGTTTCCCTATGCAAATCCCTAGTCTCTTTACTAAATGATGAGGATAGCCAAGGACTCAATGTTTTATATTTGATTAATCTTCTGCCAGTGTCACTATGCTTATGTCACCCCTTTTCTCAAGTCACTTCACTGACTCCCTATCTATTTCCGCATCCAGTTCAAACTTCTCCTACTGACCTATAAGTGCCTTCATTCAGCTGCTCCTCACTACCTTTCCTTTCTTATCTCTCACTACACCCCTCCTCGGGACGCTGCTCTTCTGGCAGAACCCTTCTACCTGTGCCCTTCTCTTTTACTGCTAACTTCAGACTTCGCTCCTTTCACTTTACTGCTCCTTATGCCTGGAACAAACTACCTGAGTCAGTATGTCAAGCTTCATCTGTAGCCCTGTTCAAATGCAGGCTAAAAATTCACTTCTTAGAGACTGCTTTTGGATCCTGATCCCCCTTAGTCTCCTCTTCACTCCTATGTATTTCCTTACCATTCTTACCCCCCACTGAGGCCTGGTGTCGACTTCCTGTTTGCAAACAGGGAGTTGACATCAAGTCTCAATGGAAACAGCCTTGCAGCGTCAGGGGTTGAAAGTAAGTGCTGTGGTGCTGTTTGTGACCAATGCCACTGCAGGTCCCAAAGAGGGTGGCAGTGCCCCCATACCATTGGCGCTCTAGGTGGCTGACTGCTTCGCCTAATGGTCACGCCGGCCCTAATTAAAGTAGGCGCCTTCTTGTCTTTATAAGAAAACTTGAGTAAGAGGTAGAAATTATGCCTTAAGGTGTGGGTATTTACACAGGCCTTATAATGGCCCTATGTGTCTGTGCCTATAAATTCCACATATACTCGTACATTTAAATGATCATTTTCTATAATTTACACACATACATGCGCGTTCCGCCCATGCTCCACTCAAATGCCGCCTGTGTTTATGCCCACAGTGAAAACATGAATATAAAAACTTTTATTCTTATCAGCATTTTATAATAGGCCATTTACACACATATATACTCACAAACAACTAAAATACCGGCATTTAGGTGCAATTTTCTCCATAAAATTAGGCGGCTGCTTATATGACTTAAGCAATGGATTGAATTTCACATATTTTTTTTTTAGCATCCAATGACAAGGATGCCCACCGGAAATCGGGTAGCTTAAGTCTGACTCGGATGCTTTTACCTGCAAGCAGTGTTCAAACGGTCATAAAGACCATAAAGAGAGAAAAAAAGAAAAGAAAGAAATCTATAGATATGTCTTAGAGGTCTATGACTGTGAGAGTGATCAGAGCCTATGAAGACTAATCCAGCCCTGGACCCAGCCTCCCACTGTTGTTAGTCTGAGCACTGCAGCAATAGCCACGAGGATCCAAGCCATGCAAGAGCTTCCATCCCTTAGCCTCCTTACTGAGATGTGACCTTCAGAAGGAAACTCAGCGCTCCAAGTATTTATGTATAAAATCAGTGTTTTTAAAATAATGTTCCTTGATGTTCCTTAGGTTATGGACAGAGCCTTGTTCCATGCAGATAACACCTACAAGATTCCCAATGTCAGAGTGCTGGGCTACGTCTGCAAGACTAACCTGCCCTCCAACACAGCATTCCGTGGATTTGGTGGTCCGCAAGCTATGATGATTGCGGAGTGCTGGATGAATGACATTGCTGTAACATGCGGGCTGCCGGTAGAAGAGGTAAAGCGCAGCTTGCCCTTCCCATAGCTGGAAGTCGCAGCATGCTATATACAGTGCAGTCTGCACCCTCTGGCTACCCTATGTTTCCTTGTTGAAAATTATTTTCAAGCTGCTATATCAACTATGATTTCCTATGTAGGAGCATATTTAACCCACATGGGAAACCAGGCTTATCTAGAGATGGCAAGACTTGCTTTTTGCCAGGCTTAGAGCTCATATGAGTCTAGATTTTGTTGAAAAAAATAATTTTGGTGTTTGAGAGTTAAGTTCTTTTCCCTTGTAGCTAATATTGATGAAACCAGGGACATTCTATATACAATGCATTTATTTGTCACTGTTTCAAATTCATTTATGTGTTTTAATTCATTCATATAGATTTACATATATTGTTATGTTTTTTATATAATTACAAAATCATTTAAATTATTTTTCCATTCCTGCTCATTTTATTGCCATGCCAATTTATCAGATTAAATTAACCGGGTGAACGCTGCCTTTAACAGGAATTTCATTATCCATAGATAAAAAATTGAAATTTATTGTTGGGTAAATATCCAAAAAGCAGTTCTAAATTCAGTGCTGTGTCAATCATATAACTGCTTTTCCTTTTTAAATTCAGGGGCCTTAGAGGTACAGCAGAATATGAATATTTGGATATACATATAACACTCTTGCCAGTTTTTTAGAGACAGTTTTGCCAGAACTGGAGCTGCTTCTAAAATATACTCCGTGTGGAGTGGGAGGAGCCATTTCACAAATATCAGCATGGGAAATAATGATAGAATAAACCTGGCGACTTACACGTATAAGTGCCAGTATTTCACAATGGCTATGTGTAAATGTTGGGATTTCCATGTGTATCTGAGTCACTTTGCAAACAGAGATTTGCAGTCACTCTTATCAGCCACAGGGGCTTATTTTTTTACCTTATTTCAATTTGCAGGGGGAAATAAACTTTGGGGGATATCTCCCTTAAACCATTCTGTAAAGAGCTGGCCAATGCAAGCCTAGGGCTATTTGTGTCAGAGGGCAGGTGTAAATCTGATGTGGACAATGTTTGGCTTATACGTACATTCCCTGTGTACAGTATAATGGGACATAAACATGTATATTTTTGTCCCGCCCACTTCATGCCTCCATGCAACATGGATGTGATAGTGACATCCACATGTAAATTGGACCTTTTTATATGTAAAATGGCAATTTATACTGGATGTGAGTTAGACATATCTTGTTGTATGCCATTACATCAATGCCAACTCCTAGTGATCCTACAGATAGTTGTCCATGTTGGGACTAATCTCTACCTTTTCTTGGCAAAGAGTAACCAGGTTTTCTAAGGTAGTCTTCCATCCAAGTACTGACCAGACCCAACCTTTGTTTAGCTTCCAAGATCAGGCTCACTCAGGGTGGTGTGGCCATGACCATATGCCTGATTATACATGTGCATATCATGAATTTGTTTTGTGCTATTGAGTCAGTGCTGACTCCTGGCAACCCAACTGCCTCTGGGTTTTATTGACAATGTATCACTGGAAGTAGATTTCTAGGCCTTTTCTTTTGAGGCAAGGCAGGGTAAAGTGATTTGCCCAAGGTCACAAGGAGTGCCAGTGGGAATCAAACCTTTGAGCTTCTGGGTACTAGGCAGTTGCCCTAACCACTAAGCTACTCCTCCACACCATATCACCTCCTGGGTGGAATAAGTCTCCCTTCTACCCTGCCAATCCCAGAAGTACAGGGCTGACATCGGAACTGGCCCTGTACATCCAAGGTTGTGTTCCCGCCCCCTGCCTGCCCTCCCTCCTCCCACAGCCCTCCCCCTCCCGCCCACAAACAGAACACGCCACACAACTCAGCAATATGTGCAGGGAACTCTTCTGCCGCAAGCACAGTCCAGATGTTTAGCAGATCTGGACATCTGGATCAGATGTCCAAACCCACTAAACATAGATCAGAATGACCCCCATAGAGATTTGGCCTTATATGTTTTGTTTAAAAGTTGACTTTGTGTGCTTTTCCTATGATCAGTTCATATTTTCCATTTTTCATTGCTGAGACAGGTCCAGAAGCTGAACCTCTATGAGGAGAGAGACATGACACATTTCAACCAACGTCTTGAAGGCTTCACCCTGCGCAAGTGCTGGGATGAGTGCCTGGTGAGCTCAAGTTTTCACCAGAGGAAGAAGCAGATAGAGGAGTTCAACAGGTAGGTGCCAATGGGATGCTACTAGACAAAGCATGCTCAATCCAAAGCATTACGGTGAGGCCTTTGCACTTCCACCAGTATGCTACATGAAAGACCTTTGTTCAGGTAAATATTCTTTTACCTGAGTACATTGATTATCTGTAAATTGCCCAGCTATTGCCTGGTTAAAAGTACATATGGGAAGCAACTACAAGTGATTATGTTTATATTTATGTTTGTTTTATTTGATTAACCGCCTTTTGAGATACATCAAGGTAGACTACAGTATGGATATAACTGGTAAAGATAAAAAGAAAAAAAGGTACATTTCAAATTCACAACAAAAAAATAATAATTTAAAACAACTATAACAATGTATGATTAAATTGTAATAAAGAAAAAAAAGAACAGAGAAAAGATTGTAGAAAATCACTGGCGCAATCCCAGATCAATCCAGTATGTCACCAAATACCATACATAAGAACATAAGATATGCCATAACAGGTCAGACCAAGGTCCATCAAGCACAATATCCTGTTTCCAACAGTGGCCAATCTAGGTCATAAGTACCTAGCAGGCTCCCCAAAAGACACAGGTTCCACAATGCTTGTACTGGGTCAAGCAGTGATATCCTGGGTCCCTCTTAATAATGGTCTATGGACCTTTCCTCCAGGAACTTGTGCAAATCTTTTTCAAACCCGGCTACACTAGCAGCTTTTACTAGATCCTCAGGTAACAAATTCCAGAGTTTGATTACACGTTGAGTGAAAAAATATTTTCTCTTATTAGTCTTAAGTAGGTTACCCTGTAGCTTCATTGTATGTCCCCTACTCTTCCTATATTCTGATGATGTAAGCAAGCGATCTATGTTTACCTGTTCCACTCCATTCATTAATTTATAGACCTCTGTCATATCTCCCCTCAGCCGTCTCTTTTCCAGGTTGAAGAGCCCTAATTTTTTTAGCTTCTCTTCATAGGGGTATCCTTCCATCCCCTTTACCATTTTGGTGGCTCTTCTCTGAACCTTTTCTAATAACGCTATATCCTTTTTAAGATACAGTGACCAGAATTGCACACAATATTCAAGGTGCGGTCACACCATGGAACGACACAGAGGCATTATAATATCCTTTGTTTTATTTTCCATTCCTTTCCTTATGATATCTAGCATTCTATTTGCTCTCTTGGCCGCCGCTGCACTCTGGGCGGAGGGTTTTAACATGTTATCCACGATAACGCCTAAATCTTTTTCCTGGGTGGTGTTTCCTAATGTGGAACCTTGCATCATGTAGCACTAGTTTAGGTTGTTCTTTCCTAGGTGCATAACTTTCCACTTGTCCACATTAAATTTCATCTGCCATTTGGATGGCCAGTCTTACAATTTATCAAGATCCTCTTGCAATTTTCCACAATCCTCATGGGTTTTGACAAATTTAAATAGTTTTGTGTCATCTGCAAATTTGATAACCTCACTCGTTATTCCTATTTCTAGGTCATTTATGAATATGTTAAAAAGCAGCGGACCAAGCACAGATCCCTGGGGTACTCCACTATTCACCTTTCTCCATTGGAAAAATTGACCATTTAGCCCTACCCTCTGCTTTCTATCTTTTTAACCAGTTCCTTATCCACAATAGTATATCACCTTCTATCCCATGACTTTTTAATTTTGCCAAAAGTCTCTGATGAGGGACCTTATCAAAGGCTTTCTGAAAGTCCAAATATACTATATCAACCGATTCACCTTTGTCTACCTGTTTTTTCACACCTTCAAAAAAAACATAACAGATTAGTAAGACAAGATCTTCCTTGTCTAAAGCCATGTTGGCTGTCTCCCATTAAGCCATGACTATCTACATGTTCAATAATTGTGTTTTTTATGATGGTTTCTATCATTTTTCCTGGTACTGACGTCAGGCTCAACGGTCTGTAGTTTCCCAGTTCACCCCTGGAACCCTTTTTAAAAATTGGTGTTACATTGGCCATCCTTCAATCTTCAGGTATTACAGATGATTTTAATGATAGTTCACAGATTACTAATAGCAGGTCCGCAATCTCATATTTCAGTTCTTTCAACATCCTTGGATGTATACCATCTGGTTCTGGTGATTTACTACTCTTCAGTTTATCAAATAGTTGTAATACACATTCCCGGTGTATCAATATTTCTTTCAATTCTTCCGCAGTGTCACCTTTAAATACCATTGCAGTAATGGGTAACATGCCTACATCTTCCTCAGTAAAGACTGAAGCAAAGAATTCATTCTGTCTCTCCCCTATGGCCTTGTCCCCTCTTAGTGCCCCTTTTACCTCTCTATCATCTAATTTTCCAACCGACTCTCTCACAGTTTTTTTGCTATGAATGTACTTGAAAAAGTCTTTATTATATGTTTATTTTTTTTATTATATGTTTTATTATGTTTTTTTTCCTCGGTCTATTATAACTTTTACATGCTATACTTTCATTTGTAAATAAGCAGTAATTTACCCAACCATGTAAATAGTTAAAGTATTGTTTCCCTGTAATATAGTTACTATGTGCCATTAATGTTCTATGTAATGCAATATTTCATTGTTTTTGTTATATTGTTTTAAAAGTTCTCTGTAAACCGCCCCTGATTTCTGGAAGGGGCGGTATAGAAAAGCACACAAATAAATAAATAAAATAAATAAATAAATAAATAAAAAGTCTTTATTATATGTTTTTGCTTTTACAGCAAGCTTCTTCTCAAATTCTCTCTTTGCCTGCCTTATCAACACCTTGCATCTAACTTGCCAGTGCTTGTGTTGTTTCCAGTTTTTGTCATTGGGCTCTTTTTTCCATTTCGTGAAAGATGCTTTTTTGGCAACAACAGCCTCCCTGACCTCACCTTTAAACCATGCTAGCAGTTTTGGACTTCCGCTTTTCTTAAAGCATGGAATACAGCTGGTCTGGGCTTTCAAGATAATATTTTTAAACAACATCCGAGCTTGATGTAAGTCTTTAACCTTTGCAACTGCTCCTTTTAGTTTTTTCTTAACTATTTTCTTCATTACATCATAGTCTCCCTTTCGAAAGTTAAAAGGTAGTACTGTGGTTTTCCTTACCATCCCTTCTCCATTAATTAAATCAAACGCGATCACGCTATGATCACTATTGTCAAGTGGCTCCAACACCCTTATCTCTTGCACCAGATCTGGTGTTCCTCTAAGGACTAGGTCCAAAATGGCTTCCCCTCTGGTCGGTACATGAACCAGCTGCTCCAAGAAGCAATCCTTTATTTCAACTAGAAATTTTATCTCCCTAGCATGTCCTCCTGTGACATTGACCCAGTCGATACCGGGGTAATTGAAATCACCAATTACTATTACTGCGCTGTAACTTTTGTTAGCTTCTCTGATTTCTTTGAGCATTTCATTATCCATTTGTTCATTCTGGCCAAGTGGTCGATAGTACACCCCCACTGCCATCGCCTTCCCCTTTTAACATGGAATTTCAATCCATAGAGATTCTACAGCAAATTTTGTTTCCTGCAAAACTTTAATCCTTTGTGACTCAATGCCCTTTCTAACAGAGCGCAACCCCTCCACCAATTTGATCAACTCTTTCATTACAATATAGTTTGTACCCAGGGTTCACTGTGTCCCACTGGTTGTCCTCCTTCCACCATGTCTCTGAGATACCAATCATATCTAACCTATCATTTAGTATTATATATTCTAACTCTCCCATCTTATTTTTTAGACTTCTAGCATTTGCATACAAGCATTTTAGAGACTGTATTTTATTTATATTAATCTGGCAATTGGTAGGCAAGGGTAATTTGGAATCTTTAAGCTCTGTCTGCTCCATACTCAAGGGCATTTGGGCTACTTTTGCCTTTATTGGAGCCTCTCTAATGATATGTCCTAACTTCATTATTTTGGAAGTGACCTTCAAGGATACATTGTTCCAAACCATGCGCTCTTGGGCGACTGTCGGCTTTCCAATATTATCTAGTTTAAAAACTGCTCTATCTCCTTTTTAAAGGTTAATGCCAGCAGCCTGGTTCCATCCCAGTTAAGGTGAAGCCCATCCCTTCGGAAGAGCCCCTCCTTTCCGCAGAATGTTACACAGTTCCTAACTTATCCAAAACCCTCATCCTTGCACTATCATCCATGCATTGAGATTACGGAGCTCTGCCTGCCTTTTGGGTCCTGTGCGTGGAAGTGGAAGAATTTCAGAGAACGCTACCCTGGAAGTTCTGGATTTCAACGTCCTTCCTAAATTTAGCCTCCAGAACCTCCCTACCACATTTTCCTATTTCATTGATACCGACATGTACCAAGACAGCAGACTCCTCCCCAGCACTATCTAAGACCTTGTCTAGGTGGCGTATGAGGTCCGCTACATTCACACCAGGCAGGCATCTTACCAGGCAATCCTCACATCCACCAGCCACCCAGCTGTCTATATGCCTAATGATCAAATCACCAACTATAACGGCTGTCCTAACCCTTCCCTCATGGGCACATGGCCCTGGAGAAACCTCCTCAGTGCGGGAGGGTTTTACATCACCTGGAGGACACTTCCTGCCACACCAGGGTGATGCTGTCCTGTCACGTGACCTGTCTCCTCCATGGCAACAGGGATGCTGTCAGACTGGAAGTGGTACTTCAGGACTATATCCCTATAGGTCTCATCTATGTACCTCTCTGTCTTCCTTATGTCCTCCAAGTCTGCTACTCTAGCCTCCAGAGATTGGACTCGTTCCCTGAGAGCAAAGAGCTCCTTGCACCTAGTGTACACGTAAGACCCCTCACCAACTGGGAGAAACTCATACTTGTTACACTCAATGGAAAAGACTGGAAAGCCTCCATCTCGCTGCTGGACTGCTGTCTGCATCTTAGTTTTAAAGTTGTGTTTAGATATTTAATTTCTTTACTTACTGAGGGTTGCTGGGGATACTTATACTAATAAAACTATTACGTTTAATGTACTTTGTTCACCTGAAGCTTAATTAATCTCAGGTCCTTAATGTATGCCTAATGAGGATAAACAGATGCACCTGAGAATGAATATGGCACCTCCTTTCCTTTTAGAGGTTTAAGCACCTATAAAGGTACGATTATCCCAGGGGTGGGTGGATGTCAGGGAGGGAGGGAGGGAAAGAAAGACTTAAAGCTGGCTACTACACATTACCCTGACTTGTGCTTCTAAGGTAATTTGTGACCGATTTCCAGGGAGAGTCCCACAACCCTTGCTTGGATAGAGGGAGTCTTGTAGTCTAAATTTAATCAGAAAGCTCTCTGCTGTGTTTTAAATTTAAACGGAAAGCTCTTTACTGCTACTAGGCCCCAACTGATTTAACAAATACACTGGGTTCACAGATTAATCAGCTTTAATCTAAAGAATTCCTTTTTCCCCAAGATTTAGAAAAATTCCCAGAAGTAAATACTTAAAATTGCAGATCTCTCTCCAGAAGTAGCAGTCCCCTTTTGTAGTCCTTCTGTTTCATGTTTTTAGGGTGCATTTAAGTCAGGGAAGTACATGTAGATTACATATTTTCTGGTAGCACTGGTTACCAGTGATGGATAGGAGGATTTTTAAAATATTAGGCTTGATTTTTAAGGCTCTTCATTCTTTGGCTTCCCCATACTTACAAGATCAGATGACATTATATCACCCAATTCATAAGCTTCATTCAGGAAATAGGAATTTGCTATAGATTCCATCCCCTAGGATGTTTCGTTTGCAGTGGACCCGGAAAAGGATTTTTTTCGGTAGAGGGTTTAACTTTGTGGACTAGACTCCCAGAATCAGCTGGAAAACAACTATCTATATATTCACAAGTGGTAAGTCTGGTTGTGGAATTTAGCATTTATAAGATTGAATGGAGAAAGACTGATAGAATTCTGCAAGACCAATGATCTATTCATCTCAAACACCTTCTTCCAGCAACACAAGCGGCGACTGTACACATGGACTTCACCCAATGGATTGTATAAAAATCAAATTGACTACATCTGTGGAAGTCAACGATGGAAAAGCTCTGTAATGTCAACAAATACAAAACTTGGAGCTGACTGTGGTACAGATCATCAACTACTAGTATGCAAACTCAAGCTAAAGTTGAAAAAGAGCAAACAACTCATGAATGCAGCAAAATACGACCTTGAGAATATACCACTGGAATTTAAAGACTGCCTGCAAAATCGATTTGCTGCTTTAGATACAAATGATGGAGCTCTGGAAGAGTTATGGAATGACATCAAGAAAGTTGTGTTGGAAGAAAGCGAGAAGTCTCTACAAAAGGTGAAAAAGCAAAAACGGCCAAAATGGATGATGGAAGAAACTCTGAAAATTGCCCAGAAACGCAGAGAAGCTAAAGCCAGAGGAGAAAGAAAGACAATCGCAGAACTCAACAGAGATTTCCAACGTGCAGCAAGACAGGACAAGGAAAAGTACTACAATGACACTTGCAAGGAAATAGAAGCAGAAACTATTAGAGGGAGAACAAGATCGGCTTTCCTAAAGCTAAGAGAGTTAAAGAAAAAGTTCCAGCCTCAAATTGAAATGTTACAAGATGCTCAAGGTTCTATGTTGAATGATGCTGAGAAGATCAAGAAAAGGTGGAAGGAATATACAGAGTTTTTATATGATAAAGATCAAGTGGACCAACAGCCGTTTCAACCTGTACCTTATGATCGGGAACCATTGGTGATGAAAGGAGAAGTTGAAGCAGCATTGAAAGCCTTATCAAAGAACAAAGCACCAGGCATTGATAGCATTCCCATAGAAGTATTGCAGCAATCTGATGCAGCTGTTACCGTATTCACAAGGCTCTGCCAAGAAATATGGAAGACAACATCATGGCCAACTGACTGGAAAAGATCTGTGTTTATACCAATACTAAAGAAAGGTGATCCAACTGACTGTGGAAATTATCGCACAATCGCTTTGATCCCACATGCCAGCAAGATTCTACTGAAGATTATTCAAAAGAGACTACAACCATACCTGGAACAAGAACTACCTGAAGTGCAAGCAGGGTTCAGGAAAGGGCGAGGAATGAGAGACATCATTGCAGATGTGAGATGGATCCTTGAAAAGACTAAAGAATACCAAAGGGATATCTATTTGTGCTTTATCGACTATAGCAAGGCTTTTGACTGTGTAAACCATGAGAAACTCTGGACCACATTAAGAAGCATGGGTATACCAGAACACCTGATCGTTCTCTTGTGCAATCTGTACATTGATCAAGAAGCAGCAGTTCGAACGGAACAAGGAGAAACAGAATGGTTTAAAATAAGCAAAGGTGTAAGACAAGGCTGCATACTTTCCCCCTACCTGTTTAATTTATATGCAGAACAAATCATCAGAGAAGCAGGATTGTATGGAGACAACAGAGGTGTGAAGATTGGTGGAAGACTCATCAACAACCTTCGCTATGCTGATGATGATACCACATTACTGGCTGAAAGTGAAGATGATCTGAAACATTTGCTTCTCACAATCAAAGAACATAGTCTCAAAATGGGCCTGCACCTTAATGTAAAGAAGACAAAGATCATGACAACTGGCATAATCAACAGATTCATCGTTGAAGGAGAAGAAATTGAAATTGTGAACAACTTTAACCTACTTGGATCAACTATCAATAAAGAAGCAACAAGCAGTCAAGAAATCAGACGACGCATTGCTCTTGGCAGAATGGCTATGAAAGACCTAGATAAGATTCTCAAGAGCAGAGATGTCTCTCTCCATACAAAGATTCGACTTGTTCAAGCCATGGTATTTTCAATAACATCATATGGATGTGAAAGCTGGACAGTGAAAAAGACAGATAGGAAGAAAATTGATGCCTTTGAATTATGGTGATGGCGGCGAATACTGTGTATACCATGGACTGCCCGAAGAACAAACCAGTCGGTACTAGAGGAGATCAAACCTAAGCTTTCTTTAGAAGCTCAGATAACAAGACTTCGACTTTCATACTTTGGACACAACATGCGAAGAGAGAAATCATTAGAGAAAGACATTATGCTTGGCAAGATAGAAGGTCAATGCAAAAGAGGAAGGCCAGCAATGAGATGGATCGATACAATAACAGCAGCTACGGGTACCAGTCTGTCAACAATGAGCCACCTGACTGAAGACCGAACACAATTTAGGATAGCTATCCAGAGGGTCGCCATGAGTCGACTCTGACTCGACGGCACTTAACAACAAAAACAGATTGAATGGGAAAGATCTTTGATTACTAAAAAAGGATTGCGCCATGGGTTAGTTGTTGGGTTATATACTATTAGGGGTTGTATTTAGAGTTTTGTGCTGTTATAGCACATGATAGCAAAAGTATTTGGTTTTGTATTTTAATTAATGTTGGAAATCATGGCAAGATGTTTTGTTTAGTCGTGATAAATAAATTGAAGTAAATAAATCAGATATCACCTCTGTCTTCACAGATGATTTTTTATGGGAAAAGTACCTGCAGAAAATGCGGCTGCAAATCCTTTTTGGGGTGGGGGGAACTTTTTTCCAAGGCAAAATTTTCAAAGTGAGAGCATGTTTATACTCCTTCTTTTAAAACTGGCGCAAAGCCC
This sequence comes from Ichthyophis bannanicus, assembly GCA_033557465.1. Taxonomy (NCBI): domain Eukaryota; kingdom Metazoa; phylum Chordata; class Amphibia; order Gymnophiona; family Ichthyophiidae; genus Ichthyophis; species Ichthyophis bannanicus. The sequence continues at coordinate 363,150,472 of CM066033.1, read as the reverse complement.
ACAGGGGATAGAAAGTCCTCATGAACTTTGCATCTGTGCAGGCAGATTGCAGAGAGCAGGATATCCAGCTTTAACTTTCATCCCAGCACAACACTCATGAAGTCATTCAGGAGACTGCCTGCATTGCTCTAGCCCAGTGGTTCTCAACCTTTTTTGTACCGTGACCCCTTTTACCATTGGTCAACTTGTGGTGACTCCCAATGATAAAATCAAATGCGTCTCTCTTCCTTTACCGTTAACGCATTGTCATTGTAATCATTTGTTGACTTATTAATATATTATAGGCCTTTGCAATATGTTTTTATTTATAAAATTTACTTATTTAAACCACAATAATTAATCACAATAATAAGTAACAATATTTGATTTCAAAATTGTGATGATTTTGTAGTCAAATCACTAATATGAAATAGTTGTTTTTTCTACCTTTGTTGTCTGACCAATTTATTCTCTGATCATGCTGGTCCCCATCTGAGGCTTCTGCTTTCCTGTCTTCTCTTAGCTCTCTTTCTGTAGTCTATGGTCCATCTGCCATTTCTTATCTCTTCTTTTGTTTTCTTCACTTCTTTCCATCAGCCTATTTCCAGTCCCCTTCTAGTCCAAATACCATGGCAGCCCCTCTCAGCATCCACTCCCTTCCAGTCCCATTCTCCCATCCCCTTGCATCAGCCCATTTGTAGCCCTAGCCCCCAGTTTTCTTCCAAGGTCAGTAGCTCTATCCTCCCCTCCCCATCATCAGTCCATTTCCAGTTGAAGCCCCCCCAATCAGCTCACTTCCAGTGCTAGTCCCCCCTCAACCCCATTACCAGTGTTAGGCTCCCCTAATCAGCCCATTACTAGTCCTACCCCCCCCCCCCATCAGTCCATTACCAGTCCTAGCCTCCTCTAATCAGCCCATTTCCAGTCCTAACCTTCCCGATCAGCTCATTTCCAATGCTAGCCCCCCATCAGTCCATTACCAGTCCTACCCACCCATCAGTCCATTCCCAGTCCTAGCCTTTCCTAATCAACCCATTACCAGTCCTAGCCCCCCACCTGATCTGCCCATTACCAGTGCTAGCCCCCCCATCAGCCTATTATAATCCTAACCCGCACTGTCTCTCCCCTCTGTCCCACATTTATCCCCTGTCTGTCCAGTATGTCCCCCCTCCCTCCCTCCATGTCATCCCCCTCCCTCCCTCCCTTACTTTCTCCCTTCATGTCAGCCCCCCTCTATCCATGTCAGCCCTCCATGTCAGCCCCATCCCTCCCCCATGTCAGCTCCATCCCTCCCCCATGTCAGCCCCGTTGCAGGTTCCCTGCCCCCTCCTCCCCTCTCCCTATGTCTGCCTGCTACTGCCCTGTTCTTCTGCAGCCACGGTTCCCTGTCTCTTAGGGAACTGCGGCTGTGCCGGTAAAGCTGTTGTGAAGCCTTCCTGTCTCTCGAAGGGCTCCGTGCAGCATTGTCCCGCCTCCAAAGGAAATTGTTTACCACTTCCTTTGGAGGCAGGACAATGCTGCACGGAGCCCGCCAAGAGACGGAAAGGCTCCGCAACATTTTCACAGGCACAGCCGCAGTTCCCTAAGAGACGGGAAGGCTCCGCAACATTTTCACAGGCACAGCCGCAATTCCCTAAGAGACAGGGAGCTGCAGCTGCAGAAGAAGGGAGGCAGTGAGTTTGCCGCTGCCGAGAAGTGGACTCGGTAGCGGCAGCAACTTGTGCGATTTTTTTTAATTTTTTTTAACTGGAGTGAGGCGACCCCTGCTAAATCCTGTGGCGACCCCCGTGGGGGTCGCGACCCACAGGTTGAGAACAGCTGCTGTATAGGGTGAGAGGTATCTGAGGACAGAAAGCCTCCATTTATGTTATTGTAACAATGTAACATAGTTCCAAGAGGCAGTTCAATGTAATATAGTTACATCGTAACACTGTATCATAGTTTGGACCATCTATTATACTATATTAACTTGTTAAATGTCTTTTATTAATCATATATTAGCCATTCTGTTTCATGTAAAATGCTGAGTTAATTGTAAACCGCTTTGATAACTCTGAAAGGAGGTATAAAAGAATCGTTAAATAAAATAAATAAAATCTTGGGAAATCAGGGCACAAAGGGCAACTATATTCCAGCTGCTGTCCTAAAATGCCATTATCTTAGCCTCATTCCTTTTGAGTTTTGGCTTTAATTGGAACTTATTCCAGTGAAGCCTATTGTACCCAACTGTACCACACCGTACCTTCTGCAGAACTGACTAATGCTCTGTTCTGCTCTGCTCTAACTAGATTGTAAGTTCCGATGAGCATGACTCTGACGGGCAGGGACTGTCTCTTGTATGTTAGCCACCTCTTGTAGGCTAGCTGTGCAGCGCTGCGTGCGTGGCGCTCTAGAAGTGCTAAATAGTAGTAGTAGTACCATTGATCTTCAGCCACAGCTAGCCTGGGTCTTTGTAATCTCTCTTGCTTTCCTAGCAAACCCAGCAGTGGCAATGACCTGGCTAACAGGCATAGCTCATAGTTCCCTTCAGAGCCTGGCACAAATGTGCTGTAATGCCCAGTCATTTAGTGTTACTGTTGGTCCAAACAGCAGTGGGCTGATTCTGAATCGGACTTTGGAATCCACCTAGCTCGTGAAAGCAACACACATGCAGAGAGGTTGGAAAGCATTCCATAAGCTATGCTTTGCATGCTTTCCTCACATGTTTACTGTTCATTAGTGAAGGAAGCATGAAATATAATTTTCTATTCTCAGACCTTGCTTAGCATGTACCTGAGAGCGATTACAATGTGAGCTCTAATGTTCTCTTCTCAATCTTTGCTTAGCATATATATGAGTGTAATGGAGGCATGGGCTGTAAATGTTGTGTTCTTCCAGGCAGCAGCGTTGGAAGAAGAGGGGGATAGCCATTACCCCAACCAAGTTTGGAATCAGCTTCACGCTTCCATTTTTGAATCAGGTTTGTGCAGGTGGTTTTAAATTTTCTTTTGTAAATTGTCTAATACTTATGAAAGAATATGAAGTTGTCGCTTGTAAGAGGACATTTTTTTGTTTTGCTTTTAATGTCATGCCCAGTCAACACCAGCATACCTCACTGGTACTGAAAGAGCCCTGCATAGGAGTTCTGGCACCTTTTTTGCTAGGGAAAATTAACTGCTCCTATCACATCAAAATAAAAGCCCACTGGCCTGTTGACTCCAAGTTAACCTTGCCCATTTGCAATGACCTATCATTAGGTTATTTAGAAATTCTGATACATTGTGCTGGGTAGTGATGCTTGGTAAAAGCCCACATTACCTAATATTGTGTTGTTTTTTTTATAGGCGGGGGCTCTGGTGCATGTGTATACCGATGGTTCGGTGCTGGTTACCCATGGGGGAACTGAAATGGGCCAGGGACTTCACACCAAGATGATTCAGGTAGAGAAATAAAGATCAGCCCAAAAGTGAATCGAAAAGCCCGCACACGCTCTCTACGGTGTTTATAAGCTCTCCTGGGAACATTTGGGCACGAAGTAATTTAACTCTACTGTAATCATCCTTTGGCAAGATTTAGGGACCCTTTTATGTGCGATATAGTGTGGGGTAACTGGCCATGGTGAATGCTAAAGCGCAAGCATGCCGGCTACTGGTGGCCAAAACACAGATTAAATGGCACTCGTGCTGATATTAAAAATGTTTTTAAAAAATAGAAAAGAGAAATACTGGATAATTTCACAATGGAAAAAAGCGATATTGACTAATTTGATGAAAGGAGTTATTTTTCATAGCTATGATGTAAGAGGTTACAGCTGCACTGAAGTAATTGCAGCCTAGTATCTTTCAAGAACTTTCAATGGCTAATACAATATACTGAGAGCTGTGCGTCTGAGGTCTCTTTTCTCCTTTTACAATTGTACCTTATAAGCAACAGTATTATTTAAAACAATAACGTAAAGAATATCAGCAGGGTGAGGTTTCTTATATATATCTATATCTATATCTATATCTATATATATATATATATGTAAAACCGTTGATTTGCCTTATTGTGTAGTATCGTTAGATGCACCCACGTTAATTATGACACATGTTAATATACTCATTTGCACATTATCTACCAGGAACATGCTGGTCTCACTCCTGACACATTAAGTTCACAGCCTTACTGGGATGTAGTATAAGGGCCCCTTTGTACTTAGACTGCTGCTCTAGGGACTAGTAAACTTGAGTGAGCTTAGGCAATTCACTTTATCTTCTTTCATTTCAGGTACTCTTGCAGAGTTTAAGATCTTTGGGGAAAGTTTTCATTATATGTATTTCTGATACAGTGTAAGATACTTTGTATTAGGGCATAGTAAAATTTGCTGATAGATAAGTACAATTATAGCAATGCCTCATTGCTTGTGAGGCTAGTTTGGAACAGATTGTAGTAGTGTACAGCTCTTTTAATCCATAACAGTGTAGGCTCTTTACATAAGAACATAAAAAAACTCTACACTAGGTGAGAATAAGGTCCATCAAGCCCAGCATCCTGTTTCAAATCCAGGTCACAAGTACCTGGTAGGTTCCCAAAGAGGCACACAGGTTCCACAATGCTTGTCCCAGGGCAAGCAGTGCATTTCCTGAGTCCTCTTTAATAATGATTTATGGACCTTTCCTCCAGGAACTTGTCCAAACCTTTTTTAAACACAGCTACGCTAACAGTTTTTACTACATCCTCCAGTAATGAATTCCGGAGTTTGATTACGTGTTGAGTAAAAAAATATTTTCTCTTATTAGTCTTAAATGGGTTGCATTGTAGCTTCATTGTGTGTCCTCTAATCTTTCTACTTTTTGATGGTGTAAACAACCGATCTACGTTTACCTGTTCCACGCCATTCATTAATTTATAAACCTCTATCATATTCCCCCCCAGCCGTCTCTTTTCCAAGAGTCCCAACCTTTTAATCCTTCTCTCATAGGAATATCCTTCCATTCCCTTTACCATTTTTGTTGCTCTTCTTTGTACCTTTTCTAATTCAGCTATAAACCTTTTTTTAAAATTTTATTTTATATTACAATTTCAAATATTACACTCCAAACTAGAAAGTAAAAGGAAACAAGGAAAAATTCAAAAGAAATCATACAAACTGTTGATGTAAATTACTAAACATATTAGCCCACAATAAAAGGAAAAATTGGGATCCAAGAAAAGGAAAAAATAATTCAAAACTACTTAATACAAAGACAACCCCTGAGTGTGCACCCCTCTTCAAGAACCTTTCCCAGCGGGCCTTACAGTGGTACCTGAAGGTCACGAAGCTGGACCTTTATCTCCTCTCTAGCCACAATAAAATCCTTTAATTACCTGCGTTCGCAAAACACAAAATTCTTCGCTTCACAAACAATCATACAAACACAAGGAAATTGTAACATGAAGCTAAGACCCAGCGCCAATGCTCTGGGTCTTAAGGCCAAGAACTCCGAGCACCGCTTCTGGGTAAATCTAAATAAATTAGGACAAATACAAACTTTAGAACCTAGAAACATCTTATTCGTAGAATGGAAATACAATTTGAAAACAGCATTGCGGTCAAACTCTAAAGTAAAGGTAAACAACAAAGTGGCTCTCTGTGTAACTCCAGAGAGGACTCCAAAAACTCCGTAAGGTTTAAACCTTCAGAGTCCCCCTGACCACCCAGTGCACTTATGCCACCCAGGGCCAGGTATTGGGCCCTTACAAGAGGGGGAAGAGAGCAAGAGTCCATTCTTAAGATATAGGTCAAGTACTTTTTAGCCATATCTATAGCGGATATGAGAGGTGATCTGGGAAAATTCAGCAGGTGTAAGTTGTTACGATGCACCTGGTTTTCCAAGTATTCCATCCATCTGCACAAGATGTTCTTATCTTTAGCCATAGCTTCCCCCAAAGTCTGCACATTATTCACTATAGACTCAAGAGTATCATATTTAATAGCATACTGTCCCACTGCTTGAGAATGTTCAACCACTGACTATGAAACTGTTGATAAATATCCCACCAGCCTCAAGGAGAAAACTCTGCATGGTGGCGTTCAACCCTTGGATCGTGTCCCACAGCGACTCCAAAGTCATAGATGCCAGTCTCTGCTCCTCCCGAAATACCAGTTCAGCAGCAGCCTCTAATTTCCCCTCAGCGATGGACTCCACAGCTCGCTGATGTCCCTCCAAGGAAATGCCAGCAGAATCGACAATAAGGAAGGAGGACTCCACCACAGGAACACCTCCTGGCAGAGAAACACCAAGAACCACTTTGGACTGCGGATCCTCTGGCGATCCCATAGCTCCCAAACTGCCAGGCCTCGGGGGCGGCGTTTGTATTATTGGGCTCAAAGAAGCCCCTTCTTCACTACTGTCCATAGTTCACATGGCGGGCTGGCCCTGGGAAGAGGAAGAGGAGCTTCCAGTGTGGTCTGGTGTAAGGACTGGAAACTGGAGCTTTCCAAGAGCCAGGCTTTTCCTTTCCCCTTCCTCTTGCTCATAACGCAGGCAATGAGGCACATCCGATACCAAAACACAAGCCTCTGCATGGAGCGTCCTCAGGTGCGACCGCTCACAGCACCATCTTGGATCTAGCTATATACTTTTTAAGATATGGTGACCAAAATTGCACACAATATTCAAGGTGCGGTCGCACCAAGGAATGATACAGAGGCATTATAATATCCTTTGTTTTACTCTCCATTCCTTTCCTTATGATTCCTAGCATTCTATTTGCTTTCTTGACTGCCGCTGCACACTGGGCAAAGGGTTTCAATGTGTTATCCATGATGATGCCTAAATCTTTTTCTTGGGTGGTGGTTTCTAAGGTGGTACCTTGCATCGTGCAACCATAGTTTGGGTTGTTCTTTCCCTTGTCCATTTTAAGTTTTGTATGGCATTTGGACATTCAGTCTTCCAATTATTCAAGGTCCTCTTGCAATTTTTCACAATTCTCTTGCATTTTAACAACTTTGAATAATTTTGTGCCATCTGCAAATTTGATCACCTCACTCGTTATTCCTATTTCCAGGTCATTTATGAATATGTTAAAAAGCAGCAGACACAGCACAGATCCCTGGGGTACTCCACTATTCACCTTTCTCCATTGAGAAAATTGGCCATTTAGCCCTACTCTCTGCTTTCTGTTTTTTATCCAGTTCCTGATCAATAATACTACACTGCCTCTAATCCCATGACTTTTTAATTTCACCAAGAGTCTCTCGTGAGGGACCTTGTCAAAGGTTTTCTGAAAATCCAGATACACTATGGGGGTCATTCTGCTTTCCATTTAGCATGTCTAGATGTCCGATCTGGACGTCCAGACCTGCTAAATGGCTGGAGCCCTCCGGCAGCAGCAGAGCTCCCTGCATTTACAGGCCACTTGTGCAGGGAGCTCTGTTTGGGGGGGGGGGGGAGTGTGCCGGTGGGAGACCGAAGGTGGGCGGCAGGCGGGGCTGCGACCCTGGACATACCAGGCCGATTCTAAGGTCGGCCCTGTATATCCGGGGGTCACACAGTTAGACAGGGGACTTATTATACCTTAGAGGTGGAATAAGTCCCTCTGAATGTAGTAGGACAGTGGAGGCTGGCGGAGACAGAAGGGTGAAGGGGGTTCCCTGTATCCCAACCCTGGCCACAGAAAGCTGGATTAGGAGTCGAGCTGCAGGGAAAGAATCTTCTTGGCAGTGGCCAGTGATCATGGTTCCTGAATGGTGCCACAGTGCCAGGGCGATGGGATGCCATGGCACTGAAGCTCCATTCAGGAGCCTGGCTGAGTTAGCCGGGTAGATATCGGACATGCAGCCGATCAGATTCAGGGCCTCGTCTGCACGTCCTGGCCGGTAGACCCAATTCTGATCCCACAGGCACATCTAGCCCTCATGGGATCAGAATCAGGTGCTACCGCTGCACTCCCCGATTTTGATCAGCTGTGCAGGAGCAGGACGTCTACAACTGAATAGGCCCCCATATCAATCCGCTCACCTTTGTCTACCTGTTTATTTACATCTTCAAAAAAATATTACGGATCAGTAAGACAAGACTTTCCTTGGCTAAATTAATGTTGGCTTTCTCCCATTAAACCATGACATGTTCAGTAATTTTATTCTTTATAATAGTTTCTACCATACTGCCCTGGAACCTTTTCTTAAAAATTGGAGTTACATTGGCCACTCTCCAGTTCTCGGGTACTACAGATGATTTTAATGATAGTTCACAGATTGCTAATAGCTAGGTCTGCAATCTCATATTTCAGTTCTTTTAACACCCTTAAATGGATACCATCCGGTCCAGGTGATTTGCTACTCTTCAGTTTATCAAACAATTGTAATACATCTTCCCAGTTTATCAATATTTCTTTCCATTCTTCTATTTCACCTTCAAATACCATTTCAAGCATGTGTAACTTCTGTACATCATCTTGAATAAAGACCAAAGCAAAGAATTCATTCAGTCTCTTTGCTATGGCCTTGTTCTCCCTTAGCGTTCCTTTTACCTCTCTGTCATCCAATGGTCCAACTGATTCTCTCACAGGTTTTTGCTACAAATGTACTTGAAAAAGTTTTTATTATGTATTTTATCTTCCACAGCAAGCTTCTTTACAAATTTTCTCTTTGCCTGCCTTATCAATGCCTTGCATCTAACTTGACAATGCTTATGTTGTTTCCGATGATCAGGGGCGGCCCAAGGGGGGTGTGGTGCCATGTGCGGAGACTCGGTATGGGGCCTCATTTGCATAAGGGGCATCATTTGCATAAATATTTGCGTAATGTCAACATGCACTTTTAGAAAACATGCCTCTTAATGAGTGTCTCGATAAAGAAAGACTGCCAAATTTCTACATTACGATATTCCAGTGCCAACTGCCAAGCACATTAGGAAGTACTACAAACACTGCCCATTTAGAACCCATAGCAAATCCACCATATCATAACAGCACTACCAGGACTCATAAAACACCAAATCCTATCAATCAAAAGGCAACACTGCAAATATTAAACCAATACATCTCAGAGAATACCAATACATCTCCTACTGGGGAAAGAGAACAAGTGGCACTGTCAAACAGAAACTACATAAATAGAATACCTCAGCTCGGTTACACCATCGGAACATAGACCATCACCAAACAAAGAACAAGGGATCACAATTTAGAAATAGGAAGACGAGACTTCCGGTGGCATGGTGAGCTGAGCGGGACGCATTCCCTCTTAGCTCCAGAGCCCGCTCTCTTTCCCTCGTTCAGTTTCCTGATTTAACTGCCCCATTTCTGCTTCAACGAGGGGGAATCTTATTTATATCAACCGGAGCTCCCTCCAGCTGTGTGCCCGGGCTGGGGAACAGACCTGTATGGCAACAAAAACCCCCAGACGGGAAAAGCCGCGTGGCGGTGAAACCAAAATGGCGGAGGTGGCCTCAGATGCTCTGATGTCGGCGGACACCGTGGCGATGGTGGCCGAGGTGTCTAAGGCGGTGGTGTCTGCCCTAGAAGACCGGCTAGGTGGACTGGCCACGCAAATCTCCGCAGTGGCACAAGTGGTGTCGGAATTCGCAGGTCGGGTGGAGCAAACCGAACGCCGCATCGGCACCGTGGAGGACACGCGGGTTCAGGATGAGGCGCGCATAAAAAAGTTGGAGGAGGCCCTGGCAAAGCACCAGGATAAATTGGAAGACCTGGAAAATCGCAGCAGGCGCAACAACTTACGATTTATCGGAATTGCCGAGTCAGTGCCTGATAAGGACTTGCGAATCTATTTGGAGAAATGGATACCGGCGCATTTACCCTTGGAGGACGGTATTGGCGGCATTGTCTTGGAAAGGGCGCATCGGCTGGGACCCCCTCGAGCCGGCGAGAACAGACCCCGGGCTGTTATTGCCCGCTTCTTGAATGCAGCGCAGAAGGAGGGAGTGCTGCGCGCCTCGCGGCAGGCGAGACGCTCGGGAGCGACTGCCTGCCGGATCCTGATCTTTCAGGATTACTCAGCTGGAGTCTCGCTGCGCCGGAAGGCTTTTAAAGAGGCCTGCGGGCATTTGGTAGCAAAGGGCATCCGCTTTACCTTGGCTTACCCCGCTCTGCTAAGAGTGGACTGCGAAGGTGGTCGTCGGGTGCTCTCCACCCCGGAAGAAGCGATGACATACTGCAATAACCTCGGCTGAAAGTGAGGAGCATCTTGGCTGCAGTGACCCGTGAGATCTGCGACCCCTAAACCACATCATTTTTATTTTTTGCTATGGAACTCCTTTTTGAGCAGGCCTTATGGCCTTGTGGTTGGGGCTTGACTTTTCACCTATATGGCCGGGATGGTGCGAGTAACATTCCCTGGGCCGGAAGACGGTCCCTCCCCCTCGGTCTGCCTAGGTGCGGGCTGGAACTTTAGTGGGGTCATAGACTGTATCTGGCCTAAGTTGAGTTTGTGAGTTTTGTACTGATGGAATTTTTGTTATGTGCTAACGCACATGTTGTGGGCGACTTTTCTGGTGGCTCTTCAAAGCTTGCTGTTATTTTTTGAACCACTTCTGCCCGAGGTAGCTGAACTGAGGCAGAACCGGTTATTGCTGGGGAACTTTCTTCCATTTCTCTTTTTTTTTTTTTTTGTCCTTCTCTCTTTCTCTCCCTATTTTTCGTCTTCTTCTCTCCTCCTTTCTTTTCTCTCTTCTTGGGGGCGGTGTGACGCCAGAGGACTGTCATAACTATTGTTATTTTTGAAGTTTTGTTTCCCGTAATTATTGCGCCTTTCTGGCCCGGTCCATTGTTGCTTTTTCTCTACCCGAACCCTGGTTGCACTCCCCCCCCTCTCTCCCGTTCCTTTATTTTTATTTTCATATATTTTAATTTTATTTTACTTTCCTGTATTTCATCTTATTTTCCTTTATTTTTATTTCAATTCATTTTAACCATATTTAAATTTATTGTATTTTCTATAATTTATATTTTTATTTTTATTTTTATTCATCTTATTTTATATTCTTTGTATTTTTCCTCTTCTTATTACTGTTACCGTTGCGTGCCCATATTTTTGCTCCCCCACTTGGTATATACACTTTACTTATGCTATTCTCAGTCCTATTTGATATAAGTTACTTTAACTTCATTTAAGCTAAGTTATTTAATTTCATTTCATTTTTGTTAACTTATTTCATTAAGCTGTTCATTTGCACTTGTTGGGTTGTGCTGTGTGGTGCTCTCTAATGTGCCCGCGGCTCCGGGCCGGGTTGTCACATTGCTGCTTGCCCATTTTATTTCTATGTTGAGCATGGTGGAGGGGGCGGCGGCTGGATGGAAGGGGGGCAGGATTTCGGGATTTCCCATTTTGCTCCTTTGCCTCTCTGCACTTGGAGCCCAGGGGGTAGTTGCCGGGACGTCCTAGGGCGTCTGTGGCAGAGGTGGGCAATGGAGGCTGGGCTCTGGGCTGCCTGAAGGGGCTGGGGGTCTTAGTGCAGGGGCGGAAGTGGGGGACGTGGGTAGTCGGCCGCTTGGGGAAGGGGAGGGCTGGGGGCTTGTTCCTTGAGTTAAGGGAGGAGATGGAATGGGGGGATAATTTGGTCTGGTGGTTGGGAAAGGGGGGGGGGTAGGCGGGCTCCTCATGCCTAAGAAGTCGCAGTGGGGCCAGAGCGGATAGCTTGGCGGTTAGTGGAAGGTGGGGTGGTTAGGGGGGAGGATGGGACGGGGGGGAGGTGGGTGAGGAGGGGAGGGCGGGGCACCAAAAATCCGGGGATCAGTGCAGGGGAAGGTTTGGGAACATGGGGGGGGGGGCTATGTATTTAGTAAACGGGATTTGCATGTGGGTGTGGCTGGATGTTTGGTGGGTGTGTTTGTTTGGCTGTTTGTGACAGGTGAGCTGCGATGGCAGGTGGGGGCCCCAGGCTGGGGGGGCCACCGCCTTTTACACTGGTGGATTGCTGTAATTTGGATATTTCACTGGGTCTTCGATCCTGGGGGATAGCACTAGAATAGCTTCTTGGAATGTTTGTGGACTGGGGTCCCCGATGAAGCGCTATAAAGTGATGCAACGTTTGAACCGTCAATGGTTGAGTGTTATTATGTTGCAGGAAACGATGCAGTCTGCAGCGGAGCACGCGAAGCTAGGCAAAGGCCGTATCTCTTATGTGTATGGGGCACCGGCTGTTGGGAAAAAGCGGGGGGTAGTTATTTTAATTACTAAGTCTGCCAGTTGGGTTGAAGAGAGAGTAGTAGCGGACACGGAAGGCCGTTACGTTTGCGTATGGGGGTTGCTTAATGGTACCAAAGTGGCTATGTGCTCGGTCTATGGTCCCAATGTTTATGAAGCCGGATTTTATATAGCTTTAACGCGTTTCTTGACGGACACTGGTGGGTACCAGGTTATTGTGGGCGGGGACTTCAATGAAGTATTTGCGGCTGATGTGGATCGCTGTTTCTTGGTAAGTTCATTTCTTGATGTTTTTTAAATCAGAGCGACGCAATTACACACTGCGGCTGCAGGTCAACAGGTTTTTAGATTATCATTTTAGTGGGGTTCATTTTGTCAGCAATTTTTTGCTGCGATTCGGCTCTGATAGAAAAAACGCTGCGTGACTGAGAAGCTTTTGAATGTCGACTTCTGTCTGTTTAAAAGTGCCGGTGCCAATATTTTTGTAACCAGTTTCTGACACATATCTGTTCATTTTGGTACTTTTAAGAATTTATTCTCCCCTTTTTTCACTGGTTTTATCGGGTACTCGCTACCTATAGAAATGAGCAAATTATTTATTTGTAGTTGCTTCATTAGCAGTGAATGTCACTGCATTGTTGAACAGCTCCTCTGCACGTTTTTACATTCGGTTTATGTTTTGGTTTTTACCCCATAAAAGTTTTTTATTTTTATTTCTATTTTTGGGTATTTTTTGGTCTATTATTTGCCAACATTCTTAATATATACCGTTTGTATAATATGCGCGTCATAAATGCCATGTAGGGTACTTAATTCAGATATACAACTTTTTGCAAGATTTTTGAATACGTTAATGTTCAATGCATTGACCTTCATTTTAAGAGCGTCTCCACCTTTTTACATACTTGTTTTATGATGTATTTTCTCTCTGGTTGTTTTTATGCCATTTTTGATAGAGACAAAATTTATTTATTATTATTTTTCACATGGTTTTATATTTACACGCTTTTCTTGTTTTTTAAGTGTCTTTTTGGTGCTCGTATATGGAATTTTTTATATAAGGATTTTTTTATATATGTGTTTTATATATTCTTTATATATTTTTACATATTTTTTTGCATTTCATGTATATGTATATTTATTTATATAATTAATTATTAATTATTAATTGGTTATATTTATTAATATGGACTCATTGGTTTTAGTATTATATATTTGTCTTATAGATGTATATTTACCTATTTAATGACTTATTTATTTATCCATTGTCAGCTGTTAGTATTTTACAGGTTCGATCCATGATAATATTCAATTTGACCATAATAAGGTATTTAATTATTTTTTGTTTCTCCTCGTCTCTCTTTCCTCCTTTATAGTTGTTCAATATGGTTTTATCATTTATTACTATTTTTAATATATTTTTTATCTATAAGTTGTCTTTTTTATTATTCTTATAGATTAATAGATTGTCCTTTGTTTGTTTGGGTAATACCATATGTTTTTAATTTTTAATTTTTTTATTTATTTTTTATTTTTTATTGATATATGTCAGCGTATTTTATATTATGTTTTGTCTATTTAATCCATATGTTGATGTTTATTTGTTTTTGAGGTGTGCTCTTTAAGACCCCCTGAAGAAGGCCGGTGGCCGAAACGCGTTGGGGCGCAATAAACAAGGTTTACGAATTTGTCAGTCCAGGCTCCGCTTTCTTGTTCTCTTGTTTTGTGCGGATCCTTAGCTCCTTTTGGCCCTGTGCAAGATGGCCATCTTCCCTAAGGTTTTGTATACGCTTCAGACCCTTCCGCTGCTTTTTAAGCGCTTGGATCTTAAATGGCTGGAGCGCTTGCTGAATCGGTTTTTGTGGAGGGGGCAATGGCCACGGGTGCGTCTTGAGGTGTTACGGCAGCCCTGGTCGTTGGGTGAGATGGGCTTCCCGGACATACGTAAATATAATCTCGCTTGTTTGTTGCGATTTGCCCGTGACTGGATGTGGGACTTGAATGATTTCTCCCCCTTGGGGATGCTCCAGGCTGTGGCGCGACCCTTTCACCTGCGGTATCTCTTACATGCTCCGCCGCCCAGGGGGTTGGGGGCTTCCTTTTTGCAGGTAGTGTTGGATCCAGTACGGAAAGCGTGGCGGCAATTTTGTTTAGGGCGGGGGGTCTCAGCGTCCTTCTCATCCTATCTACCTCTTAGAGGTAATGCAGATTTCTTACCAGGCCTGGGTGGGACATGCTTCGCTCGTTGGGAACGGCTGGGGCTTGTGAATTTGGAGCATGTGTTAACCTCGGCGGGCGGGGTGGAGGGCTTTCTAGTTCTTCGCCAACGGTATCCATTGGGAGATCGAGACGTCTTCCCCTACTTGCAACTTTGTAGCTATATTCGCTCGCTCCCTAGGGGACATTTGAGGGGGGAGGTCTGTTCTGACCTTGAGCTGGCGCTACTGGGAGGCGAGTCTGGGACACGTGTATCTTGGCTTTATAAAATGTTGTGGGAAGCGGTTGCGCCTCTTGATATAGATGCGTTGGCTGAGACGTGGTCGGCGGATCTCGACGAAGAGATCACGATTGAGGGGCTCCTACGCGGTTTAACTGCTATTTCCTCCCTAAGCGTGATGGTGCTTCACAGAGATACTCAATATAAAATTACCCGCCGATTGTATTTCGCTCCTGTTCGGGCCTGGCGTGCTGGTGTGGGGGATTCCCACTGTTGCCCCCGGTGCGCGGAGCCTCGAGTGTCACTGGGCCATATGTTCTGGGTCTGCCCGCGGGTCTAGGACTTTTGGCAGCGCGTACTGGACTATTTGACGATTTGTTTGCAGCGGACCGTTCCTCTCACTGCTGGTAATCTGGTGTTGGATGTTTGGGATGAGTCGTGGGAGACAGACCTAGGATCCGGGGGGCTGCGTTGGCTGCGTTTGGTGTTGGTGATTGCTCGCATGACGGTGCTGCAACAGTGGCTGGCTGGCCAAGGACCGACCTACGGCCTTTGGAGAATACATTTGCACAGGGTCTTGCTCATGGAAAAATTGCGTGCTAGTGGGGTGGAGCGGCGGTGGCAATGTTTTCTGGAGTGTTGGGGTCCTCATCTGCAATCCTTACCTCCGACTAAGCGTAGCAGAATTTTGAGTTTGCCTTAAGCTTGTCTTTAGGCTCCGAATTACGGTTGTATATCTTGTTTTCTCTGGTCTCATTTTCCATTATTCACTTTTATCTTTGTCTGTCCTAATGGGTTCTCCCTACGGGGGTCCCGTTGACCTTTTTGTCTTTCTCTCGCAGACAGCCTGGTGTGTGTGTGGTGTGTGTGTGTCTTATTCATCAACCGCAGCATGTCAAACCCTGTAAATTGGAATGCTTTGCAACATAAGTGGAGTAGGGAGGGCGGGGGGGGGGGGGGTGGTATGGGTGGGTTAGGGTAGGGTGGAGACGGGGCGGGGGGCTTTTCCGGGCGCCTTTCGAATAGTAGGCGGGCCTGGGAGCAGAACACACCCTAGGCCTGTCGGTATTATGCTTCCTATATCCACAGGGTTTGGTTTGGTCACCCGGGTATTGCCCCTCAGCCGGATTGTGGGGATTAGGTGGTTGCTTGTTTCTGTGTCTGTTCTGGGGGGGAGGGGGTAGGGACAGCTGGCTCGCAGTCCTGAGCACGCACTATCACTTGGGACCCTCGGTGTTGACGTGGTCCCTTGGCATATGTTGCTCCTTTTTGTGATGCGTTTGCTTTTTTTACCATGTAGCTTTATCTATTTTGAAACTGTCATGTACTTTCTGCCATTTGTTATTTGTAGACCGAATGGGCTACTGTGCATATTTGCTGTTATTTTTATTGTTTGCTACACTGTTGGATAACGGGAATGCTAGCTGTCTGTGATATTTAAATGCAAATAAAACAGATTGAAACATAGAAATAGGAAGACAATGATTAAACTGAGAACCCCAAAAGCCAAACTTGGAATGTACAACAACACTGCAGAAATAAAGCTATAAATTAATTTCCTCGTGTACTAAACAAAATGCAGACGTTAAAGATGCACATTTCCCAGAGCTGACATAGTCCAGTTAATAAATTCAAAATAAAAAAGTATTATTCTACCTTTTGTTGTTTGTGCATTTTATTTTTCAGTTGCAATTGCTCCAGTCACTTTCTTATGGTTTCTTCTTGTCTTTTGCTAACTCTCCATTGTCTGCTGTCCATTTGTCCTTTCTT
The DNA here is from genome assembly GCA_033557465.1 of Ichthyophis bannanicus. Classification (NCBI taxonomy): domain Eukaryota; kingdom Metazoa; phylum Chordata; class Amphibia; order Gymnophiona; family Ichthyophiidae; genus Ichthyophis; species Ichthyophis bannanicus. Next base: position 363,134,177 of record CM066033.1, on the reverse strand, counting down.
CTAGTTTTTTTCCATTCTCTCTCTACATCTGCTTTAACATACCATCTTTCCCCTTTTGCTCTTTTCTCTATCTCTTTCTTTATTCCTTTTTCAAATTTTACCCCTCCATCCTCAATCCCCACTTACTCTCCCAATACCCGGCCAATCGTAGATTTTTCTTCCCTCCCACACAAAATATTTTTCCCCTCTCCATTTCACTCTCCCAATCCCATCCCATTCTAGTCCTCCCCAACATCAGCTCCCTTCTAGTTCCAGCCCCACCCAACATCTGTTCCCTTCTAGTCCCTGCATCAGTCTAGTTCCAGTCCTAGCTCCCCATCAGCCCATTTCCAGTCCTAGCTCCCCCATCAGCCCATTTCCAATCCTATCCTAGCACCTCCATCAGCACATTTCCTTTCCTTTCCTATCCTAGCCCCTCCATCATCCCATTTCCAGTCCTAGCTCCCCCATCCATTTCCAGTTCTATCCTAGCCTCCCTTCAGCCCATTTCCAGTCCTAGCTCCCCCATCCATTTCCAGTCCTATCCTAGCCCTCCATCAGTCCATTTCCAATTCTAGCCTCCCTTCAACCCATTTTCAATCCTAGCCCCTCCATCAGCCCATTTCCAGTCCTAGCTCCCCCCTCAATTTCCAGTCCTGGCTCCCCCCACTCAGCCCATTTCCAGTCCAAGCTCCCCCACTCAGCCATTTCCAGTCCAAGCCCCCTCCCCATCAGCTATTTCCAGTCCTAGCTCCCTCCCACTTAGCCCATTTCCAATCCAAGCTTCCCCAAACAGCCCATTTCCAATCCAAGCTTCCCCAAACAGCCCATTTCCAATCCTAGCCCCCCATCAGTCCATTTCCCGTCTTATCCTAGCCCCTCCATCAGCCCATATCCAGTCCTAGCTCCACCCATTCAGCCCATTTCCAGTCTAAGCCCCCTACCCATCAGTTATTTCCAGTCCAAACCTCTCCCACTCAGCCCATTTCCAGTCCAAGCCCCCCCACTCAGCCCATTTCCAGTCCAAGCCCCCCCCCACTCAGCCCATTTCCAGACCAAGGCCCCCTCCCCATCAGCTATTTCCAGTCCAAACCCCATCGCCACTCAGCCGATTTCCAGTCCTAGCTCCCCCCTCCCAAAATTTGTAGTCCAAGCCCCCCCCACTCATCCCATTTCTAGTTCAAGCCCCCCTCCCCATCAGCTATTTCCAGTCCAAGCCCCCCCTCCCCTCCTGAAGAGCCCCGTGGTTGTTTAAGATGCTTTAGAGGATGCCGGAGAGGTCCCGGTTCACCTCTACAACTGCCAAAGTGAAGCGCGTCTATTTCCTTCACTTCGGCAACTGTACTGACATTTAGAATGCTGCCGCGCTGAGGTCAAAAGGAACTTCCTGTTTCCCGTGCTCAGCACGGCAATGTTCTAAACGTCAGTACAGCTGCCGAAGTGGAGGAAATAGACACGCTTCAGTTCGGCAGCTGTAGAGGTGAACCGGGGCCTTTCCAGCTCCCTCTAAAGCCGCCCTGCCTTCCACCGGTGTTCTTCGCTTCAGGGGCCCCCTGAAAAGCGGGGTCCTGTGCAAACAACATTCTTGCTCAATGGACGGGCTGGCTCTGCCGATGATTGTCATTAGGCTCCTTTTTTGATTTCCTGAAAGATGCTTTTTTGGCAACAACAGCCTCTTTGTCCTTGCCTTTAAACCATGATGGCAGCTTTTTGGCCTTTCTTCCACTTTTCTTAAAGTGTGGAATACATCCCATCTGGCCTTCCAAGATAGTAGTTTTAAACAAAGCCCATGCTTGATGTTAATATTTAACCTTTGCAGCTGCTCCTTTTAGTTTTTTCTTAACTATTTTCCTCAGTTTATCATAGTCTCCCTTTTGAAAGTTAAAAGGTAATACTGTGAATTTCCTTGCCGTCTTTCTTCCATTTATTAAATCAAATGTGATCATGTTATGATCACTATTGCCAAGTGGCCCCAAAACCCTTATCTCTTGCACCAGATCCTGTGTTCCACTAAGGACTAGGTCCAAAATAGCTTCCCCTCTTGTCAGTTCATGAACCATATGCTCCAAGAACAGTCATTTATTTCATATAGAAACTTTATCTCTCTAGCATGTCCTGCTGTGACATTGACCCAGTTGATACCAGGGTAATTGAAATCACCCATTATTACAGTGTTGTAACTTTTGTTAACTTCCCTGACTTCTTTTAGCATTTCATCAACCATCTGTTCATTCTGGCCAGGCGGTTGGTAGTACATCCCCACTGCCATCGCCTTCCGCTTTTTACATGGAACTTCTATCCATAGATATTCTATAGTATATTTTGTTTCCTGCAAAACTGTAATCTTATGTCTCAATGCCCTCTCTAACATAGAGCATAACCGCTCCCCCAATTTGATCTACTTTATCATTGCAATATAGTTTGTACCCAGGTATCACAGTGTCCCATTGGTTGTCTTCTTTCTACCAGGTCTCTGAGATGTCAATCATATCTAACCTTTCATTTAGTGCTATATATTCTAGCTCTCTCATCTTATTTTTTTTATTTCTAGCATTGCATACAGGCATTTTAGAGGTTGTATTTTACTCATATTAATCTGGTTATCAGTTGCTATGTCTAATTTGGAATCTTTCAGCTCTCTACTGAAGGACTTCTGGGTTACTTTTATCTTTGTTGGACCCTCTCTGTCGGGATGCCCTAACTTCCCTGTTTTGCTAGTATCTTTCATGGATACAGTTATAGAGCTGAAGCTAGTGAAGCTATGAACTTAGAAAAAAACACTGTTTTTCATAAAGCAACTGACTTGCAGAGGGTGCAATTACCTAGCAGGACAGCTAGAGGGAGCAGGCACGAGCCTGCAGATGCTGAGCTGACACACCTAGGTACTGAGGAAGCAGAAGCTAATCAGGTGCACCTGAGGAAAGGGTCAGGAAACTCAAGGGAAAAATGGCTTTATAAGTAGAGCTCTGCAGGAAGGAAGTGGGGAGAGCCACGGCAGCAGAGAGAGCCACGCCTAGAGAGAGGCCTACGCATAGAGGGAAGCTCTGAGAAAGGATCTGGAACAGAACCCAAGGATACTGGGAAGAAAGGACCTGATAGAGGAACCTCCTATACTGCAAGGCAGAGGAGCTTTGAATCCTTACGTGGCAGAGCTAAGCTCCAGGGAAGACAAGCCCAGCCCAGAGAACTCCAAGAAACAGTCTTCAGAGGAGATGGTATCAGGAGAGTGCCTGGTAGGGGGAATACCAGTGGCACAGACTTCAGGGAGCCAAGGTACAGTGATACTTTATTTCTCACAAAGAAGCCAGGTCCTAGAAAGACTTATAACTCAGATAGCAATACTGAGAGGAAAGAAAGCTGGCAGAGGTTTTGGAAACCACTACAAAGAGGCATAGGAACAAGACATACCACTTGTTTGCAAAACCCAGAACTGCCAGGCTGGAAACTAGGGAAGAGAACTTCTGAACTGCAAACTATTTCAGCCAGGGAAAGCTCAGGTATAGAAGAAAGCACGGCTGAGCTGGAACCCATGCAGATTGAGCTTGGGGAACCAGAGCCGTTGATGCATGAAGAACTAATGGACTGTTCAATGTGTGTTGCTGAAAGCCTAGAGTCTCTCCCAGAATTACCAGAACATGCTTTAACAATATCTTTTGCCTGTGTTGAGCTAAAGAAGAGCTTGTTTATTTGTTTTACTACAGTGTTGAAAACCCTTTGTATTTTTACAAGGAACTGTGAAGCTCTCATAACAGTTTTCTTGCTCTGTAATTACTTTGGCATAAACCTGAAAATAAGGTAAATTCTACTTTTTGGTTTCTTAGTGAACCTTAGTGCTAAAGGGGAATAAAAACCTTTTGTTTGACCCTACACAAGGCGTACACAACTCATTTCTTTAAGAAGAAGGACTACAAGGACCATGATCCCTCTGGTCCAAAAAGGTTTCCTACTTCTACAAAATAATTAAAATGTCCACCTTGTCCCTTCAACAAGCTGCCAGCAGGGGGCGTGGTGACCATACATCCTTCTGAACCATGCACTCCTGGGTGACTGTCGGCTTTCCCCTACTATCTCTAGTTTAAAAGCTGCTCTTTCTCCTTTTTAAAGGTTAATGCCAGTAGCATGGTTCCATCCCAGTTAAGGTGGAGCCCATCTCTTTGGAAGAGCCTCTCCCTTCCCCAGAATTTTGCCCAGTTCCTAGCAAATCCAAAACCTTCTGTGCACCATCATCTCATCCACACATTGAGACTCTGGAGCTCTGCCTGCCTTTTGGGTTCTGTGCGTGGAATGGGAAGCATTTCAGATAATGCTACCCTGGAAGTTCTGTATTTCAATTGTTACTATTATTATTATTATTATTAATCATTTATAGAACTTACAATCTAGAAGACATGCCTACAGTACAATGCAATAGAAGAAATAAGGGCAATAAGGTGATGAAACACAAGGGAAAGAGACTAAGAATCAAAGACAGCCTCAAAGAGGTGAGCTTTGAGCATGGACTTGAAGAGGGAGAAAGAGGAGATTTGATGTAAGGACAGAGGAAACTTGTTCCAGGCAAAAGGAGCAGCAAGGTAAAAGGAACGAAGCCTGGAGTTGGCACAAGAAGAGAGGGGCACAGAGAGAAGGAAAGCAGAGGAGGAATGCAGATCATGAGGAGGGGCACAGGGAAAGAGGAGCCTAAATTTGGCCTCCAGAACCTCCCTCCCACACTTTCCTATGTCATTGGTGCCAACATATACCAAGGGAGCAGACTCCTCCCCAGCACTATCTAAAACCTTGTCTAGGTAGTTCGTGAGGTCCGCTATCTTTAAATCTGATGCAGTTTTGCAGCCTTCCCTGTGAACTGCATCATTGATGCCAAGTGGAGTCCCTGTGAGTTGTGGAAATGTACAGGAAATTTCAAATTTCCAGACCTTAATGGATTATCTGGTATTCTTTTAACACTCAGTTCTACTCATTCCTCCTTTTCTCTTACAACTAAACCAAAGTCGTCTTCAGTGTTCAGCAAGGATGTATGAGGGTAACATTTTCATTCTGCAAGTTGGAAAAATGATCAAAGATCTGGCAACTACAGTTGAAAAGTGCAAGCTTACCATGTGGCACAATGACCCTTTTCCCCTTCCTCAGTTCACAGAAAAAACATGTCCTTTGTGGATCAGACCAGATAGACTGGTAGTGGCTGTGTGGGTGGATGCCAAGGAAAAGACTCTGTGGGGTGTATATGTTGACTGTGAGCATGAATTTGTGTGAGTGGGATGGTGTGTTTTAGTTTTTAGTGGCTCTATGCATTCATTCCCCCTCTGCCATGCATTCTCCCCTGTCCTCGCGACTTCAATCTCCCTTCCCACCTTGCACAGTCTCTCTGCCAATCCTCCCTTCCTCTTCTTTGGTATTTCCTCTCTCCCCGCACTTCTGCTTCCATCATTCCCCTCTTCATCTCTCACCCTACTTCTATTCATCCTTCCCCTTTCTTCTTCCTTGCACACACCCTCTATATCTCTCCTTCCCGCACCCCCACTTACACTCTCACTCCTAGCACTCAAACCTCCATTTATTTATTGGGTTTTTACCTGCCCTTTATCACACTTCTATCCCTCTCCCTTCCATTCTTTCATCCTTGTGTTATCCTTCCATACCCCCTCTCCTCCTGCACTCTATCCTTCTTAAGAATATAAGATTTGCCATACTGGGTCAGACCGAAGGTCCATCAAGCCCAATAATCCAGGACTCAAGTACCTTGCAGGATCCCTAAGGTAAAGATTCCATGGTGCTTATACCAAGTATAAGCAATGCATTTCCCCCATGTCCACTTTAATAATGTGTCAGAGGTAGAGGGTGCTCTAAGACATGGCCAAGCAGGATCCTAGGCTTTTGTAAGAGTAAAATTCCTAGCTCCACTCTATGGTCCTTAATTTTTGTTCACTAAATCACTCAAAAAATGCAATGTGTGCCTTCAAGTCAATGCTGACTCCTTCCTTCCAAGGCAATGGAGGGTTTGCCTAAGGCGTGCTAGTAGGAATCAAATCCTTGTCCCTTGATTACTAAGACAGTGCTCTAGCCATTAGGCTATGCCTCCACTCCACAAAATCACTCAGACTGCAGCCAGCTGTTCCTGCCTCCGAAAGCTGCCCCAATCACAATAGCCCAGCAACAAGCATTATAGGAGCGCCATCAGGCGCATCGCCATTTTCGCCGGACCCCGACTCCAGCTAAAGCCTCCCCCGATCAATTGGGGTTGAGCCTGGGCCTGCAGCCAGCTGTTCCCGCCTCCAAGAGCTGCCCCAATCACAACAGCCCAGCAACAAGCATTAGAGGAGCGCCATCAGGCGCATCGCCATTTTCGCCGGACCCCGACTCCAGCTAAAGTCTCCCCCGATCAATTGGGGTTGAGCCTGGGCCTGCAGCCAGCTGTTCCCGCCTCCGAGAGCTGCCCCAATCACAACAGCCCAGCAACAAGCATTAGAGGAGCACCATCAGGCGCGCCCCGCGCCTGAGGGCCTCGCCAGAGGGCCCTTTGGCATGGCCCTTAGGCGGGAGCCCTGTAGCGGGACCCAACACACGCCACAAGATCTCCTCTCCTCTTCTCCCCTTCTGCTCCACAGCCACTTAATCAAGCACCAACCGACGTGACGAGCCCTTGCTAAGAGAACTCCTCCAAGCAGAACAGTGCCACTCAGAGAAACAATCCATCCCCCAACCCCAAGCTGAAGCCTCAACACACTATAAGCTGATCCCAACAACCAGGAAACTCCATGATACAGCAACTATGAGGTGGATCCAAGCCTCATTACTTCTCTCCCTCATGGCCACACTGCTGTTCAAGCCATCCAAAACAACACACAACTGGAACAAATCAATCCCAATACTCCACAGACCCAGACTTCTACTGACTAACCAGCCTCTCTTCTCCAACACACAAAAGAAACCAAACAGACTCATCCACCTACGTTCAAACACAAACAACTGGGACAACCCAACACCCAAAAAACAGTTCCCAGCAATGAAGTGCTCACTAATAAGACTCAGACCATCTCAGACAACATACTTGACCAAGAGGTAAAAATAATGTGCATAACCAAATCTTGGCTCACCGAAGCGGACTCCATCATACTAAATCAACTAACTCCACCCCACATGGAAGCACACCAGTCAACCAGAGAAGGTCATAGAGGAGGAGGAGCACTCATTTTAACAGACAAACAGCTGTGCCTCAAAACCACCAACAAGATCTCTACCAACACCCTCAACTATATAACCTTGGAAAACAAAGACCTGATAATATGCCTGATCTATAGAGCTCCCACAGCCAACCCGTAAGACCTCTCTACCATAATCAAATTAACCACTGGATATACTAGCAAAGGCAAGCTACCCATAATCCTTCGGGATTTCAACCTCACCTCCCTATCCGCAACTTACGCCACAGCATTCCTGAATACTTTAACTGTTTTGGATCTCTCTCAGATAGTCTCAACCCAGACACACAAGGCTGGTAACACCCTGGACTTAGTCTTCATACCTTCTACAATACTCACCACAAACCCTCAGTTTAATCACCATGTAACACCTGTTCCATGGTCAGACCACCATGCACTCTCCTTCAACAGCCCCCACAGACCCCAGCATCCTAGTCTGTGCCATACAAACCCCCACAGACATTTTAAAGATTTCAACAAAGACACACTCATCAACCAAATATTACCCCAACTCGAAACTAGCCCATTGGACCTCCCAGCACTGATCAACAATTGGAACCATACCATCTCACAAGCCGTCTCCACACCCCCGATGACAAGAACCTCCAAGCACAAAAGAAAGGCCCCTTGGTACTCACCAGAAATCAAGCCAGCAAAAACTTACTTAAGAAAGCTAGAAAGACGATGGAGGAAGACAAGATCTCAACATGACCAACAAGAATACCTGAAAAAACAGCAAGAATACAAGTTAATCCTCACTCACAAGAGACAACATCACACAAACATCATAATGGCCTCCTTAAATCGCCCAAGAGAGCTATTCACCATCGTGAAGGCACTTTCCAGGACTCCTCAAAGCCATGACATCGACGACCTGATGCCAGATTCTTACCCCTCTTATCTACACGGCAAGCTAGCTTGCCCACAACCTCCTCCATACCAACCATCAACACCTTCACCCGTCCAAAACCAACATAATACCTGGTCCTCTTTTTACCGAGTCACAAAAGACCTCTGCATTAAATTGCTCAAATCCCTGAACACCTCTACGTCACCGCTCGACCCATGCCCAACCCCTTGGATAAAGGCAATGGCACAAGAACTAGCCCCAACACTCTGCAAGATAATTAACTCATCCCTTTCACAGGGAACCATGCCCCCTTCCCTGAAGAGCTCATCCATCAGACCACTACTGAAAAACAACACCTCTGACCCAACCTCTCCAGCTTCATACAGACCCATATCCAGCATCCCCTTATTATCCAAGCTGATTGAGAAAACTGTACAGCACCAGCTCCAAGACCATGTTGATGCTACTGACCCATTCGACCCTCAACAACACGGGTTCTGAGAGAACCACGGAGTCGAGACCCTACTGACCTCCCTTCTGAACACAGTAATAAAAGGAACCAAAGACATCAAGAATGGCTTTGTTCTCATTTTTATTGACATAACAGCTGCCTTCGACTCAATAAACCACCAAACTCTACTAGACAGGTTAATTGAAATAGGAGTAAGTGGCACATCCCTGGCATAGTTCTGCTCTTACCTTACCAACAGGAAAACCCAAGTCAAGATAAATTACAATGTATCGAGACCCTTCTCACCAAAACAAGGCCTTCCCCAAGGATCATCCCTCTCAGCTTTACTATTCAACCTGTACCTACAACCAGTTTACAAAATACTTCAAGCCTACAACATTCACTACCACCTATATGCGGACGATCTAATGATCTACACCACACTAGACACAAAGAAACCCGACTATTCCACCATTTCATCCTTTTTGTGACAGCAATAACTGAATGGTTAACATCAAAGAACCTCAAGATCAACTATAAAAAAATCGGAAGCCCTTATCGTCATAAAGAATGCCACATTCAAACCCCCAGACAACATAACAATTGGAACCAGATCAATCCCCGTAAAAAAAGGAGGTAAGATACCTAGGAATTCACCTTGACCAGAGACTCAATCTACAGACCCACATCAGCAAGACTACCTCCAAAATATACTACAAGATGAAATACTTACAAAACCTACCAGGGGCGGCCCAAGGGGGGTGCGGGGCCATGTGCAGAGACTCGGTGCGGGGCCTCATTTGCATAAGTGGCCTTATTTGCATAAATATTTGCATAATGCTAACATACACTAACTTTTAGTAAACATGTCTCTTAATGAGTGTATGGATAAAGACAGACTAAAAGATTTCTACATTACTATAATCCAGTGCAAACCGCCAGGCACATTAGGAACTACTACAAACACTGCCCATTTAGAACCCATAGCAAACCCGCCGTATCCTAACAGCACTACCAGGACTCACAAAGCACCATACCCTACCTATCAAAAGGCAACACTGCAAATATTAAACCAATACCTTTCAGAGAACAATACATGACCTCCTGGGGAAAGAGAACAAGTGGCAATGTCTAATAGGAATTACATAAACAGAATACCTCAGCTCAGTTACACATGCAGAACATAGACCATCACCAAACAAGGAATCACAATTTAGAAACAGGAAGGCAATAATTAAACTGGGAACCCCAAAAGCCAAACTTGGAATGTACAACAACACTGTAGAAATAAAACTATAAATTAATTTCCTCTTGTACCAAACAAAGCGCAGACGTTAATGATGCACATTTCCCAGAGCTTTCATATTCCAGGTAATAAATTCAAAATAAAGAGATATCTTTCTACCTTTTGTGCATTTTTTTTCAGTTGCAATTGCTCCAGCCACTTTTTTCTGGTTTCTTCATGTTTTCTGCTAACTCTCCATCATCTGCTGTCCATTTGTCCTTTCTTCTCTCTTCTAGTTTTTTTTCCATTCTCTCTCTCTACATCTGCTTTAACATACTAATCTTTCTCCTTTTGCTCTTTCCTCATTCCTATTTCATCCACTCAAATTTTACCCCTCCATCCTCAATCCCCACTTACTCTCCCAATACCCGGCCAATTGTAGATTTTTTTATCCCTTCCACACAAAATATTTTTCCCCTCTCCATTTTACTCTCCCAGCCCCATCCCATTCTAATCCTCCCCCAACATCAGCTCCCTTCTAGTTCCAGCCTCACCCAGTATCCATTCCCTTCTAGTCCCTGCATCAGCCCATTTCCAGTCCTAGCCCCCATCAGCCCATTTCCAGTCCTAGCAACCCCCCAACCCAATACCAGGCCTAGCCCCCCCATCAACCCACTTCCAGTCCTAACCCCTCATCAGCCCACTTCCAGTCCTAACCCCCATCAGCCCACTTCCAGTCAGCCCCCCATAGCCCATTGACAGTCCTAACCCCCCCATCAGCCCACAGCCCATTACCAGTCCTAACCCCATCAGCCCACCTCAAGTCCTAACCCCTCCCCATCAGCCCATTTCCTATCCTAGCCCCCCATAGCCCATTATCAGTCCTAACCCCCCCATAGCCCATTACCAGTCTTAACCCCATCAGCCCACCTCCAGTGTTAACCCCCCATCAGCCCATTTCCAGTCCTAACCCCCCCGAACAGCCCACAGCCCATTACCAGTCCTAACCCCATCAGCCCACCTCCAGTCTTAATCCCCCCAGCCCATTTCCAGTCCTAGCAACCCCTCCAACCCATTACCAGTCCTAGCCCCCCATAGCCCACTCCCAGTCCTAATCCCCATCACCCAATTTTCAGTTTAAGCCCCCCCATACCCCATTGTCCTAATCCCCCATCACCCAATTTTTAGTTTAAGCCCCCCCATAGCCCATTACCAGTCCTAACCCCCCATCAACCCACTTCCAGTCCTAATCCCCTCAGCCCATATAACGACTTAGCTCCCACATAGCCCATCACCACTCCTAACCCCCCATAGCCCATCACCACTCCTACCCCCCCATAGCCCCCCCATAGCCCATCACCACTCCTAACCCCCCCATAGCCCCCCCATAGCCCATCACCACTCCTAACCCCCCCAGCCCATCACCACTCCTAATCCCCCCCCAGCCCAGCCCAGAGAAAAGTTTTAAAAAAAATGCTGTCTTCTCCCGCTGCCGGGGCCGCCGCGGCAGAATCGAGTGTGCCGCGGGGCCCCTCCTGCCCAGCAGAGCCTGCCCTCCCCCGTATCACCTCTCTCTTCATAGCTGCAGTCACACGCGCTGGCTTTCAGAGCGCGAAGGGACTAGTTTCCCTTTCGCGGCTCTGTTAAGCCCGCGGGGGCTGATGGGAACTTCCCATCAGCCCCCGCGGGCTTAACAGAGCAGTGAGGGAGAAACTCTCCCCTCGCGCTCTGAAAGCTGGCGCGTCTGACTGCAGCTATGAAGAGAGAGGTGATACGGGGGAGGGCAGGCTCTGCTGGGCAGGGGGAGCCCCGCGGCACACTCGATACTGCCGCGGCGACCCCGGCAGCGGGAGAAGACAGCTTTTTTTTTTTTTTTTAAATTTTACTTTAGGATCAGAATGTTTTTTGCGCGGGGCCCCCTTAAACGCGGGGCCCTGTGCAAAAAACATTCTCGCTCAATGGACGGGCCGGCCCTGAAACCTACGTCCCCTACTTGAGCAGAACCATTTTTGAACTGTGTGTCAAGCGCTTATCACACCACTCCTCGACTACTGCAACCTAATCCTACACGGCCTACCAAAAAGCTCAATCCACGCCCTACAGCTAGCACAGAACACAGCAGCCCATCTAATAACAAGATCCAGCAAACATGACCACATCACCCCCATCCTCGAATCCCTTCACTGGCTTCCCATCATCTCCAGAATAAAATACAAAAACATAATGCTGGCATTGAAAATTCAACATAATCAATTGGCTGGTTGCCTAAAGGAACTAATCCAAAAAACTCCTGACAACAGATCATGAAGAACACAGCACCAAGACTCACTCGCAAGCTTCAGATCCCACACAGGAATATCCCAGAATACTCTAAAGAGAGCCTTCAAACTTTACACACCCGCTCTCTGGAATTCCGTACCCCAACCACTGAGAGCAACCACAGACGTTTCTACCTTCAGGAAGCTCTTGAAAACACACCTATTTATGGAATACTTCTATACCCCACCATCCTGTAACGGACCGTCACCAACCAACACTCCGAACCCTAGGCTCCAAGCAGAGCACAAACTTTATGTAAATAGTTAAATGTAAACTCAGTAAACATTGCTGTACATGTAAACCTGTATATAGTTGTAAAACGTTCTATGTAAACAAAGTTCTGTTCCATGTAAACCACCTTGAGATTCTGAAAGGCGGTATATAAAAAAATGTTAAATAAGTACAGGCTTTTCTATTTAAATCATGACAAAAGAAAAAGAATTACAAGTAACCATCACCTGCACCTCCCCTCCAATTTCCATTACCTTGTTATGATTCCTGGGTCCATCTGTGTCTTTCTCTGCCATGAGGAGTTGGGTCTCCAGAGGCAGTCTGTGCTGTGGCCTTTCTCTTCTTCTGTTGCCAGAGATTGGGGTCTTGGCGGCAGCTTCATCTGCCTTTGGTGCATCCACAACTCCTGGGGATTCTTTTTTGCTGCCCCTGGCAGTTGAGACCCCATTGACACATTTATAATGTGGTTGCCATGATTTCATTCATATTTTTGTTGCCATGGGGACTTGGGTCCTTGGGACAACAACTTTCTTAGCTTCCGGGTTTTCTTGGAGTACCGAGCCTTACTTCCCTCCCATCTGCTTTCAAAGGCCTACAGCATGCAACTCCCATGTCCCGACCCCTTACAGTATGATGCAGAAAGAGGATGGGGAGCGCCAAAGCTGGTAAAGTTGCAAAGGTTTGCAAATAGGAAGTCAGCATTGGCCAATGCGAAGGAACGAAAGCAAATCGCCCTGCAGCGCTGAAGTTTTAAGGTAAGCGCCACAGAGCTGTTTGTGGCTATTGTCGCTGTTGCAGTTCCCAGAGAAGGGTGGCAGTGGCGGTGATGGACCACCCCTTGACCATTGGCACTCTAGGTGGCCGCCTTGTTCATCTAATGGTCGTGCCAGCCCTGCAAGTGGGAACTGCAGAATCAAAAAAAAATAAAGAAATGATATGCATTATATTGTTCATAACTTCTAAAATGTATTTTTAATTTAAAGAACTACTGCATATATCATTCACTTGTTCATCTTGGGGCATGGAGTAGGGAACGGATCCTTAACCAGATCCTGAAAATGAATCTCTACGTTTGGCACTTAGCTAGAGAGTTGCCTTTCCACAGCTGATGCCCATACCTCATTGCCGACCCTGCTGAACATACAGATTCAGATTCAACAAACTTATTGGCATGACAAGTCATACGTCTCAATAGAGGAGTGGCCTCTTGGTTAAAGTGGTGGACTAAGCACCAGTAAAATCAAAGTTCACATCCCACTGGTGCTATTAAACAGGGATATCGAATGCTTAGAGTAGCAGAGCAGAGAAATAGCATCTCCTGGAAAACCACTGCCTGTTAGCCCCAGAAATACCAGTTTGGGGATTACCCATCCTGAGAGGCAGAAAACTTTAGTGAATTAGCCCCTAAATGATAAAAAGGAAAGAATTACCAAATAGTGAGGAGAAACTCGTGTTTGTTTATATTTCTGTAGTGTTCAGTGCAACCTCTTGAATGAAAAAGGAAGAACACTCCAATAACTGGAATACTAGCCTGTGATTCAGGAAAAGCTCTTGCTTAGAAATTTTAGCCTTTCTCTCTTTCTTCCCTCCACCAATGTAGCCTTAGGCTAATCCTTTTGTGTCCAGGAACCAGCTGATAAAATGTGTTTGACTTTGTCCCATCATAATTACATAAAAATAAATAATCAAGAGGGACTAGTAGCAGCAAAATCTTTGGGAGGGGGCATCAGAAACGGATTTAGTCTAGGGTATATAGATCTTTTCTTTGTTCATTTTGCCTAGTCCCCTCAAAATGTTTGTTTCTAGTCCTGTTTAGTACAAGAGGCAGTTATGTTTCTTTCCAGTATACGGATATTGCAAACTGAATAAGCCTGGGCAGCTATGAGGTGACTATTCAGAGAGTAACTTTTGTTCTGCAGGTCGCCAGCAGAGTCTTGGGAATCCCCACCTGTAAAATTCACATCAGCGAGACGAGCACCAATACTGTCCCAAATACTTCTCCCACCGCTGCATCAGTCAGCTCGGACCTCAATGGCATGGCTGTATACGTATGTATCTTCAGAGACTTTATATGCTGTAAAACAAAACAAAAAACCTATAGAGAGATCTAAAGAGATGTGGAATCACTGATGCCCTGCTAAGATTCAGAATTTTGCAAATCTAACTGCTGCACTATACCATAGCAATAGCAAGAGAAATAAGGCAGGAGTTTAGTTAGTAATTAGCCACTTTTCAACACAAGCTGCGGTTCAGCATCTCTGTCCGTCTGTCGAGACACCTGATGATTTTCATGAAGCGAACTGAGCAGGTTCAAAATTTGTGAGAAGGCCAGTCATGGCCCTGGAATTGACCCGATTGAAACTCACCAGAAACTGATCGGTGGCAGCTCAAAATACACAAAGCACCCCATAAACATTCCTCAATCCCTGTGTTGTGCTAAAGGCAAAGATGAAAAGTGCTACAGATGCTATGCACCTGCTTGATTTCATTAAACCTTGTATTTTTTTTTAACAAAACACACGCAAAGAATGTTTTATTGAGGTGGTTGCTCTCTTTTGTTTCCTCAGAAAGCATGTCAAACTGTTTTACAAAGGCTGGAACCATACAAATCTTCTAAACCCAAAGGATCCTGGGAAGACTGGGTATACCGCCAATTTACATATCTGCCATTTTGTTTGTCTACCTGCTGCGCATGCCTCTGAATTTCATGAGAAGTAACATAGTAAATGATGACAGAGAAAGACCAGCAGGGTCCATCTAGTCTGCTCAGTAAGGTGGCTAGAGTTGTAGAGTTGTACCTTGCAGGTTACCCTTTCTTTAGAGTTGTGCCTGTTGCTCCCTATTGATGAAGTTATTTAAGTTTGCTTTGATAATATTCTCTTGCCATATAAGGAACCTCTGATATATCTCCTCTTTCCTCGCCTCTCTGTACCCACCTGTCATCTTGCTGTAGCTCTATTTTCTCATCCTTGTCTCTGTCTGTGTGTTGAACTGGTAAGAGAAGAGGACAGATTTATCCTTTGCTTTCTCTCATTTAGTGCCAGGTGAATGAAGCATTTTTCCATTGATACAAAATTGAAAAAAATCATTTGGCACATCTGTCCCTAGTTTATTGTCTATGTAAAACTCATTAGCAAATCCTGCCAATGGTGTTTTACCCAGAAAAAATGTTTTGTGAATTGTAAAAGGAAAGTGAATGTGGTCCAGTGGTTGGAGCACAGGCAGGTCAATTCTCAAAGCCGTTTTATTGAGTAAAACAGTTTTCCACCTGCAGAAATAAGCTTTTGAAAACTCTCTGCCATTTATAGTGGGGAGAAAGTACCTGCACTGAGCAAAGCGCGCACTTGTCTGAAGCCTGAATGGAGTGGAATGGGTAGATGTGAATCGATTGTTTACTCTTTCAGAAAGTACAAAGAGATTACAAAGTAGTACGTTTAAAATAAATAGGAAAGAAACATGTTTTCACTCAGTGCATAACTAAGCTCTGTAAGTCATTGCTGGATGATTTGGTAAAAACGGTTAGGTGAATATTCACTAACATGTGCTAACCACTAGCATGGGGTTTACCGAATGTTACGCACACCACGCTGTTAGCATGGGGCCTTGTCCTAAAAATCTATTCTAACCAGTGAGCATGCAATTGGATGGGACTAGGTGGGTTAGGGATAGAAAGTGGGCATTGATAATGCCACCTCGAGGGGTAGCGGTAAGTACATCTGCATTGCCGGTTGGCGCAGTGCAGTGTATTTGCAATTGGCTAATGGTAGGGAAACGCACACACACACACACACACCTTAAAGTTAATGTGGGCCTCTGCGTTAGTTTTGCAGCTCAAATGCACAATATCGGAGCACCCTTTAATAAACATGCACCTAAGTTTAGTTGGGTTTTAAAAAAAGATTTGGGAAAGTTCCTGGAAGAAAAATCCATAAACCATTGTTAAAGTAGACTGTTTATCCCTGGGAATAAAATGCATGGAATCTTTGGGAGCCTATCAGGTGTTTGTTGCCAAAAGTCTTTCATGAGGGACTTTGTCAAAGGCTTTCTGAAATCCAGATACACTATATCAACCGACTCATCTTTGACTACCTGTTTATTCACCCCTTCAAAAAAAACATAACAGATTAGTAAGACAAGACCTTCCTTGGCTAAAGCCATGTTGGCTGTCTCCCATTAAGCCATGACTATCTACATGTTCAGTAATTGTGCTCTTTATAATGTTTTCTAACAGTTTTCCCAGTACTGACGTCAGGCTCACCGGTCTGTAGTTTCCTGGATCGCCTCTGGAACCCTTTTTAAAAATTGGTGTTACATTGGCCATCCTCCAATCTTCAGGTATTACAGATGTTTTTAATGATAGTTCACAGATTACTAATAGCAGGTCTGCAATCTCATATTTCAGTTCTTTCAACACCCTTGAATGTATACCATCCAGTCCAGGTGATTTCCTACTCTTCAGTTTATCAAATAGTTGTAATACATTTTCCTGGTGTATCGATATTTCTTTTAAATACCATTTCAATTTTTATTGGTGTATAGATATTCACTTTTAAATATCATTTCAGTCATGGGTAACATCCCTACATCTTCCTCAGTAAAGATCGAAGCAAAGAATTCATTCAGTCTCTCCACTATGGCCTTGATCCCTCTTAGTGCTCTTGTACCCTCTATCATCTAATGGTCCAACTGACTCTCTCACAGTTTTTTTTTGCTGTGAATGTACTTGAAAAAGTCTTTATTATGTGTTTTTGCTTTCACAGCAAGCTTCTTCTCATATTCTTTCTTTGCCTGCCTTATCAATGACTTGCATCTAACTTGCCAGTGCTTGTACTATTTCCGGTTTTCGTCAGTTGGCTCTTTTTTCCATTTCCTGAAAAATGCTTTTTTGGCAACAACAGCCTCTCTGACCTCACCTTTAAAGCATGCTGGCAGTTTTTTGGACTTCCTTTCACTTTTCTTAAAGCGTGGAATACAGCTGGTCTGGCCTTCCAAGATAGTATTTTTAAACAACTCCCATGCTTGATGTAACTCTTTAACCTTTGCAACTGCACCTTTTAGGGGTTTTTTAAACTATTTTCCTCATTCTATCATAGTCTCCCTTTTGAAAGTTAAAAGGTAATATTTCCTTACTGTCCTTCCTCCATTTATTAAATCAAACACGATTGTGCTATGATCACTATTGCCAAGTGGCCCCAACAATCTTATCTCTTGCACCAGATCTTGCGTTCCACTAAGGACTAGGTCCAAAATGGCTTCCCCTCTGGTCAGTTCATGAACCAACTGCTCCAGGAAGCAGTCTTTTATTTCATCTAGAAACTTTATCTCCCTAGCATGTCCTGACTCAGTCTATACCAGGGTAATTGAAATCACCCATTATTATTACTGTACTGTAACTTTTGTTAGCTTCCCTGATTTCTTTGAGCATTTCATCATACATTTGTTCACTCTGGCCAGGCAGTTGATAGTACACCCCCACTGCCATCACCTTCCCCTTCCCCTTTTTACATGGAATTTCAATCCATAGAGATTTTAGAGTGGATTTTCTTTCCTGCAAAACTTTAATCCTTTGTGATTCAATGCCCTCTCTAACATAGAGCGCGGTTCCTCTACCAATTTGATCAGCTCTATCATTACGAAATATTTTCTACCCAGGTATCACAGTATCCCACTGGTTGTCCTCCTTCCATCATGTCTCTGAGATACCAATCATATCTAACCTCTCATTTAGTGCTATATATTCTAACTCTCCCATCTTATTTTTTAAACTTCTGGCATTTGCATACAAGCATTTTAGAGGCTGTATTTTATTCATATTAATCTGACTATCAGTAGGCATGGGTATTTTGGAATCTTTAAGCTCTGTCTGCTCTGTACTCAAGAACATTTGGGCTACTTTTGTCTTTATTGGAACCTCTCTGCTTATATGCCCTAACTTCAATCTTTTGCTAGTATCCTTCAAGGATACATTGTTCCGAACCATGCGCTCCTTGGCAACTGTCGGCTCTCCCCTATTATTTAGTTTAAAAGCTGCTCTACCTTTTTTAAAGGTTAATGCCAGCAGCCTAGTTCCATCCCGGTTAAGGTGGAGCCCATCCCTTCGGAAAAGCCTCTCCTTTCCCCAGAATGTTCTCCAGTCCCTAACAAATCCAAAACCCTCTTCCTTGCACCATCATCACATCCACACATTGAGACTCTGGAGCTCTGCCTGCCTTTTTGGTCCTGTGCGTGGAAGGGGAAGCATTTCGGAGAATGCTACCCTGGAAGTTCTGGATTTCAACTTCCTACCTAAAAGCCTAAATTTAGCCTCCAGAACCTCCCTACCACATTTTCCTATGTCATTGGTACCAACAAGTATCAAGAAAGCAGACTCCTCCCCAGAATTATCTAAGACCTTGTCTAGGTGGCATGTGAGGTCTGCTACCTTCACACTAGGCAGGCATGTTACCAGGTGATCCTCATGTCCATCAGCCACCCAGCTATCTACATGCCTAATGATCGAATCACCAACTATAACGGCTGTCCTAACCCTTCCCTCGTGGGCATATGGCCCTGAAGAAACTTCCTTGGTGCAAGAGGGGTTTACATCACCTGGAGGACAGATTCTAGCTACAGGATCACTTCCTTCCACATCAGGGTGATGCTCTCCTGTCACGTGACCTCCCTCCTCCATGGCAACAGGGATGCTGCCAGACTGGAGGTGAGACTTCAGGACTATATCCCTGTATGTCTCATCTATGTACCTCTCTGTCTTCCTTATGTCCTCCAAGTATGCTACTCTAGCCTCCAGAGATTGGACTTGTTCCCTGAGAGCAAAGAGCTCCTTGAACCTAGTGCACATGTAAGGCCCCTCACCAACTCGGAGAAACTCATACATATGACAATGCAAAAGACTGGAAAACCCCTATCTCACTGCTGGACTGCTGTCTGCATCTTAGTTTTAAGATTGTGTTTAGATATTTAAGTTCTTTACTTACTGAGGGTTGCTGGGGATACTTATACTAATAAAACTATACCTAATACATTTAATGTACTTTGTTCACCTGAAGCTTAATTAATCTCAGGTCCTTAATGTATGCTTGATGAGGATAAACAGCTGCACCTGAGAGTGAATATGGCACCTCCTTTCCTTTTAGAGGATTAAACACCTATAAAGCTACGATTATCCCAGGGGTGGGTGGATGTCAGGGAGGGATGGAGGGAAAGAAGGACTTAAAGCTGGCTAGTACATGGTATCCTGTCTTATGCTTCTAAGGTAATCTGTGACCAATTTCCAGGGGGGTATCTGGGTACAAACTATATCGTAATGATAGAGCAGATCAAATGGTGGCGGGGTTGCACTCTATGCTAGAAAGGGCATTGAGTCACAAAAGATTAACGTTTTGCAGGAAACAAAATTTGCTGTACAATCACTGTGGATTGAAATTCCATGTAAAAAGGGGAAGGGGAAGGCAATGGCAACGGGGATGTACTATCAACCGCCTGGCCAGAGTAAACAAATGGATGATGAAA
Source organism: Ichthyophis bannanicus (assembly GCA_033557465.1). Lineage (NCBI taxonomy): Eukaryota > Metazoa > Chordata > Amphibia > Gymnophiona > Ichthyophiidae > Ichthyophis > Ichthyophis bannanicus. The sequence goes on along the minus strand of CM066033.1, from coordinate 363,114,417 downwards.
TGCTCAAAGAAATCAGGGAAGCTAACAAAAGTTACAATACAGTAATAATAGTGGATGATTTTAATTACCCCAGTATCGACTGGGTAAATGTCACGGCAAGACATGCTAGGGAGATAACGTTTCTAGATGAAATAAACGACTGCTTCTTGGAGCAGCTGGTTCATGAATCGACCAGAGGGGATGCCATTTTGGATCTAGTCCTTAGTGAAACACAAGATCTGGTGCAAGAAATAAGAGTGTTGGGGCCACTTGGCAATAGTGATCATAGCACGATCGCATTGATTTAATAAATGGAGGAAGGACAGTAAGGAAATCCACAGTACTACCTCTTAACTTTCAAAAGGGAGACTATGATAGAATGAGGAAAATAGTTAAGAAAAAACTAAAAGGAGTTGATGCAAAGGTTACATCAAGCTTGGGTGTTGTTTAAAAAGATAATCTTGGAAGCCCAGACCAGCTGTATGGCACGCTTTAAGAAAAGTGGAAGGAAGTCCAAAATACTGCCAGCATTTTTTAAAGGTGAGGTCAGAGAGGCTGTTTTTGCCAAAAAAAACCCCCCATCTTTCAGGAAATGGAAAAAGAAGCCAAATGGCGAAAACTGGAAACAGCACAAGCACTGGCAAGTTAAATGCAAGGCATTGATAAGGCAGGCAAAGAGAGAATTTGAGAAGAAGCTTGCTGTGGAAGCAAAAACACGTAATAAATACTTTTTCAAGTACATTCTTAGCAAAAAAACTGTGAGAGAGTCAGTTGGACCATTAAATGATAAAGGGGTAAAAGGGGCACTAAGAGGGGACAAGGTCATAGCGGAGAGACTGAATGAAATTTTTTGCTTCGGACTTTACTGAGGAAGATGTAGGGATGTTACCCATGACTGAAGTGGTATTTAAAGGTGAAACTGCAGAAGAATTGAAAGATATAACCGAAACACCGGGAAGATGTATTACAACTATTTGATAAACTGAAGAGTAGCGAATCACCAGGACCGGATATTATAGATCTACCGTAAGGGTGTTGAAAGAACTGAAATATGAGATTGCCAACCTGCTAGTAGTAATCTGTGAACTATCATTAAAATCATCTGTAATACCTGAAGATTGGAGGATGGTCAATGTAACATCAATTTTTAAAAAGGGTTCCAGGGGTGATCTGGGAAACTACAGACCTGACATCAGTACCAGGAAAAATGGTAGAAACCATCATAAAGAATAAAATTACTGAACATGTAGATAGTCATGGCTTAAAGGGAGACATACAACATGGCTTTAGACAAGGGAGATCTTGTATTACTAATCTGTTCTGTTTTTTTTGACAGGTAGACAAAGGTGAGTCGGTTGATATAGTGTATCTGGACTTTCAGAAAGCCTGTGATAAGATTCCTAATCAGAGACTTTTGGCAAAACTAAAAAGTCATGGGATTGGAGGCAGGTGTACTATTGTGGATCAGGAACTGGTTAAAACATAGAAAGCAGAGAGTAGGGCTAAATGGCCAATTTTCTCAATGGAGAAAGGTGAATAGTGGAGTACCCCAGGGATCTGTGCTGGGTCCGCTGCTTTTTGACATATTCATAAATGACCTGGAAAAGGGAATAATGAGTGAGGTTATCAAATTTGCAGATGACACAAAACTATTTAAAGTTGTTAAAACCCATGAGGATTGTGGAAAATTGAAAGAGGATTTTGATAAATTGGAAGACTGGGCATCCAAATGGCAGATGAAATTTAATGTGGACAAGTGCAAAGTTATGCACCTAGAAAAGAACAACCCAAACTATGGTTACACGATGCAAGGTTCCTCATTAGGAACCACCACATAGGAAAAAGATTTAGGCGTCACTGTGGATAACATGTTAAAACCCTCCATCCAGTGTGCAGTGGCAGCCAAGAGAGCAAATAGAATGCTAGGTATTATAAGGAAAGGGATGGAGAATAGAACAAAGGATATTATAAAGCCTCTGTATCGTTCCATGGTGTGACCGCACCTTGAATATTGTGTGCAATTCTGGTCTCCATATCTTAAAAAGGATATAGCATTATTAGAAAAGGTACAGAGAAGAGCCACCAAAATGGTAAAGGGGATGGAAAGTTACCCCTATGAAGAGAGGCTGAAAAGGTTAGGGCTCTTCAACCTGGAAAAGAGACAGCTGAGGGGAGATATGATAGAGGTCTATAAATGAAGGAATGGAGTGGAACGGGTAAACGTAAGTAGATTGTTTATGTCATCAGAATATAAGACTAGGGGACATGCATTAAAGCTACAGGGTAACCTTTTTAACACTAATACCTCCGTCCAGTGCTGCCTGCTCTTTCCCTGCTGCTGCTGCCCTCTGTTTTTTTCATGGCGGTGCCGGCAGCAGGAAAAGAGTAGGCAGCGCTGGACGGAGGTATGGGGAGGAGGAGGGGAGTATGCGCCCGATCTGAAAGGCACCGGCACTTTAAGCAGATCTGTCCCTCCCTACTCTGACATCGCATTAGAGGAGGGAGGGACCAGACCTGCTTAAAGTGCTGCGAAAAGGCTTCGGGAGCACATTTTGGCAGCCTGCTATTGTCCTGCTAGCGGCGGCAGGGCAACAGCAGACAGCCGAAATGTGCCCCCCCCCCAAGCCTTTCCGCCCTGTGTGGCTATACCGCTTGCACAGGTCTAGGTACGGTCCCGTTTGCACATCAAGGAACTAAAAGACAGCAAGAACCAACAGCACAGTTTATAAAACTAAATTATAACTAATTTTTATTTTGTTGTTATAAACTGCGTTATGGCTCTTGCTTTTTCTTTTTCAACATATATTTTGCATTCACAGTAGGTGCAGAGCAGAACCAGGACATTCACCCACAGAACTCAATATCTAAAAAAATAAATCTGATTCTGATCATCTCACCAATAACAACCACCACCACCACTATTCTCCAGTACCAGGCATATTGTGACCTAATACAAAACTCTACAACAAAGAGCAAACCTACCATACCATATCAGCACAAACTTCCAAAACTCACATAAGGAGCCCATCCAAAAAAGGTGTCACTGTAAATACTCCAGTGGGCCCTGGAACATCCATAAACCTATTTGAAAAGCTGAACAAGCCAAATTACTACAGTACAGTATAGATCTTTATGTACAAACTCCATGTTAACAGAACACCTGACCTCAGTCACACACCCACAACATCGACCCTCACCAAGTACAGAATAAGTAACCACAATCTAAAATAAAAATAAAAATATGTAGACAAAATTTAAATTGAAACCCTAAGAAGCCAGAGTCCACATGCAGTGCAACATCAGATACATAAGAGATGCAGTTCCCCAATGCAGTGTAAAATATAAAGATAGCACAAAGTCCTATCACTAAAATTAAATAAAATTATTTTTTCTACCTTTGTTGTCTTACCATTTTATTCTCTGATCATGCTGGTCCCAATCTGAGGCTTCTGCTTTCCTGTCTTCTCTTAGCTCTCTTTCTGTGGTCTATGGTCCATCTGCCATTTCTTATCTCTTCTTTTGTTTTCTTCACTTCCTTCCATCAGCCCATTTCCAGTTCCAATAACCCTCCCCAGTATCAGCCCCCTTTCCAGTTCTCCCCTCCCAGTACCTTCCAATGTCAACCGCCTTGCATTCCCATGACTGCCACTGGTGTCCATTCCCTTCCAGTCCCCCTCCCCCACTGTCCAGCCCCTTCTAGTCCAAATATCATCCCAGATATCAGCTTATATCCACTCTCAATGCCATCCCCCCAGTCAGCTCCCTTCCAGTTGCCCTACCCTCTGTCCATCCCCCTTCCTGTGCCATTTGCATGTCAGCTCCCTTCCAGCCTCCTCCCCATTATCCAACCACCTACCACTCACATCCCCAAGGGTCAGCTCCCTTCCAGTCCCCCTTCAGTACATCCCAAGTGTCAGCTCCTTTCCAGCCCCATCCTTCCCCCGTGTCAACTCCCTTCCTGCCCCCTCCTTCCCTTGGCAGACCCTCTCATTATCCGCTTCCTTCCAGTCATATTCTACCATCCTCCCGCATCAGCCCATTTGTAGCCCTAGCCCCTAGTTTTATTCCAAGGCCAGCAGCACTCTCATCCCCTCCCCCATTAGCCCATTTCCAGTCACAGCCCATTTCCAGTCCTATCCCCCTTATCAGCCCACTCTAGTCCTAGCACTCCAATCAGCCCATTACCAGTCCTAACCCCCTCAAAGGTCCATTTCCAGTCCTAGCCTCCCTAATCAGCCCATTTCTAGGCCAACGCCACCAATTAGTCCATTATCAGTCCTAGCCATCCCTCCCGATCAGCCCATTTCCAGTTCTAACTCCCCACAGCCCATTACCAGTCCTAACCCCCCCATCAGCCCACTTCTAGTCCTAGCCACCCCCAATAGCCCATTACCAGTCCTAACCCCCACATCAGCCCACTTCCAGTCCTAACCCCCTCCAGAGCCCATTACCAGTCCTAACCCCCCCATCAGCCCATTTCCAGTCTCAGCCCCCCATAGATCATTACCAGTCCTAGCCCCCCCATAGCCCATTACCAGTCCTTACCCCCCCCTCAGGCCACTTCTAGTCCTAACCTCCCCCATCAGCCTATTTCCAGTCACGGCCTCCCCCACCCCAGGGAAATTGAAATTAAAAGAAACTGGCTGCTGTAGCTGCTGCTGCTGCAGCAACAGAAGGAATTGCCCCACGGCTGCCCCGGCAGAGCCCTCTTCTCTCCCTCAGCGCCGCCAGATTTACAGAACCGCGAAGGGAGAGTTTCCCTTTCTCGCAGCTCTGCTAAGCCCGCCGGCACTGATGGGAAACAGGAAATGCCATTTCTCTTCAGCACCGGTGGGCTTAACAGAGCCGCAAGAAAGGGAAACTCTCCCTTCATGGCTCTGTAAAGCCAGCGGCACTGAGGGAGAGAAGAGGGCTCTGCTAGGGCCCTTCCAATCGTTTTTTATTTTTTATTTTTAAGGCCGAGTGAGGCGGGCTTTTTGGGGGCAATTTTTGCCGCCCCCAAAAGGTTGCTGCCTGAGGCCACTGCCTCACTCGGCCTCATTATAGAGCCACTCCTGGGGGCAGAAAAGAAAGAAATGAAGGAAAAAGCTACAAGGAAAAGATCAATATGTCAGGGGCAGATGCAGGGCAGTCTACGAAGATTTCTGTCATGCTTGGTCATTGTGGATACCTGAAAACCTGATTGGCCGTGGGTTCAGAAGGTTTGAGAAATTCTGCATTAACTTTACTGCCTCTGTTTTCTGACTAGTTCTATCTGATTGCACATTTTGGTGTGTTTTTTTCTCTCCTTCTTCCTATTCCTCTCTAGTTGGTATTTTCAGTCCTCAGTTTTTTACCAGGGCACCTTCTGTGGCTGCTTTCACTTGCTTGCATTCAGCACTTGTCCTGCCCCTCCCCCTGTTGTTCAGTAGCTTTTCTCTGTGAGCACATGGGCTGCTGATCCATTTGCTGGTGGTTCCTGGTTCTGTGAACACCCTCATTGCAAGCTTCAGCTAACTTTGTATACTCTGTTCAGGTATTTTCCTTTGCCTGTTCAGTATCTAGCTTATTGTTTGTTTATGTATTGTTTTGTCTACATTTCTGTTTTGTCAGTGTGTTTCCTACCCAGTTCTTGCCTTCTGCAGTGCTGTGGCTTCCTTCTCAGCACTTTACTGCCTCTGTTTCCTGACTATCTAACTGCACATTTTTGTGTGCTTTTTTCTCTCCTTCTCCCTATTCCTCTCTAGTTGGTATTTTCAGTCCTCAGTTTTTTTTTACTTTGCTCTAGTTTTTTAACCAGGGCACCTTCTGTGGACTCTGGCTGCTTTCACTTGCATTCAGCACTTGCCCCGCCTCTCTGTCTTCAGCTGTGTCTGTGTCTCTCTCTCCTCTTCCTTATTATCCCACCCTCCCCGTGGCTCATAGTCTCTTATAGCTGTCCTGTGCTCAGTACCACGATCCCTCACAGGTGCACCTTATCCCCTGCAATCTCTACCACCTGTCCTTTTACTTCCTCTGACATCTGTGCTCCTCTCCATCTCTCTTCTATGGCCCCTCATCACTTTCTCTTCCTATTGCTCATACTCCCTAATTGTCTCCCCTCCTACCAACACCTTCAAGCCACTCCCCCTTTACTATCCTCCCACCATCTTGTCATCTACCCTCTCATCAGCTTTTGAGCTTCACCACTTCCTCCCTCTCATTCAGCCATCTCCTCTGTCTCTGAAACAACTTCACCCTTATTACCACCATGCTGTCTCCTCTCTGCCCCGCACTCTTCTGCTCCTTCTCCTTCTCTCATCCAGAGATATCAACCCCAACCCTGGCCCCCCTAGACTTCTGTCACACTCCCAGAATAGCTCCTTATGTAACAGCTCAAATCTTATTCATATCCCTCTCCTCTCCCCCTCATCTCTCCCTTTCTCATGTGCCTTGTGGAACGCATACTTCATCTTCATCTCAAATAAACTTGTCTTTACGTATAATTTCTTTATCTCTAATGCTCTCCATCTCCTGGCTCCTCCCTGAAGACTCAGCTTCAGTCGCTGCTCTCTGTCATGGTGGCTATCAATTCTCCCACAGGTCTTGTCCCACTGGCCATGGTGGAGGTGTTGGGCTTCTACTCTCTCCTTCCTGTCAGTTTCAACCCCTCCTTCTGCCTCAGTCTCACTCCTTTCCCTCCTTTGAAGTCCATTCCATCCAGCTTTTTACCCCACTACCTCTCTGACTAGCTATTTGTCAACCCCTGACAAATCCACCTCTACCATTCTCTCTGACTTTGACTCATGGCTTTCCATCTTTCTGGATTCATCTTCCCCCTCCCTTATTCTCGGGGATTTTAACATTCATGTTGATAACCCTTCTGACTCTTAAGCTTTAAAGCTCCTCTCCCTTACCTCATCATTCAACCTCCAGCTTTGCTCTACTGCCCCTACTCACAAACAAGGCCACTGCCTTGACCTTGTATTCTTCTCTAATTGCCTACCCTCAAACCTCTGTACCTCACTTCTCCCCTTATTGTATCATCACCTGCTAAGCTTCACTCTTCATCACTCATTGCCTCAACCTCGCCCTGTCTCCTCCATCCTTTTTAGAAATCTTCATGCTATTGACCTGTTGGCTCACTCCTCCACTGTCTCATCACCTCTATCCTCCAGTATGTCATCTGCCTCTGTCGATGAGGCAGTAACTTTCTATAACGTTACACTCTGCTCTGGATGCTCTTGCTCCGCCCAAGCCATGTCCTGTGAGGCAATACTGTACCTTAACCCTAGCTGTCTTTCACTACCTGCTATCTACGTTCATGTGCCTGCACAGTTGGATTGCTTGGCTCAAATCCCACACCCTTGCGGACCTTTACACTTCAAATTCATGCTTGTCTCTTTCCAGTCAGCCATAACACTTGCCAAACAAGACTATTATGTCTATCTGACTAATTCTCTTGCTTCTGACCCTCACCGTCTCTTTACAACTCTCAACTCTCTCCTCAAGGTGCCTCTGCCTCCGACCCCTCCCTCTCTTTCTGCCCGAACTCTGGCTGACTACTTCCACAACAAAATCCACAAGATCACAGTCCAATTCCTCACTCCTCCCCCTCCTTCCCCTCCCCACTCTTCATTCACAACCTTACCCCCCTACCTCTGCTACCCTTTCTTCCTTTTCTGTGATCTCCGAGGAGGAAATCATTTACCTTCTTTCCTCATCCAAACTCGCTACTTGCTCCTCTGATCCTATTCCCACCCATCTCCTTAGCTCCATCTCCTCCACTGTAGTCCCTTCCATCTCTCATATTCTCAACCTATGGCTCTCCACTGCAACTTTCCCTGCAACCTTCAAGCATACTGTGGTCACTCCTCTCCTCACTAGACCCTACCTGTCCTTCTCACTATCGATCCATCTTCCTCCTCCCCTTCGTTTCTAAACTACATGAACATGTGGTTCACCACTGTTGCCTCGACTTTCTCTCCTCTCAAGCCCTTTTGGATCCTCTACAATCTGGCTTTCATCCTTTACATTCTACCAAAACGACTCTTGCCAAAGTCTCCAGTGACCTGTTCCTGGCAAAGTCCAAGGGCCTTTACTCAGTCCTCATCCTTCTTGACCTTTCTGCTGCTTTCAACACTGTTGACTACAATCTTCTCCTTGATACCTTGTCCTCGCTTGGTTTTAAGGGCTGTGGGCTATTCTGATTATTTTTTTATCTCTCCCATTGCTAGTTCAGTGTTTGTTCTGGTGGATCCTTCTCTTCCTCTATCCCACTCACAGTTCGTGTACCCCAAGGATCGGTCTTGGGTCCACTCCTTTTCTCTCTCTACACCCAGTCCCTTGATACACTCATCTCTTCCCATGGCTTTCAGTACCATCTTTATGCTGATCACTCCCAGACCTACCTCTCTACACCTGAAATCTCTCCGAAAATTCAGGCCAGGATTTCTGCCTGCCTTTCTCACATTGCTGCTTGGATGTCTCACTACTCCTTGAAATTGAACATGGCCAAAACTGAGCTTCTTATTTTCCCCCCCTCCTCTCCCCTTCCTCCTTTCTCAGTCTCTGTGGATAACTCTCTACTCCTCCTTGTCTCCTCAACTCGCAACCTTGGGGTTGTCTTTGACTCCTCTCTCTCCTTCTCTACACACATCCAACTGATAGCTAAAACCTGCCATTTCTTTCTTTACCATCAAAAATAACTCCCCAAAGCCCTAACACATAAACCTCAATAAAAATAAGAGCCAAGGTGAACAATTAACTTGTATTCCCAGGGAGGTTATTAGACAGAACAAGAGAGACCTGTCCTATCCTTTTACTGGAAAAACACTACATTAGTCGTCAAACTCATGCCCATCTATATGCTCTGTGGGGTGTTGGGACTGGCCTTAGTAACAGGGCAGGGGTTGCATTTATGGGATTATTTCACACTGCAACTCCCTATCTTTTAAACCCTCAAACTTTTAGTCATAGGCCTTCAACTAGTTTTTTATTATTTTTAAATGCATTTAAAAAATTCAGAAGAACTTAGCTGATATTTGTAATGCCTAATCCTCAGAGCTTGATGTCACTGCTTAACCCACTGCATCGTCTCGAGTTTCGCTCTTCTCTTTGTGGGCCGCCTCAGGACTGGATCAAGCACAGAACAGATACCCCTTCAGGATGCAGTGGGTTAGGCAGTGACATCAAGCTCTGAGGATTGGGCATTGCAAATATCAGCTTTAAAAATCATAAAAAAACCTGGAAAAGAGACGGCTGAGGGGAGATATGATAGAAGTCTATAAATTAATGAATGGAGTGGAACGGGTAAACGTAGATCGATTTTTACGCTATCAGAATATAGAAAGACTAGGGGACATGCAATGAAGCTACAGGGTAAACTATTTAAGACTAATAAAAGAAAATATTTTTTCACTCAACGTGTAATCAAACTCTGGAATTTGTTACCAGAGGATGTAGTAAAGGCTGTTAGTGTAGCTGGGTTTAAAAAATGTTTGGACAAGTTCCTGGAGGAAAGGTCCATAAACCATTATTAAGAAGGGACCCATGATATCAATGCTTGACCGAGTACAAGCATTGAGGAACCTGTGTCTTTTGGGGAAACTGCTAGGTACGTATGACCTAGATTGGCCACTGTTGGAAACAGGATACTGGGCTTGATGGACCTTGGTCTGACCCAGTATGGCATATCTTATGTTCTTATAGCTGAAGGCTTATGACTGAAAGTTTGGAGGCTTAAAAGATAGGGAGCTGTAGTGTGAAATAATCTCGCAAGTGCAACCCCTGCTCTATTACTGAGGCCAGTCCCAACACCCCAGAGAGAGTATAGATGGGCATGAGTTTGATGACTAATGTAATGCTTTTCCAGTAAAAGGATAGCATAGGTCCCTCTCATCCAGTCTAATAACCCCCCTGGAAATTACAGAGAATTGTTCACCTTGGCTCTTATTTTTATTGAGGTTTCTTTCTCTACAACATCAACAAAATTTGCCCATTCCTTTCTGAACACACTACTAAGACACTTATCTACTCCTTAGTCACCTCCCGTCTAGACTATTGTAGCCTGCTCCTTGCTGGTCTCCCTCTGAGTCATCTCTCTCCCCTTCAATCTGTTCAACACTCTGTTGCATGGCTAATCATTTGCCAGCCTCATCATGTTCATATTACCCCTCTTACCAAGTCTCTTCATTGGCTTCCTATCTGTTTCTGCATCCCGTTCAAACTTCTCCTGCTGACCTATAAGTGCATTCACTCTGCAGCTCCTCACTACCTTTCCTCTCTTATCTCTCCCTACATCCTTCCTCGGGAACTCCTCTCTTCTGGCAAATCATTTCTATCTGTGCCCTTCTCTTCTATTGCCAACTCCAGACTTTGCTCCTTTTACCTCACTGCTCCTTATGCTTGGAACAAACTACCTGGGTCTGTACGTCAGGCGCCTTCCCTGACCCCTTTTTCAAATCCAGGCTGAAAACTCACCTCTTTGCTGCCGCTTTCAGATCTTGACTCACCTGATCTCCTTAATGTTTTCTTACCATTCCCCCTAGCTGTATCCCATGTCTACAGCTACTGTATTGTCTGTCTCTACTAGATTGTAAGCTCTGATGAGCAGGGACCGTCTTTTACATGTGTCTGTGCAGTGCTGCGTACACCTTGTAGCGCTATACAAATGTTCAGTAGTAGTAGTAGTAGTAGTAGCAAATAATGATTATGTTAAACTGATTATTTTGGAAATTTGTGCTCAGAGTAAAGAATACGTTTGGAAATTTTGTGTGTTTCATGGTGTACTCCTTTCCAGCCTTGTTTATTATTTATTATTATTTCTCCCCAGGTAAATGCTGCCTATTTTGATAGAGTAAATCTGTCAGCAGTGGGATTTTACAAGTAAGTAAATATTGCTTAAACAGCTTCACCCAAACCTTCCCATCTCTCTGGACACAGCATCCCTCCAGTAACAGATGATGTGATCTTTCATGGAGTCTTTATTAATCCCAAACTGGGCCGCTCATCAGAGTTGCTATACAGATTGACAACAGGAACCTGTGATCTCTCTCCTGTGCGTTCTGTCACTCAAAATCAGGGCCCAGATCCCACACAGCCACCACCAGATTGTGACTAATACTACTATGGCAACACATCTAGGGCAAATGCTGTTCTCTAAAGGAAAGCCTGCCATTCTTCTCCATGGAATAGGAAATGCAGGTAGAAAGCAATTCCCCCAAACAACTTTATATCCTCAGACATAAACTCCGGCTTTATAACACAGAGCAAACAGCAAGTCGGCCGCTTCCTTGTGCAATGGAGCTAGCAAGGTCATTCACATTAGGAAGTCAGATGTTTCTTCTGGGACTGGTTCTTACATGGATTTTTGCCTGGAAGTGTCTCTGAAGATCAGATTGGATGCATCTGTCTCCATCTGACATTTCTAGAGCAGTAAAGGGGAGCACAGAGGAGAATGAGGTGTTTTCTCCACACATACCATCGAGCTATCATGCAATATCATTATTTAATAATTTCCTAGAAATTCCTAGCTGCTCTGAGTCAGAAGGCTCATCCATGTTCTACCTTTCAGACAGGAACTCCTCCAAATCGCTGAGAGATCTGGTTCCTGAAACGTGAAGTCTGGTCCGGCAACATCTCCATTTTTCAGGAGGTTTGCTGTTACTTGCCATTCCTGTTTCATGCCCAGGTATTTTGAGACCAGAGTATAAAGTTTCTGCAACCGTGTCCCAAAATGGGCAATATGAACGTTGCTGCTTCAAGTTCTTGGCATGGGCAGGGACCATTGCTGGTATGCTCACAATCATACTGACTGCACAGAGTGACCCTGAAAGGAGGGGATGAAAGCAAGGGACATGAGGAGGGGTGGGGCTGCCACAGGGAGATATGAAGTGCAATGCAATGCTTTTAGAGTTCAGTTTTCAAAAGGTTCACTCCCCATCCCATCTCTATGGGTAATCGTTTTCAAAATACTACCCTTACCATCACAATGTTGCCGCTACTGCCAAAGTTTGGAAGGTGTGATGAGGAGGTGGAAGGAGCAGAAAGCCAAAAGGAAGAGTCAAGAAAGTGGCAAAGAGTCAGAAAATGAAGAATGACAGGAAGAAAAGCCACAAAGAGGAGCAATGGATGATTGGAAGGGAGCAAGAGCAAGATAGGTAGGAGATTGGGGTGGAGAGGGGGAATGAATGTGAGGCATGGGAGAGAGATGGTGGTGAAAAAATACAATAGGAAAAGTGAGAGAGAGCAGGGAGGGGAGAGGGAATAGCGAAAAGTCACGCAGAGAGAGAGAGAGAGAAGCAACCGGCCTGCTCTGGAAACCGAGTTGAAGATGAGGTGAGAAGCGCACTAGAAGAGGAAGGAGATCTTGAACAGCTCCTGTTAAATGCAGGGCCCACTGTGAAAAGGTATAATGTAAAGGTATATGGAGGAAAGATGCTAGGTGAAAATAAGATCATATTGCGATTTTTCTGGTTACCTTTTTAACTTTTGTCCCATTGTATAGAAAACTGAAAACTATTCCACACTAGAATCCTTTATCACAAACCACTTATGAAAAGTATTTTCAAGTCAGTGTATTACTCTATTCCCATGTTCTCCGTTCACTCTAAAGCCCTGTTGAGCTATGTTACATGTAAACCAGAGTGACTTTTAGATACAACGGTATAGAAAAATAGCTAAATAAATAAATACGTAGCATGGTGGCTCTGTTAGTCTACTTGATATTAAAACTAGTCATAAATACTGTTTAAAGCTGCACTTCGCATAGGGCTGGATGAGGGAAATGGGATGTCCAGGTCAGGATGTTCACATTTCACCGATACTTTACAAAAGGCTCTGCCGAACATGGGCATTTTGTGAAATACATACCTAGATGCGGCAAATACTCATGTATGGGTGGGCACGTACCACAGCAGCAGCTATTTTGCAATAGTATACCTAGCAGAAAGAGCAGCTCAGCAGCTTCCACAGATATAAGCCGGCACTTATAGGTTTAGTGGCTCAATTTCATAATATCTATGGGGGTTATTTTAGAGGCCTTATTTATGATTTCCATCTGTAAAATTCAGCATTTGCACATGGAAATGGCATCTATGTGTAAAGGGTGATTATAGAAAAGGTCACATTTACACATGACTATCCATAATGGGGGTCATTCCAATGTTGGAATAGCGGGGTTGTACGTCCGCTTCGGACATACAGCCCCCACTATTCGCTTGGGGCTGATTCCATGCCCAAAGCTCCCCACATGTACAGAGGAGACGTGCAGGAAGCTCTGGCCGTGGGTGGGGCAGAGGCGGGACTCTGACCCCAAATGTACAGGGCCGACTCTGATCACAGCCCTGTATGTCTGGGGTGGAGGAGATAGTTGGGAGACGTATTACACCACAGAGATGGAATAAGCCCCCTGACTGTGGTGCATGGCATCGGCGGACCTCATCCTGAAGGTGAAAGGCAGCAGGGGGTTGCCTGATGACTGATCCCGGCCTTGGCATGGCCCCTCCAGGGGTCAGGAGGTGGGGAACAGCACATTTGGGGCTGTGTGGCAGATTGGGGCTCCTACATGGCGTCCCGGTGGCATGGCGATGGGATGCCATGGCACCGAAATTCCATGCAGGTGCTTTAGCTAGGCTAGTCAGGGGTCTCGCTGAACGTCTGGCGGCACAGAATCGGGGCACATCCTGCCCATCTAAACACTTTGCCCCAGTTCTGCTCCTGTGGGAATGACTAGCTCCTGCAGGTGCAGAATCGGGTGCAAATCCAGCCCACATAGATTTTGGATGACAGGCTGGACGGGCCCCAATCAGAATGGTGCCTATTAATCTCATAATTGCAAGAAGGTGTGTCAGGGGTGTGGTTAGGGCATGGTCTGGGCAGAGCAAAAATTTGCACATGTATTCACTATGACCAGAATGGCCATTGGGATTCACAGCTGCTCCCTGGCACTTATAGGTTTTTAAAAAGTGTTTGTTTTAGCCAGCCCTTTAAGGAGAGATTAAAAGCCCAAATTCAGAGAGGGGTACGTCTGGGCTGTCTGGATGTCCCCGATGAAGATGGGCCCATTAGGAACCGATTCTGGATCACGGGTACACAAAATCGGGCCCGTGGATGGCCCGGTGTGTCCCTGCCGCCTGTGAGGATGTACTCCCTGCAGGCACCCCTGACTCCCGCGGCTTAGGCCCCCCTCTTCCCTGCCGCCTGACCGACAGTTGACCAGCAGGGGCCTGGATTGCGAGGCAGGGACCCCCTGCACCCGGCCCCACGAGGGGGAACCCCGGGCCCAATCGCTGGATTAGTGTTGCTTATTCCACCTTCAAGGTGGAATAAGCAGCATGTCCCCTTTGACCCGGCAGGACGTATAGGGCCATTACCGGAATTGGCCCTGTACATCCTGCTGGGCTGGCCCACCTCCTCCAGCCCCCCCAACCGGCTCTCCCCGTCCTGCTGCTCAGGACGTGCGGGGGAGAGCAGGAGGGAAAATAGGGTCCCGACAGCTTACGGGACTGCACGTCCCATGTCTTTGAATCAGGCCCTAAGAGGAATAGTCTCCTTAATCCCCAGTTGTTTATTTCTCCCCCCCCCCCCAGTTCTAATGAAAGATAGCAGCCTCTGTAGTTTATTGGGGCCATTTGCATGGATAGGTTGGTAAAATGGCCCACATACACACGTAAGTAGTAGTACCTATGTGGAAGATGTGAAATACCATTTTATGCATGTAAATGTCAGCATTTATATGTGCAGATTGCCAGGTTTCTGTAGATTTGTAAAACGGCTATTCCTGCTCCACCTAATGGCACATAGATGTGTACCATTGCATCTCCTTATTTGTCTTTTAGAAAAGGCTCCATGTTTGGCAGAAGCTTTTCTAAAATGCTACCGAAATTGTGTACATCCTAACCTTGATGTCTCAATTCTGATCGCCATGTGCTAATATCTGCCTTCATATGTATAAGGCAGAAGCACCTTATAGACATACTAATTTAATAAGGCATGATTTCCAGCGGGAGCTGGGGATGCTGCAGAGGGAGCGCTCGGAGCCTCTGGGCGGGGGAGGGCCTCACTCTTCACACCAATTGCCCAAGCACAGGTTGCATACATACTGGATACCAGGAGGAGTGATGGTCTATGGCCCCTTATGATGGCTACAGTACATGGAGGGGACAAAGGTTTTTGAGCTAAAAATAAGAAACAGGGCATTAAGGAAAATTACTCCCTTAGTCCCTCAAAGTCCTGGCTGAAGTAAAGACGTTTACAAAACATATGCATGCCTCAGGGCTGGTGCGAAAGCTGATAGAGAAATGCATAAAATATACATGTATTCCTATATAAGATGTGCCATACACATATAAATTTTGACCTGCCATAACCACAGCATGTCCCCTTGTAAATCTTAGCATCCTGATCATTTATACATGCAAATAACAACTCTGAAATCACCACTGACATCTGTAGCCAGTCTACTGATGTAAATGCCGCTTTTTCTTGCGCAGATGCTTCCAAAATGACCTCTGTAGGCAGAAAGAAGGACACTTGATGCCTCTTTGCTTTGTTGCTGTAAGTTAGTTTCTTTCTTTCATGAAGGACACCTGGCATCGAGTATGACTACGAGAAGAATGAAGGCAGTCCATACAGCTACTTTTCCTACGGGGTGGCTTGCTCTGAGGTTGAGATTGACTGCTTGACTGGCGACCACAAGGTTTGAGCACTGTGCTAAAATCAAAGCAGCAGCCTTTCTGCATTAATTTAATAATCAGCATGCTTCATATATGATTTATAGCATTTCAGTGATATAAAATGAGGTAGATATGGGTGGGAGAGACAGATGAAAAGCAAAACTGGAGAGGAGAATCAGAAAAAAGATGAAAAGAGAAGGGACCAAGAACAGCTTGATTAGAGGGGGAAACATCCAGACAATTTATTTAAAATTCTTATAAACTGTCTCTTTCTACAGAAGCAATTGAAGCAATGTACAATAAAACAGAAAAACAATAAGGAGAATGTCAAATATTCTTTTAGCTATTAGGATATGGGACTGAAGTATTAATTACTGAATATTAAGGAAGATAATTTTTCAAAGCCACATAAATTGCCCTTGCATCTTCAAAAGGTTAGGCCAGACTCAGATGCACTAAATGTGGAATTACACACGTAAGTTGACTGTATGTGGATTTTCAAAGTATGTTAAATAAAATGTGCCCAGTGTCATCACATGCAGACAAAATGACCCACCCAGCCCCCACCCCATTGCAGTTAGTATGGGATTTTTAGCCTGAAGTCCATGTTGCTTTTTACTGTGGTGCTCTTACCACATGCTAAACACTGTGCGCCTGGTAGTGCACTTCAGTAAATAAGCCCCAAGGTGCCTAAAAGACATTTTCCAAAAGCTATGTGTAGGTTGACCTATTCACTGAGAATGCGATGCTTTTCATGCCCAATGTTGTGGAGGGTCCCTAATGCCCCAAGGGAACCTCTTCTCTTGGAAGTCACACCTATAAAACACGCTCTCACAAATTCTCCGGGAACTCTGCACAGAGAATTTGTGAGAAAGTTTCTTTCATCCACCAAAACATCGGTGTTGGGCATTAGGGACCCTCCACAACATTTGGCATGAAAAGCATTCCATTCTGAAGATAGGTAAAAGAAAATTTGGGAAATTTTTGGAGTTAATCCAATTTAAGGCTATAAGGCCTGTAGATAAAGCTGCTTTCTCTCATATTTTTAATAAATGTATACTTGCCCTTGTGCTTCATCAAATGTCAAAAAAGTTAAAAATAGATATGAAGGCATACGATGAAAGAAAGTGGTGAATATGTGAGCCAGGAATCAAGAACTTGCTAAATTCATACCATGATTTGATGTCTCCTCTATAAATGTTTTGGCAAGTTTAAATTGCTTCATATTGGAGTATTCTCTTTATTATGTATACATCTTGTGTTGACACATTTTGAACACTATTGGGTTAGTAGTCATTTTTATCTGCCATATAACGAGACATTGGTTCAATTCCTGGTTCCAGTTTTTGCTCGTATAGCTGAGAGAGGCAGTCCTCATGGTTCCTCTGGAGAGGGAATTCTGACAGTCATACAACAGCAACACTAGAGAATAGGATTTAGGATGCACCAGGGTTTGAAAGAAACTTAGGCCATGGTCTCCTACTGCTGCAATGGCTGGGTTACAAGGGGATAAGAATGAGGAAAAAAAAATGGGGTGTAAAAATTCTAAGATAATATCATTGATCACCAAATGCCATTTTTCAAACATATTTTGGGAGCTGAACGGAGGGAGGAGGATCTACTTGCTGTAATGTAGCTAGTTTGTTATCCGAAAGTCCTTATTGCAAATTTGGACTGGTTCTGTACATATATTTCATACATGCCTTCATTGTATTCAAAGTATTGTGTGTAAACCATGATTTGAGATATGGGTAGACACAGAAAGCAGTTCTTCCAATTATTCACTCATAGTATGGCTGTCTTTCTTCAAACTCTGCAGAATCTTCGTACAGACATCATAATGGACGTTGGCACCAGCCTGAATCCTGCCATAGACATAGGGCAGGTGAGTGAGATTCAACATGTGCTGTTGTTTATCTTCACCACGTAGACCACAACCATGCATCAGATTCATGCAGCAGCCCCAGAGAAATAAATTATTATGGAAACTTTCATGCTCTGCCAACATCTGTGACGTCTACAAAATAGATCATCTGAGTGATGACGCAAATGTTACAATTATGGCCTAACAGCTGGTTGTTTGATTTTCCGCTGATCATGAGCAATCATTCCACACACTGAATTGGTGCTAAAGTTGGACCATGGCCTTAGAAAAATGGAGAATGTGGTCAGAAAAGGACCACTGAGTCTGTCCACTAGTATCTGCCTGCTGTTTTGTCACAAGTCTGACTAGTTTTGTTGTTACCTCCCTCACTCTGCCAGCAAAGGTCCCAGTTATTGCATGTCCGCTTGAGCTCTGACAATGTTCTGGAGCTTTTAACCTCTACTCGAAGTCTGTTCCTGGTGTCCATCACCCTCTCAGTGAAAAAGTATTTTCTCACATTTCTTATGTGTTTCCTGACTTTCAGTTTTATATGTTGGCCTCTTGTTCTTGAACTTTCCATTCAATAGAAAAAGCTACCTTTTGCTGCATTGCTGGATATTTACAAGGGATAATTTTTCTGAGGTGTGCTCAAGGAAAGAGGTTTTGTTAATCTTACATTACTTCAGACATTTCTGGAAACACTTTGAATTGCATGACTCTGTACCTCTCTCCATACAGTTGAATGAGTGAGGGGGCAGGCTGTAAAATGCAGGCTGTGTGTTCAGGCCTCATGCAGTTTATCACCTGGCCCCTTTCCATGCAGTTCTTTCCTTATCCTATACATGCAGGAAGCCTCTGGCTCTGTAGGTTTTGTGGACCCAAAATTTAAAGGCTTTATGCTCCTAATGTTGAGAGCTGTCTCTAAATTTTGGCCCTCAGCTTTTTTTGAATATCAAGACTTAAGTTTACCTTGCTGTGAGTATTTCTTAGGGAAGGATGAAAAAGGAAAAATGATTTATAACAGTTGCATAATCCTGCTTTGTTGTGTAGATAGAAGGAGCATTTGTGCAAGGCCTGGGTCTGTTCACCTTAGAGGAGCTCCGTTATTCCCCAGAAGGTAATCTGTACACACGGGGGCCTGGTATGTACAAGATCCCTGCATTTGGGGACATTTCCACAGAATTCAATGTATCTCTTCTCCGTGACAATCCGAACAGCAAAGCCATCTATTCCTCTAAGGTAAAGACAGGGTTTGATCTGCTCATTGAAATGTAGTACTATGTGCATATTTTTGGCAACCAAAATAACTCTTGTATACGTGGCATATAATATGTAGCATCATTCAGTGAATCACTGGTCCTCACATATGTGTGTGTGATATATATATCACCAGCAGCCATATGATAAGCTTATGATAGAGCATGTGACCATAAACACCCCTAAGCTGACCCCTTTAGCTACTTGCTTGACTTACATATTTCTTGGATTCCCCTCTTCCTTGAGCATTTAAATTTAATTTCTTACCTGCTCACACCCCTTCCCCTGCCCTCTTGAGCTTGTCTCCCATCACTCTCTCCCTCTTCTCATAAGAACCAGAACATTTACTGTTCCACGAGTTACCAGTGTGACTTGGCAGAACTAAGAACAATAAAACCGGTAAAGGAGAAATGATTTCCAGCGGGAGCTGGGGATGCTGCAGAGGGAGCGCTCAGATCCTCTGGGCAGGGGAGGGCCTCACTCTTCACACCAATTGCCCAAGCACAGATTGCATACATACTGGATACCAGGAGGAGTGATGGTCTATGGCCCCTTATGATAGTTACAGTACATGGGGGGGGGGGGGGGGGGGTGGGGGTGTTTAGAAAAACAGGGCCCAAACAGTGGGTAGTTGTGAATGAAGGCTCTTAGAACCATAACTGCTTCAGACTAAACTGGAAGCTCAGAGGAGCAAGAGGAAAACATTAGGCAAAGCTGCTGCAACAATAACAGTGACCAAACGAAAAGATGTGGTTGTCCATTTAGCTGATATTCTGACCCTCCCTCTGTAACCATAAAGCCTATTTTACTTTCAGGACATTCTCATGGGGCTCTGGTGAGATGGTAATCCTCTGTATCCTTTTTCCAGGCTGTTGGAGAGCCTCCCCTTTTCCTGTCGGCCTCTGTCTTTTATGCCATCAAAGCGGCCATTGCCTCAGCAAGAGCTGAGTCTGGCCTGATGGGATTATTCCGACTGGATAGTCCTGCAACACCAGAGAGGATACGCAACGCTTGTGTTGATGACTTCACCAAACTGGTATCTCCTTTCTTTCTTTGCCTTTTCCATTTCTCTTCCCCCCTCTATTTCTCAATGTCATTTTCTCTGAATTTCCAAGACAGCTTAAAGCATGTATCTGAAAACAGAAACTATTCCTATGTGCTTAGACCTCTGTGATATTGAAGTGACATTACATTTCAGTTTTCATATAATGCCTGGTAGGAGAACGAGTCAATTGGCAAAATTTAACAGTACTTTAAAAAAAATTATCAGGGCAAAATCAGAAAAATTTAAGAATATGATACACAAGGTAAAATAATTTTTGTAAAACTAAAGCAGATAAAAGTTTAAACAGATGTAGGCAATGAGCAAAATACTCATCATGGAAAACCAAATTTGTGTAACTGCTTTTTACCCAAGGGGACACTTTGGGAAAGCACAGTTACTTACCTGTAACAGGTGATCTCTGGGAACAGCAGGAATAAGTCTTCACATACGGGTATCATCGGTACCGACGGAGCCTGCGTGGGAACGCTCCCCAGCGTCCAATAAGAAAGCTTTTGGGAGCATCCCACACCGCCTGTGTGCTGCCTTCCCCAACCGCCTCTCTCCAGTTCTAAAGCTGAGACAAAGAGAGAGGGAAGGAAAGATGTATCTCTCTATCTAACTCCTAGGGGAGGTGGGGGGGTTGTGAAGACTTATTCCTGCTGTTCTCAGAGATCACCTGTTACAGGTAAGTAACTGTGCTATCTCCAGGAACAAGCAGGAATGAGTCTTCACATATGGGGACTCCCTAGCTGCAGATGCCAGGGAGAGACCCCAGAGTTGTGTGTCCTTGAAAAGGGCTTCACCTCCCCCATGGATCTCTGGCATCCAACCAGGGTAGGTGGGTAGGAGTTGATTAGGAATGGAACAGGTGTTTGAGAACAGCCTGACCAAATGAGGCATCCCAGCAGAAGTCCTTGTCCAAACAGTAATGGGATGTGAAGGTATGAACCGAAGCCCAGGTGGCCGCTCGACCGATTTGGTCGATGGACACAGAGTTTAGATGAGCCATTGAGGCTGCCATGGCCCTCACATTGTGAGCTGTGACATGGCCTTCCAGAAAAAGATTCCTACTCTGGTAGGCGAAAGAAATACACTGAGCAATCCAGTTGGACAGTGTTCTCTTAGAAACTGGAAGTCCTAAATGGGAAGGATCAAAAGCAACAAAGAGTTGAGAAGACTTTCTATGTTGCTGTGTTCTTAGTAAGTAAAAGGCGAGAGCTCTTTTACAATCCAAAGTATGAAGATTCCTCTCTGCCCTTAATGCATGAGGTCCTGGAAAAAAGACATGGTTCAGATGAAAAGGCGAGACCACTTTGGGCATAAAGTGTGGATTGGTCCTGAGGACTACGTTATCATGATGGAATCTTGTATATGGAGGATTAGCCACCAAGGCTTGCAACTCACTGATGCGACGTGCTGAGGTGACTGCAATGAGAAATATAACCTTCCAAGAAAGAAATTTCAAGGAGGTGGTGGCTAAAGGTTCAAAGGGTGGCTTCATGAGCTAGCCAAGAACCAGATTTAAGTTCCATGCCACTGGAGGTGGTCTAATGGGAGGTTTAGTTAAAAGAAGGCCTTTCATGAATCTTGCTATAAGAGGATGAGAGGAAATAGGTTGTCCAGTGAGAGGCTTGAGGGATGCTGCAATAGCACTCAAATGGACTCTTACTGAATTTGTTTTAAGGCCTGCATGGGATAGATGCAGAAGATACTCTAGTAAAGAATTCAGAGGTATTGCAAGAGGGTTAAGACCCTTCTCTGAACACTAAATGGTAAATCTTTTCCATTTGAAAGGATAAGAATGTCTAGTGGAAGGTTTTCTAGAAGCATGAAGAATATCTCTGACTTGCTGAGAGAGATGAAAAACTTGAAGGTCCAGGCCTTCAGCAACCAGGCCCTGAGATGGAGAGACTGGGGGTTTGGGTGCCACAATGTTCCGTCTTCCTGGGATAGAAGATCTGGTGCAGAGCCCAATTCCAGGGAGGGAGCTTGAGAGAGATGCAGAAGTAGAGGGTACCACACTTGGCGTGGCCAATGTGGTGCTATGAGGATCATGGAACCTCGGTCTCTCTGAAGCTTGAAAAGTGTTTTGGGAATTAGGGGAATGGGTGGAAAGGCATAAAGGAAGTCTTGACCCCAGTGAAGAAGGAAGGCATCCTTGGCCTGAACTCCCTGACACGGAATTCTGGAACAGAACCGAGGAAGTTAGACCTCTTTGCAAGTCCGTGGAATGCCAATGTCCAGGGTTCCCCAAATTCGAAAAATCCTGGCTACCTGGTCCATGTGGAGGGACCACTCGTGTGGAAGCAGAACTCGACTGAGTCTGTCTGCCCAAGAGTTTTGAACGCCTGGAAGATATACTGCCATAAGATGAATCTGATGCTCTCTGGCGAAGGCCCACAGTCGCAAAGCTTCGTTGCAAAGCGACAGAGAGCCAGTCCCTCCCTGCTTGTTCACATAGAACATGGCTACTTGGTTGTCCGTGTGGATGAGGACTGTCCTGTAGCTGAGCAGGGAGTGGAACACTCTGAGAGCTAAGAAAATTGCTCTGAGTTCCAAGAGATTGATGTGTAGAGAAGTCTCCTGTGGAGACCAGATGCCCTGGGTGGAGAGAGCTTGCAGATGAGCTCCCCAACCCATTGGAGAGGCATCTGTTGTAAGGGTTGCTTGGGGAAGTGACTGCTGAAAAGGGGACCCCAGCAACAGGTTTTGAGAGGACTTCCACCACTGGAGAGACCAAAAAAGGCGACTGGAGTTTGCTATTTTGTCTGATAGGCAACCTGATGGGTGGACAAAATCCATTGAGCTGCCCTCATGTGAAGGCGAGCATATGGAACCACATGCACGGTGGATGCCATGTGGCCTAATAGTTGTAACATTTCCCAAGCAGTTAAATGGGACTTTAACTGAATTTGGGAGGCTAACTGCAGCAAGCGTAGGCAACAAACCTGGAGGAAGATAGGCCCTTGCAGTTGTGGTATCCAGGACAGCCCCTATAAACTCCAGAGATTGAGTAGGGGTGAGATTGGATTTTGGGATGTTTATTACCAGTCCCAAATACTGAAGGGCACGCATTGTGCAGGTTAGAAAAGTCTTGGCCTCTGACTGAGAGGGAGCTCGAATGAGCCAGTCGTCCAGATATGGGAAAACGAATATTCCCAGGGTGCGTAGAAATGCAGCTACTACTGCCATGCATTTCGTGAACACCCTTGGTGCGGAGGCCAGACCGAAAGGAAGCACCCTGTATTGGTAGTACTTTTCTCCAAAAAGGAACCGAAGGAACCTTCTGTGTGTTGGATGGATGAGGACATGTTTGTACGCATCCTTGAGATCTAGAGAACAAAGCCATTCCTGACTCTGAAGGTATGGAAGCAGAGCACCGAGAGAAATCATCTTGAATCTCTCCTTGAATAGAAATTTGTTCAATTCTCTGAGATCTAAGATGGGTTTGTAGCCCCCTGTTTTCTTTGGAATAAGAAAATAAGGGGAGTAGAACCCTGTGCCTTGCTGAAGAAGAGGTACTTCTTCTATTGCCCCTTGGGCTAGAAGGGTGGCAATCTCCTGACCCAGAAGGTCGAAGAGAGATGTTGGAGAATTGAACTGTTTCACTATGGTGTGAGGGGGAAGGCTTAAGAAATGAAGCTTGTACCCTTCCCTTATGATAGAGTGTGTCCATTGCTCTGCTGTAA
This sequence comes from Ichthyophis bannanicus, assembly GCA_033557465.1. NCBI lineage: Eukaryota > Metazoa > Chordata > Amphibia > Gymnophiona > Ichthyophiidae > Ichthyophis > Ichthyophis bannanicus. The sequence goes on along the minus strand of CM066033.1, from coordinate 363,090,948 downwards.
TTTGTTCCCATCTGGGAGCAAAGTAAGTCAACCTTCCTGAAATGGTAAGGGGCTCTGGTTCCTCCAGAGCCAGAAAGGCTATGTTCTCTAGCTGCAAGTCAAAGGCCCTGAGGCTGCTGGGTCATGGCAGGCCTAGCAGCCTTTGATTTGGCCTGTTTAGGTGGTTGCTGACGCTTTGCAGCAAAACGACCTGCAGAAGATGCCTGCTGACCATAAGCAGGATAGTATCTTCCCTTTTTGGAAAAAGATGTCTTTTTGAACAATCTTTTCTTAACAGGAGCAGAGGTAGACTTTGAAAGTCGATCCAAAGCAGAGTTTTCAGCATCCATCTGATTTATTTATTTAACATCTCTTATATACCGCACTATTGTCATCAGCGCGGTTTACATGAAACAAACATATACATACAGAGAACTGTAATGCATTTACAAGTAACAGGGGTTTTTGAACTTGGGATTAAAAGGTAAACTATGTAGACTAGTTAACTATTTACAGTATCTATACACATTAGTCACATTGGTTATCATTTGGGTAGTCTTGGTCAGGAAAAGTGTCGGTAGTATTTTCATGAGAAAAGATTAGATTGGGAAATAGCTTAAGAAGAGGTGGTGTTTGAGGCTTTTTCTGAATTGTGTTAGGCTGGCTATATCTCTCAATTCTGGAGGGAGGGCATTCCAGGCTATTGGGGCATGGATACTGAAGGCTCTTTTAGTTGTTTCATTAGTGTATCTGACTGCTTGTTTCGGGATTGTTAATGTATTTATAGCAGTTGATCTTCTGGATCTATTGGGGGTCTGTAAGTGTACAAGGTTGGTGATGGTTGATGGTGCTTGGTTGTTTAGGGCTTTGAATGTAGTAATCAGGATCTTGTAGTGAATTCTCGCGTTGGTTGGTAGCCAGTGGAGTCTTTTTAGGACTGGAGTTATGTGGTTTGTCTTTGATATTCCTTCCAGTACTCTGGCAGCGGTGTTCATCGCCAGTTGGAGGGGATTTAATGTTGCCTGAGGGAGCCCATATAGAATTGCATTTGCGAAGTCAATGTGAGGCATTACCAAGGCTTGATAGACGGTTCTGAAGTCTGATGGTTCGAGTAAGGGTCGAAGGTGGCGTAGTGTGCGTATCTTGTGATATATTAGTTTTGTTATGTTTTTTATGTGGTTTTTCATACTGAGGCGCTGGTCGAGGGTGATGCCTAGGTATCGTATTGTAGGTTTTACTGTTAATTCCTTGTCCTTTATCTTTAAGGTAGTAGGAGGCGTGAAGTTTTGGTTCCTTGTTATAAACATCACATCAGTCTTGCTGTGGTTGATTCTTAGGTTTTGTGAGATGAGCCAATCTTCTACTGATTCGAAGCATTTTGTCAATTGTGTAAAATCAGGGTGGTTGATGGAGAATGGCATGTATAGTAGAATGTCGTCTGCATATGCTAGACAGGTGACATTAAAGGAACGAATGAGGTCACAGATAGGTTGCATATATATTAAACATTAATGCTGACAGAGAGGATCCTTGCGGTACCCCTTGATCTTGGAGAAATGGTTCTGATGCTGTTTCACCAATTCGTACTTGTTGCCAATGGTTAGTTAGATAGGATATACACCAGTCAAGTGCGGCACCAAGGATTCCTTTTTCCTTAAGGCGATCGATAAGTATTTGGTGGCTTACTGAGTCGAACGCAGCTGAGATGTCCATGAATATAAGGATGAATCCTTGGTGGATGTTATCTATTCCTGTGATTAGTGTGTTGAATAGAGTGATGAGGAGGGTCTCAACTCCATGAGCTTCTCTAAAGCCGTGTTGTGCAGGGTCAAGTGGAACTTCAATGTCTATGTGCTGTTGTATTTTGACGTTGATTGGCCTTTGCTTGCCAATCCTTACCAAAAAGGTTTTCACCTGTACAAGGGATATTCCCTAATTCATCTTGTACCCAGAGCTCCAGATCAGAAGCTTGTAGCCAAGCAATTCTGAGTGCCCCTATGGCAATAGCCGAAGCTCTGCTTACACACTCAAAAGAGTCAAAGGCTGCACGGTTGGAGAATTTGGAGGCATCTTGGGCATGTTTGAGCCAAGTAAGAAACTCCTGCCTTTTATCCTCTGAAATAAAAGGGGTTAAAGTCTGCAGATGATCTGTGACTTCTTTTAGAAACATTCCTATATAGAGACTATAGGAATTGATCCTGGCAGCTAGCATAGAAGCTTGGAAAACCCTTTGGCCAAAAGCATCTAAGGTCCTGCATTCACGCCCTGGAGGATTAGATGAGTGTCTCTTTGCACTCTTTATCTTTCTCATGGCAGACTCTACCACAATAGAGTGGTGAGGAAGCTGAGTCTTGTGGAAGCCAGGACAAGGAGGGACACGATACATGGTGTCTAGCCTGCGAGAATGAGGAGAGGTGGTAAGAGGTGTCTCCCACATCCTCAACATGAGATCATAGAGAATCTCATGGATAGGTAAAGTAGCTGCCTCTTTAGGAGTTTTAGGATATTGTAAAATATCTAACTCCTTGGCTCTGGGTTCTGACTCAGGGGCTACTGTGATGGAGAGGCCCCTAGCCACTTCCATAATGAAGTCTTGAAAAGACAAGTCTTCTGGAGGAGACATTCTTCGTTTAGGAGAAGAAGACTCCTGAGGAAGAAGTAGCAATGCCTCGGCAGAACCCTCAGACTCAGAGTCTTCAGAGGAATCAAAGTATCACCTGTCTGGATGCTCCTGTAAAGCCCAATAGCCATACCGAGTAGGATCAGTATCGGGAGTAACTGGTACCGGTTCGGTACTGATGGGCATCATAGGACAGAGTACCGTTGCAGTCGACACTGAAGCCGATGCCGATGCAATCGGTACTGGCACCGGGAGTGATGCCGGTGTCGGAGCCGGTACCAACAACGGGGATTGTTGCGGTACCAGAGGCGTCGCCACCTGTATGAATGCCAACAGGGTGCGCTGCATGGCCAGAATCTTCTGATCCATCGACGCCACCAATGTCTGGATGTCGGTACCAGTGGGAGCCACCGGTACCCCAGAACACAGCAACAGGTGATCTGTCGAGGCCGAGCCATCGATGTCAACCTGTGACCCCATAGATAACGCTTTGGAAGCCGGAGCTTCCCACCGGGGTAATTTTGCTGGCGTGGAATCCTCGAGGGCAAGCCCAGAGGCATCTTGATGCTTGGAGGGAGATCTACCCTTCGAGGACCGGCTAGATTTATGCTTGGTTACCTGAGATCCATCGGAGGAAGAAGCAGCCCTGGAAGACGTCGATGCCACCGAAGCTGCATCAGAGGGAAACAGGGTACTGAGCTTGGCTGCTCGGTTCTGCCAACCTCTTTTAGACATCATGGTACAAGACATACAATCCGTGATGGAATGGTCAGGCCCCAAACATTTTAGACACCGGTCATGGGTGTCGGTGACAGAAATAGTACCGCCACATTTTGTGCACTTTTTGAACCCGGAGGCAGGCTTCTCTATGAGGAAAATATTTTTAGGTCTAAGGCCCAAAAACTGAAAATGCACAGTGATGAAAAGATAATAAGGTTTTTTTTTTTTGAAAGAAAGAAAAGAAAAGACCGGCGGTACCGGTCCGACGTCGAAGAAGGCAGACGCGACACAAAAGAATTAAGAAAAAATAAAGAACTTCTTCTGTGGTGACAGGAACACGACCTGTTGGCTCCACGGAAAAGAAGAACTGGAGAGAGGCGGTTGGGAAAGGCAGGAAGGCAGCACGCAGGCGCTGTGGGATGCTCCCAAATGCTTTCTTATTGGACGCTGGGGAGCGTTCCCACGCAGGCTCCATCGGTACCGACGATACCCATATGTGAAGACTCATTCCTGCTTGTTCCTGGAGATAAGAACATAAGATGGGTCATACTGGATCAGACCAAGGGTCCATCAAGCCCAGTATCCTGTTTCCAACATTCGCCAATCCAGGTCACAAGTACCTGTCAGATTCCCCAAAAAAATACAGATTCTATGGTGCTTATCACAGAGGTAAGCAGTAGATTTCCTTGGTCCTCTTTAATAAGTTTATGGACTTTTCCTCCAGGAACTTGTCCAAACTTCTTTTAAATTCAGCTATCCAGATGTTCTGGCTAAGATGTCCCAGACTGTACATGGATGTCCCTTCTAAAATTCCCCTCCACAACTTCTAACAGATTCATATCCCCCCCTCTGTAAGGTGTATGCACTGTTCTACACCCTCAGGCTGTTGAATACTGTAAACTCATTGCTGTAGGCAGAACATGGATTCTGGGATGGAGAATGGCACACACTATGAAGCATGAAGAGGATCATCTACTCAATCTCTTCACAAAAATATTTCAGACACTGATGTTTGCTCCAAACCATAAAACAATAAACTTTACCAAAGTCAGTTAAAAAACAAAACAATCACATTTTCTAAGCTTTCACAGTTTTAAATGCACAGCTCAAAAGTAAAAAAAATATCAACCCCACACAAAATCACTTCTCAGGTTTCTTGAGTGATCTGCCGGAATGCCAGTACTCCCAGAGGCCTCTCTTCCAGACCTTTATCCTTCCATGGCCCTTCTTGGAACCTCTTCTTACACAGAAACAGTTATAAAATGCCTGATTGTAGCCCTAATAGGGTCTCCTTGTGGCTATGAAGCAAGAAAGAGGTCAAACAACAATGTAGTTGATACCTTTTCATTGAACTAGCATAATAGATCTGTGACTAACTTTCAAGGGTTGTTATTTGGGCAAAGTCATCCTTAGCTCACTCTGTTTTGACCCGATAAAGGAAGCACAGCTCTTAAACTTCTCAAATGCATTAAGTTGGTTGAATAAATAGATGTCACCCACAAGTTGCTTATGGGACTTCTGCCACTGCTCACGTCTCACCATTGCCTTAATTTTCATGGCACTTAAGGTTAAATTGGACTTACCTGCTAATTGTAGTTCCTGGAGGAACTCCAATCTAGTCCCAAACCTCTGGGATGTGATCCTCCTCCAGCAGCTTGGAGACTGAGAAACATCAGTCTTGTGATGTCACTGGTATATAACCACAGGAACCACCTCCTCACTCCAGTAACCTATTGACAAAGCAGACTCACCAGAGCAACAAGTAGTGAACCGTACCAACAAAAAACTACTAACTGAACTCTTAATGACTACATGCCCAACTATGTACATCTCTTCTGAAGCGTTCCATAAGTGTTTAGGTCCACTTTCCCCCCCCCTTATGGCGAATGTTGGCCCAATGATCACCCCCAAGGTACACCGTGTGCCACAATGAACTATGCTCCTACACAGCTAAACGTGATGCTTACCTGTAAAATCTACCTTGCTTCAGGCCATAGTCCACAAAAGTACCAGGGCGGGATATGGGACTAGACTGGAGTTCCTCCAGGAACTACAATTAGCAGGTAAGTCTAATTTAACCTTCCTGATCATCCCTCCAGTCTAGTCCCAAACCTCTGGGGATGTAACAGATCAGTGAAAAAGATTCAACTGGAGGGCTCTACTAGACCAGCCTGAAGCACAGCCAACCCAAAACAGGTGTCCCTTTCTGCCTGAATATCCAGACAGTTATGCTTGACAAAGGAATGCAAAGAAGACCAGGTTGCTGCTTTACAGATTTCCACCACTGGCACTAAACTGCACTCCACCCAAAACGCTGCTTGCGCCCTAGTGGAATGAGCTCTCAGCCCTTCCGGAACCAACCTGCCCTTCAACAGAAATGCTGATGTGATTGCCTCCTTTAACCATCGGGTAATAGAAGTTTTAGAAACCGCTTCTCCCTTCCTTGCTCCCCGCAAACAGCACAGTCAGTCTATCCAACCTATGGAAACTGGGCGTCCTGCGGCTATACCTTTTTAAAGCTCAACAAATATCCAACAGATGTAATTTCCCTGTGGGATGACCTTTGCTCTCTGCCCTGAATACCGGTAAAGATACTACCTGATTCACATGAAAAGCCGACACTACTTTGGGCAAAAAGGACGGCACTGGTCTCAAAACCACCTTAGAATCGAAGACAGACAGGAAAGGGGTTTCTTACAGGACAACGCTTGCAATTCTGAGATTCACCTCACCGAGGCAATCACTACCAAGAACACCCCCTTAAGAGTAAGATCTTTCAGAGACGCTCTCGACAATGGCTCAAAGGGCGCTATCCCCACCGCCACAACACCAAAGGGAAATCCCACATCAGAACCACCTGCCTACGCGACAGCCATAATAGAGCTAGTACTTTCAAAACATTTAACGTCTACATGTCCTCCCAGCACCTCTTCCTGCACCTTTCCCCTATAACAGGACAGCACCACCAACTGAACTCTTAAAGAAGCAGCCGGCAAGCCTTTCTGAAACCCATCTTGCAAGAAAGACAGAACCTGCGGCACCAACGCCCTTAAGGGCACCAAATCCGTGTCTGCACACCATGCTTCAAAGATACACCAAAACTCTAACATAAGCTGACGAGGTAGACGTTTGACAAGCTTTCAGCATGGTGGAAATCACCACTGCTGAATAACCCTTTGCTCTCATCCTAGCCCTCTCAATAGCCACGCCGTAAGCGAGAACCAATCTACCTGAGGGCATGCACAGGGGACCCTGAGTTAGAAGGTCCCTCTGCAGGGGAAGCTGCCATGGCTCCCCGACCAAGAGCCCTTACAAGTCCGCATACCACAGTCTCCTTGGCCAATCTGGCGCTATCAGTATTACCTGTCCTTTGTGGCGCTCTATGCGCTGCAACACCCGACCTATTAACACCCAAGGTGGAAACACGTACAGGAGTTGCTCTTCCGGCCAGGCCTGTATAAGAGCATCCAGGCCTTCTGACATTCTCTCCCTTCTGCTGAAGAAGCGATCGACCTTTACCGACTGGAAAGTTGCCATGAGATCCATTATGGGCATCCCCCAGCGGCACACCAGCATCGAACACTTCTGGGTGCAGAACCCACTCTCCTGGGTCTACCTTTACGCGACTTAAGTCGGCCTCCGCATTGTCCACCCCTGCTACATGCACTGCCGACAAGGCCACCAGGTTCTCCTCAGCCCATTGGAACAAATACTCAGCCTCGGCTTCCAGTGCTACACTGCTGGTGCCCCCTTGCCGGTTGATATAAGCCACCATGGTCACGTTGTCGGAAAATACCCAAATGGCCTTTCCTTGGAGATACGGCCGAAAAACTTGCAGGGCCAGCGCCATTGCCTTCAACTCTAATCTGTTGATTGAGCAGCTCTTTTCCAGATCGGTCCACTGCCCCTGCGTGAATCCTCCTTGATAGTGAGCTCCCCAGCCTACGAGACTGGCATCCATCGTCAGAGATATCCATGCAGGTGTCTCCAAGGGCATCCCTCTTTCCAGACACCCCGGATGCAACCACCACTGAAGTGCTTTGTATGTCTGCAGTGGACAAGGCAGTCTCTGAGACAGCCAATCCCTTTGATGCGACCACCTCCTTAACAGCGCTCTTTGCAACAGTCTCATGTGGGCGCGCGCCCACGGAACCAACTCGAGGGTCGCCACCATGGTCCCAAGCAATTGAAGATAATGCCAGGCCGTGGGATTCTGTTTGTTGAGAAACTGGCAGACCACTTCCTCAGCCCTTGCGCCTGCTACTGAAGCAGAAAGATTTGTCCCACTCTCGTATTGAAGTGCGCATCCAGGTATTCCAGGCTCTGAGATGGACCCAACTTGCTCTTTGACATGCTGACTACCCAACCGAGACTCTGTAGGAAAGCCACCACTTTGGCAGTAGCAGACACACTTTCTGCTTGGGACTTCGCTCTAATCAACCAATCGTCCAGATAAGGGTGTACCAATACTCTGTCCTTTCGCAAGGCTTCTACCACCACCATCACCTTGGTGAACGTCCATGGCGCCGTAGCTAGCCCAAAAGGAAGCGCCTGGAACTGGAAATGTCCCATAGGAACTGCAAACCTGAGGAATTTCTGATGCTCCTGCCGAATCGGAATGTGAAGATATGCTTCCGACAGGTCTAGGGCCATAAGAAATTCCCCCTTTCTTACAGCCACGATGACCGACCTGAGGGTCTCCATCCAAAAATGAGACACCCGGAGACAGCGATTTACTCTTGAGATCTAAAATTGGCCGATAAGCCCCTTCCTTCTTTGGAACAACGAAGTAAATGGAGTATCGACCGCCTCCTAATTGGTCAGGAGGAACCGGTACTATCGCCTTAAGGGATAGTAGTTTTTGTACCATCTCCTGCACTGCCTTGCACTTTGCGCTTGCCTTGCACGGAGACTGAACGAAAGAATCGGTCACTGGTCGCTGAAACTCCAATGCATAACCTTCTCGAATGACCTCTAAAACCCACTGATCTTAAGTGATTTGGACCCAGGCAGGGTAAAAACTCCCGCAACTGACTCCCTACGGGAACCAGCCCCATCTGGGTCCCCCTTCCTTCATTGTGATTTTCTGAGATTTGAGGAAGCGGAGTAAGCAGCAAATCCCCTGCCCGCTCCTGATTTCTACCAGGAAAACGTCCTCTCTGACTTTGGCCGAACCTCGGGGAACGGAAACGCCGAAACTCCCATTGCTGGCTCCTAGGCATGGGAGTTGAGCACTCCTGCTTCTGCTCGTCTTCTGGCAACCTATCACCCTTGAACTCCCCTAAATCCTTTATTAGTTTATCTAAATCTTCTCCAAACAGTAGTTTTCCTCTGAAGGGAAGCTTACTTAGTCTCACCTTGGAAGAGCCATCTGCTGCCCAATTGCGCAGCCAAAGACACCGCCTCACCGCGATTACTGAAGTCATACTTTTCGATAAACCCCGTATAAGGTCATAATGAATGTCGGCGAGATATGCTGCTCCGGATTCCAGTCTGGACGCCTCCCCAGTCGTCTCTTCCAAGTACTCTCCCTGAATTCGCTGCGCCCAGCGTAGGCAGGCTCTCGCTACACAAATAGAAGCCTGTAACGAGAGCACATTCACTTCAAAGACTTGCTTCAACAAGGTCTCTAGCTTACGGTCTTGGGCATCCTTGAGGGCTGCACTTCCCTCTACTGGAATTGTAGTCTTCTTGGTAACTGCCGAGACGGCTGCATCTATTCTTGGAGACTTAAACAACTCTCGATCTTGGTCTATCAGTGGGTAAAGATGCGCCATAACTCTAGACCCTTTAAGAGCGGACTCTGGCATGTCCCATTCTTCCTGAATCATCTCTTTAACCACTCTGTGTACCGGGAAAGCTCTCCGAGTCTTTCAAAAGGCCTGCAACAACGGGTCTTCCAGAGTAGAATCCTCCGCAGACCCCCTGGACGGCATATTAAGAGTCTTGAGAGTCTCGGCAATGAGTGCCGGTAACTCCTCTCTACGAAACACATGATCCACCCTCGCTTGATCCTCCTGCTCCGTAATCTCGCCTTCCTCCAGATCGTCGTCCAAGTCCAGGTCGGGATCCGGCTCCTCAGAACGTAGGCCCTCCGATATGACCGACTGCTCTGACCGATCCCTATCACCCCTGAATTTCTTCACACTTATTCCTGTCACTCCTGCTGTCAAAGGCGTCCCTGGCCTCTTCTCTCCCAGCTCCGCCTCTGCGGAACTGGCTGTAGGCCTACTCTGAGAGCTGCCCATGGCATGCTGGAGCAGAGCCATGAAATCTGGTGAAAAGATTGCCGCCAGGCCCCCAGGTAACGGCAGCTACGAAGTTGGGAGATCCGGAGAAGACATACTTGGCACGGCTCCAGAGAAGGCAAAGAGGGGAATACTTGCTCCAGAAGGGCCCTAGACATCCCCTCCTGAGCCTCCGCTACTGTATCTGAGGCTTGCTCCATAGCTGCAGACTTCTGACTGCAGCCCCTACACACTCCGGCATCCGACATGGAGCCCCTTCTAGCACCGCAAACTAAGCAGTGCGGTCTAGAAGGCATCCTGTATGATTTGTCGTGTCCTGCTACCCCCGATCACTACCGGAGCCCAGCTGTATGTTTGCTTGTTTCCCTAAACAAAGACAAGCACACCACCGTTTATTTATTTTTTTAAAACAAATGTGGCGCCTCTAGAGAAGCCCCCTCAGCCAAGTCCTCAAGAAAGACTGAAAAAACGAGGCTCCCTGGCTAATTTAAAACACTATCTGCAGCAGAATCGAAACGTGCGGTCTGGCCTGCAGCGCTGAAAGACGCGCCTCCTTGGTCTTTCCCTGCTTCTAGTCCCACCTAAATAACCCCCCCCCTCTTACCTTGTAAGTCACCAATCTGTGCCTTGTACCTTCTCCCCTCGTGCTCCACCGTTCAACGGGAGCTGCCGCCTTAGACCAAGAAAGCCGGCGAAAAACGCTGCTGCGAGCAGCAGAACTCTCCGTTGTCGGCTCACTCACGCTGGCAAAGCCTTCTGCATGCGGTGAGCCCCTCACTCTGCTGGTTCCTTACCCAATTTTGTGGGTTTGGTAACCAGATTCATTCTCCTTCCAAGGCCTCCTTTAGCAACAAATAAGGACATTGTACTACGCAGGGGGGGGGGGGGGGGAGGATCCAAGAAAAAAAAAAACAGGAGGGAAGGAGCACCTGAGCACCCAAAACACCCGATCAAGGGAGAAACTGAAGGGAATTTTTTTTTTTTAAATAAAGAAAGGATTAATTAACCTCTTCTGAAAAACTACTTTACTCTAACTCTATACCTAACTCTCCTTAATTGTTCCTCTAGTGAGACCCGAACTCCCGGGCTCACCAATCCTCCAGCTGCTTGGAGACTGAGATAACTGGAGTGAGGAGGCAGTTCCTGTGGTTATATACCAGTGACATAACAAGAGTGACATTTCTCAGTCTCCAAGATGCTGGAGGAGGATCACAACCCAGAGGTTTGGGACTAGACTGGAGGGACGATCAGGAACCATGTATTGCTCTTGATCATATCTAAATGCTACTACTACAGAAAAGTAGCTCCATTTAATATTTCTACATGACCTTAGAAACTACTGATAATCTCTACTGGTCGAAGGTCAAATCTTGTGCCTCTGTATTATATTGATCTTTAATGGTCTATAATGACCACCTCCTATGACAATCAATTCTTCGTTTTGAGGTTACAGAATGTAATGGATGTTGACCAATGAAGTTGGCTGCAATATAATAACTGTGTCCTGCTTTTTGTTTTCTTACAGTGTCCATCTGCTGAACCAGGGACATTTAAACCATGGGAAGTGAGAGTATAGTGGAGGCCTACGAGTGACAATATAGCAGAACTATTTAATATAACATACAAAAGGCCACGTACAGTTGACAGTCTAGCTACACTGATATTGTTGTGGTAGGGGAGAAGGTGAGAAAGTGCATCCAGATTTTTTAAAAAGAAATTTAGATGCACTGGGACCGATATTGAACCATGGCCCATTTGGTTAACTTTAACCAGATATTCAAAAACATATCCAGTCATGTCCCCACCATCAGGTTAAAGTTAACTGGATAACTTATCTGATTAACTTTAGGCCAGGTTAGTTTCCAACCAGACTTAACTGGATAACTTTAACCAGGTAGTCAGTGTTATTTGGCTAAAGTTTAACTGTACTTCAGGCACATTGCTCTCCCCTCCCACATCTAACTTTTACACTGGTCTGCAGTATAGGAAATTCTAACTGTAAGATTTTTATTTGTTAATTCCTGAAATAATCTAGATAAATCTTTGGAATTTTGGCCTCATTATGTTCAAATTCTGTCACTGCTTTCCATCGGTATTGGTAAGTTGTGAGATGTGTGCCAATTACTTCTGGTCCACCCCTATAGCTAGACTCGCTGAGTGGCACAGGAAGCAAAGCTGTGAGACTTCCGCTGCATGACTAAACATACTGTCTATCCTCCATAATTTATAAGTCATGCCCTTATGATAATTCTCCTAGTCCTACCATTGAATTTGCTAAATACTCTTATTTTATTCTATAGAGCACTTTGATTTAAAAATGCTTACAAATATATATGTACTACTAATAAAAATTACAACAGTTCTGGTTCAAGGCAAGATGTTTCATTTAATTTATTTGTAAAGTCGATTTGCTTCTGAGAAATATCTTGAAACAAAGTACTATAATATATTCATCATAATAAAGTACAAATAATATAAAGCTAGCATCTAAAACACCCAAGTACAAATTAATCATAATGATACATTAGAAACAATGCAAAATCAATTCAAAAGATTGGGCAACCAGATTAGTCCCTAAATATTATGTGGTTTGTTCAAATAACAAGGCTTTAAATTTTTCCTAACAGTCAGATAATGTTCTTTAACACACAAATCTGCTGGAACTGAACTTTAGAGCTTTTGTTTTACATAAAAGAACATAGAGCAGCAGGTCACCTCCCAGCTTAACAGAGGAAGCATATGAACCTTACTAGGAAAAGCGGAATGATCTTGTTGGAACATAATGGCACAATACACTGATCTGATATTTAGGCCCAAGCTGTGACTTGAAAATGTAGGAGGCAGTGAAGTAAGGGTCACTGCAGGGAAGAGGGTTTGTAATTGTACCCTTTGCGCCCCCCTCTTCCCCCCAATGGTGTTTATGGGCTTCAATATTTCAGTACCAGAGTTCAGTGGCATTTCACATCATACATGATTTTCCAGCTTGTGGCATGTCTCTAGTTATTGTTATATGTATTATCTACTCCTCCAATATGTTCAAGGCTATTTACTTAATTAGTTGTAGATTTCTCAAAACCACTCTTTTCCACGCATCTCACATCTGAGCTGAAGGATTAATTGGAACTGGGTCTCAGACTTTTATCAGTAGATATTACGGGATTGGCTCCCCGTTGTACTATCTTTGCATCAACGACAACAGTTTGTATGGATTTTCATACACTTGCATTCAAAACTTAATAGTGATTATCTCGATGGTATATGTCTATGAGCTGTACATGAATGCAATAAGTAGGAAAGACTTATCTTATGATTTATCTTGTCTTTATGCTTATCTTGACTTGCCCCGACGCCACCATTCGGCACCGCATTTGCGTTTCACGTAAGTTTCATCAGGGGTTCAATAGAATGCTGTAAATAAACACATCTTCTATATAATGCCAAGACGAACAACAGAATCTCTTTGATATTTTCAGCATTCCTACACATACCTTATTAAATTGCGGCGACAACTCCTGCTAGCGCTATCCAGCGTGTGTGTTATCGAGCTGGTCAGCTTAAAATAAAACGCCGCGCATGCGGGATGATGCTAACCATAGCCATTTAAATGTTTCTGGCTCTTAACCACATGACACATCCTGCCAATCACTCAGAGACATACCCCCCATTCTATAGCATTGTTCAGACCTCCCGGGGATACTGTTCCCAAACGGTATATACTATACAGCAGACTATAAAAAACAAGCTCGCAGGTTGATACAGGATTTCCAGCATCGGGGATATCCCAAGCAGATTGTCACCTCCGCGTATAAAAGAGCTTTATATAATAATCGGGCTTTACTTTTGAGTACCAGCAGAGTGAAGCAAACTGATGATATCCACATTAATTTAATAACGAAACATTCTCCTTACAGTAAACAAATTAAAAAAATTATTAAAAGTCATCTCAATGTCATAAGCGCAATACCATGGTTGGAACAAAAGAAAATCAGATGTGTCTGGACCAGGCATCAAAATTTTTTTTTTTTTTTTTAGTTTTATAAGTTTTTATTAGCAACTTTTTCATATACATTATCAACTTTGCCATAACATTACTATCAACCATCGCCCGTACATCAAACACTTCCTCCCCATGTACATTGCTATCATCCTATCAACTTTTTACAGACAACAAACCATTCCTGTCACTGCTCATACCATAGGGCTAGCTATCAGCTTGCACAGAAATCCATACCTGCAGTCCCCCCATTTTCATACCCCTGTGTAGTCCTAGGATCAAGGCGTACACACTGGGTACTGGACAATCTGATTATCCACAATCACATTGTACAGAATAGCATTACCCTGCCCCGTTCTACTATCCCTTACACCCCGTAAACTGGCAAGATTCATTCCTCTCTAACCCCCTAGTCTCCCTCCCCACCTCCCCCCCCAAACCCTCCCTCCCCCCACCCTCCCTCATGTAGCCATTTCCAAACCCCCGCCCACCGCTTCTCAACTTGTTCCCCTCTTCCCCCTCTCTCCCCCGTCATTTTATACATGGCATATAGGAAAGACACTCTTCCTGCAAAACTAGCTATGGAAGGCAGATTCGGGCCGCTTCCAGTACCAGGCTATTTCACTCCGTGCCGCTGTCACGCAATACCAAATGATTCTCCAGTCTCCTTCCCACCTCCCATCCGGTTTATGCAGAAGACACATCTCAGGACCAAGCACAATACTCGCCCCCACCATTTTATTAATGCACTCCCCTATGTTGCGCCAATACTCTCTCACTACTGGACACGTCCACCACATATGTAACCAAGAGCCCCGCTCCCCACACATCCGCCAGCACTCATCCGTCTGATGCACTCCTGCCCTAAACAATCTCTCCGGTGTGAGGTACCAGCGAGTCAACACCTTATAGGCATTCTCTCGCAGGGATGTGGCAATAGAAAACCTAGCTGCACCCATTACTATCACCTCCCATTCATCCACCCCCCACTCTACCCCTAAATCCTTTTCCCACTCTTCCATATACTTCAGCTTCCTTTCCCCTCTGGCAATCAGGCCTCTATAAATCCTAGAGAGCATCCCTTGTTGCCCCATGGAGCCTAAACAGGCCCCTTCGAACCACTCTCCTCCCCCTCTGCCCACCTGCTCCCTTCCCTTTTTCCGAATCACCGAGCACATCTGCAGATACGCGAACCTATCCGTCTCTCCTAAGCGGTATAAATCACGCATTCCCTCAAATTCTCTGCACTGTGTCCCGACCACTAGCTGGGAAGCCTGGGTCAGGCCCCGCGCCTCCCATCTCCGGAGTACTGCCGCCTTCGGGCCTATGCCTTCCGCACAACAGGCCTGCAGTGACATGGTTGGCGACCATTTCTTTTCTCCCACCAACCGCCGCCTATACCTTCTCCACACCTGCAGTGTATGTCTCACTATCGGATTCTGACCTCTGTCTCCTCCCCCCTCCCATACTATCCGTTCTAATTCCCCTGGGCGGTACCCGTCCACCTCCATCCTTACCCACTGCTTATATGGTTCCCGCATCCACGCATAGACGGCTCGCAATTGCGCTGCCGCATAATACAAACTAAAGTTGGGGATCCCCATCCCCCCCTCTCCCACCGGCACCTGCGTCGTTCTGGCCGCCACCCGTGGCCTCTTCCCCCCCCAGATAAATCTCTCTACCTGTTGCTGTACCCGCCGTAATGCTCTTCGGGGTATCGGTATAGGCAATACTTGAAAGAGGAATAGAAACTGGGGAAGAAGCATCATCTTCACCGACGCCACCCTCCCAAACCACAAATAATACCCACGACTCCAGCCCTGTAATCGCTCCTCCACCCGCGCTACCAGTTTATGATAGTTCAATGCATATAAGGCCTCCAAATTCCTCCCCAGCTGTACTCCAAGGTATCGAATCGACGTCTGCGCCCATTTAAAGGGAAAACACCGTTGCCACTCCCGTTGCTCCCCCTCCTCACCTACTATTCTTAATATCTCTGATTTCCCCCAATTAATCCGAAAACCCGCCTTCTCGCCGTATTTCTGTATCTCACTCATCACTGCCTGTAACGTTTCTCTGGGTTTCGTGATAGTCAATAAAATGTCATCTGCGAAAAGGGAGATTTTGTATTCCTGACTTCCCACCCGAACCCCCGCCACCTCGGGATTGGCTCTTAACCTCGCCGCTAAGGGCTCGAGGGAGAGCGCAAATAATAACGGGGATAGCGGCATCCCTGCCTAGTCCCTCGTTCCAGTGGAAAGAACTCGGAATAACCTCCATTGACCCGTACACATGCTTTTGGGCTATAATATAGAGCCCCTATCCACTGCACAAACCCTGGCCCAAACCCCAATTGTCCCAATACGGAGTATAAAAATGACCAAGACACTTGGTCAAAGGCCTTTTCAGCATCCAATGAGACCAACAGAGTCTCCCTCCCCTTCTGTTGGGCCGACCAAATCACATTCAGCACTTTCCGTATGTTGTCTGCCACCTGTCGGCCCGGCACAAACCCCGCCTGGTCGGGATGTACCAGTTTCCCCAAATGCTTATTAAGTCTAGTAGCCAGCACTTTTGCCAACAACTTCGCATCTACATTTAATAATGAAATGGGCCGGTATGACGCACACTCCTGAGGATCCTTCCCTTCCTTATGGATGAGGGTAATACCAGCCCATCCCATGGTCTCCGCTAATTTCTCCCCCCTGCGTGGTCCATTAAACACCTTAATCAACGGCTGCACTATCTGGCTACTAAACTGTTTATAGAAGCGCGCCGTTAGGCCGTCGAGCCCCGGGGCTTTGCCGGCCTTTAACTCCTTAATGGCCTGCAAGACTTCCTCCGGTTGGATTTCTCTATCTAGCCCTTCCTGCTCATCCGCCGTCAATACCGGGAGCCCAGCTCCTCTCACATACTCCAAAGTATCCTCCCGCGACCCCACCTCACGAGCCTTATACAAATTGCTATAGTAGGCCACGAATTCCTCTCTAATGCGCCGAACATCTCGCACCCCTGCCCCCCTGCTCTTAATCTGAGAGATCCTATTCCACTCTCTTCTCTTCTGCAACTGCCTCGCGAGATATCTCCCCACTTTGTTACCCCCTTCAAAGTATCTCTGCTTCATCAATTGTAGGCGAAACTGTATCTTTTCTGCCTCTATTGCATTAACTTTGGCTCTGAGTTCCAAGACTGTCCCACTATGCCGTCTTCCCCCCTCTTGCATATCCCTCTCCTCCGCCTCGCGAAGTTGTTGCCGCAACTGCTCCTCACGTGCTGCCCTCTCCCTCTTAATACGTGCCCCCCACTTAATGAACACCCCCCTTACCACTGCCTTAAAGGCATCCCAGAGCACTCCCTCTTTTACTTCTCCTCCCCCATTCTGCCCAAAATACTCTGGAATTAGACTCCGTACTTCAGTTACCACCCTCGCATCCTCCAACAGACCCTCATTCAATTTCCAAAATTGTCGTCCCTTATCTTCCCCTGCCACCCGCACTTGTACCACCACTGGGGCGTGATCGGACCAGGTAATCGGTTCTATTTCCCCTCCCGTGATCCTCCCCGCTAACTCCTTCCCTACCCATATTGCATCTAATCTAGAATACGTCCCATGTGCTGCTGAGTAGAAGGTAAATTGCCTTCGGCCCGGATGAAGCATCCTCCACACATCAATCAAGTCATTCTCCTGCACAAATTTCTGATAATACTTCCTATCCTTCCCCCTCCCTTCTCGGTGGCCCGTCGTGTCTCTCCCCACCTCCCAGGCCAGATTGAAATCCCCCCCACAAAGCATCACACCCTCCCCCATTACCGCTACCTGCTCTCTCAGATCTTTCCAGAACTCGGTTTGAGCTCCCGTAGGGGCATACACATTCACCACACAGAACCATTCCGTCCCCTGCTTCACTCGCAGCAAGAGATATCGTCCCCCTTTATCCCGGGATATCAGCTGGACCTCAGTTTGTGCTTCCCCCTTAACAAGGACTGCGACCCCGCCTTTCTTTTTCTCTTTAAGATTAGAAGCGAATAGGCGATGCTTATACCCCCTGGGTTGCACCAGTGCCTCGTGCTGTTTCTGTAAATGTGTCTCCTGCAACATTACTATATCAGCATTGTGCCTCATTAATTCTTTATACAATTTCTGTCGTTTCCATGATGAATTTAATCCTTTAACATTCAACGTTAGTATTTTCAATTCCCCTCCTACTCCCCTTCCCCCCCTTCCATCCCGCTGACTCTGCCTCTGCCCCCCTACCCCCCCTCCTCCCCCCTCTTCCCCCCCTCCTCCCCCCCCTTCCCCCAGTCTTCCTCCCCCATTCCCCCCTCCCCCCTCCCCCCCTCTCAGAAATCTCCGCTGTGGAGACTCAACTTCCATATCAGCGACTCCTTCCACCTCCCCACCAGATCTTCCCCCCTTAGCCCCCCTTCGCCCATCCCCCCGTACTCATCCCGCTCTCCCCGCTATCCCTTCTCCCTCCTATCCCCCACCGCTTCCCTCCCCTCTAAGCACCTCTCTTCCCCCCCTGTACATTACCTACCGCTCCCTCCCTTCTCCCGGTATCCTATTACCCTATCCTCGCCCTCCCCCCAAGCCTGTCAACCCAGCATATTTAAAGATACCAGTCCTTTGGTGGAATATCACCGCTCAGCCAGTCTCTTGCTCTGATGCCGGACTCCGGTGACCCCCTTTAGACGTCCTGGCCAATCTCCTGCCGCTCGCCCTCTGCCATTTCGCACTCTCCATCTTTCCTGGTCTGGATTCCATGCGTGGAGAAGTAGCGGTGTTATCAATCATCTCAGGCAGCTGTTCTGCTCCCAGCTCTCTCAAGGCTTTCCAAGCCTCCGCGCTGGATCGTACCGTACGCGATCACCCTTTCACCGTGATCAATAATCCAAATGGAAACAGCCACTTATATCGCAGGTCTGCTCTCCGCAGGTAGGCCGTTACTTCTCTGATCTCCCTCCGTCGTTGCAGCGTTCCCTGGGACAGGTCTTGATATAACTCCACTTTATGTCCCTCCCATTGGAAGCTTCTCAACTTACGGCTGGCTCCAAGCAGAAGTTCCTTGCTTTTGTAGGAGCTCAGGCATACTACTATGTCTCTGGGCCTATTGTCTCGTATTGGCCCCAGGCCTCTATGTGCTCGTTCTATGTTCAGGTGGGATACCTCCGCTTCCTTCCCATATCCAGCTTCCACCAGGAGGCTTTGGAATATTTTGTAGGCCACTTCCTCACTATTCTTGTACTTAAGCTCTTCCGGCACACCTCGCACTCGGAGATTGCATCTCCGGGAGCGATCTTCGAGATCTTCTGCTTTGGCTTTAAGGGCCTCTTGCGTCGTCTGCAGTTCATCCCAGCTCTGCTGGAGCTGCGTCAGAGTCTCTCCTTGACTATCCAGTCTAGTTTCAGCTTCGTCCACTCGTTCGCCCAGCTCCAGGATGTCTTGGCGCATCGTCCGCACGGCCTCCATGATTTCATTTTTCACCCCACACATCTCCACCTTCAGTTCTTCCTTTAACTCGAGAAGCCACTGCTTAATCTGTTCCGCTGCTGTCAAGCACTCCTCGCCACTTTCACTCGCTCCCGGGCTGTGTGGGGTTTCCTTCTCTGGTTTGCCAGATTTCTCCCCTTCCTTCCCTCCTTTAGACGTAGCATAGGGGGACCTGAATTCAGCTAGTTTCTTTTTCATCAAGCCCTCTTTTTTGGCACTTATTTTCTCCATGATAGGTCTGAGCCCTGCACCCCCAGCCGACTACCGGGCCTGCACTCTGGGCTCACCTCCTTCCTTTTGCTCTTGGATGAGGGGAGCGGCTAGGCGTTATACCCGGACCTCCACCACGGCTGATGCTCTTCCCAGGTGATATCTGGCTTTTGAAGAGCCTCCCGGAGGGCCCACTTCTACTCCTCACCTGGCTGGTGCCACTTCTCCCACTGCTTTCCTCTGCCTGTAGGTTGCAGCCTGGCTCGGGTTTTTGCCACTGCTCTGCCCCCACCACGTGGCCGACTGCACTCCTCCGATATAGCTAAGCACCACAGCGTTGTGCAGGGAGGTTTTATTTTAGCCTTGCTTTCAGCTCTCCCCGACTAAAGCAGGCTGCTCCCTGGACGGAGTGCTCCTCTGCTTCTGCCGCTCTCTCAGCCCACCTCCCGGCTAACTCCGCTTTCTCGTGGTCGGCTCACCTCCGTTAGGCCGCACTTCCCACGCGGTGCCTAGCTGCCGCTCCAGCGGCGCGTTCAGCGTTCCGCTCTCTCGGGTCACCGGTGAGGTTGGGCAGCTCTCCCTTAGCCTCTCCCGCTCTCCTTTCCGCCCAAAACAATGCCCGTAGGGGCTATCGCAGCTTTAATTAGCGCATTGGTGGCAGAGCTCCCGCGCTACGCCGCCATTCAGGTGGATGACGTCACCGGAAGTCCTCAGGCATCAAAATTTTAAGGAGAAACTTAGCCCCACCGTGCTCAGACCATTAACCGCTATTTCACTGAGAAGTAATACAGGACATCATCCCTGTGGAGAATATAATATATGTTCTATATCGGAAGACATTATGGACTTTGAATATAACATTACGTATCATTTGCGCCATCAGACTTCCTGCAATACTAGTTTTGTCGTATATGGCATTAAATGCCCATGCCAACTGTTGTATATTGGCAAAACGATTCGATCATTTAAAGTCCGTATGAATGAACATCGTAGTCGTCTGCGATGCAAAGTACAGGAAGCCCCGATTGTGGCACACTGTTTACAGCATCATCATGAATTTGAGGATCTTAGATGTTTTTGTCTGGATAGAGTTTTAACCGGACAGAATGGTAAGACCATAGAACAATCATTGATCATTAGAGAGCAATGCTGGATATACCGTTTGGGAACAGTATCCCCGGGAGGTCTAAACAACGCTATAGAATGGGGGGTATGTCTCTGAGTGATTGACAGGATGTGTCATGTGGTTAAGAGCCGGAAACATTTAAATGGCTATGGTTAGCATCATCCCGCATGCGCGGAGTTTTGTTTTAGGCTGACCAGCTCGATAACACACACGCTGGATAGCGCTAGCAGGAGTTGTCTCCGCAATTTAATAAGGTATGTGTAGGAACACTGAAAATATCCAAGAGATTCTGTTGTTCGTCTTGGCATTACATAGAAGATGTGTTTATTTACAGCATTCTATTGAACCCCTGATGAAACTTAACGTGAAACGCAAATGCGATGCCGAATGGTGGCGTCGGGGCAAGTCAAGATAAGCATAAAGACAAGATAAATCATAAGATAAGTCTTTCCTACTGTGATAAGGAAGCTTATCATAGCTCAGGTAGGAGCTATAGAAAAGATGATGTGACTCTGAACAAGCAACCTGTCAGTTCTGGTAGAAGCAAGAAAACAGAGTTTTCACATAAAAGACTACCAGTCCCAGAATGCACCAGGTTCCCAGCAGCCATGAGAGGGGCTGAAGTGAGAGAATGTAGGTGCAATCAAGAGAGCTATGAGGTAATCCCTAAGCACTCATCTCAAAGGGCAGGGCCTGATTCAACACAGCTGCGCTGTGTTAGGGAGCAGCACACATTAGAACAGGATAAGAGTAGAGCTTATTCTTCAGGAAACAGTTTCAGCTACAGAGGGAGGAAGAGATACAGAGACAGCAACGGCTACGAGCTCAAGCACCAGTATCACCTGGAGAAACAGAAGCCAAGCCAAGCAGATAGAGAGAGAAGGAAACTCTCTGGAAGGAAGAGAAGAAAGGCCATTGGAAGGTCTGGGAGATTCCAAGGCAGTACTCATACTGGGAGGTATTCCAAAAGCCAGCAGAGTCCATTGGACTGGATTCAGCCAGAGGAATGGAGTGGCAGAGATAGGAATCACCAGTGGCTACCTGGAAGAGAGAAGACTGCATGTGGAAGGGACTTTCAGACCAAGGCCAGAAGGTATGTGAGAGAAGATCCAGTGTCCAGGGATCAAGATTGGAAGGCTGGACATCAGAATTGGGTTACATATTGGCCAGGCTATACAGAGAGGAATAATGATAGCAGGAGAGGCTCAGGTATGAACACTGATCCAGACCCTATCTATAACAGAGAATGGCAGCCAGGGAATAAGCATTCTCATGATAGTGCCTTAATGAAAGACTCGTCTGTGCCAATGTATGATAGTGACCATATGCTGATTGATGAAGAGGGAGATACAGCAAATGAGACTATTTACATGGACTGTTCTTTATCTAAATGCTATTGCTAGTTTTCTATGAGCAAACACATCAGCCATCACAAAGAAACCTAACTTTGTTCTTTATTTCCACTGCAAACAGCTCTTAAAGCAGGATTTGGGCTCACACAGTAGCAGCCAGCCAGCTAAAGGCTTTCAGCTGGTCCATTGATAGTAATTAGGGCTGCACCTGATTGTGTGTGTGAGCAAGGGAGAATCACTGCTGAGATCGGCGTGGAAAATAAGCAGAAGTTAACCTAACCAGCAAAGTTTATTCTTTACTTTGTGCCTTTGTATTTGGTAATTACTTGCTAAGAAAACATTAGCTAATTGCCTGACAAGCTGAAGGTTGTTTTCTGGTTTACTTTGTGACTTTTTGTTATCCATTTTAAACACTGCAAGCAAGTAACCTCATTTATAGTGCTATCAAGCATACATGTGCTGGGTAAATTAAACCCCATCAATAAAAGAAGTATTTTATTGATCTTACCACTTGGTTTCACAACTCAAATTATTGTCATCAGCTGTGTTTGGGAGTGAATGAACTACAATACCCACAATACCTTGCAAGAATCATATGAATATATGCATCGTCAAGATTGTGTAAGTTCTCACCCTAGGCAGCCGTCTGACACTACTTATTGCATTCATGTACAGCTGATAAAAATATACCATCGAGATAATCACTATTAAGTTTTGAATGCAAGTGTATGAAAATCCATACGAACTGTGGTTGTTGATGCAAAGATAGTACAACGGGGAGCCAATCCCGTAATATGTACTGATAAAAGTCTGAGACCCAGTTCCAATTAATCTTTCAGCTCAGATGTGAGATGCATGGAAAAGAGTGGTTTGGGGAAATCTACAACTAATTAAGTAAATAGCCTTGAACATATTGGAGGAGTAGATAATACATATAGCAATAGCTGAATCCTCTGCGAAATAGACCTATAACTTTTTGAATGTCTCTAGTTAGGCTTATTTTCATACACAGTGGCATTTTTAGGAACCTGATTGGTACTGAACATGCTCTGGGGAGAAGCGGAGGCATAGCCTAGTGGTTAGAACACTGGCTTGGTAACCAAGCAACCAGGGTTCAATTCCCACTAGCACTCCTTGTGGCCTCGGGCAAGTCACTTAACCCTCCATTGTCTCGGAAGAAAGGCCTGGCAATCTACTTCCAGTGACACTGCCAAGAAAACCCAGGAGCTTCTGGGTTGCCAGGAGTCAGGACTGACTCGAAGGCACACATTGCATTTTGCATGCTCTGGGGAAGACTTTTTGCAAATAAAGAATATCTGTATAAGAGTGAGTTTTGTCTGTGCCTCAAATAGCTCCTAACAGGATGACCAAGCAGACCTCCCAAGCCCATAGATGTTCCAAAATGGATCATGGGTCCTAAGTTAAAACTGGCAATTGTAATTTTCTCACCAATGTTGATGCATTATTTTAAGCCAACATTATGAGGATATTTTCAGTACCCCAGCTAGAAGGAAGATCTGCGAGTGTTTCTGTATCCACAATATTTCTGTCTCTATGGATCTTCAAAGAGGAATTGGAAATCTCCAGTTCTCATGTACACCGATCTGCTTGGTTTTCAGGCATGATCACTCACATTTGTTCATAAACAGGTATAAATAATCATACATATATGTATACATTACGGTATTTTCTACTCTACCTTCCTAAGTGTGATCTCCACCCACCCTCTGCTCCTATGCACGCTCATAGTAAAGGTTTGTGCCATCAAATCTACGTGTGTACTTTTATGCTGGTTACTCATTTATAAGAGCCCACATATGCTTGAAAATTAAATAGCCTCTTTTAGGCACCTATATTCACGCTTAACATAGGTGTCCTCTTAGAAAATTACCCCTGTGGAAGCAGATTCTGCACTGTGCATATCTGGGCCATCCAGACGGCTAAAATATGTACAGGGCCAATATGTACCTGATTCCATAACCGCAGGAGCAATATGTTCCCACAGTTTCAGAATCAGGGCACTTAGATTGCACACAATTCGGAGGAGGGAGATATCCACTGATATAACTGGCCAGCCCTCCCAAACCTCCAGCTGATGTGCCGGTGCAGCAGTGTCCTGTCACCATGGCACCGGCACGTCCAGCCGGAGCAACCAAGTACAAGACACCAAACTGACCACTCACCTCACCATTCAGCCCTTAGGGGTTCCCAAGGATGGGACAGGGCTGCAGATGCACCCCTTTGATGGCACGATGGGGTAGGGGGCTGCAGACTGCAATGGGAGCGGCACCCAGCACTTATTCCACCTCCAGGGTAGAATATGCCAGGCATACAAGTCACTTCCAGGGGACATACAGAGGCCTGACCTGAATGGCCTCTATACATACAGGTATCTGGCCACCTACCCACTCTGTCCTCGCTCCGCCACAGCGCTGCCCCCCCGCACCGGTCTAGTGGTCCCTGCACAACTGCCCTGTATGTGCAGAGAGACAAAGGAACAGAATTAGGTGCAGGGGCTTTACACGGGTTGGATGTCCAACCCGGAAGCCCAATCACACTATTCGCAGATCAGAATGACCCCCATAGTGTATATGTACACATTTATACCTTATTTGGAGCAGGTGCAAATTTGTGTGTGAGAATATGTGCGCTGCTGGGGATGCTCTGGGTGCCTATAATAAACAGAAGGTCAGTTATGATTTGGACATCGAAATCATAGAGATGTCTCTGTAGTCATTCCACAAATGATGTTTACAGATGTCTCCAGTGCAGGAATATCCAATAGGCACAGGGTTATGATGGAGGCACAATGGACTTACACATCTCCATTTGATTTCAGGGACATCTACAGGCACAAATAGGCATCAGGAAAGTGCTTCTTTTGGCCTTAAAACATCCAGAGAGTTTAAAGTTAAATGGCCAGTCTAAAATCACAAAGACCCACACTGGGATATGAACCCTAAGCCACACTGCTCCTAACCCACTACTTTAACCATTATGCTATTAATCATCCGTGTTCCAAAATGCTATTCTGGGGACATCTTTTTAGACGTCTCTATAGACATTTCTATTGGCCATGTCCACATTTCTGAAAATTGTGCCTGAATTTGCACGTGCCTGCTTTTTTTTTCCAGACGTTACGACTTTGACATTCCACTGTGAAATGTGGCTCATAGTCACCTACAGTGTCTTTACAAAAACAGGCATATTTTTGGAACTTCAAAATAAGCACACTGTTATAAAATTAACCCCATACATTTAAGTCTGGCTGCAGAGGTAGCAGGTCTAACTTTTTACAGATAACTTATCTATATCAAGTTATGTATTTCTCAGCCAGCTTAATATTGCTCTGCTGAAGTCAACTTGGAGGACTTCAGCAGGTCTTGATCATGGTAGCCTTGATTGCTACCATAATCCCCCAACAGCCATGTCGGGCCTCCACCCCTACAATATTGTCAATGCCGCAGTGCTGTGATCCATGAACTAAAATAGCACTGGCCTCCCTGCAGCACTGATCCCCATCGGGAGCTACCTAGGGGAGATAGGTGCATCCCCCCCCCAATTAAACAGTATCCTGGCTAGCCAGTCAGGCTAAGCCCCCCCTCCCTCTTCTCCCCCATCAAATACTGGAAAAGTGGGGGTGCCCCATAGCCTCCCTCTCCTCCCTGATACTTAAAGGCGAAATTTAAACCTTACCTGCTAATTGTCTTTCCTTGAGTCCCTCCAGTCCAATCCAGTACATGTGGGTTATCTGCCTCCACCAGCAGCTGAGGACTGAGCATGCCAGAACTCTGATGTCACAGTACATGAGCTCCCCCTTCAGCTCCAGAATCCAGTATCCTATTGACAATGTAGACTAAGAGAGAACATCAAAAAAACAAAAATCTTTGCTAGGACCTAAGTGCCCAGCCTGAGGCAACAGAAGTATCATACTCCAGAACAGAGTGTACCGCCTTAAACTTATAAACTTAGAACTATGTACATAATGAAGGCAAGCTGTGCTGACAGGATAATACTTACCAAGGCGCCCACTCACCCACGGAAGATCTCAGGTCATCTACAGGTGTATGGCTAGCTCACACGAAGCAGTGCGGCCTAATGGTTGAGGCAAGTTGCCAGAGGACCAAGGATTTGAATTCCAATCGGGACCACCAACCTTGGGCCATAAAAACTGGGGTTTCTGGTCCCACAGGTGGTCCTTCTGGCCTTCATTAAGCGACTTAACCCTCTGCCTCAGGTACCAAAACATAAATTGTGAGCCCTTCAGGGACAAGGGAAAGAGGAATACCGTAATCAACTGTATGCCAAACTGACCTGTAGGCAATCAGTATACTCAAATAAATAACTGACTCGGAATATGTGACTGTAGCAAACACTGGCAGTGGCGAGACATCAGAGCTGGTGCTGGTTCCTGGTCTTCCTTCCTCGCTCGCCCAGTCCTTCTGCCAGCATTGAGAAAAGGCTGAGAATAGATTGTCCAGTGGGCCGGGGACCTTGCGTCCTGGACATCAGAGAGAAAGAGGGGCTAGGATCTGGGAGCAAAGCCCAAAGAGAAAGGGAAACTGGTGACTGACATTGTAGCTCCTCCGGACGGCTCACTCCACAGCAGATCCCACGACTGCATCTCCAACCCCATGTAACACCATGAGGACCTCACACACTTATTACAATCGACATCCCCCCATTACTGGAGAAATTACCTTAGCCTGATAATACAGTCTGTGCAAAGAAATGCAGTCTCACTCTGCAAAGAGTGCACCCAAAAATCATGCCTAAGCAATTGTGAGCACATACCAAATGCACATCTATATATACGGGTGACTCAGCACCTGTCACCCAAACAGTGCAGTGAACACGTTTGAACATAGGCTGAATGCATGGAGCATACACAGAGTATTGACTTCCGCTATAAAACCTTCCAGTGCCCTGGAGCGCTAAGTCCCAGATTGTGCTACCTAGACACCCTTCTCTTCACCCTCAGCACGGGCCCTTTAACAAGATGGCACAGACGGGTCAGTGCCCCTGCTAAGTGCTTAAAGCACTGCTTTGACAGCACAGGCTCTAGAAATAGATGAGAATTTCCTGGGAAGGGCATGCTAAGTGGAGCTATGAAACACACAGGCCCCCCCCCCCCGCCTTTCCTGCAGTCAGAGAAATAACGGTGGGATACACAGACAACCTTGCAAGTGGAGGTCTTAGAGGTTGCTGCCTGTGTGAACCTAATGAAGAATACGATTTCGTATTTTACAACCCCCCCAGGGTTGGGGGCACCGAATACTATATGGAGAAATTAGACCTTACCTGCTAATTCTCTTTCCTTGAGTACTCTCCAGGCCAGTCCAGGTACAGTTGGGTAGTCAATCCCTTCCAGCAGCTGAGGACTGAAAGCTCCAAGTTTTACTGACAGCTCCCATAGCTCCCCCTACTGATAGGAAGCCAGTCACGTATTGTCAAAGCAGCAAAGCAACTACTGATACTAGCTAACTGAAAACCAAAAAGAACGGTAACCTATCACATAAAAAAAAACCCTTTATGAGCCCTGAAGAAAAACCCCGCTCACTGATTCTGAAAAACCTGAATGGGGCATTTGTGACCCTGGGCATCCAATTTGTTGTGGGGTCTCCTTATGTCTTTTTCTTTTTTTTTTTTTTTTGAAACAACCTAGAGCCCCCCACCGAACAGGAGGACCCCCAATATCCTCTTCCAGGAAAGGCGACCAGCAGCCGCAACTGCGGACGCCCTAAGCCACCGAAAACTGACTGCTACACCTCCGAACCACCAACAAAAACACCACTGCTCGCAGAACCGACGGGCGGGACCTGGACTGGCCCAGAGAGTACTCAAGGAAAGACAATTAGCAGGTAAGGTCTAATTTCTCCTTCCTCTTCGTCTCTCTGGGCCAGTCCAGGTACAATTGGGCAGTACCAAAGCAGTACCTAAACTGGGAGGGAACCTCCGAGCCCCGCTACAATGGCCGAAGCACCAACCCTGGCATCCCCCCGGGCCATCACATCCAATCTGTAGTGCTTCGCGAAAGTATGTAAGGTAGACCAGGACGCCGCCCGACAGATATCCGCTGGCGGAGTTAAAGCCAGCTCAGCCCAAGACGTCGCTTGAGCCCGCGTGGAATGAGCCCGAAGTTCAAGCGGAGGCGACCTGCCCTTTGCCTGATAAGCTCCCGCTATAGCCTGCTTCACCCAGCGAGCTATGGAAGCTTTGGAAGCCGCTTTCCCCTTGCGCGGCCCTCCAAACAGAAAGAACAAACGATCTGACTTCCGAAACGGGCTTGTCCTCCGCAAATACGCCTGCAACACCCGACCCATATTCAACTTATGGAGAGCCGGGTCCAACGCATCGCCTCTCTGAGATCGAAAGGTGGGAAGCGAAACGGGCTGATTCATGTGAAACCCTGAGACCACTTTCGGCAAGAACGAAGGCACGGGCCGTAAGACTACTTTCTCATCTGAAAAACGCAGGTACGGTTCCTGACAAGACAGCCTGCAAATCTGACACCCGTCTAGCCGAACACAAGGCTACCAGGAAGGCTGTTTTCCAAGATAACTCGTGCAAACCGACGGAGGCACCAGAGGCAAACGGCGGTTCCGTCAAGGCATCCAGCACCAAATTCAAATCCCATGGCGGTACCACGCGTCGAAGCAGTGGGCGGATTTGCTGGACTGCTCTAAGGAACCTACGCACATCCGGATGACTAGAGAGAGCATGCCCTCGCACCCTCCCTCGAAAACACGCCAGAGCCGCGAGATGTACCTTGAGGGTATTCAGGGCCAGACCCCTCTCCAGCCCGCCCTGAAGAAATGCCAGGACGTGCGGTAAATCGGCTGACGCCGGCCTAACACCTCTGTCGCTCGCCCATGCCTCAAAAATGCGCCAAACGTGAATATACACTAAAGAAGTCGACCGACTCCTAGATTTCAGCATCGTCTCGATCACGGCCCCGGAATAACCTCGCCGACGCAACCGTCGCCTTTCAAGAGCCAGGCCGTAAGCAAGAATCGATCCACCTGAGGCATCAACACCGGCCCCTGACTCAAAAGATTGATCCGCTCGGGTAATCGCCAAGGGGGCTCTACCAGTAGACGGACTAGATCGGCATACCAGGGACGCCTGGGCCAATCCGGCACAATGAGAATTACCATGCTGCTGTACCTGGAAATTCTGCGAATGACTCTCCCGATCAAGGGCCACGGAGGAAACACATACAGCAGCTGGTCCCTCGGCCAGGGCTGGGCCAGTCCGTCGAGACCTTCCGACATGTGCTCCCTGCGCCTGCTGAAGAACCGAGATGCCTTGGCATTGGACTGGATAGCCATGAGATCCATGACCAGCTGGCCCCAGCGAACTGTGAGCTCGTGAAAAACCGCCCAGTTGAGCTCCCATTCACTGGGATCCAGGCAATGGCAACTGAGATAATCTGCCTGAATGTTGTCCTTCCCGGCCACATGAGCCGCCGAGAGCGCCTCGAGATGCAGTTCCGCCCACTGGAGCAAGCACTGACTCTCCTACAGCAACTGTGGACTGGTTGTGCCTCCCTGTTTGTTGATGTAGGCCACTGTTACCAGGTTGTCGGAAAACACTCGTACCGCACGCTGTTCGAGGAGATTCGCAAAAGTGAGTAGCACCAAACGTATCGCTCGGAGCTCCAAGCGATTGATGGACCAAGCGCTCTCCTCTGCCGTCCAGGACCCCTGCGCCACCTGAGCCAGACAATGAGCCCCCCAACCGTTAAGACTGGCATCCGTTGTGACCGAAACCCACTCCGGATCCCGTAGCGGTACTCCTGCCTGACAGTGCGCCGGAACCTGCCACCACTGCAGATCGTCCCAAACATCCTTGGGGCACACCAGTCTCTGAGACATGGGATGAACCTGAGGCGATCACCTGGAGAGTAAAGCCTGCTGCAGGGGACGCATGTGCGCTCTTGCCCACGGCACGAGATCCAACGCCGCGGCCATGGACCCCAACAACTGTAAGTATCTCCAAGCCATCGGGGCCGACAGACGCTTGAAAGCGGTCACTTGCGACACAATCTTGCAAACCCTGTCCGGCGGAAGCCTCATCTCTCCATTCCTTGTGTCGAACAATGCTCCGAGATAAGTTAGACCTTGCACCGGCAGAAGACGACTCTTCGCCCAGTTGATGACCCAACCTAGGTGCTCCAGAAACTGCACCACTCGCGCCGTCGCCGCTACCGACTCCTCCGGAGACGCAGCACAAATCAGCCAATCGTCCAGGTAGGGATGTACCTGAATCCCCTCTTTGCGCAGAGCTGCCGCTACCACCACCATCACCTTGGTGAATGTACGAGGTGCAGTGGCCAGACCGAACGGTAAGGCCCGAAATTGAAAATGCCCCATGGGGACCGCAAACCGTAGAAACCGCTGATGCTCCGAGCGGATGGGGATGTGCAGATATGCCTCTGTGAGATCTATAGATGAAAGCCACTCCCCGGGCTGTACTGACCGAATCACGGACAGTAAGGTTTCCATCCGAAAATGCGGAACCCGTAAGCACCGGTTCACGTGCTTGAGATCGAGAATAGGCTGAAAGGAGCCCTCTTTCTTGGGGACTACAAAATAAATCGAGTATCGACCTAAACCGCACTGGTCGAGAGGCACCGGCACCACCGCCCGCAGGAGAAGTAAGCGCTGAAGAGTGCTCGAGACAGCGTCCCTTTTGGACTGCGAAGCAAAGGGGGAACGGATGAAAGCGTCCGATAGCGGAGTAGCGAACTCTAGTGCATAACCGTCGTGGATGATCTCGAGAACCCAGAGATCGGAAGTGATGGCGGTCCAGGCGGAGAGAAACCCCTGCAAACGTCCTCCTACGGGAAACTCCACCTGGACCAGCCTCGCTTCATTGCGGCTTCTTAGCGGAGGTGTTCGGGGCGCCAAAGAACCCTCTGCCAAAGCCTCGGGCCCCACGAAAGGAGTGACTCCTGGAAGGAAACCTATCCCTCTGGTAAGGAGCAAAGCGAGACCCCCGGAACCAACGGACCTCTCTGCCTTGCCCTCTCAGCATGGAACCCTTCTTGGACCCCCGAGACCGATCTTCCGGCAGACGACCCCCTTTGGAGTCGCCCAAATCCTTAACAATCTTCTCCAAAGCTTCCCCAAAAAGGAGTTTGCCCTTGTAAGGGGGCTTGCTGAGGCGGGATTTCGACGAGGCATCTGCCGCCCAATTGCGAAGCCAGAGAAACCGCCTAGCCGCAATAACGGAAGCCATAGATTTAGCGGAAATTCTAATCAAGTCATAGAAGGAGTCAGCGAGATACGCTGCCGCAGACCCGAGCTTGGCACCGTCTGAGGACTCCTCCTCCTGTTTCACCGGACTTGGTTCCCCCTGAATCCAGCGGATAGAGGCCCTGGAGATGTAGGCTCCACAGACGGAAGCCTGTAATGCCAATGCACTAGCGTCAAATGCTTGCTTCAAAAGAGCCTCCAACCGCCTATCCTGCAGATCCTTAAGGGCCGCACCACCTTCTACAGGAATAGTGGTTTTCTTAGTGAACGCTGACACCAGTGCATCCACCTTAGGCATTTTCAGTAACTTCTTCTCTTCCTGAGGAACAGGGTAGAGGCGCGCAATGGTCCGCCACCCCCTCAGGCTAGCCTCCGGGCATTCCCATTCCGACTCAATCATCTGTTTAATCACTCTGTGAACTGGGAAACAACGCTGCTCCGGTTTGAACCCCTGCAGCAAGGGATCCTCCAAAGGCTCTTGAGGGACTGCTGGCAGCGTTATATTTAAGGCTGTGAGAGATTGCCCAATCAGAGCTCCCAACTCCTCTTTCCGAAATACCCGGAACACATGCGGGTCCTCCGCAGGCCCCAGTTCCCCTTCCTCCACATCAAATGCCCAAGACTCCGGCGCAGAGTCAGACAAAATTTCCCCTTCCTCAGGAAGGAGGGAAGAAGAAAACTGAGCATCCAAAGGGTCTGAGGCCAAGTCCCTACGTGGACCTTGCGCGGAGGTTCCTTCCCCGGGATCAGAGAACAAAGAGTCCTTAAAAACAACAGGTTCCTGTGCCCCAGAAGCCTGGCTCTCCATAGGCTGAGCAAGCTTTATTTATTTATTTACTTACATTCTCTTATATACCGCACTATTCTGCATCAGTGCGGTTTACATTGAACAAACTGAAATTACATTGAACAGGGCATTATAACTTGGAGATAACTATATTTTACAGGGAACATGGGCTATGGAGGGTTAAGTGGCTTGCCCAAGACCACAAGGAGCACCTGTGGGACTAGAAACCCCAGTCCTTCCGACCCAAGGTTGCTGTCCTCTAGTGGGATTTGAACCCCCGACCTTCCGGCCTGAAGTACCTTGCCCCAACCACTAGGCCACTCCTCCACTTTAAAGTATAGGCCTTATGTAAAGCTAAAATAAATTCAGGGGAAAAAAGAGAAGCCAATGAACCCTGCACTGCAGGAGAAGGAGAAAGGCCTGTTTCCTCAGCCACCTGCGATTTCGGGGACTTTGACTTCTTTTTCCCCGAACGCTGCAAAGGCGCGGGAGAAGTCGTCTCTGAGGACAAAATGGCTGACGTTCCCGCCTTTATCGCTGGCCCCTGATCCTTTTCCTTAGGGAGATCTCCCGAGCCTGAGCCCTCCATAGCACAGAACCCCGAAAAACCACTAAAAGACAAAACCACGAAAGAAATCCAGAGGAGAACCGAACAGACGGAAAAACAAACCCGCGTGAATAAAGCACGCGGCTACAAGAGTTAAGCCCGCAAACCCCCGCCGGCCCAAACAACCACCAGAAACCGAATTAGTGCACCCGGAACCGGCAGCACGCGGTAGGGAGGCCCGATTCACCACCCCCGATCAAGGCAGAATCGCACAAGCTCTCACCTACCTGCTGCGCCGGCGGCGATGCTCCCGATTCCCAACACACGCTGCTAGCGGGCCGCGGAGACCAGGAAGAGCTTCGGGGAGAGGATACTGGGGCTCCCAGATCCTAATGTTCCCCCCCGGTACAGCGGCCGATCAAGTGAAAGCAGGCTCTGCCTTCCGATCAGCACCAAATAAAGAAAAACAGGCTTAAGAGCGCTGTACCTCGTTCTAGTTAGAATGACTGATATGCCTTTGATGTGCCCGTTATGGGGAGAAAGAAGGGCTGTTCTTGCTGTAGTGCTCTGCTAGAGCCAGTGAGCAAGGCCTGTTGGAATATTTAGTTCCCTTCTATCTAGAAATAATTCCCCAAAACGCAGCCTAGAGTCCAATTCGTTTCTCCTGGGAGCCTGCCAGAGACACGTCCTATCCAGCTGCTGAGGACTGAAGACTGGCTTCCTATCAGTAGGGGGAGCTATGGGAGCTGTCAGTAAAACTTGGAGCTTTCAGTCCTCAGCTGCTGGAAGGGATTGACTACCCAACTGTACCTGGACTGGCCCGGAGAGACGAAGAGGAAGTGATTCATGAGCAGCCTTGCCATCCGGTGGCCTTTAGGGCACCAGAGCCCAACAAACGATACAGAAGTTAAGGGCTTTAAATCTTGGTCATATAATCTTGATTTGCAGAACATTACAGTTACTTGTTTAGTCACTAACCCCTGAGAGCCCATGAGGTGGCCCTGTGGTTATTTGTTCCCTGACTTGCAGAGATCAAATCTGATGATGGCTGCATATACACGGTCACAGAAAGGCACCATTGAGTGTACCAGCTGCCCTCCGGTGGCCATAGGCCGTAGCACAGGCACTTCTTGGTTGACACTTTAACTGTTATTATTATTATTATAATATATTTTTTTATATCCTAATGTTTCCTAAACCTGTCCCTATGAAACCACAGACGTTTGGGTAACTTTCCCTATAGAATACATTTGCAGACCGTGAATATAAAAAAGAGCTACCATCTCAAGCACACTTCCAGCCTGTTCCTCCTTCCAACTACAAGTTAGGGCTCTGCCCTTGAAGAACCTAAAAGCTGGAAATTTGCCTAATATCCCGGGACTTAACAGATGCTCCTCAGAGACATGATTAGGAGGGAAAGAACATGTGGCATCAGAGATCAATGCCAAAACTGCTGTCCTATAAAACTAAGAATAAACTTAAAAATAAAGAGGACTGACAACGCCCCCCCCCCCCCGAGCCTCAAAAAACCTACAAACAAAAGAAAGAAACACTAGACCTAAAAATCTAGCTATTCTGCCTGTTGTCTTCCTCACACTGGCAGCTCGCTGCAACTCCCGCCACGTGGTCCAAATACCTAGAGAGAAAATGGCTGTCCCTTTGACAGCGAATTTTGGCGCCAAGAACAACAGCTGCTGCAAAAAGGAGGCCTCAGCAGACTAACAGAGCCCGAAGGCCTTACCTGCAGGGCCGAAAGCCACGCAGCCTGCTCCTACCGCCTTGAATTCATCCGATCCTCAAGCCACGACGAGGACCTCTCAGCCAGTTCCACAGAGTAAAAGTAAAATCCTGCAGCAACGGAGAGGCTCCGTCTCACAGAGCTTCAGTGTGGCTGTACGGGTCCCGGAGCTCTCTCCCGTACCGTCAAGGGAGAGAGATCCACACCGACGAATGCCTGCAGTAAGTGAAAATAACTGAAAAGGAGGGAAGGCGAGAGCTGCTACTAATTTAAAGAGCCAGGCTCAAATTTAAAATTACTGTAAATATAAGGAAATTTGCTCCTAACAACTAAAGGGAACTAATCCTGATTGCAAATTAACCAAAGGTAACTGAATTAAAAGTAAAATTAAAGGTAAAAACCTAAAGTAAAATCAGAATAGACTTTGTCAAACTAAATGCTCCTTATCTGTTCCCCCAAGCGAGCCCATAAGCTAGGCTCACTACGTCCTCCTGCTGCATGGAGACTGGACACACTGGGAGTTGATGGGAAAGACCAGCAGGCTATATCCAGTGATGTCATGAGTTTGACATGCCCAGTCTCCAAGCTGCAGGAGGAGGTTCTCTACCCAGAGGTTGAGGACTAAACTGGAGGAATGATAAGGAATGGAATTTATACTAGACCATATATAATCTAATTCTCTGGAATAAAGTTAGACCTAGAAGAAATCTATATACCACATTTTATGCAACTTTGTTTATTATCCTATTGGAATTTCCTTTTAATCAGACCTGCATCCCAATTAGACCTTGACAAATTACCTATATGTGCTACATTTTATGAACTCCTTGGCACAATGCAAATACCATGACAAGCATTAGCAATAGATCAGAGAAACTGAGATAATATTCCACCTAACCTGGCTTAGGTTCCACCTCCAGGCAGGAGCCCTGGCTGTGCTGCTGCCCTGCCAACAGTAGCAGGATCCAAACTGACTAGGAATTGGTTTGGTCCCAGCCCTCTCGCGTACGTGATGGCCCAGTTGCTACACTTCGTGTGGAAGCATTGCAGTGGCCGTTGCCCTCCATCAAGGTGCAGCAACCTGGCTGTTGCCCTGCGGCCCGATCCCCCACCTGACAAGGTTTGACGGCATCGGGGGCTTCTCCCGATGCCACGATCCTCTCATGCTGTCAAACATTGTCAGGCGGGAGGATTCCCATCACTGCAGTGCTGGCGTTTCAATGCTGTGTTCAGCCTGGTTTAGTGAATGTGGGCCGCAGCAGGAACCAGCCCAATCCTGCCACTGCTTCCATCTTTTTTTGGGGGGGGAGGTGGGGAGGGTGCTGTAGCAACAGTTTAGAAAGCAGCAGCTTTGTGCTGCTGCTTTGGTGCCCTTGGCAGGCCATGTGCTTTGAAACACATAGCCTACTGCTTCTTGACAGTAAGTTTCATCGGAGGGAGATCAGAAGCGGCAGGCCATGTATGCCGATGTACATGGTCTGCCTTGGGCACCAAAGCAGCAGCACAAAGCCACAGTGCTGCCCACCAAGGCTTGCTGCCTAGCCTGCCTTGTGGATGGGCTGGTCATGGGTCCATTGCTATCAGGTTCAGGCAAAATGAACACATTTGGAAAAATTGAATCAAGTAACACAGATACAGATGACATGTGCATGCCCTCATATGCACAGAGGGGTAAGGAAGAATTTCATGAAGCATGCTCTGCATACTTGTACTGAGGAAGACGTAGGGATGTTACCCATGACTGAAATGGTATCTTAAGGTGATGCCACGGAAGAATTGAAAGAAATAGCGATACACCGGGAAGATATATTACAACTATTTAATAAACTGAAGAGTAGCAAATCACCTGGACTGGATGGTATACATCCAAGGTTGTTTAAAGAACTGAAATATGAGATTGCAGACCTATTAGTAATCTGTGAACTATCATTAAAATCATCTGTAATACCTGAAGAATGGAGGATGGCCAATGTAATACCGATTTTTAAAAAGGGTTCCGAGGTGATCTGGGAAACTACAGACTGGTAAGCCAGATGTCAGTACTGGGAAAAATGGTAGAAACCATTATAAAGAACAAAATTACTGAACATGTAGATAGTCATGGCTTAATGGGAGACAGCCAACATGGTTTTAGCCAAGGAAGGTCTTGTCTTACTAATATGTTATGTTTTTTTGAAGGTGTGAATAAACAGGTAGACATAGGCGAGTTGGTTGATATAGTGTATCTGAATTTTCAGAAAGCCTTTGACAAGGTCCCTCATAAGAGACTCTAGGTGAAATTAAAAAGTCATGGGATAGGGGGCAGTGTACTATTGTGGATCAGGAACTGGTTAAAAAATACAAAGCAGAGGACAGGGCTAAATGGCCAATTTTCCCAATGGAGAAAGGTGAATAGTGGAGTACCCCAGGGATCTGTACTGGGTCTGCTGCTTTTAACATATTCGTAAATGACCTGGAAATAGGAATAACGAGTTAATCAAATTTGCAGATGACACAAAATTATTCAAAGTTGATAAAACCCATGAGGATTGTGAAAAATTGAAAGAGGACCTTGATAAACTGGAATACTGGGCATCCAAATGGCAGATGAAATTTAATGTGGACAAGTGCAAAGTTATGCACCTAGGAAAGAACAACCCAAACTATGGTTACACCATGCAAGGTTCCACATTAGGAACCACCCCTAGAAAAAAAGATTTAGGCGTCATCGTGGATAACATATTGAAACCATCTGCCCAGTGTGCCGCTCTATATCGTTCCATGGTGCGACCACACCTTGAATATTGTGTGCAATTCTGGTTGCCATATCTTAAAAAGGATATAGCGTTTTTTTACAAAAGGTACAGAGAAAAGCCACCAAAATTGTAAAGGGGACTGAAGGATACTGCTATGAAGGGAGGCTAAAAAGGTTAGGGCTCTTCAACCTGGAAGAGAGACGACTGAAAAGATATGATAGAGGTCTATAAATTAATGAATGGAGTGGAACGGGTAAACGTAGATCGATTGTTTACATCAGAATATAGAAAGACTAGGGGACATGCAATGAAGCTACAAGGTAACCTATTTAAGACTAATAAGAGAAAATAGTTTTTCACTCAACGTGTAATCAAACTCTGGAATTCATTACCGGAGATGTAGTAAAAGCTGTTAGTGTAGCTGGGTTTAAAAAAGGTTTGGACAAGTTCCTGGAGGAAAGGTTCATAAACCATTATTAAAGGGGACCCAGGATATCCACTGCTTGTCCCAATACAAGCATTGTGGAACCTTTCGGGAAAATTGCTAGTTACTTGTGACCTAGATTGGCCACTGTTGGATCCAGGATACTGGGCTTGATAGACCTTGGTTTGACCCAGTATGGCATATCTTATGTTCTTATGTTATTTCTTAATCCAAAAATCAGAGGCGTCATTTTCTGTGAGAGCTTAAGCTGTTTTATCAGAAAAAAAGGTGAGAAAGAGACATATTTAAAGGCAAGTCTCATTGGGTCTTCTTCCTACTTGTTACCATTCCCTACCTGAAACGTTGCCTTTCTCCAGGCACTCTTTACTAAAGATTTTCTCCCATTTTGTGTCTATGGGAAAAATGCTTAGTAAACAGGGCCCCAGAAGCTTCATCCCTTCTCCAAATATTTTACTCTTGTTATTCCAGAGTTACCAAATTACCCAGTTCTAGGAGTGAGATCTTTGAACAGTTTTGGTTTTTAAATTTGTCTAGCAATGCAGTATGATATTTGTCCCTTTTACCCATTGAAATCGGTGCTGCAGGTCCCATAATGCATCAGGATGAGATTACCAGACTCCAAGAACAGGGTAATTTGGCAACTCTGCTCTTCTCTCTGAACCCCCAATTACCATGCTAGGGCAAAGCCAACCAATAGGCGTAGTAAGGGGAGGAGCATAGCGGATGGCAGTCCTCAAATGTTTAAGGCACAAACGGTGATCTGGCGGGCCCCACTTTCCTTACTTTTTGCACTCCACACCCGTAAGAAGGGAAAGTACATGGCTGGCCCAAACCATCCTAGCGTTTCTTAGGAAGTTACAAAATACTCGTGCTGTGGCAAAGTGCAATCAATGAATAAGTCCAGGAGTCAATTGACAGGGTCCAAGCCAGTTTATTGTGCACAGGCCCAGTCAGTCAAAGCTTCAAAAGGAACTGAGCAAAAGTTTATACAGAGACATAACCATTTATACCTCTTTTTCAGTTTGATACATGAGAATTTTCTATTGGTTCCAACTCGATACAAGCAAACTTTTCATTGGTTATACATTCCCTTCATTTGTCCAATTAGAAATCCCTCCGGAGTCTAGCAACCGGCCCCCTCCCTTAGGATTGCTTGAACAATGGTACAGTTCTTAATGTCGTTACTTTTCTACTGCAAGGTTAACTTTGGCTTCAGGAATGCATATACTGAAACATTTCTGTTCTTTCACATACAAGAGAATAATAGAAGACTTATGGATTCATGAAAACTTCTTATTAAGCATTTTAAAACAGTTTTCTTATTTTTCACAGATTTTTTGGTTCTTTTCTAGCTTGTGCTGAATCAGGCCCTGCCCTTTGAGATGAGTGCTTAGGGATTACCTCATAGCCCTCCTGATTGAACACACGTCTCCCCACTTCAGCTCCTCTAACGGCTGTTGGAAACCTGGTGCATTCTGGGACTGGTAGTCTTTTATGGGAAAATTCTGTTTTCTTATTTCTACCAGAACTGACAGGTTGCTTGTTCAGAGTCACTTCACCTTTTCTATAGCTCCTTCCTGAGCTATGATAAGCTTCCTTATCACATACCCCCCTGCTTAAGTTATTACGGACTGGTGTCCCTGGTGAAACTTCTTCTCTACAGTCCGTAATACGGGAAAGGGCATCCGCATTCTTGTGTAACTTCCCAGCACGATGTTCAACTTGAAAATCAAATGCCTGTAAGGCCATGTACCAGCGTGTCAACCTGGCATTGTGGTTCTTCATTTGCTGCAACCACTTAAGTGGGGCATGGTCTGTGACCAACTGGAACTTTCTCCCTGTAAGGTAAAACCTTAACGCCTCCACTTAATAGCTAAACATTCTTTTTCTATTGTGGAATACTTTTGTTCAGCCGGTGACAACTTCCTGCTCAGGTACATCACAGGATGCTCCTCCCCTTCATGACACTGGGATAGAACCGCTCCTAGCCCTACATCCGATGCATCCGTTTGAACCAGAAAGGGTTTCTTGAAGTCCACCCCTTTCAGTACCGGTCCTGTACACAATTTTCCTTTTAAGACTGAAAACGCTTTTTCAGCTTCAGGTGTCCACTTTAGCTGGTTTGGACAATTCTTCCGCAGCATATCCGTGAAAATTGCACTTTCCTCTGCAAATTGCGGTATAAATCTGCGGTAGTATCCAATAAGTCCCAAGAAACTTCTTAGTTGTTTCTTTGTTGTTGGAGGGGGAAAATTCCTGATGCTATCTACTTTACTCATTAGAGGTTTAATTTTTCCTCTTCCCACTAGGTGGCCCAGGTATTTTACCTCCCTATTTGCAAAGGCACACTTCTTCGGGTTTAAAGTGATTCCCGCTTGCTTCATAGAGCACAAGACTGCCCTGATCCTCTTTAGATGCTCCACCCAGGTGTTACTATGGATTATGACATCATCCATATATGCAAAAGCATAATTTTGGTGGGGTCGAAGTACCTGATCCACTAACCTTTGGCAGGTAGCCGCTGCTCCATGCAGTCCGAAAGGCATCCTCTTGAACTGGAAAAGGCCAACGGGGGTGCTGAACGCAGTCTTCGGCTTCGACTCCCTGGTGAGAGGGATTTGCCAATATCCTTTTGTCATATCAAGGGTGGTTAAGTATTGAGCCTGTCCCAGCTGGTCCAACAGCTCTTCAATTCTTGGCATTGGATATGCATCAAAAACTGATATTGCGTTTACCTGCCGGAAGTCAATACAAAATCTTAAAGATCCATCAGGCTTAGGCACCAGGACTATGGGGCTATTCCAGGGACTCTTTGACTCCTCTATTACTCCCATGTCCAACATCTCCTGGACTTGTGCCACTACTTCCTGTCTCTTGGCTTCAGGCAAGCGGTAGGGCCTTTGACGAATTAATTTCCCAGGTGGAGTTATTATTTCATGGGCAACCAAATATGTCTCCCCAGGTATGGGTGTCAACACATCTGGGAATTCTTTAAGCAATTTCCTAATTTCTTCCTGTTGTACCACTGTCAGGTCCTCACCTATTTGGGGCTCTGATTTTTCTTTACAATCAGATACCTGGGGTCCCAAATCTTCCTCTTCATTCACCTCCCTCTCTCGGGCACAAGTGGCAGCTAGGCTTTTAACCCCTTTGACGTCAGTAGAACCAAAGCCTTTGGTTCCACGCTCAGAATTTTCCAGGGATGTGACCTCCTCCACAGGTGGAAAACCCAGCCTCTCACAGATCAATTGGGCAATTCTGTCTCCTGTCTTCACGTGATAATCATTCTGTCCAAAGTTAAATAACAGAACTTTAATATTGCCCCTGTAATCGGGATCAATTACTCCCGCACCCACATCGATGAAATATTTAAGGGCTAATCCGGACCTTGGGGCTACTCTCCCATAGCATCCAATAGGTATTTCCACTTGGAGACCGGTGTCAACCAGGGCTCTCCCTTGGCTAGGTACAGTCACATTTTTTATGCTGCACAGGTCAAACCCCGCAGCTTGAGGGGTTGCCCGCTTAGGAGCTTGGGCCTTCTCTGTGACCCTATGGTACTTTAGGACGAATGTCTGCTTTGGGGTAGCTTGGTCTTCTGGACGCTTAACCATCTTTTTAGCTGGGGTCTGAGGACTTCCAAATAAAGGCCCGGGAGCTATTACCATTAAACCTTCTCCCTCCTTCTTTCCTAGTCCTTCCACTAGACCCTGCTTAAATCTTGGCCATTCTCTTCCTAGAACCAAATCAAAGGGTAGCCTAGGCACCACTGCTAACAGGACTTCCTCTTGTTCCCCCAGGCACTTAACCTTTAGCCTATAGGTGGGATATGATGTTGCAGCACCATGAATGCATCTGATGTGAACTTGGCTTTCAGGGGTTCTAGGCACAAATCCTTCTTGGGCCTCTATCCTCTTCCAAAGCCTTTTTGACATCATACTCTGGTCTGCCCCAGAGTCTAACAAAGCATTTGTGGTAATTCCTTGCACATCAACCATCAAAAGAAATCCTTCTTTGGGCTGTTTTAAATCCACACCCATTAAGCTAGTGTGTGTCTGGCATCTCTTTTCTAAATGTCCCCATTTTCCACACTTGAAACATTTCTTTCTATTCCACTGTGTCATCTGGTTTGATACAGTACATTCATTTTCAGAAACATTTTTAATTATTTTCTTTTCTGATACAGCACATCTTCCCTCAGCACCAATCTTCAGAGGGCCACCCATTCTATGGCAAGCCTGTGTGGCTTCAAAGAATCTCTCTGCTAGCATGGTTGCCTCTCCAAGATTTTGGCAATTTTGCTGTATAAGGAAAGTGTGCAAATCTTTAGGGACCGCAGACATAAATTGTTCAAGCATTATAATGTCTAATAACATTTCTACCGTCTTTTGCTCAGGCTCCAACCATTTTACAGCTAAACCTCTGATTCTCTGACTCAGAGCCCTGGGTGTTTCACCCACTCTCAATGTAGTAGCTCTAAACATTCGCCTATACTCTGAAATAGACAACCCTAGGCGATCTCTAATAGCAGCCTTTACATCCTTATAATTCAAAGCCTGGGCTGCTGGCATTGCTCTGTAAGCTGCAAGCGCCTCTCCAGTTAATGAGGCTGCCAGCCTTACTGCCCACTGGGTCTCTGGCCATACTAATGCTTGTGCCACTCTTTCAAAAGACTCTAGAAAATCATCAACATTATCATCTGGAGTTAGCTTCCCAAAACTAAATGCCCCAATCCCTTGATTGAGTCCCACACTGTCCACATGTGGTGTACCAGTATTTACTGCTGGTCTTGCATCTGTTCCACTTTGGTTCTGCAGCTGAACTAGGGCTTGCACCAGATCAAGCACTGGCCTCTGCTGTTCCATTAAGGCTTTCATAGCAGTGTCCTGAGCCTGCTGTGCTAGCTCCTGTTGCCTGCTAAACTGGGCTGCCATCCAATCAGCTAGTTCCCTTGAATCCATCTTGATCCCTGCAAGAAACAAAGAAAAAAAACAAAGTGCACCACCTTCCAAACAGGTGTGTTTTTTTTCTACTTTTTGTTTTTTCAATTACCCCTGTGCCTTACTCCCATCCACCACTAGACATGCCCAGGTACTTATTACCTTGTGTCAGTGATGAATCCAGCTCTGCACAGGGTCTTTTCCTCCTGGGACAGCTTCCTGGAACATCCACTTCTCCTCCAAAGTGCAGTTGAGGGAAAATCTTTTTTTTTTTCAGCTTTAAACTTGAACTTTAGTTGTAATCCTCAGCAAGTAAATCCCTTTGTGCAAAAGCAATCCGAAAAACTACGCCATTTGTCAGACGGCTGCCTGGGTGAGAATCTTCACAGTCTTGGCAAGTGCATATATCTATATGATTTGCAAGGTATTGTGGGCAATGCAGTTCATTCACACCAGACACAGCTGCTCACAATAATTAGTTGTGCTTTTGGGTAAAGCCAATAAGATATTTATTTATGGGGTTATTTCTCCCAACACAGATATGCTTGGTAGCACATAAATCAGGTTACTTGCTTTCAGTGTTAAACTTGGAAAAAACAAAATAAGGAAAACAACATTTTAACTTATCAAGCAATCAAAAGCAAAAGAAATAAGACCTGGTTGATAACAAACTGGTCTTTTCTGTAGGCTTAGCTAATATCCTCTTAGCAAGTATCAAACAACAAACCAAAAGCCACAAAGAAAGAAAAAAAACTGTTCTTTTCAGGTTAACTTCTTATATCTTCCCACATAGATTCAGAAGTGATTCTCTCCTAGCTCACAAGCAATTAGGTAAGGCTCAATTGCTAGCAGTTATCCAGCTGAAACCCCTTAGCTGGCTTGCTTTCTACTGCGTGGGTCAAATCCTGCTTCAGGAGCTTTCCTGAGTAGATTAAAGAACAAGTTTGTATTTCTTTGTGATGGTTGCTGTACTTTATAACAGAAAGTTACCAAAGGAGTTTAGACAGAGAGCAGTCCATGTAAACAGAATCTTCATCTGCTATCATTTCCCCTTCTTCAACAAGCATGGGTTCAATATCATGGATTGGCACAGATGAATCTCTCAATGGAGCACTTTCAGGAGAATACTTGTTTCCCTGCTGTCTTTCAAGGTTATAGCTAGGGCATAGATCAGTGTTCATACCTGAGCTTCCATTGCTGTTAGAGTTCCTCTCTATATAGCCTGGCCAGTATGTAGT
This sequence comes from Ichthyophis bannanicus, assembly GCA_033557465.1. NCBI lineage: Eukaryota > Metazoa > Chordata > Amphibia > Gymnophiona > Ichthyophiidae > Ichthyophis > Ichthyophis bannanicus. The sequence goes on along the minus strand of CM066033.1, from coordinate 363,047,518 downwards.
CCAGTTCTTATGTCCAGCCTTCCAATCCAGATCCCTGGACACTGGATCTCTCTTCACATACCTTCTGGCACGGGTCTTAGGGTCCCTTCCACGTGCAGCCGTCTCTCTCACAGGTACCGTCTGGAGATTCCTAGCTCTGCAGCACCATTCCTCTGGCTTTCCCCAGTCCAATGGTGTATGCTGGCCCTTGGAATGCCTCCCAGTATACGTACTGCTCTGGACTCTTCTAGACCTCTCAAAGGCTTTTCTCCTCTTTCTTCCAAAGGGTTTCTTTCCCTCTCTGTCCGTCCGGTTGGGCTTCTGCTTCTGATGATCCTCCTGATGATGAAGATGATCAAGCTCAAGCTGCTTCTCTGTAGAATAAACTCTACCTTTATTCTGCTTAGATGAGTGCTCCTCCCTAACACAGTGCAGCTGTGCTGAATCAGGCCCTGCCCTTTGAGATGAGTGCTTAGGGATTACCTCTTAGCCCTCCTGATTGAACACACGTCTCCCCACTTCATCTCCTCTAATGGCTGTTGGAAACCTGGTGCATTCTGGGACTGGTAGTCTTTTATGGGAAAATTCTGTTTTCTTATTTCTACCAGAACTGACAGGTTGCTTGTTCAGAGTCACTTCACCTTTTCTATAGCTCCTTCCTGAGCTATGATAAGCTTCCTTATCACAAGCTATAATGGGAGTTAGGATCCAGGCCTAACTTACAGGCCTTTCATAGTAGCAGACCATGCTAGGCCATAGCCTACCACATTCCCCCCTTTGATTATTCTCACCCGCAAGTGAGGAAGGGTGAGAATTAAATCACTTATTAGTCAATTAATACATTAGATGGGTGTAATGGCATCATCATCGTGGGGTATAGGATAATATTGCCACATAGCTAAGACTTTCGCAGCTACCTTCCACTCTATAGTGTTGTCAATTGATGATGTGATCATGCGTAAGCAAAGGGATAGGAGACAAGGGAGCAATAAGCACATGGCTAATATGAATAGTACGATAAACATAAGGGATTTCAGACCACCAATCCAAGAAAACAATGAACCAAACCACCCATCCATCTTTAAACTGTGCCAAGTCTGGACAGGCACAAGTGTCTGCTCTCTCATCTGGGTGGCTAAATCTTCAACTACATGTCCATTATTATCAATCTGTAAACAACAATTACTGAGATTCAACTTCCCACATACCCCACCTTCAGCTGCTAACAAATAATCTAAAGCTAAACGATTTTGATAAATAGCTGTGCGCATTTGCGTACTTTGCCTTGCCAGAAGGGTTAGTGCTTTGCTAGTTTCATTGGTTATTATTTCAACAACAGCTTGCAAACGTATTATTCGATTAATCATATAAACAGGAGTACGATATCCCCAAGTCCCATCCTGCTCCCAAGTAGCAGGTCCATAGTATGAGATGATTCTTTCTGGTGGCCATTCTTCAGATGACGCATCCCATTTGTCCCATTGGCCTATTTTCAAGGCCTCCTTCAGCTGTCGACTTCTGTACACAGGATATTCCAGCTGTTCTCCCTGGGATGTAGGCAGAAGGAAAAAGGAAGGTCGTATGGTTCCCAATACACATGCGCCTCCCCAATGGTGAGGAAGTCTGGCATATGCTCGGGTTCCGCAAATCCAGTACAGTCCAGGTGGTGCTTGCCAAGAATTATATGCTGCTAATTTAGTCCAGATACTGGCAAGTTTGGGGAACCGAACTAGAGGGTTGGAAGGTTCAGTAGTGTTGACTCCTGACCACCAAGATGTCTTCTTAGTGGTACTGTTGTAGAACTTCTGATTGAGACAGACCAGCTGCCCCACTTCCATATTAAACATTGGTCCATAGCGAGAAAAACATAAGTTACCCACAATGGAGTGGGCCAATACCCATTCACTTGTGGTATTGTGTATATTAGTCTGATTATACGGAACAGAATAGTTCAGTTCTTGTGCCTCCCAAGGCCATTGGTCTCCCATTGTTGTTCCTCCACAAAATAAACAGTCTGAAACATGGAGACTAGATGCAACTGCTTCCGCTAATTCAAGAAATAAGTTCTGGGAGGCAGGAGGAATTTCAAACTCTGATTTCATGGCTTCATAGAAGGAGTGATGTATACGATAGGGTGAGGATACATGGGTTTTGGTGTTTAATTGCAGATATAAGATAGTCCCAGGATCTACACCTCCTCCTGCAATACGCAACCCAAACTTGTATCCTTGCTTCCAGCGGCTGGGGTTGGCTATGAGGAGTTGTAGAGGATTACAGGCACCTTTCTGGCATTTCTTGGGTTCTAGTAGTCTGATCTTTGTTAGTTGCCTTTGCGATGATCTCCATCTCGTCCCGTCGGTGCATTCTTCCAGGTAGCAAAATATACACATTCCCATTTTGGGCAAAAGTAATCATGTCTAGATGAGGTGGTGTAGATGGTGGCTGCCGTACTCTTTCCTGTACACCGTCCCCATCCATAGGCTCCTTCTGGACACATGTATTTATCATCATGGTAGTATGCTCGCTCCCATGACCCACATCTGTGGTAAGCATTTCTGTTGATTGCATCGCAAGCATCAAAGTTCAGGATGATAGGTTTTGTGGGGTTGGTGAGGGGTTTTGTCGCATTCAGGATGGCTCCATCTTCATCATTCCAGCGTATCTCAAATGTATAGTATGATGGGTTCTGTCGAGGGTTATAACAAGTCTTACTTTTCCCCTTTGTGCAAATGTTCAGTTCAGTGCCATTATAAACACATCGGCTGACTGTACCAGTGCAAGTATAGTAGGAATGATAGAGCAAAGTCTGAGTAATCTTTTGTCCTGTTCGGGTGGTGGTTATGCAGGCTGCACAAGGGGGTAGGGCAAACGTCTTTTCCAGGATTCCCAAGATCACCACTCGCACAAGGCAATAGTGGAAGAACATTGTGATTACAATCTTTGAAGGTTAACTGGAAAGTTGAAGATAATGAACTTTGCTGAGTTTTCTGTTTCTGCTGTGATGGTCACTTTCGCGTGACGTAAGTGGATTCTGAAGATTCTCTATAAAGCTGGCTGTCTCCTCAAGGTGAGTCGCAATGGAGTCTCGGGATCATTTACTGATGTCCGTTGGCCAGGATCAGGAGCAGCTGCCGGCTTCACTCGACTGTGGTGGATCCAGGGTTCGAATTCTGCAACTTTCACCGCGGTGGGGGTTGACAGGATGACGACGTAGGGTCCCTTCCAATGCGGCGCCAGCGGGGTCTTTCTCCACTCTTTCACCCACATGGATGTTCCTGGCTTGAAGGGATGCAGAGGCTCGGTCAGGTTGATGGGTAGTCGGTCTTGCACCCACGTTTGGAGTTTCTGCAAAACAGAACCTAAAGCTAATAGTTCTTGTCTAGTAATTTCAGATCCTATCTGTCTCATGTCTCCCTTTATTCCCTGCACTATGGGTGGAGGTCGCCCATACAAAATCTCAAAAGGGGAGACTCCTAAGGATCTGGTGGGAGCTGAATGTATCCTAAGAAGGGCTATGGGTAGAACTTGGAGCCACTTTAGGTGTGTTTCTTGACAAAGCTTGGATAACTGTGTTTTCAGGGTTCTATTCATTTGTTCTACTTTCCCTGAGCTCTGGGGTCTGTAAGCAGTGTGTAACTTCCATTTTATTTGCAAAGCTTGAGCTAACTGTTGGGTCACTTGGGATACAAATGATGGACCATTATCTGACCCTATAGTTGATGGTATTCCAAATCGGGGAATGATCTCATGGAGCAATACCCTAGTGACTTCTCGGGCTTTCTCAGTTCGGGTGGGGTAGGCTTCTACCCACCCTGAAAATGTGCAGACTAACACTAACATATAGTGATATCCATTTGCACGGGGCATTTCAGCAAAGTCTATCTGTATATCACTCATGGAGGTCACCGACTGAACTCTTGGGGGTGGAACAGGACCTTGCTTGGCATTATTTTTGGCACATATCATGCATTGCTGTGCCACCGAGGCGGTCAGGGATCCTAGCAGTGAAATACAGAAATGGGGCCTCAGGGCTTTCTTCATGGCTGTTTTTCCATAATGTGTGGCTTGATGAAAAGCTTGAACAAAGACTGGCCCTAATGCTTCAGGGATGTCTGTAGGACCTGGAGGTGGACTACCTTCTGGGGGTGGCAGCACTATCCAGCCTTGTTATGTTAAGACTCCTCCCTCCTTTTCGCAATAATAGTCTAACTCTCTTGTAGTATATCGGGGTGCCCAGTAACTAAGGGGCACAGGGAATAGGGCTGCTTGCATTACAGTATCTTGGGTCCTAACTTGTCCTGTAGTGGCTGCCTTTCAGGCTGTGGCATCTGCAAATCTATTCCCTTGGGTGACTTCTCCTGCTCCTGCCTGATGACCTCGGCAGTGCATGACTGCCACTTGTTTGGGGCCCCATACAGCATCTAATAACATCAATATCTCCGGCCCATACCTAATGTCCTTACCCCCTGAGGTGATCAACCCTCGTTCTTTATACAAGGCTCCATGTGCATGCAAAGTAGTGAAGGCATATTTGGAATCTGTGTACACATTTATGCGGAGTCCTTCTCCTAATGTCAAGGCTCTGGTGAGGGCTATCAATTCAGCTTTCTGTGCAGAAGTTCCTGGGGTCAGGGCTGAGGACTCAACTACCAGATCAAGGGTCACCACTGCATATCCAGCACAACGATGCCCATTGATGACCAGACTCCTTCCATCTACAAAGAAAGTCCATTCTGGGTCCTCTAGAGGGACATCGGTCAAATCAGGGTGACTTGAGAATACAGTGTCCATGGTTTCTAAGCAATTATGATCAGGTGGCCCAGGACCAATTGGAAACAATGTAGCAGGGTTCAGAGCTTGACTAACTTTCAACTGTATCTGAGGGTTTTCACACAACATGCTTTGATACTTCAACATTCGTGCATTGGTTAGCCAGAAGTTTCCTTTGTGTTCCATGAGAGTCAGAACAGAGTGTGGCATGGTGACTTGAAGAGTTTGTCATAGTGTGAGTTTGTCTGCTTCGCCCACTAGGAGGGCTGTTGCTGCAACAGCTCTCAGACAAGGGGGCCATCCTTTTGCAACTATATCCAATTGTTTTGACAGATAAGCTACTGGCCGTTGCCAGGAACCAAGAGATTGGGTCAATACTCCCAATGCGTTTCCTTGTGACTCATGGACAAAAAGATGGAAAGGCTTCTGAACATCTGGAAGACCTAAAGCTGGAGATGACATCAGGGCCTCTTTCAAAGTCCGGAATGCTACATCTTGTTCGGGTCCCCAGTCTAGTGGGGATTTTTCCATTCCCTTGGTGACTTGGTTTTGCAATCAGGGCAAAGTTGGGGATCCATATGCGACAATATCCCGCGGCCCCCAGGAAGGCTCTTACTTGCCTCCTAGTGGTTGGAATGGGGATATTACATACAGCTTCCTTGCGTTCTGGTCCTAAACATCGGATCCCACTAGACAACTGGAATCCTAAATACTTGACTTCAGTTTGGCATAGTTGTGCTTTGGCTCTTGAAACTTTGTATCCAGCATCTTTGAGAAGGTACAAAAGTTTACTAGTAGCTTGTAGGCATTCACTATCTGAGTTGGTGGCTATGAGCAAGTCATCTACATACTGGAGAAGAACCCTTTTTCCTGGGTCCACTGGGTAACTTGAGAGATCTTGATTCAGGGCAGCACTGAAGAGAGTAGGTGAATTCTTGAATCCTTGGGGTAATCTGGTCCAGGTGAGCTGACCCCACCTTCCTGTTGTGGGGTCTTGCCATGCAAAAGCGAATAAAAGTTGGCTGGTGGGTGCTAGGCGCACACAGAAAAAGGCATCTTTCAGGTCCAGGACGGTGAAGTGAGTAGCCTCAGCGGGAATCAGTCCCAAGAGAGTATAAGGGTTTGGTACTACTGGGTGTATAGTTTCAACTGCATCATTTATTCGCCTTAGATCTTGTACTGGGTGGTAGTCCCCTGTCCCAGGCTTCTTTACTGGGAGAAGGGGGGTGTTCCAAGGTGACTGGCATTCCTTGAGAAGTCTGTACTTCAGCAGTTTCATCAAATGGCATGAATTCCTTCTATGGCTGGTCGAGGGAGAGGATACTGCTTCACATGCACTGGTTCCACTCCTGGCTTGAGGGTGACAATGACAGGGGGCTATGTTCTTCGCTAGGCCAGGTGGATTATCTTCTGCCCATACTTCAGGTGGGGCTATAAGGTTGGTAGGTATACAGGGACTGGTTGACTTTATTGAAGGTGCACTATAGAACTGCCATTCTTCTTCTCGGGGAACAGTAAGCACCATCAATCCAGCAGGCTTTGGGTTCACAGTCATTTTCATTTCTCCCCCTTCAGCAAAGGATATTTTGGCCTGAAGCTTGGCATGTCTCGGCCCAGTAGTGGAATAGGGCACTCAGGCATATACAAGAACTGGTGCGTTTTCTTCTGTCCCCCTAGTTCACACATGCGGTTCTGCAAGAATGGTTTTGTGGCTTTATTTCCAGTGGCTCCCACAATGGTGACAGATCGTGAGGACAGAGGAGCTACTGGCTTGGCTACTACTGAGTGTTCTGCTCCTGTATCTACCATAAATTCCATGTATTGGTCCCCTATCTTTAAACTGACCATAGGCTCCTGGGGACCCAGGGTGAACTTGGAGCCCGGTCTGGCCTAGTCTTCATCTATGTCATCCAGGTCATAGCCCGTTGCTACTGCCACTCCCTCAATGGCTTCTTCCCTCTCCTGCTGGAACTGTGTTCAATTCATTCCTCCTCTCCTTCGAAATCTTCCTTCGGGCCTCCAGGGACTCCCTCCTCCCCTTGCAGGGGCGGAGTCCAAATGTGGGCACTCATTTCTCCAATGTCCTTCTTCCTTGCAGTAGGCACACTGATTTGCACCTAATGGAGGCCTTTCGCTTCCGCGGCCTCTTCCACGTCCTCTGGTCCTTTGATTAGGAATACCTCCTCCACGTTGTTCGGTTATAGCAGCAGCAAGAAGATCTGCCTTCTTCTTCATCTTTCGTTCACTTTCTCTGTCTCGTTCATTTTCACGATTCACAAATACATTCTGAGCGACTTCCATTAACTGAGCTGTATTCATGCCCGCAAATCCATCCAATTTCTGCAATTTTCGTTTTATGTCTCTCTGGGACTGACTAACAAAGGCTGCATTTACCATGCATAGATTTTCCTGAGTGGCGGGATCATATGGAGTATACAATCTATAAGCTTCAGACAACCGCTCATAAAAGGCCGCTGGGCTCTCATCTGGACCCTGGAGAACTTCTGATACTTTCCCGATATTCATGGCCCTCTGGCCTCCCTTCTTTAGGCCCTGCAATAAGGCCTGGTGAAATCTGGTTAGGGCCGCCGCCCCCTTTCCTCATTTGGGTCCCACCTGGGATCTTCATTGGGGTATTCTGCAGCTGCTGCTTGCGGGGGATTTATTCCTCCCCTTTCTACAGGGTTCTCGTCTAACCAACGGAGGGGCTGCTTGCCCGATTCAGCCTCGCTCCTCAGTAGTGAAGAGGGTGGACAGGAGCTGGCGACAATTGGCCCAGGTAGGCTGATGGGTTTGCATAATGCTAGACATTAATTCTGTTAATTCCTGGGGCTTGGCTGTATAAGCAGCATAATGCGTTTTCCAGTTTAATAAATCTGTGGTGGAAAAGGGTACATAAACTAAGCTGGTTGGTCCTGGCGCCATCTGGCCCTGATCATTCAAAACAGGCATTCCAGGCACTTGGCATAATGGCATTAGGTGCCCTGCTTTCTCCTTCTTCTTGGGAGTTCTTAAATCATAAGGCTCCCAGACACAAATCATAAGGCTCCCAGACACAAATCTCCTTGGTGGGTGACCCTGAACTGGCAGGAGAGCCTCCGCTTTCTATCTCATCAGAGGACTCGAGTCCCCCTGCTGTGCTTGGGCCTGACTCGGGACTTTCACTCGGGGTAGGGCGCTTCTTAGGCTGCTGTATCGGTATTTGCTGGGGCTCCTCTTCGGGCTCTACTTCAGGTCGTGGTGCTGTGGGGACTAACTTCTGTGGGTGCTGGGGTAACCTATCCAGAATATCTGGGGACTCTGGGTCAGAATACACAGGCGGCTTCGCTTCCTTAGCCTTTTTGGTTCCTCTAGTAGTAGCTACAAATATTATACAGTGCTCCTCATAACAGCGCTTCATCCATGAGGGTTGCTGTTCACATACACTTAACCAGGAATCTATATAGGGGAACTGGTCAGGATACGCTCTCAATATGAGCTGATGGATTCGTAAAACTGTCTCAAAATCAAAGGTGCCCCCTCGGGGCCAAAAGCAGCTAATGCGGGCCACTCCCTTTCACATAGCATTTTTAATCTGGATGGAGTCATTTTTGTACCATAATCGCCCGAAAATCCTTTACGGAAATTCTTGATCATACATGCCAACGGAGTTTGCGTGGACTCCGTCCCTCCCATAATCTAAACGTACCTACGTACACTACCTACGTACTCAACGTACCTGCGTACGTTACGTACCCTACGTCCCTACGTACATGTAATGACGTACAAGACAACGAACAATAAGGATAGGTAGTATGGCTGCAGGTAAGGGGTCCGTACAGCCCTCAGAACACTGGGGGGACAAACACCACTCGCTTCCTCCTGTTTGCGACCTGGGCGCAGTCGCCCGGCCAGGAACTGTGCTACTTAGGAGTCCGCTCTCGCTCGGTCTATATTTTAAGACCTCTCACTCACACACGCAAGCATATTTCAACAAAATATCATATTTCAATATTTCAAGTGCCCAGGTTTTCTGACTGACTATTCCAAACAAGAAGGATCGATGGCTTTGGCTTCCGCTTTCCTTATGCGGAGCTTACTAGGACCGCCCTTATGGGAGGTGATCAGGCTCCCTTGTCTCGCGCATACTCATGCGAGATTTCCCAGTTAGTCTATACCAAATATACCAAATCAGTCTTGCGCACGCAAGACGTTGTTCCAGGCTGTTCTTTCTGACTATCGAATTACAAAAATGTCTACTCACCGGATCCGGTCCCCGATACCACACCAGCTTCTGAGTTGGAACCTGGACTCCCCCGGGTCGGAGGTGTTGGCCAGCTGGACCCGATGGCCCGCCGAGGCAGGCGGAACCCTCTCCGGCACAAAGGGGCCGGTGGCGCCTGAAGTTTCCCCCACGGTCGGACAGACACGGTTCCAACCGGGCCAAACCTCAAGGCGAATTACGTGGATTACTCACTTGAATACCATTTACCACTCGCACTTCCCGGCCAACGCACCAAGCATATGCTGTGGCAAAGTGCAATCAATGAATAAGTCCAGAAGTCAATTGACAGGGTCCAAGCCAGTTTATTGTGCACAGGCCCAGTCAGTCAAAGCTTCAAAAGGAACTGAGCAAAAGTTTATACAGAGACATAACCATTTATACCTCTTTTTCAGTTTGATACATGAGAATTTTCTATTGGTTCCAACTCGATACATGCAAACTTTTCATTGGTTATACATTCCCTTCATTTGTCCAATTAGAAATCCCTCCAGAGCCTAGCAACCGGCCCCCTCCCTTAGGATTGCTTGAACAATGGTACAGTTCTTAATTTCGTTCCTTTTCTACTGCAAGGTTAACTTTGGCTTCAGGAATGCATATACTGAAACATTTCTGTTCTTTCAAATACAAGAGAATAATAGAAGACTTATGGATTCATGAAAACTTATTAAGCATTTTAAAACAGTTTTCTTATTTTTCACAGATTTTTTGGTTCTTTTCTAGCTATAATGGGAGTTAGGATCCAGGCCTAACTTACAGGCCTTTCATAGTAGCAGACCATGCTAGGCCATAGCCTACCACACTCGAGAGCAGGGGTAAAATAAATATATACGTTAAACAGGCACACAGCTTTTATTTTTTACCTTTGCGTCAGCCACCAATATGCATTTCGCTTATCAAAACTTTATTTATTTTTACGTTAGTTACACGGTACTTAACCCACCCAAAACTCTCCGTAGTATGACACAATAACATCTCTTGTACTGCTATAATAATCATCCAGTTTTATAACCATGTAGAAATTACTTATTTTGATATTTGCCTGCTTTTTCTAACTTTTTCTTCCCGCCATTCGGCAAAACTGTCAACCGCTCCAAACCCACGATACAAGACCAAATGACGCATTGCAGGTACAGAGCAAGTGCAACCAATGAGAGAAATGCTACTTTATAATGTTGTAGCAAAGTGCAGTCAATGAATAAATCCAGGAGTCAATTGACAGGGTCCAAGCCAGTTTAATGTGCACAGGCCCAGTCAGTCAAAGCTTCAAAGTAACTGAGCGAAAGTTTGTACAGAGACATAACCATTTATACCTCTTTTTCAGTTTGATACATGAAAGCTTTCTATTGGTTCTAACTTGATACATGCAAACTTCTCATTGGTCTTACATTCCCTGCACCTGTCCAATTAGAAATCCCTCCGGAGCCTAGCAACCGGCCCCATCCTTTAGGATTGCTTGAACAATGGTACAGTTCTAAATCTCGTTACTTTTCTACTGCAAGGTTAACTTCGGCTTCTGGAATGCATATTCTGTAACATTTCTGTTCTGTCACACAAGAGAATAATAGAAGACTTATGGATTCATAAAAACTCCTTATTAAGCAGTTTAAAACGGCTTTCTCATTTTCCACAGATTTTTTGGTTCTTTTCTAGTTATAATAGGAGTTAGGATCCAGGCCTAACTTACAGGCCTTTCATAGCAGCAGGCCATGCTAGGCCATAGCCTACCTCAATAACACGTAGCGTTGTTTTCCTTTCAAATCCGCACAGTAAAATAGTTCATATAACATAGTAACACTTGTTTGGTTTTTAACGAAATTGTAAGAAAATATACAGTAATAGAGGTAATATATAACACTGCTAGAAACTAAAAGCGGTAGCTTCAATATTTATGGTAGTTCATGACTTGTATAGTCGATGCCAATTGAGTAGTTAAAAAGGCCTCAAGCGTAGCGAGGAGGCTGCTAAATAACTATTGGCGGATTAATACTAATGGGGGGTGTGGCTTCTGGTTCTCACAAGCAGTTGCCCAAATATCACCAATCAAAGAATTACTTAGATGGCAGTTGCTTTAATACTTTTATTTCAGCATAACAAAATAGCAGTGTCATGCAGAACAGCAAAGCCTGTCTAGAAATGGCAGACAGTACTTTCTCTCTCTCTGTAAAGGGGGAGAAAACACTGCCCACCCCCACCTGAAATGGCTGATTTATATACATTTTTCCTTGTCTCAAATGTCTGTTTCAAATTAGTTTCAGTGAATCCATCATAACTTCTTAGGTGTCAGCAGGGCCTCAGGCGTCCTGCAACACTTTTCCCCAGGGGAGAATCCCTTTACATTTATACATCTGGATCTGCTTTTAGGTCTGCTCATCTATACATGGCCTATGGCCTGTGACCTCTGCCCCTTCCTGTATTTTTCTTCTTGGCACTAATTGAAACCGTGCAGGGCAAGAGAGTGCTTTTGCTCATTAGTTTGAATTTGTTGAATTCCTAGCTTGGCCTGTACTTTCTTTTGCTAGGCCCCAATATTCTGCATACTCCTATCCAGAATATGGTTACCCAGAATCCTCCATAGCAGGCCGCATCTTTTATCTTATGGCAAGCATATACTCTCATATAACTATTGTCTTCTTGTCTTCTGTGCCATCCATATACTGTGTAGTTTCACCAGGCAAGGGTGCAGTCATATAAAGCCAATATATACAGCAGACCTAAAGCAGACTTAAATCAAATTTCCCAACATTCTCCACTTTTTCTTTTCCCTTTTTTTTTTTTTGTTTGGGGGTTAGCAAAAGTAATCCTACTAAGGGGCATGAATAACAGCCATTTGAGACAAAGATAGATCATCCAAAGGCAATCGCTGGTACTGTTCCCTTGACACAATATACATGGTTTTAGTGCTTTGCGATATCATTCGTTTACAACAGGCAAGTAAAATGGATAAGGCACAACAGGCAATGATTGCAAAACAAGCTATACTTAAAAGCGTAATAAAGAAGGCTTTAAGTCCTACACCTAAACTAGCAAACCATGAAGCAATACTACCCCAGATATTATCAAGTTGAAGCCCCCCCTTAAAATCATCAATATGCAACTCAGAGAGATGTTTTATCTTATTCATAACATCAAGAACAAAAATGGTATGGTTAGCGATGACCGTACAACAGTTTGTAGCATTAATGAAAGTGCATGTTCCGCCTTCAGCAGCCAAAAGTAAATCCAAAGCTTGCCTATTCTGCAGAGTCATTTGTGTATTTTGCTCAAGGGACTCAGCTAGGCGTGAGATAGATTCGGTAACAGCTTTCATTTGAATATGCAACAAACATTGCAAACGGCGTACAGCCATACCAAGCTCAGCAGTAAGGGCGGGGGTGGCAAAGGGAATCCAGGCCGTTGAGCTAAGGGCATCCAAATGAGTTTTAGTCATGGGATAAGTGGAATTGATATACTCGAATGAGGCCCAAATGGCATCATCCTCGGCTATAGAGGAATCCCAGGGGCTAGCATAAGCTGAGGAGCTACGTTTTAATCTATGCAGGGTGGAGCGAGAAGCAGAATGATGGGTAACATTAAGACGTATCAAGACAGAAAAAGAAGAAACTTTGACCAAAGCACAGGGTAATAGGGAGAGGTTAATTACCTGATACAGAGTTTCCCCACACAACCAATAATGACCCACTACAGCAAAGAGGTTTGTAGCAGGTGTCCATATGCGACTCATATGATGCCCATCAAACCACTTAAGAGAAGATTTTCCCGTGGTAGCTGAGGTAAGATCCCTCCTGAAACTGGACATTGGGAGATAGCATGAAGTATATGGAAATTCATTCTGAGAACCCGGTGTCAGCACAGCTGAACCATCGTGGTAAATGGGACCAACCCCCACATACCAGCGGAAGTCAGATCCACTAAACACTACCGGGCTCCTTGTAATATTTCTCCAATCATATTTCATATTGGAGGGGTCCATATTACCGGATTGATTATACCACTTTATCATGACAGAATTACTAGCAAAATGAAAGGATCCATTAATCACATTATATGACAGGTTACACCTGTCTGAAAAAGCAATGGATACATTTGTTATTAAACATAGATCAAATATCATATTCTGGTCAACATATACGCGCAAAGGGTCATGTATCATATTCATTGCATGCCACGTCTGGGAACAATTAAAAGCTTCATAACAACTGGCAGAAAAATTATTATTATCTACACAAGCAAGCTGTCCTGCATACTCATTTAAGGGAACCTTTGAAACATGTACTGGAGCATATGATACACCCTTCGGTAAAGGGGTACAAATAATGCAGTCTGCAATGTTCATCAGGGAAACAATGTGTAATACTGATTGCTTCCACAAGTTCAGAGAGCCTCCAGGTAAAGCTCGGGGTACTCGAGATATCGTCTGGTTAGTCTGGTTCCATCCATGGAGAAACAAAGCTAGCTGTCCATCTGGATGTAAACACTCAATAAGGAGGACGATTATGACAGAGATTCCAAGAAGAAGGCACAAGGACACCCACGGAGTAGGCTTGACAGCGATCATCTTTGGTACTAACAACATAGCACTGTGGTGAGAACACGTGAGTTCTGTAGGGAAATAAAACTGATTAATCAGATGGGACAGCTGGAGACGCTTTTAGATGGCTGATATGCACCCAAGTATCAGTATCATTCAGTCTGGCAGCAAAAGGGGAAGCAGCAGTGACAACGTGGGGTCCTGAAAAGGTTGGGCAGTCCCAGGATGCACGAACACAATTTCTTTTATAGACAGTGGACCCTACAGGGAAGCAAGGTAATAAGGATGGACTGGACACAGACTGTGTGACTGCTACACGGTCAGCAATTTCTTGGAGCGCAATCCGGAGTCCTGCAAGGTAAGCAGAGAGACTATCATGAATCGGAACCTGGGACTGTGATAAATTAGTCGTGCGCATACGCCGGCCAGTGGCCATTTCATGAGGTGTCAGATGTAATCGCTTGATCGGGCTATTACGCAGCTGAAACAAGCACATTGGTAATGCTTGTAGCCAGGTCATGTGACCAGAAGCGCAAATCTTTCTGAGTTGAGTTTTCAAAATGCCATTACATCGTTCAACAAGACCATTGGAAGTAGGTTTATACACAGAAACATACTTCCACTGAACAGGAAGATGCTGGGTGAGTGCAGTCACAAGAGCATTACGAAAGTGAGAGCCATTGTCAGAATATATGACTTTAGGAATGCCAAATCGGGGAATTATTTGTGTCAGCAAAACCTCTACTACTTCTTCAGCAGTCTCTCTATTGCAGGGGAAAGCCTCAATCCATTTAGACCAAGGGCAAACCCACACTAAAAGGTACCGCTTCTGAGCACATCTGTGAATCATGTCAGTGAAATCTATATACCAGGATTCAAAAGGACCACTTAGAACTGGGAGGTGACCTTTGGCTATGGCCTTTCCCCCTGGCTGAGAGTTCAGAATACACACGGGACATTTAGCTACTAGTTCCTGAATGTGATTTTTCATGTGTGGACACCAAAAGGTGTCCTCAAGCATGCTGTAAACATTTGCAGCACTAGAATGATAGATATCATGAATGAGATCTGTGAGGTGTTTCAGTGCTACATAACAGATACAGAGTTTTCCTGATGGATGTACCCACATTTTCTTAATTTGGGAACAACCTAGTCTCTCCCAATTTCCTATCTCATGAGAAACAGCATCTTTCTGATAATCAGCAAGGTCAGGTACTAAATAGATCTGTGATCTGGTGACAGGTAAAGTCAGGGAAGCATTACTAGTTACTTCTTTGGCTAACTGATCTGCCAGGGCATTGCCCATCTGGCGGAAAGAGTTTCCCTGTGTATGTCCAGGAACCCATTCACAGCACAGAAACAGATTGTTGATTCTGCGTTTCTCTAAACACTCATAAATTTGATGTATCTCATCAAGATGTGAGATTGAGCTGGCTGAAGAGGTGATAAAACCTCTTTGTGACCATTTCTGGTGAAGCGCTGTCAGCGCTTCACCAGAAATGGTCACAAAGAGAGTTATTAGAAAAAGTACAGAGAAGAGCCACCAAATTGGTGAAGGGGATGGAAGGCTACTCCTATGAAGAGAGGCTAAAAAGGTTAGGGCTCTTTAACCTGGAAAAGAGACGGCTGAGGGGAGATATGATAGAGGTGTATAAATTAATGAATGGAGTGGAACGGATAAACGTGGATCAATTGTTTACGCTATCAGAATATAGAAGGACTAGGGGACATGTAATGAAGCTACAGGGTAAACTATTTAAGACAAATAAGAGAAAATATTTCTTCACTCAACGTGTAATCAAACTCTGGAATCTGTTACCGGAGGATGTAGTAAGGGCTGTTAGTATAGCTGGGTTTAAAAAAGGTTTGGACAAGTTCCTGGAGGAAAGGTCCATAAACCACTATTAAAAAGGGACCCAGGATATCAATGCTTGACCTAGTACAAGCACTGCAGAACCTGTGTCTTTTGGGGAAACTGCTAGGTACGTATGACCTAGATTGGCCACTGTTGGAAACAGGATACTGGGCTTGATGGACCTCGGTCTGACCCAGTATGGCTGTTCTTATGTTCACTTGTGCTGCATAATGGGAGTCAGTGAATATGATAATGTTCTGTTTCTCCTGATGCAGTAAGACTGCCAAAATTGCACAGAGTTCAGCACCTTGAGCACTATAAGTACTCGGCAACTGATATTGCAAAACATCTAGAATGTCACCAGAAGGAGATATCTGTACTGCACTGAAACCAGAACATAGTGACGTCTCAGAACCGTCAGTGAACCAGACTTCAGAATTGACAGGCATTTCGTGAAGAGACAGAATATTATCTGCAAAAGAAAAAATGGGGACCTTATCTCCTTCCTCACCAACAATAACAAAAACTAAATTTTGTAGGTAGCCAAAAGGGTGACTTGCAGGGAATGGCTTAATGAGAATATGACTCCGTAGCAGAGTAGCACACAGCTGGTGCACCCGATGTGGGGTAAAGTGGAGAGTATTACTGCATAACAATGCCTCTACATCACCGGAGCAATACACAGTGAGTCACAAGGGATGAAAGGTGTTATAGTTCTTCCTGACTGCCTCACTGGTGGCTACTAACCCTCTCTCAACATCAGGCAGAACTATTTCTGTAACAGAAAAAGACCCTGACAAGTAGGACACAATTTTACCATCATCCTGATAGATCACAGCTGCCCACGTGTGATGTCCGTGAAAGCTAATGAGAAACATCTCCTTTGAATAGTCAGGGAGACAGAGACTTGGTGTGTGTGAGACATCAGACAAAAGAGACTGAAGCAAAATCTGATCAGGGGCTGACAGGCTGATAACAGTCGACCCCTTAGCCCCCCCTTTTAAATATTTGCGAAAGGGATGTGTGCGTTGACTGTGACCTGGGATCCAATTACGGCAGAAGTTTATCATGCCGAGCAGAGATCGCAATTGCTTTACAGTGGTAGGCATCTGTAATTGCAAGCAGTGTTGTTTAGTTTTCTCTGTCAGAGACAGCATTCCATCTCCTACTAGGAAACCCAGAAAGTGACTTCAGTTTGGCAGATCTGTGCCTTGGCCATTAATCTGGTAACCACTTTCCAAAAGATAACAAACAAGTTTATCTGTGAGGGCCAGGTTTGTTGCAGCCTCAGCTGTGGAAAGCAGTAAGTCATCTACTTACTGTAACAAAGACACATTGCTGGGCAGCTCTGCCCTGAATGATTGCAAATCAGCAACTAGTGCTTGAGAGAATATGGAGGGGCTTTCCACGTATCCTTGGGGTAACCTGGTCCACTGATAATGCTGACCCTCAAAAATAAATGCCAGAAACTGCCTGGATGTGGGTTCGACCTCTATCCCAAAAAAGGCATGGGAAAGGTCCAGAACAGTATGATACTTGTACAGAGTAGCTGTTGTCAGCAATGTGGCAGGGTTTGAGACTACTGGAAACTGTGGTTCAATAACACTGTTAAGTGCACGTAAGTCATGAACTATTCGCCACTTCCCATTAGGCTTTTTCACAGTAAATAGTGGAGTGTTGTATGGGGAGTTACTGAGTTCAATGATTCCGTGCTGTAACAGCTCCTGAATCTCCTGGCGAGATCCCTGCAGGGCCTCCGGTTGGAGAAGATACTGCAGAATCTTTGGTGGTTTACAGCCAGGCTTAATATGAATGGTAACAGGCAGATGTGATTTAACTCGGCCATAAGGGCTGAGGAGCAGTGACCGCTCAGGGCCTTTTTCTCCCAGCGGACCATAGGTGAATTCAACCTGTAATTTCACCAATAAGTCCCTACCCATCAAATTTACTGGGCAATATGGGGCAAACAGAAAAGAATGAGAAATCTGCTGATCTCCTATTCTTAAACAAATAGGTGTAGTTAGGTAAGAAGTAAGGGGTCTACCATCAAAACCAGTGGTAGTCATTTTCTTTCTACTAAGCTGGCATCTCTGTGGTAAAGCAGTTAATACAGAGGAAATGGCTCCGGTATCAAGTAACATTTCTGTGGGCTCATCATTAAGATATACTGTGATCAGAGTTTCCTGATATGTGTGCCTCACCTGTAAGATATAGATTCCCAGTCATTGTTGGGGTGGGGGTCCAGAATCCCGGGGAGGTGTCCACAAGGGAAAACGCCTCCTGTCAAAGTTCTCATTTCTGCGCTGAGCACGGCATGAGCGCTGAAAATGACCGTAACCACCACAGTTCCAACACTGTGGAGCAAGAGTACGGTTATTTTGTTGGTAAGAGGGACCTCGACGCTGTGGCTGAGGATAACGGGGTCGTTGGGCTCCGTTATAGTAAATGCGCTCCTTATCTCTATCCCATACCTCATCACAGGGGTCTGGAACATCATCCTCATAAGGATCCAGATATTCCATGTCATCAATTTTCTCCTGCTGTTCCCTAATTTTCTGTTTTAGTTGTCTAATTAGTTCATTATTAGATTTATCAAGATGTAATTTGGTGGTGGATTGGGGATCTTTAATTTCTTGTAACCCTTTAAGTTGAAGGTGTAACAAGCGTGCTTGGGCCTTGTTTCAAATCCTTCTCAGGTTTCAAAGTGTCCTCCTCTAAAGATCGAATATAATGCAAAATATGGGCCTGTTGTTTAGGCCATGGCTCAGACTCCAAGGCTACTATAGACTTTAATTTTGCAGTTACGGATGGGGGTAATGTATTACACAAAGTCTGGAAAAATACAGGTCTCATACAAACATCATCGTATGGTACCCCCATTTGTGCTTCCCATAAATCTTGAAATCGTACGAGGTATGCACTGATATCCTCACCTATTTGGAATCTCATAGTAGTGAGAGGAGCCAAACTACGCTGAGTAGGGTACATCTCCCTGAGGGCGTCCCAAATACGAGGACGAAACTCGTTGAAGGAAGCACCATCATAAGTCTTAACTGTGACCTTCACCTGGTCTAAGTCGGCATTGGCGAACACTTGATTTGTCGCACTATTTCCCAGAATTTTGGCCAATAAAGCTTTGATATCTCCCAAAGCCAAATTATATCCAGCCGTAATTCTTTCAAATTTTTGAATCCATGTCTCTCCCCCTCTACTGAGAGGAGGTAGACTACTGGCTATATTAGTCATATCAGTAAAACTCCATGGGATATATTTAGATTTTCCTTCATTTGTGTAGATTACTGGAAACAGAAGCTGTTTATTAGCGTCCTGATTCTCATACTTTTCCCAAACCCTAAGACCTGCCTCCATATAGGCAGAATCCCAGTTAGGGTCTCCCGCTCCTCCGCGAATGCAGAGTCGGGCGGTGTTAAGGTGTACAGTTTCTAGTGATCCATTAGGGGGCCACTGTAACATCTGGGGCTGGTTGGCTTTTGTCCAACCGTACATGTTGGAGGACCATCGGTAAACATAGTAACCATTTCCATCCTCCTGCTCTGTAATAAAAGTAAGGATACATGGTTGTGGAGCTCGAGGAGTTTTACCACCTTGCACAACTCCACAAATCACTGTACGTTCACTTTTTGTCTTTTCGTCATCTACTTCCTCCTCTACCTTCTCCTCTTCTTCCTCTTCTATAATCTCCTTAAGACGTTTTTCCCTATCTGCTAGGTCTAACTCCCATCTTTTAAGATTCTCAGTAATTTTAACCTCAGATAGTTGTAAAGCTTGAGCCTGACTTTCTAAATCTTCATGTTCTGCTGTCAATTGTTGTTTCAACTCTTCTTTTTGCCTGTGCCTCAGCATATGCATTGGGATCTGGGGCAGGGGTGGCTTTTAAGTTAACATGACCCTCAATCTTTGCCCAAGCTCCCTCAGTGTCCAAGAGTTTATGCAGAACCTGTTCTGGGGGTAGAGAGGCTACTGGGTGAGAAGTCGGTTCTGACTTGGGCTGGAAGACAGGGTCAGAATAGCCTATGGCTGCCATAGCTTTACTTTCGGCTGCCCAATAAGAAGGTGGGGGCACAGGGGCAGATGGCGAAAGCTCTGGACCAGCCTGCATCCACAGGGAAATATGTCGCAAATGTTCCAATTGGGTTTTGCCACATTTGTTAAATAAAATATGATCCCTAATTTTGCACAAAATGAGCGGATCAAACAACCCCCCTGCTGGCCAGGCAAGAGAGGGTGTTTTCTTCGTCCATTTTTCCCATTGTTTAGAACAATTTTTTATCGAAGCCTCCAGTAGGGGGTTCTGTTTAACAAGGCTATCTATGGGATTAGGACCGGGCTCAGTTCCTTTCTCAGTATTTTCTTCCTGTTTGGATTTTCTTTTAAACATTTCCCCAGCTGTCCCTTCTCTATAGGCTATGTAGACCTGGTGTTTTCACTGTTCAGGGACAGGGACAATTAACTTCGCCTTTTACCAATAGCAAATTGAACCTCCTTATATACAGAGGCGCGCGTAATTTCGCTTTTAGGTGGCAATCCAAACCTCTTAATTAACAGAGGAGCGAAATTAGGAATCCAGGACTCATACAAACATACAACTCTTGCGCTTCGTCTAAACCCAGCCAATCCCCTCGCAGTGATGGGGGTATGGAAACGTGGATAAAGACACACACACGCTTCGTATTAATAATACGTACAGTCTCAAGCGTACATCAATCAATCCCAGAAAGACAGAGACCTAATATCTGGGCAAAACTTTCAAACTTTCTTTCCCTAACATTACAACTAAATGCAAAGACACTCTAACAATTTTCTACATAACAAAACATTAAGCACATAAAATACATATGCATATGTGTAAATTTGGTACTCACCCACCAATCGAACCTGGGTAAATCTTCCGTCTTTGTTTGTAGACAGGAAAAACAAAACTCACCCACTGGAGTCGTCCTAGGGTACCAAAATCTCTCTCGACGTCACTCAGAACGGTATTCCCATCTTCTGTACCAGCAGAAGGAATCCTCTTCTCCTAATGAGAAGGTATTCTCATCCCCTGTTTTTTTTCTCTGTGAAAAACAGGAGGTAGTCCCTCTGACAAAAACGCAGGCAAGTCAAAACTGCAGTCAGAGGAGTCCTTGGGCAATTTAGAAAAGAAAATTTAGAAGTATGGGGTTCGGCACCAATTGTGGCTTCTGGTTCTCACAAGCAGTTGCCCAAATATCACCAATCAAAGAATTACTTAGACGGCAGTTGCTTTAATACTTTTATTTCAGCATAACAAAATAGCAGTGTCATGCAGAACAGCAAAGCCTGTCTAGAAATGGCAGACAGTACTTTCTCTCTCTGTGTAAAGGGGGAGAAAACACTGCCCACCCCCACCTGAAATGGCTGATTTATATACATTTTTCCTTGTCTCAAATGTCTGTTTCAAATTAGTTTCAGTGAATCCATCATAACTTCTTAGGTGTCAGCAGGGCCTCAGGCGTCCTGCAACACTTTTCCCCAGGGGAGAATCCCTTTACATTTATACATCTGGATCTGCTTTTAGGTCTGCTCATCTATGCATGGCCTGTGACCTCTGCCCCTTCCTGTATTTTTCTTCTTGGCACTAATTAAAACCGTGCAGGGCAAGAGAGTGCTTTTGCTCATTAGTTTGAATTCGTTGAATTCCTAGCTTGGCCTGTACTTTCTTTTGCTAGGCCCCAATATTCTGCATACTCCTATCCAGAATATGGTTACCCAGAATCCTCCATAGCAGGCCGCATCTATTATCTTATGGCAAGCATATACTCTCATATAACTATTGACTTCTTGTCTTCTGTGCCATCCATATACTGTGTAGTTTCACCAGGCAAGGGTGCAGTCATATAAAGCCAATATATACAGCAGACCTAAAGCAGACTTAAATCAAATTTCCCAACAGGGGATATATTTATGAGGGGCACTAGGCAGTTTTGTTAATCTGACTTGAATCTAGAAAGCTGTATACCTGTGTTAGGAAGCGTGTGTGCTTGTGTCTGACACAATGGTGAGTATGTCTTTTAAGAATTAAACGTGGGTTTTATGACTCTTATATGTTGTAAACGTTTAGGCTGGGCATTGTCTTCGTGCATAATAATATTGTTGTGGCTGATTGTATTCAAAGAATTATACTAGGAGTCAGTTTGCAGAATTCAAATCAAGTTTTAATGTGCTGCACAGTCTCAGCTGGAATAAATCCCAAAAAACAAATGCTGAGCCACGAGGTGCGCTCGCAGCTTGCTTATATACATTCTCACATATCCATTTTCATCATTAAATCAAAGTAAATTCTCTATTGGCTACTAAATCAGTGACCCTTCTATTGGCTACTCTTTCTCCACTCCAGCCCCCCTTCTCCCTCGTTAAGACATTCCTGCATCTGCAGAGTAAATTCTCTTATCTACAAACTTCAGAGAATACAGAGACATTCACAAACCTAGAGTGTGTTATCTGTAAGGCACTGCCACCTGACATAACAGCACAGACCAGCTGGACCTACCAAATGTGATCTTTCCTGCTCTGTGAGGTGGGGGCCTGTCCTCCAGGTCCGGAGACAGGGCCCACCATAAATGCACGGTTTAATTAATTTATTGTAGGTACCAGGACATTCCTGGCTCCAAGAAAGCCTGAGTGATTAGAGTTCAAGGAAGGTTTGGCACTCTTGGGCAAACAGGATAAGGGAGGGGGGGAGAGCAGAATTGTTCAAAAGCCGCTTTTAAAAGCAAATCTTTTCTCTCCAGCACTAGTCTCAAGTGGGGGTGGGTAATTCAATACTGTTATAGATACATTTCTATGCATGAGGCCTACCAGAGGCCTGGCTAATTTCTGGGGGCTACCACAATATAGCATGTTAAAAAAAGTGGTTGTACGTAAGTTATGTGATCATAAGTGTGCGTTTTTGTTACTTAAGCGAAGCTTCTAAACTATTGTTTCTGTACCTTTTTCTTTGTGCTTAGTCTCCGTTCTAAAATAGGAGTCTGGCTTCTCTGCGTTAAGACTAAAAACTAGTAATGCATGTATAGGTTATTCTAGAACAAACAGGATCTCAAACGTTGTCTGTCTAAACCTGGAGCTAGAGAAGCCGTTGTAGCTTGCTGAAAGTGTTCAAGTTATAATGTTGATAAACAATAAGCTGCTGACAAGGAATGTGCTGGTGTCTGTGCTAGCGCTGAAACTTCCTTTATTATGTGTAACTAACCACTTTCTGCTAACTGGTAACATAAATTTGTGTATTTAAAGGGTTGGATTTTTTTTGTGGAAGGGTTAATAATAGGTTAAGAAGCTGGCGATGTGTGTATGGAGGTAGAGTGTGTCTCTTTAATATGTTTCCCCCAGCAGCAGAAGTGGAGGAGGCCGAAAACAAAAAACGTTTTCGATGAATGAAGCGCAAACCAGCTAGATCGTTCTCTGGCTAATGGAGATTATTTCCCCTTAGCCTTTAAGCATCTAGCTAGACGTAGTTTTCTCAAGATCAATTTGGTATCGACAAACTCTGCTCGATTTTGTAGGATCTACCTTCCTGTCCGCCTTCTCGTAGAGAAACAAAACTGATAACTATTGAGTAGAGTACTCGGCCTGTTTGGAGATTATCTGGTTGGTTTTGCCCCCCTCAGTGTTGGAGGTAAAGGCTGCTACTAGCAGCTTCCACTTGGGCTGTTCATGGCGATTACACCATTTATTCTGCGGTCTTCCTGCGTCGTGAGGAAACAGTTGTTCTCGCAGCTCTTCCAAAAATACTTATTACTGAATGTTGAATTTACTGTGAAAACCTTACTCGAAGAAAAATATCCATCACAATATAGTGCAAACTTTGTGCTTGAAAAGCTCTATTTAGTACGCTGTTCATCCAAGGGACTTTGCACTTGACTAGGAGTAGTCAACGCTTTAGGGAATGCATAGAATCGGTTTGTATCAAATAAATGCAGGGTGGCTGACATCTCTTCTATCTGTTGTGTTTTGACTTTTTTTGCATGCTGAATGGTTCCTCTTGGATAAAATAGTGCTTCCAGTAAAATTGCCCAACTAAACTCTATTAATCTTGATTATAGTATCCCAAGTTAAGGAGCTAAGGTTTTTCATTTCCCCAGAGCACTAATGCCTTAAGTAACATAATGCTTACACTGTCTCACATAATTAGCTCTCATAACAATTTTGGTAGTTGTGCCAAAACTCCTATGAATTTAAAATGTAGTATCTTAATTCTATTAACTCGGACATTACACTCAAGGGATGGCCATTTCAGCAGTTAATCCTGGCTCTTTCAGTGTTTTAAGTGATGTAGCTTGTATGGTAGGAAAGTGTCTATCAGATTACCTAAGGGTGATGTACTTGGTTGCAGTTACCAAGTGTTTTGTAGCAGAGGATATGGCTAGCTTTTAATCTCCATGTATGTAAGTGGGAGAAACAGGATTTGAATTCTGCTTCCCCTGCTCTAGCCACTGTTTCAAATGGGATATCAGGATGGTCTATTGCCTGGATTCACTGATAATCAAAATAGTGACCAGAACAAAATGAGAGAGTGAAGAATAAGGTGTTCCTTATCATCCCTCCAGTCTAGTCCCGGAAACTCTAGGGTTGTCATCCTCTTCCAGCAGCTTGGAGACTGATAGATGTCATTCTTTGACACTGGTATAAGGACACAGGTGCCGGCTCCTCCCACTCCAGTTATATCAGTCTCCAAGCAGCTGGAGGAATTAAGGACTTTAGTGTTAGTTAATTTAGTTCAGATGGGGTTGATTTACATCTCAAATTGGGCATAATTTCTATGTATTCAAATTTTTCTTTAGTTGAGCATAGGATTCTAGTTAGGTGTACCACTTTAAATTTTGGCTGAGGGGCCTCTCTTCCATTCTTTTCCTTCTTACCGGAGAGACAGTGGCAGGAAGATTTCAGAGCCAGAGTAAGCCCGGGGGACTCAGCTTAATTTTATCTGCCTTCTCCAGCGCAACGCAGAAGTGTTTGCCTGCAGGCGCTTGGGAGAGCTGGCAGACAGGAGCAGCTAAGCCGCAGGTTTCCTTTGAGCTCTTTACAGGAGCAGTTGCTTAAAACCGAATTCGGGCACGTTCGGTTTGAACAGCTTTGGGGGAGCTGGGGCTGCTTAACCAACTCCTTTCTGTGAGGTAAGCTGTGATTAATTTCACTTCTCTGTCGGATCGGAGAGTGTAAAGGTGGTGTACTAGGCCCGTGTAAGCAGCAGTTTCCTGCTGCGTCCCGTTTTGAGTGGGAAAAGTCAGTAGCGCATTGGGGGAAACAGTTTAAAGTTTTAGGAGCAGGAAGCTTCGTTAAGTATTTTTGTCACAATTCAGGTCGGGTGACCTCCTGCTTCAATTTGCTGCCAGTAAAAAAAAAAAAAAAAAAAAAAAAAGGCTCTGAATCGTCAGGACAAGTTCTTGCTGAACGTCCCTGCCAGCTCTCTGGGATTGGAGAGAGAGGTTTTTGGGCACTTTTTTGTGTTAAAGATTTTTTTTAAAACTTTTATAACGTTGGAAGCCTATAGGAGTTAGGATGCTTGCTAAGACCTTATGTTTACTCTGTGGGGTGAAAAGGTCTATAGTGTCAGAAGCAGGCATCTGTAAAAGCTGCCAGGCTTCAGCAGTAGAGCAGCAGCGCTCAGATTCCACGGAGGACCAGGACGTAGTAGCGCAGGGGCCGCTGTCTCCTCTGCTTGACCCTGGGCAGCCTGTGCCCGGCCCTTCCATGGCTCAGGATGTGCCTCGAGCTCAGGCCCCCTTCGCTAGTGATTTGGCCTCAATTTTTTCCCCAGACTTTGTAGTTCTTATTCAAAGAGCTTTTCTTGGTGCTCCTAGAGAACCTTCTTCTTCGGCCTTTGCGTCTATGCCGGCAGAATTAGGACACAAACGGCCAGGCTCTCCTCTCTCCGTGACACCTTCGACCGTAGGGCCAAAGAGAGCCCGGGTTGAGCCGGATAAGCAGTGTCAGTCCGAGTTTTCGGAGGATTTGCGCATGGAAGGGGAGGAGCATGATCATGAGATGGACGAGGAGCTGGAAGAAGGAGAGATTATTGAACAGGAGGATCAGGCAAGAGTGGTGCGTATTTTTCGACAGGAGGAGTTACCCGCACTGATTTCAGAGACATTGAAGGCACTAAATGTGTTGGTGTCTGAGCCAGTTGAGGAAGCTATTTTAGAGGATCCACTCTTGCAGGCTTTTCAAAAGACGCAAAAAGCTTTTCCCATGCATAGTCATTAAAGAGATGATACAAGGTGAGTGGGATATGCCTGAGGCCTCACTCAGAGGCTCTCGGGTGATGTCTCGCCTTTATCCATTGGTGGAGCTAGATAAGGAACTCCAAGTCACCTAGAGTGGATGCGGCTGTTTCAGCGGTGACCAAAAAGACGACCATTCCAGTGGAAGGCGGTGCGGCTCTTAAGGATACTCAGGACAGGAAGCTGGATGCGTTAAGACAGGTTTTTGAGGTTAATGCTCTTTCCATTCAAGCTTCCATCTGTGGAGCTTGGGTGGCCAGAGCCTGTCTCCGCTGGGCTCAGAGGCTCCAAGGAGAGAAGGATGAGGATTCCGTTAGTGAGGCGGCCCGGATTGAGTCCGAAGTGGCATATCTAGCAGATACTCATTATGATCTCATTAGGGGGCTATCGAACAGTATGGCTTCGGCAGTGGCCGCAAGGCGATATCTCTGGCTACGAAATTGGGTAGCGGATGCTTCTTCCAAAGCCCGGTTAAGTAAGCTTCCCTTTAAGGGATGACTACTGTTTGGAGAGGATTTGGAAAAGATAGTTAAAGATCTGGGGGAATCCAAGGGCGGAAGGCTGCCGGAGGATAAGCAGAAGCAGGGGAAATTTTTGCCGATGCTGAAGTTTCCATTGCGGGATTTTCGGCGTTTTCGCTCCCCTAGGTTCTCGCAGAGCCAGAGAGGACATTTTCCCTTTAGAAGCCAGAATTTTCGGGGATTCTGAGGTGCCAGCAAAGGTTTTATTGCCGCCACTTCGGGTGCCAAAAAAGCCACAATGAAGTCAGGGGGACCCAGGTGGGCGTAGCAGTGGGCGGTCGACTGCGGGAGTTTTACGCTGCCTGGGTCAGGATTACGTCAGACCAGTGGGTGCTGGAGGTAATTCGAGAAGGATATGCTTTAGAGTTTCAAAGACCGGTGACCGATGCCTTCATTCAGTCTCCTTGCACGGCGCTTCACAAGCGCGAAGCAGTCAATCAGACCTTACAGAGGTTGCTGGATCTCAAGGCGGTAGTGCCGGTGCCTCCGGATCAATGCGGGTTAGGTCGATACTCCATTTATTTTGTCGTTCCAAAGAAAGAACATACGTATCGGCCAATTTTGAACCTCAAAAAGGTAAACAAGTGTCTCAGGGTTTCTCATTTTTTCATATGGAGACACTGCGATCAGTCATCATGGCAGTCAGAAAAGGGGAGTTCCTTATCGTTCCTCCAGTTCAGTCCTCTTGTGGTAGGCGAAGGCCGATGATCCATGGTGTCTGAAATGAGCAGAGAGGCCTAAGTAGCTTGACCTGTAAATGAAGCCTGTGGAGAGGCCCAAAGGAAGTACACATTCCCCTGAATGCTGCTACCATAGAATCAAAACTTAACTGAGCACCATTAAGTATAGCTAAGCAGAATCGAAACCTAGAGAATATAGAAAAACAAGTTTAATTGGTATTGATAAGAGAGTGAAGCTTCTATGGGATTAATTAACTCTGTTGAGAGAAAGGTTACAGTGCCCTGCTTTCCCACATATTCCAGCTGAAAAGTGACCTTGGAGGAGAAAAGTATCTAAGTTGGTGAACTGACCATTGTAATTGGGACTGAAAGGGGGGCAAGCAGGTGCTGAGCCCAGTCAAAGGTTCTAATTGGATAGCTACGTAACGGTACTGGAACCAATAGGAGGTGTAAGAAGGGTTACCGGGACCAATGGAAAGTTTGCCTATGTCTAGAATGGGAAAGAAAGCTATAAAAGTTGTTGTTTTGCTAGAAACCATTGCTCAGCCATTTTGAATTTGATTCTGCTTGAGACTTGTGCACAAATAAATGATTTGGACCTTCTGAACTGACTCCTGGTATTATTGGGCTGTCTGCGCTCTGCTGCTACATATTCTTGGTGCATTGGCCAGGAAGGTGTGGTAATAGAGGTTATACAGGGCAATATACCACGACTTTCCGCCTCTACAGGTTTGGTCCTGCCAGGATTGTGCCCTCCCGACGTGGGCTCGGCTCCCCGGCACCACCGGTCCAGTTGTATCGGAGGGAGTTGGGCCAGGCCTCGGCGGGTGCCGGACCCGGTTGGAGCCAACACCTCGAACCCGTGAGGGGAGTCCGAGGTCCAACTCATGCGCTTGCTTGGGAGCGGGAACCGGATCCGGTGAGTATAGTTTTGATTTGACTAGACAGCTGAGTCAGAGCAGAACTGTTGTTTGAACTTTGAAACTTTGGAATTTGATATTGGTAAGAGATCCTGATCAACTCTCAAGACGGTCCGATTAACCCTGCATGAGTATGCACGGGGCGAAACCATCGTCTTTTTGATTTAGATTTTGGAATTTGATATAGCCTAGTCAGCAGAGACAGGATTGGCTGTTTTTGGGATACGTTGCTAGCATGATTGTGTGAATGAGGTGTGAATGAGAGGTCTGGCAGCACGGACCAAGCGAAGGCAGACTCCTGAGTAACGCATTTTCTGGCCGGGCGACCGCGTCCAGATCGTAAAAAGGAGGAAGCGACCGTCATCTTGTCTTGTTATTTGTTTCCCCTAAATGTTTCTAGGGCCGTGAGGACCCCTTACCCACGGTCCGCCCTCCTTTTCCCTTCTGTTTGTCGTTGCGCTCACACATCGATATGGGAGGGGCGGGGTCTACTAGGCACACTCCGTTAGAATGTATGATCAAGTATTTTAATAAAGGATATTCAGGAGATTATGGAGTAAAAATGACTGCCTCACGATTGCAGCTTTTGTGTACTAGGGAGTGGCCCATCATAGAACCCCTGTGGCCGCGAGATGGCACATTTAGTCTAGAAATTATTCGATCAGTTCATCAGAAGGTGCGACTAGCGCACCCTGATCAGTATCCTTATATAGACTCTTGGTTAAGTATTTGTGAGAATCCGCCCCCTTGGGCAAAGCGTTGCTATGAAGAGCAGTGCAGAATATTGTTAGTATTGACAGATCAGACCCCGAAGGCAGGGGCAGCAGAGAAATCTAGTCAGAAACCTATTCTGGTAGATCCTGAGTCCCCGGGAGTTGTAACTAGACAGCCCCAAGCTCAGCACCCAGTAAAAGTACCCCCGCGTCCTGCAGTTCCGCAGCGACAGTGAGACCCAACTCCGGAACCACGCCCGGAAGAGCAAGTAGATGATCCCCCTCTTGATGATGATTCAGGCACACTTGAGGATCAAGAAAAGGCTGAGTCAGAAGAAGAAGAAGAAGAAGAGGAAGAGTCCTCTCAGGGCGACACAGATAGCACGGTATCAGTAGCTAGTGTAAGCTCGCCTGTAGTGAGTGCAGCACCCCAGGCCAAACGTATTGTGCACAAGCAACCCACTGCTAAGAAAGTTTCTGTAAGGCTACAGAAAACTTCTGTTAAGAAAATGATGCCATTACGGCAAGTCCCGGGACTACCCGTGCGAGATGAAAATGACCAAATAGTTTGCGGGACCCCTGAGTCTAGTATATGTGCCTTTCTCCACTGCTGATTTGTTAAATTGGAAAGTGCACTATGCGTCTTACACCAATAAGCCCCAAGAATTAACAGAATTAATGCATACAATTATGGAAACTCACCAACCCACTTGGGCAGATTGCCGTCAGCTCCTGTCTACTTTATTTACTACTGAGGAGCGGACACGAATCAAGCGAGCAGCTATTGACTGGCTGTCAGATAATCCCCTGGTAGAGAGGGAGGAAGCAGGAATAGACAACCGCGAGGCAGCTCAGAAAGAATTTCCTAACGAAGACCCCAAATGGAATCCCAATACTGAGGTGGGGTCCAGAGCCCTCTCCCGGTTTCGCCAAGGCCTTATGCAAGGTCTGAGAAGGGGGGGGGGGGGGCAGAAAGCCATGAATCTCTCTAAAGTAACCAAAGTTAATCAGGGCATAGACGAGAGCCCTGCAGTATTTTATGAAAGACTGACTGAAGCATACAGAATGTACACTCCCTACGACCCAGATGCACCAGGAAGCTTATGCATGGTGAATTCTGCTTTTGTAAACCAGTCACAACCAGATATTAGACGTAAACTACAGAAATTAGAAGGGTTTGCGGGCATGAATGCAACACAGCTACTAGAAGTCGCTCATAAAGTGTATGTGAATCGTGATAATGAAAGACAGAGAGAAAGTGATCGAAGGATGAAGAAGAAAGCGGATTTTTTGGTTGTGGCCATAGTGGAACAGAAAAGGGGAGGTGTCCCTAGTCGAAGGAGCAGAGGAAGAGGGCAGGGCCGAGGAGATGACCGGCCCCCATTAGGCGCGAACCAATGCGCTTATTGCAGAGAGGAAGGACGTTGGAGAAGTGCATGCCCGCGACTCGAAGAAGCCTCTCAGGATGAAGGGGAACACGCCCCTTGGAGGGAAAGAGAAAGAGGCCGGCCCCAAAATCGCAGAGGAACCAATCGAGAACAGTATCAACGCGAACGCACAGAGGCCATCCAGGGAGTGGCAGCCGCCACAGCCTATGATCTGGATGAAGCAGACTAGGACAGACCGGGCTCCGAATTCACTTTAGGTCTCCAGGAGCCTATGGTCAGTATACAAATAGGAGACCAATTCATGGACTTTATGGTTGATACTGGAGCAGAACATTCTGTAATAGATAAACAAATAGCCCCTCTTTCTACAAGAGCAGTCACCATCGTAGGAGCGACTGGTGCTAAAGCCACAAAGTCTTTTCTCCAAAATCGTATATGTAATCTAGGAGGACAGCAAATAACGCACCAATTTCTTTATATGCCCGAGTGCCCAGTGCCCTTACTGGGACAAGATATGCTAGCCAAACCGCAGGCCCAAATATCCTTTACTGAGAAAGGAGAGATGCAGATGACAGTAAATTCCCAGTCAAAACCTGCTGGACTGATGTTACTTACTGTTCCACGAGAAGAAGAATGGAGATATTACAGTACCGAGCCAAGTACTGAGCCAATCATTGATACCTATTTTGAACCTACTTTGAAAAGTGTTGATGCCCCTCCTGGAGTATGGGCAGAGGGCAATCCACCAGGCCTGGCCAAACATATAGCTCCAATAATTGTGAACCTCAAGCCTAGTGCACAGCCGGTACATGTCAAGCAATATCCACTCCCAAGAGCAGCAATTGAAGGCATTCATCGCCACTTGCTAAGGCTGTTGGAGTATGGCCTACTCAAAGTTTGTCAGTCGCCATGGAACACTCCTCTCCTGCCAGTGAAGAAGCCTGGGACAGGTGACTACCGCCCAGTACAAGATTTAAGGAGAGTGAATGAAGCAGTTGAGACCATACATCCAGTTGTGCCAAATCCTTACACACTCCTAGGATTGATTCCTGCTGAAGCTACTCATTTTGATGTTTTGGATCTGAAAGATGCGTTTTTCTGCATAAGATTAGCCCCAATCAGCCAACTGCTGTTTGCCTTTGAATGGCAGGACCCTGTCTCCGGGAGACGGGGCCAACTCACTTGGACACGATTACCTCAAGGATTCAAGAATTCGCCCACCATTTTCAGTGCCGCACTAAACCAAGATCTTTCAAGCTACCCAGTGGCCCCTGGGAAAAGAGTACTCCTCCAATACGTAGATGATCTACTGGTAGCTGCTACATCAGAAAGCGAATGTATGCAAGCCACTACTGACCTTTTACAACTATTGGATGAAGCTGGATATAAAGTCTCCAGAGCAAAAGCACAGCTATGCCAAAAAGAAGTAAAATACTTGGGTTTCCGTCTAACCAAAGGAAGCCGACAGTTGGGACGCGAGAGAGAGAAAAGAAGCCGTGTGCAGTATCCCAACCCCAACTACCAGAAAGCAAGTCAGAGCCTTTCTGGGAGCAGCAGGATACTGCCGGATATGGATACCCAACTTTGTTCAGATTGCCAAACCACTATATGAAGCCACCAAGAGAGAAGAAAAGTCGCCACTTGAGTGGGGACCTGAACAAGACGCCGCTTTCAAAACCCTGAAAGAAGAATTGACGTCGTCACCAGCACTCGGGTTGCCAGATGTCCACAAGCCATTCCATCTATTTGTGCATGAGATGCAAGGAAATGCCTTAGGCATGTTGACTCAGAAATTGGGACATTGGGAGAGACCCGTAGCATACCTATCGAAACAATTGGATACTGTGGCCAAAGGATGGCCACCATGTCTAAGAGCAGTCGCAGCCACAGCATTATTAGTGAGTGAAGCAGACAAACTCACCTTAGGACAGAATCTACGTGTTACCGTACCACATGCGGTACTTGCCCTGATGGAGCAGAAAACTATTAATCTCCACCCGTGTGTAGTCTCAGATCAAAGCTGCGCTCTCGTGCACCTTATGGCAAACACCTTAATCGCGCTTGATGACATCAATGACTACCGGGTTTCCCCTAGTTGTATGTCTGATGTTCAGTACTTTTTTGTAGTTTTTTTGTTGCTTTTTCACCTGTGTTACACTCCTCACCAGGAGTCTTCTCATGGAGAATCTAAAAACAAATATCGCTATCTAAATTAAACTGTTTTGCCCACCCTAAAACTTAAAAATGTTCAATTAAAAAACCACTCTCACGAGTATATTATTACTCACTAGTAGATGCTGCCCACGTCTTTCTAAAGTATTCTCTGATTTCTGTCAGTCCAAGAAACGCCGCGCATGCGAACTGTTAGCTCATGCGCTCTTTTATACTTGTCGACAATTAGTTGAGCCATCCTGCTACTTATCTGCACGATTGCCACTCAACGGAGGCATTTAAACCTGCTGGTTGCACTGTATTAACCTGGAAGATCCACCGTTGTTCATAGAACACCAACGTTTCGTCTAGGGTCCTGCCCCTTCTCGGTTTTGTTATTCGATCGATGCAAAAACACCGCAATTGGGAATAATCATGCCCCATATCTATGCAATGTTGGACTATCGGTGCTGTCATTACCTTGTTTTGTAATCGACTCTTGTGTTCCTGAATCCTGCGTTTAAAGGGTCGGCTGGTCTTGCCTATGTATAATTTAGCACACGGGCATCTGATTGCATATATCACTGAAATAGTATCACATGAAGTTTAATTTAGATAGCGATATTTGTTTTTAGATTCTCCATGAGAAGACTCCTGGTGAGGAGTGTAACGCGAGGACGTCAAAAGTGTGAGGCGTGAGGAGAATTATCTAGGAGAGCCAAGCATTCAGAAGAACAAACATTTACGGAAGCGAAGATAAGTTTGTTCACTAAAGAATTTCAGTATTTACTGTTCTCTATGGAAATTTTAAACCACAGTTATTTAGTTAAATTATAAAGGAGTGAACACAGGTGAAAAAGCAACAAAAAAACTACAAAAAAAGTACTGAACATCAGACATACAACTAGGGGAAACCCGGTAGTCATTGATGTCATCAAGCGCGATTAAGGTGTTTGCCATAAGGTGCACGAGAGCGCAGCTTTGATCTGAGACTACACACGGGTGGAGATTAATAGTTTTAAGCTAATATATACACCAACAGCTCTTTAATGTATAGCCGGTAGTTAAGAATGGAGTAATCGTTTTGGATTTTCACATAAGTTACAATACTCCGGAAAGACCAACAATAGTTCTTGTATCTCTACTGATGGAGCAGAAAGCAAATCATTGGCTCACCAATTCTCGAATGCTGAAATACCAAAGCATGTTATGTGAAAATCCACAAATACAACTGGAAGTGAGCCATGCCTTGAACCCAGCTACATTGATACCAATCAGCGAAGACCCTCCAGAGCATGACTGTATAGAAGTTATGGATACCGTATTCTCAAGTCGACCTGATCTGACAGATGTGCCCCTGATCAGACTTATTTTGTAGATGGAAGCAGCCTCATCATTGATGGACGACACTGTGCCGGGTATGCAGTAGTCACCCGGGATGAAATCATTGAATCATCAGCCCTTGCGTCGGGCACATCAGCACAGAAAGCAGAATTGATAGCACCAGGGCCGGATTTACCTTGAGTGAGGCCCTACGCCAACAAAAATTGTGGGCCCCCAGCAGGGGCGGCCTAAGGGGGGTGCGGGGCCTCATTTGCATAAGGGGGCCTCATTTGCATACATATTTGCATAATGTTACCATATACTAACTTTTAGTAAACGTGCCTCTTAATGAGTGTATGGATAAAGAAAGACTAAAAGATTTCTACATTACTATAATCCAGTGCCAACTGCCAGACACATTAGGAACTACTACAAACACTGCCCATTTAGAACCCATAGCAAACCCACCGTATCCTAACAGCACTACCAGGACTCACAAAGCACCATACTCTACCAATCAAAAGGCAACACTGCAAATATTAAACCAATACATTTTAGAGAACAACAATACATGACCTACTGGGGAAAGAGAACAAGTGGCAATGTCAAATAGGAATTATATAAACAGAACACCTCAGCTCAGTTACACATGCAGAACATAGACCATCACCAAATAAGTAATCACAATTTAGAAACAGGAAGACAATAATTAAACTGGGAATCCCAAAAGCCAAACTTGGAATGTACAACACTGTAGAAATAAAACTATACATTAATTTGCTCTTGTACTAAACAAAGCGCAGACGTTAATGATGCACATTTACCAGAGCTGACATATTCCAATTAATAAATTCAAAATAAAGAGATATTTTTCTACCTTTTGTGCATTTTTTTCAGCTGCAATTGCTCCAGCCACTTTCTTCTGGTTTCTTCGTGTCTTCTGCTAGCTCTCCATCGTCTGCTGTCCATTTGTCCTTTCTTCTCTCTTCTAGTTTTTTTCCATTCTCTCTCTACATCTGCTTTAACATACTAATCTTTCTCCTTTTGCTCTTTCCTCGTTCCTATTTCATCCACTCAAATTTTACCCCTCCATCCTCAATCCCCACTTACTCTCCCAATACCCGGCCAATTGTAGATTTTTTATCCCTCCCACACAAAATATTTTCCCTTCTCCATTTTACTCTTCCAGCCCCATCCCATTCTAATCCTCCCCCAACATCAGCTCCCTTCTAGTTCCAGCCTCACCCAGCATCCATTCCCTTCTAGTCCCTGCATCAGCCCATTTCCAGTCCTAGCCACCCATCAGCCCATTTCCAGTCCTAGCAACCCCCCAACCCAATACCAGTCCTAGCCCCCCCTCAACCCACTTACAGTCCTAACCCCCCATCACCCCATTTTCAGTTTAAGCCCCCCCTATAACCCATTACCAGTCCTAACCCCCCATCAGCCCACTTCCAGTCCTAACCCCATCAACCCATTTCCAGTCAGCCCCCCATAGCCCATTGCCAGTCCTAACCCCCCCATCAGCCCACAGCCCATTACCAGTCCTAACCCCATCAGCCCACCTCCAGTCTTAACCCCCCAGCCCATTTCCAGTCCTAGCCCCCCCATAGCCCATTACCAGACAGCCCCCATCAGCCCACAGCCCATTACCAGTCTTAACCCCCCCAAAGCCCATTAACAGTTCTTACCCCCCCCCCAACAGCCCATTACCAGTCCTAACCCCATCAGCCCACCTCCAGTCTTAACCCCCCTAGCCCCTTTCCAGTCCTAGCCCCCCCATAGCCCATTACCAGACAGTCCCCATCAGCCCACAGCCCATTACCAGTCTTAACCCCCCCAACAGCCCACAGCCCATTAGCAGTCCTAACCTCGGCAGCCCACCTCCAGCCTTAACCCCCCCCAGCCCATTTCCAGTCCCAGCCCCAGCCCCCCCAATAGCCCATTACCAGTCCTACCCCCCCCCCCGGCCTAAAGTAAAATTTAATTTTAAAAAAAAACTGCTGGCTGCCGCCGCGGGGCCCCCTCTGCTGCCGCGGCAGCATGGACTGACCCGCGGGGGCCCCCTCTGGAAGCTCAATCCGTCCCTCCCTCCCTCCCTCCGTGCAGGCTGTGAGAGGCGCGAAGGGAGACTGTCTCCCTCGCGTCTCTGTTAAGCCCGCAGGGGCTGATGGGAAATTTCCCATCAGCCCCTGCGGGCTTAACAGAGATGCGAGGGAGACATTCTCTCTTCGCGTCTCTCACAGCTTGCACGGAGGGAGGGACCGACGGAGGGAGGGAGGGACCGACGGAGGGAGGGAGGGAGGGACCGACGGATCGAGCTTGCAGAGGGGGCCCCCGCGGGTCAGTCCATGCTGCCGCGGCAGCAGAGGGGGCCCCGCGGCGGCAGCCAGCAGGGTTTTTTTAAAATTTTATTTTAAAAAAAAGCTAACTTGTTCCATTTTTGTGGGCCCTTGCCAGCTGTGGGCCCTACGCCATGGCGTACATGGCATATAGGTAAATCCGGCCCTGGATAGCACTCACCAGAGCCCTAGTATTGGGTGCGAAACTTTTGTTGAACGTATACACCAACTCGAAATATGTCTTCACCACTTTGCATGCACATGGAGCTCTCTACAAAGAACGAGGGCTCATTACGTCAGGAGGCAAATCAGTCAAATATGGCCCAGAAATATTGATGTTATTAGATGCAGTATGGGCCCCTACACGGGTGGCCGTCATACATTGTAGAAGACACCAAGCAGGAAAAGGAGAAGTGGCCCAAGGAAACAGATTTGCTGATGTTTCAGCACGAAAAGCAGCCATGACAGGCCAAATTTCACCACAGGCCACACCAATACAGGCAGCATTGTTTCCAGTACCTCTTAATCTATGGACACCACGATATACCACCAACGAATTGGATTACTACTGTAACAAAGAAGGAGTACTGAAAGATGGATGGATTGAACTGCCACCACCAGAGGGCAGTCAACCTCCAGGACGAATAGTGATTCCTGAACTCTTGGGACCAGCCTTTGTCAAAGCCTTTCATCAAGCTACACATTATGGGAAGAGTGCAATGGAAAAAAGCACTTAGACCGCACTTTTGTATTGCCTCATTGGCAGCCCTGTCAGCCTCAGTGGCTCGCCAATGTCTGATTTGTGCCAAGAATAATGCCAAACAGGGTCCCACGCCACCACCCCGAGTTCAGTCAGGAGGTGTTACTCCCATGCACCACCTGCAGATAGACTTTACTGAAATGCCAAAGTCTGGTGGATACCGTTATATGTTAGTATTAGTTTGTACCTTCTCTGGGTGGGTAGAGGCCTTTCCCACCAGAACTGAGAAAGCCCGAGAAGTTACTAAAGTGTTGCTGAGAGAGATTATCCCCAGATTTGGAATTCCAGCAGTAATAGGGTTGGACAATGGGCCCTCATTTGTATCTCAGATTACCCAACAGTTAGCGAATGCTTTGCAGATACAATGAAAGTTGCACACAGCATACAGACCTCAGAGTTCAGGGAAAGTTGAGCGAATGAATCGAACTTTGAAATCCCAGATATCCAAGCTATGTCAGGAGACCCACCTGAAGTGGCCCCAGGTTCTCCCCATAGCCTTACTCAGAATACGCTCAGCCCCTGTAAAATCATCAGGATTTTCCCCTTTTGAAGTTATGTATGGCAAACCTCCACCAATAGTCCAGGGTGTGTGAAAGGTAGTCTGTCACAGATAGGTTCAGAAATCACCAGACAAGAACTTCTAGCTCTTAGTTCTGTTCTGCAGACTCTCCATACGTGGATACTGGACCAGTTGCCCATCAATTTGACGGAGCCATTGCACCCCTACAAGCCTGGTACCTCGGTGTGGGTCAAAGATTGGAAGAATACACCGTTGGAACCGCATTGGAAGGGGCCTTATACCGTCATCCTGTCTACCCCCGACTGCAGTAAAGGTAGCAGAAATCGATTCCTGGATTGATTCCTGGATCCACCACAGCAGAGTCAAGTCAGCAGCAGTTCCAGATCAGGACCAGTGGACAGCCGAGCCGCATCCTGATGTCCCTTTGCGTCTCACCCTACGGAGGCAGCCAGCAACCTAGAACCTTTTGAGGACACCCATGAGTTGCAGTGTCCTACAGCAGCCAAGTCTTTCGAAGAGGATTGCTGTTTCTAATACAGCAAAAACATTTGCTTTCTTCATTGAATGACTGTGCTCCCATAGCCTTTCATAAGACCAGCTGTAATTGATAAGCTGGCACCGCAGCAGGACATTTGAGGATCTCCAATCAACATCGACACCCGTTAAATTGCTTTATTAGCAAATGGGTCAGCATTGTGCCAAGAAGAAGAAGACGTCTTGGTCAAGATTTTCCAGCGGAGACCCAGAAGGACTACAATCAACATGCATCCTTGTTTCTATTTGGTTCTGGTTGCCTGCATGGGGAGTTTTGAACTTGTTCTTGCTTTACCCCCATGTACTGCCTGCATTACTTCCACTCGGACTGGAATGAAAGTAACTCAGACTTTGCTTTACCATTCTTACTATACCTGTACTGGTACGGTAAGCCGGTGTATTTATAACACCACTGAACTAAATGTTTGTACTAATGCAAATACTAAAGTTTGCTACAGCCCGCATCAGAACCCATCTTATCATACTTTAGAAATACGATGGAACGATGCAGATGGAGATCTACTTAATGCTACCTCCCCACTCACCGACCCTACAAAGTATGCTGTATTGTCTTTTGATGCTTGTGATGCCATTAATAGAGATAGTCGTTCCAAATGTGCCAATTGGGAGAGAACTTATGCTCTTAATGACAAGTATAGGTGTCCAGAAGGAACGACTGGATGGGGAGAATGTACAGGTAAACGAACTCTAGCCAATGAATATAGTACAGCCCCTATTGCAGACTATTATTGCCCGAAGTGGGAATGTGTTTTCTATGCCACATGGAAAACTGGTATGGTAGAGAATACCAGAGACAATCAAATGGCTGCCTTAACCAAGCCATATGTGAAGGATATAGAAAAGCATTGTAAGAAAGGTGCTTGTAATCCATTACAATTGCTCATAGTTAATCCTAGTGCATGGAAACAAGGGTATAAGTTTGGCCTACGTATTGCAGGTTCTGGATCAGATCCAGGAACCATAGTATATATAAATTGAATACCCAAGCCCATCGTTCATCACGGTACCATATACATAACACTTTCTATGAAACTATGCATATAAATAAGTTTGATATCCCTCACCCTTCCCAGAACTTGTTTCTAGAGTTAGCAGGAGCAGTAGTCTCTAGTCTACATATTTCAGATTGCTATTTCTGTGGTGGAACTAAGATGGGTGACAAATGGCCCTGGGAAGCCCAAGAATTGAATTACTCAATGACTTATAATCACACTGAACTACATAAGACCACTAGTGAATGGGTCTTAGCACATTCAATAGTTGGACGTCTGTGTTATGCTCGAACTGGACCCCAGTTCACCTTGCAGGTGGGACAGCTGGTCTGTCTCAGCCAAAAGTTCTATAATGACACCACAAAGCAGATGTCTTGGTGGTCAGGAGTTAATGAATCTGAACCCACAAATCCATTAGCAAAATTCCCTGAACTTGCTGATCTATGGACGAATCTCGCCCAACCCCATGCTTGGCAAGCCCCACCTGGCTTGTATTGGATCTGTGGAACCCGAGCATATGCCCGACTCCCTATCCACTGGGGAGGAGCATGTGTCTTAGGAACCATTCGACCTTCTTTCTTTTTATTACCCACAGAACACGGAGAGCAATTAGGATACCCAGTATACACTAAGAGACAGAAAAGAGCAGCTCTTCAGATAGGCAAGTGGCAGAAGTGGGATGGGGAAGATTGGCCACCTGAGAGGATTATTGCCTATTATGGACCTGCCACATGGAATGACGACGGCATGTGGGGCTATCGGACCCCTGTGTATATGATAAATCGCATTATACGTTTACAAGCAGTAGTTGAACTAATCACTAATGAGACTAGTCAAGCACTCACACTTTTAGCTAGACAAAGCACGCAAATGCGCACTGCAATATATCAGAATCGCTTAGCACTAGATTACTTATTAGCAGCTGAAGGAGGAGTCTGTGGTAAGCTGAATCTCACAAATTGTTGTTTGAAGATAGATGATAAGGGTCAGGTTGTTGAAGAAATTGCTGAACACATGCGGAAGCAAACTTATGTGCCAGTACAGACCTGGCATAGTCTTAAGATACCCAATTGGTTTGCATCTATCTTCTCTGTATTAGGAGGATTCACTACTTTTGCTATGATAATACTAATCTTTGTAGCTTTGTTCTTCTTGTTACCATGTATAATCCCATGTTGTATGCGTTCTATTAACAGTGTTATTGAAAATACAGTGGAGCGGAAAACCGCAACTAAGATTTTAGCCTTATGGAACCCTAATCCTGCTAAATATGGTCGAAACCCGACCCCAGTGTAATTAAGTGATTTAACTCTCACACCTTATTAATAATAGGGTGAGATTAATCAAAGGGGGGAATGTGGTAGGCGAAGGCCTATGATCCATGGTGTCTGAAATGAGCAGAGAGGCCTAAGTAGCTTGACCTGTAAATGAAGCCTGTGGAGAGGCCCAAAGGAAGTACACATTCCCCTGAATGCTGCTACCATAGAATCGAAACTTAACTGAGCACCATTAAGTATAGCTAAGCAGAATCGAAACCTCGAGAATATAGAAAAACAAGTTTAATTGGTATTGATAAGAGAGTGAAGCTTCTATGGAATTAATTAACTCTGTTGAGAGAAAGGTTACAGTGCCCTGCTTTCCCACATATTCCAGCTGAAAAGTGACCTTGGAGGAGAAAAGTATCTAAGTTGGTGAACTGACCATTGTAATTGGGACTGAAAGGGGGGCAAGCAGGTGCTGAGCCCAGTCAAAGGTTCTAATTGGATAGCTACGTAACGGTACCGGAACCAATAGGAGGTGTAAGAAGGGTTACCGGGACCAATGGAAAGTTTGCCTATGTCTAGAATGGGAAAGAAAGCTATAAAAGTTGTTGTTTTGCTAGAAACCATTGCTCAGCCATTTTGAATTTGATTCTGCTTGAGACTTGTGCACAAATAAATGATTTGGACCTTCTGAACTGACTCCTGGTATTATTGGGTTGTCTGCGCTCTGCTGCTACACTCTACCTCTGGGTTGTCAACCTCCTCCTGCAGCTAGGAGACTGGCATGCTCCTCCTCCCCAGTGTGACCAGTCTCCTTGCAGCAGGAGGATGTTGTGAGCCTCATTGGGGGCTCACTAGAGGAACAGATAAGGAGCATATAGGCTAGTGTAGCTAGTTCAGTTTTAGGAAATTGTTTTGAGTACTGTCATTTAAAAAAAAAAAAAAAAGGAAAGGTGAGAGAGAGTTACCGGTGTCTCTTAAACCTTCCCTGTCTGTGATCCGACTGCCTAGGATACAGTTAATCTTTTCCCGGTGACCGAAGGATCTCTCCCCCCCCGGACTTTACAGGGGAGAGCCCTCCCTCGGGTCAGTTGGCTGCCCGGACCGCGGATCCTGTTTAGCCGCGGCTTTAGAAGTGACTGCAGAGAGGAACAGAGCATTGAGGTGCTCGTGCTGGCTTGTGGTTGCTGAAACGAGCAGGATTTGAGAATCGGGAGGCAGCCTTGGGACAGAGCAGACCTGACCGGTAAGCCCGTCATCGGTTTCAGGCTGCGTTGGGCGAGTGAGCGACAGGGAACTTATTCAGCCGTTACAGGCCGGCCTGCTGGGTTCCCTTCACACCCTTTTTTCCCTCCGGGTCTCACGGCGGCCATTTTGAGCAGTGCAGGGCAGCTGCATGGCTGACTGCCGTTTCGGAGCTGCAGATCCTGGGGACAGCAGGTTTCTCTGTGAGGTTTATTTTTCTTTATTTCCTTCTTATTTAACTGCGATTGATTTGGGGGTTATTTCTCCTTATTCGGGGTATGTTTTCTTTTAGCAATACAGCCTCCGGTCTGGGGAGTAGGGGGCTTTATTTCTTTGTCTGCTCTATTGCAGGAGAGGGTCTTAGAGCATAAGGAATTTGGCGTTTCTTGCTGATTAATTGCCAGGATTTAGGTCTGAGTTTTGAAGAAGAAAAAAACAAACAAACAAACAAACAAACAAACAAAGTTGATACAGTTATGGCAGCACGACCGCAGTGTGTAGTCTGCGGCATCCGGAGGGGGACGGTGGCTGACTCCGGAGTTTTCCGCAGCTGTGCATCACTCTCGTCCACGGTGGAGCAGCAAATGGACCTTAAAGAGCCCCCTGAGGTGCAGGTAACTCCGCTATTAGCAGGGGCGGAGTCGATGCAGCACTCTGGGCAAAGTCCCACAGTTGAGGATGCAGGGGGGGGGGGGCCTTCAGAATCGCTCCCGAGTACACAGACAGTGGATCTGGGGGATTTTTGCCCAGATTTCATTTTGATGATGCACCAAGCCTTTTGCTTACGGCGTCGGGGAAGACTACCGTCAGCATTACCGCCTTCCCTTCCGTCCCAACAGCTGGAAGGGGCTGAGATGGGGGGCGAAGGTCCATCAGCACCTAAGAAAGCAAAGATGTCGTTGGAGGCGGAAGGCGAGTGGCTAGACGTCGAAGATGCTGACTGGTAGCATGAGGAAGGGATGGAGGATCTAGAGGAAGGTGAGATCCCAGAGCCCAAAGATCAAGCTAAGATCATAAGGGTCTTCCGTAGGGAAGAACTGATGGCACTGATTACGGAATCTATGCAGATGTTAAATCTAGCAACGCCGGCCGCCACTGAGGAGGAAGTTGAAGATCTGGTGATTCAGGCAGTGCGACATACGTAAGTGGTGTTCCCGGTGCATAGGGTAGTTGACAAAATGATACAAGATGAATGGGATCAGCCGGAAGCAGGGCTTAGAGGTATCCGGACCATGAACAGGCTCTATCCTCTGGCTGACAAGGACAAAGAAAGGTTCCGTGCCCCGTGGTTGGACGTGGTGGTATCAGCGGTCACTAAAAAGACCACTATTCCGGTAGAGGGCAGTGCTGCCTTAAAGGATACTCAAGACCGTAAGGTCGACGGGTTACTGAAACAGGCTTTTGAAGCGGATGCTATTTCTTTGCAGGCTTCCATTTGTGGAGCTTGGGTAGCACGGGCGTGTTTGCGCTGGGTTTAGCGCTTACGCCAGTCCCCACATTTGGATCCTGATGAACTCAGAGCTCGGTAGGCTAGAGTCTGGTACGGCATACTTGGCGGATGTACATTATGATTTGATCAGGGCTCTGGCTAATAGTACGGCTTCCGTGGTGGCCTCCCGCAGGTCAGTATGGCTGAGAAATTGGGCGGTGGACGGTTCCTCCAAGTCCCGGTTAAGTAAGCTCCCATTTAGAGAG
Source organism: Ichthyophis bannanicus (assembly GCA_033557465.1). Classification (NCBI taxonomy): domain Eukaryota; kingdom Metazoa; phylum Chordata; class Amphibia; order Gymnophiona; family Ichthyophiidae; genus Ichthyophis; species Ichthyophis bannanicus. The sequence goes on along the minus strand of CM066033.1, from coordinate 363,004,799 downwards.
AGATTGCTCTTTGGGGAGGATCTCGATAAGGTAAAGGACCTTGGGGAATCCAAAAGTGGTAGACTCCCCAGAGGATAAACCAAAACAGGGTAAGGTCCCACAAGGTTTTTGAGGCCAATTTCGGGACGTTCGGAGGTTTCGTACTTCTAGATTCAGCGGTTACCAGAGGGGCCGCTTTCCATCTCGAGCCCAGGGGTTTCGTGGGTTTAGAGGAGCCAACAGAGGTTTCTCCTTGAGTGCCTCACCACCAGCCCGCAAGTCGCAATGAGATGAGGTTGGTCCTGGCAGAGGAACCTTCAATAGGTGGGAGACTTCGGAGGTTTCTCTCTGCTTGGGCCCTCATCACCTCTGACCAGTGGGTGTTGGAAATAATTTGACAGGGTTACGCTCTGGAATTGGCGCAGCCCATACGAGATTCCTTCGTCATGTCCCCCTGCAGGGGACAAAGAGACCCTGGAGGTCCGCAACACTTTAGAGCAGCTGCTGCGGTTAGGTGCGGTCGTGGAGGTTCCAGAGGCAGAGCACGGCTTGGGATGGTACTCCATTTATTTCATGGTGCCAAAGAAGGGCGGAGCGTTGCAGCCCATTTTGGATCTGAAAGGCGTAAATCGTTGTCTGCAGGTCCCCCATTTCCGAATGGAAACCTTGCGATCCGTCATTGTAGCGGTATGTCAGGGAGAGTTCTTAACGTCTCTAGACCTTACAGAGGCATACTTACACATTCCAATTCGGCCAACGCATCAAAGTTTTTTTATTGAGGTTCGCTCTTCCTTGGGGTCACTATCAATTCCAAGCGTTGCCATTCAGGCTAGCAACAGCGCCGTGCACGTTCACCAAACTTGTGGTGGTGGCGGCGGCGTTGCGCAAAGAAGGAATTCTGGTGCATCCGTACCTCGACGATTGGTTGATTCAAGCCAAATCCGAAGCAGAGAGCAGGCAGGTGACAAGCAGGGTAGTAGAGTTTTTGCAGAATCTCGGTTGGGTGGCCAATCCGACCAAGAGCCGTCTGGAGCCCTCTCAGGTGCTCAAGTATCTGGGAGTCCGATTCGACACGAAGCAGGGACAGGTCTTCTTGCCGGACAGGAGAGCTCAGGTTCTTTGGGGTCTGGTGCGCAAGTTCGGGGTCACTTCAGCACCGTCGGCATGGGATTACCTTTGGGTGCTGGGGACGATGGCAGCGACACTGGAGGCAGTACCTTGGGCCAGGATACATATGCGACCGCTACAGAGAGCACTGCTTCGTCACTGGTCGCATCAGTTGGATTCCCTGGACAAACGGCTGCTGGTTCCGTCCAAAGTCAAACAGTCCCTGCGGTGGTGGTTGCGGCCGGAATCCCTGGAGGCCGGTATGCCGTTGGAACAACTGGAGTGGCTCCCGCTGTTGACTGATGCCAGCTTGGTGGGCTGGGGAGCCCACTGCGGGAACAGTTTTGCACAAGGACTTTGGTCTCCTCTGGAGGCCTCCTGGTCGATAAATCGCCTGGAGCTCTGAGCGGTAGCTCGAGCGCTACTAGCATTCGAGAAATCCGTGGTGGGTCGGTCGGTCCGGGTTCTGTCCGACAACTCAGCGACAGTCGCCTACATCAATCGTCAGAGCAGCACGGGAAGTGCAGCCATGGAGGAGGAAGCAGATTTTCTGTTCGCTTGGATAGAAGGTCACTTATCAGCGATTTCGGCAGCGCACATCGCGGGGAGAGACAATGTGAGGGCTGATTTTTTTTTTTTTCTCAGCAAAGCCCAAGTAGATGCAGGGGAGTGGGAGCTGCATCCGGACATATTTGATCAGATTGTTCTCCGTTGGGGGAGACCCGTAATGGATTTAATGGCAACCTTCCACTCAGCGAAGGCCAATCGTTTCTTCAGCAGGCGGCGAGAAAGAATGTCGGAGGGCATTGACGCCCTGTTGCATCAGTGGCCGGTCTCGGGTCTCCTGTATGTGTTTCCGCCGTGGGCCTTGATCGGCCGAGTGATTCAACGGGTCGGAGCTCATCCAGGAAGGGTGCTTCTGGTGGCTCCCGACTGGCTGAGGTGCCCGTGGTATGCAGACGTGGTACGTCTTCTGGACGGAGAGCCCTGGCGTTTGCCGGAGAGGGCGGATCTGTTGAGAGAAGGTCCCCTCTTCATGCCTCAAGTGGGCCAGGCTGAAGAAAAAGGGCTATTCGGCGTCAGTTGTGGCTACGTTGCTCAGAGCGAGAAAACAGTCTACGTCCTTAGCGTATGTGCGCGTTTGGCGTATATTTGAGGATTGGTGTTTGAGACGACAGATGCAGGCTCTTACGGCCTCTATCCCGGTGGTCTTAAGTTTTCTTCAGGATGGCTTTGATAAGGGGCTTGCAGCCAGTTCTTTGCGTGTTCAGCTGGCGGCGCTCTCTTGTTATTGGGGCAAGGTGCAGGGAGTGGCTCTCGGTGCTCACTCTGTGTTGCAGTTTCTGAGGGCGGCTTCTAGATTGCACCCGTCGTGCAGAGTGGTAGTGCCGCCGTGGGATCTCAACTTGGTTCTGAAAGCCTTAGCCAATTCCCCCTTTGAGCTGTTACGCCAGGCTTCGGTGAAGGATTTGACGTTAAAAGCGGTTCTTCTGGTAGTGATCTGTTCAGCTAGGTGCATTTTGGAACTGCAGGCCTTGTCATGTCGAGATCCCTTTTTATCCTTCTCGAGGGAGAAAGTGGTCTTACGTCCAGTTCCTTCCTTTTTGCCTAAGGTGGTGTCGTCCTTTCATTTGAATCAGTCGGTTACCTTGCCAGTGTTAGGTTCGCTGGAAGATAATGATCAGGATCGCAGTTTGCACCGGTTGGATGTAAAAAGGGTGTTACGGCAATATCTGAAGGTAACAAAGCCTTTTCGTAAATCAGATCGGCTCTTTGTGTTTGGAGGCATTCGCAAAGGAGAGGCGGCTGCTAAGGCTTCCATTGCCAGATGGATTCAAGAAGCGATTGCGTCCGCTTACCTTCTTCAGGGGCGGTCGGTGCCCGTAGGGTTGCGAGCGCATTCCACCAGAGCGCAGGCGGCTTCCTGGGCGGAGCACAGCTTGGTGCCCCCAGGGGAGACTTGTAGGGCGGCGACCTGGTCGTCCTTGCATACATTCAGTAGGCATTACCGTCTTGACGTGGCAGCTGCTAACGATGCCTGTTTCGGTTCGGCAGTATTACGTGCCGGCTGGAAAGGTCCTGCCCAATGATTACTGCTCTGATACATCCCAGAGGTAGAGGACTGAACTGGAGGAATGATAAGGAAATGATAATTACACTTACCTGGTAATTGTAGTTCCTTGAGTGACGACAGTTCAGTCCTCATTCCCACCTGGAATTCTTTCAGGTCCAGATAAAGGTAGACGTCATGAGGAGGCGGACTACAGGTAGGTTGGCTGTCACATGGTTTTAGTTCCCTCGGGTTTGAATATATGTGTATCTGAGTCTGTGTGTAGCAGGGAAGGTATAAGAAAGCCTTGCCTAGGTTAGTGATAGTCCAGTTTAAATAACAATGTTTATGGTAGCTACTTTGTTGCTCTTTTAAGTCTGCTTTGTTAATAGTTCACACTGGGGAGGAGGAGCGAGAGCAGCAGCCTATGTCCAGTGATGTCATAATTCTGACATGCCAGTCTCCTAGCTGCGGGAGGAGGTTGACAACCCAGAGGTAGAGGACTGAACTGTCGTCACTCAAGGAACTACAATTACCAGGTAAGTGTAATTATCATTATCTGACTTCCCTGGATTTATCCGAGGCATATCTGCACATTCCGATTTGCCGCGAGCATCAGAGGTTCCTCAGGTTTGCGGTTCCAATGGGTCATTTTCAGTTTCGAGCGCTACCCTTTGGGCTAGCAACGGCACCAAGGACCTTTACCAAGGTCATGGTAGTCGGAGTTGAGGAAGAACAGAAATCTAGTGCATCCATATCTGGACGACTGGTTAATTCGAGCAAAGTCCAGGATGGAAAGCGAGGAGGCTACTGCCAAGGTGGTCGACTGTCTGCAGAAGCTAGGTTGGGTAGTCAATGTGACCAAGAGCAGGCTGGATCCTTCTCAGGATATCGAGTATCTCGGAGCACGTTTCAATACGGGGGCAGGCAAGGATTTTCTACCTCCGCATCGAGTGCTGGCCTTACAAAGATTGATTTGACGGTTTCTCCAATGGCCGTGGCCAACGGCGTGGCATTACTTGCAAGTCCTAGGGACGTGGCAGCAACGATCAACTTGGTGCCCTGGGTGAGAGCGCACATGAGGCCATTACAGAGAGTGTTACTCAGAAGATGGTCTCATCAGAACGATCCGCTTTCCAAGAGACTTCTCTGTCCAGACTCGATTCGGGAAGCGTTACGGTGGTGGTTGCTTCTGGAGTCTCTGGAGAAAGGCATGCCCTTGGACATGCCGGCCTGGATTCCCCTGACTACAGATGCAAGTCTCCTAGGTTGGGGGGCGCATTGTCAAGGAAGGTTTGGCGCAGGGCCTCTGGACAGTTCGGGAAAGGTCTTGGTGAATCAACAGGTTGGAACTTCGTGTGGTGAGCTTGGCGTTGCAGGAGTTTTGGCGGTATCTGAAGGGAGCTGCGATCAGAGTCTTTTCAGACAATGCAACAGCAGTAGCCTACATCAACAGGCAAGGCGGCACCAGCAGTGCTCCCTTACAGGCCGAGGCAGATCAGTTATTTCAATGGGTCGAGCAAAACCTTCAGGCTCTTTCAGCGGCACATGTCGCAGGGGTGGACAATGCAGCGGCCGATTTTCTGAGTCGGGTGAGAGTGGATCCGGCAGAGTGGACGCTTCACCCGGAGGTTTACGACGCAGTAGTTTGGCGCTGGGGGATGCCCGTTATGGATCTCATGGTGACGTTCAATTCAGCGAAAGTAGAACGCTTTTTTTCAGCAGGTGCAGAAAGAGGATGTCAGAAGGCTTGGATGCTCTCGTCCAAGAGTGGTCAACAGATCAGCTTCTTTATGTGTTTCCTCCATGGGTGTTAATAGGCCAGGTAGTGCGGTGAATCGAATGCCACAGAGGGTGCATGATTCTAATAGCTCCAGATTGGCCGAGAAGGCTGTGGTACGCGGATCTCAGGTGGCTGGTAGTGGGGAAGCCGTGGCGGCTACTGGCCAGACAAGATCTCTTACGGCAGGGTCCGTTGTTGATGCCTCAGGTGGCTCGGTTCTTGCTTACGGCATGGCTCTTGAAAGGGCGAGGTTAAGAGCTAAAGGCTATTCGTCAGAGGTGATTGCAACGTTGTTGAGGGCGCACAGAAGATCTACTTCCTTAACGTATGTTCGCGTGTGGCACGTTTTTGAGGCTTGGTGTATGAATCGGGAGTGTGAAGCCTTGCGGGCTTCTATTCCACAGGTTTTAGCGTTTTTGCAAGATGGTTTCCAAAAAGGATTAGCGGCGGCGGCATCCTTAAAGGTACAATTGGCAGCGCTTTCTTGTTATAGAGGAAAGATCAAGGGGCAATCGCTCTGCACCCATCCAGATGTTAAGAGATTTCTGAAAGCGGTGGGGGTTTTGAGACCTCCGTGCAAGCAATTAGTTCCAACATGGGTTCTGCAGTTGGTATTGACAGCGTTGAGTGTGCAGCCATTTGAGCCTTTGGCGAAAGCAACTCTGAAGTTTCTTACTCTGAAGGTGGTGTTCTTAGTGGCCATTGCGTCGGCAAGGCGAATTTCGGAGCTACAAGCATTATCTTGTAGGGAGCCGTTTCTGGTCTTTTTTTGAGTCCAAGGTAGTTTTAAGACCGGTACCATCCTTTTTGCTGAAGGTCCTGTCTCCTTTTCATGTGAATCAGGTAGTGTCTCTGCCAGTGACCCCAAAACCTTTTGGTGGGGTCTCCTTTTCAGCAACCCCCACCCCAAGCCACTCTAACAACAGATGCTTCACAGGTGGGTTGGGGAGCTCACCTGCAAGGCCTCTCTACCCAGGGTACCTGGACTCCACAGGAGGCCTATTTACACATCAATCTCCTGCAACTCAGAGCAATCTTCCTTGCTCTTCGAGTATTCCACACCCAGCTCAGCTACAAGACAGTCCAAGTTCAAACGGACAATCAAGTAGCCATGTTCTATGTGAACAAGCAGGGTGGAACAGGCTCTCTGTCGCTATGCAAAGAAGCTTTGCGACTATGGGCTCTCGCCAGAGAGCATCAGATTCATCTCCTTGCGGTGTATCTTCCAGGCATTCAAAACTCTTGGGCAGACAGACTCAGTCGAGTTCTGCTTCCACACGAATGGTCTCTCCATGCAGAGCAAATGGCCAAAGTTTTTCAAATTTGGGGAATCCCGGACATAGACCTCTTTGCAAGTCTGCTGAATGCAAACTTCCCTGGTTCTGTTCCAGAATTCCGGCTCAGGGTTGTCAGGCCAGGGATGCTTTCCTCCTCCATTGGGGTCAGGACTTCCTATATGCCTTTCCACCCATTCCCCTAATTCCCAAAACCCTGTTCAAGCTTCAGAGAGACAGAGGTCATATGATTCTCATAGCTCCACGTTGGCCAGGGGAAGTGTGGTACCCTCTGCTCCTACATCTCTCTCAAGCTCCGCCTCTGGAGTTAGGATCTGCTCCAAATCTCCTTTCTCAAGAGGATGGGATGCTGTGGCATCCCAATCCCCAGTCTCTGCATCTCAGGGCCTGGTTGCTGAAAGTCTAGAACTTCACGGTCTTAACCTTTCCCAGCAGGTAAAGGATATCCTTTATGCTTCCAGGAAGCCTTCCACAAGACGCTCTTATGCATTTAAGTGGAAAAGGTTTACCAAATGGTGCTCGCAGAAGGGTCTTAACCTTCTTGCAAAACCTCTGGCATCATTACTGGAGTATCTCCTTCATTTATCAAATGCAGGGCTTAAGACCAATTCAATGAGAGTTCATTTGCGTGCTATTGCAGCTTCTTTCAAGCCTCTAAATGGACAACCTATTTCCTCTCATCCTCTCATAGCAAGATTTATGAGAGGCCTTCTTTTAACTAAGCCTCCCATTAAGCCACCACTGGTGGCATGGGACTTAAATCTGGTTCTTGGGCAACTCATGAAACCACCCTTTGAACCATTAGCCACTACCTCTTTGAAATTCCTTTCCTGGATGGTCATTTTTCTTATTGCAATCACATCAGCGAATTGCAAACATTGGTGGCTCATCCTCCTTATACAAGGTTCCATCATGACAAGGTAGTCCTTAGGACTTATCCACACTTTATGCCAAAGGTGATGTCATCTTTTCATTTAAACCAAGCGGTTTACCTTCCTGTATTCTTCCCAAGGCCTCACGCCTCAAATGCAGAAAGGAATCTTCATACTTTGGACTGTAAAAGTGCTTTGGCCTTTTACTTGCAAAGGATACAGCAACATCGAAAGTCCTCCCAACTCTTTGTTGCTTTTGATCCTAGTCATTTGGGACTTCCAGTCTCCAAAAGAACACTGTCCAGCTGGATTGCACAGTGTATATCTCTTGCCTATGAGAGTAAAAACCTTCCTTTTGAAGGCCATGTCACAGCTCACAATGTGAGAGCCATGGCAGCCTCTATGGCTCATCTTCACTCTTTGTCTATCGATGACATCTGTCGAGCAGCTACTTGGGCTTCGGTTCATACCTTCACAGCATATTACTGCTTAGACAAGGACTCCTGCTGGGATGCCTTGTTTGGTTAACTCCTACTCACCATCCCTGGTAGGATGCCAGAGATCCATGGGGGGAAGTGGAGCCTTTTCACAAGGGCACACAACTTCTGGGGCCTTCTCCCTGGCATCTGCAGCTAGGGAGTCCCCATATGTGAAGACTACATTTCTGTTTGTTCCTGGAGATAGCATAGTTACTCACCTGTAATAGGTGATCTCTGGGAACAGCAGGAATTTAGTCTTCACAACCCCCCCCCCCCCCACCTCCCCTAGGAGTTGTATCTCTCTTTTTCTCTCTTTGTCTCAGCTTTAAACTAAACTGGAGAGGGACAGTTGGGAAAGGTGGGAAGGCAGCATGCAGGTGCTGTGGGATGCTCCCAAAAGCTTTCCTATTGGATGCTGGGGAGCGTTCCCATGCAGGCTCCGTCGGTACCGACGATACCCATATGTGAAGACTAAATTCCTGCAGTTCCTGGAGATCACCTGTTACAGGTGAGTAACTATGCTTTACATGGATAAGGCTGGCTTTTACATATGTAGCATGCGCCTAGGGCTTTGAAAAGCGGGCCCCAAGTTTGGAGCAGTGACTCCAGAAATGCTCTTACTCTAAAGACAAAGGAACATTTTGGAGACCCTGCTACATGTTTTGTGATTTCTTTCCATCCTAGTTGTAGGGAAAAGTGCATACACTGTGAAGAGCACACATGCTATTTCCTGAATTCAAAAGGGGGCAGAGTTAATCAGGAGAAGGAACATATTCACAGAGTTCTCATGTTCAAATCTCCAAGCATACTTTGCAGCCAGTGTTCCTACCAAGCAGTATGGGAACCATCTGGCCACACTGTCAGTACTGCAGTACCTCCTTCCACCAGGAGCAGTGTGGTTGGAGGACTGCCAGTAACATTGTTTGCAGCTGCTTCTGTGTAGATGCAGAATACATGGACAGACCCATACCTGTACTGTGCACATATGCTGCATTTTCAAATGGAAAATGTTGTCAGGAATTACCCTTTTAAAATAAGCTTAGGTACCATAGGATCTCTGTGAGGTTTTAAACTTGCCCTCCCATTCTTTATGTTGAGCTCAAATTTCCAAAATATATGTGTGTGAGACAGCAAGAGGCTGTGTGTTAGATATTGGTAAGTATACACTTTCTCACATACATATCTGTGGCTTTTTAGATCTTACACAGGTAGGGCCTGATATTCGGCCCTCTGTGGATTAATGTGATGAAAAGATCAACTACCCTCCATATTTACTATGCTTCCTTGTGAGTTAGTTTCTTAACAAAGCTATTTGCTAAATAGGATAATTGCCACCTATAGGGCCAATGAAAAAAAACTAGTGCGGCCTTTAAGCACAGATAATGCAACTATTAGTTACAAAAACCACCATAGCTAAATGCAGAAAAGAGACAGATATGCCTGTAACCAGCAAAGGAAAAGCAAGCACACACACAATGCCAAGAATATTTTAATTATAGGCAAATGAGCTGCTCGTATTAAAATGACATGCTAATATTGTCTGCGCCCGATGCAGAGAAATGTGTATATTTCATAAACACCCTTAGTGCCAATACCTCTACACCTGGTCTTGAAGTGGCTTAAACATCTAGCGCATGCCCCCGACAGTATTTTGATAGCATTGAGGGCTTTTCCTGATGCCTGGGTGCCCTCAGATGATCCAGGCATCAGGGAAAGCCTCTGATGCCATCACAATACTGTCAGGGGGCCCCTGACAGAAAGCAAATCTCTGGTGGCCCAGCGGTCCTGATCCATCACACCCGCCCAATTAAAAAGAACCCTGGTGGCTCAGCAGCCCCGAACCCCCCACCCCCTTCCTGGTATTTTTACACACCTGCGGCGTCATCTTGAAAAATGGTGGCACCTGGCCCCTCACGGTGCATCCTGGGATGCACCAGACAGGGTCAGACTTTCATATAAGGTTTCTGCTGTCCCAGGCCCCTGCCATGCTACTCCCCCTGCTGCTGCTGCTGCTGCTGGTGGCCCTCTACCGCCAGCATCCCCTTCCCACCACCCCCTGCTGCCAGCATCCCCCTCCTGCCACCACCACCTCCTGAATTCATCTTCTCCTCTTGCAGTGGTGGCAGCCTGACTCCATTTTGAGCTACTACCACTTTCAAAATGGAGTTGGGCCACTGCCACTGCTGCCGTGAAATGAGAAAGATGGATTCGAGGGGTAGCGTTGGCCTGACTCCATTTTTAAAGCAGCAGCTTTGTGCCACCGCTTTTAAAATGGAGTTGGGTCACTCATCAGGGTCTGTCACCCTAGGTGGTTGCCTAGTCCACCTAGTGGACAGGCTGGTCCTTGTAACAGGCCTCTTGAATAGCTTGTAAATATGATTTTAAATGTCAAAATCCAGGGGACCATATTCAGCAGTGGCAGCCAGCACACTTAAAGTGACTGGCTATTGGTGCTTTATTTTAAACCCAGCTATTCAATGCCAGGGGTATACCCAGTCACCAGCAATGAATATCTGGTATGTCTGTACAGCAAATTGGCTATCAGATTGCAGGATTGCCAACTGCCTGGTTTTAGGCTGGCCTGGCCAGTTTTGTAGGCTGTTGGCCAGCAGGACAGTAAAACCGGCCATTGAAGGGCCATTTTTTTCTGCTGACCACTGGCCTCTGTTCTCCCCCCCCCCCCCCCCATGCTGTCTGGGGAGAGGGGTTGATGCTGGAAATGGGGGAGAAAGGGGGAGAGTTAGTGAAAGACTAGGAAATAAGAGGCTGGGAAAGGACAGAGAGCAGGGAAAGAGATGGATAGCATATTCAGACCGATGCAGAAAACTGGCATGGCCTTTACGCACAGATAATGCAATTTATATATACAATTACTGCCACGCCAAATGCAGAAAACAGATGTGCACATAAGTATCAAGAGAAAAATAAGCGCACATGGAACATTGTGCATATTTAAATGATACACAAATGAGTTGTGTGTTTTCAAATGGCATGGTAATAAGGTCTGTGCCAAATGCAGAGAAGCGTGTAGAAGACTGCCCAATCAGGTGTAAAGTTCAAGAGTATCATTATTTCTATGCCTTGTTAGGAGGTGGTGATAAATTCTGTTGCATCTCGAAACACACCGTTGGCATGGTCAACTTCAGCGTGTATCATTCTGTGTATAACATTCACTGTTTATTCTTAGGTACTTCATCATTCAAGAAGAAATATCTTTTGCTGCTTTTTCTCCAGTGGCTTTTTCTGCTTGTAAGAGCTAGCCAAAGAAATGGGGAGAACAACTGAGATCTGAGAATGAGAGAGGGAGGATAAGGAGGTATGTGCTGAGCCCCTCATCATGAGGCCTTGCAGATGCACCTATTCCAAACAAGGGTTGTACTGGATGAACTCCCAGAAGGGCACGACATGCATAACTATGCAGATAAACCACCAACACAGTATACGCTAAGCTGCGCACTCTCAGGAACCTCAAACCTCTCTTAAGCCCTGACTCCTTTCGCACTGTCTGTCAGGCCCTCACAACCCCATCACTTGACTATTGCAACCTAATATATCAGGGCCTCCCCAAGAACTCTATTCAACCCCTCCAACTTGCCCAGAATACATTAGCCCGTCTCATAACAAACAGTCCCAGACGAGCTCATATTACACCAATTCTCTATGATCTCCACTGGCTCCCAATTCATTACCGAGTGAAATTCAAGGTCCTTACTCTAATACACAAAATTATTTCTAATGAGTCAGCTCCATGTCTCTCCCCTCTCCTTGCCTTCTCCAACACTACTAGAAAGCACCACTCTATCACTAATAATAATTTATTGTCTATACCCTCAACAAAAAAACACTGTAAACAATCCACTTGTGACAGGACCTTTTCCCTCTATGCTCCATCCCTTTGGAACTCCCTTCCGCATGAGCTGCGCAACTGTTTGAGCCACATTGAATTCCGGAAAAAATTAAAGACCCATCTTTTCCTTGAGCATTTCTCTCTCCTACCCTAATACCAAACCTCTTACTTTTACCTCCCTGCCCTTATTCCTTTAACCTTACAGTATCCCATCCGTAGCTGTCCACAGACATATGTATATATGTAAATAGTTGATCACTGTTCACTGCAATTAACTGTATATTATAATTTTGTTTTTCATGTTGCTTACTCTGTATCCAGTTATTCGTTCCTTGTAAACAGTTGAAATATACTGCCTTTATTGTTATATGTAAACCGTCTTGATTCGTAGAAAGACGGTATATAAAAAAATGTTAAATAAATAAAAGCCATCTTGTCCTTGTATGAGGAAATGAAAAACGATATTGATCCAGCCACACTGCTCGTGAGCATGCCATACCAAGGCTTATGAAGTTTCTTACTACCTTACATTTTTTGGGCAACAGATCATTCCAAAATGTTGTCAGGGTGGCCGGTGGAATGGACCGGTCATCATTTTCCAAGCATTTTGATCAGGTTTTCCAGGCCTTGAAAAATCGGATTGGGGAGCATATCTGTTATCCAGAGCAGGAGGCAGAAAGGCAGGTGTTGAAGGGTGAGTTTTTAAAATATTGCTGGAGTACCAAATATGTCTGCATCCATGTAGCTCGAACACCCCCCACAGATGGAGAAATGGCATTCTGGAACAGGAAAAGCTTCTACTCAATTAAGGGATCATTCCTAGGCACAAATAGTAGGGATGGACATCTCCACTATTCGGGCCCCCTCCTGACCCCAACCAACTTCCCCGCTCATTGGACGGGGATGTTAGACAGGGGCAGATCAGTGGCAGTGTTAGGGTGCCACCTAACAGCAGTGGGTGGTCATCAGCCACAGATGTACAGGGCTGATTCCAATGTTGGCCCTGTATGTCTGGGGATGACAGTTTGAATGGGGAACGGGCAGGCTCTGGGCTGGTAAGATGCAGTAGAGGGCATTCCCCGTAGCTTGACTCTGGCCTTGGGAGGCCAAATCGGGCTGTGGGGAATGAATTGTTTTGTCCAGTGGCCAGGGATCATGGCTTTTGAATAGAGCTGTGGTGCCATGTTAACCTGACACCATGATGCCATGGCTCCATTGAAAAGCCCTGACTGAGCTAGCCAGGCAAGGCTTGTATGTGCAGGCTGACTTGAATTGGGGTCCGACCTGCATGCACAGTCCTGGACACAATTCTGATCCTGCAGAGTTAGACGTGCTCCACAGGATCAGAATCCTGTCTAACTCTCTGCATCCAGTTCCGACCAAGTGCACAGAGGGGTGGGATGGCCATGTCTGAATCAGGCCCTTAATGTCCAAGTGAGGTGTGAGACACACATGAAGATCCTAAATTGTGGTCACCAAGCTCCCAGGCAGCTGTCATTATTCCTATATCCTCTCCACTCGGCTGTGACTTTAAAGAGGGAAAGTACAGTGAATGTTAACTCCTGGATAAGTGTTGCATAGAAAAAGGCCCATACATTGAGGATGGACTAGCATTTCCTAGAGTGGGTACAATGCTCGTGGGGAAGCTCACCGGGTAGGCATCATAAGTTGGGGAAGCTGTTGCATTCAGTCCAGTTTCTAACTTGCACACTGTTTTGCCTGGATGGCATGTGCTTTTCTTTTGACAGAGCTCAGTTCAGATGATGGGGATCCAGGACCCCTACATTCTCCAGGACCAAGCAGGAAGTCAGTCCTCACATATGGGTGACGTCGGCGCCGACAGAGCCCTCACGGAGCAATTTCCCCAGCTTTCAAAGAAAGCCTTTGGGAATTGCAGCACACATGCGCGGTCCCCTTCCCGCCCATGGGTGCCATCTTGCTCAGTCTTCTTTTTTCCGCGGAGCCCTACAGACGCTGTTTGTGATCACGACTGAAAAAGTTGATTTTTATTATTTTCCTTATCTCGATTCGACGCCAGATCCTTTTCCCGCCTGGACTCGATACGCCGGTATCGAGTCCTTTCGCGATTTTTTCGGTTTTTGTCCTTCGTGACTGCTGTTCACGCCATTTTTTCCTTTTTCCTGGCAGCCCTGTCTTTTGACCTCGCAGGGGCCCTTTTTCCTCCGATGGCTGCCAGCGGGTTTAAAAAGTGTGATCGGTTTAAGAAACTTATGTCTCTTACCGACACACACGACTGCTGCCTCCGCTGCCTTGGACGCGATCACGACCCGATGATCTGTGGTCCTTGTAGCAAGATGTCCTCTAAAGCGTTGAGGAGTCAGCAGCAACAGAGGGAAAGAATCTTCTCTGACTCCACATCCGGCCGGGCCCGGACCTCATCAGAGGTTTCGACGTCCCGGGACTCTGGTCCTGAGCATCGTCGGAGTTCCTCTGAGCGGGGGTCTCCTACCCGGGAGCATCATCGGAAGAAGAAATCCGTGAGGGCAGCGTCGGTGGACGCTCCTGGTTCCTCGAGGGCCAGGTCGCATAGCCCTGACAGCCGTCCCGGGTTCTCGGAGTCGGAGAGGCCCTCAAAACATCCTCGCCTTGGAGTCTCCTGGACACGTGAGTACTGTAGTCCTCGTGGACTCACCTCCGAAGGAGCCGCCGTCGGGGTCCGAGTCGGGGGATGCTGGGTCTCCTGAGCTCGGACTCAGGTTGACGGCCTTGGAGAGCAGTTTGACTGCCTTCATGGACCAGCAGCAGGCATTGATCGCTGGCCTCGCCGGTGCTTCTGCCCCGACCGCCGGGACGTCGATGTCCAAGTCAACCCTGGAGACCGAGCCGATCCTCGGTCACGGTCTCCCTCGGCCTCCCGTTCGGGACTGAGGTCGTCGACACCGACTCTGTCGGCGTCGGGGCGGAAGGCATCGATGCCCGCCCGACCGGAGCCACTCGATTCCTCCTCCGAGGAATCGGCCTGGGAATCGGAGGACGAAGAGTCCCCTGGTACTTTTCGGACTCAGTGTGTCCCATCGTACTCACCCGAGTCCGAGCCTCGGAGACGTTCCCCCAGGAGGACACCCGGTTCTCGGACTTCGTGCGGGATATGGCCAAAGCCTTGGCATTCCCCGCAGATCCCGAGGAGCCTCGAGCCGAAGAGCTCGATGCCCTCCAGTATGAGTCTCCCCCGAAGGAGGCCTTTACTGTACCAGCTCCTCCTATGCTGGAGCGACTTCTTTTCCGCATGTGGGAGAATCCGGCATCGGCGCCGGTGTTAAGCAAGCGGGTCGATTCCATTTATCGAGTCCGCAAGAGCCCTGGGTTCCAAAAGGCACAACTACCGCACCATTCCATGGTGGTGGAATCGGCCATGCATCGACTCAAGTCAGAAGATGCACTCCTCGGTGCCTCCCGGCCGGGAGGCCCGGAACCTGGATGCCCTCGGTAGGAAGTGCTTCCAGGGCTCTATGCTTACTTGTCGAGTCCAGACTTACCAGCTCTATATGTGCATGTATCTCCGAGACCTGGCAAAGTAAATTGCCGGGTTCTCTGCTGGTCTCTCCGAGGAACCTTTGCAGAGGTTCCAGGCCTTGTCCACTGGTATTCATGAGTGCTCGAAGTTTATCTCTCGAGCAGCCTACGATGGCTTCGAAGCATCGGCTCGGGTAGCCGAGCCAGCATCGGTGCCCACCGAAAGGCTTGGCTTCAGTCATCCGACCTCAAGCCATGGGTGCAGGACAAGTTGGTCAATGTCCCCTGCAAGGGTGAAAACCTCTTTGGCAAGCCCATGGCTGAAAAGGCTGCAGAACTCGAGACCGAGACTCTGACCAGGACTAGGCTGTCCAGAAAAACCTCTGCCCCTTCTCGTAAAAAGAAGGGCTCGGGGAAAAAGCCCTTTTACCCGAGAAAGGCAGCTGCCTATAAACACTACCCTCACTATCAGGCTCCAGTAGCTCCCCCACAGGGTCAGCAGACCAAGGGACGGGGTAATGGGTCCCATAGGCAGCAAGCCCCCAAGCCCACAACACCAGCCCCTGCTCAGCAGGGTGGGGGGTTTTGACTCCATCAGCATAGCCTCTTCCCCTCCGCTGGTTTCTCTCAGCACAGGAGGCCGGCTGGTCCACTTTGCCCAAAGATGGTCAGCAATCACATCAGATACCTGGGTGCTTCATATAGTTCAAAAAGGCTATCTTCTTCATTTTCACCAGGTACCTCCCTCCTACTTTCCAGGGGAGCCTCCAAGACTCCCTCTGCACAGGGACTTACTCCTTCAGGAGTTAGCAAGTCTTCTTCAGGAACAGGCTGTGGAACCGGTGCCCCACCACCTGAGAGGTCAAGGCTTTTATTCCAGGTATTTCCTGATACCAAAACGGACAGGAGGCCTCAGACTCATCCTGGACTTGCGGAACCTCAACAAGTTCCTGACAAGGGAAAAGTTCAAGATGCTCACCCTTGGAATCCTGCTGCCCTACCTCCAGCAGGGAGACTGGCTATGCTCCTTAGATCTAAAGGATGCCTATACTCACATCCTTATTCATCCAGACCACAGACAATATCTCAGGTTTGTTGTGGGAGGAAATCATTACCAGTACAGAGTCCTGCCCTTTGGCCTATCCTCCGCCCCCAGGGTGTTCACCAAATGCCTAGCTGTGGTGGCAGCCTACCTACGGCTTCAAGGCCTCTCTGTGTTTCCATACCTGGACGACTGGCTCATAAGAGCCCAGTCTTCACAAGAGGCCACTCAGGCCACTCATCGCACTGTGACTCTGCTCCAGCACTTGGGATTTGTCATAAACTTAGCAAAGTCCACTTTGCTCCCCTCTCAAAATCTCAAATTCATCGGCGCAAGGTTGGACACACTTCAGGCGCAAGCCTTCCTGCCTCTAGACAGGGCACACCGGCTCATGGATCTAGCCAGCCGCTTTCGCAGCAATTCCCTGGTCTCCGCCAGGCAATTTCTGAGACTGCTCGGCCATATGGCTTCCACGGTTCATGTTACCCCCAATGCCCGCCTGAACATGCGGCCTGCTCAATGGTGCCTTCGCACTCAATGGCATCAGGCCACGGGGAGCCTGGTGGACTCAGTACAGGTTTCCGACCTTCTGGTCTCTTCTCTGAGGTGGTGGCTTCATCTACCAAATCTGGTGCTGGGGGTGGATTTTCAGTCTCCACCGCCTTCTCAAGTGCTAACAACCGATGCATCTCTCCTGGGTTGGGGAGCACATTGCCAAGAGACATGTACTCAGGGCTCTGGACTCCTTGGGAGTCTGCTCAGCAGATCAACTTCCTGGAGCTCAGAGCCATCCGCCTAGCTCTGAAAGCCTTCTCCCACCTCACTTCTCACCAGTCTGTGCTGGGCCAGACGGACAATCAAGTTGCGATGTTCTACGTGAACAAACAAGGGGGTACAGGCTCCTTCCTTCTCTGTCAGGAGGCACGGAGACTGTGCTCTTGGGCCATCCTTCATGGAATCCTGCTCAAAGCTGTCTATCTCCCAGGTCAAGAAAATTACCTGGCAGACAGACTAAGCAGGATCCTCCAACCTCACGAGTGGAGATTGGATCCGTTGGTGGTTCAGCAGATCTTTCTCAAGTGGGGTCTCCCCACCATGGATCTCTTTGCCAGTCCCCAGAACTGGCAGCTTCCCAAATTCTGCTCTCGTCAACCGCACCCTCTCAGAGTGGCGGCGGACGCTTTCTTGATTCCATGGTCCACAGGCCTCTTGTATGCCTTTCCTCCCATGCCACTGGTGTCTCGGACGCTCTTCAAAGTTCTCAAAGACAGAGCCTCCATGATCCTAGTGGCTCCCCGGTGGCCGAGACAGCCCTGGTTCCCGCTTCTGATGCAGCTAGCGGTGGACACCCTCTTCCTCTGGGGTTTCAACCAGATCACCTGACACAGGATCAGGGGACTCTCCTACACCCCAACCTCCGGTCCCTTCATCTGATGGCCTGGCTGCTGAAAGGGTAATCCTTGCTCCCCTCCTGCTGCCTCGGGAGGTGGAAGAGGTCGTCTTGGCCTCCAGGCGGCCCTCCACGCGGAAGTCCTACACTCTTAAGTGGCGTCGGTTCTTCGTGTGGTGTGCTCAGCAGTCTGAGAATCCCTTCTCCTGCTTGGTGGCAGTGGTCTTGCAATATTTGCTTTACCTCTCCAATCTGGGCCTTAAGTCCAATTCTGTCAGGGTCTACCTCAGTGCTCTCTCTGCGCATCACGCACCGGTGGATGGCAGGCCTCTTTCCAACCACCCTTTGGTGGCTCGTTTTCTCTGAGGCCTCCTTCTCCTTAAGCCTCCTTTACGCCCACCAGCCCCTGAATGGGATCCGAATGTGGTCTTGCAGCGGATTACTTGTCCGTCCTTTGAACCTATGGCTACCTGCCCTCTTCGTTTTCTTTCCTGGAAAACCTTGTTTTTGGTAGCCCTTACCTCTGCTAGGCGCGTTAGTGAACTGCAGGCCCTGGTGTCGGATCCTCCTTACACTAGGTTCTACAGGAATAGGGTAGTCTTGCGGACTCACCCTAAGTTTCTTCCTAAAATGGTTTCCCCTTTTCATCTCAACCAGGAGGTGGTTCTTCCAACCTTCTTTCCCAGGCCGCACTCCAGCCGGGCTGAGATGGTCCTGCATACCCTGGACTGTAGGAGGGCCTTGTCCTTCTACCTTGACCGTACGCAGGAGCATAGGAGGGCTGTTCAGCTCTTCGTTTCTTTTGACCCCAATAAGTTGGGGCTCCCTGTCTCCAAGCGTACATTGTCCATATGGGTTGCTGACTGTATCGCCTGGGCTTATGAAGCAGCCGGCCTCTCGTTGGAGGGTCATGTCACGGCTCATCGTGTTAGGGCAAAGGCTGCGTCAGTGGCTCATCTCCGCTCTGTTCCGTTGGCAGACATCTGCCGGGCCGCTACTTGGTCTTCAAGCCAGACTTTTGCGGCCCATTACTGCCTGGAGAGGGAGTCCCGCAGGGACAGTGCTTTCGGACAGGCAGTTCTCCATCATCTCTTTGAGGTTTAGGCAACTCCTACCCTCCGGCCCTGATGTTGGGCTACCGGTCGGGGGCATTTTCAGAGAAGATTCCTTCCTTCTGTGCTACTGAGCTAGAGGGAGCTCATTTTTTCCGCTTGAGGTCTCCGGTAGCCTTAAGCTAGGGAGTCCCATATGTGAGGACTGACTTCCTGCTTGGTCCTGGAGAAAGAGTAGTTACTCACCTGTAACAGGTGTTCTCCAGGAGAAGCAGGAATCAGTCCTCACAACCCTCCCTCCTCCCCTTGGAGTTGCAGTCCTATCATTTCGTTTTTGCTAACTTTTTTGCTGTCTTTTAGCTATGTCATCAGACTGAGCAAGATGGCACCCTTGGGCGGGAAGGGGACCGCGCATGCACGCTGCAATTCCCAAAGGCTTTCTTTGAAAGCTGGGGAAATTGCTCCGCGAGGGCTCCGTCGGCGCCGATGTCACCCATATGTGAGGACTGATTCCTGCTGCTCCTGGAGAACACCTGTTACAGGTGAGTAACTACTCTTTGCCCACACTCAGTCACAGGCAGCACAGTGGCCACAGCCACGCCCAATGCTTGACCCCCCCCTCACCAACCCCCCTGATATCCATGCCCCTGATTTCCCTTCCCCACCCTCACTCCGACTCTGGGTTATAAAGTATGCCCCCTGCTCCCACCCCATCACCGGAGGTTATTCATTATGCCCCCACATAAGGTAAGGGATCTCAGGAATCCACATGTTGTCACCCCCTTCTGGGCTGCGACTGGCTCCACAGCATGCTGGCAGACCTTTGGGGTAGTTGGTTGTAATGGGCAATTTGCTCAACTGTCTCATTGAGCATATTGCCCAGCACTTACCGCTCCCCACCCCCCCAGTGATCCGCTTGATTATTTTGCCGTTGTTTTTTTCTCCATTTTTATTACCCCTTCCCTCCATGTACATAGTTACCAGTTAAACATGTAAATTACAGTGGTGTGCAAAAGTCTGGAATCACTTGTAAATTTGATGTTTTTTCAACTTTCTGACCTTATATCTTAATTTATTTTTCCTCCCAGTGGCTTTTTCTGTGTATCTCATGATAAGTGATAGATTTGGCTATTAGGGCCAACTTTTAGTATTGGTTTGGCCCTTATTTTCTGAGTTTGTTCCCCATAGTTGTCCTGTTGATAGACTTTCTGTGAAAATTGCATAATGTACATCATTTGCCAATGATATATTATTGTAAGTATGCTTTAAAATATTATGGACGCATGCCAGGTTTCCTTCAAATTAATGTATGTGGCCTTGGAAAAGGCAGTTTTTGTGTGTCAGTGATGGCTCAGTATTTGATGGGCCACCCTTTGTTCTTGATCACCTGACTGCACCTTGTCAGCATTGAATGAAGCAGTCTGACAAGGCGATTGTTGGTGACAACGCAGTTCCAAACTGCCATGAGTGACTCAATCAGCTCACGCTTTGATGTCGGATGCCTCTTGATATTTCCCAAGGCCACCTTGTGCCACAGGTTCTCAATTGGATTCAGATCTGGAGACTGGGCAGGCCAGTCCATTGACTTGATGTTGTTCCACTGCTTCCAGCTGATCACCTGTCTGGAGCGACTGGAGGGTGCATTGTCATCTTGCAACAGGAACTGGCCAGGAAACAGCTGGTGGGCTGATGGCACCATGCACATTTGCAGTATGGTGATGTACTTGGCCCCGTTGACCATTCCATCGATGATGTGAAGATGCCCAGCGCCACTGGCAGCCATGCAGCCACAGACCATGACCTTCAAAGGATGCTTCACAGTGAGGTTGGTAACAAGGCCCACACCTATGTGAGGAGATTTCCTGGAGAAGAATTTAAGCCTGAGTGTCTCAAACAGGCAGAAGTGCTTTCAACGCTGAATAGCACCTTTTCCCACATTTCAGTCGACCAGGTTGAGTGCTTTCTCACCCACATGATCCGGTTGCGCCTTTGTATGTCAGTCATCAGTGGCTTATTCCGTGCTTTGCAGCCCCAGACACCAAACTGCAGGCACCAGCAATGAACTGTTGATGAGCTGACATTGACCTCACTCTTGAAGTAGCTGAGGAGAGGTCAACTTGCGATTAGTCAGTGAAATGTGTCGTAGTGTGCAGTCCTGGCGTGATGTTGATGCATGTGGATGACCTGAACAAGGCTTGTCCACCACTGAACCCGTTTCTTTCTTCTTCTGTACAATCTTAACAATAGCGCTCTGACTGCAGCCAACTTTCCTGTCTATCTGACAGCTTGAAAATCCTTCATCGCTCATAAAGGACACACTAACACGCTCCTCCAATGTCAGGGTCCAAGTCATCTTCATGGTTGATCCAGAAAGCGTATGAAATTCAAAAATTCTGCATGTTTTTATAGCTGCACTATTGGCTAGATATCTGCATTGTGATTGGTTCGTGAAACCAGCCTCCTGATTGGTCAGAAATAACATGTGCATATTGGATAATCTTGATCCAGTTTTGACACAGGATCCACAAAAATCGCAGTAGCTATCTCCCAGTGCCTGTAAAGTATTTAAATTGCAAGCAAGGAATGCAAAAAAGTCAACTCTAATAGCTAAATGTATCCCTTTTAACGTGGTAGAAAGATGAATATGCTGGGCTAACGCAAAAAAAAAAAAAAAATGTTAGAAAGTACAAAAAACACAAAACTTACAAGTGATTCCAAACTTTTGCACATCACTGTATTTAATACAAAAAAAAAATGATTTACAAAACAAACTATTTTCTACTGTTACAAAAATTTCCTGCCTATTTCTCAGTGCCATCCATGGTCTATAGTAAGGGGGTGGGCATGGGCATTTGTGGTGTGTTGAAGCAATCTAGCTACTGCTATTTCCCTTGTGGATGCAAAATGTAACAGAATGCCAGATGAACAATAAAAATTTCTTATTGTTCCTCCAGTCCCTACTTGTAGGTTATCGCCTCTCACCAGCAGCTTGGAGACTGAGTCTGTCACTATTTTGACTCCCCCTAGATAGCTGGCACCTTCCACCAGTATCTGTCTCCAAGCAACTGGTGAGACGTAATCCCAGGAGGCCTCGCTGAAGGGACATCTAAGGAATAGATAGGTTTGACAGGAAAGGAAAAAAAAAGAAGCAAAGCTCAGTTAACAGAAAGGTCTAAAGGGCTATTTGATGTGGAGAGCTCTCAGTAAAGCTAAGAGGGGGGGAGGGGAATAAGAATTCCTTAGTAATGTGGACAAGTGCAAATAGCTGCTTCTGTGCCTTACCGGGTCAGCAGTTTCTGATCCCTTGCTAGCGGGGGAGTCCCTGACAACCGCAGTGCCTCGTCAGTAGGAAATTCACTTTCATCGCACCCCTGCCACATTCCTGCACAATGGAGCTGCTGGTTGGGAGGCTCTCCGCACCAGATCGCTGTTGCAAGCAGAGGGATTTACTTGCTTGCACAGTCTCTTCCCAAGTATTTCATATTGATCTGGTCCGGATTGTGTTTGGGTACCCGAGGGCAGATGGGAGAGAGCAATGGGAGGAAAGATCCCAGGCTTGAGTGGGAACCACCGCCATCTTAAAAGATGCTGAGCAGACATTTGGAGAAAGCATAGTTACTCACCTGTAACAGGTGTTCTCCAGGGACAGCAGGAATCAGTCTTTGCATATAGGTGACATCGGCACCGAAGGAGCCTGTGCAGAGCATGCATGGCCCCCTTTCCGCCCAAGGGTGCCATCTTGTTCAGTCAAATGACATAGGATGGCAGTAAAAACTAAGATAAAGTAGGGAGGCAACTCCCATAGGAGGAGGGAGGGTTGTGAGGACTGATTCCAGCTGTCCCTGGAGAACACCTGTTACAGGTGAGTAACTATGATTTCTCCAGGAACAAGCCAGAAGTCAGTTCTCACATATGGAATTCCCTAGCTCCAGGCTGCCGAGGACCAAACCACGACAGCACCAATGGTGACCAATCTGTTAGCTGTGAATTGCAGAAGATGAGTCCCCCACTGAGAGACTCTGCACAACCCTATCATCCAGCAACACTAACACTCCGTTAGCGTGAACTCAGAAGGGTCAGAGGGCAGGCGTTGCCTCCATACTGAGAATATTATGGAGTACTGCCTGGCCAAAGGCACTGTGTCCCAGCAGGGCTCGCTCTCTAGGCAGTAGTGAGCTGCAAACAAATGAATTGAAGACCATGTGGTGGCCTTGCAGATCTCTGGCACTGAGCAAAGGTTGGCCACAGATGTGGCCATCACCCTCATGTGATGCGCTGTGATCCGGTGCTCAAGGGAGAGGCCAGCTCGCTCATAGACAAGGGCAATACAGTCCACCACCCAAGTGGACAGAGTTCGCTTGGTCACAGGGAGCCCCAGTCTGCTGGGGTCCTAAAACATGAAAAGCTGAGGAGTTTTTCAATGGGCTTCAGTGTTGTAAATAGAAGGAAAGGGCCCATTTGCAATCTATGGAAGGACAGACTAGATGGGCCTTGTGGTCTTTTTCTGTCATCATGTTTCTATGTTTCTATCAGAGGATCTCTAAAGGTAAAAAGTGGACTGTTGTAGTTGTTGTTATGGAAGGACAGACTAGATGGGCCTTGTGGTCTTTTTCTGTCATTATGTTTCTATGTTTCTATTATATGAAGCACTAGTTCCTCCTTGCCGGCATGATGTCGCAGGAAGGTGGTGAGGAGTACCACCTCTTGGTTGAGGTGGAAAGGAGACACTACCTTCGGGAAGTATTTGGGGTGCATGTGGAGCACTACCCTGTTCTTTTAGAACCTTGTATATGGTGGATTTGCCACCAGATCCTGGAGTTCACTTACCCTTCGAGTAGACATGAGGGCCACCAGAAAAAACACTTTTCATGACAGGTGCCGTAAGTGGCCAGGGGCTCAAATTGCGGTTTGTTGAGCTGAAAGAGCACCATGTTGAGGTCCCACTCTGCCGCTGGAGGACAGAGAGGGGGTTTGGATAACAGGACGCTCTGGAGGAACCTGGAGACCAGGGGCTGGCTTGAGAGGGGCCTTCCCTCGACAGGGTGGTGGTGAGTGGCTATGACTCTCAGATGTACCATCACCAAGTTAGATTTCAGCCTGGTGTGTGACAGGTGCAGTAGGTACTGCAGCATTAGTTGTACCTGACAGAAGAAGGGATTCTCCTTTTCTGCACACCAGGTGGAGAATCTTCTCCATTTTAAGGCATAAGTCTGTCTGGTGGAGGGTTTTCGGGAGGCCAATAGGATCTCCTCGACTTCCCCTGGAAGATTGAAAGGGGCCAACACTACCCTTTCAGTATAACAGAGGCCTCTCGCACAAGATCAGGAAGGCATCTACCACCACTCTCTCTGGGCATGGCTGATGGGAGCAGAAGCAGGGTAGTTGCATGTTGTCTGTAGAGGTGAATAGGTCCATCATGGGCCTGTCCCAGAGATAGAAGAGATGCTTTGTCACTCTGGGGTTTAAGCGCCACTCATGTGGGCGAAGGATTCTGCTCAGCCTGTGCTCTAGGGAGTTGTCCTGGTGCGAGAGCTACACTGCTTGCAGAAGCAAGTTGCATGCTGCAAAGGAGAAGAGGGCCACCACCTCCTGACAAAGGGAGTACAAACTTGTGCCCTCCTGTTAGCTGATATAAAACATGGTGACGTGGTTGTCCGTCTGAATCAGTACAGGCTGGTGTCGCAGGTAGTGGCAGTACGCTCATAGGGCCATGATTGCCCTGAGCTCCAGGAGATTGAGCTGTAGGAGCGGCGACTCCTGAGACCAGCTGCCCTATGTGTGATGGTCTCCACAATGTGCCCCCCAACCCAGGAGGGAGGCCCCTGTGGTCAGGGTCCTCTGTGGCAGGGGTGCCTGGAAGGGTATTCCTGCCTGGAGGTGGTGCAGGCTTTGCCACCAGTTGAGGGACTCTGCTAGCTGACGGGTAATCCTGACCCCGTCCTATAGCCTGCCTGTGCTCTGTGTCCACTGAGAGCAGAGGCACCACTGGGCTTGTCCGCATGTGTAAGTAGACTGAGGGTGTGACATGGACAGTCGAGGCCATATGGCCCAGTAGGCAGAGGAGGAGACAAGCAGGTACTGACTGGTGGCATTGTACCTCTCCTGCCAGTTGCCTGAGGTGTTCTGCCCTTTCTCTTGGAAGGATGGCCTGGACCTGCAACTTGTCCAACTGGGCACCAACTGGGGTCCTTTGCCCCATCGCGTGCTCTCCCAGGAGGGATCGAGCTGGGTCATCCTCCAAACGACTCCCCTCTCTTCAGCCGCCCAATCGGGGCACTCCGGGCAATTGAAAAGGAAGGCGCCAGCACCGGACCTGTCCTTTGCCCCATCGCGTGCTCTCCCAGGAGGGATCGAGCTGGGTCATCCTCCAAACGACTCCCCTCTCTTCAGCCGTCTAATCGGGGCACTCCGGGCAATTGAAAAGGAAGGCGCCAGCACCAGACCTGTCCTTTGCCCCATCGCGTGCTCTCCCAGGAGGGATCGAGCTGGGTCATCCTCCAAATGACTCCCCTCTCTTCAGCTGCCTAATCGGGGCACTCCGGGCAATTGAAAAGGAAGGCGCCAGCACCGGACCTGTCCTTTGCCCCATCGCGTGCTCTCCCAGGAGGGATCGAGCTGGGTCATCCTCCAAACGACTCCCCTCTCTTCAGCCCCCAATCGGGGCACTCCGGGCAATTGAAAAGGAAGGCGCCAGCAGGCGGGCCTCGCTAGAGGGCTCTTTGACATGGCCCTTAGACGTGGACCACCAAGACCAACCAACGTTTTATCTCCTCCTCACTCAACGTTCACTAACTGCACGGCAAAACTCTGAGGACTTAACAGACTGCAGCCTCTGAAACGATCCAAACACCATAATGGTCACTTCACGGTAATTACCTACTTCTATTGTGTCTGAACTGCATAGTAGCTTCTCATTCAACTTATAGCTGTTCCTAACAGAACTGCCCTATAGTAGATCGACCTTATAACAACCTGAATGTAGATACGACACAGTCCGGAGTCTTGTTTAAGTTGTAAGCTGCTAAGCATATGGTTCAGTTGTAATTTTGTATCTCACCGCAATAGTATCTGTTGTATTAAGGAATTGAAACAAAGTAACCCCCTTATGTCTATGCTGGAAACAAAGTAATCGCTCTGCAACTGTAATCAAGATCTAACATAGCTCCTGCTATAACTGTGGAATTACTAGAATTGCTATATCTGTGTAACTGAAGCTCCCCAAACAATTGTCACACACTGTAACTGTTTGATTGCAACAAAAGTTGAAAATAATAATCCTATTGACAAGCAATTGTATTCTTACTACATATGTAACCACTCACACCCTGTAGAACATTTCAACTCTAAGTCCCCTACCTCTCCTCACAATACCCCACCCCATTAGACTCTGAACTCAGCTCCCCCTCTGTTTCCCCTACCCACCCTCCCTTACCTGTTTCCAAATCCCACCACAAAAATGTTCTCTCTCAAGCCCTGCTCACTCATGATGGGACCCACTCTTAGTTTACTTTACATATTCTTACTTACGCTACCTTATGCCCTCACCCTAACCCCCAGTGCCCCATTCCAATAATCTATTCCCCTAGACATCTACTCTCCCCACCTCCTTCCTACTATAATCACTATAACACCTACCACCGCTCCTGCAAACTTAAATCCGTTACTGTAAACCCTAACCCATATCCCTCATCCCCCCCAGAACCACCCCACCTCCCCCTCAAATGTGCCCTACTTAATGCCCGTTCAGCCAGAAACAAAATCCCATTACTTGCTGACATCATTACTGATTATAACCTTGATATACTCTGCCTTACCGAAACCTGGTTCCAAGACTCTGACACTGTATTACTAAATCAATTATGCCCCAATTCATACTCAATCAACATTTGTAACAGATTACACGGCAGAGGAGGTAGAGTAGCCATTATTTCTAGAACCAGTTTACAACTTTTTTCCATTGAGTCATCTTCCACCCTAGGCATGGACACTATTACTGTCTCCAACTCTACCCTAGTCCTACACCTCATATACCGTGCACCACAAACAGACTCCTCAGACCTCTCCACGATCCTAGATACTGCCTGCTCCCCCCAGCCTGCATCACGCCCTCTAATAATCTTGGGTGATTTAAACCTACATTCCATTTCCTCAACAAATTCCGCCTCCTTCCTCCAAGCTATGAACGCCCTCCATTTTACCCAAATACTTCATCACCCTACACACTCTAAAGGAAACACCCTCGACTTAATCTTCATCCCCCAACACCCTCATCTCAATGACCAGGTCCAACACACTATCCAACCCATACCCTGGTCTGACCATTCTATTATCTTCTTCTCCGTCCCCTACTCATCTCGAAATAAACCTCACACTCATCCCCAACCCACTCGAAAATTCAGACCATTCAATGCAGCTAACTTCCTAGAGCAAATTACTCCTTCACTTGACCAATTAAACAACAAAAATCTCAACCAAAATTCTACCATCTCTACTTGGAATCAAACCCTATCCTTAGCATCCCTACTTCCACCTAAGCATCTCTCCCACAAACATCGCAGAAGATCCCCCTGGCTCTCTACAAACCTGAGAAACCTCAAAAGAGAGCTTAGACGCCTTGAACGCAAATGGAGACATACACAAGACCCAGATGTACACAATACTTATACAGCCAAACTTCAATACTACTGCGCAGAAACCACTAAACATAAAAGAGAATACAATGAAAACATAATCCAGCGTGCCCTCAACAAACCTAGGGAGCTCTTCTCCATTGCCAAATCTCTAATAAAAGACCCCCTCCCACATGACCAACCATCTAAAATATCCACTCAAGCTATAGCCGACCACCTGGCCTCCAAATTCCTCCCCCCTCCCCCCCCTCCCCATCTAACAAGCAAGCCCCAACCAACTGAAGACTATAGTACTCTACTTCTAGAGAACTCATGGTATGAATTTCACACCGTCACATCAGAAACTATATCTAATGTCATAAACAGTTTGAATGCATCAACATCTGCCCTTGACCCTTGCCCTGTCCCCTGGATCAAATCCACCAGAACATCCCTCAGCCCTTACATCCAGACCATTGTACAATCCTCCCTCCAGTCTGGTTCTGTACCACCCCTGCTTAAGTGTGCCTCTATCCGCCCTATCCTAAAAGGATCCAAACTTGACCCCACCTCCCCTTCCTCCTATAGACCCATCTCCAGTGATTAGACAGGAAAGCACAGCACACAGAGAACTATTTTACAGGGAACATGGGCTATGGAGGGTTAAGTGGCTTGCCCAAGACCACAAGGAGCACCTGTGGGACTAGAAACCCCAGTCCTTCCGGCCCAAGGTTGCTGTCCTCTAGTGGGATTTGAACCCCCAACCTTCCGGCCGAAGATTAAGATTAATTAAGATTAAGATTAATCCTTGCAAAGATTACCGAGAAATTGTCCAAGCCCAACTACAGGATTTCATTGATGACCACTCCCCCCTTGACCTATACCAACATGGATTTAAAAAGAATCATGGAGTTGAAGCCCTACTAACCTCCCTTCTAGATTCATTATACTTACACACCCATAACTCTACCCAAGGATGCTTACTTATATTCCTTGACCTTTCCGCTGCCTTTGATTCTCTTCCCCACAATCAACTCCTAACTAGACTTCATGAAATAGGTCTGAGAGGCACAACACTAAAATGGTTTCATTCCTACCTAGACTCCAGAACACAACAGGTCCGTATTGGAAGTGATACCTCCCTCCCATTTACGCTAAAGCAAGGTGTCCCCCAAAGCTCTAGCCTCTCTGCCTTATTTTTTAATATCTTCCTCCAACCCGCCTGCAAAATTTTCCAAAACCACGGCATTCAGTACCAATTATACACAGATGGAGGAGTGGCCTAGTGGTTGGGGCAAGGTACTTCGGCCGGAAGGTTGGGGGTTCAAATCCCACTAGAGGACAGCAACCTTGGGCCGGAAGGACTGGGGTTTCTAGTCCCACAGGTGCTCCTTGTGGTCTTGGGCAAGCCACTTAACCCTCCATAGCCCATGTTCCCTGTAAAATAGTTCTCTGTGTGCTGTGCTTTCCTGTCTAATCAATGTGTTTATACCTCAAAAATTTCCTGTCATGATTTGACAATTTCCAATCTGTAATAAAAAAAAACCCGCTGCTGATCGCTGGAAGTAGCGGTATACAAATGTATACTAAATAAATAAAATAAATAAATAAAAGATGATATGATGTGCTTCACCCCATTTAGCCTCTCTAACCCCGACTTTTCTAAAATAAATAAATGTCTAACCAATCTCAAATCCTGGCTTTCCCAACACAATCTACTTATTAACCAATCCAAAACTGAGATCCTTCAAGTATTCTCCAACCCCTCATATACCCCTCCACCAACACTCACCCTTGGCGATCTCGCTCTCACCATAAAAAACCAAGTGAAATATCTTGGAATCATCCTCGATCAGAACCTCTCCTTTATTGATCACATAAAGAAAACTACCAATACAACCCTCAGGAACCTCAAGCCCCTCTTAAGCCCCAACTCCTTCCGTACTGTCTGTCAGGCCCTCAACCCCCTCACTTGACTATTGTAACCTTATCTATCATGGCCTCTCTAAGACCACCATCCAACCTCTCCAACTTGCCCAGAATACTCTGGCACGATTAATAACTAACAACCCTAGGACGATCACATATTACTCCTGTCCTCTATGACTTACACTGGCTCCCAATCCAACTCCAATCCAAATTTAAAGTGCTCACCCTTATTCATAAGATCATCTCAAAAGAATCAGCTTCATGCCTTTCCCTACTCCTTGCCTTCCCTAACACAAGAACACGCCGCTCCTCAACCAAAAACCTTCTAACCATTCCTACATCCAAACTACATTTTAAACAATCTACAAGCAACAGGGCCTTCTCTCTCTATGCCCCATCCCTATGGAATACCCTTCCTCATGACCTACGTAACTGTGTGAACCATGCAGAATTCCGAAAG
Source organism: Ichthyophis bannanicus (assembly GCA_033557465.1). Classification (NCBI taxonomy): domain Eukaryota; kingdom Metazoa; phylum Chordata; class Amphibia; order Gymnophiona; family Ichthyophiidae; genus Ichthyophis; species Ichthyophis bannanicus. Next base: position 362,975,431 of record CM066033.1, on the reverse strand, counting down.
AGATTAAAAACCCACCTCTTCCTCGAACAATTTCCCTACCACCCTAGTTCCTCCCCCTTCTCCTACCCTCTTCACTTGTCCCTCCTATTATCCTAGTGACCCGCAGTTACTTCTTATGTAAACAAATGATCCATACTACTGTAAATAATTTATTGTAAATAGTTTATTAGCTCATTAGTTCCCTAGTTCTTATTTTTACCTATGTAGCCTGTTACCTTGTTCTATGTAAACAGTTGCACAATACTGTCAGTTATGTTCCATGTAAACCGTCTTGAATTGTAGAAAGACGGTATATAAAAACTGTTAAATAAAATAAATAATAAACTCCAGACTTTGGGCTGGAGAGAGATGGGATTTGGGGTAGTTGATGACGAACTCCAGGTGCTACAACAGAAGGGTTGCACGTTGTGGCCTGATTGACATCTGAAGAACCCAGTCCAAAACATGGTAAAAAGGACAGATGCTTTTAATAAGACAGACAGGGGATATAAGCCAAGGGAACCCGACACAGGCTGTGTTTTGGTTATGCCTTCATCATGCCTTCTTGGCATACTCTATTAATTATAACCCCATATGTAGTCTTGCAAAGCTGCTACAACCATATTTAAAGGATCTGCCTCTGAGAAATTCACCTTGTGCAATAGTAAGGCTGAATGAAGTTCAGATCGCAGCACTTCAGATCTGCCATTACAGAAAAATGGTTTAATGAATCGCATGAATGGGATATAGCCATAGCTGGCTATAATCTGTTCAGAAGAGATAGAGAAAGTGGAAAAGGAGGAGGAGTAGCCCTATATATGTCAAAAGCAATATTAAAGCTACTGAAATGAAGGGGATGCGGGGAAAAGAAGACACACTATGGATTGTGTTGGAAAGAGGAGATGGCACTGTCACCCATACAGGTGTGGTCTTCAGGCCTCCGACTCAAACCAAAGAAAATAGATAGCGAATTGATTATAGACACTGCAAAGACCTGGCATGCCCACTGTTGGAAACAAAGGGGGAGTGATCATATTGGGTAACTTTAATCTACCCGATATGGATTGGAGTACTCCTTCTGCAAATCTGGAAAGAAGTAAAAAAGTTGTGGATGCCTTCCAAGATACATTACTTAGACAAATGGTGATGGAACTGACCAGGAAAAATTCGATGCTGGATTTAGTGCTCACCAACGGAGATAGCGTGTCGAATGTCTGGATAGGTGCCCCTGTGAGCAGCAGTGATCAACACATAGTGTGGTTTGAGATAAAAGCCAAGGTGCAGTCCAATTATAGCAAGCTCAAAGTCCTAGACTTCAAAAACACTGACTTCAGTGAAATGGCCAAATACCTGAAGGAGGAGTTGGCAGGGTGGGAGGGGATAAGGGAAGTGAAATTGCAATGGGCTAAACTAAAGGTGGCAATAAAAGGGGCAACAGATAAATATGTGGAGGAGTGGCCTAGTGGTTGGGGCAAGGTACTTCAGGCCGGAAGGTCAGGGGTTCAAATCCCACTAGAGGACGGCAACCTTGGGCCAGAAGGACTGGGGTTTCTAGTCCCACAGGTGCTCCTTGTGGTCTTGGGCAAGCCACTTAACCCTCCATAGCCCATGTTCTCTTGTTATCTCCAAGTTATAATGCCCTGTTCAATGTAATTTCAGTTTGTTCAATGTAAACCGCACTGATGCAGAATAGCGCAGTATATAAGAGAATGTAAAATAAATAAATAAATGTAAGGAAAGTAAATAAAAACAAGAGGGAAAGTAAATAAAAACAAGAGGAGAAGGAAACCTATTTGGTTCTCTAAAGATGTGGCTGCTCAAATAAAGGAATAAGTCCTCACTTATGGGTGATGTCGGCACCGATGGAGCCTACGCAGAATAATTCCCCAGCTTTCAAAGAAAGCCTTTGGGATTACTGCCACGCATGCATGGTCCTCTTCCCGCCCAAGGGTGCCATCATGCTCAGTAAGGTCCCTTAGCTCGAGCCCTACCAAGCAGATAGCAACGGAAGGATAAAAATCCAGTAAATCATCAGGGGAGGTGGGAGGGTAATGAGGACTGATTCCTGCTGTCCCTGGAGAACACCTGTTACAGGTGAGTAACTGCACTTTCTCCAGGAACAAGCAGGAAGTCAGTCCTCACTTATGAGACTCCCCAGCCATAGGCTACTGAACCTGTAACCAAAGAATGCCTCCGTGAGGTCATGAGCAGAATCCGATGCCCATAGGAGCCCGATTCCTCAGGGCGAAGCCCTCGGTAGCCATGAAGAAGGGTCGGAGGGCCAGAGTTGCTTATACCCCAAACAGATTATGGAGTACGGCCTGGCCAAAGGCGCTGTCCCGACAGGACTCCCTCTCCAGGCAGTAGTGTGCAGCGAAGGTGTTCACTGAAGACCAGGTCACTGCCTGGCAAATGTCCCGCAGGGGCACTGAATGCAGCAAGGCCACCGAAGCCGTCTTGGCTCGGACACCGTGCGCGGTGACTTGCCGATCTAAAGGGGCACCCGCTTTCATATGGGCGAAGGCGACGCAGTCTGCCACCCAAATAGAGAGGGTGTGTTTGGTGATTGCCTGCCCCAGTCGATTGGGATCGTAGGTCACAAAGGGTCGGTCAGATTTGCGATGAGCCTGGATGCGCTGCAGATAGAAGGCAAGAGCCCTCTTGCAGTTGAGAGTATGCAAAGCCGCCCACGCCTGGTCAGTATGAGGTCTCGGGAAGAAAGTCTGTAAGACTATCTCCTGATTGAGAAGGAAATCCAAGACAACTTTCGGCAGGAATTTAGGGTGGGTACGGAGGACCAGCCTATTCCTATAGAACCTGGTGTAAGGGGCATCAGCCATGAGAGCCTGGAGCTCACTGACTCAGCAGGCCGAGGTCAGCGTCAGCAGGAAGACCACTTTCTGGGATAGATGCCGAAGCGAGCACGTCGCCATCGGCTCGAAAGGTAGATGCGTAAGCTGCATGAACACTACATTCCGGTCCTATTTTGCCAGGGGAAGCTGGATAGGTAGTTTGGACAGTAAGAGACTCCGCATAAAGCGGGAGTCCAAGGGCTACCCCAAGAGGGACTTTCCCTCGACGAGGAGGTGATTCGCTGAGATGGCACTCAAATGCACCCTGATGAAGTTCAACTTCAAACTCGAGAGATGGAGGAGGTACTGGAGGACCCATCGAGTGGGGCAAGAGAATGGGTCAATATGGAGCACCAGACCGAGAAGCGCCGCCACTTAAAGGCGTAAGCTCGTCTAGTCGAGGCTTTCCTCGATGTGAGGAGGACCTCCTCTACCTCCAGGAGATTCAGCAGGGCTAGGGAGACCTGTTCAGCCACCAGGCTGTGAGGGATAACGAACAGGTTCGGGGGCAGAACCCGACCCTCCTCCTGTGTTAGCAGGCCTGGGGCACAGCATAGGTGAACTGGAAGCTCCGTCAGTAGTCGGAGCAGGAGCAGAAACCAGGGTTGTCGAGGCCACGAGGGAGCTATGAGGATCATCGAAGCCTGGTCCTGCTGAGCATTGTGGAAGGTCCTTGCAATGAGTGGGAGGGAACGCATAGAGCAGGCCGGAGGACCAGCTCAGAAGGAATGCGTCCGGGTCCTCCCTGCTCGGGTGCAGCATAGGGCCGCAGAAGCGGGGAAACTGTGCATTCAACAGGCTCGCAAATAGGTCCATGGCTGGAGTTCCCCACCGATGGAACAGCCAGTTGGCCACTCCCGGATCCAGTCACCATTTGTGAGGGTGAAGGATTCTGAGTTTGTCTGCCAGGACATTCTCCTGGCCCGGGAGGTAGACCACACTAAGGGTCATCCCCCAACGAAAGGCAAAGGAGGACCGCTTCCCAGCAGAGGAAGCGTGATCTAGTACCCCCCCTCCTTGTTGATATAGAACATCGCCATGTGGTTGTCAGTTTGCATGAGGACTGACCTCCCCCCGAGGTGATCCTCGGAGGCTCTCAGGGCCCACTGAACCGCCCGAACTTGAGCAAGTTTATTTGCTGTTGAGACTCCTCGGGGGACCATTGCTCCTGTGTGGACTATGCCCGCAGTGGGCTCCCCACCCCAGCAAGGAGTCATCTGTCATCAGCACTATCTCGTGCTGCGGGGTCTGGAAGGGCAACCCCCAGAGGAGGTTGCGGGGGTTTTGCCACCAGCCCAGAGACAGGCGAAGGCTGTGGGAGACCTTTATGGGATCCCAGAGGTGGCCAACGGATGGGCTCCACTGTGCGCTGAGGCACCACGGAGCTGTCCGCATGTGCAGGTGGGTGTGGGGAACCACATGGACAGTAGAGGCCATGTGGCCCAGGAGGCGCAGCATAGTTCAGGCTGTGACCTGAGGGGCACTCTGGACCTGGGCTGCCAGGGCTCGAAGGTGGTCGGCGTGATCCGCCAGCAGAAAAGCGGTCACCCGCTGGATATCGAGGAGTGTGCCGATGAATTCTAGGGTCTACACTGGCTCGAGGTGGGACTTGGGATAGTTGACAAAGAACCCCAGGCACTCGAGCAGGAAGATTGTACGCGATGCCGCCAGGCGGGTTTCCTCAACTGAGGATCCCGTGATGAGCCAGTCGTCGAGGTAGGGGAAGACCGGTACGCCCTTATGCCTAATGGAGGCAGCGACTGCAGAGAGGCACTTCGTGAAGACCCACGGGGTGAGGCGTGGACAAAGAGGAGCACCCTGTATTGGAAGTGCTCCCCCCCGCATCCTGAAGTGCAGGTACTGCCTGTGCTTGGGGGTGAATCAAAATGTGGGCATAAGCATCTTTTAGATCCAAGGAGCATAGCCAGTCACCCTTCCGGAGGAAGGGCAGCAGAACGCCAAGGGATAACATCTTGAACTTCTCCCGCACCAAGAACTTGTTTAGCTATCGGAGGTCAAGGATAGGCCGAAGACCCCCCATCTTCTTCGGGACACAAAAGTAACGGGAATAGAATCCCCGACCTCAGAGGTGTGATGGGATCCTCTCGACCGCCTGCTGGGCAAAAAGGTTGATTGATTACTGCTGCTGGATGACCAGATGCGTGGGGAGTCGAGGAGGCTCTGCTGGGGAGAAGGGAGGGGGAAGCCTGTCCAGGCGGAGGCGATAGCAGTCCCGGAGGACCAGGTGTCTGAAGTGATGGAAGCCTACTGAGGGGCAAAAGACGACAGGTGTCCCCCCCCCCCGGCTGCTGAGATGCTGGGGGGTGAGAAGCTATGCAACTGGTGTCAAAACCCCTGTGAGGGTTGAAGCAGTGCCGGGATTTGGGCCTTGGACCCCTTCGGCTTGTGGTGACTCTGGCCGTACTTGCCTTGCGCTGCAGTGGTCAGCATGGGAGTAGGTGGGTACAGTGGGTAGCCACGGAAGGGTAGGTCCTTCCTTGGAAACAAAGGCTTTTTGGTTTGTTGTTTCTTCCGAGGGAGGGTGGAGGTGTTGCGTGAGATGGGTTTGAGTGACGAACTCCGTCTCTATCTCCAAACTGGTGGAAGGGTTGCGCTCTGTTAGAGAGGGCATTGAGTCACAAAGGATTAAAGTTCTACAGGAAACAAAATTCGCTGTAGAATCTCTATGGATTGAAATTCCATGTAAAAAGGTGAAGGCGATGGCATTGGGGGTGTACTATCGACCGCCTGGCCAGAATGAACAAATGGATAATGAAATGCTCAAAGAAATCAGGGAGGCTAACAAAAGTTACAGAACGGTAATAATAATGGGTGATTTCAATTACTTTGGTATTGAGTGGGTCAGTGTCACGGCAGGACATCCTAGGTAGATAACGTTTCCAGATTAAATAAATGACTGCTTCTTGAAGCAGCTGGTTCATGAACCGACCAGAGGGGAAGGCATTTTGGACTTAGTCCTTAGTGGAACACCAGATCTGGTGCAAGAGATAAGGGGGTTGGGACCACTTGGCAATAGTGATCATAGCATGATCGCGTTTGATTTAATTAATGAAGGAGGGATGGTAAAGAAAGCCACATTACTACCTTTTATCTTTCGAAAGGGAGACTATGATAAAATGAGGAAAATAGTTAAGAAAAAATTAAAAGGAGCAGTTGCAAAGATTAAGGACTTACATCAAGCTTGGGTGTTGTTTAAAAATACTATCTTGGAAGCCCAGACCAGCTGTATTCCATGCTTTAAGAAAAGTGGAAGGAAGTCCAAAAAACTGCCAGCATGGTTTAAAGGTGAGGTCAGAGAGGCGGCTGTTGCCAAAAAAGCATCTTTCAGGAACAGGAATAAAGAGCCAAATGACAAACTGGAAACAGCTCAAGCACTGGCAAATTAGATGCAAGGCACTGACAAGGCAGACAAAAGAGAATTTGAGAAGAAGCTTGCTGTGGAAGCAAAAATGCATGATAAAGACTTTTTCAAGTACATTCATAGCAAAAAACCTGTGAGAGTCAGTTGGACCATTTGATCATAAGAGGGGACAAGGCTATAGCGGAGAGACTGAATGAATTCTTTGCTTTGGTCTTTACTGAGGAAGATGTAGGGATGTTACCCATGACTGAAGTGGTATTTAATGGTGATACTGTGGAAGAATTGGAAGAAATATCGCTATACCGGGAAGATGTATTACAACAATTTGATAAACTGAAGAGTAGTAAATCACCTGGACTGGATGGTATACTGTACATCCAAGGGTGTTGAAAGAACTGAAATATGAGATTGCAGACCTGGTATTAGTAATCTGTGAAATATCATTAAAATCATCTGTAATACCTGAAGATGGGAGGATCACCAATGTAATGCCAATTTTTAAAAAGGGTTCCAGAGATGATCCGGGAAACTACAGACTGGTGAGCCTGACGTCAGTACCGGGAAAAATGGTAGAAACCATCATAAAGAACAAAATTACTCATCATGTAGATAGTCATGGCTTAATGGGAGACAGCCAACATGGCTTTAGACAAGGAAGATCTCTTACTAATCTGTTATATTTTTTTGAAGGTGTGAATAAACAGGTAGACAAAGGTGAGTCAGTTGATATAGTGTATATGGACTTTCAGAAAGCCTTTGACAAGGTCCCTCATCAGAGACTTTTGGCAAAACTAAAGAGTCATGGGATAGGAGGCAGTGTACTACTGTGGATCAGGAACTGGTTAAAAGACAGAAAGCAGAGGGTAGGGCTAAATGGCCAATTTTCCCAATGGAAAAGGTGAATAGTGGAGTACCCCAGGGATCTGTGCTGTGTCTGCTGCTTTTTGACATATTCATAAATGACCTGTAAAAGTGAGGTTTATCAAATTTGCAGATGACACAAAACTAAAGTTGTTAAAACCCAAAAGCACTGTGGAAAATTGCAAGAGGATCTTGATCAATTGGAAGACTGGGCATCCAAATGGCAGATGAAATTTAATGTGGACAAGTGCAAAGTTATGCACCTAGGAAAGAAGAACGCAAACTATGGCTACACGATGCAAGGTTCCACATCGGGAACCACCACCCAGGCAAAAGATTTAGGCATCATTGTGGATAACATGTTAAAACCCTCCGCCCAGTGTGCAGAGGTGGCTAAGAGAGCAAATAGAATGCTAGGTATTATAAGGAAAGGAATGGAAAATAAAACAAAAGATAATGCCTCTGTATTGCTCCATGGTGCGACCGCACCTTGAATATTGTATGCAATTCTGGTCGCCGTATCTTAAAAAGGATATAGCGTTATTAGAAAAGGTACAGAGAGGAGGCACCAAAATGGTAAAGAGGATGGAAGGATACTCCTATGAAGAGAGGCTAAAAAGGTTAGGGCTCTTCAACCTGGAAAAGAGACAGCTGAGGGGAGATATGATAGAGGTCTATAAATTATGAATGGAGTGGAACGGGTAAACATAAATTGATTGTTTAGGTCATCAGACTATAAAAAGACTAGGGGACATGCAATGAAGCTACATGGTAACCTATTTAAGACTAATAAGAGAAAATATTTTTTCACTCAATGTGTAATAAACTCTGGAATTTTTTACCGGAGGATGTTGTAAAATCTGTTAGTGTAGCTGGGTTAAAAAAGGTTTGGACAAGTTTCTGGAGGAAAAGTCCATAAACCATTATTAAAAGGGACCTGGGCTATCACTGCTTGACCCAATACAAGCATTGAGGAACCTGTGTCTTTTGGGGAAACTGTAGGTACTTATGACCTAGACTGGCCACTGTTGGAAACAGGATACTGGGCTTGATGGACCTTGGTCTGACCCAGTATGGCATATCTTATCTTATGTTCTTATCTCCGTGGCCTTGTCTTCCATTGGCTTCCCAAAGAGCTGCTCGCTGAGGTAGGGTACATCCAGGAGCTTCTCTTGTACCCACTGCTCCAAATCCGAGGACTGGAGCCATGCCTGGTGATGGGCCCCGATGCCCACGTCCGCCACTTGAGCAGTGGACTCGAAACCATCGTAGGCAGCACGGGAGAGGTATTTTGAGCAGTCCACAACAGACTTCAGCAGGGTACTCAACCTATTGAGGCGTTTGCTCTCAAGGCCCACAGAGAAACCTCCAAGCTCCTTGGACAAGTCACACAAGAAGATGCTCATGTATAACTGGTATGCCTGAATACGGCAGGAGAGCATGGACCCCTGGTAGGCTTAGCAGCCTAAGGCATCGAGGGCTCTCGACTCCCAGCCCAGGGGGACTGAAGAGTTTGACTTCGGGCTCTTTTGCTTTCTCATGGCCGACTCCACCACCATGGATGTGTGGGGGAGTTGGGTTTTTCTGAACCCAGGGCTGCGCTGAACATGTTCTTAGAGCATCTATCTCATTTTTTGAATCCGGTGGCCATGGGGCAAAAATGGCCCCCGCGAGGTCAAAGACCCACGTGGCCAGCAGTTGGAGGGAAAAAAGGGTGCAAAGACCGTTACGGGATGTTTTTCTTCGCTTTTTTTTTTACTTAACAGCTTTAAAACGATAGAGCCAGGGGAAGGATGGATAGAGGACCAGTGCACCTGGAAAAATAGAGGGTCAGTAGGCCAAAAACAAAACACTTTTTCCAAGGGACGAGGATGTGCGTCCAAAGGGCTCTGCGGAAAAAGGGAGACTGAGCAAGATGGCACCCTTGGGCGGGAAGAGGACCACTCATGCGAGGCAGAAATCCTAAAGGCTTTCTTTGAAAGCTAGGGAATTGCTCCACGCGGGCTCTGTCGGTGCCGATGTCACCCATAAGGACTGACTTCCTGGTTGTTCCTGGAGAAACACAGCTTTCAAAAAAATCAAAAGATCACAAACAGAGGAACACAGAAAAGGAATACAGGATCAAACTAAAAGACAAAAAGAGAAATATGGAAAGCAAAACCAAAGGCAGAGGAAAAGATGGCTAAAGATGTGAAGTGTGGCAACAAAACTTTCTTCAGGTATATTCGGGAGAGGAGGAAAATCAGAGGTGGAATTGCAGGACTCAGAAGTGCTGGGAATGGACTCGTGGAAAGTGACATTGAAAAAGCAAAATTGCTAAACAAATACTTCTGATCTGTTTTTACTAAAGAAAATCCCGGAGAAGGACCAACTGTAACTCCCAAATATAAAAATGGGAATGGAATAGATACCACACTATTCACAGAAGATGTGTTAGAACAACTTGCAAAACTGAAAGTGGACAAGGCCATGGGACTGAATGGGATACATCCCAGGATATTGAAAGAGCTCAGAGAGGTTCTTGCAGGGCCTTTAAAGGATGTTTTTAACAGATCCTTGGAGACTGGAGAAGGGCTGATGTGGTACCTCTTCACAAAAGTGGTAACAGGGAACAAGTGACAAACTACAGGCCCATGAGCCTTACCTCGGTGGTGGGAAAAGTAATGGAGGCGCTCCTGAAAGAGCAAATAGTGGACTTTCTCGAAAACAAGAGGTTGAATGATCCAAGGCAACACGGTTTTACCAAAAGACGATCTTGCCAAACAAATCTGATTAAGTTCTTTGACTGGGTGACCAGAGTACTAAATCAGGGGCAAGCAATGGATGTCATCTACCTGGATTTCAGCAAAGCCTTTGATACTGTTTCTCATAGGAGGCTTATCAGTAAACTCAATAGTTTGGGGATAAGTCCCAAGGTGGTGAACTGGATCAGAAATTGGTTGACTGACAGATGACAGACAGATGATGGTAAATGGAACCTACTCGGATAAAAGGAGGGTGACATGCGGTGTGCCCCAGGGTTTGGTCCTGGGAACAGTATTGTTCAATGTATTTGTGAGTGATATTGCTGAAGGTCTGTATGGAAGTCTGTCTATTTGCAGATGACACGAAAATTTGCAACAGAGTGGATTCCCCTGAGGGAGTGGAGAACATGAGGAAAGATCTTCAAAAGCTGGAAGAATGGTCTAATGCTTGGCAGTTAAGATTTAATGTGAAGAAGTGCAGTGTCATGCACTTGGGAAGCAGAAATCCAAGGGAAAATTACGCGATAGGAGGCGAGAGATTGGTGTGCATGGACCAGGAGAAGGACCTTGATGTGATTATTTCTGATGATTTCAAAGTGGTGAAACAGTGTGACAAGGTGGTGACAAAAGCCAGGAGGATGCTGGGTTGCATGCAAAGAGAAATTACCAGCAGAAAGGAAGAGGTATTAATGCCACTGTACAAGTCACTGTTGAGACCTCACTTGGAATACTGTGTTCAGTTTTGGAGACCATATCTTGCAAAGGATATAAAAAGACTGGAAACGGTTCAGAGGAAGGCGACCAAAATGATTTAGAGCCTGCATCGGAAGACTTATGAGAAGAGATTTGAAGACCTAAATAAGTACACGCTGGAGGAGAGGAGGGACAGGGGAGATATGAGTCAGACCTTCAAATACTTAAGAGTATTAATGAACAAACCAACCTCTTCCAAAGACAGGGAAGCTGTAAAACCAGAGGGCATAACATGAAGCTGTAAGAGGCTAAATTGAAAGGCAATGCTAGGAAATACTTTTTCACTGAAAGAATGGTTGACGCTTGGAATGCCCTTCTGAATGAAGTGGTGGGGGTGAATACAGTGACAGAATTCAAAATGGCATGGGACAGACACAGTGGATCCCTTTATAGCAACAGGATAAAATCAAAATAAGCATAGCATATCTCAACAAACAGGGGTGCCCTACATGGAGCGGTGGGTACACCCCTAAACAAAGCCACGGGGAGGGGTACACCCCTAAACACAGCCACGGGGAGGGGCACGAAGCGGCAGGTGCACCTACTCTTGCCACCTTGTTGTGCAGACTAGATGGACCATACTGGTCTTTATCTGATGTCATATACTATGTTAATATGTAAATAAGTTTAGTGCACTAAAAATTCCCTATTAAAATGAATATGTGAAACTAACTTAAAAAACACCCAAAAGGGAGGTCACGTGATGCGGTGAGGGTAGCAGACGTGTTCTGCTTGCGCTCCGGTCTTCTTCAGCCCATACCGGGACTTTAGTGCTGTCTGGAGAACTAAACTCAAGATACAACTACACCGTACCTTGTTGGGAGACTATCCTATGGCAGGCGTTGTGTACGGAGAACTGGCGGAGAGATGGCTGGGGCAGCAAAAACTGCTCGAAGAGAAAGAGAGCGGGTTACTGCCGTGAGTAAAATGGCCGACACCTTAACAGCACCAAACTCGCCGACGTCTCCGGCCTTCATAGAGGAAGTCTCGGCCGCGGTGGCAGATGCGTTGTCTCTACAATTTTCAGCCCTGCATGAGAAAATGGATAATTTGCAGAGTTCGGTTGGAGCTCTGGGGAGTCGCCTTCAGGAAGCCGAGGACCGTATTGGGAAAGCGGAGGACGGCCTGGAGACACTACAGCAAACTGTGGCGACTTTGAAATCCCAAGTGACATCGCAAGAAGCAAAAATCGATGACTTAGAGAACCGTTCACGACGAAATAATTTAAGACTGATGGGCATACCGGATTTGGTTGCCGACAGGGAATTGAAGTCTTATCTGGAAACTTTACTCCCCCAGCTTTTTGAGGGAATAGATTGTGGAGGCAAATTGTTCATTGAACGAGCCCACCGCGTGGGGAGTAAGCAAGTTCGGGACCAGCGGCCCAGAGTGGTGCTGGCTAAATTTTTACATTTCCCTCAAAAAGAAGCTATATTACGAGCTGCACGGCAGAAGGGAGACATCATGCACGAGAACTTGAGACTTCGAATTACACAGGATTATTCTGTTGCTCTGAGTCAGAAGCGAAGAGAGTACGCACCCCTATGCCAGAAGCTCATTGATGCCAAGATTAAGTTCTCCATTCAATACCCTGCCAGGCTCCATGTGCTCCACGAGGGGACTCACCGCACCTTTGAAACAGCGCTGGCGGCAGGCCCTTATATTGAGGAGCTAGTGGGTGGCAATAAGGAGGTTCAATCTGCCCCATAAAACTGTTATGTATTATTTGGGAAGTGCATATTCTTCACGGAGAAAGGCCGCCATCCTGCAGGTCCGTCACAAGTTTGGACAAGATGGTGGTGGACTGGGGGCCCTTTGGGCTGTGGGAGGTGTTCCTGGTTGGGGCGGACTACTTGGGTAATTTTCGAGCAGTTAATTGTTGTGGGTATGATTATGACTGGCTTGTCTATAGTTGTAGTAAGGGATTTGTGTGTGTTCTTTAGCAGATTACAATTTATATCTAACTAATGGTGTGGGGAAGGGGGAGGTAGGGAGAGGGGGCCCATTCTGGCTATTGGGAGAAGGTACTGTGAGGGCTGATCTAGACACGGGGAAGGGAGTACCGTTTCTCTCTCCAAGCGTTTATAGTGCGAATTGCTATTATGTTAAGATGCTAGATATTCACTGGATGTGTTAGCATTGGAATGTCTAACATGCTTTGTGTGTAATACCCTTCTTAATTGCCTTGCTCTCATACAGCGTTAGCGTTATTACTATGCTGAAGGGTGGGTGGTGGAACGCGCTAATCCATTAAATCAAGTGAGAGAGCCATGAGAGGGGGGTCGGCTATAACAACCGGCACACGGTGGCTATTCACCTGCCATTAGGCCCGTTGGGCCTGGGGGGGGGGAGGCTCATAGCTGAGAGTTTCGCAGGCATTGGACCATCCCCTTATATAATGCAGACCTTGTCAGTCTGTAGTATTATGGGGGCCCTGAGTTGGGATGTGGAGGGATGCACGCCATAATTTGGGGTACTGGGGTTTGCCTGGTTATGCAGAATCTGTTGTGAGAGGGAGGTGGGCGTCCCCCGGGGTGAATTCTAACTTTTTATTCTGAGGAAGTTTGAAATGCTGTTCTGTGGGTTTGTTTGTTGGAGTGGGGGTTTGTAATGTTGTTTAGGTATTATGGGGAATCTAAGGGGAATCGCTGTGGGAATGAGTTATAGTGCGGGGGGGGGGGGGCGGAGGAGACCATACGCATTCAAGTAGACCTTGTTTGAGTAGTTGTGTGCTACTCAGTGGAGAAAGGGGTAGAGGATAGAGAATCAATTTGGGTAGGGGGGGTTGGCTAGGGGGAGGGAGGTAGGGCAGAGGCTGTATAGTCACACCTACACAGGTTATAATTTTCACCGGATGAGCGATTTGGGAGAGCATTGGGGGGACTCCAGGCTGGGAGAGTTCCCTTTGGAAGACTGCAATTTGTGATGTGGTTAGGACCGAACACTGCCCTACCGCTTTGAAGATAATATCCTGGAATGTTTGTGGCCTAGGGAATCCAACTAAGAGATTCAAGATACTGCAGGCATTAGCTAGACAGAAAGCTGACATAGCGTTCTTATAGGAGACCCACCAGACAGCTGAGGAGCACAGTAAGCTGTGCAGACAATGGGTGGGGCAGGTATGGGGCTCCCCGGCCGTGGGGAAAAAGAGGGGAGTGGCCATACTGATCCACAAACATGTGCGTTTTGAAGTGGAAAGGCAAATTGTCAATTCATCTGGGAGATTTTTATTACTGCACAGCATTCTAGAGGGTAAGCCAGTCATTCTGGGTAATTTATATAGCCCTAATGTGTTAGATCCTGATTTGTATATTCGATTGGCCTCCAAAGTAGAGCAGTTGCCGGAACTCCCACTGATTTTGGGAGGAGACTTCAATGAAGTCATGGATGTGGAGCTTAACACGTCAAAAGGCGCAGGGTCTAGGGAGAGATTTCAGACTGCTAGGGCTTTGCTCCAGTTTTGTGAAAGACTGGGATTGGTAGACCCTTGGAGGCTTTTGCACCCTTCTGAAAGAGATTACACGCATCAATCGAGAGCGCATGGGTCTAGTGCGCGTATTGATTATCTGTTGACGTCGGAGAGCTTGTTTGCTAATATTGGGGATGCACAAATAGGCCCCATAGAGATTTCCGATCACGCCTTCGTATGGGTAGAGATTCATTGGGGCGGTCCTAGCCCCAAGACACGCCTATGGCGGTTTCCTATAGAATTTTATCAGGACCCTCAATTTCATCAATTTCTTCGAAGGCATTGGCGGGAGTTTGAGTCTGATCATAGTGGGCACCGAGATGATCCTGAATTAGTGTGGGAAACAGCGAAAGTGGTACTGCAAGGAGATATTATAGGCTTTGTAGCTCGGAAGCGTAGGTTGTTGGCGGAACGGATCATTCACCTGGAAAAGTCAGTGACAAAGTTGAGACGGTTGTGTGCACAGAACCCCAGTGCAGGAAATAAGAAGAGGGTATGGGAGACTCAAACTGCGTTGAACGAACTGTTGCACCAACGGGCTAAGAAGTCCATTCTTTATTATCGATATCAGCTGTATTGTTATGGGGATAAGCTGGGGAAGTTGCTGGCTCGATGTTTAAGAGGACCTAGGGGCTCAAAATTGGTGCCAGCGCTTAGAGATGCTCACGGAGGACTCCATAGAGAGTCCGGCTATTGCCCGAATATTTCGATCTTTCATGCGGAATTTATATGAGGCAGGAACGAGCTCACCTATGCAAATGAGTGACTATCTGAGGGATTTAGAATTACCACAACTTACTGAGGCCCAAAGAGTGCAGTTGGATGTATCGATAACAATACAGGAAGTACAGTTATTTCTACGGTGAGTTGTTATAAATCACCAGGACCTGATGGATTGGGGGCTGAATTCTATAAAATATTGAGTGAACTTGTTTCCCCGAGCTTGGATGACGTTCATACCAAGAGAGCCGAGCAGGGTTTTTTTCGGTGGGGTAGTAATCAGGCACATATTATACTTATCCCTAAACCGGGGAAGGATCCTCTGGAAGCGGCATTGTATAGGCCCATATCCCTTCTTAATTTTGATCTGAAATTGCTGGCGAAAATCCTTGCAGTTCGATTGGCTGAAGTGTTAGACCAGTTGGTGCACGAATCGCAGGTTGGGTTCGTGAAGGGGCGATATGCAGTACGGAACTTGCAAAAAATCTTAGCATCGTTAGAATGGGTGCAGAGCAGGCAATACAATCGTTGTTAATAACTTTTGATGCAGAAAAGGCCTTTGATAGGGTGGACTGGCAATATTTGTGGAACCTGCTCCCGCGGTATGGCCTTGGGGCCTCTTTTTGTAAAATGGTAGGCAGCCTATATTTGGACCCGACTGCGGTGATATCTTGTAATGGGGTACTGTCTGAGGCTTTTTGTCTACGCCGTGGTACTAGACAGGGATGCCCTCTCTCCCCCCTTTTATTTGTCTTGTCGTTGGACCCCTTGATCTGAAAGGTGGAATTATCCCATGCGATACGTGGGATTCGCATTGGTTCTTACAAATTCAAGATGTCTGCCTTTGTGGATGATCTTCTTGTACATTTGCTTGCTCCCCGGGAATCCCTGCCTAGGTTGCTGGAGGAATTTCAGACCTTTGGACGGTTTGCTGGCCTTAGTATCAACATGGATAAATCGGAGGCATTAGATGTATCTGGTCAGACTCGAAGGCTTTGGCAAGAGGAGTTCCCACTTAAATGGGCGGAGAATTACTTTGTGTATTTGGGGATTCTCTTGACTTGCCAGCCTTCCCAGTTATATGTGAGCAACCTGAACCGAGTTATGGCTCGATTGCAAACCCAGCTTAAGGCGTGGGGACCCCTCCCACTTTCTTTGCTGGGGAGAGTAGCAGCGATTAAAATGATTGTCTTACCGCAGTTACTTTACTGGCTGCAGACCCTTCCGGTCTGGATGTT
The DNA here is from genome assembly GCA_033557465.1 of Ichthyophis bannanicus. Taxonomy (NCBI): domain Eukaryota; kingdom Metazoa; phylum Chordata; class Amphibia; order Gymnophiona; family Ichthyophiidae; genus Ichthyophis; species Ichthyophis bannanicus. The sequence continues at coordinate 362,959,433 of CM066033.1, read as the reverse complement.
GCGGTGATTAGGGGATTTTTGTGGAAAGGGGCCAAGGTGCGTATTCCGTATAAGCGCTTAGTGGGGAAGTGGAGGCAAGGGGGGCTGGGGCTCCCGGACCTGGGCGTTTATGCGCTGGCGTGTCAAGCTCGGCATCTAGGGGATTGGTTGGGAGGGACGGAAGTGTACACTCCTAGAGCGTTGGAAGAGGCCTACGTGGTCCCTTGGACTCCGCTTGCCCTGCTGCATCAGGAGAACCGGATGTTACCGGGCAACCTCACAGAGAGCGTGTTGCTTGGTTCAGTGCGGCACACCTGGCAACAGCTTAACGTCTATTGGCAAAGAACTTGGAGGGCCTCGAGCTGGTTACCAATCCAGGGTAATGGGGACTTTACCCCAGGAACGGATACAGCAATGTTTCGAGACTGGGCGGAGCGAGGCATTCAGAGTATAGGGCATGTAGTGGAACCATCTGGGAAATGTAAATCGTTTTTGTCGTTGAGCCGTGAATATGAGTTGACTCCCGCTCATCTTTTTGCGTATCTGCGGATTTCCCACTAAGTGAATACTTTGCCAGTGGTGGAGCTTCATGCGGATCGATCAGCGCAGATTTTAGAATTTTTTGATTTGGGAGGGGAGACTCCGCCGTCCATTGCGGTGCTAAAGACACGGCTGGATCAGTATAGGCCTCTTCCGGAATACCAGGGGGTGGAGTTGGCCTGGGCAGGGGAGCTGGGGCAGGAGGTCCCCCCAGGTACGGTAATGGAAGCCTTGCGAAGGATAGTGGATCTGGCCGAGGGCGCCCGTTGGAGGGAAATACAATTTAAATGTATAACCAGAGTGCATTTCTCGCCCCGTCGGGCACTTCGTTGCCATCTGACAGCAGATGGGGGATGTCCGCGGTGTTTGGTGGGGATATATGCATATATGGTGGGGATGCCGAGCCATCCGAGCCTATTGGGTAAGAATTGGTTCCTTCCTAAGGGGACTACTACAGCAGAAGGTGGGTTGGGATGCCTCGTTGGTCATATTGGATAGATTGAGATCCGTGCATCCAAAAGGGAAATGGGCACGTTTGCTGGTGCGTAAGGCCTGTCTGGTGGGGAAGGGGCCTCTTCTTCGTAGATGGAGAGGACCCTGCCTACCTTTTGGGAATGGCGGAACAGCTTCCACCAGATGCTGCTTATGGAATCCAGGAGAGCGTGGGGCAATGTTCGGCGATGGGCTGTTTTTCAGATGATCTGGGACCCCTACATTCAGGAATTGAGCCCTCGTAGTCGGAATGAAATTCTACACGTGGGGAGTTAATTGAAATTGGTGGAGCAACTTGGTGAGTTGGTTACTATAGGGTAGTGATCTCCGGTGAGAATTTTGCTGAGATGTGGGGTGTGACTATAGGGAGGGGGGGGGGGTTGATTTAATATGTTCATATGTTAAAAACACCTGTAACCGTTGTTGACCTCTGTGTTGGGGATCAGACACAACCCCATGTGGAGATGATTGATGTTTTTTCTTTGTATGCTATGACTATTGGTGGACATAAATAAAGGTTTAAAAAAAAAACACCCAAAAATTGGGAAACAATTCATGTAAACCAGCCAAACAAATTTTTTTTGCCTGGGTACATTCCTAAGTGAAATGCATCTGAAACTGTATATTTTGTTAGACACATCTCTGGAGACAGAGGAGGAGGATTATTATCTTTATTTAATTTCTTGATATATCACCCAGGCTGAAAGACATTACAGCGGTTTACAAATGCTACAAACCGGTACTGGATATATATTCCCTTGTCCTTGAAGGGCTCACAGTCTACATGTGTGCCTGAGGCAACAGAGGGTTGTGATTTTAGAAAAGGAAAATACATGTATACTTTCTCTTCTAAAATCATCACTTACCAGCAACAGCCGCAGACATACATATATATTTACACCTGCTTTGAAGCAGGCATTATTAACATATGTATATCTCTCTGCCACATTAAGCACATATACTTCTAGTTTTGCAAAGTATACATATATACCTCAAACCCCCCCTCCCAAACTCCCCCTCTGGGAACGATTACTTTACATGTATATGAAAACATATATACAGTAGGATCATTTCCTGTATATACTTTTATATATGCATATGGCAGCAAAATGTGCATAGCTTTACATTTAGAAAGCCATTTAAATTGTCTTCATTTTAGAAGGAAGCTTACATTTAATAAACATCTTTCTGCAGTTTTTCTGCAAATAGGAGATGCCACTAATCAGCAGCGACATTTATGGTTTTTCACTCCTTAAAAGATCGAGATTGCATGTTTCCATACAAAAAGTGTAAATCTCAGTGCATCAGCTTATGGAATGTTGGTGGCCTTGTATATAGCAACAAGTTCATAGCTCTCGTGGGATGATGCTGAATGGAATCACAGGACTGGTGGATTCAAGGTCCAGAGCTGTTAAGAAACATTCTACTGCAGCCTCGTGCCTCCCTTGAGCTTGTAATGTTTGACCCAGGCAGTTCCAGGCCTCATGAGACGTGCTCTGAATCTGGATGGCATCTCTTAGAACCTTTTCAGCTAAACTTCTCCGTCCCAGTCTGTTCAGTATAAGCCCCTGGAAGAGAGCAGTAATTCTGGGTTAGTGCATATGGTCACTTACACAACTGCATAGGGGAAAGGAATGAAAGACACCAGGTTGTTTTCACTTTACTGGACTTCACTAATACTAGCTCAGACTTCTCTGGATCAAGCTGAACCTCTAGGCAGAGTTGATTTATGCCAAAAGAAAGGAAAGAAGAAAACAGCAAGGAAGAAAAGATATATTCCATCTTGAAGGACTGATGAGAGAAACTGGTAAATATTTACCTGCTGGGAAATTCTCAGAATTTTAGGGAAAAGGGAATTCTTTGAGTTAATTCAGAGGTTCCCAACTCCAGTCCTGGAGGGCCAAACACCATTCAGGTTTTCAGGCTGTCCCTAATAAATATGCATGAGGTTCATTTGCATGCACTGCCCCCACTGTATTCAAATGCATCTCATGCATATTCATTAGGGACCACCTGAAAACTTGAATGGTGTTTGGTCATCCAGGACTGGAGTTGGGAACCTCTGAGTTAATTGATAAAATCCATGTCTATTTAAAATTCACTGTTTATTAATGTCAGGGTTCAGTTTAACAGGCAAAGTTTCAGTTAAATAAAAGACAATCAGGGTATAGTTTAATAGGTAAACTTTCAGTTGAAGGGTTAACCAGTCCAAGTCTGGATTTCAGGCTGCTCTACAGGTTTGCTTTGTATGATTGCACCCTTGCCTACCTGCCCGAAAAATATACACAGCAACATATGAATGACAGAAGACACGCATGTGGGTTATGAAACAGAGTATTTTGTGGCCTTGTATGGGAGAACCTGGTGAACCATACTTTTGTGCAGAAGTGTGCAAGAGAATGTGAACCTAGGAAAACAGGAATACAGGCCCAGAAGCTGACAAATTGAGAGAGAAAAAAAACTGTCAGTTGAGCCATACTCTGAACCCTGAAGAGCACAGTGTCAGATCATACAGGACTCAGGCAGGCAGAGATAAGAGGGGCTGTGTCCAGTAAATACCAACTGTTTAGTAATCTGTTGCTTGGTGATAAACATAGGTGGGGTCTCACTGGCCGAAGTTCTCTGACTTAGCAGTTTTTTGCAAGTTCTGCAAATGACGTCAGTAATTCAAGCAGAGTTCACTGGAACTTTGGGACAGAGAATGTGACAGAGAACATATATAAGAGAGTGCCTATAGAGCTTCAGCGGGCAGCCTTCTTTTCCCCACTGTACTGTAGGGTTCAGAACGCTGTCCGCACCCGGGTCCCTCAGACAGACACTTGTGTATCTGTGCTTGCAGTTTTTTGCTTGTACTGAATAAAGGAATTTTGACTGACAAGTGACTGAGATCTGAGTTTTTCTTTTATTTTCCTGGTGCACGGCTCCCATGTGCTCAGGCAATCTTGGTGAAAAATTAGAGATCCTTTTGTAGGTAGACCCGGCCTACACAGTTAGTGTTAATTTCAATTGAAAGCAAGTTCTGCTACGAGGAGACATGGGATGAGGGTGAAAGGGGATAGATTCAGGAGTGATATGCAGAAATATTTCTTTACGGAAAGAGTGGTAGATCCGTGGATTAGTTTCTTAATGGAGGAGGTAGAGATGAGGACGGTATCTGATTTCAAAACAGCATGGGACAAACACAGAGGATCTCTAAAGAAAAAAAAGGGGGACTGTTGTCAATCTAGGTCACATGTACCTAGCAGTTTCCCCAAGAGACAAGTTCCACAATGCTTGTACTGGGTCAAGCATTGATATGTTCGGTCACTTCTTAATAATGGTTTATGGACCTTTCCTCCAGGAACTTGTCCAAACCTTTTTCAAACCCAGCTACACTAACAGCCTTTACTACATCCTCCGGTAACAAATTCCAGAGTTTGATTACACGTTGAGTGAAAAAATATTTTCTTTTATTAGTCTTAAATAGTTTACCTTGCAGCTTCATTGCATGTCCCCTAATCTTTCTATATTCTGATAAGGTAAACAATCGATCTACGTTTACCCGTTCCACTCCGTTCATTAATTTATAGACGTCTATCATATCTCCCCTCAGCTGTCTCTTTTCCAGGTTAAAGAGCCCTAACCTTTTTAGCCTTTCTTCATAGGAGTATCCTTCCATCCCCTTTACCATTTTGGTGGCTCTTCTCTGAACCCTTTCTAAAATCGCTATATCCTTTTTAAGATACGGCGACCAGAATTGCACACAATATTCAAGGTGCGTTCTCACCATGGAACGATATAGAGGCATTATATCATCTTTTGTTTTATTTTCCATTCCTTTCCTTATCATACCTAGCATTCTATTTGCTCTCTTGGCCGCCGCTGCACACTGGGCCGAGGGTTTTAACATGGTATCCACAATGACGCCTAAATATTTTTCCTGGGTGGTGGTTCCTAATGTGGAACCTTGCATCGTGTAACCATAATTTGGGTTGTTCTTCCCTAGGTGCATAACCTTGCACTTGTCCACATTAAATTTCATCTGCCATTTTGATGCCCAGTCTTCCAATTTATCAAGATCCTCTTGCAATTTTTCACCATCCTCTTGGGTTTTAACAACTTTAAATAGTTTTGTGTCATCTGCAAATTTGATAATCTCACTCGTTATTCCACTTTCCAGGTCATTTATGAATATGTCAAAAAGCAGCGGACCCAGCACAGATCCCTGGGGTACACCACTATTCACCTTTCTCCATTGGGAAAATTGGCCATTTAGCCCTACCCTCTGCTTTCTATCTTTTAACCAGTTTCTGATCCACAATAGTACACTGTCTCCTATCCCATGACTCCTTAGTTTTGCCAAAAGTCTCTCATGAGGGACCTTGTCAAAGGCTTTCTGAAAGTCCAGATACACAATATCAACCGACTCACCTTTGTCCATTGACTGAGTGGAGACGGGATTCTCAAGCAAAACCGAGGTAGCTGAGCGTTGCAAGTAGAAGAAAAGAGATAGAGTAGCGGTGTTCCCCAAAGGTCGAACAAGTGATACTCTACTTGAGGTTTCAAGTGCCACTCTTGCGGATGTAAAATGCGACTCAGCTTGTCAGCTAACTGAATTTCCACTCCTGAGAGGTATACTGCATGAAGGTGGATTCTCTGAGAGATTGCCTAGTTCTAGAGGCATATTGCCTCTGTACATAAAGGGTGAGAGCCTGTATCTCCGTTTCTTGATATACTGTAGAATATGGTCACCTGACAGGCCAATCAGCCCTCATCCAGGTGGACAATCAGGTGGTGAAAGAACACACGGATGGCGTTGAAGATTGCTCTGAGTTCCAGGAAGTTGATATGAAGGGAGTTCTTCCAAGGAGATCACTGACACTGGGTGGTGAGACTGTTGAGGTGAGCCCCCTAACCTTGCTTTGATGCATTAGTTGTCAGGGTAGACTGTGGTGCAGACTTTTGAAAAGGTAACCATTGAAGAGATGTTCTAATCTGATAAGAGGTTGTGATGAGGTCCGACCGTTGACCTGTGGATTGTATCCACTCATGCGACCCACATGTCGAGTCGGACATGTGGTGACACATGTACCGTGGATGCCATGTGACCAAGTAAGTGAAGGAAGGTCCTAGCCTCTACTGCTGATTAGTTTCCCTGGCCACTCAACTCCAACACCAAACGGACCCATCTCTCATCTGGGAGGAAAGCTCAGGCTTGAATGGTGTCCAGTCAAGCTGCTATGATCTCCAGGTTCTAAGTCAGAACCAGATGTGACTTTGGATAATTTATGACAAACCCCAAGTCTTGTAGAACGTGGATGGTTTGTTGAAGGGCAATAGTGACTTTTTGGGCAGTATCTGCCCTTATCAACCAGTTGTCTAAGTAAGGGAACAGAAGGATGCCCAGTGTCCAGAGGTGGGCTTTCGTGACAGCTAGACACTTTGTGAAGACTCGTGGAGCTCAGGCTAGGCTGAAAGGCAGGACCCAATATTGATAATGGTGGTTCTGAAAAGTGAATCTGAGGAACTTTCTGTAACTTGGGTGTGTATATGCATCCTTTGAATCTAAACAGCATAGACAATTGTTTGGTTGGCAGTAAGGAAGAAGGGTACCTAGAGAAATCATTTTGAACTTTTCTTTGACAATAAGTTTGTTGAGATTTCGGAGATCTAAGATAGGTCTGTCTTCTTCAGGATAAGGAAGTATTGGGACTAGGCCTTGTTTAAAGGGAGGGACCTCCTCTATTGCTCCCTGTGTGAGTAGAGAGTGGATTTCCTGTTGTAGTAGGATATGTGTTGGATTTTCACACAGTGTTGGGCCACAAGGTGAATGGGTGGGAGCTCCTTGAAGCAGAGCTTTAGGCTGCTGCTGACTAGCTTTAAGGTCCAGGGTTCTGAGGTGATGAAGCCCCATCGATGTGCAAAATGGATCAATCTCACTGGAATTAGGGGAAGGGATTGTATGGGACAACTGGCTATGCTCTCTTGAAAAGAGTCAAAAATTCTGGGTGGGCTGAGGTGCAGGGGTAGGTTGTGGTTTAGCTACCTTAGCTTTGTGAGGTTGCTTATTACCCTGTTGTCTCTGCTGTTGCTGAGGAGCAGAGTAGGTTGGGTAGGTATGGTAGGGAGGGTAGAGCCTCTTTTTCTTAGGGTAACATGGTTTCTTGGCAGCAGTTTTTTTTCTTGGAAGAATTTGCTGTTTTTCTAGAGAGCCTCTTCATTGTGAGGTCGTCACTTCTATCTTTCCTGCCTTTTCTCTCCATCTCTGGCCAATTTATCCTGGATCCAAGTTTCCAGGTTAGATGCTTGAAGCTAGGCTACCCGCCTAGTACCAACGCAGGCCGCAGCTGCCCTGCTGTTGGTTTCAAAAGCATCAAATTCTGCCCTTGTCTGGAATTTTGAGGTGTTTTGGGCATGAGATATTAGGACTTGATGAGGTGCTTGTTTGTCAGAAGGTAGCAGGGCTGTGAACTCAGCCAGCCTTAAGGAACATGCTCATGTATAGCATGTATGAGTCAATCCAGGAGGCAAGCATTATTGCTTGAAAAGCTTTCCTAGCAAAGGTGTCAAGGATTCTTGCTTCTCTGCCTGGAGGTACCGAGGAGTAGTTCTTCTGGCTTTTAATCTTTCACATAACTGACTCAACCACCAAGGAATGGTGTGGAAGTTATGACTTTTGGAAACCTGGAGAGGGTGGACCCTATAAAGGGAATCCAGATGTTTACTGACTGCCGGTGTCGACATTGGAGCCTCCAACATCCGAGTCATTAAGTTCTTTAGGATGTTGTGCACTGGGAGGGTTACAGAACTCCTTCGGTGCCGAGGGATATTGAAGAATATCCAGTTCTTCGGTCCTAGGTTCTGTCTCAGTAGCTACTGATACCTGTAGAGCAGCCATCATATCTTTTATAAAGTCCTGGAAGGACATGTCTTCGGGCGGTGATAGTCTCCTTTCATAAGGGGGGCACTGGATCCAACAGTATATCAACATGGATTGGTATCAGTGGACTCTGGGTCAGATACTTTGGAACTGGAGGCTGGTAGGAAGTCAAAGTAATCCCTGTCCGGGCCTTCATACCTTCGATGGTCGGAAGATGTAGGGTGCTTTGATGTAGATGGTACCGAATGAGGTGGTATCTAGGATCATGGCATCAGTTGCTCCGTCGAGGGATGTTCGGCAGGCAGAGACTGCATAAGGGTAGCTCCGGATGGTGTTGCATCGATAACGCTCGTCGGTGTTGGAGGTATTGACAGCTGCTGTGGAAGAGTCCAGGACATCGGTGCCACTGCAGCTAAAATTGCTCGATGGCAATGACATGGTCATTGAGCAATGGTACCAGGGGAGAAGTGGCTCCAGATACTGCAGTCTGGGCTACAATTCCCGATGCCAGTAAAGGGGGCTCAGCCAAGGATTGAGCCTCAGGGGCATCCACTAATCCCTGTAAGGCTTTGGAGGGTGCAGCCTCCTGCCAGGGTTGTTTAGCTGGATGGTACCTATCGGCGTGCAATCGGTGCCGATGCTTATGCTCGGTGTCCGATACCAATGCTGACCTCGATGTCGATGAATGGGAGCACCTTGATGCCAAAGCTGATGTTTTCATGCTGGGGGCTCCGAGCGATGTTCTTTTCTTTCTGTGCAAGTATCGATGACTTGGAAGCATGGGATGATTTTGATGGAGTTGACGCCTCCGATGAGGGCACCAAAGGAGCCGAGTCTGCTATAAACAGCTTAACCTTCTGTTTGTCTCGGTTCTTTCTCCCTCTGGAAGTCATATTGTAACAGGGGGAACAAGACTGTACATTGTGGTTTGGACCTAAACATTTAGGGCACCAGTCATGCTCATTGGTCAGAGATATGGTACTGGAATACTTTGAGCATTTCTTAAAACAACTCTGAGACTTTTCCATTGATGGAAAAAGGAGGGCAGAAAAATGAATGAAAAATTTTATAATTAAAGAAAAAAAACAATAAAAAGAGAACCTAAATCGATGGGGCGTTCAGTCGGTGGACGGGAAGGCAAAAGAAAAAAATGAAAGTACTTGATGGTACCAGGAAAAACTTAGAAGTTTCTTGACACAGCGAAACAGGGCCAAGGTCAAAACAGCTCAGTGGAAAAAAGATTGAAGAGACCAGGAGGAAAGGTAGGCACACACGCATGTGGGGAGCAATGCTCCCAAAAGCATTTCTATTGGATGCTGGGGAACGTTCCCAGGCTCCATCGATGCTGATGTTACCCATATGTGAAGACTGACTTCCTGTTTGTTCCTGGAAATAGTCCACTTGCATATTGTTCATGCCCACAATTTGCTGTGCCAATAGCTCCAGATTTTGCAACACCCATGGAAACAAGCAGGCCATCTTCAGGGCCACTCCTCCATACTAATTGCTGCCTGGTTGTTAATGTATGCCACTGCCACTACTACTACTAGTATTAATCAATCATTTATAAAGTGCTACAAAGCATACTCAGCTGCGGCATTGTCTGAGAACACCCAGACCACTCAGTCTTCAACCAGGTGGCAGAGATGCCAGCGGACCAAGTGAATACCATGTGTTTCTAGGCAGATTGATGGGCCAAGCTGAATCAAGGCTGGACCAATATCCCTGCACTGACTGACCCTCACATTGAACCCCCCCCCCCCCAGCTGAAAAGCCTGGCATCTGATGTTAGGATAAGCCACTGAGGATCACATCCAGAGGCTTTCTCTGTTTAAACTGGTGGACTGAGACCACCAAATCACGTTGACACTACTGACAGCAGAAGAGGAAGCCCAATCTCAAGCCCAATTCGACAGAGACACCTTCCTACTGGACACATTAAATCAACTGTCAACAGAAACAGACAACCTGGAGTCTCAAATTATCAACTGGAACAACACAATATCCAACGCCGCCACAGCCACTGTTACCAGACCAGAGGAACACTGCAACAACAAGAGACAACACAAACCCTGGTACTCCTCAACCATACGACAAAAGAAAAGAGAACTCAGAAGGATGGAACGGAGATGGAGAAAATTCAAGACACCAGAAAACCAGCAAACATACCTAACAAACCAAAGACTATACACCGAACACATCAACCAATCCAAGAAAGAATACCACACAAACATGATAAACACATCCATAAACAAACCCAGGGAGCTCTTCGATATAGTGAAAATCCTCACAAAGGAGCAGAAAACTGAGGAGGAAATACAAATAGACCCGCAAAAATTTGCTGATCACATCAAAGACAAATTTCACTCCACAGAACCAACTGAAACCAGCTCTTCAACCCAGCCTGATTCATACCCTACGACATGGGACACCTTCTACCCTCCCTCAACAGAACAGCTCTCCCGCATCATCACAGCAATCAGAACAAGCACCGCCCCCACGGACCCCTGCCCAGTATCATGGATAAAGGCCACCAAATCAAGCCTCATCCACATCATACACGACATTGTGCTCAATTCACTCACCCAGGGTCTCCTGCCAGCTCAACTAAAACTGGCTACAGTACGCCCAATACCGAAGAAAACAACCCTCGACAAGAGCAACCCCGCAGCATACAGACCAATATCCAGTATACCTTTCCTGGCAAAAATCATAGAAAAAGCAGTGCAACAACAACTTCAGGAACATATTGACAACCATGCTCCTCTAGACGACAACCAGCACGGCTTCCGCCCCCAACATGGAGTCGAAACACTGCTGATATACCTCATAGACAACATCATCAGAGTCATAGACAACAACACTAAAGGCATCCTAATGATCTTCGTCGACATCTCCTCCGCCTTCGACACAGTTGACCACCCAACCCTCCTGGAAAGACTAAAGAAAATTGGGCTTCACGGTACCACGTTAAAATGGTTCCAATCCTACCTCACTGACAGGCAGCTACAAGTCAAGATAGGCCACAACACCTCTCAACCCATAAAAATCCGCCAAGGAGTACCTCAAGGATCCGCCCTCTCGGCCCTTCTGTTCAACATATACATCCAGTCAATATGCGACATCCTGAAAGCGAACAACATTCAATACACCATCTATGCAGACGATATCATGATATACACACCCATCTCTACCGACAACCCAGACTACAATAGAATAACTGACTGCCTAACACAAATGACAAACTGGTGCACGAACAACAACCTCTCAATCAACTACAGCAAGACAGAGGCTCTAATAATCACTCGCAACCCCAACTTCATTCACCCACCGGACATCAAAATAGCAGACACAACCATTCCAATGAAATCCGAAGTAAGATACCTGGGAGTAACCCTGGACAACAAACTAAATCTCATGTCTCACGTCAACAAAACGGTCAAGAATGCATACTATAGAATGAGAATCATCAGACGGCTTAAACCCCTCCTCGACACAGAACACTTCCGCACAGTATGCCAAGCGCTCATCACCCCATTATTGGACTTCTGCAACCCCATCTACCTTGGCCTACCAAAGCAAACTCTCAAACCGCTCCAACTAGCCCAAAACACCGCCGCACGCATAATTTCTGGCTCAACAAGACATGAACACATTACCCCGGTTCTCAAAGATCTACACTGGCTCCCAATCAGCTCACGTATCAAATACAAAACAATAATGAACATATTCAAAATCAAGCACCACATCTCAGCAAACAGCCTGCACACCCTCATTCATCCAGACACCAGCACCCGCCCGAGAAGAAGAAGAGGAACCTCCAACAGAGTCAATACACCAAAAGACTTCAGAAAAACACGAAAGGACACCACAGAGAGAGCCCTCTCCCTGGCAGCCCCAACCATCTGGAACTCCCTCCCAGATGATCTGAGATCGACAACGGACCTCAAAGACTTCCGCAAACAGCTGAAGACAACTTTGTTCATAGAACATTATGGACACATCACGTAATCAAGCAAAGCCTGATCAACAAAGACCCCGACGAGAGATTATAAGACACCGACAAGAGATTGTATATCGGCACAGGATCTAGCTCAAGCCCTATCTGGACAGTACCTTGTATTATAGAACATGCTGTATTATAGCGCACACTGTACATAGCTCACCCTAATCTAGAATCCCCCTCCTCACACACACTTCACACCACTGCCCCCTCACACTATTCCTCCTGCATGATCCCCCCCCTCGCACTCTACTCCCCCCACACTGCATGACCCCCCCAGCACTTCATCTGATTGTTTTGATTGTGACACCGCCTTGATTTTTAGGATAAGACGGTTTAGAAATACTTTTAAATAAATAAATAAATAAAAAATCTCAAAATCTTGTGAGAAAGGTGACCAATGCAACAGAAAAGACCATTAGAGTGGTTGCATGTGGGTCCTTCCCAAGGGAGCAATTCCGGGGTAGCTGCCATAGAACCCAGAAGTTGAACATAGTCCCAAACCTTGGGAACATGTTGTTGCTGGAAGGCTGTCAACTCTCAAAACTTGGAAACTCTCTCGGCAATCAAGTCTTCTGACACAAGTATTGAACAGAGATCAAAGATACTCCAAGAACTGAGAGGGATCCAGGCGACACTTTCTTCGATTCACCACCCAGTCGAGACCTTCCAGAAAATATACCACTTGCACTGTGACCTCGACTGCTTCAGACTACAACCTGGCACAATTCAGCCAGTTGTCAAGGTAAGAGTTTACACAGATGCAATTGTGCCATAGAGCCACCATTGCAACTACCATAACCTTGGAAAAGGTTCTCAGGGCTTGGCAAGGCCAAACAGAGCACAAAACTGAAAGTGATCACCCAGAATGGCAAAGCATAGAAACGTTTGCTGGTCCTTCTAAAGGGGAATGTAGAAGTACATCTCTGCAAGATCCAGCGAGGAGAGCCACTCCTCGCTGCAGACGGCTTGAATAACAAATCAGAGCATCTCCATCTGGAAGCAAGGAACCGTCAGAGAGGCATTTACCCCTTTTAGGTTGAGGATGAGCCTGAAGGAACAGTCCTCCTTTGGCATGATAATATATATGGATTATCTGCTGCAGCCCTGTTGAGCAGGGGCTATGGGTACAACAGCCTGGAGGTGCATCAGCCTTTCCAGGGTGGCTCAAACTGCAGCCTTTTTGGTTTCAGGACCAAAGGGAGCCACAATGAAGGCATTGAAAAGAGGCTACCTGCACTCCAGGACATAACTGTGCTGTATTTCTTCTGCAAATCTGGAAAGAAGCAAAACAATTGTGAATGTTTTCTAAGATGCGTTAGACAAATGGTGATGGAACCAACCAGGGAAAGCTCAATGCTGGATTTAGTGCTCACCAATGGTGATAGCGTGTCGAATGTCCGGGTGGGTGCCCCTGTGAGCAGCAGCGATCATCACACGGTGTGGTCTGAGATAAAAGCCAAGGTACAGTCCAATTATAGCAAGCTCAAAGTCCTAAACTTCAAAAACACTGACTTCAGTAAAATGGCCATGTACCTGAAGGAGGAGTTGGCAGGGTAGGAGGGCATAAGGGACGTGTAATTGCAGTGGGCTAAACTAAAGGTGACAATAAAGGGGGCAACAGATAAATATGTAAGGAAAGTAAATAAAAACACGAGGAGAAGGAAACTTATTTGGTTCTCTAAAGAAGTAGCTGCTCAAATAAAGGCAAAAAACACAGCTTTCACAAAATTTAAAAGCTCGCAAACAGAGGAACACAGAAAGGAATACAGGATCAAACTAAAAGAGACAAAAAGAGAAATAAGGAAAGCAAAATCAAAGGCAGAGGAAAAGATGTGAAGTGTGGTGACAAAACTTCAGGTATATTCGGGAGAAGAGGAAAATCAGAGGTGGAATTGCAGGACTCAGAAGTGCTGGGAATGGACTAGTGCAGTGATGGCTAACCTTTTTGAGCCCGAGTGCCCAAACTGCCGCACAAAACCAAAGAATTTCCTCAAAGTGCTAGCACGTCAATTTGCATAAATATTTGCATAATGCTAACATACACTAACTTTTAGTAAACATGTCTCTTAATGAGTGTATGGATAAAGACAGACTAAAAGATTTCTACATTACTATAATCCAGTGCCAACCGCCAGGCACATTAGGAACTACTACAAACACTGCCCATTTAGAACCAATAGCAAACCCGCCGTATCCTAACAGCACTACCAGGAGTCACAAAGCACCATACCCTACCTATCAAAAGGCAACACTGCAAATATTAAACCAATACATTTCAGAGAACAACAATACATGACCTACTGGGGAAAGAGAACAAGTGGCAATGTCAAAAAGGAATTACATAAACAGAATACCTCAGCTCAGTTACACAGTTGCAATTGCTCCAGCCACTTTCTTCTGGTTTCTTCATGTTTTCTGCTAACTCTCCATCATCTGCTGTCCATTTGTCCTTTCTTCTCTCTTCTAGTTTTTTTTCCATTCTCTCTCTCTACATCCGCTTTAACATACTAATCTTTCTCCTTTTGCTCTTTCCTCATTCCTATTTCATCCACTCAAATTTTACCCCTCCATCCTCAATCCCCACTTACTCTCCCAATACCCGGCCAATTGTACATTTTTCTTCCCTCACACACAAAATATTTTTCCCCTCTCCATTTCATTCTCCCAGCCCCATCCCCTTCTAATCTCCCCCAACATCAGCTCCCTTTTAGTTCCAGCCCCACCCAGTATCCGCTCCCTTCTAGTCCCCTCATCAGTCCATTTCCAGTCCTAGCTCCCCCATCCATTTCCAGTCCTATCCGAGTCCCTTCATCAGCTCATTTCCAATACCAGCCTCCCATCAGCCCATTTCTAGTCCTTTCCTAGCCCCACCATCAGCCCATGTTAAATCCTAGCTCCCCTCCACTCAGCCCATTTCTAATCCAAGCCCCCCATGAGCCTACCTCCAGTTCTAGCCCCTCCAGGAGTCCCTTTCAATCCAAGCCCCCACCACAGCCCATTTCCAATCTTAGCTCCCCCAACACCCAATTCTCAGTTCTATCCTAGCCCATCCATCAGCCCAGTTCCTGTCCTAGCTCCCTCCCCTAAGAGCCCATTCCAAGCCCCCCTTCCCATCAGTTATTTGCAGTTCAAGCCCCCTTCCACTCAGCCCATTTCCATTCCAAGTCCCCCTCCCCATTAGCTATTTGCAGTTCAAGCCCCCCACTTCCCCTCAGCCCATTTCCATTCCAAGCCCCGTCCCCATCAGCTATTTGCAGTTCAAGCCCCCCACTTCCCCTCAGCTCATTTCCATTCCAAGCCCAATCCCCAACAGCTATTTGCAGTTCAAGCCCCCTTCCACTCAGCCCATTTCCAGTCCTAGCAACCCCAACCCATTACCAGTCCTAGCCCCCCATAGCCCACTCCCAGTCCTAATCCCACCAGCCCGGTTCCAGTCCTTATGCCCCATCACCCAATTTTCAGTTTAAGCCCCCCCATAGCCCATTACCAGTCCTAACCCCCCATCAACCCACTTCCAGTCCTAACCCCCATCACCCAATTTCAGTTTAAGCCCCCCCATAGCCCATTACCAGTCCTAACCCCCCATCAACCCACTTCCAGTCCTAATCCCACCAGCCCATTTCCAGTCCTAATCCCCCATCACCCAATTTTTAGTTTAAGCCCCCCCAGCGCCCATCAACACTCCTAACCCCCCAGCCCAGCGCCCATCACCACTCCTAACCCCCCCAGCCAGCCCAGTGCCCATCACCACTCCTAACCCCCCCCAGCCAGCCCAGTGTCCATCACCACTCCTACCCCCCCCAGCCCAGTGCCCATTACCACTCCTAAATCCCCCCAACCCAGCACTACTCCTAACACCCCCCAGCCCAGCCCATCACTACTCCTAACCCCCCCCAGCCCAGCCCATCACCACTCCTAACCCCCCCAGCCCAGCCCATCACCACTCCTAACCCCCCCAGCCCAGCCCAGCCCAGCCCATCACATCACCATTCCTAACCCCCCCCCAGCCCAGCCCAGCCCATCACATCACCACTCCTAACCCCCCCCCCAGCCCAGGGAAAATTAAAAAAAAAGAAAACCTGTCTGTTGCCGCTGTCGGGGCCGCCGCGGCAGAATCGCCTCCTGCAGACCTTTTTGCATCTTCTGGTCTCCCCCCACCTAAGTTATGCACCGCTAGCTAAATGTTTTGATGCAGTATCCGAATGGCTTCAATCCCAGAACCTCCGAATTCAACATAAAAAGACCGAGGTTCTCTTCATCACCAGGGACCCACTTTTCACCCCCCCCCCCCATATAAAGGTGAAAGAAGCTGAGCTCCAATCAAAACCGTCCATTCGCTACCTTGGAGTCACTTTTGACCAACGCATGGATCTGAAACTACACATAACCAACGTAGTCAGAGCAATCTACCTCAAGATCCGGACTCTTCGACATCTTCGCCCCCTGCTTGATCCTGATGACTTCAGAACTATATTTCAAGCCTTAACCTTACCACACCTTGACTATGCCAATGCCATTCTCCAAGGCCTCCCACACTCCACATTAAACCCTCTGCAACTCGCCATGAATACCGCTGCTAGAGTCCTCTACGGAGCATCAAGAAGGGACCATATAACACCCATCCTAGAGCAACTCCACTGGCTCCCCATACATGGCAGAATATTATTCAAAACATTACTCCTAACTTTCAAGGCCACTAAAAGCATCACCTCCTCCTCCCTAATAGACTTCATTCAGGCCGTCCCACCCAACAGATCCAGGAGAACGATATCAACAAATACTCTAATCATCCCTAAAGCAGCGACAAAATGCCTATCAGTGACATCTAACAGGGCCTTCAGATTCTATGCCCCTAAGTACTGGAACGCTCTACCCCCAGAGATTCGTGCTATCAATGATCTATCCCTTTTCAGGAAGGCACTCAAATCCCACCTCTTCCCCCAATATTACTTGACCAACTAACCAATCTTAATCACTACCCAAACTAAGAACAAATCCTGTAATGTATACTTGTAAATACTCTTGTAAATACTCTTGTAAATAGTTGCAGTAATGACGTTCCATGTTTTATTCCAAGTTCCCTGACCTTGTTCTCTGTAAAACCTAACAGTTTGTTGTTATGGTATGTTGTTATATTGTGAACCGCGCTGATTCTGAATAGAGCGGTATATAAGAGCCTGTAATAAATAAATAATAAATAAATAAATAAATAAACAACCCAAACTATGGTTACACAATGCAAGGTTCCACATTAGGAACCACCAGCCAGGAAAAAGATTTAGGCGTCATTGTGGACAACATGTTAAAACCCTCCGCCCAGTGTGCAGCGGCAGCCAAGACAGCAAATAGAATGCTAGGTATCATAAGGAAAGGAATGAAAAATAAAACAAAGGATATTATAATGCTTCTGTATTGTTCCATGGTGCGACCGCACCTTGAATATTGTGTGCAATTCTTGTCGCCATATCTTAAAAAGGATATAGCGTTGTTAGAAAAGGTACAGAGAGGAGCCACCAAAATGGTAAAGAGGATGGAAGGATACTCCTATGAAGAGAGGCTAAAAAGGTTAGGGCTCTTCAACCTGGAAAAGAGACAGCTGAGGGGAGATATGATAGAGGTCTATAAATTAATGAATGGAGTGGAACAAGTAAACATAGATCGATTGCACAGGTACACTACCAAAAAACTGCCTCCAGTTTTGCAACTGATTCCTATAGATTTTGGGGTGCTGAATCCAGGAAAAATAGCCAAAATGTTCCATCACGTCACGTTTTCTTGCAAAATTAGATTTCTTACCCATATAAGGAATGTTCACATAATTTCTTTTTAGCCGACTGCAGTTTATTTTCTTGGCCCAAAATAGAGGTTGTAATGGTTAACTAACTAGAAACACTCCCTCATGATATTTTAGAGTGTTTTGTATTCATTTTATACATTAACAGGACAATTGGGAGGCGGGGGGCTAAATCCAGTACTCGCGCTGGCGCATGTTCTTTCCTGTTCGCCTCGCCTCGTTCGCTCACTCAAACACGGTGGTTGCGACATGAACTTTCCTGTCAAATTTCAGTTTCTTGCAAGTTCATTATTACCTTTTGTTTGCTCAGTCGTAATCCAGCTTTATTCCGAAGTGGTTCACTACAGTTGTAGTTTGCAGTGCTGTGTATTTGTGATGGCTCACAGAGCCAGAGGTTGCGTCAACTCTCCGGACAGTTTTTGTTTTATTTGTGGGGAATATACCGTGAAAAAGCGGCAGAGGAACATTTCTGCATTTATTAAAAAAGTATATTTCGCCTATTTCGGTTTGAAGTTAGGCGATCAAGACAAACCGTGGGCTCCTCACAAAGTGTGCAAGACATGTGAGGAAGATCTACGCTTATGGATGAAAGGTAAAAAACAAGCATTTCGTTTCGGAATACCTATGATGTGGCGTGAACAAAGAGACCACAGCAGTGACTGCTATTTTTGCTCTTGCATTGTGAAGGGATACAACTTAAAAAATAAGAACGTAATAAGTTACCCCAACCTTCCCTCAGCAATTAGGCCTATGCCTCATAGCAACAAAGTACCTGTGCCTGAACCACCAAAATCTTTGGATCATATTTGTGTGGACGGTTCTGATCATGATGAGACTCATCAGATGGCTTTTCCCGATGAGTCCAGTACTTCCGAGTTTGAAACTGAACCAGATCCGAAACCTGAACTTTTCTCTCAAGCTGAATTGAATGATTTAGTCCGGGATTTAGGACTCCCAAAAGATGCTGCCCAACTGCTAGGTTCTCGGCTTAAACAGAAAAATCTATTGTCACCAGGAACAACTTTTTATTGGTACCGCAACCGCGAGACACAATTTTTGAAGTATTTCAGCAAAGAGGAAGATTTGGTATTTTGCAACGATATATATGGAGTGATGGAAAAGTTTAAACTCAAGTATGATCCTGCTGAATGGCGGCTGTTCATTGATTCGTCAAAAGACAGCATAAAAGGTGTTCTTCTTCATAATGGCAAAAAATTCGCTTCAGTTCCTATTGCTCACTCTGTTATTCTCCAAGAAAAATACGAGAATTTGGCCCTGATTCTTCAGAAGATTCGTTATGATGAGCATAAGTGGATGATTTGTGGAGACTTTAAAATTCTATCCATGCTATTAGGGCAGCAATCCGGTTTCACCAAATATCCCTGCTTCCTTTGCTTGTGGGATAGCCGGGCCCGCGACCTACACTGGGGGAAAAAAGACTGGCCAATTCGGGAGTATTTGAGACCCGGTGAGAAAAATGTTCTTCATGAGAGCTTGGTACCTCGTGATAAAATTCTATTACCACCTCTCCACATTAAGTTGGGTCTCATTAAGCAATTCATCAAGTCCCTTCCAAAAGATGGTGAGTGCTTTCGGTACCTTTGCTCAAAGTTCCCCCGACTTTCTGAAGCAAAGCTAAAGGAAGGAGTGTTTGTTGGCCCTGATATAAGGAAACTCATTTCAGATGGAGCATTCGCTGAAACGATGTCTGAGAAGGAAAAAGAAGCCTGGGATTCCTTCAAGGATGTTGTTCTCAAATTCTTGGGGAACAGGCGGGATGAGAACTATAAGGATATTGTTGCCAGGATGCTCAATGCCTTCAAAGAACAAGGCTGTAACATGAGCCTGAAAGTCCATTTCTTGCACTCCCATGTGAACTACTTTCCCGAAAACTTGGGGGCGTACAGTGAAGAACAAGGTGAAAGGTTTCACCAGGACATCAAGGACGCAGAGAGAAGGTACCAAGGAAGATGGAACACCACTTTGATGGCTGATTTCTGCTGGTTGCTGCTGCGGGAAACCCCAGATGAAAAATACACCAAGCAGCGCACCAAGAGAAGCATTCGGGGGAAGAAGAAACGGGCCCACCAGGAGATTGATTGACCCAAGAATGACTTTAAAATCTAAACTGTGTTGACAAATATCGTGTTTTTACTAAACTTTGAAATAAAAATTTGCTAGTTATTACCACAGTGTCGGATCTCATTTATTAGAATTTTATTTTCACACCATCGGGTGTTTGTCTTCATGTATTGCAATGGTGCAGTTTGCGTTTTCTATTCTTACATACATACCTGTACAACATTTTTTGCACATTTCTTTGCTTTGCTTTGTGTCTAACCTCGCTCTTATATGCTCAATGTTTGTGCACATGTATGTGGCTGTTTTAAGTGCAGACAATTTTGCTACCATCACAGTGTGTTTTGTTGACATTACTCTATTCTTATGTGCTGCCTTGTTACAATTTTCTTTATTCTTATTTGAATAACTACTAAACAATTAGTATAAAGAATTCATCCAAGAAACTTTTATCTCGATCGCACTCAATCTGAAACGTTCACCTCAAACTGCTAACCCAATGTAGCAAAAAATCTGTACGTGATGGAGCAAATTGGTTACCAGATTTGGATTCAGCGCACCAAAAAACGTAAAAATCAATCGAAACATTAGAGGCAGTTTAAAAAAAATTTTTTTTAGTGTACCTGTGTTGTTTATGTTATCAGAATATAAAAAGACTAGGGGACATGCAATGACACTACAGAGTAACCTCTTTAAGACTGATAAAAGAAAATATTTTTTCACTCATCATGTAATCAAACTCTGGAATTTGTTACCGGAGGATGTAGTAAAAGCAGTTAGTGTAGTTGGGTTTAAAAAAGGTTTGGACAAATTCCTGGAGGAAAGGTCCATAAACCATTATTAAAAGGGACCCAGGATATCACTGCTTGACCCAATACAAGCATTGAGGAACATGTGTCTTTTGGGGAAACTGCTAGGTACTTATGACCTAGATTGGCCACTGTTGGAAACAGGATACGGGACTTGGACCTTGGTCTGATCCAGTATGGCATATCTTATGTTTTTATCCTCCAGGCGCAAACGCACTCACTGAAGAGCCTATGCAGTCAAGTCTCCACATATAGTTACCTAAAGGATAAGGGACGAGGCCGAGAACCCAGTCTTGAGGGGCGCCTTCACCTTATGATCCAGCTGATCCTTAAGGGTGGTCCCATTTGCCACATGACAGCTGCAACATCTGCACCCATTTTTAGAAAACGTAGTCTCTTATTTGACTCCTGCTGAGGTATACAGCTTGTTCAGAACTCTGAAGCCTTTCACTGAGGCATCTCATAATGTAAACCACTTTGATTGAAGGATAAGGCGGTATAGAAAACTGGATAAATAAATAAATAAACACCCGTAGGTAAAGGCAGAAACAGCAAAGAACAAGTGCACCAAGACACTGGTGGGTAAAACCAAGTTTATTAAAACAAACCCCAATGCGTTTCAGCTGAATGCCTTCTTCAGGGGGAATACACCTCAAATAAAACCAAAAGTCGAGACACAAAATCATTAAAAATCAAAGTGATAAGAAGAAATTAGACCTTACCTGCTAATTGTCTTTTCTTGAGATCTCTCCGGGCTAGTCCAGGACATTAGGGTTGTCAACCTTCTCCAGCAGCTCAGGACTGAATTCTGAAGTTTTGCTGACACTGTATCCAGCTCCCCCTGGTGTTCAAACTTCAGTCTACCACTGTCAAAGCAGTCTGTGAAACATAACTCATTCCAGGATCTTAGACTACTGCAACCAATACTACCAAAACAAACAAACAAAACTCAACCTGCAGAGGCTACCTAAAACGCAGCAAGCCACCTCCTTTTTTTTTTCCATACCCCCTGAGGTATCTGATCTAGAATGGACTAATGGAACTAACCCCCAACCCTACTAGGGAGCCCCATAGTCCCCGCCGTTCTGAAATTTCTGGCCGGAAGACCCAGACTAAATACCGCTGAGTCCCCCTCTCAACCAACCAATGTCACCATGCTTCGTTAAATATATACAGCAGACGTACAACCCTCTATGGTCAAACTGTTCTCTTGAACACCGCAAATGGTCTGGGTGGGCCCTGGACTGGCCCGGAGAGATCTCAAGGAAAGACAATTAGCAGGTAAGGTCTAATTTCTTCTTCCTCTTCGTCTCTCTGGGCCAGTCCAGGACATTAGGGCAGTACCAAAGCAGTACCTAACCCCAGGTGGGTCCCGCTAGGCCCGCTATTATGGCCAAGGTCCCCACATTTGCGTCTCCCCTGGCTTGCACATCCAAGCTATAGTGCTTTGCAAAAGTGTGAAGTGATGACCAAGTAGCCGCCCGGCAGATGTCCACCGGTGGAACTAAAGCATACTCGGCCCAGGATGCCGCCTGGCTCCGAGTAGAATGAACTCTGAGGCCTTCTGGAGGAGCTCTCCCACTCGCTTGATACGCTGCTGATACTGCGTGCCTAACCCAACGGGCAATCGAGGTTTTGGAGGCAGCTTCTCCTTTCCGTGGATCTCCAAACAGAACAAACAACCTGTCCGTACGTCGAAAAGGTTTTGTCCTCCGAAGGTATCTCCGCAGCACTCTTCCTAAATCCAAGTTTTTCAGGACCCCATCCATGGGGTGTCCCACCTTGGCTCAGAAACGTCGGTAGAGAAATAGACTGATTCACATGAAATCTTGACACTACCTTCGGAAGAAAAGATGGTACTGGCTGCAACAAGACCTTTTCTTCCATAAACTGTATATAGGGTTCTTTGCACGAAAGCGCCTGGAGATCCGAAATTCTTCTCGCCGAACACAATGCTACCAGGAAAGCGGTTTTCCATGAAAAATCTCTGAGCGAGACCTTCCTTGCCGGCTCAAAGGGAGGCCTCGCCAACGCTTCTAAGACTAAATTCAAATCCCAGGCCAGAACTACCAGGCAAACCGGGGGACGAATATTCTTTACTGCTCTTAAGAACCGTAGAATATCCGGCTGCACGGACAGGAAAATTCCTCATACCTTGCCCCTAAAACATGCTAAAACCGCTAAGTGAACCTTGATGGTACTGAGGGCTAACCCCTTATCCAGACCGTCCTGCAGAAAAGACAACACCTCTGGCACCCCCGCGATGAACGGACAGAGAGCACGCTGTTCGCACCAGCACTCAAAAATACGCCAAATACGAACATAAGCTATGGACGTAGACTGTTTCCTGGCCTTCAACATTGTGGCTACCACCACAGCCGAATAGCCTCTACGACTTAACCTTTTCCTTTCAAGAGCCAAGCCATAAGCGAGAAGCGATCCACGTCTGGCATTAGCAATGGACCCTGGCACAACAGGTTTGTCCGAGCGGGTAGCCTCCAGGGACTGTCCGCTAAGAGACGCACCAGATCCGTGTACCATGCTCTCCTGGGCCAGTTTGGGGCAATGAGAATCACCTGACCCTCGTGACGCTCTATCCTCCGAATGACCCGTCTGATCATGGGCCACGGAGGAAACACATAAAGCAACACGCCTGACGGCCACGGCTGAGCCAAGCCGTCTAGCCCTTCCGACATGTGTTCTCTGCACCGGCTGAAAAACCGCCCGACCTTTGCATTTTCGAGGGTGGCCATCAGGTCCATTACCGGCTGCCCCCACCACAGCATAATGTCATGAAAAATTGCCGCGTTCAGTTCCCACTCTCCGGGATCTACCACATGTCAGCTGAGATAATCGGCCTGCATGTTGTCTCATCCTGCTACATGAGCCGCCGAAAGAGCCAATAGATGGGACTCTGCCCAGCTCATTAACCGCTGACTCGCCTCCAACAAGGCTGCACTGCATGTCCCCCCTTGCCGATTGATATAAGACACTGTCACCGCATTGTCAGAGAACACATGCACCGCCTTTCCTTTCACCAAAGGGAGAAACTCCTGCAGAGCGAGGTGCACCGCCCTTAGCTCCAGGTGATTGATGGACCAACCTTTCACCTCTGGTGGCCCTTTCACCTCTGGTGGCCAACACCCCTGCACTATCTGTGACCGACAATGTGCCCCCCCTGCCGAAGAGGCTGGCATCTGTGGTGAGGAGCACCCAATCTGGTTGATCCAATGGCATTCCTGCTCGCAGATGGCTGGGGTCCAACCACCACTGCAAACTGTCGACCTTCTGCGAATACTCCAACTTCCGATCCAGAGGATGATCTTGAGGTGACCATCTCGCCAGTAAGGCCCGCTGGAGTGGACGCATATGTGCCCTTGCCCAGGGCACCGGATCCAAGGCCGCCACCATGGAACCCAGAAGTTGCAAGTATCACCACGCCGTTGGAGCTTTCATGCATAAAAAGGCTGCTACTTGTCTCAAAATTTTTTGTACTCTGTCTTCTGGTAGAAAAACTGCAGCCAACGCCATGTCGAACACCGTCCCAAGGTACAGGAGCTGCTGGACCGGCTGCAATTGACTTTTGGCTCGGTTCACCACCCAGCCGAGCTGTTCCAGGAAAGCTACCACCCGCGCCGTTGCCTCCCTCAACTCCGACACGGACGGTGTTCGAATCAACCAATCGTCGAGGTAGGGGTGCACAAGAATGCCTTCTTTCCTTAACGCTGCCGCCACCACTACCATCACCTTCGTGAACGTGCACGGAGCCGTAGCCAGACCAAACGGTAACGCTCGGAACTGAAAATGACCCATGGGTACCGCAAAACGTAAAAATCTTTGATGCTCTGGCCTGATGCGAATGTGAATATAGGCCTCGGTCAGATCATCGATTGATGAGAGTACCTCTCCCGGCTTCACTGATCGAATGTCCGACCGCAGGGTCTCCATCCGGAAATGCGGAACTCTTAAACAGCAATTCATGTGTTTGAGGTCCAGAATCGGACGAAAAGAGCCTTCCTTTTTGGGAACTACGAAATAAATCGAGTATCGACCTAACCCTAACTGGTCTTGCGGAACCTGCACTACCGCCTGAAGCCGCAGCAACCGTTGAAGTGTTGCGGACACCGCCTCTTTCTTTTCCGCAGATCCACATGGAGACACCACGAAGGCCTCCGCCATCGGCCGTGCAAACTCGAGTGCGTAACCGTCGCGAACAATATCCAGTACCCATTGGTCCGTCGTTATGGTGGCCCAGATGGAGAAGAAATTCTGCAGGAATCCTCCCACAGGCACCTCCGACTGGACCAACCTCATTTCATTGGGGCTTTTTAGCGGAGTTCTGCTGGGCACCGAAATATCCCCTGCCGAACCCCCTGGCTCCCCGAAAGGACTGACCTCTGGAGATAAAGTGCCCCCTCTGATACGGGGTAAAGCGAGATCCTCTGAACCTGCGAAACTCCTGGGATTGTCCCCTATGCAGGGTGTTGGGTTTCGGGCCTTTCGGGCAGTCCTCCGACAACCGACCCCCTTTGGAGTCCCCGAGATCCTTCACAATCTTTTCCAGAGCTTCCCCATTTGTAGGGAAGCTTACTAAGGTGAGCCTTAGATGAGGAATCCGCCCCCCAATTCCTCAGCCAGAGGAATCTCCTGGCTGCAATCACAGATTTATTTATTTTTATTTATTTAACAATTCTTATATACCGCGCTATTTGTTATCAGTGCGGTTTACATTCAACAACGAGAGCTCAGTGCAGTCAAGACTGTTTGAGTTTACATTATAACAGGAGTTAGAACTTGGACCATACAGGGTAACTATTTACATGTTGCGATATCTTTAAACGATACAAATACAGAGTAACTATATACACGCTGAGTTTGGTAAGGCTAGATAGAGAATACATGGTAAGTATAAACAGGTTGACATGGAGTAATAAATATTACAAGGTGTGAATAGACGTGAAGTGTTTACGGGCATCAGTGTGATTGCTTAAAGCATGAGTGCTATGTTGTGAGTGAGGTGTTTGTGGGGGATGGGGGGAGATTTCTCTGGGGCGGGGTAGCTGATTGAGCAAAATGTAGCAGAAAGAGATGGTGCTTTATTGCCTTCCAAAACTGTAGGAGGTCTATGATTGTTCTTATTTCTGGTGGGAGGTCATTCCAGCATTTTGGTGCATAGTATGCAAAAGCTCTTCTCCTGGTTGTTTGGGTGCACTTTATGGAGTCTTTAGGGAAGGTCAATGTGTTGGCAGTTGCTGTCCTTCTAGATCTGATTTGTGGAGTTGGTGTAATAAGGTTCTTGAGAGAATTGGGGGCTATGTTGTTAATCTTAAATGTAATCAGCAGGATCTTGTATGTTAGCCTGCAGTATATTGGTAATCAGTGGAGGTCTTTAAGTATTGGCGTGATATGGTCTGATCTGGATAGACCACAGAGGACACGGGCAGCCGTGTTCATAGCTAGTTGAGGGTGTTCTTTGGTAGACCATATAGAATTACGTTTGCATAGTCGAAATGTGGTAGTATGAGGGCCTGGAAGATGGTGCGGAAGTCCTTAGGGGTAGCATGGGTTTGAGGTGTCGCAGTGTTCTGATTTTGTTGTAGATGGATCTGGTTATGTTTTATGTGTTCCTTAAAGTCAAGGCACTGGTCCAGTGTGATTCCGAGATATCGTATGGTACTTCGAACTGGAAGCTCTGCATCTCTTACTCTTAGGATGGGTGGAGGGGAGAAATTCTTGTTCCTTGATATAAATAGAACTTCAGTTTTCTGAAATTTATGTAGAGGTTTTGGGTGAATAGCCAGTCTGTAATTGCGTTGAAGCAGTTGACAAGGTTGGATAAATCCGGGTGTTTGACTTTGAACGGAGTAAATAGTAGCACATCATCAGCGTAGATTAGTGTAGAGATATTGAAAGAATGGATGAGATTGCATATCGGCTGCATGTAGATATTGAAAAGTAGAGCGGATAGGGATGAGCCCTGTGGAACACCTTGTTGTTGGTGAAAAGGTGCCGAGGTGTGAGAGCCGACCCGGACTTGTTGCCAGCGTTCGGATAGATAAGATTTACACCACTCCCAAGCGAGGCCGTGAATACCCTTGTCGTGGATGCGGGTGAGTAGCTGGTTGTGGTTGACGGAGTCAAAGGCGGCTGAGATGTCCAGGAATATAAGAGTGAATCCATTTTCTGCATTGTCAATTCCTTTGTTAAGGTCATTGATGAGGGTGGTGAGAAGTGTTTCTACTCCATGTGATTCTCTAAACCCGTGCTGGCAGGGGTCAAGAGGGGCTGCCATGTCTATGTGTTGTTGGATCTGTCTATAGACCACCTTCTCGATTATTTTGGCAAGTAGAGATTGGGTGGTAGGAGGCTGGTTTCATAGGATCGAGTCTGTTGTTTTTTATAAGTGGTCTTATTGAGGTTTGTTTGAGGAGTGGCGAGAATGTTCCTGTTACAAATGATAGACTAATGATGTTCAGCAAGATTAGGCTGAGTTCAACCCGAAGTGTTCTAATCCAGTAAGCTGGGCAGGGGTCGTTCGGGGCTGTGGACGTGTTGATGCTAGCAATGAGGTCTTAGATATTCTTCACTGCAGGTGGATAAAATTCTGTGAGTGGTGGTTGCAAGGTGGGTGTTTGGCAGGGAGTGGGCGCGGTTGATACTGAGGGTTTATTTGCTGAGCGGGTCTTGGAATGGAGGAAGTCAGCGTATGACTGAGGGGGTATTGGGTCCGGTTGGGTGGGGGATGGTTCTTTAATTAGGGATTTTGCTAGGGTGAATAGGTCTCTGGGTTTGTTAATAGAGCGGAGTAGGAGCTGGGCATGGTAATCGCTCATTCTGCGGTATATTGTTTCACGGTGGGACTTCAGGTGTTCAAGGTACGCTGTTTTGTGGGCTTGGGAGCGAGAGCGTCTCCAGTTTCTTTCCTGCTTCCTGAGTGCGATGAGGGAAGCGCGGAGTTCTGCTGAAAACCATGGAGCTTGCCGTCTTTTACTTTTGTTGCTCTTGTGAGTCCCTGAATTGTCTGAAGAGGTTGGATAGGCAAAGGCTTTCAAAGTGCTGTTCCAGTTGAGGATTGCTTGTTCCAGGTTGGACGGCTTTTGTTGGAGGGTCGGAAGTACATTTTTGGAGAACTCATCTGTGACAAGAGGTCTGGGGCGTGTGGTGTTCGCGGCATTTGTGGCAGCAGTGTGTGATGTTAGGTCGTGCTGTGAGGGGATTTGGAAAGTTATCAAGTTATGGTCGGACCAAGGAACAGGGGTGATGGATAAGCTGAGGTCAGGTTTGTGTCTCACCGCAGAGATGGGGGTGAAGATTAGGTCGAGTAGGCTTCCTTTCTGGTGCGTGGGGGCCATCACCAATTGTTCGAATTCAAGAGCTTGCATTGCATCCAGGAAGGCAACTGCCTGGTCTGTTTGTAGGGATGGTAAGTTGAAGTCTCCGAGTAGCCAATTGGGGTTGCGTGGATTGATGGGGTTGCAGGCTAGGTCGATGAAGGTGGAGGTGTCGTCTGAAGGCGCAGAAGGAGCTCTGTATATAAGGTTTATGGTGATAAATTTATTTGCAATGGAGACAGTGTCAGTGTGCATAGTGCTCTTGGAGGATATTAGTTGAAATTTTAGTTCTGTCTTAGCCAGAATAAAGACCCCGCCACCTTTGCGGTTGCTTCTATGGCAGGTGTAAATAGAGAAATTAGGTGGGATGATCTGATTTATGAGAGCAGCATCAGTATCAGACAACCAGGATTCTGTCACCATAAGGAGGTCTACGTTGTGTACAGTTATAAGGTCGGAGATGAAGGGCCATTTCTTGCGAACAGACCGAGAGTTTATGAGTGCACATTTCAGGGCATGATGGTGAGCTGCTTTGATGTTTTCGGGACGATTGAGTGTTACATACAGGAGATGTGAATGCCGGGACTGGTGTGGTAGACCTGTGGCTGAATGGAAGTGGTTACCCTGGTTTTTCTTTCCCAGGTAATGAATGGTAGGGATATGGCTATATCTCTCTACTAGGGCGAGAGAGTTATGAATGGAATTTGCAAGGAGGACGAATAGGGTAAGGCTGAGTGGAGAGAGGGCCATGGTAGCTCAGTAAGGGCTGAGTCAGGTCTTATGGACTGGGGGAAGCTTCTATCTGTTTGGGTAAGTCTACAAAGGTTAGGCTACAGAATGAGTTTATGAGGTGCAGTGAAGGCCCTCAAAGGGAGTTCGGATAGAGGCAAAGGGAGTAGCTATGTTGTGGAAATATGAGGTAGTTGCAAAGTAGCAGAATTATCAAGGGCTACAGTGGTAGAACGTTACAAGATTACTTTGAGTGACAGGTTACAGGTAATGGACTGCTGAAAGCGGTCTGCAGGAAGCAATCATGATTGAGAATTACTGAAAGAGAATATGTTACAAAGTTACAGAATTGCTGTGGAATGCTGGTTACAAGGTAGCAGAAATGCAGATTGCAGTATTCAGGATGGAAACATGGATGCGTTCTAATTACTATGAGTACCTTGTTCTGCCAGATGAGAGACGTTGGAATCAGTATGAGCGGGTGTTCAGGCTCAATCAGGAGATGTTACAGAACCGTGGCCTTTCGTGCCACGCCTAAGGGCCACGCCAAAGGGCCCTCTGGCAAGGCCCTCAGGCGCGGGCACGCCTGCCAGCGCGGCGAATTTAACTGCACGTGGCTGCCCCCATTGGGCAGGGATCAAACGGCCGCAGCTCCTCCCGGTGCAGGAGGCTCGATCCTCCGGAGAGGAGAGCTGAGGATTTAACTGCACGTGGCTGCCCAGATGCCATGGACTTAGCTGAAATTCGTAACAAGTCATAGAAGGCATCGGTCAGATAAGCCGCTGCCGACTTTAACTTTGCTCCTTCCGAGGTAGAGCCCTCTGCGCCTTCTGAATGCGAATCCCCTTGGATCCAATGAATTGAGGCCCTGGAGACATATGCTCCACAGATTGCCGCCCTTAGGGACAGAGCGCTAGAGTCAAACGCTTGCTTCAGTAGTGTCTCCAACTTCCTATCCTGCAGATCCTTAAGGGCTGCACCTCCCTCTACCAGAATTGTGGTTTTCTTCGTCACCGCTGACACCAAGGCATCCACCTTGGGCATCTTTAACAAGTCTTTTTCCTCTTGTGGCAGCGGGTATAGCCGTCTGATGGCCCCCACACCCCGCAGGGTAGCTTCTGGATATTCCCATTCTGAGTCCACCATGTGCTTGATCACCCTGTGAACTGGAAAACACCTTTGTTCTGCTTTAAAACCTTGTAGCAGCGGATCTTCCAAAGGCTCCTCCTGCGCCGCTTGCTGGGCGATATTTAGGGCTGCCAGTGAATGGGCAATAAGTGCCCCTAATTCTTTTCTAAAGACCCTAAAGACATTAGGATCCTCGCCTGATCCTAGTTCACTGTCCTCCATATCCATTGGCCACTGATCCAGGCCTGAGTCTGAGAGAATTTCTGCCTCCTCAGCCCCTTGGGGAGCCGAGACCCCGAAGCTATCGAGGTTCACCTCACCCCCCAAGGTTGATTTGGAAGATCCCTCTCCTGGATCCAGAGGAAAGACCTCACCTTTCTGAATCCCTGAAGAATTAGGAGCAGAGTCCTTGCTTTGATCCTGTTACAATTTCAGGCAATAGGCCTTATGCAGCAACAGTATAAAGTCCACTGAAAAAAGAGCCTCTAAGCCCCCCTGCCCTGATGGCACTGGCTATGAAGGGACATCCTCCACCTGCAAGGGCTTTTTAGACTTTGTTTTTCTTTTACCATGCTTCACTTGACTGGAGCCCGGAGCGGGAGCTCTGTCTAAAATGGCCGCCATTCCCGCCTTTTCAGACACATTCTGCAGCCCCCCTAACGGATCCAAAATCTCCTGCTTGCCTTCCATACTGCTGCAAAAGAAACGCTGCCAATGCTCGCACTGCTAAAAACTGGCAAGATCCGACTCGGAGAGCCCTCGCCGACGCTCACCCGGCCCGCTCCCCGCTGAAGCAGACAGTCTACGCGAACAAACACACAATCCCTGAATGAACTGCGCCAACGCGCCTACACCACTGACCCTGCTCAAGCACACGTTGATTGCGGATGTGAAAACACCCCAAAGGGCCCGACGTACCTGAAGCTAAACAGTGCCGATCACTCGAGTCACTCACTCCCACTGCTAGCGGGAGAGTGTACCCGATTCCGGAGGCGACAGAAGGGTCTTTAGGGCTCCCAGTTCCTATCTGCAGTCCCGCCTGGCAAACGGAGCTGCTGTTTGAGGCAGGCTCTGCCTCCTCTGCTCCCTGTAGTGCCTTTTTTTTTTCTTGAACGAATACTGTCCCTTCCGTGAAGTCCCCTGCTCGGGTCCCCCACCTCCGGACTTCTTCCTTTCACCAAATGCCTTTTGCTGCTAAGCTCTCCTTTCATCTCTTCGGGAGCCTGTCAGGTCCACGTCCCTTCCAGCTGCTGAGGACTGAAAGACTGAGGTTTGGACACCAGGGGGAGCTAGATACAGTGTCAGCAAAACTTCAGAATTCAGTCCTCAGCTGCTGAAGAAGGTTGACAACCCTAATGTCCTGGACTGGCCCGGAGAGACGAAGAGGAACAAGTTGTTAAGAACAATAAATAAATATATATTCATATTATAAATAAATAAAAAAATAAAAACTATTAAAACAAAGGATAAACTTAAAACAATATAAAAACTGCCGAAGGCATGTAAAAAAACGTAGACAGACATGACATCAGGACCAGGAAGGAAAGAAATGCTCTGGAGAAACAATAAACAACAATGTAACAGAACCAAATGTATAACACATCATGTATTGTCTCACAAAGAGCACAAGGAGGGATGAGGAGGACCATCTGTGAGACATGCAGTTAATATAAGAAAAAACAAAAACTGGAGTGAGGAGCACCAGGATCTAGTGCCAAATAAACAAATCAAAACAACAAGATAATGATATTAGTCAGGTCGGAAAAATGTACAAACTACACTTTACCCTCAGTTATGAATACCCGAAGGTGGAAGGCATTTATATTCGATCAAAGTGGTGCATGTCTGGAGGCTACCAGGAAAACCGTGTGAGAATGAGTGTCAGGATTCAAAAAGAAATCCAAAATA
Organism: Ichthyophis bannanicus; assembly: GCA_033557465.1. Classification (NCBI taxonomy): domain Eukaryota; kingdom Metazoa; phylum Chordata; class Amphibia; order Gymnophiona; family Ichthyophiidae; genus Ichthyophis; species Ichthyophis bannanicus. The sequence continues at coordinate 362,927,779 of CM066033.1, read as the reverse complement.
TTGGCGGGGGGGGGGGGGGGGGGGGAGGGGAGGGGCTCCATTCTGACACACTGTGCAATTGCTGACTTACTGTACTACAGCCAGCCTTTTTGCGGAAACCAACTGAGCCTCACGTGAAACAATCCTGAATGGGAATAGGAACCAAATGAAAATTTAGAATAATACCAGTCGTAAACATCTGATAATTTAGCTTATATGTAAAGAGGCATATGGTTGATCATGTAAACCTTTTAGCTAAAATGGAAAGAAACGAACTTGCCTTGCGCCTTGGACTAGCAGAATCTTTAAAGAAACCGCGCAAATGACATTAAAGCCGCTACTGAAGAGCGGCATTGCATTTAAAGGTAAAAACGGCACCAAAATCAAAGGTCAGAGACAAAACCATAGTATTATAATCCAAAAAAATCTACAATAGACCATAACTAATGCCAATCTCGAAGAGACAGAAAAGCCAACTGTAATACCGTGACTGTCAAAGCCAAAACAGAGAGCTGGACTGAAAACGCTAATGTAAATAGTATCTATGCAAATGATACAAATGCAAATGATTGTGTTTATAGGGAAATAAGTCATACCAAAAACTAACATACTTCTTACTGTCAGCAAAACATGCAAAGCAACCATAAAAACTCATAGTAAAAGCTGCTGAAAATGCAACTAATATCTATAAGCTGCCAAAATGGTATACCAGAAAGAAATGTATGAGACTGCCGGTATATAGATGTAAATGGATGTATTAAAAAGCTAATGATTCCAAAACAGGGTATATGCAAAAGTATAGCACGCTAATATATTAACCCGGAAAACCAAAACAAGAGGATCAATGTGTCATACTATGTCTTTCTTGGATTGCCGTGGCTGGCCCATATGAAGAAGGAATGGAGGGGAGGAGGCAAGGCATAAATAAAAAAATAAATTGATAAAAGGTATGTAAATAAATACATGATAAAAATATAACTAAAGGCCCCGTAAACAACACATTGTGACCCATAAAAACAGTAAGCAATATTAAGAAGTGCAATGGGATTGCCATGGGGCTGAATCTGTTGTTGCCATTAAAAAAAAAAAAGGCCAGGACTGGTAGAAATCTCAATGGGGTAAAGCAATCAAATGCTTCCCAAATGGTAATGTGATGTGGGAAAACAAAAACATCGAAGATACATCAGTGGATAAAATCCCATACCCTCCTTGGTTTGCAGCTTGTCGTGCTATGAGGGCTTATGTGTATCAGTGATGCTGAGGGCTAAGCTATCAGTAGTTTAACTACTGGCAGGGTCTCCCAAGATGGACAGGTCTTAGCTGAGGTGCCATCCATCTGGGCAGCAGCAGAATGGGACAGCGTTGGCAGCGGAAGATCGCATTTCTGTGATAACAGCAACAACAATAAACTTATACTGTGTGGAGCAAAGGCCTGGCAATATACGTTTGTATCTTGACATAAAAACCCATCTGGGCAGCAGCAGAATGGGACGGTGTTGGTGGCGGAGGATCACATTTCGGTGACAATGGCAATGACACTAAACTTAAACTGCATGGAGGAAAGGCCTGGCAATTTACTTCTGTATCTTGCCAAGAAAACCCAATGGATAGTCACAACAAAACAAATTGCACTATAGTGCTGGAAGAGACCCCCAGGTTGGAAGGCACTCAACTAGCTACTGGGGAGGAGCTAAAGACTTTTCAGAGTAAAGCCAGTATTTATGATGTGGTTGGAACAAAGCCCTCAGGACATCTGACTGCTGATGTAGCTGCGTATGAAATGAGAGTCAGAAGCTGCAAAGATGTCTTACATATTGGGACATGGAACGTACAAAGCATGAACCAAGGGAAGCTGGAGTTGGTCAAGAGTGAAATGGAATGTGTACAACTTGATCTGTTGGATATCAGTGAACTGAAATGGATTTGCATCAGGCACTTTGCATCAGATGATCACATGGTCTACTATGCTGGAAATGAATGACAAAGAAGAAATGTTGTTGCATTTATAATAAAGAAGAAACTTACAAGAACTGTAATGAAATACAATGCAGTCAGTGAACGCTTAATCTTTATTCGTCTATGAGGAATGCCTATCAACACAACTATAATTCAAGTATAAGCCCCAGCAACAGCTGCAGAAGAGGATGAAATTGAGTTCTATGAACAAGTACAAGCTGAAATTGACAGAATATGCAAACAGGATATCCTGATAGTCATGGGTGACTGAAACGCAAATGTTGGCAGCAAAGAAGGTGGCAAAATGATTGGAAAATATGGACTTGGCAACAGAAATGAAGCTGAGAAAGACTGATGGAATTCCACAAGACCAACAATCTATTCATCTCGAACACCTTCTTCCAGCAACACAAGTGGCAACTGTACACATGGACTTCACCCAATGGATTGTACAAAAATCAAATTGACTACATCTGTGGAAATCAACGATGGAAAAACCCTGACAACAACAAAGACAAAACCCGGAGCTGACTGTGGTACAGATCACCAACTACTAGTATGCAAACTTAAATTAAAGTTGAAAAACAGCAAGCCACTCAGGAATGTAGCAAAATATGACCTTGAGAATATACCAATGGAATTTAAAGACTGCCTGCAAAATCAATTTATTGCTTTAGATACAAATGACAGAGCTCCAGAAGAGTTATAGAATGACATCAAGAAGGTTGTGTTGGAAGTGAAGTCTCTACAAAAGGTGAAAAAACAAAAACGGCCTAAATGGATGATGGAAGAAACTCTGAAAATTGCCCAAAAATGCAGAGAAGCTAAAGCCAGAGGAGAAAGAGAGGCAATCACAGAATCCAACAGAGATTTCCAATGTGCAGCAAGACATGACAAGGAAAAGTACTACAATGACACAAGCAAGGAAATAGAAGCAGAAACTATTAGAGAAAGAACAAGATCAGCTTTCCTAAAACTACGAGAGTTAAAGAAAAAATTCCAGCCTCGAATTGGAATGTTACAAGGTGCTCAAGGATCTATGTTGAATGATGCTGAGAAGATAAAGAAAAGGTGGAAAGAATATAAAGAGTTTTTATATGATAAAGATGAAGTGGACCAACAGCTGTTTCAACATGTACCTTATGATCTGGAACCATGGGTGATGAAAGAAGTCATCGAAGCAGCACTGAAAGCCTTATCAAAGAACAAAGCAACAGGCATTAATGGCATTCCCATAGAAGTATTACAGCAATCTGATGCAGCTGTTACCATACTTACAAGGCTCTGCCAGGAAATTTGGAAGACAACATCATGGCCAACTGACTGGAAAAGATCTGTGTTTATACCAATACTAAAGAAAGGTGAACCAACTGACTGTGGAAATTATCATACAATCACTCTGATCCACATGCCAGCAAGATTCTACTGAAGATTATTCAACAGAGACTTCAACTACACCCGGAACAAGAACTACCTGAAGTGCTAGCAGGGTTCAGGAAAGGGCAAGGAACGAGAGACATCATGGCGGATGTGAGATGGACTCTTGAAAAGACAAAAGAATACCAAAAGGATATCTGTGTGTGCTTTATTGACTACAGCAAGGCTTTTGACTGTGTAAACCATGAGAAACCCTGGGCCACATTAAGCAGCATGGGTATATCAGAACACCTGATCGTTCTCTTGCACAATTTGTACATTGATCAAGAAGCAACAGCTCGAATGGAACAAGGAGAAACAGAATGGTTTAAAATCAGCAAAGGTGTACGACAAGGCTGCATACTTTCCCCCTACCTGTTTAATTTATATGCAGAACAAATTATCAGAGAAGCAGGATTATATGAAGACAACAGATTGGTGGAAGACTCATCAACAACCTTCGCTATGCTGATAATACCACATTAGTGGTTGAAAGTGAAGATGATCTGAAACATTTGCTTCTCACGATCAAGGAACATAGTCTTAAAATGGGCTTGCACCTTAATGTAAAGAAGACAAAGATCATGACAACTGGCAAAATCAGTAAGTTCATTATCGATGGAAAAGAAATTGAAATTGCGGACTACTTTAACCTACTTAGATCAACTACACAGGTACACTAAAAAAAATTTTTTTTAAACTGCCTCTAATGTTTCGATTGATTTTTACGTTTTTTGGTGCGCTGAATCCAAATCTGGTAACCAATTTGCTCCATCACGTACAGATTTTTTGCTACATTGGGTTAGCAGTTTGAGGTGAACGTTTCAGATTGAGTGCGATCAAGATAAAAGTTTCTTGGATGAATTCTTTATACTAATTGTTTAGTAGTTATTCAAATAAGAATAAAGAAAATTGTAACAAGGCAGCACATAAGAATAGAGTAATGTCAACAAAACACACTGTGATGGTAGCAAAATTGTCTGCATTTAAAACAGCCACATACATGTGCACAAACATTGAGCATATAAGAGCGAGGTTAGACACAAAGCAAAGCAAAGAAATGTGCAAAAAATGTTGTACAGGTATGTATGTAAGAATAGAAAACGCAAACCGCACCATTGCAATACATGAAGACAAACACCCGATGGTGTGAAAATAAAATTCTAATAAATGAGATCCGACACTGTGGTAATAACTAGCAAATTTTTATTTCAAAGTTTAGTAAAAACACGATATTTGTCAACACAGTTTAGATTTTAAAGTCATTCTTGGGTCAATCAATCTCCTGGTGGGCCCGTTTCTTCTTCCCCCGAATGCTTCTCTTGGTGCGCTGCTTGGCGTATTTTTCATCTGGGGTTTCCCGCAGCAGCAACCAGCAGAAATCAGCCATCATAGTGGTGTTCCATCTTCCTTGGTACCTTCTCTCTGCGTCCTTGATGTCCTGGTGAAACCTTTCACCTTGTTCTTCACTGTAAGCCCCCAAGTTTTCGGGAAAGTAGTTCACATGGGAGTGCAAGAAATGGACTTTCAGGCTCATGTTACAGCCTTGTTCTTTGAAGGCATTGAGCATCCTGGCAACAATATCCTTATAGTTCTCATCCCGCCTGTTCCCCAAGAATTTGAGAACAACATCCTTGAAGGAATCCCAGGCTTCTTTTTCCTTCTCAGACATCGTTTCAGCGAATGCTCCATCTGAAATGGGTTTCCTTATATCAGGGCCAACAAACACTCCTTCCTTTAGCTTTGCTTCAGAAAGTCGGGGGAACTTTGAGCAAAGGTACCGAAAGCACTCACCATCTTTTGGAAGGGACTTGATGAATTGCTTAATCAGACCCAACTTAATGTGGAGAGGTGGTAATAGAATTTTATCATGAGGTACCAAGCTCTCATGAAGAACATTTTTCTCACCAGGTCTCAAATGCTCCCGAATTTGCCAGTCTTTTTTCCCCCAGTGTAGTTCGCGGGCCCGGCTATCCCACAAGCAAAGGAAGCAGGGATATTTGGTGAAACCGGATTGCTGCCCTAATAGCATGGATAGAATTTTAAAGTCTCCACAAATCATCCACTTATGCTCATCATAACGAATCTTCTGAAGAATCAGGGCCAAATTCTCGTATTTTTTTGGAGAATAACAGAGTGAGCAATAGGAACTGAAGCGAATGTGTTGCCATTATGAAGAACACCTTTTATGCTGTCTTTTGACAAATCAATGAACAGCCGCCATTCAGCAGGATCATACTTGAGTTTAAACTTTTCCATCACTCCATATATATCGTTGCAAAATACCAAATCTTCCTATTTGCTGAAATACTTCAAAAATTGTGTCTCGCAGTTGCGGTACCAATAAAAAGTTGTTCCTGGTGACAATAGATTTTTCTGTTTAAGCCGAGAACCTAGCAGTTGGGCAGCATCTTTTGGGAGTCCTAAATCCCGGACTAAATCATTCAATTCAGCTTGAGAGAAAAGTTCAGGTTTCGGATCTGGTTCAGTTTCAAACTCGGAAGTACTGGACTCATCGGGAAAAGCCATCTGATGAGTCTCATCATGATCAGAACCGTCCACACAAATATGATCCAAAGATTTTGGTGGTTCAGGCACAGGTACTTCGTTGCTATGAGGCATAGGCCTAATTGCTGAGGGAAGGTTGGGGTAACTTATTACGTTCTTATTTTTTAAGTTGTATCCCTTCACAATGCAAGAGCAAAAATAGCAGTCACTGCTGTGGTCTCTTTGTTCACGCCACATCATAGGTATTCCGAAACGAAATGCTTGTTTTTTACCTTTCATCCATAAGCGTAGATCTTCCTCACATGTCTTGCACACTTTGTGAGGAGCCCACGGTTTGTCTTGATCGCCTAACTTCAAACCGAAATAGGCGAAATATACTTTTTTAATAAATGCAGAAATGTTCCTCTGCCGCTTTTTCACGGTATATTCCCCACAAATAAAACAAAAACTGTCCGGAGAGTTGACGCAACCTCTGGCTCTGTGAGCCATCACAAATACACAGCACTGCAAACTACAACTGTAGTGAACCATTTCGGAATAAAGCTGGATTACGACTGAGCAAACAAAAGGTAATAATGAACTTGCAAGAAACTGAAATTTGACAGGAACGTTCATGTCGCAACCACCGTGTTTGAGCGATAGCGAACGAGGCGAGGCGAACAGGAAAGAACATGCGCCAGCGTGAGTACTGGATTTAGCCCCCCGCCTCCCAATTGTCCTGTTAATGTATAAAATGAATACAAAACACTCTAAAATATCATGAGGGAGTGTTTCTAGTTAGTTAACCATTACAACCTCTATTTTGGGCCAAGAAAATAAACTGCAGTCGGCTAAAAAGAAATTATGTGAACATTCCTTATATGGGTAAGAAATCTAATTTTGCAAGAAAACGTGACGTGATGGAACATTTTGGCTATTTTTCCTGGATTCAGCACCCCAAAATCTATAGGAATCAGTTGCAAAACTGGAGGCAGTTTTTTGGTAGTGTACCTGTGCTATCAATAAAGAAGCAACAAGCAATCAAGAAATCCAACGACGCATTGTTCTTGGCAGAAGGGCTATGAAGGACCTAGACAAGATTCTGAAGAGCAGAGATGTCTCTCTCCATACAAAGATTTGACTCATTCAAGCCTTGGTATTTTCAATAACATCATATGGATGCGAAGGTTGGACAGTGAAAAAGATAGACAGGAAGAAAATTGATGCCTTTGAATTATGGTGCTGGCAGCAAATGCTGCGAATACCATGGACTGCCCGAAGAACAAACCAGTCAGTACTAGAGGAAATCAAACCTAAGCTTTCTTTAGATGCTCAGATGACAAAGACTTCGACTTTCATACTTTGGACACATCATGCGAAGAGAGAGATCATTAGAGAAAGACATGCTTGGCAAGATAGAAGGTCAAAGCAAAAGAGGAAGGCCAGCAATGAGATGGATCAATATAGTAACAGCAGCTACAGGTGCCAGTCTGTCAACAAGGAGCCGCCTGATTGAAGACCGAACACAATTTAGGACAACTATCCAGAGGGTCACCATGAGTTGACACCGACTCTATGGCACTTAACAATAAAATCCCATAGTGTAAGGCAAATATCAAAGGAGCAAGTGAATCAACATATCTTTAGTGAGCCTTATACATAGTGGGGACATCTTTAGAAGATACCTAAAACAATAAAAATAATAAATAACCATAAAACTGTATCATCAAAAATAATTAAAAACAAATACAAATATGAATATTAAAAAAAAAAGAGGAGGGAGGAAGAGGGGGAAGAGGGGAAAGAGGGTGGGGCTGGAGGGGGAAGGGGAGGGGGGGGGAAGGAGATGGGGAGAAGGAAGAGCAGAATAGGGAGAAGGAAGAGCAGAAGAGGGACAAGGGGGCTCAGATGTACCAATCTGAGGAGTCACAATGCTAGCTTATCTGCAAGAATCTTCGCCAATGCCTTGAAATTAAAATTGATCAGAATGACAGGATGATAGGATTCAGCTAAGAATAGGTCTTTTCCCGGCTTGGGAAGGACTATAATATGGGCTGGATTAACATCATATGTGAAGGACCTGTGCTCAAGCAGCACATTGAAGACTACCATAGGAGAGATAAGCTAGGCTTGCATTAATTTGTCAAATTCCACCCTATACCCATCAGGTCTGGGTGCCTTGCAGCCCGCCGCTTCTTTAATAACCTGCTGCACTTTTTCCGCGATCACTGGAGCCCCCAACTGGGGTGCCTGCTGGGGAATCAGACAAGGTAGCTACACTCTAGACAGGTATTGTGCTATTCTGATGTCAGAGACATCCTCCGTTTGATATACTGTCTTGTAATAATCAACCAATACTTCCCCAATCTCAGGCATTGTCCTGTGCCGGGTTCTTCCCCTATCTCTTAGTGCCGTCACAAACCGCAAGCCCTGGCTGCCCCTTCAGACAACAAGCCATCAGTTTACCAGTTTTATCTCCATATTGATACAAATGAAACTTGTAGTATATCAACAATTTCTCTGCTTTTTGATGCAAGAGAGTGTTCAGGGCAACCTGTGACTCTATCAAATGAGCTAGATTCCAAGTAGTGGGCTGAAAACCAAAATCCGGCGCGCCATGCACACGTGTTTTTCCAAGTGCAATACCCTAGCATTCAAGGCTCATCACCTATGTGCAGTATAGGCAATAATGCCCCACTCAATACCACTTTGTCTGCTTCCCAAAACAATTCAGGATTATCAACATGAATACTATTATGTTTCATACACTCAGCCAATTGTTCTTTCAGATAGATGCCAAAATCTTTATCCTGGTAGAGGTACAGAGGAAATCACCACTGTCTAGTAGTCTACAGGCAGTGTCCTCTCGACAGATCCACCCAGAGGAGGGTGTGATCCGAGATGCAATAGTGGCAGTCTCCAATTTGAAGAACACAGATTCTGATATTAATATGTAATCAATCCGGAAGCTTGTCCCATGAGCTCTCGACAAATGAGCATAATCCCACTCCTGGGGGTGGAGGACTTGCTACACATCTATCAGGCAAGCATCACACCAAGAAGCACCTAAGACACCAGGATACCAGTGTTTTTCTCCCAGTATCCCCCTGGGATGTATCCACTCTGGGCTCTAGTACCCTATTCAGATCTCCCCCCAGTATGAGTGGGTTTTCCAGGAATTGTTCAATATCTGCAGCTAACCGTGTGAAGAAATGGGGGTCTGCTGCATCGAGGGTATATATGCAGAGAACCAAATAACCCTCCCACACCACTATAACATAGCGATCCTGAGGGTTGGCCACTTCTCTCTGCAGCTGAAAACAGACTCCATGATTAATCAATATCGCAACACCATTCTTCTTTCCAGCAGCAGGTGCTCCAAATACCTGGCTCACTGCCCCCCACCCCTGCAGTTTACCAATTTTGACTGCCGATTGGTGTCTCTCCTGGAACATAATATCCCCCTTATAGCGGGCTATGGTCCTAAGAACCTTGTGTCCTTTAATAAGAGAGCCAAGCCCACAAACATTTCAGGAGAGAACCCTCAGCCCAGATCATTAAGTAGAACTGCCTCCCATCTTGTCTCATCAATCACAGAAATAACAGAGGAGCTCCCCCAGCCTAGAGCTCCTCCCTCCTGAAAGATAAGCTCTATCCCCACTACTTGTGACCAAAGTCCCTTGTCAACCAACACTACTTGATCTGAAATGCCCTTACCAAAATCTCCTTCCCATCCTCACCCTCCCAACTCCCTGCCCTCCCACCCTTCACCCCTTCCCAATAACTCAATGTAGCTTCCCCACATTCACACAGGTCACCACTACTGCTCAGGGCCTCCCCCACCATACTCCAGCTCAAAACTCACAACCATCAATTCCTTCTCCTTTAATCACACCTCATACCTTACACATTCATCTCTAGCTTCGAAGTCTAGCGCAACATCCCCACAGTTAGACATAATCAGACCCATCCTCCATCAACAGTCACCCCAATGGCAGAATCAGATTCAACATCCATTCCCACCATAGCAATGATCATAAACTCAAGGAAAGGAAAGGAAAGGGAGGGAGGCAGTCCATCGTCCAGTATAGCAAAGCCACAACACCTCTGGCTGCCTGTCTGGCAAATCTGAGGCACATCTACCCATGTGAAGGTATATACTATGTCCCCAGAGAATCCTTGGAGAAGCTTATATGATAACACTCCATGTAGGGAAGGTCCATCCATCATAGCATGCAGTCCTTCTTGCAATGCCTGGAGGCTTCAAAGTGATGAAGAATCCCTACAGAGGATAATTGCAGTTGCTGGCCTTCTCCAGCATAGACATTATTCTCCTAAGTAGTCTGAAATGAATCAGAAACCAAGTGGGGAAGTATATCTATACTATCTATTATCCCTGCACCTCGCTGCAAGTCCAAGGGCATCCAGGGTCCATGCTACGATCCTCAAGAATCATGGTCGTGATGTAGAACTCCATGGTATCAACACCGCATTTATAAACCGAGTTGCTGTTGTTGTTTTGGTAAAAATCTATACAGTTCCATTATGACAAATCCTCAAGCTTGCTGGGTATTGCAGTGTAAAATGCACCTTGGCCTCAAACAGGCAGTGGCACACTGAGGAGAAGGTCTTCCTACATTGCAACAACTGTGTGGAATAGTCTTGAAAGATGAGAATCCGGGTCCTCTGGTGCATTGGTTGAGTCTCTTGTTGCTTGGCAGCCCATAGAATTTTATCCTTCTGAATATAGTTCAGAAAGCGAGCAATGACCATGCGCGAGCCGGCATCAGTCTCCCTGTATACATCCAAGCAATGTGTGCTGCAATCTGATCACAGGGCCTAGGTAACTGTCAGCCAAGTATTTAGGAACCCGCTGAGCTCAGCCTCCTTCCCTGATGCTGAGATGCCCACAAATCAGAGGTTATTACGGTGGTTCTGATTCTCTAGCTCACACAGTTTTTCATTTTGTTGCATCACCAATTGTTTCAGTTCTTTCAGGACCACGGCAGTGCCAATATTTTCAACCTCCACGTGCCCTGTGCATTGTTCAGCCTCAATGAGCTGTTTACCATAGTCTTCCAAGGCCTGTGACACCCCCTCCAACTTGACAAAGAACATGTCAAATTTTCCTGAGGGGGCCATCACCATGGATTCTGACACTTCTTCTAAGAGAACGTCCTTGGCAGATGAGCCAGGCCTTGTCATGAGGCCGTCCACCATCTTGTCTCCTGGATGCAGCTTGTCTTCCTCCTTACACACCGATTTCACTGCAATTCGCTGTGGAGTTTTGAGTAGGGTAGCACAGTGGACTCCACTATCACCAACCTCCAGTTTCTCTGAAAAAAGCATGAACGTAGACCCACGATGATGGGGTAAATAGTGGGGGAGGCTCCAGAGAGCAGATATTGCACACCCATCTCCTCTCACCGTATCACATGACTTCCTTTCTGTATGTATTTTTATGAAAAGTTAATTTTAAAAAATTTAAAAAAAAGTAGACACTGTGAAGTGCAATTGGATAAGCAAACTGTCATCACGCAGGTCTTGGTATAATGGCTTAATCAGCCACAGACATTTACTTCCTTTAGTGCAGTGGCTCTGTCAACCAAAGACCATAACCAAGAGATTTAATGCAGAAGTACAAATTCATGAAAAGGCTGGCCTAAAAAATAAAATTCAAAATAGTTTACAGATTGTAGTAACGCAAAGGATCCTTGTAATTTATAAAAATAAAAAATCTAAAAAAAAGCACAACTGGATTTTACTACACATCTGTTCCAAAAATTTGCCAATATTTTTTGAAGTTCTACTTTTTGTGAATTTACCTCATAGGAGGCTTTCCTCACATAGAAGTGAGCTCCTGCATCTTTCTGCCTTTCATGCAGCTACTTGTCTCTGTCCGATGATGCAGTTTGCCCTGATTTGCCCTTTGAAGATGTATCCTGATTTGATTAGTTCTCAAAAAAATGCAGCTCCTCTAATTGGCGCTCTGCATATTTTTAAGCCCATTTCACTTCCCCCTTGGAGAGATAGTGAAAATGCCCCTGTACAGGCATTGGTGAGGCCTCACTAAAAGAAAAAGAAAAAAAAAGGATTATTAATAGGGCAGTTTTATAATGTCGTGTATAGTTAATGTGCGTTTTCACATGTCTGTTTTATAAAGTTAAGTATGTGTGTGCTCGATTATAAAATGCCAGAATAAGTGGCAGAGAACAATCCTACCATTTTGCAGGCACAGTATACATAGTAAATTATAGTATCCTATAATCAACATTCGTGCTTGCAAACTCGATGTACGCTCCACTCAAACTCAGCCCATGTGCACACTACTAGTGAGAGAAGCTGCTCTTGCTGAGAAGGATTTTGCGCTTGTAAATATTTACCTGTTGAGAATTTCTCAGATTCTTGGGTTAAAGGTAATTCTTTGAGTTTAAAATGACAAAGTCTCTGTCTATTTTAAAGTTCTGTGTTTTATAAAGTCAGTCAGGACAATGTGTAGCAAGCTAGCTTTTATTAAGTGTTTCTTTCTCTTCCATCCACCCCAGGCATAATCTTACATTTATAGATTCTTAAACTTATAAAAGGGAGAGAGGTGGTCATATTCACTTTCAGGTTTAGCTGGTTAGATTAATTTTAAGGCCTTAATTAATTAATCTTAAGGTGGTCAAAGTCCCTTACACTTAGTGGGCTTGATATTCAGCTGGGCAGGCTATGCGCCACTATAGTGCATAGCCCTGCCCGCTGACTCCTAGCGCCGGATTTCAATGCCACGGCGACAGCATTGAATAGCCGGCGTTGCCACATATGCCTTGGAGCAGCCAAGGCTAACTGGGTAGCGGCACTATTGCAGCATTACCCGGTTAGCATCCGCGGCTAAAACTAGATGAGCCCAAAGATGGCCAAGTTTTTGCCGCCGATTGCTAACCAGGTATTTGTGCAATATTGCCGCTACTCAGTTAGCGTGTGTGTAATTGCTTTTGTCGGACTATTTGCCTTGAGAGAAAATCTCCCTTAAAGCAAATTTTCCTTTATTCGTTTTAATGAGCTTTTGAGCTCTCAAATTTCAGCAACCAAATGAAAATTTAGGGGACTCACACTATGCGATCCCCTTCCAATAATGCTTAAAAAACGCTAACTTATCTTTCCAGGCAAACTAAGATGTAATCTTCAATAAACCACAATGAGAAGTTCCAACTTCTTAAATATTGTCCTTTCATATCCAACGGCTTGGACACCGCTGAATATGAAAAGACGATATTTAAGAAGTTGGAAATTCTTATTGTGGTTCATTGAAGATTATGTCTTGGAGTTTGCCTGGAAAGTTAAGTTGGTGTTTTTTATGCATTGTTGGGAGGGGATCGGATAGTGTGAGTCCCCTAAATTTTCACTTGGTTGCTGAAATTTGAGTGCTTAAAAGCTCATTAAAACAAGTAAAAGGAAAATTTGCTTTAAGGGAGATTTTCTCTCAAGGCAAATGGTCCAACAAAAGCAATTACACACACACTGAGTTTGTTAGGGGTATTATAAGGGATCAGTAGATAGGTGCTACTCAGTTAGCAGCATTCACCACCTCTTCTCCGCCCCGGAAAACCCCCAACATGTCCCGATGCTAACTGCAGCACATCGGAGCTTGTACCAGGCTTTGAAGGGGATATTCAATGGCACTAACCAAGTACGTGCCATTAAATATCCCGATTTAGGGCATTTACACAGTTTACTGGGCTGTAAACCATGTAAATGCCTTTTGAATATTGGGCCCATCAGGTATAGTTCTGTTGGCACAAGAATCCTTAGCAATTTTAAGTAAACAACTTAAATATCTAAACAAATCCTTAAAACAAAGATACAGGCAGCAGTCCAGCAGCGAGATGGGGGCAATCTGTCTTTTGCATTTAGTGTCACATGTATAATTTTCTCCCAGTTGGTGAGAGGTCTTACATGTGCACTAGGTGCAAGGAACGAGTCCGATCTCTGAGGCTAGAGTAGCAGACTTGGAGGAGCTAAGGAAGACAAAGAGGTATATGGACAAGACCTATAGGGACACAGTACTGAAGTCCCACCTCCAATCTGGCAGCCTCTTTGTTGCAATGAAGGAGAGGTCACATGAAAGGAGATCACCACCTTGGTGTGACAGCAAGTGATCCTGCAGCTAGGACCTGTCCTTCAGGTGATGCAAAATATTATTGCACTGAGAAGGTTTCTTCAGGGCCATGTGCTCATGAAGGAAGGGTTAGGACGGCCATTATAGTCGGTGACTTGATCACTAGGCATGTAGATAGCTGGGTGGATGGGACGCGAGGATTGCCTGGTAACATGCCTGCTTGGAGCAAAGGTAGCGGGTTTCACGAGCCACCTTGACAAGGTTTTAGATAGTGCTGGGGAGAAGCCTGCTGTCTTGGTACATGTTGGTACCAATGACATAAGAAAATATGGGAGGGAGGTTCTGGAGGTCAAATTTAGGCTGTCAGATAGGAAGTTGAAATCCAGAAATTCCAGGGTAGCATTCTCAGAAATGTTTCCCATTCTACATGCAGGACTCAAAAGGCAGGCAGAGCTCTTGAGTCTCAATGGGTGGATGAGACAATGGTGCAATGAACAGGGTTTTGGATTTGTTAGGAACTGGGCAATATTCTGGGGGAGGGGGGACATTTTCAAAAGGATGGGCTCCACCTTAATTAGGTGGAAGCAGACTTCTGGCATTAACCTTTAAAAATGAAATACAGGCAGCTTTTAAACTAGATTATATTGGAAAGCCAATAATTGCACAAGAGTGCATGGTTCGGAAGGATGTATCCTGGAAGGAGATTATCAAAGGAGGGAAGTTAGGGCATTTTGATACAGAGGTTCCAATAAAAATTAAAGCAACCCAGATGCCTTTAAGTACAGAGCACACAGAGCTGAAAGATTCCAAATGACTCCTGTCAACTGTTAACCAGATTTTTAATATGAATAAAATACAACCTCTAAAATGCCTGCATGCAAATACTAGAAATCTAAAATATAGGATGAGAGTGAACGGTTAGATATAATTGGCACCTCAGAGACCTGGTGGAAGGAGGACAACCAATGGGACACTGATACCAGGGTACAGACGATATTGCAATGATAGGGTAGATGAAATTGGTGGAGGGGTTATGCTCTATGTCAGAGAGGGCATTGAGTCACACAGGAATAAAGTTTTACAGGGAACAAAATACACTGTAGAATATCTATGAACAGATCTCATGTAAAAAGGGGAAGGCAATGGCAGTGGGGGGTGTACTACTGTCTGCTGGTCAGAATGAACAGATGGATGATGAAATTCTAAAAGTAGTCAGGGAAGCTAATAAAAACTACAGCACAGTAATAATGGGTGATTTCATGGCAGGACATGCTAGGGAGATAAAGTTTCTAGATGAAATAATTGACTGCTTCCTAGAGCAGCTGGTTCATGAACTGACAAGAGGGGAAGTTATTTTGGACCTAGTCCTTAGTGGAACACAGGATCTGGTGCAAGAGATAATGGTGTTGGGGGCCACTTGACAATAATGATCATAGCATGGTCCCATTTGATTTATTAAATGGAGGGAGGACAGCAAGGAAATCCAGAATATTGCCTTTTAACTTTCAAAAAGGAGACTATGATAAAATGAGGGAAATAGTTAAGAAAAAACTAAAAGGAATGGCTGCAAAGGTTAATGGTTTACATTAAGCATGGACATTATTTAAAAATACTATATTGGAAGCCCAAACTACATGTAATCCACGCTTTAAGAAAGGTGGAAGGAAGGCAAAAAATATTCCAGGATGGTTTAAAGTTGAGGTCAGAGAGGCTGTTGTAGCCAAAAAAAGCATCATTCAGGAAACGGAAAATGGAGCCAAATGATGAAAACATCGTAAGTACTGACAGGTTAGATGCATTGATAAGACAGGCAAAGAGAATTTATGAAAAAAAAGCTTGCTGTAGAAGCAAAAATGCACAATAATTTTTTTTCAAGTACATTCACCCGGGGAAAGAGTGACAGAGAGGTAAAAGGGGTACTAAGAAAGGACAAGGCCATAGCAGAAAGACTGAATGAATTCTTTGCTTTGGTCTTTACTCAAGAAGATGTAGGGAAGTTACTCATGCCTGAAATGGTATCTAAAGGTGATGTACCAGAAGAACTGAAACAAACAGATAAACCAAGATGATGTATCTCAAACTAAAGAACAGCAAATTGTCTGGACCGGATGGTATACATCTGAGGGTACCAAAAGAAATGAAATATGAGATTGCAGACCTACTATAAGTAATCTGTGAACTATCATTAAAATCATCTGTAGTACCTGAAGATCAGAGAATGGCCAATATAATCCCAACTTTTAAAAGGGGCTCCAGGAGGGAGCCTGATGTCAGTACTGGCAAAATGGTAGAAACCATTATATAGTATAAAATGACTGAACATGTAGATAGTCATGTGTAATGGGAGAAAGCAACATGGATTTAGCCAATGAACATCTTGTCTACTAATCTGTTATATTTTTTCTTGTCTTATTAATCTGTTATTTTTTTTGAAGATGTGAATGAACAGGTAGATAAAGGTGAGCCAGTTGATATAGTCTATCTGGATTTTTAGAAAGTTTTTGACAAGCTCCCTCATGAGGGACTCTTAGCAAAATGAAAAAGTCATGGAATTGGAGGTAGTATACTAATGTGGATCAGGAACTGGTTAAAAGTTATAAAGCAGAGCGTAGGGCTACATGGCCAATTTTCTCAATGGAGAAAGGTAAATAGTGGCATATCCTGGGGATCTGTGCTGGGCCTGCCACTTTTAATGTATTGATGAATGATCTGGAAATGAGAATAATGAGCAAGGTGACCAAATTTGCAGATGATAACAAATTATTCAAAGTTATTAAAACACAAGAGGATTTTGAAAAATTGCAAGAGGACCTTGATAAATTGGAAGACTGGCCGTTGAAATGGCAAATTAAATTTAATGTAGACAATTGCAAAGTTATGCATTTAGGGAAGAAGAACTCAGTTACATGATGCAAGATTCCACATTAGGAACCACTACCCAGGAAAGTGAAAGTAGACTTACCTGCTAATTGTTGTTCCTTGAGGAACTCTGGTCCAATCCTATACCTCCGGGTAGTATACCTCTTCTAGCGGCTTGGAGACTGAACATGTCATCTTTTGATGACACTAGCATTAATACAGCAGGGGACCGCCCACAAGCTCCAGTAACCTATTGACAAAGCAGACTCACAGGAGCAACAAATAAGTGGTTAAATCTGAACCAAACCATTCTACATCTGAAAATTCTAACTTAACATTCCCCTCACCGAAGAAGAAATTCCCCCTCCTTCTAGAATGTGGAGGCTCACCTGTAGCCTGTCCGAGCGATGGCATAGAGTATGAAGCAGACAATCCTTTGGTCCGCTCTCAACACCATCCTCCCCCACTTTTTCTGGCCCTCCTTAGCCAAGGGGGAAAAACCCTTCAGGCCACTGTCACAGATAATTGGCACTCAGGGAGGGATCCGAGACTGGACTGGAGTTCCTCAAGGAATAATAATTAGCAGGTAAGTCTAATTTCACCTTCCTTATCGTCCCTCCAGTCCCGCACCTCTGGGATGTAACAGAGTAGTTAAATTTAATGGGAGGGGCCTGCAAACAAGCCTGAAGCACTGCCGATCCAAAACAGGTATTGCCTGCCGCCTGGATGTCCAGGCAGTAATGCTTAACAAATGTATGAAGCGACAACCAGGTTGCCACCTTGCATATTTCCAGTGGCAGCACCAAACTATACTTCACCCATGAGGCCGCCTGAGCTCTCGTGGAATGAGCATGCAACCTCGTTGGCACTGACTTATCCTTCAAAATATATGCTGACACAATCTCCTCTCTGATCCATCTAGAAATAGAAGCCTTAGCTGCCGCCTCCCCCCACGCGGCCCTCCAAACAACATGAATAGGCGATCTGACTTGCGGAAAGCCACAGTACTCTGGACATCCAAAAGGCACAACTGTCAGCTGGCAGAGATCTTCCATGTTCCCAAGGATCGGTAGAGAGATGGCCTGGTTCAAATGAAATGCTGAGACCACCTTGGGCAAAAAGGACGGCACCGGACGCAGGACCACCTTTTCACTTGAAATGGAAAGAAACGGCTCTTGGCAAGACAAGGCCTGAAGCTCTTAAATCCTGTGCATTGAGCATATTGCTAAAAGAAACACCATCTTGAGAGTTAAATCCTTCAGAGAAGCCTGGTTCAAAGGTTCAAAAGGCTCTCTCACGATCGCTGCTAATACCAAATTGAGATCCCACGAAGGCACCGCTAACCTCGACGGCAGGCGCAGGTGGACCACAGCCCTCAGGAATCGTCCAATGTCTGGGTGCGCCCCCAATGCTACCCCCTAGACCTTTCCACGATAGCAGGAAATTGCCGTCAACTGCACTCTTAAGGAACTAGCTGCCAGACCCTTGTCGAAACTGCTAAGATGTCTGGAATCGAGGCCGTGAATGGTTGAGCCTGCCTGTTGTCACATCACACCTCAAAGATGCACCAGATCCGAATATAGGCGAGAGAGGTAGATCATCTTCTTGCCTTTAGCAATGCTGAAATCACTGGGGGGCGAGTAGCCTTTTTTCTTCAATCGCACCCTCTCAAGAGCCATGCCGTAAATGAGAATCAATCTCTCTCCAGCATGTGCACTGGCCCCTGCATCAGCAGATCCTCTCGAGCCGGAAGGCGCCATGGGCAATCTGCAAGAATCCGCACCAAGTCAGCATATCATGGGTGTCTTGGCAAGTCTGGAGCTACCAGAATCATCAATCCCCGATGGGTAGTGATCTGCATAGCTTGGTCAATCAGGGCCCAAAGAGGGAACACATAGAGAAGCCTCTCCGCTGACCACTTTTGCACTAGAGTAGGCCCTCTGACATCCTCTCTCTTTGCTTGCTGAAGAAGCAGGTCACTTTGGCCGTCTCAAACATTGCCATCTGGTCCATGACTGGGGGGTGCTCCAGCGGCGCACCACTTGGGTGAATACGTCCTGGTTGAGCACCCACTCGCCGGGATCCACGTGCACTCGACTCAGATAGTCTGCCGTCATGTTGTTGACTCCCACCACATGCGTCGCCGACAATGCCTGGAGGTGGATTTCCGCTCAGCTTAGCATTCCTTTGGACTCTTCCTCCAAGGCTGCGTGGCCTGTGCCCCCTGGCAGTTGATGTAGGCTACCATGGTTGCATTGTCCGAAAGGACCCTTATTGCCTTCTCCTGCAACCATGGCTCGAAACTGCAGAGTGCCAAAACCACTGCCTGCATTTCCAGTCTGTTGATCGACCAACAAGCCTCCCACGTACTCCAGAGCCCCTGAGCAATGTGTCCTTCGCAATGGGCTCCTCATCCAGACAGACTGGCATTGGTCATCAGTGGAATCCATGGTGGCGACTTGAGGGGCATACTGCTGTCCAGATTCTCAGGGTGAAGCCACAATTTGAAGGCATGCTTGGCCGCTGGCGAGCAGGCTAGCTTCTGGGACAAGGGATGTGATCTTGGCTGGAGCAAAGCCCTCTGCAGAGGCCGCATGTGCGCCCTTGCCCATGGTACAAGTTTGAGAGTGGCTGCCATGATTCCTAGGACCTGCAGGTGATGCCTGGCCGTTGGTTCCATCCTTTTCAGAAACTGTCAGACTAAGTCTCGAAGCCCTTGTGTGTGCTGTTCCGGCAGGAAGACTCTCCACACATGGGTGTCGAAGCGCGCTCCCAAGTACTCGAGTTCCTGAGATGGTACCAGATGGCTCTTGGACACATTGACCACCCAACTTAGACTTAGAAGGAACTGTACCATCCGAGAAGTTGCACATTTGCTTTTGTCCCTGGACTTTGCTCGAATCAGCCAGTCATCTAGGTATGGATGGCCCAGAAGACCTTCCCTGTGGAGCTCCACCGCTACTACTACCATGACCTTGGTGAAGGTTTGCGGCGCCGTTGTGAGACTAAACGCAACATGCGAAACTGGAAATGCCCCAGTGGTACCAAAAAGCAGAGAAACTGCTGGTCCTCTGGCCATATGGGGATGTGCAGATATGCCTCTGTTAAATCTAGAGATGTCATGATGGACCGCAAGTTTTCCATGTGAAAATTTGGGACTCACAGGCAGCGGTTCACTCGCTTGAGGTCTAGGATCGGCCAGAAGGAGCCTTCCTTCTTTGGCACTACGAAGTAAATGGAGTACCGACCGCAGCCATACTGGTCTTGGGGGACTGGTACCATGGACCTGAGCGGCAAAAGGCACGTTAGGGTATCTCTGACCATTGCCGCTTTGGCTCGCACCATCCAGGGAGACAAAATGAAGAAGTTGCTGTGCTTGAGGGCATGCCCCTCTCAAATGACCTCCAGCACCTATTGGTCAGAAGTGATCATCCACCTGGGCCCCCCCCTCGCTTCATTGGGGTTACTTGAGTCCCAAGGATGAAGTGGCGGCAAAACCTTTGCCCACCCCTTGAAAACCTCAAAACCCTGCCCCCTGGAGGAGAATTCCCTTCTGGAAAGGGGTAAAACGTGTTGAACAAAAATGCCAGAATCCCGCGCCTGACCTCAGGGCGTGAGAGAGGCATGGCTCTGCTTCTGCTTATCCTCGTGCAGACAGCCGCCCTTGGAGTCTCCCAGGTCCTTAACCAGGTCCTCCCTGAAGAGCAGTTTCCCTCTAAAGGGAAGCTTGCTGAGTTGGGCCATAGAAGAACTGTCTGCCGCCCAGTTATGTAACCAGAGATAGCGGTGAGCCACTACTACAGAGGCCATGCTCTTCGAGAGCCCTCGAATGAGATCGTAGAGGATATCTGGCCGCCTCCTCAGCCTGGTCCGCAGCTGACTCCCCTTGTTGTTGAACCCGCTTTGACCAGCAGAGGCAGGCTCTAGCCATCCAAGCCCCACAAATGGAGGCTTGTAGTAAGAGGGCATTGATATCAAAGACCTTTTTTAACAAGATGTCCAACTTCCTATCTTGAACATCCTTGAGTGCCGCACTACCTTTCACCAGAATAGTCGTCTTCTTTGTAACTGCCGAAACCACCGTGTCTACCTCAAGGGGCCGAAAAAGCTTGCGGTCCTGATCTGACAGCAGATAGAGGCAGCCATAGTCCTTGACCCCTTAAGGCCTGCCTCCGGCAGATCCCACTCATTCTGAATCATCTGCCTAACTACTCTATGCACTGGCAAAACTTTCTGCATCTTCTGTACCGCTTGCAATAAAGAGTCTTCTAGTGACTCGTCTTGCGTCAGAAGACTAGTGGGCATATTAAGAGCCTTCAGGGATTTCATGATGAGTGCAGGCAATTCTTCCCGGCAGAACACCCATACAATCCGCACTTGCTCTTCCTGTTCCGAGATCTCTCCTTCTTCCAATTCTTCATTCAGATCTAGTTCCAGGTCCTCTCCCTCCGGCCCTTCAAACAAAGGAGACTGTCCCTGACCCTCCTCCAAGGGTCTGGGGCTCTTTGCGGGAAATGCCCCTGGCTTGGTCTCCATAGGAGGCCCTCTCCTTTTGGCTCCATGCTCCGATGTCCCGGGATCTCCCACTAGACTCTGCTGGCGCAAGCAAAATGCCTGGTGAAGGAGTACAAATTTGGGGGGGGGGGGGGAACACACCTGGGACTCCTACCTCACCCAGGCTCTGAGAGGCAGAAGGTCCGGGAGTGGCTAGGGATCAGGGAGTTGTCTCCTGTGGTGCCAGTCCGCCCAGAAGCCATGGAGTCCTGTGCCTCCCTAGACAGAGAAGCCATCCTCTCCTGTCCTACCCTGTCCACTAGGGTCTGTTCCATAGAAGTGGCCTCCTGTGCACACCCTCAGCAGATGACAGCACCTGGGTCTCACACACTAGGCACTGTGGTCTGGCTGGTATAATGGGAGCACAAACAGGGGAGATGTCCCTAAATTGTCTGTGGCCTTAACAGAGGCCAAGAAGAAGCAGTCCCCTTCTGTCTGGGAAGCTAAGAGAGACTAGCACCTGCCCAACTGCTCCTCACACTTAAATCCTCCTTTTCTTCTTCTTTCTTTTTTTTTTTTTTACAGCTGACTATGGTTTTATTATTATTCCTGAAACTAATAGTCCCAAAGGAGGATTGTATTCCTTAAAAGCTAATAGCCCAAAAAGGAATTGGAGGTTCTCTACCTCTGATCCTGTGCTCCATGAGCAAAGAGAGAGCAAGTCTGAAAGTAAAAAGACAGAGAGCGAGAGAAAAATATTCACTCTTTCTTCCTGCGCTGCTCCGGCTAACCTACTATGCGGTTAGACTCCTGATGAGCAGACTAGGCCTGCACTCTCCCCCCTCTCGGTACCCGTACCTCCGAGGAAGCTGAATAAAACTGTTCCGTTCCACCATGTGTGTGCTGCTCATGCTGTCCTCCTCCACTAGTGCTCAGCCTGCAGTCGTGGCTTCGGCAGCAAAGGGGGGGCCTCAGGGGATGTCTGTCGGCTCCTTTTGTCTGCCCTGCAGAAGCTGTCTGCACTGCAGTAGTTAGGTAGCTCTTCACCCACTGACGGGTTTGGGAAGCATCAAATTCCCCAGCTTCTAAGAGAGCCTCCACCCCCCCCCCACTCACCTAAGTGGGGGGGCCTTCTCTGTTTCCTTCTTAGAGGTTTTTTTTTAAAATCTAACCCTGCACTACACTAAAGGACTAAATTCTAAGGTATAAAGTATACTCTAAACTACCTACTCCTCAGTTGTCCCTTCAGTGAGTCCAGTGCCCTGGCTCACTACCTCCTTCCAGTTGCTTGGAGACTGAGCATACTGGAGCTTGTGGGCGGTCCATGATGTATTAGTACTGGTCACAACCAAAAACAGGTCAGTCCTGGAATGAACAGAAAATGACAAATCTAAAGCAAATCACTCCACCGATATACAAAATCACATCAGGTACTTTGGTCAAAAAATATTCATAAATTCATGGAAGGAGAAAAGAGTCTCAGAATCCAATAAGGTAATTTGATACAAGCTTCATACAATCAAAGCCACACCTCTCAACATCAATGGCTCTAAATACTCCTTCCACATTTTTTAATTTTTCAATTATAACATTTTTTCATTGTAACAAACTATGGTGTTAAAATTAAAACACCTGTAATCTCTCAAATCATAACACCACTTAACTTCAAAAGATTCATGGCTTGGCTATAGTGCTATAACACATCAAATAAGCAAAACAGGCTCATAAAAATCAAAAAGGGCCAAAAGCCAAGACTTATCTTGAAGTGACAAAAAAAAAGTGTACCATCCCATAGACAAAACTTAAAACTCTCATACCTCCAACTACGTTCAAAATACATACCAACTCAAAAACAAACTACTGATGAACCTATAGCTTTCACACAACCAACTCAGCCATGACCGTTGTAGAGAACGCCACGCATGCACTCACTAAAAACTCAACTCCTGAGACGTCACCAAGTGATGAATCAGGGATTCCCTCTAATGGTCTGCCCTCCTCTGCCAACAATCACTCAGATGAACTTTGTTAATCACATAACCCGCAAACAAATGGAAACCACAATATAGTAATCCCAGTCTAACCCACATCAATAATACGTTCACCTCATCCGCTTCAAAGCAAACGACATCTGAAAGGATCCACAAAACCTACAGTAGTTCTAAATCAGAACCCACAACCACAAACAGACATTCCAGCCTATTTGAGCATTCAAACCCCCCCCCCCCCGGGAAACCGTCCCCAAATGAAATATCCACTTCCGTTCACACAATAAAAGGGACTCTTCTCTACTACGATTCCCCTGCCCCTTTATCACATGATCAATGCAAAAACACCACAGATCCATAAATACATGACCCAAGTCCAGACAATGCTACACAAGAGGAGCTTCCCGCCGATGGCACTTCAACTGGTTCTTTTGTTCATTAAGCCTCAGCTTAAAGGGCTTCACAGTCTTACCCACATAAGCCAAACTACACGGACACTGAATAAAGTAAACATAGCTAGATGTACAAGTGGTGTTACATCGTATCGAATAATGATGGCCATTATAAACAAAACTTTTAGTTTCTTCTGATACCTCACAAATGGAACACCCACTACAAATCACATGGCCACCAAAATCACTAGATCGCATTGTGTGGGACTGCAACACAGCTAGACTCAAAAGCTGTTTCAAATTGTGATTTCTTGTCCACACACACCGGGATTTCTTACCCTGTAACCCCGAAACAACCTGAGTAGCCCCAAAACATCTCCGTATAATCCAATGCAAGCGGTAACTAAAAGTGGAAAACTGTTATAAAATGGACAAACCCACTCTCATGGAAGGAGAACCCCCTATCCGAGGCCGAGATTGCAATAACCAATCTCTGCTGTTATATTTCGCCCTCTGTCACCCTCACTGCTGGACCCTGCTGGTGGGGCAGGGCACTGCGCTGGGGCTTGTGCTCAACTGGCTTAATTATGCTGTGGAGGCCTTGCTTGGCCCTCTGGGAGTTGTAGTTGTGGACTGCCATTTAAAGAACTAGTCGTGGAACGGTGGTAAGGTTTAACAAGGGATTTATTTCCCCTTCCAAGAGGACTTTTTGCTGTGGTATGAACAAAGGAAACACAACCCTTCCTGGGCATATAATAAAGGAACAAAAATAGGAACAAAAATAGCTTCTCTTCAGCTCATTAACAAGTAGAGTAAAGGTACATTAAACAGTCCTTCATAAGCACACAAAACCCCTTTCTTTACTGTTTTTGGCTTAATCAGCTCTTACTTCCTTTTATCGTAGTGAGGAAATGCTATCCGCTATTGACAGCGTACAGTCCATGTATTCAGTGCTTGGCTGAGCTTCTGATGTCTCACACTGCATATCCTCATCACATGCTTTTAATATCTCTTCCCTTTCAACATTAGGGACGTCTTCCAACAGTCTCTCTCTACTCTGCCGGGATTCTCTTCCTCCTTCTGTGAGAGTGTGCTGGACACAATTACCACATTCACTATAATGCTTCTGGTGAGAGCCTCTCCCCTGCTGGTAGCTATTAGGTGAATTATAACATTCCCTTGCACCTCTATTAGGGTAAATTGGCTTACCTCTCAGCTCTGACTGGCTCAGGTTCCTATGTATAGCTGTAGCTTGAAACGGCAGTTTTGCAGGGACTCTGCTTCTTAAATCCTCTCCAGATATACAAACTTCTTCTGGTAAAAAGCCTTTATCCCTCCCATGCCTGGTATAAGGGTAAGTAAACTTATCTGCATCTCTCAAGCTGGCTTCATAAGGCTTTAGTGTTTCTGTGTATTGCCTTCTATTGCCAACCCCTGGGCTTGCCCTTTCAGGGTGAAAGTAAAACTTCTTGGCTTTTACCGTTCTCCCCACGGCTCCGTTCCAACCTGGGTTTTTCCCAATACGCTCTGGGCTCCTCTGATATCCGAAGCTTCCTGTCCTGGCTTTGCTACCTCCTCTGTAGCTCCTTCCACGTCTGCCGTTGCTCTCACTTTCAAACTCTGATTCCAGCTGTCTCTGATTCTTTCCCAAGCACTCGTGGTAATCAGTCAGGCTCTCATTCAGGCTTCCGTAGTGATTATCATGCAGACTCTCCTTCAAGCTTTCGTGGTTATTCTCATACAGGCTCTCATTCAAACTTTCATGGTTATCCTCATGCAGGCTCTCTCTAACTGCTTGTGAGCTGCGCTTATCTACGTACCCCCGAGCTCCACCTCCCCCCAGCTGGCTTGCATCAGGTGATGACCTCCTAGCCTTTCTGCTGGCTGGGTGTGTCTCTCTGGCTCGTGACCACATTTGTTTCTGTTGCCCATAGCAACTTCCTGACATGTGTTTACTAAAAACGTCAGTGTCAGCCTGATTCACTGCCTCTCTGTCTATCTCCATAGGCTCTGCTGGATCTGCTCTGTGACACCTCTTATATGCCCTCTCTACAACCAGCTGTGAAAGAGCTTTTGAGCCCGGCTATGTTGCGGACCATTAGAGGGAATCCCTGGTTCGTCACTTGGTGACAGCTCAGGAGTTGAGTTTTTAGTGAGCGCATGCGTGGTCTTCTCTACAATGGTCATGGCTGAGTTAGCTGTGAAAGCTGGGTTCATCAGTAGTTTGTTTTTGAGTTGGTATGTATTTTGAACGTATTTGGAGGTATGAAGGTTTTAAGTTTTGTCTACGGATGGTACTCTATTTACGATATATAAATATTTTATGCCTGTTTTCTCTCACAGCATATTTTGTACAGTCCTGGTGGGGCACTCCTTGAAGAAGCTTTCAAGGAAACGCCTTGGCAGCCAGTGTGTGGCGTCGGTGTGCTTGCCCAGCAACTATGTTGTCACTTCAAGATAAGTCTTGGTTTTTGGAGCTTTTTGATTTTTATGAGGCTGTTTTGTTTATTTGATGTGTTGTTATAGCACTACAGCCAAGCCATCAATCTTGTGAAGTTAAGTGGTGTTATGCCTTGAGAGATTACAGGTGTTTTACTTTTACCACCATAGTTTGCTACAAATGAAAAAATGTTATAATTGAAAAATTAAAAAATGTGGAAGGGGTTCTTAGAGCCATTGATGTTGAGAGGTATGGCTTTGATTGTATGAAGCTTGTATCAATTCACCTCATTGGATTCTGAGGCTCTTTTCTCTTCCATGTATTTATGAATATTTTTTGACAGAAGTACCTGTAGTGATTTTGCATACATCAGTGGAGTGATTTGTTTTAGATTTACCGTATTAGTATTGGTGTCAAAGGATGACATGCTCAGTCTCCAAGCTGTTGGAAGAGGTGCACTACCCAGCGGTGCAGGACTAGACTGGAGGGACACTAAGGAAAATTATTTATTTATTTAACTGGTTTTGGTATACCATTTTTCTACCAATCAGAACGGATTACATGGAATAATAAGAACCATTTACAGTGAACAATTGAAAGTGCGGTAGTACAGCAAAACGTCTTAAAGTGGAACAGTAAGTAAGGAGGAGGAGAGGGAAATGTGGACCTTATAATTTTAGAACTTGTTTCAATGATCTTTGTAGATAATACATTGAAACTCTCCGTACAATATGCAGAGGTGGCCAAGAAAGCAAATGGAATGCTAGGAATCATAAGGAATAAAAGGAATGGAGAATGAAACCAAGGATATTATAATGCCTCTGTATCGTTCCATGGTGTGACCGCATTTTGAATATTGTGTGCAATTCTGGTTGCCGTATCTTAAAAATAATGTAGCAGAATTAGAAAAGGTACAGAGAGGAGCCACGAAAATTGAAAAGGGGATGGAAGGGTATCCCTATGAGGAAAGGCTTAAAAGGTTAGGGCTCTTCAACTTGGAAAGAAGACAGCTGAGGGAAGAAACGATAGAGGTCTATAAATTAATGGAGTGAAATGAGTAAACGTAGATCGGTTGTTTACTCCATCAAAAAGTAGAAAGACTAGGGGACATGCAATGAAGCTACAATGTAACCCATTTAAGACTAATAAGAGAAAATATTTTTTCACTAAATGCATAGTCAAACTCTGGAATTTGTTATCAGAGTTTGTAGTAAAAGCTGTTAATGTAGCTGGGTTTAATAAAGGTTTGGACAAGTTCCTGGAGGAAAGGTCCATAAACCATTATTAAAGAGGACCAGGGAAATCCACTGCTTACCCTGATGTAAGCATTGTGGAATCTGTGTACCCTTTTGGGAAACTGACAAGTACTTGTGATCTGAAATGGCCACTGTTGAAACAGGATACTGGATTGATGGACCTTGGGCTAACCCAGTATGGCATTCTTATGTTCTTATGTACTTGCAATGCAAACACTCATACATGTCCCTAGCTGGTATTTTATAAGAGGTCACTTGCACAAGTAAATGACTAAAATACTGACATTCAGGTTTGTTGATGGTGCTTAAAAACAGATAGCTCCTTATAAAATTATCCCAAAGAGGTTAGAGGCGATTTGGAGAAAAGCAGTGAAAATCATTAGAGATGGACTTGAAGAACTAAATACATATACCCTAGAGGAGAGGAGAACACATGAGATATGATACGACTGTTTAAATACTTGAAAAGCACTGATACCAGAGAAACAAACCTTTCCCAAAGGAAAGGAAGCTGAAGAACTAGTGGGGACATGAAATAAAACTGCGAGGAGGGAGATTCAAAAACAAAATCAGGAATCATATCTCCCGGAAGAGGGGATAGAAGCAAAAAGGTCCATAAACCATTATTAAAGAGGACCAGGGAAATCCACTGCTTACCCCGATGTAAGCATTGTGGAATCTGTGTACCCTTTTGGGAAACTGACAAGTACTTGTGATCTGGAATGGCCACTGTTGAAACAGGATACTTACTGGATTGATGGACCTTGGGCTAACCCAGTATGGCATTATGTTCTTATGTACTTGCAATGCAAACACTCATACATGTCCCTAGCTGGTATTTTATAAGTATTCTATAAATACTACACCCTCTAGTATTTATAGAGGATTTTATTAATATAATACAAGCTACCATAACCCCTCACTTTGATTTCGCCAACCTAATACTAATGGGCATTTCAAAACAAAACATTAAAAGAATTCAACTAGCTCAAAATGCAACAGCTAGAATTATATTAAAAATAAACTCACTCCAACACATAACACCAATCCTAGCATCCCTTCACTGGTTACCTATACAAAGCAGGATAATATACAAAACAATAATAACATCATTCAAAGCCTTAAATGACATGGCCCCGACTACTCTATGTAATCTAATATGCAAAGAACCATCTAAGACTACTCACAGAAAAGGACAATTAAATAAACTAAAGATTCCAAAAGACTTCATAAAAGCACATAAATTAACAAATAATAGAGCCTTTTCTCACATAGCTCCAACCATTTGTAATTCACTACCAGAGGATCTACGATCACTAACAGAGATCGTGGAATTCCGTAAAAAATTGAAAACGTATCTATTCACTAAACACTATAATACAACGGAAACCCTAGACAAAGGCTAAACAGCCACCTGATCACATCTAGTACAAACCTAACATTCTAACTCGACAACACATATAACTTAAACGAAATGACGACCCAAGCTCTTATGCCCAAATACCTCCACATGTATATAGTTGCATATGTTATGTTCTATCTTACTATGTTGGACACTACACTATGTTAGTTAATTGTTACTCACACTGTTCTAGCTTAAATATACTATTTGTTTATTACACTGTGCTTTGTTTAATTTATGATGTTCTATGTAAGATTTTATGACGTTCTATGTAAAACAAACTGCGCTTTGTTAATTGTTGTTAATTGTACACCGCAACTGAACTTTGGAAGATGCGATATATAAATGAGTGTTAAATAAATAAATAAATAAATGAGAGTGCTGGGATTCAAAATAGCATGGGCTGAACACAAAGGATATCTTAATGACAAGAAGATAGAAACCAAGATGGGAGTCTCAGCAGCGAAATAAACTTTTGCACTTCAAGGAAGAGACGGAGCAGTAGTTATGAGCTTAATCATCTTATTGAGCACAATAGATGGGACTTTTTGCTCTTTATCTGACATCTGTTATTATTATCTTACTATAAAAGTATACATACAAGTTTATAATGGAATTCCACACTCTTAGAGGAAAGAAAAGCATTTTGGGGAGGTGTTTTGAAAACAGGGTTTGAAACTTCATACATGCAGATAATACTAGAAATGTGAGCAGGTACGTGTACTATCCACTATTGTTTCAGATGGTATATGGGCCTGTGCATACCTCTAGCCACAAAAGAAACTGATTCAAAGAGAATGCAGGTAAGTATTTCATGTTTGAAAATCAACTGCATTTGTGCAGGTTAAAAAGTAGGCTAGTTGTTGCTGATGCCATCGAGTCGATGTTGCATCTTGGCAACCCTGTAGGTAGTTGTTGTCCATGTTATGACCATCGCCTGAGTTTTCTCAGCTAAGCAGGCCCCAGGCCCGGTTAGTATTAGGATGGGAGACCGCTTTGGAATACCAGGTGCTGCTGGCTTATCGTGCAGAAGAGAGGCCTGGCAATCTACTTCTGGCCGCATCTTGCTAAGAAAAAGGTAGGCATGTAGATGGTAATTTTATAAAGCATTTCCTGTGTGTAAAGTATGCTTTACATGAGGGAAATGGCTATTATAACATCACACGGGGTATAAATATATAAAAAGAAGGCGCACAAAAGATTATATGCATAGGCATTCCAGGGGCAGAATTGCAATGTACGTATGTACAGGTATATACTTGCAGCTGCTTTGAAGCAGGTATCAATTTATGCACTAGTGCTCGGAGGCTATTTTATAAAAGGCACATGGGAGCTTATACTGCTTTATAAAATAGGTGCATTTTTTTTAATTTTCTATAGGCACATTTTTTAAAATAAAATTACCCCAGTTCGTTAAGCACTCTTTAATCCAAACATCAAAGAGTCATAATCTACTGTATTATACAACTTCACCATATTTCAGAAAGTTAAGGTCTAGGTCTGAAAGAGATCTTGGGAGGAAAACAGTTTTGTTAGCTGTACAACCTGTTGGGATATTTTGGCTTAGGGATCATTCTGCTCAGATCTGCTTCATCTGTTTCTGTGACTGCACTCCTGCCTGCCTGAAATTTACACGGGTACCCTGTTTGAATGGCACAGAAGAAAACACATGTGAGCTATGGAGAGAGAGTATGTCATCAGGCCTGCTACAGCCTGGCTAACCATATTTTGTACAGGAGTGTGCAGGATGTGGGCCTACTGAGAAAAAATACACGTCAAGCTGAAAACTAATTAGCACAGATACTCTCAGCTCTGAAGAAATGCAATTAGTGCCAGAAGACCATAAGCGGGCCCCAAGGAATGCAGGAGAGATACGCTCCACAGCAAAGCAAAGACCTTGGAGTACAGCTGCAGGCCCTAAGACAATCATGGAAAAGGGAGGGGGGGTCCCAAGGGGGGAGCCTTAGCTCTGCAAGCAGCACTCTGACTTTTTTGCAGAAGGCTCTAAGTTTTGTAAATGGCTTTACAACTATTTGTGCACATGGAACACGACTCAGTGCAGGAGTTGCTACAGAGAAGGATATATAAGAAGGCAAGCCACAGAGCTCAGGGAGAGGCCTTCTCTCCCCCCGATGGGAGGGAGAATGTTGCTTGCCCTCAGATCTCTAAGACAGACCTTTTTTCCTGTGCTTATGGAGTTTGCTTGTACTAAATAAAAATAGAATTTTTGCTGACAAGTAACTGTGATCTGAGTTCTTTTTTTTTGCTTTTCCTTCCTGGTGTACGGGTCCCATGTGCCCAGGCAATCTTGGTAATTATTAGGGATGCTTTGTAGGTAAGAACCCGCCTACAAACTCATAATACATAACCAAGAGCAGACAGGCACCTAAAGCTACATTTGCTTGCTTATCTCAGCAGAAGAGTATGAAGAACAGAATTCAAACTCACCAAGCTGTTCATAATCTTTACTCCATATGGATTTATGGTTAGCGCCTCATCATACAATTGCTTAGCCTCCTCCAGATTGCCTTTGAGTTCTGCGAGCTTCCCACGCATGTACAACACAGCATGAGATGTGGGGAAAAGATTTGCTGCCTCTTGTATACAAAAGCCTGCTTCTTTCATATGTTCTTGTTCCATGAAAAGTTCGGCTATGAAAATAAAAAATATACATTCCATTAGTCCAAGGGGCATATTTACTAAGCTAGGCTAACGGTTAGCATGTGCTATTTGTAACTAGGTCCCATGTTAGTAAACATGCCCCTAAAAAGAAAACCTTCTTTACTGTAGTAATAATCTATCTAAATAAACTAAAATACACATCTATTTATTTATTTAGCTGCACTTATATACCGCTTTTCATAGTTATTCTCTGGGGACAGCTGGAATCAGTCCTCACATATGGGTGATGTCGGTGCAGACGGAGCTTGTGTGATAATCTCTCCCCAGTTTTCAAAGAAAGCCTTTAGGAGATATACCACACATGTGTGGTCCCCTTCCCGCCTAAGGGTGCCATCTTGTCTCAGTATGATATCATAGCACAAGACAGCAAAAAACAGCAAGAAGCAACTCCACGTGGAGGAGGGAGGATTGTGAGGACTGATTCCTGCTGGTCTCGGAGAACACCTGTTACAGGTAAGTAACTATACTTTCTCCAGGAACAAACAGGAAGTCAGTCCTCACATATGGGACTCCCCAGCTAAATAAGCAGTGTCCAGTGAGGAACAGTTCACTAGTAGCCCAAACACAACAAGGGCTGGAGGGCAGGAGTTGCCTATGCCCCGAACAAATGATGGAGGCAGCAATGAGCTGTGAAAGTATGGACTGAGGACCAGGTGGCGGCCTGGCAGATTTCCAACAAGGGAACAGATTTGCCACTGAGGCTGCTATGGCCTAGACGTGCAGGACCCAAAAGGCAGACAGAGCTCCGGAATCTCAATGCGTGGATGATACAATGGTGCAAGGATGAGGGTTGTGGATTTGTTAGGAACTGGGAAACATTCTGGGGAAAGGAGGGGCTCTTCCGAAGGGATGGGCTTCACCTTAACCGGGATGGAACCAGGCTGCTGGCATTAACCTTTAAAAAGGAGAAAGAGCAGCTTTTAAACTAGACGTTAGGGGAAAGCGGACAGTCATACAAGAGCGCATGGTTCGGAAGAATGTAGGATACTACCAAAAGCAGAGAGGTTCCAAAAAAGAGTAAAATAGCCCAAATGCCCTCTAGTATGGAGCAGATAGAGCTTAAAGATCCCAAATTACCCATGCTTACCAATAGCCAGATTAATATGAATAAAATAGAGTCTCTAAAATGCTTGTATGCAAATGCTAGAAGTCTAAAAAATAAGATGGGAGAGTTAGAATATATTGCACTAAATGAGAGGTTAGGTATGATTGGAATCTCAGAGAAATGGTGGAAGGAGGAGAACCAGTGGGACACTGATACCTGGGTACAAACTATATTGTAATGATAGAGCTGATCAAATTGGTGGAGGGGTTGCGCTCTATGTTAGAGAGGGCATTGACTCAGAAAGGATTAAAGTTTTGCAGGAAACAAAATTTGCTGTAGAATCTCTATGGATTGAAATTTCATATAAAAAGGGGAAGGCGATGGCAGTAGGGGTGTACTATCGACCGCCTGGCCAGAATGAACAAATGGATGATGAAATGCTCAAAGAAATCAAGGAAGCTAACAAATGTTACAGCACAGTAATAATAATGGGTGATTTCAATTACCCTGGTATCGACTGGGTCAGTGTCACGTCAGGACATGCTAGGGAAACAAAGTTCCTAAATGAAATAAATGACTGCTTCTTGGAGCAGCTGGTTCATGAACCAACCAGAGGGGAAGCCATATTGGACCTAGTCCTTAGTGGAACACCAGATCTGGTGCAAGAGATAAGGGTGTTGGGGCCACTTGGCAATAGCGATCATAGCATGATCGCATTTGATTTAATTAGTGGAGGAGGGATAGTAAAGAAATCCACAGTACTACTTTTTAACTTTTGAAAGAGAGACTATGATAAAATGAGGAAAATAGTTAATAAAAAACTAAAAGGATCAGTTGCAAAGATTAAAGACTTACATCAAGCTTGGGTGTTGTTGAAAAATACTATCTTGGAAGCCCAGACCAACTGTATTCCACGCTTTAAGAAAAGTGGAAGGAAGTCCAAAAAACTGCCAGCATGGTTTAAAGATGAGATCATAGAGGCTATTGTTGCCAAAAAAGCATCTTTCAGGAAATAGAAAAAAGAGCCAAACGATGAAACCTGGAAACAGCACAAGCACTGGCAAGTTAAATGCAAGGCATAGATAAGGCAGGCAAAGGGAGAATTTGAGAAGAAGCTTGCTGCAGAAGCAAAAATGCGTAAGACAGACTTTTCCAAGTACATTTGTAGCAAAAAACCTGTGAGAAAGTCAGTTGGTCCATTAGATGATAGAGGGGTTAAAGGGACACTAAGAGGCGAGAAGGCGATAGCGGAGAGACTGAATGAATTCTTTGCTTCGGTCTTTACTGAGGAAGATGTAGGGATGTTACCCATGACTGAAGTGCTATTTAAAGGTGCGGAAGAATTGAAGGAAATATCGATACATCAGGAAGATGTATTACAACTATTAGATAAACTGAAGAGAAGCAAATCACCTGGGCCAGTTGATATACATCCAAAGGTGTTGAAAGAATTGAAATATGAGATTGCAGACCTGCTATTAGTAATCTGTGAGCTATCATTAAAATCATCTGTAATACCTGAAGATTGGAGGATGGCGAACGTAATGACAATTTTTAAAAAGGGTTCCAGGGGTGATCGAGGAAACTTCAGACCGGTGAGCCTGACGTCAGTACCGGGAAAAATGGTAGAAACCATCATAAAGAACAAAATTGCTGAACATATAGATAGTCATGGCTTAATGGGAGACAGCCAACATGGCTTTAGACAAGGAAGATCTTGTCTTACTAATCTGTTATGTTTTTTTGAAGGTGTGAATAAACAGGTAGATAAAGGTGAGTCGGTTGATATAGTGTATTTGGACTTTCAGAAAGCCCATGACAAGGTTCCTCAGAGACTTTTGGCAAAACTAAAGAGTCATGGGATAGGAGGCAGTGTACTACTGTGGATCAGGAACAGGTTAAAAGATAGAAAGCAGAGGGTAGGGCTAAATGGCCAATTTTCCCAATGGAGAAAGATGAATAGTGGTGTACCCCAGGGATTTGTGCTGGGTCCGCTGCTTTTTGACATTCATAAATGACCTGGAAAAGGGAATAACGAGTGAAGTTATCAAATTTGCAGATGACAAGTTGTTAAAACCCAAGAGGATTGTGGGAAAATTGCAAGAGGATCTTGATAAATTGGAAGACTGGGCATCAAAACGGCAGATGAAATTTAATGTGGACAAGTGCAAAGTTATGCACCTTGGGAAGAACAACCCAAACTATGGTTACACGATGCAAGGTTCCACATTAGGAACCACTACCCAGGAAAAACCAGGAAAAAGATTTAGGCGTCATTGTGGATAACATGTTAAAACCCTCCACCCAGTGTGCAGCGGCAGCCAAGAGAGCAAACAGAATGCTAGGTATCATAAGGAAAGGAATGGAAAATAAAACAAAGGATATTATAATGCCTCTATATCGTTCCATGACAAGACCGCACCTTGAATATTGTGTGGAATTCTGGTCGCCGTATCTTAAAAAGGATATAGCGTTATTAGAAAAGGTTCAGAGAAGAGCCACCAAAATGGTAAAGTGGATGGAAGGATACCCCTATGAAGAAAGGCTTAAAAGGTTAGGGCTCTTTAACCTGAAAAAGAGATGGCTGAGGGGAGATATGATAGAAGTCTATAAATTAATGAACCGAGTGGAACGGGTAAACGTAGATCAATTGTTTACGTTATTAGAATATAGAAAGACTAGGGGACATGCAATGAAGCTACAGAGTAAACTATTTAAGACTAATAAAAGAAAATATTTTTTCACTCAACGTGTAATCAAACTCTGGAACTTGTTACCGGAGGATGTAGTAAAAGCTGTTAGTGTAGCTGGGTTTAAAAAAGGTTTGGGCAAGTTTCTGGAGGGAGATATACTGCCTGCAGGAGAATCCCGCTGTTGCTGGCATAAGTGCAGATGTCTACTGCACTTTGTTCCTGGCAAAGAAGGTGCAAACCTGTGCCCCCTTGTTTATGTAGAACATCGCTACCTGATTGTTGGTCTGAACCAGTACTGGTTGATCCTGCAGGTGGTGGCGAAAAAACAGAGGGCTACGGTAACAGCCCGGAGCTCCATTAGTTGATTTGCTGGAGGTCTCCATCGGTGACCAACTGCTCTGAGTGCAGAGGTCACTGTAATGGGCTCCCCACCCCAATTTTGAAGCATCTGTTGTAAGGATCCTCTCAGGTGTGGGAGTCTGGAAAGGCATCCCTGCCAGCAGGTGTGGGAGGTGCTGCCACCAGCCAATGGAGTCGGCCATGGGACTTGTAATGGTCACCCTGTCCCACAGGCACCCTGTGGTCTATGACCACTGAAAGCGGAATGCCCACTGGGCCGCCTGCATCCGCAAGAAGGTGTCCAGGGTGATGTGCACTGTGGGTGCCATGCGTCCTAGTAGGCGGGGCATGTGTCAGGCAGAGTGGTAATGCTGGGTGCGCTCTATGAGTGCCTGGAGGTGCAGGGCCCTGTCCCTTGGAAGAAATGCTTTGGCACGGACAGTGTCCAGCTGCGTCCCTATGAACTCCAGGTTTTGAGTTGGCTGGAGATGAGAATTTGGGTAGTTGACTATGAACCCCAAATGCTCTAGGACAAGGATTGTGCAGCCCGTCATCTGTTGTACTTCAGCAGCGATGCTGCCCTTTACCAGCCAGTCATACAGATAGGGGAAGATGAAGACCCCTTGGAGATTGAGGTGGGCTGCAACGACTGCCAGGCACTTGGTGAATATGCATAGGGCAGCGGCCAGCCCGAAGGGGAGCACACTGTACTAGTAAAGCGTAGTTACTCACCTGTAACAGGTGTTTTCCAGGGACAGCAGGAATCAGTCCTCACATATGGGTGATGTCGGCGCCGACAGAGCCCTTGTGGAAGCATCTCCCCAGCTTTCAAAGAAAGCCTTTGGGAGATGTCATCACGCATGTGTGGTGCCCTTCCCACCCAAGGGTGCTATCTTTCTCAGTCAGATGACATGACGTTAAATAAAGGCGTATTGATAGAGCGTATACTATTGTATTAATAAGCCAATTTTGCGCTCCAAATCTTAGTACCCCAACAATTTCAAAACTTTTCTCAACTTGAACTGTTCATCAAAAATATGGCTAGGTCTCAGACTTCCTGGCACTTTTTTGGCGTTCTGTCATTAAACCAACAGAGCCGTGCCAACTAGCATCAATGACCTGCCAGAATGGTGAACAGTTGACAATATATGTAAAGACTACTTAACATACTTAAAACACAACATAATTAAAGTGCAGCCAATTATCTTCGAAAATGGCTCAACCGCCAGCCCTACCAAAGTGTAAAAACAAATAGTATATAACAAATCTAAAATGCATCAAAGTCAAAATGAAGATTCCCAACAATTTTCTCAAAGTCCAGATGAATGTTCCCAAAGTCCAAATGAATGTTCCCAACGCTGTCGTTGTAGCGCTCCCACGCGTTTCTCCCACATGGGGTTCTTCAGGGGAATTTTGAACAAAATGCTTCAAGGGAGATTTCAGTTTGCTTTCTTCAAGGGAGATATCAATTAGCTCTTGTCTCGAAACCACTGGCTCCGCCAGTCAGAATCATAGAGAAAAGCTCCTGCTTCTCGTGGCCCCCAATTTGTTGTCTACTGTCAGCAAAGACGATGCTGCCCACGTCTTCAGGAGTTAGCTAAAGGATAGCTAACTCCTGAAGACGTGGGCAGCATCGTCTTTGCTGAGTTCAGATGTATGTTTTTTTCTCTTTTTTGTTTTTTAGACAATTTCATGTTGATGTGTCTTTGGGAATGCATGCCTCATCTCCTTTGAGTTTGGTTTGTATTTTTGTCTCGATTAGATTGCTGCACTATACTGTTTTGGGCTCATCCCCCCCCTCCCTTCTTTTTGCTCTTGTTTTGTGCTTCCCTCTCCTTGTGGGTAGAGTGAATGTGGATTCCCCCCTTTTTTTTCGTTCAAAAAGATGGCTATTTAGCGATCCCCTGATTTTGATTACGGCGTTTCCTTTATTTATTGATTTTTCATGGTCCAGCATATATTGTCCATAAAAGCGTGTGATTGGGTGACTATATGGGTTGGTTTATGTTTGTGTTTATTGTTGAACACTTTTTGTAATAACGTGAAATCGCCGGGTTTCAGTCCACTATGGGGTTTTTTTTTAGTTTTGACGTCACTGTATGGCTCCTCCTCCTCTTTTTTTCCCCGAATGCACATGCGCCGGCGTTTTTTTATGATGAGTGTTTTACTACGCCATACAGCTTCTGCACAATTCTGGATAGTGGTTGAGACGTTTGAAAGAACGTGGTAGGTCTCCTTTGGTGGCTCTTTTGTAGATCTTCCTTTGCCATTATATAGATTTGAAAGTAACCATGTTTTGTTTTTAGTTTTTTTGTGGCGATTCAGAGTGCTTTTGTGCAGCCGCAGTTGCAGTGCCGCTATTTATACAGCCTGATTAGGCTTGACACATTATGTAAGTAAGGTTGATTATACAATTATTTTAAGTTTTCATTTTATGTCTGTATGCTGCAGTGTTAATATCTCCTTTGACTTTTGCTACAGCTTGTGGCCAAGAAGAGACTTTTTTAGCTTTGGCCAATGAGAGACTCGCTAGTGAGTATTTGATTCAGTTTTTGAATCAGCATGGCTGGCACATTAGCAAGCATGTTTTTCACCTTAAGCACAAGGTTGAGTCTGGGCACATATTAATAATGCTATTTATTTATTTATTTATTGAGTGTTGATTATTTTTTATGTAATTTTTAGATATGTATGTTTTTAATTTTTAAATGGCAATGACATCTGGTTTTATATTGGCCCACTTATGGTCTTCCTCCTCTTCTTTTGGCTCACGTTTGTTGCACCAATCTTATATGGGTGTGATTGTTTTGCTCTTCTTTGAGTTTCCTTTATTTATTTACATAGCGTTCCAACACTTTTATTTATCTAATTATATAAGTGTTCATTTATACAGTTTGATTTATGATATGTTGACTATGGTTTTTAACTATTTATTTGCTTTCTCTTAATGTATGTTTTATTGTTATGTTTTATTTGAATGTTTTTATTGGATGTTTTTTGTTTTTAGTTGCCCTTTACCCCTGATGAAGTTTTATTAAACGAAACACGGCCTATGTCGGGTGGGCAGCATCCATTGGTATTGTAAATAAAAGCCTCTTGTTAAACATCTGTATTTTGTTCTATCCTTGGACACATCACGTTCCTCTACTGTGATTCTTGGTTTCTAAGCCAGAAGGCTCTGCAGCTTTCGGCATGGGCACCGGCACTTTCGCACATTCATCCTTGATGAGGACTACAGTCTCCAGGAACCTTGCATGATCCCTACTGCCCGAGGAATCCTTCTTGAGGACCTTGGTAGGGCACTTCTCGGAGTTGTTCGAGTCTCTCTGGGTGGTTTTACCGGGTTTTTCTGGTGAACCTTGACAGGCTTCGAGGACTTTTTCTTCTTTTTCTCTGGGTCAGAGGTCTTCTCGGAGGAGCTGCTGCTGCCGGATTCAGAGGATGCTCGGGCCTCATGGGAAGTGCTAGGCTTGGAGCTTGGCGTCAGGAAGGCTGGGACCAAGTCGGACCTGTAGAACGGTTTTTCCTGCAACTCCAATCTTTTTGTTGGTCTTAGGCATCATGGCCTGGCACAGGTTGCAGGAGGTGCTGTCATGGTCTGGGCCCAGATAGTGCAGACAGCAGTCATGGGTGTTGGTTATTGACATGGTTTGACTGCAGCGGTCACATTTTTTAAATCCACTGAGGGACATGGTGGGGAGCACCCGGATGGGGTTGACAACCCCCAGAAGAAAAAAGGCATGAATGCCGGTCAAGGCAAGCCTCGATCAGAAAATGAAAAGGGGGCCGAAAACAGCACCGACTTGATGCGGGAAGAGGAACTGGTATGCAAACCGGGAAAGGTAATTAGCAAGGATTTTTCTGGGGAAACAGGACGGATGTCCGTTGGGCTCCGCAGAAAAAAGGAGACTGAGCAAGATGGCACCCTTGGGCAGGAAGGGGACCACACATGTGTGGTACCATGTCCCAGACGCCACCCATATGTGAGGACTGACTTCCTACTTGTTCCTAAAGAATACAGAATTTTTTTGGAACAATAAGAAAAGTGTTGTTTTTGTTAGCTGTACAAAGCAGCAATAAGCTGTATTGTATTATTTATTGGAAATTTTTATACTGCATTTTCCAGGAGATCAAATGCGGTTTACAGAGAACCAAACTTTGAATTGTACAGGAGTGGTACATATTCATTTACATTAAACAGGCAACTATATACATTTGTATAAAAACAATTATCTAATTAACTATATACATATTGCGTCTGTAGATGTTGGTTTATGTTTAGGTCAATTAGAGCTGCTCTGGTATGCTTAGTTAACTAGCATAAAATCTTCTCTGTTAAGAGAAATTATTAACCTATAATACCTAGCATTTGGTGACTACAAAGGTTGGGCAGGTAATTACAAAGTTCTGAAGTGCTTTGAATTTCATATTTACTGGAGGCTGCTGTTGAGGTTCAAAAGCCACAGGGGCAAGGAGCACGTCACCTGCTCCTCTTTGCCTGCCAAAGCTCATATATAGCATATTTCATGAACTTAGAGAAAACAATATCCTAAGATATGTTTGGCTACACATTTTAAAATACAGAACATATTTAAACCTTTAAAAATATAGACCCGGAAATTCCTTACCAGCTTGTAACCATATCTGTTCAAGAGTTGTCCATAATTGCATAGGACCCTGCTTATGGGCAGTGCTATGCATGGTTATTTCTGATAAAGCCTGTTCCAGTCGTGAGGCTGCAATAGAAGATGCCTTCTGTGAACCTAAATAAAATCACATACATGAATAAAGTCAGAAACACATGCACAATTCAAAAATCATCCTTCACTGTATTTTCTGCGATCCATCATTTTTCCTGGCCACTTATTTAACAACTTTTATATACCGCTCTATTTGTTATCAGTGCGGTTTACACATAACAAAGGCTGCACAGTCAGAAGACTGTTCTGTGCTTACATTGTAACAGGAGATTAAACTTGGAGCAACAGGGAAACTATATACATATGTACATCAAACATAATTAGATTAGGTTGGTATTTTCAAGAAGAGCTAATACATTTTGAACTGCAATACACCCTTTCCGAATGCTGTAATAAGTTAATTCAATTGCAAAAATCCCCTTTCTTTTGTATTATGTGGCTTACTAATGAACAGCAAACTTAAGTAAACAAATGATGGCTTAAAACTGTCTATATATTTTTTTAACAATGTACACCACTCTCTTTATTTCACTTTATGAAGGACACTATATCAAATTCGTAATAGACTTGAAAGCCTAAAACTATGGGGCCCTTTTACTAAATCCCATTAAAGTTGTGCACTTAACATATGTTTTTAATGCATGGTTAAGTGCAAAGCCCCGCCATACCTGCTGGGGGCATGATCAGCATGTTCCCACACTTAACGTGCAGAAGCGTACACTAACGTGTGGCTCACTTTCCCTCATGCGAATGGCAATGTACTGTCCACGCCCACTTGCCGCCCCAGCACATGATGGCTGATTAATGCATATCTTAGTGATTGCTCGCTGTTATGTGTCATTGCAGACAGCAAGCATGTGCTAAAATGCGCATTGAGCACCTAGCGGGCCTTAGTCAAAGGACCCCTCTTTCTATTAGATGACACATCGTGAATTCAATATTCAAAAGCACTTATGTGGTTTTGGAAAAAAAATCCAGCCCAATCGAAGCCAAAATTATCCATCTGAAATGGGGGTGGGGTTTGGAGCATTGCGTGGACAGTGTCATTAGTGTGTATGAGGAGTAATCTTACAGTTTTTCTGCATGTAAACCCTGTTTGGCATGTGGAAAAGGCCTTTTGTATGTGAATATGCTGGCACACAGTTTTATAAGTACACACGGCAACAAGAAAGCACATATTTAAATGCATGCCAACTGTAAGCATTCTCAGGGGCGGCATTACGATGTTTATGCATATTTTATAAAATACACGAGTACACGTGTAGGAGGTATTTGGACAGTAATTCCTGCATGAATGCAGCCACCTACACGTAGAAACAACCTCTTATTAAATACCAACTAGTATAAAAGTACATACTTTTGACAATAAGATGTGCACTTTGCCAACAGGCATAGCTAGAGGCACGGTCTGGAATATAGGTGGCGTTTTTACATACATACACAGATTATAAAACACATTAATCTACATGAATATGTGCAAACATTCATACCTGCTCACAAACAGGTGTAAGTGATTATAGACACATTCAAGGCAAGATCTCTGCCACATACACAAGTCTTTATAAATATCTTTATAAATAGTGCCTATGTAAGTACCTCTGTAGGCATGTGCAGCAGCAGAATGGGACAGTGTTGACGGCGGAGGATCACATTTTTGTGACAACGGCAACACCACCAAACTTAAACTGCGCGGAAGAAAGGCCCGGCAATCTACTTCTGTATCTTGCCATGAAAACCCAATGGATAGTTACAACAAAACAAATTGTG
Organism: Ichthyophis bannanicus; assembly: GCA_033557465.1. Taxonomy (NCBI): domain Eukaryota; kingdom Metazoa; phylum Chordata; class Amphibia; order Gymnophiona; family Ichthyophiidae; genus Ichthyophis; species Ichthyophis bannanicus. The sequence goes on along the minus strand of CM066033.1, from coordinate 362,885,783 downwards.
CTATGGTGCTGGAAGATGAGACCCCCAGGTCAGAAGGCACTCAACTAGCTACTGGGGAAGAGCTGAAGACTTTTCAGAGTAAAGCCAGCATTTATGATGTGGTTGGATCAAAGCCCTCGGGAAGTCTGACTGCTGATGTAGCTGCACATGAAATGAGAGTCAGAAGCTGTAAAGATGTCTTACACATTGGAACATGGAACGTACGAAGCATGAACCAAGGGAAATTGGAGGTGGTCAAGAATGAAATGGAACGTGTACCACTTGATCTGTTGGGTGTCAGCGAACTGAAATGGACTGGCATGGGGCACTTTGCATCAGATGATCACATGATCTACTATGCTGGAAATGAAAGACAAAGAAGAAATGGTGTTGCATTTATAATAAAGAAGAAACTTGCAAGAACTGTAATGAAATACAATGCAGTCAGCGAACGCTTAATCTCTATTCATCTACGAGGATTGCCTATCAACACAACTATAATTCAAGTATATGCCCCAACAACAGCTGCTGAAGAGAATGAAATTGAAGAGTTCTATGAACAAGTACAAGCTGAAATTGACAAAACATGCAAACAGGATATCCTGATAGTCATGGGTGACTGGAACGCAAAGGTTGGCAACAAAGAAGAAGGCAAAGTAGTTGGAAAATATGGACTTGGCAACAGAAATAAAGCTGGAGAAAGACTGATAGAATTCTGCAAGACCAATGATCTATTCATCTCAAACACCTTCTTCCAGCAATACAAGCGGCGACTGTACACATGGACTTCACCGAATGGATTATATAAAAATCAAATTGACTACATATGTGGAAGTCAACGATGGAAAAGCTCTGTAGCATCAACAAAGACAAAACCTGGAGCTGACTGTGGTACAGATCATCAACTACTAGTATGCAAACTCAATCTAAAGTTGAAAAAGAGCAAACCACTCATGAATGCAGCAAAATATGACCTTGAGAATATACCACTGGAATTTAAAGACTGCCTGCAAAATCAATTTGGTGCTTTAGATACAAATGACAGAGCTCCGGAAGAATTATGGAATGACATCAAGAAGGTTGTGTTGGAAAAAAGCGAGAAGTCTCTACAAAAGGTGAAAAAGCAAAACCGGCCAAAATGGATGACGGAAGAAACTCTGAAAATTGCCCAGAAATGCAGAGAAGCTAAAGCCAGAGGAGAAAGAAAGACAATCGCAGAACTCAACAGAGATTTCCAACGTGCAGCAAGACAGGACAAGGAAAAGTACTACAATGACACTTGCAAGGAAATAGAAGCAGAAACTATTAGAGGAAGAACAAGATCGGCTTTCCTAAAGCTACGAGAGTTAAAGAAAAAGTTCCAGCCTCGAATTGGAATGTTACAAGATGCTCAAGGTTCTATGTTGAATGATGCTGAGAAGATCAAGAAAAGGTGGAAGGAATATACAGAGTTTTTATATGATAAAGATCAAGTGGACCAACAGCTATTTCAACCTGTACCTTATGATCGGGAACCATTGGTGATGAAAGAAGAAGTTGAAGCAGCACTGAAAGCCTTATCAAAGAACAAAGCACCAGGCATTGATAGCATTCCCATTGAAGTATTGCAGCAATCTGATGCAGCTGTTACCGTACTCACAAGGCTCTGCCAAGAAATATGGAAGACAACATCATGGCCAACTGACTGGAAAAGATCTGTGTTTATACCAATAATAAAGAAAGGTGATCCAACTGACTGTGGAAATTATCTCACAATCGCTCTGATCCCACATGCCAGCAAGATTCTACTGAAGATTATTCAAAAGAGACTACAACCATACCTGGAACAAGAACTACCTGAAGTGCAAGCAGGGTTCAGGAAAGGGCGAGAAACGAGAGACATCATTGCGGATGTGAGATGGATCCTTGAAAAGACTAAAGAATACCAAAAGGATATCTATTTGTGCTTTATCGACTATAGCAAGGCTTTTGACTGTGTAAACCATGAGAAACTCTGGGCCACATTAAGAAGCATGGGTATACCAGAACACCTGATCGTTCTCTTGTGCAATCTGTACAAGAAGCAACAGTTCGAACGGAACAAGGAGAAACAGAATGGTTTAAAATAAGCAAAGGTGTAAGACAAGGCTGCATACTTTCCCCCTACCTGTTTAATTTATATGCAGATCAAATCATCAGAGAAGCAGGATTGTATGAAGACAACAGAGGTGTGAAGATTGGTGGAAGACTCATCAACAACCTTCGCTATGCTGATGATAGCACATTACTGGCTGAAAGTGAAGATGATCTGAAACATTTGCTTCTCACAATCAAAGAACGTAGTCTCAAAATGGGCCTGCACCTTAATGTAAAGAAGACAAAGATCATGACAACTGGCATAATCAACAGGTTCATCGTTGAAGGAGAAGAAATTGAAATTGTGAACAACTTTAACCTACTTGGATCAACTATCAATAAAGAAGCAACAAGCAGTCAAGAAATCAGACGACGCATTGCTCTTGGCAGAATGGCTATGAAAGACCTAGATAAGATTCTCAAGAGCAGAGATGTCTCTCTCCATACAAAGATTTGACTTGTTCAAGCCATGGTATTTTCAATAACATCATATGGATGTGAAAGCTGGACAGTGAAAAAGATAGACAGGAAGAAAATTGATGCCTTTGAATTATGGTGCTGGCAACGAATACTGTGTGTACCATGGACAGCCCGAAGAACAAACCAGTCGGTACTAGAGGAGATCAAACCTAAGCTTTCTTTAAGAAGCTCAGACGAGAAGACTTTGACTTTCATACTTTGGACACATCATGCGAAGAGAGAGATCATTAGAGAAAGACATTATGCTTGGCAAGATAGAAGGTCAACGCAAAAGAGGAAGGCCAGCAATGAGATGGATCGATACAATAACAGCAGCTACGGGTACCAGTCTGTCAACAATGAGCCGCCTGACTGAAGACCGAACACAATTTAGGATAGCTATCCAGAGGGTCGCCATGAGTCGACTCCGACTCGACGGCACTTAACAAGGCATGTATGCACGGTATAAAATTACCCTTGTATTCTGAATGTTTATGTTGTCTTTGGAGAATAGGCTTACATACTGTAGGCACCATTTTGGACATCTCACAGAGGCATCCTTTTATAAAATAAGGCTATGTTATGTCTAAGCAACAATATTCTAGGTGGCACTATTTATATATTTGGCTATTTTTATAGACCACTTTATCCGAGAGTCAAAGGGGTGTACATATAAGGGAATTTCAAAACGTTTAAAAAGAACAAGGAAGGATCAATTTGCATTAATGAAGTTAGTAAGATACAATGACTTAAATTAATAAAATTTAAAATGTTACAAGCAGAGCAAGTTACAATGATACAGTAACCTAAACATCTGGACAAGAAGATGGTTAAGAGTCTAGGCATAGGATAGTGCGGGGTACTTATCAGAGTGGCAGGGTGGGATTTAGATGTTACTATTCAAGTACTCATTGAAGAGATGTGTTTTAAATGCCTTCCTGAAGTCCTTTAGGTCAGGTATTGATTGCAAGTTCTCTGTCAGGGAGTTCCAAATGATTGTTGCACATAAGGAGAAGGCTCAATTAGCAGTGGTCTGGCTGCTCTTTATTTTTAGCTTGGGGATGTTGAAGATGTTTTGTGCGTTAGTTCTTCTGGATCTATTGTTTTGGTGTTTTTTTAACATATTCATAAATGACCTGGAAATGGGAATAATGAATGAGGTGATTAAATATGCAGCCAGCACAAAATTATTCAAAGTTATTAAAACACAAGAAGATTTGAAAAATTGCAAGAGGACTTAGAAAAGCTGGAGGTCTAAATGGCAGATGAAATTTAAAGTGGACAAGTGCTAAGTAATGTAGTTAGGCAAGAACAATCCAAACTACGGTTACATGATGTGAGGTTCCACATTAGGAACAAACATCCAGGAAAAGGATTAAAGTGTCATCGTGGATAATACTTAGAAACCCCTTCGTCCAGTGTGCAGTGACAGCAAAGAAGGCAAATAGAATTCTAGGAATCAGAAGGAAAAGAATGGAGAATAAAACAAAGGATATAATGCCTCTGTATCGTTCCATGGTATGACCTCACCTTGAATAAAGGATATAGCAGAATCAGAAGAGGTACAAAGAAGAGCCACCAAAATGGTAAAGGAGATGTAAGAATACCCCTACGAGAAGAGGCTTAAAAGGTTAGGGCTCTTCAACTTGAAAAAGAGACGGCCGAGGGAAGATATGATAGAGGTCTATAAATTAATGAATGGAATGGAACAGGTAAACATAGATCAGTTGCTTACTCCTTCAAAAAGTAGAAAAACTAGGGGACACCCAATGAAGCTACAATGTAGCCTATTTAGGACTAATAAGAGAAAATATTTTTTTCGCTCAATGAGTATTCAAACTCTGGAATTTGTTACTGAAGTATGTAGTAAAAGCTGCTAATATAGCTGTGTTTAAAAAATGGATAAGTTCCTGGAGGAAAAGTCCATAAACAATTACTAAAGAGGACCAAGGAAATCTACTGCTTACCCTGGGATAAGCATTATGGAATATGTATACCTTTTTGAGAACCTGCCAGGTACATGTGACCTGGATTAGCCATTGTTGGAATCAGGATACTGGGCTTGATGGACCTTGGTCTGACCCAGTATGGCATTTTTATGTTCTTATGGAGTTTTTTGTAGTAGTGATTGAAGGTATTTGGTAGATAATTCATGGGAGGCTTTGAAAATGGTCACTAAAAAAGAAAGCCCTCTGGATTCATCATAGGAATGGTAAAGAAAAGATAAGACTAATTTTCTGTGTGGAATTCAATGAATATGACATCTGAGAAAATAATGACTAAGGCTTAGGCTAGAAAACCTATGCACTAGTACACTGTGAGGAATGACTCCTTATGTTAAGATACTCAAAAATATAAATAAAGTATTTAATCCAAGTATATTTTCACTTATATTTGATGCAAACTTTACTTAAGACCATAGTTCCTATGAATGTGTCTGTACAATGATATATTTTTAAAGAGGTTTGTGCTGGTTGCAAGACATAATATAACTTATTTCAGATTTAAACTGCCTCTGGTTGTACAGAATATGCTATGTACAATAAGGACTAGTTTACTAAAGTATGTTACTGTTTTAGCAAGTGCTAAAACAATTGATACATGTCGGGGCATGTTCTCTAATGGACATGCTGTAAGCTGATAGTGCTGGGTGTGCTGCAGAGTAAGCCTGCTGCATGAACAGTAAGTGTGGGCTCATGCATAATCCCTCACTGACTGGGTAGCATGTGATTGGGTGGGGACTGAGCAGGTTGGGGCGAAGGGGGGATATTAATGACATATTGTAGTCTGCACGGGTATTATGGGTATGTGCTCACTGCAACTCTTGCCATTAGCATGGTTGCACTTACTATCTCAAAGGGTGGTGGTAAGTGTACTTGCTTGCTAGTTAGCACAGTATGGTACATTAGTAACATACTAACAGCAAGGGGATGGATGCATATACCCCCTAAAGTTTGCGTGGGCCTCCACACTAGTTTCACTGCTCAAATGCATGCTACTGGTGAGACAGCTATTAGTAACTAGATCCCACTGCATAAAATGAGACTTCTGATAAATAGCATGTGTCAACTCATTCTACTGTATACTAATGTCATCGTGCCCTTTAGTAAAGCTAGTCCTAAATGAGCTATGTATTAGCATTACAGAAAGAGTCAAAGTATGCAGAGGCGGCCTAGCTACGAATAATGTGTGTTAATAGTATTAGAGCACAGTAACATGGTAGCACAGATTAGTAATGCAAACTGTAAAGATTTAGTTAAGGATCTAAGGATTCCTCTATATTTCCCTCTATTCAGGAAATTTATGTAAATATATCCTCTTACCAATTGAAGAAACTACAGACTATTCAGAATATAGCCCTGAGGGTACTAGCTTAAATGAGGAAATTTGACCATATTACACTTTTACTGATCCAAAACCATTGGCTTCCAGTCTACTATCGAGTGTGCCATAAAATCCTCACCTTGGCTCACAAGTCCCTATATAGCAAAGCCCCTGATTACCTTTCATCTCTTATTATCCCTTATGCCCCCACCCCGCGTTGCCTACGCTCATTGCATGAAATAGGTTATATATCCTTCCCCCTTGATAAGCACGATATGAAAGCACCAGGAATTCTGCCTTTTTTTTTTAAATCACTCCATTATGGAATTGTCTGCCCCACCATGTTCATCTTGAGCTCGGCTTTAAAAAGTTTAAAATTTTGCTAAAAACTCTTTTATTCAGGCAGGCCTTTGGGATCGGGCCAGCCTCTTCAGGATGACTAGCAGTAAAACCCTCCTCTTCCACTCTGTTCTTTCCCTCGTTCTTATAAATGATGTAGTTCCTTTCTTGAATTATTGTTTGTTTCATTTTTTTTTATTACTGATTGTAAACTGAATTGATTGTACAAGAAAGGCAGTATATCAAGTACAATAAACCATAACTAGAATCTTTGGTGTGGGTTATTACTGGGAGCCAGTGAAGTTGCTTGAAGATTGGTGTTATATGTTCCATTCTGGATGCACAGTTTATGATTCATGCGGCGGTGTTTTGCACTATCAGGAAGGGGTGAAGCATGTGTTTCGGCAAGCCTTGAAGGAGTATGTTGCAGTAATCAAAATGTGGGAAACACTGTGGACTGGAATAATGTGTGGAAGTCATTTGAGCTTAGTAGATGTCATAGGCATTGTAATGTTCTCATTTTGTGGTAAATAAATTTGATGATGTTGTTGATATGTGGTTGTAGTTCTGTTCAAGGAACTTTTAGTGATTTCAGGAGGTTGAACACTGGGTCTCTAGTGATGTAGGGTATTTGAGTTTTATTGTGATTTATAGAGAGATCTTGCTTGGAGAACCAGCTTGTGACTGACGTGAAGCAATTCACTAATTGTGATGTGTGCAGGAATGTGGTAGTGAATGGTATGTATAGCATGATATCGTCTGCTTAAATGTAATATAATACATTGTGGACCTTTATGATCTCGCATATGGGGTGGAGGTAAATGTTGAAAAGCAGCGAAGATAAGGAGGAGCCCTGCGGTACTCCTTGTTGAGGGTAAGGTGCTGATTTGGATGATCCTATTCTTAGTTGTCTGTTAGATAAGTAAGAGTGGAACTATTTCAGGGTTGTGTTACTCAGACCTGAAAGTAGGATTTTGTGGCAAACTGTGTCGAAGGCTGATGAAGCCTCGGTGTGGCTTGTCTAAACCCTTTATGAGTCTGTCCATAAGTGATATAGTGTCTCTATTCCGTGTTTGGGTCTGAATCCATATTGTCGTGGGTCGAATGGTGCATGGGTTGTGATTTGTCGTTGGAACTGTTGCTAATAATATAGTTTGAAACATGAATATTCAGTGGCACTAACTAAACAGATCACAATACTGAATACACATATGATTTGAAATCATCTAAGTTAGACATTTCAAATTATACGTTTATCGCCAGGCTAAAAATTGAACTCTTGACCTCTATAAAAATAAAAGCACCCCATTCCTATTTGAAATCAACTTTTAAGCACTTTCTGTTGTTATAGAGTATATACAGGGGAGTGGGGGAGCCGATGTTAAGTGGCAGCAGCAAGCACACTTAAAGTGGTCGTCACCGCTTTAGTATCATCAAGATATTCAATGCTGGGGCCATATCGGGGCCCCAGCTTTGAATATCTAGGTTGCCTGGATTGTGATTTTGCAATCTGGTCAGTGGTGACATTCAGCTGCTAGCTGGATTACAAACCAGCTAAAGTTAGGACATCTGCCGACCAGACTTTATGTCCAGAGAGGTATGCTGTCTGCCAGGTGCCAAAATCCGAGATGTTATGGAGAGTTTTCCGAGACTCATCAAGCCTACTGACTATTATCCAATGTTGCTAATCCATGTTGGCACAAATGATACTGCCAGGTATCCCTCTGAGCGTATCAAATATGACTTCATGGCTCTGGGACAAGGGGGTGAAGCAGATAGGGGCGCAGGTGGTGTTCTCTTCAATCCTCCTTGTTGAGGGTAATGGCCAAGGCAGAGAAGCTTGCATCCTGGAGATGAATGCATGGCTGCGTGGATGGAGTCATTGAGAGCGTTTTGATTTCCTGGACCAAGGGTTGCAGAGCAGAGATGGCATCCATCTGTCCAAGAAGGGTTGACGTGTCTTCAGTAGCAGACTGGCTAATCTACTGAAGAGGGCTTTAAACTAGATTCATTTGGGATGGGTGAAAAAGCCCCCAGGTAAGTGAAACATTAAATACCTTTATGGAAATGGGTAAAAGGGGCAACATATGGAAAGCGGTGTGTATAAATGCCTGTAGCATGGGAAATAAGATCCCAGATGTTGAAGATTTAATGACTTGGATTTAGTGGCAGTTACAGAAAAATAGTTCACAGAAAACCATGACTGGAATTTAACTATACCAGGCTATACTTTATTCAAAAAGGACAGGGTAGGAAGAAGGGGAGGAAGAGTGGCACTATATGCTTTGATTAAAGGATAAGATGGTATATAAAATTTGTTAAATAAATATGTAAAAAATAATATTAAAGCTTTGGAACTACAGAGCTTAAAAGGGAGACAGGAGGCACTGTGGGTTAAACTAGAAAAAGGGAAAGAGAAATCTATTTGCATTGGCATGATATACAGACATTCCTAACAGAAGGAACAAGTGGACAGAGATAATTGAAGACAACGCAGCATTGCTAGGAAAGGGGAAGAGCTACTGATAGGGGATTTCAATATACCAGATGATTGGCTCATTCCTGCTGCAGTATCATCTAGAAGAAAGGAGATCCTGGATTCTCTACAGGGAGAACTATTCAGGCAACTGGTAACAGAACCCACACATGAAGGGGCCATACTGGACTCGGTGCTTACCAATGCTGAAAGTGCTTCTGATGTTATAGTGGGAAATCATTTTGCATCCAGTGATCACCAGATGGTGTAGTTCAGTATTAGGACTAGGGCTAATAAAATCCATTCAAAAGCAAGGGACTTAGACTGTACAAAAACTAACTTTGCCAAGATGGGCCAATACCTCAGGGAGTCGTTAGCAGAAAAGCAGTGGGCAAAACTGAAAGGGGATATTTTAAGAGCAACCAACCTTTTTGTTAAAATGGTAAATAAAGGAAAAGGAGACCACTATGGTTACGAAAGAAGTAGCTGAAAAGATGAAGAAAAAGAGGGAGGCCTTCATGAAATATAAGAGATCACAGAGAGAGGAAGACAGGCATCCATATTTGGAAAAACAGAGAAGCTAGCAAAGTAGTCAGGAAAGCAAAGATTCAAAAAGAAAAGGAAATAGCCAATGCAATAAAATGGGGAGATAAGACGTTTTTCCGATATGCTAGTGAGAAGAGGAAGAGCAAAAGTGGCATTGTCAGACTCAAGGGTAAAGGGGAGGTATAAGTAGAAGCTGATGAGGACAAAGTAGAATTGCTTAACAAATATTTCTGTTCTGTGTTCACAGATGAAGAACCAGGAGCAGGACCTCAGAAAACACCCACAAACAGGAACAGAAGCGAGGGACATCTTGAAGAATTTTCAGAAGACTGTGTTCGTGAGAAACTAGCTCAACTTAAAGTAAACAAAGCGATGGGACCGGATGGGATACACCCTAGAATACTGAGGGAACTTGGGGAGGTTCTAGCAGCTCCACTGACTGACCTTTTCAATGCCTCGGAGTCAGGCGTGGTGCCAGAGGACTGGAGAGAGGCACATGTGGTCCCTTTACACAAAAGCGGAAGTAAGGATGTGGTTGAAAACTACAGGCCGGTTAGTTTAACTTCGGTGGTGAGTAAATTATTGGAAGCGCTGCTGAAAGAAAAAATAAGTGAGGTTTCTGGAGTCCAGCAGATTACAGGATCTGAGGCAGCATGGATTCACCAGAGACAGGTCTTGTCAGACAAATCTGATTGATTTCTTTGACTGGGTGACCAGGGAGTTGGACTGAGGGAGAGCCCTAGATGTGGTGTATTTAGATTTGAGTAAAGCCTTTGACACCGTTCCTCAAAGATGACTTATAAATAAACTGAGCTCCCTAGGGATGGACTCTAAAGTTACTTGGGTTAAAAATTGGTTGAGTGGGAGGCAACAAAGGATACAGGTAAATGGAGCTCACTCTGAGAAGGAGGTTATCAGTGGTGTGCCCCAGGGATCTGTCCTTGGTCTAATTCTTTTTAACATCCTTGTTAGTGATAGAGCGGAAGAGCTGTCTAGTAAGGTTTGCCTCTTTTTGGATGATACCAAAATCTGCAATAGAGTAGACACCCAGGAAGGTGTAGATAACATGAGGAGGGATCTAGCTAAGCTTGAAGAATGGTCTAGAATTTGGCAGCTGAGATTTAATGTTAAAAAATGCAAGATCATGCATTTGGGCTGCAGAAATCCAAGGGGGCAATATAGTATAGGGAGTGAAGTACTTTTGTCCACTAAAGAAGAGCGGGATCTAGGCATATTTGTGTCTGATGATCTTAAAGTAACTAAACAGGTAGAAAAGGCAACAGTAAAAGCTAGAAGGATGCTTGGGTGCATAGGGAGAGGAATGGCCAGCAGAAGAAAGGAGGTGACACTGCCTCTATATAAGTCTTTGGTACGACCTCATTTGGAGTATTGTGTGCAGTTCTGGAGACCACATCTTCAAAAGGATATAAACAGGCTGGAGTCAGTACAGAGGGTGGCTACTAAAATTGTTTGTCTTCATTATAAAGCATATGAGGACAGACTTAAGGATCTTAATATGTACACCTTAGAGGAAAGGCGGGATAGAGGTGATATGATTGAGACGTTTAAATACCCCCATGGCATAAATGCACAGGAGGAGAGCCTCTTTCAATTGAAAGCAAGCTCTACTACAATGGGACATGGATGAGGGTGAAAGGGGATAAATTCAGGAGTGATATACGGAAAGATTTCTTTACCAAAAGAGTGGTAGATACGTGGAATAGTCTCCCAGTGGAGGTGGTAGAGATGAGGACAGTATCTGAATTCAAAGAAGCATTGGAGAAACAAAGAGGATCTCTAAAGGAAAAAAGGGACTGCTGTAGTGGTTGATATGGAAGGGCAGACTAGATAGGCCATGTGGTCTTTTTCTGTCGTCATGTTTCTATGAATATCGCCGCTGCCCAATTAACCCATGTTGCCGCCCTTGCACCACCCCCAGAATGCACTGATGCTCAGCACTTAACAGTCCAAACTCGGAATATTTACCAGTAGTAACCGGGTTAGTGCCACCGAATGTCCTGGTGAGTGGCATTTATGCAGTTTGCAGGTCTGCAACTTGTGTAAACGCCTTTGAATAACCGCCCCCCACAGTGTAAATTTGCCAGTTTTTCTGAATTTGTTTTTAGAAAAGCTGCTGTATTTACTAAAAAATTACTTAGAAAAAAAATCCAAAAGAGCTGTGAACTGATTTCTGCAGTCATGATTGTTAAAATGGCCAACTTGCCAGGGACGCCAGATGCATGGGCCAAAAGATCTTCTACCCTGAACCCAGAAGAACATAGACATTGCTACAGAATCTGGTTCCCCCCTCCCCCCTCTACACACACCCAGGGGTAGGCAAGCGACTTCACTTTACTACCTCCCTCTCTTCTTCTCCCATCAAGCTTAATAGTACTACTACTTATCATTTGTATAGCTCTACAAGGCATACACAGAGCTGTACATATAGATGCAAGACACAGTTCCTGCTCATCAGAGATTACGATCTATTCAAGATGAAGATCACCACAAAACTGGGGACTAGAGTATGGTAAGATATACATAAGTATCCTACCATACAAGTTTACTTGTACATAGTTTCAACTGTTCCATGTAAACGCTCATTTTCTGTTCTATGTAAACCGTTTTGACCTGTAGAAAAACGGTTTATAAAACCAGTTAAATAAATAAATAAAAAGCAGCAGTACTGCTCCTCCTCCCTGGCACACAGAAAGCAGCAAGACTGTACTCTTTCCACCCAGCCACACACAGGAACTTGCTCTTCTGGAAATACGCCCTTTCCATACTTGCGCCCTGTGTGCCACACTGCTCACACAGCTCTCGGTACGGCCCTGGAAAGCATCATGGGGACACTAGGGAGTATGCATTTTGGTCTGCTTGGTTGCACTATTCCTGCCACAATAGTCTTTCTGTCTAAAAGAGAAGGGGGTGGAGAAGGGCTTGGAATTATAAGTATGCTGCTGCTGTTAGTGTCCAGAGGGAGAAATAAGATGGGTGTGGCAGGAGAACAGACGTGCCCTGAGAGCAGGAGATGAGGAATGGGAGAAGTGGGGGCACAGTAGCCCGGCATGTAAACACAGCTACCATGTTACCAAGTTCCAAGACGGGGACTTTTTAGACAGCTTTTTTTATAGTAAATCAATCTCTTAAAGACATTTTTCCCTCACATTCATCTACAATGTAAAAGTGATCTACCTGATCATTTGACTTTTTTTAAGCCATAAAGTCATTTTGTGCAGGCGATAATTAGGTTGGGCTAAGGAATCAATGTATTTCTGGAAATTAGATTTTACAGTAGAACATCACATCACTTAATTTTTCATAAATACTGAAAGAGGGAAGGTATAAACAGTAAATCAGCTTTTCCTTCACAGTGACATTCTCTTCTTATTATAGAGGCTTTACACTGTAATAAATACATCATAATAAAGAGAAATTAGACTTACCTGCTAATTGTTATTCCTTGAGGAACTCCAGTCCAGTCCCTCATCTCTGGGTAGTGCACCTCCTCTCGCAACTTGGAGACTGGGCATGTCAGAATTCTGAAGCCACTTGTACATATACTGCTGGCACCTCCCACCAGCTTCCAGTGACCTAATGACAAAGCAGACTCAGCGGAGCAACAAATAAGTAGCTATACTAACAAATACAACTAAACTTTTACAAACTTAACTGTCCATCCGCAAGAAGAGGATAACGCCTCCCCCCTCCTTCGAAGGGAGTTAGATAGACCAAGACAAAATGCAAAGAATGCGCAAAAGAGAGGAAAGAAGAAAGGTGAGTACGTATTGCTTGAGAAGAGGAAATACTTGCGGTCACATGTCGCCGCGGCTGTCCGGCCCGCAACAAACTCCATGTTAGCTGATAAAACCCTGGGTGGGAACCGGGACTGGACTGGAGTTCTTCAAGGAACAACAATTAGCAGGTAAGTCGAATTTCTCTTTCCTTATCGTCCCCTCCAGTCCCTCACCTCTGGGATGCAACAGAGCGGTAAATTAATGGGAGAGACCTACCCAACCGGACCGCAAAACCGCAGACCCGAAACAGGCATCCCCCACATGAAATGGCGTTCTCCAGGACCAAGCAGGAAGTCAGTCCTCACATATGGGTGACGTCGGCGCCGACGGAGCCCCATGCGGAGCATTTCCCCAGCTTTCAAAGAAAGCCTTTGGGAATTGCAGCGCGCATGCGCGGTCCCCTTCCCGCCCAAGGGTGCCATCTTGCTCAGTCTTCTTTTTTCTGCGGAGCCCGACAGACGTAGTTCGTTTTTCGCCGAGGAAAATGTTGATTTCCCTGTTTTTTGTCTTTTCCTTCGATCCGACGCCGGATCCTTTTCCCGCCTGGGCCCGATAAGCCGGTATCGAGCCCACTCTCTCTTTTTCGTTTTTTGTCCTTTGTGACTAGCGTTCGCGCCATTTTTCTTTTTTCACTGGCAGCCCTGTCTTTTGACCTCGCAAGGGCCCTTTTTCCCCCGATGGCTGCCAGCGGGTTTAAAAATGTGATTGGTGTAAGAAACTTATGTCTCTTACCGACACACATGACTGCTGCCTCCGCTGCCTCGGACCCGATCATGACCCGATGATCTGTGGTCCGTGTGGCAAAATGTCCTTGAAGGCATTGAGGATTCGGCAGCACCAGAAGGATAGGATCTTCTCTGACTCCGCGTCCGGACGGGCCCGGACCTCGTCAGAGGCCTCGACGTCTCGGGACTCCGGCCCCGAGCAACGTCGGGGTTCCTCTGAGTGGGGGTCTCCTTCGCGGGAACAGCGCAGGAAGAAGAAACCCGCGAGGGCAGCGTCGGTGGACGCTCCTGGATCCTCGAGGGCCAGGTCGCATAGCCCTGATAGCCATCCCGGGTCTTCAGAATCGGAGAGGCCTGCCAAGCAACCTCGTCTCAAGATGGAGTCTCCTGGACACGTGAGTGCTGTAGTCCTCGTGGACTCTCCTCCAGGGGAGCCGACGTCGGGGCCCGAGTTGGTGGCTGCTGGTTCTCCTGAGCTCGGACTCAGGTTGACGGCCTTGGAGAGCAGCCTCGCTGCCTTCATGGAACAGCAGCGGGCATTGATTGCCGGTCTCACCGGTGCATCTGCCCCGACCACTGGGACATCGACGTCCAAGTCGACCCCGGAGGCCAAGCCGATCCTCGAGTCCATGCGGGCTCGAGTCGATCCTCGGCCACGGTCTCCCTCGGCCTCCCGTCGGGGCGGATGGCATCGGTGCCCGCCCGACCAGAGCTGCTCGATTCCTCCTCCGAGGAGTCGGGCTGGGAGATGGAGGACGAAGAGTCACCCGACGTGTCCCATCGGACTCGCCGGAGTCCGAACCTCGGAGACGATCCCCACCGGAGGATACCCGGTTCTCGGACTTCGTGCGGGATATGGCCAAGGCCTTGGCATTCCCCGCGGATCCCGAGGAGGAGCCGAGGAGCTCGAGGCCCTCCAGTATGACTCTCCCCCAAAGGAGGCCTTTACTGTACCGGTTCCTCCGATGCTGGAGCGGCTGCTCTTCCGCATGTGGGAGACCCCGGCCTTGACGCCGGTGTTAAGCAAGCGGATCGATTCCATCTATCGAGTCCGCAAGAGCCCCGGGTTCCAAAAGGCACAATTACCGCACCACTCCATGGTTGTGGAATCGGCCATGCATCGACTGAAAAGTCAGAAGATGCACTCCTCGGTGCCTCCCAGCCGGGAGGCCCGGAACCTGGATGCCCTCGGTAAGAAGTGCTTCCAGGGCTCTATGCTTGCTTGCTGTGTCCAGACATACCAGCTCTACATGGGCATGTATCTCCGAGACCTGGCAAAGGAGATTGCTGGGTTCTCTGCTGGTCTCTCCGAGGAACCTTTGCAGAGGTTCCAGGCCTTGTCCACTGGTATTCGGGAGTGCTCGAAGTTTATCTCTCGGGCAGCCTACGATGGCTTTGAGGCTTCGGCCTGAGTAGCCGGGGCCAGCATCGGTGCCCGCCGACAGGCTTGGCTACAGTCATCCGACCTCGAGCCATGGGTACAGGACAAGTTGGTCGATGTCCCCTGCTGGGGTGAAAACCTCTTTGGCAAGCCCATGGCTGAAAAGGCTGCAGAACTCGAGACCGAGACTCTGACCCGGACTAGGCTATCCAGAAAAACCTCTGCCCCTTCTCAGAAAAAGAAGGGCTCGGGGAAAAAGACCTTTTACCCGAGGAAGTCATCTGCCTATAAACAATACCCTCATTATCAGGCCTCTGCAGCTCCCCAGCAGGGTCAGCAGGCCAAGGGGCAGGGTCATGGGCCCCGTAGGCAGAAGGCCCCCAAGCCGCCAACACCGGCCCCTGCTCAGCAGGGTGGGGGTTTTTGACTCCAAAGGCATAGCCTCTTCTCCTCAGCTGGCTCACATCAGCACAGGAGGCCGGCTGGCCCACTTTGCCCACAGGTGGTCAGCCGTCACATCAGATACCTGGGTGCTCCATATAGTCCAAAAGGGCTATCTTCTCCGTTTTCACCAGGTACCTCCCTCCTATTTTCCAGGGGAGCCTCCAAGACCCCCTCTGCACAGGGACCTATTCCTTCAGGAGTTAGCAAGTCTGCTACAGGAACAGGCTGTGGAACCAGTGCCCCACCACCTGAGAGGTCACGGCTTTTATTCCAGGTACTTTCTGGTACCAAAAAGAACAGGAGGCCTCAGATACATCCTAGACTTGCGCAACCTCAACAAGTTCCTGGAGAGGGAAAAGTTCAAGATGCTTACCCTTGGAATCCTGCTGCCCTACCTCCAGCAGGGAGATTGGCTATGCTCCTTGGATCTAAAGGATGCATATACTCACATCCTTATTCATCCAGACCACAGACAATATCTCAGATTTGTTGTGGGAGGAAACCACTACCAGTACAGAGTACTACCCTTTGGCCTAACCTCCGCCCCCTGGACGACTGGCTCATAAGGGGCTAGTCTTCGCAGGAGGCCAATCAAGCCACCCTTCGCACTGTGGCTCTGCTTCAGCACTTGGGGTTTGTCATAAACTTCGCAAAGTCCACTTTGCTCCCGTCCCAGAAGTTAGAATTCATAGGAGCAAGGCTGGACACTCTTCAGGCGAAGGCTTTTCTGCCAGTGGACAGAGCCCACAGGTTGATGGATCTAGCCAGGCAGTTTCACAGCAATTCCCTGGTCTCCGCCAGGCAATTCCTGAGACTTCTCGGCCATATGGCTTCCACGGTTCATGTAACCTCCAATGCCCGCCTGCACATGCGGCCTGCTCAGTGGAGCCTTCAAACTCAGTGGCATCAAGCCACAGGGAGCCTTGCAGACTCGTCTCCTCTCTGCAATGGTGGCTTCATCTTCCGAATCTGGTACTCGGAGTGGTTTTTCAATCCCCTCCGCATTCTCAGGTGCTGACGACAGATGCTTCTCTTCTGGGTTGGGGAGCGCATTGCCAAGGGGCATGTACTCAGGGTCTCTGGACCCCTTGGGAGGCTGCTCAGCAGATAAACTTCCTGGAGCTACGGGCGATACGCCTAGCTCTGAGAGCCTTCTCCCACCTCACATCTCACCAGTCTGTACTGGTCCAGATGGACAATCAAGTTGCCATGTTCTACGTGAACAAACAAGGGGGCACAGGCTCCTTCCTTCTCTGTCAGGAGGCACAGCGGCTGTGCTCTTGGGCCGTCAATCACAGCATCCTCCTCAAGGCTGTCTACCTCCCAGGTCAAGACAATTACCTGGCGGACAGACTGAGCAGGATCCTGCAACCACACTAATGGAGATTGAATCCTTTGGTGGTTCAGCAGATCTTTCTCAGGTGGGGCCTCCCCACCATGGATCTTTTTGCTAGTCCTCTGAACCAGCAACTCCCGAGATTCTGTTCCAGACAACCGCATCCTCTCAGAGTAGTAGCGGATGCATTTCTGATTCCGTGGTCCCAAGGCCTACTGTATGCGTTTCCTCCCACGCCACTAGTGTCCCGAACACTGTTCAAAGTCCTCAAGGACGGGGCCTCCATGATTCTGATAGCCCCCAGGTGGCCGAGGGAACCCTGGTTCCCCCTTCTGCTACAACTGGCAGTGGACACTCCTCTTCCTCTAAGGATTCAGCACGATCTCCTGTCTCAGGACCAGGGATCTCTCTTGCACCCCAACCTCCAGTCCCTCCATCTGATGGCCTGGCTGCTGAAAGGGTAGTCCTGGCTCCCCTACTACTGCCTAAAGAGGTGGAAGACGTAGTTTTAGCCTCTAGACGGCAATCCACCAGGAAATCCTACGCTCTTAAGTGGCGTAGATTCTCCGCATGGTGTGCTCAGCACAACGATAATACCTTCTCGTGCTTGGTAGCGGTAGTATTGCAATATTTGCTTTACCTCTCCAATCTAGGCCTTAAGTCCAACTCTGTCAGGGTTCACCTCAGTGCTCTCTCAGCACACCACTCGCCGGTGGACGGCAGGCCTCTTTCCAACCACCCTTTGGTGGCTCGTTTTCTCAGAGGCCTCCTCCTGCTTAAACCTCCTTTGCGTCCACCAGTCCCTGAGTGGGATCTGAATGTGGTCTTACAGCGGATTACTTGTCCGCCATTTGAACCTATGGCTACCTGCCCTCTCCGTTTTCTCTCCTGGAAGACCTTGTTTCTGGTAGCTCTTACCTCTGCTAGGCGAGTGAGTGAACTTCAGGCACAAGTGTCTGATCCCCCTTACACTAAGTTCTACAGGAATAGGGTAGTCTTACGGACTCACCCCAAGTTTCTCCCTAAGGTTGTCTCCCCTTTTCACTTCAATCAGGAGGTGGTTCTTCCGACCTTCTTTCCCAGGCCGCATGCCAACCGGGCTGAGATGGTTCTGCATACCGTGGACTGTAGGAGGGCGTTATCTTTCTACCTTGACCGTACGCGGGAGCATCGGAGGGCTGTTCAGCTGTTTGTTTCTTTTGACCCCAATAAGTTGGGGTTACCTGTCTCCAAGTGTACTTTGTCCATATGGGTCGCTGACTATCGCCTGGGCTTATGGGGCAGCCGGCCTCTTGTTGGAGGGTCGAGTCACGGCTCATCGTGTCAGGGGGAGAGACGGCTCATACGAGAGGAGATAATGGACTTTAGTAATGTCATCAATATTTCAAATTACAATCTTACGCCTGATGAGACTTCAGTCCTTAGTAAAGGACTCTCCTTTGTTCCTGTTCACAACTTTGATCCGTTCGAAATAGAGATAGACTTGTTTAAGTTTTTTCGAAGGATTCGTATACAACATTTTTTCAGAGACCGTGTAACTCCCTCAGACACCATATCCATCATTAGTAAATCCTCGACATGGGTTCCCCCCCCTCAGACAGACCCCCTTATAGAATCTTTTGAGAAACTTGTTTTAAAGCAGGTCCATGCAATAAAGGTTGATACTCGTCTACCCTTTCATAATTTGACTCATGGAGAGAGAACCGCCATTAAATCTTTACAGTCTAACCCGAATATTATCATTAAACCTGAGGACAAGGGGGGTGCAGTTGTGGTTTTAAACAAAGATAAATATATTGAGGAGATCAATAGGCAATTACGGGACAAAGATTTCTATCTAAGATTGGATGATGATCCCACCAGTGCTCTTAAAAATAGCATTGATAGTTTGGTTCTAACTGCTTATGAGATAGGCCACATAAAGAAAGAAAAGGACTTTCTTACAGTTAAAAATCCCGTTATGCCCACAATTTATGTAATACCTAAAATTCATAAATCCTTAGACAATCCACCCGGGAGACCCATTGTGTCGGCTATTGGCTCCTTGTTGGAACCGGTTTCTCAATTTCTTGATGTCATTCTTAGACCCTTTGTACTTCAGATGGGGTCCTACGTCTGGGATTCGGCCCATGTAATAGAGATTTTGTCATCATTTAAAGACCTACATGCTGAAACAATCATGGTCACTTTGGACGTCGAGTCTCTTTACACCAACGTGCCACAGTTGGAGGCATTATGCATCATTAAACAGTGTTTTTTGGTTAGACAAACTCACAAGTGCATTTCTACTGCTTTTTTACTAGCCCTTGCGGAAATTGCTCTTTGTAAAACATTTTTTTGTTTTAGAGACCTTTTTTACCAACAGATCAAGGGAGTGGCGATGGGCTCCTCATTCGCACCAGATATTGCGAATCTTTACATGCATGGATTTGAGGAGAAGTTTTTGAAAGATCATGACTTTAAGGATAATGTCCGTTTGTGGATACGGTATATAGATGATATACTGATTATATGGGATGGTTCAATGGAATCATTATCAGAGTTTAATACATGGATCAATAGCTTGGACGTCAATTTACGTTTTCAAATGACCTATGACAAGATACAAATTCCTTACTTGGATCTGTTAATTAAAAAAGTAGGGTCAGAATTCAGTACAACTCTATATAGAAAACCAACCGACCGGAACACCTTGCTACATCACTCAAGTTTTCATAATCCCTCCTTCAAAAACAATTTACCTGTGGGCCAATTTCTCCGTGCTAGAAGGATTTGCACTTTGGATGAGGATTTTGAGACTCAAGCTATTATTCTTAAAAAAAGGTTTCATGCAGGTCAATATCCATCCAGTGCTATTAATAAAGCGTACAATAGAGCGCGTGACTCTTCACGAGCCGATCTGCTGAAGTCACTGGACAAGAAGAATGTTCACAATAAGAAAGTTTGTCCATTGAAATATTCTTTGAAATCTCAGTATATTATGGACATTCTGAGGAAGGAATGGCACCTCATTCAGGCTGTCCCAGGATTTGAGGAACTAGGGCTCATGTTTGCACATAAGAGGAATGTCAATCTCCGTGACCTTTTGGTGCCGTCGGCTCTTACAGAAAAGAAACCTCTTTCTGTCCACAAGGGCCAATATCAATGTGGACGATGTTCGGTTTGTACACATGTATTGCCCGTTCGGAAGGTTTTTATACACCCCACAACTAATAAAAAGTTTTTTATTCATGATTTTTCAAATTGTGAAACCACTGTAGTAATCTGTGTCATGTGCCCATGTAAGAAACTGTACATTGGTAAAACTATGCGTAGCATCCATGTCAGGATAGTGGAGCATAAAAGTTGTATCAGGAGAAGGTTGGAGGACAAACCGTTGGTCCAACATTGGCTTGACAATGGTCATAAAATATCGGATTTACGTTTTTTTGTAATTAAAAAGGTAATACCTAATTGGAGAGGTGGAGATTCCGATAAAACATTGTTACGTATGGAACAGAAATATATTTTTTTGATGGATACCATGTCCCCAAATGGTTTGAACTTAGACAGGGACCTCTCTGTCTTTCTCTAAGGCCCTACTCCTTACATGTGTGTTCTTTTTTGGTTTAACTCTGCTTGTTTTTAGGTGGTTACTTCCTATCCATAATTTTATGCTTTTATGTTTAGTTTTATTTATTTGGTTTCACAGTCTTGCGGGTTTTAACTCTGTTTGTTTTTAGGTGGTTACTTCCTCTTTATAATCTTATGGTTTTATGTTCAATTTATTTATATATATTTTATCATAATTTATATGTATGACATAGGCTCGATTGCTTTCCACTATAAACTGACCAAGATTTTGAAGGTTTCACAGTCTTGAGGGTTTTAACTCTGCTTGTTTTTGGGTAGTTTACTTCCTCTCTATAATTTTGAAGGTTTTTAGCACTAGCGTGGGGCATGTTTTTGACGTTGTCTTTTTTGTTTAGATTGGGTTTTTTTAAATTCGTTTTTTATTAGAGTGGTCAGGTTTTATCCATTTCACAATTTAGTTTTTGATTTATTGTTTTATATATATTTTTATGGGTCCACGTTCTTCCGGGGTCACTGGCTTATATGCGCATGCGTCAGCGTCTTTTTTAGCTTTCAGTTTCCTGGGAGTGCTACACGCCTTTGAAGCAGTGCCATCGGCGCCTTCATGTTTCAGGTATTATTATTATGCAATTTCTCACTCGATAAGCTTTTTGAACATTTTTTGTGTCTGCATACCACTTACCATATATACTCAAGTATAAGCCGACCCGAATATAAGCCGAGGTACCTAATTTTACCACAAAAAACTGGGCAAAACTATTGACTCGAGTATAAGCCGAGGGTGGGAAATGAGGCACCTACTAGTCAATGTAAAAAATAAAGATAGAGACCAATAAAATTACATGAATATTTATTTAAACGAAAAACAGTAAAATAGCTCTGTAAGTGGAAAATGGGGTCAACAAAAACAATATGGTATCAAATCTTAAACCCGCTCCGCCTAGCTTTGAATGCAGCCGCAAGAGTCTTCTCTGGATCGTCAAGATCCGACCACATAACGCCCATCATGAAGGATTTGCATTGGCTACCTTTACATGCCAGGCTCCAATACAAGTCATTGGTCCTCACCTTCAAAGCCCTAAGTAATTACCCCCCTACTCCAATCAGCAAGCTAGTCCATGGTACCCTGGAAAACAGAAACAGAAGGTCTACTGCACTGAACACATTAGTAGTCCCCAAGCTAATAACTACATGCACAAAGGCTACCTCCAACAGAGCCTTCTCCATATTCGCCCCTTTAAACTGGAATGCACTCCCCTATGAAATCCGTGGTATTAAAAGCCTCTTTCTATTCAGAAAAGCCTTAAAACTCCACCTGTTCACAAAATGTTACCCAGAAACTTCCAGTGATAGAAGCACAACCAGCAAGCTTCCCTCATACCCCAGCCGCCCCTGAACGTCAATACCACAGATATAATAGGTAGTCCCCACTCAAGCCCAACCAACCACTAATCTTCATCTTCACAAAATCAATGCAACACCCATTTATATTAGAGTATTGTACATAGTTTCGAGTTAACATGTATTTAGTTTCCCCGGTTTCGATCCCATGTTCAATTCCCTGTTCTTTGTAAACTCAATGTTGTTTCTGTACATTGCAGTATTTTTGTTCGATGCACACCGCGCTGATTTTAATTGCGCGGTATAGAAGAAATGTTAACTTACTTAATTAATTCAAAATAAAGAGATATTTTTCTACCTTTTGTGCATTTTTTTTCAGCTGCAATTGCTCCAGTCACTTTCTTCTGGTTTCTTTGTGTCTTCCGCTAACTCTCCATCATCTGCTGTCCATTTGTCTTTTCTTCTCTCTTCTAGTTTTTTTCCATTCTCTCTCTACATCTGCTTTAACATACTAATCTTTCTCCTTTTGCTCTTTCCTCATTCCTATTTCATCTACCGTACTCAAATTTTACCCCTCCATTCTCAATCCCCACTTACTCTCCCAATATCCGGCCAATTGTAGATTTGTCTTCCCTCCCACACAAAATATTTTTCCCCTCTCCATTTCAAGCCCCTGTCCCCATCAGCTATTTGCAGTTCAAGTCCTCCTTCCACTCAGCCCATTTCCAGTCCTAGCAACCCCCCCAGCCCATTAACAGTCTTAGCCCCCCCAGCCCATTACCAGTCCTAACACCCCATCAGCCCATTTCCAGTCCTAGCCCCCCCATAGCCCATTACTAGTCCTAACCCCTCCCATCAGCCCATTACGTCCTAACCCCCCCATCACCCTATTTCCAGGCCTAGCCCCCCCATCAGCCTATTTCCAGTCTTAGCCCCCCATCGCCCATTACCAGTCCTAATCCCCCATCAGCCCATTACCAGTCCTAACCCCTCCCATAGCCAAATTACCAGTCCTAACCCTCCATCAGCCCATTTCCAGTCTTAGCCCCCCCCCCAATAACCCATTACCAGTACTACAACTCCCCATCAGCCCACTTCCATTCTTAGCCCCCCCATAACCCATTACCAGTCCTAAACCTCCCCATCAGCCCACTTCCATTCTTAGCCCCCCCATAACCCATTACCAGTCCTAAACCTCCCCATCAGCCCACTTCCAGTCTTAGCCCCCCCATAGCCAATTACCAGTCCTAACCCCCCCATCAGCCCATTTCCAGTCAGCCCCCCCCCCATAGCCCATTACCAGCCCTAACCCCCCCCCATCAGCCCACTTCCAGTCTTAGCACCCCCCCCCCCCATGGCCCATTACTAGTCCTAACCCTCCCCTATCAGCCCACTTCCAGTCTTGGCCTCCCCCCCCATTACCAGTCCTAAACCCCCTTCCGCCCTATCAACCCAAATTAAAAAAAAAACAACCCAGCTGCTTCTGCCGCGGCAGCATCAAGAGTGCCGCGGCAGTATCAAGAGTGCCGCCGCCGCCGCGGGGCCCCCCCGGCAGAGCCTCCCTGCATCGCAGCCTATCCCCGAACGCGGGCTTCTTCCAGAGCCGCGAGAGTTTCCTTTCTCGCGGTTCTGTTAATTTGCCCCGGCGGGATTAACAGAGCCGCGAGAAAGGAAACTCTCGCGGCTCTGGAAGAAGCCCGCGTTCGGGGATAGGCTGCGATGCAGGGAGGCTCTGCCGGGGGGGCCCCGCGGCGGCGGCGGCACTCTTGATACTGCCGCGGCACTCTTGATGCTGCCGCGGCAGAAGCAGCTGGGTTGTTTTTTTTTAAATTTGGGTTGATAGGGCGGAAGGGGGTTTAGGACTTGTAATTGGGGGGAGGCCAAGACTGGAAGTGGGCTGATAGACGTTGACTCGAGTATAAGCAGAGGGGGCCGTTTTTCAGCACAAAAAATGTGCTGAAAAACTCGGCTTATACTCGAGTATATACGGTATTTAATGTGCTTGACAAAAATCTTTTTTAAAAAAGTAACCGTTTGTTCAATTTCAGCTCATTCATGATTACCTGCCAGTTTTGTGATTTCATTTATTGGAGAGTCATATGCCGTTGGAGCCGTGCCTCTGGCATTTTTCACGTTTCAGGTACTACTCATTATTAGATTTGTCCTATATGTTTCTCGCTCTAACAACTACAACCCTTCACTCTGATCATTAAACTTACCCTACCTATTGAGTGAAACCTAAGTGACTGATATCTTAGTTTTTTTACTTTTTTTTGTTGGACGTTTTTGCCATGAGGAATGTCTCCCTCTTGAAGCGTAACTTCCCTTTTATTCACTTTGGTGGTAACCTAACCACTGTATAAAAGATTGTGAGGTAATTGCATTCTACCTAATGCTACATCACAATTACATCTCCATATTAAAATTCTCCCTGCAGATCTCAACGGACACAGCACTGCGTTTAGAACCGTTCGCTTCTTTTCGGCTCTGCTTCAACGCTTCAAATCTGCTAACACTCTTACTCATCTGATTCTTGCCATCGGCCAAAGAGGTATCGAATTTCCGGCCTTTCTTCTGAGCTTCTCTTCTTCTTTCTGCTCTTCTAATCAAGGCTATAATGATAGATATCCCTCTTGTGAACTGAACTTCACCATTAATGCAGTCATACTTGCTGATCAAACTCAAAGGAACAGCGAACAGGTTTTATAAACAAACACCCCTCCCCCTTTTTTCTGACATCATATCAAACTCATCCAATCAATCTCTAGATTCAGTCCCTTCTTGTTCAGTTCACAAGAGGGATATCTATCATTATAGCCTTGATTAGAAGAGCAGAAAGAAGAAGAGAAGCTCGGAAGAAAGGCCGGAAATTCGATACCTCTTTGGCCAATGGCAAGAATCAGATGAGTAAAAGTGTTAGCAGATTTGAAGCGTTGAAGCAGAGCCGAAAAGAAGCGAACGGTTCTAAACGCAGTGCTGTGTCCGTTGAGATCTGCAGGGAGAATTTTAATATGGAGATGTAATTGTGATGTAGCATTAGGTAGAATGCAATTACCTCACAATCTTTTATACAGTGGTTAGGTTACCACCAAAGTGAATAAAAGGGAAGTTACGCTTCAAGAGGGAGACATTCCTCATGGCAAAAACTTCAGACAAAAAAAAGTAAAAAAAGTAAAAAAACTAATATATCAGTCATTTAGGTTTCACTCAATAGGTAGGGTAAGCTATATGTTTCTCGAGCACAATTTTTAAGTATTGTACACCACCTCGGGTTTAACGTGACATTTTAATTGGATTTGGTGTTTTTTTACATTCTTAGCGCTTCTACGGACATGGCCAGTCTCCTTTATAGGGCTTTTTAACGTGTCCCTGTTCACAATTTTAAATGGCATTAGTTTTTTATCTGCAGTCCTGGGTTTAACATCTCGGGCGTTTTTAATGAAGTAATAATCACATGGAGGATGTTTTTTTCCTTATTTTTACATGGTAGCTATTCGGGCATGTTTTTTAGAAGCAGTTTCTTTGTATGACGCTCCGTTTTTTAATACACTTGTTTTTAGACTGTTTTTATAATTAAGTTATGGCAATGGGTTCCTTTTGCGATTTTATGCTTCCATTCACATCATTTCCTTTGTAATGTTACGCTTACCTCTTAATATGTTACATTATTTGTAGTTATATTATTCAAATGTGACTGATATGGACAATTTCTATTTGCCAACGATTATTTTATATGCCATTTCATTTTTTTTAAAAAAAGTGACGCTATGCCCATGTTTCAGTTAATCTTTGGGATAACTTTTCCCATTGAATTTGATATGTAGACTTCTTAATAAGAAAGTGTCCATTTAACATGCCATCTTTCCATCATTGTAGATAATTTGTTCAGTATTGGTTTATTATATTACAATTCTCATCCTTGTTTTTTCAGAGGTGTTATCAGCCCTTGTGTCAAGGGCTTTAATCACATTTTCATTGTGTATTATGAAATTTATCGCTACCACACACCGATAAGGTAACATCTTTGACTCACTCCTGCTTCTCATTTGTCTTCCTCATTCTTAGTGGTTGTATTTTTCTATGCCAAATCTATTAATCTGTCCTCCTCATCCTGTTTTGGTTTCTTCTCTTGTGTTTCTTTTGTGTCGAATAAGTAGATTTTATGAGTTTGCATTTTTTTAAATGTGTTTTAGTGTATTTCCACATATGTACAATTATTTTTATGAGTCCCCTTTTTTTTAACCTTGCTCATGGTATAGTGCGTTGATATAGCTTTTCAATGTATTTGGTTTTAAACTTTTTATAATATGTTATGTTATAGCTCCTTTTTTAAATATATTTTTATATTTTCATATTTTTAAACATAATTGTTATAACTTATTTATTTATGGTTTTAAATGTTTTTTAGTGTGCCCTTACAACCCCTGATGAAGTACAACACGAAACACGGTCCTGTGTTGGGTTTTGGCCACCTTATGATTGTTTAATAAAGGTGTTGTGTGTGAACCTGCCACTCTTTGTTTGTTTGGTTTTGTTCCTGCTGAGTGTGGCAGCTGCTGTTCTTCCTGTTGGTTCTGAATGAGAGGATCCTCCAATCCCTCATCCTCTGCCGGGGAAACCACTGATAGGTTGAGAGCCTGAAGTGATTCCGTAATGAGAGCTGTCAGCTCTTCTCTTTGAAAAACTCAGATAATCCTCGCTTGGTCCTCAGGCTCCTGAATTTCACCTTCTTCGAGCTCTTCCACACCGGTCTCTGGTTCCATGTCGAAGTCATCCCCTTCTAGCCAATCCGACACAAGAGGCTGCTCCTCCACCAACCGAGCCCTCTTAACTGGTCTTGCTTCCGGGCTTCTCCGTGGACGCCCAGATCACCGTGGTTCCGAGAACCGAGAGGTCCGGAGCAGCCCCCTGACGACGCAAACAGAAAGCGTGATGCAATAATAGAACAAAGTCCTGGGAAACCCCCCCCAGAGTTGCTCCCCCCACAACTGGAGGTTTAGAAGGACCCGGCTGCAACAGGCCCGCAGCAAGCGGAGAGGTAGGAGGCTCTATAAGAGACCCCCCCCTCCATAGAAACGGTGGATCCTTGCACAGCCGAAGGAACAACCTCTTTAGTTTTGTCCTGGAGCTCCTGCTCCATGCTGAGTACCTCTGTTGCGCAGCCACGACACACTCCTGCGTCCGAGACTGTCCCCCGACGGGTACCACAGACAAGACACTGCAGATGCGTAGGCATTAGACCTGGATTCCTACCAAAGGTAAACAGACCCCTTAGAGCACTAAAGCTGACAGAAAGAAGAAAACACAATTTCAATCACTTTTTTTGCCTTATTAATAGCTCATTAAAATTTTTGGACCCTTTAAAAGGTTAGCCAGTGCCCCTGAAAAACCAGCTCCGAACAGGGCCCAACCTCCAACAGAAAAAGCACCGCTGAGAGAAAAAACATGGGAAAAAGAAACCGCTAAACCCGCAGCATTGGAAAAAACGTAACTGTGCTCCCCACGAGGCAGCAGGCTGCGATCTGCCAATCAATTAAAATTACAGTGATCAGAGAACTCACCTCATCAAGATGGGCTCTGCACAGGTTTTTACCATCAGCAACGAAGCCGGCCCTCGGTGCTGCAATCAACCGCCATGTGAGAGAAGGAAACCGGCAGGAAGAGAGAGAGCAGAGAAACCCGTCGACGGCTCCTCACTTGGTAACGAGATCGGGAGCCGTCCGGGTCACATAGAAAGCAATCAGAAGCTCAGCTCCCCTCCGTACAGACAAGGAGGGGAGTGAAGCAGGGCAAGACACAGACTGACCGGGAGAAGGAATAGCGATCCTCTGTACGATGTCCCTCCCGACTGCCCACAGCTCTCTCTTTTTTTTTTTTTAAAGAAGCTTTAAAGTACTGTCAGTCCAAAGAACAAAATAAGTCATAGGAAGGAAACAAACACTAAAACCACCTAGCTACACTAATCTTATGCTCCGTATCTGTTCCTCTAGTGAGCACAGCACCTAGGCTCACAACCACCTCCAGCTGCTTGGAGACTGAGCACACAGGGAGCTGGTGGGAGGTGCCAGCAGTATACGTACAAGTGGCTTCAGAATTCTGACATGCCCAGTCTTCAAGCTGCGAGAGGAGGTGCACTACACAGAGGTGAGGGACTAGACTGGAGGGATGATAAGGAATGTGGGTTTACACTATAATAAATTCAAAAATGAGAAGACAGGATAGAAAAGATCAAATAGGTAATTGTTGGTGGACATATTCAACGGTGGTGTCCAGCACATTTAAAGCAGCTGGCCGTTGCTGCTTTAAATTAGTCCTAGATATTCAACTGGGCGTCTAAATGGCAAATGAAATTTGATGTAGACAAGGGCAAAGTTATGCACTTAGAGAAGAACCACCCAAATTATAGTTACATGATGTAAGGTTCATTAGGAATTACCACATAGCAGTGGCGTAAGTTCCAGTGAGGGGCCCCCAAGCAAATTTCTGCTGAGGGCCTCCCACTGTTATGGTAGCATGCTGTCCCCCCCCACCCCTGCACAGCGACACACCCTTGCAGTGGCCCCTCTCCCCATGTGGCTGCAGTGGCAAAGTTATTTTAATATGTTTGCTGTGCTACTTCTGCTCTTTTAAGTTTCCAACATGCCCGGTGGCTGTTATTTCCTGGGCTGCAGTCTTGAAGTGCGGCTGTTACTGTGAGACGAAAGCCTGGGACGTAACAGCCGGCAGGTCTGCTGGAAAATTACAAAAAGCGGAGGCAGCGGGGCAAACATGTTAAAGTAAGTTTACCACACTGCCTTACCACCGCTGTGTGGATCCCCTCCTGCCCCCCCCCCCCCACATTCGGGGGCTGCTTGGGTGTAATTTACGTCATTGCCACAGATGAAAAGGATCTCAGTGTCATTGTGGATAATATATTGGAACTCTCTGCTCAGTGTGCAGCAGCGACCAAGAAGGCAAATAGCATGCTAGGAATCGTAAGGAAAGGAACAGAGAATAGAACCAAGGATATTAGAATGACTCCATATCGCTCCGTGATGCAACCGCATCTTGAATATTGCGTGTAGTTCTGGCCACCATATCTAAAAAAGGATATAGTGGAATTAGAAAAAGTACAGAGAAGAACTACTAAAATGATAAAGGGGATGGAAGGATACTTCTACGAGGAAAGGTTTAAAAGCTTAGGGATTTTCAGGGTGGAAAAAAGAAAGCTGAGGGGAAATATGATAGAGGTATATAAAATGAATGGAGTGGAACAGGTAAATACAGAACGATTCTTTACTCCTTCAAAAAGTAGAAAGTCTAGGGGATAGGCAATAAGGTTACAATGTAGCACATTTATAACTAATTGGAGAAAATATTTTTTCACTTAACGCATAATCAAACTCTGGAATTCATTGTCAGAAGAAGAAGTTAAAGCTCTTTTTGTAGCTGGTATTAAAAGAGGTTTAGACAAGTTCCTGGAGAAAAGTCCATAAACCATTATTAAAGTGGACTGGGGAAATCCACTTTAATAATTTGCGGTGCTAGGAAAAGCAGTATGGAAGTCTACCTTTTGGGAATCCAATAGGGACTTGTGACCTAAATTGACCACTGTTATTAATGGGATTCTGGGCTTGATGTATCTTTGGTCTGATCCAGTGTGGCATATTTTTCAGTTGTGGTCAACATTATTGGCATCCTTGGATTTTAAGTATGTTGTGTCAATATCTTGAGAAATAAGTGGAAATATTCCAACTGTATATCAACATAATATTATAATAGTATGTACAAAGGGAGGCGTGGTCTAGTGGTTAGGACAAGGTACTTCAGGCCAGAGGGTCGGGGGTTCAAGTCCCACCTGGGGACAGCAATCTCAGGCCGGAGGGATTGGGATTTCTAGTCCTATAGGCACTCCTTGTGGTCTTGGGCAAGCCACTTAACCCTCCAATGCCCATGTTCCCTGTATGTATTAGTGTGTGTATCTCATATCCCCTCGTGTTAAATGTATCCCCCAATTGACCGCTTTGACCCGGTGAAAAGCGGGATATAAATACAGCTAAATAATAAATAAATAATAATTCAAATGTATAACACAAAAAAAAGTTGTCTGTGCAACTTAAATGTAGTAATTTCTGAGAAAAAAATAAAATATGAACTAGACAGGATTAATGGCACCCTTAACTAACATTTGGTTGCTCAACCCTTGGCAGCGATAAAAGCCTCCAAATGCTTTTTGGAGCCGTCTATAAACGTTTCGTATATCTGTCTGCTGATAGCTTCTCCCACTCTTAAAATGTGATTTGTTCCAACTCCTGAATGCTTCCAGGATTCCTTTTATCAATGGCAGATTTCAGCTCTTTCCAAAAATTCTTGACTGGATTGAGATCAGGACTCATTGCTGGCCAATTTAAAACAGTTCATTTGTTCCTTTATAACCCTTCTTTTGTAATTTTGGATGTATGTGTTGGGTCATTGTCCTGCTGGAGGACCCAAACCTTTGACCTAAACCTAGCTTTCTGACACTAGGTAGCACGTTTTGCTCCAAAATACCTTGGTAGTCCACTGACTTCATGATTCCTTTAATATGTTCCAGGCCTCTGGTTCCTGAGGCAGCAAAACAACCCCATAATATTATGGAACCTCCACCATATTTAACTGTAGGAAGGGTATTTTCTTCCCCTTATAAGCTTCATTTCTTCGCCTGTAAATGTATCACTGGTCTGCATTGCCAAAGAGCTCAAATTTGGTTTCACCTGCCACAGAACATTTCCCCAGAAGGATTGTGGTTTCTTAAGGTGGGTTTAGGCAAAGTTCAGGCGTGCCTTTTTTATGTCTGTCTTTGAGCAGTGGGGTCCCCTCTTGGCCTCCACCCACGAAATCCTTTGTGTAATGCACGGCGTATTTTGCAGGTTGAAACCACCACTCCAGATTTCTCCAGGTCAGCTTTTTGGATGTTATATGTGGTGTTTTTCAACAGTTCACACAAACCTTTGAAGACTTCTTAATTAGTTTTCCTATTCCCATCACATCCTGGGAGGTTCTTGAAAATTCCATGAGCAGAAAACTTAACATTGCAAACTGCAGACACAGGAATCCCAAGGTATTTGGAGATGGCCTTGTACACCTTTGAAGTTTGAAGTTTGGTGATAATGGCTTTTCTGATGGTCTCAGGCAGCTCTCTTGTCTTCACCATTGTGAAAATGGAACAGGGAGTGAATGTGGCCATTTTAAACTTTAGAGCCATCATTCATTGGTTGATTCAAGTCATGTGAGTACTGATTTTACTGCAATGGAAATGTGATCCTTCTGTTCAAACTGATTGGAATTGTTTATAAGGGTAAAAAGAAGGAGAAGGTGGTCTTCCGCAGGAGAAACAAATGGAGGAGAGCGGAAGCTAAGGACCACGGCCAAACACAAGGGGGTAGTGTAAAAACTCTTTATTAACAGACCCAACTCAACGGTTTTGGCCAGAGGCCTTCTTCAGGGGTCTAAAAACGGACAGACACAAACATCAATATTAAAAACATATTTTAAAATTAAATGCACAAGCATAAAAAACAGTAGCAGTAAAACTCCTCATCTGAAATACAATACCATGAAGGAACAAACAAAGAGCGTGAAAATGGTGGAACGAACCACTCTTCCCAATCTACAGGGGAATAGGTAAAAACATACAAGTGTCATTAAGTATACATTTACATAAAAGTACTGGAGGACAATCAGTGTGGCAAAACTAGAGAAAGAGAGAAATATACATTTCATAAAACAATATGAGACAAAGAACAATAAAATGCATATAAAAATTCAAATACACATCAAAAAAATGTATATATATCTCTGTGACCTAACCCAGGGGTAATGAAAACATAAAAAAACTTTATATTAAAAAAACTATTATATAGGTAACAGAAGAGAAAAGGAGGACAAAGTGCCTAAAATTAGCCAGTGTAATAGAAGCTATTGAAAAGATACATTCCATAATGTCCTCAAAACTGGAGAACAGCAGTGCTAGATTAAAAACTGTGCATAAGAAATCATAAATAGCGACTGGAAAACCATAAAAAGAGCAGAAAGAAGTCAACTGCGAGTATAGCATTGCACTATAAACAAGCTTTTAAGTACTACATACCAGCAAATTAAATAACTAGACGAGGAAAAAGGCAATCATCAAACCAGAAAAGAGAGGGAACCAAGCCCACTAGAAAAATCAACATATTGAACGTGCTATAAAAAGGAAAGAGAAAAGGAAGTGTGATAGGGACAGTGTAGCCTCGAAGAGATAAAAGACTCGAATTCACAAATATCAAGCACAGAATACGAGGGTTAAAAAGTATCTCCACAGAGATCAAACAAAGGCAGAATGTGGGCCAACATAAGGTAAATAAAACTTATCCAAAGAAACCAGGATGACAAATATGCCTAAAAATTGTGTTTGAAAATTGCAGCACTGGCTAAAAAGAGGGAACCACGAAGAAAAGCCAAAAACGGGAGATAGAAGT
Source organism: Ichthyophis bannanicus (assembly GCA_033557465.1). Classification (NCBI taxonomy): domain Eukaryota; kingdom Metazoa; phylum Chordata; class Amphibia; order Gymnophiona; family Ichthyophiidae; genus Ichthyophis; species Ichthyophis bannanicus. The sequence goes on along the minus strand of CM066033.1, from coordinate 362,853,470 downwards.
ACTACATAAACAATACATCGAGTGCATTTAAGAACGGAGGTGCGATGAGAGAGAATTAATCAAAACTAGAACATTCATGCACAGATGTGATAAAAATGAGATGTGAAACATATCAGCTGGATCGCTTGAGCGGGAAAACGCCGCGCAGGTGCAAAGGAACAAACTAAAAGGAAAAAAGGGGGCCCCTCCCATAAGAACGTCATCATGATTGGCACCTCATAAACAAACAAACCGGGAGTGAGACACTGCTATAGGCACCATAAAGGAACGAAAAATAAAAGACCAAAAAAAACATAGAAGGCGATAACAACCCATATAAATCTCACGTACAATCTAAATGATAAAAATGTACAGACCAACAAGGGGAATCGCAGGTGGGACCATAAACCATAACTTTTAAAAGCACCATAGAGACATGCACTGTAGATAGCAGCTCGTGCAACATCGCAAATGGGATCGCAGACCAAGAAGAATATATAGACATACCATAACTATTAAAAACAAAGTGAAAACAGTAATAGATATAAAAAGCAAATAAGTAAATGACTTTGAAACAAAGGACTAAAAGTAAAATGAACATTAAAAATGGATAAGTTTCACAGTGACCCTAATGGCTTAAAAAAATAACAGGAGACAAAGCCAATTAAAAGCTACACATGGACTTCATAAATAGCAATATATGCAAGCCATAACAGCAGGGATGCAAAAGGGGAGAGTATAAAAAGGGGGATGTTCCTAAATAAATACAATAAAAACAATAAAACACAAATATATCATTCATGTGGATAGAATAAATAAAAAGCAAAAAAGGGGGGGGGGGGGGAGACCCTCCCATAAAAACATCATCATGATTGGCACCTCATATACAAACAAACGGAGGTGAGAAACTGCTATAGGTACCATAAAGGAACGAAAAATAAAAAAAACAAAAAACAGAGGGCGATAACAACCCATAAAAACTCACGTACAATCTAAATGATAAAAATGTACAAACCAACAAGGGGAATCGCAGGTGGGGCCATAAACCATAACTTTTAAAAAACACCATAGAGACATGCACTGTAGATAGCAGCTCGTGCAATATCACAAATGGGATGGCAGACCAAGAGGAATATATAGACTGTGATGACGAAGGCTGTTCAGGGGAGATGGAGTGGCAAGAAAGTGGATCCTGTCCCTTTAAAAATGCTAGCAAACAGGGTTTCCCTAGCAACCACAAACCTCCGAGTCAGAGTGCAGCCAGTATCAAGCCCCGCCCACTTCAGCACGTCAGAGCTAGGTTGAGTCCTAACAGCTCCCACGTGGGCTGGGAGAAGAGTGTGGTCCCTAAGAAGGATCAGTTTAAAACTGCAGTGTTTGAGGAGTTAGATAGAACAGGAGCAGCAGGAGGAAGAGCAGCAGGAGGAAGAGCAGCAGGAACGAGCAGCACAAGAGCAGCTGGAACCAGGAGCAGAGACGAGCAGTTGGATCTGAGAGGAACAGATCAGAGGCAGACCCAGCTAAAAGGGAAACTGCCAGGAGAAAGGCAATCGTATGAAAAGAGAAGGCAGCATGGCATAGAGCAGGAAGGATTGAAACAGCTAAGAGGCCCAGAGTCAAGGCAAGTGCGTGTTTCAAAGTCCCTGCATGAAAGAAAGCTGAAAGAGTCAGTTCCTAGTGGGGGAAGCAACTCAGCTAGCCAGTTAAGCTGCAAAGGTAGAGAAAATAGCTTTTCTGTGTTCCCTAGCCAAAGTCTCTCTGCTGAGATAGAGCAAAAGAAACTCTTGTTAGCAAAGCTGAATGAGTTGTTGCAGAAGCAGAGTAGTAAGCTCTATGACCCTGTTCCACCTGAAAATAGCTGCAATGAATCCATTGAAGAGATGGAGATAGAAAGCTGCATTGAACCGTATGAAAGTGAGTCTGAGGAAATGCAGTGCTCATATTGTAGAGCTAATGAGTTTGAGATGTGCTGAGCCTAAGCACATGTAAAGGAATGAGTGTTTAAAGAAAAGCAAAGCTTGTTTGTAGGAAGCTGAAAGACACAGCAAGAAAAACTAACCAGAAGTTTTAAGCCAATGTGTTTTCCCCAATGCTCTGAAGAGAAGTAAAACTTACTGGGCGTTTTAGAAGCTGTGTGCCTCCTTGTGAAAGAAGATGTGAGAAAAACAGTCTTCTTAAGAAAGTTACGTTACCTTGGAAAAAGTTAACAGCCTGAGCTTTGTAAGTCAGTTCCTAGTATCAAAGTTAACTGCTGTTAAAAGTGACCAATTCTGTGAATACAACCTGTTGGACTTTATTCTTTGTTTTGGAGATGTATCCAATTTATGTTCAGTGCTATTGAATTTGATGCGAGGGGGAAATCCCGAAAAATAAAAATATTCTCTGTTTTTGCCTAATACCGTGTGGTCACACTATTTGCTCTAAGGAATAAGTAAACTACATTTCCCAGCAGTCCTAGCTGGCAGCCATATTTATGGACACTATTCCAGGAGGGCAATAAGGCGACGCCCTCCTGCTTACTGGCTATCGGCCCGGGCAGGAGACGCGGCGACAAGACATACCATAACTATTAAAAACAAAGTGAAAACAGTAATAAATATAAAGAGCAAATAAATAAATAACTTTAAAACAAAGGACTAAAAGTAAAATGAACAGTAAAAATGAATAGGTATCACAGTGACCCTAATAGCTTATAAAAAACAGGAGATAAAGCCAATGAAAAGCTACACATGGACTTAATAAATAGCGAAATGTGAAAGCCATAACAGCAGGGATACAAAAGGGGAGAGTATAAAAAGGGGGGATTGTTCCTAAATAAATACAGTAAAAACAATAAAAATGTATATCAACCTGCTACTGTTTTTTATGCTTGTGCATTTAATTTTAAAATATGTTTTTAATATTGATGTTTGTGTCTGTCCGTTTTTAGACCCCTGAAGAAGGCCTCTGGCCGAAACCGTTGAGTTGGGTCTGTTAATAAAGAGTTTTTACACTACCCCCTTGTGTTTGGCCGTGGTCCTTAGCTTCCGCTCTCCTCCAATTGTTTATAAGGGTGCCAATTATGTCCTGGCAATGTCCCACTTTTTATACTATTTCCTTATTTGATTTTTTTAATGTGTCATATATGTATGCATATATAGTCCAAAGCTATTTCACTGGCCACTTTTTTTTTTGAGATATTGGACAACAAAGCACCGGGCATTGATGGCATTCCCATTGAAGTATTACAGCAATCAGATGAAGCTGTTACCATACATACAAGGCTCTGCCAGAAAATTTGGAAGACAAATTCAAGGCCAACTGACTGGAAAAGATCTGTGTTTATATCAATACTGAAGAAAGGTGATTTGACTGACTGTGGAAATTATCGCACAATCGCTCTGACCCTACAAGCCAGAAAGATTCTACTCAAGATCATTCAGCAGAGACTACAACCATACCTGGAACGAGAACTGCCTGAAGTGCAAGCAGGGTTCAGGAAAGGGTGAGGAATGCGAGACATTATCGCGGATGTGAGATGGATCCTATAAAAGGCAAAAGAATACCAAAAGGATATCCATGTATGTTTTATTTACTACAGCAAGGCTTTTGACTGTGTAAACCATGAGAAACTCTGGGTCACATTACGCAGCATTAGTATACCAGAACACCTGATCCTTCTCTTGCACAACTTTTACATTGATCAAGAAGCAACAGTTCGAACGGAACTAGGAGAAACAGAATGGTTTAAAATCAGCAAAGCTGTAAGACAAGGCTGCATACTTTCCCCCTACTTCTTTTATTTATATGCAGAACAAATCACCAGAGAAGCAGAACTGTATGAAGACAACCAGGTATGAAGATTGGTGGAAGACTCATCGATAACCTTCGCTATGCTGATGATACCAAATTACTGGCTGAAAGTGAAGACAATTTGAAACATTTGCTTCTCAAGATCAAGGAATATACTCTTAAAATGAGTCTGCACCTTAACGTTAAGAAGACAAAGATCCTGACAACTGGCAAAATCAATAAATTCATCATTGATGGAGAAGAAATTGAAATAGTTGACAGCTTTAACTTGGATCAACAATTAATAAAGTAAGGACTAGCAGTCAAGAAATCCGACGACATATTGCTCTTGGTAGAATGGCTATTAAGGACCTAGACAAGATCCTTAAGAGCAGAGATGTCTCTCTCCATACAAAGATTTGACTTGTCCAGGCCATGGCATTTTCAATAACGTCAAATGGATGTGAAAAAGATAGACAGGAAGAAAACTGATGCCTTTGAATTATGGTGCTGGTGACGAATACTATGTTTATTATGGACTGCCCAAAGAACAAACCAGTCAATACTAGAGGAGATCAAACCTAAGCTTTCCTTAGAAGCTCAGATGACAAGACTTCGACTTTCATACATATCATGCAAAGAGACAGATCATTGGAGAAAGACATAATGCTTGGCAAGGTAGAAGGTCACTGCAAAAGAGGAAGGTTGGCAATGAGATAGATTGATACAATAACAGCAGCTATGGATACCACTCTATCAACAATGAGCCGCTTGGCTGAAGACAGAATAAAGTTTAGGTCAACTATACAGAGGTCGCCAGGAGTCGACACAGACTTGATGGCACTTAACAACATTGGACATTAAGGGGTTGAACTGTAAGGATGCCAATAATGTTGACCACAACTGTATGTTCTTAATGCCGGCCAATGGCACTGAATATTTGGGTTGCCTGGATAGCGATTTAGTTATCCTGTCAGTGGAAATATTCAGCTAAACCAGCTAAAATTAAGCCTGATTTTATTTTGCCTATCTTTAGCTGGTTTAAGTTAGCCAGCTAGCGACAGACTATCGCCACTGCCCAGTTAACTCTGGTTGCTGCCCCCAGAATGCCCCAACAGTTCAGTGCCGCTGAATATCCCACTGCTAGGTACATATGACCTAGATTGGCCACTGTTGGAAACAGGATACTGGGCTTGATGGACCTTGGTCTGACCCAGTATGGCATATCTTATGTTCTTATGGCTACAGTTTAACCAGTTAGCAGGTCTACTAATCGATTAACCCCTTTGAATATGCCCCCTTAGGCTTTTGCCAATGATCTTATTTAATGGCTGGAAGTTATCTATACTATCCATTCCTGGACATAACCTAGTGCTCTTTTCATTACTATCACAGATCCATAACTATACACAGATTGGGAAATGGAAAAACAGAAGAGCTGACAACAATAAAGATTTAATAATGATGAGCTGCTGTGGTAAATGGTCTGAATAGTAATATTACATAGTAACATAGTAATGTATATGACGGCAGATAAAGACCAGCATGGTCCATCTAGTCTGCCCAGCAAGGCAGCAAGAGTAGGTGCACTTGCCGCTCCGTGCAGGTCACCTCTCCCATGCTTTTATTTAGGGGTGTACCCACTGCTCCGTGTAGGTCACTCCTCTTTATTCAGATATAAGAGATAGTTATGCTTATTTTGATTTTATCCTGTTGCTACAAAGGGATCCACTATGTCTGTCCCATGCCATTTTGAATTCTGTGACTGTGTTTGCCCCCACCACTTCCATCGGGAGGGCATTCCAAGCATCCACCACCCTTTCAGTGAAAAGGTATCTCCTGACATTGCCTTTCAGTTTACCCCCTTGCAGCTTCATGTTATGCCCTCTAGTTTTACATGTTTCCCCATCTTTGGAAGAGGTTTGTTTGTCCATTAATACTCTAAGTATTTAAAGCTCTGTATCATATCTCCCCTGTCCCTCCTCTCATCCAGAGTGTACATATTTAGGTCTTCAAGTCTCTTCTCATAAGTCTTATGATGCAGGCTTCAAATCATTTTGGTCATCTTCCTCTGAACCGCTTCCAGCCTTTTTATATCCTTTGCGAGATACAGGCTCCAAAACTGAACACATATCTTTAACTTTTCAAACTGCTGACCTCAAATGGTACAGGGACATTGAAGTACACTCCTCAAACAGCTTAAAGGTCTATGTTTCTGAAAATTCAATATGGTTTGGGGCAAGTTTTGACAGAAATGTTAATTATGCGATAGGAAATACTGTATTTATCTCATTCCCATACTATCAATTGCTGTATTCATGATGCAAATTAAACATTTAGTGCCATATAACTCATTTATGTTGCAACAGTACAGACTGTTGAGATGTCTCACTACTTCCAAACCCAGTGTAGGCTCTTTATTTTAGATATGAGGTAGAAAGGTAGGTATTTTAATTTAACTGTAAAAAAAAAATCTCCTGTAATATAGGTATGTTTTTAATGCAGGTTACTACAGCACATTTAATGCAAAATTCACTGCCATTGATAATGTATGTGTGACCAACAGCAGTAACGCCTCAGCATTAATGGCTATGATCCCCCCCAAGTAAAAGTTCTGACCCTTCATAACTCCTCTCCCAGAAACGCCTGGACCCTTCAAGACTTCCCACCTCTTCTCCCCCATACTGAGAATCTGGGCTTCTGCTGGTCTGAAAGTAGATCCCCTGCCTCCCTGCAATCCCCTACAGAAGTTCCACTCTGTTCCTCCCACCCAATATCCCTTGATGGGGCTCTGAAGACCCAATGTCCCTACTTCACCATCGAGGGCAGTATTGATGGGAGAGAAAGTATCATCACTCTCTCAAACTTAATTTTCTTTGGTGGCCAAAATGATGTTGAATGGCTTCAACAGGTTCTTTATCCCAAGCTTTTGATGTCCCAGGAGGTGTGCTGTCTGCCAGATGCCAAAATCCAAGATGTATATGGAGAGTTTGGCTAGACTCATCAAGCCTATTGACTATTATCAAATGCTGCTCATCCTTGCTGGCATAAATGCTGCTGCTAGGTATCCCTCCAAGCGTATCAAGAGTGACTTCATGGTTCTGGGAGAGAGCATAAAACAAATAGGAGCATAGGTGATGCTCTCCTCGATCCTCCCTGTTGAGGGTAAAGCCGAGGCAGAGAGGCTTGCATCTTTGAGATGAATGCACGGATGGTATCATCGAAGAACATTTTGGTTTCCTGGACCATGGGATGATTTTCCAAGGACTGCTGAGCAGAGATGGTGCCTACCTATCCAAGAAGAGTCAATGTGTCTTATGCAGCAGACTGGCTAACCTACTGAAGACAGCTTTAAACTAGATTCATTGGTAACAGGTGAAGAAAGCCCTCAGTTAAGGAAAATATTAAATACCTCTGTAAAAATGGGAAAAAGGGGCACCATCTTGGAAAGTGGTGTGTATTAATGTCTGTAGTATGTGAAACAAGATTCCAGATGTTGAGGCTTTAATGTAAGAGGCTGACTTGGATTCAGTGGCGGTTATGGAGACATGGTTCATTGAGAACCATGACTGGGATGTAATTATACCGGGATATAATTCATTCAAGAAGAACAGAATAGCAAGAAAAGGAGGAGAGGTAGCATTATAGGTACAAAATAATATTAATGCTACAGGATTGGAGGGCGTAAGAGGGAAGGAGCAGGCACTGTGGGTTAAACTGGAAAGAGGGAATGGAGCATCTATTTGAATTGGTATGATATACAGATCTCCTTCACAAGTAGAAGAAGTGGACAGAGATTTAAATTGAAGACATTTGCAGTATTGCTATGAAAGAACTTCTTCTGCTGATAGGTGATTTCAGTATGCAGATGTTGATTGAGACATCCCTGTTGCAGCAGCATCTAGATTCTCTGCAGGGAGAAATATTCTGGCAACTGGTAACAGAATCCACATGTGAGGGGGCCATACTGGACCTGATGCTTACAAATAGGGAGAGTGTTTTTGATGTTATAGTGGGTGATCATTAGATGGTATGGCTCATTATTAGAATTATGGCTGATATGATCACATCACTCCAATCCTTAGAGAATTTTACATCCTTCCTCTTGAAGCAAGGATTAAATACAAATCTATCCTACTCATCCACAAAGCCCTCCATTAAACGCAGACTTCCCAACTCTGGACTCTACTACCCCAGCCTACCCCCAACAGACCAACCTGTCAGAGCACCAGCAACACACTCACCATCCCCCACAAACGAACTAAGTTCAATCAACAAACCTGCAACAGAGCTTTCGAACTGTATGCGCCCTCCCTCTGGAACTCCCTCCCGAACCCGATTCGAAGCAACAGAGACATCACCACATTCCAGAAACAACTAAAAACCATCCTATTTCAAGTATATCTTGAACCAGAAAAAGACTTTTCTCACTGACTACACTTCCAGCCCCCTGACCTACCCTCTCCACCACCACCTCAAGGAGTCATTAGCAGGACTGGAAGAGCTGGGGAGAACCAGCAAAAAGCACATCAAAAGCAGTGTCCAAAAGCAAGAAAGGAGCAGGACTCAAAGCATACCATGGATAAGGGCAAACAGCTTTATCTGGGTATGCAGCAAGATCAAACTCTACACGTGTTTCAGCATGAAGCCTTCTTCAGGGGCTTGGGACCTCATATAAACTGAAAACAATACAACAATAAAACAATAAATACACACATAAATCTTATAAAATCAGAACATACGTCCAAAGGGGACATGTTTAAATGTAATACATAAAAAAACATGTTCAAAGAAGCATACAAACAATAAAAAGAACAATAATTAAATCAAAACAACTGATACAGCAACAAAAGCATATTATCTTATAAAAAGGAAGCCATAATAGGAATATTAAAATCATATAATTAGTAAAACATTAGGGATCTAAACATGCATGAGCAAGAATGGTTATATCATAAAAAGCAGTAATATAATCTGCAAATCATAAAAACGTAGTATATGTATATCCCAAGTAGTACTAAGTAGTACCAAGTTGTACTAAGGTTAGAAGACAAACATGGACTCACCTAAAAAGATGTATACTCTAACCCAGGTAATTTGCCAGGAAAATGGCTAAAAGATATGATGCTTTTCTTGTTCTATCCCTCTCAGAGCATAACACCTCCCACCTCTCCACTGTCATTCAAGGCCATATATTCCTTAGGTGTCCCCCTTGCACATCATCCACTACCTCTCTCTGTTTAAGCAAGTTCCCATTTAACCACCAGAAGCAAACTCCTCCAGAGTCCCGTTCTCCCAAGTCAACCCACACCGGAGCATGGTCCAACCAGGTAATATTCCCCATGTCCGCTTCCCGCAATGCTGCTACCCACAATTAATCCGACAATCCAACATGGGAGCAGAGAAAGCACAGTTACTTACCTGTAACAGGTGATCTCTGGGAACAGCAGGAATAAGTCTTCACATATGGGTACGTCGGTACCGAGGGAGTCTGCGCGGGAACGCTCCCCAGCGTCCAATTAGAACACTTTTGGGAGCATCCCACCACGCCTGCGTGCTGCCTTCCCGCCTTTCCCAACTGCCTCTCCTCAGTTAAGTTTTAAAGCTGAGACAAAGAGAGAGAAAGAGGGGAAAGATAGAGATAGAGAGATACAACTCCTAGGGAAGATGGGTGGGTTGTGAAGACTTATTCCTGCTGTTCCCAGAGATCACCTGTTACAGGTAAGTAACTGTGCTATCTCCAGGAACAAGCAGGAATGAATCTTCACATATGGGGACTCCCAAGCTAAGATGCCTGGAGGAGTCACAGCATGTTGCGAATCTGAGAAAGCCATGCTATTTGATAGAATCTCAGGCATCCTGGGGATGGAGGGTAGGAGTTGAACTAAAAAAAAATGTACTGTGGAACAGCTGGAACAAACAGGACACCTAGATAGGAGTCCCTGTGCAGGTGATATTTAGTAGTAAATATTGAAGTGCAATACACCAATATGGACCTCACCTGATGGTATTGTGAAATGTTTATGGAGGTTCATATGGATCCGATAATATGTTTATGTCTATGTTGATGTTTATTGTAAATTTGATATACCGCTCAGGCCAAAAGGCATTAGAGCGGTGTACAATACTATATCATTTGAGGAAATAAGAAAAGAATGCCATTTATATGATAGGACAGAATAGAGGACAGAGACAGTCAAACAGATAAGAACCAGCAGAATATCCCCAAGGAGTATCTCAATGTAAGCAGAGGTGAATAAACTGTGCAAAAGACAGGTTGAGGTCAGAACCTTTAGGGCGAGAAGAAAAACCCAGTGGAAACTGGGGTAGTTCAATGAGGCAGGACTTTTGCGGGAAACGCAGAAGTCCCTATTAGATAAGCCCCAAGCTCTTTTGCCCTTAAAGAGACATAGTTCTTATAGGAAAAGAGGTGCTTTGAAGATCCCTATACCCGATAATAAAGGAGGACAGAAGTATGAGGCATTGTAGCCTCGTATTTTCTGAAGATTCAGAATGTCCCTCCTAATTGAAGTCATTTAGGAAAAAAGAGGATATATGGAGGGCTTCAGATGTACCTAAACTGAAGGTCACGGTACAAAAGCCCTTTAACTACCACAGGGAAGTGGTTGTTTATTAAGAACCCTAAGCATGCTGGAGCAGCATTGAAAGGGATAGTGGCTATCTGTCAGGGCCGTAAGGAAATATATATATATACACGAGTTTCTCTGTCTGCCTAGGTTTATATATATTTATATATATATAGCCATGTTCCCACATAGGGATATGTGGAGAGAGAAAGATTCATCTAATAACAAGGGAAATACCTGCTTGAGAAGATGTTTAGAGAATCCATTCTCCCTGGTTATGAGTGAGCGCTAAGGGAGTGCTCTCACTGACAAGGAGAAGTCTTGAGTCCTCTAAGAACTCTAGCCCTTGACTAACCAGGAATGGAGGCCTCCATGAAAAATGCAAAGGATGTTTTTAATATGCAGCCACCCACTGTCACTTCATGGGTGGAGTATCCGTGGTCGCCCTACGTACTCTCACCATATCTGGTTGCATCCTTGCGGAAGATCCATGTACCTCAGATCTTGCAGTGCCTGCCAGGCTTCTTAAGCCACTTTCACTCGCTTTGAAGTGCCCTTTGCAGTGAATAAAAGCCCAAAGGGAAATATCCATTTGTAACAGATACCCTCAGTGTGTATATACGCAGTGACCTCTCGCAAGGCCCGTCTGATTAGTGTGCCATGGGATAAATCATTATAGAGTTCCAAGGAACGATACAGAGGCATTAAAATATCCTTTGTTTTATTCTTCAGGGGAGATATGATTCAGACCTTTAAATACTTAGACTATTAATGAACAAACCTCTTCCAAAGATGGGGAAACTGTAAAACTAGTGGGCATAACATGAAGCTGCAAGGAGGTAAAACTGAACGACAATGTCAGGAAATACTTTTTCACTGAAAGGGTGGTGGATGCTTGGAATGCCCTTCCGATGGAAGTGGTGGGGGCAAATACAATGACAGAATTCAAAATGGCATGGGACAGACACAGAGGATCCCTTTATAGGAACAGGACAGAATCAAAACAAACATCTCTCTCTCATATCTCAACAAATAGTGGTGATCTACATGGAACAGTGGATACAAGCCTAAACAAAGGCATGGGGAAAGGTGACCTGCACGGAGCAGCAGATGCACCTACTCTTACTGCCTTACTGGGCAGACAAGATGGACCATACTAGTCTTTATTTGCCATCATATACTATGTTACTATGATTCCTAGCATCCTATTGTTTCTTGGCCGCCAATGCACACTGGACGGAGAGTTTGAATATGTTATCCATAATGATGCCTAAATCTTTTTCCTGAGTGGTGGTTCCTAATATGGAACTTTGCATCGTGTAACCAGAGTTTGGCTTGTTCTTTCCTAGGTGCATAACTTTGCACTTGTCCACATTAAATTTCATCTGTCATTTGAACAGCCAGTCTTCCAATTTATCAAGGTCTTCTTGCAATTTTTCACAATCCTCTTGGTTTTTAACAACATTGAATAATTTTGTGTTATCTGCAAATCTGATTACCTCACTCGTTATTCCACTTTCCAGGTCGTTTACAAATATGTTAAAAAGCAGCAGACCCAGCACAGATCCCTGGGGTACTCCACTATTTATCTTTCTCCATTGGGAAAGTTGGCCATTTAGCCCTACCCTCTGCTTTCTATCTTTTAACCAGTTCCTGATACACAATAGTACACTACCTCCTATCCCATGACTTTTAATTTTGCCAAAAGTCTCTCATGAGGGACCTTGTCAAAGGCTTTCTGAAAATCCAGATAGACAAAGGTGAGTCTGTTGATATAGTGTATCTGTTTATTCACACCTTAAAAAAAAACATGATTAGTAAGACGTCAAGACCTTACTTGGCTAAAGTCATTTTGGCTGTCTTCCATTAAGCCATGACTATTACATGTTCAGTAATTTTGTTCTTTATAATGGTTTCTACCATTTTCCCCGGTATTGACGTCAGGCTCACCAGTCTGTAATTTCCCGGATTAGCCCTGGAACCCTTTTTAAAAATTAGCATTACATTGGCCATCCTTCAAGCTTCAGGTATTACAGATGATTTTAATGATAGTTCACAGATTACTAATAGTAGGTCTGAAATCTCATATTTCAGTTCTTTCAACACCCTTGGATGTATACCATCTGGTCTAGGTGATTTGCTACTCTTCAGTTTATCAAATAGTTGTAATACATCTTCCCAGTATATCAATATTTCTTTCAATTCTTCTGCGGCATCACCTTTAAATACCATTTCAGTCATGGGTAACATCCCTTCATCTTCCTCAGTAAAGATCGAAGTAAACAATTCATTCAGTCTTTCTGCTATGACCTTGTCCCCCTCTTAGTGCCTCTTTTACTCCTCTATCATCTAATGGTCCAACTGACTCTCTCACAGGCTTTTTGCTACGAATGTACTTGAAAAAGTCTTTATGTGTTTTTGCTTCCACAACAAGCTTCTTTTCAAATTCTCCCTTTGCCTGCCTTATCAATGCCTTGCATTTAACTTGCCAGTGCTTATGTTTCCAGTTTTCATCATTTGGCTCTTTTTTCCATTTCCTGAAAGATGCTTTTTTGGCAACAGCCGCCTCTCTGACCTCACCTTTAAACCATGCTGGCAGTAAATCTTTAACCTTTGCAACTGCTCATTTTAGTTTTTTCTTAACTATTTTCTTCATTTTATCATAGTCTCCCTTTTGAAAGTTAAAAGGTAGTATTGTGGATTTCCTTGCCGTCCTTCCTCCAATTATTTAATCAAACGCGATCATGCTATGATCACTATTGCCAAGTGGCCTCAACACCCTTATCTCTTGCACTAGATCTTGTGTTCCACTAAGGACTAGGTCCAAAATTGGCTCCCCCGCCCTGTCGGTTATTTTATTTATTTTTATTTTATTTAACAGTTCTTTTATACCGCTTTATCATTTCAATCAAAGCAGTTTAAATTGGAACTTAAACTTGGTAATGTACATTAAAAGGGACATTGACAACTTCAAATTTTCTGAGGCAATGGAGGGTTAAGTGACTTGCCCAAGGCCACAAGGAGTGCTAGTAGAAATTGAACCCTGGTTATATATCGCCCTTCTACAATCCAAGGCGGTGCACATAGAACACAACAGGAGCAGTGTATGATTAACTGCTTTACAAAGAACAGAAACAGATAATAACATAAAACATGCAATGTCACATAGTTTATATTCAGTGATCATAGCTATGTACAACAGGGGGGGAATAGGCAGGGATAAGGACAGAGGGTTGTGGGGCGTAGAAAGGAGGATTGAGGGGAAGCAGGACTCCACTAGGCAGGAGATTAGTTAGGATGTAAAGCTAGATCAGATTGGGTTGTGGATCTTGGGTTAATGCTGCGGTTAAGTGTTCTTGTAATAGGAATGTTTTGAGTTTCTTCCTGAAGGTGGAGCGGTCCAAGCATTCTCACAGATCAATTGGGATGAAGTTCCAAGCAGTAGGTACTAACAGGGGAAAGCACAGTTACTTACCTGTAACAGGTGATCTCTGGGAACAGCAGGAATAAGTCTTCACATATGGGTACGTCGGTACCGACGGAGCCTGCGCGGGAACGCTCCCCAGCTTCCCAAAAAGGAAAGCTTTTGGGAGCATCCCACAGCGCCTGCGCGCTGCCTTCCCGCCTTTCCTAACCGCCTCTCCGCAGTTTGAGTTTTAAAGCTGAGACAAAGAGAGAGAGGAAAGGAAAGATAGATAGAGAGATACAACTCCTAGGGGAGGTGGGTGGGTTGTGAAGACTTATTCCTGCTGTTCCCAGAGATCACCTGTTACAGGTAAGTAACTGTGCTATCTCCAGGAACAAGCAGGAATGAGTCTTCACATATGGGGACTCCCTAGCTAGAGATGCCTGGGAGATCCCCACGGTTGTGAGACCCTGAGAAGGGCTCTACCTCCTCCTATGGATCTCAGGTATCCATCCAGGGAAGGAGGGTAGGAGTTGATTAAGCATGGAACAGGTGTTTGAGAACAGCCTGACCAAACAAGGCATCCCGGCGGGAGTCCTTGTCCAAACAGTAATGGGCTGTGAAGGTATGAACCAAGGCCCAGGTGGCCCTCGATAGATCTGGTCGATGGACACAGAATTTATATGAGCCATAGAGATGGCCATGGCCCTCACATTATGAGCCGTGACATGGCCCTCCAGAGAAAGGTTCTTACTCTGGTAGGCGAAAGAAATACACTGAGCAATCCAATTGGACAGTGTCCTCTTAGAGACTGGAAGTCCCAAATGAGAGGGATCAAAAGCAACAAAGAGTTGAGAAGACTTTCTATGTTGCTGTGTCCTTTGTAAGTATAAGGCAAGAGCTCTCTTACAATCCAGGGTATGAAGATTCCTCTCTGCACTTGATGCATGAGGACCTGGAAAAAAGACAGGTAAATACACCTCTTGATTAAGATGAAAAGGTGAGACCACTTTAGGCATAAAGTGTGGATTGGTCCTAAGGACTACCTTATCATGATGGAACCTTGTATAAGATGGATTAGCCACTAAGGCCTGCAGTTCACTGATGCGGCGAGCTGAGGTGACTGCAATGAGGAAAATAACCTTCCAGGAAAGAAATTTCAAGGAGGTGGTGGCTAAGGGTTCAAAAAGTGGCTTCATAAGCTGACCAAGAACCATATTTAAGTCCCATGCCACCGGAGGAGGCCTAATGGGAGGTTTAGTTAAAGTTAGGCCTCTCATGAATCTTGCAATAAGAGGATGAGAGGAAATAGGCTGTCCATTGAGAGGCTGTTGCTACCAAAAAAGCAACCTTCAGGAAATGGAAAAAAGAGCCAAATGATGAAAACTGGAAACAGCACAAGCACTGGCAAGTTAAATGCAAAGCATTGATAAGGCAGGCAAAGCGGGAATTTGAGAAGAAACTTGCTACGGAAGCAAAAACACGAAATAAAGACTTTTTCAAGTACATTCGTAGCAAAAGGCCTGTGAGAGAGTCAATTGGACCATTAGATGATAGAGGGGTAAAAGGGGCAGTAAGAGGAAACAAGGCTATAGCGGAGAGACTGAATGAATTCTTTGCTTTGGTCTTTACTGAGGAAGATGTAGGGATGTTACCCAAGACTGAAGTGGTATTTAAAGGTGATACTGCAGAGGAATTGAGAGAAATATCGCTACACCGGGAAGATATATTACAACTATTTGATAAACTGAATAGTAGCAAATCACCTGGACCGGATGGTATACATCCCAGAGTGTTGAAAGAACAGAAATATGAGATTGCAGACCTGCTATTGGTAATCTGTGAACTTTCATTAAAATCATCTGTAATACCTGAAGATTGGAGGGTCGCCAACGTAACACCAATTTTTAAAAAGGGTTCCAGGGGCGACCCAGGAAATTACAGACCGGTGAGCCTGACGTCAGTACCAGGGAAAATGGTAGAAACCATCATAAAGAACAAAATTACACAGCATGTAGATAGTCATGGCCTAATGGGAGACAGCCAACATGGCTTTAGACAAGGAAGATCTTGTCTTACTAATCTGATATGTTTTTTTGAAGGTGTGCATAAACAGGTAGACAAAGGTGAGTTGGTTGATATAGTGTATCTGGACTTTCAGAAAGCTTTTGACAAAGTCCCCCATCAGAGACTTTTGGCGAAGCTAAAAAGTCATGGGATAGGAGGCAGTGTACTATTGTGGATCGGGAACTGGTTAAAAGATAGAAAGCAGAGGGTAGGGCTAAATGGCCAATATTCCCAATGGAAAAAGGTGAATAGTGGAGTACCCCAGGGATCTGTACTGGGTCCGCTGCTTTTTGACATATTCATAAATGACCTGGAAAAGGGAATAACTAGTGAGGTTATCAAATTTGCAGATGACACAAAACTGTTTAAAGTTGTTAAAACCCAAGAGGATTGTGGAAAACTGCAGGAGGATCTGGATAAATTGGAAGACTGGGCATCCAAATGAAATTTAATGTGGACAAGTGCAAAGTTATGCACCTAGGAAAGAACAACCTAGGAAAGAACAACCCACACTATAGTTACAAGATGCAAGGCTCCACATTAGAAACCACCACCCAGGAAAAAATTTAGGAGTCATCGTGGATAACATGTTAAAACCCTCCGCCCAGTGTGCAGCGGCGGCCAAGAAAGCAAATAGAATGCTAGGTATCATAAGGAAAGGGATGGAGAATAAAACAAAGGATGTTATAATTCCTCTGTATCGCTCCATGGTACGACCGCACCTTGAATATTGTGTGCAATTCTGGTCACCGTATCTTAAAAAGGACATAGCGTTATTAGAAAAAGTACAGAGAAGAGCCACCAAATTGGTGAAGGGGATGGAAGGCTACTCCTATAAAGAGAGGTTAAGAAGGTTAGGGCTCTTTAGCCTGGAGAAGAGACGGCTGAGGGGAGATATGATAGAGGTCTATAAATTAATGAATGGAGTGGAATGGATAAACGTGGATCAATTGTTTACGCTATCAGAGTATAGAAAGACTAGGGGACATGTAATGAAGCTACAGGGTAAACTATTTAAGACAAATAAGAGAAAATATTTTTTCACTCAACGTGTAATCAAACTCTGGAATCTGTTACCGGAGGATGTAGTAAGGGCTGTTAGTATAGCTGGGTTTAAAAAGGTTTGGACAAGTTCCTGGAGGAAAGGTCCATAAACCACTATTAAAAAGGGACCCAGGATATCAATGCTTGACCCAGTACAAGCATTGTGGAACCTGTGTCTTTTGGGGACATTGCTAGGTACGTATGACCTAGATTGGCCACTGTTGGAAACAGGATACTGGGCTTGATGGACCTCGGTCTGACCCATTATGGCATGTCTTATGTTCTTAGGTTTAAGGGATGCTGCAATAGCACTCAAATGGACTCTTACTGAATTAGTCTTAAGGCCTGCACTGGAGAGATGCAGGAGGTATTCCAATAGAGAATTCAAAGGTAGTGCTAGAGGGTCAAGACCCTTCTCAGCACACCAAATGGAAAACCTTTTCCATTTAAAAGCATAGGAACGTCTAGTAGAAGGTTTTCTGGAAGCATGGAGGATATCCTTCACCTGCTGAGAAAGATTCCAACCTTGACGGTCTAAGCCTTCAGCAACCAAGCCCTGAGGTGAAGGGACTTGGGGTTTGGGTGCCACAAAGTTCCCTCCTCCTGAGACAGGAGGTCTGGAGCAGCTCCCAAGTCCAGGGAGGGAGCTTGGGAGAGATGCAGAAGTAGAGGGTACCACACTTGGCGTGGCCAGCGTGGAGCTATGAGGATCATAGATCCTTGATCCCTCTGGAGCTTGAACAGAGTCTTGGGAATTAAGGGAATGGGTGGAAAGGCATACAGGAAGTCTTGACCCCAGTGAAGGAGGAAGGCATCCTTGGCCTGAACTCCCTGACACGGAATTCTGGAACAGAACCGGGGAAGTTTGGCATTCCACGGACTTGCAAAGAGGTCTATGTACGGGGTTCCCCATTCTTGAAAGATTCTGAGTACCTGGTCCATGTGCAGGGACCATTCGTGTGGAAGCAGAACTCGACTGAGTCTGTCTGCCCAAGAGTTTGGATTCCTGGAAGGTATACGGCCAGGAGATGGATCTGATGCTCTCTGGCGAAGGCCCACAATCTTAAAGCTTCGTTGCAAAGCGACAGAGAGCCAGTTCCTCCTTGCTTGTTTATGTAAAACATGGCTACCTGATTGTCCGTATGAATGTCTTGTAGCTGAGCAGGGTATGGAAGACCTTGAGAGCTAGAAAAACTGCTCGGAGCTCCAAGTGGTTGATATGTAGAGAGGTCTCCTGTGGAGACCAAGTGCCCTCCATAGGGAGAGGAATGACCAGCAGGAAGGAGGTGATAGTGCCTCTGTACAAGGCTTTGGTGAGATCTCATTTGGAGTACTATGTGGAATTCTGGAGATCACACCTTCAAAAGGATATAAACCAGATAAAGTCAGTGTGGAGGGTGGCTATCAAAATGGTCAGTGGACTTCATCATAAGGCATAAGGGGACAGATATAAAAATCTCAATATGTATACTTTGGAAGAAAGATGGGAAAATATTACAGAGACGTTTAAATACCTCCTTGGCATAAATGCACAGGAGGAGAGCCTCTTTCAATTGAAAGAAAGCTCTGTAACAAGGGGCATAGAATGAAGGTGATATGAGATAGACTCAGAAATAATTTGCGGAAATATTTCTTTACAGAAAGAGTGGAAGATGGGTGGAATAATCCCACAATGGAGTTAGTAGAGACAAAGGCTATTTGAATTCAAGAAAGCATGTGAGGAACACAGATCAACTCTAAGGAAGAATAGAGAGATTTTAATAGTTTGTAGGGAAAGGTAGACTGGATAGGTCATATGATTTTTATCATGCTTCTATCATTGTGAAATACCTTTTCTAAAATGAATATTTTCTTCACATCTTCCTCAGTAAAGACCAAAGTAAAACATTCTAGTCTCTTAGCTATGGCCTTGTCCTCCCTGAATGCCCTCTTAACCCTTGATTATTTAATAGTCTAAATGACTCTTTCACCAGCTTCTTGCTTCAAATGTACCTGAAAAAGTTTTTATTGTTGAGTTTTTGTCTCCATAGCAAGCTTCTTTTCAAATTCTATTCTTTGCTTTTCTGATTTCATTTTGAACTGCTCTTTCTGAATTTTGCTAGGTGGAGTCACAGTTTGCAATGCTGTCTTATTTGGCAGACTGAACCCCACATACTGCATCCTGGGATGCTCTGCACATGCTCAGGTAGTGTCATTTCAAGAGAGCAGCACAGAGGCAGGAGCAAGTGGGCATCACTTCTGTCTCCCACCTTAGAGATGTGCTGGGTGGTTGCTGAGGGTATAAGTAGGGGGGTCTACTTGTACCATTGCAGTAAATATTGGTATTAGGGGGGAGGTACCAGAACATTTGTTGGGTTGGGGGCCTGGGAGCGGGCACCCAGAACACTGGTTGGGTTTGGAATCTGGAGCCGCACCCAGGGCCTTGGTTGAAACAGGAAAGAGAAGCGAGAAGGGGTTTGTAGGGTGAGGGACCGCCTATGGGCCATCAATGCGGTTGGTTTGTGGGTTGGTGGAGGAAAGTGAAAGTTTTGTCATGCTTTTTTTCCCTTTATCTACTTCCCTTTCAGTGCATGAGCCAATCTCCGTTCACACACAAACAGGAAGGGAGATGTTTACTCCTGATGCAGCAAACAACTGCATCGTATCACTACTGTATGCCATTAGTTTACTGCACTGGAGTAAAAATCATTGGCAGCGGAATAGGGTGGACCACAGGGGCTATGGCGCCACCAAAACGTTGCCCAATACCGCATCAGCAAAGAGAAAACTTGGGGAGGGAGCTGGAGATTGGTTTGTTTGGCTTCTCCAATCAAAAAGCTGTTCTGCTGCCCCTGGTAAAAACATTGTTCGGTGCGTGCTTTAGAACGCCGTTTGCTGGAGCTTAGTGCCATTTTCTAATGCTGGCTTTCTGCATTGAGGCCTCTGTTTCTGGATCGGGAAATTTTACTCAATGTCATTTCAGGGTTCTATTTGTCTGACAAGATCTGTTCTAAACTAGGGATAATTATTATTTCTGTTTTTATTTATTGGGTTAACAGTTCCCCCCCCCAACAGTTCTTTAAAGTGGTTTGTATATTCTGTCCCAAGTTGTTTGCTTTACTTTGCAAAGAACTGCAAACTAGATTTGAAATTCTGATTTGACTGATGCAGAAAAGTTTTTCTTTGAAGATTAGGTACACAGATATGAGTAGATGCCACAACTGTTTTATAAAGGGAACTTATGCACCTATGTGTCTTTCTTTAAAGTCATAGAAACAAGATGGCAGAAAGACCATATGGCCTATCCAGTCTGCTCTTCCTCTACAAAGTTACACCTACACCAAGGATATGCATGTATTTCATCATATATGTGCGTATCTTGAAATTTTGCCCCAGCCTCTTCCAGTCTCTGCTTCCGTAAATACCTATGCATATACCACATAATATTAGCAGTTGGGTGTCAGCAGCACTTGCTTCCTGCATATATACCCCTGGAAAATTTTATTTCTGTTCATAAAACAGTTATTTATTTATTTTATTTATTTAACATTTCTTATACAGTATACCGCCTTTCATGATATCAAGGCGGTTTACATTGAACAAACTGAAATTACATTGAACAGGGCATTATAACTTGGAGATAACTATTTTACAGGGAACATGGGCTATGGAGGGTTAAGTGGCTTGCCCAAGACCACAAGGAGCACCTGTGGGACTAGAAACCCCAGTCCTTCCGGCCCAAGGTTGCTGTCCTCTAGTGGGATTTGAACCCCCGACTTTCCGGCCTGAAGTACCTTGCCCCAACCACTAGGCCACTCCTCCACTCCACTCCACAGTGTTTTTACATGCTACAAAAGCTTATAAAATGATCCACATAATGTCTACACACTTTACAACTGGGCTGCTACTGAAAATTGCTCCTGATATAAACTAGGGAATGAAGAGGAAGAAAGGCCCCAGTACCATTTTGCCCCAAACCTCTTGCCCCGCCTTATAGAAAGGCTTCCGGGAGGGGAGCAAGATGGTGGTGGTAGCAGTTGCACCGTGAGCCGGGTTGTAACAAGTTGTCCTCGCAGTTTAAATGTTCAGGGAGAGAGCCTCTTTCAAGTGAAAGCAAGTTCTGCTACGAGGGGACATGGGATGAGGGTGAAGGGAGATAGATTCAGGAGTGATATGCGGAAATATTTCTTTACGGAAAGAGTAGTGGATCCGTGGAATAGTCTCCCAGTGGAGGTGGTAGAGATGAGGACAGTAACTGAATTCAAAAAAGCATGGGACCAACACAGAGGATCTCTAAAGGTAAAAAGTGGACTGTTGTAGTTGTTGTTATGGAAGGACAGACTAGATAGGCCTTGTGGTCTTTTTCTGTCATCATGTTTCTATGTTTCTATGTTTGTAAGAGGAAAGGGAGAGCTTCTGCGTTGGTTTCTGCATCCACGCCAAAAGCTTTGTTGCAGTCAACTCTGTTGTTTCCAGCCATGGTTCCACCATTACAAAGGGACTTTTTGGCTCAGTCCTCCTTGGTGATGTTGGATGCCAGCCTGAGCAGGGCTTTGTTGAACCCCGAAGAATGGACAGCCCTTCCACTGCCATGTCTGGTGCTCTCTGAATGCGTGCAAAATGTCCCCAGAGGTAGTATTCCTGGTGGGCTGGCGAGCGTGGAACCGCCTTCAGAGTTGATCGCCTCTGGTGAGATGTCGGTGGTTACCTCAGCCCGGAAAGATCGGGGAGCAGTGGTTGGAAGACCGGCTGTTATTTCACTAGATGTTTTGTGGACGCCATTAAGTCGGTGGACTCTTCTCTGGTGAATTATGCTGCTGGTTTCAAAACGCAGTTGGATCAAGTTGTTGGAAGGACTGAATCCTGTGAAACTGCAGTGGCAGATCATGTTGCTAGACTGGGGGGCCTAGAAGCAGCTTTGGATAACCTACGAACTGTGAGTGTAACTCAATTAAAAGACAAAGAAATATTGAGCAGGAAAGTGCTTTTTTTTTTTGGAAAATCGAGTAGAGAGGAATAACTTAAGATTTTTGAATTTTCCTAAATGCCCGCTTATTTCATCTGCGGATATGCTGTGCAAATATTTGAGTGGGGTGTTGAAGATCACAGGGGATGCTGTACCTCCAATAGTTTGGGCATGTTATTTGTCTTTGAGCCCCCCAGCTCTAGTTTCTAAGTTGTATATTACCTATTTCTTGCTCCTTTTTTTTTCTTTTTCTTTGGGGACTATACATGATTGCATTGATTTGATGTTGATTATAATTTCCCGTTGTTTGTTTTGTTTTGTTTTTCTTCAATCATTCTTTGGATGTATATGAATATTGCATAAATAAAAAATTAAAAAAAAAGAAAGGCTTCCGTTTACTTTTCCAATAAAAGTAGAATTTTGAATTTTACTAGACTACACTCATATTGGTGAAACTGGGGAAAAGTATCATGCCCTACATGATTCAACTCATTTTTAGTTTGGTGCTCACTGTAGAAATCAGAAAACATTGAACTCTTCCTTTCTGCTGGCATGCTCTTAGAAGAGCCAGTTACAAAGGAATCCCTTTCCAGACGCCTAAATCTAAGAGAATTTAGTAGAGAGGAAAAACAAATGTCATAAAGAAATCAGACTCATCAATGCCTATCGCAGAAACACACTATGGGATAAGTAAGGACTTAGTCAGTTAGATCACAGCCTTTGAAAACTTCCTGGGCTAACCAACAAACTTTAGTTTCCTAAATTTCACTATATGGCTAATGTTAGCTGGTAATGTTCAAAGCAGGCTAGAGGGGAGAAAGTTGGGCAACTAGCATTGATTTTTAGCACTAGCTGTCAAATCCAGACACTGCAATAGCAGGACTAAATTCGGCTAGCCATATGCGACTTTTTTCCTGCCAAAGAAGTCAGGGAGAAGAGACAACAGCTTCCTCATCTCCCTCTCATCTTCAAGTAAAAGGTGCATGGGGCCTACTAGACCTTCTCCTTCCATGGATACATCTTCAAAATTTAAGTACGGAGGAATCCTAAAGCTTGACCCTCCCCTACGATCCCCTTATCCTTTCTGACCCTGACCAAACCATCTGTAAGGAGAGACAGGAAGAAGATGTACCAGTCCTCCTTGTGAAAAAACATCCATGTTGCTCATGAAAAACCCTTTGAAAACTGTCCCCTTAAGAATTTTTTCATAGTTGACTTATTCATTCATAGTATATTTCGCAATTCCACCCACAGCTGGGTAGGTGACTGCAGAATATTCAAAGACATTGCAAGATAGACCGTAACTAAAGCAGGAGTGAGAACATTTTTTTCCACTAGCTGTGTGGGGTCAGTTTTCTGAGACTGGGTAGGATCGCTTTACAGTTTTATATGAGATTATGTTGTACTAGTAAGGAAAGGAGATATTTGTGAAAGATAGTGGAAATAATTGGTCTGCCTATTTCTCACCATTATCGGGATCATGGGCATCTGGGAGAGCCAAGTGAATTCCACTGTGTTTTCTGGTCAAGGGATGTTCAACTAAACTGCTTTCCTTTTCAGAGTCACTGTAGGAAAAGAGCATTGTATTAGTCTAATGGTATAGTAGAAATGGATATTTACTGCAATCAAACGGGTATTAGGTTGTAAAAATATAGAGTAACCCAAAGAATTTGATATTAGACCTGATAATTGAGCCTCTGCAGATAGTGTTCTATTGCTAAAAGACCACCAAGTATTTATTTATTTAAAAGCTTTTTTATACTGCAAACATGTAATACATTCTATATGGTTCACAACAAACTAAAAACACTCAATGCATTCAAAAATTTAAGAGAACATAAAAAAAGACTGTGGCTTCAACTCTCCCCACCTATACCGCCTTCACTCAGCCTTTACTGAAGCCAACAGCATCTAGCTAACTAGGAAGGTCTTCAAAGCCTTTCAAAACCACCCTAATTCCTGCGTCAACCCAAGGGGAATCTATTACACCACTGCAGCGTGGCTGTCTTAAATACCTGCCCACTCCACTTCTGTAATCTCACTTCCCAAAGACCCAGCATTACCAACAAGCTACCTTGACTGGATCTTAACTCCTGACCAGGCTGATAACACCTTAATACCTCTCTCAAATAACTGGGCCCCCCCTCTCAGCACCTTAAATGTCAGTACTATCAATTTAAAAACACATCGCTCCCATACAGGAAAATGGTGCAATTGCCTCAGCATCCCACTCTTATTGACTCCCTTCCTAGTATGACCAGACAACACATATGTTGTTGTATTTTGTATCACCTGCAATTTCTGCATTAAAGCCTCAGGCAAGCCCACATAAAGATTACAATGATCCAATTCCATCATTTCCATCAATTGGATTACTGTCTGCAGAGCCTCCACCTCCAAGAATGGATGGAGTTGGCACACTAACCTTGACTGCTCATGAGTCACATCAACTACCTTAGAAATTTGGACCTGCATAAAGAGGTCTGCATGCAAGAGAACCCCCAGATCCCTAATCTCCTTTTTCCAATTCAACTGCCCCCCACGAACACACAACCATTCTGTCAGCTCCTCGGGATCCAAAGATCCATAACACAAGGACCTCTGATTTCTGAGTGTTTGAAACCATCAAACTGTCTTCTAACTAATCTTCCACCTTCTGCAGACAAGTTGTTGTTAAGTGCCATTGAGTCGGTGTCGACTTATGGAGACCCTCTGGATAGTTGTCCTAAATTGTGTTCGGTCTTCAGTCAGGCGGCTCATTGTTGACAGACTGGTACCCGTAAGACATCTTTACAGCTTCTGACTCTCATTTCATGCGCAGACAAGAATTAACCTTTTTAATCATGGCCACTACAACCCTGCCCCAGTGGCATCACAATTTGTATGTCATCAGCATATAAAACCCCCCCAGAATCCAAAGCTCTGAATGATACCTTCCAGGGGCTGCAAGATAATATTAAATAAAAGTGGGGAGAGCGCAGACTCCTGGGGCACTCCATAGCACAATTGCCATGCTGAAGACAATGCACCTCCAGTCCCCACCGTACCCAAAAACAATGCCCAGACATGAAAGGGAATCAAGAATAAAGACATGGGAGGATATGATTGCAGTCATTTCAGAAATACATAAAACTGATGAGCTTAACACCTGCTGAAGAGTGTATACTTTAAATGCTCAAGTTAATCCAGAAGCATCTGAAGACAATCTGTGAAAAATTAAACTCTCTTTGGGAGATTTTTGTGACCTAAAAAAGCCAAACTCTCAATGTGGGATTAGTGCTGCAAACCTTTAAAGATATGTCATCTACAATAAACTCAACTTGTATATGTTTATCATTTATTACTGTTTTTGTCCCTAATCAGCAAGGCATCATAGTATTCAAACAACTGCTGGAGACCTTTGTCTCTTCTTATGAACTGTTGAACTTATGAACTGTTGAACTGTCACTACTATTTTTCTAATGGTAGACTGTGCAGGCGCAATAGCAAGTTGAGTCTGGTGGAAAGAAAAAGAATGTATTTTGGGCTGAGATCTTATTAGTATTATTATTATTCATTTATTAAGTACTACAAGGTGTATGCGGCACTGTAAACACAAAGAAAGAGTTTCTGCTTAAAGAGCTCAAAATCTAAAAGACAAACAGACGTGACAATACAAGAAGCATGAGGTCAAAGGGAAGAGGAGACACAAGGAAAACAAAGATCATGGTCCGAAAGCAGTCTCAAAGAGGTACGTTTTTAGCAAGGATTTGAAAACGGAGAGAGGAGAGACTTGATGTAGAGATAAGGGAAGCTTATTCCAGGCATAAGGAACAGCAATGTGAAAGGATCAAAGTCTGAAGTTAGCATTAGAAGAGAAGGGCATAGAGAGAGGGAGACCAGAGGAGGAGCGGAGTTCACAATTGGGGGGAGTAGGGAGAGAGGAGGGAGGAAAGACAATGAGGGACCGTAGAGCGAATGCATTTAAAGGTTAGGAGAAGTACAGTAGTTTGAAATGAATACGAAACCAAAAGGGAAGCCAGTGAAGCTATTTCAATTGAGGGGTTACATGAGAATAATGCAGTTGGCAGAAAATCAGTCGTACCGCAGAGTTCTGAACAGATTGAAGAGGAAACAGGTGGGACTGAGGAAGACCAGCAAGGAGGAGGTTGCAATAGTCAAGGCGGGAGGCAATTAAGAGTCCTAGTAGTGTCTTCAGAGAGGAAGGGCTGAATTTTGCTAATGTTAAACAAAAAGAAATTACAGGTTTTAGCAATCTGTTGAATGTGAGAGGAGAAGGAGAGTGAGGAATAAAAAATGACTCCAAGGTTATGGGCTGAAGAAACAGGTTGTAGTATAGTATTATCGACAGTGATAGAGAAAGGAGGAAGGTGGGAGGGCTTAGGAGAAAAGATAAGAAGCTCAATTTTATCCATGTTCAATTTCAGATGGCAGAGAGACATCCAGACAGCGACGTCAGATGAAGTAGAGATATGGGATTGGAGCACAGGAGAAATATCAGGTGAGGAAATATAGATTTGAGAATCATCATCATAAAAATGATAGTGAAAACCATGGGAAGAAATGAGGGCACCGAGGGACTGGGTATAGAGAAAAGGAGGAGAGGTCCTAGAACAGACCCTTGAGGTACACCAACTAAGAAGGGAATGACAGAAAAGGAGGAACTATGCGAACACACACTAAAAGAGTGATTCAGAAGATAAAAAGCAAATCAAGACAGTATAGAGTCTCTAAAACTTAGAGAAGATAATGTGTGATCAACAGTATCAAAAGCTGGGAGAGGTCAAGAAGAATAAGGACAGAATAGAGGCCATTGGGCTTTGCTAAAAAGAAATCACCAGAGACTTTGGTAAGAGCCGTTTTGGCGGAATGAAAAGGATGAAAGCCAGACTGGAGTGGATCCAAGAGTGCATGAGAGATGAGAAATTCAAGGCAATGATGGAGGACAGCTTGCTCAAGAAGTGAAATAGGACAATAACTGGAAGGAGTTGAAGGGTCGAGAGACGGTTTTTTGAAGACAGGAGTGATCACAGCATGTTTGAAGGCTGCAGGGAAGGTTGCAATAGAGAATGAAAGATTAAGGATATATGAGATAGAAGGGGTAACAGAGAAAGACGGAATTGAGGAGATGGGGAGGGATAGGATCAGAAGAGGAGGTGGTGGGTTTAGAGGTTGAAAGAACGACGGAAGTTTTTTCATCCAAGATTATGGAAAAAGAAGAAAGGGTAGGGGAAGATGAAGGGAAAAGGTGAAGAGGAGGAAGGCGAGGCGAGGAAGAAATAGGAGGGAATAGA
Source organism: Ichthyophis bannanicus (assembly GCA_033557465.1). Taxonomy (NCBI): domain Eukaryota; kingdom Metazoa; phylum Chordata; class Amphibia; order Gymnophiona; family Ichthyophiidae; genus Ichthyophis; species Ichthyophis bannanicus. The sequence goes on along the minus strand of CM066033.1, from coordinate 362,826,377 downwards.
AGACTAATCTTAGAGACTTTGTCATGGAAAAAGTTAGCTAGGGTTTGAGCAGAGAGGGAAGGAGGGATTAGTGGCAGTGGAGGCATAAGGGTAGAGAATAGACGGGGATTGGAGGTAAGATGGTCAGTCATATGAATAAAATGGTTTTGCTTAGCGAGGGAAAGGGCAGACTTGTAAGAGAGAAGCACGAATTTAAAGTGAAGGAAGTCAGAAAGAGGGCGTGATTTAAGCCAGGTGCGTTCAGCTGCACAGGAACAGAGATAGAGGGAAGTAAGAGAAAGCCAGGGCTGAGGAGAGGTACGCCTCACAGGACGAGCTATGCAAGCTTTCACTGAAGCCTTGGGATACCCTGCATAGCTGACACTTACATGGATCTTTGGAGCATAAGTACTTCTGAAAATTCCACAGAGCTCTCATGATACAGGCTGTGGTGCTGCTCACAGATGAATACATTTTTTTTTTAAGTGCCATCAAGTCATTGCTGACTCCTGGCGACCCAGCAGCCCCTGGGTTTTCTTGGCAAGGAATGACCGAAAGGAGATTGCCAGGCCTTTTCCTCTAAGGTAATGGGAGGATAAAGTGACCTGCTCAAGGCCACAAGAAGTGCCAGTGGGAACTGAACCAAGATCTCTGGGGTGTAGGCTGTTGCTTTAACCACTAGGCTACACATAAATACTAAGAAATATCAAATTACAAGGGCACTGAATGTCAAATCTATTAACACAAAGGAGCAAAGGACACAGGGTTGATCAGTTTCCTGCACAGTACAAAGAAAACATTATCTCATCTCTCCTTTCTACTTTTGACAGTCACTGGAGGCTGCGCCTCTGAATCTCTTCAAAACACAACAGAGACCTCCATAGAGAAATAAAAGAAAAACGAACAAGTCATTCTCGGACAACATCAGTTTTAGCAAACACTGCGCTTTGTAAGTCCTGCAGTATATCCACTTAAGAGAGCACGGGGGGGTGGGGGGGGGAAGACCAGAGGTGGTTGGTAAAAGTGGTGTGCAGAAGAAAGCTTGCACGTGAGGAAGGCAGGAAGTAGGTGAAAGAAGATTGCAGATGACTTTGAGCCTGGCAGATTAGAAAGGGAAAGGGACAACCTTATGAGCCACCTTATGAACTTTAAAGGAAGGAATTTTATAAATGATTTTTCATGACTATATGACAGAATGCCAAGAAAAATGTCTTTTATAAAATGTCACTTGTAAATTTATGCGTCTACAGTTAGGCATGTATTGTCCAGGCAGACATAAATGTCTGTGACTTCAAACTAGCCACTATTTCTGCTGTATTTGTGCTAGTAATTTACAAAGGTGCAGGCACCTATGTTGCCTTCATGTATAGAAACATGACGGCAGAAAAAGACCACATGGCCTATCTAGTCTGCTCTTCTGTATGAAATACTAAAGTCCCTTCTTTTCCTTCAAAGATATTCTGTGTTTGTCCAATGCTTTTTTGAATTCAGATACTGTCCTCATCACTACTACTTCCACTGGGAGACTATTCCATGCATCTACCACTCTTTCCGCTGGGAGACTATTCCATGCATCTACCACTCTTTCCGCTGGGAGACTATTCCATGCATCTACCACTCTTTCCGCTGGGAGACTATTCCATGCATCTACCACTCTTTCCACTGGGAGACTATTCCATGCATCTACCACTCTTTCCGTAAAGAAATATTTCTGCATATTACTCTTGAGTCTAACCCCTTTCACCTTCATCTTATGTCCCCTCGTAGGAGAGCTTGTTTTCAATCGAAAGCAGCTCTCTTCTTATGCATGTATGCCACGGAGGTTATTTAAACATCTCTATCATATGCTTTATAATGAAGACCACTAACCATTTTAGTAGCCACCCTCTGCACCAACCCCATCCTATTTATGTCCTTTTGAAGGTGCGGACTCCAAAATTGCACACTATACTCCAAATGAGGTCACACCAGGGACGTATACAGAGGCTCTATCTCCTCCTTTTTTCTGCCGGCCATTTCTCTCCCTATGCACTCAAGCACCCTTCTGGCTTTCACTGTCGCCTTTTGTACCTGTCTAGCCACCTTAAGATCATCAGACACAACCACACCCAGATCCCATTCTTATTTCATGGACAGAAATACTTCGCCCCCTATACTGTACTGCCCCCTTGGATTTTTGCAGCCCAAATGTATGACCCTACATTTTTTAACATTAAATATCAGCTGCCAAATTTTTTACCATTCTTGAAGCTTAGCTATATCCCTCATTTTATCTACTCCTTCCTGGGTGTTTACTCTTTTGCAGATTTTGATATCATCTGCAAAGAGGCAAACCTTAACGTGACAGATCTTCTGCAAAATCACTAACAAAGTTGTTAAAAAGAATCGGACCAAGGACCAAGTATAGGTGACGTCATAAAATTACCCTCAAAATGTACTCCGAAGGGAATAATCCAAAAAGGGACTGATTTCATAACAGAGCGCTTATGTGTAAGGTTTAAAAAGGCACCTATTTCATAAAGGCAATATAGGCGCCTAAATGCCTTTATAAAACATGCATCCCAAAACAGCCCTTTTGGCTTGCAAATTGCTGATTCACATATTTACACCTATTCCAAAGTTGGTGAAATATGTGCAAATACTCTACATGTCTAGGGTCCAACCACAAAGCAACTCACACTCGCACACTCACCACCAGTCCAGAATGAGTTGTAACCAAATGTAGTTTACTGTGTTCAGGAGAGTTCCCTCCTGATCACAATAAACTACGTTTGGTTACAATTCGCTCTGGACTGGGTGCTGTACTGTACATGTTTACATACGTATTTTATTAAATACTGTATGTGCAATTTACCAGCTATACCTCCGTACCATTCAAACTACATATCCAAGAAAGCCTTACACACAGATCATATAAAGTGGCACACATTCTCTGTGCAAATACTTTTTAGCATAGTCACCTGTAGCAGGTGTTCTCCTTGGACAAGCAGGAAAAAAAGTTCTCACATATGGGAATCCCCAGCTGCAAACTGTCTTTTTTTTAATTTATCAAGGTTTTGTAATACATTCCAGTAAAGAAAGGAAAACTATCAATACAATAGTAAGCATTAAACAAAAGGAAAAGAGAAAGAAGAAAACATAGATGGTAAAGTCCACATAATTGGGGATCAGCATTCCATAATTACAGGAAATAAATCAAGAAACAAGGCTTAAACTAGCCACATACTGGGGGAGCAATTACTAACACTAGTACACCACCTTATAGCATTATCTCTACCTATCAGACAGAAAACATTCCAACTGGGAGACATCTGAAAAAACAAACGTGTTCCCCTGTAATGTCAGAATACACTTACAGGAGAATTGGAGAAAAAATGTCCCAAAAGCCAGAACACGAGGCCTCAATTCTAGAAACTGCTTCCTATGAATCTGGGTAGAGAGTGTTACGTTTGGAAAGATGTTCAGTTTCTGACCACAGAAAAAGACATGCTTATTTTTGAACAAAGCTTTGAGTATCCTCAACTTAACTGCCTCAGTGGAAAAAGTCACCAAAAGAGTATTCCGCTTGGAAATTATATCCTCTGTATCCTACAAAAAGGCAGCTAAGTTCTGGATAACTGAGGGACGTAGCTCATCCAGATTTCCTTCGGCAGGTGAGACCATCCGTGATCTGATCTTTATCTTTTATCTTTATATTTATTTATTTGTGACATTTGATATACTGCCCATTACCGAAGTGTTAAAGCGGTGTACAATACTAAAACAAAATGCAGCTGGTGAAAATAAAGGAGGAAAAAGAACGTCATTAAATTAAAAGGAAAGCAAGCAAAAAGGGAGAGGGAAGGACAGAAAAGAACAGGACTGTAGACATCCCTGACGTTTCTGAAATCGAGCGGGATATCTATATCCATTGCACTTCCCCAGACATGCTTCCCAGCACCCTCTGCCTACTTTGCCCACCCCATAGTAGAAACATCTTTAAAAGCCATTTGTAGGAGTCATGTGATGTGTGAGAGCAGGAGAACATGGTTTTCTGCACTCTCCAGGCCCTCCCTGCTCTTTTTGTACCTTAGCAAGCTAAATCCTCTTCTTGGACCAAGTACTGGAGTGGTGCTGGAACATTTAACTTCTTGTTGTTAAAAAATGGAAAACTGTATAACCTAAGTCAAAAGACTGACGTATGTGAATGTGTAAATGTCGGAAGTATAGCCTTGAGACAGTTATCTATCTCTTGTAGCTATCTTTCCTTTTTACTCAAAATTGAGCTCAGACTTGAGCTTACGATAAATAAGGTTCCACACTACTTAAAAGTGTCACCAATAAGATAATATCATAAAACACTGTAAAGTTTTAAGATAGGGGCCAACATCGTTGCACTGTTAACAGGATACTTAGCTGAAGTCGTTCCGTCATACAGTCAAAATCCCATTGTAACAAAAATGTGCACTTCGCCCCAGAATTGAAACTGTAGTAGAAGAGATTCTCCAAAATGATAAATCAGCACATTTGAGTAGCCAACTAGCAGACACAGCACTGCGTTTCGGGCGATCCAATGCCTTACGCCCTGTTTCAACGCTCATCATCTACATCCATTCCATTCGTTGCTGCTGATTGAAGAGAAAGACGCCAGCGCATGCTCAGCGCTGGCGTCTTTCTCTTCAATCAGCAGCAACGAATGGAATGGATGTAGATGAGCGTTGAAACAGGGCGTAAGGCATTGGATCGCCCGAAACGCAGTGCTGTGTCTGCTAGTTGGCTACTCAAATGCGCTGATTTATCATTTTGGAGAATCTCTTCTACTACAGTTTAAATTCTGGGGCGAAGTGCACATTTTTGTTACAATGGGACTTTGACTGTATGACGGAACGACTTCAGCTAAGTATCCTGTTAACAGTGCAACGATGTTGGCCCCTATCTTAAAACTTTACAGTGTTTTATGATATTATCTTATTGGTGACACTTTTAAGTAGTGTGGAACCTTATTTATCGTAAGCTCAAGTCTGAGCTCAATTTTGAGTAAAAAGGAAAGATAGCTACAAGAGATAGATAACTGTCTCAAGGCTATACTTCTGACATTTACACATTCACATACGTCAGTCTTTTGACTTAGGTTATACAGTTTTCCATTTTTTAACAATTGTATAGTGGGAAAAACTTCAGTTAGGTGGTTAATTTGGAACATTTAACTTCGGCATTACTGTGTATTGGATCGCTAGCAGGTAGCGATGAAAGCAGCATGCAGAGAGAAGGAGAAACCATGGTCATCAGAGGCAATGGCAGAAGGCACTGGCTTCAGCCCTGGCTCCCCAGTGCATGATGTTTTGGCAGCCCACAGATCTTATTTTAGCTTAACCCAAAGAATTCCCTTTTCTCCAAGATTGAATCAGCAGAGTGGCTCCCCTCACACCTCCATCCTTACAGGACCACCAATCCCGGGGCCTCCAACCTGCAAGAAACACCGGCAATACTAGTAGGAAGACAATCGCAGACAGCATGGAGGTAAGTTCCTCCTCACTCCTCTGTATAATCAGCCACAGAAACCAGCTTTAAAGTTAAGTGACCACAGGCGTGGCCCTTAGAGTGGACCACAGAGTGAACCTCCAGCCTTTTCAGGGATAAGGTAAGAAACATACTCTCTCTCCCAATCTCCCACCAAGGGATACATTCAACAGCTCAACAAGGCACACTCTACAAATACCCAGCCCGTAATAATTTTCCTAGAACCTGAAACAAACCACTTGCTGCACAGGGCCCAAACATGCCTCATGTAGGCCTCTGGCTCACTCTACTGGGCCTCTGCATCTTACTCCTCCTTGAAAGAGCAACATTTGCAAACAACTATGCCTCCAATAATACATAATTTAAGACACCTACAAACTCATAGTCAGTGGTACACATCTCCCACACCTCCCACCAGAGGTCCTGACCTCCTCATTAAAATCAAATCCATCCTCCACAACACAATCCCAAGGACACACCAAGCAACTACACTGCAATGAGATTATCACCTGTGCACTAATCAACTCATGTTCAGCCTGCAACAAAATACAAGTTTTATCTGACTACATCACAGACAAGAAGGTGGACATTATGTGCATAACAGAAACCTGGTTCTCAGACCGACGATGTACTATTAAACCAGCTCAACAGCACCACACACACTATCCACAACTGCCCCTGTACTTCCAACAGAGGAGGAAGGATTTGCATTCTCGCCAGCAAGCATCTCAAAATCGACACCACCGACATAACCTCAACACACAACATTCACATCCTCACAATCTGCTTAACATACAGAGCTCCACACAACAATGCCAAAGAGCTAGCAACATTACTCAAAGTGGCATGTTCACACTCCTCCACAGATAAGAACTTCATCCTTCTCGGAGACTTGAACCTTCCCTCTGCATCTAACAGCCAATTCTCTGCCTTCCTAGAAGCAATGAAAGACCTGCAGTACAAGCAACTCATATCCAAACCTACCCACACCAAAGGTGGTACCTCCTAGCTCTGATCTTCCTCTCAAGTGCCTTAAGAGCCTCACCCAACTATACACCCCCCATATTAGTTCCAGTCCCCTGGTCCAACCAGTCTAATCAGCTTCACCTTACCACACACACACAAAAACAACCCAACACAAAGCACCACCTCCCTGGAGAGGAAATTCCATGCATTCAATGAACAGACTTCCCTAGAAAAAACACTACCCAATCTCACACTCAACCCTGCAGAAACTGACCTCGAGTCTCTAATCAACAAATGAAATGCCACCATATTTACTGCAGCCCAAGCTTAATCAAGAAAAGCCACCAATAAACAATGGCAACACGTGCCCTGGCTCTCCACATCACTAAAGGAGCAAAACCGAAACCTATGATGCCTTGAACGCCAATAAAGGAGATTAAGATGCCCCCCTCTACAAGCCACATACCTAGATGAACTAAAAAAATACTGCGACACTACCAGCAAAACCAAACAAGAGTACCACACCAATCTTATTTTAAACGCCATCAACAAACTCAGAAAACTCTTTCAAATAATCAAAGCACTCACAAAAAAGAGACCACTCATTCGAGCCAAAACAACACTTTGAATTCACATGATATGGCATTATACCTACAAACTAAATGCAATACAGGCAACTCCAACAACCTCATTCTGCCTGTCCAAAACCAAGATACCCTCAGAAATACTCCTTGTCAACCTTTGAAACTGTGTCCCCAGAAGAGCTTGACAGTATTATTACCAACATCAACACAACCACCTCCCCACTAGACCCCTATCCAGTATCCTGAATAAAACTTACCAGAGCACAACTCAAACCATTCATACTAAAAATACTTCAGACCTCCCCATCAGAAGACCTCCTCCCACCCTCATTAAAACAAGCCTCGATCAGACCACTCTTAAAAAGAGAAAACTTTGACATCGGCTCACCAGCCTCATACAGACCCATAGCCAGCATACCATTCATAGAGAAAATCATTGAAAAGACTGTGCAGACCCCAACTTCAGGATCACATAAATCACCATGCCCCACTGGACCAACACCAACATGGATTCCGTACTCATCACAGCATGGAAATTCTACTCACTTCAATAATAAACAATCTCATAACAGGCACAGAAGTCCTTACACAAGACTTCAATTCCTAACAGGGGCTCTACAGGTCAAACAACGTTAAGGATTTGAGGGTTTATTTTTATTAAATTGCTAGCTCTGACTGGGAGCTCTTAAAAGGGTTTTTGTATAATTCTAAAGCAAAGTTGCTTTCTTTTTGGTGCTTTACTAGAAATATTTCCTTGAGCAGAGTAGGTTGTTGAACTCTAGTAACCTTCTCAGCTTTAGGGAACTGCTGACAACTAATCAGGTGGTTAGTGGGCCTGATTACCCGAGAGCAGCTGAGGCCTGCATAAAAAGCTCCAGAGCCCTGCCCTGTTGAGGCTTTCCTAACAAGGGCTCTACAGGTCAAACAACGGTAAGGATTTGAGGGTTTATTTTTATTAAAATGCTAGCTCTCTGACTGGGAGCTTTTAAAAGGGTTTTTGTATAATTTTAAAGCAAAGTTACTTTCTTTTTGGTGCTTTAGTAGAACTATTTCCTTGAGCAGAATAGGTTGTTGAACTCTAGTAACCTTCTCAACTTTTGGGAACTGCTGACACCTAATCAGGAGTTAGCTCCATCCCTACCCACCCCGACTCCCACCCACCCCTAGTGAGCAGTCTTGCTTTATAGGGCACCTCCCCATTTAACAAAGCACAGAGACTTGGAGCAGCACATTTTGAATATAATTAAAGCGATTTAACTGCTTTTTCTCTGAAAGGACAGCTGGGAAACCGGCTGGTACTTGGTAGATCTCTCTCTCTTTTGCTTTAACAGATACCTAAGCTCCACGAACAGAATGGCTGGGAAAAATTGTATCGCTAAAGCTGTTGCCCCCGTTACAGCTTCTGCCTCTGTCCAGACAGAAGTCCTAATGCCAGTTGAAGGACTGGTTCCATGTGCAGGGTGCCTGCATGCTGAAGCTCTGAGGAAACAAGTGCAGGAACTCAGAGAGGAGGTGGTGAGGCTGAGGAGCATTCAAGACAGTGAGAAGTACATTGATGAGATGCTTCTTGCAGCAACCAAGCTCTCCAGCAGAGGAGAAAATGGGTGCCAACAGAATGTCGATGGTTGGACACAAGTCACCAGGGCCTGCAGAATCACCAATCCAACTTCTCCAGTCCTTGAATTGAACAACCATTATGCAGCCCTGGAAGTGGAGAAGGTGAAAGCAGCCCTGGAAAGGGAAGAACCAGAGCTCAAGTACCCCAAAGTTGCAGAATCAGTGACCACAAGGAAGCGAAGGGTAGTGGTGGTTGGAGACTCTTCTGAGGGGTACTGAGGCATCCATCGGCCGACCAAATTTGATGTCCAGAGAGATATGCTGTCTGCCTGGCGCCAAAATCCAAGATGTTATGGAGAGTTTGCCGAGACTCATCAACCCAATGTTGCTAATCCATGTTGGAACAAATGATACTGCCAGGTATCCCTCGGAATGTATCAAAAGTGACTTCATGGCTCTGGGACAGAGGGTGAAGCAGTTAGGTGCACAGGGGGTGTTCTCTTCAGTCCTCCCTGTTAAGGGTAAAGGCCAAGGCAGAGAGGCTCGTAACCTGGAGATGAATGCATGGCTGCGTGGATGGTGTCATCGAGAGCGTTTTGGTTTCCTAGACCATGGGATGCTGTTCCAAGGGTTGCAGAGCAGAGATGGCATCCATCTGTCCAAGAAAGGTTGACGCGTCTTCGGTAGTAGACTGGCTAATCTACTGAAGAGGGCTTTAAACTAGATTTGTTGGGGATGGGTGAAGAAAGCCCCCAGGTAAGTAGTACATTAAATACCGTTATGGAAATGGGTAACAGGGGTATGGAAAGCAGTGTGTATAAATGCCCGTAGCATGGTAAATAAGAACCCTGATGTTGAAGCTTTGGTGGGAGTGGCCGACTTGGATTTAGTGGCAGTTACAGAAACATGGTTCACAGAAAACCATGATTGGGATAAAGTAGTTACTCACCTGTAACAGGTGTTCTCCAGGAGCAGCAGGAATCAGTCCTCACATATGGGTGTCATCGGCGCCGATGAAGCCCCAGCGGAGCATTTCCCCAGCTTTCCATGAAAGTCTTTGGGAATGCAGGCACGCATGCGCGGTTCCCTTCCCGCCTAAAGGTGCCATCTTACCTCAGTCAAATGACATAGCTAAGAACAGCACACAAAAATGAAAAAATAAACTATGTACAACTGCAACTCACAGGGGAGGAGGGAGGGTTGTGAGGACTGATTCCTGCTGCTCCTGGAGAACACCTGTAACAGGTGAGTAACTACTTTTTCTCCAGGACCAAGCAGGAAGTCAGTCCTCACATATGGGTGACTCCCTAGATCTGGGCTACCGAGGAACCCAGGCTGAACAAGAGAACTCCCTCTAGTCTCAGCAGCAAAGAAAGGCTTTCCAAGGACACAACCTCCACCGGTAGCCCAACAGAGGGCAGGAGGGCAGGAGTTGCCTAAACCTCAAAGAGATTCTGGAGTACTGCCTGGCCAAAAGCACTGTCCCTACGGGACTCCGTCTCCAGACAGTAATGGGCCGCAAAAGTCTGGCTTGAAGACCAAGTTGCAGCCCTGCAGATATCTACCAAGGGCACAGAGCGGAGATGAGCCACTGAGGCAGCCATTGCCCTGACACGGTGGGCCGTAACCCGACCCTGCAAAGGAAGGTCAGCCGCCCTGTAAGCCCAGGTGATACAGTCAGCCACCCAGATGGACAAGGTACGCTTGGACACAGCCAACCCCAACTTATTAGGGTCAAAAGAAACAAAGAGCTGAGTAGCCCTTCTATGCCCCTGCATACGGTCAAGGTAGAAGGATAATGCCCTCCTACAGTCCAGGGTATGCAGGACTGCTTCAGCCTGGCTTGCATGAGGCCTAGGGAAGAATGTTGGAAGAACCACCTCCTGATTGAGGTGGAAAGAGGAGACAACCTTTGGGAGGAACTTTTGGTGAGTCCTGAGGACTACCCTGTTCCTATAAATCCTGGTGTAAGGCCTATCACAGACCAGGGCCTGAAGCTCACTCACTCGCCTAGCCAAGGTAAGGGCTATCAGGAAGAGCGTCTTCCAGGATAGGAAGCGTAGTGGACAAGTAACCATCGGCTCAATAGGTGGGCGAGTCAGTTGCTGCAAGACCACATTCAACTCCCACTCAGGGGCAGGAAGACGGATAGGAGGCTTGAGCAAAAGCAAGCCCCTGAGAAAGCGGGACATTAAGGGGTGACCCGAGAGAGAATGTCCCTCTACCAGTGAGTGGTGAGCTGCTAGAGCTGAGAGGTGGACCCGAAAAGAATTGGACTTAAGTCACTGATTGGATATTTGCAGTAAGTACTGAAGTACGACTGGCACAGCACAGGAGAAAGGATCCTCTGTATGGAGCTGACACCACACAGAAAACCTTTTCCATTTGAGAGCATAGGTGTTCCTAGTGGACTGTTTCCTAGAGGCTAGGACAACCTCCTCAACTTCCTGGGGTAGGCCCCAGGGAGCCAAAACTACCCTTGCAGCCTCCAGGCCATCAAATTGAGAGCTTTGAGAATGGGGTGCAGAAGGGAACCCTGCTCCTGTGAGAGAAGGTCGGGTTGCAATCCCAGAGGCAGTGGGGGATCCACCGCCAGTTGAAGCAGAAGAGGAAACCAAGGCTGTCTCGGCCACCTGGGAGCCACCAGCAGGACCGAGGCCATGTCCTGAAGAATCTTGAAGAGAGTTCGGGCCACCAAAGGCGTGGGAGGAAACGCATACAGGAGGCCCGGAGACCAGGGAATCAGAAAAGCATCTGCTGCTAGTCTCAGAGGATGCGGGTGTCTGGAACAGAATCTGGGCAGCTGTTTGTTCAGTGGACCGGCAAACAGATCTATGGTTGGAAGTCCCCATTTCAGGAAAATCTTCTGAACTACCATAGAATGGAGCTGCCACTCGTGGGGCTGAAGAATCCTGCTCAATCTGTCGGCCAGATAATTGTCCTGGCCTGGAAGGTACACAGCCTTGAGAAGCATGTTGTTTTTGAGGGCAAAGGAACAAAGGTCCTGAGCCTCTCGACAAAGGAGTCTGGACCCAGTCCCGCCCTGTTTGTTCACATAAAACATGGCTACTTGGTTGTCCGTCTGAATCAGGACAGATTGATGAGCCAGGGTAGGAGAGAAAGCTTTGAGTGCTAATCGAATAGCCCTGAGTTCTAGGAGATTGATCTGCTGTGCAGCCTCCCAAGGAGACCACAGGCCCTGGGTGCACTTGTTCAGACAATGAGCTCCCCAGCCCTGCAGGGAGGCGTCGGTGGTCAGTACCACTGTGTGCTGAGGAATCTGAAAAGGTACTCCCTTCAGTAAGATGGGTGGATGTAGCCACCAGTTGAGGGAGTTCAGAAATTGTCTGGACACCCTTACTTTGTCTCTGAGGCTGCCTGTGGCCTGTGACCACTGAGTCCGAAGGCACCACTGCGCAGGCCTCATATGAAGCCTGGCATTGGGAGTCACATGCCCCGTCGAAGCCATGTGGCCAAGAAGTCTTAGGCAGAGCCTGGGAGAGACCAGGGACCTGCCGAGAAATTGAGTTGCCAAGGCTACCAACCTTTGGGCCCTGTCTTCGGGCAAGAAAGCCTTTGCAAGCAGAGAGTCCAACCTTGCTCCTACGAACTCCAAGTTCTGGGAGGGGAGCAAAGTGGACGTTGCGAAGTTTATGACAAACCCCAGTCTTTGAAGAAGAGCAATAGTTCGGTGGGTGGCTTGTCTGGCCTCCTGGCACGTCTGACCTCTGATGAGCCAGTCGTCCAGATAGGGGAAGACAAAGATGCCTTGATTTCTCAGGTAGGCCGCCACCACCGCTAGGCACTTTGTGAAGACTCTGGGGGCGGAGGTGAGGCCGAAAGGCAGCACTCTGTATTGATAATGGTATCCTCCCACAATGAACCTGAGGTACTTTCTGTGGTCTGGATGAATGAGGATGTGAGTGTACGCATCCTTTAGATCTAAAGAGCATAGCCAATCTCCCTGCTGGAGGTAGGGCATAAGTGTCCCAAGAGTAAGCATTTTGAACTTCTCTTTCTCTAGGAACTTGTTGAGGTTCCTGAGGTCCAGAATGGGTCGAAGGCCACTGGTTCTTTTGGGCACTAGGAAATACCTGGAGTAGAATCCGTGACCTTGCAAGTGGGGAGGCACAGGCTCCACCGCCCTGTCCACCAACAGACCATGAAGCTCTTGCAGGAGAAGGTCTGTGTGCAGGGGAGGCCTTGGAGGCTCCCCTGGAAAGTATGGTGGAGATAGTTGGTGAAAATGCAGGGCATAGCCCTTGTGGACTATATCCAATACCCAACTGTTCTCGGTGATAAGAGGCCACTGGTGGGCAAAGAGGGCGAGGCGACCTCCTGTGCAGGGTTGGGAGAGCAGTGGAGGAGAGGCTACGCTCAAGGAGTCAAAAACCCCCACCCTGTTGAGTGGTAGCAGGGGCCTGAGGCTTGGGGGTTCTCTGCCTACGGGGCCCATTACCCTGCCCCTTGGCTTGCTGACCCTGGGGGGGCAGCATGGGCAGCCTGATACTGCGGGTACTGTTTGTAGGCAGAGCCCTTCCTCGGGTAAAAGGACTTTTTACCCGAGCCCTTCTTTTTATGAGATGGGGCAGAGGTCTTTCTAGACAGCCTTGTCCGTGTGAGGTGCTCAGTTTCGAGCTGAGCGGCCTTCTCAGTCATGGGCTTGCCAAAAAGGTTTTCACCTCGGCAAGGGACATCGACCAACTTGTCCTGAACCCACGGCTCGAGATCCGATGACTGCAGCCATGCCTGGCGTCGAGCCGCGATGCCGGCTGCTGCAACTCGGGCCGAAGCCTCAAAGCCATCGTAGGCGGCGCGGGACATAAACTTCGAGCAGTCCCGAATCCCCGAGGACAAGGACTTATATCTCTGCCAGGGTTCCCCGGAGAGTCCAGCAGAGAACCCGGCCAATTCCTTGGCCAGATCCCGCAAGTACATGCCCATGTACAGCTGGTACGACTGGACACGGCAAGCAAGCATAGAGCCCTGGAAGCACTTTCTACCGACGCCATCGAGGTTTCGGGCCTCTCTGCCAGGGGGCACCGCGGAGTGCATCTTCTGGCTCTTCAGACGATGCATGGCCGATTCCACAACCATTGAATGGTGTGGTAGCTACGCCTTCTGAAAACCAGGGCTCTTTCTGAGTCGATAGATCGAGTCGACTCGCTTGCTGAGAACCGGCGCCGAGGCCGGTGCCTCCCACATACGGAAGAGGAGCCATTCCAGCATCGGAGGAACCGGGACAGTAAAGGCCTCCTTCGAAGGAGAGAGTCATACTGCAGTGCCTCGAGCTCTTCAGCTCGAGGCTCTTCCTCGGGATCCGCCGGAATAGCCAAGGCAGTGGCCATATCCCGGACGAACTCTGAGAACCGAGTATCCTCTGGAGGGGATCTACTCCGGGGCTCAGACTGCAGTGAGTCTGACGGGACTCACCGAGTCTTGAACGTATCGGGAGACTCCTCATCCTCCGTTTCTCAGGCGGACTCATCCGAGGAGGAATCGGGGTCTGACCCTGCAGGGCCCTGGAGCACCCGCCCCGACGCCGGAGGCACCGGCGTCGATGCCCTCGGTCCCGAACGGGAGGTCGAGGGAGACCACGACCGAGGACGACCTCGAGCCACGATGGACTCGAGTATCGGCTCGGTCTCCGGGGTCGACTTTGAAGTCGATGTCCCGGTGGTCGGGGCAGATGCGCCAGACAGGCTGGCCATCAGTGCCCAATGCTGCTCCATGAAGGCAGACAGTCTGCTCTCCAAGGCTGTCATCCTGAGACTCAGCTCAGGAGATGCAGCAGCCACCGACTCGGGCCCTGGCGGCGCCGGGCCCGACGCCGGCTCCCTGGGAGGAGAGTCCTTGCGGACTACGGGGCTTACGTGTCCAGCAGACTCCGGTTCCACGTGAGGAACTTTGGCAGGCTTCTCTTGGTCCACGGGCCCGGGGCGACGGTCGGGGGTCTTAGACCTGGTCCCCGAGGAGCCAGGGACCTCCTCCAACGACACCCTCGCGAGCCGCTTCTTCCTCTTACGTTCCCGGTCGGGGGACCCCCTGTCCGAGGAGCTTCAACGGTGCTCGGGATTGGAATCCCGATATGTCGAGGCCTCAGACGAGGTCCGGGCCCGGCCGGAGGCTGAGTCCGAGAAAAGCCTTTCCTTCTGCTGCTGGCGACTGCGGAGTGCCTTGGAAGACATCTTCCTACATGGCCCGCACGACTTAGGGTCGTGGTCAGGGCCGAGGCACCGGAGGCAGCAGTCGTGTGTGTCGGTGAGAGACATTAATTTCTTACACCGATCACACTTCTTAAAGCCACTGGAAGCCATCGGGGAAAAAAAAGAGTCCCTGCGAGGTCAAAGTGCCGGCCTTCCAGGGAAAAATGTAAAAAGGGCGCGAACGCCAGCCACGAAGGGCAAATACCGAAAAAGAAGAATCGGGCTCGATACCGGTCTACCGAACCCGGCGGGAGGGGAACCGGCGTCGAACCAGGAGAAAAAATAGCGATAATCGCCAAAAAAAATCTACTTTTAACCGGGAGAACAGGACACACGTCCGGCGGGCTTCTCGGAAAAAAAGAGACTGAGGTAAGATGGCACCTTTAGGCGGGAAGGGAACCGCGCATGCGTGCCTGCATTCCCAAAGGCTTTCATGGAAAGCTGGGGAAATGCTCCGCTGGGGCTTCATCGGCGCCGATGACACCCATATGTGAGGACTGACTTCCTGCTTGGTCCTGGAGAAATAACTATACCTGGCTATACATTATTCAGAAAGGACAGGGTAGGAAGAAGGGGAGGAGGAGTGGCACTATATGTAAAAAGGTTAAATTAGACTTACCTGCTAATTGCAGTTCCTGGAGGAACTCCAGTCTAGTCCCGGAATCCTTGGGGTTGTCAACCTCATCTAGCAGCTTTGGAGACTGAGAAATTTCTCTGTTGTAATGTCACTGGTATATAAGTACTGGCTCCTCCTCTTCTCACCAGTTAACCTATTGACAAAGCAGACTCACCGGAGCAACAAGTAAGTAGCTACAAATAAAGACCAGGGCAAACATGCCGCCCTAACAACAACAGATCTAATATCCAACTATTCACAGAAAAAATGTTTTTCGTTTTGGGGGGGGGGGGGGGTTTCCTTACTTTTCTCCTACCTTACCTACTGCGCCACGAGATCCTCCCTCCCCAGAGAAAGACGGAAGACCTCCCCACTCCCCAGACATGAGCTCTCCAGCGTGACCCATGACAGAACCACAGTACCCCAAAACTGTGCTTACCTGTAACCATGCATCTGCTTCAGGCCACTAGCAGTAGCCAACACGGGTGGGACCCGGGACTAGACTGGAGTTCCTCCAGGAACTACAATTAGCAGGTAAGTCTAATTTAACCTTCCTGAGCGTCCCTCCAGTCTAGTCCCGGAATCCTTGGGATGTAACAGAGCAGTGAAACAATCAACGGGAGGGCCCTGCTAGCCCCGCCTGAAGCACTGCTGAACCAAACGAAGTATCTCTTTCCGCCTGCATATCAAGGCGGTAATGCTTTACAAAAGAGTGCGACAAAGCCCAAGTTGCTGCCTTACATATGTCCTCCACGGGCACCAAGCTACACTCCGCCCAAGAAGCTGCCTGCGCCCTAGTGGAATGAGCCCGCAACTCGGCTGGAACCAAATGGCCCCGCAAGAGATACGCCGATGCAATCGCCTCCTTCAACCAGCGAACAATCGAACCCTTAGACGCCGCTTCACCTTTTCGAGCCCCTGCAAACAGAACGAACAATCTATCCGACTTACGAAAACTAGCTGTCCTCGCCAGATACTTCTGCAAGGCCCGCTTAATGTCTAAGCGATGCAGCTGCTCAGCAACCTGATCGGAGCCGCACGACTTGAACACCGGAAGCGACATCACCTGGTTGATATGAAATCCCGAAACTACTTTCGGTAAGAAGGAAGGTACTTTAGACTCTGAAAACGACAGAAAGGGCTTCCTACAGGACAGAGCCTGCAATTTCAACACTCGCCGCGCCGACGCCATAGCCACCAGAAAAACCACCTTTAGGGTCAAATCCTTCAACGTTGCCCTAGCCAACGGCTCAAAAGGCGCCTTTCACAACGCCTCCAAGACCAAAGGGAGATCCCAGGATGGAACTACTCGCGGTCTCAGCAACGCGACAGCCTTCAGAAAACGCTTCACATCCGCATGACTAGCCAGGGAAGTGCCCTGCACCTTCCCCCTGTAACAGGTCAGAGCCACCAACTGCACCTTCAACGCCGCCGCCGCCGCTAAGCCTTTCTGAAACCCGTCCTGTAAGAAAGTCAGCACATGCGGTACTGACGCTTTTAAGGGCACCACTGACCTATCCGCACACCAGGCCTCAAAAATACGCCACACTCTAACATACGCTAGCGAAGTCGACTTCCGTCTCGCCTTCAGCATAGTTGCTATCACCACGCCTGAATAACCTCTCGACTTCAACCGAGCCCGCTCAATAGCCAGGCCGTAAGCAAGAATCAATCCACTTGGGGCATGCACAGAGGACCCTGCGTCAAAAGATCCGGTCGCACTGGAAGCCTCCAGGGAACCGCCACTAGAAGCCTCACCAAATCCGCATACCACGGCCTGCGAGGCCAATCCGGAGCAATGAGGATCACCCGCCCTCAGTGACCTCCGATGCGCTGCACTATTCTGCCAATCAATACCCACGGAGGAAACACATACAGAAGTTCCCCCTGCGGCCAAGCTTGCACCAGCGCATCCAGACCCTTGGACATCCTTTCCCTTCTCCTGCTGAAGAAGCGGTCGACCTTTGCCGACTGAAAGGTCGCTATGAGATCCATGACCGGCGTCCCCCAGCGCTGAACCAGACTCGCGAACACCTCGGGATGAAGAACCCATTCCCCGGGGTCTACCTTCACTCGACTCAGGAAGTCGGCCTGCACATTGTCCACCCCCGCCACATGTGCTGCTGACATGGCCCCCAGATTTTGCTCTGCCCATGCGAACAAACTGTCTGCTTCGGCCTCCAGGGACCAACTGCTGGTGCCTCCCTGCCGTCGCATTGTCCAAGAACACCCGTACCGCCTTCCCCTGCAGAAAGGGATGGAACTCCTGTAACGCCAATGCTACCACTCTCAATTCCAACCTGTTTATTGACCATGACTTTTCCTGGGCGGTCCACTCTCCTTGCGCTATGTGCCCCTGGCAATGGGCTCCCCAGCCCAGAAGACTGGCACCTGTAGTGAGCACCACCCAAGAAGGCACCTCTAGTGGCATACCCCTTTCCAGATTCTCCGGACACAACCACCATTGCAGGGCTTGACGAGTCTGAGACGGACACACCAATCTCCGCGACAGGGCATCCTTCTGGTGCGACCAGCGCCGCAGCAACGCCCTCTGCAACGGTCTCATGTGGGTCCGCGCCCACGGCACCAATTCCAGCGTTGCCGTCATTGTACCAAGCACCCTTAGGTAGTCCGAGGCGCTGGGACTCCACCTGCCGAGGAACTGAATAACCAACTGTTGCAGTGCCACAATCCGCTGAGGGGGGAGAAACACCCGACCGATGCCGGTGTCGAATCGAGCCCCCAGATACTCTAGATCCTGAGACGGCTCCAACTTGCTCTTTGCTACATTCAGCACCCAACCGAGACTCTCTAGCAAGGACACCACTTTGGCCGTAGCAGACCCACTCTCCTCTCGGGACTTTGCCCTTATCAACCAATCGTCCAGATACGGGTGCACCAACACCCCGCCCCTTCGCAAGGCCGCCACCACAACCATCATCACCTTGGTAAATGTGCGCGGTGCCGTCGCCAGGCCAAACGGAAGCGCCTGAAACTGAAAATGTCCCATCGGAACTGCAAACCTGAGGAATTTCTGATGTTCCGGCCTTATCGGAATATGAAGGTACGCCTCAGACAGGTCTAGCGATGTCAAAAACTCCCCTTTTTGCACCGCTATGATAACTTGATCTGAGGGTCTCCATCCGAAAATGAGACACGAGAAGACAGCGATTTACCCTCTTGAGGTCTAAAATAGGACGCCAAGACCCCTCTTTCTTTGGGACAACAAAGTAAAAGGAATATCGACTGCTGCCTAACTGGCTGGCGGGAACTGGCACAACCGCCCTCAAGTCTAAAAGCCGTTGTACCGTTTCCCGCACTGCCCTGCACTTTGTGCCTGACTTGCACGGAGACTGAACGAAAGACTCGGAAATCGGCCGCTGCATCTCCAACGCGTAACCTTCCCGAATCACTTCTAACACCCACTGATCGGAAGTGAGTCGGACCCAGGCAGGGTAAAACTCCCGCAAATGAACTCCCACGGGAACCAACTCCGCCTGGGCCCTCCTGACTTCATTGCGGCTTTCTGAACGCAGAGGAAAAGGCCGCAGGAGTAAATCCCCTGCTGGCCCCTCGAAACCCCTGGTTCCGGGTCAGAAAGCGGCCTCGTTGCCCGACTAAACCTCTGGGTCCGAAAATGCCGAAAGTCTCGCTGCTGTCCCCGAAGCCCGGGCCCAGACCGTCCCGGCTTCTGTTTATCCTCTGGCAACCTGCCACCCTTGGAGTCACCTAACTCCTTGACCAACTTCTCCAAGTCCTCCCCAAAAAGCAATTTGCCGCGAAAGGGGAGCCTACTCAACCTAGCCTTAGAAGAGCCATCTGCAGCCCAATTACGGAGCCACAGACACCTCCGACCCGCTACTACCGAAGCCATACTCTTCGCCAACCCCCTGATCAGGTCATAATGGATATCAGCCAAATACGCCACGCCAGACTCTAACCGGGACGCCTCCTCGGTCTCCTCTACAGAGCCTGCTCCTTGAATCCGCTGCACCCATCGCAAACAGGCTCTGGCTACCCAAGCCCCACAGATGGACGCTTGCAGGGATTAACGCATTCGCCTCAAACACCTGCTTCAGCAAAGTCTCTAGCTTGCGGTCCTGCGCATCCTTGAGCGCCGCCGCTCCTTCCACCGGTATGGTAGTCTTCTTTGTGACCGCCGAGACGGCTGCATCTACCTTTGGAGCCTTAAAGAGCTCCCGATCCTGATCCATCAGCGGGTAGAGCCGGGACATTACTCTGGAGCCCTTGAGCATGGCCTCAGGCATATCCCATTCCTCCTGAATCATTTCCTTAAACACTCTGTGCACCGGGAAAGCCCTCTGCGACTTACAAACCACCTGCAGCAAAGGGTCTTCCAGCATAGTGTCCTCAGCCGGACCACCGGTACGCATGTTAAGCGTCTTAAGAGACTCAGCAATGAGGGCCGGCAATTCCTCCCTCCGAAACACCCGGACCACTCTAGCCTGCTCTTCCTGATCCTTAATCTCACCTTCCTCCAGATCCTCCTCCAGACCATCCTCAAGGTCCGCTTCCTCTTCTCGCATGTCCTCCGATAGAACCGACTGGTCCAGCCGTTCCCTATCCACCTTGGCCTTTTTCACCAAACTGCCAGGCAAGTCTGCCGGCAAAGGAGAACCTGGCCTCTTCGCTCCCAGGGCATCCACTGACGGCCCTACTCCTGGAACCCCTAACAGGCTCCCTAACGCCTTGTGGATTAAGGATAAAAATTCTGAGGAAAAGATAGCTGCTAAAGATCCGGAGGGTGGCAACTGGGACTGCGGGGTATCTGGAACCCCTGAAGTACTGGGCCCTGCCT
This sequence comes from Ichthyophis bannanicus, assembly GCA_033557465.1. Lineage (NCBI taxonomy): Eukaryota > Metazoa > Chordata > Amphibia > Gymnophiona > Ichthyophiidae > Ichthyophis > Ichthyophis bannanicus. The sequence continues at coordinate 362,806,151 of CM066033.1, read as the reverse complement.
CAGGCGATGGAAGGAGAGGGGAGGAGGGATCAACCCCTTCCAGTGAGCCCCCTGCCCTATCTGGCCCCATCTCCACCGGCAAATCCATAGTGCCAGACTCCTGGCTACAGCCCCTACACACCCCCTCCGGGGATACTGAGCTCTTCCTTGCCCCACAAAGGAGACAAAGCTGCTTAGCTGGCATGGCCTTACTGCGGGAGCCCCAATCTGCCAAACTGAAGCTAAGCAAAATCCCGGTTTTTTTTTTTTGGTCACCAAATACTCAGCTGTGTCCCCCGACCTCGAGCTGAGGGAATTTTTCAAAAACCGAAGCTTCTGGAGTCCCTTATAAGGCCCCGAAGTTGTAAATTGTAAACGGGGCCGTTTCCCGCGCAAATGACATGTGGCCCATCAATGCCCCGCTGGAAAGGAAAACAGCGAAATTAGACACCCTTACCTCTCGGGCGTCCGACCGCCTGCTGCAAACCACGTTTCTTTTATTACTGCCTGCTGAATCCCATGACAGCCGAGGAAACGCTGTAATCGCTGCCCTGCAGAACCTGCAAAACCAGCCTTTCAAAGGGCAGGACGGCTCCAAGCGTTAGCAGGCAAAGCATCTGCACGCTGAGCCCCCTCGACCTCGCTGACTCCTGCTTCTGACCAGGGAGAGCAGGTAATCAGACCCGGGTCCTCTCAGCTCCCCAAGCCTGCTTCCAGTCCTCCGCAGACCTCAAAGCTACCCCAAAGGGAAAGAAAAAATCAAGAAAGAACAGCACAGTGGGAGGAGCTGAGGACCCCGAGGCACCGACGGTCTAAGTCTGATAAAATTGCCCAAAGGGGCAGATCACAATCAATTACACCTAACCTCTAACTAAACCCTTTTAAATTTCCCAAATAAAAATCTGCTTATTGTTCCTCAAGTGGCCCTTAACCCTTGGGCTCACCACCTCTCTAGCTGCTTTGGAGACTGATAACTGGTGAGAAGAGGAGGAGCCAGTACTTATATACCAGTGACATTACAACAGAGAAGTTTCTCAGTCTCCAAAGCTGCTAGATGAGGTTGACAACCCCAAGGATTCCGGGACTAGACTGGAGGGACGCTCAGGAACTACTATTAAAGCTTTGGAATTACAGAGCTTAAAAGGGAGAGAGGAGGCATTGTGGGTTAAACTAGAAAGAGGGAAAGAGAAATCTATTTGCATTGGTGTGCTATACAGACCTCCCTCACAAGAGAAAGAGATGGACAGAGAGTTAACTGAAGACATACACAGCATTGCTAGGAAAGGGGAAGTGCTACTGATAGGGGATTTCAATATGCCAGATGTTGATTGGCACATTCCTGCTGCATTATCATCTAGAAATAAGGAGATCCTGGATTCCCTACAGGGAGAACTATTCAGGCAATTGGTAACAGATCCCACACATACTGGACTTGGTGCTTACCAATGGTGAAAGTGTTTCCGATGTTCTAGTGGGAGATCATTTTGCATCCAGTGATCACCAGATGGTGTGGTTCAGTATTAGGACTAGGGCTGTTAGAATCCATTCAAAGTTGAGGATCTTAGACTTTAGGAAAACTAACTTTGCCAAGATGGGCCAATACCTCAGGGAGTCGTTAGTGGGATGGGAACAGCTGGGGGATGTAGAAACACAGTGAGCAAAATGGAAAGGGGATATTTTAAGGGCAGCCAACCTTTTTGTTAAAATGGTAAATAAAGGTAAAAGGAAAAGGAGACCGCTATGGCTTTCGAAAGAAGTAGCTGAAAAGGTGAAGGAAAAGAGGGAGGCCTTCATGAAATACAAGAGATCACAGAGAGAGGAAGACAGGCATATATATTTGGAAAAAGCTAGAGAAGCTAGCAAAGTAGTCAGGAAGGCAAAGTTCAAAAAGAGGAGGAAATAGTCAATGCAAAAAAATGGGGGGATAAGACATTTTTCAGATATGCTAGTGAGAAGAGGAAGGTCAATAGTGGTATTGTCAGACTGAAGGGTGCAGGGGAGGAATATGTAGAAGCTGATAAGAATAAAGCGGAATTGCTTAACAAATATTTCCGTTCTGTGTTCAGAGATGAAGAACCAGGAGCAGGACCTAAGAAAACACCCACAAACAGGAACAGAAGCGAGGGGCATTTGAAGAATTTTCAGAAGACTGTGTTTGTGAGAAACTAGCTAAACTTAAAGTAGACAAAGCGATGGGACCGGATGGGATACACCCTAGAATACTGAGGGAAATTGAGGACATTCTAGCAGGTCCACTGACTGACCTTTTCAATGCCTCATTGGAGTCGGAAGTGGTGCCAAAGGACTGGAGAGAGGGTCTTGTGCTGCTTTTACACAAAAGCGGAAGGATGTGGTTGAAAACTACAGACCGGATAGTTTAACTTCGGTGGTGAGTAAATTATTGGGAACGCTGCTGAAAAAGAAAATAGTGAGGTTTCTGGAGTCTAGAGGATTAGAGGATCCGAGGCAGCATGGATTCACTAGAGGCAGGTCTTGTCAGACAAATCTGATTGATTTCTTTGACTGGGTGACCAGGGAGTTGGACCGAGGGAGAGCCCTAGATGTGGTGTATTTAGATTTCAGTAAAGCCTTTGACACTGTTCCTCACAGGCGACTTATAAACAAACTGAGCACCCTAGGGATGGACCCTAAAGTTACTGCTTGGGTTAGAAATTGGTTGGGTGGGAGGCGATATTTGTTAAGCAATTCCGCTTTATCCTTATCAGCGTCTACATATTCCTCCCCTGCACCCTTGAGTCTGACAATACCACTCTTGCCCTTCCTCTTCTCACTAATATATCTGAAAAATGTCTTATCCCCCCATTTTATTGCATTGGCTATTTCCTCCTCCTTTTGAATCTTTGCATTCTTGACTATTTTGCTAGCTTCTCTAAGTTTTTCCAAATACAGATGCCTGTCTTCCTCTCTCTGTGATCTCTTGTATTTCATGAAGGCCTCCCTCTTTTTCTTCACTTTTTCAGCTACTTCTTTCGAAAACCATAGTGGTCTCCTTTTCCTTTATTTACCATTTTAACAAAAAGGATTGTTGCCCTTAAAATATCCCCTTTCAGTTTTTCCCACTGTTTTTCTACATCCCTCAGCTGTTCCGATCCAACTAACGACTCCCTGAGGTATTGGCCCATCTTCGCAAAGTTAGTCTTCCTAAAGTCTAAGATCCTAGCCTTTGAATGGATTCTAACAGCCGTAGTCCTAAAACTGAACCACACCATCTGGTGATCACTGGATGCAAAATGATCTTCCACTACAACATCAGAAACACTTTCACCATTGGTAAGCACCAAGTCCAGTATGGCCCCTTCACGTGTGGGGTCTGTTACCAATTGCCTGAATAGTTCTCCCTGTAGAGAATCCAGGATCTCCTTACTTCTAGATGATACTGCAGCAGGAATTTGCCAATCAACATCTGGCATATTGAAATCTCCTATCAGTAGCACTTCCCCTTACCTAGCAATGCTGCGCATGTCTTCAATTAACTCTGTCCACCTCTTCCTCTTGTGAGGGAGGTCTGTATATCACACCAATGTAAATAGATTTCTCTTTCCCTCTTTCTAGTTTAACCCACAATGCCTCCCCTCTCCCTTTTAAGCTCTGTAATTCCAAAGCTTTAATAGTAGTTTTTACATATAGTGCCAGTCCTCCTCCCCTACTTCCTACCCTGTCCTTTCTGAATAAAGTATAGCCAGGTATAGTTACATCCCAATCATGATTTTCTGTGAACCATGTTTTTGTAACTGCCACTAAATCCAAGTCAGCCACTCCCACCAAAGCTTCAACATCAGGGATCTTATTTTCCATGCTACGGGCATTTATACACACTGCTTTCCATATGTTACCCCTGTTACCCATTTCCATAAAGTTATTTAATGTATCACCTACCTGGGGGCTTTCTTCACCCATCCCCCACTCAACAACATTGGTGTACAAGGCACCCCTCTGAAATGTTTCACTCCTACCTTTCAAATCATACTCTGCAGATAAAAGTAGGAATCCACAGATCCTTCCCAAACACCCTGCTACAGGGGGTACCACAAGGATCCTCCCTGTCCTCCCTACTATTCAACATTTATATACAACCCCTGTGCACACTCATTCAAAACTTCAACATCAACTACCAAATTTATGCCGACATCATGGTCTTCATGCCATTCACCATAACCACACCGGACTACTCCAAAACCACTAACTGCTTCTGTGAGCTAGTCAAATGGCTTCATTTCCACAATCTGTCAGTCAACTACACCAAAATAGAGATCCTTCACATTACAAGGATGACCCTATCTTTAACCCACCCGCTTCAATCAAAGTGGGGTAGTCATAGACCTACATATTACATCAGAGATAAAATACCTAAGAGTTATACTGGACCAACACCTGAACGTTCCAAAACACAAGTCCCCCCCCCCCCAAAAAAAACCACCACCAAATCAGTCTAACCACAAACTCAGAACTCTAAAAAACCTAACGTCCCTTTCTGAACCCAGAAAAACCTCCGCTCAGTATATCAAGCAATGCATGACTCCTCTTCTTGGACTAAATTAACTCCAGTCTATCAAGGAATCAACCAATGTCACACTTCCCCCCCTGCAATTAGCACCAGAACATCAGCAGCAAGGATCATTCGAAAAGAGCATCGACAGACCCACCCCATATAGCACCCATCCTCAAAACTAACTCTACTGGCTCTCCCCCATCACCACAAGAATCAAATACAAAACCATACACCTAACCCATCAATAAGATTTGAACAACCACGTCCTCCGAACACTTACAATTGTCTACTACATAAAACCCATAATGGTAATAGACCAAAGACGACAACACCACAAAATCTTCTTGACGGTTCCACCCCAGCTCAGAAAGAGGAAAAACAATGCACGTGCCACGCAGCATTCTCCTTCTGTAACGCTCCTGTTCTCTGGAAACTCCGCCTACTTCCACATCCCATAAGGAAACATTGACATCAATTGGATTTTCTGAAAGATTAATTAGAAAAGCACCATCTTTCAAGAATACTTTGATCAGACCCCCCCACTAGAGAAACTCAAGTCCAACATGTCAACATGGCCCCCCTCACCTCCAAGAAATTCTTAAGCAAAGGGATATGACCAAAGCCACTAGAGACACTAAATGTCCACGTACTTACTAACCTGTTCATTATGTTAACACATTACTCATTTTTGTTATGTATTGACAGATACTGTAATATGCTATAGCTTATTCTCATTCTTTACCAACCTGTAAAGTTAAGTCAACTATTACTCAGTTCTTGTATTTATTAACATTGATATGCAACCCTTGATGTACCTAAAGTTGATTTTTCAAACCCAGGTTCTTTGCTAAACCGTTTTGACTAGTAGAAAAATGGGTATAAAAAAATCTGTTAAAATAAATACGATCTTGAGAAATTTCCCAGCAGGTAATTACAAGTCACCGATTTACCTTCCCAGCAGTAGGAGCGGTCCCTCTCTTAGCAGGAGCAGTCCCTTCAAGACTGAACAATCACTGAGCTCTGGCAAGAATTGTTTACAAAAATCCTTATTTTTATTTTCAACGGCGTATTATTAATATAACAGTATAGCCTCCAATAATACGTTCCAGCTAGAACTTATGCTTCATTCCCAAGGAACCCTGCTTTATGTAACCTCTTCTTGAGTATTAATTTATGCGGAGAACTACTGCTATAAAGAGACATCTTATGTTTTGCCCCTTGAATGGCTGGATTCTAAGTCCTAGGACATTGAGAATATGTAGCAAATACGTTCACTTAAAAAAAACGTCCTAAGGACATGGCTATTTAGACTTTTCTGCTCAATATTCTATTTGTGAGGCGCTATGGATTCCTCTTCAGGTAGCTGATTACTCCACAAGTAAGCGTTTTATTTGTTTTGGTGGTTTTTTGTTACTATTTATGTTGTCCTAGAGCAATATTCTTGAACTATTGGCAACTTATAAATATTATGTAATAATAAATATTCCATAATACTTTCTTTGGTACTGAATTCTTTTTTTCCGCCTAATACCTCTATGGGACTGAGAAACATCTGTCCTTTTGGGAAAACCATTCCTTCTGATCAAGTGATTGTCAATAGTGCTGCTAGCAAAATCTCTAAACTCCATTAATATATTTAGGATACAGGTCCATCTAATCGTGCATTACGTCATAACATTTCAGTTTTGCCAAATTTATCTTAGACTCTCTTTATTGATTGAGTTCAGTCCCATTTTCTTTCCCAACTTATGCACTAGTCATTTATTTTGTGTTCCCCACAACTACTAGCCTTGTACGTATAGGGGGTCATTCCAGAAACATGAATAAGGGGTTTTGTATTTGTGGTGGGGACGTTAGCGTGCGAAAAACGTCCCAGACGGTATTCAGAAACACTTGCTGACCATGGCACGTCCAAGTGCACTAGCAACGGAGCATCTCAGAAACGTGGGTGTACTCGGCCACGGAAACGTAGACGCGTATTCTGGAAAGGCCCACGTATGTATTAAGTGTTTTCCGGAAATATCCTCGCTAAGCCCTGCTGAAACGTGGTATACGGCTAGGACTTAGAAAATATTCTTGCTCAACTCTGCAATGCGGCACCATATAAACCAGAATGGTCGTGACAAACATGTTTTGAACTGGTGTGACCTGCAGTCTGGAAAAATATAAGATGCAGCCTCAAGGTACAGGGAGCAGAGGTGAGTGAAAGTTGTAAGGTAAAGAAACTATTTTATAAACACCCTTACAGAAACATTAGAAGAGCAACTGTGTTTGATTCAAGGCTATGCACTTATGTTCAGTTTGTGCTAAAGGAGCCAATCTATGGGTCCCTAACAACTTCGCCCATGTTCTGAAAAATGGGGACGCTGATTACAGGGATAATTTGTATGAGTGTGAGCATGGAAAAGAAATTCCCTTTTGAGGCGAGGAATAAGGAGATCATATAATGAATGTCCTGGTACCCCATGCAAATTATGTCCATAGCGTGTGTGTGCGTGTGCGCGGGGTTTGAGGAGTGCATCGGAGGGATCTGGTATACGCAATTCAGGGGGGGGGGGGGAGAGGGGACCAATGAAAAGCCCGGCCAGTACCTGGACCATATGGATTACTGCAGTATGATTGAAGCAGAACTCAAGACTCCGAGAGGGGTTCAACTATAGCTACCGTTACACTTGTCAATAAAATATATCTCGTCCATAATGGACCCCTCAGAATAAGGGCGAACCAACAATGCAAACAGCAACTTAATGCCCCATGCCCATAATGCATATTTGTGTGGGACCCAAAAGTGGTGGTTGCTGTTGAGCATGTATAGTGCTGTTTCTGCCGACTGTTGAATTATTGACAGGGATACGTCTTTTTTTGACAGGGATACGTCTTGACATTTATCCATAGGGAACCCCTAGTGCTGATTCCTTCGGGATTATTTTACATAGGGTTACTCTAATTAGAAAAAAAATCCCCAAGATATTATTGACAGTGTGATATACGGCAGCACATACAATCGCTGAACTTGGCACTGGGAGACACGACTAATGTAGTGGCAACATTCCCCGTATCGGTCACCATGGCGGCACCTACCCAGGGCCAGGACTCAATAAGAGCAGTGCTAGAAATCCGGGGGCAGTTCTTCCATTAGACCACCTGAGGTGATGGTCCTCAGGCGGTCACTCCGGCTGTTTTTGAATTTTAGATTTTGTCAGCCTCTGGCCTGCCTGTGACGTTCTGCGTGGTGAAGGACAGAGGCAGGCCAGAGGCTGCAAAAAAATCTAAAATAAAAAAAAAACAGCTGGAATGCACTCCCGCTCGAACACCCGATGAAGGAGGTGGCAGGTGGAGGGGAGTGGGGACAGCAAGAAGGGGACAAGGAGAGACAAAGGGGAGAGAACAGGGGGGTAAATACTGGGAACCCGCCAAGGGGAGAGGAGAGGGGGGCAACATTACTGGACAAAGGTGGAGAGAGAGGTGGGCAAATGCCTGGAGCAAAGGGGGAGAACCAGGGGGTAAATTCTGGACAAAGGGGGAGGACGGGGACATACTGGACAAAGGGGGAGGACGGGGGGGGGACAATGTAACTAGACAAAGGGGGGAGACAGGGGGAAAATTTTGGACAAAGGGGGATAGGGGGACATACTGGACCAAAGGGGGAGGACAGGGGGACAAAAGGGGGAGTGCTGGGACAAAGGGGGTAGCACGGGGCGGAAAAATGCTGTGGACAAAAGGGGGAGGATGGGGGGACAAGTTGCTGAACAAAGGGGGAGGAACGGGGGAAACAGGGACTCATACTGGACAAAGGAGGAGGACAGGGGACAAGTACTAGGACAAAGGGGGGAGACGTGGGAAAAATGCTGGGACAAAGGGGAGACGGGGGGACAAGTACTAGACCAAATGGGGGAGACAGGGCAAGGTGCTGTACAAAGGGGAGACAGGGGAAAAATGCTGGACAAAGGGGGAAGAGGGGGACATACTTGACAAAGGGGGAGGACAGGGGGACAAGTGCTGGACAAAGGGGGAGAATCTAGGGGGGAAACAGGTGAACATTCTGGACACAAGGGGTAGACAGGGGGACAAGTACTCACTCAGTCAAAGGGGAGAGACATGGGGCAAGTGCTGTCCAAAAGGGACGGGAGACAGGGGGAAAATGCTGGACAAATGTGGGGAGACAGGGGGAAAACTGCCCAGGACAAAGGGTGAGACGGGGGGACAAGTACTAGACAAAGGGGGGACAAAAGACAGGGCAAGTGCTGGACAAAGGGGGAGCACCAGCGGGTAAAACCTGCTGGGGACAAAGGGGGAAAGGGGGACCATACTGGACAAAGGGGGAAAGGGGGACAATAATGGACAAAGGGGGAGACAGGGGGACAGAGGTGCTGTACAAAGGGGGAGATAGAGGGAAATACTGGACAAAAGGGGGAGACGGGGGGACCAAGTTGCTGGACAAGGGGGGAGACAGGGAAAAATGCTGGACTAAACGGGGGGACAGGGGGAAAATTCTGCTGGACAAAGGAAGTCGATAAACGCCCCGCCCAAGGGTTTTGTCACTCCTCTTCTCTGGATATAGACGAGCATCGACTCGGCTAAGCCAATGGAGATCCTCCTGAAGCCGGCTTTGAAGAGAAGGGTATCTGTGGCACATGCACTAAACTGGGTGCAAATTCATACCCTCCGACAGATGGCAGCCACGTACAGTCGGGAAAACCTCAAGCATCAGAACCCTTTAGAACCAGAATAGCATCAGCGTCCCACAGGGTTCCTTCCCTCTCGCCCTGAATGTTCAACCGTTAGCATGCAACCAATCTGTAACCCTCATTCCAATCCTTCACAGGTTAAGTGCGCTGATATATGTCGACGATGTTAACTTACTTTACATGCCTTTCCTTAGACCGACCCATTGCCAGAACGGTTTTCGCCCACGTAACCAGACCTGCCTTCGACCCGCCAGTGGCCAACCCAAAACCATATGAATACAGTCACAAGGAAAAACGGACTTTCTGTTTTGGTCACGAAGAAGCCAAGAATTCA